>CM060901.1:530900382-540900382 GCA_030737815.1 Allium fistulosum | reverse complement strand
ATAATACTCTACTACATCCTAAGAATATATATACTATCCTCAATTTTTTCTAATTAACGTAGATGTCCAAACAAATTCAAGAGTTACAAAAACACAACTTTTATATTTTCACAAAAACACTTAGCTTCAATTTCAATACCAATCTGAAAGCTTCTGACTGTCTAAAATCATCGAAAATTCTGTTTTATTACAACGAATGAAAACTACCAAACAACATATCATAACAAGATGCAAAAACCAAAATGTCCTAATGCATAGGATACATGCATCCATAAAATAACTTAATAAGAAACTTCAGAACTAAACATGGGTTACATTTCAAATCATTTTGAAATAATAATATATACTTATAAATTTTGTGTATTAAATCATACTTTAGGGATATAAATCAAAATCTATAGTAGCATCACCCATTTTGAAACTCAAAAATGAACGTTGATGATGTTGCAGTCATCATCGAAATTATTTTCCAATGACAAAAGTTAGTTCATTACTTCCATACTTTTAGGAATTAACCCAAAATTATTTTCAAAGCAATATCAAATAGTTCATATTATAGTACTAAATATCATGATCTCAATTTCATAAACCAATTTACCAAATATATACTTTCAAATAATAATATTATTACTTTCTCCAAAATCCTAGAAAATCAATTCCAAAAACTCCAGGATTTAAGTTCTTAGATTTTCAGTTTAAATCCTTTTCGTTTATAAACCATATTTTTATAAACCATACTTATATAAAATCACTTTCTTACATAAAATATTTTCACAAATGTTTATTTACAAAATACCTTACCTTTCCTTTAAATTTCAATAAACATCTTTTGCTAAGGTCAAATTCTCAACTCAACATTATTATCGAATGCCTTATAGTCAAACTGTGAAACTCAATTCACAATATGTTCGTTTTAGTGTTCCCATAAATTACTATCTACCCAACTCATGTAGTGAAAAGGTAAACTACTTATAAATCAATAATCAATAGTAAATGACCATAAACTGGCCGAGCATGACTAAGTTAATAAATGAGGGACAATAATGAACATCATTAATCCCTTTATAAATCAACTACACTACCGACTTATACTCATATATTACTAATATATATCAAATACATATACGCTCTCATATATATAATACACTCAACTCATAATATGGAATTTCATTACCCAATCTCTTAATGGGTTTTACCTAACCAAAGCCAATGTTCTCACTTAACCTTCAACTCTGATACTAGATGTAACGACCTACCTTTTTTACCTTCGAATGTCGACGCTAAATACATCTACGGTGTTCATTAGCTTGGACAGTTATAACAACCCTCCTTACAAATGATGATATATACGTAATAGTAATGCAGCGGAAATAAGAATACTACGTAGGTGAAAGCACCCAGCTCATCTCATTGTGCTCCAGTACATCTAACTAAAACTGCCATTCTCAGATTGCTAGAAAGAGCACAGGAGGAATTTAGGGGACAAAAACCATATGTCAGACCTAAATCTGGTGTGAGAAACTCAAGAAATTATGTACAACATATAACAATATTTTTTAGACCGTGCATAATGCCGTAATGATTATCTCCTCAAAAAGAACCACCATCTAATAAGTACGTAAGATGATATAATAGATAACGTCTAGGGTGTAGAATATAAGCAAGAAAATAGATGTGTCGCATGTACACTATAACAATAATAGGTATACAATCAATAACCACTAAGGCGCGCTTGCATAATTATGTAGGTTTTTTATTGAGGTGCCCTTGGTACAACGAGAACGGTCATCCTGCACAAGGATCAGAGATATCCTTCTAAGCAATGTACATCTCTAGGAAATGTACCGTAGGAAATTCATAGCTGGCCCACGCCCGAAGATGTGGCTCCAAATGCATCACTCATGCATGCATATCTGTAAGCAACACTTGATGGAGTCGCCTTCACCTTGTGGGTTAGCTAAACCCCTTGGGTATGCATACCTCTGGTTTCTGTCAATACCGATGGTGAAGTCATGTTCGAAATCCCAACACACGAGCCACAACTTGAACAGATCTTGGAACCACACATGGATTCTAGCATCTCAAACTGTCCACGAATCCTTATATGGATTCCAGTATCTCGAACAGATCATGATTTTCTACATACATTTGAGCATCTCAAATAGATATCTAATCTTCACATAGATTCCAGCATCTCAAATAGATCACGAACCTCTTCTAAAGCATAGATCACACGTATGGTTTTAGGATGGTTATGGTTTTAAGTCATCTCATATAAGTACAGTTCCCTGCTTTCCGGGAGCTCCAAAACCAATCGATAAGTCTTCATTAACTCAACCTCGATCCTTTCAAAAATAAACAAACAATACATAAGGACGGAGATCATTTGCTATCCGGACAGATTTCCTTACCATTTATCCTAGAACAACAAGACGAGTTTATACGTACAGTATAGCATCACCGAAGATAACTGTGCCATATAACCCTCATGTTTCTTCTAGATATTCCTTTAAGTCATTTTTTGTCAAATTCAACAACAAAGAGAACGACTGTATATTAAAACCAAGTATCGAATACTTATCATGTTTCCGACCTTCTCTATCCACACTATCCACAGTCAAGAGTGAAGCCGGTAGGTTAAAGCACTATTGCTTCTATACCCTACTCGAACATCAGTCTTAATTCTCACAGATATAACAAGCCTACTTCTTTGACTTTTAGTGCTAAGTACACGAATAAATACTTTCCATAAACGAGTAAACCCACAAAGCACGATCAAGGTACACAAAGCACGATTAAGCCACACAGCACAATTATGCTACACAAATCACGATTAAATCACAGAAAGCATGATAAAATCACACAAACGACTTCTAATCCCTTTTTTATTTAATTAATCGTCTAATAATTAAACCTCCTTTATTAGTAAAACTCCTTTTATCCAATAAAACTTCTTTCATTAATCAATACTTCTAATTTATTAAATTCCTAACTAATTAAACTCCTAATTAATCAAACTCCCTTGTTACTTAATACTCGTTTATTAATTAGAAATTCCTTTATTAATTAATAATCCTTTATTAATTAAAACTTCCTTTAATAATTAATACTCCTTTAAAACTTCCTTTTTTCATTTGTATATATATTTAATTCCACTTTACTATTCATTTATACTCTTTTCAATACTACAAAAAGTATTCATATACTTATCTCAATGGTGTAAGTATATTCACAAATCATTAACAAGATTTACTTACTTTAAACCTTTACTTTTCTTTATCTTTTTCCAAAATATTTCTTCCTTGATATCTCCTTTAAAATATAAATTTAAATGGTTGAATGACATTCACAAATCAATTTAAAGGGTTTAAGAAAAATGTTATTTAAACATTGTCACAACAACCCAAAACCACTTCTCTTATAATTATGTTTAAAGTATTCTTTTCAAAGATCTAATTATATTCATAAGTATAATCAAAAAGGGTCAAAGACAAATGTTGTTAACATATTGTCACAACAAACCCAAAATCATTCCATACTTGTTATTATCTTTAAATTATTCATATGAAGATCTAAGTATGTTTTCATTTGTTAAACACAGTAATATACTTTTAATAACTCCACAAAACCATTTATTATAACATAAGTGTTATAATCCAAAACATCTTTTATGCTTTTATTATTTATATTATTATATATAGAATACTTAACTTTTCTGAACATACGCATGCACACACACTCTTTAAAAATACTTATAAACAGGTTTAAAAATCTATGTAAATTATAACTTCAAAATAATTAATTTATAATTTACTAAAAACAATTAAAAGCATGTTTTATAATTTAAAATTCTTTCATTTAAAAATATATAAATAATTATTAAAAGTATATCTAAACTTTGATATTTTTCCGGAAATAAGTACACTTATAGTACTTATTAAAAGTGCAAAGAAGCCTCAAATATTTATTCAAAGTTAACATTAAAAATCACCGAACACAAGGCATTTTCAAAGTGCTTCCATAGCGACTTTTTCACTTCTAACTTTCACAACTTTGTTTTATTATTTCTACACCTTCCCAAACCAATTCCTTCATCTCAGATACACCAAAACATGTGTGAAAAATAACCAAATATATATTTTTCACATTTTAAACCAATTTAACATAAGTTACATAATGGGATTTCAAAATGCGTTTATAGTGACTATTTCGCTTTAACCTTTCAAAACACACTTCAACATCACATATAACATTATCAAACATGTAAACAACAAGTCCTGACCACGATACTAAGAGATTATACTACATATACTGTTGCCACTTGCTTTCCAAAGCAAGGAGGAATCCAAAAGTAATAAGTTGCATTATTATCCACTTTAACTTATTTTTGCACAAAGAACATTTTACACACAACATATACAATTCGATAGTCAGTAAAATCACCCAAGCCCAAGCCAAATAAAGACGTAGATAATCTCACCATGAGTGCAGCGGCGAAGACGGTGTCTCGATTGGATATCGTATGCAAAAGTTATGAATTTGAGAAGAATTCGGATTAAAATATAATTAAATTAACTAATTTCTAAATTATTTACCTTAATCAAATCTTCCTCTTCTTCCCTTAATTAAATATGCATGTACATGTACACATGCACACCCATTTGCATGCACCTTCTCTCTTCCACCTCACTCTCTCTCTGGTCAACGAATCGACGAACGGACTTGGCCACCGCATCACACCTAGTGTTCTCTATATTGTGCATCCCAGCACCTGAAGCTCGATCCCCTTATCAGAATCCGACCCGATTGCCTCTTTCACTGTAAAAAATGTAACATTTTGCTCCAGTGCACCCGAGCTTCTCCAACCGACGTCAATCGACTTCACACCTCGAGCCAAGTCCAACCGTGCCTTCGATTCGACCTCCAACCTCCCCTGTCAAATCAGGACACCTAGAACCCCTTGGCTTCACAATGTCGCTCGGCCTTATACACCGCCACACCACCCCAAATTGCCATCATCAACTCGCCTTCACCCAAGAAGCACGACGCCACACCCCCTTCACCTATGATCGCCTCAATTATTGTCAAAAAGTTACCCTATCATCGGCCATAAAAAGTTGATCACGACTAAGGACAACTGCACCCAACATCGCATACACTAATATGAAGCTCTTCTCACTATGATCCCAACGGATCCAATGCTGTCGACTTTCGCGGGCCTATTGCTCTGGAAACAATTAATTATGGAGGCGGTTGTGTTTATTCTTTTACCAAAAGAGGAAAATAATTAAGAAAGAGATTAGGATATAAAATATCTCAGTGGGAAGGTGTTTATATAGTAAAATATATATTATATTTAATTTCCAAAATAAATCGCTATATGTTTCGAGCTTGTACGATCACACGGGACGTACGAAATTTGTTGGTGTACATCGCCTCTTTATTCCAGTTCTGATGACATTAATTTCGGTAAAATCCAAGACAGTGCCCCAGGATAATAATTTCACGCATGTCAAGACCGTTTATCAAAAAAACGATTTTCGGTCTTATTGATATTTTTTCAAACTATTTATTTTTGTAAACAAATTTGAAAACGAATTTCTTATCATTAGTTATTATTAAAAAGGGGCTTAACAAAGTTATTAAATCAATTTAATCACATTAAATTCAAGATTCAAATATTTAGATAATTCAGATATTTAAATACGAAGTATCCGAAATTTCGGGTCGTCATATAACCCTACCGTATAAATCTCGTGTTTCTTCTAGATATTTCCTACATTAATTTTGGCCAAATTCAATAGGAATAAAAACAATTGCATATGGAAATCGAGTCTCATGTACTTATCACCCTTTCAACTTATGCTATTCCTTGGTCAAGGGCGAAGCTATGTAGTTTGGAGCACCATTTGCATCCAAGCCCTATCTTGACACCTCATTCTTAATTCTCATAGATAAAACAAGTATACTTTGTCATCTTTTAGTCTAAGCATAGGAGTGAATACTTTCCATAGACGAATAAGCACACAAACATGATCAAATCACATTATATAAGAGACTTTTAATCCTCTTATTCAAATAATTCTTATTTGTCAATACTTGTATATGTATTTAAAATACCTTTATAAATGATATAAACATGTATAACAATACTATACTATTGATTCTACTCTTTTCATTCTTCAAAATATATTCAAACACTTATCTTAAAGGTATAAGAATATTCACAAATCATTTAACAAGATTTTCTATTTTAAAATATAGTAAAAAAGATTAAAAACAAATGTTACTAAAATATTGTTACTTAAACTCATTCTCACTTTTATAAGTTAAACCTTTTTTTCTAAGTTTTTCTCAAAACATTCCATACTTATCATTATCTTTAAAATATTCTATTCATTTTAAAGATAAAGTATATTCAGAATTATAATTAAAAGGGCTAAAAATGAATGTTATTAAAACATTGTTTACTATAAACCCAAAACATTTTCTACTTATCACTATCTTTAATACATTTTTTAAAGATCTAATTATATCGACACTTATTTAACAAGCTATATACTTTTTAAATAACCTCTCAAAACCATTCATTATAACTAGTGTCATAAGCAACACCCATTTATCCTTTTATAAATACTTAACTCACTTTTCCTATATATATATATATATATATATATATATATATATATATATATATATAGACACACACACACACATATATACACATATATATTTATAATACTTAACTTACTTTTCCAAACATTATATATATACACACACTTTAAAAATACCTAACTCACTTTTCCAACATACACACATACACACTCTTTAAAAATACTTAACTTTCTTTTCCAAACTTTATATATAAAAATACTTTAAAAATACTTAACTTACTTTTCCAAACTTGTATATATACATCAAAATACTTTAAAAATACTTATAAATATGTTTTAAATATCTATATAAAATATTATGTAAAAACAACTAACTTAAAAATTACTAGAAAAACCATTTTAAATAAATGCTACAAAGAAAACCTTTTACTTTAAAAATTCGTATATAATTATTATAAATATATTTAAAGTTGAAACCACTTTTGAAATAAACCTGCTATTAATGATTCATAAAAAGGTCTCATAAAAATAATAATTTTACTTTTAAACTCATTTAAATCAACAAAAATAGTTAAAAACCACTCTACAACAAACAGTGCTATGGAAACTCAGAACTGCTACCGTAGATTAGAAAACCGCTGCTGTTAATTATTGTAAAAGGTACTTGGATAGAGAATGCTTAAAATGCTTGAAAACTTTGATCTGTTTTATCAACCCAAATAACTGTTTTAAACTCTCGTATTTTTTTCACAGGAAGTGCTATATTTAGAGTACTTAATATCTGTGCAAAGAAACCCTTAAGGATTCTTGTCAATATCATATTAAAAATTCCTAAAAACAAGGCTTTTCAAAGTGCTCATATAGCGACCTTTCTCGCCTTCTAACTTTTCAAACTTTGTTCTACAAGTTGTATAATTTTCCAAACCATTTCCTTCTCGTGACATACACTGCTATAAGTGTAAAGCACAACCAAAATATATCCTTTCACAATAATATTTACAAATTACTATTTTAAACAAGTTAAACATAAGGGATTATGAAGTGTACCTATAGCGACTCTTTCGCTTCAAACATTTGCAAACACACTTCCATATCACATACAACTAAACCAAACGTGTAAACACAAAGTCAAAGCCACGTTACATGTTTGGGAGGGTAATAGAAGTGAATATATTACATATAAAGTTATCATTTGCTTTCAAAACCAAGAGGGTCTAAAATTATAATTTCATTAGTTAACTTCACTTAATATTTAAACACAACATATATATATATATATACACAATATATACTTTCAATGGTGAGTTAACTCGCCCAAACCCTTATTAACATCAGGCATAAGCCACTAGAACATAAGAACGCTTCTTACCGTCACCCAAAAGAAAGCAAACACCACCTTAAGCTCCAAAATGCTCTTGGCCATGCTTCCCTCTCCATATTTTGCTCACGATCTGAATTGGATCCCCTCTTTGTGCCACCTTCCTTCAACATTTGAGTTGTTATTTCATGCTCCTATGATATACTAGGAACTTTGTCAAAGTTTGGTCGAGTGTGGAGTTTATTTGATTTGGTTTTAGAAAGTTAAAGAGAAGAGAAAAGGCATGAAGAAGAGCCATTTTTGTTCATTACTTGGGCAAATGAATTTTTGAGCATTTCTGTGTATTAATAGAGTTTACAAGAGGTCAGCACATTCTTCTAAATCCCCTTATGGTCAGCCAAAAAGAGTGCTCCCTCCCAGGTTCCTTTCACCAAAATATCTCCTCTTACTTAGCCCTTAAGTCTTCTTTCCAAATATCTTCTACCCCATGACATCACCAAAAGTAATTAGTTAGCCATAAAACCCAAACTAATTTTAGTTGCTAAATAATGACATATTAATATATTAGATATGTCCAAAGAGTTTAAACAACTTATATCGAGTAAAAAGCCGTTTAGCGATAAAACATTTTCGGTCACATTATCGATATTTCTTTAAACTATTTATTTTTCAAACATATTTCAAAAACATGTTTACCTGCATGTGTTATTGATTAAAAGGGTAAATCGAGATTTTAAAATCAATTTTATCGCATTTAAACTAGATTTAAATATTTAAATAATTCAGGTATTTAGTATGAAGTGTTCAAAATTTTGGACCGCTACATGAGTTACTAGAATTAGGGATCAAAGAATCAGTTTTACATGCATTACTTGGTTGAAATTTATGGCAAGAAGAAAGGTCAATATTACCAATCTCATTCATTACACAGCTAAAATCATTAACATTCCTAGAAATCATGTTGTCATTCTCGAGACAGCCAACATCACCCAATCCATTCATTGCATCAGAGAACATTCTTACCTCAGCGGGTTTTTTCCCACTACCACTGGACACATGAAATTGATCTTCCAGGACAGGCGTGCCAGAAAGAGAGGGCATAACAACATTGCCATGCTCAAATACCATAGACTCGAAACTAGGCCTGTCAATGAATACCCGAAATATCTGAAATCCGTCCGCATCTGTATCCGAAAACATGAAAAATAACCGATATCCGAAAAGCGAATGCGGATATCCGATATCTGAAACATATTTCGGATACGGATACGGATATGGCTGTATCCGTATCCGATAAATATCCGTCCGGTTTGAAATTAAATTGTGTGATGCATGTTTGCTTTTATGATTTGTTGTGATTGAATTAGCCTATGGGTTTTGGTATAGATTATATTTATATATGCAATATTATTGTACGGATGTTGTGTGATTGGATTACCTATTGTTAATTTGATGTAATTTATGTATTACAAAGTTTTTTCATCTTTTTTTCAGTCAAAAAAATGAAATATGCATTATATTGATTAATTTTCGGATATTTTCGGATACATTTTGAGATTCGGATACGGATATTTTCGGATATCCAAAAATATCCGTATTCGCTAAGCCAGATACGGATATTTTCGAATATCCGAAAATATTAGCGGATACGGATAATATTCAACGGGTATTCGCGGATATCGGATACGGATTCAGATTTTCATTTTCGGATACGGGTACAGCACTATCCGTATCCGATTGCATCCGTTTACAGGCCTACTCGAAACGTACTGATGGAGAGGCCAAGCTTGAAGACTCGACCAAAGGAAGAGGTGTGAGCACTAGCAAAGCCGGAAAGTCAAAATCGCACAATTGGGTTGCTTGGCTGGGTCAGGGCGATTAAACAAAGTTCCAGATCTGGTCCTAAAATCTGAGTAGGGATCAAAATCCAAACTTCTAGGTTTTTTCTGAGACTCGTAGAGAGCTGGTGGAGAGAGATGAGGCTGCCATTAATTTCTATTATATTATGATATTGTATCTAACTCATTGTTATCTACAAAAATGACAATTTAATTTTTATACAAATATAAAAATATATAAATCACGATACTATAAAAAAAAATAAACAGAAGCGTTATAGTGACTAGTATAATACCGTTATAGTAGGTATCATAAAAGTATCATAATATACCATACTGAATTTCTACTAAACAACAAAAATTATATACTTAAAAATAATAAGTTTAGAACATAACTCAGTTGTCTTACCAATTATATCATATAATGCATAATAAATTCAATTCTTTGAAAATATTTATATAATCTTTAAAAAAACACACCATGTGCAATGCATAACACATGTTACAAACTAGTAATAATATTTATAGGTTCCTAAGAAAACATATAAAAGACAGAAAAAATTAAATTGAACAAGTAAAAATATAAAATAAATTAAAAAGACATTGACGCTAAATCATGATCGAATTAAAACTTAGACATCATACTTTCAGTTAATAAAATAAATAACTATATATTTTTATATACTATCATGTAAACAACATATTGTATTCGCATTTTACTAAAATAGATAACAGGATGTATTAAATTCATCAACATGTTTCAAAATAAAACTAGACAAAAAAGAAATGCGTATTCAACATGTTTCAAAATAAAACTAGACAAAAAAGAAATGCGTATTCGTGAACAAGGTAAGTTTTATTTCTATCCACATACTAGTTCATTCATGAGAAACATATCAGTGAACCAAAAGAAGCTTTCAAGGAAGATGGAAAATTGTAAACGATTAATAGAGATATTGTTATGTTTTCTTAAATTCATACCAGTTGAATGTTTTCCTGCTCTGGTTTAAGATTTCCCTGTTCGTGTTCTTGACTGATATCTTAGTTATTTTTATTAGTAATTGAGCACAAATTTTTTGGTCAACAATGAAGTAGAAGAAAAACAAGGAAAGTCTGCAACATGATTTTGTCAATATAATATAAAATAAGTGGATAAAAAAAAGTTAACATAATACATAGAATGAATGATAATTCTAGTGGACTATATTAGACCCGGACCTTGGTCAAACCGTTGCTTTCAAAATGATAACAATTCGGTCTTATTCTGCCAAGAAACATTTCAGTGGGGGAGAAACATTTTAAGGAAAAAGAAGGCTTGTGATTAAACGCATTTAACTGCTACATTTATAATTCACATACATTGCTTGATCCATCACAGGTCCATAGCAGAATAGAAACGCAAAGACATAATTATCTATGATTTTACAAAATCATAATTTTATTTAAAACTCACTTAATTCATACTTTTGAGCAAATTTAAAGCTTCTTGAAGGAGGTCAACTGCCTAAAATGTCTCCACGCTTGCTCCACGACGATTGCCTCGTAATTGCCGCCATCTGCCGCCTCCAAAACAAGTTTATACTTCATTCCAGAAACAACCTGACTCTCCCCTTTCACGATTTTACACATCGTTAGATTGGAATTTACTTGCTTGTTGTGCTCTGAAATCGCGAATTTTGCGATGTCGACTACCTGCGGATCGTTTAAATCGTCGATCCGAGTCCAACCGCCGGGGAGAAGACGACGACCGTTGGATTCGGCAGCGGCGAAGAAAAGAGTGACTAGAAGAATCGAGATGAGATATAGTTTCATATCTTCGGGTTTTCCAATACTTATTTCATTTACGGTGGTTAGGTGGATTTTATACAGTGTGGGAATGGATTTATGACATTTATGGTGGTCAGTTGGATTTATGGTTGTAGCTGTCATTAAGAAGATGGAAGCATTTTCGACGAAAACGACAATCGATTTGCAACGGCCTTCGACGGCTTATTTGATGACAGTTCTAACATTTTTCCGACGGTGCTGACATCCAAGTGGCTTAAAAACACGTCAAAAAACCGTTGGAGGCCGACGGTAGATACGACCGGTTAGACGTCGGAATATGTCGACCTATAAGCCGTCAGAAATCTGGGTAAAAAAAATATTTCAGCAGCCCAACAACGCATTGATATCAATATATATCACAACACAACAAAATCAATATATATATATATATATATATATATATATATATACACACACACGAGTATGGTGGCACGTCCGTTGGACGTGTGCCAAGAAGGAAGTGTGAAAATTTTGTGTGCGCTACTGTTATATATGGTGGTGATATATACACACACAGACACACATACGTACATATGCACAAAGAAAAGGCAACCAAATACTTTTTTTTGCAAAATTATTAAAATCATAAAATTCATACATGACCTCAATAACTGCTTACCTTTATTCATGAACAGTATGGTAGTATTTAAAAGTTATTTCAAATAATAAAAATGTAATTATGTTCACAATGCTTACCTTTATTCTAGCACCCAATCTTTTGAACATAAGAGCATTTTTCAGCCTATCAGGTATGACCAGGAATCTACAGAAGTTGATCTATACATTAACACTATGATATTATGTCAGTAAGACCTAACATATGTTGCAAGTGATGAAAAATAAAATCTGTAATAAACTCGCCTAACCTTGTACCTCTAATGAAAACATGCTCAACTTGTGACACTTCCTAATCCTGTGAAATAAATGATATGTTCATTGTGTAGGCAAAAACCTTAAAAACACAGATACTGCTAAGAAAATTATAAATGTGCATGGTTATAGAAAGTTCTATGGATTTTGAGATGGGTGACAGCATATGGTATAAGACGCATATGGTTTTCATGGAGGACATAGATTGCATATGCAGTCGACATTTTCAATGCTTGGAAGGAATAACCTGAAGCTTTCCAATCTCGAGTTCTCATTCTAAGTCGCCTTTTAATTAATTATGAAGCATGTTTTATGTTACTGATCTTTAACACACAACTTAACCCAAACTTTTCTTTTATTGGTTTAGACCTTTTGCTTAGTATGATACGTATAATTATTATTTTTTAGATGTAAGCTTTTAACGTGAAATTAGGTATTGGTCTCTACTAAATAACACAAAGAGAATAAGAAGCGGATTTTTTTTGGCATGCTTTAATAATTTGCTGCCAAAATTGAAGCCCTAACATGAATAAATTCTTTCTAAATTATGAAATATATTATGTTAGCATAGTGTCCCTTCATCATACTGTCCCTAAAATAAATTCTTCTTGAATTTCATACAATAATAAATAGTGAAACAACTTGTTGTAATTGTAAAATATACAACCAAAAACTAACATTGTAATCACTATTTTAACAAATTGATCCTGGCTGGATATTGTGTTTATATTAGCAACATATGATAATCCTATACTCTGCTCCAGCTTAACTTAATCCTTCCTTTCCATGGATGTCCTGTCAGAAGTTTGTCCTGCAAATATCCAAAGGGTAAATATTAATATTCAATCGCTAACCTTTTCATGAAACCAAGAAGTAATAAAAAGTTATTGCACGCAAAAAATAGTTCTCTGCCCATGCTCTCAAGCACTTTTTTACTGTGCAAACAAAGTACAAATTATGCACTGCATTTTATTAGAGCAAACGCATATTACCAAAAATCTGTGTATCTAAACTTTCAATGGGTAATTTAGGCAATCTCATAAACGGATTCTTCAACAAATGATATCAAACTAAAATAGCATAAGACCTTCAACCCAATAGATCAAGGTGGTCAACGTTCCAAACATGTTAAGTTGAAGCCTAGTTGTAGATGCTTTCTTGCTCCATGCATGGATTCGCAAGCCAATCTCATGAGACTCAGCCCCAAAACAAATGAGCAAATAATAACAAATGGATCAAGGTAGACTTCTCTTCCCCTCCAGCTCTAAAAATAGCAATGAGACAGTTCTGTTGCACAGTAAAAGATCACAACATGAGATCATTAAAAACTCGGATAATTAAAGAGATCTTGGTAAAAGATGGCTTCTTCTAGTTCATCAAAAAAAACCAAAAATATTAATTTATTGGAAATAGAACCTATAGCCTTGGAGTCTGCAAACACCTGCTAGCACAGCAAGTCCACATTGAGATGGAATGCATGAAATGCTGAAACTGGTTTGGTTCAAAATCGCCAGATCTAACAACTTGTAATATATATATATACCCTTTTTTGGTTCAACATATTCCTTTGCATCATCTATTCCATCAGCTTATAGCAGTTTTCTTGATTGAGTTAATTGCCTAACAATTTGGTGATAGAAAAAACTGGCATGATTTATTCTCTTGCCTAAATGTTGTCGTCAACTAACTCTAATAGTAAAACAATGGCTAATAAAGAGGGTAATAATACCATGTTAATGTGGCCATATGATTTTCATCTTCATGTTTACATGGGACCTGTAAATTATACTGTATGGCTTCCTGTTTAAAGGGACAGCTAACATTATTTACAGACTTTATTTACAGGAAAATCTTTGTAAATCCTTGTCTTCCTGTTTAAATGGAAGTGATACCAGGGTATATGACACTCAAGGGAGGTAATGAAAACAGTCAGATCGAGTTATTTTTATGAATATGAAGGACAATGCAGAAAAAAGACTGAAAGATGGAATTTTCTATTATGATGCAACTGTATTTATTTCAGGTTTGTAGAAGCAAATTTTGTAGCGATATTTACAAAACATGCTCATACAAACCCAGAAGCGTTAACGGCAGACGTAGTGAATGAGATGCTGTAGGCCAGTAAGCAACCTAATGACAAATCTAGAGCGTGGGTTCTCTTTGTTATTTTTCTTACCTTACTATTTGAGATTGCCATTTGGAATATATTTAAACTGCAACCAGTATCTCATTTTATGCCATGTCTGTTACTAGCTAGTGCACATGTATTTCAAGATTCTAACACTGTAGGAAATATGAGAAGGAAAATGATTGAAGGTGAACTTCGAAATACTAAAGTTACTTTCACATAGGAGTTTACTCTTATTTTGGTTGAAGTTTCCTACCTAAAAATCAACTAAACTGTTCCAAGTTGTTGAAAGATTGTGTACATGAAGTTGGTTCAAATTTGCAGTTGTAACAACTGCTGTCCTTACAACTAATCGTGGCTTACTTACCATTTCAAATAATTTTGCATTACTACATTAATGGCGTAACGTTGAGCTATATGGAACATACATTGTTAAGTCTTTGACATATGTCACTCAGAGTTTACAGGGCTTAATGAGTTTTCTGATAAACGTCTAAATTTGTTTAAATGGGACTAAACAGGAATGCGGCTTCAACTGAATGGAAACTATTGCACTCTCTTGCCAAAGACCAAAATGGAATGCTTCAAAAGGCAACCATAAAGTCTGTTTATGACAGGAGCTTGTTTTACAATTTGGCAAATGCGTAGGCACAGAAAAAGTTTTCATTGAGAGGCATATAATTCCAAGACAGTTTATGTTCCTATCACTTGGAAAACTGAAAAAGAAAAGGAAAAATGTATGAATGATTGTAATTATTTTTACAAAATTAGTTCCGTGTACACTATGATTAAAATTCTATTTACTCAACAAATACTCACAGTTATTTCTTGCTAGTTTATCTTATTAAATATATTGAACCCAATTTATATATGGGTTAAATTAATAATTTAAAATGAAAAGTCTTGAACATTGAGAGTTAAGAGTCATTTCTGTTTATAAAAGGTCGTTAACTGAACCGTTATTTATGTTAAATAAAATTGTTATGTAAAGATTTTTTTTATTTCAAAGAAAAGAAGTGTCTAAATTAGGGACACGGCTATTAGGAAAGGTTGGCTATAATACAATAAACATGTGTACCAACATTTAAACTCAAATACCCATCAAAGTCACTACCATTGCTAGAGCAACACAAAATGAAGCATGCAAATGTACTGATAACTTCTCTTAGGAGCAGACAATTGGCATACAACATTTGAAAGAAAAAAGGTTGTAGTAAGAGGACATGAACACCTGAAATCATCCTCTCTGTACAACTGGATCTGAACTAACTTTCAAAAACAACTAATAATATAGAAAATAAATTTTAGGGAATACGAATCTTGTACATATAAATGGAAATTTTAAGAACACAAAATGAGCGAAATAATAACAGTATATGACATGTATCATTAAAATAATGGTAAAGTGACCTTACTATGTTTATAGGATCACGACGAAGATAACATTGCATATTGGAAAAGATGTCTTTCTTGGAAACTTACTTGGAGATGAAAGAACTAAAACAGTATCACGAATTTCATATTAGATAGATTCATAAGTAGTATACCAATATCGATAGAGAAAAACTTCCGTAATGAATATTGACAACCACCAAAATCAGAATTTTTTCCAAATCCTTAACGCAAACCATAAAATAATATCGAAATGGTAAACCTGGATTGCATGGCCAAATTATATTTTGGTTTGTGAAACAATCCACATGGCCCAAGTGAATGCAAAGGTTCGAAGTAAAAATATATTTACAAATGATCCTTGAAATATTTCTTTGGCTCTTCCATAATACCATGTGTGCGTCATAAATAAGCAAGCATATCATATATTTTTATCAATGCTTGCAATGAAACAACAATTTTGTTATATGAACAAAAAGCGAAGATCCACAATGGACTAAGATATGAGGATTGATTTTCTTTTTATTTGTTTTTTCAACGGCAATTTGATTGAATAGCTGAAATTTGTAAATAATTTTTGCAAACATTATGCAAAAAGTTTCTAGTTTTAGAATAAACCATTTCATCATTGAAATTTTTTTACACCTTACATAGGAACTACAAAATTGGGGGTTACTGTTGAATTATACTACTTCTCTAGCTGTAGAGAAATCAACCACATGTATTTTCTATAGATCTGTAGCAATGGTAATTGTTTAAGACAAAGCTGCAGACTTATTAGCAAAGCCAATTCATGGTTTAAAAAAAAATAATTAACAATATAATGGAACTTTAGTGCAAGAGGTCAAAGACTTGATGCACTTAATACTAAAATAAGCAAAAGAAATTAAAATCATTGCACAAAAAACCTGAGCTAAGGGTGGCATAATGATTGAACTGCATAACACCGTTGATTCTCTCTAATATCCGGTTATAGCTATCATTGATTTCTGGGAAGTAATGAATTTGAGGAGTTCCAACTGCAAATAAAAGCAAAGTTATCAGGCAACTTCGCATATTTCAACAGACAGTAAGTAATGACATGGTTATTTGCTTATACCATGATAGAAGCTTGCATGATTTGATTAATGTTACTGATTGCATTTTTTTTCAAAACAATAAGCACTTCGGTATGTTATAATAATAAGAAAAATCTTGGAAATTGTTCTTTTAAGTTTTAACGATAATCTTCTCTCTTTGACTAAAACTTCATAACTTTACCGTTCATACTCCAAACATGAGTGAAACTATTAAAATTTAATGAAAAATTATTATAGTAAGGGATAGAGAAAGAAAATATTCATTATTCTACACATTTACGACTATTCACAACCATATTTTTATGTAGGGCATTAACCAATATGCTTAATTTATTGTTTATTAGTGATAATAGTAACATAAATAAGATAAGGAAATTGATAATTATGCTGGTCAATACTATAGCACCTTATTCTGTGATCTTTCAGTTATTTATCCTCTCTCTTTTCCTTTATGAAGGAGTATACTCTGAACATCAATATGATAAAGAGAATGATGACATCAAATAGCCTAATTTGACTTTATGCCGTATAATTCATAATTATTTAACTACAAATGTGTTTTGAAGTTACTGAAAAATTTAAGTAGAATTGATTTTGAAAGAATGAAGGATAAGAAACATTCTCATTTCCCAAATATAGAATACACTGTGAGAAAACAATCAGTGAATTCATCAAAGCACTATGTACATAGTGATATAATTTACTCACCCAATCGCTTCTTTCTTCCACCACAAATTCACCGAATCGCCAGATGACTCCATCCTCAACAAATGCTTCCACGTCCAAATCTATGCCACCAGCCTTCATAAGTTCTGTAGAGACGGAAAAAAAATTAAAAGTATCAAAAACATCTCCATGCGACCTATTCAGATTCAATTAGATTCAGTTTTACTTACAATTCACATCCAAATGATGCGCGGCGAGATCGGAAACGTCGATCTTCGTAGTAGCCTCTGCCATAATAATCTTAGGGTTCTGAAATTCCTTCTATTTGACTTTCTTCACTGTTGCAGTGTCAATGCCTCCATTCTCCTTGACATCATCACCGCTGTCGTCATCAGATCTAGGCACCGCACTTGATTCATCTACATCCGTTGCCGCAGCTACATCTACTACGGCTTCAAGCTTTGGACAACAATTGTTGGCTTAAGATCGAAATTGTGGAAGTTGTGGAGTCGCCAATGGCGGAGGTGGAGATTGGCTGCGGGTGGTAGAAGATAACAGCAACAGGGGAAGAACGTAGGGAAAGCACATAAGCGCGGGTGCATCGCCTCCTTCTGCCATGATTAAAGGAAAACTTTGATTTGATGAAAGTTGTGGCGGCACTCATCCTGCTTTCTATTGTGGTCGAAGAGGGTGAGGCTATTAGGGTGATGGGTATTAGATATGTTGTGAGAGGATGAAGAACTGCAGTTAAGGAATGGACGTGCAGAAGAAACATGTGATAAAAGAGTTGGAAACGTGGAGCGTAACATGGATGGAAACCCGTTTAGGGTATAAAAGACAACCGTGCCCCTATTTTCTATTTAAACTCACAGAATAGTTTATAGGGTAGTTTGGGCAATCCGAAAAAGGCTTCACCTCCTCAAGTATTTGCATTATAGTATAGATATATTTGATATATAACCTAAAATCAATATTAATATAAAACTCAAACATTACCATCTCAAACTCAACATTTCAATCAATACAAGCCAAACCATCCATCATCACTCCACAATGTCTAAATCCAACATCAATGTACAATATATGCATCCAACATCAAACCCCACAAATCAATATTAAGCACCAAATGTCCACAAATCAATCTCACCATCTTTCATTGTATATATGCAAAACATGCCTCATGACTCGTCATTGGCTCTGGAACTACCAGACGAAGAGAATGCTCCATGACGCTCCATTTACTCGGCCAAGCACTGGTTCAGTTGCTCCATTTGCGCTGCTCGGAGGCAGTCCTGCTCCTGCAGCTGTGCAATCTGCTGTCGAAGCTCATTAACTTCCGTTGTCCTGAGCCCTTTGGTAAACCCTTTGTAATGCCCGAGCCTACAAAACAAATCATAATACGTTTAAGTTATATTACGAAACTATTATAAAAATTAAGCGAATTTCACATCTTATTTGATTTTTATAAATTACCGATTGATTGCCATAGCCGTAGCGTCTATTTATCTGGGTTGGGTCCATAACAGAGTCGAAGATCGCGTCCTCCTCATCAGTGGTCAACTGCTCACGTCCCGAATGCTCAAGCATCTGCGCACGTGCTTGCATAAATTTTTTTCTACAACGCAAAATCAAATACAAGTAAATATTACATGACATTGTTATAATAATTTATTACTGATCAATTGAAATGATCATTATTAATAACTTATAATTTAAAATATACTTACATGTGTGACGTATGCTTTATCATCCTCATGCCAAGCATATGTCACCGATCCCTGGTCGTCGGCCTGCTTGACGGCATGAGTATGCGCAAATACGTTCACATACGAGACGGGAGCCTCACGCGCTCTTTCCTGCAATAATTGGTATATATTATTGTTGTTCATACAAATTTATACAAAAAATATAATAACTGTTCGTAATTGCAATTAATCAATTTTACCAGGTCCTCATGATGATGCTGAAATGATTTCGAGCCACACCGATGTGTGATGGATTTTTCTGCCTATTCGCTGAGTTCCTGTCTGACTTCGCCTGCAAATTAAAAATTAAGATTATATTTTACAGCTATGAATTATGTATAAGGTGACAACTGATAGACTTACCCTGAACTCATCGCCACCCCACCATGCGACCCAAGCATCCCATACACTGGCGCCCATCCAGTTTGGCTTCTTACCGGATTTTCTGATGCTCGACATCGTATCCCGGTAATTCTTTGCAATTTTGGAGTTCCAGTGACACTAGCAAAGAGCAACATCCTCATCTTACAGGTCTATCGCACCATGTATATATGTTGAAAAAAATACAAGTTATACATTTATACTTAGCCAACAAATTGTAAAGTGGTTATGTATAATGATATATAATTTTACACTTACAAGAAGTCCTGCCAGATGCTCCCCCGGACATGCTCAGGGGTCCTACTCCATTTCGGCCAGCATGAAGTCATATGGCTCATGTATGTCTGCCTAGATATGTTGAGCACTATATTGGAAGGCACAAGCTCAAAACCCCTACATTAAATGTGATACAGAAAAATCAAGAAAAATATTTCATACAAAGTATTTATAATGCTGAAGTAAATTTAATACTTACGAGCCATCAGCTTTCAGTAGCAATCTAACTACCGTACGCGGCGCCTCCTGAGAAGGCTGTTGCCATTACCTCTGCTACGAACGGTCCCTCTCTGAGACGAAAAGGTGGAACCGGACTACGAAGAACTCCGCCACCAAAAGAAAGAGATCTGTAATACCTATTATATACGTATTATTTTATTATTGCAGAACATATTATTCAATTATGAGTAAACATATTAAGATTTAACATCAATAATCGCATATAACATACAAAAAAGTTAAAATCAATACTCCCATAAATTACCTTTTTTCGACATGTATGCTATTAAATCAGTCCTCATCGTTTTCTGAGTTAGACTCGGTCTCGTACTCTATATTGTTTTCCTCTATGGTCTCAAATGCTTCTACTAATACATTTGATTCATCATTTAGAGGTCCAAAATCGATTTAATCATCTGTTATTGTAATTTTACCGTTTTCCTCGATATCCGCTTGGTACGCTTGTTCGTTTGGAATATTCTTTCCATCAAACATAAATCTTGCCTTCGTTTTAAAAACTGCCGACCAATCTGCTTTATCTCGTTTTAGATATTGATAAGGAGTATAATAAACTTGTAGGGCTTGTTTTGCTAGTATAAACGTATCGTACTTATGATAACGAGATGTATGTTTTATTTCAATAATATTATATTTTTGGTCCACATTGATTCCAGAACCTGAAATATTATTGAACCAGTTGTATCTAAACAAATAAACTTCTTCCACAGGTCTGGTGAAATATGTTAATTACAAAACCTGAGTTAACACGCTGTAAAAATCATTTATGTGATCATTTGGATCATCACTACCTTTAAAATATACACTGATATTATTAGTTAATTTTTCAGCCTCACATTCCTTGGTTTTGAATTTGTATGCATTGATAAAGAATATTGGATATTTCTCGACATTTGTTTATGGTCCCATCGCAAGATGTTTCAACCCTTCATCGACCATACAATTTACCGAATTATATACTTGTTCGAAAACCATGTAGCTAAATTTTTGCTGATATCGCCGCTTGGATGCTGTGATTCGTAAATCCTGCATATATAGATAATATATTGCATTATAATGAATACATACATGTATTATTTAAGTAAATAATTTTAGATGTGTTATTTAATAATACCTAATAAATGGCGCAACTTCTGCACAGTTAAGAACATATGTGTGGGCTACATGGTAATCTTTGTCGTTTTACCATACATCCACACATTTTCTAGCAGGGCGTCCCTACTTTCTAAAATTAGATAGCACCGATTCAAAAGAATATTGTTCAATGTCATCATCATTTTGCATAGCACTTTTAAAAGATAAGTTCACATGGTCATTGAAATAATGAGAGAAAAAGAACGAAGCTTTTTCTTCGATATATGATTTGCATATCGAACATTGAACTCGTGCTTTTTGTCTCACTTTTTTCTTTAGATGATTTAAGTACCTATTAAGAATAATTATAATTAAATTTTATTACATGTAGTTAAACTAAAATTTAACATTCTCAATATTAATACCTTTCAAATAGATACATCTATCCATATTGCACAGGACCTCGAAGACATGCTTTAAACGGAAGATGAACAGGTAAATGCTCAATTACAATAAAGAAACCAGAATGAAATATTTTCTCCAGAGCAGTATAGGAATTTCTTCCTCAAGTTTACGTAGATGATCAACTTTTAACATAGTTGAACAATGCTCCTTATAAAACAAACTAAGTTCTGTTACAACCGTCCAAACTTTTATGGGCAACAGTTTTTGAAAGCGACGGGTAAAAAATGTTCCATTATTACATGACAATCGTGACTTTTCATCCCACTCAGTTTACCGTTCTTATAGTCGACACATCTACGCAAATAAGTGGAAATCCCATCGGAAAATCTTAATCCTTCCACCCACTTTAACAGAACTTTAACTTGGTTACTGTCTTGCTGATAACATGCTTCGGGTTTTTTATGTCATTTGGCTTCATATGAAGCTCAGGACGATTACATATTGCCTCTATATCATGTCTTGATTTCAAATCGTCTTTAGTCTTTCCTTTAACATTCAGAACTGTGTTAAATACATTATCGAACACATTTTTCTCGTTGTGCATAAGTCGATATTATGATGAATTAGGAGATTTTTCCAATAAGGCAACTTCCAAAATATACTTTGTTTGCATCAATTACGAATCGTCGATTTACCTTGAATTTCAATTTGTTCGCCAGTTTTATGTATCTTGGATAATCCTTTACAAGGTCATAAATATCTTCGCTCGACCAAATCATTGGTGGTTGCAACATCTCCAGTCTATTAATTTTAAAGTTTTTTTTATCTTTTCTAAAAGGATGATTAATATGGAGAGAACACCAATGGAAGTCAAACCATGAAATTTTCTTCCCATGCGATGAAGAAAATACCTGTGTTTCTTCCATGCAATAAAGACAAGTTAGACGACCAGCCGTACTCTAACCCGAAAGCATTGCATATGTAGAAAAATCACTTATAGTCCATAGCAGCTAAGCGAACATGCGAATTTTTTTTTGAAATGTCGTATGTTTCAACAACTTCATACCACAATGTTTTGAACTCTTCAATCCATGGTTGTAAATATACGTCGATTCCTTATGTCGGATCATCAGGGCCAGGGATGACAATAATGAGAAACATATACAGAGTTTTCATACACATCAATGGAGGTAAATTGCAAGGTGTAACGATTATAAGCCAAGTTTTGAATCAAATTGAGAGAACGGTGAAAATCCATCCGTACATAAACCAAGTCTAAAATTACGGCTCTCCACTCCGAAAGCAGGGTATATCTTATCAAAATGCTTCCATGCTTCTCCATTAGCTGGGTGTGTTAACTTACCTTCTTCCTGTTTTCTCACACAGTGTCATCTCATATGATGCGCAGTGACATAAGATGCATATAAAGTTTGAAGCCTACGAATGATGGGAATGTAATACATACGCTTGTATGGAACTTCCTTTCCCTTTTTTTTTCTTGGTTTGTATCTTTCCTGATTACATATTTTACAATTCCTAAGACTGATGTCTTCTTTCAAAAACAACATGCAACCATTTAAACATGTATCTATTTTTTGATACGGCAAACCAAAAACAGACATAAGTTTTTTCACTTCATAATGATTTTCGCACATTAAATTATCGGGTGGCATATGCCATTTTGCAGCTTGTACTATAGCTGTAAACTCGGCTTCTGTGAAGTTGTATTTTGATTTCATCATAATGTATTCTGCAGTTACTGATAGTTGAGTACCGCTTGTACAACCATCCCAAAAAGGTTTCTTAGCAGCATCCAATAAATCATAATTTTTTTTGCTCTAATACTTGGTTCTTCTTCGACAGTAACATCGTTACCATTAGGTTCAACGGTAGGGAACATTGAACGTGCTGTATCTTCAACCATATCATCTATGAGATTCGTCGAAACAGTTTTAGCATCCTCCTCCTCCTCCGAATGTACAGGATTAGGTGCTATAAGTTCTCAATGACAATCTCACACCAAATAATTCAACATGAAACCATATTGGCGCAAATGAACTATTATCATATCCGGTATCAAATGCTTTAATAATTTGCACCTTTTGCATGGACAATGAATTTTTTCGTTGTTTCCATTATTACTTAAAGCGAATTCAATAAAAAAATGTGTACACCATTTTGAAAATGTTCACTTATTGAGCCACCAATTTCTCATCTTTGTTAGTACATCCAGCTCCGATTGATAAAATAATCGACCATTTT
Source organism: Allium fistulosum (assembly GCA_030737815.1). Classification (NCBI taxonomy): domain Eukaryota; kingdom Viridiplantae; phylum Streptophyta; class Magnoliopsida; order Asparagales; family Amaryllidaceae; genus Allium; species Allium fistulosum. The sequence continues at coordinate 540,876,270 of CM060901.1, read as the reverse complement.
TCCTACTTTAAAACATAAAAAACATATTAATCATTTACTTGTTGACATTTTATTTTTCAATTAAATCATACATTTAAATTTTCGTAAATATACAATATTCTTCTGTTTAATTTTATTTTCAAACGGATTTACACAAATTATTATATGAATATAATCTATAATTTTTAGGTTATTGTTTTACACTTTGATGGTTGGTCATCCTACTTTCCATTACAAACACAGTAGCAATTATATTTTGCAAATCATTTTATTTTAAATGATTCAAAAAAATCAGCGGCACTTCTCGTTTGTTCCCTGTATCGTACACATATGCGTGTACACAGGGAACAAAAAGAAAGTGTTGTCAAAATTTTGTGAACTGTTTAAAATGAAATGATTTGCAAAATATAATTACTCTATTATGTTTGTAACTTATCCAATACAAGGAAAAATCTGACAAATATTGTATCAGATGAATATAAATGTCTGTTCTATGATAAAAACAAACATCCATATACTACACCATGATCATCGATTAGAAACGGTTTAAAACCGTTGCTAACACTATTAGCAACGGTTATAAACCGTTTCTAATAATCGAGTGGTAAAATTTAGCAACGGTAATTAACCGTTGCTTTTAGGTCAAAAAGCAACGGGAAATACCCGTTGCTAAATATAAAAAAAACTACGGTTATTTACCGTTGTATTAGACACATAAGCAATGGTCATTTCCGGTTGTTTATCTGTCTCTATAACACCATTTTTTCGAGAAAAGCTACGGTTAAAAACCGTTGCTTAATGACTAGAAAGCAACGGTTAAAGTCTGTCGTTTTTGTAATAAGTAGCAACGGGTTGTAGCCGTTTCATTTGAGCCATAATTCCATGGCTTTAGTCATAACGTAACGGACAGAAACCGTTGTTATGTACTAATGTACAACGGTTCTTACCCGTTGAAATTTTGTCCGTTTGAAAAAAAAATAGGCATCAAAAGCAACAGCAGATAATGCAATCAGAAATTGCTACCACAATAATGCAATCAGTAACAGAGACATATCATATCATACAATCAGGACCAGACATATCATACAATCAAACAGTGCTACCACAATAATGCAATAATACAATGAGTTACATGATACAGTAGGGACAACCGACCAGGAAACAGAGACATATCATACAATCAGTACCAGAGCAGTTACCAGAGAAACAAAGATTCGAGACATCTGAGTTTAGAAACAAAGATAGCAACCCAAAATGCTTCTATTAAAGCCTGCATTTCAAAAACAACACTTAATTTAGAAACAAAAAGGCAAAAGAAACTCAAAAAGTCAATAATTTGGTGATAACATTTGCACGAACACGCTGGTAATAACATATGCATGAAATTAATACTGATTTCATCAGCTGGCTAAGATGACAAATGAAGCATATTGAAGTGGATTCAATATTGTAAAGTTTTTCACTTTGAGATAGTCTACACCATTCAAACGAAAACCAATCACAACCTAAACCACAACTCCAACACCCTCCTATGAATCAGACTGCATAACCACATAGATCACCATCATCCCCATATATCAAACTCCAACAAAATCCGACCCAATTTTTCCCCATATATCAATATTGGAATCAAAACTGAACTTTTTCTTTTCGCCATTTGCCTGTTTTTATTTCGTGTTTTCTGTTTGTTTTACGAGGAAAACGGGAAGTTGAGCTGATAGTCGTATTGAGCTGTGTTTAGTTTTTGATACAAGTGAGTGCTAATGTTGATCTGGGAATACCAAAACTTAAGTTGTTCCATTGTTCAGTTTGTAACAATACATTAAATATTTAAAGAGGACTGTTATGACTGAACAATCAATAGTTCAATACTTAATGAATAATGCTGAACATGTGAAAAGTTTCCAGATCTAGACATAAGTGTAATTTCATCTTGTAGTTCAAGAGACTTTTCCGTCTTGAAAATATTGGCTAAAACACACAGTTTAATATACGAATATATCAGACCTGCGCTTAGGGATATAATAATGAAAATATTAAAATACTGATTTTTTAGAAATAGACCCGTAAATCTATAATCTCTATATGAAAATAGTTTTAGTTTTCTGATAGTTATTTGTACAACATAATAATTTTTGAATGTATATTTGTTACAAACTAATAGTTCTAGAAATGAATTTTCCATGAAAATCAATTAAATGGCATTTGACTTAAATATAGAGAAGATTGAAATATGAAAGCTTGCTGGAAAGTGGGAATTTCATACAGGTGTCATTTTCCCCTTTTTTATGTGTCTTTCACTTCTACTTCCATTTTCATCAAAACTAAAAATAAAATGCGGATCTTCTTATATTTGATTTTATTTATTCAGTTTTAAATCCATAAAAAAGTCATTTTATTAATACTATTGTTATGATTTGAATATTGAAACAGATTTTACAGTGGAAAAACAAATCAAGGGATATGACTTAAAATAAAGATAAATATTTAATTTTCTTAATTTCAAAGATAATCACATGCAGATTTTGCTAAAAGTCGCTTTTCATTTATCAAATGCAGATTTTGCTAAAAGTCACAGCCAAGCCAACAAGTATTCAGGTCATCCAAGTAAGACCCAACAAACAAACCAAGTACACAATGGCAGTAACAAAGTTCAAGTACAACACGACTATGCAAAACAACATATGCAGAGATTGGTCACTATAAGAAACCTATTAATCAAAATGCTAACAGTGATAATTTTGATATGGAAGTGGACATGAACACGAATTCTTCAAATGTCAATGTAGCTATTCAATAGCAACGAACACCTATAGTAATTAAGGAAATTCAATGCATATTCTAGCATTTAGAGACAAATTCAGATATCCGACAACGTAAAATAACAAAAGACATACCTCCGACTAAAGATATCGTATCAAACCCTTTTGATGGCACACATAACCTCCGACTCCAACGTCCCTAAAGGTCTCGACCATATGTCGATTCATTTTGGCAGTTGGCTCATCCTCCAACAAAATTTTGTCTAACAAAACTTTTTCATACGCGAGTGGTACTGGTTTTCCATGACATATTGATTGTGTGGAATCTCGGCATATAGTACCTGTTATATCATTGTATGTATAATACGGATTTAATAATATCATACAGATTTAATAAGCATTCCAGGAGTAAATATATGTCGAATTATATACACTGATATATAAAATAGTACCTGTTGCAATTACTTCCTCCTCGAAGTTCAGGATTTCACATCTTTGGTCGATTGACGGATTGGTCGGAGTGGGAAACTGAGAAGTACCGGTGCTACTGCCTACTTGACCACCTTCGGCTAGCTTGAGAATACGCTCCAGTTTATCATCCATACTATCCACCTTCAACAATTTTTGCTCCACAGCTTGCAGCCGCTGCTCATATTCTCCTTTGGCCTCTTTGAGTCGTTTGCATGGAATGGCAGCACCCTTAACTTGACTAGGAGATATATTGGTCCCAATACATCGGCTCTTGCCCTTTACATCTTTACCAAACACTTTTATAAAGACGTCTTCATCACCACCACTCGTCGTTTCCTTTTCTTTTTCAATTTTGTCCTGAAATGTAAATATATATATATATAATGAATAATGAAAATTTAATTTAGAGGCGTTATTATTTGTTTAACTTACAAAGAACGAAGATGACGCATCAGACACGCTGCCATCTTTTTTCTTATGTGTTTTCTCCCATACTTGAAGACGTGATACTTCTGTTCCCGAACTTGTATCGACCTGCATACAAGAAATAACAGTGTTAAATCTGCATATATCAGGACATAATTGGAACCATATTATATTTGGAACATACAAAGAGATTTTACATCATTGGAATATACAGTTTATTTTTTTCATCTTTAGGGTTTTTTTATTAGAAAGATAAACTGAAACCGGGAAAATCTATAACTATTAATTAAATTTAGCAAAATGTTATAGGTTAGCATTTTAAATTAATGGTGGTATATCACAAAATTCATATCTGGGGACATAGCAAAGTAACCATTTTTTCTCAAGGTTTTGTTTGAAATAATTTGCATCATGTGTAACCTATGCAACCTTAAGAAAAACACAAAGAAACCTGAAAACTTTAAATATGCAAATATCTTTGTTAGTAAGTTCAACAAAAATTAGTTCTCGAAGCACATATATAGTGCAAGTGGCCTAACATTCGAAGCACATATATAGTACACGTACCATTTCTTGAGTAATCATAGCGTGACTCTTACGTCCCGAATGATGACAATATTTGAGCCTTGATCTATTTTGTTTGCCTTTCTTCTTTTTTTCTTTTGCCTCGGGTGTTGATTCGTATCTTATGAACTACGCCCAATCATTTTTATCAATTTTCGGCGGACAATTTCTCATTCTTTCTTCGTCAGTGTTGAAAATATCATAATAATTCTTGCGCAAATCACTCTTGTGTCCCCTAAAAACCTCGGACATCTTTCTGAGCATAAGGTCCTTTGATAGAGGATCGAGCTCAAAATATTTCTGTATAACAAACCAAGATAAAGGGATTAATTCACATACAACATAAAAAATGACATAGGCCACAACCATGCATGTCTAATGAAGTATGACTATTTAGAGTTTTTCTATTTTTCTCTGTAAGTAGTAAATTAAGTCTGTCTCAAATATTACAAGATCATTTTTCTGTTTGTAAAATAATATCTTTATTTGTTGGAGTTGCAGAGATGGTCGGTCCTGTTGATTTTAACAAGACAGTGGACTATTGGCAGCAGGACAGTGGACTATTGGCAGCAGCAGGTCAATTTGTTGGAGTTGCAGAGATGGTCGGTCCTGTTGATTTAGATGAGTTGCAATATCTTTTGAAGACACATTATTAACATTGAACGAGCAAATAGCAGCAAGACGGTGTATATTTGCATGAAAAACAAAACTAAATGAATTTGAAACTACTTGTTCACTGAATTTGAAACTACCTGTTCATGAATATGGAAAATGCATGGATGCACAGAGAGCAGTATCTACTTAACATTATTATTTTAACTTTTAACAAGTCATAAGTCGAAACTGCTCAATGCCTTTTACTTATCCAGAATTGAATTAGATTTTGAATGGTCAATATGTTTAACAACTAAAAAATGATATTCAAATAAGCATGGCATTGGCAATGAAGCCAACGTTCTTATTGTCATGTCCTTTAAGCATTTCGCTTCAGAACAGTCAGCAATTAAACTCTTTCAATAAATAATACGAATTAAAATTCAAGGCATCAGAAAATAGCCGGAGAATATAATCCTCATAAACATAATGTTATTGTGTGTAGGATAAGAATTCTACCAGGCATAATTAAATCAAGACAGGCATACCAAGTTCAGGCTTATTTTGTTTTCATTAAATCTTTGATACATTAGAAATTTGGATTTGCAATTTGAACAGATCCAAAATGCTTACATAAAACAAATTTTGTTGCTTTATAATTTACAAACAAACATTAGTAAGAAGGTTTAGAATCATATCCATTTTTGTCCATATGCCCTTTGGCATAATTAAATCAAGACTGGCACCATTTAAACAGTTCGAACCATCAAATAACCCAAAATGAAAACTAAATTAGAAGAGCTCATTGATCCAAACAGCATTGATTTTAACTATAATGAGAATAACAGTTTTTACTAAATTAAAATAGTAGAATGTGTATATGTTTTTTTTTAAAAAGAAAGCATCCTATATATAGTTGTGTTTCTCAACATTAAATCCCAAAGGTGCAGCAGCTTGTTTAATTTTAAAAAGAATCTCACTTGCGGGTCGTTTTGAAGTACACCTTGTTTAATTTAGATAGAGAAGTCTAACTTATAGAAATGAAAAAACAATACCTCCAATTGATTCCACACGTCTTCCTTGTAATTTGACGGAACTTTTTTCCAACTTGGATAGGAGATTGGCACATGATTTCTTACTAGTTTACCCATCTTCGAGGCGACCTTTGAAGCATTTTTTCCGACTGGAGAACCGTAGTTGTCTATATCAATTTTCTCCCGGTTTAAAGTGGATGATTGTGATGATTGTGACATTATTTCCTGCAAAATGCAAACTTGATTTCATTAATATGCCATAACTCATATCATCCTGAATATAAGTTTAAATGTTTAAACCTTTAAACAACTTGGCCTTAAAAGATACGTTTTGGATTTCGATGAGACCGGGATCGGGTTTCCGTATACCGGTATTCCAGGTCTGGAGACCCGAATACCACATCGATCCAAATTAACGATAGGTCGTGAATCTCAAGTGAAGATGAAGATTCAGAGTGTTCGAACGTGATGTCGAGATGGAAGATGACTTACCGGAGGACTGAACGGAGATCATCGTCGATCGTTGAAGGCGTGCACGTGCACAAGAACGACTGTGTGCATCTGGAAGTTTTGTTTTGGGGAAGAAGGGGTTTCACGGGTTTCATGCGGGGATATCTGGGTTTGACTCGAAGTATGGTAGAATGGGAATGAACTCGTGAGTTTCTTCGAGTTTTGGATCGTTTTACTCGGGTTCTGGTGAGAGCAGGCATTAAGATTTTAAAGGGAATGTTTTTAAAGTTTTAAAAAAAAGAAGTTTTGCTTTGTGATGTTCTGAGCTTTAAAAACAAAGGCAAACAAAATTGTAACCATTTAAACTTTTTAAAAAGGAAAGAATGTTAAAAACAATTTAATTTTAATAATCTTTTCTCTTTTAAAATTCAATTGTTTTTAACATTCTTTCCTTTTTAAAAATATATTTTAATTTCACTGTATTTTCTTCAATTCGAGGGAAATTTCAAATTATAAAATCCTAGAATTATTTTTAGATGATAATTTACATGATTACAAACAACCTTCATTTACAAATCAAAGTCCAGTTCGTAACGACCCGGAAATTTCGAACCCGAAATTTATTTAAACCTTGGGTACTCAATTTTTACGAGTAGCCAAGGGATTCAGGTTAGCTTTGACGAATCTATGGAGGAGATATGGAGCAGGAGGCTTCAGCATTCGTAGATATATAGTATTCCGCTGTGTTGGTTTCTCTGAGTCGTTTGTTTGAGTTGTATCTTGTGTTGTATAATAGACAGGTTTTATAACTGTCTATTTTGTGATGTATAAGTTGTGTACTCTGATTATGTAATAGTTATGTGATATATTATATTTGTTTCGTTCCGTTGTGAGATTCTGATGTGTTGTTATTCTTTCTTTCTCTTCTTTTCTCTTTTCTATCCCTTTCTTTCTTAATAATGATGCGACTTTCTATGGAGAGAAAGTCGTGGTCGTTACAGTGGTATTTTTAGTTTTTTTTAGTCAAATTATTTTAAAGAGGAAAAGATGATGTACTTAGTTCAAGTACACATGGGTTAAACCCAAAGTAAAATGTTTAACCAGTCTTTAAATTTAAAATAAAGTAAGTTTTAAATTTTTAAGTTAAATAAATTTCTTGAATATCATTTCTTTGAAATGAATTGTTTGTATAAATAAATTGTATGATTTGTTTTAAATGTTTTAAGTTAGATCCTTAAAGTTATTTTCAAACTTAGTTTGAAATATAAAAGAAATTTATAAGGAAATGTTTTATCTTAAAACTTAATATAAGTTGATAACAAATGTAATAATTAAAGAATGATTTATTAATTGAATTAGTTAATGAATAACGATTTATAAATTAACAATTAAAGTTTTCAAAATAAAAATTATTAACTTGAAACTAAGGATTGTTAATTTTATAAGTAAAGGAAAGTGAATTATATTTAAAACTTAATTAATGTTTTAATTTAGTAAAGTTAGTTGTTAAGATGCTAGATGATTTGATAATAACTACTTAATGAAATTAATGGATTATAATTACTTAGGGAGGTAATTAATGGATAATTACCGAATATAATAAATTGAATAGGTGATTTATTAATGAGAGTAATTTAGATTAAATTACCTTATATAATTAATCAAGGGATTAATTAGAAATAATTAATTAAGGAGTAATTAAATTATTTGATAAAGTAATTAAGGAGTAATTAATCAAAAATTAAATTAATGATTAAAGATTAATAAATTAATAATTAAGAGTTAAAAGTTAGTTAATTAGAGGTTAATTAGTCTGTAATTAAGTATTAGTAAATTAAGTAATTAGAAATTAATCAATTGACCAATTAAGGATTGATTAACTTATAATTAAGAATAAATTAAATTGAAATTAAGTTTTATTAATTAATAATTAAGGATTGATTAACTTATAATTAAGAATAAATTAAATTGAAATTAAGTTTTATTAATTAATAATTAAGGTTTATTAATTAATAGTTAAAGAATAATTAATCTGTAATTAAAGATTAATTAATGAGAGTATAAGGTAATTAAGGAGTGATTAATTAATTAAAGGATTGTAATTAATTAATGATTGATTAAGTAGGGAATTAGTGATTAATTCTTAAGTAACTAATTTAATTTGAATTAATTAAATAAAATTTTAATATGGATTAATAATTCCTAATTGTGGATTATATTGAATGCCTTGAATTGATTGATATCTCTGATATGAAAATTTTTGTGATATTATGTTTGGGTTGAACAGTAAAAATGTGGTTATCTATTGATGATGAAATACTAGGTAAAAGTGACATCCTGTATTTAAATTTGAATGGTATTGCATTTAAATAACTTGGGTTAAGATGACATTTAAATTCGAAGAGACCGGGATCGGATATCAACGATATCCGGAACCACTTCGATTAGTAATCTATAATTCTTTATAGTTCTATATGTGAAATCAATAAGTTGGAATGTAATTGGACCACTAAATCTAAGTTTTGATACTTAGAAATTGGTGAGTGAAATAAATGATGTCTATAACAATTTGTGAATTTTAATTGATACAAGTTACCCCGGGTTATATATATAAGTTGTAGGCTTTTGTAATTCATGTTAGATGAGTTTACTCACGCTGGTTTCCAGCCTGACCCGGGTGTTACTTTGATGTAATGCTCGGGTCAGACCGAGTATTACAGATTTTAGGTAAGGACGTTCTGGAGCTCAGGAGGCGAGCTGGATGGCAGGAACGTATGGAGTATATTCCGTTGTGATATTATAGTTGTCTGAGACATGTTAATTTTAACTGTCTAGTACATTTGTGAATGTTGTAACTATGATGTATTAAAATGTAATTAACAAATACAGTTTTTCTTTGTATAACTGTTATTATTATTTGTTATTATATTTAATCCGCTGCGAATGTGAGATGTTGTGTTCTCTGTTCTTCTTTCTTCTTTCTGTTTCTTTCTTCTATCTCTTTCTTTTTCTTCTAACTATCTGGAATTTTCGGGTTCGAAAATTTCGGGTCGTTACATCTTCTTAATCATTAAGTATGAAGAGCCAGCAGTTACATCACAGGTAACAATAATAATCTATAGACCAACCTTCCCAAATAATCATTAGTATTATGTAATGATGATTCTCCCACAAATCACTGAGTCCAGAAAAATAAAAGGAAGAAACTGAAAAATGAAAAGAGGGAAAAAGTACAGTTCACAAGAGCAAAGATAACTTCCTAATACCTACATGATATAATGACCGTCATATTTTCATTCAGTCCGATAAATATTGAGGTATCAAGAACTAAACAGCGAAAGAAGCAGCAACCATAATCTGCAAATATTCATTCTACATTTGTTTTTACTAATTATTCTCTTATGACATGTAAGCAACAAGCAAAATATTCTTACAAACTCAATACCACAACCCATATTAATAAAATTAAAGTGTGTTCACTTTAAAGTGTGTGTTCACTGTCAACACATAATCAGCAAGGTCAATAATCAGCAAGGTTATGCTTTCTTTCATCTTTGGTCTTTGCAGTCTGCAAATTTAATGTCAATGTATGCTGCTGAATGAAAATACACAGAATACCAATATGTGTATTAATAAAATAATAGAAAACATACCTTAAAATCTTTCGCGTAGGCCTATCCAAAATAGTTAAAGGAAGTGCGTCTTCGTCATCATCTATGAATACATAAGCATTAGTATTGACAAAAAAGAAAAAGTGACTGAGATTTCAACGGAAGAACCTATTAATAGAAAAAGGAGTTTACCATCGAGGACAACATAAATGGGTTGACCGCGAGTGTAATCGAAGAGCGGTCCAATTTTTCTCTCGTTTATATTGTAGGGAGATAAATTGGACCACTCTTCGATCACACTCGCAGTCAACCCATTTATGTAGTCCTCGATGGTAAACTCCTTATCCTATTAATAGGCGCTTCCTTTGAAATCACAGTCACTTTTTCTTTTTTGTCAATACTAATGCTTATGTATTCATAGATGATGACATTGACGCAGTTCCTTTAACTATATTCTCTAAAATGAACTCTTCTAATATATTCTCTAAAATTATTCATGAAAACAATATCAGGATATTATAATGGCACTAATAAAAAATATAATGCGTCTATTACTATCATATAACACACCATTTTACATTTTGCACCATTTTAAATAAATATTTTGTTAAGGTACAATAACATAACTGAAATACAAAGTTAACATATGCATTTGATAAGATCTTCTAATTTTTCATTGTCTTCAAAAGCTGATTGATAAACGGTGGAAAACTCAGTGTCATCCACATTTTTGGTCAACCGTTTTGGTGTATGCAAAACCACAAACCATCCATCATTTTTTAAATCTTTTGAGTAGAACACTTGACTCGCTTCCGATGCAAGAATAAATGGCTCATCATTCACGCTGTCTTTACTCTTCAATTTTCCCAAGTTAACTGTGATCAAGTTTGAAACAGGATCTATTTTACAACCATTGATCTTATCTTCGACCTTTACCCAATCACAATAAAAAACTGTTTGTTTGAAGTCAATGTAATCCAACTCAATTATTTGTTGAATAACTCCGTAATACGTTGTTTCTGCTTCCTTAAAATTTTTATCCTTCCCACTCGCTCTAAATTGTGTAATTGCTCTCATGCATACACCACTATCCTGTGTTAGCTTTCGCTCTTCATAACTTTTCGGAGAAAATAAAAACCCATTCACTTGGTACTTCATATAACTACGGGCATCAAACATCGGCCTGTTAACTAGCCGCCAAAGAGTTGAGTCAACATCGACGGTCTTCAACAACTACAACAAACACAATAAGTAAAAATAACATTGTCAAGGAGGTGTATGGCCAACTTAAAAATACGTTAAATATCTAATATGTATACCTCCTCACGTAACCAAAAAGTGAAATTTTTAATAGCTTCCCCAGATGTACCCCCGCCTCGAGTTCGAGATTTGGTGCTTTGAACATAGGAGTTATACCTCCTACGAAAAACACACAATAATTACTATAAATATGAATTGGTGAATTGATTTACAATAATAAAAATTCAGAACAAATTTATGAACTTACTTCTTCCACTCATCCAATCCGTCATATTTATCAAGGACCCATTTACGCACTTGTTCAAATTGCACTTGAGTTAACGTTATATCTTTACCATTATCTAGTGCTATTTCATCAGCAAACTCATCATCCTCGTCTAAAAATGCTTCACGGGTATGTTTATGAGTGCCATCACCTCCCTTTGGCATATACTCCATGCAGTAAAGACTAGCTTCTTGTACAATATATCCTTCTACAATACACCCTTCAATATATCTTTTGTTGCGCACATATCCTTTATATGTTTTCATCAACCTATGAAGATGAACAGTTGTAAATTGTAGACATCAATAGCTATTTAAATCGAATAATGATGTACATAATTGAAATTAGTAATTTACCGTTCAAATGGGTACATCCACCTATATCTAACAGGACCAGAAATCAATGCTTCATCGGCTAAATGAATCATAAGGTGAATACTGATATCAAAAAATGCAGGCGGAAAATGTTTTTCAAGAACACACATTGCTTCTACCAAACTAGCCTTTGCTTTTTGAAGATGTTCCCTATTGATCACCTTTGAACATAAAATGTTATAAAAAAGACTTATGCGGTGAATAGCATTCCGTAGATCCTTATGTTGCGGAAAACAATGCTGAAGCAATACCGGAAGTAAACGTTGCATTATGACGTGGTAATCATGCGACTTCATATTTCTTAGTTCAGGAGGGTTGATGCTCACATTGTTACGGAAGTTAGAAGAGAATTTGCTCGGCACTTTCAAATTTTTCAAAATGGTGCAAAACCATATCTTTTCTTCTTTGCTCAAAGTGAAAGTCGCAATTGGTATGGTTAGTTTACTTGTTTCAGGATCTTCTATCACCCACAACTTTTGTTTTATACCCATGATTTTCAAATCCTTCCGTGCATTGATGCCATCTTTTGACATGTCTTTATGGTCCATAATTGTGTTAATCAAATGTTTCATGACATTCATCTCTGTATGCATAACATCAATATTATGTCGGGTCAAATTTGCTTTCCAATATGGTAAATCAAAGAATTTCAACCTCCTATACCATGCAGGAACTTCTTCATCGATTATCTTTTTTCGTTTTCGACCAATTTCTCATTTTTCTTTACCAACTTTCATTTTTATATTCGCTACCTTTTTTTCAACTTGATAACCAGTCAGTGGCTTTGGAGGACGCTTAAGTTCTTGCTCGTTGTTGAAATTTGTCTTATCGTATCGAAACTTGTGTCCGGACGGAAGAAATCTACGATGTCCCATGTAACAAATTTTCTTACTTTCAGGGAGATAATAAGAATCAGTTTCTTCCCCACAAATAGGACATGCAAAGTAGCCGTGAGTTGTACATCCCGATAAAGTCCCAAGAGCGGGATGATCATGGATTGCCCACAACACTCTAGCTCTCATTATGAACTCAGATTTCTTAAATGAATCAAATGTAATGACTCCTTCCCATAACTGTTTTAACTCGTCTATCAAAGGTTCTAAATAAACATCAATATCCTTCCCTGGTTGTTTTGGCCCAGAAATCAACAGTGTTAACATTGAGAACTCTCTTTTCATGCACAAAGACGGAGGAAGGTTATATGGTACTACAATCACTGGCCAACAGCTATAAGGATTTGTTAAAGAAGCATTCGGACATAAACCATCTGTTGCTATTCCAAGCGTGATATTTCGTGGTTCGGCAGCAAACGAAGAATCAAAAGAATCTACAGTTTTCCATTGAGAAGTGTCACGCGGATGATGCATTACGGTTGTACCGGACTTGGCACGACCATGCCAGGTCATCGCTTCTGCTATCCATGGTACAGTATACAGCCTCCTCAATCTAGAAATTAAAGGAAAATGTCTTACCGTCTTTTGAGGTACTTTGATAGCTTTTCTCTCTTCGTCGAGCGTTGACTTATATCTTGGTTCGGGGCAATTTGGACAACAAACTTTGTTTGCATTATCTTTCCAGTACAAGATGCAGTCATTAATGCATGCATCATAAGTTATGTAATCCATCCCAAGTTGCCTAATGATCTTCTTCACGTCGGGATACTTTGATGGTAGCGTGTTACCTTCGGGGAGTAACTCCTTTATGAATTCGAGTAGTGCAGTCACACCATTGTCTAAAAAGCCGTATTGGGTCTTCAAGCTATTCAGTTTAACAATGGCATACAACTTTGTAATCCCTTTTGGACATGAAGGATACAATGGCTCTGTTGCAGTTGCACTACCGAAAAATGATTTATCCGTAGACTGCTCTCCAATACTAGCATTATCATGCAACTGACTTGTAGGTTGAAAATGATGGAATCTATCCGCATCATTGACCAAATCTTCCATCCTAATATTTTCAGACTCATCGGTATTTGTGGCATGACTAACCGGTTGTTGTTTTGGCTTCTCCGGTATTCTTTCCCCGTGAAAATACCACACAGTGTATGATTGATCAATACCATGTCTAAGCAAATGATAATGAATTTCCTTTAATTCAAATGTATCTTCGTTTTTGCACCGCGTGCAAGGGCACGAAAACTTTTCCTTATTGCCACCATTTTCAGTAACAAATTTAATGAAATTTATCACTCCTTGCACATATTCTTCATTTCTTCGATTAGATTCATTCATCCATTGTTTGTCTATATTAAAAGACATACTGAAAGAAAATAATGAGCTAATAAGTACGTGAATAATTTCATGTTTAAATGCAAAGGCTTCAAGGATTAAAATGCATAATAATTCTAAAATAATTAAATTGATATTTAAGTGAAATTATTTGAATTAATACATAAAGATGGTTTATCATAATTAACTAAGTTAACAAAATTTTATCATAATTAAATAAATTAACTAAGTTTATTATTTTAGTATCAAACTATTTCCAAAAAAATTTGACATTACAACGATTAACTAAGTTTATTATTTTACTATGTTTTATAAAAATTAACTAAGTTAACAAAATTATATCATAATTAACTAAATTAACTATGTTTTATAAAAATTAACTAAGTTAACAAAAAAGTGATTCTTATTTTTAACATTAGCACCAAACTGTTTCCAAAAAAATTTGACATTACAACGACATGAATTTTAGCACCGGCATAACGTCTATGCGCTACTCCTCTTTTAGGCAACACATGGCTCGCGCCATTTACAAAATTTAATTTACCCAATAATAGTTATCTACAATTACTACTAAACAATTATTTATCATCGATTAATAATCAACTACCAATCGAATAATATCACTAGTTGATATTATCCTACAACAATCAACTCAATCAACTACCAATCAAATAATATCCCTACTGGTTATTATTTTGCACAATCAATCTTATTTTTAACATTAGCACCAAACTGTTTCCAAAAAAATTTGACATTACAACGACATGAATTTTAGCACCGGCATAACGTCTATGCGCTACTCCTCTTTTACTAGTGAATGTGTTTACTTTGATGAATTATGTTTCAGCCAAACAATGAACACAATGGGGAAGAAGATGAGGAATCTATCCACTATCATAACCAAGATATTGTCTATCTGCACTTACAGTTTCATATATTTATGTATGAAACATTACACTATCATTAGTAAGTATTAAGCAATTCAATGGTGAGTTGATTATTTTAAAAATCATACTAAAAAAAGAATGCTCACCAACTATATTACATTATTGCTATAAAAAAGAAAGGAGGATAACTTGTTTCATTCTCATCCGTTTTTTCTGAGCTATAGGCTACAAAATTAACCCTACATGATATCGAACTCAAAAAGGTGTGCATACCCAACTATCATGAATATTCAAAGGAAAAACACCTAACATCAACAGTATCGCTATTGATATATTACTTAGGAAGTTATGAACAAAAGAAAAAAAAAATCCTGCTCTATGTATATATTGCTTTCTATATTTTTGCATTTATACTTGCATACATTACATAAATTTTTTTATGTAGCATGCCTGAGAAAATTGCGCCCATATTTGTTAAGCACTTTTCAAATCCTATATACTTCTTGAAAGTTGCCTTTTAAAATATACAATGAATGAAAATGCCTCAAATCCCATTTAATAATTAATATTCATTTCTAAATTATCGAATTCAATCTTTTACTTGATTATAAACAATTGTTTTTGCTATTATTTGCAATTAGAAATATTACCCAATTCCTAATTATTCAATAAAACCTCTTATATAATTTCAGATTATTTACCTTGCGTTTCACAAATTAGTTGCAACTCCACATAACATGTACACAATTCATAATGTACATGTACTTATTTTCTGTACATTATTTAAATAAGTTGCAAAGCATGAAATTAAATCAACAAACTAAGTTAGCGATTAAGTATGTAATAAATCATATTGCAGGCTACTAAATCACACAACAATCATATTCAGTAAAAATGAGCATGTTGTAGTGTACGAATTCAATATGAGAAACACGTATAGACCTCTATAAGTGAGCAAGCATATCCTACTATTCAACCAAAATAGCATACCGTCGTTCAAATAAATATTCAGCAATTGAATCCACATACAATGAAACGTCATGGAACTGGAAATGAATCTTCATAAATGTGTTTCAGTGAGCATATGAGCAGCTAGTGAAACATCATGAATACTTATGGCTATAACTTCAGGCATGCATACTTGCTGTCATATGATTCATTTATGAATACTCATTACTATTTAAATTCAACTTGCATACTTGCTGTCATATTTTAAATTTATGAAGCCATTTTGGATTTTTGGATAAGGCAATTTGATTAGGATTTAGTTCTTTTTTATGTGCATTACTCATCGAATGTTGTAGATTTACATGGAAAATTATTCGTTGTACGCCATGTACCATCCGAACTAAATATAACTCTACAAAAATCCAAACCATAAAGTCTAGAAATTTTTTTTAACTAAATTGTGTTTTGCAATTGTATTAGTGTTTAAAAATCATATGATGTTAAAATGTCCTATTAGGCTATATATAGGGCAGCAAGTTGTATTTTAGTTTGACGTCAAATATATCTTCCGATGTCCTGTTGCTCCTTTGCACATGTCATATATGAAGGTTTTGTACTTTCCAACACTGTGTCTATAGATTTGCTATGTTGCTAAAAGTGCAGAAAATCGATACATTTTTTTTTATATTTTGCTGACAGTGTTAAAAAAACATGCGACTTGAATGATTTCTGCCATGATATGTTTTATATGCAACTTTCTTCTCATAGTAATTACATGTATTATATTTTGAAGGAACATGGTCAGTAATCTATTACATATCAATTACATATTCCGCATGTTGAACTACCTCTTCCATCAATGTTGGCATGTCACGATAGCCAACAATGAATTGAGTACACACAATGAATGAAGAAGATTATACTGAAAATGGGAAAAGGCAATGTTGGCGTGTCCATTATTTTATGTAGCTGACCAAA
Organism: Allium fistulosum; assembly: GCA_030737815.1. NCBI lineage: Eukaryota > Viridiplantae > Streptophyta > Magnoliopsida > Asparagales > Amaryllidaceae > Allium > Allium fistulosum. Next base: position 540,859,436 of record CM060901.1, on the reverse strand, counting down.
TTAGTAATAAAGAACTTATCATTACCTCTTCAACTTGACCTCCCAGTTTGAATCTGTACTGAAGAGTCAATCTACTCAAGACTCGCACTCGACAAATTGCATCACAAATTTTCCGTCAATCCAAAGTCAACAACTATTCACCAAATCAAAATAGTATAGGATTCGACTCGGGAAATAAAAGAGTTGATGCTAAAAATAAAAAAAATCTGAATCACGAATTGAAATTGTGAATCAGAGGAGCTGTGAATTAGTGAAATCAGTGGGAGAAATGAATGAATTCAATGATAGATTAACAAATATGGGAGTGGTCTTGGTCTTCCTGAACAGATCGTCCAAAGTGATAATAGGTGGCTCTGGCTCTTTCGGAAGAGGCGGAGGTGGTGGAAATATTTTGGGGCGAAATTGATCTAGGTTTAATTTGGGTCGAAATGGGGATATAATTTGGGGGAAATATGTTTCGTGATGTTGTAAATATTATGGCGCAAAGACTAAATTATACCGCCAGCATGTGGCACAAAATAAACGACGGTTAAATCCCGTCACCAATAGAAAAGAAACGGACAAAAATATATGGCGCCAAAGGGAAATTTCCCTCCATCATTTGCGACGGTTAACAACCGTTATATTTTACAACGGGAAGTAACCGTTGCTAATTAGGCGGAAGGCCTGTTGTAAAATTCAGCTTTTGGTGTAGTGATACAACGATCATACACAATACTTTTATGACGGAGCCAAAAATACTCCAGGGGATTTATAAAAAGTAAATCGTATTATACAACAATTTTTACAATAATTTATTTACATTCCAAGAAATGCATACACTAAATAGTCGTTTTCGTCATCTTGAAAACGCATACATTAAATCATGAGCATCGACTCTAATTAATCCAAACTATCCCTAATGCACGTATGCACTAATTAATCAACCCATATACACCAAATAACGTACATATGCACTAAATAATTTTTTTCTCAACATTTCAACGATAAACAATTATAATAACAACCTAATTAGCATTCAATAGGGTATACCAAATAATCAATAGGGTATTATACAACTATAACATCAAATTAACCATAATTTAACAAATCAAAATTAATTAGGGTTTAGGAATAAAACCCGGTTGAAGATTGATGAAGGGCCTAGGATTGTCGAGAGAGGAGAATGGTGAAGTTGGAGATGCTCGGGGAGGCGCAGCGGCTGGCTGACGAAGGAGAGGAGATGGTGGGGGTAGGATTTTTGTTGAGAAGGGGGATTGAGGAATAATAAAGCAGCTCTCGACCTGGGTCCTGTATACACGATAATTTCCGATGGCTAGCAACGGCCGCCGACGACAAATTACGCCGGTTTCTGATGGCTGCCGAAGGCTATTATATTTTATTTATGAAAATGCCACGGAGATCGACGGCCATTGCTAGCCGTTGGAAACAGCCGCCGGCAGCCGTCGGAAGGCTCCCTCGCTATTTACTATTGTTCTAATAGTGGAAAAAGAAGGCCTGTGATTAAACACATTTAACTGCTACATTTATAATTCACATACATTGATTGATCGATCACAGGTCGATAGCAGAATTGAAATGCAAAGACATAATTATCTATGGTTTTACAAAATCATAATTTTATTTAAAACTCACTTAATACATAGTTTTAAGCAATTTTAAAGCTTCTTGAAGGAGGTCAGCTGCCTAAAATGTCTCCATGCTTGCTCCACGATGATTGCCTCATAATTGCCGCCATCTGCCGCCTCCAAAACAAGTTTATACTTCATTCCAAAAACAACTTGGCTCTTCCCTTTCTTGATTTTACGCATCATTAGATTGGAATTTACGTATTTTTTGTGCTCTAGAATGATGAATTTTTTGATGTTGACTACCTGATGATCGTTTAGGTCGTCGATCCGAGTCCAACCACCGGGGAGAAGACGATGATCGTTGGACTCGGTGGCGGCGAAGAAAAAGAGTGACCAGAAGAACTGAGATGAGATATAATTTCATATCTTCAGGTTTTCCAATACTTATTACATTTATGGTGGTTAGGTGGATTTTATACAATGGGGGAATGGATTTTTGACATTTATGGTGGTTAGTTGGATTTATGGTGGTTAGTTGTCATTAAGAAGATGGAAGCGTTTTGGAAGGAAAAAATGATTGCAAGTAGTAAGATATTTTGATATAAAAAAATGAGGCCTCCTTTCATTTTAATTTTGTGTAAGCGTCCAAACAAAAAAAATTGCACAACAAATGAACTTATAGCAACCAATTTGAAAAATAAAGTTAGCATACAAAATGGAAAACAAATTTATTTTTTTCTCTGTATTTTGAGAAATACATCTCTCTACTGTCTTTCTGTCACCTTCGCCATCCTCCATCATTCCTCTATCCCTTCGTTGACCCTCAATCATTGTCATAATGCCTTAAAATTTAAACATTTTCCTCCGCTTTTTCCATATTTTGTTATGAATTTTGAAAATGCAAAACACAAAATTCAAAATGAAACAAAATAAGCTCTAAGGTATTAATCAAAAACAAGTAAATTATTTTTAATCATTGCATTATTTATTTTGTATCGTCACTTCGTGAAGTTGACCTTTCAAGATAGTTAAACATACGTTCTTCAATACTTTCATCCTAATTAGAGCAGTTTTTCACTACAACAACCAACGTTCGAATGTTAGGCTTTAGTAACAGAACTTTGAGTTTGGTGTAATACCTAAGAAGTTACATGCTGAAATAATAACAAATGTCAGTAAGTTAAAATAACTATAAAAATCATGAAGGAGACATCAAATTTTATGGTGGACCAAATTTTATGGTGGTTAGGAAAAATCCCTCGTGTTTACATCGAGTTATTTCTGAATATTTCAAACTAAGTTTTGAGGTCATTAATAAGTTTTATTATAACTTTAACATAGAATGGTGCACATTGTTTTTTATCTAATATCTGATTTTTTTGCTTAATGATTGGAATGAAAGCTTATTTATTAGTATGTGGAATGGATGTGGATCGATGATGTGCAACATGAGGATGTAGTTGGTCATTGGATTGTTGACATTTTACGCTCATCCAACATATTTGTTCTTTCGCCTATGGCTTGATGGTGTATAATTTATTGATGCTTATATCTTTTTCCAGAATATTTATATGATGTAGACGCACAGTGTCTTCGGACGTTGGAGAATTCCGAGTATCCTAACATTGATGTTGCATGTATCTAGAGCACACATTTTAAGATTTATTTACTTTGATTGTTGGTTGACCCCTTTGGTACTTGGCTAAATACCTGTAACTTATACGCATGTAGTGAATAGAATCTTTTCCTCTCGATGTTTGGAATGTATGTGTGTTTTTACATTATTAGCATAACTTAAAATAAATATAAATGCAGAAATCTTTTAGATACCCCTCGTGTAACAACCTGGTGTTGAGAAGATATTAACTAAAAATTAATAATTGAATTTAAATAGCTGATTGGATTTTAAATAATAGATTGTGAATAATTTGAAATTTAATAATGTATTTACTGGAATTTGGGATGTTTTGAAAGTACTCAGATTTATTTCAAATTTTAAATGATGGAATATTCTTGGGAAAATTAAAGAATTTGATAATAAATATTAATTAATAAAAAGTGTTATTAAATAGATTATTTGTTGATAAATATTTTTGAAAGCAATAAATTATTAATTTTTTTAAAGTAATGAATTAGCAATAACAATAGTTTTGGGTATTCTTGAGATTGTTATTGATATTTTAAATTCCAAAATTACTTTGAAATAAATTAAGTGGTGAATTAATAATTGTTTGTAAAGATAACTATTAAATATAATGATTTTTTGTAATTTATTTTGATTCGATTAATAAAAGATTTTTAATTAAATGTGATTCTCCTTTTGATAATAATTAATTTTTAAGTAATTAAGTTATGGAAATATAATTTAAAAAAATACAATGCTATGTAATTATAATCTAGGGTAAATGTGATTTTATTTTGGGAATTCAAATAATAATTGTTTTGTGAAATAAAATAAAGAAGAAGAATTGGGTTAATAATCATCTTGAGCCCAATTAACATTAGCCCAAACCCTAACTTTGAAATGTCTAAACAATTCTATATCTAGACACTTAGCTTTACCAATATCATTTCGTATCTTATTTTGGTTACTGTAACTTATTTTAACCATCTTCCACTAAAAGCTCAAAACCTAATTTTTTTCTTCAAGAACAAATCAAAATAAAATGAAATAAAATCCCACAAATTCCCAAATCAATATATATGCTTCTCCATACAAGGCTACACTAATAGAAGTTTGCAAAAATCAAGAATTGATCAAGTTTGGAGAGATGATCAGTTCACTGTAAGTTATGAAGGAAGATGGAGCAGCTAATTATTGGTGAGTGAATTTTATCACTCGTATTTCTGTGGTAGAAATAATTGGGTGATGATAATTGAAACATTTGATTGTGTTGATTATGTGTAATCAGTGATTGATCTTTTCTTTTGTTTTTTATTCATAAAATCAAATGAACCCATTTACAATGAAGAGTTCATCATCCCTTCCACTTCATAAACTTGTATCTGACGTTTGTGTGATGATGGTTGATGCTTGATGCTTGAAATCATAATAGAAGGAAGGGAATATGGTAAAATGTCAACTGAGGGGAAACAAGCTTAGGCTGTGTCACGACCTAGGCTTATTGCCCAAACCACGACCGAACCGATCGACCACCCATAGAGGGAGCGATCGACTAGTGGGCACAAGTCTCCAGTAGTAAGCACCAGGCACTGACCTTACTTTGTTTTTAAAAAAATAAAAAAATAGAAAATATTTTGAAAAATGTTTTAAAAGTTGTAGGTAGAAATTGGAAAATGGACATATTGTTAATGTGAACTAATTTTAAAGGAAAATGTTTTATTCAATTTGAATATTACTTATTTTATTAAAGATACCGATTTATTAAAGGAAAATTGATTTTTGGCTTTAAATAATTATTTAAAAATCCTATTTAATTCTATAAAAATATAAGATGTTATATAATTAATATTTTATGATATTAAAGTGTATTATATGATTTTAGTGTATAAGAAAATGTTTTATAAATGGGACTGTAATAAAAGAAATTGGTTTGGGAGTTTATAAGTTCATTTAAAATTCATATTTAATTATAATAAATTATGCGATGACTATTATAAATAATATGCGATTATAAAAGAGTTTTTTATGAGATTTGAATGTGAAAACAAGATTGAGAAATGTACTATATGGATTAAAAGTCCTTATTTCCTATTTTAAAGGAAAATGAAAATTATATTTTACTCTGTGTGTGTATAAATATAAATAAATATATATATATTAAAAGCTTTGGAATAAATATAATTTTCCTATATAATGAAATCTATTTTCTATATAAGTTGTGTGCTTGTGTGTTTCTATTTATATGTGATGGGAATATTGAATAAACGGAGTTATAATACCCATTGGTATGAGACTTTCGATAATATTTCTTCGGTAATTCATTGGACTTGTCACATAGAATATTATCTTATGGAATTCATTATTATGAGAACCTTGAGTAAACAGATTAATAATACCGTCTAGTATAGAACATTTGGTAATATTATTCTGATTACTCCTTTGACTCATGGTATAGAATATTACGTGGAGATAGTGTGATTTATGGACATTGAATAAACGAGTGGGTCTCACCAGGTGGTATGGGATGCCTGTTGATATTCATTCGGTTATTTTATTTAAGTAGATGACAATTATACGGTGATAGCGATATTATATATATATATATAATGCGATGCTCGCGGTGGTGACAAAGACTATGTGTCTGGTAACATAAGGTCGGGTGCCTATTGATGTGTGTCAATGGATGTATATGGTTGTGTGCCTATATAGATACTATGTGGGTGTCTATCACTTTCTAAACTCCTATTATACGTGCAAGGGTGAACTAGATTATGCTAGTATCCAACCTAGCAGCCTGATCATGGGTCATGCCCCAGAACCGTGACACACTTATAACATATAGTTGTCTGCTATTGTTATTCGCATTTGCCGTAGTGTCACATAGATCAACATTTTGTTACCATATGGCACTTGCAAGGTTGTGATTGAGGCTTAGTGTTGACTAGCACCCGATGGATATTAGGTCACGATGGCCGTCGAGGTAACTAAAGACTATAGGAGTCGTGCTACATGGGCACGTGTGCAGTTTCCTGGAGCAAGTGTGTGTTGTCAGTTTCCCGTTTGGTTCTTGGTGTGTGTGGTAGATATACATATATTATTTATACTCCTTACTTGAGGGGCTGAGATGACCTGAGACTGTGTGTCTAGCGTATGGTCAATCCCCTTATCTTTCATTGGCATGTGTTACCAACTATCCTTTATTGGCAAGTGGTGCCATTTAAATGTTTGGATGTATGAATATCTAAAATAATATTGTTTATTTTAATGAATAATAAATATCTATTCTATTGGAGTTGCTGTGTGGTTATCCAATTCTAGTAATCAACTGCGCGCTTATATATGAATGTGTGTTTTAAGGGATTAGTTCTGCGCGCGTCCATTATATGTTACATATTATGTGATTGTTTACTTGAAATGATTAATCGTGAGTTCCCTTACATATAGTCTTGCCGTGTGCATGACTGAAGTTATGATTAGATATGTGCTCTTCTACCTTATATTCTATTTGTTATATCATCATGTCTTGCTTATGCTAGTTGCGATTACTTAGTATTATCACTATTCTAGACATAGTCCGATCCGTGTGATATTTTATTAGTTAATTAATGTATCTTTATTTATATTGCCTCATGAATGTTGATGATGTTGAGATGTTTGTATTAGACATGTGTGTTGTATTTATTTGATAGATAGTGGGCATATAATTCTTTTTGTTAAACCACTGAGACTTATGTATATTTTCTATTATATATTGTAGTTGTATTTAATGACTATGTATTCTCTATTATTTATTGAATATTGCGTATTGTTCTATTCTGGAAATACACGTGTTGACTGCTTTGTGCTAATACTATGTACATATAACTGAGTTATTTATATGATTTTTGAAATACATATCAGTGTTAGTCCAAGGAAATATTCACGTGTGACGGCCTAATGTCACCTCATTCTCCATATTATCGGACATTATTACCTAGTAATACTGTTTGGTAATATGGGTATAGAGATAGGGTGTTTCACAACCCATCATTCACGACCATTTAATTCTACATTTGAGAGCCTAAAAGACGTAAATAATGGATTGTTAGGTTGGAATAAAGTAAACCAGAAGTACACAAATCTATTTTCTTTAACTACAACTTTTGAAAATTCACAACGGAAGGAATAATATATGATAAGCACATACAACCGGAATATTTGAACAATACTAGATATTAGACCAAATATTAGGCCTAACTTATGTTCAAGTCAAAGTAATTCAAAGGTACTTGTGCAAGAGACCTAACTCCTAAGCAAGTATGTTCACGGTCAAATAGTCAAATAGGCAAATACGTAATTAGGCAAATGTTCAAGTCCTTGGCCAAAAAGTCATGATTTGGATTTGACCTAAACAAAGTACCAATAAAGTTTTATTAATTTCTTAATTACAAAATGAAAATGAGGAAGAAGAGAAATTCAGAATTTGCTCCTTTTGAGTAGGGATACATGCATATTTATAGAAAACTATGCCCTTAGAACCGTAACACATAGCAACTGTTGAGCTTGTACGGTTGAGATTTTCTTATATGGCATGTTATCGATATGACATGTGGCACGACTTGCTTTTTCTTTCTTTAAGATGATGCAGCATGGATGAACCAATCAGGTGTCGCCATATGGCTAATTGGAATGCCTCTTGTGCTTACTTTTAGAAGTTCGATAGCGTTATTCCTTAATACTTGATAACATTATCCTTGTTGTTCAACAACTTTTCTCCCTTTACCCTCAACAGTTCATTCATTTTGGTCTTATATAGCTTTGTATCGTGATTCATTATAGACATAACTTTAGCTTTTGATGGCTATATAGATTGATGCACCACAGCTCTATATATTGGCATGTGATAGTTATAGATCTTGTCATGCAATAGCTTCATACCTTAACATGCGATAGCTTTATACTTTGGCATGCAATAGCTCCATACTTTGACATGCAATGGCTTTTTACTTTGACATGTGATATTCCAATATCTTATCATGCGATAGCTTTATATCTCAACTTATAATAGCTTTATCCTTGTTGTTCAATAGCTCTTTCCTTCTTAGCATGTGATAATTCCACTTTGGCCCCTTATAGCTTTAGACATTGTCATTTGATAGCTTGCCATCTTGACCTTCGATAGATCTACTCTTTAAGCTATGATTGCTTTATTCTTTAACCTTTGACAACTTTTGTTATTTCCCAAAGATAACTCCAGTATTTTACTCAAAAATTTTTGGGGTATAACACTAGATAGTTGTCATAAGTGTCCATATATCAAGTCAACAAAAGCATTGTCATACAAAATGGTTCAACATTGGTATATAATATTGAAATAGTATACAACATAATTAAAAAACTCTATTGAATTGCCATCTTCGTCACCATGCACCAAGCACTCCCTTAGTATTCTACCAATTTATCAAAAGATATACACAAAAAAGAATATAGAGGGGCTTAAACATACGCCTACGTGAGTTAGAAACATTTTAAGTATATGATATTAATATGCTAACATAACATAGTTGCGGACTAATATTGCATTATACATACCCAAACTTGTATCACATGTATATATAGAGTTAGTCCATCATAATACTATATACCGGTGACAACTACTCTAAGGTCATTATTATATAACCTATATCATATATATAGGTTCCATACCACTACGCCACAATAGTTGTTTTGCAACATTCGTATTAAAGCTTACTCATATTGGTGGTTAACAATTGCACCCGTCTATTTGTACATATAAAAGTGTTGGAATAAATGTAGAATCATAGTTCAAATTTTGGCAACACATTTTCATAACTGGAAGTACTAGTAAAACTGAGATTAATCAAAAAGTGCAAGGAGAAAATCATAAATGATATAATTATCCATAACCCAGGTCCCCAACATTCTAATGCTTTAACATTCTCTTTCACTGGAGAAAATACTTTCTAATCTACTCCAATTGATTCTTTCAAAATCTTAAACTTCCACTTTAAGAGGTTCTGACGTCAACTGAGTTATTTTGTTTCCAGGCTTGATTTTTATACTTTGACTTGTAATGGTTTAACTACATGTTTTTGTTATATTTTACATAGTTTTAGATGTATGTGGGAATGGAATCATTAGGTCGACTGATGTGAATTTTACATTTATTTCAGTCATTGTTGGAACAACTAGGGTTTTGTTATCATCATGTCTATGAAGGAAGGTATTTTTTGGGACAACTAGGGTTTCGTTATCCTCTTGTAGATGCTCAAAACTGGAATGACAGGAAGTTGGTGATTTCAATTCTTGGTATTGTGCTGATTTCGTCCCTTTTATTAGTACTCTTGTTCATGTTAATTAAATCTCATTTATTTAAAAAGTTTTCACATCTATTAAGATTTGTGACCTTACTATTATACATTTGATTTGGTTGTTCAATGAAGTAAGGTAGGTGTAGTTTGTTCTGCTTCGATTTTGTTTTATTATGTTTGGATTATTATTTATAAGTTTCAGCTCTTATCTAGATATTTTCACCTTACATATCTGTACAATTATTTTCCAATTGATGGTTTTGTTTGTTTTAATAAGTAAATATGATTTCTTTGCGAAAGAACAAGATACAACTTGCTTATTATGTATTGCTTTTAATCTTGCATTTTTTTAATAAGAGGTAGATAGTACCAGAGTAATCAAGGTAGTTTACCTCCCTGAAAATACTTATTTAACCTATAATTAAAATACTAATGTGAACCCGTGCTTTGCACATGGTTATGCCAAAAAAAATTTAGTTGCATGTAGAGAATTAAAATAACTTTAAAATAAGAAGAATATTCTATCTATAGGAAGTAATGTGAAATATTATTATAATATCAAATATAAATATTATCCTAAGCACACAATACTTACTGAGTTAATGTAGTAATAGGTCAAATGCTCTCAAACATATATGTAGGCGAAAGGTTTTAAAGGGTAAGGTGTACTTGTCAATATATAATATATATAAAAAACCATACATGCGATCAGTGTGTTACATGCTAATATGCATAGAGACAAATCCTAGGGAAGCATGAAATTGCTCACGTATACTTTCAGGTAAAATTAAATATATTATTTTGGCAAATAAATTTAAGTCAATGAATAGTAGCTTGAAAAATGGGAAATTGGAAGTGTGGTCGGATGTCTACTGAGAGCAGATGAAGTGGTGACCTTCATTCACTCTATTGACCATTGGAATAAGTTATCTAGAAGCTAACTATGTGGGAAATGAATATTCACAAAACAAATTGTTGTAACACATTCAAACAATTAATTTGCATAGAGCAGTGAAGAGCAATAAAACGCAACTAATAAAAATTGAATTTAGAGATACATGTTTCATTTTTTAACTATTGAAATTTGAAAAGGAACACATGTGAATCTAGGCATAGAGATCTATAACAGTTTCCATTCCACTACTTTATAGTTTTCTTGCCTTGTCTTTGTTGCGCTACTATTGTATTAGAGCCAACACTATCATGCTGTGTTGATGCAACTCTTCTGAAGAAAAAATTAAGGAATAATGTTAAGACAAAGTACAGCTAAAATATAAAACATAAGAATGGAAGCAACAAATATTACACTTTATAAATTCAAATATAAAATAGGAGGGCATTGAAGTGACCTTTTCAACCTCCAAATCTGTGACGCCCCACCTCAAATACAAACTCAAAGCTACCAGATGGTGGCTATGAGGCCTTCGGAAACAAATATAGAAATAAGCATAACACAAATCAATCACAGATATTCATATCACAAAGGCGGAAACAGATATGAATATAACACATAGAAGTGTACATCAAAGTAGTGGTCATACAAGATCCACTACATCACAAAAGAATAGGTACAAGTGCTAGACAAAAGAATAAGTATACATCAAGGAGTCTCTATCTCGAAAGTATAAAAGCAAAAACTACTAATCTAAAGTAGTTAGCCAAAAATCAGATGATGGTCCCTGATAAGAAGTCAAGTAGAAGCACCTGAAATACCTTGGTCTGACCTGAGTATTATTTAAGAAGAAAAATAATAAACGGATTAGTCTAGCTATAAATATCATATAAAATGAGATAGGATAAGAGATATCACAAAAACGTATGATAACAATAATGCCATACTATGACAAATATACATCAGATAACAACAAAAATCATACAATATCTCAAATATTCTCAAACACTAAAAAGAATGTCATATTCTTTAAATTATTCACCAAAACAAAAATTGATAGAGCTTATCAATGCATATCATCAAAATTGGTGAAACACAAATTCTAGAAATCAACAACCAGAAATCCAGAAAACACAAAGGGGGAGGCCTATCAAAAACGGGAGCATGAAAACTCACCAACACGTGTGTCACAAACGGGTCGCTATCCCATGGTCGCTAACCATAGAGTCGGTGCAACGGCATAGTGCAATAACGGTACGCCCGAGGAACCTGAAACTCAAATGAGCTGGAACAACGACGTAGTGCAATATCAGTACGCCCGATGAACTTGAAGCTCAAATATTTCAAAACACCAACGTAGTGCAATAATAGTACGCCCGATGAACCTGAAACTCAAATAATTCGGAACAACGACGTAGTGCAATAACGGTACGCCCGATGAACCGAACTCCATAAAACCCATAGGTCGCTAGCCTATAAAAATGAGACGAAGCTCAATAGAACGGGGTACAGTCCCCTACGTGGACAAAGAGACATCGCATATCGCTAGTCTAAACCATAAAATGATCACCATTGATCAATGAAAAGTGTAGATTACACTAAGCTAATAAATAAATGAGTTTAGCTTCATGTCCCATAACCACTAGCTTAACTTAAATATTTACGAACAAATTGTAGATTTCCACTAGAAAATCGTCACAAGATTTTAATCAAACAAGTCTAAGAATTAACCGACGAAGTAAACGCAAGCTTTTCATACCACTTGTTTTGCTAAGTCGTTTAATTGGATTTCTCATACGAATGAGGTAAAGGTTTGTATAGACTAATAAATTGGAAAACGGATTTAAAAACGAGTTTTGTATTAAAAATGGTATTGAAATCATCTTTGTGAAAGCGTTTGAATATTTACTACTAGTATAGAAACCTTTGTATTTTTAAAAGTGACAAATCATAGAAAACGATTGTAGAAACAATCGATCAACAAAAAATTCACATTCGACGACGTGAATCAAAACCATAAAAATCGATATCAAATCCATCAAATGGATATTCCCAAAAATCCAAAGAAAGAAGTCATCAAAGTCGATAATAAGTGATAACAACTAACCGGATCGATAGAAGTCGATTAAAATTGGAAATCAAATCAAAAACAGCCAAAATAGGCAGAATTGGCAGTTCCAGACGTCTGGGGGTTCATCCAGACGTCTGGGGGTTCATCCAGACGTCTGGGGCTTCATCCAGACGTCTGGATTTGGGTTTTGGAAATATTCCAGAAACCTGCCAGACGTTTGAACTCTAACTAGACGTCTGAAAACTAACCAGACGTTTGGTAGGTTTGGACTAGACGTCTGGTCCAAGTCTCTTCCCTTTTTTTCTTTTTTGCCATATTTTTTTTTCATCTGCTGCCCAAACCAGACGTCTGGACCTTCCAACCAGATGTCTGGTTGCCTTTTCTGGGCAACAATTTGCCTAGGCCAATGATGGCCAAAATGATTCGGAAGCGATCGGACGAGCGACGGAGGCTAGGGATTTATGCCAAGCGACAACCCAGTCCTATAGGCTCTTCGATACACCCCAAATAACATGTCCAAATATCCAAGATAGGATCTTTAAAGGTTTTTCACTTCAAAACACCAAAATTTGGAAAATTCACCAAATCAATTCAAATCAAAAGCAAATGAACATGAATAGATGTTAGGAATTCATACCTAACAACAATGAAAGTTATAAACATAGATGTGAGTTAAAGAACTCACCTTTAAACTCAAAAACAACGAATGAGAAGTTTTTAAAACAAAGGAAAGATCAACCACTCTTCAACTTCAACTCTAGAAGCTCCAATCTATGATCATAGGCAAATATTTCCTAAATTAGGTTATAGGAATTTCTAGAAATTGGAGAGAGATTGAGGTGGAGAAGAAGAAGAGGATGCTTACCTAAGCTTCCCTTTGATTTTGGACTTGAATTTGTATTTCCTAATCAAACTAGGGTTTAGGAATTTTAATTTCCTATCTTTTCCCCCATTTTTACTTTAGCTTGAGAGTGTTAGGAAATGAGGAGTAGAATGAATGAAAAGTAGAGGAGTTAGAGTATTAAGTTGGGTTAGTGGGCTGAAACCCAAACCCAAAGCCCAAAATAAAAAAAATAGCAAAATTCTACTCAACTCCAAACATATCGATGTTTATACAGAAAAAAGTTGTAAACGCCATTTTGGACCCAATGGAAGTGGTCTCGAGTCCCAATTCGACTGTTTACAAAAAGTAACATTTCGGACTTTAATCCGATTAATGATGCTATATTTAAATAAAACATTTAAATATATATAATCGTGAAATATGTGGGTTGTTACAGACTCCCCTCCTTAAAGAAATTGCGTCCTCGCAATACTCAAGAAGAAAATAAAAAGTAACAACCAACTAAGGCTTAACAACACAAAAGAAGAAATTTGAAATGTGAAGTTCACCTTAATGAGCACGAGAGAGTAAGTCCGAATGTGTTCGCTCGATGAATTCTCTAGATTCCCAAGAGCAATTCTTAGGATTTGAGGACCATTGAACTTTCACAAGCGGAACATCTTTATTTCGAAGGCATTTAACCTCCGTAGCAATGATACGAATAGGATGTTGCTCATAAGTCAAATTTGGTGAAACTTCAATTTCTTCAATTACACCGGGCTCAAGAATAGAATTGGAATCCCTAAGGCATTTCCGTTGTTGAGAGACGTGGAATACGTCATGAATAGCAGAAAACTGAGCCGGCAATAAAAGGCGATAAGCCACGGAACCAATGCGTTTGGTGATGGGAAAAGGGCCAATATATCGAGGTGCTAACTTTCCTGATCGACTGAAACGCACAACACCCTTCATAGGTGAAACACGAATAAATACCAAACCTCCCACAGAAAATTCTAATTTCCTTCTTCAATTATCGGCATTGGATTTTTGTCTACTCTGAGCTTCTTTCATCCTATGACGAATAAGGTCAATCTTTTCTGTGGCGTCACGAATAAAATCTGGACCTAGAACCAGCTTCTCACCGACCTAAAGCCAACACGAAGGAGATCGGCATGGCCTCCCGTATAGTGCCTCGATAGGAGCCATACCAATACTAGATTGGAAGCTATTATTATAGGAAAACTCAACAAGAGAAATATGGTCTTCCCAACTTCCACCAAAATCAAGAACACATGCACGAAGAAGATCTTCAAGAGTTTGATTCACACGCTCGGTTTGTCCATCGGACTGAGGATGATAAGCGGTGCTAAAATTAAGCTTTGTTCCCAAAGCTTTTTGAAGACCTTTCCAAAATCCACTAGTAAATAATGGATCACGATCGCTAACAATAGAAGTAGGAACTCCATGCAATTTAACAATTTCTTTGACATAGAGTTTAGCCAAAAGAAGTACGGTCCGATTGGACCGAACGGGAAGAAAATGGGCAGATTTTGTAAGTCTATCTACTATCACCCATACGCTATCATGACCCGAATGAGAACGGGGAAGACCGTCAATAAAGTCCATGGAGACTTGATCCTACTTCCAAACGGGAATGTCCAAAGGTTGCAATAACCCTCCCGGCCTTTGATGCTCGGCCTTTATGAGTTGGCAAGTCATGCAACACTTAATAAAGTTAGTAATATTAGATTTCATTCCATCCCAATAATAAAGTCGTTTCATGTCCGCGTACATTTTACTACTACCGGGAT
Organism: Allium fistulosum; assembly: GCA_030737815.1. Classification (NCBI taxonomy): domain Eukaryota; kingdom Viridiplantae; phylum Streptophyta; class Magnoliopsida; order Asparagales; family Amaryllidaceae; genus Allium; species Allium fistulosum. Next base: position 540,844,333 of record CM060901.1, on the reverse strand, counting down.
GAATGGTAAATTTAGAACGATGAGAATCTTCTAAAATGTTTTTACGAAGATCACTAATATTTGGCACGATAAGTCTACCAAATTTTTGAATGCCTCCACGAGCATCGATTTCAAAGTCTTTCAGACCATCAATATTATTTTTGTCCCTACAACTTTGGCTAAGATGAGCCAATTCGGGATCATGCTTTTGAGCTTCAAGAATGCGGTCTAAACGAGAAGGATGAGCCTTAAGGCTACATAAAACAAGAGATGAATATGAATTGGATTCACGATCTCGAATATCACAAGTGGATAAAGTCTCGAGATCATTCCATTCGGATATCATCATGGAAACAACTGCTTGTTGCTTATGACTAAGGGCATCGGCAACACGATTTCCCTTTCCGAGAGTATAGAGAATATCAAGATCATAGGATGCAAGGAACTCGAGCCAACGTTGTTGACGCAAATTAAGTTCCTTTTGAGAAAATAAATACTTCAAAGATTTATGATCGGTGTAGAGAACAAATTTCTCTCCCAAAAGATAATGACGCCAAATTCTAAGGGCGAAGACAATAGCTGCGAGCTCTAAATCATGAGTGGCATATCTAGTCTCGGTAGGCTTTAATTGCCTAGAAGCATAAGCGATAACACGTTCCCTTTGCATGAGAACGGCACCCAAACCAACACGACTAGCATCGGTATAAACAATAAAGTCTTGGTTTCCTTCGGGAATCACAAGAACAGGAGCATCATAAAGGAGTTCTTTTAATTTCTAAATAGTGGCTTCTATGCTAAATTATTTATTTCATGATCCTCTTTCCCGAAAAGCTAAGACATTCAAAATTATAATGAACTTTATGTAATCATCTTTTTAGAAAAATTTACTTTTTACAAGTCAATTTATTGTGTCTGACTGTCCCATCATACCGTTTAGGAGATTCCTATCGATAACGTTGATCAAGCACATCGACCAGAATTCTTAAAGCACTCAATGGGCAATACAACACAAAATCATCTTCTATATGATAAACATGTCACTTATAAAATTTACAAATATTCTTTGGTTGTCTTAATAATAGAATCCAATTATACTTACAAATATATCTTATTAAAAAGATTTTCAAATTTTAGATTGTTGTTTTCACCCATAATCAATGAATACAAGGACGGTCTCATTGAGATATTCGCAGAATACTCGATTCATAAGATGGATGAAATAAGCTGACAAACCGAATGACATTATGTGTCATTTATAAGAATCATAACGAGTGTGGAACGTGGTAAGTGGAATGCTACCCTCCGCAACTCGTAGCTGATGAAAAATGGTGGCAAGGTCGAGCTGAAAAGACCTTAGCACCACTCAATAGATCGCTCAGGTGGTAATCCTAAGACAAGCTCAAAAATATCGGAAAATTCACAAACTACTTGAATGAGAGAAATAACATTTTCCTTATCATGTGGGTTTAAAGAATAAAATGATGCCACCGAATTAGAATCGAAATCATTAAGAAAAATTAAAAACCTGCTTAACAGATTGAGAATGTCGAAGATGGATAGTCCTCATGGGACATAGGATAAGGGCTTTATATCGATTAAGCCAATCCATTCCCAAAAATCACTTCGAAGCCTAAGTAGCAATCGGATCGGAAAGCATAATCACATAAAATAATCTCGACATCTCCACAAAGTAAACTGAGTGTTGCGGATCCACCAACCGGATTCGCAATTCTCAATGAAGTCATCAAGCCCATAATATTTAAAGAAAAAGTAACAACAAGTTCTTTTGATTTAAAAGAAGGAGATGCACCCGTATTAGAAAGAACTCGAATAGGAAGATCACGAAATAAATTAATCCCATCAAGGACTGAATGAAAAATACCTTGACCAAGAGAAGGGTTACTAGGGGCTTGCACAACATTCAGCTTTCTCCCTCTCCTACTTTGAAGTATGGAACATGAAGATATAAGATGACTGAAACTTTTGCAATAGCAATAATAAAGGGGTTTCAGACACTCATTCTCATAGTGGTCCATAGAACCATAATTGTAGCATTGTCCATGACTAGAGGTAGGAGTCTTTGCTATCGAAGTTGCCTGCTTCCCTTTCTTGTTGGGATTAGGACTTTTGAACTTAATAGGCCTCTTCATGTTATTGTTGAAGTTCGGTTTGGCACCCACAACTTCAACATCACATTCTTTATCGGCCTCTTCAAGTCGAAGAGCGATATCTACAAGCCGATCGAAAGAAACTTCTAGTTTGAGAGGTAAAACCTTTTTAGGGTTCTTACTCAAAGCACAGATAAACCTTTGATTCTTTACTAGATCCAAAAGTTGTTGGGCAGACATGAATACGCCATCCAGAGAAGGTCTACTGGATTGACCAGCGCTAGGACTGCCAGATCTAACCATTTCTCTTCTTTAAGAAAGAAAGAAAGAAAGAAAGAAGAGGAAAAAGGTTATTCTCAGAATGAATATCAAACAAACTTGATTGATAAAACAAGACATCATAAAAGAAAATATGATAGAATGGGTCCAATGACTTGAATTAATCCTAAGGCACGATTCCTAAGAGAGACTTAGGACAATGATCCTTGCTAGATTATTCTACATTGTTCCGAAGTTTGGCTCCGATACCAAGCTATGACGCTCCACCTCTATACTCAGACTAGCCAAGGATACTACAGGGTAATGCCGTCAACTAGCACGAAGAATAAGGCTGTTGAGGAGCGACTATCTGTGTAATTGCTTTGTGCGAGTATCGATATGTCAGATAATATGACTTGCATTTCATTTCAAGAGGAAATCCGACATATAAAATACAAACTCAAAGCTACCACACAGTGGCTATGAGGCCTTCGGAAACAAATATAGAAATAAGCATAACACAAATCAGTCATAGATATTCATACCACAAAAGCGGAAACAGATATGAATATAACACATAGAAGTGTACATCAAAGTAGTGGTCATACAAGATCCACTACATCACAAAAGAATAGGTACAAGTGCAAGACAAAAGAATAAGTATACATCAAGGAGTCTCTATCTCGAATGTATAAAAGCAAAAACTACTAATCTAAAGTAGTTAGCCAAAAATCAGATGATGGTCCCTGATATGAAGTCAAGTAGAAGCACCTGAAATACCTCGGTCTGACCCGAGTATTATTTAAGAAGAAAAATAATAAACGAATCAGTCTAGCTATAAATATCATATAAAATGAGATAGGATAAGGGATATCACAAAAACGTATGATAACAATAATGCCATACTGTGACAAATATACATCCGATAACAACAAAAATCATGCAATATCTCAAATATTCTCAAGCACTAAAAAGAATGTCATATTCTTTAAATTATTCACCGAAACACAAATATTGATAGAGCTTATCAATGCATATCATCAAAATTGGTGAAACACAAATTCTAGAAATCAACAACCAGAAATCCAGAAAACACAAAGGGGAGGCCTATCACAAACGGGAGCATGAAAACTCACCAACACGTGTGTCACAAATGGGTCGCTATCCTAAGGTCGCTAACCATAGAGCCGGTGCAACGACGTAGTGCAATAACGGTACGCCCGAGGAACCTGAAACTCAAATGAGCCAGAACAACGACGTAGTGCAATATCGGTACGCCCGATGAACCTGAAACTCAAATAATTCGGAACACCGACGTAGTGCAATAACGGTACGCTCGATGAACCTGAAACTCAAATAATTCGGAACAACGACGTAGTGCAATAATGGTACGCCCGATGAACCGAACTCCATAAAACCCATAGGTCGCTAGCCTATAAAAATGAGACGAAGCTCAATAGAACGGGGTATAGTCCCCCACGTGGACAAAGAGACATCGCATATCGCTAGTCTAAACCATAAAATGATCACCATTGATCAATGAAAAGTGTAGATTACGCTAAGCTAATAAATAAATGAGTTTAGCTTCATATCCCATAACCACTAGCTTAACTAAAATATTTACGAACAAATTATAGATTTCCACTCGAAAATTGTCACAAGATTTCAATCGAACAAGTCTAAGAATTAACCGACGAAGTAAATGCAAGCGTTTTACCACTTGTTTTGCTAAGTCGTTTAATTGGATTTCTCGTACAAATGAGGTAAAGGTTTGTATATACCAATAGATTGGAAAATGGATTTTAAAACGAGTTTTTTTTATTAAAAATGGTATTGAAATCATCTTTGTGAAAGCGTTTGAATATTTACTACTAGTATAGAAACCTTTGTATTTTTAAAAATGACAAATCACAGAAAACAATTGTAGAAACAATCGATCAACCAAAAATTCACATTCGACGATGTGAATCAAAACCATAAAAATCGATATCAAATCCATCAAATGGATATTTCCAAAAATCCAAAGAAAGAAGTCATCAAAGTCGATAAGTGATGACAACTAACCGGATCGACAAAAATCGATTAAAATTCGAAATCAAATCAAAAACAGCCAAAATAGGCAGAATTGGCAGTTCCAAACGTCTGGGGGTTCATCCAGACGTCTGGATTTGGGTTCTGGAAATATTCCAGAAACCTACCAGACGTCTGAACTCTAACCAGACATCTGAAAACTAATCAGACGTCTTGTAGGTTTGGACCAGACGTCTGGTCCAAGTCTCTGCCATTTTTTTCTTTTCTGCCATATTTTTTTCATATACTGCCCAAACCGGACGTCTGGACCTTCCAACCAAACGTCTGGTTGCCTTTTCTGGGCAATAATTTGCCTAGGCCAATGATGGCCAAAATGATTCAGAAGCGATCAGATGAGCGACGGTGGCTAGGGATTTATGGCAAGCGACAACCCAGTCCTATAGGCTCTTCGATACACCCCTAATAACACGTCCAAATATCCAAGATAGGATCTTTAAAGATTTTGACTTCAAAACACCAAAATTTGGAAAATTCACCAAATCAATTCAAATCAAAAGCAAATGAACATGAATAGATGTTAGGAATTCATACCTAACAACAATGAAAGTTATAGACATAGACGTGAGTTAAAGAACTCACCTTTAAACCCAAAAACAACGAATGAGAAGCTTTTAAAACAAAGTAAAGATCAACCACTCTTCAACTTCAACTCTAGAAGCTCCAATCTATGATCATAGGAAAATATTTCCTAAATTAGGTTATAGGAATTTCTGGAAATTGGAGAGAGATTGAGGTGGAGTAGAAGAAGAGGATGCTTACCTAAGCTTCCCTTTGATTTTGGACTTGAATTTGTATTTCCTAATCAAACTAGGGTTTAGGAATTTTAATTTGCTATCGTTTCCCCCATTTTTACTTTAGCTTGAGAGTGTTAGGAAATGAGGAGTAGAATGAATGAAGAGTAGAGGGGTTAGGGTATTAAGTTGGGTTAGTGGGCTGAAACCCAAACCCAAAGCCCAAAATAGAAAAATAGCAAAATTCTACTCAACTCCAAACATATCGATGTTTATACTCAAAAAAGTTGTAAACGCCATTTTGGACCCAATGGAAGTGGTCTCGAGTCCCAATTCGACTGTTTACAAAAAAGTAACATTTCGGACTTTAATCCGATTAACGATGCTATATTTAAATAAAACATTTAAATATATATAATCGTGAAATATGTGGGTTGTTACAAAATCCATAAATTGTTTGATGAGGATAGAATAAAAATCAAATTATTTTGTTACATGAGCAAGAAGGGTCAACTGGCTCTTATTACCCATATGCCTAAACCTAAACATTATGAAGTAAAAAAATGTCTATTTGAGAATTCAAATTTGTTTACAGTTACAGTAGCTTCACAACAACAATACTATTAGATGAACATATAGCAAATTAATCATGTCACATTTCAAGGAATAATTAAAACAATTTTTTTATTTCATTCTTTTTTATAGTTTATACAATGTAGGAATGTGCCTATGAACTTTAGATGTGGAAAACATTAAAAGATATATAGACAAGAAAACTATGAGATTTTATTTTGTAAATGAGCAATTGAGTTACAGAAATAAAAAAACATTGAAGATTTAACCATTATGTAATTCTGTAAACTTATAGATGTTTTTTCCAATAGAAGCTATCATCAATGAACATCTACTGTAATTATCAAGGAGGTAAATTATCCTCATTTTTCAAAGATATGCAAATATAATTATTATTTTTGCAATGAAACGATAATTATATGAAAATTAAAAAATATGGCCATGCTTATGTTTGTATAAATCATATGGAGTATTTGTAATCCGTTCATTGAATGTCGTTTGCAAAATCATAAACTTATTTTCTCAATATGAAGTTATGATTACTCGGTCGTACTCAAACTCAAGCTTCAATAAGAAATATAAAGGTGGAATGTATTTTATGTGTTGCATTTACTTATTAATGTTATAAAGGAGTACTTTGTGTTCTAGTTATATTTTAATCTATTTGAAGCATAATATGTGTTGGTTAATATATGGACTGGCCTAATAGATAATAAATTTCATAAAATTTAATTATAAGCAAATAGAGTGTCATGCATAAGAAGAGTCTGTTTAAGGATAAATGGAAGGTGCATATTAGTTTTATGATTGGGTAACATGCTATTGTTTTATGTTAAAGGCTAGAGTTCAACATACCTTTGATTCGCACTTGATGGTTGCTGTTATTGTTTTATGTTAAAGGCTAGAGTTCAACATACCTTTGATTCGCACTTGATGACCACAGATTTGGGTCCTTATAGAAAGTCCCACTGTTCAAGTTATGCTAGCTCAACACGTTGAGTAAATCTTTTCTTATAATGTATACACCTCCGATAAAACCATTTAATGCGAAAAGATACCTGTTTAGATCGATGGATATGCCTTTTATGTTCACGAAACATATTGGCTTTGTATTAAGTAGTGAATTTATTTGCCTTGTTGACATTGTTGTATATATCGTCACTGTGGTAAGGTATGCGGCTTTCCAATTTTCTTATTTTATGTTCTAATTCGCTTTGTGTAGATGAGTATTTTCAATCCTAAGGGATAATGCTCTAAAATCTTTTTGTGAAGTGAGTAAACGTATAGTATTGTAAAGTGAAATGAACTGTAGACCAAAATTATAATGTATATCTGTAATTGTCTATGGAATACTACTTATAATAAATGTTTTCTAAAGATTTTAGAAGCTCTATAGCCAATAAGATTGAAGAATAATTGAAGTTAAATTACATTTTTCAGCAAAACTTCACAGATTCATGACAAATGATTATAATGGTAAAGAGTTGTAAGTTATATAGGCATGCACTTATTAATTAATTAAATATAGAATATGCATAAAGATAAATTGATTTCACTAAAAAAAATTAGGCCAACGAATATGTTAATTAAAAAAACACTCTATTGTGCATAGACATGATTTTTTTTTAAATATTTTTGGTATATCAAAAGTAATTATATATATTTCGTATTTGCATGATATAAAATATACATATAATATTTAAAAGCTTACCCTTGCCTCAGGATACTTTATATATGATCGGTAACTACAAATTGTCTAAATCATTGACTATTTTATATATTTAGTAAATTGAATTTGCTTGATCATCGGATATAAATAAATTATTAATTTTATTATTATTTAACATACTAGAACTGCTGATAAAAGAACAAATGAAAAAGAGAATTACCTATAAGACCTTACAAAACAAAAGATTTGGTTCCATCTATTCAAAAGAAGCACAAATAAATGGAAGAAGAAGATTAAAATTTTACACAATAAACACATTTTCATGTGAAAAGAGTCCAAGAAAATCATATAACATACATAGTTTACTGAAAATTATATAACATATAATGATATTATTTATTAATAAATGACTTTTTAACAAATTTTGATAACTGTATAACCAATAGAGTTAATGTAGAACTGAAGCTAAATCAAATTAATAATAATGGTTATACTGAAAAGATTTATATGGTATAAAAATGATGAATATTGTACATACATAAAATATTATACAAATCAAACTAGATTTTCTTGTAAGGTAATAAATGCGGAAAAGAATAATCAAAGATTTATCTATTATATACGTACATGTTGTTACATGATGCATTAACATGATTATCCAAGACTAAAGCTTCCAGTGGCTTAAGTCATGTTAAGGGCACCATAAATTTCACATAAAACTATGGCGTCCGAACCTATAACATAATCCATGTAGGAGTAAATCCATCGTATCAATCAAATACAAATAAATGGAGAACATGACTAAATTTGACGGCATATAGAATAGATTCATATGTATATAGTTATATGCATTCATTTAAAATATACCAATTTTATATATCTCGATTAAACTATAATAAATTATTGTATCAATAGGAAATTCTCTAACTACTATATTTCCATGCTAGATATGCAAATGCTCTCTTATGGCTCGTATAGATTGTTGTTTCTGTGCAAAGAGTCCAAGGAAGCTACATGCCTAATTAATATAATGTCATTATAGGATGCACAATGTAGCCTTTCATCCATGGTATACCTTTTTTCCAAAGATTTTTTTCCTCGTTGTATGTCATGTTTATATCTAATTCATTTGATTTATAATTCAGCGGTCTTAATGATGATTAATTAAGTGAATTGGGTTTAACTGTAAAATAATTATATACATAGAAATAGAGAATGACATGGAAGAACAATAGGGATAGCGATTTGTGTTTTTGGCAATGGCATATCATAACGAGATGTTTGTGCGTGAAAGATGTGTAAAGCTAACATTAATTTTAGATACCTTGCCTTAAACAGCGTGATAAGAAGATTAATACAAAACATACATAATTTAACAAATGACCTCTTAAAATGTTGTAGTATAGCCTCGATTAAAACCAAACCATGAATGGCGACTTCCATTGCTTGATCAATAGTTAAGCAAAAGCCAACAATCTCAACACAGCTTTATGTCTCAAAACCCTTAGAGGTAGCATTTATGATAAATGAAAAAGTGAAATTATATTAGTAATGACAAAGACAACCAAGCTAAATAGGTAAACAATGGCTATTAGAATAAAACAAAGCTAAATATTGTTTACCTGTTTTATTTATCGTTTAAAATATCATTTTTGGTTTGAATAGGAAATACAGAGAAGGTTGAAATTTTTAAAAATAATTACCAATATTAAATATCGAATTTTCTTAGTTTAAGTATGTTAAGAGGTAACATATTTCATAAAATTATAATCTATACCAGATCTATCATGCTGCTTTTAGATTCTCCAAAAACTTCTGAAATAAAACCGATCAAATATGTGATAACGATAATCAAGAATCCAACCGTCAATTTTAAATTGCTCGGTTTCATATTTTTCTCGTATCCATAGCCTTTGATGATCTGAAAAAAAACAAAGTAAATTTTTATTGGATAATTCGATTGAGAACTGGAAAATTCGAAAACAGTAATAAAATACCTAGATCATAGATTTGTTAAGGATGTTCTTGATTAAGTGTGGATCCAACAAATCCGCAAAATCATTATACATGAAACTCGCAAAATCAAAAGTACAAAACGATCTAAAAAATTAATATAGAAAATTTTATTAAATTAATCGATTAAGAGCTGGGAAAATCAAAAATAGAAATAGTAAAATACCTCATTCACGAAGTTGTTGTTGGATGCTTTCGATTTAGTGGATCAAGGAGATTTGTAAAACTATTGCATGTGAAATCAAATGCCAGGTGGTAATCGGACTGTAGGAAATCAACCAAGGAGTTAGAGAGTAAGGAAAGGAGTGAAGAGTGGAAATTAATGTAGAGGGAAGGAATTGAGGATGCCAACTAAAGCCTAGGGTTTAGGCGTTCAATTTTATTTAATTTGATCGAAAGTCTAGGAGTGGAGATGAGAGGAAGAGAGGCCATTACCAGGGAAAAGAAATTTTGCTTTTTTTTGTTTTTCCTACACTTACGGAGATGAGAGAAAGAGGCATGATGAAAGAAGAATAAAAGAAAGCAAAAAACGTGACGCTTCAGTTTAAAATTCACATAAAATTCAAGGGGGCCTGTGCGCTCTTGAAATGTAACTCATTAATAATAGTATAGTATAGATTAACTAAACTTTTAGTTAGCTAGGATTATTATGTGAGGTATGATTTGCTTATTATAATTGAATCATGACGAAAGGTAACTTTGACAAAATCATCAAAAACTTCTTTCAACTTGTCTTTACTTTATTTTGTCAACAAATATTTTTTAATTTTTGGCATTATCTAATGATGAATATTATGTTAATTTAGCTTATTATTTCATTTTACCAATTAGAAAGTAGCTTAGTGGTACACATTTTGTTTTCTTCCTACACAATGCTATCCGCATTATGTAATTACTAGCGAGTAGCTTAAGATAAAAAAATTAACTGAATAAAGATTTAGTTGTCGATATAAAGTATATATGCATGCACACATACATACATACATGTATGTGTATTAGTACTCTTGTTTATTGCTTATAGGTAGTGCAACCGACATTTTGAATTTACTAATGTAGTGGCTTACTTAAGATAATACTTTCAACTAAATAAAGATTTAGTACACTCATGTGAAGAGTGTGTATGTGTATGCATGCATGCATGTATGTATATCAGTGCTCTTGTTTATTACTTATAAGAAGGAGAAGAATTCAACCATGTTTACATATTCACTTAAGGTTAATGTTATCTATGACTAAATTTATTAACCATGTTGTGAAATCATAACTACTTATGAAGTAAATGTATATATGTTGTTGACTTTGATTCATTTTATATTTTTCTTCAATTATTGATGTAGTTTTATTTATTAGTCTATATGATATAAATTAACATATAGTGTAGTGGCTTGTTTTCTTATCTGAAGTTAATTTTTATTCAAACTATCATATAATTATTCAAGTAACCTATGGGATGCTTTGTTAGTTTTTATACCTGATTTCAAATTTGAAGAAGATGACGCCATTGGAGATACTCGCGAAGCTTGGAGAAGCCCTAATCCTAGGTGCGGTGAAGGAGAGGCGAAGTCGCAGTGCTTTGTGGCCTCGTTCGATGGAGGCATCACTTACATCAATGCTGAGGAGAAGATGTCGAACCAAATATTTGGTTCGGTGGAGGAGACGCCGGGACCAAAGATTTCGTCCGGTGGAGGTGAAGTTCGTTTGGAGTTCATGCTATGAAGACCGAACGAGTAATCCCGTTCGGTGGAGCAGTTTCATTCGGTGATGTTTCGTTCGGCGATAAGGAGGACCGGATGAAATATTTCATCCGGTGATAGTGCATCGATCGGAAGTGAAGGCAAGAAGGAAGTTATCTCGTCCGATGGTGAAGGGATGCCGGTTCAGACTTGCCGCTCTGGTTATTTCATTCAGTGGCCAATGCAATAAAGGGGATATGCCGAACGAAATATTTCGTTCGGTGGCATGCCAAACCAGATGGATGCTGAATGAAATATCTCATTCAGTATTTGGGAATGCCAGTCCAGACTTGAAGTAGAGATGCCGAACCAGATTGATATGGGCTTTGCCGAACCAAATGCCATTGTGCTGCTTGTCGAACCAGATGTGCTGAACCAAACCACATAGCTACTATATAGCAGCTACTCCTCCTCATATCTTCACTCTATAAATAATAGTGCTTTTGGACAACATGGCAGTCATCCTAGAGAGCTGAAACTCTGCAGAATTTTGTCTGTATTGTAAATTCTTCTTATGTATAACCTCTTAAAGTGAATCAATCTTGTAACTCTAATCTTTTAGTGATTAATAAAATCTTCTCTCCCTAAGTGGATGTACACTGCCTCGTGGTAGTGGAACCACAATAAATACTGGTGTTATTTATTTTTCTGCATTGCATTGATCTATGATTTTCTGTTCTGGTGTTTATCTCTGTTTATATCGTCTCACTACAATCACGATCAAGTTGTTTTCTACTGCATTGGGTTTTTTATTCCCTTAGACTGATCATCTAAAGGGATTTTCTCCAACAGTCTGGTATCGGAGCGAGGTTGATTGAGGAGTGTTAAACGCTATGGCAAGAGTTGAAGCGACTCCAGTTGTTACAAGACCCTATACTAGAGGGATGTATACCGCGCTAGTATCACAGTTGGCAATTGAGAAATGGAATGGGGATAAAAACTTCGAGAAGTGGCAATGGAGGATAAAGGCTGTTCTAATGAGGAATGAAGTCCATCCAGTAGGGTTTGCCCCTGAGGAGTTGATGGTTGACATCTCAGTCGTGGAAAGGAAGGAGATGGAGAAATGGGCGTTTACTACTTTACAAACTAGCTATGGGAGAGAATGTTATCTCAGAGATTAGTAGTGAGACCACTGCTAGGGGCATTTTGGACCAAGCTAGAAAATCTCTACTTGAAGAAATCTCTGACTAACCATCTGATATTGCTGAAGACATTTTTCACCATGCGGATGATTGAGGGTACTTCAGTGAAGGAATATCTGAATTTCTTTAATGATCTCGTGATGAAGATGAAGACTATTGACTTGAAGATGGATGAGGAGCACATGGCAATGAATCTTTTGTGTTCTCTTCCGGAGCGATACATAGGTTTCGCTAACAGCCTTATCTTCGCTAGAGACACATTGACAGTGGAAGATGTCAAGTCAGGCCTTCTATCTGAGGGCTTAAGAGATCAGATGAAGAAGATAAGTGAAGGAAGTAGAGGTGGAAGTAGTAGTCATGGCCTGTTTGTTGAAAGCGGAAGAGATGATAAGAAGAATTGGCACTCTAGAGGGCGTTCCAAGTCCGGGAAGTCCGGTAATAGCCGGAGAGGAAAGTCTAAGGACAGAAAGTGCTTTATCTGTAAGAAACCTGGTCATTGGAAAAAGGATTTTCCAGATTTGAAGAAGAAGGAAGAAGACGGATCTTCATCATTTGCGGTGGAGAAGTCTGTATCTGACGATGTGTTGTCTGCAGTAGTGTCAAATGTCTCAGACCATTGGGTGCTGGACTCAGGGGCATCTTTCCATATGACGCCTAATAAGGATTACTTCAGTTCTTTCGTTGGACAAGAGGGAAGCTCTATTCTTATGGGTAATGATGCTAGCTGTAGAGCAATGGGTGAAGGTACAGTGAGGATCATGATGTTTGATGGAGTGATACGCACTTTGATAGGTGTCCGGTATGTTCCGGGTGTTCGGAAGTCCTTAATTTCTTTAGGACAATTGGCATCTTTGGGATGCAAAGTAACTATCAAGAAGGATAGTCTGAAGTTTTCAAGAGGTGCACTAGTTCTTACGAAAGGAGATGTGTTCTGAAATCTGTATTTGCTGAAAGGAACCATAGTTCTTGGAGAGTCGTGTGTTGGAGTAGACAGTTCTCGTGCTTTAGATGCCATAAAGCTTTGGCATCTCAGGTTGGGTCATATTTCAGAGAAGGGCATAGAGTTGCTTCAGAGACGGGACATGATCAAAGGAGGAAGCTTCGACAAGATGGACTTTTGCCAGGAGTGTGTGTTAGGCAAGCAAACTAAAGTATCTTTTGGAGTTGGACTCCATAGATTGAGGCGAGTACTTGAGTACGTGCATATAGAATTTTAGGGATCTGTTTCTACTCCTTCTCTTGGAGGAGCAAAGTATTTTATCTCTTTTATTGATGAATTTTCTTGGAAAGTATAGGTGTATGTTATGAAGGCCAAATTAGAAAGTTTTGAGAAGTTCAAAGACTGGAAAGCGCTTGTTGAGAACCAATCCGGTTCTAGGTTGAAGGTGATGAGATCTGATAATGGCGGTGAATTTTTCTCTAGGGAGTTCCTCGGTTTTTGTAGACAGCATGGCATTCAGAGACATTTCACTACACCCAGAGATCCGCAATCCAATAGGGTTGCAGAAAGGATGAACATGACTCTACTAGAGAAGGCTCGTTGCTTGAGATTGACGGTGGGCTTGTCTAAAGGCTTTTGGGTAGAGGCATTATCAACTGCGGCGCATATCATAAATCGAATTCAGTGCTCTTCCATAGATGGGAAAATTCCAGAGGAAAAGTGGAGAGTTAAAGCAGTGTATCTTGGTTATTTCCGAATTTTTGGTTGTCCTATGTACGTTCACCGTACAAGCGATGATAAGTAGGAGGCTAGAGCATACAAAGGCATACTAATGGGATACACCGATGGTATCAAAGGGTAATGAATTTGGAACCCTGTTGATCGGAAGATTGTTCATTCCAGACATGTTACTTTTGATGAGTCTGCTATGTTCAATCCAAAGGAGAAGCTACCTACCACATCAGAAGATTCTGATAGGCCTAAGGAGATGGAATAAGTTCCCGTGTTCCAGCCAAATAGTAGAGTTGTTGTTGATGCTGTCGAGGAAAAAGAAGTTGATGAAACATCACAGGATAGTACACATGTACCTTCTAGTAGTGCTGGAGATGGGCATGAATCTAGAGGAAGTTCAGTTCAAGGTGGAGCTGAAAGGAGTTTAGGCAAAGCAGTACCTACCCAGGTCAGTCGTAGGACTATTAGGCAGCCCGAAAGGTATGATGATTGGCAGTTTGTGAACCTTAGCCTTGGTGATCAGTTTGACTATGCCCTACTTGTGGTTCATGAGGAGCCACTTGACCTTGATGAAGCTTTGAAGTCATGTGATAGTTTGAAGTGGATGTACGCTATGGAAGAGGAGTTAGAGTCGTTGAAGAAGAACAAGACTTGGGATTTGGTACCACCTCCTCAAGGAAGCCAAGCCATAGGTTGCAAATGGGTATCCAAGGTGAAGGATGATGGGAGATACAAGGCTAGACTAGTTGCCAAAGGGTTTTCACAAAGAAAGGGATTGGAGTATGATGAGATATTCTCTCCAGTAGTGAGGCATACGTCCATCCGTATTTTGCTCGCTATCGTCGCAGCTCATGACTTGGAGCTAGAGCAATTGGACGTGAAAACCACTTTCTTGCACGGAGACTTAGATGAGACCATCTACATGAAGCATCCAGAAGGATTTGTTGTCGATGGGAAAGAAAATTGGGTTTGCAAATTGAAGAAGTCATTGTATAGACTTAAGTCGCTTAGATAATGGTACAAGAGGTTTGACTCTTTTATGCTTTCACTTGGTTTTGATCGTAGCATCAAAGAAGCTTGTGTGTACTTCAAGCATTTAAAGAATGGTAGATTGGTGTACCTACTCTTGTACGTGGATGATATGTTGATTGCTTCCAAGGATAAAGCCAAAATCGATAGTTTAAAGCGAAAGCTAAAAGCGGAAATCGAAATGAAAGACCTTAGAGAAGCAAAGAAAATTTTGGGTATGAAAATCCAAAGGGATAGAAAGCTAGGACTTTTGAGCCTCACTCAAAAGCAGTACATTCGGAAGGTGCTTGCTCGGTTTAGCATGGAAGGGGCAATGTCAATCAGCGCGCCCATGCCTTTGCACATACAGCTTTCTAGTAAAGGCTCTTCGATCTTGAATAAGGACAAGGCTTATATGATGAAGGTCCCATATGCAAGTGCAGTTGGCAGCTTGATGTATGCCATGGTCTGCACAAGGCCTGACATTGCACAGGCGGTTGGATTGGTGAGTAAGTTCATGGTGAATCTAGGAAAGATGCACTGGGAAGCAGTGAAGTGTATCTTTAGATACCTTAGAGGAACTCCAAAACATGGACTTGTCTTTCACGGCAGAGATAGAGATTTCAGCTTGGTTGGATTTTGCGATTCTGACTATGCTGGTGATAGAGATCGAAGGAAGCTAACCTCCGGATATGTGTTCACCATTAGCGGGATAGCGATCAATTGGAGAGCGAGGTTGTAGACGATTGTGGCTTTGTCTACTACAGAGGCAGAGCTCATAGCTGCGGTTGAAGCAGCTAAGGAGGCGCTTTACTTAAGGTGATTGTTGTGTGATATGGGCTTCGCATACGAAGGAGTGGATGTGTACTGTGACAATCAGAGTGCAATTCACTTAGTTGAAAAATCTGGCATTCAACTCGAGGATGAAGCATATTGAGGTAAGAGAATCATTTCTTGTCTCGATGAGTGAAGAGAAGCTAGTTCGTCTTCAGAAAGTTCACACGAAGGAGAATGCAGCAGACATATTTACCAAGTCATTGCCTGTTGCTAAGTTCGAGCATTGCTCGGACGTGATTCACTTATGAAGTGCTAAGTGCCATGGAGTGGCACGGGAGGAGAGTTGAGATGGTTCATGGAGACATTTGTTTTCATGGTGGAGATTGATAGGTTCTACACGGACTGGGTACTTCGAACACTTTGTTGATGGGTGGTGGCCTGGCCGGAGTTCGTTGACAAAGTGTAATGGATGATGGCATTGCCGAAGCTCATTGGGTAAGTATCCATTGCTTGGAGCATGAAGGTGTAGATGAAGTTGGAAGGCTTGTTTGGAAATCTGGTATCAAGGTGGAGATTGTTAGTTTTGATACCTGATTTCGAATTTGAAGAAGATGAGGCCATTGGAGATACTCGCGAAGCTTGGAGAAGCCCTAATCCTAGGTGCGGTGAAGGAGAGGCAAAGTCGTAGTGCTTTGTGGCTTCGTTCGATGGAGGCATCACTTGCATCAATGCTGAGAAGAAGATGCCGAACCAAATATTTGGTTCGGTGGAGGAGATGCCGGACCAAAGATTTGGTCCGGTGGAGTTTGTCCGGTGTTGATGCTATGAAGACCGAACGAGTAATCTCGTTCGGTGGAGCAGTTTCATTCGGTGATGTTTCATTCGACAGTAAGGAGGACCGGACGAAATATCTCGTCCGGTGATAATGCATCGATCGGCAGTGAAGGCAAGAAGGAAGTTATCTCATCCGGTGGTGAAGGGATGCCGGTCCAGACTTGCCGCTCTGGTTACTTCGTTCGGTGGCCAATGCAATGAAGGAGATAATGCCGAACGAAATGTTTCGTTTGGCGGCATGCCAAACTAGATGGATGCTGAACGAAATATCTCATTCGGTATTTGGGAATGCCAGTCCAGACTTGAAGTAGAGATATCGAACCAGATTGATATGGGCTTTGACAAATAAACATGGTTTTATACTTATATAATAATTTCAATTTAACTTTTTAAAAGTGACTTTTGTTAAAGTCTCTAGTTTCCTATGATTTTGCTTTTTGAAAATATATCACAACGTAAAATATGTTTGCATCATCCCATTTTCAATTCCCATCACCTTTTATGCTTTTCACCTTGATATTTCAATTGTGTTTATCTTAATAGTTTCTCACATGCTTTATGTATATATTAAAGCATTGGATTAGTTAAAACCTTAAATGGTTGGATGGTATATGCTAAAAATGATAGGTTAATTTGTCAATAGGGAGATATCTTGAGAGGATTAAAATAAAATCTTAGTTGGTATTAAATTTCGTTTTTCCTAAAAGAATATACCTTATATATCTTATTACAATACAACTTATTATTATGTGATGGACTTGATTTTGTTTAATCATTAAGTGACATTGTTTTTAGGAATTCTTCAAATTAGTGGGACTAGAAATTTATGACTTTAAATGTTCATGTCTTATTATCGAAGTCTGCTTTCTTATAGTTAAATTTTATTGTTGGTAATACTATAGGTATCATTGCTAGGAATAAGAAGGACTTTCTTAAAGGATTATCTAAATATCCTAAGCTTAAGAATCCCTCAGAAGCGAAACTTTACACCTCCCACCAATCTTATGTTACAAGATAAGAAGATATTGATTCTCTATTACGAAATTTGGGCATATCAGAAATTGAAACTAGGGCTCCAGGTTCTAATGATAGAATGGATACCCCTCCAAAAGGATTCTTTTCTTTTACTCCCATTCATATTTGGCATTCCTATTATCTTCCTTTTAACCCTATTATATCTAGTGTCTTATCCTTTCTCAAAATCACGCCCAACCAGCTAACCCCAATTTCTTATAGTTATATCAATTCTCTATTCATGCTATTCAAGGAGCTTAAATTGGAAGACTTGTCTCCATCCATCTTATGCTCTTTGATGACTCTCCAAAAGATGAAAAACCAACCTAATGGCATGATATATTTCATTTTCCCTTTAGAAGTGGAATGATTTTTGACTTCATCAACAAAATCAGGGACTGGAGCCATCCGTTCTTTTATGTAAGATGTTTTTCCCCAGATATTACTAGAAGATTTTCCATCCACTGTAAGTTGTTTTACCTTAATTTCTTTTACTTAATCGCTATTTATACTAGCCTTTTTAACTTCTGCTAAGTCATCTTGGTTAACATTGTTAGCTACCGACTCGAAGGGCATCTATCGTAAGGTTTTGGCCAAGATTGACCGATTTGGGGACGTCACTAAGTTTTCTACGAGTCGCTTGAGACTTCTTACTAAAGAAAAACTAGGGATGTATTCCTTAATCTAGCATCTTATGGAGATTTAGGTAAACCACCGATGGTGTATAAGAAAAGATATGGTCCATCAACCCTTGTTGCTGTCAAGCTTGATGTTTTTACCACAAATTCACTGGTACAACCCCTATCCTCCTATAATCCTGGATATTCCTCGAGTATGACCTTTTTCTTTTCTTTTCATATCGAGGGGGATAGATTTTTCTTCTTCTAACACTTATCACATAGCGGATGTGAAACTGGTTGGTGACGTCGCTTTGTTGTCAAGCAATGATCCTTCCAATTTGCCTGCTTCTTCAAAGGCTATAGGAAAGTCACCACATTCTATAGCTACTTTGTCATCTCTTATTTCTATCATAGAAGATATTTTGGTGTTAGCCAAGAAAAAGGAGTAGAAAAGTTCTAGTGATGTGATTCCTTCGTCTAAGCCTTCCATTAAAAATCCTAAGGAGGCTGACTCCGCTATGTCTTTGCTTTTAGCCCCTACATTATCACCATTACCACTATAGACGCCCTTCAGCTCAAACCATTATTATCGATTTTACTTGCTCTCCTCTTCGTGACTTTGCAGCTTTCTTTCAATAAGCTTTGGGGCTTAACTCCACTTCTTTTTAAGATGTTCCTTCTCCTTATTCCGGGATTGAAATTCCTTATGCACCAAGCTTTAAAGAGATAATAACAAGCATTCCTCGTTCTCCAGCCACCATTTTGCTAAGCTCATTGGAAACTTCTCCATCACTCTTAAAGGAAATCATTGCTTATCTTTTGCAACATATCATCCGGATATGGTTTCTCTCCGTCCTTTTACTCTAACATGTTATAAGATTTAATCATTTCAATACTAAACTTGTATCATGGCTCTTCTTAGATTAGAAGAGACTTATTTATTTCCCAGCAATCATCCTTAATTTCTTCTCAGAGTATGTCCTTGTTACAGGCATTAAACTCTTCACTTTCTAAGAAGATTTCAACTCTTAAGGTTCAACTTTGTGATCTCCAATCCAATAACGAGTCACTATATTCTATAAAAAAAACTATAATTATGACCCTTTTGGTCTTAGAAAAGAAAATATCCTAAGAATTAGAGGATAAGATGAAAGCTTTGGAAGTTAAACTCACCCAGGCTTAGTAAGAAATTTCTGAACTTAAAGTGACCTCAGCTCGGGTCCCCACTTTAGAAGCAAGTTTGGACAAGAAGGACCTTTCTATTGGTAAACAAAAGTCATCCCAACATGCCATCAAATCCAAAATTTATTCTTTCCTGAATGATGTCCTTCACTAACCGAAGGACCAGAATTTTGAGGCTACTCTATTTACTGCTAAAGATAACATCAATCAATGCCCGTACATGGATTTCCATTCCCTTCGTGCTACATGGATAAATTACAAGAGGAATTTGATATTCTCTTAAATTGTATCCAGGGGATTACTCTATGTTTGAGGTTGGGGCTGCTATCGATCCTACTAAATTTATGTCCTTTAATGGTCTCCCATAAGATGATGATGATGAAGGATCGAGGAGCGATGGAGAAAATAAGTTTGATGATGACAATGGTGACGGTAACTGTATGGGAATGATGGTGCCGAAGATTCTGCCCAAGATAACTTGCCGAGAAAGAATTGGGACGATGGCTCGAACCAAGGTGGGTCTGGTGCCCCCCAAGGTCCCAGTCACATATCTAACTTCCCTTCTCCTGATGCTTATAAACAGATCGATAGGAATCCCATTAATGGATCAATGCTTCCTGATTTAGGTGGATTAGGCCAATCTTCTCCTATAGTTCAACAAGATCGATCTTTTAAGCCAATATTATTGCAACTCCCCTATATGTAATTTCTTTACCCATTCATTGTTCCATAGTTCCTTTTGTTCCGTATCTTCTAATTCTTAATGTAACCTAATTATCAACATAGTAGGGAAAATAGGAATTATATAGAGATTTTACTAGATAAAAAGAGAGGAAATCTTAAGACTTAACAGAGAAAGGGAGAGGTTATGCAGATATTTAAATGAATCAAATGAGAAATACATGAGGCTTTTATAATGCCTTAAGTACCTTGAGGATTTCAAGAATAAACGAGTCGCACCTCTCTTTCGAGAATCTCGTTTTCATCAAACCAACTTTCGTAAAGAAAATAAAGAGTTAACCGCCCTCTTTTGGATGTTGATCGGGGATATGGCTAAATTGATGGTGTGATTGATCTGACCTACACCTAATTCTATATGACCGACTTCTCTTTCCTAGGTGGTGATTGTGGTGGTTTAGTTAGGCATCTCCATAATAAGTACTTGGACGAGGATGGATCTGATCCTCATCCAAGAGAATGTTGGAATTTACCCAGGGTCCTTACCGCATCTTTTACTATTGATTCTCTTCCTCCCGGTAAGATAAAACATAATGAACCCTAATGATGTCGTTATATACCTTTCTTTTTTTGTTTAAGTTGAAGTTGTAATGATATTTCTATGTAGGATTTATATTTGATATGTACTCATCATCAATATGCAGGCTTTTGAAGATTTCCCATGTTTATTCTTCATCTCCTATGTCAAGGGATAATTTAAGTAGTTTGGTTAGACTAAAAAGGCCTTTTAAAGATAATTGTCCTTTGATTAGCAAATCCGCTCATTGAAATACAACTTCCTTCATGATCTTCATCACATGTATACTCAATTTTTAAACTTAGACTTCAATTTTCTTGGAAATTAAAACAACCAATTCCTTTTTAAGATTCAAACCAATTATGCCAAACTATTGTGTGTTGAACTCAGACCTCCTTCTAAAGAATGGGATTATCGCATGTTTCCCGAGGTTACCACTTGTAACGACCCAGAATTTTGGTCATTTGAAATTCGTATATTTAATTAATTTTAAATATTAACAAGTGAAATTTGTAAGCTGAATGAATTAAAATTCGAATATAGAGATTTAATTGGATAATTAAATCGATAATTTAATATTTGAAATTGCAGAAATAATTGGAAATCGGATCAAATGTGTATAAAAATGATTTATAAAGTTATATTAAAACATATTGAAGTTAGAATGATGTTATAGAACTTTTAAATTTGAATTAAAAGTTAAATTGTAAAAATTGAATATTTTAATATTTAATTGACGTGTGAAAATAGTCATTTTTCTAACAGTCTCGGATTTCGATGAAACAAGTTTCATTGGATCCGTAATGTTATATTATTATATGGTTTCAAATTTCGTGTCAATCGGATTTACGGTTTGTCTGGGGCAAGCCAAAACGCATAGAAATCGTTTTAATCGATTTAATTTAAAATTGATCGTTTATCTTTGCATCTCGCACATATGACCGAATTAGCTTCCGAAACACGTTCCATTGTGTTCGGAATGCGGGTAAAACCTTATGAACATCTGTCGGCACGTTTGATTTCGAGTTCGAAAATTTTCGGGATGAATAGTGATTTGGAATTTTCTATAAAAGGACAACATTTTTCACTTTTTCACTAAACCCTAGGGCAAAGGAGAACGCGGCCGCCACTTCAACAGTATTAATGGCCGAAAATGCTCATTTTTTCATCCTCGTTTTTCTTCTAATCCACACATTAATTCGAAAAACCTTCAACTAGCAAATTGTAGAGCACGTTAAGATCTATAAATCCAACGGCTACGATGTGATAAGGGGTAGTGGATCGATGGCTAGGGGCTCGCGTTCGCCTACCGGTCGCGCACAAATTCTGAGGCAAGGAGGCCACCGAGCTTCACGTGGTTGGTGGCGTGGGTAGCTCTCGTGATGAGCTTCGATACGGCGCTAGCTGATCGTCGTGGAAGTGGACGAGGAGGCCGGGGCAATTAGGGTTTAGAGGCGGCTGGTGGGTTCTTCACGTGCGTGCTTGCTTAGGAGGGAGAAGAAGAAGGACGTGGCCAGATTTTCTCCAGATGAAACGAACGGCCACGATGCAATGTAGGGTTTTAAAATAAAAATAAAAATTGAAAGTATTATATATATTAATTCGTTTAATCTTTAAAACTGCGTAACTTTTTCATACAAGGTCCGTTTTCGACGAAACGACTTGCGTTGGGTTCATTTTGTCAAGCACTACGAAATGGAGCAGGTTTGGAGTCGATTGGAGCCAGTGATAAATTTAAGTAAAATTAAACGTGCGTTTAATTTTATTTGAAATAAAATACTGCAACCGTTATTGAAAGCAAGGTGAGAACTTCTCACTCAATCGAATTGTGTTTCGATTTAAATTTTAAATAGTTAAATTTAAAATTGCTTGATTGTGTGAATTGAATGATGGTTGTTATCTATTGTGCTGAAATAGACCCTATACGCCGCATATTAAGCGGAGGTTATTATATTAAAAACATATACCACGATATTCCACATTGAAGTGGAATTGGTATTATATATGTATTTGGAGTTGATTTCCCGCATTATATAGCGGATGAGACCCTATTGTGCCGCATAATAGCGGATAGTATTTTATAAATCCCATATACCGCGATATTCCATCTTGAAGTGGAATTGGTATTGTGCTAACATCTGTGGATGCAGGGAAACAGGTTGGAGGGATCCAACTGGATTCTTCAAACATTTGAATTTGTTTCATATGTTGTGTGTTGATTATTTATAATCATCGTGTGATTATCTTTGTGATTTAAATTGTTGAAGGCTATGGTTTAGCCGAATATAATTTTGGTATCGTTGGATACCAGAAATAAATAAAATTGGATTTTTTGAAAATTCAAGTTGAAAATTTATCGAAAAATTTATTTTTGAGAATTGGATAAATTTAAAAGGAGTTTTAAAAAGATAAAAGTCTTACTTTTGAACTATATTGAATTAAATTTCAAATTTTGGGAAAAAGGGCTTAGTAAAGAGATTTTTAATAATATTATTTATAAGTTGAAGAATTTATTTAAAATTTGGATTTTTAAATAGATTTGAAGAGATAAAGAAATTTATTTTAAAAAGGAAATAATTTGGAAATTCGTTGAAAATTTGATTTGGTGTTTTGAAATATTTGAAAATAAATTTGAAATTAATTGATTATTAATTTACCATAACTAGAAAAATTTATTTATAGAAATTTATCTGATTTAAATTAGTCAGATAATTAAATTAATCCTACTTATGGATGTTTTGATTATATTGGATGTTGAATTGTTTGATATCTCTGATATGTGATGCTTTGTGATATATCCTGATTTGTGATATGATCTGTAATTTGTTTATCTGTGATATATATGTATCTGTGATTTGTGAATGAAAGATAAGCATTATAGTTTATACCGCTTATCAATTATATTGTTATATTTGATCTGTGATGGTTGAATGTTGTTGCACTATTGTGTTAAACCCTTGGACTACACAATACACACACATATGTGGATTTCACGTGGAAATCGGTTAAGTCACAGATTTTTGACAATTCTAAAGATTGAATTTTTGAATCCAAATTAGTTTTGGAAATTGGAATTGAAAGTTTTTGAAAATGAGTTTCAAAAATAAAAGTTATTTTAAATCACTTAATAAAATTGAAATTTGAATAATTTGATTTAAATTGGAATTCAATATTTGAAATTGAATTCTAGGATTTGGGAATTCTGGTCTAAAAGGATTATACAAGTGTAAAAGGGTGTTTATATGAATTTAAACCATTTTTTAAAAAGTTTTGTTGTGGAAATTTGAATTAAGCCAAAGACCGTAACTTGTATAAATGAAATCAGATTTTTCCGAAATGAAAACTATTTGTTTTCAAATAATAAAAGCTTTCATGTTAGGAATGAATTTCCAATTTGTGTAAAAAGGATTCTATTTGAAATTAAATTGTTTTGAAAGCTATGAATCGAATTTTGATTCAAAGGTTAGATGAGTTAATCCAATTGAAATGGAAATTGATTTGAAAATCTATGAATGAATCTTTGTGAAACTGGGTGAACTTTGTGAAGTAAATCTTTTTGTTTAAAGATTTAAAATGGTAATTAGTTTAAACCATTTAAAGGAAAGGATTTGGGTAATAAGTTGTGACTTAATTGAAATCCCTATATCCATATGTTTTAAATATTGTGCTCACTATTCGGTTTAGCCGGGAAAGGACCTTTGTGTCATATAACCCATTCCGAATAAGTGATATGACGATATGGATCGCATTGAAGACCGGTGGTGAAGACCGGGTATTTGTGAGAACGATAGGATGACCTATCGATTGTCTCTGCACCGTTAGCTACGGTATAGAGATTTCCTTTGTGATGGGAAGTTCGATCGGGATTGTGAATACCCGGATTGCAAGGGCTTCTTTGGAAGTGCCTTCGGTTCTGTTCGAACCCGGAACAGACTTGTATGGTTACATGTCTGACATTACATTTTGAGATATAAAGCTGATTTCTTTCAAATACATTTCTGTTGGTGGCGGAGAATTTATTCTCTTAGCTTAACACCCTTCTCTGAGACGTACGAACTCAGAGGTTATGTAGTTGAAGGTTATTAGTGATATACTCCCAATTTGGTAGTGTGGCATGCTGAGTGTTGCTGTGTGATGATTATTTATTGATCATTTGTTGATCAAAGCATGGCTTTGTGAAAAAGCATAGCTTTGTGGACGAGACCTCTTCGGACCTCACAACCCGGAAATGGTCGAAACAGGAATATGCGGTAAGGTTATGAGGGTCGCTCCCTTTAGGGTATGTCATTTCCTTCTGGAAAAGGGTGGTATCAGGTATGGAGCCCTGGTATTTAACCTATGTGGTTACTCCAATCTTATTTACTGTGTGATTGTTGTTTGTTGAGGCGCCTCGGATAAAGGTCCCAAAGGACCGGGGGATGGCATATTCGTGTAGTAGTTACCTAGTGTAAGAGGTAACCCGACCTTGTGTTGGCAGAGAGCAGGTTGACTCTCGGAACGTCCCGCCAGAGGCATACCCATTGGCAGTAGGAAGTTCCTTAGCCTGACCATTTGTTAGAAAATCCAAAGAAACAATACGAGCCTTTACGATTGCAGTTGTATAACCTGTCTCCTCAGGCGGCAGCTATAGTAGGCATAATATAATGGTACCTATGCCGGCTAAGATTAATATGTATTTTCGAAATGATTTTTGTACACTATGCACTAGTAATAATATCAAAAGAGTTTTCTTGCGTAGTAAGCATGTTTGACTATCATAAGAAGAAATCTCCTCCAAGTCTGCATTTGCATTGTGTGTGTGGTGGGAGGTCTTATGGTAGTTTCATTTTCCAAAAGCATTGCGGATTTAAATGTTTAAAATCCTTTTGTTGTTTGTTTCAAAGATAAACTGTTTTTAGTTCTCACAACAGTCCCATGACTGACCTAGAGTTTATTATTCCTTTCCTAAACTCTGGGTGCCCATAATTTTCCACACAGGCAGTCTAGAGTTAGATTTTCAGGTCATTCTGGATTCAGGAGATGCTAGGGGGCTCAAGTGGCGAGCTGGATGGCGAGACGTATCATTTGTATATGATATTATTTATTCTGCTGTGTATTCTGTATGAGGACAAGTTTATATAACTGTCCATTGTTGTGTTGTGTTGTGTTGTATATTGACTCTGATGATGTAATGTATAAACTGATATAGTTCTTTGATTTAAAGATTATTCATTTATCTATTATATGTTGTTCCGCTGCGATTTGTGAGATTCTGATATTGTTTCTGTTGTTTCTTCTTTCTTTCTTTCTGTCTTTTTCTACCTCTTCTTTTTAACCATAACAATTCGGTTTTCCGGCATTCGATTGCTCGGCAGTTGATACAGTGGACGTATTAATGTCGATTTTCGGAAGTCGAAAATCGCGAATCGTTACATATGGTATCAGAGCATATGGTTAAGCGATAACCTTGGCTCTGTTGGGAATTACTCATTAGCGATAGAGTCAGTAGTACTCTAGAATGAGTGTGAGTGTAATGATAGATATGAGCGCGTATTTGTTAGTGAATATAAAAGTGTTTTATATTGTGTTTGCTTATCCGTTGAGCTGTTTATGAATTCTGGTCGGTATGTGGGACGCCATATTATCGATAGGGGTTTCTAAACACTTAAATGAGGCAAGTCGACATAGTATCATTTTAAATTGGGTAAATGGAATAATTTTACCTTGGTATTATTTTACATATAAAGGAAATAATTTTTCAGAAATTATTAAAGTGTATATAAAATTGATTGTTTGGTTGTTGAAAATGTAAAAATATATAAGTCAATAAAAGATGTTATATTATTATAAATCTAAGTAAGATAAATAAATTTGGAATGATCTTATGTAAGTGAAGTGGAATAGTGAAATTATATGAGAAAAAGATTTATAAATGTGATTTATAAATAAAAGGAAATTTGAAAAGAATATTAAGCACTGAATTCACTACTGTTGCTGGGAGATAATAAGGGTGATGACTGCAGCATCATCAGTATCATTTTTGAGTTTCTGTGTGATGGATTTGCTACCATAGTAAATTGAAAATTGAAGTTTTGTTGTGATAAACAAATTTGAAATTAAAATCCAAATTGAAATTTATGAATATAAGTGAAACGAGTTTTAGACTTATAATATGAAATAAAGATTTTAGCTTTGGTAAAGTTAAAGAATTTGAGTTAGCATAGTAAATATATGATTTGGAATTTAACTAAAGGAAGTTAAATAAATTAAATCAGATTTGGAAGTTGAATAATAAGTTGTATAACTTATAGAGTGAGAAAATGTAAGTGAAACCAAATGATAAAATGATTAAATATTTTGTTAAGCAAAATGAAATCTGAATTTGAATGGTGATATGGAATTTGGCTTAAGCAAAAGTTGAATAAAATAGAACTTGAAACAAATTAGAGTGAACTTAAGTTGTATAGTGAAAGTAAATGTAAGTGGAAATTCGAAATGAAGCATAACTTAAGTGATGTTGAATGAAGTTGATTTTGATATCAAAGTAAATTAATAAAGTAAATTAATGAAATGAAGTGATGAATATGAACTTGAGTTATGTAATGAGATTCAATTTTATTTGTAAAATGAATTAGCAATTGAATTAATAAAAGGATTGAATGTTAATCAATCTAATGTAAATGAATTGATATGGAATAATGGATGTAAGTGTTAATTCATTAAAAGCTAATAAATTGGAATTTGAATAAATTGAATGGAAGTCAATTTAATATTAAACCAATTGAAATTAAAAGTGTTGAACCAAATTGAATGTAAATTTAATAATTTGGTTATGTTAGTTATGATTTGATTGTTAGATGGTTGTTAGTTAATTGTATATAAATTCATTAATAGTTAATGGAATTTGTGAAATTGAAAGCTAAAGTAATTGAATTTAATTTGATTTGAAAATGAACAAACTTGAGTATGAATTAGTAAGTGTAAACTAATCAAATATGAATGAATGAATATTTGTAAAATCCAATATAAGTGAATCAAAAGTGATATAAATTGGAAAACCAATTCAATGAATATTAATGAGAAGTGAATCTATTTTGATTTGGTTATGAATTGATTTGGATAGACATTGATTTGTTGGATGTTATTGGATGATAGTTGTTTTGATTGGTTGGATTTGTTGTTGTTGTTTGCTATATTGGCATATATAGTTGTTGGTATATGTTGTATATTGATATTATTTCATATATATACATGTTTCTCATTGTTGTTGAGTGTTTAGTAGGTGCGGATGGCGCTTGCTTCGCGTTTGGAGCTCGCATTCGCGCTATATTAGCCGTATATGCTTGCTAATAATATATAAGGTACATATCTCGGATTACATATCGTACTTTTACACTTTTTTCCCTTTGGGATGCCTCATTACTTGATGAGATGTATGTTTGTGATATATCTTGTCATTTTTTTTCCCGGATCGAACCGCGCAAAGGAGGCTATGGCGATTTTTTCTGAAAATTTAAGGCGGTAGAAAATTTTCAGGAAATTTTGGAAAATTTGTGAAAACTAAATTTTGGATTTGGAGTTAAAAGTTAAACGATATAGCTTGTTTTGGAAAGTATAACTAAGTATAGATTTGAAAAACTTAGTAAAGTTTTTGAAAGAGTTTAACTATTGGATTTAGGGGAAGTTGTACACTTAAGTGATTTTGAAATCTAATTTGAACGAAGTTGATTTTTGAAAAGTTAATGGATTTGGGGCATTTTTCTTACTTTGCAATTTCGAGGATGAAATTCTTTTAAGGGGGGAAGATTGTAACGACCCAGAATTTCTGTCATTTGAAATTCATATATTTAATTAATTTTAAATATTAACAAGTGAAATTTGTAAGCTGAATGAATTAAAATTCGAATATAGAGATTTAATTGGATAATTAAATCGATAATTTAATATTTGAAATTGCAGAAATAATTGGAAATCGGATCAAATGTGTATAAAAATGATTTATAAAGTTATATTAAATCATATTGAAGTTAGAATGATGTTATAGAACTTTTACATTTGAATTAAAAGTTAAATTTTAAAATTGAATATTTTAATATTTAATTGACGTGTGAAAATAGTCATTTTTCTAACAGTCTCGGATTTCGACAAAACTAGTTTCATCGGATCCGTAATGTTATATTATTGTAAGGTTTCAAATTTCGTGTCAATCGGATTTACGGTTTGTCCGGGGCAAGCCAAAACGCATAGAAATCGATTTAATTTAAAATTGATCGTTTATCTCCGTATCTCGCACATATGACCGAATTAGCTTCCGAAACATGTTTCATTGTGTTCGGAATGCGGGTAAAACCTTATGAACGTCTGTCGGCACGTTTGATTTCGAGTTCAAAAATTTTCGAGATGAATAGTGATTTGGAATTTTCTATAAAAGGACAACATTTTTCACTTTTTCACTAAACCCTAGGGCAAAGGAGAACGCGGCCACCACTTCAAGAGTATCAATGGCCGAAAATGCTCATTTATTCCTCCTCGTTTTTCTTCTAATCCACACATTAATTCGAAAAACCTTAAACTAGCAAATTGTAGAGCACGTTAAGATCTACAAATCCAACAGCTACGATGTGATAAGGGGTAGTGGATCGATGGCTAGGGGCTCGCGTTCGCCTACCGGTCACGCACAAATTCCGAGGCAAGGAGGCCACCAAGCTTTACGTGGTTGGTGGCGTGGGTAGCTCTCGTGATGAGCTTCGATACGGCGCCAGCTGATCGTCATGGAAGTGGACGTGGAGGCCGGGGCAATTAGGGTTTAGAGGCGGCTGGTGGGTTCTTCACGTGCGTGCTTGCCTGGGAGGGAGAAGAAGAAGGATGCGGCTAGATTTTCTCCAGATGAAACGAACGGCCACGATGCAATGTAGGGTTTTAAAATAAAAATAAAAATTGAAAGTATTATATATATATATTAATTCGTTTAATCTTTAAAACTGCGTAACTTTTTCATACAAGGTCCGTTTTCGACGAAACAACTTGCGTTGGGTTCGTTTTGTCGAGCACTACGAAATGGAGCTTGTTTGGAGTCGATTGGAGCCAGTGATAATTTTAAGTAAAATTAAACGTGCGTTTAATTTTATTTGAAATAAAATACTTCAACCGTTATTGAAAGCAAGGTGAGAACTTCTCACTCAATCGAATTGTATTTCGATTTAAATTTTAAATAGTTAAATTTAAAATTGCTTGATTGTGTGAATTGAATGATGGTTGTTATCTATTGTGCTGAAATAGACCCTATACGCCGCATATTAAGCGCAGGTTATTATATTAAAAACATATACCGATATTCCACATTGAAGTGGAATTGGTATTATATATGTATTTGGAGTTGATTTCCCGCATTATATAGCGGATGAGACCCTATTGCGCCGCATAATAGCGGATAGTATTTTATAAATCCCATATACCGCGATATTCCACCTCGAAGTAGAATTGGTATTGTGCTAACATCTGTGGATGCAGGGAAACGGGTTGGAGGGATCCAATTGGATTCCTCAAACATTTAAATTTGTTTCATATGTTGTGTGTTGATTATTTATAATCACCGTGTGATTATCTTTGTGATTTAAATTGTTGAAGGCTATGGTTTAGCCGAATATAATTTTGGTATCGTTGGATACGAGAAATAAATAAAATTGGATTTTTTGAAAATTCAAGTTAAAAATTTATCGATTTTTTTTTTGAGAATTGGATAAATTTAAAAGGAGTTTTAAAAGATAAAAGTCTTATTTTTGAACTAAATTGAATTAAATTTCAAATTTTGGGAAAAAGGGCTTAGTAAAGAGATTTTTAATAATATTATTTATAAGTTGAAGAATTTATTTAAAATTTGGATTTTTAAATAGATTTGAAGAGATAAAGAAATTTATTTTAAAAAGGAAATAATTTGGAATTTCGTTGAAAATTTGATTTGGTGTTTTGAAATAAATTTGAAAATAAATTTGAAATTAATTGATTATTAATTTACCATAACTAGTAAAATTTATTTATAGAAATTTATCTGATTTAAATTAGTCAGATAATTAAATTAATCCTACTTATGGATGTTTGGATTATATTGGATGTTGAATTGTTTGATATCTCTGATATGTGATGCTTTGTGATATATCTTGATTTGTGTTGTGATCTATAATTTGTTTATCTGTGATATATATATGTATATGTGATCTGTGAATCAAAGATAAGCGTTATAGTTTATACCGCTTATCAATTATATTGTTATATTTGATCTGTAATGGTTGAATGTTGTTGCACTATTGTGTTAAACCCTTGGACTACAAAATACACACACAAATGTGGATTTCACATGGAAATCGGTTTAGTCACAGATTTTTGACAATTCTAAAGATTGAATTTTTGAATCCAAATTAGTTTTGGAAATTGGAATTGAAAGTTTTTGAAAATGAGTTTCAAAAATAAAAGTTATTTTAAATAACTTAATAAAATTGAAATTTGAATAATTTGATTTAAATTGGAATTCAATATTTGAAATTGAATTCAAGGATTTGGGAATTCTGGTCTAAAAGGATTATACAAGTATAAAAGGGTGTTTATATGAATTTAAACCATTTTTTAAAAAGTGTTGTTATGGAAATTTGAATTAACCTAAAGACCGTAACTTGTATAAATGAAATCAGATTTTTTCGAAACGAAAACTATATGTTTTCAAATAATAAAAGCTTTCATGTCAGGAATGAATTTCCAATTTGTGTAAAAAAGATTCTATTTGAAATTAAATTGTTTTGAAAGCTATGAATCGAATTTTGATTCAAAGGTTAGATGAGTTAATCCAATTGAAATGGAAATTGATTTGAAAATCTATGAATGAATCTTAGTGAAACTGGGTGAACTTTGTGAAGTAAATCTTTTTTTTTAAGATTTAAAATGGTAATTAGTTTAAACCATTTAAAGGAAAGGATTTGGGTAATAAGTTGTGACTTAATTGAAATCCTATATCCATATGTTTTAAATATTGTGCTCACTATTCGGTTTAGCCGGGAAAGGACCTTTGTGTCATATAACCCATTCCGAATAAGTGATATGACGATATGGATCGCATTGAAGACCGGTGGTGAAGACCGGGTATTTGTGAGAATGATAGGATGACCTATCGATTGTCTCTGCACCGTTAGCTACGGTATAGAGATTTCCTTTGTGATGGGAAGTTCGATCGGGATTGTGAATACCCGGATTGCAAGGGCTTCTTTGGAAGTGCCTTCGGTTCTGTTCGAACCCGGAATAGACTTGTATGGTTACATGTCTGACATTGCATTTTGAGATATAAAGCCGATTTCTTTCAAATACATTTCTGTTGGTGGCGGAGAATTTATTCTCTTAGCTTAACACCCTTCTCTGAGACGTACGAGCTCAGAGGTTATGTAGTTGAAGGTTATCAGTGGTATACTCCCAATTTGGTAGTGTGGCATGCTGAGTATTGCTGTGTGATGATTATTTATTGATCATTTATTGATCAAAGCGTGGCATTGTGAAAAAGCGTAGCTTTCTGGACGAGACCTCTTCGGACCTCACAACCCGGAAATGGTCGAAACAGGAATATGCGGCAAGGTTATGAGGGTCGCTCCCTTTAGGGTATGTCATTTCCTTCTGGAAAAGGGTGGTATCAGGTATGGAGCCCTGGTATTTAACCTATGTGGTTACTCCAATCTCATTTACTGTGTGATTGTTGTTTGTTGAGGCGCCTCGGATAAAGGTCCTAAAGGACCGGGGGTGTCATATTCGTGTAGTAGTTACCTAGTGTAAGAGGTAACCCGGCCTTGTGTTGGCAGAGAGCAGGTTGACTCTCGGGACGTCCCACCAGAGGCGTACCCATTGGCAGTAGGAAGTTCCTTAGCCTGACCATTTGTTGGAAAATCCAAAGAAACAATACGAGCCTTTACGATTGCAGTTGTATAACCTGTCTCCTCAGGCGGCAGCTATAGCAGGCATAATATAATGGTACCTATGCCGGCTAAGATTAATATGTATTTTCGAAATGATTTTTGTACACTATGCACTAGTAATAATATCAAAAGAGTTTTCTTGCGTAGTAAGCATGTTTGACTATCATAAGAAGAAATCTCCTCCAAGTCTGCATTTGCATTGTGTGTGTGGTGGGAGGTCTTATGGTAGTTTCATTTTCCAAAAGCATTGCGGATTTAAATGTTTAAAATCCTTTTGTTGTTTGTTTCAAAGATAAACTGTTTTTAGTTCTCACACCAGTCCCATGACTGACCTGGAATTTATTGTTCCTTTCCTTAACTCTGGGTGCCCATAATTTTCCACACGGGCAGTCTAGAGTTAGATTTTCATGTCATTCTGGATCCAGGAGATGCTGGGGGGCTCAAGTGGCGAGCTGGATGGCGAGACATATCATTTGTATATGATATTATTTATTCCGCTGTGTATTCTGTATGAGGACAAGTTTATATAACTATCCATTGTTGTGTTGTGTTGTATATTGACTCTAATGATGTAATGTATAAACTGATATAGTTCTTTGATTTAAAGATTATTCATTTATCTATTATATGTTGTTCTGCTACGATATGTGAGATTCTGATATTGTTTCTGTTGTTTCTTCTTTCTTTCTTTCTGTCTTCTTCTACCTCTTCTTTTTAACCATAACAATTCGGTTTTTCGGCATTCGATTGCTCGGCAGTTGATACAGTGGACGTATTAATGTCGATTTTTGGAAGTCAAAAATCGCGAATCGTTACACCACTCCTCTTAGTATTGAAGCCCTTTATATACTACATTTTCTATTTCACCTTGCTCCTTTCAAAAATTCAAGAGGTTCTTTCTCACCCTAAGGATTAGTGGTGTTATAACATTTATGTAATTCTTATGATTATCGTTTCTATTTGAATGTAATGGTCTTGGTTTTATCTAAATTATTAATAATTTTTTTTCATTGCTTCATTTTCTTTTATTGAAGGTTTAGGACAAAAAATGTCTTTATCTCTTGATGGTCCCAGCCTCAAACAATGTCTCGGATGCATTCAAGCTAAATTAGTGACTACCCTTCAACATCGTCATACTTGTTCTATTTTTTGTTCGTCCACCATTAATAACACCGAAGCCAATAAATGGTTCGAGAAATACATTTAATTGAAATCTATTTTAAAAGCTTCTTAAGTGGTGGTTGAGTAACTTAAAAGGAAAATTTCTTCTAAGGATAAGGAGATTTCAGACTTAACATGGAAGCTTAATTCATGATCCGATCCTCAACAAATAGAACATGACATGAAGATCGCTCAACCTAATCAAGACATTCGTGATTTAGAGGTAGAC
Source organism: Allium fistulosum (assembly GCA_030737815.1). NCBI lineage: Eukaryota > Viridiplantae > Streptophyta > Magnoliopsida > Asparagales > Amaryllidaceae > Allium > Allium fistulosum. The sequence continues at coordinate 540,810,357 of CM060901.1, read as the reverse complement.
CTTATGAAATCTAAGAATGATTGTGAATCTTATGAGCATATATTGACTGAAGCTGAAAAAGGATTGCCTACCCCTACACTAATTGATTCTTCCAAAAAGGTATCATTGCATATTTCCTCTCCATCTCTACGTAATAGCAGCGCAACTAGTCCAGCTCTTCCATTATTAGAGAACAAGCTAAGTAACCTTGCTAAATCGAGTAGATCTTTCAAATTTAAGTGTAACCGGAGAATAAAAGAGTACTAGAATAACAAGTTCTCTTAAGAGCTTTCAGACCTTAGACTTGAGGTTGAGAATTTAGAGTGTAAAAAAATGAACTTATGTCAAGAATTCAGATGAACAATCAATGTGGTCTATCTCACTAAATTTCTTTCTAGGTGTAAATAAGACTTATGAGAAGGAATTGAAAGCTCAGATTGATTCTATTGACTTGCCTAAAGTTATTCGTCATAAGGAAAAGAAATTGAAGAAATATCTTCCTGTAGCAATTTAACACATTGTTGATCCTCCTACCGCGTTAGATTCTTTGATGAATGAGGTAAAGGAGCTTAAAGAACAATCAGTGTTAATGCAATTTTATTCTATTAGGGCCTTTCAACATGGTTCACAGTGGATTATTTAATCGATGCCATTGTCGCTTTTGACCTGTTGACTTCAATTTTTTAGGCTTAGAAAGAAATTATTGGTTGAGGAAGGCTGTTACACCCAATCATCAAAGATATCAGCATTTTTTTGGGTATACATGCTCTGATGCTCTTAAGGACATTAAAGGACCGCTAATTTTGTACAAGAGAGCCGGTTTAATCAGAGAACTGCACTTTTGCACCATAAAAGTTGAAGGGAAAGGGGAAGAGCTGGTTTACCAACTCACCCTCTTCCTCATCCTCTATAGCTGTGAATTATGAGAATTTTTATTGTAAATACTAATTATTGTTAAGAATAATTATTGTATATTATAACTTTTATGTAATAAAAATTTATGTACATGTTTTATAGTGCTACTAATGATCTGTTTTTTTACACCTTGTAATATAGCTCTTATACTTTCCATTAATGCATAGCCCATATTAAACGATAGAGTTAGAGAAATTTGTTTGGATAGTTGCTTTTTAGTCTTCTTTGGATTGATTCATTAATCAGGCCCGGGGCAGGATCGCCACTTTTAGGATAGTTGTTTTGGCCAGGCTTTATAGTGGGACTAAAGGCTTCTCATCCATCTCCCTTAGAGCGGTTCTTTAATCAGGCCCGGGGCAGAATCAAAGACTTAATTGACCACCACTCTTTGGATGGTTGCTTTGGCCAGACCTTGCAATGTGACCAATGGCTTCTCATCTATTTCCCTTGGATTGGTGCTTTAAACAGGCCTAGCGGTGGGATCAAAGGCTTAACTGATCATCAATTTTTGGATGGTTGCTTTGGCCAGGCCTTTCGGTGGGAACAATTGCTTTTCATTTACATTTGTTTCATTTTATTCAAAGTCCACTTTATATGAAAGTATGGCCTTGATTACCAATTTCACCCTTTATTATTTGTGATATAATTTGTCATTTCTTCTAATTCTTTGGAATCTCATATTTGACAAATTCTTGTAACTCTCCTTTCCTTGAATAATATTCAATAATCCCTAATAAAGCTCTATCATTACTATTGTGCCCGTTTGCTTTATGGTAGTGGCAGTATTCTCCTCTTTCGTGTTTTTCTTCCCTTCTTGAGGTTTTCTTAAAAGTCCAATAATTCAATCATTCCCTTATGAAACAATGCATCCTTTCTTGAGAAATACAAAGGGGAGTGACAATTTTTCTCTTTGGTCCTTTAGTTGTGTGATGATTTTGTTCGCCTTTGTGCCTTTTTTTTGGACTACATGGTTCTCATCCAATCTACTTTTCATTGTTTGAGAATTTCTTTCTTTTTCAATAAGAGTCAAATTGACAACATCTTTCCATTTCCAAGCAAACTTATTAAAGTCAAAGTTTAGTTCTGTCTCGAAAACTGTCCATTGAGCTTGAAGGTGGATGCTTCACCTAGCTTGAGTAAATAGATCATTTTCTAATTCAATATTATTTTTATGCCTCTAGGTTGGTTTCACTCTACTCGACTTGTTTGCTAAAGCGAAGATTGGCTCTATCCCTACATAATAATGGGTTTAAACTCCATTTATTTGGGATATATTGTGCAATCAAAGGGCTAAGTTCCTTAGATCTATTTCTCATTCCTCATTGAGTCATTGAACACTTCATGAATGGTTTTGGATAATCAAATATGGCTTTGATGATCCCTGTTGAGACTTAACCACCATGGCCAAAGCTTAAAAGAGGCAGGTTTGGTTTCATTAGAAGGAATTGCCCTAAGTTCAACTCTCAGTGAAAGCACCACTAAATGTTAGGCTAAAATTTGGGCTTGTGCAAATCCAATTGTTCAATTTAGAAAAGAGAAGGTCCAATAGTTCATGCATAGTCAAAGACTTAAATATATTCATTCTTATGAAAATCAAATTGGCAATCCACTGGTTTATTATGCAATACACAAGTCTGTAGTCATATATGCAAGTCATAAACCATTAATCATGTGTGTAAGGCACAAGTCATGAGAAATATATGCAAGTTCAAGGTCCAAAGGTATCTAATATACAAACTGTCCCAAGTACAAGTCCTTGATTATAAAACATTGATTTCAATTCGACCTAATGGCCAAGGAAATCCCAATTTCAAGTTATTTCTTATACACTTGAGAAAAAAATGAAAAATGAGGAGGAAGAAGATTCAGAATCTGGCCCCTTTTTAGATGGGGGTTCATGCCTATTTATAGAGGACTTGAACCTCTAGATTCTTGACATATTACATCTTGTTAAAAATGGATGATCATGATTTGTTGATGTGGCATGTGGCACAACCTTCTTTTTGAGTAAAACAAATGTGGTGTTAATGATCCAATTACAAATTGCCACGTAGCCAGTGGAATATTATTTTTATATGGATTAGTCAACATGCGATAGAACAGAAGTATCACCATTCGATAGCTTAGTTTATCATCACATGATGGCTTCAAGATGTTACCCTTCGACAACACAATTTATCATCATGCTTTAGCCTCGAGTTATCACCCTTCAATAGCTTACTTTATCATCATGCGATAGCCTCAAATCATCACCCTTCGATAATCTATTTGATCATCATTTGACAGTACATGTAATCAACATTTGATGGCTCTTAGGTTCATCATTCTATTGCTCATATAAATCAACCTTCGATGGCTCTTAGGTTCATCATTCGACAGCTTATATAAATTAACCTTTGATGGCTCTTAGGTTGGTTATGAGGTACATTATTCAACAACTCATATAAATCAACCTCCGATGGATCTTAGGTTTATCATTCAATAGCTCGTATAAATCAAACTTTGGCTCTTAGGTTCATCATTTGAAACCTCGTGTAAATCAACCTTCAATGGCTCTTAGGTTCTTCATTCGATAGCTCATATAAATCAACCTTCGATGGTTAGTGTTAGCGCCAAAATTGGTCACTAACACCCAAATCCAGATGAAAGCACCAAATCATAGTCACAGATCACAGATAGAATGTATGTAGAGAGTCTAAATATGAAGAACAATTAAAAATAAAAATAAAGCAGTAATAACAAAGGATTTACAGTGGTTCGGCTGACTCCACCCTACGTCCACTCCAGAAATTTCCTTTTTATTGATATGAGAATCAATTACAGTTACAATCCAAAGTTTTCAAAACAATAATGGCAGAGCAGCCTTGATGAAGAAGAAGAAGGGCGACATAATCCCAATCCTCTTTTCTGAAGCCCCACATGCTGTATTTATTGGCAAAATCCAAGTTACTGGGCCTCCTGAGTGATCCGGGCCCATCAAGACCATAGCCGACCCTAAATCTAACATGCCGACCCACTCTAGACTCCAACATGCCGATCCACTCCAGACTCCAACATGCCGACCCCATCCACTCATTCAATGCCGACCAATTCATTCGTGTCGACTCGAAGACTTAAACACGTCGACCCGAAGACTGGAGGATGCTGACCCGAGGTAAGTGAGCTATGACTCGAAGCTACCGACCCCATTCAATATGCCGATCCCATACTTACCAACCCAAAACCAAACCGTCGATCCCCTTCCTCACCGATCCAAAACCAAACTGCCAATCCTGTCTCCAAATGCTCGCCGAACCCAGAACTAGATGCGGAACCATATATGCCGACCGACTTATGCCGATCTACCTTGGCCGAACCATATCCATACTCCAACATTGAGCCACTCCCAACTCTGATACCTCTCAAGCATGTCGATCCACTACCAAATATGTCGAACTACATATGTATACCGTCCCCAGAATAAAATGCCGAACCAAAGATGTTCTCTCATCATAGCCGACCCAGCCCAGTCCCTTTCATGCCGATCAGATCCAAGATGCTGACCCGAGTATAATTCCATGCCAAACCCGAGCCACTTCGACCAAACCACCTCCCAACCAGACCGAACCACCTATTGTCGATCCAACCAAATTGCACCAACTCCGAACGACTGACCCACATGGCCGAACTCCAATGTCCAAACGCTCATGACCGACCCATGTTATGCCGAACCCCGGCTTCGTAATCATATTTATCATCCGTGATTGATCGTCTATCTATCCAGTTGACTCAAACCCATCGTATTCCAGTCTCGACAAATGAGTAGTCGATTTAGTTAAATCCTCCTGTCTACGGCCTTGCCAAAAGGCGGGTTAACATTTTCCCCCCAAAACATGCCTTGCTATTGAAGGTGTGTTTTAAACAGCCTCAAATCCGATACCCAATGTCCACGTTACATTCATTACCAAGCAATTCCATCCAAATCAGATAGTCTACTCCGCGACCATTCCATGTCATTATCCAATTCTGAATTCATCCCAAATCCATTAACCGAATCCATGACCTCTCCGGTCGATATCAAAATCCGAGACCGCTCCGGGTCCACGCCCAAATTGTTAGTTGTTCATAGCCATTATCCAAATCTATAACTTCTTCGAGTTTTTGCCAAGCGTAATCCATGCTTGGCGACCTGTGTTAATCAATCCTTTGGTGTACTTGGTTCAGTGTCCCCGAACGCTGAGTGATGCCATGGCTTAAGTCCTAAGCCAAATCCTGGTCGCTCTAGACCCTTGCCGAGCATAGTCCATACCTGGCGACCTGTTTTAGTAACCGATAGACAAGGCCAAACTCCGGGCAAATGGCTAAATCATTTACTCATGTACGGGGACGGAGATTACCCTTAGGCATGCTCTGAGATAATGATAGACTGTAACGCCCTGGTTTGTGAAATCTATTTTTTATTTTTGGCTTGGACACTTGCTTTTGTTTCTTTGGTTTTGGAGTTCGGTTTGAACTCTCGGTTTTGTTGGTTTTTTGGTTTGGATTTTGGTTTGGAAGCTTAATTTTTGATTTGGATTTTGATTTGGACTTTTGATATGGATTTCTGGTTTTTTGGTTTGAATCTGGATTTCGGATTGGATTTTGATTGACTTTTTATCTGGTTTTTGGCTAAAAGGTCGTCGGGTATGGATTATGCTCGGCTAGGGACCAAAGAGACCAGGAATTACTTATTCCAAACCGTCACGATTAGTTGATGACCAATCGACCACCATTCCCGGGCCTCGCGCCATCGTCATTCGAGGTGGGCGGTGGCTACTCCTATTCCACCGCCGCATTTTGAGTTTCTAAATATTGCCGCAACTAACCATTCCTTACATGTTCCTCGATTATATTCTTTAGATGCCTGCAGCTGTTAGTATCATGCCCGTCCAGGTCATGAAAGAGACAGTGCCTTCCCAATGCCCTTTCACGTTCTGAGGGTTCCCTCCTTGCCGGCCTTCGATAAGGAAGGCGATCCCGAGTGTCCAAATATATCTATTCCAGTGTCTTACTCAGTCCTGTGTAAGTGGAGAATTTTGGTTTTCCCCAGCGCTTCCTCTTCCCGTTATCCTTATCTTTACCCAAGCTTTCACCAGACGGTTCTCCATCCTTAACCATGTTTACTTCCTTTAACCTCATATCCAAACATGCATCCTCTTGTTGAAGAAACCTCTCAGCTTCGTGGAAGAATTCCTCGAGATCCATTGGTGGATCCCTTTTCAACGACACTTTGAAATCTGAATTATCCCTGACTCCTGATACCGCCACCATTAAAACCATTGATGGATCCGGCCGATCTACCGAAGCAACTGCTGCATTAAACCAAGTTAAGAAAGTCCTAAGCGATTCATCCGCCTTTGCTTAACTGACGTCAGTGTCATCACATTCTTCGGTTTTTTTATGTGAACTCGAAACTGTTTCAAGAACCTATCCACCAGTTCTGTCCATGTTCTAATAGATCCATCCTCCAACTGTCTGAACCACATAACAGTTATATCTGTCAAGTACAGGGGGAAACACCGGGCCATAACCTCCTTTGATGCCCCCAGCACTTCCATATGTCTTGTGTACCTCATCAAGTGGTCAGTGGGATTCATTTTACCGCTGTATACTTCCAGAGTGGGTAGCTTGAAATCAGATGGATTCCAAGCTATCCTGATGTTACGGGTAAACGGACTTTTGTTGACTCTCTCCAAATCTCTGTTTGTTAAACCTCGGCGAATAGTTCACCTGATAATGTCAGCTAATCTAGTGTTATCTACCAAGGGTTGTCCCCTATCTCCATTTCCTAACTGCCCTCCAAGTCCTCGAGGGAACTCCGGTACATACTCTTCGTCATACACTCCTGTATTCCTGTTGGCACCGGGCTGCGCAGCGTCATCTGGTATCCCTACATGGATTGGTCCAGCATTACCTGGTGGTGTGCCCTCGAGTCTAGGTCCATCTAGATTGATAGTTGTTTGTTGATTGGGGGCTACCCCCTGCTGAACCACTCCATCTGCTTGCCTGTTGAGTCCTTCTAATCCACCTCCATGGATTTGAGCTCCTGCAACTCTTGTTGTTCCTGCTTGTCCAACTTATCTGAAAAGTGTCTGCATGATTTCGTCTTTCCTTTTCATCAACTGCTCCTGAATGGAATTCATCGTGACCTGCATCTCGTCCCTAGTGATGTAGATTGAGGCTTGATTAGCTCCAGAGGAAGCCTCCCGACTTCCCTCTTGCTGACTCCTTTTCGCCCTCTGTCTCCTAGTTGATTGCTTTGCCATAGTTTCCAGAATCCAAGTTCCCAAGCCTTTAAATCCAAAATCAAGCTTCAGAATCCATGAGTGCAAGCTTTCTCAGTGAAGGCACCAAAATGTTAGCGCCAAAATTGGTCACTAACACCCAAATCCAGATGAAAGCACCAAATCATGGTTACAGATCACAGATAGAATGTATGTAGAGAGTCTAAATATGAAGAACAGTTAAAATTAAAAAGAAAGAGTAATAACAGAGGATTTATAGTGGTTCGGCTGACTCCGGCCTACGTCCACTCCAGAAATTTCCCTTTTATTGATATGAGAATCAATTACAATTACAATTCAGATTTTTCAAAACAATAATGGCTGAGCAGCCTTGATGAAGAAGAAGAAGGGCGACAGAATCCCGATCCTCTTTTCTGAAGCCCCACATGCTGTATTTATAGGCAAAATCCAAGTTACTAGGCCTCCTGAGTGATCCAGACCCATCAAGAACACAGCCGACCCTAAATCCAACATGCCGACCCACTCCAGACTCTAAGATGCCGATCCACTCCAGACTCCAACATGCCGACCCCATCCACTCATTCAATGCCGACCCGTCCATTCATGCCGACCCGAAGACTTACACATGCCAACCCAAAGACTGGAGGATGGAGACCCTAGGTAAGTGAGCTATGACTCGAAACTACCGACCCCATTCAATATGCCAATCCCATACTTACCGACCCAAAACCAAACTGCCGATCCCCTTCCTCACCGATCCAAAACCAAACTGCCAATCCTGTCTCCAAATGCTCGCCGAACCCAGAACTAGATGCCGACCCACACATGCCGATCGACTTATGCCAATCTACCTTGGCCGCACCATATCCATACTCCAACACTGAGCCACTCCCAACACTGATACCTCTCAAGCATGCCGATCCACTGCCAAATATGTCGAACCACATATGTATACCGACCCCAGAATAGAATGCCGAACCAAAGATGTTCTCTCATCATAGCCGACCCAACCCAGTCCCTTCTATGCCGATCCGATCCAAGATGCTGACCCGAGTATAATTCCATGCCGAACCCGAGCCACTTCAACTAAACCACCTCCCAACCAGACCGAACCACTTATTGCCGATCCAACCAAATTGTACCGACTCCGAACAACCGAACCACATGGCCGAACTCTAATTACCGACCCATGTTATGCCGACATAATCATATTTATCATCTGTTATTGATCGTCTATCCATCCAGTTGACTCAAACCCATCGTATTCCTATCTCGACAAATGAGTTGTCGATTTAGTTAAATCCGCCTGTCTACAGCCTTGCCAAAAGGCGGGTTAATAGTTAGCCTTTTCTTTTGGCTTTCATCTTTCGATAGCTCCTACTTTTTTCATCTTGTGATGTCTCTCTTTTAACCAACAATAACTAGTGTATTTTGGGTATAACAGATTCATTAAAATATTAGTGTTTGAACTATCAATGATTACGATAATTCATTTGTCCTATATAGATGACTTCATTTTAGATTCATCTTCAGTATTGTTTGTAGTTAATTTTGATGTTTACGGAACAAAAAAATTACTTTCATGATTTGGTGAACAAAATTTTAATATATACTTGTGTTAGTTTTATAAATGATTGATTATTGTAATCTATTTAGTGGATTTTGAGATATATGCATTGTCTTAATATTTTTTAATTATTATTAATATAGTTTTTTTTCATTAATAAATAAAGATTCAAAGCAAAATTCAGTACATGCCAAAAGGGTAAAAAAGTTTAGACAAACACATTAATTCATAGAAAGACGCTCTTAATAAATTTTATGTTAAAAATAATCAAATAGGAATTTCGAGTTTGAATGTTGATAATACTACTCTTGCTGATGTGAACAAAGAAATCAAAGAGAATATTATTGGAGTTGAAGTTGAGAATGCTGATGTCAACAGTGAGATGGAAAATGTTGCTGAAGTTACAAACAATAATATTGATGAGATAATTTAATAAACGAACATGACAATGAAAATATTAGTGAAGTAGATGCAAACATTTATCACCATATATGAAGAATAATAGCGAAATGTCATGATCCAGTAACATGGAAAAAAATTGATTAAGCATTAAAAAATTTGTTAATTTAAAGAGGTTCTTTTATAGTACTAAAAATATTGATTTCGATTTTCCACAAAATGGTACTAAAAGACATTTTACCCTCTCGTTGTATATCAAACATTTTCTTAATGGGATTAACAAGATCGAAAATGGTTGGTATATTTGAATTCACTAGACAAAATATTCCGGTTATGTTGTAGTTAATTATGCAAAAATCAAATAATGCCTAGTCATCTTGCTAAAGAAGAAATTAATGATTGGCGCATTTAGTGCTAAGTTGAAAGTACATGAAACGACCCTGAGTTTTGTTAATGAAGGAAGTTATGTTTTTTTAATCTCATTAGAATGTGTATAAGGGCCTTGATTTATAATTGGCTTTAGGTACCAAAACCCATAGGACTAGCCCTGTACAGCTTTAGCAACTTAGATGAAAATTCAAAGTTAATATTAAACCTAAATATTACCTTCCAAGTGAATCTTGTTGTGATTGCCCAAGTGTGAATACATAAATGCTGCATAGTTTAATATGAAAGTAAATGGATGTATGTATTTAGTTGGGTTAGTAAGCCGTTTGAAAAAGTAAAGGCAAAGCTAAGGTTATTCTGTGAGTGGAAAACTTAGTATTTCTTTTTAGTAATTGTTAAGTATATCTCTATAGATTTGAATATGCCTTAGGGATTTTTGGATTACTAAGATATGGTGGATTAAAATCCCCTAAAATTCCTTTCTATTTCTAAATGTCAATTCTATGTGAATATTCTCAATTATTTATGTTAATTTGATGGAATTTATTTTGTTTATGCAATTTTTGATAATTTCATAGCTTACTTCACTTCTCCTCCTTCTTTGATTCAAATTGTGATTCTTTAATAAAATAAGAGCTTAGACTATGAATTATATTTGTAATTTACACCACTTATTCCACACAAATTTCCCTTCATCCATATCTTTATAAAAGAGAAGTTGAATAGAATATGAGGTTAAGATTGCAACTCATATTGTTTAGGATGTTCCATTGAATTAACGTAATAAATTGAGTTTCTATTTTATTTACAAGTCTAATTATTACATTTCTGGATATGAATATTTAATCCTTGTTTGGATATTAGAATCCCTGTTATGGGTATTGAAATCTTGGGAATATGAAGGAAAATGACTTCTATTAGTATTTTGGTTAAAGAATTGACATTTAACACTAGTTTAGGGCTTATAAATCGCACGCTTTGAATTTATTAGGCATGAATATATATTTATTTCTATTAGTATAATTAACGTATAATTATGGCGTATATTGCGTATTTAACTTGGCATTTATTATCATTAAACCCCCCATTAGGAAGGTAACTATTATTTAAGGCGTAATAAGGAAGATTCCTTATAAGGTCTTAATTATGAAAACTGTGAGATGAGTATTACATACATACATACATACATACATACATACATACATACATATATATATGTATATGGAGAGTATTTAATATATGCATGAGTCATAGGGATTAGAGATCAATAGAGTTACACAATAGAAGTCTGCCCTTCACTTTGAGGCTACCAGCAGTTGTGTACACTTCCTATTGGTGTGAGATATGCTTTATGATAGATATTTGTGATGACGCAAGGTTAGTTCCAGGTTCTGTAGGGTAAACCTGTCCAGCTAATCTTACTACCAGTTCCTACGAATAGTCGGACTAATGTGAGACGTCATTATGAGTATGAGCCATAATCGAAGGGCCTGCTTCGGGGTCATGAGGTTTTAAGTGGTTGTTTGAGGGCCCGCCTCTTTTCCCTAAAGAAGTATTAAATGGCCAAGAGGCTAGTTATTAGGCACGATAGGTGGTATCTCGATAGGGATCCGCTTCATGATAAGGTACTAAATGGTTGATTGATGGTCCGCCTTTCTATAAAGAAGTATTAAGTGACTTGAAAGATTCCATATGATGTCAGCTAGATAATTACCAATGAGGGTCCGCCTTGGGAATAGGTATTAAATGATGGGGTCTGCCTCAACTAAGGTCTTAAATGACCAGAGTCTTCCTATTTTCCAATAAAATGTATTAAGTGGGATGATAACTACCTCTTACATTATTAGCTATTATGACATGGGATTTGGGTCATGGGATTTTAAAAATCTGCTTTGGGAATGGAAGGTGTTAAGTGGTTAATTGCGGACCCGTCTCGTTTTCTTATAATAGTATTAAATGGTTTTATGTACATAGACATATTCTTATTTTAAAATATATTGCTCAGGTATTAAAAAGGTAAGACTCAAGGTTTTATTCTCCGGGCATTTGTTGTTCTAACTTCCTCCTCATTACGGCATAGGTTAAGGACGGAGTGATGGCGGTGACGATGCTTGAAGGTGGAGTAGCTTGGCTTGTGGCTGTTATTATTATTTATGATGTTTTAATGTTGTACCCATGTATTTAGAAAAATGATGTAACGGATTTTATGTTACGGTTTTTATGATATTTTGTATTATGACACTTCAATGATTTTGAAATAAATGGATATAATTTGATATTATATTTTATTCCATCCGCCGTGAGTTCCGAAAGAATAGTTATTGTTATGCACTGTTATCTCTTTTTCCAACCAATAGCCAACCTTAGAATAGATCTAAGTTTCGATGGGCCTTTTCTAGGTTGAAATTTAGGCCTATTCGAGGTGGGTTGTGACATTCGGTATCAGAGCTTAGGTTACTCGATCAAAGGGGAAAAATTAAACGTATAAATTATGTACTTGTTATTTTTGAAAAAAGATTTCAAAAGAATTTTTAAAATTCATACTATATACACACACACTTATTTTGAATTTACGCTTAACTTTATAAATTTCGACAATAGAAGTAGTTGCTACTATGTTTCGAAGGATGGGCGAAGCAATTATGAGCTGGAGAAATAAATAGAGTTAAATTTGTACTTCTTTGTTGGATCTAGATTTCCTTATCATTATAGGACCTATAAGTATCAAGGTAATATGGATAAGAATCGTAGAAGGAAAGGTATTAACTCCGAAATTTAATAGATAATAAATGGGCAATAAGAGAGGAGTGACAAGACATTAAATAGATTAACATGACCATTAAGGTAATTATGGGATGATAAGGAAGAAGTTAAATAGGAAAGTTGGATAAGCAAATAAATGTCCTTAGAAATGTCCATTTAATACGAATAAAGTGATATTTATGAGAATAATAAGTATGAATGCTAGGTAATAGTCAAATATTATAAGGCATAGTATTCATACAGAAGTAAGGAATATAGTAGTAAAACAAGCTTCCGTGAAAAGGTGAACATTAATCACCACAAGAAGATAAGTAGATCAGATGATTAGGAAGTTCAAAGGGAAGGAAAAATAAAGACAATTTTTTTATGTCCTACCTCTTGAGAAAGGAAATGATAAAAAGGTTTTTGAAAACTCCTTGAATATTTGAAAGAGCTTTTCAAAAGATTATTAAGTGAAAATCTTAGGTATTTTTGATAGAAAGTGATTTTTGACCGCTTTGGAAATGTATCACCATTTGCAAAAAGTTTAGAAAGAAGTGGTGAAAAAAATTAAAAACAAAATGGTGGATGATTTTTAATTACTTGGAAAGTTGGAAAAAAGGTTCTCATTTGTTAACTTCTCAATTTAAAATTTTATTAAATTAAAAGTTTTCTACTTTTGGATTCTTCGTTTTTGGATTCTTTTGGTCTCTACTACTTCATAGATTTGGAAGTTTTTATTTTGGAAAAGCAAGAAAATTTGGAGATCTATAATTTCTAAGTATTTGAGTTAGAAAGTTCTAACATAAAGGTATTTGTATTCTTAAAGTTCTTAGTTTAAATTTATTGAGCCAAAAGTTTTTGGTTCGAAGATTTTTAACAAGGGATTTTTCTTTTGAATTGGATGATTTTTCCTACCTTATAAAACTAATGATTCTTTTCCTTATATTTCTTTTGAAAAGTTGTACAAATGGGAAAGACACTTCATTAGCATGGGATAGAAAGAATAAGAGGATAACAATATCCGATATGGTTCCAATATAAGGAAATGCAAAGAACGATAGCTGAATTTAGGTAGTGATAGAATTAGGAATTATTATTCAGTAATAAATAACATAGGAGAGAAGTATTAGAAATAAGATAAGAGATATCTTTTCAACTCCATTTTTCCATCATTCGAAGTTATAAAAGGTATCTTTGATAATTGAAAAGGATTCGAATGAAAATTAAAGAGCTGGATATTTTTGGAAAAGCATTTATATAAAGATGGTATTTTATACATAGTTTTTCCAATTTATTTTAAGTGAGAATATTATTGGAATGAATAAGAAAAGGATTTCTAGAGATTTTAAGAGACTTGGGCAAAACTATAAAAAGTATTTTGTCAAATAACGGTATATTTTGTTTATGCAATTTTTGATAATTTCATAGTCTATTCCACTTCTCCTTCTTCTTTGATTCAAATTGTGATTCTTCAGTAAAATAATGTTTAGATTATGAATTACATCTGTAGTTTACACCAATTATTCCAAATTTTGCTTCATCCATTTATTTGTAAAAGAGAAGTTAAATAGAATATGAGGCTAAGATTACAACTCCTATTGTTTAGAACGTTCCATTGAATTGACGTAATAAATTGGTTTTCTATTTTACTTACAAGTCTAATTATTGCAGTTTTAGATATGAATATTTAATCCTTGTTTAGATATTAGAATCCCTTGTTGTGGTACTGAAATCTTGGGAATATAAAGGAAAAGGACTTGCATTTGTATTTCGGTTAAATAATTGACATTTAACGCTAGTTTAGGATGTATAAATTGCACACTTAGAATTTATTAGATGCAAAAATATATTTATTTCTATTAGCCAAATTAACGTATATTATGGCGTATATTGCATAGTTAATTAGGCATTTATCCCCATTAAATCCCCATTAGAAAGGTAATTATTATTTAAGGCGTAATAAGGAAGATTCCTTATAAGGCCTTAATTATGAAACGGTGAGATAAGTATATATATATATATAGTATTTAATTTATGGCTAAATCATAGGGATGCGAGGTCAATAGAGTTACATGACAAAAGTCCGCCCCTCAATTTGAGGCTACTATATGTTGTGTACACTTCCTATTGAAGTGAGATATCCTCTACAATGAATATTTGTGATGACACAAGGTTAGTCCTAAATTCTGTAGGGTAAACCTGCCCAACTAATCTAGCTACCAGTTCAATGAATTGTTAGACTAATGCGAGACGTCATTATGAGTATGGGCCATAACACAAAGGGCCTGCTTCTGGCTCTTAAGGTCATAAGTGATTGTTTGAAGGGCCACCACTTTTCTCTAATTGAAGTATTATATGGCCAAAGGGCTAGTTATTAGGCACGATTGATGGTATCTCGATAGGGGTTCGCTTCAGGATAAGGTATTAAGTGGTCGATTGAGGGTCCGCATTTCCATAAAGAAGTATTAAATGACTTGAGAGGTTCCATATGATGTCTGCTAGATAGTTACCGTTAAGGGGTCCCCCTTGGGAATTGGCATTAAATGATGGGGTCTACCTCAACTGAGGTGTTAAATGATCAGATCTACCTATTTTCCAATTAAAATTATTAAGTGGCTTGTGTACCATCTCTTGCGTTATTAGCTATTTATGACGTGAGATTTAGGTTATGGGATTTTAGAAACTTGCTTCAGGAATGGAAGGTATTAAGTGGTTGATTGAGGACCCCCTCCTTTCCTTATACGAAGCATCAAATGGTTTTATGTACGTAGACATATTCTTATTTTG
This sequence comes from Allium fistulosum, assembly GCA_030737815.1. Classification (NCBI taxonomy): domain Eukaryota; kingdom Viridiplantae; phylum Streptophyta; class Magnoliopsida; order Asparagales; family Amaryllidaceae; genus Allium; species Allium fistulosum. The sequence goes on along the minus strand of CM060901.1, from coordinate 540,795,315 downwards.
TAATATACTGCCTAAGCACTAGAAAGGTAAAACTCGAGGTTTTTATTCACCAGACATTTTTTGTTCTGACTCTCTCGTCATTACAATACAAGTTAAGGACAGAGTGACGGCTGTGACGACGCTTGAAGGTGGAGTAGCTTGGCTTATGACAATTATTATTATTTATGATGTTTTTATGTTGTACCCATGTATTTAGACAAATGATATAACAGATTTTATGTAACATTTTAAATGATATTTTCTGTTATGACATTTAAATGATTTTGAAATAAATGGGTACAGTTTGATATCACATTTTATTCCATCCATTGTGAGTTTTCAAAGAATGGTTATTGCTCTGGACTGTTATCTCATTTTCCAACCAACAGCAAACCTTAGAATGGATCTAAGTTTTTATGGCCATTTTTTGGGTCGACATTTAGGCCTATTCCAGGGTGGGTTGTTATAAAGTTATAAATAATAACAAATAATTCATATTTACTTAACAATTTATAAATGGTAATTTATAATTAATAATTATAAATGACACCTTATATAGGTTATTATTTATAGCTTATTAAAATAAATGATTATTAATAAATAATTTATAATTACCGATTATTATCTATAACCAATAATTATTTTTTATATGTAATAATTTATTATAGTTAGTTATTAATAATTAGTAAACTATAGTTAATTCATTTAATAGTTAATTAATATAATTAACAATAAATAATTAATACTACATACTTAATGGTTAATATTAGATAATTAATAATTAATTCTAATATTTAGTATTTAATTAATTTATAGTTTTAATAATAAACATTTTAATAACTAACATTTAATAATTTATTATTTAGTGTTTAATAATTAATAATTATAGTTGGTAATTATATTTAATATTTAAAAATTTTAAAAATTTTAAAGTCTCTAAAATAAGTTTTAAAATGTTCATAAAATTCAAAATTAAAAGAAAATTAGAACTTTAAATAAACTCAAAACTTTATAAACATTCAAAATTTCAAAAAATTTCAAAATGCTTAAAAAAATCAAACATTGAAAATATATAGATTTTCTGTTATAAATCATTACTTCCATAGTTCTATATAAATCCAAAGGCTTTCTTTTGTGCATTTTTTTTATACAATTTTATTTTTGGTTTTAAATAATAAATATTTTGGCTCCAAAATTCCAAAATTTCCCCCCAATCCAAATTTTTTGGCTCCAAATCCAAGTTTCACCCTAATTATTTTGCCTCCTTCCTAATATAAATCCAACTTAGATCCATGAAATCTCCACTTCTCCTCTTCTTAAAAATCAACATCCTGTAAAACCTCAGATCTAACACTTGCATTCGATCCTGACCTCCTCTACGAGCTTATCCACTACAATGGCCTCATCCAGTCCGCGTGGCTTGCCTTCGACTCTCGGTCCTCCTTGCCCCTACCTTCTTTTCTTTGCTGTGAGCTCAAATCTAGGTGGTAATGTATGTGCGAGGTAGATATAGTAGGGTGTTGCGGATTGGGGGTTGCGGAGTGTGAATATTAGGAAGAGATGATTTCACGCATTAGCCTCTATTGCATCCGTACACCCTTCACTTGCATATTAATCCTACCATTTTCCCTCGTCCCATCCTCTTCATCCTGAAAAAATAAATTCCATTGCCAAATTGAAACCTTCACCAAAGATATATTTGCCACTGTCGATCTATCAACGTTTGTTATTCATGATGCTATAAAGCAACGAGGAGAAGCGGATCTGAAATTGTTTATTGCTTCTGGAGTCTTTTCGTTCAAAGCTTAAAGATTTTTTGGTGGTGTTGTGAAATGAAAAGTTGGTCACTGCTTGAACTGGAATGTCACCTTTAACTAGCCAAGCAACCATGATCTGAAGTTCACCCAATATCATCGATTCTAGCTGTGCATCAATACCATTTGAGTGTGAAACTCACCCGAGATGTCACGTTTTCTTGCCATCATTGTTTTGGTGTTATAGCCAAAAAATAGGAGCTGCTGCTCTAAGAAGCTTGTTACACCTAAATCTAAAGTTTGCTCACTGCTTGGAGGTAGGAGAGACAAATATATAGCTAAGAATGTCATTCATGCTTGAATGAATTTATGTTATTTGAAACAATATCGAGACTGGCAAAAGCAAGTGATAGTGCTCTGCCTGAAGTACTGTTAAGGTTTTTTCAGATTGTGTATGCTAGGATATGGTTGGTTTTTCTTGATGATGAGGATGGAGTTGCTGGAAATATTAGACAACCTGATTTTGAATCTAGAGATGTGCACGTATATTGACTTGTGTAGGAGATGAGTCCGATTAGAAAAAAATCTTGTTTTCGAATTTTTCCAATTTTTCAGATGCTTTGCTAGAATCCTAAACATATCTCTATTTGATGTTATATCACACGGTCTCTAGTTGCTTTTTGGGAAATAACATGATATGTTTGATAGGAAGCTTGACTATATAGTTGTTTTGCATTGGGTATCCATTTAAGATGAGGAGGATGTGACAAGGGAAAAAGGTTTCAATTTTGCATTGGGTATAAAGTTGTTTTGCATATTGCATTTGAAATAGCTTCTGCAAGATCAGACATCGAAACTCGACTACTTGATATTCATAAGAAATTAACTTAAATTTTGCTTAACCACCTTCATTGTATTCATAATGTGGTCACTGTGGCAGACTTCTGAACAAAGCTGGCATGGTTATTCCAGTTGCTACAGGTATAGATGCTTAAGTACTTAATTTTTTGATTTTGGATTATATGTTTAATATGTAAAGTAGCTATGTATGGGTAGCATTAGGTGTTCATGCTCGCTCTATATGGGTAGCAAAAATAGTACATTCATAAATAGAAGAGGCTTACAGCTGGAGTTTTCTCATTTGCACCTCCTGGATGTCTCGTAATTTTGATGATTATGTTTCTACCTTTTGTTTTGTTTTTTTTTCAAAATCATTGCAAGGGCTGAAAGTTTATTTTTTATGTAATGAACTTTGCTTTAGTATTCATGTTCATCGATTATGGCGACACCAATCTAACTATATTCCATATTTCGAAGATTGAGGTGCCAACAACAACTAGCATGATTACTGAAGAAGAAGAATCCGATGTCAAACCTATTCCAATTGGAAATATTGAAATAATAAGTTGAATAATAAACAAAGCTAGCTTGGATTGGAAATGATACTCTCATTTTATATGGTGGGTGTTATAGCGAATGGAGTTATTGTTCCAAGTGTTCATCATCTAGGTCATTACATGCTTGTGGTGGGGCTGGCCATGTCAGTAAATAGTGTTTAGGTCTAATTGTCCGTGTAGACATCTATCAAGTCCCGTAGCATCCAAGAGTTGTAAACTTAGAGAACTAATTTCCCTATTAGTATACTAACACACACATACACACACATATATACATAAACTTATAACCTGGACTTTAGGTCGAGGTTCAATCTGTGCCTGTAAACCGTTAACCAGTCGACTGTTGGCTACTGGAGCGGTCGACCATCGGCCACTGAATGGTTGATCGCTTGCTGTCGACTAGCTTCGGTGAGCCTGTCAATCGGTCGAAGTAAATTATCGTAAATTTTTATTTTTTTATTTATTGATTTTGTTTTATAGCAAACTGTAATTTGTTAATCTACAATTCCCAGTGTTCTCAATTTCAGTTTCTAATCATTTCACAATTTCATAACTGCATTTGTCATTAATTCAAATTAACTTAAGTTTATAATCAACATGACATTGACATATCAATTTATATTCAATTTAACAAAAAGATTGTGTTCAACCTAAATTAACTTTTATCCAACCAATTTTACTTTAACCAAATTTAGACTAGACATGTATTATATTCATATCGGTTAAATTACTATCAAATTCCCAATCTACTACAGTTATTAGATAAACAATGTCTCTAATTAAATTAAAACGGTTCTCGATCAAATAGGGTATAAAAAAACTTAATTACATATGAATCATCATAATAATAATGAACCCACTCCACTACAGAAAGCTATTCCCTTTTTAGTTCGCTTGGAATCGCATTCGCTTGGTTCGTCGATCTCTCATTGGTTTGATTTGATTCCTCCTTCTTTAATCTTTTGAATCTTCTTTTAATTTTGTTTTTGAAAAAAATTGATTGGGAGAGAAAGAGGTTTGAGTTTTGGGAGAGACAAAGTTTTGTTACGATTAGTATGAAATTAAGGTTCTAAGTGCTAGATTAGGATTCTATTTATAAGGGTATATATCTTCGTTAGTCCTTAGGTTAATTTATATAAAATTCGGACTGTTCGACATACCACAACCTGGAACGCTCGACCGATCGGCCGCTTGGTCATGGGCGGTCGACTGCTAGTAGTCGACCTATTTAAGTTATGGTGTCGAGTAGTGGAGCTTTCCCTATTTAAAATATTTTTTTACTTAATTATTTAATTATTTCGATTCCGAACTTTTAAACGTCAATAACCTTTTCATACAAGCTCCAATTACAAAACTTGATATATGAAAATTATTCAGAAAATCATTATGAATGCAACTGTGCAAGCTTCAAAGCCAAATTCGGAAGTTTGTGAAAATTTAGTTTTTATTCTTGTTATGTTTAATTAAATTTCTTTTATTAAGTTTCCAGTTAATTTTTGCGGTGTGTTATATTCTTCTCCCTTAAAAGGATTTCATCCCCTGAAATTTCCAAGGATGGAAAAATACAACTCATATGTACAGAAATTAATACTTGCAACCATCTACTCATCCATCAACCACTGGCAACCATTGTTTTTACTTCAAATTTCTAATGCAATATGTACATGCAGGAATGGAATGCATATGAACCTATACTAATGCAAAAATTGGACAGCCTCCTTATCTAATCGACCTCCTAAAATGTAGGTGCTTATGCTATGTATCCAAATATACGAAATATCCTACGTAAATATACTGGCAATTCTACATATTTTTGCAACATTCAATCCATATGCAACGACCATATGCATATAACTTGGTAAAATAAGACAAGTGATGGTGTGAGTGTATGCTAACTCGAGAACATATTTGCCTAAGTGTGCAAAGATCAATTTAATAAGTACATCCATTAGCATCTGTGCAGTTAATGCCCCGCTATTACCTCGCTATAACCTTGCTATATCTCATAGCGGATTTCTGCCGTTACGATATTTCCATATAGCCTCAAAGATAGCCTTTCCGCTTTAAGCCCCGCTATTTCCGCTATATCCCGTTATTTCCGCTATATTCCGCTATATCTTCTTTAAAAGAAATGAATTGAAAAATCATATTTATACATTATAAAAATTATGAAATTAATTTATTTAATTGAATTTTTAGTATATTTTTAGAAATGAAAATACTCTAATATTCTACTAAATTAAATTATGTTATAACAGTTTTATGTTCATTTACAATATATTCGCACATGTTTTTATTTAAAATTATTTCTGTATTAATTATAATTCAATTGAATGTTAATTTTTCACTTAATTACCATTTATATATTTGTAAAAACATTAAGTACGAGTTTTATATGTTATTTTAGAGTCATCCGCTATATCCCGCTATATCCTCGCTGTATCCCCGCTATGACTTTTTGCACCTCCGCCGCATTCAGTCCGCCGAGCGCTTTAACTGCACAGATTAGCATCCACCATCCAAACATGTCCTATTGATACGTTTGTAACCATTTTAGCATCCAATTATCCCTACATGTGGGGTATACTAAGTTAAAACCTGAGCACATAAGTAGTTTATACTTATTTAACTAAAATGCAAAACAATATTATGGATGTGTAGCTTAGATCTTCTCCTAAAACTCTCAAGTGCTCTCGGTTGGATCCTCTCCCAACTAGACCTTAACAAGCTTAATAACTTTATTGTAGAGTTGCTTTGTACCATGCTCCAGAATACGAGTAGGTGCATAGCAAACAAGTGAATCCCTTTCTAATTCTAACTCTTTCAGACTCTACTCAATTACAACTGTTATATCATGTAGAAATTTTTGCAAGTGTGACACATGGAAGACGTCATGAACTCTTGCTAACTTTTCAGAAAGTTTCACCCTATAAGCTAACTTCCTTACTCTACCTGTGATCGAAAAGGTTGTTACAAGCTCACAGTTTGATATTTTGATAGTGACAACTACACAATAAATATATTTCTTATATATTCTAACTTTACAAGAAAATATATCGACCAATGAAGAGATACAATGACTAAGCCAATATGATGAGGACAAACAAAGTTATATTAGTCATAGTGTCTTCTGTCTAGAAGTATATGATTGTTAAAATATATTCAAAGTGGCATACACATACAAATCATCAAAGTTGCATTTCTATTTTAAATAAACAGGATTACAAAGTTTCAGTCGACTAAAACTCTTAGACCATTCAACTAAAACAATATCAGTCAACTGGTCATAATGGTTTGGTCGACTGGTATCATGTGCATCATATTTTTATAAATATCGGATAACAGTCATCTAAAACTACACAAGCATTGCCTAATGACTCAACTAGTCGACTGCTTGCATAGTTTCAGTTGACTAAGTAAGGGCACAAATAAACTATTTCTTTTATATTTGAAAACCCATGTTCTCGATTGAACTAGTCGATTGACTGGCATTTTACCAATCGACTGGTTACACGCAACTTCCATATTTTAAATTTTATAAATATGTATTCTTCTTAAATAAAAGGACACTTCCTTCCCTGAAGAATTGCAACTATATCTAATGGCTGCTACTTCTCATGAACACATACAACTCTTCAAACATTATAAATAGCACTTTGATTCTAGATTCTAATAACCAATTTCTCTACTTTTCTATCACATTCTCTTAAATTCTCTTTGAAATCTATACTTGCATTCAAAGGCTTACATTGAAATATCTGATCACTTGAACATTCAGTTTACATCATTTAAGCAACCATCTACTTCTATTCTTCCATAAATACACAATAAACCACTTACGAAGAAGATTATAGGAAGTTTGTACTATATCGAATCATCTGTGTTATTTAGATCAAACGAAGTCGACCATTTACTACCGTTGTAGTTGAAGCCTTATTGGAGATTAGCTAGCATGAAGTCCTATTCGGTAGCTTGGGCAATTTTTTATAAGATATATATTCCTCCGGGTTAAGTGAGGGTTATTATCTGAATCCAGAAGGAGTCTGGTACTGGACGTAGGACAGAAAGTCTGAACCAATATAAAAATCTTAAGTGCACTTTACTTTAGAGCATTTTTATTTCCACCGCTATTATATATAGGTTTTAATTTAGTAGAAAAATTCATATTACTCGATCCATATAGACTCTCATTTGGTATCAGAGCAAGTCATTCATACAACCGTAACAAATTTTATAGAATATTATTCAAGTAATATGGAAAACACTACTTCTACTTTTTTTGAAGGATAATCTATTGCACGACCACCACTATATAACGAATTAAACTATACTTATTGATCAACTAGGATGAGAATATATATGCAGGCTAATGGGTACGACATTTGGAATATTACATAACAAGAATACGCTATTCCTACCACTGATTATGCACAATGGTCGAACGCTCAAAAAGTAAATGCTACTAGTAACGTTAAAGCTATGAACACGTTATTTTGCTTTCTGGACAAAAATTAATTCCATAAAGTTAGTGTGTGTACTTTTGCTTATGAAATTTAGTACACTTTGAAAGTAACTCATGAAGGAACAAACAAAGTTAAAAAAGTAAAATTTCGATGTTGAAAAACCAGTTTTAAAATTTTAAAATAGAGCAAAATGAAAATATTAGTGATATGTATTCATTATTTCAATACCTTCAATACTATATAATAGCACTAAGTGAGAAATATACAGATTTTGATATTTCTTCAAAGATCCTTAATTCTTTAACAAATGAGTGGGATCGATAAATCTTAGCTATCGAAGAAACTAATGATCTTCCTATCATAAAACCTGAAGAGCTGATAGGAAATCTCATGTCATACAAAGTGAATTTGCAGGAAAAAAGAGATCAGGCTTAAGAAAGGAAAATAATAGAGTTTCAGGTAGAAAAAGAACAATCCAGTATTGATGATCATGGCCTTGAACTTCTAGCCAAAAATTTCAAGAAATTTATGAAATTAAGAAGAATAGGAAGTTTGGCAACAATAACAATAATAACACATTATCTTCATCACTCAAATGCTACGAATGAATTTTTTTTGGCCATATAAAGAAGGACCGCCTGAATCGCAAAAAGGAGAAAAATGGCTAAAAAATGAAAAATTCTTCAAAAAGAAGAAGTAGGTTTTTTAAGTCACATCGGATGATTCAAACTAATCTTCATATTTAGAAAGTGAAAGAGATTAGGAACAAACAAATGTTCGCTTCATGGCCTTGAACGACAGTGCGAGTGATATTTCTTTAGATGATCTTGTAGAAATTAATTAAGAATTATTAGATAAATTAAAATATCTCAAAAGAATGTATATGGAAACCTTAAGAAAATTAAATAGGACAAAATTAGAAGTAGACTTATTAAAAGATGAAAAGACAATTTCGGAAGAAGAGCTAGCTAAATCACAAGAATTTTGTGATAACTTAACATCACAAAACACTATCTTAAGTGGTGAAGTAAATATTTATAAAAATGAGAATGTTAAATTAGCAAAAGAAAATTATAATTTGAGTTCTAAATATTGGTTCGTTTAATATAAGGATAAATGAGCTTAGAAATAATTTTGAAAATCTATCTAAAATTGTTTTAAATTTTAGTAGAGGAAGAGAAAATTTATCTAAAATTATAAATAGCTCAAAATCTTCCACTAATAAAAATGGTCTAGGATTTAAAAACTCAAACAAGTTAAAATCTAGTCCTAAACACCATAGTCCACAATATACTAATTTCAAGAAGGAGAGGAAAGTTAGTCAACCAGAACCTATTATTAAAAGTAATAAATTCATTAAGATATGAGTTCCAAAAACTAACAATCATCTCATTTGAAATAGGTATATGGAAACATTTATATCTAGTGTACATAAAAAATTTGAATTTGTTTTTAAAGCAAACACCAAACCCACTTGGGTATCGTTTCCTAAGACCTAACTCTTAGGACCATAACGTAGAAAGTGGGTACCAATTAAAATTAATATTTTTTGTTGGTACTAAATAACAGAAGAGGCAAATGGATACTCTTAGTACATGACGGGAATAGAAATGTTATCAAACATTATTGTGATGACCCATCTTTCTGACCCCTAAGAACGACACTTAATACATCCATGGTATTCATGTGTCGTTGCCCAAGTATATGAAAGACGAGTTGTCATGGGGTAAAATATAAGAACACAACAATAATCTCACAACGGAACGGTTAAATATAACATAAAAATAAGACAGTACATAAGGTTACTCCCAACATGGAGTTATCATAGTTACAACAAAAGTACTACTATCAGTCTAGGTAGTTATAACACCTGCCTTTAAATATACATACATAGAGCCTGTTGGAACCTCTATTCTATGGTTTTAATGACAACAACTATACAATATTATATATATACATATATATTAACATATGCAGGTATTCAAGATATTCATCATGTCAAAGAGCTATGATTTGAAGATTACAAGGAGATTATTCTATAAACAAATGTGTAAGTAGTATATAGAATTATTGTACAATCTCCAATGAAGTGACATGCACAACACATTATAAATTCTGGAAATAACATACTCCAGACGTCTACAGTATATACTCAGACGTCTGCAGTAAGTTTCAGGAAATTCTCTGAAACAAACTCCAAACGTCTGAGCTTTCCTGTAGACGTCTGGTGACAAACATTTTTTTTAATAAACGGCTATATTCTGAAAGGTTACGAAACTTCAAACAAACGTTCTTCTTCTTCAAACAGTTGCAACCTTTCACCAATGGTTTCCAGTCACTTCTCTTTAATCATAACTCTTCAAATTCTATAAATACTATCAAATTGATTTGAGATTTACTCACTCAACTTACTGATTTCTACTCTCTTGAATTATTATTATCAAGTTGATTTCTAAAACCTAATTTCTAATATTCTCAAATCAAAACTATAACCACTATTTATATTGGTTATATTCTTCCTCAAATCTGTGCTCACACTTACACAATCACTCAAAGGAGATTATAGGAAGATTTGTATTATCAGTTAATATCAGTGTTGATCAAAACACAAGATTGTCAAAGAAAACTCTATTGTAAAAAGACCTGTTCCTCCGGGTGAAGCGAGGGTATTTGGTTAGTGAAATACCGAAGGGGAGCTTCGGGACTAGACGTAGGACGGGAGGTCCGAACCAGTATAAAAACTTTGGTGTGATCATTTTATTTCTACTTACATTTACATATCTGCTTATATCTTTGCTATACTGTTAGTACACTTGCACATTAGTAACATATATACGATCCGCAAGACTTTCATTTGGTATCAGAGCTTAGTTCAATTCAAGTTACAGTAACACGTAGTTGAATTATCACTAATATGGCAAGTACTTTTCAAGAAGGTCAATCTACTGCACGTCCTCCACTATTCACTGGTTCAAATTATGCATATTGGTCTACACGTATGCGTATTTTTATGGAGTCTAACAGTCTAGATGTTTGGGAAACAACTCAAACTAGATTTGAATCACCAACCACTGCTAGAAACACAAGGACAGAAGCACAAAAACTCTTAGCTGGAAATAATGCAAAAGCTATGAATCTTTTATTTTGCTCTCTTGATAAAAATGAATTTTCTAGAGTTATGTTATGCACCACTTCATATGATATATAGCATACACTTCAAGTCACTCATGAAGGAACTACAAAAGTTAAACAAACAAAGATTTCAATTCTACAAAATCAGTTTTCATCATTCAAAATGAAAACCAATGAGACTATAAGTGATATGTACATGAGATTTCAAACTATACAACATGATCTTATGGCTCTAGGAGTAAATTTTACTCAATTTGAACTAGTTACTCGAATTTTAAATTCTTTGACTACTGAATGGGAAAGAAAAGTTTTGGTTATCGAAGAAGCTAATAATCTTTTCGAACTCAAAGTTGAAGAATTAATAGGAAATTTGATGTCATACGAAGCTAACTTGCAGGCACGAAAAGAAGCAAACCAAGAAAAGAAAAATATTGCTTTTCAAGCCAATGATGAAAATTCAGATCTCGAAGAAGATGAAATTGTATTCATAGCAAAGAACTACAACAAATTCAAGAAATTCAAGCAAATGACAAATTTTCGAAACGGATAGAGGAAATTCAAATTCAAAAACAACTGATCTAACTTCAATCAAATGCTTTGGATGTGATAAGTTCGGACATATGAAGAAGGATTGTCATCAAGGTAACAATGATAAAAGAAAGAACAAATTCGATTTCAAGAAAAAGAAGAGAGCATTTCAAGTAACATGGGACGATTTTGACTCATCATCATCAGATAGTGAGAGTGATTCTGAACAAGCAAATGTTTGCTTTATGGCTAACACTGATGAGGTACTTTCCGATTTATCTTATAACGAACTACTTGAAATAAGTATGGAATTAGACGATAAATTTAGAGAATCAAAAAAACTGATCAAAGAATATAAAGGAAAATTTGCTTGATTAGAATTAGAAATCGGAATGTTAAAAGATGAGAAAACAATTCTAGAAGAAGAATTAGAATTAGCTCAAGATGAATGTAAAAAATTGTCTACAATTAATTCTAATTTAAATCATGAGTTACAAAAAGACGTAATTACAAAGGATGTTATTCTAAAAGAAAATATTGATTAAAAAAAAGATAGAATCTGACAATATTGAAATATCTAACTTGAAAAATAGTTTAGAAAAAATAACAAATAATGTTTCAAAATTTAATAAAGGGAAACAAAATTTAGAAAGTTTAATTAAAAATTCTAAACCATTAGGAAATAAAAATGGATTAGGATTTGTTAAAAATCAAGTCAAAACCAAGAAACAAAACTTGAATGCTGCAACTAAGTATAGTTCTCTCTACACTAACTTTAAGAAATCAAGGGTATTTCATAAAAGCAACGAATCTAAAAATATTAAAATCTGGATTCCAAAAACAAATAATAATTTGATTATAAAGAAATTTATAAATGAATATTTGGAAAAAGTAGTTCATAACAATAATTATTTGTTTAAAGGTCCCAAACCATCATGGGTATGGCTACCTTCCCCTACTAACCCTTAGGACCCTAACGGAAGAAGTGGGTACCAATTAAATTATTTATTTTTTGCAGGTACTCAAAAATAAGAGTAAGGGAAAAGAGAAGTGGATACTAGATAGTGGATGCTCCAAACATATGACGGGAAATAAAGCCATGCTTACAAATATCAAAAATATAGATGGCGGAACAGTAACATTCGAAGATAATTCCAAAGGATTTGTCATTGGCATTGGTGAAGTCATCAATCTAGGTATATCTACATCTCCTATAATTATAAATGTTTTACTAGTAGAAAATTTAAAACATAACCTTCTTAGTATTAGTCAATTATGTGATAAAGGTTTTAAAATTGATTTTGAAAAATATAAGTGCAACATCTATGATCAAAATAAAAGTTTAATATTTGAAGGATTTAGAAAACGAAATATTTATGTTCTAAATATGAATATTAATCATAAAAATGATGTATGCTTAGCAGCTAATCATGATGATCCATGGTTATGGCATAGACGCTTTTTTCATGTAAACTTTAAAAATATCAATAAATTAGCTAAACATGAATTAGTTAGAGGTTTACCTAAGATCAATTTTAAAGTTAAAAATCTTTGTGACGCATGTCAACTTGGCAAATTAACTAAAAGCTCTTTTAAATCTAAAAAGGAAATTTCCACTAAACAACCACTTGAATTACTTCATTTAGACTTATTTGGACCGACTCAAGTACGATCTATAAATCATAGTAAATACGTTTTTGTTATTGTGGATGATTATTCAAGATATACTTGGACTTTATTCTTAAAACATAAAAGTGATACTTTTCCTAGACTTGGTAGCCATGAGATGGTCTACGAAAATGATCATAAGGCATTGTATGCCATCTTTGGTAATGTCTCGGTTAATTGGGAACAATTTATCTTGACTCAAATAAAAGATTATTGGACTAATCCCAAACCAACCATTCCATATGTCACATACATTATGCAGATTTTAACGGCATTGGAAATACCTTCACATCTCTCTTCTTTTGAAGAAATTCCAACAAAAGACGGAGGAAAACGGTTTATTTCATTAATGCAAATCTCGAGAACACCACCTCCTATCATGTCTTTCCAACAATGGGAAAACCGACCGCAATCTTCTCAACCTCAACAACAACCAGCCTCTTCATCGCAACCAACCCCACAATACTATTCTGACTCAGAAATCTTGGAAATCCAACCAACACTTGCTTCAAACGAGTCAATTAATGATGTGTTATTATGCAACCAATCCATTTTAGCAAGAAACCAAAAGAAGCTTGAAAAGTCTTTTTCTACACGAATGACCAAAGTGGAGAAAACTCTTGAAAAAGTGGTTTCGAGCTTAGGAAAAATGATGAAGAAGTTTAGAGGTCGGTCTAGTTCAAGTTCATCATCGTCACTGTCTCCTACTCCTCATGCTCCTACTCAAGGACAAGGATCCCGTCATCCTTCTTCAACCAATAGAGGTAAAATGGTTATCGAAGAAGAAGAAAAAGAAGAGTACGATGACTCAACCGAAGAGGATAACAATGACAATGATGAGCCAACGGAATCATATCTATCATATGAGGCTATGCAAAGGCTTTCAATTCAAGAGGAACATCCATATCAATATCAACAATGGGATTCCTCTTCATATGATCCTTCTTCATCCTATGGTTCTTCTTATGGAGGCTATGGAGGGGCATTCTTCTATGAAGGAGAATAATATGTTTCTACGTTTCTTTCATTTTTCTGCATTTCATATGTATTAACTTTGAAACTTGTCTGCATCTATGTTATTTAAACTATTTGTTTTATGTCATATTTGTGTGCATTCATTCTGTTTTGATTCTGACAAAGGGGGAGAAAATATATTTGCACATATTCAGGGGGAGATAACATATTTAGGGGGAGTAAATATGTTCATATCTCTAACAAAATATTATATAGTTGTCATCATCAAAAAGGGGGAGAATGTTGGAACCTCCATTCTATGGTTTCTGTGACGCCCCACCTCTATGCTCATAATAACAAAGAGTATTAAAAGAAATACTGTCTATTATTACGAAGAATAAGGCTGGATAGGAGCGACCATCCGTAATTGGCCTTACACTAATATTGATTATCTCGGTAGGAGTGGTATATACTTTTTATTTTTCATCTATTATTTATTTACTCCCATCGACATATCCAATTATCAGTATAAAACAAACTACGATAGTTCATAATAGTTTAGGACATTAGATATAACAATAACACAGATAATATAAATGCGGAACACAGATTAACAAAAATCTCATATATATATAACCGATGTCAGTTACAATATAGTTGACACGATACATATGATACAACTACAACTGCCGACTCTAGAAGTTATATATACAAGTACATTATCGACTAATATACATGAATACATATCGTTCTATACAATGACACGACTACTACAAAATGACACTGACAACTTCAGAAGATGTGAAAAGTCTTCATAACCTGAACATCAACTCAAAGAAGAAAACCTACAACCTGAAATAACTCGGGTCTGACCCGAGTATTACATTCAAAAGAAAATAATACACGGGTCAGTCTAATTCAAACTCAGTTATTAGTGCATAGAAGCAATAATAATCAAATAATCAAATAGACTACAGTCACAATAATACTCGTCTATCCGACCCTTTTAATAAAGAAATCGGATAACGGTAAATATAACACTTAATAGTGTGAAACAACAAATCAGTAGATTCAAATCATCAATAGAGATACGTGAAAAGAATATCAATGAAGATAATTTATAAAACATCAGAATTGCCTAAATGGCAATTAACAACAAAATCCAATTATTAAATAATAACTAGAAACTCAGAATCTAATTATCAAATAGATAATTAGATAACAACAAAATGATTAAATGAAACTAGATCAATTTAAACAATTGAAATATCCCTTAAAAACCTCAATTTTTAATTGACTACAGTACACGCTAACGTGTACTGCCTCGCCAATACGGCATATGAAATACGCAAAAGATCAATGGATCAAAAGCGAAAGAAATATACTGTGTGGCTGCAGTACACGCACGCGTGCACTGCCTCGCCACTATGGTGATGAATAACCCAAAAACTCAATGAATCAAAAGTAAATGGCATCAACTCAAATCAAATGAATTAGATGGAACGCAACAGCGAGCACAGTAGTATGAAGGTGAGGGCACCAAAGATGTGGCACCACAGCACACAACCGTAAAATACATAGAGCAATCATATACCAGAATTGGAAAACCACCGAGAAAGTGTACTTAGCACAGTTCAAAGGAATGCATAAAGTCATGCAATAGTGAAACGAATCAGTGCAGTGACATGTACAATGCACAACAACGACACAGTGACAACAAAATAGGTCGAAGACAACCTGTGCACAAAACTCAAATGTGTAGTACAAAATGCACATGGTCAAATTGAATCAAAAGTGCAACTTGGGACTGCAGACATATCTGGTTAATAATGCAACTGACCTGGTGGCCCACTGTAAAAGACACGACATGTATACAATAGCGAATCTGGACAGAGCAAATATCATACTCGAGTGTCAAGGCCATAATACCTCTTAATTCAACATGCCGAAAGTGGTACTAATACAACTCAAACTAAACTACAAAGACCAAAGGAAGTCTGGTTATAATGCAACAGTGTGTATAAAATGTCGCAAGACCAGTGAATATAAATGGACGACAATGAATTCTATATATATGCATATGTATTGAAAGCCAGTAACATTGAAAGGGTTTGAACTGCAGCCAAATATATGTATGTGCATGCTCAGTACAAACTCAAAACTACAACAGTGCAAGCTGCAAATGCCATCCAGACTAGTTCAGGTATGAACATACTCAAAACTCAACTAACAATGTACTGTAATTAAACAACATGACACTACAAATCAAAGAAGCAAACTTGTTCAGGTAGTACAAGTATAAAGCAAATGCCACTTAAACCAACCAGTGTACTAATAAGGTTTACATGACCGGACATGTACATGAAGACGACACAAGGGCTCAATACATGTGAACTCAGGTGGACAGGACAAATGCAGTGCAGAAATCATGGTATTCGAACTGCAGGTCAGCGATACGATTGACCAATATCATAAAGCAGTTAGTAAACTCGAACAAAGACGAAAGTGCTACCGGAAGAAAATATATCAGAGGAACCATGGCACAAACCAAATCTGATCAGAAACCAGACAAAATAATGGAGCAACATTATACATGAAATAAAATGGTCAGACAATCTAAAGCACAAGGCAAAACAATTCGATACAACATGATCAACCCCAAGTTCTCAACCAAAGACAGTAATGGCCGAAGTTATGGCAAATTTTATCAACATCGAGCAAAAATCAAACCAAGTCAGAAATTCTCAACATCGAGGCAAAAACAAATGCAACTCAGGCCGGAGTCAAGATCGACATTTTTAAACATCAGAATTTTCAAAGTAATCGAGTAGTGGGTTTCACAAAAATGGCCGAGACCAAATAAATTAACTCGAAAGCCAGAGAATCCAAAGCAATAAGTTCCAACCAAAATCAAAACCCATGGAAATCAAGAAACAAAAGATCAAATAACAATGAATTAAATGTGAGTAATATAATTTTACTCACCTTCGCAAAACGAATTTTTAGAGCAGCCGTTCGAATTGGGGAAGGGTCGATGCCGTGGTCCTCAAGAATGATCGACAACATCCAGCAACTCTTCGAATCAATCGAACCCTAAATTCGACGCCTCTGATTTTTGCGAGCTCTAGTTTTTGAAGACGAAAACGAGGCCGCCATTTCTTTTCTTTTCGTTCGATTTCTAGGCTTAGGGTTACGAATGAAAAAATGGAGAGGGGATCGAGTATAGTCTTCGATAATATTACGGCAATAGGCAAAACTATGGGCTAAGAAAATTGTAAAGCCCACCCCCATTACAACAGATTTTTGAAAGGAATTTTAACCGGGTTTTAAAAACTCCAACCAGCAACTAACAACTTAACAATCTATAAAAGAATCTCAACTAGATTTAAATCCCAACGGCAATTAGTTATCAGATTTATCGTTTAACGACGATTTTAAAATGGTGCAAAAACCCCGGGTTGTTACAGACTCCCCTCCTTATAAAAATTGCGTCCCCGCAATTTTCCTAATCAAGATTGTCTATAACAATTTTCTTCTAACCTAAACTAGTTATGCTAGAAAAATAAGAATTGAGAACATAATTATCATAGAAATTGCGTCCACGCAATCATAGGGAATAAATGGATAAAAGGTAACAACCAAAAGAGCATGGCCATGTCGAATGTACAAGCAAAGCAAGTGTCAGCGGGGAAGTATTAGATAAGAAATCAAAAGGTTCGACTGCTTCAAATCAAAAGAATCAACATCGTGGGAATCAGGGATCAAAATCAGACGACTAACAAAAGCAAGAACAATCGAGTTCCAGCAACTAAAAGAGAAGGAGAAACAGAGCAGAAATCCCATACAGAGCACGAATTGAATGTGAGTAAATCAAATTACTCACCTGAATCGCCAGAGAAAAAGACGAAGCTCAAATCTCAAAAGTCGCAAATATTCAATCATCAAAAACGATAATTGAATTTTCAAATCGCAAATATTTACTTATCTCAAACGATAATCAGAAGACAAAACAAATATCTGATTATCTCAAACGATAGTCAGAAGACAAATCAAATATCTGATTATCTCAAACGATAGTCAGAAACAAATATTTAATTATCAAAAACGATAATCAAATTTCTCAAATCAACTAATATTCGATTATCACAAACGATAATCAAATTTCAAATTCAACAAATATTTAATTATCAAAAGCGATAATTAAATCTCAAATAAGCAAATATTTAATTATCAAAAGCGATAATTAAATCTCATATCAACAAATATTTAATTATCTAAAGCGATAATTAAATCTCAAATCAACAATTATTTAATTATCAAAAGCGATAATTAAATCTCAAATCAGCAAATATTTAATTATCAAAAGCGATAATTAAATCTCATATTAACAAATATTTAATTATCTAAAGCGATAATTAAATCTCAAATCAGCAATTATTTAATTATCAAAAGCGATAATTAAATCTCAAATCAGCAAATATTTAATTATCAAAAGCGATAATTAAATCTCATATCAACAAATATTTAATTATCTAAAACGATAATTAAATCTCAAATCAACAATTATTTAATTATCAAAAGCGATAATTAAATCTCAAATCAGCAAATATTTAATTATCAAAAGCGATAATCAAATCTCATATCAGCAAATATTTAATTATCAAAAGCGATAATTAAATCTCAAATCAGCAAATATTTAATTATCAAAAGCGATAATTAAATCTCATATCAACAAATATTTAATTATCTCAAGCGATAATTAAATCTAAAATCACAAATATTTAATTATCTAAAGCGATAATTAAATCTCAAATCAACAAATATTTAATTATCTCAAGCGATAATTAAATCTAAAATCACAAATATTTAATTATCTCAAGCGATAATTAGAAACAACAAATATCCGATTATCAAAAAAACGATAATCAGAACTCATATCAACAAATATCTAATTATCACAAGCGATAATTAGAAACAACAAATATCTGATTATCAAAAAACGATAATCAGAACTCATATCAACAAATATCTAATTATCACAAGCGATAATTAGAAACAACAAATATCCGATTATCAAAAATGATAATCAGAACTCATATCAACAAATATCTAATTATCACAAGCGATAATTAGAAACAACAAATATCCGATTATCAAAAACGATAATCAGAACTCATATCAACAAATATCTAATTATCACAAGCGATAATTAGAAACAACAAATATTTAATTACCGATATGATAATTAAATCTCATAACATCAGATATCTAATTACCTGTAGATAATTAGAAACAACAAATATCTAGAAATCAATTAAGAAGACTAGAAAATCAACATAAAAGCTTGGATCGATCCCATCAGATGGCGAGTTTTTAATTCGCCGCACGTGCATCTCAGAGTGGCCGAAGCCTACCAAGTACTCAACATAATTTTGGCGCCCATCAGATTGACCCGAAGGTCCGCAGAGTGACCCGAAGGTCTAGTACTGGTATTTGACCCGAAGGTCCGCAGAGTGGCCCGAAAGCCCAACAAATGACCCGAAGGTCCAACAAATGACCCGAAGGTCCAACATAGTGGCTCGAAAGCACACGAAATCATCAAATATTTCAATTAACGAGTCCGGAATTAACCGAAATAGTGAAAGTGTGGTTCCATACTCCGCACTTTTGCTAAATCGTTTAAATCTCTTCATCGTTTCCTTGAAAGTGCAAAATTGTGTATTTTGTAAAAATACACTTTACATTCTCAAACGGACAAGTCCGGAATTAAACGAATCAGTAAAAGAAAGGGGTCATAGTCCTCGATTTTGCTGAAACGTTTAAATCACTTCCTCATTCTTTTGAAAGCGCAAACTGTTACAATTTCTGAAAACAATTTTATTTATTTTGTAAAAATAACAATTCACATTCTCAACTGGACAAGTCCGGAGTTAAGCGAAACAGTAAAAGAAAGGGGTCATAATCCTCGATTTTGCTGAATCGTTTAAGTCACTTTCTCATTCTTTTGAAAACGCAAACTGTTAAAAATATATAAAACAAATTTCATTTTTAAAACGAGTTTCCAATCACGTGATTTAAGCAGCAATATTAGTAACAATTTCGATAAGGAAATTGTACTTCTCAAAATACCGTAAAAACGGTTACAAATCAGCATTGCGGAATAACCGCTTGAAAATCCACTTTTAAAATTTGACGGTTACGGAAGCCAAAGCGACAGTAGTTTTAAAACGTCAAAATCACATCAAAACAATCTACATCAAAATGTAATGTCAGTGAATTCTCATTCATCAAAATGCCACAAAACACCGTACTTCAAAATATAGCATTGGTGTAAAATTCCGTTGTAAAAATAACGGCAACAAAATACGTTTCATAACCAAGCATCGGTTCAACGTAAAATAAATGCAATAACGTGCAATTTAAATTTTTGCACGTACTACAAAATGAACAAAGAATCATTCAAATGTATCTTCAATGAAGATAATTTAAAACAGCAAAAATCTAATCAATAGATGATTAGTACAAAAGAAAGCCAGCGGAAATTTCAACAAAAATCACATATCTGCAATTTCTTCGAATCCTCAATTCGGATTCGAAGTTCTCAAAGAAACAAAATAATTACAGCTATGTAAACAACAAATGAAATTCATATCAATTTCGTATTTTGATTTTTAAATCAAAAAGATTATCAGTTGTACTCAGCGAAGACAGTTTCACTGTTTCCGCTGCGCACTCTGATAAACAGAACACAAATCAATCAAATCATCAGAACACAATTTCACTATTATTTTTAAATAAAGTTATTTAAAAATTTCATCCAAATTTCAAAACTTTAGTTTTGACTCAAGCACAAATAAAACATCGACCAATAGTTGTAACATATGTTCCTTCCGAGTTAAGTTTTATATTATGTCCATAAACCCCAAGCTCTGATACCAACTGTGACGCCCCACCTCTATGCTCATAATAACAAAGAGTATTAAAAGAAATACTGTCTATTATTACAAAGAATAAGGCTGGATAGGAGCGACCATCCGTAATTGGCCTTACACTAATATTGATTATCTCGGTAGGAGTGGTATATACTTTTTATTTTTCATCTATTATTTATTTACTCCCATCGACATATCCAATTATCAGTATAAAACAAACTACGATAGTTCATAATAGTTTAGGACATTAGATATAACAATAACACAGATAATATAAATGCAGAACACAGATTAACAAAAATCTCATATATATATAACCGATGTCAGTTACAATATAGTTGACACGATACATATGATACAACTACAACTGCCGACTCTAGAAGTTATATATACAAGTACATTATCGACTAATATACATGAATACATATCGTTCTATACAATGACACGACTACTACAAAATGATACTGACAACTTCAGAAGATGTGAAAAGTCTTCATATCCTGAACAGCAACTCAAAGAAGAAAACCTACAACCTGAAATAACTCGGGTCTGACCCGAGTATTACATTCAAAAGAAAATAATACACGGGTCAGTCTAATTCAAACTCAGTTATTAGTGCATAGAAGCAATAATAATCAAATAATCAAATAGACTACAGTCACAATAATACTCGTCTATCCGACCCTTTTAATAAAGAAATCGGATAACGGTAAATATAACACTTAATAGTGTGAAACAACAAATCAGTAGATTCAAATCATCAATAGAGATACGTGAAAAGAATATCAATGAAGATAATTTATAAAACATCAGAATTGCCTAAATGGCAATTAACAACAAAATCCAATTATTAAATAATAACTAGAAACTCAGAATCTAATTATCAAATAGATAATTAGATAACAACAAAATGATTAAATGAAACTAGATCAATTTAAACAATTGAAATATCCCTTAAAAACCTCAATTTTTAATTGACTATAGTACACGCTAACGTGTACTGCCTCGCCAATACGGCATATGAAATACGCAAAAGATCAATGGATCAAAAGCGAAAGAAATATACTGTGTGGCTGCAGTACACGCACGCGTGCACTGCCTCGCCACTATGGTGATGAATAACCCAAAAACTCAATGAATCAAAAGTAAATGGCATCAACTCAAATCAAATGAATTAGATGGAACGCAACAGCGAGCACAGTAGTATGAAGGTGAGGGCACCAAAGATGTGGCACCACAGCACACAACCGTAAAATACACAGAGCAATCATATACCAGAACTGGAAAACCACCGAGAAAGTGTACTTAGCACAGTTCAAAGGAATGCATAAAGTCATGCAATAGTGAAACGAATCAGTGCAGTGACATGTACAATGCACAACAACGACACAGTGACAACAAAACAGGTCGAAGACAACCTGTGCACAAAACTCAAATGTGCAGTACAAAATGCACATGGTCAAATTGAATCAAAAGTGCAACTTGGGACTGCAGACATATCTGGTTAATAATGCAACTGACCTGGTGGCCCACTGTAAAAGACACGACATGTATACAATAGCGAATCTGGACAGAGCAAATATCATACTCGAGTGTCAAGGCCATAATACCTCTTAATTCAACATGCCGAAAGTGGTACTAATACAACTCAAACTAAACTACAAAGACCAAAGGAAGTCTGGTTATAATGCAACAGTGTGTATAAAATGTCGCAAGACCAGTGAATATAAATGGACGACAATGAATTCTATATATATGCATATGTATTGAAAGCCAGTAACATTGAAAGGGTTTGAACTGCAGCCAAATATATGTATGTGCATGCTCAGTACAAACTCAAAACTACAACAGTGCAAGCTGCAAATGCCATCCAGACTAGTTCAGGTATGAACATACTCAAAACTCAACTAACAATGTACTGTAATTAAACAACATGACACTACAAATCAAAGAAGCAAACTTGTTCAGGTAGTACAAGTATAAAGCAAATGCCACTTAAACCAACCAGTGTACTAATAAGGTTTACATGACCGGACATGTACATGAAGACGACACAAGGGCTCAATACATGTGAACTCAGGTGGACAGGACAAATGCAGTGCAGAAATCATGGTATTCGAACTGCAGGTCAGCGATACGATTGACCAATATCATAAAGCAGTTAGTAAACTCGAACAAAGACGAAAGTGCTACCGGAAGAAAATATATCAGAGGAACCATGGCACAAACCAAATCTGATCAGAAACCAGACAAAACAATGGAGCAACATTATACATGAAATAAAATGGTCAGACAATCTAAAGCACAAGGCAAAACAATTCGATACAACATGATCAACCCCAAGTTCTCAACCAAAGACAGTAATGGCCGAAGTTATGGCAAATTTTATCAACATCGAGCAAAAATCAAACCAAGTCAGAAATTCTCAACATCGAGGCAAAAACAAATGCAACTCAGGCCGGAGTCAAGATCGACATTTTTAAACATCAGAATTTTCAAAGTAATCGAGTAGTGGGTTTCACAAAAATGGCCGAGACCAAATAAATTAACTCGAAAGCCAGAGAATCCAAAGCAATAAGTTCCAACCAAAATCAAAACCCATGGAAATCAAGAAACAAAAGATCAAATAACAATGAATTAAATGTGAGTAATATAATTTTACTCACCTTCGCAAAACGAATTTTTAGAGCAGCCGTTCGAATTGGGGAAGGGTCGATGCCGTGGTCCTCAAGAATGATCGACAACATCCAGCAACTCTTCGAATCAATCGAACCCTAAATTCGACGCCTCTGATTTTTGCGAGCTCTAGTTTTTGAAGACGAAAACGAGGCCGCCATTTCTTTTCTTTTCGTTCGATTTCTAGGCTTAGGGTTACGAATGAAAAAAATGGAGAGGGGATCGAGTATAGTCTTCGATAATATTACGGCAATAGGCAAAACTATGGGCTAAGAAAATTGTAAAGCCCACCCCCATTACAACAGATTTTTGAAAGGAATTTTAACCGGGTTTTAAAAACTCCAACCAGCAACTAACAACTTAACAATCTATAAAAGAATCTCAACTAGATTTAAATCCCAACGGCAATTAGTTATCAGATTTATCGTTTAACGACGATTTTAAAATGGTGCAAAAACCCCGGGTTGTTACAGTTTCAATGACAACAACTATACAATATTATATATATACATATATATTAACATATGCAGGTATTCAAGATATTCATCACGTCAAAGAGCTATGATTTGAAGATTACAAGGAGATTATTCTGTAAACAAATGTGTAAGTAGTATATAGAATTATTGTACAATCTCCACTGAAGTGACACGCACAACACATTATAAATTCTGGAAATAACATACTCCAAACATGTGCAGTATATACTTAGACGTCTGCAGTAAGTTTCAGGAAATTCTCTGAAACAAACTCTAGACGTATGAGCTTTCCTACAGACGTCTGGTGACGAACATTTTTTTAATAAATGGCTATATTCTGAAAGGTTGCGAAACTTTACACAAACGTTCTTCTTCTTCAAACAGTTGCAACCTTTCACCAATGGTTTCCAGTCACTTCTCTTTAATCATAACTCTTCAAATTCTATAAATACTATCAAATTGATTTGAGATTTACTCACTCAACTTAATGATTTCTACTCTCTTGAATTATTATTATCAAGTTGATTTCTGAAACCTAATTTCTAATATTCTCAAATCAAAACTATAACCACTATTTATATTGGTTATATTCTTCCTCAAATCTGTGCTCACACTTACAAAATCACTCAAAGGAGATTATAGGAAGATTTGTATTATCAGTCAATATCAGTGTTGATCAGAACACAAGATTGTCAAAGAAAACTCTATTTAAAAAGACCTGTTCCTCCGGATGAAGCGAGGGTATTTGGTTAGTGAAATACCGAAGGGGAGCTTCTGGACTGGACGTAGGACGGGAGGTCTGAACCAGTATAAAAACTCTGGTGTGTTCGTTTTTATTTCTACTTACATTTAAATATCTGCTTATATCTTTGCTATACTGTTAGTACACTTGCACATTAGTAACATAAATATGATCCGCAAGACTTTCAGAGCCAACATCTCATAACAGCGGAAATAAATAGCTAGATAGATAAGGCGCCTCTTGCTCATCCACCATCTTCAAAAGAGCCAAAAGAAACCTGTCATTTCCGGACTACTCAAATATAAATGAGTACCCAAGAGTTTAGGGAAAACAAATAATTCGGGTCAGACAATAAGTCTGGTATGAGTAAACTCCAAATAAAAAAATAGAACACACAAAATAATCGGTGAGACCATGTCGCAAAAACGCAGAACGGGTTTCCCCTCACAAGGACAACATCCAAGCATAAACGAATGGATACAAATAATTAAACATCGCGAAGAGCGCAAGACGCTTCCCGATGCAATTAAGAAAGAATCAATCCAAAGATTTGAATCAAAAATAAGGAAAAGAATTTTTTTTCCAACAATGACTAGAAGGGTGCGCCCCCCTTATCGAAAGTATATCTCTAGAAAATATACTTGAGAACTACGATGGATCTCAGAAACCTCCAAGCCAGACCCCACCAACCTTACCGAGTATCCGAGTATTTCACATCTCCGTGCGCATACAACCGAAACCAATCTAGAGTAAATGTGAAAATAACCTAATGGGAGAAACCCCACATAGCTTGGCACCCACTCGCTCTTTATTTAGTCATTTCCGATAAAAGATATCAATGCTCTAAATGAGCAACAAATCGTCTTAGATTGACGAAACAAAAACAAAAGGAAGAAGGGTATTGAAATTGATAGTCAAGATATCAACTATCGGGGATAACAAAACGATCGTATATGGAAATTAAATCTTATACTTTTTCAATGCTTGGAAAATATCCATATACTTATCTCATCGGTATAAGTATATTCACAAAACATTTGAAAGGATTTCATATTTCAAAAGCATACTTAGATGGGTCAAAAACAATTGTCTATAAGAAATGCGAATGTTTTCCATTATAATTATAAAGATCATTTATGGAAATCATATCTCCTACACTTGTCACTTTTCCGATATTCTCGACTTACTCTACCCCTTGCCCAGAAACAAAGCCAGGTAAGTTAGGGCGTGGTTGCTCCTAGCCTTGCCTAGACACTTCGGTTCCAGATCTCATAATAGAGGATCAATCTACTCATCGGCTTTTAGTGCCAAGTATAGGACTACTTACTTTCCATAAATAACCCATTTAAATCATTATATAAAATTTGAAGCTCCTTTAAAATACTTTAAACAAATATTTAAAACTTCCATTCAAATCGTAACTTAAACCCATCATCTTTAAAGGAGAATACGACCAAGAGGGGTGAAGCTCCCTCTTAATCAAATGAGATAGCTAAAAGGGGTGTTATTTCCTTTTAACCAAAAAAGTCACCAAATATCAATCCTAAGTTAAAAGGTAGTGTAAGTTCCCTTTAACTAAACATCAAAGTTATTGCTCATAAACTGGCCGAGCACAAATCAAACAACCAAACAAGAATAATAACAGACCCATTATTATTAACAATTTACAATCAATAGTAAACACAACATTTATTAAAATGTGAATGAGTCAAAGGAAAGAGATTAAGATTACACTGACTGTAAAATAATTAAATTATACTCATAGAATAAGTTATACCCACTAAACTATGAAAACAAGGAATATACTCATTGTAAAATAATTAAATTAATATACTCACTGTAAAATAATTAAATTATACTCATAGAATAAGTTATACCCACTAAACTATGAAAACAAGGAATATACTCACATCCTATTTGCTTTGATGGAGACTTGGAATACTTCACCTTTTATAATGAATTTTAGTTCTTTTCTTTAGTTTGTGAATGAATTAAAATGAGATATGGACTTGGCTGTTTATAGGTGAAGAGAAGGGTACTTTAGTCATTTCCTATAGCCTAACCATATTCGACCAGATTTTGGTTCAATAGAAACCAGCCTTATGGCCTAATTTGATTCGACCACATTTTGGTCCAATAGAAAACATCTTGATGGCTTAATTTGATTCGACCACATTTTGGTCCAATATGAATCCTCTTTATCAACTATGGCATAACATGATTCGACCAGATTTTGGTCCAATGGCAACCATCCGCATAGAATATAATAATCATTATGCTATTTTGTTTCATTAGGCAAGTAATTATACTGTTCTATTTTATAAGTCAAGTAATTATACTATTCTGTTTTATTAGGCAAGGTTAATAATTCTCTCTTGTTTTATTAGGCAAGTAATTATACTATTCTGTTTTATTAGGCAAGGTTAATAATTCTCTCTTGTTTTATTAGGCAAGTAATTATACTATTCTGTTTTATTAGGCAGGGTTAATAATTCTTTCTTGTTTTATTAGGCAAGTAATTATATTGTTCTGTTTTATTAGGCAAACTTATTCTTAAATAAATTGGTTACCCTAACCGCCTTATAACTCGAACCA
The DNA here is from genome assembly GCA_030737815.1 of Allium fistulosum. NCBI lineage: Eukaryota > Viridiplantae > Streptophyta > Magnoliopsida > Asparagales > Amaryllidaceae > Allium > Allium fistulosum. The sequence goes on along the minus strand of CM060901.1, from coordinate 540,768,019 downwards.
TCTTTAAACTAACATTTTACATCAATTTTAAAAAAAATCCATTCGAGACCTTTTATCCAAATTTGTATTCTAGATATAAAATTCATTATTTAATCATTTAAAAACATATTAACTATTCAAGTTCAAAGTGATTAAATTATGGTCATTACATCCTCCCCACCCTAAAGGAAATTTCATCATCGAAATTAATTAGATAAACTCTAGATATCAAAGAAACCCAAATGATATCGTATATACCACACAAAGATACAAGGAAAGTGACCTCTACACAACTGGTGAGTACACTAAAAAGAAACAACAACTACATCAACTCGGGATAAGAATCCCTAATATAGTCCTCAGTTTCTCAAGTACAATCTCTAACATCTCCACTCCACTGAACCTTAACAAGATTCACAACCTTCTTCCTTAATCGCCTTATATCTCGAGCGACAATACGAATAGGTCGCCTAAGAATGGTTAGGTTAGGCTGAACCTCCAAATCAACTTGTTGTCCCAGTTCTACTATCATCGAAGGGTCGTGTACATACTTACGTAAATGAGTTATGTGAAATACGTTGTGCACATCTGATAGTCGATCTGGTAACTCCACTTTATATGCAAGTTTACCAATCCGGTCCAGTATGGGAAAAGGGCTAATATATATCGAGGAGCTAACTTCCTTGTCTTCCCAAACCGCACGACACTTCTCAGAGGAGAGACTTTTAAAAATACCAAGTCCCCGACTAAGAACTCTAGATCCCTACGCCTTTGATCTGCATAACACTTTTTCCAATCTTGCGCTTCCTTCATCTTTCTTCTAATATCAGCTACCTTCTCATTAGCTTCTAAGATTATGTCGGGTCCAAGAACAAGTCTATCTCTAGATTCAACCCAACACCAAGGAGTATGACATGGACAACCATAAAGAGCTTCGAAAGGGGCCATACCAATGCTTGCTTGATAGCTGTTGTTATAAGTGAATTCGACTAAGGGTAAATGATCTTCCTAAGAACCCCCAAAGTCTAGAATGCATGCTCGCAATAAATCTTCCAAGATCTGATTTAGTCTCTCCGTCTGCCCATCTGTTTGGGGATGGTAAGCTATACTTAGACTTAGCTCAGTCCCTAAAGCAGTCTGCAGTCCCTCCCAGAACCTACTAGTGAATATTGGGTCTCGGTCACTTACAGTACTACGAGGAATCCTATGGAGTCTCACAATCTTCTTCACAAACAAACTCGTAGAAGTCCTAGTCAGCTTAATAGGAATGAAATGGGCACTCTTGGTTAGTCGATCGACTATAACCCAAATTCCATTGTTACCTCTTCTTGACCTAGGAAGCCCATCAATAAAGTCCATATAGATCTGCTCCCACTTCCACTTTAGCCACTTCGAGTGAATAGAGAAAACTGCTCATTAACTTCTTATGCTCTTCACAACTAATATCAACACCAATATCTCCTGCATCACTAACTCTAACGAACCTTCTACCACAATCCAAGATAGCTTTAAACATAGATAAACAATCCATTCCCAGCAACACTCCAAAACCCATAAACCCAATAACAAACAAGTCAAAAGGAAAGGGACGATTTTGACAAGAAATAGGTACATTTAGACACATAGTGTTAAGATTTGTCGGACCTCCAATTGGGTTTGACACATAAAGCGGATTCCTTATGATAACATATTTAAGGTTTAGTCTGTTCATTAGATCAAAATAAATAAAACTATGGGAAGCTCCTGTATCAAATAGCACCCTTACAGGAATATCATAGATGGATAATGTACCTTGCAACACTTGCTTCCCTTTCTGATCTGAAGAAGTGGATGGTATCTCTTCAATGGTAAAAGTCTGTCCTTGGGATCCCTTTTTAGGAAAAGGGCACTCATTCTTCATATGTCTGGCTGGCCGCAATTAAAACATGTGGCAATTGGGCAATGATTTGCAAAGTGGCCCATCTTATTGCACTTGAAATAAAGAATGCTGGCTAAGTTGGTCTGCTTCTTTTGTGCTGGAGTGCCATCTTCGGGTTTCTTCCCTGCACCTTGCTTCTTTCACTTAAACTTACGCTTGAAGTTTGGCTTTCTTTCAACTGGTATAACTGATAATGGCTTGGCACTTATTGCTGGTACTACACCCTTCTGGAATCCTTCCTTAATATCAAGAGCCTCAAACCTCAAAGCCATGCTAATAATGTTGGTGAACGTACCCATAAGGTGATTGGTCATTTCATGATGGAACTCTGGTCACATTCCATTCACAAACATTTCATTTTTCTTGAGCGGCGTGTCTATCAATCCAAGTCCAAAATGGGACAAAGCATTGAACTTATGCTCATACCGCGACACAGTCATATCACCCAGCTTTAAGTCAATGAAACTTCTAAATAACTGAGTTTTTCCGGCTTCTGGAATAAATTGTGCTTTAAAAATTTCCTTGAACTGAGCCCAAGAAAACTCCCCCTCCGGAGTACTAGCTGTTTCTGAATCCCACCAATCCATCGCCAACTTTTGAAGTTGTCGCGATGCCAACAGTCGTTTCTTCGCATCCTCCAACCGAAAATCTCCAAATATTCTTTCACAAGTTCGAAGCCACATCTGCACTCTAAGAATACCTTCAGTCCCATAGAATGGTTTCCCTCCCAAAGTGGTAAAATTCTTACAAAAAGCTGCAAAGTTCATAGGGGTCTGAACTTGCACTAACATTTCCTCTACCGGATCTATAGCTGACATAGTAGCATTTCTAAGTACCCTGCCATTGGTAGCCATGCTAGTTCCAGATCCTCTCCTTCCACCTCTTCTTGTATTCGTTTTCTACTATCTGAACAAATTACAGGTATCTTTAGAATACAAAAATAGGATTAAAATGGTTTAAGGAAATAACACCAAAGGATCTAAAACTAGACTTTAGAGGATTAATATTATTGTTATAAAAATTACAAATACGCTCTCTCAAGATTAACTCATTCTAGGGCATCACTTACCCTATCTCTAATGAGTTGTACCCCAATCAGGCTAAGATGTTCGCTCAACCAAAGCTCTGGTACCAGCTGTGACGACCCACCTTTCTGACCCCTGAGAACGACACTTAATACATTCATGGTATTCATGTGCCGTTGCCCAAGTATCTGAAAGACGAGTTGTCATAAGGTAAAATATAAGAACACAATAATAATCTCACAACGGAACGGTTAAATATAACATAAAAATAAGACAATACATAAGGTTACTCCCAACATGGAGTTATCAGAGTTACAACAAAAGTATTACTATCAGTCTAGGTAGTTATAACAACCTGCCTTTAAATATACATACATAGAGCCAACATCTCATAACAACGGAAATAAATAGCTAGATAGATAAGGAGCCTCCTGCTTTTCCACCATCTTCAAAAGAGCCCAAAGAAACCTATCATTTCCGGACTACTCAAATATAAATGAGCACCTGAGAGTTTAGGGAAAACAAACAATTCGGGTCAGACAATAAGTCCGGTATGAGTAAACTCCGAATAAAAAAATAGAACACACAAAATAACCGGTGAGACCACGTCTCAAAAACACGAACGGGTTTCCCCTCACAAGGACAACATCCAAGCATAAAAGAATGGATACAAATAATTAAACATTGCGAAGAGCACAAGACGCTTCCCGATGCAATTAAGAAATAATCAATACAAAGATTTGAATCAAAAATAAGGAAAAGGAATTTTTTTCCAACAATGACTAGGATGGTGCGCCCATCTTACCGAAAGTATACCTCTAGAAAATATACTTGAGAACTATGATGGCTCTCGGAAACCTCCAAGCATGACCCCGCCAACCTTACCGAGTATTCGAGTATTTCACATCTCCATGCGCATACAATCGAAACCAATCTAGAGTAGATGTGAAAATACCCTAATGGGAGCAACCCCACATAGCCTGGCCCCCACTCGCTCTTTATTTAGTCATTTCCGATAAAAGATATCAATGCTCTAAATGATCAACAAATCATCTTAGATTGACGAAACAAAATTAAAAGGAAGAATGGTATCGAAATTGATAGTCAAGATATCAACTATCGAGGATGAAATTAAATCTTATACTTCTTCAATGCTTGGAAAATATCCATATACTTATCTCATCGGCATAAGTATATTCACAAAACATTTGGAAGGATTTCATATTTCAAAAGCATACTTAGATGTGTCAAAAACAATTGGCTATAAGAAATGCGAATGTTTTCCATTATAATTATAAAGATCATTTATGGAAATCAAATCTCCTACACTTGTCACATTTCCGATATTCTCGACTTACTTTACCCCTCGCCCAGAAACAAAGCCAGGTAAGTCAGGGCACTGGTTGCTCCTAGCCTTGCCTAGATACTTCGGTTCCAGATCTCACAGATAGAGGATCAATCTACTCATCGGCTTTTAGTGCCAAGTATAGGACTACTTACTTTCCATAAATAACCCATTTAAATCATTATATAAATTTTGCAGCTCCTTTAAAATACTTTAAACAAAGATTTAAAACTTCCATTCAAATCATAACTTAAACCCATCATCTTTAAAGGAGAATACGACCAAGAGGGGTGAAGCTCCCACTTAACCAAATGAGATAGCTAAAAGGGGTGTTATTTCCTTTTAACCAAAAAGTCACTAAATGTCAATCCTAAGTTAAAAGGTGGTGTAAGTTCCCTTTAACTAAACATCAAAGTTATTGCTCATAAACTGGTCGAGCACAAATCAAACAACCAAACAAGAATAATAACAGACCCATTATTATTAACAATTTACAATCAATAGTAAACACAACATTTGTTAAAATGTGAATGAGTCAATGGAAAGAGATTGAGATTACACTGACTGTAAAATAATTAAATTATACTCACATAATAAGTTATACCCACTAAACTATGAAAACAAGGAATATACTCATTGTAAAATAATTAAATTATACTCATAGAATAAGTCATACCCACTAAACTATGAAAATAAGGAATATACTCTTTGTAAAATAATTAAATTATACTCATAGAATAAGTTATACCCACTAAACTATAAACAAGGAATATACTCACATCCTATTTGCTTTGATGGAGACTTGGAATACTTCACCTTTTATAATGAATTTTAGTTCTTTTCTTTAGTTTGTGAATGAATTAAAATGAGATATGGACTTGGCTATTTATAGGTGAAGAGAAGGGTACTTTAGTCATTTCCTATAGCCTAACCATATTCGACCAGATTTTGGTTCAATGGAAACCAGCCTTATGGCCTAATTTGATTCGACCACATTTTGGTCCAATAGAAAACATCTTGATGGCTTAATTTGATTCGACCACATTTTGGTCCAATAGGAATCCTCCTTATCAACTATGGCATAACATGATTCGACCAGATGTTGGTCCAACGGAAACCATCCGCATGGAATATAATCATCATTATGTTATTTTGTTTCATTAGACAAGTAATTATACTGTTCTATTTTATTAGGCAAGTAATTATACTATTTCATTTTATTAAGCAAGGTTAATAATTCTCTCTTATTTTATTAGGCAAGCAATTATACTATTCTGTTTTATTAGGCAAGGTTAATAATTCTCTCTTGTTTTATTAGGCAAGTAATTATACTATTCTGTTTTATTAGGCAGGGTTAATAATTATTTCTTGTTTTATTAGGCAAGTAATTATACTATTCTGTTTTATTAGGCAAACTTATTCTTAAATAAATTGGTACCCCTAACCGCCTTATAACTCAAACCATCTTTAAACTAACATTTTACATCAGTTTTAAAAAAAATCCATTCGAGACCTTTTATCCAAATTTGTATTCTAGATATAAAATCCATTATTTAATCATTTAAAAACATATTAACTATTCAAGTTCAAAGCGATTAAATTATGGGTCGTTACAATTATCTACTCAGTTGGAGAAACCATCACTTTTGGACATAACTCCATGGGAAACGTCATTGGAAAAGGCGATGTAAACAATGAAGGTATATCTAATTCACCTCTTATTACAAATGTTTTATTTCTAAGAACTTAAAACATAATTTATTTAGCATTAGTCAACTCTGAAATAAAGGCATTATTATTTCCTTTGAAAAAGATAAATGTAATATTTTTTACCAAAATAAAATTTTAATTTTTGAAGGAATTCAAAAAAAGAAATATTTATGTTTGAAAATAAATCATAATACTGGTATGTGTTTAATCGCTAAAGACAATGGTCCTTGGTTTTAGCACAAAAGATTTTGTCGCATGAACTTTAAATCCACAAATAAACTATCTAAAAATGTTTTAGTAAAAGGTTTACCAAAAATGAATTTTAAAGTTAATAATTTATGTGATGCTTGTCAATTAGGAAAATTAACAAAATTTTCATCTAAATCTAAGAAAGCGACATCTACATTACAACCTTTAGAGTACTGCATCTGTATCTTTTTGGTCTGACACAAATATAATCTATAAATCATTACAAATATGTTTTTGTTATAGTAAATGATTTTTCTGGATACACTTGGACATTGTTTTTAAAACATAAAAGTGATGCTTTTGAAACCTTTAAAATCTTTCCAAAAAGAATACACAGTATAAAAAAGTTGGAAAATTTATAATATTAGAAGTGATTACGAAGGAGAATCTGAAAACGAACTAAATAATTTTTTCTATTTAGCAATCATAATTTTTTCTTTCCTAGAATCCCACAACAAAATGACGTTATAAAAAAGAAAAATAGATCACTATAGGAATGCAATTAAACTTTACGAAGTTGTAGCCAATTACCAAAGAAATTTTGGGCAGAATTTGTGTTTACTGATTGTTATGTCCTAAATCGTGTCACTATAACTTTAACGGTAGAAAACCTAATATTGCCTATTTTAGAATTTTTGGTTCTAAATGTTTTATCTTAAATATAAAAACTCAATTAGGAAAATTCGTTCCGAAATCCGATGAAGGTATATTTATTGAATTTTCAAAACGATGTAAAGCATACAGAATTGTTAATAAAAGAACAAGAATAATAGAAGAATCTTTAAACGTATCTTTTGATAAAAAACTCTATAAATAGCAAGGGTGATGAGGAAGAAACCATAATTAATAATTCACCAATATTAGATAATCCTCCTCAAGAAATCATAATTAATAATTCACCAATATTAGATAATCATCCTCAATAAACTCAAAATGATCTTACATCTTCTCCACGTTTATTAAAAGATCATTCTATATGAAATATAATTGCTCAAGTAAATACTAATGTTAAAACTAGAAGTCGATTAAATCAAATGGGTCACCACTACAAGAAAAACAGTCTTTTATAGCGGCATATAGCCGCTATCAAACACAACTATAGCGGTTTGATAAACGTTGTATATCGACATGTTATAAAAAAGAATTGCACATTTATAACACAAAAAACAGCTATAAAAGAGCATGATTTCATAGCATAAAATAGCCACTATGTTACAAAAAGACGGTAGCTCACTATTACCATTATAAAATGTGTAGATACAATAACGCCTATTTGCTACTATCCTTTGGCAATAACCTCATACATTCCATTATCTTTTTATAACACTTATGTCATATAGTTATAATGTTTTTAAGGAGCTATGCTTTATTTTACTATATATTTGATGCACCCCACCATTACATTTTAGTAATAACAATCAAAATTAATCTTCTTTAAATAGATAAAAATTTGAACAATGTATGAACGAAAAAAATATAATAATCAGCAAATGTAACGCATATTCATGATAACAAAATAAAGTATCAACTAACAAAAAATAAGTTCAATACATATTCATGATAACAAAAGACAACATAGTTCAAAGTTAACGTCTACAAGTACCAAATGCATCACTAAGAACTTGAACTGCTCAAAGTATTTCTTCATGCATGTCTGCAGTCATTGGTAGTACTTCCTGAAAATTCAAAACAATTTGAAAATAATTATATAAAACTGTGATGAAAATTACCGGTTATTGGTAGTACCTTCTATTATTAGATGGATGAAGATTAACATAACTTTTTTAAACATCAAATTTTTCTTAGGTGGATGAAGATAATTTATTGCATGTTACATTACAACAGCCCGCGTTAGCTTTTTCATAATAATACAAGTGCACAAACGCACATGCACCAAACTACACACACACCTAAATAAAAATTTCTCACTCCTGGATATTCTAAATTAAAATCTACCTAGATAAAAAGTTCAGTAAACTAGCAATTATCTCTGGTCTTGAATTATGAACACCACTAGACATGCCCGCATCAATACACCACATTATGTTTACTGCAGTAAACTATTAAAATTCATGGACTTACAACCAAAAGTCTTTATATTTTAATTTAGACAATCAAAAATAGGACATTGATAATACCAATTCACGCCATTGAGTGGAGTACGCCTTACTGTCATCCCTTTAGCACCAACTGATTGCAGTGTATTTTTTGCTATAGAAGAAACCTGCAAAAAAATTGTTTATCAAAAAACATAGAGAGCGTATATATTAAGTGATGGTTTGTAGTACATATATCAGGGCAAGTTCAATCTGTAAATAGGCTCTGGGCAATAAACTATAAGCCTTGATTTCCACTAGAACTGTAGACAAAATAGTGCACACAATTGAAGTTAATTTTTATGTCTTGGGACCTTATTATTACAGGAGTACGAACTATTTATGATTAACAATTTAACACAAACCTACATGGACAAATATTACATTTGTAATACATCCTGTTAAGGAAGTTCAGGGATATGCTATAAATCTACATAGTTGACAGTTATTGGGAATGAGTACAATTTAAGTTGCAAACAAGCACACTTGGAGTTGGAAAGGAAAAATAGTAGTATGAAAGCTCCTGAAAATGGAAGACGACCAGTAAACAAAGTGAGTACGAATCAAGTGTTCCACATTTGGGATAACTGAATTAATATCTTGTTCTTTGGCCCATTCTTTATTCTGCATTCAAAAAGTATATGCACATGACAAAGGTTACCAGACCAACACATTATACACAAACACAAAACTAACGTTAGATAGATGCCGACTAGCAATACTGCATTACGAAATCGTTTATCTACCCATGTGTTCTCGCATATTTTGTTCCTTATAGTATATATGTTTCAACCATCACGTTCACTTCATATACGGTTTAACCAAGGGTGAAATAACTCATTTTGGAGCTTTATAATATGTATAATGTGGATTTGAGCATTAATATACCAACTTAAAAATCTTGAGATACATGTAGAACTTATATGTCTTTGGCTAATGACACGATATACGTAAAAATGCATTATACAGAAAATAAAATTGCATAATATTTTTAGTTTTACCGTAAGGATGTTGAAGAATTTAAATGAGACCAAGAGACTGAAGATGGAGTAGATGCCAAAACTTTCTAAGTTGAATCCAGGTTTGTCCAGTATGAGGCTGATAATAAACAATTCAAAAATGTTAGCAGTTATAAAATAGATGAAACCGAGATTTTCTATATGGAAAATGACATATAAACTTGAGTAATAGAACCTATTTGAGTAAAATCAATTTAAGCAAACTCTCGACCCGACAAAAACGTTGGTAACAGCAGTATTTAATGTAAATTCCATTAAAAATCGAATAAGCATTAAACATTTGTACAAATTATTTTCATAGATAAAATTTTAGATACCCATGTAATTGTTTTCATAGTATTATGTTTCAGTTTGATGACACATTCACGATTAGTCTTAATGCAAATTACATAAATTAATTTGAAAAATAAGAATACCGTAACTGAAGATTTCTAAGTATGTTTGGTTGAGAATAAATGTATTTTTGCATGAACAAATGATCTCAGTATACAGCTATGGTATTATCTATGACTATATATGCATATGTGATTCAGCATAACACTTTAGACTCACACTTATCATCCATTACCATCTGCAATATATCTGTCAATCGATGTCTTTTTAGTTGAACAAGTTTCATCCTAAGGAAATAACATCTAATAAGCTGTCTCCATTATCGCAGAAGCTACATAGTACGCATATAATTCATTTATGTTAGCCAATGCTCCATAATCACAGAAGCTGGACACTATACATCTACTTCGTCTAAGTAGGTCATTGTCGAACTTTTTATTACCTACCATCACACATTTCTCCAACTTCAGGTTCTATCAAACTTAATCAAATATTAAATATATGGTGGTTCCCAAAAATTTAAACTTTTTGGATAATCAATTAAAGTCTTTTTTTGGGACATATGCAGTATAACAGTAGTAATTTAAAGATTGAAAATTATAAAAAAAATGATAAATTGAAAATTTCAATTTATATTCAAATTTTGAAACCTTCATGAAACTTTAAAAAACAGAAGCATGAAATATATAATATGGGTATAATTTAGAAGCATTACAATTAAAACCAGAAAAATGAAAATATTCAACCAATAGAAAACTCATAAATTCATAAAGTTGAAGTAATGCAAGAAGGTTTATAAATAAAAAAAATTTCTAATCAAGTTTATAAACAACAACAAAAGGTAATATTCCTATATCTGCACTGCATACTAAAATTTGGATTTTTTTTATCAAATTCGAGAAGAACACAATTGTTGTAAACTTAGCACAATTTGTTAATATTTTATAATCTATTATTATTGTTGTTATTGTTATTGTTATTGTTATTAGTATTCTAAACTTAGTTAATTAATATAAAACTTAATTAATTTTTATTAACTTAGTTTATTTAATGTTACTATTGCTATTATGATTGTTGTTGCTGTTATTATTAGTATTATTATTACAAACTTAGTTAATTTTAATAATCTAAGTTAATTTATTTTGATTATTATTATTACATTAATTTAGTTAATTTTTATCAATATTAGCTAATTTGGTTAATATTTTATAATTTATTATTATTATTATTATAAACTTAGTAAATTTTTAGAAAACTAATAATTTATTTATTATTATTATAGTAATCATAAACTTAGTAAATTTTTATAAAACAAATAATTAGTTTACATTTATTATTATTATACGAATTTTGTTAATTTTTATAAAACCTAGTTAACTTGATTAATATTTTATAATTTATTATTATTATTATAAAAGTTAATTTTCATAAACTTAGTTGATATTTTATTACTATTACATAAACACATTTATTTTAGAAAACTTAATTTAGGAACAGGGATATTTCATCTTCACATCTATGACATCAAGTTGTAAGATCTTTGCTCTACATCCTAAAATTGAACCTATGCTGTAAGACAAAAAATAACAAAAAGAGAGGCTATGATTTAATAAAAATTCTCCATACTAATAATTTCCAACCCAAATATAATAAATAAGCAATCTTGGTATTCAACCATGAGACAACGTACATGATTGTCTAAGACATGAAAACTTAACACAGTAAAATATATAAATTTACAAACTAAGAGCAACTACTGTACAGTAGAAAACTCGAAGTTGGTTGACAAAATTGGTTAATAGGTTTAAATGAAGAAAAAATAAACCAAAAAATGGTTCACATATTCATGATGCATACGACAAAAGCTAGTAAATTAATTCATGCAATTAATACCTTGGATAAGTACGCCCAAGATCTCCATGAACAAACTCCTGGATATATGTACCAGCATGTGTATAAGCCAAACATATAATCAATCATCGACCATAAAAGCATCAGGCAACCATGTTTACTGACGGCTTGAGTATATTATACAAAAATTTGTTCTTTAAATGATTTCCAGAAGAAAAAAATATTAGAATACGATGCATGGTTTTCAAGTAAAAGAGTATATGAAGGTTTCACATATATACTTTGAGATTAGAAAAGTTTAGTATGCTGTGTCAGTTAGAAAATTTAAAGTTGTAAATTAGGAAGTTAAGCCCTTGACACCAAAGAGATAGGTGATGTTAAATCAAGTATAGCTTACAATTAATCCAGCTAAAGACGATACTAATTGACCTTACTTATTCCAAACACAATTTTTAAGCATGTCTTGTAAGCTAAATCATTCTCTTATATAACTCAAACTAGCAGCAGAAAAGAAATTAACAATATTCTTCTACATATACTTAATTGATTAACCAATCAAGGTCTATAGTTTTAACCATGTGAAAGTAAAATTAACCCTGAACTTAATTTGAAATTAAACTAATAGAATTAAATTACAATGATTGCCAAGTCAAAAACATAATATAGAATAATCATTTTTCTGGCGATAGAATAACAGTAGACTATAAAAATGACAAACTGTAAAAATTTAGTAATGTATTGCACATATGAATCAAAGAATAACATTAACTAGGACTACCCAAATCAATACTCAACGTGCTTCTTATCTGAACCACATTCCATATTGAGAACCAGAAGGTAACCTACGTTTGGAATCTATTGTGGTAGAAACAAAATAAAAATAGAACTTCAAAGAAATTGTGAACTGCGTACCCAATTTTCTAATAATAAAATTGTCTAAAAGCTATAAAGAGCTTGCATGTAAAGAAATAAACTTTGATTGTGAAGCAAAGAATCAATTCCTTTGCCGATAGCTTTGAGCTCTAATACAACTTACGCCTTCTAATACTAACATTTCCATATAATGGGTTTGTACCATCAACAGAAATTACACTCCAGAAACTAATATAGGTGACTTACCTAAATAACCTACTTCGACATACTTTCTAACCTGCTCTGGCGTACTATCTAACCTGCTCCGACATAAGAATTGCACTTCCATGATTAACAAAGTTGTTCACAATGTTTAGTGGTCAATACATCAACAACAGAATAATTAAGAAATCTAACCTTATGATATAAGCATAAGATTATTTTGTACTTAGAGAAAAAAATAGTCTATAATATACTTAAATGGCAGCAAATACCATTTAATGAAACTCTAATGTAAATGAATCAATTAATGAAGTAATGTTACGCAAGTAATTCAAAGTAGTGAGAAGCAAATCTTGTGCATGTTGTAACAATTATGTATCATAAACTTCACCGTTGTTAGATGAAATACAAAGAATACCTGCAACGTATTTGCGAACAAATTGCTAAGTTTATCCATTCCATGTAGCAAGAAGCCTATAGTTGGATCACCTGCATCCTACATAAGAGATAATAAGTTTCCAATTTCAAATACAAAAAATACCTAATTACATAACATGATATAAAAAGTACTTACAATACTAATAAATACTAGTTTTGTGCTTACAATACAAACTCTAGGCAAAATTATTTTAAAAATACTTCAACAACAACAAAAATTATGGCAGAAATCAAAACACTTTTTTAAAATCTTTTAGTTCAAATACATTCTCTAATATTGCCTCTAAAACTAAAGGTCCAACAACAGAGGAAATACTTTAAAAAAGAAAGAAAAATTATGTTTTGGTTGCAATGAAAAACATCACTTTGGCCATAAATGCAAAACCAAACAAGTTTATATTCTTGAATGCATTATGGACGTAGAAGATTTAATAGATCAAGTTGATACTACTAATGAAAATTTAGATCTACCTAACCTAGAATTATCTCAAGAGCTAGAAAATACTTTATTATCAATTTCTATTAATGCGTTGTCGAGTATTCCTACTTTAGATGTAATTAAAATTGGAGGTAGTATCAATAATAAAACAATTATATTTTAAATTGATTCTGGATCCACTCACAAATTAATTGACATTTCTTTGGCATAGAAATTAAATTTGAAAAGAAATTATTAGTGAATTGTTTTGTCTTCACCACACTCAACTAGATCGTAGAGCAATCTAGCCGTTGATTGCTTTCATGAATTAGAATCAGCAGATTTAAGCTATGTTACTTACATAGCCTTATAATTACAATCTAATGGTTTGTTGAAATATCTAAATGGTTTTATGAAAGAATCGCAATTCAAAATCAGACGGTATAATAAAATAATGGACACGGTGAATTTTACATTCGAATTATTGTTAATCCTTCGTCCATAGGATAATCCACTATATATTTGCTGTTTTAGTACAAATGATTAAAATTGCTCGAAAGCGTATAATATTCTAATTTTGCTTTTTCCTTTTTGGAAGAAAAAGAAGCTGAAGATTCAGAAAAAAAGAAGAAGTTCCTTTTCTCTGCCCTCTAATGTCTTCTTTTATAGTATAAAAAGTGCCTTATTGATTGTTACGATCACCCTTGATCTTTCACTTCAATCTCCACCCTCATATTTTGCAACCTGTCATCCATCTACAAAGCATGTTTGTTATGCCCGGATCGATGATGGGGTTTTGGCAGGAATCCCTGATGCTAGCGGAAATCCTAAAAATTTAAAGCGGGATGCATGAAAAATTAGGCGGGAAGCTCAAGCCTATGCGGGTCAATCTCTTCCCTCTTGGATTGGTAAATGTCTTAGGAGGACTGATAGGGGACTGTCCAAAGGCTTTGGTATGTTTTTGATGCATATGAAAAGGTACGGTGATGAATATTGCTTGGTGCCTAGGATGTACTGCCTGTTAATGCCTTTTCCATCTTTGCTTGGCTTGATATTATGTTGGGTCAAAATAGGGTTATACTTCCTTATTTTGTTCGAGAGTAGACCTGACATATGCCTTGAATGTGCTTGAGGCTATTTGTGATTTCAGCTAGGTGCAGTTTGAGTTACCCCCTTTGCAAGTATGCTTGGGTTGCTGATGAGAGAAAGGAGGAGCTTCTAATTTATCATTTATCTATAAGTATGGTTCTGCATTGAAGCTTATCCTCGGTGGTCTGGTATACAGCCACTTTGGAGTGCTTTTGTCCCTATGCAGCACTGCTTAGAGTGCCTCCGGTATGTGTTGGTGCAGGCCTATTCTTGTAGGTATTGACAAAGTGTGAGCTTTAGAGGTACGGTCAACTAAGTATATCATATACTGCTTCCTATCCCTCCATTCAGTATTTAACTTTTGCCTACGATTTTAGACATAACCACTGTGACCTACCCTAGTTTCCCTATGCATGTCGTGTTTGTCTCTCACCGCGGCTCTCTTGATTGCAAGGATCGGGTCGGGTTAGGTGTTGTGACTTCAAGTTGGTTCCCTCATGTCCTACCTCATTTTCCTTTATTGTAGTTCGCGGTAAGAGTGGGTGTAATACTTGCCTCTTCAAGTCTACGGCGACTATAGGTCAGGGTAGACTTGTTGTCTTAAGCGCCCAGTCTACACGTCTAGTCAGTTCTTTCTATTTAATATTTTCGTTGTTGGGAAAAGTCTTTTTAGTTGTACTTGCATTTAACGCTCTTGTACACGTGCCATTTCCTCATTGGCTCATTTTCAAATAGCTGTTTAATTTGGGTTTTTGTTTTTCTGGTGGATTTTTATCAATCGTTGCACTCATTATTTTAGCAACAAATCTATGTTCTACAAAAATCTTTGATCACTTCGATCGTGCAACCATTATTCAAATCGAGGTACATATATTCTTACTTTATCTTTCCTAAATTTTCTTTTATCCTTTTGTTTGAAAAGAACTGTTATTAGGTTAATTTGCAAATTCAAGGGTATTTCGCTAGATTAACAATAGGAGAAATTGTTTCTATTCTTGTTCATCCCTTTTTAGAAGTAATCTTTAGAACTTTGATATAGATTCCTCTTCGTATTCCTCTACGCTTCTCCCTACTAAGATTACCCAACTAGAAGATTCTATCGGTGTTCTTTGGCAATTTGGGTTTTCTAGCTATGCGATTAAGGTTCGAAAACTTCATGAACGTATTAATTTACTACCAGAGGGATATATCTCCATCACTCCTAAACTATCCAGTATGGCCTTTATCTTCCTATGCATCTGACAATTCATTAGTGGCTTGCTTCCCTGAATCTTTCTTCGGTCCAACTTTCCCCTCATTCATATACTCTTGCACTAGCCACCCTCATTCTTTATGCTAAAAATGGCATCAATCTCACTAGAAAGGAATTTCAATTTCCATTTGAAATTAGAATGAGTCCTGTTAAGGGGAGAAATGGCTTCTTTTACATCCACACTCCCGAATCGATCTTTCATGATGTCCCATGTAAAACTAAAAAATGTGCCGAGTTTTATTTCTCATAGATAGCAGATTTTAGCGCGATGGAGGATAGGAAGATAAATATGTTTTTTAACGGACTGAAACTAATTGAGCACCATCGATTGTGCCCTCATCGTATGTTTTCTCGTGGCTGATTTAAACCCGCTACTTCCCCAACTATAAGTAGTAAAATTTTGTGAATTATCATACCATTGATTTTAATATCATTATCTCTTTCTTTTGTAGGTACAATGAATGTTGGAGCTACCGCTAAGCTTCGTGAGGCTTTGAAGGAGAAGAAAGCCTTGAAGAGACTATATGAACAATCCAGCAACCCTCCTATTGCCTCTAAAAGATTAAATATTTATCCTTCTTCATTAGATGTTCTGCCTCTCCCTGATGTAGGTATTCTTCCCCCTCCTATTTCCACACCAGTCTTGTTAACTGGTTCATCTTCACAGAATGTTCCTGCCTGCAGTGCAGGTTGCTTGATTACGCCCGAGATAAATGTATCTGCTTTCATAGAGAAAGTTGGGAGGACTGTACAAGATTCTTCTTTCCTTCCTATTCTGGCTTCTAAGATACCTTTTTCCGAAGTCCTATCTGAATTGGAGAAGCTTTGGTCTTATGTGGGTGATCTTCCTTCTGTCCTTTCCTTCTTTTTAGTTGCTAGTCTGTTATTTATACTTCATGAACTTTATTTTCTTGTAGTTTGTGGCCTTTATAGTGAAAGCTCATGAGAAGGAGAGTGTATAGGCTTCGCTATTTGAATGGGTAGCTAAACTTGAGGGTGACCTCGCCTCATCCAATACTAAAAGGGCTGCGTTGGTTTCTAATAAGGCTAAGGCTGAAGAAGAGGCTACGATGTTCCAGGAGAGAGTCGAGAGGGAAGCAAAGCTATAGATGATCTTCGGGCTTCAAAAGAGCGTGATCTGGGGGAGAGGGATGAAGCTCTATCCAAGGTGGAAAAAGGGTTGGAAGCGGTAAAGAATGAACTGACCCAATCGAAGACTGAGCTTGATTTTTTTACTTTTGATGTAACTTATGGTTTTTATGCTTCGGCCAAGCACAACCATTTGGGGTGGAGGTTAAACTTGACTTCCTGAAGGACCAATCTTTAGCTGCCTCGATTTATGAGTATTGCTAGGATATATGGAATAAGGAAGAGGTTGTGAAGCAAGATGTTGCCTCCAACCGTTCTAAGCGTTTTACTGAGGGGGAGAAGGTCAAGGCTGAGAAAAATCTAGGAAACCTACAATCAATGGGACAAGACAAAACATCTACGAACAAGGTTAATTCAAATTCTCCCATAGACTTAAATGCTTAATCCCGGGTTTCTTCTATCTCTTGTTGTTTCTAGACTTTGAAGTTTATTTTAGTATGTGTAATGAAACAGATGTTTATTATGTTTTTCCTACGAATGATCATGTTTTATCATTGTTTTGTTTCATATTCTGGAGAAAATGTGTTCATAGAACTATTGAGGGAGACTGAGGCTAGGCTTGAAATATACACTCTAGATTGCCTTGATTTAAGCATCGCGACTATGTGTAGGCGTGAAAAAGCATTAGATAAATCTTATGTGGATCTTGAGGATAAGACTCAGGAATTATTATCAGAGATAGATCAAGTAGCTCAAGAGAGAGAGGCCCTTAGCAATTTTGTGCTATGCCGATGGTGATACACGTTAGAGAATGGTTCGTTTCCACCTGATAGTCCTCACTTAGAGTAATTTAGGCTTAGGCTTAGAATATTGGACAATAATTGAGCTCTCTATACTCTTGTTGTTTTACGCATTATCTTTAAGTATATGGACAAGTAGAGATAATGTAATGAGTGATGTATGTTTATTGTTACAACTATCTGCTATGTCTTGATTATGTAACCAATTTTTATTTAATTAGTGGTTAAGTTGGTTCTCTTTGATCTCTGTTTAACACTAACTGTGCTTGTCGTCGGGATGCTTCTGCCTCCACTATCATGCCTGACCATAAAGGTTATAATATGGTTGAGGCGAAGGATTCTCTTGAAGATGAGGTTGCCCTTCTTAGGTACGGGATTGAGAGGCTTGTTACAGAGCTGAAGTTTAATCGTGAAGAGCTTGAAAAGGCCAAAAGCACGCTCGAACTTCAAGATGATTGTAATAGGAGACTACGCAATGGCCAGGAGTGCCAAGTCAGTGTTAGAAGGGATAGAGCATACCTTAAAGGTGGGTGAAGAGCTCTACACTATTATTTATAGAGAGAAGATTGCATAGTACAAGAACAAGTGGAGATATCTGTAGAAACTGCCAGATTGCTTAGTGAGAAAGAGGCTGCTGAATATGGGAGGATAATTTGGGCACCTTCTCATCTCCGTGATGATGGATAGAAACTTTTTCACACGGACTATTTGGTGATTTTTCAAATCAAACCAGAAAAACAAAACCCCAACTAATCTAGACTCTTAATGATACAAAGAGAAGAGATGTATTAAAGATATGTGAGCTTGAGGATTCATTGGAGGTTTCTCGAGTTATGATTGTCTCTTACTTTGATAAGCTCAGGCAATAATGATTTAAAAGTAAAAGGGTAGAGGCGTTGCTACAACGATCTTGGGACGTCATGGAGTTTTTCTTTCCCATGCTAGACCAAAATTTTCTAAATTATAAGGACGACTTTTAAGTGACATCAGACCAACCTATGGATCATTGGGCAGGAGCATGCTACGACCCTCGTAGGACCTTTCTTGCTATCATAAACCCACCTCTTTCCAATGTCTCTCATACATAGTTTTAGTGCTTAACTATTTAGACCTTAGGATAAGAAAATATATTTTTTAATTTGACAATGCTTACTATGATTTAGAAGTTTATTTATTGACTACCATTTCTCTATACAACTTTTGAACTTCTAGCATTCTTATTTATCTTGTTCATACCACTTCTTAATTCTAATATATGTGGGCTCACTTAACTATTTTGACCAGCTCCTTTCGATCAGCGCTCGAAAGCGGCTATTCTCCAACAGAAGTTAGATTCTGCCCTACCCAAAGTAGCAAAGTTAGAAGATTTATTAAAGAATGCTGAGTGTATATATATAAGGCCGTATATAAGGATGAAATCAAAAGGTTGAGAAAAAGGGTTGTGGAGATGTATAAAGAGATGGCACTATGCATGAGCGTAGAGAAAAGTCCTCCGATGGGTTCTGCTTCGCACGCCTCCCTCAGGTTGGATGCAATTCCCATGTCTCCATCTGGAACTGACTCGAACATGCTCCGCAAATGGAAGAACAATGTGAAGAGTTATTATGAGGCCAAAAGTTAAAGAGTTAGAGAATTATTATAAGGGAGAGTTGGGGACGCCCAACACCCAGGTTTCACCCTTCAGGTCTGCTAGGAGGAGCATTTTTGCCCCTTTATTAGGAATGTCGAAAAGATAAGGGAGCATCTCTTGGGCGAGACAGGAAGAAACAGGAAGGTGGCTATGCAGTGGGTGAATGCTTTAGAAAACAAGGTATTCAATTTAGAATATGAGGCCCGAGTAGACTCTATTGCAGTTTCTCAAGGTGGGATGGATAGGGCTCTCTATTGGAAGAGCTTCATAAAGAGAAATTGAAGACAAAAATAGCAGAAATTGGCCAGCAACGTGCAATTGGCGTTTTAAAATGTTTCTGGCATGGGCTCAAATTTTCCTTTCTATATAATTTAGCGGCTAATAAGTATGGACCTCGGGATTATGGGAATGTCTGGGCTGGTGCTAATTATGATCCTCGCGTTTCTTACCGCGACTCTACTTAGGGCTACCCATACCCAATCATCAGACATGATTATTGTACTAGAAAACTAATTTTCTGCTTTTTATTCAGTAGGCGGTCGCATTCCCACTAGTCGTATCGACACAGAATGATCGTAACTAGTTTGTCTTCAGATTCTGAATCAGATTTGTAACTTAGTTTTTCATCAAGGGCTGTTATTTTGTAATATGATCCAAATTGTAATATTTTGTGTACTACGTGTAGATATGTAAAATTATGATGTTTTTGGTAAGCATATAAATATCATGACTAAGTATCGGTAACTTGGTTTGATATATACCCGGCAAGTTTTGAGCGGTGTCTGGATTTATAACTGATTGATAATTTATGGCATATCTCATATATTGCGCTTGCTTACCATGCTCGGAAAAAGCTTTTGAGTAAGCTTATTCCCTTCATAGTTTTAACCTCTAAACTGCGGTATTTTATTGCAAATTTAGTATAGCATGTCCCCTTATCTAGGTGTAGTGTCATGTGATGGCCTAGCTATATGATTGATAAAACCTATTCTCTTGTTTGGGGGAGAAATGTCCTTAGCCGATCTTAGCCATATGCTTGGTATGACATGCCCCCTAATTTTAACGTGGAACGACTTTAGCCACACACTTGGTATGACCTACCACTTTGTTTGGGGGCATTATGCCATTCTATGCTAAGTCGTATTCTTGTTTAGCGTCACTGTACCCATTTCTAAGATTGTCGTTGTCATTTGAAGATAGTGTTGCTACTATAGAACGATGGAGGTGAGCTATGAAGGGTATTTTGTTCGTGCACTTGGTATGTTCCTCCCCACTGTTTGGGGAAGGAGAAGAAGTTTAATAGAGAAGTTAGGTCATGCATATACAACCCATTTCGCATGCGCATGTTTTCTTTGTACGGGTTTTGGCTGTCTAATATCCACATCCAGTGTTAGTGTGCTATGTTGAATTAGCTAAAATAAAGGTTTTTACTACTAGTTCAGGTAATCTAATATCCCTATGACCAGTTAGACTATGATATGATTGCTATCATAGAAATATTCATATTGGGTTAGAGTAGTCTAACATCCCCATGTCCAGTATAGTATTTGGTTGAAGATCTGGATTGTGTTGATGCAAGTCCAAGTGTGTTGGTCCAGTTTCACCTTTCTCAGTGTTGAGAGTGTCGTCTTTATCTACCGATCTCGCGTTATACTTAATCAGCGAACATTGGTGGTGAACTATGAATGTGTATTTAACTTTAAAAAAATATAGAGATTTTTATACTGGTTTGGGCTGTCTAATATCCCTTGACCAGTTTAGTACATCAATACATATATATTTTCTTAACAATGCTTATCACATAGCGGCACTGGACGTTCTGCTCTCGGCCTGAGCTCTTCAGTGTAGTACTGGGAGCTTGTCTTTGCAGTCACTGCTCCAACTCTAGCTCCTTCCCTGGATTCTAATCCATCATTCCCTCGATCTCGGCTATCTGTCCGACATGACTTCTCTCTCGAGATAGGGAGAGAAGCATAAAAAATCCATGTGCGAACCTTTGGATTCGATTCTAGCGAGGAGGGGGTAGTAATTAGTTCTTCAAATCGATGTGCATCTCAATCACTTTGGCTTGATACAAACCGAAGTGATTGAGATACATGCTGCGAAGCATGGCAATGGGTTCCCTCTATCATTGTGATTAGTGTTCCTAGATTCCAGTTTTGGGATCCATGCCATGATCGAAATCATGTCAAAATCGACAAATACCTGTGTGTCTTCGCCCAACTTACGGTCATTGATTGAAAGGTGGGGAGCAAAGAGCAGTTGGTAGAAGCCGTTGAACTTAATTCCATGTACCACCTAATTTTGAGTCTTTCTATCAAGTAGTTTGTGGTTGGTATCACCGTTCTTATTTTCAAGAATGCCATTATCACTCACCGGTTGAAGAGCTAGTGTGATTGGTGACTGATGGCGGTGATCCAAGGGTGATAGAGGTGTTGATTGGAGAAAAATGGTTTGGGTAGGATTAGTGATGTCCTTAGTAACCACTTTTGAGCAAAGAGGGTTAATGAGCCAATGAGCTCCATAATCGATAGGAGAAATGGAGGTACAGAGGTTTCCTTCTAGCGCCAAAAATGTTAGCGAAGTTTTTTGTCTTCAACACACTCAACTAGATCGTGGAGCAAACTAGCCATTGATTGCTTTCATGAATTAGAATTAGCAAATTAAGCTATGTTAAATATGCCTTTCAGAAGTGACTATGTCGCTGGGTACTTACATAGCTTTGTAATCACACTCCAACCATTTGTTGAAATGTCATAATGGTTTTATGAAAGAATCGTAACTCAAAATCAGAGGACCGAATAATAAAGGTAAAGGACATGAAGATTTTTACGTGGTTAAGGTTATTGTTAATCCCACGTTCATAGGATAATCCACTATATATTTTCTATCTTGGTACAAGTTATTACAATTTCCCAAAAGCATACAGTATTCTTATTTTGTCCTTTTCCTTTTTGGGAGAAAAAGAAGTCGAAGATTCCAAAAAAAGAAATAGATCTTTTTCTCCGTCCTCTAGTGTCTTCTTTAATATTATAAAAAGTTCTTTGTTGTTTTGATCGCACTTGATCTTTTGCTTCAATCTCCGCCCTTAGATTTTTCCATTTGTCATTCATCTATAAAGCCTATTTGTTGTACCTGGATCGATGATAGGTTTTTGGAGAGAATCCCTAACGCTGGTGGGAATATTTGAAATTTGAAAAGGGATGCCTGAAAAATTGGGTGGGTAGCTCAAGCTTATGTGGGTCGATCTCTTCCCTCTTAGATTGGTAAATGTCTGAAGGGCAATGATAGGGGACTGCCCTAGGTTTTGGTATGTTGTTGATGCATATGAAGAGGTGTAGTGGTGAATATTGCCTAGTGCCCAGGTCGTACTTCCCTGCTAATACCTTTACCATCTTTGATTGGCTTAATATTATGTTGGGTCGGAATAGGGTTGTACCGCCCTATTTTGCTCGAAGAGTAAACCTGGCATATGCCTTGAATGTGCTTGAGGCTATTTGGAGCTGGGTGCAGTTTGAGTTACCCTCTTTGCAAGTATGCTTGGGTTGTTGATGAGAGAGGATGTGCTTTTCGTTTGTCATTTACTCGTAAGTATGGTTCTACGTTGAAGCTATCCTGAGTAGCCCTGTATACAGTCCCTTTGGAGTGCTTTTGACTATGTGTAGCGTTGTCTAGGTTACCCTTGGTATGTGTTGGTGCAGACCTGTTATTGTAGGTATTGAAAAAGTGTGAGCTTAGAGGTACGACGAACTCAATATATCATATACCGCTTCTTATGCCTTGGCTCAGTATTTCACTTTTGCCTTTGACTTTAGGTACTACCACTGTGACCTGTCCCTATTTCTTAACGCGTCCAGTGTTTGTCTCTTGCCACGGTTCCCTTGATTACAGGGATCGGGTCGGGTTTAGTGTTACTACTTCAAGTTGGCTCCTTCACGTCCTGCCTTATTTTCCTTTATTGCAATTCACGGTAAAAACATGTGTAATAGAAATCAAGCAAGAAAATTGAAGTGCAAGTTGCCAATGACTAGATATTGCAAGGCAATGAAATATGTTCACAACTTCTACTGAAATGTCAAGATTGCAAAATGCCTATTGATTTATAGTGTTGCCATTGGAAAGTTGTTAGATTGTTTTAGGTACATAGTGGATGAGAGAATTAGATGAGATTTGTTTAACTTTAAGAAGCTCCAAGTCAGATTTTACTATAAAGGAAAGGAATACATATGGAAAGGCTTAAGAACTACAGACTTTCAACACTTAAATAACAAAAATATTACCAAAGAACTAGATTCTTCTCACTTAAAATTCTTGCTCTTATCTACTACAACAGCAGTTTAAATGAACAACATATTCATCCAGATATCGAGCTACTACTTTATGAATTTCCTATAGTCACTTCTTCAACAAATTCTCATCCACCTGAAAGGGAATGTGATTACAAAATTTCATTACTTCATGGTTCAAAACCAGTTTGTCTTAAATCTAATGACATTCACTCATATCATAAATGAACCATAGAAAATAGTTAAAGAAATGCCTAACTCAGGTATTATTAGAAATAGTTCAAGTGCTGTAACAAACCACTTTGAAGTTGGCTTATTTTTTGACCAATAAAAGCCCGTCGAACCTAGGTCCTTTCTGGAGCTGGCCGTTGGTTGGTATAAATAAACAATTTACCGAGCTATCTATCTATACTTTCAAAGTCTCATAGTGGAAAAGATTAAATATAATAATCAAATAAGCACCAGATGCATAAAAACCAAGTCTTAGAAATAGAATGTATCAAACATTTAAACTAAGTTAACTGCATTATTTTTAGGGTATATCAAACTATAAATAGATAAGTAGTGCTTGTGAGAAATGCGGATTATGGATCTTAAGGCTAGAATAAACACTAAAGTGGGGGGGGGGGTGAATAGTGTTTTAAGAATTTACAAATTCTTTTTGAGTTTATATTAATTTGAACACAAATGTATGCAATATTCAAACACAGATATAATCACAGAATCAAACACAGATGCAAATATAAAGTAAAAGCAGTAAAGGAAAGAACACACCGGATTTTATACTGGTTCGGAGTTACCCTACATCCAGTCCCAGAACACAAGTACGGATTTCCTTTCAAAATCAATTCTTACAATTACACCCTCGATTTCAAGGCCACGAGGTACACCACTCCAGATTCACAATCCTCTGGGTAGAGATACTTGATTTTACGGGCAACAAGTTCACCCAATTGATTTCCTAGGCTACAATCACACCTTCGCTCACTTGATTGATTTTCCAGGCTACAACACACCTTTTCTCGCTCGATTGATTACAAAGAAGCCTATAACTCTGAATAGCACTGGGATCTTGTTGAGATAGTGATAGAGAATCAAACCAGAGATGATCTAGTTAGATTCAATGGTGATTTCAGCAGAGTAATAGTAAAAATGTATATAAAGAAATATGGAAGAACAAGAGGAGTGAAATTAGAAAATTATGAATATAAATTCGTTTAAAACATCCCCTATTTATAGTAGAACAATGACCATGTCCATTCGGGAAAGGATATGACGAATAGACACTTCCTTTGAAATTCAAACTTTTGGAATCAACTGCCATCATGTCGACATGTGTACCTAGGGGTTGTCGACATGCCTAAGGTATTTTTGATAATTTGTTTTTCTTTTGAAAATAACTCCTATCTTATATTAAAACTATTTTAAACTTTATAAATATACTATAGTTAAAATACATAAATAAGTATAGAGAATAATATTTTGGTATATATAAAATTTTACTATAATTTCATATTTAAATCTTAAATATAAATATTAAAAGTTAAGTACATTATAATTAAAGATAGTTTAAAACCAAGGATAATTTTGATATTGAAAATAAAGATTATTTTGAGGCTAAATGTATTTAAAACCAGGATAGATGTTTTTGATTTAAAAAGGAAGATTTTGAAATCATTTTGAAAACAAGATATAATTTTGTAAAACTTTTGATTAAAAGTTAGTGGATACAAAACGATGTTCCACTAGATTTTTCGTAGGTTCCATCCTACTTAGGGTTCCATCCCTTTAACAGGCTCAAAGTGGATTCCATTCCACGAATAAAATGGATTTTAAGATGTCAGTGCTTTTCTAGGAGTTTTAACATAATTCTAAACTCAATACTTGTCTTGTACTATTGAAATCTTGAACTATTGATATCTTGATACTCATGAGTCTTGAATCTTGATGTCTTCGATCTTGAGTCTCTATACTGTACAGTCTTCATTCTCAGTACATGCATGTTTATATCCTGCATATACATATATATCTAAACTATAATGTTAGTATTTATATTTTATAACAAGTCCTAAGGTTGTTGTCATCAAAACCATTCTTTTCAAGGACTAACAGTGCTGCCACCAGGTCTTTATCGTCTTCTTCTCCATCCACATCATCCAATCTAACTTGTATGTTGTAATAAGGAGGGGGTCAGAACAATAATGTCTAATGAATGAAAATCTCAAGTTTTACAATGATAGTATATGGGCAGTAAGTATTCAGATAAATATTATGTCTTGCATATTTGTTATATTTCTCTATGTATACCTTGAACTATAGGCATTTCTCAACATATATCTTCAACATTGGCATTTCTCTATGCATATCTCTAACTATGGCAAAGCAGCCCTACCAGTCTTACTTTATGACTATAAAAGTGGGTGCATGCAACTATATCATATTGGGTTCATGTTAGCGTCATAATTGGCCACCAACACCCAATTATAAGTGAAAGCACCAATATCCAGTCACGGATCATAGATAGAGTATATTTAGAGAATATAGTATGAAGAATAAACAAAATTAAAATAAAAGAAATAAAAAAAACAAGATTTATAGTGGTTCGGCTAACTCCGGCCAATGTCTTCAGAAAAATCCTTTTTATTATACTAGAATTTGATACCGTTACAATCCGAAATTTCTGAAACAAGAATGGCAGAGTAGCCTCTAGGTTGAAGATGAAGAGAAACCAAGTCAGAGTCCCTTTTTTGAAGCCATGCCTGCTGTATTTATAGGTGAAATCCTGGCTACAGGGCCTCCTTACCTACATGGGCCCACCAAAACCATAGCCGAGCCCATATCATTCATCACCTGCCAACTTGAAGCAAAACTCGAAGTAGAACCCGAAGTTAGTTTGTCGCCGACCTGAAGTAAAACATAGCCGACCCCTTGCTCGACCCCCTCTGCCGACCCGAAACACCTTCTACGCCGACCCAAAGAAAACACCTTCCTGACCCGAAGTTATTCCATATGTCGATCCCTAAAAGTATGCCGACCCCTTGTATCTTCCTCTCTGCTGACCCAAGTAATGACCCGAAGTTATGTCAACACTGACCCGAAGCGTCCACCAATACCGACCCGATCCATCCTCTAGATGACCCCTTGAAGTGATGTGACCTTGACCCTATGCCGACCTGAGTCCTTGCTTGTGTCGACCCGGAGCTATCCCCATATGCCGATCTGATGCCATCTATATGCCAATCCCTCCAAGTTGTATGCTGACCTGAAGCGTTCCCTGATGATGACCCGAAGTCCCCCTGTTGCCGAACCGAAGTGCTTCTCCTCAATGTCGACCCCTCTCAACTTTTTATGCCGAACCGAAGCTGAATGCATGCCGACCCGAAGTCAGAGCATTGCCGGCCCCAAGCAAATGCCGACCACAAGCAAACATGCCGACCCCGAGTTGCTTCTATAACCGACCCCAAGTGGACCAACAACCGACCCGAAGTAAGTGCTTTCCTGACCCGAAGAAATCCCCTCAATGACTCGAAGTAGACCCATTTCTTGCCAAAATCCATATTCCAAGTACCCTGCGTCATTTATCCATCAACCATGCTCAATTCCGGCCTCATATCTATACTTATTATCTGTAATCGATCGTCCATCCATTCATCTAAACCAAGTTCATGATATTCCAGCCTCGATAATCGTGAAGTCTATTTGGTTAAATCCGCCTATATACTGCCCTGCTAAAAGGTGGGTTAACACTTTGCCCTCCAAAACATGCCCTACGATAGGAAGGTGTGTTTTGTATTGTCATAAGCCCAATGTTCGAAATATGTGGGTGACATGTGAAGGGCTCGATGATTTTGCCTGATTGTTAATAATGATCGTTCGGTGTGTGCCGTTTGAGGCGAGATGCGATTGTTCGAGATCGAGTGCCATTCGAGGCAAAATATGACCGCTCGAGGTCGGGTGCCATTCGAGGCAAAGCGTGACCGTTCGAAGTTGGGTGCCATTCGAGGCGAAATGTGAGCGTTCGAGGTTGGGTGCCATTCGAGGCGAGATGTGACCGTTCGAGGTCGGGTGCCGTTCGAGGTGAAATGTGATCGTTCGAGGTCGGGTGCCATTCGAGGCGAGAGTGACCGTTCAAAGTTGGGTGCCGTTTGAGGCAAAATGTGACCGTTCGTGGTCGGGGGCTGTTCGAGGTGAGATGTGAGTGCCCGGATGGGACTCGATATTATTAATGTTCGATTTCACGTTCGAGTGAGTTTCAGAATCATTTGTTATGGCGGTTCATCGCCATCTTAGAGCATGCCTAAGGATCGTTCACGATCTCGTACATGTGTAAATGACTTAGCCATTTTGATGAAGGATTTATTATTAGTTTTTTAGTTCATGCCATCAACAGATGATGACCTGTTCCCTTAAGCCGGGCTAGCTCCGATTTATGGCGGATGATGACTGCTCATGTTCCATCATCGCTATCCCTTTCCAAGCAAAGCCATCCAAATGCATGCCCCCTGGTTCCATGCGGAGTTATGCTAATCCATTCTCCTTAGTTGGGGTTTTCCCCCGGTTGATCCAATCCATATCTAAGCCTACTAATTTCTGCTACAGGACATGGATTCCAATTTTAAGCTGTTCCAACATCCATAAGTGGTCTTCGATTGTCATTTCCATCCTGCCCCCGAGTCCAGAAGGGAATCCGAGATTATCCTCTTCCAAACGCGCATCCGAGTTCTGATCCATGCCAAAATCCATAGCACCATCCAATATCTAGCCAAGAATTGTCTTTTCCCTGGTTCTTATCCTGGATTTCCTCCTATCTCTTTAGCATCCTTTCCTGCATAGCATCCATCATTGTTTCCATCTTGTCCCTGCTCTTTGTCTCCTTATTGATTGCCTGGCCATTTCTTCCTAGATCCAAAATATCCAAGCCTCTAGATCTGAGATCCTAGCTTCCAAATCCCCGAGTGTAAGTTTTCTCGGTGAAAGAACCAAAATGTTGGCGTCAAAATTGACCACCAACACCCAATTATAAGCACCAATATCCAGTCACGGATCAAAGATACAGTATATGTAGAGAATATAATATGAAGAATAATAAAAATTAAAATGAAAGCAGTAAAAAAGACAAGATTTATAGTGGTTCGGCTAACTCCGGCCTACGCCCACTGTAGAAAAGTCCGTTTGATTATACTAGAATTTGATGCAGTTAGATTCCAGAATTTCTGAAACAAGAATGACAGAGTAGCCTCTAGGTAACACTATGCCATAAATGGCCTTCTGCAACACAAAAAAAATGTTGGCTCAGGCCCGAAAAATGTTGCCATAGGTCTATGGCAACACTTTTAGGGTGATGCAATTTTTGCCGTTGCCTTAGACCTCAAAGGCAACATTTTGACTATCTAAGGCAACATAAGTAATATTGTTGCAATATAACCCTATTTTGGTCTATGGCAACACCCATAGGTATCTGTAGCAACATTCCAAAAATGTTGCTATAGGTATTAACTTTCTGAAGTTGTGGGGCCCACGACCCAACTGGGTCCATCCCTATGGCAACACCTTGAATGACTATTGCAACATTATTTTAAGCAACATTTATAACCCGGTGGCAACACTATTCTGAAGCTACTACAACACTATTCTGAAGCTACTGCAACACTATACTGAAGAGACACTAAGAGCACATAGAACGGTACAATATCACATAGAACACTTGCATAATACACAGTACAATATCACATAAAACACTTGCATAATACACAGCATAATACACAGTACAGATAACAATTCATACAGCAGTACACATCACAATTCATGTCAGTTACCCCAAAATATCCAGTTACCCCAAAATATCCGGTACACATAACAATTCATAAATGAGACTTAAGAGCTGGTGCCTCTAGTCAGATTATCAGTCTCACTGGACATGATTATGGAAGTTAGATCCTCTACATTGATGTTCATCTTCGGGTTGGCATCACCTAATTTCTTAAGCACCCTAGCCAAATTCTCTTGTACCTTCTGATTTACCTTGGATTCTAGCTGTGCTTCCATTTCTTCGACAAGCCTTTGCCTTAAGTCATGTACGTAAGCATTTGTTAGAGCCTCGGTTGATTGTTTTGCACACTTTGCACGCCTCCCTATAATCAAAGGACGACCCTGTGATTTTCCATTCGAAATTACTGTTTCAACAGTATTTTCTCCTTCTCCACCGACCATTGCCTTTTGAACTAAGTCCTACAAAATAAAGCCACATCAAAATTACCCTACAGTAAATGCAGAGAATGCAGCAAATGCTTACATATGGATTGTGTACAGCAAATGCAGAGAAAGCCACATTTTGGAAAACAATTTGTTTATGTGCATGTAATTAGAAAACAATTTGTAACATATATACTAGTAAAAACTGGAAAACAATTCCGTCGACAGCCAGCTACGGCTTCGTCATCTGGATTCTAAGGCTTCAAATGGCCATTCATTTTATTTATGCACATATGTGTATTACTATAGACATATATTTTTATATAAACCAAGTCAGTAATCCCTTTAACCAAATTCATTTCTTCGTTTCTAGTTTTTGTGTCATTTCTAGCCAAACGCAAAAGCAAGTCCTCTTCATTCGACTAGAAAAGGAAAAAAATGGCTGAGGGTTCAAAATTCTTAATCTCACAATATACTCAATTACAATTTCCAAAGCAAACATCTATGCCATTAGTACGTTTGCGAAACTCAGGTTCAACAAGTGTTTCAAGGACAGTTTCAAGGACATGAGCATACATGCACATGAGCAAGACATGAACAATGTGTAGCATGTGCAAAACAGAACAAAATTATTACAAAACAGAATTATTACTTACAAGTTTGTACTTCATTACTTGAGGATTAGACACATACTCACGTCCATCTGTTCTCTTACGACTTTTAAGAAAAAGTGCTGCATCGGATGGTGTCTCCTGATACAAGTTCAATAGATAGTTTAGCATACACTCTCTTCAGTCAAAAATGTAAAGTATCACATACCATCTTATGATGAAGCTGGGCGAACGACTTTGGACCAGCGGTGTGTGTGTCTTGATACGACTTACGACTATCAGAATTTTTCAGGGCTTTTTGCTAAAAAATACACAAAAAACAAAGTACTCGTTTATCTCACAAAAAAAAGTACTCGTTTATCTTGCGAAATAAATAATATGTACGTATACCTGAATCTCATCATCTGCCCAATACCTTAAGAGCACTTTAAAATTGTAACAACCCGCATATTTATCGATTTTATATTTAAATATTTTATTTAAATATTTTATCGTTAGTCGGATTTTAGTCCGAAAAGCTACTTTTTGCAAACGGTCAAATTAAGACTCGAGACCACTTCCATTGGGTTCGAAATGCCATTTACAATCTTCTAAGTATAAACTTCGATATGTTTGGAGATAATAGAATTTTGCTACTTTTTCCACTTAGGGCTTTGGTCTTGTTTCAGCTCATTAGACCCAAGCTTGACCCCTCCTCTCTTCATTACCTTACTTCTATTTCCTAATACTCAAGCTTTTGCAACAATGGAGAGAGGAATGGGAAATTAAAACTCCAAACCCTAGTTTTCTTTTGCAAATCAAGTTCTAGCTCCAAAACTAGTAGAAGAAGCTTTGGTAAGTCTCCTCTTCTTCTTCTTCTCCAACTCATTCTCTTATCAATTTCAGAAATTCCTAAACTTAATTTAGGAAATGTTTCTCTTTTTAGCATTAGATTCAAGCTTGTTGAGTTGGAATTGAAGAGTGATTGTCATTGCCATTGTTCTATAGCTTCTTCATCCTTGTTTTTGGGTTCAAAGGTGAGATTTTTATCTCACATCTTAGTCTATAATTATCTTCGATTGTTAGGTATGAATTCCTAACACTTATTCATGTGCATTTGATTTTGGTTTGGATTGATTTTGTGTATATTCCAATTTTTGGTGTTTTGGTTTGATTTTTGTGAAAATCCTATTATGGATATTTGGACATTGATATTCAAGGTGTATCGAAGAGCCATTAAGGCTGGGTTGTCGCTTGGCATAATTCCTTAGCCGTTGTTGCTCGTTCGATCGTTATCGATATCGTTTGGCCATCATTGGTCCAGGTTTAGGAAATGTCTGAAATTCCAGTTTCAGACGTCTGAATTGATATTTCAGACGTCTGAATTGGTATTCTGGAAAATTTCTATTTCCAGATTCAGACGTCTGAAATTATGGTTCAGACGTCTGAATTGGCTCGTGAGCAACCAGAAAGAAAATAGGCAAATTTCAGCTATTTTCAGACGTTTGAAATTATGGTTCAGACGTCTGAATTATGTTCTGGAAAACTTTCAATTTTCCAGATTCAGACGTCTGAACCACTTCTTTTAGACGTCTGAATCTGCTGCATTTTTCCAGTTTGCCTGTTTTGCTTGATTTTCCAAATTTAATCGATTTGTGTTGATTCCCATTTGTTGTTATCATATTTTATCGACTTTGATGACCTTTTCTTTGGGATTTTTGGAATATCCATTTTTGATGGATTTGGTATCGATTTCTTTGGATTTTTATTCACGTCTTCGGATGTGAACTTTGATGATCGATTGTTTCTACAATTGTTTTTTTGTGATTTGTCACTTTAAAAATATAAAGGTTTTCTATACTAGTAGTAATTATCAAAACTCTTTCATCAAAATGATTTTGACACTATTTTAATTACAAAGCTCGTTTCTTAAACCGTTTTCCAATCTATTAGTATATACAAACCTTTACCTCATTCGTATAAGAAAATACAATTAAACGCCCTAGCAAAACAAGTGGTATGAAATGCTTGCGTTTACTTCGTCGGTTAATTTATGAACTTGTTCGATTGAAACTCTTGTGACAATTTTCTAGTGGAGATCTACAATTTGTTCGCAAATATTTAAGTTAAGCTAGTGGTTATGGGACATGAAGCTAAACTCATATACTTACTATCTTATTGTAATTGCCACTTCTTGATGATCGATGATGATCATTTTATGGTTTAAGACAAGCAATGTGCGATGTCTCTTTGTCCACATGGATGACTGCACTTCATTTTATTGAGCTTCGGCTCATCAGGAGGAGCTTCGGCTCATAGTCCGCATTGGGGGACAATACCCAGTCAGGAGGAGCTTCGGCTCATCAGGAGGAGCTTCGGCTCACAGTCCGCAATGGGGGACAATACCCAGTCAGGAGGAGCTTCGACTCATCAGGAGGAGCTTCGACTCATAGTCCACAATGGGGGACAATACCCACTCAGGAGGAGCTTCGGCTCATCAGGAGGAGCTTCGGCTCAAAGTCCGCAATGGGGGACTATACCCTGTCAGGAGGAGCTCCGGCTCATTTTTATGGGATTGGCCATCCTCTTTCTTGTGCTTTCTGGATTTCTTGTTGATGATATCTAGAATTTGTGTGTCGTTAACTTTTGTGATTTCTAGATATTGATTTCTGGAATTTATGTTTCACTAGCATTTACGATGGGCATTGATACGTATGTCATTATTTGTGGCTTGGTGAATTAAATTAAGAATATGACGTTCTTTTCCGTGTTTTGAGATTCTTGAGATATTGTATGACTTTTGTGGGTTTTCTAATGTATACTTATCATAGTATGACATCCTTTTGTTATCATACGTTTTATTATCATATCTCATATTCTATCTCATTTTATCTGATAATTATAGCTAGACTGATCCGTTTATTATTTTCTTCTTAAATAATACTCGGGTCAGACTGAGATTTTACAGGTGCTTCCTCTTGACTTCCTATCTGGAACCATCATCTGACTTTTGGCTAACTACTCTAGTTTAGTAGTTTTTGTTGTATACATTTGAGATTAGACTCCTTGATGTATACATATTCTTTTGGCTTGCACTTGTATCTATTCTTTTGTGTTTTTGTGGTCCTTATTTGACCACTACTCTGATGTACACTTTCATGTGTTATATTCATATCTATTTCCGCCTTTGTGATATGAATTGTCTGTGACTGATTTGTGTTATGTTTATTTCTATATTTGTTTCCGAGGTCCATATAGCCACTGTGTAGTAGCTTTGAGTTTGTATCGGTATGTCGGATTTCCTCTTGAGATGAAAAGTTACATTTTTTATCTGGCATATCGGTACTCGCACAAAGTAATTATGCAGATGGTCGCTCCTCAACAGCCTTATTCTCCATGCTAGTTGACGGCATTATCCCGTAGTGTCCTTGGCTAGCGTGGGTATAGAGGTGGGGCGCCACAGCTTGGTATCAGAGCCAAACTTCGGAACAATGTAGAATAATCTAGCAAGGATCATTGTCCTAAGTCTTTCTTAGGAATCGTGCCATAGGATTTAATTCGAGTCATTGAACCCGTTCTATCCTATTTCTTTTTATGATTCCTTGTTTTATCAATCATGATTGTTTGATATTCATTCTGAGAATAACTTTTTCTTCTTCTTTCTTTCTTAAAGAAGAGAAATGGTTAGACCAGGCTGTCCCAGCGCCGGTCAATCTAGTGCTACTCCTCAGGATGGAGTATTTATGTCTGCTCAGCAACTTCTAGATCTTGTGTAGAATGCTCAAGCCATCGGACCCATTGCAGAGCCTACTCATCCTAGATCCGATTTTGCACGCTTGTGTAGAGATTATACCGATTTGGGTGGAAGGCCATTCCGGGGATCCGAAAGTGTTATAGAAATCCAAGCTTGGCTTAGATCATGCGATCGCATCTTTTCCCGCATGAATCTTATTGATTCACTTCGTGTCCAAGTGGCTTCTAGCATGCTCCAAGAAAGAGCATTAGATTGGTATGAGCTTTTGATTTCTGAAATTATCGAAGCGGATCTTACTTGGGAGCAATTCCGGGAAAGGTTCGAATTGAAGTTTGTGCTGGAGGCTGAAAAAGTAACTTTGGCCCGGCGTTTTATCGACCTTGTTCAAGGTGAATCTTCTGTGACGGACTACGTCGCATCTTTCGAATCTCTTTCTAAATACGGGGTTGAATACATTAATACCCCATTGAAGAAAAATCAGAGATTTGTTTATGGCTTGAACAAGAATCTCAAGAAGCCATTACTTTTGAAATTGGAAGTTTCTTTTGATCAGCTTATTGATACCGCTCTTCGTCTTGAAGAGGCCGATAAAGAAAGCGATGTTGAAGTTGGGAGTGCCAAACCGAGCTTCAACAACAACAAGAAGAGGCATCCTTTTTTTAAATTCGAAAGTCCTAATCCAAACAAGAGGGTGAAGCAAGTGACTTCTATAGCAAAGACTCCCATCCCTAATCGTGGAGAATGCTATAATTGTGGCTCTAAGGACCATTATATAAATAGGTGTCCAAGGCCTATTTCTTGCCGCTATTGCAAAGGTGCAGATCATT
This sequence comes from Allium fistulosum, assembly GCA_030737815.1. Lineage (NCBI taxonomy): Eukaryota > Viridiplantae > Streptophyta > Magnoliopsida > Asparagales > Amaryllidaceae > Allium > Allium fistulosum. Next base: position 540,733,055 of record CM060901.1, on the reverse strand, counting down.
ATATATCTTCGTGTCCCAAACGTCTCAGCAAGAGAGAAGGAAAGCTGCAAGTCCCTAGCAACTCTTCTCTTAGTCAAGGTATCCATTCTATCCTTGATGACATTTATTTTGTGATTATCTTATTCGAGTTCTTTTTGATATGGGTTTCGTCTCATTATTTTTATATCAAAAGAACTTGTGATTCTTTTTCTTTAAACATTTCTGGGCTTGATGACTTCTTTGAGGACCGCGAATTCGGATTGGTGGATCCGCAACACTCAATTTGTTTTTTTATTGATGTCGAAATTATTTTATGTGATTTTTTCTTTCCGAGCCGATTTCTACTTAGACTTCGGAATTAATCTTTGTGAAAGGATTGGCTTAATCATTATGAAGCCATATCCTTTGTCCCGTGTGGACTATTCATCTTCGACATTTTCAATCTGTTAAGCAGATTTCAGTTTTCTCTTTGTGATTTTGATTCCAATTTGATGGCATCATTTTATTCTTTAAGCTTTCGTGATGTGGAAAGTGTTATTTCCCTCATTCATGTAGTTTGAGAATTTTCCGGTATTTTTTAGTTTGTCTTAGGATTATCTCCTAAGCAATCTTTTGAGAGGTGTTAGGGTCTTTTTAGTTCGACCTTGCCACCGATTTTATTTGCTACGAGTTGCGGAAGTTAGCATCCATTTACCGCATTCCGCACTCGTTATGATTCTTGTGAATGACTTATTATGTCATTTAGTTTATCCAGCTTATTTCATCCATTTTATAAATCGGGTATTGTATGAGTATCTCGATGACTTCATCCTTGTATTTATTGATTTTGGATGGAAATAGCAATTTAAAATTTTGCAAATCTTTTTCATAAGATTTATTTATAAGTACAATTTGATTTTTGCTCTTAAGCGAGCAAAGAATATTCTTAAAGGTTTTTAAGAACATGTTTATCAAATAGAAGATGATTTTGGTGATTGTATTGCCCATTGAGTGCTTTAAGAATTCTGGTCGATGCGCTTGATCAACGTTATCGATAAGAATCTCCTAAACGCTTTGATGAGACAATCAGACACAGTAAATTGACTTGTAAAAATGTAAATTTTTCTAAAAAGATTATTACATAAAGATAAATGTAATTTTTGTAAGTTTTAGCTTTTCGGGGAAAGAAGATTATTTGAAAGAATTCTTTTTCGATACTCTTATTCTTGTGATTCCCGAAGGGAACCAAGATTTTATCTTTTGTACCAATGCTAATTGTATTGGTTTGGATGCCGTTCTCTTGCAAAAGAGAACGTGTTATCACTTGTGCATCTAAACCATTAAAGCCTATCGAGACTAGGTATGCCACTCATGACCTAGTGCTCGCGGCTTTTGATTTCACTTTCAGAGTTTGGCATCATTGTGTTTGGCGGAGAAATTTGTTCTCCACCTCGATCATAAATCTTTGGAATATTTATTTTTCATAAGGAACTTAATTTGTGTCAACCTCGTTGGCTCGAGTTCCTTGCATCTTATGATCTTGATATTCTTTTATTCCCGTGTTGCCAATGCGCTTAGTCGTAGGCAACAAGTGGTTGATTCTTTGATGATGTCTGAATGGGATTATCTTTTTGTCAAGTTCATCGGACGTTTTGATGTATTGTTTTAGTGAGCTTCGTCTCATTTCTTTTATGGACTAGCGTCCGATGTTCTTTTACGGCCTTCGGTTCATTGGACGTACCATTTTTGTACTACGTCGGTGTTCCGAATTATTTGAGTTTCCGTTCATTGGACGTACCGTTTTTGTACTACGTCGGTGTTCCGAATTGTTTGAGTTTCCGTTCATTGGACGTACCGTTATTGTACTACGTTGATGTTCGGAGTTATTCGTGTTTCCAGTTTCTCAGGCGTAATGATATTATACTACGCCGTTGTACCGGCTCAATTTTCTGTTACTCATGACGTTTTCCACGTCTTTCAACTACGGAATTGCCTTTGGGATTCCGATTTTTATTCTTGAGCCCGGTATTATTGTGGAAATTGAAGTTTCGCCTATTTGACTTATGAGCAACATTCTATTCGCATCATTTCTTTGGGGGTTGAGCGCCTTCGAAATAAAGATGTTCTTCTTGTGAAAGTTCAATGGTTCTCTAATCCCAAGGATTGCTCTTGGGAAATCTAGAGAATTCATCGAGCGAACTCGTCCGGGTTTGCTCTTTCATGCTCTTTTTGGTGCACTTCTTATTTCAAATTTTCTTTTGTGTTGATATGCTTTTATGGTTGTTACTCTTTAGTTATTTCTTAAGATTGCGAGGATGCAATTTCTTTAAGGAGGGGAGTCTGTAACAACCCGCATATTTATTGATTTTATATTTAAATATTTTATTTAAATATTTTATCGTTAGTCAGATTTTAGTCCGAAAAGCTACTTTTTGCAAACGGTCAAATTAGGACTCGAGACCACTTCCATTTGGTTCGAAACGCCATTTATAATCTTTTAAGTATAAAGTTCGATATGTTTGGAGATAGTAGAATTTTGCTACTTTTTCCACTTAGGGCTTTGGTCTTGTTTCAGCTCATTAGACCCAAGCTTGACCCCTCCTCTCTTCATTACCTTACTTTTATTTCCTAATACTCAAGCTTTTGCAACAATGGAGAGAGGAATGGGAAATTAAAACTCCAAACCCTAGTTTTCTTTTGCAAATCAAGTTCTAGCTCCAAAACTAGTAGAAGAAGCTTTGGTAAGTCTCCTCTTCTTCTTCTCCAACTCATTCTCTTATCAATTTCAGAAATTCCTAAACTTAATTTAGGAAATGTTTCTCTTTTTAGCATTAGATTCAAGCTTGTTGAGTTGGAATTGAAGAGTGGTTGTCATTGCCATTGTTCTATAGCTTCTTCATCCTTGTTTTTGGGTTCAAAGGTGAGATTTTTATCTCACATCTTAGTCTATAATTATCTTCGATTGTTAGGTATGAATTCCTAACACTTATTCATGTGCATTTGATTTTGGTTTGGATTGATTTTGTGTATATTCCAATTTTTGGTGTTTTGGTTTGATTTTTTTGAAAATCCTATAATGGATATTTGGACATTGATATTCGAGGCGTATCGAAGAGCCATTAAGGCTGGGTTGTCGCTTGGCATAATTCCTTAGTCGTTGTTGCTCGTCCGATCGTTATCGATATCGTTTGGCCATCATTGGTCCAGGTTTAGGAAATGTCTGAAATTCTAGTTTCAGACGTCTGAATTGATATTTCAGACGTCTGAATTGGTATTCTGGAAAATTTCTATTTCCAGATTCAGACGTCTAAAATTATGGTTCAGACGTCTGAATTGGCTCGTGAGCAACCAGAAAGAAAATAGGCAAATTTCAGCTATTTTCAGACGTCTGAAATTATGGTTCAGACGTCTGAATTACGTTCTGGAAAACTTTTAATTTTCCAGATTCAGACGTCTGAACCACTTCTTTCAGACGTCTGAATCAGCTGTATTTTTCCAGTTTGCCTATTTTGCTTGATTTTCCAAATTTAATCAATTCGTGTTGATTCCCATTTGTTGTTATCATATTTTATCGACTTTGATGACCTTTTCTTTGGGATTTTTGGAATATCCATTTTTGATGGATTTGGTATCGATTTGTTTGGACTTTTATTCACGTCTTCGGATGTGAACTTTGATGATCGATTGTTTCTACAATCGTTTTTTTGTGATTTGTCACTTTAAAAATATAAAGGTTTTCTATACTAGTAGTAATTATCAAAACTCTTTCATCAAAACGATTTTGACACTATTTTAATTACAAAGCTCGTTTCTTAAACCATTTTCCAACCTATTAGTATATACAAACCTTTACCTCATTCGTATGAGAGAATACAATTAAACGGCCTAGCAAAACAAGTGGTATGGAACGCTTGCGTTTACTTCATCGGTTAATTTATGAACTTGTTCGATTGAAACTCTTGTGACAATTTTCTAGTGGAGATCTACAATTTGTTCGCAAATATTTAAGTTAAGCTAGTGGTTATGGGACATGAAGCTAAACTCATATATTTACTAGCTTATTGTAATTGACACTTCTTGATGATCGATGATGATCATTTTATGGTTTAAGACTAGCAATGTGCGATGTCTCTTTGTCCACATGGAGGACTGCACTTCATTTTATTGAGCTTCGGCTCATCAGGAGGAGCTTCGGCTCATAGTTCGCAATGAGGGACAATACCCAGTCTGGAGGAGCTTCGGCTCATCAGGAGGAGCTTCGGCTCATAGTCCGCAATGGGGGACAATACCCAATCAGGAGGAGATTCGGCTCATAGTCCGCAATGGGGGACAATACCCAGTCAGGAGGAGCTTCGGCTCATCAGGAGGAGCTACGGCTCAAAGTCCGCAATGGGGGACTATACCCTGTCAGGAGGACCTCCGGCTCATTTTTATGGGATTGGCCATCCTCTTTCTTGTGCTTTCTGGATTTCTTGTTGATGATATCTAGAATTTGTGTGTCGTTAACTTTTGTGATTTCTAGATATTGATTTCTAGAATTTATGTTTCACCAGCATTTACGATGGGAATTGATATGTATGTCATTATTTGTGGCTTGGTTAATTAAATTAAGAATATGACGTTCTTTTCTGTGTTTTGAGATTCTTGAGATATTGTATGACTTTTGTGGGTTTTCTAATGTATACTTATCATAGTATGACATCGTTTTGTTATCATACGTTTTATTATCATATCTCATATTCTATCTCATTTTATCTGATAATTATAGCTAGACTGATCCGTTTATTATTTTCTTCTTAAATAATACTCGGGTCAGACTGAGATTTTACAGGTGCTTCCTCTTGACTTCCTATCTGGAACCATCATCTGACTTTTGGCTAACTACTCTAGTTTAGTAGTTTTTGTTGTATACATTTAAGATTAGACTCCTTGATGTATACATATTCTTTTGGCTAGCACTTGTATCTATTCTTTTGTGTTTTTGTGGTCCTTATTTGACCACTACTCTGATGTACACTTTCATGTGTTATATTCATATCTATTTCCGCCTTTGTGATATGAATTGTCTGTGACTAATTTGTGTTATGTTTATTTCTATATTTGTTTCCGAGGTCCATATAGCCACTGTGTAGTAGCTTTGAGTTTGTATCGGTATGTCGGATTTCCTCTTGAGATGAAAAGTTACATTTTTTATCTGGCATATCGGTACTCGCACAAAGCAATTATACAGATGGTCGCTCCTCAACAGCCTTATTCTACGTGCTAGTTGACGGCATTACCCCGTAGTGTCCTTGGCTAGCATGGGTATAGAGGTGGGGCATCACAAAAATCCTCCACTGGGATGTTGTCCGGCTTGTTTTCTAGCCTCTCCTCATCAGTCTTATAAGCTTTATAATGAGCTATTTTTATGCGACTCTTGTACCCCTTCCAACAGTCACGAATAGACTTCAACACCCAGTTTTCACATTCATCTGGAATAATATACCGTTGCTTAAATATAAATCAAAGATAAAAAAGAATAAATAAATCAAAATTCAGCTACATTATAGTTAATAGATCAATATTACTTATTAAAGTAAAATTCAGCAACATTATAGTTAATAATAGATTACCTTAACATAATCCCATAGAGATTTCTTCAACTTTTCAGGAACATCCGACCAAGATTTATACGTAAGTGGCACAGACCTTTTCAATGTTCCTAAAAAGTTGCTCAGTTCAGATATTACTTTGTCATCATCTGAAATAGGTTGGAACCACTGGTTCATCATAATTACAACTCTTTTGTCATTCGCCCTTGTATGAACATTAAACATCTTTATGTGACCTCTAAGTCTTTTAGGAACTTCACCTTTAATTAAAATGAAAAGTCCCGTCAAATAATAACATAAATCATAATGTAAATTCGGTACTTAAATATTAATCCTACTGTAATATTAAATATTATTATCACATCAATTCAGTACCTGCTTCAACTTCTTTATTTTCAATGTCTGGCAAGACATTCTCCGCAACATACTTATTTGCCATACCACTTGCACTAGCTTTTGCAGCATTTTTCTTTTGTCGTTCCCGCAGAGCCAAATAATCAGCTATTGTTCCTTTTCCTTCAACATCCTTCTCAGTTGAACTTACTACCAGGCTTGGGCTTCGGCCTGTGCTTCTCAACTTTTTCTTTTCCTTTGCGATACCACTAGCTGAACGAGTTTGTGGTCCACTAACATGCTTGGGCTTCTCAACTTTTTTAGTTCTCTAAATTGTATATATAAGTAGGAAATAAAATTGGATTTTATAGTTATTATCTTCATAAGCAGAAAAAATAAGATATGTAGCTATCACACACCTTTCTTGGACTTTGTGAAGTATCATCTTCACTATGCTCCTCATGGTCCGGATTATATTCCTGATCACTATCCACATCCTCTTGCATCTTTCCTTTTCCTTTATCTTTTTTTTGGTTTGCATTTCTCAGTTCAGCTGAAATTGCAGGCACACCTAGAGAAGCAAGAACTTCCTTGTTCCTCATCACATTAACAGCTCTATGTACTTCATAATCTTTTAGGTTCATCATCAACTTAGCAGCTCTCTGTACTTCATAATCTTTTAGAGATAGTGGAGGTGTAGAATACTCATTTGGAGGTGGTGGAGGTGGTAGATGAACATCCTGCAAGTATATAATAAACAGGAACATCATAGTAAGTATGCTGCAAGAGCGATACAAAATATTCAAATTACAATAAGATCATCATAATAAGAATTCTTCAAACCTGCATGCCATTTTCATCCATATCTTCTTCTTTCGATGTTGGTAAACGTGATTCCAACTTCCTCTTAACATTTGATGAGTTCAGATTCACTGTTGAATCGCTGATTTTTGGTTTTTTTTTTCTGTGTCATCTTCTGAGGATTTACCTGATCAGCTAACTTTAGATTCACGGTTGCATTGTTGGGTTCTGGATTATTCAGCCGTGTCGACTTCCAAGGACTCCTCACCTCAGCTAACTTTAGATTCTCGGTTGCATTGCTGGGTTCTGGATTATTCAGCCGTGCCGACTTCCGAGGACTTTTCACCTCAGCTAACTTTAGATTCACAGTTGCATTGCTATTCAGCCGTGCTGACTTCCGAGGACTGTTGACTTCAGCTAACTTCTTGTTTTTTTGGTTCTGTTGTAGTTGATGAGCCATCACGTACTGTCGTTTCACTGGTTTTGTAGCTGCAACAATACAATGATATTATAATCATAATCTTTAAATGTTATAATCAAAATATCACAATAAATCTTTTTTTGCTATATCAAAATATCACAATCTGTAAATGATATTAACTATTCATTTATATATACTTGTAACCAGATTCTGCCTTGGCCGCATGATTACATGCGGCTGCATTTGCTTCAGTGGCTCAATTGCAGTATCGACAACGTTGTCGATATAAAAATCCAAGTTGCTACCACTGTTAACTCCTTTGACTAATTCGGAGAGGTCCGCATCATTCGTCACTAACTTCCACCCACCCTTTTCACCATTTCTCATATAAATTCCTCCTATTTCGGTGTATTGAAGGTCATCCTTCACAAACTCCATGAGCACTATGTATGAGAAGTAGTCAGGATCAACCCTCTTTACCACAGTATCGGTTCCACCAACATATTGTGCCTTCTGAAATGCACCCTTGTGATGAAATGTGAGCTGCATGAGTTCCCCCATCCTATACAAAATGGATACAGAATGGTGAGTTTACATTGGAAGCAAGATATGAAATAATAAAATGGGCAGGTATATTAAGTACATATGTGTATGCAGGTATATAAAGCACTAGAAACAACAAGGGAACACATAAAATCAGAATAACTTACAAGCAGTCAAGTAATTAAAAAGTAGTAAATTAATTATGAAAATCAACACATACAGAAGTCGTCCCTTAATTAAGAACCAATACATAAATATAAGTCACTTGATATTGCTACATAGAAATCAAGAGGAAGTTTCCTCTATGCTAGGTGGAATGAGGATTTGTGTTGCCGGGACGTCATCTCTATACCACCTAACATCACTAACTTGATTTCCTATTCCATTACCACATTGAATATCATGTAAAACTGGATCATCTTCATTTCCATTTTCATTTTCGACATCACACCAGTCCCTCGGCAATTTCTTGACAACATTATAAAGTGCCGTATCAGTTGGATCTTGTACATAAAATACTTGTTGTACTTGTGAAGCCATAACATACGGATCAGATTTATGGCACAATCTATTAAAATTAACTCGAGTCATCCCATACAAATCTTTCTCTTCTTGGTACCAGCAACACTTAAATAAAACCACTGAAATTTCTCCCCAATAATCAATTTCTAGTATTTCTTCAATTGCTCCGTAGTAACTAACATTACCAACCAATGGATTTTGACCTTTTGAACTTGCAAAGCTAGTGGTCAAGGCAGTCAAGAATACACCACTATTCTGTGTTTTACACTTAGCATCTCTATATTTTGTATGGAATCTGTATCCATTAATAACATATCCACTAAATTTCCTAGCTATTCGATTAGGGCCCATTGCAAGCACTTCTAGCTCTTTCGAAATGTCCTCTTTTTTCCCAACCTCATCCTTCAGCCATTTCCAGAATTCTTCAGTATGTGCTCTCTCTCTTTTATATCTTCTCGATATTGCATGACCATCAATTAAAGCTCGATGTTCCCTATAATAATTATGATGGTATTAATATCAATAAAGAAATATTCTAATTCTTTAATACTTGCTAGAATAAAATTAGAACATAAAAAGGTACTCTTTTAAATTATCTATTTCCTCGTTACCACAACTGAATAGAATGTACCGATGACATGCCATCCACTCAGATTCTTTTAGATGAATAGCTTTTCTGTCTTTCTTTCTTCTTGTACCAATAGCATATTCCATATTTTGTGGACAACTTTCAAATTTAGGTACTGCAACACCACCGCTTAAGAATCTTGAGCATAATGTCAAGCATTCTTCTGCCAAGTAACCTTCGGCGATGGAACCCTCCGGTTTAGATCTGTTGCGCACATAAGATTTGAGTTTAGCTAGATAACGCTCAATCGAAAACATACATCGAACATGCACAGGTCCACCGTATTCAACTTCCTTGCACAAGTGAACCGTCAAGTGAACCATTATGTCAAAGAAAGCCGGTGGAAATATCATCTCAAATTGGCAAAGAATTTCGGCAATTTCTTGTTGTTGCCTCTTCACATCTTCCAAATCAATTACTTTGCCCCAAAGACCTCTTAAGAATGCACCAAATCTTATCAGAGGCAATGCAACCTCAGGCTTCAGTGTTTTTTTCACAGCAAATTGCAACAAGTAGTGAAGTAGAAAATGAGCATCATGGGTCTTGTACCCTGAGATTTTCCTTTCCTTCGTGTGAACATACCGACTGATATTGGCTGCACAACCGTATGGCAATTTAACATTCTCCAGTACTGAGCAAAATATTTCTTTTTCTTTATTCGTCATGTCAAATATGGCAGCCCTAATCTCAAAGTGTTCACCGTCATTTGATAAAACGGGATGCAGGACCTTCCTGATGCCCATTTCCTGTAAATCAAAACGAGCATTCAAATGTTCTTTTGACTTGCCACTAATATTTAGCAAAGCACCGAGTATGTTGTCGCATATGTTTTTCTCTATATGCATAACATCAAGGTTATGTCGCAATAAATTGTGGCTCCAACACGGTAAATTGAAAAATATTGACTTCTTTTTGAAAGGGGAATCCTTTTTCTTCCCAAAATTATTTTCAAAGTCATGCAACAGTTCTCTAATGTCTGTTCCTGATAAATTTCCTGGAATCTGTCCTATTTCAACTTCACCATTGAACCTCCTCTTATCAAACCTCCACTTGTGTTTCGGATCCAGAAATTTTCTATGATTCATGTAGCACATTTTTTACTATGTTTCAAGTACATTGAAGAAGTCTCATAATGGCATACAGAACAACCCAATTTACTCTTTGTGCTCCAACCGGATAACATTGCATACCCCGAAAAATCGCTAATGGTCCACAACACACTTGCACGTAACATGAATTTTTGATCAGTAAAGGCATCATAAGTTTCTATGCCTACATCCCATAATTCTTTCAACTCTTTAATTAGAGGCTGCATATATACATCAATTTTATTCTTTGGAGACTCTGGACCGGAGATGAGTGTTGAAAGAATTAGATTTTCGGGCTTCATGCACAACCAAGGTGGAAGGTTGTAGTTAACTAATACAATTGGCCATGTACTGTAAGTTGTACTCATTATAGGAAAAGGATTGAATCCATCAGAGGCTACACCCAATCTGATATTTCTATTTTCTGATGATAAATCAGGATAAATAGCATCCATCGCCTTCCAAGTCTCGCTATCAGCTGGATGTCTAAGTTTTCCGTCTTTTTTTCGGCCCACAGAATGCCATCTCATAAGTTGTGAATACTCCTTGCATATAAACAGCCTTTGCAGCCTTGGTTTTAGCTGAAAGTAACGCATCACTTTTGCCGGGACTTTGTGAATCAACTTCTCTGGATCATTGTCACGGGTGCCTTTCTTTTCCTCTTCCCACCTCGAAATACCACAAGAGTTACAAACATCTTTATCTTCATTTTCTGCCCAATAGAGCATGCAATCGTTTGGACATGCGTGTATTTTTTTGTAATCAAGACCTAAATCTTTAATGATTTTCTTCGCGGCTCTAAAAGATAAAGGTATGTGGGCCTGTGGAAAAGCCTCTCTAATCAACTCTAGTTGTGATAACCCTGATTTTTTTGTGAAGTAATGATTTAAATTAGTTTATGTTTGTTTTAAAATTACATTGAAAAATGGATAGGAATAGAAACTGTTTTGCAAGTGTATGGTTTAAATATAAATGTGTACACAAGATGGTGCACACACATGCACACATTTTTTGTGTGTGATAAAATAGGCAACAGATAATATATATGTTAGTATAAATAAATTACAAATACATATGTAGGCAGATATGATCTGGTCTTTAAAAAGTTTGGCATAAAGAAAACAAATATATATAAATAGGCAGAAATAGTAAATACATGTAGAAAGTAAAAGATATTTAAAGAAAAAAAAAAGAAGAGAGAAAAACAAAGCTTGCATGGAAATGGTATGAACCCTTAAATAAACACTTTATCCATTTCCAACAATTCTTTTTGCTTAGGAAAAATTAAAGTCATGCATATAAAATGACCCGGGGTAAGATTAAAAGAATGAGGTTTATTTTCTGGAAAAAAAATATAACAAGGACCACATACCCTTTTCTTGTATATATGAATCAAGTGTAAGGCAGATCATATTATGGGGTAAAACTGACCTTGGGTAATTCCATAAAACCCTAGTAACAGCCAGGGTTTATATAAGGAGGCTTAGTGTAGTAAGATCATACACATTTGCTCTTCATAACCAAAAGGAAAATAGAAAAAAATATAAGCCAGAGAAAATAAGGAGCACCGGCCATTAGAGTTAGAGGAAGGCAGAGGATCAAAAGGAAAGAAAGGCTTAGGAAAAAGGAATTAATGTGAGTAACCTCACTGAAAACTTTGGCATTAAGTCATGTATATTGAGGCAGCCTATTTAAATTAATAATTCACTTTTGTAAGTTAGGTTCATTTTATGATTTGATGACTTTTGTTTGTTAATGATCTGTTCAAGTGTAAAACCCTTCATAGTGATTTACCCAAAAAAAATAAGAGTCATGGATTTCATGTTTAAATTGTTTATCTATGCTGTGAATTAACTTTGAGATGGAGTGATTTCTTTTTATGGGTTTTCTTCATAAAGTTATTTATTAAATCACAGGGTTCATGTTGTAGATATATGGTCTGAAAATGGAAGAAAAAATATGGGGCTGCAACATTGTGTTGTTGCTTATGCCTCATGTTAACTAAAACAAAGGAAAATGTAGAAGTGCAATGTTATACATGTGCTGAGCTTCTATGTTTTATAAACTACCCAAAACAAAGTATATACTTATGGTTTAACCAGATCTTCAAGATTGATAAGGATCTGATTGAACCAGAGGTAAGAGGAGACATCTAGTAAACTATTTATGACCATATGTTTATAACTTGATCCATTGAAACCCATAGGCAAAATAAAATGCTAAGAAATCACATCTGTTTTCATGGTTAAATGTTTGCTTCTGAGAATATGACTTACCAATTTCTGGATGAATACTTGTTGATTGAATTGTTTATTTTTCTCTGATTGAAAAGTGAGATGAAGAGGGGATTAGCACAATTATGAAAAAGGAAATAACACTTAGTAATTTAAATAAGGACTTTGATCTTAGGGCTACAAAATATAGCTTGGCAAGGTGAACATTGCAAGCTCACACAAGGTATGTTTATACCCAGGGGCCTGAGTGTGCTGCGTTAACAGAAAGATGTCCCAGGCAGTGTGTGGTTTAACAAGAGAAAGTAGCTAAAGACCATATGACACTTGATAGTGAACAATAGAAATAGGTTCAGGTAAGGCTTGGGTGAAGTCCCTGATGGCCAGTAAATTTGTAAAGGGGGCTTGATGACTGAATTGATGATTACATTGGTTGGTTTATGATGTTTTATTGGTGAATCTTATGACTGTTTTCTCTGAACTAAACCACTTGGATCATACATAATTTGTGTTGCATTGATATGAATGCACATGCCTAACAAAAACATGCACAAAGATGATACCGAGTTTCTAAATTCATTCAATGTATTTGAGTATAAATAAAAGTCATATAAAATCATGTTTTTAGGTAGATTACTCATACCAGACATTAGTCTGACCCTTGTGTGTTTATGCACCATTGGGTGTCTCATATTTGTATGAGGCAGTTCATGGTGATTATGCAGGAAAATAGGAATTTCATTGATCAAGCTTTGGATTGAGTTAGCTACATAGGGAATTGGATGCAATATTTACAGATTTGCTGAAGTTAAAATAGATGTTTATGCCAAATTTATGTTAAGCTATGTTGTTCAAGTTGCTTAGAAAAACCAATGTATTGTAATTGACTGTTTTGTAAGTATTGGACTTATATGGGTGTTTCAGCTGAAACTTATGAGTTTTATTTTGAAAATGTTTCACTAAGTAATGAAGTTTTTTAAGCTTTCTGATTAATTAATTTATAATGATAGGAAACTTGAGATTGTAAGGATTTATAAACTAAATGAACAACTAGGTATTTGGCATGAGAAATTCATGTTTACAGATGATAGAAAATCTGGCAAACAAAGACTTCGAGTCACTTTAGAAAGAAAACAGAATAACATGTATTTTGGCCAAGAATAGAAGCAAATTGAATAAGGCTAGTATGACCATTTACTGAGCCTAGGTTCAACCAGCAACAACAAGCTTTAAACTCAATTTTCAGGGAAGTTTAATAATCCAAAATAGGGAAGACTCAATTATTTTTAGACTAATAATTTTCTTAAAAATAAGGGACAAAAATCTTCCTGTGAATATACATGCACAGGAACATGCACACACATGCACAGTTAAAAACACAGTTCATACAGTAATAAGATTATGGGAAATACATACATAATGTTAAATCTATAAGTCATGAAATCAATAGTTATGAAGAAATAGACATGACTGGAAAACTTGAAAAATTCTTTGCTATGAGGAGAATCACTTGAAAATCCCCAAATAGATTCTCTGCTTCCAAACCTCTATACTCTGATTTAAAAACAGAAAGTATTATATATACATATTTTCATATATTAAAGTTTAAGATAATTTGAGCACAACAATATTTTTATATTGGCTTAAAGATCCTGGATAGAAGAAAAATTAGAGATGACACTCTCTTGATTAGATGACCACAGCATGTAAAAAAAAACTTTAGGGTAAGAAAGTGGGTCATCTCATTTGGTATCAGAGCTATGTTGTTAAATAACAGCAAAATTTTGTATGAAGTTGTTTGCATTAGATGTATGAAGGTGTTGACTGCTTTGGATGCTTTGTGTGTTAGTATTTACACTATTAATATCTATTATGACAGAATAAGTGATAGATTAAAATGAATTAATCTATAGAGTATTAGGAAAAACAGACTAACCGAAGTGTTATATCCATAGAGCTATGGTAGGACCTAGACAACAAAATGTAGGAACAAGTGAACCACCCATGGTGAATGTGCAAGAATTCATGAGAGCCATAAGGGATGGAGTAGGCAACAGGCAGGAAAATCCACATGAGGAGCTTTCCAAACTACTCAAGACTTTTACCAATCTTGGAGGCAAAACTTTTGATGGCACAGAAGGAGTTATGGGAGTTCAAAATTGGCTCAGAATTTTGGAAAGAATCTTTGCAGACATGCAAGTTGAAGACCAAAGGAAGAGGCAAATTGCATCCAGGCAATTGAGAGGAGCAGCTTTGGATTGGTGGGAGGTTATCATAGCTGGAAGACCTGAAGGAGAAGTAACATGGGATCAATTTAAAGCAATGTTGGAAGGCAGGTTTGTCCCTGCATCAGCTAAGGAGTCTTTGCTGGAGGAATTCATCAAATTAAGGCAAGGGACTATGAGTGTCACTGAGTACACTCAGAAGTTTGAATCATTGGCAAAGTATGGTGCAGTACTCATTACTACTGAGGAGGCTAAGAATGGCAGATATATTCAAGGGCTGAACCCTAGCCTTAGTAGAGCCATGCTACCATACAAGGACATGACTTTTGATCAAGTTTTGGATTTGACTTTGAGCATTGAACAACATGATAAAGCTAGAGAGAATTTCAGGGCATTCAAGAATAACCAAAACAAGAAGGGAAAGGGTAAATTTCACCCTTATGATAAGAAGAAAACAGACATAGCTTCCACCAAGAAACCAGAAGAAGTCAGGGCTGCTGAAATTAAGAAGAAGATTACTTGTTATAACTGTGGCCAAGAGGGGCATATGAAGAATAGATGCACAAATGTTAGGCCTGCATCCTTCAATTGTCACAATTGTGGGAAGGAAGGTCACATAAAGAGGAATTGTCCAGATTTTAAGCAAGGAAAATTAGGGGCTTTGGAAGGGAAAGGCAAGGCAGCTGAGGGATCAAGTGTTGAAAAGCATGGTCAAGTTGAAGGTACTTTGCTTATTCACTCAATACCTTTTACAGTAGTGTATGATACTGGGGATACACACTCATTGATCTCCCATGATATTGCACAACAATTAAAATTGAATTGTATGATTGTTGATAAGCCACTGTTAATTAAAAGCCCTATAGGTAGTTCATGTGTTCTGGGTATGATATGTATGCAACTAGGGTTAAATATAGGAGGACATGTGTTTGAGTCAGACCTATATGTGTTGCAATATCCGGGCATAGGGATTATTCTAGGAGTTGATTGGTTGAGTAGATATAAGGCTATCATAAATATGGAGACATCCACCATATCATTGAAAGTTTCTGATGGACAAAGAATAGTTGTTCTTTGTGAGGCCAACAAGAATAGAAGTATAGCCAACCTTTTTACATTGTCTAATGAAAAACCCATGCCTGCATTAGAAGAAATCCCTATAGTGAATCAATATATAGATGTGTTTGGTGAAGTTAGGGGAATTCCAAACCACAAGCCAGTTGAGTTCTCAATTAAAATAATTCCAGGAGCTAGCCCAGTGGTTAAAAGACCAACCAGAATAGGGCCTAAGGAGTTGATGGAGCTGAAAAAGCAATTGGTTGAACTAGAAGAAAAAGGTTTTATTAGACCCAGTAGCTCATCATTGGGAGCACCAGTAATTTTTGTTAAGAAACAAGATGGATCCCTTAGGTTATGTATTGACTATAGGGAATTAAATAAAGTCACAGTTAAAAATAAATATCCCTTACCAAGAATTGATGATCTCTTTGATCAATTGAGTGGTGCAAAAATATTTTCTAGGCTTGATTTAGCTTCAGGCTTTCATCAGATGAAAGTAGAAGAGGAAAGCATTAAGTATACAGCCTTTAACACAAGATATGGACTTTATGAATTTTTAGTAATGCCATTTGGCTTGACAAATGCTCCTTCCTATTTTGTTGATTTGATGAATAGGATTTTTAGAGAATACTTGGATAAGTTTGTATTGATATTTATTGATGACATACTAATTTATTCTAAGTCAGTTAGAGAGCATGAAAATCATTTGCATATGGTGTTCAAGAAACTGAGGCAGGAAGACTTAAAAGCCAAAATTTCAAAATGCACTTTTTGGCAAAATGAAGTGAATTTTCTAGGTCATATTATATCAGAAAAAGGAATATCTGTGGATCCTAATAAAGTCATTGCAGTGCAAGCTTGAAAAAGGCCTACTAATGTCACTGAGGTCAGATCATTCATGGGAATGGCTGGTTACTATAGAAGGTTTATAAAAGAATTTGCAAAAATTTCAATCCCACTAACCAGATTGACTAGGAAAAATCAAGGGTTCACTTGGACTGAGGAGTGTGAGAAAGCCTTTGGGAAACTAAAGGAAGCACTACTATAAGCTCCAATCCTTAAAGTGCCTGAAGGAAATGAAAACTTGGTGGTGTATACTGATGCAAGTGGACAAGGGCTTGGGGCAGTATTGATGCAACAACATCAAGTGATAGCTTATGCTTCTAGGTAGTTGAAACCAAGTGAGGTAAGATATGCTACTCATGACCTTGAATTGGCTGCTATAGTGTATGCTCTTAAGTTAGGGAGACATTACTTGTTAGGGGCAAAATTTGAAGTTTATACAGACCATAAATCACTTAAATATTTGTTTTCACAAAAATAATTAAATATGAGGCAGCAAAGATGGATTGAACTCCTAACCTCATATGATTTTGAAATATTATACACCCCTGGTAAGGCTAATAAAGTAGCAGATGCCCTAAGTAGACAACTTGCTAACATGGCTAGATTGATGGTAAAAGAGTTTAACACTTTATCATTGTTAATTGATTCAGAAATAGAAAGTGATAATATAGAAAACATGAGCCTATGCAGTGAGAATGTAGAAATGGGAAAATTAAGTTTTATTACTCTGGGGTCAGAATTGAGGAATAAAGTTTTAAAGCTACAAGACCAAGATCCATTTTTAATTGAAAAGAAGACTCATATATTAAATGATGAGGCAGTGGAAGGTTTTCAGTTGAATGATCAAGGCCATTTGAAGAAAGGAAAAAGAATATGTGTTCCAGCAATTGATGAGTTGAAGCAAGAAATCTTGGATGCTTACCACAAAAGCAAATACACTATACACCCAAGAAGCACAAGAATGTATCACAACCTCAAGAGGGATTATTGGTGGAGTGGTATGAAGAGTGCAGTGGCAACCTATGTATCCAAATGTATGGTTTGCCAACAGGTGAAGGCTGAGTATCAAAAACCCTCAGGGATGCTTCAACCTTTGCAAATACCACAGTGGAAATGGGAAGACATATCAATGGATTTCATTGATGGTTTGCCTAGAACTAGGAAAGGAAATGATAGTATTTGGATAGTGGTTGATAGGTTAACCAAGTCAGCCCACTTTATACCAGTAAAATCAGAAAGAAATGCAAGTACACTAGCCCAGTTGTTTATTAAGGAAGTAGTCAGACTGCATGGTATACCAAAGACTATAGTAAGTGATAGAGATACCATCTTCACTTCAAAGTTTTGGTAGAGTTTTCATAAGGCAATGTGGACTGATTTATGCTTAAGCACAGCATACCATCCTCAATCTGATGGCCAAACGGAAATTGTGAACAAATTGCTTGAAGACATGTTAAGAGCTTGTGTATTGGATTGGGGAGGAAGTTGGGAGGATCATATCTTTTTAGCCGAATTTGCATACAACAATAGCCATCATAGTAGCATAGGCATGGCACCCTTTGAAGCTCTCTATGGGAGACCATGTTTATCACCCTCAAGTTGGCTTGAATCTAGGGAAAAAGTGGTCTTAGGACCAGAAAATGTAAAGGAAACTTCTGAGAAGATAGCTTTGATCAGAAAAAGAATTGCTTCTGCCCAAGATAGGTAAAAGAAATATGCAGATCAAAGAAGGAAGGCAGTACAATATGATGTTGGAGATTATGTATTTATCAAAATATCACCCATGAAAAAGGTTCTAAGGTTTGGGAAACAAGGAAAGTTGATTCCTATATATATAGGGCCATATAAAATTTTAGAAAGAATAGACACTGTAGCCTATAAGCTAGAGTTACCAGAAGAAATGAGAGCAATGCATGATGTTTTTCATGTGTCTCAACTTAGAAGATGGGTTCATGATAAGGAGGCAATCCTAGAATCCCCTAAGGATGTGCAGATTGACCCTAGGATGATCTATGAAAAGGAGCCAGTGAGCATAGTTTCTAGAGAAACCAAGAAATTGAGAAACAAAGAAATTAAATTAGCGAAAGTGCAATGGAGTCTTGACCCAAATGATTGCACATGGGAAGTGGAGGATACAATCAGAAATGATTATCCACAACTGTTTGATTAAATGAAAGGTAAATTTATATATTGATGAATGTTTTGATTGAATAAGCATTATGATTTTTTTATGCATAGTGTTTAATCAAGTGATTGGCTTGAGAATGGTTTGAGGTCAGAAAATTGATTTTTCTGGAGTAATGATATTAAGTTAAGTATGAAAGAATTGTGGGACACAATTCCTAAAAGGAGGGGTATATGTGATAACCCTGATTTTTTTGTGAAGTAATGATTTAAATTAGTTTATGTTTGTTTTAAAATTACATTGAAAAATGGATAGGAATAGAAACTGTTTTGCAAGTGTATGGTTTAAATATAAATGTGTACACAAGATGGTGCACACACACACACATTTTTTCTGTGTGATAAAATAGGCAACAGATAATATATATGTTAGTATAAATAAATTACAAATACATATGTAGGCAGATATGATCTGGTCTTTAAAAAGTTTGGCATAAAGAAAACAAATATATATAAATAGGCAGAAATAGTAAATACATGTAGAAAGTAAAAGATATTTAAAGAAAGAAAAAAAAGAAGAGAGAAAAACAAAGCTTGCATGGAAATGGTATGAACCCTTAAATAAACACTTTATCCATTTCCAGCAATTCTTTTTGCTTAGGAAAAATTAAAGTCATGCATATAACATGACCCGGGGTAAGATTAAAAGAATGAGGTTTATTTTCTGGAAAAAAAATATAACAAGGACCACATACCCTTTTCTTGTATATATGAATCAAGTGTAAGGCAGATCATATTATGGGGTAAAACTGACATTGGGTAATTCCATAAAACCCTAGTAACAGCCAGGGTTTATATAAGGAGGCTTAGTGTAGTAAGATCATACACATTTGCTCTTCATAACCAAAAGGAAAAATAGAAAAAAATATAAGCCAGAGAAAATAAGGAGCACCGGCCATTAGAGTTAGAGGAAGGCAGAGGATCAAAAGGAAAGAAAGGCTTAGGAAAAAGGAATTAATGTGAGTAACCTCACTGAAAACTTTGGCATTAAGTCCTGTATATTGAGGCAGCCTATTTAAATTAATAATTCACTTTTGTAAGTTAGGTTCATTTTATGATTTGATGACTTTTGTTTGTTAATGATCTGTTCAAGTGTAAAACCCTTCATAGTGATTTACCCAAAAAAAAATAAGAGTCATGGATTTCATGTTTAAATTGTTTATCTATGCTGTGAATTAACTTTGAGATGGAGTGATTTCTTTTTATGGGTTTTCTTCATAAAGTTATTTATTAAATCACAGGGTTCATGTTGTAGATATATGGTTTGAAAATGGAAGAAAAATATGGGGCTGCAACATTGTGTTGTTGCTTATGCCTCATGTTAACTAAAACAAAGGAAAATGTAGAAGTGCAATGTTATACATGTGCTGAGCTTCTATGTTTTATGAACTACCCAAAACAAAGTATATACTTATGGTTTAGCCAGATCTTCAAGATTGATAAGGATCTGATTGAACCAGAGGTAAGAGGAGACATCTAGTAAACTATTTATGACCATATGTTTATAACTTGATCCATTGAAACCCATAGGAAAAATAAAATGCTAAGAAATCACATCTGTTTTCATGGTTAAATGTTTGCTTCTGAGAATATGACTTACCAATTTCTGGATGAATACTTGTTGATTGAATTGTTTATTTTTCTCTGATTGAAAAGTGAGATGAAGAGGGGATTAGCACAATTATGAAAAAGGAAATAACACTTAGTAATTTAACTAAGGACTTTGATCTTAGGGCTACAAAATATAGCTTGGCAAGGTGAACATTGCAGGCTCACACATGGTATGTTTATACCCAGGGGCCTGAGTGTGCTGGGTTAACAGAAAGATGTCTCAGGCAGTGTGTGGTTTAACAAGGGAAAGTAGCTAAAGACCATATGACACTTGATAGTGAACAATAGAAATAGGTTCAGGTAAGGCTTGGGTGAAGTCCCTGATGGCCAGTAAATTTGTAAAGGGGGCTTGATGACTGAATTGATGATTTATGATGTTTTATTGGTGAATCTTATGATTGTTTTCTCTGAACTAAACCACTTGGATCATACATAATTTGTGTTGCACTGATATGAATGCACATGCCTAACAAAAACATGCACAAAGATGATACTGAGTTTCTAAATTCATTCAAAGTATTTGAGTATAAATAAAAGTCATATAAAATCATGTTTTCAGGTAGATTACTCATACCAGACATTAGTCTGACCCTTGTGTGTTTATGCACCATTGGGTGTCTCATATTTGTATGAGGCAGTTCATGGTGATTATGCAGGAAAATAGGAATTTCATTGATCAAGCTTTGGATTGAGTTAGCTACATAGGGAATTGGATGCAATATTTACAGATTTGCTGAAGTTAAAATAGATGTTTATGCCAAATTTATGTTAAGCTATGTTGTTCAAGTTGCTTAGAAAAACCAATGTATTGTTATTTACTGTTTTGTAAGTATTGGACTTATATGGGTGTTTCAGCTGAAACTTATGAGTTTTATTTTGAGAATGTTTCACTAAGTAATGAAGTTTTTAAAGCTTTCTGATTAATTAATTTATAATGATAGGAAACTTGAGATTGTAAGGATTTATAAACTAATGAACAACTAGGTATTTGGCATGAGAAATTCATGTTTACAGATGATAGAAAATCTGGCAAACAAAGACTTCGAGTCACTTTAGAAAGAAAACAGAATAACATGTATTTTGGCCAAGAATAGAAGCAAATTGAATAAGGCTAGTATGACCATTTACTGAGCCTAGGTTCAACCAGCAACAACAAGCTTTAAACTCAATTTTCAGGGCAGTTTAATAATCCAAAATAGGGAAGACTCAATTATTTTTAGACTAACAATTTTCTTAAAAATAAGGCACAAAAATCTTCCTGTGAATATACATGCACAGGAACATGCACACACATGCACAGTTAAAAACACAGTTCATACAGTAATAAGATTATGGGAAATACATACATAATGTTAAATCTATAAGTCATGAAATCAATAGTTATGAAGAAATAGACATGACTGGAAAACTTGAAAAATTATTTGCTATGAGGAGAATCACTTGAAAATCCCCAAATAGATTCTCTGCTTCCAAACCTCTATACTCTGATTTAAAAACAGAAAGTATTATATATACATATTTTCATATATGAAAGTTTAAGATAATTTGAGCACAACAATATTTTTATATTGGCTTAAAGATCCTGGATAGAAGAAAAATTAGAGATGACACTCTCTTGATTAGATGACCACAGCATGTAAAAAAAACTTTAGGGTAAGAAAGTGGTTCATCTCACTAGTATATCCCCAACTGCAGACTCTGTAATTCCATGTACACATTTTAAAGAATAAAGCCTGATGATAAAACTTAATCTCGAAAATTTTGAACAGTCAGGATATAATTGCTGCTTTCCATCTTCGACAAGGCGATAAAATCTTTTAGCATCGGCATTTGGTGCATCAGAATTCTCATCTTCACAGTTCTGCATATTTCCATGAGTACGGTGCAACATTTCACCTAGATTATCTCCAAAATCACCAGCATCACAGTCTATCTTCATCACTCCTTCCAAAATTGGGGTGAGAAACCTCATAAATCCATTTCACATACAAGGGAGATGGAACTTTGTAGATGAGATGATCATAAATTATATCTGGACGACGCCACATGCTATTTTTACAATTCTTGCATGGGCACGTCATTTCATCGCCTACGACGAACTTAGAAAAACCGTTTTGTATAAAGGCTCTTATCCCGCTAATATATCCTTCACTAAACTTTGGAAGTTCTATCCAAATGTTTTCGCTGTCCATCACTACAATTATGAATATGAGTATTTTAACATAAAAAGATAAATTTGTGTGTGTGTCCAACAAGAGGAAACCTAGACAAGTCGAATTGTTAATTCATGCCGAATTAAGAATTTATAAGTAGTTTAAATCGAAACCCTAAAGTGATGGGAGAGAGTGTTATACCTCAAAATCGAAATTGAAGCCCTAAAGTGATGTGAACAGTGCTTGAACCCCCAAATCGAAGCGAAATCGCTGAACAAAGCTTGAACCCCCAAATCGAAGCCCTAATCGAACCGAAATCGCTGAACCCCAAATTAAGAATGTTCGCTTGAACCTTTGTAAGAAGACAGAGAAGAATGAAAATAAAAGGTTATTTGCGGGGACTTTTTTCTTCGCGGCTCTAAAAGATCAAGGAGTGGTGTTCGGATTGATGTGGTGTCACGTTCTCCAATGTAGGATTTGCCTTGGTAGATTAGCGCGGATCGATGCGAAAGATATGCAAAGGTCTGCTATAGCAACAGTATAAAAAAATGTTGCATCAATTACACTTGTTTAGCTAGAGCAACACATTTTTATGGCTAAGGCAACACCAAAAATTCAACGTTGCAGTAGGACCAAAATTGTATAGCTATCGCAACATTTTACCTAGCAACACCTTGCAAAAATGTTGCAGAAGGCCATCTATGACGTAGTGTAAGTGAAGAGAAACCAAGTCAGAGTTCCTTTTCTGAAGCCACGACTGTTGTATTTATTGGTGAAATCCCGGCTACAGGGCCTTCTTACCTACATGGGCCCACCAAAACCATAGTCGAGCCCATATCGTTCATCACTTGCCAACCTGAAGCAAAATTCGAAGTAGAACCCAAAGTAAGTTTGTCGCCGACCCATAGTTAAACATAGCCGACCCCTTGCTTGGT
The DNA here is from genome assembly GCA_030737815.1 of Allium fistulosum. Lineage (NCBI taxonomy): Eukaryota > Viridiplantae > Streptophyta > Magnoliopsida > Asparagales > Amaryllidaceae > Allium > Allium fistulosum. The sequence goes on along the minus strand of CM060901.1, from coordinate 540,709,926 downwards.
CCTCCTCTGCCGACCCGAAGCACCTTCTACGCCGACCTGAAGAAAACACCTTCCTGACCCGGAGTTATTCCATATGTTGATCCCTCAAAGTATGCCGACCCCTTGTATCTTCCTCTCTACTGACCCAAGTGCCTACCCGAAGCTATTGCAATACCGACCCGAAGCATCCACCAATGCCAACCCGATCCATCCTCTAGTAGAACCCTTGAAGTGATGCAACCTTGACCCTATGTCGACCCGAGTCCTTGTTTGTGCCGACCCGGAGCCATCCTCATATGCTAACCTTATGCCATTTATATGCTGATCCCTCTAAGTTGTATGCCGACCCGAAGCGCTCCCTGATGCCGACCTGAAGTTCGCATGTTACCGACCTAAAGTGCTCTCCTCAATGCCGACCCCTCTCAACATTTTATGCCAACCCAAAGCTGAGTGCATGCCGACCATAAGCTAGAGCATTGCCGACCCCAAGCAAATTCCGACCTCAAGCAAACATGCCGACCCCGAGTTTCTTCTATAGCCAACCCCAAGTGGATCAATTACCGACCCGAAGTAAGTGCTTTCCTAACCCGAAGCAATTCCCTCAGCGACTCGAAGTAGACCCATCTCTTTCCAAAATCCATATTCCAAGTACCCTGCGTCGTTTGTCCATCGACCATGCTCAATCCCGGCCTCATATCTATACTTATTATCTGTAATCGATCGTCTATCCATTCATCTAAACTAAGTTCATGACATTCCAGCCTCGATAATCGTGAAGTTATTGGGATAAATCCGCCTATATAATGCCTTGCCAAAAGGCGGGTTAACAATTTAACAACCCTTATCCCTTCCAATCATATCATAACAATGCTAAGGAAGGAAGTTCCTTGCTACTTAATATCATTAAATTGGGAAAATAGGCAGGACCTCCAACCATTTAGTACCTAACCCCAGGAAAACCCTTTTTGGTACTCCTTAACCGACATCGTACGAAATCTCTTATAGGTCACTTAACACTTCCTAGATAGGGAAGATGCAGAACCTAACACAACCATTTAATACCTCAATCCCGAAGCAGACCCTCCCAAGAGATTTCCTCTAACACATATAAGTGATAATCCTGACGGTCTAATACGCACCTATAAGATAATCCTGACGAATTAAACTCCTTAAACAGGGAGAAGGCAGACCCTAACACAACCATTTAATACCTTACTCCCTGAAGCAGGCCCATCGTCGGATATCTATTCTATGACCCGTAACCCAAACTGTAACGACTCACATTAGTACGACTATCCATAGGTGCTGGTAGCTAGATTACTTGGGAAGACTTACCCTACATAATTGGGACTAACCTCGCGCCCACCGTGGGTACTTATTATAGGCGATGTCCCACATCAGTTTCAAAATCACACTATTGGTAGCCAGATTAGCTGGACAAACTTCTATGTGCTTTTAACTGACCTTGCATCCTTATAACTTAGTCATATTTTCAATTGCCAACATTTCAAAACTATACGAACATTATGTATAATATATACATAATATACCTTACCCATATTTACACATTAAGAGCTATATAAGGGAAACCCCTTATTTTGCCTTTATTTATGGATTAAATTCCATAATTGTCCTAACTCTTTTTATTAGATTAATTATTAATGGTTAATACGTATGTTATTGGTTTATAATTGTAAAAATTTTGGGGTCTAAAGGAATATGTTATCATTATAGTTATGCCTGGTTCATTTTATGTGTATTTAGGTAATTTATCAGCTTCCTTACTTAAGGTGTTATATTATTTAATATTAACAAATGCAATAATTATACAAGTCAATTCAGTATAGCAATTACATAATAACAAACATTATCAATAAACTGGGTATATGAAATAGACTTGTGTACATTAAAAGAAGGAATTCAAAGCATATGATTTTTTTTGACATTAATACAATAGAACTAGTCCTCCCTTTTCCTGAGAAGCAAAATTACAATATAATCTTTTGTATTCCATTCAAGCTTTTTAAAAACTAGTGTTGCATAGTTATTGAAATAGGCAGTGCAAACCACGAAAAAGAGAAGAAGAATCTCTTTTTTCCTATTTTGCACACCTCTTTCTACTTTGTTATTTAGAATTCTTTGCCATTACAATCACAAATGGAAAAGTGAAATCAAGTAGAATAAAAATTATGTAGATGTTCCTCAATTAAATTCTACTAAATTAAAATAAAATAAAGAAGATTCTCACCAATTCACATATTAAGAGGAGATTTTGGGGTCTAAGGTGATGGTTTTCATATACAAAATCACCTAAGGCACAATACAAATCCAAATATCAAACTATACAATACTACCAATGAAAAGTCGAGATTCCCACTCACAAATAATTCCTAATGAACTAGTTAGGAGTTTCTTTATGCAATAGCTTTTCCCTTTCTCCAAGTTATGTCCTTTTTGTTATATAATAAATTTGTTTACGCATATTAGATTTAGAAATTATAGATTAGGGAAGAAAATATATATAATATTACCTTTCTTTATTGCTAGATCTCTTTAAATCTTCCCCTAATTCTTGGACATATATGTTTATTTTTAAAGTTGGAGCTTGAGAAGTTATTTTGTGGAGAAAGAGAATGGCAGAGTGTCGTTGATGGCTTAAGATATACATGAAAACAATTAGGGGGGTAACCTCTTATTTATAGTAGTTCCGATGCGCTGGAACCGTCAGATGGAGAATACTTAAAAAAATTAAATTAGGGCCTTTTAAGCCTCGGCAAACCATAGTTTTCACACAAAGACCGGTCAACTGCCCCTTCATAGGCGGTCGACGGATTAATGTTTTTGGTTATATATTTGTTAACGTTATCTCATTAATATTTATTACCATATTTTAATTTTAATGTTAATGATTATTTAAATGTTAAGTCTAATATTTACCATTTATTTTCATGTTGAATTTAATGATATTTATTACCTTAATTTGTTTTGAATATTTTCGATTCTTAAACACTAATATCTTCTTCAATTGAACTTCGATCGTGAAGTTCTATATATGAAAACTGCTTAGAAAATCACCATGAATACAATGGTGCAAGTTTCGTAGCCAAATTCTAACATTTACAAAATTTCCATTTTTAGCGTTATTATTAATTAATTGATTTTTCTTAATTAATTTTCTGTTAGTTTTGCAGGGTGTTACAAGTGCTTTCTCTGCCCTTGTTGTTATGGTAAGAAAAAAGATTGTTCTTAGAAATTTGCATAGAGTACAAAGGTTTGAATAAGCAAATTCTAAAGGATAAATTTCCTATACCTTTAATTGATTACCTTTCAGATAAGCTTTATGAATCTGAATACTTTACTAAACTTGATCTAAAATTAGGTTACCATCAAATAAGATGCATGAAGATGATATTCACAAATAGCCTTTAGAACTCATGATGGCAATTTTGAATTTTTAGTAATGCATTTTGGTTTGACAAATGCCCCATCTACATTTCATGCTCTTATGAATTGCACTATTTAAAAAAAATCCCGAGGCAAATTATTTTAGTCTTTCTTGGTGCTATCTTAATTTATAACATATGCTGGGATGATCACTTAAGGCATTTAAGAATAACACTTCAAATTCTACAAGACAACAAACTAGCTATCAATCTCCCCAAATGCTCATTTGCTGAAGACAAATTACAATATTTAGGACATATTATTCAGAAAATGGCATTGCAGTTGACAAAGAAAAACCCAAAGCAGTTTCAGATTGGTCTCAACCATAAAATATCAAAAGCTTTGAGAGGGTTTCTATAACGACCCGCAAATTTATCACTTGGGTAAATTATATTTATTTTTAAAATATATAGATATAGGTTTAAAAGTAAGAAATAATCATGTTTTAAGTGGTAAATAATAATAGTTATTTTGTTTGGAAAAAATATTTGTGGACAAATTACTGAGGTAAAATATTGATAATTTGTATATATCGTCCTAGGTAATATCGATAAAACAATCGAAAATCATTTTATCAATAAAACTGCTTTTAAACAATAAGGATCATGTACAGCTTTGGATACATACACTAATATATGTATTCAAACAAGATTATGAAATAAAACAATTTATTTTATTTTTTGAAAATAAAATGTATTTATGACATTGACTGTTGATATAATCGGTTTTATATATTTCTTTAGGAATTCAACTTAAGTTTAAATAATAAATAAATAGGTTTTTATTTACAAATATACGAATTTTAATTATTTAATAATGATGGAAAAATAGTTTTTAAAATTTGTTTACCAAAATAGATAGTTTATAGAAAAATAGAAAATGTGACGGAAGAACGTTTTCCGGAATTTGAACTTTTCAACACCAGAAAGTTGTCGGAAAACGTTGTTCACCTTTATGCACTACATATATACATATATAGTAGATAATTAACCATACAATAATACACTTAATAATATATTATCTTACATTAAGTATGTTTAGCAAGTGATATGATAAGACATGGTTTTAAAATAATAACTTGTATATACTAAGTACATATCATTATCTCTTGTCATTTCTTTAAGTACCATCGTCATTATCCATCATTATCCATCATGACCTAGAGGATCTGACTAGAGAGGGGGATATGACATATGAGGGGGAGGAAGGTGATCATGTGACTTGTCAAAATAATGACATGTTAGAATATATTAAACTAAGGTTAAAATGGTAATTTTCCTACTTCCTTTCATCTATGAATACACACCCTCACACATTTTCATTTACATTCCAACTTCATTTTTTTCTAAACCTTCTTCTCTAAAAATTCCATGATTTCCATAGTTCAAAAAATTAGAAAAAGTTAGCTTTTTGTGTTGTAACTTGCTTCCATACCTTCTATACTTCTTATACTTTCATTTCAACATCCTCTCTTCCCAAAACCAAGGTCATCACTACCCCAAAAAACCCTAGCCAAGCCAAATCACCTCTATCTGAACCCATTGTAAGGCCTTAGGCCCTCCAAAGTTTCAAATTTTTAAGCTAGAGTCGAGTGTAGAGGCGTTGCTGAGTCATAGTCGAAGTTCGGGTGAAGTTAGTTAGCATAAAGGTGTGTAAACTACTTTATTTTGGAAAGGTTTTTGACTTTACTATGATGTGTTATTGTGCTGATAATATGAAGAGAAAATTGAATGGTTATTATGTTGGTCGATGGTGATTTGATGGATGTTTACATTTGGTGTTGAATTCGAGATTTGAATGTGATGTTGTCGAGTTAGTAAGCATATAACCTTATGTTTGTATGTGTATTTCATTGTAATGTTAAGAGTATGGTAGTATGGATATATGGTTGTGATTTAAGAACCAAAGTATGTTGAGTTGAAACAAAGTTAACAACATTGTGTGTTGCGACGGACGTGAGATCGGATTCGAAATCAAAAACTATGTTTTCTTGTTTTAAAGTTTGGAAATTGTTTCAAAGTTTCTGTCTTTGTTTCTAAGTCTCAAAAACTTTAAAAATTATGTTTCTAAACATGAAATAGGAAATAATAAGCAAGTGATTTCTCTTAAATTATATTTATGCAAATTGCGCTCACAACGATAGTCGCTATGGACGCAGTTCGACAAAATTTCTGGTTTTCGTTTTAAAACGTTTTCTTTTGAAATGGTTTTGCAAAAGTTTTTTTCAAACTTAATTAGTAACAGAAAAAGAGATTAAGTTTAGTTTATTTAATATTTATTTATTTAATAAATTAATTAAAAGTAATTGGTACTTAATTAGTAATTAAGTAAGTGATTAAGGTTTAAGTAACACTTAAAGAATGATAATGACTAATTAGTGATTAATAAAGTTTTTAGTTAGTGATTTATGAAGTTAAGAAGTATTTAACGATTAATTATTATTTAATTAAGTTAATTAGTTAGTTAATTATTATTTAATTAAGTTAATTAGTTAGTTAATTATTATTTAATTAAGTTAATTAGTTAGTTAATTATTATTTAGTTAAGTTAATTAGTTAATTAATATTTAATTAATTATGATTTAACTAATAATGAATTGTTTGAACTTAACTAAGATACATTAGAAAGTTAAGTAGGACTTAACCAAGTTTATTAAGTTAATTAAAGTTTAATTATGAATTTATCTTGATTTAATTAAGATATAATTAGGGTTTAAGTTAATTGAATGTACTTTAATCTTTTCAAAGCTATTTTTAAACTTAATCGGTTATATTTTAAGATTTCTTTTTATGATTAATTGATTTCAAATCAAAGGATCTCTCGTCTAGACCATTAAGTAGCCAAATGAATTAAAGTAGTAATTATAAAACGTTGACACATTTTATGGGAAGTAAGTGACTTGTGTTTAGCACAAATGCCGAATATCGGTAACGTGATAGACATAACGAAGTTAATTTCAATAACCGGGTCATGATAACTTAAGCATATGTAATATACTTCTATATGTAAAAAATTTACACCTGATAATCGATGTATCTATATTTGTAACTTGGACATCTACCTATAATTGATTGTATGTTATGTGAATCCCTTACATGTCTAATGTTAGGCAATACCCATGATATAACTTGGATAAGTAAACCCAAATTTATTGATCCATTATAGTCATCAAGCCTCCATTTGGTTTTGGAAAGTTAATATTTCATTTTCTTTTAAAATGGTCTTCAAAGTTATTCTATTTTGAACAAGATATTTAATGAATGATTTGACAATTGGTTTGAGAAGTTTTATAAATGATTTTGGGCATTCTGAAAATGAGTTTTAGAGACGAGTTTAAATGTTTATACAAAGGTTTTATAAATGGATTTGAATGTCTATAAAGGGAAGTTTTATACAAGGTTTAAAGTTTATAAAGAAGTTATATAACCAGGTTTGAATATTTATAAAGAGTCTCATAAATGAGTACGGAGGTTGATTAATGTTTTGTAAACGGGTTTGGGTTAGAGCAAAGAGGATTTCACGGATAAAGAAAATTTATAAAAGGATTTATTGAAGATAATTACAACGGGAATTTTAGGTTTGGGTTTCTCGAGGCTGACCTTTTAAAAATGGTGGTATGGAATATCTGTTCTACACTTGACACTGAAGGAATAATGCTTAGAGTTATCCTTTTCTCCAATTTAAATAATGTAGTTAAGTCCATTTAAGAGATTTGGAAATGGGAAATCTCATAAATATTTTGTGAATATATTTATGTAAAGGAGAAAAGTATATGAATGTTGATAAATGTTTAGGAAAGGAGTTTTATAAATGAAAATGGTTTTGAGGCTTAGTGATTGCATTGGGTAAGTAAATCTCTAGATTTTGTTATTGTTATTTGATAGTTAAATAACCGACTATCGAATTCGGCCTAATTTGACTTAGGAAGTATGAATGAAAAATTCGAGTTTTCTATAAGGACTCGAACATTTACTTCCAAAAGAATCGGTAATGAGTCAACCGGAAATTATCGGTTGTTGATACGGAGAGACCGGGATTGGATCTATATCCGAAAACCACTCCAAACCAACGTGTACGTTCAACTGGAAGGCATCTTGAAGATGATAGTAGACCGAGCTCTTTGAAGTGCAAGGGCTACTGCTACTAATCCTGAGGGTGATTCCAAAATGGATGTAGTAGAGTTAGTGCCTTCGGTTTAGTTCAGACCCAGAACGAACTTGTATGGACGAATGCTGACATTGCATTGACGCCTGGAGGGCAGTGTTAGCATTTGAAGATGGATTGTTATTCGGAAAGGTAAAATGTAGCCTCAAGCCTCATCAACCGGGAATGACTAAAACAGGGAATATGTAGCAGGGCTATGTAGGTCGCACCCATTAGGGTATATCATCTCCCTTCCAGATATATACACAATCATTAATGAATTCGTGTACGTGGGAGCGCTCAGTTAAAGGTTGCAAAGCAACCAGGGTGATGATATATTCGGTACTATCCAGCAAGGGGTAGGCTGGTCCTATGTTGGTAGGGGTCTTTAGGTATGACCTCAGTACATTTTTCTAGAGGTGTATTATAGCAGGCGGTACCCCAGTAGCCCAGTCATTAGTTGGAATCCATTTTCCAATACATGCCTTACGTTTTCGATTGTAGAGCTTAGTATGTTGGAATGTGGGATGTAAGCATTTCAGCTATTTTATCTATTTAATTTAAACCTAGACACTATGATAATATCACTGGATTTTGATATAAAATGTTTTGGTTATCGTAAGTTAAAAACCCGTCCGTTTTTATGTGCGGTATGGTCTTACAAGATACCCTTTGTTTGAAAAGTTTTCAAATGTAGAAATTAGTTTGGTTGTTACTTGTTATCGAGTTTTACCCATGCTGGTTTACCAGATTGACTCAAGCGTTATTCCATGTAATGCTCTGGTCAGACCGAGCATGTTTTCTGAGGTTTAGCAGGATACTTTGGAGTTGGAAAGGAGCTGGATGGTCAAGACGTATTCACATATATTTTTCTTCCGTTGTATTATAGAGTCTATATGTCTGTCAATGTAAGGACAGGTTTCTATAACTGTCCAAATTTAGGATAAATCTAGTGTACTCAGATGTTGTGCATATGAATAATGATGTTTCCTTTTTGTAAAGATCATTGTTGTTTTATATATTATTCACTGCGTTGTGATATTCTTTGTTGTTTAGTTTTCTTCTACCTTCTTCTTTCACCCTAAAAAGTTGGTATTTCCGACACTTGAACGTTAGGCGTGTGATACAGTGGACGTATTAGTGTCGATTTTCGAGGATCAAAAAATCCGGTTCGTTATAGTTTCTTGGTCCAATAAAATAGTATAGAAAATTTATTAAAGGGTATGGTATGACTGCAAAACCACTTACCATAATGCTCTTGAAAAATTCTTTTTTTTTGGACTCAGGAAGCTATAGATGCTTTTTATAAAATAGTCTTGTCTTGTCAACCCTCCAATTTTAGTCATGCCTAATTTTAATAAAGAATTTATTATAAAATGTGATGTAAGTGGCTTAGGTATAAGGGCAGTGCTACATCAAGAAAACAAACCTCTAGCCTATATTAGTAATGCCTTATAAGGAAGAAATTTACATTTATCTATCTATGAAAAAGAGCTCTTAGCTTTACTTCTTGCTACCAAAATATGGTCTTGAATATCTCCTTGGCATAAAATTTATTATTCAAATGGATCACCAAAGCTATACCCTCTACTCTCTTAGAAATTAACCAAAGGAATTCAAGGAAAATATTTAGAAAATTGTATTGTTATGAATATCATGTAGAATATAAAAAAGGCAAAGAAAATATCATAGCTGATAGCTTGTCAAGGGTATATGATCAACTAAGAATTAATGCAATTTCAGTTGTATAAGTAGATTGGATCTATGAACTCTGACAAAATGTTAATCAAACCGCATTCAATGAAATCAAAAAAGAAATTTTTTTACAAGGTGATTTAAAAACGGAGAAATACAAAATCATATATGATTTGATATTCTACAAAGGAAAAATTCTACTTGACCATGACAATGCATCATTGTTGGAAAGTGTACTTTTTGAGTTCCACTCTTACCTACTTAAGGACATGCTAGTGTGAAAAAGACACTAAAAAAATTTTCTGGAAGCACATGAAGAAACCTACTGAAGATTATACTAAGCAATGTGATGAATGTCAAAGAGCTAAATCGGAAAATGTCGCATTCCTAGGCTTACTTCAGCCACCTATACCAGAACATGTTTGGACAGATATCACAATGAATTTCATAACCCGTCTACCTAAAAGCAATGATGCAACTGTCATTTATGTGGTATTTGATTGACTTTCAAAGTATGCACATTTATTTTCATTACAACACATATATAGCAAAATAAGTTCCACGATTCTTCTTTATGGAGTTTAAATTGCATGGTATGCCTAAGACTATAATCAGCAATAGAGACTCTATTTTTAAGTAACTTTTGGCAAGAATTATTCACTATTCAAAGCTGCACACTTAAATATAGCTCAGCCTACTATCTACAAATTGATGGTCAATCTAAAACAACAAATAAAATTCTTAAAAATTACCTCAAATGGGTTGTTTGCAAGAAAACCTAGTGGAGTAGATGGCTGACCTAGCTGAATTTTGGTACAATACTTCTTGGAAGGAATTCACCATACTAGCACCATTTGAAATATTATATGTTGGGCTACCTCCAACCTTTCAATCTTATGTGCCTAACACTACAAAAGTACAACAAGTAGAAGAACAATTATTTTCTGGAGACGTTACAATGCAATTTCAAAAAGATAGACTTCAGATTACATAGGAAAGAATGTAGAACGTTATTAATATAAAGAGAGTAGAAAGAAATTTGATGCCATTGATTGGGTATATTAGAAGTGTATTATCGAATTAACCCTGGAGGGGGTGAATAAGGTTTATAATAAATTCACAGATAAATAATAATTGCAGCACATATAATAACAAAGTAAATGCAGAAATAAAAGTGACACACAAATTTTACCCATCTTCGGCAAAACCCGCCTACTACTGCCCTTAAGGTTTCTACTAAAATTAAAAAGTCGAACACTTACAGACCCTGTAAACTCGCAACCCTCGCTGTCCTAATTGTTCTAACCCTACGTTTAAAACCCTGCCACAACTCAAATCCCAAGTTGCGATTCTTTTTCTACGCCTTGTAGTTCGTACCTAGTTCAAAACTAGAGTTTATAAAATTAAAAAGAAAATTACAATAAAAATAAATAAACTAAAACCCTAAATTAGATTACATAGCCCAAACAAATGTAAAACGGTGCGTCCTAAATAAGAAATATATTAAACAATAATTCTTCATCCCTTCGTATGCTTTAGTTTCACGACCGATCCTCTTTTCAATCTTAAATTAGGGTTCTCTGAATTGAAAACCACCGCTTGAAATTGTGGTTCAAATCGCACTCCTTCCTCTCTGATGCTTGCGTTCTTATATTAGTAGTGATTGTATGTTGTGGTAGCTTTCATCAACGAGTTTATCTGAGATTGATTACTCGGTATGATTTTTTCCCTTTTCAATTCGTATTATTCTCGACTTACTTTTTAATGTCATTGATGATATTGGTTTTATTTAGGGATTGAATCCCTATATTTTTGGTTGATTATGAAATGGATTGCATGATTTTTTTTTGATAAAATCAAATCTTGACATTGGTTTTTAAATTCGACCGTTTAGTTTTCTGATGGACGATGGTTTGATTTCTGACTAGTTCTATTCTGATAGATATATTTGAATTCTTTGATATATATGTTCGAATATATTTTGATCCTTTTTGAATTTCTGATTTTGGCCTTGACTTGTTCAATTCATGCTTCAATTGAATCTTTGTTTCTTATTATCTCTGCACTCGAGCTTACTGTCTGTTTTCTTATGACCTCTGCATATTTTCTGATTCTCTGCATTGCTCTTGTGCACGATGTCATTTTAGACATGACTGCACTTGTGTTGTTACTGCACTATGTTGAAACGACATGTGATGCCGGTGTAGTTGTTAAACATTATTTGTTGGATGAAGATACTTTGATCTGGAGATGGTATGTTATTTCTATTGTCAAAATTATGCTACCAACGGTTGCCAAATTTGTTCATGAGTATTGTTGGATTGAAATGTTCATGAAATTGAGCATGACAGTTCTAGCACTTATTTTCCTAGGTTCACTTTTGTTTTGATGGTTTGTATATGCTTGTGCATTCACTTTAGCATAGTTCTAGTTCATTGCTTTATTGCGCTTTTGTTCTTGTGCATTTGTATGGTGTTGCATCATTTAATTCCACTTATGTGCATATGTGAATTTGGTTTTATGGCTGCACCATTATACTCCACTTGAAACTGTTCATGTTTCACTACCCTTTGAGCCTAACTATTATATTCTAGTGCATGTATGAATTGGCCTGACCTTTGCTTTTACATGTCCCTGTGTTGAGCCATTTTATAAACTTTTTGCACTTGCATGTGTTTTCCCCTTGTGTACCAAACTGTATGTGCATGCCTATGTGCTTGTTTAACCTGATGCACGTACCTGTTTCACTTTTGTCTTGGTGCTTGGTTACATTGTGTTTTTGGGTGTTGCATTACATTCCACATGAAACCATGTAACGACCCAAAATTTTAGTGATTTGAATTGGAATGTTTAATTAATTTTAAATATTGAAAAGTTATTTTATGAATTAAACAACTTGAATTTCAAAAATAGTGATTTACTGAATAATTTAATTGCTAAATTTAATATTTGAAACTCGTTAAATAATGGAATCTTGAGTTTTAAGTCAGATAAAAATAATTTAAAAGCTTATTTAATCACTATTTAACAAGAATGAAGAAAATAAAAAAAATTAAATTGGATTTAAAGGTGATTTACTCGATTTTGAAATTAACTCATTTTAATTAACGAGGGAAAATAGCCTTCCAGGACATAGTCTCGAATTTCGACGAAACCAGTGTCATTGGGTCCGCAATAATGAATTATAACACGCCATCAAATTTTGTAGCGATCAGATGCACCGTTTGGTCGTACGGGATAGAAACGCGTTGAAATTCATATCGGAAATTTAATATTATAACTAAGTCCAAAAAGCTATCTTCTGCATACGATTGAATTTGGTCTCGAAACTTGTTCCATGGAGTTCGGAATAGGGTTATAACATTGGGAACGCCAGGCGGCACGCTTCGATTGGAGTCCGTAATTATATAGCTAGGTATTTTGAATTTTAAACAAATTTTTTTTTCCGATTTAACCTTTCACTACCCTAACCTTTCTTATCAGCCACCCTATCATGTACTAGCCTATACCTTCTTCACTTATAAATCGTGTCCTTATACCAGAGGAACGTTTGTTCTCTTTTAAAATCAACCCACTCGATCCAATGTCCCTTCAGCTTCGGCGCCACTAGAGAAGTTTCTTGCCTCCGACCCCAATTAGTGAAAGATGCACGACGACAAGGCGAGAAGGGTGGATGGTGGAGATGGGCTGTTTCGATCGGTAGTGTAGGAAATTGAGCCGTGACCGAGAAGGTTGAAGTTTTGGGTTTTGGGTGATTGCGGCGTCATGGGTGTTCTAGGGGCGATGGTCCTTGAAGGAGAAGGGTCGAGGAAGGCGAGAGCTTCCATTTGGTAGTGGTGCGGCAGGGGGACATGGTCGGAGGTGGTTGGAATTTCCAAATGAATGAAATATTGTTTTTGGGTTTTTCACGGCCATGGTGGCGAATTGGGTGACGAGGTCGGTGGCATGGGGGAGAGGGAAGGCGTGGGCTCTCGGCTGGCCACGTGAGGGAGCTTCCAAGCACGTGTGGCGGTGGTGGGGCATGTAGGATCTAGATTAACCCTAGAGGGGGGGGTGAATAGGGTTATCGCAAATTTTCTCAAATTAAACGCGAAAGAAAACAGCAGATAAATAAATATGCAGTAAAGTAAATCACACACAAAATTTACCCAGCTTCGGCAACCCCTGCCTACTGCTGCATTCCCAGATTTCTATTAGAATTAAACAGTCTCCCGCTTACAAACACTCTGACAGACTCGCAGACACTCGCTCCCGCTCACAAACACTCCTACAGACTCGCACACCCTGCTCCGCCTATAGAGTTTCGTTTACTCGCAAACTCTGCTCCCGCCTATAGAGCTTTGCAAACTCGCAGCCCCCCTGCTCACTGAACTAATTCTAACTAGACAATCTGACAACACCTAAACCCTAGGTGGTGATTGACTCTAATTGGACCTTGAAAAATATAAACTGAAAATACAAAATACAGTTTGAAACCTAGGGCAAAACTTAAATCGACAGTTTAAAACACTTTTGCCCTCAAATGAATTTGGCCTAAAACTAGATCAATAAAACCTGGCCCAAATTTAAACTAAATTAAACCCTATTAAAAACTTAAACCCTAATTTAATTTAACCCCTTGTTAAAAATAGGCCGGCCCCTTTATTTCATTACAACCCGATCCTCTTTCTTTGTTCTGGAAAAATAAATGGCGGTGACAATTCTCTGTTTCTTCGATCTGAAAATTAGGGCTTTGATGTTTGCTTGTCGTCTGATGCTTTGTCGAGCTCGATTGCCTTGAGATAGTTTCGTTCTCTTCTTCACTTGCTCCTTGGGACTCTGTTACCAATTGAAGCTTCTGCTTCGATCTTTGATTTGAAAATTAGGGCTTGGCCTCGTTCGTTCAGTTCACTGGAAAGATATGGTCTTTGATATTGTCGATCTGTGACTTCAACGTCGTTGTTGCTTATTTGCTTGTTATCTCGACTGTTTGGTTCGGTATGTATTTCTCTCGATTTGAACTTGAATATTTCTGCTTTGTTGTCGGTGATGATTTGGATTTTCTCTGATGTTCACCACACCTTGTCAATGATGATTTTGGTCCTTTATATAGACGTCTGATTTGATATGCGTGCTCTTCACGTTGTTGAGACTTTCCTGTTTTAATCTTTGTATTTTTGGGAATTCCTTCTGTTTTACGGCTTTATTTTTGTGACGTTCGATCTTTGATTTTACTTGAATCTCACGGTATTAAAACTTTCCTGATTTTTGATTTCTGACTTTTTCAAAAATACAGACTTGAATTGACTCGAATTTGATTTTCTCCTTCTTGTTAAAACTGCATTTTGGCATTCGATTTCTTGAACATGATTTTTAACACTTGACTGCTTATCTTGTGGCCCCTGTGAGCTTCGTCTCTGGCCATCTGATTTCCTGGATGCATTGATGTTCACTGATCATTCATATGTGTTGATTTTCTGTCTCATGTGAGCTTTGTCTCTGGCCATCTTCTCTGTTGCACTTGTTCATATGATTTGGTCGATGTTGATTTCTTTTGTATGACCACGGCTTGACTTGGTGAATTTTTCTGATGTACTTCGACTTTGCTTCGTCACAAATACTTCACATTGCATGCCTGACGTATTGCATTTCTGTTGCATTTCATTCCACTGTTTCATTGTAGTGTACACTGTCCTGTTGCACTTGTAGTATCACTTTGACGAGCCTGTTTGTTTATCACATCTGCTTCATTACTTGAGCCTGTTTCACTTACTTCACCATTACTTGGTGTTGTCTGCATATGAGTTCATCATGTAGCCTGATGAACTTGTGAACTGGTCAAGTCCATTTGTGGTGCTTTGCATGCTTTGACAGTTCAGTGGTGTTCTCTGGTCATACTACATTGTTGCTTGTTTCCATGCTATGTACTCGAGCTTGCACGCTTCATGTTGCCTTCATTCATGTTGTACTTGCACAGTTTCCAGATGTGGTCTTTGTGGTTGTTGTCCAGTTTGTACTTGACATATTGAACTGTTATATTTGAACTGTGAATTGTTGCCTTGATTTTCCAGTAGCCACCGTGTACATTCTTGTACATTTGTCCGTAACTTGCTTTCACTTACTTGGTGACATTTGTGTTGGTTCACTTGGTAGCTTTTGTTGTTGTCCAGTTTGTACTTGTCTTGTTGAACTTGTACATGCATTTGCCTTGTTGCAGTTACACTTTGAATTTTGATCGAGTCTATTGGCACTTTGTGTTGAATCTGATATAGATTTGACCTTGTGCACTCGAGTTGGCGAGGCAGTGCACACGTGCATACGTGTGTACTACAGCCACTCGTAAATACCTGTCCCTGATATAAATACGGATATTCACAGATACTACACAATCAAAGATGATGATGTTTAACCCATATATCTGAGACAGCTTTAAAACAAATTTTATATTTTTGCAAATTAAATTCGTTTCTGTTCAGATTACTGCTGTAGATTGTCAATTATACAGGTATACAGGAAACAAGACAGATACTGGAACTGGACAGTGCAAATGCAGACAACCAACTGAGTGTATGAGTGATGTAGTGAGGACTGTGACTGTAAAATCAAATTGTGATGTATACAGAAATTGTACAGTTATAGTGAGTCAGAATTTGTACCATTCAAAATTTGTAATAAAAGATTGTTTGAATAAAATTTCAGTTTGAATTCAAATTCTGTGTTGATAAAATTTCTGTATATGTATAATCTGTAAATGTAAAATAAAATCTGCAAACACATCTATAATTCAATATATATATTTTGTTATCATCAAACACTAAACACACATCAAACAGGGCATGGTGGAAGGTAGAGGCCTGGGTGGGTTATTTCATTCGTGAGTGAGGGAGGAGGGATTAGAGGAGCGGGTTTTATTTTTAAATAAGGTTAGTGGGGGAATTATGATTGTAATTAAGTTTTAATTATGTTATTTAATTAGTAAAATTGTAAATTTATTATCTAATTTGTTTTAGGTCCAAATTGAACGTGATTAGTCGCGTTAGGATCGTATCATCAAATACTTCAATATGGAGTTGGTTTGGCAACAAATGGAGCTTATTGAATTTTATGCTGAATTCGAACGTCATTCGAATTCAAACGGAACCAGAATGCAAAATTAACAACTGGAATAATTGTGAGTTAAACTTACCTTTTTGGATAACTAGTATGATTTATATTTGATAAAAAGATTGTTGAATGATTGTTTGGGTGAATTATTATGTTTATTAGTTGGATATATTCCCATCTGCTAGAGAGGATGAGACCCTACTGCGTTCCCGTGTAAGAGCGGATGACCCTTTGTATACGAATCCCAACTCGAAGCGATTGATTTATATTTTATGATTGCATAACATTTGTGATGCAAGGAGAAACAGGTTGGACGGATTCAATGGGATTCCTCGCTATTAGTGAATTGTTCAATGATATTTCTTTTATATGGTTTATTGATTAATAAATATGGTTATGGATGCAGTGGTTATAACATCGTTACATGTTTGGTAATAAAACCCAGTAGTGATAAGGAAAAATTAGTATCGATATTGTATAAGTGTTGGGTGGTTATTGGCCTCAAATTAGAATTTTAAAAATACTATAAACTGTCGTTAAGTCGGAATTGGTTTTAAAAGACAAGAAATTATTTTCAAATCCGAAATCAGGTTTCGAAAATATTTTGTTCTAAGGATTTAATTATTTAATTTTAATAATATTATTTTTAAATTATTCGATTAAATTAATGTTGTTTATAGTTATTTATTTAGTAATATTGTTTTAAAGTGTTTAATTAAATTAATATTGTTAAAAAAGTATTTAATTATATTAATATAGTTTTTAAGTTAATTAATTGTACTATAGGAATTTAAGATTATTTAATTATATTGGTATTGTTTAAAAGGTTAATTATCTATAGTGAGATGGATTTAACGAATTATCAAAATGTGATAAGGTTAAGTATTTAAGAATAATTATGGTTTGAAACTTATAATGAGGTTTATTAATAAGGTTTTAAAATAAATTATTATTATTTATAAAATGGTAAGATTAATTTTTATTTTTATTTCTTAAAAATATTTTTGAATGACTAATTATTATTTTAGGATATTTAAAGTTAATGATTTCCATTTACTTATAATGTTCATTGTTAATCATTATTATCATATAGTGATGTTGGAGGTAAATGATTAAAACTATTTATAAAAGCTTCCGAGACCCGAAAATGGAGTCAAAAGATTTAGATTTTATAAAGGAATTATAAAATGGTTTGAAGTATTAAGGAAGGGTTATCTGCTAGGTGAAAGAGTTTATAAATGGTTGGATATTTATAAACGAATTTTAGAAGTGGGTTTATAGATTTATTAAAGAAGTTTATAAATGGTATATGGGTTCATAAAGAGTTATAAATGATTTTGAAATGTACAAGAAGTTTATAAGTGACTGAATTCTTAGTAAAGGAATATTAATGTTTTTCGGAGATTTTATAAAACGGTTTATAAACGATTTTGAAGAATTGTAAGGGGAATTATAAAATATTTGAGAATCGAATAAAAAGGAAACTTTTCTAAGTTCTGTAGATATACTTATACTATTGGAATAAGTATACTATTTCTAAGTATTGAAATATAGAGATTTACGAGTATATCTTTTTAAAGGTGTTTATGTACAAGTAATTTACAAAGTAATTAACTTATTAAAGGGGGCTAGTGATTGCTTATATATTGAGCCAATGTTGATTTTTCAAATGAAATAAAATCTCGAGTGAATATTTGTTATTCGATAGTTAAATAACCAACTATCGAAATAGACCCAACGTAACTTTGGAAATATCTAGGAGAAACACTTGAGTTATATGGCATAGTCATCTCCGATGATGCTGTACTGTGCATATAAATCTTGTTTCGTTCTTGTAGGACGATGATAAGGAAATCCGTCGACTAACACTTAGGAGGTGATCTTCGATCTTACCTTTGTCTGTTTAGTTCCTATAGAACCGGGGTTGAGTTTACCAGAAATTGTCGAATGTTGTTTCGAAGAGACCGGGATCAGATATGTTATCCGAAAATCACTTCGATCCAGCAAATGCTGTTTGAAGTGAAGACATCGTGAAGACTATGGAATCAAGATAGAGATGTTAAGTGCAAGGGCTAATCGGTTCTAATCCTGAGGGTGATTCCAAAATGGATGTAGTAGGAATAGTGCCTTTGGTTTCGTTCAGACCCAGAACGGACTTGTATGGATGAATGCTATCAGCACATTGTCATTGAAGGGCAATGAGCATTCCAAGTGTAAATTTCTTGAAAGGTAATCATAGCCTTAAGCCTCATCAACCGGGAAATGACTAAAACAGGGTATGCAGCAGGGCTAAGTGGGTCGCTCCCATTAGGGTATGTCATCATCTTTCTAGAGTACCCTATTTTGATGGATTTGGTTGTGCATAAGAGATCTCGATTAAGGTTGGAAGACCGAGATGATGACATATTCGGTACTACTAGTCAAGTGGTAGGCCGATTATGTATGGCAGGGTACAAGATGTTCTTGTCGGACCCGGGTGCATTGATCGAGAGATGCACCCATCGGAGGTAGTTCCTTAACTGGTCATAGTATGGAATCCATTCTCCAATACGTGCCTTTACGGTTTTGATTGTAGAGCCTAGTATGCTGGCATTTAATTAGCGTAACAATTTCGGCTATTTTAATAAGTATTTGTACTTAGACACTATTATAATATCACTGGATTTTCTATAAAAGTGTTTTGGTTATCGTAAGGTAAAAACATGTCGTGTTTATCTGTGGCGTGGTCTTACAAGATACCTTTTGATTTCAAATATTTTCTTATAACTTTAAATCCAATTGGGTGTGTTTTCTCATGCTGGTTTTCCAGATTGAATCGGGTGTTATTTTATTATAATGCTTGGGTCAGACCGAGTATATTACAGATTAGATTGGATGCTTGGAGCTTCAAGTGACAAGTTAGAGGCCCAGAGACGTATTCACGTAGATGATTATTTTCTGTTGTATTCATTGTTGTGTTTATCAGCTATTGTGAGGAGAGACTGTTATAACTGTCTAGGTTGAAGTAGGTTAGTATACTCTGATTGATGTCTATATATACACATATTATAGTTTTGCTTTTGCATAAAGACTTAGGATATATTATAGATTATTCGTTCCGCTGTGAGATTCTATGTTGTTTAGTTTTCTTCTTATCTTCTTTCTTCTTCTTCTCCCCTAACAATTGGGTTTTCCAACATTCGATTGCTCGGCATGTGATATAGTGGATGTATTAGTGTTAATTTTCGAGGGTCGAAAATCCCGGTTTGTTAGAAACCGCGTACTTGGACTTGCAAGTGTGCTTCCTTACTTATGCACTTGCTACACCTATTTTTGTATGTTGTGCATTCTTGTTGATCTGAATCTCTAGCTGCACCATTGAGCACTTGAGTTAAGCCTGAAATTCAATGGGTCTGACCTCGAGCATTTGCATTGTGTTGAATCTTCGAGCTTGACCTCGCACATGTCCCTGAAATTTAAATAATGCAAGTACATTGTGTATGTGCTCGCCCCTATGGCTTGTAAGTGATACACTTGCATGCCATATGTTGCTGTACACATTTATTTTTGGTTCCGGTTTAAAATATGAAAACAAACAGCATAATTAACCGAGGCAATATCATATTTAATTATATTCATATTTTTGTAATTTTAGTTTGTTTCTTTTTATTTTTAATGCGTTGTTTATTTTTTGACAGACAAAGTAGATAACTAGACACAATCTGGATCAAGAAGATAGCAAATAAAATTCGAGTTAGTGCGTGAGTGAGTGAAATAATAGTGTATGTGAGAGTGTGAAATAGTGTTGTATTTGAAAATATAGCGGAAGCAGTGTTGTAAATGTGTACTATTGAAATTGTAATAAAATGTATGTTGAAGTAAAATATTTGTTTAAATGAAATTCTGATTTGTTTCATTCTATGATATTTCAATAGTACTATAACAAACACATTTAATATATATATATATATAGTTTATTATCATCAAACAAAAATCATAAATTGTTATATTATACAATCTCCCCCTTTTGACGATAACAAACATATATTAAGGTTTCATGCCTAGAAAATGTATTTGATATGTTTTGATAAAGCTCTCCCTATTTATATACTCCCCCTTCAACTAGACTCTACCCACATAGAAGTATACAACTTAAAAATGAAAAATTGATTTGTCAGATAATTGTAAAAACAATTGAAAAAAACAACTCTTGAATATCAATAAGCTTAGTACTCAGCCGCCAAAACCTTAACCTCTCTCCCTCTTTTATTATCATCAAAAATAATAATAATTGAAAAAGTGATGATAGAGAGGAATATATATCGCAAATTCCAATCAATCAAACAAAAATCATAATATTTTATTTATTAAATACAAACTCCACTTTAGAGTGACGATTGTATTATGGTTTAGGGGAAATTTATACAATGACAGCAGCGTGGTATTTTTAATATAGGAAAAATTTGTAAATGAACCTTTTATAAATATTAAAAAATGTTAACCACTTTCTAACCATACATAACGGTTAGGACTTTTAAATGAGGTTAGTAGTTACATAAAAAATAATGTCAAGTGTTTCCTAATCCTGCATAACCATAAGGACTTTTAAATGAAATAAGATATTACTTGAATATTTATCCCTCTCTTGTATACAAGTCTCATCCATGCATAATTGTGAGGACTTTTAAATGAGAATGGAAGCATATATATAAAGATTAAAGTTATTCACCCATGCATAACCATGAGGACATTTAAATGAGAGTGAATACTTTGGGATAGAATTATATATTACATAAAAATATATTTCCTTGTTTTTGAAATACCAACTTCTGTATACTATGTTAAATTTTGGTGTAAGGATTGCACGAAGAATGATAGTGATAGAAATGATCATAGAATATGTACTAATTTAAAATATTATAAAACTTGTTCAATGTTCATGAAATTTTTAACATATACTTTCTCTTGCTATAAAGTCTAATTTAATCACTACCCATCAATTTATCGATGACTATTAATAATTTTGATAGATTCAAGTAATTAACAACCATCTTTTCAAGAGTAAATCCCTTACAAAGTAAATAAGAGTATTTTTATCAAAGAAATGTGAAAATCTATTTTCTACAAAGGGTTTTGTGAAACCCAATGTCTGCTAATTTTAAAATCAGATGAAAAAATGCAAATATGATTTCAAAGAAGTGATGTATAATACCACTTGTACTCTAGTTGCCCAAAAATGATATTATTAACTAAGCAGACCATGTATGACTCAGATTAATTTTCAAAATTTTTAGCATAAGACATGTAGAATTTTAATCTATTTTCCATAATATATCTTGAATTTTGCAAATTGGAGTTAAGGAGCTCAAGATATGGTAATTATACTATAGCAGTGTCAATAAAAACAGAATTAACAATAAGAAAACAAAACAGAGTTTAGAGATCATACCTTTACTTACCTTCGATGTCGTGAAATCCAAAATGTATAGATCTCCACCTCATTTTTTTAGGCTAAGGAATGTTAGAAATTTTTCTCATCAACCATATAGAACAACTTGTCATCTGTCTCCATCGAAGTTGTTTCTTAGCCCGCTTTTGTACCTAACTGTTAGAGGAGTCGAGTGGTCTAACAAAAAATGTAAAACCACTCTTATTTTTGTTTGTAGCCTTTGGTATCTAAATTCATCTATACAACAAACTGTTAGCATTACAATTGTACTCTTGGGAACCCAAACTTATTTAAATTTCAAAACATTTACATTTGTACCTTTTGAAACTCAAATTTGATTAACGGTTTTGTTTTTGTTTCTGTTCCAACATTTGTTTTGTTTATGCCCTTTTTCCCACAAATTAAACATTTTGAAAAATCTTTGTGAAATTTGACATTAGCAATTTATTTTCTTGCTTGGTTCAACTTTATCAAATCCATGTCCTTTTCTATTCTGAACAAAAGTCCGACTTTCTAACAACATATTCAGTAATTTCTCTCCCTTTGAAAATTTTCTTATTGTTGATTCAAGTTGTTGAACCTTAGATCTAAGAACATTATTTTCATTCAAGAGTGAGGTACATCTTTTAATGGAATTTCTCTTTTAATGTCATTTTTTTTTCAAAGTCAAAATTTCATTTTCAAGCATTTCAATCTTAGTCTTAGACTTGTTTATTTCTTCCTCTAGAGACTGACACTTTTCACATCATGAGTTAACTTTTCTAATGTTTTGAATCATTTGCTCAAACTCGTTATTTAAATAAAGTAGACTATTTTTCTGCGATTTAAGTTTGTTATATCTTTCTTCAAGTTATCATAGCTTCTGTTTACCCTATGATATAACAATAATAAATCAGTATTTGATAATTTTGATACTTATTAGGTTCATCATTGTTGTTTGTTTATTCTACCATTAAGCACAAGTTTTCCTCCTCTTTCTCATTGCCAGTGTTCTCTTCCTCTTCTTCGTCACTCTCATCCCAAGTGGTTGTGAAACTTCTTCTCTTCTTCTACCCTTTGTCAAGTCGATTCAATGGATAGTTTGGCTTGATGTGATCGGGCTTCTTACATCTATGGCATATGATTTCTTCCTCTTTGGAATCATCCATAAATTGGAGAATTTTGGTTTTTATTCGTTGATTTATTACTGGATTTCCATTCTTTTAGGTCCATCTATTGAACTGCTTCATAAATAGTGCTAGCTTAGTTGCGACATCGTTCTCATCATCACTATCGGTTGTTCCATTTAGGGCAATTTATTTCTTTTTTGACCCTATGCTCTCATGTTCATCTTTGACCTTCGGTTCCATCTTATAAGTGATGAGATTTCCTATTAGCTCCTCCAATTTAATCTGTTTCAAGTCATTGGATTCCAAAATTACAGGCACTTTGGCTTCAAAGCTTCTTGGGAGGATTCTTAGAATTTTTCAGACCATCTCTAATTCTGTGTAAGCTTTATGAATGTCGGAATTCTAAAAAATCTATAGGCATGATCTATGCATCATGTACATCATCACTAAAAAAATTATCTTATTCTGATATATCTAGCCTATCAAAATTAATATTTTAAAATCGATGGCAATAATAAATATTTTTAATCAAACCAACCATTATGAAGGTTTGCCTACTATATGTGCCAAAATAAATTAGTCTAGAGCCCAAAAATATGTTTTTTGTCTCATCGTATTTCCTCAAAAACATGATTTTCACACTATAGTCAGTTTTACTTAGAAATAAATATTTTTTGGCACTAATATTTCTCTCATTATTATCTTCTTCGTATATACTCACATCTGAAATCAATCGATTTCCTTCCTTTCTAATCCATAAAATGAGGTAATTAATGTAACGACCTGCCTTTTCGACCCTCAACAGTCAAACCAATACATCCACGATATTCATGTGCCGAGCATCCAAATGCCGAAAAGACAAATTGTTAGGGTGAAAGAAAATAAAAGGCAAAACAAAATCTCATATCATAATAAGTAATATATAATATCCAAATGGTCTTTACAAAGAGCATGGACAATTATAACAGCATATCCTCACAAGTGCTAATTAATACAAACAAGAAATACAGTGGAAATAAAATTATATAAGTGTTTCTTGAAGCGTCTTCTGAAGCTCCAAGGCATCCATAATTAAATTTGGAAAAGTACTTGGGTCTGACCTAAGTATTATAAGAAAATAACACCTAAATCAGTCTGGTAAATCACCATGAGAAACTCAAATCATATGGATTTTATATTTATAAAACCCTTTAAAAATAAAGGTATCCCGTAAGACCACGTTGTACATAAACATGGATGGAGTTTTACCTTACGATAACTAAACCATCTTTATTAGGAAAATCCAGTGATATTATAATAATGTCTAGAGTTTAAAATAAATATATAATATATCTAGAATGGTTACCCATAATTACATTCAATGGTACTAGGTTCTATAACTAGAACCTTAAGGCACGTATTGGAGATTAGATTTCATACAATGACAAGGCACCGGAGTACTACCTACAATAGTACACCTCTAGAAAAATGTACCGAGGGCCTCACATGTATCCCCATCAACACTAAACTAGCTTACCCCTTCTTGAATAGTACTGAATATTTGATCAATCTGGTTGCTTTGCAACCTTTTCCCTATAAGCTCACATGCATATATCAAATCCATAAATATCAACCTAGAATGGTGATGACCATACCCTATTGGGTGCGACCCACATAGTTCTGCCTCATCTTCCCTGATTTTAGTCATTACCAGGTTGTGAGGCTTTTGGGGCTATGATTACCTTTTCCTATTAGAAAATCCCTCTTGGAATGCTAACTTTGCCCTCCAAGCAATAATACAATGCTATCACTCATCCATAGAAGTTGTTAAAAATATGAACAAACCAAAAGCACCACTTAAAGAGGGTTTATTATCATTATTAATTAATTAATTAATTAAAAGATAACCTAATGGGTGCGACCCATATAAGTTGTTCAGGATACAAAATTTCAAAACAAGTTTATTATCATTATTTATTAATTAAAAGAGGGTTATTTGATTATTAAAAGTCATTAATTGAATATTTAAAATTCATTAAATATTCACAAATCAAAGAGGTAAAATTTCGGGTCGTTACATTCTTCTCCCCTTAAAAGAATTTCGACCCCGAAATTTCATTTCAAACAACCAACCAAGAAATATACCATAATAATTCTCAACATTTCAAATGTTAAATGATTAACAAAAAACTTAGAGTTTGTCCAAGTTTATAACTTTCTCATTACACAAGAATGATAAACATTCTACTAAGCATACCTCATGCTCAACAGCCATAGGTTTTACCCAATCGATTATTCATACTACCTTATGACAAATCTTAGAGTCATTTACCCAACTCCTCATAAACCATAAAACATTAAAGGCAAATATACTTAAGCCAGTGAGATATACATGAATCATTCATATGAAATATTCGATTATTTGTTTGGATACATAAGTTTCTCATCCCAACTAGTATAGATCACTTAACTTCTCCCTTGCAGAACCCTAATTCGGTTCCTTGATCCGATGCTTATGGTTTCCTTACATAGTCATATACTATAATAGAAAACACTTACATCATTCCAAGAATCCATCTCAAGTATTTGCAGTTGAGAAATCGAGTGAAAATGCCTAGTTTGGATTGATGTATATCACCTTAAAATCATGTGCTCGAACTCTCGATCAAGAAAAGTCGTGCGAATAAAATGATCCAATCCAACCTATGGTTTTATCCTTTTAGGATAACTTAATTAATATATTATTCCAATTCTTTTACTTCATAAATTTATTTATGAAAACATTTCATAAAAATATAACTTAAATTTCAAACTCGTATAATACCCTACTATATCCTGAGAGTATATATAACTATCTGGCTTAAATCTATTACCTTTTCTTTTCCTTAAATTCATATGCAGGAAAAAAAATTCTAGGTCTTAAAACTATGTCGACATCTTCGACCACTTTACTCATCCGGTTTGGTAAGTAGCTAAGAAAAGTAGGATGCTAGTATCCAAACTTAGTTCTAAAGTCTACTTTTCCTTAGAAACTCTAAGGTAAAGATGTTTATTAACTGGCCCAATAACATCAAATTCACAGCTTAGATGTCAAAACAAAAGACACAATTTAATAAAGTTTATTAAAACCTTCTTATTAGGTTTAACCCATAAAAAAACTTGTGTTAAATTATTTCTTCTCTAACCAAGAGTGATCCATTTTAAAATTTTCAATTATCAACACATTCTTTTATCAAAATAATTTTTTATTTTAGATCCATTTTCTTTTGGGAAATTTAAGAAATAAATACCCGGTTTTTATTTTAAAACTTCTTTGAAATGATACTATATATTTTAAACCATAAAAAATATACAGATCAGGTAATACCAAAATGATACAAATTAACCGGGTCCTACCAAATAGTATCCTACGTTCCCTTGCCAAGAAGGGTAATACTTAAGAGAAACACTTGCTATCCAAACACATTTCTTTCCCATTTTTAGTCATTTTCGAGCCACTTAAACTAGTTAATATAAAAATACTTCTTTTATTTTGAATCTTATTTTGAAAGAATACTGTATATATTGCCAAATAAATAATTTTAACAAAATATCTATTAACAACTTGATTTGGGTTTGTTCGGATTCAAACTTGTTTCGATCGTACAATGACAAAGGGAATAATTTACTAAGTGCACTACAACGTTCGCCTAAGCAAACATCTATTGTACTTATAAGATTATTTAGATCACCACAAAACTAATCGAGACTCATTCCCCAAACTATTCCAAAGAAAATATATCTTACTTAAAATTATCTTTAAAATATTTATACCTACAAATATTTTCAAAAAATAATATTATAACTTTACCAAAAAATAATTTGAAATCCTTTTTTAAAGACCCCGGAATTTAAATTCCCAAAAAACCTCTTTATTTCAAAAATCACATCTTATAAACCAAATTTATAAAATTATCTTTATATAATAACTTCCTTTATTATAGTAACCCTTTTAACAAGTAAACTTGTTAAACCTACATTATTTACGAACACCTTATAGTCAAATTGTGAAACTAAATTCACAAGGCATTCGAATTTAATTCAATTAAACAACAAATGCTCATAAACTGATTGAGCAAAAATAATCAATCAACAAATGATGATAAATAAATATCATTATTTCCTAACAAACAATAGCAATAATAACTATATCTATTTTTAAAAATTATTCTTTCATATATAAAATCAAGGTAAAATTATTTCATTTACCCATTTCAACACAATATAAAACATTTTTATAGCTCTAACAAATACATGCACTCATATATAATACAATCAAACTCATTCTAGGGTGTCACTAACCCTATCTCTAATTCGTTTACCCCGTTAAGCCAAGGTTCTCGCTTAACTTTCAACTCTGATACCATTGTAACGACCCGCCTCTTCGACCCTCAAAATTCGACACTAATACATCCACGGTATTCATTTGCTAAGCTTTCGAGTGTCGAAAACACAAATTATTGGGGTGAAAGAAAAGAAAAGATAAAACATAATCTCACATCGTGATAAGTAATATATAATATCCAAATGATCTTTACAAAAATGAACATGTAATATCCAACAATCACAACAGTTATAACAGTCTGTCCTCACAAATATTGATTAATACAATGGAAAAAAATATGTGAATATGTCTTGAAAGAATCCAACACATCTCCTGAAGCTCTAAAGCATCCATAACTAAATCAGGAAAAGTATTTAAGTCTTACCCAAGTATTATAAGAAAAGAATACCCAAATCAGTTTGGAAAATCAGCATTAGAGACTCAAATCATATGGATTGTTACATTTATAAAACCCTTTAAAAATAAAAGTATCTCGTAAGACCATGCCACATAAACACGGATGGTTTTACCTTAAGATAGCCAAAACATCTTTATTAGAAAAATCCATAGATATTATAACAATGCCTAGGGTTTAAAATAAATATATAACATATCTGAAATGGTTACCCATAATTACATTCAAAAGTACTAGGTTCTACAACTAAAACCGCAAGGCATGTATTGGAGATTGGATTCCATACAATGACAAGGCACTAGGGTATCACCTACCATAGTACACCTCTAGTAAAATGTACCAAGGGCCTTACATGGACACCCTACCAACAAAGGACCAGCCTACCCCTTCCTAGATAGTACCGAAAATGTCATCATGCAGGTTGCTTTGTAACCTTTCCCGTGAACTGAAATGCATATACAAATCCATAAATACCGATCTAGAAGGGTGATGACCATACCCTAATGGGTGGACCCATATAGCCCTGTCGTATCTCTCCTCAATTCAGTCATTACAAGGTTGTGAGGCTTATGAGGCCACGATTACCTTTTTCTCTTAGAAAATCCCTCTTGGAATGCTAACACTGCCATTCAGGCAATAATGCAATGTCAGCATTCATCCATACAAGTTGTTAAGGATATGAACAACCCAAATGCATTACTTCTAGTACATCCATTTTGGAATCTTCCTCGAGAATTATAGCAAGTAACTCTTGCACTTCAAGGAACTCCGTCTTCGATTTTCATCATATTCAAGATGTCTTCAATTTGAATGCTTGTGCTGGTTCGAATGGTTTCCGGATAACCCATGCTTGTCCGATCCCAATTTCTTCGAACCAACAATCGATAGTTTATGATCGACTCAATCCATGTTCTTTTAGAAGTAAGCAGATGATATAAGAGTCCCAAGGAGATCTCGAATATCCACCCTTAAAGCGAGAGACATTTCATCAAACTGAGTTCTCCCAAGGGATCTCAAATCATATGAAAATCGAGAAGCTTTCATATACTTCGTAAGTCAAAATAGGTCAAGTTATCGATAGTGGACAAACCACTATCTAGCATAAGTACATAGTTTGCATATGGAAAATCTAACATCATATATGTAACACCCCATAAATTTTACGGTTAGTTGTTTAATTAGCAATTAGTTAATTTAGCTCCGAAAATGGAATTTGTACATATGATGGAATTTGACTATGAAACTTTGACTTTCGTGTTCATGGCAAAATTCTAAGCAATTTTCATATTTGGAATTCTGCAATCGGAGTCCAAACGAAGAAGTTATGGATAAAAAATGAATCCAAAATGAAAATAATTAGATTAGAAAAATTAACATGTATATAATAAATCCTGAGACCCACAGGTTAATAGGCTCATTGCGCAGGTCGGCATGCAGTGATCGACCGGTGCCATGAAGTGGTCAATCGGTTGGGACCGTGATAGCTAGGGTTTGCCTTGGACAAATGGCCCGGATTTTATATATTTTAATCTAATGGTTGTGGTTGATTCGAGTGCCTATAAATTCAGGCATAACCCTCTCTTTGATTCTCAGATTTTTCTGAAAGCAGTAGGGAAGTTCTGCCATTTTCTCTTCTCCACTATTTTCTAAATTATAAAATAAAATATTTATATTTGTATATATACAAACTGAAGAAGAATAGAAATCAAATAAGAGAAGAAGAGAAGCAAATCAACACTACGCAATGATATATATGTATGTATGTATGTATGTATGTATATTCCCCTTTAACCCCAAATCTCTTCTCAGATCTATAATTTTATTATATGTATATACCCATTTTATATATTTTCTTGGAATATGAAGGAAATGGAGTTGAATCAAAGGTTTTACTTTAGATCTGGAGATTTAGTACACTTTTAGAAGGTGAGTGGGAAATTTATATATTATTTATGATTTTGATCCATTTCATTTGCATACATTTGATTTTTATACCTAAATAAATATATGCGAATTGTAGGCTAAAACTGAATGTAATAAACATCACCTACATATTCTTAGGGGATTTAATAGTAATTATTGTTACATCCTGATCTGGAAACCAGTCCTAAAAGTTATAGATATGAATATTGATTAGATAGGAAATTTATTCCAGATCTGAACTTGGGTTGTAGATTATCAGTATGATTTTAAGTATTACCCTAATTATGTTGAATTGGAGATTTTCCTTAGTTTCATGGGAAGAATATCCGTTGACTTTTATAAATTTGTTTATGTTTCCAAATTGCATAGAAGTGCAGTGTTTGATTTAAATATATGCAAAAGAAAAGGAAGAGAAGTATAAAGTACAGATTTATTCTTCGTAGTTTACACTATCTATTCTAATAAAAAGAAAATAGTCATTCCTTATAATTTCAATCGAAGCAAATCTTTCCTGTTATTCTTGACCTTTTATTTTCAACTAATTTATGGAAATCACAACGAAGAATCTTTTAAGAAATGCAATTTCGGCAAATTAAATATGAAAAAGATTATTTTAGTTAAAGATTTGTGACTATAATATATTTGGTAGAAGTAGGTATTTATACATATTTATACGCGCTAATAAATATGACGATTTATGCATTATACTCGCTTAGGATATCAGTTACACGTACGTAGTAATAACATTGATTTGCGAATAGGAAATAGAAAGAAAAGTTTGGAAAGGTTGTAACTCCAATTAATGGGAAATGAATTTGGGAGTTACAAATAATTAATAGGGTAAATTATTAATGGGTCTAATAAATAAGGAAGTCAAATTAATAACTATGTAATAGTTAGAAAGAGGTTACCAATTGGAACTCAGTAAATATACCTAAATGTCCTTTGGATGATAATCATTTATCATGGACAAGTTGACATTTATGAAGCAATAGATAAAAAAAGGGTTTGTGGGAAGTTGAATGTTTAAGGTAAATTATATCGCCGTAAATAAGTAAAAGAAGATTAGGAAGCTGAGTCTAATATCCAATTTAGGATGATTAAGCCTAGAAATATAAATCCAAGGATATTACAGTTTGGATTTGTAAAGCTTAGAAAATCAATTGGACTTAGTAGGTAGGGATGTGAGGTTAACAGAGTTACACAACGAAAGTATGCCCTTCACTCAAAGACCATTAGCAGTTGCGTACACTTCCTATTGATGTGAGACATCTTTAACTATAGGACCCAAAGGATAATTTATTGGGCTTAGAAGATAGAGATACAAGGTCAGTAGAGTTACACAATGAAAGTCTGCCATTTACTTTAAAGCTACCAGTAATTGTGCACACTTACTAGTGATGTGAGATATCACTAATCGTAAGACCCATGGGAAACAGTTATATGAACCATAGGATCTGCTTAGGGGTTAGTGGTATTAAGTGGTTGTTTGAGAGCATACCACTTTCCTAATTAGAAAGTATTAAATGGTCCGAATTTATAATTATGAGCGGTAGTGGATATTTCGGGAATGGTCGACTTTGG
Organism: Allium fistulosum; assembly: GCA_030737815.1. NCBI lineage: Eukaryota > Viridiplantae > Streptophyta > Magnoliopsida > Asparagales > Amaryllidaceae > Allium > Allium fistulosum. The sequence continues at coordinate 540,678,781 of CM060901.1, read as the reverse complement.
ATTTAAGGTAATAAATAATTGACCTAGTGTTCGCCTCTCTCCCATAAAGAAGTATTAAGTGTTCCAGTGAGATTTCAAGCAATGCAAGGTGGATAGTACTAGTGAGGAGTCTGCCTTTGGGTTAGGTATTAAATGACAAAGGCCTACCTAGAATTCTGACTGTCGTACTTTCCTATCTCTTATTATTTTTACTCTAGACACTAAGAATCCTGACTACATATTTAGTTTAGTTCCACTCCAAAGGAATGGGCAAAGCAAATATGGGTTGGAAATATCTTTGAGTTAAGAGTTTCACGCCAACTCCGAATTACCCCATGGAGTGTTGCTGATGCGTAAGACGCTGATGGAGAAGAGCATGAGTACGACATATCATGGAATCCCAGAGATTGGAGGATGTTCAACTTGATGTTCGAGATTCTAGCTACCTTATGATTTTGGATCTTGATGAAGACTTGAAGTTGAAGATACACAATTATTCCAGATAAGCAGAAAATAGAATTATGTATGTTGCAAACATCCAGAAACCAGTTTTGGTAAGGGAATGTCCATCAACACCTTTAGATGGAAAACCAGATTTTTATTTGAAGAATTGAAGTCAATTCCTTAGTCTAAATTGTTAGGAAATCAATTCCTCGGTTTCGATGATCATAACTATGCAATGGAAAACAAATGTACATATACAGGAAGTTGATATAGAAACATCACCAAAAAGACAAAAACAAGACTCAAAAGAAGTATCAAGAGGCTACAAGTCGAGAGAATCGGAAAAGAAGTGATACAGACACAAGAAAAGCAACATGCACTAATCCAGACGTCTGAGTGCACAGACCAGACGTCTGGTTAAGTTCTCTGGTTCACAAACTCAGAAGAAACCAAACGTTTGATCCTGAACTCAGCCGTCTGACATACATCCAGACATTAAACAGAAGTAAAGACCAGACGTCTGGATTATAAACTATGACGTCTGAAATGCTACCAGACACAAAAAATATATGAAGGCCAGACGTCTGAGGTCACTTTCCAGACGTCTGAAAATAGACTCGACTGTGTAATTTCAAACTCCAACTGTCACATCCGAAGAGACACATCCGCTCCTCTTTACTGCAACTCTTCATCACCAACAGAAGCAACTATACAACGATTGTTAATGAAGGCAACTACACATAAGAGACTCTTCATCACTATAAATAGCATCAGGAATTCAAGAGAAGTTTTTACCTTACTCACTTACTCTTATACTCTGATTTATTCCTGATCTATAAGCAATCAACTACCTGTGTTTAATTCTTCCATATATACAGAATTCCTTATTCATATATTCTCTAGATATATATATATATATATATATATATATATATTGGAAGCATTTGTACTCAATAGTCAACATCCGTGTTATAGAACACATTCTTGACAAAGAAACTCTGCTATTGTAAACCTGTTCCTCCGGGTCAAGTGAGGGTTAGTTGAAAGGAAATTCCGAAGAGGAGCTTCGGGACTGGACGTAGGACGGGAGGTCCGAACCAGTATAAAATACCAGTGTGATTATTTTCATTTACTTTGCTACTATCGTTTATCAAGTTATATTATATAGTTAGCTGTTTATACTTGCATATATATATCTTATACGATCCACTCATATAGACTTTCAATTGGTTTCAGAGCAAGGTTTGTTTAAAAGAACAGTAACACGTTTTTTAATCATTCTAATATGGCAAGTATTTTTCAAGAAGGACAATCCACAGCACGACCCCCACTTTTTAATGGCTTTAATTATTCATATTGGTCAACACGTATGAGAATTTTTATGGAAGCTAATGGTTTAGAAATTTGGTCAGCCACTCAAGATAAATATGAAGCTCCAACTACTGCTATGAACACATGGACCGATGCACAAAAGACCTTAGCATCAAATAATGCTAAAGCTATGAATGTTTTGTTTTGCTCACTAGACAAAAATGAATTTTCACGTGTCATGTTATGTACAACTGCATTTGATATTTGGCGTACCTTACAAATTACACATGAAGGTACAACAAAGGTCAAACAAACTAAAATTTGAATCTTACAAAACCAATTTTCATCATTTAAAATGAAACAAAATGAAACTATAGTAGACATGTATTCTAGATTTCAAACTATTCAACATGATCTGATGGCATTAGGAGTTAAGTTTACTGATTTTGATTTAGTTTCTCGAATACTAAACTCTTTAACACCTGATTGGGAAAGAAAGGTATTAGCTATTGAAGAAGCTAACGATCTTTCTACTCTCAAAGTTGAAGAGTTGATAGGAAATTTGATGTCCTATGAAGCTAATTTGCAGGCACATAAAGAATTAAATTCAGAGAAGAAGAACATAGCATTTCCATCAATAAAGAATGATGACTCAGATTTAGATGAAGATGAGATAGTATTTATTTCCAAAAACTATAATAGATTCAAGAAATTTAGAAAGATGACCAAGTTTCAAAAAGAAGGAAAGACCAACTCAACAAATCTATCTCAAATTAAGTGTTATGAATGTGACCAATACGGACACATGAAAAAGGATTGCCCAAAGCTTAACAATGATAAAAAGAAGAGCAAATTTGAAAAATTCAAAAAGAAGAAAGCTTTCAAAGTAACATGGGATGACACTGATTCTTCATCTTTAGAAAGTGATAGCGATAGTGACGGAGAGCAAGCTAATGTATGTTTTATGGCACAAGTCCGGAACTTAGCTATGAAGAATTATTTGAACTTAGCATGGAATTAGATGATAAATTTAGACAAATTAAAAAATTGAACAAAGAATATATAGTAAAAGTAAATAGATTAGAACTTGAAGTAGGAATGTTGAAAGATGAAAAAACTATTTTAGAAGAAGAACTTGAAATATCTCAAGAAAAATTAAGAAATAATGTGATAGAAAGTGAGAACATTACTCTAGTAAAAGAAAATGTTGATTTTAAAAATAGTATTGAATTATTGAAAACATAAAATAGAGAATTAAAAGAAAAATTATATAAAATTACCAATAATGTATCAAAATTCAACAAAGGAAAACAAGATTTGGAAAACCTTATCAAAACATCAAAACCATCAGGTAATAGAAATGGAATAGGATTTAAAAAATGTTCTAAACAAAAAGAAAATAATTCAAAAAAATTTAGTTATATAAAAACTAGAAGTTTATCTAAACAAAAATTGAATGTGAAAATTTGGGTTCCTAAAACAAATAATAATTTGATTAGACAAAAGCATATCAGTAATTACTTAGAAAATGTAGTTTATAATAAAAACTATATTTATAAAGGTACCAAACCATCTTGGGTGTGGCTACCTTTCTCTAACAATTAGGACCCTAATCAAATATATGGGTACCAATTAAAACATTTTCTATCTTGCAGGTACCCAAAATAAAAAATAAGGAGAAATGGATACTAGATAGCGGTTGCTTCAAACATATGACCGGAAATTCAAAAATGTTATCAAATATAACATACATCGATGGTGGAACGGTAACATTTGGAGACAATTCAAAGGGATTTGTCATAGGCATTGGAGAAGTCATCAACTCTGGTATATCTAACTCTCCTATTATTACAAATGTTTTATTAGTAGAAAATTTAAAACACAACTTGTTAAGCATTAGTCAATTATGTGATAAAGGTTTTCAAATAAATTTTGAAAAAGATAGATGTAATATTTTAGATAATAACAAACAACTCATTTTTGAAGGTTTTAGAAACAAAAATATTTATGTATTAAACATGAATATTAATAAAAATTCAAACTTATGCTTAACTGCCAAACATAATGATCCATGGTTATGGCATAAACGATTTTGTCATATTAATTTAAGAATATTAATAAGTTAGCTAAATATGAGTTAGTAAGAGGGTTACCTAAAATAAGTTACAAAGTAGAAAATTTATGTGACGATTGTCAAATTGGTAAACTAAAGAAAAGCTCGTTTAAATCTAAAAATAATATTTCTACAAAACAACCATTAGAATTATTACATTTAGATTTATTTGGTCCAACACAAATAAGATCTATTAATCACAACAAATATGTTTTTGTAATAGTCGATGATTTTTCGAGATATACATGGACTTTATTTCCAAAACATAAAAGTGATACTTTTGGTATGTTTAAAATATTTGCAAAACGAATTAAAACTCAAATGAATTTGAAAATTAAAAATATTAGAAGTGATCATGGAGGAGAATTCGAAAATGATCGTTTTTCAAATTTTTGCAATAAAAAAGGAATAACTCATAATTTTTCTTTTCCTCGTACACCCCAACAAAATGGTGTTGTAGAAAGAAAAAATCGTACATTACAAGAATGCGCACGAACATTACTAAATAGTAGCGGATTACCAAAACACTTTTGGGCCGAAGCTATTGCTACATCTTGTTATGTATTGAATCGAGTAACTATTCGCCCAATGACTAAACAAACTTGTTTTGAAATATTTTTTGGTAAAAAACCTAAAGTATCATACTTTAAAACTTTTGGCTCAAAATGTTTTATATTAAATACAAAAGATAAATTAGGAAAATTTGATCCAAAAGCCGATGAAGGTATCTTTGTTGCGTATTCGGATCGTAGCAAGGCATATAGAATTTTTAATAAAAGGAATAATACTATAGAAGAGAGCTTACATGTCTCATTCGACGAAAATCCTTTCAAACAACAGACTAATGATGAAGAAGAAATTATTCCACTAACAAATTCAACAAATTCTAGTAATAATGAAGCCAATATACAAAATAACACTATTTTATCATCTCCTAGGATTCTTAAGAATCATCCAATAGATAATATTATTGGAGATCTTAATTCAAGAGTTACTAGAAATCAACTCAATCAAATAAGTCATATAGCGTTTGTATCAAACTTTGAACCAAAGAATTATAAAGAAGCCTCTAATGATAATTTTTGGATAATAGCTATGCAAGAAGAATTACATCAATTTGAACGTAATAACGTATGGGAATTAGTACCAAGACCTGAAGATCAATCAGTAATAGGAACAAAATGGGTATTTAAAAACAAGGCGGACGAAAATGGAAATATTGTTAGAAATAAAGCACGATTAGTTGCTCAGGGCTACAATCAAGAAGAAGGCATAGATTACGATGAAACTTTTGCACCGGTAGCAAGATTAGAAGCCATTCGTACTTTACTCTCCTTTGCAACTAATAACAATTTTAAACTATTTCAAATGGATGTCAAAAGTGCTTTTTTGAATGGTTTTATTAAAGAAAATGTATACGTCGAACAACCACCACTTTTTGTTCATGAAAAATATCCCGATCATGTTTTTAAATTAAATAAAGCACTATATGGATTAAAACAAGAACCTCATGGATGGTACGAACGTCTCAAAAATCACCTAATAACATCTGGTTTCCATATAGGAAAAATAGATACAACTTTATTTATTAAAAGAGAAAATAACGATAATTTGGTTGTACAAATTTATGTTGATGATATCATCTTTGGTTCAACCAACGAAAATCTATGTAATAATTTTTCAAATATTATGACAAATGAATTTGAAATGTCACACATGGGAGAATTAAATTTCTTCTTAGGATTACAAATAAAACAACTAGAAAATGGGATTTTTATTCACCAAGAAAAATATTGTAACGATTTATTACATCGATTTAAAATGGATAAAACTTCAAGCAAACCAACACCAATGAGTACCACTATTCACTTAGAAAAAGATGAAAATGGAAAAGATTTTGATGAAAAGTTATATCGAAGCATGATTGGTTCTTTACTATATTTAACGGCTAGTCGACCAGATATTATGATGAGTGTATGTCTTTGTGCTCGATTTCAAGCAAAACCAAAAGAATCTCATCTACAAGCTGTTAAGCGCATTTTATGTTATTTATCTAGTACTAAAGATTATGGTTTGTTTTATCCTAAAGGATCATCTTTTGAACTTGTCTCATATAGCGATGCGGATTTTGGTGGTTGTAGAACAGACCGTAAGAGTACTAGTGGAACATGTCATTTTATCGGACAATCTTTAGTTTCATGGTTTAGCAAAAAGCAAAATTGTGTTTCTTTATCTACTTGTGAAGCCGAATACATCTCCGCAGCTCTAGCATGTGCGCAAGTAATATAGATGCAACAAACACTAATGGACTTTGGTAAAATTATCAAAAAATCTCCAATATATTGTGATAACACAAGCGCTATAAATTTGTCAAAAAATCCTGTTAATCACTCACGAACCAAACACATAGATATACGACATCATTTTTTACGAGACAATGTTGAAAAAGGAACTATATCTTTAGAATACGTAAGTACCGAAAATCAAGTAGCCGACATATTTACAAAACCATTAAACGAACAAACTTTCATAAAACTCAGACGAAGTTTAGGAATTTGTTCACTTCAAGATCTTAACTAAAATTAAATTAAAAACTAAATTTAGTTCACCTCTTCATTACCACAAATTAATGAATTTCTGAACCATTAAAATTTTAGAAAATTAGTTTTCCTATAAATAACCTTTTCATCATATATAAATACACATGTTTATATCACAAATATATACAAAACATCAAATTCTAAAAATTTAGAAAAACAATGTCTTCTGGGAATTCCTATATATCTATCTCCGTCTCCACACCATCGACGGACAGCTCAGTAGACACACCACAACGCCTTCCGACACCTACACCAAAGCAAGAACCGACAAATAGGTGGTCCTCGTATCATACGGGTTTTACTCCAGAGAATAAGAAAACTAAAAGATCCTTGTTTATTTCTCCTAATACAAAGGATAAAATTGATGAAATTCATCATTACCAAAAACAACAGATGGATCTTCAACAAGAAATTTATTTCGAACAGAAGGTTATGGCACAAAGGCTAAGTTTTATAGAACAAGTGGCGATGAAGTTTTACTCATCACGAAAGAAAGATGTACATGAACCACTACCAAAACCTTGTAGTTCATTAGATCCATCTTCTTCGTATCGCACTCCTTCAGATCCTTCCCCAAGACGATATTCTGGCTCCCCACGGACCCACGAACATAGGAATATATGGTCTCCACTTAAACCATGGAAGGATAACGACTCGGGAAATCCTAAACTCCGTCGCCTAATAAATAAATCAATCAATTTAATTATTGTATATATGTATATGTTATTATATTTTATGATAATAAAGATCTCTATTATCAACAATTGATAAATAAATATAACCATCAATTTTATACTATTTTTAGCAAAATTGCTCCTTTCAGGCGTCTGACTATGGTCTTCAGACATCTGATTCACTGATATATGTCACACTTTTAAGCAATGTGCATATGTCAGACGTCTGATATAGCCCTCAGACGTCTGAAATGAAGCTCTGCCTTCTCCAAAAGTACATTCAGAATAATTCAGACATCTGAACTAATTTCCAGACATCTGACTTACTTATCTGTTTCACAATTAAACCAAAACAGACGTCTGTGTTTAAATCCAGACGTCTGATTAATCTCTCTGCCTCTACATTTTTCAAACTATGTCAAATCAAACGTCTAACTCATAACAAACAGACGTCTGTTTGAGTCTTCTGTATAATTTTTAGGGCAAACCAGACATCTGCCTTCAAATTCAGACGTTTGGAATTCAATCGACCTTTATTATAACCCCAAAAGAACGTCATTTTTTTTACTTTTCAAATTCAAATCAAATTTCCTCTCTGCCGATTTGCAATTCAATTTTAAATTCCGCATTATTTCACGTCGAAATCACAATGCCTCCTCGTACAAAGAACATCAAAGCTCCAAAACGCAAACAAGATCAACCTACGTCATCTTCAAACCCTCAACTGTGTTCAGATGATCAAATCGAATGATGGATGTACAAGGCACCTCATTCGATTAAAAGGTATCAAGATAATCAAAAGAAAAAACTTCATATAGGACCTTTCTATAATCTACTTAAGTTCTTTTACATCGAATGATGTTCAAATAGATCAACTGGCTATATTCTTATTTACGCCAATCTAGATAGTACTGCAGTTTGGAATACCGAAGATGAGGACAACTGGGTATGGTCAAGTGTTTATGGAAATACTATTCGTTTAACTCCGGGATTAATAGGAAGAACTTTGGGATGCTCCAACACCGGCGAGGATCTACACAACATCCCGGATATGCGTTTTAAGCCCAGGAATAATATCACTCATCAGATATGGGAGGACGAAATGCCAAAATTTGCTTCAAAATATTTGCGTCCGAAAGCTCGACTCCTAACGAGGATGATAATCAATACAATTGTTCCGCGAATGGGGAGTCATGAGCAAATAACGGAATTGGAGCACAAAGCACTTTATGCTCTCTTTAGTGGAACCAGGGTAAATTGGGCAAAGTTCATATTCGACGAGCTCAAGCAATTTTGGAATCGATCGCGACCATCGATCATTTATCCAACTTATATTATGAAACTTCTTCATGCAAATAATATTTCGTCTTATCTATCAACCTTCGAAGAAATTTCACCTAAGTATGCCTCCACAAAATTCTTCTCCTTGATGCATTTACCCGAAATTCCACCGGAATTCATGTCCTTCGACGATTGGACTCACCATCAACAATCTAGAAGGGCTGATCCACCTCCTCAGATCCATATTGATCCATCTCAAGAAGAAGAACAAAATCGGGAAAACACTCCCCCACCTCCCGCTTCATTTGAATATCCAGGACAAGATGACATTTTGGAAACTCGAACGGAAACAAATCAAAATGAAAGCATTCGAGATCTAACGCTTCGAAATCAACAAATCTTGTCTCAAAATCAAAAAATTCTAGCAAAACGAATCAACAGCTTCGAGACATCTTTTTCTACAAGACTAGCCACGGTCGAAGAATCTCTTTCGACTGTTTTATCAGTTCTCAAGGAGGTACTTCAAAAAGTACGTGGTCCATCTCCACCCTCTGAAGATTGGACAACTCCTGTGCCATCTCCTCCTGCAAAAGATTCCAAACTATTTGACGATGAACCTTCCAACGAAGCTTTAATATCTCCTTCTAAACCAAGCACTTCTGACAAACCAAAGGAAGATGATTTAAAACAAGCTTCTCCTAAGCAACTCTAGAATTTAGGCTTTGTTTTCGTTTTGTTCTAATCTATGAATGTAACTCCTTCCTATTATTAATGAAAATTTCTTTTTGGCTTGAACTTTTATATATTCTTTTTGATAATGTCAAAGGGGGAGAAATATATATATAATCTTAACAACAAAACTAAGCACATATTCAGGGGGAGATTTAAAATATATATATAAGTACATTGAATAGTAGTCATCATCAAAAAGGGGGAGATTGTTAGGAAATCAATTCCTCAGTTTCGATGATCACAACTATGCAATGGAAAACAAATGTACATATACAGGAAGTTGATATAGAAACATCACCAAAAAGACAAGAACAAGACTCAAAAGAAGTATCAAGAGGCTACAAGTCGAGAGAATCGGAAAAGAAGTGATACAGACACAAGAAAAGCAACATGCACTAATCCAGACGTCTGAGTGCACAGACCAGACGTCTGGTTAAGTTCTCTAGTTCACAAACTCAGAAGAAACCAGACGTTTGATCCTGAACTCAAACGTCTGACATACATCCAAACATTAAACAGAAGTAAAGACCAGACATCTGGATTATAAACTCAGACGTCTGAAATGCTACCAGACACAAAATATATATGAAGGCCAGACGTCTGAGGTCACTTTCCAGACATCTGAAAATAGGCTCGACTGTGTAATTTCAAACTCCAACTGTCACATCCGAAGAGACACATCCGCTCCTCTTCACTGCAACTCTTCATCACCAACAGGAGCAACTATACAACGATTGTTAATGAAGGCAACTACACATAAGAGACTCTTCATCACTATAAATAGCATCAGGAATTCAAGAGAAGTTTTTACCTTACTCACTTGCGCTCTTATCTCTTGTACTCTGATTTATTCCTGATCTATAAGTAATCAACTACCTGTGTTTAATTCTTCCATATATACAGAACTCCTCATTCAGATATTCTCTAGATAGATATATATATATATATATATATATATATATATTGGAAGCATTTGTACTCAATAGTCAACATCCGTGTTATAGAACACATTCTTGACAAAGAAACTCTGCTATTGTAAACCTGTTCCTCCGGGTCAAGTGAGGGTTAGTTGAAAGGAAATTCCAAAGAGGAGCTTCGGGACTGGACGTAGGACGGGAGGTCCGAACCAGTATAAAATACCGGTGTGATTATTTTCATTTACTTTGCTACTATCGTTTATCAAGTTATATTATATAGTTAGCCGTTTATACTTGCATATATATATATATATATCCTATACGATCCACTCATATAGACTTTCATAAACTCATGAGAGAATTTTTACAAAATATATTTTGGAAATGACTTAAATTTTGAAAAAAGGATTTCTCGAGAATTTCTTTCCCTAAGGATTTATTTTAGAATTTTGATTTTCAAGAAACACGTATACCACTAAGTTTGGTCGTGTTAAGAAATTTTTGGTTTAAAAAGAAAAAGGTTTGGAAATCCTTAAATATTTATATATGTATATATACCAATAAAGGTTTGACTTTGATTTTCGGCAAAAAAATAGTTTTTCGATTTGGAAACGAGTTTCAAATGGTGAATATTCTGCCCAATGATTTTCCTATTTAGAAGAATTGAAGCTTTTAAAGTTTTCTCCCTTTTAAGGGACAGACAAATAGGAGTTGTTGAATATGCTAGTATATGATTTTTGTTTGATGATAAAAACATATATATATTCATTTAAATGTATTTGTTATTGTACTATTTTATTTTTCACATAATTAAATAAATATTTGCTGAATAAAATAAATAACACAGAATTTAAATTCAAACGGATATTTTATTCAAACAAATATTTTATTACAATTTTGAATAGTACAAATTTGTGCACTCACTATATATATACAAAATTTCAATTACAATGCATTTCAATTTACATAACTTTCCTCACTACATATCACTCATTCACTCGTATTTGATCTTCAACTCTATTCCAACGTGAATCCAGCATCTGAATTATCTACAAAGTAAACACTACCGTAGTAAAATTGAAAATAAAATATTTTTGCAGTGTAAAATAAAATGTTTTTTTGAAAATATTATATGCCTCAGTTATTTGGGTTGTTCGTCATCATATTTATTTTGAATTCATCATACACGAATAACTTATGACATGCACAATGTATCACTGTACATGCCACAAGGCCGTGCACACCGATATACACTTGATAAAACTGCAGGGATAGGTGAGCACAAGGTCAAACCCGAGACGAGGCTGGATTCAACTCAGATGCAATATAAATACATCACAAAATTGTCGAGTACAAGTTCTCATGCAACAAGAAGCCCAAAGCAGACTATATGATGAACACAAATGCAAACAAAACTATACATGACCACATACATATATAAATATGTTTGCACACATGTATATATATATATATGTGTGTGTGTGTGTGTGTGTGTTTGTGTGTGTGTGTGTGTGTCACATTTCAGGTTCAGCTCAACCAACATATACAAGTGAAATGGCCAGAACCACATCTACACCAGACTTCAACATGTACAAAGGGTGATGCTAGGAAATGGACAGTGCAACCAAGCAGCAATCCTCGAAGAAACAACTCGGTGCAAACGCAAAGACACACTTGAATATCAATATACATATCAACATGAACACACAAGTATACATATTCATATGCAACCAAAATACGGGATACAAATGCAACAGAGGTGACAACAGAGTATCAAGTTAGTCAAAGCATCACCATATATACATGCGCAAACACACATGTATACATATACATACATACATATATATATATATGCAGTGACAATAAGGGATGCACCAGTGAAACAAGATCAAGTATAAGCATGGATGTGATAAGCAGTGAAGGCACAAATGCACTGGCTCGAACAATACTGAGGTGGCTACAGTAACAAGCACACATGCCCAGGCTCAAAGACAAAGTCAAATAAAAACAATACAAACAGTTTCAAAGGATATGCAATAGAGATGTGTGGATACAAAATGAAACCATACTCCATAAGCACACACCTATATACATACATAAATGTATACAAGTGGAGATGACACTGCAGCTACCAATTGAACACAGTCTCGACCAAAATAAACAAATCACTCCAGGCTCTCAATAATCAATGCAAACTCAAGTGAAGTCAAAGCAAGCATACATATATACATGTGTAGTGAAAACTAGAGAATGTAACAGCAGTCAACATAAATTCAAAATGCCAAAACCTTGGTGGATAAGGTACAGTTTGAACAAGTCTAGATAATATGGAATAAGTCAGTGCCGAAAACAAAACATGGCCGAAGTCAATTTGCAGTTACAAAAATCAGGGTAGCCGTGTTTCAAACAAAGTCAATGATCATGCCAGCTTTACAAAACATCACAACAACACTTCTTTGTTTGAAATTTTCTTCCGCATACTTCACACGAAAAGCTTTTCGAGACGACAGGACTTGCACTGATCATACGCTTCGAGACTTTTGAGTAGGAATGCTACCCGCACTACATTTGCCTTTTCGATGCTCATTTGGCATTAAATTTTGATGAAGTCAATGATTTCATTCAGTTAGATGTTAAAGGAGTCATGATCGAGATTTCTGACAACAACTTCGACGATATTTTGGAGATTTCCATGGATAGTGCAAATTTGGACAATAGTGATGACCGACCCGGAGATCATACAATAGATCTTTTCTCAAATGTCTGTCTTTGGAGGATAGACTATCTGCGTCCTACTGCCCATCTTGTTGTGTGCATTATTCAGCACAACATCATCCCTTAGACAAGAAGCTATGATCAGATTTATCCTTAAGTGCGAAAGACCAACTATGCAGTTATGGGTGGTGTAGGTGTCAATTGGGCCGGCACTTTTATGATTCATTTTTCCGATCAAGGAAGTGGCACCCCACGGAGTTCCTTTCCATATTGTCAACTATTCACTTTCTTCTTGACGCGATATGGGTTAGTGGGGTGACTGCCCAAACGAAGGTCCCGCCTGCCATTGATAAAGCCTCCTTAGAAAGATGGCGACTCCTTTTCCACCAGCCGCAACTGTCAAGCCAGCAGCAGAGTAGTAACTACAGTAGGAGGCGGAGTAAGGATAGGGCATCGACGGATATCAGAGTCCCGAGCTAGTCGCCATTCGGTAGGTCTAAACTGAGCTCCAGAGGATCCTCACCAACCAACGAGTGATGAGGACCGAGCTACAGCTCCAGAGTCATGAGATTGGGTGCTTACCCGCTATGCTTCGCCCTTTACGAAGCCACAATAACGTCTTGAGTTCTCGTCGAGGATCGGGACCTTCTTATAGTATATAGATAATGAGGTTCTGTAGTGTGTTGCTATATCTTTTCTTCCAGCATTTGTTCTTTTTGTTTTAGGTTATTGGGTTGTAATTGTTAGTTGTCTCCTTTTAAGACGCACATGATATACTAGGATGTATTTCTATTTTACTATGTTATTATTTCCTAATATGTGCACTGTTCTTACATATATTTTTGAAGAAATGGTATAAATATGAAAATCTCATAAGGACATTTAACTAACAGTAAAATGTAATGTGAGACTGGAAGTTCTAAATAGGTTGAAATTTTAGCAAGCAAAGGACATGTTAAATTGTTTTGGAATTACAGGTCATTGTCCATGTTCCTTAAAAGCTAATTTATTTGAATAACTGAGTATGATGACATTTTTAAATAAAATGTCAAGTTTTATGGGTTAGGGTTAGTTGTAGAATGTTAGAATTGAGTTTATGCTTTTAGTGCATAACTAACTTCCGATTACACTGAAATGTGGCTTGAATTATCAAAAATTTTGTGAAGGAAACTATTTTGAAAAGTTTATTCAAAGTTTCACTTAAAAAAGGTATTTTGATTTTAAATTATTTTTAACGCCCAAATAATTTTTAGAATATTTGCCCAAATTTTATTTCAAGGGTAAATTTTGCATCCAAATATTTTGGGAATTTATTTTTCAAACGACGTACAAATTTGAAAAGAGAAAATGGTTTTTATGAAGTTTTTGGTTTTGAAGGCCGTATGCTAATCCTAGGGAAGGAAAATAGATTAGATATCTAAATTTAGCGGTGCATTAGGATCAACGATACGATAAAATGCAAGCGATAACAAGAGAAAAATTGTTTAGCCTTGGACTTTCTATTTCCATACCTTGTTGACAATGTGCATGAGTATGTTTTTGGACTCAATTCCATTTTAGAGCTTGGAAACAAGCCTCATTATGTGTGTAAAATTTAAAGTAAATTTGGGACAGCGAGAAAATTTCCACTGTACAACGGGAAATGGATTTCTTATAAACTGGTAAGAATGTAAAATTCTCCATCTAAATTCCTTTTTTTGGCATAGGAGTGATGTTTAGGAAGCGAGATTTCAACGCATTAGATTTTTGGTTGGTAGGAATTGGATGCAAATTGGTTGCATCGTACTTCTTTTCGTAGGAGTATGGGGGTTTTTGGTGAATTTTTTTTCAAAATCTACATACATATAAAACTGCCGGTATATATATATAAGTTGTTTGCACCATATTTTCAAAAATGTTTTCAAAAGAAAAGCATTCATATACGAGGGCCTGATTTAGAATCATTCTGCATACATGTTTCTATGTTGTGATACACTATGCACTTGTGCACATTGGTTGCAAAATTGGTTGTACACTAATTGGTTGTGTAGTCTAGAACAATTACGAGCTAGAACTATGACTTAGTTGTTGGTATAAATTCAAAGGCAAAATTATTTTAAGGGGGAATAATGTAACACCCTGTAAATTTTTCGGTTAGTTGTTTAATTAGTAATTAGTTAATTAGGCTCCGAAAAAGGAATTTGTACAAACGATAAAATTTGACCATGAAACTTGCACCATTGCATTCATCATGAAATTTTGAGCAAATTTCATATTTGCAGTTTTGCAATCGGAGTCCAAAAGTAGAAGTTACGGACAAAAAACGAATTCAGAATGAAAATAATTAAATCAAAAAAATTAACATTTATATAATAATTCCTAGGACCCCCAGGTCGACAGGCTCATTGTGACCGGTCGACATGTATCGGTCGACCGGTGCCATGAAGTGATCGACCAGTTGGGACCGTGATAGCTAGGGTTTGCCTTGGAAAAATGGCGTAGGTTTTATTTTTTTTAATCTAACGGTTGTGGTTGATTCGAGTGCCTATAAATTTAGTCCTAACCCTCTCTTCTCTTCTCATATTTTTCTAGAAGAAGCAACAAAGCTTTACCATTCTCTCTTCTATGCTATTTTCTAAATTATCAAAATAAAATATTTATATTTGTATATATACAAATTGGAGAAGAATATAAATCAAATAAGGGAAGAAATGAAGCAAATCAACATTATGCAATAACGAGGTAATATATATCTATATTTGTATTTATGTATTTAAATTTCCTTTTAACCCCAAATCTCTTCTTAGATCTATAATTCTAATATATGTATATACCATTTTTATACAAATTTCTTGAAATAAAAAGGAAATGGAGTTGAATAAAAGATTTTACTTCAGATCTGGAGATTTGGAACGATTTTAGAAGGTGGGTGGAAATTTATATATTGTTTATGATTTTGAATCTATTCTGTTGGTATACGTTTGATTTTTATGTATAAATAAATATATGTGAATTGTAGACTAAAATTTAATGTAATAAACATCACCAACATATTCTTAGGAGATTTGATAGGAATTATTATTACACCCTGATCCGGAAATCAGTCCTAAAAGTTATAGATATGAATATTGCTTAGGTAGGAAATCTATTCCAGATCTGAAATTGGATTGTAGATTATTAGTATGATTTTGATTATTATCCTAATTATATTGATTGAAGATTTTCCGTAGTTTAATTTGTTGAAATAATATCCGTTGATTTTTATAAAAAATTTTATGTTTCTAAATTGCATAGAAAGTGTAGCGTTTGGTTTAGCAAGGAATATATGCAAATGAAAAGGATGAGATGTGTAAAGTATAGATTTATTCTCCATAGTTTACATTGTCTATTCTAATAAAAAGAAAATAATCATTCCTTCTAATTTTGAACAAGGCAAATCTTTCCTTTTATTCTTGACCTTTTGTTTTAAAATAATTTATGGAAATCACAATGGAAAATCTACCTAAGAAATGTAATTTCAACAAATTAAATATCGAAAAGAATATTCTTGTTAAAGATTTGTGACTACAATATATTTGGTAGAAGTAGGCATTTATACGTATTTATACACGTTAATAAATATGATGATTTATATGGAACACTCGCTTAGGAGATTAGTTATACATACGAAGTAATAACATTGATTTGCGAATAGGAAATATGTAGGAAAGTTTGGAAAGGTTGTAACTCCAATTAATGGAAAATGAATCTAGGGGTTACATATAATTAATAGGATAAATGGATAAATGAGACTGATAAATTAGGAAGTTAGATTAATAACCATGGAGTAGTTAGAAAGAGATTACTAATTGGAAACTAGTAAACATACATTACTGTCTTAGGAAATGTCCTTAGGATGATAATCATTTATCATGGAAAAGTTGATATTTAGGGAGAAATAGATAAAAGGGGTATGGGAAGTTGAATATTTAAGGTAAATTATATAGTCTTAAATAAGTAAAAGGAGATTAGCAAGCTGAGTCCAATATCCAATTTAGGATGGTAAGTTTAGTAATAATAAAGCCTAGTGTATTATGGTTTGGATTTGTAAAGCTTAGAAAATTAGTTGGACTTAGTAGGTAGGGATGTGAGGCCAATAGAGTTACATAACATAAGTCTGCTCTTCACTCATAGACCATCCACAGTTGTGTACACTTCTTGTTGATGTGAGACATCTTTAACCATAGGACCCATAGGATAATTTATTTGGCTTATAAGATTGGGATGCGAGATCAGTAGAGTTACACAACGGAAGTCTGCCCTTCACTCAGAGGTTACCAGTAGTTGTGTACGCTTACTACTACTGTGAAATATCACCAATCATAGGACCCATGGGAAACATTTATATGAACTATAGGATCTGCTTAGGGGTAAGAGGTATTAAGTGGTTGTTTGAGAGCCCCCTTTCCTAATTAAAAAGTATTAAATGTTCTGAATTATCAATTAATAGAGGTAGTGGATGTCTCGAGAAGGGTCCAGTTTGGGTTTGAGGTATTAAGTGACTGACCTAGGGTATGCCTCTCTCCCTTAAAGAATATTAGACGTCGTAGTGAGATTCCAAGCAATGTCAGCTAGATGATACTAGTGAGGAGTCTGCCTTTGGGTTGGGTATTAAATGACAAAGGCCTGTCTAGAATATAGGTATTAAATGGTCAGGGGTCTGCCTCGTCCTTATTAATGAGGTATTAAGTGGCTTAGGTACTGTCTCTCACATGGCTAAGACTTTAATGACGATAGATGCGTTAGTAGTATGGCTATTATATATATTAAGGCCGTCAATAGTGGTCAAAAATCTCTATAGCTAGGATCAATAGACCAACAATGATGATGTTAGGAGCTCGCTTCATATTCTAGAAGTATAAAGTGGCTGATATACTTACATTAGAATTTTGTACCTTGGGAAGGGTAAATAGATAAATCTTTCCAGGTAAGAATATCGAGGGTGCAATATTAGGATAATTTGATTAACCTTAGAATAGTAGACATAACAATTAAATGAAAAACAATTGGTATAAATTTATGTTATGAGACACCGTATTGTTTTTCCAATCACCAAAATGTTGTTCTGACCCCCTCCTCATTGCAACCCCAAAGTAGATTTAGAGGAATAAGTCACTGAAGCTGGATTTGATTGATTGTTGGAGAAGTCTTCTTTTCTCTCATGCACGATGATGATGTGGCAAACTAATATTCAAGGAATACCATTAATTCCAATGTAGTAGCCACAGTCGGTATTTAATCCTATTATAGTTTCTGCTATAAGTTTAGATTTTTATCAATCTCTAATAATGCTCATGCTAATTCGCAAGTACCAAATCCAACGATATGTGCTTTGATGGACTTGGGCTTCGATTCTTGTCAAAATTTAGGCTCTTTAAAGTGGGGTTGTTACAATATATTTATCGCCACTTTTCAATTTCAACCCTGTGAAATCCCTCGATTAACAATGAAATCGGACAAGTTAGAGAAATACCCTTACCTCGACCTACATTCTTAAACTCTCATAGGTAGAAACGGGCTTTCATACCTCAGAATTTAGTGTCGAGTATAACATGAAGTACCTTCCAATATGCATAATTAATCATTGCCTATTTATATAAATTAACCAACTTATACTTATCACACTCCTGACATTTCAACTTCTCTATCCCTTGCCCAGAATCGAAGCCAAGTCAGTCAAGGCACTGATTGCTCTAGCCTTGCCTAGACACTCCGATTCTAGATCTCACGGATAGAGGAAAGTTTACTCATCGGTTTGTTGCTAAATATAAGACGACTTACTTTACATAAACATGTCAACATTTTAGCACCACTTATCATATTTGTTTTATATTACTTAATAGTACCGAAAAATAAAACCCTTAACATAAAACAAAGTCTTTTTAAAATAATTTGAAAACCAACTCTATAGACTTATTACAAGTCTTCGATTTCAAACTAGTACTATTCCTCGGTTAGAAATGAAACCATGCAAGTTAGGGTATTATTACCTCTCACACCTTGACTCTGATAAAGTTAAGGGTATGTCCTTGGGGCAATGATGTATTTTGTTATAGACATCTAACTCAATAACCAAACTTGTTCGAAATCAAAGGTATTTTTTTCTATTATATACTTGATATAATGTCTTTATATTAATTAATTAATTTAATTAAAAGTATATTTAATAGAAAATCATAAATAGTATGTTTTGTGATAGTAGTTACAAAGAGTTGTAACCATAAGTAATTTATCACAATAAAAATAAATACACCACTTTAAATGTTTGGAGTCAAGAAGAATTGAGACTGGATACCGATGTATCCGTTGATACTAGAGTATGTAACGCTCTACAAATGTTGGGCAGTGTATTACCCATAGTTGTTGGGGGGAACCTAGAGTTTATTTACTGATAGCTATTGGATAACTATGGAATGACACACTCGATAGTTTTCTGTTGGTTAATATAACTAAGGTCAAACAAAAAATATCGATGTGATTGATTTACACAATTCTCTCGACTAGAGAATACTATGGAGCTTCAATATGAAATCTCTACTTCGATTATAGTCAAATCATGGCATGGCATTCCATCGAGTGACTATAGTTGGGTCGAGTGGAAGTATTCGAAGTGAAGCAATATTCAAGTGAGGATGCGTTATCTCAGTTATATAGGATTAGTATCATGGTCAACTCAAGTCATCTCAAAGTCAAAGTCTCTGGCCAGAGTATTTCAGTTAATAATAATTGTTATTATTGAACTAAGGATTTTGTATTTGGACCGTAGAGTTGAATATGGATGATACTGGAATTTTGACCATGCTAAATTCCATAAGTCCAAAGCGATGTAGTTTTAACGAAGAGAATTGGTGTAAATAAATGTCACAACCGGGTAACGCTTAATAAAGTAAAATTGGATTTTATTGAAACTAAGTAAGCGATAAATTTGGTCCAAATGTCACACCACCTGCTAAGTGACATGTGAATTTAACCTTCAAATAGTTTGATGTTAATCGCTGACCGAATTTACACCCGAGAGTCACACAACCGAAATGATGAATTCTCTTTAGACCAAATTATTTAATTAGTTTATAATGGTTATAAATTAATCAAATTAATTATTATTTATGAAAGATCAATTATGAATTTTGAATATGATTTGATGAATATATATTGTTGTATATTTATAACAGTTATAAATATACCGATCGATATGTGATATCGATAAGCGGTTAAATTAGATTCAATTAATAATGTTTATTGGGCTTAAAATGGGTTTAAAGCCCATGAAAGGGGCTGCAAATTTCGACCAAAAAGGATGCAAGGAGAGGCTAGAAAATGGGCTAGGGGTATTTTAGATGGATGGCTCAAATTTGGGGAGAAAGGGTAAGAGATATGATCCACCTTTCTTTCTATTCCTTCCACTATAAAAGGACTCCTAACCCTAATGCATACAAAAAAATTTGTTGCTTCCTCTATCATCTTATGGTTGAAATTTATCCCTCCATATACTTCATCAAAACTCAAATCAAATCAATTCAAATCCAAAGCTATTTGAGGAATCGAGAAGTTTTCTAAGGGAGGAGAACTCATCATTGCAAGGTGAACTTGAGGGCATCAGTTTAAGGTAAGTATTTAGTTTGTATATATGATGTACTACCTCTATATAAATGTATATTATTCATGAATATACATATATTGTTAGTTAGGTGAGATTCCTATAGATATTGTTGTTGCCGCATATCGATTGCTTAGGTGTATATTTTTATAAAATAAAATAAAAATATAATTTTTTTCATAAGGATCTAATACACACAGCCGAAATTATCATTTTTAATTATTTTGTATTTTATTAATATATATATATATACACAAAGATTAATATATTAACTAATTTATTTATATGACTTGTATTAAACTATATGACCATGTCATATAAATAATTGAACTAATAACTTTAAAATGTACATTTGAATCAAAAATAATTTTAGCAATTAATTTTTTTTTGTAATTATCTAATAATTTTATTATCATTTAATCAGTATAAGAATTAATAAGTTCATATAATATAAATTATGTTCCAAAATCCATTTTTTAAAAATTAATATAATATTTTCTAAGCTCTCAGTCAAAAAATTAAATTTTTTAACTCATTTTTAATATTTTTAAAAATTATTTTTAATTCGATCGAAAATTATTTAATTAATAAAAATTAATTTTTTGACTTAGAAAAATCCGAAAAATTTTCTTAGGCTATTTACTGATACTCCTGATTTTATGAAATTTAAAAATAAAAATATTTGATACACATATTTTTTCTATCTTTTATTTATTGTTGTTCAACTAATTAATTCTAATATATATATATTAATATAATAAAATTATATTTAAACTTGGAATTTCTATGTATTCGATCTAGAATGAAAATAAAAAATATATTTATTTTAAAGTTTTATAATTATATAAAATATTCTAAATCATATTTACATTTAATAATTATATCTATATATATAATTATGTTACTTTAATACATTTAGATATATGTATGTATGTGTATATATTATAATTCTTATATTCTATATATATATACATGTTCATTTTTTATACTTTACTATTTTACATATAGTATATAAATATATATTTATATAATATTTTTTAATTACATATATGTATGTATATATTCATTACTTAAATATGTACATACATATATAATAATTGTAAATAAATAAATATATATATATATATATATATATATTTAGACAACATACAATACATACATGATGAGCTCGTGTGTCCGCTGCGATGTAAATCCAAACATCTATATGCAGGCATGTTATACCTTACGTGGTATATCATGTTACACATGCACACACATATACATATGTGTTACTTGGCCTTTTAGCCCGACTATATTCAGACTAATTGGACAAGTTAGACTTTACTATCATAGAGGCCAGTAGCCCAATGAGATGATCGTGGGGTCCAAAATATCAAGCATAAACGATAATATGAAGTAGCGATAAAGCAAAACCAAGAGATGGACTCTGCAGAACGTTCTAAGTATGGAATAACTCCTCCCTAGGCAAGGGATCGAGTACGATCTATCCCCTACATAATGGATCGGATCGTATCAGCTTAGTAGTTTAACTTAATAGGAAACGATCGATATCTCAAATCCAGAAGTCAAATATGCAAATATTTTTGGTGACATAGAGCTAACATGAATGGATGTGACCCGAAAGTCCATCGATCAACTCTGGTCTCCCAGCGCGGACTAGAGTACAAATACCAAGATGGATGTAGTTCAACCGTCCATCAATCAACTGTGGTCTCCAAGCACAGATTATAGTATAAATACTAAGATAGATGACGTTTGATCATCCATCGATAAACTCTGGTCCTCCAGCGTGGACTGGAGTATAAATACCAAGATGGACGCGGTTCGACCGTCCATCGACCAACCGTGCTCCCTAAGTGCGGACAGAAGTATAAACACCAAAACATGGACGTGGTTCAACCATCCATCAATTAACTATGGTTTTCCAGTGCAGATCGGAGTATAAACACCAAAACATGTACGCAGTTCGACCATCCATCAATTATTTCTAGTTCCCCAGTGCGGATTGGAGTATAAACAGCAAAACATGGATGCAATTCGACCGCCCATCAATTAGCTCTGATTCCCTTTTGTGGATTGAAGTACAAACTTCAAATGGGCATGGTTCGACTACCCGTCAACAAACTATGATCCCCTAGAATGGACTAAGGTATAAGCAACAAAATTGGACGTGACCCAACCATCCGGTATAAAGCGGACACGACACGACCGTCCATGCATCAATTCTTGTCTTCGGCACGGACCCTTAACACAAATTCATGCGGATGCACTCCGTCCATACAGCACAAAATTTCTTCCTTGACTCAGCAGGAAGATCCAGATTTGCAAAACGGACGTGATTGACCGTCCGATTCTAAATAGATGTGACTGGCTGTCCAACTACGGATGAATGTGAGTCGATAGTTCACTTGCCAACTCCAATCTTTGCCTTGAAAGTTGGAGTAAAAATTCACCAAGTAGATGTGGTTCGACCATCCACTAACTCTTGCTCTCGGTTCGACAAAGGGGGCTTATATCAGAAAATGGAAGTGGTCCGACCGCCCATCGACAACTCTAGTTCCAAGTCCGTGAGCTGGAGTATAAACACCAAATGGGTGCGACTGACTGCCCATCAACAAACTCTAGTCCTCGAAGTGCAGATAAGAGTATAGGTAGAAAATAGATATGGTTTGACCGTTCATCCATTAAATCTCCCTTATAAACTGACAGGCTGAGTATAAAAAATAGAATGGATGTGACTCTACCATCCACTAATCAACTCCTTCCTACGATCCGACGGGAAGAACTCTAAGTAAGAGTAAACGAGATATGACCGACCGCTCTTCAACTTTCGCCCCTGACTTGGGGGCGGAAGAAATGACTAAGGAAAATGTGGTTCGCTCATTCTCCGGAATAACTATAGTTCCCAGAGTGTAGACTAGCATATAAACATCAAACGGGTGTGATTAACCACCCATCGACTAACTCTAATCCTCCAAGTGTGGATAAGAGTATAGAAAAATGAGTGAATGTGATTCGACCACTCGTTCGCCAACTCAGACTTGAAATCGACAAGAGAAGTATAAACTCATCTAAGATGGAATTCAACGATCCACGAACTAACTCCGCTAACCCAAGACTGGGGATAGGAGTACAAAATATTGAAAGTCGAATACAATAGCTCAATATTATTCCGGCTTGGTGTTCTTTAAGACTAAAGGCAACAAACGGAAGGAGGCCTCAATACAAACCAATCGAAATGACTAATGAAGTTACGAGTAAACGACTATATCACAGATCAACAGGCAATATCAATCCAAACTTTCTATATCATGCCACTGGATCGATGGTCAATATCGATCCGCACCAACCACAAATGGATGTAACCCAAACGTCCACTAAATAACTCCGGTCACCAGAGCATGGATAGGAGAATAAACCACGAATGAGTGTGACTTGATTATTCATTCTCCATCACCCTCCTTTAATCCTTCAGGAGGAGTATGAAACCAGATGAGCATGACTTCATCGCTCTTGAGCTAATTCTATCCATTGATCTGATAGGAGAACATAAATGGAAATAGACGTGACTGTCCAGCTCCAAATGAATGCAATAAGACTGTGTATTCACTAGCTCTGACCATGATTTGACTAGAAGAGCAGTTCGAAACAGACGTGACTTGACCTTCTACACACTGATCCTTGCCCTTGGTTCGACAGGGTAGCATCAGTCACAGACTGGATGTGACTTAACCATCCATTCTTTGGTCCTTTCCTAGACTATGGCGACATTTGCATCAAAAGTGGACATGATTGATCATCCAGTACTCAGCTCATACCCATAATCCAATGGGGCATTGAAGTCTTTCCCTAAGAAGGAAAAGCCAGAATACAATCCAGAATAGGCACGACTCATCCTTCCATCAACTAACACGATCCCACGGTTCGACATGAAAGAGTGTAAAACCAAAGCAGATGTCACAAGCCCGCCCACTTATCTACATTTACCCCTAACATAGGGGGTGCGAGTGAGAGTCAAGATGAATGTAAACCAACCATTCATCGATCAACTCTAAGTCTTTGGAGCTTAGGTGGAAGTATAAACATGATTACAATGAGACTTGACAGTCTATGCAGTACATTTATGAACCCCGGACTGGAGTAGAAGTGTGATCATCCAAAAACTGACTACGATAGCTCAATACCGTGAATCATACTTAGTGTTTACAATGACTCGAGGCTACGACCAAAGGGATGCTTAGAGATAGAATCATCGGATCAATTCTTAGGCTTATGGATGACTGACTATCATTCCAACCTGAACGTCGAAAAAAAGACCGCGAGTATATTGAATGGAAAGCGTGTTACTCGAACATACAAGCAGATTCAAACTCAAAGCAAGAGCCAGCTATATAGGTATGAGGAACATGAGGCTAAACCCTATTCCACATTTGATTCGACATGCTTCTAAGCCTGATCTTCAGCCATTGCAGATAATCGCTCGAAGCATCTAGAATCCATCACTATTGGACTCATCCGCTCATGATGAGATCTGGAAGTTTGATCGAAGCGACTGTCATCACATGCCGTCCTGACTAGCTTTCATGCCATTGATTATGCATTAGAAAATTGCTCAAACATAGGGATCAACAGCAAATCCAACCACCGTTCTCCATGCCTGCATACACTACCAAAGTGTTGAGGTTACAAGACTTGCCTAGGCAAGGGGCTGGCATTGATCCCATCTCCTAGGAGACTTTGCAAACCCAATTCAGACGTCCTCCATGCTAAGTGTAGTTTAGTGCGATGTTGTGTAGTGTAATATTGTTCAATACTATATGGCAGTTATGGCGCAACTCAGGAGTTCGACCGGAGTGGCCGTAATCATCGACTGTTCCAACTGGATTTCACGTAATGGTCAAGAAAAACAGTTAAGTTCAAATTCAGGGATCGGCTATCAGCGTATAAGAATCTGACATTCATATTCAAGTTCATTCAGGGCACGTGTTACAATCCATACAAGTACAAATATGCTAATCTATTCAAATCTGAAGTGGTAAACTGCTGATTCAACGCCATATGCTAGTTCAAGTATGCAAGTCATATTGGCATGTCCCATTGTTCGATTTCAAGTTCACATGGTCTAATATGTTCATGTCAAACCAAAATATGCTTAAGTCCCACTAATACAAGGAATCAGAACCAATCCCATTGCTTGGGAAAATTAATTTAAGCATTTTTCAGCTTACAACATAAGGCCAGTATCAAACAACAACACCACACATACAAATTTAATGTGCTCGGAACTTCTATCAACAGACGATGAATCAAATAGTATGGTATCGGACGGCGGACAATCACAAGAACAAATATAGCCAAATTGCACACTGACTATACTAATATGTATGCATTTATAACCCAAAACAACTATAACCAGCCACTGTTCCCTATACCAAACACTGATCCCCTACATACTGTCTGAGCAGGTAAAGAGGGATCGACGATAAATGAACGAAGTAAAAAGGGGATTGGTTCATTTAGTTAAATGAGTGAATAAGAGAGAGATCGGTGGGCAAGTGTGATAGAAAGAAATTAGATTGCTTTATATATAAAAAAAATGGATGCGAACAAAAAACGAAAAGAAGGGATCAATTGTAAAATAAAAGAAGGGATCAGTTCGTTTACAGAATCAATGAAAAATGAAAGTGAAGAGGGGATCGGTTGTTTCTCGTCATCGAACCCCTATTTCATTGTAAAAAAATTATAAATAAGGAATTGAAATCCAATTGCAATTAAACTACAATGAATTAGTGACGATCCGTGAGCATACAATCATGTCCAGGAGCCAACGATAGGAATACCTATATGAACATACACGTGTGCATCCCAAAAATTCAATTTCTTGAAACCCATAGAAATTGAATTCTCAGCAAACAGAGAGAGATATGACTCTTTAAAAAAAGGAAAATTCAACGGATATGGTTGTTCAGAAAAATGAATGGAATTATTCTCGATGACTCCAACTTGCTTCGATTCAAAGCATGTCATGTTCAAAACAAGACGTACTTTGGGGGCCAAGTGTTACCCGGCCTTTTAGCCTGGCAATATTCAGGCTAATTTGGCAAGTTAGACTCGACTATCATCAAGGCTTGTATCCCAGAGATATGATCATGCGGTCCAAAGATCAAGCATGGACGATAATATAAAGCAACGATATAGGGAAATCAAGAGATGGATGCTGCAAAACATTCTAATTATGGGATAACTCCTCCCCTAGGAAAGGGATTAGGTACGATCAATCACCCTACATAAGGATCGAATCGTATCAGTTTAGCAGTTCAACTCAACGGGAATGATCGATATCTCAAAATCCAGAAGTCAAATATGCAAACATTTTTGGTGACATAGAGCTAACACGAAGAGGGATCCACCAGAGGGATCGCGACTCGCCACGTAGCCATTAAGAGGGATCGGGGCCAATCCCTATTCCTTGGGATTTGGGCCTGGTGATCGCTCAAGTAACTCGTCTACATCTGGAGATTCCACTGGAGATTTTTCAGGAAGATATTCAGCCGTACAGGCTTCATGGTTCATTTTAGGGATCCTTACATTGTTGTTTTCTTTGTACACCATTGTATTCACGGATTCTGATCCGATCCCTACTGTACTCAAAATTCAAAGTCATTAATAAAGCATTTTCTCCAAAGTGGACGTAGGCTTTCAACGTTGAACCACTATAAATCGTTGTCTTCTTGTTTTTGCTTATTTTCTTTTATTTAATTACTTGTTTCCTCTATTTTCATTTAGATTTCTTTATTTATTTCTCTA
This sequence comes from Allium fistulosum, assembly GCA_030737815.1. Classification (NCBI taxonomy): domain Eukaryota; kingdom Viridiplantae; phylum Streptophyta; class Magnoliopsida; order Asparagales; family Amaryllidaceae; genus Allium; species Allium fistulosum. Next base: position 540,651,593 of record CM060901.1, on the reverse strand, counting down.
CACAAACTTTATTGGTTGTTTGTGACCAATTTTGGTGCAAACATTATGTATACTTGTACATAAACTGAATAAATTTCTATTAATAATTTATAAATTTAAATGAAATGTATGATTTTTTTTAAATCAAATTTAGAAATGTTCTAAATAAATTAGACCTAATTGGCCTAATAAAGATCCAATAGGGTAAAAAAAATTAAATTCACCCATAATTTCCCTTGCGGGCTGGTCTAGTTCTAACAAAGGTATCACATCCCAATAGCCTATGCAGTCTATATTAGTCATATTAGGTTTAACTATTAAGCTCATAATCAAAAGATTATCCCTAATAGAAAAAGCCCAATTTGAATTGGGCATTGGGCTAGTTTTTCAAAATTGTTTTGGAATTAAAAATAAAAGTTTCAAATTTAAAAAGTTAAATTTAAAATATGAAAGATATTATAAATGTTATAACATAAATTTCAAAATCGTTTGAAAACTAAAATATAAGATTTTAAATTTAGAAGGTTTTTTTTATAGCAAAGCTAGCAAGCTCCATAGTGGGCCTTGCTACTTTATTAAACTAATATAACAGGCGTTCTACACATGCACAAAATAGCTATGATGGATTTATAGTGGCGATACCACTAACATATACATAACAGGAGAGAGGCATAAAATGCCTCAGCAGCTATTGATAAAAAACAGAATAGGAGTTAGGCAGCATGCCTAAACTACTAACTACTAAGACTAGCCCCCCTTAGAGGAGGAGGATCAACAACTGTCATCGCCAGAACCAATGACAAGAACAATCCTAGAGAAAAGTAGAGAAAGATTAGAGACATTTTCTGGATTTGCAACTCTGAAGATGAATTCCCTATCCTAAGTGGTATCATAGAACAACGCCTAATTCACTTCACCAACTTCACCCACCATAGTTAGGGCATGACTCTCACCCTCACATGATAGTATAACTGCCTATTCTCACCATCGGCATCACTCACAAACTTATGGTACATATCATTCCTAGGGGAATATCTCATATCAAATGGTTCATGGACCCAAGATTGCTCATCAGAGGACGGGTAATTACCATCAGAAGGAGGATCATTGTCAGAAGAAGCATGTGAAACCACCTCTTCCATAAGAGCATCAAGACAAGGTGGTAGCACATCCAAAGGAGATGGGTGGAACTTCGGGACCCACTTCAAGACAAGGGGTCTTGAAAGTGAGATCCCATTAGATAGTGCCATAGGTAGAGCATCGGTTGATCGACGAGAACAAGCTTCCAAGATGTGCCCAATGGACTGACAGGACGTGCAAATATCAAGTTTCCATCCATAACAAATAATAATGTAACGACCCGTAAATTTCGATAATTAAATTTATTAATTAAATAAGTTTTGGAATTTAATGTTTTGAAAAATTAAAAAATTTAAGTTTAATAACGAGAATAATAACTAGAATGAAATGTAATAATGCTAGTGTAAGTTAATGGATAACCATTTTAATGCAATTTCAATTAATTGAAATTTAATAATGTTAATTTAAGGCAATTGATAACTATTTTAATGAAATCTAAATTAATTGGAATGATTGTATAGTTAAAATTGGGTATAAACTGTAAACGAGTAAATAAATCAAATGTTGTATTAAATGGTGAAATTGTATGTAATTAATTGAAATTGATTAAAATAGAATAATTAATCCGTATGTGAATTTATTAGTTTTGTTTTTTAACAATAAACATAGAATAGTGTTTGAAATTGTAAGTTGTAACAATGGTTTAATTATCATTGCATTATTTGATCTGTTGAAACTTAATTGTAAATCAATTGCAATAAATGTAAGTAAATATTACGTTAATATGAATTAAGATGAAAATTGTAGAATATTGATGTAATAAATGAAAAACCAATGTTAACTATGTCCATAAAGTAATGATTGATTGAATAAAAAGATTGAAATCAAAATGAATCAATTTATTGGGTTTTAAATTATAATTAATGAATTTATTGCAATTGGAATTGGAACGCGGTGATTAGCGCAATATTAATAGTTGAATTGGACATGGAAAATTTGTTTTAAAAGATTATAATTACTAGTTAATCAAAAGTGATAAAAATTTGTTAGTTATAAAATTTTAATTTGAAAAGTGATAAATTTAATTTAATAATAATTTATTTAATTAACGTGAAAATAGCCATTTTGGCCATTGTCTCGGATTTCAACGAAACTAGTTTCATCGGATCCGTAACTGTGAATTTTTGTAGGGTTTCAAGTTTCGTAGCGATCGGACTTGTCGTTTGATCGTGCGGGCTCGAAACGCGTAGAAATCAATTTAACTGAAATCAATTTGAAATAAGGTGGTTTTGAAAGCTAACTTCTGTATACAATGGAATTAGAACTTGAAACTTGTTCCATTGAGTTTAAAAATATTGAAAACCCATATTTTAATATATTGGATGATCCATTTTCGTTTCGGGAACGAAACGGGCTTTTTGGGTCATTGTTATCGTTTCGATCCAACCCTGCCTATATATAGGCTGTTATAAACCCTTATTGTTTCTCATTTTATTATTTATGTACGTACATCTTCTTCCTTCTTCTCAACCGTCAGAACATCAGACCTAATTCCCAAATTCCAAAACCTAATTTCAAAAAATAAAATAGCTCCAGGTTTACTTCGAGTCGAGAAGAGGTTGACTTTGAGTTTCAGAGGCGAAAACTCTACAGCGACTTCGGGTCAGAGAGAGTTCCATGCCAAACAAGGCGGATCTGGGTGCGCTTCGAGTTCCAGAGGCGAAAACCCTACAGCGACTTCGGGTCAGGAGCCAAATGACTCGGGTCTCGGGTCATTTTGGCAAAAACTCAGAGCAACCAACGGGTAATTGATGCGGCGACTCGAAGTAAGACCGGAAGTCGAAAATTTCCAATCTTCTAACGTTGATAACTTTTGCATACAAGCTCGGATTCATGCACGGTTTTCTCCGTTGGGATCGTATTAGAATTCCGAACATTTTGGAACTAGTTTAGCTGCATTCTGAGATTGTCGAAATTTGGAACTTTATTTGGATTTCAAATCGATTTGAAATCAAAGGTGAGTGCTTTAACCCACTCACAATTACTAAACTATCGTATGTTAGTTAAATTAAATTTATGATGTGATTAGAAAAAAAATTGATTGATGTTTGATATGTTTAAATTGTTATTATAGTTAAATTTGACTTTTATTGCATTTAATCATCGTTTAATTTAGTATTAAATTTAATTGTCAATTTAATACCTGTTAATTGTAATCAGTTATCTATTGATGTTTATTGGTTGATTTAGATGATGATGGTGATGTATGTTTGATTGTTGATATTGGATGACTGGATGTTGTATTTTACATTGTTATAACACTGCAAGTTCCCTATGGGTTGAAATGATACATATCCGAACGATCTATAGATTGGGAAAAAATCATTGTGGGTTGAAATGATAGACTCGAGCGATTTTATGGATTTTATTTAATTCGGGATTACGGTCTGAAATGATATATAACCGTAAAATTTTAAATTGCGGATTGAAAAGATAAATATCTGTATTACTTGACCATAGGGTAGAGAATTATATACGGACACCGGATTGGATAAATTAAACGATTTTTGATTCCTTAAAATTTGAATTCAGTTAAGTGATATTTGAAGTAAAATTTGTTTTATATAAACTGAATTATTTTCAAAAATCCAAGTTTTAAAATGTTAAGATTGGAATTGATTTAATGAATCGTTTAAAGAGTTAAACTGGAATTTCAAAGTTGAATTTAGAAGCATAAATGGATTTATCGAAATTAAGTTATTGAAATTGATTGAAATATAACTTTTAAATATATTGAAATTGGAATAGCTTAAATTGATATTCAAACATGGATTGAAATCGATAAAGAATTAAATAGTTTACTAAGAATTTGAAATGAAAGATTTGAAATTGGGTTTTGTCGATCGGGAAATTGAAATGGTCCAGATGTGCTGAAATGAAAGTTTAAAGTGATATTAATTTCAAGTTCATATTTTTAATATAAACTATTTTAAAATATATTATTTTAAAAATTCTAATCATTAAGATTTTCAAATTATTAAACTATTTTAACCTATATTTACTATATTAAATTATTTTAACCTATCTTAAATCATGTTAACTTAGGTAATCTATTTTAAATCTACTTATCCCAATTTAATTTATTTTAAACTAATTAACCCATTTTAATTTATTTTAAATCCATTTAAACTATTTTAAAGCTATTTAACCTATTTTAATTATATCTAATCTATTTAACTATCTTAAATCAATTTAAACTATTTTAATCTATTTTTAAATATTTTAAAGAAATTTCAACTATTTAAAAAATTATTTTAACTATGTTAAACCTTTTAAACTATTTATGACTATTAAAATTATTTATAACTATCTAAACTATTTTCCAAATTTCAGACTAAGTAAAGTGGAAGTGTTTATATTCAAATCCTGGATTTAAAAGTGAATACGGTTAAATGATGTTATAACCTAAGTTGGGATTTAAATGACGTATTTGATTTAATGTGATGATTTTAAATGAGGGTTTAACCTATTTTGAAAATATGATTTTTGAAAGAAAATATGATTTCGGAATTGATATGATTTCAAATGTGATATGATTTCGAATGTGAAGATGATTTCAGAATTGATATGATTTCAAATGTGATATGATTTTGAATGTGAATATGATTTCGAAAGTGATATGGTTTGAATTGAATATGATATTTTGATATCAAGTATTAAATGGTTTTGGAAATATAAAAGAACCATCCGGTGTGAAATAAGCAATTGGTTGTTAAAGAGACCGGTATCAGATATTGTCATACTCTCTGCCAATACCGAAACCACTTTAACAACTGTGTACGTGGTGGAGATTCCAGAAATGAAGTAGGATGGTTTGGCGAACGATTCTGTATGAGGTATTTACGTGACCATGACTCCCATGAGTCAGCTTAGATGTGACTAAAACAGGAACCATGCCGAGCCAAGTGAGGTCATTCCTCTTATCAGACATGCTTCTTCGATACCATATTATGACTTTGTGATGATTTGGTGGCCACCCCTTAATTTTGACTATGGGAGTGTGTTCCGAGGTGGGCGGTAGTAGCCGCTATGCGTTACCACCTGTCCGAATCCACAATTGGTATATCTACCACGGCATTGTTAGGAAATCAATTCTATGGTTTCGATGATAACAACTATACAATGGAAATCGAATGTACATATATATCTATATTTACAGATAGTTGATGGAGTAACGTCACCAAAGAGACTAAAGCAACACTCAAGACAAGAATCAAAAGACGTCAAATCAGAAGAGATTGAAGAGAAATAGGACATGCACAAGATGAAGCAACATGCACACTTTCAGACGTCTGAGAGCACAAGCCAGACGTCTGAATGATTCCTCTGGTTCATAGTTCAGAAGCAATCAGACGACTGGTTACCAACGTCAGACGTCTGAATGATTCCTCTGGTTCATAATTCAGAAGAAATCAGACGTCTGGTTACCAAGGTCAGACGTCTGAAAAGTATCCAGGCTTATAACAGATATGAAGACCAGACGTCTGAGGTTACTTTCCAGACGTCTGATTCAAGACTCGACTGTGCATTTTCAAAGCTCAACTGTCACATTCGAAAAGACACATCCACTTCTCTTTGTCGCAACTCTTCATCACCATCAGAAGCGACTTTACGGAGATTACAACAGATGCAACTATACAAGAAAACTCTTCATCACTATAAATAGCATCAGGAATTCAAGAGAAGATAACAACCTGATTTACTTATACTCTTATCTCTTGTACTCCGATTTATTCCTGATCTATAAGCAATTAACTACCTGTAATCAACCCTTCCATATATACAGAACTCCTCATTCAGATATTCTCTAGATCGATATATATTGGAAGCACTTTTGTACTCAATAGTCAACATCCGTGTTACAGAACACATTCTTGACAAAGAAACTCTGCTATTGTAAACATGTTCCTCCGGGTTAAGTGAGGGTTAGTTGAAAGGAAATTCTGAAGAGGAGCTTCGGGACTGGACGTAGGACGGGAGGTCTGAACCAGTATAAAATACCGTTGTGATTATTTTTTATTTACTTTGCTACTATCGTTTATAGACCGTTTATACTTGCATATAATCTAGACGATCCACTCATATAGACTTTCAATTGGTATCAGAGCAAGGTTCGTTTAGAAAAACAGTAACACGTTTTTTTAAATCATTCTAATATGGCAAGTATTTTTCAAGAAGGACAATCCACAGCACGACCCCCACTTTTTAATGGCTCTAATTATTCATATTGGTCTACACGTATGAGAATTTTTATGGAAGCTAATGGTTTAGAAATTTGGTCAGCCACTCAAGATAAATATGAAGCTCCAACTACTGCTATGAACACATGGACCGATGCACAAAAGACCTTAGCATCAAATAATGCTAAAGCTATGAATGTCCTGTTTTGCTCACTTGACAAAAATGAATTTTCACGTGTCATGTTATGTACTACTGCATTTGATATTTGGCGTACCTTACAAATTACACATGAAGGTACAACAAAGGTCAAACAAACTAAAATTTCAATTTTGCAAAATCAATTTTCATCATTTAAAATGAAACAAAATGAAACTATAGTAGACATGTATTCAAGATTTCAAACTATTCAACATGATCTTATGGCATTAGGAGTTAAGTTTACTGATTTTGATTTAGTTTCACGAGTACTCAACTCTTTAACACCTGATTGGGAAAGAAAAGTATTAGCTGTTGAAGAAGCTAATGATCTCTCTACTCTCAAAGTTGAAGAGTTGGTAGGAAATTTGATGTCCTATGAAGCTAATTTGCAGGCACGTAAAGAATTAAATTCGGAGACAAAGAACATAGCATTTCCATCAATAAAGAATGATGACTCAGATTTAGATGAAAATGAGATAGTATTCATTGCCAAAAACTACAATAGATTCAAGAAATTTAGAAAGATGACCAAGTTTCAAAAAGAAGGAAAAACTAACTCAACAAATCTATCTCAAATTAAGTGTTATGAATGTGATCAATATAGACACATGAAGAAGGATTGCCCAAAACTTAACAATGATAAAAAGAAGAGCAAATTTGGAAAACTCAAAAGGAAGAAAGCTTTCAAGGTAACGTGGGATGATTCCGATTCTTCATCTTCAGAAAGTGATAGCGATAGTGACGGAGAACAAGCTAATGTGTGTTTTATGGCACAAAAAGATGAGGTATGTCCGGAACTTAGCTATGAAGAATTACTTGAACTGAGCATAGAATTAGATGATAAACTTAGACAAATAAAAAAAATTGAACAAAGAATATATAGTAAAAGTAAATAGATTAGAACTTGAAGTAGGAATGTTGAAAGATGAAAAAACTATTTTAGAAGAAGAACTTGAAATATCTCAAGAAAAATTAAGAGATAATGTGATAGAAAGTGAGAACATTACTCTAGAAAAAGAAAATTTGCTAAAAGAAAATGTTGATTTTAAAAAGGATATTGAATTATTGAAAACAGAAAATAGAGAATTAAAAAAGAAGTTAGATAAAATTACCAATAATGTGTCAAAATTCAACAAAGGAAAACAAGATTTGGAAAATCTTATCAAAACATCAAAACCATCAGGTAATAGGAATGGAATAGGATTTGAAAAATGTTCTAAACAAAAAGAAAATAATGCTAAAAAGATTAGTTATATAAAAACTAGAAGTTTATCTAAACAAAAATTGAATACCAAAATATGAAAATTTGGGTTCCTAAAACAAATAATAAATTGATTAGACAAAAGCATATCAATGATTACTTAGAAAATGTAGTTTATAATAAAAATTATATTTATAAAGGTACCAAACCATCTTGGGTATGGCTACCTCCCTCTAACAATTAGGACCCTAATCAAATATGTGGGTACCAATTAAATATTTTTTATCTTGTAGGTACCCAAAATAAAAAATAAGGAGAAATGGATACTAGATAGCGGTTGCTCCAAACATATGACTGGAAATTCAGAAATGTTATCAAATATAACATACATCGATGGTGGAATGGTAACATTTGGGGACAATTCAAAGGGATTTGTCATAGGCATTGGAGAAGTCATTAATTCTGGTATATCTAACTCTCCTATTATTACTAATGTTTTACTAGTAGAAAATTTGAAACACAACTTATTAAGCATTAGTCAATTATGTGATAAAGGTTTTCAAATAAACTTTGAAAAAGATAGATGTAACATTTTAGATAATAACAAACAACTCATTTTTGAAGGTGTTAGAAACAAAAATATTTATATATTAAACATGAATATTAATAAAGATTCAAGCTTATGCTTAACTGCCAAACATGATGATCCATGGTTATGGCATAAACGATTTTGTCATATTAATTTTAAAAATATTAATAAGTTAGCTAAATATGAGTTAGTAAGAGGGTTACCTAAAATGAGTTACAAAGTAGAAAATTTATGCGATGATTGTCAAATTGGTAAACTAAAGAAAAGCTCGTTTAAATCTAAAAAATAATATTTCTACAAAACAACCATTAGAATTATTACATTTAGATTTATTTGGTCCAACACAAGTAAGATCTATTAATCATAACAAATATGTTTTTGTAATAGTCGATGATTTCTCAAGATATACATGGATTTTATTTCTAAAACATAAAAACGATACTTTTGGTATGTTTAAAATATTTGCAAAACGGATTAAAACTCAAATGAATTTAAAAATTAAAAATATTAGAAGCGATCATGGAGGAGAATTCGAAAACGATCTTTTTTCAAATTTTTGCAATAAAAAGGGAATAACTCATAATTTTTCTTTTCCTCGTACACCCCAACAAAATGGTGTCGTAGAAAGAAAAAATCGTACATTACAAGAGTGCGCACGAACATTATTAAATAGTAGCGGATTACCAAAACACTTTTGGGCCGAAGCTATTGCTACATCCTATTATGTACTGAATCGAGTAACTATTCGCCCAATGACTAAACAAACTTGTTTTGAAATATTTTTTGGTAAAAAACCTAAAGTATCATACTTTAAAACTTTTGGCTCAAAATGTTTTATATTAAATACAAAAGACAAATTAGAAAAATTTGATCCAAAAGCCGATGAAGGTATCTTTGTTGGAAATTCAGATCGTAGCAAGGCATATAGAATTTTTAATAAAAAGAATAATACTATAGAAGAGAGTCTACATGTCTCGTTTGACGAAAACCCTTTCAGACAACAAACTAATGATGAAGAAGAAATTATTCCACCAACAAACTCAACAAATTTTAGTAATAATGAAGCCAATATACAAAATAACGCTATTTTATCATCTCCTAGGATCCTTAAGAATCATCCAATAGATAATATTATTGGAGATCTTAATTCAAGAGTTACTAGAAATCAACTAAATCAAATAAGCCATATAGCGTTTGTATCAAACTTTGAACCAAAGAATTATAAAGAAGCCTCAAATGATAATTTTTGGATAATGGCTATGCAAGAGGAACTACATCAATTTGAACGTAATAATGTATGGGAATTAGTACCAAGACCTGAAGATCAATCAGTAATAGGAACAAAATGGATATTTAAAAACAAGGCGGACGAAAATGGAAATATTGTTAGAAATAAAGCACGACTAGTTGCTCAGGGCTACAATCAAGAAGAAGGCATAGATTATGATGAAACTTTTGCACCGGTAGCAAGATTAGAAGCCATTCGTACTTTACTTTCCTTTGCAACTCATAACAATTTTAAACTATTCCAAATGGATGTCAAAAGTGCCTTTTTGAATGGTTTTATCAAAGAAAATGTATATGTTGAACAACCACCGCTTTTTGTTCATGAAAATTATCCCGATCATGTTTTTAAATTACATAAAGCACTATATGGATTAAAACAAGCACCTCGTGCATGGTACGAATGTCTTAAAAATCACCTAATAACATCTGGTTTCCATATAGGAAAAATAGATACAACTTTATTTATTAAAAGAGAAGATGACGATATTTTAGTTGTACAAATTTATGTTGATGATATTATCTTTGGTTCGACCAACGAAAAACTATGTAATGATTTTTCAAATATTATGACAAATGAATTTGAAATGTCACACATGGGAGAATTAAATTTCTTCTTAGGATTACAAATAAAACAACTAGAAAATGGAATTTTTATTCACCAAGAAAAATATTGTAACGATTTATTACATCGATTTAAAATGGATAAAACTTCAAGCAAACCAACACCAATGAGTACCACTATTCACTTAGAAAAAGATGAAAATGGAAAAGATTTTGATGAAAAGTTATATCGAAGTATGATTGGTTCTTTACTATATTTAAGAGCTAGTCGACCAGATATTATGATGAGTGTATGTCTTTGTGCCCGATTCAAGCCAAACCAAAAGAATCTCATCTACGATCTGTTAAGCGCATTTTACGTTATTTATCTAGTACTAAAGATTATGGTTTGTTTTATCCTAAAGGATCACCTTTTGAACTTGTTTCATATAGCGATGCGGATTTTGGTGGTTGTAGAACAGACCGTAAGAGTACTAGTGGAACATGTCATTTTATCGGACAATCGTTAGTTTCGTGGTTTAGTAAAAAGCAAAATTGTGTTTCTTTATCTACTTGTGAAGCTGAATACATTTCCGCAGCTCTAGCATGTGCGCAAGTTATATACATGCAACAAACATTAATGGATTTTGGTAAAATCATAAAAAATTCTCCAATATATTGTGACAACACAAGTGCTATAAATTTGTCAAAAAATCCTGTAAATCACTCACGCACAAAACATATAGATATACGACATCATTTCTTACGAGACCATGTTGAAAAAGGAACTATATCTTTAGAATATGTAAGTACCGAAAATCAAGTAGCCGACATATTTACAAAACCATTAAACGAACAAACTTTCATAAAACTCAGACGAAGTTTAGGAATTTGTTCACTTCAAGATCTTGTCTAAGCATTGATATCTCCATCATATATCTCCTTCTTATTATTAATGCAAATTTTTCTTTTGACTTGAACTATTATATATTCTTTTTGATAATGTCAAAGGGGGAGAAATATATATATAATCTTATCAACAAAACTAAGCACATAGTCAGGGGGAGATTTGAAATATATATATAAGTACATTGAATAGTTGTCATCATCAAAAAGGGGGAGATTGTTAGGAAATCAATTCTATGGTTTTGATGATAACAACTATACAATGGAAATCGAATGTACATATATATCTATATTTACAGATAGTTGATAGAGTAACGTCACCAAAGAGACTAAAGCAACACTCAAGACAAGAATCAAAAGACGTCAAATCAGAAGAGATTGAAGAGAAATAGGACATGCACAAGATGAAGCAACATGCACACTTTCAGACGTCTGAGAGCACAAGCCAGACGTCTGAATGATTCCTCTGGTTCATAGTTCAGAAGCAATCAGACGTCTGGTTACCAACGTCAGACGTCTGAATGATTCCTCTGATTCATAATTCAGAAGAAATCAGACGTCTGAAAAGTATCCAGGCTTATAACAGATATGAAGACCAGACGTCTGAGGTTACTTTCCAGACGTCTGATTCAAGACTCGACTGTGCATTTTCAAAGCTCAACTGTCACATTCGAAAAGGCACATCCACTTCTCTTTGTCGCAACTCTTCATCACCATCAGAAGCGACTTTACGGAGATTACAACAGATGCAACTATACAAGAAAACTCTTCATCACTATAAATAGCATCAGGAATTCAAGAGAAGATAACAACCTGATTTACTTATACTCTTATCTCTTGTACTCTGATTTATTCCTGATCTATAAGCAATCAACTACCTGTAATCAACCCTTCCATATATACAGAACTCCTCATTCGGATATTCTCTAGATCGATATATATTGGAAGCACTTTTGTACTCAATAGTCAACATCCGTGTTACAGAACACATTCTTGACAAAGAAACTCTGCTATTGTAAACCTGTTCCTCCGGGTTAAGTGAGGGTTAGTTGAAAGGAAATTCCGAAGAGGAGCTTCGGGACTGGACGTAGGACGGGAGGTCCGAACCAGTATAAAATACCTGTGTGATTATTTTTTATTTACTTTGCTACTATCGTTTATAGACTGTTTATACTTGCATATAATCTAGACGATCCACTCATATAGACTTTCAGGCATTGCCTCGAGTGTCGTGTTCATATGCCCTATCACGCCTTCTACCGAGTTTGGTTTGTACCATACCTATGGAGTGCCCTCTGATAGCCCTCCAATTTACGGAGGAATTATGGTACTGTATAGACTATGGGAATATATAAAACTATGTTAAGGGGGATATGGGTAACGCCTTAACGCTATTTTAATATTTTACTTTACTGTAGACACTATTATAATAGCGTATTGTACTATGTATGTAGAAAGTTTAACGGATCCTTAGAAGATGGAAATCTTGAACATCTCTTAAGTTATTGCACTCTTGTTAGACACTGGATAAGAGGTGTCAAAACCCGTAAAAATCTCTGACGCCGTTACACTCATATTTATTTACTGTTGATTTAACTTACATAAGATCTTTTAGTTCTAACTCGAGCGTTTTGTCTTTTCAATTCGCTTGGGTCAGTTTGAGCTTTTCAATTTATCAAAGACTGCTTTCTGGAGGATAAAGACGAAGATTTTGAACTATTATAATGTATTATATTTATTCCACTACATCATGTTGTTCCGCTGCATTTATTTATTATTTGTTCTTGTTGTATGTAACTCTGATCTGTATTATAAAAGTTTAATCAATGTTATTTGTAAGCAGATTCATGAACTGTTTATTTGATTATTATATTTTGTTATTAAGCTGCGAGATTCTGAATTTGTTTTCTTTCTTTCTCTGCTTTTTTCTTATTTACCCCATAACAATCTGCCATTTTGAATGGTTTGAGTCTGACATGTGTGTTTGCTTAAAACATCCAAAAAGGTAGGTCGATACAAATAACCTTAGCAACATATCCCTCAGCTACTCTAACTTTAATTAGTTCAGAAGCAGCTTATTCGAAGTAATTTCTATCAATACCTTAGCATAAACTAGTTTTTCCCTTGCAACAGTATTAGCATCAAAGCATTTCGAATTCCCGATAGTATTAGCTAGCCAATTAAATCTAATTAATAGTTGCAAAACAGAAGGAATATGTGAAATATAAGCCCATACTGGAATAGATAATACCTATACGCATATTTAAAATAAGATATAAATATGTAATAATAGTATAATATAATAAAATTTTCAAAATGTTTGAAAATATATATTAATTTCAAAAAGTTTAAAATTTATTAATTTGATTAATAAAGTAAATTAATTAAATAAGTTAATTAATAAATATATATATATATATGCACGTATTTTATATTACGATATATGTTATGATATTTTAAAATGGTTTAAATAACATTTACATGTATGTATATGAATTGAATTTTGAAACTAATATAATATAACTAAAATTGTTTAATTAAAGGTTAATTAAATAAATAAAATTAATTTATTAAATTAATATACACATATATAAGGTATATGTGAAATATTATAAAGGTTATAGTATGTAATAAATATTTAATATAAATGTTACATTAAAATAATATAAAATTAATTAAATTTTTAATTAATTAAAAAAATAAATAAAATTTAATTAATATAATATTATATACAAGACTATTATATAAGTAGTATAAAAGTTATATAATAATAAAACTTATATAATATGACTGTATAAACTAAATGTGGAATATTAAAGAAACCCTAAATGGACTTAAGGGATAAATATATATGTATTGTACATATATCATGATTTTAGATGTGTCTGACACTTGAATCACGAGGTATTTCATAAGAAATACATTATTTCATAAGTCGATATTACTTGACATAATATATTGAAGATTATGAATTTTTAATATAAAGTTATCCTCTATCATTTATATGTTAATAGATTACTCGTATACTCTTTAGTTGTTGATTTTTTCTCAAGCTAAGGATGTTATATGTAGTACTATTAATATATTGAATAGGGCAGGTAAGATAACTGCATATGTTTATTGAGCTTTCCTCAAGGTATGTGCATTATACTTATGTCATCACGAAATGAGAGGTCTGAGTGAATATTCCTACTTTACTTGTTGAGCTTTTCTCATGGTAAAGGCGGTACTAGGACAAGGATCTACGAGTTAGGTATTGTATGTGATACAACCGATAAGGAGTTATCCATCGTATATGGGAGTATGATTTGTTGAGCTTTCCTCAAGGTCAGAATCCCAAGATATACGAGTCCTAACACCCACTAATGAAGTCGAATGACTTTTATGTTTCGCTTATGGTTTGATGAAACATAAAAAACTTGTAGGCCTTACTAGAAAAATGAAATGATAACATTTAACCTTTCTAATATTGTAAGAACATATGCTTTGTAATGTTATAATAATAATCTACAATGATAAATATGTGCATTTAATACGGTTGATAAAACGTTTATCAATTAAGATATATAAATGATTTGAATCAAAGATTGACAAATAGAAATATATGTATTGCATTCTATGAGTTCCAAACTCTAAAAGGAATATGAGACTGTGGATATTTGATCCATATCACATACAAATGTTATATGGGGAACAGTCACAGTTCATAATGTATGATACTTCGATGACGTTAGTTCATTCAAAAATAAACAGTATTATAAGATCAACTATTTTCACATAACAACCAACGGGTCTCGAAGTCAGTGAGAGCGATATAGAGGTTGTGAGTTTTTGGATATCATCCAAGAAATGGTAGAAAGAATCATTTTATAAGCACCGGAATTGAAAAGATATTTTGATAAAAATATCAACTTGTTTGATTATCAATCAAAATGCCGAGGAAGCGTGTGTTCATAAGAAAGAATGTTAAAAGGTATATAGATATTTCTAAACCATAAGTAAACAACGCAATGCTGATTTTTAACGATAAACATGTGTTAAAGTTATTTTTAGTTGTTTTAATACTCAATGTTGGATTTGTAAATAATGTCTTTTATAGCAAGTATGAAAGGCATTAGGAATGTCCCAAAACAATATGCAAGGATGCCTTATTAAAATGTTTGATAGGGAACATGTAAGATGAATTCCACATGCATTGGTAATGGGAATTATCATACATCTTATGTTGTCTATGATATCGTGTTTTGTTTACGTATTTGATACATTAAGCAAATATCAAATCCAAATAAATTTCACCAAATGGTTGTTTGATGTATTCTTGTGTATTTATGAAATACTAAAGAAAGTTTACAGAAACAGCGAACTCGATATGATGGAATGTTCGGACTCAAATTTCATAAGTGATGCTGAGTATAACATATTGATAATATTTTAAGAATCATTAAGTTGGAAATGTTCCAAATAGAAAAGATTATGGCTGATTCATTGACTTGAATAGTGGCAAAATAAGAGCAATGTATAAAAATATAAATACACAAATTTATAACTGAGCCGAGGGTGGTTCCAAATATTGAGAATCCCATAACATTGTTATATGATAACAATATCACGATATAGTTCGTAATAGAACTTAGAGCCCATTAGAAGTCGAGGGACATACTCTGAATTATTCCACATGATAAAGGTACTTTATCAGTGCTGAAGAGAGTTAATCAGTATAGTAGGCGATTAAAACATAATAGCATACCACCCTATCAGTTTTAAAGAAAACCGATTGGAGAAGTTGGAATAAGATTCCATAATTGACCTCAAATGCAAGTGGGAGATTGATAGAGTTAGGGGTATGCCCTAAGAGGCAATTATGTAATTTGTTACATATATCTAACTCAATAATCAATCTTCTTCAAAATCAAAGGTATTTTCTTTCTATTATATACTTGATATAATGTGGTTATATTAATTAACTAATTTAATTAAAAGTATACTTAATAGAAAATCCATAAATGGTATGTTTGGTGATAGTAGCTAGAAAGTGTTGTAACCATGAATAATTTATCACAATAAAATAAATATACCATTTTAAATGTTCCTAGTCAATATGCCTCGAGATTGGATATCGATGTATCCGTTGAGACTAGAGTGTGTAATGCTCTCTATATTATGAGTAGGGTATTACTCATGGCTGTTGGGGGCACTTGGAGGTTATGTACTGATAGTTATTAGATAACTATAGAACAACTCACTCGATAATTTTCAGTTGGTTAATATAACTAAGGTCAAAAAGAAAATATCGATGTGACTGATTTATACAATTCTCCCGAGTTGAGAATACTGTGGATCTTCAATATGAAAGCTTCGCTTTGATTATAGTCAAACCATGGCATGATGTTCCATCGAGTGACTATAGTTGGGTCGAGTGGAAGGATTGGAAGTGAAGCATTATTCAAGAGAGGATTCGTCACCTCAGTTATATGGGGTTAGTATCACGGTTAACTCAAGTCAACTCAAAGTCAAAGTCTTTGGCCAGAGCATTTTGATTAATAATAATTGTTATTATTGAACCAAGGGCTTTGCGTTTGGACAATAGAGTTGAATATGGACGATATCAGAATTTTGACTATTACTAAATTCCATAAGTCCAAAGTGATATAGTTTTGACGAAGAGAATTGGTGTAATAAATGTCATAGTTGGGTAACGCTAATAAAGTGAAATTGGTTTTTATCGAAACTAAGTAACCGATAAATTTTACCAAAATGTCACACCACCTACTAAGTGACGTGTAAACATTAACATTTGAATAGTTCAATGTTAATCGCTGACCAAATTTACATTCGAGAGTTACACAACCAAAATAATGAATTCTCTTTAGACCAAATGATTTAATTAGTTTATAATTGTTATAAATTAATTAATTTAATTAATTTTTATGAAATATTAATTATGAAATTTGCATATATTTTAGGAATAAATATTATTGTATATTTATTATAGTTATAAATATACCGATCGATATGCGATATCGATAAGTAGTTAAATTAGATTTAATTATTAATATTTATTTAGGCTTAAAATGGGTTTAAAGCCCATGAAAGGGGCTGTAAATATTGACCAAAAAGGATGTAAGGGGAGGCTAGAAAATGGGCTAGAGGTATTTTAGAGGGATGGCTCAGATTCGGGGAGAAAGGGTAAGGATATGATCCACCTTTCTCTCTAATCCTTCCACTATAAAAGGACTCCTAACCCCAATCCATACAGAATTTTTTGCTACCTCATTTATCATATTATAGTCAAAATTTATCCCTCTATATACTCCATCAAAACTCAAATCAAATCAATTAAAATCAAAATCTATTTGATAGCAAAGGGTCTATGATTCTAGGACTAGCAATATGACAAATCGAGAAGTTTTCTAAGGGAGGAGAACTTATCATTGGAAGGTGGACCTAAGGGTATTAGTTTTAGGTAAATGTTTAGTTTGTATGTATGATGTATTACATCTGCATAAATGTATATTGTTCATGTATATACATATATTGTTATTGCTATATTATTAGTTAGGCAAGATTCCTATAGGTATTATTGTTGTCACATATTGATTGATTATGTTTATATGTTTATCAAATAAAATAAAAATTATAATGTACATAAGGACATGATACACACAGCCGAAATTATTATTTTTAATTATTTATATTTTATTAATTAATTAACACACACACATGTAGATTAATATATTAACCGATTTATTTATATGACTTATATTAAACTATATGACTATGTCACATAAATAATTGGTCTAATAATTTTAAAATGTACATTTTCGTTAAACATAATTTTTAGTAAATGAAAATAATTTTATGGTAATTATCTAATATTTTTATTATTATTTATTCATTATACGAATTAATAAATTCATATAAAATAAATTATGTTTTAAAAATTCGCTTTTATATATTTTTTAATTATAATATGGTAAGTTCTTCATCAAAAAATAATATTTTTTTAATTATTTTAAATATTTAAAAAAATTATTTTTAATTCGAACGAAAAGAATTTAATCAATAAAAAATATTATTTTGATTTAGAAGAATTCATAAATAGGTTATTTAATAGTATTATTGATTTTTTTAAATTTTAAAATTAGAAAAATTTGATACATAGATATTTTCTATCTTTTATTTATTGTTGTTTGACTAATTAATTCTAATATATATATATAATAAAATTATATTTAAATTTGGAATTGTTTTGTATTCGATCTGGAATGTAAAAACATACAAAAATTATTTTAAAGTTTTATAACTATATAAAATATTCTAAATCATATACACATTTAATAATTATATTTATATTTATATATACATATACATACATATATATAATTATTTTACTTTTATACATTTAGATATGTGTATGTGTGTGTAAATTTATGAATTTTATATTATATATATATATACACTATAATATTTTACACACACACACATATACAAACTATTTTCTAATAATACACACACATACTTGAATATTTACATACGCATATAATAATTATAAACATATACACATATTTGGACAATATACAGTACATATAGGATGAGCTAATGTGTCAGTTGCGATGTAAATAACAACATCTATATACGGGCATGTTATACCTTGCACGGTATATCATGTTAGTGCACATGCATATACATATGTATATGATACATATGTATACTTGTACATAAAATGAAAATAAATTGAATAAATTTCTATCAATAATTTATAAATTTAAATGAATAAATTAGACTTTATAGGCCCAATAAAGATTCAATATGGTAAAAAAAATTAAAATTCACTCATAACTTCTGCTATGGGCTGGCCTGGTTCCAACAAAGGTATCAGAGCCCAATAGCCTATGCAGTCTATATTAACCGTATTAGGGTTAACTATTAAGCTCATAACCTAAATGGTTATCCCTAATAGAAAAAGGCCAATTTGAATTAGGCCTTGGGCTAATTTCAAAATTGTTTTTAAATTAAAGATAAAAGTTTTAAATTTAAAATTTAATTTTTTATTGTAGATTAAGCGGGGTTAAAACTGGACCCCTACCAGATTTATTAAATAAGGAAAGACAACAAAAGTACAGAAGAAAGCAAATAGGGAAGAGAAAAAGAAACACAAGGGAAAACACACATAACAAAACAGAAAATAAAAGAAGCAAAAAGGGTGAAACTAAGGAATCCAAGGTTCCAAATGAATGTCAAGAAACTTGTAAGGGCTAGCTCTCAACCCCAGCAAAATGTCATGCTTTAAGATGGACCAAAAAGTATCTTTACTTCTGCAAATGCCATCAAAGCATCTCTTATTTCTTTCCTTCCATATATCCACCATAAGTTTTTTTAAGACGAAGAAAAAGAACTGCTTATTGTCCTCCCTCCAAGAAATGGCACTATCCATAAGGTTCCACTGATTATTAAAGATTGGAGGTTTATATACCTTCAGGAAGCAGCTTATCATTTTAGACCAAATGAAATTTACATAAGGGCAGTCAAAAAAAATATGTTGAACACTTTCAGCATGCTGATAACACAGCTCACATACAGGAAGGACATTCATACCATATCTCAACAGCTTATCTCTAGTCAACAGAGCATCAGAAATGACCTTCCAGAACATAAGATTATCACTGTTACAAGAAGCAACAGTCCAAGTTACCTTTCTCCACTTACATTCTGGCATAGAGTCCAATCCACATAAGGCAACATAAACCTTTTTAGTGGAGTGCTCCTGACCATTCCACAGAACAGTGTCATGGTCATATGTTTCATAGAAGCTAGAATCATAATTGCTCCAAAAATTCCTGACAACCTGGTTACTAGTGTAGGGCAACTCGATTTTACCATTAACAATATGTTCAATGGCAAGAGCATTATTTCCAATGCCACATTGGAACTTCTGTTGAGGACTGAAAACAAGGTCAAGGATAACACCTTTGCTTAGCCATGGGTCATGCCAGAAACTGCACATGCTTGACTCAGAAAGCTTCAATTGAACAAGAGGCTTGAAAATGGGTCTTAATTTTAAAATGCTCCTCCAAATCCAGCTACTTGACTGCGGGATGTCCATGAGCCAGAAGTTTTTGGTGTCAATGTTGTATATGTGTGTCCAATTCACCCACAGCGTGTCATGCTTGAGCAACAATGCATTGAAATGATGGCTGTAAGTTGCCTTGTTCCATATCCCAATACTTTGCAAACCCAAACCCCCTTTGCTTCTAGGCTTTTCAAAGGAATTGAAAGAACATGGAAGGACTTTCCTAGTGTGTATGGTGCCGAACCAAAAAAATCTCATCATTTCTCTTCTAACCAATTTCAGAAGTTTAATTGGTAGAATGAAAGTCCTAGCCCAATAAACCATTAAGGAGTGACTAATAGATTGAACTAGCACCAGTCTTCCAGCTTGAGAGAGGAATCTGTTGGCCCAACAATCCATGACAGCCGTGATCTTTTCATAAAGTGGAAGACAGTCAGCATAAGTAACTCTAGATGTACATAATGGAAGCCCAAGATAATTCATATCAGATGACATGGAATGGAAACCAGCAAAAGAGGTCAGATTCGATTCCTGAAGACTAGAGACTCCAGAGAATAAGATGCTAGATTTATGAAGGTTAAGTTTAAGGCCAGTCATCAAGTAAAAGGTGTTAAGAGCACTTAAAATTCCTTCAAATGATTGCATATTGGGTTTAGTGAAAATCATAATATCATCAGCAAAAAGGAGAGCTGTTATTTGAAGTTCTTTGCACTTGGAGTGGTATTGTATTAGCTTGCTTTGAAACATGGGTTTTAACAGACTAGTGAAAACTTCCATCACCAGAATGAAGATATAAGAAGACAGGGGATCCCCCTGCCTGATTCCCTGCTTTGGAACAAAGTTACTCAAGCTTGTGCCATTGATAATCAGAGAATAGGAGGGTGTAGAAATACACTCATAAATCCAAGCAACAAAGACTTTAGGGAAACCCATGAGTGACATCACCCTAACTACTGACTTCCACTGAAGGGAATCATAAGCCTTCTGCAGGTCAAGCTTAAGCATTGCACGAGGCGATACATTAGCACAGTGGTATCCTTTTGTTAGTTCATGGGCTAGCATAATGTTATCAAGGATATTTCTATCAGGGAGGAAGGCTACTTGGTTGTTAGAAATAATTCTTTGAAGGACAGACACGAGCCTAGAGGCAATGATTTTGGAGATACATTTATAAACCACATTACAACATGAAATAGGACGAAAGGAGGTGACAGACAAAGCAGGTTTGATCTTAGGGATTAGGACCAAGTTGGTAGAATTCATTGATCTTAGCATTTTGAACTTGTCAAAGAAGTTGTGGACAGCTCTGCAAAATTGGTCACCAACTATCTCCCAGCTCGAAGTAAAAAAAACAACATTGAAACCATCTGGACCACCAGACGAGCTTCTATTCATTGCATGTAGGGTATTCTTGATTTCTTCATTAGTCACTTTAGCTATCAAAAGATTAGCTTCATCTTGATTTAGTTTAGGAAGTGAGATGGTGGACATAATATCTAAATCCGGTTCAAAATTTCCAGCATTACCAAAAAGGCCAGAATAATACATAAGAAAGGCTTTTTCTACAGTTTCAGGGGTAGTCTGAAGATTACCAGCTTCGTCAACTATAGTTGATATTTTATTGATAGAATGCTTAATCTTCAGAGATGCATGGAAAAATTTAGTATTCCTATCGCCTTCAGCTACCCATTTGATTCTTAGTTGTTGCCTCTTCATATCAAACTCACAAGCTAGAGCAAGATTTAGGTCATTGAAAAGAGTAGCTTCCTTCTCAGCTAAGAAAACATTATCAGGATGAACCATCATTTGCTCCTGAGCAAGCTTTAAACGGTCCATGAGTTTAGTTGATTGTAGATTGCCATTACCATACTTTGCCCTTGCCCACTCCCTCAAAGCTACATTGACAGCTCCGAGCTTCCTGCAAAAAATAAAAGTAGGGTTTCCATAATACCTTATAGACCAAGAATTCTTTATTATATCATAATACTCAGGTTCGTGGACCCATGCATTGTAAAATTTAAATCCTCTTTTGGCTTCCAGTGGCTTTTTCCTAGTGGTCAAGATGAGGGGAGAGTGATCAGATAGAATTGGTTGGGGCAGAAAAGTGGTGATGTTGGGCCATGTGGAGAGGGCTTTGAAGTTAGCGAAAGAGTGATCAATGTTAGAGAAGACACGGGCACCAGTTCTAGAACGATTATTCCAAGTGTATGGGGCACCATATTTGTTAATAGGGATTAAGGAAGAATCATCAATAGCATTGTTTAAAGGGAGAATGTCCCTAGGCAAGAGAGGAAGACCCCCATGTTTGTCAGACAAAGAGAAACAACAGTTAAAATCACCAAGCAAAATCCAAGGATGTGTGTCTTGTCTTAGAGCAGGAAGAAGATTGAAAAGAGTTTGTCTGGAAGAGGGGGAGTTAAAAGCATAGATGAAAGAGATATAGAAAGATGAAGGGGAATCGAAATATTTAGCATGAAAATGCATTATTTGAGGAGTTGCAAGGATGAGATCAAGTGATAGTTGCTCTGGATTATGAAGGACCATAATTCTCCCATAGCTGGCTTCTAGAAGATTGTGGTTCAAGGTCCATGATGGGTTTATGTACTTAGCAGCTTTAACAGTTAGTGGCAAATTCAATTTGGTTTCAAGAATTGCAAATACAGATAGTTGATGAGAGGAGATCAACTGTTTAACTTGATCCAGCTTGATAAAGTTGTGGGATCCTCTGATATTCCAAGCACCAATGTTGTGAATCATTAATTAAACCAAATTTAGTTGTGATCGTTCTCTCATGCTCCTTGTAACAGGAGAATTAATTTTGGTGGAGCTTTGATTTTGGTTTTTTGCCTTTTTTGACTTTTTGCTTTTATCATTATCAGTTTCTTGACAGCTGTCATTCTTAGGGTCCTCCGATGGCGATTTCCAACCTGGAATAGATCCCAGATACACATAAGGCTGACCTGGCTTTGGGATGATTGGTGGTGGAAGAATTGGGTTGGGAGGAGAATCTGATGTAATGGATTGAGACTGGGAATGCATGCTATACACTAGTTCAAAAATTTGTTTTTGCAATGTGGTACAGAAAGATTCTTCATGTTTGTTTGAGTTTGTTTTGGTAGTTAGTTGACATGTGGAAGCGGGAATTACAAGACTGGGCAAGGTGCTAGAGCATAGTGTGTTCGTGCAGATATTTGCATGCACAAGTGATTCTGAAACTTGCACAGAAGGATTTTCATTTTGCTCCAGAGAGGACAGCAAGTTTTGCTGCACTACAAAAGAAACACTTGGATGTTCATGGGGAACAAGCAAGTCTTCCATTATTTGTGTGTTTTCATCATTCAGCAGTAATGTATTATTTTATATCCCTACATTTTGCTCTCCAGAAGATGCCACAACAACATTATTATCCTCAGACTCCAAGTCTTTTAACACATCAAAAATATTGCTTGTTTTAATTATGCCAATTACATTATCAATTTCACTAGCCTCCATTTGGACCTCAGATGTACCACCAACATTTGTATCTGCTTTATCAGCAATCCCTCATACAACAATGTTATTCACATTAACTTCAGCATGTACAATTTTATCATCTATCACTGGCAACTTCAGAGAATTTCCAACCTTTTCTTTATTTTTCTTATTCACAACTCTCTTCCAAATCTGAATGTTTTTGTTTGCCTGCTTTCCTTCATTCTGCACAGTGACATGTCCTTCATACATTTTCCCCTTTAGATTAACCTCATCCTCGTTCCTCATGTTAACTACTCCTTCTCTCATGCAATCTTTTGCCATGTGACCAAAAACTTTACAACCAGTACAAATTTCAGGTTTCCAGATATAACTAACCTGTATCATCTAAGTTGAACCATCGATTAATTTCACAGGAAACTCGTCTACCAATTCCTGGTTTGGAGTGACATCAACTAGACATTTGGCGTAACAAATACGCTCCAATTTATCAGTGGAAGAATCCAAACAGAGCAATCTTCCAATCCTAGATGCCAGCCAGTTAATCCCTAAATGATACCACGCATAAAGTGGGACATTAGATAACTTTAACCAAACTGGCACAGATTTGATAGTGCTGCAACTGTTCCCAATGTATGGATCCCATGCCTTGATAATGAAAATCTTGTTCCGAAGAAATATAGGACCGGCTTCAATAATTCTCCTTCTATCCTCAGCACAGGAAAGATGGAAAAGGAACAAGGTTCCATCAGATTTTATAGAGACTTCACCTTTGAGCTTCCGGGGTTTTTTTAGATGGTTGATGACTGTCATGTAGGACAGGGGCTTATCAAGGAAGAAACCAACCAACCATCCACCCCAAACTTCATTTCCAGCTTTCAGCACATCAGGGGGAGGCACCAAAACTTGCCCTTCATAAGTTAGATGAAAATCAACTGGCAAGTAAGCACCAGCATTTCGGGGCTTGGATTTGAAAAGGGAGGACCAAGTGGAGGGAGAAGGAGTTGGATGGATGATAGTGGGAATGTTTGGAGGAGGAACAGGAGGAGGTAAGTTTTGTGGGGAGTTAGGAAGAGTGGCCGGAAGCAGAGAAGGAGGAGGAACAGTTGAAAGAATGGGAAGGTCAGTTTGAAAAGATAGGGAATGGTGATGGGTATGGGCGGGAGAGGCCATTAGAAACCAATTTTTTTTTTAAATTTAAAATTTAAAATATGAAATATATTATAAATGTTATAATATAAATTTTAAAAATTGTTTGAAAATAAAAATATAATATTTTAAATTAAAAATTAATTTAAAATAAGATATACATATATTATAATAGTTATAATATAATAAAATTTTCAAAATGTTTGAAAAAAAATATAATAATTTCGAAAATTTTAAATTTTATTAATTTTATTAATAAAGTAAATTAATTAAATAAGCAAATTAATAAATAAATAAATATATATATGCATGTGTTTTATATTATGATATATGTTATGATATTTTAAAATGTTTAATATAACATAAGTATACATGTATGTATGTGAATTGAATTTTGAAATTAATATAATGTAACTAAAACTGTTTAATTAAAAAAATTAATTAAAGGTTAATTAAATAAATAAAATTGATTGAAAGTTAATTAACTAAATATATTAATTAAAGGTTAATAAATTAAACGAATATACACATGTATATATATATGTGTAATACTATAAAGGTTTTAGTATGTAATAAACATTCAATATAAATGTTATATTGAAATAATATAAAATTAATTAAAATGTTAATTAATTTAAAAATTAATTAAATAAGATTTAATTAATATAATATTATATATAAGACTATTATATAAGTAGTATGAAAACATAAAAGTTATATAATAATAAAAGTTATACAATATGAATGTATAAATTAAATGTGGAATATTAAAGAAACCCTAAACAGGCTTAAGGGATAAACACATATGTATTGTACATATACCCTGATTTCAGATATGTCCGATACTTGAATCATGAGGGTAATTCATAAGAAATACATTATTCCATAAGTCAATATTACTTGGTATAATATATTAAAGATTATGAATCTTTAATATAAAGTTGTCCTCTATCATTTATATATTAATAGATTACTTGTATACTCTTTAGTTGTTGAACTTTCCTCAAGCTAGGGATGCTACGTGTAGTACCATTAATATATTAAATAAACTACACATATTTGTTGAGCTTTCCTTAGTGTATGTGCATTATACTTAGGCCATCACAAAATGATAGGTCTGAGTGAATAACCCTTCTTTACTTGTTGAGCTTTCCTCAAGGTAAAGGCATGACTATGACAAGGAACCATGGTTAGGAGTTGAATGTGATACAACTGATAAGGAGTTATCTATCGTATAAGGAAGTATGATTTGTTGAGTTTTCCATAAAGTCAGAATCCCAAAATATACGAGTCCTAACACCTAGAGTGAAGTCAAAAGACTTTTATGTTTCGCTTAGGGTTTAGTGAAACATAAAAAACTAGTGGGCCTTATTTGAAAAATGAAATTATAACATTTATACTTCTAATATTGTAAGAACATATGCTATGTAATTTTATAATAATCTACAGTGATAAATTTGTGCATTTAATACGATTGATAAAACATTTATCAATTAACATATACAAACGATTTGAATCAAAGATTAACAAATACGAATATAACATATACTTGTTAATAAATGTTTCTTGCATGTTAAAGTTTCAATACCCATGCAAGCACCTGATTTTACATCTACTAAATACGTTCGTAATTCAATCACTTATATGTTTATTTGGTCGAGACTGTGTATTGCATTCTATGAGTTTTGAATTCTAAAAGAAATATGAAACTATGGATACATGATCCATATCGCATATAAATATTATATAGGGAACAGTCACAATTCGTAATGCATGGTACTTCGATGAAGTTAGTTCATTCAAAAATAAACCAATAAACAGTACTATAAGATCAAGTATTTAATTTGATTGATTACTAAAGGATCATATTGTGTTAACTATAACACTAGAACAAAACTACAAGCTAGATATAAGAACTCGATTGCTGAAATGTCAATTTGATCAGTTTATGCAAAGAGCAACATATTTATTGTCCTTAAATGTTAAGGATGATCCAATGCGCTTTGTAAAGAGTTCGTTATGATATTATAGTAAGAGAATTCTTCTTTTAAACAGTTTGACCATTTAGAAAGAAAAATGAATGTACATGAGTAGATGTTATTCAAGATATGGTTGGGATAAAGAGGATTAATAGTCACTTTTGCTTCATAAAGAACCATCGAAAACTAGAATTGTAATAATAATAATTGATACTTAATATTGGAATGAGAAATACGATTTCTATTCCAAAATGTATTTTAATATAGAAAATTATTTTCTATGAGATTTATTTCTTTGAGTTCAAGGTATTTGATCAAACAACTCACCGTTGTAAACTAGTTGCACTATATGAAATAAATAATTTATATTAAGTGAATGATGGACCTTCGAACTTAGTATGTTATTATAGTAATGGAGAAAATAATGGGAGCATGCCATATAGCACTTAATGATTGCATCGCATTATGAAAATTGTTCTTGTAGAACATACCAAACACTATCTATGAAATAATGACTATTTTTTGGTGTTGACTGAAAATAGACATAGTTATATTTCCATGTGAATATTATGAATATTCATTATAAAATAAAACTGTAATGTGGTATTTGTTTTCATGACAAAGTGATGCACTAGAAAATATAGGAGTATCTAAAATCATATGATACTGGTTAATTATATCTCAAACGATTAAAGGCAATGCACCCATTTAGTAGGAGCATCATAAGAGTTGATGAACTCTTTGGATTGAAACATATAGATGTATACAATCGTAAGTCGATTAACACTACACATATTTACCTTTTAATAGCCCACAAAAAATGCTATATCATCTTTTCATAGGATTAGTGAAGACGCTTTATAACGACATGTTATAATAGTCCAGACGCATTTCATAGCACTATAAAAAACGCTATTATACAATACATTTCATAGCATTTTGCTTCCGCTGTAAAAATATAGCGTTTTTGACATGACATTACCTTTGATATGTAATATTTTTCCATAGCAGTTTTCTTTTTTTACAGCTTACTATAAGCACTGTAATATGCTTTTCTATAGC
The DNA here is from genome assembly GCA_030737815.1 of Allium fistulosum. NCBI lineage: Eukaryota > Viridiplantae > Streptophyta > Magnoliopsida > Asparagales > Amaryllidaceae > Allium > Allium fistulosum. The sequence goes on along the minus strand of CM060901.1, from coordinate 540,623,841 downwards.
GTTTATATTTTTTCGTAATAAGTTTTAATAGCACCCCCGCTTCTATTTCCATAACGGTAGTTTTCCACTGTTAATAATTTTGACTTGAATTTTGCAATACTATTTTTTCTATAGTGCTATATAAAGGCTATCTTTTCTCTTAACTGATTTATGCACATTCTTGCACATTACAAATAGGCATTTCAAATAGCAATAGATTTTTTAAATACAAATCATAAATAAATCATATTTGACAGAAAAAATATTTGATCATAGAACACAAATCATATATAAAACATAAAAATCACAAATCATATATAAAACATAAACATGTTCCTACATAGCTGATACCATTTTGACATAGTCGAGTAAATATTCAAATTTAGATATAATTCCAAAAAAAACATGAAAACCTTTCTCCCCTAGTCTTTCTCCTATCAACTCATGAACATTCTAAATTTCAAAACCCGCGATTTACACAAGTACAAGTTAGAGACTCATTGGCATATCACATAGGTTAGATAAATTATCGAACATGTTAGATAAATAATCAACATAGATCAAATATACAACATATAAAAATAGTTTTCCAACCAAAATACCATATTTGAAATAACTAGTTACATGAATAACCAAGAATATATATCTTCATCTGTATTGCTGGACTTGATGGTGCAATAATCGAATTAAGGTGACACATTATTTGCAAGCTTAAGTACTGTTAAAAATCACTATCAAAAATGAAGGAGCCATTTTCCATCATGGAATCATTAGGTTAAGAGAAAATACTCAACTGGATGAGTCCTATACATAATAAAATCCCAAATATTGATCAATTCAATATATATGTACATAATGAAATCCCATTTCCCATCATGGAACCATCAATTTGAGACAAAACCTCAACTACACGAAGTCCTGTACATAATATAATCCAATATATTGTTTGATGAGACAACATTTGTATAATTGTACGTGGACAGTCACTACAAAAAAATATTGTATTAAAGGCTAAAACTTTTAGTCTGTAATTAACCAATTCATTCTTTAAATCATATTTAAAGATTGGTAAAAGACTGAAATTTTAGTCTTTGAATTCTTAGTCGCAAATGGAGATTAAGACTGAGATAACACTCTCAAAGTGTAAAGACTGATATTTCAGTCTTGAATATATTTGAAACTGAATTTTAAAGACCGAAAGTTTGTCTTTAGTCGGTCTTAAGTTTACCTAATTCAAACACAAACAATAAGCATAATAGTAAAAGATGACACATCATCAAGAATTTAAAATATCTGCATTATAATTTCATTTGACAAACAGTAAAGTATTCAATTAAACATAACACATGCATCCACTAAGACACACACACACACACACACACATATATATATATATATTACTCTAACAAAAAAGTTAACATAACATGTCCAATACATACATTACATCAATAAAAGAGGTAAACCATCATGTTTAGTAACACATGTAATATGTTTCTTTAGAAAGAAAAACAAATAAAACAAGTCCACTAACATATATGTACATAAAAATGAAAAAAGAACAACGCAAACAAGTAAAATTAGGACGCTAATCGCTCCATACCTTCATGATGTTGATGTTCTTCAAAATTGTGAGGCGATAAATAAGGCCTAGAAGGTCGTGAAAACTGCTGCATATGTGAATATTGTTACATATATGGAAGTTGTTACATCATATCAAAAAATGGCATTCTTTGTTGCACTGTCCCAGATGTGTTCGAATGCAACGGTGATTGCTACGGTGGATGTGCTCCCAACGGCATAGATACGCAACCTAATACATAATTAATTCAAATTAAGTATCTATCTAGTTTGCAGTATATAATGAGATGTAAATAATTTTTTGTAATTAAACTGATTGAATATAACCTACAAACTATGGCATAGGATGAAACTTTTAACGCCCATTTTATTTAGTTGGTGTTGATGATTATACTTGCTGGAAGTAACTACTAACCAATAAGGAAAGTTAGTATAACCTAAGTCATATAAATGTGTATGTCTTCTTTATAAATTAATTGCAAGAACTATTTTATACGCAAAGTTGGTTGTAATTTAATAGATTAATGATGCAAATAAATATTATTCAGATTATTATGGTGTTGAAACAGTTTTACATATTAGTATTTTGTGGACAAATTTCAGTAAAAAAGTTTGGTAGTATAACAATTCAAAGCATAGAACAATTGCAAATTCTTTTTACTCCGTATAAACATAATTCATAAATAACATTGAATACCATTTAACCATTTATGAATGCCATTGAAAACCATTTTACAATTCGTAACTGCAATCGAAAACCATTGACCATTCATAAATACCATTGAAAACAAGTCTTACTGTCAATTCAAACATCTAACATGAACTAAAAATTGCATATACTATATATATGTAGGTGAATCATTATTATATTGAATAAGAAGAAACTTTATATAAAAGAAACTTAATAGAAAGGGGATTTTCACTTCAAGGGCTTATTTTTGCAGGTAATAAGTTTTAAGGACGCTATTTCTAAAAAATTAGTTTTAAGAACATTTTACAGGAAAAGGATAAAAGAATTTATCATTTTCAGTTATACAGAAATAATGATAAAAAGATTTATCATTTTCCTGTATAACTTAAAAAGATAAATGAATTTATCATTATCCTGTAAATTGTCCTTAAAACTAATTATTTAGAAGTGTTGTCCTTAAAACTTATTACCCTGAAAATAGAAGCCCTTCAACATAATTTCCACTAATAGAAAAGTATTCTGTGTGCAACAACAAATAATTAACGTGTGCATTCTTCTCTCATCAATACAAAATTTGTACCTAGTCTACTAAATTGTAATAATATTCATTCATGCTCATAAAACATGTAATAGCTATTTTTTCCATTGAAAGCAACCGATATATTTGTAATTTTGAGAAAACGAAGAAGAGAACAATAGAGGAATCAAGTCATTGTTCAAATGCAAAACATGCAGTAGAAAGGTCAGGCTGTTTCAAGCATCCAGCTCCATTAAAATTTTTCTTATAACACCGATTTTTGGCCTTTAGATTGTTCCATTCATCTTGATTTTTTTTGTGAATCAATTAATATAAGTTGGGATGTAGTGACTCATCTAGTTTTTTTTATATAGTAATGCATCATAAAACTAAAAGATCATTTGAATACCTAAAATATTTGAGATAAAATTTTTGGTAGTTAAGAACAATTCGAGACATATTTAAGAAACTAACAAAGGACCTTAAAAATAAAAATAAGACCTATCCCATACATGAATTTTTAATTAATAAAGCATTATGTTACATTATTATAACACAACAGCACAAAATGAAGTACCCATGCTAATAAATGACTGCAAGTTTAAGAGAGATCTATATGTTATATCTATATTTCCATATATTTCATTTTATTTTCAATTCAATGCAGTACCTAGAGAACAATAGTCTAGAGTGGTTTTGGTCGTATGATATCACTTCAAAATTATTGTAACCATGTTTAGGAATAAAATAAGGATGAATTCAAAAAACAAACAAAAAAAATCTACTTCTTGTTGATAGTATGGGGTTGTACCTATGGAACTATATATGCTATTTATGCACTTGTTGCTTGATTGTTTTTGTTTTCTTTTGTAATAGTACTATAAGTACAACAAGAAACTTTGAACGTAAAATTTTCTATCTCATATATGAAAAACAAATTATTAACAATTGCAACAATGCTAGCACAGAATAATAGAAAATGTGAGTAAAATAATACTAACCTATGAAATGAGGAAATGTAGCTTTAAATGGAGAAAATCCCATTTGTTGTGACTGTGTAGGCATGCTGACTTGTGCAGACATGGTGGCTTGTGCAGGCATGGTGGACTTGTAAAAGAAATGGAAGAATTGGTTGTTTTAATAATTGTAGAAATGATGCAGAGAACAAAAGATTTCAATTTCACATTTGGCTTGTATAATACTATTTATAATATACAAAGTCGGCTTCGGGTTGGCCCATACCGGTTATAACTTAATGCATGCTAATTGTTTTATACTTCAGTAGTTCATATGCTTTGTATTCTCTAATACCACCCTCAAACCCAAACGAGGGTTACGGGTTGCGAAAATGTCCCAAATCTTAGCCGACTTCTTTAATTTTAAAATCTTCACTTCGATCTGACAAAATCTTGATTCTAATGATGATTTCGTAACTTCTTCTGTTCTTAGAAAGAACTCTATATTGGTATTTATCGTTTGCGATCTCAAATTGTTGTTAGCAACGACAACGTTGACTGCTTCAATTTGAAGGAGGTTTTTTTGCTCATGTAGTGATTTTCCATCTTCTTTTATTCTCAACTAGATTCTGGCACGTAATTTAGGGCTTGTGATCTTAGATTGATGTCTGCTTCACTGACAGTTAATTCATGCTTGAATCTGGTAAAGTTCTACTTCGATAATGATTTTGTAAACACATCTGCCTTTTGGTAGGTCGATGGTATGTGATTCACTTTAAGTTTACCTTTCATAACTTGCTCTCTTACAAAATAAACATCAAGTTCCATATGCTTTGTTTGTGAATGCAACACTGGATTTACTGCAGATACACTAAGACTATCACACCATATGGTTGCTTTACTGTTGATTTAGCTTGTAGTTCACTTAACAGTGACCCTATCCGTATAATCTTTGTTGTAGTGCTAGCTACACTTCTGTATTCTGCCTCTGTGCTTAACTTTGATGCTGTAGTTTGTTTTCTTGCACACCATGATATTGGATTTTTACCTAGAAAAACACAGTAACCAGTTGTTGACCTTCTACCATCATGACCATTTTCCCAGTCAGCATCTGCACCATTAACGTTTAGTGATTTACTTGATTGTAGTATTAATCCTTGATTTATAGACTCTTTGAGATATCTTAGAATTTGCTTGACAACCTTCCAATGCTCATCTAGAGGTCTTTGCATAAACTGACTCACTTTATTCACACTGAATGAAATGTCTGGCCTGGTTATTGTGACATATTGTAGTGCTCCTATTATACTCCTGTATTGTTTTTCATTTGCTATTGGTTCACCTTTAATCTTTAATATATGTAAATTGCTTGTCATTGGAGTGGGAAGAGGATTTTCCTTGTCCATTTTAGCTCTCACCAGTATATCGAAAATATATTTTTTCTAACTCAAATGCATTTCATTGTTTGATATTCTTTTAATTTCAATCCCAAGGAAGTAGCTTAAATCAACCAAATCTTTAATAGAAAATTCTTTATTCAAGCATTGTGTGATATTTCTGATCTCTGATTCACTGTTACCTGTAATTATAAAGTCATAAACATAAATTAGTACATAAGTAATAGTATTATGAGTAAATTTTGTGAAGAGTGAGTTGTCTGATTTTGTTGAGTTGCAGCCAAGCTTTGTTAGGGTTGATTTTAATTTTTTAAACCTGACATTGGTGCTTACTTGAGACCATAAATTGCTTTGTGTAGCTTGCATACGAGTTCTTCACTGCCCTTCTTTATGAACCCATATAGCTGCACCATGTAAACTTCCTCCTATAAAACACCATTTAAAAAGGCATTATATACATCCAATTGCTTGATGTTCTAGTTTTTGTACAAAGCAATAGTCAAAATAATTCTGATGGAAGAGGGTTTCGCAAAAGGGGAGAAAGTTTCATCGAAATCAAAGCTATTTTGGTATGAACACCCTTTTGCCACCAATCTTGCTTTGTATTTAAGAATTGAACCGTAAGGATTTTTCTTTAGTCTATATGTCAATTTCCATCCTATGACATTTTATGCTTTGGTAAAGGAACAAGATCCCATGTCTTATTCTTTATCCATGCATGATATTCCTCTTCCATGGCTGTTTTCCATTTATCACTCTGTATAGATTGATGATATGTACTTAGTGTTTGCACCAAAATTGGTCAAAAACACCCAATTGCAAGTGAAAGCACCGATATCTAGTCACAGATCATAGATAGAGTACATGTAGAGAGTATAATATGAAGAAAAATCAAAATTAAAATGAAAGCAGTAAAAAAGACCAGATTTATTATGGTTCGGCAAACTCTAGCCTACGTCCACTCCAGAAGTTTCCTTTTATTAGATTGAAGAATGATTACAATTACAATCCAGGATTCAAGAGTAAAATTGGCAGAGTGCAGCCTAGATAGAAGAAGATAAAGAGAAACAGAATGGAGGTCCCTTTTTCTGAAGTCATACCTGCTGTATTTATAGGAGAAATCCCGGCTACAGGGTTTACTTACCTACGTGGGCCCACCATAGTGACCATCGAGCCCAACTCGTCGATCTACGCCGACTTGAGGTAGTTCGTGTGCTGACCCGAAGTAAGTAGTGTTCGGACCCGAAGCAAACTCACTGATGACCCAAAGTAAAATGACACTACACCAGAAATGCCAACTAGGCAGTGCTTTTGGCCGTATCAAATGGAATTAGGCAGTGCTTTGGGCCGTATCAAATTTTGGCGTGGTTAATAATTTGATACGGCCCAAAGCCGTATCAAATTGATGAATTTGATACGGCTCAAAGCACTGCCTAATTCATACATAACAAGGAGAAATAGCAGATACATTAAAGCGTTAAGCATCATCCCTTCAATCAAATAATGTTGTTTCTTTCAGTCATGACCATAGAATGAAGAATACTCTTGCATCATCAATTAATAAAATTTGTCATAAGTTTTCCTTTCTAAGAAATAATTAACATATTTATTTTATATTTATAATTTTTTTAAGCAAGAAATCCATGTTGTGCTCATTTATTAGTTAATTTCATATGTCTTTCCACTAGAGCAAATACATACTATGAATGTGTATCAGCAAAAGGAGTTTAATAAATACTGACAAGGATTACAGTAAGACGAAGCGTATGTAACATGCCACATGAGTCTTTGAATAAAGAAAGTAAAAGAAGAAAGTGCTCTGCATAGTTCAGTAAACTATCATTAACCCACTCTATTCGCATAGAAATGCTGTAGCAAGGGGCCGTGGTGGTGGTATAATATCAGTAGTAGTGTAGTACTGGTGGAGAGAATGCTACGGATCATTATTTGTAATTATTTATGTCTCTTCTTTGTTCTTGCTTTATTTTTCTGTTCTTCTTCAGGCTTTGTACCACTAGTGCTGCTGCTGTACCGCACCTTCTTCTCTTTATTCAGTAAACTGATTATCAATTATATAAATAATTCAACTTTGAAGTCCACAACGTAATCAAGAAGCTCACTTACTAATTTTTTTTACAAAGTTTACAAAATAAAGGTAGATAATTAAAGCGCCCTTTTTTTACAACGTAGTCAAGAAGCTATGCGGCCAAGTGTCACGTAACCTTCATATAAAAAAAACTACTTACCTGCTAGGCATCGACTTATAAAGAGAGGACTATCCATTGATCCTCAGTGTGGGTTGTGTGAATGCCAATCCTAAATGGCATGTACGCCGACCCCAGATGAACTCTCCTCTGCCGACCCGAGTGCTGACCCGAAGCACATGCCACACCGACCCGAACTGAATCCCAAAGCAGCACCCATAGCCGACCCCTAGTCATTCCCATATGCCGACCCCATCTCCTTGCCGACCTTAAGCTCCAACACCGACTCAAAGCCAAACTATAGTCGACCCGAAGTGATGTCGATCCCTCAAAGTATGCCGACCCCTCCGAGTATGCCAATCCTAGAATCTAATGCCGACCCGAGTATTGACCCGATGAATAACCTGCACCGACCCAAAGTAATCCCCAGTGCCGATCCCAAGTCCAATGATGACCCCAAGCCAAAGCTATGTCGACCCCAAGTAAATGCCGGCCCTAGTTCAATGCCGATCCAAAGTGAAGCCTACAGTCAAGCCTGTGTTGACTCGAAGTAGAACCCAAAGCAATACCAATTCCGACCTGAAGCGGAACCTGAAGTAATACCAATGCCATCCTGACCAAAGTACATCCTATTATGACCCAAAGTAAACACTTTCCTTACCCGAAGCAAACCACATGGTGACCTGAAGCAACCCTTTGGCTGACCTAAAGCAACCCGACCTTTCCCAAAATCCATATTCCAAGTACCCGGCATCATTTTTCCATCGACTATGCAGTATCCGGGCTTCACATTCATGTTTACTATTCGTAATCGATTGTCCATCCATCCATTCAAAGCAAAACCATAATATTCCATCCTCGATAACCGTGCAGTCCATTGAGTTAAATCTGCCTGTATACGGCCCTGCCAAAAGGCGGGTTAACACTTTGCTCCCCAAAACATGCCTTGTTATTGGAAGGCATGTTTTGAATTGCCACAAGTCCAAAATCCGAAGTCCATAATCCATTGATCGCCATATTATCCAACCTTGAATCCAATCCATTGCCAAACCAATTCCTTGATCTCTTCGGATCGTTAGCGAAATCCATGACTGTTCAAAGTCAGTATCCAATTCCGAATCCATTCCAAATCCATTAAAGGAATCCACGATCTTTCCGGATCGTTTTATCCAAATCTGGGACCTCTCTGGGTCCTATAATCCAAATCCGGGACCTCGCTGGACCAATATCCAAATCCGGGACCTCGTCGGGTCCATATCCAAATCCGGGACCTCTTCGGGTCCTGTATCCAAAGCCGGGACCTCCTCGGGTCCAAATCCAAATCCATAGACCTCTCCGGGTCACTTTATCCTACTCCGGCCTCGACTCTCCGGTGAGGGCTTATCCATGGTTTTTCTTCTCCAGCCTCAACTCTCTAGTCAAGGACTTAATCCATTGGGTATCCTTCTCCAACCTCGATCCCCAGTCGAGGACTTAATCCGTGGGGTATCCTTCTCCGGCCTCGATCACTAGTCGAAGACTTAATCCGTGGAGTATCCTTCTCTGGCCTCGATCACTAGTCGAAGACTTAATCCGTGGGGTATCCTTCTCCGGCCTTGATCCCTAGTCGAGGACATGATCCGTAGGGTATCCTTCTCCGGCCTCGATCCCCAGTCGAGGATTTAATCCATGGGGTATCCTTCTCTAGCCTTGATCCCCAATCGAGGACTTAATCCGAGTTCAAGTCCATCCCGTCGACGCTCTCTGGCGAAGGGACTCGTAACTTGCGGTTATTGCCCCATCTCTTCGGTCGGGACCGTAACCATGACTATATTATTTATTACATTAATCCAAATCCAATCATTATAGATTTCAATTGATAAAATAAAATTCCGCACAACCAAGAAACCTAAATAGCCATAATATCAGAAAAACCAAAGTTTGCAATAAACGAAAAAACACGATTTCATAAACCCGAATACCACGGTTCATCATCATCTTAGAGCATGCCTAGGGATCATCCTTGACCCCGTACATGTGAAAGTGACTTAGCCGCGTTACTTCGAGGTTTATTACTTGTTCCATGTCATAAATCCAATCGGCTAATAATAAGCTGACGGCGATGCCTCGATCCAATGCCACCTTCATTTGAGGTGGGCGGTGGCCGCTCCTATTCCACTACCACAGCTTGATTCCTTATATGTTGTTGCAAATGACCATTCCTCACATGTTCCTCAACGATATCCTTCAAATTCCTACAGTCGTTCGTGTTGTGCCCATCCATCTCATGGAATAGGCAATGCTTCCCTGATGTCCTCTCGTATTCGGAGGGTTCCCTTTTTGCCGGCCTTCGATACTAGAGGCTCCCTCGAGTATCCAAATAGATCCTTTCTAGAGTTTCAGTCAAATCCATGTAAGAAGAGAATTTTGGTTCTCTCCATTGCCTCTTCGATGTATTACTGCTATCATTCATTTTCTGTTTGCCTTTATCGTTCTTGTTTAAATATTTCCTGGGCGGCCCTCCACCTTTTACCGCATAAACTTCAGCCTCCTCTCTCCCCTCTATATCAGCCTTCGCATTTTCCTGTCGTAGAAACCTTTCTACTTCAAGGTAAAATTCCCCCAAGATCCATCTGTGGATCCCATTCCAACGATATCTAAAAATCTGAATTATCCACAATCCCTAAGACAGCCACGATCAGAACCATCGACGGATCGAGTCGATCCACCGAAGCTACTGTCGCACTGAACCTGGTTAAGAAATCTCTAAGTGATTCTCCTTTCCACTACTTCATTGATGTTAAAGTCATCACACCCTTGGGTCTCGTGATGTGGACCCGAAATTGCCTCATAAGCCTTTCAATCAATTCCATCCATGTGCCAAGAGAACCTCTTTCCAATTGTCTGAACCATAACACTGCTATATCCGTCAAATACAAAGGGAAGCACCATGCCATGACCTCCTCCGATGCCCCAGTACTTCCTTGTGCCTCATATACCTTGTTAGGTGAGAAGCGGGATCCGTCCTAACATCATATATCTCCAGCATTGGTAGTTTGAATTCCGGTGGATTCCTAGCTTGCCTAATTGTAGGAGCGAAGGGGCTCCTATTCACATCCTTCAAATCTCCATTTACCAATCCTCCCCTCATAGCCCATCTGATCATGTCCGCTTGCTTGTCATTATCATCAAGTGGTAGTCTTTGCCCATAGATTCCAACCTACCCCCCGAGTCCCCGAGAAAATCCTGAAACTTGCCCTTCTAGACGAGCATCCATATCCCGATCAACGCCAAACTGCATAGCACTGCCTGGTAACCTGCCTGGAATCGAGCCAATATGATCCGGGGGCATGCCCTCCAGTATAGAACGATCACGGGCACCTCCGGTGGTTCCACTCTATTCCGCATCATGTCTGCTTCGTTTCCTTAGTTCTGATTCTGGACTTCCTCCGCTCCTGCTGCTCTAGCTTCGTGATCCACATTTCCAGCATTCCTTGCAACTCCATTCCCTTAGTTTTACGCTCCAGCTTGTCTAATCTGTCGGAATAGGTTCTGTGTCATTTCCTCCTGTCTTTCGAGCATCCTTTCCTGCATAGCATCCTTTCCTACCTAGCATCCATCATCATTTCCATTTCGTCTCTGGTGATGAAGATCGAGGTTTGATTAGCTCCTGAGAAAGCCTCCTGACTTCCATCATAATGACTCCTCTATGTCCTCTATCTCCTTGTTAATTGCCTAACCATGGCTTCCTAAATCCGAGTTCCTAAGCTTTCAAATCCAAGATCCAAACTTCCAAATCCTTGAGCGCTGACTTTCCCAATGAAAGCACCAAAATGTTTGCGCCAAAATTGGCCACAAACACCCAATTGCAAGTGAAAGCACCGATATGCAGTCACAAATCACAGATAGAGTATATGTAGAGAGTATAATATGAAGAATAATCAAAATTAAAATAAATGCAGTAAAATAGACAAGATTTATAGTGGTTCGGCAAACTCTGGCCTACGTCCACTCCAGAAATATCCTTTTATTATATTGAAGTATGATTACAATCCAGGATTCAAGAGTAAAAATGGCAGATTGCAGCCTAGGTAAAAGGAGATAAAGAGAAACAGAATGGAGATCCCTTTTTCTGATGTCATACCTGTTGTATTTATAGAAGAAATCCCGGCTACAGGGCTTACTTACCTACATGGGTCCACCATAGTGACCATCGAGCCCAACTCGTCGATCTACACTGACTTGAGGTAGTTCGTGTGCTGACCCGAAGTAAGTAGTGTTCGGACCCAAAGCATACTCACTGATGACCCAAAGTAAAATGAATGCCAATCCCAAATAGCATGTACGCCGACCCCAGATGAACTCTCCTCTGCCGACCCGACTGCTGACCCGAAGCACATGCCACACCGACCCGAACTGAATCCTAAAGCAGCACCCATAGCCGACCCCTAGTCATTCCCATATGCCGACCCCATCTCCTTGCCGACCTAAAGCTCCAACACCGACTCGAAGCCAAACTATAGCCGACCCGAAGTGATGTCGATCCCTCAAAGTATGCCGACCCCTCCGAGTATGCCAATCCTAGAATCTAATGCCGACCCGAGTATTAACCCGAAGAATAACCTGCACCGACCCAAAGTAATCCCCGATGCCAATCCCAAGTCCAATGCTGACCCCAAGCCAAAGCTATGTCGACCCCAAGTAAATGTCGGCCCCTAGTTCAATGCCGATCCAAAGTGAAGCCTGAAGTCAAGCCTGTGCTGACCCGAAGTAGAACCCGAAGCAATACCAATTCCGACCCGAAGCGGAACCTGAAGTAATACCAATGCCATCCTGACCAAAGTACATCCTATTATGACCCAAAGTAAACACTTTCCTGACCCGAAGCAAACCACATGATGACCCGAAGCAACCCTTTGGCTGACCTAAAGCAACCCGACCTTTCCCAAAATCCATATTCCAAGTACCCGGCATCATTTGTCCATCGACTATGCAGTATCCGGGCTTCGCATTCATGTTTACTATCCGTAATCGATTGTCCATCCATCCATTCAAAGCAAAGCCATAATATTCCATCCTCGATAACCATGCAGTCCATTGAGTTAAATCTGCCTGTATACGGCCCTGCCAAAAGGCGGGTTAACACTTTGCTCCCTAAAACATGCCTTGTTATTGGAAGGCATGTTTTGAATTGCCACAAGTCCAAAATCCGAAGTCCATACTCCATTTATCGCCATATTATCCAACCTCGAATCCAATCTATTGCCAAACCAATTCCTTGATCTCTTCGGATCGTTAGCGAAATCCATGACTGTTCCAAGTAAATATCCAATTCTAAAGCCATACATGCTGTATTTATAGGATAAATCCCGGCTACAGAGCCTACTCACCTACATGGGCCCACCATAGTGACCGTCGAGCCCAACTCATCGATCTATGCCGACCTGAGGTAGTTCGTGTGCTAACCCGAAGAAAGTAGTGTTCGGACCCGAAGTAAACTCACTGATGACCCGAAGTAAAATGAATGTCGACCCCAAGTAGCGTGTACACCAACCCCATATAAACTCTCCTCTGTCGACTCGAGTGCTGACATAAAGCACATGCCACACCGACCCGAAGTGAATCCCAAAGCAGCACCCATAGCCGACCCCAAGTCATTCCCATATGCCGACCCATCTCATTGCCGACCTGAAGCTCCAACAAAGACCCGAAGCCAAACTATAGCCAACCCGAAGTGATGCCAACCCTCAAAGTATGCCGACCCCTTCGAGTATGCCGATCCTAGAATCCAATGCCGACCCGAGTACTGACCCGAAGAATAACCTGCACCGACCCGAAGTAAGCCCCAATGTCGATCCCAAGTCCAATGCGGACCCCAAGCCTAAGCTATGCCGACCCGAAGCATGGGCTATGCCGACCCCAAGTAAATGTCGAACCCTAGTTCAATGCCAATCCAAAGTGAATCCTGAAGTCAAGCCTATGTCGATCCGAAGTAGAACCCCAAGCAATACCAATGCCGACCCGAAGCTGAACTCGAAGTAATACCAATGCTATCCTGACCAAAGTACATCCTGTTATGACCCAAAGTAAACACTTTCCTAACTTGAAGCAAACCACATGGTGACCCGAAGCAACCCTTTGGCTGACCCAAAGCAACCCAACCTTTCCCAAAATCCATATTCCAATTACCCAGCATCGTTTGTCCATCGACTATGTTGTATCCTGGCTTCGTATTCACGTTTACTATCCATAATCGATTGTCCATCCATCCATTCGAACCAAAGCCATAATACTCCATCCTCAATAACCGATCCGCATGTATATGGCCTTGCCAAAAGGCGGGTTAACACTTGGCTCATCAATTTCTAATTCCATATTTTATGTTTTTAGTTTAAATATGCCACTCTTTATTCTTGTAATCATGTGATGTCTAGAATTTGCAGGTGTGGGATGTTGACATTCATTATCCATTGTAGTTTCTTGTTGAATATTGGGTTAATTAATGTTGATACCTTGTTGTGATGCATGACTTGAGCTTTCAGATACATCATCTTGCTCAAGACCTGGCTCACTGCTGGGCACTCTGTGTTGTGGGCTGGAGTCACTTTTCTTCTGAACATCTTCATTCTCAACTGATATGATCTCTTCTGGTTGAGAAGGTACTGGAGGTAATGAATATCTTGGATTATACACTTTCTGTGTTGTCTTGATTTCTGATTTGCTGAATGGAAACTCTTGCTCTTTGAATACCACATGTCTTGATATATACACTATTCCATTGCTATCAAGGCACTTTTATCCTTTCGGATTAGTTGCATAACCTAAAAATGTGCATGGGGAATATCTAAACTCTAACTTATGTGTATTGTATGGTCTTAAATAAAGGAAACATAGGCACCCAAACACTTTTAGACTTTGATAGTCTGGTCTAATCTTAGTTAGTACTTCTATTGGACTCTTGAATTTTAGTACTTTTGTAGGCAATATATTGATTAGATAAACTGCTGTAGAGAAATCATCTGGCCAGAATTTTAGTGGTAGAGATGCTTGTGCAAGCAAGGTTGGCCAGTTTCAACAATGTGCCTATGTTTCCTTTCAATAAAACCATTCTGCTCGGAAGTATATGGACATGTTGTTCTTTGAGTAATTCCTTTTTTTTGAAAAAATTCTTTGAGTGATAGAAATTCCTTACCACCGTCTGTTTGCATAATTTTCACTTGACAATTTGTATGCTTTTCAGCATTTGCTATAAACTGCATCACTGCATTGTAAGTCTCAGATTTTGTTTTTAAAAAGTAAATCCACACATATCTAGAACGGGCATCAATAAATGAAATGTATTACTTATATCTATAGTCAATACTTATTGGGGCTGGTTACCATAAGTTTGTGGCAATTAATTCTAGAGGTTTTCTATACAAAGTCTCTGAATCCAGAAATGCAAGTTTGTGACTTTTGCACATTTGCCAATATGTGCAAGTGTAAAATGTGCGGATATTATCAACAAGAATATTATTACGTAAAACATTTTTTACAATATTTATACTGGGATGCCCCGGTTTATAATGCAAAACATCATATTTCTTACAGATTTCTTCATTTTTCATTTCAGACATATTGCACTCTTTACATCAAGAATTTCTTGAGTTTGCAATATCAAATTTGTATTACCCCTTACTTTCTTTACCCTGCAAAAGAATTTCTTTCGTTAGAACATCTTTCACTAAACAGTGCTTTACAGTAAATTCAAAATACACATTATTATCCTTTGCAAATTGTGATACACTCATTAAATTCTTTCTAATTAATGGTACTCTTAAAAGGTTAGTAAGATAAAGTTGTTTTGCACCTTTAATACTTGCATTTCCAGTGTGAGTGATATGAATTGGCTTACCATTACCCATATACAATAATTGTTTACCTTTATACTCCTTGTTGCTAAGATTCAAATTGCTTAGATTGTTGGTCGCATGGTTGGTTGCTCCAGAGTCTGGATACCAACTTTCATCATGAATATCTTCAATCTTTGTCATACCATTGTTTGCATTTTCTAGACAGTTTTTGATGTCTTGCTATGTATTAACCATATTTGCACATGGGTTATGCATTCTTGAATTGTTATTACGCTGTTGAGATGGTGTGAAGTTTGCATAAAATCTAAAGTAACATTTGCTTGCAATATGACCATATCTCTCACATATTTGGCATCTTGGTCTATTATTATTGCTATTGTAATTCCATCTACCAGCTCTTCCTTTAGATCTAGTGGACTATGTACCCCTTTGATTATTGCTTGACTAATATCTGTTGCCATATTTTCTTTCTGGATCCTTGTTTCCATTATTTGTGACAAAATTGGCAGAATACTCCATATTGATAGTTTCTTTTGTTCCAATCAACCCTCATGAGCAAGTAGTATAGAGTGGACATATTTTAGTGAGGGTAAAGTTTCTGTAGAGGATATTACTGCCACCACTGCTTCATATTCTTCATCTAAACCACTTAATAATGATAGTATTTGTTCTATATCTGTTATCTTATGGCTTGCTGAAGCTAATTAATCACACAGACACATATTGTCTTTCTTCAAATTTTGCAATTGTCTTTTATACTGCATAATCCTTGCTGCAGATTGAGAACTGAATACTTGCTCGTTTGTATGCCATATTTCATGTGTTGTCTTGCATCCTACTAACTTTGGTAGCAAACTTGCACTTATTGATGATAGAAACCAAGAACTGATCAAACTATCTTGTCTTTGATTAGTTATGTAACCTTTATTGCTTACTAACTTTCCTTCATTATCTACATTATATATTGGTGGAGTAATCAATGTACTAAGAACATACTCTTCTAGACCGTAACCTCTGATTGTAGTTTCGATCTGGAATTTCCAGAGCAAGTAATTGGTTTCATCCAATTGAATGGTGATAATTTGACTTTGTGGCTTGATTATGGATTTGGGAAGTTCTTAGGTGACATTTGATCGAGTTTGGGTGGTTATTGAAACTGAGGCAGGTGATGTGGAGTTGTCAACATCACCTTCGGCCATGTTGCAGAACTAAAAGGTCAAGAATCAAGAATATTGATGATGGGTTAAGAAACTGTATACCTGACTGGTGAAACTTCAGTGATAGGATTAAAGAGTGCGGCCAAAGTAGTGCTAGGTAATGAGAAATCTCTGATGACACTGTTTTTGGCATGGAACAACAGGTAAAAGAATATGTCGAAACTTAACTTTTTTGATGTTGTTGATGCAGCCAATAAGGTGTTGGATGATGATGCCACTCTGACACACCTTGTCTAAGCAAGGCACAACAATCAGATGATGAAAAATTGAATCTTCTTTACAAGATTCTTACACATAGATGTTACTCTGTGTCACTAGTTCCTCAAGTGATGATTCTTTTCTGATGAAACCAAACTGTGCAGCCAATTCTCAAGTGATGAGAGTTTTCTGATGAGAATTGTGATAAGGCACTTGTTGTTAAGCAATTATTTGCTCCAATACCATGTAAAAAAAATAAAAGAATTGTTTGTTTTATTGATTGTAGAAATGATGCAAAGAACAAAAGATTACATTTTCACATTCGGCTTGTACAATACTATTTATAATATACAAAGTGGGCTTCGGGTTGGCCCATACCGCTTATAACTTAATGCATGCTGAATGTTTTATACTTCAGTAGTTCATACGCTTTGTATTCTCTAATAGGACAGAACATGAATAGGAGGTGATGTTGGCATAACCGATTGCGAAGACACTGCAACATGTGCAAGATCGGTTGTTTGCATATGTATAGTGGATTGCATCGGTATACCAGAGGACTGCGTTAATTATCCAACACCCTATTTAAACATAATATATGCATTAAAATAAATTACTACATAAACATTCAGCATTAATTGTATTCTTTGAATCTATAGCTCTAACTGTTGAACGATTTCATCCAATGAAAATTGGGTATGTATTCGCTTGGTAGATGGAGATGGGTAGAAGTACATCCTTAATGAGCATTGGCTTAAGAAGACTGAGAACCTCCATGTAAACTAGTAACATCTACATGAGGTGCTCCATACATCTTTCCTTTTGTAAGTCCCACTGATGAATAATGTTGCGGATTGAAAAAATCCATTGCTTCCTCTGACTTAGCCTTTTTTCGAGATAATTCTCCAAATTGGAAAAATAAAATCAATTGACACCATGTTTATATATTAACCGCTTGAACAAAATAAAATAATCACCATTGTTTTTTCGGATTTGTTATCCACATATTTACTACTCTTACATAATTTTTTGGTATTTTTTAAGGAGTTAGATGGATCTTTCAAAATGTGCCATTATCGAAATGCCTCATGAAACATTGGTTCCTTTTCTATTATAGCTTTCTGCATTCACTTATATCAATATTAGTAAATTATGGTCATTGAGAATAATATTAACAAGGGTAAAATCCTACATAAGTACATTACATGCAGGAACGCACACGCACACCCTTTTTTGTTATCAGAGTAATATTTTCTTCTTATATTCTGACTATTAGTACGGTATATTTAAGACATCAGATTTATTTTCAATATTGACAATCCCTCATTGTCTTTAATACCATACGACTACAAAATCTATGAAATTCTCATGTCAAAAGTATTGTTGCTGAATAGGATAGTGTGGTTCAAAGTGCACATAATATATGTACTTTGTGATGTAAGACTATTTCATAATTCATAAAATATTCATTATAACCAAATCAATATTTATTTAGCTTCTCGGTTGAAAGTAATATTTCATAAGTGATCAATCTATTAGACTTGATAACAACATGATATTTTTGAAGTTCTAAATATAAAACTCTAGTGAATTTTAGCACTCTTTGCCTTATAGAGTAGCACCCATACCAAAATTTGAGATAATATTGCCTTGGTTTATAACTAAGTTTCATGTATGTTCAACCATCTTGTTTATTTATGGTTTCGGGCAGAAGGAAAGAAAAAGTTGGAAGCAATTAGCAATAACGATGTCCCACAAGAAGCTTTTATTCTTGTACTGAGGTTATAGAACGAGGTTCCATAACATGACAAAAACCATCTATGTCTATATCTCTGTTAAGCAACCATATTTCACTTCTATATCTTCGACTAATACTCTATATACATGGTTAGCAATTATATTACATAATTTCATTAACGCTGAAAGTTGAATTAGGAGATGCATGAAATTGCAGCAGAACTGGCTCATACCATAAATTACGAACTTTAGATTCTAAAGGAAAGGATGTATGCGCAACAATCTGATTTTAGATTTACTTTAATAAATTAAATAATGATTTATAATGGGGATTTAAATGAGAAATTTGAATTTTTGTATTCATTCATAGAAGATGATGAACGCTTTTGGAATGTGATTTCTAATTTTTATAATATTGGGAAGTTAAGAAATGAAATAAAATTTATAAACTTAGGTTATATAGAAAAAAATGACTAAATAGAATGATAAAATGTTGAAATGAAGTGGGTTAGGAAAATTATTTCATGATTAATAAAATAACTTTAAAAAGAAGGAAAAGGCCTTTATAGAAAGTATAAAGAAATAGAAATAAACTCTTTCCTTGGTGGGCCCATTTGAAACCCAAACCCATAGTATCAGCGAACAAAAGAAATATTTCACTACTCTTTTCTTTTTCCTATACATTCATTCAGAGTTCAAAAAGGAAAAAAAATCAAAAATCTATTTCCTTTCTCTTTGAAAAACTTAGAGCAAAACCTTCCATTTTAATTCCAAGAAAATTCTACAAAAGTATAACATGAAAGTAGTGATTTCAAACCCTAGTCAATCTTTTAGATCCATTTATTTTGGGTTTTACAATGTTTAAGCCCTCTTTTATTTTCTTATATACATTGATATTAGGGTTTGGCAGAAATAGGAAAAAGTAGGTTGTTGTGTGTTGTTTGGCTTGGAATTCAAGGTGATAAGGTGAGAAATCCTTTCATAATTCTTATTTTAATTTGGTTCTATGTCAGTTTTCAATACAGATTTACAGTAAAAATAGATGTTTTCAAAGTTAAATTGAAATCCTAGAATTAAAGTATAGTTTTTGTCGCAAACACACTTTAATCACTGTATCTTGCGTGTATGTATTAGTAATTTGACAATACCTTTTTCATTTGTGGTCGGATTTCAATAATTTTAAATATTCCGAAAAGCTGACCTAATATGTGACAACTTTTATGTTGAATACTTTTACAATTTTTGAACATAGTTTTATCGAAAACCTATTGCAAACTCTTAGCTCTGTCCCTTTGAAATTTTTATTCCTTGAGCTAAACACTGTTAGTAAATTGACCATATCTTTTTCATTTTTGATTGGATTTCAACAATTTTTTATGTTCTTAAAAGCAGACTTTATGTGTGACATCTTTTATGTTGAACACTTCTACAAATTTTGAGCAGAGACTGGTTGAAAACCTGTTGCAAACTTTCAACTTTGTCCTTTTGAAATTTACATTCCTCAAGCTAAACACTGTTAGTAAATTGACCATATCATTTGCAGTTCTAGTCAGATTTAAATAATTTTTGATGTTCCAGAAAGCTATCTTCGTTGTAATAAGTTTTATGTTGAACACTTTTATAAATTATGAATAGAGGTTGATCGAATACATGTTGCAAACTCTTAGCTCTGTCCCTTTGAAATTTACATTCTTTGAGCTAAACACTGTTGGTAAATAGACCATATCTTTTTCAATTTTGTCATATTTCGATAATTTTTTATGTTTCAGAAAGCTGACTTTGTATGTGACAACTTCTATCTTGAACGCTTTTACAAATTTTGAAATTAGCTTCATCGAAAACCTATCCCAAATCAGAGTCACTCGCTGTCCCGAATTTAAACTAAGTTAAATTTCTAATCTTTGTTTCTTTGTTATTTTTACTTGAAGTTTCTTTTGCTTATTTTCTTACTAGTTGCTACATTTTAAATCATATGTTAGGTTTAAAAAAAATTACCCTTAGCTGATAATAATCCATTTGATGATAAGTGTTTATTTAATTTGATGTGTAATTTTATTCAAAATTGTGTAATCTTAAGATAAAATAATTAATGTAGATAATAGTATAATTCCTTGCAAATTATTGTTAATTTTATTGACTTATGTGCTATGCTAAAATATTAATATTTATAGGCCATTAGTAATTTTTAACACTGTACCGAACATATTGTTTTGATTTTTATCCAGTGTTGTCAAGGCACTCCCTAAGTGCCAAAAAGCCCTAGGTGCCATCTTGGGGCTTTTTTGCTTGTTGAGGCTCTACTCATGCTTGAGGCACCATAAAAGCAAGGAAAGCACTAAAGCGCTTGCCTAAAGCGCCGAAAAAGGTGTGCTTTTTGGTCGATTTGAAGGATATAAAATATTTTAAGGTTTTAGCCCAATAGAGCCTCATTCGATCCATTTAATCCAAACCTTATGTGTACTAATATCTCATACTCATTTATATCTCCGAAATTCAATTTTAATAGTAATTTTAAAGTGTAGTTTTTATATGATGAAAAAGAAAAAAGTCACGCTCAGTCCAAAAAGCGCTAGGTGCAAAAAAGCGCTAGACGCTTACCTTGCGCTTTTTGGGGCTTTTTCGCCTTGACAACTTTGTTTTATCAAAAAAACTATGATATTATTATATCATGAAAGAAATATTTTGGGAATGAACGAATAACTTTAACTAGATGAGCTAATATCCATTCCACCAGCTGGCTGATTTATTGGAATCACGACAACTAGCCCTTGCCATAACAGTCAACGACCAGCCAAATGGCTGGTGTTAATTAATATTAACACAAATGATAGTTATATCTATCACTAATAATTTCTTTTATCATCGTTTGAGGATGTGTTAGTATTCCTTTCGAAAGCATGGTATCAGATTTTGAGGGTTTGGACGTGTATTCGTCATAACGGGTCGCGATACCATGAGATCTTATTTTTATTGGCGGTAGATAATCGTGTGGAGGCATCCACTTTGGTTGCGATAATTATATGTTGTGGCAACGACTTTTGACATGACCTAAACGTCGTTGACACAATGCTATAAAATCACATGATCCTGGTATTTCATATTTACTTTTCGTACTCTTAAAAATTTAAGTAATTTCATTTACTAAAGAAATGGTTGGACTAATGAGATTAATTACTATTAATGAAGTCCTTCACTTTATGACACTTTCAAAATATTAGAAATTGGTAGCTTCTACCACGTTGTTTGTTCTCTTATTTACATGTCATATTATTGTATCTTATGGCTATTATATTCTCACACTAGTTTCATTTATTCTAACCTGGATTTATTTATTTATAATTCCCAAGTCAGTCCAGAGATTGTAATTTGGCAGGTCCATGTATTTTGTGTGGATTTTGGAAGTTATCTTGGATCTCTCTTTTGATAGGTGATAGCCTATTTTATATCTGCACTTGTTGTAGTATTTATGGATATGTATATTTTTGTAGGCAGGCATTAGTTGCCTTATGTACATGTATATTTGTAACTCTGATGTATCCTAGACTGGTTGTATTTCTTTTCTGATGGATATCTTTGTTATCGACTATTTGGATCGTATAACTTGTATCCTTGTTTCTTTATGTTATCTAATCCTACATTAAAAGTCCATGTGCTATTATTTTATGCTAATACTGATAAAAAAATCTCATGTGTTTTCCACCACTTCATATCAAATCAGTGTTAGTATAAAAGCATAGTACATTGGACCGCCCCTAGTGTAGCCCTATTCTCCATTCTCGTAGAAAAAACACTTCGGTATTTTCCTTTTTGAGTGGGTTTAAGGGATGGGTGTCACAACTTGGTAGCAGGGCCATAGATTAGAACAATATAAAGAATTAAATACAAGATTAACCCATAGTTGAGTCTATCACATTAACATTACACTATAAGATACATATTCTTAGGAAAATTAGAATCTTTGCCATGTTTCGATATTGATCCTCTTCAATCATTATAATTCATGCATTTAGCTTCCTTGATTTTGGAATTAGAGTTTAGAATTTATTTCCAATTTAGGATAAAAGTATAAATGATTATTGGGAATAATCATTGGACGTATTTATAAATTTTTGAAATTACTATAAAAATTATTTTTATAACGATGCTAAAGATTGGAACTCACTTTTGTCAAGATTGATATTTAATGGATATCATAGATTAGACCTTAGATGGATTGGAATTGTATTGTTGTGTCCTGATCCGTTAGGAATCAGAGTTGTCTAATGGAAGTTGACGGACAGCCTTCCGTTGAGCACATTAATTAGTCCTCTTATATATGTTCGTTTAGTTCATGAATGATTGGTTGTTTTCAAAATTTTAGAAGCCAAAAAAAATTAAATTATAGTGAGTAGGAATCCACCTTTAAAGGTTAAAACCTATTCGATGTTAATAATAGAACCTTGCGGTGTCTTTGGTGGTGTAGTATAGTAAAGGATATTGAAAGTTTGATTTTATATAAAATAGACTATTAATCCATATGTATGATTAAGTAAACACTAAGATGAATTTAAAAATAGAGGGTTGCTTGATGTATGCATGGATGAATAATTGTACTATTGAATGGTTATTAGCGGACTATTATTATATGAAAATATAAAGATTATTTGAAGTAGTATAATGAAAGCAAGCATCTATTTGAATTAAAAAATCCCTTTGATAAAGAATATACCTAGACAAGACATTGGATCAAATTTTTTATAAGCAAGCTAATATTTTGTAAAGGCAAGATTATTAAAAGATATATGTATATTATATTCAAAGGAACATTTGGGAATATATTTTGTAAAATTTCCCGTCGGGTGTTCTAAGAATTTTGGTCAAGTTGTTTGGCCAACGTTACCGATAGAGATTCCTAAACACTACGAGGAGACAATTGGACATAAAGTTTTGGAAATAAAGTTTTGGAAAGCATTATGAACTATATTTTGAAAATGAGTATGATATTTCCTTGGGAATCTATAAATGATAATTTGAGAACCTTTTGATATAAGAAAGTATAATATATTTGATAAAGTAAAAGGTTGTTGCATATTGGATTATGTTTGTGTGGTTTTGAGCATAGTGTTGTGTTATAGATATTGAATGAAAATATATGTGAAGAATTTCTTAAAGAAATTTTAAGTTGAACATGACTATTTTATATATTATAGAAAATTTATTTGTTGAGTAAGAAAAAAATATTTATGGAGTTGAAAATTATTATCTAAAAGGGATTTTCAAGTAGAAAAAAATTGATTTTCAAATATCTTTTGTAAAGTGATGTTTGAAAAGGTTATGCAAATATTTTGTGAAGAAAATTAATTTGAAAACAATTTCAAAACATTCTTGAGGAAATAATGAATGTTATTAATATATAAGAATTTGTGAAGTATTTGATATAGTTAATATTGATTTATGAAATATTTTGCAAACGAAGTTGAAGCATAAATTTTCTTTATAAATGAAAGGGTACAAATAAATCAAAGAAGAATTATCTTTCATAAGTTAGGAAATTAAATATGTTCTATTTTAAAAGGGAATACAATTTTTATTTGTAATTGAATTGGAAATTTTTATATACATCACTGGAATATGTGAAATTTTATTTTTGATAGCGTGCCTTCCAAAAATAAATTATCTTGAAAAGAAGTTATAAAGTGGTAAATTAATTAGAAAACCTCTTTATAGGGGAAATTTTTTTGTTAAATCAAAATGAAATGAAGTTTTAAAGTGAGTTAAATATTACTTCGAAATGAAATGAATATTTGGAAAAATGTATATATACTTATGTAAAGATTTTGGAAGAAACTGTCTAGAAGATAAATAATATTTAAGAAGTATTATAAGTTGTATATTTTATTTTTGAAAGGAGTTATCTTAAGGAATTTTAATAATAATATAAAATGATGGACATAAGATTGGATATTATTTGGGAAGATATTTTAGCAAACATTTGAGAAGAATAATATATCTATTATGAAAATAGTTTTTACATATCTTAAAATTTTAAAGGTTGAATGTAAATATAATGAAAACAATAGGGATACATAAAAGTATTGATTTTACTTTGAATGGCAAATGCAGCTATCGATCAATAGCGATGGCAGAGGTCACTAGCGCAGTGATGTTGATTGCATGTTCAACATTGTAGTCCATTGGCAAAGTATTTCGTTATAAATGGATGGCAAGACAACGTTATTGTATTACCTGGTAATTTTGAATTTGTATATGTTTATGTATAAGGCATAAGCTTAAGTGAATTGTGTATGTTGCCTTTGATTGGCTATGAATAACCTATTAAGAACTAACTGAACGTTAAAAGTTATACTTATAATTTCTAAGTCAATGGAAGTTGAAATAAAACCATGATTTATTTATTTGAAAAATTATTGAAGTTGGATAATTTTTATCTGATGGATAAGAAATATTTTATGTAAATATGGTTCTATAAATATGCACTACTTGTCTCAAGAAGTTAGTTTCTTTTTAATTCTTGAATTTCAAAAGTGGAAATTTAATTTGAAAAGAAGTAGGAGTTGAACAATGATAAGTTTCTCATGAATTCTCATTGGATAGAAAAGTAACCCCTTTAAGAAATTTATTCAGGTTGAGATATATTAAACTTTAAAAACTATTTTAGAAGTTTTGTTGAAAATAAAAGTTAGGGTAAAAGAACCTTGTGCGTAAATTAAAATGAAAGAAATTCATTTAGCTTTATAATTGCCTTATCCTATATAAATTTACAAGGGGGTATGGGGGCTTGGATCAGCGGACGACTTTACTATATCCTCCTAAGGAGTTTACCAGCCCACTGGGTCCTCCTTGGTTTTCAGAAGAAAAAACTTCAAAGAAAAGTTGAAA
The DNA here is from genome assembly GCA_030737815.1 of Allium fistulosum. Lineage (NCBI taxonomy): Eukaryota > Viridiplantae > Streptophyta > Magnoliopsida > Asparagales > Amaryllidaceae > Allium > Allium fistulosum. The sequence continues at coordinate 540,598,656 of CM060901.1, read as the reverse complement.
ACTTAGACACCATAGGATTGAATTAATTGTTACTTAAAGTATATAAGATTTCAAGGTAAGAAGTTTACAGAAAAGAATAATAATATTGTTGTTGTTGTTTCTAGACTATATTCAAAATTTTGAAATTAATAGTTTGTGTGATAACATAATAGAGAAGGTATTTGATTTAAATAAATTGCCTCCTAAAGTGTTTATTTATTTTCTTTTCATTAGAAAGATTAAGATGTAGGTATAGACAAGTTAAGTGTAAGGTGTGTCTTGAAAAGGAAATTAATAATGGATGAATTTTTACTCTCGGTAAGTTTATATTGTAAGGCAAGTCTTGGACCCAAAAACTATTTTTCATATTTATGAACTTGTTTGCTAATGGAAATTTGTAATTTACAACACTTACCCTTTCGAAAAAAAATGAATTTACCATAAAAATTGGTTTAAAGGATTTTAGTAATAACATATTGCTTGGTGTAACATTTTAGGATGAAATGAGAATTTATAAAGTGGCATTGTAGCAAAAAAAATTGTTTTAAAAATGGCTGTAGTAAAATGACCATATCTTTTGATTCTTTGATCTGATTATATATATTCTTTTTTAGTTTGATGGATATTTTAGTAATTAACAACTCTTCTTTAGAACAATTTATCAAATTCTACAATATTTTATTTCTAAACACTGCTTTAGGATGAACTTAATATAGCTAATTATTTCATGAGTTAAAATATAAAATTGTTTTGATCATAACTTTTAAACAGTTATTCTGATTTCAGTGACCTTGTGCTTTATAAAACCTAAAACTGTAAGGAAATTTTTTTTTGTATTTTTTTTAGATTTTCGAAAATGCTTTTTGAAAACTAACAATCTATATGGAGGACTTAATGACTAGTGTATCTTTTCAAGAGTTAGTAATTTTAAACTTAGAATATGTACTTTGTGGTAATAAATGCATAATATTTTAAATAATTGTAATCATCCTACAATCCAATTCAATCTTGAAGAAAATTTTAAATCTTGACAATATTTGAAAAGAAAAGAAGTCTATTGATCATTGTATGTCTACATCTTTCAAAAAGTAACTTGTAGATGTATATTTTAATATTTGAATAATAACCAAAGTTTTGTGAATTCATGTTATGGACTAATTTTGTGTTACAAGTGTTGTGATTTTCAAGATACACTTCGTACCCTAAAGATTACTCTATAGTTCTGAGAATCTCGTCATTTATAAAATATTTGATTGAATGTCCTAGTAGTAAGTTCTTCTAAGTGAGTTGTGTAACACTCATAGTCCATAATAATATGACAGTGGACCAGGAAGATAATTTGAGTCTTTCGAAGCCATCGAAAAGAAGTCTAATAATTACTTTAACTACTCTAATATCCTTGAAAGTTAATGCAAATCTTGATAAGTGTTAAACCTGGATGGTAACGTGGAGTTTAGATAATAGTTGTGGATAGTTTTATTATGCGATTATTTTAATAAATATATTACTAATACATACATATACATATGTGTGTGTATATGTGTGTGTGTATTACAGACTTTTCTCTAAAGTAGAATTGCAGGGATGTAATTTCTTTAAGGGGGAATTCTATTATAACCCTGATTTTAGATTTACTTTAATAAATTAAATTAAGATTTATAATGGGGATTTAAATGAGAAATTTGAATTTTTTTATTCTTTTATAAAAGATGATGAATGCATTTGTAATGTGAATTCTAATTTTTGATAATATTGGGAACTTAAGAAAAATTATAAATTTATGTTATATAGAAAACGGAGGACTAAATAGAATGGTAAAATGTTGAACTGAAGTGGGTCAGGAAAACTATTTCATGATTAATAAAATAACTTTAAAAAGAAGAAAAATGCCTTGTAGAAAGTATAAAAGAAATAGAAATAAACTTTTTCCTTATTGCACCCATTTGCAACCCAAACCCATAGTGTCAATGAATAAAAGAAATGTTCCCTCCTCATTTCTATTTCTTGTATGTTCATTCAGAGTTCAGAAGTGAAAAAGAAACCAAAAAGCTATTTACTTCTTCTTTGAAAAACCTATAGCAAAACCTTCCATTTTAATTCCGAGAAAATTCTACAAAAATCTAATAAAATCCAGGTAAAGATTTCAAACCCCAGTCAATATTTTAGATCCATTTATTTTAGGTGTTATAGTGTGTAAGCCCTCTTTTGTTCTTTTGTATACATTGGTATTAAGGTTTGGCAGAATAGGAAAAAGAACGTTGTTGTGTGTTGTTTGGCTTGGAATTCAAGGTGAGAAAATCATCTCATAATTCTTGTTTTAATTTGATTATATTTCAGTTATTAATATAGATTTTACAATAAAAATAGATGTTTGCAAAGTGGAATTGAAAACCTAGAATAAAAGTATAGTTTTTGTCACAAACACACTTTAATCACTATATCTTTGTATGCATGTATTAGTAATTTCACTATATCTTTTTCATTTGTGGTCGGATTTCAATAATTTTTGATGTTCCGGAAAGCTGACTTCATATATGACAACTTTTATGCTGACCACTTTTACAAAATTTAAGCATAGTTATTTCGAAAACCTATTGCAAACTCTTAGCTCTGTCCCTTTGAAATTTATATCCCTGGAGCTAAACAATGTTAGTAAATTGACCATATCGTTTTCATTTTTAGTCGGATTTCAATAATTTTTGATATTCTAGAAAGCTAACTTCATATGTGACAACTATTTTATTGAACACTTTTACAAATTCTGAGCGGAGACTAATCGAAAACCTATTGTAAACTCTCAGTTTTGTCCCTTTGAAATTTACATTCCCCGAGCTAAACACTGTTAGTAAATTGACCAAAATTTTTGCAGTTCTAGTCGGATTTCAATAATTTTTGATGTTCTAGAAAGATGACTTTGGTGTGTAATAACTTTTATGTTTAACACTTTTATTAATTATGAGCAGAGGTTAATCGAATACCTGTTGCAAACTCTTAGCACTGTCCTTTTGAAATTTACATTCCCTGAGCTAAACACTGTCGGTAAATATATGATATCTTTTTCAGTTTTTGTCAAATTTCAATAATTTTTGATGTTTCGAAAAGATGACTTTGTATGTGACAACTTTTGTCTTGAACACTTTTATAAATTTAGAACTTAGCTGCTTCGAAAACCTGTCCCAAAATAGATTCATTTGCTGTCCCAAATTTGAACTAAGTTAAAGCTCTAATCTTTGTTTCTTTATTGTTTTTGCTTGAACTTTCTTACTTTTTCTTGTTCTCTTACTTGGTTGCTGCATTTTAAATCATAAGTTAAAGCTCTACAAATGTATAACCCTTAAGCTCGTATGTATCTGGAAAGGGTGTTAAGCTAAGAGGAGTTGCCTCCTCTGCCATTGAGCAGATAATTCGTTGATAGAGATCAATTCATATGGTCAGAAATGCACTGTCAAACACTTATCCATACAAGTTCATTTCTGGGACTAAACGAAACCGAAGACACTGCTCCTACCATATTAATTTTTTTTTGGAACACCCTTAGGATCAGTAGCGAGTAGTCCTTGAATTACGGAGATTCAAAACATGATAGGACCACTGCTATAATAAATATCTCTATATGGGGAGCGACCCAGATAATGTCAACAAGAAGTCCTTCCACTATGAAGATCTTCGGTCTTCAATACAATGAAGATTTCAGAATGCAGACACCGCTACCATATAAATATAGTATAGGGTAAACCCCGGGTACTCATGACAACAATCCCTACATTCTGAAGATCACCAGTCTTCAATAATCATCATCTTCAACATGTCTTCACTTCCGAATAAGTACATTGGTTCGAAGTGGTTTTCGGATAGGAATCGCTCAAATCCAACTCTGGTTTTTTCGAACCAACCATCGATAAAAAGGCATTTAGGTATATAAGTGATTATCACATAATATTCAACTAACTAACCTTTTATTTAAATCAAATTTCTCTTAGAGATACATTCATTGAACCATTTTTTTTTATCTTTTTCAGAGTATATGGAACTGTTAAGCCTCATTTATCAAATCCTTTGGTAAATTAAAACCCTTTTTAAATCTTGGAATAATTTAAATCATTTCAATTTTTAACAAGGAAAAATGTTTCAAAATTATTTATTTTAATATCATATTGGAAACAATTATTGAGTAAAAAGGATCATGGAAATTATATTTATTCTACTCAATATCAATTTCTATATCCAACCTTTACTATATGTCGAATAATGGTGAAATCACCTTTAAAATTCACATGGATAGTACGGATTCCCTCGTCAGAATTTAATACCAAGTATAAGAAGATTATTTCTATGCAATACAAGTTGTTTGAATTTGGAAAATTACACCTTTTATACTTGGGGAAATTTTGATCGGAGTAAATCAAATTTGTTATCCCCTCCATCGGGCCAGTCCGTGTAGCTAGGGAGGGTAGGCAACTGTTTTTCCAAACCCAAGCCTAGAGACTACCTCTCTGTCACCCATAAGGTTGTCAAGTTATTTGATCTACTCTAAATATTTTAACATATTTAATTTACTTTTAGTTATTTTAGAGCATCTGTGCTTTTCCTTCGATCTGTTTTATTCCTTGGTCGGATTTTCTATGACACTTGCAAATGGAACAAATGTACTAGTCGTTTTCGCATACTCGTATTTGAACCTCTTAATCACCTATAAATTTCTTAATTATTTATTTGAAAGGTTCGCAGAAGATTCGGGAAGGAATAGTTAAGTTAAAATCATTGTTTGCAAAAGTTATTAAAATGTGCTGCGAAAAAATGCTGCAAATAGTGTTTTAAAAGCTTATTAGGTTAAAACAATTTTCTATCCATATTTATAACTCAAATCTCTTTTAAACCATTTTAAATGATTTATAAAATTTATTCCATATTTTTAAACATTTAAAAATATTCATTTTAAATTAATTTCACATTCACGTTTTAAACTGCAAAACCACGATTTTTCTAAAAACTTGTTTACTCGTATTTCAATGTATACTTAATAAAATCTTGATTTTCTTTCTTCATTTAAAAACTATGGATATGATAGTCTGGAAAATTCTTATCTCGAAGAATTCCAAGCTATATTCCATTCTCTACACTTGTTTGAATTCTACGGTGCGAAATTGCAAACTACCGTTACACGACGCGCCTAGTTTTGACTTGTTTGTCAATTTCTTTTCAACTTCATGGAAACACTTTTAAATGATTATAGAACAATTATAAATCAATTTAAACTCATTTAAACAAATGCTTTTCATATTTCAAACTTATTTTCCATTTCATTTCATATTATAATATTATATTATTATAATACTCATTTTAACACTTTTTAGATATTTAAAACCGATAAGAGGCTAAACAACTCCATACACATATTAGTTAGGATTAACTTTCCATTTAATTAACTATGGTTAATTCCTGACCATTTCTCTTATCATTTATCGAACCAAGTTATTAACCATATCACAACCATATAACCAATCATAATATCAATCAAGTTATCATCCAATATGAAACATTTAATCATCCAATATACATAAACTTTCAAATCATTGTACTTGAAATAATTAATTTAAATATTAATTAGTAAAGTGTGAGTACTACCATCACAAATGCTCCCTCCTTCCCAAGCTCCAAAAAAATCCGACGGAGCTTCCGTAGTACTTCAAACTTCCTCTTATCTTATTAGCACGAATCTGGCGGCACTTCTCTCCAATTTTTTCACTCCAAAGCTTCTTGGACTCCTTCCTTTCTTCCAAATGGGCTCGGCCTAGCCATATTTGGGTGGTGGAGCTTGACCTTAGTGATGGAGGTGGTAGTTGTTTACTTAGAAGAGAGGTGAGTTTGGACTTACTTTTGAGTTGGAATACTATATTTTTACTTTACTTTCTTCTTTTCTACTTCCTTCACCACTATTCTCCGTAGGAAAGAAGCCATTAAAATAGCTTAAAGGAAGAAGAAGAAGAGATGGATTTATGTGAGAAATGGAAATGGTATGCATGGCTATTTATAGCCTTAGGACCCTTAATCTTTAAGCTTTGTCCAATGACACAAATACTCTTCCTTAACCTTTAAGTGAAACAAACTTTTTCAACATTTACTATCTTCACATAACATCATTACTTTATGTCATCTTTACTTAATACTTAATGGATGAACCTAGTTGGAAAAGTGGACTAAGGTGGAGAGTTGGTTTGATTTGCTTTTGTTTTGATGTGATTTGATTTCATATGTGTTTGATTTTATGAACGTATCTTCTTTAAGTACTTTTCTTTAATTAAATAAACACTTAGCTTAATTAATCCTTAGTTAATTTAAGTCACATTTTCTGTGTTTTTAATCAAATTATTTATTTATGTAAACAAAACTTGAAAATATATTCGTTATCATCTTTAAATAATCAAAGAAAGATAAATTGAGTTACAAAACCATTTTAAATAATATTAAAATTCAATTCTATAAATACGACATCGGTTGGTCAAACTACGACGAAGTTTGTCTATCGTTATAAAACAAGTATATATATTTATTTATAAAACTTTTATCAATCAATTTTTATCATTTTATAACAATTTGAAAAGAATTATTTGATATTTAAAACAAAAATTGAAAATATATCCAATTTTATTGAAAACCGACTTTTGTCAATCTTATGATGAAATTCCGAAATCTCTTATTTTTGTAAACTAATTCTAAAAACTAGTTCACCTTTCTTATTTATCACATAAAACATGATTATTTAAGTTTGAAAATCCTATATTTGAATATTTGAAGTTAATTAAATATTTCATTTAAAAGTAATAAAATTACGAGTCGTTACATACTCCCCCCTTAAAAGAATTTCGTCTCCAAAATTAAATCAAAATCCAAAACCTGATAATACTTACTCAAAGCAAGCTTTAAACTCAATTTTGTATGATATATATAGATCATCCATATGTGATATCTGATTCGATCTTTTATTTGAATCCACAACTTTATTCCGAACTAGTATTGATCCATGATCCTCTAGTGTGGATTCTAATATGATTCTTTGATAAGAAACCTTCGTTTCCCTTACATAGCTCTCAACTATGATAGAAAACTTCAATACCCAACCATAAACCCGCATTAATGTTTGTCGTTAAGAATCGAGCGATAAATTCTCTTTCGGACCGGTGAGAATACCTTAATGTTCTGTACTCGAATCTTAGATCGAAATTATGTGATGAAATGATCTATGTACAACATATGTACTTAATAGTTTCTTAAAACATTTCATAAAGCTTTTATCCTTGGTTTAAACACTTTTATGTCCTTAAAATATTTGTTCATGAAAATTTTCTATTTCCTTTCCAAAGAAATCATTTCCAATTAAAAGATGATTTACCTCTTATTATTATTTTTCAATAACTTCTCTTATTATAGTTTTATCTCAAAATCCTTTGAAATTTCTTTGTTAATAACTTCTATTTAGATAACTTTCCATTCAAATTTTCAAAAGATTAGGATAGGAGTTCTTAAAATTCCTTTTTATTAAACATTCTTTTACACTTTATTTTGTAAAAGATTACTTTATAAAATATATTCTTAAATAAGTTTCTTAATTTAAACACTTTTTATAAAGCCATTTCTAATATTCCTTTAAAGTTTTTATTTCTAAACATCTTATTAAATTGATTTGATGGAAGATAGAAGAAATGCATAGAGAGAATAATCTAAAAAGAGATTTGTTAATTAACATCATATTTATACATCCACTTCTAACCCTAGCCTGTACTATAGACCTACAAAATACTGCCTACCATCATACAACTATATGGATACTAATACTACCATTCTATCCTTGAGCCCTTTTAAGTTAGACAGTACTTTATTCTTGATATCTAAGTTATCCAACCTCATCTTTGGACAGTCCTTCATTAAATGTCTCCCCTCGAAGCACCGAATACAAGCCGTTTGGGACAATCTTTGGCTTCATGTCTTTGGTTTTGGCATCGATAGCAACCTATTGTCTTCTCTTTTTTAATTCTCGGTTTCTTCTTTGTTTTAGGGCATTTATATAGAAAATGTCCTTGCCTTTTACACTTGAAACAGAATATATCAACCCTAAAAGATTTTTCTTTCTTCTTTTTCTTTGCTTTCCTTTTATCCCTTTCCTTAATTTTCCTATCCTTACATGGAACTGCATAATGCCCTTCTTTACCACATCTGTAACAAAAGATCTGGCATAAGATCCTAGTTTTAATTTCTCTTCTACCTCTTTTTGTGCATCATGCTTACTTTGGATTAGCCCAATACTCATCGCCCGACATAAAATAAGACCTCCCGGCCTAATTGATATACTAAGTTATTATCAGAAGTTTCATACCATTACTTTCTTGACTTATCCAAATTACATGATCCAAACTTATTCGGATTTGAACTTGCCTTGATTGTACAATGATAAGAAGAATAATTTACCAAGTGTTCGATACCGTTCGCCCAAGCTAACATATGATCGATACTTAGAAGATTATTCCCACCATCACCAAACAAATCAAGACTGTATTCTTGCAATTTTCCAAAGAGATAACATCTTATAAATTTTCCATATCACACAATATTTATACTTTTGTATATATAAAATATACTCCTTTTAAAATTGTGTGTCGATTCGCCTAGTTTAAGTATTTAGGAATCCTTATCGATTACATAGAGCTCTTCATGCATCAACTAGAATTCATAAACCACTCAACAGATTAATCACCACAAAATATTTTTATATCAAGTAACAAATACGCGCTCATATATATAATACTCTCAACACTCATTCTAGGGTGTTACTAACTCTATCTCTAATGAGTCACTCATTCTAGTTATTTCTAACCCCATCTATAATGAGTTTTACCCCCACAAAGCCTAGGTGTTCGCTCAACCTATGCTTTGATACCAAATGTAACAATCAGAATTTTTAACCCTTGAAAATCGACACTGATACATGCTCGTGCCACACATCCAAGTGCCGGAAAGACCGATTGTTGGGGAAAAAAGAAAATAAAGATAGAACATAATCTTACATGAATGGAATGACATATATTATTTCAATATGTAATCTTTACAGCGGAAAATTTTGAATACAATATCAGAGTCTAACCTAGATTTAGCCTGGATAGTTATAAACCCTTTGTCGTTATAAATGCTGAAAAATAAAAACAAATACAATAAATGCAGCGGATAATAGAATACATCCATACGTAGATGAAGATCTCCAGCTTTCCTTTGGAAACTCCAAGCTCTTCAACTAAACCTGAAACTACTCGGATCTAACCCGAGTATTAAAAATACCCTGATCAGGCTTTGTAAACCAGCATGAGAAACTCGAATCATAAACATATGACGGAGTCATATATGGGTACTATACAAAACCTTTGAAAAGAATAGTATCTCGTAAGACCACGCCGCTTATAAATGCGGATGGGTTTTTTACCTTACGATAACCAAAATACTTTGTACAGAAAATCACTTTTATATTGTCAATTTGAAAACGCTTTCAAATAAATATATATACAAAGAAAGTATCAATACCTGGACTATGGTAATATATCCGGACTAGGTCAATAGAATATATCGGATGGAATATATGATAACAAAAGGGGTAGTTGAAATGTTTGCAAAGCATTACAACTATTTTGGGACTATAATCAAAACCATAAAGCTTATATTTGGAATTGGATTTCTAACATGATAGGGAAATAGTGGCCTTATCCTTCGATCCATGCATAACATCCATAGTTCCCACGGTGACCTTATCACTTGTCTCAAGCTAGCCACTTGGAACTCTACTTACTACACTACTATGGTACAACATATTTTCTTAGTGGCTTTACATAGTCTCTGTCAACCTATAATACCTCTCCATTTCATCATCTTAAGGCAATAGATGCCTTGTGGAAACAGATGCCTTTCATTTCTCATAACCGATAGCCCAAAATATGTCCTGTAGACCATATAGTATCCCGTATCATTCCTGGGATGCGAGGCTCGTAAGGCTACAATTTTTTTCATAAAGCCATACTTTGTTTTTCACAAAGCCGTGCTTTATTTTTCCATAAAGCACATTCCACTTAGAATGCCACATTGTCATTCCTTAATCAGACAACTAATTTCTACAAACGTATAACTCCTGAGCTCATACGTCTCGGGAAAGGGTGTAAAGCTAAGAGGAATTGCCTTCTCCGCCACCAAGCAAATAATACATTGGTAGAGATCAATTCATATGATCAAAAATACACTTTCAGATACTCGTCCATACAAGTTCGTTCTGGGACTGAACGAAACCGAAGGCACTCCTCCTACCACATCCTTTTTTTTGCAAGAATTGCCCCCAGGATTAGTAGCTAGTAGTCCTTGCATTACGAAGATTTCAAAGCACGACAAGACTCATATTTCAAAGTCTAGTTAATGAAATCTTGATTTTCTTACTTCATTTAAAAATTATAGATATAATAGTCCGGAAAATTCTTATCTCAAAGAATTCCGAGCTATATTCCATTCTCCACACTTGTTTGCATTCTACGGTGCGAAATCACGAACTACCATTACATGATGCGCCTAATTTTGACTTATTTTTCAATTTCTTTTCAACTTTTTGAAAACACTTTTAATTATTTATAAACAATTCTAAGTCATTCTAAACTCATTTAAACAAATACTTTTCATATTTCAAACTCATTTTCCATTTCATTTGATATTATATTATTATAATATTCATTTTAACTCTTTTTAGATGTTTAAAACCAATAAGAGGCTAAACAACTCCATACACATATTTTATGGATTAAATCTTCATTTAATTAACTAGTTAATTACTAACCATTTCTCTTATCATTTATCAAACCAAGTTATTAACCATATCACAACCATATAACCAATCATAATATCAACCAAGTTATCATCTAATATCAAACATTTATCATCCACTATATTTAAACTTTCAAATCATTATACTTGAAATAATTTAAAGATTAATTAGTAAAGTGTGAGTACTCACTATCACAAATGCTCCCTCTTTCCCAAGCTCCAAAATAATCTAGCAAAGCTTCCATAGTACTTCAAACTTCCTCTTATCTTATTGGAACGAATCTGGCGGCACTTCTCTCTAATATTTTCACTCCGGAGCTTCCCGAACTCCTTCCTTTCTTCCAAATGGGCTCGGCCTAGCCTTTCTTGGGTGGTGGAGGTCAGCCTTAGCGATGACGGTGGTGGTCATTTATTTAGAAGAGAAAGAGGTGGAGTTCGGACTTGCTTTTGAGGTGGAATACTACATTTTTACTTTACTTTCTTTTTTTCTACTTTTTTCACCATTATTTTCCTAAGGAAAAAGGACATTAAAATAGCTTAAAGGAAGAAAAAGAAGAGATGGATTTGTGTGAGAAATTGAAGTGGTGTGAAGGGCTATTTGTAGCCTTAGGACCTTTAACCCTTAAGCTTTGTCAAATGACACAAATACCCTTTCTTAACATTTAAGTGAAACATATTTTTTCAACATTTACCATCTTCACATCACATCATTACTTTATGTCATCTTTACCTAATACTTAAGGGATGAACCTGGTTGGAAAGGTGGACTAAGGTGGAGATTTGGTTTGGTTTGCTTTTGTTTTGATGTGATCTGATTTGATATGTGTTGGATTTGGTGAAAATATCTTCTTTAAGTACTTTTCTTTACTTAAGTAAACACTTAGCTTTAATCCTTAGTTAATATAAGTAAGGTGTTTATTTCTTTGTTAATGTGTTTATATAACAACTATTCAAGTTGCAAATGTTTACACAACTTATATTGAACAAAACGTTGATTTTTTGTCAAAACGTTTTCTAGTCACATTTTTTGTTTTTTTAATCAAACTGTTTATTTATGTAAAAAAAACTTAAAGATTTATTTTTTATCATCTTTAAGTAATCAAGCAAGATAAATTGGGTTACAATACCATATTAAATAATATTAAAATCCAATTGTAAAAATACGACTTCGATTAGTCAAAGTGCGACGAAGTTTGTCTATCTTTATAAAACAAGTATATATGTATTTATAAAACTTCTATCAATCAATTTTCATCACTTTATAAGAATTTAAAAAGAATTATTTAACATTTAAAATAAAAATTGAACGTATATCCAATTTATCGAAAACCGACTTTTGTCAAATTTACGATGAAACTCCAAAATCTCTTATTTTTGTACACCAATTCCACAAATTAGTTCACCATTCTTATTTATCACATAAAACATGATTATTTAAGTTTGAAGATTCTATATTTTAATATTTAAACTTAATTATTTAGTCCATGTAAAAGTGATAAAATTACGGGTCGTTACATGGTTAATGTCTCAAGTGCATTGAAGACAAATTAAGAAAAATAGCACAATGAAATCTCCATATATAAGAAACCCAAGCAGCATGTTCCTTATATATAAGAAGCCAAAGCAGCACGTTCCTTATATTTTAGTAACTAAAGATCCGATCTAGTTTCTAAAATATTATGCTCCAAGGAATTTTATCCTTTTTGTCTGATTTCCATAGTTTGAATACAAATTGAATAATTTATTTTTTTTCCAAAATTTTCTAGAGAAGGGAAAAGGGTTAGACCAGTTTCGATAAAAAAAACACTTCACCTTCTATCATTAAAGTATATTAAATCATATTTTCAAACTGCTGCCATTATATAAATTAAATTGTTTCAACTCTGAAGGCAAAAAATTCCAAAAACATCAAACCATCTTATTTTGTGTTGATGAAGTATGTAAGATAAAAATATTTATCCACAAAAAAATGTAGTAGTATGCATACATAATAGCTTTCTAAAAATTCCTACGGTTTCTACATTAGAATAATTACCCACATTCTAATTTTAAGAAAATTTTAATCAATTCAAATAGCAAACTCAAACTAGTTAACCAATTATGAACTCAGTACAAGCAACAAACTCAATAAAACTCAAATCAAACAACAAACTGAAAACAATTTGATTTTCAAATTACCTATTAAGAGCTGGAAAACTTAGGAGGAGGTAGGAGTCGTCGCTTTGGGTAGTTAAGACGCTAAGTTTTTGAGGTAGAAGCAAAGTGAAGTCTACAAAAATGCACAAACAATAGAAAGCCGTTAATCAATCTCAATCATCAACACTACTAATCTATGAATCAAAAACCCTACAGAAATACATAAAAATTCAAAAATAGAAGATGAAAAGTTACCGGTTGATTATAATTCAAAGATGGTGAGAGAGGATGTCTGCGCAACGGTGGTAACTGGGGTCGCGCAAGAATCGTGGAAAGAGGGGGGAATAGTTTTTTAGCGTCGGATAGAAAGAATTCATTTGCGTATGTTGCTAATCTTAGTGTAAGATCTGATCTGCAAATTTGAGGAGTGGAAGGGGAATGAGTCAGAGATAATATATGTATTCTCATTTGAGGCCTATCGACGGTACGAGTTTTGGTCCGAGCCCGACGTGAACCCACCCTATTAATGCGGGTATGGATTTTACATATACTATCCAAGTCCAACCCAGGTCCAACCCGGTTACTATTAGGATTGGGTATGGTTTTATCAAAACCCGGCCCGGTTAGAACCTGACCAATTATTAGTATTCCCTCGAATCAAAACATGAGTGCGTATGTTATTTGTTTATTATTTTGTTTGTTTGCATATAGATGTTCTGCATACTTTTCTTATGTACTTGGCTACATCACCCCCAAATTTTTATGTTAACATTGTTTGTATATAAATTTTGCAAAAGTTGCATGGTTTTAACAAAAAAATTATGAGTTACATACACGGTTATTACCCAATAGGCTTAAAAAGCCCAACAAGTCGGGCTCTGGTATTAGTTTGAAATATCATGCAGGTTTTGGTCGATCTCAAGTTTAAATTATCGTTATCGGGCTCGGGCTCTGGTCCGGATTTTATGATACGCGGATCGAACCCGGCCCATTGACAGGCCTAATCATTTGTTATTAGGAAATAGTTATTATCTTATTATAAATGGCGTACCAATATTAATTGTATAGTGGTATACATGGCACATAGTATAGTATCATTTGACAATTACTTTAAGGTAGGCTAATAAATTTATTGCTAATTACCAAATTTAGATACATTGTTTCCAATAAAATATAATTGACATCTAACAATTAAATGTATGAAATGGTAATGTATATTATTTCATATTCTTGAAATTAGGATGTTGAGGATAAGTTTCATAACATGGGAATTTCATGTATAATTTATGTCATACATAGTCAACTTTGATGGTTTTCAGTTCAAATTAAACATAAAGTTTAAATCTAAAAAATTCTATATTAAAATTAGTATGATTCATTGAGTATTAAATTCTTCTTTATCTTTTGCTTATATTAAATCAAGTTCGAACTTAACTTCAATATACTAATAGTTTTACATTTTAATATTCAAAACTTAAATTTAAGTTGATCAAGACCACTAGCTCAACAGGTTAGTGGTATGATACTCTGGACTATGTTTTAGAGGTCATGAGTTCAAACCCTTGAAACGTTAATATGAGTGTTATGCTTAAACAAAATAACACACTTACTATTAAAAAAATTAATTTTTTATATAGATGATTAAACAAAATTAAATTCCATTTAAAGTAGTAGAATTTGAAATTTAAAATTTGCAAAAGTGAATTGGAATAATTTTAGAAACTTATTCTAATTAATGCATGAGAGAGTTAATAAAATGAGTTAAATATTTTGCTTTATTTCAAAATTAGGTATTTTTGTAATATGAAAGATTATAGTAAATAAAAAGTGATGTACATGAATTTTTTTAAATGGGTATATTTATAGAGATTTTCATGCACAAATAGAATTTGTCCAGTTCTTTTTGAAAATTGTTATATGAACTATAAGTTTAGCTAATATTAATAAAAAATGGTGCTACTATGTACACTCAATTTCTCCTTCTATCACTCATGTCTTTTCTCACCCACAATATTTAGTAATACATTTTTCCCTTCCTTTTACACCCATCATTCATTTTCTTAATTTTTCAAAAAAAACTCCAATGAATTTCTCTAAAATCTCTATAAACTTGAAATTTAATTAGAAAACTATAGTTAATTCGGTAATTCTGAACCTTAATATATAAGAATTTTTGATGATTTTTGTAACAACCCGCATATTTATCGATTTTATATTTAAATATTTTATTTAAATATTTTATCGTTAGTCGGATTTTAGTCCGAAAAGCTACTTTTTGCATACGGTCAAATTGGGACTCGAGACCACCTCCATTGAGTTCAAAATGACGTTTGCGATCTTTTTGAGTATAAACTTTGATATGTTTGGAGTTAGTGGAATTTTCGCCACTTTTTCGCTTATGGCTTTGGTTTGGGCTGAACCCTTTTTGTCACTTACTAACTCAGCCCAACCCCCTCTCCTCTTCATTAATTCATTCTTCATTTCCTAACACTTCAAGCTTCATCAAAAATGGGGAGAGGAATGGGAAATTAAAACTCCAAAGCCTTACTCTTCATTGTTAATCCAACATCTACTCCAAATCAAGAGAAGACATTGATTCAAGCTTGTGATTGTTCTTGCTTTGCTTTCAAACTTCATCTCCATCAATCTCTGTGAAAAGGTGAGATTTTTATCTCACATTCTTGTCTATAACTATCTTGGATGGTTGGAAATGAATTCCTATCACTTTAGCATGTACATTTGCATTTGGTTTGCATCGAATTGGCGAAAAACTCCAATTTTCAGTGATTTTGGTGAATTTCTGGGCTTAGGTCATTCTGGTGGAAAAGTCACCTCGGAGTTAGGTCGCTAGGTCGATAGGCCTTAAGGCGCTTTGGCGTGGGAAGGTTGTTTACGGCACTTAGGTCGTAGGTCGCTCAGCCTTTACCCATTAGGTCGCGCCACCCTTTTTGGTCGATTATGCTTAGGTCGCTGCCTCCCCTAGGTCGCACGACCTTGGCTAAGCCGTAGGGTCGACCCTCCTTACCACTTAGGTCGTTTCGTTCCTAAGTTGTTCGGAAATAGCTCGTTCGCCTACCTTAGGTCGCGTGCTTAGGTCGCTCACCCCCTAAGTCGCAACCCACTAGGTCGTTCGACCTGTTTTCTCTCTTAGGTCGCTTGACCCTATTTCCTTTAGGTCGTTAGACCTTATTTTTCTTTAGGTCGCCTGACCCCTTAAATCGCTCGACCACTAGGTCGTAACACGTTAGGTCGCACGGCCTTGTTAAGACGTTAGGTCGCTCGCCTTTTTATACTTAGGTCGTTCGACCTGTATTTTGTTAGGTCGCTCGGCATGCTAGGCTGCACCACCTACTTCCACTTTGATGCATTTTGAGCTGATTTCCTTGGATTTTGTTCACGTCTTCGAATGTGAATTTTTGTGATAGATTGTTTCTACAATCATTTTTGTGACTTGTCTCTTTAAAAATATGAAGGTTTCAATACTAGTAGTAAATATCAAAACTCTTTCATCAAAGCGATTTCAACACTATTTTATTACAAAACTCTTTTTCTTAAACCGTTTTCCAATCTATTAGTATATACAAGCCTTTACCTCACTCGGATGAGAAATCTAATTAAACGGCTTAGTAAAACAAGTGGTATGAAACACTTGCGTTTGCTTCGTCGGTTAATTCTTGGACTTGTTCGATTGAACCTCTTGTGACAATTTTCTAGTGAAGATCTACAGTTTGTTCGTAAATATTTAAGTTAAGCAAGTGGATATGGGACATGAAGCTAAACTCATATATTTACTAGCTTGGTGTGATTGACACTTCTTGATGATCATGATGATCATTTTTTTGATTTAGACTAGCAATTGTGCGATGTCTCTTTGTCTACGAGGGAGACTAAACCCCATTTGTGTGATGTTTCTACATCACATATGTGGGGTAGCGCCCCACGGCCTTCGGGCCATTCTTGTGGAGCTTCGGCTCAAAATTAATGGTTAGCTACCATGAGATAGCGTCTCGTTTTGTGTTACACGTGTTGGTGAGTTTTCATACTCCCGTTTTGTGATAGGCCTCCCCCTTCTTGTGATTTCTGGATTTCTTGAGATGATTTCTGGAATTTTGAGCTTCACCAATTTTCATGATTTCCATTGATAAGTTTTATCAATTTTTGTGCATTGGTGAATTTTGTGTGTCATTGACTTGTTATGAATACAAGCTTAGGGTATGAAACCCTATTTTATCTTTGAGAAGATTCTTGTGATATTGATTAATCTCACGTTGATTTTCAATTACATACTTATAGTAGTATGCCATTGTGGTTATTACATGTTTATGCCATATCTTTTATTCTATATCATGTCATTTGATATTTATAGCTAGACTGATCCGTTTATTATTTTCTTATGAAATAATACTCGGGTCAGACTGAGATGTTACATGTGCTTCTGCTTGACTTCTCTTCTGGGATTACTCTGACTTTTGGCTAACTACTTAGATTAGTAGTTTTTGTTGTATACATTTGAGATATTGACTCTGTGATGTATACTTATTCTTTTGTGTAGCTTGTAGCTATTCTTTTGTATTATCGTGGATCTTTCAAACCACTAATCTGATGTACACTTTCATGTGTTATATATATATATTCATATCTTTTTCCGCCTTTGTGATATGGATGTCTGTGACTGATTTGTGTTATGTTTATCTCTATATTTTTTTTCCGAAGATATTATAGCCACTGCGTAGTAGCTTTGAGTTTGTGTCTGTATGTCGGATTTGTCATACTATCTGACATATCGATGCTCGCACAAAGCAATTATACGGAGGGTCGCTCCTCAACAGCCTTATTCTCCGTGCTAGTTGACAGCACTACACTGTAGTGTTCTTGGTTAGTGTGGGTATAGAGGTGGGGCGTCACAGCTTGGTATCAGAGCCAAACTTCGGAACAATGTAGAATATTTTAACAAGGATCATCGTCCTAAGTCCATCTTAGGAGTCATGCCTTAGGATTAATTCGAGCCTTCGTACCGTCATATCCTATTTTCTTCGTGATTCCTTGTTCTATCGATCATGATTGTTTGATATTTATTTTGAGAATAACTTTTTCTTCTTCTTTCTTTCTTAAAGAAGTGAAATGGTTAGACCGGGCCGTCCCAGCGTCGATCAATCTAGAGTTACTCCCCAGGATGGAGTTTTCATGACTGCTCAGCAGCTTCTTGATCTAGTGATGAATGCTCACGCAACTGGTTGTAATCCAGAACCTACTCACCCTAAGTCTGGATTTGCACGCTTGTGCAACGATTATACCAACTTGGGTGGGAAACCATTCAAAGGTTCTGAAACCATTATAGAAGTCCAGGCTTGGCTAAGAACATGCGACCGAATCTTTTCTCGCATGAACCTTATTGATCTTCACCGAGTTCAGGTGGCCTCTAGTATGCTCCAAGAAAGAGCATTGGACTGGTACGAACTTCTTATTTTTGAAATCAATGAAGCGGATCTCACCTGGGAGCAATTCCGGGAACGCTTCGAGTTAAAATTTGTGCCAGAAGCTGAGAAGGTGACATTGGTTCGTCGTTTTATAGACCTTGTTCAAGGTGAATCCTCCGTGATAGATTACGTCGCAGCCTTCGAGTCGCTTTCCAAATATGGGGTTGAATACATCAACACCCCATTGAAGAAGAACCAAAGGTTCGTTTATGGCTTAAACAAAAATCTCAAGAAGCCATTACTTCTCAAATTAGAAGTTTCCTTTGACCAACTCATTGATATCGCTCTTCGTCTTGAAGAGGCGGATAGGGAAAGTGATGTTGAAGTGGTGGGTGCCAAACCAAACTTCAACAACAAGAAAAGGCCTAACAAGTCCAAAGGCCCTTATCCCAATAAAAAGGGGAAACAAGCAACTCCTGCTGGAAAGACTCCTTCCCATAGTAGCGGGCAATGCTATAACTGTGGTTCTAAGGACCATTTTGCGAACAAGTGTTCGAAGCCGCGTTCTTGTCGCTATTGTAAGAGCCCGGATCATTATATATATTTATGCCCCAGACTTCAAGGCAAGAAGGAGGGAAAGCTTAATGTGGCTCAAGCCCCTGGCAACACATCTCGCGGTCAAGGTATGTCTCATTCTGTCCTTGATGGCACTATTATATTTCATGATCAACCTATTCGAGTTCTTTTTGATACGGGTGCATCCCATTCTTTTATATCAAAGGAACTTGTTGATACCTTTTCTTTAAGTGTTGTCGCTTTAATGACTTCTCTGAGAATTGCGAATCCCGTTGGTGGATCCACAACACTCAGTTTGCTTTGTAAAGATGTCGAGATTATTTTGTGTGATTTTTCTTTCCTAGCCGATTTGCATGTCATGCGTTACTTAGGCTTTGGAATGATTTTGCGTATGGATTGGCTTAACCGTTATGAAGCTCATATCCTATGTCCTAAGCGGACTATTTATCTTCGACATCCACTATCTATTAAGCAGATTTCTATTGTTCTTAAAGATTCGGATTCCACTTTGACGGCATCTTTATATTCTCTAAATCCTCTTGATGATGACAATGATGATGAGGAAGATGTCATTTCTCTTATTCACGTCGTCCGTGAATTTTCCGACATATTTGAGCCCGTTTTAGGATTACCACCTAAGCGAGCAATTGAGTTCAAAATTAATCTTATACCTGTAGCTCAACCTATTACTCGTCCTCCTTATCGCATGTCCAATAAAGAGAATGAAGAGATGCGCAAACAATTATCCGAATTGGAGACGAAGCAATTTATTCGCTCTAGTTCCTCGCCTTGGGGAGCTTCAGCAATTTTCGTGAAGAAATCCGATGGTACATTTAGGCTTTGCGTCGACTACCGCAAGCTTATGATCTTACTATTAAGAATACATATCCTTTACCTCGGATTGATGATCTATTTGATCAACTTAGTGGTGCTAGAGTCTTTTCACAATTGGACTTGGCTACCGGTTTTCATCAGCTTCGTATTGCAGAGGATAGTATTCCTTTGACTTCATTCCGTACTCGTTATGGATCTTATGAATGGCTAGTTATGCCATTTGGTTTAACGAATGCTCCGGCTTATTTCGTTGACCTTATGAATCGAGTTTTCAAAGATTTCCTCGATCGGTTTGTTCTCATCTTTATTGATTATATTCTTGTGTATTCTAAAACCGAGGAGGAACATGAAAAGCATCTTCGGATTGTATTGGAAACTCTTAGGAGCAATCAATTAAAAGCAAAATTTTCTAAATGCCACTTTTGGCAATCTAGTGTGAAGTTTCTCGGTCATATTATTTCCGAATCCGGAATATCAGTGGATCCTTCAAAGATTGAAGTGATTCAAAATTGGAAGAGACCGGAGAGTGTGACTGAAATCCGTAGCTTTCTCGGATTGGCAGGTTATTACCGCCGTTTCATAAAAGACTTTTCTAAAATTGTCGTGCCTCTTAATGGCTTAACAAAGAAAGGTGTTAAATACATTTGGTCGGACAAATGTGAAACTTCTTTTTAGAAATTAAAAGAACTCCTTTCTGATGCTCCTATTCTTGTTATTCCCGAAGGGAATCAAGATTTTGTTGTTTATACCGATGCTAGTCGCGTTGGTTTGGGTGCCGTTCTTATGCAAAAAGAATGTGTTATTGCTTATGCTTCTAAGCTATTGAAGCCGGCTGAGACTAGATATGCCACACATGATTTAGAACTCTCGGCTATCGTTTTCGCCCTTCGAATTTGGAGACATTATCTTTTGGGAGAGAAATTTATACTTTATACTGATCATAAGTCTTTGAAATATTTATTTTCTCAAAAGGAACTTAATTTGCGTCAACAGCGTTGGCTCGAATTCCTTGCCTCTTATGATCTTGATATTCTTTATACTCCCGGAAAGGGAAATCGAGTTGCTGATGCTCTTAGTCGTAAGCAACAAGCGGTTGTTTCTATGATGATATCTAAATGGCATGATCTCGAGGTTTTATCCACTTGTGAGATTAGAGATCGTGTATCCGATTTATGTTCATCTTTTGTTTTATGTAGCCTTGAGGCTCGTCCTTCTCTTTTTGACCGCATTCTTGAAGCTCAAAAGCTAGATCCTGAATTGGCTTTGCTTGGCCAAAATTTTAAGGATAAAACCGATATTGAAGGTTTGAAAGACTTTGATATTGATTCTCGTGGCGGCATTCGAAAATTTGGTACACTTATAGTGCCAAATATTAGTGATCTTCGTAAAGATATTCTAGAAGATTCTCATCGTTCCAAATTTTCCATTCATCCCGGTAGTAGTAAAATGTACACGGATATGAAGTGACTTTATTATTGGGAGGGAATGAAATCTTATATTGCTAACTTTGTTAAGTGTTGCATGACTTGCCAACTTGTCAAGGCCGAACATCAAAGGCCCGGTGGGTTATTGCAACCATTGGAAATTCCAATTTGGAAGTGGGATCAAATTTCCATGGATTTTATTGATGGCCTTCCCCGTTCTCGTTCGGGTCATGATAGCTTATGGGTGATCGTTGATAGACTTACTAAATCCGCCCATTTTATTCCCGTTCGGTCGAACCGAACCGTTCCTCTTCTGGCCAAACTCTTTATCAAAGAAATTGTTAAATTGCATGGAGTTCCTACTTCCATTGTTAGTGATCGTGATCCATTGTTTACTAGTGGATTCTGGAAGAGTCTTCAAAAAGCTTTGGGAACGAAGCTTAATTTTAGCACCGCTTATCACCCTCAGTCCGATGGACAAACTGAGCATGTGAATCAAACTCTTGAAGATCTTCTTCATTCTTGTGTGCTCGATTTCGGTGGAAGTTGGGAAGATCATATTTCTCTTGTTGAATTTTCCTATAATAATAGCTACAATCTAGTATTGGTATGGCACCTTTCGAGGCACTTTATGGAAGGCCATGCCGATCTCCTTCTTGTTGGCTTGAGGCCGGTGAGAAGCTGGTTTTAGGTCCAGATGTTATTCGGGATTCCATAGAGAAGATTGACCTTATTCGACATAGGATGAAAGAAGCCCAAAGTAGACAAAAATCCTATGCCGATAACCGAAGAAGGAAATTAGAATTTTCTGTTGGAGATCTTGTATTTGTTCGTGTTTCACCTATGAAGGGTGTTGTACGCTTCAATCGATCGGGAAAATTAGCGCCTCGATATATTGGGCCATTTACTATCACTGAATGTATTGGTTCCATGGCTTATCGCCTTTTGTTACCGGCTCAATTTTCTGCTATTCATGACGTGTTTCACGTTTCTCAATTACAGAAGTGCCTTCGGGATTCCGATTCTATTCTTGAGCCCGGTGTTGTGGAAGAGATTGAAGTTTCGCCTAATTTAACTTATGAGCAGCATCCTATTCGAATTATTGCTTCGGAGGTCAAACGACTTCGAAATAAAGATATTCCGCTTGTTAAAGTTCAATGGTCCTCAAATCCTAAGGATTGCTCTTGGGAATCTAGAGAATTCAACGAGCGTACACATCCGGACTTACTTTCTCATGCTCTTTAAGGTGAACTTCTTATTTCAAATTTCTTTTGTGTTAATATGCTTTTATGGTTGTTACTTTTTATTTCCATCTTATATATTGCGAGGACGCAATTTCTTTAAGGAGGGGAGTCTGTAACAACCCGCATATTTATCGATTTTATATTTAAATATTTTATTTAAATATTTTATCGTTAGTCGGATTTTAGTCCGAAAAGCTACTTTTTGCATACGGTCAAATTAGGACTCAAGACCACCTCCATTGAGTTCAAAATGACGTTTGCGATCTTTTTGAGTATAAACTTTGATATGTTTAGAGTTAGTGGAATTTTCGCCACTTTTTCGCTTATGGCTTTGGTTTGGGCTGAACCCTTTTTGTCACTTACTAACTCAGCCCAACCCCCTCTCCTCTTCATTAATTCATTCTTCATTTCCTAACACTTCAAACTTCATCAAAAATGGGGAGAGGAATGGGAAATTAAAACTCCAAAGCCTTAGTCTTCATTGTTAATCCAACATCTACTCCAAATTCAAGAGAAGACATTGATTCAAGCTTGTGATTGTTCTTGCTTTGCTTTCAAACTTCATCTCCATCAATCTCCGTGAAAAGGTGAGATTTTTATCTCACATTCTTGTCTATAACTATCTTGGATGGTTGGAAATGAATTCCTATCACTTTAGCATGTACATTTGCATTTGGTTTGCATCGAATTGGCGAAAAACTCCAATTTTCAGTGATTTTGGTGAATTTCTGGGCTTAGGTCATTCTGGTGGAAAAGTCACCTCGGAGTTAGGTCGCTAGGTCGCTAGGTCGATAGGCCTTAAGGCGCTTTGGCGTGGGAAGGTTGTTTACGGCACTTAGGTCGTAGGTCGCTCAGCCTTTACCCATTAGGTCGCGCCACCCTTTTTGGTCGATTATGCTTAGGTCGCTGCCTCCCCTAGGTCGCACGGCCTTGGCTAAGCCGTAGGGTCGACCCTCCTTACCACTTAGGTCGTTTCGTTCCTAAGTTGTTCGAAAATAGCTCGTTCGCCTACCTTAGGTCACGTGCTTAGGTCGCTCACCCCCTAAGTCGCAACCCACTAGGTCGTTCGACCTGTTTTCTCTCTTAGGTCGCTTGACCCTATTTCCTTTAGGTCGTTAGACCTTATTTTTCTTTAGGTCGCCTGACCCCTTAAATCGCTCGACCACTAGGTCGTAACACGTTAGGTCGCACGGCCTTGTTAAGACGTTAGGTCGCTCGCCTTTTTATACTTAGGTCGTTCGACCTGTATTTTGTTAGGTCGCCCGGCATGCTGGGTCGCACCACCTACCTCCACTTTGATGCATTTTGAGCTGATTTCCTTGGATTTTGTTCGCGTCTTCGAATGAGAATTTTTGTGATAGATTGTTTCTACAATCATTTTTGTGACTTGTCTCTTTAAAAATATGAAGGTTTCAATACTAGTAGTAAATATCAAAACTCTTTCATCAAAGCGATTTCAACACTATTTTATTACAAAACTCTTTTTCTTAAACCGTTTACCAATCTATTAGTATATACAAGCCTTTACCTCACTCGGATGAGATATCTAATTAAACGGCTTAGTAAAACAAGTGGTATGAAACGCTTGCGTTTGCTTCGTCAGTTAATTCTTGGACTTGTTCGATTGAACCTCTTGTGACAATTTTCTAGTGAAGATCTACAGTTTGTTCGTAAATATTTAAGTTAAGCAAGTGGATATGGGACATGAAGCTAAACTCATATATTTACTAGCTTGGTGTGATTGACACTTCTTAATGATCATGATGATCATTTTTGTGATTTAGACTAGCAATTGTGCGATGTCTCTTTGTCTACGAGGGAGACTAAACCTCGTTTGTGTGATGTTTCTACATCACATATGTAGGGTAGCGCCTCACGGTCTTCGGGCCATTCTTGTGGAGCTTCGGCTCAAAATTAATGGTTAGCTACCATGAGATAGCGTCTTGTTTTGTGTTACACGTGTTGGTGAGTTTTCATACTCCCGTTTTGTGATAGGCCTCCCCCTTCTTGTGATTTCTGGATTTCTTGAGATGATTTTTGGAATTTTGTGCTTCACCAATTTTCGTGATTTCCATTGATAAGTTTTATCAATTTTTGTGCATTGGTGAATTTTGTGTGTCATTGACTTGATATGAATACAAGCTTAGGGTATGATACCCTATTTTATCTTTGAGAAGATTCTTGTGATATTGATTAATCTCATGTTGATTTTCAATTACATACTTATAGTAGTATGCCATTATGGTTATTACATGTTTATGCCATATCTTTTATTCTATATCATGTCATCTGATATTTATAGTTAGACTGATCCATTTATTATTTTCTTATGAAATAATACTCGGGTCAGACCGAGATGTTACTGGTGCTTCTGCTTGACTTCTCTTCTGGGATTACTCTGACTTTTGGCTAAATACTTAGATTAGTAGTTTTTGTTGTATACATTTGAGATATAGACTCCGTGATGTATACTTATTCTTTTGTGTAGCTTGTAGCTATTCTTTTGTATTATCGTGGATCTTTCAGACCGCTACTCTGATGTACACTTTCATGTGTTATATATATATATATATATATTCATATCTTTTTCCGCCTTTGTGATATGGATGTATGTGACTGATTTGTGTTATGTTTATCTCTATATTTGTTTCCGAAGATATTATAGCCACTGCGTAGTAGCTTTGAGTTTGTGTCGGTATGTCGGATTTGTCATACTATCTGACATATCGATGCTCGCACAAAGCAATTATACGAATGGTCGCTCCTCAACAGCCTTATTCTCCGTGCTAGTTGACAGCACTACACCGTAGTGTTCTTGGTTAGCGTGGGTATAGAGGTGGGGCGTCACAATTTTGTTTGAAATACCTTTCCAACAAGGACCGAAGATATGGCAAGGATGACCTGAAAAGGAAAAATTATTCAAGTTGATAAATAAATTAGAAAAGGGATTCAAGTTTGTAGAAATTTAAATATTATGTGTTGAATTCCTTTGATGCTTTAAGTAATTTTCTAAATTCCTTTGATGTCTATTTAGGTGACAATATGGAGTATAATGATGGATGTATATATTAGCACCAATAAAAAAGATCATCCATTTAGGGTAAAATGTTTGTTGAAAGGAGAATTAGAATATCAGTTATCTCCTTATAATACATATTTAAGATTGCTGAATTATCAAATTTGTAATATATGTTTCTTTCTACTTTCTTCTTTCTATCTACAATTATCGATCTCTTTCTATCCTACTTCAATCCTAGAATCTAATTCCCTAATTCTCCTGTAAGAAATTTACAAAGGAATCATCATTGTGAATCTGTCTTTATTTCCGTCTCGACCTCGATTTCTATCTCCATCTCAACCTCCATCCTACCATAGGAAAAATTTGATGCGGACGTTGATTTTTCTATTAAAGATTTTAACAATTTCTTCGAACGATTTGTTTTGATCAAATTTCAAAATATAGTATGAAATTATTATTTTTTTTAAAAATAAAATTTTAACCTTTTATTATTACTTCATATGAAATTAGGAAAATGCTGGAGTTTGCGGTATGGTGTTTGAGACAAATTGAGGTGGACATCAATATATGGTGACTTATTTCAAGGGAGGTTGGTTTAAGTTCACTTGACTATAGGATCAGAAGATAAAAAATAAAGATAAAATGAAAGTGAAACTATGAGGGGTAGGGATGGAAAGATGAGAAACACTTTGATATGATGAATTGACTATGTATTACACTATTCCCCAACCCTCCCCTCCACGTCTCAACAATTTTTTTCCAAATTTGCCCATCTTCTTCTATTCTGCTTAGCCTTTATGTGCGAAAGCTCTTACCATTTATCCTAGTAATTAGCTACTAGAATAGATTTATCTCATTTTCAATTTAATTGGGAAAAATAATTCATTTGAAAATTTAGAATCGGTTAGGAAAGTAAATTCATACATACGACACTTTTGAAATCTAAATGTTTTCTAACTGATTTAGATGACTTTGTAATTGATTTTTGGTTTTGTAAATAAATACATATTTGAGCCTATTAATAACATGAAAAGAATAGTTGGTTTGTGCTTTTATAGGAATATAGATGAAACTTATAATTATAATCTAGTAACATATAAGGTTGTGCTTAGATTTGGTTGAGAGGTTTTTAAAATAGATCTTATTTTTTTATCTTCTTGAACATGGTTCACTAATGCTAACAAATGTCAATCCCGAGGATCAAACTCATGACATTTGATCTCGTAGTCTAGAATATCTACCAACTAAGACAACAATGTTGGTTTATTATTTATTTATTTTTAATCAGTTATCTAATCAACTTTTATTATCCGTTAGCTAACTATTATCCTGCCTTTTGACCAGGTAGAATCTGGAAAAATGGACAGATAGAACTTTGTGTTATCAAGGCGAAAAGCCCAGAGGCCTAGGAGTCTAGAAGAAAAACACAAACAGGGCCATGAAGTCAAAGCCAATAACCATTAAAGACAACAAGGAAATGGGATCCCTCAAGTTAAGGATCGGTACCGACTCCCGTTGGAGGATCGGTACCGACTCCTAAATACAACTTAGGTGGACCCTGTCTTTTGCTATATGCTTATCTCGGTGCCAAAATCCTATTTCCAAAGTTGGTTTATTGATTCAATGCATTTCAATCGAACTCCACGGACACTAGAAGTTACAACTTTGTTTTCCTTCAACTCCATCATTTGGGCTTAGAAACAAGCTAAAACAAGTACAAACGACTATGGAATCAAGAAGCTAACTACAAGATGATTCAAGGAGAGGGATTGAAGATGCCAAATATAGACATCTTGGGGGTTGGTACTGATTCCCACATAGGGATCGGTACTGAATCCCAACTTCTGTTGAGGTGGCACCAATTATTTTGGAAGAATTGCTGAAATTTGTGCACAATAGTCTGGAGATATTTTAGACAAGATTTTAGGCCCCCTACCTCTATAAATAGAGGGTAGGGCTCATTTTTGAGGATCTTTAGGCTCTAGCTCTTCTATTTCATATATTCTTGTACCTCTAAAATTATAAAGCGTTGGAGTTGTACCGAGTCTCAAGAACTTCTGCCCCAAGTCGGAAATCAGTAATAAAATATTAAAGTGAACGTAGGTCAAGCTTTGTCGAACCACTATAAAAGATTGTGTCTTGTTATTTCCTCTTTTTTCATTTAAATTTCTTCATATTTTATTCACTTTTATAACTTCTTGGTGTTGTGTCATTTTTGGTCTAAACATTTTTGTGATTTCATTGAGAGCAACATATTCTCAGGCCATTTAGATCCATTATCTACCATTTGATTTCCTATATCCAAGAGATAGATCCAATTTCTCTATCTTTTAATTCTACAACACAAATTTGCAAAGGTCTACCAAAAGCTTTCTGCCATGGCCCCATGAATAAGAGATCGTTCTACCAATTCTAGAGCTACTACTAAAATCAAGAATAAGAATCTTAGCAAGGAGATGGAGTTGTCCAACCAACTCAATCCGAGGTCCAAACTCCAACTGGCATTATGATCCGAGTGAAGATGGATAGGATGGTAAAGCAGATGGAACACAGATTCAAAGCTAGCTAACAGGATATAAGCAACACGATGCAAAAGAGCTTGAGGCTACTGAATGTGTTGACTCAAAATAGCTGCAGATGGAGTAGAAGGGATTCCAGCTCAGAATCAGAGAGTTCTTTTTCATCCGAGCAAAGATGGAGGGAAGGAAGGTAGAAGAAAACTCAATACACTGGTGGAAAATCTACACAAGGGAGAGGACGAGCCCTAGGCTCGAATTCAGGGTTCAGTACCGACCCTCACTTGGGACTCGGTACCAATCCCCAAGATGGTAGGCCCAAATCCCATCCTCTGGAAGGCGGCATGGATGTCGTCCCTGGAGGTGCCGTTGAAGGTTTGAATCTGGAAAATCACAATATTGTTGATGATGTAACTCACGGGAATCAAATAGGGGAAATGCTGGATGAATGGGTCCCCTAGAGTTTGGGAAGCCTAAGCATTGAGCACCTTCCCAAGAGCATTCGCCAGGCCAAACACTTGGGGCAGGACCCGATTACCATCGCTCAGTCGAACCTGTTGATTCAGACTATTTGGAGGATATGGTTAGGAGGCTGGTTAATGAAAATAGATCCAGAACTAATGATGATTAGGGAACTTATGCTAGTTGGAACCTGTTCACAAAGGACATCCGTCACGCGAGATACCCCGGAGATTCAACATGCCAACGATGTCATTCTATGGAGGAATGATGGTTCCTAGGCAACACTTATTAAGATATGAATGGCACATGGATTCGCCAAGGCTTCCGCTGCTGTAAAGTGTCGTTGTTTCTTAATTTTCTTAGAAGGGGTGGCTACAATTTTGTTCACTCGACTTCCACCGAGGTCCATATCGTCTTTTTCCGAATTATCATGCAAATTCATGGAGTAATTCCATTTGCACACCTCACGTCCGAAACACGTGATGTCATTGTCTAACGTATGCCAAGCTGAAGGTTAGTCATTGTGGGACTATTTAAATTGGTTCCCCATGGCTGTAATGGAAATAATGAACCCAAAGGAAGATATGGTGTAGACGGCGCTTTGTAGAGGAGTTCATCCTGACTCGGATTTAGGGATTGGATAGAAAGGAAGCAACCATCGATAATGGAAGTTTTCTATAGGAAAGCTAATGAGTATTTATGTCAGGAGGACGTGCTAAACGTCTACGAAGAACTACGCTAGAAGTTCAAATGAGCCTATTCAGAGTAGTATTATTGTAGAGAAATCTAGAGGAAGCTTTGAAAATGATAATGTGAAAGTTAGTAATCAGAACAAAGGAGGAAAACAAAATAATGATGGGGTAATGAAGGAAAAGCCAAATTACAGGAGTCATTTCAGATGTCTCAAGTATGACAATTACACTGAATTGATCAACTCGATAGAAAACATCTATCTGGCTACTCAGAATACTGAACCATATAGGAAGCCAGTTCTTAGGGAGTCAACTGAGATGGACAAGAAGTTGTGCAAGTTCTACAGATTCCATAAGACCCATGGTCATAATATTAATGAGTGTAGATACTTGAGCGACATGATTGAGAACTAATAAGGAAAACGAAATTGCAGCAATATGTGAAAGCCCGACAGGATGGCGAGCAAGGAAATTCTAGCGCCCCTAGGTCATCTTCTCAGCGAGGCAAGCTGAGCCTGGTGCTAATGCATTCAGACGACCAGAAAAAGGATTAGTGATCAACATAATCATCAGTGGGCCTCATCCTTCCGATAAGAGCTTTGCGGAGATGTATAGATATATTGGAGCCTTGAAGCATGCTGAGGATGAAAGTTTCTATGCTGCTAAGGATGGAGCCCTGGAAAAATAATCTTGAACCATGACAGATGATATTATTTTTCGGAGTAGGGATGCTGATGGAGTGGAGGTTTCGACAATTGACCCACTCGTGATCTCAACCTCGATTGGTCCTACTATTGTAGGAAAGGTGCTTGTTGACTGTGGGAGTTCAGTCTATTCTTTTCAAAAAAGCATACGATAAAATGAAGTTGGAGGAGAAAGATTTGAAGCCTTTTAGATCTCGTATACATGGGTTTAATAGGATAGCTACCGAAGCCATCAGATTTGTTGAATTACCAGTGGAACTTGGTGAGGGCAACCGCCTGTGAGTGCGGGTCACACCACTTTTAGTGTTGGATATTTATTCCGCTTATAATGCATTCTTGGGTCGACCAGCCCTAGCCGAATTTAGAGCGGCTATCGCTCATTGGTGCTTAACTATGAAATTCCCTACTGACAATGGAGTGGGGATCGTGCACAGAGATCAAGTGGCTAGCCGCGAGTGCAATGTCGCCGAACTGAAGGAAGCGAGGCGTAAGGAGAAAGGAAAGAGTGTAGAGGGGGTCCTCGGCATAAAGGCTTTGGACATATAGCAACTACTTCCTGAGCCCCGGCTCGAGCAACCTAGTCATCTCTACGATGACATGGACCGAAGAAAAGAGCCAAAGGGCGGACGAGCAGATCCTGTCGAGTTGACAGTCGTTGTTCCAGTCAGTAAGGATGACCCAAGTAAAGTCCTAAAGGTCAGATCTCAACTTGGTACTGGTGTGATGAGGGGGTGATTGGTTTTCT
Source organism: Allium fistulosum (assembly GCA_030737815.1). Lineage (NCBI taxonomy): Eukaryota > Viridiplantae > Streptophyta > Magnoliopsida > Asparagales > Amaryllidaceae > Allium > Allium fistulosum. Next base: position 540,568,066 of record CM060901.1, on the reverse strand, counting down.
CCATGCAAACCTAGATGTGTTTACCTGGACGCACTCGGATATGTGTGGGATCTCACCCGGGCTAGTTAGCCATGCATTAAACATAAATCCTAAATGCATTTCTGTGAAATAGAAACACGCAACCTGGGTCCGAAGTGATCTGCTGTGCTCAAAGAAGAAATGGATAAGCTAAAGGATAATGGCTTCATCCGCGATGCCTTATACCCGGATTAGGTATCAAACACTATTTTGGTAAAGAAATAAAATGGGAAGTGGAAAAGAACATGCATCGATTATTCGGACTTGAATAAAGCGTGCCTGAAGGACAGCTTCCCGCTTCCAAGAATAGACCAGTTGGTGGACTCAACTGCTGGATACGAGTTACTTTCATTCATGGACGCGTACTTCGGATACAATCAAATCCTGATGCACATTCCAGATCAAGAACACACCAGTTTCATCACCGACCACGGACTCTATTGCTATCTAGTCATGCCCTTCGGACTAAAGAACATAGGAGCGACTTACCAGAGACTTATGAACTAGATGTTTGAAGACCCAATTGGGATCAAATGGAGGTTTACGTTGATGACATGCTTGTGAAGTCACGACGTTCGAGAAACCACACCGATGACCTAACAGAAATGTTTGGTATCCTCCGACCATACGGGATGAAGCTTAATCCCTTGAAATGCTCTTTCAGTGTTGCATCAGGGAAATTCTTGGGTTTCATCGTCAACTCTCATGGAATTGAAGCCAATCCAGAAAAAATCAAGGCTTTAAGAGAGATAAAAACTCCAAAGATGATCAAGGAGGTCCAAAGCTTAAACGGAAATGTCGCCCTCCTAAGTCGATTCATTTCTAGATCAACTAACAAATGCATCCCTTTCTTCGAGGTGATCAAAAATGGAAAGAGAAATTTCGAGCAGAATCAAGACTGCAAAGACGCATTCTAGGCTCTGGTAGATCACTTGGAAAGACCTCCATTCTCAAAACCAATGGATGATGAGGATTAGATCTTATATCCGGTAGTGTCGATGCATGCTCTGAGCACCGCACTTGTACGTGAGGAATCTCGCATCCAGCGGCCGGTCTACTACATTAGCAAGCAGTTGACATGAACAGAAAGAAACTACCCGAGATTGGAAAAACTCACATACTGTCTGTTGATCGCTTTGAGAAAGCTCCACCTCTATTTCTAGGCTCATTCGATTATGTCCTTACCGACTAGCCATTACGACAAGTCTTGAAATGATCTGAGACCTCCAAAAGACTGTTAAAATGGAACATTGAATTGAGCTAGTACGAGATCACCTATCATCTCTGGAGAGCAATCTAGGTCAGGCTTTGGAGGATTTCATAACTAAATTCATTGCACGATATGATCGTTCGAAGGGCAGTGGAGAAAAGGAAGTTGGATAGAAGATGTACATGGATGGTACATCTAGCGATCAATGTTCTGATGCTGGAGTCATGCTTGTCATTCCTAAAGAATACCCGATCAGCTATGCCTTGAATTTCTATTTTTCAGCAACGAAGCTGAATACGAGGCCTTGATTGCAGGACTCTAGATCACCAAGGAATTAGGAATAAAGACTTTACACATTTGGTCCTCAAACGAATCTCCGCTGACCCTAAGAACTTGGGTTCAATATATGGGAAGGTCCATATGTAGTAGAGGAAAAGCTTGGAAATGGCACTTTCAAGCTGGCAACTACGGATGGGATATCACTCCAGTGAGCGTGGAATAGCAAGCATCTATGACGATATTTCACCTAGAGAATAAATTTGTAAATATTTGGCTAGAGCCGTGTAATAAGACAAAATTTTGTCACTTTCTATCTTTAACCACATAAAACGACCTTTCAAGCTAGAAATTATGTCTCTTCATTTCTTCAGAGTTATGGCTTGATCAACTCAAATGAATCTGCATATGATTAATGCAGGTGCGCAGATACCCGGAGAAAGGTACCAGTCAAACTTCTACGGCCCATGATCGAGGCCTTGAAGTCCTTTTTTGATGTCCAAAGATTGACATCAACTAACTATTGCCTTTGGGTTGTGGGCAGAAGTATAAACATAAGCCGGACACGACATAACTGTCTACATCGTAGCTCTCACTCTCGGAAGTGGAGCCAGAGTATAAACATAAGCCAGACATGATATTACTGTCTGCATCCCAACTTTTGCCTCCAAATTGAAGGCAGGAGTATAAAAGCAAATTGAATGCGATATGAGCCTCCGCTGCATAATTCTCGTTCCTAAAGTAGGAGCTAGAGTATAAACTTAAGCCGTATGAAACACGTTCATCCACAAACTGCCTCTTGCATTCAGATCGGGGGCAAGAGCACAAACTTAGAACCAGACATGACACAACCGTCCATATGCCAACTATTACCCTTGGATGGAGTGTAGGAGTACCTATTAAAAAGAGTGTGATACGAACAATCACTCACTCAACTCTCATCCCTAGACTGGGAGTAGAAGTATAAAAGAAAACATGCATGACAAGTCCGTCTGATCCTTAACATCTTTCCTGAAGTAGGCAGAACGGAGGGTCCACGCTCGTAGTAAGGCGGGATCCAATTTGTAAGCCCTCGATCAATGCTCAGGGTTAAGCATGATCGAATGCTAACAACCTAGATGAGGATGTGCGGACTATGATTTTAAGTAGTCAACTTGAACCCACGGCAGGAGTTTAGTATGGTTGGGACTTATTATCCTGGAAAAGGATATTCAAGCCATTGTTTTAAGTGTTTTACCCTAAGGATTGCTTTATATTCACTGGAACGGTGCAAGGTCAGCAAATTATAAAATGGACTAAGGACTTGTTCCAAAAATGACCACTAAAAGAAATGAATCACAAATACATTGAATGAAAGCATATTTCTTAAGTACTTAAACAAATTTAAGCAAAGATTTTTACAAACAAAAGGTATTTATTATTAACTTAAACTAGGAAAGCTATGTACAAGTGGTTCATACCAAAAGAAAAAAAGTTATAACGGGGGTCAAACCCGTACAAGGCCGACCAACAAACAAAAGGAGTCTATATACGGAAAAACAAACTAACAGCTATTTCTTCTTTGACTTCTTTTTCTTCTTAGAACTAGGAGAGACTTCACTTGAGATTTCTCCTTGCCTCTTTCCACTTCTTCCTCTACCGTTTTGGCTTTTGGGAGGATTGCTTTGTGTAGATTCAGCAGGCACACTCTGGCTACTCCCTGGTGGAGAAATGGAGGCTGGAACGCTTTGTGAGAATATTATCAACGTACTTTGAGCACCCCCGAGTAGAGGAATGTAAACTGGAGTGAAAATGGTTTGCCCGAGCAAGGTGATCAACAATGGAGGGGGAAACTTCTATTTGCTCCTACTTGAATAGACTGCCAAGGAGGATACCTACCCTAAGTTTTTGCTCAAGCTCATGCATGGAGGGACCCGACAGGGACTAGGAGACCATAGTAATAATAACATCCTCATCAACCCGAGTCCCTTGATTCTCATCATTTTGTTCCTCCAACAAAGCGTCTATCATGCGTTTGTCAAGGTTCGGGTCTCCTCAATCGGGATGCTAGGAATTATTGTCGAAATCATGATAGTTACGGACTTCGTCATCGATATTTGTGGCCCCAGTTGAGAATCCTTGGGAGGAAGAGGAGAAATTGCAGGTTGGCTTGTAGCTAAATAAATACAAAGAGGGAGGTTAGTGATGTTGACTGGCAACATTTCAACTCTCTAGAAAACAGGAGAAGTCGGTGAGATACCTTCTTCAGTTTGAACTTCCGCGTGAGTTGGATTGCTACCGAGAGTTCGCTTAGTAATATGGGAGAGAACCGTGGATTACTGGAGCAGTGCATGGCTTCTCTAGGTCATAACCAGCGTCGGTAGAGGAATCAACGGTGAAACTAGGAGCAGCTTGAGTCTCGGGAGTTTGGCCAGCTGTAGCATCATGACGCGCAGTGCCGGAACCTGTCTAATTCTTTTTGAGTGGTTGCACTAAGTTTCGGATGAATAAGATGTTGGTTGTCATGGAGGATTTTGAGCTCATCTCCCTTCAAAATCTCTTTCTCCAGCTTCTCCAATTAGTGTTATCACTATTAAGAAATTCTTTCTCCTCTCGATAACATGTTCCCAGACATGGGCAAGTATTAGAGGGTAATTTCCTTAAACCACTCCAGATGCCGAAATTTGAGCACATTGGCGTTGTATTGAGTAATCGGTTGCTCAAACTTCTTCATTATCTTCTCTTCTACCCACTCCTCAGCCTATTTTACTGCAGCTTCAACTTCTCTCTTAACGAGAGCATCAACGTCCTTGAACTTTTCAAGCACATTGTCCGTCTCTATCCTGACGGCGACCGGCTCATCGCATGCATCCTGAGCAATTTTCTACGCTTCATATTTTTCCATGGTCTCACGCTCGAGCTTGGTTTTCAATTCAGCTGTGTGCCTCTTGGAAACATCCCTTTCCTTTACAAGCTCGTGGTTCCAATGGTGCGCTTACTCGATCTCGTTCAAATGCTTAGATCTCTCCGCTTCGAGTGCTTTAATAGCCACCTCGGCCTTCTTCTCTGCTCCGACTTGAGATTTTCTTGAATTCTCGAGCTCGGTGTCAAGAGCAGCTATGATTCTATTATTCTCGACCTTAATATTTTTCTGCTACTCTATCTTTTGCAGCCTGTATCTTGAGACTTTTGAAATCTTTTCAACCAGCTTCGCCCGTTAGTTTTATTGATTATGGACATCTATATTCAGTCGATGGTCCTTTGTTGGACTTCAGTAGAAATTCTCTTTAAGTTTGGCAAGAACATAGCTCCATCAAAGCAAATGTTGGGGAATTCATTCTTAAGCTCGACCATCTGCCCCGTAGTGACTACTTGTTGCTCCTTCGTAATGGCCGGAGCAACAGTGCTTCCTTTGCCTGGCCTCTGATGAAAAGTATCAGAGCCACTCTTATGATGTTTGCGCATACTACGGTGAGATAATGGCATGGATTGTAAAGGGACAGAGGTAGGTGGTGTAGCAGAGAAGAGTCGGTCGGTGGAATATTATCGCGTTGGTCAGGCTACCTATTTGGGCCTCTAGAATGAGGTGATCTGGATCTAGGTTGGCGCTTAGAAGGGGAACCATGAGAAGAACGATCTATGTCGTAATTACTCTTATCTCGGTCATCTCTGTTGCATCTGGAGCAGTATCTTGAATCATAGTCTCGACCACTCACTTGATGGTATGAACTCAACTTGGCGTATTGAACATGATACGCTTTCTTTTCCAAGGATCAAAATGATTGCTTTCTCTTATCCATCGAACCTGTAAAGAAAATAGGGATTAATTAGATCAAACGGGAAGGACACGAACCAGGTGCAAGTGTCGTATAGCGCATGTGTGTGTGTCCCCTCGACGGACCATGTACTGGAGCTTTACACGTGGGAATAACCTCTCCCGCACTGGTTGGAATGATGTCCTTCTCAAAGTGGATCGGAAAACCGATGTCACCGATGCTGATGTTACTAACGTCAAAAGAGCCAAACTCTATAGGGATAGGCCCTAGATCGGCAAACGTGCATGTTGAAGGAATAGATGGAGTCTTCTCTGCACTTGTGATTAGTGGAGACTAAGTGGAAGTCTGCATCTACGAAATTCTCACAATCAATTTCTTCCTAGGAGCAGGCAGTGGGTCGTCACTGGGTTGCCCAGTCTGGGATCCGTGGCTCACTTCAATGTTACTTTGGCCATCCTCACCACCTTCTCCAATAATTTCACCTTCTTCGACGCCTTCGTACTCTAGTTCTATGTTTCCTAAGGCTTCGATGCCAGGACTTGGGGTTGGGGGAAACTCAGGATCGACTTCGCCCCCTGCGGACGGATTGCTATCATCATTATCATCATCATCCTCAATGTCAACAACTGGAACTATGCCGGTACTGCGGCCTCCCTCTAATAAGCCATGGGAGTATTAACGATATTCGAAAGTGATCTGCCGTTGGGTCTCACCGAAATATCTGTACAATAATGAAAAATAAATTAAGCATGTAGAATATAAGGCAAATACATGAATGGAGTTAGAAATAAAAATTACATCCATATATCCATTTACGACCGAACCTGGGTGGACACCATACATAAAACCATTCAGCCTTAAAATAACTCATCTTGTTCCAAGCCCCATAAACAATTCTACAACACCTCATCGGCTCCAAGTAAATAAGAGAAGCTTTTAAAGCCATAAATATATTAGATTTCTTCATCGCTATGCACTTGATTCAAATGCTTAGAGGAAACAAGGTAGGTGCTAAGAAGAAAAGCGTGGCTGTTCGGATGCAGCTTTATGGGAGCCGGTCTCATAAAGTTCAAGACTCGACGGACAAATTGATTAAATGGCGGGACGCAACCCGCCAGGCATATATATCTGTTGCAAGCTATATACCCTTCTAGAGGAATGTGAGCTCTCTAATTGCGAGACGGTGTCAAAACATCATCAAATGGAATTCCATGCTTACTACATATCCTCTAAAGAGATCCGCCATTGATTTTGGAGGGAACAGAATTGACTGGCTTATTCAATATGACAGCATCCTCAAGAATATCGGATGTTGGATCTATTTGAGGCCCATCTACCAGTTCAATCAGATATTTAGGAATCTATTGCTCTACTTTCGGGTTCTCTAGATTTTGTTGATCAATACATGGAATTTCTGGTTGTGCTCTTGTTGGATAGGAGTTTGTTGCGCCAGAGAAGTTATAGCTGAGCTTGATTCTATGTCGGATTAGATATATTTTGACGGTGAAGTACCTGTAGTCTGAGAAGCCAGACATTTGGAACGTCTTTGGTTCATTTCAATAAAAATCTTGACAGATAATCAACATGAGAAGATTAACTATAAACCATGCCTCCCGTGCTAAAGTAGATTCTAATGCAATACAGTGCGGTGTAGTGCGGTTCGGATTTCAATTATTATTTAATTATTTCTTTTAGCAGTTCATTTTAAAGTCTAGATGTTGCTCGATGTGACTGTCATCGCTAACCGCACCGACTAGCTTAATGTTATCATCCATGCTTCGGAAATGTTCGAGATGACAGAGGAAATTCAACGTGAAACTCCAAGGCAAAGTTCGGTTGCAAAGCTCGGAATAGGCCAAAATTTTCTTAAGTATAGGGATCGGTACCGATCCCGGAGACTCCTATAATTAGGCAAATCCTACCTTCCTCCTTCATCCCTACCGACCTCAAGAACCACGGCCACAATTTCATTCAATATCCATGCCTAACTCCATGTCCATTCACATGCGACCAGTCACCATCATCCTACCTAATTTTGTTCGACGTGGAGTTAAGGTTAGCGATCAGTTCGAATGAAAGCGGGATCTCGAGCTAGGGTTCAGGATAGTGAAGGCAGATCCAATCGAGGTGATAAGCGGAGACGTAGGTGACGTCAAGCATTAGCAAGGATGGGTGGCAGTGGTCCTTGGTTCAAGCGAGGATGAATGCCGGTGTTGGATTTGAAGGTTTTAATGGCAGAGATCGAAGGTTTCAACTCAAGGGTAGAAGTAAAGTGAGGAGATGGAGTAAAGGGAAACAATTTTTATAATGTCACAACTCCGAACTCTCAAAGGCAGAAGAAACTTTGAGAAATTTCTCCAAGTGAGGAGTCGGTATCGACTCCCAAATTGGGGATCGGTACCTAGTCCCAAATATTTAAAAAAAAAAACAAACAAACATGTACAAGCATAAGTATTGTTTATGCATATGTATGTGAGTGCCTATGCACGTATGATGAGCCATGTGTATATACCCAGTACTTGACGACTAAAGTTGAAGGAATGTTAGATTTATACCTAGGGAACTCGATGGAATTAGTCTAAAATCATCAGACATGGAATAAAAGATCATAGGATCACGCTCCACATTTATAGTCTCGGATGTTAGCAGAACGTCTTAACGGATCATTATGGACATGACAATTCACGGTATCGATTCGTGAAAAGATAATGACCATTCAAAGCACTATCCAGTTCACGGTAATCCGAACTTGTCGCACATCAGGTTGGAAAAGGGATGTACTTTGGGAGACAAGTGTTATCCTGCCTTTTGACTAGGAAGAATCCGGACAAACTGGACATATAGAACCTAGAGTTATCAAGGCGGAAAGCCTGGAAAGATAGCCTAGGAGTTCAAAAAAAAAGCACGGATAGAGCCACGAAGTTAAAGCCAAGAACCATCAAAGACAATAAGGCAGTGGGATCCACTAAGTTGGAGATTGGTAAGGACTCCCGCTGGGGATCCGTACCGACTCCCAAACACAACTTGGGTGGACCCCATCTTTTGCCTACATGCTTATCTCAATGTTGAATGCCTATTTCCAAGGTTGGTTTGTTGATTCAATGCATTTCTCTATCTAACACTACTGACACTTGAAGTTACAACTTTGTTCTCCTTCAATTCCATCCTTTGGGCTCAGAAATAAGCTAAAACAAGTACAACCGACTATGGAATCAAGAAGCTAACTACAAGATGATTCGAAGTAAGGACTGGAGATGCTAAATATGGACATATTGGGGATCGATACTAACTCTCAACTTCTGAGCAAAAGAATAACCGAATAAATATTACAACGGCGTCCATACCACCGCGTATTTCTAGTCCGTTTATTCAGTGCTCACACATCACACTCACCCTCATTATTCTGTATAACAAGTCCAGAGAGTAACTGGGAAAGTATTACCGAATGCCTCATCCCTAACAGTGTTACTAATTCGTTTATTCAGATTTCTCGTCACACAAAATAAATATTAATAAATCAAACAGCAAGATGTCATCATCGTATCATCTTAAAATATAACTCTGATCAATAACAACGGTGAATCATTCATAGTAAAAACAATGTGGAAGGAATGATAAATTATAAAAATGCAGTAAGATAATATTTAAACAAATATTTTGGATTAACGTCTTATACTCTTAATCATAAATAATACCTTTAAATTTATTTATTTATATAATTGCAAAATAAGATACAAAACAATATTCATTTTCAAATCAATACACACACGCACATCCAAATCAGTTTATAAGCCAAATATAATTATAAAAATCATTACAATCTATAATCAAATTCTATTTTAAAAGAAATTAAACCATCTTTTGAGTAATTCCTTTATATTTCAAGCCACTAATTTATAATTCAAATATTTCTATATATATATATATATTCAAAGTTATTAATTATTATATTAAAACCATTAAATAACATCAGAAAGTCATTTCATAATATATTTATAAAAATAATCTAATATATATATATATATATATATTAAGTAAAAATAAATTTCTATAATAAAAGCTATAATAACATCTTAAATATACTAAATAATTTCCACACATTATAAATATCTTTTTTCTTCGGAGAACTCTTAATGATAAGCAATATCAAATAAACACAAATCATCATGCCTTTAAATCAAATAGAAATAAGTTTTAAGATATAATAATATATTAAAATCATTTCAGAAAAATCAGAATTTACCCAGGTTCAATTGACTGGGATAATGCTTTTGTCGACTGATCTCGGTAGACTAAAACCATAAAGGAGTCAACTGAAACAAGGTGCTACTCTCGGGTTTGGATTTTATACTAGTTCGGTCGACTAAATGGTTACCTTAGTCGACCGACCCGGTCGACTAAACAAGTGAAAGATCTTGTTGTTTTAAAATATGCACTCGAGATGAAATTTTGTACTGGTTTAGTCGACGGAATAATATAAATTTCTAGACTAAATCAATTTTTGAAACAATAATTTCAAACCTCACAACATCTTTCCAATTTGATTCAAATTCAAGCAAAACTATGTTTAAAAGAATGTATCACATGATATAAACACATATATAATCAATTTTGAAGCCAAGCAAATCAACCATGGATTCAAATACATCAATGATCAATCAAGGATTAAATAAGGCAAACCAAGTTGTGAAAGAATATATATTCAATTCCTATGATCAAAATCATACACATATAACAAATTCAATGATTAACTTTCAGTAGCAATTAACCACAACAATTACTTCATCTAAGTGTGTAAAAATCTAATTTGGACATAGATGTGTGAATGAATAATACTCACCTTGGCTAAATGAAACTCCATAGCTAAAATTGTATTCCATCGTCTTTTATTCCAAGTTAAACAAGAAAACTCCATTGCTCCAAACTCAAACAAAACTTCAACGTCTTCATGAAAGTAGATGTAACTTGGTATTAAGAGCAACATACTTTAAATTTGGTATTAAATGGATTTTATTTTAATTAATAGAAGAGGAGGGTTTTTACTTTGTTTTTGTCTCATGAAGAAAAGGAGAAAGAAAGAATACCCAAGAAAATTTTAAACGTGAATTGCTTTGATAATATAAAGTTCGCTTTCACTATAAAAGAAATATGGATAGTAGTGTAGAAAAAGAATTATCTAGATAATAGCTTTATGCAATGATATTTGGGTTTTGGGCCTTACATAAAACTTAGCACATTTGAGTTCTTTTTATTTTCTAGTTTAGCAAACCATTTTCTTTCCAATATAAAACATTATAAAACTTCAAACAAAAATCATATTTACATCACTAAATGATTATTCAATGATATAAAAATTTTATATAATTTATTTTTCATAAATTTCTTTATTTTAATTAATGATTAAGGATATCAAAACTATCATCGGTAGCCCACTTACTTTGATTAACCAAAATCAATTTAAATCTTTACTTAAAAATTATTATTAACACAAATCTCCATTTCTTATTCACGTATAAGTTTATAAAATATTATTTTCATACTTTAACTAATTTTATTTTGAAATCATTTCTCAATTACATTTCAAGCTCAATTTTTAAATAATTACCAAACCACTCATTTAAATAAAATAAAACTTCTTTTCCTTTACAAATTTACTTCTAATCACATTTACTAATAATAGTAGATTGAATAAAATATATAATTACCTTTATCCCATCAAAATCATTTTAAATTTTCATACGTATATAATAAATCCAAATCTTTCTTAATAAATCTTTAAAAATCCATTTTAATTAATGAAATCACCATTATTATCTTTAATTAATTACTGCATCACACCGAGTCGTTACAACGATGATACTAACTATACATTATCATCCATGAATAGGATTGTTATGTGAATTGTAATAACTTTTAACTACATTCACATGAATTAATAACATCAACCATTAGATCTACTTAGGATAAAAACATTGAATGTTTAATTGTTTTAAAACTTCTTAGAAACTGAATTAAAGATCGAAATAAAAACTAAGATTTGGTCTCTAAGCAGTCTTAGTATTTATAAACCGATTTGAGACCGAATCTTAGTCTCTAACTTGGTACTTTAAAGACTAATTTTTTTAATGTTTCGTCGGTTTTTATTTAAAGACCAAATAATTTCAGTCTTTGTATGGATGTTTTTTTGTGATGAGTAGCTCTGAAATAACCATGCCAAAAAATTGAAAGGAAAGAAAATGCGAAGGGACCCTAAGAAATTCCTACAAGGGGGAATTAATTTAAAGGACAAAAATTTGTATATTTTTAGCCTCAAGGACACGACCTCAATATTTTAATAACAAAGACAAACATTCCCTTAAATATTATTCATAAGAACAAACATTCTTTGAAAATTATTCATAAGGAAAAACATTCTTCCAAAACTGCTACCGAACTAAAAACTGATACCTAAAAACTGCTACCGATAACTACAAACTGATACCTAAAAACTGCTATCAATAACTAAAAACTGATACCTAAAGAAAGTTGTCATTCGGCCTAAAATACTGAAGGTCTATCCTTGAGGCTAAAATGTTGAGAAATTTTGTCCTTGACAATAATTTCCTGTTTCTACAATTGAAAACAATCATCTCCTGCTCATTTGTACGATCAACACCTTTTAAATGGATCTGTTTCCAAGTATGCACATTCAAAATCAAATAATTCTATCATACAATGTTCTTACAAAATGTGACATGTCACCATACAAAATGTGATCTGCACCATGGTTTACAATGTAAAGCATGATGACAAATAAGAAGCACTATTAGAAATCATTTGTAAGCCGACAGTTCGATTCTCCAACCCAGTTTCCAAAGCACCTTCATTGAGTGTCAATCAAACTTCGTTTCCCACAATTCAAAAGTCATGTTTGAAATAAAAAAAACCTAGCAAAACTAACTCAGTTATAACATTGCTTTGAAGAAATTCAAGTAGCCTTAAAAATTTCAGGATTTCATATTCCATATTTATTTATCCATTAAAATGTAGTGAAAAATCTACTGCTCTAATACCAATCTGTAGTGCAAAACTTTGCTTTGCAAAAGCTTTTCTCCAATAGATTTTTTATCATCCAAATTACAAAGAGGTAAATTTGGATAGAAAATAAACGAACATGAAATCAAAAATCAATAAACAAGAGATTCCATCCAACCACCCACTTTATTGATTCACCAAATTTTGTTTACAATTAAAAGTAAACAAAATACAAATTGAACCAATAACCAAATTGAGAAAGGCAGTCTTGATTACTATGGCTAAAATTGTTGGAGGATAAGAACAAAGATGGAAGAAGAGAGAATTAGCAATTAGATTTCCACTCATTTTACACTCTCTGTTCTAAACTCTATTTATAACATCAATTACTTAATGCCCAATTTAATATTAGATGGCAAAAAATAAATTAATTAGCTAATTAGAGAGAGAAATAAACAAAACCAAATATGCATATTAATTAGGAAAAACAAAATTTTCTCTTTCTTCCTTTTTGCATATTTGCTTCCTTCTAGTTGTGATTTTGTATCATCAAAATTTAACATTGCACCTTGATGCAAAATCACATATCTTCAACATATCAAGCATGTCATCTCTAGATCTATCACAACTCCCTATATCTCAATCATACCAAATTACAAACCTCTACCACCGCCTACAAGTAGTGCATCTCCAGCCATGAGGTGCACCACACCAATCGGTCTTAAAAGCGTTTGTAATACCACAAAGACCTACATACAGTCTTTGTAGATTTTCCAATTCGAAATCCGTCTATCACTCAATCTGAGCCCATAACATGGTCATTATCGATTCCTCGAGCACCATCAACATGAAGACCCCTGTCTACAATATGATCCTCAACACAAATCATAAGAAGTGAACACATTAACCTCTCTAGCTGACTGTGGACCAGGCTCTTTAACTGTCACTCGCTTCCCATAGTCGACTACATGACCAACCAAACTATAAAGGTTTCCTTCTTCCAATACTCCTCTCATCCCTATAAGACCACCCTTCTTCACTCTCAAAACTCCACCCCGATTCTCATAAGTGCAACATTGACGATCTAACTGATCGAGAGATATAAGATTATGCGAACAAGTAGGTACATGTCTCACTATAGAGACTTCTCCAAACAAACCATCATGCATATGAAACCGGATAGATCCAATACCACAAATCGGTAGCTCTTCTCCATTGGCTATCCTAATCATGCCGACATTCTTCTGATAAGAAGAGAAACAATTCATATTTCTACAAATGTGAATACCGACTCTCAAATCCATCTTTCAAGGCTTCTCTTTACTAATGAATACATCACAAGAAGTATCACTATCGCAACCTTCACCTATGCCCGCCCATGTATCACTATAACTGTCACTATATATAGCTTTCTTTTGATCCCTTTTATACGCTTCACACCTATTGCGCATATGACCTTTTTTATGACAATAATAACAAATGATACATTTTGACATACCTTTACCATTAGAGACTTTCTTCTTCGGACTTGTATCCTTCTTCGAGTCTCTTGCTACCATTACCTAATCTTGAACTAATTTCACACATGACCCCTTTCTTCTAAGCTACTCATTCAAAAGACTACTTCGAACAATTTCCAGTGAGATAGTTTCATCGGCATTGGAATTACTCAATGAAACAACCAAAGTTTTTCAACTTTCTGAAAGCGAACTCATTAATAAAAGAGTCTGTAAATCATCATCAAATTTGACATTCATATTTGCCAATTGATTTATTACATCTTGAAATTCGTTTAAATGCTCTACAACAGACTTCTCTCCATCTAATCTCAGTTGAACCAACTTTCAAAAAAGAAAAGCCTTATTTGTATCACTCTTCGACTCATACAAAGATACCAACTTGTCCCACAAAGCCTTCGTGGATTCACAATTAACCACATAATGAAAGACTGAATTATTAAGATACTGACGAATCAACGCAATTGTCTTCTTATCCATCTTCTTCGATTTTCCCTCCTCTACATCAGAGGGCTTCGTCCCATCTCCATCAATTGGAACATGAAGATCACTAAGGTACAAAACATCTTCCATCCTAGACTTCCAAATACCCCAATTTTTTCCATCCAAAATAGCCATCTTTGAAAAAGAAATCATATCCGACATCTCAATAATTTTTTTAATCCAAAATTACTCTAAGCTTTGCAATGACCTTGCTATGATACCAATCTGTAGTGAAAAATCTACTGCTCTGGTACCAATCTGTAGTGCAAAACTTTGCTTTACGGAAGCTTTTTTCAATAGACCTTTTATCATCTAAATCACAAAGAGATAAATTTGGATAGAAAATAAACGGACATGAAATCAAAAATCAATACACAAGAGATTCCACCCAACCACCCACATTATTGATTCACCAAAATTTGTTCATAATTGATCGAACAAAATAAAAGTAAACAGAATACAAATTGAACCAATAACCAAATTAAGAAAGGGAGTCTTGATCTCTATGGCTAAAACTATTGGAGGAGAAGAACAAAGATAGAAGAAGAGAGAATTAGCAATTAGATTTCCACTCATTTTACACTCTTTCTTTTAGGCTCTAGTTATAACATCAATTACTTTAATGTTCAAGTTAATATTAGATGGCAAAAGATAAATTGATTAGCTAATTAGAGAGAAAAATAAACAAAACCACATATGCTTAAGAGAAACAAAATTTTCTCTTTCTTTCTTTTTGCATATTTGTTTTCTTTTAGTTGCGATTTTGTACCACGAAAATTCAACAAAAAATCGCTGTGCATTAATTATTTTGAAGTTTACCTTTATTTGCATGCATGCATGCACAGAAAGTAAGAACCTTAGTTACAATACAACTTCATATATCACAGCTTGTCAGAAAAGTTTGTGCTACGAGGTTGGTTGCAATAAAAGGATGGCAGGATATTTTTTCATGGGAATTCTATACGAGAGATTGACAGTACCTGACATATTTTTCTTCCGGAAGTCCAAAATATAGAGCCTGCCGTGGATGGTTCTTTTATCGCGTCCAGAATATGAAGCTATGTTAACTGGTTCAGTACAAAATCGAAGGTAGAGGTTGGTGCGGTGGCTTGCTGATGCGCATGCCGTTTAACTAGTTTAGTTCACCTTAATATAACTCACACTGGAGCATCACCCTTCTCTTTATTTCGTTTCTCCCTTACATTATAAAGCTCTCTTTCACCTCCTATTTGTCTCTACACTTTCTCCTATAGACAATATCAAACATAGTGACAAAAGGACAGAATAAAAATGCCTCAAGTTCCATCATCTATGTGGTGCTTGATGAGAAGTTTAAAAGTGGAGCAAGTAATGGTGTTTGACGATCTGTTTAGCAACTAATCCAAGTGGATTTATATAAACCAAGAACTAAATCAGAAATTAAAACTTTAAAAGAATGTTGAACAAAATTATAGTTTTAACTTATAGTAGCAGGTTATATTTGGGACATTCATGTTATTAATTATTTGGTCCCATTAGTTTACATATCTCTTCTTTTATGCCTGGAGAACCATGACAGCAAAATGAAGGAGAAAGGAAGATAAGTTTGGCCAAAGTTAATGGAAAAAATGCACAAAAGTACAGAACCTGAGATATGAAAATAGCGAAGCAACCGAGGGACAACATTTGGAGTTTTGTAGAATAGGAAATGAAGCTCTGTGCATAAGAAATTGAAGTTGAAAACTAGACTCTGGAAACATGAATTGCCCTAGTAAATTCATAGAAATGCAGAAGACTTGGGTGAGTAACCATATCACTAAATACAGTTCTGTAAATATACTTCCTGTCCTTGAAATCAAATGATGCTCCATATATAGGTTGAACGAGTGATTCAAGAGATCAGAAAATGATTTATATGAAAAGATTTTTAAGACCTATTAACATTTATATCAATAAATAACTTTCTCTCTATAGTCAGTTATTTAGGCGTAAAGGTGAAATTGTAGCAA
The DNA here is from genome assembly GCA_030737815.1 of Allium fistulosum. NCBI lineage: Eukaryota > Viridiplantae > Streptophyta > Magnoliopsida > Asparagales > Amaryllidaceae > Allium > Allium fistulosum. Next base: position 540,551,805 of record CM060901.1, on the reverse strand, counting down.
GTAACAAAATGTATTCTATTTAGAAAGTTTCGAAAGGAACAGGATGAAGATATTTGTAAAGTTTTAACAAAGAAAATATTTGCTTTTTTAGTTTATTTTTTTAGGAAATAAACAAGGGAATTTAAGATGCTCTGATTCTTTACTAACTCTCTTGAGTCAAAACATTACATTATTTTCACAATATTTTGAATGTTTAAATTCAAAATTTTAGTAAAATATAAATTATGTCCCACTATTTATGATATAATTATCAGCGGACGAGATTTTTCTTCTATTTTGAAAATATGGAAGACAAATATCAATAAGAATATCCCCATTCAATTTTAGAAATATACACTTATTTCATGCATTTGAAAGTTCAATCACTCTTTTCAACTCAGTAATAGGGTATTGAACTCAGCAATACATTTATCTCAAATTCAACTATAAGGATTGAGGCAAAAAATTGACAATAAAAATATATGAACATACTTTCAATTAAAATTTATATGATTGTTGTCATTCAAAATTTATGCAATCTTAAACCTACACGCTAGTGCAAATTCCGATCCTTCCATGGATTCTCACTTGTAATTTTTCTGAAGTTTATATTCACATGGAAATGTCTCTACCATAAAAAAAATCTTACCACTAAACATTAATCTGGCCAATGTCATAAGGTCACTCTTCTTCCAAATTTCCAATCAATTGTTGTGAATATTTAGATAAGTTAATTTTGGTAGTTTGATCCAAGCAAATAGAACAACCAAATTTGGTGATATAAAGATGCATTCAAAAAAATGCTTTTTTTTTTTTGAAAACCTAAAAGAACCCGGCGGACCGGTAAACTCCTGAGGAGGATATCGTAAAGCCGTCCGCTGATCCAAGCCCCCATACCATTCAAAAAAATGCTTTAAACATATGATAGATTGAAATTTAATCAAAACATAACCCAAATATATTTTTTGGAAAGTAAATATTTGCTTGTTTGAACATATCAACTAATATATAACCAATGTGGCACTTCCCGATGAATGACGATGTGTAAACGTACAATTTGTAAAGCATTCGATGTCGATACGTAGTTGACTAAAATAGAGAGTAGATAGAAATTGCAGAATTTAATAATATACATTTTACATATATTAATCAAGCAATCCAAATTTACAAACTTTCATGCCGTAAATACTCATTATACCAAAAGAAATATACGAGAATAACTAAAAATGCATATTTTGGAAATATATATTGAAATTATTGAATTATCATCAACTTTTAAAGACGGTTTTATTTGTTTTACCTAATTGTGTCCAAATTCAGAATTTTTTCAAAAAGAGTAAATATTCATTATAGACGGACTATACACATTTCAAAATCATATTATTGAACACTATAATAAAAGAAATAATAAAAGAATAACTGAAAATGCTTGTTTTGGAAATATAAACTGAAATCAATGAATTATTATCAATTTTTAAAGGCATCTTTACTTTTTTACTTAATTGTGTTAATTTTTTTCCAAAAAAGGTAACATTCATTATAAACGGGCTATACACACATTTCAAAATCTTATTGTTAAGGTTCATATACTGAACTACAAGCAACCAAGAGAATGTAGTTTGGAATCACTACTCTATCTAAGAAAATGTATATAAACTAGTTCTTTCGATTTACCGCTTTCAATGATATTTTCTCATCATAAATAAAATGTTTGACCTGCATTGCTCAAGAACCACCACCTCTTACAGAGGTAGAGGAAATTTCACCTGTTGTTATGGTAAAGATCTTAATAATGTTTCTTTAAATTTCTAAGACTCAAAATCTCAGAGCATCACCTTCGAGTCGCCATGTTAGTAAAAAAACAATAAACCACATCCTCTGACCACTCCGCTATACAATATATTGAGTTGAATAAATGATTATGCCTCTATCACAAGATATGACTTCTACTTTGATTTATTGTTAGAGGTTTAGGTTCGATCTCCTATACCCTAGCATACACTAAGAACCACTATTCAAAATAAAAGGATTATGCCTCAACTCATGTAGAAGGATCATATAATTTAGTATAGGGAGCTAATATTACTCCGTATTCACATTTTCACAAAAAATCTCCTTTTTTGGTACAGACTAAAATTATTCTAGTTGTATTCCAGCAGTTAGTAAATTCATATTACTTATTTAGAAGTACAATACGAGAGAATAATGCTTTGGAAGAACAATAAGAACTTCCTTATCTGTTAACTGTATAAAGCGGGAAAAGATTAGATTGATTGTTAAACTTACTTACCAGAGACAAAGATAGCAGGTAAGAAGTTAAATGTGAATTTGCATGCAAACTAACGTATTTGAAGACTCTAAATTTGAATTTGCGTAAATCGTTTATATCTTGAAGTTCTAGATCCATTCCTAACTTTTTATTGTGAAGATTCAATGTATGTACAAGTTATTCAAACATGTCATTTTCTTTATACTGACAAAAGATCTCGTGCTCTATGCATGGTTTTACATGTGACATGCAAGAAGAAAACTAAATCAACTAGTTGAATGATTAAGTATACCCAACAACATCGGTAGCTGAATGTATTTATTAAAATGCATGGTTGCTTGGTCATTTATTAAATGCAAATAAAATGCAGAAATAAAATATTTTGTGCTGGGCTAAACCAATCTCAAGACCGGCCTGACATAGATGGGTTACATCCGAAATTATCATGTCAAAATGTGTTAGGTCAAGAATATTCTTATTAAGTGTAAAATGATATTGATTATAGAAAAAGACTTATTCTAAAAGACAACTAGAATAAGGTATAAAAACTAAATAGTCAATCCTAAAAACTAACCAATCCATCATAAAGACAACTTGAATAAGATATAGATGGGTTACATCCCAAACTGTTTTGTCATATAACACATTTACAGATAAAAACACAACCTACTTAAACTCAAAGTCAAACATATAGGAACCTGACTTAACCAATCAATCGGTGACATTATCAAATTTATACATAAGTTACTGTTTATACAAGTTCTGACAAATGAAAGGCAAAAAATAAAGGTAGAATAACCAGATAATAAGACAATAAATTCTTTGTTAAAAAACAGAACTCATCTTGAGAAGAAATCGAATACAAATTTTATTAGTGTTCGGATGCCAAAGAAGAAAGCTTTGCTCAAAGAATTTCTATATTTATCTTATAAAGCATGTTAATAAATTGGTGGCAAAGGCTTGCGGATTATGATTCTTATTGTTTTGAACTTTAACATTTGGCTAAGGCTTAGGTTAGGCTTGTTGTTTATAAGCGTGTTTCATGTGCTTGTAAACATTTACTGTTTACGGAGTTGTGTTTGTTTATATTATTATGCTTTTTTACTTGGAATTTATATCATAATCAAAATTTAGGTGTATTGTTTAGCTTTTTTTATCCCAGATAAAATTCAAGCAAACCAATTTTAAAAAACTTATCAAACGCAAAAATAATTAATTCTTGCCTAATATCGACCCTACAAAATTTAGTATACCCTGTAAAAATCAAACAGGAAAAAATATTGGAGTAGTAATTAATAAAAACCTGACAACAAATTAGTCAACCCAATAATTTGAAATCATAAATGAAAATAAAAGCCCATTCAGTACCAAACACACTGCATTAAAAACTTGCATCTTCATCTCTACCTCCATTTCCATATTAACATTCACCTAGCTAACTCATTCCAAACTCCTACTCCCTCCGTTGTCACCTAAATAAAAAGAAACAAACTATTAGTTTAGCAGTAGGCTCTGATGACATAACAGATGCTGATCAACAACATGCTCAAAGTAATAAGAAAATAGAATAAGATGACAAGAATAAAAATAAAAATGAAGTCCCCTTTTAAAAACTTTTTAGCTTTGCAGACTCATGGGATTATCTTCTTATGTTTGTTGGTACAATTGATGCTTGAGTTCATGGAGCATCTATGCCCCTTTCCTTCATATTTTTTAGCAGGCTTGTCAATATTATTGGGATTGCTTATCTCTTTCCTATCACTGTCACCGATAGAGTTGCTAAAGTGTTTCAATATATTTAATCACGATGTATCTTCTTAATGGAAATTTGTTCTTTATGGTAACAAAATGTCACGACCCGAATTTTCGACGCTCGAAAATCGATATCAATACGCCCACTGTATTGTATGCCGGACAATCGAATGCCAGAAATACCATATCGTTAGGGAAAGAAGAAAGAGGTAGAAGAAGAAAATAGAAAACAACATCAAAATCTCACAATCGCAGCGGAACAAAATATAATAGATAAAAAACGATCTTTATACAAAAAGAACTATAATTGTTTTTATACATTACATCATCAGTGTACAACACAATCAATAACACAATAGTGGACAGTTATAATAACCTGTCCCCACACAAGCTGACTATACAGCTTACTGCACAGCGGAATACACATCAAGTACGTGCGATATGTCTCGCTATCCAGTTCGTCTCCTGAGCTTCATAGCATCCTATCATGTATCTGTAATACTCGCTCTGATACCAAGTGTAACGGCCGGGATTTTCGACGTATTGATGTCGATTTCGAACGTCGAAAATCCCGACCGTTACACAAAAGTACTTATTTTCTAGTACAATATTCTATGATATATCATATGCTTACTGCATAAGATATTACACTCGAGATTTTATCAATATCTTGCATCATAAGTTCAACATACAACAGAAATATAGCTTCAGCTTTATGTATTTTCGCTTATATAAAAGTAAAATAACGTAATAGTCTAATAGAGTTAAAGTTTATCTTGAGGGAAAAGCATATATAAACAATGAAAGCACCGCTTTTTGGGATCAATATCTCATTCTATTCCACTGAAACCTTGACTGAAATAAAGCATAATGCATGACATTGAGCCAAACATTATGTAGTCATAATAAGATAAATGTATGCAGAATTCAAATCGTGCAAATAATCAAAACAGAAGCTTCAGCGCATAGCACATAGGTTAGGATATAGACTGTTACAAATAACGGACGACTGGTGTATATTCAATATTCAACTATAGGGGAAAAAAGTACTAGTTCATTTTACACTCGTTAATTTAATAACAATGAAAAACTAAGGCATAACCATTACGAAGTTAAATAAAATTTCGGAAATTTTGCGTCTATTTTAACTTGAAAAATATTTCTTATAGCAAAATGGGGCTCTGACGGTATACAAAATAGTTAGACAACCATTAAACTTTGTAACTAAATAGGTACCTCTGATGGTGGTTTCTTCGGATTGGAGTGGTGATGGATTTACTACGCCTGATTTATAAAGACGATGTGGGGTCGGTTCTTCAGATTGGAGGGCGTCGGGTGATTTGATTTTATTTAGGATTTTTTGAAAGAGGACACGATGTAGTTTAGGTTTTTTAAGAGAAAAGAGGGAGTCAAAGTGAAGTGGTCACTTTTTTCTTTCATTTTTCAGGAAACGAGGGAAAAAAAGGAGAAGATGACGCATAGCATTGAAATATAAACCCCTGACCGCCTAAAAAATTTGTTCCAGCCTTTTCCCTAATCAGAAAATTATTCTAAAGGACAAAATTTCTCAGCATTTTTGCCTCAAGGACAGGCCTTCAATATTTTATCATGAAGAACAACTTTCTTTAGGTATCAGTTTTTAGTCATTGATAGCAGTTTATAGGTATCAGTTTGTAGTTACCGGTAGCAGTTTTTAGGTATCAGTTTTTAGCTTGGTAGCAGTTTTGTTGTCCTTATGAATAATTTTGTAAAATGTTTGTCCTTATGAATAATTTTTAAGAGAATGTTTGTCCTTGTGGTAAAAATATTGAGGTTGTGTCCTTGAGGCAAAAAATATACAAATCTTTGTCCTTTAAATTAATTTCTCCTTTCCTAATGCGATGTTGGAGATCATATATCTATGCGAATAAAATAAGTCTATAAATAAATTTAGTATATCATATCATGTAATTTTCACGTGAGTCAAAGAATCTAGTGTAAATTTAAGTTAGTATTGAACTTTTTCCAATGTATTTAACCATTATATGGAGAAAAGTAATGATATTTGCAAAACAGAACTAAAGAGGAATTTCCAAAATTTTCGAAACGAAAATGAAATCTTGCAAATTATCGATGATCAAAATGGAAACAAAACGCGAAATTTTGAACCTTGCATACAAGCACTCACTTCTCTTTCTAGATTTATTATTAGTACTATAAAATAACTAATTGCAATAAGAAACTTGTTGTACATCTGATGTAGAAGGAATTGTATTTGATTTGGGATTTTTTTTCCCTTAATTTATTCATATGAATAGGCGCCAAGTAAAATTCTTCGACATACAAGTATTTCCCTCTATTGCAATTGATTTTGAATGGTTAGAGGTAGTTTACTTTTGGAGTTAATAATATCATGTTTAGTTAGTTTGCATGTTTAAACACATAACTAATTTTCTGTTTTCTGCATCTCACTTTATTTTGCTCAGGTAGAAGTCATTAAGGACTTTGTGGTAATCGATTAACGCATACAACACATGATTTAGTTTGTACTTTTTGATTGTAGAATTCATAATGAAATTATTATATTATTACTGAAATTGCTAAGTAATTACTTCTATCCTGGTTAATGATTATGCAACAATATTTTCATATGATTCGGTATAATAAGAGCAATGCCAAACAACCTTGCATATAAATTCACTGAACTCCTTTCGATTTCACCAAATTAATAGGGATATAAATATAATATGAGTACTATTGAATCATACACAGTAAAATACAATAAGATAGATATAACAGTTCATGAAAATTTGATAGTAGAAGAAATGAGAATGTATTGATGAAGAGAGATTGTAAAAAAAAATTATTTTGTTGTTTCTGCATACTTATTACATACTGACACTTATGTATTTATAATGCTACTTAAATGATTCGGTCTAATATACAGTTGTACTCAATATAATTACCTTTCTGCCCTCACATTCTGTTACATAACACTTGTCGTTTGTATTATTGTTATTCATTTTCTCTATTTCCTTCCCTCAATTTAAGCTAGGGGTTCTCTTCCTTTTTCTCGAATGGATGTTGAGACCTCTAACGTTCAGATTTTCAGATCTTCTTGTAATTGGCTGGTTATTATTCATTTACTCTATTTCCTTTTTTCGATTTGGGCTAGGGTTTCACCTTCTTTTCTCGAGTTGCTGCTGAAGTTGTTAATCTTCAGATCTTCTCGCAGTCGATAGAAATTCTTCGTTGATAAGGCTTTAGTAAGTATATGTGCTCTCTGGTAAGGAGCTGGAACACGATTTATGTTGAGCTTTGCACTTTTTACCTATTCTCAAACAAAATACATGTTAAGTTCTATATGTTTTGTCCTTGAATGTAATATAGGATTTGTTGATAATGACATGGCACTTAGATTATCACACCAGATCACTGATTTGTTACTTGCCTCGATTTTAAGTTTACTAAGTAGTGATTGTAGCCACATTATTTCAGCAGTAGCACAAGCAAGACTTCGGTATTAATATTCTGTACTAGATCTGGATATTGTATGTTGTTTCTTCGAACACCACGATATAAGGTTTTCACCTATGTAAACAAAATACTCAGTAGTTGATCTACGATCATCTAGGTTAGAAGCCCGTCAGCATCAGCAAATCCTGTTATTGTGAGAGTTTTGCTTGATTTCGGTATTAAGCCATGATTTAATGTTCCATTTAGATATCTTAGTATTTTTTTTACCACCTTCCAATGTTCGTCTAGTGGTTGATGCATAACTGACATACTTTGTTGATATTGTATGCTATCTCTGGTGTAATTATAGTTGCATACTGTAGTGCTCCAATAATGTTGTTGTGCTCTTTTCATTCATAATTGGTTCACTTTTGTGCTTGAAGAGATGCAAATTGTTGGTCATTGGTGTAGGTAGAGATTTTGCTTTATTCATTTTTTGCTTTGACAAGTAGTTCTTTGACGTAGTTCTTTTAACATGGATGTATTTTTGAATCTGATAAATTATTGAACTCTATTCCTAGAAAGTAGTCGAGATTGCCTAAGTCCTTAATTAAGAACTGCTTGTCTAAGTATTGAATGACATGATTATTCTCATTCTTGCTGTTTCCAGTAATATTAAAGTCATTCACATATACCAAAATATATGTTTGTTGCATTTTTGCTAAATTTGGTGAAAAGTGAACTTTCTGACTTTGTTGGTTGATAATCTAAACTAATAAGTGTTGACTTTAGTTTCTTAAACCATACCGTTGGAGCCTGTTTTAAACTATGGATAGCCTTGTGTAGTTTACACATCATTGTATTGTCCTCTGACTGTTTGAAATCATGTGGTTGTTTCATGTATACTTTCTCTTCAAGTTCACCATTTAGAAATGCATTGTTTCCATCTAACTGCTTAATGTTCCACTTTATGTGTAGTGCTATGGATAGAGTTACTCTTATAGTTGTTGGCTAGACGATTAGGGAGAATGTTTCATTAAAATCAAATCAATGTTGCTGAGTATGGCCTTTTGCAACTAATCTTGCCTTATATTTCAGAATAGTCCTATCTAGATTCCTCTTCAATTTATAAGTCCATTTGTAGCCAATTACTCTTTTATGTTTGGGCAATGTAGCAAGACTCCACATCTTATTTCTTATTAATGCATTGTATTCCTCATTTATTGCATTTCTCCATTCTTCATTTCTAATTACTTGCGCATATGTCTCTGGTTCATCTTATACATGTGACATATAGCTTTGGTTTACATATAGAGCTCTTGGACCTTGTTATCATTGGATGTCCTCCGATTACATGTTCCTGCTATATATTAGCTGATTGCTCTATGCTTTTCTCATGATTATCATCATCACTGCTGTGTTGTTGACTGCTTGTGCTTGCAGGACTGTGAATAGATTACTGAAGTTGTTCAGACTCATCTTGACCCGGTTCATTGTTGAACACCATTTGTTGAGTGTCTAAGCTGCTTTTGCTTTCCACCATATATCTTTGATTTTCATGGCTTGAGTACACTGGTATGGGTGGAATAGATGTTTTTGGATTATATATTTTCTGAGTAATCTTTACACTTGATGTTGCAAATGGAATGTATGCTCATTAAACACCACATGCCTTGATATGAATATTTTCCCACTGCTGTCCAAACACTTATATCCCTTCTGATTTATGCCATATCCTAAGAATATGCATGGTGTAGACCTGAAATTAAGTTTGTGTGAGTTGTATGGTCGTAAGTGTGGAAAACATAGACACCCAAATGTCTTTGGGTTTTGATAACTGGTCTTTCATTAAATAATACTTCCATTGGACTGTTGCCTTGTAAAACCTTTGTGGGCATTCTATTAAAAAGATACACTACAGTTGCAAATGCATCTAGCCAAAACTTCAATGGAAGTGAAGCTTGTGCTAACAATGTAAGACCAGTTTCTACTACGTGTCTATGTTTTCTCTCCACTAATCGATTCTATTATGATGTATAGGGACAAGTCACTCTATGGATTATTCCTTTCTTTTGAAAGAATATTTGAGTATCTTATATTCTGTACCTCCATCGGTTTGTATTATTTTTACCCGCTGATTTGTTCTCCTTTCCACTTGATTTATGAAATGTATGACTACATTGTGTGTTTCAGACTTTGATTTTAGGAAAAATATCTATGTGTAACTGGAATAAGCATCTACAAAAGATGTATAATACTTGAATCCATAATTTTAGTTGATGGGTGTTGGTCCCCACAAGTTAGTTGCAATGAGTAGCAGAGGTTTATCATACTCATATTGTGATTCTGGAAAAGTCAGTTTGTGACTTTTCCCATTCAACGGTAAGTGGAAATATATGAAGATGGTATGTCTTTAACTACTATTTTATTATCGGCTAAAATTTTCTTTACAACTTTCACGCTAGGATGGCCCAACTTATAGTGCTAAATATCAAAGATGCTTTTACTACATTTTGATGAGTCTGATTCTGCTAGGTTGCAACATTTTCTTGAATTGTTTGGGTGACTGACATTTGACAAGTTGAACATGTATAATCCATTATGAGAATCACCTTGCATTAAAATTTGTTTGCTCTGAATATCTCTAACTAGACAATATTTTGGGTAAAATTCAAAAAAGACATCATTGTCTTGTGCAAATTATGACACACTGATTAGGTTCTTTCTTATTTTGGGGACTCTCAATAGATTATTAAGGTGTAAAATTTTATGGCCCCTAATTTTTGCACCACCAGTGTGTGTAATATTGATGCAAGTACCATTATCCATACAGATGGATTGATTACCTTTGTACTCCTTGTTACCAATGTTTAGATTCTGCAGATTGCTCGTCACATGATGAGTGGCGCCTAAATCTGGATAATAACATTCATTCTGAATATCCTTTAGTCTTGCTGCCTTCGACATATTCAGGTTATGCAACTTTTGTTCTTCTGATGTGTTTTCTGTCTCTTGCTGCATACTTGCTATATTTGCATTCATTGAGTAGTTTCTTTGGTTACCTGTATTCTTAGTAGGATTATAAGTTGTATCGAATCTAAAGTAACACCTATTAGAAGTATGCCCAAGTTTTTCACAAATCTGACATTTTGGTATATTGTTATTATTCCATCTGTCTCCTCTTCCTCTAGAGCTTCTAGATAGATTTCATGAGTAGCTTTGGAGTTTTTCTTGGTCTAGTTTCTGGTACTTGAGTTTCTTTCATGATTTCTGTTTCTTGAGTTTGTAGCATAATTGATTGAGAGTTCTGAATCAAAAGACTTTTTATGTTCTATTCTACCTTCATGATGAAGTAAGATTGGAGTGTACACACTGTATTGATGGTATCACCTCCTTTAATGAAATGACTGCCACTATTGCTTCGTATTCACTGTCTAACCCATTCATGATTGTCAAAATCTACTCTACGTTTGATATTTTGTGTTCTGCAGCCTTCAAGAGATCACAATGGTTCTTGATTTTGGTTAGGTAGTCTCTCGTTGACATGCTATCTTTCCTTAGATTTTGCATTTGCCTTTTGTAATGCATTATCTTTGCTATAGATTGAGAATTAAAGATTTGCTCTACTGTTGTCTATATTTCGTTTTCTATTTTACACCCTATAATATGAGGTAGTAACTCAGTGCTTATTGAAGAAAGTAGCCCAAACCTTAACAAATTATTTGTCTTTAATGGGTAACATACTCTTTATTTTTGATTAACTTGCTTTCATGGTCAGCAATAAATTTGGATTGTGTGGTATTTGTGCTAAGAATGAATTCTTCTAACCCTAAATCTCAAATGGCAGTTTGAATTTGAAATTTCCATAGTAAATAGTTACTTTCATTAGTTGACTCTTTGGGCTAATGATGGTCTTAATCAAATCATCTACAGATGATTGATGGTGCAAATGTGCTCTCTGTTGTGGTGAGGTAGTTGCATAATCATTGTCATTTCCAGAAATGTTGCCTTCTTGAGCCATTGATGTAATAAGTGAATCTTGGACAGTAAGGGTTCAAGAAGATGGTTAGTGGGATCTGATGAGAATGAGATGATTGCAGCTAAGGATTCAGATGATGTTCCAATGAGTCTTCTGGCGAGACAGTTATCTTAAGATTGTTGTGGGCAAACTGATTTGAACATACTCTAAATCTTGTTCTTGGTATAAAAAAAACCCAGATGATGAATCTATTTTGATGGGATCTTTGCGCAACCAATGATTTCAAATGATGAAATCTAATCTGATGAAAGTTTGGCGTGGCATATTACCGTTAGGCAGTAAGCTCCGATACCATATAAGAGTTTATGAAAATTTGATGGTAGAAGAAATGAGAATGTACCGATGAAGAGAGAATGTGTTAAAAAAAATGTTGTTTCTGCATACTTATTGCATATTGACTCTTCTTTATTTATAATGCTAGCTACATGACTCGGTCTAATATACAGCTGCATTTAGTATAACTAGTATAATCGCACAACGGTGGGAAAACCGACCGTTGTGGTTTTTGATATCAAAGAAAAATATTTTTGTTTAATTTTTTTCTTTATTATTAATCTGATACAAAATTAACCGCTTTTTAAAAAATTAAAAATAATTGAAACTGTGTAAATTCTATTATACCAATATACATCATCATATTTGTTAAAAAAAATCAAAAAAATGTCAGCGTAATATACATCATCAAAATTTAGAACACAATATCAGAGTCGATGACCTGCGTTGAATGGCATAACGAAGGTAATACTTAGATACAATGTAACGAATGAAATAATGATTAAACAATTGCTACAAACACAAACAATTTAGAACACAATATCAGAGTGGTTAAGAATCAGATCATACATCATAAAAATTAATGAAAGACTTATTGAACTCACTAAGCCTGCAATCTTTTTTACTAGAGAAACGGGAATTGAATTTAATCCTTTGACCAATGCTGCAGTCAATTGTTTCAGCATAGAAAGCTTCTTATCCTTCTCCGCATCTACAATAATTATTTCAGCTTTAAATGCCGCTTTGCCAAGGGAACTAAGTTCATCAGGAGTTGGAATGATCAAGAAATGCTCTTTAAGTATTTTGTCCTGCACATATGTATTTGATGTTCGAATTTAAACATTCTTATTTTTCAGCATTCATTTTATATGTTATGTAACAAATCTTCTATAAGCACCGTTGTTTTACTTCCATTCATTTTCATATTTGAAAAAGAATAACAATTATTCTTGCTTCCCAAAAGTTAGACAAAAATATTCAAGTTTATAATTAACATTCATATTTACAATGCTCATGTAGCGCATCACCTGATAAAACTTGGAACATAAATTACCGGAATGACTGAATAGAAACCATTCTGAATTTGACCGGTCAAAGTACCAGTTGACCATAGAGTCTGAGAAGCAGTCTGTTGTGAAATTTTACCATGTTCATCATTTTGAGTACTCACTTCAGATCTCATAATATTATTTCCTGATTTCAGCGAACTAGAATTGCAGGGGAACAAATATGAATGCTTTGGTTCAGATTGCATTGAATCACTTGGAATATCTTCCATCTCCAAAAATACCTGAAATATAGAACCGTTTTGTCCCACCTCTCACCTCATGAATGGCTTTCAAAGAGACAAAATCAACTCAATGCAAGAATTTATGTTTTCGAATCGTGGTTTGAATAAAATTCCAGACACAAGAAATTATGATCTGAAATGAGAAAATGTCGCTATGTTATTTACATAAAGATGATATGCAATAATCAATACAAATACAGCACAAGCTTTGACAAGAGAAAAATAGAGAATATCAACCAAAACAAACGGTAGTTTTCAGCCTATTAGTAATTATAGTTCCTTGCTTCATAGATTATTGAAAGTTAGTTCTCTTTTTTTTTTCCAAAAATGTTAAAAACTAAAAAATAAAGCATCAAGTCACACCAAAGACTGAAAAAGAATGTAGACAAATATTAGATAAACAAAAGCTTACAACAATGAGCTTCTACCTATCCATGCATAATCTCTGTAGTAAGACAGTTTCTTACCAAACAAATTAATATATCCATTTGGAAGAGAAATAAACTTAGTTCCCTAATACAGCTTATTAAATCTAAACTTATAATGATATGTAATTCTCTCAATTGGAACTATCGCAAATGACAGTGATATAAAGTATAAACTATTGAAACAAAAGGCTAAAAGAGTCGCTTCATATAGAAGTTGGAAGAAAATTACGGATGCAATTTTAGAATCATGTATATATCGGTTAACATCAAATATATTTTGTCATGAATCTTAGTGTTTTATCTATATGGTGTTACTACATTGTATGTATATCAATCAACAACGACTCAAAATTCACCTGATGGCATAACAAGCTGATTTCACTAGATTTGGGTTTTTAGTTATTTTTTTATTTTATTTTTTTTGCCATTCGCTGATATGGAATTGTTTTACTACCATGACACTGCAACCACCACTATTAAAGAATCTATGTTAGATACGCTACATTAATACAAATCACCTAGTCTGTACTTCCCATTTGTCCATGGACATCATCAACAACATGTTGATGTTCATTATTTCAACTGAGAAAGGATATAATATCACCTATAACTATCAGCACTTGCAAACAATATAAAAGGATACACAACTTCGTCATTTCAAACACGTAGGGTAGGCTAAGATGTGTGTTTGTGTCAAATTTTTATTTTTTATTTACTAAGTGACTGGAATTTATATGCAAAAGGTATGCGCAAATTTATATGCCAAGCAGTTTATAAGATCTCAGAAGTCAGAAGCAAACCATCTACCTTTCTACCTTAAAATTGTCTTTCATTAAAATTCTGATTTATTTAACATTTTTTGTTTAAAGACATCATAATGGTTCTAAGCTTTTAATTCTGAATCATCTGTACTTCTGTATGCAAAGTGCAAATAAAACTTAATTCAAAAAATCTACAGCAGTTAGTGGTGGACCAACCATTCCTTTCTCATTCCGATACATAGTTACATACCGTTCAACAAAATAAAAGGTTAACACTACCATTTCAGATAAATAGACAATTGCACATCATTCCCTTACATTGGAAAATAGCTACAGATGATCAGCAACAAATTTTAGTCAAAATAAAAATAGGGCAACGAAATATCCAGCTGGCAGCTACAACACGATGAAATCAGCAGATAACAAAATTTCAATTGCAAGCATGTGAAATCTAAAGGGATAAAAATAGATACAAAAATTTAAAAGTCTTACCTCGACCAAGCGGCAAAATCAACAGAAGACGATTGATCAATAAATTTAATGTGAAAGTTGTATCGGTTGGAAGCAAAGCGTATTCCACCTTCCACAGTATACCCTCGAAATTAAATATATGTGCATGTAGAAACTTTGCTTCGGGTAAAGAAATGTCAAATCTGCCAAAACCTTGTTACAAACCACTGGTGCGCTCAGTTAAAGAAATGATAATTGCCAACAACACTTGCATTTCTGCCAATTGTAGCTTTGTACAACTAACAAATATCTAAGGTAAGAGACGAAAAAGCAAATTAAATCCGATCTACAATTCATGAAGAAGGAACTTACCTGGAAGAGAGGAAACGATGCGTCGCTGTACCAAGCAAATTACAACCGTCTTTTCCTAAATCTTGTCACTTCTCCAAATTCTTGCCTCTCTAGTTATTTATTTCCTTCCAAATCAGTTTCGATACCCTAACTCCCCTACTCGAGTTTCCTCGCCACGCAACCATCTGCCACCATATAAACTGTCACCGTCATCGGATATACCGCCTCTAAGCACTATCTACAAGACTACGAATGTCGCACGTAGAGCCATCAGATTTTTACCTCCCTTAATCGATTAGAATGGGTATTTATTGATTTTTGTATTCCGTTTTTTTCTAAACTAATTGTTGAGCGAGTATACGCGGTGAGAAAGAGAAATTTCGGGGGAGAAGGAAACGGAGAAAAAGAACTAGAGAAAAAGAACTAGAGAAAATACGGGGAGAAGGAAACGGGGGGGGAAAAAATAACAAAACATGGAGAATGTTTTTTTGGTTTCAGAAAAATTAATTTTGCTTAGTAGAAGTAGGCAAACCTCCCTACGGTCGGTTTGATTACTTTTCTGCCCTCACATTTTGTTACATAACACTTGTCGTTTGTATTATTGTTATTCATTTGCACTATTTATATAAGAAAACTAATCATTTTTATATAGGAAATGCTTTGGCTCGAACATGATGATCCACCAATTAACGCACAGTTAAAGCAAATACCTAAGGCCATTATACTTTTAGCTTAGGTGGTACTATTTACCACCATCAAACATATAAACATTTGGACTTACCTGCATATTTCAAATATAATTAAATAATTTTTTTCTGAATTATCCAAAGAAGCAAGTTCAGCTTGTAAATTTTAGAAAAGCTTATGCCTATCAAATGCATATTCCACGTACAAGTTCAGCTTGTAAGTTTTAGATTTGAAATCAAGACCTCTAGTCTGGCAGTTCGGACCATCATTACATTAACATAATTAAATATCTTTTATATTTAATTAGTAAGTAACTAGTACATCTAGAGAGGATAAAGGGGACATAATTGTGGTTGGAACTTAGTGGTCATACTGCAAACAACAAACTGGGATGATGGCTTATAGACTTGCAGCAGGTTCTTCAAACATCAAAAGCATCATATTGTTATCATCTCGCCATCTATGCACCGATGAAATTCTTTTCAAGACTGATTTTCCTATTTAACGTTGATAACTTGAATACATGTAACTAGGTCTGTTAACGGGTACCTGAAATATCTGAAATCCGTGTGCGTCCATATCCAAAAAGCGAATAAATATCCGATATTCTAAAAAAGGATGCAGATACAACGGTACCAGCATCTGAAATTATTCGTTCGCTTTTTGTCAAGATTAGACTTAATATTTTATATATTATTGTACGACGATTGACACATGTTTATTTTTTATATTAAATTAATAATTTGCATTATATGAATTTAACACATATTAATTACTCAAAACTATTTATTATTATCCTATTTGTTTATTTTTCAACTTTATAATTAATGGAATTGAAAAATTTATGTTAAACCAAAAGTTCCTTTCTATATTTCTCGATTTATCGATCGTTAACGGATAGAATAATTATTCGGTATCTGTCGATATCCGTGAATACGGATATTCGAAAATGATTTCAAACGCGGATCTGAATATGGTAGTTTGTATCCAAAAGTAGTATTCATTAGCTGGTCCACATGCAACTTGCTTGCAATTACATTATAGTGTATATTATTATCAATAATTGTAGGTTCGTGAATCATCAATTAAAGCCATCATCTGCGGCAGATAAGCAGCTTTCATTTTCTTAGTTTTAAATCAAAAGCAGAGTAGGTCCAGCGGTTATGGAGTTCCATGTTTTTTTCTTGTTCATATTTATGGATATGCGAGGTAATGCCAAATGGGTGGATGGTTTCATGCTTGTATTATGTGTACCACTATTATGTGTATGATTATACGTGAACCTAACCGTTAGAAGATATTTACTTTCATTTAATAAAATATTAATGGATGATCAATATAGGCTATAAATACAAAAGCTTTGATGATTATAATACTTTTATTTTAAGCAGTTTTACAGTGGATTATGATTGAGATAGCAAACTATTAGAAGATTATTTATTGAATTCTCATGGTTAGTGGTAGAAAGTCAAAACAAATGATCATAAAAGCGAATCAACTTGTACATACATAATTTATTTTACAACTTTTAGCTAGACTGAAAATTTGACCCGTAAACTTGGTCATAAACTACTGTGGTATCTTATGTGAAATCAGAAGCCTGAGCTGATACTGATATAACACGCTATATCATTATGGGCCCTTACGATAGATTGTTCAAGTATCTCATTCGAACACATTATTTATATAAAATAGTACTTGGATACAAAAATATAATTTCTTTTCTGTAATTGGAGATAATTAATGCCAGATCATGATCAAGTGGACTTTAATATGATTCTTCAAAAAAGAAGTGGTTCATTTCACAAATCTCTTAGAATCCTATTTTTTTAATTAATGAAAGTTATATATTTGCAATAAGTCATTGGTTCATTTGATTTTTAAGATACCAAACATCTGTACTTGTTTGTATTAGATTTTTCTTGAAATATTGGACTATTGAAACTAGGTTTTAGTTGTGTAGTTTTTCACAATGTTACACTACTAGAAAAACAGTAAATTCCAACGTCTCATTTCCAACGGCCGCCAACGGTTATTTCAACGGTTTCCAACGGCCCGTTAATTTTTTACGTATCCGTTGGAAGCCGTTGGAATCCATTGGAAATAAGCCGTTTGCGGTCGTTGGTAGCCGTTAGAAATTTTCCTGAGATAACAGACCGAGGTCAGACCTGCAATTCATTATCTCTTCCCCAACTTACATTTTCCCCAAATTCTCCAATTCCCCCACCTCCTACCCAACTGCTGCCGCCCCAAGCACCAACCCGACAGCCTCCGACGTCATCTAGAAGCTGCTCCGGCCAATCTCCACCCTTCTAGCTCTCCAAATCGGTAATTTTCCTAAACCTAATATTTAGGTTTTTTAGATTTAGGGTTTAATTCGAATGTTGATTGATTCCTAATTGTTAGTGTATGCATATTACATTATGTTATCCCCTAATTGCAACTATTATAACATAATGAACAAGTTATTATAATTAATTGAAAATTTTGTAATTTAAGATATTACATTAGTTTATGTTTATTTGGTTATAAGTATATTAAATGTATGTGTGTGATAGATTTTATTGCATTTGGAAGCCGTTAGAACGGATATTGCATTTGTGCGAACACGAGCTTTGTATTTGTGCGAACACGCGAACATTTGGAAGCCGTTAGAACCAATATTAATTAAATGAGTTATATATTAAAATTTAATATAAACAAATATTTAAATCCTTAGATATTATTCGGCCCCGTCTGACAAGTGTTGTATATGATCGTTTTAGAGTTATCCGTTTTTCCACAAAACGGACAACTCTATTCATCCGATACATCATTTGTCGGATTTGTCCCAGTATTGGACAAGTTACAAACACTATAAAGTAATTATATTCCGTAAATCATATCATTTTAAACGGTTCACAAAATTTCGACGGCATTTCCTTTACGTTCCTTGTGTACACGCATTTGTGTACGATACAAGGAACACGGGGGAAATGCTGCCGAAATTTTGTAAATCGTTTAAAATGATATGATTTACGGAATATAATTACTATTGTGTTTGTAATGAGAAGTAGGATGACCGACCATCAAAGAAAGACACATTAGTGGTAATGAAACAATAGTTGCTTATTTAAAATAAAGTTTGTGAAATTAGCAGTTTGCATCCGTTGGAAGCCGTTTGAAAATTTCCTGTAAAATATAAAACAAATGATTTATAACATTTTTACTCTATCATAGGTTTTCTAGTAGGGAAACATGATCAATTACTTTAATGATCGAAGCTGGATGTATCAAAGAAGGGAAATTAGTGGCGCAATAAGCGAACATTTTCTAAAAGGGGTACAAGTGTTCATCGAATTTGCTATAAGTAATATTGGAAACGATGAAGAAATTCGTTGTCCGTGTAGTAGATGCAAATTGTTGAACTATTTAGAACCGAATATGGCTAAGGTTCATTTGCGTCAATTCGGTTTCGTATCCAATTATTTGCTGTGGGATCGTCATGGAGAAATTGTAGCCCCTAATAATCAAGAACAGTCGGTGGAGGTCATCAACGAAGAAGGTAGTACGAATCTCATAGAACATATGGTCGAAGATGCAGCACGATCAATGTTCCTTACCGTTGTAATTGATAACGACGATGTTAACATCGAAGAGGAACCAAATGTTGGAGCTAAAAATATATATGATTTATTGGATCATGCTAAAAAACCCCTTTGGAATGGATGTTTAAGCGGCTCTCAATTATCGGTAACTGCAGAATACATTGCAATGAAATCAAAATACAACCTTACAGAAGCTGGATTTACGGCTGTTGTTCAAGCTGCTAAACGTCATATGCCATCCAATAATTTAATGTGCGAAAATTATTATGAAGTGAAAAAACTTATGTCATCTTTCGATTTGCCATATCAAAAAATAGATACATGTTTAAAGGGTTGCATGTTGTATTGGAAAGAAGACATCAATCTTAGAAATTGTAAAATATGTAATCAGAAAAGATACAAATCGAGGAAAAAAAAGGGAAAAGAAGTTCCGTACAAGCGTATGCATTATTTGCCCCTAACCCCTAGACTTCAACGATTATATGCATCATCTGTAACAGCGCATCATATGAGATGGCACAGTGTGAGAACACCTCAAGAAGGTACGTTGACACACCCATCCGATGGAGAAGCATGGAAACATTTTGACAAGAAATATCCCGATTTCGCAGCGGAGAGCCGAAATGTTAGACTAGGTTTATGTACAGACGGCTTCTCACCGTTTTCTCAGTTTGGTTCTAAATATTCATCTTGGCCTATAATAATCACACCTTACAATCTACCTCCGTGCATGTGTATGAAAACTCCATATATGTTTCTCACGATTGTTGTCCCTGGTCCTGATGATCCGACACAGGACATTGATGTTTACTTACAACCGTTAATTGAAGAGTTGAAAATATTATGGTATGAAGGAGTTGAAACATACGACATATCAAAAAAGAAAATTTTTCGGATGTTCGCTTCTTTGTTATGGACTATTAGCGATTTTCCTGCATATGCAATGCTTTCGGGTTGGAGAACGGCCGGTCGTTTTGCTTGTCCTTATTGCATGGAAGAAACACGAGCATTTTCTTTGCCAAATGGAAAGAAAATTTCATGGTTTGATTGTCATCGATGTTTTCTTCATATTAATCACCCTTTTAGAAGAGACAAAAAAAACTTCATAGCTAATAGACATGAGACTCTACGACCACCAGCGGTATGGTCAAGCGAGGATATATATGAACTTGTAAAAGATTATCCAAAGATACACGAGACCGGACAACAAGAAGAAATTCAAGGTAAATCGACGTTTCATAATTGGTGCAAACAAAGTATATTCTGGGAATTACCCTATTGGAAAAATCTATTAATCCGTCATAACATTGACGTTATGCATAACGAAAAAAACGTATTTGATAATGTGTTTTATACAGTTTTGAATGTGAAGGGCAAGACTAAGGACGATCTGAAATCTAGACGTGATATAAAGCAAATATGCAATCGTCCCGAGCTTCATATGACTCCCGACAATAAAAAACCCAAAGCATACTATGAACTAGACAGCAACCAAGTTAAAGTACTGTTACAATGGATGGAAGGATTACGATTTCCCGATGGAATTTCCTCTAATCTTCGTAGATGTGTCGACTATAAAAATGGGAGACTGAGTGGAATGAAAAGCCATGATTGTCATGTAATGATGGAAAATTTATTACCCATCGCTTTCAAAGAATTGTTACCGGTAAAAGTTTGGACGGTAATAACAAAACTTAGTTTATTTTACAAGGAGCTTTGTTCAACTACGTTAAAAGTTGACCGTCTACTTAAACTTAAAGAAGAAATTCCTATACTGCTCTGCAAACTGGAGAAAATATTTCCTCCGGGTTTCTTTAATGTAATGGAGCATTTACCTGTTCATCTTCCATATGAAGCACGTCTTCGAGGTCCTGTGCAATATGGATGGATGTATCCATTCGAAAGGTATGTTACTATATTGAGTATGCAAATGTTGATTTAAGTATAAATATAGTAGTTAATACTTAACCCAAATAATTTTTATTAGGTACTTAAATCATTTAAAGAAAAAAGTGAGACAAAAAGCTCGAGTTGAAGGCTCTATTTGCAAATCATATATCGAAGAAGAAGCTTCTTTCTTTTTCTCTCATTATTTTAAAGACCATGTGAACTTATCATTTGTAAGTGTTCCGCGTAATGACGATGAGGCCGTTGAACAAGATTCTTCTTCTGAAACAATATTATCTATTTTTAGACAACATGGCCGACATGCTGGAAAATGTGAGGAAGTATGGCTAGATGATAAAGAATACCATGTAGCACACACATATATTCTTCTTAATTGTCCTGAAGTTGCACCATTTGTTAGGTAATTAGCACATTCCAAGTTTTGTTAAATTTAATACTACACGTGTGAATAAATAATAATGTAATATATCATGTTTGTGTTTGCAGTATTTATGAATCACAAAATCCAGACGGCGATTTAAGCAAAGATTTCAGTACTTGGTTTTCGAAATACGTTTCTGATCCCACAAATAATGTGCTCGATAAAGGACTGAAACATTTGGCGTTTGGACCGAAAAGAAAAGTTAATACGTATCCAATATTTTTTGTTAACGGATATAAATTCAACACCAAAGAATACGGTGCTGAAAAATTAACAAACAATACTGGTGTATTTGTTAAAGGCAGTGATGACCCTAATAATCATATAAATGATTTTTATGGCGTGTTAACTCAGATATTGCAGTTGACATATTTTACAAGACCCGTGGAGGATGTTTATTTGTTTAGATGCAACTGGTTCAGCAATGTTCCAGGTTCTGGTATTAACGTGCATCCACAATATAATCTTATAGAAATTAAACATACCTCGCGTTATCAAAAGTACGACCCATTTATACTAGCCAAACAAGCCCTACAAGCTTACTATGCCCCTTATCCATCTCTAAAAAGGGATAAAGCAGATTGGTCTGCGGTTTTTAAAACCAAAGCAAGATTTACGTTCGATGGACAAAATATTCCAGACGAACAAGCCTATCAAGCAGATCTGGAGGAAAATGCTGAAATAGCAATTACAGACGATCAAACTGATTTTGGACCTTTAAATGATGAGACACATGTATTAGTCGAAGCATTTGAGAGTGTAGAGAAAAACGACATAGAGCACGAAACCGAGTCTGAATCAGAAAACGATGATGACGATTGAGTAATATCCGGTAATTTTTAAAAGTATTCACATTACATTGATCTCTGATTAATAATGCATTTATCCAATTTACACAATTTTAATGACAATAAGTGTATTACATTTTTTAATGGTTCATCATATCATGATTATTATGAATTGTATATGTATGTATATATGGCAGGTATATTTATTATGTCCGGTTCTGGTTCTGGTTCTGGGTCTCGGCGACGTGGCTCTTCACGTCATGTTGGAGAGGGTAGTGGTGAGCAACCAGCTCGGCCACTTGTTTACTTGCAGCCTAAGGCTGATGAGACGTAAGTATCATAATTAGCAAGCATAGCATTTTAATTTTTTAATTGTACATGATATATCTATAATTGTCTAAAGTTCAATTTTATATTTAACGCAGTGGATTTGAGTTGAAGCCATCCAAAGTGGTTCTGAACATTTCGAAGCAGGCGTACATGGCTAGGATGACCGATTGCTGGCCCAAGTGGGGCAAGATCCCCGACGACGTGAGAGAGACGATTTGGCAAGATTTTCTGGTAAGTGTATACAGCTTTACAAGATGATTAATTAAATACAAATAAATAATTAGTAATATTTTCTCATTGTACAGGGCGCCATAGATTTGCAAGAGCCTGACGTCAATTTAGTTCAGCGACACTGGAACTCCAGGATCGCGAAGAACTATAGGGAGACTATGTCGGAGACTAAAAAAGTAGGAAAGAAGCCCAAGTGGATGAGCACGACTGTATGGGAGAAGTGGGTTGAGTGGTGGAACTCTGAGGAGTTCAAGGTAACTCTACAATAAATCTCAGCAATTTTTTACCGTTTAATAAATAATTAATCATTGTAAATTTGCAGGAGGAGTCAGCTAGGAACTCGGCAAACAGGAGTAGGAATCCTGTATCACACCGTGGAGGCTCCAAATCTTTCCAGCATCACCGCGAAGATTTGGTAAATTTATCTATTATCACATTTGTATATTGATCAGTTCAGTAATAAGTTAATTATGTACAGTTAAATTATCCAAATTATCAATTGCAGGAACGTGCTCGTGGAGGCTCTGTTGGCTTAGTGGATATGTTTGCTCACACCCACGCGTTTAGGCAAGTAGATGAGGCTGGCAATATCATATATCAGTGGGGTGATCAAGATAGGGCGACCGAGGCATATGTATGCATTTTTAAATTTCTAATACTTACACCGATAAGTTTATTAATTTCTAGCTATGCGAAATAATTACATGCTACTATTTTTCAATTGAAATTGTTTTTTTTTTTCATTTTAGTCGAGGTTGCAGGAGGCACAGGCTAATGCGCTTCAGCAATCAGGTCGTGATGCGCTGACACAGGAGGAGCAGGATAACATTTTTACTGCTGTTATGGATCCGGCGCAACGGAGTAGACGTTTTGGCTTCAGGAACCTAACGGTAAATAATTAATCCTTTTACGTATTTACAAAAAATCAGCGTTTTAGATATATAATGTTATAGTATTTTATATGCTGAGACAATCCTTTTGCTATTATTTCTATTTGCAGGCTCGACAAGCTCAAAAAGACCAAGACAAAGATGAAATAAAGGAGCTTAGAGCTATGGTTGAGCAGCTACGGGAAGAGAATCGTCTACGAGCCATCCAGGTGGAGCAGCTGGATCAAAAGCTTGTGCAGTATTTGCATAATCATGGTACCCTTCCTTCGTCGTCTGGTGCTTCGGGAGGCGACGAGGATCCTTGAGGAGGTATGTTTTTGATTATTTGTGCTTGAACAATGTATATATTGACTTGGAGATGTTTTGATGTTGATGGTGATGTTGTATATATTGGTACGGAGTGGGTGAGAAATATTTTGATGGCATGTACATGGTACATTGACATTTGTTGATGGTATGTACGTTGATGGTATATTTTGTGATGTTTGATCGGTTTGGTTTGTTTATATTGGTGTTTTATTAATTTATGTGTGTTGTTTGTATTGATATTGATATATATGTGTGGAATTGATTGGAAATGGAATGGAATTTGAATGGGTTGGAAATGGTATGGGTGGAAGGTTAATAGGCCTGCTGTTATACAGCAAAATAAACCCAGTATTTCCAACGGCTTCCAACGGTTTCCAACGGTTTATTGGTCATTTTGTTGTAACGGTTTCCAACGGTTCCTAGTCGTTAGCGGCCGTTGGAAATTCCGTTGGAAATGGTCTGTTGGATCCGTTGGAAAGCATTGCAAGGCGTGGGATTTATTCCAACGGAATTTCCAACGGTTTCCAACGGCCGCCAACGGCTAGGAACCGTTGGAATAGACGTTTTATCTTGTAGTGTTAATTCTTCATGGAGATAGTTCAGAAGAAAAAATGTGTGCTTTAGTATGACTAAGAGCATCTTCAATGCAAGTTGAATGTAATATCCATTTAATCTTATGTGTCAAAGAACACATCACAATGTGAACTAATTATGATATAAAATATTTGAAAATTACATGCAAAGTGAAAAAACAACTCCAATGCTAATGTATTCATAAAAAATAATTAGCTTATGTGTCTCAATCAAATTATAAATAAATAAAAATATTATATTAAAATAATTAACAACATATGTATCTATTTACTTCACAATGTGAAGTACAATGTCTACAACTAGACATTGCACTTGACAATGTCTAGTGAAGTTTATGCCAACTCATCTTTGCAATTACATTAACATTACCATTGGAGATTAATTTTTGAATGTAATATAAGATTGATGATGTGTAAAAGACTTGACATTAAAATTTGAGTAGGGTTGGAGATGCTCTAAGAAATATTAGTAAACTTTGGGTATGGGTCATGCTACAAGGTGTATAATGATTTATGAGTTTTTGATTCAGGAGAAGAGACGAAACTTATATAGGGATTAGACGTGACAATTTATTGACTGATATAAAAGCATCATTGCCAACATGTTGTTTATTCAGATAACTTGATGATTGGATGTGAATGCTCCGCTAAAGCCTGACCGAATGAAGATTACATCCAAGTAGTTTTATAAAAATAGTACAAGTTAATAATCGGGTGCTTGGGTACTACTACTACCACCAATGGTATCCTGGATCATGCAAGATGCGATTGCATTTTTGGTGGGATGGTATATAATGTGGTGCATACATGTTATATATTCAAACAAGAGAAGCATTTGGGTTAAGATTTAATGAAGTATTATTTATGGTCGAGCCTACCATACAGGTGTAGAATTGTATTAAGACCTATTATATCTTGCACCATAACCAACTTAATACTAATCTAAGCCGAAACCTTATCTATTAACAAAGATAAATTTTTATGTCTGAAAAAATGTTTTGCTTTTCATGCCTTTGATTATGCATGAAATAGATCAGTGTATTTTGCTTTGTAAATGGTCATATCAAGTCAAAGTCTACTAATAGAGTTATTGAAAAACGGCAGTACCTTTTTAACAAGAAAGTTGAATTTGAAAGGATTTTGTGGATATCTTCGTTTGAAGACAAAAAGATTGAGCGGTCATGAATATTTAAATCATCAAGAAGAAAGGTATAAAGATGGGAAGTGCGCTTAGACTGCGGATTACTAAGTATTGCTTTTACCTAACCAATTATTTGCATCCTTTGAACGTGGATTTCATTTTATTCTTTTTGTTTGAATGTTATTTTATATACAACATGTCACTGAAATAACATATCACACGTCAATAAACATTCGAATCACGTTACGCAAGGTTCGAACTTGTGACCTCTCACACCAAAGTCAAATCTCTAGGCATGCATGGTTTTTTGTTTTTTTGTTTTTTTGGATTCAGAAGAACCCGGCAAGTCGGTTAACTCTTGAGGAGAGTATAGTAAAATCATCTGGTGATCCAAACCACATATCATCGGGTAAATTTATATAGGATAGAGAAGCGCATAATAGAAATCGAATCTGGGTCTATTTTACCAAAATCCAAACCTAATTTTTATTGCGCCGCACCGGCGGACTAGCATGCATGTATTGATTTGCAAGTAAAAAGTTTTTCGTTGTATGTCTATTTTGACGTGGTTTCTTTCTGCATAATCTCATTCTTGCCTAGATGTATTCTTTGTGCATTTGTATTGGTATTATTAAGATTTAAAATTGTTCTGATGTTAGTAATGTCCACGATTGGATAACCATATTGTTATGAACCGATATATATTCATAGTTGGTTATGTAGATAATTGTAGACACAAACAATTGTTTACAACTCTTAATGTCATTAGATAATTGGCACGTATTTATTGTACAGTGCAACCAAACTGTTAACAAAAAGATGGTTGTAAGACGAAATATGCAAGCTCTGTTTTAAGATAAGATTTATTTCTACGTTTTCTTCTAAGTTTTGTTTGTCTTGGGATTCTCAACTATAGTCTTTGTTATGAAACGAGAAGAAAGGCCGAACAAATCTGCTGGATTTGAATTCCGATTTTGTTAGTTAATCCCCTATTGGATTAACTAAACAAATGGTCGATTAACTTAATAAAATCGGAATAATCTATAAAACAAGTGCATACAAATACAAGTTACCACAAGTCCATAACCATAGTGTATTGACTATCGAGTAATAATTCAAGTGGACTTCTTCTGTAGACCCCGACCATAGTCAAACTATTGCTTTCAAAATGATAACAATTCGGTGTTATTCTGCCAAGAAACATTTCAGCGGTGGAGAAACATTTTAGGGAAAAAAGAAGGCTTGTGATTAAACACATTTAACTGCTACATTTACAATTCACGTACATTGATCCATCACAGGTCCATAGCAGGGTAGAAACGCAAAGACATAATTATCTATGATTTTACAAAATCATAATTTTATTTAAAACTCACTTAATTCATACTTTCGAGCAAATTTAAAGCTTCTTGAAGGAGGTCAGCTGCCTAAAATGTCTCCACTCTTGCTCCACGGCGATTGCCTCATAATTGCCGCCATCTGCCGCCGCCAAAACAAGTTTATACTTCATTCCAGAAACAACCTGACTCTCCCCTTTCACTATTTTACGCAGCGCCAGATTGGAATTTACTTGCTTATTGTGCTCTGAAATTGCGAATTTTGCGATGTCGATTACCTGCGGATCGTTTAGGTTATCGATCGCAGTCCAACCGCCGGGGAGAAGACGACGACCGTTGGACTCGGCAGCCGAGAAGAAAAGAGTGACCAGAAGAATCAAGATGAGATATACTTTCATATCTTCAGTTTTTTCTGTACTTATTTCATTTATGGTGGTTGGGTGGATTTTATAGAATGGATTTTGATGTTGATGTTGGGAGGTGATAAGGCGTGCCTTTAGAAGAAATCCTACCGACGTTCTACGGTTGTATACAGAATATACTTTCAACTTATTTTTTTAGAGCTGGCTACAGGCCCAAAATGGGGCAGTATGAAAGTGGAAGTTTTGGCGGAAAGCAGGGAGGTCCGTTGATTTTAAAATTATAGTTTTAGACCAACTTTTGAGCTGAAATTCATAGTTAAAATTCAGGTCAAACTCGGACGGCACAATTGGAAACACAATAAGCGTTAGTAACAAATATCAATTATTGGATTTCCTTTTAGTTTCAATATCATATCCCATATATGAAAACAATGAGATCCAACAGTTTAAATATATCGCATCATCAATAGTGTTTAAATTTTTGTTCAAATAATCGACTCCTTTTTAATTGATAAAAAGATATAAACAAATAAGTAAATTAGCTAAAAGGACAAAGTTTGAAAAAAAAAATTGAACCATTGAAGGAAAAATGTTAACAAAATAGTGTATTAATGTAGCATTATCTGTGTAATGCTTTAAGTTAGCATTATATATATATATATATATATATATATATATATATATAGTAAATATACTATATTTACAACAAATGTTATATACATATCGCATTACTTTATAGCAAATATAATTTATATATAGTCTAAAAAAAATTATGTGTGTTCCTGGTTAAAAAGCCGTAAACTATTTACTCCAACTTGTCTTCCTGTAAACAAAAAAAATATATAATAACATAATTAAATAAAAAATGTACAAATTCACCGAGAAACTAAATTGTCATTTTAATATTATGACTAATCAATACATTGTCAGTCCCTCGATATATTTCTTTATTTATTTTTAAAACAACTGAAATTATAGAATGGGATGGTTTTCAATCGCTTGTAGACATAGATTAGGAATTTTATATTATAATCATTGTCTTAGCATTTATAAAATATACAGAAAATGTTCAAGTAAAAAGATCACATAGAAGAAATGACAGACCAATATTTTTCATGTGGTTGCATGAAAAGTTCATGTGTCAATAAATATGTAGATCATATCCTTGTTTTTAAAATTTGAAAATGCAAACAAAGTTATGTTTTTCGAAAGAAAAAGTAAAAATTCTACATAGTTTAATAACGGTAATAAAAATTATTGGATAAAAAACATACTTAAACAATAACCATATACACTTAAAAAGCGAAAATTGATTTATTAATATTCGAAAATCTCTTGGAAAAGTGCAGGTTAGCTTCCATTATGTTTTTTGAAAATTGAAACTAACTTCATGTTTGTTAGCACCAAAATTGGTCACTAACCTCGTTGAGAAAGATTGTGAAGAGATATAAGTGATGAAGATAAATTTAAACAAGGAAGAATATGCTAATTTGAATGCAGAAAGTAAGAACACCAGATTTATAGTGGTTCATCGTAATTGCCTACGTCCACTTTGATGTTAAACTTTATTGCTTTACTTGATGATTGATTACAGATACAATCCGTAGATCAAATACTTGAATACAATTGCTAAGTAAAGAGGATGAGTCTTGAAAGCGGCAGAGTCTCCCCAGTGTTCCCGAAAAAAGGTCCCTTTCACTGTGCCCCTGCCTCTCTATTTATAGACAAAGATGGGTTGGACTTCCCTGGCGGGCTTGGTAGCTGGATATCCCGGTTCAGATGGAATAAGCCCCGTATGCCGACCCAAACATGCCGATCGACCAAATGCCGAACCTCCCTCTCCATGCCGAACGTCACTTGTAGGCCGAGCGTAACTTGTATGCCGAACGTCTTTGTAGGCCGAGCGACGGAATGCCGAGCCTCCCCCTTTATGCCGAACGAGGTGAGGCCGGGCACTCTGAATGCCGAACATTCGTTTGTACCGAATGGCCTTGGATGACGAGCTGCAGGTGATTGCCGAACGAGATACGTACCGGACGAGATGTGGTGTTGAGTGAGGGATGTAGGTCGAATGAGGCTGGAATGCCGAACAGTCCAGGAATGCCGAGCACACCTTGTAGGCCGAACGTTCATGGATGCCGAGCGCTCTTCATATGCCGAACGTCCTTTGGCCGAACGATGTCTTTGGTCGAATGTTCTTTGGTTGCCGAACGATCTTATGCCGAGCGTTCTTCTTTGGCTTAACGGTATTCAATACCGAACGTGTCTCGATGCCGGACGCTCCTAGATGCCGAACGCTATTCCATGCCGAACGCCCTTTAGATGCCGAACGGTCTTAACATGCCGAACGCTCATTATTTAACCGAACGATGGAGATGCCGAGCACTAAGTTGCCTGGTCAATCCCCAGGAAACACTTGCCCCCCAAAGTGTATTACGTGACCGAACGTGATACGCTTTGAATTACGTATCCTCCATGCTCCGCTTCGAACCTTGGTTAAATCTTCTGGGAGATGCCTTCTTGAGAATAACAGTGGTGGAGGTGTGTGCCGGACATGGTATAAATGCCGAACGATGCAGTCGAAGCCGAACACTCTTCATGTGCCGAACGACTTTGTGTGCCGAAGCCGAACGTTGCGGCTTTGACCGGTTCCACCGGATATAGCCTTTTCGACTTCTTCTTCTTCTCTATAAAGGCCAGCACCTTCTTCCTTCTTCTCTTTTCACATTTTCAACATTGCTGCCTTGTACTTGCTGACATTTCCAGTTAACATCCTTCAACGATTCATCAATCCTTTCCAAGTCTTCGACCTACCAACTAGGTATCGATTCTTCCGTCTAAATCCTTCCCATAGCTTAAAATGGTTTTTACGCTCAAGTTCCTTAATCGATAGGGTGAATCGAGCCTTGATTAAGGTACTTTAAGAGTTTTTAGAGTTAAATGATGAGGGTGGAAGGAAGAGTGAGTTGAGACGAGTTTTCTAGGAAGCTGTTAGGAGATGTGTTGTGGTTCGGAATAAATCTCTTGTGCCGAACGAGATTGGAGGAAGAAAGAATATAGGAGAAGTAGGAGATGGTTAGGGGCTTCGAATGGTAAGGTCTGGCATGACTTGCAAAACGATCGGTTCTCGTTGTTCGGGCGTGGATGGTGGAAGAGAGGAAAAATTGAAGGCAGTGGCGAGTGTTGAGGCTCGGCGTAATACAGGTTTGGCGTGACACACCGTATGCCGAACGATGGGATGGAAGGTTAGGGAGGAAGCATGAGTTAGTGGGGATGCTGAGTGTCGTTTCGGCCGAACAGAATCTTGGCCAAACGATGCTTTGCCGATCGCTAACTAGTTTGAACGATGGTCAAGCCGAATGAGAATTGGCCGAACAAATTTTAGGCCAAATGATAGCTTGGCCGAATAATCATAAACGCCGAACCATACCAAAACCGAACGATGATAAATGCTGAAACATCCTTAGGCCGACCAATGTAAATGCCGAACCATACTTAGTTCGTTCAAACATAAATGCCGAACAATCAATGCTGAACAATCATAAATGTCGAACCACACTTAGGCCGAACAACACAAATGCCGAACAATCAAGGCTGAACAATCATAAATGTCGAACCACACTCAGGCCGAACCAATAATTGCCTTGCCTAATCACATAACCAAACAAGGACAAGGACTCTAGCATACTAGCATATCAAACTGATCCGGACTATTAACTCCCTAGCTCCAGTAGACATAAACCTTAGATTGACATAATCGGATAACTTCCTTTAACGCTTTCTGAATCTGAAACAATAATCGCCTTAACGCAGGTTTTCGGAGACGGTCAGCGACGACGGTCTTCGAAGGCGATGATTCGAAGCTCAGTTTTATACCAGTAACCTTGTGACTTTCAAATTTTCAATGCTTATACACGAGTGATTGCACTAGTTCACACACCACGTGGGGGGAATATTCGTGTTGTTAATTCTAATGTTGAACATTTTTTGAGTATAGTTCTCACAGGTGATTTTCCAGATTCATTATTTATTGGAGATGTCTAAAAAATCTAGCTCCGCCACTATCTTAGATAGGCCCGGACCGTCTTCAAAGCAAGAAGTCGCGGACACTTCAAATCCGTCGACTTCCCCCGCTCATAATTTAGCTCCTGATGCCCTGGAGGCATCGATTTTCTTGGATAATCCAATCGACTCACATGCTTCGAAGATTAACGAAGTCGCGCTTCGGCGAATATGCTCCATCCATGAAATCCCTTTCGCCGACGTGTTGGTTCCGTCAAGGCATGATCGTCCTCATCTGCCCCCAATCGGATATACTGCCTGTAACAAGTTTATGTGCTGGATGGGTAGCATGCCCCTATTCAATCTATTTCTTCGGGACGTGTTGTAGTATATAGACATCGCCCATCGTAGCTGCATCCAAACGGCCACGCGTTCATATACGGGACCTACCTCCTTTTCATGGCCGTCTTCTCTAGGCCTCCAACTTCCGGCGACATTAGATATATTTATATGATTAAGAAAAGGAAAGATAGCTCCTCCTTTGTGTTCTTCAAGCCGTACCACAAATGCCAGATTTTGACCGGAGCATGTAGCAAATTTGCCCTGTACAAACAGGAATGGTTCTATGTGCGTTGCCCTCCTGGTTTCGCGAGGAGATGGGTTGAAGGCAGTAAGTCTTTTCCCTGAGTCGACATTCGCGCTCTATCCGAGCTATGACTTTTCTAACTTCTTGTTTTATCTTTTCAGGTATCAACCCACGTCCTAAGGGCCAAGAATATTCTGAGACCGTCGAAGCCATTAGAGCTCTTCCTGCCGAGGAACGGGACATTCGAACCCTCATTTCAAACGAGTCATTATCGAGATTCGGTCTTTTAGTAGGAGGTCGCCGGATTAGCCTTCCTGAGGGCATCTCCATTCCCAAGCTCGCACCCGGTAAAGGGAAAAAACTAGCTGAATCGTCATCGCGCAATATCCCTGATGTACAGGAAGGGGAGAAAATCAAAGAGAGTGAAGCTCCTGAAACACAAGGCGAGAATGTGGGTCCGACCCAGGACCCGCTGGACGAAGTGCATGATATTGAGACGTCATCTTCCCCTTCGAAGGGGAAGAAGAAATTGACGTATAAGATACGGAAGGAGAAGGTTGGCGGAACTTCCAAAGTTACGCTCATCACACCCGAGAAAGAGGCTTCTTCACAGCACATGGAAAGTTCTTTAAGGGGTCTGTCGAACCTTACCATTCCCAGTGATCTACTCAATTACAGTTTCGACGATCCAGAAGCTCTTAAATTTCATTCGCCCACTAGAGGCGGCATGGGAGTTCAACCCCCAATCCAGGGAGATAACACTCCAATCAGTAGAGATAAAGGAACTGGTCCGTCGGGGGGAACACTAGGACACACACGCACACACGCACTTCACCATACACTTCAATTTTTTCATTACCCCGATTTTTCCTAACTCATTGTTGTTTTTATTCAATGCAGGTGACATGGGGCGCTCCCACGGGTTCGATCGCCTCCACGGTTCTTCTGTATTTCACCATCCGGGACGGAATTCAAGCTCCGGTAGATGTAGGGACAGAGACGATTACGAAGATCGAGACAACCGTCCTCGTGATTCGTCTTATCGAAAGAAAACATATTCTCAGTCTTCATATTCTCGTGATCCCCCTCCTCAAACTGAGCCAGATAGAGAAAAACTTTCGCACAAGGGGTCTCAACCCGATGTCTCTCGAGAACAACATTCCGGTTCGTCGAGCACACGTCAATCTCGGGAACATCGGAAGAGAACAGAACTTTCAAAGCCTCCTCCCCCTGTTACTGCGACTGACCCAATGATAGCAGAGAAGATGGTCGATCTTAAGGCTAAATTCCCAAAAATCTACTTTGACGGCCTGAAATTCCTCCCAGCTATTCACCACATTCCAGGGCACGTCAAACAGAGTGCCCTCGCCTGCAACAATGACGTCTATGTTCAACATGACGTGTTTGCACATTTGGTCGAAAAAGTCTCAGAAGTATCCATTGAGCGCCAACAGTAGATTGACCGTTTGAGGCTGGATGCTATCTTCGACAAGGACATCATCAAGAATCAAGATGAGGAGCTTGCTTCGTATAAGTTGAAACTTGAAGCCGCAGAGAAGAGTGCAAAAGACACTGCTGAGGCCGTCACTCGTCTAGAGGCAGCCCAACAAAAGGAACTTGATGAAGCAGTCCAGCGCAGTGGAGCCCTTGCCTTAGAAAAAGATTCTATCCAGAAAGAAAGGGACGCGCTCGCCCTGCAAGTCAAAGAGTTGAAAGAGCTATTCTCTAAGGAGAAAGAATATAAAATAGCCGCTCAAGAAGAGTACCAACGATACTGCGACGAAATTGTTGCTACACGGCTCTTAAAAACAAAGCTCGATGATGAACTTGCTAAGGTTGAGATAATGAAAGGCGAAGCCCGTGAGGAGGGCAAGAGAAAAGCTTCTGAGGAGATTGATTCTCGCCTCGAAGCAGCTGCAAAGGCCGGTAGAGAAGAGGTCAAGTGCATGTTTGACCCGCTGATTGCCGAATACAACGCCCGCGTCCTTATGCACCGCGACTTGACATTCCTAGGCGAGGGCTATCTTGAATCTCTAGCTGAGGCCTGGGAGACTTTAATAAAGATCAGAAAGATCGAGTCGGGCACTGAGGAAATCGATGAGGAGGCTCTGGTGAAAGAATTTCTCAGAGGGAACGAGCCGGCGGACTTATCTGCAGCTTTGGCTCTTTATAGTAAAGGCTCTCCCCTATCAAAAGAGAAAGACGACGAAGCTGGTCTATTTGGGGCTAAGGCTGCAACTCCTCCTTCTGCTGCTCCTCCATCTGCTCAATCGGCCGGTCGGCCAACACTTGACCCATTTGAGCAGCATGCCGGCTATGATCCGGAAGATCCCGGGCTCGGCGTTCATGTGCTATCCCCTATTCTAGAGGGTGAAACTCCACGCGCAATTGATAGCCAGCCAGAACCCGGTATAAAACTCTTTTTTAGAAGTTCAAAGATCTGTCATTTTCTGGTAGCGGTTATTTGTCCTAATGTTCGTTCTTTATGTTTTTATGCAGGCCACTTTGATCCTGAACCAACTCCGAGGAGCGACGACGCCAAGGAGGAGGCAGGGAAAACAAGCGATGTCGCTCATGCGGGAGTAACTCCCGGCCCTGACGCTCAAGTGATCGGGGAGCTAGATGATGATAAGTTTGACACTTCATCTTCCGTTGAAGGGAGTGATGAAATCGAGATCACTGGCGCCTCAGAACATACTTCGAAGATGAGCATGAAGGAGCGACTTGCAGAAGAGGAGAAAAAGAAGGTCGAGATCAAGGTTGAGCCTCAAATACTGGAACTTACCGACCCGCGGAATAGACCTCTGAAAATCATTCTCCCTGGCAAATTCAAACTACTGGATGTTCCTTCTCCCACTCCTGACTCTGCTTCTTTGGCAAGCAAAAAATCCAAGATGAAGCATGAGGGAGAGGAGTCATCTGAGCAAACAAAGGAAGATAAGAAGAAGAAGCCGAAGAAATAGCCACTATACTCGTTCAACGAGACTTTGTTTAGGCCTTGTAACTACTTTTACTTTTTCGTTCCCGTAGTTTGTGTAGATAAAAATTTTGACTCCAAGTTTTGGAGGAGTAGTTGTGGAACCCTACCTTGGATTATTGAATAAAGTTTTGTTTCTTTATCACTTTAACGATTCTTTTGCTTTCTTAGCTTTCTGTATAACTGTGGTCGAAACTCAAGTTCTTATGAGCCGCATAATTTCCCAATCCATTTTCACATTGTTCGAACATTCTTTGGATACTTAGAATTTTTCCTAATCCGCGCTCCGGGGATTTAGAGTAATTTCAGTCCGCATTCAGGGGATTTAGAGTACTCCAGTCTGCTCTCAGGGGATTCGGAGATTCGAGTCGTTTATACTCTAGTCCGCACTCCGGAGACCTAGAGTACTCCGGTCCGTGCTCAGGGGACTTGGAGATTGAAGTCGTTTATACTCTAGTCCGCACTCCGGAGACTTAGAGTACTCCGGTCCGCGCTCAGGGGACTCGAAGATTTAAGTCGTTTATACTCTAGTCCGCACTCCGGAGACTTAGAGTACTTCGGTCCGCGCTAAGGGACTCGGAGATTGAAGTCGTTTATACTCTAGTCCGCACTCCGAAGACTTAGAGTACTCCGGTCCGCGCTCAGGGGACTCGGAGATTTGAGTCGTTTATACGAGTTCGTACATCATACGGAATAATGTAACTCCAGCGGTTCATCACCAGATTATAAGGTACATAAACATTAATAATTCATGAAACAGATGGCTTCAAGCCTTTATTAATGAAACAAACTAAACTGTCCAACTACACACTAAAAAGGAAACTAAGAATCAGCGGAATAAAAACATATAGCAAACAATTGTACCTAAAACAGGAAAGAAACAGGCTAAATGTAATAATTTCGCAAATGTTCACTGTTCCAAGCTCGGGGGAGTGCCACGCCATCAACGGTCGCTAGCTTGAAAGTTCCCTCTCCAAACTTCCGTTCAATGACATATGGACCTTCCCAGTTGGGGTTCATACGTGATGGCACCGGGAAAACTCGTTTCAAAACGAGATCACCCACATTAAAGCTCCATGGGCGGACTTTGTTGTCGTAATATCGCTTGACTCGGTGCCTATGTGCTGCTGCTCTTAGTTCAGCCTCTTCACGTTTTTCATTGATGCAGTCTAGTGATTCCAACAAGAGATCCTGATTCGTCCTAGGATCATAATATGTCACTCGATGCGATGGAACTTCAAGCTCCACGGGTATAACGGGTTCCGAGCCGTATGCCAATGCGAATGGAGTGTGGCCAGCCGCGGACTTGTGGGTAGTTCTATAAGCCCATAAAGCTGTTGGGAGTTCATCTACCCACTTGCCTCCGGCTTTTTCCAAACGCTTCTTCAGTATGGACTTGATTATTTTGTTTACGGCTTCGACTTGTCCGTTAGCTTTTGGTTGCGCAACGGCGGCGAACTTCTTCTTAACGCCGTACTTTAAACAGAAATCTTTGAATTCTCTTCTTTCAAACTGCGTTCCATTGTCCGTAATGATGGTTTGACGGAATTCGATTTATGATACGCGCCGCAGTTGATAATGCCTCAGCCCAAAAGCCTCTAGAGAAGCCCACCGTCAATCTCAAGCAACGAGCCTTCTCTAGTAGAGTCATGTTCATCCTTTCTGCAACCCCATTGGATTGCGGATCTCCGGGTGTAGTGAAATGTCTCAAAATGCCATGCTATCTACAAAGCTCGAGGAACTCCCTAGAGACAAATTCATCACCATTATTAGATCTCAGCACCTTCAACCTAGAACCAGATTGGTTTTCAACAATCGCTTTCCAGTCTTTGAACTTCTCAAAACTCTCTGATTTGGCCTTCATCACATACACCCATACTTTCCGAGAAAAGTCATCAATGAAAGAGATAAAATACTTTGCTCCTCCAAGAGAAGAAGTAGCAACTGGTCCCCAGACATCTGTATGCACGTACTCAAGTACTCGCCTTGATCTATGGAGTCCAACTCCAAAAGATACTTTAGTTTGCTTGCCTAACACACACTCTTGGAAAAAGTCCATCTTGTCGAAGTTTTCTCCTTTGATCATCTTCCGTCTTCGAAGCAACTCTAAGCCCTTCTCTGAAATATGACCCAACCTGAGATACCAAAGCTTTGTGGCATCCAAAGGACGAGAACTATCTACTCCAACACACGACTCTCCAAGAATCGTGGTTCCTTTCAGCAAATATAGATTTTGGAACACATCTCCTTTCATAAGAACTAGTGCACCTCTTGAAACCTTTAGACTATCCTTCTCGATAGTTACCTTGCATCCCAAAGATGCCAATTGTCCTAAAGAAACTAAGGACTTCCGAAGACCTGGAACATATCGGACACCTGTCAAAGTGCGTATCACTCCGTCAAACATCCTGATCCTCGCCGTACCTTCAACCATTGCTCTACAGCTAGCATCATTACCCATAAGAATAGAGCTTTTCTCTCGTCCAACGAAAGAACTGAAGTAATCCTTATTAGGCGTCATATGGAAAGACGCCCCCGAATCCAACACCCAATGGTCTGAGACATCCGAAATTGCTACAAACAACACATCGTCAGAAACAGACTTCTTCACCGCAAATGATGAAGATCCGTCTTCTTCCTTCTTATTCAAATCTGGACAATCCTTTTTCCAATGTCCGGGTTTCTTGCAGATAAAGCACTTCCCGTCCTTAGACTTTCCTCTCCTGCCATTGTCGGACTTCCTGGACTTGGAACGCCCTCTAGAGTGCCAATTCTTCTTATCTTCTCTACCTCTATCAACAAACAGGCCGTGACTACTACTTCCACCTCTACTTCCTTCACTTATCTCATTCATCTGATCTCTCAATCCCTCAGATAGAAGGCCCGACTTCACATCCTCCACTATCAATGTGTCTTTAGCGAAGATAAGGCTGTTAGTGAAACCTGTGTAACACTCCGGAAGAGAACATAAAAGATTCATTGCCATTTTCTCCTCATCCATCTTCAAGTCAATAGTCTTCATCTTCATCACATGATCATCAAAGAAATTAAGATGTTCCTTTACTGAAGTACCCTCTCTCATCCGCATGGTGAAGAATGTCTTCAGCAATATCAGATGGTTAGTCAGATATTTCTTCAAGTAGAGATTCTCCAGCTTGGTCCAAATGCCCCTAACAGTGGTCTCACTGCTAATCTCCGAGATGACATTCTCTCCCATAGCTAGCTGTAAAGTAGTAAATGCCCATTTCTCCACCTCCTTCCCTTCCGCGACTGAGATGTCAGCCTTCAACTCCTCAGGGGCAAACACTAGTGGATGGACTTCCTTCCTCATTAGAACAACCTTCATCCTCCATTGCCACTTCTCGAAGTCTTTATCCCCATTCCATTTCTCAATTGCCAACTGTGATCCTGACGCGATAAACATACCTCTAGTATAGGGTCT
Source organism: Allium fistulosum (assembly GCA_030737815.1). Taxonomy (NCBI): domain Eukaryota; kingdom Viridiplantae; phylum Streptophyta; class Magnoliopsida; order Asparagales; family Amaryllidaceae; genus Allium; species Allium fistulosum. The sequence continues at coordinate 540,513,186 of CM060901.1, read as the reverse complement.
TGTAACAATTGGAGTCGATTCATCTCCAGCCATAGTGTCTAACACTCCTCAATCAACCTTGCATCTCCGATATCAGACTGGTGGGGAAAATCCTTTCAGATGATTAGTCTAAGGGAATAAAAAATCCAACATAGCGGAAAACAACTGGATCGTGATTGTAGTGAGACGATACAAACAGATATAAATACTAGAACAAATAGTCATAGATCTATGCAATGCAGAAAAATAAATAACACCGGTATTTATAGTGGTTCCACTACCGCGAGGCAATGTACGTCCACTTGGGGAGAGGAGATTTTATTAATCACTGAAAGATTAGAGTTACAAGATTGATTCACTTTTGGAGGCTATACCTAAGAAGAATTTAAAATACAGACAAAATTTTGCAAAGTTTCAGCTCTCTAGAACGGCTTTGAAATTAGCTGAAATTAGCTCTCAATTTCGGCTATTGTTTTCCAGAAGCTCCTCTATTTATAGAGTGGAGAAATGAGGAGGGATGGCTGCTATATAGCAGCCCTAGGGTTTGGTTCAGCATGCATCTGGTTTGGTTCGGCAAAACATCGAGCGAAACAGATGGGCCGGCATCTCCAAAGTACCGAATGAAAAATCTGGTTCGGCAAAAACTAATGCCGTTCCAATTCACCGCTCCAATCATTTCATTCGGCAAAGAAGACTTCGTTCGGCATGCCAAATGCCACTCCATAATTATCAGACGAGATTTGTCGTTCGACACTTCCATTTTACCAAACAAAACTCACTCTAGCTTCTTTATTTTACCAAACGAGAACTTTGTGGCTTCCTCCTCTTCTTGGTTTCCTTCTCTTCGTTCGGCAAGGCCACCGCTTCGTCCAAATCTAGGGTTTCACCTTCATCGACTGCTTCTGCAACATCGCTTCTTCCTCCAATTGAATTACGGTATCAAATTCTAACACGTGAATGAACGTTGATTAAATCCCTATAAAATATTACGTCCGGTAATTAAATCCATGGATGCTTTGGCATTTCTGGACGTTGATTTAATCACCATCCAGAGTCTAGACCTTGCTTTAACCAGCATTCAGTGTCTAAATGTTGATTTAATCAGCGTCCAGAATAGGGCGTTGGTTAAATCGGCATCCTGTTGTAGGGCTCCCTCATTAACATTCAGGACCTGAATTTTGAGTCCTGTATCTGTTGAATATACTCTTACCATCCACTTTCCTCCAGATTATCCATTTAAACCACCGAAGGTATTATCAATAAAATCACGATCATCACTTTTGTTTTATCGTATTCTGTATTATTATCTTTAATTGCTAATTGTAATCGCTTATAATTACATAATGGCTCTGGGACCTTCTGGGTACTGATTATCAAGTATGTTAGCTTATTCTCTTCTCATTTGATTTATGCTACGTGTTTAGATGCTTCTTTATTTGATTGGGTTATTCAGGGGATGCACTATTGGTATCTAGAATTTTAGGTAATGTTTGATTTAAAAACGAATTTTTTGTTTTCGATTTACAATATGTATGTAAAATATGAGAAGAATGGAGGGACGACGGAGGGGATGAAAGAAAGACGGATGAGAGGACGAATGGGATAGAGGGATGACAAAAGAATGGATTGTTTCACGTGCTTGTGTTATTTCACAAAATACGGAAAACAAAAAAAAAATTGTTTTCTATTTTATATGTTAACTTCATTTTCTAAATTGGTCGTTTTTGGCAATATACATGCGTCATGTTCATTTTTGTATGGACGAAACTCAAAACTAAAAACAACAAACCAAACACTGCCTTAGCATTTTAAATGCTAATTCACGTTGTACTTTTTACACCCGGCAGTACATTGTGTCCTCGCAGTAAGTTGTGCAATGAACTTGATTTCTTTATTTTTCCTTTAGCATCGCATTTTATCGTATTTTCTTGTTTATCATTGATGGCACTCTTTTATTATGATTTGCTATACAGTTTTTCTTGGAATAGTTTTGGACAATTATTAATACAGTGGTTATGTAAACTACACTATAAAGTGATATAATTTTCTTTGCCTTAGCTAACTCAATATTGACATAGTGTTTTAATGTGGTACCTCATTTTATAATAAACTTGGTTGGCCTTCTTGGGTTTTGATAATTGGAACTTGTCAATGCATTGGGTTTAGATAATTGGAACTTGTCAATGTATTGACAAAAATCAACAGGGAAACATCACATATCTTTGTCACCTCTCTATATTTCCTTCTATAATAATAGTATTATGGCTATAGTCATGTCTTTTCCTTATGAAAAATTTGTGTTAAAAATTGATAATCAATGTGGTAGGACATGTTTTTTCCCTCCCTTTCAAATACTATTGATGTCGTGATTTCACTTAGGAATTATGGAAATGATGAGTTTTTATCTTAAATAATAATAATAATTTACAGAGAACATTAAACAACTCGGTCATGCTGCCCATAAAGCAACAGTAGGCTGCCGCCATCCAAAAGCAGCGCCAAGCTGCTACAGTACGCAGCAGCGCATCAAGGGGAAAAAAACAAATTAAATAATGGGAATTTATTTTAAAGGACAAATAATTTAAAAGTTTATTCATAAGGACACGCGCAAATAATTTTCTTTCAAAGGATAGGCCCAAAGCCCATTCGCGTGTTAAAACATTTCTCCATTTCCTTCGCTCGTCTTTCTGTTCGATTTTCAAATCCACTTTCTCCTTCACGACACAAAATAGGAAATACAAAAAAATGGCAAACGAAACCATAGGAAAACCTCTACCTCCATCTCAATCGCATACTTCAAGCGATCAAAAACAAGCAGAGTTTCAGCACGAATCTGATACCTTATCCCCTCAATTTGATAGTCGACAAAAACCTAATACCCTAGCGCCTCATTCTGATAATCAGCTCGAATCTGGAAATATAGAACCTCAATCTGAGAATCAAGCCGAAACTGAAAACCTAGCACGTGAATCTGATATTCAGCACGAACCTGATATCCTACCTCTTCAGTTTGAAAGTCCGCATAAAAATGATACCGTACAACCGCATTTTGAAACTCATCACAAATATTATGCCTTAGCAGCTGAATCTGATACCCTACCTTCTGAATCTCAAACTCATCATAAAACTGATACCCTACAACCTCATTTCGAAACTCATCACGAACCTAATACCCTAGCAGCTCTATCTGATACTTAGCATGAATCTGATACCATAGCAGCTGTATCTGATACTCATCATGAAGAAAATATCCTAGCTCCAGTAGAGACGCGGAAGGAATCTACAAAGTTAAGACTATTAAAACGACCAATGGAAGAAGAAATACAGCAAAAAAGAGAAAGAAGAACAAAAATGAGATATGAAGAAAACAGAGCAGAAGAAAAGGTAAATGATACTATGAAATGAAGCATAACAAAACCATTGTAGATTTATTATGTTACTATTGAACTTATTTTACAGAAAAATGAAGAAAACATGCAGGAAAAAACAGCAGGTGACAAATCAACTATAGAACAGGTGCAAAAAAGAGAATTAAGATCGAGGAAAAAAAATGAGAAAACAATTCAGCAGCAAATTCAACAGGTAACTGATACCATTTAATTATGAAACTGATACTATTTAATCATTAGATGTATTTTAATAGTGTTAATATGTTAAACCGGAAAAAGCTCAAACAAATAAGGGAAAAACAAATAGCAGTTGAGGAATCTGAAGATGAACAAGTCAATACGGTAGAATTACAAGCCATATCACTTATAAAGATTTTCATGTTCAAAAAGCGATACATATAGTTTGTTTGGTAGAAGACAAAGCTTAGTTGGTTAAAAAATAGATTTCATTGTCATTCGTTACAAAACCGATACTAATATATTGAAAATATGATAGCCAACATCTGTTAGAATTAACGTGATACTTTGTATTCGGAGAAATTAATTTCAGCACGACACATAAAAACTAATACCAACATCCTACAATAGTGATGCCTATTGTCTAATTGTGTGTAGCTGATTCATTTTAGTTTACAAATTATTTCACCATCGTTTTTCTAGGAAAACCGATATTAAATTCTTACAAAATGGTACCGACTATATAATATGTTTTAGTTCATATTTCAATGTTGCAATTTTTCAATAAAATGATACATATATTTCACAAAATGATACCCACTGTATAACAAACCGATACCTATATTTCATAAAATGATACCTATTGTTTGTTTAGTTGAAGACAAAACTTTGTAATTTTAAAAATAATTTTTCAATAGTTTATAATAAAACTGATATAGTTATATTCATAAAATGATACCCACCATCATTGGTGGAATTTGCTTGTCCGTAATTGAAATTATTTCTATCACAAATATAAAACTGACATTGATGTAATGCAAAACCGATACCTACTATCTATTTTTATGGACATGATATCTTAAAATTGATATACTGTTTGTTTGAACCAAACTGATACATACACCTTACAAACGTGATACTCACTTTATCTTTCTTTGGACTTTATACTTTTAATTATACAAATTACTTTCATCGTAATTTGTAACAAAGTTAACACGAATATAAGCTAAAAATGATACATGCAATATGTTTCTTTTGAAGTTATTATGTAGCAATTTTAGAAGTATTTCAATCATAATTTTTAAGAAATTGATACCTACATTTAGCAAAAATGATACCAAATTTTTGTTAGATAAAAATATCATGTTTTATCTCATGTTTATGGAAAATGATACCGCTATATCATGTTATATATTGTTATGTTTCAATGATGTTTGTTTCACTAACAACTTAATTCCACTTTTTCATGAAATAGGATGATGATGATTCTGTGAATCCATGTCGTGAAAGCATGCATGCGACATCAAAAGAACCAAACAAGTAGATAGAAAAATCTAAAGATGTTAAGCCAGAAACTGCGTATAGATATGGCTGACAAGCTATCTACAAGATAATGAAACTGGTCAAAGAAAAAAATGGACTGAGTAAAAAACAATTCGATATCTTAAAGAAGACACCATTTTACAACTTTTTCATAGTCATCTATGAAGAAAAAATAATGCAGACTGTCTCATGGCCAGAAACAATAGAGAAATTTTTTAGTAAATTTGTCAAAAAGTTTATCTCCAACCAAGAAACATGTCTGGATGTTCCATGCTTCCATTGGTAAGATGTGTTATGCAAAATATTATTAATTGAAAAAATGTTATATTAAATATTCTTATCTAATCATATCTTTAAATGTTTATAATATTACTTCTGTGAGAAAATGAACCTCATCCAACCTAGAAGGCAACTTGCTGAAGATTTACCCAGATTTGCACGATGGGATGTAAGAAAGCTTAAAGACATTGTTGTGAAACAATTTTTGAATGATGTAAAAGTTAGCAAGGTAAGTTAAAATTCAATCTTACTTACACTAATCAATATCAGTTTACATTTTATGTTCTCTCTGTGAGTAGTATCAGTTTCAACACTTAGAATAATTTTTTGTCTCTGCACAGTATCAGATGTGCCTCTTTGCAGTATCACTTTAGCTTCTGATTAGTATCAGTTTCAATGTGTAGCTTTAAATTTTTGTGTCCATAGTATCAATTTTTCCTTAGTATAGTATATCTTATCATTTTTCACAGTATCGGTTATAATACACAATAATACTTGGTATCATTTTTAACACTGCACACAATCAATTAGTAAGTATGTCACATACCGAAATTTTCGACTTTTGAAAATTCGACATCGATACCCACTTTATCAACTGCCGAGCAATCGAGTGCCAGAAACTCCAATAGTGAGGGTTTTAGAAAGAAGAAAACAGAAGAAAAGATAGAAGAAGAAGAAGAAAGAAGGAACAGAAAGAAAAAGAACAACATCAGAAGCAGAAACAATATCAGAATCTTACACATCGCAGCGGAACAATATATAATAAATAAACACTAGTCTTTTAAAACAAAGAGCTATATCAGTTTATACATACATCAATCATCAGAGTCAATATACAACAATGGACAGTTATATAACTTGTCCTCATACAGAATACACAGCGGAATAAATAATTTCAGATACAAATACTACGTCTCGTCATCCAGCTTGCTTCCAAAGCTCCAGAATATCCAGAATATCCTGATAACATAACTCTAGGCTGCCCGTGTGGAAATTGGTGGGCACCCAGAGTTTAGAAGGGAACAATAAACTCCGAGTCAGTCATGGTGACTGGTGTGAGATCGTAAAACAGTTATTTTTCACAAAGAAAATAAAACAAATTCGCATTGCTTTTGGAAAATGAAACTACCATAAGACCTCCCGCCACACACACAATGCAAACGCAGAATTGGAGGAGATTTCTTCTTATGATAGTCAAAGATGCTTACTACGCAAAAATCAAATCATTTTTGATATTATTATTAGTGCATAGTGTAGAAAACATTTCGAAAGTAGAATATAAATCTTAGCCAGCATAGGTACCATTATAGTATGCTTGCTATAGCTACCATATTAAATGGCAGGTTCTACAACTAAAACCGTACAAGGCACGTATTGTTTCTTTGGATTTCCAACAAATGGTCAGGCTAAGGAACTTCCTATCCACGATGGGTACGTCCCTGGAATAGACGACCCGAGAAATAACCTAACATTACGGTTAGATCTCTGCCAACACAAGGCCGGGTTACCTCTGCAAAAATAGGTAACTACTGACACGCGTATGTCATCCCCCGATCGTAACCGATCTTCCCGAGGATCCCCGATTTCCAACAACCACAAAGTAATAAATTTGCAGCAACCACATAGGTTAAGTATCTGGGCTCCATACCATGATACCACCTCTATCCAGAAGGAATGACATACACTAAGGGGCGCTACTCCCTAGAACCTTGCTGCATCCTTCCTGTTTTGACCATTTCCGGGGTGTGAGGCTCGATGAAGTCTCGTCCACAAAGCTACGCTTCTCAAAAAGCCATGCTTCGGGTCAAACAAATGATCAACCTATGATCACAAAGATATAAGATCAAACAAATGATCATATCACAAATAATCAAACACTGATCATTTCACAGCAACACTCAGTATGCCACGTTACCAAATTGGGATATATCGCTGATAAATTTCAACTACATAACCTCTGAGCTCGTACGTCTCAGAGAAGGGTGTTAAGCTAAGAGAATAAATTCTCCGCCACCAACAGAAATGTATTTGAAAGAAATCAGCTTTATATCTCAAATTGTAACGTCAGACACACAATCCATACAAGTCTGTTCCGGGATCGAACAGAACCGAAGGCACTTCTCACAAAGCCCTTGCATATCCGGATAATTTTCTAATCACGTCCGGACTTCCCGTCACTAAGGGTGATAAAACCTCTAAATCGGAGATCAGCCGATGTAGAGTAACTCGACGGTAATCCTTCCGTTTTCAAAAATATCCGGTCTTCAACACCGGTCTTTGAATGCGATTCATAACGACGTATCACATATTCGGAATGGGTTATACGACCCCATGATCCTTTCCCGGCTAACCCGAATAGTGAGCGCTTATTCAAAAATAAGTGTGGCATTCAAATTCATCCAATTCACAACAAATACCTATCTAAAGGTAATTATTGATAGTCGGTTATTTAACTATCAATAAAGATGCGCAACATCATCAGATTCCAAATAATTTTCCAAATTATTTCATCTTCAAAAATATCTTTACTAGATATAAAATTTCCACACTTTAAAAATAAATCAACGTTTATTTTTAAACAACTTCCCTTTCTTTTATAAATTCCATAGTGAATTTATATTTTCAAAATATCTACTGATATACGATTCTCAAATCGATTTCAAATATTCAACTTCATTTTATCTTTAAGAAGATAAAATCTCAAAACGTTTCATTTCATTTTGGAAAACATTTCCATACTTATCTAATAATAAGTATTTCACAAATCTTTTATTTTCAACACTTGGAAAATATCCGATATACTTAAATCAAATTAAGTATATATTCATTCTTTAAGGAAATCATTTATTATAACAACATTTATTTGAGTCAAAACGAATGTTACGTAAAACATCGTTACGACGACTCAAAATCACTAGTATAGGGATTCGAAAATTAAGATAGATATATAAATCCCAATACTAGATAAAAACATTTCCTTTCGGAAATCATCTACTATAACAACAGTGTGTTATAGTCCACCATTTTCTTAAATTTCTCGAAAACGTCTATTTCAATAACAAGTGTTGAAATCTATGCTTTCGATTCATAATACATTTTAAAACATTTTTAAAATGTTTAACTTCATTTTTTTAATATCACTTCTTCAAAAATAAATCCATTTTACTAAACAATATATTCATTGTCCAAAATCGTGAATATAATTCACTTAACCCAATTTCAATCCTTTCTACGCATTTTAATTTCAATAGAGATTCGCTATCCAAAATCGCGAATATATCTTCTTTAAAAATCTTCTATATTTAATTTATCCAATTCAATTGATCTCGAATTTATAAAACAACGTTTATAAATTCTATTTTTATATTTTATAATAACTTTGATTTATAAATCTCCTTTATAAATCAATTCGATAAATATTCCATTTAAAGGCAAAAATCCAATTTATAAGTAAACTTCTTATAAATCTTTTATTCTAAAATTTCATTCATTATATAACTTCACACTTTATAAATCTATAAACTTCATATCTTCACAATTTATAATTCTATAAATTTTCTATCTTCACAATTTATAATTCTATAAATTTTCTATCTTCACAATTTATAAAACTCGTTTTAAATTCCAAAAATTTTAATTGATAAATATCAATTTTGTACATCTTTTACATACATCGTTTTTAATAATTCAAAAACCCAAATTTAAACTATTTTATAAATCACTTAACTATTTATTTCAAAAATCATCTTTTGGTTATATTTCACAAACATTAAAATTTCCATAACTTTAAATTTATAACATTTATTTATTTAAGATAAATAAATTCAAAAATTTAATAAATCGTATACTTTCCAAAAAATCACTTCAAAATCCTTTTTAAAGTAAAAATCGTTATTTTTTTTAAAACTTCAAAAGTTTGAATCCAATGATGCAACGCACCAATTAGTCCATCACACATCAAACATCATATATCATCATATGAGAACAGAATATATATCAATATCTGTAAATAAATAAATACAGTTGAGGAATCCAGTTGGATCCCTCCAACCTGTTTCCCTGCATCCAAAGATGTTAGCACAATACCAATTCCACTTCGAGGTGGAATATCGCGGTATATAGGTTTTATAAAAATCCGCTTACTAACGGCGCAATAGGGTCTCATCCGCTATACGAGGCGGGAAATCAATCAATCTAATATATACATATGCCAATATGTATATATTGCTATATATATATATAGATATATCCTACTATATCTAATATCACATCCAATGGCAATCAACACAATCAATAACTGCAATTCAAAATATATTTTTGAGTGAGAAAATAATCTCACCTTTGCTTTTAATTTTGCAATCCTATTTCCAATCCCATTTTGTCTTCACAGTATTAAACCTTGTATAGACAATTTATATGATCTGTTAATATTCGAACAAATCGAACAACCAATTATCGTTTAATAGTTTTGATTAGCTGATAATTTTATCTAAACCAATTTTCTCTTTTAATAAATTTCTTTAAGTGTCTAAGAACAAATACATTTTTCCATAGTTCATTATTTAAAAATTTCACTAGTAAATGGAAATAGGTATATTTGTGTTATTAATACTTTAACTTTATCAAACAATTCATTACCCTAAATAAATTTGTTTAACTAAAATTTTAGTTCAAAACTAAATTTTCTTTAAATCTTCTCCTTTTCCCAATTTTATTTATTTAAAATATTTTCTGTAAAGAAAATCACAGTAATTCATTTTACTATCAATATACAATATTTAAATTAATTTTTTCCAAGTTTAAATCAAATAACCAATCAATAACTTTCTTAATTTCTCTGCATATTATTTTTATAAAAATTCATTTTCTTTTCACTGTAAACTAAAATTTTATTTTCATATATATATTTACATATATATATATATACATTGATTAAATTGAATAAAAGAAAAACATTATACCTTACTGAACAAAGATGAACCCAGGATCGAACTCGAGTTCGCCCACTACCACGTCGTTGATCGAGATAGCATCCCTAATATCAATCGCGAACCCTCCTGCTATCGCAACCCCATGCCGTTGCCGATGAACTCACGACTATCTCCTCTGCTCGACGTCGCCCCTATTGGCCTCGAATCGATGCTCCCCTTATTCGAACGTGGCCCTCCTATCGCGCGCCACTGCTTCGCGTTCGAGCCTCAAAGTTCGCCGCCTCTGACATGCCACCGCGAGACACTCTAGATCGACCCACTCGATGCCGATATCGCAGCCTCCCCACGTCGCCAATCCCTGAGTTGCCTTCGACGCGTACGCCACCACGTGCTCTAACTGCCGAAGTCGAAGTCGCCGAAACCCCCAATATGACTCGTCGCCACCACCAGCCGAGACCACGTCGCCCTCGCCTGAAAATCATCGCGAATAATAATCGCGGTCGCAGTCGCTATTAATCGCCGAGAGCCTCAACCCTAACTCGCGAATTTCATTTGAACTTGATTTGAAAAAATAGAAGGAGGCGGCCATTATTTGAACGAGATTTGGTTTTTTTCTTTTAAAACGAAGAGGAGTTCGGCTGTTAATTCGTTTGATTTTTTTAAAACTGGAACTTGAGAGGATGGGAAGGAAAGGGAGATGGGTTGCACGATAGTCTCGTGATGCTCGGCGTGGATTTAGGGAAGAACGTGCTATAGTTGACCAATAAAAATATAAATTAAAATTTGAATTTCGTTAAAAATTCAAATGCGTTTTCCTGTCGTGTGCTCACATACAAGCACCGAAAAATACAAAAATTGAAACCTTACAATAATATCCCACTACGGATCCGATGGAACTGGTTTCGTCGAATTCTGAGACTGTGCCTCGGACGGCTATTTTTAAATATCGATTCGAACGATATAATTTCAAACTGAACAATTCAATTTCAAATTCGATTCTGAAGCTCCAATTATCTTCAGTATCATCAATATAAATATTAAAAGCTTTCGAAATATTTTTCTTCAACTTTAAATTGAAGATTCAAATTTTTATCCAGCACTGTATAGACTAAATTTCAAAATTAAATCACCAAATACAAGGTTATATCGGGGATTCAAATTAAATCATCGTTCAAATATTTAAAATTAATTAAATATTTTCAATTTAATTTGTTCAAAATTCTGGGTCGTTACAGACTTCCCTCCTTAAAAGAATTTCGTCCTCGAAATTACAAGTTAGGAAAAATGATCCTTAACTCGTCTACTATTTTTCACAATCTAATAGTTTTATCAAATTTTCAAAACAAATCTCTCTACTAGAGATTCGTTATTAATTCAACTAAATTTCCAACTTCAATTATAAGTTTCAGACAACATTGCTTTACTTCAAAATTCGAATTTAAATTCAAATTTCAAATTTAAACTTTCAAAATTTTCACAAAAATTTTCTAACGCCCTAAATTTCTGAAAAATTTCGCCAGCGTCTCCTTTGCGCGGCTAATACGGTACGACTACAAAACGTCCCTACGGACTCTCAGATTTCAAAAAGAAAAGAAAACGCCAAGCGGCTAGACAAGAAAGTCATCAAATCTCTTATTGAAATTTAAATACTTACCTTTTTGTCGAGCAATTCAAATTATCTTTGAAATCAAATCCAATTTCCTTTTATAACACCTGTATGTCCTACTAGCCATAATATCTAGTTACAACATTCAAACCATTTCGCAAATTTTATCACAAAATTTCAATACTTACTTCTTATATCATTTTTACTTCACTATTGAAGTTATATATCTATTTCATTCAATTTTTACATTTCACATTCATTTGAATTTAATTCACAATTCCAATCTAATTTGGATTCCGTTCGACTTCTGAATATTGAATTTTTATCAATTAACTTTAGTTCACTTCAAACCAATCTCAAACTTCATTTTATTTCACACAATTCAAATTCGTTTTCAATATTCAGTTTTAACTCTAGTTTTATTCTTTTGTTCAATCATCAAATTTTACTTAAGAATTTCACACTTCATTTCTCAAGTTCAATGTAAATATTCCATATACACATTGTATTTATTTTCAATTCACTATTATGGTTTATAACCACTCATATTAAACTGGATTTCAAATTCCATATGAATTTTAATTCATCTCAATTTATTTAATTGATTCACTTATACTTAATTTAATTTAACTCCATCTTTTAAATTGAATTTATTCTATCAATTCAAATTGTATAAGTTATCAACTTAATAATATTTCATAAATATTTCTACATAGTATTCCAGAGTCTTACCATCATTTCAAAATCATTTTGAAAACAATTCAAATCATCCTTTGAATTTCCAAAACAAAACTCTAATTTTCAAACAACTTTCATTTAAAACAATTTGGCAGCAATTCCTCTTTTGGAAACCCGAAAATGAACATCGATGATGCTGCAGTCATTACCGAAGTTATTTTCCAGCGACCGAAAAGAGTTTAGAGCTTTCATCTCTCTAAAATACATTTCAAAACCTTTGAAATTCATTTTCAAATCAAAAAGGATTTAAACCTTCCAAATCTCCAAAATTTTTCAAATTCTTTTCAAACAGTTCCAAAAACTTTTCTGGAACTCCGTTTCATTTATAAATTCATTTATAATTTATATTCTTAAATTTCATTTGTATATTGATTTATTTCTTAACTTTGGAGTTATGATTTCAATTTCTTATTCAATTTTAGTGACGATAATTCACTATTATTACTTCCTAACATCCATGCAACCATATACTATAGTACTTCATAGAAAAACATTTCTTTTCTATACAAAAATAGTTTTGGGCAAAATTATCTCATTTACCCTATTTAAAACAATATTGTGCCGAATTGTTCTATACAAGTGTTTAGAGATCCCTATCGATAGAATTGTACAGACAATACCAACCAGAATCCATATACCACTCAACAAACCAATCATCACAATATAAAACAATTTTTTATATTCAATAACAAATACGCACTCATATCTATTATTACACTCAACTCATTCTAGAGTACTACTGACTCTATCTCTAATGAGTAACACCCAACAGAGCAGGGTTGTCGCTTAACCATATGCTCTGATACCACGCTGTCACGTACCGAAATTTTCGACTTTCGAAAATTCGACATCGATACCCACTTTATCGACTGCCGAGCAATCGAGTGCCGGAAACTCCAATAGTGAGGGTTTTAGAAAGAAGAAAACAGAAGAAAAGATAGAAGAAGAAGAAGAAAGAAGGAACAGAAAGAAAAAGAACAACATCAGAAGCAGAAACAATATCAGAATCTTACACATCGCAGCGGAACAATATATAATAAATAAACACTAGTCTTTTAAAACAAAGAGCTATATCAGTTTATACATACATCAATCATCAGAGTCAATATACAACAATGGACAGTTATATAACTTGTCCTCATACAGAATACACAGCGGAATAAATAATTTCAGATACAAATACTACGTCTCGTCATCCAGCTTGCTTCCAAAGCTCCAGAATATCCAGAATATCCTGATAACATAACTCTAGGCTGCCCGTGTGGAAATTGGTGGGCACCCAGAGTTTAGCAGGGAACAATAAACTCCGAGTCAGTCATGGTGACTGGTGTGAGATCGTAAAACAGTTATTTTTCACAAAGAAAATAAAACAAATTCGCAATGCTTTTGGAAAATGAAACTACCATAAGACCTCCCGCCACACACACAATGCAAACGCAGAATTGGAGGAGATTTCTTCTTATGATAGTCAAAGATGCTTACTACGCAAAAATCAAATCATTTTTGATATTATTATTAGTGCATAGTGTAGAAAACATTTCGAAAGTAGAATATAAATCTTAGCCAGCATAGGTACCATTATAGTATGCTTGCTATAGCTACCATATTAAATGGCAGGTTCTACAACTAAAACCGTACAAGGCTCGCATTGTTTCTTTGGATTTCCAACAAATGGTCAGGCTAAGGAACTTCCTATCCACGATGGGTACGTCCCTGGAATAGACGACCCGAGAAATAACCTAACATTACGGTTAGATCTCTGCCAACACAAGGCCGGGTTACCCCTGCAAAAATAGGTAACTACTGACACGCGTATGTCATCCCCCGATCGTAACCGATCTTCCCGAGGATCCCCGATTTCCAACAACCACAAAGTAATAAATTTGCAGCAACCACATAGGTTAAGTATCTGGGCTCCATACCATGATACCACCTCTATCCAGAAGGAATGACATACACTAAGGGGCGCTACTCCCTAGAACCTTGCTGCATCCTTCCTGTTTTGACCATTTCCGGGGTGTGAGGCTCGATGAAGTCTCGTCCACAAAGCTACGCTTCTCAAAAAGCCATGCTTCGGGTCAAACAAATGATCAACCTATGATCACAAAGATATAAGATCAAACAAATGATCATATCACAAATAATCAAACACTGATCATTTCACAGCAACACTCAGTATGCCACGTTACCAAATTGGGATATATCGCTAATAAATTTCAACTATATAACCTCTGAGCTCGTACGTCTCAGAGAAGGGTGTTAAGCTAAGAGAATAAATTCTCTGCCACCAACAGAAATGTATTTGAAAGAAATCAGCTTTATATCTCAAATTGTAACGTCAGACACACAATCCATACAAGTCTGTTCCGGGATCGAACAGAACCGAAGGCACTTCTCACGAAGCCCTTGCATATCCGGATAATTTTCTAATCACGTCCGGACTTCCCGTCACTAAGGGTGATAAAACCTCTAAATCGGAGATCAGCCGATGTAGAGTAACTCGACGGTAATCCTTCCATTTTCAAAAATATCCGGTCTTCAACACCGGTCTTCGAATGCGATTCATAACGACGTATCACATATTCGGAATGGGTTATACGACCCCATGGTCCTTTCCCGGCTAACCCGAATAGTGAGCGCTTATTCAAAAATAAGTGTGGCATTCAAATTCATCCAATTCACAACAAATACCTATCTAAAGGTAATTATTGATAGTCGGTTATTTAACTATCAATAAAGATGCGCAACATCATCAGATTCCAAATAATTTTCCAAATTATTTCATCTTCAAAAATATCTTTACTAGATATAAAATTTCCACACTTTAAAAATAAATCAACGTTTATTTTTAAACAACTTCCCTTTCTTTTATAAATTCCATAGTGAATTTATATTTTCAAAATATCTACTGATATACGATTCTCAAATCGATTTCAAATATTCAACTTCATTTTATCTTTAAGAAGATAAAATCTCAAAACGTTTCATTTCATTTTGGAAAACATTTCCATACTTATCTAATAATAAGTATTTCACAAATCTTTTATTTTCAACACTTGGAAAATATCCGATATACTTAAATCAAATTAAGTATATATTCATTCTTTAAGGAAATCATTTATTATAACAACATTTATTTGAGTCAAAACGAATGTTACGTAAAACATCGTTACGACGACTCAAAATCACTAGTATAGGGATTCGAAAATTAAGATAGATATATAAATCCCAATACTAGATAAAAACATTTCCTTTCGGAAATCATCTACTATAACAACAGTGTGTTATAGTCCACCATTTCCTTAAATTTCTCGAAAACGTCTATTTCAATAACAAGTGTTGAAATCTATGCTTTCGATTCATAATACATTTTAAAACATTTTTAAAATGTTTAACTTCATTTTTTTAATATCACTTCTTCAAAAATAAATCCATTTTACTAAACAATATATTCACTGTCCAAAATCGTGAATATAATTCACTTAACCCAATTTCAATCCTTTCTACGCATTTTAATTTCAATAGAGATTCGCTATCCAAAATCGCGAATATATCTTCTTTAAAAATCTTCTATATTTAATTTATCCAATTCAATTGATCTCGAATTTATAAAACAACGTTTATAAATTCTATTTTTATATTTTATAATAACTTTGATTTATAAATCTCCTTTATAAATCAATTCGATAAATATTCCATTTAAAGGCAAAAATCCAATTTATAAGTAAACTTCTTATAAATCTTTTATTCTAAAATTTCATTCATTATATAACTTCACACTTTATAAATCTATAAACTTCATATCTTCACAATTTATAATTCTATAAATTTTCTATCTTCACAATTTATAATTCTATAAATTTTCTATCTTCACAATTTATAAAACTCGTTTTAAATTCCAAAAATTTTAATTGATAAATATCAATTTTGTACATCTTTTACATACATCGTTTTTAATAATTCAAAAATCCAAATTTAAACTATTTTATAAATCACTTAACTATTTATTTCAAAAATCATCTTTTGGTTATATTTCACAAACATTAAAATTTCCATAACTTTAAATTTATAACATTTATTTATTTAAGATAAATAAATTCAAAAATTTAATAAATCGTATACTTTCCAAAAATCACTTCAAAATCCTTTTTAAAGTAAAAATCGTTATTTTTTTTAAAACTTCAAAAGTTTGAATCCAATGATGCAACGCACCAATTAGTCCATCACACATCAAACATCATATATCATCATATGAGAACAGAATATATATCAATATCTGTAAATAAATAAATACAGTTGAGGAATCCAGTTGGATCCCTCCAACCTGTTTCCCTGCATCCAAAGATGTTAGCACAATACCAATTCCACTTCGAGGTGGAATATCGCGGTATATAGGTTTTATAAAAATCCGCTTACTAACGGCGCAATAGGGTCTCATCCGCTATACGAGGCGGGAAATCAATCAATCCAATATATACATATGCCAATATGTATATATTGCTATATATATATAGATATATCCTACTATATCTAATATCACATCCAATGGCAATCAACACAATCAATAACTGCAATTCAAAATATATTTTTGAGTGAGAAAATAATCTCACCTTTGCTTTTAATTTTGCAATCCTATTTCCAATCCCATTTTGTCTTCACAGTATTAAACCTTGTATAGACAATTTATATGATCTGTTAATATTCGAACAAATCGAACAACCAATTATCGTTTAATAGTTTTGATTAGCTGATAATTTTATCTAAACCAATTTTCTCTTTTAATAAATTTCTTTAAGTGTCTAAGAACAAATACATTTTTCCATAGTTCATTATTTAAAAATTTCACTAGTAAATGGAAATAGGTATATTTGTGTTATTAATACTTTAACTTTATCAAACAATTCATTACCCTAAATAAATTTGTTTAACTAAAATTTTAGTTCAAAACTAAATTTTCTTTAAATCTTCTCCTTTTCCCAATTTTATTTATTTAAAATATTTTCTGTAAAGAAAATCACAGTAATTCATTTTACTATCAATATACAATATTTAAATTAATTTTTTCCAAGTTTAAATCAAATAACCAATCAATAACTTTCTTAATTTCTCTGCATATTATTTTTATAAAAATTCATTTTCTTTTCACTGTAAACTAAAATTTTATTTTCATATATATATTTACATATATATATATACATTGATTAAATTGAATAAAAGAAAAACATTATACCTTACTGAACAAAGATGAACCCAGGATCGAACTCGAGTTCGCCCACTACCATGTCGTTGATCGAGATAGCATCCCTAATATCAATCGCGAACCCTCCTGCTATCGCAACCCCATGCCGTTGCCGATGAACTCACGACTATCTCCTCTGCTCGACGTCGCCCCTATTGGCCTCGAATCGATGCTCCCCTTATTCGAACGTGGCCCTCCTATCGCGCGCCACTGCTTCGCGTTCGAGCCTCAAAGTTCGCCGCCTCTGACATGCCACCGCGAGACACTCCAGATCGACCCACTCGATGCCGATATCGCAGCCTCCCCACGTCGCCAATCCCTGAGTTGCCTTCGACGCGTACGCCACCACGTGCTCTAACTGCCGAAGTCGAAGTCGCCGAAACCCCCAATATGACTCGTCGCCAAAACCAGCCGAGACCACGTCGCCCTCGCCTGAAAATCATCGCGAATAATAATCGCGGTCGCAGTCGCCATTAATCGCCGAGAGCCTCAACCCTAACTCGCGAATTCCATTTGAACTTGATTTGAAAAAATAGAAGGAGGCGGCCATTATTTGAACGAGATTTGGTTTTTTTCTTTTAAAACGTAGAGGAGTTCGGCTGTTAATTCGTTTGATTTTTTTAAAACTGGAACTTGAGAGGATGGGAAGGAAAGGGAGATGGGTTGCACGATAGTCTCGTGATGCTCGGCGTGGATTTAGGGAAGAACGTGCTATAGTTGACCAATAAAAATATAAATTAAAATTTGAATTTCGTTAAAAATTCAAATGCGTTTTCCTGTCGTGTGCTCACATACAAGCACCGAAAAATACGAAAATTGAAACCTTACAATAATATCCCACTACGGATCCGATGGAACTGGTTTCGTCGAATTCCGAGACTGTGCCTCGGACGGCTATTTTTAAATATCGATTCGAACGATATAATTTCAAACTGAACAATTCAATTTCAAATTCGATTCTGAAGCTTCAATTATCTTCAGTATCATCAATATAAATATTAAAAGCTTTCGAAATATTTTTCTTCAACTTTAAATTGAAGATTCAAATTTTTATCCAGCACTGTATAGACTAAATTTCAAAATTAAATCACCAAATACAAGGTTATATCGGGGATTCAAATTAAATCATCTTTCAAATATTTAAAATTAATTAAATATTTTCAATTTAATTTGTTCAAAATTCTGGGTCGTTACAAAGTGTACATAGTATCAATTTCATTACTATTATATTTTCTTCTATTAAACTAATCACTTATTAATGTCAGTTATAACATATAAGTTACAACATACTATCATAAAACATTTGCATTTAAATTTTTAAAAAAAATTCTATTTCAATTACATTGGTAAAAGAAATAAGCTCTATTCTTCCACATGAACACAAGCTACTCCAAACAGCTTCAACAAAAGGAGAATCAAGCAACAAAAGAAAAGAGAACCAACGGAAAAAAAGAAAAATTGAAGAAGCTGAACAGAGTACTCAATCTTTTGAAGATTATGTAAGCCTTAATGTTTTGCAAATGCACATTAAAGATTTGGAAGAAGAAGGTAAGAAAACAAAGAAGCAATTGGACAAAGAAAAGAAGTTGAGGATAAAGGTAGAAAAAGAAAATTTGAAATTGAAAGAACAACTGAGAGAACTCAAATCAAGACTAGAAGAAAATGAAAAGAAAAATTCAGAAGTTGAACTAAAGAGTAAGCACATGGAAGATGAACCTGGCAACATTCTAGATGAACGTGCACATGTAGAAACATAAATAGAAAACAGAGAAAAGAAATCCACAACTGAAAACAATGAAGAAGAGAATGAAGACATAAATGCTGAGTCTCATGTGGAAAAAGTTAACACAACAACTGAAATAAACGAAGATGCATGTTTAGATATAGAAGCCCAAAATGAAGAAAAAACATTCACAGTTGAAAATAATGAAGAAGAAAATCCAGAGTGTCAACAAGAACCTACAAAGTGTCAAGAAAAAAATATCAAAAATGGATAAGTACATGATTTTTTATTATTAATAATAACACTGTTTGATTCGAATTCATGCTTGCTTATGTTATAAATAATTTTGAGTATAAGTTAAAAATAAACCGATACCTAAACGTATTAAAAAATGATACCTATGTTCCGTTTCTTATAACTTGATGGTCTGTAAATTGAACCATTTATGTTGACCATCATTTAGTAGAAAACTGATACCAAAGTAGTGCAGAATTTATATGTAATAGCTGTTTGATTAGAACTCATGGTTTAGTTATTTTACAAACAATTTTCAATATTAAATAAATCAAAACTAATACCTATATGTATAAAAAACCGATACATAGTTTCTGTTTGAAAAACCGATATCAATGCAAAAATGATACCCATAAACTGCCATTATTAACATTACTGATACTAATAATATTATATCCATTCACCAGTAACAAAAACTGACAGCTTCTTATTGTTAATATAGATCTTCAACTAAAAATAATGTAGAAGAAGTTGAAGACACAACTGCTTACACTAATACAGAACAAGTCCGCCAAACAACTGAAAAAGAAAGTACATGCATGGAGACCGAAACAGCAACTGTAATGCATGAAAATGTGCTCTAACCAAATGAAGATACAGCTATGGACACAAAAGAAAAAAGTGAAGACGTGTTGAACAAAATTAATGAAATAGTGTTGCAAACAAATGTAAAATGGCGCAAAAGGAAATAGAAGAGGCTCAAAAATTGGAAGAAGATACCAATAAAGAGAGCAAAGTTGCATGTACAGTGATGTATTACTAGACCTAACACCTCCATCTTTCAATCTCAATATCACACAACGGTTGCAAGTGGGAATAATAGAAAAGGACAAAGAAAACAAACCAACAAAACCACCTGGTCGAAAAAGGAAACAAATAGTTCAAAAACTAGCTTCTTATGTGAAAACAATAAAAACAAGAGAAAGGAAAAAAAAGAGCCCCAGCTTTGAATATGGTCAGAGAATGGAAAAAAACAGAGAAAAAACAAAAACTTGAAGAAAATAAAAATGATGAAAAACTTGAAGAAAATGAAAATGATGAAAAAGAAAGTGCAGAAGAGTCAATTCCAATGCCAATTCAAGTAATAGAGCCAACACTTTCAAATTTAGGACTAGGACACTGCAGCAAAACCTTGGCATACTTGAATGTAGAACAACAAAACACAATCAAAACTTTCTTTGCTATGACATCATCGTAAGAGTAAGTTTACAAACATATATACTAATGCTACATATTAAAATAACATTGTATAATTGATATGTGTCTTATTTTCTTGAAACAGAGATGTAGCATGGACAGACAAAGACACAATTAGAGGAGGATGTACAATAACAAAAAAAGTACTACGACAACTTCTTAAAGGAAATGCCACACATGGATCGGTTCACACTTTTTTTTGCTTAATAATACTGCTACCGATAAAAATAATTACAAAAAATAATGTCTAGCTATTTCCAATGTTATATATACCAAAACTGATACCTATACATAACCAAAAATGATACCTAATTACTATTTGTTATAAAGTGATGGTCTACTAGTTGAATTATTTATTAACCGTCATGTATGACAAAATAAATACCAAAATAGTGCAAAACTAATTCCTAGTAGTAGTTGATTTAAATTCATGCTTACTTTTGTTTTCTAGTAGCAATTGATTTAATACCATGTGCAAAACTGATACTAAGTCAGTGCAAAAATGATACCCAGAAGTTGTTTCATCATATTTCATGCGTAATTATTCTTGTACTTTGTAATATATATTACCACTATTAAATTAAAAATAGTAATTATTATCGAATATTTCTTCACCAATAACAAAAACTTACATTTTCCTATTGTTAATATAGATAATTGACTGGTATTTATCTAAATGCGAGCTGAAAGAGCACAATTATGCATTCACAACAATAATGATGGTAAATAAAACTTTAATATGCAATAATATCATAAATGCTACATATATTGAATTCTAACTTATTTTTTTTATTTAACAGCAATCTATAGTTTTCAATGTACATGGAATTATAAAATCTTTAGTGCTGCCTTTCTTTGAACAAATTGTGGAAGATGAATACACAGATGCTATATATTTCCCCTTGCATTGTGAATACCATTGGACACTAGTAACTTTGACACCCGACAATGCAATGGAGTCATCTAGATTCTAGACGTCGTAGAAGGAATTATAATGAAAGAAACAACCCCAGTCTAAAGCATGCAATGATATTGGTATGATATATTTTTGTTATGAAACTGTAACGACCCACCTTTTTGGACAATTTAAATTGACAATCAAACACTCTTGTCAACTCAAACCATTCAAAAGGGAGGATTGTTAATGGGGTAAATAAGAAAATAAGAGAAAAGAAACAAGAAACAATCACAGAATCTCGCAGCGGAAAGATAAAATATAATAATCAAATAAACAGTTCATGAAGCTGTTTAATATACTTTTGATCATCATTTATACAACATTTATCAGAGTTATACATATACAACAGAACAAATAAAATAATGCAGCAGACAACATGATGCATGGATAATAATAGTAATAGTATACCAAATCTTCGTCTTCGTCCTCCAGAATAAATCTTCAATAAGCTGAAAAACTCAGGACTGACCCGAGCGTAATGAAAAGACAAAACACTCGAGTCAGGACTAAAATATCCTCATGTAAGTTAAATTAATCGTAAATAAAAATGAGTGTAACGGCGTCAGAGATGTTTACGGGGTTTGACATCTCCTATCCAGTGTCGACGTGTGTGCAATAACTCAATAGAGGTTACGGGATTTTTCCATCTCTTAAGGATCCGTTAAACTATCTACTATATAGTACAATACGCTACTATAATATGTCTACAGTAAAGTAAAAGTATTAAAATAGCGTTAAGGCGTTACCCATATCCCCCTTAACACATTTTTATAAATATTCCCATAGTCTATACAGTACCGTAATTCCTCCGTAAACTGGAGGGCTATCAGAGGGCACTCCATAGGTATGGTACAAAACAAACTCGTAGAAGGCGCTCTAGGGCATGTGAACACGGCACACGAGGAAATGCCAGGGTAGATATACCAATTGCACTCCCGGACTGGTGGTGACGCATAGCAGCTACTACCGCCCACCTCGGACACACTCCCAACAATCGAGGGGTGGCCACCAAATCGAATCACAAAAGCAATATAATGGTATCGAAGAAATATGCCCAATAAGAGGAATGACCTCACATTGGCCCGGTATAGCTCCTGATTTTAGTCACATCTAAGCTGACTCACGGGAGTCAGGGTCACGTCATACCATATAGAATCGTCGCCAAACCATCCTACTTCATTTCTGGAATCTCCACCACGTACATAGTTGTTAAAGTGGTTTTCGGTATCGACAGAGAGTATGCCCATATCCGATCCCGGTCTCTTTAACAACCAAACGCTTATTACACACCGGATGGTTCTTTTACATTTTCAAAAATCAATTCATAATTGATATCAAAATATCAAGTTCGCTTCAAAATCAAATCCATTTCAAAATCATCGTATCTACTCAAAATATACGATTCCATTTCGAAAATCATTTTCGCCTCAATATCTCATTTCAATTTCAAAAATCGTTTCAAATTCCAATTTAGGTTGTAACTTCATTTAGCCCAATTCGTATTTAAATCCAAGATTTAAATATAAACATTTCACCTTATTGACTAGTTGGAAATTTTGGAAAATAGTTTGAATAGTTTAAAGTAGCTTAAATAATTGAAAATAGTTAAAATACTCTAAATTTTAAAGATAGATTTAAAAATAGTTTTAAATTGATTTAATATAATTAAATAGGTTAAATAGCTTTAAAATAGATTAAATATGATTAAAATAAATTAAAAATAGGTAAATTACTTTAAATAAATTAAATTGGGTTAAGTAGATTTAAAAATAGATTAAAATAAATTAATATGTTTAAATAAGTTAAAATAACAAAATATAATTAATATAGGTTAAAATAGTTTAGTCTAAAATAGTTTAAGTATTTAAAATAGTTTATATAGCAGAATAACTTAAGAAAACCCAATTTGAAATAGCTTCAAAGTCAACCATTTTAAATTTCCAACCTACCAATCTGAATCAAATTCGAATTCCATTCAGTCGATTCAAATCTCAATTTCAGTTCAAATCAATTTCGATTATCAAATTAATTTAATTCCATTTTCCGAATCCAATTAATTCAATTTCAATTCCAATTTATAATGATTTCGAGGTTGATTTTTTTCAAAATATTAATTCAAACACTTAAAACCCAATTATTCCTTAATATTCAGTTTCACAATCCAAATCTTCAATAAAATTCAATGTCAAGCTCACATTTCAAAATGTTGTCTTTATCACACTTTTACTTAATAATATTCAAAATCCGAATAAAAATTGAATCCTTTAAAATCAAATCAATTTACGAAAATTCAATCATATCACAATTTTAATTTCAAAGTCTTAACTTCAATTATTAACCAATTTGTTTAACAAAAATTATTTCAACATCTCAACCTCAAATTCGCGATAAATTCAATTTCTATAAAATTGATTTTTGAATTCTTTTAAATCAAACCATTTAAAGTAATTCCAAATCTAAGATTTTAAAAATTATTTAATTTAACCAATCCGGTGTCCATATATAATTTTCTATCCTATGGCCAAATGATCAGTTATTTCAATTAAATTTCAGGAATAGAGATATATCATTTCAATTCAAATCATAGTGTCATAGATATATATCATTTCAACCCATTTCTCAATTTATTCAAAATGATTTAATTTACAACTGTAAATAATACACAGGGTGATGACGGGATATATACAACAAATAAACATCCAAACATTCAAACATCAATCCATAGCATCCATCGCAACCAATCATCCAAACAGACAATAAAAATCACGGAAATTTCATAGTTGTAAATGTTCGGTAATTTAATTTCGATTAAATTTCAATTCTAATTTGACTGTCAATTTCAATTTCTAACATTAAATTCGATGACAATTTAGATGACAGTTAAATTTTTCAACAACGACTAATAAAAATCATATCACTTCACAATATTAAATTTAACTAGCATCAGAATATTCTAGTACGGTGTGAGCATTATAAAACACTCACCTTGAGTTTACGTTGCCAATCGTTCAAATTTTAAATTAAATCGAGCGTGTTCGATTTAACCAAAAATTTTAACGAGCTCGAAACAGTCCCGGGTCTGCACTGCAGTGTAGATCTCGTCTCCGCGATTCCGGCGTCGCCAGTTTCGTCTGATTCTGATAAAGTATGAGAGAGATACACATTTTTAAAGTTCGAATACAAATTAAATAAACAATTTTCTTTTTATATTTTAAATTTTAAACCTAAATCGAAATCTGGCCGTTTGAAATTTTCTCTAAATCAAGACCGCACGCATACCCTTCTTCCACATCGCGATTACAGGAATGCACGAACCCAATCACGCAAGGAATCCCTCCAAGCCGCGACCACCATCTTCGTCTTGACGTCGATCAGCCGGCTTCAAGTCGAAGCCCTTCACGCGTGGCACCACCGCCTGGAACGTGGTTGAACTCGGTTGCCCCATTGCAATGAAAAACGCGAATGAACACGAACCCCTCTCGAGCAAACTGCGACCAAACGACAACATGAAAATCGATCGCCACCATTGGATAGGGAGATCTCGACATGCTCTTCAAGATTGTAGTTGGGAGATTTTCGAATTGGCTGATGGATTTCGTGATTTTTAAAGGGGAACGAAATCAATTATCGGCCATCGAAACCATCTCAGGCGGCCACGAGATAATAAGCTAGGGTTTCGGTAGAGAACGCGTATATATACACGTATATATATATTATTTAATATTATTTACAAATTTAACAAGATTTTCGAACGAACTCCAAATTAGACATGCCGACAGGCATTTGTAAGGTTTTACCCGCATTCCGAACACAATGGAACGTGTTTCGGAGGCTAATTCGATAGTCTGTGGAAGATAGCTTTTTGAATCGAATTAAAATATTAAATTTTCGTTATTTATTTCAATGCGTCTCTAACCCGTACGACCAAACGATAACTCCAAATGCTACGAAATTTGAAATCCGATAATAACACTCTATTACGGATCCAATGGAACTGGTTTCATCGAATTCCGAGACTGTGTCTCGGAAGGCTATTTTTACTCGTCGATTAAATCGACGACTTTTTCAAAATTTACAGAATTCCTTACGAATCCAATTTTTAAATGTTAACAAATTCATTGTTGTTTAAATAAAATTTTATATCAATCTTCGATATCATTTCAATCATATTATATTCAAAATTCAATTATTCAGATATTTGCAAATTTAAATTTTAAACAATTTAGATTATCCGAATTTCATTATCTTGAGATATTTGAAAATGAACTTATAAAATTTAACTTTAAAACGAATTCAAATCATGGAACAATTATTTCCGTTATACAGTTATTCAATTCCCGTTATTCAATCTATGCAATTATTAAATTTATTTCCCATATCAAATTTAAACAATTTAACTGATCCATATTCAACAAATTCCAATATTACATTTTAAATGAATTTTACTTATCAATCCATTACTTTATTTACATCTATTAAACTCAGCATTATTATCAAATCCAACTATTGATTGTAAAGACATTCACTAAGTAGCATTTATATTTCAATATTAGATTTTTAAATAAATTTCCGTTATCAGTCAATTACTTCATTCACATCTAGTGCATCCAACATTTGTTATTCAACTTCAGATATTGATTGTAAACCCAGTTAATATATAAAATTTCATTTCATTTACAATTGGTTTTCAAATTCAATTCAACTGACAAATAAACAAGTAACTTAAATAATTATCACCATTTATCTTTAATCACACTTATAAGTTTATTATTTACAAACAAGTGTCACAATTACCTATACAATACCAATTTGATTCCATTACTGATGAATATATTTTATTTTATTAGTTAACTCAATATTTACATTTGTTGTTCTTATATTTTCTTATAACCAAGTTATAATATTTGAGACATTTCAAGTGCTTGGAATTTCATTCAACTCATTAATAATTAACTCAGATAACTATTGTTGCAATTCATTCTAGTTATTATCATTATAAATAAATACATTACAAATTTTTAATTCTTCCAACATTAAACCATGAAATCTTATTAGATTAACTAATTTAATTATCGAAAATCTACGGGTTGTTACACTCTCCCCCACTTAAAACTTTTCGTCCTCGAAAAGGAAAAAGAAGGGAAAAGGAACTAAGTAAAGAATTCAACATTTGATATATATTTTATTCAAAATTATCAATTTACAAAACAAAGAAATTTCATTTATAAAGTCGTTTCTACGCTCCCACTACGCTACTCCGATAAGCTTACGAAATTTCCAAGTTGGTTATCCAAATGAGTTATAAAATTTTAAAACTCAAAAATTTTCTAACACCCGGATTTACGGAAAATTTCGGCAGCGTCTCCTTTGCGCGGCTCGATCGGTACAGCTACAAAACGCCTCTACGGGCCCCAAACCAATAAAAGAAAACAAAAGCCAAGTGGCTCCATCCAAAAACCATCAAATCCAATGACAAAATAAACACGTACCCTTTGTCGGGCAATCCAAATTTCTTGATTTTAAATACCTGCATCTTATTTATCAATGATATCAAATCATATAATTTAAAATCAATTTAGAATTTTCATTTTCAATTATTTCAATATTTGCCTTACTTAAACTTGTACGAAGTACATATATCATCCGTACGCAATATCAAATCTGATTACTCATTCGATCACAAAATTTCACTTCCAAACTAGTATCGTTCACACGACTCTCTAGTGCGGACTCAGATTTGGTTCCTTGATCGGAAACTGTTATTCTCCTTGCATAGCCAAATACTATGATAGAGAATTCCAGAATCAAATCAAAAATCCATATCCAGGGTTCGCCGTCGGGAATCGGGTGAAAAATCCTAACTTGGATCGATATAAATTATCTCGAAATTCTGTGCTCGAATTCAGATCAAATTGTTATGCGAATAAAACAATATACGTACAACTTACGTATTACCTTCCAATATATTCCTATACAATTCATCTACATTCAATTAATTTACTTATCTTCATTTCATTTACAATTTATTATCCTTAGTGCATTATTCATGTTCCTTAATTACTTAGTATATCCATTTCTTTACATAGCATATTCTTTTATACTATCATTTCTTATGCATCATTCCATACAATTTGTTTAGTTAAGTTCATTTTAACCATTCCATGTAATTTAATTAATTTCAATTTCATTCTTCAATTGATTCTTAGCTATATCAAATTCATTTGTTAATTTTTACTTCATTTTCATAATTTCAGTTAATAATGTACTTCATTTTCATAATTTCAGTTAATAACAAATTTATAGGTGGGACATTTTATCAATCATCACTTTAGTTTATTAATCATCCTATAAAAGTCATATATAAGAAGTTAGACTTTATCTAAGTTTATAATTATCTCAAAAGCTACAAATTTCAACTTCACAATTTCTTTGCAAATTTATATTCAATTCTATAACAAATTTACAAAGATATTATTTGGTTCATTGGCCGGTTTTCTTAAGTTCTACTTACTTATTCCATCTAGCCATTTATCATTTCATATTATACATAAGTATATAACATTTTTCTTTATCACAACCAAATTTCCATTTATACACATTTTAATTACTTTTAAGTTTTGCTTGCTTGTATATTTCAATTTCTTTTAGGTTTTGCTTACTTGTATATATCCCATTACATATCCAAATCATTCTTTTAACTTTTAAACGTTTGGTAAGTCCTATTGTATGTTATTAGAATGCAATTTGATACTATACAAATTTATAGGATTTATTTTACTTAATTAGAATGTTCACAATTTTAACTAGTTTAAATTTTCTTTACCTTTCACTACCTTTCAATTCAATTTTTTTTTTAAGAGTTACACTTCAACTCTAAAGGTTTTTTTTTTCAAAACATTAAGCTTAGAATTCTTAATCCTCTTATTTTATAAGTTCTGGTTATTCACATTTCATTCAGATAACTTAAAATATTAACTAACAGAACTTAGAAATTTAAATGCCCGGTTCATTTCAAATTATTTAAAATAAATATATACATTTATATCTTATATATATCAAATCATACCTTTGGAGTTTAAACCAAACTGCATTTCTTTTCAAAATAGTTTCGAAGCAAAGAAAAGCTTCACAAAAGTCTCCTCCACTTTGAGACTCGAAAATGAACGTCGATGATGCTGCGCAGTCATCACCGAAGTTATTTTCCAGCGACATAGGAGAGGATTATTGAATTTATAAAAAAAACTCCTTTCAAAATATTTCCCATAAATATTTTTCAACTAACATCACTACATTTTCTTCAAAGTTTTGAGAAACCATTTTCAAAATCGTCGGGTCTTAAATTCAATATTTCACAATTTAAATCTATCTTGATTTATAAGTCACATTTATAAATTATTCTTACAAATTTTTTTTTTACCTTCTTAAAACATTCCATAAGTTGTTTTATCATTATTTATTTTGTAATAAACCTTATTTATTAAAACACAATATCCAATTTACGGTAACCATTCATATTATCATTTCTAACAACCAAACAAACTGGATGTATTATAATAATTTCTAAAAATTATATCTTTATATACAAAATATAATTGGGGCAAAATTATTTCATTTACCCAATTTCAAAACAATACTATGTCGAATTGTTCTGTTCAAGTGTTTAGAGATCCCTATCAATGACGTTAATTACTCGTATTGACCAGAATCCATATGCCACTCAACAAATCAACCAACACAATATAAAACAATTTTATACCACTAACAAATACGCTCTCTCATATATATACACTCAACGGCTCATCATAGGGTATTACTACCCTATTTAAAGAGTCAGACCCCACAAAGCTAAGGTTATCGCTAAACCAAAGCTCTGATACCAACTGTAACGACCCACCTTTTTGGACAATTTAAATTGACAATCAAACACTCTTGTCAACTCAAACCATTCAAAAGGGAGGATTGTTAATGGGGTAAATAAGAAAAGAAGAGAAAAGAAACAAGAAACAATCACAGAATCTCGCAGCGGAAAGATAAAATATAATAATCAAATAAACAGTTTATGAAGCTGTTTAATATACTTTTGATCATCATTTATACAACATTTATCAGAGTTATACATATACAACAGAACAAATAAAATAATGCAGCAGACAACATGATGCATGGATAATAATAGTAATAGTATACCAAATCTTCGTCTTCGTCCTCCAGAATAAATCTTCAATAAGCTGAAAAACTCAGGACTGACCCGAGCGTAATGAAAAGACAAAACACTCGAGTCAGGACTAAAATATCCTCATGTAAGTTAAATTAATCGTAAATAAAAATGAGTGTAACGGCGTCAGAGATGTTTACGGGGTTTGACATCTCCTATCCAGTGTCGACGTGTGTGCAATAACTCAATAGAGGTTACGGTATTTTTCCATCTCTTAAGGATCCGTTAAACTATCTACTATATAGTACAATACGCTATTATAATATGTCTACAGTAAAGTAAAAGTATTAAAATAGCGTTAAGGCGTTACCCATAACCCCCTTAACACATTTTTATAAATATTCCCATAGTCTATACAGTACTGTAATTCCTCCGTAAACTGGAGGGCTATCAGAGGGCACTCCATAGGTATGGTACAAAACAAACTCGTAGAAGGCGCTCTAGGGCATGTGAACACGGCACACGAGGAAATGCCAGGGTAGATATACCAATTGCACTCCCGGACTGGTGGTGACGCATAGCAGCTACTACCGCCCACCTCGGACACACTCCCAACAATCGAGGGGTGGCCACCAAATCGAATCACAAAAGCAATATAATGGTATCGAAGAAATATGCCCAATAAATGGAATGACCTCACATTGGCCTGGTATAGCTCCTGATTTTAGTCACATCTAAGCTGACTCACGGGAGTCAGGGTCACGTCATACCATATAGAATCGTCGCCAAACCATCCTACTTCATTTCTGGAATCTCCACCACGTACATAGTTGTTAAAGTGGTTTTCGGTATCGACAGAGAGTATGCCCATATCCGATCCTGGTCTCTTTAACAACCAAACGCTTATTACACACCGGATGGTTCTTTTACATTTTCAAAAATCAATTCATAATTGATATCAAAATATCAAGTTCGCTTCAAAATCAAATCCATTTCAAAATCATCAAATCTACTCAAAATATACGATTCCATTTCGAAAATCATTTTCGCCTCAATATCTCATTTCAATTTCAAAAATCGTTTCAAATTCCAATTTAGGTTGTAACTTCATTTAGCCCAATTCGTATTTAAATCCAAGATTTAAATATAAACATTTCACCTTATTGACTAGTTGGAAATTTTGGAAAATAGTTTGAATAGTTTAAAGTAGCTTAAATAATTGAAAATAGTTAAAATACTCTAAATTTTAAAGATAGATTTAAAAATAGTTTTAAATTGATTTAATATAATTAAATAGGTTAAATAGCTTTAAAATAGATTAAATATGATTAAAATAAATTAAAAATAGGTAAATTACTTTAAATAAATTAAATTGGGTTAAGTAGATTTAAAAATAGATTAAAATAAATTAATATGTTTAAATAAGTTAAAATAACAAAATATAATTAATATAGGTTAAAATAGTTTAGTCTAAAATAGTTTAAGTATTTAAAATAGTTTATATAGCAGAATAACTTAAGAAAACCCAATTTGAAATAGCTTCAAAGTCAACCATTTTAAATTTCCAACCTACCAATCTGAATCAAATTCGAATTCCATTCAGTCGATTCAAATCTCAATTTCAGTTCAAATCAATTTCGATTATCAAATTAATTTAATTCCATTTTCCGAATCCAATTAATTCAATTTCAATTCCAATTTATAATGATTTCGAGGTTGATTTTTTTCAAAATATTAATTCAAACACTTAAAACCCAATTATTCCTTAATATTCAGTTTCACAATCCAAATCTTCAATAAAATTCAATGTCAAGCTCACATTTCAAAATGTTGTCTTTATCACACTTTTACTTAATAATATTCAAAATCCGAATAAAAATTGAATCCTTTAAAATCAAATCAATTTACGAAAATTCAATCATATCACAATTTTAATTTCAAAGTCTTAACTTCAATTATTAACCAATTTGTTTAACAAAAATTATTTCAACATCTCAACCTCAAATTCGCGATAAATTCAATTTCTATAAAATTGATTTTTGAATTCTTTTAAATCAAACCATTTAAAGTAATTCCAAATCTAAGATTTTAAAAATTATTTAATTTAACCAATCCGGTGTCCATATATAATTTTCTATCCTATGGCCAAATGATCAGTTATTTCAATTAAATTTCAGGAATAGAGATATATCATTTCAATTCAAATCATAGTGTCATAGATATATATCATTTCAACCCATTTCTCAATTTATTCAAAATGATTTAATTTACAACTGTAAATAATACACAGGGTGATGACGGGATATATACAACAAATAAACATCCAAACATTCAAACATCAATCCATAGCATCCATCGCAACCAATCATCCAAACAGACAATAAAAATCACGGAAATTTCATAGTTGTAAATGTTCGGTAATTTAATTTCGATTAAATTTCAATTCTAATTTGACTGTCAATTTCAATTTCTAACATTAAATTCGATGACAATTTAGATGACAGTTAAATTTTTCAACAATGACTAATAAAAATCATATCACTTCACAATATTAAATTTAACTAGCATCAGAATATTCTAGTACGGTGTGAGCGTTATAAAACACTCACCTTGAGTTTACGTTGCCAATCGTTCAAATTTTAAATTAAATCGAGCGCGTTCGATTTAACCAAAAATTTTAACGAGCTCGAAACAGTCCCGGGTCTACACTGCAGTGTAGATCTCGTCTCCGCGATTCCGGCGTCGCCAGTTTCGTCCAATTCTGATAAAGTATGAGAGAGATACACATTTTTAAAGTTCGAATACAAATTAAATAAACAATTTTCTTTTTATATTTTAAATTTTAAACCTAAATCGAAATCTGGCCGTTCGAAATTTTCTCTAAATCAAGACCGCACGCATACCCTTCTTCCACATCGCGATTACAGGAATGCACGAACCCAATCACGCAAGGAATCCCTCCAAGCCGCGACCACCATCTTCGTCTTGACGTCGATCAGCCGGCTTCAAGTCGAAGCCCTTCACGCGTGGCACCACCGCCTGGAACGTGGTTGAACTCGGTTGCCCCATTGCAATGAAAAACGCGAATGAACACGAACCCCTCTCGAGCAAACTGCGACCAAACGACAACATGAAAATCGATCGCCACCATTGGATAGGGAGATCTCGACATGCTCTTCAAGATTGTAGTTGGGAGATTTTCGAATTGGCTGATGGATTTCGTGATTTTTAAAGGGGAACGAAATCAATTATCGGCCATCGAAACCATCTCAGGCGGCCACGAGATAATAAGCTAGGGTTTCGGTAGAGAACGCGTATATATACACGTATATATATATTATTTAATATTATTTACAAATTTAACAAGATTTTCGAACGAACTCCAAATTAGACGTGCCGACAGGCATTTGTAAGGTTTTACCCGCATTCCGAACACAATGGAACGTGTTTCGGAGGCTAATTCGATAGTCTGTGGAAGATAGCTTTTTGAATCGAATTAAAATATTAAATTTTCGTTATTTATTTCAATGCGTCTCTAACCCGTACGACCAAACGATAACTCCAAATGCTACGAAATTTGAAATCCGATAATAACACTCTATTACGGATCCAATGGAACTGGTTTCATCGAATTCCGAGACTGTGTCTCGGAAGGCTATTTTTACTCGTCGATTAAATCGACGACTTTTTCAAAATTTACAGAATTCCTTACGAATCCAATTTTTAAATGTTAACAAATTCATTGTTGTTTAAATAAAATTTTATATCAATCTTCGATATCATTTCAATCATATTATATTCAAAATTCAATTATTCAGATATTTGCAAATTTAAATTTTAAACAATTTAGATTATCCGAATTTCATTATCTTGAGATATTTGAAAATGAACTTATAAAATTTAACTTTAAAACGAATTCAAATCATGGAACAATTATTTCCGTTATACAGTTATTCAATTCCCGTTATTCAATCTATGCAATTATTAAATTTATTTCCCATATCAAATTTAAACAATTTAACTGATCCATATTCAACAAATTCCAATATTACATTTTAAATGAATTTTACTTATCAATCCATTACTTTATTTACATCTATTAAACTCAGCATTATTATCAAATCCAACTATTGATTGTAAAGACATTCACTAAGTAGCATTTATATTTCAATATTAGATTTTTAAATAAATTTCCGTTATCAGTCAATTACTTCATTCACATCCAGTGCATCCAACATTTGTTTTTCAACTTCAGATATTGATTGTAAACCCAGTTAATATATAAAATTTCATTTCATTTACAATTGGTTTTCAAATTCAATTCAACTGACAAATAAACAAGTAACTTAAATAATTATCACCATTTATCTTTAATCACACTTATAAGTTTATTATTTACAAACAAGTGTCACAATTACCTATACAATACCAATTTGATTCCATTACTGATGAATATATTTTATTTTATTAGTTAACTCAATATTTACATTTGTTGTTCTTATATTTTCTTATAACCAAGTTATAATATTTGAGACATTTCAAGTGCTTGGAATTTCATTCAACTCATTAATAATTAACTCAGATAACTATTGTTGCAATTCATTCTAGTTATTATCATTATAAATAAATACATTACAAATTTTTAATTCTTCCAACATTAAACCATGAAATCTTATTAGATTAACTAATTTAATTATCGAAAATCTACGGGTTGTTACAGAAACAAAGTAAAATAATTGAAACAAATCGAACATTAGCTAACTTTGTATCGTTTTGTCTTCAATAGATAAATAAAGTTGAAGAAATGATGAAAGAACTTTGGAAAAAGAAAAACATACAGGATAAGGAGGTAAAGGCAATGAAATGCATCAGATACCATGTGCACATCAAGGATCAGACATGTAAGTTGTTTATGTTGTTCAAAATGATACCTACTGACTGTTAAACTAATACTGCAAATGTTCTTTTAAACTGATACCTAGATACTGCAAATTACAGACAAAAACTGATACTCAAAATTACACTACTGACAAAAACTACTGACTGCTAAACTGATACTTAGAAACTGAAAATTACAGAAAAAAACTAATACCCAGATACTGAAAATGATACTTAGTTACTACTAAACTGATACTGCAAATTACAGAAAAAACGAATACCTAGATACACAAAACTGATACTGTAAATTTTCTTTTAAACAGGCTTGACTGTGGTATATACACGATGATATTCATCATATCAATGAACAAAAGCCAAATACCACTCAAAATAGCCCCTGAACAAATGCTAAAATCTAAAGCAAGAATTGCACATGAGATATTGACTGACAAAGAGCACCGCTGGAGCTTAGCCAAGTTCATGTCAAGTTTGGAAGAAGAAAGATAAATGAACAAATCAATCAGTTTGCAAAAAGTGTTTCTATTTTCACATGAACTGATGTACATTTTAGATATTTTGTTATATGTAATTGAATTTAATTTCCGTTTTAATGTTGATACAATCAATGCTTGATATTAGTACAATTTGTTTTACAAGCTATGAACATATTTCTGGTGATGTAAAAATTAGATTTCGTTACCTTCTATCACAGTTTATATTTTGTTAACATATTTTTTTTTAAACAACGTTGACTGCGGAACATATGTCATGATTTACATTGCATCACTGAACAGAAACAAGATTCCAAAAAAGATCCAACAACACTCTGTTATCAAAACTAGAGCAAAACTGGCAATAGACATATTGACAGATAGCAAGCACTGTTGAAATGTAGCTGATAACCTGTCAAGCATAGAAGAAGGTGCATAAATTGAGAATTTTGTGTGTTAAAGTAAATCATTGTGTTGTTTCACAATTAAATTTGGTACTTGTGAGTAATGATGTTATGTTGCAATTTTGTACTTGTGAAGTAATGAAGTTATGTTCTTAAAACAATGCTGATCTTACTTGTAAAAACAATGCTGATCTGCTGGAATGATATGTTGTAGTTGATGTTCTTTTCTTTTCCTGTTGTTTATATTATAACAAGATTATATATTGTATGTTCTATCATGCAACTATTGATCCTACATAATATTATCAGTTTTATGATGCAACTATCAGTTGTATAATGATATTATTAGATTTCATATTATACTTCAATACAAAATAGTAACTGGGTATCAGTTCTAATAACTAATAGTATCAGCTTTGCTAAAACTGACACTCAACATACTTTATGAAACAACAATTAGTGATGGTGTCAGTTTTTGCTAACACTAGATACCATTCTAATTATTTATTAGTACTGGTGTCAGTTCTAGCACGTATTATAATACACGAAACTGGTACTAAAAACTAACCAAAACTGATACTAAAGTCCTTTATATTCAATCAAACAAACATTATCTCCCACCAATAGATAGCATGTATCAATTCAATCATCTTCTTCTATCAGTTAGACAATGATTATCAGATCCCATATACTATGCTATCAACTTTGTTATAAATAAGTATAATATACAAAATTGAACAAAACTGATATCACATAACGAAAAAATGATACCATATTTTATACCAACAGAATACGAAAACTGATACTAAATAGCTGATACTAACAGAATGCAACATATATCAAAAGTAATGATTGAAGAAAAAAAATAAACAAAAACCAAAACTGATACTGTAAAAACATATAACTGATACTAAAACCGATACTATCATTTATACTAAATAGATGAAATTAAAATCAATTTGATAATATGATATACTGAATACAAATTAATAACAAGGTTCAATTACAATAAACCACCAAAACAAGTCACACATCCACTTATTAATCTGAACAAATTCAAAATGTAAAATCAGATCATATCCTCTTTGAAGCTTGACAATTCCATTTATTATGACCAAACTGCTTGCACTTGCCACATCTATTTTGCTTGTTCTGAAAATATGAAAATTCTCCTTTGCGCTTGATTGATGGTCTACTAACGTCACGTTTCTCCTTTGGTGGCTTGATAACATCTTGAATGCTACCATCAACAATAGGACTATCATAATTTGGAATAGGATTTACAACATTGGCATAAGAACATCGATAGGCATCAACGGTGAAATAATACTCAACAAAATCATATACAGACAACTTAGACTTGTTCATACACTTTATAGCAAAAGCATAAGGAAATCCTGTAATTTTCCATTGGTTGCAACTACAAACCCATTCCTTCAAATCAACATAGTGAGAGTTTGGAGATTTCACATCGAAAGCAAATTAAGAAGATTTATATACATCCCATCCAAATCCTTCTTCAATCAATTCACCTAAATGTAACTCCATAGAAGGGCAAAGAGTTGTTTTCCACAAACGACACTCTTCTCTCCTTCTAGCCATTTGTTCCATAGTCTTAACACGAAGTAATAGGCAATGCTCGTTCATCTAAAATCCAACTATTAAAACTTTCTACAACATTCGAACTATATTCACCATAACATTTCCCAGGAAAAAATAAATCCAGCCACTTATCAAAAGGCTTATCCTTTAAAAAATTCACACTAGCAACACCACCAATTTGACAGAACTTGAAATGTACTCCTTCAAATTCATATAGATTAGAAGCTCTAGAACACATTTTGAATAGACAACAATATACACATTTGCTTTTTTGGCTTTTACCACTGAAAGAAGATTTTGTTCCATATGCAAATAGCAATAACTGTGATAAGTTGAAGGAAAAACATCATGAACACCTGAAAGAAAACCTTGGTGGCGATCTGACATAAAAACCAAATTATGATCTTCTTGAAGCATTTGTTTTAAATGATTCAAAAACCATGTCCAATTATCCACATTTTTTTTAGAGAAACTACACTCATAGCTAAAGGGAAGAAATCTACAAATGCAAAAATAATTAGTAAAAAAACTAAAACTAATTATGACCATAAATCTGAAACTATTCACGAAACTGATACTAACATTAAAAAAATTGATACCGAAAACCTGATACAACCATTATAAAAATATTGATAACCACGACATTATGCAAATTAATCTTCATTCTAACACAATAAATTAATGTACATTAACATATATTATGATACAAATGAAATTCCAATACTACACAACTATATATGATACCATATATTAACATACATGAACCTGATACTAACACTATACACAAACTGATACTAATCACCTGCTAAGCAGTATGTAATTATGATACCAAATACAAACTTACAATTCAATACAATGCAAATTCTAATACTAGAAACTTGCTAACTATAAACTACATATCTTAAAACTGATACCAACATAATACAAATTATGATAACAAATTCATATTAATGCTAATGCCAACTATTATGATCTCAATACAAATAAATCAAAACTAAAAACAAAGACAGACCTTGATCACCATTTTTTGCAGTAGCACCCATCAAAACACCAGGACATCCCTTCAAATGAGTAGCATCTAAGAATATCATAGGACGACAATGCTTGAAACCAAGTAAACAAGCACCAAAAGTAATAACCACCCTCTCAAATTCATTACTACAAGGATCAACATCCATATCAACATAACTATCTGGATTAGACTTCTTCACTACTTCCAAATACCAACTCAAATCATTGTAAGACAAAGCATCATTACCATGCAATTCCATTAATGCAAGTTGTTTCCCATGATAAGCATAACCATAAGACAACTGAAAATTGTATTCTCTTCTAAATTTACGATTATATCTTTAAGCTTTTTACTAGGACAATCACGAATCTCGTCAATAATCAACGATTTAACAAACGAACTAGAAATATGTGGATTATTCATATTTCTAAGACTGGCCCTACAAGAATGATCAGCAACCATATTTCTCATAAAAAACTTCTTCAATTCTCCAGAATCACAAGAACCATGGACTTTGAAAAGACAACCATGCTTATATGAAGAGAAAATTGCAGTTACTCTTGTAGCACAATTCTTTAAAAATACTAATTCATACCCCTTTTGAATTTGATATGCCATCAAAAATTCTCTAAAATGTTTAGCACCTCCAAAACAAAAACCAACAAAATCGGAAATGCATAATGTCGACCCTCTCCTCAACATATCTTTTAAATAACTTTTACCATTAACAACAACATTTGAACACACAGATCCAGTAGAAGATGAAGAAGCACAAACATTAGATGAACTTGAAATAGAAGCACAATCAACATTTTCGAATTCAGAACCCTTAACCTTTATAGTAAAACCAAAGAAGGAACTTTTCTTGTATAATTGAAAACAAATTATACTTTGAATATTAGAATCAGTATCAACCATAATAACTTTGTCCTCAAGTACATAAGAAATCTGAATAGAAGAAGGAGTTAATTGAGATCAACATTGACATATCTCATTCTATAAATCATACAAAGAGCAATCGATAGACAATCGAGTGCTAAAAGTATTATTATTCATCACGAACAAACAAAGAAGACTGTTATCACCACTGCCCAAAAAAACAAACATGAGTAAAAATATGTTCAATTTAGAACATAAGTTTTTCCATTTCACAAAAATGACACCTATCGTATACAAAACTGATACCTAATTACAGATAATCAAACTAAATAAACAAAAACTGATACTAAGAAAAAATAAAAATGATACCCAGAAACTGAACCTAAAATATGATACTTTTCCACTCTATCACAACTTTATATACAACCCCAAACAATGATACTTTTCCAATCATCCCAACATTAATGCATGATATACATGAATAATCAACAAAAAATAAAAAATAAATTAAATGTAAAGCACATTAGAATACGATACTGTATTAAGAAATGAATAAAACAAAAAATACCTACTGTTGCTTCCAAAAGTTGCCATAGAAGAATGATCAAGCAAACAGGGAAACAAAACTGCATTTAATTTGTAAAAAGGAACACGATTAGAAATCACATACAACAAAAATTGAACTCTGATAGAAAAAGAACAAAAAATAGAATAATAGAAGCATACCTAAATAATCCAATTTGAAGAAGAACGAGATCACAGTAGAATTATGAGAAGTACAAGATCCACAAACGCGCGAGAGAACAATTTGATCGATGAACTACAATTTTCAGAAGAACGAGAATAAAATGAACGAACGAATTTGATCGATATTTTGATTCTGAGAGAGCTATTGGATCGCGACAGAAAAATTTGATTGTAAGAAAGAAGAAGAAGAAGCGCGCGATAATGAGCTGGAACGAAAATATGCTAATTTTTCCTTCACAGTAAATTATTAGTGGGCTGTTCTACATCCAAAAGAAGCCCTAAAAATTGTCCTTGAGGAAAATTTCCTGTGAAATAATATCTCAAAACAATATGCATTTGCAACATTGTGTGTGTCATTTGATGCACCTCTCATCTGCGCTTCAGCTTTAGCGGAATAGAATAAGCATAAGCAACATCGTGTCCTTTACAACATTGCCTGGTATAACTTCATTCTTGTAGTTCGCCAGTATATATGCACACTTTATTACACTATGTTTAATTCACGATTCAATTGGTAGTAAACTTGGATACTATATGTAATTATCCACATTCTCAAACAACCTGGATATTGTATTCAATTTGGTCACTATCACATAAGTCAATTAAAGGGTTGGTATTTTGTTTCTCACAAGGCTGCAACATTATTTGTAAGAGGAAAATGAATT
Organism: Allium fistulosum; assembly: GCA_030737815.1. Lineage (NCBI taxonomy): Eukaryota > Viridiplantae > Streptophyta > Magnoliopsida > Asparagales > Amaryllidaceae > Allium > Allium fistulosum. Next base: position 540,472,520 of record CM060901.1, on the reverse strand, counting down.
TATTTTATGTTAATATATAATTAGTAATTAAATAAAAATAAACAAGTATTGAATTAGAAGAAATTGTGTGGTTATCGAAATATATTGTGTAAAATGAAGTGTAAATTAATTTAAATCAAATTAAAATTTATTTATAAATAAATGTTGAAATTATTAAAAGTAAAGAAAAAAAAGTTATTAAAAAAAATAATTAAATCAAAAGAGCCCACACAGTAACTCGACCTGTCAAAATATGACCCAACCCATTAACCCAACCCATTTATCCTACTTATAAATGGATTGGGTCAACCCATTTATGAATTTTATCAAATGGGTTATGGGTTGGGTTGACCCATTTTTGAAAGGGTTATAAATGGGTAACTCATTTACCCATGTATTAAAAACTTAAAATTTGAAAATATAAATTTTGAAAATAAGAATTTTGAACATACACTGTAGTCTTCAATGGAGACTGACAGTTGTACTTAGAAAATAACAGGCTATAACATCCTCATATTTGAACTCCGCTTAGTGCAGAAGCTGCTATTTTTTTTGTTCAGACTACAATAACTTCTTCATACCAACTCGGAATCAGGCGAGACCTCACCATTGAACTCCCACCTAAATTACGGACAATATGGAACACTTGAATACTTCATTTTGTGAATGCACATTGTAGTTCTCCATGGGGACTGACAGTTGTACTTAGAAAATAACAGGCTATCACATCCCCATATTTGAGCTCCACCTAGTGCAAAAGCCACTATTTTTATTTGTTCAGATTGCAATAACTTCTTCATACTAACTCGGAATCAGACGAGACTTCGACTGATTAACTCCCATTTAGATTATAGACAATATGGAACACTCGAATACTTCATCTTGTGAACGCACACTGTAGTTCTCCATGGAGACTGATAGTTGTAGTTAGAAACTTAGTTAATAAGTCGGATACTTCATCTTATTAACGCACACTTCAGTTCTCCATGGAGACTTACAGTTGTACTTAGAAAATAACAGGCTACCATATCCCCATATTTGAATTTTAATGAAAATTAGAATTAAAATTTTAAATTTTAAAATTTTGATTTTTATCGAAATTCAAAAGGTAAAAATTAGAATTAGAATTATTTTATATTTATTTGTTTTTTATTAGCCAAATCAAATTTAAATCTTTAAATGGGTTAAATGGGTAACCCGCTTATTAAATGGATTGGGTCATAAATAGGTCAAAAAGAATGGGTCATAAATGGGTTAGGTCAAACTCGACCTAACCCATTTTGACCCAACCCAACCCGTTTGACAGGTCTAACAGTAACAAGCTCAAACCCATTTAATCATCCTTTCTCTCATTCTCCAGAAATTACTTCACATCGCATACCTCTCAAACTCAACCCGAGCCTTATCCTTTAAGGTATATCTTCCTTTAAATTAGTTAATCGCGATAAAAAATCATGTATAACCTAAATCACTCGTTCGATTGGCGACTTGTGGTTATAGGAACGACGACTTGCCGCCTGCCAGTGGACGACTCGCGAGCAACGTGTGGAGAGAGGACGTGTCGGTTGCATTTAGAAATCGTGACCTATAATTGGTTGCAACCTAGTGCAAGTTATTTTGGTTCATTACAGTTGCTAGTGGCCTGGGCTGTGAAGGTGGAGATGGTGCGCGAAGTGGCTGCAAGATCTGATAATGTTGTAGTTTGCTGGCAAATCGAAGGAGCTATTGGTAGTAAGGAATTTGGCTCCATAATTTGGTGAGTTGAACCTCACAACCATATCTATATTCTTTGCACGTTATGTGTGTGTGTGTATTTATTTATTTATTTATTTATCTCGAACATTGATTGAATTGCTTGTTGAATAGTTTGGTTTGGATATTGAATTGATTGATTGTTGGGTGCTGATTTTTTAACCAATCAATACTGAGTTGGAAGTGTAAATTTATAAACGGAATTATGTCCATTTGCGAATCGAAATAAATGTTTACTTATATGTCGATGTGTGTTAATTTTATGTCTAACCGGAGTTCAATGGAACTCGATTCGGGTCATGCGATATTTATACCGTTGTTTGTTGATATGTTTGTGGAGTAATTTTACTTCATAATTATATTTATATCGATATTTATTTATTACTTATTTTAATGAATATTTAGAAAGCTTAGAAAAATTACTTAAGAGTTTTAAAATCTTAGTAATATTATTTTATGAATATTTTATTAAATTATAAATAATCTCTATACTTTAAAATTTGTAAATATTTTTAATTAAAAATATAAATATTGATTTCTGTTGGTTATAAAACTCTTTTTAAATCAATATTACGATATATTATGAATTTGAATTTATTATAAAGGAAAAATATAATATATATAACTATTTTATAAAAATGTATTATGGAATAATAATATTTTATAGTGATTTTTATTATAAAGGATGTCTAATTTATAAATTGATTTGAATGTTTTGTAGGAATATTTGAATATTTGATTTAATTATTTAATGAAATATTTTATTGAACTTTATTATTATTTCATGTTTGAATTAAAATTAAAATTTTATGTATGATTTCTTTATTTTTGGATTTCTCATTTTTACATTGGTTTCGATATCATCAATGATTCACTTTCGATATTGACTTAAGATATATTTTAAGATGATATGGTGATGACATCTTTTTATTTGATTTATCGATGGTTATTCTATGCAATGAGAAATCCAAATAAACGGCTTAGTGATACCATCTGGTATAGGATTTTCGATAACACTTTTTCAGTTATTCTTTGGACTCGTTATATTAAATAAATAAGGGCCAATGTGATATATGAGCACTGAATAAATGGACTAGTAACACTCGGTTGTATGGGACACCGTTATGTTATTTATTCAGTTATTCTTTGCTCGTGGATGACACTCAATACGAGGTTTGTTGCATGTGATACTCGCTACATTGAGTATTTGATTGTCAAGTGGTGACTAATATATAGAGCCACGTGGCGGCCATTGTATATATTCTATGTGTCCATCTACCTTTGTCCAGCTCCCTTTATGGTTCAGGAGTAAACCACATTGGCCAGAATCCACCCTGGTGGCCTTATCGTGGAGTTGTGCCCTAGATTTGCGACACTGCTATTGTATTTTATATTCGATGCGCATCACGAGGTTTGGGTTAAGTGACACGTAGGGTATGTGCCCTACAGCCCCTTTGTGTCGCTTAGGCCAACAGTCAATCGCCTATACGGGCAAAGCAGGGTCGTGACCAAGGCTACGCGTTGACGAGCCATTGGTGGATATGTGCCACGATGTTCGTTGAGGTAACTTTGGCTGTAGGAACAGATCCGGCTACATAGCATACGACATAGTAGACCCTGGGTTCCTAGAGCGGGCATACGGCCATCAGTCCCCCGTCTGGTTATGTTAGCATGAAGTAATGTTTTAGGAACAGATCCGACTACATAGCATATGGCTAGTAGACCTTGGGTTCTTAGAATGAGCATACTGCCATTAGTCTCCTGTCTGGTTTCAGTTCACGTGTGTTAGATATGCATATATAAGATGGCATTATACCCGAGACTGTGTCCAGAGTATAGTCAACCATGTATCCTTCTTTGACATATATGATCGTCCATCTATTTGAATGATGGCTCAATTTATTACTTTGGTTATGGCAAACCTAGGAATGTCCATTATATTTATATGTATATATTCATCTTAGGGATTTACTGCGGTTAGGCTGATTCTCTTGTTGATTTCGTCTTCTATGATGATGTTTTATTGTGTGGATGACTCACCCATTGGATTTGGTATTCTTGATTTCTATTTATTAGTTTTAGATGGGTGATGACACTTTTCTGTATAATTTTCTCATGAATGTTGTTTTGGAGTTCTTTTGAGACTGTTATGCCATCATCTTTATACTTTTCATATTACTATTGTACATTATAATAACGCTTATTATTATAGACATAGTCTGACCAGTGTGTTATTTATAATACTCCGGTCAGTCTGAGATATTTCAGGTTCAGGGACAGAATGATCATTTTATGGATGTTGGACATAGATGGAGACTAGGATGTTATTATATAGCCATTGTATATTATTGTGATGTATTTGGATACATGTATTGGATGTTTTAGTAGCAATGTATATTTGTTGTATATTGGATCGATCTATACTTTTCTATTATATATTATCACTATGATTCTGACTCTATGTTCTCACTATATTTATTATAAATTGTGTATTCTTCTGTCCTGGAGGTACACGTGTCTATTGCTTTGTACTGATACTTTGCACGTATATGTAAGTTATATATTTGATGTTTTAATGCGTACCAGTGTTAGTCCAGGGGAATATTCATGTATGTACCCCATATAGCCTCATTCTCAGTATTATTTGACAGTATTACTCTGTAATGCTCTTAGATAGTTTATGTATAGAGGTTGGGTGTAACAATGAAGGAAGGGGTGAATCATTCTTATCTCAACTTCTTACATTTTAAACTTCGTAACCCTAAATTGATTTGGGGATTTTTGCTAATTGTAACATTCGAACTTTGTACACATAAGGCTATGTACATTCAACTATTTCATAGCATATGAATAAAGATTTCATGACTTATGGCTTGTTTCGAGTTCCAAAGCGCTTATGATTTTTAATCATAACTTGCTTCGAATTCTTAAACACACATAGTCTCGATTCTTATTGGTATAAGATTGTCTTGTATTGGTGATATGACTTCTAAATAAATTTGAGCATAGTTTTGGTATGAACAATTTGTGATATCATCATAAACTTAAGCATATTAAGCATATTTTCCTAAGCCCTTTCTCAACCAAGTGTCGCTTTTGCCAACACTCGTTGAGGTCCACAAGGGTGAACCAAGCCTTCACTCAACCAAATTCCTCTTCCTTGCTACTTTTAGGTGTTAACGAAGAACTTCGTTAACAAGTAAGAAGATTGGAAATTCATCTGATAAGAATCCCATAGATTCGTTTGATAAGAAGTCCAGAAATTCAATTAATAAGAAAACAAAAACCCATCTGGTTAGAAATCAAGAATTCCTTCTGGCAAGAAATCCATAAATTCCCTTTTAATAAGAAGGCCAGGAATCCATGTGGCAAGAAGATCATAAGTCCATTAGTTAAGAAGATCGGAAATCCATATGGTAATAATACCATAGTTTCGTTTGAATAGAAGATCAGAAATGCATCTAGAAATAATACCATAGTTTCATTTGAATAAAAGACTAGAAATCCATCAGGCAATTATACCATAGTTTCATTTAAATAGAAGACCAGAATTACATCTGGTAATAATACCACAATTTCATTTGAATAGAAGATCATAAATCCATTTGGTAACAATATGTCCCAACTAATAGGAGAATGGAAATTTAAGCAATAACGGAGATTCCTGTTATTTACTAGAGTAATTCTGACCAAGAGATTCACAACTTCTTAGATGTTCATTTTGATGCCGAGGTCAATAGTTCTGAATAACAGATAGTTCTTGTTCCTTCCATTGAAGGTTGCCGTATTCTTATCTTAGTGTCAGATTAGTCTTGCTTTATTACACTTTCTTTTAAGAGGTTGCTTTGGTCCATTCTTAGGACGAAGTCATACTTGTTTGATTGATTTCCTTTTCCCCTTATCACACTTTAGGTGATGATTTAGGCTTTGATTCCTTTTGCCCCTTATCACTCTTTGGGTGATGATTTAGGCTTTAATTTCTATCACCCCTTATCACTCTTTGGGTGATGATTTAGGCTTTAATTGAGCCATATATTACCTTATAGGTAATGATTTATGTTGGTAGGTGCATTTAGTTATCCATCTTAAGCAGAGCTAAAGTCTTACCCATCCTTCATCTAGGAGGTGCTCCAGTCAGCCTTATAGGTGGAACCGAAGGCTGGTTCGGTGCTTTGGCCAGGCCATCTTAGGCAAGACCAAAGGCTTGCTCCGTCCTCCCTTTAGGAGGCGCTTCGGTCATGTCACGTAGGTCGGACCGAAGGCTTGCAATGCTTTGGCCAAGCCATTTTAGGCAAGACCATAGGCTTACTCTAACCTCTCTCTAGGAGGTGTTTTGACTAGGCCCTTGTGGCGGGATCAATGGCTTTTCTTTCGTCCCTTATTACCTTATAGTAATGATTTATGCTTTTCCTTATAGTTCCTTTCCTTCATTTAATTATCGACTCTGTAGATATACTTGTATTAATCTCTTTATTCATCCATTTTAGGAAAGTATGGTCTCAAATGTTTGGAATTCCATGTTTTTGTTATTACATTGTCATTAGGTCGGCATAGTCGGTAAGTCCCTAGTGGGATTACTTTGTTGATAACGAGGGGTGCTTCCTAGTTTGGTCCAAGCGGCCAATTCGTTAGATTTTTGGTATTTTCCATGGCCTTTCGGATACCAAGTCTCCTTTTTGGAATAATCTTTCCTTAATCTTGGAATTATAGTATTTCAATATCCTTTACTGATAATCAGTCGTCCGTATGACCGCTTCATCCCTTAATTCATTAATCAGGTCCAAGGATTCCTTTCTTAGCTTTTAATTAGGGCTAAAAGCATATGTGATTCTCCGGTGGGATGGTATCTCAATTTCAACTGGAAGTATTGCCTCACATCCATATTTCAAAGAGAATGGAGTATGTCAGGTTGAAGTTTTTGCAAAAGTCCGGTATGACGAAAGCATGAGTAGCAATTCTACTACCTACTTTCCTTTTGCTTTATCTAGTCGCTTCTTAAGGGTAGTCTTAATAGTTTTGTTGGCAGCTTCAACGGCTCCATTAGCCTTAGGATGAGCTAGAGACGAAAAACATTTGATTATTCCATTATTATTGCCGAATCTAGCAAACTCCTTACTTTCAAATTGAGTTCCATTATCAGATATTATCTTATGCGGTATTCCAAACCGGGTGACTATATTTTTAATCATATATTTTAGAACTTTTCCTAATGTTATGTTTGGTAATGGCTCTACTTCTACCAATTTGGTAAAGTAATCGATGGCTACTATCGCATACTTATCTCAACCTTTGAATATAGGTAATGGTCTGATTAAGTCGATTCGCCATACATCGAAGGGACATGGGCTTGAGATTGGGGTCAGTTCACTTGAAGACATATTTGAAATTGTTGAAAATCTTTGGCATTTCTCACATCTCTCTATATAATTTATCGCATCGTCGATCATACGAGGCCAATAAAAACATGGTCCCGTGACCTTTTTGGCCAATTTTATGCCGTTTGAATGGTCTCCACATATTCCTTCATGGGCTTCTCTCAACAATTTTGTTCCATTTTCTGAATTAACACATCTCAAGTATGGGAGTGAGTACCCTTTTTTTGTAAAGTATCCCCTCCATCATAACGAAAGTTGGAGCTTGATGTTTTATCAATCTAACTTCTTTTTTATCTTCTAGTAGTTTTCCTTCTATTGGTGTAACGACCTACCTTTTTGGACGTTTTAAGCAGACACACATGCCAGACTCAAACCATTCAAAAGTGCAGATTGTTATGGGGTAAATAAGAAAAAGAGAAAGAAATAAAACAAATACAGAATCTCGCAGTGGAATGATAAAATATAATAATCAAATAACAGTTCATGAAGCTGTTTTATAATACATTTGACTATTCTTTTACAACACAAAATCAGAGTTACAGAAAACATGAATAAATGAATAAATAAATGCAGCGGAACAACATGATGCAGTGGAATAAATATAATAAATAGTAATAGTACAAATCTTCGTCTTCGTCCTCCAGAAATAAGGTCTTCAACCTTGAAATGCTCAGGCTGACTCGAGCGAATTGAAAAGACAAAATAGTCGAGTCAGAACTAAAAGATCTTATGTAAGTTAAATCAACGGTAAATATGAGAGCGACGACGTCAGAGATGTTTACGGGGTTTGACATCCCCTATCCAGTGTCTAACGTGAGTGTAATAACTTAAGAGATGTTCGGGATTTACATCTCCTAAGGATCCATTCAACTATCTACTATGTAGTATAATATGCTATTATAATATGTCTATAGTAAAGTAAAGTATTAAAATAGCGTTAAGTCGTTACCCATATCCCCCTTAACACATTTTATATAATGTCATAGTCTATACAAATACTATAAACTCCACCCGCACGTGGGCTATCAGGGAGCACTCCATAGGTATGATAGAAAACAAACTTGTAGAAGGCGTGATATGGCATGTGACACGGCACTCGATGCAATGCCATGGTAGATATACCAATTGCACTCCCGAACTGGTGGTAACGCATAGCAACTACTACTGCCCACCTCGAAACACACTCCCAAATCAAAATCACGGGTGGCCACCAAATTAATCATAAAGTCAAAATATAGTATCGAAGAAATGTGCCCGATCGGAGGAATGACCTCACTTGGCCCGATATAGCTCATGTTTTAGCCACATCAAGCTTACTCACGGGAGTCAGGGTCACGTAAATACCTTATACAGATTCGTTCGCCAAACCATCCTACTTCATTTCTGGAATCTCCACCACGTACACAGTTGTTAAAGTGGTTTTCGGTATTGGCAGAGAGTATGACAATTTCCGATCCCGGTCTCTTTAACAACCAAACGCTTATTTCACACTGGATGGTTCTTTTACATTTCAAAAGTAAATTTACAATTGATATCAAAATACCATATTCTCAAAACCATATCATTTTCAAATTATATTCATTTTCAAAACCATATTCACTTTAAAAAATCATCTTCACTTTCAAAATCATATTTACTCAAATATGTCATTTCACAAAAAGGTATCAATTTAAAATTCCAACTTAAGTTGTATCATCATCAAGGATTTAAATATAAATACTTCAACTTTACACAGTTTGCAATTTTAGAAAATAGTTTAGATAGTCATAAATAGTTTAATAGTTTAAAAACCATTTAAATAAATTAAAATAGTTTAAATAGTAAAATGGTTTAAATAGATTTAAATTTAATTTAACTAGATTTAAATAGATTAAATAGATTTAATAAGGTTTAAAATGGTTTAAATAGATTAATTTTAGACTAAATAGATTTAAATTATATTAAGTAGATTTTTAAATAGATTAAATAAATTTAAAATAGATTAAATAAATTTAAAATAGATTAAATATATTTAAATTATATTAAATAGATTAAATAAATTTAATTAGTTTACAATAGGTAGAATAGATTAAATTGGGTTAAATAAGTTATAATATATTAGATAAATTAAAATAGTTTAAATCGATTAAAATAGTTTTAATTAATTTAAAATATATTTCAAAGTTATATCCAAACATTTCCAATAATTCAATTTCCGATAAATTCATTTATATTTGACACTTCAACTTTGAAATCCCAATTTAAATCCTTTGAACAATTCATTAAATCAAATTCCAATTTCAGCATTAACGCTTGGATTATCGAAAATAATTATGTTTATATAAATCAATTTCTACTTCAAAATGCCAGTTGACTGAATTCAAAATTTAAAGATATAAAAATCATTTGATTTAACCAATCCGATGTCCGTATATAATTTTCTACCCTAGGGTCAAGTGATACGGATATTTATCATTTCAATCCACAGTTTAAAATTTTACGGTTATATATCATTTCAAACCACAATCCCGAATTAAATAAAAATCCATAAAATCGTTCAAGTCTATCATTTCAACCCATAACGATTTTTCCCTAATCTATAGATCATTCGGGTATGTATCATTCCAACCTATAGGGAACTTGTAGTGTTATAATAATATAAAATACAACATCTAGTCATCCAATATCAACAATCAAACATCCATCAACATCATCATCTAAATCAATCAATAAACATCAACAGATAACTGATAATCAATAACAGGTATTAAATTAACAATTTAAATTCAATATTAAATTAAACGATGATTAAATGCAATAAAAGTCGATTTTAAATCAGAATGAAAATTTAATATACCAAATAGCGATCAATAAATTTCTAATCACATCATAAATTTAATTTAACTAACATAAGAAAATCTAGTAGTTGTGAGTGGGTCAAAACACTCACCTTTGAATTCAAATCGATTTGAAATTTGAATAAAGGCCCAAATTTCAACAGTCTCAAAATTCAACCAAACTAGCTCTATAATGTTCGAAATTCCGATACGATCTCAACGGAGAAAATCGCGCGTAAATCCGAGCTCGTATGAAAAAGTTATTAACGTTAGAAGATTGGAAAATTTCGACTACGGGTCTTACTTCGAGTCGCCGCCTCAGTTACCCGGTGCTCGCTATGAGTTTTGGCCAAAATGACCTGAGACCCGAGTCATTTGGCTCCTGACCCGAAGTCGCTCCAGGGTTTTCGCCTCTGGAACTCGAAGCGCGCCCAGATCAGCCTTGTTTGGCCTCAAACTCTCTCTGACCCCAAGTCGCTGCAGGGTTTTCTCCTCTAAAACTCGAAGTAAACCAGGAGCAAATTTTTTTTTTGAAATTAGGTTTTGGAATTTGGGAATTCAGTTTGAGAAGGAGGAAGAAGATGTACGTACAAAAATAATAATATGAGAAACAACTAGGGTTTATAACAGCCTATATATATGCAGTGTTGGATCGAAACGACTACGCGACCCAAAAAGCCCGTTCTGACCCCGGAACGAAAATAGGTCATCCCATATATTGAAATGGATGTTTTCAATATTTTTAAACTCAATGGAATATGTTTCAAGTCCTAATTCCATTGTATGAAGAAGGTAGCTTTTAAAATCAACTTATTTCAATTGAATTCAATTAAATTGATCTCTACGCGTTTCGAGCCCGCACGATCAAACGGCAAGTCCGATCACTACGAAACTTGAAACCCTATAATAATTCATCGTTATGGATCCGATGAAACTGGTTTCGTCGACATTCGAGTTAGTGGCCAAAATGGCTATTTTCATGTTAATTAAATAAATTAATATTAAATTAATTAATCACTTTTTAATTCAATACTTATAAACTAACCAATTTTCATCCTTTTTGATTACTTAGACATTTACAATAATTCAAAACAAGTTTACATAAAATTTCAGTGTTGGTTATTACACTATGTTAACCCGCCTTTTGGCAAGGCCATAGATAGGCAGACTTAACTAAATTGACTACTCGTTCATCGAGGTTGGTTCATGACAGATTTAGTCAACTAGATGGATGGACGATCAAGCATGGATAATAATCACGGATCTACAGCTGGGATTCGGCATAGTCGATGGATGAAGGTTATTGGATACTCGAAACTTAGGTTTCGATAAGTCGTAAGTCGCCCTGGATTTGCTTCGAGTCGTATGGAGTCGAGCTTCGAGTTATATGGATGATTTGTTCGAGTCTTTTAGGTGGCTCGGCATGGGTGGCTCGACATTGGTGGCTCGGCATGGGTGGCTCGGCATTGGTGGCTCGGCCGTATTGGTGGCTCATCATGGAAGGTGGTTCGGCCTAGTTAGATCATGAGTTAGCCTTGGTTGCCGCTCGGCATTGTGGTTCGGTCGGGGTGGCTCGGTAGGAATGGAAGGAACTAGCTCGGTATGGAATGAGGCTCGGTTGCTTCGAGCCCTAAGGTCCTTCGCTTCAGGTTGTCGCTCGGTATCTCAGTGGGATATAAAGTGCGTCGGCATGACATCGTTCGACAGTCTCGTGTCCAGGAAGTTGTTGCTTCGGGTCGACTTCGTGGGATGTGGCTCGATGTGGTTGGTTCGGCAAGTGCCGCTCGGTGACTTGGTGGTGTGGACGACGTGGTGGTGTGGCTCGGTCACTAGTGGTGTGGATCGGCATACAAGAGTATGGAGTAGATCGGCATAGGTCGATCGGCATGGCAGTGTGGGTCGGTCATGATGAAGGATATTGACTCGGCTATGGTCCCGATGGGTCCGGACTACTCAGGAAGCCCAGTAACTTGGGATTTTCCTATAAATACAGCATATAGGACTTCAGAAAAGGGATCTTCCTTTCGATTCTCTTACTTTCTCTTTTCTAAGGCTAAGGCAACTCTGCCATTTTGTAACTGTAAATGATTCTAACATCAATAAAAAGGAAACTTCTGGAGTGGACATAGGCCGGAGTTAGCGGAACCACTATAAAATCTATTATCCTTTACTTCTTTCATTTGAATTCTTGTCGTTCTCCATATTAATATTCACCACATATATTCTATCTGTGAGCTGAGACTGGTATTTGGTGCTTTCGCTTGGATTTGGGTGTTAGTGACCAATTTTGGCGCTAACACACTAATTACAGTGTTCAATTTCAATTGTAATTAAATCCAATCAATTATAATTTAATTCCAATAAATTGATCTTATTTAGTTTCAACCTTTTTATTAAATAAATTATTACTCTATAGACATAGTTAACATTTGTTTACATCTTATTACACAAATATTCTACAATTATCATCTTTTAACTTATTAGTTGCAGTATTCCAATAATATTGAACCTTTGTTGACTTTGACATTAATAAAAATTTAAAATCCCATAACTTCATTTTCTTGGTTTCATTTTATTATTAAATCAATTTATTGCCTTATGAGTGTAATTGACATTTCTGTACATTTTATTACATTCCCAATCTGCAGTTATTGTATTAACTCGCATTAATGTAACATTTATTTGTAATTGATTAATTAAATTGGTAACAAATAAAAATTGTCACCTTTTCAACATTTAACCACATTTGTACGTTTATCATTTACAAACAAATGTTATAACAACTTTCATAATACTAATTCTATCCAATTACCTTTTATTACACATTATTTCATTAATTAATACAACCTTTAATTTATCAACTACTCTTTTAATCCAATTATCAATTAATACACACATTATTATAATTAATTTACAATCTATAACCAATTATAACCTTTTAATCATTTTAATTAATTGGAATTACATTCAAAGCCATTATCAATTACCTTAAATTAATACAATTTCATTTCATTCCAATTATATTCTTATTATTAAATCACAAATTTTATTTCTTCCAACATTAAGTCATAAAACCTTATTAAATTTATAATTTTTAATTATCGAAAATTACGGATCGTTACACTCTCCCCCACTCAAAACTTTTCGTCCCTGAAAAGAAAAAAGAAGGGAAAAGAAGAATTTAGAAATCTATATATCTTATTCAAAATATTAAATTTATAAACAATTAATTTACATAATTAAATAATTTAAATAAAATGTATCAATTTATAACAATTAAATCCTTTATATTCAAATTAACAAAAGTTTGGAAAACATTTCACAAAATTTTCTAAGTCCAAAATTTACGGAAAATTTCGGTAGAGTCTCCTTTGTACGGAGAGGTCTGGGAAAAATAGTAATATCAATAATAACAATATATACCATAAATTTTCAAAATAATTTATCCCAAACCACGGGAAAAACAATATAATATCGCTATAAAACCGTAATCCGAAAACGTACCTATTTGTCAGGCAAATAACGCTTATTTTATGAAACCAAAAGCAGTAGAAATTGCTTTCATAACCTGTATTTCACTTATATAATCCAAAGAGGTTAATAATTAAGTAATGGGAAAAGATTTAAGTTGTTTCAATAAATAACAAATAATACATCACCACATAACAATAATCATTTGAAAACAACAATACAAACATCATTTCCAACAAAGAGAGCAATCATCCATCCATGGAAATCAAAATAAAGGGTTTCACTACAACAAAAAAGACTTTTCACAGCGTTTGAAAAACGCTGTTAAAAGTTTTCACAGCGTTTTTAAAAACGCTGTATAACGACATGCGGTCGTTGACCCTAAATTTTTAACTGCAAAATATAAACGCTGTCAAAAACCCACTTTCTACAGCGTTTTTTAAACGCTGTTAATAATTTTTCTACTGCAAGGTATAAACGCTGTTAATAGTTTTCTACTGCAAGATATAAACGCTGTCGTAGGGATATGCATTTTTTTTCCCAATGAATTGACAGCAATGTATAAACGCTGTCGTACGGATATGCATTTTTTTCCAATGAATTGACAGCAATGTATAAACGCTGTCGTAGGGATATGCATTTTTTTTCCAAAGAATTGACAGCAATGTTGTGCCATTGCAATATTCACACATATCATTAATATAAACTACATTTAATTATATTTTAATCAGTTAATGTACATAACATAAACAAATCAAACTAAAAATTGTAAAATAAAAGCATAACTATTAATCACTTCCATAAAATAAGTTGAACACAATATCCATGAACAAAGTTTACATAAACCCGTAAAGAGAGATAAAATTTATAAACCAACTGCATACAAAATTAGACAAATGCACAATATCTAGAAAGCAAGTTTGCATCTAATATTATCGACAAAACGTGCATAAAAGTAGTTCAAATACAGGCTGAAAATGAAAAGTGGCAGTACGAAGATAGTTAGACATTGGTTTACTGAATTGTTGCCAACAGGGCAGTCTGAACTCGGCAAGATTCCTCCTTCCGTCTTTTTTTCTTGACTTTTTGTTGTTGAGCTATCACTAACCATGGCTTTGTCAACATCCTGTGAGTAGTAATTACAGTAAGCTTTAGACGTATAACTGTTAGTTAAATATAAAGAGTACAATTTCCAGTTGAAAAAAATGTGTTTTTCAATAAACAAGTAACTGGAAGTTCTATGCAATATTTGCACAGTGATATATTTAATGCATATTTTTCAAGTTGCAGTAATTTTATCATTCACATACTTTTACTTGATAAGGCAGTTCTAGTGAATATATCAAATCGGTTGAAACGTCAACCAAGTTCCAGCTATGTTGATGGGCAATAGTGTACAGAAAATTATATCAACGAATGCCTGGATAATAACAGAATTATTCATTCATCACACCATGTGTGTTGACATATATCAGTGTTAGAAAAATTGATGGTATCTTTACCATATTAATAAATATGAAATCATAAGCATTTAGTACAGTATTTGATAATGAAGTGTACAACTATTAGGAATTTAATTGGATTAGTATGCTTGTTATATGAGAATAACTATATTTATTTTATGGAGGCAGTTTGGATACTTTAGGAAGTATTAGTGGTGTACAATTATTTCCAAATATATTGTTTTTGATGGCAAAGCGTTTGAACTTTCTTCTCTAAAACTATTGTCCTTTTGTCCTCATGAAACATAAAGGTCGGACAACATGGCCAATTGCCTTCTAGCCAACAAATTTGCATATGATACCATATTATCTAATAAAGCTTCCTCTGCACACAGAGAGGAATTATAGTCATTTATTAAATTATAAAGAATTACAAGTATGGTCAGAATAAAAAAAATTGATGATGCAGGATGGCATTGAAAAATGAAAATATCCAGTTGGGAATAAAAAACCACTTCATCACCACCACACTCTACTGACATAATGAACATTGTCTATGTGTGTATTTTGAGGAAAAAAGTTGTATCTTATATGAAAATTACAAACCACTAATGTATATCGATAGATCTAACTTTTGATCAACTAAGTTAGAGCCATCAACTGCTACTTTTCTCTTTCTGCATTAAAGGAAACATAACATTAACAAAACTATTAACCATAGGTAATAAATCAAATATATTTCTCACCAAATCTTCAGTTAGTCGAGCCATTCCTCGACGACTACACGTGTGTGGTATTTGTTTGTCCTTCATGGATTTAAATTTATCACTTCGTAGCTAGATTACAAGATTTATCACATTGATTAGTTAATTTGCATTTTACGTATGCTTAATTTCATATATATATATATATATACACACAAGAAATAATAAAAGCAAACTGTCGCTAATTGATATTCACTGTACTTTTACATAGATATGTTCGGTTGTGTAGTTGTTACTCATTCATTATTTACAAGTCATGTTAGCCAATCACCGAATTAAAAAACTTTAATGTGATACTCAAATTACATCTCGTTATTTAAAAGATTTAAAAATTACCAAAACTTCGTTTTAAGTAGATTTAATCTAAGTAGGTGAGAAATGAGCTATGGAGGAAATTAGTTCAATCCTAGAAATATATCTATTACTAGAAAAATCACCTAGTTCGTAAACTTTTTTAGCTACTTTGGCAGCAATGTGAGCATATATCTTCCTAATATTTGTGAAGGGCGGATATATCAGTCCCTTGTCGTAGTTCTCTTGTGTTACTTGTGATGCTAGAGCTTCAACTAAATTCAAAAATCAAATGATACCAAGATAGATTATAGTTTAATAAGAATATAAGATGGAACTTACTATAAACTTAATATTTTAGGTACCGGCTGTAAGCAGCATATCATCATGAACACGGATTGCCCCAGACATTACTAAACCAAGACCAAATCCTGGGAAGATATATGCATTGCTTGCCTGACAGGAATGATGTTAACTAATTAAGAAATTACAATGCAGCAAATATAAACTAATTCAATGTAGTTGTGAAAAAATCTGTAAAAGAAAATTTTATTTTTCTACCTGGCCAGAATAGTAAGTTTTACCATCGTATTCAATAGGACCAAATGGACCGCCACTAACAAATATTGCAGTCCCCTGCAAAATATAACAGTACAAAGTAAATAACATTTTAATCTCCTTGCTTAGTTTAGTAGAAAATTCAAATACTATTGGTGAATCGCACCTTGCTCCAAGTGTAAATAGTTGTTTCCCCATAAGTCGATGGAAACTTTTTTTTCAAAAAAAAGGGACTTCGGAATTACTTTCAAAAATTGATAAATATATATATACCATGGAATCCACAAGCCATATCTTCTCTCGACATTCTTGCAATGGAAGATTTGTCTACAGAAGTTAAAAGAGATCCAATGAACTAACAATTGATAAGCTTAGCTTTAAATCAGAGAACAGTGAACAGTGAAAATAATATTAGATTAAATGCGACGGTAAGATAAATTGCATACTTGTTTTGATATCTTAAGAGCAATAAGCTCTGCAATACCAGTACCAGCCTATAAGAAGAGAAAATGTAAATAGGATACGAAGACATTAGCATGGCAAAGCAATAAAGAGTAAATTAAAAAGAAATAAAATTTAGTAAATTTGTATTTTCAAAACACCAATGACCATGTACACATGAAAAGCCTGAATTGATATATAAATAAATCAGTTTGAGAACTCATAGGACAATAGTAAAGAACTTACGCCCATAGTTTAATTTTACGTGTGATTAATAAAAAAATTAAAGCTTCTTTAAAGCATATAAGTATAATTAATAGAACAATTGATGCATGAAGCTGATGTGTATCAAAAATGAAAAGCCTAAAATAAAATATAAATAAATCAACATAATATTTTTATACGCATACCTTGAAATATATCAATACAGTATCTGAAGATACAACTTAAACATAGATTCTTCCTATATATACAAATTGCTTGTGATTGATTTATAATATTATCACTGTTTTTATTGACATCATTCTTTGCCATCATGCATAAACTGTTCAGATTTCTAACAGCATATTACTCGTATTTGTATTCTTGAATCCCACCCCTAGTGTAATCCAATAGTTTTGAAATAATGAAGATGCAATTGATTGCTTTAGCCATCAGAAACAAATTGCTCTAACCATTTGAATCAAACATTTGCATGCATCTATGTTGCTTCTTTCTTAAAAGTCTCCTTACCTTATACATATTTGATTTGCCACTGTTTCCTATCAATATTTAACCTTGACAAGGTTTTAATGGACACGATTATTGATTCAAATTGAGCATGTAATAGGGACTTAAATGTTCAACTTATATGATAACAAGAGTGAATGATTTACCAATCGATTGGTAAATTTATAGAAGGTTTCAATGGTTCAATGACAGCTATATGCAAATTGATATTTGAAGAATGTTCGACAGAGTGAGAGGTTAAGTCCCGATGAATATGATGGGAATTGTATTTCCAAATTAGTGATAGAAAAAATAGATTTTGCTATCGATTCACCTCAGTTGTTCTATATATTTCAACACAATATTTTTAACTATGGTAGCAATATAGTTAAGCGGTAAATGTTGAAGAGACAAAGCCTTAAAAATACGAGAATAGCAAAATTTCACAGATCATGCTAAAATTGTTAAGGGGTATGGTAGAAATATAGTTAAGGGGTAAATGTTGCCGGTATTTTTGTACAGTCTTATTTTTCTGTGTACTCATGACTTACCTATATTGATAGGATGGAGAATTGCATGTGCTTCCAATGTCAGCATATGTTTCAGTATAGATGAACTTGAATTTTCAAATTTGACTTTATACCGATTAATAAATACTAAAAGCAGGAAAAGAAATATAATCTTTATTTCAGAAAAATAAGTCACCAATTTGATGTAGTATGATTAGTATTAACAATACCATAAAATCATATTGCTCAAGCTGAAGTGTTATATATTAGCAAAATTTTCCGATATAAATGCCCAGGAATGAGGTATCTATATGCAGAAGTGGTTGATAAAGATTTTTCATTTTAGATGGTTAATGAGAAGCAATATATAGAAAACATACTACCAGTGAAGTTATAATAAGTTATCAATAAATTAAATTGTGTTGTAGTTATTGTGGTTGCTAAAAACTGGATGAAAAATAAGAAACAACCTTCTCATAGTAAGAAACATTGAAGAAACTAATAGGAAGAAATCAAAAGTATATCAAATTGTAAGGGAAAATTTAAATCATACCACATCTTCAATAAAAGATATGCCATCCAGTTGCTGCTACAACCGCATCTTAGCCACTATTTTCTTAGTCGTGGGTGGTTGCAAAACTTGAAACTGTGAATCTTCAAGAAATTTAACCATAAATAAAAGTTTGCTTCTCCAGTTCATTATTACAACCAAAAAGGAACCCAAAAAAAAAGTCTAAGTGGAAGATTAAATTTTTCGCTCTTTATCTGATTAATCAAATAAACATATCTTTTTCGAAATAGTTTGTTATCAAGTCTTTATGTTCATAGAATTTTCTCTTTATCTTTTAATGATCTCAACAATTTGAAATGACTAGTTGTGCTCTATTTGTGTTTGTGCATTAATGAGAAGAAGTTGAGTTCGCATGAACAAACTCATACAGAAGGTGTTCTGTTAGCGTTTGTTGTCATTAGTGTATTGTTTATACGTGCATTTACACATGCTAATGAACCCGCAAACACAATTTAGGTACCAATTAGTTCAAACATTTGCATAGACAAAAAAATTCATGATGTATATTTGCATATTCATTATCACCATTCATTTCCACCTATGCTACATCTATCAGCACCTCAATGTTATACAGGTATTTGAAAATTAAAAAATTACAACCAAGAAAATAAGGAAATAAATTACCCAAAATAATATTCATCGGTAAAACAATAATTTACCACTGAATTATGATTCAATAATTGAATTATGTATCGGTGGCCTCGTCTCCACACGAAGAGGTACCAAAGGCTTCATTTTAAACTTTGGAAAATAGTGCATTATGTGTACTACTATGTTGAAGGGGTGAATCGTTACGCATTTTCCAATTTATAAAATTAACATTGCACTCAACCTCCTAGAGTAAAACAGAAAGCTAGAATCTGTCAATATGTCTTAACTACATTCAAGGAAATATCATTGCCGCTGATACTCAAATTTTGTGTATAATGTGATAAACTATGCATGTAGACAAACCACAGATACCCCAAAAAAAAGCTTTGAGTGCTAAATGAATGCTAAAAGTGGGAATATATCAAAGTATTATCGAAAAAACAAAGCAAAAGAAATATTGAACTATACAAAAAGTTATAAATTTTAGCATTGAATAAAGAGTGCTTAAAGTCAGAATGCAAACCTACTCTGCAAACTTATTCCAACTTAATTCCAAGAAGCATGAATATCAATGATTGTTAGGCAAACACTAAACTTAATATTAAGTTGAATATCATATGGAAGAAGGGATGCAAATAAACTATAATTCAGAAAAGGTGGAACAAAAAAGCAGCCAGTGTACATTTCTCTTCATTTAATTAAGCGCATTGGAAAAAGCATGTGAATTAACCATATAAAAAAATGATAAATAAGCAACCAGTGAATAAGGCAAAATATGATGATGAATGCAATTAACCTATGGTTATTGGTATTCTATGGAAGAAAAAAAGTTGAGCATGTCTTATACATCATTCTTGTGATGTGAACTTAACAGATCATGAATAGTAGAACAAAGAAAAAACATGTTGAGTCAATTTTCAAAATTACAACCACTTGAGTGGAATAAAGAATTGTTTGCCTAGTTCTATAAAACAGTATCCTCTTCTTCTTATATTAACTCATTATTTCCTTCTTCAAAGTCTAAAATCAGTAATAAAAGGCCATACCAATTTAAATCTAAGGAAGCAATAAGGTTTCAAGTCAACAAATTAACAAGCATGCTAGGAATTCAATATATGGTGAATAGACACTGTGCGCGCGTTAAGGGCTAAATAGAAGATCCAAATATTTGAGATGTAATAATGTGAAAAAGGCATCTGTCATTGTTTTTTGTGTTCCAGGGGTATAACAGAGAAGAATACCCTGCTCTCCCTAGCTAAAAAAATTTCATTTCAAAATGAAATTGGGTTAAATCTCCAATTTGACATATATAGGAGATATATAGTATTAAGCAATATCCTATTTCTCTTTGATGATTTTCCCTGATTGATTAAAAAAAGATATTTCAAAACAGAGGAAATAAACTCTTTAGTCCTAGTTTGTGAAGGAAAAACGATATCAAATGGAGAAATGTCTCAAATATCAATAGAGAGGAATAGTAAATGGTTAAGTTCTTTATATTTTGATCGAGTTTTTTCTTACAGTAAAGTGCAAGTTCAGGGAACCATAACTAGCTATGGTCATAATTAAGGCTTCCATCTAGTCTATGTGATAATATGGGGAATTAATAAATAAAATGCCTTGCTTGATGAGATCTAACTTGGTACCCAAAACTTACTAATTAAAACTGATAACTAGGCATGCACACACAGAGTCTCCAAGTGAACCTATGTGGTAAAAGAAAATGGTAACTTACTTCAACTATGTCCATGCAACACAATCTTCAAATGTCAAGCACCTCTCCTTATCAAGGCACTCTATAATGCATTCATGCTGCTCTCGAGCCATCGCATCCCTAGCCTTTTCCATGGAAGAAACATATCCCTCAGGGTCGCAACTTTTTTTTACTTCATTAGGAGTTTTCAAAAGTAATCCATCAAATTCAAAGCGAGCCCATGTCAAGCAATGATCGATGTTGTGAGGGAAAGAGTTAAGTGTGCACATAGGTGCCTCCTTTTCTTTTGGATCTCTAGAGGCGACATAATTCTCTAAAAGATGAGGTATTACTACTTATGTATTGCATTTGGTACCTAAGTTTCCAAATTCCAAAAGCGGCTTTTGAAAGGACACACACCTCATATCCATATAGAATGGGATTCATGTTATCAAAGCATCCATAACACAATCTAATATCTCCCAAAATGCATTTTTGAACCCATCTTTAGTCTCTGGGCTTGCTTGGTTCTAATGTGCTTCTATAGAAGAGCAGGGCTTATTGTACAAGCAGTAGTGGCAACCACATAGGATTTCGACTGTCTAGTATTCCAATCATGAAATAAAAATTGACGGTTGAGATTTCACTTTTTAACGACATCATCGTCTGTTATGGTAGTTTTCCTTTGCGACTGCAGCCAACTCCCATAAAAAGAAAAGTTCTTCGAGAACTCGCAGCCAAGGGCACCTGCTATAACCATGAAAACATTGGAAGAGACTCGATTGAATTGAAGTAGAAATACTACAACCGTATAATACAACAGATGTATAAAAAACCTATACATACTAAATAAGATCGCGGATAGTCACTAAACCGAAAAATTGGAGAACCCATTAAACCTTAAAAAAGAATTAGGGAGATTCGGTGACAAGGGGGTACCCGAGGCATTAAAGGCGAATCAGGGCAGTGACGATTGACATAATCGAAGAACAAGCAAAATCCAAGGGAAATGAAAATGAGGGAAAATGAATTAAAGGAGAGACGAGGGAGGAGTGACGAGCGAAAATGAAATTTTGGGGGAATTATAACGAGAGCGGCGCCAAATATTTTGATAGTGGAAATTAGAACCCTAGTTTCATTCTCAGCGTTTGTGCGTAAATATTTTCATTTTAAAATAGCTTTCACTGCATTTATGTGTTGAACGCTGATAATGGATGCCGTCAAAAGTAAAATTTGTTGTAGTGTTTGTTTGGGTTCAAAAACTTTTTATCGTATAAAATGATAAATAAACTATGAAGTAAACCATACACTCAACAGTCGTAGATAACTTTATAGATTATTTATACATCTTTATACAAAATAGGGGTACCCTTTCCCAACCAATCCATAAGCCCAACAACCAAAGAATTCAACACATTTTTTAAGTTTACTCTATTTATCTTTTTCACATCATTTATTGTTCATTTTTTCATATAATGATTTTCTTTAATTCACGTTCATTACTTACAAAATTGTAATTTCCATTCATTCGTGTAAGGCTTATTTCATTAATTTACATTCTTTTCTTACATAAGTTATATCCATTTCAATTATTTGGTTCATAAATGAATTCACTATTGAAGTATTGTATATATTTTATTTTAGTTTACTTCACATTTATAATTTAGTTTGTTTCTTCTTTTCTTTTCACATCATTTATTTTCTTTTCTCCTTCATATAGTGTTTATTTTCATTAATTTACATTCGTTATTACTTACAAAAATTCATTTACCCTTTATTCATACAATGCCATTTTCTTTCATTTTATTACCTTACATTCATTGCTTTAATAAGTTATTTTTATTTCAATTATTGGATTATACATTATTAGGTAAGTATCTTTATAATTAAATTCACCATTTATAGATTATTTCTTTTTCACATTCATTATTCCATATAAAGTATTATTGAATATTAACTCCATTTCCAAATCATTTCCAATGTTTTCTGAAGTTATATTCATTCAATTAATATAGTACTCACTTTAATTATAAATGACTTCAATATTAATTTAAGTTTATAATTATTTACCTACAATATTCACCTTTTATTATTCTATCTGATTATAAATAACTTAAAATGTTAACTTAAGCTTATAATCATTTTTCTTACATTATTCACTTTTATTACATTTAATTAGTAGCATTTCAAACTATTAACTTCAGTTTATAAAAATTTATAACATTAGAATTCTTATTTGTAGAAGTAATTCCACTGAACACTTTCATTTACTAAAATTTTACTTGTACAATATTCTATTACATATTCTTATCAACATTACAACTTTTAACATTTTTGTAAGTAATATATACGTCTTAAGAATGCAATTGAATATTACCCAAGTTTCTCTTTTTTTAGTTGACAAATGTTCAATAGTACCATTTCTTGTTTCCATTTCCTTTTTATTTACAGTTTTCATAATTTCGGTTTCTTATCTATTTTATTAAACATTTTAACATCAAATTTCTTATTTTCATTTTAGAAGTTTCCAATTATTAATATAGTCAAGATTCCATTTATTACAATAAATTTCAATTTCTAATTTACTGAAAATTAAGAACTAAACACCGGGTTTCATTTCAATTATTTTAAAATAATATATAATCATATCTTTTATACATATCAAATCATATTTTGAATTCAAAATTAAGATTTATTTATCAAAACAACTGTGCAGTAAAATTACTACAATGGTCTTCCCACTTTGAAACTCGAAAATGAACGTCGATGATGCATGCACTCATCACCGAAATTATTTTCCAATGACAGAGAGGGAAGTACCGAACTTATTTTCTTCAAATTTCCTTTTAAGACATTTCTTTCAAATCATCTTGAAATATTTATATCGGAAAATACTTCTAAATACTACTGATATTATATTTCAAAACCCTTGAAAGAAATTTCAAAAATCCCGAAACTTAAGTTCTAAATTTCCAATTTATATTTACTTTATTTGTAAATCCTATTTTCCAATCGATATTTATAAAATTTCTATACCTAACAAACAACATATTACACCCAACTATATTATTTATAAAAATTATTATTTTATATACAAAATATATAATAGGCAAAATTGTTTCATTTACCTATATTTCAAAACAAATATTGTGTCGGTCTGCCCTATTAAGTGTTTAGAAATTCCTATCGGTGTCATAGCGTCCCAGGTACCGACCAGAATTTTTGAGTACAAAATAGAACAAATTAACACAATACAAAAACCTTTTATAACACTAACAAATACGCCCTCTCGTATATATACACTCAGCGACTCATTCTAGGGTATTACTACTCTATTTCTAAACAGTCAGACCCCACAATGCTAAGGTTATTGCTAAACCAAAGCTCTAATACCAACTGTAACGACCTGCCTTTTTGGATGTTTTAAGCAGACACACATGCTAGACCCAAACCATTCAAAAGTGCAGATTGTTATGCGATAAATAAGAAAAAGATGTTCGGGATTTGTAACGGCGTCAGAGATGTTTACGGGGTTTGACATCTCCTATCCAGTGTCTAACGTGAGTGCAATAACTTAAGAGATGTTCGGGATTTACATCTCCTAAGGATCTGTTAAACTATCTACTATGTAGTACAATACGCTATTATAATATGTCTACAGTAAAGTAAAGTATTAAAATAGCGTTAAGGCGTTACCCATATCCCCCTTAACACATTTTATATAATGCCGTAGTCTATACAGATACTGTAAACTCCACCCGCAGGTGGGCTATCAGGGAGCACTCCATAGGTACGACACAAAACAAACTCGTAGAAGGCGCGATAGGGCATGTGACATGGCACTCGAGGCAATGCCAAGGTAGATATACCAATTGCACTCCCGGACTGGTGGTAACGCATAGCAGCTACTACCGCCCACCTCGGAACACACTCCCAAATCAAAATCAAGGGTGGCCACCAAATCAATCACAAAGTCAGAATATAGTATCGAAGAAATGTGCCCGATCGGAGGAATGACCTCACTTGGCCCGGTATAGCTCCTGTTTTAACCACATCAAGCTTACTCACGGGAGTCAGGGTCACGTAAATACCACATACAGATTCGTTCGCCAAACCATCCTACTTCATTTCTGGAATCTCCACCACGTACACAGCTGTTAAACTAGTTTTCGGTATTAGCAGAGAGTATAACAATATCCAATCCCGGTCTCTTTAACAACCAAACGCTTATTTCACACCGGATGGTTCTTTTACATTTCAAAAGTAAATTTACAATTGATATCAAAATATCATATTCTCAAAACCATTTCATTTTCAAATCATCTTCACTTTCAAAACCATATTCACTTTAAAAAATCGTCTTCACTTTCAAAATCATATTTACTCAAATATGCCATTTCACAAAAAGGTATCAATTTCAAATTCCAACTTAAGTTGTATCATCATCAAGGATTTAAATATAAATACTTCAACTATACACAGTTTGTAATTTTAGAAAATAGTTTAGATAGTCATAAATAGTTTAATAGTTTAAAAACCGTTTAAATAAATTAAAATAGTTTAAATAGTGAAATGGTTTAAATAGATTTAAATTTGATTTAACTAGATTTAAATTGATTTAAATAGATTAAATATAGATTAACTAGATTTAATTAGCTAGGTTTAAAATGGAATAAATAGATTAATTTTAGACTAAATAGATTTAAATTATATTAAGTAGATTTTTAAATAGATTAAATAAATTTAAAATAGATTTAAATTATATTAAATAGATTAAATAAATTTAGTTAGTTTAAAATAGGTAGAATAGATTAAATTAGATTAAATAGGTTATGCTAGATTAGATAAATTAAAATAGTTTAAATCGATTAAAATAGTTTAAATTAATTTAAAATAGATTTCAAAGTTATATCCAAACATTTCCAATAATTCAATTTCCGATAAATTCATTTATATTTGACACTTCAACATTGAAATCCCAATTTAAATCCTTTGAACAATTCATTAAATCAAATTCCAATTTCAGCATTAACGCTTGGATTATCGAAAGTAATTCTGTTTATATAAATCAATTTGTACTTCAAAATGCTAGTTGACTGAATTCAAAATTTAAAGATATAAAAATCATTTGATTTAATCAATCCGATGTCCGTATATAATTTTCTACCCTAGGGTCAAGTGATACAGATATTTATCATTTTAAACCGTAATTTAAAATTTTATGGTTATATATCATATTAAACTGCAATCTCGAATTAAATAAAAATCCATAAAATCGTTCGAGTCTATCATTTCAACCCATAACGATTTTTACCTAATCTATAGATCATTCGGGTATGTATCATTTCAACCCATAGGGAACTTGCAGTGTTATAATAATATAAAATACAACATCTAGTCATCCAATATCAACAGTGAAACATCCATCAACATCATCATCCAAATCAATCAATAAACATCAACTGATAACTGATAATCAATAACAGATATTAAATTGACAATTTAAATTCAATATTAAATTAAACGATGATTAAATGCAATAAAAGTCGATTTTAAATCATAACGTACAAAAATTAGGTTTATAACAGCCTATATATGCAGGGTTGGATCGAAACGACTACGCGACCCAAAAAACGCGTTCTGACCCCGACACGAAAATAGGTCATTCCATATATTGAAATTGATGCTTTCGATATTTCTAAACTCAATGGAATAGATTTCAAGTCCTAATTCCATCGTACGAAGAAGTTAGCTTTTAAAATCAGCTTATTTAAATTGAATTCAATTAAATTGATCTCTACGCGTTTCGAGCCCGCACGATCAAACGGTAAGTCCGATCGCTACGAAATTTGAAACATTATAATAATTCACCATTACGGATCTGATGAAACTGATTTCGTCGACATTCGAGTCAGTGGCGAAAATGACTATTTTCACGTTAATTAAATAAATAAATTAATCACTTTTTAATTCAATATTTATAAACTAACCAATTTTCATCCTTTTTTATTACTTAGACATTTACAATAATTTAAAACAAGTTTACATAAAAAATTTGTGTTGGTTATTACACTGATTACAGTTTTCAATTTCAATTGTAATTAAATCCAATCATTATAATTTAATTCCAATAAATTGATCTAATTTAGTTTCAATCTTTTTATTAAATAAATTATTACTCTATAGACATAATTAACATTTGTTTACATCTTATTACACAAATATTCTACAATTATCGTCTTTTACTTTATTAGTTGCAGTATTCCAATAATATTGAACCTTTGTTGACTTTGACATTAATAAAAATTTAAAATCCTACAACTTCATTTTCTTGGTTTCATTTTTATTATTAAATCAATTTATTGCCTTATGAGTGTAATTGACATTTCTGTACATTTTATTACAATCCCAATCTGCAGTTATTGTATTAACTCGCATTAATGTAACATTTATTTACATTTATTTGTAATTGATTAATTAAATTTGTAACAAATAACAATTTTCACCTTTTCTACATTTAACCACATTTGTACGTTTATCATTTACGAACAAATGTTATAACAACTTACATAATACTAATTCTATCCAATTACCTTTTATTACACATTATTTCATTAATTAATACAACCTTTAATTTATCAACTACTCTTTTAATCCAATTATCAATTAATACACACATTATTACAATTAATTTACAATCTATAACCAATTATAACTTTTTAATCATTTTAATTAATTGGAATTACATTCAAAGCCAATATCAATTACCTTAACTTAATACAATTTCATTTCATTCTAGTTATATTCTTATTATTAAATCATAAATTTTATTTCTTCCAACATTAAGTCACAAAATCTTATTAAATTTACAATTTTTAATTATCGAAAATTACGGATCGTTACACTCTCCCCACTCAAAACTTTTCATCCGTTAAAAGGAAAAAGAAGGGAAAAGAAGAATTTAGAAATCAATATATCTTATTCAAAATATTAAATTTATAAACAATTAATTTTACATAATTAAATAATTTAAATAAAATGTATCAATTTATAACAATTATACCCTTTATGTTCAAATTAACTAAAGTTTGGAAAAAATTTCACAAAATTTTCTAAGTCCAAAATTTACGGAAAATTTCGGTAGAGTCTCCTTTGTACGGAGAGGTCTGGAAAAAATAGTAATATCAATAATAACAATATATACCATAAATTTTCAAAATAATATATCCCGAACCACAGGAAAAACAATATAATATCGTATAAAACAGTAATCCGAAAACGTACCTATTTGTCGGGCAAATAACGCTTATTTTATGAAACCAAAAGCAGTAGCAATTGCTTCCATAACCTGTATTTCACTTATATAATCCAAAGAGGTTAATAATTAAGTAAATGACAAAAGATTTAAGTTGTTTCAATAAATAACAAACAATACATCACCACATAATAGTAATCATTTGAAAACAACAGTACAAACATCATTTCCAACAAAGAGAGCAATCATCCATCCATTGAAATCAAAATAAAGGGTTTGTTTGGGTTCAAAAACTTTTTATCGTATAAAATGATAAATAAACTATGAAGTAAACCATACACTCAACAGTCGTGGATAACTTTATAGATTATTTATACATCTTTATACAAAATAGGGGTATCCTTTCATAACCAATCCATAAGCCCAACAACCAAAGAATTCAACACATTTTTTAAGTTTACTATATTTATCCTTTTCACATCATTTATTGTTCATTTTTTCATACAATGATTTTCTTTAATTCACGTTCATTACTTACAAAATTGTAATTTTCATTCATTCGTGTAAGGCTTATTTCATTAATTTACATTCTTTTCTTACATAAGTTATATCCATTTCAATTATTTGGTTCATAAATGAATTCATTACTGAAGTATTGTATATATTTTATTTCAGTTTACTTCACATTTATAATTTAGTTTGTTTCTTTTTTTCTTTTCACATCATTTACTTTTCTTTTCTCCTTCATATAGTGTTTATTTTCATTAATTTACATTCGTTATTACCTACAAAAGTTCATTTACCCTTTATTCCTACAATGCCATTTTCTTTCATTTTATTACCTTACATTCATTGCTTAAATAAGTTATTTTTATTTCAATTATTGGATTATACATTATTAGGTAAGTTTCTTTACAATTAAATTCACCATTTATAGGTTATTTCTATTTCACATTCATTCTTCCATATAAAGTATTATTGAATATTAACTCCATTTCTAAATCATTTCCAATGTTTTCTGGAGCTATATTCATTCAATTAATATAGTACTCACTTTAATTATAAATGGCTTCAATATTAATTTAAGTTTAAAATTATTTACCTATAGTATTCACCTTTTATTATTCAATCTGATTATAAATAACTTAAAACGTTAACTTAAGCTCATATTCATTTTTCTTACATTATTCACTTTTATTACATTTTATTAGTAGCGTTACAAACTATTAACTTCAGTTTATAACAATTTATAACATTAGAATTCTTATTTATAGAAGTAATTCCATTGAACACTTTCATTTACTAAAGTTTTACTTGTACAATATTCTATAACATATTCTTATCAACATTACAACTTTTAAAATTTTGGTAAGTAATATATACGTCTTAAGAATGCAATTGAATATTACCCAAGTTTCTCTTTTTTTTTAGTTGACAAATGTTTAATAGTACCATTTCTTGTTTCCATTTCCTTTTTATTTACAGTTTTCAAAATTTTAGTTTCTTATCTATTTCATTAATCATTTTTACATCAAATTTTTTATTTTCATTTTTGGAGTTTCCAATTATTAATATAGTCAAGATTCCATATATTACAATAAATTTCAATTTCTAATTTACTGAAACTTAAGAACTAAATGCCGGGTTTCATTTCAATTATTTTAAATAATATATAATCATATCTTTTATACACATCAAATCATAATTTGAATTCAAAATTAAGATTTATTTATCAAAACAACTGTGCAGTAAAATTACTACAACGGTCTTCCTACTTTGAAACTCGAAAATGAACGTCGATGATGCGTGCACTCATCATCGAAATTATTTTCCAGCGACACAGAGGGAAGTACATAACTTATTTCCTTCAAATTTACTTTTAAGACATTTCTTTCAAATCATCTTGAAATATTTATATCAAAAAATACTTCTAAATACTACTGATATTATATTACTTAACCATTTGAAAGAAATTTCAAAAATCTCGGAACTTAAGTTCTAAATTTCCAATTTATATTTACTTTATTTGTAAATCCTATTTTCCAATCGATATTTATAAAATTTCTCTACCTAACAAACAACATATTACATCCTACTATATTATTTATAAAAATTATTAATTTATATACAAAATATATAATAAGCAAAAAAATTTCATTTACCTATAGTCCAAAACAAATATTGTGTCAGTCTGCCCTATTAAGTGTTTAGAAATCCCTATCGGTGTCATAGCGTCCCATGTACCGACCAGAATTTATGAGTACAAAACAGAACAAATTAACACAATACAAAAATCTTTTATAACACTAACAAATACACTCTCTCGTATATATACACTCAGCGACTCATTCTAGGGTATTACTACCCTATTTCTAAAGAGTCAGACCCCACAAAGCTAAGGTTATCGCTAAACCAAAGCTCTGGTACCAACTGTAACGACCTGCCTTTTTGGACGTTTTAAGCAGACACACATGTTAGACTCAAACCATTCAAAAGTGCAGATTGTTATAGGGTAAATAAGAAAAAGAGAAAGAAATAAAACAAATACAGAATCTCGCATCGGAATGACAAAACATAATAATCAAATAACTGTTCATGAAACTATTTTATAAATACATTTGACTATTCTTTTACAACACAAAATCAGAGTTACAGAAAACATGAATAAATGAATAAATAAATGCAACGGAACAACATGATGCAGTGGAATAAATATAATAAATAGTAATAGTACAAATCTTCATCTTCGTCCTCCAGAAATAAGGTCTTCAACCCTGAAATGCTCAGGCTGACTCGAGCGAATTGAAAAGGCAAAACACTCGAGTCAGAACTAAAAGATCTTATGTAAGTTAAATCAACGGTAAATTTGAGTGCGACGGCGTCAGAGATGTTAACGGGGTTTGACATCTCCTATCCAGTGTCTAATGTGAATGCAATAACTTAAGAGATGTTCGGGATTTACATCTCCTAAGGATCCGTTAAACTATCTACTATGTAGTACAATACGCTATTATAATATGTCTACAGTAACATAAAGTATTAAAATAGCATTAAGGCATTACCCATATCCCCCTTAACACATTTTATATAATGTCGTAGTCTATACAGATACTGTAAACTCCACCCGCATGTGGGCTATTAGGGAGCACTCCATAGGTACGACACAAAACAAACTCGTAGAAGGTGCGATAGGGCATGTGACATGACACTCGAGGCACTGCCAGGGTTGATATACCAATTGCACTCCCGGACTGGTGGTAACGCATAGCAGCTACTACCGCCCACCTTGGAACACACTCCCAAATCAAAATCAAGGGTGGCCACCAAATCAATCACAAGTCAGAATATAGTATCGAAGAGATGTGCCCGATCGGAGGAATGACCTCACTTGGCCCGGTATAGCTCCTGTTTTAGCCACATCAAGCTTACTCACGGGAGTCAGGGTCACGTAAATACCACATATAGATTCGTTCGCCAAACCATCCTACTTCATTTCTGGAATCTCCACCACGTACACAGCTGTTAAACTAGTTTTCGGTATTAGCAGAGAGTATGACAATATCCAATCCTGGTCTCTTTAACAACCAAACGCTTATTTCACACCGGATGGTTCATTTACATTTCAAAAGTAAATTTACAATTGATATGAAAATATCATATTCTCCAAAACCATATCATTTTCAAATCATCTTCACTTTCAAAACCATATTCACTTTAAAAAATCGTCTTCACTTTCAAAATCATATTTACTCAAATATGCCATTTCACATAAAGGTATCAATTTCAAATTCCAACTTAAGTTGTATCATCATCAAGGATTTAAATATAAATACTTCAACTTTACACAGTTTGTAATTTTAGAAAATAGTTTAAATAGTCATAAATAGTTTAATAGTTTAAAAACCATTTAAAAAAATTAAAATAGTTTAAATAGTAAAATGGTTTAAATAGATTTAAATTTGATTTAACTAGATTTAAATTGATTTAAATAGATTAAATATAGATTAACTAGATTTAATAAGGTTTAAAATGGAATAAATAGATTAATTTTAGACTAAATAGATTTAAATTATATTAAGTAGATTTTTAAATAGATTAAATAAATTTAAAATAGATTTAAATTATATTAAATAGATTAAATAAATTTAATTAGTTTAAAATAGGAAGAATAGATTAAATTGGATTAAATAGGTTATGCTAGATTAGATAAATTAAAATAGTTTAAATCGATTAAAATAGTTTAAATTAATTTAAAATAGATTTCAAAGTTATATCCAAACATTTCCAATAATTCAATTTCCGATAAATTCATTTATATTTGACACTTCAACTTTGAAATCTTAATTTAAATCCTTTGAACAATTCATTAAATCAAATTCAAATTTCAGCATTAACGCTTGGATTATCGAAAGTAATTCTGTTTATATAAATCAATTTCTACTTCAAAATGCCAGTTGACTGAATTCAAAATTTAAAGATATAAAAATCATTTGATTTAACCAATCCGATGTCCGTATATAATTTTCTACCCTAGGGTCAAGTGATACGGATATTTATCATTTTAATTTGTAATTTAAAATTTTATGGTTATATATCATATCATTTCAACCCATAACGATTTTTCCCTAATCTATAGATCATTCGGGTATGTATCATTTCAACCCATAGGGAACTTGCAGTGTTATAATAATATAAAATACAACATCTAGTCATCCAATATCAACAGTCAAACAATCAACAATCAAACATTCATCAACATCATCATCCAAATCAATCAATAAACATCAACAGATAACTGATAATCAATAACAGGTATTAAATTGACAATTTAAATTCAATATTAAATTTAACGATGATTAAATGCAATAAAAGTCGATTTTAAATCAGAATGAAAATTTAATATACTAAACAGCGATCAATAAATTTCTAATCACATCATAAATTTAATTTAACTAACATAAGAAAATCTAGTAGTTGTGAGTGGGTCAAAACACTCACCTTTGAATTCAAATCGATTTGAAATTCGAATAAAGGCCCATATTTCAACAATCTCAGAATTCAACCAAACTAGCTCTATAATGTCCGGAATTCCGATACGATCCTAATGGAGAAAATCGCGCGTGAATCCGAGCTTGTATGCAAAAGTTATTAACGTTAGAAGATTGGAAAATTTCGACTTCAGGTCTTACTTCGAGTCGCCGCCTCAATTACCCGGTGCTTGCTCTGCGTTTTTGCCAAAATGACCCGAAGTCGCTCCAGGGTTTTTGCCTCTGGAACTCGAAGCGCGCCCAGATCCGCTTTGTTTGGCCTCAAACTCTCTCTGACCCCAAGTCGCTGTAGAGTTTTCTCCTCTGAAACTTGAAGTAAACCAGGAGCAATTTTTTTTTTGAAATTAGGTTTTGGAATTTGGGAATTAGGTTTGAGAAGGAGGAAGAAGATGTACGTACAAAAATAATAATATGAGAAACAACTAGGGTTTATAACAGCCTTTATATAGGCAGTGTTGGATCGAAACGACTACGCGACCCAAAAAGGCCGTTCTGGCCCCAGATGAAAATAGGTCATCCTATATATCAAAATGGATGTTTTCAATATTTTTAAACTGAATGGAATAGGTTTCAAGTCCTAATTCCATTGTATAAAGAAGTTTGCTCTTAAAATCAGCTTATTTCAATTGAATTCAATTAAATTGATCTCTACGCGTTTCGGGCCCGCACGATCAAACGGCAAGTCCGATCACTACGAAACTTGAAACCCTATAATAATTCACCGTTACGGATCTGCCGAATCTAGTTTCGTCGAAATCCGAGTCAGTGGCCAAAATGGCTACTTTCACGTTAATTAAATAAATAAATTAATCACTTTTTAATTCAATATTTATAAACTAACCAATTTTCATTCTTTTTGATTACTCAGACATTTACAATAATTTAAAACAAGTTTACATAAAATTTCAGTGTTGGTTATTACACTAATTACAGTGTTCAATTTCAACTGTAAATATCTGAAAAATCCAATCAATTATAATTTAATTCCAATAAATTGATCTAATTTGGTTTCAATCTTTTTATTAAATAAATTATTACTCTATAGACATAGTTAACATTTGTTTACATCTTATTACACAAATATTCTACAATTATCATCTTTTACCTTATTAGTTGCAATATTCCAATAATATTGAACCTTTGTTGACTTTGACATTAATAAAAATTTAAAATCCCACAACTTCATTTTCTTGGTTTCATTTTATTATTAAATCAATTTATTGCCTTATGAGTGTAATTGACATTTCTGTACATTTTATTACATTCTCAATCTGCGGTTATTGTATTAACTCACATTAATGTAACATTTATTTACATTTATTTGTAATTGATTAATTAAGTTGGTAACAAATAACAATTGTCACCTTTTCTACATTAAACCACATTTGTACGTTTATCATTCACAAACAAATGTTATAACAACTTACATAATACTAATTCTATCCAATTACCTTTTATTACACATTATTTCATTAATTAATACAACCTTTAATTTATCAACTACTCTATTAATCAAATTATCAATTAATACACACATTATTACAATTAATTTACAATCTATAACCAATTATAACCTTTTAATCATTTAAATTAATCGGAATTACATTCAAAGCCATTATCAATTACCTTAAATTAATACAATTTCATTTCATTCCAGTTATATTCTTATTATTAAATCACAAATTTTATTTCTTCCAACATTAAGTCACAAAACCTTATTAAATTTACAATTTTTAATTATCAAAAATTACGGGTCGTTATAATTGGGTACTTGACAATAGGTGTCATCCAATTGTTCTCATATTGGTTGCTTATATCCGTATGAATGTTTCCTTCCTGGATGGCATCACTTCCACCTCCCATTTCTTTTCCTTCTTTCCCATGTGTGTGTGCCTGGGATCTAGTCAATATTATTGCTTCATTTTATGGCTAGGGGACTTTTTCTTTAATACTGGGATTTTGTTACCTACTGGAATAATTCAGCTCTCTAGTGCTCCTCATGAACTAGCCAGTTTAGCCAAAGAATCGGCTTGGGAATTTTTCCCTCTAGGTACTTGATGTATTGAAAAATATTCAAATTGAGTTAACATCTTTAGCACCTTTTAGACATAAAGGATCAATTTGGCATCTTTCGTTCGATATGTCCGATTCAGTTGATCAACCATCAATTGAGAATCACTAAAAATTTCAATCCTTGGAATCTTTGGCTTAAGGGATAAAGTAAGTCCCATCACCATTAATTCATACTCAACTACATTATTGGTAGTAGGAAAACCTAACTTTATTGCGTAATGTAACCGTTGTCCATCAAGGGTAATGATTACGTAACATTCGCCAGCCCCTTGTTCATTCAGGGCCCTATCAACAAACATTTGCCGTTTAGGCTTTAAATCCTTCTCCTTTTTCGATTGTTCTTTAATGAACCATGTGCATTCGTTAACAAAATCGGCTAGGGTCTGCCCTTTAATCGCTACTCCGAGTTGGAACTCAATATCATATTGGCTAAGCTATATCCCTTATTTTACTAGTCTTTTTGATGCCTCGGGTTTACTGAAAACATATTTAAGTGGAAAATTTGTTAAGAACTTGATTGAGTGTGCTTGAAAGTGGGCTCTTATTTCATGCGATGAGCATTAAATAGTATGCCATCTGCTCTATAACTAGATATTTAACCTCTACATCTTTAAGCCTTTTACTAGTACAGTATACTGGAATTTGAGTTTTGTTCTCCTCTCTTACTAAGACTGAACTTACTGCATTTTCGAAGACCGCCATGTAGAGATACAAATTTTCACCTTCTATAGGGGTAGATAGGATCACAGGTTTTAAAAGGTGATCCTTCAATTCATTTAAGGCCCTATGGTAATGCTCTCCCCACTAAAAGTTTTTCTTTTTTCTAACCACATCAAAGAAAGGCATATATGCACTTATCAGTGGCTTTAGTGATAGATCTGTTCAGAGCTTCCACTCTTTTGTTTAGGCTCATCATATCTTTGGTTGTCTTTGGTTCTTCCATATTCTTAATGGCTTTGATTTGATCAGGATTGGCCTCGATTTCTCGAGCACTGATAATGTATCTTGGAAACTTCCTAGAACGTATCCTAAAGGAGCAATTTTGCGGATTTGGTTTCATTTTATACTTTCTTAGTACCTCATACATTTCTTCGAGATCCTTTAAGTGGTTGGTTTCCTCTTGAGATTTCACTAGCATATCATCTACATATACTTCCATGTTTCGTCCAATTTGTTCTTTAAACATTCTATTTACCAATCTTTGATATGTAGCCCCTGCATTCTTCAGCCTAAAAGGCATAACTTTGTAGTAGTAAGTTCCCCAATCTATTATTAAACTTGTGTGCTCTTCATCTTGTTGGAACATGGGAATTTGATTATAACCCAAATATGCATCCATAAGAGATAATAGCTTATGTGCGCTTGTGGTACCAACCAATTGGTCTATTCAGGACAAAGGATAACAATCCTCAGGGCATGCTTTGTTTAGATCGGTGTAATCAACACACGCTCATGATCATTGAGTCTATTCCGACCAAGTCCGAGTGGGTCTAGGCAAACACATCTTTGCTTGAATGGAGAAATTAGATAAGTTCTCCTTTGAGCTTGTGGCCTAACTCTTTTCCGATCTTTACCATTTTGTTTGATAAATTGAATCTAAGGTTGCCTCTTCTAGGTCTTCGGTAAACTTTATTCTTTCTTGCTCATTTCTACAATAAAATTCAGTAACGATCTCATCACCATCTATTTCGTTGTCTACTTTGTTTGTCATCTTTCATTTTCTTTTACTCTCGGAAAAATTGAATCTTCTCAGTACATTCTTGGACTTTTTAGTTATCCTTGTCTTCTAATTTTCCATGGATAATCGATTTGAAGGACTTTCATCCAAGGGCTTCTCAATTTCAGTTTTTCTTAATTCACTTCTCTCTGAATCATAACAACAAACACCGTCTCTTTTGAATTTCTCAAGTGTAGCAAAATACAGTTCTCGAGAGGTAAATTGCTGCTCCCTTATGATTCCTTAACAACTCTTAGTCAGAATTTTCACCATTAGATATTTTGGTGCTACAAATGCTTACACATCCACTTCATCTACAGTTGGTCTTCCAAAGAAAGCATTGTAGTAGGAAGGTTAGTCCATTATTAGGAACGGAGTTTCAAAAGTCCTAAAATGTGGAGGAATTCCCATCTACACTAGGAGCTTAATCTGTCCTATTGAAGTAGATCCTTTATTGTTGAGTCCAAAGATTGGCTTAAAGCTTATCACTAACTTCTCCTCTAGAATACCCATTTGATCGAAAGCATGCTTGAATGTGACATTTACTACACTTCCGGTATCCACTAAGATCTCTGTTATCACAGAGAGCCCAATTGGTGAAGTTATCATCAGCAGATTATTATACGGGAGACGAACCCCCTCAACTCCTGTGGGGTTATTGTTAAGTTGGGCATTTGAAGTTGATATTTACGACTTTTGAGTGGTGGCTCCTCCTGAATAGAAAAGACTCCTTCTCTTGCTTCCCTCACGTATTTGCTCTTGGTTCCTTTGCTTCTTCCAATGAGATGGGGACCTCCATGGATGACATCTATGCGGTTGATCGGGGGGATGAAGTCCGGTTGAGAAGCATTCTTTATGAAATTTGCAGTATTACTTGAGGGCCTCTGATTGTTCTTTTCAGGATTGGAGGGTTTTTGATCCTCCTTGACAAACTTCTTTAAAGATCCAAACCTAATCATATTCTGGATTTTCTTGGCCAAATTACGACATTCGTTGATTTTATGTTTGTTCACCTTATGGTAAGCGCAATAATATCCCCCTTTTGGTTCTGGATTATTCCTTGCCTTGTAGCAAGTAGGGAAGTTTCCTCCATCTTTAGCCATGGCAAAAATATAGGAAATGGGTTTATTCAAAGCAACATAGTTGGATTTTGGGATCTCCTTCCATTTTCCTCTTCTATTTTCATCATATCTCGGCTTTTTGATGGGGTGATCATGGATAAATTTCCTCCTTACTTCTTTGGCTAGGATTTCTTCTTAGCTTGATACATTTCATCCATACGAATAAACTTATCACCCTGGAAATGAAAATCTTGCAAATCCTACATCCACGGACATAGAGTTCCTTCTAGAAAGGGTTCTATTCAATTAATCATTAGCGCACTGCCATTAGTTTTTCTCTATCGGTTATGTTTTCTGCCTCTAGTGCCTTAATGTTGAATCTCTTCGGATATTTGTTGAGCAACTCTCCTGGTCTTTGTTTGACATTTTCCAGCACATTAGAGTCAATAGTAAGATCTTCGCATATGTAGAATTGTGCTGAAAACTCATAAGGAAATTGTTTCCAAGAGTAAATAATTTTCTCTTTGTAGTGTTTGTACCATTTGGCAGCTGCTCCTTGAAAATTGTAGGAAAGAGTCTGTAATATACTGCTCCAAAAGCATTGTGAAAATCCATTTGGCTCTCAAAAGCCAAAAGATGGTCATCAGGGTCAGTGGTTGCATTATACTTTAATGATGGAATTTTAATGTGCGACGAAGTTTTAACAGACGTTATTTCCTCGTTTGAATGGAGCTTCACAGGGATCATTATTTACCCTAGGGTCAAGGGTTCTCTTCCCTTTAAGATCAAGCATGTCTTTCACTATTTTATTAGCCATGTCTTTCAAGTATGCTTCGTCATCATGATAATCCCTTCTGGAGTGCTTGTACTCTTTGCCTAAAATTGAGCTGCTTGACTGCTCGAAAGATCTTCTTATCCTCCTTTCTTGGCTTTCTCTTTGATGATTCATCTTAATTTCATTGTCCTACGAGTTCGGGGAACACGCTATTGGCCCTTCATTTTGAGTTTCTATCTTCCTTTGTGCGCCCATGATGTTTTTACCCTTATACATGCTTTTGAGTAGCATGGTGTCTAGATTCCTCCTTGAAGATTCCACTTCTTCTCCTCCTTCATTAAGCTTTGCTGTTTTAGAAGACTTTTGAGAAAGAACATGTCAAGGAGTTCCTACTTAATGTAAGCCATTGTGTTAAATCTTGAATCTTAGCTTCGTTGTCTGTTTGCTTCACTAGCGTCGAAGATTACCTAGGTTCCACATTGTTAGAATTGAAGTTTAGAGTGATATTTTCCTTCAAGTTTGTTTGTCGCACAATCTCCTCGTTCAGAACATTGACTTTTTTAGCTATCACCATTTTCCTGCAACAAAACTTCACATAATTAGTTTCTAAGTAAGGAAATAATAGGCCGGATGTTAGAGCCCTCCTTTTTGCGTCAAAATGTTAATAAAAAAAATGGTTCAACATCAAAGTTGTTGCATATGATAGTATTATCCGAAATGTTCCCAATAATGCCTATGAGCTTCAATATCATCATGAGGCTATTCAAAAGTTCATGTCATATGTTCAAGGGTAAAATAGGCATGCAATAGTCCATAACTTGTGTAATGGAATAAATAGGCGATTTACATATGGCTCAATCCTTTGTTCATATGTCAATGGGCATTATAGTCAATATGCAAAATAAACTTTAATTTAGGAAAGAGCTTAAATAGCCTTGTTCAAATAGTCAATATGAAAGTCCAAATTCAAGTGCAAGTCCAAATGTAAGCTATATGCAAGTCCATTCTCTCAACAATTGTCAAAGATGCATATATCGAAGGCATTATGCTGTGCAAAGTTTATTGTCCATGTCCATATGTGCAAAAGTTACAATTGTATTGAGAAATTCCCAATTCAATTTTGGGTTTACAACTTTGTAGTTTGAGAAACAGAGAGAGAAATTATTCGCCCCCTCTTAAGTAGCCGAGGAGGTCTATTTATAGAGGTTGTGGCAAGCGGCATGGTTGCCACACGTCCATCTAGCTAGACATTTGACATCTCATATGCATTGATGACATTCGACATCTCCTATGCATTGATGACATTCGACATCTCCTATGCATTGATGACATTCGACATCCCCCATGCGTTGATGACATTTGACATCCCCTCAGCATTGATGATATCAGACATCCCCCTTTGCATCATTGATATTCGGCATCTTCTTATAATGTTCATATTCGACATCCTCCTATATGGCTAATATTTGATATCTTGCCAACATTTGATATCCTTTCCTTGTGTAGAAACTTGGTATCATTATCTACTTAGAGCTGCTTCCAGCTAGACATTCGACATCTCCTATGCATTGATAAAATTCAACATCTCCCATGCATTGATGACATTCGACATCTCACATGCATTGATGACATTCAACATCCCCCATGCATTGATGACATTTGACATCCCCCTAGCATTGATGATACTCGACATCCCCCTTTGCATCATTGATATTCGGCATCTTCTTAAAATGTTCATATTCGACATCCTCCTATATGGCTAATATTTGATATCTTGCCAACATTTGACATCCTTTCCTTGTGTAGAAACTTGGTATCATTATCTACTTAGAGCTGCTTTGCAACAATTAATGTTTTAAAGACTCGACATCGTATGTTCATGAGTAAATGCTTGACAAGCTTTATCACTTAGACATTCTTTACAATAGTTAATGTTGTAAAGGCTCGATGATAGTTATTGTTCCAAAGCTTGTTTTCCTGGAGATATTTTCCATCCTCCTCTTGTAGTTAGATGCTCGATACTTTTTTAAAGGGGCGGTACCCTTTAGAGGTTCGAAATCTCTTAGTTATTTGATGTTCGGTACCCCCATTGAACATAGGCTTAATATCTTTGTGCTTGGCACACTCATTACTTATATGTCTGACATGCTTACTCATTTATAGACTTGGTATCTTCTTATAATGTTAGATGCTCAGTATCCCCCTTTCGTTACATGTTTGGCAATGTTCCTTATTGTAGTGGCTCGGCACCCTTCTGCCATTGTAGAAGCTCGTAATCACTAATTGTCTAGAGGCTCGTTATGTCTAGAATTATACGCTTGACATGTCCGATCACTTTACAAACTTTCCATCTTCATTAATTGACAAGCTCGAGATGTCCTCTATTTATAAATTCATCAACTTCTGTATAAGTTCGATACCACTTGTTCAGAGTCTCGATACCTTTTTTATACACCACCTTTAGAGCTTTGGTATTAATGATTTTTAGGGGCGACAACTTTTATATTACATTTGCATAGGCATTATATTGCATGTAGTACTTAAATATAGAGCTTCGTTCTTCGTGTGCTTGGTCCACCTGATAGCATAAATATGTTTACCCTTGTCTTGATGGCTTGCCGGATGTAAAGTACACTCGTTTGACAGTTGGAAGTCGCTATGTATATTTGTCATCCTTATGCATTACAGATTCGATATGTCTCCTTTGGAGGTTCAATATATCATTGATATGGGATATTAATATACTACTATGAACTTTTTGGCTTGTCATATCATCATGCATTTAAAAGTTCGATATTTATCTTTGAATGCTCCCATATAGGCCTGTTAATGGATACCCGAAAAATCCAAAATCCTTCCGGATCCGTATCCGAAAAAATGAATAGTATCCGATATCCAAAAAGCGGATGCAGATATCTGATACTCGAAAAGAAATTCGGATGCAGATATGGGTGTATCCATATCCGAAAAACATCCATCTGATCCGAACGCCACAACAAAAGAAATTTCAAACCCTAAATAGCAAAAGCCCTACATCGACGAAAAATTCCATCCTCCGAACGCCGCTCCGCCTCGCAGCTCCACCTGACGACGCATCTTCGCTTTGCGTCGTAGTTCCATGCTTCACTATTTGGTTCAAAACTCCTCACGACGCAGCTTCGCGTCACAGTTCCGGCTCCGACCTTGTTTGAAATTCCTCACCTCGCAGCTCCACCTCTTCGCTCCGCTCTAGCCTTGGTTCTCCTCCTAACGACTCAGTGCTCACCTCTTTTATTTCTCTTTTATATTCGTTTTTTTATATATAAATGTTGTACTGTTTAGGCGTAAATTTAAATGGTTTTGAGTATTGAATACTAACTTTTGTAGGCATAAAGTTAATTTTTTTATAAGCATGAAACCAATATTTTGAGATGCAGAATTACAGATAGTTTTTATAAATGAAAATTGTAATTTTAATTTTAATTTTATAACCCTATTTTAATTTTAAATGAAAATTGATTGTTTTATAACCTTATGTATAATAAGTATTTTAATTTTTTTGAAATGTAGATAGTTTTTAGAAATGAAAATTGTAATTTTAATTTTGTAACCCTATGTATAATTTTGATTTTAATTTTATAACCCTATTTTAATTTTAATTTTATAACCCTATTTTAATTTTAAATGAAAACCGATTGTTTCATAACCCTATGTATAATAAGTATTTTAATTTTTTTGAAATGCAGATAGTTTTTATAAATGAAAATTGTAATTTGTTAGAATATATTAATAATATAATAAAAATTTAGTTAATAAATATGATTTTTTGTATATCGCAGAAAATTGAAAATGTAAAACACTTCATCAAGTTGTAATAGCAAGTCTGTTGTATGTACCTCAAATGCTTATGTTAACGATAATGTAATTGTACAAGAAACTCAAACCACAGATTCAAGTGTGGTACAAGCTCCAAAATCTTTCAATAAAGTTATTTTTTTATAAACATGAAACTATTTTTTTAAAATGCAGAATTGCAGATAGTTTTAATAAATGAAAATTATAATTTTAGTTTTATAACCTTATGTATAATTTTAATTTTATAACCCTATTTTAATTTTAATTTTACTTTTATAACCCTATTTTAATTTTAAATGAAAACTGATTGTTTTATAACCCTATGTAAAATAAGTATTTTAATTTATTTGAAATGCAGATAGTTTTTATAAATGAAAATTGTAATTTGTTAGAATATATTAACAATATAATAAAAATTTTAGTTAATAAGTATTTGTATATCGCAGAAATTTGAAAATGGAAAACACTTCATCAAGTTGTAGTAGCAAGTCTGTTGCATGTACCTCAAATGCTTATGTTAACGGTAATGTAATTGTACAAGAAACTCAAACCACAGATTCAAGTGTGCCACAAGCTCAAAATCTTTCAATAAATGAAGAAAAATATGCACCTTTAAATGTAAAACTCATGAAATTCGAAGTATGGAAAGATTTTGATGGAGAAGTATTGAAGGGTAGTAATAGTGTTAAGGCCACTTTTAAATATTGTTTAAGGATATTCAATGAAGATACATCACTAGGAACAACACATTTGAAGAATCATGCAAAAGTTTGTCCTAAAATTACGTATAATAAAAGACTATTTCGGCAACAACTTCTGACTACTAGAAAGTCTCCTAGTAAACCACTCAAATTAGCGTTGGAAATTTGATTAGAATAGGACTCGAATGTGTTTTGCTCGTATGGTTGCCAAACATGATTATCCATTCAATATGACGGAACATGTTTACTTTCAAGAATTTGTAAGGAGTATTAATCCAAACGCTAAGTTCTATTCTAGAAATACAGTTCGTTGTGATGTTTTGAAACTTTATGCTTATATGAGAGTTGAATTACAACAAATGTTTGATAGTTTGTCCACTCGTGTTAGTATTACTACAAATTTATGGATATTTGAACATCAGAATATAGGTTATTGTTGCATCACTTGTCATTACATCGATGATGATTGGAAATTGCAAAAAAAATTGCTTATCATGAAATGCCTCCTCCACACACCGGACTTGCACTTAGTGCTGCTATTAAAACAAAATTATTGCATTGGAATTTAGATAAGAAGTTATTTTCAACTACCATTGATAATGCTTCTAATAATGATGTTATAATAAGAGATCTCAAGGCTTGGTTAGATGGTAAAGGCATCTTGGTTTTAATTGGTGATTTATTTCATATGCATTGTTGCACACATTATTAAATTTAATTTTCCAAGATGGGTTAAAAGTCGTGCATGATCTCATTGTCAAGATAAGAGAAAGTGTTAATTTTACAAAGTCATCACAATCTAGAAAACAAAGTTGGGAAAATGCATTGGCACAAACTAGATTAATTAGAAAAGGAGTTTCATATGATGTTCCAACACGATGGAACTCAACATACCTTATGCTCGA
The DNA here is from genome assembly GCA_030737815.1 of Allium fistulosum. NCBI lineage: Eukaryota > Viridiplantae > Streptophyta > Magnoliopsida > Asparagales > Amaryllidaceae > Allium > Allium fistulosum. Next base: position 540,428,190 of record CM060901.1, on the reverse strand, counting down.
AAGTGCGCTTGAATTGTGTCCCGCATTTGAACGATTAGTTGAGTTAACTTCTGATTATAGATGTTTGATTTCAAGAAAAGAGTGGAAGATAGGAAAAGAAATATGTGAATGCTTGAAAATATTTTATGAAGTTACACTTAAATTTTCAGGAGTTAAATATCTAATGGCTAATATATATTTTAAAAGTGTGTGTGATGTTTATGAAATTATTACAAGTTTGGAGTTAAGCGAGCATGAATATATTATTACTATGGTACAAATGATGAGAGTTAAATTCGACAAGTATTGGAGAACTTGCAATTTGATGATGAGTATTGGCATGGTTTTTGATCCTCGTTATAGAATGACATATATTGAATTTTTCTATGATGTGATTTATGGACAAGAAGCACAAGTTCATGTAAGAAAAATTTATGAATCGTTAAAAGCTCTTTTCTATTCATACAAAAGAGAAGGTGTATCATATACGAATGTATCTAATTCTTCTTGTTCATTGTCTGATAATTCTAATGGTGGCCTAAGAAAAGAACAAAAATGGATCTTAAATGGAGGAATCATAAAGAACAAAAATTGTAAGTTTACAAGTTTCTAAGATGGAGCTTGATAAATATTTAGAAGATGAATTATTGCCCATTGAAGATGATGAAAACTTTGATATTTTAATGTGGTGGAAAACAAATGGTCTTATGTTTCCTATTCTTGCAAAAGGTGCTCGTGATATTTTAGCCGTTCCTATTTCTACTGTAGCATCTGAATCCTCATTTAGTAGTGGAGGTATATTGATTACTCAAATTTGATCCTCGTTATCTTCGGATATAGTAGAATCCTTAAGTTGTATTAAGGATTGGTTACCGTCGGACATTGGTTAGTGTTTTCTTTTAATACTTAAATTAGTTTGAAAATATTACTATTTGATGCTACCTATTAAAAAATTCATTTAACAGGCAAAGATATGGAGATCGTAGATGAAGTATCAGCTTCGCTACAGAGATGGTCGCACAAGGTAAATTTTTTTAAATAAAACATCATAACCGCTCGCTGCTATTCATAGCAGCTACAAGTATGTTGTTTACAACTGCTATAAACAGCAGACTTGTAGTTGCAGTGAACAGCAGCGAGCAGCTGCTGTTTATAGCAGTGGGCAGCTGTTGTATACAGCAGCTCGCTGCTGCTATTTACAGAAACGAGCTGCTCCTATACATGCTAATGATTTGAAATTAATCAAAATTAATCCGTTTAATCTAATGATTCGATCATGTTTTTCTTGGTAAGAAATGTTAAAAAGCTATGGTGGATAGAAGAAAGAACAAAAATTATCTATTGTTTTAGTATGTTTTTGTTTATTTGAATTGTTGTAATATCATATGACTTGTTTGACATTATCTATGTTACTATTTTGTCATTTGAAAAACTAATTAGTAATGTAGCTTGTGTGCATTGTCATTTGAGAAAGTGTTTGTTTTAGCTTTGATGTTTTAGTTCAAAAATATTAGTATAATAAAAATCTTATTCAATTTCGAATGTGCATATTTTCGCTTTTATTTTCAGATGCAGATATTTTCGGATATCCGAAAAATACCCGCGGATGTAGATACGGATGTTAATTCTCCGATATCCGTGGATATCGGGCGGATTCAGATGCAGATTTAAATTTTCGAATGCGGATGCGGATATATCTGTTTGCATCCATTGGCAGCCCTACTCTCATATCCTCTTATTGATTTAGTTGCCTCTCTTTCCTTTGGTAACTCTTTCGATATAGTAGTTAGAAAATATGCGAATAACAACGTTCTTTCAATACGTACCTAAATCTTAGGGAATCTTAAACCTAAGCTCCGATACCAAATGTAACAACCCGCATTTCCTGACACACCAATCCAAAGTTTAAAGTGACTTTCGGACTCACGTCATGCCAAGAAATACGAGCTGTTGGATTTTTAAACATTACAGAGCATCATTATAAAGGTAAAATTCTAGACAATCTATACTTTCAGATCTCATAGTGGAAGGAATTAAAATACAAGTACTAAAAATAGACATTTCAGAATAACAGCCCCAAATACTTAATTACCATATACATTATTTCCGAGGTACATTAGAAGTTTTATAGACTTTTAATACAATAAGAAACTACATGATAAATAATAAAGAATATGAGAACTCCAATGTGAAGCTCCTGTCTCCACGTACTATGCATTATCAACTACTAACCTATCATCCTATGGTGGGGGAAAATGGAAGGAAAAAAGGTGGGATAGACAAAAGTCTAGTGAACGAGTACAAGTTTAATATGTGATAATCATGTGCAGTTAATTTTAATACTATTCTAGGTGACATAGGGTGTGCTACAAGTGTCCGTGAATTCCTAAGGTCCATTACGTAAGGGTTCTTGTCTAATACATACCTACACTACAACTTGTGTAGGCTACTACAAGGATCAAACCTCACAACAAACGATCGACCACCGCTCCTAGAGCAATCCAATAAGGAAACACCGCCACTAGGATACCATGAAAATCAATTTCCAGTAATATTACCGCATAATTCTACTGTGAAAACTACCCTCCTACTAATATGACTTCCTATAACCCAACTACGCCAAGAGAGGGAGAATCCAAAAGGTCGATTCATTAGCGTGTCTCACGTCTCCACCCATGTCCACCTCTCGATCATAGTGTGTGCCCCATATTGCGTGCGTTGGTGTCCACCTTCTGATCTGTATCACGTCATCTCAAAACTATTTATACCACTAATCCAGTTGTGTCAAGCTTCTTCTTTGGATATTGCCTCTTATCGTATCATGTCGGGCCTGATTATGTCTAAATAGAATCCCCAGTTGGTACTGGTGGCTTCTTTGAATATTGCATCTTCTTGTATTGCACTGGGCCAGACCATGTTTGAATAGAATCCCCATTAGTACATGGCCGACTCATCTGTCAATGCTGCATGTCCTCTGCAGAACCTCTCTATGAGTGCCATTTTGTGAAAATACATCGCCTCAGTCGATTACTCGACCCCAAATTGGGAATAGATTATTTACCCAACACCGCAACAACCTAGTGTCCTCTCATAGGGGACTAGCTTCCCTACTATCTCTGACATACACACTTAGCCAAAATAGGCTCATATAATAATTTATAATCTGTATAAATTTTATTACAAATTAGATCTTAGACCGAGGTTCAGATTGCACGTTTCAGGTGACAACCGGTTGACCGCTAACTATAACTGGTTGACCGTTTACGGTCGACTGCTTGGGGTGAGTGGTCAATCGGTCGCATACAAAAATTAGGGTTCGTTCCTTCTTCTGATTGGATTTTTAATTGATGTTAATTATATTAATTATGCCAACTACATTAAACCCTAAGCAACTACAGTGACCAGTCTATATTTCCCAATATCCTGGACGTACCCAATTTAATTTCGATTGTTTAATTTAGGATTTGAATTTTATGACAAAGGGTTTATGGGTTTATAAATTTACCTCAGTCAAATTTCTAATCCAAATTCCAGGTTTAATAGTTAAGATTTAACTTCAATTTAAATGAGATTAGCCAATTCATACCAATTCCAGTTTCTACTTCATATTCTACATCTAGCAATTAGATTTAAGGATTAAGTTTTATGGTTTCAATTTTAATTACTAACACCCTAGATCAAGTAGAATAGGTTAAATTTAACTATAATAAATCAACTTACTAAACCTAGCCCCACTCACGTTAGATCCAAGCTCTAACTTCATTCCTTGCCCATGAATCGACATTCGTTAGCTTGCCTCCTTCTAGATATGATTACTAACATGCTCTTTCTTCGATTTTTAATTTATTTTTGAAGAAATTTTATAGGTGGAGAGAATAAATTTTGGTAGACTGTAAATTTTCTAATGAATTTGGAGTTAACCAAGGTGTTAATTTATAGAGGTCGGGAATCAATTTGGGGTGTTGATTTAGGCTGGAGAATATTTTGCGTCATCATGAACGCTCATCAAAACCTGGCCATGAAGTAACTAATCTCAACCATTCAAACAATGTGCAGAACTATCGATTTTATAACAAGAATGGTTCGAATACTCAAGGCCACAAGTCGACCATTCATTGCCACCGATCGACCTATACTGTCGACCATTCAATGCCAAGGGTTGACCATTATCTTAAAGGGTCGACCAATACTTTGTTAAATTTTTATTTTTAAATTTATTTTGTTTTCAAATTTTCAAACATCCGTAACTTATCCATTCTAACTCCAATTTTGAAATGTTATATATGAAAATTGTGTAGAAACACATTATGAACGCAATGGTGCAAGTTTCATAACCAAAATCATATGTCTGTGAAAATTTCATTTTTAGTTCTAGTTTTATTTAAATTTAGTCTTCTTATTAAATTTTCAGGGTGTTACATCAACTCAAAGTCAAAGTCTCTGGCCAGAGCATTTCGGTTAATAATAATATTATTAAACCAAGGGCTTTGTATTTAGACTATAGAGTTGAATATGATGATATTTGAATTTTGATCATTACTAAATTCCATAAGTCCAGAATGATACAGTTTTGACGAAGAGAATTGATGTAAATAATTATCACTAGTGGGTAATGGTTATGATATAAAATTGGATTTTACCAAAATACGTATAGGCGATAAATTCAACCAAAATGTCACGTCACTAGTTAAGGTGACGTGTGAATGTTAATATTTGAATTGTCAATATTAATCGCTGACTAAATTTACACCTATGAGCCACACAACCGAGATGATGAAGATTTCAAATGAACCACATGATTTAATTGATTTTTAGTGGTTTAAAATTAATTATATTAATTAATATTTATGAAATATTAATTATTAAATTTTATTTAATTTATTTGAATAACATTAGTATTTAGTAAAGTGTATATATAAAAGTTAAAAATGTGCGGAATATTTAAATCTGATTTAAACAGAATAAATACTAAAAAGAACTTCAAATTAATTAAATTAATTAAATTAATTAATATTTATGAAATATTAATTGCTAAAAAAAATTCTTGTTTGATTTGTTTGGTTTCCATTAGTATTTAATAAAGTGTGTATATAACAGTTATAAACATGTGTATCGGTATACGATATAGATAAGAATTTAAACTGGATTTAAATGGGAATAATACTAATTTGTTTTTGGAATGTTTTGGAGACCAAAGAGCCTATGTAATAGCTCGACCTACTTTTACGTATAAGAGGGTCTTTTGTTTTGAATAAGAAGAAGATACTATTAAAAGAAGAGGAATCAACATTTATTGAATGCTACATTTATTTCCTCCTGCAATAAAATTTTCACTCAGCCATTTGCCTCTCTGATTCTCATCTTCTCCTCCAAAAATTTGAAATTTCCATGATGGTAAGTCTTCAAAAAATTCAAATTAAAATTCAAACAAAACAAAAGAGAAAAAGGTGGTTGTGTCTAGATTATTGCAGATCTGGAGATTGATTTGAAGAACCTAGGAATTCTTCTTCATTCAATGTGTATTATCTAGGCTTCATCCTAAGGTAATTCTATATATCTACATATCATTTAATTTTGTTTACATCCCCTTAATTCTCTACCTCTTCCTTCTGTTCATATATATGAATTTGGATTTTGATTTGGATGTCTCAAACCCCTTGCTTGAATCAGTTGTATATTCTTACTATGAGAAAAAAACCTTGATATGTTCACTTCTATTTTGTTAAGAACAATGATAATAATTTTTGTCACTGTTCTGTATGTTTATTTATCCAGTTTGTTCAACCTATATCTCGATCCTTTTAATTTCATTTTCTCTATTCTGCTTGTTGATTCATCCATGTATATCCTAGATTTAGAACTTTTTATCATGAATCTGTATTTTCCTATGTCATTTGATTTTATCGCTGTTATTAAAAAAACTAAATTAAACTGAATTTTAGAATAATCTTATTAATAAGTTAACTTTAATATTAGAAAATTTAGACTTGAATGTTTACACATAAATTGCTATGTGAATAATACTTTGAAATAATTGCATCAATTAATATTTGATGTCAATATAATATGATGACTCAATGTTGTTATGTTTTAAATCATTCTAAAATAAACTTTGCTAATTGAAACAAAAAGGGAAACATTAAATTAATGATTTATTCCTAGTTTACAATTGATCCAGTCTCGTACTAAATCCTTGTTTAAAAGGAAACATTATATTTCACAAACTACTTGTATATTGTTTTGTTTTATTTCAAAATTTTGTTTTGTTTGTATGTGTACATGAATTTATATATTTATAATACATCATTTACGTGTGTATGTATTTGCATTTAACTCAAAGTTTTCCAAAGGAGTTTTGTATAAGATATAATAGTAAACTTTCAAACTACTTTAATTAGACTTTTTATTCTTTGAATTATTGCATGTAATATAAATAAAATATAGACTTTCAATTTGAACTGCCATGCAAGATATCTATTGGGTATCTATATATACATTTATACATGTAAACATGTACATATATACATACATACATTAATATATATATATATATATATATTAAAAAGGTTAAAAATAAAATTCATGTTTGGGATGACAAAGACATATATAGAGGGGAAATGTGTCTGTTGCGATGTAAATCCCAACATCTAAACAATGCTCACATTAACTATGTACACTTTTCTATCTTGTACTTACATTATATACATGGGTGCAATTGATGTGCTCATCATAATATCCAATTAATTAAAATTAAACTAATTTTTAAACAATTATAATAATATAAAGAAAAATTTAAAAGTAAAATTTAGAAAAGTTCTAAATGAATTTAGACTTCATAGGCCCAACAAAGATTCAATAGGACATTTTTTGAAATTTACCCTTTTCTTCCACTGTGGGTTGGCTCGTTCCTTCATCATTATCGGGCCCCATGCTCCTAGGTCCATTAGACTTCACAGCGGAAGAAAACCATAAGGAAATGATCGCTACTCTAAAGAATGAAACTGAGAATTAGATCACGGCTACAATGAAGCTACTAAAGATCTCGATAGGGATAAAGCTCTTAGAGCAAGTGTAATGGCCCAATTCCCGACGATGATGGCTAGGGTCAAGCTGGAAACAAAAGAGGAACTTAAGGTAATCATGAAGAAGCAAACTAAGCTCGATGCAGCTGCTTTGTCCAAGGTTAAAGAGGACAAGAAAGAAAAGAAACCCGCCAGACCTAAGCAATCCGAGAAGAGTCGTTCATCCAAGTCCAAGTGATGGTTGCATTTCCTCTGTTAGAAATTATTTGTCTCTTGTTTTTGTGTACTAAACATTCTGATTTCATACATCTAATTTTGATGATTTTTGTAAGGTTGTGTGTATCATTTTCGATAGTCATGACTTTCTGATGTGGATATTTGGTAGCTTGATGATGTGTAGATATCATGATATTACATAGCTTGTTTTCACGTTGCTTCCCATTATTCTTGGGACTGAGCACCAGTGGTGAATTACCGACTCGATGGCCAAGTCTTGACTACATGAAAATCTGGTTCAACATTGCCGACCAAACCTTTGGGTTGATTGTCAATGGTGAACTACCCAGTCGATTGTCATGTCCTAGCTATAGGTAAGTCCAGATTGCCATTGCTAGCCGAGGTTTTTGGGTCGATCGTCAATAGTGAACTACCTAGTCGGTGGTCATGTCCTGACCATGAGTAAGTCTGGTTCAGCATTTCCGGCCAAGGTTCTTCGGTCAATTATCAATGGTGAACTACCTAGTCGGTGGTTATGTCTTGACCATGGGAAAGTCCAATTCAACATTGACGGACAAGGTTTTTTCTAAGGGCAAATTCAATGTCATTGTGAGATGGCCTACCCTTGAGCATAAGATTATTCAAATCGAAAAGCTTTTAGAACACTTAGCTGGCATGAATGCAAAATTGACATGTTTAGTGCCTTAACCTTATCCCTATCATTTGCCCAGGGAAGTTGGGTTAGTCAAAGTGAATGGCTACGTCCTATTTATTGACTGAAGTGTTCACAATAGTCCATATATGATAAAAAATACATGATACAATAAGATTTCAAGAAACGCACATTCTGTTAATGATCACTTGATAATTGTCTTAATTACAAAATTGTAGTATTTGAATAAACATCAAGAAAGATAATGATGATTAAGTTAAATAACGATGAAGATTTTGTGCATTCCAAGATTTTTTGAACACAACCTCATCTATTGTGCTGAGGATGTAGGCTCTATTGTTCATATCTTTATGAATGACCTATGGTTATTTCAAGATCGGGGCGAGTGCCCTGGTAACAAACGCTTCGGCACTAAGTCCCTTTCCTTGAGTGCGTGATGTTTGACCTAGGAGTTATACTGCCTGGATATCCTTTGTCTATGTGTCACGGCTTTTAGAGCAGCTTCATCACGCTTCTCATCGATCAAATCAAAAGACATTCAACGGGTCCTCATTCTCATCCGGGTCATAATGAATCCTTCTATGGATGGTACTGCATTTTTGATGGGTAGCATGGCCTTTGACCCATAGGCCAAGGAAACAATGTATGTCCTATTGCAGTCTTAAAAGAAGTGTGATAAGCCCATAGTTCCAAAGGGAGTTCATCCACCCATTCTCCTTTCACATTTTCTAGATGCTTCTTTATGAGGGTCTTAAGAACCTTGTTGATTAGTTCCACATATCCATGAGCCTGCAGGTATGCCACTGTGGAAAAACTCTTCTTTTCCCATATTATCCACAGAAGTTGGCAAAATCCTTGCTGTCAAACCGTAATCCATTGCCTGAGATGATCTAAAGTGGGACTCCATACATGCGTATTAGATTCCTGACCCAAAAGTATATAACCTTGGTAGAAGACACCTTAGCAAGGAGTTCTGCTTTGACCCACTTAGTAAAGAATTGCAAATATGGCATAGTAGCTCCACACCAGGCCATGGGTAATTCCTCGATCAGATCTACCCTCCAAACTGCAAAAGGGTAAGGGAAACCATGTGTGTCAGCTCGATCAGGGGAAAACTTTATATTTTTTGGGTATCCCTGGAACTTGTTGCATCTCTTTGCATATTCCATCATGTCACGATTTAATGTCGGTAAAAAGTGTCCATATCGCAACACCTTTTTTGGTATAGTTTTCCCTCCGGTGTGGTCTCCATAACTTTCATGGTGTATGTTATGCAACATCTCTTGGGCTTCCCTTCCAACAATACATCTTAGTAAGGAGTTAGGGAATCCTCTCCGATATAGCATACCATCCTTAATAATGAAACGAGGTGTCTTCTGTAGGACCTTCCTAGCTTCATTTCTATTATCTGGCAAGACTCCCTTAAATACTTTATGATCAAGGTCATCCATGTTTCTTTCCTATCAGTAGTCGCAACTATATTCATCTCCTCAAAGCTAGGGCTTGATAGGATCATCACTAGTATTGAGTCTAATAACGGCTCGTTTCATAAACTGGCTAATTTTTCCAACTCATCCGCTTCCTAGTTTTCTTCTCTTGGAATATGCTTGATCGCGTAATTCTCCACCACATTAAGTATTGTCTTTACCTTTCTTAGATAACATGCCAATCGTTCCCCTTTAGCCTGGAATTCCCCAAGCACTTGGTTTACGATCATCTGAGAGTCATTGTGCATGCACAATAATCTTATCCCTAAATCCTTTGCTATCTCCAATCCTACTATCAGCGCCTCATATTCGGCATTATCGTTTTTTCCTTAAAACCCAAACATACTACATAGCTCAGCTTTCGCCCTTAGGGTGTTGTCAACACTATCCAGCACCAGAGTCATGCTCATTAAATGCTCCATCCATGTACATTCACCATTTTAGAGCCTCCTCTTCCCAAGGTCCAACTTCATCGTCCCAAATAGTGAACTCAATAATAAAGTCCGCCAAGGCATGTCCTTTGATCACTATCCAAGAATGGTAGGTAATCATGTGCTGGCTCAACTCAATACTCCACTTCATTAACTTTCCCGAGTTATCAAGCCGATGTAGGACCTGCCTCAATGGTTGATCTGTCAACACCCGAAAAGGAAGGACTAGAAATAATGTCTCCATTTTTGTGATGCTATTAGGAGACAATAGGCCAATTTATCTAGCTTAAGATATCTTGACTCCAATCCAGTGAAACGTTTGCTTACATAATACATCAGTCGTTTTATCTAATCTTTCTCTTGAACCATTATTGCACTCAAGGCATGTGTCGACACTGCTAAGTATATATATAGGTATTCCCCTTCTAATGATGTAGAAAGAATTGGCAGCTTTTAAAAATGTTCCAGTTAGTCAAGAAATGCAGTTAAGCACTCATCTATCCAAGTGAACTTGTCTTCTCCCCTTTTAATGCTTCAAAGAATGGAGCACACCTGTTAGTTGCCTTAGAAATGAATCTACTCAATGGTGTCACTTTTCCATTAAAAACCTACATCTCCTTTCATGTTTCGAGGATCTTGATGTCTTTTGAAACTTGGACTTGCTCCAGGTTAGCTTCGATTCCTCTGGCATGCACGATTAACACCATGAATTTTCCTAAGGAAACCCCAAAGGAACATTTAATTAGCGTATTCAACTTCATTCCAAACTCCCGTAAAAGTTGAAACATCTCATCCTGGTGAGCAATATGGTCCTTGGTCTTCTTGAATTTTTCCAACACATCATTAAAATATACTTTCATAGTTCTTCTAATTTGATTACCAAACATCTTATTAACCAAATGTTGGTATGTTGCTCTTGCATTTTTAGTTCTAATTGGCATGAATTTATAGCAATAAAGTCTCAAGTTAGTATTGAAGCTTGTGTATTACAGATTTGGTACATACATTGCAATTTGATTGTACCCGGAGTACACATCCATAAAGTATAAGAGTTCATGTGTTGTAGTCTCATCCACCAACCAATCAATCCTTGGAAGTGGAAAATAATCTTTAGGGCATGCATTATTCAAGTTGGAAAAGTCAATACTCGATTTTCATTTCCTATTCGGCTTCACCATACCGTATTAACTATCCATTTTAGGTAGAGGGATTCCCTAATGAATCCATTTGATGGTAGAGTTTCTACCTCCTCATTTAGGATTGTCGATCGATCGAGGCCTATACTCTTTTTCTTTTGTTTCACTTGGAGGATTTGTTGGGTCTATATTCAAGGCATGACATGCAATACTGAGGGAAATTCCAAAACACAACTGCATAAGACTAGTAAATACATCCTGATTATCTCGTAGAAATCCTATAAACTATATCTTCAATTCCAATTCTAATCGAGATCCAATCTTCATCAACTTCATCAGGTCATGACTATCCACTCCCATAAACTCTAACGCCTCTAGGCTCCGCTGCGGTCCCCTCTTCTCCATCTCTTGGGTCAAGTTCACTAAAAGGATCACTTGTAAACCCAAGTGGGGGCCCTCCTTTAATTGCTATACGGTCGATTTTTTAATGCAGAAGGTGATCTACATTATTCCCTTTTTCCTGATGCTTGTTCTTGCAAAGCTTCGCTACGTAACATTTCCTAGTAGTATCTTGATCTCCTTCTATTACCCCCACTCCCTAAAATGGTGAGGAATTTCATAGTCAAAAAACACTGGGCTACAACTGCGTGGAAGTCTGATAAGGCAGGTTTCCCTAAGAAGGCATTGTACGTTGAGAATCCGTCCACCAAAACGAAAGTTTGCTTCTGTATGGCTGATCGAGGATGGTTTTCTAGCTCGACAAACAAATCCATCTTTCCCAGGGGCATTTTTCCTTCTTCAGTGAAGCCATTCAATTGTTTTTTACATGGTGCAATGTCTTTCATGGTTAACCCCATCCTGTCAAACACATCCTTGAATAAAATGGTAACCGAACTTCCACTATCCATTAAAATTCGATGTACCTCAACCAGGATAAGCATTGCTGAAATCACCATTGGGCCTATATGCAAACACTGCTTCCCATGCAAATCACTATCACTAAAGGTTATCTCATCCTAACCCCAACGAGGGGCTTTAGCCTTGCAATCCTTGCCCATAGCATATACAAAATCCTGCCCATTCTTAAGGACTTAGCATATCTTTCCATCTCAGCCCAACTCTTTTTTACTACATGAGGTACTCCAATTATGGTGTTAATTATCAATCTCTCATCCTTTTCACAATTAGCACTGGTTCCCTCTCCTCCATTTCCATGTGAGGGTTGTTTAGGTGTTTGCTGCATACAAATGAGGGAGCATTAAGATTTATGACATATCATTCTAACTTTTTTCTTCTAATGTATTTCTCAATAATGTCTGTCCATAGGATTCATGAAATCGACAATACTTTCATGCATTTATGTTTACTTTAGTCTTCTTTCTCGACCGAGGCCTATTGTACTTAAGCTTTGCTTGTGTCACAAGGTAGATGTTTTCCATAGTGTCATTCAGGTCCATATAGGCATCGAACCTTGGTCCAGGCCTGAACCTCCTCCGTTCTACCTTTTTTCCACCCAAACCACTTTGGCTGCTATCCTTCTTCTTTTTGGTGAAATTGCTTTTGTTTCCCTCTACCATAGCATTTACACTGTTAGATGCTTTGGATGATTTTGTATCATCCTAGTTTGTCTCCCACCTATGGCTACCTCCAATCTCATATATTTTGCCACTTCATAAATAAAATCTTGCAGGGTGATCAGTTTAACCTTATTCAACCTTTGAGCCATCTATGTGTCTGGATGCATGCCACTGCACATAGCCATTAAGGTTAGACGTTCGTCGGCTTTTCGAACCCTAGAGGCTGTGACGTTGAAACTAGTTAAGTACTGCCACAATGTTACATCCTCCCTTAATTTCACATCTAACAATGAATGTGGGCCCTTAGGTTGTTCCACGTGCACCCGAAACTGATTGATAAACTTTTCTTTTAACATCGTCCATGAGTGGATTATGCCAGGAGGTAGACTGCAGAACCATGTTATTGCTAGGTCTTCTAGAAATAGAGGAACATAAGATCTCCTTTGATGCTTCTCTCATTAGCATATGCTAGGTGTACCACTACATGTGTACTATAGGGTTAGTTGGATCTTGGTAAGGATAAATGGTGGGAATTTGGAAATTCCTAGGCTTCTGGGTAGTTTCTATCTCCATGGAGAAAGGGCTACCGACGCAATACCATGTTCTACTTGTTTACGTCGAACACATTCTCTAATGATCTATGCCACTCTATCTTCTGGTTCATGCGATGAGAAGATATGGATTGACCTCCCCTGTGAGGTGAAGGTCTTTTTCACTTCTTTTATAATGATTTGACCCACACCACGGTCTTGATCCCGACTTCGGGACAGTTCCCGGTGATCAGATCGCTTTCCTTCTATTTCCATTTCAGTAAGATGGGGGAACATCGCCTGAAGCAAAAGGATTCAACCATAGCTAGTCCTGAGTCAGCTAGTCTCCCAATTGGTTCGACATCGAACTATTCCATTGGCGTAGCTTCGAGCTAAATCCTTACTCATTCCACTTCCTTGGCGTTTACACTCCCTAGTCTTTTGTTCTCCTAATCAGATCCACTACCAGAATACGAAATCTTTCACCTTTTGGACCCCTAGACTGGGATCATCCTCACTTCAATGTTGTGTCCTATTTTTTGCATCTGTCGCAAGCATGCCATGATTTGATCCATAATAGCTTACTACTGAGTAGTGAATCAATTAACAAGCTCTGCTACAACTCTATCCAGATCGCCTCTAGTTATAGTGTCTAGTTCTGGGGTATTAGATGAGTGGTTATCCTGATTTGTAGATGTCTAGTTAGAATTCCCACTGGTGGTACCAACCTTAGCCTTCGATTTTTTAGGCATGCTGAGAAGTTCTCAGTGAAAGCACCAAAAATGGTTTCATAGAAAATGGAGAACACCATCAATCGATCTGATGTGTGACTGTGTATACTGAGTGTATAACGCAACTATAGAGTGATAGAGAAATAAGAATTACAATAAATAAAAATACATACAAATTTATAGTAGTTCACCAAGAAAGTTCTTACATCTACTGTCCATTTTCATTTCTTTCTCTAAGTTATATAATGATTACAATGTGACATACAATTATTTAGAATGAAATATAGCTCCTAACAGTTCTGCTCGGTATATTTTGTTCGACAATGATTTTATCCAGAAATTGTCCCTCATTGCTACTAGAAGCTTGAATATATATATATATATATATATATATATATATATATATATATAGGAGTGAAAGTATAGGGTGGTTGGGTCGATAAAATGTGCGGTTTCCTTATTTACCTGCTAGGTTCAGTTATTTTCATGCTTACAAGATACAATCCAAAATTTCAACATATACATTATTACGAAATGTATCAATGGCTATCAGAAGGTAAAGCACAAAAGCACAACCGAGTCTTCAGCTTTAACCTAATCAAGAGCATCTCATCACCGTTTGATTATGAGACATCGAACGGTGAACATTCATTGCCTCTTATTGTCTCGGATCACCAACACTTGGGCTGGGCCTATTTTATTCCTTTCTGTATAAATAAGCTTGTATTCATTTTGTAAAATGTATTCAGTTCAAAAGCAAATCAGTATTATTCAAAATTACTGTAAGCATCTTGTAATACATACAAGAATTTCAATAAATCATTTCTCTTCATATTCATAATCTCTCCTCTAGTAAACTCAAAATCTTAACATGGTATCAGAGCATTCTTGCTTAACAGCACATCTCAATCAAAGTTAAGTATACTCATCAGAGAGATTTCATCATTTGAGTATTTTCTCCATCAGATTTCATCTCTTCATCTGGAGATCGGATTCAATCATCACAGTACTGTGCCTCGCCAGATTTCTATTGAAAAGTGGCTGCATCAACACCGTGCATGATCAAATCCATTAAAGCAGTAATCAAGAAATCAAAAAAATCAAATCAAGAAACCAAGAAAGATTCAAAACTCAGATAAATATCAGCCTGAAATCAATTCAGCAATTCAGTATCTGTTCGAAAACAACCAAAGCATCATCATAAATTTCAGGCCAAATCATACCTGTTTTTGATTCATCTTGACTTTCTGTTCATTTTCTTGATCTCCTTACTGCTCTTTCATTTATCCTTTCCCTCTATCTCCTTGAATTGATCAGCAATGGCAGAAGATTCTACATCTGCTACATCAGTCAATGATGACACCAATGTTAATGTTTCAACATCTGTGCAAGGCCTTATGAAATCTGTCATCAGCCCACAAACCCAGCTTGTCAACATTCATCTTGAAGAAGACAACTATCTTCTTTGGAAACTTCAAGTGGAAACAGCCATAGAAGGCTATGGCTTAGAAGGCTTTATTGAAGGTACACTGCCCACTCCACCAAAGTATGTCACTGATAAAGATAAGAATACTGTCATCAATCAAGAATATGTTAAGCATAATAGACAAGATAGACTCATTAGCTCTTGGCTTCTCTCATCTATTAGTGCAAATTTATTACCACAAGTAATAGGGTGCAAATCTGCTAATGATATCTGGACAACCATCGAAAAGAATTTCAACAACCAGTCATCAGCAAAAGTGCTATACTTCAAGAGACAATTGCATAATATTAGAATGGATAACATGTCAATGAGAGAGTATCTTGCTAAAGTCAAGAACATAAGTGACAGGCTTGCTGCAACAGGAAATCCTGTTCAAGAAACTGAGCAAGTTTTAATTTTACTAAATGGTCTATCTGAAGAATATGAGTCTATCATTGCAGTCATATCCTCACAGAAAGCAACACCACCAATTGATGAAGTTCATTCAATTCTATTAGCCCATGAAGCCAGAATTAGCAATAAAAAGGTTCAAGAACCTGATTATTCAGCCAACCTTGCCACTGGTTATAAAGGGAAAAATCAAAACAGAGAACAATCAGTTCAGAGAGGTGGTAGCTCTGCAAGAGGAAGAGGAAGAGGCAGATGGAGTAACAACAACAATAGACCTAAATGCCAAATATGTGAGAAAATTGGTCATACTGCTTTAAAATGTTATTTCAGGTTCAATTCAAATTATGGGCAAGCACAGAATCAAAAGACTGGACCAACAGCTAATATGGCACAGGTGCAAACTGAAAACAAAAGCACTGCTGAGAATGACAAATTCAACAGTCAAGATAATGATTGGTATCCAGATACTGGGGCAACAAATCACATTACAAGCAGTCTTGAAAATCTGAATCTTGGCAATAAGGAGTTTAAAGGTAATCAGTCTATCTCTATGGGTGATGGTAAGTGTATTCAAATTACTCATACTGGAAATGCCTGCCTAGATAGCAACAAACAACTATACTTGCATAATATATTAAGAGCCCCTAGAATCAAGAAGAATTTAATAAGTGTATCCCAATTTGCTAAAGACAATAATGTCTTTTTTGAATTTTACCCAAAGTATTGTCTTGTTAAAGACATACTAACTAGAAATATCATTTTACAGGGTGATGTGACAAAGGGGCTATACAAGTTAAACAATGTTAGTTGTAGCAAGGCTTTACAGCAAGACAAATGTTGCAATATGACTGAAGTCCAAAATGTGGACAATAATTCAAATTTGTTTGATCTTTGGCATTGTAAGCTTGGACACCCTAGTGTCAAAATTGTTAAACAAATTCTGAATGAAAATAGTATAGATTTTAATCAAGTTTCTATACCATATGTTTGTGATTATTGTCAACAAGGTAAGAGTCATAGATTACCCTTTTCTAACTCATCAACTGTTTATAGTGAACCATTAGAATTAATTACCATTGATTTATGGGGACCATCACCAATCTTTTCAGATTTTGGTTTCAAATACTACTTATCAATTGTTGATGCATGTACTAGATATACATGGATCTATTTTTTGAAAACAAAATCTGACACTCACAATGCACTTATCAATTTCATCATCATGATTGAAAAACAAACTAACAAATCTGTTAAAACTGTTCAGTCTGATGGTGGAAGTGAATTTAAAACTCTGAAATTATTCTTCAATAAAAAGGGCATAGTGCATAGATTATCATGTCCACATACATCACAGCAAAATGGTATTGTTGAAAGAAAGCATAGGCACATTGTTGAAACTGGCTTAACACTTCTTGCCAATTCTAATCTTCCTCTAAAATTCTGGCCAGAAGCCTTTAGTACAGCTGTGTATTTGATTAATAGACAGCCAACTAAAGTTCTCAATAAAATAACACCACTTGAAAAATTATATGGTGTTAAGCCATATTATCACGCCTTGAAGGTGTTTGGGTGCCTATGTTATCCATGCCTTAGACCTTACAATAAAAATAAGTTAAACTTCAGGTCTAGGGCATGTACATTTCTTGGTTATGGTACTAATCAGAAAGGGTATAAGTGTCTTGATGAAACAGGTAGGATATATATAAGCAGGGATGTTGTTTTTAATGAAAATATCTTTCCATTCAAATCTCAAAACATTAGTACTACAAGCAAGGTGTACAATCCAAGGACATCCATACCTGAATTATCAACTGTTCTTGACACCTGGCAATATATGGATAATGAGGGGGCTGCTGATGCTCAAGACACATCATCTCCCATCTTAGGAAGAAATGAGGAATCTGAACCTCCCAGCCATGCCAGCACCTCACCTGATCAATCATCAAGCCAAATTCAGTATGATAGAAGCAATAAAACTAATGACTCAACAAATACAGTATCAAGTACATCAAATTCAAATGAGCAGGATGCTTCACCTCCAGATATAGAGCCAGTTCAGTCTGGGCATCCCATGATCACAAGATCAAAAAGGGGAATTTTCAAACCAAAAGTTTTTACTGTTCAATTCAGTGAAAGTGAGCCTGCAACTTATGATGAAGCCATCAAAAACAAGCATTGGAAAGAAGCTATGGATGAGGAATACAAAGCTCTCATCAAAAATGAAACTTGGGACTTAACCCAAGCACCAACCAACAAAAATATAGTTGGCTGCAAGTGGACATTTAGACTAAAGAAAAACCCTGATGGTAGCATAAACAAATACAAAGCTAGGCTTGTTGCCAAAGGCTTTACACAGGAGTATGGCTTTGATTTCAATCAAACCTTCTCTCCTGTTGTAAAGCCAACTACCATTAGGATTATTCTTTCCATTGCTCTAAAGAAAAATTGGAGCATTAAGCATTTAGATGTCAATAATGCCTTTCTTAATGGCATTTTAAAAGAGGAAATATTCATGCAACAACCACAAGGGTATTGCAAAAACCCAAACTATGTCTGCAAGTTGAAAAAGGCTATATATGGGCTCAAACAAGCTCCAAGAGTCTGGTTTGATAGGTTAAAAACAGCCTTAATTACATTGGGCTATAAACCTACCAAATCAGATAATTCAATGTTTACTAAGATAAATGAATCATCAACAATATATATACTTGTGTATGTTGATGATTTAATTATCACTGGAAATAACACTGCAGACATAGAACATTTAACTAATTATTTGAACCAGGAATTTTCTATCAAAAACTTGGGTAACTTAACATATTTCTTAGGTATTGAGCTGATAAGAAAATCAGACACTGAAGTTTTCCTATGTCAAAGGAAGTACATCTCTGAGCTACTAGTGAAAACAAAAATGGATGGTGCTAATCCTCAACCAACCCCAATGATCTGCAACCAACACTTATCAAAATACAGGGGAGAAGCCATAGTTAATTCTAAACAATATAGAAGTGTTATAGGTGCATTACAATATGCAACTATAACACGACCTGATATTTCATTTAGTGTTAACAAAGTTTCACAATTTATGCAGAATCCTCTGAGTGAGCATTGGAAAGCTGTTAAAAGAATTTTAAGATATCTCAAGGGAACTATCAACTATGGCTTAAATTTCAAGGCTAGCTCAAATCTCAACATTACTGGCTTTGCAGATGCAGATTGGGCATCTGACCCAGATGACAGAAGGTCTACATCTGGTTTCTGCATATACATTGGGGATAACTTAGTCTCATGGTCATCAAAAAAACAACATATTGTATCAAGGTCAAGCACCGAAGCTGAATACCAAAGCATTGCCAATGCTTCAGCTGAAATTAAATGGATTCAATCTCTTCTATCTGAACTACAATACAATGCTACCACTAAACCTACTCTATGGTGTGATAATAGAAGTGCAGTTTACATTTCTGAAGATCCAGTCCAACATGCCAGAACGAAGCATATAGAGATAGATCTTTATTTTGTTCGTGAACTTGTGCAAAGAGGAGAATTACAAGTCAATCACATACCTGGAACTTACCAAAGAGCTGATGTTTTAACTAAAGCTCTATCAGCAACTAACTTCACTAGATTTCGCTCAGATCTGAAGGTTAAAGATGAGAAAGACCTTGAATCCAAGCAAGCTAAAGTTGAAGAAACTCGCAATAAACCAGAAAGACAGCAACTTCTCTCCAACTCTCAACATCTTGACAAATCTAGCATAATACAGCTGCATCGTATCACAAGTAAAGAGATCTCCAAAGTCCGAGCTAAGGAGAAGCCTCCAGACTCATCTCAGATCAGTAAAATCGGCAAAGTAAATTCTAACCCTAACCCTAAATATTAGGGATAGGGTTTGAGAGGGGGTATTACGAAATGTATCAATGGCTATCAGAAGGTAAAGCACAAAAGCACAACCGAGTCTTCAGCTTTAACCTAATCAAGAGCATCTCATCACCGTTTGATTATGAGACATCGAACGGTGAACATTCATTGCCTCTTATTGTCTCGGATCACCAACACTTGGGCTGGGCCTATTTTATTCCTTTCTGTATAAATAAGCTTGTATTCATTTTGTAAAATGTATTCAGTTCAAAAGCAAATCAGTATTATTCAAAATTACTGTAAGCATCTTGTAATACATACAAGAATTTCAATAAATCATTTCTCTTCATATTCATAATCTCTCCTCTAGTAAACTCAAAATCTTAACATACATGATGGTGCTCCTTAGTTGATCTATTAGGTTCTATAGGAGGAGGATGGTTCGCCAATGGTTGGTTCGACAGGTGGACGTAGCTGCTTTCCTAGCTATGTTTAGATTTTCGCTTGGTTGGGTCGGTGGTTCTCCAAGTGCCAAACATACATCCTTATCTGGTAATTTCACTATCGGACAAGATATCTTATCTCGTACTCCCACTTTCAAACAGGGATTCATATTTGGTAGTTGGACCATCAAACAGGAATTTCTGTCGGGTAGTTTGACTATCAACCATGCAAGTATGGTGTCATTTTTTTAGCATTCTCTCAGCTCTCTTCTCGTATTACTTTAGGAGGTTCTTGCTTCTTTGTTTGACAGTACGTCGACACTCCTTATGACTTACAAATTCCCACTTCCTTGGCATCAAACCTTGGACTCTTTACAACAATCGTTCCAAGGGCAGAAATGCCTACAACAGTGACGTAAGCAATTTTGTGGTAAAAGTGAATCAGCAAAGCTACAAAGCTAGTAATAAGCCCTATATAGGGATAAAGTGCAATCAACTAAGGGTCAAAATCTAGAGTCTATTTGAAAATATTCATTAGGCATCGAAGAACTGACTAATTTTACCCTAAGTTAAGCCTCATGAAGTCTTCTTCATAGTGTAATGTAAGTAAAACATGTTTGTTGGGTATCAAACTAATATCAATAACATCTTTCAGCAAAAACTTAACAAATGATTTCTTGTTATAGTCCATCGATCCTCTATAATTTTTCCAACAAGCACAAAATTTAGAGGTTGAATAAATCTTTCAATTTCATAATCGGTAAATTCATTTGAAATCTTTTATTTGTAAAAAGTTGACAGCTTTGGAATAAAAGGCATAGAGGCATCTCCTGAAATAACCGATGTAAAACTTTTTGCAGTTTCGCTCTATAGGCTAGGGGGACATGGAGTTGGTAGTTAGGTGAATGATGGTTAGCCGTAGAAATGAAAGGAGGAATAAAAGAACATTAAGGAGCAAGACTCTAAGGTGGGGTATTTATGATATAAGGGGTAAAATAATACGTATGCATGGAAAATATGATGGCCTTAAGTGGTTGCTAGCGGAGGTTGGTATCAAGAATGGTGGATTTATAAGGGAAAGCGGTGAATCTGGTCAGAGTTATATTTAGAGGGTAACAATGTTACCGTAACATATTCGGATCTGGGTGGTACGATATTCAGTGGAGATTTGCATTGGATCCGGTCGAAGTCAAATCTAGAGGCAGATTCATATTTGGGTTGCTTAATGTTCAGATCTGAAACTAGTATTATATGGTTGATTACACGGCGACTAAGAGGGATCAAACTAAGAAGTGAAGAGATGAGTGATGCCGATGAAGGTGATGGTGGTTATTATGGAGGTTAGGTTTCAGTTGAAAAAACGGTGGCTAAAAGTGATTCGACCAAGTAGTTAATGTATATCATACCTAATTGCATCAAAAAATAGTGATTCATATTCATTTTGCAATATCTTTAACTATGAATAAGACACTATATAAGATTTTATGAGCAAAAAAATTTACACTATAGCAAGCTCGATTGAATTTTGGCTTAGTGTTGACTAGTTTTCTAGTAAAAATCAGAATTATAAGTTGAGATATAAAATGTTACTTACAAAAACCATGGTTGAAAATGTAAAATCAGGAGCAATTAAGAGAATAATAAGTAAGGCAACTTAAATAAATGACCCAAGATGTAGAGTAGTTCGATCTTGGTAAAGATTCGCATCCACTATGGTTGATTTTCTTATTACTTAAAGCATTCATTTACAAAAAGTAATTTTAGCGGCTATAACAAGAACATAGAGCTAGTAGATATATGTCTTTAGAGCAGAAAAATCGATCCTTGTACAAGTGCATAGGAACCTCTATTTATAAGTATAAAAATCATGATTT
This sequence comes from Allium fistulosum, assembly GCA_030737815.1. Classification (NCBI taxonomy): domain Eukaryota; kingdom Viridiplantae; phylum Streptophyta; class Magnoliopsida; order Asparagales; family Amaryllidaceae; genus Allium; species Allium fistulosum. Next base: position 540,406,354 of record CM060901.1, on the reverse strand, counting down.
TAATGATTGAGATTAATTAATACCTTATGTGCTATATTTCCTAAGGACCATTGATTAAGATCTATGCTCCAGATGCAGCTAGCTTGGATCCTATATGGAGAGAATGGTTCAGATGCATGCTAGATGGCAAGCCATTTATTAGTATACTTGTATCAGGAGAGCAGAGTAGCATAGGAACTGGTTATGATATAGTGACACTTTTGTTAAATAAATAATGCTGATAGGATGCTTTTATCAAAGGAACGTTATGGGGTCACCGCCTCTTTTTGTAGGTGCATTTGAAACTTTTTCATAGGAGCAACATGGGATTGCTGCCTCTTTTCGTAGGGACGATCAGAAGCTTTTTTCACAGGCCTGACTAGTCATGACAAAAAGGTATGGGGAGAGAAGATGGTCGATAAAGAACCGTGACAAATAAGGGAGAGATAGATAGGACCTAAGAGCAATCAAAGGATGTCGTCTTGTGTAGTTGGGTCACCAAATGAAAGGATAAGGAGATGTATAGTGGGTGGTTAGGAACAAAGCTTGAGGCTCTTCATTGATTTCGGGAATATAGCGGGCATGGCTCTAGACAAGTATGGAAGGGAAATCAGACTTTTGCGGGTTGGGATTTGGAAGGCGAATAGGATATTAGGCGAGAGGAGATGTTGGTCGACATGTACTATGCAGGCCATTGCTGTTGGGGCATTGGATTTGATGGGCATGTTTACACTTTTGCGAGAAAAAAGAGCAACATCCCCTACCTCACCTAAGTTAACCTAGCAATAAAGGGAGGACATTTCCTACTCGTAGTTAATGCAAATAACACATGTCTTGCTTTCGCTTGCTGTGGCGATTTGATTCTAAAGATGATTAAAGAGATGTGACATTTGATGTAATAGTGCACTTGATTGGATTCAATGACATAGATTGCTTCCCCCTTACCCTATCTAACGTTCGAGATTAGAGACCAAATCTATAAAATAACAGGGACCTTCTTCATTATATTTATTGTTCTTTGTAAACTAATCTACTATTGGCAATTTTCAAGCTCTCTACAAACAAACATCTTAATAGAATCATACTCAGTTCTGATCTCATCAACACCGAGTGCCATCTCCACTTTTTCATCTCCTCCTTCTCTATTTCTTGCTATTGTTTTATGATTTTACCAAAGTTTTTGCATTTTATATCAAGATTTTTTAAGTTTCTTATTTTGTTCTTGCTTTTCTTCTCTATTTTAGGATTTAAGCTATATTTGGTTGGGCTTTAATGTCGGTTAATCGATGTTAATGGCTCAATGTTGATCGGAAGACGTTGAACGAAATTGAGTTTATCTTGGAACTCAATAAAACTGTTAAATTACTAAACTTCCCTATCCCTTAGGAAGAAGATAGTAGATTAGGTTTTAGGCTGAGGCTCGTTAAACTATCGAAATGCTATTTTTAAATAGATGGGCCGCAAGGCCGAGCCATCTTTTAATATTTGTGATAATGTTCAAGTACGATGGTCAATCTTGTGCTTGCAGGGAACCTTTAGGAGACAGGTCGGGATCTTGATCACCCCCATTTGCATGTAGAAGCGTCTGACCCCAGTCTAGTGTGTCCTCTTAACTTTCCGTAGGATAGTTTTGTAATAAGGTCAAGTTTATATTTAACATATGACAAAAGGAAAGAAACCTATCTTAGAGGTACAACTAGCTTTGGCCGCCCGTTGGAGGGTGTTCCCACCGAAGTTCAAGAGGATAAGGACGTTTTTTCTAAAGCTTTGGTCAAACACAGCATCTTAGGTGCCGGCCTAATGTCCATAATATGAGGGATATGGAAAACAGACTTCCCCCGGCTTCTTTATTTGTGCGCTCCCGTACATAAACCCTCTCCATCACTATTTCATCCACTTCTTGAATGCACACTAGATGGCATCTTCTCAACTCACCCTCAATGTCTATAGCATGTTAGCAGCTCTTTACATTATCTTCCATGATTTGGGCTTTTCGAAGCCCTCCCCTTTTATTCAGGCCATCTATAAGCTCCTGAAACTTTCCAGCTTTTCTGAGAGGTGGTATTACTACTTGCAGAGCCATGTCACCATGGCCATAATCTTTGGTATCAAGACCGTTCATTCTTTGTGTCTACTTTTATCAACCCCAACCTTCGAGTTATGGAGTTTTGAACCTCAAGTAAACTCTTTTTCATGAATTCAAGTCTTAATGTAAACCAGCTTTCTGTTATTGTTCTAACATGATCTCCATTTTTATGCAGTTCTCGAAAGGGATGCATGCGAGTACCAATCTCAGTTCTCCGGCTGTGTCGGTTGTATCGACACAATTTTCAAGATGGAGGAAAACAAATGAACATGATACTCATTTTAACTGATGCCAACTCCATCGGGTCTGGTTATTGGGGCCTTGCTAAAGCATGCTAAAGGAGAGTGTGAGGGAGCCCAATCCCTGGAAGGGAAGCAGTGAGCAAGGTTGTTCAAGTGGAGGAGGGTAGAAGCCACAGATTGTTGGAAGGGGCGATGAGGTAACTGAGACCAACCTAAAGCATGTCGTAGAGACGAACTCGGTGGTAGGCGACCAAGATGATAAGGATGAGTTTCCTCCAGCTCATCTAACTACGCTAGCACACTCGAGACTTTAGAGGTTGAGATGACCGAAGTGTGGGATATGGCCTAAAAAAGCCTAGCGAGCATAGACTCGTCACCTAACCCATAGTCATACCGCCTAGCGCATGTTTGTCTAAAAAGGAAACAAACAATGATGGTGATAAAAATTCTTTCTTCCCTACCTTAATTAGGAAAAGGTGTCAGAGTTGGCCTAAGGGTGCTAGAATTTTATCTTTTCTTTCTGGTTTGTTTGTAGTTTCTCATATGTACCACTTTACATGTTGTAGTTTTCACTTTGCTATCCATTTATGCTCTAATCAATTATTAAATTGTTTTCCTTTGCTTTATTCTACAGTGGTCCAACTAACTTCTTTACTTTGGATGAGGCCCCTCAAAGTAGCACCACCCTTGGTCAGGCTCCTTGACAATAACAGAATTCTCTACCAACCGTCCCGTAAGAGGATATTACTATGTATTCTTCTAAGCTTGTCATTTCTTCCCCCATAGTGCCTTCGAAGGAAAGTGCCACACTCTTGGAACCTCCTCCGCCCACAATAAACAAGGGACGCTCTATTGTCCGCATACCGGAGTGCCCACGAGTTGAGGACAACTATGTAGAGTCAAGTATGGGCCATCCCCACTCTGTTATGTGTGTAAGGGAGGCTGAGTTGATGGATGACCATAAGACACCCATTAGCGTTGCTTATGACTCCTTCACCCGAGAGCTAAATATTGGTGGACTGAATGGGTTATTCAACATAGTGATTGGACCATGGTAGAGGTGGTGGACCAGTATGTGAGCCAAAAGTCAAGGTGGATTAATAATCATATAAAAGCCTTCCTTGAGGCACATCTTTGGGAATGGTTTTTCATAAGAATTGAGAACTTTTACTAAGTAATTTCCTCTTAAATTGTTTTATGTTGTTTACTAGTTGTTTCTTTTATAGGTTGGACCGTACGGTCTCCGCATCAGGCAAGAGGTGGTCACATTGAAAAAGCAGACCATGGAGGAGGCTAAACATGGTCATTGAGGAAAGGAGATGGGAGGCTGTCATGAAAAAAATAAGGGAGGAGGTTGCAACTAGGGAAACTGAGAAGGCAACTACACAAATGGCAGATAAGGTGCAGACGAAAGAAATCTTCCATCGTCTGAAGGTATAAAGTGAAGCGCAACAATTGAAAACATAGCCATGGGAAAAGTAACAGAGGTTGAAACCTTAAAATTTCCTCCTTCAAACACTAAAACTGTTTGAGCTTCATAGGTAATCAGGCGATGGTAAAGGCAGAAGTGAAGAAGACAAAGGAGCAGTGGAACACAAGGATGACCACTATGCTGAAGCAGTTTGTTGTTACTAACTTCCATTGCCACTCTTGTATACTTCCTTCTCGCTCTAGCTTTTGTGCAGGTTTGCCAGTAGATAATGGAGGAAACTATAAATGGCATCAAACTCCTTCCACCATCCTCGAGTCAGAGCAGATTGCTTCTCTAATGGGAACCTTAGGCAATCAAGTCATATCCCTCGAAGTCCCTAGACAAATGGCACACAATGACGATTTCCACATAGTGGGTTCCTCTGCCTAGTTTTATTTTTGTAATTTTCTTCTTTTTGTAGCAGGCACGACCAACATTTTATATAAAAATTTATTAATTATTGATGAAATGACATTTTAGCTTAATTTAGAATTCATTGCAATGTTCATTTATATATATATAGACATACATGCACGCACGCATGCATGAATATATGTTTGTGCTTAATTTTGAGTGTAGTGTATATTTTTTGTTTCTGTGGGAAGCATGTGTAGTACCTCGGGTTTAACAATACATGCTGAGAATGAACACATAGATACATGAACTTGCGTGTAGAAAGAGTCAAAGTAAAATATTCTTGTATGATATGTTTGTGCATGACTAGTAAAAAGTTCAGAAAGGATAGGAGCTTTGAACTTAGCTTAGTAGTTTGTTCCTAAAGGGGGTTTTGACAAGTATGCTATTTGCTGGGATGTTTTCCCCTTAAGTGGTCGGGAAACTAGTTGTCCGGATAGTTGTTCCTGTATGCGTAAGTATTTAGAAACTTTTGACACTTATATGTTTGCTGACCCGGGGTGTTTGTTGTTTGGTTTCAAGTTCTATCGTGGCGGGGTCGCTCTTTTAAAGTGGGTGAGCTTATTGTTATGTAATAAGCACCATCATGGTTGGGATGCCCGTCAGAGGGAACAGACAAATTCTTTTATCTCAAGTGTTGGATCAGGTGTATCGGGCAGCGGGGTAAAAGAGAAAAAAAATTCCTTTCTAATTCATCATGCTCTAGATCATTTATGCGATTATCATGAATAATGTTGGTAACATTAAATCATATTTAATGATTAATTGGATGATTTTGATTAAACTTTAAATTAAATTATGTTATCATTATAATATAACGATATAAATTTAATTACCTTGTTATTATTTTCTCAAAATTATGTAACAACATAATTTATTATTATTAATTATAACAATTATTCAATTGTAAATGTAGTAATATAATAATTCATCGTATAATGATATACATACATATAAATATATTTGTGTGCATATATATATATGAAAATTATAGATAAAAAAATAATTAGATTAATAATTAATAAAATAATTTTGTTGTAAATGTAAATAATACTTGTTCAAATTTGATATTTCCCATATTAAAATTACACATTTAAACGATTGCGCATTCTAACTCTTTTCTTACTCTTAGAGCGGCATGAGACTTTGGTTTATTCCATAACTTACAAGTTGAAAAATTATCCAATCGACATAATCAAAATTTTCTATAGGTATAAATGTTAAATAGATATGCTGCTCTGATCTTTCAAACCACTCTATTCTTTTATTTCTTATGATGTTTTTGCATAATGTAATAAAAGCATTTTCTACTGCTTGATTTATATATAATAGAGGCTTTGACACTCACTAGCACTTATCTTATGAAGCAATAAGAAAGAAGGAATCAATCTATTTTGGGGGTAATCCAATATCATATGGCTAATTTAAACGGATGAGATATTTTGTAAATCATTTCTACATTTCTTATAGTAAACAAATAAAAACTTATTTTACATAGAATAGAAGGAAAAGATGAAATAAAAAATATTGATAAAATAAGAAAACAAGCATTTAGGTATGCGTAAAAATATATTATAATCCGCCTTGCTTTTCAACCAAACAAGTAAATTTTTAGTAATATTGAAAAATACATAGTATAAATTAAAAGTGGAAGTTAATTGAATAATAGAAGAAGAAGCTCTATTTACTTAATGAATTAATCCCCTCTAAAAAAATTTGTCTTATACTTCTTATTTCTTACAATTTTATTTATTTAAAATAATGAAAGTATGAATCTAAACAAAAGATTTTCGATAAAATTGGAAAAGAAGAAATATTAATCTTTGGTGAACAGGAGAAAAAACATTATTATTTCGACACAAGACGATACAAGAAAAAGGAGTTCTACCTTTTCTAATGTCGAATAGAAGATTAGGAAGACTTATAATCCTTCTTATAGGTACCTATTCCTTTCATTTCATTTATTCAGTCCTTGTCTTGTATCTGCATAGTAGTAAAAATGGAATACAAGTAATGAATTCCATAGATCTCGCAAAAAACTACAAACAAAAAACAAAGCAAAGTAGGTTTAATGAAGTTTACAGAAATACATATTTCATCTTTTTGATCAACAAGAATTTTATACTTTTTATCAACTTGATGGTAAGGAATTTATGGATCTAGATATTCATTTCATATAATTGAACCTTTTGAAACTATTTTCTTAAGAACCAAAAAAATTTGTGCCAAGATAAATAATGCCAAGAAGAATAAAAGGCCTTGGACACATAATGGATCTTGAAGCACTGTTTCTGCATCTCCTTGACCAAACCCCCTTATATTAGGATCGCTTATTAATGGTTGATCAAGCTCGATAGATTCACCCTTTGAAATAATAAGTTTTGGCCCGAGAGGTATAATATCAACCACTTGGTGACCATGCAATGGATCGACTATAGATTTCGTATCCCCTGTTTTCTTTATGTACTATTTTGCTTACTATACCCATGGATGTAGCATTATAGACTGTATTATTGCCCTTGCTCCTATTAGGATAAATCTGATCCCTTTCCATGTTCCCACCTACATATATAGGATATTTTAAGAAGTTAACGTCTTTGTTTGTAGGAGGGTTGGAGGAAAGAATGGGAAAGATGATTTCACTATATTTTTGACCAAGAACAGGCCTATCATAAGAATATTTCTTTTATTAGGATAATAACTATGAAAAGAAAGATTTTCTATCTTTTCTTTCACCTCGAGGGAAATACGATCAATGGGGGCTAATTCAAATCCCTCATGTAAAATAAGAACAACCCCCATGTTCAAAGCCCTTTTTTACCATTAGTAAGAACTTTTTTCACGTGCATATCATAAAGAATTCATATAGCTACTTCAAATATATTATTAGGAAGTACAAATTGCAAAACTTTAATATCCACAAACTTATTAGCTAAATGACAACTGGCATATATAATACGCACGGTTGCTTCTCATGGATTTTCATAACTTTTCTGCGCAAAAATGGGATATGCATTTGAAATAGATGCTCCAGTTATTATGTAACATCCCGCCTTTTTGTATGCTTTAAGCAGACACACGTGCCAACTCAAACCATACAGAAGAGCGAATTATTATTGGGGTGAATAAAAAAACAGAGAAAGAAAAAAACATAACAGAATCTCGCAGCGGAATGACAAAATATAATAATCAAATAGCAGTTCATGAAGCTGTTTACAAAACATTTGATTATACTTATACAATACAGAATCAGAGTTACACATATCAAAGATAAACAAATATTGCAGCGGAACAGTATGAATGCAGTGGAATAAATATAGTAAATAATAGTAGTACAAGTCTTCTTCTTCGCCCTCCAGAAATAAGGTCTTCAAATCCTGAAATGCTCAGGCTGACCCGAGCGAATTGAAAAGACAAAATACTCGAGTCAGAACTAAAAGATCTTATGTAAGTTAAATCAACGGTTAATAAATATGAGCGTAAACGGCATCGGAGATGTTTACGGGGTTAGACATCTCCTATCTAGTGTTTAACGTGAGTGTAGTAACTTAAAAGATGTTCGGGCTTCACATCTCCTAAGGATCCGTTAAACTATCTACTATGTAGTACAATATGCTATTATAATAGCGTCTAAAGTAAAGTATACTATTAAAAAATAGCGTTAAGGCTTTACATTTTCCACCTTAACACATTTTTAGGTATGCCAATAGTCTATACAGTACCGTAACTCCCCGTAAACTGGAGCCTCCAGAGGATACCGCATAGGTATGACATAAAATAAAACTCGTAGAAGGCGTGCTAGGGTAGGTGACACGGCACAACTAAGCAATGCCATGGTAGATATACCAATTACATTTCCGGACTGTTGGTAACGCATAGCCGCAACTACCGCCCAACTCGAAACACACTCCCGAGTAAAATTGAAGGGTGGCCACCGAATAAATCACAAAGTCAGAATATAGATCGATGGAGTGTGTCCGATCAGAGGAGCTACCTCATTGGCCCGTCGATTGCTCCTGTTTTAGCCACATTATGCCAACTCACGGGAGTCGGGTCCACGTATATACCTCATATAGGATCGTCGCCACCATCCTACTTCATTCTGGAATCTCCACCGCGTACATAGTTGTCAAATTAGTTTTCGGTATCGACATAGAGTATGCCCATATCCGATCCCGGTCTCTTTAACAACCAATTGCTTATTACAAACCGGATGGTTCTTTTACATTTCCAAAACCATTTCATAATTGATATCAAAATATCATATTCAATTCAAATCATATCATTTTCGAAATCATTACTCATATTTACCTTTGAAATCATATCACATTTGAAATCATAGTTCGAAATTATATTTCCTTTCAAAAGTCGTGTTTCCAAAATAGGTTAAACTCTCATTTCAAAATTATCATATTGAACCAATTATGTTATTTAATTCTCAATGTAGGTTATAACATCATTAACTGTATTCACTTAAAAATCGAGAATTTGAATATAAACCCATCCATTTTACTTAGTTTGGAATTTAGAAGAAAGTAGTTTAAATAGTTATAAATAGTTAATATAGATTTAACATAGATTAAATATAATTAAAATAGATCAAATGGCTTTAAAATAGATTAATTAGATTTAAAATAAGTTAAACAGGTTAATTAGTTTAAAAGTTGAAAATCTTAATAATTAAAGTCTTTAAAATAATATATTTTTTTAAAACAGTTTATATAAAAATATGAATTTGAAATTTATATCAATTTAAACTATTTATTTCATTCTAGTACATTTGGACCATTTTAATATCCCAAAACCCAATTTCAAATTTTCCAATTCCAATTCTCAACAAAATATTTAATTCAAAATCGCCTCCAATCCATGTTTGGAATATCAATTTAAATTACTCCAAATTCAATATATTTCAAAGTTATATTTCAAACAATTTAAAATAATTCAATTCTGACAAATTTCACTTTTTATTCCAAGTTCAACTTTGGAATTTCAATTAAATCCTTTTAACAACAACTTTAAACAAATTCCAATTTTATCATAAACTTGAGTTTCGATAATAATTCAATTCGTATAAATCAATTTTTATTTCAAAGTACCATTTAAAAGGATTCAAAAAAAAATTAATTTAACCAATCCAGTGTCCGTATATAATTCTCAACCCTAGGGTCAAGTGATATGGATATTTATCATTTCAATCCACAATTTAATATTTATGGTTATATCATTTCAAACCGCAATCCCGAAATAATAATAAAATCCATAAAATCGCTCGAGTCTATCATTTCAACCCATAACGATTTTTCCTTAATCTATTGATCATTTGGGTATGTATCATTTCAACCCATAGTGAACTTGCAGTTTATAACGATATAAATACAACATCCATTCATCCAATACAACAAATCAAACATTCATCACATTCAGCATCCAAATCAATCAATCAATATCAATATAGAACAGATAATCAATGACAGGTATTTAACTGGCAATTTATATTCAATAATAAATTAAAAAACGATTTAATTCAAATAAATTCAAATTAACTGAGATGATGATTTAAAATATACCAAACAGTCATAAATAATTTTCTAATCACATCATAAATTTAATTTAACAAACATAAGAAATTTTAGAAGTTGTGAGTGGGTTAAAACACTAACCTTTTGAATTTAAATTGAATTTAAATCCAATTTACACCCAAAATTTGAACGGTCTCTGAATTCGTCCAAACGAGTGTCAAACTGACCGGAATTACAAGACGATCCTAGCGGAGAAAACCGCGCCCAAATCCGAGTTCGTATGCAAAAGCTATTGATGTTAGAAGTTATACGATTTAAATAAAAAATAATAATAAAAATAAAACAGAGTACACATCACACACCAGACCGTAACCCTAACTCGCGATCATCACGTTCGAAGGCACCATGCAGCCGCCACCATTGACCAAAAATACCGCGCCTACGGCCACAACCATCCTCATCCAAGATGACCCACGCTCACCCCATCTCCAGCCGCCCCTCCGGCACCCACCTCGGAGCTTGCGACGCCGTCGTACGCCCCCCAGGCCGAGACGAACTTCGACCAATAAATCACTAAATTCAGGTGATTCGATGACCATCCTGATAAACGAGCATCACAAAAGAAGTCTGCTCGACACCACCTTCCCAACGCCGCCTCCCGATCGTCGATCGGACGACGATCCACAGTTGGATCGTCAAAACCCTAAAATGGACGGTCGAGGTTTATTCGCGATTTCTGGACAAACGATGATCAGAATCGAAAAATGAATACCACCAATGAATTACGCTCGATGAGAGCTTCAAATCGACATAAAATTTGATATAGTTTGTGGAGTTTGAAATTTTGATTTGATTTTGATTTTGAAATTGATTTGCAATTGGATCTAGAATTTGTTTGTCTGCCATTGGAATGAGGAGTTGAGAAAGAAATATACGTACAGACAAATGAGAAAAGAAACAACCTAGGGTTTATAACGAGCTATTTATAGATGGATCAGAAATAGAACAAATGGATTAGATCAATTTGGGTTTGAACGATAAATGACCTGAAAAGCCCGTTCTGTCTCCGAAACAAAATTGGGTCAACCCATATATCAAAATAGATGCTTTCAATAATTTTTAAAACAATAGAATAGGTTTCAAGTCCAAATTCCATCGTATGAAGAAGTTATGATCAAATCAGCTTATTTCAAATTGATTTCGATTGATTTCAATTAAATTGATTTCTAGGCGTTTCGAGCCCGTACGATCAAACGACAAGTCCGATCGCTACGAAACTTGAAATCCTACAATAATTCAGCATTACGGATCCGATGAAACTGGTTTCATCGAAAAATCCGAGTCAGTGGCCAAAATGGCTATTTTCACGTTAATTAAATAAATTAATATTAAATTAGTTAAATCACTTTTTCAATTCAAAGTTAATAAATCACAATTTCTATCATTTTAGATTACTAGGACATTCACCATAATTTAAAACAAATTTAGATATCAATTCAAAGTTAATCAATTTACCAATTACAGTGTTTAATTCCCATTGTAGTTAAATCAAATTAATTATAAATTAATCCAAATAAATTGATTCAATTTGATTTTCAATCTTTATATTCAATCAATTATTATTCTACATCCATAATTGTTTATATTTTATTACATCGCTATTCTCAAATTTCCACCTTTCATTTGAATTAGTTATCATATTTCCATTATATAGAATTTTGTCAATTCCACACATTAATTATAATTAAAAATCTCAATTAATTTATTCAACTTGGTTTCATTCTTTTAATAATCAATTATTATTCTATAAACATAGTTAACATTGTTATATATCTAATTTCACTAATATTTTACCATTTCATCCAAATCTCTATTAATGTAACTTTTAATTCCATTTAATTGCAATTGATTTCCAAATTAAATTTAATAGCCTAAATAAATTGGTAACCTATAATAAATGTCACTATTGACCATTAACCACGTTCATGGATTTATTATTCACAACAAATGTTACAATTGCTTTCATAACACTAATTTTATTCAATTACCATTAATTATACTAGTTCATAAGTTCATACAACACTTACATTTATTTACTTACATTCAATTTATAACCAAGTTATAACATTTACATTATTTCAATTTATTGGAATTTCATAGGAATTGTTAATGGTTAACTTACATTAATATTGTTACAATTCATTCTACTCATTATTTTCATTAATAAGTCACAAACTTTAAATTCTTCAAATATTAAATAACAAAGTTTATTAAATTAACCATTTTAATTATCAAAAATTTACGGGTCGTTACACTCTCCCCCACTCAAAACTTTTCGTCCTCGAAAAGGAAAAAGAAGGGGAAAAGAAGGAATTAAGTAGTCAATATATCTTATTCAAAATATTAAATTTATAAACAAATAGATTTACAAAATTAAATAATTTAAATAAAATATATTAATTTATAACAATTAAGTCCTTTATATTCAAATTAGTAAAAGTTTGGAAAACATTTCACAAAATTTTCTAAGTCCAAGATTTACCGAAAATTTCGGCAGAGTCTCCTTTGTATGGAGAGGCTCGGGAGAAAATATAATATCAAATATAACAATATATTTCATAATTTTCAAAATAATATATCCCAACAGCGGGAAAGATAATATAACATCGCTAGAAAACCATAATCCGAGAACGTACCTATTTGTCGGGAAAACAACGCTTAATTATAAAACCAAAAGAAGTAGCAATTGCTTCCATAACCTGTATTTCACTTATATAATCTAAAAGTGTTAATAATTATATAAAATGAAATATTTAAAGTTGTTTCAACCACCAACAAACAATCAATATAAAACAACAATCACTTGCAAACACAGCATCAATCATCATATGAAATCAATAAAATCAATTATTCATCCATATCAACCAAAACAAATAGTTTGTTCGGGTTAAGACAATTTTAATCACATAGAATTACAAATCACTACTAAGTAAACCATTTACTAAACAGTCTTAGATAAAACTCAATAGATTATTCATACATCCAAATAATTAGAAGTATCGTTTCCCAAACAATCCATAAACCAAACAAACAATAATTTACAATGCACTTGAGTTATTCTTATTAAATTTCTTTCACAACATTTATAGTTATTTAATTTCTTTTCATTCATACAAGGATTATTTCTTTAACTTACATTTATCTCTTACAAAATTTTATTCCCATTCATTCAGTGTTTATTTCATTTATTTTCGTTTATTACTTACAAAATTCATTTCCATTTATTCATATCATGTCAATTTCTTTTATTGCGTTACATTCATTCTATTATTTACTTTAAATATGAATAGTATCAATATTAACTTAAGTTCAAAATCCTTTACTTATAGTACTCATTTTCTATTTCATTTAATTAGTAGTATTCAAATTTTAACTCAAGTTTATAACTATGTTCATATCAAATTTCTTATTTATAAAAGTAAATTTCATTGAACACTTCCATTACATAAGTTTTACTTGTAAAAATTTCCATTACATATATTCTTTTAACATTTCAACTTTTTTATAATTGGTAAGTATATATATAGATATATATATATATATATATATATGTCTTTAAGAATGCAATTGGAAGTTACATATGTTTGACTTACTTATTCTAATTAACTTAAGGTTCAATAATTATCATTTCTTATTTTCATATTCTTTTCGTTTACAGGTTACAAATTTCAAATTCCTTGTATATTTCAGTTATAACTTAGCATATCATTTCTTATTTTCATTTAGAAGTTTCAATTATTAAATAGTTAAATTTTTTTTATTCCATTACAATAATTGAAATCTCTAATTCATAGAAATTTAAGAACTAAATGCCGGGTTCCATTTCAAATCATTTAAAATAATATATACATACATATATATATACTCATAACTTTTATATCCAATCATATTTAAACTTTAAAATTAATATTTTTTTATCAAAATAGATCTGTAGTAAAACTACTACAATGGCCTTCCCACTTTGAAACCCGAAAATGAATGTCGATGATGCGTGCACTCGTCACTGAAATTATTTTCCAGCGACAGAGAGGGGAGTACAGAACTTATTTCTTTTCAAAATTTCTTTAAAACAATTCTTTCAAATTATATTGAAATATTTATATTAGAAAATACTTCTAATAATATTTTATTGTATTCCAAAGCCATTCGAAAGAAATTTTCAAAACCCACGGAACTTAAGTTCTAAATTTCCAAATTTCATTTATCTTATTTTCAAATCTTATTTCCAACCTATATTTATAAGTTTCACTACCTAATAACCAAATATTACAACCAAATATATAATTTATAAACCATTATTTTATATACATAAAATATAATAGGCAAAATTATTTCATTTACCTATATTTCAAAACAAATATTGTGTCGGTCTGTCCTATTAAGTGCTTAGAAATCCCTATCGATGTCATAGCGTCCTATGCGCCAACCAGAATTTATAAATACAAAACGGAACAAATTAACACAACACAAAACCTTTTATAACACTAACAAATACACTCTCTCATATATATACACTCAACGACTCATTCTAGGGTATTACTACTCTATTAATAAAGAGTCAGACCCCACAACGCTATGGTTATCGCTAAACCAAAGCTCCGATACCAACTGTAACATCCCGCCTTTTTGTACGCTTTAAGCAGACACACGTGCCAACTCAAACCATACAGAAGGGCGAATTGTTATTGGGGTGAATGAAAAAACAGAGAAAGAAAAAAAACAAAACAGAATCTCGCAGCAGAATGACAAAATATAATAATCAAATAACAGTTCATGAAGCTGTTTACAAAACATTTGATTATACTTATACAATACAGGATCAGAGTTACACATATCAGAGGTAAACAAATATTGCAACGGAACAATATGAATGCAGTGGAATAAATATAGTAAATAATAGTAGTACAAATCTTCGTCTTCGCCCTCCAGAAATAAGGTCTTCAAATCCTGAAATGCTCAGGCTGACCCGAGCGAATTAAAAACACAAAACACTCGAGTCAGAACTAAAAGATCTTATGTAAGTTAAATCACCAGTAAAGATCTTAAAAGATGTTCGGGATTCACATCTCCTAAGGATCCGTTAAACTGTCTACTATGTAGTACAATACGCTATTATAATAGTATCTAAAGTAAAGTATACTATTTAAAAATTGCGTTAAGGCTTTACATTTTCCACCTTAACACTTTTTAGGTATGCCAATAGTCTATACAGTACCGTAACTCCCCATAAACTGGAGCCGCTAGAGGATACCACATAGGTACGACATAAAACAAACTCGTAGAAGGCACGCTAGGGTAGGTGACACGACACAACTAGGCAATGCCAGGGTAGATATACCAATTATACTTCCGGACTGTTGGTAACGCATAGCCGCAACTACCGCCCAACTCGAAACACACTCCCGAGTAAAATCGAAGGGTGGCCACCGAATAAATCACAAAGTCAGAATATAGATCGATGGAGTGTGTCCGATCAGAATTGCTACCTCATTGGCCCGTCAATTGCTCCTGTTTTAGCCACCTTATGCCAACTCATGGGAATCGGGTCCACGTATATACCTCATATAGGATCGTCGCCACCATCCTACTTCATTCTGGAATCTCCACCGCGTACACAGTTGTCAAAGTGGTTTTCAGTATCGACATAGAGTATTCCCATATCCGATCCCGGTCTCTTTAACAACCAATCGCTTATTACACACCGGATGGTTCTTTTACATTTCCAAAACCATTTCATAATTGATATCAAAATATCATATTCAATTCAAATCATATCATTTTCGAAATCATTACTCATATTTACCTTTGAAATCATAATTCAAAATTATATTTCCTTTCAAAAGTCGCGTTTCCAAAATAGGTTAAACTCTCATTTCAAAATTATCATATTGAACCAAATATGTTATTTAATTCTCAACGTAGGTTATAACATCATTAACCGTATTCACTTAAAAATCGAGAATTTGAATATAAACCCATCCATTTTACTTAGTTTGGAATTTAGAAGAAAGTAGTTTAAATAGTTATAAATAGTTAATATAGATTTAAAATAGATTAAATATAATTAAAATAGATTAAATGGCTTTAAAATAGATTAATTAGATTTAAAATAAGTTAAAAAGGTTAATTAGTTTAAAAGTTGAAAATCTTAATAATTAAAGTCTTTAAAATAATATATTTTTTTAAAACAGTTTATATAAAAATATGAATTTGAAATTTATATCAATTTAAACTATTTATTTCATTCCAGTACATTTGGACCATTTTAATATCCCATAACCAAATTTCAAATTTTCCAATTCCAATTCTCAACAAAATATTTAATTCAAAATCGCCTCCAATCCATGTTCGAAATATCAATTTAAATTACTCCTAATTCAATATATTTCAAAGTTATATTTCAAACAATTTAAAATAATTCAATTCTGACAAATTTCGCTTTTTATTCCAAATTCAACTTTGAAATTTCAATTAAATCCTTTTAACAAATTCCAATATTATCATAAACTTGTGTTTCGATAATAATTCAATTCATATAAATCAATCCAATGTTCATGTATAATTCTCTACCCTAGGGTCAAGTGATACATAAATTTATCATTTCAATCCACAATTTAATATTTACGGTTATATCATTTCAAACCGCAATCCCGAAATAATAATAAAATCCATAAAATCGCTCGAGTCTATCATTTCAACCCATAATGATTTTTCCTTAATCTATTGATCATTCGGGTATGTATCATTTCAACCCATAGTGAACTTGCAGTTTATAACGATACAAATACAACATCCATTCATCCAATACAACAAATCCAACATTCATCACATTCATCATCCAAATAAATCAATCAATATCAATATAGAACAGATAATTAATAACAGGTATTTAACTGGCAATTTATATTCAATAATAAATTAAAAAATGATTTAATTCAAATAAAATCAAATTAACTGAGATGATGATTTAAAATATACCAAACAGTCATAAATAAATTTCTAATCACATCATAAATTTAATTTAACAAACATAAGAAATTTTAGAAGTTGTGAGTGGGTTAAAACACTCACCTTTTGAATTTAAATTGAATTTAAATCCAATTTAAACCCAAAATTTGAACAGTCTCCGAATCTATCCAAACAGTGTCAAACTGACCGGAATTCCAAGACGATCCTAGTAGAGAAAACCGCGCCCAAATCCGAGTTCGCATGCAAAAGCTATTGATGTTAGAAGTTATACGATTTAAATAAAAATAATAATAAAAATAAAAATAAAACAGAGTACACGTCACTAGGCCTGTCAATGGGCAGGGTTCGGTCCGGGTATTATAAAACCCGGACCCGAGTCCAATTACAATAATTAAAACCCGAGCCCGGCCCGAACCCACAGGGTATTTCAACCCAATATCCGAGCCCGGCCCATCGGGCTTTTTAAGCCCGTTGAGTAATAACTATATACCTAACTCAGAATATTTATGTTAAAACCATATTTTAAAACTGCAACTTTGATAAAAATTTGTATACAAACAATAACATATAAATTGGACTAGTCAAGCTCATAACAAAAGTATGAAAAAACATCTACATGTAAACAAACAAAATGGTAAATAAATAACATACGCACTCATGGTTTGATACGACGAAAAACTAATAGTCGGGTCGGGTCCTAACCGGGCTGGGTTTTGATAAAACCATACCCGACCCGGATAGGGCGGGTTCGGGCCAGGCTCGGGCCTGGGTAGTAAAAGGCAAAACCCGTACTCGCATAAATTGGACGGGTTCGGGCCGGTCTCGGGCCGAAACCCGTACCATTGACAGGCCTACACGTCACACACCAGGCCGTAACCCTAACTCGCGATCATCACGTTCGAAGGCACTGTGCAGCCGCCACCATTGACCAAAAACATCGCGCCTACGACCACAACCATCCTCATCCAAGACGACCCACGCTCACCCCATCTCCAACCGCCCCTCCGGCACCCACCTCGGAGCTTGCGACGCCGCCGTACGCCCCCCAGGACGAGACGAACTTCGACCAATAAATCACCAAATTCAGGTGATTCGATGACCATCCTGACAAACGAGCATCACCAAAGGGGTCTGCTCGACACCACCTTCCCAACGCCGCCTCCCGATCGTCGATCGGACGACAATCCACCGTTGGATCATCAAAACCCTAAAATGGACGGTCGAGGTTTATTCTCGATTTCTGGACAAATGATGATCAGAATCGAAAAACGAATACCACTAGTGAATTACGCTCGATGAGAGCTTCAAATCGATATAAAATTCGATATAGTTTGTGGAGTTTGAAATTTTGATTTGAATTTGATTTTGAAATTGATTTGCAATTGGATCTAGAATTTGTTTGTCTGCCATTGGAATGAGGAGTTGAGAAAGAAATATATGTACAGACAAATGAGAATAGAAACAACCTAGGGTTTATAACGAGCTATTTATAGATGGATCAGAAATAGAACAAATGGATTAGATCAATTTGGGTTTGAACGATAAATGACCTGAAAAGCCTGTTCTATCTCCGAAACAAAATTGGGTCAACCCATATATCAAAATAGATGCTTTCAATAATTTTAAAAACAATGTAATAGGTTTCAAGTCCAAATTCCATCGTATGAAGAAGTTATGATAAAATCAGCTTATTTCAAATTGATTTCGATTGATTTCAATTAAATTGATTTCAAAGCGTTTCGAGCCCGTACGATCAAACGACAAATCCGATCGCTACGAAACTTGAAATCCTATAATAATTCACCATTACGGATCCGATGAAACTGGTTTCGTCGAATCCGAGTTAGTGGCCAAAATGGCTATTTTCACATTAATTAAATAAATTAATATTAAATTAGTTAAATCACTTTTTCAACTCAAATTTAATAAATCACAATTTCTATCATTTTAGATTACTAGGACATTCACCATTATTTAAAAAAAATTTAGATATCAATTCAAAGTTAATCAATTTACCAATTACAATGTTTGATTCCCACTGTAGTTAAATCAAATTAATTATAATTTAATCCAAATAAATTGATTCAATTTGATTTTCAATCTTTATATTCAATCAATTATTATTCTACATCCATAATTATATTATTTATATTTTATTACATTGCTATTCTCAAATTTCCACCTTTTATTTGAATTAGTTATTATATTTCCATTATATAGAATTTTGTCAATTCCACACATTAATTATAATTAAAAATCTCAATTAATTTATTCAACTTGGTTTCATTCTTTTAATAATCAATTATTATTCTATAAACATAGTTAACATTGTTATATATCTAATTTCACTAATATTTTACCATTTCATCCAAATCTCTATTAATGTAACTTTTAATTCTATTTAATTGCAATTGATTTCCAAATTAAATTTAATAGCCTAAATAAATTGGTAACCTATAATAAATGTCACTATTGACCATTAACCATGTTCATGGATTTATTATTCACAACAAATGTTACAATTGCTTTCATAACACTAATTTTATTCAATTACCATTAATTATACTAGTTCATAAGTTTATACAACACTTACATTTATTTACTTACATTCAATTTATAATCAAGTTATAACATTTACATTATTTCAATTTATTGGAATTTCATAGGAATTGTTAATAGTTAACTTACATTAATATTGTTACAATTCATTCTAGTCATTATTTTCATTAATAAGTCACAAACTTTAAATTCTTCAAATATTAAATAACAAAATTTATTAAGTTAACCATTTTAATTATCGAAAATTTACGGATCGTTACATATTACATATATCATGACACAAAAATAAATTGAGTCATCTGCACCTTTACCGAAGAAAAAGTATTTCTATCTTGCATAATCCAATCATTGATCCTGGAATTTCTACAATAAATTAGATAGGTAGCTAGTATAGTTCCCTATCCACGAGTCTGCCATTATATTAAATTATTTTTAGGAAAATAGGAAGAAGGCCATGTAAAGTGTAAAGAATGAGAAAAATAAAAAATGCCCTCTTTTACGTGAAAAATCTTTTTGATTGATATCAAGAAATCAAATAAGTTTATCATTCACTCATTGAATGATAAATGACTATAAGCGAAGGAGATATGCAATTTAGAAATGGAAGATTTAATATTTCACAGTTGTATCTAGAATAAGTGGAATGGTGAAAACAAGACCAGATATAATTTGCTTATTACGAACCAATCTAAAATCAATGTAGATCGAACCAATCATTAGTTCCCAACCATAAGTTAAACGAAATCCAATCTATAACTTAGCAACTAAGAGAATAGAAAAGGCTTTTATTGTATCACTTAAGTTATAGAAGAATTCCTAAACCCAATAATTTTGAATAAAAAGTTCTTTATTACCCAGAATAAAATAGCCACTTAGAATAGTAAAACAAATTATATTTGTCGACAAACGAAAAATGGTATGGAGATGATATTCATTATGTGTTTTGACCAATTGTATCATTTCTTTGTGTATTCCTATATGAAGCTTTTTTATATTTTTTTTAGGTATTCTTTTATCATTTCATCCAACAAAATAGTTCTTCTAATTCTTGAAATTTTTCTTGAACATTTTTCTCTTGAATATCATTCAAAAAATTTGTATTGCCTAACATTCCGCTAATGAATAATCCAAGGTTACAGACTATTAAGAAATGAGAGAGAGAGATCCACTAGGGGAAAATATTATAGATGCAAGATACGCGAGGGAAGCCAATGCTTTCTTTTTTTCTTTTTTTCTATGAATTTTTAATGAACTGCTTCATTTGTCAACTTTACCTCATTATATATTTCTCTAAAGCACAAGTTTATAATAAGGTACCTAACTTGTGGTTCTATTTTATGTTTTTTGTAAAAATGCAATCCTTAGAACCAAAAAAAGACTATAGAAATAGAATCTTGGATCCTATTTCGGATGAAATATGTATATATATATATTTATAATAGATAAGCAAATTCTAAGTAAATGGGATTTTTGAATATCTCAATTAAATAAATCTGAACGAATTTGTTCCTTTTGATAAAAATTCAAAAAACTTCAATTGGTACGTGCAGGAAATAGGCCAATTCGGTAGCTTTTTGTTCAATTTCTCGTGGAGTCAAATTCTCATCAGTACAAATCAAGGGGATGGTTCCTAGGCCATTGATTTCCATATAAAGAATACAACGAGGAAAAATCCCCTCTTTACTGTCCATTCTGATTGATTGGATATCTTTCATAAAGAAGCGAAGGAAAATACGACGATTAATTCTAGGGAATCCCCAAAGAAAAATACACATAATTCCTTCTTTTCTACCGAATCGATCATAACTACTACCTACATTCCACTATATTGTGCGCCACAAATAAGAACTAATGAAATAAACCCACGATCACATAGAACGACAATACGATCCTTTATGAAAAAAATAATTTATCGAGAAGGAAATCCAGGTATCAGATTCTCACCAAAACAACTAGAAATTCCAACCATTGAGAATCCTAGTGAACCTAAAAAAGGAATAAAGGCATATAAAAAATTACTCGCTTTTTGAGACCCTATTATAAGTTCTATCCATATATGTTCTGATCATCGGTTCATACTATACTAGATCTGATTGCATTCGATTGGAATTAAAAAAAATCGACTTTGCTTTTTTAATGCAAAAGCAACTTTCATCAACTAAAATTATTCAGATATGAACCCTTTGAGTAATTGGTTAGATACATTGACTTTCTATTATAAAAATATTTGCCAATCGTTTTTATAACCCATATATACATAGATTTATATGGATATCATGTATCCACATGTATAACGGTTCTTTCATTTGTATTTGGGAAAATAGCATATATCATACCGCATTACACTAAACAAATATCTATACCTAAAAAAAATCTGCTTGGCCCCATCAAGACTAGACAATCTTAATTTTTTTGTACATGAAGCAATAAAGAAGCCATTGCAATCGTCGGAAATATTAGGCCTACTAAAGGGGTAAAAAAAAAGAAGGTAGGTAAAGAACAATCATAGAACGGGTACTTCAATTTAATATTTGTATTTATTAATTTAATATTTGTATCTATTATAGATATAAAGATATCATAAGTATATCTGTTATTTTATATTATAATTAATTAAAATAATATTAAGATAAATAAAATTAAGTACTTAATAGGTGCAAGGAATGAGAACTGAATGTAAATTTAGTGTACCCATTCATCTTTCTACACGAGTGTGTATGACAGCCCACTTTAAGTTTAAGAAATTTTATAAATTCTCCCATCCTTAATACTCTTTCTATTTTACTAATAAAATAAGAGTATTTGTTATTAAAGATAAATAGTTTATTATAGGTTCCCGACTCTAACTAAACTAGTTCAACCTAACAAAATGGGATTAGATTTATAATAAAATATGGAAGTTCTTGGTAGGCAGGGCGTACAAATCACTTCTAATTTTTTTCTAGATTTTAATGTTTTCGTTTTATTTCTATATTATATATTTTTTTAAAGGAAAATGTGTAGCTGAAATAACTTATTCAAAACGCCTTTTAAAAGATTACGTAGTATGATTGGGTCGAATAAGCCCTTATGGAATAAATACTCAACTGCTTGTGAACCATTGGGTACTGTTTTATTCGATGTTTGTTCAATTCCTCTTTTACTCGTGAAAGAAATGTATGCATTGGGTCCAGCAATAATGACATCTCCAAACATACATAAATCGTCCTTACTCCACCAGTTGTAGGGGATGTAAGGATTAATATATAGAATAACTTTTTATTTGATTGATAATTATATAAAGCAGAATATATTTTAGCCATTTGCATCAAGCTTAAACTTCCGTCTTGCATATGTGCTCCTCCGAAAGCACATATAAAAATAGGCAGATATGGTTTAGTAGCATACTCGATCAAACGAGTAATTTTCTCGCCTACTACAGATCCCATACTACCCCTAAAAACTGAAAATTCATAAACCTAATTTCTAAGGGAATACCATTCACTTTAGTTCAAATATCAAAAATCAAATTAAATGTATAATGTCTTAAAATACCAAAGTTGATTAATGGTGGTTGTATGTAAATATTTATTGATAATATTAATATTAAAATGTTTGTTTCGTAGTGTCAATAACAAGTGTGTGTATATGATTTACATTAGATTATATTAATATGTTCAAAATTTTATTATGAACTCATCAACGCAAGTTATATTTAAAAAGGAGTTCATATGCAAAATTTATACTGGTTCGAACTCAGTAGCTATATTATAATTGCATAAAATTAAAGAGGTTTACCATAAAAATTTCCTTCTTCTTCATATGCAAGCTGAAACCTAGCAGTTGTGTCTGAAGAAATTATTTCTCATGCTACGCTTCACCGGAGACTA
The DNA here is from genome assembly GCA_030737815.1 of Allium fistulosum. Lineage (NCBI taxonomy): Eukaryota > Viridiplantae > Streptophyta > Magnoliopsida > Asparagales > Amaryllidaceae > Allium > Allium fistulosum. The sequence goes on along the minus strand of CM060901.1, from coordinate 540,383,183 downwards.
TGAGATCACATTCCTCAAATTGTTGGCGATGAGCTCTTCCTAGCAGTGGCTTCAGATCTTTACTTAAGCACAACTCCCAAAGCCTAAATTTATAATTGACGTCAAGATGTCGTTGCCATTACCGTTGTGACTGAACTCAACATCGCTAGACTTCTTCCTATCATTACCGAATCTATAGTTGTCCTCTATGTCTTTGATCATAATGGACCTTGCATATACGTGCATAGTAGGTCACGCATAGAGACAGTGAATAGGAACTTTTTATAACAATTTAAAAATGATTTAATTTTTTTTAAAATTGATTTGATAAAGTAAGAATTTCTCTGATAATCCTGCCGACGGTTCACCTTAAACTGTCAGTTTCACCTTCGTGAGATCCTTACTTTAACTCAATGATGGAGTTGCAAAGTTAACCATTAAGATGTAATTTATTTTTATGGAGAGAGAATGAATTTCTATGTATTGGGAATTGAAGCATCTAGGTATATTTGTAGTAACACTAATGGATTGTGTAAAATATCTAACCTAGATCCACCATTCAAGGCATGACCAAATATAAGTGAAATCCAACCTCACTTGACTAATTAAACTCATTTAAATATTCGCACCTACATATATTTTGGTCCGCCTTATTTTAAAACAATTTAAAAAAAATTAGCTACCAAAATAATATATATACACATAAAATATCTATTATATTTATATTATTACATATATTGGCCTTAAATTAATTAATAAGTATATAAAATTATATATTTTATTAATTAATTTTAGGCCCTCTAATAATAATTAAAAATAAAAATTAATATAACTATTATATTAATTTCTCCATAATAATAATATATAGTTTTTATAAATTATTTGTGGTCGATAAACTAAGAGTCGAGATTGTGTGACTCTCGAGTGTTAACTCGACCCAGTAATATTTAACAGTTTAAATATTAAAGACTTTGCTAAAGTATACTAGTTTGACATAGGCTGGTTGCTTATAAATTATCTAGGTGAAATCCAATTTCTTATCTATTAAAGTGACACCCTCAAGCAATAATATATTGGGCACATTTTCTTTTTGTCATCACTATATCACTTAAATATCTAGAGCTCAGTCAATAGTCCAATCTCTATTAATATCCATATTTATTTACGAAGTCGAGCACTAAAATCCATGGTTTAATTTGATAACAATTATCGATTAACAGATTTTTTTTTGGCCAAAGACTTTGATTTCACATTGACTACCAATTTTAGTGAACAAATGTTCTATTTAAAGGATGTGAATCCTCTTTTGAATAGTGTTCCACTTCAAGTGGTTCAACTTATACCCAACTATGGCCTTAACATGATCAACATTGCCATGTGATTGACCATAATCAAAGTATAGTTTAGCACTTAAGATTCACAATATTCTCAATTCAAAAGACTATTGCACATTGTCATGTGAGATTTTTTATTTGACTTTTAACCTATAGAAGTCTCTTAGTGAGTTATTGTGTGATGATATAAACAACTACATGTATGTGACCGGTTAGTGCCTCCAACGGTCATGGGCAATTAACCGTCCATCATATGGAGAGTGTTGCGTATACTAGTCTCAACAAATATATCAACATCTCGTTCTCGATTCATCTTGACTAACAACATATAATGATAATTTTTTATTTTATTCAGTTCAATACTCATGATTACGAACACATTCGTAACTCTAATCGAATAAATAATTTTCCCAGGAATTTTCTTTAACGTATTTAAAATATTATTTATATCCCAATGTAACAATATATAAAATAGAAAATAAATCCAAAATCTACTTTCAAACAAGATTCGCTATAAGAACTAAACTATACAATCTGATTACATAATTGCCCTTAGGGAACACTCTTAACTCTATCGATCTCCCACATGCACTTATGGCTAATTATGGTGACTCATAACCAAACTCTCAGTCTATTTTCCTGGATAAAACCGCAAGAGCCCTTTGTGAGTGGATCTGTAAAATCATTATTTCGTATCTACTTTTTGATTATACTTCTCCATCGTTGATAAACTCTATTATCATGTGTTAATTACGACAAATATATCTCCATCTCTTATCAAGCTATATGTTCCTCTTGCAATTTATTCATTGATATTAAAATATGTTATTGGATTCGCGATGGTGGAAACAATCCCCGTGTTACTTATAAATCTATGCACATGTTTACTACTTCCATTGCATCACTATTTAAGGCAATGTACTTAGATTTTATAGTTAAATCTACCACAACCTCTTGTTTGGAACAATTCCAATTCAAAGCCCCTCTATTAAGGGTAAACATTAATTTATGATTGCCAAAATATTTTGTGAACTGCCTATAGACTTACATAAAAAAAATCAGCTTATAGTATATGGAATTTTCTTTCATAAAGTACTTCAAACAACCACATCTTAAACTATTTAACATAGGGTTTCTTCCCAATTCGTATCTTATATGGAGTTGTTACATGAGAATTAATGAAGTACAATTCAACATATATGCTTACTCTTAAGTACATATCCTTATACAATAATTAACTCAGGTTTACTCATTATCGATTGTATTTTGTCCAGTAGAGTCTGATTGCTCCTTATTGATACATCATTATGTAGCATAGGGTGGAGCGACTTAGAGAGTGAATCTTATTCTCTTTTAAGTACTCTTAGATGTATTATATAAGGTACTCACTTATTCTACCAAATCAAATTATTTTAATTCTTTTGCATGATATACATTTTTTACTTCCATTTTATATTCTATAAGTTTATTATAAATATACCAAATACACATGTTCATTTCTGAGAAAATTCATAAGTGAATTTAATGAAGTAAGTAGATCCGCTTTCGGTATCATTAGACCTTGGACAACATACAACTATATGTATTAATCTAGAGAGTTGATAAACTCTTTTGTTACTCCCACTGAATGGGTGTTATGTCATCGATCATTTGAGATATAACTCACAAGTACCACATGATTCATGGTCATTTGATTAAAGAATAATTTCTCAAAGATATGGTTTAGTCCATAATTCCAAAAATAATTGTTAAATAGTTAAGATGCTTATGTATTTTCTATATAGTTAACACATCACTATTATTATGAAAACAATACCATCATTGAAATACCAAAAATAGATTAATTGTATAATAAACATTCATAATATTCATATTCAAACAAAGTTGTGCTTATTGATGTTCAAAATTGAATATGGTTATTATTTCACAAATAATACTGGGTATAAATGAAGTATTTTTTTTAAATGTTGATGCTTCCCTTAGTAATTATTATATGGTATGCTCCAATTATCTTCACTATTACAGTAAAAACATTTGAAATGCGAAACCATTCAGTCACTTACCATACATTATTTATTTCTTCTACTATAACTATTTAAACTTGGGAGTTTAGGACCAAATATCTCGAACTTAAAGAAATAGATCTTATGGAAAATAATTTTCTGTAAGAAGAATACATTTGGAATAGGAATCCTATTTCTTATTCCTTATTAAGATACTTCAAATATTTTATTCAATTCTGCTTTCGAGGTCTCTTTATGAAGAAGTGGTGCCCATTCACTCTCTCTTTATCCAAGCTATTATTTGTTACATCCACTCTCACACTTTCGCTTTCTCTTTCAAATGGTCGTATCATTCAAAAGAGAAACCCTTTACTACACGACTACACTAGATTCCTTTATATAAATGCATTCAATCACCCTTAACACATCAAGGAGATCGTATAAATTGCACTTAACTAATAGACTAAAATTGACATTTCAGTAGTTGATTTCCTAGGTCTGTCTGTAGTCCTTATTCTAAAGTTGTTCCCAACAGGACAAGAACCTCATTGTATTCAATCATATTAAACGCATGATCTCACATTATGGTTTACTTTCCATTTTTGAATGAAACAAATTCATCGAAATTCTATATATTACAAACGTGACTGTTTACCATACAAATTTTCCGTGTCTTTGAATACGGATCAAATATCCATACTCTTATACATTTTTAGAGTTCAAAACTCATAGAAGAAAATACAGAGTTTTAGGAAAATTCAAACTTAAGTGGCCAGGACTCGAAAGTTTTTAGTGGTTGTATTATTATTTAGCTCTTGCATGGGTATTAAAGAACAGCATGCCAAATGATTTATTGGTAAGTATATTTTTACATTTCTTTATCAATTTTTAAGTAAGTTCATTTAATAAATTTTAATCGATGAAAAATTATATCAATTACATTAGCTATGCAAATTAATTAAAGTAGATTATATAATATTACATATGTTCTTATACTTAGTAAAAGGATTTACTATATTTTTCAAATAAGGCTCTTATAGATTTTACATTTCTTAAAAACCCTAAATGAGATGTGGGAATAATGTAAATTCCTCTAATGAGCATTAGGATACATTTATCATGTTACTACAACCTTAAGGGTGCTCAACAAACTATAGTCAACATAAATTGTAAATAATAGATTATTAGTTATATCTTGTACATAACTCCTAACCATGTATTCTTTTCTCCTAATCATCTTTATGACCTTGAGGGTGCTCAACAAATCATAAAGTACATTCGATACCCATGACCATTTTGTGATTACTTAATGAAATAATTGTAACACTTGAGGTGCTTAAAAAAGTTAAAATGTTCTTACTAATCAAAGGACAATATAAAAATTATCATTAACATTTAGATATTGAGGGTACTCAACGATCACTGGTATGTATATTACTCTATTTATATTGTAACCGATATAGAGCAATCATTATTTCAAATTTGTAATCTCAAAATAATATCATTGAGTATTATTGTATATAAGGAATAATAAGTATTCATAATACTAAATGACATCATTGTCATTATATATACATAGCTATATACATATGTATTTATTCCTTATAACTATTATGGGTTTGATTTCAATTTTAATTTTTAAAATCATATTTTTATTTTATATACATTATATAATATGCTCTTATTTAATCATAACATTCATAATTTAATATTAATCATATATTTGTGCATATATTATTATTAATTAATAGTTAATTAATATTACAACTTTATCGTAACCTTTTATAAACTATAACATTTATAGTTCATGGTATAATTTAAAATTATTTCGAATTTGTTTATTATAAGTTTTAAAATTTTAATTTCAAAATAATTTTAAATTTATTTATTTATAACTTTTATAAATTAAAATTTAAACAATTTTATATTTGTTTATAATTTTAAATTTATTTATTTATAACTTTTATAAATTTCAAATTTAAACAATTTAATTTTTTTTATTAATAACCTTTATAAATTCAAATCTAAACAATTTTAATTTTTTTCATTTATATCCTTTATGATAATAAATCTAAAAACAATTTTAAATTTTATTTATAACCCTTGCAAAACCTTTTTCATTTTAATTTAAATTAATTTTGAATTAATTTTTTTATAGTCTTTACGAATACAAATTTAGAAACAATTTTTAAATTTATTCATAACCTTAATAAATTCAGATTTAAACTAAAGAAAACTTTAAATCCACATTTTATATATTATTCATAATTACAAAATACAAGCTATGACACCATTGTCGGATCAGGTGCATTGTACAACGAGGTAAAAGGGGCAACTTTCAAAAATTCATTTTTTAATTCATTGTGCACTAGATCTTTTATGGAGTTATCATGAATAATGTTAATAACATTAAATCATATTTAATATTTTATTAGATGATTTTAATTTTAAATTATATTAATAATTTTTTGTAAATGATTATATCATTATAATATAATAATATAATCATTTACAAAAATTATCTAACAAATAATTTGTTATCAATTCCAATAACATTTATTCAATTGTAAATCTAATAATATAAAAATTTATCTTATATAATGGTATACATACATATTTATATATTTATATAAATATGTTTTGTTATAAATAATAATAAAATTTAATCAATGATTGATAAAATAATTTTATCGCAAATTTAAATAGTAATTGTCCATATTTAATGTTTCACAAATTAATATTACACATTTAAATGGTTGTAATTTGTTTTAATTCAAATACCAAGTATTCAAATCTAATGTATAATGTCTTGTCATATTAATATTGATTAATGGTGTTGATATATAATTTTTTTTGATAATATTAATATTAAAGATATCGTTTCACAGTGTCAAATATTATTATGAACTCATCAATGCAAGTTGTGTGTAAAAAGGAGATTGCATGTGAAAGTTATATTAGTTCGAATACTCAGGGGCAGGCTATATTGTAATTGCATAAAATTGAGGGGGTTTACCCAAAAATAACTTCTCCTTCGTATGCAAACTGGAACTCCGGCCCTCGTGAGTTCTAAAAATTATTGTCGTAGTTACACTTCATCAGAGATGAGGAGACCACATTCCCCGAATTCTTGGCGGCGAGCTCCTCCTAGCGGTGGTGTTAGATCATCACTCAAGTTCAACTCCTAAAAACCTAATTTATCATTAGAGTCAAGATGCCACTGCCTACACTGTCACCATCAAACTCAACATCACCAAACCTCCTCCGTACCATTATCTACCATATTGATGTCCTCCATGTCATCGACCATGATGCACCTTGCACGTGCGTGCATGGAAGGTCATGCAAAAATACAGTGAATTGGAATCTTTTTATATAAAAAATTAATAATGCTTTGAGAAAAGTTTAAAATTAATATGAAAAGATAAAAAATTTCTCTAATAATCCTATTGGTCGATACAGCTTGAACTGTAAGCTTTACCTTCTAAACATCCTATCTCTAAATCAGCGGTGGAGTTTCAAAGTTCACTATTGATATGTAATTTATTTTTATGGAGAGCGAATGAATTTCTATGTATTAAGAATAGAGGCGTCTAGGTATATTTATAGCAATACCGATAGGCTGTGTAAAATATCTAGCCTAGATCCACCATTTAATGCATGACCTAATATAACATAAATCTTATCTTAATTAATTAAACTTATTGAATTAATTTACCCCCATATAAACTTTGGCCCACTTAATTTTAAAAATTTCGACTACCTAAATAATATATATGTATATACATATTGTTTATTGTAATTATATTATTATATTGGCCCAAAACGTGATTATAGAAATATATAACAATCATATATATTATTAATTAATTTAGGCCCTAGAATAATAATAATGAATTGGTTAATATAACCATTGTATTAATTTCTCCATAGTAATAATGTATAAATTTTATAAATTATTTCAAACTACTTTTGGTCAAAAAACTAGGAGTTACGGTTGGTTGGATCTCAAGTGTAAACTCAGCCATCATTAATATTTAAATAGTTTAAATATTAAAGCACGTACGGACTTTGTTAAATTATGGTAGTTTGACACGAGTTGAGCTGCTTACATATCATCTAGGTGAAATCCAATTTCTAGTCTATTAAAGCGACACCTTTAAGCAACGATATATTACGCACGTATTTTCTTCTTCATCGCCTAGAAAGCCAAGGCTAGGCTAATGGTCGAAACTCAATTAATATCCATAATTAATCATGAAGTCCAACACTAAAGTCCATGGTTCAGTCTGACAATAATTATTGATTAATTGAGTTAATTTGGCCAAAGACTTTGACTTTACATTGACTACCAATTATGGTGATACTAACCTTCTATTCGAAGGGAATGAATCCTCTCCTTAATAGTGTTTCACTTAAAGTGGTTCAACTTATACCCAATTTTGGTCTTAACAAGATCAACGTTGCATTATGTATACTAGCCTCAATGGATATATTAACATCCCTTTCTCGATACATCTTGACAAGGAACATTTAAGAATAAGTATTTATTTTATTTGGTTCAATACTCGTAATTACAAACAAATTCAAGACTGCAATCGATTAAATACTTGTCCTAAGGATTTTTTGCTTGTATATATTTAACATAGTCAAAACGTTATTTATATCCTGTTATAAAGATATATGTAATAGAAAATAGAATCAAAAGCTTACTTTATTTCATATAAGATTATTTATAAGAGTTAGGTTATATAATCAAATCACATAATTTCCCTTAGGACACACCCTTAACTATATCACCAAGCTTCATCGTGGTGGGGCCACAACGTCAAAAGAAGCAGGCAAGGGATTTATCTAAAAGATTCGCAATTAACTAGGAAGGCGTTTCAAATACCACAGATGAGTTGCTGGACATGTGAGTTTGATGTATCGTATTTGATACCTTTGTATTTGAGAATCAACAACTTCCACTCTACATTATTCACAAAATTTTGAGTCCTCTTTTTCCTCTTCGATCATTTGATAATTTCCATAAGTACAAATTCCACTTTTATGGGTCCATAGATTCTTTCACAAAACAATCCATCTTTTTCAGGTTTATTGGTTTTATAATGAAAAGTATAAAACGTTTATACTGACTTGGTATACTAGGCCTCCCCTAGTTGATCGGGGTCGCATCTTCCATTAACCTGGGCGAATGAATGAAAGTGCTATTTTGATGCTAGTGAAGTGATAGAGAAAGATAGGCTAGAGTCGGACTGCCTAACTATTATGATAGTAGGTACCGATGGTGCAACTAATGGATCTGTCTTGTCCTAGCACTCGTTGACTCTTCCCTGCACTTCACTCCTTACTAGCAAGAAGAACGACTACTTTTTTAATTTCTATAACCGAAGAAGAAATTACAACAAGAAACGTTATTTGAAACAACAAGAGGTAGTCTTCTATCTTTCTTGAAATGAGGTTTTTACAGACTGTTGCTACCAAGAGCCCTATGATGAGACGAGCTCGGCCTATGATTGAAGAGTTGACATGCCATCCAAAATGAAATCTATGGGGAGATCTGTAGGCCCCGTGCCGGATAAAAACAAGAGAATCAGTTAGAGTGGAGTGATCTACTACATGAATCCACAAAGCTAGGTCCACCATAGAGATCCTAGAATTCCATATAGTAGGATCGAGATCACTACGCACCTAGGATATCAGTGAAAGAAGACCCAAGATATTAATTAACACTCCAACTAGGTGGAGCATGTGAATTCTTCGTGGTCTAGCAACAATGTGGTAGGGACACACAAACTTGGAGTGAGCAACAATATGAATGCAAGAATTGGGACTACTGTGTGGGTAATCATGCCCATCTTTGCATTAGATTTCCATTCCACTATAGGGGGAATGGGAATCATCCCAAACAAGAATCGGGGCCACAACGTGGGTGGTCGCGACATCAGTTCATCGATTCTTCAGTATACTCTTGGGAAAAAAGAAAATACACAATGGATGCATGAATTAGGTTCACTCTTGAGTGAACATTCCATATATGCATTGGTTCCACTAGGAAGGGCTCTCTTGTAGGCGATGTTCGCCTTCGAGTGCATTCTTAACTCTGGGTGCTAAGCATGCATGGTTTCAAAATTGATATACATAATTTCGACTTATAAAAATATTTTAAAATAGCTTTAAAGTTTTGACTTCATATATATACACATAATAGGACTTGAGATTCTTCAAATTCTAGGTATTTGGAGCGTTGGTTTCGTTGTGTTGAGTGAGGCAATATGCTCCATTCATTAGGATGGTGGTGATCACATACGACCCATCCCAATCAGGTCTAAAAATTCATCAATTGGGTTCTTTGTGTTGCTGAAGACTCATAGTAGAACGAGGTCGCCTACTATGAATTTCTTTCATTTGACCTTACAGTTGTAGTGCTTTACAACCATATTATTATATTCCATCCAGAGCTCTGCTTTCATTCGCCACTTGTCCAGAGCATCATGACTTTATAGTAATAATTGTTCATTCTACTAAGCATTATGGGTGAAGCACCTTGGTGATGGGACATCCACCTCTATGGGAAAAATGGCTCATACCTATATGCTAAGGAAAAAGATGAACATACTATTGATATCCAGGAAAAGGCCATGTATGATTAGAGGAAGAGTGAGAGATCTTCAACCTAGTTTCCTTTGGCACTGTTTAAGCGCTTCTTTAGGGTTGATTTTTTCGTTTTGTTTACTACCTCCTCTTGTCTATTCGCTTGAGGGTAGAAGATGGAGGAGAAGCGTTTCTTAATCCCCTTTTTATAGGACTTGGGGAACTCACTACTTTCAAACTGGGTGTCTTCGTTGATGATGATATTCTTTAGGAGTGCGAAACTATAAACGATGTTCCTAACGATGAACTTGAGGAATTCGAAGAGTGAACCCAAGGAGGGGTTCCTCCTCGATCCTTTTAGTGAAGTAACTAGTGGCAATTATGTAATGGTTGTATCTGCCCTTCGCATTTGGGAGCTTCCTAATTAAGTCAATCCCGACGTGTCAAAAAACCATAGGGAGATCATTGAAGTTAATAAGTTGGGAGAAGCTTTTATATTTTTGTGAATATTTGACAGTTGTTGCATTTCTTGACGTAGTTCATTGAGTCATCGATCATATTAAGCAAATAGTACCCCTATTGGGCAACCTTCTTGGCAAGGCTTTTCCCTTAGCATGATCTTCGTTGGGGACCTTACGTAGTTATTCAAGGACTTGTTTGGCGTTGACTTGGGCGATGCAATGATAGGGCAGGGTAGAGTAGCCTCTTTGATATAGCTTGCCATCCATAGACGTGTAGATGGGTGCTCGATAGGGAATTTTTCTAGTCTTTTTGCATTTACTTGGCAGCTCCCCGCTTACCTAGTATTTTAAGAGTAAGGTCACCCAACTACTTAGTTATTCATTATTGATTTCCATCGTCGTTGCCCCCTGTTCGATACATGGGGCGCTTTTATTTCTAGTGAAACCAAGCGTTGGTCTCCATAAGATTGTTTGTTGTCTTAGCCAGTTGGTCGGTATTTGCATTCATCTCCCTGGGTATGTGTTCAAGCCCAAAGTCAAAGAAGGTGTCAATGAGATTCTTGGCCTCGGTAACATATATAACTAGTATTTTACCATTTACCTGGAACCTCTCACTGATTTGATTGACCATGAGGGAGGAGTCATTGTACACTTTAATTGATTCAATTTTAAGCCCCTTCACCAATCATAGGCCAACTAAGATGGCTTCATACTCAGCTTCATTATTGGTTACTTTGAAGTCCAATCTTACCACAAAGAAAATTTCATGTCCGTTAGGGGTGACAAGGACCATGCTAACCCTTGCCCCTTTTTCATTTCTCACCCCCATCAACATGTAGCTTCCAAGAGCATAGTTTGGTGGACGTCCTCTCCAATTCCGGGCTAGAGCACTCTACAATGAAGTCAGCTAAAGCCTAGCCTTTTAGGGAGAAATGAGAATGGAAGGTGAAGTGATGCTGATCGAGCTCCACTGCGCACTTCAGGAGGCAACCCGCTATGTCAGATCAACTTAGGACTTGCTTCAAAGGTTGGTTTGCGAGGACTTTACTATGTAGGCCTTGAAATATTAGTGGAGTTTGCGAGTAGTTATGAGCAGGTAATATGCCAATTTCTCTAGTGTAGTGTATCTTATCTTCGGGCTTGTCAAGCTTTTGCTAACATAATAGATTAGTCGTCGAATGTTTTCTTCATCTCACACCAAGCCAGCGCTGATTTTGTGGTCAGTGACTACGAGTAGAGGTCTTTCCCGTCTATAGGATTTTAGGGCAGGGCGTGTTTCTAGATGATTCTTCAATTCGTCAAATGATTTGGTGCACTTGTCCGTCCATGAAGGGAATACACCAGTTAGTTTCCAAGGATATAAAGCGGCTAAGAGCGGCGACTATCCCATTCAAACTTTGAACTTGTTTGATGGTGTAGAGGATTTTCATATCTTATATGGCTTGGATTTTATCTGAGTTGGCCTCGGTCAATTTTGCGCTTACCATATTCTCTAAGAGTTTGTTGAAGTGGACACCAAAAGAGCTTTTCTTTATATTCAACTTCATGTTATATTTGCGAAGGATGTCAAATGTTTCGACCAAGTTTTGCACATTCCCTATCCCCTACCTTCTCTAATATTACCAACATGTCTTTAATGTAAACTTCCATTAACTTCCTAATTTGTTAAACATACGTATTATTTACAATCCATTGATAAGTTGCCCCCATATTCCAAAGAACGAAGGGCATGATATTAAAATAATAGAATGGCACGTTAGTGATGAGTGATGTGTTGTTGGTTAAGGCCATCATAACAATTTGATTATACCCTAAATAGGAATCCATGAAGGCCATCATTTCGTGTCTAGTGGTTGCGTCCATGAGTTAGTTGATACACAGTAAGGTGAAGCTATCTTTTTGGTAAGCCTTGTCGGAGTTGGAGTTGGACAAGTCAATGCACATTCTCCAAGTTCCATTGGGTTTTCAAACAAGCATTGGGTTGGCCACCCATATCGGATATTCAACATCTCTAATGAACTCGTTGTTAAGAATCTTCTCTACCTCTTCTTTCAATGCACTATACCTCTTCGGGTTGAGTGGTCTTCTTTTTTGGTGGATTGGGTAAGCTTTAGGATCGAAGTTGAGATCGTTGCATAATATAAAGGATTTATGGCGTTCATGTCTACGTTAAAGTTGGAGATCCCAATGTATCAATATGGATAATCCAACTTGGATCGTCCTTGTATAAGATGGCACTTTCAAGCTATTTCAAACATTTTAAACATTTTTAAATTATTTAGAAAGAAAAAAAATGATCAAAATATCCTTTATATAATACTTTATCAAAATACTTTTATAACTCGATGTCTTAACAGGTTTATCCTCGTTCTTGCAGACTCTGGCCATACATTGATCATGCATAAGACTAGAAATCTCCAAGTACTTAGTAGACCTGTTTCAACACCCAGTGAAAAATACTTAAAAACAGGTATGAGAAGTACAGCTCAAAAATCTAATGTCAAACAATGATGATACAATAGCAGTGACCCGCTGCTGATCCAGTATTTACGCAATGGGCACAAAACTTTCCAGAAGATCCTTCCACCTTTCGGATTCCAGAAAAATATTGTAGCCATTTCGTAAACAAGGGACCATCGACCCCTACTGCAGTGGTACGCTGCTGATTGAATGATTTACGCTATGGATGCACTTCCTTCCCGGAAGATCCATAAACAACAGATCCCAGGATCGAAAACGCCTCCATTGGGTAAACTAAAGAACCATCCACCCTGAAAAAATCGAGGAACTCATGAGTTTAAGTCCAGACAACCATATCGGTTCCAATCCATTTCTGAATCCACCCAAGTCCATTAGGGTTTATCGGTCGAATCCATTCCTGGATTCCCCAAGTCCATCTGGGTCGAAGCATATCATACTTTACTTCTTCACGGAGGGTACTTTCCCATACCTCTTAATTCAAAATAATATACCATATATAGTACCCTTTCAAAATCAAAGCTTCAAATATCGCACTTATATAAATTCCATTATATATAAGATTTCATTTTCCGATAAAGTACTTTCCAAAATCAATAATCTCGAATATATCAAATCATTCTTATATAAATTCCATTATATATAAGGTTTATCTTTCAAATCGAATACCTTCCAAAATCAACAGTTTTGAAAATCACCTTGTACTTATGTAAAGTCCGTCTTATACAAGAATCAAAAAATTTCAAAAATCAATTTCTCTGTATGAAACTCCATATGAGATTCAAAATTAGAGGAGTCCTAATCGAAGAGAACTCAAATCACGAAAACAGACTCGGTAGGAAGATACGATAATTAAATTACAAATGAGGAAGATGGATAGCCTTATATTAATCGTGGGTGATCCTAACAGGGTCAACCGTAACTACAAGAATAAGATCGAAGCAGAATTTTGGGGAAAATCAGCATTCGATCACAAGAGAATTTACCCTAGTCGTCTATTAGAGAACATTAGGGTAGAGCAAGAAATAACAGCATCTAAACCGAGGATACAGAAATATTCGGTGACTCAATGCTGTTGTAAAGGAGTTTCACCCCTTTACAAATGATTAAGTGGTGCTATTGGATGCCCCAAAATCAAAAGAATCTGGATATGGGAAGACAAGAATAGATTTTGGAACTGAGGGGAATGTTCCAAAATTTCAAAGGAAACTGAGTCAAAGTGGAAGAGATTTAGGCTCGAAAGAAAGTGATTCCGTAATTAAATTTACCTTATATGTTGAGTTTTCCCAAAACCAAAGCTCGGATACCAACTGTAACATCCTGGTATTTTCAACCATTCGCATCCGCACATGTCAGACTTGAATTGCTCAAAATATCAGATTGTTAATTTATATTTGACAAAACTCAGCATATACAGTAAACAAATAAATCACAGAATCATAGACACAGAGTAATATAACAATAAGCAGCGGAAACAAATGAATAGTAGTTCATGAAGCTACCATTTATGTATAACAGAGTTAAAATAAGATACAATAGAATACACAGGAGTCTCGATACAATAGTCAAACAAATCTGAATACATCACTGGAAACAACCGAATATCTGAAAGCTGAATCGATAGTTGGATCTTCAACAAAGCTCCAACTCCAAAGGCGTGTCTCAAATGCCGTGACACTCAGTCTGACCCGAGCGTAAAGTAAAACACAAAACACTCGAGTCAGGATTAACATTCTAAAACCAATAAATCCAACTCAAGTGAAATATCAACTGAAATACAAGTGCTTAAATATAGGTAACTTAAAGGATGTTTGGGATACCCATCCTCTAAGGATCTGTGGAACTATCTATTATGTAGTAATATATGCTATCAACAACCGAACATCATTATAACACCGTGGTCATTTTTAAATAATTTATACTTCAAACCAAAATATCTTCAAAACCATATCAAAACAATAACATTCTTCACTTCAAATTTATCTATTTCCAAATCAATAACACTGTAACGTCCTGAAATTTTCAACCATTCGCATCCAAACATGTCGGATTTGAATTGCTCAAAATATCATATTGTTATTTTATATTTGGCAAAACTCAGCATATACAGTAAATAATAATCACAAACACAGAGTAATATAAAAATAATGCAGCGGGAACAAAAGAATAGTAATTCATGAAGCTACTATATATATAACAGAGTTAAACAAGATACAATAGAAGTCTCGAATACAAAGAAGTCTCAATATAATAATCAAATACAAGATTAGACTATATATCTGAAGTCAACTGAATCACCGAAAGTCGAATAGATATAGCTGGATCTCCAAGCGAAGCTCCAACTCCAAAGGTGAGTCTCGAACACTGAGCCACTCAGTCTGACCCGAGCGTAAAGCAAAACACAAAACACTCGAGTCAGGATTAACATTCTTATATCGATAAATCCAACCCAAGTGAAATAACAACTGAAATACAAGTAACTCAAAGGATGTTTGGGATAACCATCCTCTAAGAATCCGTTAAACTATCTACTATGTAGTAATATTCGCTATTATAATAATGTCTAATAGTAAAATAAACTTACTTTTAAATAGCGTTAAGGCTTTACATTTTCCACCTTAACACATAATAATGCCAATAGTCTATACAGTACCTGCGTACCTCCAGATCGGGAGGCTACGAGAAGATACTCCATAGGTACGACACAAATAGAAACTCGTAGTAAAGCTCGATATGGTAGGTGACACGTCACAACTAGGCAATGCCAGGGTAGATATACTAATTACGCACACGGGCTGGTGGAAACACATAGTAGCCACTACCGCCCACCTCGGAACACACTCCCAAATCAAAAATCGAAGGGTGGCCACCAAATCAATCACAAAGTAATAGAATGGTATCGAAGAAATGTGTCTGATCAGAGGTGCTACCTCATTGGCCCGAGATCGCTCCTGTTTTAGCCACCTTATGCCAACTCACGGGAGCCAGGTCCACATATATACCTCAATAGGATCGTCGCCACCATCCTACTTCATTCTGGAATCTCCACCGCGTACACAGTTGTTAAAGTGGTTTTCGGTATCGACAGAGAGTATGTCCATATCTGATCCCGGTCTCTTTAACAACCAATCGTTATTATAACACCGTGGTCATTTAAAATAGTTTATACTACAAAAAAATATCATTTCATTTCAAAATAACCAAGTCAATACGATATCATTTTCACTTTCAAATATCCATTTCCGAAAATCATATCACTTTCAAAGTTATAACACTTTCGAAACCAAACATTCTAAATTATAATACTTTGGAAAACCTTAACTTTGAAATCATAACTTCCACCCTTAAACAATTTAGATATTAATAATAGTATATGAAATAAAATAGTTTATGAAATAAAATAATTTATATAAAATAGTTATAAGTTAAAACAATTTTTATTAAAACAATTTATATTGAAAATGATTTATATTAAAATAGTTTATATTAAAATAATTTATAAAGTAAAAAAAATATAAATAGTTTTAGATATAGTTTAAATTTACTTTATATAAAATAGCTTCCTCAATTTCACAAATCGATTCAAATCAACTCGAATTCCAAAAATCCAAATTTAATCAAATCTCAAATCATCAATTTCAATTTGATTCAGTTTCTCAATAAACCATTTCAATTTATTGATTTCAAATACATATTTGAATTATAAATAAGCCATTTCAATTTCAATATATTTCAAAGCTTTAAATATTCAACATTTCAAACTAAATTCGATAATTTCATATATATATATATATATATATATATATATATATCAAATTGACTTTACTATTATTTAGTTGTGAAATATTTACTTAATCATTTCAATAACATCTAAATACAACTTCAATTTACAAATTTAGATAAACAAAATATCCCATTTAAATTTATATAAGTTTGAAATATCCATTTAAGTCGCCTTTAATCAATTTCAAGTTGTAAACACATCTTTAAATTTTCGAATTCAATAAATTTCAAATCAAACTTATTTAAGTATAATTCTTAAATAAATATAATTTCAAACCAATTTCAAATTTATCTTTCCAACCTGAATCATTATAAACTCTATATCTGAAATTATAGATATTAAATAAATACTTATATATCAACTTAATTAAATCAACTTTAATAAATCTTTAAAATCAAAATTTCAAGTAAAACCATATATTTCTTTTCAAAACCATAGAAATCATTTTCAAAATATTTATATATAGACCAACGGTGTCTGTATATAATTTTCTATCCTATGGTCAAGTGATACAGATATCTATCATTTCAATCCGCAATTTAAATATATACGTGTATATATCATTTCAATGCGCAATCCCAAATTCAATTCAATGAAAATCGCTTGGGTTTATCATTTCAACCCATAACGATTTTCCCCTATTCTACAAGATCGTTCGGGTATATATCATTTCAACCCATAGTAAATTCTATACTAACAGGGAACTTGCAGAGTGATAACATATATGATAATAACATAACGGGCATATATCATCAATATAAATAACAGATAATGGTGTTAGATGTCACAGGTGAACAGTTAGAGATAATAGCATATATATAGCAATGTAAATAACTAATAGCAGCATATTCAATTGTCGTTTCAATTGAAATCAAATTTAATAAATATAAGAACGTTTATCGTGAGTGATTGCTCACCTTTCGAGGCTAGAGACGAACGAGATTGAGATGAGTTACGAATCCAAGCACAAATTTCAAAGTATAGCACGATGGACAAGATTTCGACGGACAAGCTGATAAATCAAAAAATCGATGAGAATGAATCAAATTAGCTTGATAAACTGAAACAAATAAATATTATAAACTTTCTTAAAAATCAATACTCAACTTAAAACACCTATCAAAAAAATCTAGACATATATATCTTAAAAACCAATATCCACACGAAAATCTTTATATTTACAATTCAAAAATCAATGTTTATAAGATTTATACATTTCTTTCAAAATTTCCTAAAATACATTTTAAACGTTATCACTAACGTAAGTAACCACATATACATCCAAAATATTAATATACATTATATTTTGAAATAAATACATATAAATTCAAAATACTTGCATTTTAAAACAAATCTATATATATAACCCAATCATTGAACAAAAGATATGCCAACCATATATATATATATATATATCTCACTACTATCTTATCAGTATATGAAATCATTTCCCAAAACCAATATCTTATATGCATGCAACTGGACAACAATCTATATATAAAATAAACTATGATAAATCTTTACATTGAAACATACCAAATAAATATATATCTCATATATATACTTTAAACAAATTATTATATACTTTAAAAATTTACAAGCTATAACATATAACTACATATACAACCTGCAGCTTGAAATATAACTATTATGTTCAAATTTAATATATTATAACCTAAGGCAGTACTTATATATAAACCAATGTATAGGAACTAATATGTATTTTAAGATACATATAACTTTTATATTGAAAACATATAAAAATATATACAGTAGACATATATACCACTTCTTTTGTAATATAATAGTTATTGTAAACAAAATAAAACAGCAGACTCTCAAATTTCTAACATAACCATATATATACTCGAACTAATGTAAAACATATATTTATATTAGTCAAACAGATAATTATAAAACTAACATGGGCTTAGAACCGATAAATATATATAACTTATTATAAAACCGCAAACTATACATACAGTACACTTATATTTGATATCTACCTATATATATATTATGTTTTAAAATCTTTATGCTTTTTGAAATCAAATGTCTACCAATATAATATATTAAAGTACATACGTATGCAAACATATATTCGAACTAGAATATATATATAAGCCTATAACATAATTTATCTTATTGTATACACAAGCTTGTAATATAATATATATAACTTCCTTATATAGTATATATATAAATAGACATACCAAAGAAAAACTGCACATGGCCAGAGCAAAGCAATGAAGACGGGTGGTCGAAAGGGAACGGGTAGAGAAACGATGAGGGAAGGTCACTGACGCCTTGGGTCTGAGCAAGGTGGATCTCAGCCTGGGTTGCAGGGAGGGGTTGCTCATGGTAGTTGGGTTAGTCGTGGCGGAGGGCAAATCTGGTATGGGGTGGAGCCAAGGCGAGCAAGGCCGAGGTTGGTTTGGCTTCATGCGTTGATTTTTTTTTCTAACCATGGCCGACATATAAGAGAGTAGACTGAGGAGAGAAAATGTATTTGAGAGGTGAGGTGAAAGCTTCGGAAGAAATAAGCATAGAGAAAAATATGAATAGGAAGTGTACGTTTTAAAATGTTTAATATATCGGTTATATACAAATTACTTCTTTTCAAATATAACAATTAAATGGAGGAGCACGAACAGACATAATTTGCGACGTGCCTTCCAAGTAAAATAAAGCAAATGAAATTTGAATAGTTGTGGGTCCGAGGCAGAAAACAATTATATAGTGTTAGTCCATAGGATAGTGGTTTTGATGACAACAACTATAGAAGTGTTATAAAATATATATGTGCAGGAAATCTATATGCAGGTATCAACAAAAGAAGACTGTACAGTAAAGAAAACAAAATTGATGAAGACAAAGATCAAGAGTTCAAGATTGAAGACTCATGAGATTCAAGATATTCAAGAGTTCAAGACAAATAATATAGTTAGGTTAGATATTTGTTAAAACTCCTTGAAAGCACTATCATTCTTTTTTATCCAATTTACTCATGGAATGGAATCCACTTCGTTCTTGTTAAAGGGATGGAACCCTAGTGAGATGGAACTCACGAAATATCTAGTGGAACGGATAGTAGCCCTATTTTGTTATCCACTAATTTTGATTCAAAATGATTTTCAAAATTATCTCTTGTTTTATAAAATGATTTTCAAATATTCCTTTTCAAAAGAAAAACCTTCGTTCACATTTCCAAAAATGTTTTAGCCTCAAAATCATATTTATCATTTTGTTATATTTTGATTTCAAAATTGTCCTTGATATTTTAGCCTCCAAATCTATTTTAATATTATATTTACTTTAGTTTATTTACTTTGATTTTAAATATATTTTAGTATATATACATATATACATTCATAAGTATTTCTACTTCTAAATACCTTCTACAAATACATAGAGTCCATTTGAATAAAGTTGCATATGTTTTAAATCATCATTTTCAAAGTAAAGCAAATCATCACTTTTTACTAGACCATGTCGACATCCTATTTACCTGTCATGTCGACATACTTCCCGTTACAGCAAATGTTGTTTTCAAAAGAAGTGTCTATTCGTTTAAACCTCTTCGAATGGACACATCCATTCATTCTCTATAAATAGAGACTGTTATGGACGTTTTCAAAAAACTACTTCTTTATTTTCTCTCCTCTTTACTCTCTTATCTTATTTTCTAATCATCCTATCCATATTCTGCCGAAATCTTAAGTGAATCAAACCAGAATATCTCTAGTTTGATTCTCTGCCACTCTCTCCAAAGAATCTCAGTGCTTATTAGAGTTATAGATATATTTGTACTCAAAGAAACTTGTGTGGGGTTATAAAGGTGTGATCGTGTCCTTGGAAATCGATCGGGTGAACTTGTGTCCTGTGAATCAAGTGGTTCTACCCAGAGACCTGAGAATCTGGAGGGTGTACCTCGTTGCCTTGGAATCGAGGGATTGTAATCTAGATTATTGTTGAATAGAAAGCCGTACGGGTTGTGCGGGACTGGATGTAGGGTAACACCGAACCAGTATAAAATTCCTGGTGTGTTCTTTCCTTTACTTGCTTTTTATTTATATTTGCATTTGTTTGTGATTCTGTGATTTGATCTGTGATTGTGTATTTGCATTAAGTTAGTTAAATCAATTTAAATCAAAGAAGTTTTAAAGAAATTCTTAAAACACTATTCACCCCCCCTCTAGTGTTAAATAGCCTTAAGATCATCTTCCGCGCCCCTTTCATTTGGTATCAGAGCCAGGTTTTTCAAAGTATTCATAACCTGATTTTTGAAAAGTAACAATGGCTACCAACATTGGTATTTCTAGTTCATTTGTAGAGGGTCAGTCCACTACCAGACCACCACTTTTCAATGGCAGTAACTATGCATATTGGGCATGTAGAATGAAGATATATTTACAATCCATTAGTTTAGAAACATGGAATATGACACAAACTGAATACACTGAGCCCACAACTGATTTTGCTCAATGGACGACCGTTCAAAGAGAAGTGGCTCAAAACAATTCAAAAGCCATGAATATTTTATTTTGTTCACTAGATAGAAATGAATTTAATAGGGTATCTGTTTGTAAAACTGCATATGAAATCTGGAAAACTCTGCAAGTTACTCATGAAGGAACAAGCAAAGTTAAACAGACCAAAATTTCTATTCTTACTAATCAATTTCAATTATTTAAGATGTTGCCTAGTGAATCTATTCCAGATATGTATAGTCGTTTTCAGGATATTGTTCATTCACTAGTATCTCTGGGAAAAGCAATCTCCGAAGAAGATCAAGTCAGGAAAATTCTGAATTCACTCACTCCAGAATGGGATTTGAAGACACTGGCGATTGAAGAAGCAAATAACATCAGTACCTTGAAGATTGATGAATTAATTGGAAATCTGATGTCATATGAAGTTCAAATTCAGGGAAGAAGGGAGAATAAGTCATCAGAAAAAAAGTCCATTGCCTTTAATGCACTAACTGGTGAATCAGACTCTAGTGATGATGATGAAGAAATAGCCTTCATGACAAGAAACTTTCGAAAATTCTTGAAGTATAGAAAAATGAATAATCACAAGAGAAAAAGTTTTGGAAATAACACTGAATCACTCAACAACATCAAATGCTTCAATTGCAATGAGTTTGGTCATTATCAAAGAGACTGTCCACATCTAGAAAAGCAAACTCCTCAATCAAACAAAGAATATTCAAAGAAAAGAAATAAAGCATTTGCAGCAACACTGGATGATTCAGATACGTCCTCAAGTGATGATGAACAGAAAACAGAATTGGCAAATATGTGTTTTATGACAACTCAGAATTCAGATAATCAGGATGATATGGAACTCAAACAAGGTACACGTTTACTATTTTAATTGGTTGAAAATTGGTTGCTTAGAATAGTTTATTAGTTAAGTATATAATTGATTTTATTAACTTAAAATTTTTTAAATATCTTTTAAAAATTTATAAAATATTATTTTTATATATTTTCTGTATAATATATTTTCAAAATATATTCAGACAATAATCATAATATATATAAGTATATATATATATATATATATATATAAATCTTGTACATGCTTGAAATCATTTTTGCAAAATCTGATGTGCATGTCGACATGGCACTTATTGGTAATGTCGACATACCTATAGCAAATCAGATTTCTAAATTTGAATTCAAAATTCAAATTTCCCTCCACCTTTTCACTAACTCCTATGTTCTGAATAGTTATGACTCTTTGACCAGAGAATCCACCTATTCAACCTCTTTATATCTATCTTCTATCAACACTTATCTCCATCTTCAATTCAAATTCAAATCAACTTTTATCTTCAAACACTCTTATCTCTTCAAAAATGGCATCCACTAGCAACGTAGCCGGAATGAGGCTGTCAAGAGCCACCAAAGATCATCTCTACAATAATAGAGATGCCATACTTGCATACATTAATTATGCAACTTATGGAAAAGTTCATTCGGGTAATTTTGCTATTTTTAATGACTTCGCTTCTTATGAAATTGATGCTCTCTTTCAAAACAATGGTATTCTAAGCTTGGTTGACAATAACCAAAATGATTTTGTTTGCTATCCAAACCTTGTCAAAATGTTTTATGCAAATTTAAATCGTGGTTTTTATAATGGAAGGGATGATGAAGTGTGGAGTAGTGTCAAGGGGACACAAATTGTTTTGGATACCGATGTTTTAGGAACCATACTTGAGTGTAAAAGTACCGGTTCCAATCTTTCTTCTTTTGAAATCGAGGAAACCGATCGTGAAACTTTTCACAATATTTTTGAGGAAGAAATGGATTTCAAAAACAAATTTTTTCGACCAAAAGCTCGTATTGTTAATCTTCTCCTTCAACGCACTATTACTCCGAGATCGGGAAATTACAATAACCCGACTCAAAAAGTGTGTAAGGCTCTTTTTGCAATTTTTGGAAATTATGATATTAATTGGGCACAAGTTATCTTGGATGAATTTCGACACAAAAACTTGGATTCGGGAGAGAATGCATTATATCATGGAATATACCTCACTAGAATTTTTAATTACTTTGGAGTGGATATGAGAGGTGAAGAATTCTTTCCACGAAAGGTTTTTAATCATTCCAATATTTCACTTATGAAAATTCCGCACGTGTTTCAACCATACGAAACACTAACGGAAAAAGAAGCACGATTGGGGTATGAGGAAATGCAAGAAGAAGAGGAAGAGGAGGAAGAAGAAGGTGAGGAAGAAGAAGGTGAGGAAGAAGAAGAGGAAGAAAGTGAAGAAACTTCCTTAGAGAGTATTGATTTTCCCACACGACCATCAAACAAGACTCTCCTTCACAATCAACGAGTGATTGTGAAAAATCAAAAAGCTCTCAAACACTCCGTAAACAAAAAATTGGACAAAATGTCCAATACTATGAACAAGTTCTTCTCCAAAGTCAGCAAGAAGCTCAATATCTCATCATCTTCATCCTCATCTACTAGTTTCTAGAGTTTACTTTTTGTATATCAATGAAATTTGGTGTATTGAAAGTTGTATCTTTATGTTTTCTTTATGAAATTCATGTACTTCTCTGTTCTAGTATGAAATGAAGCTTATTCTCTGTTTATCTTACTGTTACTCTTATTTATATCAAGTAATATATATATAAATCATATGTATATACACTGAAAATTCAAAAATAAGATGTGCAAAATCTGCTATGTATGTCGACATACTGTATAGAGGTCATGTCGACATATACTGGTAATATTCTGAATGGACATTTCAATTTGAAATTCAAAATAACTCCTTATGTCTATTCATTTCAAACGACTTTCCTGTCTATTTAAGTCCTATTTTCTTCCAGAAAACTTCTCATAACTTCTCTCTACTCTTATCTATTATTTCCTTCTTACTTATCGTCAAAATGGCTTCATCCTCTTCAAATCTAAGTGATAATCTTGAAGAGACTCTCAAATCCTTCAAAGATATTCTTACTTTTATTCTACGAAATCAGAGGCACTTAGAACTGAGTCAAATGCAGATGATAAAGGAACAAGAAAGGCATTTCGATGCACTACGATGGATGATCTCCGCTCTCAACAAAGAGGATCTCCAAGTAAATCCACCGAAGACATTGCTCCAGGACGATGAAGATTGGAAAGTAATCAAAGCGGATCCCATCTTTGGGAAAGAGGGATGGGTTGAAGTTCCACGTAACATTTAACTTGTTTGATTTGGTTTAAAATTGATTTGATTTGAAATACTTGATTTGGTTTGGTTTTAAACATGGTTGATTTATGATAACTTACTATATTGATTATGTAATAAGACATAAATAGGTGTGCTTATGTTTGATTGATTTGTCTACTTATTGTATGCATTTTCTTTTCATTTAACAGTTATGTATATAGTGATATGAATAAAATAATTTGTGGTTACACTTATTATTCTCATTCTTATATATCATTCTGAGTATACAATATTTAGCATTGTTATATCTAGTTTCAGTATTATTAATGAAAACACTATCATTAATATCATAGAGTTAGGGGGAGTTAGTGTCATTTTTTTGTTGATGACAAAGGGGGAGAAGTATAAAATAGGTTAGTTAGGCATAGATTAAGGGGGAGTTATAAGGAGAATATAAATATTTTATAAACAAAGGTTGTCATCATCAAAAAGGGGGAGAATGTTAGTTCATAGGATAGTGGTTTTGATGACAACAACTATAGAAGTGTTATAAAATATATATATGTGCAGGAAATCTATATGCAGGTATCAACAAAAGAAGACTGTACAGTAAAGAAAACAAAATTGATGAAGACAAAGATCAAGAGTTTAAGATTGAAGACTCATGAGATTCAAGATATTCAAGAGTTCAAGACAAATAATATAGTTAGGTTAGATATTTGTTAAAACTCCTTGAAAGCACTATCATTCTTTTTTATCCAATTTACTCGTGGAATGGAATCCACTTCGTTCTTGTTAAAGGGATGGAACCCTAGTGAGATGGAACTCACGAAATATCTAGTGGAACGGATAGTAGCCCTATTTTGTTATCCACTAATTTTGATTCAAAATGATTTTCAAAATTATCTCTTGTTTTATAAAATGATTTTCAAATATTCCTTTTCAAAAGAAAAACCTTCGTTCACATTTCCAAAAATGTTTTAGCCTCAAAATCATATTTATCATTTTGTTATATTTTGATTTCAAAATTGTCCTTGATATTTTAGCCTCAAAATCTATTTTAATATTATATTTACTTTAGTTTATTTACTTTGATTTTA
Source organism: Allium fistulosum (assembly GCA_030737815.1). Lineage (NCBI taxonomy): Eukaryota > Viridiplantae > Streptophyta > Magnoliopsida > Asparagales > Amaryllidaceae > Allium > Allium fistulosum. Next base: position 540,357,763 of record CM060901.1, on the reverse strand, counting down.
AATATATTTTAGTATATATACATATAACCATTCATAAGTATTTCTACTTCTAAATACCTTCTACAAATACATAGAGTCCATTTGAATAAAGTTGCATATGTTTTAAATCATCATTTTCAAAGTAAAGAAAATCATCACTTTTTACTAGACCATGTCGACATCCTATTTACCTGTCATGTCGACATACTTCCCGTTACAGCAAAGGTTGTTTTCAAAAGAAGTGTCTATTCGTTTAAACCTCTTCGAATGGACACATCCATTCATTCTCTATAAATAGAGACTGTTATGGACGTTTTCAAAAAACTACGTCTTTATTTTCTCTCCTCTTTACTCTCTTATCTTATTTTCTAATCATCCTATCCATATTCTGCCGAAATCTTAAGTGAATCAAACCAGAATATCTCTAGTTTGATTCTCTGCCACTCTCTCCAAAGAATCTCAGTGCTTATCAGAGTTATAGATATATTTGTACTCAAAGAAACTTGTGTGGGGTTATAAAGGTGTGATCGTGTCCTTGGAAATCGATCGGGTGAACTTGTGTCCTGTGAATCAAGTGGTTCTACCCAGAGACCTGAGAATCTGGAGGGTGTACCTCGTTGCCTTGGAATCGAGGGATTGTAATCTAGATTATTGTTGAATAGAAAGCCGTACGGGTTGTGCGGGAATGGATGTAGGGTAACACCGAACCAGTATAAAATTCCTGGTGTGTTCTTTCCTTTACTTGCTTTTTATTTATATTTGCATTTGTTTGTGATTCTGTGATTTGATCTGTGATTGTGTATTTGCATTAAGTTAGTTAAATCAATTTAAATCAAAGAAGTTTTAAAGAAATTCTTAAAACACTATTCACCCCCTCTCTAGTGTTAAATAGCCTTAAGATCATCTTCCGCGTCCCTTTCATATAGCACATATATATTGTTGTTCAACTATTACTATCATATTGTTATGGCCAGCGGTTCAAATTTTGAAAAGGAAGGAAATTCCAAAAGTCACAAGTTTTGGTACCGATACGACGCACTGTTTAAATTGTTTACGTCGCATACCGAACCTCAAAACATAGAATTGAATATGCCATAGAGATCAGCATGACGAGACGATCAAAACGGTATACAAATATTAGTGGTACGGTCATCCTATCAAAAGTCGATATCGGTACTGAAAATGCTGCAAATTTTTTGAAAATAAGGTAGACGGAGCAATAGCAGTCCAAATCTGAAGAAACAAAATATGACGTCTCACTCAGAAGATGATTTACAAATTTATTGTGTAAAAATATTTAGGTTTGGAAAACATTTTATCATCATCAATTTTTAACTGATTTGAATTTAAATAAAATTACACAATAAATAAACATCCATATTATCTGATGAAAATTTACCAGTTGCTATGTTAAAACAAGCGCATTTCAAATATCAAATTTAAATTTCAAAATTTTATTATTTAGAGTTTCACAAAATTTCAATTAAATATATAAATAAACAAATAAAATTATCTAAAATTTACGGGTCGTTACAAACACTTTCAAAGTTATAACTCTTTCGACATTTTAAACTTAGAATTTTTAATGCTTTGGAAATCATAACACTTTTAAAAACATAACTTTGAAATTCATAACTCTCCACTCCAACAGTTTAGATATTAATAATAGTATATATAATAAAATAGTTTATAAAATAAAATAGTTTATATTAAAATACTTTGTGTTAAAATGATTTATATTAAAATGATTTATAAGATAAATTACTTATATATATTAAATACTTCATATAATAAAATAATTTCCTCAAATTTCACAAATCGATTCAAATCAACTCGAATTCCAAAATTCAAATTTTATTCAAATCTCAATTCATCAATTCAATTCAATTCGGTTCCTAAATAAACCATTTCAAATTATATCGATTTCAAATACAAATTGAGCCACAAAATAAATCATTTCAATTTCAATATATTTCAAAGCTTTAATATTCAACAGTTTAAAACTAAATTTGATAATTTCATATATATATATATATATATCATAATTTAACTTCATTTTTGTTTAGTTTTGAAATATTCACTTAATAAATCCAATATCATTTAGATAACACCCAAATTACAATAAACTTCATATTTCCTTCAATTTATTAAATCTTGAAGTATTCATTTAATCACCTTAAACCAAATCAAGTTATGAAATCATATTTTCAAATCTCAAATTCAATAAGTTTCAAATTGATTTTAATTAATTAAAATTCTTAGCAAATAAATTTCAAATCAATATCTATTTATCTTTCCAACCTTAATTTATAGATAGCATTATAAAAATCTATTTTAAAAATAAAATCTTAAGTAAATACTTAAACATATTATATTTTAATTAAACCTTTATAAAATACATTATATAATATCTTAAAATCAATATTTATTAAACCATATATTACTTTCCAAAACCATAGAAATCATTTTCAAAATATTTATATATAGACCAACGGTGTCAGTATAAAATTTTCTATTCTATGGTCAAGTGATACAGATATATATCATTTCAATCCGAAATTTAAATATATATCTGGTATATATCATTTCAACCCGCAAATCCCAAATTCAATTCAATGAAAATCGCTTGGGTTTACCATTTCAACCCATAACGATTTTCTCCTATTCTAAAGATCGTTCGGGTATGTATCATTTCAACCCATAGGGAATTCTCTACTAACAGGGAGCTTGCAGAGTTACAACATATATGACAATAATATAATAATCAGCAACAGGCATATATCATCAGTGATGCCACAGGTGAACAGATACAGATAATAGCATATATATAGCAATTTAATAACTAACAGCAGCTTATTTCAATTGTCGTTTCAATTGAAATCAAATTTAATAAATATAAGAATGTTAATCGTGAGTGATTGCTCACCTTTCGAGGCTAGAGAGATGGACAGGAAGATGACACGGACATAGATACGCACATGATACAGCGACGAGCCAAGGATTTCTACGACAAATTTGATATTGAAATGTAAGTCGAGATGGCACGAGATCGATGAAATTAGATATATAACAAATATATACATTTCAAAAATTCAAATTTTAAACATATAATTAAAATAAAATATATTTATTTATTTTCAAATCAATAATTATTATAAAATCCATATAAAATTCCTTTGCTGTACTTTATACGTACAATTGAAAGTATAAATATATATATATAAGTTACTTTATATAGAATCAATACTTTATAAAATTAATATATATAACTACATATAATATATTACTAACATATATTACAGTACATGGATCCTTTCCTAAAATATAGATTATTTTTATACAAATACAACTTACATACTTTCTATATATCACTGTAATATATAGTTTAAGAATATATACAAATGAAAATATATATATATGCAGACTTGAAAACTGGCAAAAAGGAAAATATGTATGCAAATTAGAAATATATATACATTTCAACAAAACATGTGACAGGAAAACTACAAGATATACACACACACACACACTTCTATACCCAGAATATATATATACATATATTTAACTTGACTCAAGTACAACTTACATTCAATATTTTAAAACAATAAATGATAGAAAAGTCAATGTTAACTTACTTATGATTTGAAAATCTATATATATTTTATTACAAAATCCATTACTATTATACTAAAATCTACTGTGATATAAAACCCATATTTTACTGCTATATATATATTCTCAAAAATCAAAGTACCGATACATATAATATTCAAATCTTTATAGCCCATTTTTATACAAAGAATAACATAAGTACAACTTGCCTAACACATATATATAAACTTATAAAATGCAAGATACTTATATATAGTATGTATTGTTCATTGCTAAATATCAACATCACATTATACATATAATCCTTCTTACTGTAATACATATATACCTACACTTTAAAATGAAAAAAAAACTATGGTATACATATACTAAAACCAAAACTGTTATATACATACTTTTAAAATAATAACGACTATTATATACATATTTTTTTATAATAAAATACACGGTACTATAAAATAACTGCACAGCTTATAAAACCCATATATATGATAACATCAAAAGCATGTAAACTTACTTATATACTGGAAAATCTTGTAACACGGTAGATATATATAATATATAACTCACTAACATATGCAGACCAATTTATATTTTAAACTTATACATATAAAATAAAACAAAAGGAACCAAAATGTATCCATACTATAATCAACACAAATGTAGATAGACCAATATATATAAATATATATACAATTACAATACCCAACAGTTTATACAAATTCATATTACCATATATTTATATATACACACACATATAGTATTCGAATTTACATAAACCCTTACATATATACACATACTTACATACAAAACATGCATGATTGGTGAGAGAGTGAGGAAGAAGGGACAACTGATGGATCTCGGCCTCGGCAAGATTTAAGGCTGCGTGGCCAAGCCGAAGGGGAAGGCTAGGGGTTGAGGCGGTTCATAGTGGAGACTCAGGCTGCCATGGCCGAAGGAAAAATGGGCTGGCGTCGGCGAGAGAGGGGGTGAGTGCGTGAGGGGAGGTGGCGGGTCGCGAGGGGAAGAGGATGGTGCGCTCTCGTGTGATGCTCGTGGACGAGGTATTGGAGGTGGAAGAATGATGGAAGAGGAGAGGAAAACCGAAAGGAGGAGGGGCAAGCAAGAAAAAAAATGGAAGTAGTCTCACGCTTTGATGATGCATGCATGGGGTTAGCTGCTATTGCAGTGGTTCTCAGGTATAGACGTGAGCTTTCATTTTTTTTTGAACAGAAATGAAGATGAACAGCAAAAAGAGAGGAGGTAGAGAAAATGAACAGGTTGAAGTTTATACATATTAAAAGTCTAGCACGAATCTAGGGGATAGTGAAAAGCCGAAATATTAATTGTTGATAGTTATTGGTTTGTACAGTGGAAAATGAAAAGGCATAAGAAACCAAAAGACACAAACTAGTTACCGATATGGATCACTATTTCACAGGTTCCGCTGCGTATCAGACTTAAAACACAGAATTGAATATACCGTAGAAATCAGCACGACGAGACGATCAAAACGGTATACATATATCAGTGGTACGATCATCGTATCAAAAGTCGATAATCGATACCGAAAATGCTGCTAATTTACTGAAAATAAAATAAACGGAGCAATATCAGTCCAAATTTGGAGAAACGAAGTATGACGTCTCACTCAGAAAAGGATTTACAAATTTATTGTATAAAATATTCAGGTTTGAAAAACATTTTATTATAATCAAATATCAACTGATTTAAATTCAAATAAAATTGCATAATAAAATAAATTTCCATATTATCAGATGAAAATTTACCATTTGCTATGTTAAAATAGACGTATTTCAAATATCAAATTTTTATTTCAAAATTCAATTATTTAAAATTTTATAAAATTCCAGTTAATTACGTTATTAAAATCATTAAAATTTACGGGTCGTTACACTCTCCCCCACTCAAAACTTTTTGTCCCCGAAAAGGAACGAGGTAGGAGAATAGAAACAACCAGAAAGAAAATAGATTGAAAAACAAAGTAAACAATTAATTTAAACCAAATAAATTTCAATTTAAATTAATTAATATTCAATAATTTGATTTAATCCATTTTATTAAATAAATAAATAGTCATCCAATTCAAATTTATTAGTTCAAACTGTTAATTCAAATCATAAAATTTTCCTTTATTTTTAAATTGATTTCCATTAACTTAGTAAAAATATAAGATATATTTAAAACATCCTCATAGCATTATGCAAAGATTTCTCAAAAGTATAAAACAATGTTAGAAATTTATACCAAAACATTATAATAAGCTTTAAAATAAAGTTCCTTAAACCCGATAAATTATTAGACTCGTTATTTTTAAGATAAGTGTAAACTCAAGATTATTAAACTGAAACTAATAGTATACTTCAAATCTTACATTAAATTTCTAAATCAAAGTATAAATTTCATATCTTCATAATTATTTTTACACACTTGTTTAAAATGAATATTCAAATCATGGAAAAACATTTATTATGGTTTAATACAAAATTTTAGACAGTAAATAAACCAATAAATTTACTATTAGTACTTCAAAATCAAGTAAATATTCCAAACTATACTTCAAAAATAGAGATTCAAATTTATTTTTCAAGTATATTACTATCTGCAAATCAAAATATTTCCATTTATATAATATCTTTAAATTATACATTCAAAGAAACTTATATAGATTTTACTTGATATATTCATTTGAAAGCTTCATTTGCAAATCAATTATCTTTAATACTATTCAAAACTCATTTGTAAAATTTCTTGCTTCATTTATAAATATCATTTAAATATTTAAATAACGCCTTTATATATGTAAACTATTTGAAAACAATTATTTACATCATTACTTATATTTACAAAGAAGCTATTGAAAACATTAAATCCATAATTCATTAATTAATTTATTTTATCTCAAGATACTTTTCAAACATTATTAATAAATCAATAATCATTTACTAATAAATATGTTTTATTTAATTAAAAACTTCTAAAATATTTACAACACTAATAATTTACTATTAACAATGTAGTATATAAATAAACATTATTTTAAACATTTTAAATTATTTAGAAAGAAAAAAATGATCAAAATATCCTTTATATAATACTTTATCAAAATACTTTTATAACTTGATGTCTTAACAGGTTTATCCTCGTTCTTGCAGACTCTGGCCATACGTTGATCAGGCGTAAGACTAGAAATCTCCAAGTACTTAGTAGACCTGTTTCAACACCCAGTGAAAAATACTTAAAAACAGGTATGAGAAGTACCGCTCAAAAATCTAATGTCAAACAATGATGATACAATAGCAGTGGCCCACTACTGATCCAGTATTTACGCAATGGGCACAAAACTTTCCAGAAGATCCTTCCACCTTCCGGAGTCCAGAAAAATATTGTAGCCATTTCGTAAACAAGGGACCATCGACCCCTGCTACAGTGGTACGCTGCTGATTGAATGATTTACGCTATGGATGCACTTCCTTCCCGGAAGATCCATAAACAACAGATCCCATGATCGAAAGCGCCTCCATTGGGTAAACTAAAGAACCATCTACCGTAAAATAATCGAGGAACTCATGAGTTTAAGTTTGGACAACCATATCGGTTCGAATCCATTTCTGAATTCACCCAAGTCCATTAGGGTTTATCGGTCGAATCCATTCCTGGATTCCCCAAATCCATCTGGGTCGAAGCATATCATACTATACTTCTTCACGGAGGGTACTTTCCCATACCTCTTACTTCAAAATAATATACCATATATAGTACCCTTTCAAAATCAAAGCTTCAAATATCGCACTTATATAAATTCCATTATATATAAGATTTCATTTTCTGATAAAGTACTTTCCAAAATCAATAATCTCGAATATATCAAATCATTCTTATATAAATTCCATTATATATAAGGTTTATCTCTTCAAATCGAATACCTTCCAAAATCAATAGTTTTGAAAATCACCTTGTACTTATGTAAAGTCCGTCTTATACAAGAATCAAAAAATTTCAAAATCCAATTTCTCTGTATGAAACTCCATATGAGATTCAAAATTAGAGGAGTCCTAATCAAAGAGAACTCAAATCACGAAAACAGACTCGGTAGGAAGATATGATAATTAAATTACTATCGAGGAAGATGGATAGCCTTATATTAATCGTGGGTGATCCTAACAGGGTCAACCATAACTTCAAGAATAAGAACGATGCAGAATTCTGGGGAAAATCGGCATTCGTTCACAAGAGAATTTACCCTAGTCATCTACTAGAGAACATTAGGGTAGAGCAAGAAATAGCAGCATCTAAACCGAGGATATAGAAATATTCGGTGACTCAATGTTGTTGTAATGGAGTTTCACCCCTTTACAAAAGATTAAGTGATGCTATTGGATGCCCCAAAATCAAAAGAATCTGGATAGGGGAAGACAAGAATAGATTTTGGAATTGAGGGGAACGTTCCAAAATTTCAAAGGAAACTGAGTCAAAGTGGAAGAGATTCAGGCTCGAACGAAAGTGATTCCGTAATTAAATTTACCTTATATGTTGAGTTTTGCCCAAAACCAAAGCTCTGATACCAACTATAACATCCTGGTATTTTCAACCATTCACATCTGCACATGTCAGACTTGAATTGCTCAAAATATCAGATTGTTAATTTATATTTGGAAAAACTCAGCATATACAGTAAATAAATAAATCACAGAATCACAGACATAGAGTAATATAACAATAAGCAGCGGAAACAAATGAATAGTAGTTCATGAAGCTACCATTTATGTATAACAGAGTTAAAATAAGATACAACAGAATACACAGGAGTCTTGATACAATAGTCAAACAAATCCGAATACATCACTGGAATCAACCGAATATCTGAAAGCTGAATCGATAGTTCGATCTTCAACAAAGCTCCAACTCTAAAGGCGGGTCTCAAATGCTGTGACACTCAGTCTGACCCGAGCGTAAAGTAAAACACAAAACACTCGAGTCAGGATTAACATTCTTATACCAATAAATCCAACTCAAGTGAAATATCAACTGAAATACAAGTGCTTAAATACAGGTAACTTAAAGGATGGTTTGGGATACCCATCCTCTAAGGATCTGTGGAACTGTCTATTATGTAGTAATATACGCTATCAACATTCGTACATCATTATAACACCGTGGTCATTTTTAAATAATTTATATTTCAAACCAAAATATCTTCAAAACCATATCAAAACAATATCATTCTTCACTTCAAATTTGTCTATTTCCAAATCAATAACACTTTCAAAGTTATAACACTTTCGACATTTTAAACTTAGAATTTTTAATACTTTGGAAATCATAACACTTTTAAAAACATAACTTTGAAATTCATAACTCTCCACTCGAACAGTTTAGATATTAATAATAGTATATATAATAAAATAGTTTATAAAATAAAATAGTTTATATTAAAATACTTTGTGTTAAAATGATTTATATTAAAATAATTTATAAGTTAAATTACTTATATATATTAAATACTTCATATAATAAAATAATTTCCTCAAATTTCACAAATCGATTCAAATCAACTCGAATTTCAAAATTCAAATTTTATTTAAATATCAATTCATTAATTCAATTCAATTCAGTTCCTAAATAAACCATTTCAAATTATATCGATTTCAAATACAGATTGAACCACAAAATAAATCATTTCAATTTCAATATATTTCAATGCTTTAATATTCAACAAATTAAAAACTAAATTTGATAATTTCATATATATATATATATATCATAATTTAACTTCATTTTTGTTTAGTTTTGAAATATTCACTTAATAAATCCAATATCATTTAGATAAGACCCAAATTACAATAAACTTCATATTTCCTTCAATTTATTAAATCTTGAAGTATTCATTTAATCACCTTAAACCAAATCAAGTTATGAAATCATAATTTCAAATCTCAAATTCAATAAGTTTCAAATTGATTTTAATTAATTAAAATTCTTAGCAAATAAATTTCAAATCAATATCTATTTATCTTTCCAACCTTAATTTATAAATAGCATTATAAAAAACTATTTTTAAAAATAAAATCTTAAGTAAATACTTAAACATATTATATTTTAATTAAACCTTTATAAAATACATTATATAATATCTTAAAATCAATATTTATTAAACCATATATTTCTTTCCAAAACCATAGAAATCATTTTCAAAATATTTATATATAGACCAACGGTGTCGGTATAAAATTTTCTATCATATGGTCTAGTGATACGAATATTTATCATTTCAATCCAAAATTTAAATATATATACGGGTATATATCATTTCACCCCGCAAATCCCAAATTCAATTCAATGAAAATCGCTTGGGTTTATCATTTCAACCCATAACGATTTTCTCCTATTCTACATATCGTTCGGGTATGTATCATTTCAACCCATAGGGAATTCTCTACTAATAGGGAACTTGTAGAGTTACAGCATATATGAAAATAATATAATAATCAGCAACATGCATATATCATCAGTGATAAAATAAATAACAGATCATGGTGTCAGATGTCACAGGTGAACATATACAGATAATAACATATATATAGCAATTTAATAGCTAACAACAACATATTTCAATTGTCGTTTCAATTGAAATCAAATTTAATAAATATAAGAATGTTAATCGTGAGTGATTTCTCACCTTTTGAGGCTAGAGAGATGAACAATAAGATGACACGGACACAGATACGCATACGATACAGCGACGAGCCAGGGATTGCTGCGACAAATTTGATATCGAAATGTAAGTCGAGATGGCACGAGATCGATGAAACGAGATATATTACATATATATACATTTCAAAATTTCAAATTTTAAACATATAATTAAAATAAAATATATATATTTATTTTCAAATTAATAATTATTATAAAATCCATATAAACTTCCTTTGTTGTACTTTATACGTACAATTGAAAGTATAAATATATATATATATAAGTTACTTTATATAGAATCAATACTTTATAAAATCAATATATATATATATATAAATACATATAATATATTACAAACATATATTACAGTACATGGATCCTTTCCTAAAATATATATTATTTTTTATACAAATACAACTTACATACTTTCTATATATCACTGCAATATATAGTTTAAGAATATATACAAATGAATATATATATATATATGTATATGTAGACTTGAAAACTGGAAAAAAGGAAAATATGTATGCAAATTAGAAATATATATACATTTCAACAAAACATGTGATAGGAAAACTACAAGATATATATATATATATATATATATATATACTTCTATACCCAGAATATATATATACACATATATTTAACATGAATCAAGTACAGCTTACATTCAATATTTTAAAACAATAGATGATATAAAAGTCAATGTTAACTTACTTATGATTTGAAAATCTATATATATTTTATTACAAAATCCATTACTATTATACTAAAATCTACTATGATATAAAACCCATATCTTATTGCTATATATATATATTCTCAAAAATCAAAGTACGGATACATATAATATTCAAATCTTTACAGCCCATTTTTATACATAGAATAACAGAAGTACAGCTTGGCTAACACATATATATAAACTTATAAAATGCAAGATACTTATATATAGTATATATTGTTCATTGCTAAATATCAACATCACATTATACATGTAATCCTTCTTACTGTAATACATATACCTACACTTTAAAATGAAAAAAAACTATGGTATACATATACTAAAACTGCTATATACATACTTTTAAAATAATAACGACTATTATATACATAATTCTTTTATAATAAAATACACGGTACTATATAATAACTGCACAGCTTATAAAACCCATATATATGATAACATAAAACGCATGTAAACTTACTTATATACTAGAAAATCTTGTAACACAGCAGATATATATAATATATAACTCACTAACATATGCAGACCAATTTATATTTTAAACATACTTATAAAGTAAAACAAAAGGAACTAAAATGTATCCATACTCTAATCAACACAAATGCAGACAGACCAATATATAAATATATATACAATTACAATACCCAACAGTTTATACAAATTCATACAACCATATATTTATATATATATACACACATATAGTATTCGAATTTACATAAACCCTTACATATATACACATACTTACATACAAAACATGCATAATTGGTGAGAGAGTGTGGAAGAAGGGACAGTTGATGGATCTCGGCCTCGGCAAGATTTAAGGCTCCATGGCCAACCCGAAAGGGAAGGCTAGGGGTTGAGGCGGTTCATAGTGGAGACTCAGGTTGTCGTGGTCGAAGGAAAAATGGGCTGGCGTCGGTAAGAGAGGGGGTGAGTGCGTGAGGGGAGGTGGCGGGTCGCGAGGGGAAGAGGATGGTGCGCTCTCGTGTGATGCTCGTGGACGAGGTATTGGAGGTGGAAGCATGATGGAAGAGGAGAGGAAAACCGAAAGGAGGAGGGGCAAGCAAGAAACAAAAATGGAAGTAGTCTCATGCTTTGATGATGCATGCATGGGGTTAGCTGCTACTGCAGTGGATCTCAGGTATAGACGTGAGCTTTCATTTTTTTGAACAGTAATGAAGATGAACAGCAAAACAAGAGGAAGCAGAGAAAATGAATAGGTTGAAGTTTATACATATTAAAAGTCTAGCATGAATCTAGGGGATAGTGAAAAGCTGAAACATTAATTGTTGATAGCTATTGGTTTGTACAGTGGAAAATGAAAAGGCATAAGAAACCAAAAGACACAAACTGGTTACGATACGGATCACTATTTCACAGATTCCGCTGCGTATCGGACTTAAAACACATAATTGAATATACCGTAGAGATCAGCACGACGAGATGATCAAAACGGTATACATATATCAGTGGTACGATCATCATATCAAAAGTCGATAATCGATACCGAAAATGATGCTAATTTGCCGAAAATAAAATAAACGGAGTAATATCAGTCCAAATTTGGAGAAACGAAGTATGACGTCTCACTCAGAAAAGGATTTACAAATTTATTGTATAAAATATTCATGTTTGGAAAACATTTTATTATAATCAAATATCAACAGATTTAAATTCAAATAAAATTGCACAATAAAATAAATTTCTATATTATCAGATGAAAATTTACTATTTGCTATGTTAAAATAGACATATTTCAAATATCAAATTTTTATTTCAAAATTCAATTATTTAAAATTTTACAAAATTCCAGTTAATTACGTTATTAAAACCATTAAAATTTATGGGTCGTTACAGATGTCAAATGTTTCGACCAAGTTTTGCACATTCCCTATCTCCTACCTTCTCTAATATTACCAACATGTCTTTAATGTAAACTTCTATCAACTTCCTGATTTGTTAAACATACATATTATTTACAAGTCGTTGATAAGTTGCCCCCATATTCCAAAGAACGAAGGGCATGATATTAAAATAATAAAATGGCACGTTAGTGATGAGTGATGTGTTGTTGGTCAAGACCATCATAACAATTTGATTATACCCTAAATAGGAATCCATGAAGGCCATGATCATTTCGTGTCTAGTGGTTGCGTCCATGAGTTAGTTGATACATAGTAGGGTGAAGCTATCTTTTTGGTAAGCCTTGTCGGAGTTGGAGTTGGACAAGTCAATGCACATTCTCCAAGTTCCATTGGGTTTTCGAACAAGCATTGGGTTGGCCACCCATATCGGATATTCAACAACTCTGATGAACTCGTTGTTAAGAATCTTCTCTACCTCTTCTTTCAATGCACTATACCTCTTCGGGTTGAGTAGTCTTCTTTTTTGGTGGATTGGGTAAGCTTTAGGGTCGAAGTTGAGATTGTTGCATAATATAAAGGATTTATGGCGTTCATGTCTACGTTAAATTTGGAGATCCCAATGTATCAATATGGATAATTCGACTTGGATCGTCCTTGTATAAGATGGCACTTTCAAGCTATTTGGATTAACTGCCACCTAGATTAATTTCTTCCATCAAGGGGTCCATAGGGTTGTCATTGTCACTATCCGCATTGAGCTCTGGTTTGCTCTAGTCTACTATGTAGACAAGGCACTCTATGAAGTACTCGACAAAGAAGATCTATGGATGAGCGCGAGGGGTTCGGCCTTCCCCAACTCTCATAGGTGGATCCTCCAATGTTAAGGGGGAGGATGTTGTGGTATCGCTTATTCCCACTTGTCAATGGGGGTGGACTTGTTCATTCCAAGTGGCAATGAGCTTTCGGTTTTGGATTGACTAGGCAAGAAAACCCAATCTTTAATTCTTTTAGCTGTGGTACTAATGGAAGCAATGAGTGGCTCTTGCATTCTCTCGAGGGTGGACCCACTATGAAAAGGCGATGTATTTTCCTCAACTTGGTTGAGGGTTCTGGCATAGATGGGAGCTTAGGCCATCTTTGGCATCCTCTCAGAGTCACGGGTTTAACTGGGTCCAGCATGAGCGGGAATCTCATGAGGTTCGCACACTCTTTTGGATGCTTGGATTTGATTAATCTTTCTAACATGGACAAAAGCATTGTTTGGCTCTCGCATCATGTCAAGTGCAGATTTGCTGGGATATAGCATGAGCAGGAACCTTGAGGGCTCACGTAGTTTCTCGAATATTTTAATTTTATTGGCATCCCTAACATGATGAGAGTTTCCATGAACTCTGACACTCTCTTAGAGGGAGTTAATGTACCTGGTTTAACCTAGACACGGGCAAGGGCAATGAGTGCCCTTGTACCCTCTAAGGGTAGTCGTAGTCAATGGTTGCTACATCCTTTTGGAGAATGAGCACACCTTTTATGGCTTATTGAAGATATATTGTAAGAATCTTTAAAAGCTTATTGGTTACTACGGATGCATGCAATGCTTCCCTTGACGGGGAATTGCATTATGAGTTTTTGGCATGCAACGATTGCGTCTAGATCATCTAAAGATGGCTTATCCTTGAGAATGTCATTGATAAATGGGGAGTCCACCATAACAAATTTTACCTAAACTTTAGCGGAGCGGATTCCTCACCAGAGGTGACCACATGCAGGGTCAACCCCAAAGGAACAATACCAGCATCGCCAAAGCTATGGATGAGTAAAGCCCATGGATTAAGACTTGATGATAGAAGCTTTATTTTGCCGAAGACATTCTTGAACATGAAATTCATAAAGCTACCTTATCGATGAACACCTGATACACTTTATTATTGGTGGTGTTGATGGAAATGACCATGGGCTAAAGGTAAGGGTAGTCGACGCCTCTTTTATCTTCGGTCGTGAAGGTGATGTGTAACATCCCCCATTTTAAAACCAAAGATGGAACCCCAGTGTGTTGCAGTCAAGTTTTTAATCTTGGATTTTTCTCATGTTTCATCTTAGAATTTTCACATAAGCTATCTTGTATAAGAGGAGATTTTGTATGAGATGAGTGCATCTTAGGTGTACATCTCAGATTGACATCTTGGGTCTTAAAGTACATATTGGAATATTTCAGATAACTTATGTGTCTAAAATTGATGTTTTTAAGATTTATTTAACAACTATAATTTTCTCAATAAAAATAAAAATGGTAACATGCTTAATTTGCATAGGAAAAATTGAAATTAACGTTTTGAATAGAAGTGGTGGCATGATTAGCTTAATCCATTTAGTAATGATTGAATAACATTATCTTATTTTCACATAAAAGAGAAATTAAATCTTTTGTCATGACTCATCAAGATAAAAAAAGTAAAAAATATGATCAGGGAGTTGGTAAATTGTAATTGGATTGAGTAGTTCCTTATGAATCTATATGAAAATGAAAAAATATTATGTAAAAAAAGAAAAAGAAATAATTTCAGGTGAGATCTTGACCCATATATTGGGTGAGATTGGAATATTTTGGACGAGATGAATGTCGGAAGAGATACGAATGAGATTTAATGTTTTGCCTCATCAAAGTATGAAATGGAGATTTCAGGTAAGATATAGGAGATTTAAAACCATAGTTGCAGTCACCTTGAAATTATCTTTCGATGATAGAACGAGACCAACATGTATAATAGTTTAAGTGAATATAGCAACTAAGTAAAGTTCATTATGCATAATAGCCTTTACATCTTTTTTCCTATAAATCCCAAATGTGTTCAGGTAGGGGTAAAATATAAATCATTACATAGTAGAATCAAAGATTCAACGTATGAAGATGTCAAATCCTTGTAGTCACATATGGTAACATTACAAAAAGGAATTAAAGTATTACAATAGATAATAATACTAAGGCTTCCTTTCCATCTCTGTCTTCAACATAGTCTCGACAAAAGTCATATTCCTAGCTAATATCTATAATCTGAATTTTTATAAACTCAACCTACTCACATGAGTATCGTGTTTATAAGGTGCAAATATAAAACACACGGTTCGGATATAAGTTTGCTATGAATAATATCATTACCATCATAGTTCCTCCACTAGTGGGACAATGCCACTAAAGCATAGAACAAGATTCCTCCATTCTAGCCTTAGTTCAGTAATTAATATAAGGCTATCATGAGTCATAAAACCCAACAAAATATGTTAACTCAAACCTTCATAACATGTCTCAATAAATCTATACCTGAAACTATCTTGGGTTTAGGGTCTCGAAAAACACAATACTTAACCTATGATCATTTTTAGTTTTTTCCAATTCTACATTTCGAAACTATCATTAGTTCCATGAATTTTATCTCTTACGCCATAAGGTACACCACCTCACGATATAGGTAGTTTATTTATTAGTTTTTGCTAGAAGGTATATCCCAAGCAATCTTGGTAACGCTTTAACTTTAGTTTATTCTGCAGGTACACCCTTAAATAGTTTTAGTTCTTTAAGTCTTATACTATAAGGTACACACCTAAGCTCTTTCTTTATCTTTATCTTTATGCATCAAAGTACATTCCTAAGTAGATTGGTAAATCTTATTTACTTAAGCTTGAACCTCATAAGAGAGTTGCATCCACTCTCATGAAAGCGTACATCCCACTTGGACGTCCCACGTCCTTTTCAAAGTCAAATGTTGAACCCTACCCCTTAAAGTAGGTGCATTCAAGTGAGCGTCCCCTCTCGACGTCGATAGCCCTTCCGAACCCTCATTATCTAGTGGTTTCTTACTTTACATTTTAATAATCTTTAACTTTCAATACTTTACCTAATTATTCATTTATTAGGTCTTGGCTTTAGCCAATCATTAAGCTTTGCTAGAATTCTAGCCTATCTTTGGCTATCTTAAGCCTCGGAACTACTTTCGCAATGCATTATACTTTAGAAAACTCTATGTACAACTTTGAAAATCTTAAGCCTTGGGTTTCGGTTATTAGCTTTCCTCCAAAATCTAATAGGTCTCGGTAGTTACTTCCTTGAAAGTGAAAATGTTTCGACTATCAAATCACTTCCCTTGGGTTTCATCCCAAGGAAGCCCTATTTTTACACTCGAGCTTGGAACACCTTTGGCAAACTTCCTTTACAATTGCCTACATCTAGAGCCCTTATATGGAACCTTCGGCTCTCACCTTCGTCTATGCACTTACTCAGTCCATTTACTTAGAATTTTTCTTTGTCTTTCCTAGTTCATTTAGGTTTTGGGTGTTATACCCTTGGTATAGCACCGTCGGCTTAGCCTCTCCCCTCGGTACATGTAATATGCCTGCATAACTACCCACGACTGCAAATCTGAACACGCCAACGCATTTCTTTCCATATGTCACCTCCCTATTCGTTTCCCTTCCACTTTTAGTTAGTGTAGTGTCCTTTATATTAATATTTTAGCACTTTTATAGGATCTTGTCCCCTTAATACTTAGTCATTAAATTCACATGCATAATTTAGTCTCAATTGTCTTAATATCTAGTTTTGGAGTTCAAATCTAGCTTTCGAAATGGTTACTTATGATTGAGAAAACACTTATAAAATTATAGAAAATTTTAATTATAGTATTATATGCGCATTTTTACCAACATTTATACTTTTAAGCCAGTTTCCCTTATTTATTTAATATATGGTTCTTTCAAAAATTCATAGCTAAATATTTTAACATGGGAAGATCTTCTTATTTCAAAACCCATCTCTAAAATTTATTTTATTCATCATATGAAATATGAAATTTATTTTATTCATCATATGAAACCCATCTCTAGAATAGGAAATCATAGCAAAACAACTTATGGTGAAGCTATTTCAAATAAAAATATTTGCTAAAACATCAATAATCATTTATAAACGCATAACACATGCGAACTCTATCATACAAATCAAAGTTGTATTCAATATAGATGAAAACAGTGAAAATGTGACTGATATTACTCACATGGACCTTTGATTAGCTTTGATCTTTAAAAGCTTTAAGTTTGCCTTAGCTTTTTAATCTTTTTCTTCCTCCTTTCTTAGCAATGGTAGGCTGCCATGGTTGGTGGAATTTTGTTTTGTTTTTAAAATGAAGAGAGAATGAATGGATGAATGAGAAGTATTCGTTTAAGGGTGTATATATATTAATGATTTTGGTTTAAGAAATCCTTCCTTGACTATTTTTAATTAATTTATTTCCCTTTAGGTTTCTTTTATCTAGTCCTTCCTTGCCTAATTATTATTAATTTATTTCCATACCTTGGCATTCCAACTTGATGTTCCCTATTATTTACTTGGCTTAGTTCCCACATTTCCTTGTTCAGTCCCATAATTATATTAGTTAAACCTTTATTATCATAATTAATTCCTTAGTTAACTATTTATTCATTTATGGGGTGTTACATGATATTGGCTTTATCTTCCTTTACTATCAATGCTTTCGAAGCCCGGAGCTCTATAGAGTTTACATGGATGGTGGGGGGTAGCTCCCTTCTATATTAGGCTTGGGCCCCTCTACTACTTCAGGCCAGCCATCAAACATTGACAAGATTTCTATGCTAATGTCAGTAATGCTATTTCCATCAGCCTGTTGAGGCAGGGCAGGGAGATCTTGCCACTCATCTTTTTGGCCTACCTGTTGTCTAACATATTGCATTATGTATACCTTCACGGATCAATCACTTTATCTTCTTTTCGGGTGATGACATTCATTGATGGCGTGACCTTTAAGATGATGAAAATCATAATATCTCCCATTACCTTTAGGCTCCTTCTTTTGCCAAGATTGAGTAGTTGGAGGCCTATGGTATTAGGTGCAAGTCCTCGTAGCGAGATAGATGGTTTCCATATCACGATTTAATGAGGCATAATTTTCAAACCTTTGTTCGAATTAGGGGTCATCCCTAGAGTATTTATTGTTATGCTTTCGACAACCCTTTCTTATATGGCTGTGCAGTTAATGCCCTGCTATTACCCCGCTATAACCCTGCTATATCTCGTAGCGGATTTCTACCGCTACGATTTTTTAATATAGCCCCAAATATAGCCTTTCCGCTTTAAGCCCCGCTATTTCCGCTATATCCCATTATCCCCGCTATATTTTGCTATTTCCGCTATATCTTCTTTAAAACCAATGAATTAAAAATGAAATTTATACATTATAAAAATTGTGAAATCAATTTATTTAATTGAGAAATGAAAATACTCCAGTATTCTACTAAATTCAATTATGTTATATAACAGTTTTACATTTATTTACAGTATATTCGCACATATTTTTATTTAAAATTATTTATGTATTAATTATAATTCAATTTAATGTTAATTTTTCATTTAACTACCATTTATATATTTGTAAAAACATTAAGTACGAGTTTTATATGTTATTTTAGAGTCATCCGCTATATCCTGCTATATCCTCACTGTATCCCCGCTATGACTTTTTGCACCTCCACCGCATTGAATCCGCCGAGCGCTTTAACTACACAGTTATATGGCTGCCCTCACTACGTGAGTTATGTTTGTCTCCTCACCTTTCCTCATCGTCATTATCAGATCCTCCCTCATAATGTCATTGGCTTTTTGAAATAAATTTATTAATGATAAGATGAGTTATTTCTGTAACTCCTTCCACATCTTGGAATGGTAGCTCACTCTAAAACAAAAGGCCGACTACTAGGTTGTTCTTGTCCGCTTCCTTGGTGCATATTGAATCTTTATCGAAGAAGTTGAGATAGGAACAAAGCAACTCAGTTGGTCTTTGTCATATATTGTAAAGCTTTCTAGCATTCATTGTTTGTGTTCAGTGGGGAAAGAAGTGTATTTTAAAGTCTAGGCACAGCTAGGCCAAAGAGTGGATACTGAAAGTTTAAGGGGTATGCCCTAGGGGCAATTACGTAATTTGTTACATATCACAACTTTGGAACCAATCTCGTTTGGAATCAGGTATGCTTTTGGTATTATATTTTCTATATTATATTATATATTATACTCTGATATGAGTAATGAATAAATAATCATTCAAATATACAAGTAGAAAATATTTTAATAAAGTATTATACGATTATAGTTACAAATCTTATAACCATGAGTAATGTATTATAAATTAAATAATACTTCGTTTTAAATATTCATGGTTGATATGTTTCGGGAAAATATATCAATGAATCTATTGAGACTAGAATACATAGCGCTCTCCAAATGTCGAACAGTGTTTTACTTATGGAAACTAGCGGCACCAAGGGGTTATGTACTTGTAGTTATATGATAACTACATAATGATTTGACCGACAGTTTCTTATTGATTAATCACACCTAGGTCAAATAGGGAATCTTAATGTGACAATTTAAGCATTCTTTCGATTTGAGAATACTAAGGAACTTTAATGTGAATACTCCCCTTTGATTATAGTTAAATCATAGTTGGGTCTGATTTTGAAGCGTTAGAAATGAAACACTATGCAATAGAGAATTTGTCTCCTTTGTTGTAAAAGGCTATAACAGTTGTGGTCAACACAAAGTCATAGTCTCTGGCTGGAGCATATCGGTTAATGATAAATGTTATTACCGAACCTAGGACTTTGGAGATGGATTATTTAGTTATATACAGATATTGTTGTAGCTTTGATGAAGACCAAGCTATAGATATTATAAGTGATACAGTGATAATGAAGATAATATGCGTATAATATATCATCGCTTAAAGGTGTAGCTTAAAGTATGATTTTACCTTGAAAATCTGTAAGCGATAAGTTTGGCCAAACTATTACACCATTAATTAAGATGATGTATGGACATTAATATTTGAAGTGTTCGATATTAATTGCTGTCCAAACTCACACCTATGAGTTGCAAAATCGAATATGTGCGGTCTTAGAAATATGGTTTATAAATTGTTATAAATGAAGTAAATTAATTGATATAATTTTTGTATCAATTATTAAGTGTTTTTAGTGCTTGGGATTCCTTTAGTAATTTTGGTATGGGTTTTAAAAAATTTGGGGTGTTTCTAATAATTATTTGGATGTATATATAAGTGTTATATGCACATACTAATATTAAATAGAATTTAATATTAAAATATTGATTTAAATAATATAAATAAAGGTTAGCCAAAAAATTTAAAGGTGGTGAGTTTTTACTTGGTGTATGAGGTGGAGTGGTTTGAACTAAGGGAATGAGTAAAAGGAGGAGATTTTTATGGAATATATCTCTCCATACTTTTCTATATAAACCAAGCCTTCTCTTCATTATTTCTCACTTATTTCTTCTTACACTTCTCCCTTCCACAGCGTTACCTACCTCCTCCATTACCCAAACACTAAACCTCCCTCTGTGTTACTATGAGCCTTGCAAACTAAAATAGGCAAGATATTGATTCTAATATATGACTCTCAGATCAACGTGTGAAGAACAAGTGGGATTAAAAAGTGAAACTATATTTCAAATTTATATCATATGCACTAATTCTTATCTATATTTTTTTGGCCCTGAATGTAACTTTGTGTGTATATTTTATTTAATTAATATTTAAATTATATATATAATTTAAATCGGTTTTAATAAAAAAATCTTTTTTGGCTCAAGGCCTTTAATGATAAAATATACTTAAAATAATGTTTATTCAAAATATAATTAATACATGACATAATATATAATATATTTATTTAATTATATTTCATTTTTAGTTTTATAAATCATATACATGTTTTTATAATTTAAGTAAATAAGTAAATAAATACACTTACATGTATACTTTTGACCTTTTATATTTTAGATAAAAAAGAAAATTATTTTTGAAATATTAATAATAATATATATACTTAGTAAACTATATAATTTTAATTATTCATATATTAATATTTATTATATTCGAATTTTATAAAATTAATTTCAACATAAAATTATTTATACAATTTAAAATATAAGATTTACAATTTTATTCAATATAATATTATATAACTTAGTAAAATATATTTTAAATAAAAGACATTTTACATTTAAGTAAACTATGAGAACACACATATATAATCATTTGATTTAGTAAAAGATATTTTGAACCAAAGTTATTTTACATTTAAATAATATTTAAAGATATACATATACATATATACATATATGCATATACATATATGCATATACATATATGCATATGCATATACATATACATACATATACATATACATACATACATATATATATATATATTGAAATTCAAATTAAATATATTGTATAGGTATATAATGTTTTAAATATAAATTATTTTTTAACACTTGTATATAAGTAGCCTAAAATATCATAGATAGTGTGTATGTGTATATGTATATATATAATATATATGGTATTAAATATATGTATGTATGTATGTATACATACCATATACATATATTTCAATACATATATACATATGTACACACACACATCTGATATGTATATAAAGGGTCACATATACATATGTTCAGTATACTATATATATGTATATTGGTTACAGATCCCAATAACCATATGTGTATGTGTATATGTGAGTATTTTGTACACATGCATTGTGTATGTGTATTCGTATATCATATATCTCATTTCATTTAATATTTCACATAAGTTAAGTTTTATAAAATATAATATGAGTTCAAAATAATGATTTTGAAACATTTAATAGGATTTAATGAAAAAAATTATTTATATAAGTTTATTAAGATCCAACTAGGGAGTTTTTTTGAAATTTATCCCTTACTGCCCACTGCAAAACAGAACTTATCTAATTGATATTATCGCTTATAAGTGTAAGAACCAACAGAAGGTCGGTTCGATTAGGGTGGAGGGAAATAAGAGGCATTTGGCATTACTAGAGAGTTGCCGGCTCCGGTGATTAAGTTAAAGGTCATGACATAACCGGATGGCTCAGTGCACTCATCATATTTTTCAATGGGAGGCAATGCCTACCTCCATGAATGTAAGTCTCTAGTATCTCCTCTAAGAACCGTTCCTCATTCTCATCGTTGGAGTGACCTTCTCTGCCTTGGTTCCTAGTTTACGTCTTGAGCATCGGCAGCTTGAGTAGTGCCATTTCCTCTCTATGACCCATGTTTGCTCATCTGTGTGATGTGCTATCGTGGTTTGGGTGTAAAGACCCTAATTTTGACTAAAATTATTTAGGACATTTAATTAGATACATTAAATGAAATAATGTAGATGGTTATGGGATTAAGATTTTTTAATTAATAAGGGGCCATGCCTCAATGAATGTATAAGAAAGAATGAAATAAAAATAAGTAAATAAGAGGAATATGGTAAGGGAAAAATAGGCATAGCCTTTGTTCTTATACCCTAATCCCTTCTATTCTTCATTTCTTATTCATTTCAACATTCGCAAATAAAACTAAGACACTAGTGAGCTCGACCGACCACCATTAAGAAGATTCAAGAAGAAGAAAAGCTAGGATTCAAGTAGAAAGCTTAAGAAAATCAACCAAAGAGCAAATCTCAACCTTCTTAACACAAAGCCAAAGTGAATAATTTGATTTACATCCCACTTTGGATAATGATCTCGGTTTCAAGGTTTGATCCGAATTATTTTGCAAATAATATGCCATGTTATGTTTATTTAAATGGATATATATGCTTGTTGATGATTTATATTGTTTCATATAGATTTTATGATAAGTTTAGACTGGAGAACCTATTAAATGGCATCCAAATGATTTGCGTTTGTGATATATGATCAAAAAGACTATTTTAGAAGTGGGTTTCAAGTTTCATAATTTTCTAAGTTATTGTAGATTTATTATGAATTTTCTATGAAAGAAAATAATTAATATTGGGTTTAAATTATTTAAGTAAATTATATAATGATTTCGGGTCTGAAATTTACATATGTTAGGAAACATATTAAAAGTGAGTTATGGTGATTTTTTGGGGAATTTTTCTAGGTACTTTATTATGGTTATAAAATCATTTAAGTTAAGGGACTTAAACGTTTTATATGTTTTATCAAGGAGAAGGGCTTATTTGTTAAAAGGTTTTTAATTGATAATTTTGAATTCGACAGCCTTTTAGAAAAAGATTTTGATAAAGAAATGACAACCGATTACATTTTGACAAATTAGGCAAGTTAGGTGAAAAGAAATTACTTTGAAAGGCATAAAATCATTTTTGCTTGGATTTACCACTTCGCTACTTCCATTTGCTAGCTTTCGTCACCATACCTCTGCTAATGAACTTATTCGAAACCAAAGTACATGGTATCAAGAAATTGATACGTAGTGCATTTGAGAAAGGTGGAAGGGACCATGTCGAAACCAAGCTTTTGAAGGGGTAGAGTTATTCTTATAATCTTTCTAATCCCTTACTTACTTCTGTTTATAAAAGATGCTTTCGAAGGGGTTGTTTTCAATTTGTCTTTGTTTGAAAGAAGAAGCTTTCGAATAAGTTGCCACTTGCCTTTGATTTTAGAAAGGAGCTTTCGAACTAAATGCCGCTTGCTTTCATTTTAAAAGAAGCTTTCGAAAGTATATCCGCTTGAACCTATTTGATACCCATGCTGTCGCATTCATACCTTTCGAATAGTTGAGGCCGCTTTTCTTTATCGCCTTAAAACAACTTATCTGAAAGGGTGCTTTTGCCCTTTTACTTTGAAGCCGCTTTCTTAATGTTTTTGAAAGGGTCATATAGCTGCTTTTTAATGGTTTCGGAGGAAATAGTTTCGAGAGAGTAGGTTTCGAAACTATCCTCTTCCCCAATTCCTTTATTTGGATTAAAGCTTTCGAAAAGGATACTTTTGCTTTTGCTTTTGTTTTCTTTAACCCAATGGTTACATTATATGTAAAACCCAATGGTTTCTAAAGGAATAATTTTAAAAGGTTTCGAAGCAATGTTTCCATAATCCATTACTTGAGCCCAATACTTTCGAATGGTGTATTGTGAATGTTTTGAAAGATATGTTTTAAGTATTTCGAAAAGAAGGTTCTAATGCTTTTGAAAGGTAAGTATAAATGTTTTTGAAAGAGGATGTCTAAGGTTTTAAGAAAGGCTTTCGATCAATGATTTCGAAAGGTATTGTTTAAGGCTTTTAAAACAAGGGTTTCGAAGGTTTTACTTTGCCTTTATAGCCTACAGTTTTCTAAGTTAAAAAGTAATTTTAACTTATTTTGAAGGAATATGTTATCCCATTGATTAGATTTCACCAACGTTGTATTGTGTAAAGCATATATCATGGCATAAGTATTTTGAGTAAAGCAAAGAGTATAATTTCCATATTTTATAAAGATATGATTTCAAGGGTAAATCATTTGTAAAGATTGTTTACAAGGAAATGAAAATTTAATAGGGTAGTTAACCACAAGTTCATGACTCGTATATTAGAAGACTAGATGAGACTGATATTGGGTCACGCCCTATACTTTAACTATTAGCCCTTAGCTAAATTAAGTCCAAAATTCCAGTGTGTAAGGGCTTTGTCACAGATGGTACTAAAATAATGCTACACATAGAAGGGAATATACAGAATAAAGATAGGTTTTTGGTGAGCCCACAAAACAATTAGAATCAGTTGACCCTAGAAGAAGAAAGTTAAGGGCAGACATCCCAGTATTGTGTCTAACAGAAGTTAGACTATTGATTTTATCTGGTAGGTCGGAGTCAGCCAATGGTTAATAGTTAGCCAAATAAACTATAGTGTGGATGGACAGTCCATTGATTTCCTGATTATTATGCATAAATGTATTTGCTATTATTGTTATAATCAGTTTGATTGCAGGATTTTGATTTGCAAAAGATATGCTTTTAAAAGGATATTAGTGAGCGGAAACCCGTTCTGCTAAGCGGCGTGGTCTCACTTAATATCAGTAAATCGAGATGTAATAGTATTATTCACACCAAGCTTTATGTCTTCCCCTTAAACTCTCGGGTGCTCAAAATTAATTTGAGTAGATTGAGAGTTAAGGTCTTTTGAGGTTTAGTAGGTTGGACGAATAAGCTTCCGAAGACGTGTAGGAGGCAAAGCTAGCTATGTAGGAGTAGTTAGTAGTATTTCTGCTATGATGTATTTATGACTGATATGTCTATCTATTTAATACTCTGATCATCCAAGGGGACATCTTTATATATCGCTCTTGGCGTAGTTTGTAATAATTTTATTTGATAAAAAATTGGGAATCATTTTGGGATCATGTAACTGAATATGAAATATTGATTTGAAATGTAATCAGAAAGTTGTTTTTGAAATTGTGGTTTTATTTCATATTCATGTGCTTCTGATATTATGGATATCATTAACACTACCGTATTTTGTTACCGAAAGGTAAATATTATAGATGACCGTAGCATTTGTAGCACTTAGCTTTGGGCCTCAGGATAGGGGTGTTACAACTTGGTATCGGAGCATAGGTTTATGAAAACTTAAAAGAAATTTTAAACATGAAATGATTTTGAAACATAATCCTAAGGAATTAGAGAAAAGATTAGGGTATGGGATAACACTATAGTAATGTACTTGTATTTGTTATATATAAGTATACGCTTTATCTTTTTTTCACATCTCTCTTAGGCTATTCCTATGTATCTTACAAAGACTCGAATGCATATTTTAAGGAAGATATGGATGCTAGGAGTGGAAGAGTTAACATTGGTGGAGGAAGCACCACAACCAATGGAAATGCCAGACCAAACACTAGAAGGAATCCAGGTCAGGCACAAACTGCTAATGTGGGTGTTGGAGCTCCGCAAGTTGATATGGGAGATATGTATCAATTCTTCGTCAACATGATGCAAGTTGGAGCTGCTGCGGGATTAGCTGGAGGAAATCAGGAAGCTCCGATGATCAATAACTATGCAATACTAAGCAGAGATTATGCTAGGCTTGGAGGAAAGCCGTTTATCGAGACTGAGGATGCAATTGAAGTGAAGAATTGGTTGCTTCATTACGAAAGGATTTTTTCCAATTTAGGGCTTAATGATGAGCAAAAGAGGAGACTTGCTTCTAAGCAGTTGCAAGGAGCAGCACTGTACTGGTGGAACAGTGTTACCCATGGGAGTTAATGAAGAAACATAGCGTTAGCTTAACGGGTTTTTGAACATGGCAAGAATGGAGAAAATTCAATGAAAGGAAGGAGAAGTTCATCCATGGATTGAAAACCAAGCTTGCTAAAGCAACTTTACCACATATAGGGATTCATGCGATGTAGTTGTTAAGATAGCTTTGAGGCAGGAGGACATGCTTGCTTTTCTTGATGGTAACAAAGCAGCGGAAGCTCAAGAAGGGCAGAACAGAAGAGAAAGTTTTTCTATAAGAAAGATGCTAAGAAAGGAGGAGCAGCCAAGAGAAGGAAGGCCGATGTAGTTTGCTATAGGTGCGACAAGAAGGGACACTATGCTCACAAGTGTCAGACAGGCGAAGGGAAGAAAGCCGCCAACAAGAAAGGAGTAAAATGCTTCAAATGTGATCAGGTTGGACATTAGAACAACCAGTGCATGGAACCAACCAAGGATGGAAAAGGTAAGATGTTTGCATTGGAACTGGCTACCTTAAGACCAACAGCTGAGGAGAAAGGAAAAGCTGTGTTGGGAGGTACGCTTTTGATTCATGGTGTATCAGCTAGAGTTCTATTTAATACCGGTGCATCACATTGTTTTATATCTCATTGTTTGGTAGATAAGCTTAACCTAGAATCCTCATACCTAGTTACTTCCTTAAGGGTTGTGAATCCAATAGGAGGGTATGCGACTCTTGGGGTGAGATATGATCACTTAGAGTTTGAATTGTTAGGTTAGGTATTTGCTTGTAGTTTGCATGTATTTGATTTTGTAGGGTTCGAAATTATTTTGGGTATGGATTGGTTAAGTAAATACGATGCTAGGATATTTTTCCATGATAGGAAAATAACACTTAGACACTCTAGTTGTAGTTATCAGATTATATACTCCATAGAAAACCCTAGTTTTGAGGTTAATGCTTTGTTGGGTGTTATGAAGGCAGAAGATGAGTTAACTCGAGTTTTTGTTGTTAGAGATTCGTAGATGTCTTTGAGCCTATGATAGGATTACCATCGAAACGAGTCATTGAGTTTCAGATGGATTTAGTACCAGGAGCAGAACCGGTGAGTAGACTGCCGAGTAGAATGACACCTACCAAGATGAAGGAGTTAAAGTGCAGGTGGTGGATTTAGAAGGTAAGAATTTTATCAGACCAACCAGTTCGCCTTGGCGAGTACCTGGAGTGTTTGCAAAGAAACCGGATGGATCGTTGAGGCTGTGTATCGATTATCATAAGCTGAATGAGAAGACGATAAAGAACCGATATCCTTTACCTAGAATTGATGATTTGTTCGATCAGCTAAGTGGAGCCAAAGTATTTTCCCAGTTGGATTTGGAAATAGGATTCCATCGCTTAGAGTAGAAGAGGATAGTATTCCTTTGATGGCGTTTAGGACTAGATATGGATCGTATGAATGGTTAGTGATGTTGTTTGGACTACCTAATGTGCCATCATTTTTCATGGACTTGATGAACAAAATCTTCCGAGAACATCTGGACAGATTCTTATTAGTATTTATAGACGACATTTTGATATACTCTAAGGATGAAAGAGAGCATGAAATTCATCTTAGAGCGGTGCTTGAGACATTGAGTCTGCATTAACTAAAAGAGAAATTTTCGAAGTGTCATTTCTGGAAGAAGGAATTGAAGTTTCTTGATCATGTAGTCTCAGAGAAGGGTTTGTCAGTAGATCCGACTAAGATCGAGGCAGTGAATAGTTGGAAGAGACCCGAGACAGTGACTGAGATAAAGAGTTTTCTTGGATTAGCTGGTTATTATTGGAGGTTCATTAAGGATTTTTCGTGGGTAGTAGCACCGATGACTAAGCTAATTCGGAAAGATGTGAAGTTTGTTTAGATTGATGAGTGTGAGGAGGCATCTAGAAACTGAAACATTTATTAACTAATGCACCCATGTTAGTTTTTCCAAATGGGAATTAGGACTTAGTGGTGTATACAGATGCATGTGGATTAAGGTTAGGAGCTGTGTTAATGCAAAGAGGTAAAGTGGTTGCCTATGCTTCTCGACAGCTCAGATCGCATGAAGTTAGGTACCCAACACATGATTTTGAATTAGCCATGGTAATTTTCGCATTGAAGGTGTGGAGACATTACCTTTGGGAGAAAGGTCGAGTTGTATATGGATCATAAGTCATTGAAATATTTGTTCTCTCAGAAGGAGTTGAATATGAGGCAGCAGAGGTGGTTAAGTTTTTAGCTGCTTATGACTTTGGTATTACGTACACACTAGGAAAAGGGAATAAAGTTGCAGTTGCACTTATCAGAAAATATCAGAATGCAGTATTGGCAATGATAGCTGAGTGGAAAGATTTAGAAGTATTGACTACATGCGGAGTACAATGGAGATCTGTATATAGTTCTAGTCAAGAAACTGCTACGTCATCATGTTTAGAAGTTCGACCGGTGATGATCGAAAGAATTACTTCTAAGTAAGGAGAGGATCCATTACTACTGAACGAATCAGAAAGTTAAGGGATGGAATATAGAGTGATGAATTAAAAGATTTTAGCCTTGATCAGAATGGATGGTTGAGGAAGAAAGGAAGACTATGTGTTCCGAATGTGGGAAACATTAGGAAGGAAGTTCTTATAGAATGCCATCGTTATAAGTTCACTATTCATCTGGGAGGAACTAAGATGTATCATGATACGAAAAAGAATTTCTTTTGGGAAGGTATGAAGAGAGATGTAGGCTTGTGGGTGAGGCAGTGTTTGAACTGTCAACAGGTAAAAGCCGAACATCAGAAACCGAGTGAGTTACTTTAGCCTTTAGACGTTCCAGTCTTGAAATAGGATTCTATCTTAATGGATTTTATAGATGGGTTGCCAAGGTCAAATCGAAGAAATGAAAGTGTATGGGTCATGGTGGATAGGTTAACCAAGAGTGCCCATTTCATTCCAATTAAGTCAATCGGGACGGCACCTGTTTTAGGTAAATTGTTTATGAAGAACATAGTTAGACTACATGGATTCCTAGTAGTATAATAAGTGATAGAGATTCTTTATTCACTAGTGAGTTATGGAAGAGTCTACAGGAAACTTTAGGTACCTAAGTTTAAGATGAGTATCACTTACCATCCGCAGATAGATGGGCAAACAGAAAGAGTTAACAGAGCCTTAGAGGATTTGTTAAGAGCTTGTGTGCTAGATTTCGAAGGATCGTGGGAAGACCATCTACACTTAGTTGAGTTTTCGTATAACAATAGTTATTAAACTAGTATAGGGATGGCACCGTTTAAAGCTTTGTATGGAAGGCCATGCAAATCTCTGGTTTGCTAGTTTGTGACCGGGGATAGACTGATTCTTGGTCCGAAATTGGTTAAAGAAGCTGCAGAAAAGATTGAGTTAATCTAGGTTATGATAAAAGAATCTCAGTCTAGGCAGAAGAGTTATGCTGATAAGTGATAGCAAGACTCAGATTCTCAGTTGGAGATAATGTTTTCGTCAAGATGTCACCGATGAAAGCTGTAATCCGATTTAGAAAATCTGGAAAATTGGCACCGAGATTCGTTGGACCATTTCCTATTATAAAAATGGTTGGGAAACTCGCGTATAGAGTAGAGTTACCGAATAATTTGGCAGGAGTCCACAATGTTTTCCATATTTCTCATCTAAGGGAGTGTATTCGAGATCCAAAGACTACTATTGCATCGACTGTGTTAGATGACCTAGTAGTGGAACCGAACATGACTATTTAGAAAACCAGTTCTTGTAGTCGTGAGAGATGAGAAGAGACTAAGGAACGAGACAGTCAGATTAGTCAAAGTCCAGTGGAGTGACAAGTACTTGGAAAACTGAGAGAAGGTTAGAGATACTTATCCTAATTTATTTCATGGTATTTTTTTACCTTTATGTTTGATTATTACCTTATCGTAATTTCGAGGAAAAAATTCTTTAAGAATGGGAGTCTGTAATGAATCTAATTTTGGCTAACATTATTTATGACATTTAATTAGATAAATTAAATGAAATAATACAGATGTTTAAGGGATTGAGATTTTTTAATTAATAAGGGGCCGTGCCTTAATGAATGTATAAGCAAGAGAGAATAAAAAGTAAGTAAATAAGAGGAATGTGGTAAGGCCAAAATAGGAATAGCCTTTGTTCTTATACCCTAAACCCTTATATCCTTCATTTCTTGTTCATTTCAACATTCACAAATAAAACTAAAACATTAGTGAGCTCGGCCAGCCGCCATTAAGAAGATTCAAGAAGAAAAAAAAGCTAGGATTCAAGTAGAAAGCTTAAGAAAATCAATCAAAGAGCAAATCTCAATCTTCTTAACACCAAGCCAAGGTGAAAATTTGATTTACATCTCACTTTTTGATAATGATCCCAGTTTCAAGGTTTGATCCGAATTATTTTGCAAATAATATGCCATGTTATGTTTTTTAAATGGATATATGTGCTTATCAATGATTATATTGTTTCATATAGATTGTATGATAAGTTTAGATTGGATAACCTATTAAATGACATCCAAATTATTTGCGTTTGTGATATATGATCAAAAACACTATTTTAGAAGTGGGTTTCATGTTTCATAATTTTCTATGAAAGAAAATAGTTAATATTTGGTTTATATTATTTAAGGCAATTATATAATGATTTCAGGTCTAAAATTTGCATATGTTAGGAAACATATTAAAAGTGAGTTATGGTGACTTTTGGGGAATTTTCCTAAGTATTTTATTGTGGTTATAAAATCATTTAAGTTAAGGGTCTTAAATGTTTTATATGTTTTATCAAAGAGAAGGGCTTATTTGTTGAAATGTTTTTGATTGATAATTTTGAATTCCGCAGCCATTTAGAAAAGGATTTTGATAAAGAAATGACAACCAATTACATTTTGACAAATCATGCAAGTTAGGTGAAAAAAATTATTTTGAAAGGCATAAAAATCGGCTTTGCTTGGATTTACCACTTCGCCACTTCCATTTGCTAGATTTCGTCACCATACCTCCGCTAATGAACTTATTCGAAACCAAAGCACATGGTATCAAGAAATTGATATGTAGTGCATTGGAGAAAGGCGGAAGGGACCATGTCGAAACCACGCTTTCGAAGGGGTAGAAGTTATTCTTCTAAGCTTTCGAATCCGTTACTTACTTCTATTTATAAAAGATACTTTCGAAGGGGTTGTTTTTAACTTGTCTTTGTTTAAAAGAAGAAGCTTTCAAATATGTTTCCACTTGCCATTGTTTTTAGAAAGGAGCTTTCTAAAGAGTTGCCACTTGCTTTCGTTTTAAAAAAGCTTTCGAAAGGATAGCCGCTTTTGAACCTATTTGATACCCATGCTGTCGCATTCATACCTTTTGAATTAGTCGAGGCCGCTTTTCTTTATAGCCTTAAAACAACGTATTCAAAAGGGTGCTTTCGCCTTTTTGCTTTGAAGCCACTTTCTTAATGATTTCGAAAGGATCATATAGCTTCTTTTAAATGGTTTCGAAGGCAATGGTTTCGAGAGGGTAGGTTTCGAAGCTATTCTCTTCCCCAATTCCTTTATTTGGATTAAAGCTTTCGAAAAGGATACTTTTGCTTTTGTTTTCTTTGACCCAATGGTTATATTATATGTAAAACCCAATGGTTTCGAAAGGAACAATTTTAAAAGGTTTCAAAGCAATGTTTCCACAATCCTTTACTTGAGCTCAATACATTCGAAAGGTATATTGTGAATGTTTCGAAAGATATATTTTAAGTTTTTTGAAAGGAAGGTTCTAATGCTTTCGAAAGGTAAGTATAAATGGTTTTGAAAGAGGATGTCTAAGGTTTTAAGTAAAGCTTTCGAAAGGGTGTTTTCAATGATTTCGAAAGGTTTATTTAAGGCTTTAAAACAAGTGTTTCGAAGGTTTTACTTTGGCTTCATGGCCTAAAGTTTTCTAAGTTAAAAAGGGTTTTAACTTATTTTGAAGGGATAGATAATCCCATTGATTAGATTTCATCAACATTGTTTTGTGTAAAGCATATATTATGGCATAAGTATTTTGAGTAAAGCAAAGAGTGATTTCCTTGTTTTATAAAGATAGGATTTCAAGGGTAAATCATTTGTAAAGCTTATTTACAAGGAAATGAAAATTTAATAGGGTAGTTAACCCTAAGTTTATGACTCAGATATTAGAAGACCGGGTGGGACTAATATGGGGTTGCGCCCTATACTTTAGCTATTAGCCCCTAGCTAAAATAAGTCCAAAATTCCAGTGTGTAAGGCTTTGTCATAGACGGGACTAAAATAATGTTACACACAGAAGGGAATATACAAAGAAAGATAGGTTATTGGTGAGGCCACAAAACAATTAGGATCAGTTGACCCTAGAAGAAGAAAGTTAAGGGCAGACAACCCTGTACTGTGTCTAACGAAAGTTAGACTATTAATTTTGTCTGGTAGGCCCGAGTCATCCAATGATTAATAGTTAGCCAGATAAAACTATAGTATGGACAATCAATCCATTGATTTCCTGATTATTATGCATATATGTATTTGCTATTATTGTTATAATCAGTTTGATTGTAGGATTTTTATTTGCAAAAGACATGTTTTTAAAAGGATATTAGTGAAGGGAAACCCGTTTCGCTAAGCGGCGTGCTCTCACTTAATATCAGTAGATCGAGATGTAATAGT
Organism: Allium fistulosum; assembly: GCA_030737815.1. Lineage (NCBI taxonomy): Eukaryota > Viridiplantae > Streptophyta > Magnoliopsida > Asparagales > Amaryllidaceae > Allium > Allium fistulosum. The sequence goes on along the minus strand of CM060901.1, from coordinate 540,324,091 downwards.
ATTATCCACACCAGGCTTTATGTCTAACCCGAAGTTTACATTTTCCCCTTAAACTCTCGGGTGCTCAAAATTAATTTGAGTAGATTGAGAGTTATGGTCATTTAAGGTTTAGTACGTTGGACGAATAAGCTTCCGAAGACGTGCAGGAGGCAAAGCTAGCTATGTAGGAGTAGATTAGTAGTATTTCTAATGTGATGTATTTATGACTGATATGTCTATCTATATAGTAGTCTGATCATCCAAGGGGGCATCTTCACATGTCGCTCTTGGCGTAGTTTGTAACAATTATATTTGATCAAAAACCTGGGGATCATTTTGGGATCATGTGACTGAATATGAAATATTGATTAGAAATGTAATCATAAAAGTTAGTTTTGAAATTGTGATTTTATTTCATATTCATGTGCTTCTGATTATTATGGATATCATTAACACTACCGTATGTTGTTATCGAAAGTTAAATACTATAGATGACTGCATCATCTGTAGCACTTAACTTTGGGCCTCAGGATAGGGGGTGTTACAAGGGGGTCCTTCTTGAGAGAGTTAATGGTATTTCCTAGGGGAAGTTATGTAATTTTGTTATATAACTAACTACCTAATTAATTTTGTTCATAATAAGTGGTATTTCTGGCATTTGTTTTCTTTTATGTGTTGCATAATTATTTAAATAATTATTAAATAATTTAAAGTATATAAATAAGAAAACCCTTAAATAAAATTTATATGATTATAGTTGCAAACGTGAGTAATTAATCATAAATAAGAATAACATTTTGCTTTAAATATTCATGGTCAAGAGGTTTTAAGAGAGGTTATCGATACATCCTTGAGACCATAGTATGTGATGCTCTTTAAATTTTAGGCAGCGTATTACTCATAGCTGCTGAGGGAACCAAGGGGTTATGTACTTATATTTATTGGATTACTATAGAATGACTCGATCAAGAGTTTCCTGTTGGTTAACAGTAACTAGGTCAAACAGAAAATCTAAGTGCGACAATGTTACACGGTGCTCTTGACTTGAGAATACTATGGAACTTCAATGTGAATACTTCGCTTTGGTCATAGTCAAATCTTGTCATGGTGCCAATCGAGCGACTATAGTTGGGTCTAAGTTGAAGCGTATGAAGTGACACATTATTTAATAGATAATTTGTCTCCTCTATTGTATGAGGTTAATATCACGATCAACTATAGTTAACTCAAAGTTAAAATCTCTGGCCAAAGTAAAACAGTTAACAATAAATATTATTATTGAACCAAGTACTTTGTGGATGGACTGAATAGTTGTTTATTGATATCATTGGAGTTTCGATCAATACCAAACTCCATATTTCTTAAAGTGATATACTACTGACGAAGAGTACGCGTGTATATTATATCACCACTTAACGGTACAGCTTAAGTTGATCTAAAATTTGATTTTATCAAAAATAACTGAATTCAACCAAACAATCACATCATCAGCTAAGGTGACGTGTGAACGTTAATATTTAAATTATTCAATATTAATCGATGACTGAATTCACACATGTGAGTCGCACAACCGAATCTGTATAGTATCCGATATACCGTTCGATTTAATTAGTTTATAAGGTATTATAAATTGACTAAATTATATTTAAGAAATAATAATTATTAGTGTATTTTACTTTTGGATTGTCTTTAAGAATAGGAATGGCTCTTAGAAATTTTCTATGTGCCATTAGTAACTATTTGGTTATATAAATAAATGTTACATACACACATATTATTATATTATATTAATATATTTATAGAAGGGTTTAAAATATATAAAAATAATAATAAATGGGGTTGAAATATATGACCAAATGGCTAATAATAAGGTCGACCATACCAGGTCAAAGGAAGGGAGAAAGAGAGTTTAAATTGGTCTTGGAGACCAAGTAAAGAGAGTTAGATATTTTGGTCTAAACTCTCTCTATAAACACTCTCATGTTCTACTCATTCATCTACTTTTTTTGCAACTCTAACCACCCCTACCTCTCAAGGCCAAACCCCTTGCTCCTCTCCATTAAATAAAACATTCCAAAGGTGGTAAGACTCGTTTATTTGCAAGTTCAAGTAGAAGATCCTAGGAGTTAGAAATAGATCGAGGTGCAACAAACAACGAAACCTACAAAGGTATATTTCATTTTATAAATCTATACATAAATGTTTATGCCTTAGCTTATATATATATTATTATTGCCACATGAGTATGCATTTTATTTAACAATTTTAAGAGTATAACAATATATTAAAATTTATAATATATATATATATATATATTAGAATCGTAGATTAATAAAATAACATTATATATATTTTCGGTTATAGTTTAAATTCATTATATCTAAATTATTTTATGGGATATTAAATTTTTTTTATTTATAATTTTATTATAATTTCGGCCTAAACTAAAATACGTATTTATTATATATATGTGTGTATGTGTGTGTGATATTATTTGTTTTAATGCTATATACTCGCAGCTTTTAAAACATATATTATATATGCTCTCTACTTTTATAAAATAAAATAATATATTTTTAAACAAGGCTAAGAATAGTTAATGTATATTAATAAATATATTATTTTATAATATGCAAATATGCATTTATCAAAATACAATTTTATATTTAATAAAATACCTTCGATCGAAACATACATAATTTATATATTTTTTAAAATTAAATATATTTGACATAGTTATAATATTAGATATTTATATTTAATATTTTGTATTTTAGATTTATATAATACTTTTTAGTAGCTGATTTATTTTAAATTCAAATATAAAATGTTTTTGACCTAATCAAACTAAATTTGAATGATGAAAGTTTTAAATATTAAATTTTAATTCAAATTAACATTCTTTTACTTAGTCAAATTAAATGGATTTTAATATATTTAATTTAAATATATATACATAATAATTTTGAATCAAATATTATATATATATATATATATATTATTTTATAATTTATTTATATAGCGATAAATTATATACATATATGTTCATATATATATATATAAATATTGTATTAAGAATATATGTATACAAACCATATACATATACCTTAATATATTTAAAAATATGTATTTGCTTAGGCATAATATTACCTCTGATATATATATATATGGATTTTAATATATTTAATATAAATATACATAATATTTTAAAATCAAATATCATATATATATATATATATGATTTTATAATTTATTTATATAGCAATAAATATATACATATATGTCCAAATATATATAAATATTGTACTAGGGATATATGTATACAAACCATTTACATATATCTTAATATATTAAAAAGTATGAATTTACTTAGGCATAAATATTAGCGCTGATATATATATATATATAAACATATGTGTGTATGTATATATGAAATTATCATGTATGTTTATATACATATTTATATTTATATATGTTTGTATGTAAGTATATTACACACACACAAAAAAACATGGATAGTGGATATAAATCCCAATATATGTATGTATATATTTTACATGCATGTTTTATAGTTGTCATTTTACATTGTCATAATGTGTGTGTGTGTGTGAGTGTGTGCGTATGTATATATATAATATCTATAATATACAACAAATATAAAATACAAGCATATTAAAATAAAATATGATATTATTTTAAGATATAGACTGGATCTAAATGCTAACTAATAGTTACATAGGCCCATAAGATCCACTCAGGGAAAATGTTTTGAAATTTCTCCAATTTCACCCGTTGCCAAACGGGCCATATCTAACAATGGTACCAAAGGCCAATTGCTCTATGCAAATATATTAGTCATCATTTAGGACAAACTAATAAATTTTTCCATGACCGTCTAGAATTGGAGTGTCTAGGCTTTATGATTGGATAATAAGTGTACTTCCCTCCCTCGCACTTGGCCTGGCCCAATGGGTGGAGTAAACCAAAAAGGTTGGCTCTAATATAAGACTCAGAATTAATTTGGGCCTTGGGCTAATTCCAAATTTAAGATTTAAATTTTTTAAAATTATTTTGAATTTAAAAGTTAATTTTAAAATATAAAGGATTTTATAAATGTTATAATTTTTCAAAATTATTTTGAGAAACTAATTTAAATAATTTATGAAATTTTGTTAAAAATATTTAATTAATATGATTAATTAAATAAAAGTTTGAATATATATATATATTGATATATGAATGAAACTATAAAGGTTATTGTTAAATAGTTTTCTTTAATTGTTTAAAATAAATAAAATAAATTTTCAAAATTTATTGAATATTAATTAAAATGTTTAAATAAATAAATATTTTCTGAAATAGTTCAAGATGAATAAAATAAAATTTTCAGAAATTTTAAATAAATTTAATTAAGTTAGTTAACTAAATTAAGAATTAAAAATTATTTAAAATTCTTTTTAATTAATAAGAGACATATGAATATTATATAATTAATTAAGTGAATATTAGGCTCAGGTCCCTAATAAGTTTCAAAATACACAAAAACCGCAGTAAAAAAAAGTATGTAAATTAGGTCCCTAGAATTAAGTTACTAAGTAATTGCATATAGTTATGCAATTTTTCACTGAATAATTGCAGACATTTATGCAATTATATCCAAAAGTTGCATAAATTTATGCAATTTTTTCAGTGAATAATTGCGGAAATTTCCGTAATTTTTTGGTGAATAATTGTGGAAATGTCTGCAATTTTTTAATATAATTGCATAAATATCTACAATTATTCACTGAATAATTGCATAAGTGTATGCCATTATTCGGTAACTTAATTCTAGGGATCTAATTTACAAACTTTTTTTACTGGGGTTTTTGTGTATTTTGAAACTTATTAGGGACCTGTGCCAAACTGTCCCATTAATTAAATTATAATAGGTATAAATGAATTTAACTTATAAGATTATATGTATAAATTAAATATATGTGGAACTAAAACAAGCCTAAAGTGGATTTTTGGAATAAACACATGTGTATGGTACATATACCATGATATCAGATGTATCTGACACTTGCAAGATGAGGGTATTTCATAGCAAACAAATTATTCCTTAAACCAATGTCACTCTAAAGGTATTAAAGATTTTAAATCTTTAATATAGTTGCTCTCTGTCATTTATATATTAATAGATTGCTTACATATGCACTAGTTGTTGAGCAAACTCAATCTAGCCCTGTTACTTTTAGTACTATTAATTTATTTCTAGACGAGGTAAGATTGTTTATATTTGTTAAGAAAACTAAGATATAAGCATCTATACTTAGACCGTCGAGAAATGATATGTAAAAGTGAATAATCTTTACTTGTTGAACAAACTCAACGTCAAGATTGAGAATATGGCAAAGACCACGGGCGTGAGTTATATATGATATAACCGATAAAGAGTTATCCATCGCTTGTGTGCTTATGATTTATTGAGAAAACTCAAGGTCAAAATTCCAAGGCAAGCGAATCCTAACACTCACTAGAGAGACCTAAAGGTTTCTATATTACTTTTAGGGCTTGGAGAAATATAAAAGACTAGTGGAAGCCTTATTAGAAAAATAAAATGATAACATGGAACCATTCTAATATTATAAGAACATATGCTATTTAAAACTATACTAATCTACATGAAAATAAATATGCACTGACTAACCTAAGATTGATTTTTGAAAACGACAAACTTACCGAACCAAATTACAGTGACTGGCTAAGAATGATTAAAATTACAATAACAAATGAACAATTGTGGTCGTTCATAACCGAAGCATTAAAAACCAAACCTACTGAGAGTGCGGATTCCAAAACAATTAAATCTTACAACACATGGGTAGCTGATTGTGACATAGCCTAAGATTTTGTGCGTTCTACTTTAGATAAATCGATACAAAAACAACATGAAAACATGTCTGTCCATAAAACTATCTATAGCCTCAAATCTCTATTTGGGGAGCGATTTCGTTTCTCAAGGTACGAGATAACTAATAAATTGTTCTACATGAAAATGAGTAACAGGGGTAGTGTATATGAATTTTCCATAATGATGAAAGGCTATATTGATAGACTTTCTGAGCTCAGAGCTAAGATTGGAGAATAATTGCAAGTAAACTTGATTCTAGGCTCGCTGACTCTATAATTTGAACTATATATATTGAATTTCAATATGAAACAAATGAAAGTTAGCCTTATTGAGCTTCTTAATATACCGAGGTCAACTGATGATTCATTGAAGGATCAATGTACAGTGTTCATTGTAAAAAGGAAAGCGTCATATTCAGAAGGTTGTAAGAAAAGAAAGCAAGGTAGTGAGAAGGATGCCTCTAATGATAACGGGGAATATCACCATTGTCATAAAAGGGGCACTGGAAAATGAACTACCCGGACTATCTAAAGATGGTAAGAGAGAAGAAGGAACTGAATTCCTCAGCTCCAAAAGGTATGTTTATGATTTAAAACTATTTTGCAATCAATAGAAACTTTTGGGTTTTAGATACTGGATCTAGAACTCAGATCCAGAGTTTTAAATCTCTTTCACATCGCCCAAGATCTCATTCAAGATCCACTTTTTGTACTTGACAAGATGAGATTTCAAACAAGATTTTTTATTATTTAACACTAATGTCACCTGAGATCTTAAGATCTCAACCCAAGATACAGACCAAGGTTTCAATTCGAGATTTCATCTAAAATCCAAGATTTGAAAGCTTGTTCATATATGTAATTTATTCCCAAGATTTAGGAGTAAGCGGTCGGTGACAAAGGGAAAAGTGAACCTTCATGTTGCTGATGGATCTATAGTAGATGCAATTGTAGTTGGAGACTTTCATTTACGTTTTCCTAGTGAATATACTATTGTTTTGAATAATTAATATTATGCACAAAACTTTATTTATGGAATAATTTTTTTGTGTAGATTAGCTGGAACTGGATATGATTTTCATTGTAATAATGATGTTATAAACATTATGTTTAATAGAAAGTAGGATTTGCGATGGTGTTTTGGATAATGGCATTTATGTATTGAATTTTAAACATATATTTGTCAATAATTCTTTTGCTGTTAAAATTAAAAATAGTTATTTATAGCATTATAGGCTAGGTCATACTAGTGACAAAAATTATACAAATTGAAAACCAAAGGCTTTCTCCTGTCATTTTATTACGAATCATTTAACACTTGTGAGTCATGTCAAGTACCTCTTCAGTGGGAACAACGAAAGAGTTAATAAACTCTTGGGTCTCGTACATACAGGTATATGTGGCCTAATGCCTATAGTGACTAAAGATAGTTCCTCATATTTTGTAACATTTACTGATGATTTCTCTAGTCTAGGATATGTAAATCTTATAAAGAATAAATCTAATGTCTACGAGAAATTTAAAGAGTATAAGAATGAAGTGGAAAATTAGACTACCATAAAATTAAAATACTTCAATTCGATCAAGGAGGCGAGTACGTTGGACAAGAACTCCAACGATACTTAAAAAGATAATGGGATTATCTCTCAGGCCATTCCAACCTATACTCTACAACACAATTGTGTTTTAAAGAGAAGGAATCGAACCCTATTAGATATGGTTTGATTAATGATGAATGGGGCTGAGTTACCTCTTTTCTAATAGTAACATGCATTAGAATCCACAGTGCATATGTTGGATTTGATGCCTTTTAATTCCATGCCTAAGACACCATATGAGACGTGGTATGAGAAGAAACCCCAACTCAAGTATTTGAAGGTGTGAGGTTATCCAACCTACGTTAAGAACATTGGCCCCAATAAGCATGAGGCAAGCCTAGTTTTGTGTAAGCTTATAGGATATCATAGAGATTCCATGGGATATATTTTCCACAACATGGAGAAACAAAAAGCTATTGCTTCTTGACATGCTGTCTTTTTGGTAAGGGAATTTCTATCAAAAGAAACCAACAATGCAATTGTAGACTTGTATAAGATCCGAGAAACTAAAATAGAGGCTGAAAATGTGGAAGAATCAAATACACCTAATACGATAACATGCAACATATTAAACGATCTAATAGGGCATCTCATATACCAAAGGGATAATGTGGATTTTTTGTGAACGACGAGAAAGAGGATCGTGTCCTAGAAGTGACACTCCATTCACATTACGGCAATCCTTGTAGAGTAAGGGCTCTAACTTGAGGTTTAAAGGTACGGAATTCTAGATGGATTCCAATGTACATAAAAAATATATGGACTTTAGATGATATACCCGATGAGGTAAAACTCATTGGCTGAAAATGGATCATTAAGAAAAAACTAAATGCAAATGGAAAGATACAGGTTTACAAAGAAGACTAGTTGTAAAAAGTTTCCATCACGTTCAAGGTGTTAACTATGTTGAACCATTTTCACCTGCAGCCATGCTAAAGTCCATCCGGATATTACTTGACATTGCCACGTTCTATGACCACGAAATATGGCAAATGGACGTAGAACAGCTTTTCTAAATTTTAGAAGAGACCGTTTATATATCGCAGCCCGAGGGTTTCCAGGTCAGTGGGATCGAAGGAAAAGCTTATAAGTTGTTAAGCTCAATATACGATCTTAAAGAACCTTCTAGGAGTTGAAATAAGTGTTTATATAAAGTAATCAAACAGTTTAGCATTTATCAGATATAGAGCAAACATGCGTATACTGGAAAGAACAAGGTAGTGCTATGGTATTTATTGTTTTATATGTCTACGATTTGCTCCTAATTGGCAATGATGTACCATTCTTGCAATAAGTGAAAGCTTAGTTGTCCAAGGACATCTCCATGAAGGATTTGGGAGAGACAACCTATATACTATGTATTAAGATTTATAAAGATAAATTCAAAAGGTTGTTAGGATTGTCTCGGTCCTTATGCATAGAAACCATACTAAAAAGGTTTATTATAGAGAATTCCAATTGTGGAAATGTTCCGATGAAATTGGGAATTGTCCTTTTAAAGAAGTACGTTTCTCACACTGACGAGGAGAAAGAGAGTATAAAGAGGATATTATATGCATCTGCAATCAAATCCATTATGTATGTCATGCTATGTACGAGACCAGATCCGGCTTATTCATTAGCATGTGTAAGCCGATTCTAGTCAAATTCCAGAGAAAAGCATTAGACTACTGTAAAATGTATTCTTAAGTATTTACAAAATACTAAAGAGTTATTCTCAATTTATGGGAATGAATACCTCCTTAAGAAGCGGTATATAGGCTCAAGCTTCTAAAGTGATATCGATGACAATAAATCAACATTAGGTTATGTATTTATGTTAAACAATAGGACAGTATGTTAGAAGAGTTCTAAGCAAGAAATGGTAGTTGATTCAACGATGGAGGTTGAGTACATCATCCTAAACGAAGCAGCTAAAGAAGCGGTCTGGATGCGCAAATTTATGACTGAGCCAGTGGTGATTCCAAATGTTGAGAATCTCATGACATTGTTTTGTGATAAAATACAATGATGCAAACTACGAAAAAACCTAGAGCCCACAAGAAATCAAGACACATGCTTTAGAAGTTCCACTTGATAAGACAGTTTATCAGTGACGGAGAGGTAGTGATCAACAGAGTAAACAGTAAAGACAATATACCAGATTCATTCACGGAGGGACTAACTCAAACGATTATGAGTAAACTGATCGAAGGAATGGATTGAGAATCCATAATTGACCTCAGGTGCAAGTGAGAGATTAAGAGAGTTAGTGGTCTGCCATAGGGGGCAATTATGTAATTGTTTCATGTAACTAATCCGTAATTAATTTTGCTCATAATAAAAGTCAGTTCTGGTGTTTTTCTAAATTTTATACACTATGTTATATTATGATATAAATAATTATTAAATTATATATATATATAAAGAAAATCCTTAAATAAAATGTTATATGATTATACTTGTAAATAGTTTCACCCGTAAGTAATTAATCATAAATAAGGAAAACATTTTGTTTTAAATATTCATGGTCCGCGAGGCTTAAGGCTCTTTATTGATCTTGTGAAAATAGCGGGCCAGGTGCCGAAAAAGTATGAAGGCGAGGTCAAACTGTAGCGACCCGCAGTTCCGTACCTTTTGAGTTGATAATAATTCTACCTCGCTCAACCCAAAGTGTACGAAAGAGCGAATAACTAGGGGTGAAGAAGAAGCAAGAGATAGAAGAAAAACAAACAACAACATAGAATCTCACAATTGCTGCGGAACAAATATAATATATAATAACAGATTTTAAATACAAGAACTGTACTGTTAATATACATATCATTATCAGAGTACAATGAACAATAATAAATTTGGACGGTTTAATAACATGTCTTCACACAGCGGAAATACAAATCTATGGAAATACGTCTTGTCATCCAGCTCGTCTCCTGAGCTCCATAGCATCCTATCCTGAATCTGTAATACTCGGTCTAACCCGAGCATTATAATAAAATAACACCCGAGTCAGTTTGGAAAACCAGCGTGAGAAAACACACTCAATTTGAATTATTAGAGTTATCAAATCCTTTGAAAACAAAGGTATCTCGTAAGACCGCATCACACATAAACACGATGGGTTTTTACCTTACGATAACCAAAACAATTTTATAGAAAATCCTCTGATATTATAATAGTGTCTAAACACAAATACTTATTCAAATAGCCGAAATTGTTACATTAATTAAATTCCAGCATACTAGGCTCTACAAACAAAACCGTAAGCTCGTATTGGAGAATGGATTCCATACGAATGACTGGGCCACTGGGGTACCGCCCACCACAGTACACCTCTAGAACAATGTACCGAGGACCATCGCCGGGATCCCCTGCTACACAAGACTGGCCTACCCCTAATCTGGATAGACCGAATATATTATCACCCCGGGTGTTCCCACCCTTACTATCGAGCACTCATTCTTTCATGCATAACCATATCCATAATATATATATATAGATTTCCGAGGACATCTAGAAGAGTGATAACATACCCTACTTGGGTGCGACCCACTTAGCCTTACTGCATCTCCCCTGTTTTAGTCATTCCCGGTTGATGATGTTCGAGGCTAAGCGTTACCTTTCAAGAATAATTTTACTTAGAATGCTCATCGTCCTCCAATGACGATGTTCTGATAGCATTCGTCCATACAAGTTGTCCTAGGTCTGGACAAATCGAATCACCATCTTCATCATCTTCATAGTATTCATTCGTTACGTTCAAACTAGATCGAAGTGGTTTTCGGATAATTAAATCTGATCCCGGTCTCTTCAAAACGATTAACGAAATTGACCAATGTTGATAGTCGGTTATTTAACTATCAAATAACATCCATAAGCAATCATCTGGCCTTATTATAATTTTCCAAAAATATCCTCAAAATATCTTTATAAGAGATATATATATATATATATATATATATATATATATATATACAAACCCTTCCAATATTTCAATTGTGGAAATTAAATTAAATTTCTTATATCCTTAACAGGATATTTTCAAGTCATTTCACTACTTAGAATATTTTTTTCCTCGCTTCCAATTATAATTCATCCCTTCGAAAATATTTTCTATAATTAAAACCTCGAAGTTAACTATTTTCAAATCATTTCCGTCCAATACTTAGGAATATTTATAAGTATATTTCCTTAGATCTTTTATCCCAATATTCAGGAAATAGTCCATTTATTTCCTATTTCTCAAAAACTCTTTACAAATTTTATTTGTAAATTCCTTAACGGATTCTATAATTTCCGGAATTCATTAATCAATTTCCTTTAATATTCCCAAATCCAATACACTTGTCTATATTTCCAAATAACATTTCTAACTTCTTTTAGTGATTCTAATTCATTCTTCCGAAGTTTCCATATTTTAATACTTTGGAAATTTCTTAAGTTCCCAGAATCCCACTATAAGATTTTCTTCTAAAATCCTACTCGTTTAATAACTTCGCTTCTAATCTCGAGAGGGTTTATAAATAAATTCAATCTTTTAAACTATATATATAAAATAAGTATTTTTAAGGAATAGTAGTTTGTTTTTAGAATATGTTTAAGTAAACCAAAACATTCCAAAATAACATCGATAACTCATATCCAAATCATTTTTAATAACTAATCAATTTACAAGGCTGATTAATAAAATTAGAATTTATTTCAATAAATATTTAATATTATAATAACTAATCTTTCGGAATATTCTAAATCTAAATAATGGTTTAAGTTATATAGCATAGTAATTAAAAATCCTATTTAAACAAATTTTAATTTCTCGACAAAAATCTATTTTAAAAATCCAATATTGCCAAATTCAATTTATAAATTCCTCTCGATTCGTATCACATCGATTATATCTCAACTTTTACCACTATTTTCACATTCAAAAATTGATTCCACTATTCCTTTACCAAAACGATTTCCATAACTCGATATAAATTCACATCGTAAACTTATATTCCAACTTATCCACTGATATCATTTTCCCTTATTTATAAACCTCGTTTAAAAATTTATAAACTCCTTTGAATTCACTTATTTATAAAACCAATTTTATTTGTAAAATTTCATTTTATAAATCCCTTCCTTTATAAATCCCATTTTAATTTCAAATCTATTTTAATATTGATTCCAACTCCTTCCCATACTTTCAAAATATCACCTTAATCCCTTTATATAATTTTATTTAAAAATCTCTATTTAAACCAATTTACGAATAGTTAAGTAGAACCCAAATCAAATTATACATATTTTCATTCCATTTAATTTCCTTTAAAATAATCCAAATTTCCCTATAAATATTTTTATATTCAAAATCTCCTTTTTAATTCCTTAAATTTCAAAAATAACTATTTATGGTATTTAATTTACCAAATTTAAGGTCCGTGCTATTTTTCACATTTAATAATTCAATATCATAGCAATAATCTATAATAGATTATTCACACTAATCATATATCACTATACATGAAAATTAATCAACATTTTTGAGGAATCCAGTTGGATCCCTCCAACCTGTTTCCTGCATCCACAAATGTTAGTCAATAATAAAAATATCAATCCCACTTCGAGGGGGATATCGCGGTATATAGGGTCATCCGCTATTATGCGTGGCATATAAGGTCTCATCCGCTATAATGTACGGGAATATCACTCCAACTACTAATATATATACTACTATATATATATAATATTCAACAGATAATAACTTATAAACTCAACCAGCATTTAACAATTTATTTTAACTATTTAAAATAAATTCAAGTAATCCAAATGATTGAGAATTTCTCACCTTTGATTTATTTTGCAATCCATTTCAATTTTTAATTCCATTGCGTAGAACTTGCAACTACAAACCCATCGTGGTTTACCCATGATTTTGTATCTCATATGCATTTTAAATAAATTTTCATTAGCTAATTAAATTTCACTTCTAATTTAAAATAAACTAACTATGAAATTAATATAGCTACAGTATTTTACCTTCACCTTCAAGATTGTCATTACAGTCCAAAATGAATGCCGACCTCCTTCTTTTCCACTCGCGCGAAGCCCTACATTTGCTTAAAACCCTCCCTTTTGCAAAACGCGGTAGCAACATCGCCACATAGAAACCCTCGACCTCACCAACTCTGCCGCCACTGGAGTAGCTCGAACCCACAACACCGCGTCCAGTCGAAGCCCCCCACAAATCGCGACACCAGGCTCGAACGCAAACTTTTGCCTTCCGCCATCGTGCCCCTCGAACACTCGCGTCCACCCATGCGAGCCACCACACACATCGCGACCACCATTGACTAACCTCGAAGCACCAGACCTCTGCTTCAAAATCGTGACTCGCCTCGAGCAACTGCCCATGCGCCCACGCGCTTGCTCTCTCCCTCGCCTCAACTTCGGCCTGCTTTCGATTTAATCGATTATAATTTTTTTTAATTTCCTGATATTGATCTGTTTTCATTTTGAAAAAAAGAAGAGAAGGGCTTCCACGGGTTTGAACTGAAAAGGGTAAGTGAAGTCGCGATATAAACCAGAAGGAGGAGGCTCGACCGCGATTTCATTTTTTTTATATCGAACAGCTTTCGCTCGAAGGAAGAAGGGGAACACGATTTTATAAACGAGGAGGCGTATTTTGAGCAATTACGTGTGATAGTGGAAAGGGTCAGCTGATGGATGGAGAAGACAGATTTGAAGTGTAGAAAGAAATATACATATTTAATAAAATTTTCAAAATATCTCGATTTACGCGACTCAAATTTTCGAACCCTTATCGAGGCGTGCCGCTAGGTGTTCATAATATTATACCCATATTCCGAACGCATTGGAAAATGTTTTGAGTCCTAATTCGATCGTATGGAGAAGATAGCGTTTTGGATCCAATTATTATATTAAATTTTCGATATTAATTTTCAGCGCGTTTCTATCCCGTACGATCAACGATAACTCCAAACACTACGAAACTTGGAATCCGATAATAATACACTATTACGGATCCAATGGAACTTGTTTTGTCGAATTCTGAGACTGTGTCCCGGATCGCTATTTTAACGCGTCAATTAAATTGACGATTTCAAAATTTTACGAAATCATTTGAAATTCAGTTTTAAAAACTTTCTAACTCAATTAAAACTCCAAATCAAATATTTAAAACCATTTAAATATTTAAAATTAACCGTCGAAAAATCTGGGTCGTTATAAAAACCTTTGCGGGTTGGGATGTGGAAGGCGGACATGTTATTGGGCTAGAGGGGACATTGGTCTACATGTGCTATGTGGGATTTTGTTGTCAAGCTTTGGATCTTTTTGGCTTGTATAAGCTTCTGTGAGAAAAACAAGCAACACTTATGATTTTGTTTGACATACCATGGCTAATCATGTACATAAACATCGAACTAATTTAGGGATTTGTATATGAAAATGGAAGTTAAGTCATACTCACTAGTTAATATATTACTAAGACGTCTGAAACAGTGACTCCTCATTGGAAAACGATCCTGACTTCTATTTTCATGAGCATTAATAACATCATCCACTCATATATATAGGAAGAAGTACATAAACAAATAAGATGATAATAAATACTTTTGAGTAGTCAATATGCAAATGCATATAATATAAACTGTTAACTTAATAAAACAACAAATACAAGTATTTTATTTTATTAAATTATGCATAATTTGAACTGTAATCTTGGCAAAATTCGAACGTATAAATTTCATATGTGGATGTCTTCGTATCTGCATCTGTATTTATTTTTTCGGGTATCAGATATATATCTGCTTTTCGTGTACAAATGTGGACGGATTTCAGATTTTTTGGTATCCATTATCAGATTTATATTTAGACAATTTTGAAAATATCTGAACAGACAGGGATGTTGAATTCATAGGAAGGTTACGTCTAAGGTAAGAAAAATGACCTCAAATCTAAATGTTAAGTCTCCTATTAACTCTTCCAATTTGAGTGGCCAAAAGGTTGCATTCCGAACTGGAAGAATTATATTCTCAACCGGAATTCTTACATCCAATAATTTGAATTGGGGTGAGTTTAACATAAACAAAATATTCAGGTTGGTGTTTATAAGTTAGTTTTTTCACCAGACCTGTTATATCGGATCAACCAAAGTGCCAAAAATACTCATGAGACAGAAGATATTTGTTCAAATCCGAACCCTACACAAGTTTGTTGATCCTTTTGCAAGTGTGGAATAATCTTTGCCGACATATCTCCATAGTCTTAGTTGGCATTTCGTAAACTACTTATTTTCCTAAACCACTAGTCCAGAACAGAAAAGGACAGATAGCTTACTTCTTTTATGCTAAAAAAAAAACCATTGAAAAAATAGGACGTCAATTTAATGGTTAATAAAATCTCACAGTTCGCTTAACTTACATTACGATTCGTCATAGTTACAGTGAAGTTGTTAATAAACTGTTTGTATGTATAATTTTAGAGATTGCACCTGACAAGTGACGAAACGAGAATTCAGTTACGTAATTAACGTCTCTTTAAACTTATCCACTCAAATTACAAATTACGAAATACAGCCCGCGAGAATTAAAGTCAAACCAACAACTAAATCCAACGGCTCACGTCCACCTCCACCCAACATCATCGCTCCACTCCTCCTCCACGTGCCACCGTGTATTGTCCGCGGCCGCGTAACCAATCACACTTCTCCACGTGTCTCATTCCTCTTTAAGTTTAAGCCACATTTCTTTCCACCTCTTCTATTCTCTCTGCAGCCTTGCTTTTTAAATTCCCACTCTCACAGAATTATCGTTAAAATAGTTCTAAGCGATTACGTCTGTTCTTCTGTCAGTTTTAGTCTTGATTCGAAGTGTTTGGGGTTAATCATTTGAAGGTATTTGTTTCTATTTTCTTGCATTGAATTCTTTTCTGATTGGTAGCAGATTATTTGTGGACATAGTGAACTTTTTGATTGATTTTGAAATTGAGTTTTTGATACTAACTGAATTGGGATTATAGGTAAATTCATTATTATTTGTAGTTTTAATACTTGGCAGAATTATTGCGAAATGTGTAATCATTTCAATTTCGTTCGTTATTTCATACGTTTCGAGTTGTAGATGCTGAATAATTGATTTATTCCAGAAGAAATACCTAACAAGTAATCATGTTTTCAACAACAGTGTTTTTTCAAAATTAATAATTATCATGTTTGTTATAATTTTCCACCAAAACTGCTTTGTCAACATTACTTCACATATACGTTTCCTTTTGCTAATCGTTAGTATGTGATCCTGTTTTGTATTTAAATTTTTTGTTTTGTTACGTGTTGGATATTTTCAAAATTGGTTTGGGTTTTTTCTTTTTGGAAGAAGGAAGAAGAAATAAAGAAGGGATATTAAGTTGACAGAATTTAATTTTCAGGTAGCGAGAAGGGAAAAGTACCGTGAGAGAGTTTTAACATGCATATCCAGTTGTTGTAGCAGGAGGAGTTGAGAAATGTATCTCTCTGCTCTATTGACGTCTGCTGCTATAAACATAGGCATATGTGTGCTTATGTTTGTATTATATTCCGTCTTGAGAAAGCAACCAGGAAATGTGTACGTGTATTTTGGAAGACGTCTTGCTCAGGAGAACAAGAGGTCTGTAGACCCATTCAGTTTGGAGCGGTTCGTGCCATCTCCTAGTTGGCTAGTTAAGGCTTGGCAAACTTCTGAAGAGGACATATTGGCTGTTGCTGGTGTGGATGCCATTGCTTTTATTAGGATGCTTGTCTTCAGGTGAATGGAACTTAATAATCATTATGTTTCTCCTTTGGTCAACTTTAGAATCACTATTAGCAAACTTACTTATGACTAATAAGCAACCTTCAATGGTTGTATCTTGCATCCACTGTCTTCATTAACAAAGCATCCATCATCGGTTTCAATAAAGACTAGTTGTTCTGTACTTTTACATAATAACCGTTCAGTGTGAGCTCGTAGATGTAAGCTGCGAAGCATGAGTATTTAGAACCCATGTTTTATGAGTACCCTAACCTATATACGCCACTTTAATAACTGCCCAAGTGTTCAATATCTCGTACTTATACACATACTTACAGTTTATTATGGCTAGAATATATGTTTACAAAAGTGCATTATTATCCAATTAGTGTTTAGGGTGCTTGAACAAAGAAGTTTACAGAGTTTGGGTGTTAGGAAGATTTCTGATCGGCTACCAAGCTATTAGATGTTGTTTGTTTTCCCCAATACTACATTGGGATCTTGATTCTTAGCCTGAATTTCAATTATAAACCCAACAGTAACAGTCGACCAAATCACATACCAATCTAACATATGATAAAAATATCAATAACGATAGAGACATAATATTAGCCAACATGTTTGGCTCAGTTGGTTGGTAGTTCAGACTATGAAATTAAAAGTCACGAGTTCGATCTTTGAGATCGACACTTGCTGGCACTAATGAACCATTTAAAAAAAATAGAGATAATATTTGGTTTCCCTAATCCACTGACCCAGACCCAATCATTTTTTTATTCGCATTCAACTATATCAAATGTTACAAGAGATTCAATTACAATCACAAGATTTTTGATTGCTACAACGGAGCAATCTCACAACTAATCTTCAACAAAAGCCTATATGTAGAAGATAATACCCAGTCAGTAAAACCTATGAATTTCTTCAAATAGGGTTTTTATTTGATTAAAGATTTAATTTGATTTCAATGAGGGCTAACCTTCAATGAGGAAAAATAAAATCTGAAATTATGTCTGATAATCAATAGAAGATACCAAATCATGGTTTCCAATCTTTTATCTAGCTTGTGATCTCGTTTTCACAATTAGACGAGATGAGGCATCAAATCTCATCCATGTCTCATTTAGCTCTTATCTCATTCAAAATATTTAACCTCACCCAGAAATGCATTAAAAAATCAATCCAAGATGCATGACAAAATTATATATGTGTGTTATTTTACGTAACACTTTCTACTTTTTACATAGAGCTAAAAGAAACTTCATATTTTTAATTTTTATCTTGGTGAGTTACAAAAATTGATTTTATTATTTTTAACGTTCAAAGGATAAAGGGTAACATTCAGTCACCACCAAATCAATCACGCTAGCACTCTTCTACAAAAACATTCATCTCCAACTTTCTTTTCTGCAAATTGCAAATCAAGTATTTGCATTTCTTATTTTTATTTTTTAGATAACAATTGTTAAAATATCATCAAAACATCCATTTTGGGCACATAAGTTACCTTGAACTAGTCCTAATTCTCAAGAAGTAATTTATGATCCGAGATGTCAACCTGAAGTATACTTATCTGATTCGAGATCTCATCCTATATGAGATATCACGTGTGAAAATCCTCAAATGAAAAATGATTGATAGAAGACTCACCTTCTTCACATGGGAAAACTTTCTCAAGACATCATTTAAAAGACAGTTGAGTAAAGTTGAGTAGAGACAAGGGTTTCATCATCAATCCCTTCCAATTCAATATCACTCTTACCAACAATTTTCCTATATTTCGAAAATATCTTAATAGAAGTCTTTTCTTCTTCAACGCAGTCTATCATCTTGAATTTTCATGTTCCAAACTCTTATGTACAAATGAATCCGATGGTCCCATAGCCGTTCATACTACTCTAGAATGATGCAATCATTGGTTAATAGTTTATAAGCAGATCAACTAGCTCCGATACCAAATTATTAAAATGTTGTCGACTACGATACCAAACTATTCGGAAAATTTTCACTAATATGACGTTAAGATCTAGATTCACCAACTGAATATCGATTATCAACCCAAGAGTAATAATCAACCAAATCACTGTTAAATTTTGGCGACACGATATGTTGGAGTTGAAGAGGAGTGGAGTAGCGAGGCGTAGGAGGAAGCGGCCGGAGTAGCGGAGCTCGAGGGGAGTTCCGGGAGCAAACAGTGCACTATTGTGCACTGCTGCCCAAAACCGGTCGACCGGTCCATTTCTATCGGTCGACCGGTTTCGTCCAGAGACCATGGGGTCTCTGGACCAGTCGACTGGTCCAAAAATGACCAGTCGACCGTTTTTCGGCAGTTTTCCAGTTTCGGGCCTGGGTCTTCTATTTTGCTTGTGCTGATATTGGGGGGTATTTTGGTCATTTGGTTTTGATTTCTACCATATTATAAATGCTATTTTCAGCTGCCTATTGAAGGAATCCTAATCACTTCTAATCTAGGGTTTAATTCTTCTATTAGGGTTTTGGTAAATCCTAATCTCTTCAATCCTATTCTCCACAAATATATTCTAGAGTGATTAGTTGATCATTGTAAACAATCTCTTATACTTTTTTCATTGGTAATAATAAAAGCTCTCTCTCAAAGTGGACGTACACTAACAAGTTGTTAGTGGAACCACTATAAATCGGTGTGTGATTTACTTATTGTTAATGCTCTTATATATTGCTTATCTCGGTGTTGTGATCGTATCTTGGTTTTGGTTGAGATTGATTTGGGTTATTGATTGGTTGTTTTGCATCGTCTATCGCGATCTAGCTTTTCCGCTGCGTTTGGGAATTGTGTTCGAGCGGTCTCGGATTGGAAATTTTCATAACATTTGGTATCAGAGCTTTGGAGTCGGTAGGTGTTTGTTGAAATGCCGGAATCGGATAATAACTCTAGTGTTCCCTCAATGGTTAGTCCAAGTGGTGTAGCGCCGTATGCACGTGGTTCGTATGCGGCTTCGGGATCGCAATTGGTTATTGATAAGTGGAATGGCGATAATGATTTTGAAAAATGACAATGGAAGATGAAAGCGGTTCTAAGGAGGAATCGGGTTCATAGGGTGGTGTTTGATACACATTTGTTGCCGGCGGACATATCGGAGGTTGAGAGAGACGAAATAGAAGAGTGGGCATTTACTACACTTCAACTTGCTATGGGAGAGAATGTTATCTCCGAAATTAGTGGTGAGGTCACCGCTGGGGGAATTTGGAAGAAGTTAGAGGAGTTGTATATGAAGAAATCTCTAACTAACCGATTGATCTTGTTGCGAACGTTTTTCACCTATAAGATGAAAGAGGGGACTTCGCTAAAGGCGCACTTAAATGTGTTTGATGATTTGCTAATGAAGATGAAGGCGGTAGATTTGAAGATTGAGGAAGAGCAAAAGGCGATGATATTGTTATGTTCGTTGCCGGACCGTTATACGGGTTTCTCAAATAGTTTGATCTATAGCCGTGATACATTGACGTTGGATGATGTCCAGACGGGTCTTCTTAGTGAGGAGTTGCGAGATCAAATGAAGGAGTTGAGTGTAGGAAGTAGTAGTGCCGGGAATGGTCAAGGTTTGTTTGTGGAGAAGGAACATTGGAAGAAGGATAACCGGGGTCGTTCCAAATCTAGGAATCCCGGTTGGAGAGGAAAGTCGAAGGAAAAGAAAGGCAAGTGCTATATTTGTAAGAAGCCCGATCATTGGAAGAATGAGTGTCCGGACAAGGAGAAAGGAAAGAAGGAAGTGGCGTCTTCATCGGTTGCGGTGGAGAGTGTTGATAGTGAGGGAGATGTTGATGTATTGACTGTGGTGGCATCGGATGTTTCGGGTAGCGAATGGGTGCTCGATTTGGGGGCGTCTTATCATATGACGCCTAATAGGAATTGTTTTTCTCCTTTCGAAGCTAGAGAGGGAAATTCGATTGTTATGGGTAATGGTGCTATGTGTAAGTCGAAGGGCATCGGTTCCGTGCAAATTAGGATGTTTGACGGAGTAGTTTGTACTCTCACTAATGTACGCTATGTTCCGGGACTTAGGAAGTCCCTTATCTCTTTGGGGCAATTGGATTCTTTGGGGTGCAAGATCACTATTGAGAGAGATTGCTTGAGGGTTTCGAAGGGGGCGCTTGTGGTTATGAAAGGTGCTAGAGTTCATGGTGTTTATTTGCTTCAAGGAGTGACCATAGAAGGTGAAACTTGTGTTGGCGTTGATAGTTCTCGTGACTTGGATGCGACTAGGTTGTGACATTTGAGATTGGGTCATGTCTCGGAGAAGGGTTTGGAGATTCTTCGGAAAAGGGAGATGATTGGTGGAGAGAGTTTCAACAAGCTAGAGTTTTGCGAAGAGTGTGTCATGGGGAAGCAAACAAAGGTTTCATTCGGTGAAGGGAAACATGATTCAAGAAGCGTTCTTGAGTATGTGCACACGGATGTTTGGGGACCGGCACCGGTTGCTTCTTTGGGTGGAGCAAAGTATTATATTTCCTTTATTGATGATTTTTCTCGTAAAGTTTGGGTGTATGTAATGAAGGCCAAGTCAGAGGCATTTGCTAAGTTCAAAGTATGGAAGGCTCTTGTTGAGAATGAGAGTGGTAAATCTTTGAAGGTTCTTAGGTCCGATAATGGCGGGGAGTATGTTTCCGGAGAATTCTTAGATTATTGCAAGCATCATGACATTCGGAGACATTTTACTACACCGGGAGATCCGCAATCAAATGGAGTTGCGGAGAGGATGAATCGTACTCTACTAGAGAAAGCTCGATGCTTGAGATTGACATCGGGTTTGTCTAAGGGATTTTGGGCCGAAGCTATGTCAACCGCGGTACACATTATTAATCGAATTCCGTGCTCGGCTATTGATAACAAAATTCCGGAGGAAGTGTGGAGAGGTAAGAGTATTGACTTGAGCTATCTTCGTGTCTTTGGAAGTCCCGTTTATGTGCATGATCCGGGAAATGATAAGCTTGAACCTAGAGCTTTCAAAGGGGTTTTGCTTGGTTATACGGAAGGAGTGAAAGGCTATCGGGTTTGGAATCCGGAAACGAAGAAGGTAATAAACTCTTGTCATGTTACTTTTGATGAGTCGGCAATGTTCAAGGAGAATGAGAGCTCATCGGATGTTCCGGATTTGGTTCATGGTGAATCGAAGGAGAAGGAAGTTATTCCCACATTTTGTCCAAGGGGTAGAGAGAGTAGAGTAGTAGAAGATGCTTGTGAGGAGGGAGCGGTTGATGGTACATCACATAGTCCACAAGGTGCCTCTAGTAGTGTACGTGATGTGCACGATTCTAGAGAAGATTCGACTCAAGGTGGAGCCGAAAGGAGTCCGGGTGATGGTATTGCTACTCGGGTGGGTCGTCGTCTTATAAGACCACCCGAGAGATATGGTGATTGAAATTATCTTAGCTTTTGTGATAATATGGACTATGCGCTTATAGTAGTCCAAGATGAGCCGATGGACCTTGATGACGTCATGAATTCGAGTGATAGCTCGAAATGGGTTTGTGCCATGGAGGAAGAGATGCAATCGTTAATGAAGAATCAAACTTGGGTTTTGGTTCCACTTCCTAAAGGAAACCGTGCTATTGGGTGCAAATGGATTTACAAGGTGAAGGACGATGGGAGATACAAAGCTAGGCTAGTGGCTAAGGGGTTTGCTCAAAGGAAGGGAAAGGAGTATGATGAGATATTCGCACCGGTTGTGCGGCATACTTCTATCCGGATATTACTTGCCATAGTTGCTATTCACGACTTGGAGTTGGAGCAACTTGATGTGAAAACCGCCTTCTTGTATGGTGACTTGGATGAAGACATTTACATGTAGCAACCAGAAGGTTTTGGGGTAAATGGGAAGTCAAATATGGTGTGCAAGTTGAAGAAATCACTATATGGGTTGAAGCAATCACCTAGGCAATGATACAAGAGGTTTGATCATTTTATGCTTGAAAATGGTTTTGATAGAAGCATCAAAGATGCTTGTGTTTATTTCAAGAAGTTGGGAAATGATTGTTGGGTGTATTTACTCTTGTATGTGGATGACATGCTCATTGCTTCGAAGGACAAGAATGAAATCAACAAGTTGAAATTATAATTGAAATCGGAGTTCGAGATGAAGGATCTTGGAGAAGCAAAGAAAATTTTGGGCATGAAGATTGAAAGGAATCGGAAGCGTTTTGAGTTGAAATTAACTCAAAAGGATTATATCAAGAAAGTGCTTAGCCGGTTTAGCATGGAGAATGCAAAGGCGACAACTACACATTTACCTTTGCATGTCAAGCTTTCGAGTAAAGGTTCACCTATCTTGGAGAAGGACAAGGCTTATATGGCAACGGTGCCATATGCAAGTGCGGTTGGTAGTTTGATGTATGCCATGGTGTGTACAAGGCCCGATATTGCAAATGCCGTCGGGGTGGTTAGTCGGTTCATGGCTAATCCGGGGAAATCGCATTGGGAAGCCGTAAAGCTAATTTTGAGATATCTCAAAGGTACGTCATCTCATGGTCTTGTTTTTGGCGGTAGTGGGAGAATGAATTGCAAGTTGGTTGGTTATTGTGATTCGGACTACGCCAGTGATAGGGATAAGAGAAATTCAACTTCCGGGTACACTTGGTGGCACGGCCATAAGTTGGAGATCGAGATTGCAAACCGTAGTAGCTTTATCCACTACGGAGGCGGAGTTGATAGCCGCGGTGGAGGCGGCTAAGGAGGCACTCTATTTGAAGCGATTGTTGTGTGACTTAGGTGTTGGACACGATAGTATCGATGTTCATTGTGATAGCCAAAGCGCTATCCATTTGGCGGAGAATTTGGCGTTTAGCTCACGTACTAAGCATATTGAAGTGAAGGAGTCATTCTTGGTAGCCATGGATGAGGATAAACAAGTATATCTTCGGAAAGTGCACACAAAGGATAATGCGGCGGATATGTTTACTAAAGCATTGCCGTTTGGGAAGTTCGAGCATTGCTCGAACTTGATTTGCTTAGAGGAGTGCTAGGTGCCACGGGGTGGCACGAGTGAGAGAGGAGCTTGGTTGGTAGATGAAGAAGAGTATTGGGGTGAGATTGTGGTTCTATCTTCTTGGCGAACACTAGTTTACACTCCTAAGTGTTCGGGTCTTTGGTGAGATCGGTTTGCTTTTGGGTGTTTCCAACACTTCATTAGCGGGTGGGGGCTTTGTGCCTGAACTCGTTGGTGAAGTGCAATGGGGGGTGGCCTTGCCGGAACCCATTGAGGAAGCATTCATGTTTGGTGAAGGTAGAAGTGGCGATAGTTGGAGCTATCGGTGTTGATGATGGTATGGTACCATTGGTGATGGAGATGGATATAATGTCGAGGTGGAGTGTTAAATTTTGGCGACACGATATGTTGGAGTTGAAGAGGAGTGGAGTAGCGAGGCGTAGGAGGAAGCGGCCGGAGTAGCGGAGCTCGGGGGGAGTTCCGGGAGCAAACAGTGCACTATTGTGCACTGCTGCCCAAAACCGGTCGACCGGTCCATTTCTACCGGTCGACCGGTTTCGTCCAGAGACCATGGGGTCTCTGGACCAGTCGACTGGTCCAAAAATGACCAGTCGATCGTTTTTCGGCAGTTTTCCAGTTTCGGGCCTGGGTCTTCTATTTTGCTTGTGCTGATATTGGGGGGTATTTTGGTCATTTGGTTTTGATTTCCACCCTATTATAAATGCTATTTTCAGCTGCCTATTGAAGGAATCCTAATCACTTCTAATCTAGGGTTTAATTCTTCTATTAGGGTTTTGGTGAATCCTAATCTCTTCAATCCTATTCTCCACAAATATATTCTAGAGTGATTAGTTGATCATTGTAAACAATCTCTTGTACTTTTTTCATTGGTAATAATAAAAGCTCTCTCTCAAAGTGGACGTACACTAACAAGTTGTTAGTGGAACCACTATAAATCGGTGTGTGATTTACTTATTGTTATTGCTCTTATATATTGCTTATCTCGGTGTTGTGATCGTATCTTGGTTTTGGTTGAGATTGATTTGGGTTATTGATTGGTTGTTTTGCATCGTCTATCGCGATCTAGCTTTTCCGCTGCGTTTGGGAATTGTGTTCGAGCGGTCTCGGATTGGAAATTTCCATAACAATCACCATCCGATCAAACAAATCATTATGTGGTTTATATATATCTGCGCACGCGCGTACTTTATTTAAGCAGAACACTCATTTTGATATTCCAAGGGTTCGAACTCATAACCTTTAGAATATCAGTTTAGATTGGCATATCACTCTAGAGTGGCATATCACCAACCACTTGAGCCGGTTGTCCCACGTGCGCCCACACACATGAACGTACGCATGTGTGTATTTGTAGTTTTGGGTTGATGGTGAGGTGGGGGTTGATGTCCTTGTTGTACAAGATTTCATCATCTTAAGTGTTTCTGTCGATACTTTTGATTCATTCTCATCCTAGCTGTTTTTATAAATGTTTCTGAAAGTCCATAAATATTTTTGTGCTTATCTGGCAGTTTTACTGACTCCTTTTGTAACTTGTAATCATTTCAGTATACGTATATTCTCTATAGCCGCTGTTGTTTGTATTTTTGGAGTGCTCCCATCAAATTACTATGGACGGAATTGGCATCGGGTGAAAATATCTTCAGAGTCATTAGATGTGTTCACCATTGCAAATGTCCAGCTTGGTTCTCGTTGGTAATTTCTGAACTACTTTGAAACTTCATTTTTTTTTGAAGTAAATATTCTGTTGTTGGGTTCTTGAACTGATAAAATCATGTTGGCACTCAATTAGTCACACTAATTAACATGCTCACCCATATCCCAATATATTTTGGACTTTCAATATGTGTCAACGGTACCATACCAACTTCTGCCAACATGTTGCCATATATCCATGCTTGTCACCAACAGTAGTCAATTGACAGTGGAAAACTTGTTTTACGTTTTTCTTTGTAAAAACATTAATTCTTCAAGGAACTGATTAATATCTGCGTTTTATCAACAATGGTCTGTAGAAATTGGTTCATTCCTATTAATAAAATTAAATATGAAAATAAACACACTTTCATATAGGTTTGGGCTGAACATCTCCATATTTTGCCCGTATTACTTTTTAACATGTATCAGTAATGACAATTTGTATAATTTCATTTTGCAGGCTTTGGGTCCATTGCCTTGCACTGTATATCATAACACTTTCTGCTTGCATTCTTCTATACTTTGTAAGTAGTGCTTCCTTAAGCAAGTAGAAAGTAACGCATGGTTGTTTTTTATTATCAATTTGTAATTTGCAGTATTCTGTCACATTTTTTACTATCAGGAGTACGAGAGAATTGCCAAAATGAGGCTAGCTCATATAACACAGTCCCCTCTTAATCCTAGTCATTTTACAGTGTTGGTTCGCTCTATTCCATGGATACTTGATGGTACGCACAGCGATGCTGTCAAAAATTTCTTTATGAAATACCACGCATCAGCTTATTTATCTCATCAAATGATATATCGAGTTGGAAAAGTTCAGAGAATTATGGTTCGTTATCTATGCACTTTTTTTATATCTTCTTTCTTATCTTTGGTGCATCTGCTAATTTTTACCGATGAAAACTTATTTTAAAATTTATCACGTGAATAGCATGATATTATTACACAATATCACAATTATATTATACCATTTTAGTTGTAACTAGGCTTGTCAACGGATACATTCAGTTGTGGTCCTTGTGGATAGTGTCATATCTAATCCGCATCTCAAATCATTTTCAGATATCAGGTATCTGCATCCGTTGATGCAGACGAATATCGGATTTCATCCTATTTGCTCACAATTAATATATTTTAAAGCATAACTAGAAAATTCAACATAAAACTGTTTTAATACTAATGCCTACAAAAAAAATAAAAATTGAAAATTACGATGATATAGCTACGAGTACGGAATATTCATCTATATAAATATGATATAAATTTTTATGTTGATAAAAACGTTAATATCAATCATTCTATGTAGTAAAATACTCCTAATATAAATTATTATCTTTACGAAAATCGATCGATTAATTTTTGGGTGTGGATACCTCATATTCGTATCCTATTTCCGGATTTTAGATATTTTTTCTGTTTTCAAATGTGGATGCCGACAGATTTAGGATAATTCAGGGTATCCGTTGGTGGACTTAGTTGTTACGCCTATTAGATAAGGAATTTTCCTTCACACAAAAATCATATATCTTGACATCAATATTATTAAACAAGTTCAAATATATGACGATTTATTACACCTCTAAAATACATTTAGTCTATACGATCTATGTCTAAACATACGAAGCAAAAAGAATATGCTAAGACTTCGCATCAACTCAAGCAGTTGCCTCAACTATTTTGGGATAGTTACTTGGTTCACCCTACTTTGATACAGTTTGATTTAATTATATGATTCAACAAAGAAAAACATTGAGGATAATAACTGGAATAAGAAAGTCATTACAAAGTGAATGTTGTGCACAAGGCTTCAACCCCTTGAGGGTCTGGGTGTGAACTATGAAGTCACGTTGGGAACCAGTCTAAAACCGGAAATGAATAACTCATATTTGTTTTATATACGATTTGAATTTGATCGTATTGTAGCGTATAAAGCAAATTTAAGGCAGGGGTTCAAAATGAGTGGCATAATAAATAGAAATTGTGAATGGAAGTGCCAACTATCTTTTTCACATTTTTTTCTCATTTACATATTTTAACCGATATCCAATAGATTAAAGTCCGATGTATTAAAGTATGTAATCAATAAGAGTCAGCCCGCCAATTCCATTTTGTTTTAACCCCTAAAAGCAGACATTCTCACCTTTTATTTCATTATAACTGCTAGAAATAGGTTTTAGAGTAAAAGGTATGACACTTTACATAAGTTCAAGAGGTTATGGGTTCGAACCCCTGAGACATCAAAATGAGTGTTTTGCTTGGATAAAGTTCTTTATCACTCTTATATTCAAAAATTATGTCTGCTAGTAACATATATAAATACATATATCGTAGGTGCAGAATGAAGCCATGCTTATATTGTTTTAACTGGTGATTCACCGTTAAGAGGAATATAATGCAAATGGTCAAATTAATGGAATTTATTTAGATTGTACAATAATAAGATGAGAGATTGATTATGCCCTACTTCTGTAGCATCTTCGTTGCTCCTTTATCATATTTTTATACTAAGCAATTTCGTATTAAACCCACACTCATAATACGATCTTCCAAAATAACCCTACACGTTGCCTAGTTTATGCATGGTGTGAGTTGAGATGTCAAATGTCACAAGTCCGAGTTTTGGTTACGGAGGTGGACATATAAACCCTACGAGAAGCCATGAGTTTTTGTGTGCGGTGCTCATTTCCTTAGAGTTTACAAACAAACGAAGTTTGGTTTTCTAGGTACTAAAAAGAATCATCTCCCAAAGAAAAAGAATGTGATATAACAGCGCCCCTTTAAAATTATAAAAAAAACCAACCATTGAACATTTACCTTAATCATCGATTTTGATATAATAATTTGATTATGCTACGATACAAATGGAACTAGTTTTCGTGGAGAAGATCTTAAATAATATGTGAACATATCTTCAAGAAACTAGCATTTGAATTTTTGTAGCTGAAGAAAAGCGAGAGGTGTGCAAATGGGATGTTACCGAAGTGGGGTGCTATCGATCCCTTCTGAAGTAATAATCTTTTTCATAAAACAAAAATAAGATGATGATTTTCCCCAACTTTAAATTTTCTTACGTCAGACTATCAAATTGGTTAAGAATCCTACAATACTAATCTACTCTTTTATAATGCCATATATACAACCTTATGTACCTTATAGTAAGTTCATTGATAGTTCAGAATCTATTTGATCAAGTTAACAAGTTTCGGAAAGAGTACACGAATACAAGTACTTACTCTTATAGTCTTCTCTTGCAAAGTTACCGAGCTGGATTTTGTCTAACATGATCTGACTCGCTGACTTTCCATTAGTTTCTTGAATACTGTTGCACCTTGTTTTATTATTCGACCTCAACCTGCATTTTTGTTGATGTAATTTCATAAGAAAAAGTTAGTTGCAACCACCTTAAATAACACATGTAGTGTAGTAGTTCTGATTTATGCCACTAGTTTTATAAATATTTACTCAGATTGTTGGATTTTCTTTTATTTCTTACACAGACCAATACACAGAAGTTATACAAGAAGATGTGCTCAATCGGTGAGGTTATTGACAAAAAATGCGCTCCGCTTAAATCAAAATGGGACCGTTACTCTGGACCACCTAATATTTCTCACTCATGTCACATTGAACATGCAGATTCAACTGTAAAACTTAAGGTAGTATTTATGCTTCTTAATCGCCGTTCACCAACTACTTCTTCTTTTTTCCCTCTTTCCGTGGTGGTTTTGGGGAGGGGGGAAGTGTCATGTTATTAATTTTATGTCATTAACTGAAGTGTTATAAAAAGTATTTGGAACCTATTCCACACAATTCTTAGATGTTACTTAAATTTAATTTCCTATGTTACTGGAAATATGGACGGTAGCACACTGACATATGTGGCATGCACCACAGTTACATGCAGGCGAGGCATGTCTGATTTGCATTATTTCGTAGTTAGTGAAACCAGATCACAGATCTAGGTTAATGTGTGAGTCAACCCCATAGAATGGAACTGGGTTTTCTTTCTCTGAGCACGGTTAAATTTGTAATCACATTTACTTGTCATTTCACACGATCTGAATCAGGATTGCGTCTTATATAAGTATAACCTTTGGTTCTCATTAAGTTGTTACAACATGTGTATGTACAGGAATGTGCGTCCGCGTTTGTCTTTTTCAAAAATCGCTACTCTGCACTGATTGCTACAGAAATTCTTCAATCATCAAATCCAATGTCATGGGTCACTAATTGGGCACCAGACCCACATGATGTTTATTGGTCGAATCTTTGGATTCCATATCGACAACTGTGGTTTCGCAGGATAGCCACTCTTTTTGGCAGCATTGTTTTCATGTTTTTGTTTCTGATACCAGTCACATTTGTACAAGGCCTTACTCAATTGGAGCAAGTACAGCAATATTTCCCATTCTTAAAAGGACTATTAAAGAAGTAAGTATCACACCGCATTTTTCCTGTATTTCTTTAAGTTCTTCTTAATTGAGTATGCTAGCCAAAAACAGTATAGTTTTCTCATTTGCCTAGGTTATAGCACCTTATGTAATTCTGATATGATTTTACCCAGGGTGGAGTTGAAATTACAATTGTTCGAAGTAATCCTGACATATTCAATTAATTCATACTAAAATACTTTTAAAAAATCAATTTTGTGATGCTAGAGTTTTATAAATTGCATTTGAGCTACATCCTAAGGTCAACCACACATAGTTGTGTCTTGATCATATCTTGTTACCATATGAATAGTTTTGTCAGAAAATTCTTGAATGTTTTGGGGTTAAATTACAGGAGATATGTGAGTCAGGTAGTAACGGGTTACCTCCCTAGTCTCATTCTGCTGCTGTTCCTTTTACTTGTGCCCCCGTTGATGATGCTATTTTCAGCTTTTGAAGGATCTACATCACATAGTGAGAGGAAAAAAAGTGCATGTTATAAGGTTTTATATTTTACCATTTGGAATGTTTTCTTTGTCAATGTTTTCTCTGGATCCGCCATCAGTCAAATACACACCTTATCTAGTCCTAAAGAACTACCTACGCAGCTTGCAAAAGCTGTTCCCAGGCAGGTAACTTGCTACCTCCACCTTTCCTTTTTATATGTATTTTTAATCTATTTCAGATAGTAAAATTTACCATGCAGTTATGATTCTATTAACACGCATGTTTCACCCGTGCATCTCTCTGTACTGCTGCAGGCAACTTTCTTCACTACTTATGTTCTTACCTCAGGCTGGGCAAGCTTATCCATTGAAATAATCCAACTTTTTCCTCTCATATGGATCCTAATAAGAAGATACATACTAAGAAGAAAGGATGACACAGTTTCTTTACTATCATTTGCATATCACATTGAAGTTCCAAAAGTCCTTCTGTTTGGGCTACTTGGATTTACATGCGCAATATTGGCGCCTCTGATATTACCATTCCTTGTTATTTATTTTTCTCTAGGTTTCATCGTATACCGTAACCAGGCAAGTGCTTGTATTGCGAGACATGCAAATTAATAGTATTGATTTTATATTTGTATATATTTTCTTACCCATTTGCCTTTATATTGTAGATCCTCAATGTCTATGTACCAAAGTACGAAACAGGAGGACAAATGTGGCCCATTGCACACAATACCACCATCTTCTCATTAGTGTTGGCTCAAATAATTGCACTCGGTGTTTTTGGATTGAAGAAATCACCAGTTGCTGCCGGCTTCATCTTCCCACTTGTGATATTGACGCTTCTTTTCAATGAGTTCTGCAGAAAGAGATTCAATCCTGTATTCTCAAAAATATCTGCTCAGGTAAGTCAAAAATTAATGGGGATAAACAGATTATCTATGAAACACAGATTATTTGACATTTTTCTCCCCTATGCATTAATTTTTTAGGACTTCATTGACATGGATGAAAAAGATGAGCAATCTGGAAAGATGGATGATATCCACCAAATTTTGCAGTCGGCATACTGTCAGTTTTCACCTGATCTTGGCTTGTCATACAAAGATGGCACAATTGTCATATGTGAACGTAATGAGAATGGAAACCTTCAAGATAATTCCAGAGATGAACTGAAACATCCTACTCTAAGTTGTATACCATCCCCTAAGTTACATCAAGTTGTATCGTCAGTGAGAAAGCTTGCAATTGCTGATCAAAATAAAAACACATCAGTGTAATTTTATAGTTTTCCTTTTCTTTTTCCATCCATTGTTCATAGATTTATTTTACAGGGTAAATAATATATGAGTTGTTGTTTGTTTCTCTTTTGCCTTCCTTTTTTTCAGCATTTTTTCTTCACTGTTACAGTCTGAAATATAAGCGAAGAACTTATATAGTTATACCGGTAGCCTTATTGTACATAATCTAGAGCAATTTGAGGGTGTCAAAAGCATTGCAAAATAATTCGTTTAATTCATTGTGCACTAGAGCTTTTAGCGTGTTATTATGAATACGTGTGCAAGTGCAACCAACAAGTGACTAAGATTGTCTCTTGTTTTAAACAATTTTTTACCTCCTCCATCATACCCTATATGGTCGGCCCCTATGCGTAATTGTGTATCAAATACATTATACATATATTTTTCATTTTATTTCAATTTAATGGCTATTAGCTAAATTATAATTTAACCGTTTAAATAATCAATTAAATATATAATATTTAAACATTCAATTAATCATTTTAAGGCACTCTAATAGTAAAAAAATTTAACAATCAAATTAATACAACATTTGCATTTATTTTTTAATAATAATTTATAACAATATTTTATTTAGTTGAATTCGGACAAAAGTTAACAACGATGGTTGTGTGATTCAGAGCTATACACTCAGCTCTCAAAATATTATAACAATTTAAATATTATAGTCTTTACGAACTTTGCATAAACACAATAGCGAACAGAGTTCAGTACTTACATATTATTTTGGTGAAATCTTATTTTTAATCATTTAAGCCAAACGTGTACGTTTTCTTTCCGTCATCACTATATCACTCGGCTATCTAAAGGGTGGTCAACCATAAAAACTTTGATAGTACTCTTAGTTGATTGCGAAGCACAACATTTAAAGTCCTTGGTTTCTTTCGATAGCAGTTATTAAATTAATCAATTTATTCTAGGCAAATATTTTTTTTTAATTTAAGTTGACTACTAATTACAACGATTTTATCCTTCCACATCGAAGGAGACGAATCATCTTTTGAATAGTGTTTCACTTCAAGTAGCTCAACTTATACCAAACTATGAATGTTACATGATCATTGTTGTCATTTATTGACCAGAGTGGGTTTAGACTCTTAGGATCCATGATATTCTCAAATCAAAAGACTACTGCACATCATCATATGAAATCTTTTATTTGACTTTATATGTAATCAACTAATAGAAGACTCTTGGTAAGTTATTTTGTAATTTTTTCAAACAACCAAAAGTACATAATCCATTGGTGCTTCCAATGTTTATGGGTAATTCATCGTATATTGTATGGAGAGCGTTACATACGTTTGTCTCAACGGATATATTGATATTATGTTCTCAATACATCTTGAGTAGGAACATTTAAGGAAAAATATTTATTAACACGATTCAATACTCACGCTTACAAACATATTAAGAACTGCAATCGATTACATATTTTTCCTAAGGATTTCCTATTTGCATATAACTAACGTACTTAGAACGTTCAAGCTTTCAATTCTTGGATTTCAGACAAAATCTCGGATTGACATCTTAGTCTATATCGTGGATTGAAAACTTAAGATCTCAGATAAGATTGATGTGCAATTAAAATCATATTTGATATACACACCACTAGAACAACAGTAAATAGCGGCAGAAACTTCCGACGGCCGCCGACAGATATTTTCGACGGCTAACGATCTACGTGGCTTTTACGTAAATAAAATATAGTGGCCGTGGTAAACCGTCGAAAACCGACGTAAATTTGCCGTCGGTAGCCGTCGAAAGCCAGCGAAAAAAGCGTGTATACAAGCAGCAAGCCGAGACCTGATTCATTATCCCTTTTCCCTCCAAATTCACCAAATCCCTAACTTCATCACCTCCTCCCCGTCGTCAGCCAGCCCCCGCGCCTCTCCGATCATCTCCAACTTCATCATTCTCCACTCTCGACAAGCCTAGGCCCTTCATTAATATCCAATCAAGTTTTATTTCTAAATCCTAATTAATTTTGATTTTTAAAATCAAGGTTAATTTGTTATTCTAGTTGTTTATAATACCACATTGATTGTTTACTATACTCCATTGAATGCTAATTACAGTTATTATCATCTAAATGTCGAAAACAATAATTTATTTAGTGTATGTTAGTGTATATATGTTGATTAATTAGTGCATATGCGCATTAAAGCTAGCTTGGGTTAGCTAGGGTAGATGTGCATGATTTAGTGTATGTGTTTTCTAAAATGTCGAATACGATAATTAGTGCTTTATTTTTTATAAATCCCTTAGAGAGTTTTTGGCCCCGTCTAACAAATATTGTATACGCTCCTTGTATGGATATTCATTTTTGTCACAGAATGGACATCTATATTCATCTGATATAATATTTGTCGGATTTGTCCCTTATTGGACAAGTTACAAACACAATAAAGTAATTATATTTTGTAAATTATTTCATTTTAAATGGTTCGCAAAATTATGACAACACTTCTTTTTTCTTCCCTGTGTACACACATTTGTGTACGATACAGGGAACATGGAGAAAGTGCTGCCGAAATTTTGTTGACTCGTTTAAAATGAAATGATTTACAAAATGTAATTACTATTGTGTTTGTAATGAGAAGTAGGATGATCGACCATCAAAGTAGAAAACAATAACCTAAAATTTAATATTATATTCATAGTGCCTATCCGTAAAATGCATAAAAGATAATTAAAATGAATTATGGTTAAAGAAACAATAAAATGTATAAATGAATAAAAAAAATAAAAAATACTATAATATATAAAACATTAAACTGTACGATTGAATTGAAAAATAAAATGTCAATCCATAAAATGATTAATACTTTATTTAATTTCTATCATATGTTTTAATGTAGGAAAAATGATCAATTATTTTATTGATTGGAGCTGGATGTATCAACAATGAAGGGAAATGGGAGGCTCAATAAGTGAATATTTTTATATTGGTGTACAAGTATTTATTGAATTCGCTTTAAATAATAATGGAAACGACGAAGAAATTCGTTGTCCATATAGTAGGTGCAAATTGTTCAAGCATTTAATATCGGATATGGTTAGAGTTCATTTGCGCCAATACGGTTTCATGCCGAATTATTTGGTGTGGGATTGTAATGGAGAAACTGTAGCACCTAATCATGTATAGTCAGAGGAGGAGGTTGGTAATGAAATTATTATGACGAATCTCATAGAAGATATGGTTGAAGATGCAGCACGATCAATGTTCCCTACGGTTGAAGTTGATAATGACGATATTAATGTCAAAGAAAAACCAAATGTTGGAGCCAAAATATAATGTCCCCTATCTGGAGGACCAAAGCTAAGCGCTACAGATACTGCAGTCATATATAGTATTATCTTCTAGTGACCAAATACGATAATGTTAATGGTATTCAATATCAGCATCACAAGAATATGAAACAAAATCACATATTTCAAAAACAACTTTTCAAATTACACCTTCAAAGCATGTTCCATATTCAAATTACATAATCCCTAATGTTTCCCAGGCATTGCTCAAATATAATCATTACATAAATACGCTAAGAGCGACATATGAAGATGTCCCCTTGGATGATCAGAGTCATAATATAGTCATAGCAGACTTAATACACAGCGGAATACATCAATCAAAATAAAAAGCAACTCCTACATAGCTATCTGCCAGCCACCTACTCGTCTCCGGAAGCTTTATTCGTCAACCTACTAAAACCTGTAAACCTTAATCCCTCGGTCTACTCAAATCAATTTTGAGTATCCGAGAGTTTAAGGGGAAAACATAAACTTTGAGTCAGACATAAAGCCTGGTGTGAATAATACTATACATCTCGGTCATATATGATATTAAGTGAGACCATGCCGCTTAGTGGAACGAGTTTCCTCTCACTAACATCCTTTTAAAATATATCTTTTGCAAATCATATCCTGCAACCAAAACTGGTTAAAAACTATAAAGCATTATTCTGTAGACCTACATAAACCTCGGGTAACAAATGGACTATCTGTCTGAACACTATAGTTTTGTTTGGCTAACTACTAACCTTTGGCTGACTCGAGCCTACCAGACAATATAAACAAATAATCTAACATCTGTTAGATCCTCCTCTTCTGGACAGTTTGTCCCTAACTTACTTTCTCCAGGTCAACCGATCCTAATGGTTTTGCGGGCTCACCAATAACATAAACTGTACAAATGTATTCCTTTCCGTGTGTACCAAAATTTTAGTCTTACCTATGACAAAGTCCTACAACTGGAATTTTGGACTAAATTAGCTATGTGCTAATTGCTAATGTATAAGGCGCGACCCTATACCAGTCCCATATGTTATTCTAATATCCGAGTCATTTTACTTAGGGAAATCTTCCCAAAATTTTCCTTGAAAATCATTTCTTCTCAAATTAATTTTAAAACCTTTAAATCAAACTTAAACAAGGAAAATATAAATATTCTATGCTTTACTCAAAATTACCTTGCCATGTTATATATATACTATACTCAAATCTTTGTTGATGAAAACATTTAAACCATTGAAAGTACCTCTTTCGATCCCATTGAAAGTACCCCTTTCGAAACTAAGTAAAACCCTTTCTTTCACCTAGGCCGAATGGCCAAACCTTCCTTTCGAAACCATTAATATAAACTTTTCGAAATAGTTGGAAAACCTTTCCTTTTAGACCTTTCGAAATCATTGGGGAACCACCCCTTCGGAACCATTCATTCAGAACCTTTCGAAAACACTGGGGAACCACCCATTCGAAACCTTCATTAAAACCTTTCGAAAGCATTAAAACCTTTCAAAAGCATTAAAACCTCAAACCTTTCGAAAGCATTTGGGTTCAAGTAAAACATGTGAAAACACCTTTCGAAACCATTCAAAACCATATCTTTCGAAACCTTTTGGGTTAATTTTCAAGGGTCACAAAACAAAAGCTATTTCCTAAATAAAGAAGTATTGGTGTCGAAACCAACCTTCTGAAAGCTTGGAGAAGCGGCATGGTTTTATAAAGCAAAACAACCCTTTCGAAGGCATTACTTCGAAAGGCATAAAGCAACAGCTAAGGGTATCGACCCAGTCGAAAGCAGTTATTTTAAAACTAAGGCGCAACCTCTTAAAACCATTCTTTAAATCATTTGACCTAGTCAGTAGCCAACCCAGTCGAAAGCTATTCAGTCGAAAGCAAGCATGCATATTCTCATTTAAAAGCAAAGTAGCGCTTCGACCCCTTTGGAACCCCTGGTTTCAACCCAATTCCTTCCGCCTTTGTCCAATTCACTATATACTAACTTATTGATACTATGTGCATTAATTTTGATGGCATGGAGGCGAAGCTACTAAGTCGGAAGCCAATCAAGACGGAAGTAGGGTGCTGAAAGTAATAAAGCAATAAAAAGCATGTAGATAAATAGTTATTTTCACCTAATCTGCCTTGTGTGTCAAATTATGATTGGTTGCAAATTTTCATTTTCAAAGTACTTCCAATTTCAGAAATAACAATTTAAATTATTTACAAAATACCCCTTCTCCTTTTTATAAATATATAAAACATTTAAGTCTCATACCTTAAATAATTTTATATATCCATTATAACACTTAGGAAATTTCCACAAAAATTTCAGAAAATCATTTTTAATATGTTTTCTAACATATATAAATTTCAGACCCTAAGCCAATATAATTTGGCCGTAATAAATTTTAAACCCTAAATAGCATTTTTTGCTAGAAAATTCATATAAAATCCACGTAAATTCAAAAAATTATGAAAATTGAAAACCATCTCTAAAATATCATCTTTGATCTATATCTAAAATCGCAAGGCATTTGGATGTCATTAAATATGGTTTTCACATCAAAACATATCCTAAAATCTATATGAATAAGCATAAATCATCAACAAGCATATATAAACATTCAATCATTCAAAAACATGGCACAACCATTGCAAATAAATTCAGTTTATCCTTAAAACCGAAAATCATTAAGAAAACAAGAGATGTAGTCATTATTCACCTTAGCTTTGTGATTAAAGATGTGAGATTTGACCTTGATTAAGTGATTTGATTCTTCCTCTTGCAAATTCTATCTTTTATCTTCTCTTGAGCTTGCTAATGGTGGTCGGCCCTATGTTTTTACCTTTGTAAATATGAAATGAACGTATGGAATGATTTCCTAAGGGTTTAGGGTATAAGTGTGTGCCTTGTTCCTATTTTGCCCTTGCATATTTCCTAATATTTTATTCTCTTTCTATTCTTTAGTTCACTTGTTTAACATGGCACTGCTACCCCTTATTTAATCACAAATCTCAATCCATTAATCATCTTACATCATTTTATTTTATTTAACTAATTAAATATCCTAAATAATGTTACTAAAAATATAGGGTGCTATAAAAAAAATCTATGATTTATTGGATGCTGCTAAGAAACCCTTTTGAGATGGCTGTACAAGCGGCACTAAATTATCAATAACTGCAGAATACATTGCGATGAAATTAAAATACAACTTCACAGAAGCTGGATTTACAGCTGTTGTACAAGCTGCTAAATGACATATGCCACCCGATAATTTAATGTGCGAAAATCATTATGAAGTGAAAATACTTATGTCTGCTTTTGGTATGCTTATCTCCGTGAATGTGTGTGAAAACTCCATATATGTTTCTCACAATCGTCATCCCTGACCCTGATGATCTGACATAAGGAATCGATATTTATTTACAACCGTTAATTGAAGAGTTGAAAACATTGTGGTACGAAGGAGTTGAAACATACATATTTCAAAAAAAAAATTCGTATGTTCGCTTCTTTATTGTGGACTATTAGCAATTTTCCTGCGTATGTAATGCTTTCGGGTTAGAGTACGGTTGGTTTTCTAGCTTGTCCTTATTGCTTGGAAGAAACATGAACATTTTCTTTACTGCATGGGAAGAAAATTTCATGGTTTGATTTTCATCTGTGTTTTCTCCATATTAATCATCCTTTTAGAAAAGATAAAAAAACTTTACATCTAATAGACATGAGACTTTTCGACCACCAACAATTTGGTCAAGCAAAGATATATATGACATTGTAAAGGATTATCCAAAGATACATGAAACCGAAAAACAAATTAAAATTCAAGGTAAATAGACGATTCATAATTGGTGCAAACAAAGTATATTTTGGGAGTTTCCTTATTGGAAAAATCTTCTAATTCGTCGTGATATTGACGTGATGCACAACGAGAAAACTGTGTTTGATAATGTGTTTAGTACAATTTTTAATGTTAAGGGCAAGACTAAGGACGATTTAAAATTAAGACGTGATATACTAGATATATGTAATCGTTCGGAGCTTCATATCAAGCCAAATGACACTAAAAAACCCAAAGCATGCTATGAGCTAGACAATAACCAAGTTAAAGTACTGTTAAAATGGGTGGAAGGATTAAGATTTTCCAATGGGATTTCTTCTAATCTTCGTTGATGTGTTGACTATAAGAATGGTAAACTGAGTGGGATGAAAAGTCATGATTGTCATGTAATGATGGAAAATTTGTTACCCATCGCTTTCAAAGAACTGTTGTCTGCAAAAGTTTGGAAGGTTGTAACAGAACTTAGTTTGTTTTATAAGAAGCTTTGTTCCACTACGTTAAAAATTGATCGTCTACGTAAACTTGAGGAAGAAATCCTTATATTGCCCTACAAACTGAAGAAAATATTTTCTTCGGGTTTCTTTAATGTAATGGAGCATTTACCTGTTCATCTTTCATATGAAGCACGTCTTTGAGGTCCTATGTAATATGGATGGATGCATCCATTTGAGAGGTATTAATATCGAGTTAAATATTAATTTAATTACATATATAAGTAAATTTGAATTTGAAATAATTTTAATAGGTACTTAAATAATCTAAAGAAAAAAGTGGGACAAAAAGCACTAGTTGAAGGTTCGATTTGCAAATCATATATCGAAGAAGAAGCTTCATTTTTTTCTCCCATTATTTCAGTGATCACATGAACTTATCATCTAAAATTGCTACGCGTGATGATGAAGGTATGGAACAAGATTCTTTTGAAGCAATGTTACCTATTTTTTGACAGCATGACCGACCTGTTAGAAAACGTGTGGACATATGGTTAGACGATAGAGATGACCATGTAGCACACACATATATTCTTCTTAATTGTGTTGAAGTTGCACCATTTGTCTGGTAATATTAAATAACAAGTTGGATGTATTTATTTTAATAATACATGTGTACATTAATTATAATGCAACATATTATCTTTATTTGCATTGTTTATGAATCACAACATCTAAGTGGCGATATCGGTAAATATTTTGCTAGTTGTTTTTCGAACTACGTTTATGATCCGATAAATTGTGTTGTCGATGAAGGATTGAAACATCTAGCGATGTGACCAAAAAGAAAAGTCAAGAGATATCAAATATTCCTCGTCAATGGATATAAATTCAACACTAAAGAATATGGTGCTGAAAAATTAACTAACAATACTGGTGTATTTGTTAAAGACTGTGATGATCCAAATGATCATATAAAGGATTTTTATAGCGTGTTAACCTAGGTTTTGCAATTGACATATTTCACAAGACCCGCGGAGGAAGTTTTTTTGTTTAGATGCAATTGGTTCAACAATATTTCAGGTTTTAGAATCAACGTGCACCCAAATTATAATCTTATTGAAATGAAGCATACCTCACGTTATCATAAGTATGATCCTTTACACTCGCCAAACAAGCCCTACAAGTTTATTACACTCCTTGTCCATCTCTAAAAAGAGATAAAGCAGATTGGTCGGCAGTTTTTAAAACAAAGGCAAGATTTACGTTTGATGGAAAGATTATTCCAGACGAACAATCTTATCAAGCAGATATCGAGGAAAATAGCAAAATAACAATAACCGATGATCAAATCGATTTTGGACTTCCAAATGATGAATCAAATGTATTAGTAGAAGCATTTGAGACTACAGAGGAAAACAATAGAGTACAAGACCGAGTCTAAATCAGAAAATGACGAGGACTGATTAATAATGTACATTTAATAGAAGGTAGTTTATGTGATTATTTATGTTACATTTTTCTCATTAACAATGATAGGCTTTCTCATAATTGAATGATATGTTCTGCCATAATAAAATGATATGTTTATGACAAGTATTATGCCTTTTTTCCGACACCGTGGTTCTTCCCGTTCAAGTTCTCTTCTTCTTCTCAGAGAGGGACCGCCGCTGGAGGTGACGACAGCGGCGCATCAGAGCAGGCACCACGTACTGTAGTGACTTTGCAGCCTAAAACGGATGGGTCATAAGTATTAATATTAGAATTAAAAATAGTTTGTGTATGATATATTAGTCGTGATTTATTAAAGGTCTATTTTATATTTAACATAGGGGATTTGAGTTGGAGCCAACATAGATTGTTTTTAGTATTTCGAAGAAGGCTTACATGAGCAGGGTGACTGCATGTTGGCCTAGATGGAGTAAGTTCCTAGACCCCATCAGGCAGAGTATCTGGCAGGACTTCCTTGTGAGTGTAAATTTGTATATCATTATATATCATCACTTTACAATTTGCTGACTAAGTATAAACGTATAACTTATATTTTCTCAAGATGCAGAGGGCGATAGACTTGTAGGAAACTGATATTCCCTTTTGCCAGCGCCACTGGAGATCAAAAATTGCTAAGAATTACCGGGACACAATGTTTGGCCTTAGGAAAGCGGGGAAGAAGCCTAACTGGATGAGCGCTAGTGTATGGGATGCTTGGGTTGCTTGGTGGAACAACGATGAATTTAATGTTAGTCTATCGTATATCACTTAAATTTGTTTTACAGTTGTAAAATATAATATCCAATTTAAATTTGCAGGCGGAGTCGGAGAAGAACTCTGTGAGTAGTAATAAGAACCCAGTCACACATCACGGTGGTTTCAAGTCATTTCAGCATCATCGTAAGGATCTGGTAAATTTATTAATTGCAATTATAAACAGTTATTACATTTGTATATTTTAAGTTATAAGTTATTAATAAATAGTTTTTACAACAGTAATACATATATACTAACTATTTAAGAAAAGAGCGCGTGGAGGTCCCGTCTCATATATGAATGTATTTGCTCATACTCATGCCATCAAGTAGACAGACGAAGCTGGCAACCTCACGTACACATGAGAGGATGATGATATAACAACCACTTCCTATGTAAGCATATTTTAAATTTTAAGTTATTAATATTGATCAATTTAAGTAATTAGTTATGAAGAAATAAAAAAATATCATGTAAATTTCAATTGTATTTCCTTTTTTGCTTTGTAAGAAAA
Source organism: Allium fistulosum (assembly GCA_030737815.1). Taxonomy (NCBI): domain Eukaryota; kingdom Viridiplantae; phylum Streptophyta; class Magnoliopsida; order Asparagales; family Amaryllidaceae; genus Allium; species Allium fistulosum. The sequence continues at coordinate 540,281,675 of CM060901.1, read as the reverse complement.
ATTTCAGGAAGCACGGGCACAAATGCTGAAAGAAATGGGACAAATAGAGTTGAAGTGTGACGAGGAGGATGCTATTTTTGACTCTATCATGGAACCGACGTCGCGATGTGGACGTTTTGGCTTTAGGAACCAAGCGGTAATTTATAAAAATAAACTACCTTATAAAAGTTGCACAATTTTTATAAAAGTTACGTAAGTTACATAATAACTTATTTCTATTCGCAGGCTAGGACCTCGCAGAAAGCGTACCAAAAAGCTCAGGACAAAGCAAAGATTGCAGGGCTGAGAGCCATGGTTGCCTAACTATAGGAGTAAGACCGCCTTCGTGTTGTGGAGATGGCGCAGCTGAACCAACACTTGGCGGAGTATGTGCAGCAGCATGGGACATTCCCTTCGTCGTTGGGTACCTCCAAAGGTGAGGACGAGTCTTGATAGGTATGCTATTTTGTGTTTGTGTTTGGACATTGTATATATGCACTTGGAGATGGTGAGTATGATGTGTTTTGTTATGTTTGATATACGTTGATGAGAGGTTGGATGTTTTATGTTGATTTGGCTATGTTCGATACATTTTGTGGAGATGTTGGATGTTTGATGTTGATTGGATATGCTTGATACATTTTGTGGATACATTGGATGTTTGATTTTATGCTTGTTGGATTGTTTGAGCTTAATTTGTTGTTAATATTATTATTGGTATAATAAGTGATTTTAGCTTATATATATGTGATATATATGTGTGAAATGTGGCTATGATATATATTGATGTATATGGATTGTATGAGAATCGAATGGTTGCGGGTACAAAAAAAATCACGCAAATTACCGACGGATTCCGATGGCTAACGACGACCATCTGGTCATAATATTCCGATGGATAGCGATGGATATCTACCGAATATTGGTAAGGTTCGTGGCCACGTGTACACCGCCAGCCGTCGGAAAACCGTCGCTAACAGCCATAGGAAAGCCATGGTTGATTTCGTCGAAAAGAGTCGGGAAGCGCGTACGCTATTCCAACGGCTATTCCATCGGTTATCGACGGCCACATATGCCTATCTACCGTTGGAATTTGATGTTATTCTTTTAGTGGCACTATCGATCGATAAAGTGGATATCAGATGAGATCTTGAGGAGATTTAAAACTCTCGTGACATTACTCATATAAAATATAATAATATTTACAATGGAAAATAAAACAAAAAACTACAAAAATTAAGGTTAAATATGTAACTGCTCCTATAGCATACCTTTAAATCTATCAACTACAACCAATAATGTTTTTCCATTAGTCTCAAGGAACTTCATAAGCTTTGCAATGTTGAAGAATTATTAAAAATATTATAAATAAATCATTTTGGAATTATTTTAATTGGATTTCTAATAATACTACTTTTGATGAATATGCCTTTTAAGATAGTTGAAAAAGACTGTATAAAAAAATCTAATCTCAATCCATATTGAGATTCTGTAACTATTGAGTGATCGACAACTACTATATTTGAATATGCGATATTATAGCTAGACGTGTATGTCACACGCCGCCATTGTATCACCAATTTTACAAAGCAACCGTAGTAAGAAGAATGCCTTCATTGAAAACAAAATCAAAGGCATTTTAACTATTAACAAGTGTTTATTAATTTAACTCCCTATATGGCTTTAGAAAGCTGAAGTAATACCTTTAAAAATCTGTTGCAGTAACTTCCTATGGCTATTGGGTGTTGCATGTTGCCTATACGTTGGAATTAAGATGCCGAACTCTTAAAAAACAAAAGAAATGAAGAAAAAAACTTAACACTAACTCATAAATAAAAGAAAAGGACAAATTTACCTTCATACGATCGGTCCACTATTGCTCGCTTCCGCTAACCGTTCCTCTTATAGAATTCTATCTTGCATCCGTTTTGTTAAACAAACTTTGCTATACCGGCCATTTTACTGATATTGCATTCGGAATAATCGCCAAAGCTTCATTCAATGCCGTTGAAATTTTCTTATGGATGTCTTTTTTGTTGGTTCCACTAGCTTAGTAAGCTTCAACGGCGTAACATATGAACTGTACCATAGCTTGTTCGGACCAATTCCTAGGACTTTAGCGGGAGTTGTTATGAAGAGTTTTAGCCATTCTCTAAATGAAATAAAAAACTCAAAAAAAATGTAAACTAAAGGGAAATGAGATTTAGATGAGTATATCAAAAATTACCTCAAAAAGTGATTGCCTTTTGCGAATTTTTTGGGTTAAAGTTGGCGTTGATGTTAGTAAGAAGATAGAAAGGTAAAAATATATAGGGGTTACAACTATCGACGTGGGGGGTAGCTGTTGGTATCGGACGTGCCCACCAAACAGTAAATTTGTACCGTTAAGCAAAATGGTCCAAAGTTATAGTCCCACGTCTGATGCATTGACACAATGCTATTATGGAATGGTCAAAATTTACCAGCGAACGCATCCAAAAGTAAATAGTAGGGGTTGGGGTTGGTCTATAAAGTAAGGGGAGGATGAGTAAGATTAATTGAGTTGGTTGTTGCCGATAGTGAATGAAACTTACCTGGCACTTTAGTCAAATCCATGTAATTTTATAGTTAATGGAAAGGGAATAAGGTTGTGTTTGTTTGCGATACGAAAATGACACATAAAAGAGGCATTTGAAAAGGACATGAAAGATGAATGGTCCGTGAAAGGGAATACATTCTTATGTTACGAAAGTGAAATTCTAAAAGAGGCATGAAGATAAGAGAAGAAGAGAAATAGTAGTTTATAGGTTGCTAATTTTGATCCATTTACCCCAATTATTAATTTTGATCTGTTCGTCTTAACCGAGTAAAATTGTGGAAGCACCTTTAAATGAACATACCAAAATTAACACTTGGGGCAAACGGACCAAAATTAGCACCCTATAAACTACCATTTCCCCTTCTTTGCTTACCTTCGTGCCCCTTTTTAGAATGCCTATAACACAAGAACGAAAATGCATTCCCCTTTCGCAAACCATTCCTCTTTCTTATTCTTTCAAATGCCTCTTTCGTGTGTCATTTTTATGGCGCAAACAAACACGGCCTTACTCCCTTTTCGTTAAAACTTTAGTTTTGAAACTTTACCATTTGAAATAATGATCTTTGTCGTTGATGTTATACTTTGTTGGCTGCTATTATTATGTTGTACCAACATAAATTTATCTATGTTAAATGTCTATTTTGAAAGTAACCAACCGTTTCATATTAAAATTGTAACGATCTATTCTAGAACAACATGTCAAGCGAGTGGTAGTCTGTAAAAAAAACACTCTTGGACACTTTGGACAATGAAGATAGGTTTGGATGTAAAGTTTTTATGTTTATTTTACCATAAATTAACTTGATTATTAGTTAATTTCAAATAATAATTTTTAATCAATAAAATATAATGAACAATTACTTATTAATTACTAATAGTAATTAGTGGTTAATAAAAATTAACTACTTGAAACTAATAATTAATAACTAGTAGCTAAAAATAAAAGATAACGATTAACAAATTTGTAGTTAATAATTGACAATTAACAATAAAATTAATAAAAACAACTAGAAAATATAATATATGTGTATATATATATATAACAATAGGTAACTAGTTTAAAGAAAAACCTAAGATTGATTTTAGTCTGAAAGACACAAATTTTAAAATTTAGTCTAAAAGAACATGAATGTTATAGTAATGTAGCATTAGATAAAAAAAGGTATATTAAATAAACTAGCATCACATAAATAGAATGCTAAACTAAACTAGCATCGGATTAACTATACAATATGAACTAAAATAACATTCATTTTCTCATAATTAAAGAAATGCCAAATTAACATATTATTATACATATATAATGCTAAGTTCATATAATATTTGTTTCATAGTTCATGCAACATATGTTTTTTCTGATACTATATTGATTTAGCATTCGGTGTCCTTTAGACTAAATTTTAAAATGTGTGTCCTTCATTTAAATAGTGGCTGAAGTTTTTCCTTCTCCTTATTTTCCTAATATTACAAACCAAAAAACACCAATTACAAAATTCAAAGCAACATCACCAAATTCAAAATACAACTTGAAAGTAAAATAAGACAACTATTCAACTCAAATCCAAGTCATCGACGTCAATTAGCAACCGACCCGACTCTAATCTCATCACTTATTACAGTTGTAACACAACTCCCTAACGCATGAGAAATATATGTTGTACTGCAGATATCTCTTAATGAAAACTGGTTTAGAATCGATAATGATGTTTGGGTTGACATGCCTAACAACTAGTATTAATGAAGGTCTTAGGAATTTATACATCAGCACAACATACATGTAACAACCCGTCCTTCATAATACCTAAAAATCATCGTCTTACGTCAACGACCGACTTCCGAATACCACAAGCAGATTGTCGGGGTAAAATTAGAATAAAACATTAAACCAAGGCATCGATAAGGTCTCATAATAGAATGATAACATATAATATACTAAATATACATGAACAAAATAAGATGACAATATATAAAAGACTACACTTGTGACGATCGCCTTACACCACCGGCACCCAATATAACTAGATAGCACATTGCTACCGTGCCCGGCCGATCTAGGATGACTGTCAATAGTTAAAAGAAATAAAACATCATAGAACTTGTTGTATATCTCATAGCGCATCGAATAAAATATAATAGTCATCTCAAATATAAAACATGAGAGACAGTAATAACTAAGTAAACCAAATATCAGAACATAGATCCACAAAGTTATACAACATAGTAATAGAGTTTATACAAAGCCGGAATAAACTCAAATAAACTATCCCTTGGTAGTAAACTGTCTTGTGGTAACAAAGCAAACACTGCCTAGGCTCCATAGTATTGCACACCAGAATAAGCAATAGAATATCCATATATGATACAAGAAAACTTCATCCTACTCGTCCTCTGCACTACCATCCTATACACCTAGACCTGCTATCTAGTCTACTCATTTATGAGTACCCAAGATAATAAGAAGCAAAACATAAAACCTCAAGTCAGATAATAATCTTGTGTGAGTGATAAATGAATCTCAAAATACTATACAAGTAGATAAAGCGAGGAACAAAGGTATACAAACCATACATGACATGTCCCTACAACCAAAGAGTTAACACATAACGAACATAATATGTTACTCTACAACATCATAAAGGTATACCATAATCTAAGTATGACAAAGGGTGTATATAAATCCATATCCATAAAACCTACCTCGAGTGGCATCCCTAGAGTGATATACTATGGGAGAAAACAATCAAAGAAAACATAGCATCCATCAACAATCGTCACTATCACTCAATGTGCCCCAAATATATAATAACTCGTATGACCGTTCCTCTAACAGAGATTAATGGATCAATCCCCTTTTTAGATTACTTTCTTTTAATTCAAAGCTAATACTAGACCCAATCCACCGGTCCAGGGTACACGGAACATTCAACCGATGTGATGTAGCTAAATGAAGCACTCATGAGCGTCCTCACCATACCCTGTTTTGAGTACATCAAAAAACACTTCGAGTATCAACGATCCCTTAGCATGTGTTATACCGCCTTTTGACGAGGCAGTATATAATAAAAGTTGGCTAAATGGCTTCTTGGATCATCAAGGAAAGAAGCTCGGAGAAACGGTTATCAGGCTAGGAAATCGATGATATATGGAACTATGGACAATATTTAGGCGGTTTCGGACCGGGTCCTAATCAAGTGCAATCAATATGAAGTGACAAGGAAGGCCCCATAAGGGTACATTTCAAATTTCAATTCAATCGAAGTTCGTATGCTTAAATTATGGAAAAATGAAGAATTTATATGGATCGATCTAGAACGATCCATAAAAAGCATAAATCGACAAAGATCGATCAATATCTCAAAATCTACAAAGCCAATGCACCTGAAACTTTTAGAGCATCAATATATTGAAGAGTGGAGCCCACAAAAATGATCAATGACAAAGCTCCCAAATCTTGGAAAAAAAGGTCGTGCGTTATTGGAACGATCGTACAAATTAGCCAGAACAATCCATAGTTTCACGGAAAATGTGATATCTCACAAACGGTATGTTGGAATTGCACCAAATTTGGGGACCAAGTATATTACATCATGGAGCACCCCCATGATAGATTGCAACGCCATTGGAGCTCATATGAATGATCGGCCTTGATCATTCCAATGGTGTACGATCGATCCGAAAATTGATGAACCGGGTCGTACGGATCTGGAGGTACTTCTGGTGAAATTTCAGTCCGATCCATGCACTTCTTCACCTATAAATACAGCGGACTAGGCTCATTACAAACGAATTTTGGGCTGGTTCTCCTTCATCACTTCTTATCTCTTTCACCATTATTTTTCTAAGGAAAAAAACAACTATACTTGTAATCTTACAATATAAATAAAAGATTATTGGAGTGGACGTAGGCCGGAGTATGTCGAACCACTATAAAACTTGTGTGTTCATTTACTTTTTTTACAATCCATTCTATGATCTGTGAATCTATATTTCTCTGTTTGCATCTAAATATTAGGTATTGGTGCTTTCACATACAACATGATGCTTGTGACCATTTTTGGCGAAAACATTTTGGTTCTTTCACCGAAAAAGCTAGCGCCTGCGAATTTGGAGTTTAGATTTGGAATCAACTAGAGAACTTAGAATTAGAGCAATGGTGAAACCATCAACAAGGAGAAAGACAACAGATATGAGCCGTCATGAAGGGAGTCAGGAGGCTTCCTCAAGAGCTAATCAAAACTCATTCTACATCACCAAAGACGAGATGGAAATGATGATGGACGCTATGCAGGAAAGGATGCTAAAGATATAAGAGGAGATGATCCAGAATCTCCTTGAGTAGATAGGACAAGATGGATCACAAAACCAAGGGAATGGAGCAACAGGAAATGATAGAAATATGGATCATTGAGTTAGAGTAGTAGGAGCCGAAGAAAACCAGTATCAAGACCAAGGAAACAAAGCTAACAGGATGCAGGATGGAGTGGAATAGCCGGGAGTGGCCCTTGACCAACCAAGAACGATCAGGGCCGATCGCTCCAGAACGATTGGGGTAGATCGATCCATACTGGGGGGCATGCCCCTAGGTCATGATGGATCGATCCTAGGCAGGATATCAGGCAGTGCTGAGCAGTATGTTGTCGATTGGAATGCGGAGGTACGTTTAGAGGAGTAGGTTCCAAGATTCCCTCGTGGATTTAGGGGGCAGGTTGGAAATAATGATCGAAAGTTTGAGGAGATGATCAAACGGGCTATGAGAGGGGGATTGGTGAACAGAGATCTGGAAGATGTAAATAGAAGTCCCTTTGCTCCTAATATTAGGAATGCTAGGAATCCACCAAAATTCAAACTACCAACACTAGATGTTTTTGATGGAAAGTCAGATCCAACTATGCATATGATGAGTTATATACGACACATGTAAGTATTGGGGGCATCGGAGGAAGTCATGGCATGGTGCTTCCCCCTATATTTAACGGATGTAGCTGTACTGTGGTTTAGGCAGTTGGAAAGCGGTTCTATTGGCATATAGACGAAATTGGTTGAAAGATTTTTGAGGCAGTTTGGGGTTCACATCTCGAGACCAAAAAATTTGATGAGTTTGGCAACACTAAAATAGAGGACCGAAGAGTCCCTGAGGAGTTTTAATAAATGGTTTAATGCTGCGGCGGCATCCGCGGATCATCCAGATCCATCCATGGTTTTGATGGCAGCTGTATCTGGATATGCTGATGGCACAAAGTTCAAGGATTCACTGGCACGGGATCCACCTATGGATCTCGAGGAGTTTTATCATGAAGCAGAAATGTTCCTGTGGCAGGAAGGTGCACGAGCCAACAAACCGATGGTGAATGTTGTACAAAGTGGAGGATCATCAGGAGATGTAAACAAGAATGATAAAGGCAAACAAAAAATGAATGGTGGCATTAATGTGTTGAATAGGCAATGGAGAGAACCAAAATTCTCTTATATGGATTTAACTAAATCTCTAGAAAGGATTTATTTGGATACTCGAGGACGCCTTCAGTACCGAAGGCTAGCAAGGAGGGAACCCTCCAAACACGAGCGGGCATCAGGAAAGCATTGCCTATTCCATGAGCCGGATGTGCATAATACAAACGACTGCAGGCATTTAAAGGGTATAGTTGAGGAATATGTGAGGAGTGGTCAGTTGCAACAATACGCGAGGACACGGGCTTCGGCGGTGGAACATGAGCAGTCGCCGTCCACCTAGAATGAAAATTGCACTAGATCAAGGCATCATCGTCAACTTGTCACCAATTGATTGGGATAACATGGAATAAGTAATAAACTCCGCAGTAGTATGGCTAAATCACTTACACATGTACATGATCGAGGACGGTCCCTTGGCATGCTCTAAGATGATGATGAACCGTAGTGCTCAGGTTTGTGAAATTTTGTTTTTTCTTGTTTACTTCGAACTTTAGTTTTTATGATATTTTGGTTTATTAGTTTTTTGATTGTATGGACTCTTATTTTATATTTTGGAAAATGGACTTTGGAATCCATAAATTTGGATTAATGTAATAAATGACACAGGTCACAGTTGTAGCCCCGACTGGAGAGAAGGGGCAATAACCGCAAGGCGTGAGTCCCTTCGCCGAAGAGCGACATGATTGATTCGTACATGGGTTAAGTCCTCGACTGGGATCGGTGCCGGAGAAGGATACCCCATGGATTAAGTCCTCGACTGGGGATCTAGGCCCGGGGACTCAAGAAGGATACCCCATGGATTAAAGCCTCGATTGGGGATCAAGGTCGGAGAAGGATACCCCACGGATTAAGTCCTTGACTAGGGATCGAGGCCGGAGAAGGATACCCCACGGATTAAGTCCTCGATTGGGGATTGAGGCCAGAGAAGGATACCCCATGGATTAAGTCCTCGACCGTGGATCGAGGTCGGAGAAGGATACCCCAAATATCATGCTATGTCTCAAACGGAGAGATTGGACCGGAAAAAGCAAGAAGTATGCCGTTTCACCGGAGAGCGATAGGATCGACCTACTTATAGTTGTGCCCTTTTTGCCAAAGAGCAAGTTGAGTATAGCAAGAGCTCAAAAAATCTATGATCGACCCGAAGAGGTTGTGGATTTGGATATGGACCCAGAGCGGTATCGAATTTGGCTAACGACCCGGAGAGGTCATGGATTCAGATATCAGCTTCAAACAACAATGAATTTGGCTTTGGATGGATACAGATTTGGATAAAACGATCTGGAGAGATCGCAGATTTGGTTAGTAAATTTAGAATGGATTTGGAATTGGATATCAACTCAGAACAATCATGGATTTTCCTAATAGTCCAGAGAGATCAAGGAATTGGATTGGCAACGGATTGGATTCTGGATTGGAATATTCGGCTATCAATGGATTATGGATTTTGGATTTATAGCAATTCAAAATGCCTTCCTACCGCAAGACATGTTTTAGGGGGCAAATGTTATACCGCCTTTTGACCAGGCATTATATCATAAAAGTTGGCTAAATGGCTTCTGTGATTAACAAGGCAGGAAGCCCAGATAGACGGTTATCAGGCTCGAAAATCGATGATATTTGGAACTGTGGACAATAGTTGGGCGAATTCGGACCGGGTCCCAATTAAGGTGCAATCAATATGAAGTGACAAGGAAGGCCCCATGAGGCTACATTTCAAATTTCAAGTCAATCGGAATTTTTATGCTCGAGTTATGGACAAATGAAGAATTTATATGGATCGATTTAGAACGATCCACAAAAAAGCGTAATCGACAAAGATCAATAAATATCTCAAAATCTATGCACCTAAAACTTTCAGAGCATCAATATATTGAATAGTGGAGGCCACAAAAATGATCGCATGACAAAACTCCCAAATCTTGGAAAAAGAGGCCAATCGTTATTGGAACGATCGTACAAATCAGTTAGAACGATCCGTAGTTTCACAGAAAATGCGATATCTCACAAACAATACTTTTGAATTGCACGAAATTTGGAGAGCAAGTATCTTACATCATGGAGCACCCTTGATCGATCGCAGCTCTATTTGAGCTTATATGAATGATCAGCCCCGATCGTTCCAATGGTGTGTGATCGATCCGAAAATTAGTGGACCGGGTCGTACGGATCTGGAGGTTCTTCTGGCAACATTTCAGCCCGATCCATGCACGTCTTCACCTATAAATATAGTGGACTTGGCTCACTGCTAAGGGCTTTTGGGCTGGTTCTCCTTCATCACTTCTTATCTCTTCCACCATTATTTTTCTAAGGCAAAAAACAACTGTACTTGTAATCTTACAGTATAAATAAAAGATTATTAGAGTGGACGTAGGCCGGAGTTTGTCGAACCACTATAAGATTATCGTGTTTATTTACTTTTCTACAATCTATTCTGTGATCTGTGAATTTATATTTCTCTGTTTGGATCTAAATATCAGATATTGGTGCTTTCACATACAACATGGTGTTTGTGCCATTTTTGGCACAAACAACATGCATATTCGAGCCCTTGCTCCCTCTAGTTTCCATTATCCCCAGAAGCATTCCATGTTCCTTCTTTCCACAATTGATGTAACGCCCCACTCTAAGACCCACATTAGTAAAGGGTATTACAAGGTAATACCGTCTGCTAATACGGAGAATAGAGCTGGATAGGAGCGACCATCTATAGTCTTGTCTTAACTATCTACTGAATATGTCGATAAATGTAGTATATAATTTTTTTAGGTGGATCGACATATCCAATAGATATTTAATACAAAACTATAATGGCTATAAGATCTACAGACCAAAATATAACAACTCAAATGTAAAACACATCACAGAACAGTAGATCATCACATATATATACACATATACAAATACATCACAGAGTATACAAAATGATACATGTCAAGTGGTGTAGCAACCACAATATACAGGTGAGTCAAAAGAATATACATATCAGAGTTACAACCAAAAAGGACTACACAAAAAGCTATAACAAAAGGAGCTAGCAGAATAGTCCATGCGGAAGCAGAATAGGCTAAGTCTAAATGTACCTAACCTGAAACACCTCGGTCTGACCCGAGTATAAAATACACGGGTCAGTCTAGCTAAACAAATCAGTTAGATAAGCTAAATGGTAATGAACATGCAAGGTCATAAAATACCACAAATATCTCTAAAAGAGACAACTCGATCATCTAACAAAAGATGAATCATAACAAGCCTCATATCATCGGCAACTCAATAAACAAAGGATATGAATATCCCAAATCAAGACAAAAAGGCAAATAACAAATACCAATGAAGGTAACACAAGTTTCCACAAGGTAATCGCTATGTATCGAGTGGTTCAAAATACCTACTCCGAAAGGCGATGCTCTAGGGAAATATAAATATCAATGAAACAAAAGATGCACGTGCTCAGTACTGTATAAACAAGGATCCACAAGCCCGAAGGTGACAAACCCAAGTATCTCTCGAGCGGTGACGAAGGACCAACTCCAAAAGCGATACTATAGGGCAACAAACCCGAAGGCACAAACCCGAAGGCAACAAACCGTAGTGGCGAAGGTCCGAAGGCCCGGTACTGGACACCACTAACTGGCAATATGTATCACAAACTCTCGGAAAGGAACCCGAAAAGTGTTAAAGTATGTCCCATACCACACGTTCGCACTAAACGGTTTACTAACCGTTAGTCAATTCCACACTTAAAGCAGTACAAAGTTTACCTCATCTCATCGGTAAACCAGACCCGAAGGTCAAAACGATCAAACGAATAGATTAGGAATTAACTGAAAAGATAAACGCACGTGTTCATAGCACGCGTTTTATCTAATCATTTAATTCTCCTCCCTCTTTGCTCGAAGTGCAAAATTGTGTATTTTATATAGAAATTAAGTTGAAGAAAATGAGTTTTAGGAACGCTTCGAAATCACTTTAGAAATTGCCTTTGAAATTCTCTTATTATAGAGTATAAAACTTTTATACTAAAAATAACATATAATAATAATTTCAAAAGCCCATTTATTTGAAAACCATTTTTAAAACACATTATAAAAACTGTGTATGAAATCCAGAAAGAAATATCAAGAAAACATCGGAATAACGGTAATTTCACCAAGTATTATCCGTTTAAAATAAGCCGCGACTCGATATTCGACAGCAGGTTTGAACAAGTAAACTGTGTCAAAATGACTTGAAATTTGTCAGGAAAGTAGTTCATCATTCCTACTTCAATCTTCAAAAAGAATCATTCAAATCCAATTTGAAACGAAGAATCTGCGTCGTTTCAAAGTCGGACCAAAACAAGGTTTTAAACACTGAATTACAGCAAGCTGCGAGTACAAGTTCGACAGTAGTTTTGAAATAACAAACCAGCCCAGATTTTCATAAAATTTTATAGGAATTTAAATCAACACCCCTGGTTCAATTTGCAAAAAGAATCACTCAAATCCGATTTGAAATGAATGAGTTATGCTGTCTCAAACATGGACTCAAGCCATGTTTGCAACAGTTCAAACCAAAAATGTACAAGCCTGAAACCATCCTGGGTTCAACTTCCAGGCATTAAAGAGAGGAACAAAATGTATCGGATTGAGCTCAAAGTTGGTATGCACGTATTATAAAACTTTCTCTTTCAAATAAAAAAAGATTGATGAAATTTGGATAAAATATGAGAAAGTTATGATGTCTCAAAGTTGAATCCAGACAGTGTTTTCACTGTAAAACTCTGGGCAAAAACATGGTCCAAGTCTATGTTTCGCAGCATATTAATATAAGCTACCTATGTCAAAATGATCTGAAATTTGGTATTCTTATAGTAGAGAACTTCATCTTTTAAACAAAAAAAGAATCATACAATTTCAGTAAGAACTGAAAGAGTTATGTTGTCTCAAACATGGACTCAGACCATGTTTGCAACATCTCAGAAAACGAAATGTGCACAAAATTTTCAGGCTGTGCATTGATTTTGCAGCAACGGTTTGAACACTCAAATGACAATATTTTTCAACCACAATTTGCATAAATGAAGTTCAACATGCAAGCTACCAAATGCAAAAAATCCGGCAGCATTTCGTAGCCGGAATCAAAATTTACAAGCATTCAAAGTGGCAACCAGAGAAGGTTTTGACACAAACAAAATTGGAAGTAAAAACAAGTTACAAAGCAATTTTGGCGATTTTGAACTTGGCTCAGCTAGTTTTTTTGAGTTTTGTAACTCACCTTGCTGTTGCAATGAAAAGACTTGGATTTGTGTTGCAAATTGAAAGCTTTTTGCTAGATTGAAGCCTCTATGTTATGCCCAATCTTCTTCGACATTGATCTAGTATTCATAAGTTCATGAAAGGTTAAATTGGTAGGTTGGCTGTTGAGGTTTTCTTGGTTGCAGGCAATGAAACAGAAAGGAAGGTGGTGGGTTAATGGGTAGAGATGAAGTGCAGAGGGTATTAGATAAGAAGAAGTTGATACAGAGAGTTTTAGAGAAAGAGATCAGAGTATGACAGGGAAAATAACAGAATTATAGAACATAAGAGAAAAGAAAATTATATTTTTATTCATAAAAACTCAACTCTTACAAATGATCACCCATGCCTATTTATAAAGTATTTTAGGCATGTGTTTCGAATATTACATCATCAAATTCACAAGTAGATTACAATATTTAGGCCCACAAAACTCAGCTTTAAAAATCTGTCTGTCTCTACCCAGACTCGTGCACGTGTTCACGTGCACACTCGGTGGAGGCAGATCTGAAGGCATCTCAACGACCAGATCTAGTCGTCAGGTCATGCTAGTCGTTTTGGTGCTGGTGTTCCATCAGCTCACCCATGGGTTCGTCAGCGGTGGTCGTGGAAGGGTCCTGAGCCAACCTGTTTGTGTTTATGCCTTCTTCTGCTACCTGTACACAACTGTTCGATGAAATGTCTCTTACAAGTCCCCTCTTCTCTTTAATGTCTACAACAATGGGAGCTCCTAACATACCTTTCCCCTTCAAGATTTGACCTTGTCTCAAGGTCAAATGCTGGAAATCGTTTGATTAATTCCCAGTAGTCCTCCCATGTTGAGTCTTCTTCAGATTTTTGTTTCCACTTCACTAAAACTTGTGTGACAGGTCGATTATGCTTTGGTACCATCCTCCTATCCAATATCATTTCCGGCTCATCAACCACCTCTTCAGTAAACACATGTGCCCCATGCTGAATAACTATGTTTCTGCCAACCTTCTTCTTGAGTTGCGAAACATGGAACACTGGATGTATCTTAGCGGATGATAGTAATTCGAGTTTGTAGGCAACCTCTCCAATTTTTTGGATAATCTGGTAAGGTCCATAGAATTTTGGGGAAAGTTTGGTGGTCTTGAGGTTACTGACAGTGATCTGTCTATAAGGTTGGAGCTTCAAATACACCCAATCTCCCTCTTTGAAATGTCTTTCAGTTCTACCAAGGTTAGCATACCTTTTCATCCTCTCTTGATTCAAAGTCAGGCTGTCCTTAAGAAGTTGCAACACCACATCACGTGAATACAATTCCTGTTCAACTTGTGGAATCCTAGTAGTGTTAGGGATATAAGTTAAAAGGGTAGGGGGTGGAATGCCATAAACAACAGCAAATGGGGTTGTATTGATGGAGCTTTGCCAACTTGTGTTGTACCAGAATTCAGCCACTGTTAACCACTGAGACCATTCATGAGGCTTATGACATACAAAGCATCTGAGATAACCTTCAAGAATCTTGTTTACTGCCTCTGTCTGACCATCTGATTGGGGATGGTATGCTGAGCTTAAATTCAGAGAACAACCTTGCAATCGAAAGAGTTCTTGCCAAAAAGCACTTGTAAAAATTGCATCTCTATCAGTTACTATATTTCTTGGCATGCCATGGTATTTGAATACCCCATTAAAAAATATTTTGGCTATATCCTTTGCTGTATAGGGGTGTTGCAGAGGGAAGAAATGTGAATATTTGGAAAGCCGATCAACTACTACATATATGGCAGTGTACTTATGACTCTTAGGTAGACCAATAATGAAATCCATTGAAATATCATTCCATATTCTATCAGGAATGGGAAGGGGTTGTAGCAGGCCAGGTATGGGAATATTTTCATGTTTGTTTCTTTGACATATATCACACTCTCTTATACATGCTTCTATATCTGCCTTCATACCTTTCCAATAAAAAACTTGCTTGATTTTATGATTGGTCTTTTTAACTCCAGCATGGCCACCTAGTGGAGTTGAATGATATTCAGCGAGCACATCTTTTATCATTTCTTTACACTGATAATCCAGATAGATCCTTCCTTTATAAAAAATGATATCACCCACTATTTTGTACATCTCTGACTTGACTTTTCCTTCATTAATCTGTTGTATTAATTGTTTATAGCCTTCTGAATTTTGCATGTAGTGTTGTAGTTGTTATAGCCAACTAGTCTCTACAGTTGAAATGGCATGGCAACATGGTTGTTCCTCTGGCAATCTGGAGAGAGAGTCTGCAGCTTTATTTTCTTTTCCCTTTCTATATTCAACCCTATAATCAAAGCCATGTAGCTTGGCTAACCATCTTCCTTGTGTACCTGTAGTTAATCTCTGTGACAGTAGGTGTCTTAAGCTTTGATGATCTGTTTTGATGATGAATCTCCTTCCAATTAAATATTGTGACCCATTTTTTGTAGCCAAAATCAATGCTAAGAGCTCCTTTTCATAAGTAGAGAACAACAAATTTTTCCCATTCAATGCTTGGCTTAAGTAGGCTATGGGTTTGCCATCTTCAGTTAGTACAGCCCCAATACCCACTCCACTAGCATCGCATTCAATGATAAAGTCCTTGCTGAAATCAGGCATGCTAAGTATAGGTGGATTCATCAATGCTTGAAAAGTTGAGGGAGCATTTGACAATCCAAATGGCATCACAATAAATTCATAATGCCCTTCATGGGTTCTGAAAGCAGTTTTGTGAATATCTGAAGTGTTAATTCGAATTTGATGATAACCAGACTTTAGATCAAGCTTAGTATAATAATTTGAGCCATGAAACTCATCTAGCAAGTCATCAACTAGTGGAATCGGAAATTTATCTTTAATAGTTTGGTTATTAAGTGACCTGTAATCTATACACATTTGCCATGTTCCATCTTTTTTTCTGACCATGACTACGGGTGATGAGTATTCACTGGTGCTAGGTTGGATGATTCCAGATTCTAGCATCTCCTTGATAAGCTTTTCCAATTCATTTTTGACATGATAGGAATGTCTGTATGGTCTGAGGCAAACAGGCTTGGCATTTGGAAAAAGTGGTATTCTATGGTCACAGCTTCTTTTTGGTGGCAGTGGGGGAGTAGGATTAGTGTGATAACCTGGATTTTTAGACATCCGTTAGTTGGTAATTAATTGATTTTAACTATTGAGATACTGATTTTATCTGGTTAAACAAATAGAATTCTGATAATTCAAAGAATATCTGGATATGTGTATAAATGAATTTGAATCTATCATAAATATTGAATTATAGATTTTTGGAAATGATAAATCTTATAGTAAATTGGTAAAATATATATTGTTTTATATATAGATAAATAGACTTTAATAAAATAGGATTGTTATTTCAAATTGAATGTGTGTTATAAATTAATTTAAATAGGATTCTTAAATATAATTTGAATTTGAAGTTAAATTTATTTTATTTGCTTTAAAGATTTTATTTGTATAAGATTAAGAAAGCATTTATTTAATTACAAATGTATTTGTTAATTAAGAAATTAATATAAAGCTTTTAAAATCTTTTAAAAGAAAAATAAAAATAAATAAAAAAATGAATAAAAACATGTGTTAACATATAAATTCACTTGATAACATGTGTTAGATAATTAAATAAGGTATAGGACAAGTGTCATGTGTTATTTTCATTTTCTTTGATTTTAAATAAATCATAAATTAGTTATATAAGTGTACATCTTTCAGTCTTATTTTTTTTTCTTTCTTTCTAACCTTAATTCTAAACTCAAAGAAAAACTTCAATCTGTAAACATTTCTTCAACTCTGTAGTTCATTTTCAAAACGAATCTGTAAATTCACTTCCATAAATCTTCGATCAATTCACTGTTCAAACTAAAGCAAAAAAATCAAAACCTGCATCTTCTTCAAAGTCTGAAAACAAGTAACCTGAGATTTATTAAAAGCAAGATCATTTCAGTACAAGTTAAATCATCTCAGCAACAAAAGATTTCAAGTCTTCAATCGAAGAAGCAAAAGGCAATTCAAGTTTTAAATCAAAAGCATTTGTCAGATCAAAATTTAAAGCCTGGGAATTTCTCTGCTTTTAAAAATGGTGAGTAAACTTTAACTTTTAAAAAACTAAATCTTCTTTATTAACTCGTGCATGTAAGAATTGATGGTAGAAATGACTTGAATGTTCATTTCATGGATGGAAAATAGAGTATGCCTGGGTGTATAAGTATAAAATGCCTATGTATATAGTATGGCCTCTGTTCTTGTTCTAACAGGTTCATATACCATTCTAAATTCATTTTCTCTTCACTCAAACACTTATAGTTTATGATGTCTAAAGAAAACTTGTTTGTATTAATGAAATATTATTTTAAAAATGGTTCCAAGTGGAAATATTTAGGAAATATTTAGAAAATTGGGTATTACAGTGAAATTTCTTTAAATCAGAAAAATCAATAATCATATTTTTGTGTTTTGATTTTATAATCTGGTTCGAACTAGAAAATGTTGTTTTTTGAAAGTAATATCATGATTTTTAACAACCTATATTGTAAGAGATTTGGAAATACTCAATTTCCATTCGAAAATCATTTTCTGACGACCTCGTCGTCGTGAGGTGTTGCGGTCAGGCCTGAAAAGGGCTGGAAGAGATAGGGGAGGTGTCGACCGTGGCGAATTTGGGGTTTTGGGCTTGGATTAGATGGTTGAGGGGACTTTAGGGTTTAGGGATGGTTTCGGGTGGTCGACGAACGCGATGGAACTGGGTGATGTTGGAGCAACCGGAGTTCGTGTGGTTGGGCTCGGAGGTAGCTAGTGGAGTGAGCTTTCGATTGAGGTAGGTGGCATGCAAAGTTATGGCCGGTAGTCGTTGCGGCGCGTCGTCTCGTGGAGGTAGTTGGCTGCTGGGTTTTGGTTTGGGACGAGCAAAGATCGATTATCGACCAAAGGGGATTGCAGTCCTCGGCAAAGTGGCGTTTTGGTTCAAGATAGGTTGAGAGACTTGGTGGTGGTGGTTCAACGGCGAGATGATCGGTGGCAAGGATGTACACGTGCACGTGTGTCACCGTGCACGAATGATTCAGGCTAAGGCAGATTGTTTCCGTGTTTGACGATGCTGTGATCGGCAATGATCTCGGGTTATACTCGAGGTGATGCTCAAATCGATTGAGTTAGGCATTGATTTCTTTTGGATCGATCGACTGGGTTGTGCCCTGGATTTGGTACCGGAAGCTGAGAGTGTGATGAGAGGAGAAGAAGGAAGTTTTGGGTTGAAGTGGATGTTGGGCTTCGGTCCAACTGAGTTTATATTGTTGTTTTTAAGCTAAGTAATTAAGCAGGTTTCAAAGAGGAGATGCATATGTTTTCAAGACAAATCATTAAAGAAAGTACAGGTAAAGGAAATTATCAAGTTTTTGAGTTAAATCAATTCAAGTTAAACTAAATTTCCTAAAACTATTCTTTTTTAACAATAATGGTTTATTTAAATGATGGGTTAAGTAAAAGTTTTGTAATTCATTTTAACTTAGATTAAGTTAAATCTTAAGTTTAATTAAAACTTAACTAATAATATGGTTAAGTACTAACTAAGAATATGAAATGTTTGTCATCAATGAAACTTAAGAATTTATGTTAATTTGCGAGTTAATAATAATTTATTTCGAAGTTTATTAAATTCTGATAATGGTTAAGAAAGTAATTAAGGATAAATTACTTAGTGAAAATAATTAAAGGTAAATTAATTAAGGAAATTTATTAAGGGTTAATAAATTATAAGTATGATTTATTAAAGAATAATTAATCAAGTGTGAGTGATCATAGGATAATTAATTTGAGTAATTAATTAAGGATAAATGTAATTAATGTGAATGGGTGAAGGTTAATTAATTTGTGTTATTAATTAAAGGCTAATTACTTAATTTAAGGAAATAATTAAAGGATGATTAAATTATCGGTTTGAAATTAATTAATGTTAAGTAAGCAGAATTAAAAGTGATTAAAGAAATTAATTAAACTTATTTAAATTAATTGGAATGGTGTGACTAATTTATCTTGCTTATAAATGATTGAATGATATTGTATGCCTTAGATAATTGATATCTCTGATATGTGATTTGAGATGCCATGTGATATGATATGTTTGGTTTAAACTGTGATAATGTGGGTATCTATCGATGATGAATTACTTTGTAAAAGTAACACCTTGTACTTAAAGTTTGAATTGTATTTCACTTGAATAACTCGGGTAAAGATGACATTGGATTCGAAGAGACCGGAGTCGGGTATTAGTAAATACGCGAAACCACTTCGATTTTAAATCTTCTATAATTCTTTATAGATTGATATGTGAAAACAATAGGTTGGTTTGGGATAATATGGACCGTTTAAACTAAGTTGGATACTTAGATATTGTTTTATGAAAATGAAATGTTGACTATATAAATTATCTACTTGTGGTAAAGTACGAGTTACCCCGGGTTTAAATAAGTTCTATGGATTGAAATTTCATATTAGATGAGTTTACTCACGCTGGTTTCCAGCCTGACCCGGGTGTTACTTTGATGTAATACTCGGGTCAGACCGAGTATTACAGATTTTCAGGTAAGGACGTTCTGGAGCTCAGGAGGCGAGCTGGAGAGAAGGAACGTATGGAGAGTTTCTATTGTGATATATGATAGTATCTGAAACAGATTGATTTATCTGTCTTGTGTGTAAATAAGTTGTAACTCTGATATATTAAAGTGTAATTTGACAAATACAGTTTTCTTTGTATAACTGATATTATTATTTGATATTGTATTTTGATCCGCTGCGAATGTGAGAATCTGTCTTGTTCTGTCTTCTTCTTCTTCTGTTTCTTTCTTCTATCTCTTTTCTTTTTCTTCTAACTATCTGGAAATTTCGGGTTCGAAATTTCCGGGTCGTTACAATTAGTGACAGAGGGAAATTGTTGCAGCAGAGTTTGAACTTCGGGGTGTATCTTGGTTGTGGATGAGCAGGAAGTATGTACTTGCAGCTCCTTTGAACATAAAAGAAATGTAAGCTGCCCTTTTATACTTTCCCTTGATATTTCTTTATCACTGATCATTTTGCTATTGTCTTTAATGCCCTGCCATACATATAAACTATCTTTGAATTGAAATTTAATTTGCAATTTTGCAAAATTAAAGGATACATCCCCCAATTCTTTCATCCACTGTGCACCAAGGACTATTTGACATCCTTCCAGTGGTATCATCAATAAATCTAGTGACATAGTGCACCCCTGACATTTGAAAATGACCTCTTTGCAAATACCTTGTCCTTGTATTCTTTCTCCATTAGCTATTTGTACTGAATATGGCATGGTCTCTTGCACCTTTAAATTTAACCTTTTTGACAGTTCAGAGTTTATGAAACTGTGGGTAGACCCTGAATCTATCAACACGGTGATGGGTTTGCCATTGATTAGACCTTGTACTCTTATAGTGTATAGAGTAGGTATACTGCACATGGCATTGAGAGTGATAGTATATGATTCTTCTTTATTTTCTTCCAGTGTGGAAGTCTCATTGTTTTCACTACTGTCAGCATCCTTGCCATCTTCGAGATATATAACCTCTTCACCACCTTGCAGTGGCATAATACCCTCCATAATATACACCTGTTTGTTTTTACAAACATGACCGGGGTGCCGTTTATCATTACACCCATAACAAAGGTTCCTTCTTCTCCTATCAATAATTTCTTGAGGGTTTAAACCTTTATTCTTGGCAAAAGCTTCCTTGGAATTTCTTTCAACATACTTTTCTTTACTTGTTTTGGGTTGTAGTTGACTTCTTGATGAGTTAAAGAATTGGTTTTTCTTCTTTCTGTTATCCTTGCATTCAAACACCTTTGCTAAACGCATAGCCTCTCTGAAGTCCACAGGGTGTAAGGCCATAACATCAAATCTAATCTCTTCTTTAAGGCCATCAATAAACTTCTCAAGTAAAAATTGATCTAGCAGTGCATCACATAGGCCTTGCAATTCCTCAAATTTGGTGAGATAGGCTCTAACAGTGGTAGTTTGCTTGATATTGGAGATTGCTCCATATGGCTTCTGTAAGTCTTCAGTTGCAAATCTCACAATTATCTCTTCTTTAAAAACCATCCATTGCTCATAATTTTTCACCTTCTTGGTGAGCCACCCAAACCACAAATGGGCTTCACCCTTTAAATGGAATGAACAAGTGGGCACCCACTCCATGTCTGGTGTGTTGTGGTATTGAAAGAGATGTTCAACTTGGCTAATCCATTCCATCACGCTACCTTCTCCATCATAAGTGGGAAATTCAAGTTTGATGAGGGTATTCTGCAAAAGTTTGGGGGTATGATGGTTTGATGGAGTAATATGGTCTGGAGAACTTGAAAGGATGCCAACGGTATTTCTTGATGCATTACAAGGTGGATTTGGGTTGTTTCTTGAAAAGTTAGTGGGGTTTTGGTGACGTGGTTCAATCATGACATTTTCTTGGTTAATTCTTGCTGGAGTTCGCTGCGCAGGGGGTACATATGGTGCTCGGGTTTGATTCTTGAATTCTTTCAATTCCTTTGCTATGTTGTTGATAACCTCACTGATGCTATCCACCTTCACATTGAGTTCTTGAGCACTTTCTTGTAGGGATTGATTTGATTCTTGTAATTCTCTAATGGCCACTGCAGTTTTGATGTTAATTTGCTCTTGTCTCATCTCTGCTGGTGAATGGTCAGGTGAGTCTCCAGATCTGTCTACATTTTCTTCATCAGAAAGATCAGTGTGTAACTCAGAATCTTGTGGCTCCGATACCAATTTGTTATGCCCAATCTTCTTCGACATTGATCTAGTATTCATAAGTTCATGAAAGGTTAAATTGGTAGGTTGGCTGTTGAGGTTTTCTTGGTTGCAGGCAATGAAACAGAAAGGCAGGTGGTGGGTTAATGGGTAGAGATGAAGTGCAGAGGGTATTAGATAAGAAGAAGTTGATACATAGAGTTTTAGAGAAAGAGATCAAAGTATAACAGGGAAAATAACAGAATTATAGAACATAAGAGAAAAGAAAATTATATTTTTATTCATAAAAACTCAACTCTTACAAATGATCACCCATTCCTATTTATAAAGTATTTTAGGCATGTGTTTCGAATATTACATCATCAAATTCACAAGTAGATTACAATATTTAGGCCACAAAACTCAGCTTTAAAAATTTTCTCTGTCTCTACCCAGACTCGTGCACGTGTGCACGTGCACACTCGGTGGAGGCATATCTGAAGGCATCTCAACGACCAGATCTAGTCGTCAGGTCATGCTGGTCGTTTTGGTGCTGGTGTTCCATCAGCTCACCCATGGGTTCGTCAGCAGTGGTCGTGGAAGGGTCCTGAGCCAACCTGTTTGTGTTTATGCCTTCTTCTGCTACCTGTACACAACTGTTCAATGAAATGTCTCTTACAAGCCCCCTCTTCTCTTCAATGTCTACAACAATAGCTGAGCTCCCAACATTCCTTTCCCTTTTAAGATTTGTCCTTGTCTCAAGGTCAAATGATGGAAATCGTTTGATTAATTCCCAGTAGTCCTCCCATGTTGAGTCTTCTTCAGATTTTTGTCTCCACTTCACTAAAACTTGTGTGACAGGTCGATTATGCTTCGGTACCATCCTCCTATCCAATATCATTTCCGGCTCATCACCTCTTCAGTAAACACAGGTGCCTCATGCTGAATAACTATGTTTCTGCCAACCTTCTTCTTGAGTTGCGAAACATGGAACACGGGATGTATCTTAGCGGATGATAGTAATTCGAGTTTGTAGGCAACCTCTCCAATTTTTTGGATAATCTGGTAAGGTCCATAGAATTTTGGGGAAAGTTTGGTGGTCTTAAGGTTACTGATAGTGATCTGTCTATAAGGTTGGAGCTTCAAATACACCCAATCTCCCTCTTTGAAATGTCTTTCAGTTCTACCAAGGTTAGCATACCTTTTCATCCTCTCTTGATTCAAATTCAGGCTGTCCTTAAGCAGTTGCAACACCACATCACGTGAATACAATTCCTGTTCAACTTGTGGAATCCTAGTAGTGTTAGGGATATAAGTTAAAAGGGTAGGGGGTGGAATGCCATAAACAGCAGCAAATGGGGTTGTATTGATGGAGCTTTGCCAACTTGTGTTGTACTAGAATTCAACCATTGTTAACCACTAAGACCATTCATGAGGCTTATGACATACAAAGCATCTGAGATAACCTTCAAGAATTTTGCTTACTACCTCTATCTGACCATCTGATTGGGGATGGTATGCTGAGCTTAAATTCAGAGAACAACCTTGCAATTGAAAGAGTTTTTGCCAAAAAGCACTTGTAAAAATTGCATCTCTATCACTTACTATATTTCTTGGCATGCCATGGTATTTGAATACCCCATTAAAAAATATTTTGGCTATATCCTTTGCTGTATAGGGGTGTTGCAGAGGGAAAAAATGTGAATATTTGGAAAGCCGATCAACTACTACATATATGGCAGTGTACTTATGACTCTTAGGTAGACCAATAATGAAATCCATTGAAATATCATTCCATATTCTATCAGGAATGGGAAGGGGTTGTAGCAGGCCAGGTATGGGAATATTTTCATGTTTGTTTCTTTGACATATATCACACTCTCTTATATATGCTTCTATATCTGCCTTCATACCTTTCCAATAAAAAACTTGCTTGATTTTATGATTGGTCTTTTTAACTCCAGCATGGCCACCTAGTGGAGTTGAATGATATTCAGCGAGCACATCTTTTATCATTTCTTTACACTGATAATCCAGATAGATCCTTCCTTTATAAAAAATGATGTCACCCACTATTTTGTACATCTCTGACTTGACTTTTCCTTCATTAATCTGTTGTATTAATTGTATTAATCGGTGGAGGCAGATCTGAAGGCATCTCAACGACCAAATCTAGTCGTCAGGTCATGCTGGTCGTTTTGGTGCTGGTGTTCCATCAGCTCACCCATGGGTTCGTCAGCGGTGGTCGTGGAAGGGTCCTGAGCCAACCTGTTTGTGTTTATGCCTTCTTCTGCTACCTGTACACAACTGTTCAATGAAATGTCTCTTACAAGCCCCCTCTTCTCTTCAATGCCTACAACAATAGCTGAGCTCCTAACACTCTAAGAACCTAAAAGAAACAATTACGGTACATGCAAAAGAAAACATAAAGTAAATTAGAAACCTAATTCACAAATCAGAGATTTTAGATGAAATTATGATATTTGGAGTTTGATTACATTTGAATTATCTCTAGATTACAAAAAACTTTAGGTTAGGGAATTTTAATTGAGAATTTAGTTGGATTTTGCAATTTGGAGGAAGGGTTTACTGTAAACTATTGTTTGGCTGACGAAGAAGATGAAGCTAAGAAATGAACGTACATGTGATTTCTATTTTCTCATTTCTCACCTGGTTAAGTCCTAAGTGGGCCTAGACCCAACAATTAAAAGAGAAAAAAAGCCTAGGTTAATTAATTCACTTATAAACTAAAATGCTTCAAATATGACATATACACAAAACAAAATGCACTTTTCTTCATATTTTAACATAAGAAAAATATGTAAACTTGTATACTTATAAAATAAAACATTTTCTACCATATAAAAAGATAAATTTGTATTTTTAAAATATTTTTATTATTAAATTCTTTTATTTAACAAAAATGCACAATTTTCACCAAATAAATGTAAAAGTCTACACTTTAACTTCTAAAATTCAACAAAAATATTTTTCTTGCTTAGAAAAATATAACTAACCATTCTAAACTCAAATTTATAATTAAAACTTATTTTTAAACCCAATTCCACCTTTCCTATTTAATTAAAAACCTTGAAAAGAAATCAACTACTTCCTTTAAAAATTATTAAAAGAAGTAAATGGGCAATAATTAATATAATTACCGCATTTTCTCTAAAATAAAAAAATCATTTTCATTATTATCAACCCAACAAATAAAATAAACCTTGGAATTTCATTTTCCCATTTTAAATTCCAAAATTCATTGTTTATTCCAAATAAACAATTTAATTTCTCTAATTTTATTTTAATTCACAATATCAAATCATAACTACCGTTATAATTTAATATTTATAGGTAATCTCCAAAACCAGGGTTGTTACAATTGAACCATTCAACATTCTATCTAAGGGTCATCCTTCCTAGAACCCGACTTTTGTGGACAATCATTCCCATGATTCCTTTCAACATCGAACTGCCATGATCAGAACCAAATTCCATTCACCATCGAGTTACCATTACTGATGTTTTGAAGCCATAATCCTTCATCATGCTACTTCGTCGCCATCGAACCCTACATGAACAGATAAACACTTCCAACACGACGTACATAACATACATTTCACCTCTTGGAAGTTTGGCCTTTATTGGGCTCAATAATTCTTGTCGGTACCAACCTAAATCAGGTAGGTGCCGACCTGAATACTTGAACCACTTTGGGTGCTTCTACTTTCATTAAGTCCCTTCTTCTCAATGCTTGAGTTTTTAAGTCACAACACTCTCTGTGAGCCTTAAAAAGTGGTCAGTACCAACCTGAATCAGGCCAGTACTAACCTGAATCAGGCCACTACCAACCTAAATTACTTAGCCAAAATATAACTAAGTCGTTCACACCCCAGCCTCTTTTAGTTTTACTTGCTTTGAGCTCCTTCCCTTAGTGCCACACTTCCCAAGTCTTCAGCAACTTCCCGGAGCCCCAAAAAAGTGATCGGTACCAACCTGTAAGGGGTCGATACCAACAGGAATTTTCACCCTGATCTCTTTCGTCCTTGCTTACTTTGGACTCCCCTTCTCGGTACAACACTCCCCAAGTAAACTGGCACTCTTTTTTTGGCTTAGAAAGTGATCGTTACCAATCATAAAGTGGTCGGTGTTGACCACTTTCCTTTGCCAAAATTTCAACTTTGAGTTTTTGGACCTCTTCCTACCTTTAACCCGAAGTCTCCCTTGAAGTTTCGTAGCTTAAGTCCCAAAGCCTTGCATTTTTGCCAAATAGAATTGCAAGCTCTCCATCCTGAAATTTACTCATCACCAACCAAATCGCTTCATCCAAACTTCAAGCAAGTTGAACCTTAGGCTCCTCCCATGCTCCAGAGCCCTTTCTCCAAGTTTCATCCAATTTCGACCACTTTTGCTTTCGATTTTTCGAATTCGACGACCTCTTTCCTGACTACCTAATAGCACTAGCAAACCATGTCAAAACACAACATACTAAACTAAATTATCATCCAGATACATCCATACACACATGCAATTCATTAAAACATGATAATCTTACAAATCCTATCCTAGATCTAACTTTTACACTAGCAAGTCAATATGATCAAAAGGGGTCATAAAACCATTTAACACCATTTTAAACCTTGTTAATTTTGTCCATAAACATGTTTAAAGTGTGATTAAAGTTAGAAAATATTTTACCATCAAAATCATGTTAAAAACATCAAATTTAACTATACAAACATGCATAGGACAATGAGAGTTCAAGAACCACGCACCAATAACACCAAATTACCGATTTAAACCCTTAGATCTAATGTAAACAACAAAGGAATATGAATTCCAAGCACTAAAGTGATAGATCTACAATCTCTTTTGCTAATTACCCTTCTAAAGATGATTACATTAAGTTTATTAAGGAAAAGAGATGATTTTTAATGAGATTAGAGTTAATGGAAGCTTAGAACTATTTTAGAAAAGATGAAAAATGATTTTCATCTATCCCTACAGCCCCCCCTTAGCATAATTCTCGAAATTCGTTAGTGGGCCATAATATGGGCTTAGTTGATTACCCATTAATGCAGGCCAACAACAACCAAACTTAAAATAGCTAAAACTTTCAAACGGTAAGTCCGTTTTACTAATATGACCACTCTACCGAATGTGAAACTATCATCCTAAAGCAATGGAAGTGGTTTCAAACCCTAACTCAACTATTTCCAAAAGTTATAGCCCATAGAAGGTTTTTATGGTCAAAATGATCGTATAGAAATTCGATAAAAATCATAGGTATGGAAAATGTCACTAAGAGCCATTTTTCAAAATGTCAGAGTCATATGATCTCATATGAATTAAATAAACATATTTTACAATCCTTCGATAAGTAAAATATGAGTTGTTACACTCTTCCCCCATCCTTTAGGAATTTCGCTCTTAAAATCCCCAAACAAGTCAAAGAATAGTCAACCATAGTTACTCTGCATGCCTAACAATCATATGCAACCATCAAATATATCAAATAAGCAACCATTCAACCAATAATATAAATAAACCTATCCTAGCAAGCGAGATACTAAACTATTCAATATGATATCAAAAAAAGGAAATATGATAAACAGTAGGCCTTACCATGCAAAGAGCTCCGGATATGCAGACCTAATGCTCTCCTTTGTTTCCCACGTGCAATCGCCTTCACTTTTGCCCTATTGAACCTTCATTAACTCCATCGTCTTCCTCCTAAGCTGTTTCGTATTGCGTCCAACAATACAAACCAACCTACGAGGTCTTGAAGCTTCTGGTTCAATCTCGATATCATCATGTTGATCTGGTGCAATCGTCAAGCTGAGTTGTGCACAAACTTTTGCAAGTAAGAGACGTGGAAGACGTTGTGCACGCGCATTGTCTTTTGAGGTAAGTCGATCCTATATGCTAGGTTCTCAATCCTCTCTACTATCAGAAAAGGACATGCAAATCTCAATGTCGACTTCCCCTTACTACCGAATCGAATAACATTCTTCAATGGTGAAATCTTCACAAACAACGTATCATCGATAGAGGACTCCAAATCTCTATGTCCTCTATCAGCGTAGCTCTTCTACCTATCCTGAGTAGCTTTCATCCGTTGCTGAATGATCTCGATCTTCTTCGAGGTTTCTCTATCCATATCCGGCTAAAATATCAATTTCTCGCTCGCTTCGCATAACATGAAGGAGCCTACACTGTCGGCTATACAATGCTTTGTACGGTGCAATGCGATACTATAATGATAGCTATTGTTATATGCAAATTCCACTAAATGAAAGTGATAATCCTACAGCTTCGAAATTGAGTATGCAAGCTCGTAAGAGATCCTCCAA
The DNA here is from genome assembly GCA_030737815.1 of Allium fistulosum. NCBI lineage: Eukaryota > Viridiplantae > Streptophyta > Magnoliopsida > Asparagales > Amaryllidaceae > Allium > Allium fistulosum. The sequence goes on along the minus strand of CM060901.1, from coordinate 540,253,283 downwards.
TATACGGTTTATCCTCCCGGTCTGCCCATCAGTTTGTGGGTGATATGTTGTACTAGCTCGGTCCCTAACTCCTCTTTAAGCTCATCCAAAACCCACTAATGAATAAAAGGTCTCGATTACTCAGAATGCTCTTCGGCACACCATGAAATCGTACAACCCATTTCGCATACAACTCAGCCAGTTTGGATGCCGCTCTGCTAGACTTAACGGGTATGAATCGAGCACTCTTCGTCAACCTATTGACTATGACCCAAATGCTATCGTGCTCTTCTCTAGTCCTTGGCAATCCTTCTATAAAGTCCATCGACACTTGCTCCTATTTCCACTCGGAAACTTCAAGTGTGGCTAGAAATCCACTTTGCTTCTTTTGTTTTTCTTTCATTAGCAGTTCATTCACTTCGAGATGAATGTCTCGACATTCTTCTTCATCCCCTCCCACTAATAGGTCCACTTCATATCACGATACATCTTACTACCACTGGGATATATAATCAACCTTGAATGGTGGCACTCTCGTAGCATCTCATCTCGTAGTCCGTCGAAATTGAGAACAAATGATCTTTCATCCTTACGGAGCCAACCATCTCGGTCGAGTCCATACTGCTTCATATCTTCATACCCTACTCCTCCTTCTATCTTCGCCATAATCTCCACTAATCTAGCATCTTGCCTCTGACTAGTACCGATCCACTCAATCAAACTAGGTCTAGTCATTAAGCTGGCCAACATCTCTGGCTCTATCTCGCAATAAGGTCTGAAGTCATAGCTAGTAATATACTCCAACTGCTTCCACTTTAAGAACATCACTCCCAAACTGGCATGTCTTCTACTCAATGCGCCGACTACCGTATTTCCCTTACCGGGCATAAATGAAATGATAAAGTCATAAGGGGTCAAGAATTCCAACCATCGCTGTCGGCGAAGATTGAGATCCTACTTTAAGAAAAGGTACTTCAAGGATTTATGGTCCATGAATAGCTCGAATATTTCTCCTAATAGATAATGCCTCCAAATTTTCAAAGCAAACACTATCGCCGACAACTCCAAATCGTGAGTTGGATACTTATTCTCGATCGGTTTTAGCTGTTGACTAGTGCATGTGACAACCTTTCCCTTCTGCATCAACACCACACCAAATCTTGTACCACAAGCGTTTGTGTATACTGTCAGTTCCTCATTCCCACTTAGAATAGTCAATATTGGTGCACTTGTTAACCTCTCCTTCAGACTTACAAACGCACGCTCACACTTCGTATCCCAAACAAATGTTTGCTTCTTCCTCGTCAAATTTGTCGATAGTGCTGCTACTTTCGAGAAATCTTTGATAAATGTCTATAATATCCCATCAATCCTAGGAAACTCCTCACATTAGTAGCGTTCTTAGGTTGGTTCCAATCCTAAACCACTGCCATCTTGGTAGGATCTACTGTGATGCCTTGCTCAAAGACGACATGACCCAAGAATCTCACTCCCCTCCTCTAGAAGTGAGACTTCTAAAACTTTGATTTCAACTTTGCTTCCTAAACGCTTCAAGCACAATCCTCAAGTATGTCTTGTGTTCCTCCTTTGTCCTAGAATAGACCACAATATCATCCACGAATACAAGCACAGACTTATTTAGCTGATCCTTGAAGACATGGTTCATGAGATCAACAAAGTATGTCGAAGCATTGGGTAGCCCAAACGGCATAACTAACCACTCATAGAAACCAAGAGGGAATGAAGTGATCGGCACACTCTCTTTCGCTACTCTCAACTGGTGAAACCTTGACAATAGATCTAACTAAGAGAACACCTTTGCACCATGGAGCTGATCAAATAAGTCATCAATACGTAGGAGTAGATACTTGTTCTTCCTCGTTATCTTATTCACCTCATGTTAATCTACACACAATCTTAGAGAGCCATTCTCCTTGGTGGCGAATACTACATGTGCACCCCACTCAGATATGCTTGTATGAATGAACCGTTGTTTCAATAGATCATTCACTTGCACCTCCAACTCATTTTGCTCTCTGGGTGCCATACGCCTCAAAGGCATAACTATCGGCCTAGCATCCTTTACTAAGTCTATGCAGAACTCAATCTCTATGTGTGGCAATAATCCAATCACTTCCTCGAACACGTCCAAATACTCCCTCATGATAGGCACAAATGACAACTCATCATGTGGTATTACGAGCAAATATCGAAAGCTAACCATAACCCCATCCTCTAGCAAACAACCAATCACTACCGTCTGCCCCTCCATAGCCCCAATCGTCACCAATAGATTCTTGTTCCACCACTACCGCATACTACCTCAGCCAGTCCATCCCCAAGATAATCCCGAACCCAACGAAATTTAAAACAAAGCAATCACAAACAAAAGAGCATCCATGACTCGACAAGACCAAACCATAACAAACCATACACAGACTAGTGGAGCCTCCAACAGGGTTCGTCATAATCAAAGCAGTCAACTATTTTAGGTTTCAATCCCAAATTTATCTACTAAGTCACTAGATATAAAGGAATGTGTAGCCTCGGCATTGAACAAACACGTACGGTGCATCATAAATACAAAGCAAACCATGAATAATGACATTTTTCCCCTTCCTCTTCACCGAGGGAGTACTCGACGAAGTCGGGACAACATCCAAAGCATGTGCCTTCATAACCTATTTCTGCTATGCTGGTTCTAGGCAACTCTTCTACATATGTCCAAACTTGTCGCAGTAGTAACTATTTTTCTTTCCATCAACTTTGTAGTCTCTAATCATGTGACCGTTGTCTCCACAACCGTAACAGACAGGATCCCACTTAGCCTTCTTGTTAGCATTCTTTCCCTGGAATTTCTTCCTTTTACCATTCTATTTCTTCTTGCCTCCACCGTCTTGTTGCAGTTTTGGCTCTTTCTTTACTACAATAGTTGACTTGGACTTGGGGTACAAACTCTCCTGGCAAAGATCTTTCTCGACAAGTCTTTCAAATGGCTCATCGATGTGACTCACCAACTTCACCTTCAAATAGTCATCCAAACACAAAAGAAATTTCTCATTCTTCTTTAACGGAGTATCAATGAAGGACATCCCGTATTTTGACAAAGCGTCGAATTCAGCAACATACTGGGGGACAACATTGTCTCCCTACTTCAAATTAGCAAACTTTTTAAACAGAGCTGACATCTAAGCAGCTGTTTGCGCCAAAATTGGTCACAATCCCTAGAAGTAGTGAAAGCACCAGTGTTTGCACACAGATTCACAATATTTCAACACAGATCTCAGATCACATATAAAATAGAGAATAAGGATGAAGAAAGCAGGAAAGAGCACAAGGTTTATAGTGGTTCAGCAATCTCCGGCCTACGTCCACTTTGAATCAATCCTTATATTCCTTTGATTATAATTACAATCCTTTGCTATCAATCAAAAAAATGGCAGAGCTTCAGCATCAGAGAAGGAGAAGATCCCTTTATAGTTGCCATAGCCCTGCTATTTATAGGTGTAGATCCAAAAATATCCGCCTCAAAACCCGGAATACCTCTTCTCTTGCGCAAGTGGGCCCACCAGATCAATACAGAGCGATTTGGGATCGATGCGTGTCCAATTCGTATCGATCCAAAAGTGGTCCAATCAGGCTGAGATCGATCATGAAGGTTCTCGAGTGCATCAGGAAGCTCCTCTCCAAATTTTGTAGTATTTGGACTTGTAGACTGTGAGATATGATCGATGCAATTTGTAGCTTTCGTGAAGGCTGACGCGTCTGAAGCGTTCGTATCTGTGAGTTCGTATCCATCACCTTCGTGTCCATCAACCTGTTCCCCTCTTCACATCGATCGGCCATTATTCTTCGTATTGACCCTTGAGCACTCCGAAAGCGCATGCCTTCGTATCCATTATTTCACAATCACTTGTTCGTATCGGTCCTTTCCCTCATATCCAACCTAGGTTCTCTTCCTTTGTGTCGATCTCAATCGCATCGATCATTACTTGTTCGATACGAACATGTATAGAGCCGAAATACATTGTACCCTTCTCCTTGATCTATACAAACGATGTGTTCGTATCGGTTCTGGCCATCTTCTTCATGTCCTTAATTCGCATCGATCAAAAGGCTTGATCGATACAAAATCACATCAAATCCAACTATTTCGAGTCGAACAAAACATCAGGCACCTATCTATTCAATCCAAGTCCACAGCCATTGAGTCGAAATCCACTTAACCTTTCTCCCTGATCGATACGAACGTCTTGTTCGTATCCATAGGCATCGATACGAACAAGGCTTCCTTAAGAATGCATCCATCAATATCTCGAACAAACGAACTCCGTTCGACTCGAAATTTGAAACATAGCCTTTTCTAGCCTTGTTCATCGTTCCCAATCGATCCCGTCTTGATTGGATCTTGGCCAAACCTTAACGACATCGATCATAGTCTTGTTTCCAATTGACCTCCAATCATGATATCCATCCTTTCCAGCCAATCTATTGATATCCCGGCCTTGACCAAAAGGTGGGATAACATTTTTGCCCCACAAAACATGCCTTGTGGTAAGAAGGTGTGTTTTGAAAAGCTCCGATTTCGACATCCGAAGTCCATATTCCATTCATAGCCGTACCATCCGATTCATAATCCAATCCATTACCAAGACATCCTATCCGAGTGCCACATTCTTGACTGCTCCGAGTCAATGTCCGATTCCAAATCCAGTAACCAAATCCTTAGCCAATTCCATATCCATCTGAACCCGACAACCGAGTCCTAATCCATCCTTACCCAATAACCGAATCCAGGACCTCTCTGGGTTCTTGTCAAGCGCAATCCACACCCGATGACATGTACTAAGAAATGCCTTGGTGTCCGTGGTCCAGTGTCCCTGGACGCTGAGTAATGCCATGGCTTAAGTCTTAAGTCGAATCCTGGTCGCTCCGGACCCTTGCCGAGTATACTCCATACTCGACGACCTGAAATAGTAACCGATAATATAGGGCCTAAGTCCTAGGCCGAATCCTGGTCTCTCCGGACCCTTACCGAGCATAGTCCATACTCGACGACCTGAATAAGTCGATTCGCCACGCTCGGACGAAGCGACTTACCGCTTGCCAGGCATAATCCATACCCGACGACCACTTAGTAAAAGCCAGATAAAAAATCCAATCGAAATTTAATCCAAAATCCAGATCAAATCGGAAAACTAGAAATCCATACCAGAAATCCAAACCAATATTCAAACCAGAATACAAGCATCCAAACTAAAGTCAAAATCAGAAGAAAAAAACCAGGAGTTCAAATCAAACTCCAAAACCAAACTAGAAAAAAGCATATGTCCAAACCAAAAAAGAAAAAACAGATTTCACAAACTACAACGTCGCGGTTTATCATCATCTCAGAGCATGCCTAGGGGGCTATCTCCATCCTCGTACATGAGTAAGTGACTTGGCAGCTTGCCTAGAGTTTGCTACTTATTCCATATCATCCCATTCAGTCGATAACCAATTGACCATCATTCCTGGGCCTTGCACCATCGTCGTTTGAGGTAGACGATGGCTGCTCCTGTTCCACCGCCGCATTCCGAATTCCGATGTATTGTCGCAACTGGCCACTCCTTACATACTCCTCAATTATATCCTTTAGATGCCTGCAGCTGTTGGTATCATGTCCGTCCAGATCATGAAAGAGACAGTGCCTTCCTGATGCCTTTTCACGTTCCGATGGTTCTCTCCTTGCTGGCCTTCGGTAGGGAAGGTGATCCCGAGATTCCATGAATATCCGCTCCAACGTTTCATTCAATCCCGTGTAAGTGGAGAATTTTGGCTCTCCCTAACGTTTCCTTGCCCTGCCAAAGTTGTCATCCGACTTCCGTTTTCCTTTATCCTTATCCTTGCCCGAGCTTCCGCCGGATGGCTCTCCATCCTCGGCTGGGTTCACTTCCTTTAACTTCATATTCGAACATGCATCCTCCTGTCAAAGGAATCTCTTGGCCTCGTGAAAGAATTCCACGAGATCGATTGGTGGGTCCCGTATCAATGACACTTTGAAATCCGAGTTATCCCTTACTCCTGACACTGCTGCCATTAAAACCATTGATGGGTCCGGCCGATCCACCGAAGCAACCGCTGCATTGAACCGAGTTAAGAAAGTTCTAAGCGATTTCCTGTCCTTTGATTCAGTGATGTTAGCGTCATTACGTTCTTTGGCCTTTTGATATGAACCCGAAACTGCTATAAAAACTTATCCACTAATTCCGTCCATTTCCTGATAGATCCCTCTTTCAACTGCCTGAACCACATAGCAGCTATATCCGTCAAGTACAGGGGGAACATCGGGCCATAACCTCCTCCGATGCCCCTAGCACTTCCATGTGTCTCGTGTACCTCATCAAGTGATCGGTAGGATCAGCCTTGCCATTGTATACCTCCAGCGTAGGTAGCTTGAACTCTAGTGGGTTCCGAGCCATTCTGATGTCATGGGTAAACGGACACATGTTTACTCCTTCCAGGTCTCTGTTTGTTAAACCTCCGCACATAGTTCGCCTGATAATCTCAGCCAACCCAGCGTTGTCCATCAAGGGTTGCCCTCCGAGTCCTTGAGGGAATTCTGGTATGTACTCTTCATCACGCGCTCCTGCATTCCTGCCAGCATCTTGTTGTGTGGTGTCACCTAAAGTCCTTCCATGGGTCGGTCCATCGTTGCCGGCTGGTGTGCCCCCATGCTTGGATCCATCCTGATTAACGGTCGTGTGCTGATTAGGGGCTGCGCCCTGTTAAGCTACTCCGTCTGATTGCCTGTTGGATCCTTCCATTCCAGCTCCATGGATCTGAACTCCAGCAATTCCAGCTGTTCCTGCCTGTCCAAACTGTCTGAGAAGGTTTTGCATCATTTCCTCGTGTCTATTTAAAAACTCTTCATGCATTGCTCCCATCATCATCTCCATCTCGTCTCTGGTAATGAAGGCCGAAGTCTGATTAGCTCCTGAAGATGCTTCCCAGCTTCCTTCATGCTGACTTCTCTCCGCTCTTTGTCTCCTTGTCGATTGCTTTGTCATGGGTCCTTTTAGATCTGATCATTTAGCCTTTCAAATCTGAACTTCAAATCTGGTATAGAGGGCGCTAGTCCTTCTCAGTGAAAGCACCAAAGTGTTTGTGCCAAAATTGGTCACAGACCCCAGAAGTAGTGAAAGCACCAGTGTTTGCACACAGATTCACAATATTTCAACACAGATCTTAGATCACAAATAAAATAGAGAATAATAATGAAGAAAGCAGGAAAGAACACAAGGTTTATAGTGGTTCGGCAACCTCCGGCCTACGTCCACTTTGAATCAATCCTTTTATTCCTTTGATTACAATTACAATCCTTTTCTATCAATTATGAAAATGGCAGAGCTTCAGCATCAGAGAAGGAGAAGATCCCTTTTTAGTTGCCATAGCCCTGCTATTTATAGGTGTAGATCCGAAAATATCCACCTCAAAACCCGGAATACCTCTTCTCTTGCGCAAGTGGGCCCACCAGATCAATACAGAGCGATTTGGGATCGATGCGTGTCCAATTCGTATCGATCCAAAAGTGGTCCAATCAGGCTGAGATCGATCATGAAGGTTCTCTAGTGCATCAGGAAGCTCCTCTCCAAATTTTGTAGTATTTGGACTTGTAGACTATGAGATATGATCGATGCAATTTGTAGCTTTCGTGAAGGCTGAAGCGTCTAAAGCGTTCGTATCCGTGAGTTCGTATCCATCACCTTCGTGTCCATCAACCTGTTCCCCTCTTCGCATCGATCGGCCACTGTTCTCTTCGTATTGACCCTTGAGCACTCCGAAAGCGCAGGCCTTCGTATCCATTATTTCGCATTCACTTGTTCGTATCGGTCCTTTCCCTCGTATCCAACCTGGGTTCTCTTCCTTTGTGTCGATCTCAATCGCATCGATCATTACTTATTCAATACGAACATGTATAGAGCCGAAATACATTGTACCCTTCTCCTTGATCGATACGAACGACGCGTTCGTATCGGTTCTGGCCATCTTCTTCATGTCCTTAATTCGCATCGATCAAAAGGCTTGATCGATATGAAATCACATCGAATCCAACTACCTCGAGTCGAACAAAACATCAGGCGCCTATCTATTCAATCCAAGTCCACAGCCATCGAGTCGAAATCCACTTAACCTTTCTCCCTGATCGATATAAATGTCTTGTTCGTATCCATAGGCATCGATACGAACAAGGATTCCTTAAGCATGCATCCATCAATATCTCGAACAAACAAACTCCGTTCGACTCGAAATTTGAAACATAGCCTTTTCTAGCCTTGATCATCGTTCTCAACCAATCTTGTCTTGATTGGAGCTCGACCAAACCTTGACGACATCGATCGTAGCCTTATTTCCAATCGATCTCCAATCATGATATCCATCCTTTCCAGCCAATATATTGATATCCCGGCCTTGACCAAAAGGTGGTATAACAGCAACCAAAATGAATTTCTCCTCGAATCTCGCCTTGAACTAGTCCCAAGTAAACTGATCCTCGGATGTAGTAACTCTAATAGTGTTCCACCAGTTCATAGCTCTCCCTTGAAGCTATTGGGAAGCCAACCTCCTCTTCATAGCATCGTCCAATTCGAGGTCATCAAAAATCCTTTTGCAGGCGTCCAACCAATCCTGCACTTCCATAGCTGATTCCGTTCCTTGAAATGGTTTGCCACCAAGACTAGAAAATCCTTGTTTAGCTTAGCGAAATCAACTTTAGGCACCTACGCTTAAGCATCACCACCAACAGCAACATTTAGAGCGGCCGCTTGGGCATTTTGTAGCAGGTTCGCTATCATCGCATTGAACATCGCCTGCAAGTCAGGGTTAGCAACCCCGAATCCACTCCTTCTTCAACTACAGAGATGGAGTTCCTCACACTATTTCTTGTATATCAGATCATTCATGGTCTGTAAAAGAATGATCAGTCTCTAATAAAGAAAATTGCATTTATAGTACTCGTGTGTACATGCGAGTTATATACTATATATACTACTATATGGTTTTAAAAACAAAAATATATAACAAGTACATACTCTCATACACACACACATATACATACATTATACACACACGTGCACACACACTCTCTCTCTCTCTCTCGATCTAGTCTAGGATGATAACTCATTTCCGATCTATACTGGACCATAGTATCAACTCAAGTTAATCATGTAATTTAGAGCTCTAATACCAAATGTGATGACCGTCCTATACCACTGACGCTCAATATAACTATATAGTGCGTTGCTGCCCTACCGAGTCATAGAACGATTATCAAGGTTTAAAAGAAATAAAATATCATAGAGACTGCCGTATATCTCACATCACATTAAATAAAATATAATAATCATCTAAATAATGAAATAATAGAGATAATAATAATGTAGTGAACCAAATATCGGAGCATAGATCCACAAAGTTATAAGACATAGTAATAGAGTTTATATATAGCGGGAATAAACCCAAATAAAGTGTCTCGTGTTAGTTATAACGCCCTACCTTTAGACCCTCACTGAAAGCATTGATGACTTCAATACGCTCAAAAGGTATAGAAACGACAGTAGAGTTTCGACTAGGTCGGAACCATCATTTTCGAAAGCATTCTTTTATAAACAAGGGTCTTAGTCGAAAGCTCCACTTTTAAACAAAGAAAGGCGGCAACAAGTTCGAAAGCAACTAGGTATCGACTTGGTCAAAAGCACCCTTCAAAAATAAGGCAGCCACATATCTTTTAAAAGTGAACAATGGTTTCGCCTCTATCGAAAGCAATGCCTTCGACTCCCTGCCTTCCGCACTTCACCAATCCACTTCGTGCCAATCTCATTGATTCCATGTGGATTGGTTCCGGCTTTAATAGGTTTCGGCTAGGTTGGTCTCGACTGAGATGGAGCGGAGGCATTTTTAACAACCCGAAATTTAACCCATAATAATTAATTCATTAATTAATGAAATAATAAAATAATTTTATGAAATTATCAGAATTGAGCCACGCGAGTTGCACCATTGTGTTTGTGGTAATTTTCTGATCAATTTCCATATATAGAACGTCAGAATATGAGTTTATATGAGTGAGTTACAAATTAAAATAAAAAAATGAAAAAAATAATAATTAATTGGGCTAGGTCGACCGAGAGGTCGACCCAACCGTGCCCTAGGTCGACCGCCTGGTCGACCTAGAGGAAGGGGCGGTCGACTGCCCGGTCGACCCAACTTTCATTCGTTCGAACGTTATAAGCGTCATTTGCATTCTTTTAACCAATCCGGTCCTTCCATTCTTGCATCCAATGGCTGCTATTCAGCCTATGACGTGGTTGCATCCTATTCAATCCTCAAATCCAACGGTCCGAGATCCACTTCTACACCTATAAATAAAACCCTAGACCTAATACTTTTTCTCATTCTAAGATTTTCTCTAATTGGGTTCACCTTTTCAGGAAGGACCCTAAACAGAATAATTTTCCAAGAAGGAAATCGTTTTAAATAAAAATATTTAACAACCCCAAGTGGATCCGGGAAGACCTAAAGGGAAGAGCTAAGGACCAGAGGTGAGTGATTATAATTATTTTAGATCTCTTGAAGTAATTTAAAATAATATGGTTTACAATAGTTGTAGTTTTACTACGAATTTTGGAATAACCTTTTTAGCAGTTTTATTTACAGTTTTTTAGAATTATTTTCAATCTATTTCTTTCTAGCTATTCTTTTCAGTTAATTTTAGATTATTTCTATTAATTATATCTTTTCCATTTATTTATAGTTTATTTACAGTATTTTAGTTTATTTACTGTTATTTATGCGTTATTTACATCTTCTTCCTACGCTTTGGATTCCTTCTATTTTCGGTTTTCTTTTATTTCTCCTTCTTCTTCGCCTATGGACTAGAATAGATTAAACACGAATATGGATTAAAATTATAAGAATACTGAAATAACAGAAGATAAGATGTAAATTGTAAAGACTGTAATAAAAATGGAATTAAGACTGAAATTGAGCCTAATTATGATATTAATGTTAGAATTGGACTAATTAAAGATAATTGATCTAGTTATAACTTAGAATTATAACTAAAAAGAGTATAAGATAAAAGAGGCTTATTTTCACACTTAGACCTTGGGTTAAGTAATAAGCATGATTATAACGTAGGTTATAATAAGAAAAAGAATGGAATGAGGCTTATTTTAAGACTTAGGATAAATTAAAAAACAAAGATTGTGAAGATAATAATAAAGACTTATTTAAATAAGTATATACAAGTTCCATCCCGAGGGCGGATGCCCCGAACCATCCCGAGGGCATTCCAGTACCAGCCTAGTTTCGTAGGTATCTACAAGCCATGACTCCAGAGGTGCAGGGCCAAGCACCCAACCCAGAACCAGTGGGTGGGAATCCCATTAACCCACCTGCAGCAGTTAATTTCTCTAGGCTCTATAAGGATTTTGCAAGTTTTGGTGGAAATACTTTTTCCAGTACAGAGACTTTTGTAGGGGCAAGAGACGAGTGCACCAGCAGCGCAGATTCAGGCGTTAGATGCAGCACCATCCAGCAACGTTCCAGAGAGAGGTATGAAAGTCACCGTTGAAGGTATGATTTCTATTTCAGATTTTCCCATTCAGACTCTTTTCGATTCTGGAGCATCACACTCTTTCATCTCTAGTTCTTTAGTAGATTGTTGCACTTAGACATCTCTTTAGTAGTAGACCCCATTGTTGTTTCAAACCCCATAGGAGGATCGACACACTTGTCTATGGTTTGTAGGAGTTTGAAATTTTTTATCCTAGGCGTAGAATTTGATTATGATGCCTATGTATTGGGATTCTCGGGGTATGGGATGATTTTGGTGATGGATTGGCTATCCATATATGGAGCTATATTAGACTGCGAGAGGAGAGTCGTTAGACTAGAGACATGCAACGGTAGGACTCTCGAGGTTTCTTGCGACCCGTAGGGGTCAGTTATGTTGAGCTTCCTTTATTCCCTCGATTCATCATCAGCAAAGTTAGATTCAGTTCCTGCCGTCAGAGATTTTCCAAACGTCTTTGAGGAGGTTAGGGAACTACCCCCTAAGAGAGAGATTGACTTTAGGATTTATTTGACCGATAATGCTAAGCCGGTAGCATTACCCGTGAGGCACATGGCACCTAGGGAGAAGTAGGAATTGAGCAAGCAAGTTCGTGAGCTTTTGGAGAAAAGGTTTCATAAGAAGGAGCATATCGGAGTAGGGAGCACCAGTCTTCTTCGCTACTAAGGCTGATGTTTCCCTTCGACTTTGCGTAGACTATAAAGAATTAAATAAGCTCACGAAGAAGAACCGTTATCCACTTCCTAGGATAGATGATCTTTTCGACCAGTTGGTTGGCTCTTCGGTATTCTCTCAGCTTGATTTAGCCACTGGATTCATCAGCTTAGGATCGCTGATGATAGCATTGATAAGACCGCATTTAGGACACCCGACGGATTCTTTGAGTGGTTAGTCATGCCTTTTGGGCTAACAAACGCTCCAGCCTATTTTGTAGATTAGACGAGCCATGTTTTTAGAGATGTCCTAAATAAGTTTATGGTGGTATTCGTGGATGACATTTTTTGTTTTCCAAGAGTATGGAGAAGCATGCTGTTCATTTAGAGGAGGTTCTTCACACACTTCGTAATCATCAGTTGAGGGAAAAGTTTTCGAAGTGTCACTTTTGGCGAGAGGAGGTACGTTTCTTGGGGAAAGTAGTCTCGAGAGAGGGTTTGGCTGTTGACCCCGCTAAGGTGATGACAGTGCAAGATTGGAAGGCCCCCAAGAACGTTACCCGAAGTTAGAAGCTTCCTAGGATTGGCTGGATATTATAGGAAGTTCATCAGAGATTTTGCCAAGATTTCAGCACCACTTACTCGCCTCACTAAGAAGAACAAAGCATTCGCGTGGGATGTGGATTGTGAGGATTCCTTCACGAAGCTTAAGAGAGCTCTTACTAGTGCACCAGTGTTAGTTTTACTTGATGGAGCTAAGCCTTTTACAGTATACACTGGTGCATGTGGGATGGGTCTAGGAGCGGTGTTGATGCAAGAAGGAAGAGTGTTATGGGAGTATGCAGTTGAGGATGCATGAGAAGAACTATCCTACCCATGATTTGGAGTTGGCTGATATAGTTTTTGTGCTCAAGTCTTGGAGGCATTACTTTCTTGGAGAAAGGTTCGAGCTTTTCACCGACCATAAGTCATTAAAGTACCTATTCTCATAGAAGGATTTGAACTTGAGGCAGCAGAGATGGATGGAGTTTTTGGCGTCGTACGACTTTGAGATAGCTTATACCCCTGGCAAGGGAAATATGGTTGCAGATGCGTTGAGTAGAAAGAAAGCAACCCTTAGTCATTTGTTCGTAGAGTGGATGAGCCTAGAGTTTATTTCCACTTTTGATTTTAAGCCCTCTACGGACATTACCCCGGGATTATTAGCAGCGCTTGAGGTGAGGCCTACCTTTATAGATCAAATTGCCTCGAGGCAGCGAGAGGATTCATAGCTTATGGATATTGTGGATAGGGTTAGCCGAGAAGAGGTCTCTAGACATCTCCAACGTTATTCCATTGATGGCAAAGGGTGGCTTAGGAGAGATGAAAGGCTTTGTGTTCCTCGAGTTAGTGATTTGTTGAGAGCAGTTCTAGAGGAAGCACACCATTCTCGTATGACTATTTATCCGAGTGGTGATAAGATGTATAAGGACATGAAGAGGATGTTTTATTGGAGTGGCATGAAGAAGGATGTAGAAGAGTTTGTAGCTAAGTGTCTGTTGTGCCATAGGGTTCAGGCGAAGCAGCAGAAACCTGGTGGACTACTTCAGCCATTGGATATACCCGAATGGAAGTGGGACAGCGTTTTGATGGACTTCATAGATGGTTTACCCCGATCTAGGAAGGGGAATAATAGTATTTGGGTGATTGTATATCGTTTGACTAAGAGCTCCCACTTCATTCAGGTTAAAAGTAAGAGGACGACATCTTATTTGGCATCCTATATGTTCGTGAGGTAGTCCGACTTCATGGAATTCCCTCTAGCATAGTGAGCGATAGAGACCCTATTTTTACTAGCGAATTTTGGAGAAGCTTGCAAGAGGCTTTAGGGACACAGCTTAGGTTGAGTATGGCCTATCACCCTCAGACGGATGGCCAAATGGATAGAGTTAATAGAGTGCTTGAGGATTTTTTGCGAATGTGCATTCTAGACTTTGGAGGAACTTAGGAGGAGCATCCTCCTTTGGTGGAGTTCGCATATAATAACAGTTTCCAAGCTAGCATTAGGATGACACCATTTGAAGCTCTATATAGGAGACATTGCAAATCACCCTCATGTTGGGTAGAGTCTACGGAGAAGTTGCTACTTGGTCCTGACATGGTTAGTGAAACCTCAGAGAAGGTGGATTTGATTCGAAGGAGGATGAAGATAGCCCAAGATAGGCAGAAATCTTATGCGGACAAGCGGAGGAGAGACATTGAGTTTGGGGTTGGAGACTTAGTTTTTATTAAGGTATCCCTGCTAAGGAAGGTGGTAAGGTTTGGATCGAGTGGGGAGTTAGCCCCCAGATTTGTAAGACCATTCCCTATCGTAGAGAGAGTAGGGAAGAGGGCGTATCGAGTGAAGCTCCCAGAGAGGCTCGCAGGAGTGCGCGACGTTTTCCATGTTTCTCACTTGAGAAAGTTCTTACATAACTCGACGGAGGTTGTGGAGCCTAGTCAGTTGGAGGAAGTGGAAATAGAAAAGGAAGCATCGGTTCGTCATATTCCTACGAAGATCATTGGACGAGACACCAAGAGACTTAGGAATAAAGAGGTTCCGTTAGTAAAGGTGCAGTAGGGAGATGAAGTTGCAGACGCTACATGAGAGGCTGAAGAAAAGATTCGTACTTCATATCCTCATCTTTTTAATAGTAAGTTTTAGAATTTCCTATTTCCATCTTTATTTTTGAATAGGTTATTTCCTTAATTATCCTTTGGGAGGGTAGGACTTAGGGTTTAACCTATGGATGGTAGGATTTGATGTAAACATGTTATTAGGACATGTTATGAATGATGTATGCTAGTGGTTGCAAGTGTTTGCTAGTGGATGCTAATGGACACATATACTTACACTAGGCACTATTATCTTTTAGGGATCAGCATAACTAGGACACTAGGGAATATGCATATGGATGTGTGCGCATTTGCATTTTTCTTTATTTTCCATGGTTGCTATAAATGGATGATTATTACATGATTGTTGCATTTGGATGATGATTGTCGCACACATATAGAACTATCGGTTCTTATTAGGGAATTTGAATTCACTTGATACATGGCACGGACATGATTGCATAAAAGGAGGTCGACTGAATCAGTGGACCGCCTAATCTTTTGCATTAGTCAGGGACATTGACACTACACTAATTGCATAAGTATCATAAATCGCATTAGAAAGACTTAAGGACAATGGATGTAATGGATGATGGTTGAGTAGTTGGCTGTAGAACTTGGATGAAAACATTTGGTTCATTCTTTTATCCTTAGAGATTTCGGAGAATGTAACAACCCGAAATTTAACCTATAATAATTAATTTGTTAATTAATGAAATAATAAAATAAATTTGTGAAATTATTAGAATTGAGCTACGGGAGTTGCACCATTGTGTTCGTGGTCATTTTTTGGTCAATTTCCATATATAGAACATCAGAATCTGAGTTTATATGAGAGAGTTACAAATTAAACAAGAAAAAAAAATATAATAATTAATTGGGCTAGGTCGACCGAAAGGTCGACCCAACCGTGCCCTAGGTCGACCTTTCGGTCGACCTAAAGGAAGGGGCGGTCGACCGCCTGGTCGACCCAACTTTCGTTCGTTCGAAAGTTATACACGCCATTTGCATTCTTTTAACCAATCTGGTCCTTCCATTCTTGCATCCGATGGCTCCTAGTCAGCCTATGACGTGGTTACATCCTGTTCAACCCTCAAATCCAATGGTCTGAGATCCACTTCTGCACCTATAAATAGTACCCTAGACCTAACACTTTTTCTCATTCTAAGATTTTCTCCAATTTGGTTCACCTTTTCAGGAAGGACCCTAAACGGAATAATTTTCCAAGGAGGAAATCGTTTTAAATAAAAATATTTAACAATCCCAAGTGGATCTGGGAAGACCTAATGGGAAGAGCTAAGGACCAAAGGTGAGTGATTGTAATTATTTTAGATCTCTTTAAGTAATTTAAAATAATAGGGTTTCCAATAGTTGTAGTTTTACTACGATTTTTGGAATAACCTTTTTAGCAGTTTTATTTACAGTTTTTTTTAGAATTATTTTCTGCCTATTTCTTTCTAGCTATTCTTTCAGTTAATTTTAGCTTATTTTTGTTAATTATAGTTTTTCCATTTATTTACAGTATTTTAGTTTATTTACTGTTATTTATGCGTTGTTTACATCTTCTTCCTACGCTTTGGATTTCCTTCTATTTTCAGTTTTCTTTTATTTCTCCTTCTTCTTCGTGTATGGATTAGAATAGATTAAACGTGAATATGGATTAAAATTATAAGAATACTAAAATAACGGAAGATAAGATGTAAATTGTAAAGACTGTAATAAAAATGGAATTAAAGCCTAATTATGATATTAATGTTAGAATTGGACTAATTAAAGATAATTGGCCTAATTATAACTTAGAATTATAACTAAAAAGAGTATAAGATAAAAGAGGCTTATTTTCACACTTAGACCTTGGGTTAAGTAATAAGCATGATTATATCGTAGGTTATAATAAAAAAAAGAACGGAATGAGGCTTATTTTAAGACTTAGGGTAAATTAATAAGCAAAGATAGTGAAGATAATAATAAAGACTTATTTAAATAATTTATCTAAGTTAATAAGCAAAGATGAAAGTAGGACCTGTACCAAAAGGCATTCCTTATTAGACAAAATGGTGGTCTCACATTAGCCTGAAGTGAGATGAGGGCACACTTATACTAATAATGGTAGTAATTGGTCAATTAAAAGCCCAAATCATGGGGAATTTGGACAAGGGGCTCAACTAGATATTGTTTGGATGATGGGCCAGTACCAACAGCATTTCCCCTATTTTTCTATGGACACAGTGTTTCACATAATCCTGAAGAGAGACGAGGGGCACGCTTATGTTGGAGCACAGGTGATAAGAAGACCCAATAGGTGGAGCAACATGTAGCATGAGCATGGTGGCAGTTATGCGTTCGACTTCCATTTCGGTGCTCAGTAATCGCTATGAGTTCCAAGCGCTTAAGTATGTGTGTCTTTCGTAGACACCATTGCCTTCTGTGTAGGGAGCTATATAACGTCTAGTCCATAGTAGATACTTTGTGCGTCATTCGTAGACACCATTGTACTTTATGCGTCTTTCGTAGATGCCATTACCTTATGTGTAGGGAGTTATATAGCGTCTAGTCCGCAGTAGGTACTATGAAGTAGCGGACCGATCAAAAGAGTAGAATTAGGATTTCATCCTAATTATAGGATTAGGGATTTAGCCTAATCAAAACAGCAATCTAGGATAAGTGCAAACAATCAAAGTTAACCAATCATATTTAATAGTTAATTCGTATTTATTTCCAACTTATTCCTTCTTCTATTTCCTTTGTTTCTTTTTATGTACTATAACTGTTGTAAAGCCTATTACCTTTACTTTACTTAAAGATTCTAGTAATTACTATCATTCATCAGACTTTTAGTCTGACCCACTCCTCTATTTTCCCCCTTTTCCCCCATAGGCAATCAAGGAAGAGGACGGTAGGTTGCAGTTGCTTAGAGGTTTCTTTGAAGGAGATTCCACTATGTACTTCCACTACTTTTATTTCAGCTTTTTGTTCTTTACTTTTACTGGCACATGTTGGGGAATAGTTGTACTCTGATTTCTGAGACTATGGTTTTCTTTGATTTCATAAGACATATATGCATGGTATTTTGACACGTGATGTATTTGGTATTTGGTGACTTATTTGGTTTTTAAAGCAATTATGAAGTTCTGTTCTAGATAATTTATTATTTAAATTGTTTACGTTGTTTTTACGTAATTTTGTCTTGTGAACCATAGTCTCTGCTAGTTTTAGCTTATACCTACAATGCACCATGCTTTCTAGTGTGTCCTTTTGGGTATACTAAGGGGTGTAGGGTGTTTCAGCATTGGAGTCGAAAGGCACTTCTAAAAGAGGCAAGAACCAACTTTTCTGGATAAAAACTGATTAAAGCCAATTAAAGCAAATACTTTCTAACTAACCTGCCACTTGTAAACAGATGATTTGTTGCCTTAACTTTACAAATTCTGTACCAAAATAACTGCCACTTAATTTTAGATCTAGACCAAGGTTACTTTAGCAAATAAGTACTTCTTTTAAAATAATTTAATTTCCATAGCACATCACTTAGGAAAAATCCCCAAGAATTACAGAAACAGTTTAATCATGTTATCTAACATACAAAAATTCCAGGCCCAATTTCTTCCTGAAATAATCAAAATTAAATTTAAACCCAATTTTATCATATTTTCCTTAGAAAATTCATAATAATCTTTCCATAGCTTGGAAAATTATCAAAATTAAAACCCAACTCCAAAATCATGTTTTACATAACATAAAATTTTTCCATGGCATTCAAAGATCATTTACAATCGGTTTTGCCCTAAAACCGTATAAATCCTCATTTAAACAATCTTGTTTAAATTAAACAAATTATAATTCAAGCATATCATCATCCAAAACATCATAGAAACGAATTTAATCTTAAATCCAAAAACATATGATCATAAAATAAAAATAGAGATGATATGAATTATTATTCACCTTGATTATGATAAGGAGACTGGACTGAGATTTATTTCCCTAGCTTTAATCCTTAGCTTTACTTTGATTTCTCTTCTCTTTTCTTCTTAGCAATGGACGACTCCTCTATTCTTACGTTTATATTTTTGTTTTCAAAATGACATGAATGGGAAATGAAATTATAAGGAACGAGAATATATAAGGGTAAGGGGTTATGTGCGGCTAATTCCCATTATGCCCTTATGTTAATTAGCTTAAAAACCATTCTTAAGCCCATTTAATTAATGAATCGAGCTCGGCCTAAATTTTATTTTCATATCTCAATCCCCTTATCATTCTAATTATTACATTATTCTATTTAATTTATCTAATTAAATCTCCTAAATAATGTTATCAAAAATTATGGGTGTTACATATATGAACTAGAACTAGATTTGTGAGAATACTCACCTTAGCATCCAAAACTTCAAAATTGCAAGCATCAAAACAATGAAATTTCCTACATTTTTGTCTTTGGTGCACCAGTGATTTGACATAACAAATCTCAACATTTTCCTATGAAATTTTTAAAGGAGATGTATTTATGAGTTATGCACAACATATCAAAATTTAAGATTTTTATGATTTTTCTAGAATTAGTTATGATTTTTATGCTAACCAGCGTCTTCAGCATCATATTTGCATTTTCCCACTTGCTATTCCACCAACTTTGATCTCTAACCATGGCTAAACCCTAGCCCTTTGGGTCTAAGGGGTGGAGAAGATCGTAGAGAAGCTTAGATTTAAGTTTAGGGATTTTTAGGATTTATTTGGTTTGATTTGAGAATGTTTTAGCATAGGATTTTGAGTGAGGAAGAAAATGTGTTTACTGTAAATTGTTTTGGTTGAAGTAAAAATGAGAAACAAACATACATGTTTCTCACTTCTTATTCAACTTTAGGCCTTCGGTCTTTATTTTTTTACAAAAGAAATAGGTTGTTATATTTTTTTCTCCTTTTTATTTCTCTTTCTAATTTCTTTTCCAATTACAAAAGAGAATACTTCTTATAACAAAGTTTTAAAACATGAATTGATTTCACGATTTAGCTTCATTTTTGTCAAAACAAACTAAGTCCATTCATTCAATGTTATTTACAACAAATGTTATTCTAACCATTTCAAAAACTAGAAGGGAATGGTCTTTTGAATTTCAAAAATCTTATTCTGACAATAAATCCCAACTTCATTGTTCTCAATAAATTTTATATCAAATTTATTGCAATAATTTTTAATGGAAAAATAATTAATAATCAACGTTTATTTGCAAATAAAAGATTTAAAAAAAATCTCATTAGTCCTATATTATTATTAAAATAATTTACCATTCATTTATTTAATCCATATTTTCCCAAACTACTTTTATATTTAAATAATTGATTATTCTATTTTAACTCCTCATTTTAAATCCTTATGGATCTATTTTTCCATTAATTTAATTTAGTTCCTAAACTTTCTTTTATTATATAAATAAAAGAATCAAACTAATAAAATAATATTTTTCTTTTTAAAGCCCATTTATGAATTCTTCTTGCAATCTAATCCAAATTCACCTTAATTTGAAAAATAGGAATAAACAAAAATCCCCAAAATCCCCATTATAATTAATTATTACAGTTTAAATTATCTTTTGGATTTAATTCCAGGTAGTCTAGAACCAAGGTTGTTATATACTGCCTCTTATAAAAATTATGTCCCTACAATTCATTAGAGAATTCCATAATCAATTTAATCAATAACATTCAAAATATAACATACACATCACCATCACTACACTTTCGCTTCTCTACCTGAGTGCTTACATAAAATAACACTCACTTGTAAAATTTATTTCGTTGGCGCAACCACACACAATTAACGTTACATTCCATTCAAATGTAATGTATACTATTATAAGTGTAGCGATGCATTTACTTTAGCCTCCAACGGGTCATTTAAAAAAATGATTTCTATAACTTCAAAACGCATAAAATTTATTCAAATATTCTAAGTGTCAAAAATTTTGAAATTTTTTGACAGTCTACTTTGTATGGAGAGCCTTTCGAACAATTATAATATAATAAATTAGATATATATATCGACCAAAACATGGTCAGAAACAATTTATATATCAAATTTTAGCATTTCTATATTTTAAACCGTAGACATACCTTTATTTTAGCATTTTAAGCAAGTTATTTAGCTTATTTGCAGGCAAAGCGAGCCAAAGTCACTAGTTAACCCAAATATACTCCAATAATACCTATTCTCAACTCAAATGAAACATTATTTGCATATAAGAAATAAAATAAGCATATATAACTTTTATGCATATATGCAATGTGCTTTTTTAATTTAGGCCAATTCTCGATAAAGTTTTAAGGTTTAAAATTACAAATTTAGCATGGGTTTCAATAGAAAAAACATTACACAATGTATAAGTTTTGAAAAGCAACAATCGGATCATCAAAACGCAGAGTACACAATGAGTTATGCCATTTTTTTTCCAAAGGTAACAAACTCGAAAAATTTACTTAAGCCTAGGCCCACTTAAGGAAACAATGCTTATAGCATAAGAAATGATAAAATTTTACAAAGCACTTAACATAAAAGTTTTTGCTTGAGTGATTAGCTTTTCGGAAAGTACAAGATCGCCGAAATCGGACATACCGTTCAATAGCTATGATCATAACACTTCAACATTGAAATTTTGAAATTGATTCTCCCGACCAGGTTTTTATTTTAAATACAAACCAAATTTAACCCTAACAGATTTCTAAATTTTCGAAAGCGATGAGTAAGAAAGTTGTTCTATATTAAATTATCTTTCAATAAAAAAAGAATCGTCAAAATCGGGGGACTAAATCAAAAATTATGTCCATATTTGTTAAGCACTTTCCACAGTATAAAATTTCTTAAACAAACTCCTCTTCTACAACTCATTCCTTCACAAAATAAGAATTCCATGCCATAAAAAATCAAAAATATTCCATAGAGCCTCGAAAAGTTTCACAAAATCTTTTCTTTATTGGCTTCCATTCTATAACTTCAAATAAACCAAAATAATTCAAAATTTTGAAGTTTGATGTTTTTAAACTATTATATGTAGGTCAATATTATTTTCAAAGTTTATTTGAATCAAAAAATCAAAATTTGATTTAATTATGGATTTTTGAAAATAATACATATATTTTATGGAATTTAAACTTTTAAGATATAAAATGTTTTTTTTTAAAATGCCTTTTTTTCATTCCAAAGCTTAAATTTCTTTCATTCCGTAACCTCAAAATCTATACCATTTAAAAGTTTTCCTTGCATACTATCATTCGTTTTTTCCAAATAATTTCCGGATTTTTTTTTCAAGAATTAAATATCTAATGAAAAATTTAAAATGACAAGCATTTCATTTCAAATAATCAACTCTTTCCTTGTAATATTATTCTTGATAATTCAAGAACTTTTTACCAAACATAAATTCTCTTTTAATTGAAAATTCAATCCATTGTTTTTTCAATCACATTCCTTTCATGCAAGTATAAACTTATTTTCCAATATATTTTAGAAAATATATATCTTTCATAACTTGTATATACACATTTTTTTTCAAAGCATCCATTTTAAAATTTTAAATCCTTTTATAACTCAGATATAATCCAAGTCTTTAACTTTTATAATTCAGTATAATTGTATTCCAAATCATTTATCAATAAAATTACTTTGTTAACACCATCTATTCTCCTAAATTTAGATCATCAAAATACGAAGTTACTCTTGCTTCAAATATTTTCTTATATTTAAAAATTCATAATTTGTTTACATGATTACTTTACATTCTAAAACAAAACCTTATTTTTTTGCAAATCTAAAAAACTAACACTCTAAGGTGTTCAAGATATCAAATCTCTTTAATATATTGGTTTACAACAAGAATGTAAAATACTATAAAGGTTTCTCTAAAATATTATAACCCTTAATAATTCAAAAAGTCCTAACATCAAAACTTCACTTAAGAGGGTTATATTTCTATCTAATTAAGGGACTATGACAACCCTCAATGTTCAACTCTTAATAATTTCAAATTAAATTTCCACTTTGTAAAATCAAGAATTATAAAATGCCAAACTTCTTGAATTGAGTTTTATATAAATAAAACTATATTTACATGAAATATTTCTTATCCACAAAATCAAAATCATCCAATCTTCAATAATTTATCTAATAAATGGATATCTTATGGTTTTATTCCAACTTCCATTAAATTATAACTCAAAACATCACTTTTTATCTTCCATAAAATCACCATATGCTATACATAACCAATCAAAGTAATATACACAATTCACTTAAGCATATATCTTATAAATGGACATAAACAAATTCTCAAATACCAAATAATATAATAACATTGTCTTGCTATTTATTTATAGCGAATTGCTTCGTCAATTGGCTGCAATGTTGACAATGTGATCAACATCGCCTCGCCACCAACTCGATTATCACTAATGCCTGATGGCTGCATTCACCATCTAAAATAAAATCAACACTTATAGGTATCCTTATTGTTTTTATCATCATTATTCCAACCATCAATACATAAAGCTCTTTTCGTACTGGGTATAGTTTTCATCTCGAAACATTTACCAAAACATTTTCCAAAATATATTCTACCTTTTCAAGCAATACTTAAACTTATGTCAAATCACTTTCATTTTATTATCAAAATTTCATATGATACTTCCCTTTAAATAAAATATATAGTTCATAACACTTCTTAAAATATTATTTATCTGTAAGACTTTTTCTTTCAAAATTCATTACATATGTATATATATACATTTTCTATAACATTTATTCCATTTTAAAGTAATATTTGTCTCACTTAAAACTTTATTTCCTTATTAAATATTATTTGTAACACATTCATAATTATTTATAATATTTTAAATAGCATAACTCAAAGTACCGTGTCCAATAGTATTCAGGAACCTCCATCGATAATGTTGATTAGACACATCAACCAGAAATCTTAAAGTGCTCAACGGGCAATTTAACACAAAAATAATTTCTAAAGACCTCTTTATCAAGGAATTAGATGCTTGTTTTTAATAAGATTCTTTCGATAAATCACTATATTTCCATACAATTATAATTTTCTAATAATAATTCAATAATACATCCATGCACACATCAAACAACTATCTAATTCCAAATATATCTTAGTATTTAATTAGTTGTTCTTATGAATTAATGTTTCATTTTATACAAAATAATTTTCATTATCCTTGCGCTATGACATTACTAAAAACTCCGCAAATGCTTTTAATTAATATCGAGAGAAGTACTCAAAAGTCTCCAACTTTTGAGTACTTCTCGAGTAAGTTTCAAACTTCTAAGTAATGAGTCTTACTCAATACTGATTTTTGCATAATTACTTATAATTTTTAAAACATCCAAGCATCCATTACCCAATCAATCATATATAAGAGTAACTACTAAAGGCACTCAGTGGAAGGCGATACATCAGCTTCCACTATGCAACATTGATAACTAACGGATTAAGACACTACAATTATTCAACTCAAAGCCATCTAAGGTTTAATTTATATCATCCATTGAACCTTACTCTTAACAAACATGAGTTTTAAATTTCATCAATACTTCCATAATAGTAATTCGCATAGTATTTCAAAAAATTTACAATTACGCCACAAGGGTCATTCCCAATAATCAATTATATTTAGATCTCAAATAAGAAATAAATTCTAAATTCTACCGTGCACACTTAAAGGATGGGACTCTAAGTCTTGCTTAGGCCAAGATTCTCGTCTTAAATATCATATTTGTTCTGAAACTCGGCTCTGATACCAAGCTGTAACGCCCCACCTTTAGAACTTCATTAACAAGGATATTATTATGTAATATCGTCTGCTAATGCAGAGAATAAGGCTGGTTAGGAGCGACCATCCATAGTATTGCTTTGGACGAGTATCGATACGTCAAATTGGATAAATATAATTATTTATTTTTCTTTTCTATAAGAGATTTCGACTATCCGATCCAGACGCAAAACAATAATATAGTGGCTTAAAATAATTCAGAGTAATATAAAATATTATAGATCATAGAATACAACAGAGTAATAAACATATCTCATAAAGCTGAAAGAGACATGTATACATTACACGGATTAGTCTATAAAATAGTGGTCATAAGTTAACCACAAGATATATATGAGATACATAAGACAGCCCAAAAGAATATACATCAAAATGAGTCACTATCTCAACATATATAATAGATTGCATACACTACTAGACTACTAGTATACTAAAGCATATATACTAGCAACAAGCTAATCCAACTCTAAGGTCATCATACTGAAGTACCCAAAACACCTCGGTCTAACTCGAGTATTCTATACAAATAATAAACGGGTCAGTCTAGTTTTAAATCAAATCAATGTGAGATAGTAAAGATAATGCTATAATAAATCTCAATAAGAACAAATAGCCATATAGTTTTAAATCTCAATAGAACATTATCATTCTTAAATTTCATTCACCAAAACCCAAATCAATTTTAAGCTTTAAAAAGTAAATACCAAGAAATATTTGGTGAAATACAAATCTTATAGATTCCAGAAATTAGTAATAGAATCCAGAAATCAAAGAGGGAGGCGCCTAAACTTACCACATATTGTGAGCATGTAGACTCACTGAAAACGCGTGTTATACACAGATGGTCCTGAAGACAAACTAATGGGCATGAAAACCCATAAACCACAGATGGGCATGAAACCCATAATTCCACAAAGGAGCATGAAAACCCATAGTTCCACAAATGGGCATATAACCCATAATCCATAGATCCACCTGTAAACGGATTAACACAGAAGATAAACATGTAAACTTATCTAAGTAAGTGTTATATACTTCCGAATAGTAACTAGTCAAGTAACGACTTTACGTCCCATACTGCATAGGTTTACTCAAAATTTACTACAAATTAGTAAACTTCACTCGAGAATAAATAAGGATTCAATCGAATAAGTCCAGGAATTAACCAACGAAGTTAATGCAAGCATTCCATACCACTTGTTTTACTAAACCGTTTAATTGAATTCCTCATCCGAATGGAATAATAGTTTATATATATTAAAACCAATTTTGTTTTTAAAATATATGTTTAGAAAATAGAGTTGATAATATTTGAAATAAGATTTCCATACAATAAATAGTAGTAAACATTTTATTTGAAAATAGGGTATTGAAGTTGAATTGGTTTGTAAAAATAAATTCCACAAAAATTCTTTTAGAAACTTCATGAAATATATATATATATATGTATGTATGTATGTATGTATATATGTGTATATGAAATCGGTATTAATTAAACCAAGAATTGTCACAAAATCAAACCATCAAAGAAAAGAATTCAAATCCCAGAAATATAGAAGCATTTGGAAGCATCAAAATGATCAAAACAAGGCAACAATCGATGCACCAAAAGGCAACACAAAGCAGAGACAAGATTAGGGTAGGAAGTGGTAACATAAAGCACGCGTAGCTCCAAGTCGATGCTCGACCGATTGACTGGTGCTTTATGATCGATCGACCAGTAGTGGAACTTGAAGCATGTGTGCTTCAGGTTTCGTTCCCCACCGATGACTAAAACTTGACGTTGTGTTCCGATGTGATTTCTTTGGTTTACATCAATAAATTTTGACTATTAAAACCCAAATGCTTGCATGCACACAACCAATAATTGATATAGCAATTAGATAAGATAAACACAGTTGATTTCAATAGACAGAGATGTGCAACTCATAGAGAAATAGACAATAGACTATAGATAGAATACAAAGCTGAGATCAAATTCAAACCATTAAATCAAGTACTTACATACATATGAACTAGAACTAGATTTGTGAGATTACTCACCCTTAGCATCCAAAACATCAAAATTGCATGCATCAAAACGATGAAATTTCCTACATTTTCGTCCTCAGTGAACAGTGATTTAAGATTACAAATCTCAATATTTTCCTATGAAAATTTTGCAGGGGATGTATTTATGAGTTATGCACAACATATCGAAATTTAAAACTTTTATGTCTTTTCTAGAATTAGTTATGATTTTTATACTGATCAGCGTTTTTTGCACTTTCTCACTTGCTATTCGACCAACTTTGATCTCCAACCATGTTAAACCCTAGCTTTTGGGTCTAAGGGATGGAGAATGTTGTAGAGAAGCTTAGATTTAAGTTTGGGGATTTTTAGGATTTTGTTTGGTTAGATTTGGGAAAGTTTTAGCCTAGGGTTTTGAGTGAGGAAGAAAATGTGTTTACTATAAATTGTTTTGGTTGAAGTAAAAATAAGAAATAAACTTACAGGTTTCTCACCTCTTAATTCAACTTTAAGCCTTGGGTCATGATTTGTTTACAAAAGAAATAGGTTGTTATATTTTCTTCTCCTTTTAGTTTCTCTTTCTAATTTATTTTCCAATTCCAAAAGAGAATACTTCTTATAACAAATTTTTAAAACATGAATTGATTTCGCTATTTAGCTACATTTTTGTCAAAACAAACTAAGCCCATTCGTTCAACTTTGTTTATAATAAATGTTATTCTAATAATTTCAAAAACTAGAAAGGAATGGTCTTTTGAATTTTAAAAATCTTATTTTGACAATAATTCCCAACTTCATTGTTCTTAATAAATTTTGTCTCAAATTTATTGCAATAATTTTTAATGGCAAAACAATTAATTATTAACGTTTATTTGCAAATAAAAGATTTAAAACAAATCACATTATTCCCATACTATTTATTAAAATAACTTACTATTCATTTATTTAATCCGTATTTTTCCAAAACTACTTTTATATTTAAATAATTGATTATTCTATTTTAACTCCTCATTTTAAATCCTTATGGATCTACTTTTCCATCAAGTTAATTTAGTTCCTAAACTTTCTTTAAATAAATCAAACCAATAAAATAATATTTCCCGTTTTAAAACCCATTTATGAATTCTTCTTCCAAATCCAAATTCACCTTAATTTGGAAATATGAATAAACAAAATCCCCAAAATCCCTATTATAATTAATTATTACAGTTTAAATTGTATTTTGGATTTAATTCCAGGTAATCCAGAACTATGTTTGTTGCAATAGCAAAGCAAACACTGCATATGCTCCATAGTGTTGCACATCAGAATAAGCAATAGAATATCCATATATAATATGAGAAAGCTCCATCTTGTTCATCCTTTATACTACCACCATGTATACTTAAACCTGCTATCTAGTATACTCATTTAAGAGGTCTCGAGATAATAAGAAGAAATCTTAAAACCTTAAGTCAGAAAAATCTCTGATATGAGAGATAAATGAATCTCATAATACTATACAAGTCGATATAGTAAGGAACAAGGGTATACGAACCATAGCCGACCTGCCCTTACAACCGAAGAGTTAGCACATAAGGATATAATATGCTACTCTTTCAATATACATTCTAATAAAATTAAAATTTTCCTCTTCTTCTTCCCTTCTCACCCAAACCAACACCCTCCACCAAATCCGAACCTCGTTGACAATACATACTCAAAATCTATGCAATCACCTCCATAGACATCACAAACTCCAACAAATCCACTTACAAATCAACCACCATCAGTGGTCATCACCAAACCCATCACTTCAACAGCAAGGTCGCAACCTTAGCCACCCCGAAATCCTCCTTACAACCACCCTGCTACCCCTAACCAAAATTTCATGATTATAGACTCTAACAACACATCATCCTCCTTTCAAGGCCAATGACCTAGCAATCATAGTGATAAACCCTCCATTAGAGAACCCTCTTGATCACCCACCACTCGTGCTCACAACCACACTTCATCACCCACAACTCATCGCACAATTCATCAACCAACCACCTGTACCTAGCAACACCCATACTCTAACCACCACAGCAGCCAAACCCAAAAATCAACAACCTTTAGACTTTCTCGAATTCCTTCTCCTTTATTTAGATCCGCACCCATCACACCATCCATAATCAAAATCAAAGCAGCATACGAAAACCTATGTCAGAACTCTACTATTGCGATAGCCCTTTACTTTATCCATCAACTGCTGCCATCTGAATCACCCTACTTCCAACTCTCATTTTATTTTGACACCATCATAGCCGCAACCTTGGCCGTAATTGCTGAGTGAAATGCTAAGAGAAAGAAGAATAAAAAACGCGGACTGCTAAAGACGTCACTGTTATGCTTAGCGGCGTTGTTGTCGACAGTTGATTACTAGCCGTACCTAGCTGTGTCAGCGTTTAACCATCGTACCTAGCACGTGCGATAGTCGAACACTGTCGTGGCTAAGTGCGGTCGAAGATCGACAGCCGACCGTGGTGACCTAGCCAAATGGCGGTTCCTTTAGCATCACACTAAAAATGTGCAAGGAAAAGTTTTGGATTTGGTTTTTTTCCCGCTAGGGTTAAAGGATTCTAAATTGTGTTTGAAGGGAGGTTTTCTTTTCTAGAAAGAGTGTTGTAAGGGGTACTTAAATTTGTACAATGCTAAAGGCGTTGCCATTTTGGCAAGGGGCTTCGCTGTCGGTAGTAGAATGCCAGTCGCGCTTAGCTACGGTGATGTTTAATTGCGAACCATGCTAGGTGCGGTGGTTGAATACCACCCTACCTAGATGTGGCTGGCATTTAATTGCTAACTGTGGTGCCCTTAGCTAAAGCAGTGGCTCCATTTGCAGTACACTAAATTTTTTGGCCCATCTTAAAATTCCAAAATAAAATAACCGACTTAACCCTTTCAGTAATCCATTTTTACATTAACCCAAAACCACCTGTTTTCCACATCTTAATCACTATTAACTACGGAAAATCATGAAGATTTATCTAATGTCAAACAAAATGATGCTGTGTTTAGTCATACCATAAGCACCACTACCGACTGTGATAGAGACAAACCTCATGTAAGCAACACACAATCGAAATTTTTTATTTTTCCTCGTATGTTTCACTTCCAACCGCCCCACATATATGAACGATGATTATTTTTGGTAGGGGCATGCTGAAACGGATATTGTATAACTGCTTTTACATTTTTCTATATTTGGTTGCTCGACATCAAGCATATTTTTTATGGTAGGTAAATATCTTATAGATTGCCAAAAAATGGTAGAATGTTGTCATATTAGTTTGTCAACTTCGGTAGTCTTTTTCCATATTTACTTACTTATCCTGCTATTGAAATAAATAATGGGAAATTCCGGTACATTAAAATATGATAAAGGACCTCCCTATGACATTGTAGATTGTGTTGGAGTCCCAAAAAATGATCCTCTTTAGAAAAAATTAGAGTTCCTTTAACAAAAGAATTTTTCTAAGAAAAGGTCGATTGTGAAGAAAAAGTGCAGAGTAGATTTTTGATATAACAAAGGGTAGAAAAATAAAATAAAAGAAGAAGAAAATGGGCTTGAGCTTGGTATAAGTCAAAAGAAAAAAGATTAGCGCAAGAAAATGGAAAATGAAATAAGGGCCAAGGAAAAATGAAAAAGAAAAGAAAGCATAGAAGCAATTTCCCCCAACGCAAGACCATCTATCCTACAACTAGAAGTAGCAGCGACAAGGCATCAAGGTCTAACAGTCAAGGCACATTCAGAGGACTATTTGATTCCGTAAGTGTTCAAATCTTTATTTTAATTAGCATGTCACATTAAACTTTGTTGTCAAAATGCTCGGATATCATATATGCATAATTCATACGATTATCACTGTGTTGAATTCTCATCAAATGATTGTTCAATAAAACCTTTAAGGCAGAAATTTCATCACAGTAACCAAAGTCGAAATTTTGAAAATAAACAAAATAACAGATTTTACCCAAATTTTAATAATTTTGATTATGTGCGTAATCTACGTCAAAATAATTATGAACTCCCAAACAATTTATCTCAAAATCAATACATGTTTGGAAATCTTTTTGAAAATAATTTTGACAGTAGAAATAACTTTAGTTATAATACAAACAATTTTCAAAATGGATACTATTTTGTAATAGTATAAGTCAAACTTTTGGGAATAAAAGAATTACAATTCTTCTTTCAAATTTAATAGTTTGGTCATGTGTTCAACTCTCATTACCAAAACAGTTTTTTGTCCAAATGAATTCCAACACCGTGTGCTTATGGTAAAAATAAGGCCTCTTTGTCTCCCATCCCTAGCTTCCTAGGGTTTCCCTCTTTTTAATTTTTTCTTCTATATGACGTTATTTTTTCCTCTTTTCTCTCCAATCCCATTTCTTCACTCTTCTCCCTTTTTTCATCTCTATCATGTCTTCAGTTGTGGATAAGGGCAAAGATGTGGCTGGTGGTGTCTCTGTAGGAGTTGCTTCGATGGTGGATAAGGGTAAAGGTGCGGCTACTTCGGTGGTAGATGTTGACAAGGGTGGTTGGCAAACAGTTTCTAATCGTAGGAAGAAGGCGGGCGTGGCTCCTAGGGTTAATCCTACCAATTAGAAAGTGTTTGCTAGTTCATGGTTTGCTTAAGGAAGTTTTGGGAACCCTATGAAAAGGTTTCTGATTGCTCCAGATGCTAGGAAGATGTCTTTTTGTGAAGGTGTCAGAGAGGATACTGGATCTTGCTCTAAAGAGGTAGTGTTTAGATTCATTGAGCCTATCAGCAATGAGGAAGTGTGAGAGGTAATTTAGTGAATAATTTCATTAAACAGGCAGAAGATGGATGGAACAACTGTTTTCTTTTGTATGTTGTTGGTGCTCGACCTTATTTTAGAAATTTAGAGAATTTCATGAAAAGAGTCTGTTGGAAGGGGACTTTACTTTGCAATCTTAGGACAAAGGAATTTTCATAGTTAGATTTAGCAAGGTTGAAAGCTGCGAGAACATTTTAAAACAAGGCCCATGGTTCTTTGATAAAAAACTTGTTATCATGAAAAGGCTTGGTAGAGCTTTATTGGTATCACTACCGGTCTGGATAAGCTTCCTAGTTTAAGTTTTAAGGTGTGGGGGGCTGATGCAATTAGCATGCTAGTCAGTTCTATTGGTATTCCAATTAAAATGGATTTACCAAAAGTGAACAGAAGTAGGATCTCTTTTGCAAGGGTCTTGGTAGAGCTTAAAGCTAAATCAGGTTTGCCTAACGAAATTGAAGGGGTTTTTTTAGGATGGTTCTGTGTACAAGCAAAGGGTAGAATATGGAACTCTGTCCTTTATATATGATAATTGTATTTGTTTTGGACATAGCAAACAACAATGTCCTATGATAAGGGTCTGGTCCAAAGTGTCGAAGGATAGTGGAGAGAAGGTGTTTGTTCAAGAGGGGTCAGGAGCGAAGGTAAACTTCGGTTTGGGTCATGATAATAAATGCAACGATGCTGTTAAAAACATCACAAGGATAATGCTGAAGTTTTGAGATTGAAGAAAACTAACAGTGAAGTGGAGTAGGCTATCCAATAGTTAAAGGTAATATAGTTTGGTGTTCAACAGGAGTTGCAGGGTCATTTATCAAAAGCTAGTCATTTGGAGGAGAAGTTGATTGATCTTTCTCAAGTGGAGATAAATAAGTCCTCTCGTTCTGAGGCTCTTGAGACGAATTCTGCAGGTGGCATTGGTTTCCATGATATGGCGGAGGGGGTTAGTCAGGATCAGGGCAACTGCGTCTATTCCTTGTCCTTAAAGGTGTTGCCGGAAGGCATTTCCGCTAATACTTCCTTCTCACTGGGTGTTAAGACAACATTCGCATCTACATTGCCTAGTTTTCCTACTATTAATTCTAAATTGTTTTATTCTTCTAGCAATTGTTTAATATGTTAATATTTTGCAAGTATGGGAGAATGCTATTGGAGATCAGCTTGTGGCAGCTAACGTGAATAGACCATGAGCACTTATGATCGTAATATTCAACCAGCTGAGGTTTCTGCTAGTAATGTCAAGGAATGCAACAAATTTGACAATGTTAAAATTGAACTATTGGTCAATAAGAACCCAACATGGGGGAATCAAAGTTTTAGTTCTTCTAAGGGTAAGAGATCTACAATGAGAGAGAGGAGTAAGGCCCTTAATATTTAATTTATGAATATTCTAAGTTGGAATATAAGGGGGCTGCATAAACCCTCTAAAAAGTTGGATGTGAAAAGTTATATTTATAGTTGTAGAGTTGGTTGTGTTAGCTCTCTTGAGAATAACTTCAAATGAATGACATTGAGGCTTGGGGTAAACAGTTTGATCAGAATGGCGTATTATTAGTAATGTTATGTGCTATTACAAATGTAGAATTGCTATGTTAATAGATTCCACTACTTGGGATTTTTCCTTATTAGCGATGAGTGATCAACATATTTTCGTTCAGCTTATGAGCAAGGATCTACCTCCGTTCATTTGCACTTTTATATATGCACAGAATTTTGTTTCTCTTAGGGATAATCTTTGGTCAAATTTACAATGGGAAGCGAGCTTTATTAATTTCCCTTTGTTGCTAATTGGAGATTTTAATCGTATTAGACATTCTAGTGAGAAATTGGGATGCACTCCTATTCCTTTTTGTAAAATGCAGGAAATTGATTTATGTATGCTTAGATTGGGTCTCCTTGAGTTGTAGATTAAGGGTTTTAGATATTCTTGGTGGTCTGGTCCACATAAGAATATTTTAACCAAGATTGGCAGGGTCCTTGCTAATGCAGAATGGTTTAGTTTTTTAATAGTTATGATTTTAAATACCTACCTTCTACTAGCAGTGACTATGCACCAATTCTGTTATGTTTCAACCTATCTGATTGTGTAGGGAATAAATCATTCAAATTTACGAATAGTTGAGTGTTGTTTGATGACTACCTTGGCCTTTTGGAGGATATTTGAAACTTGCGAATTATGGGCAATGTGGTGTTCAAGGTCTTGAAACGTCAAAAATTATGCAAGGAAAGACTGAAGGTTTGGAGTAAGAATAAAAGGGATAATAAATCTAAAATTGCTGATTTGAGGTCCTTATGTGGTTCTATTCAGAAAGAATTGGAGGAAACTCACGATCCGAAAATTGCCAAACATTTTTTGGATTGTAAGTTGTGATTGGATTGAACTCTTCATAGGGAATATATTAACGTTGTCTACAAATCGAAGATTGATTAGTTGTTGAACAGTGATGAACCTACTTCCTCCTTTTATGCTAAAATGTCGAGGAAGCATTTCAAGGAATCTTGCCATGTTAATATATCTGTTAATGGTCTTCGGACATTAAGGAATTTGGTTTGAAAGTTACTAACTTTTTTGAAAAAAATATATAATTATGTTTCCCCGGTATCTCTCCCTAATATAATTTGTAAAAACGTCATTTCTGATTATGGGAAGAATTCCCTAAATAACAAGTTTGATTGTTGTGAAGTTAAAAATGCAGTCTTTCATGTTAAAGATAACATACTAGGCCAGATGGCTTCAATGCTAAATTTTATAAAACTCATTGGAATTTGCTTAAAGATTATCTTACACAGATGGTTTAGGAGGTTTTTGATTCCAGTAAGATTATAAAGGAATGCAATCATACATCCATTTTTCTTATCCCTAAGCTATTTAACCCTGTGAACATTTCTGATTTGAGACCGATTACTTGTTGTAATTTCATTTACAAGTTTATTGCTAAAGTTCTCAACAACAGACTTTGTTTGTTCATGGATTCTTTGATCTATTCTAATTAGTGCGCGTTCATCTCAAAAAGAAATATTACTGATGGTATACTTTTGGCTCTTGAGTTTGTTCGTGGTTTCAATCGTTGTAATAATAAGGATATGTGTTTGAAAATTGATTTAAGAAAGGTCTATGACATGGTTAATAGGAAGTTTGTTACTTATATGATGGTTGCTATGGGGTTTACAGATAAATGGGTTAGGTTAGGTGAAGAGATGATTAATTTTCCTAGCTTCTCTATCTCGTATAACGGCATCATAAGTATTTTAGTAGTTTGAATAGGCTTAGACGAGGTGATCCTATTTCACCTTTTTTGTTTGTAATAGTCATAGAATACCTTTCCCCTTTGATGGATACAAAAGTTCATAGCGGCTATATTAAATTAGGAAATTTTGCAGGGCTGGATATCTCACATCTCATTTATGCTGATGACATTTTAGTTTTTTCCAAGGTAGATGTTCAATGTGCTGAGGCTATTAAGGAACTCTTCGATGAATTTCATTCTGCTACTGGCCTGATGCTTAATGCCGAGAAATCTTCTATTTCTTTAGGAAAGGCTATTCGCGTAAAGATGAGATATGGGGTGCTCTAATTATCAAAGAGGGCTTGCTCCCTATTATGTATCTGGGTGTTCCTCTCTCTTGTGTTAATGTCAAGTATAGGGGCTTCGCCTCCCTTATCGAAAAGATTAACAATAAAATGGAAGGGCGAAAGGCAAAGATGCTTAGTCTTATAGGTACACTTGAACTCATCAATTCTATGGTGTACCTCTTAGTACAATTCTGGATGCAAGCGTTTAAATTTCCTAAGGCCACTATTCATCAGATCATTAAATTGTGTTCGAACTTTCTTTGGAAGACTAAAGTTAGCCAAATTCCTTGGTCCCTAGTTTGTAGGCCGAAATTCGAGGGTGGTTTAGATCTCCATGACCTTGAGGTTTTACAAGTAGGGTTCGGAAATAAAAGACTGGAAATTGCTTAATGATGATGGTCTACGGGCAGATTTCATTAATTGTAAGTATATTAGAAACCGGTATATTTGGGAATGCAACTCTCGTAATGATGATTTTGGAGTCTGGAAGCATATCCTCAAAGTGAGGCCTGATGCGTTGAAATGTCTCAATAAACAAATAATAGATGGAATGAGTACGATTATGTAGTACGACCCTTGGTTGAAGGGTGGCACGCTTCTTAACAAATTGGGTAGGGCATCTTTGTTGCTAGTCAGAGGTGAAAGTATGCTTGTTGGTCATATTATTCAGGAGGGGTCTTAGCGTGCTGATCATTTTAGTTTTTTGGTAATGTGCGTGGTGAAATTGAAAACGTTACAATTTTCTCTATCCGTATCAAAGATTTTTGGTCCTGTCTGGATAGTGAAGATTTCATACTTAGAAAGGTGGTTGACAACATTAGACCTAAATTTGAAAATATTTTGGGGTGGAAATGGATATGGGCTAAAATTAACTACCCTAAGACTACGGTTTGTTGCTATAAGAGTTACTTAATCTCCTCCTTAATAAGGATCATCTTATACAAAAACACCTGTTTGTTGATCCTCTGTGTGTGATGTGCAACTAGGATAATGACAGTGCTGAACATTTATTTTTCAAATATAAATTTTCTACCTATACGTGGAAATGGTGCAGAATTAAATTGGCATGGCTTGCTAATCATACTGATGTGCTCTCTATTGAAATAGAAGTTCAATATGAATATATACACCATCAGTTCAGCTCCAAGTGCAGAAGTAGTAACTTAGCTAAAGTTGTGTTCTCCATGTGCATTTGACATATTTGGAAGGAGAGAAATGATAAAATTTTTAGCATCAACTACAAACCTAAAGCAGAAAAAGAGGTGTGTTCTAACATTACGCATATGGTGAATATTCATATGGCCAAGACCAAATACAAATAGACAGTTAATGACAGAGAAAGTTATATTTGTCAAAATTGGGTTTAGGTTTTCTCATCACATTAGCTTTACATATCAGGAGATCCTGGTTGGTGTTCATCATAAATGCTTCAGTCTTCTCGTTTTCACCCTTGCTATTTTCCGGTCAGGTTCTTTTCTTTGCTTGTGTTTTCTTTTCATTATGATGACTAACTTGCATGAGAATGGAATTTATTCGAGTCTGTTTTTGAATCTCACCTGGTGGTCATCTAGTTGTTGCTGGTGTCCGAGAATGGCAAGCGTTGATTTGTCTTGCAAGTGGAATGCTCAAGCTCGCGTCTTCAGATTAATTACATATTTGTACTTAATTACAAAGCCTTAAAAGAATATTTACATTAATTTATTTCTCTCCACTTTAGGTCGATTTAGTTAGCAAGAGATCCAGTCTCCTTCTTCCTGCTTGCTTCAATGCCTGCAATAATAACAAGCTGCGAGTTTTAGTTTGCGAGTCTTTCTGAATCTGATATGAGATTGAGAGTGGAAAGTGGAGCTTTGTAGTGAGATTATTTGCCTGCGTGGATCTATTCTGCATCTTTCTTCCCCACCATACTTGGAGGAAGTAGCACCGCCATGGTTTTGTTATTTTTGGCATCTAAACCTAAGTGAAGTGTGTGGTTACTGTTTGTTGCGAGTTACTGCTTTTGTTGAGTTGGTTTGGGGTGAGATTGGTTCGGATCTTTGTGGTTATTACCCGACCTGTTCCATGCTGGCTATTATTTGTTTTGGGCCAGTTTTCGTTTGTCTCATTTTGCCTTGTTTTAGGCCAGTATTGGCAGAACTTTGTACATATTTTTTCATTGATTATAAAGGGAATAGAGCCTTGTTCTAAAAAAATGACTTCCAACACCAATACTATTTTTGTCAAAATAGAAATGATAACCAATTTGAAAATAATTTTTGATCATTAAAATGGCTTTGATTATAAGTTTGAAAATAGCTCTTGTCAAGAAAATCAAACAGAGTTTGTCCAAAATGAAAATTTTGAATTTGATTTTTACGAGCAACTATGAAAATTAGACAAACAGTTCCAAGAATGAAAGAAGATACTTGAAAATTACTTGAAACAATGCGAGGAACAATATGAAATCCAAACGTGCAATGAATCAAAAATTAATCAAATCTTTACTAGGTTTGATAATTTTAAAACAACTTTTGAAATTAGAAATGGTAACTTTAATGCTATTCAAAATTTAGAATTGATTTGTATTTACATATTTTAAAAGAAAAGGATTTAAGTCTTAATTTCATTCTGTCTTTATTTAACTGTGCAAAACTAGAAACAAAACTTCAAAAATTGGAAATTATAAAAATAATGAAGTAGTCAACAATTCAGAAAAAGAATACGAATTCAGTGAAGATGAGTTGTCATCCAAGGATGAATTAAATTTAAATCACCAATCTGATTTTAAATCTTTAATTTTTTAAAAAAATTATTGATGAAAAACCTAAAACTTTTGTTGGTGAAAATAAAATATCTATTAATGAAATCGAGGAATGTGAACCTAAGATTGATCTAAGGTTAATGAAAATGTTGAACTATCACTTAACGAAGACCCTGAAATTGAACGTAAGCTTGAACTACATCTTGTAAATAAAGAATCTAAGTCAAATATATTGTTCGGTGACACACAACATATTGATTTTACTATTTCAACAAAATTTGTTCGCGATTACATAACTTTGAAAAATTGCAGAGATAGATATATGGAGCACATGAGTAAACTTCTAATTAAGAGATCATTGGACATCAACTTACTTAACTATAAATCTTGGTATAAAGATGAACTATTAATCAAAAGCATTTGCTGATTAGAAAATACAGCCAAGCATAGTGTGTGTGAAGAAAACACCTTAAAATTGAGAAGAAATTCACAAATCCTTTTCCTTACACATTACAATGACCCTTACAAGTCTATTTATAAAAGTCTAAAGTAATCCCAGCCATTAGATCAAAGAAATGCAGAGATCTAAGGTGGAAATTCAAAGATACCCAAAAATGATGAAACTACCCTAGAGTCCCGAACTTAAAGTTGAGAATGTTCTATTTGACTGGTGTTTAATGGTAAATTTTCTATCGAATTAGAAAACTACCAATAAATTTCAAATTAAATTTACCGCAAGCGCACGGTGTACGAATGTAGCACGTATGCGAGTATGGGTTGATCCACAGGGAATTGTTTAGATTTTAAAATTCTATTCAATCAAATTAAACCAAAGTCGAGAGATTGTTTAGCTAGAAAATAAGAAAACTAACAAACTAGCAAAAGAAAATAGATAAAAATATGAGAGTGTAGAGGCAATTTAGAAGTAATTTCCACTCTCTAGATCATAGAAATCAACACAACATGAAATTATGATTTCTCCTTTTTGGACATTAGTTAGTTCAATTGATGTGCTTATCATAAGTATGGCCTATTTATGCTATTAATTAGCTCAACATAAGCCATCAAACTATAGCACACCCCTTAAACCACTTACCAACTCATATGAAAAATGAAAACAAAGTTGAAAGCAAAATCTACTTTAAGTATGGCCTATTAACTATTAATTAGAAATATAGACCATCAAATTTTAATTTAAACATTCACTTCATTACCATCATCATATGTAGATGAAGAGGTAATTTGTGTTAGTGATTGTTTAAGTATAACCTATTTGGTGTCAACAATATAGGCTATCAAATTCAAAGCAAAAACAACAAGTTAACCACTTCATACATTCTTATTAAAGCACAAAAAGAGAGCATAAACATCAAATTATGTTGCATCTACATACTAGAGAGCTTCATTGCCCCTAAATTGTAGGGATTAGCCTCTCATTTGTGTTATCATATCAACACAAGTATCATGCAACATGAAACTAAAAAAGAAAGAAAATGAAAGCTAATGGAAAAGAAAACTAATCTAATTGCATAAAAGAAAATCTACACTACTAGCATGAAAGGAAATGAACATGTAATTAAAAGGAAACAATAATTACATTGCATAAAAATAAGGAAAGTACATGAAATAAAAATGGCTAAGTAGCCATGAAAAGAGAAAGAGAGCTTGTCTTTTATTTTTGATTCTAAACTAAAACTAACTAAGAGGAAGAGAGGGTTACATGAAGATACGAGGTATTTAAACAAGTTAGAAACCTTATTCCATATTTTTGGGGAATGCCCAAAATGCCCTCTTAGGAAGTGTGGAGGCCAAGTAATCATTAGCTTCAAATAATCCTCATTTAGATGTGCATGAAGCTTTAAATTCTATTAGCATGTGCATTAGCTCCTAAGTGTACATTAAGGTAGTTGGGTAAGTGGGGTCCTCCATGATCATCATTTTGAATTATTTCCATCTTCATTTTTTCTCTTTACTCTTGTGCATACATGTATCATCATGAAACCACTTGTAAAATTCACTAAATTTCCTACAAAATAACATAGAAAATTCCAAGTAAATTTTCATAATTTAATAAATGCATAAAAATGACCATTTTACCCCTATATGAAGATGAATATGTGACAATTTGAAATAATTTGAATTTCGGTTTAAACAAGTTAAAATACCCAATATGATCATTTATTTAATTTAAATAGATTAAATATGGTGGTAAAATATGCACATTTATGTGCACATCAAATACCCTCACAATTATCTTTTTATTCGTCCACGAATAAAGAAAAACTAAGATAAATTTGTTTTCGTAGGGAGCATGATTGCATTGAGCGTATGCAACAAGCCGTTAAACCTCTACGTGTCCCAAGTAGGTCGAGTGTTATCTTGTGAGGGTTTTCAGCGGATACTACCCACAAAATCCAAATGCAGAATGAAAATATTTACAAAATGCAAGATTTATTTACAAAGAGATGAATGAGAGTTTTTGGAAATATTTACAAATGAAAGATTTACTTTTAAATAGACACAAATAAGTTAAATATAAGTTTTGGTCATTATCTTGAAATTTAAGTCATTTTACTCGTCAAAACATCCAACAAAAATCAAGTTATCAAAGCAAATATATTATAGTTTAACTCGTTGTTTCGGTTGATAACAAAGTGTAACTATGAAATGGATCCTTAGTTGATTATCAAAGTTTATCAAAGTGGTATATTCATTTCTTTTCAATAACAAGTCAAATCAAACAAGTTAAAATAGTGCTTGGATTTCAATTGCTTACTCTCTCCATTTTTTCTTTTGGAAATTTTATTGATATTAACAATATTTACATATGCCTAATTCAGATAAACTGAGGCCAGATATATTACCCATGCACTGCCTTGCAGACTGATGTGAGGGGAATACAGAGCGTGGCGAGTGAACACACAAGTGTGAACACTTATTGACTGTAGGCGTTATTAGTAAATGAATTTTTATATACACACACCTAACTCAAATAAACTAAGGCCAGATATACCGATCGTGCACTGCCTTTTGGGCTTACGTGAGAAGGGTACATAGCATGGCGAGTGAACACACGAGTGTGAACACAAGACTCTAGGTGTTTAAAAAAAATACATATATACAAGAAATATTTTTTTGTATTTTGTATTTTTTTTCTTTTTTTTCGAAGAGAGAGTTTTGCAAAATCATCTTAGCACCATTTAACTTAGAAGACAAAAAAATGTTATATCCTTTACTTTAAATTCACCAGTTTTTAAAACAAAGATTTTCAATTAGGATATTTCATAATTAACACGTATGAACCTTCCTATATACTAGTTAAACTATCGTTATTTGTAATCAAACTTCATTTTTATTTTTGTTAAGTCAAATAAATTTCCAAAAATTTCAATTTATTAAACCAAAACCATATATTTATCCTATAGTGTTTCTTTAAAAATAAATCAAAAATGCTTAAAAAACATTTTATTTTGAGATTTTTTTATGTTTTGGAATGAAAATGTAAAAATAAACCATGAAAAAGAAAAAAATTGAAGATGAGTCTCCCCCACACACTTGATTTTGACTGTGTCCCCACAGTCAACCCAAGTGGAAGGAGAAAAATAAAATTAAAAATGGCCTTTATTTATATGAAAATGAACGGTATTTACACGAGATCAGAAAGTATATCATCAAAAAGTAAATGAAACGGTCTTCCAAAGACCGATTCATTTGTCTCGTCAAATATGCAAGACACAGCTTAAGCTCGGAAAACCAAACCGTAAAAGATTTCAAAATCGAATGTTGATTTGGAAAAACGAATGTCGTTTTATTAAAATTTGTATGAGTCATTTTATTTTCAATGATTTTTGGGGTTGATAAACGAATGATTGAAGTTCAAGTTTATTTTCACCAAATTGAAATTCAAATTTATCATTGAAAACTTCTTCAGAATTATTGATTTCAAAATCAAAATGGCGATTTAAATCTTCCCCTTCGAAATTTAACAACTCACCTTCAAAAAGTTCATAGAAATCGTGTTCGTTAAATTCGTCTTCCTTTGTTGGACTACCAACGACTTCATTTCGTATATTATTTTCAAAATCTAAAGTTGTTGTATTCAAATTTTCGAAATCGGAAAAAGGAAGATCGAAATTTAAATCGAGTTTCTCACCCTCAAAAGAATTGAAATCCAACTCAATTACCATGTTTTCAACAACTTCATTAAGATCATCATTTTCAGTTTCAAAAGTTGATATTTTAAAATCGTCAATTTTGGTAAAAGATGGATTATTGCTCAACTCGTCACACATTGGAATATGATTTTGTTTTTCATGTTGTTTCATATAAGTTTCAATCAAATCCGTGTGATCATTGTAAATTTCATCCATTTGTTCAATAAAATCCAACTTATAATTATTGACTTGAGAATTTTCGATTTGGATTTGTTGAGGACAAAAATTTTCACTCGTATCGTAATCGAGATTATTCCCATTGCCAAAATTATTTGAAAAGTGGATCACATTTTCGTTTTGATTTTGAAATTCATTTTGGAGTTCAAAATTGAATTAGCATGGGCTATACTCGAAGTCATTGGAATTTTGAAGTGAATTCAAATTTTGATTATTTTGAAAATTTTGACTTGAGTTATCACACCAATATGAATTATACAATTCATTTATCCTTTGATTTTGTTGTGTATAGATTTCAAGTAGAGATGAAATGCTATTTTCGAGATTCGAGGGTTGTTCGTCATTTTGAAAATTTTGTGGTTCAAAACTCGAATCGTTTAAACAATAGTTGTTGTTGAAATATCCATAAGAATTTGAAGTGAAATTACATGGATTATATTGATTTTCGCAACTATCGTAAAATTCATGTAAATAGGGAAATTCGGACATTTTCAAGAATGTTTTTGGTTTTTTTATAAAGAAAAAATATTTACAAATAGAATTTATTTTTCAAAATGGAAGATTGATTTTTGTTTTGTTTTTGGATTTACAAATATTTTTTTGGCTTTTTGAAAAGATTATATATATTTTTGTTTTTTTCTAAAAAAAAAACTAAATAATTTTTTTTAATTTTTGGATTTTTTTTAATTTTGAAAATTTTCAAAGGAAAATGATTTAAAAAAAACTAAGTTGAAGAATATTTACAATTTTTTTTAGTTTTGGATTTTGAATTTTTTTTTAAATATGCATGAACTAATGCAACTAAATGAATGCAAGGTTTTAATTACAAATGATTTATCCTAAGTTAACCCAAGATTGTATAACCAAACTTTTTCTTAAATCAACAAGACAGTTCTCAGCCAGGTAATAGGCAGGGGTTATCGGTGCACCACGAATCACCGTAGCAATGCAGCCGAAGGTTTAAGTACCTTTAGAGAAACAACCATTATAATATTTACGAATCATCGTAATATTTATAAATGG
This sequence comes from Allium fistulosum, assembly GCA_030737815.1. Classification (NCBI taxonomy): domain Eukaryota; kingdom Viridiplantae; phylum Streptophyta; class Magnoliopsida; order Asparagales; family Amaryllidaceae; genus Allium; species Allium fistulosum. The sequence goes on along the minus strand of CM060901.1, from coordinate 540,210,008 downwards.
TTATTCCTCTACTGTAGCTTAGACACCGAGAATTTAAATTGTTCAAAGAAGACAATTTGTTAATATACAATTAAGTGTTATCGATGTCTAACTGTTATTATTAATCAAAATCTAAGATGAAATGCAAAATTGAAATTAAACGTGTATTAACAATGCAACTACGAATGGATTTTTTTTTGTTTTTGGTTTTTGAATTTTTTTAAAATGCAAGCAAACAACAATGCAAGGCAAATAAAAACAATAGATAGGGGTTAAAAGCAGCAATTTTTTTTATAAGTAAGCAAGCAGTTATTTTTTTTCTTCTGCTGAGCGAAGCAAGCAACTTTTCCTCTGCTTGGGCAACCTGAAAATAAAACAAAGATATATATATATATATACAGTTTTTTTATATCAACGAAGAAACTAAAATAAACTGAAAACAAAACAAATTAAACTAAAATCAATTGAATACAACTTGTTCTTTTTTTTGGTATATTTGATTTTTTAAAAAAAGTAAAGAAAGTAAATAAAAATTTACAAAAGAAAATGAAAGAAAAGGACTTTTTATTTTATTTTATTTTAAATATTCGAATGCAAAACAAACAACTTGTCAAAACCAGTTTCACTAAATAATAAAACCTAAAACAATTTGTTTTAAATTTTTTTAAGGTTTAAAAAGAAAACAAAAGTAAAGCTTTTATTCAAGTGAAAACAAAAATCTTTTTTTTTTCTAAAAAAAATGCAACTTAAGAACAATCCAACTCAAGTCAATTTTTTTTTGTTTTTGAAGAAAAAGAAAGAAAAGAAAAAATTTACAAAACAAAATCAAATAAACAAATAATCAAGTCCCTAAAAAAATGATAGCAACATTAGTGGCCCACGACCCAGAAATAACTTCTCACACACCCAATACCGTATAATACGAATCACACCACAAACGCACCAAATCAATTTTCATGAAATCGGAAAAAGGATTCACAAAATTCACAAAAATGAATTCGCAATATTACACAGTGATTTTTGCTGAAGGAGGTTCGTGGAAGTTGTTCGCTGCGATGAAAATGGAAGCGGTTAGTTCAGGCTTTCGTGGAAGTCTGATTGATGGTGGCAGAAGTTGATTCGAGGTGATTGGTTTCGCAGTCGATATAGCGAGGCGATGGCTATCGTGGTCAGTGCTGATTGAAATGGGGAAGTTGCTGCGATTTGCACTGCTATTCAGGTATGGCGGTTATGGTTTTGGCGAGGGGTGTTTGTAGCTATGAGTTTAGGCAGGGGTGGAGGCAGTAGGAAAGGGGTAAGTTTGGTTAATTTGGAGTTTCGGTGCTTGTTGATATGCAAATGTGAAGGCATGAGGACTGTTAAGTTAGGTGGGAGGTTTTGTGTAGCAGCTTCAGGTGATTATAGCTTGTGGTGGGTGAAGTGAAGGCTTTGCAGTGTAGGGAAGGCGGCAGATTGGAATGAGTGATATGGCAGACGAGTGGGAGTTGTGGTTGAAGTAGACAGCAGCCGTTTGTATGGGGGTCTGAAGGCAGTGATGTGATCAGTGAGAGGAGCACTGTGTAGTTGATCAGGAGTGGTTCTGGTGAAGTTGACAGGGGGAGATGTAGCAGCGTGAAAATTATGATCGAGGCCCGACAGTGGGAGGTGGTGATGGTCGAAGACTGAAGTGTTTCATGTGGAAGTTGTAACTGCATGTGCATAGTGTAGTGTATTGGTAGAAGTCTTGGAGATAGAGGGGTTGCTTTGTTGGAGTGTAATAATTGACTGTAAGTTTTGGTTGAGTTATGTGAAGATGTCAGCTGATGTCTGTTGATCGATTTTTTTTTGGAATGGACTATTTACTGGTGATAGGAATATGAAGTAGTATGCGGTTGATTATGAAGTATGGGCAGGGGATATTGGCAAGGCTAGGTGACTTTGTTGGAGTTGTAAATGGAAGGCAGTGAGTGGATGGGGGTATTTTGAATATGACAGGGAGATGATTTAGTTTGGAAGGCACGACAATTGATCAGGCAATGATGCAGGTTGACAGTTTAAGGTGCACAGTTTGATGGTTTCAAGTCAGTGTGGATGGTGAATGGGTGGCTGAAGTTTTGATGAAGGCTGCACTTGTATTGGCTGCACTTTTGACAGAAGTGGGTTGCTTGAAGTTTGAGTATGATCAAAATGAAGTGAATGTATTGATGAGTATGTATGGGTGGCACTGATGTGGCGGTTTTAGTTGGTTGAGAGGATGTTTGGTCAGCCGAAGACAAATGAATTGTGGTTGATGTATAGGGTAATGAGAAGCTGTATTGAAGTTACAGAAGTTGCTATAGCACTATGAAGTACTGGGATGATATGCAGCAGTTAGAGTAGAGGTGGTTTGTAGGGAAGTGTGAGGCAAGGGCAGTGTTGGCAGACTAGTCAGGGTGAGGAAATGTTGCAGTGGGGCAGTTGAAGCTCACAGTGAAGAGGATGGCTGTGGGGTAGTTCAAGGAGAGGTTTGTGGTTGTGCAGTGGAGTTTTAGGGAGCAGTTTTATAGTTTGGATGGTTTTGTGGTTTGAATTGCAGTTTTGTATTGGATGGGTGATGTTTTGCTTTGGTATGTGGTTTATCGAGTGTGAATTGCAATATGACAGTGTGAATTAAAGTGGAGCTGTGAATTGCAGGAATGTAAGTGATTATGGTAGTCTGGAAGTTTGTTGTGGTGTGATTGAGGGTGAAAGTGAAGTGTATGTAGTTGTAGGAGAATGTGTTTGGAGATAATGTCGCCGAGAGTACTTCAGTGAATGTAGGAGAATGATGTTGATTGTGATCAGTGCAAGGATGTGAAGGCAGAGGAGTATAGGGGGCACTGTGATGATGAGGCAAAAGGTAGTGGGTGAGTTTGACTGTGGTGAGGGGTCTGGAGGTAAGGAGTGTGTTGTATTGTGAAGTTTGAATAGGGGTAGTATGAAGGTTGTAACAGGGGAGGATGTTGAATAGGTTGAGCAGTATGGCAGGGCCAAGAAACAAGTAGAGTTTTTACTATATATTCACAGTGAATAGTGCATAGAAATGTGCAATGTAAAGCCCTTTTTTTTCTTTTTGAAAGTTGTAAAATAAGAAAATTTTAAATGAAATGGAAAATCGAATGGAATAATTTCTTTTTTTTAATTGTGTATGCTCTCTTTTTGAAATGTATATGCAAATGCAACTAGAAAACAAGAAACAAGCACACAAAAACAAGGCAAACAAAAATCACAAACAAACACACAAATTTTTTTAAATGCAAGTTAACACACACAACAAACACATGAAATCAAACAAAAATAATTCGAAGACTATAAAATTAAAATCAAATCAAATTCCCCGGCAATGGCGCCAAAAACTTGTTTAAGGGTAAATTTTCTATCGAATTAGAAAAATACCGATAAATGTCAAATTAAATTTACCGCAAGCGCACGGTGTATGAATGTAGCATGTATGCGAGTACGGGTCAATCCACAGGGAATTGTTTAGATTTTTAAATTCTATTCAATCAAATTAAACCAAAGTCGAGAGATTGTTAAGCTAGAAAATAAGAAAACTAACAAACTAGCAAAAGAAAATAGATAAAAATATGAGAGTAGAGGCAATTTAGAGGTAATTTCCACTCTCTAGATCATAGAAATCAACACAACATGAAATTATGATTTCTCCTTTTTGGTCATTAGTTAGTTCAATTGATGTGCTTATCATAAGTATGGCCTATTTGTGCTATTAATTAGCTCAACATAAGCCATCAAACTATAACACACCCCTTCAACCACTTACTAACTCATATGAAAAATGACAACAAAGTTGAAAGAAAAATCTACTTTAAGTATGGCCTATTAACTATTAATTAGAAATATAGACCATCAAATTTTAATTTCAACATTCACTTCATTACCATCATCATATGTAGATGAAGATGTAATTTGTGTTAGTGATTGTTTAAGTATAGCCTATTTGGTGTCAACAATGTAGGCTATCAAATTCAAAGTAAAAACAACAAGTTAACCACTTCATACATTCTTATTAAAGCACAAAAGGAGAGCATAAACATCAAATTATGTTGCATCTACATACTAGAGAGCTTCATTACCCCTAAATTGTAGGGATTAGCCTCTCATTTGTGTTATCATATCAACACAAGTAGCATGCAAGATGAAACTAAAAAAGAAGGAAAATGAAAGCTAATGGAAAAGAAAACTAATCTAATTGCATAAAAGAAAATCTACACTACTAGCATGAAAGGAAATGAACATGTAATTAAAAGGAAACAATAATTACATTGCATAAAAATAAGGAAAGTACATGAAATAAAAATGGCTAAGTAGCCATGAAAAGAGAAAGAGAGCTTGTCTTTTATTTTTGATTCTAAACTAAAACTAACTAAGAGGAAGAGAGGGTTACATGAAGATATGGGGTATTTAAACAAGTTAGAAACCCTAATCCATATTTTTGGGGAATGCCCAAAATGCCCTCTTAGGAAGTGTGGAGGCCAAGTAATCATTAGCTTCAAATAATCCTCATTTAGATGTGCATGAAGCTTTAAATTCTATTAGCATGTGCATTAGCTCCTAAGTGTACATTAAGGTAGGTGGGTAAGTGGGGTCCTCCATGATCATCATTTTGAATTATTTCCATCTTCATTTGTTCTCCTCACTCTTGTGCATGCATATATCATCATGAAACCACTTGTAAAATTCACTAAATTTCCTACAAAACAACATAGAAAATTCCAAGTAATTTTTCACAATTTAATAAATGCACAAAAATGACCATTTTACCCCTATATGAAGATGAATATGTGACAATTTGAAATAATTTGAATTTTGGTTAAGCAAGTTAAAATACCCCATATGATCATTTATTTAATTTAAATAGATTAAATATGGTGGTAAAAATATGCACATTTACATGCACATCAACTGGAAAGACAAATGTGTTCTTAGGTTCAAATTGCTCCAAAGTCCAATCAACTAGTAGTCATTACTAGTTGACCAAATAGTTGTAGCTTATGCTATAGGCCCTTTAGTCCTCTATCTTTCTTCTTTGTTTTCCTTTTTCTTCCCTACTCCTCTTCTGCAACTTCAAGCGATGCCTTTCTACATCGACTTAGAACTATTATATCACATATCCCAACAATCTCCATATTGATATTATTTTTTCGTAAAACTGTCCAAACTCCACCTACAGTTCAAGCTTCAAGCAATCTCCAAAATCCTCATAGAAATAAATGTCTCCATCCCTAAACTAAAAAATTAACTAACCTTCAAACCTCTTAATTATGCGTGTCCCCAAACGAATATACATATTATCAATGAATTAGAAACGTTTGTAATGCTTAAGGCCTCCATATGGACTTTGTGACTTTTCATTGTTGTCTCCACCTTGATTTAAACAAATTTTCCTCTCCAACGCCACTTTGAGGAGTCCCTTCATTCTCCACCATTCTGAAGGAACCAGCGGGTCTATAGTAGGCGAAATGAGTAGATTTTACAAAATTTTCCCTATTTGGATCGTAGTGGATCTATGAAATCTATTGGGTCTCACTAGATCCAATCTAGTTATTTAATTAAAATCATATTTTAATGAAAATTATCTGTATTTGTTAACTAATCATATTAATTACTTTAACTAAAAGGTTATTAGGTAGTATCATGTATACATCTAATGATATAACAAGATAACATAATGTGATAGATGAACTGTGTATAATATATGTAGATACATATTGATATTGAGATTTATACCCATTGTATATACATATATATTATACTTACATATAAATATGACAATTTCGTATGAATATTTGGAATATAAATGCCTAAGTTTATACATATCTTTGAATATACCATAATTTGTGTACAAGGTGTATATAAATATTTATAGTACCATGTATATAGTTTAGGCATACACACACACACACACATATATGTGATATTTTGTTGCCACATATATATATATATAAACGTTTTTAATATATATATATATATAATTATGAAAATAATTCTATATAATAAAACATATAATTTCATAGGAAGAGAAAGCTCGATTGGAAGTGAAGAAAGAAATAAGGTTTCATATTAAACTAGATCTAATCAAATTAGAATAAAAAGGAAAAAGAATGAGGTGCTATTTAGAATTTTCTCCTTTACAAACACTAATTAGTAATAAATTCAATACCATAAAATTTCATGCTTAACCACAACAAAAAATCTAAACTCCATAACCATATATTTGAAAATAATCATTCAACATGTAAACAAAATTGTTAAAAGAAAGTATTTTCATAATCAATGTTTTACTTTAAAAAAATGGTTGAAATCTATTTATTAAACATTACATGTATACATATACACATATGAAAAACTAAAATTTAAGATTTAAATCTCAAATACATATAAGTTACTAAGCATTAATACATTGAATTTACTAATTGAAATAACAAATTTAACTTAAACAAAAATCTAATTTAATATCGATTTACAATTTTGGGTAACAAAATATAGCATACAAATATATTCATACATAATTTAATTAATTTAAAATATCAAACTCATAACTTTAAGTAAATTAAATTGTGAAAATAAATGTAAATTTTACAGCAAAATAAATCCATATTAATTGATAATTCCCATTCCAAGGAACAACATTAAAAAAAATAACTCAAACACAAATTAATTTTACAACTAATTACAATACAGAAGAGGTTTTTAAAATAAATTCAATAAGTGGAAACTCAATATAAATATGTATATGAACTTTTTCAAATTTAAACATCATTATTAATTGTAACGACCCGTATTTTTCACAAATAAGATTTTTGAAATTTAATATTGTAAGAAATTAAAATTTATGATTTATAAATGGAAAAAATTATTAGAATATAATTTAATAATGTTGATTGGATGTAATTGACAACTGTTTAATGTTATTTCAATCAATTGTAATGGTAAAGTTTAGTTTGGAATGTAATTGTAGAGCTTAATTTGGAAATAATTGTAAGTTAATAAGGAATAAAACAATTAATGTATGAAATGGTGAAATAGTATGCATTAATTAAAATTGGTTTTAATTTAGAATATGAAATCAATTATCTAGTAAGTAAATTTATTAACCTTGCTGGTAAATAATAATTTTATTAACGTGTTTAAATTACCAAGATGTAACTATTGTTTTATTGCTCATCTCATTATTTATTCCGTTTTGAAATTAATTGGGTAATCAATGTGGAATTAATTTGGAAATCAATGAAATTCAATGTAATTAAATATTACAGTTAATAGAAGATAGACGTTACAGTTAATAGAAGATAGACGTTAAACGTTGAGTGATGAGAATAGTAAAGTGGAAACTTATGTTAATAAAATTCATAAGGTATTTATTGATTTAATAATAAGAATGTAAATCAAAATAAAAGAATTTGTTGAAATTTAAAATTATAATAAACTAGTTTCATTTCTGTTGTAATTTAGTGTCAAAATTAATTCAATATTTAAATATTGGATTTAACATGCAAAATTTTATTTTAAAAGATTATTAATTCTTGTTTAATCAAGGATGATGATAGAAAACTTTTAATCTAGAATTTAAAAGTAATTAAATTGGTTTTAAAATAATAAATTATTTAATTAACGTGTAAAATTAGTCTTTTTGGGCACTCTCTCGGATTTTGAAAAAACCGATTTCATCGGATCCGTAATAGTGAATTATTATAGGATGTCAAGTTTCATAGCGATTGGACTTATCGTTTGATTGTGGGAGCTCGAAACGCGTATAAATCAATTAATGGAATTTAAATGAATATAATCTGATTTTAAAAGCTAACTTCTATATAAATTAGTATTAGGGTTTGAAATTAGTTCCATTGAGTTTAAAAATATTGAAAACATATATTTTGATATATTGGATGACCTATTTTCGTATCGAAAACAAAACGGGCTTTTCGGGTCGTTGTTATTGTTTTGACCCAAATCGATCTGTCCATCCATTCCTATTGCATCTCTGTCTTTATATAGGCTATCATAAACCCTAGCAGTCTTTTATTTTATTTACTGTACGTACAATTTCTGTTCTTATCTGTTGCATTATCTGTTCCTTCTCAATGGAAGACTTCTCAAACCCTAATTACAATTCCAAATCAAATCGAAAAATTCAAACTGCTCAAACCCTATCATATAATATATCATCAAGAAGCTCTCGATGAACGTAATCTTCTTCTATATTTCATTTTTGCAATCGAGTTTTGGTTTGTCCAAAAATCACCGAATCAGTCTCGGTTGTAACAATCCGTAAATTTAGCGATTTTATATTTAAATATTTCATCGTTCGTCGGATTTTAGTCCGAAAAGTTACTTTTTGCAAACAGTTGAATTGGGACTCGGGACCCCTTCCATTGAGTTCAAAATGACGTTTGCGACCTTTTTGAGTATAAACATTGATATGTTTGGAGTTAGTGAAATTTTGATACTTTTTCACTTAGGGCTTTGGTCTAGTTTCAGCCCATTAACCCCACTTATCAACCTAGATCCAACCCTCTCCTCTTCATTACTTCATAATTTCCTAATACATTCAAGCTTCATCAACAATGGTGGTAGAGATTGGAAATTAGAAACTCCAAGCCCTAGTTCATTTGCAAATCCTTCTTCTAGCTCCAAATTCAAAGAGAAGCTATTGCTTAGATTCAAGCTTGTTGAGTTTGAATTGAAGAGTGATTGTCCTTGCCATTGCTCTATAGCTTCATCTTCATTGATTTTGTGAAAAGGTGAGATTTTTATCTCACATCTATGACTATAATTATCTTTGGTTGTTGGGTATGGATTCCTAACACCTCTTCATGTGCATTTGCCCTTGATTTGGATTGGTTTTGTGAATATTCCAATTTTTGGTTTTTGAAGTCAAATTTGTGTGAAAATCTTTTTATGGATGTTTGATCATGTTTTTGGTGATGCATCAAAGAGCTTATAGGGTCGGGTCGTCTATTGGCATAAACCCTTAGCGCCCATTGCTCGTCTGGTTGCATTTGCAAAGAGATTGCATCTTCATTTTTAGGTTGGAAATACTGGAAATCCCAGTTCAGTCGACTGAAATCTCTGTTCAGTCGACTGAAATCTCTGTTCAGTCGACTGAACCTGGAACCCGAATGTTTCCAGGCATGTTTCAGTTGACTGAAATCTCTGTTCAGTCGACTGAACCTGGAAACAGAAAGTTTCCATGCATGATTCAGTCGACTAAAATCTCTGTTCAGTCGACTGAACCTGGAAACAGAAAGTTTCCAAGCAGTCAACTGAAATCTCTGTTCAGTCAACTGAATTTGTTGTTTTTGCCCACTTTGCCTTTTGGGATTGAATTTCCAATTTGAATCGATTCGTGATGATCCTATTTGTTGTTATCATTAATTATGACTTTGATGACTCCTTTTTCGGGATTTTTGAATATCCATTTCGATGGATTCTTTATCGGTTTAATTGGATTTGATTCACGTCTTCGAATGTGGATTTTTGATGATTGATTGTTTCTACAATAATTTCTATGCTTTGTCACTTTACAATACAAAGGTTTCTATACTAGTAGTAAATATTCAAACGCTTTATCAAAGATGATTTAAACTCTATTTCCAATATCAAATTCATTTATAAAACCGTTTTCTAATCTATTAGTATATACAAACCTTTACCTCATTCGTATGAGAAAATCTAATTAAACGGCTTAGCAAAACAAGTGGTACGAAACGCTTGCGTTTACTTCGTCGGTTAATTTATGGACTTTTTCGATTGAAACTCTTATGACAATTTTCGAGTAGAAATCTACAATTCGTTCGTAAATATTTGAGTTAAGCTAGTGGTTATGGGACATGAAGCTAAACTCTTATATTTACTGGCTTAGTGTAATTTACACTTAACGTCGAGTGGAAGTCTACAATTTGTTCGTAAATATTTAAGTTAAGTTAGTGGTTATGGGACATGAAGCTAAACTCATTTACTTACTAGCTTAGTGTAATTTACACTTGTGGGTCTGCGAAGATCCTTTTTGTGGAGCTTCGGCTCAATTTTTGTGGGGTAGCGACTCATGGTCTTCGGGCCGTTTTTGTGGAGCTTCGGCTCATGGTCTTCAGGCCGTTTTTATGGAGCTTCGGCTCATGGTCTTTGGGCCATTTTCGTGAAGCTTCGGCTCATGGTCTTCGGGCCGTTTTTATGGAGCTTCGGTTCAAAATTGATGGTTAGCGACCATGAGATAGCATCTCATCTTGTGATACACGTGTTGGTGAGCTTTAATGCTCCCGTTTTAGTGATAGGCCTCTTTCCCTTTTTGTGATTTTTCTGGATTTCTAATTGACGATTTCTAGAATTTGTGTTTTCACCAATTTTGTGATTTTTATTGGTAAGCTCTATCAATTTTTGTGTTTGGTGAATAAATTAAAGAATGTGATTCTTTTGGGTGCTTTGAGATTCTTGAGGTATCGTATGATTTTGTCATTGTTAAATATATACTTTTCATAGTATGACATCCTTTTGTTATCATACATTTTTATCATATCTCTTATTCTTATATCTCATTTTATCTGATAATTATAGCTAGACTGATCCGTTTATTATTTTCTTCTTAAATAATACTCGGGTCAGACTGAGATATTACATGTGCTTCCTCATGACTTCCTATCTAGAACCATCATCTAACTTTTGGCTAACTACTCTACTTTAGTAGATTTTGTTGTATACATTTGAGATTGAGACTCCTTGATGTATACATATTCTTTTGCCTTGCACTTGTATCTATTCTTTTGTGTTATTGTGGATCTTGTTTGACCACTACTCTGATGTACACTTTTATGTGTAATATTCATATCTGTTTCCGCCTTTGTGATATGAATATCTGTGACTGATTTGTGTTATGTTTATTTTTATATTTGTTTCCGAAGGTCTAATAGCCACTGTGTGGTAGCTTTGAGTTTGTATTTGATATGCCGGATTTCCTCTTGAAATGAAATGTAAGTTATATTATCTGACATATCGGTACTAGCACAAAGTAATTACACAAATGGTCGCTCCTCAATAGCCTTATTCTCCGCGCTAGTCGACGACATTACCCCGTAGTGTCCTTGACTAGCGTGGGTATTGAGGCGGGGCATCACATCGGCCGTCCATATTAGGATTTATTTTCAACGGTGGATCTTCATCCAATCAACGATCGGGAAGCTGGCGCGTATAGGAGGACGAGCAGGTCTCTACGGTGGCGTCCGATCTTGGTTGCTGTTGTTCGCTAGAAATCGCCATAGATAGGCGGCGGTGCCACTAGGCATGACCGGAGATGCTCGTGCATGCATGGTTGGAGGCGGCTCAGTCTGGGGATGGCGGCGCGATGGTCTGATCTTGGTGCGGCGACACGTGGTATTGGCGATAAGTGGTGAGCATGGGCGGATGTGCGTTTGTTGGGTTCGACTATCGCGGTTAAGGTTAGGAAGGAGGTAAAAAATTTACGTTTTTGCCCTTGTATTATTTTTATTTAAATTTTAATTTTTCAAACTTCTAATCCTTATAACTTTTGCATACGAACTCGGATTCACGCATGGTTTCTTCCATTGGGTTCATCTCGAAATTCCGGACAACATAGATTTGGTTTGATTGAATTTGGAGACTGTTGGAATTTTGGGCTTTTTTTGGATCTTAAATTGGCTATAAATCAAAGGTGAGTGATTTAACCCACTCACGATATACTAAATCTTCTTATGTTAGTTGAATTTTATTTATGAAGCGGTAAGAATGTTATTGGTTGTTGTTTGATAGTTTAAGTTGACATTTTAATTGAAATTGAATTTTATTGAATTAAATTGCCATTTAAAATAATATTGAAATTGAATTGCTAGTCAATACCTGATATTGATAACCAATTAATTGTTATGATTTATTGGCTAATTTGGATGTTGATGGATGTCTATTTGTTGACATTTTAGATGATTGGATGTTTATTTATTTTTATATATCCCTGTTATCACCCTGTATATTAATTGAAAGCATACAAACTGTTATTTAAATTATTTTGAATAAATTAAGAAATAGGTTGAAGTGATATATACCTATCACACTTTGATTTGGATTGAAATGATATATATCCATCCCTATAATTAAAACTGAAATAACTTATCACTTGGGCATTGGGTAGAAAATTATATATGGACACCGATTGGTTAAATTAAATGGTTTTAAAATCATGAATTTGGATTTTGATTAAATGATATTGTTTTAAAGGAAATAAGTTATGGATTTATATGAATTAAATTATTTTCTAATTCAAGCTTTGAAATGTTGAAACTGAAATTGGTTAAAAGGAAATTGTTTTAAAGAATTAAAATTGAAATGTGAAGTATAATCGATATATGACTTCAAATTTGGGAAAATTAATTATTTTAAAATTTGGACCTTAAAATTGAACAATGAGGTTTAAATTGATTTAAGTGTTTTAAATCAGTAAATTGAAATTGGACTTGAAATTGATATAGATTGAAATGGTTTAAAATAAGAATTGGATTGAAATTTAAATCATTGATGTGACGCCCCACTCCGAGACCCACATTAGCAAAGAGTATTACTAGGTAACACCGTCTGCTAATACAGAGAATAGAGCTGGATAGGAGCGACCATCTATAACCTTGTCTTAATTATCTATTGAATACGCAGACAATTGCCACTTCTTACTTAAATGGATCGACATATCCAATAAATACTTAATACAAAGCCATAGGTGGCTGAAGGATCTATCAGAATAAAATATAACAACTCAAATGTAATACACATCACAGAACAATAGATCATCACATACCTTTACACATATACAGATGCATTACAGAGTATACAAAATGATACATGTCAAGTGGTAAAGCAAACCACAATATACAGGCGATTCAAAAGAATACATATCAGAGTTGCAACAAAAAAGGACTGCACAAAAAGCTATAATAAAAAGGAGCTAGCAGAATAGTCCATGCGGAGCAAAATAGGCTAAGTCCAATGTACCTAACCTGAAACATCTCCCGGGTATAAAATACATGGGTCAGTCTAGCTAAACAAATCAGTTAGATAAACTAAATGATAATAAACATACAAAGCTATAAAGTACCACAAATATCCCCAAAAGAGATAATCAGATCATCTAAAAGAAGATGAATCAAAACAAGCGTCATAACATCGGCAACTCAAATAAACCAAGGATATCATATCCCAAAACAAGCCAAAAGGCAATTAACAAATACCAATAAAGGTAACACAAGTTTCCACAAGGTAATCGCTATATATCATGTGGTTCAAAGAACCTACCCCGAAAGACGATACACTAGGGAAATATAATTGTCAAAGAAACAAAAGAAGCTCGAGCTCAGCACTGTATAACAAGGATCCACAAACCCAAAGGCACAAACCCAATATCACTCGAGCGGTGACGATGGACCAACTCCAAAAGTGATACTATAAAGGCACAAACCCGAAGGTACAAGCCCGAAGGCAACATACCCGAAGGCAACAATCCCAATATCACTCGAGCGGTGACGATGGACCAACTCCAAAAGTGATACTATAGGGCAACAAACCGTAGTGGCGAAGGTCCGAAGGCCCAGTACTGGACATCACTAACTGGCGGAATGTGTCACAACTCTCAGAAAGGAACCCGAAAAATGTTAACGTGAGTCCCATACCACACATTCGCACTAAACGGTTTACTAACCGTTAGTCAATTTCACACTCAAAGCAGTACAAAGTTCACCTCATATCGTCGGTAAACCAGACCCAAAGGTCAAAACGGTCAAACGAATAGATTAGGAATTAACTGAAAAGATAAACACATGTGTTCATAGCACGCGTTTTATTTAATCATTTAATTCTCCTCCCTCTTCGCTCGAAGTGCAAAATTGTGTGTGTGTTTTGAATAGAAATTATAAATTGGAGAAACAAGCTTTTAATACAATTTGAAAATATCATTTTATAAAAATCCGTGTACGAAATCAAAAAAGAATCATCAAAATCAAATATGCAATAACAACTAATTGGAATCGACACTAATCGATTAAAATTGGAATCCTACACAAAGTAGGCAAGTTGGGCTGAGACAAGCAGATTCAGACGTCTGAAACTGGAGCTCAGGCAATACTTTGCCTAGGCCAATGATGGCCAAATCATATCGGAAGCAATTGGATGAGTGACGATGGCTAGGGGTTTTACGCCAAACGACTAGCCAACCCTAAAGACTCACCAATACACTCCGACCAACATGCCCAAACATCCATAAGGATTTTTCATAGATTTTGACTTCAAACGCCAAAAGTTGGAATATTCATTAAACCAATTCAATTCAAAAGCAAATGGACAAGGAATATATGTTAGGAATTTCTACCTAACACTATCAAAGATATAGACGTAGATGTGAGTTCAAAAACTCACCTTTTAACCCAAAAACTCAAGAGAGAAGCTATAGAGCAAGGCAAGAACAATCGCTCTTCAATTATAACCCAAGGAGCTTCAATCTAAGCTCAAGAACAAATATTTCCTAAGTTAGGGTTTAGGAAATTTCAGAAATCGAAGAGGAATTGAGATGGAGAAGGAGAAGAGGATGCTTACCTAAGCTTCTCTTGAATTTTGGACTTGAATTTGAGTTTGCAAATGAATCTAGGGCTTAGGAATTTCCATTTCCCATTCTTTCCCCCATTTTTGCTAAAGCTTGAGTGTTTAGGAAATGAAATGAGTGAATGGAGAGGAGAGGGGCTGAGTTAGGGTATAGTATGAGTTGGGTGAAACCCAAACCCAAGCCTAAAGCCCTAGTGAAAATAGCAAAATTCACTCAACTCCAAACATATTGATGTTTATACTCAAAAAAGTCGCAAACACCATTTTGAACTCAATAGAAGTGGTCTCGAGTCCAAATTGTTGATTCTCAGTTTCACTCTTCATTCAGACGTCTGAAATGAACGATTCAGACGTTTGAATCTAGAAAATTAGATGTTGTCTAGAACAATATTCAGACGTCTGAATCGTCCATTTCAGACGTCTGAAAATGGAAATTTTTACCTATTTCCTTTCTGGTTTGACTCGAACAATTTCAGACGTCTGAATGCTTCATTTCAGACGTCAGAATCCCTGTTTGATAGTTTTCCCCAAATAGACACCTTTGTATCTCGATCCACAAAGACTTTTCACTAATTCGACTGTTCTTTTACGAATAGTGACTTTCTCGGACTAAAATCCGACTAACGATGCTATATTTAAATAAAACATTTAAATATACCATCGTAAAATATGCGGGTTGTTACAGATCTCCCCTCCTAACAAAATTGCCTCCGCGCAATTCCTAGAGATGAATTTGTAACAACTACATACTTACACTCAAAAAGGAAAGAAAATAAGTTTGAGATAAAAAGATATTCTCACCATTGCTAAGCAAAGCTAGAAAACCCGGATAGGATCGCTCGATAAACTCTCTGTGCTCCCAAGTACAGTCATTGGGATTAGCGGACTATTGAACTTTAATGAGCGGCACGTCCTTGTTTCGAAGGTGTCTCACCTCTGAGGCAAGTACGCGAATAGGCTGTTGTACAATAGATAAATCTGGTGAGATCTCAAGCCCTTGCAAATCAGGAGAGTCGATAACAGAATCCGATTCTCGAAGACACTTCCGAAGCTGAGAGACGTGAAACACGTTGTGAACACCGGATAGATGAGCTGGAAGTGAAACTCTATAAGCCACAGGGCCAATACGTTCAATAATAGGAAATGGTCCTACAAAGCGAGGAGCCAATTTCCCTGTCATACTGAAGCGCATAACTCCTTTCAAAGGAGAAACACGAGCAAAGACAAGATCACCAACCGAGAACTCGAGAGGCTTCCTACGGTTATCCGCATAGGATTTCTGGCGGCTTTGTGCCTCTTTCATTCTCTGACGAATAAGATCAATCTTCTCAGAAGAACCATGAACAAAATCTGGGCTAAGAATAAGCTTCTCCCCAGTTTCCAACCAACAAGAAGGTGATCGACATGGCCTTCCGTATAAGGCTTCGAAAGGAGCCATACCGATACTGGACTGAAAACTATTGTTGTAAGAGAACTCTACAAGGGGTATATGATCCTCCCAACTACTTCCGAAATCAAGAATACAAATACAGAGAAGATCCTCTAAGATACGATTCACCCGTTCAGTATGTCCATCAGACTATGGATGATAAGCTGTGCTGAAATTAAGCTTTGTTCCAAAGCTTGCTAAAGACTCTGCCAGAAATGACTGGTGAATAAAGGATCACGGTCACTCATAATCGAACTAGGAACACCGTGAAGTCTCACGATTTCCTTGATATATAACTTAGCCAAAAGAGAAGCAGTCCTATTAGATTTAATAAGAATAAAATGAGCTGATTTGGTGAGGCGATCAACAATAACCCAGATGCTAGAATGGCCCAATCTCGTACGAGGTAGGCCATCAATGAAATCCATCGAAATTTGATCCCATTTCCACAATGGAATCTCTAGAGGCTGAAGGAGACCAGAAGGGCGCTGATGTCTGGCTTTAATATGTTGACAAGTCATGCAATTACTCACATAACTCGATACATCACGCTTCATGCCTTCTCAATAATAAAGGCGATGCATATCGGCATACATCTTACTACTGCCAGGATGAATAGTATACTTAGAACGATGACAGTCATCAAGAACGCCATGCCTAAGTGCAGAATCAGAAGGCACAACAAGATGGTTCTTCTTGCGAAGACACCCATGAAAATCTATGCTGAAATCCCACAACGCCTCATCATGGGATTCAGTCTCACAAAGCTGAACAAGATGCACAAGATCAGGATCACGCCGCTGAGCTTCGGCAATACGATCCAATAGAGAGGGTCGAGCTTCCAAACTGAATAATACTATCGGAGAATCAGAAGATGGAGCTCGATCACGAATATCACAAAAAGATAGAGTCTCAAGAATATCCCATTCGGCAAGCATCATAGAAATGACAACCGAATGTCTACGACTAAGCGCATCAGCAACACGATTACTCTTACCAGGGTTATACAGGATATCAAAGTCATAGGAGGCAAAAACTCGAGCCAACGCTGTTGCCTCATATTGAGTTCCTTCTGAGTGAACAAATACTTCAAGGATTTATGATCGGTATAGAGAATGAAGCGCTCGCCTAATAAATAGTGTCGCCAAACCTTCAAGGCGAAGACAATGGCGGCTAACTCAAGATCATGAGTGGCATAGCGAACTTCATTCGGACGCAGTTGCCTAGAAGCATAAGCAACTACTCGATCCTTCTACATAAGCACGACACCGAGACCACTACCACAAGCATTGGTATAGACAACAAGATCATGATTCCCCTCGGGAACCACAAGAATAGGAGCATTAGTGAGAAGTTCCTTTAATGTCTGAAAGGAAGCTTCGCACTTATCAGACCAAATATAATGAATGCCTTTCCGAGTAAGGCTGGTGAGAGGAAGCACAACACGGGAAAAATTCTTAATGAACCGACGGTAATAACCCGCCAATCCAAGGAAACTACGGATCTCATGAACATTCTCAGGCCTCTTCCAATTCTGGATAGCTTCGATCTTTGAGGGATCGACAGAAATGCCGTCGGAAGATACAACATTGCATAGGAACTTAACCTCATTCTCCCAAAAATGGCATTTGGAGAATTTGGCTTTAAGCTGATGGTGACGAAGAGTACTCAAGACAATTCTCAAGTGATTAGCATGCTCGGCTTCAGACTTAGAATAAACGAATGTCGTCAATGAACACAAGGACGAAGTTATCGAGATACTCCCAGAATACTCGATTCATAAGATCAACAAAGAAAGCCGGGGCGTTCGTCAAACCGAACGGCATAACGAGCCACTCGAAAGAACCATATCGAGTGCGGAAAGCTGTAAGAGGTATGCTATCTTCCGTGACTTGGAGCTGATGAAAACCAGTGGCAAGGTCGAGCTGAGAGAAGACCTTAGCGCCACTCAATAGATCGAACATATCATCGATCCTCGGCAAAGGATACCTATTCTTGATGGTCAACTCGTTAAGCTTGCGATAGTCAATGTAGAGCCTAAGAGTTCCATCGGACTTCTTCACGAAGACGACCATGGTACCCCACGGTGAAAAACTGGACCGAATCAACTACTTGGACTCAAGCTCTAAAAGCTGCTTCTTAAGCTCCTCATTTTCTTTTGTAGACATCCTCGTGGGAGGACGGCCAACTGGCTACGCGCTTGGAATGAGATCAATGCGGAACTCGATCGCCCACTTGGGTGGCAAACCCGAAACCGGCTCAAAAACATCAGAGAAGTCACAAACAATAGGAATACGAGATATATCATCATCATCTCGTGAGTCAAGAGAATATAAAGTCATTTCAGAATTATTCACATTCTGAGAATAAGTGATAGCTGAGTAGACGAATCTGGATGTCGAAGATATAAAATTCTTTCAGAACAAATAATCCTGGCATCGTATCTCACTAGCCAGTCCATACCCAAAATCATATCAAATCCCAAATAAGAAACAACGTGCAGATTCGTACGAAAAGAAAAGCCACATAAAACAGTCTCAACATCATCACAAAGCATGCTAAGGGTTGCGGATCCCCCAATAGGGTTCGCAATCCTCAACGAAGTAATCATACAAGAAACATCCAAAGATAAATCATCGACGAGCTTTTTCTGTACGAAAGAATGCGAAGCACCCGTATCGAAAAGAACTCGAATACTACGGTCATGAAATAGAATAGAACCTTCCAAAATAGATGGAGATATACCTCTGGGCTAAGAAGAACCTCCAGAAGCCTTGGCAACATAAAGCTTGCCAGACTTGGTATTAGTAGGAACAGTAGGGCAGGAGGAAACATGATGACCTTCCTTCTTGCAATAACGGCAGAAGAGAGGCTTAGGAAAAACTCGAATCATATGATCAGGAGAAGCACAATTGAAACACTTCCAAATGGAAGGTGTTCCAGCAGATTGAGAGTTAGAACCAGATTCAATAGGCTTTTTCTTCTTGGAAGGGAGAAATTCCCGCTTATGAAATGGAAACTTCTTCTTATTGGGGTTCTTGCGAACCTCAATATCATCACAACTGTCACACTCCTTCTCGATGGCCTCGAGATGAAGTGCAGAATCAACCAACTCCTCAAAAGAAAGCTAAAGCTGGAGCATTAAAGACTTCTTAAGATATTTCTTAAGACCAGAGACAAACTTCATATTCTTCTTATAAGAAGTGCTAATGAATTCAAGACCATACTTAGATAAGGCCTCGAATGATACAACATATTCAGAAATGGAGTACTTCCCTTGCTTCAACTCAAGGAAGCGACGGGCTAATAAAACTTTCTCAGATTCAGGAACGAATTTGAGTTCGAATCGTTCCCGGAACTGAGTCCAAGAACAGACTCATCAAGTTCGGCTATAAGAAGCTCGTACCAACCAAGGGCACACTTTTGCAATAAGCTAGAAGTTACAAGAACTCGATCGTGGTCAGAAAGATCCATACGAGAAAAGATACGTTCACATGTGCGAATTCAAGCTTGGACCTCAAGAACAGACTCAGAGCCTTTGAATGGCTTTCCACCAAGATGAGAAAAATCACTGCACAGGTGTGCAAAGGCAGACTTGCGTGGAGGAGATGCACGAATAGGAGCTGGAGGCTGAGTGCTCCTAAATAACTACAAAAACTGATCGGCAGACATATAAACGCCGTCCGAATGCGAGCCGCTGGATTGCCCAGCATCCGAGCGTCGTCCTCTGCCTCTTTCGGCCATTAACTGAAAGATAAGATAAGATAAAGATTATTAACAAGGTAGATATCATTAATTCAAATATGGAATACTACAGAATAAAAATGCATTCCTAGACGTATTCCGAAAATTCTATCTACCCCAAAGGTACGGAAACAATAAAGGAACGATGATTCAAAGATTCGTAACATTCATACTACACTTTGATGTACCGTAATATGTGTCTCTGTTCTATGTTTATCATATTTTGTTCTGAACTCAGCTCTGATACCAAGCTGTGACGCCCCACTCCGAGACCCACATTAGCAAAGAGTATTACTAGGTAACACTGTCTGCTAATACGAAGAATAGAGCTGGATAGGAGCGACCATCTATAACCTTGTCTTAATTATCTATTGAATACGCCGACAATTGCCACTTCTTACTTAAATGGATCGACATATCCAATAAATACTTAATACAAAGCCATAGGTGGCTGAAGGATCTATCAGAATAAAATATAACAACTCAAATGTAATACACATCACAGAACAATAGATCATCACATACCTTTACACATATATAGATACATTATAGAGTATAAAAAATGATACATGTCAAGTGGTAAAGCAAACCACAATATACAGGAGATTCAAAAGAATACATATCAAAGTTACAGCCAAAAATGACTACAAAAAAAGCTATAACAAAAAGGAGCTAGCGGAATAGTCCATACGGAAGCAAAATAGGCTAAGTCCAATGTACCTAACCTGAAACATCTCAGTCTGACCCGAGTATAAAATACACAGGTCAGTCTAGCTAAAAAAATCAGTTAGATAAACTAAATGATAATGAACATACAAAGCTATAAAGTACCACAAATATCTCCAAAAGAGATAATCAAATCATCTAATAGAAGATGAATCAAAACAAGCCTCATAACATCGGCAACTCAAATAAACCAAGGATATCATATCCCAAAACAAGCCAAAAGGCAATTAACAAATACCAATAAAGGTAACACAAGTTTCCACAAGGTAATCGCTATATATCGTGTGGTTCAAAGAACCTACCCCGAAAGGCGATACACTAGGGAAATATAATTGTCAAAGAAACAAAAGATGCTCGATCTCAGTACTGTATAACAAGGATCCACAAACCCGAAGGCACAAACCCAATATCACTCGAGCGGTGACGATGGACCAACTCCAAAAGTGATACTATAGGGAAACAAACTCGAAGGCACAAACCCGAAGGTACAAGCACGAAGGCAACATACCCGAAGGCAACAAACCCAATATCACTCGAGCGGTGACGATGGACCAACTCCAAAAGTGATACTATAGGGCAACAAACCGTAGTGGCGAAGGTCCGAAGGCCCAGTACTGGACACCACTAACTGGCGGAATGTGTCACAACTCTTAGAAAGGAACCCGAAAAATGTTAACGTGAGTCCCATACCACACGTTCGCACTAAATGGTTTACTAACCGTGAGTCAATTTCACACTCAAAGCAGTACAAAGTTCACCTCATATCATCGGTAAACCAGACCCAAAGGTGAAAACGGTCAAACGAATAGATTAGGAATTAACTGAAAAGATAAACACACGTGTTCATAGCACGCGTTTTATTTAATCATTTAATTCTCCTCCCTCTTCGCTCGAAGTGCAAAATTGTGTGTGTGTTTTGAATAGAAATTATAAATTGGAGAAATGAGCTTTTAATAAAATTTGAAAAGATCATTTTATAAAAATCCGTGTATGAAATCAAAAAGGAATCATCAAAATCAAATATGCAATAACAACTAATTGGAATCGACACTAATCGATTAAAATTGGAATCCTACACAAAGTAGGCAAGTTGGGCTGAGACAAGCAGATTCAGACGTCTGAATTGTATATTTCAAACGTCTGAAACTGGAGCTCAGGCAATACTTTTCCTAGGCCAATGATGGCCAAATCATATCGGAAGCAATTAGATGAGTGACGATGGCTAGGGGTTTACGCCAAACGACTACCCAACCCTAAAGACTCACCAATACACTCCGACCAACATGCCCAAACATCCATATGGATTTTTCATAGATTTTGACTTCAAACGCCAAAAATTGGAATATTCATTTTAACCCAAAAATATAGACGTAGATGTGAGTTCAAAAACTCACATTTTAACCCAAAAACTCAAGAGAGAAGCTATAGAGCAAGGCAAGAACAATCACTCTTTAATTATAACCCAAGGAGCTTCAATCTAAGCTCAAGAACAAATATTTCCTAAGTTAGGGTTTAGGAAATTTCAGAAATCGAAGAGGAATTGAGATGGAGAAGGAGAATAGGATGCTTACCTAAGCTTCTCTTGGATTTTGGACTTGAATTTGAGTTTGCAAATGAATCTAGGGCTTAGGAATTTCCATTTCCCATTCTTTCCCCCATTTTTGCTAAAGCTTGAGTGTTTAAGAAATGAAATGAGTGAATGGAGAGGAGAGGGGCTGAGTTAGGGTATAGTATGAGTTGGGTGAAACCCAAACCCAAGCCTAAAGCCCTAGTGAAAATAGCAAAATTCACTCAACTCCAAACATATCGATGTTTATACTCAAAAAAGTCGCAAACACCATTTTGAACTCAATAGAAGTGGTCTCGAGTCCAAATTGTTGATTCTCAATTTCACTCTTCATTCAAACGTCTGAAATGAATGATTCAAACGTTTGAATCTGGAAAAATAGATGTTGTCTAGAACAATATTCAGACGTCTGAATCATCCATTTCAGACGTCTGAAAATGGCAATTTTTGCCTATTTCCTTTCTGGTTTGACTCGAATAATTTCAGACGTCTAAATGCTTCATTTTAGACATCTGAATCCCTGTTTGACAGTTTTCCCCCAATAGACACCTCCGTATCTCGATCCACAAAGACTTTTCACTAATTCGACTGTTCTTTTACGAATAATGACTTTCTCGGACTAAAATCCGACTAACGATGCTATATTTAAATAAAACATTTAAATATACCATCGTAAAATATGCGGGTTGTTACAATTGAATCGAATTGTTGAATCGAATTTGAAGTTAAAATGAGTGTTTCGAAAATTGAAGTTAATTCGAATTGAAATTTGAAATCAAGTTGATTTGAAACTAAATCGAAATTGAGTCAATTGAATTGAAAGATTGAAAGTTGAGTTTGTTGATTTGAAATTGGACATGGGTCCAGATTTGTTGAAATAGAAGGAAAAAGTTTGATTTGATACTATTTTCAAAATAGATTATTTTAATAAAAACTGTTTAAAATCCATCTTTTTAATATTCAAATTATTTAGATTTTTCCAGACTATTTTACTATATAAACCATTTTGAATACTCAAACCATTTTATATTAAAATGTTTTAAATCTCTAAACCTTTTAAACTATTTATAACTATTCAAACCATTCTAAAATTTCAAACTGTGCAAAGTTGGAATGTTTATATTTAAATCGTTGATTTAAATGCGAATGTGGTTAAATGAGGCTATAATCTAAGTTGGAATTTGAAATGATATTTTCAAGTGACAATGACATATTTTGAGTAAATATGGTATTTTGAAATGAAGTGATATTTTGAAGTGGATATGATATTTCAATATCAAATATGAATCATTTTCGAAATATAAAAGAACTAACCGGTGTGAAAAATGACGTTTGGTTGTTAAAGAGATCGGAGCCTCTTATTGGCATACTCTCTGTCAATATTGGAACCTCTTTAACAACTGTGTACATGGTGGATGATCCAGAATGAAGTGGTTGGATTGGGTGAACGTTTGCTGGATTTGAAGAAAGAGAACAATGATGGATGACCCCGGCACTTGTGCCGATTTGAAATGACTAAAACAGGATGACTAGTCAGGGCCAAGTGGGAAAGCTACCCCTAGCGTACACACCTCTTCATATTACTATATTGATGTTGGCTTTATCGGTGCACCTTGATTTGATTTTGGGGGTGTTGGACGCGGTGGGCGGTCATAACTACGATGCGTTACCACCAGCCCTACGACCCGAACTGGTAGTATCCTACCTTGGGCATTGCCTCACATGCCTTGTCATACTCTTTATCCTTATTCGTGCCTACTACGATTTTGTTTTAGTACGGTACCTATAGGGGACTCACTGGCTACCAACGTTACTAGTTGTGTTATAGGACCTGCATAGACTACCTGCTTAAAAAAGTGTTAAGGGGGATTAATGTAAAGCCTTAACGCTAAAAAATATATTTATTTTATTGATTAGACACTACATATATACCATATCTTACTACATATAGATAGTTTAACGAATCCTTAAGAGATGGAAAATACCGTAACAACCCTTAAGTTATTGCACTCACGTTATACACTGGATAGGAGATGTAAAATCCCGTAACATCTCTGAAGCTATCACACTCATATTTACTTGTTGTTGATTTAACTTACATAAGAACTTTTAGTTCTGACTCAAATGTTTTGTCTTTTCATCACGCTCGGGTCAACCTGAGCATTTCAGTTTTTGAAGATATTATCTCTGGAGGACGAAGATGGAGTTTGGTATATTATATTATTAGTATTATTCCGCTGCATCATTTTGGTATGTTTGTTGATTTTACTCTGATTCTTTTGTATAAATTGTGTAATCAAATGTATATTGTAAACAGCTTCAAGAACTGTTTATTTGATTATTATATTTTGTCATCCTGCTACGAGATTCTTTATTTTGTTTCCTTCTTTTCTCTTATTTTCTTATTAAATCCCATTGACAATCCTCCCATTTGAATGGTTTGAATTAGACATGTGTGGTTTATTGTCAATTTAAACCGTCCAAATAGGTGGGTTTTCACAGTTGGTATCAGAGCTTTGGTTTAGAGATACCTTAGCCTGTTTGTGGTTAACTCATTAGAGATAGGGTTAGTAATAACCTAGAATGAGTTTGAGTGTATATATATGAGAGAGCGTATTTGTTAGTGCTATAAAAATGTTTTGTATTGTGTTAATTTGTTTTGTTGAGTATTTATGAATTCCAGCCGGTATATAGGACGCTATGGCATCGATAGGAATTTCTAAACACTTGAACAAGATAAACCAACACAACATTGTTTTTAAAAATTGGTAAATGAAATAACTTTACCTAATATTTTATTCTATTTTGTATTTAAAAGAATAATTTTCATAAATTGATATAGTTATTTTTGGTGTGTTGTTTGTTAGGAAATGATAATGTTTAATTATTGTCATTTATTGTTTGGATAGTCAAGGTCCTTAAAACTATTGACTATTATATGTTATAAGAGAAGTAAGTATATAAATATGATTTATAAAATATGATTTATAAATAAAATGAATTTAATTGGAAATTTGAGAACATAAGTTTCGGAGTTTTGAAATTGGTTTTCAAAGATTTTGGAATATAACATTATTATTATTTGGGAGTATTTGTGGATAGAAATATTTTCAATGGGATTTGAAAGATATGTTTTTAAAAGAATTTTAAAAAGGAAGTAAGTTCTGTACTCCCTTCTTCTGTCGCTGGAAAATAATTTCGGCGATGACTGCGCAGCATCATCGACTTTCATTTTCGAGTCTCAAAGTGGGAAGGCCACTTAGTAGCTTTGCTACGCGTTTGGTTCGATAAACAGATTTTGGTTGAAAATTTCTAAGTATGATTTGATATATGTAAGAGATATGAGTATAAATATTATTTCAAATGATTTGAAATGAACATGGTATTTGAATTCTTAAGTTCTTGTTAATTAATGATTTTTAGTTGTAGAAATAAAGTGAAATTTCAAGAGTTAGAAACTTCTAAAATAAGAAATAAGAAATTAGAAGCTAAGTGTTTAATGAAACTGTAAAGAAATTGGAGATTTGTAACTTGTAAATTAAAAGATAATGAAAATTAAGAATATGTAAACTATTGAACATTTTTGTTAACTAAAACGAATAAGATAAATTTGTATAACACTCAATTACATTCTAAAAACATATATAAAACTTACCAGAAATGTTTAAAAAGTTGAAATGTTAAATATGAGTATGTAATATAATATTATACAAGTGGAAGCTTAAGTAACATAGATGATTCATAAATGTATTTAATATTAAATAATACTACATAAGAAAGGATAAATATGAATTAAAAAGTAGAAACACTTAAGTATGAAATGATTCATTTATGAATATTAATATTAAATAGAAATCAAATTATTTAAGTAAATAATAACTGTGAATTATATAATATTTTAATAATTGATTTATTGATGTTCTGAATAATTGAAAGTGGAAATAAATTTTGTAAGTAATGAATGTAAATTAATAAAAGATGACCTTGTATGAATAAATGAAAATGAATGGAAATAAATAAAAGATAAGTAATGTGAAAAGAGACCAATATAATAAACTTAAATAATATTTAAAATTCCATGTAGTTTGGCTTATGAGAAGTTTGAGAAAGGATACTTCAAATTGTTTAAGGTTGTATGAACAATCTATTAAGTAATTATCTAGGGCTGTTGAGCGTAAGGTACACCTAATAGCTTATTTATCACTCTTGTAGGATAAAAAGTTTCGGAACTTGGACAAAACCATTAGTATTGATTGTTATGGACGTGTGATGGATTCTTGTGTTGCATATAATGGTTGTACTGCTTTTGTTTGCATATGATTATATATGTTGTAGGTTTCTTGTACTATTAATTGAAACAACTAATATATTGTTCTTTTTACATAATTTTAACTCTTTTCAATTATGTAAGTAAGATACAGGTTTATGGAAGCAATAGCTATTACTTTTGGTTTCATAAATAAAGTTTGTTTGCCCGATAAATAGGTACATTTTTGGATTACGGTTTTTTGAAAGTTATTTTATTGTTTTTCCTATGGTTTGGGATGTTTTATTTTTGAAATAAGATATATATATTGTAATTATTGACATTGTTATTTTTTCAGACCTAACCGCGCAAAGGAGACTCTGCCGAAATTTTTTGTAAATTTAGGACTTAGAATTTTTTTGTAAAAGCCGAGTTATTTTGAAAATTTTATTAAACTTAATTATGTAAGTTTAAAGTGTTTATAAATTGAATATTTTGAATAAAATTTTATCAAATTTCTTGATTCCTTCTTGTTCCTTTTCGGGGATGAAAAGTTTTGAGTGGGGGAGATTGTAACAAACAGTATTTTTGATAATTAAAAATATTCAATTTAATAAGATTTTTGGAATTTAATATTGCGAGGAATTAAAATTTATGATTTATAAATGGAAAAAATTATTAGAATATAATTTAATAGTGTTGATTGGATGTAATTGACAACTGTTTAATGTAAGTTCAATCAATTGTAATTGTAAACTTTAATTTGGAATGTAATTGTAGAGCTTAATTTGGAAACAATTGTAGGTTAATAAGGAATAAAATAATTAATGTGTCAAATGGTGAGATAGTATGTATTTAATTGAAATTGGTTTTAATTTAGAATATGAAATCAATTATTTAGTAAGTAAATTTATTAATTATCTTGCTGGTAAACAATAATTTTATTTACGTGTTTAAATTACTAAGATGTAACTATTGTTTTATTGCTCATCTCATTATTTATTCCGTTTTGAAATCAATTGGGTAATCAATGCGGAATTAATTTGGAAATCAATGAAATTCAATGTAATTAAATATTGCAGTTAATAGAAGAAAGACGTTAAACATAGAGTGATGAGAATAATAAAGTGGCAACTTATGTTAATAAAATTCATAAGGTATTTATTGATTTAATAATAAGAATGTAAATCAAAATAAAAGAATTTGTTGAAATTTAAAATTATAATAAACTAGATTTCATTTCTATTGTAATTAAGTGTCGAAATTAATTCAATATTAAAATATTGGATTTAACATGGAAAATTGTATTTTAAAAGATTATTAATTTCTGTTTAATCAAGGATGGTGATAGAAAACTTTTAATTTAGAATTTAAAAGTGATTAAATTGGTTTTAAAATAATAAATTATTTAATTAATGAGTAAAATTAGTCTTTTTGGGCACTGTCTTGGATTTTGACGAAACCAGTTTCATCGGATCCATAATTGTGAATTATTATAGGATTTCAAGTTTCGTAGCGATCAGACTTATCGTTTGATCGTGGGTGCTCGAAACGCGTAGAAATCAATTAATGGAATTTAAATGAATATAATTTTATTTTAAAAGCTAACTTCTATATACATTAGAATTAAGGTTTGAATTAGTTCCGTTGAGTTCAAAAATTTTGAAAACCTATATTTTGATATATTGGATGACCCATTTTCGTTTTGGGAACGAAACGGGCTTTTCGGGTCGTTGTTATTGTTTCGACCCAATTCGATCTGTCCATACATTCCTATTCCATCTCTGTCTATATATAGGCTATTATAAACCCTAGGAGTCTTTTGTTTCATTTCCTGTGCGTAAAATTTTTGTTCTTATCTGTTCCATTATCTGTTCCTTCTCAATGGCAGACATCTCAAACTCTAATTACAATTCCAAATCAAATCGAAAAATTCAAAGTACTCAAACCCTATCATATAAGATATCATCGCGAAGCTTTCATCGAACGTAATCTGCTTCTGTAGTTCGTTTTTGCAATAGAGTTTCGGTTTTTCCAAAAATCACCGAATCAGTCTCCGCCGTCCATATTAGGGTTTATTTTCAACAATGGATCTTCATCTAATCGACGAACGGGAAGCGCTGGCGCATAGAAGAGGACGAGTGGGTCTCTACGGTGTGGTCCAATCTTGGTATGGTCGCTGTAGTTCGCCAGAAATCGCCGTAGATCGACGGCGGAGATGGTGCCACTAGGCACGACCGAAGATGCTCGCGCATGCATGGTTGGAGGCGGCTCGGTCTGGCGATGACGGCGTGATGGTTTGATCTTGGTGCGGAGGCACGTGGTAGTGGCGGTAGGCGATGAACGTGGGCAGTTGTGCGTTTGTTGGGTTCGACTATCGCGGTTAGGGTTGGAAAGGAGGTAAACAATTTACGTTTTGCCCTTGCATTATTTTTATTTAAATTTTAAATTTTCAAACTTCTAATCCTCGTAACTTTTGCATACTTACTTGGATTCACATGCAGTTTCTTCCGTTGGATTCGTATCGAAATTCCGGATAACATGGAACTTGTTTGGTTGAATTTGGAGATTATTGGAATTTTGAGCTTTTTTTGGATTTTAAATTGGCTATAAATCAAAGGTGAGTAATTTAACCCACTGACGCAATACTAAATCTTCTTATGTTAGTTGAATTTAATTTATGAAGTGATAAGAATGTTATTAGTTGCTATTTGATAGTTTATGTTGGCATTTTAATTGAAATTGAATTTTATTGAATTAAATTTCCATTTAAAATAATATTGAAATTGAATTGCTAGTTAATACCTGATATTGATAACCAATTAATTGTTATGATTTATTGGCTGGTTTGGATGTTGATTGTGATGGATATCTATTTATTGACATTTTAGTTGATTGGATGTTTATTTATTTTTATATATCTCTGTTATCACCCTGTATATATTAATTGAAAGCATACAAACTATTATTTAATATTTTTTGAGAAAAATGTGTGATCCTCTATAAATAGAGAAGAGCACACTTACAAACTGTTATTTAAATTATTTCGAATAAATTAAAAAATAGGTTGAAATGATATATACCAATGACATATATACCTATGACACTTTGATTTGGATTGAACTGATTTATATCCATCCCTATAATTAAAACTGAAATAACTGGTCACTTGGCCATATGGTAGAAAATTATATATGGATATAGGATTGGTTAAATTAAATGATTTTAAAATCTTCAATTTGGATTTTGATTAAATGATATTGTTTTAATGGAAATAAATTATGGATTTATATGAATTAAATTATTTTCCAATTCAAGCTTTGAAATGTTGAAACTGAAATTAGTTAAAAGGAAATTATTTTAAAGAATTAAAATTGAAATGTGAAGTATAATCGATATATGACTTCAAATTTGGGAAATTTAATTATTTTAAGATTTGGACCTTAAAATTGAACAATGAGGTTTAAATTGATTTAAGTGTTTTAAACCAGTAAATTGAAATTGGACTTGAAATTGATTTAAATTGAAATGGTTTAAAATAAGAATTGGATTGAAATTTAAATCATTGAATCGAATTGTTGAATCGAATTTGAAGTTAAAATGAATTTTTCGAAAATTGAAGTTAATTCGAATTGAAATTTGAAATCAAGTTGATTTGAAACTAAATCGAAATTGAGTCAATTGAATTGAAAGATTGGAAGTAGAGTTTATTGATTTGAAATTGGACATGGGTCTAGATTTATTGAAATAGAAGGAAACAGTTTGATTTGATACTATTTTAAAAGTAGATTATTTTAATAAAAACTGTTTAAAATATATCTTTTTAATATTCAAATTATTTAGATTTTTCTAGACTATTTTACTATATAAACCATTTTCAATACTCAAACCATTTTATATTAAACTGTTTTAAATCTCTAAACCTTTTAAACTATTTATAACTATTCAAACTATTCTAAAATTTCAAACTGTGCAAAGTTGGAATGTTTATATTTAAATCGTTGATTTAAATGAAAATGTGGTTAAATGAGGCTATAATCTAAGTTGAAATTTGAAATGATATTTTCAAGTGAAAATGACATATTTTGAGTAAATATGGTATATTGAAATGAAGTGATATTTTGAAGTGGATATGATATTTTGATATCAAATATGAATCGTTTTTGAAATATAAAAGAACCAACCGGTGTGAAAAATGATGTTTGGTTGTTAAAGAGACTGGGGCCTCTTATTGGCATACTCTCTGTCAATATTGGAACCACTTTAACAACTATGTGCGCGGTGGATTGCAACGACCCGTATTTTACGGATCGAAAAGTTTGTCAAAATCTGGGATTTTCAGCATTTTCTAGTTGTTTCAGATTTTGGTTGAAATTTGCCTAAGTCCTAGGTCGTACGCGACCTATAGGTTAGTTAAATGTTGTTGGCGACTTAGGAGATAAGTCGTGAGCGACTTAGAGAAGGTCTGCGACCTAAGGGGATAGGCGAGTTAAGAGTTAGGTCGTAGCCAGATTAAGTGGTAGGTCGCACTGTCTTGAGTCGCACCTAAGTGTTAAGTCGTTCAGGTGATAAGTCGCGAGGTGGTTTAGGTCGTGGACAGTTTGGAGCGACCTATGGGAGTAGCAAGTTAAACCCAGTAGTTAACGACCTAGGGATGGGCGACCTAGTGGTTCCGAGTTAGCATTGTTAGGTCGGCAATGACCTAAGAAGTTTGGAGATAGCTGTGTTGCGACCTAGTATCTTGGTATGACCTATAGGTTAGCGACTTAAGGAGTATACGACTTAGGGAAGTTAAGTGGTAAGTCGTAGACGACTTATAGGGGCAGCGACCTAAGGAAGCTAGGGGATAAGCAGGGAGCGACCTATAGTAGTACGCGACCTAAGGGTTAGCGAGTTAACAACCCAGTATGTTGCGACCTAGTGGATAGCTTGTTAGCATAGTTAGGTCGTTAGGCGACCTAAGGAGTTAGGTCGCATAAGTTGTTAGGTCGCATGGGTTGGTAGGTCGCGTGAGTTGTTAGGTCGCTAGGATAGTTTAAGTGTTAGGTCGCGTGGGTCTAAGTGTTAAGTCGTAACACTGGTAAGTCCCTGGGTTGGTAGGTCGCGTGAGTTGTTAGGTCGCTGGGTTTTGTTAAGTGTTAGGTCGTAACCTCGTTAGGTCGTAGGATGGAGAGCTCTGTTAGGTCGCTAAGCGCGTAAGTTGTTAGGTCGCGCGTGCGATAAGTCGCTGGGTTTGGCCTTGTGTTAAGTCGTAAGGTTTGGGCAAGTCTTTAGGTCGGTTGGTTTTAGGTCGTAGGTCGTGGACGACCTAACTCCGAGCGACCTAGGGAAGATTTCTGCTATAAATAGAGGGGGTTGTTCTCACTTTTTGGAATTCGGATTTTGAAGCGATGAAGTGCTGCCATTTTGAGAGCTCGACTTCTACACTTCTTCACTTCTTTTCTCTACTCTAATCTAGTGATTCCATCCATCCAAATCGAAGATCAAGATTGAAGATTCAAGAGCATAGATTGAAGTTCTTCATCTTTTCAAGAGAGATTTCTTCATTTGAAGCGGATTCGTGATAGATCAAGCTCGATCCTTCGCTGTCCAGATCTGAAGCGTGTAGATTTGGGTTTGTTTTGGTGATTTGGTGAGTGGTGATTATCTCTCACACGGATCCAAAGGAGTAGATCGGATTGTTGGCTTGATTTGGTGTTAAAATAGTGATTTCTATGCATTTTTATAAACCTAAGTGTAGATCCATGTAGATCCATTGTTCATGATGATTCGACAACCATTTTTGTATATGATTAACCTATGCAAGTTCATTCATCAAGTTGTAGAGATAATTCTCATGTTTTCATGCTTGTTAGACTTTCAACTCCTTAATTACGAAATTGCCATTATTGTTATAATTGTTCATTTTGCTTATATTTGAATGCTTGGTTACTTGGATTGATGTTTGACATGATTGATTGTCGTGAATTAGATGATTGTTGATTGGTTTTAGACAAGGTGGTCGAAGATGATTCAAAAGCTAAGGGAAAGGCTCTTGAATTGGGAAAGCTGCTCGTGGCATATGTAGCGGGATGATGAAGCTCTTATGCATAGATTTGATGATGTGATGTTGAGATGAGGCTTTGCGAGGATGTAATGAAGCGAGGCATCATGTGATGAAGACTTGGTCTAATCCAGACGGGATCATTCCAAGCACGTTGGTAACTCGGTGATATGATTCGAGTTTGAGGATAATGGATGCTCGAGAGGCGCTTGAGCTAGTATGGAAATAGTCGTCGAGGAGGATGACTAGAAGGCTGAGATCTCATCGTTGTTGAAGGTTCTAGCATGCTCTAAGCAAGAGTACATGGGGATGCCCAAAAGACTAACTGTTGATGGTCGAGTACTCTGGGTAGTTGCGAAAATCCTTGGCACGGGCTGCGACGACGTGCGGGAGTTATGTCTAGAACCGGGGTTTCCATTAGCCCTTGACGGACGGCTGAAAGAATGTGTCGGTCATTCAATTAACGGTGATATCAAAGCAATGATAACAGTGATAGCCAGAGTCATGGATGTTTGGTTGTATCGTCATTCGGTCTCAAGAGCGGTATTTCCTGGGTGCTTATCTGACCTTGGTTTAAGACCTTGGGATTTGTACTTGAAAAACATCGCTCTTGACTCGAGTGATAATTGCTTTACTTTAAATTGTAGGCTTTGCTATGCTTGCTTCTGCTTAGTGTGTGTCTGGGGGCTATCACTGTAGAATGAGGTTGGAGTGGGAGGGTTGTATTCCTATTCCTTTTCCTTTATGCTCTTTTGGTATGTTGTTAGTTAATTTACTGCTCACTAAGACTGTTTTCTGACTCAAGGCTTTATGTTTTAATTCTTATTGCCTTGGGCTGTTTGTCCATTTTTGGGACGGGCAGACTAGGTAGCAGGTGCTGTTCTCTTCTCACGATGCTGATATCGAAGACGAGCTGGAGGGTTGCATATTATCTTCTTATTATATGTACTGGATGTTCCGCTGTTTTGTATTCTCTGAGTGTTATGTAGTGAGGCTAGATGTATTGGCTATTTGGATGCTTGTATTCAACTATTATGAAGTTTTATATGATGGCATTTTATTCTGTAAAGCTTCACTATATATGTGTTCTATTGTATTTTGTCCATACGCTGTGAGTAATACAATAGATTCTGTTGTTTTAATCTACCCTGAAAATCATCCATGGTCGCCTGGCATACTTTACAGCGCACTATCTCTAGATTCGGTGCAGGGGTCATGGGCGGTCGTCACATTTGGTATCAGAGCATTGGTTAATCGATTTTACCCAACGCTCGCTGACGTAACTACGTATGAGAGACGTAATTGTAATTTTGATGGATGAATACTATATATAATATAGTAGCTTAATGGAGTTTGAGTCCTTTATGCAGTTGTTTCTCTCGGTATGCTAATCATTCCTTTTTGTAGATATTGAGAATGAGTCGAAGAGGGAGACCAGCTGCTAGGGAAGGCCGTGCTACTGAAGGGGCTGCTGATTATGTTGCTATGTTCGAAACCATGATGACTTCGATCATGAGAAGGATGTCAGCCCCGGGGCCATCAGTAGATGTTGGAGATCAAGTTCAGGCTCCAAGACTGATGGATCATTTGGACGATTCATTTAAGAAGCTTGTGGAGGAAGCTCTCAGACACGAGGATCTGTTTCCTAAGGAAGGATCTGTTGTTGCTGCGACCAGGGAAGAGTCTAAACCCCAGCAGAGTGGAAACAAGAAAAGGAAGCAGCAGCAGCAAAAGGGGAAGGGTGGCCAGAGGAAGCAGAAGGTTGAAGTGACTTGCTACAATTGTCAGCAGAAGGGCCATGTCGCCAGGGATTGTAAGAATCCGAAGGAACCGATGAAGTGTCACAACTGTGACAAACCGGGGCATATCAGGAAGAATTGTCCAGAACCACAGAGGGACACGCAGATTGTGCAAGCTTATGCTTTGGGAGCTGTTCCGTCGTCTTCAAAAGCTCCTACCACTGAAGAGAAAGGAAAGAGCGTGGTTGTTCAAGGTACTCTTTTCCTATGGGGTGTTCCAGTTAGAGTTCTGTTTGATACTGGAGCGTCGCATTTGTTTGTTTGTAGTGAACTTGTAGGCCGGTTAGGTTTGGAACTGGATATTGTTGATAGGCCATTGATTGTGACTAATCCAGTTGGGGGTTCGTCTTGTTTGTGTATGTTATGCCGTGGTCTAGTTGTATCGAGTCATGGTTGCTCTTTTGTTTGTGATTGCTTTGTTCTGAACTTTGCGGGGTTCGAAATTATTTTGGGTATGGACTGGCTTAGGAAGTATGCGGCTAAGGTTGATTGTGAGAGGCTGGAGGTGACAGTCGAGAATGTGGAGGGGCGAAAGATTGTGATACGATGTAAGCATGAGGAAGGCGTCTTCATGAGCTTCATGTATTCGCTAGTTGTTCCACGGGATGGACTGTCATCAGTGCCGATCGCTAATGGATTCGAGGATGTCTTTGACGAAGTCAAAGGGTTGCCGCCGCATAGAGAGATCGAGTTTCGTATAGATCTAGTTGAAGGAGCCAGACCTGTTGTGATGCCTCTTAGGCGGATGGCGCCTAGGGAACAGCAGGAGTTGAGGGTGCAAGTTGATGATCTTTTGCAGAAAGGATTCATTCGGCGTAGTGTGTCCGAGTGGGGTGCACCAGTTGTGTTTGCAACCAAGGCAGATGGGTCATTGAGATTGTGTGTGGATTATCGTGAGCTGAATAAGGTGACTAAGAAGAACAAGTATCCATTGCCGAGGATAGATGACTTGTTTGATCAGCTTCACGAAGCTAAGGTGTTTTCTCAGATGGATTTGGCAACGGGATTTCACCAGTTGAGAGTAGCTAAGGATAGTGTGCCGAAGACTGCTTTTCGAACACCATCCGGTTTCTTTGAGTGGCTGGTAATGCCGTTTGGATTGACTAACGCGCCAGCATATTTCATGGATCTTATGAATAGAGTGTTCAGAGATCAGTTGAACAAGTTCGTACTTGTGTTCGTGGATGATATTCTGATTTATTCCAGAACGGAGGAAGAGCACAAGACGCACTTGCATATTGTTTTGGAAATCTTACGGAAACATCAGCTGAAGGCTAAGTTTTCGAAGTGTCACTTCTGGAAGAGTGAAGTGAGGTTCTTAGGCCATGTGATTTCTGGAAATGGGATAGCGGTTGATCCCGCTAAGGTGGCAGCAATCCAGGATTGGGGTAGACCTAAGAATGCATCTGATGTGAGAAGTTTTCTTGGATTAGCAGGATATTATCGACGGTTTATCAAAGAGTTCTCCAAGATAGCTGCACCGTTAACAGGATTGACGAAGAAGAACCAAGTGTTCAGTTGGGATGCTAAGTGTGAGCAAGCTTTCCGAATCCTGAAAGAAAGATTGATGAGTGCTCCTGTTTTGACTATTCCAAGTGGGAATGATGAGATGGTGGTTTACACCGACGCATGTGGTACTGGACTTGGAGCAGTGCTGATGCAGAGGGATAAAGTTGTTGCGTATGCAAGTCGACAACTGAAGCCGTATGAAAGGAGTTACCCAACTCATGATTTGGAGTTAGCGGCGATTGTATTTGCTCTAAAGATGTGGAGACATTATCTATTGGGGGTTCGATTCGAGTTGTTTACGGATCACAAGTCATTGAAGTATCTTTTCTCCCAAAAGGATTTGAATCTTCGGCAGCATCGATGGCTAGAGTTTTTGGCATCATATGATTTTGGTATAGCTTATACTCCGGGAAAAGGTAATGCAGTGGCAGATGCGTTAAGTCGAAGACATGCAGGATTAGGATCCATGTTTTCAGAATGGAAGAGTCTCGAGTATTTAGCTGGATTTGACTTCAGGCCTAAATGTGAATTGGAACCTGAGATGTTGGCAAACTTATCGATAAGACCTTCTCTTGTGGAAAGGATTGGTGAGAGCCAAAAGCGAGACGATAAGCTTGTCAAGATTATCCGTGATTTGGAATCGGGATTAGAACCAGAAAAGGATAAAGGATTCGAGGTCGATCGAGAGGGTTGGCTTCGGAAGCGAGGACGATTAGTTGTTCCCGATATAGATGAATTGAGGAGTGAAGTTCTGAAGGAAAGTCATCACTCGAAGTTGACAATTCATCCAGGTGGAAATAAGATGTATCGGGATATGAAGAGAACCTACTACTGGGAAGGTATGAAAAAAAAGGTTGGAAATTTTATTTCCAAGTGTATGAACTGCCAGTTGGTAAAAGCCGAACAGAAGAAGCCAAGTGGATTTCTTCAGCCATTAGAAGTTCCTACATGGAAGTGGGAGCAAGTGTCGATGGATTTTATTGATGGACTACCTAGAACAAGAACGGGAAATGAAGGGATTTGGGTCATTGTGGATCGTCTGACCTAGAGTGCGAGATTCATTCCTGTTCGATCGACTAGGACTGCATCAAAGTTGGCTGAGTTGTATGTTAAGTGGATAGTTCGATTCTATGGTATTCCGAAGAGTATAGTGAGCGATCGAGACCCATTGTTCACTAGTGGATTTTGGAAGAGCTTCCAGGAAGTTTTGGGAACCGAGTTGTGTTTGAGTACAGCTTATCACCCTCAAACAGATGGTCAGACCGAGAGAGTCAACTGAGTTTTGGAAGATCTCCTCAGAGCTTGTGTTTTGGATTTCGGAGGATCATGGGAAGATCACCTTCATTTGGTGGAGTTTGCGTACAACAACAGTTACCAGTCAAGCATTGGTATGGCACCGTATGAGGCATTGTATGGAAGACCGTGTAACTCTCCGACATGTTGGTTAGAGACTGGAGAAAAGCTGATGCTTGGGCCAGAGATGATTCGACAGACTTCAGATTGTATTGAGATCATTCGGCAACGAATGAAGGCAGCCCAAGACCGTCAGAAGAGTTATGCCGATAAACGTCGTAAGGATTTGGAATTCGACGTTGGTGATATGGTTTTTGTGAAGATTTCTCCACTGAAGAATGTTATCCGATTCGGGAAGAAAGGAAAATTGACTCCGAGATTTGTTGGACCATTCCCGATCATCGAGCGAATTGGAAAGCTCGCCTACAGATTGGAGTTACCAGAGAAGATGTCGACTGTGCACAATGTTTTTCATGTATCATATCTACGGAAGTATGTGCATGACTCGAATACAGTGGTTTCTACTGATAGCTGTGAAGATTTCGAAGTTGATCCAGTCTATAGAAGACCTCGTAAGCCGCTTCGTGTTGTGGAAACCGACACAAAACAGCTTAGGAGGAAGGTAGTTAAGTTGCTCAAGATACAATGGAGTGACGATGATAACGACTGTACGTGGGAGGTGGAAGAGAGGATGAAAGCAGCTCATCCTGAACTCTTCGAGGTATGGCCCTAAGGTGTCGTCTCATCTCACGATATTGTAACTTGTTCTAAGTCTTAGAATTCTGTACGCTAAGCTAGAATTGGATGCATGGTTTGTTGATTGTTATGGATGACAGGCGTACAAAATAGTCTTTGA
The DNA here is from genome assembly GCA_030737815.1 of Allium fistulosum. NCBI lineage: Eukaryota > Viridiplantae > Streptophyta > Magnoliopsida > Asparagales > Amaryllidaceae > Allium > Allium fistulosum. Next base: position 540,172,213 of record CM060901.1, on the reverse strand, counting down.
TTGCTTTGATTGTGTGGAATTTCGGGGGCGAAATTCCTAAGGGGGAGAGAATGTAACGACCCGTATTTTACGGATCGAAAAGTTTGTCAAAATCTGGGATTTTCAGCATTTTCTATTTGTTTCAGATTTTGGTTGAAATTTGCCTAAGTCCTAGGTCGTACGCGACCTAGAGGTTAGTTAAATGTTGTTGGCGACTTAGGAGATAAGTCATGAGCGACTTAGAGAAGGTCTGCGACCTAAGGGGATAGGCGAGTTAAGAGTTAGGTCGTAGCCAGATTAAGTGGTAGGTCGCACTATCTTGAGTCGCACCTAAGTGTTAAGTCGTTCAGGTGATAAGTCGCGAGGTGGTTTAGGTCGTGGACAGTTTGGAGCGACCTATGGGAGTAGCAAGTTAAACCCAGTAGTTAACGACCTAGGGATGGGCGACCTAGTGGTTCCGAGTTAGCATTGTTAGGTCGGCAACGACCTAAGAAGTTTGGAGATAGCTGTGTTGCGACCTAGTATCTTGGTATGACCTATAGGTTAGCGACTTAAGGAGTATACGACTTAGGGAAGTTAAGTGGTAAGTCGTAGACGACTTATAGGGGCAGCGACCTAAGGAAGCTAGGGGATAAGCAGGGAGCGACCTATAGTAGTACGCAACCTAAGGGTTAGCGAGTTAACAACCCAGTATGTTGCGACCTAGTGGATAGCTTGTTAGCATAGTTAGGTCGTTAGGCGACCTAAGGAGTTAGGTCGCATAAGTTGTTAGGTCGCATGGGTTGGTAGGTCGCGTGAGTTGTTAGGTCGCTAGGATAGTTTAAGTGTTAGGTCGCGTGGGTCTAAGTGTTAAGTCGTAACACTGGTAAGTCCCTGGGTTGGTAGGTCGCGTGAGTTGTTAGGTCGCTGGGTTTTGTTAAGTGTTAGGTCGTAACCTCGTTAGGTCGTAGGATGGAGAGCTCTGTTAGGTCGCTAAGCGCGTAAGTTGTTAGGTCGCGCGTGCGATAAGTCGCTGGGTTTGGCCTTGTGTTAAGTCGTAAGGTTTGGGCAAGTCTTTAGGTCGGTTGGTTTTAGGTCGTAGGTCGTGGACGACCTAACTCCGAGCGACCTAGGGAAGATTTCTGCTATAAATAGAGGGGGTTGTTCTCACTTTTTGGAATCCGGATTTTGAAGCGACGAAGTGCTGCCATTTTGAGAGCTCGACTTCTACACTTCTTCACTTCTTTTCTCTACTCTAATCTAGTGATTCCATCCATCCAAATCGAAGATCAAGATTGAAGATTCAAGAGCATAGATTGAAGATCTTCATCTTTTCAAGAGAGATTTCTTCGTTTGAAGCGGATTCGTGATAGATCAAGCTCGATCCTTCGCTGTCCAGATCTGAAGCGTGTAGATTTGGGTTTGTTTTGGTGATTTGGTGAGTGGTGATTATCTCTCACACGGATCCAAAGGAGTAGATCGGATTGTTGGCTTGATTTGGTGTTAAAATAGTGATTTCTATGCATTTTTGTAAACCTAAGTGTAGATCCATGTAGATCCATTGTTCATGATGATTCGACAACCATTTTTGTATATGATTAACCTATGCAAGTTCATTCATCAAGTTGTAGAGATAATTCTCATGTTTTCATGCTTGTTAGACTTTCAACTCCTTAATTACGAAATTGCCATTATTGTTATAATTGTTCATTTTGCTTATATTTGAATGCTTGGTTACTTGGATTGATGTTTGACATGATTGATTGCCGTGAATTAGATGATTGTTGATTGGTTTTAGACAAGGTGGTCGAAGATGATTCAAAAGCTAAGGGAAAGGCTCTTGAATTGGGAAAGCTGCTCGTGGCATATGTAGCGGAATGATGAAGCTCTTATGCATAGATTTGATGATGTGATGTTGAGATGAGGCTTTGCAAGGATGTAATGAAGCGAGGCATCATGTGATGAAGACTTGGTCTAATCCAGACGGGATCATTCCAAGCAGGTAACTCGGTGATATGATTCGAGTTTGAGGATAATGGATGCTCGAGAGGCGCTTGAGCTAGTATGGAAATAGTCGTCGAGGAGGATGACTAGAAGGCTGAGATCTCATCGTTGTTGAAGGTTCTAGCATGCTCTAAGCAAGAGTACATGGGGACGCCCAAAAGACTAACTGTTGATGGTCGAGTACTCTGGGTAGTTGCGAAAATCCTTGGCACGGGCTGCGACGACGTGCGGGAATTATGTCTAGAACCGGGGTTTCCATTAGCCCTTGACGGACGGCTGAAAGAATGTGCCGGTCATTCAATTAACGGTGATATCGAAGCAATGATAACAGTGATAGCCAGAGTCATGGATGTTTGGTTGTATCGTCATTCGGTCTCAAGAGCGGTATTTCCTAGGTGCTTATCTGACCTTGGTTTAAGACCTTGGGATTTGTACTTGAAAAACATCGCTCTTGACTCAAGTGATAATTGCTTTACTTTAAATTGTAGGCTTTGCTATGCTTGCTTCTGCTTAGTGTGTGTCTGGGGGCTATCACTGTAGAATGAGGTTGGAGTGGGAGGGTTGTATTCCTATTCCTTTTCCTTTATGCTCTTTTGGTATGTTGTTAGTTAATTTACTGCTCACTAAGACTGTTGTCTGACTCAAGGCTTTATGTTTTAATTCTTATTGCCTTGGGCTGTTCGTCCATTTTTGGGACGGGCAGACTAGGTAGCAGGTGACAGGTGCTGTTCTCTTCTCACGATGCTGATATCGAAGACGAGCTAGAGGGTTGCATATTATCTTCTTATTATATGTACTAGATGTTCCGCTGTTTTGTATTCTCTGAGTGTTATGTAGTGAGGCTAGATGTATTGGCTATTTGGATGCTTGTATTCAACTATTATGAAGTTTTATATGATGGCATTTTATTCTGTAAAGCTTCACTATATATGTGTTCTATTGTATTTTGTCCATGCGCTGTGAGTAATACGATAGATTCTGTTGTTTTAATCTACCCTGAAAATCATCCATGGTCGCCTGGCATACTTTACAGCGCACTATCTCTAGATTCGGTGCAGGGGTCATGGGCGGTCGTCACATGGATGATCTAGAATGAAGTGGTAGGATTTGGTGAACGTTTGCTGGATTTGAAGAAAGAGAATGTTGATGGATGACCCCGACACTTGTGCCAATTTGAAATGACTAAAACATGACGGCTTGTTAGGGCCAAGTGGGCTAGCTACCCCTAGCGGAAACACCTCTTCGTATTACTACCTTGATGTTGGCTTGATCGGTACATCTTGATTTGATTTTGAGGTTGTTGGACGCGGTGGGCGGTCGTAGCTACGATACATTACCATCAGCCCTACGACCTGAACAGGTAGTATCCTACCTTGGGAATTGCCTCACATGCCTTGTCATACTCTTTATCTTTATTCGTGCCCACTACGATTTTGTTTTAGTATGGTACCTATAGGGGACTCACTGGCTACTGACGTTACTAGTTGTGTTATAGGACCTGCATAGAGTACCTGCTTAAAAATGTGTTAAGGGGGATTAATGTAAAGCCTTAACGCTAAGAAAATATTTATTTTATTGATTAGACACTGCCTATATAGCGTATCTTACTACATATAGATAGTTTAACGGATCCTTAGGAGATGGAAAATCCCGTAGCATCTCTTAAGTTATTACACTCACGTTATACACTGGATAGGAGATGTAAAATCCCGTAAACATCTCTAAAGCTATCACACTCATATTTACTTGTTGTTGATTTAACTTATATAAGAACTTTTAGTTCTGACTTGAGTGTTTTGTCTTTTCATCATGCTCGGGTCAGCCTGAGCATTTCAGTGTTTGAAGATATTATCTCTAGAGGACGAAGATGGAGTTTGGTATATATTAGTATTGTTCCGCTGCATCATTTTGGTATGTTTGTTGATTGTACTCTGATTCTGTTGTAGAAATTGTGTAATCGAATGTATATTGTAAACAGCTTCATGAACTGTTTATTTGATTATTATATTTTGTCATCCCACTGTGAGATTCTGTATTTTGTTTTCCTTCTTTTATCTTATTTTCTTATTAAATCCCATTGACAATCCTCCCTTTTAAATGGTTTGAATTAGACATGTGTGGTTTATTGTCGATTTAAACCGTCCAAAAAGGTGGGTCGTCACATTAAATAAAATGAAATAGATTGAAAAGTCTTGCTATTTATTACACATTTATTTGAGACTTCTCCTTAGATCTTAAGTAGATCCATATCCAACTTTGCAAGAGAAGGATGAACCACTCATTTACTTTTATTTAAGGTTTTCATTTGATTTGGAGTTGAAAATTTTTGGGATTGTTTCATGGTATTTTCGACCATGGATGGTGAGGAGGAGAGAAAAAAAAGTGAATGAAAATGTATGAATAAAGGAAATAAATTAATGGATTTTTTTAATTGAAGGAATGAAACCTTTCACATTCTTTTAATAAGACTTCCCCAATCAATTCCCTTAATTTTCTCTCTCCCCACTCCTCTCTTCACATGATTTGGCCCGTCATATTTGCCACTAAATGACACAAAATTTTCATAAATCCCTTCACATAATTATTTTTATATAAACTCTTTTAAAGTTACACCAATATCGTATGTTGATGCGCATAAATATAACTTTCATATATGCATTCAAATAATTTCAAACAACTCCGAAAACATCAAATAAATTAAATAATAACTAATAGTTCTCAAATACTAATTAATTTAGTTAATTTATAACATTTTATAAATTAACTAAAACATGTGGTTTTTTGAAGAATTCACAAACATGGTTATGTGACTCAAAGGTGTGAATTCAGTCAACTATTAATATCGAACAATTCAAATAATAATCTTCACATATCACCTTAGCTAGTGGGGTGACAGTTTGGTCGAATTCATTACTTATAGACATTGGTAGTAAAATCAAATTTCATATTTTCTAGAGTGGTGCTTTTAAGCAATGTGTATTTACATATATTCTCTTCGTTAACACTGTATCACTTCAGGATTTACGAAATTAAGTTTTGGTCAAAATTCCAACGTCACCCACATTTAACTTGGTTTGTCCATAAGAAAAGTTCTTGGTTTAATAATAACATTTATTATTAGCTGTACTACCCTAAGAAGAAATTTTGATTTTGAGTTGACTATAGTCGACCGTGGTACTAAACTCATATAACCAAGGAGACAAATTCTCTATTGAATAGTACTTTCAATGTTCAACTCAGACCCAACTATAGTTGCCCGATGGATGTTATGTTATAATTTAACTATAGTCAAAGTGGAGTGTCCATATAGAAGTTCAATAGATGTTATGCCATGATTTAACTATAGTCGCTCGATGGATGTTATGCCATGAGTTATTCCATAGTTGTCCAATAACTATTAGTACGTAAACCCTTGGTGTTCCAGTTACCATGACTAATATAATTCCCAACATTTGAAGAGCGTTACATAGTCTGACCTCAATGGATCTATCAATATCCTTTTTTAAAACATCTCGACTAGGAATATTTAAAATAAAATGCAATTTTATATTATGGTTAATTACTTATAGTTGCAACTATGTGCAATTACAATCACATAACATTTCATTTAAGAATTTTCTTATTTATATACTTTAAATCAATTACTTAATTATATCACCGTATAAAAAAGTGTATAATGGAAATCAAATACCTGTATATGAACAAAATCGGTCATAGAGTTGGATATATGTAATAAATTACATAACTTCCCCAAACTAGCTCTATCAATCTCCCACTCGCACTTGCGGTTAATTATGAAATCTTATTCTCATTACTCCAATTAGTTTTCTCAAAAAACAATTGAGCTAGTCCCTTGGTGAATGGATATGTTATATTATCTTAACTATCTACTTTGTAAATCAATTCTCTCCGACTATGATAAACTGGGATTTTCATTTGGAACTCTTCGGAGTTTGTTTCTTGACTTCTAGTAAGTTCTAGGTTCTTTCATGATCTGTATTGTAGCATTATTATAACAAAACAATGTTAAGTGATTCTCAACATTTGGAATCACCCCAGCATAGTTATAAATTTGTGCATTATACTTATCTTTTCTCAATTATAGCTTTTGTTTGGAATTTTATAAATTTGTGCATTATACATGAAGCAAGTATGATATCGGTATAAATTTAGATGATATCAGTGTAACTTTAAATAAATGTGCATTAAACATAAATCACTTATATAAATAAACCACTTATATAAATAAAGAGACCATAAAATTTGTGCATTTATATAAAGCAAGTACCAAATTCAAGTTAAGTTTATGACGATAATTTGAAGTGTTCTTGAGTATTTATAAAATAATAGAGAATCGTTTATCAAAACAAAAAACTCCTTATGAAGGAGCTGTGCAGTTAAAGCGCTCAGCAGATTCAATGCGGCGGAGGTGCAAAAAGTCATAGCAGGGATACAACGAGGATATAGCGGGATATAGCGGATGCCTCTAAAATAGCATATAAAACTCATACTTAATGTTTTTTCAAATATATAAATGGTATTTAAATGAAAAACTAACATTCAATTGAATTATAATTAATACATAAATAATTTTAAATAAAAGCATGTGTGAATATACTTTAAATAAACGTAAAACTATTATATAACATAATTGAACTTAGTAGAATATTAAAGTATTTTCATTTCTAAAAATACATTAGAAATTCAATCAAATAAATTAATTTCATAATTTTTATAATGTATAAATGTCATTTTTCAATTCATTTAAAAAAAAGATATAGTGGAAATAACGGAATATAGCAGGAATAACGAGATATAACGGAAATAGCGGGGCTTAAAGTGGAAAGGCTATATTTGGGGCTATATGGAAAAATCATAGCGGTAGAAATCCGCTATGAGATATAGCGGGGTAATAGCAGGGCATTAACTACACAGTGAAGGAGTATTCAAACTCGAATTCATAACTCCTATCGGGTATAGAATGTCAATCCTAAATCATGATTAGCCTTAGTTAAGGAGCTTAAGTTGGAATTTTTCAAAACAAAGAATTATGGCTGACCAAGAAAGGTAAATATATCTTCTTGAATAGCATCGCAATGAAAGCTATAGTCAAGAAATGTTGAGAATGCTACAATATAGATCCAATAAAAGTGATTCCAAATATTGAGAATGTTACATGCAGCCCCTTAATTTACAAAAGCAATCAACTTGACCTAGGATATATAGGGATTTCTTATAAATTTTTACCTTATATGACCTTGCAAACCATGCTTTGGACATATGTACTTAATCTTAAGTACACATCCTAATAGAAAGAAGTTAGCTTCACTCATTATCAATCGCTCTTTTTCCAGCAAAGTTTGATTACTCCTATCGATGGCTCGTTATGTATCATATGAAGGAGTGACTTTTGAGATTGAATCTTATTTGTTTTTGTGTACTTTTGGAACTCTGCCTGATAAGCTCACTCATTCGATCAAATTGAATTCTTTTATTTTCATTACATTTTATGTTCTGTACTTCTATTTTATATTCACTAAACTTATCATAAATACACTGCTTTTGTATCAAATACACATATTTATTTCTACGATAATTCATCTATGAATTTAACAAAGTATGCAGATATGTTCTGGTATCATTAGACTTTAAACTGAACACGTATATATGTATCAATCCAAAGAGTCCATTAACTCTTTTGTTACTCCCACTTAATGAGTGCTTCGCCATCAATCTTCTGAGATACAATTCATCAATACCATATGACTCATAATCGTATGATTATTGAATTATTCCTCAAAGAAACGACTTGGTTCATAATTCCAAAATAATTGTAAAAATTATTTCACACTTCTGAATTTTCAAATGCATTGGTTTTATTATGAAAAAAACCATTATTATAGTATTATCTTATAATGAATATTGATAATATTCATATCAAAATAAAACAATATTTATTCCAGTCAATACTGAAAATAGTTAATATTTTGTGAATTATATTTTTATAAAAATAATTTTTTTCATAATTAGATGCGTCCACTAAAAAGTGGTATATGGTACGCTCACACTATTTTCGTCATTACTATTATAGAGTACGAAATATGTAGTTCCATTCAACCATTTTTTATGGAATTTTATTTCATACACTATAAGACAATCGAGAGTTTCTTGAACTCAAAGAAATAACTTTCATATAAAATGATTTTCTATATGAAATACATTGGAATAGAAATTATATTTCTCATTTCATATTAATTATTCTTTAGTATTTTATACAATGCTCGTTTCCAACGTCTCTTCATGAAGCAGGAGTGACCATTCACTCTCTTCATCCAAACTTTGCCTCCATTTTCCTTCATTCGCTTTTCATACCAGATGGTCAAAGCATTCAAAAGGAAACCCTCACTACAAGACCATAACAAATTCTTTATCAAAAACGAATTCAATCATCGTTAACATTTAAGGATATCAAATAAGTTGCACTTTACATAAACCGATCAAAATGATATTCCAGTTATCGAATTCTATGTACGTCTTGTAGCGCTTGGTTTAGTGCTACATCGACATAATAAGATCCTTATTGTTATCAATCATATTGAATAAATAGCCTTGCATTATGCTTTATGTGACGCCCCACTCCGAGACCCATATTAGCAAAGAGTATTACAAGATAATACCGTCTGCTAATACGGAGAATAGAGCTGGATAGGAGCGACCATCTATAGCCTTGTCTTAACTATATACGGAATGCGTCGATAAATGTAGCATATTTTTTTTTTCATGTGGATCGACATATCCAATAGATATTTAATACAAAACTATAATGGCTATAAGATCTAACAGAACAAAATATAACAACTCAAATGTATAACACATCATAGAACAGTAGATCATCATATACATATACGCATATACAGATACATCACAGAGTATACAAAATGATACATGTCAAGTGGTGTAGCAACCACAATATACAAGCGAGTCAAAAGAATATACAGAACAAAGTTACAACCAAAAAGTACTACACAAAAAGCTATAACAAAAAGAGCTAGCATAATAGTCCATGCGGAAGCAGAATAGGCTAAGTCCAAATGTACCTAACCTGAAACACCTCGGTCTGATCCGAGTATAAAATACACGGGTCAGTCTAGCTAAACAAATCAGTTAGATAAGCTAAATGATAATGAACATGCAAGGTCATAAAGTACCACAAATATCTCTAAAAGAGATAACTCGATCATCTAACAAAAGATGAATCATAACAAGCCTCCTATCGTCAGCAACTCAAATAAACAAAGGATATGAATATCCCAAATCAAGCCAAAAAGGTAAATAACAAATACCAATAAAGGTAACACAAGTTTCCACAAGGTAATTGCTATATGTCGTGTGGTTCAAAGACTTACCCCGAAAGGCGATACTCTAAGGAAATATAAATATCAAAGAAACAAAGGATGCACGTGCTCAGTACTGTATAAACAAGGATCCACAAGCCCGAAGACGACAAACCCAAGTATCTCTCGAGCAGTGACGAAGGACCAACTCCAAAAGCGATACTATAGGGCAACAAACCCGAAGGCAACAAACCCGAAGGCAATAAAACCGAAGGCACAAACCCGAAGGCAACAAACTGTAGTGGCGAAGGTCCGAAGGCCCAGTACTGGACACCACTAATTGGCAATATGTGTCACAAACCCCTCGGATAGGAACCCTCAAAGTGTTAACGTGTGTCCCATACCACACGTTCGCACTAAACGGTTTACTAACCGTTAGTCAATTCCACACTCAAAGCAGTACAAAGTTTACCTGATCTCATCGGTAAACCAGACCGGAAGGTCAAAACGATCAAACGAATAGATTAGGAATTAACTGAAAAGATAAACGCACGTGTTCATAGCACGCGTTTTATCTAATCATTTAATTCTCCTCCCTCTTTGCTCGAAGTGCAAAATTGTGTGTTTTATATAGAAATTAAGTTGAAGAAAATGAGTTTTAGGAACGTTTCGAAATCGCTTTAGAAATTGCCTTTGAAATTCTCTTATTATAGAGTATATAATTTTTTTATAAAAATAATATATAATAATAATTTCAAAAGCCCATTTATTTGAAAAACATTTTTAAAACACATTATAATACCTGTGTATGAAATCCAAAAAGAAATATCAAGAAAACATCGAAATAACGGAAATTAGAATTATCCGTTTAAAACAAGCCGCGACTCAATATTCGACAGTAGGTTTGAACAAGTTAACAGTGTCAAAATGACTTCAAATTTTGCAGGAATGTAGTTCAACATTCCTACTTCAATATGCAAAAACAATTATTCAAATCCGATTTGAAACGAAGAATCTGCATCGTTTCAATTGGACCAAAATAAGGTTTTAAACACTGAATTACAGCAAGCTGCGAGTACAAGTTCGACAGTAGTTTCGAAATAGCAAATGAACCCAGATTATCATGAAAATTTGTAGAAATGTAATTCAACACTCCTATTTCAATCTGCAAAAAGAATCATTCAAATTTGATTTGAAACGAAGAATCTGCATCGTTTCAAAGTTGGACCAAAACAAGGTTTTAAACACTAAATTACAGCAAGCTTCGAGTACAAGTTCGACAGCAGTTTCGAAATAGCAAACCAATCCAGATTGTGATGAAATTTTTCAGGAATGTAAATCAACACTCCTACTTCAAACTGCAAAAAGAATCACTCAATTTGGATAAAGTATGAGAAAGTTATGATGTCTCAAACATGGACTCAAGCCATGTTTGCAGCAACACAACAAAATGTGTACAAGTGATTTCCAGGCTGTGCATTTATTTTGCAGTGCAGTTTTCAAGCATCAAAAAATATGTTTTGCATTGAAATTTGGCATGCATATACTACAACACACAGGCTATCAATTGAAGAAAATCCGGCAGCATTTCATTGCCGGAATTGGGAGAAAATGATGTGCAAAGTGACATACAAACTCAGATTTCACCAAAAACACAATATGAACATAATATCAATGTATTGAAGCTATTTTCGGTTAGATTTTGGCATTTTGAAGCTTTTGCTTCAGCTAGCAATTGTGAGCAGTAACTCACCTTGTTTTTGAAGTGCAAAAATTGGATTTTGAGCTGAAAGGAGCGGGCTTTGAGTTAGTTTTTGCCTCCAAAACCTATAAGAGAGAAATAGATGCATGCAAAAGGAAGAAAAGCCATTAAAAGACAATTCATTTCATAAATTAAGATTTTTGATGAAAAGATTATGTTTTGGAAGCGATTACCTGTTGTATTCTTCTTTAGATTGATTAAAATAGCAACTTATTGAAGAAAATTGGAGATTAAAAGATTTGGATTTGAAAATTTTGTGGACTTTGTTTCTCTTTTTCACTGTTTTCTTTTCTGGCTATTTGGAGAAGATGAAGTGAAGTACGTACATATAATGTTTCTCACTTCTCAATTTCTGGTTTTAGTAAACTAATGGGCTTTGGACCCAAATTAGAGAAAATAAATAAGCTATGTAACTAAATTAACACTAAACCAAGTATATACACTTATATGTTATAAAATAAATGACATTTTTCTTCAAGTTTTAGCCCAAATAATTTATGTGAACATACATACATGTTAAATAAAATATTTTACATCATATAAAAAAAATTTACTATTAAAACATTTTTTAATTATTAAAATCTCTTATTTTACAAAAATACACAATTTACACATACAAATGCATAAATCCTTTTTTTTAACTTCAAAAATTCTACAAAAATTATTTTCTTGCGTATAAAAATATGAAAAACCATTTCAAACTTAATTTTATAACCAAAACTCATTTTTAAACCAATTTTCACCTTTTTATTTGATTAAACAACCCTTAAAAATCACATACTTCTTTTAAAAATTATTAGAAGAAGTAATTAGTCACAATTAATTCAATTATTGCATTTTCTCTAAATAAAAACTATTTTCTACTTATTATTAACCCAAACAAATAAAATAAAGTTTCAAACTTTATTTTATCATTTTATTACCAAAATTCATTGTTTATTCCAAATAAACAATTTAATTTCTCCAATTTTATTTTAATTCACGATATTAAATCATAATTACCGTTATAATTTAATATTTACAGGTAATCTCCAAAACCAGGGTTGTTACAGTTTACTTGTTTATTTTAAATGAATTAATTTCATCAAAGTTTCATGCATTATGAATCGTGATTACTCGCCATTTATATGCGATCGAATATAGATCAAATATCTATATTCTTGTATTATTTTAGTGTTCAAAATCATAAAAGACAATACACGGTCTCAAGCAAATAAACACTTCAGCAACGGAGGTACGAATGTTTTAGATGTATAAATTGGCTCTTACATTGGTCTTAAAGTGTCAGCATGCCAAAAGATCTATTAGTAAGTATATTTTATATCTTTATGTCTATTTTTATTTAGTTCATTTGTATATTTTAACTAATAACCATTTTATTAATTATATTGATTGCACAAATTTATCAAAGTAGATTTTAACTAGTATAACATATATCTTGCATATTAGAAATGTTAAATGTATTCACTTCACTTTTCTAATACTAATAAGGCTTCCACTAGATTTTTATTTTTTTCAAAACCCTAAGAATAACATAGAAATCTTTTGATTTCTCTATTGGGGTTAAGACTCGCTTGCCTTGGGATTCTAACCTTGAGGATGATCAGTAAATCATAGGCCCGCACATGATGGATAACACTTTATCGGTTCTATCATATATAACTCCTAAACCATGTTTTTTTCCTAATCTTATTTCGACCTTGAGTATGATCAACAAATCGAAAGAGATTATTCCCTCATGCCTACCATTTCACGATGGCTTAACTATAATGCACGTACCTTAAGGAAGATCAACAAATACATGCATGTATCTTACCTAATCTAGTCAATATATTAATAGTACCACACATAACACCCCTAACCTAAGAAGATCATCAACTAAAGATTATGAAAGTAATATATTAATATATAAATTATAGTGGACTGTTTATATATTAAAGATCCATGATCTTTGAGTGATATCGATTTAGGAAACAGTGTATGTTTTATGGAATACTTTCGTGATTCAAGTGTCCGAGACATTTGAAATCATGGTATATATACAATATGTATATACTTGTTCCTTAAACCTAAGTTGGGTTGCTTACAGTTCCATTTATGTTTATACATATATAGTTATATAAATTTTAGTCTATAACTTTTATAATTTAATTAACTTGTATCTTGTTAATTAAATCATATTTAATTAATTTTAATTCTCATGATTTAATTAATTAATATTATTTTATATAAAAACTTTAAAATCTTATATTATTCTCCGAAAATTATTAAAGGTATATATTCAACTATAACATTAACAGTTTGTTAGTATGAAAATATCTACATTTTAATCATATAACTTTTAATTAATTTCATCTGAAAAATTATTTTATTTAATTACACAATCCAATTAATATTTAAATTAAATGAAAATTTAATTTTATTTACCTTAAACAAATTTAAGATTAACAAACGACTATAATAATTATATTTACATGCATATATCACTATATATGTGTGTGTTTGTATTAATTAATATTTAATTAATTAATTTATCAGTATATTCAATTAAAATATTTTTGATTAAATATCTTAATAATTAAAAAATTTAATTTATTATTTATTTGAAACAAATCAAGATAAATATACATGCATATATCATTATATATGTTCTCTTTTAATTAATTAACTTTTATTTATTTTTTAATTCGATTAATTAAAATTAAATAATTTTAAAAACTATTAAAATTTGTTTTCAAAATTTTTTTGAATTTTTTATAACATTTATAAAATATATTTTATATTTTAAAGTTAACTTTTAAATTTAAAATATATTTTAAATTTTCAAACTAAAATTTGAAAAGTAGCCAAATGCCCAAATCAATTTAAGCCTTTATAATTGGGCCATCCTTTTGGACTTATTCAACCCACTGGGCCAGGCTGGTAGCTAGGGAGGGGAAATACCGATTATTGAACTCCATGTCTGAACACTCCTTTTCTAGTGTAACAACCCGTATTTACGTATTAGAAGATTGTAAAATATTATTTTTAAATTTGTATTAGGTCGAATTACGCTATAAATTTGGGTGATGTTGAGTAGTAACATTTTGACCCTCGGTAAGTTTATTAGATGGTTGACTCTGAAAACTTAAGCCTACAGCTTTTGATAGGAGCCAAATTAGGAGTTGAGACCACTTCCATTGGAAAGATATAATAGCTTCTCTTTTCTAGAGTGGTCGTATTGGCTTTTTTGGATGTACCGGTTAGGAGTTATGAATGTTTAAAGTTAAAAAGTTTTTAGACAAATTAGTGGGTGATTAACGAAGTTTAAGTTAATCCCAAAAGCCCATTTCAAGATTAGAACCATGTGGGGCTGATGGGATTTCTTCTACTTATTATTCCACTTCCTAAAATTTGTTAGAAACCACCATTATTTGTCTCCATAGCCTAAAGCAACATTAAACCTTACTTTAAATAACCAGATCTCATCACTAGAAGAAGATTAGCATAGGGATTAGCTTAATTAATGATTTAGGGGCACTGGGATTTGTGAATCACTGTTCATTACAGATTTGCATTGGTATTTGTGCTTGGGCTGATCTAAGTGAGTGATTTTGCATACCTCACTATTCTATGTTAGCCAGGATAGTAAAATGATGATTTTAAGATGGTCTTGAATGTTAATTTTTTTTTAAACTTAGATCTAAACTTAATAATACTTTTAAAATGGTTTTAAGAATATAAATTTGTATTTTGATTTTCTTTGACCATATTTTTTAAACCACTTTTCATTTATGTGCATGGATAGATCTATTCCAAAATATAAATGTTTGAATTGGGTTTGGATTGTTTGAATTGGTTTTGGATTGCTTGTATGTGATGTATATTTGATATATAATGATTGTATGAAGTCATTTGCCTATACTTCGATTCGTTTGGATGTGTTTTGAGAGCGGTTGTCATTTGAGTGATTCGATGAGAAAAAAATGCTCCAAATTGCATGCATTTGTTTTGGAGGTGGATGATAGCCTAAGGACCCTATGATTTTCATTGCATGAAGTTTGGATGAGAAATGTTGGAGTTTTAGTAAAGTTGAAAACAACTCAATAGTGGCTTGATAAAAAAACAAGTTGGTGGTAGTGAAGAATCAGGTCAGGTGTGACTTACCTCGTGGATTTAAGGCATGACTTTGCGTAAATGCGGATGAAGCTTCGGGGCAAGGCAAGAAAGGAACTAGTGTGGGACTTAGGCAATTTTAGGGTAGCAAAACATTTCATCACTGAAAGTTTTTATGGATCTGGGCTTGGCCTCGAGGTGAAGACGTGGAGGCTTTAGAACTTCTACACAGTGGCTTTGAGGCATTTGAGTAAGACGAGGCATTTACATCTTCCACTTAGAATTTTTCTACCTTGAAGGAGTTCTCGACACTGACATAATTTTCTTTGGGCATTTCAAGTCACGGCTTCATGAAAATGAATGGGAGACTTCAGGAATGCTTGGACACGGAGAAATTTTAGGGACCGAAGAAATTAGTCAAATTTTGACTAAGTAACATGTTGGTACCGACATGATATGGTCAGTACTAACATGATTATGGTCAATGATGACCATATGATGACTAAAGGAAATCCAGGTGTTGACTTTAGGGTTTAGGTAATGTTCGTTTGTACATTCGGTGCTTCGTTTTGATGTTACAACTTTACAATGAGTGGGTTCTGATGGTGAAGCGATGACGCGATGCTTCAACATAATGACTTTAAAACTTTGACAGTATGACTAGTATCTAGTGATGTTATGGATTTTTACATATCGGTGGGTGAATCATTTTGTTTGAGTACTTCAGGTGAAAAGTGTATGTGGGCTTGATGATAGTCTAAGGAGACGCATTTGATAGGTGAAGCGATGTGTTGGGATGTTTGTAAAGACTCTCACTTGTGTATCCTAGACCTTGATGATGGTCAAGCCTATGTTGGTGATGGCAGTACCATAGTTACGGTATGTTAATGGACACTGAATCCAGTAGTGATAGGGTGTGTCGTCGACCTTAGAGATGGTCGTAAGAGTTTTCAAAGTTTAGGAGGCATATTGGTGGTGATGTAAAACCATGGTGGTGGTCAGATGATATGAGACCTTGGTGATGGTAGGGGCAAAGTGGGACCTTGGTGATGGTTATCATTGCGCGTTTGCTGTGAATTTGTTATAGTTGCTATGATTGGTGTGATCGTCGTGTGTCTGTTATGGATGCCTCGTGATGTAGGTATACCGTGCTAGGTACCCTAACACCCATATTATGCTTAGTGTAGTAGTATGCACATATGATGATGATAGTATAACATATATGGTGTAATGTGATTACTCGTTAGATGCAAGGATAGGTTAGGTATGATTCTCCATACTCAATGTATCTATCTTACTATATCGACATTTATACTATCTTGAGAATGTTTATTACTCGCATCAGACTGTTGTATGACTTGAGGTTTTATGCTTTGCTCCTTATTGTCTCGGGTACTCTTAAATGAGTAGACTAGATAACAAGTCTTATATTAGCCCATGGAGTTATTCAGTTGACAAGGAGGAGTTTGGCACTTATATATACTTATGCTTTGGAGCTTATTACTATTCTATTATGCAGCACTATGTAGCTTTATGGAGATAGTACATTTGGATTTATTATTTGATGTATAAAATTTGTGATCTATGTACGTAGCTATGATGAACCTATTGCACTATGATTCTATAGTTTATTTTAGGTATTACTGTCTCTTCTATTTTATATCTTGTATGATTATGTATTTAATCCTTGCACTATGAAATATACGATAGGTTTATCTATTGGAGTTCAATTGTTTTACCTTAGACAATCGTTCTATATTGGCCAAGTACCACTACAGCGCACTCTATAGTTTATATTAGGTAATGAAGGTATAGGGTGTCATCACACTTGGTATCAGATCTTAGGTTGCGTCGTTGACTTAAGTTGATATGTGATAGTTCTAAAGTTAGTGGTACAATCTAGAATGGATCGAGCGATACACGAGAGAGAGCATACTTGTTATATATTTCGGTTATCAAGACTATATATTAGTAGTATATATGGTATAAGTCGTAGTGCACACATGAGTATCCTTGATGTAGTTTTCCTTTATGAGAGATTGATCATTCTTATTACAAATTTTAAGAATGAGCCGACATACAAGGACACTGCTAGGAACTTTGTCACAAAAATAGAGGAAGAGGGAGCGGGTTAGGGGCAGTTAATCTAGATATGCAGACAATGTTCACAAAGATGATGAGAATGCTATAGATGCCCAAAGTGGTTCTTCGGCTACTGTTGGTGGTAATGCTCAGGTGCAGGAACCAAGGATTGATTTTGCTAAGCTGAACAATTACTACATGAGTTTTAGGGGTGAACCATTTCTTGGTACAGAGTTGGCCATTGATGTGCAAGATAGAAATGATACTTGTGAGAGGAAATTTGAGGATATGGTGCAAAAGGATATTGTGAAAAGGAAGATGGCTTCCCAATAACTCCAGGCTAGGGAAATAGACTGATTGAATGCGGTGAAGGAAACTACTCCCGAGGGTCACTTTATTTGGGACTAGGTCAAAGCAAGATTTAAATAGAAGTTTATACCAGATACCTAGAAGTCAGTATTGTTTAAGAGGTCTATTGAGCTTAAATAGAGAGAGAAGACCGTTTTCAAGTATGCAGTTGAGTTTGACATGTTGTAGAAGTATGGTTTGTCCTTTATCGACGCTCCATTAAAGAAGAACGAGAAGTTCATAGTTAGCTGAATGAGTACCTGGGCGAGAGGATGATTGTTCATATTGATAAGACTTTCGAGACGGTCATAGAAAAGGATTTGAGGCATGAGTTCCTGTACCCAAAGCCAAAACTTAAGGTTGTTGTTTCCATGGAAGATCCAAAGCTGCATGTGAGCAGGTGAGGAAAGAGGAAGTGGAATGACAACAATAAGACGAAGAAGCGGTCTCGAAAGAGGATGGCCAGAAGAAAGGCAAGTGGATGCTAATTTGATTTAGTTGCATTGAGAGTGATCATGCTAGTAAGAACTGCAAATACCTGAAGAGTGGGGAGAGGAAGTTCTTCAACCGCGATAGGACTGGGCACATGAAAAAGATTGTCTAGAGTTGTAGGATGGTAGGCAAGGCATGTCGGATTATGCATAGAGTGCCGTTCCTACTTCTTCGACTACTTCATTGGCGAAAGTGAAAGGGAAGGCATTAATATTCGAGGCATACTTTTTTGTTCATGATACCTATACGTGTATTATTTAATATAGATATATGTGATTTTTATGTCTAATGCTAGTGAATATGTTAGGGTTGAGTCCTGACCTAGTATGAAGACCTTTGGTTGTTTCGAACTTGGTGGATGGTTTGGCCAAGCTGGGCATGGTTTGTCAAGACGTAGTGTTGTTGAGTCATGGATATTTTTTTAATTTAAGTTTCTTTATTGGGTTAGTATCATTTGGGGATGAAGCAACCAAAGAGATATGGAGTTGTGGTGAATGGTGAAATGGTAAGATGACAATTGGGATAAGAGGATGGCACATAAGCTATAGTTGGAATGTACTCCCGAGGATACTGTTACGGTAGCTTGCGTATTCACTTGAGATCTCGCATGAGGAGTTGTCATCAATACCATGGAGAGGGAAAATCCAAGGGTGATCAGACTATCACCACATAGAGAGGTTGAGTTCCATATCAACCTAGTGGCCAGTTGTTATACCTTTAAGGATGGTGACACTTATAAAGAGCAACGAGGAATGAAGGTGTTAGTGAATGACCTATGGAGAAGAGGGTTCATTTGTAGGAATATACCCGGATGAGGAGTACCTATAGTGTTAGCATAGTGGGTAGATGATTCTTTGAGGTAGTATGGAGTGTTGGCGGTTAAGTGAGCTTCTACTGGTGTTCCTAAGTGATACCTTGTCTTTAGGTCAAAGATAAGTACAAAAAACACTTAAAGATGGTGTAAAAGGTATTAAGGAGACATACCAGCTTAGTGGTAGTGTTTCTAGTATAGATACGATTTGAGTATATTGCTGGGTATGATCTCCGACCGAGATGAGAGCTAGAACCAGGATTGTTGGTGTTATCCCACCTTTTGGTCAAGGCCGGGATATCAACAAATTAGCTGGGAAGGATGGATGTCGGGATCAGAGATCGATTGAAAACAAGGATATGGTCTATGTCGTCAAAATTTGACCGGGCTCCAATCAAGACGTGATCGATTGGGAATGATGACCAAGGCTGGGAGAGGCTACGTTTCAAATTTTAGGTCAATCGGAGTTCGTATGCTCAAGATATGATCGATGCAATTCAAGCAACCGTCTGTTCGTATCCATCAATCCTCTACTGTTCGTATCCATCAATCCTCTACTGTTCGTATCCATTAATCCTATAATGTTCATATCCATCATTCTTCTATTGTTCGTATCCATCAAGTGCAACAGCAATCGAGTACGAACAGTGCAACAACGATCGATACGAACAGTGCAACATCGATCGAATACGAACAGTGCAACATCGATCGAGTACGAACAGTGCAATATCGATCGATACAAGCAGTGCAACAGCGATTGAGTACGAACATTGCAACATCGATCGAGTACGAACAGTGCAACATCAATCGATACGAGCAGTGCAACAACGATCGAGTACGAATAGTGCAACAGCGATCGATACGAAGGAGGCAGACTTCGAAAAACAAAAACTTGCATCGATCATATCTCACAATCTACAAGTTCAAATGCTATGAAATTTTCACTGGAGCTTACATACAACGTAAAGAATGTTCATGCTCGATTTTCACCCGATTGGGCAAAATCTTGATCGATACAAAATTCGTTCGTATCGACCACGGATCGAGTGCAAACCACATGGGATCGATCGCGTGGGTCCGCCCACGTGCCAAAAGAGGTCTCCCGAGATCTAAGCAGGATATTTGCAGCCTATTCCTATAAATAGCATCCCAATGGCTTCAGAAAAGGGGGACTTTTGGCTCTTCTACGTCCAGACTCTGCCGGATTCATCATTGTACTCGGATTTTGCTGTTGTAATCAGTTGTAACTCGTTGTAATCAGCAAGCAAACTTCAATAAAATTATCAACTTCAAAGTGGAAGTAGGCCGGATTGCCGAAACACTATAAACCCTGTGTTCTTTACTGCTTTCATCTAAATTTTCTGAGTGTTCTTCATTTTTAATTCTCTGATACTTATTATCTGTGATTATGAGCTGGTGCTTTCATTGGCAATTGAGTGTTTGTGACCAATTTTGGCGCAAACACTTTGGTGCTTTCACCGAGAACGCTAGCGCTCAGGAATTCTACAACCAGGACTTCGGATCTGAAAGCTTAAAGGCTTGGATCTGGAAAGCTATGGCAAGACAATCAACAAGAAGACAGAGAGCTAGAAGGAGTCAGCATGAAGGGAGCCAGGAGGCTTCCTCTGGAGCAAATCATACCTCAATCTTCATCACCCGGGACGAGATGGAGATGATGATGGAAGCTATGCAGGAAGGAATGCTGAAAAGACAAGAGGAGATGATGCAGAACCTACTCCAACAAGCTGGACAAGCTAGAATGCAAAATCAAGGGAACGTTGTTGTAGGAAATACTGGAGATAGAGATTAGGAGCGCGGAACAACCAGAGTTCAGAATGGAGCAGGACCGTCAGGAGCAGCACCAGAACTTGGGGGCACACATCCGGAGGATGTTGATCCAACCTCAGGCAGGATACCAGGTAGAGCTGTTCAACATGGCTTTGGTAGAGGAATGGATACCCGTCCAGGAGACCAAATTCCAGGATTTCCTCATGAACTCGGGGGGCAGGTCGTAAGCAACAGACAAGGGCTACAGCTTGACGATAGTGACAGATTGGCGAAGATGGTCAGACGAGCCATGAGAGGCGGACTAGTGAATAGAGATCTGGAAGATGTGAATAGGAGTCCCTTTGCTCCTGCGATTAGGCAAGCCAGGAATCCACTAGAATTCAAGTTACCAACACTGGAGATGTATGACGGGAGAACAGATCCTGCTGTTCACTTGACAAGGTACATGAGGCATATTGAAGTACTAGGAGCATCAGAGGAGGTCATGGCGCGATGCTTCCCTTTGTATCTGACGGATATAGCGGCGTTATGGTTTAGACAGCTGGAGAGTGGCTCTATTGGCACATGGACGGAGTTGATTGAAAGGTTTATGAGATAGTTTTGGGTCCATATAGCCAGACCCAAGAACGTGATGACTTTAACATCAATGAAACAATGGAAAGGAGAATCACTTAGAGATTTCTTGACCAGATTCAATGCGGCAGTGGCTTCGGTGGATCGACCTGATCCGTCGATGGTTTTGATGGCAGCGGTTTCAGGAATTGCAGACAATTCGGGTTTCAAGATATCATTGGAATGGGACCCACCGAGGGATCTTGGGGAGTTCTATCATGAGGCGGAGAGATTTCTAAGGCAGGAAGATGTGCAGGCTGTTAGAGAAGGGAGTGAGGCTGAAGCTTATGCGGTAAGGGATGGGGGTCCACCCGGAGAAAATACAAACAAAGACGACAAAGGCAAAAGGAAAATGAATGATAACGATAGCACTTCAAAAAGGCCATAGAGGGAGTCAAAGTTTTCTTCTTACACGGATCTGACTGAAACTCTGGAAATGATTTATTTGGACACTCGATGGCGCCTCCAGTATCGAAGGCCAACAAGAAGGGAACCTTTTGATTACGAATGGGCATCGGGAAGGCATTGCCTATTCCATGAGCTGGATGGGCACTACACGAACGACTGCAGGCATTTGAGGGACATAGTTGAGGAGCATGTAAGGAATGGTCATCTACAGCAGTATGTAAGGAATCGAGCTGTGGCAGTGGAACAGGAACGACCACCGCCCACCTCGAATGAGGATGGCACTAGACCTAGGCAACGTCAACTTGTTATCAACTAAATAGATTTATGGCTTGGAATAAGTAATAGAACTTGAAGTAATGCAACTAAATCGCTTACACATGTACGGGATCGGGGACGGTCCCTAGGCATGCTCTGAGACGATGATAAACCGTGTTGCTCGAGTCTATGAAATCCTGTTTTTCTTTTTCATTTTCCTGAAAACTTTTATTTTTCCTTGGATGTACAGACATTTATTTGGTTTTCCCTGGCTGTAAAAACTCTTATTTTAAATGGTTGGATTTGGATCAATGTAATGAATAATACAGGTCTCGCGATTACGGTCCCGACCGGAGAGACGGGGCAGTAATCGCAAATTAAAACTCCTTGGCCGGAGAGCCGAGGCCGATGAATACAAAAGTCCGAGGCCGGAGAATATAAAAGTCCTTGGCCGGAGAGCCTAGGTCAGAGAATATAAAAGTCCTTGGCCGGAGAGCCGAGGCCGGAGAAGATAAAAGCCTTTGACCAGAGAGTCGGGGTCAGAACAGGATAATGTGACCCGACGAGGTCTATGGATTTAAAGTCAAACCCAGAAAGGTCATGGATTCGGATTTCGGCTTTGGATAAATGGACCCGGAGGGGTCTTGGATTTGGCAAAGGACTCGGAGCGGTCCCGAATTTGGATATCAACTCAGAAATGTTATGAATTTGGCTATTGGATATTGGATATAGATGGATTAAAGCTCGGTTGATGGATTTGGATAGCTATGGAATTGGCTAAGGATTTGGTTACTGAATTCGGAATCGGACATCGACTCGGAGCAGTCACGAATTTGGATCAGGTTACGGCTGCGGCACTCGGATAGGATGGCTTGGTAGTGGATTGGATTGCGAACTGGATGATATGGCTATGGATGAAAGATGCACTTCAGATGTCGGATTTGAAGCTTTTCAAAACACACCTTCTTACCACAAGGCATGTTTTGGGGGGCAAATGTTATCCCGCCTTTTGGTCAAGGCCGGGATATCAATAAATTAGCTGGAAAGGATGGATGTCAGGATCAGAGATCGATTGGAAACGTGGCTATGATCGATGTCGTTAAAATTTGTCCGGGCTCCAACCAAGACGGGATCGATTGGAAATGATGATCAAGGCTGGGAGTGGCTACGTTTCAAATTTTAGGTCAATCGAAGTTCGTATGCTCAAGATATGATCGATGCAATTCAAGCAACCGACTGCTCGTATCCATCAATCCTCTACGGTTCGTATCCATCAATCCTCTACTGTTCGTATCCATCAATCCTCTACTATTCGTATCCATCATTCTTATGTTGTTTGTATCCATTAAGTGCAAGAGCAATCGAGTACGAATAGTACAATAGCGATCGATACGAACAGTGCAACAACGATCGAGTACGAACAGTGCAACATCGATCGAGTACGAACAGTGCAACAACGATCGAGTACGAATAGTGCAACATCGATCGAGTACGAATAGTGCAACATTGATCGATACGAACAGTGCAATAACGATCGAGTACGAACAGTGCAACATCGATTGATACGAACAGTGCAACAGCGATCGAGTACGAACAATGCAACAACGATTGATACGAAGGAGACAGCCTTCGAAAAACACAAACTTGCATCGATCATATCTCACAATCTACAAGTCCAAATGCTACGAAATTTTCATTGGAGCTTACATACAACCTAAAGAATGTTCATGCTCGATTTCGACTCGATTGGCCAAAATCTTGATCGATACAAAATTCGTTCGTATCGATCACGGATCGAGTGCAAACCACATGGGATCGATCGCGTGGGTCCACCCACGTGCCAAAAGAGGTCTCCTGAGATCTAAGCGGGATATTTGTAGCCTATGCCTATAAATAGCATCCCAATGGCTTCAGAAAAGGGGGACTTTTGGCTCTTCTACGTCCAGACTCTGCCGGATTCATCATTGTACTCGGATTTTGCTGTTGTAATCAGTTGTAACTCGTTGTAATCAATAAGCAAACTTCAATAAAATTATCAACTTCAAAGTGGACGTAGGCCGGATTGCCGAACCACTATAAACCCTGTGTTCTTTACTGCTTTCATCTAAATTTTCCGAGGGTTCTTCATTTTTAATTCTCCACATACTTCTAATCTGTGATTGTGAACTGGTGCTTTCATTGGCAATTGAGTGTTTGTGACCAATTTTTGCGCAAATAGTTGGTAAGCTAGATGATTAGACCTACATCGATAGAGAGGATTGAAGCTAGTCAAAGGTGAGATCCTAGACTAGCAAGGATCAATGCTGAGATAGAGATGGGATTATAGTTTGAGGAGATGAGGCAGTGTGGACTTGACCAAGAAGGTTGACTCCGTAAAGATAATGAACTAGTTACACCTGAAACTGATGGATTTAGGAATGAAGTACAATGAGAGTACCATCATTCGAGACTAATTATACATCCAGTGGCATTAAAATGTATATGATTGATATTTTATTGCAACTGGATTAAAGAGGACGTAAGGATTGAGGTATATGAACTGCTAGTAGTGGGCGCTAAGCAGGAAAAGCCCAGTGGATTGTTGCGACCACTAGAGATTCCTCTTTAAGAGTAGAAATGGAGGTTGATTAACAGCCAAAGACTAGATTAGGGTACGATGATTTCTGAGTCATAGTCAACAGATTGACAAAAGGTGACTAGATCATTTCCAAAGCGTTGATTAGACTGGCAGTGTGACCAACTAAGTGGTATATGGAGTAGGGTTACGATCCTAGGGTACAACATAAAGCATTGTAAGCAATAGAGACCCGTTTATCCCTGGGTGAATTCTAGGAAGGACTTATAAGAGGCATTGGGAAAGATGGCATTAGATCGACTGAGTGATATCAGGATAGAACTAGATGCTCCAAAACCTTGTATGATGTTTTGTATAGTCAGACATGATACAAAGTAGCTCAAGAGGAAGACAGTGAAGTGGGTGAAGGTTCTGTAGAGTAAAAACAAAGGTGATATCACTTGTGTGGCCAATATGAGCACAAGGACCACTTACCCAGAACTCTTCACTCGATAAGACGTTTGGTTTAACGTATTAGCTTTCAAATTTGATGTTACATTAGTTTATATTAGGAAGTTTAGTATCCTACATGCTAGGGTAGGTGTAGATACTCATTTTTTCTATGTGTGCATATTTGATGTTTGATATGATTACCTGCAGTTGTTAGGCATATGGGAAAATAATGTTGTTCGGCTTATCTTATATGATAGGATTTCATGGGAGAAATTTCAAAAGGGGGAGAGTGTAATGACCCATATTTTATGTATCGTGAGATTGTAAAATATTTTTTTTAAATATGTATTGGATTGGATTTGGCTATGGCTTTGAGTAATGTTGAGTAGTGACATTTTTATCCTTAGTAATTTTATTAGATGGTTTTAACCTTGAAAACTTGTAAGGCCTATAGCTTTTGATAGGTGTCAAATTAGGAGTCGAGAAAATTTCCATTGGAAAGGTATGATGGTTTCTCTTCCCATAAAATGGTCATAATAGCTTTTTGCACTTACCAACTAGGAGATATGGATGTTTAAAGTTAGATAGTTTTTTGATAGCTTAGCGCATAATTAAGGAAGTTTAACTTAAGCCCAAAAGCTTATTTCAGGATTGAACCAAGTAGGGCTGATGTGACTTCTTCCACTCATTATTCCACTTCCCAAAATTAGTTAGAAACCACCATTAATTGTGTCAATAGCCAAAAACAACATTAAATATTAATTTAATTAGCCAAATCTCATCATTGAAAGAAGATTAACGAAAGGATTAGTTAATTATGGATTTTGAGAGCATTGGGTTTCATGAGTCGCTGTTCATTTCAGATTTGCATTGGTAATTATTTTTGGGTTAATATAAGTGAGTGATCTTGCATATCTCACTATTCTATTTTAGTTAATATAGTAAAATAATGATTTTTAAGATCATTTTGGATGTTAATTTTTTTTTAAACTTAGATCTAAACAAAATAACACTTCTAAAATGGTTTCAATAAGATAAATTCGTATTTTGATATGGTTATGATCATTTTTGTAAAACCACTCGCCATTTATGTGCATGATTGGATTTAGGACAAAATAAATGTTTGAATTCGGTTCAGTTGCTTGTATGTGGAGTATGGATGATATTTAATAATTGTATGAAGTCATTTTCTCGTACTTTTATTCAGTTGGATGTGTTTTAAGAACAATCATCATTTGAGTGATAAGATGAGCAAAATGCTTGAAATTGCATGCAACAACTTTTGAGTGATTCGATGAGCAAAAATGTCAAAACGTTCTTCGGTTGTTCTATTGTTTCATCACATGATGTTTAGACAAGAAATGATGGAGTTTTGGTGAAGTTAAAAACAACTCACCAGTGGCCTAAAAAATAAGCCGGTGGTAGTGAAGAATCGGGTCAGGTTTGACTTTCTTCATGGATTTTGAGGCGTGACTTTAGGTTAATGCGGATGAAATTCGGGGCAAGGCAAGAAAAGACATGGTGCAGGACTTTGGCAAATTTTAGGGTGGAGAAACCTTTCATCACCGAAAGGTTTTGTGGATCTGGGCTTGGCTTTGAGTTGAAGATGCAAGAACTTTGAGACTTCTATGCTACGGCTTGAGGCATTTAAGTGAGGCGAGATTTTTACATCTTAGGACATAGAAATTTTCGACCTTGAGGGAGTTCTTGGCACCAAAATGATTGACCTTAGGATTCTAAGTTGTAGCTTTTGGACAATAAAGGGGATACTTTGGGAAAGCTTGGATGACGAGAAGCTTTTAAGATCGAAGTGGTTAGTCAAATTTTGACTATGTAACATGTTTGGCACTGACTTGGTATGGTTGATATCGACATGATTATGGTTGGGACCATATGATGACTTAAGGTAGTCAAGGCACAAACTTCCGTATTCATACCGTGTTTGGTCGATTCTTCGTTTTGACGTTGCGGCTTTACGACGAGCAAGTTTTAATGGTGAAGTAATGACGTGATGCTTTGACTTGATTACTTGAGAACTTCGAAGAGATGACTCTATGACTAGTGATATACATCAAAGGATGTTTCAGACTTTTACATATCGATGGATGAATCACTTTGGTTGAGTACTTGGAGTAGGAAGTGTACGAACTGTCTTGGTTAAGTACTTAGGGTGAGAAGTGTATGTGGGCTTTGTAATATTCTGAGGAGGCACATTCAATAGGTGAAGCGACGTGGTGGGACATAGTGGGTTCATGTATCAAGTCATATGTAGAAGAGATTGCCGATAACTCTGGATGTAAACCGTGTTTCGTAGGGCAAGGGTATGTGAGGACGCTCGCCTTTGTACCGTGGTGATGGTCTACTCTACCTTGGTGATGGTAGTACCATGGTGATGGTATGAGAATGAACACATAATCCAGTAACGCCATGGTGTGTCACCAACCTTTGTGATGGTCATAAGAGTCATCAGAGATTACGAGGCATCTTGGTGGTAATGCGAGATCTGGGTGGTGGTTGAGTAATATGAGAACTTGGTGATGGTAGGAGCAAAGTGAAACCTTGGTGATGGTTGTCATTACATGTTTGCAATGTGTTTGCTATGGTTTCTATGATTGGTGTGATTGATATGTGAGAGGTATGGATGTCTTATGATGTAGGTTACTATATTAGGTACATGATCTTTATATGATACTTGGTGTAACATGCTCATATGATGATGATGATAGTATATCATATATGGTGTTATGTGCTAACTTGTTGGATGTAGGGACATGGCAAGTATGATTATCCATACTCAGTGTCTCTACCTTATGATATCAACTTTTATTATATCTTGAGATTGTTTATCACTCACACCAGGTTGTTGTCTAACTTGAGGTTTTATGCTTTCCTTTTTATTATCTCGGCTACTCATAAATGAGTATACTATAAAGTAGGTATGAAATTAGTGCATAAGCTTTTTAATAGCACTTAACTTTACTTATATTTCAGAGCTTATTACAATTTCTTTGTGCAACACTATGGAGCTTTATCAGTGCTTTACTTTTATTTGGAGACAATAGATTAATGTTTGTTATTCGATGTATAAATTCTATGATATGTGTATATAACTATGATTAACTTGTTGCACTCTAATTATGTGGTTCATATTAGTTATTATTATCTCGCATGTTTTATATCTATGATGATTATTATATTTTGTGACGACCCACCTTTTTGTATGGTTTAAATCGACAATAAACCACACATGTCTAACTCAAACCATTCAAAAGGGAAGATTGTTAATGAGGTTAAATAAGAAGAAAAAAAAGAAGGAAAGAAAACACAAAATCTCGCAACGGAATGACAAAATATAATAATCAAATAAACAGTTCATGAAGCTGTTTTATAATATACACTTGATTACACAATTTTTTTACAACATAATCAGAGTATAATCAACAACATACCAATAATGATGCAGCAGAATAATACTAATGGTATAATATACCAAACCCCGTCTTCGTCCTCCAGAATTAATGTCTTCAAACACTAAAATGCTCGGGCTGACCTAAGCGTAATGAAAAGACAAAACACTCGAGTCAGAACTAAAATTTCTTATGTAAGTTAAATCGACAACAAGTAAATATGAGTGTAATAGCTTCAGAGATGTTTACGGGATTTAACATCTCCTATCCAGTGTATGACGTGCATGCAATAACTTAAGAGTTATTACGGGATTTTCCATCTCCTATGGATCCGTTAAACTATCTATCACTACAAGAAAAGTTAGTTTTGATAGCAAATTTATACAGCGTTTTTCATACCAGTGCAGTCCTACAATCGGTTAAACAAATAAAAATAATATAAAAATGCTGGTTTTACGATCGCCAACTTTTTTTGCGAGAAAGCCCAAATATTATTTTTGATGGCCGCTCTTTTGCCATTTTTTCCATCCCTCCCCAAAGCAAAAGGAAATAAACCTAAAAGAATTTCTCCTCCCTTTCTTTTCATCAATATTCATCCTCCGCCTTCACACTAAACATTCCTTTTCTTCTCCATTTATCTTTTACATCCTTCATATAACCCTAAAATAAATTATATGTTAATTGGCAGCAACATCGATTTTACTAAAATGATGGCAAGAGTAGCAACAATCATTGATTTGTTGACAGGATGATCGATTTTGGGTGGTGGTGGTTGATTTAATGGTGGATACGATTGATTTGGGAGGCTTCTGTAGATTTTAGGGGTCCATCCATGATTGTATGTATCACATGAATCTTATCCTATCTTCTTTTCATTATGTGATTTTACTATGTATTTTCATTTTTTACACTTTTTATTATGCTTCATATTTGGTTTTGAACTGAAATGAAAGTCAATATGTCATTGAATTTATTAATTTTTTGATGAATCTTCCAATATTTATATTCGATCTAAATATTAGAAATCTAAAATTTGGTAAATTAGCTCCCATTATCCAAATTTGACTCATTATTTCTTTGTTATTAAATATACATAACATAACCTAATGACTTACACTTTGAATATGTAAAAACTAAAAAAAATTAAGCTAGTGTAGTTATGTAATTTTTCTAACAAAGGTACATGTTTCCACTTGTGTAGAATAATGAAAATTATAGACTTTTAAATTTATCTACACTATTGTTGTTCAACCATCTAATTCATATATCTAGGAATAAACTTGTGCATTTCCACATAGATTTTACATAACATAATAATAATTTAATCAAACTTCAATATCTTCATAATTCTTTATAAGTAAATGTATTTGTGGATAAAAGTGGTTTATATCTTAAGAAATAATGATGTAAACTCTTATCTAAAATATTTGGTTAGGATAATATGTCAAATTATTATTTTTATACTTCTGGTGATTTTTCTAATCACATTAAGTTTGTATACACATAATCATACAATTCATTTACCTATTTCCATAATTTTACATATTGTATTCGAACCTTCTATAACACTTAAAAGCGCATTTTGCATGATATTTGTGTAAGATTTTTTTTTGCATATGTATAGAGATCATTGGGCTTATAATACTTTTATTAGCCTATGTTCAACCTGATAATTTAGCAAGACAAGAAGTAATGTTCAATAGCTTATGGAAAACCACATATTTTTAGGTGGAATTCTACTTATGGGACTAAAATTCGTACTTTAGAATCTATACCTGATTAAGAACTGTATGCCCACCCATTTCATTTAATTGAAATGCATAAGAAGAAAAATAGTCAGTAACATATAAAAACCGATGAAAACAATGATAATTATGAGCATAATTTTATTGAGATTCACTTAAACTTACTATCTGCCTCTGATAAAAATCTATTTTTTCTCAAATAATTTGTAGGGGATGGGCTGAGTGAGAATTCAAATTTGAAGTAGAAGCGATTGGAAAAGTTCGGCATAAGAACTTAGTAGATTACTTGGATATTGTGCACAAGGTGCACCTAGGTATTGACCTTCAATTTTTCAATTATTGAGCAAATTTTTGTTATAATCATGAATAATGATATCCTTTAATTATAAAAAAGGATTATTCTACAGGATAGTATATCCATCATGAAGCACACAAAGTGTTGATCATACTATACTATAATGACAATAAGGCTATTCCAGTTCATGCATTTTGATTATGTATATTAATCTGTTAGTCTAATACTACTCCAAAATATAATTGTGTAGGATGCTTGCATAAGAGTATGTAGATAAAAGGAATTTGGAACAATAGCTTCATTGAAATGTTGGATTAGTCATCCTTACATGGGTAATTCAAATGAATATTATTTTAGGGACAAAAAATAAGCACATTGAACTAGTCTGTCCTTTAGATTTAACATGGTAATACTCTAGATTTAACATGTGATTATGGGTCAGGTTTATCTCGATACTACTCTAGATTTAGCGGGTGATTTGCAGGTCACTTATGTGTAATTGGTTTAAACTAAGTATAGAATGTGGCATATGCTAAGCACTCGCAAATTTGTGAGTAATTTTCATTGCATTCATATATTAAATCAAAACAAATAACCATTTTTTGAAAGAAATAATACATGCAATATATGCTAGAATTTGTTTCAGTGAGGTTTTGGTTTACTGCAATTGTAGCTCGTTGTGTTTACTAAGTCTTCCAATAGACGATGAGATTGTCCTAGATGTCTATGAATCTTAGAGTTAGTTTCCTTACTTTGCTCTTTGCGCAAGGTTCACATTTGATGCCTTGCCACTGGCAACAGTCGGTTGATTCTTTCCAGCTGGATAGTATTGAAGAACTGTAGAAAGATTTCTTCAACTTTAGCAGTACTTCTAAGTCGTTTTTGTGGCAAACAAATTTTGAGTTTAACGATGTTGATAATACTAAGGCTAAAGGCACAAAAACGATGATGAGATTAAGAGAAACGAGGAGGTAACCATATTTTCTCTTTTGATGATTATTATATGTTGAATAGGAGTAGAGATAAGAATGAAAAAGACTTAAAACAAGCAATGGTTTGATGAAGATAATGAAAAAGACTTAAAACAAGTAAAAGGTCCTTAGGAAGCTCTTAGTCTGCCATTATCAATATGTTATAATGATACATCTCTTATTCTTAGTATCATATGTATACATTTTTGCAAAGGGGAGAGTCGTTATTTTACATTCCAGTTTAAATGTACTATATAAGCATGGTATGATAAAATATATTCTATGTATACTTTTTGTTCTCGTTTAGTACATAATTATTTGTATCAGCCATTCATGGGCGTATTAGATCTGATACACAGCGTTTTATCATTAGTTGCCAGGTTTAACAGAAGCTTTCATGATTTCTTTCCTACCCTAAAAAAAGTTAAATAGCTTTTCTTTTTCAAGTAAGCATTTTCTACCAACGTTAGAGTTCAAAAGTTCTTGAGACCATTTCCATAAAAATGGGTGTTCATCTTGGTAAAATACATTAACTTGAGCAACTTCTTGTATAACTTTAAGCCATAGAGCAATGTAACTTGCCACAATGCCAAGATAGCCACTTTGGAAAATTTTCTCCCCTTTGATCTCTTTTTCTATAATGCTCAAGTATTCTTTTGATTTCTGTATGTAGGTCTTCTGATCTTCACCTTCGCTCTAGTATGCTAGTATGAATGTAGGAATGCACTGAAGGTAATAAAGACTAATAATTGGTCTTGAGCTTAATTTCTTTTCAAATACCAGTATTTTGGCACATGAATTGCTTTTGTATATAAAAAGTATTGTTGTCGCAAAATAATAATAATAATAATAATAATAATGTGAAATGAAATAAAAATTAAATCTATTATTAGTCTTTAGTAAATATAATTTAGTATCAAATGTGAATGAATGAATAATGGATAGAAGATTTGATAGAAAATTGAATTAAAATATAATCTAGACTATTATTTCCAAATAAATAATAATTTGTAATGCTAAGTTTTATTTGGGTCATGCAAAAAAGCTTTACAAAGGTGAAGTACTTGCATCAGATGATTGATGGATGGCTATCAATTTTCAATTTTGGTATCATTAAAATTAGAAATTATACTTGGTGGAAGTTTCCAAATTCAAATAAGTGACATGATTTTGCCGCATGCTATATCATAAAACAAAAAAGGGTTGATTTTTTTTGATTTTATGTTAGTGTATCTTACCTTGTCATCAATGAAGTCTGCCAAAAATCTCAAACGAGTTCTTTCAAGTGGATCTTTTTGCATCAGAGGGTACCTGTCCCATAAATCATCTATGTATTCAGGTATTATGAGTGATTCAGCTATGTATTTTCTCTTGTGCACTAACACATAGATTTTTTTGTACAGAGGATTGTATTCAAGAAATAGATCATTTTTGTCTTTGACATCCTCAAGATCAACGCATTCGTATGAAATACCTTTAAGCTCTAAACCCATCTCTATTAATTTACTGTAAGGACTTGTTTTGTACCTCGGTAACTTAACTTCTTTTGCAGCCATTTTTGCCGTTCTTAATGAAATTGTCACTTTGTTTTTGAATATTATGTATCTTTATATAGTAACATAGTTTGCTTATTTTAGTGTTTTCCATTTAAAATGAAAGTGGAGGTGGTGTAGGAATTTTGAACTATTACTAAACTATATGTTAATTCCTTAGGAAAATTGCACTAAAAGTTTAGTTTTAACCTCCAAAGAGTTTGATCTCCAAGCTAACATGCTTAAAAAGAAAATTTTGTTAGGTAAACAAAAAATAATTATAGGATTCATGTTAAATTTTTCCAGTTTATGTGTGTAAATATTTTGGGTTGATTAATTCTATGCTTTAGTTCCTTTTTTTTTAAATGTTGATATTTGAACCGAACTGCTAACAGGTACATAGATGAATTGCTTAAGAGTGTGCTTTGGATGGTTATATAGATTTATAGTATTTCTAGACGACTGGATCAGAGTTATTCTTTTAAGCAGATAAACAAGAAAATTAAGGTATTTTTTATGTTATTAACATTTTATAACTTTAAATGGCATAAAAACATTTGCATGTGTTAGTTTTGAAATTATGTTGTGCTATCATTATTGTAGATTGAGATGGCAAAACAAGATGATGGGCATGATGATTTGAGTGGTATTTATGGCAGCTTAAGGGCATGACTGCAACGACCCGTATTTTTCGGTAATTAAAATATTAAATTTAATAAGATTTTGAAATATTAATATTGAAAGAAATTAAAATGTATGATTTGTAATGATAAAACAATTAGAATGTAATATAGTAATGTTGATTTAATGTAATTGATAACCATTTTAATCCAATTTCAATCAAGGGATATAATTGTAAGGTTATTTGGTTATAATTTCAAATAATGAAATAAATTAAATGATGCATTTAATGATGAGATTATATGTAATTGATTGGAACAAGTTAATATAGAATATAAAATCATTTTGTTATAACCCTTGGTTGTAAATGATAAGATAATGGATATGAACTATTATTATAAACGATGGTTGTAATTATCTTCACATTAATTTTTCCGTTTGAATATTAAATGGGTAATTAATGGAATTAAGGCAATTGAATGTTGTAATTATATGTTGTTAATTGAAATTGAATATAATCAGTGATGTGTAAGTAGTCATAACATTTGTTCTAGATAATAAACTTATAAATATGATTAAATTACTTAAAGGTAACAATTGTTATTTATCATCTCATTACTTAATATGTTTGGAATTAATTTAGAAACCAATGAAAATTTATGTAATTAATTAATATGGTAAAAGATGCTAATGGTAAAATAATGAATGTAATAAAATGTAAACTTATGTTAATATAATTCATAGGATATCCTTGACTGAATAATAAGGATGATAACATAGGTTTGAATGTAATTGGATGAGAATTGGATGCATAGTTAATGACATTTAACCTTTTAAATATGATAAAGGGAAATAAATTAATATTGCATTTATTGATATTACATCATTTAATTAAGATAAAGTGTAACGATCCATAACTTTTAACAACTTTAAAATGGCAGTATTTTGAATTTAAATAAAAATTAAATATAAAAAATTTGAATTTGTGATGTTGAGTGTTTTATTTGACCAAATTTAATAGAATAAAATTTTTGTGAAATTTCAAATTTTGGTCAAACTTAGTCAAAGATTGACTTTTGGTTGAAAATTTAAAATTTTAATTTAAAATTTTATTCTTTTTATATGATACTAGACTGAATTCTAATCTTCCCTCCACTGTGAAAAATTAACATGAATTGGTAGTGTTTTATTTGGCTAAGGCATATTGGGTATGTTTGGTCTAACGTGCCTTGGTTAACTAAGAAACTCTTGTCAGTCATGTGACCATTCCTTTGCCTACGACCTTATGTTTTTTATCTGATAACATCTACATACATAATTTTTCTCCTGAAAAACTCTCTACACACTTCTTCTTTCTCCTCAAAATCTACAGAGAACTCAAGATCTAAAACTCCAAAAACCTCACAAATCAAAACTCCTTTTCTCCTCTCCTTCGACCCTTCCTCCTCCCTTATAGCCGCCGCCCTCTCCACCATCTCCAAGGCCACCTCCTTCCACCTTCCCTCTCCTCTTCTTTCTCCTTTTCCCTTCTTTTCCCCTTCCCTATTTCCCCTCTTTCTTCCCCTTATTTCCATGGCTTCTATATTCCACTAAACTATTCCAAATCAAATAATTTTTTTAAACCATGTATAATTTCAATGGCAACAACTTTATTGTTGAACCCTTCTTCCCATTTCGAATATTTCTATATCAAAAACTCCATTTTTCAAGTCCTTTCTCGGGTCCAGTTTTGGCCAAAAATACCCCATATTGTATCAATCATATCTCCTTCAAGAATGAACCAAATTATTTGATTCTTTTTCAAACCATTTATTTTTCCAATGGCTTCAACTTTCTTTTAGATCAGTTCTTCATATTCCTTAATTTACCATGCCAAAAACTCAAATCTTTTCGAAGTATTTTTGAACTCAGATTTTCAACTCAAAAAACACCTCTATTTGTTTTGACCATAACTTCCTCAAGACAGAAGCTTTTTGAGTGATTATTTTCCTGAAAGTGGAGAGAAAGAATTTGTAACAACTTTCTAGTTAGTCACCTTTACAGATTCAGTAATATTCTGGTCCGAATATTTTCTTAAAGATGACATAGTTTCAGGTTTGTCCGTAGTTTGGATCTTGGGTTGTTTGGAAGTTGGAAGTAGTTAAAACTTGTTTATTGATTCGTGTTCGTGCCTGTAACACCCCGCATTAAATTACCATTATATATGCAAATAATTTAATTAAGTTATATACGTTTGAAATTTTAAAACAAAGAAATGTTTGTAAATGGGGCAACTAATTAATATTATTTGGAATACATATATATTTGTGTAACAAATAAATTAGAGAGAGAAATTATATAAAATCAATTAATAGGGAAGATTAATAGACGGTGTTTGTTTAAAAGGGAAATTAATATTCAATTAATTAGTAGAGGTGATTAATTGACAGAACTGACAAGAAAGGGAACATATATTGTAGCAACTAATTGATATGATTGAAAACATATATGTTAGTGCAAGAGAATAAAATGGAGGAAGAGTAATTTATGCAAATAATCAATTGTCAATTAATAAACATGGAGACTTATAGTAACATATATAATTAAGATTGTGATTCAAAATTCAATTGTAGAATATATGCATGCAATAATTATGGGAATAAAATAAATTAATATGCATATATGTGACCATTATGGTGTTGATTGGCATATTAATTTGGTAAGAAACCACAGTGCAGGCAGGGATTAATTGGATAGCAAATTAATTCTAGGTATATATGAAATCTATTAATTGGGTGATTAATAGGAGAATCTTATTTAAAAGAAACGTCATATTTAAAAATATATGTTTCCATAGATTGCGAGAGAGAAGGGGAAAGTGATTAATGAAATGATTGTTGGAGAATTAATTTGAAATAAGAACAAACGCAGAAGAAAACATATTAATTTAATGTCCATAGACTGAGTGTATGCTTTAGATTTTAGGGTTTTATATCTAATGGTTAGCACCGATTTGAGCCACTATAAATATATGTGCAGAACCTCATTTTTATTCTCATTATTTTTCTCTTCCCTACAGAAGCTCTACCATTTTTCTATCTCTTCTACACTTTCTTAATAACAAAATTTTAGATCTAATTCACACGAATTTAGATCTAAATAGAAAGAGAATAGAATTAATTAGGAACTAGGAATTGGTTCAAATCAGAAGGCTATGTCAAAGGTAAAACCCTAGATCTGAGTTTTATTTGCTATTTCTAATCCAAATCTCTTCCTTTTCTCTTTCAAATATTATAGATCTGTAAATATATCGTTTGTAATTCGAAATAGGGATTACAAGGGAGGTGAATATAGATATTAGGGACAAATATGAAATAAAAACGGGGAGATTTGGAAAGCTAGCAATGTGAGTGGATTTAATCATATCTTTTACATTTATGATATATTATCGTTAAATTCCCGTTAAATAATTTTATTCAGTATTTCAGTAATTAATTCTGTTAATTAGTTATGCTGAATTGTAAGAAATTTACAGTTATTTACATCTAATTTGAAGTTATAATTTAGCCTAAATGCTAGTTTCTTTTAATTCTCTTTGTACGCAAATAATATAGTTAAAATGAAAATTCGCGATTATGGATTAAAATGGGAAAATACTAGATTAGATGTAAAATAAGAAAAGTTGGGATAAAGCTAGAAAAATGGAATTCTGCAATAAATTACGCTAAAATGGGAATAATAAATTAATCTAATAACTTGATTTGGAAGTAAGTAATAGATTAATTGGTTGGTTTAGAAAATATGATACATTTCTATAATTTAATATTTAAAAGATAACGATAAACGTAACTACAAGAATAAAAGAAAGAAAAAGGGAACTAGTGTAAAATAGAGAAACCACTGTATTTTACACTATTCCAAAATAATAAAAGAAATACCTTGCGGTTACGAATTATTGTTTATAGTATTATATTAAAATATGGAAATGGATTTTTAGTATAGTTTTCATACCCAACCAAATAAAATAGAATTACTTCCTAGAATAGAAGAAAATAAAGTAAAGTATGAAAGGAATCAAGTAAATTATTAGAAAAGAATTTGAAGCTGTAAACGATAATGAACCTAGATCTGCATTTACTGCACAGAGTATATAATAAGACGGTTATTATGATAAGTGAATTATATAATATAAGAGAATTAAAGAGAATTCTATATCATAATAAAAGAAGACAGCCTAGAACAGAAGAGAGACACTTGTAATCATATACAGATTATAAAAGAAGATAAAAGTGACAATTACAAGTAAAATTATAACATAGGTTATAATTAAAGTAGAAAGAAAGGAAATGCTTATTTAAGATTTAAATTAAGTTAATAAGCAAATAGAACAAAGATAATAGAAGATGCTTATTTAATAAACTTAAGACTTAAATTGAGTTAAATAAGCAAGGCAATAGAAGTGGCAGTACCAATAGCATTCCCTATTAGATCAACGGTTGTCTAACAATAGGCAGAAGTGAGACGAGGGCAAGAATATGCTAATTAGGGTAATTAAATAGCCAACAGAATAAGAAAAGTAAACTAAATGCAAAATAAAAGATTAGACTTAGGGTCTAATAAAAGAGTGAGATGCGTTTGGAGTAGCCCAAAGGATGAAGAGCCTAACGAAGTAGTTCATCACAGATTTCAGTAAAGGAGAAGCACGTCCAACTTAGTTATTTTGGGCTAGAAGGAAGTACGAGACTTCAACGGGACGTGAGGATACTCTAAGATGACCCTTTGGGTAGGCCTAATGAAGCTACATCCCCGGAGGCAGGTTTGTAGGCTTTCCATCAACATAGTATGCCTTGACTGCTTTTTGCATGGTAGGACCATTGTAGGCAGTCAGAAGGGGTTGGTGTTCGGAGTAGGATATTCTTATGTCCCAGTACTTGCAAGTAATTTTAGTGGGCAGGACCCAAAAGGATAGTCGCATGCGGATATCGACCAGCATCAAAACCAAGAGCGAGTTCGGAAAAGACTAGAGTTAAAACCAAAAGTCCAATGATTCTATCACTATTGAGACATTAGATGAGGGGCACCGCCAATTGGATGTTAGATTGTTTGCAGTAGGGCACGACCACTTAACTCTTTAGAGGTCTTTTAATTAGTTGAGGGGTGGCTACGTGGGGCCATAGCCACGATGAGAAAAGAGATAGACTAACTAGAATATCTGTATTGTAGGCCTAACGAAGCAGTCCTTTACAGATATAGAAAATCTCCAACCGAGTTCCATACAAGGTAGACCTTGTTGGCGGGATTCAGAGAGTAGACAGAACGATTACTTATAGTCCTCAATGTACGCACTAGGTGGTACGTTGCGGATGTCCAAGCATTAGTATAGACTATCGCGGATGTAGTTTTACATTTTCATAGTAGACGACGGAACATCTGTATTGTAGGCCTCACAAAGTTGTCCTTTACAGATGTAGTCACAGAACACTATAGGAGAAAGACGATGGAGTCCTTTGCGAGGAGGATACGAAAGGTACTATGGGTAGTACCTAGGACCAATATGGTCATTGGGCATATAGCTATATATATATATCAGTTATTAGGTTTTAATCTACTAAGGAGTAGATGGGTACGATACACGCACAGAGGCGAGAGTATGATAAACCTAGTGAACCTAATATAATTGTAAATGGAAATAAAACGGTATATGTAGAATTAAGCTTAAAAGGGTATAATTTATCCACTCACCAGAACTTTAGTTCTGACCCCCTCCTCATAACATCCTACAGATTAGGTAGATGGCAGATACTTCCCAGCTTTAAGACACTTGTTTAGAAAGTGTTATTATATTGGTGAGTATTTACTCACTATTATATTTTAGTCAATTCCGCTGTGAGATATTTAATTGAGCTCAGATATATTTGTCTTTTCCTATTTGCAGGATACCAGATTCCCAACTCGGGTTTCAATGGGCTTGGGTTTTAGCATTTTTGCAAAAAATCCGGACCCACTGGAATTCAGGTTGTTACATTTGGTATCAGAGCCTAGGTTGATAGTGAGTGAACATATTTGTATTTTTGAATAAAATATAAATATATTATGTACTAAAATCCAAATAGTCCCCAACCGTAGATTTTAACATATGGAAAGTTTTTAGAAGTATATTTGTTCATAGTTTGCTAGTTGGGTTTGGGATGACCCAAGTATGTAGAACCCTATGTTATTACCGATTTATAGCATACAAATAAGCCATGTTTTGAGGGAAAATTTGTATCCATATGTTTTAGGAAGTAGGGAAGTTCCTTAGGGATAGTAGGGAGAATGTTTTTATTTCGAGAAGAATAAGAGGTTTTAGTATGAAGAAAATCCACTTTATGTCTAACCCAATAAAAATGAAACTTTTTAATAAAAAAAATTGAAAAATATAATTGTTAATATACTTGAGGAAGTAAATATTGGGTTTTTGAAAAATAAGTGGTTTGAAATTTAAATTGGTTTTTATATGATGTAAATTTTGTTAAAGTGTAATTCTTTTTGAAGAATTATAGAGCATGTATAGCACGCTAGTTTCTTTGTAGGTAAACAATGATTTTAAATATAAAAACCTAGAGTGTGTTAAGTATCGAAAACGTAGGTTACAACATTTATTGTTGTAATAAATGTTTTCAGTAAAAATAAAGGAAGCATAGACTATGACACTATTGTTATAGTAAGTGACTCCCAAAGTAAATGTTTATACATAGCATACGTGATATATTAATATTTATTTTAATTGAATCCATATATTAGTATTTTTGGGTTGTAGTAACAGTGTTTTACGCAACATCTGTTTTGACCCAAATGAGTTTTTGAGATAATTTCTAAAGTGGTTGTATGTACACTTATTATTTAAATAAGCACATGAAAATATTTTATAGTTATAAAGAAGTTTTAAAAATGAGTTCTTTTGAAAAATAATGTACAATAAATTAATGAATTTAGTAGGAAATATCTTATGTAAGTAAATATAGAGTAAACATACCTTAACCTATTGGAATGAAATGAGTAATGATATAATTTTCTATGAATCACAAATAAAGATGTTATGTGCAAGCTATAAACACTACGCCATAGATGGCCTTCTGCAACAGATTTGCAAGGTGTTGCCAGCTAAAATGTTGCGACAGCTATAAAATTTTGGTCCTACTGCAATACCTTAGCCATAAAAATTTGTTGCTCTAGCTAAACAAGTGTAACATGATGCAACATTTTGATATAGTGTTGCTATAGATATATTCTAATTAAAAAAATTAAAAAAAAATTACACTTCAGCGATCCAAACCATTAGTTAAAACAAAATCTCAACCATTCATCCACTATCATCTACGCTTCCTCTGATTCCCGCTAACATTTTCATTCACGCGCTTCTTTTTCATTTCTTCCTCCTCCAAATCGCGCAAAATCAAAAAATTAGGGCTTCTCCCCTAATTCCAATTCTCGTAATCGGATGCTGGAAATATCGAACGCACCTTCATTTCTTAGTCATGTTTGATAATGGATGGCACAAAACCGATTCAATCTTGAGTGCCTATTTATGTTAATTATTTTGAGGTCTGTTATGGCATCTGGAATTATGGTTTTATTTTTGATTTATGCAATGGTGCCGATTAGGGATCTGCAAAAATCATTCAAATTATAAAATCGTATCCTATTGTTTAAGAGTTTAAGGCAAATCCCCTCCTATTTCCATATCTACAGCCGATTCAAGGCAAGTGGTTCTCCCAAATATCTTACATTCGACGCTCAAGGGGTAGGGCATAATTGGAGTGCTGTAAATCCTAGAATTGAACGCGAATAGATTTGGGCAAAATAGGATGTTTTTACCGTCCTACAAAAATGACACTGCTTCCCTCTTTAAGCCAACTGTTATGAACTTTGGAGCTCTGTTCACATTCAATTCGACAATTGGGAGAGTGGTTAGGCAAGCGATTAAGCTCACGGTTGAAGATATAAATGGAAATACTAATATTCTTTTCTTGATAGTCACTAATTTGAGATGTGGTTGTAGCGACAGATCTTCGCTTTCATTTGTATCGTAACCAAACAAGGTGCTTACTGTAATTTGTTTATTTCAATCTGAATCTTCTCTTTGCATCAGTTGAGTTGAACCAGTCATCCATTCGTTTAAGAAAAAATTAAACATATTACGCCTACACAACAGGAACTTCATTGTGCAAGATCTGCATTTGAGGAATCGTAGTTCAGTCTGGTGTGTGTCTGTTATGCACTCTTATGTGGTATTTTAGTTAATTGAATTCATACGTTTGAATTGTGCAGTTAACTGTGTTTATAGATCCCAGCTCTACCAAATATTGAGGCAAAGAAATGGTATGAATTTTTGGAAACTGTAAGTGCAACAATGGATGCACATCTTTGCTATTTTAAACAAGTAAGTTGCTTTATTTCTTCTTTCTTGTATTCATTTATCTTATATTTCATTTAACAAACATTCAGTTAAAATAAGGACTTCAATTTTTGCATAGGGATATGAGTTACTACATCAGTTGGAACCATATATTAACCAGGTTTGCAATCCAGATGTTACCTATTAATATATTTTACAGCTCATGATTTTTAGGGACTACAATTATTATTCCATTTGTTACAGTCTTGAAGTGTTAAAGAACATGCATTTAGCATAAATAAGTCAATGTCACTTTTTACGTATGTATGTATGCCATTGAGTACCAAATCCTTAAACAATGTAGCACTCCAATTTTAACCATGAGTTTCATTATTAGTGTTGCTGCTAATTAGAAAAGCTACTATATAATACTTATTAGCCATGCATGATAGGTATTTACACAATACTAAACAAATTTAGTATAATAACCACTTGACTGACCTCATATCATGGCAAGTTAAATAAAAAAGAATGGAGCAATATTTTGATGAAATTATTTGATTTTCTACATTTAAAAGTGGGTATACATAGTGATTTTGTATCTTATTATATGTATCTTGTTAAGTAATATGCAAGTGCAACATTAGTGATTTTGTATCCATGCAGGACTATCTACGTTGGTGAACAGTTTATGATGCTTTGTATCCGATATCATGGACAGTTTATGATGGTATCTTTCAATAAATATACTTCCAAGATTTGTCTAATTTAGCTGATATTTTCTTCACTTTTTTTTATGCTCGTAGGTGAACCTGACCCTGAAATAAAAATAACATGCCGTCAAATATCACAATTTATTCCTCAACTATCAGCAAAGTAGTCTGCCCGTTTCAGCGTTTACCTACACAGTGAGAAAATTACTTACTGAACTATTCTTGTTACAACAGTGTCACTATTTGTGGATTTACTTGCAATTATTCGCTTGATGATTATTACAGCTAGTCAATTCAGAAAAGACTCCTGCAAATGTTACACTTCTATTCACTTGGGCTGTAAGTACATATAAATTTTGAATCACCTGATGTTACTGAGGCATAAGTGTGCTTGATTTTATATATTCAACATTAATGCGGAATTCAGCTGGTGGGAACTCTGGGTTTAATGATATACCAATTTATAATAAATGAGAATCGCTAGTGTGTAGGTTAATGTTTGGGTTCAGATATGTATATGTATTATAGAGGGTCAAGTTTATACAATAGTTTTATGCAAATAAGTCCTAAAAGCATATGTTTGTACATGAACTAGGTTTAAGTATAGCATATGCATGAAACTTTCGAAGCGCTAGCCAGAATTATAAGCGTAGTTCTTTTAAGCATGAGAAATTTTCGCAAACGGTGAAGTCTGCCTACATGAGTGGTTTCAGATATTAAAAAGCATTTGAGTACGTACTCAATTTTGAACCTA
This sequence comes from Allium fistulosum, assembly GCA_030737815.1. Classification (NCBI taxonomy): domain Eukaryota; kingdom Viridiplantae; phylum Streptophyta; class Magnoliopsida; order Asparagales; family Amaryllidaceae; genus Allium; species Allium fistulosum. The sequence continues at coordinate 540,128,863 of CM060901.1, read as the reverse complement.
ACAATTTCTAGTATATAAGATAGGTCCTTGAGAGAGAATATGGGCAAAGTTCTGGGTAAGTTATGTAATGAAGTGGAATTAGGAAACTCAATTCAGTATACCTTTAGTAGAAAAATTCACTCATATTTTTACCTTTGCTATATGATTTATGTAATTTGTCTTGGATAAGTCATCTAATAAAATTTTGGCAGATTTATACATTGAACCTTGTGCAACTATATGTCCTCTGGTGTACGGATGGCTGGACAGATATGGAAGTAGTTGAAGATTCAGTGTATGAGTCAGTATGTGTTTGTAAATGAAACTGTATATGTAATGAGTGAACTGAGTGATGTAGTGAGGAATATCTGTATATGTGAATATCAGTGTTATAAATCATTGAATTGTAAAATAGTGGAGTCAGGAATTTGTACTATTTCAAATGTTGAAATAAAATATTTATTTAAATAAAATACTGTTTGAATATCAAATTCTGTGCAATAGCATTTTATTAAATAAATATTTATTTCTATTAAAAAATCAAATATGCACTACATTGTGGGCCCCACAAATTCAGAAAATTAATATCTATAGCAACATTTTTGAATGTTGCTACAGGCACCTATGGGTGTTGCTATAGACCCAAATAGGGTTCTATTGCAACAATATTACTTATGTTGCCTTAGATAGTCAAAATGTTTCCTTTGAGGTCTAAGGCAACGGCAAAAATTGCATCACCCGAAAAGTGTTGCCATAGACCTATGGCAACATTTTTTTGGCCTGACCCAACAATTTTTTTGTGTTGCAGAAGGCCATTTATGGCGTAGTGAAAGAATACGTGAAAGAGATGTACAAGGTATGTAAAGCACCATATTTTGTATAGCCTATTTCGATAAAATATAAAATAAATTCCTTATAATTTCACATAAACATGAAATCCTTCTTTAAAGGATTCATAAAAGGTTTTATCGTTAATGGTTTCTCATAAGAGAAAGTAGTTCCAATACATTAAAGTATAAAACCATTAAGTGTAGTAAGTTAGTAACTCCTTCAAGGTTAAGTAATTGGAATAGTAGGAAAGTTAAGAGATTTTTGATAAAATAATTGTTCTTATTTACCCTAGTTCTAGTAAATTTGAAAATCTATATAAAAAAGGATATTTTGAAAACATGTGAGGACATTTTGTTTAAAGTCAAGAAAAAAGAAAAATGTTTTAAGAACAAGCAAGACATGTTAAAAAAAGAAGAAGGATATTTTGAAAACATGTGAGGACATTTTTTTGAAAGTCAAGAAAATAGAAAAATGTTTTTAGAACAAGCAAGACATGTTTAAAAAAAGGATGGTTTAGTGGAAAAGTAAATAAGTTTTTGAAAAGATAAAATTTAGAAGTTTTAATTTTTTAAGAAAAATTGATAATACCAAACCAAATCAGACTTTTAAATATGGAGTAGGTAGGAATCATTTCCTAGATGTAACAGGAAAATTATAAGGTTATAGCAGTAATTACTCTTAGTAATAATAAAAGTTCCCGTAAGGTGTATATGACACTAGTGAAAACCTAGAAATGTTGCTTCATGTGTGCAGACTATAGAAGAATAGTGAAATGATATTAGTAAGACGATAAGACACACATGGTTGGGATAGGTAGACCTTAGTTGGGGAAAAATGAAAGGTAAAGAGAAAATTTCCACAAGCTTAGTTGTCTTTTTATATAGAGACTGCATAGATTGAAACCCTTATCCATTGTAGTAAATGAGATTTAGTTATTCCTTTTTAAGCATGGAATAGAAGAGATGAATAGATCTTATTCGTCATGAGTAATACAGCGTAAGTTGGTAACAAGTAATAGGCGGCAGGAGGAGCATATGAGTTACTTGGATTCCTTGAGTAGGACCTTTCTGAGTCAAAGTGGACATGGTCCGAGACCTTCTTGCCATAGATTTTCGAAGTATTTTTGAACTCAGATTTTCAACTCAAAAAACACCTCTATTTGTTTTGACCATAACTTCCTCAAGACAGAAGCTTTTTGAGTGATTATTTTCCTGAAAGTGGAGAGAAAGAATTTGTAACAACTTTCTAGTTAGTCACCTTTACAGATTCAGTAATATTCTGGTCCGAATATTTTCTTAAAGATGACATAGTTTCAGGTTTGTCCGTAGTTTGGATCTTGGGTTGTTTGGAAGTTGGAAGTAGTTAAAACTTGTTTATTGATTCGTGTTCGTGCCTGTAACACCCCGCATTAAATTACCATTATATATGCAAATAATTTAATTAAGTTATATACGTTTGAAATTTTAAAACAAAGAAATGTTTGTAAATGGGGCAACTAATTAATATTATTTGGAATACATATATATTTGTGTAACAAATAAATTAGAGAGAGAAATTATATAAAATCAATTAATAGGGAAGATTAATAGACGGTGTTTGTTTAAAAGGGAAATTAATATTCAATTAATTAGTAGAGGTGATTAATTGACAGAACTGACAAGAAAGGGAACATATATTGTAGCAACTAATTGATATGATTGAAAACATATATGTTAGTGCAAGAGAATAAAATGGAGGAAGAGTAATTTATGCAAATAATCAATTGTCAATTAATAAACATGGAGACTTATAGTAACATATATAATTAAGATTGTGATTCAAAATTCAATTGTAGAATATATGCATGCAATAATTATGGGAATAAAATAAATTAATATGCATATATGTGACCATTATGGTGTTGATTGGCATATTAATTTGGTAAGAAACCACAGTGCAGGCAGGGATTAATTGGATAGCAAATTAATTCTAGGTATATATGAAATCTATTAATTGGGTGATTAATAGGAGAATCTTATTTAAAAGAAACGTCATATTTAAAAATATATGTTTCCATAGATTGCGAGAGAGAAGGGGAAAGTGATTAATGAAATGATTGTTGGAGAATTAATTTGAAATAAGAACAAACGCAGAAGAAAACATATTAATTTAATGTCCATAGACTGAGTGTATGCTTTAGATTTTAGGGTTTTATATCTAATGGTTAGCACCGATTTGAGCCACTATAAATATATGTGCAGAACCTCATTTTTATTCTCATTATTTTTCTCTTCCCTACAGAAGCTCTACCATTTTTCTATCTCTTCTACACTTTCTTAATAACAAAATTTTAGATCTAATTCACACGAATTTAGATCTAAATAGAAAGAGAATAGAATTAATTAGGAACTAGGAATTGGTTCAAATCAGAAGGCTATGTCAAAGGTAAAACCCTAGATCTGAGTTTTATTTGCTATTTCTAATCCAAATCTCTTCCTTTTCTCTTTCAAATATTATAGATCTGTAAATATATCGTTTGTAATTCGAAATAGGGATTACAAGGGAGGTGAATATAGATATTAGGGACAAATATGAAATAAAAACGGGGAGATTTGGAAAGCTAGCAATGTGAGTGGATTTAATCATATCTTTTACATTTATGATATATTATCGTTAAATTCCCGTTAAATAATTTTATTCAGTATTTCAGTAATTAATTCTGTTAATTAGTTATGCTGAATTGTAAGAAATTTACAGTTATTTACATCTAATTTGAAGTTATAATTTAGCCTAAATGCTAGTTTCTTTTAATTCTCTTTGTACGCAAATAATATAGTTAAAATGAAAATTCGCGATTATGGATTAAAATGGGAAAATACTAGATTAGATGTAAAATAAGAAAAGTTGGGATAAAGCTAGAAAAATGGAATTCTGCAATAAATTACGCTAAAATGGGAATAATAAATTAATCTAATAACTTGATTTGGAAGTAAGTAATAGATTAATTGGTTGGTTTAGAAAATATGATACATTTCTATAATTTAATATTTAAAATATAACGATAAACGTAACTACAAGAATAAAAGAAAGAAAAAGGGAACTAGTGTAAAATAGAGAAACCACTGTATTTTACACTATTCCAAAATAATAAAAGAAATACCTTGCGGTTACGAATTATTGTTTATAGTATTATATTAAAATATGGAAATGGATTTTTAGTATAGTTTTCATACCCAACCAAATAAAATAGAATTACTTCCTAGAATAGAAGAAAATAAAGTAAAGTATTAAAGGAATCAAGTAAATTATTAGAAAAGAATTTGAAGCTGTAAACGATAATGAACCTAGATCTGCATTTACTGCACAGAGTATATAATAAGACGGTTATTATGATAAGTGAATTATATAATATAAGAGAATTAAAGAGAATCATATATCATAATAAAAGAAGATAGCCTAGAACAGAAGAGAGACATTTTTAATCATATACATATTATAAAAGAAGATAAAAGTGACAATTACAAGTAAAATTATAACATAGGTTATAATTAAAGTAGAAAGAACGGAAAGGCTTATTTAAGATTTAAATTAAGTTAGGACTTAAATTGAGTTAAATAAGAAAGGTAATAGAAGTGGCAGTACCAACAGCATTCCCTATTAGATCAATGGTGGTCTCACAATAGCCAGAAGTGAGACGAGGGCAAGAATATGCTAATTAGGGTAAATAAGTAGCCAACAGAATAAGAAAAGTAAACTAAACGCAAATTAAAAGATTAGACTTAGGGTTTAATAAAAGAGTGAGATGCGTTTGGAGTAGCCCAAAGGATGAAGAGCATAACGAAGCAGTTCATCACAGATTTCAGTAAAGGAGAAGCACGTCCAACTTAGTTATTTTGGGCTAGAAGGAAGTAGGAGACTTCAATGGGACGTGAATGATACTCTAGGATGGCCCTCTGGGTAGGCCTAACGAAGCTGCATCCTCGGAGGCAGGTTTGTAGGTGTTCCATCGAGAGTATGCCTTGATAGCTTTTTGCATGGTAGGACCATTGTAGGCAGTCAGAAGGGGTTGGTGTTCGTAGTAGGATATTTGTATGTCCCAGTACTTGCAAGTAAGTTTAGTGGGCGGGACCCAAAAGGATAGTCGCATGTGGATATTGGCCAGCATCAAAACCAAGAGCGAGTTCGGGAAAGACTAGAGTTAAAACCAAAAGTCCAATGATTCTTTCACTATCGAGACATTGAATGAGGGATACCGCCAATTGGATGTTAGATTGTTTGCAGTAGGGCACGACCACTTAACTCTTTACAGGTCTTCCGATTAGTTGAGGGGTGGCTGCGTGGGGCCACAACCATGATGAGAAAAGAGACAGACCAACTAGAATATTTGTATTGTAGGCCTAACGAAGCAGTCCTTTACAGATATAGAAAATCCCCGACTGTGTTCCGTACAAGGTAAACCTTGTTGGCTGGATTCAGAGAGTATACAGAACTTTTACGTATAGTCCTCAATTTACACACTGGGTGGTACATTACGGATGTCGGAGCATTAATATAGACTAGCGTGGACGTAGTTTTACGTTTTCATAGTAGACGACGGAACATCTATATTGTAGGCCTCACGAAGCTGTCCTTACAGATGTAGTCAGAGAACGCTATAGGAGCAAGACGATGGAGTCCTTGGGGAGGAGGATACGGAAGGTACTATGGGTAGTACCTAGGACAAATATGGTCATTGGGCATATAGCTACATATATATATATACAAGTTATTAGATTTTAATCTACTAAGGGGTAGATGGGTACGATTCACACACAGAGGCGAGAGTATGATAAACCTACTGAACCAAATATAACAGTAAATGGAAATAAAATGGTATATGTAGAATTAAGCTTAAAAGGATATAATTTATCCATTCACCAGAACTTTAGTTCTGACCCCCTCATCATAACATCCTACAGGTTAGGTAGATGGCTGAGACTTCCCCGCTTTAAGACACTTGTTTAGAAAGTGTTATTATATTGGTGAGTATTTACTTACTATTATATTTTAGTCAATTCGGCTGTGAGATATTTAATTGAGCTCTGATATATTTGTCTTTGCCTATTTGCAGGATACCAGATTCCCAACTCGGGTTTCAGTGCGCTTGGGTTTTAGCATTTTTGCGAAAAATCCGGACCCACTGGAATTCGGATTGTTACAGTGTCTAAGCTTTGTTGGATTTTCTTTGCATTTGGATCTTTTCTAGGAATCTCCATATTGCTCCATTTTTATCATCACCTCCGTAGCCACGAAAGGTTTGCAAACACTTACAACTACAAGATTTTCTTATGTTAGTTAAATTGAATTTATGATGTGATTAGAAATTGATTGGTTGCTGTTTAGTATATTTTAAATTGTCATTCCAGTTAAATCTGACTTTTATTGAATTTAATTGCTATTTAATTTAATATTGAAATTTAAATTGCCAATTAAATACCTATTAATGATAACCAGTAAATTGTTGGTAGTTATTGGTTGATTTCAATGATGATTATGTTGTATGTTCAATTTTTGATATTTGGGTGATTGGATGGATGTTATTGGTTGACATTTTGGATGATTGGATGTTATTTATGTCTATATCTCTGTTTTCCCTGTGGGTTGAAATGATACATACCCGAACGATCTTATAGATTAGGGGAAAATCGTTATGGGTTGAAATGATAAACCTAAGCGCTTTTCATTGATTTGGAAATGTTGATTTTTGATACTGGTTGAAATGACATATACCCATATAATTTCTTGAATTTGGATTTTATTTGGAATTGAATTATTTGAAGGGTTTAAGTTAATTCAAACTTCGGATTTGTTTTAATTAGATGATTAAGATTGATATTTCAAATTATTTGAAACCCTTTAAATAATTATATTCACGTTGTACACTTGATAGGAGATGAAAATCCCGTAACATCTATGAAACCATTGCACTAATATTTCTATTTTACTTATTTTGATCTGACTTACATAAGATCTATTAGTTCTGACTCGAGTGTTTTGTCTTTTCATTACGTTCGGGTCAGTCTGAGCTTTTTCAGTGTATTGAAGACTATTTTCTGGAGGACGAAGACGAAGATTCAATATATTATTGCTATTTATTATTCCATTGCATTTTGTGTTCCGCCGCATTATTTGTTTATTTCTGATGTATGTATAACTCTGATTTGAATTGTAAAAGTGTAATCAAATGTTATTTGTAAAACAACTTCATGAACTGTTTATTTGATTATTATATATTGTCTCTCCACTGTGAGATTCTTTGTTTTGTTTTGCTTTTTTTTTCTTATTTACTCCATTAACAATCCTCCCTTTTGAATGGTTTGAGTCTGACATGTATGGTTTATTGTCGATTTGAACCATCCAAAAAGGTGGGTCATTATAGTTGGTATCAGAGCCAGGTTTAGACATACCTTAGCCAGTTGGGGTTAACTCATTAGAGATAGGGTAGTAATATTCTAGAATGAGTTGTTTGAGTGTATATACGAGAGCGCGTATTTGTTAGTGTTATAAAATGTTTATATAAGTTTTGAAATGAAATAATTTTTCCTAATATTATATGTTATATATGAAGGAATAAATTTTTAATAACTATTATAGTTATTTATAATATGTTTGATTTGTTGTATTTAGTCAGTTTATAAGCATTGGCTAATTATTGTTGATTTAATTTACGGACTAAACACTAGTTTAGTAATGGTGTATTAAAGAGAATAAAATGAATAATTAGGATATTTGGTTATGAAATTGAAATGTTTCGTTGTGAATATTGTTGTTTATTGATTGGTAGTTTCAACTATTGAAATAAATTGGAATATCTGGATATTTTGAATTATATATGAGTTGAAATGTAGAAATTTTGTTGAATTATGCAGTTGAATTTGGTAACCTTAAACTGAAAGCAAGTGAAACAAAGTTAAATTTGTTATATCTATGTTAGTAAATGAATAGAATTGTTGTATACATTATTGGCATGTAATGTAATAATATACAAGTGTGAACTTTAAGCCTTGGCATATTTAAATTGAAATTGTGATTAAGGAAAAGCTGTAAATGAGATTTAAAAAAAATTGTTATGAACTTAATTAAATTTGTGAAATGTGGCATAAATAAATTTGAAAAGTAAGTGAAAACTAATTGGATAAACGAATATGAACTAAAAGTGAAATAATTTTAAATAAAGTCACGACTTGTAAATTGTTTATGAAATAAATGGATGTTGCAATAAATGCAGTATTAAATGAGAAATATTACATGTGAAATTGAATTTAATTTAAAAATGAAGAGAAATACAAGCAATGTTATGAGAATGAATATATTAATGTTTTATATTAAATGGTGAAATTCTGTGAAACAAATATTAAAGTATGAAGTGATATTTGTGTTAATCAATGAGATCAATAATGAATTTAAATCAAAATATAATGGTGATGAAACAAATTGGAATAAGTACGTAAGTTGTACGTATATTGTTTTATTTGCATAATTAATTTGATCCGGATTTGAGTACACAAGTTCGAGGTGAATTACACCATTTCGTATTAGGATTTTCATTCAATTCTTTATGGCGAATATTTGATATGGATTTTTGATTTGATTCTAAAATTCTGTATCATAGTGTATGGCTATGCAAGGAGAATGATGGTTTCTAGTCAAGAAACCTTATCGAAGTCCGCATTAGGGAAGTCAAATAAACAATACTACTTCGAAAGCGAACTTGTGTGATCGAGCGAGCGATCGAATGTGATTTTGCGAAATGATGACATATGTACATCTTATGTTCTAATATTAATTATATGCTTTGATGTTGAAATTCAAAGTTGTTGCGTTGGATATTCTTTGTAATTTAAATTGGAATTTTTCTTTTATGCAAAACTACTATTAATTTAAAACCATTTTACAAAACTATTTTCTTTTATTTTTCTAATACAAACTAGTTTATTTTATTTTATATACAAAACTATTTTACAAACTATTTTACAAACTCTTTTATTTACAAACTCTTTTTCAAACTATTTTATATACAAACTATTTTACAAACTGTTCTATATATACAAAACTATTCTAAATTCAAAACCTTTTATAAAGCAAAGATGTTTAATCCCATATGGCTCTTCATACGGCGAAATTGATTTTGGGAAAATTTGATTCTTATATAAGATGGACTTTATATTAGTATATGGTGATTTGGAAGACTATTGATTTTGGAGGGTATTCGATCCGAAGAGATAAATCTTATATACAATGAAATTTATATAAGAATGATTTGATATATTCGAGACTATTGACTTTGGAAAGTACTCTATCTGAAAAATGAAATTTTACATAAAATGGAATTTATATAAGTGTGATAGTTGAAGTTATGATTTTGAAAGAGTACTATATATGGTATGCTATTATTTTGAAGTAAAATGAATAAAGAAGTACCCTCCGCGAAGAAGTAAAGTATGATATGCATCGACCCAAATGGACTTAGGGAATCCAGGAATGGATTCGACCGATAAACCCTAATATACTTGGGTGAATTCAGAAATGGATTCATACCGATATGGTTGTTCGGACTTAAACTCATGAGTTCCTTGATTTTTTTTAGGGTAGATGGTTCTTTATTTTACCCAATGGAGGCGCTTTTGATCCTGGGATCTGTTGTTTATTGATCTGCCGGGAAGGAAGTGCATCCATTATGTAAATCACTGAATCAGTAGTTACCACTGCAGCAGGGGTCGATGGTCCCTTATTTACGAAATGGCTACGATATTTTTTTGGAATCCAGAAGGTGGAAGGATCTTCTGAAAAGTTTTGTGTCCATTGCGTAAACACTGGATCAACAGCGGGCCACTGCTATCGTAACATCATCATTTGACATCAGATTTTGAGTGGTACTTCTCATACCTTTTTTTAAGTATTTTAACTGGGTGTTGAAACAGGTCTACTAAGTACTTAGAGATTTCTAGTCTTACGCCTGATCAACGTATGACCAGAGTCTGCAAGAACGAGGATAAACCTGCTAAAACATCGAGTTATAAAAGTATTTTGATAGTATTATATAAAAGATATGTTGGTCATTTTTCCATTTCTAAATACTTTAAAATGTTTAAAATATTGTTTACTTATGTACAACATGGTTTAGTAGTAAATTATTAGTGTTGTAAATATTTTGAGAAGTTATTAATTAAATAAAACATATTTAAAGTTAATGATTATTGATTTATAAATGATGTTTAAAAGTATTTTGAGATTATAAATAATGGATTTAAGGTTTTCAATAACTTCTATTTAAATATAAGTAATATGATGTAAATAATTTTTTTCAAATAGTTTACATATATTTATAAAGACGTTATTTAAAATGTTTTTATGTGGTATTTATAAATAAAGCAAGAAATTTTACAGATGAAATTTTTCCATAAAGTATTAAAGAAGATTGATTTGCAAATAAAGTTTTCAAATGAATATTTCAAGTAAAATTTATATAAGTTTCTTTAAATGTATAATTTAAAGATATTATATAAATGAAAAAAAATGATTTGCGAAGTTTTGATGTATAGTAATATACTTGACCAATAAATTTGAATCTCTATTTTGGAACTATGGTTTGAAATATTTACTTGATTTCGAAGCACTAATAGTAAATTTATAAGTTTATTCACTATTTGAATTTTTGTATTAAACCATAATAATTGTTTTTCCATGATTTGAATATTCATTTTAAACAAGTGTGTAAAATTAATTATGAAGATATGAAATTGTATACTTTGATTTGGATATTTAATGTAAGATTTGAGTATACTATTAGTTTCGGTTTAATAATCTAGGGTTGTACTTATTTTAAAATAACGAGTCTAATAAATTATCGGATTTAAGGAACTTTACTAAAAAAAGGGCTTATCCTAATATTTTGATATAAACTTCTAACGTTGTTTAACCTTTTTGGAAAATTCTTGCATAATGCTATGAAGATGTTTTAAATATATTTTATATTCTTACTAAGTGAATGAGGTTAAATGTTTTAATTGAATTTTTAGATATATTGAAATATTTCTTTTCTTTTTAAGGGCGAATACCAAAAACTTGTGTAACGTTCAATTACATTCCTAAAATATATATATAACTTACCAAAAATGTTTAATAAGTTGAAATGTTAATAGAATATGTAATGGAATATTATACAAGTAAAACATAAGTAATGGAAGTGTTCAATGAAATTATTTCTAAATAAGAATTTCGATGTACAAGAAATGTTATGAATGTAAGTTAATATTGTGAAATAATTTATGTAAGTACATGAAAGAAAGAAAAAGACATTGTATAAACGAAAAAAATAAAAAAAGGTAAATAATTGTAACGATCCGTAAATTTTAACTGTTTTTTTAACGTAATTAACTGAAATTTTGCTTGAAATTTAATTATAAAATTTAGCAATGAAAATTTGATATTTGGAATGCGTCTATTTAAACATAGCAAATAATAGATTTTCAATGGTAAACATGAATGTTAGTTTTGTTGTGTAGTTTCAATTTCAATTTAAATCAGTTAAAAATTGATGTAAATAAAATATTTTCAAAACCTGAATATTTTTACATAATAAAAATGTCTCTTATTTTCTGAGTGAGACGTCATATTTCGTTTCGTTAAATTTAACTTCTTTAGCCCCGTTTATCTTATTTTCGATGAATTTGCAGCAGTTTAGCAACGAACTATCGACTTTCGATAGGATGGTCATATCGCTGATATCTGTGTGCCATTTTGTTCATCTCATCGTGCTGATCTCTGCAGTATATTCATTTGTGTGTTTCGAAGTCCGGTACACGGTGAAATCTACGAAAATAGTAACCGTATCGGTACCCGTTTTGAACCTTTTTGTTTTCTTTTGTCCTTTCATTGCCCTTCGTGAGAAAGCTGTCAGCCACTAGCAATTATTATTTCCTGAATTTAACAACTGGCTTTTGCTTTTCCCACGGTTTAATTTATATCTTCTAGTCCATCTTCATTCCTTGTTTCTCTCTCTCTGCAATTCTATATGTTCTTCTTCACACTACACCAAAACAAGGATTTTGCAACATTTTATATTTGTTAATTTCTAACACTTATAAGTGTTACAGCCTAGTGACAATAAAAAAGTGTTAGGATACCTGAAAAAGTGTTGGGAAATATAAATAATATTTTTTATAGACTTCCCAACACATCAATTATAATTTACAACACTTATACATGTTAGAACAGTTGGTAAATTTGTAAATAACTCACTAAAAATTGGTTCCTTTTGTAATTTGTACATGCAGCGTTTTTCTAACGCTTTCCCTCCCATCTCGACCGCCTAATTTTTAATCTAATTAGGGTTCCCGCGTTCCATTCCCATTCGCGCGTTCCATTCCCATTTGCGCGTTCCATTCCCATTCGCGCAACCCTCCCGTTCTTCTCGCATCAGTTCTTCTCGCAACTCTCTTGTGATTTCAAACCTTGAATCAGGTATTTTCTTTTAGTTATGATTTTAGTTATGATTGTTCGATTTATATATTCGCGCAACCCTCCCGTTCTTCTCGCGTCAGTTCTTCTCCCGTTCTTTTAGGTAAAATCAAAATAGGGTTTATTGATCGGAAAAGAAAATCTAATTCCACTATGTGCTACTCATTTGATTGATTCACAGAGATTACATATTCAAGTTTCTATGATCCAAAAATCTAACTCATTCGTTGTTGCAAGGCATGGGGTATCTTGTTTTCTTTTGTTTCATTCCTTTTATCTACTGCAAACATCATTAGATCACCATCTGAAGCTTGGCAATGATACTTAACACCTTAGTATATGTTCGAACACATGAACGCATCACTAGATATTTGGTAAATATTGAGAGATAATAGTTAGTGGGATCATGTCAGGGAACTTGATAAATAGACTAAAATATTGGGCTAAAATGTTTTTCTAATGGAAAAAGATTTGTAATTGAGAAGTGGAAATGGTTTTGCGGTTGAATAGAGGGTTATATGTAACTGAGTGTTTATTATATGATGATGATGGGGATAAGATATTGGTGAATTTTGATTACTTGGTTTTTAAATGTCCTTCATGTTACCGAAATTATTGTTTCGGTGGATAAGGCAAGTTATAAGAATTGAATCCGTCGCATGTTAATTTAAAGAGGCTATACATTGTTAAATAATTAAAACTACTGCAAATAAGTTGGCACAAGTCACTGTAAAAGTTGGCACAAGTCACGGTTGATGTATCACTGCAAGTTATCTAAGTGGTTGTCCACATAAATAGAAGTTGTACCTCCTAATTATTTGTACCAGAGTGTATATACGTATCTCCCTTAAAGACATGTTTGTTTATCCAAAGAATCGTATATGAAATTATAGTCTTTCTCCAATTGTATTTCCGTATCCAAGTCAACCACTACCTAAATATATCCACCATTGATATCCATATTGGTATTGATAATAAACATAATCCAACGACCCACAAACAAAAAGTCAAACAACCTCATCAGCGTTCTCTTGGTCTCGATTATTTAGCAACACATCCATTACTTCTTTAAGTTTGGAGACTAATGCATAAGTTGCTATTTCTGAAATAATCTAGTGTTCTTAAAGTTATTTTAGGCAGCTGACCTCCTTCAAGAAGCTTTAAATTTGCTCAAACGTATGAAAATAAGTATGGTTCTGTAAAATCATAGGTAACTCTTCGCGTTTTTCTGTTTTGCTATGGGCCTGTGGTTGATGATCGATGTATGTGGACTTGCTGTTGAATAAAATATATTAGTTAAAAGTTTTTTCTTCACAATTTTATTTTCTGAAATGCTCCTCCAGCACTGAGATGTTTCTTGGCAGAACTATTTTTTTAGAGAATAATACTGAATTTTAGTTACAAAACTGGCTCTTATACCCTGCTGATTTTCATGAGAATTTTAGTGTTTCTTCCACTATACTGAACCCTTAATAGATATGGCTACAATTATAAAATATACATAGCTCTGTTCATGTATCATGCTCAATCTGGTCACACTGACATATCATAACACAACAAAATCTAAGCTTAGCACTAACGTAATATTATATCATAAAACATATATTATTTTTCTTTGCAAATCTATATGGCACTAACGTAATATTATATATTATTTTAGTTATGACAGAACAAACGTCAAGAGGGTGGATTAAAAATCCACGTAGAAATGAGGATGAATATAAGCAAGGTGTTCAGAATTTCATCAACTTTGTAAAGCAACACTCACCACAAGATATCCAGTTATGTGTGTGTCCCTGTAAGAAGTGTAAAAACTCCAAAAAAATCTCAATAGAAACAGTTGAGAAACACTTGATAGTTTTAGGTATGCTTTCGACATATGATGTGTGGTTCTTTCTTGGAGAGAGAAACAATGCTACAGTACAAATGACTCGTGCATCAGATTGTGCCGAAGAGTTACCTATTCAAGACCAAATGCAAGTAGAAGAGCCTATTGATGCGCTCTTGGAAATCTCGTTAATGATGCATTTAGAGTGCATGATATGCCACAGGCTAGCGGTGAAGTGAACTTTGAAGAGATACATGTTCAGAAAATGTACCATGAATACAGAAGCAAAGCAAATGAGAAAATATATCCTTCTTGTGAAGATGGACTTACAACTTTAGGTGTAATGGTTGAGCTTCAGAACTTGAAAAAAGAATTTAACTGGTCAGGAAATAGCATGACGGAATTGTTGAAATTATTTTAAAAATGTCTTCCAAAAGAAAATACATTACCCGACAAGTATCCCACCATGAAAAAAATGTTAAAAGATTTGGGAATGAAGGTAAAAAGCTTTCATGCATGCGAAAACGATTGCATGTTATTTTGGAAAGAGAACGCTAACATAGTAGAATGTCCTCATTGTCATACACCAAGATTTAAAGATAAGGCAAATGCGTTAGGCATAAAAAAATGACAACCCAACCGAGGAAAGTTCTAAGACATTTTCCTATAATTCCAAGGCTGACTAGATTGTACACTATACCGTGGATAGCTCGTAAAATGCAGTGGCATAAGCATGCCGATCCTTCTTGGAATTTCATGCGCCATCCCGTTGACTCGGCCGAATGGAGAGCAATCAAATGTAAGTGGCCAGAATTTGCAAATGAAGGACGTAATATATGGCTTGGTATCGCTAGTGATGGATTTAATCCGAATGGGGTTCTCTCCAATAGTTACAGTTGTTGGCCCGTATACATGATTCCTTATAACCTACCCCCTTCGTTATGCATGAAATCACAATTTCAAATGCTAAGTTTATTAATTCCTGGACCGAAACCACCAAGTCAAGACATTGATGTATACTTAGAACCTCTTGTTGACGAGTTGAAGAAACTTTGGACGGAAGGAGTGGCTTCTTTTGACATGGACAGGGGAGAAATGTTTACAATGAAGGCAATACTATTATGGGGAATCCATGACTTACCAGCATTTGGAAATTTATCTGGTTGCGTGACACATGGTTATAAAGCATGTCCAGTTTGTGCTGTGGAGACTGAGTTAGAGTACATTGGTAACAAGGTTGTTTATCCAAAGTATAAAAGATTTTTGATGGATGACCATCTATATAGATTAATAAAACATGGATGGTATAAGGATACCGAAGATAAAGAACCACCAACAAGGTTAAGTGGACCATCCCTTTTGGAAAAGCTTAATTGTATAAAATATTTTTGTGGAAAATTACCAAAGAATAAGAAGCGAACGATATATGAAGATTGCGATAAAAGTTTCTTTACAGTTGGAGATGGTGACATAGAAAAATTGTCTTGGTATAAGAAGTCAATTTTCTATGACTTAATTTATTGGAGTAGTCATAAAGTGCGACATACTATTGATGTGATGCATACGGAGAAGAATGTTGCAGAGCATCTTATCAACTTAATGTTTGACAAAGGAAATCAATCATCTAAGTTTGCATGGGACAAGATTAAAAAAATGAAATGTTGTCAAGTTCTAAAAGATGCCAAACTTCCATCGTGTCTTGGGACAAGATTTGGTAGCCTTGTTACTATTCAACCACCTACTTTGCACATAAAAAAAACATATGAGTATCATATTTTTATGCAATACTTGCTTCCTATAATGGTTCAACATGCACATCCAAAGCTTCGTGAGTTACGACGAGCTATTTTACAAGTGAGTTTGTATTTTAACATAATATGCTCGAAAATTTTAGTTCGAGAACATGTTCAAGCCGCCAAATATATGATTTCCGAGGCATTGTGTGTGCTAGCACATTATTTTCCTACAGACTTCTTTGATATAAGTGTTCATCTTATGGTGCATCTAGCTGACCAAGCTTTGTTATGCGGACCTACAAACTATATATGGATGTATCCATTTGAAAGGTGAGATATTATTTTTACAAGGTTTGTAAACATTATTTCAAAATTACAATTTCTAAATATATGTGCATGCGTACTTGTGTAGGGCTATGAAAGAATGCAAAAATATACCTAGTAATAAACGCTATATAGAAGGATCAATCGCTGAAGCATATCTTGTTTCAGAATCAGTTAGATATGCAATGGAATATATGCCGAACCCACGTGATGGAAATCATAGTTCTACACAAGCATCCTTTTTAGATGATGGTGATGATATATATGAACGCCCCATCATTGAAGGCAAATATATTAAGCTAACTAGGATGCAACGTGTTCAAATTCGAAGGTGGATACTTTTTAGAATCGATGTTCCCGAGAGAGATGAATATTATAGGTATGAATTTTCTCCATATTATGATAAATACCGATGTCATAAAATAGCGAATGTATTCACATTATAATATCTAATTTGTAGTGCATATCGCTCCTCTTTAGAAGGTGTGACTCGTGGTAAAAGAAAAGTTACCACAATGGCAGAAGTAGTTGTACAAACTGAATTTATTGATTGGTTGCACAAAAAAGTAAGTTATTTCAATATGAAAATTGTAGGTTTTGTTCCTTTTATGTTAGTCATGCAAATTTGTTTGTTCCTGACAGCTACTAGAAGAAAAATGCATGAACACAATGTTGTGGCAATATGTTAGTGGTCCAAAGTGGGAAGCCAAAAGCTATCTCAAGTATAGAGTGAATGGATATATATTCTCTCCTCAACATTACGACGACACTCTTTTGACCCAAGATAGCGGTGTTTGCATGGATGCAATCACCACATTTGTTGCAAGTGCAAAAGATATAAATCCTACAGACGATGCTACTTTGTATGGTATCATTAAAGATATCATAGAAGTCGATTATTATGATTCTCAACATGTAGTATTCTATTGTGATTGGATAAACATCGCGGATAAGACAAATGGTTGTAAGATTTGTACCGATTCACATTTGTTGATGGTGAACTTGAAAAG
Organism: Allium fistulosum; assembly: GCA_030737815.1. Taxonomy (NCBI): domain Eukaryota; kingdom Viridiplantae; phylum Streptophyta; class Magnoliopsida; order Asparagales; family Amaryllidaceae; genus Allium; species Allium fistulosum. The sequence goes on along the minus strand of CM060901.1, from coordinate 540,111,677 downwards.
GCTCAAAAATTCTAATGGAGAGTATGATGAGCCAGCTATTCTAGCAACCGAAGCAGGTCAAGTTTTCTATGTAATAGACACTCAAAATCCTGATTGGTCCGTTGTTCGACGTTCTCTGAAGCGCATGACAGACAACATAGATGACTACAAAGTATCGATCAATTTTCAGTCTGTTATGAAAGAACAAGCCAACTTAGGACCATTATTGAAATGTGTTGAAATGAAATAGATATCATTTTGAAATGAATATTTGTGTTGTTTGATATACTTGGTATTTGATAAACTGGCATATGAGTTTATGAACATACATGCTCATGTTATTTGATATATTTTTGGATGCTTTCAGATTGATTTGTGAGCTTTGCTACTTCGGTAGGAACCTGCACATTATGGAGATTATCAACAAAATTAAAAGAAGTTATATTTATTTTATTTGTTGTAACATCATTGTAATTAATTGGCATGTTTGACTCTCTGTGTTGTCTACTTGGTTTATCAAAGTTTGGAAGAGCTGATAGTGTAGGTATTTAATATTATTTAATTATTTCTCGACCTACAATTTTATTTCAAATTATTCTACACAGGAAATTTTTGAAGCATGTTTTTTGAATGCAGAGCTTGAAGCATGTTTTTAGAATGAATTCAGCGAAGATGTCATGCCTGTACTTTGAAATGACATTTTAAGTTTCATTGTATACTAAAATCTTTTTTATGTAGGTCTAAATGTCGAACAATTGCAATGCTAGTGCATCTAAAGGTACAAATGCAGAGCTTGAAGAATCCTCCTCAGATAGGTGATAAAAAATACTTAATAAATGTTGATCTTGAGGGTGTTAAAGGTAAAGATGAAGCTAAATGGAGCTCCAGATGCGGAGCCCTAATTCGTTGTCATATACCAATTGGCTATGACGAGTGGAGAAATGTAGATGATTATTACAAGAATATTTTGTGGTAAGAGCTATTGGTATGTCACAAATTCATCTTATTTAGTCATTTATGTTTTGCACAAGATTTATCCTTAGTACTAAAATTTCTTTGTTAAACAGAATGAATTTGACATGGATATAGATCCCGATCTAGCTTGGCCAATTTTAGAAAAAACTTTTCCACGATATTATCGTATGGTAAAGTCTACTTTGCGGAATAAATTGCTCAGAGTCGGAGGAACCACCATACCCAAGAATATTGCTATTACTAAATGTCCCGCAGACATTGACAGAGTATGGTGGGAAAAGTTTATAGATAATGAATATTCAGATAAAAAAAGAGCAATGTAGGAAAAACGCCGAAGCCAAAGCTAAAAATACTATCACTCATACACTAGGAAGAAAATCATACCGTAGAGTTTACGACGAAATGGTAAGAAATAGTATAAAATATATTTCTTGTAAATATTGATAACGAATAGTTAATTAGTTTAAAAATATTTGTTCTTGCAGGTCAAGGAAAATCCGAAAGAGAAAGTTACGCGGACAATGGTTTGGAAGGCGGGACATATAAATAAGAAATCTGGATAAGTTCTTTCATCTGCTGCAAAAGCCTATGTAAGTTCTTTCATACGTTGTTCTACAAATCTGGACAAGTTCTTCCATTGATTTCCAGCATTAATTTTAAATACAGTATGTCGCAAATCTATTCCAATCGTCAAATGCTTGTACAGTAGTAAAAAATAAAAATTAAATGGTATCAAATAAGAAACTTTTTGATACTGAATTAGCATACCTCACTAAGAAGAAGTATCCTTTTTGCAATGTTCATCAAGCCAAGATATAATGTCATCAAAAACTTTAAAAATCATATCATCATGCTCTCCTTCAAGGAGAGCATGACAAGCATCTTTATAAAGGCAAAGCTTCTTGTCCGAGCTACTTGCTTTCTCGTATAGTATTTTACTCACCAAAGAATCTGTCACAATATCTGCTTCACCGTGTAGGATTAACAAAGGCAACGATACCTGAATTAATGAACAGTCTATCAATTTGTTATGTACCGACATGTTGACACCTCCCCTCCAAGTGCAATAGTTTCCTATGTTTGGAGGTTCAAAAAAATTCGTTGTCCTGATAAAGTCAACAAAATTGACATCTGGGGATAAACAGCAGTTGCTATTATTGATTATCTCCTGACAATATAAGATAGCATTAAAATCATCTGCTAACACCCAAGTTAGTTTAAAAGTATTAGCAATATCAAATGGTTGTGGTCCCCTTACATTCTATACTATCAAATGGTTGTGGTCAGTGGGTTATAGGTGGTCAGGCAGCAATATGTTGAAGTAATGAAAGAGGAGGAGCAAGGCAATGTAAGTCTGTGGGGGTTTGGAGGTGGTAGTGCAGTAGGGAGGTTTATGTAGAAATGCAGTAGTGATGAAAATGCAAGGGTGCTGATATGCAATGGTAGTGATGAAAGTGCAGAAATGCAGAAGTGATGAAAGTGCAGAAATGCAGAAGTGAGTGGGTAGGTTGATGGTAGTTGATGTGGTTTGGAGAGAAGCAGTGTTTCAGGTTGCTTGGGTGTTGTAGTTGGTTGATAAGTTGAAGTGTGGAAGGGTGGTTGAGAAGGTATGGTTTGCTGTTGAGAATGATATGTTTTGTAGGAGTGACTGAACTGCATTGATATGTAGGAGATTTGTGCACAGTGGTTGATGAAGCAGCATACCTAGATGATGAAGCAGCATATCTCGAGTTGAAGACCAAAAGCTCCAACCTATCTCCAGCCTCCTTTACCGACCTACGACCTAAATCCATGTTCCGACCTATCGACATTACCGACCTACGACCTTCCTTAGGTCGCAACCGACCTAGGCCAGCTCCAAATCTAAGTCGCGACTCGATTTCAATCAATTCCTACCTAAATCTCTTCCGACCTAACTCCATCGCTCTTCAGCCGACTCACGACTTAAACCCCCACCTCAATACCACTCCGCGACCTAGTTTCTTCTGCAAAACCACTCGCGACCTATTCCAATACCTTCCCCATAACCCATTGCTGAGTTTGCCCTAACTCGTTGAAGCTCCATAAGTCGCGGCCATTTCATAAGTCGTTGCCGAGCTATCTTTGAGTCGGAGCCGAGGTAAAGTGAATCACTGCAAATTTTAAGTCGCGAACGAAAATTTTAGATCGGCAGATATAATAAGTCGGCATCTATAGGTCGTGTCCGACCTAAGGACTTTGTTTTTTTTTCTATTCTTTGTGTGTTGAGTTGTAACTACTATAAATAGTGGATGAGTTGTAACTTTTGGGGTTGTTGAAATTTGAATAAAATTCTCTTTTGTTAGCTTTGTGCTTTCAATTTCAATTGGTAGTCGAGTGTATCTCCTATCTCCACTTTCGACATTCGAGTGCGCTCGATCATCGTTTGTTGAAGCCGATTCACGGTATCTTGTGCGCAAGATCAACGTCGAAGAATCGTAGATCTCTTTTCCGGTATCTTCGGATCAACGAGACAGAGATAGCTAGAACCCGGTATCTTCGGATCAACGAGTTCGGGCATTTCAGTATCCATCAATCCATCGACTGTTACTTTCACCGATTGAAGATCGTTCTGATTAATCCGCTGCGTCAGTTTGGTATCGGAGCCTGTTTTAGCCAATCATAGCTAAATCGAGTCTTGGAGCCGAGAATTTGAAGTGTTGAAGTTGTGTTCATCGTGTTCATCATATTTTTGCAACAAAGTTGGAGTTTCGATCCATTTCATTTTGGATCAAAGTTCGAAAGGTGTTTGAATCGTGAAGTGTGAATTTGTTGAAGTGTTTGTGAAGTATTCAATCATGCCGCCAAGACGAGTTCAACGTCATCGCAATATTAATGCTTTATACGAAAGAGAAGAGGCCGATGAAATGGAGCAACGAATCAACGAGAATTTCAATGAGAAGCTTACTGAAGGGATTGGTCGATTAGAGAGAATGATGCTTGAAATGAGTCAAAATCAGAGAAGGGTTTCACCTGAATCGAGCCATGGAAGAAGTAGAGTTTCACCACATTCTAATCGGGAGAGAAGTGTTGATAGTGATCATAGAAGCGTGGATCGAGATTGTGATAGAAATGTTGATGATCGAGGTCGAGATAGAAATGTGACTGATCGAGATCGGAGGAATGTGGATCGTAGGAATGTTGGTGGAAGAAATGGTGGTGGTAGAGATGTTGGTGGTCATGATCGACATCGATATACATCGGATTGTGAAGAAGAGTATGATGGTGGTAGTGTTCATGGACGAGGACGTGGACGAGGAAGGAATCAGTCGGAGTACGATCACAAGTGGGAATCTGGGATGAAGACAGAAATTTCAGAATTCAAAGGTGGTATGCAGGCTGAGGAGTTTTTGGATTGGGTGGCTAATGTTGAAGAAATTTTTGATTTCAAAGAAGTTCCAGAACGTCGTAGAGTGAAGACGTTGTTATCTTTGAAGGAGTTTGTTAAGGAGGTCGAGGAGGAATCGGAAGTGTTCTTGTTGATTGGGCGTGAGAGCAGTGAAGAGGTTGAAATTCCAGAAGAAGCGAAGTCAGTATTGAAAGAATTTGAGGATGTATTTCCAGACGAGTTGCCTAAAGAGTTACCGCCGCTGAGAGACATTCAACATCAAATTGATCTTGTTCCGGGAGCAGTATTGCCACATAGACCGCATTATCGAATGAGTCCGAAGGAGCATGAAGAATTGAGGAGACAGGTAGAGGCATTGCTTGAACAGGGGCGTGTGCAGGAGAGTCTGAGTCCTTGTGCTGTACCCGCTTTATTGGTACCCAAAAAGGATGGGACGTGGAGGATGTGCACGGACAGTCGAGCATTGAATAAAATCACTGTACGATACAGATTTCCAATGCCAAGGTTGGATGACTTGCTGGATCAGTTGAGTGGGGCTACTATCTTTTCGAAAATTGATTTGAAAAGCGGATATCATCAAATTCGGATTAGACCTGGAGACGAATGGAAGACAGCCTTCAAGACGAGAGAGGGGTTGTATGAATGGCTGGTGATGCCGTTCGGTCTTTCGAATTCACCGAGTACGTTCATGCGAGTGATGAATCAAATTTTTAGGCCTTTCATTGGGAAATTTGTGGTGGTGTACTTTGACGATATCTTGATTTATAGTAGGAATCTGGAAGAGCATGTTCAACATCTGAAGGAAGTGTTAATTATTCTACGAAAGGAACAATTTTATGCTGTGACAAAGAAATGCGTGTTCATGACGCATAGTGTTTTGTTCTTGGGGTATATTGTTTCGGAGAAGGGCATCCAGGTAGATCAGAATAAAGTTGAAGCAGTCAGGAATTGGCCACAGCCGAAGACAATTACAGAAGTGAGAAGTTTTCATGGGCTAGCGTCATTCTACCGAAGATTCATTCCACACTTCAGTAGCGTGATGGCACCGGTGACTGATTGCATGAAGGGGAAACAATTTTCTTGGACGGAGGAAGCTGGGATTGCTTTTGGGAAGATCAAGAAGTTGCTGACATCTGCACCAATTCTTGTATTACCAGATTTTCAGTTATTGTTTGAACTGCATACTGATGCGTCAAAGGTTGGAATTGGAGGGGTGTTGAGTCAGAATGGGCGTCCTATTGCATATTTCAGTGAAAAGCTGTCAGGAGCAAAGATGAGATACAGTACATATGATGTGGAGTTTTATGCTGTAATACAAGAAGTAAAACACTGGAGACACTATCTATTTCAGAAAGAATTTGTTTTATACACTGATCACGAGGCGTTGAAGCATTTACAAGGACAAGACAAGATTTCAGCGAGACATGCATCGTGGATTGCTTATTTGCAACAGTTTACTTTTGTCGTTAAGCACAAGTCAGGGGTAACCAATCGTGTGGCTGATGCTTTGAGTAGGAGGAATCATTTGTTGACGACAATGAAAGTGGAAGTGACAGGTTTTGAATTATTGCCAGAATTGATTGAAGAAGATCCTTACTTTGTGAAATTTGTTGAAAAAGTAAAGGAAGGAAATACGGATGAATTTGTGTTGGTGGATGGTTTTCTGTTTAAGGGAAATCGTTTGTGCATCCCAGACTGTAGCTTGAGAATGAAGATTGTTAAAGAACTACATGAAGAAGGCCATGTGGGTAGAGATCGTACTTTGCAGTTAATTTCTCAATCTTATTTTTGGCCGTCAATGAGGAAAGAGGTCGAAAGATTTGTGGAAAGGTGTCATATTTGTCAGGTTTCAAAAGGAACAGCGACGAATGCGGGGCTATATATGCCGTTACCTGTGCCTACCAAACCATGGGTTGATATCAGCATGGATTTCGTGTTAGGATTGCCGAGAACTCAGAGGGGAAATGATTCTATATTTGTTGTGGTGGACCGGTTTTCGAAGATGACACATTTTATAGCCTGTAAGAAGACAGCGGATGCAGTTCGAGTGGCACAATTATTCTTTAAAGAGGTGTATCGATTGCATGGTTTACCAGAATCTATTGTTTCCGATAGGGATACCAGATTTTTAAGTCATTTTTGGCTTAGTTTATGGAAGATGGTGGGAACAAAGTTGAATTTTAGTAGTGCTTATCACCCGCAAACCGATGGGCAAACAGAAGTGGTGAATAGATCGTTGGGAAATTTATTACGATGTCTTGTGAAAGACAATTTGAAAAGTTGGGATTTGAAATTGTGTCAAGCTGAGTTCGCACACAATCATGCAGTCAATCGAAGTACGGGTTTCAGTCCATTTCAGATTGTATATTCCAATTTACCCAGTGGACCGTTGGATTTAGCAATAGTGCCACATTTGAAGGGAACAGTTAAACGGGCTGTTGATTTTGTTGATGGGTTGAAAGACTGCCATAGAATCGTTCAGGAACGATTGGAAAAGGCAAACGAGAAGTATAAACAAATGGCGGATAAGAAACGAAGAAGTGTAGTCTTCAGAGAAGGTGATTTTGTTTACGCGGTTTTGACGAAAGATCGTTTTCCGGTTGGAGCCTACAACAAATTGAAAGCTCGAAAGATTGGACCAGTAGAAATCTTGAAGAAAATCAATGACAATGCTTATCAGTTAAATTTGCCAGATCATATTCACACTACTGACGTTTTCAACGTTAAACATTTGATTCCGTACCATGGAGATGAGCTTGTTGAAGAAGAGAGAAGTACAAATTCGAGGTCGAATTTTTGTCAACAAGGGGAGGATGATGAAGCAGCATACCTAGATGATGAAGCAGCATATCTCGAGTTGAAGACCAAAAGCTCCGACCTATCTCCAGCCTCCTTTACCGACCTACGACCTAAATCCATGTTCCGACCTATCGACATTACCGACCTACGACCTTCCTTAGGTCGCAACCGACCTAGGCCAGCTCCAAATCTAAGTCGCGACTCGATTTCAATCAATTCCGACCTAAATCTCTTCCGACCTAACTCCATCGCTCTTCAGCCGACTCACGACTTAAACCCCCACCTCAATACCACTCCGCGACCTAGTTTCTTCTGCAAAACCACTCGCGACCTATTCCAATACCTTCCCCATAACCCATTGCCGAGTTTGCCCTAACTCGTTGAAGCTCCATAAGTCGCGGCCATTTCATAAGTCGTTGCCGAGCTATCTTTGAGTCGGAACCGAGGTAAAGTGAATCACTGCAAATTTTAAGTCGCGAACGAAAATTTTAGATCGGCAGATATAATAAGTCGGCATCTATAGGTCGTGTCCGACCTAAGGACTTTGTTTTTTTTTCTGTTCTTTGTGTGTTGAGTTGTAACTACTATAAATAGTGGATGAGTTGTAACTTTTGGGGTTGTTGAAATTTGAATAAAATTCTCTTTTGTTAGCTTTGTGCTTTCAATTTCAATTGGTAGTCGAGTGTATCTCCTATCTCCACTTTCGACATTCGAGTGCGCTCGATCATCGTTTGTTGAAGCCGATTCACGGTATCTTGTGCGCAAGATCAACGTCGAAGAATCGTAGATCTCTTTTCCGGTATCTTCAGATCAACGAGACAGAGATAGCTAGAACCCGGTATCTTCGGATCAACGAGTTCGGGCATTTCAGTATCCATCAATCCATCGACTGTTACTTTCACCGATTGAAGATCGTTCTGATTAATCCGCTGCGTCAGTGGTCAAGGAGTTCGATGGTTGGTGTCCTTTGAGGTGAAGTAGGGTATATGGAAAATGTCAGCAGCTAGTTGAAGGCAGAAGTGTTTTAAAGGGGATGTCAGAGTTCCTGAAGTAAGTATATGGTCAGATGTCAGCAGCTAGTTGAAGGCAGAAGTGTTCTATCAATTCAGGGGAGGGGATGTTTGTAATATGTGAAATCAAGCAGATGTCAAATGCAGTGGTGTGTGCATTGTATGTGCAAAAGGTGGTTGTTTGTATGTGTTGGGGATGGCAGTAGAGTTGCAGGGGGAGATGACTGGTAGGTAGGTGAGTAGGTTGTGGTATCAGGTTGAAAATGAGTTTTTGCCACTGTTGAATGTGAATGTAATGCAGGCGATGGTGGTTCGGGCAGAGGGCGTGAAGTAATACTGATGTTGGCCAAGCAGGAGTGACATCCTCTGCTATCTAAAAAGTTGTATTTTTTTAAGTAATACTGAAGTTGCATCGAAACATATAGTCAAAACTCAAAGGAACCCAACCCCCCATCGACTAGAGCCAACCTGGAGCCTCATCGGCTCTAGGAATGTTGCCGACCGGGTGGACAAAACTGGAACCGATTTGGTTCCAGGATTTTGTTTTACTTGGTGCTGCCATATTCCTATATGTTTGTTCGTCTTGTTCTTGTTGAAATGTATGTTAGTTGATCTTCTGTTCTGGCTAGCTTGTGATGTCTTTGTCAGCTTGGGTGCATTAAAATATTTTTGAAACTTTAGTTACATAAGTATTAAACATGATATATGAATGAATGGGTAGCAAGTTATTTTACTAACTTAGTATCAAAACCTGTTGAGCAGCAATACATAAAAATTGCAGTTTTTTTTTAGACTTGGAATTCAACCTATTTTAGTAAGCATACTCTCATTTTTATAGTCTTAAAGTTAATATTATAAAATGAATGAACTTTAAAAATAAAAGTTTTTATATAAGCATATGCTAGTTTTGAAATTTACATGGTTCTACTAAAAGACCTGACGCATGCGTGTGCCTGTTTATGCTTCGGTATACATATTTTCTATGCCTATGTTTATATTAAAGACCTATCACTTTCTTTTATGGCATAGGCTTATTTATACAAATTAGTAGTATGTCACCTTATTTCATTGTATAGAATAGCTTTGTAAGGGAAAAACCTGATACATTTTTGCTTTGAAATGATCGCCTGATTTTATATATATAGTTTTCAATCCCTTAGTGTAGTGTGTGTATAGCATGCATATATTTATAAAACTGGTTTTAAAATAAAAGTTCTTAAAGTCTAGAGTAAATATAGCACCATATATATATATTTCTTGACTTTGCTCGCGTTTCATATTAGAGCTTGATAATTTTTGTTTTGAAAGAACAGGTTATGTAATTAAAAGTAAGTGGCAGCCTATGCAATTTCAATAGCTTCGTAAACTGTGAGTCAAGCAATTCATGTATAGGGAATAGGCTATAATATTTTGAACTAGTAGCAGATTATGTACCAGGAGCATGCAAATTTTGAAGCATATATGTGCCTTTTATGTAGAGTAGGCAAAAATATAAGAGTATAAGCACGCACAGCCTTTAATACAACTCCATGCCTTTCTTTGCTTGTCTTGCTTTGTTCCATTCTTATATATATATATATGTCATATTGCTTGAGTTTTATCACGTCCCCAAGGCTCCTAGCCATATTTTCGTACCTCCCTGCCATGAAACAAGTCATTCACCCTTTCAATTGCTTTGTATATTTCATCACTCAATATTTAAAACTTCTTGAATCACTGATAATTATTTATTATTTATCTTATTGCTTCTCAACCGCTAATCTTCTGTACGTATTGAATGCAGGCACTTGTGGAGGAAGAGGAAGAAAAACAGAAGTTGGAATGTAGCGGTAATGAGGAAGCAAACACATACGACCGTGACAACGATCCCATCTCTAAAGTTTTTGGGTCCGATAGAAAGAAAAACTATTGTCCTGCAATTAGCTCCACTTCCTCTGCAAAACAAGTAAATTTGATGCAAGCTTCAAAAGCAATTGCCGATAAGAATAAAAAGGAAGATTTTCGTCAATGGTCATCAGAATTACAAAACCAAGTGGCAAATCAAGTTGCAAATCAAGTGGCGAATCAAGTGTCGAGCCAAATCAATGAGGCTCTTAAATCATTTGCTTCATCTTTCTTAACTATGATACCGGGGTTACAACATAATCTTAATAATGGTAATGTGACGCCTATGACTGAAACCGCTTCTAACTTGAATAAATCTCCTTCGAATATTGGAGTTGCTAGTATTCTGTCAAATGATGTTGGATCATCTACAAGAGGTAAACAATTTGTAATGCTACTATCACAGGATATGAAGAAGGATGTAGCAAAAGCTTATATTGGAACACAAACTATGTGTCATTTCAGAGAGATAGTTCCAAATATTGAGAAAGTTGTTTGGATAACAGAAGTTTTAGAACCGGAAGCACCAATTTACGATGGTCCTCAAAATGGGCACTATAAGCTTTGTGAATTTTCAGATGGGGGCTTTGTGATATGGCCTATGTTTCGTCTTCGCAGTATCTAAAATTCTATTGTAATTTGGGTATGATATTGTGGTATTTTGAAATTGGAAAGTTTGTAGCTCATATTATAGTATTATCTAAATATGATATTGTTGCATTTGAGATATGGAAGCATTTTAGACTTCATATTGAATCGATATGATGAATTATATATCATATGGACATCATCATTTATGAGATATTTATATATGATATGGACTTCATATTGAATTGATATTATATTCATTTGTTTTAAGAATTAAATATTAATTGTTACTAAATAATCATTTTCCAACACTTATAAGCGTTACCGTATATTTCTGTACCAACACTTATAAGCGTTGCCGTATATTTCTGTACCAACACTGGTAAGCGTTACCCCATATTTCTTTACCAACACTTATAAGCGTTGCCGTATATCTCTGTACCAACACTTATAAGCGTTACCCCATATTTCTGTACCAACACTTATAAGCGTTACCCCATATTTCTGTACCAACACTTATAAGCGTTACCGTATATTTCTGTACCAACACTTATAAGTGTTACCGTATATTTCTGTACCAACACTTATAAGTGTTAGTAATACGTATGTTCGTAACACTTATAAGTGTCACAAATTTGGCCGCTTCATTCCTCACAGTCCATTAGTAACACTTAAAAAGTGTTACTGAAATTATTTGTAACACTTATAAATGTTAGGATTTGTCTATTTTGGTGTAGTGTCAGATGAATATAATATATAAGCTTATATTGTTGTTTCTTTTATAAATTTTGAAACCTGCTCATCCACTGTTTCTCTTCTCCACTCTCTCTACTTTTCTTTTTTTTAACCAAAAGTTCAACACGTCTAAGATTTTATTACAAATCATATATATATATATATATATATTTCAAAGGAACCACATCACAAAATATTCGTCGCTGAACCCAGGTTTTTCCTCCACCTCCTTTGCATCCACTCTCTCCACCCAGCAGCGACACAACCCATACGCCCATCCTCAAGCCATCCACCCTCATGCGCAATCGCCAGCACCCTCTTCGACCTTCTCTCCCCTCTCTTGCCGAACCACCTTTTTCATTTCTCCGCCTCCGCCCCTTCTTATCCGACCTAGCTCACAGCAGCCTCCGTCACAACCTGCGCGTCGTCACCTACCCAGGCAAGCCACCTCACTGCCCTACCGACGAACCTAAAACCGCCAGCTCCGCCAAGCAAGTGCCGCAACCCACTGCCCTAACTAGCCCTCCGCCTTCGCCTCTACACAGTCCCTCCCTCCTCCACCTACCACCGCCTTCGCCTCTACACAGTCCCTCCCTCCTCCACCTACCACCGCATTCACCTGACAACCGAAGCACCTCACCACTCGAACAACCCCACCGCCTGCGATGAGATGAGCGGCATCCCTCTTCCATTTGGATGCAGCCTCCTCTCTTCTTTTTTCTTATATTTTATATAAAAAAGAGATTTTGATTTTATAATATATGTTACGATTGTATCAATGATAATATATTAGAACTATATGTATATGGTTTTAAAGTATATGTATTATGTTATATATATTCTGTTTGAACGTTATATGCTATATATGATATATTTCAAATGTTTATCTTACCTGCTTTCGTGTGTGGGTATATATATATTTATAATATGTTGGAGTGTTCAAGCCTTGTTATTTAAGATATATATAGAGACATTTGCGTGAAACTTGTAGGTAGTACATTTGTCTTATTTAATATTGATTTTTAAAATTGTTATATATAATATGCGTGAGTTATTATATGCTACTGCGAAGTTATACTATGTTTTTTATATAACACGTGCATATATATTTACATATTGGATTTATATATATCGGTTTGAAGTATGAATTCCCTGACATGCTTTTACATGTAATAGTTATATATTAGTATACCAATAATATATCTAGTTTTAAGTAATAATTTCATTTATAGTACATATAATATAATATATATTTTTAATATATGCGTTAAATTTAATAATGATATTGTAATGTATATAGATTTTGATTTTTGACATATGTATATATGTTATAGAAGTATTGATTTTTGAAGTATGTTTAATAATATTGATTTTAAAAATGTAATATGTATGTAAGTTTGTATATATGTTTATATATTAGTTTATATATATGTATACGTGAATTTGGTTTTAAATATATATATATATATATATGTATATATTTATTTTTATAAGTGTTGGGATTAAATATTTATTTGAAAATAAATATATAGATTTTATTTGAAATATATGTTTTAAATTGATTTTTAGAAATATATATATAAATATATATATATATATATAACATATATTTTGCTTCATCAATCTCTAGTCTATCTCGACTTACTTTCTTAATATCGAAATTGTCGCAGCATTCCTAGCTTGTCGTTGTCCTGCTAGTTCGTATCTGTATCCGCGTGTGTGTCTGTGTCATCTTCTTGTTTATCTAGCCTCGAAAGGTGAGCAATCACTCACGATTGACATTGTTATAGTTAGTAAATTTGATTTCACTTAAAACAACAATTGAAATATGATGTTAAATTTGAATTGCTAGTTATTTAATTTTTTTATATAATATGTCATTATCTGTAACTATTCACCTGTGACATATGACACCATAACCTATCATTTATATTTTAATTTGTTATTGATGATATATGCATGTTGTTAATCTGTTATATTAATATCATATTTGTTCTCACTCTGCAAGTTCCCTGTTAGTTTATAATTCCCAATGGGTTGAAATGATACATACCCGAACGATCTTGTAGAATAAGGGTAAATCGGTATGGGTTGAAATAATAAACCCAAGTGATTTTCATTGATTTTGAAAATTGGGGATTGCGGGTTGAAATGATATATACCCGTAAATATTTAAATTGCGGATTGAAATGATAAATATCTGTATCACTTGACCATATGATAGAAAATTATATACGGACACCATTGGTCTATATTTTGAAAATGATTTCCAAAGTTTTATATGGGTTTTAATAAATATTGATTTTAAAAAAATATAATATGTATAAATGTTATTTTATATATGTCTGAATTTATGACTTTTAAAATTTTATGTTTAGGAAATTTTAAATTTATAAGTTAGTTTTGAGAATATAATTTTTAAAATTTTACTTATAATTTTATTATTTAAAAATATATAAAAATAAATTTAATATAAAATAAATTTAATAATAAGATTTAATTTAATAAAATTTAATTTAATTAGTATATAATATGTTTCGGTATTTATTTAAAATTATATTTTAAAGATAGATTTTGTAATAACTATAATAAATTAAGGTCGGGAAGATAAATTGAAATTGGTTTGAAATTGTATTTGTTTAAGAATTATACTTAAATAAAATTGACGTGAAACTTATTGAATTTGAGATTTTAAAGATATGATTTTATAATTTGAATTTTGATTTAAGGTGATTAAATGAATATTCTCAAATTTAGATAAATTGAAATAGGATATTTAGTTTCATTTAAAATTTGTAATTCAAGATTTCATTTAAATGATTATTGAATTGATTAAGTGAATATTTCAAAACAAAATAATAGTAAAGTTAAATGTGAAATATACAAATGAAAACTTATATTGAAATTGTTTGGATATCTAAACTTTGAAATCTATTGAAATTGAAATGGTTTAATTTGTAGTTCAAATATGTATTTGAAATCGATATAAATTAAAAAGGTTTATTGAGAATTTGAATTGAATTGTAATTGATGAACTAAGATTGATTTAAATCGAATTTTGGAATTTAAGCTGATTTGAATTGATTTGTGAAATTTGAGAAAACTATTTTTATTATATAAAGTATTTTTAATATATATAAACTATTTTAATATATAAATTATTTTAATATATAAACTATTTTAATTTATAACTATTTATTATATATACTATTTTCAATATCTAAACTGTTTAAGTTGGAAGTGCTATGATTTCAAAAGTGTTATAATTTCAAAAGTGTTATGATCTCAAAAGTGTTATGATTTCAAAAGTGCTATGATTTCAAAAGTGTTATAATTTTGAAAGTGTTACGATTCTGGAAATGAATATTATTTAGACTGTAACGACCCAGAATTTTGAACGAATTAAATTGAAAATATTTAATTAATTTTAAATATTTGAACGATGATTTAATTTGAATCCCCAATATAACTTTGAAATTTGCGATTAAATTATAAAATTTAATCTATTGAAACTGGATAAAAATTTAAATCTTCAATTTTAAGCTGAAGAAAAATATTTCAGAAGCTTTTAAAATTCGTATTGATAATACTGAAGATAATAGAAGCTTCAGAATTTAGTTTGAAAATGATTTATTCAGTTTTGAAATTTATCGTTCGTATCGATATTTAAAAATAGTCAATTTTCAAACAGTCTTGGAATTCGACGAAACCAGTTCCATTGGGTCCGTAATATTGAATTATTATCGGATTTCAAATTTCGTATTATTCGGAGTCGGCGTGAGGTCGTACGACGGATAAACGTGATGGAATCTATAATGAAAAATTTAAAGAATATATTTTTATCTCCCTCCGACAACTCGTACAACACGCCTCCTATTTGTCTTCCCCGTACCCTACTTTCCCCTCCCATTTTTCAAAATTCACGGCAATCAGAAAAGAAAATAAACTCGTGTCTATCTTCCTTTAATGGCCGAGCTCATCGAAATCAAAATTCGCGAGAAAAACAAACAAAGCGTTCCTCTCCTCTTCAAATCCAACGCGTGCAAAAAGGGCTGGGGGCTCGCGATTGTTTTTAGGGCATCGCGATTTCGTGAGGTTGGAGGGTTTGTCAGCAGTCATCGTGGTACGGCAAGGGGGAAGTCGCGACTTCTTCTATCGCGTGCGAAGCGAGGCGCGGCACCGTGTGGGGTCGCGATCGAGGGGCTTGAAAAATCTGGGGCGTGCATTCAGGCGAAGACTTCGGCAACGAAGTCAGGGTTTCACAAAGTAAAGAAGCCAGCAGAGGAGGTGGTCGTGAGTTCGTTCACGATCGAGGAAGGATGCAGCATCGAGCTTGGCGAACTGTTTGTCGATCAGAGTGGGATTCGTGGCGTTGTCTCAAACAAAGCAGATTCCGACAGTCGATGTCGTGAGCTGGGTTCTTCAATCTGCAGTGGGGTAATCCTTTGTTTAGTCTCGTTCGATTTAGAAAGAAAAAAAAAGAGATAAATACGTATATATATATATATATACAGATTTTTAATTTGCTAATTTATTTTAAAAAGAAAAAAAATAATAATATGATATTTTGATAAATTAAACATAGAAATTAAAAATGTTAAAGTAGTTATATAAAATCAAAACCCATATAGTTTATTTTTATGAGTATGCATCTATGGTTTCGAAAGAAAATATTTTGTTAAAAAGAAATTAGTTAAAACTTAATTTTTGAGTTGAATTGAATCATTTGTAATTAAATTCATAAATGAGAATTTAATAGGTCGATTAATTCGAATATTAATAAAATTGTATAATTGTTTATACAAGGTCGAATACAACGAAGAAAAATAAATCCGGATTTGGAAAGTGGATGGCAAATTAAAAGCGAAGGTGAGATTTTTCTCACTCAAAATGAAAGTGGAATTTTCAGTTATTTATTGATTGATTTGATTGTTATTGGATGTGACATTAGATATAGTAGGATATATCTATATATATATATATAGCAATATATACATATTGGCATATGTATATATTGGATTGATTGATTCCCGCCTCGTATAGCGGATGAGACCCTTGTAACGACCCGTAAATTTCAACCGTTTTAATAACGCAATTAGTTGAAATTTTGTGAAATTTTAAACGATAAAATTTTGAAATAAAAATTTAATATTTGGCATACGTCTAGTTAAACATAGCAACTGGTAAATTTTCGTCTGAAAATACGGAAGTTTATTTCGCGCGTAAATTCACTTCAATTTAATCAGTTAAAAAGCGATGAAAATAAAATGTTTTCGAAACCTAAATATTTTTACGTAGAAAAATTCTAAATCATCTTCTGAGCAAGATTTCAGTTTGTCGTTTTTCCAAATTCGGACATCTTTGGCTCCGTCGTTCTTATTTTCTGCAAAATAACAGTATTCTGGTACCAATATCGATTTTTATCGGATGATCGTACCACTGATTTCTATATACCGTTTTGATCGTCTCGTCGTACCGATCTCTACGGTATATTCGATTGTCAAATTCGGAGTTCCGTTGTACGTTGCACTTTACGTAACGCTTACCGTATCGGTACCGGTTTTGTGACATTTGGTTTTCTCGGTGAAACTTATTAGCCGTTTGTTATTACTTTATTCGAGAAGCCATCAACATTTATTACTGTAGCTATTGACCTTCACTATTCTCCATGTTTTAACAAAAGGTTTTGTTGCAATTGATTCGTTTACACTTTCAAAAAGAGAAAAATTTATCTGTTCAATGCCTATTCCTCTCCCCTTATATTCTTTTACCTGCTCCTTCACTCTTCTTCTTTTCTTCACGCCCATTCACTTGCTGTTCCACCTTGCATGCTCGAATCCATCTCCTACTTGTGCCCTGTGATAAAATTCATTTCCTTTTTTTTTCTATCACCATCACCCACCACATCAACTCCTCGGCCATGAACCTCCGCCCGTAGCCCTGAAGTTCGCCCACCGTTCCACCTTGCCTCACCATGCAGCAGTGACCCACCTCCTACTGCCGAGCCTAGCAATCATCACTACCCAGATCCGCCGCGCATTCACGCCCTCTCCCTCAAATTTCGAGCAACCGCCTTCGCCGAACCCACAAC
Source organism: Allium fistulosum (assembly GCA_030737815.1). Classification (NCBI taxonomy): domain Eukaryota; kingdom Viridiplantae; phylum Streptophyta; class Magnoliopsida; order Asparagales; family Amaryllidaceae; genus Allium; species Allium fistulosum. The sequence continues at coordinate 540,094,249 of CM060901.1, read as the reverse complement.
AACATCTCCGACCGACCCTCCAACCGAGAAGCCTGCCTCGCCCCTTTGCTTCCCTCGACCCGCGCCCCTCCTCCGGCCCACTGCCTCCCACCTCACTACCCTGTGCCACCGAACGACTCGATGCCGAACTCACCTTACCCGTGCGCGACTGCATCCTCGCCAGTCAGCAACAGCCACCTCGATCTCCACCTTGAAACTGCAACTCAGGTTCCCTTCACCTCAGCCTGATTCTTTTATTTTGCATACGTTTCCTATGAATTATTTTAAGTTTGCAATTCTTTTGTTTGTTTATTTTAATGTATATAGTATATCATGACATAGTTGGTCTGGTCTACAATATTATAGTACTTTATTTATGTGTTTTATGTATGACAGTATTTGTTTAAAAGTATGTAAAGTGTATAAAGTATAAAAGTTATACTATATAATAGTTTGAGCGTGCTCTTCAAAGTATATAAGGCTTTCTTCTCAATGCATATGATATTATACTTTGGTCTGCATATAATTGATTGTATATATAGCCTGCCTCCTCTTCTATATAGTACTGGTATGCGGTTGTTAGTTTTATATTGCTTTCATATTTTGAGTTAGGCTATATTTTGATTTTACAGTGTTTAATATACTTTGTATTATGAAGGGATATATTTTAAAGTTTTTTTTTGTCTAAAACATTTTTGCGGTTGTATTTAAGATGAAAGCATGCATATATTGTTCGGCTGTATATGTTACGTATTATATAAAGGATAGTTTGAAGTGGGAATAGATGATATGTTTCATATATTGTATATATATATTAAGTTATGTAAACCTGTTAGTAGAAAGGTTCGTTAGCATATTGGGCCATGTTGGGAGGGCACGCAAGTATTGGGTTTTGCATAAGTATTGTCGCATTTTTTTAGTCTGCATTTTTTTTACAGTTATAAAGTATGGTATATATAGGTTATTGTGTCTGCATTTTCTTAGCAACTGTTTGTCAAAACATTTTAGCTATTGGTAGTATGTAAAGCATATGATGTAACTATATATTGAGATTTTAAGCTATACACGTTTTAAATTTTAATGAGGATTCTTTTAAAATAATAATAATAATAATAATATGTTTGAATTTAATATATGTTATTTAATTTAAAGATGGCGTCTGAAATACATATATATGATATTTTATCTATACTTGAATTAAATATCGATTTGCAAATATATGTTAAAATTGATTTTGAACTATTTATATACATTTTATGTGTTTAAATTCGGAATATAGTTATGTATATATGTTCACTTATACCATTTATCATCATCGATTCAAATTCTGATTGACTTCGCCTATTTCTATTTATCAGCTTTGATCGCCGAATTCGGGCCAATCTAGCTCTGTTGTGAAATTCGTGTTTGGATTCGTAACCCATCTCGTTCTCATTCATCTCTAGCCTCGAAAGGTGAGCACTCACTCACGATTAACGTTCTTTTATTTATTAGATTTGATTTCAATTGAAACGACAATTGAAATATGCTGCTATTAGTTAATGACACTGTTATATATGCTATTACCTGTATCAGTTCACCTGTGACATCTGGCACCATTATCTGTTAATTATTTATGCGATGATAGTACAGTTTGGCTGATAATTGATTGATTGTTGATGTTTATATTGGACGTTAAATTGTAGATGTTAAAATGATAAACAGTATGAAATTGAACTTGATATAGGATAATTGAATGTTAAATTTGATTAACTGACATTTGTATAGTATGACCCCTTTAAATGTTAAATAAATTGACACGTAGAATAGTGTTAACTATACCTTGAACCATTGAATTGTATGTTGTTTAAACTGATGATGTATGTAATCGAAATAGATGACAAGTGAAAAACTGTAATGTAATAATCTTTAATCTACATGAAATGATAGTGTAGATTCTAGAAATAATTATATTAATTCGTACAAATAACAATGCGAATTAATACGGTTATTTCAGGATTATTTGAATTGATTATTAGATTGATATTGATTGTTGTTATTGCTTGTTTATTTACTTCGACACCATCCCAGTTATCACACTGCAAGTTCCCTTTGATATGTTTTGATTTTGAATTGAATTGGAATCGGGTTGAAATGATAAATACCCAATTTGAACTTTGACTTAGGATAGAAAATTTAATAAAAACCCGATTGGTCAATAATTTTGATTTGAAAATAAACGAAGATTTTATTTGAATAAAGAATATGGTTTGAAATGAAGTTGAAATTTGAATTTTGTTGAAAGGAAAATGGTAATATTTAATAATCTAAAACAAAAGATTAACAATGTAATTAATGAAAGAATGTTGTTTAATTTGAGAAATGATTGAATTAAGTTTGAAATGATTTAATAATTAAGTTTGAAATTATAATTAAGTTTGAAATTATTAAACTTTGAAATTATTTAATAATTAAGTTTTGAACTATTTAATAATGAATTATTAAATGATTAAATTGAATTGAAATTCTTTAATAAGAAAAATTGAACTTTTGAATAAGTGAATTTTACTTCGTAAAGAATTGAAATTGAGTTTCTTTATTAATTAAGTTTGGAAAATTATTTAAGGAAGTAAATAAGTGAAATTGGATTTCTTTAACAAAAATGAAATGTGATATTTTGGAATTAATGTAAGACTTGTAATTGGAGAATTGATTTGACGAATTTAGTTTAATTCAAAATTGTAAGTTTTGTTTTAATGAAGTTGAACTTAAGAATTGATTAAATGAATTGGAAATTTAATAGAAATTGTTTTGAATGATAAAGTAACTTAACGAATATTGAATGAAATCGATAAATGAGTTTAAATTGATTTGAATATTAAGTAGAATTTATTTAAATGATTTCGGAATGAAACTTATATACGAACTTGAATCAATATTTGAATTGTTTTAAATAGAAATTGAAATTGAATTATAAGATTTTGAAACGGAAAATTGGAAGTTTTGAAACGAAAATTTGGAAATTGTTTTAGAAAGACAAATGAAATGTTGATTTACGAATTCTATTTGAAATTGAAATTGATTTGGTTTTTGAAATATATAAACGACCAATCGGTGTAATAATTACGGAAGTTATTAAAGAGGCCGGGATCGGTAATGGATATACTCTCTATCTGAACCGAAACCACTTTAATAACTAAACGCGGAGTGTTGATCCAGAACGAAGTGGATGGTTTTGATGAACGCGTTGACTGAAGAAAGAGAACGATTTTGGATGACCCTTGACATGACTAAAACAGGAGCCGCGCCGGGCCATTGAGGATCGCCATCTCTAGCGGACACACTTCTTCGATACCATATCTATTACTTTTGTGATTCGATTTGGGTGCACCCCTCGATTTGGGAGTGTTGTTTCGCGGTGTTGGGGTAGTAGCTGCTATGCCCAACATCAGTCCGGATCAGGCAACTACTAGTATCCTAGTTGGTATCGCCTCATGTACCTTGTCATACTTGTATTCCATTTATGCGCGACCACTACGATTTTGATTTGTACCTTTAGTATATGGATTGCCCTCTGGTGACTTCCGGTTTTGGGGAAACTACGGTCTTGTATATGCTTTTGGGAATAAACAGGTTAAGAGGTGTATGGGCCCTGCTTAACCCTACTTTGATATCTTTATATTACTGATAGACATTATCTACTTAGCATACATTACTACCTAGTAGATAGTTTAACGGATCCTTAAAGGATGGTTATTCCAAACATCCTGTGAGTTACTTGTATTTCAATTGCTATTTCACTTGAGTTGGATTTATTAATATGAGAATGTTAATCCTGACTCGAGTGTTTTGTGTTTTGCTTTACGCTCGGGTCAGACTGAGTAGTTCAGCTTTCGAGACTCACCTTTGGAGTTGGAGCTTCGCTTGGAGATCCAGCTATCTATCCAGCTTCCAGATATTCGATGATTCCAGTGATGTATTCTGATTTGTATCTGTTACTCTTCCGTTGTATCTAGTTTAACTCTGATGTATCGTATTACTCTTCTGTTGTAAACTCTGATGTAATTTTATATATTCATATAGTAGCTTCATGAACTACTATCTCTTTTATTTCCGCTGCATTTATTACTCTGTGTCTGTGATCTGTGATTATATCTATTTACTGTATATGTTCAGTTTTGCCAAATTTAAATTAACAACGCGGTATTTTGAGCAATTCAACTCCGGCATGAGTGTCTACCTATACACTTATAATGGACGCGAATGGTCCAAAATATCGGGTCGTTACAGTTGGTATCAGAGCTTTGGTAGCTCTAGGCAAAACTTAACATATAGGGTAAATGTATTTACAGAATCACTCTCATTCGAGTTTCAATCTCTTCTTTTCGACTCGATTTCTTTGAATTTTGGAACGTTCCCTACGGTTCCAAATTTCATTCGTGTCCCTCACTATTCGTCTCCTTTCAATTCGGAAGCATCACCTAACTCCACTTCGAATGATCTTTATAATAGATCGACGGTCTCCCCAATTTTAGAATGATTCGTAAAGGAGCTAAACTCCTTTATAATAGGCATTGATTTACCGGAGATTTCTGTATCCTCGGTTTACGATGCTATTTATTACCTTCTATACCTGAATTCTATCTCTCGAGATTGGATGTTGGTTTACCTCGGAATTCAGCATCGATCTTATTCTTGAAGTTACGGACGACCCGGTTATGGTTGCCCGTGAATTAAATAAACTTACCCATCTCCCGATTGTGGTAATTGAATTATCTTATCTTCTGTTTCAAACCTATCTTCGAATCAAATTTCTCTTTGATTGAAGTCCATCAAATTTGAACCCCTATCCTTATTTTGAAAATTCATTCCTGTATCGTCGAGCAAAGAAGTGTATTTGCAAATTAATATTTAAAAATGTTTTAATATATGCTGTGTTGTTTGAGTTGTTGATGTTGATTTGGGTTTCCGATCGGTTCGTCTGATCAACGCTATCGATAGGATTTCCAAAACACTTGAACAGAGCAAACTGACACAATATTATTTTCAAATTGGAAAATGAAATAAATTTGTTGATTATATTGTAAAAATATAAGTTAAATTTTCTGAAATTTAATAAGTTAATCAAATTGGTTGTTTGAAATGATAATATTTGATTATCATTTATTGTTCTAAATGAATGTATAAATACGATTTATAAATTGATTTGGAAATTGAGATGAATTTAATTCAGAAATTTGAGAATTTAGTTTCCGGTGATTTCGAACTTAGGTTTTAAAATTTTAAAGTATATATTATTGAAAGTATTTTCGAATAGAAATCATTTCCAAAGAATTTTAAAATTTTGAGATCAGTGCTCTTCTCTTTGTCGCTGGAAAATAATTTCGGTGATGGCGGCCGCATCATCGACATTCATTTTCGAGTTTCGAAATGGAGAGACTATTTTGTAGCTTTGCTACGATTTTGTTTTGAAAAATATTTGATTTAAATTTCTTCGGTATATTTTGATGTACATATATATAGGTATCTTATTTTTAAATTTTAATTTGATTTGATATAAATATATTATATATACCTCTAAATTGTTTAAAGTTAATCGAAAATCTAATTCTTAAATGTTGTTAAAAGATGATTTTAATTATAAATAAAACCAAAATTTGGAATAAATATTTAAACTTGAATAATTGAATTTGGAAAATTTTATCTGTATATTGTTCAACTGCATTCTAATACAACTTACCTAAATCGTTCAGAAGTTGAATATGTAATTGGATAATATATAAGATAAATTGAATTTATAAATAAAATTTGAGTGTTATAATAAATGTTATACACTAAATTTTGATTATAAAGATGTTAATAGAGTAGATAGGATAATAAGTAAACTCAGTTAATAATGAAATAAATTTGTTTTGAAAGAATAAATAAATTTGTTTTGAAAGAATTAATAAACTGAAATTTGATCAACATATGAAAATACCTTGAATTTAAAAGAAATTAATAGATATAAATTAATTTAAATCGAAACTTTTATGGTTTAAATTTATTTATATGGGTTAAATATATGTGATTAGATATATTATGTAGATTAAATTTAACAATAATTTGGAATTAAAAGAATTTAAATTGCTGGAAAAAATATGATTATAATAAAAGACTATTCAAATTTATGGTTTTAGAAATTGTAAATTGAAGATAATTGGATAATAAGATAATGAATTTAGAAATAGTTGAGATTGATTTTAGTGAAATCAAATGGATTAAATCAATTATTGAATATCAATTAATTTAAATTTAAATTTATATGTTTTAAATTAATTGTTATTTTGTATTTCAAATCTGTTTTTCTTTCTGGTTGTTTCTATTCTCCTGCCTCGTTCCTTTTCGGGGACGAAAAGTTTTGAGTGGGGGAGAGTGTAACGACCCGTAAATTTCAACCGTTTTAATAACGCAATTAGTTGAAATTTTGTGAAATTTTAAACGATAAAATTTTGAAATAAAAATTTAATATTTGGAATATGTCTAGTTAAACATAGCAACTGGTAAATTTTCGTCTGAAAATACGGAAGTTTATTTCGCGCGTAAATTCACTTCAATTTAATCAGTTAAAAAGCGATGAAAATAAAATGTTTTCGAAACCTAAATATTTTTACGTAGAAAAATTCTAAATCATCTTCTGAGCAAGATTTCAGTTTTTCGTTTTTCCAAATTCGGACATCTTTGGCTCCGTCGTTCTTATTTTCTGCAAAATAGCAGTATTCTGGTACCAATATCGATTTTTATCGGATGATCGTACCACTGATTTCTATATACCGTTTTGATCGTCTCGTCGTACCGATCTCTACGGTATATTCGATTGTCAAATTCGGAGTTCCGTTGTACGTTGCACTTTACGTAACGCTTACCGTATCGGTACCGGTTTTGTGACATTTGGTTTTCTCGGTGAAACTTATTAGCCGTTTGTTATTACTTTATTCGAGAAGCCATCAACATTTATTACTGTAGCTATTGACCTTCACTATTCTCCATGTTTTAACAAAAGGTTTTGTTGCAATTGATTCGTTTACACTTTCAAAAAGAGAAAAATTTATCTGTTCAATGCCTATTCCTCTCCCCTTATATTCTTTTACCTGCTCCTTCACTCTTCTTCTTTTCTTCACGCCCATTCACTTGCTGTTCCACCTTGCATGCTCGAATCCATCTCCTACTTGTGCCCTGTGATAAAATTCATTTCCTTTTTTTTTCTATCACCATCACCCACCACATCAACTCCTCGGCCATGAACCTCCGCCCGTAGCCCTGAAGTTCGCCCACCGTTCCACCTTGCCTCACCATGCAGCAGTGACCCACCTCCTACTGCCGAGCCTAGCAATCATCACTACCCAGATCCGCCGCGCATTCACGCCCTCTCCCTCAAATTCCGAGCAACCGCCTTCACCGAACCCACAACAACATCTCCGACCGACCCTCCAACCGAGAAGCCTGCCTCGCCCCTTTGCTTCCCTCGACCCGCGCCCCTCCTCCGGCCCACTGCCTCCCACCTCACTACCCTGTGCCACCGAACGACTCGATGTCGAACTCACCTTACCCGTGCGCGACTGCATCCTCGCCAGTCAGCAACAGCCACCTCGATCTCCACCTTGAAACTGCAACTCAGGTTCCCTTCACCTCAGCCTGATTCTTTTATTTTGCATACGTTTCCTATGAATTATTTTAAGTTTGCAATTCTTTTGTTTGTTTACTTTAATGTATATAGTATATCATGACATAGTTGGTCTGGTCTACAATATTATAGTACTTTATTTATGTGTTTTATGTATGACAGTATTTGTTTAAAAGTATGTAAAGTGTATAAAGTATAAAAGTTATACTATATAATAGTTTGAGCGTGCTCTTCAAAGTATATAAGGCTTTCTTCTCAATGCATATGATATTATACTTTGGTCTGCATATAATTGATTGTATATATAGCCTGCCTCCTCTTCTATATAGTACTGGTATGCGGTTGTTAGTTTTATATTGCTTTCATATTTTGAGTTAGGCTATATTTTGATTTTACAGTGTTTAATATACTTTGTATTATGAAGGGATATATTTTAAAGTTTTTTTTTGTCTAAAACATTTTTGCGGTTGTATTTAAGATGAAAGCATGCATATATTGTTCGGCTGTATATGTTACGTATTATATAAAGGATAGTTTGAAGTGGGAATAGATGATATGTTTCATATATTGTATATATATATTAAGTTATGTAAACCTGTTAGTAGAAAGGTTCGTTAGCATATTGGGCCATGTTGGGAGGGCACGCAAGTATTGGGTTTTGCATAAGTATTGTCGCATTTTTTTAGTCTGCATTTTTTTTACAGTTATAAAGTATGGTATATATAGGTTATTGTGTCTGCATTTTCTTAGCAACTGTTTGTCAAAACATTTTAGCTATTGGTAGTATGTAAAGCATATGATGTAACTATATATTGAGATTTTAAGCTATACACGTTTTAAATTTTAATGAGGATTCTTTTAAAATAATAATAATAATAATATGTTTGAATTTAATATATGTTATTTAATTTAAAGATGGCGTCTGAAATACATATATATGATATTTTATCTATACTTGAATTAAATATCGATTTGCAAATATATGTTAAAATTGATTTTGAACTATTTATATACATTTTATGTGTTTAAATTCGGAATATAGTTATGTATATATGTTCACTTATACCATTTATCATCATCGATTCAAATTCTGATTGACTTCGCCTATTTCTATTTATCAGCTTTGATCGCCGAATTCGGGCCAATCTAGCTCTGCTGTGAAATTCGTGTTTGGATTCGTAACCCATCTCGTTCTCATTCATCTCTAGCCTCGAAAGGTGAGCACTCACTCACGATTAATGTTCTTTTATTTATTAGATTTGATTTCAATTGAAACGACAATTGAAATATGCTGCTATTAGTTAATGACACTGTTATATATGCTATTACCTGTATCAGTTCACCTGTGACATCTGGCACCATTATCTGTTAATTATTTATGCGATGATAGTACAGTTTGGCTGATAATTGATTGATTGTTGATGTTTATATTGGACGTTAAATTGTTGATGTTAAAATGATAAACAGTATGAAATTGAACTTGATATAGGATAATTGAATGTTAAATTTGATTAACTGACATTTGTATAGTATGACCCCTTTAAATGTTAAATAAATTGACACGTAGAATAGTGTTAACTATACCTTGAACCATTGAATTGTATGTTGTTTAAACTGATGATGTATGTAATCGAAATAGATGACAAGTGAAAAACTGTAATGTAATAATCTTTAATCTACATGAAATGATAGTGTAGATTCTAGAAATAATTATATTAATTCGTACAAATAACAATGCGAATTAATACGGTTATTTCAGGATTATTTGAATTGATTATTAGATTGATATTGATTGTTGTTATTGCTTGTTTATTTACTTCGACACCATCCCAGTTATCACACTGCAAGTTCCCTTTGATATGTTTTGATTTTGAATTGAATTGGAATCAGGTTGAAATGATAAATACCCAATTTGAACTTTGACTTAGGATAGAAAATTTAATAAAAACCCGATTGGTCAATAATTTGATTTGAAAATAAACGAAGATTTTATTTGAATAAAGAATATGGTTTGAAATGAAGTTGAAATTTGAATTTTGTTGAAAGGAAAATGGTAATATTTAATAATCTAAAACAAAAGATTAACAATGTAATCAATGAAAGAATGTTGTTTAATTTGAGAAATGATTGAATTAAGTTTGAAATGATTTAATAATTAAGTTTGAAATTATAATTAAGTTTGAAATTATTAAACTTTGAAATTATTTAATAATTAAGTTTTGAACTATTTAATAATGAATTATTAAATGATTAAATTGAATTGAAATTCTTTAATAAGAAAAATTGAACTTTTGAATAAGTGAATTTTACTTCGTAAAGAATTGAAATTGAGTTTCTTTATTAATTAAGTTTGGAAAATTATTTAAGGAAGTAAATAAGTGAAATTGGATTTCTTTAACAAAAATGAAATGTGATATTTTGGAATTAATGTAAGACTTGTAATTGGAGAATTGATTTGACGAATTTAGTTTAATTCAAAATTGTAAGTTTTGTTTTAATGAAGTTGAACTTAAGAATTGATTAAATGAATTGGAAATTTAATAGAAATTGTTTTGAATGATAAAGTAACTTAACGAATATTGAATGAAATCGATAAATGAGTTTAAATTGATTTGAATATTAAGTAGAATTTATTTAAATGATTTCGGAATGAAACTTATATACGAACTTGATCAATATTTGAATTGTTTTAAATAGAAATTGAAATTGAATTATAAGATTTTGAAACGGAAAATTGGAAGTTTTGAAACGAAAATTTGGAAATTGTTTTAGAAAGACAAATGAAATGTTGATTTATGAATTCTATTTGAAATTGAAATTGATTTGGTTTTTGAAATATATAAACGACCAATCGGTGTAATAATTACGGAAGTTATTAAAGAGGCCGGGATCGGTAATGGATATACTCTCTATCTGAACCGAAACCACTTTAATAACTAAACGCGGAGTGTTGATCCAGAATGAAGTGGATGGTTTTGATGAACGCGTTGACTGAAGAAAGAGAACGATTTTGGATGACCCTTGACATGACTAAAACAGGAGCCGCGCCGGGCCATTGAGGATCGCCATCTCTAGCGGACACACTTCTTCGATACCATATCTATTACTTTTGTGATTCGATTTGGGTGCACCCCTCGATTTGGGAGTGTTGTTTCGCGGTGTTGGGGTAGTAGCTGCTATGCCCAACATCAGTCCAGATCAGGCAACTACTAGTATCCTAGTTGGTATCGCCTCATGTACCTTGTCATACTTGTATTCCATTTATGCGCGACCACTACGATTTTGATTTGTACCTTTAGTATATGGATTGCCCTCTGGTGACTTCCGGTTTTGGGGAAACTACGGTCTTGTATATGCTTTTGGGAATAAACAGGTTAAGAGGTGTATGGGCCCTGCTTAACCCTACTTTGATATCTTTATATTACTGATAGACATTATCTACTTAGCATACATTACTACCTAGTAGATAGTTTAACGGATCCTTAAAGGATGGTTATTCCAAACATCCTTTGAGTTACTTGTATTTCAATTGCTATTTCACTTGAGTTGGATTTATTAATATGAGAATGTTAATCCTGACTCGAGTGTTTTGTGTTTTGCTTTACGCTCGGGTCAGACTGAGTAGTTCAGCTTTCGAGACTCACCTTTGGAGTTGGAGCTTCGCTTGGAGATCCAGCTATCTATCCAGCTTCCAGATATTCGATGATTCCAGTGATGTATTCTGATTTGTATCTGTTACTCTTCCGTTGTATCTAGTTTAACTCTGATGTATCGTATTACTCTTCTGTTGTAAACTCTGATGTAATTTTATATATTCATATAGTAGCTTCATGAACTACTATCTCTTTTATTTCCGCTGCATTTATTACTCTGTGTCTGTGATCTGTGATTATATCTATTTACTGTATATGTTCAGTTTTGCCAAATTTAAATTAACAACGCGGTATTTTGAGCAATTCAACTCCGGCATGAGTGTCTACCTATACACTTATAATGGACGCGAATGGTCCAAAATATCGGGTCGTTACAACCCTATTGCGCCGTTAGTAAGCGGATGATTTTTATAAAACCCATATACCGCGATATTCCACCTCGAAGTGGAATTGGTATTGTGCTAACGTCTGTGGATGCATGGAAACAGGTTGGAGGGATCCAACTGGATTCCTCACCAGTATTTATTTATTTACAGATATTGATGTATATTCTGTTATCATATTGATATATGATGTTTGTTGACTAATTGGTGTTGTTGCATCATCGGATTCAAGTTTTGAAGTTTAAAAATAACATCTTTTACTTTAAAAGGGTTTTTAAAGTGATTTTTGAAAGTAGATGGTTTATTGAATTTTTGAATTGATTTATTTCAAATAAATAAACGTCTAAAATTTTAAAGTTATAAAAGTTAAGATTTTTGTGAAATAAAATCAAAGTGTGATTTTTGAAATAAAAATTAAGAAATTTATGAAATGGTTTAAATTGGGATTTCTAGTATTATAAACTGTTTATTTAAAAGATGTACAAAAATGGATATTTATAAATTTGAAATATTGGGATTATAAGACATGTTTCTATAAGTGTTAAAATGAAGTGTAAATGGGATTTCATAAGTTAATGAAATCTGAAAGTTTAAATTTTGTAAAGTTTAAAAGAACGATTTCTTTTAAAATAAATGAATTATAAGTTATATTAACTTATAAATTGAATGGGTCATTAAAGAAGATGTATAAATCGAAATTGTTATAAAATGGAAATAGAATTTATAAACGTTGTTTTTATAAATTCGAAAATAAATCAAATTTGATTGATTTTAAATATAGAGATTATTAAGGGAATTTTATCCACGATTTTGGACAGTGGATAATTCTTGAAATAAATGTGTAAAAAAAGATTGAAATTTGGTTATTGAAGTATATTCACGATTTTGGACAGTGAATATATTATTGAAAAAAAATAGTTATGTTTGGGAAAGCGATATTATAAATGAAGTTAATTGTTTTAAAAGACGTTTTAAAACGTGTGAACTATCGAAATCATAGATTTCAACATTCATTGTTGAAATAGACGTTTTCGAGAAATAAGGAAATGATGGACTATAACACTGTTGTTATAGTAAATGATTTTCAAAAGAAAATGTTTTATGTAGTATTGGGATTTACATATATCTATCTTAAAATCCGAATCCCTATACTAGTGATTTCGAGTCGTCGTAACGATGTTTTACGCAACATTCCTTTTGATTCAAATAGATGTTAAAATTAATGATTTCCTTAAAGAATGAAATGTATACTTAATATTGATTTAAGTATATTGAATATTTTCAAATGTTGAAAATAAATAGATTTGTGAAATACTTATTTTTAAATAAGTATGGAAATGCTTTTCCAATATGAAATGAACTGTTTTGAGATTTTATCTTCAAGGATAAAATGAAATGTGGAAATTGATTTGAAATTGTTTTCAAATGATTAAGTGTGGAAATTTTATATCTAGTAAAAGATATTTTGGAAGATGAAATAATTTGGAAAATTATTTGGAATCTGATGATGTTGCGCATCTTTATTGATAGTTAAATAACCGACTATCAATAATTACCTTGAATGGTATTTGTTGTGAATTGCTTGAATTTGAATGCCACACTTATTTTTGAATAATCGCTCACTATTCGGGTTAACCGGGAAAGGACCATGGGGTCGTATAACCCATTCCGAATATGTGATACGTCGTTATGAATTGCATTTGAAGACCGGTGTAGAAGACCGGATATTTTTGAAAACGGAAGGATTACCGTCGAGTTACTCTACATCGGCTGATCTCCGATTTAGAGGTTTTATCACCCTTAGTGACGGGAAGTCCGGACGTGATTAGAAAATTATCCGGATGTGCAAGGGCTTCGTGAGAAGTGCCTTCGGTTCTGTTCGATCCCGGAACAGACTTGTATGGATTGTGTGTCTGACGTTACAATTTGAGATATAAAGCTAATTTCTTTCAAATACATTTCTGTTGGTGGCGGAGAATTTATTCTCTTATCTTAACATGTGACAACCCGGAGTTTTATAACGATTTATTTTTGTCCAATGACGATTAAAATTGTTGGCAATTGCTGTGGAAGTTTTAATTGGTTGAATTCTTTTAAAAAAATTTAAGTTGAAATTCTTTTGATAATTTGAAAAAGGGTATGTGGGCTTTCAAATTAATTCGGGCTGCTCCCTTTTCAATCAATTCGACCCGTTCCCTTTTGTTGAGATAAGGGATGTACTCGCTCCCCTTTTCATTTCCTGGAGCCAAACCCTAAAATAAATCGAACGAAGAAAAATGGTGGCGGCTCAATGTTTTTCATTCGTCTCCAATTAGGGCTTCGTTCAACTTCGTGGTGCCGTGGTTTCAACTTGCTTGATCGATTCTGTGTGGCTCACTACGGCTGCTCCTTCTCGCTCATCTCCAAGATGTCGTGGCTTCAATTTCGATGCTTGTTCTTCTTCGACAATTTGGGCTTTCGATTTTCTGGAGCATCGGCTACAAACTTTCGACCGATTGATAAGGTGAGTATTATACTCACATCTAATTCTATTGCTCTGGTTCGTGACTTGGGTTTTCACTTGATTTAGTCGATGATTTTTGTTTATTTAGGGTTTGAATCCCTTGTTTTGAGTTTTCGTATATATTTGTGAAATGGGCAATTTATTTATCTCGACTGTACGATTCTGTATTGATGCTTGGGTTTCGATTTCTGACTTAGTTGATTCCTTGATTGTCTCAGCTCTGTCTTCAATCTGTTTATTCGATATTGAACTAGTTTGTGAAATTCTGATGACTTTGGTTTTACGTTTTCTTTGGGTATGGTCACTGAATCATGGTTGTGATAGTTACATTTCAGTTGCGTCAGTTGCCTTCATGTCCATACATATCTGTTGTTCATTTCACCTTTGCATTCATGGGTGCATTAGCCACTGATTTGTTGTTCACTGACTTGAGTTCAAGCCTCGTTCATGTCAAAGTTTACAATGATGCACTATTTACATCCCAGTGTGCCTTAGTATATGACTTATATACTTGTCCCTTTCTCCTACAGTCTGGTTCCCTGGGGCACTATCGCGTGTTTTTAGATCGTTGCACTTGCAATCGGGATTAGCGTGTCTTTTGATTCAACTTGAATCTATACAGTCATGTTGTATTTACCTTGAGTTCCATGTTGACTTCACCTTGAACCCTTTTGCGTAGTTGCTATCTTCTTGTACAAGTCTTCACTGTGTAGTTGACTCATTCATGTGTAGGAGTAGCTTAGTTGCATATATACTTCACGCCTGTAGCCTTTGGGTTGACTCTGTTTTACTGTAGCTAATCTTCACATGTACGCTGCTTGACTTAGTGTTCGAGTTCCTACATATGGTCAGTGTGTTGGTATCATCGCGGTTGAGTGTTAAGCATTGGTCTTGGTTGTTGGGTATCACTGATCACACATGTCCCTGCTTGCATCTTTGGATTTGGCTAGATGGTACTGACCAGTCAAGTTTGAGTTGTATAACTCGAACTTGATCTCGAGTTGGTACCAATTGCTCCTGATTATGTTTTGATGTCGATTTCCATCACTGTTTCCATTGACTTTACTGAGTTTTGACTTTGGTTATACCCTGTTACTTTCATATGTTCAACTTCGGTCAATTATTGTTTTCGTGAATTTCCTGTTGGCTCCACTGTGATTTGAGGCTTTGGATTTTCTGGCCCCTGTGAGCTTTGTTTCTGGCCATCTATTCTTTGTTCCACTTGTAGTTGCATTCCATTCCATGTTTGTATTCCTTACTGTCACGGCCCATTTGAGGCTGTTGCACTGTGAGTTGGCATTTACTGATGTTGTTTCAGTACTTCATTTGATGTTGTTTCAGTACTTCATTTGTTAGTACATATCATCCTATCTTGGTTAGTTGTAATCATAGTGGCATGCATCTGGTTGCATCTTGAAACTGCATTCCATTCAGTTGCACTGAGCTCTGTGTAGTTACCATTGTTTCAAGTATGTGGTCTTCATATATGTGTCCTTTGCATTTGTGTACATGTATACCATGTATTTGAGTCTGATTCTTGTTGCACATTCTGCATATGCTTCTGATAGCATTGGTACAGTTGTTATGCATCTTCAATTGACTTAAGATCGACCTGTAGCTTACATTATCACTTGCACATCATTGCTCCTTGATTGATAAACCAGTGGTCTGCATTAGCTTGTGCATTTTTGAGCTGGTGCACTTGTAACTAGTCGCACTCGAATCTCTTTAGTCACTGGGTGTACTGAGCCTTGGACAGTTTCATTTGCATGCTGATGACCTTCGAATTGTACAGTTTCCCTTGTGGTTTGCATTGAACCTGGCATCATTCCTTGGGACAGTTTGAATATTGTCCCACTTCAATTTTAGTTCTGGTTCCGAGCTTGTGGACTTTGTCTCGTGACCTATTTTGTTGGTTTTTGATTATTTCATGTTGATTGATGAAATTACACTTGAGTTGAACCCGATTTCGGGGTTTGACCTTGTGATCGCATGTGTCTTTCACTGAGCTTTTGTGTATCCCTTTGCGATAGTGGCGAGGCAGTACACGCGTGCGTGTACTGCAGCCCTATCAGATTTGACAGTTTTAAATTGATGTTTCGATTTGCTGAATAGTTTCGTCGGTTAAATTCAATGCTTTGGAGTTGTATTCTGATTTGGATTGTGGATTCGTCGTTTAACACTGATTTGTGTTATATTTATGTGCCGTTATCCAATTCTCGTATCGAGAGTTGGATATACGAGATTTCCGTGACTGTCATTTATTTGGTATTGATTATTATTGCTTCTATGCACTAATAACTGAGTTTGAATTAGACTGACCCGTGTATTATCTTCTTTTGAATTTAATACTCGGGTCAGACCCGAGTTATTTCAGGTTGTAGATTTCCTGCTTTGAGTTGTTGTTTGAGCTATGAAGACTTTTCACATCTTTTGGAGTAATCGTGTCATAGTATAGGTTGATATGTATTCATGTATATTAGTTGATAATGTACGTGTATATATAACTTCCGGAGTCGACAATTGTAGTTGTATCATATGTATTGTATCAACTGTATTGTAACTGACATCAGTTATATATATGAGACTTTTGTTTTTATCTGTGTTCCGCATTCTTTGCGTATCTGTGTCGTTTTTATATATATTGTCCTAAACCATTATGAACCATCGTAGTTCGTTTTATACTGGTATTGGATATGTCGATGGAAGTGAATAAATAAGAGATGAAAAATTTAAAATATATACCACTCCTATCGAGGTAATCAATACTAGTGTAAGGCCAACTACGGATGGCCGCTCCTACCCAGCCTTATTCTTCATAATAACAGACAGTATTTCCTTTAATACTCTTTGTTATTGTGAGTATAGAGGTGGGGCGTCACAGTTGGTATCAGAGCTTGGGGTTTATGGACATAATATAAAACATAACTTGGATGGAACATGTGTTACAACTATTTGTCGATGTTTTCTTCGTGTTTTGAGTCAAAACTAAAGTTTTGAAATTATGATGAATTTTTTTTAAAATATCTTTATTTAAAGATAAAAGTGAAACTGTCTTCGCTGAGTACAACTGATAATCTTTTTGATTTAAAAAAAAATCAAAATATGAAATTGAAATAAATTTCATTTGCTGTTTACATAGCTGTGTTTATTTTGTTTTTTGAGAATTTCGAATTCGAATTGAGGATTCGAAATGATTGCAGTTATGTGATTCTTGTTGAGATTTTTGCTGATTTTCTTTTATGCTAATCACATGTTGATTAGATTTCTGCTGATTTGAATTATCTTCATTGAAGATATAATCGAATGATTTCTTTGTTCATTTTGTAGTACGTGCAAATTTGAGTTGCACATTAATGCATTAATTTTACGTTGAACCGATGCTTGGTTATGAAACGTATTTTGTTGCCGTTACCTTTATAACGGGATTTTTACACTAGTGCTATATTTTAAAGCACGATGTTTAGTTGAAAATTTTTATGAATGAAAATTCACTGGTGTTACATTGTGGAGTAAATTGTTTTGATGAGATTTTGACGTTTAAAAATTACTGTCGCTTTGGCTTCAGTAACCGTCAAATTTTAAAAGTGGGTTTTCAAGCGGTTATACCGCAATGCTGATTTGTGACCCGTTTTTACGGTATTTTGAGAAGTACAATTTCCTTATCGAAATTGTTACTAATATTGCTGCTTTAATCACGTAATTGGGAAATCATTTTAAAATGAAAATTGTTTTATAAAAATTCCTAACAGTTTGCACTTTCAAAAGAAGAGGAAAGTAAGTGATAATCACTTATGAGATTTATGGCATTAAGCCCCAAGTAAGGGCAACCAATTATTTTATATGAAAATCATATTATGATTTCTGTTAATCTTTATTTCTCTGAATAAATATATGATGATCATGAATGACATTTTGGTTGAATTTTTGGTTACTGTTTTGATTTGCTTTTGGAATTGACTAATTTTGTTTTAAAAATTGTTTAATCAATCATATAACCCGATTACAGAAATGAATTTGTAACTCAGTTTTTATAAGAAAATAATTTGATTAATTTACTGAGAAATATGGTATTGAATATTAATAATGGATTAGGCAGTATGAACAAAGAGGTTTATGCTCATGTCTAGTTCATAAAAAAAAAAAAAAAGAATTTTTGATATGAACAAAGCAATATTGAAAAAAAAAATGTGATCAAGCAGAAATGACTTTGAAATGGGTTGTAAAATTTGGCATGAATGTTGGAATGTTTAGATATGATTTTTAAAGAAATTAAATTCCCTACTTATAAAATGAAGAAAGGATTACAAGAGTATTTCTGGAGTTCAAAAGGAAAAATTCCTTAAATAAATAAATATGTATGGTCTCTAAATTACCAAGTAATTTAGGGGAGTTGCCTTGATCTACTCATCATCAGGTGGATGATGGGTATGTGCATGACTTGTTCAAGTCCTGAAGGCCTCTGTGCAAAGGTTAACAGAATTGAGTCCTTTGCAATGCACACTTTGTGTTCAAAGGCAAGAGTTTGGACCATATAAAAATGTAAAATGGAACTGGAAAATAAGCTAGGCAGTGTGAACAAAGGAGGTTCATGCTTATGTCTAGATTGTTTTAAATTGGAAATGAACAATGCAATAAATTATTTATGTGCTGATTTGTTCAGATCTAAAGCTGAAATGTTTTATGGGTTTTTCTCTAAAAACCTTACCCTATGTTCACAATAGAATTGAGTATAAGAATTTTTATAGAATTCTACTGGATTTGTTTAAGAGATCATGACATTCTTGAATATAGGAGATATGCAAGTGATAAAACAAATTTTGAATGAGACAACTGGAAAAATGAAATAAAACATTATTTTCATGAATGAAAGTATGGACAGTTGAGATTTTCTGAAATAAGAAATGAGATTGGTCACTAGATTATAAAACTAATCTAGGAGAGAAGCCTTGATCTATTCATCATAAGGAGTATGATGGGTATGTGCATGACTTGTTTAAGTCCTATAGGCCTTTGTGCAAGGGTTAACAGATTGAGTCCCTTGCAATGCACACATGGTGTTCAATGGCAAAGAGATATGACCAAATTGAATTGATAAATTGAGATTTAGAGCTGAGCTATGGAATTAAAATGAGTTAATTCCATAAGAGTATGGGTACATGTATACTGTATTGAACAATTGAATAATTGTTGATTTGAGATTCGATTATCGTTTTTGATAATTGAATATTTGTTGATTTGAGATTCGATTATCGTTTTTGATAATTGAATATTTGTTGATTTGAGATTCGATTATCGTTTTTGATAATTGAATATTTGTTGATTTGAGATTCGATTATCGTTTTTGATAATTGAATATTTGTTGATTTGAGATTCGATTATCGTTTTTGATAATTGAATATTTGTTGATTTGAGATTTGATTATCGTTTTTGATAATTGAATATTATCGTTTTGATAATTATGCAAATGCTAATTTTGCTGATTGAAAGATTTTCTAGTCTCTAACTGATTCTAGATCATGTTGATTATATTAAACTGCTGTTTTCTATCTATCTTTGTTGATAGTTATATTTTGCTGATTATGAAGTTAGTGTTTTCTATTTATCGGTTGGATAACTAGATATTTGCAGTTTTGCGATTTGCGAATTTTGTTTTCTAATTATCTTTGTTGATAATTAAATATTGCTGATAATTGCATTTATTCAGTTTTGTTGTTTTCTGATTATCTATTTGATGATTAGATTTTGTGAGAATTTGTGAACTTATTTTATGGAATTAAAAGTTTTCTTCGATGTTAGTGTTCTTGATCTTTATTTTTCTAAATTAACCAGTTTATGTTAGAAAAATAATTGTTATTGACAACCTTAATTATGAAAATTGCGGGGACGCAATTTCTATAAGGAGGGGAGTCTGTGACAACCCGGAGTTTTATAACGATTTATTTTTGTCCAATGACGATTAAAATTGTTGGCAATTGCTGTGGAAGTTTTAATTGGTTGAATTCTTTTAAAAAAATTTAAGTTGAAATTCTTTTGATAATTTGAAAAAGGGTATGTGGGCTTTCAAATTAATTCGGGCTGCTCCCTTTTCAATCAATTCGACCCGTTCCCTTTTGTTGAGATAAGGGATGTACTCGCTCCCCTTTTCATTTCCTGGAGCCAAACCCTAAAATAAATCGAACGAAGAAAAATGGTGGCGGCTCAATGTTTTTCATTCGTCTCCAATTAGGGCTTCGTTCAACTTCGTGGTGCCGTGGTTTCAACTTGCTTGATCGATTCTGTGTGGCTCACTACGGCTGCTCCTTCTCGCTCATCTCCAAGATGTCGTGGCTTCAATTTCGATGCTTGTTCTTCTTCGACAATTTGGGCTTTCGATTTTCTGGAGCATCGGCTACAAACTTTCGACCGATTGATAAGGTGAGTATTATACTCACATCTAATTCTATTGCTCTGGTTCGTGACTTGGGTTTTCACTTGATTTAGTCGATGATTTTTGTTTATTTAGGGTTTGAATCCCTTGTTTTGAGTTTTCGTATATATTTGTGAAATGGGCAATTTATTTATCTCGACTGTACGATTCTGTATTGATGCTTGGGTTTCGATTTCTGACTTAGTTGATTCCTTGATTGTCTCAGCTCTGTCTTCAATCTGTTTATTCGATATTGAACTAAGTTTGTGAAATTCTGATGACTTTGGTTTTACGTTTTCTTTGGGTATGGTCACTGAATCATGGTTGTGATAGTTACATTTCAGTTGCGTCAGTTGCCTTCATGTCCATACATATCTGTTGTTCATTTCACCTTTGCATTCATGGGTGCATTAGCCACTGATTTGTTGTTCACTGACTTGAGTTCAAGCCTCGTTCATGTCAAAGTTTACACTGATGCACTATTTACATCCCAGTGTGCCTTAGTATATGACTTATATACTTGTCCCTTTCTCCTACAGTCTGGTTCCCTGGGGCACTATCGCGTGTTTTTAGATCGTTGCACTTGCAATCGGGATTAGCGTGTCTTTTGATTCAACTTGAATCTATACAGTCATGTTGTATTTACCTTGAGTTCCATGTTGACTTCACCTTGAACCCTTTTGCGTAGTTGCTATCTTCTTGTACAAGTCTTCACTGTGTAGTTGACTCATTCATGTGTAGGAGTAGCTTAGTTGCATATATACTTCACGCCTGTAGCCTTTGGGTTGACTCTGTTTTACTGTAGCTAATCTTCACATGTACGCTGCTTGACTTAGTGTTCGAGTTCCTACATGTGGTCAGTGTGTTGGTATCATCGCGGTTGAGTGTTAAGCATTGGTCTTGGTTGTTGGGTATCACTGATCACACATGTCCCTGCTTGCATCTTTGGATTTGGCTAGATGGTACTGACCAGTCAAGTTTGAGTTGTATAACTCGAACTTGATCTCGAGTTGGTACCAATTGCTCCTGATTATGTTTTGATGTCGATTTCCATCACTGTTTCCATTGACTTTACTGAGTTTTGACTTTGGTTATACCCTGTTACTTTCATATGTTCAACTTCGGTCAATTATTGTTTTCGTGAATTTCCTGTTGGCTCCACTGTGATTTGAGGCTTTGGATTTTCTGGCCCCTGTGAGCTTTGTTTCTGGCCATCTATTCTTTGTTCCACTTGTAGTTGCATTCCATTCCATGTTTGTATTCCTTACTGTCACGGCCCATTTGAGGCTGTTGCACTGTGAGTTGGCATTTACTGATGTTGTTTCAGTACTTCATTTGATGTTGTTTCAGTACTTCATTTGTTAGTACATATCATCCTATCTTGGTTAGTTGTAATCATAGTGGCATGCATCTGGTTGCATCTTGAAACTGCATTCCATTCAGTTGCACTGAGCTCTGTGTAGTTACCATTGTTTCAAGTATGTGGTCTTCATATATGTGTCCTTTGCATTTGTGTACATGTATACCATGTATTTGAGTCTGATTCTTGTTGCACATTCTGCATATGCTTCTGATAGCATTGGTACAGTTGTTATGCATCTTCAATTGACTTAAGATCGACCTGTAGCTTACATTATCACTTGCACATCATTGCTCCTTGATTGATAAACCAGTGGTCTGCATTAGCTTGTGCATTTTTGAGCTGGTGCACTTGTAACTAGTCGCACTCGAATCTCTTTAGTCACTGGGTGTACTGAGCCTTGGACAGTTTCATTTGCATGCTGATGACCTTCGAATTGTACAGTTTCCCTTGTGGTTTGCATTGAACCTGGCATCATTCCTTGGGACAGTTTGAATATTGTCCCACTTCAATTTTAGTTCTGGTTCCGAGCTTGTGGACTTTGTCTCGTGACCTATTTTGTTGGTTTTTGATTATTTCATGTTGATTGATGAAATTACACTTGAGTTGAACCCGATTTCGGGGTTTGACCTTGTGATCGCATGTGTCTTTCACTGAGCTTTTGTGTATCCCTTTGCGATAGTGGCGAGGCAGTACACGCGTGCGTGTACTGCAGCCCTATCAGATTTGACAGTTTTAAATTGATGTTTCGATTTGCTGAATAGTTTCGTCGGTTAAATTCAATGCTTTGGAGTTGTATTCTGATTTGGATTGTGGATTCGTCGTTTAACACTGATTTGTGTTATATTTATGTGCCGTTATCCAATTCTCGTATCGAGAGTTGGATATACGAGATTTCCGTGACTGTCATTTATTTGGTATTGATTATTATTGCTTCTATGCACTAATAACTGAGTTTGAATTAGACTGACCCGTGTATTATCTTCTTTTGAATTTAATACTCGGGTCAGACCCGAGTTATTTCAGGTTGTAGATTTCCTGCTTTGAGTTGCTGTTTGAGCTATGAAGACTTTTCACATCTTTTGGAGTAATCGTGTCATAGTATAGGTTGATATGTATTCATGTATATTAGTTGATAATGTACGTGTATATATAACTTCCGGAGTCGACAATTGTAGTTGTATCATATGTATTGTATCAACTGTATTGTAACTGACATCAGTTATATATATGAGACTTTTGTTTTTATCTGTGTTCCGCATTCTTTGCGTATCTGTGTCGTTTTTATATATATTGTCCTAAACCATTATGAACCATCGTAGTTCGTTTTATACTGGTATTGGATATGTCGATGGAAGTGAATAAATAAGAGATGAAAAATTTAAAATATATACCACTCCTATCGAGGTAATCAATACTAGTGTAAGGCCAACTACGGATGGCCGCTCCTACCCAGCCTTATTCTTCATAATAACAGACAGTATTTCCTTTAATACTCTTTGTTATTGTGAGTATAGAGGTGGGGCGTCACATAACACCCTTCTCTGAGACGTACGAGCTCAGAGGTTATGTAGTTGAAATTTATCAGCAATATACTCCCAATTTGGTAACGTGGCATACTGAGTGTTGCTGTGAAATGATCAGTGTTTGATCATTTGCGATATGATCATTTGTTTGATCTTATATCTTTGTGATCATAGGTTGATCATTTGTTTGACCCGAAGCATGGCTTTGTAGAAAGCGTAGCTTTGTGGACGAGACTTCGTCGAGCCTCACACCCCGGAAATGGTCGAAACAGGAAGGATGCAGCAAGGTTCTAGGGAGTAGCGCCCCTTAGTGTATGTCATTCCTTCTGGATAAAGGTGGTATCATGGTATGGAGCCCAGATACTTAACCTCTGTGGTTGCTGCAAATTTATTACTTTGTGGTTGTTGCGAATCGGGGATCCTCGGGAAGATCGGTGACGATGGGGGATGACATACGCGTGTCAGTAGTTACCTATTTTTGCAGAGGTAACCCGGCCTTGTGTTGGCAGAGATCCGGTTAGGTTCTCGGGTCGTCTATTCCAGGGACGTACCCATCGTGGCATAGGAAGTTCCTTGGCCTGACCATTTGTTGGAAATCCAAAGAAACAATACGTGACTTGTACGGTTTTAGTTGTAGAACCTGCCATCTAATATGGCAGCTATAGCAAGCATACTATAATGGTACCTATGCTGGCTAAGATTTATATTGTACTTTCGAAATGTTTTCTACACTATGCACTAATAATAATATCAAAAATGATTTGATTTGCGTAGTAAGCATCTTTGACTATCATAAGAAGAAATCTCCTCCAATTCTGCGTTTGCATTGTGTGTGTGGTGGGAGGTCTTATGGTAGTTTCATTTTCCAAAAGCATTGCGAATTCGTTTTATTTTCTTTGTGAAAAATAACTGTTTTACGATCTCACACCAGTCACCATGACTGACTCGGAGTTTATTGTTCCCTTCTAAACTCTGGGTGCCCACAAATTTTCCACACGGGCAGCCTAGAGTTATGTTATCAGGATATTCTGGATATTCTGGAGCTTTGGAGATAAGCTGGATGACGAGACGTAGTATTTGTATCTGATATTATTTATTCCGCTGTGTATTCTGTATGAGGACAAGTTATATAACTGTCCATTGTTGTATATTGACTCTGATTGATGTATGTATAAACTGATATAGTTCTTTGTTTTAAAAGACTAGTGATTATCTATTATATATTGTTCCGCTGCGATATGTGAGAAAATTGATATTGTTTCTGTTTCTGATATTGTTCTGTTAGTTCTTCTATCTTCTTTCTTCTTCTCTTTTTCTTCTACTTTCTCTTCTTCTATTTAAAACCCTCACTATTGGAGTTTCCGGCACTCGATTGCTCGGCAGTCGATAAAGTGAGTATCGATGTCGAATTTTCGAAAGTCGAGAATTTCGGTATGTGACAACGTGGTATCAGAGCATATGGTTAAGCGACAACCCTGCTCTGTTGGGTGTTACTCATTAGAGATAGAGTCAGTAGTACTCTAGAATGAGTTGAGTGTAATAATAGATATGAGCGCGTATTTGTTATTGAATATAAAATTGTTTTGTATTGTGATGATTGGTTTATTGAGTGGTATATTAACCTTCGTCGGCACAGTCTGCGCAACAGGATCGAAGGGGTTTCTAAACACTTGAATAGAACAATTCGGCACAATATTGTTTTAAATAGGGTAAATGAGATAATTTTGCCCAAAACTATTTTTGTATAAAAAAGAAATGTTTTTCTATAAAGTACTATAGTATATGGTTGCATGGATGTTAGGAAGTAATAATAGTGAATTATCGTCACTGAAATTGAAAAAGAAATTGAAATCGTAACTCCAAAGTTAAGAAATAAAATTCGCAGACAAATGAAATTTGAGAATGTAAATTATAAATGTGAATTGTAATTTGAAGTAGAATTCCAGAGAAGTTTTTGGAAATGTTTTGAAAAGAATTTGAAAATTTTGGAGATTTGGAAAGTTTAAATCCTTTTTGGAGATGAAAATGAAATTCAAAAGATTTTGGAAAAATGTTTTGAATGAATGAAAAGCTCTAAACTCTTTTCGGTCGCTGGAAAATAACTTCGATGATGACCGCGGCATCATTGGTGTCCATTTTCGGGTTTCCAAAAGAGGAATTGTTGCCAAATTGTTTTAAATGGAAGTTGTTTGGAAAATTTGGGTTTTGTTTTGGAAATTCAAGGGATAAATTGAATTGTTTTCAAAAATGGTTTTGAAAATGTTATTAAGACTCTGGAATGCTATATAAAAATATTTATGAGAATAATAAATGAGTTGATAACTTATACAATTTGTTATGAATTTAGATTGAATAAATTTAACTTAAGGAATTTTGAGTTAAATTAAAGTAAGTATAAGTGAATCAATAGAAATCCAAGTAGTAATTTTTGAATATAAGTTATATAACTTATAAAATGAGGAAATAGAAGTGAAACGAATTGTTAAAAAGTGGTTAAACAATTTTATTAAGCAAAATGAAATGTGATTCTGATTAAGTGATGAAATTTGACCTTGGTAAAGTTAAATAAAATAGAGAATCTGAATTGGATTGATAAATGAATTAAGCTATTGAACTAATTGAATGTTGAATCAGTCTTATGTAAATGAATTAGTGAATGAGTTTCAGAATGAATAAATAAAAAATTGCAATTGTAAGTGCAAGAGAATAAAATTGAAATGTTAAAATTCATTTTGAATTTGTAAGAAAGTAAGACTGAATTTGAATTTGATTGTGAAGGATTAAACTAAAATTAGTAAGTGAAGCTAATTGAATGAAGATAAAACTGGAATTGAAACTGAATGTTGAAAACAAATTTGAATAAGTGAATTGGAATTTGAAATAAATTAGTAATTGGAACTAATTTAAAATAGTGCAGTTATGAATGAAAGATAATTGGTAAATTCAATATTCAGAAGATAAATAGAATCCAAATTGAATTGAATGATGAATTTAACTCAGATAGGAAATTGAAATGTGAAATTGAATTCAAATAGATTTGAAATGTAAGATTGAACGAAATTGAATGCTGTAACTAGATATAATGGCTAGTAGGATATACAGGTGTATGAAAGGGATTGGGATTTTGATTTCAAAGAAAATTTGAATTGCTCGACAAAAGGTAAGTATTTTAAATTTCTATATGAGATTTGATGATTTCTTCTCTAGCTGCTTGGCTTTTTCTTTTTCTTTTTGAAATCTGAGAGTCCGTAGGGACGTTTTGTAGTCGTGCCGTATTAGCCGCGCAAAGGAGACGCTGGCGAAATTTTTCGAAAATTTCGAGTGTTAGAAAATTTTTGAGATAATTTTGAAGTTAAAATTTGAATTTAAACTCGAATTTGAATTTAGAAGTTAAACAATGTTGTTTGAAACTTAAAATTGAAGTTGGAAATTTAGTTGAGGTGATAACGAATCTTTAGTAGGAAGATCTGTTTGAAAAGTGATAAAACTATTTGGATTGTGAAAAATAGTAGACGAGTTAAGGACCTTTCTTTCTAACTTGTAATTTCGAGGACGAAATTCTTTTAAGGGGGGAAGTCTGTAACGACCCAGAATTTTGAACGAATTAAATTGAAAATATTTAATTAATTTTAAATATTTGAACGATGATTTAATTTGAATCCCCAATATAACTTTGAAATTTGCGATTAAATTATAAAATTTAATCTATTGAAACTGGATAAAAATTTAAATCTTCAATTTTAAGCTGAAGAAAAATATTTCAGAAGCTTTTAAAATTCGTATTGATAATACTGAAGATAATAGAAGCTTCAGAATTTAGTTTGAAAATGATTTATTCAGTTTTGAAATTTATCGTTCGTATCGATATTTAAAAATAGTCAATTTTCAAACAGTCTCGGAATTCGACGAAACTAGTTCCATTGGGTCCGTAATATTGAATTATTATCGGATTTCAAATTTCGTATTATTCGGAGTCAGCGTGAGGTCGTACGACGGATAAACGTGATGGAATCTATAATGAAAAATTTAAAGAATATATTTTTATCTCCCTCCGACAACTCGTACAACACGCCTCCTATTTGTCTTCCCCGTACCCTACTTTCCCCTCCCATTTTTCAAAATTCACGGCAATCAGAAAAGAAAAAAAACTCGTGTCTATCTTCCTTTAATGGCCGAGCTCATCGAAATCAAAATTCGCAAGAAAAACAAACAAAGCGTTCCTCTCCTCTTCAAATCCAACGCGCGCAAAAAGGGCTGGGGGCTCGCGATTGTTTTTAGGGCATCGCGATTTCGTGAGGTTGGAGGGTTCGTCAGCAGTCATCGTGGTACGGCAAGGGGGAAGTCGCGACTTCTTCTATCGCGTGCGAAGCGAGGCGCGGCACCGTGTGGGGTCGCGATCGAGGGGCTTGAAAAATCTGGGGCGTGCGTTCAGGCGAAGACTTCGGCAACGAAGTCAGGGTTTCACAAAGTAAAGAAGCCAGCAGAGGAGGTGGTCGTGAGTTCGTTCACGATTGAGGAAGGATGTAGCATCGAGCTTGGCGAACTGTTTGTCGATCAGAGTGGGATTCGTGGCGTTGTCTCAAACAAAGCAGATTCCGACAGTCGATGTCGTGAGCTGGGTTCTTCAATCTGCAGTGGGGTAATCCTTTGTTTAGTCTCGTTCGATTTAGAAAGAAAAAAAAGAGATAAATACGTATATATATATATATATTTACAGATTTTTAATTTGCTAATTTATTTTAAAAAGAAAAAAAATAATAATATGATATTTTGATAAATTAAACATAGAAATTAAAAATGTTAAAGTAGTTATATAAAATCAAAACCCATATAGTTTATTTTTATGAGTATGCATCTATGGTTTCGAAAGAAAATATTTTGTTAAAAAGAAATTAGTTAAAACTTAATTTTTGAGTTGAATTGAATCATTTGTAATTAAATTCATAAATGAGAATTTAATAGGTCAATTAATTCGTATATTAATAAAATTGTATAATTGTTTATACAAGGTCGAATACAACGAAGAAAAATAAATCCGGATTTGGAAAGTGGATGGCAAATTAAAAGCGAAGGTGAGATTTTTCTCACTCAAAATGAAAGTGGAATTTTCAGTTATTTATTGATTGATTTGATTGCTATTGGATGTGACATTAGATATAGTAGGATATATCTATATATATATATAGCAATATATACATATTGGCATATGTATATATTGGATTGATTGATTCCCGCCTCGTATAGCGGATGAGACCCTATTGCGCCGTTAGTAAGCGGATGATTTTTATAAAACCCATATACCGCGATATTCCACCTCGAAGTGGAATTGGTATTGTGCTAACGTCTGTGGATGCATGGAAACTGGTTGGAGGGATCCAACTGGATTCCTCACCAGTATTTATTTATTTACAGATATTGATGTATATTCTGTTATCATATTGATATATGATGTTTGTTGTTGTGATTGACTAATTGGTGCTGTTGCATCATCAGATTCAAGTTTTGAAGTTTAAAAATAACATCTTTTACTTTAAAAGGGTTTTTAAAGTGATTTTTGAAAGTAGATGGTTTATTGAATTTTTGAATTGATTTATTTCAAATAAATAAACGTCTAAAATTTTAAAGTTATAAAAGTTAAGATTTTTGTGAAATAAAATCAAAGTGTGATTTTTGAAATAAAAGTTAAGAAATTTATGAAATGGTTTAAATTGGGATTTCTAGTATTATAAACTGTTTATTTAAAAGATGTACAAAAATGGATATTTATAAATTTGAAATATTGGGATTATAAGACATGTTTCTATAAGTGTTAAAATGAAGTGTAAATGGGATTTCATAAGTTAATGAAATCTGAAAGTTTAAATTTTGTAAAGTTTAAAAGAACGATTTCTTTTAAAATAAATGAATTATAAGTTATATTAACTTATAAATTGAATGGGTCATTAAAGAAGATGTATAAATCGAAATTGTTATAAAATGGAAATAGAATTTATAAACGTTGTTTTTATAAATTCGAAAATAAATCAAATTTGATTGATTTTAAATATAGAGATTATTAAGGGAATTTTATCCACGATTTTGGACAGTGGATAATTCTTGAAATAAATGTGTAAAAAAAGATTGAAATTTGGTTATTGAAGTATATTCACGATTTTGGACAGTGAATATATTATTGAAAAAAAATAGTTATGTTTGGGAAAGCGATATTATAAATGAAGTTAATTGTTTTAAAAGATGTTTTAAAACGTGTGAACTATCGAAATCATAGATTTCAACATTCATTGTTGAAATAGACGTTTTCGAGAAATAAGGAAATGATGGACTATAACACTGTTGTTATAGTAAATGATTTTCAAAAGAAAATGTTTTATGTAGTATTGGGATTTACATATATCTATCTTAAAATCCGAATCCCTATACTAGTGATTTCGAGTCGTCGTAACGATGTTTTACGCAACATTCCTTTTGACTCAAATAGATGTTAAAATTAATGATTTCCTTAAAGAATGAAATGTATACTTAATATTGATTTAAGTATATTGAATATTTTCAAATGTTGAAAATAAATAGATTTGTGAAATACTTATTTTTAAATAAGTATGGAAATGCTTTTCCAATATGAAATGAACTGTTTTGAGATTTTATCTTCAAGGATAAAATGAAATGTGGAAATTGATTTGAAATTGTTTTCAAATGATTAAGTGTGGAAATTTTATATCTAGTAAAAGATATTTTGGAAGATGAAATAATTTGGAAAATTATTTGGAATCTGATGATGTTGCACATCTTTATTGATAGTTAAATAACCGACTATCAATAATTACCTTGAATGGTATTTGTTGTGAATTGCTTGAATTTGAATGCCACACTTATTTTTGAATAATCGCTCACTATTCGGGTTAACCGGGAAAGGACCATGGGGTCGTATAACCCATTCCGAATATGTGATACGTCGTTATGAATTGCATTTGAAGACCGGTGTAGAAGACCGGATATTTTTGAAAACGGAAGGATTACCGTCGAGTTACTCTACATCGGCTGATCTCCGATTTAGAGGTTTTATCACCCTTAGTGACGGGAAGTCCGGACGTGATTAGAAAATTATCCGGATGTGCAAGGGCTTCGTGAGAAGTGCCTTCGGTTCTGTTCGATCTCGGAACAGACTTGTATGGATTGTGTGTCTGACGTTACAATTTGAGATATAAAGCTAATTTCTTTCAAATACATTTCTGTTGGTGGCGGAGAATTTATTCTCTTATCTTAACACCCTTCTCTGAGACGTACGAGCTCAGAGGTTATGTAGTTGAAATTTATCAGCAATATACTCCCAATTTGGTAACGTGGCATACTGAGTGTTGCTGTGAAATGATCAGTGTTTGATCATTTGCGATATGATCATTTGTTTGATCTTATATCTTTGTGATCATAGGTTGATCATTTGTTTGACCCGAAGCATGGCTTTGTAGAAAGCGTAGCTTTGTGGACGAGACTTCGTCGAGCCTCACACCCCGGAAATGGTCGAAACAGGAAGGATGCAGCAAGGTTCTAGGGAGTAGCGCCCCTTAGTGTATGTCATTCCTTCTGGATAAAGGTGGTATCATGGTATGGAGCCCAGATACTTAACCTCTGTGGTTGCTGCAAATTTATTACTTTGTGGTTGTTGCGAATCGGGGATCCTCGGGAAGATCGGTGACGATGGGGGATGACATACGCGTGTCAGTAGTTACCTATTTTTGCAGAGGTAACCCGGCCTTGTGTTGGCAGAGATCCGGTTAGGTTCTCGGGTCGTCTATTCCAGGGACGTACCCATCGTGGCATAGGAAGTTCCTTGGCCTGACCATTTGTTGGAAATCCAAAGAAACAATACGTGACTTGTACGGTTTTAGTTGTAGAACCTGCCATCTAATATGGCAGCTATAGCAAGCATACTATAATGGTACCTATGCTGGCTAAGATTTATATTGTACTTTCGAAATGTTTTCTACACTATGCACTAATAATAATATCAAAAATGATTTGATTTGCGTAGTAAGCATCTTTGACTATCATAAGAAGAAATCTCCTCCAATTCTGCGTTTGCATTGTGTGTGTGGTGGGAGGTCTTATGGTAGTTTCATTTTCCAAAAGCATTGCGAATTCGTTTTATTTTCTTTGTGAAAAATAACTGTTTTACGATCTCACACCAGTCACCATGACTGACTCGGAGTTTATTGTTCCCTTCTAAACTCTGGGTGCCCACAAATTTTCCACACGGGCAGCCTAGAGTTATGTTATCAGGATATTCTGGATATTCTGGAGCTTTGGAGATAAGCTGGATGACGAGACGTAGTATTTGTATCTGATATTATTTATTCCGCTGTGTATTCTGTATGAGGACAAGTTATATAACTGTCCATTGTTGTATATTGACTCTGATTGATGTATGTATAAACTGATATAGTTCTTTGTTTTAAAAGACTAGTGATTATCTATTATATATTGTTCCGCTGCGATATGTGAGAAAATTGATATTGTTTCTGTTTCTGATATTGTTCTGTTAGTTCTTCTATCTTCTTTCTTCTTCTCTTTTTCTTCTACTTTCTCTTCTTCTATTTAAAACCCTCACTATTGGAGTTTCCGGCACTCGATTGCTCGGCAGTCGATAAAGTGAGTATCGATGTCGAATTTTCGAAAGTCGAGAATTTCGGTATGTGACAACGTGGTATCAGAGCATATGGTTAAGCGACAACCCTGCTCTGTTGGGTGTTACTCATTAGAGATAGAGTCAGTAGTACTCTAGAATGAGTTGAGTGTAATAATAGATATGAGCGCGTATTTGTTATTGAATATAAAATTGTTTTGTATTGTGATGATTGGTTTATTGAGTGGTATATTAACCTTCGTCGGCACAGTCTGCGCAACAGGATCGAAGGGGTTTCTAAACACTTGAATAGAACAATTCGGCACAATATTGTTTTAAATAGGGTAAATGAGATAATTTTGCCCAAAACTATTTTTGTATAAAAAAGAAATGTTTTTCTATAAAGTACTATAGTATATGGTTGCATGGATGTTAGGAAGTAATAATAGTGAATTATCGTCACTGAAATTGAAAAAGAAATTGAAATCGTAACTCCAAAGTTAAGAAATAAAATTCGCAGACAAATGAAATTTGAGAATGTAAATTATAAATGTGAATTGTAATTTGAAGTAGAATTCCAGAGAAGTTTTTGGAAATGTTTTGAAAAGAATTTGAAAATTTTGGAGATTTGGAAAGTTTAAATCCTTTTTGGAGATGAAAATGAAATTCAAAAGATTTTGGAAAAATGTTTTGAATGAATGAAAAGCTCTAAACTCTTTTCGGTCGCTGGAAAATAACTTCGATGATGACCGCGGCATCATTGGTGTCCATTTTCGGGTTTCCAAAAGAGGAATTGTTGCCAAATTGTTTTAAATGGAAGTTGTTTGGAAAATTTGGGTTTTGTTTTGGAAATTCAAGGGATAAATTGAATTGTTTTCAAAAATGGTTTTGAAAATGTTATTAAGACTCTGGAATGCTATATAAAAATATTTATGAGAATAATAAATGAGTTGATAACTTATACAATTTGTTATGAATTTAGATTGAATAAATTTAACTTAAGGAATTTTGAGTTAAATTAAAGTAAGTATAAGTGAATCAATAGAAATCCAAGTAGTAATTTTTGAATATAAGTTATATAACTTATAAAATGAGGAAATAGAAGTGAAACGAATTGTTAAAAAGTGGTTAAACAATTTTATTAAGCAAAATGAAATGTGATTCTGATTAAGTGATGAAATTTGACCTTGGTAAAGTTAAATAAAATAGAGAATCTGAATTGGATTGATAAATGAATTAAGCTATTGAACTAATTGAATGTTGAATCAGTCTTATGTAAATGAATTAGTGAATGAGTTTCAGAATGAATAAATAAAAAATTGCAATTGTAAGTGCAAGAGAATAAAATTGAAATGTTAAAATTCATTTTGAATTTGTAAGAAAGTAAGACTGAATTTGAATTTGATTGTGAAGGATTAAACTAAAATTAGTAAGTGAAGCTAATTGAATGAAGATAAAACTGGAATTGAAACTGAATGTTGAAAACAAATTTGAATAAGTGAATTGGAATTTGAAATAAATTAGTAATTGGAACTAATTTAAAATAGTGCAGTTATGAATGAAAGATAATTGGTAAATTCAATATTCAGAAGATAAATAGAATCCAAATTGAATTGAATGATGAATTTAACTCAGATAGGAAATTGAAATGTGAAATTGAATTCAAATAGATTTGAAATGTAAGATTGAACGAAATTGAATGCTGTAACTAGATATAATGGCTAGTAGGATATACAGGTGTATGAAAGGGATTGGGATTTTGATTTCAAAGAAAATTTGAATTGCTCGACAAAAGGTAAGTATTTTAAATTTCTATATGAGATTTGATGATTTCTTCTCTAGCTGCTTGGCTTTTTCTTTTTCTTTTTGAAATCTGAGAGTCCGTAGGGACGTTTTGTAGTCATGCCGTATTAGCCGCGCAAAGGAGACGCTGGCGAAATTTTTCGAAAATTTCGAGTGTTAGAAAATTTTTGAGATAATTTTGAAGTTAAAATTTGAATTTAAACTCGAATTTGAATTTAGAAGTTAAACAATGTTGTTTGAAACTTAAAATTGAAGTTGGAAATTTAGTTGAGGTGATAACGAATCTTTAGTAGGAAGATCTGTTTGAAAAGTGATAAAACTATTTGGATTGTGAAAAATAGTAGACGAGTTAAGGACCTTTCTTTCTAACTTGTAATTTCGAGGACGAAATTCTTTTAAGGGGGGAAGTCTGTAACGACCCAGAATTTTGAACGAATTAAATTGAAAATATTTAATTAATTTTAAATATTTGAACGATGATTTAATTTGAATCCCCAATATAACTTTGAAATTTGCGATTAAATTATAAAATTTAATCTATTGAAACTGGATAATAATTTAAATCTTCAATTTTAAGCTGAAGAAAAATATTTCAGAAGCTTTTAAAATTCGTATTGATAATACTGAAGATAATAGAAGCTTCAGAATTTAGTTTGAAAATGATTTATTCAGTTTTGAAATTTATCGTTCGTATCGATATTTAAAAATAGTCAATTTTCAAACAGTCTCGGAATTCGACGAAACCAGTTCCATTGGGTCCGTAATATTGAATTATTATCGGATTTCAAATTTCGTATTATTCGGAGTCGGCGTGAGGTCGTACGACGGATAAACGTGATGGAATCTATAATGAAAAATTTAAAGAATATATTTTTATCTCCCTCCGACAACTCGTACAACACGCCTCCTATTTGTCTTCCCCGTACCCTACTTTCCCCTCCCATTTTTCAAAATTCACGGCAATCAGAAAAGAGAAAAAACTCGTGTCTATCTTCCTTTAATGGCCGAGCTCATCGAAATCAAAATTCGCGAGAAAAACAAACAAAGCGTTCCTCTCCTCTTCAAATCCAACGCGCGCAAAAAGGGCTGGGGGCTCGCGATTGTTTTTAGGGCATCGCGATTTCGTGAGGTTGGAGGGTTCGTCAGCAGTCATCGTGGTACGGCAAGGGGGAAGTCGCGACTTCTTCTATCGCGTGCGAAGCGAGGCGCGGCACCGCGTGGGGTCGCGATCGAGGCGCTTGAAAAATCTGGGGCGTGCGTTCAGGCGAAGACTTCGGCAACGAAGTCAGGGTTTCACAAAGTAAAGAAGCCAGCAGAGGAGGTGGTCGTGAGTTCGTTCACGATCGAGGAAGGATGCAGCATCGAGCTTGGCGAACTGTTTGTCGATCAGAGTGGGATTCGTGGCGTTGTCTCAAACAAAGCAGATTCCGGCAGTCGATGCCGTGAGCTGGGTTCTTCAATCTGCAGTGGGGTAATCCTTTGTTTAGTCTCGTTCGATTTAGAAAGAAAAAAAAAGAGATAAATACGTATATATATATATATTTACAGATTTTTAATTTGCTAATTTATTTTAAAAAGAAAAAAAAAAATAATATGATATTTTGATAAATTAAACATAGAAATTAAAAATGTTAAAGTAGTTATATAAAATCAAAACCCATATAGTTTATTTTTATGAGTATGCATCTATGGTTTCGAAAGAAAATATTTTGTTAAAAAGAAATTAGTTAAAACTTAATTTTTGAGTTGAATTGAATCATTTGTAATTAAATTCATAAATGAGAATTTAATAGGTCGATTAATTCGAATATTAATAAAATTGTATAATTGTTTATACAAGGTCGAATACAACGAAGAAAAATAAATCTGGATTTGGAAAGTGGATGGCAAATTAAAAGCGAAGGTGAGATTTTTCTCACTCAAAATGAAAGTGGAATTTTCAGTTATTTATTGATTGATTTGATTGCTATTGGATGTGACATTCGATATAGTAGGATATATCTATATATATATAGCAATATATACATATTGGCATATGTATATATTGGATTGATTGATTCCCGCCTCGTATAGCGGATGAGACCCTATTGCGCCGTTAGTAAGCGGATGATTTTTATAAAACCCATATACCGCGATATTCCACCTCGAAGTGGAATTGGTATTGTGCTAACGTCTGTGGATGCAGGGAAACAGGTTGGAGGGATCCAACTGGATTCCTCACCAGTATTTATTTATTTACAGATATTGATGTATATTCTGTTATCATATTGATATATGATGTTTGTTGTTGTGATTGACTAATTGGTGCTGTTGCATCATCGGATTCAAGTTTTGAAGTTTAAAAATAACATCTTTTACTTTAAAAGGGTTTTTAAAGTGATTTTTGAAAGTAGATGGTTTATTGAATTTTTGAATTGATTTATTTCAAATAAATAAACGTCTAAAATTTTAAAGTTATAAAAGTTAAGATTTTTGTGAAATAAAATCAAAGTGTGATTTTTGAAATAAAAGTTAAGAAATTTATGAAATGGTTTAAATTGGGATTTCTAGTATTATAAACCGTTTATTTAAAAGATGTACAAAAATGGATATTTATAAATTTGAAATATTGGGATTATAAGACATGTTTCTATAAGTGTTAAAATGAAGTGTAAATAGGATTTCATAAGTTAATGAAATCTGAAAGTTTAAATTTTGTAAAGTTTAAAAGAACGATTTCTTTTAAAATAAATGAATTATAAGTTATATTAACTTATAAATTGAATGGGTCATTAAAGAAGATGTATAAATCGAAATTGTTATAAAATGGAAATAGAATTTATAAACGTTGTTTTTATAAATTCGAAAATAAATCAAATTTGATTGATTTTAAATATAGAGATTATTAAGGGAATTTTATCCACGATTTTGGACAGTGGATAATTCTTGAAATAAATGTGTAAAAAAAGATTGAAATTTGGTTATTGAAGTATATTCACGATTTTGGACAGTGAATATATTATTGAAAAAAATAGTTATGTTTGGGAAAGCGATATTATAAATGAAGTTAATTGTTTTAAAAGACGTTTTAAAACGTGTGAACTATCGAAATCATAGATTTCAACATTCATTGTTGAAATAGACGTTTTCGAGAAATAAGGAAATGATGGACTATAACACTGTTGTTATAGTAAATGATTTTCAAAAGAAAATGTTTTATGTAGTATTGGGATTTACATATATCTATCTTAAAATCCGAATCCCTATACTAGTGATTTCGAGTCGTCATAACGATGTTTTACGCAACATTCGTTTTGACTCAAATAGATGTTAAAATTAATGATTTCCTTAAAGAATGAAATGTATATTTAATATTGATTTAAGTATATTGAATATTTTCAAATGTTGAAAATAAATAGATTTGTGAAATACTTATTTTTAAATAAGTATGGAAATGCTTTTCCAATATGAAATGAACTGTTTTGAGATTTTATCTTCAAGGATAAAATGAAATGTGGAAATTGATTTGAAATTGTTTTCAAATGATTAAGTGTGGAAATTTTATATCTAGTAAAAGATATTTTGGAAGATGAAATAATTTGGAAAATTATTTGGAATCTGATGATGTTGCGCATCTTTATTGATAGTTAAATAACCGACTATCAATAATTACCTTGAATGGTATTTGTTGTGAATTGCTTGAATTTGAATGCCACACTTATTTTTGAATAATCGCTCACTATTCGGGTTAACCGGGAAAGGACCATGGGGTCGTATAACCCATTCCGAATATGTGATACGTCGTTATGAATTGCATTTGAAGACCGGTGTTGAAGACCGGATATTTTTGAAAACGGGAGGATTACCGTCGAGTTACTCTACATCGGCTGATCTCCGATTTAGAGGTTTTATCACCCTTAGTGACGGGAAGTCCGGACGTGATTAGAAAATTATCCGGATGTGCAAGGGCTTCATGAGAAGTGCCTTCGGTTCTGTTCGATCCCGGAACAGACTTGTATGGATTGTGTGTCTGACGTTACAATTTGAGATATAAAGCTGATTTCTTTCAAATACATTTCTGTTGGTGGCGGAGAATTTATTCTCTTAGCTTAACACCCTTCTCTGAGACGTACGAGCTCAGAGGTTATGTAGTTGAAATTTATCAGCAATATACTCCCAATTTGGTAACGTGGCATACTGAGTGTTGCTGTGAAATGATCAGTGTTTGATCATTTGCGATATGATCATTTGTTTGATCTTATATCTTTGTGATCATAGGTTGATCATTTGTTTGACCCGAAGCATGGCTTTGTAGAAAGCGTAGCTTTGTGGACGAGACTTCGTCGAGCCTCACACCCCGGAAATGGTCGAAACAGGAAGGATGCAGCAAGGTTCTAGGGAGTAGCGCCCCTTAGTGTATGTCATTCCTTCTGGATAAAGGTGGTATCATGGTATGGAGCCCAGATACTTAACCTCTGTGGTTGCTGCAAATTTATTACTTTGTGGTTGTTGCGAATCGAGGATCCTCGGGAAGATCGGTGACGATCGGGGGATGACATACGCGTGTCAGTAGTTACCTATTTTTGCAGAGGTAACCCGGCCTTGTGTTGGCAGAGATCCGGTTAGGTTCTCGGGTCGTCTATTCCAGGGACGTACCCATCGTGGCATAGGAAGTTCCTTGACCTGACCATTTGTTGGAAACCCAAAGAAACAATACGTGACTTGTACGGTTTTAGTTGTAGAACCTGCCATCTAATATGGCAGCTATAGCAAGCATACTATAATGGTACCTATGCTGGCTAAGATTTATATTGTACTTTCGAAATGTTTTCTACTATGCACTAATAATAATATCAAAAATGATTTGATTTGCGTAGTAAGCATCTTTGACTATCATAAGAAGAAATCTCCTCCAATTCTGCGTTTGCATTGTGAGTGTGGTGGGAGGTCTTATGGTAGTTTCATTTTCCAAAAGCATTGCGAATTCGTTTTATTTTCTTTGTGAAAAATAACTGTTTTACGATCTCACACCAGTCACCATGACTGACTCGGAGTTTATTGTTCCCTTCTAAACTCTGGGTGCCCACAAATTTTCCACATGGGCAGCCTAGAGTTATGTTATCAGGATATTCTGGATATTCTGGAGCTTTGGAGATAAGCTGGATGACGAGACGTAGTATTTGTATCTGATATTATTTATTCCGCTGTGTATTCTGTATGAGGACAAGTTATATAACTGTCCATTGTTGTATATTGACTCTGATTGATGTATGTATAAACTGATATAGTTCTTTGTTTTAAAAGAGTAGTGATTATCTATTATATATTGTTCCGCTGCGATATGTGAGAAAATTGATATTGTTTCTGTTTCTGATGTTGTTCTGTTAGTTCTTCTATCTTCTTTCTTCTTCTCTTTTTCTTCTACTTTCTCTTCTTCTATTTAAAACCCTCACTATTGGAGTTTCCGGCACTCGATTGCTCGGCAGTCGATAAAGTGAGTATCGATGTCGAATTTTCGAAAGTCGAGAATTTCGGTATGTGACATAGACTGAATAATGTTATCGACTTGATATGGTTTTGAAATGAATATGATATTTGATATGAAGTATGAACTATTTGAAATGAAATGACCACGGTGTGAAATAAGCGTTTGGTTGTTAAAGATACCGGGATCAGATATTGTCATACTCTCTGCCAATACCGAAAACCACTTTAACAACTGTGTACATGGTGGAGATTCCAGAAATGAAGTAGGATGGTTTGGCGAACGATTTCTATATAAGGTATTGACGTGACCCTGACTCCCATGAGTCAGCTTAGATGTGACTAAAATAGGAGCTATACTTGGGCCAAGTGAGGTCATTCCTCCGATCGGACATGCTTCTTCGATACCATTCTATTACTTTGTGATTTGATTGGGTGCACGTTTGATTTGGGAGTGTGTTCCGAGGTGGGCGGTAGTAGCTGTTATGCGTTACCACCAGCCCGGTTCTGCAATCGGTAAATCTACCCTGGCATTGCCTCAAGTGCCGTGTTCACATGCCCTAGAGCGCCTTCTACGAGTTTGTTTTTTACCGTACCTATGTGATGTCCTCTGGGTAAACCATCGGTTTGGTGGAGCGTACGGCATTGTATAGACTACGAGAATATATAAAAATGTGTTAAGGGGGATATGGGTAACGCCTTAACGCTACTTTAATAGTTTACTATAATATAGACATATTATAATAGTGTATTGTACTACATAGTAGATAGTTCCACGGATCCTTAGAGGATGGGTATCCCAAACA
The DNA here is from genome assembly GCA_030737815.1 of Allium fistulosum. Lineage (NCBI taxonomy): Eukaryota > Viridiplantae > Streptophyta > Magnoliopsida > Asparagales > Amaryllidaceae > Allium > Allium fistulosum. Next base: position 540,054,102 of record CM060901.1, on the reverse strand, counting down.
TCATTTAAGTTACTTATATTTTAGTTGACATTTCACTTGAGTTAAATTTACTGATATACCATGGATCCTTAGAGGATGGGTATCCCAAACATCCTTTAAGTTACTTGTATTTCAGTTGACATTTCACTTGAGTTAAATTTACTGATATAAGAATGTTAAATCTTGACTCGAGTGTTTCGTGTTTTGCTTTATGCTCGGGTCAGATTGAGTGTCACAGCATTTGAGACTCACCTTTGGGGATTGGAGCTTTGTTTGAATATCCATCTATATCTATCCAACCTTCAGTTATTTCAGTTTAATCCCGTTATTTGTGTTTAGACTCATCAGTTGCTTATGTATTAGAGATTCATTTGTATTTGAGATTCTGTTATATATTTTTTAGACTCTGATGTTTATAGTAGCTTCATGAACTACTATTTATCTATTCTGATGCTTATTGTTGTAATACTCTGTGTCCCGCCAACCTTTTTATGACTTGTAAAGGGGTGAAACTCCTTTACAACATGCGTCGATTCACCAGAGATTTCTATATCCTTGGTTTAATTCATTCATCTCCTATCAAATCCCGAATCGTTTCTTTAGTAAATGACCAAGGTAACTCTCTTGTGATCCAATGTAGAATGCCTCAAGATTTTTGCAGGCAGTTTTATCTTTCCACCCTTGTGATCTTGACTCCCGATAGTCAGGGATTATCCGGATGTTTTGCTGAAGTCACTTCTCTTCCTTCAAGCGGGAAATTGAATTTCTGCATCGATCTTATCCTTGGAATCTCGGTTGACCTGGTTAAGGTCGCCGAGATTAATATTAGTCTATCCATATTTTCCCCGTTTGTAATTTAATTATCTTATCTTCCTTTCAAGCCTATCTTCCTAATATGATTTTGTTTGATTTGGGTCCTTCTAAATTTGAATCTCTATCCTTGTTTCAGAATCCATTCTTGAATCATCCTGTGAGGGAGTGTATTCGTAATTAATAGAAAATGTTCTATATTGTGTCGTTTGAGTTGTTAAGTTTGAATTTTGGGTTTTGATCGATTCGTCTGGCCATTGCTATCGATAGGAATTCCAAAACACTTTAATAGAGCAAACGGACACAATATTGTTTTCAAAATGAAATTTTGTGTATGATTATATTTTATATATAAAAGTATAATTTTCTGTAATGGGATAGTTAATTAAATTGGTTGTTAGGAATGATAATACTAGATTATCATTTATTATTTTGCCAACACGACTAAATCATTTTCTATTGTTATATGTTACAAGGTGTTGAAATTTTATAAACAGGGTTTATTTGATTTGAGAATGAAATAAATTTAAATTAAGGATTTAAGAATTTAACTTCTGGTGCTTCACAAAATTTGGTTTTCATGGTTTGAAAGAATATATTATTTGAAAGTATTTTTGAATATAAATTGTTTTCAGAGAATTTTACAATAAAGTAAGTCGGTACTCTTCTCTTTTGTCGCTGGAAAATAATTTCGGTGATGAGTGCAGCATCATCGACATTCATTTTCGAGTCTCAAGGTAGAGAGACCACCCAGTAGCTTTGCTACACTTTTGTTTTGAAAGTTTGATTTGACTTGAATTTCTTGAATATGACTTGATTTACAAATATATATATATATATATATATATGTATATATTTGTTTCAAAAGAATTTGAAGCGAAATCGGAAATTAATTCTTAAATTCTGTGTAAAGTAATGGTCTGCAATTATTAAGATGAAGCAAATTTATCTGTATAATGATCAATTGCATTCTAATATAAATAACTTACTTAAAATATTCAAAAAGTTAAATGTTAGGGTGAATATATAATTGAAGGTTATACAAGAAAAGACTTCAGTAATAAATTGTCCAAACTAAAATCTTGCTTAATAAAAATGTTGTAAATAAAGGCTAAATTTGTATAGTGTTCAATTATATTCAAAGACATTAATAAAACTTACCTAGAAGCGTTGAATGTAATCGAATAATATACAATAATAAATGAGATGTCCAAAATGAATTTTGTTAGGAAATTTATAAATAAAAATTTAGGTGATTATAATAAATTTTATACACTTAACCTATATTTTAAGATATGTCAGTGAAATAAATTGAATAATAAAAGGGAAATGCTATCTAAATAAATAAATATGAACCTAAGAATAGTTGAAGCTGAATGTTGAGGTGGAATTAACTATAGTTGATCAAATAGATTTAATAAATGAGTTAAATAAAACAAATTTTGTAGTGAAATTTTCTGTAATAAATGTTAACAAATTGAAAACAAATCAATTGAATGAAAATATATGGAATTGAAATCAATCAAATGTGAACACAATAAATTTGATTAAATAAAATGAATTGAAATAAATTAGTTGAATATAAACCAAATAAAATATATGTGAAACTTATATGGTTTAGAATTAATTGTGGTATCTGATATTTTATATTTCAAATCTATCTTTCTTTCTGGTCGTTCATATTCTCCTACCTCGTTCCTTTTCGGGGATGAAAAGTTTTGAGTGGGGGAGAGTGTAACGACCCGTAAATTTTAACAGTTTTTATAATGTAACTAACTGAAATTTTGCTTAAAATTTAGTTATAAAATTTAGCAATGAAAATTTGATATTTGGAATGCGTCTATATAAACATAGCAAATGGTAGATTTTCAATGGTAAATATGAATGTTAGTTCTATTGTGTAGTTTCAATTTCAATTTAAATCAGTAAAAAGTTGATGTAAATAAAATATTTTTGAAACCTGAATATTTTTACATAATAAAAATGTCTCTTATTTTCTAAGTTAGACATCATATTTCATTTCGTCAAATTGAACTTCTCTAGCCCTATTTATCTTATTTTCGATGAATTTGCACCAGTTTAGCAGCGAACTATCGACTTTCGATAGGATGGTCGTATCGCTGGTATCTATGTGCCATTCTGTTCATTTCGTTGTGCTGATCTCCATAGTATATTCATTTGTGTGTTTCGGAGTCCGGTACACGGCGAAATCTACGAAAACGGTAACCGTATTGGTACCCTTTTTGAACCCTTTTGTTATCCTTTGTCCTTTCATTGCCCTCCGTGAGAAAGCTGTCAGCCACTAGCAATTATTATTTCCTGAATTTAACAGCTGGCTTTTGGTTTTCCCACGGTTTAATTTATATATTCTAGTCCATTTTCATTCCTTGTTTCTCTCTCTCTGCAATTCTATATGTTCTTCTTCAAATGAATATAATATATAAGCTTATACTGCTGTTTCTTTTATAAATTTCGAAACCTGCACATCCACTGGTTCTCTTCTCCCCTCTCTCTAATTTGGTTTTTTTTAACCAAAAGTTCAACACGTCTAAGATTTTATTACAAATCATATATATATATATATTTCAGAGGAACTACATCACAAAATTTTCGCCGCTGAACCCTAGTTTTTCCTCCACCTCCTTTGCAGCCACTCTCTCCACCCAACGGCGACACAACCCACACGCCCCATCCTCATGCCATCCACCCTCACGCGCAATCAACAACGACCTCTCCGACCTTCTCTCCCTTCTCTTGCCGAACCACCTCTTCCATTTCTCCGCCTTCGCCCCTTCTTATCCGACCTAGCTCACAGCAGCCTCCGCCACAGCCAGCGCGTCGTCACCTACCCACGCAAGCCACCTCACTCCCCTACCGACGAACTTGAAACTTCCAGCTCTGCCAAGCAAGTGTCGCAACCCACTGCCCTGACTAGCCCTCTGCCTTCGCCTCTACACAGTCCCTCCCTCCTCCACCTACCACCGCATTCACCTGACAACCGAAGCACCTCACCACTAGAACAACCCCATCTGCCTAAGCCGAGATGAGCGGCAGCCCTATTCCATTTTTGTGCAGCCTCCTCTCTTCTTTTTTCTTATATTTTATATAAAAAAGAAAATTTGATTTTATAATATATGTTACGATTATATCAATGATAATATATTAGAACTATATGTATATGGTTTTAAAGTATATATATTCTATTATATATATTGTGTTTGAACGTTATATGCTATATATGATATATTTCAAATGTTTATCTTACCTTCTTTCGTGTGTGGGTATATATATATATTTATAATATGTTGGAGTGTTCAAGCCTTGTTATATAATATATATAGAGACTTTTGCGTGAAACTTGTAGGTAGTACATTTGTCTTATTTAGTAATGATTTTTAAAATTGTTATATATAATATGCATGAGTTATTATATGCTGCTGTGAAGTTATACTATGTTTTTTTATATAACACGTGCATATATATATTTACATATAGGATTTATATATATCGGTTTGAAGTATGAATTCCCTGAAATACTTTTACATGTAACAGTTATATATTAGTATACCAATAATATATCTAGTTTTAAGGAATGATTTCATTTACAGTACATATAATATAATATATATTTTTAATATATGCGTTAAATTTAATAATGATCTTGTAATGTATATAGATTTTGATTTTTGACATATGTATATATGTTATAGTAGTATTGATTTTTGAAGTATGTTTAATAATATTGATTTTAAAATTTTAATATGTATGTAAGTTTGTATATATGTTTATATATTAGTTTATATATAAGTATACGTGAATTTGGTTTTAAATATATATATATATATATATATATGTATATATTTTATTTTTATAAGTGTTGGGATTAAATATTTATTTGAAAATAAATATATAGATTTTATTTTAAATATATGTTTTAAATTGATTTTTTGAAAAATATATATATAACATATGTTTTGCTTCATCGACCTCTAGTTTATCTCGACTTACTTTCTTAATATCGAAATTGTCGCAGCATTCCTAGCTTGTCGTTGTCCTGCTAGTTCGTGTCCCTATCCGCGTGTGTTTCCATGTCATCTTCTTGTTTCTCTAGCCTCGAAAGGTGAGCAATCACTCATGATTGACATTCTTATAGTTAGTAAATTTGATTTCACTTGAAACGACAATTGAAATATGCTGTTAAATTTGAATTGCTAGTTATTTAATTTTTTTTATATGATATGTCATTATCTGTAACTGTTCACCTGTGACATATGACACCATAACCTGTCATTTATATTTTAATTTGTTATTGATGATATATGCCTGTTGTTGATCTAATATATTATTATCATATTTGTTCTCACTCTGCAAGTCCCCTGTTAGTATAGAATTCCCTATGGGTTGAAATGATACATACCCGAACGAGCTTGTAGAATAAGGGAAAATCATTAGGATTGAAATGATAAACCCAATCGATTTTCATTAATTTTGAAAATTTGGGATTGCGGGTTGAAATGATATATACCCGTAAATATTTAAATTGCGGATTGAAATGATAAATATCGGTATCACTTGACCATAGGATAGAAAATTATATATAGACACCGTTGGTCTATATTTTGAAAATAGTTTCCAAAGTTTTATATGGGTTTTAATAAATATTGATTTTAAAAAAAATATAATATGTATAAATGTTATTTTATATATGTCTGAATTTATGACTTTTAAAATTATATGTTTAGGAAATTTTAAATTTATAAGTTAGTTTTGAGAATATAATTTTTAAAATTTTACTTATAATTTTATTATTTAAAAATATATAAAAATAGATTTAATATAAAATAAATTTAATAAGAAGATTTAATTTAATATAATTTAATTTAATTAATATATAATATGTTTAGGTATTTACTTAAAATTATATTTTAAAGATAGATTTTGTAATAACTATAATAAATTAAGGTCCAGAAGATAAATTGAAATTGGTTTTAAATTGTATTTGTTTAAGAATTATACTTAAATAAAATTGACGTGAAACTTATTGAATTTTAGATTTTAAAGATATTATTTTATAATTTGAATTTTGATTTAAGGTGATTAAATGAATATTCTCAAATTTAGATAAATTGAAATGGGATATTTAGTTGCATTTAAAATTTGTAATTTGAGATTTCATTTAAATGATTATTGAATTGATTAAGCGAATATTTCAAAACTAAATAATAGTAAAGTTAAATGTGGAATATACGAATGAAACTTATATTGAAATTGTTTAGATATCTAAACTTTGAAATCTATTGAAATTGAAATGGTTTAATTTGTAGTTCAAATCTGTATTTGAAATCGATATAAATTAAAATGGTTTATTGAGAATTTGAATTGAATTGTAATTGATGAACTGAGATGGATTTAAATTGAATTTTGGAATTTAAGCTGATTTGAATTGATTTGTGAAATAGGAGAAAACTATTTTTATTATATAAAGTATTTTTAATATATATAAATTATTTTAATATATAAACTATTTTAATTTATAACTATTTATTATATATATACTATTTTCAATATCTAAACTGTTTAAGTTGGAAGTGCTATGATTTCAAAAGTGTTATGATTTCAAAAGTGTTATGATCTCAAAAGTGTTATCATTTCAAAAGTGATGTGATTTCAAAAGTGTTATAATTTTGAATGTGTTACGATTTTGGAAATGAATATTATTTAAACTGAATAATGTTATCGAATTGATATGGTTTTGAAATGAATATGATATTTGTTATGAAGTATGAACTATTTGAAATGAAATGACCACTGTGTGAAATAAGCGTTTGGTTGTTAAAGAGACCGGATCGGATATTGTCATACTCTCTGCCAATACCGAAAACCAATTTAACAACTGTGTACGCGGTGGAGATTCCAGAAATGAAGTAGGATGGTTTGGGGAACGATTTCTGTATAAGGTATTCACATGACCCTGACTCCCATGAGTCAGCTAGGCGTGTCAATGAGTACCCGAAATATCCGAAATCCGTCCGCATCCGTATCCGAAAACATGAAAAATATCCGATATCCAAAAAGCGGATGCGGATTTCCGATATCTGAAACATATTTCGGATACGGATACGGATATGGCTGTATCCGTATCCGATAAATATCCGTTCGATTTGAAATTAAATATATATAGTAATATGTTATTTTATATCCATAAATTTAATATAAATATACTTCATTTTACAAAAATACAACCCATGGTATTTTGCAGGGTAATCTTTTGGTTTTGGAGAATTAACCACTTCATGGAAAAAGAATGCAATATTTTTGGCTATATGTATGTTATGAAGATGATTTTTATTTTTTGGTATTTGTTACAATTAAGAAGATGTGTGATGCATGTTTGCTTTTATGATTTGCTGTGATTGAATTAACCTATGGATTATTCGTATGGATTATATTTATATATGCAATATTATTGTATGGATTTTGTGTGATTGGATTAGCTATTGTTAATTTGATGTAATTTATGTATTACAAGGTTTTTTCATCTTTTTTTCAGTCCAAAAAATGAAATATGCATTATATTGATTAATTTTTGGATATTTTCGGATACATTTTGAGGTTCGGATACGGATATTTTCGGATATCCAAAAATATATGTATTCGCTAAGACGGATACGGAAATTTTCGGATATCCGAAAATATTCGCGGATACAGATAATATTCAACGGGTATTCGCGGATATCAGATACGGATTCGGATACGGATTTTCATTTTCGGATACGGATACAGCACTATCCATATTTGATTGCATCCATTTACAGGCCTAGAGTCAGCTTAGATGTGACTAAAACAGGAGCTATACCTGGGCCAAGTGAGGTTATTCCTCCGATCGGACATGCTTCTTCGATACCATTCTATTACTTTGTGATTTGATTGGGTGCACCTTTGATTTGGGAGTGTGTTCCGAGGTGGGCGGTAGTAGCTGCTATGCGTTACCACTAGCCCGGTTCTGCAATTGGTATATCTACCCTGACATTGCCTCGAGTGTCGTGTTCACATGCCCTAGAGCGCCTTCTACGAGTTTGTTTTGTACCATACCTATGTGATGTCCTCTGGGTAAACTACCGGTTTGGTGGAGCGTACGGCATTGTATAGACTACGGGAATATATAAAAATGTGTTAAGGGGGATATGGGTAACACCTTAATGCTACTTTAATAGTTTACTTTACTATAGACATATTATAATAGCGTATTGTACTACATAGTAGATAGTTCCACGGATCCTTAGAGGATGGGTATCCCAAACATCCTTTAAGTTACTTGTATTTCAGTTGACATTTCACTTGAGTTAAATTTACTGATATAAGAATGTTAAATCCTGACTCGAGTGTTTCGTGTTTTGCTTTATGCTCGGGTCAGACTGAGTGTCACATCATTTGAGACTCACCTTTGGAGATTGGAGCTTTGTTTGAAGATCCCTCTATATCTATCCAGCCTTCAGTTATTTCAGTTTAATCCAGTCATTTATGTTCAGAATCGTCAGTTGCTTATGTATTTGAGATTCATTTGTATTTGAGATTCTGTTGTATTTTGTTTTAGACTATGATGTTTATAGTAGCTTCATGAACTACTATTTATCTATTCTGCTGCTTATTTTTGTAATACTCTGTGTCTGTGATTCTGTGATTGATTTATTTACTATATATGCTGGGTTTTGCCAAATTTAAATTAACAATCTGTCGTTTTGAGCAATTCAAGTCTGACATGTGCGGATGCGAATGGTTCGAAATAGCAGGTCGTTTTAATAATGATGTGAAAAGAAACCAATTAAATAAACTTAAATAATGTGTGGAAATTCTTGACTGTTTTGGCTTATAAGATGTTTGGAAAGGATACTTCTAATTGTTTAAGGTTGTATGGATAGTCTATTGAGTAATTACCAAAGGCTCTTGAGCGTAGGATACACTTGATAGTTTATTCGTCACCCTTGTACGATTAAAAGTTTCTGAACTAAACAAACCATTGATTTTGGTTGCTATGAATGTATGATGGATTTTGTGGCTGCATATAATGGTTGTATTGTTCGTTTGTATATGTTTTATAGTTATTTCTTTTGTTGCAAATTGAACAACTTAAATATTTCTCTTTTTGCATAATTATTAACCTATTTTGGATTATATAAGTGAAATACAGGTTTATGGAAGCAATAGCTACTACTTTTGGTTTCATAAATAAGCGTTGTTTGTCCGATAAATAGGTATGTTTTCGAATTACGGTTTTCTAGCGATATTATATTGTTTTCCCGTGATTGGGATATTTTATTTTCAAATATGATATATATGGTTATTATTGATATTATTATTATTTTCCGGACCTCTTCGTACAAAGGAGACACTACCGAAATTTTCCGTGAATTTTAGACTTAGAAATTGTTTGTGGAAGTGAAAATATTTTTTCAAACTTTAGTAAACTTGAATATGAAGATTTGATTGTTTATTAATTAGTATATCTTATTTAAAATACTTAATTATGTAAATTAACTGTTTATAAATTTAACACTTTGAATAAAATATGTTAATCCCTTAATTCCTCCTTTTCCTTTTTCGAGGACGAAAAGTTTTGAGTGGGGTAGAGTGTAACGACCCATATTTTTCGGTAATTAAAATATTAAATTTAATAAGATTTTGAAATATTAATATTGTAAGAAATTAAAATTTATGATTTGTAATGATAAAACAATTAGAATGTAATATAGTAATGTTGATTTAATGTAATTGATAACCATTTTAATCCAATTTCAACCAATGGATATAATTGTAAGGTTATTTAGTTATAATTATAAATAATGAAATAAATTAAATGATGAGATTATATGTAATTGATTGGAATGGGTTAATATAGAATATAAAATCGTTTTGTTATAACCCTTGGTTGTAAATGATAAGATAATGGATATGAACTATTATTATAAACGATGATTGTAATTATCTTCTCATAAATTTGTCCATTTGAATATTAAATGGGTAATTAATGGAATTAAGGCAATTGAATGTTGGAATTATATGTTGTTAATTGAAATTGAATATAATCAATGATGTGTAAGTAGTCATAACATTTATTGTAGATAATAAACTTATAAATATGATTAAATTACTTAAAGGTAACAATTGTTCATTTATCATCTCATTATTTAATATGTTTGGAATCAATTTGGAAATCAATGAAAATTTACGTTATTAATTAATATGGTAAAAGATGTTAACGGTAAAATAATGAATTTAATAAAATGTAAACTTATGTTAATATAATTCATAGGGTATCCTTAATTGAATAATAAGGATGATAACATAGGTTTGAATGTAATTGGATGAGAATTGGATGCGTAGTTAATGGCATTTATCCTTTTAAATATTATAAGGGGAAACAAATTAATATTGCATTAATTGATATTACATCTTTTAATTAAGATAAAGTGTAATGATCCGTAACTTTTAACAACTTTAAAATGATAGTAGTTTGAATTTAAATAAAAATTAAATAAAAAAAATTGAATTTGTGATGTTGAGTGTTTTATTTGACTAAATTTAATAGAATAAAATTTTTGTGAAATTTCAAATTTTGGTCAAACTTAGTCAAATATTGACTTTTGGTTGAAAAAATTAAATTTGAATTTTAACATTTTATTCTTTTTATATGATACTAGACTGAATTCTAATCTTCTCTCCACTTTTCGTTTTTTCAAAATCAAATTCCTGTTGCTCTAAAAATTTGAATTACTGTGAAAAATTAACATGAATTAGTAGTGTTTAGTTGTGTTTAGTTGTGTTTTATTTGGCTAAGGCATATTGGGTTTGTTTGGTCTAATGGGCCTTGGTTAACCAAGAGACTCTAGTCAGTCATGTGACCATTCTGTTGCCTACGACCTTATGTTTCTTATCTGATAACATCTACGTACATAATTTTTCTCCTAACCAACTTTCTCTGCATACTTTTTCTTTCTCCTCAAAATCTACAGAGAACTCTAGATCTAAAACTCCAAAAACCTCACAAATCAAAACTCCTTTTCCCCTCTCCTTCAACCTTCCTCTTCCCCTATAGCCGCCGCACTCTCCACCATCTCCAAGGCCATCTTCTTCCACCTTCCCTCTCCTCTTCTTTCTCCTTTTTCCTATCTTTTCCCCTTCCCTATTTTCCCTCTTTCTTCCCATTATTTCCATGGCTTCTATATTCCACTAAACTACTCCAAATAAAATAATTTTTTTAAAACCGTGTATAATTTCAATGGCAACAACTTTGTTGTTGAACCCTTCTTCCCATTCCGAATATTTCCATATCAAAAACTCCATTTTTCATGTCCTTTCTCGGGTCCAGTTTTGGCTGAAAACCCCATATTGTATCAATCATATGTCCTTCAGGAATGAACCAAATTATGTGATTCTTTTTTCTAGCCAATTATTTTTCCAGTGGTTTCAACTTTTCTTATAGATCAGTTCTTCAAATTTCTTAATTTGCTATGCCAAAAACTCAAATCTTTTTGAAGTATTTTTAAACTCAAAAAACACCTCTGTTTGTTTTGACCATAACTTCCTCAAGACATAAGCTTTTTGAGTGATTATTTTATTGAAAGTGGAGAGAAAATAATTTATAACAACTTTCTAGTTAGTGACTTTTACAGATTCAGTAATATTCTGGTCCGAATATTTTCTTAAAGATGACCTAGTTTCAGGTTTGTCCGTAGTTTGGATCTTGGGTTGTTTGGAAGTTGGAAGTAGTTGAAACTTGTTTATTGATTCATGTTCATGTCTAAGCTTTGTTGGATATGCTTTGAATTTGGATATTTTCTACGAATCTCCATATTGCTCCATTTTTATCATCACCTTTGTAGCCACGAAAGGTGAGCAAACACTCACAACTACTAGATTTTCTTATGTTAGTTAAATTGAATTTATGATGTGATTAGAAATTGATTAGTTGCTGTTTAGTATATTTTAAATTGTCATTCCAGTTAAATCTGACTTTTATTGAATGTAATTGCCATTTAATTTAATATTGATATTTAAATTTCCAGTTAAATACCTGTTAATGATAACCGGTAAATTGTTGATAGTTATTGGTTGATTTCAATGATGATTGTGTTGTATGTTCAATTGTTGATATTTGGGTGATTGGATGAATGTTATTGGTTGACATTTTGGATGATTGGATGTTATTTATGTCTATATCTCTGTTATCCATATGGGTTGAAATGATACATTTTATTTTTTGAATTTGTTCAGGGGGGAAACCGACCGGAGTCGTAAAACCCCCCCTAGTGCACCTAGCCTGGTCCGCGAGCACCACATAAGTGGCTGATCTGAGCGTATGCACATGGTAAGCTCTAATAGTAGGGCAGTCCGGGAATCGAACCTGCGACCTCATTAACAGGAGGCAGGTGTCTCAACCACTGGGCCGCTACTGCGGACAGGTTGAAATGATACATACTCGAACGATCTTATAGATTAGGGGAAAATCATTATGGTTTGAAATGATAAACCCGAGCGGTTTTCATTAATTTGGAAATTTTGATTTTTGATACTGGCTGAAATGACATATGCCCATATAATTTCTTGAATTTGGATTTTATTTGGAATTGAATTATTTGAAGGGTTTAAGTTAATTCAAACTTCGGATTTGTTTTAATTAGATGATTAAGATTAATATTTTGAATTATTTGAAACCCTTTAAATAATTATATTCATGTTGTACACTTGGTAGGAGATGAAAATCCCGTAACATCTATGAAACCATTGCACTAATGTTTCTATTTTACTTATTTTGATCTAACTTACATAAGATCTTTTAGTTTTGACTCGAGTGTTTTGTCTTTTCATTATGCTCGGGTCAGTCTGAGCTTTTTTGAGTGTATTGAAGACTATTTTCTAGAGGACGAAAACAAAGATTCAGTATATTATTGTTATTTATTATTCTACTGCATTCTGTGTTCCACTGCATTATTTGTTTATTTCTAATGTATGCATAACTCTGATTTGAATTGTAAAAGTGTAATCAAATGTTATTTGTAAAACAACTTCATGAACTGTTTATTTGATTATTATATATTGTCGTTCCGCTGCGGGATTCTTTGTTTTGTTTTCCTTTTTTTTCTTATTTACTCCATTAACAATCCTCCCTTTTGAATGGTTTGAGTCAGACATGTGTGGTTTATTGTCGATTTGAACCATTCAAAAAGGTGGGTTATTACAATGACCGTCTACATGGGTACTGAAATTGGCTGGTTTTAACTTTACTTACTATCTTTTCATTATTCATTATACATTATATTTATTGTTTATTCTAGCTGATATGTCAAAGCAAATGATAGATATATGCATGCAAATTTTGCATGTCAATACTCTTTTATGTTATAAAGCAACTTCCTATGCTGGTATATTATTTCTATTTCTATTATTTTGACAGTCAGACTGAGTATTACATTGAACTACATTTTTTCTAAGTTATACCATTTTTGTTTTATTTACTTTGTGGATATGTTTTATAAAAATAACCATGTTAACTAAACTAACTATGTTTTATAAAAATTAATTTAATTTATAAAACTTAAACATGCTAAATAAGTTTCGTAAAAATTAATTAATTTTTTAAATATAACTAAGTCTTTAAAAGTCAACTATCTTTTATTAAAAATTAACCAAGTTAACTAAGTTTTATAAAAAAATTAACTACGTTAACTAAGTTTATATAATTTAATTAAGTTTATATAATTTAATTAAGTTTATAAAAATTAACTAAGTTTTATGAAGATTAATTAAGTTTATAAAAATTATTTAACTAAGTTTATAATATTTGACTAAGTTAATTAACTAAGTTAAAAAAAATTACTTAACTAAGTTTATAATATTTTAACTAAGTTAACAATGTTTTATAAAGAATTAATTAAATTTATAAAAATGAACTACGTTAATAAGTTTCATAAAAATTAATTAAATATTAAAAATAACTAAGTTTTTAAAAGTTAACTATCTTTTATAAAAATTTAACCAAGTTAACTACGTTTTATAAAAATAACCATGTTAACTAAGTTTATATAATTTCACTAAGTTTATAAAAATTAAATAAGTTTTGTAAAAATTAATTAAGTTTATAAAAATTATTTAAATTATATAAAAATTAACTAAGTTAACAAAGTTTTATAAATTAATTAAGTTTTTTAAGAATTTGCTAGGTTTTTATAAAAATTAACTAGATTATATGAAATTAATAAAAATTAAATAAGTCTTACAAAAATTAAATAATCCTCACATATATGAAGTTAAGCTTTTTTTAAAAGAATAAGAGTGGTTTTCTATCCAATAACAATACCCATCATATTTTAATCATTAAATTGACCAAAAATAATTGTTTCAAAATTAATTTTTTATTGGAAAAATATAACTGATCACAATCATTGTAATTATTGTAGTTTTGAATGCAAAAATGAAAATTATGTTCTGCATATTGGAAGATAAAAATATATATGTAAATGTGCAAATTATCCACAAAGACTTGGAAAATAAATAAAAATTACCTCCTTTATATTAAAAAATATATGATATGTAAGAACAAACATAAGTTAAAACACTGTAGAAAATCTAAATTTTTTGAAACACGTCTAAATTATGAAATAAGAGTGTAGATTGACTGCAATCAAATAAATAACTCCAATTACAAATATCAAATATTTTGCAATTAAAATTTACAGAAGCAAACAACTTTTGTAGACTAACACGTATTAAGAAAATTAGTTAACCGTTATAAATAAAAGTGGAATTTGTAAACTATTAGGAATTAAGGTCTGAAGTTTATTTTAATGTGCAAAGCTTTTCTAGTTAATGTAGGTAGAGTAGAAGAACGTATGAAACAACAATACAGTTAGAGAGATGTAAACTTTAAATGATATTTAACTATTTAATGGAAAATTTGCATATGGCTTCTGACCCTAATAGCTTAATTACCCAATACAGTTAGAGAGCTGGCTGTGACCTTTTTTCGATACACGTTTCAGTATTTTCACCAAACATTCTAACATTTCAAGTTTTCAACATACAAATCTGCTTGCTTACAGAACATTTTAGCCAAACTTTGGTCTATTGGTACTTTATCTGTTGAAGCTTGTTATGTTTTAGATTCGTTCGTTGTTTTAGAAGTGTCGAGAGAGATTTCTGGTAAATCGTTTGGGTTAACGACTTGATTATCGATTTGTTTACCGGAACGTAGAGTTGTGATAGCATTCGATTGGGTGACGTTGCTATCTTGAACAACATGGGCTTGATTTGAATTTGTGTTTTGATTTCTGGGATTTGGAAGGGTCTGGCTTGGGAATGTTCCTTGTTCACGTTCGCTTACAGACGTGGCTAATTGATTCATTTGCATTTCGAGTTTTGCAATCGATTGGTTTGTGTTTTGCATATATGAGGTCGATAAATTTTGCAAATTGCTGTTTGATTGAAGGCTTTGAGTAGTTTCCTTAGCCAATGTTTCAAGAGTTTTCTCAAGTGAAGTTAAACGTTTATCGTCTTGGGGAGGATGAGCAGAATTCGGTTGAAAATTTGATTGTTGCGGTTGATTATGGTACGGGCTCGCAAAGTTTGGTTGAAAATTGTTGGGCTGAAAGGGAGGATTCGAAGCATTATTCGGGAATGCTTGAAAATTAGGACGAATCATATTCGTGTTGGGATTGTTTTGGTTCCACGCAAAATTCGGATGATTTCTCCAACCAGGATTATACGTTGGAGAAAACGAGTCGTTCTTGGCTTTATTGAAAGCATTGATTTGTTCGACAGAATTGGGACACTGATCGGCTATATGATTAGGACCATTGCATTTATAACACATCGGTTAGGAAGCTTGGTTCATTTGATTTGATGAGAAAACGTTATCGAATTTTTTAATCATTGCGTCGATCTTAGCTACCAACGCAATAGAAGATCCTATCGAGTGTGCACTCGATCATGAGTATATTGATTTTTCGTTCGAATGTTCCCATTGGGATAATTTTTTAGCAAGGTTTTTGAGAAATTGCCCAGCATCGTCGTGATGTTGGGCAAGAAAATTGCCTTGGCACAATGATTCGAGCATGGTTCGTGAGCTGTTTTCGAGTCCATCGTATAAAATTTGGCAAATCGTCCATTTTTCGAAGTTATGGTGTGGACATTTTATCAAAAGCTCTTTGAATCTTTCAAAATATTTTCCGAACGGTTCCCCCTTGAATTGATGAAAATTTAAAATTTCGTTTCGGATTCTACTTGTTTTTTCCAAGGGGTAGAACTTTTTCAAGACAGCTTTTACGAATTCCTCACACGTTTTAATCAGTTCGATGGTAAGCTGTACAACCATTTTTCAGCGTAATCCGTAAGAGCACATGGGATTAATCGAAGTTTGATTCCATCATCGGAAAGTTTTTGGAGTTTAATGGTTGCACAAACTTGTTCGAATTTAGTCAAGAAAATGTATGGGTCATCGTGCTCGAAATTGCCAAATTTCGGAAGCGTGGCAATATGGTTCGAGTGAATTTCGAAATCGTTACCCGTAGGGGCGGGTAACGTGTTGTAAGATGGAATATAAACTCTATCGGGAAAGATTCTATCCATAAGAGTTCGAGGGGCGTTCTCGTTTTCCATTTCGGGACGGTCGTCTGTTTGAGTTAAACAGTTAGTTGTCGAGTCGCAGTCCAACGATTTGTTGTTGTGTCACAAGTCCAAGTACTCATGCAAAAGTGAAAGTCGAGAAGAGAAAGAAGTTCGTCAAGAAGAGAAGAGTTGAAAAACGAAGTGAAAAGTTGTTTTTGTTTTTGTTTTTTAAGGAAGACAAATATTTACCAAGTGAAATTTATTTTCAAAAGAGAAGTTTGATTTTTGTTTTTAATTTTTTTTTTGTTTTTAAATTTTTTAAATTTTTTTATTGAAAAGATTTCATATTTATTTTTTATTTTTTTTTGATTGAAAATTTTCAAAGGAAAGGATTTAAAAGGAATTTTTTTTGGATAAAAAACTAAGTTAAAATTTACAATTTTTTTTTTGGATTTTGGACTTTTGATTTTTTTTAAATATGCATGAACTAATGCAACTAAATGAATGCAAAGGACTTAATTACAATTTTCTGTCTTTAGTAACTCCTAACCCAAAATTGTATAATCACACTTTGTCTTAAATCAACAAAAATATTTCTCAACCAGGTAACGACAGGGGTTATCGGTGCACCACGAATCACCGTAGCAATGCAGCCGAAAGTTTAAGTACCTTCAGAGGAACAACTAGTATAATATTTACGTATCACCGTAATTTTTATAACTGGTAAATTACTCTACCGTAGCCTAAATACCAAGAAATAAAACATTTCAAAGAAAACAATTGTAAAGATACAATTAAGCCCTAGATGAGCTCATGACACCCTTAAGTCGAATGTCTAACCTTTATTATTAGTCCAATTCTACGATGAAATGCATTTGTGGGCTAAGGAAAGGGTGATGAAATACCTCACCTTATGTGAATTGGGATATTGCCCTTAGAAAAGAAAATAAGATGAGATGAATGCAAAACAAAAATTAAACGTGAATTTACAATGCAACTAAAATGAAGTTTGTTTTTGTTTTTTGGTTTTGAAATTTTTTTTGTATATATAAATGCAAATGCAAGCAACCAAAGATGCACTAGAGATGAAAGCACAATACCAGAGCATGCAGATTATTAGCAATTATTTTTTTAGTGGCAATTTTTTTATAAGCAAGCAACAATTATTTTTGGACAAGCAGGTTTTCCTTTTAATCTGCTTTGGCAACCCGAAAAGGAGTGAACGAAAATAAATACAATTTTTTTTATATATATTCAAAGGAAGACCAAACAAAACAAATGAAAAAATAAATAAAACAAAAGCTAAACAGATGAAATTTGTTTTATATATTTGAAATTTGTTTTTTTTCACTACAAAAATATGGAGTTTTGATAGCACCAATACATAGCGTATCCGTATCTCCTCGTTCCACCCCCAAGCAATGTTGGGTTTCCAATGCTATGAAGTAAATAAATACAGTGTACTCAACGCTATTCGATCAAAAAAGGCAGGGAAACAAATTATTTTGTGCGGGAATAAAAAATGGGCCTATTCACTTCGCTGCCTCGTTCAGAAAACACCATCTTCTTTCCCTTGTCACCTCCAGAAAACAATAACTAAATCTATCCCCAAATTGGTTGTCAACAATCAATTGAATCGCGAAACCCTAACCTCTGTCATCAACAGTCGATCAACTTTTGAATCATGAAACCGAAACCTCTGTCATCAACATTCAATCCCAATTCCTAAACAAAACTAGCATTTCAACTGCCTAAAACTCTAAAGCAGCGCCTCTCCAATTCGGGGATGGAAAAATAAGTCGGGAACAAGTAATGGAAAAATGATCAGTTTCAGATATGATAATGATTTTCATAGCTGGTATCTGATTGGGAAACTGTTAGGTCAAGGGTAGTTTGGGCTTACTTTTGTTGCCATTGATAAGGATACTGGAGATCGAGTAGCTGTTAAAAGGATCGACAAAGCCATGTATTCCTTTTGTTTTATCAAACAATCTATTTAATTATTTATATGGTTTGTGTATAGATTAGAACTAGAATGTAAAATTTTCTACTTTAAATTGCTGGCTTGGAATACACAAGCATCTGCTCAGTTAAGCCTTGATGGCGCCAACATTCAGGTTTACGCATTGGTGGGTGTCAATGAGATACTTTTCGCTGGAGTTCAGGTATTATTTAGTGTACAAATTATAATGTTTATGATATACAATAGCTTCAACTTGTTAAAGTAAATGGTCTTTTTTTTCATTTGTCAATTTAATTGCAGGATGGTCAAATTTTAGCTTGGAAGTATAATATGGCAGGGAACTGCTTTGAACCAGCAGCTTCTTTTACAGGCCATAGACTTGCTGTTGGTTCTATAGTCGTGGGAGGATCAAGATTATATTCTAGTTCTATGGATCACATTATAAGGGTAAGATTTCTTCTTTGGTTATTTTTGTATCACATGGATTCTTTTTGTGTGAATTTTGACTATTTCCACCTTGTTATACCCACTTAGTTATGTGTCAACTCATTTAGGAATCTTCGTAGAAGTTTGGGTGTTGACATGTCATTATTCATTTTTTTATTAACTGGTCTTTAATGCAACATAGACATACCACACTAGTCAAATATAAACATCTATCTAGTTACCAAATTAATTGTTATTTATTAACGATTATTTCAGTTCTGTGAAGTCACATATTTGTCTTGCGTATGTTTACTAGATCTATTATATTAACGTAAAGTATAGCCATCTCTATTTACCTACTAATGTTACTCGCCTTTGTTGTATTTTATGTTAGCCTAATCACACAATCCTATCAGGCTATCAGCAAACTGTTGTATTTTTTGGAATTCAAAATTCTGTTGAATGTCAAATATCATATGACTGATTATTGTTTTAATTAAAGACCAGTGCGTATAAGCATGCACTATGCATAACTACATAAGTAATTGAAATACGAACATTGTTTGTTGGCATTCGTATCAGATTTATGCTTCGTGACCTATCAAGGTGAATATATTTCACTGTATAGAAATTTTTTATATCCATGAACTTTCCATAATCTAAAAACCTTACAATTTTTCTGTTGTTCTTCAGTGAAAAAAGAATGTGTCGGTTGAAGAGTAAGAAGTGAAAATAGTTTTTCAGTGTATCATCTTTTCGAAATTAAACTATTTTAAAATATGCACATATAAACTTAGTGAAAAGATCGTATTACTCAGCGAGCAAGAAACCATTGTTTTCTTTATACTGCGAAGAAAAATTTATAATATTATTTGATTTTTACATCTTCTTCTATGAACTTTGCCAAATATCTTGCTTTTGCTCTTTCGAATGGATCTTTAGGTGAAAGAGGGCAACTGTCCCATTTGTCATCAGTGTATTACCACCATAAATGAGCACATGAATCTTTTTATATATTAGATTTGACTCAAGTAGTAGAGTACTTTTGTTGTATATTTCTTCCTCGATGTATCATAAGATATTCCATTTAACTTCAAGGCAAGCTTGACTCTATGACTGAAAGGACTTCCCCGTCTTCCTAACAGCTTTACTTCTTCTGACATTTTCTCTTAAAAATATACATGTATGCGCTGAAAAGCCTTGTTTATAGATATATAATTGACATAACGAGTGGTTAATTAGTTTGTGTTATAAAATAGTGGTTGATTAGTTCGTGAGAAGCCTTGCCTTCCTGAAACTTATGATGCTTTTCATTTGGGTGTTCCAGATGTTCCCAGTTTTATTTCTTTTAGAGAGTTCCAACTTCATTTTTTTCTTCTGTTTTTCTTTTTATATAATATAATTTTCTATTTCCATGTCTTGGTTCATGTCCTTCAATCAACAACATATTCAGTTTTGCAATTGTTTGGTCTTTCGTTGCTTTTGATTATATTGCAAAAAATTAGATTTCATGTCTGTACGTTGTGCAATTTGAAAATGATTAATATTAAAAATCAGTATATAACTTTTAAATAACATATTAAGGCACATAGTGAAATGAAACATGGTGATCAATTAAAAACGCAAGCACCTTTCCTGAACAGTCATACTTGCCATCAGTCACTTGATTCATTTTGTTAATTCATATTACTCTACACATGTGTTTGAAAAATACATATTTGGTAGGCACAATAATTTGTTGCATGCTTATTTTATCGACTTATTAATGCTAACAAATAATCTGACTTACATTTGTTGTGTAATGATTTGAATACATTCTTAGTTCAGCTTTTGAGTGTATACGTTATGACTGATGAAGACGAAATACGTACCGGGCGTATGAAAACTATACAAGAATATGGGGTAACTGAAAACTTCCCTAATATAATTTTGTCGGTATTTATGTTGTTCCCATCTCTCTGTGTTATTGAAAGCGTTTAACAGGTGCCTATAACTCAAAACTTCCCGAATTATAATTATAACTTTATTTTTCACTTAAAATTTCAAAGAATTTAAAGGCCATGGTTCTTATAACTCCATCCTAAAAATCAAAAAAGCAATCGTTTGATTAGTGTTGAATCAAAAAATGCTGTTATGTTACTGAAGTTGATGCATTGGCACATGCTGTTGAAATGTTTGATACTTGAAGATTAAAATAAATAAAAATCATAGCTTTTGATAATATAAAGCATTGAATTTATGTGAGGACAGTGGAATACATTGGTACACATAGCTAGCATTGCTCCCAAACAGAGGACAAGTGCTCCTATCCATCAAGAGCTTCCTACATATATTGCTTAGAGCCTATAACTATTGGTCTCAACACCAAGGTAAACATCCACTGCCATCTCTATGTCTAGAATGAAGATAATCAACATAAATGGTATAATAAAATAAAAAATTGCAAAAGCTGAATGTTTGTTGTACTTACTGAAGCTAAACATGTGACAGTGCTAACATATTTGGCCCTAACTACGATGGTGTCTCCCTTAATCATATTTTATGCACCATTTCTTTTTACAAAGAATAGATGTGTAATGTTGTTATTTTATACTATTTACAGAAACATCATGTGTTAAATATTTCTAACCTTTGGGCGATGAATTTGTGGTAGAGCACTATAGGTTAAAAAATATGTTTGAAAACTATGTGCGTATTTCATTTTATATATTCTTCACTTCTTTTAACTGTTTAGCAACTGAATTGGCTTTGTTGAATACTTGTCCTATATGGTGAATATTTTATTAGATAAGTTGGTTCAGGAAAAAAAGCAATTTATGAACATATAGAGAAAGCACGGTTTGCTTAATTCAAGAGAGAATCCAACAAACATATTTATAATATAAATATATATAGGTTTTGAAAGGCATAACTATATATTCTAGGAGAGTCTGTAAAATTCTAATAAGATTCGTTTACCGATATTTGGTGACAAGTATTGTCTTTGACCGCTAATGTGTTTGCTATTTGAGAGTTCAATATTCTTATTTATTGTGTTTTTCTTTCAAATTCTAGATTTTCTCAGCGATGACTTAATAATGACTTGATAATGGTATTGGAATTAAGAAAAAGAAAGAAAGAAAAGTTTCCAGTTTGTTGGGCAGTACATTGCCGGGCTAGATGTGTGATCAACCAGTATACCATATAATTCAAAGTAATATATGATTATTATTTTTATAGGTTGAACTTTCTATTCAATTAGAGAACAAGGAAACAAAGAAGGCAGAGAAGTGTACACATTATTGACTAAGTAAGTGTTCTTCTTTATAACTTGTTGATTATGATATGTGAATGCAAGCTGTGTTCATAAATATATATAGTTAGGCAATGCATTATTGCTTGTAGTCCTGTTATTTAAAGTTTTTTTTATGTTTACCAAATGCCACCAGAAGAGGAGTAGTACTTGATCTAAACTACCATGATTGTTTATAATTAGTTTAGTTTATGTGAAGAATATGAATGTGTTCATTCGCATATATTTTGAGGTGATTAATTTCTATAGAAAGAATATATTTTGATTTGGTACATAAGATGTAAAACAACATCTACTATTCTAGCATGTATTTGATTTAAACCGCTGAGTTCAAATGAGCAACCAGTAGTATTTATCAAGAGACGGAGCTGAACTTGCAATTAATTTTCTTTTGTCAATATGATGCATAAAAGGTCAATCTGAACTTGTAATTATTTTTCTTTTGTCAATATGATGCATAAAAGGCCAATGGAAATTAGCATTAACGTCAAGTGCTTAGTTTTCATTGTAATATTCTATTTATTACACGCAACACGATTGATTATAGCGATTGATTAATCTATGTTCTAGACTGAACAACCTGAATGACAGAAGCTTTTGCATTATACACTAGTATATCAGCATGCATGATGTACACATGTGTATACGCATGTCAAATGTATATAGTTGTAGTGAATGTAGTTTATGATGTTTAAAAGTGTCCTTTGCCCACTTTCATATTTTTCCTTTTTCGCCTTTTTTCGCCTATTTGAATAAAATTCAAAATGGTATTTTTGCAACTTGACGGTTAAAATGACAATGGTTAAAATCGAGAGGCAATCAATATTTTCTATTAATATTACAAAATTTAGGGCAGTCATGGTAACAATCATCACTGCCATTATGGAAAAACTTTTACCGCACTGTTTTTATTAGTATTACTGTATATATGTTAATCCGATAAACTGGTATCTGTTACATCAATAATGATAAATTACTACTTTAATTGAAAAATAAAATATTTTGTATGTTTTGTAGTGTAATGGAGTTTTACCATACATTTAGCCGTGTCACTTAGTAGCAGATATCAACAAGAAAGAATAAGAGATGTAATTAACTCCATTGAACTAAAGTTTCAAGCCTAAATCCAGCCCTTATTTTTATAAAAATGTATTAATATATGAAAATAAATATATATAAATGGGTTGGCAAATTCTTTAAGAATGGTAAATTCATCATTACCGCACTGATTGTATTGGTACACCGACTTAGTCCAAAGATGTTAAACAAACGGTCACCAGAGACAGAGATGATGCTTTGTATGCTTGGATTCACCTTTTTTCTTTAATGGTTGTGGTATGATCATGTCATATAATTTTTCTAAAGGACTCATTTTGTTGATTATGCATTGCAACATGAAATATATGTTGAAATGTGATCGTGTACTGATTGTCCCAATCTTTTGAAATCTGTGCAAAGTTTCATCATTATCTTTAATATTTGCAGATGGTGGTCCGGTGATCAGTTCATTTAAGGCCTGGTCCAAGTGTTTAAGATTTATTTCTTGTGAATTCACACCTCATGGATATTCCTGGCTCAAAGGTGTGTACATGTATGTAGAACATTTATATTTTAGACTTTTGTATACATTATGCAACTGTCCAATTCTTTTGTTTTTTTCCTCTGTAGTATGATGAAAATACAAATGTATGCAAATTATATAGAGAATCAGAAACAACAAACATGGGCACATCTCTTTATATAACATGGCTGCTTGAAATCCTTGATCATATGAAGAACTGCTACAAGACTGCATACCTGGACCTTAGCCCCCAAGATGCCTTGAGCTCTTTGCAAAGGAACTGACAAGTGGTTAGACTTCATGAGGCAATGAAACACTCCATTTTTAGGACGCTAATTACTTTATAAGGCGGAGTACAAGGGAGTCAAGTTGATGAAGTTATCTTGCCCCAAAAGGGGTCTGATATGTGAATTTAGCATGCATGATCTTCTCCACTGTCTCAGTTACAAAATCTTGTAAGTTATCTATTTATTGAATTTGAACTATACTTAGGTACTATACAAGAACGCTTGGCATTTCTTATTAAATGATCATGAATGTTGAACTCTAAAGGTAGTTTAAAAAAAGGGTTAACTATGATTAGTTGAATACAGAGCTGATGTATCCTTAGTTTATCATCAATGATTTTTGGTTAGACTTTTTCATGCTTCAACTACACTTTTTTTCCTTTCAAAAATTGATAATTGATGTACATGATTTCTGTCCTAATGTGATATGCTGTTTGGTCATGATTTCTGGTGGTGAGGTTGGTTTTGGTTGCAGTAGTGGTTGCAGTAGGCAAAGGTGACGGACAGGGGTACGTAAGCTGATGGTGGAGTTTGAGCTGTATGGGAAGTAGAAGTGTGTGTTGATTGGCAGTGAGACTTATGTATGTATGGCAGTTTGTTTATATTGTGGAAGTGCAGTGCAGACGTGTGGAAGATGGTTCTGGTAGTGGATGGTGTATGGCAGTTTGGAGATGGGATGCAGTGTTGTGGCAGTTGGGTAATGAGAAATGGGTGGTTTGTGGTAGAGGGTAGTGAAGTGCAGGATGATTGTATGTGTTGCTGGAAGGTAGTATGTGGAGGTGGTTGAAATGAAGTTAGACAATAATAATGATAGATTTTTATATTAGGCCTCCAAGTCATTTACTCCATTGCCTACAAGTCATTGTCTACTTTGTCATTTATTGTCTACAAATTTAGTATATTCAACCTGGAACTGTCATTGTCTACTTTGTCATTTAATGCAGGAACTTGGTTAACACTGAAGCAACCTGGAGCAATGTTTAGATCCTTGCAAGAATCTTCTGTAGCAGCCATTTCCGTATCATCGTCTCCATAACTGAGTATTTGTGTCCATTTGTTAGACTATTTTGAGCTATTATCATGTGACCATGTCTTGTAGTATTTGTGTTCATTTGTTAGAATATTTTGAACTATTATCATGCGACCATGTCTTGTAGTATTTGAAATATTAGCAGAATTATTTGAAACTTTTCCACTGGTTTGATTGTGTGTTTCCAAATTAGAATTCACTACAACGTTATCATTGTTACATATAGTTGTTGTCATCTTCTCGATTTGTTATTTTTGGGATCCACATTTTAATATATATATATATATGTAATGTGTATACATATATCTATCTGTGTGCATATGTGTGTGTGTGTATATATATATATATAATCTAATATAATTAAAAGAAAATTGAAACAAATGCTGAAAATTAATATTATATAGACTAGCATTTGAAAAACGCTATTGATTCATCAAACGCTATCGCAACTCTATATGAGATGTAAGATTTATGCATCAAAAATGCTATAATAGAATCAAAAACGCTATAGTAGAAAATAAAAACGCTATACAAGCATGACAAGAAATGCTATCGAAAAACATTGTAACGCTATAACATGGTTTGATGAAACGCTATAAAATGTGCTCGAAAACGATATAGAAGTTAAATGAAGGATTATATTCCCTATAGCGTTTAAGTTTAATAACAGGGAAAAAACGCTATGGTAGGTTGCAAACGCTATGCCCTTTTGTAAACGCTATTAGCTATGATAGCGTTTTCCTTCCTGCTATGTAATGATGCCGGCCTACCATTGCTTGTGGTTCCATGGCGTTCTCTGAAACGCTATGGTAGCCTGTTATAGCGTTTTTCAAATGCTATGAAACCCATAAACTGTTGTAGTGTTTGTTAAGATAGAACGAAAGCAAAAGCTAAACGAATTTTCACTAAGACAAACCAAAACAAACAAAAGGCAAAAGAAAACCAAGGCAAACAAAATCTATTTTTTTGTTTTTTTAGTAGAAAAGAATATATTAAAGGATGGACTTAAAACAATCTAAAACAAAGCAATTTTTTTTTTGAAGGATAGATCAAAGCAAAACTAAACGGAAACAAGACAACCTGAGCATCTTTTTTTTAGGATAGACTTTTTGTTTTTTTTTGAAAAGGAAACAAAATTGAAAAGTGAAGTTTTACTTAAAAAAAAATTTGAATATATATCAAAGGAGAAACTAAACAAAACAAAAGATTTCCAAACAAAACAAAACGAAGGAAAAACTTATTTGTTTTTTTTAAACAAAGATAAAGTAATAACTTAACTAAAAGCAAAGAAATTAAACAAAATACATTTTGCAAAAATATTTTTTTATAATAATGATGGACTAAAAACAAGTTAGACAAAACACAATTAAAACAAACAAAAGAAAATAAATAAATAAAGTTCACTTAGTCCCACCCACAAGTTTTATACCCCGACCTACTAACCAAACAACTGATCCACGTTCCCCTTTTCTTTAATTTTTTGATTTTTAACACAGAGTCAAATTCTCATTTACACGCGCTTTCCCCTTAAAATCCCAAAATCACAAATCGAAACTTAACTGGAGGCGAACACACCAGATTCAGAATCGAGGGGCGATTTGGGTTACGGTGAGGATTCAAGTTCGAATTGGGTTTGGGCACTGGAATTTTGGTTGCGGCTGTTCGATTGTTGTCGCGTGTGTGTGATGAGGCGCGGTTGTTATCAGATTGTGTGGTGGCGAGGTTCAGTTGTTGATTGGGCGAGTTAGATAACTACAGTGGTAGTGAGTTTGACTGAAGTGTATTTGATGGGTTGCCGAAGGTAGGTGATGGGTTTCAGGCGATTCGATTGGCTTGGGGAGTTGTAGAGGAATTGTGTTGTTTGAAGTGGGCTCTGTCACTGTCAGAATACTGAAGTGTAGCTGTAGTTGGAGCTATGTAGTGGATGTTAAATGTTGGCGAGGCAGTATTGCTAGAGGCAGTAGACAGTTCAATTGGAAGTGATCGAGGAGAGGGATTGTGACAGTGCAATGATATGAATGTGAAGTATCAGGTAGAAGGGTGGTTTGGATAGTGATGAATGATGTGGGTTGCAATGCGAAAATAGTCAGGGTTTGATATGTATGTCGGTATGGTTGCAGTCGAAGTAGTATGGTTAGTATGACAGTTTGTATGGGATTTCGATGAGGAGTATCAATGAAGGTGAATGTGCACAGTTGTAACTGGCAGTAAGAAGAATGAGATGAGGCAGTATGGTTGATGGAATTGATGATGTAATGGTGTCTGGTTGTGGTGGAAATTGAATGAAGGGGAAGATGAGAGTGTTGTGAATATGGATCAGTTTGGGTTTTGTGACAGTTTGGTTGCACGACAGTTTGTGTCGGTGGGGGATAAAAGGAAGTTAAAGTTTTTGAACTGGAAGTTGTTGTAAATGGATGGAAGGAGGACAGCGGAGACAGCAGTAACGTGCGTATTTCGGTTCGTGGTTGTAGTAGCTGTTACTGTAGGGTAATATGGTATGTATTGGTCAATGGCTATGTAACGACAGCAGAGGGTGCTAGAGATGATTTGAGTATGGTAGTGGCTGTTGTGATGTTCAGTGTTGTGTTGACAGTTACAATAGGATGTATGTAGTGTGATTGTATTAACAGTTGAATATGGTTGTTGACAGCAGTTTTGAGGTGAAGTGGTGGAGGACTGGTGGGTTTCTGTTGCACTGTAGGAGATAAATGTTAGTGATGAAGTTTCTGATGTTTGTTGACAGTAGTTGGTATATGAGCAGTGTAATATGGTGAAGGGGAAGAATAGATGAATGCAGCAGTTGTATGAATGATGGAACTGGTGATGTATGGAAAGTTTGTGATAAAGTTTGAAGATGGTGAAGGCTTGTATCACTGTGCAGAGAATAGTAAACAAAGAAGTGTAAAATGTAAATAGAAAATAGAAATTGATGAAATGTGAGTGTAATTGAGAAATGAGAATGCAATGTAAATTTGTACAATAAGAAATGAAATGCAAATTTGAGAATTGTTTGTGGAGTTTATATATATATATATATATGTATCAAATGCAAAATGCAACTAGAACTAGAAAACAAAACACAAACACAATGTAAACAAAAATCACAACACGAATTTGTTTTTTAATATGAAACACACACACAAAATTAAAACACACAAAGCAAATGAAAATAATTCAAAGAATAGAAAATCAAAATCAAAGCAAATTCCCCGGAAATGGCGCCAAAAACTTGTTAATCGACAAGATTTCTATCGGTTTAGAAATTTGCTGAAAAATTTCAAATTAAAATAAACTGCAAGCGCACGGCGTACACTTTGTAGTACGTGGCGAATATGGGTCGATCCGTAGGGATTTGTGAGAGATTAAAAATCTATTCAATCAAATTAGACCAAAGTGAGATGAAAGTTGTTAACTACAAAAAGAAGCTAAAGCTAGAATTAAAATGTGATTTAAAAATTATTAAACTAGAGAACAATTTAGAGGCAAATCCACTCTTATATTTTTGTAAATCAACAAACAAACAATTTGTGATCTCTAGCTTTTGATATTAAGTGAAATATTGTTGTATTTATCATAAGTATGGTTTGTTTATGTTATTAATTAACATAACTCAAACCATCAAACTATAATACAACAAACCAACCACTTATAATTCTCATGAAAATGAAGCCAAAGCAAAAGCTATTTTATGGATGATCTATTTACTATTGTAACTAGTAATATAGATCATCAAATTTCATTTTTAATTTAATTTCACAATCAAAAATGGATTAGCAAATGATGATGCAAATTGTGTTTATGTTGAATAAGAATAGCTCATTTGCATAAGCAATATAAGCTATCAAACCCACTTGTATAAACTTGCATCAAAACTCACTTCATGAAGCATAAACCAAATGAGATCATAAATCATAAAATGTTGAAATTACATAAGATTTGAGAGCTTCATTACCCCTAAATTGAAGGAGTTTAGCTACTCATTTGTGGTATTGAAGCAACACAAGTAACTTTCAACATTAAACAGAGAAGAAAATAGAAAAATAGCAAAGAAGAGAATGTAGTAAACTACTTACAACAAAAGGAATTAAGCTACACTACTTGCATGAAGGTAAAACTATTCTACTAACAAAGAAAAGAAAAGAACATAAATAAAATCATTAACATGAAAACAAAGAAAAGCATGTAGAAAAGAGAGAAGAAAGAGGCTTGGAAGCCATTTTTATTTCATAGAACATTTGAGCTTACAATTTGATCTCTTAATTTCCTAAGTAAAAATGAAAGAGTAGATGATGTTTACATGTACACAAGAGGGCTATTTAAACATGCATAAAACCCTAATTCCATTTTTAGGGTGCTTCCCAAAATGCCCTTTAGGAAGTGTGGCCACCAAGTAACCATTAGCCACTAATTAATCTCTCATTAAAAGTGCATGAAGCTTTAACCTCCACTTAGTTGTCCATTAGTTTCTAATTGTACATTTAGGTAAGTGGGTGGGGTCCTCCATGATCTTGAACAAGAATTATTTCCTCTTCATTCCTTTGTATTTCCTTGTGCATGCATATATCATCATGAATCCCTCTTCCATATGCATCAAAATATCCTATAAAAATTGTCCAAGTAAAAATTCTCAAATGACACATGCACAAAAAAGACTGTTTTGCCCATGAATGAAGGTTAATATATAATGATTTGAAATTAATTGAATTTTGGTTTTAAACATGTAAAATGCCCAAATATGATATTTATTTAAATAAAAAGAGATAAAATATGGATGTATATATATGTACATTTACGTGCACATCATAAGGTACAGAGCATGGCGAGTGAACACATGACACTAGGAGGTTATTAAAAATATATACATACAAGAAATATTTTTCTTTTGAAGAGAGAGTTTTGCAAGATCATCTTAGCACCATTTTACTTAGAAGACAAAAAAATGTTATATCCTTTTATTTGAATTCACCACTTTTTAAAACAAAAATTTTCAATTAGGATATTTCATAATTAACACGTATGAATCTTCCTATATACTAGTTAAACCATCGTTATTTGTAATCAAACTTCATTTTTACTTTTGTGAGACAAATAAATTTTCAAAAATTTCAATATAATTAACTAAAACAATATATTTTATCCTATAGTGTTTCTTTAAAAATAAATCGAAATGCTTAATTTTTTTTTTGGGTTTTGAAAAGAAAATTTAAAATAAACTAAAAAAATAAAAAAGAAGATGGGACTTCCCCCCCTCCCACACTTGGTTTTGACTTTGTCCCCATAGTCAACCCAAGTGAAAGGAGAAAAATAAAAATAAAATAAAAAGATGACCTATATTTACATGAAAATGAATGGTATTTACACGAGATCAGAAAGTATCTCGTCAAAAAGTAAATGAAACGGTCTTCCAAAGACCGATTCATTTGTCTCGTCAAGTATGCGAGACACAACTTAAGCTCGGAAAACCAAACCATAAATGTTTTTAAAGTTGAATGATGATTTGGGAAAACGAATGTCGTTTTATTAAAAATCTTACAAGTTGTTTCCTTTACGATGATTTTTGGGGTCAATAAAACAATTGGTTGAAGTTCAAGTTTATTTTCACCAAATTGAAATTCAAGCTGTTCATTGAAAAATTCTTCAGAATTATTGATTTCAAAATCAAAATGGTGATTTAAGTCTTCCCTATCAAAATTCGACAACTCTTTTTCGAAAAGTCCAAAGAAATCGTGTTCATTGAATTCGTCTTCCTTATTTGGATTATCACCAACTTCATCGCGTATATTAAGTTCAAAATCCAAAGTTGTTGTATTCAAATTTGTGGAATCGAGAAAAGGTTGATCGAATTTTAAATTTGGTTCCACACCCTCAAAATAATTGAAATCCAACTCAATTACCAAATTTTCAACAACTTCGTTAAGAGTAGCATTTTGAGTTTCGAAAGTTGTTATTTGAAAATCGTCAATTGTGGTAAAAGATGGATAATTATTTGACTCATCACACATTGGGATTTGATTTTGTTTATCACGTTGTTTCATATATGTTTCAAACAACGAGTCCATGTGATCATTGTAGATTTCGTCCATTTGTTCTACAAAATCCAATTTGTAGTTATTAACTTGAGAATTTTCGATTTGGATTTGTTGAGAACAAAAAATTTCAATCGTAGCGTGGTTAAGATTATTCCCATTGCCAAATTCGTTTGAAAAGTTGTTTCCATTTTCATTTTGAGTTTGAAATTCATTTTGGAGTTCGAAATTGAATTGGCATGGGTTATAATCGAAATCGTTTGAATTTTGAATTGAATTCAAATTTTTAAATCCTTGACTCGAGTTATTACACAAATATGAATTACACAAATCATTTAAACTTTGAATTTGTTGTGTAGAGAGTTCAAGTAAAGATGAAATGCTATTTTCAAGACTCGAGGGTTGGTCATCATTTTGAAAACTTTGTTGTTCAAAATTCGAATTATTTATACAATGATTGTCGTTAAAATATCCATACGAATTTAGAGTGAAATCATATGGATTATATTGATTTTCACAACTATTGTAAAATTCACGTAAGTGGGGAAACTCGGACGTTTTCAAGGTTTTTTTTTATAAAAAATATTTACAAATAGAAAACAATTTTTTTTATTTTTTTTGAAAAGAATTTATATTTTCTTTTTGGATTTTTGATTTTCTAAAGAAAAAAAACGAAGTAAATTTTTTTTTGGAATTTTGATTATGAAAATTTTCAAAGGAAAAGGATTTTAAAAAAACTAAATTAAGAAATATTTACAATTTTTTTAGTTTTGGATTTTGAATTTTTTTTGTTTTTTTAAATATGCATGAACTAATGCAACTAAATGAATGCAAGGGTTTAATTACAAATTATCTAACCTAACCCAAAATTGTGTAATCACGCCTTGTCTTAAATGAACAAGATAGTTCTTAGTCAGGTAACAGACAGGATTTATCAGTGCGCCACGAATCACCGTAGCAATGCAGTCGAAGGTTTAAGTACCTTTAGAGGAACAACCACTATAATATTTACGAATCACCGTAATATTTATAAATGGTTATTGCTCTGCTATAGCCTAGACACCAAGAATTTAAATTGTTCAAGGAAGACAACTTGTCAATATACAATTAAGTGTTATCGTTGTCTAACCGTTATTATTAATCAAAATCTAAAATGAAATGCAAAACTGAAATTAAACGTGTATTAACAATGCAACTACGAATGAATTTTTGTTTTTGAAAATTTTTGATTTGATTTTTTTAATGCAAGAAAACAAAAATGCAAGGTAAATAAAAACAATAGATAGGGGTTAAAAGCAGCAAATTTTTTTTATAAGCAAGCAAGCGGTTATTTTTTGGCAAGCTAAGTGAAGCACTCGAATGATTATTCCTTATCTGCTTCTGCAACCTGAAAATAAAACAAGATATATATACAGTTTTACAGTACATAATGATGGAACTTTAAACAAAACAATTGAAATGCAAACAAATAAAATAAAAAGAAACTTTTTATTTGAAAACAAACCTAAACTAAATTAAACTTATTATTATATATATTTTTTTAGAAATTTTTCTCCCTTTTTTTGACACAAAAGGAAAAGCTAATCAAAGAAGAGAAGAGAAGAGGGAATTTTTTTTAAATAGGCCTATTTAAAACCAAGCTCACCAATCCTTTTTTTTTCTTTTTTTTATATCTACCACGGCCCACGACCCACGAAAATTAAAAACAAATAACAGTCTCTCTGATAATATTTCACAAATTTTTTTTCGAATCCCTCCTTCTTTCTAATAAAAATAAATAGATCGAAATCAAATAAAACTTCAAATTTGGGGTCGCGTTGATCGATGCAATCAGTTGCTATGAATTCGAGGGAATTGGGTGCTCATGAGTTCGTCATTATGGCTGTTCGGAGGTGAGGTCGACAATAACTCGTGGCAAAGGCGATTGGAAGTTGTTCGATTGAGGTTCGTTCTACACTCTTTCCTACTCTATTTTTTCGATTTGAAAAGAAATTGGATGATGATGTTTGGTCACTGATTTGCAGAGGGGCAGAGCGATGTTTGATTTGTCGAACTGTGCTTGATCGAGAGGGTGGTCAATGTCACAGTTTTGTGCACTGGTTTAGTAAGTAAGATAGTAATGTTATGTACAGGTGTTGAGTGGTTTGAATGAAGTGTGATTATCTGTTTGAATGAGCACAATTTGTTGACAGTGAATGGAGAGGCTTATTTGGAAGAACTGAAGTGGTGATAAGTTGACGGCAGATTAGTTATGATGGCAACTGTGGTCAAAGGCTCAAAGGGGATGTTGTGGTAGTTTGTGGGCATGTACTGTATATGCAGTGGCAGTCTTGTGATATGGTGGTGGTAAATGAAGAAGGGTGTTGACTAGGTGTGGATGTAAGTATGCGAGGTTGCTCGACAAAGGATTGTGAGTGAAAGTCGGTTGTGTAGGGAAGTGAGCAGGAGGATGTACTGGATAATGAAGGTCTGGTGATTATGAAGGAGTTGTGTGGTGATGTGTATGCAAACAGTGGCCAGGGGATGGTGGTAGTTGCACAATTTCCAAATGTTTGTGAAGTCATTTGTATGATGGTAAGTAGTTCAAAGATGTTGGAAGTTTGGGCAGCAGTTGTTTGGTAGGGTGATGAAGAATTGCAGACAATGTATAGGAAGGAGAAGTAATAAAGGAGTTGAGTGGTGATCGTATAGCAGAGGTAAGGGAGGTTGGCAAATGTTGGCAATTGTTGGCAGGTGGTTGTTGTATCTGTGTTGAATGAAGTTGAATATGGTATAAGGCAGTAGGATGTATGATGTGGTGAATGTATGCAGGCTCATAGGGTTTTGATGTGCAGAGAGTTCAGGTTGGTATATAAGTGATGGCAGTGTTGTGTGATGATTGTTTGGTGGAGTTTGTATGTTGATGACTGGAGTGGTTTTGACAAGAATGTTTGGTGTTATTAATGTGGTTATGGAGAAATGTGTGCATAGTGGCAGTTGGCAGATATGCAGTGTAGTGGTTGGAGCAAGTTGTGCAGTGGATGGTTATGTATTGGTGGGTTGATGATGTTTTGAGTTGAGAGTTTGGTCAGTTAGTTATGAGAGTGCACAGTGTTTGTGCACAGTGCACAGTGGAAATGGTTGTATGTTGGAAGACTGATGATGTTTTGAAGGGGGAGTTTTAGAGCGACTGGTTGTTTACAGGGAGAGTGGAGTGGAGTTCAGGGGAAGTGACAGTATATTGAAGTGTAGTGAACTGAACTGGAATTTTGTATGGCAGTGCAATTGGCTAGGAGGAATTCGGTGATGTGATAGGGTGTTTGGTGGTCAGAGGAAGGCTGTGAAGTTGGAGTTGTAGTGCATAATTTTGAAACAGTTAAAAACCTTCTTTTTTTTCAATGTAACAAATGAAGAAAATGAAAGAAAATGTAGATGTAAAAGAAGTGAATGCAATTGTGTATGAAATAAAAAGAAAAAATTATGAAATTGTGTGTGTTTTTTTTTTAAATATGAAATGCAAATGCGAAACAAACAAGAAAAACAAACACACAAATCAAATCACACAACACTCTCAACAATTTGTTTAATACAACAAACACACAAAATAAAACACACAACAATCAAACAAAAATAATTCAAAGAATAGAAAATTAATATCAAAACTATTCCCCGACAACGGCGCCAAAAACTTGTTTAACGACTATTTTTCTATCGGTTTAGAAAATAGTCGAAAAATTTTAAATAAAAATAATTGCAAGCGCACGTCGTACAAAAGTTAGTACGTGGTGAGTACGGATCGATCCGCAGGAAATTCTAGGTTTTAAAATTTCTATTCAATCAACTTAACCAAAGATTTGATGATGTTAATCTAAAAATGTAAAAAAAACTAACCAAAAGAAAGTGATAAAAATATGAGAGTAGAAAGACAATTTAGAGATAAATCCACTCTCTAGATCATATAGTTCAACAAAACATGAAATCATTATCTCTCTTTTTTTAGTCATTAGTAAGTTTAATTGATGTGCTTATCATAAGTATGGTCTATTTGTGCTATTAATTAGCTCAACATAAGCCATCAAACTATAACACACCATTTAAACTACTTTTCAACTCTCATGAAAAATGACAACAAGTTGAAAGCAAAATCTATTTTAAGTATGGTCTATTAACTATTAATTAGAAACATAGACCATCAAATTTTAGTTTCAACATTTACTTCTTTGCCATAATCATATTTAGATGAAGAGACAATTTTTGTTTGTGATTGTTTAAGCATAGCCTATTTGTTATGAACAACATAGACTATCAAATTCAACATGAAACAATAAATCACATCAACATTCATTTAAGCACAAAAGAGAGCAATAATTATCAAAATGTTGAAGCTACATGCTTAGAGGCTTCATTACCCCTAAATTGAAGGGATTAACCTCTCATTTGTGTTATCATATCAACACAAGTAGCATGCAACATGAAACTAAAATAAGAGGAAGAAGAGAGCAAAATGAAAAGAAAAGCTAAGTAAAAAGATGTAAACACTAATCACTTGCATGAAAAATAAACTAACTACTAACAAGAAAGAAATAAAGCATGTAAATAAGAGAGAATATTAATTAACATTGCATAAAAGAAAGGAAAATTACATGAAAGAGAAAGAGAGCTTTTGTTTTATTTTGAGCCTAAAACTCACTAAGAGGAAGAGGAGGGTTACATGAAGATATGGGGTATTTATATAAGTTAGAAACCCTAATTCATTTTTTTGGGAAATGCCCAAATTTCCCTTGAGGTAGTTTGGCCACAAAGTAATCATTAGCATGTCTTAATCCCTCACTTAAATTTACATGAAGCTTTAATGGCCTTTTAGCATGTGCATTAGCTCCTAATTGAAAATCAAGGTAAGTGGGTAGGTGGGGTCCTCTATGTTCATGAGTTTGAATTATTTTCATCTTCATTTGCTTTGTTTCCTTTTGTGCATGCATATCTTCATGAAACCACTTGTAATTTCCATCCAATTTTCCTACAAAATAATATAGAAATTTCCAATTAAATTTTATCAAATTAATATATGCACAAAAATGACCATTTTTCTCCTATATGAAGATGAATATGTGATGTTTTGAAAATAATTTGAATTTTGGTTTAAACAAGTGAAAATACCCAATATGATCATTTATTTAATTTAAATAGATTAAATATGGTGGTAAAAATATGCATATTTACGTGCACATCAATTGATAACTTGACCACCTTCACTTCATCATCAACATCAGACACGGATAAAGCCTCAAAACTATTAAACTTAAGAATCTTGAAATCAGAATTTTTAATCTTTTTAACTTCTGAACTCTTCTTGATATTAACACTATAATCCATTTCCAGACCAATATCACTAAAGGCAGCCTTATTATCCTCCAACTCAAATAACACGTTCAAGCAAGAAGGCTGACCATCCTTTTCTAACATTAACACATAAGGATCTAACAACATACTGTCAGATAACATAGTCAGAGGATCCACATCCACCATTGATACATCTTTAATGACTTTCTCAACACAATCAGTAAGGTGAATCTCTTCATTAGAATCGTGAAAACATTGATGAAAGCAGTCAACTTCTTCATTGACCCGATCATCAGAAATCATAAAATGATCATCCCCAGCCACCTGAACACTACTTACCACTGGTACAATAACATCTGAACAACCACTATCCTTTACACGAACACAAACAACTGGAATGGATATAGCTGAGCCACACTAACATTAAAGACATTTAAAACCGAAACATCTGAAACAGTTAAGTCACCATAAATTCTGTCTATCAACTCAGAATTTGAAAAACAACAATCTCTGACAACAGGATCCAAAAGAAATATGTCAGTATGACTAACCCTATCCGAGTCATTCACGTAAAATTCCTCAATATCAACCCATTGTGAATCCTTACAATCATGGAAAACGTTATCTCTCTTCGAATAATCCTTGGATTGAAACCCATTTCAATTTCCATTGTAAGGATACTTACCAATGTTATCAGCAGTTAGACAGTCGAAATGCCAAAACACTTTGTTAAAAAGGTAACTACACTCCTCATAATTCCCTACACAACAATCAAAGAACAGACCTCTTAACCTCAAGAATTCCAAAACAAAATAATAGTGATGCTCCTTAAGATTCAATGGTTTCGAAAAAAAGGATCAACAAAAGTTGAAGAAGGGTATGAATTAAGGAAAGGATTAAAAACCAAAGGACAAGACATTCTCTTGTGACCCAAAACGCCGCATTTAAAACAGTGAATTGGGTTTAAACAATCTTTGGCTCTATGATTTTTATCTCCACACCTAAAGCAGATAAAACCCCTCTTTCAATTTTGAACAAAAGAATCATGAGATTTTTGAAAATGAGATTTTGGTCGAGAACTCCTATCTTCTCCCTTAAAAGAATTAGAATTGAAAATAGGGTTGAAATGCCGATTCAATGAAGATGAGTTACTGGCTTTTGGATGAGAGAAGAACGATGACGAATAAAGTCGATCGCCATTTTCTTGAACTCGAGAATTATTCCAATCGTTCGCCATAGATCGAGTGTAAAAATAAAATCGTACAATACATGGCAGATCGTAAATACACTTGGGGGAAATGGATATTATATATGTGAAAAATGTGAAACAAGGAAAAATAAAATCTTTAAATCAATATTACATTTAATAGCGTTTTAGGAACGTTGTAGTTTAATAAAATGCTATAGAAAGTAACCATGTGATATTATTTACCAAACGCTATAATAACTAAATAAACGCTATAGAAATATGTACAAAAAACGCTATACAAATATGCAAACCAACGCTATAGAAGTATCATATTAAATGCTATAGAATATTCAAAGAAAACGCTATAGAAAGTAACCATGGGATAATATTTCCTATAGCGTTTTGGCTTAATAGCATAGGAAAAATGCTATAGAAAATTTGTTTTTCATAGCATTTTTGTTCCTGCTATTTAAAGATGAAGGTCTACCATAGCATGTCGTTCCCTAGCATTCTGTAAAACTCTATGGTAATGTATAACAGCGTTTCTTAAACGCTATGAAAGCCTTTGTTTGTTGTAGTGTATTCGTAGTATGATACGGTATATATGTTGTGCCTATCAATAATGTAAAGTATTAAAATAGAGTTAAGGCTTTACATTGGTCCCCCCCAACGCATTTTTAAGCAGGTAGTCTATGCAGGTCCTGTAACACAACCAGTAACGTCGGTAGCCAGTGAGTCTCCTATAGGTACCTTACTGAAACAAAATCGTAGTGGTCGTGAATAAGGATAAAGATTATGACAAGGCACGTGAGGTGATGCCCAAGGTAGGATACTACCGTTTTGCGTTTCCTGACTAGTGGTAACCCCTAACGGCCCACCGCGTCCAACACCACCAAAAAATCAAATCATGGTGCACCGATCAAGCCAACATCAATATAATAATACGAAGAGGTGTGTCCGCTAGAGGTAGCTGGCCTCAATGGTTAGGTACGACTCCTATTTTAGTCATTTCAAATTGACATAAGTGTCAGGGTCATCCATCATCGTTCTCTTTCTTCAAATCCAGCAAACGTCTCCAATTCAACCTCTACATTCTGGATATCATCCACCTCGCACACAGTTGTTAAAGTGGTTCCAATATTGATAGAGAGTATGCCAATAAGAGGCCCCGGTCTCTTTAACAACCAAACGTCATTTTTCACACCGGTTGGTTCTTTTATATTTCGAAAATGATTCATATTTGATATCAAAATATCATATTCACTTCAAACATATCTCTTCATTTCAAAATACCATATTTACTCAAAATATGTCATTTTCACTTGAAAGTATTATTTCAAATCCCAAATTAAGTTATAACCTCATTTAACCACAATCACATTTAAATCAATGATTCAAATAAAAACATTCCAACTTTGCATGGTTTCAAAATTTAGAAAATAGTTTGAGTAGTTATAAATAGTTTAAAAATAGTTTAAATAGTCTGATATAAAATGGTTTGAGTATTGAAAATGGTTTAAATAGTAAAATAGTTTCGAGAAATCAAAATAATTTGAATATTAATAAAAATAGATTTTAAACAGTTTATATTAAAATAATTTATTTTGAAAATAATATCAAATCAAACCGTTTCTTTCCAATTTACAAATCTGGATCCCTGTCCAATTTCAAATCAACAAACTCAATTTCCAATCTTTCAATTCAATTGATTCAATTTCATTTAGCTTCAAATCAACCTGATTTCAATTTCAATTCGAAATAACTTTAATTTTCGAAACATTCATTTTTAACTTCAAATTCTATTCAACAATTCAATTCAATGATTTAAATTCCAATCCAATTCTTATTTTAAACCATTTCAATTTATATCGATTTCAAGTCTAATTTCAATTTACTGATTTTAAAACACTTAAGTCAAATTAAACCCCATTGTTCAATTTTAAGATCCAAATCTTAAAATAATTCAATTTCCAAAATTAATGTAACGACCCGTATTTTTTACGGATCGAAAGATCGTAAAACTGTTGTCTTTAGGACGTTAGTGTTGTTGATTCGTTCAGAGTTAGATCGTCCATAAGTTATGTCATTCAGAGTTTAGGTCGACTAGAGCTTAAGTCGTGTAGAAGTTAGGTCGTCTAGAAGTTAAGTCGTGTAGGTAGCTTAGGTCGTGGGGTAGGTTAGGTCGAGTAAACGACTTAAGAGATTGGAATGACCTAAGGAGTAGACGACTTAGGGGTTTAGACGACCTATAAGAATGTTGGCGACTTAAGGAATAGGCGACTTAAGAAAGACGGCGACTTAAGGAATAGGCGACTTAAGAAAGACGGCGACTTAAGAGTTAGCGGCTTAGGGAAGTTACAGACCTAGGGGGTTAAGCAGGTTAACGACTTAAGGAAGTTAGGTCGTTCGAGCGACTTAAGGATTATGGGTAAGTCGTTGGAGTTTAGGCCGTGTTTAGTTAGGTCGTAGACGACCTATGATAGTATGCTGGGTGTAGTTAGGTCGTGAGGTGTTAAGTCGTAACCCAGCTAAGTCGCGCAAGGTTAAGTCGTAGGATTTGTTGAGTCGTTGAGTCCTGGTTCGCGCGCGCGTGTGTTATGGCTTAAGTCGTAGGACCTAATAAGTCGTAGGTCGAAGGGGATGGATAAGTCGTAAGGTTTGCTAGACCGTGTGTGTGTTAGGTCGCGACTTTTGTTAAGTCGCTAAGCCGCATATCAGTTAAGTCGTGGGGTTTTAGGTCGTAAGTTTTATGAGTCGTAGGTCGTGGGATTTCTTAAGTCGTGGACGACTTAAAAGCGAGCAAACGACTTAGGGATTTCAGCCTATAAATACACGTCCATTTCCTCACTTTTTGGGATCCGGATTTTGAAGCGACGAAGTGCTGCCGTTTTGAGAGCTCGAGTTCTACACTTCTTCACTTCTTTTCTCCACTTTAATCTTGTGATTCCTTCCATCCAAATTGAAGATCAAATCGAAGATCCAAGAGCTTAGATTGAAGATCTACATTCTTCGAAGAGAGATTTCATCGTTTGAAGCGGAATTTTGATAGATCGAGTTAGATCCTTCGCTGTCCAGATCTGAAGTGTGTTGCTTTTGAAGTGTTTAGGTGATTTGGTGAGTGGTGGTTATCTCTCACACGGATCCAAAGGAGTATATCGGATTGTTGGCTTGATTATGTGTTAAAATAGTGATTTCCATGCATTTTCATAAACTTAAGTATAGATCTATTGTTCATGATGATTTGACATCCATTTTTACTACATGTTAACCTATGTAAGTTCATTCATCAAGTTGTAGAGATATTGCTCATAATTCATGCTTGTTAGATTTGGACTATTTATTTACAAGATTGCCATTATTGTTATAATTGTTTATTAGATCATGTTTGAATGATTGATTACTTGGATTAATGATTGATTGTTATAAACCAGTTGATTAGTTGTTGGATTTAGACAAGTTGGTCGAAGATGATTCAAAAGCTAAGGGAAAGGCTCTTGAATGAGAAAAGCTGCTCGTGGCATATGACGCGGATGATAAAGCTCATATGGATAGATTTGATGATGGTGTTGAGATGAGGCTTTGCTATGATGAGATGAAGCAAGCCATGATGTGAGATAGCCTTGGTTTAATCCAGACGGGATCATTCCAAGCATGTTGATAACTCGGTGAAATGGTTCGGGTTTGAGGATAATGGTTTGCTCGAGAGGCGCTTGAGCTAGTATGGAAATAGTCGTCGAGGAAGATGACTAGAAGGCTGAGATTACATCGTTGTTGAAGGTTATAGCAGACTCAAAGCAAGACTACGCTGGGCAGATTCGATAGTCCCTAAAGACTATGATTGTAGTCGAGTACTCTGGGCAGATTCGATAGTCCTAGGCACGGGCTGCGACGACGTGCGGAGTTCTATCTAGAACCGGGGTTGCCATTAACCCTTGATGGGCGGCTGAAAGAATGTGCCGGTCATTCAATTAACGGTGGTATCG
Source organism: Allium fistulosum (assembly GCA_030737815.1). NCBI lineage: Eukaryota > Viridiplantae > Streptophyta > Magnoliopsida > Asparagales > Amaryllidaceae > Allium > Allium fistulosum. The sequence goes on along the minus strand of CM060901.1, from coordinate 540,012,637 downwards.
AAGCAATGATAACAATGATAGCCAGAGTCATGGATGTTTGGTTGTATCGTCATTCGGTCTCAAGAGCAATGTTTTCTGGGTGCTTATTTGATCTTGGTTTAGGCCTTGGGGGTTTGTACTTGGAAAATGTTGACCTTGACTCGAGTGATAATTGCTTTACTTTAAATGTCTGCTTTGCTATGTTTATTTCTGCTTAGTGTGTCTGGGGGCTATCACTGTAGAAAGAGGTGGAGTGGGAGGGTTGGATTCCTATTCCTTTTACCTTTATGCTCTTTTGGTATGTTGTTAGTTAATTTACCGCTCACTAAGACTATTGTCTGACTCAAGGTTTTATGTTCAACTCTTATTACCTTCGGCTATTCATCCATTTTGGGATGGGCAGACTAGGTAGCAGGTGACAGGTGCTGTTCTTAGTGACCGACGATGCTGATGACGAAGACGAGCTGGAGGCTTGCGTATTAGTTTCTTACTATATGTACCGGATGTTCCGCTGCTTGTATATTCTCTGAGTGATATGTAGTGAGGCTTGATGTATTGACTATTCAGATATTGTACTAAACCATTATGAGGTTTAATAGAGATTCTGTTCTGTAAAGCTTCACTATATATACTTTCTATTGTATTTTTATCCATGCGCTGTGAGTTATACGATAGATTCTGTTGTTTTAACTTAACCTTGGCAACCATCCATGGCTGCTTGGCACACTTTATAGCGCACTATTCCTATTTTCAGTGCGGGGGTCATGGGCGGTCGTCACATTTGGTATCAGAGCTTTGGTTAATCGATTTTACCCAACGCTCGCTGACGTAACTACGTATGAGAGACGTAATTGTATTTTGATGGATGATTACTATATATAATATAGTAGCTTAGAAGTATGTGAGTCCTTTATGCGGTTGTTCTCAAGGTGTGTTGATCATTCCTTTTTATAGATATTAAGAATGAGTCGAAGAGGGAGACCAGCTGCTAGGGAAGGCCGTGCTACTGAGGGGGCTGCTAATTATGCTGCTATGTTCGAAGCTATGATGACTTCGATTATGAGAAGGATGCCAGCTCCGGGGCCATCAATAGATGTTGGGGTTCAAGTTCAAACTCCAAAACCGGTGGATTTTGCCAAGCCGTGTAAAGATTATACTGCTCTTGGAGGAAAGGTTTTCTTGGGAACGGAGTCAACCATTGAAGTTCAGAGATGGATAGATGCTTGTAGAAGGATCTTTGGTGACTTGGGAATCGAGGATGCAACCAAAAGGAAGCTAGCATCAAGACAGCTTCAAGGAAGAGCTTCTGACTGGTGGAACTCTATCACCATTGATACTCCGGAGGAAGAAATTACTTGAGTGCAATTCCAAGCCAGATTTGAAGCTAAGTTCATTTCTACAGCTCAGAAATCTGTTCTGTTCAAGAAGTTTGTGGAGCTCAAGCAACATGGAAGACCAGTTCTTGAGTATGTTTCTGAGTTTGAAGCCTTGTCTAAGTATGCTCGGTCGTATATTGAATCTCCTTATCAGAAGAACGAGAAGTTTATGACAGGCTTGGACAATTATCTTGGGAGGCAGTTGGTGGATCATCTGGACGATCCATTTGAGAAGCTTGTGGAGAAAGCTCTCAGGCACGAGAATCTGTTTCCTAAAGAGGGATCTGTTGTTGCTGTAACCAAGGAAGAGTATAAACCACAACAGGGTGGAAATAAGAAGAGGAAGCAGCAGCAGCAGAAGGGTAAGGATGGCCAGAAGAAGCCGAAGGGTGAAGTGACCTGCTACAATTGTCAGCAGAAGGGCCATTTCTCCAGGGATTGTAAGAATCCAAAGGTGCCGGTGAAGTGCCACAACTGTGACAAGCCGGGGCATATCAGGAAGAATTGTCCAGAACCGCGAAAGGACAAGCAGATTGTGTAAGCTTATGCTTTGGGGGCTGTTCCATCATCTTTAAAAGCTCCTACTGCAGAAGAGAAAGGAAAGAGTGTGGTGGTTCAAGGTACTCTTTCCATATGTGGTGTTCCAGTTAGAGTGTTATTCGATACTGGGGTGTCGCATTCTTTTGTTTGTAATGAACTGGTAGGCCGGTTGGGTTTAGAACCGGATATCGTTGATAGGCCATTGGTGGTGACTAATCCAGTTGGGGGTTCGCCTTGTCTGTGTATGCTATGTCGTGGTCTGATTGTATCGAGTCATGATTGCTCTTTTGTTTGTGATTGTTTTGTTCTGAACTTTGCGGGGTTCGGAATTATTTTGGGTATGGACTGGCTTAGGAAGTATGCGGCAAAGGTTGATTGTGAAAGGTTGGAGGTGACAGTCGAGAATGTGGAAGGGCGAAAGGTTGTGATACGATGTAAGCAAGAGGAAGGCGTCTTCATGAGCTTCATGTATTCGATGGTTGTTCCACGGGATGGATTGTCATTGCTGCCAATCGCTAATAGATTTGAGGATGTCTTTGATGAGGTTAAAGGGTTACCGCCGCATAGGGAGATCGAGTTTCGTATCGATTTAGTTGAAGGAGCCAGACCTGTTGTGATGCCTCTTAGGCGGATGGCGCCTAGGGAATAGAAAGAGTTGAACGTGCAAGTTGATGATCTTTTACAGAAAGGATTCATTCGGCGTAGTGTGTCCGAATGGGGTGCACCAGTTGTGTTTGTAACCAAAGCGGATGGATCGTTGAGGTTGTGTGTGGATTATCGTGAGCTGAATAAATTGACTAAGAAGAACAAGTATCCATTGCCGAGAATAGATGACTTGTTTGATCAGCTTCACGAAGCTAAGGTGTTTTCTCAGATGGATTTGGCAACGGGATTTCACCAGTTAAGAGTGGCTAAGGATAGTGTGCAGAAGACTTCTTTCAGAACACCATCCGGTTTCTTTGAGTGGCTGGTAATGCCGTTTGGATTGACCAATGCGCCAGCATATTTTGTGGATCTTATGAATAGAGTGTTCAGAGATCAGTTGAACAAGTTCGTACTAGTGTTCGTGGATGATATTTTGATTTATTCCAGAACTGAAGAAGAGCATAAGACGCACTTGCGTATTGTTTTGGAAATCTTACGGAAACATCAGCTGAAGGCTAAGTTTTCGAAGTGTCACTTCTGGAAGAGCGAAGTGAGGTTCTTAGGCCATATTATCTCTGGAAATGGAATAGCGGTTGATCCCGCTAAGGTGGCAGCAATCCAGGATTGGGTTAGACCTAAGAATGCATCTGATGTGAGAAGTTTTCTTGGATTAGCAGGATACTATCGACGATTTATCAAAGACTTTTCCAAGGTGGCTGCACCATTAACAGGATTGACGAAAAAGAACCAAGTATTCAGATGGGATGCTAAGTGTGAGCAAGCTTTTAGAATCCTGAAAGAGCGATTGACAAGTGCTCCTGTTTTGACTATTCCAAGTGGAAATGAAGAGATGATGGTTTACACCGACGCATGTGGTACTGGACTTGGAGCAGTGCTGATGCAGAAGGGTAAAGTTGTTGCGTATGCAAGTCGACAACTGAAGCCGCATGAAAGGAATTATCCGACTCATGATTTGGAGTTAGCGGCGATTGTTTTTGCTCTGAAGATGTGGAGACATTATCTATTGGGAGTTCGATTCGAGTTGTTTACAGATCATAAGTCGTTGAAGTATCTTTTCTCCCAAAAGGATTTGAATCTTAGGCAGCAACGATGGCTAGAGTTTTTGGCATCATATGATTTCGGTATAGCCTATACTCTGGGAAAGGGTAACGCAGTGGCAGATGCGTTAAGTCGAAGACATGCAGGATTGGGAGCCATGTTTTCAGAATGGAAGAATCTCGAGTATTTAGCTGGATTTGACTTCAGGCCCAGATGTGAATTGGAACCTGAGATGTTGGCAAACTTATCGATAAGACTGACTCTTGTGGAAAGAATTGGCGAGAGCCAAAAGCGAGACGATAAGCTTGTCAAGATTATCCGTGATTTGGAATCTGGATTGGACCCAGAAAAGGATAAAGGATTCGAGGTCGATCGAGAGGGTTGGCTTCGGAAGCAAGGACGACTAGTTGTTCCCGATATAGATGAATTGAGAAATGAGGTTCTGAGGGAAAGTCATCACTCGAAGTTGACAATTCATCCAGGTGGAAATAAGATGTATCGGGATATGAAGAGAACCTATTATTGGGAAGGTATGAAGAAGGATGTTGGAAATTTTATTTCCAAATGCATGAACTGCCAGTTGGTAAAAGCCGAACAGAAGAAGCCAAGTGGATTGCTTCAACCATTAGAAGTTCCTACATGGAAGTGGGAGCAGATATCGATGGATTTTATTGATGGGCTACCTAGAACAAGAACGGGAAATGAAGGGATTTGGGTCATTGTAGATCGTTTGACTAAGAGTGCAAGATTCATTCCTGTTCGATCAACTAGGACCGCATCAAAGTTGGCTGAGTTGTATGTTAAGTGGATAGTCCGATTCCATGGTATTCCAAAAAGTATAGTGAGCGATCGAGACCAATTGTTCACTAGTGGATTTTGGAAGAGCTTCCAGGAAGTTTTGGGAACCGAGTTGTGTTTGAGTACAGCTTATCACCCCCAAACAGATGGTCAGACCGAGAGAGTCAACCGAGTTTTGGAAGATCTCCTTAGAGCATGTGTTTTGGATTTCGGAGGATCATGGGAAGATCACCTTCATTTGGTGGAATTTTCGTATAATAACAGTTACCGGTCAAGCATTGGTATGGCACCGTATGAGGCATTGTATGGAAGACCGTGTAACTCTCCGACTGTTGGTTAGAAACAGGAGAAAAGCTGATACTTAGGCCAGAAATGATTCGACAGACTTCGGATTGTATAGAGATCATTCGGTAACGAATAAAGGCAGCCCAAGACCGTCAGAAAAGTTATGACGATAAGCGTCGTAAGGATTTGGAATTCGACATGAGTGATATGGTTTTTGTGAAGATTTCTCCACTAAAGAATGTTATTCGATTCGGGAAGAAAGGGAAATTGACTCCGAGATTTGTTGGACCATTCCCGATCATCGAGCGAATTGGAAAGCTCGCCTATAAATTGGAGTTACCAGAAAAGATGGCGGGTGTGCACAATGTTTTTCATGTATCATATCTACGGAAGTATTTGCACGACTCGAATACGGTGGTTTCGACAGATAGCTGTGAAGATTTTGAGATTTATCCAGTCGATAAAAGACCTCGTAAGCCGCTTCGTGTTGTGGAAACTGACACGAAACTGCTAAGGAGGAAGGTAGTTAGGTTGCTCAAGGTACAATGGAGTGATGATGTTAACGACTGTACATGGGAGGTGGAAGAGAGGATGAAGGTAGCTCATCTTGAACTCTTCGAGGTATGGCCATAAGGTGTCGTGTCATCTCACGACATTGTAACTTGTTCTAGTTTTAGAATTTTGCATGCTAGGCTAGTAATTGGATGCATGGTTTGTTGATTGCTATGGATGGTAGGCATGCAGAATAGTTTTTGATTGCTCTTGTTTGTTTGGAATTTTGAGGGTGAAATTCCTAAGGGGGAGAGAATGTAACGACCCGTATTTTTTACGGATCGAAAGATCGTAAAACTGTTGTCTTTAGGACGTTAGTGTTGTTGATTCGTTCAGAGTTAGATCGTCCATAAGTTATGTCGTTCAGAGTTTAGGTCGACTAGAGCTTAAGTCGTGTAGAAGTTAGGTCGTCTAGAAGTTAAGTCGTGTAGGTAGCTTAGGTCGTGGGGTAGGTTAGGTCGAGTAAACGACTTAAGAGATTGGAAGGACCTAAGGAGTAGACGACTTAGGGGTTTAGACGACCTATAAGAATGTTGGCGACTTAAGGAATAGGCGACTTAAGAAAGACGGCGACTTAAGGAATAGGCGACTTAAGAAAGACGACGACTTAAGAGTTAGCGGCTTAGGGAAGTTACAGACCTAGGGGGTTAAGCGGGTTAACGACTTAAGGAAGTTAGGTCGTTCGAGCGACTTAAGGATTATGGGTTAGTCGTTGGAGTTTAGGCCGTGTTTAGTTAGGTTGTAGACGACCTATGATAGTATGCTGGGTGTAGTTAGGTCGTGAGGTGTTAAGTCGTAACCCAGCTAAGTCGCGCAAGGTTAATTCGTAGGATTTGTTGAGTCGTTGAGTCCTGGTTCGCGCGCGCGTGTGTTATGGCTTAAGTCGTAGGACCTAATAAGTCGTAGGTCGAAGGGGATGGATAAGTCGTAAGGTTTGCTAGACCGTGTGTGTGTTAGGTCGCGACTTTTGTTAAGTCGCTAAGCCGCATATCAGTTAAGTCGTGGGGTTTTAGGTCGTAAGTTTTATGAGTCGTAGGTCGTGGGATTTCTTAAGTCGTGGACGACTTAAAAGCGAGCAAACGACTTAGGGATTTCAGCCTATAAATACACGTCCATTTCCTCACTTTTTGGGATCCGGGTTTTGAAGCGACGAAGTGCTGCTATTTTGAGAGCTCGAGTTCTACACTTCTTCACTTCTTTTCTTCACTTTAATCTTGTGATTCCTTCCATCCAAATTGAAGATCAAATCGAAGATCCAAGAGCTTAGATTGAAGATCTACATTCTTCAAAGAGAGATTTCATCGTTTGAAGCGGAATTTTGATAGATCGAGTTAGATCCTTCGCTGTCCAGATCTGAAGTGTGTTGCTTTTGAAGTGTTTAGGTGATTTGGTGAGTGGTGGTTATCTCTCACACGGATCCAAAGGAGTATATCGGATTGTTGGCTTGATTATGTGTTAAAATAGTGATTTCCATGCATTTTCATAAACTTAAGTATAGATCTATTGTTCATGATGATTTGACATCCATTTTTACTACATGTTAACCTATGTAAGTTCATTCATCAAGTTGTAGAGATATTGCTCATAATTCATGCTTGTTAGATTTGGACTCTTTATTTACAAGATTGCCATTATTGTTATAATTGTTTATTAGATCATGTTTGAATGATTGATTACTTGGATTAATGATTGATTGTTATAAACCAGTTGATTAGTTGTTGGATTTAGACAAGTTGGTCGAAGATGATTCAAAAGCTAAGGGAAAGGCTCTTGAATGAGAAAAGCTGCTCGTGGCATATGACGCGGATGATAAAGCTCATATGGATAGATTTGATGATGTGTTGAGATGAGACTTTGCTATGACGAGATGAAGCAAGCCATGATGTGAGATAGCCTTGGTTTAATCCAGACGGGATCATTCCAAGCATGTTGATAACTCGGTGAAATGGTTCGGGTTTGAGGATAATGGTTTGCTCGAGAGGCGCTTGAGCTAGTAGGGAAATAGTCATTGAAGAGGATGACTAGAAGGCTGAGATTTCATCGTTGTTGAAGGTTCTAGCAGACTCAAAGCAAGAGTACGCTGGGCAGATTCGATAGTCCCTAAAGACTATGATTGTAGTCGAGTACTCTGGGCAGATTCGATAGTCCTAGGCACGGGCTGCGACGACGTGCGGAGTTCTGTCTAGAACCGGGGTTGCCATTAACCCTTGACGGACGGCTGAAAGAATGTGCCGGTTATTCAATTAACGGTGGTATCGAAGCAATGATAACAGTGATAGCCAGAGTCATGGATGTTTGGTTGTATCATCATTCGGTCTCAAGAGCAATGTTTTCTGGGTGCTTATCTGATCTTGGTTTAGTCCTTGGGGGTTTGTACTTGGAAAATGTTGACCTTGACTCGAGTGATAATTGCTTTACTTTAAATGTCTGCTTTGCTATGTTTATTTCTGCTTAGTGTGTCTGGGGCTATCACTGTAGAAAGAGGTGGAGTGAGAGGGTTGGATTCCTATTCCTTTTACCATTATGCTCTTTTGGTATGTTGTTAGTTAATTTACCGCTCACTAAGACTGTTGTCTGACTCAAGGTTTTATGTTAAACTCTTATTACCTTGGGCTGTTCATCCATTTTGGGATGGGCAGACTAGGTAGCAGGTGACAGGTGCTGTTCTTAGTGACCGACGATGCTGATGACGAAGACGAGCTGGAGGCTTGCGTATTAGTTTCTTACTATATGTACTGGATGTTCCGCTGCTTGTATATTCTCTGAGTGATATGTAGTGAGGCTTGATGTATTGACTATTCAGATGTTGTACTAAACCATTATGAGGTTTAATAGATATTCTGTTATGTAAAGCTTCACTATATATACTTTCTATTGTATTTTTATCCATGCGCTGTGAGTTATACGATAGATTCTGCTGTTTTAACTTAACCTTGGCAACCGTCCATGGCTGCTTGGCACACTTTACAGTGCACTATTCCTATGTTCAGTGCGGGGGTCATGGGCGGTCGTCACAATTAAAGTCATATATCAATTATAACTTCACATTTCAATTATAATTCGTTAAAACAATTTCTTTTAACCAATTTCAATTCCAACATTTCAAAGCTTGAATTAGAAATAATTCAATTCATATAAATCCACCATTTATTTCCTTTAAAACAATATAATTTAATCAAAATCCAAAAATCAAGATTTTAAAACCATTGAATTTAACCAATCTGGTGTCTGTATATAATTTTCCACCCTATGGCCAAGTGATTAGTTATTCCAATTTTCATTATAGAGATGGATATATATCATTTCAATCCAAATCAAAGTGTCATAGGTATATATCATTTCAACCTATTTCTTAATTTATTCGAAATAATTTAAATAACAGTTTATAGGTTGTCACTTAATATACAGAGTGATAACAGGGATATATAAAAATAAACAAAACATCCAATCATCCAAAAATGTCAATAAATAGACATCCATCACAATCATCATCCAAATCAGCCAATAATTCATAATAATTAACTGGTTATCGATATCAGGTACTTAACTAGCAATTCAATTCAATATTAATTTAAATATCGATTTAATTTAATATAAATTCAAATTAAATTTAAATGACCATTTAAATCACCAAACAGCAATCAATAAAATTCTTATCACTTCATAAATTTAAGTCAACTAGCATAAGAAGGTTTAGCATTGCGTGAGTGGGTTAAATCACTCATCTTTGATTTATAATCGATTAAAAATCCAATAAAAGCCAAAAATTCCAACAGTCTCCAAATTCAATCAAACTAGTTCCATGTTGTACGGAATTTTGATACGAACCCAACGAAAAAAACCTCCCGTCAATCCGAGTTTGTATGCAAAAGTTATGAGGGTTAGAAGTTTGAATTTTAAATTAAAAATGAAACAGGGGCAAATTTGCAAATAATCTCACCATCTCAAACCCTAACCAGAAATGCGAACGCAACTACACCCATCAGGTCGCCACTTTTCATCACCGCCGCACCCAAACTCCGACCACCATCCATTGATCCAACATCACCAACATGTCGCCCAGGCCATGGCACACCTCCCCTGACATCGCGGCCATCTCCAGTCTCCCCCATTTGCTCCGTCGTCGCCGCCATTCATGATCGAATTCCAATGAATCTCAATGCCATCTACTCAATCGAGCCATATAGATCAACTCAGCACATCCTCCTCTACCCAGTGGCAATTCCCGATCGTCGATCGGTCAACTATCCACCGTCGAACACGAAACCCTAATACGGATGGCCAAGGAAAGATCGTTGATTTCTGGACAAACCGAGACCCAAATGCAAAAACGAACTGGAGACGCAGATTACGTTCATCGAGAGCTTTGTGATGATATATTTACGATAGGGTTTGAGCAGTTTGAATTTTGGAGTTTGAATTGGAATTGTAATGAGGGTTTGAGATGTTTGCCATTGAGAAGGAACGGATAATGGAACAAAAATTGTACGTACAGACAATAGAATAAAAGACTGCTAGGGTTTATAACAGCCTATAAATAGACAGAGATGGATAAGAATGGATGGAACAGATCAAATGGGTCGAAGTGATAACAAGGACCCGAAAAGCCCGTTTCGTTCCCGAAACGAAAACAGGTCATCCCGTATGTCGAAATATAGGTTTTCAATATTTTTAAACTCAATGAAACTAGTTTCAAACCCTAATTCTATTGTATGTAGAAGTTAGCACTTAAAATCAATTTATATTCATTTAAATTCCATTAGTTGATTTCTACGCGTTTCGAGCTCGCACGATCAAACGATAAGTCTGATTGCTATGAAACTAGAAATAGTATAATTATTCACTATTACGGATCCGATGAAACTGGTTTCGTCGAAATCCGAGATAGTTCCCAAAAAGACAAATTTTCATGTTAATTAAATGAATTATTATTAAAAATCAATTTAATAACTTTTAAATTCAAATTTAAAAGTTGACAATTTTCATCATTCCTGATTACATAGAAATTAATAATATTTTTAAAATTAAAATTTCCACGTTAAATCCAATATTTAAATATTACATTAATTTCAGCATTCAATTACAATTGTAATAAAATCCCAGTTAATTAAATTTAAAGAAATTCTATTATTTTGATTTATAGGTTCTTATTATCAAATCAATAAATACCTTATGAATTTTATTAACATAAGTTTCCATTTTATTTCACTAAAACTCTATAGTTAACATTTTTCTTATATTAACTGCAATATTTCAATTACATTAATTTTATTGATTTCCAAATTTATCCCAAACGGATTTAATTAATAAGATGAGAATAAATCAATTGTTACACTTAGTAATTTAAACCTATTTCGGAATTAATTATTACATCTTAATAATTCAACACATTTATACATTTATTGTTTGCGCACAGAGGTTAATAAATTACTTACCACCTAATTGATTTCATATTCTATATTAAAACCAATTAAATAGAATAACATACAATTTCACTATTAATAGAACATTGATTTTAACCATTTACCTTAATTATTGCAGTTGATTGAAATTACATTAAGACGGTTGTCAATTACATTCAATCAACATTATTAAATTATATTCTAATAGTTTTTTTCCATTTATAAATCATAAATTTTACTTTCCGACAATATTAAATTCCAAAATCTTATTTAATTTAATATTTCTAATTATCAAAAATACGGGTCGTTACATATTTTATCCTTATGCTATAAGATGTACGACAATTTTATCTATTAGAGTTTGATTGTTTTACCCTTGACAATTGTTCTAGATCGGCCGGGTACTACTACAACACACTCTACATGTTATATTAGATACTAGAGGTATACGGCAGTCGTCACACTTAGACACCCATTAGATATGTAGGATTAATTAGTTGGTCCCAAAGTTGCTAATTCGAGCACATATACCATTTGGGATATGATATCATTGAAAGAACCAGCCCGACCTACAATGGGTGAAATATGTAGATTTATATTATTTTCCCTAATTTGGTTCACAGTAGATCTATAAAGGTTAATGGGTTTCACTAGATCCAATCTAGTTATTAAATTAAAATCATATTTTAATTAACATTAGTTTATATTTACTAATTAATCATATTAGTTACTTCAACTAAAAGGTTATTTGGATAAATCACGTTTTACATCCAATGATATAACAAGATACCAAAATGTGATAGATAAACATGTGTATAACTATATAAACACACACATATATACATATAGACATTGGTATTTGTATCCATTGTATATACATATATATATTATACTTACATATACATATGACAATTTCACATAAATATTGGGAATATAAATGCCTAAGTACATACAAATGTTTGAATATACCATAATATGTGTATATGGTTTGTATATAGATATTTATAGTACCATATATTTATGTAGTTTAGATATATATATGTATCACACACATATGTGATATTTTGTCACCACTAATATATATTTAATATATATATATATATGTGTGTATATATATATAATTATGAAGATAAATATATATATAATAAAATAGATAATTTCAAAGGAAGAGAATGCTTGATTGGAACATAAGAAAAAAATAAGGTTTCATATTAAATCTGAATCTAATAAAATCAAAATAATATGAAAAAGGAATAAAGTGCTATTTTAAATTTCCTCCTTTATAAACACTAATTAATAATAAATTTAATACCATAAAATTACATGCTTAACCTCAACAAAAATCCAAACTTTAAAATCATAGGTCTGAAAATAAACATTCAACATGTAAGCAAAATTGTTAAAAGAAAGTATTATCACAACTATATTTTATTTTTACAACATGATTGAATTTTTTTATTAAACATTACATATATATATAATTTTAGTTAAGATTTAAATCTCAAATTAATATAATTGACTAAATAACAAGACATTGAGTGTATCAATTGAAAATCAAAATTGACTTAAATAAATGATCCAATTCACTAATGGTTTACAATTTTGGATAACAAAATAAAGCATGTGAATATATTCATACATAATTTAATTAATTTAAAACATCGAATCCATAACTTTGAATGAATTAAATTGTGAAAATAAATGTAAATTATGACAAAATATATCTACATTAACTGATAATTCCAAATTGAACAAACAACCTTAAATTACAGAATAAATCAAACACAAATGAATGATAATACACAAAAGGTTTTAAATTAAATCCAACAAGTGGCAATTCAATTTACACATATATGTGAATTTTATCGAGTTTAAACATCATGAATAAATAAAATAAAATAAAATTATTGAACCTGAAAAGTCATGTTTAACAAGAGATGGATGAACAACTTATTTTACTTTTGTTCGATGTTTTCATTTGGTTTGGAGTTCAAAATTTATGGGATTGTTTCATGGTACTTTTGGCCATGGATAGTGAGGAGAGGAGAAAAGAAAAGTGAATGAAAATGAATTAATGAAGGAAATTGAATAGTGGATTTGTTGTAATTGAAAGGATGAAACCTTTCCCATTCTTTAACTACAACTTCCCTAATCAACCCTTAATTTTCCCTCCCTCCCTATCCCTCTCTCTTTACAAGGTTTGGACGGCCACACTTGCCATCAAATGACACAGAATATCCATAAATCCCTTCATGCAATTATTTTTATTTAAACAAGTTTGAAGTTACACCGATATCGTATATTGATGCGCATAAAATATAACTTTTATATATGCATACAAATAATTCCAAACAACTTCCAAAACATAATTAAATTAAATAATAATTAATATTTCTCAAATATTTATTAATTTACAACATTTTATAAACTAAATAAATCGTGTGGATTTTTGGAGAATTTAGAAATATGGTTGTGTGACTCTGAGGTGTGAGCTCAGTTAGCAATTAATATTTAACAATTCAAGTATTAAAGTTCACACGCTCGTTAGCTAGTGGTGTGAAAGTTTGACCGAATTCATCACTTACATACATTTTAAGTAAAATCAAATTTCACATTTTCTAAAGCGGTACCTTATAGCAATGATAATTTACACATATTCTCTTCATCAACACTATATCACTTTAAACTTTATGGAATTTGGTTTTGGTAAAAATTTAGAGATCATCCACATTCAACTTGGTTGTTCCATAGACAAGGTTTTTGTTTCAATAATAACTTTATTACTAACCATACTACATTGACCATATATTTTATTTTAAGTTGATTGTAGTTGACTTTGAGAAGACAAATTCTCTATTAAATGGTGTTTCACTTCCAATGCTTTAACTCAAACCCAACTATAGTTGTTCGATGGATGTCATCCCATGATTTAACTATAATCAAAGTAGAGTATCCATATCAAATTCTAACAGCATTCTCAAGTTGAGAGAATTGTGTAATATTGTCACTTTGTGAATTCTTGTTTGACGCTAGTTACTATTAAGCACCATGAAACTCTCTTATGAGACATTCCATAGCTATCCAATAAATATTAGTACAAAACCCCTTGGTTCCCCAAGCATCCATGAGTAATACACTTTCCAACATTTAGAGAGTGCTACGCACCCTGGTCTTAACTAATGTATCGATATTCTTTTTCGAAACATCTCAATGTTGAATATTTAAAATAAAATATTATTTTATATTATGATTAATTACTCACAATTGTAGCTACTTGCAACTAAAATCACATAACATTCCGTTAAAGGATTTTATTATTTATACCTTAAATTAGTTACTTAATTAATTATATCACTGTATAAGAACCATATAATAGAAATTAAACACCTTTATTATGAGCAAGATCGATCATAGAGGTATATTTATGTAACAAATTACATGGTTGCCTCAAGGGCATACCCCTAACACTATCACCTTATTCCAAGTAATTTTTATAAATTATTGCTTCCTAATTTTGCACACACATCTTCCTGTTACCCATCATAACCCTTGTGACTCCACCTCGAGTTGAAAAGTTACGGCCTTTTTCTTCTACCCGTCCTACTAAATATGAGGGGCATGCCTAACTCCTTTAAGCTTCACCTATGTTTCATAAAACATTTTCAACCTAAGTTAACCTATGCCATTAACATGTAAGTCTCCACCATTAACATATTACACCTTGCCAAAGTCAATGAATGCTCCCTTTTCGTTGCATATATGGAAACATGCACCCAAATCAAGAACCACTCATTTCCTTTTCTTCTGTCATTATAGAACACATCATTACTAATAGGAAAATTCATCCCATCATCACTGCTTCTTCAAGCTTCTCTTTTCCTTCCTCTAATATTTTCATCTTCTCTATATCCCTTTTAGCTTTTTACAAAATCTCAGCCAGTGATCGGTTTTTTCATGGTAATAGTAGATGGAGTCCCTTTCACAATTGATCTATTTGACCATCTTTCCATACTTGAACGGTTACCCTTCCTTGTAAGAAGCATCTCTTTAATCGGTTTTCCCTTTTCCCTATCCTTGTCAACTTTTCCTTCAATTAGATTCATCCTTCACATCTTCTCATTAAGCTGGATACTAACCATAGAACTCATAGAAACTGCTTCATCCGTATTTGAGTTGTTTAATGCACCACAAGTGATTTTCAACCTTATGGTCGTGAACTCATCAACATCAAGGCTTGTATTTCATCATCCGCCCTATAAATCACGACGACCAACTAATTTATGATTGCTTAAAAATCATTAAGATGCTCCCTAATTTACCAAACTTCCTTAAGCTTCAGATTTACCGATCTTCTCATTAGAAGTGCCTTGTTTGTTGCAAAGTTCTTCTCTTAGATCCCTTCAATTTCTTCCAAATTGAATAAGAAAATGTTTTATTAACAATAATATGAAACACTGCATTCTCCAAAATGCACCAGATAGACCTTTTAGCCTTCTTATCCAAAATTTCCCACTTTGCTTCAGTTACATCATTATGTTTCTCCTTTTGTTCATCAATGTTTAGTGAAGATCATTAGAAAATCCTTTATTTTTGCCTTCCATAAGCCCTAACTTCTCCCTCAACACTTATCTTCTGCATAACCAAACTGTATTTGGAAATTTTTATATAGGCTCTAATATAAAATGTTAGGGTTATCCTAAGAATACCTGCATAATTAGATTAAAGAAGATATAAGAAGTGAAGAAAGTATAATGGACAAATGATTTCCTTCAAACAGACTTTATTAATTCATCCAAAAGATTACAAAAGAAAGCCATAAAATTGAGAAGAAATCCTAATCCCCAAAACCCTATCACAAACCCTTTCCCTCACTCATTGTAATGACCCATAAACAAGCCTATTTATAGAAGTCTAAAGTAATTCTAGTCATTGGATTAATGATATGCAGAGATCTACATGGAAATTCGAAGATACCTCAAAAACGATGAAATTGCCCCTAAATCCTAAAATCAAAGTTGCTTTAGATTTCCCGATCTAGTTAAATGGAATTACCATCAATCGGTTGATAAAGTATTCCATTCGATCGGAAATACAACTGTGTTCTCGGGTCTAAATTGCTCCAAAATCCAATCGATTGGATAATTTACCAATCGCCTAGAAAGGGTTCCAATCGATTGGTAGCCTTTTCTAGTCAGCTAAATGCATGTAGGCTATGCTATATACCCTCTAATGCTCCATCTTTCTTCTTCGTTTTCGTTTCCCATCTTATGCAACTCCAAGCGATTGTTTCAACATCGACCTAGAAATATTGTATCACATATCCCAACAAATACAAAGTCAGAACAAAAAGATGATGGCATTCTTTTCATCACGCTCGTCTTAAACATATATATTATAACACACATATTTTTATAAAAATAAATAATTGATTGAAAAGAGCATTTTTGTAATTTTACATACAACTGAATAACTAAATTTTTACAAATGAAGGAATTTCATAAATCTGATAATTCCATTACATCAAGTATATTTTTGTAACCCAAATTTATATATAAAACATCAAAAATGGAAACTGAATGAAGCAGATACAATTCGTTAACTGTAGTTAGAGTTTGGAGACGAAACAAGTCAAGACCCATATAGGCTAAAGGGGAATTTATTGTTTGATGCCCATTTAAGATATGTTTCAAACCCTAATTCACCTCATCCTTCACTTCTTTTCATCCTGAACCGTTGCTTCATCTAAACTCCATTTTTCGTTTTCTTCTTCCTTAATTCTTAAAACCAATCTCTCCAAACAAATATTACATCAAATTCCTCTAAAAAATAAGAAAATCAAATTGAAAGGAACAAATTCAAATCTATACATTACCAAGCTAAATAGAAAAGGAAAGGCTCCAAATGTAATCAAACAAGATAAGAGGATTTGGAGATTTCTTCAAAGGCAGCGAATAGAGGTGAGTGAGTTTATCTACAAAATGAATATGATATAGATAAGCATTTAAATTTCATTTGTATATCTATAGATTTAAAAATATGATCTTTGATTGAATTGATGATTTTTTGGAAGAATTATAAGAGTTGGAATAATTGGAAAATCCCAGACAATGATTTTGATAATATAATTAATGAAATTTAGGGGGAGAGTATATTGAATGAAGTTCACCCTTAGAATTATATAGATCTGATTTTCGGTCGACTGAGATTATAGACTAGTCTACTGAATTCTTCGAGTAAAATAATGAACAGACCTAAGTCAAACCTGCAAGAAAATAGTTCATTTTCAGGGTCGAACATTGACCAACTGAAGTAACCGGTAGAATGAATTTCCCTGTAGTTGATTTGTAATGTTGTCCAGTTAACTGAATGTACAGTTTAGAGAAAAAATAATTTATAAAGAACTGGTCAGCTAACTTGTATCTTCGGTAGACTGGTAGCCTGTAGACAATCCAGTTTGAACCTAGACCTAGTGCAGACCAAGTAGGTACTTTTAGGGACTCATTTCCCATTTCCTCGACTTTCTAGAGTTCACATAATTGCATGAAGTTGTCTAACGTGCGGGACTTTGTTTCCTACTTAATTGGTGTTCTAGAACTCATGCTTCATGATGTTATATAACATAATGTACGATTGTATTGCAAATAGTTGCTCCTATTGTTAGTATTCATAACCGTATGTCGGTGAGCTGCATGAGGAAATGGAGACATCAATGTTCATAAAATTTACAACAGCTATCTAGATGTACCTACATAAGAAGTCAATTTTTTTATCAATCCTTGCATGCTATGGTTTGAATGATGTGGGGGGAGTATGACATGTTTACCACTGAGGTAGTTTACTATTACGATTCTATACTCAGTGTATTCCTTGACATTATGAATATATACTCGGTGTGTGCGACTTACGATGCTACTATAGAGATTGTTTACTCAATGTATATTTATATGGTTTACCATTGAAATTATGTACTAATTGTATAGTAGGGCGATTTACCATCAAGATTGTACACTTGATGCATTACTATATTTACCTAGTTTTTGGATGTCCAACCTTTGAGTGGAAATCTTTGTAGACTATTATTAGATTTTAGGCATAATAAATCTAGGGGTATGCCCTAAGGCCAATTTTGTAATTTGTTACATATATCTAACTTGATAACCAATCTTGTTCATAATAAAAGATTTTTTCTTTCTAATATGTACTTATCATATTGTGATATGTTAGTTAATTATTTAATTTAAGTATATTAAATAGAAAATCCTTAAGTGATATGTTATATGATAGTAATTAATTACAATGTGTTGTGATCATGAGAAATTTATTACATTAAAAATAATTTATTATTTTAAATATTCATAGCCAAGTTATTTTTGAGAAAGGATATCGATTCATCCATTGAGAATAGATTATGTAACGCTCTTTAAATGTTGGGTAATGTATCACTCATGGTTATTGGTGGCACTAAGGGATTACATACTGATAATTATTAGATAACTATGGAATGATTTACTCAAGAGTTTTTTATTGGTTAATATAACTAAGGCCAAATAGGGAATTTTAAAGTAGCGATATTACATGTTTCTCAAGACTTAAGGATACCGTTGAAGTTCAATATGGACACTCCACTTTGATTTTAGTTAAATCGTGGCATGATTCTCATTGAATGATTATAGTTGGATCTAAGTTGAAGCAATGAAAGTGAAACACTACTTAATAGAAAATTCATCTCCTTGGTTATATGGGGTTAGTATCATGGTCAACCATAGTCTATTCAAAGTCAAAGCCTCTACCAAAGGTGTATGGTTAATAATAATTTTTATTATTTAACCAAGGATTATGTGTTTGGACTAATCAAGTTACATGTGTATGATGTTGGAATTTTGACCAATACCAAATTCCATAAGTCCTAACGTGATATAGTGTTGATGAAAGGAATTGGTGTAAATAATCACTACTAGAGTATCGCTTATAGTAGTAAAATATTATTTCATTGAAAAGATGCGTAAGCAGTAAATTCATCTAAAATGTCAGACAACTAGCTAAAGTGACATGTGAATGTTAATATTTGAATTGTTCAATATTAATCGCCGATTATATTTACACCATTGAGTCACAAAACCGTAATGATGAATACTTCGAAATCCACACAGTTTAATTTATTTTTAATCAATATAAATTTATTAAATTAATTAATATTTATAAAATATCAATTATCATATTTGATTTGATTTTTTTTGAATGTCATTAGTATTTAATAAGGTGCATATATAAAAGTTATGTATGAACTCATCGATATACGATATCTATAAACATTTATAGCTGATTTAAATCATTTAGTTACTAGGTAGGCTTAGAAATTTAAAAGGCCTATCTAGGCATATTCTTGGCCAATCATACATAATAGGAGAAGGGGATTTGATTGAGATTTAATGTGGAATTAAAGATGAAAAGGTTTTAAGGAAGGAATTGGAAAGGTTTCAATGATTCCTTTAAAAGAAAGTTCTTTCGTTCGTTGATTATCTTAACAACTCATTTTTTGATCTCTCCTCTCTGTCCCCTATGGTCGAATTTCCATGGCTTCATTGAAAACAAATTCAAAACAAAAATAAAAAAAATCAAATAAAGTAAACACATAAGTTGTGTTTTAAATCGTTGCAATTTCTAGAGGTAATTTAATCAGACCTAGGAGTTTTCATACATTAAAGGTGCAATCATAGGCAATTTTTTTGTAAGTTTTCAGTATCAATTTTGTTTACATACATCATTATGTTAACGTAAATTAGATCCTATATGCTTGATAACGAATTTATAAGTGCCTATATTTTCTATCTAATATATACATATGTATTCATGTTCAAATTTTGAAAAAATATTACAATGTTATTATAATATGTTTATGTATCTCAGTTATTATAGTTTATTTAAATGAATGATAATTTTGATTTTTAAACAATTTTGTTACATAAAATAATTCTACAACATTTATATATGTATAAACACATACACACACATACATATTATCAAACATGTTTTAAGTAGTCTAAAATTGCTTTGTATTTATACCCATGTTTATGGATTAAAAAAAATAATTTTGTTTTGGCCAAACATTTGTATACATTTAATATATGTTAATGTGTATTTTATTTTACCATAATGTTGTCTAATTTATAAATAATTTACATGTGTGTGTGTATTTATACTTCAATCCATTTGAAATATACATATGTTTAATAATACCTAATTCAAACTTTAAAATATATATGTTGTTTGAAATTATAAATCTAAATGTAATTTTCAAAATCAAAATTAGATTCTTACGATATCTCTTTAATTTCAAAATATATGTAATTTGTCAAAATTGGTTTTAAAATATATTTATTATTTTTATTGTCATTATAATTGGAAGTTGATTTACTTATGTGTGTGTATATTGAAGCTTGGTTAATTTTATTGGTGAAACCATGGCCCAATAGCCCAAAGCACAACATATAACTCAAAATCTGAGTACAATACAGGCTTTAAAAAATTTAAAAAAAAAACCAACCCGGTCTATCTCGAGAGAAGGTAAAGTTTTTGTTAGGTAATTATGAAGCAGATTTATCCCAACTTTACCCACCTTTTCACTTCCAATTCTCATTCTCTTTATTCGTTCTCTTTCTTCCATCTTTCTGCAAGCAAAATCTATGGTGGTCGAAAAATCAAACAATCCCCTCATTTCGCTTATGTATTTGTTACATAAGGCACGTATCAAATCTGAATTAAAATCACTAAATGACAATTTAGTGTGTTTTCAAGTATTTAAAAAATACTAGGGAATTGTTTACCGAAAAAACGTACTCCTTATGAAGGAGTGCGTGGACTCGAACTTCATAAGTGATATTGAGTATAGTAGGTCAATCCTAAATTCATATTAATCTTGGATTAAGAATTTTAAGATTGAAATGGTAAGTAGTTGATGATTTAACCAAATGATAAGTACATTACCTTGAATAGGACCGCAATAATAGAAGTATAAATAAATGCAAACATTTATAATTGAGCTAAGGGTGATTCAAATTGTTAAGAATCTCATGAAATTTTTATATGATAACAATGATGCGATACAGTTCGTAAAAGAACCTTCAGCTCATTAGAAGTCAAAAAAAAAATATTGAAAGCTCTAATGATAAAGACAATCTATCAACATCAGAGAGAGTTAATTGATAAGTAGATAATTAAAATAGTACATCATACTCGTTCACTAAGAGATTGACCTGATTAATTTTTGAAAAAACGGATCAAAGTAGTTGGAATAAGATTGCATAATTGACCCCCAAGTGCAAATGGGAGATTGATAGAGTTAGAGGTATGCCTTATGGGAAACTACATAATTTGTTACGTATATCTAATTTGATAACCAATCTTGTTCATATTAAAATGTGTTTTTCTTTCTATTACATACTTGTTATATTGTGATATTTCAATTAATTACTTAATTTAAGTTTGTTAAATAGAAAATCCTTAAATGATTGTTATGTGATAGTAATTACAATGTGTTGTAATCATAAGAAATTTATCACATTAAAAATAATATATTATTTTAAGTATTCCTGTTCATGATGTTCCGAGAATAGATATTGATTCATTCGTTGAGACTAGAGTACCTAACGCTTTCCAAATGTTGGGCAATGTATTACTCATGGCTACCAAAGGCACCAAGGAGTTACATAATGATGTTTATTGAATAACTCTGGAATGACTCACTTGATAGTTTTCTATTGGTTAATATAACTTAGGTCAAATAGGAAATCTTGAAGTAATGATATTACACAATTCTCTCGACTTGTGAATACCTTGAACATCAATATGGACACTCCACTTCGATTATAATTAAATCATAGTATCACGTACATTGAATGACTATCGTTGGGTCTAAGTTGAAGCATTGGAAGTGAAACACTATTTAATATAGAATTCGTCTCCTTAGTTATATGGGGCTAGTATCATGGTCGACTATAGTCAATTCAAAGTCTAAGTCTCTAACCAGGGTCGTACGATTAATAATAATTGTTAATATTGAGCCAATGATTTTTTTGTTTGGACTAATCAAGTTGAATATGGATGATGTTGGAATTTTAACCAAAACCAAATTCCATAAGTCCTAATGTGTTATAGTATTAATGAAGAGAATTAGTATACATAATCATTACTACCTGGCACTTCTTATAATAGTCTAATTGGATTTTACCGAAAAGATATGTAAGCAATAAATTCAGTGAAAATGTCACATCAATAGCTAAAGTTCCCCGTGAATGTTAATATTTGATTTGTTCGATATTAGTCATTTACTGAACTTACACCTTTAACTTGCACAACATTAATGGTGAATACACCGAAAGCCACACGATTTAATTAATTTATAATCATTGAAAATTAATTAAATTGAATATATATATATATGAAATATTTATTATCATATTTTATTTTATTTGTTAACTACCATTAGTATTTGATGAAGTGTGTAGATAAAGTTATATATGTACGAATTGATATACAATTTTGATATAAATTTGGTTTAAATCAATTAATTACCAAGTGGGTTTTGAATTTTGAAGGTCTATCTAGGCACATTCTTAGTCAGACGTACATGAGGGAGGGATAGGTTTTGATTGAGATTTAATGAGGAATTAAAGAGGGAAAGTTTTTAAGGAAGGAATTGGAAAGTTCCAATGATTCCATTAAACCAAGATTTCTTTCTTTTATTCACTGATTCTCCCAATAATTCATTTTTCGATGCTCCTATCTCTTTCTCTCCCCTATGGCCAAAACTCTATGGCTTCATGAAAAAAAATTCCGAAAAAAATTAAAACAAATCCAATAAAATAAACATAAAAGTGGTGCTTCAGATCGATGCAATTTCTAGACGTGATTCAATCGGATCTTGGAGTTTTCTTACATTCATGGTGCAAATCATGCACAATTTCTTTTGATAATTTTCTAGTCTTAATTTTGTTTACTGCACCATTATGTTAATGTAGATTAGATCTTGTACGGTTTACAATGAATTTATACGTGCTTATGTTGTCAGACCTAATATATACATATGTATTCATATTGAAATTAATTTTAGAAAAACCCTACAATATTATTATAATACGTAAATGTATCTCAGTTATCATAGTTTTTTTAGTTTAATGATAATTTTGATTCTTAAATAATTTTAGTACACTAAATAAGTTTACAACATTTATACATATGTGTGTATGTGTATATGTGTGTGCGCGCATATCATACATGTTTCAAGTAGCCTAAAATTGCTTTCATCTATACTCATATTTATGGATTAAAAAAATTTGAATTATCTTTTGGCCTAGCATGTATATACGTTGAATGTATGTTAATGTGTGTTTTATTTTACAATAACATTGTCTAGTTTATAAATAATATACACATGTGTGTATGTATATTAAAAATTCCGTTCCATTTGAAATATACTTATGTTTAATAATATCTAATTCAAACATTAAAATATATATGTTGTTCAAAATTATAAATCTATGTTTGATTTTCAAAATCAAATTTAGATTCTTAATATATTACTTTAATTTCAAAATATATATATAATTAATCGAAATTGCTTCAAAATATTTTTATTATTTTTATTTCCATTACAATTGGAAATTGATTTATAATTGTGTGTATATGTGTGCATATTTATATATATTTACAATTTTGAATAATAAGAAAAGGCACATATAAAGGGGGCATGTGTTCGTTGTGGTATAAATCCCAATGCTTATCAACATTCACATTAACTATATATGCTATCTATTTGTTGCACATGCACTATACACACATGAATGTATTTTATACACTTGTAATGTAACGGCCCGGATTTTTTCGTTGTTCGATTGTGAATATTTAAATGGTTTTAAATATTGAATTTGAATTAAAGATTGATTTTGAATATGAAAAATCGGGTTTATTTATAAAATAAATTCAGAATTTAAATATAGCAATTTATTGGATAATTTAATTATTGAAGTTTATTGGTTAAATTATTGTATCTTGAGTTTTAAGCCCGATAAAAATTATTTAAAGGCTTGTAAAATTTATATTTAATAATAATGAAGATAATAAAAGTTTTAAAATTGAATTTAAAAGTGATCTATTAAATTTGTAAAATAGTTGTTCAAATTGACATTTAAAAATAGCGATCTGGGACACAGTCTCGGAATTCGACAAAACCAGTTTCATTGGATCTGAAATAGTGTATTATTATTAGATTTCAAATTTCATAGTGTTTGGAGTTATCGTTTGATCGTACGGTGTACAAACGCGTTGAATTTAATATCGAAAATTCAATATAATATTTGGGTCCAAAAGGCTATCTTCTCCATATGATCGAATTAGGACTCAAAACCTTTTCCATTGCATTTGGAATAGGGGTATAACATTATAAATGCCTAGCGGCATGCCTCGATAGGAGATCAAAATTTTAAGTTGCTAAAACGAGATATTTTATAATTAAATAAAAATTATATATAATCAAATAAAATCATGGCAGCTGCCTAGTCACACTTAAATCACGTCCAACTTTTTCCTTCAAATCAGTCAAATTTAAATCGTTCAAAACATGCTACCTATTCCTGTATGAAGCCGCTTCCCTTTGTTTTAAATCACGCATCCTGCCTCCTTCGTCCAAACGATAGTTCAAAAAAAACGAACGAAATTCAATTCGTTCAAAAATCAATTTAAAATCAAAAGATGAAAATCTCACAATCAAAAATCGCGACGAGTCGCGATGTTTGGGGCCGAACTCAAACGCGGCGAAGGGTGGCTGGCAATTCGTGTCAAAGTCGAGTCTGGTTTGCCGAGGTCAGTAGGAATCTTCGTCTAGGGCTGTATCTATTATCGTTTTAGACAACCTGGGGAGCAAATCGACTTCGTTTCGATTTGTGGTGGAAGTAGGCGCATAGGGGTTGGTCTGGTGAGTCGCGATCGAAAAGGGGGAGGCGCGGCAGATGATCAGTCGTGATTTTGTGCGGTCAATCGCATTCGAATAGGGGTGCCGGAGGTTGGCTGATGATGTGCTTTTGGGTGAGGAAGAGAAAGCAAGGCGGTGGGTGTGTCAGCAGCGACTAGAAGGCGAACGATGCTCACGCAAGTCAAGTTACGGTCGCGATCGATCGCGGTGATGGAGGAGTGTGTTGGTGGCAGCGGCATAAAGTGTGATGGGCAATGGTATCGTGAGTAGGTGCCAGTTTTTCGATCGAGGAGGAGGCTGTGTGGGGTGGGTTCGAAGTTGGGTCTGGAATGCTTGTGATATGAGGATAGCAGCTATTAGGATTATATTCGTGTGAGGCTAAAAATCGAGAAAGAACAAGTCAAGATTGGACCGGGTTGCGAAATTAAAAATCAAGGCGAGAATTTCTCACTCATTTGGATTACCATATTTAAATTTAAATGTTTAAATTTAAATTATAGGATGCTTGATTGATTGATAAATTTATAATTTATCTGTTGGATGACTATATATATAGTAGTATATATATATTAGTCTTGGAGTGATATTCCCGCATATTATAGCGGATGAGACCCTATGTGCCCCGTATAATAGCGGATGACCCTTTATACTGCGGTATCCCCCTCGAAGTGGGATTGGTATTTTTATTGTTGTCTAACATCTGTGGATGCAGGAAAAACAGGTTGGAGGGATTCAATTGGATTCCTCAAATATATTAGTTTTTTTCATATATATAAATTGCTGGATTATTGTGTGTTGTAAATTTTTAAATGTTATAATGGTATGGAAATTAATTTTTGGGTATATCAACTACCATAAATATTATTTTAAATTTTTAAGGAATTAAAAGGAGATTTTAATATAAATATATATATATCGAAACTTTGGATTATTTAGAAGAGAATGGTTTGAATAAGAAATGGTGAAATTTTGATCGTCTTAAATAATGCGGGAGAATATTTTAAATAGAGAATTTAAAATAAATTAAATAAAGAAATTTTTAAAGATTGGATTTTTAGGATGATAATTTGGAAAATATAGAAAGAAAGTTGAAATCGATATTAAAAATAGATTGGCAAAAATAAATGGAATTTATAAGAAATTGAATTTATAAAATGGACTTTATAAATGAGATTATTTTTAGCAAACTCAAAGGAGTTATAAAAATTTATAAACAAAGTTTATAAATAATGGAAAGTGATATCAGATGATAAATTTGGAATATAAATTTACAGGAAGAATTTATATTGAATATGGAAATGGAGTGAGAGAAAAAAATAGTGGATACTATTTTTAAGTGAAAATGGTTAAGGAGACCGAATGAAAGTGATGAGATAGAAATCGAGAGGGGATATAAATTGAAAATTTGGTTGTCCAGATTTGAAAATATATTTTGTCAATAAGTTAAGTTTAAATTTTAAAAAGATTTTTTTATTTATTAAACTATGAAATTTAAAGTCGGTTAGTATTTAAATACTTCAGAAGTTAATTTTTCAAATGCTTACTATTTATTTAATAAATCCCAATTTTTTTAAACCCTGCTTTGGAAAATGAAGTTATGAAGAGTATTTCAATATTTTAGATAATTATTTGAAAATGCTTTAAAAATAAATTATTATCATTCTTTTATGTACTTATTATTATTATACATATACAGAGTCTTTAAAATGTTTTAAAATTTATTCATAAACCCTCTCGGAAGTCTGGAAATGGGGTTATTCGGTATATGGGATTTATAAGAAAATGCTTAAAATGGAAATTGGGAAGAAAAGTGAGGAAATTTCCGAAGTAGTTAAGTAAAAAGTGAACTTCGAAAATGAAATAGAATTCTTAAAAGAAGTAGAATGGGAAGTTGAAATTATAAGTAAGTATATTTTACTTTGAAATTATTGAAGGGAATTAATTTAAGAATTTCGGAAGTTATAGAATTCGTGTAAACGAGTTAAGGAATTTACCAACAAAGTGTAAATAATGTTTGAGAAAAGAAATAGGAGATAAATAGAATACTTCCTAAGTGTTGAATATAAGATGAAGTGGAAAAATATTCTAAGTATTGGAAGGGGTGGAATATTCCATTGAAAAATATAAGGATTTGAAAACTGTTTTCAAATGTTGAAGAACTGGAAGTAATATATCTTATAAAGATATTTTAGAGTAAATTTTGGAAAATTTATAATGGCCTAGTGATTTCTTATGGATTTTATATTGATAGTTAAATAACCGACTAGCAATTTTGGCCAATTTCGTTAATCATTTCGAAGAGACCGGGATCAGATTTAGTTATCCGAAAACCACTTTGATCTGGTTTGAACGTTACAAATGAATACTGTGAAGATGATGAAGACAGTGATTCGGTTTGTCCAGACCAAAGACAACTTGTATGGATGAATGCTATCAGAACATCGTCATTGGAGGACGATGAGCATTCCAAGAAAAATTGTTCTTGAAAGGTAATGCTTAGCCTCAAACCTCATCAACCGGAAATGACTAAAACAGGGGAGATGCAGCAAGGCTAAGTGGGTTGCATCCAAGTAGGGTATGTTATCACTTTTCTAGATGTCCTTGGAACCCTATTTATCTTAGATATGGGTATATATGAAAGAAGAAGCGCTCGATGGTAAGGGTGGGAACACCCGGGGTGATAACATATTTGGTCTATCCAGGTTAGGGGTAGGCCGGTCTTGTGTAGCAGGGGATCCCGGCGTAGTCCTCAGTACATTGTTCTAGAGGTGTCCTGTGGTGGGCGGTACCCCAGTGGCTCAGTGATTCGATGGAATCCATTCTCCAATAAGCGCCATACGGTTTTGATTGTGCCCAACTATGCTGGAATGTGAGATGCAAGCATTTCAACTATTTTCTATTTACTTTCTATAGACACTATTATAATATCAGACGATTTTGATAAAAATTGTTTTGGTTATTGTAAGGTAAAAACTCGTTGTATTAATTTGTGACGTGGTCTTACGAGATACTTTTGTATTCAAAGGATTTTGAAAAGTTAATAATTCAAATTGAGTGTGTTTTCTCACGCTGGTTTTCCAGAATGACTCGGGTGTTATTTTATTATAATGCTCGGGTCAGACCGAGTATTCCAGATTCAGGATAGGAAGCTATGGAGTTCAGGAGGCGAGCTAGATGACAGAGACGTACTTCCGTACTTGATTAATATTTTCCGCTGCATGAGGACAAGTTATTATAATTGTCCAGATTTGATGTATCGGTTGTTGTACTGTGATGATTGTAAGTATTTAACAGTTACATAATCTTTTGTATAAAAATCTGTTATTATATATTATATTTTGTTCCGCTGCGATAGTGAGATTCTGTGTTGTTCTATTTCTTTTCTTCTATCTTTTTCTTCTTCACCCATAATGAACTTGTGTTTCCGGCACTCGATTGCTTAGCATTCTATACAGTGGACGTATTGATGTCGATTTTCGAGGGTTGAAATTCCCCATCCGTTACATGTAATATCATAATATAGTTTAAATAAAACTTTTTAAACCAATTAACTAAAATATGGTAAATTATTTATAAATGTAGTAAGTGTAATTCCTAATTATTTGCACCCTCTTAATGTCATATCAATTTGCCTTTTATAAATAACGTCATGACTCTTCGCTTACCAAAGTGATAATATAAAAACAAGTAATTGTTACTAATACAAGTAATTGTTACTAATACACACACACATGTATATTTGATATAATCTACTTTACATAAAGCTCAAATTAATTAAAATATAAATTAATTAAATATTTTTTCAAACAAAATTATATACGATGTGATTTTATATAAAACTATATTAGATTGGATCTAATAAACCTTTTAGACTTTATAGGCCTAATAGATTCAAAATAGGACCCTTTTTTTCTTCTGAAATCTACCTATTTCACTCACTTTCAACTGATCTGATTCCTTTAAGGCATATTATAGGTTGTTACCCTATATTTTACTAGATGGATACTTTGTTAGATATATTATACTCATACACCAATGATAATTTAACTGTCTATTAACACAATAACACCAATGATATTACTCACTCACCAGGCATTCTTCGATCCCCTCCATTTTTCCCTCTTTATACCTATTACAAGATAACAGTGTAGTAAGTGGTATAACTAGGATAAGATGCATGGAGGAGGTGACCATGTGCCTTGGAGATATATCTATTTATTTGTCATTCCTTATTTAACTTATTGTACTATCAATCAGACATATATCATATTTCTATTCGAGAACTTTATTTAGACACTTCTTATATAGACTACTATTACTCTGAGACAGTAATGATTTTGCTATTCCAATATTTATATTCCATTATGAGATCTAAAAGTATAGAATATTTAAATTTATATCTATTTATGTACCATACAAACTATCGAAAATCTAACGATCCGTATTTTATGGCATGACACAAGATCAAATGTCGCATTTGGGTTTTTGAATCGATATGTCTAGCGATGCAGGTTATTACGTATATTATTTCATATATAATCCATTTCAACGTATTGTTAAGTTGCATTTTATACTACAAATCATTTTATATTGCATCCATCTGTGTGTATTTTCCTTTGCATTTACGAAATGTTATAAATAGTGAGGACATTATTAAATTTAAGTTTGAGGAAAACTCATGTTGCATTCATTTTTTTCTCAAATTTTAGTTCTCTCTTTCAATTTTTTTCCAAATTTCATTCATTTTTCATGTAGAGTAATTTTCATTTCATTTATGTATATGCATTAAGTATATAACTTTTCAATATTTCTACATAAATTGCATGATTTTTTTGTCAAATTGGTCGAAATCAATTTACTTTGAATAGATATTACAGAGTAGATGTACTATTTCGGTCATTTGAGCGGAATTTTCATGGATCATTAGTCTCAAATGGAAATTAAAATAAAAAGTTTAAATTAAAAGTGATAATAGTGAAGCTAGTGTATAAGTTGACCCATAAGTGACGACTACGAAGCTGTTGCAATTTGTTATCATTGTTTAAAAGTGGTGAATCTAAAGTACATGCGTTAACATTTTGAAATCTTTAAAACTAGTCGATGCTAATATGATTTTACATTATTCTCTCCTAAAAAACTATTACTAATAATATAATAATAATAATAAAACTCATGCGATCCAACATTGCTAGTATATCTAGTGTTGGTGTACATACCTGCCAAGCTCTATCCATAGTCTCATTTTATTAGTTAGGTACCTAAAGATCACCGACCTATACTGACATAGTCAAGGTCGGTTTGCATAATCCACCAAGCTCTATTCCATTCACATGTGAGTCTGAAAGGCGGTGCATGGGTAATATACCTTCCAATTAGTTAGTTGTATGCAAATAATAAAAATGTAGTAAAATGAAAATAAATTGAAGAGAGAGTAAGTAATTGAAATCTTAGCATTCTTCGTGGTTTTATTAATTTGAATTTGTTACACAATTGAAAAATAAAAATCTCACTTTACACTTTGACAAACAAATAGAGAACTTATTTCATAGTTGCATGATGCTTTTAGCTGAAACTACTAATTAGGATAGAGTTGAATGAATGAAAACTTGATTTTTGTTGGAAGTTTGTAACTAGTAGACGAATTAAAGATTTC
Source organism: Allium fistulosum (assembly GCA_030737815.1). Taxonomy (NCBI): domain Eukaryota; kingdom Viridiplantae; phylum Streptophyta; class Magnoliopsida; order Asparagales; family Amaryllidaceae; genus Allium; species Allium fistulosum. Next base: position 539,982,382 of record CM060901.1, on the reverse strand, counting down.
TAGATTTCGAGTGAAACTTATATACAATACAATGTTGTACATGTTTAAATACAAATTGATTTCCATTTGAAATAAATTTTGCACTCATGTAATCGCATTAGGAGCATGGCGATAGAGTAAGGGTGTGCTCTACGGATAATTATGTAATTTGGTTATTTAACTTAACCCTTATAGAGAATCTTGTTCGAAATGAAGTATGCTTCTGGATTTATTTTTCTACTATATATATTGTTATATTGGATATAAGTAATACATTATATGTACGTTGAATTTATATAAGTAGAAAATTCTTAGAAAAAGTATTTTATTGGTTATAATTGAGAATGTGTTTGTAATCATGAGTATTGAATCTATATTTAAATACTTATTCCTTAAATGTTCCTAGTCAACATGTAGCGAGAAAAGGATATTACATGCGCTGAGAGTTGTGTACCTAATGCTCTCTGTACGATGGACGGTGAATTACTCATGACCTTTAAGGGCACCTAGGGTTACATACTTGTGGTTGTTTGGACCAATCGTAAAGCGACTCCATGAGATTCTCATACTGGTTAATACAACTAAGTCAAAATATAAGATCTCATGTAATGACTTGTAGTAGTCTTCGGACTTGAGGGTATTATGGATCTTAAGTAACTAGACTATATTTTGATTATCGTCGATCACATGATATAGTGATCATGTTACAACCATTGTTGGGTATACATTAAACTACTTGAAGTGATACGCTACTCAAAGGGGAATCGTCTACTTCGTTGTAGAAGGTTAGTATTGTTGTAATCGACAGTCAAATTAAAATCAAAATCTGTAGCACGAGTAAATCGATTAATCAATAAATGTTATCATATGTCAAGGACAGTAATGTAGTCTATGCAATTAACTATGGATATTATTAAAGTTTTTGACCATTAACCAAACTCTATATATCTAAGTGAAACAGAGATGATGAAAAGAAAACGTGCATAAAATATCATTACAAGGTGTAGCTTGATATAGGTCAGTGTAACGTCCCAGATTTTCGCGTTCGAAAATCGACATCCATACTTTACATCGTACTCGAATGTCGTAGATTCGAGCGTTCAAATCCGAGTCGCCGGAGCTTATAACACAGTTAAGTAAATAACACAGCGGAATAAATGAATAATACATTGATATAGTGATACAATGAATATCAATATACATCAGAGATATGATACAAGAAATAGCAGCGGAAAAGAAAACGATAACATCAGCAGCGGATAATCTTCATCTCCAAAGCACGATCCAGAAATAGCTCGAACTCCCAATAACGAGGCACAAAGATAAGCAAGTGCAGTCTGATCCAAAGACTGAACCAACTCCAGAAAATCTACTAAACCTGAATATCTGAAAACCCCAACTCTAGACTGCTCGTGTAGAAAAATTTTGAGCATCCAGAGTTTAGGAAAGAAACAATAAACTCCGGATCAGTCATGGGACTGGTGTGAGCAACAAAAACAGTTTATCTTTAAAACAAATAGCAGAGAATTTTAAAGTCAATTCGCAATGCTTTTGGAAAATGAAACTACCATAAGACCTCCCGCCACACACACAATGCAAACGCAGAATTGGAGGAGATTTCTTCTTATGATAGTCAAAGATGTTTACTACGCAAAATCAAATCATTTTTGATATTATTATTAGTGCATAGTGTAGAAAAAAATTTCGAAAGTAGAATATAAATCTTAGCCAGCATAGACATTTCGCACTTATGCCTACTATAGCTACCATGTTCAATAGCAGGTTACCACCACATTCCATGGCAGGTAATACAACTAAAACCGTACAGGGCTCGTATTGTTTTGTTTGGATTTCCAACAAATGGTCAGGCTAAGGAACTTCCTATTCCACGAAAGAAACGCCTCTGGCGGGACGTTCCGAGAACCAACTGTTCTCTGCCAAACAAGGCCGGCAACCCCTTTTCCCAAGGGATAAAAGAAACCTCAGATATGCCACCCCCGGTCCTTTGGGACCTTTAACCGAGCACTCGATAACCAACATCACACATCATAAAGAAAGTGTATCCACATGAGTAAGTATCTGGGCTCCATACCATGATACTACCCTTTTCCAGAAGGAATGGTCATACCCTAGGGGAGCTACCCCTGAAAACCTTGCCGCACAATTCCTGTTTCGACCATTACCGGGTTGTGAGGCTCGACGAAGTCTCGTCCACAAAGCTACGCTTTTTCAAAAAGCCACGCTTTGGGTCAACAGATGATCAACCTATGATCACAAAGATAAATGATCAAACAAAAGATCATATCACAAATGATCAAACATTGATCATCACACAGCAACACTCAGCATGCCACATTACCAAATTGGGATATATCGCTGATAAATTTCAACTACATAACCTCTGAGCTCGTACGTCTCAGAGAAGGGTGTTAAGCTAAGAGAATAAATTCTCCGCCACCAAACAGAAATGTATTTGAAAGAAATCAGCTTTATATCTCAAAGTGTAATGTCAGACATGTATCCATACAAGTCTGTTCCGGGTTCGAACAGAACCGAAGGCACTTCTCACGAAGCCCTTGCAATTCCGGATAACTTTCAATCACGTCCGGACTTCCCGTCACAAAAGAGTGATATAAATCTCTATACCGGCGCGACTCAGTGCAGAGACATTCGACAGGTTGTCCTTTCATTTTCGAAAAATATCCGGTCTTCAACACCGGTCTTCAAATGCGATCCATATACGACGTATCACTATTCGGAATGAGTTATACGACCCAAAGGTCCTTTCCCGGCTAACTCGAATAGTGAGCGAAATATTTAAAAACATACGGATATTGGGATTTCAATTAAGTCACAACTTAATAATTCAAAACTTTCCTCCAAAATAGTTTAAACCAATCATCATTTCAAATCTTTAAATAAAAAGATTTATTTCACACCGTTCACCTCGTTTCATAAAGATCTATTCATAGGTTTCAAAACAATTCAATTTCAATTGGATTAACTCGTTAAATCTTTAAATTAAAGATATAACTTATAATTTTCAAAACAATTTCATTTCGAATGGTTTAAACAAAACATCACTTTTAAATCTGTTAAAAACAAACAGATTTAATTCATAGCTTTCAAAAAGAATTCATTCATAACTTGGAAAACCATTTTCGCTTCAATATTGAAATTCCTTTAATTAAACTGGAATTTCATTTCTTATCTGAAAGCTTTTATTCTTTTAAAACAACAGTTTCATTTCAGAAAATCTGATTCATTCATACGAGTGGAAATCCAAATTCTCAAAATTATACTTTTAAATGTTTTAAATTCAGATAAACACATTTATAACATTTTCAATCCCTAGTTTCAAATCATAGGGTTCAATTCCAAACTTGAATTCAAATTTAAATCAAATTATTTAAATTTTCAAAACTCGATTAAGTTATTCAAAATAACTTTTGTCTTTGAAATTCTATATCTAAAGCTTTTCACATTAGACCCCAAATTTCAAATTTCAAAATCAATTGAAATTAAAATTTCAATTTCAAAAATATCAAAATTAAATTATCTGTGACTTAACCAATTTCCACGTGAAATCCATATTTGTGTGTGTAACAGTGTGGTCTAGGGGTTTTACACACAATAGTGCAGCATCAATCATCACATAACAAAATACAGGATATAGTTGATAAGCGATATAAACTATAACGCTTATCGTTCATTCACAGATCACAGATATATATCACAGGTAAGTAAACTACAGATCACAACATAAATCAGGGTGTATCACAAAGCATCATATATCAAGGATATCAAACAATCAAGTCATCCAATAGGATTCAAACATTCATAAGTAAAGTCAATTTATTTATCTAATCAGATTAGTCACCAATCCCGGTTAATTAACATTAACTAATTACAATTTTATTTTAATTAATTAACATTTAATAATAAATTAATTAGCCTCAATTAATAAATTAATTAATTATCATTTAATTAATTATCCTTAATTACTTTTATTAAGTAATTAACAATTTACGATTGATTATCTAAATTAATTAATTATCTTTAATTAAAAATTGACCCTTAATAAATTAATTATCATTAAATTAATCATTCTTAATTAGTTATGATAAATGACTTCGCTTGATCTTAAATCAATGTTAATTACTTGCTTAATCCACTTTTAATCATAAATTAATTACTTTTAATTAAGTAATTATCTTTAAATAACCTTATTTATAATCTTTTAACTATTAATTCATTCTTTAAAATAATTAATTACACTATTTAAACATCTTAATTACATCATTAAAACATTAACCTCTAATGATATTTATAAAAATTTAAGTTAAAAATATCTCAAAGTTTTAACTTAACAAACTTAAGTTAACAACCCTATGAATTCTTAATTAAGGTTTAAGAGACATTTAAAAGGGAAAGAATTTTTTATAAGAAATGATTAAAACATTTTCATTGTTAACTTTTCAAAAGAAACTTTATTAAATCAGGTTTAAAACTTTATTTCTTCCTGCTTCGGGTTAAACCCGATTATAACTCGACACTGGCATCGAGTTATCTTCTTCTTCCTCTATATTTTAAAACTTAGCTAAGTTTAAACAAATTACCATTTTCACTTCACACGAACTCGAGCCATTTCCACGTTTTCCCGGTTACAAACTCGAGCCCACTCCTCCTTCTCCAAAACTACTGCAACCAACCGAAACTGACACACCACCCATCTACGTGCACAAACGTACACGCGTGCACCTACCCCATCGACTCCAGCCACCGTAGGCCATCGCGAACATCGTCAATGACCACCCGAACGCACGCGAGCCTCCTCGAACTCTCAGATCACACAACCACCACGCGAATCAAAATCGAGGCATTTTGAGTCGAACAGGAAGCTATCTTTATCAACGAAATCGCCTCGCGCCACTGATCGCCGCCACCGGAACTCACGCGAACTCGACCCAACCTTCGACACTTGCTCACGATCCTCTTCCCCTTGGTCCGATCCCCAGAAACATCGCGACGACGTCGCGGTGACGTGATTTTCGACCCCTAAATAAACATTTGCTCTAACCCTAGATTGATCGAATCCAAGCACCACGGCCATAGGAAAAATTCGAAATCATTTTTCCCCTCATCCTTGATACAAAAGCAAGCTTCGACTACGAATTCAACTCTAATCATCGAGTTGATCGTCGGCAATCCACTAAAAACTACCTCACGTTCATTGAACAAATGCCATCCCAATTTGAAACTAAAAATCTTGAATTTTGTTCCAAAAATCATGAATTTTCCCATCGAACCCAAAAACGTATATGAATCAATTAATTCTGAGATTCCATTTTATCATATTTATTGATTTTTTCACTGTAAACTTGAAATAACAGAAACCATATTATACTGTCATACTTTGAATCGTTTCCAGGTCATGTTTTAAGTGTAAACAAGTTAAATACGAAAAAGAAAAATATCCTAAGTTTAGATATTTCAAGAAGAAGTATTTAATTTCCTAATGTTCTTTGCTCTGTGCCCAAACATATGGATAACAGGCTATAAAAATTTCCAGAGCAACAGAGAGTTCACAAAGCTATTTGTTTAATTTATAAACAGCAACCCTATATTGTTCAAAAACAAATACACAATTTTTTTTAACTTTGAAAGCAGATTTTTACTCACTTAGTAGGAAAGAACAGAGTTTGCTCACCTGTCATGATTGAAGAACAGAGAAGCTTGAACAAGCTTTGCATTTGAAAATTTGATCCTTGAATTGAATCCCTGTCTAGCTTGATTCCAGATGTTGTTTAAGTTGTATATATATTTTTTTCTTTCAAGTTTAAGAAGTTGTTACTCCAGATGTACTCAATTTTGAAGGAACGAACTGAGGTAAGAGTTGATATATGAAAATGAAGTTACAGGATGATCATTTTGCTTTTGTACAAGGTCTGATCAGAGATTTTTCATATGGGGCTGAAAAGAGATGTCTCGTGTACTATAGGTGATGGCATTTAATGCCTTGTTTCATATCAAGCTTACACAAACCATTTCTTTATTCCTTTAGGTACAAAACTTACATATGTTTATATTTGTTTGACTAAAGCTAAGCATACTTCCTCTATTCTTATTCGTATGCATTGAAATGATTTCGGCCTGCACATGTACATTGCCATAGATTATAATATTTTACTTAAGTTTTTAGTTTAAAGATTTGTTATGGTTATTGTATTATGGTTAACTTGTTATTTGTTTCTATTTCTAACATAAGTGTGTTTATTTTTATTCTTTGTGTTCTTTTCTTTAGTCTTGTTTTATTTCATAGTATAAATAATTTCTATTTTAAATAGGTTATTAAAATTTAGCAAATGTATTTACTTTATATTTCTATATCTAATATATTTTCATTTCTTAAACCATTTACTTATGATTTAAATTCAAACCAACTGTATATACATATATTTACAATATTTAAATTTTGAAATGATTTAATATATTTTTATTTGGATCCGGGGAAACTCGCATCACTACATCAATTTATTTCACAATTTTAATTCAAAAATCAAATTAATTATTAATTTAAATAAAATTTAAATTTCGGGGTCGTTACAAACTTCCCCCCTTAAAAGAATTTCATCCTCGAAATTACCAAGGAGACAAAAAGATAGATGAAGAATGTTTCATCAACTCAAACTGAACATTTATTCTGCATTTGGTTCACCAAATCAAAATTATCAACAACAGATACAAGAACGAATCTATTTAAAACTTCACAAGATACTCGGGTTATCCAGATCTACGAAATATGCAGTGGCATTGGTCAGTTCGAAGGGATAACTAACCATTCGTAGAACATATCCGGACCCAAGGAATAGATAGATAGATGGATACGATTTCAAAACTTTTTAATTTAAAACTAAAATATACCTATCAACCATAGCAACCAATGCAAACAATTCATCCAAACAAACAATTTTGGCTTATCCGGAGTTTACGTCCCATTTTAATATATCAAATTTCTTCCTGGATCTACCAGAATCATCGAAGAATTGAGGAAAGATGCTGAACAAAAGAGATTGATAGAGAAAAGATTACTTCCTCGTTGTTACAGGGTATTGACCATTTATAGTCGTATTTCCCTGTCCCCTATCTCGTCCTCTTCTTGCACTCATACTTACTATCAGTGGATAGTAAGAGAATTTACTGAGACGTTCAGACGGATATCTGAGAATACTCATTCTAGGGTATACTTCACCCTATCTCTAATGAGCTACTTAATGTGTTACACTCCTGAGCTAAAGTTCAACCTTAGCTCTGATACCAAATGTAACGTCCCAGATTTTCGCGTTCGAAAATCGACATCCATACTTTACATCGTACACGAATGTCGTAGATTCGAGCGTTCAAATCCGAGTCGCCGGAGCTTATAACACAGTTAAGTAAATAACACAGCGGAATAAATGAATAATACATTGATATAGTGATACAATGAATATCAATATACATCAGAGATATGATACAAGAAATAGCAGCGGATAATCTTCATCTCCAAAGCACGATCCAGAAATAGCTCGAACTCCCAATAACGAGGCACAAAGATAAGCAAGTGCAGTCTGATCCAAAGACTGAACCAACTCCAGAAAATCTACTAAACCTGAATATCTGAAAACCCCAACTCTAGACTGCTCGTGTAGAAAATTTTTGAGCATCCAGAGTTTAGGAAAGAAACAATAAACTCCGAATCAGTCATGGGACTGGTGTGAGCAACAAAAACAGTTTATCTTTAAAACAAATAGCAGAGAATTTTAAAGTCAATTCGCAATGCTTTTGGAAAATGAAACTACCATAAGACCTCCCGCCACACACACAATGCAAACGCAGAATTGGAGGAGATTTCTTCTTATGATAGTCAAAGATGTTTACTACGCAAAATCAAATCATTTTTGATATTATTATTAGTGCATAGTGTAGAAAAAAATTTCAAAAGTAGAATATAAATCTTAGCCAGCATAGACATTTCGCACTTATGCCTACTATAGCTACCATGTTCAATAGCAGGTTACCACCACATTCCATGGCAGGTAATACAACTAAAACCGTACAGGGCTCGTATTGTTTTGTTTGGATTTCCAACAAATGGTCAGGCTAAGGAACTTCCTATTCCACGAAAGAAACGCCTCTGGCGGGACGTTCCGAGAACCAACTGTTCTCTGCCAAACAAGGCCGGCAACCCCTTTTCCCAAGGGATAAAAGAAACCTCAGATATGCCACCCCCGGTCCTTTGGGACCTTTAACCGAGCGCTCGATAACCAACATCACACATCATAAAGAAAGTGTATCCACATGAGTAAGTATTTGGGCTCCATACCATGATACTACCCTTTTCCAGAAGGAATGGTCATACCCTAGGGGAGCTACCCCTGAAAACCTTGCCGCACAATTCCTGTTTCGACCATTACCGGGTTGTGAGGCTCGACGAAGTCTCGTCCACAAAGCTACGCTTTTTCAAAAAGCCACGCTTTGGGTCAATAGATGATCAACCTATGATCACAAAGATAAATGATCAAACAAAAGATCATATCACAAATGATCAAACATTGATCATCACACAGCAACACTCAGCATGCCACATTACCAAATTGGGATATATCGCTGATAAATTTCAACTACATAACCTCTGAGCTCGTACGTCTCAGAGAAGGGTGTTAAGCTAAGAGAATAAATTCTCCGCCACCAAACAGAAATGTATTTGAAAGAAATCAGCTTTATATCTCAAAGTGTAATGTCAGACATGTATCCATACAAGTCTGTTCCGGGTTCGAACAGAACCGAAGGCACTTCTCACGAAGCCCTTGCAATTCCGGATAACTTTCAATCACGTCCGGACTTCCCGTCACAAAAGAGTGATATAAATCTCTATACCGGCGCGACTCAGTGCAGAGACATTCGACAGGTTGTCCTTTCATTTTCGAAAAATATCCGGTCTTCAACACCGGTCTTCAAATGCGATCCATATACGACGTATCACTATTCGGAATGAGTTATACGACCCAAAGGTCCTTTCCCGGCTAACCCGAATAGTGAGCGAAATATTTAAAAACATACGGATATTGGGATTTCAATTAAGTCACAACTTAATAATTCAAAACTTTCCTCCAAAATAGTTTAAACCAATCATCATTTCAAATCTTTAAATAAAAAGATTTATTTCACACCGTTCACCTCGTTTCATAAAGATCTATTCATAGGTTTCAAAACAATTCAATTTCAATTGGATTAACTCGTTAAATCTTTAAATTAAAGATATAACTTATAATTTTCAAAACAATTTCATTTCGAATGGTTTAAACAAAACATCACTTTTAAATCTGTTAAAAACAAACAGATTTAATTCATAGCTTTCAAAAAGAATTCATTCATAACTTGGAAAACCATTTTCGCTTCAATATTGAAATTCCTTTAATTAAACTGGAATTTCATTTCTTATCTGAAAGCTTTTATTCTTTTAAAACAACAGTTTCATTTCAGAAAATCTGATTCATTCATACGAGTGGAAATCCAAATTCTCAAAATTATACTTTTAAATGTTTTAAATTCAGATAAACACATTTATAACATTTTCAATCCCTAGTTTCAAATCATAGGGTTCAATTCCAAACTTGAATTCAAATTTAAATCAAATTATTTAAATTTTCAAAACTCGATTAAGTTATTCAAAATAACTTTTGTCTTTGAAATTCTATATCTAAAGCTTTTCACATTAGACCCCAAATTTCAAATTTCAAAATCAATTGAAATTAAAATTTCAATTTCAAAAATATCAAAATTAAATTATCTGTGACTTAACCAATTTCCACGTGAAATCCATATTTGTGTGTGTAACAGTGTGGTCTAGGGGTTTTACACACAATAGTGCAGCATCAATCATCACATAACAAAATACAGGATATAGTTGATAAGCGATATAAACTATAACGCTTATCGTTCATTCACAGATCACAGATATATATCACAGGTAAGTAAACTACAGATCACAACATAAATCAGGGTGTATCACAAAGCATCATATATCAAGGATATCAAACAATCAAGTCATCCAATAGGATTCAAACATTCATAAGTAAAGTCAATTTATTTATCTAATCAGATTAGTCACCAATCCCGGTTAATTAACATTAACTAATTACAATTTTATTTTAATTAATTAACATTTAATAATAAATTAATTAGCCTCAATTAATAAATTAATTAATTATCATTTAATTAATTATCCTTAATTACTTTTATTAAGTAATTAACAATTTACGATTGATTATCTAAATTAATTAATTATCTTTAATTAAAAATTGACCCTTAATAAATTAATTATCATTAAATTAATCATTCTTAATTAGTTATGATAAATGACTTCGCTTGATCTTAAATCAATGTTAATTACTTGCTTAATCCACTTTTAATCATAAATTAATTACTTTTAATTAAGTAATTATCTTTAAATAACCTTATTTATAATCTTTTAACTATTAATTCATTCTTTAAAATAATTAATTACACTATTTAAACATCTTAATTACATCATTAAAACATTAACCTCTAATGATATTTATAAAAATTTAAGTTAAAAATATCTCAAAGTTTTAACTTAACAAACTTAAGTTAACAACCCTATGAATTCTTAATTAAGGTTTAAGAGACATTTAAAAGGGAAAGAATTTTTTATAAGAAATGATTAAAACATTTTCATTGTTAACTTTTCAAAAGAAACTTTATTAAATCAGGTTTAAAACTTTATTTCTTCCTGCTTCGGGTTAAACCCGATTATAACTCGACACTGGCATCGAGTTATCTTCTTCTTCCTCTATATTTTAAAACTTAGCTAAGTTTAAACAAATTACCATTTTCACTTCACACGAACTCGAGCCATTTCCACGTTTTCCCGGTTACAAACTCGAGCCCACTCCTCCTTCTCCAAAACTACTGCAACCAACCGAAACTGACACACCACCCATCTACGTGCACAAACGTACACGCGTGCACCTACCCCATCGACTCCAGCCACCGTAGGCCATCGCGAACATCGTCAATGACCACCCGAACGCACGCGAGCCTCCTCGAACTCTCAGATCACACAACCACCACGCGAATCAAAATCGAGGCATTTTGAGTCGAACAGGAAGCTATCTTTATCAACGAAATCGCCTCGCGCCACTGATCGCCGCCACCGGAACTCACGCGAACTCGACCCAACCTTCGACACTTGCTCACGATCCTCTTCCCCTTGGTCCGATCCCCAGAAACATCGCGACGACGTCGCGGTGACGTGATTTTCGACCCCTAAATAAACATTTGCTCTAACCCTAGATTGATCGAATCCAAGCACCACGGCCATAGGAAAAATTCGAAATCATTTTTCCCCTCATCCTTGATACAAAAGCAAGCTTCGACTACGAATTCAACTCTAATCATCGAGTTGATCGTCGGCAATCCACTAAAAACTACCTCACGTTCATTGAACAAATGTCATCCCAATTTGAAACTAAAAATCTTGAATTTTGTTCCAAAAATCATGAATTTTCCCATCGAACCCAAAAACGTATATGAATCAATTAATTCTGAGATTCCATTTTATCATATTTATTGATTTTTTCATTGTAAACTTGAAATAACAGAAACCATATTATACTGTCATACTTTGAATCGTTTCCAGGTCATGTTTTAAGTGTAAACAAGTTAAATACGAAAAAGAAAAATATCCTAAGTTTAGATATTTCAAGAAGAAGTATTTAATTTCCTAATGTTCTTTGCTCTGTGCCCAAACATATGGATAACAGGCTATAAAAATTTCCAGAGCAACAGAGAGTTCACAAAGCTATTTGTTTAATTTATAAACAGCAACCCTATATTGTTCAAAAACAAATACACAATTTTTTTTAACTTTGAAAGCAGATTTTTACTCACTTAGTAGGAAAGAACAGAGTTTGCTCACCTGTCATGATTGAAGAACAGAGAAGCTTGAACAAGCTTTGCATTTGAAAATTTGATCCTTGAATTGAATCCCTGTCTAGCTTGATTCCAGATGTTGTTTAAGTTGTATATATTTTTTTTTCTTTCAAGTTTAAGAAGTTGTTACTCCAGATGTACTCAATTTTGAAGGAACGAACTGAGGTAAGAGTTGATATATGAAAATGAAGTTACAGGATGATCATTTTGCTTTTGTACAAGGTCTGATCAGAGATTTTTCATATGGGGCTGAAAAGAGATGTCTCGTGTACTATAGGTGATGGCATTTAATGCCTTGTTTCATATCAAGCTTACACAAACCATTTCTTTATTCCTTTAGGTACAAAACTTACATATGTTTATATTTGTTTGACTAAAGCTAAGCATACTTCCTCTATTCCTATTCGTATGCATTGAAATGATTTCGGCCTGCACATGTACATTGCCATAGATTATAATATTTTACTTAAGTTTTTAGTTTAAAGATTTGTTATGGTTATTGTATTATGGTTAACTTGTTATTTGTTTCTATTTCTAACATAAGTGTGTTTATTTTTATTCTTTGTGTTCTTTTCTTTAGTCTTGTTTTATTTCATAGTATAAATAATTTCTATTTTAAATAGGTTATTAAAATTTAGCAAATGTATTTACTTTATATTTCTATATCTAATATATTTTCATTTCTTAAACCATTTACTTATGATTTAAATTCAAACCAACTGTATATACATATATTTACAATATTTAAATTTTGAAATGATTTAATATATTTTTATTTGGATCCGGGGAAACTCGCATCACTACATCAATTTATTTCACAATTTTAATTCAAAAATCAAATTAATTATCAATTTAAATAAAATTTAAATTTCGGGGTCGTTACAGTCAGAACTTAGATTTGGCTTAAATTATCTATAAGCAACTTATGCCTGATATTGTACTTTAGAAAAATTCGTATGGACTTTAATATTTAAATTATTTAAAGATTGACTAAGACTGAGGAATAAGCACAACTGTGTTATTAGCCAATTTCCAAGCTCAACCAATTTGAAATTAACTTATAAATGGTATAAATTAATAATGGAATAAATATAAATGTTGTAATGAATTTTTATAGCATTTTAGTTAATTATTTGATGCTTCAAACTTAATTATAATGATGTATAATTTTTATATGTGATTTAATGTCAAGGACCACCAGATCAAGTATCTAGTGGTGTGGAGCTAATTCGAACCCTAGAGACATCAAAATGAGTGCTCTGATTGAATAAAGTACATCTCTTTTTTTTAAAAGATATGTTGATTTAATCAAAACATGGGTTAAAATGAATTAATTAAGTAAAAATTTAAATATTAAATTAACTGGGCCCATAATCCATAAGCCCCAAAGGGGGGTTGGCCATGCAGGTAAAAAGGAGGGCTAGATTTTTGCACTCTTCATATAGAGATAGGCATAGAAAGTTTTGATATATGGTTGGTTATAAATAACCTCTCTTTGTTTCTTCTCTACACACAACAAAAAAGAAAATACCGCAACCTCCATTGTTAACATAAATTGGTGAAGCTTAGAAGACAGAGTTGCAAGTTGTACCAAAGGATAGAGAATTTGGAATTTGGAGAGGAGATTCCTAACAATCAAGGCGTCAACAACCGACGAGATCAAAAGGTACATGTTTTGTTTAAGGATACATACATACATACATACATGTGTGCGATTGTGTGCGTTGTTTAATTTCTCCATCATCAACTACATTTTTTCGACCATTAAATGCAAAAAACTTAATTTTGATTTTTGAAAACTTTATTATATATATAATTAATATATATAACACACACACATTTGAAAAATAGTTTTCTAAAAAAACTCCATGGCTTGGACCTATGTGTGTGTATTTATATAATTTTTTTGTTTTTTCAAATTAAAAATATTTTTTTTTGAAAACTAAATTATGTATGTTTTTGACGCCAATAATGGGCATCAACACCCAATAGAATCTAGTAGAGATTAAATGAAGAATGAAATTAAAATAGAGCGAATATCATAAATGAACACATATATTTTTATAGTGGTTCAGCAATCTTGGCCTACGTCCACTTCATATTTTTATTAATTTTGCACTTGATTATGATTATAAGAATGTTTAGATCAGCTAAGATCCATTAGTACAAGAATAAAGAATAAAAATGGAAGAGCCTTTTCAGCTGAAAGAAGGATCCCATTTCTGATGCCATGCCTGCTGTATTTATTGGGGAAGACGTGCACGGATCAGACTGAAATTTCGGCAGAAGGTTCAGGAGACCAAGACGAGGCCACCCAAAAATTTCCAGGCCCTTCGGGGCCTACAATAGGGATTGGTACTGATCCCAATTAGTATGTCCAAATGGGCTGCGATCCCTATGAGAGGTGCCCTATGATGTTAGCTACTTTCTCCCCAATTTTTTCTGCAATTCCGACGTACGGTTTGTCAGATATCGCATTTTCTGTAAAGTAATGTTGCTTGAATTCTGATTTTTGTCGATCCCTGAAATGACCCTCCTATTTCCACCCTAATTTCATAAGGATTTTTTTTTTACTTAGAGATGATATATAGATATATCATTCATTACAAATATGTTTTCCAAGGTCATTTTCTTTTTCCAATTAACAAAATATATCCAGGATCAAAATAACTTACCAATATAAATATATCAGTGTATATCTAATAACATACACATACATATGAAGATGTATGTGTTCTTCTTATTTAAGTTCAGAGTATATACTTTATTTTTGTACAAGAACATTCTGTTTGATTTAGATTTTTAGCAATTCAGATTTAATTATTGTATCTTGATTTTTGGCCATAAAATCCACTGGAAACATGTACTTTAGTCTGTCATTATAATTAAGAAATGATCAAGTAATAATCAGTAACAAACAAGCTTTTAATATAGATGATTGTGTTAAAGTCTGGATAGTATCAAATTCAGTATAAAAGAAAGTGGATCCTAAGTGAACACAAGCAACATCTAGGCGTAATGGAAACGCGCCTAACTTATACACAAGAGGTCACTGGTTCGAGTACTATGCAGGTCGGTTCAACACAATTTTTGTTTTTCTTCTCTTTTTTTTTTATGGTTTGAAATCTGATATCTACCTATCTCTGTACATATATATTTAATGTTTGCCTATAACCTAACATACAAAACAATTCTTCTTACTTTACTATTTTTGAATCCCATTCCTATAGCTGTTCTAGGAATTATAATTATATTTTTGCTCAAATATCAACATGTACACAGATATACATGTACATGTCAATATCTCTACTTATTTTCCAGAAAACTGGGTGAAACAATTGCTAAAGGTACTAAGCTTTGAAATGCACTTTTATTTTCAGAATACAATCTATCATGATCAACCCATACTTCATTCATTTGGAGCTGGTTAACTCATGAATCCTGTATCTACCACATTAGTTCAAAGCAATGGAGATACCTTTCTTTACATTCTGTCTGAAGCTTTTAGAAAAACATTTTACTTTTCTCAATACAATTCAGAAATGAATTCAAACTTATTTACAAAGCATTTCAGTAAAAAGAAGATAAAATCCTTTAAGTTTACTTCTTGCTAAATCCAGAATTTGTTCTAAACTCAGTGCTCTGTTATGTCACAAGATTAGCTAATACATATATATATATATATATAAATTATACAAAACAGTAGCTCAACTATATATGCATATTTCTCTTCCAAACATCCATATCAATAATTAAAGCCATTTTCTTGTTTCCCACTCAGATTCTTTTTCCTTTGAGATTTTAAACCTTAATGCATAACAATATATTTAACATGATACAACTAGTTCATCTAACCATAAAATATTCAATACATGACTGGAAATCTTAGAAACATAATATTTTTCCTGAATACATGCATATATAATCAATTTAAGCTCTTATTGAAACTAGCTAGCATGTTCATTCACTCCTCCATAATAGCCATTACTTCATTTTACTTAGTGCCTGGGTTACCTGAAAGAGCATAAGTGGCTGCCTCATTTTAAAATGAGACACCCCAGATGCCATGAGCAAACAAGGGTCAGATCTATGATCTGGTATGAGTAACATCAATTCATTCATGATATTAAGCAATAGAGAATATAAGGGTACTAACTTGTTATTTAAGCAAATTTCTGCAATCAATTACTTTAACATAGTATAGCTAAGTTGATTCAGGTATGATATATTCATTTATCATTCTTTCACTTGCATACATAATCATGCAAACATAATTATCTATCTGCAACAATTTCATTCACTGGAATCATCTTGGTTCCATACCATTCAACCTAAGAAATATCCATATTCCTATTTCTTCATATACAGGTTGTATTATTCAATTTAAATCCCTGCCTCATCTGCTATTAAGGAATCACTGGGACACATTGCAATGAACTAATTCACATCATTGCACAAAGATCTCAGGGCTTAAACAAACCATGTGCCAACTTGCATACTTCAAATATGACAAGCATTCCAGCAGTCTTCTTGGCCTTCCCTTCCCTAGTTTATTTACTAGTGTATTGTCTTAAATTCTATCATCAAATATGCTAAGTGAACATATCACTGCAAACATGGAAACATCCATAATCTTTCCTAGCATAATTCTCCTCAGAAATAAGCAGACAGTTATTTCCTAAATGGGGTTAATATGTCTAGATCTTAGTAAAATATAAGAACATTTTCAACTGTAAAAAGAGACATGGTATGTTATATTGATCTGCAAGCCTTTATGATTGATTCAGATTCAAGATCTGGTTCAATCATAATTTTAGCTTGTGGGTTTCTTTTTTTTGATTTGATTAAGGGCTCAGCACTTAGAAAATTTCTATTGCACCCTTAACATTTTTCTTTTCAAGCCTCAGCACTTATACAAAGTATAATGCAGCTCCAATCATTTTCATAAGGTTTCCATGCCATAGATCTATAACAGTTGAGAGTATTCTCTATATAAATTTTTAAGATCCTAGACTTTAACATTCATGAGTAAAAATAAAACAGTGATGATACACATTCAAAGACAAATGTCTCAACAAAACAGAGATCACCAAAACATCCATATCAAATCATATCAGATTTAAAATAAGACATCAAAAGCATTGATGAAATCATATACATCCAAACCAGAAATATATATAAATGGCAATAAAAAGTGGCTGCCTCAACTCAGGTCTTAATGCCATGAACTCAGTGAGATTACTCACCTAAATATTTCCTCTTAATAATCCAGAAAATTCTTGTTTGAGTATTTTCTCCTTCCTTCCAATATTTTTCTTCTTTTCTTTTTTTTTTGTGCAGCCCGGGGTAAAGACAATCCTACTGTCTATTTATATACATTTTTCCTCTAGGGTTTTGTTGAAATAGAATTCCATTTCTGTCCTGGCTAGCATCATGCATTTTTCATTCATAATACCCCGGCCATATTAACCAATTTAAAAGCTGCATTTTCTTCCTTTTACTTTACAGAAAATGGCCACTCACCTAGTCATGTTAAAAGTGTGACTATCTTATTTTATTTTTCAATTATCCCTGAGAATTCTCCTTTGCTATTTTTGCCTATACAAGCTTATTAACTTGTATCACATTTCATGTCATTTTAATGTCATAGTTTTACTTGCTTATATATATATATACTTTTCAGTACTTAAAAATATATATATATATTTGTATACATATCTTATCTAGGCTGAATTAATTTCTCTTTAATTTCAGAAGCATATGCACCTATATGTATACAGGTTAATATACATAATTTTCTCTTTTGGGTTTTAAATAAAATTTGTTTACTGATTTAAAGTAAAACCTACTTTTCTTATTTTCTAAGATGATCCATATAATTCCAGAAATCAGATATCCATGTTGCCAAAAATCATGTTTGTATTGCTTTTCAATTCTTGTTTTAAATCCAAGAAATCTGGAGTTCTTCCTTGTGCCATTTCAGTGTGCACGTGCACACATATACTTGCACACTATTTATTCCAGAAATTTCACCATATTTAAATCTAAATATTTCAAAAATTAAATCATTTTTCAAAAATGATTTTTCACAAAATTTTGGGGTATTACATTCACCCCTCCTTTTAGGAATTGTGTCCTCACAATTGTTCTATCATTTATAACAAGCATCATTCTCTTTTCTGAAAACTTATCAAACATATGCATAAGCAAACAAATTCAACCATATCAACCATGCATAACAAAATTTTCCAGAAAAAAAAAATTACCTTTTAATTTGCAAAAAGCTTAGGATAATCCATTCTAATCTTATCCTCTAACTCCCATGTGCAGTCATCAGGGTCATTACTCCACTGAATCTTAACTAGTTTCCAAGTTTTGCTCCTTAATTTCTTTTCTTCCTTGGCTACAATCCCCACTGGTTCTTTTTCATAAACCAAGTCAGGATTTATTTGAATTTTGGTAGGCTCTTCCAAAATGTCTTCTTTATCATGTACCCATTTTCTAAGTTGGGACACATGAAAAACATTATGCATTGCTTTCATTTCCTCTGGTAGTTCTAATTTGTAAGCCAATGAACCAATTCTTTCCAGAATTTTATAGGGTCCAACATACCTTGGTGTGAGCTTACCTTGCTTGCCAAATCTCATGACTTTCTTCATAGGTGAAATCTTGATGAAAACAAAGTCTCCCACTGCATATTCTACTTGCTTTCTCTTCCTATCTGCAAATTTCTTTTGCCTATCTTGAGCTGCTGCTATTCTTTTCCTTATTAACCCAATTTTCTCTGTAGTTTCTTTAACATATTCAGGTCCAAGAACAGCCCTTTCTCCAGTCTCTACCCAGCATATAGGTGATAAACATGGCTTGCCATATAAGGCTTCAAATGGTGCCATCCCTATGGTGCTTTGGTAACTGTTATTGTATGTGAATTCAGCTAGATGGAGGTGGTCTTCCCAGTTGCCTCCAAAGTCCAGTGTACATGCTCTCAACAAATCCTCTAAGACTTTGTTCACCACCTCAGTTTGACCATCTGATTGTGGATGGTAGGCAGTGCTTAAGCACAATTCACTCCCCATAGCCTCTTGAAAACTTTTCCAAAACCTTGAGGTGAAGATGGTATCCCTATCACTCACAATGGTTTTGGGTATGCCATGCAACCTTACTACCTCTTTCATGAATATTTGAGACAATTTTGGAGCATTTCTTTCTGTTTTAACTGGGATAAAATGTGCTACCTTAGTTAGCCTATCCACTATTACCCATATACTTGTGTTTCCCTTTTTAGATCTAGGCAGACCATCTATGAAATCCATATATATGTCCTCCCACTTCCACTGTGGTATACTAAGGGGTTGCAATAGTCCTGATGGCCTTTGTGTCTCTGCCTTGACTTGTTGGCAAGTCATGCACTTTGCAACATATCTGGCCACATCTGACTTCATCCCCTTCCACCAAAGATTTCTTTTCAAATTTTGATACATCTTGGTGCTACCTGGGTGTATGGAGTATTTACTCCTATGGTACTCATTTAATATTTCCTCCTTCAATTCTATATTTTCTGGAACACATATCCTATTTTTATTCCTTAAATAACCATTTTTATCAATTTGATAATTTATTACTTCCTCCCCTTTTGATATGAGCATTTTCTTTTCCACCATGTTTAGGTCTTGTTCCTGCATTTGCCCAATCCTAAGAAGTAAATCTGATTGCAGAGATATCATACTTAACTTCCCTTTACCTTCACCTTCTTCAATGGGCATCATTTGTTCCTCACTGTTTTCCTCAATTTCCAAATCAGTAAGTATAGACAAATCCCTAAACTCTTCCATCATCAACATGGCTACTTTGGCATGTTGTCTACTCAAGGCATCTGCAACTTTATTTGCCTTGCCTGGTGTATACAGTATATCTAGATCATAGGCAGCTAGGAACTCTACCCATCTATGTTGCCTCATGTTCAAATCTTTTTGTGAGAATAAATATTTCAGTGCCTTATGATCAGTATACAAAATGAATTTGGTACCTAACAAATAATGTCTCCAAAGTTTCAAAGCATACACAACTGCTGCTAGTTCAAGATCATGGGTTGCATACCTGGTTTCATGTGGCTTTAATTGCCTAGATGCATAGGCTACCACCTGGTCTTGCTGCATCAACACAGCCCCTAACCCAGAGCCACTTGCATCAGTGTACACAACCAAATTTTCATTTCCTTCTGGCACTCTCAATACTGGTGCATTAATCAGGGCTTCTTTTATTTTGATAAAAGCTTGCTCACATTTTTCTGTCCATACAAAGGCTTGGTTCTCTCTAGTTAAATTGGTAAGTGGTGATGATATTTTTGAGAAATCTTTTATGAATCTCCTATAATATCCTGCCATCCCCATAAATGATCTAATCTCACTGATGGTGCTAGGCCTTTTCCATGCTTGGATTGCCACTACCTTGTTAGGGTTTACTGATATTCCTTTGGCAGAGATAACATGCCCAAGGAAATGCACTTCTTCTTTCCAAAAGGCACATTTTGAAAATTTTGCCTTTAAATCATTTTCCCTTAGTCTAGACAAAACTAAATGCAAATGATTTTTATGCTCTTCCACTGTCTTGGAATAAATCAAAATGTCATCAATAAAAATCAGTACAAATTTGTCTAGATAATCTCTAAATATTCTATTCATCAAATCAACAAAATATGAAGGGGCATTTGTCAAACCAAATGGCATAACCAAAAATTCATATAAGCCATATCTGGTGTTAAATGCAGTATACTTAACACTTGAGTCTTCAACCTTCATTTGATGGAATCCTGATGCTAAGTCTAGCCTAGAAAATATTTTAGCTTCACTGAGTTGGTCAAAGAGATCATCTATTCTAGGCAATGGGTATTTATTCTTGATGGTTACTTTATTTAGTTCCCTGTAATCTATGCACATTCTCAAGGTACCATCATGTTTTCTTACAAACACTACTGGAGAACCCCAGCAGGAATTACTTGGCCTTATAAATCCCTTGCCTTCTAATTCTTCCAACTGATTTTTCAATTCTTTTAGTTCACTTGGCCCCATTCTATAAGGTTTCTTGATTATTGGACTTGCTCCTGGAATGAGATTAATTTGGAACTCAACTGGTCTGTGGTGTGGAACACCCTTAACTTCCCCAAACACATCCAAGTATTCATTAACTATGGGAATTTCTTCAATGGTTAGTTCACTCAGATCTTTTTCTAAGTCAACTAAATGGTACAATTTCCCTTCCTTAGCTACTTCACATAGAACTGTGATTCTCTGGCCTCTAGAATTTTGCAATGATATGGTGGATGAGTCTAAATTAATTATGGCTTTAAATTGCCTTAACCAATCTACCCCCAATATAACTCCTATATTTGGGTAATTTAAAACATATAAATTGGAAATAAAAATATTTCCTCCTATGTTTAACTCCACATCCACACAATTCATGTTCAAAACACTAGAACTCCCTAAGGGACTTTGTACAAGCAATGGGGTTTCAACCAATATGCAGTTTAATTTTAACACTTTAACTAATTCATAGGAAATCAAAGAGTGTGTTGCTCCAGTATCATATACTACTGGTATGGGTATGGCACAAATGAGTAATGTACCTTCCACTTGGCCATGATTTTCAGCATCCATTTTCACTGCAGATTTGCCTTTTCCTTCCAAAGTTGCCAATTTCCCTTGCTGTTTATTCTCAGGACAGTTCCTCTTCATATGCCCCTCTTTCCCACATAGGTAGCATTTGAAGGCTCCTCCTTTTAACTCCGGGCACCTTGGTTTGATGTGTCCTTCTTTTCCACAATGATGGCAAACCAATTTCTTCTTAGTATCATTGGCTTTTGTGTCTTTACTCTTCCTGTTGTCTGCCTCCTCCTTCTTTTTATCATAAGGGTGATATCTTCCCTTATCCTTCTTGTTGTTGCTCTTAAAATTCCTATATTTTTCTCTTTCTTTGTCATGTTGTTCCAGTTTCAAAGCCAGATCAATTACTTGATCAAATGTTCTATCTGCATATGGTAGCATAGCTCTGCTAAGTCCTGGGTTCAGTCCTTTTATATACCTATCATTTTTGGATGCTTCATCTGCCACTAGCATTGCTCCATAGTTGGATAGCCCCTCAAACTTTTGAGTGTATTCAGTGACATTCAAAGTTCCCTGCCTAAGTTTGTTAAATTCTTCAAGCAAAATGGTCTTGGCTGATGCTGGTACAAATCTTGCCTCCAACATTTCCTTGAACTGATTCCAAGTGATTTCATTTTCATTTCTTCCAGCTATGATCACCTCCCACCAGCTTAAAGCTACCCCTTTCAGTTGTCTAGAAGCTACTTGCCTCTTCCTTTGGTCATCCAACTGCATGTCATTGAAAATCCTATCAAGTGTTCTCAACCATGCTTGAATTTCCATCACACTCTCAGTTCCTTCAAAACTCTTGCCTCCCAAATTGGAATAAGTCTTCAGTAGTTTTGAAAGCTCTTCATGTGGGTTCTCAGGCCTATGTCCAATTCCATCTCTTAAAACCCTCACAAATTCTTGCATATCAAGCATTTGAGGTGCACTGGGTCCTGCATTGTGATGAGATCCTCTTCCTACCATGGTCTGCTAACTAAA
Organism: Allium fistulosum; assembly: GCA_030737815.1. Classification (NCBI taxonomy): domain Eukaryota; kingdom Viridiplantae; phylum Streptophyta; class Magnoliopsida; order Asparagales; family Amaryllidaceae; genus Allium; species Allium fistulosum. The sequence continues at coordinate 539,959,778 of CM060901.1, read as the reverse complement.
TTCTGGGTAAATGGTATTAGTATATTATGAGTACTTCTATAATTTCTAATTTCTTATCTAAATTATTTCATCCAAAACAAACAGACCTAATACATTTCTATAATACTTAACAATCAATGCAACCAAGTGCTCTGATACCAACTGAAATGACCCTCCTATTTCCACCCTAATTTCATAAGGATTTTTTTTTTTACTTAGAGATGATATATAGATATATCATTCATTACAAATATGTTTTCCAAGGTCATTTTCTTTTTCCAATTAACAAAATATATCCAGGATCAAAATAACTTACCAATATAAATATATCAGTGTATATCTAATAACATACACATACATATGAAGATGTATGTGTTCTTCTTATTTAAGTTCAGAGTATATACTTTATTTTTGTACAAGAACATTCTATTTGATTTAGATTTTTAGCAATTCAGATTTAATTATTGTATCTTGATTTTTGGCCATAAAATCCACTGGAAACATGTACTTTAGTCTGTCATTATAATTAAGAAATGATCAAGTAATAATCAGTAACAAACAAGCTTTTAATATAGATGATTGTGTTAAAGTCTGGATAGTATCAAATTCAGTATAAAAGAAAGTGGATCCTAAGTGAACACAAGCAACATCTAGGCGTAATGGAAACGCGCCTAACTTATACACAAGAGGTCACTGGTTCGAGTACTATGCAGGTCGGTTCAACACAATTTTTGTTTTTCTTCTCTTTTTTTTTTATGGTTTGAAATCTGATATCTACCTATCTCTGTACATATATATTTAATGTTTGCCTATAACCTAACATACAAAACAATTCTTCTTACTTTACTATTTTTGAATCCCATTCCTATAGCTGTTCTAGGAATTATAATTATATTTTTGCTCAAATATCAACATGTACACAGATATACATGTACATGTCAATATCTCTACTTATTTTCCAGAAAACTGGGTGAAACAATTGCTAAAGGTACTAAGCTTTGAAATGCACTTTTATTTTCAGAATACAATCTATCATGATCAACCCATACTTCATTCATTTGGAGCTGGTTAACTCATGAATCCTGTATCTACCACATTAGTTCAAAGCAATGGAGATACCTTTCTTTACATTCTGTCTGAAGCTTTTAGAAAAACATTTTACTTTTCTCAATACAATTCAGAAATGAATTCAAACTTATTTACAAAGCATTTCAGTAAAAAGAAGATAAAATCCTTTAAGTTTACTTCTTGCTAAATCCAGAATTTGTTCTAAACTCAGTGCTCTGTTATGTCACAAGATTAGCTAATACATATATATATATATAAATTATACAAAACAGTAGCTCAACTATATATGCATATTTCTCTTCCAAACATCCATATCAATAATTAAAGCCATTTTCTTGTTTCCCACTCAGATTCTTTTTCCTTTGAGATTTTAAACCTTAATGCATAACAATATATTTAACATGATACAACTAGTTCATCTAACCATAAAATATTCAATACATGACTGGAAATCTTAGAAACATAATATTTTTCCTGAATACATGCATATATAATCAATTTAAGCTCTTATTGAAACTAGCTAGCATGTTCATTCACTCCTCCATAATAGCCATTACTTCATTTTACTTAGTGCCTGGGTTACCTGAAAGAGCATAAGTGGCTGCCTCATTTTAAAATGAGACACCCCAGATGCCATGAGCAAACAAGGGTCAGATCTATGATCTGGTATGAGTAACATCAATTCATTCATGATATTAAGCAATAGAGAATATAAGGGTACTAACTTGTTATTTAAGCAAATTTCTGCAATCAATTACTTTAACATAGTATAGCTAAGTTGATTCAGGTATGATATATTCATTTATCATTCTTTCACTTGCATACATAATCATGCAAACATAATTATCTATCTGCAACAATTTCATTCACTGGAATCATCTTGGTTCCATACCATTCAACCTAAGAAATATCCATATTCCTATTTCTTCATATACAGGTTGTATTATTCAATTTAAATCCCTGCCTCATCTGCTATTAAGGAATCACTGGGACACATTGCAATGAACTAATTCACATCATTGCACAAAGATCTCAGGGCTTAAACAAACCATGTGCCAACTTGCATACTTCAAATATGACAAGCATTCCAGCAGTCTTCTTGGCCTTCCCTTCCCTAGTTTATTTACTAGTGTATTGTCTTAAATTCTATCATCAAATATGCTAAGTGAACATATCACTGCAAACATGGAAACATCCATAATCTTTCCTAGCATAATTCTCCTCAGAAATAAGCAGACAGTTATTTCCTAAATGGGGTTAATATGTCTAGATCTTAGTAAAATATAAGAACATTTTCAACTGTAAAAAAGAGACATGGTATGTTATATTGATCTGCAAGCCTTTATGATTGATTCAGATTCAAGATCTGGTTCAATCATAATTTTAGCTTGTGGGTTTCTTTTTTTTTTGATTTGATTAAGGGCTCAGCACTTAGAAAATTTCTATTGCACCCTTAACATTTTTCTTTTCAAGCCTCAGCACTTATACCAAGTATAATGCAGCTCCAATCATTTTCATAAGGTTTCCATGCCATAGATCTATAACAGTTGAGAGTATTCTCTATATAAATTTTTAAGATCCTAGACTTTAACATTCATGAGTAAAAATAAAACAGTGATGATACACATTCAAAGACAAATGTCTCAACAAAACAGAGATCACCAAAACATCCATATCAAATCATATCAGATTTAAAATAAGACATCAAAAGCATTGATGAAATCATATACATCCAAACCAGAAATATATATAAATGGCAATAAAAAGTGGCTGCCTCAACTCAGGTCTTAATGCCATGAACTCAGTGAGATTACTCACCTAAATATTTCCTCTTAATAATCCAGAAAATTCTTGTTTGAGTATTTTCTCCTTCCTTCCAACATTTTTCTTCTTTTCTTTTTTTTTTGTGCAGCCCGGGGTAAAGACAATCCTACTGTCTATTTATATACATTTTTCCTCTAGGGTTTTGTTGAAACAGAATTCCATTTCTGTCCTGGCTAGCATCATGCATTTTTCATTCATAATACCCCGGCCATATTAACCAATTTAAAAGCTGCATTTTCTTCCTTTTACTTTACAGAAAATGGCCACTCACCTAGTCATGTTAAAAGTGTGACTATCTTATTTTATTTTTCAATTATCCCTGAGAATTCTCCTTTGCTATTTTTGCCTATACAAGCTTATTAACTTGTATCACATTTCATGTCATTTTAATGTCATAGTTTTACTTGCTTATATATATATACTTTTCAGTACTTAAAAATATATATATATTTGTATACATATCTTATCTAGGCTGAATTAATTTCTCTTTAATTTCAGAAGCATATGCACCTATATGTATACAGGTTAATATACATAATTTTCTCTTCTGGGTTTTAAATAAAATTTGTTTACTGATTTAAAGTAAAACCTACTTTTCTTATTTTCTAAGATGATCCATATAATTCCAGAAATCAGATATCCATGTTGCCAAAAATCATGTTTGTATTGCTTTTCAATTCTTGTTTTAAATCCAAGAAATCTGGAGTTCTTCCTTGTGCCATTTCAGTGTGCACGTGCACACATATACTTGCACACTATTTATTCCAGAAATTTCACCATATTTAAATTTTTCAAAAATGATTTTTCACAAAAAATGTTTTAAATCCAAGAAATCTGGAGTTCTGTAAAGTAATGTTGCTTGAATTCTGATTTTTGTCGATCCCTTCAACTTCCCCAATTGGAATGAGATCCCTAGGGGATGTTTCACATGTTGTAGTAGGCTTGTACTTCAAGTTTCATGTCAATTGGATGAGTAGAACTTGAGTTATTGCTCGATCTTTGGTGCAATGCGAGTTGTCTCCTTATTCTAGCCGATCCCTATGGAGGGAAGAGGGCCGAGGCCTCTTTCTACATCCTTTTGAGATGCGATCTCTAGGGTAGGATCCATAAGGTACCCACATGTTGTTCCCAAAGTTTCATGTATAATGGATTTGTAGAATTTAAGATATCGATCGATCATCGTTGAATTGAGCTGTGGAATCGATACAATCCAGTGTTGAATATGGATCGTACCTGATCGATCTTCGAGGAGTAGTGAGCTTTCGTGCTTCCGCTCTGCTACTTTCATATTATCATCTATGCTTGATTTTCGAACCCCACAATCATCGCTCTGGGCTACTAGTCTTGATGACAGTCGAGTCTAAGTTGTCCAATCGGTTCGGATATAGCCGGGTCAAAATGCCGAATAACATATATACATATGTATACATATCTAAATGTATTGGTTTTATCAAATTTAAAAAATCAACTTCATTTTCTCGGTTGTAAAAAATCAATATATATATATATATATATCATGTTTTAATTAGAACAAATATTATATACACACACGCGCGCGCACACACACACACACATATATATATACTTATGTTTTTTCTAAAGAAAACTTCTCCTTTTAGTTTTGTTTTATAAAAAATTGATTAAATAAGTCAAATATATATTTAGAATTCAAATTATAAAACAAAACATTTATAATATACATACATACATACATACATACATATATATATATATACACATATATCAAAATTCATCCAAAAAAGTTATTTTATGTTTATGCTTATATATATGTATGTTTGTTTGTATATTTATATGTGTATATATTTAGATATATACACATAACATATAACGAATATGAAATATTACATTAAATTAATTAATAGACGAAAAAATAATAATTTAAATATGCATATACACAATTATTATTGATTACATGTATGGTCTTTCCCATGTTAAATTATCATCCTTTTATAACTTACCATATAGAATAACTATAGATCCTAATGGTTATTTACTAACATGTGACATCTACCTATTTATGCACACCCTAAATTAATTTGCCATATTTATGATACTTACCATGTTTGCATTTACTAATGCAGATAGAGCATAAATAAAAATACAAAATTAAACTAAAATAAAATCATAATTAACAATAAGTAAAGATAAATCATAATATACAAATATAAATATTTTAATATAAATTGATTAAATTAAAATTAAAACATTAAACTCTTTTATTAATAATCACAAAATATGATTTAGTGAAAATACGTTGTTCATGTAAAATAATACCTAGTGCAAATTAATAAAATGAATTTTTTTTATTTTTCCCTTTTATCCCACTACCGATGAACCTGGTCTAATAATTATATAAGTGCCTGCAATTTATTCACATGAATAATTAACCAACATATAGGGCACTTGCTTGAAAATCAAACTAGATGAGTGTCTAAGAAAAAAGTGTTTAAATAAGGAGAAGGTTAGTCTAATTAAGTAATGTTCTTATTAACGGAAAACCTCACAATTTATGGCCTTCACTTAGCTCATCAAAGTGGTCTGTTTCATGGGTATGCCCTAGTGGAAGGCACAAATGTGTTTTGTGCCTTAGGGTGATTCAAATAAGCGTATTTGAACATTATAAATTAAATTTAAAATTGCTTTAAATTTAAATAAAATATTATAGCATTTTATAAAGAGGTATAAAATGCAAATTGAGATTTGTTTTAAAGTTTGTATGAATATAAATGTTATATTAAAATTAATTAAAAAGTATAATTAATAAAAGAAATACATATGTGTGTGTGTATTTAACTTAATGATTTATAAATGCTATAATAAATATAAGAGTGTGTGTCTATATGTGTGTGAGTGTTTTATGCATAAATAGAAAAATAGGGAGGGAGGCTTCAATGAATCAAAATCCATATAGACTAAAGGGAGTATACATTAGATGTAAATACATATGATGTCATTAGTTTATACTCGTCTCCCATATATAATGTCAATAATACTCAATAAATATTATTTTAACTTATGAATTGAAATGAAGTTGCTCTCCATCATATACAACATGAATATGGTATGTATATACATACCTATGGTTGTTGAGCTGCCATAAGCTATAGAATATTTATAGTGATGTTTACATTGCCCTTAAATTGGAAATAACATTATGTGACTTAGTCGAGCATCCTTAAAAGTTATGTAATTACCCTTAGGCTTTACAAAATGACGGGTCTTGAGTATCTAATGTACTTTATGATTTATTTAGTACACTTAAGGTTATAACGATGATTAGGAGCAAATAAAAGTATGGATAGGAGTTATATACGAGATATAATTAGTAAAGGGTCACTTACCATTTGTGGGGACTATAATTTGTTGAGCACCATCATGGTTGTAGTAACATGATATATGGATTCTAACAATCACTAGAGGAATATATGAAATTCTTGTATCTATTTTAGGGTTTTTGAGATATGCAGAATTCAATGAGAGCCTTATTAGATAAATATAATAAATCAATCTAATAAGTATGAGAACATATGTGATATTATAATAACACACTTTAATAAATTCGAGCAACTAATACAATTGCTAAATTTATTTATCGATTAAAATATGCTAAATGAACTGAACTAAAATTGACTAAGACATGCAAGAATTTACTTACTAATAAATCTTTTGGCATGGTGATGCTTTAGTACTCATGCAAGAGTCGAATAGTACGACTAATAAAACTTTCGGGTCTTAGTAACTTAAGTGTGAATTTTCCTGAGGCCATGTATCGTCTTCTCTGAGTTTTAAACTCTAAAACTATACATGAGTATGGATATTTGACCCATATTCAATCACACACAAAAGTTATATGGTGAATAACTATAACGATCCAACTTTTCGATCCTCAAATGTCGACAGTAAATACATCCATAGTATTCATGTGTCAAACAACCAAGTGCCGGAAAGACAGATAATTAGGATAAAATAAAAAAGAATACAACATCATAATCTCACAGCAAAAATAATATATAATATCAAAAGAACAGTACAAAGAATTACTCCAAATACAAAATTACAGAGTAATAAAACCTAAGTACTATCATTAGCATAAACAGTTATAATCGTATGTCCTCACAATACTAATACATACATATATAATACATTGCAACAGAAATAGAGATAGATAGATAACAGAAGCCTCCAACTCATTTCTGAACTCCGAAGCATCCAAAGTAAAACCTGCTTTACTCGGCCTACTCGAAAAGAGTGCACGAGGAATTTAGGAAAAACAGAAACCAAGCATCAGACATAAGTCTAGTATGAGAAAACTCAAGATACATGTAACATGTTACAGTAACTACTGAGACCGTACGGATACTGTAATGATTTTCCTTTCAAAAGAAACCAACTATTCATTAAGTTTAATATAGTGATATGATAAATAATGTCTAGATGTAAATTATAAATCATATGAAATAGTTATGATGCATACATTGATCACACCACAACATTTTTAGGGTACAATCAAGGCCGCTAGGATTTGTTCGCATATTGGATTTTTCCCATAGAGATCTCTTCGTTCGACGTTGAATCCAATCTCCAGCACAAGGATTAGAAAGTACATTCCAAGCATCGTATATCTCTAGTTAATATATACCATTAAGGTAAACACAAACGTTCCATCGTCAGAACATAAACGCGAATAACTTGGAACCAAATATCATCAACTCCCACCTGCCAACAATCAATAAATATCTCCAGATTTGGAGTTGATAATACCCTGATGTCGGTTAGCAAAATTCCAGGTTGTGCATCCTAATATATTTTCGATCATTTTCGATGTCAAGGTCACGTTCGACATCTCTCACAACGAGTCTTCAATATTCGAACAGAACATGAATCTCTAATTGGTTTCCCGCATAAGTCCTTCGATGAAGGCTAATGCTGAACCCTCCTTTGGACTTAACCTTAGGGTAGACAGTTCATCTCTATAACATTTTACTTCACAAGCACTTCCAAAATATAGAACTCGTATACTAGTTTTGAAGTGGTATTTAGTAAGTAAACACTTACCGATCCCGGACTCTCTGCAATGACACAGAATTTTGAACACTTCTTATTTAAATATCAAATTATCTAATATTTGAATCTTGGATTTAATTTATTAAAACAATTTAATAAAAAATTTAACCCTCTTTTTTAAATCATAAGTAATGATGTTAAACTTGTTTTGAAAAAAAATTTACAAAAATAAATACGTTGAAAAAATTCGATAATGTGACTGAAAATCGTTTTATCAATAAACAGTTTTTTTCTTAATGAAAGTTGTTCAAACTTTTTATGCATGTCTAATTAATCATTATGGAGATAATTAGCAACTAAAATATTTTCATATATATGGATAACTAAATGTAATGATGTCATGCATGATGTAATGGAAGATATTTAGGAAATGAGCTTAAATGGAAAGTCTTAACTTTTAAGAAATGATAAAGGAGAAGTGATGTTTGTATTTAATGGTTGGTCCTTTATGAGGGGTATTTGGTGATTCAAAATCTCATTTCCTAGCCTATAAATAGATGGGAGGAGTTAACTTCATAACTGACTAAGCACTTAAGTTTGAGATGAAGTATGAGTATTAAAAATGGTGGAAGTGCTTAAGCACTAATCCACCAGTCCATGTCTAACCTTTTCAAGTCTTAACCAAATCACCTCAAATCTCTTTTAAACTTTGGCTATAGGTCTAAAACATCATGAGAAGCATGATTAGCAAGTAAAAAGTAGGAGAAGGTGAGAGGAATAGGGAGTTCCAAGGAGGGGCCGTGAGCATTAGAGGAGGAGGTAAGGTGTTGCTTTGGTTTGAAAGTTCTAAAGGTTGGATCTTTAGGCTTTTGGTGATGGTATGTGGTGGTTCTTCGTTCTTGTAGCTTTGTGCTTGGATTTAGCATGGATCTAAGTGAGATATCTCACTATCTTATAAGTATGTATTGTGTGTGTGTGTGTATGTTATGTGCAAATTATAAAATTAAAGCGACATTAACTAAGTAAAATTATAAACTTTGGACCCCTCTTGCTTTTGAAAGCAAATTATAACTTTATATTGTATAACATCACTTCTATTACCCTCTTAAACATGTAGCGTGGCACTGAATTGATATTTAAATGGTTTTTTAACTTGTGTATTACATTGAAGTAAGTTTGAAAGTGTTTGAAGTGAGAATAGTCGTTATAATTGCACTTTCAAATACCTTATTTTTGGGGATTTTTATAAGTAAATGGGAAGATATTCTTAAGGGTTTCTTTACATTATTTTTAAGTACCCTAATGGTAGTACTTGCTATAAAAGTTTCAATTATTATATCATTAATTTAAGTGGTTAAAACTAGTTGCAAAGATCGTGCTTTTCATTGTTGTTTTAACAAGGACTTTTAACAACATTTATAAATGCTATTGTAAGTTGATTATGGTTTTAAGTGTTTAAAAATGATATTTAATTTTAGTATTTTTCTCTAATATTTTTAGAGATGTTTTCTAACTTATTTTGAAGTGTTTTAAAGTTGGTTTGAAGTTTAAATATATTTTTAATAATTATATATGTGCTTTCAAAGTAAAGAGGTTTTATAATATAAAACATGTTTCTGATCGAATTATAAAATAGTTATTTTCAAGAAATATTTTACATGGATATTTAAAACATATTTAAAAGTATTTTTAAAGTATATGTAATTTTGGAAAAAGGTAATTGACCAGTCTTAACACTAAAAGCCAACAAGGTAGACCTCTCTATTTCTAAGAGTTAAGATTGATGTCGAGTAGTGACGGAGTAATATAGCTCTTATTGTTTACTTACTTGTTGGAATGTCAAAAACGTGTTAATCTTATTGTTTACTTACTTGTTTAAAAGCTAATTAACTTTGCTTAACGCTAAAAGGGGACGAAATAGGCTTCTCTGTTTCTGAAAATTAAAATTGATGTTGAGTAGGGACAGAGAAATTGAGCTCTAACCTACTAGGCTTCCTTCTTGAATAAGGAATAGTTAATTTGGAAATGTCGGAAACAGGTTAATCATATTGTTTTCTAACTTATTTATGGAAATCATTAATGCTATACTTAACACTAAAAGCCGACGAGTAAACTTGTCTATTTTTGAGATTCAATAATGAAGTGTCCAGGCAGGGCTTTGATGCAACCACTGCTCTAACTTACCTGGCTTCACCCTTGAATGAGGAATAGTTAAGTTGAAATGTGTAACAATCTGCACCTCAGTTAACGCAGATATTGTCCCCAACTTAGTCACCTCCGGCTCATGGGCCAAGCCAAGGTATGAGGTTTTGTTCCTCAAAAGGCCTCGACGTTGTTATGAGGTAAAGGCTTTGATATATAAGCACCCACTTCAAAGTGTTTTTCCGCGATGTGGGACTATTACTCCCATTTTGAAGGGGTGTTACAATCTCCCCCCCCCCCTTTTGAGCCCAACGTCCCCGTTGGCTCATGAACACAACACCACCCAGGCGTCGTGGCTGTAACACGTACATACCACAATTCCGACTGGGTATGGCTCTGATACCATCAATCTCACAATAGCTAGCTTATGCAATGCAAAAATATCACAAGCTGAAGTGAAAATTTCTTACAATAAATCATTTTTGAATTGTTTTAATTTTCTGCATTAACTGTTTTGAGTAGCACATTTGTGCAGTCATATCTCTCTATTCCGGCAACGAAATGCTGCCGGATTTCTTGAATTTGGTAGCTTGCGTGTTGAACTTTGTTGCTGAAAAATTTGGTTGGAAAATATTGTCATTTGAGTGTTCAAACCGTCGCTGCAAAATCAACAAAACTCTTTTTTTGCCTGTAGATTGTTGCCTGAGTCCATGTTTGAGATAGCATAACCCTTTCATTACTTACTAAAATTTCATGATTCTTTTTTTTTTGAAAGATGAAGTTTTATGCTATAAGCACCCCAAATTTCAGGTCATTTTGACTTGCATAGCTTATAGAAATATGCTGCTGGATTTTGACTCGGAGCATGTTTTTGCCCAGATTTTTACAGTGAAAACACTACTTGGGTACAACTTTGAGACATCATAACTTTCTCATACTTTATCCAAATTGCATGCTTCTTTTTTTTGAAAGCTGCGGTCTTCTATTATAGTCATACCAATTTTCAGCTTAATCCGAGCTAATTGATCCCCTGTTTTATGCCTGGAAATTGAACCCAAGATGGTTTCAGGCCTATACATTTTTGGTTTTTGAACTGTTGCAAACATGACCCGAGTGCATGTTTGAGACAGCATAACTCATTCGTTTTACATCGGATTTGAGTGATTCTTTTTTCAGATTGAATTAGGAGTGTTGATTTACATTTTTGTAAAATTTTATGACAATCTGATTTAGTTTTCTATTTCGAAACTGCTGTCGAACTTGAACCCGCAGCCTGTTGGAATTCAGCGATTTTACCTTGTTTTGGTCCAACTTTGAAACGACGTAGATTCTTCGTTTCAATCGGATTTAAAAGATTCTTTTTGCGGATTAAAGTAGGAATGTTGAACTACATTCCTGCAAAATTTCAAGTCATTTGGACACTGTTAACTTATTCAAACCTGCTGTCGAATATTGAGTCGCAGCTTGTTTTAAACGAATAATACTTGGTGTAATTTCCGTTATTTCGACGTTTTCTTGATATTTCGTTCTGGATTTCATACACAGGTATTATAATGTGTTTTAAAAATGTTTTCTTGATATTTCTTTCTGGATTTCATACACAGGTATTATTTTTTAGTACAAAAATATATACTCTATAATAAGAGAATTTCAAAGGCAATTTCTAAAGCGGTTTCGAAACGTTCCTAAAACTCATTTTCTTCAACTTAATTTCTATATAAAACACACAATTTTGCACTTCGAGCGAAGAGGGAGGAGAATTAAGTGATTAGATAAATGCACGTGTTCATAGCACACGTTTTATCTAATCATTTAATTCTCCTCCCTCTTCGCTCGAAGTGCAACACGAGGACTTCTGAGGAGGTCCTAAAATTTGAAGTACTAAAAAATATTCACAACCCCGGGGATAGGTCTCTAAGTAATCTAGGTCTTGGATCCATAATATTATATGTTATAATGTTCTGACACAGCTCTGATACTGTAACAACCCAAAAATTTTAACAAATATTTTAAAATTAATTTATTTGAAAACATTGATTTTAAATCATTTAAATTTGAAATTTTGAATTTTATAATGAAATTTTGGGATTTATTGATAATTTATTTTCCAAATATAATAAAATAAAGATTTTTTGAAAATTTTATATTTTGGTCAACTTTGATCAAACTTTGACTTTCAGTTGAAATTTTAAATTTGAATTTTAAATTTCCAATCCTTTTCTTTTAAGCTGAATTTGATTCTGATATTCGTTCTGCTTTTCATTTCGTCAAATTCTGTTTTATACTTTTTAAATTTGATAAAATTCAGCGTTTTACACGCAATTATTTTCAGTATTTTATTGTCTATTTTTCTATGTTTATTACTATTTTATTTTAGTTTTGAACTTTGTTTGTCTTGTTTGAGTTTTGAACTTGTTTGGTTTTGGGCTTGACAAATGGGCTTGGAAATTCAAGAGACTTAAGTTTCTTTTCTTTTAATGTGATGTGTGCCTCTTCCTTTAACTTTTCTTAGCCGTGTGTTTCCATCTCATAGCCGTACATATCATTTGGCATTCCCATCTCTCTTTTCTCATTTTTCATTTCCTAACAAAAATTTAAAGTAAGTTTTTCCATGGCTTCCTCTTCTCTTTTCTTTTTCTCTTTTCTTTTTCTTTTGTTGCAAGCAAGTTCGGCCATCACCATTCCCATCCCTAAGCCGACCATCTCCTCCACCACACCACCAACTATGACGGCCTCCACCAACCCACCATCACTCCATGTTGTTGCCGTGACCCATAGATCCAAATCCATCACCATACCATAATTGAAACCATAGCCGAACCCTATATAAACATCACCTTCCTCTTGTTTGCCACGGCCACCTCTTGTTCATCACATTCCCTCCTTTGGCCGTGACCAAATCCATCCCAAAGCCTTCATTCCAGACTTGCCTTGACCCATAACACCTTATGACTGAACCCATGTTAGCCATAGGGCCAAACCATGTTGCTAGGTCGAACCACCAAAGCACTTGACCCTTCATTTCCCTTTGACCTTTAGCCTCCCACTTGACTTTTGGTTTGCCAACCCTTCACCTACCACCATGCCGTGCCTATTTGCTACCCATGGCCGAGCATACTTGCATTTAAACAATGGTAGCTGAGCCATATTCATGTGATCTAGCCTATTTGTGTATGTGGCCGAGCCCACCTGTTTTGGGTTAAGCCATTTATTCCATTTTGTTCATATTTTGCTTTGTTTTAATTCAAATTCTTTTGTGTTGAATATTTTCTTATGTGTTATTTTATTTGTTTACAAGATTTGGATTTGGGTGCTACATCTCCTCGAATTTGATTCGTGCTTTGTCGTGCTTTTTGGAGTTTGTTCTTGTGTTTTGAATTGTCATCTCTAGCTTTAGAAGGTGAGTTATCACTCTCGACTTCGTACTTATAAATTGTGAAACAACGTCTTGTGAATTGTAATGGTAAAATTCCATGTTGATAGTAGTTTCACATATGCCTGATATGATATTATATGATGTTATAACCTGATTATATAACTGTTTCATCACCTGATATGATATGTTATACTATACTTGTTTATCACCTGACAAGCTATGCTTTACTGTTTATTTTACATTTCTGTTTCTCACACTGCAAGTTCCCTCACTACGGGTTGAAATGATACATACCCGAACGGACTTTAGAATAGGGAAAAGTCGTTATGAGCTGAAATGGTAAGCTTGAGCGATTTTTATTTGACTTGGGATTGCGGGTTTGAAATGATCAAACCTGGGATTTATATTTCATATTGAAATGATATATATCCATATTCACTTGACCTAGGTTAGAAAATATTATACTGACCCGTGGTTAATTTTAAATATAAAGATTTTTCTGAAAATTCTAATTATTTGGAAATTAAAATATATGAGATTTTACCTTAAATTGGATTTAAATGATTTAAATAAATTTTATAGTGATTCTTCTATAAGTTAAATTGGTATAAGTCAATAAATGATTAAAATGTAAATTAAAATGTGATTTGACTTAATAATTGAAAATTTGGTTTAAATGGAATTTTAGGCTTAACTTGGAAATAAAATATTTTATTTATGAAATGGATAATTTAAAAGTAAATAAAGTATCAAGTTATTGTTAAATTAAAAGTTATGAAATTTAAGTGTATTTTTGACTTAATAAATGAATTATGGTTTAATTGGATATTTTATTTATAAAATTTTATTTTATAAAATCATAAGTGAAATGATATCCAAATAAATATTTCTGAAAAGTGAGATATGTTTTATAAGTTAAAAATGGTGAAAAACTGAATTATAAAGTTTCTAAAATGCTATAATAAATCTCAGATTTGTATTGGCAGCATTTCTGAAATGCTATGGTTTTAAGGTAGTGTTTTACAAGTGTTACCATTTCTGAAAATGTATTGTTTTTTCAAACACCATTATATCTGTATTAACATTTTCTAAGTACTGCTGTTTCTAAAAAGACAATAATTTTTGAAATACTACTGTATATGCAGTAACGATTTTCTGAGTGCTGCTGTTTCTAAAAGGACTATTTTTGAAACACTATTATATGTACAGTAACGTTTTCTAAGTGCTGATGTTTCTGAAAAGATAATGATTTCGAAATGCTAATATATGTATCATCACATTTTCAAAGTGCTACGAATGCTAAAATTACAATGTTTTTGAAATTGTTATAATTGAATGAATGAACTTAGAAATGCTACCACTTTGGAAATGAATATTATTTTTGAAAGATATTGACATTGAATTTAAATGGTTTAAATTGAATATGTTTTGAATTGAAATATAAACCATTTTGAAATTTATAACCATGGGTTATAATAACGATTGGTTGTTAAAGAGACCGGGATCAGATATGGACATACCCTCTGTCGATACCGAAACCACTTTAACAACTGTGTACGCGGTGGAGATTCCAGAACGAAGTAGGATGGTGGCGACGATCCTAAGGTATTTACGTGGACCTAACTCCCGTGAGTTAGCATAAAGTGGCTAAAACAGGAGCGATTCTGGGCTAATGAGGTAGCTTCTCTTATCGAACACATTCCATCGTATACCATTCTATTACTTTGTGATTGATTGTGTGCACCCCTTGATTTGGGAGTGTGGCTCGAGTTGGGCGATTGCTGCGGCTTTGCGTTACCAACAGTCCGGATGCGTAATTGGTATATCTACCATGGCATTGCCTAGTTGTGCCGGGTTACTTACCATAGCGTGCTTTAATACGAGTTTGATATGTGTCGTACCTATGGAGTATCCTCTAGTAGCTCCAGTTTACGGAGTATTACAGTACTGTATAGACTATTGGCATACCTAAAATGTGTTAAGGTAAAAAATGTAAAGCCTTAACGCTATTTTTAAATAAGTTTACTTTACTTTAGACATTATTATAATAGCGTATCTTACTACATAGTAGATAGTTTGACGGATCCTTAAAGGATGGGCGATCCCAAGCATCCTTTAAGTTATTGATGCATTTCTATTACAGTTCACTTGAGTTGATTTACATTGTATAAGTATGTATGTCCTAACTCGAGTGTTTGTGTTTTTGCTTTACGCTCGAGTAAGCTTGAGTATCACAGCTTTGGATTCATCTTCTAGAGCTAGAGATTTGCTGGAGTTTATCTGTCTATCTAGTTGTCTATTTCCCTTTTAGTTATTTCCTATTCAACTTTGTTTATGTATTTGCGAACTTATGTATTCAGACTTCTGTTGTATCTGTTTTCAGACTATGGTATTTTGTATCTATTTTGAGACTATGTATTGTAGTAGCTTCATGAACTACTATGTATTTTATTTCCGCTGCGAGTTATTCTGATATTCTGTGTCTGTGATTTTGTGATTGATTTTATTTGCTCCAAATTTATTTACAATCTATCGTTTTGAATTATTCAAGTCCGACATATGTGGTTTATTGTCGATTTGAATGGTCCAAAATAGTAGGTCGTTACATTTGGCATCAGAGCCAGGTTTTAGGCAAACCTTAGCCTATGGAGCAAAAACTCATTAGAGATAGGGTAGAAATACCCTAGAATGAGTGAAATGAATCTTAGAATCATTTCTTTGTGAGAGAACGTATTTTTAAGTATAAAATTATTTTCAAATGATTTTAAAGGATTTTTAAAGATTATTTTGGATATAAAATTTTCTTGTTTTAAAATCTCATTTTTCTTAACTTCATTCCTTTCGAACCCACCTTGTTTATTCGAATTCTTTGATTAGGATTTCCATTCTAGTTGAATCTTATATTTGCCTTTCTGTTTTACCTTTATCCTAAAATTCATTCTTGATTTTTCCAGGATGAATCGTAGGAATGCCAGAGGTATGGGTCGTGGTATTGCCCCAGTTCCTGAGCTTGTTGCACCTATCAGGTTCACCACTCTCTGTAAGGAAGTCACTCAGCTTGGTGGTACCAAGTTTACCGGATCTAAGAGCATCGTAGAGGTTCAACAGTGGTTGAGGAGTCTAGAGAGGATCTTCACTTATTTAGAGATTACTGATGCTCAGAAGCGTCAGTTGGAAGCTTGGCAGCTTCAGGAGGCAGCTCAGGATTGGTGGGAGTCTGTCACAGCTCAGACTGTGGAGGCAGATATTTCTTGGGAGCAGTTTAGGTATCTTCTTCTTGTGTTGTCTTATGTTCTTTTCAGCTTTTCTCTCTTTGGAATCTATCTTATGCTTATCTATCTTTTCCAAGGAGGCTTTTGTGGCAAAGTGGATGCCCGAAGCCGGGAAGTCCCAACTATACAGGGAGTTTATGGATCTTAAGCAAGGGAGCATGTCATTTTCTGAGTATGAGCGGAAGTTCAATGAACTTTCCAAGTTTGGTCCTGGCCTAATTGACACCTTTCTTAAGAAGAATGAGAAATTTATAGCTGGAGCTCGCCCAGAGTTTTATGATCGTTTCATTTCTCATGTTCATGGTACCTTAACGGAGTTGATGGACATGGCTATTAGATATGAGAATCCTACTTCTAAGGAAGTTTCTATTCCTCATGCTTCTCCATCTCAGCCTGGTTCTGGCAACTCTAAGAAGAGGAAGCCTAATTTCCATCAGCAGAAGCAGAATTCGCTCAAGAATCTTGGTTTAGGATCTACTCCTCGGAAGCATCCTATCGACCTATCTTCCATCACTTGCTTCAAGTGTGATCAGAGGGGACACTATGCCAATAGTTGCCCTACTTCAGTTGGTGCTGCTGTTGCTCCACCTCAGGATACCAGGAACAACCTCTATCATGTCTGTCTGCAGCCTGGTCATTTCAAGAAGGATTGTCCTTTGTATCAGAAAGGCAAGACATATAGAGTCTTCGCCATGACTTCTTCCACTCCTGCTCCGCCTACTCCACCTGCTCCTAGTGATTCCCAAGGTACTCTCCAGGGCACCTTTTCTTTGTTTGATTTTCCTGATCGTGTTTTATTTGATACTTGAGCTTCGCATAGTTTTATTTCCGTGGATCTTTGTGATAAGTTTGAGCATCTCCTTTCATCCAAGTTTGCAGCTGTACCTTTATGTGTTACTAATCCTATTGGGGGTCCCGCGAACCTTAGTAGGATTTGTAATCAAGTGAAACTTCTCTATTTTGACCATCGATTTTCTGGTGATGTTAACCCGCCTTTTGGCAAGGCCGCGGACAAACGGGTTTAACTTAATCAACTACATGTTCGTCGAGGCTAGAGTACGATGGATTCAGTCGACTGGATGGATGGACGACGCAACATGCTTGGAAGATGGAAATATGATTGGATAAAGATGGATCAACTATAATTTGGGTCTAGGAAACATGGTTCGGCATTAAACATGGTTCGGCATGATGTGGTTCAGCACAAATAGTTCGTCTGGCATTCACTACTCACGTTCGAATAGTGTTCAAGAGTACTCGGCGTGCATAGAGCGTTCGACATACATGAGTGGTTCGGCATTCCAGGAGCGCTCGGCATTCAGTAGCGCTCGGCATCCAGGAGCACTCGGCATTCAGTAGCGCTCGGCATCCAGGAGCGCTCGGCATTTAGAGGCGCTCGGCATTAGAGATCGTTCGGCATGATGGGCGCTCGGCATTAGAAACTGTTCGGCATCAGACATGGTTCGGCATGACGGAGGTTCGACATTAAGTATCGTTCGGCATTGGATGGAGCGCTCGGCATTAGGGAGCGTTCGACATTGGATGGGTCGTTCGGCATACCTCACCTCGCTCGGCATTGCACCTCGCACCTCCATACCTCGCACCTCCATACCTCGGTACCTCGCACCTCCATACCTCGGTACCTCGCACCTCCATACCTTGGTACCTCGCACCTCCATACCTCGGTACCTCGCACCTCCGTACCTCGGTACCTTGGTACCTCACACCACCCAACGTTCGGCATGAGGAGATCGTTCGGCATTCACACCTTGTTCGGCATTCAACGTTCGGCATCTATGGTTCGGCATATGGAGACCACTCCATTTGGGCTGAGGTACTCGGCTACCAGGCCCACCAGGGAAGTCCAACCCATCTTTGTCTATAAATAGAGAGGCAGGGGCATAGTAAAAGAGGATCTTCTTTTCTACTCTCTTACTTTCTCTTTTCTAAGGCGAAGGCAAATCTGCCATTTTGTAACTGTAATCGATTATTACAGCAATAAAAAGCAAACTTCTGGAGTGGACGTAGGCCGGAGTTAGCTGAACCACTATAAAATCTATTGTTCTTTACTGCTTTCATTTCAGTTTTGACTGTTCTTCACATTATTACTCTCTACATACATTCTATCTCTGAGCTGTGACTGGTATTTGGTGCTTTCATCTAGATTTGGGGGTTAGTGACCAATTTTGGCGCTAAAACTTTGGTGCTTTCACTGAGAAATTGAAACACTCAGGAATTTTGGAGTTAGGAACTTGGATCTTAGAAAGCAATGGCAAGACCACCAACGAGGAAGCAAGTAGTGGAAAGGAGCAATCAGGAAGGAAGTCAAGCGGCATCTTCTGGAGCTGGAGAGGGTCATGCATCCATCTACATAACTCGGGACGAGATGCAAGTGATGATGAATTCTATGCAAGAGCAGATGATGAAACGGCAAGAGGAGATGATGCAGGCTCTTCTTAGGCAATTTGGACAACCAGGAACTGCAGGTGCTCAAGATCGTGGAGCTGGACCAGAGGAACTCAACCAACAGACAGATGGAGTGAATCAGTAGGGGGAGCTCCCAATCAACAAACAGTTAACAATCTAGATGGACATAGACTCGGGGGCACACCACCAGGTGATGCTGGACCAGTTCATGGAGGGATACGGGATAACGCTACGCGGCCTGACATCGATAGGAATACAGGAGTACGTGATGAAGAATATGTTCCAGAATTTCCTCGGGGACTTGGGGGCAGTCTGGATTGGTTGGAAACACTGGATTGGCTTACATTATCAGGCGGACTATTCGCGGAAGTCTGACAAACAGGGATTCAGAGGGAGTTAACAAAAGTCCGTTTACCCGGAACATTAGGACAGCTAGGAATCCGTCCGATTTCAAACTACCCACTCTGGAAGTATACAACGGGAAGACGGATCCCACCGACCACTTGATGAGGTACACTAGGCATATGGAAGTGCTGGGGGCAACGGAGGAGGTTATGGCCCGATGTTTCCCCCTGTACTTGACTGAAATTGCTGCTATGTGGTTTAGACAATTGGAGGATGGATCCATTGGAACATGGACAGAACTGGTGGACAAGTTCTTAAGTCAGTTTCGAGTTCACATAAAAAGGCCAAAGAACGTGATGACGCTAACGTCAGTCAAACAGGGGGCAGATGAATCGCTCAGGACATTCTTAACTCGATTTAATGCAGCAGTTGCTTCGGTGGATCGGCCAGATCCATCAATGGTTTTGATGGCTACGGTATCAAGAGTCAGAGATAATTCGGATTTCAAAGTATCGTTGATATGGGACCCACCGTTGGATCTTGGGGAATTCTTTCATGAAGCTGAAAGATTTCTTCGACAAGAAGATGCATGTTTGGACATGAGGCCAAAGGAAGTAAACACGATTAAGGATGGAGGACTACCCGGTGAAAGCTCGGGTGGGGGCAAGGATAAAGGGAAAAGGAAGCGCTGGGGAGAACCAAAGTTCTCCACTTACACAGGATTGAACGCAACGTTGGAGCGGATTTTCTTAGATACTCGAGATCGCCTTTCTTATCGAAGGCCAGCAAGGAGGGAACCCTTAGAACGAGAAAGGGCGTCAGGAAGGCACTGTCTTTTTCATGACCTGGACGGGCATGACACTAACAGCTGCTGGCATTTGAAGGACATAATCGAGGAGCACATAAGGAATGGTCAGTTGCGACAGTATGTCGGAACTCGGAATGCGGCGGTGGAATAGGAGCAGCCACCGCCTACCTTGAACAACGAGGGCATGAGGCCCAGGAATGGTGGCCGATTGGTAATCAACTAATCTTGATGGTTTGGAATAAGTAACAAACTCCGGGCAAACAGTTAAATCACTTACTCAGGTACGG
Organism: Allium fistulosum; assembly: GCA_030737815.1. Classification (NCBI taxonomy): domain Eukaryota; kingdom Viridiplantae; phylum Streptophyta; class Magnoliopsida; order Asparagales; family Amaryllidaceae; genus Allium; species Allium fistulosum. The sequence continues at coordinate 539,939,225 of CM060901.1, read as the reverse complement.
GGTCGGAGATAACCCTTAGGCATGCTCTGAGATGATGGCTTACCGAGACGCCCGGGTTTGTGAAATTTGTTTTTTTCCTTTGACTTGGACATTTTCTTTTTCTGGTTTGGTTTTGGAGTTTGGTTTGAACTCCCTGTTTTGCTCATTTTCTGGTTTGGATTCTGGTTTGGATGTTTATTTTTTGGTATGGATTTTTAATATGGGTTTCTGGTTTTCTATTTGGATTTGGATTTCGGATTGGATTTTGATTGGATTTTCTCTGGATTTTTGGCTAAAAGGTCGTCGAGTATGGACTATGCTCGGCAAAGGTCCGGAGTGACCAGGATTCGGCTTAGGACTTAAGCCACGACATTATTCGACGTTCAGGGACACTGAACCATGAACACCATGGAATTACTTAACATAAGTCGCCAAGTGTGGATTGCGCTTGGCAAGAACACGGAGAGGTTACGGATTTGGATGTTAGCTATGAATAGCTAAGGATTCGGACAAGGACCCGGAGCGGTCCCGGATTTGGATATCGACCCGGAGAGGTCACGGATATGGTTATAGGTTATTGAATATGAATGGACTATAACCTGGTTATCGAGTTCAAATGGACATGGATTTGGTTACTGGATTCGAAATCGGACATCGACTCGGAACAGTTGTGGAAATGGATCAGGATATTGCCGTGGCACTCGGATAAGATGGCTTGGTAATGGATTGGATTATGAATCGGAAAGTATGGATGTGGATAACATACATACTTAGGATATTGGACTTGAGGCTATTCAAAACACACCTTTCAAAGCAAGGCATGTTTTGGGGGGCAAGTGTTAACCCGCCTTTTGGCAAGGCCGCGGACAGACGGGTTTAACTTAATCAACTACATGTTCGTCGAGGCTAGAGTACGATGGATTCAGTCGACTGGATGGATGGATGACGCAACATGCTTGGAAGATGGAAATATGATTGGATAAAGATGGATCAACTATAATTTGGGTCTAGGAAACATGGTTCGGCATTAAACATGGTTCGGCATGATGTGGTTCGGCACAAATAGTTCGTTTGGCATTCACTACTCACATTCGAATAGTGTTCAAGAGTACTCGGCGTGCATAGAGCGTTCGACATACATGAGTGGTTCGGCATTCCAGGAGCGCTCGGCATTCAGTAGCGCTCGGCATCCAGGAGCACTCGGCATTCAGTAGCGCTCGGCATCCAAGAGCGCTCGGCATTTAGAGGCGCTCGACATTAGAGATCGTTCGGCATGATGGGCGCTCGGCATTAGAAACTGTTCGTCATCAGACATGGTTTGGCATGACGGAGGTTCGGCATTAAGTATCGTTCGGCATTGAATGGAGCGCTCGGCATTAGGGAGCGTTCGACATTGGATGGGTCGTTCGGCATACCTCACCTCGCTCGGCATTGCACCTCGCACCTCCATACCTCACACCTCCATACCTCGGTACCTCGCACCTCCATACCTCGGTACCTCGCACCTCCGTACCTCGATGCCTCGGTACCTTGGTGCCTCGCACCACCCAACGTTCGGCATGAGGAGATCGTTCGGCATTCACACCTTGTTCGGCATTCAGCGTTCGGCATATGGAGACCACTCCATTTGGGCTGAGGTACTCGGCTACCAGGCCCACCAGGGAAGTCCAACCCATCTTTGTCTATAAATAGAGAGGCAGGGGCACAATAAAAGAGGATCTTCTTTTCTGCTCTCTTACTTTCTCTTTTCTAAGGCGAAGGCAACTCTGCCATTTTGTAACTGTAATCGATTATTATAGCAATAAAAAGCAAACTTCTGGAGTGGACGTAGGCCAGAGTTAGCCGAACCACTATAAAATTTATTGTTCTTTACTGCTTTCATTTCAGTTTTGACTGTTCTTCACATTATTACTCTCTACATACATTCTATCTCTGAGCTGTGACTGGTATTTGGTGCTTTCATCTGGATTTGGGGGTTAGTGACCAATTTTGGCGCTAACAGGAGATATCTATGTTCTTGGTTTCGATTCTTTTGATTTGTTGCTTGGAGGTGATTGGCTTAAGAGGCCTGAAGCCGTTATCTCTTGTAAAACCCGAATTGTTTCTCTTGTCGATGATCGGGGTAATTCTTTGGTAATTCTGTGTTGTATGCCTCAGGATTTTGCTGGTAGTTTTATTTTCTCTTTGGATTCTTCTCCTGGTGATCTTGATTCAACCACTGTGGTTAAGCTCTATCATGATGTATTTGGTGAAGTCTCTTCTTTACCTCCTAAGTAGGAAATTGATTTCCATATTGATCTTATTCCTGGAGCTTGACATGTAGTTCTTCCTCCTAGAAGAATGGCACCCCGTGAGAAGGTTGAGTTAAGGAAGCAAATTGAGGACTTGTTCTCCAAGGGTCTGATCAGACCTAGTCATTCCGAATGGGGAGCAGCGGTGGTTTTCGTCACTAAGTCCGATGGATCTTAGAGGATGTGTGTTGATTATAGGGAGCTGAACAAGCTCACTATGAGGAACAGATATCCTATGCCTCGTATCAATGATATGTTCGATCAGCTTTATGGAGCTACTATTTTCTCTCAGCTTGATCTTGCCACAGGTTTCCACCAGCTCGGAGTTGCTGAGGAAAGTATTCCCAAGACTGCTTTCCGTACTGAGAATGGTTTCTATGAATGGTTAGTTATTCCTTTTGGTTTGACTAATGCCCCAGCTTTCTTTGTTGATTTGATGAATCGTGTTTTTCGTGATGTTCTTAATAAGTTTGTTCTGGTCTTCGTTGATGATATTCTTGTCTTCTCTAAGTCTGAGGAGGAGCACAGGGTCCATTTGAATTCTGTTCTAGAGACTCTTAGGAGTCACCAATTGAAAGCTAAATTCTCTAAATTCCATTTCTGGAAGGATGAAGTCCGATTCCTTAGACATATTGTTTCTAGTAATGGAGTTTCTTTTGATCCAGTCAAGATCGATGCGATCAATGTAAGTCTACCTTTTCATCTTTCTTTTGTAATCCAATTATTCTATCTTTCTTTGTAATTCTTATTTTTCCCTATTCTATTTCAGGATTGGGAAACTCCTAGGACTCCATCTGATATCCGTAGCTTTCTGGTCCTTGCCGGTGATTATCGGAGATTCATTGAGAATTTTGCTCAGATTGCTGCACCTCTCACTGATTTGACTTGTAAGAATGCTAAGTTTATATGGAATGATAAGTGTGAAGCTACATTCAGTGAGTTAAAGCGTAAGCTTACTTCCACACCAGTTCTTACCATTCCAAATGGAAATGAGGGATTAACGGTATACACTGATGCTAGTCGTGAAGGTTTGGGAGCTGTTCTGATGCAGGATGGGAAGGTCATCACTTATGCCAGTCATCAGTTGAAGACCCATGAAGCCAATTTTGTTGCCCATGATTTGGAATTGCTTGCTGTGGTTTTTGCTTTGAAGCTTTGGAACTTTTGGGAACTAAGTTTGAGCTTTTTACGGATCATCAGTCTTTGAGGTATATTTTCACCCAAAAGGATTTGAATCAGAGACAAGTTAGGTGGCTAGAGTTCCTTACTTATTATGACCTTGACATCAACTATACCCCTGGGAAAGCTAATGTTGTGGCCGATGCTTTGAGTCGGAAGAAGGTGATGTTGTGTCATCTTGTTGTTTCTTCTCCTCTTTTGGATCGTATCATGGCTAAGCAGGATGAGGATCGGATGCTTAGGCTTATTAAGGAGAATGTTCGTAGCAGGGTTGGTGGTAGTAGTCTTGATGGTAGTGGAGCTCAGATCGATGATAGAGGGATTTTGAGGATTAATAATCGGATTTGTGTCCCGAATGTTGATGGATTGAGACAGGAGTTACTTCGGGAAAATCACCGATCCAGACTTTCTATTCATCCGGGTGTGACGAAGATGTATCAGGATATGAAGAAGTTGTATTGGTGGAGAGGTATGAGGCGTGATATCTCCATTTTTGTTAGTAGGTGTGCGACTTGTCAGCAAGTCAAGGTCGATCATCAAAAGACCCCTGGTTTGTTGCAGCCGCTTGATGTTCCCAATTGGAAATGGGAACAAGTTTTTATGGATTTTATTGATGGATTACCGAGGACTAGGAGGGGTAATGAGAGTATTTGGGTTGTTGTTGATAGACTGACCAAGTCAGCTCATTTCATTCCGGTCAAGTCTACCCGTTCTGCTTCTAGTTTGGCTGAGATTTATATGAGGGAGATTGTTCGTCTCCATGGTGTTCCTGTCAGTATTGTTTGTGATCGTGATCCCACCTTTACCAGTCAGTTTTGGAAAGCTTTTCAGGAATCTTTGGGTACTCACTTGAATCTGAGCACTGCTTACCATCCACAGAATGACAGTCAAACGGAAAGAGTGAATCAAATTCTAGAGGATCTTCTTCGTGCTTGTGTTCTTGATTATGGGGGATCTTGGGAAGATCATCTCCATCTTGTCGAATTCACCTATAACAATAGTTATCAGGTGTAATCTCAATCTTCTATTTTAATCTTGTCTTAATCTTTTATCTATCTCATTTCATCTTTTGAATTCAGGCTAGTATTGAAATGTTTCTGTTTGCTGCTCTTTACGGACGACCTTGCAGATCTCCATCTTGTTAGATTGAATCCGGTAATCGTTTGGTTCTTGGTCCTGATATGATTCTAGAGGCTTCTGAGAGAGTTGAGGAGATTAAGAGAAAGATGAGGAGTGCTCAGGATAGGCAGAAGAAATACGCTGATAGGCATAGGAGGAGTTTGGAGTTTGCTGTTGGTGATCTGGTTTTCCTTAAGGTCTCTCCCTTAAGGAATGTGATTCATTTTGGTCATAGAGGGAAGCTTGCTCCTAGGTTCATTGGTCCCTTCTACATCTTAGAAAGGGTTGGTTCTTTAGCTTATCGTCTGGATTTGCCTGAGAAGTTTTCTGGAGTGCATAATGTATTCCATGTTTCTCATCTTCGTCGGTATCTTCATGATCCATCCCTTATTGTTCAGCCTTTTGCTCTTGAGAGTTTGGATATTCAACCAAATCTGACTGTCGAGAGGAAGCCACTTCGTATTGTCGATAGAGGTACGAAGTAGTTGAGAAGGAAATCTGTTAACCTGGTCAAAGTGCAGTGGAGTACTGATGATCGGGATTGTACCTGGGAGACGGAGGAGAGCATGCGTGCTTCGAATTCGGAATTGTTTGTTCCAGGTACTATTTGTTATCCTATCTTATTCTCTATCTTTCTTTGTTTTCTGTGTTTCGTTCCTTTTCGAGGACGAAAAGGTTTGAGTGGGGGAGAGTGTAACAATCCATAAATTTTTAGCAAATATTTTAAACTTAATTTATTTGAAAACATTGATTTTAAATCATTTAAATTTGAAATTTTGGAATTTTATAATGAAATTTTGGGATTTATTGATAATAAATTTTCCAAATATAATAAAATAAAGATTTTTGAAAATTTTATATTTTGGTCAACTTTGATCAAACTTTGACTTTCAATTGAAATTTTAAATTTGAATTTTAAATTTCCAATCTTTTTCTTTTAAGCTGAATTTGATTTCGATACTCTTTCTGCTTTTCGTTTCGTAAAATTCTGTTTTATACTTTTTAAATTTGATAAAATTCAGCGTTTTACACACAATTATTTTCAGTATTTTATTGTCTATTTTTCTATGTTTATTTCTATTTTATTTTAGTTTGGGATTTTGTTTGTCTTGTTTGAGTTTTGAACTTGTTTGGTATTGGGCTTAAAAAATGGGCTTGGAAATTCAAGAGACTTAAGTTTCTTTTCTTTTAATCTGATGTGTACCTCTTCCTTTTCCTTTTCTTAGTCGTGTGTTTCCATCTCATAGCCGTACATATCATTTGGCATTCCCATCTCTCTTTTCTCATTTTTCATTTCCTAACAAAAATTTAAAGTAAGTTTTTCCATGGCTTCCTCTTCTCTTTTCTTTTTCTCTTTTCTTTTTCTTTTGTTGCAAGCAAGTTCGGCCATCACCATTCCTATCCCTAAGCCAACCATCTCCTTCACCACACCACCAACCATGACCGGCCTCCACCAACCCACCATCACCCCATGTTGTTGCCGTGACCCATAGATCCAAATCCATCACCATACCATACTTGAAACCATAGTTGAACCCTATATAAACATCACCGTCCTCTTATTTGCCTCGGCCACCCCTTGTTCACCACTTTCCCTCCTTTGGCCGTGACCAAATCCATCCCAAAGCCTTCATTCCAGACTTGCCTTGCCCCTAGCACCTTATGACCGAACCCATGTTAGCCATAGGGCCGAACCATGTTGCTAGGCCGATCCACCAAAGCACTTGACCCTTCATTTCCCTTTGACCTTTAGCCTCCCACTTGACTTTTGGTTTGCCAATCTTCACCTACCACCATGCCGTGCCTATTTTCTACCCATGGCCGAGCATACTTGCATTTAAACCATGGTGGCCGAGCCATATTCATGTGATCTAGCCTATTTGTGTATGTGGCCGAGCCCACTTGTTTTGGGTTGAGCCATTTATTCCATTTTGTTCATATTTTGCTTTGTTTTAATTCAAATTCTTTTGTGTTGAATAATTTCTTATGTATGTGTAATTTTATTTGTTTACAAGATTTCGATTTGGGTGCTACATCTCCTCGAATTTGATTCGTGCTTTGTCGTGCTTTTCGGAGTTTGTTCTTGTGTTTTGAATTGTCATCTCTAGCTTCAGAAGGTGAGTTATCACTCTCGACTTCGTACTTATAAATTGTGAAACAATGTCTTGTGAATTGTAATGGTAATATGCCATGTTGATAGTAGTATCACATATGCCTGATATGATATTATATGATGTTATAACCTGATTATATAACTGTTTCATCACCTGATATGATATGTTATACTATACATGTTTATCACATGACATGCTATGCTTTACTGTTTAATTTACATTTCTGTTTCTCACACTGCAAGTTCCCTCACTATGGGTTGAAATGATACATACCCGAACGGACTTTAGAATAGGGATAGTCGTTATGAGCTGAAATGGTAAGCTCGAGCGATTTTTATTTGACTTGGGATTGCGGGTTTGAAATGATCATACCTGGGATTTATATTTCGAATTGAAATGATATATATCCGTATTCACTTGACCTAGGTTAGAAAATATTATACAGACACGTGGTTAATTTTAAATATAAAGATTTTTTTGAAAATTCTAAGTATTTGTAATTTAAAATATATGAGATTTTACCTTAAATTGGATTTAAATGATTTAAATAAATTTTATAGTGATTCTTCTATAAGTTAAATTGGTATAAGTCAATAAATGATTAAAATGTAAATTAAAATGTGATTTGACTTAATAATTGAAAATTTGGTTTAAATGGAATTTTAGGCTTAACTTGGAAATAAAATATTTTATTTATGAAATGGATATTTTAAAAGTAAATAGAGTATCAAGTTATTGTTAAATTAAAAGTTAAGCAATTTAAGTGTATTTTTGACTTAATAAATGAATTATGGTTTAATTGGATATTTTATTTGTAAAAATATATTTTATAAAATCATAAGTGCAATGATATCCAAATAAATATTTCCGAAAAGTGAGATATGTTCTATAAGTTAAAAATGGTGAAAAACTGAAATTATAGTGTTTCTAAAATGCTATAATGAATCTCAGATTTGTATTGGCATCATTTCTGAAATGCTGTGGTTTTAAGGTAGTGTTTTACAAGTGTTACCATTTCTGAAAATGTACTATTTTTCCAAACACCATTATATCTGCAGTAATGTTTTCTGAGTGCTGTTGTTTCTGAAAAGACAATAATTTTTGAAATACTACTATATCTGCAGTAACGATTTTCTGAGTGCTGCTGTTTCTGAAAGGACTATTTTTGAAACACTATTATATGTACAGTAACGTTTTCTAAGTGCTGCTATTTCTGAAAAGATAATGATTTCGAAATGCTAATATATGTATCATCACATTTTCAAAGTGCTACAAATGCTAAAATTAAAATGTTTTTGAAATTGTTATAATTGAATGAATGAACTTAGAAATGATACCACTTTGGAAATGAATATCATTTTTGAAAGATATTGACATTGAATTTAAATGGTTTAAATTGAATATGTTTTGAATTTAAATACAAACCATTTTGAAATTTATAACCACGGGTTATAATAACGATTGGTTGTTAAAGAGACCGGGATCGGATATGGACATACTCTCTGTCGATACCGAAAACCACTTTAACAACTGTGTATGCGGTGGAGATTCCAGAATGAATTAGGATGGTGGCGACGATCCTATGGTATTTACGTGGACCTAACTCCCGTGAGTTAGCATAAGGTGGCTAAAACAGGAGCGATTCCGGGCTAATGAGGTAGCTTCTCTTATCGGACACATTCCATCGTATAGCATTCTATTACTTTGTGATTGATTGGGTGCACCCCTTGATTCGGGAGTGTGGCTCGAGTTGGGCGATTGTTGCGGCTTTGCGTTACCAATAGTCCGGATGCGTAATTGGTATATCTACCCTGGCATTGCCTAGTTGTGCCGTGTCACCTACCATAGCATGCTTTACTACGAGTTTGATTTATGTCGTACCTATGGAGTATCCTCTGGTAGCTCCAGTTTACAGAGTATTACGGTACTGTATAGACTATTGGCATACCTAAAAATGTGTTAAGGTGGAAAACGTAAAGCCTTAACGCTATTTTTAAATAAGTTTACTTTACTTTAGACATTATTATAATAGCGTATCTTACTACATAGTAGATAGTTTGACGGATCCTTAAAGGATGGGCGATCCCAAGCATCCTTTAAGTTATTGATGCATTTCTATTACAGTTCACTTGAGTTGATTTACATTGTATAAGTATGTATGTCCTAACTCGAGTGTTTGTGTTTTTGCTTTACGCTCGAGTAAGCTTGAGTATCACAGCTTTGGATTCATCTTCTAGAGCTAGAGATTTGCTGGAGTTTATCTGTCTATCTAGTTGTCTATTTCCCTTTTAGTTATTTCCTATTCAACTTTGTTTATGTATTTGCGAACTTATGTATTCAGACTTCTGTTGTATCTGTTTTCATACCATGGTATTTTGTATCTATTTTGAGACTATGTATTGTAGTAGCTTCATGAACTACTATGTATTTTATTTCCGCTGTGAGTTATTCTAATATTCTATGTCTGTGATTCTGTGATTGATTTTATTTGCTCCAAATTTATTTACAATCTATCGTTTTGAATTATTCAAGTCCGACATGTGTGGTTTTATTGTCGATTTGAATGGTCCAAAATAGTGGGTCGTTATAGATACGAAATTGTAACGACCCCACCGTGATGCGCAGATTAGCAAAGAACATTACAAGTAATGTCGTCTGCTAATCCGAAGAATATGGCTTGTTAAGGGCGATCGAATGTGAATTTTGCTTTGTAAAAATACTGACACGTCATTTATACATTTTCACTTAATAGCTGAATTGAATTTGACGTGTACAATATTAATACAAAGTAATAGACACACCGATTTCTCATAATCAGAACAATATATCATATAAATAACAGTCACCGATCACAGCGGAATAAATCTTAACTTACACATAAACATATTTTTAGTTTACAAAATGAAATACTAAATTTGATTGTTATACAAGTTTAACAATTCTCTAATCTCAATTGTACATCTTATAAACATATTCACAAATTTCCCAAATGAGGTAAACTAAAAAGTCAAAAGTGTTTATCTCCTTGCTAGCCCAAAAATCCAAAAGTCAACTTGTCCTGTAACCTGAAAAGTCTCGGCCTGACCCGAGCAAAATAACACCCGGGTCAGACTATCTCTAAATATCCAATAAGGTGAGAACAAGATATTACATAAGAATATACAACTTATAAATAAATACAAATGTTCAGGATACAAAAGGTTAGGGAATTAATTCAACTTAGAACAGGGTTATAAGTTTAAGTCACAGACATGAACTAGTCACTAAACATAGAATAATAGGACCAACTTAATTTTTCATCCATCACAAGGCACAAGAATATATATTTATTTCACGAACACAAGACACAAGAATATATATTTATTTCATGAACACAAGACCCAAGAATATATTTATTTCACAAACACAGAATAGTCACAGAATCCAAATATCCAGAATCCAAGAGATCTTAATCCAAACCGATCGTAATGATCGTCCAAAACAATCGCAATGATTGTACTCAAAACCCGTGGCAAACAAACAAACAAATTGGTATCACTCGAACTGATCCGATACCAAGGATCGTACTCAGACCAGGAGCACAGAATCACAGAATGATCTCAAAGATAGTCCATACCGATCAAGGTGATCGTAGAAACCATGACTCGATAAATCCACATTTATTTAATATTATTAAATTATTATGTTCGAAAAGAAATCCAGGAATAAACTTCTTAAGGATCTAGTAGCCACTTGCCGCACACCAAAAGAGAGTAAACTCTAAAGTGCCAAATACTATCACCTTCAGTAATCACTAGAATTTAACCAATACGTCTCATGCCGTATGGTGAAATTCAAGTATTTACTAAAAGCTAGTAAATATCACTTATTACGGATACCACTGGAAAACCTGAACCATATTCTCTTAAGGATCTAGTAACCACTTGTCGCACACCAGAAGAGAATACAACTCTAAAGTGTAAAATACTTGCTAATAGCAATCACATGAATTTAACCGTGGCATCCCATACTACCAGGTGAAATTCGAGTATTTGCTAATAGGCTAGTAAATTCCACTCAAACATTCTATTCAATGAGTTATACCATATTCAACGAAGCGTTATTCGAAAGCATTTAAACCAATCGATGATACTATGTCGATTATTAGTACTCCTCAAATTATATAGTTAAGGTTCTTAAAATATTTTTCTCTTTTGAGTTTATTACTTAAAACACTTATTATAATTCCATAAATCCGTTTATTATTTAACTTTCAAAAGGCCTCGACGTTGTTATGAGGTGAAGGCTTTGGTATATAAGTACCCACTTCATAGTATTATCCACGATGTGGGACTGTTATTCCCATTTTGAAGGGGTGTTACAATCTCCCCCCCCCCCCATTTAGAGCCCAACGCCCTCGTTGGCTCATGAACACAACACCATCCAGGCATCGTGGCTGTAACATGTACAGACCATAATTCCGGCTGGGTATGGCTCTAATACTAATGTAATAGCCCACACCTCATTACAACGTCGAGGCCTTTTGAGGAACAAAACCACATACCTTGGCTTGGCCCATGAGGTGGAGGTGACTAAGTTGAGGACAATATCTTCAATGATTCTTTTTTGTTTGAAAGACGTTTTCTAATATATGCATACAAATTTTCAGCTCAATACAAGTTAATATGTTCCTTTGTTTCATGCCTGGAAGTTGAACCCAAGATGGTTTCAGGCCTGTACATTTTTGGTTTTTGAACTGTTGCAAACATGACCTGAGTACATGTTTGAGACAGCATAACTCATTCATTTCAAATCGGATTTGAGTAATTCTTTTTGAAGATTGAAGTAGGAGTGTTGAGTTACATTCTTGCAAAATTTCATGACAATCTGGGTTCGATTGCTATTTCAAAACTGCTGTCTAACTTGAACCCGCAGCCTGCTGGAATTCAGCGATTTAACCTTGTTTTTAGTCCAACTTTGAGACGACGGAAATTCTTCGTTTCAAATCGGATTTGAATGATTCTTTTTTCAGATTGAAGTAGGAATGTTGAACTATATTTATGCAGAATTTCAAGTCATTTTGATACAGTTAACTTGTTCAAACCTGCTATCGAATATTGAGTCGCAGCTTGTTTTAAACGGATAATACTTGGTGTAATTTTCGTTATTTCGAGGTTTTCTTGATATTTCTTACTGGATTTCATACACAAGTATTATAATGTGTTTTAAAAATGTTTTTTAAATAAATGGGATTTTGAAATTATTATTATATATTATTTTTTAGTATAAAAATTATATACTCTATAATAAGATAATTTCAAAGGCAATTTCTAAAGCGATTTCAAAACGTTCCTAAAGCTCATTTTCTTCAACTTAATTTCTATATAACACACAATTTTGCACTTCGAGCGAAGAGGGAGGAGAATTAAGTGATTAAATTAACGCACATGTTCATTATATGTTAATACAAATATCTCATATATCTTTTCTCAACTCCTTCTTCCTCCTTCAGCCTAAAACCAAAACACAGTAAAATCTCTTCTTCCAAGGTGCAACAATTTCTTCATTTAATTCAACTAAATCAAAGTCTTTTTGCAATCTAGAGACAAATCAAAGATAATCAACTCCAAAACCCTATAATTTCAGCAAAATCCTAATTTCAAAAATCGGTTTTCTAATTTATTGTTGAATTCCTCTTGCATGTCCTTTTCTTTTGTTCTACAGGTTCTCAAGGCTTGTAATCTCAAGCCAAGCTTCTGTTTTGCAACCAAAATCCGAGTCTTTCCATTGCAACAACAGGGTGAGTTACTGCTCATAATTGCTAGCTGAAGCAAAAGCTTCAAAATGCCAAAATCTAACCGAAAATAGCTTCAATACCTTGATATTATGTTCATTTTTTGCTTTTGGTGAAATCTGAGTTTGTATGTCACTTTGCACATCATTTTCTCCCAATTCCGGCAACGAAATGTTGTCGGATTTTCTTCAGTTGATAGCCTGTGTTGTAGTATATGCATGTCAAATTTAATTGCAAAACATATTCGTCTGATGCCTGAAAAGTGCACTGCAAAATCAATGCACAGCCTGAAAATTTTCTATGCATATTTTGTTTTCTGAGTTACTGCAAACATGGCATGAGTCCATGTTTGAGACAGCATATCTCTTTCATTTCTTACTCGAATTGCATGATTCTTTTTTTGTTTGAAAGGTGAAGTTCTCTACTATAATCGTACTAAATTTCAAGTCATTTCGACATAGATAGCATATATATAAATATGCTGCCAAACTTTGACCTAGACCATGTTTTTGCCCAGAGTTTTACACTGAAAACACTGTCTGTGTTCAATTTTGAGACATCATAAATTTCTTAAATTTCATCCAAATTGCATCAATCTTTTTTTGTTTGAAAGATAAAGTTTTCTACTACATGCATACCAATTTTGAGCTCAATCTGATGCCATTTAATCCTCTATTTCATGCCTGGAAATTGAATCCAAGATGGTTTCCGGCCTGTACATTTTTGGTTTTCGAACTGTTACAAACATGGCCTGAGTCCATGTTTGAGACAGCATAACTCATTCGTTTCACATCGGATTTGAGTGATTCTTTTTGCAGATTGAAGTAAGAGTGTTGATTTACATGCCTGTAAAATTTTATAACAATCTGGGTTCGTTTGCTATTTCGAAACTACTGTCGAACTTGAATCCGCAGCATGTTGGAATTCAGTGATTTTACCTTGGCTTGGCCCATGAGGCGGAGGTGACTAAGTTGGGGACAATATCAACGTTAAGTGAGGTGCAGGCTGTTACAAAATGTCAGAAACAAGTTACGTATATGAACATTGATTTGTATAAGCAACTGTTTTGACTAGATAATCGATTAGTCGACTATCGAACTTAACCAGGTATTATCTTATATCTTTAATATGAATGTTTTAAAGATAATAAAAGTATGGAATAGTTTTGGATTTTTGGTGACAATGTGTTAATAACATTCTTCTTTAACCCTTTTTTATTAAACTTATTGTGACGGCCCACCTTTTTGGACGGTTTAAATCGACAATAAACCACACATGTCAACTCAAACCATTCAAAAGGAAGTATAATCAATGGGGTAAACAAGAAAATAAGAGAAAATAAGGGAAAACAAAACACAGAATCTCACAGCGGAATGATAGAATATAATACTCAAATAAATAGTTCATGAAGCTGTTTTATAATATACATTTGATTACATAAGTTTTTTCTTTACAATAATCAGAGTACAAACAATGACATACCAATAATGATGCAGCGGAAAATTACTAATAATATAATATACCAAACTCCGTCTTCGCCCTCCAAAAATAAAGTCCTCAACACTGAAATGCTCAGGCTGACCCAAGCATAATGAAAAGACAAAACACTCGAGTCAGAACTAAAAGATCTTATGTAAGTTAAATCAACAATAAGTAAATATGAGTGTAATGGCTTCAGAGATGTTTATGGGATTTTAAATCTCCTATCCAGTGTATAACGTGCGTGCAATAGCTAAAGAGATATTTCAGGATTTTCCATCTCCTAAGGATCCATTAAACTACCTATATGCTGTAAAATACGTTATATATATGTAGTGCCTATCAGTAAAGTAAAATATTAAAATAGCGTTAAGGCGTTACCCATATCTCCCTTAACACATTTTTTATAGGCATCGTAGTCTATACAGTACTGTAAACTCCACCGTAAACTGGTGGGCTATTAGGGAGCACCTCTGTGATGCCCCACCCCAAAACCCACACTAACAAAGAGTATTACTAGGTAATACTGTCTGCTAATGCAGAGAATTGGGCTATTTAGGAGCGACCATTATAGTCTTGTATTATACAAGCACTAAGTATGTTGATAAGGTGCTCAATTTTTTTTTCATTTTTCATTTCATCTTAAGTGGTTCAACATACTTAATCCTTATCTAATACAATACTATGGTGGCTACAGGATCGATTCAGAATAAAACATAACAGCAATAATAATCACAGATCACAGAATAGCAAACACAGTCATATATATACATACATCAAGTACAATAAAGAGTGTCATATGTGGTTGACGATACAATCCAGAATATAAACATACATCATATCCCCCACAAAAGAATATACATAGCCAAGTACACAACAAAAGACACTACACAAGACTAAGCATCAAGTCCAAAAGTCGATAGACGGGTCCAAGCTAACAGCTAAGCAAAACCAAGAGACCTAACCTACAACTCGGTCTGACCCGAGTAATAAATACACGGGTCAGGCTAACTAGAACAAGATAATTAGCAATAGATAATAGGATATGAGTCTCATAAAGGAAATATTCCTTTAATCAAAAGGAATGATATAAACATAGTTTTTCACACAATCCAAGTATTGGAAACATTATAATGTCTCAAGGTTATCTCAAGAACAGCTACAACTCGATATAAAGGTTTCCTGCTTAAAGGTTATGCTTTCACCGAGAAGCAATCACTCGGGGATTTCGGAGCTAGGATTTTGGATTCAAAATCTTAGGAACTTGGATTCTAGGAAGTAATGGCTAGGCCACCAACAAGGAAGCAAGTGACAGAAAGGAGCAATCAAGAGGGAAGTCAAGAGGCTTCCTCTGGAGCTGGAGTAGGTCAGGCATCCATCTACATCACCAGAGATGAGATGGAAGCGATGTTGAAAAGACAAGAGGAGATGGTGCAGGATCTTCTCAGACAATTTGCACAAGCAGGAAATGCAGGAGCTCGGATGCGTGGAGCTGGATCAGAAGCGCTCATCCAGCAAGCAGAGGGAGTGGCTCAGCAGGGGGCAGCCCCCAATCAGCAGACGGCTATCAATCTGGATGGACCTAGACTTAGGGGCACACCACCAGGAAATGTTGGACCAATCCATTGAGGGATACCAGATGACGCTGTGCAACCCGACACCAACAGGAGTGCGGGAGTACGTGATGAGGAGTATGTGCCAGGATTCCCTCGTGAACTCGGGGGATAGATCAGAGGTAGCGGATAAGGATTACAGTTTGGCGACAATGACAGATTAGCGGAGATGGTCAGACGAGCTATGAGAAGTGGATTGGTAAATAATGACTTGGAGGATGTGAATAGGAGTCCATTTACTCCTACTATCAGGCAAGCTAGGAACCCTCCGGATTTTAAGCTACCAACGTTGGAGATGTATGATGGGATAACGGATCCCGCCGTTCTCCTGACAAGGTACATGAGGCATATGGAGGTACTAGGGGCATCGGATGAGGTCATGGCTCGATGTTTCCCTTTGTATTTGACAGATATCTCAGCTATGTGGTTCAGACAGCTGGAGAGTGGTTCTATTGACACTTGGACAGAGCTGATTGAGAGGTTTATGAGGCAATTTCGGGTCCATATAGTCAGACCCAAGAACGTAATGACCTTGACATCGATGAAACAATGGAAGGGAGAGTCGCTCAGGGATTTCTTAACCAGATTCAATGCAGCGGTAGCTTCAGTGGATCGACCCGATCCGTCGATGGTTTTGATGGCAGCAGTTTCAGGAATTGCAGATAATTCGGATTTTAAGATATCGTTGGAATGAGACCCATCGACGGATCTCGGAGAGTTTTACCAATAGGTCGAAAGGTTCCTAAGGCAGGAAGATGTGCAGGCTGAGAGAGTAGGGAGAGAGGATGAAGCTTATGCAGTGAGGGGTGGAGGTCCACCCAGGGAGGATCCAAGTAAAGACGATAAAGAAAAAAGGAACAAATAGCAACAGTGGCACTTCGAAGAGGCCTCGAAGGGAGTCAAAGTTTTCTTCTTACATAGATTTAACTGAGACTCTAGAAAGGATTTACTTGGATACTCGAGGGCGCCTCCAATATCGAAGGCCGGCAAAGAGAGAGCCTTCTGAATATGAGCGGGCATCGGGAAAGCATTGCCTATTCCATGAGCTGGATGGGCACAACACAAACGACTGCAGGCATTTGAAAGATATCATTGAGGAGCATGTAAGGAATGGTCATCTACAACAGTATGTAAGGACGAGCTGTGGCAGCGGGACAGGAGCGACCACCGCCTACCTCGAACGAAGATGGCACTGGGCCTAGGCAACGTCAGCTCATTATCAACTAAACAGATTTATGGTTTTGAATAAGTAATAGAACTCAAAGTAATACGTCTAGGTCACTTACACATGTACGGGATCGAGGACGGTCCTTAGGCATGCTCTGAGATGACAAAAAACCGTACTACTTGAGTCTATGAAATCCTATTTTCTTTATATTTTTCTACAAACTCTGGTTTCTTCTGTGGCACTTTGGACATTTAATTCCTTTTGATGTACGAACTTCTGCTTTGATAACTGAATTCTGTAACAATTGGATTTGGATCAGTGTAATAAATAATACAGGTCTCGTGATCACGGTCCCGACCGGTGAGACGGAGAAGTGATCGCAAGTTACTAGTCCTTTCGCCGGAGAGAGATGGAATGGACTCGGAGAGAATATCAAAGTCTTTGGCCAGAGAGCCGAGGCCGGAGAATATGAAAGTCCTTGGCCGAAGAGCCGAGGCCGGTGAATATCAAAGTCCTTTGCCAGAGAGTCGAGGCCGGAGAATATGAAAGTCCTTGGCCGGAGAGCTGAGGCCAGTGAATATCAAAGTCCTTGGCCGGAGAGCCGAGGCCGGAGAATATGAAAATCCTTGGTCGGAGAGCCGAAGCTGGTGAATATCAATGCCTTTGGTCGGAGAGCCGAGGCCGGAGAATATGAAAATCCTTGGTCGGAGAGCCGAGACCGATGAATATCGAAGTCCTTGGCCGGAAGACCGAGGCCGGAGAACTTACAAGCCCTTGACCGAAGAGCTGAAGCTGGAACAGGGTAACACGACCCGGCGAGGACTATTGATTCACGGTTAAACCCGGAGAGGTCATGAATTTAATAATATGGTCATGAACGGGATATGGACTTCGGATATTGGATTTGAGGCTATTCAAAACACACCTTCCAATAGCAAGGCATGTTTTGGGGGGCAAAGTGTTAACCCGCCTTTTGGAAAGGCTATAGGCAGGCGGATTTAACTAAGTCGATTTCTCAGTTATCGAGGATGGAATGTGGTAGGTTTGAGTCGACTGGATGGATAGGTAACGCAGCACATTTGGAAGTCGTGCCGTTCGGCATGGAAGTCGCTCGACATGGAAGTCGTTCGGCAAGGAAGTCGCTACAGGAAGTCGCTACAGGAAGTCGTGCCGTTCGGCATGGAAGTCGCTCTGCATAAAAGTCGTTCGGCATGGAAGTCACTACAGGAAGTTGTGCCGTTCGGCATGGAAGTCGCTCGGCATGGAAGTCGTTCGGCATGGAAGTCACTACAGGAAGTAGCTACAGGAAGTCTCTGTAGGAAGTCGCTACAGAAAGTCATGCCGTTCGGCATGGAAGTCGCTCGGCATGGAAGTCGTTCGGTAAGGAAGTCACTACAGGAAGTCGTGCTGTTCGGCATGGAAGTCGTTCGGAATGGAAGTCGCTACACGAAGTCGCCACAGGAAGTCGCTTGTACCATGATGAAGGATGTTGGCTCGGCTATGGGCCTAATGGGCCCGGACTGCTAAGGAAGCCCAGTAACTCGGGATTTGCCTATAAATATAGCATGAGGGGGTTCAGAAAGGGGATCTTCCTTCGGCTCTTTGGTTTTTTATTTTCGAAGGCTAGGACTACTCTGCAGTGTTGTAACTGTAATCGATTATTGCAGCAATAAAAAGAAAACTTCTGGAGTGGACGTAGGCCGGAGTTAGCCGAACCACTATAAAATATGTTGTTCTTTACTGCTTTCATTTTAATTTTGACTGTTTTTCATATTATTACTCTCTACATACATTCTATCTGTTATTGGCGACTGTTAGTTGGTGCTTTCATTTACATTTGGGTGTTAGTGACCAATTTTGGTGCTAACAGGTTACTCATACTATAAGTTCAAATAAACAATCACATAAATCCATAGAAGGAAACCCTGAAATCTCCGAAATCTCATAACTCGTGGAACTGTAATAAGAGTTCAAAATCTCATAAATGAAATCACCATATATATATAAATCCTCATATAGCTCAAGGCTATAATAAATAAATAAAATCATCTCAAAAATGGTGAAGTCATAAATAAACTCAAAACTCAGAAAATAGCCCGGATTGGATCCAAATCCCCGATTGCATGCTGAAGCAATGCTGCACATGCCAAACTCGTGTTGAGTACTATATATATATATATATATATTAGGTACCTATCTCATGAACCCGAAGGTCAAACTCATGGTGACCGAAGTCACATAACCCGTGATAACCGAAGTCACATAAACTCGTGATGACCCAAAGGTCTATATAACTCGTGATGACCGAAGTCACATAACCCGTGATGACCGAAGTCACATAACTCATGATGACCCGAAGGTCTATAGTACTGGCATAACTCGTGAATGTGTCACAAACTCCCAGAGAGGAACTCGAAAAGTGGTAACAGTGCATCCTATACCACACGTTCTCACTTAACGGTTTCCTAACTGCTAGTCAATGCTACATTAGAAAACAACATCATTTAAAATCTCAAATCTCAGAAAACTCATAACTCGCCTCATCTCATCGGCAAGTACACAAAACAATATATTGTTCTTATAGATCATAACTCCTAAAATAGGAGATCTCAAACCACAAAGTTCGCCAATGATTGGCCATCTCAAATAATTCCTAAAAATAGGAATTTACAAATCTCAAACTTGCCAAAGAAAGGCAATCACTAATAACAACTCAGAAATTCATAATTTCAAACGAACAACTCCGGAATTAACTGAAAAAGTAACACATGTGTCTCATACAACATGTTTTACTAAATCGTTTAATTTTCTTCCTCATACGTTCGAAGAGTGCAAAATAGTGTATTTTATATATAAAATAATTTACTTGAGAAAACTAGATTTTGAAACAATTTTTGAAATCATTTGAAAAACAGTTCTTTGAAAATTCTCCTTATTATAGGAAATAAATATATTTTAATAGCTTTAAAATAATTTAAAAAAATAATTTATAAATATTGAAAAATATTTATTTCAAAAGCCATTTAAATTATAAAATTATTTCCAAAGTCATTTTAGAAAAACTCGTGTTCGAAACAAAAGAAATCGTCAGAAATCACCGAAATTCAACATATGGAAATGTCTCAAAAACTCGTCAATCCGGGATTCGGATTGAACCAAATTTTGGCTTACCTATAGATAGTTCAAAGCCCCTCAAAAGCATCTCATAAAAACAAAAAAATAATCAGCAAAAATCGACGAAACAACAGGCAAAAACTGCAAAACAAAGGGGGAAGGCAGGGGAAATTTTCCCCTGCACAAGTCGACCTGTGCATTGCTTAGGTCGACCCTAGGGTCGACCTAGGCAGTGTATGGGTCGACCTATAGGTCGACCCAGGGAGGTGCAAGGTCGACCTGTGATACGCGAATGCTAAAGGTTGTTTTCTACTTGTTTCGAGTGATTTTCTAAGCACTATTTCAGCATTCTACAAGATGAATTTGACTCTAAATTTTTGCAAGCACATACTATAACACACAAACACCAATCCGGAGGAAATCTGAATTGATTTCATAACAAGAACAATTGGGTACAAGATCAAGAAGAAGAGGTTTGAAACAAATATACACTGTAAACTTTCAATAGAGCTTTTTGTTTACAGTAACCAGTTGATTCAGCAATTTCAGCAAGCAACAAGTTCTAAGCTAGCATTTGTGAGCTTTTTACTCACCTTGGCATCAAGTTTGAGCGATTTAGAGTGCAAGTTGATAGCTTTTTGCAGCAATGGAGCCTTCAAAAACCTGTAGAAGCTAAAAATGGAACATGCAGGAAAGAAGAAGACTAGTTACAGACAATTCTCTATACAAATCAACATTTTGATGAAATAATTGAAGTATTGGCTTTGATTACCTGTTCTCCTATTTGATTTACAAGTTTTCTTCTTGATTTCAACTAATTTGGAAGCAAAATTTTCAATTTTGAAAGAGAGTGGCCAATATTTCATTTACTGTCAATTTCTTGAGAAGAAGCCAATGAAAAGAAAACTAACGTACATATTTTTCTTTTCCTTCTCCTGAGGCTTCCAGAATTGGGTTTAGGATCTCAAACTCTACCCATTTAGCCCAATTATCATACTGAGAGAAAATTCACTAAGTAAAGCATACTTTCATTCTTTTTTTTACATATATTCACACACTTTCTCCTATTTATACCAAACAAAATTTTATACAATAAAAGTTTATGTAAACAAAATTGTTTTCACAACAAAGATAAAAATTATTTTAACTATAGAAATTAGTTTCTATCATTAAAACCATGTTTTTACTTAAATTTCACAATTTACACGTTTTATTACATAAAACACCATTTTTAACCTAAGAATTTATACAAAAATTATTTTCTTATCAAAATAAACACAACAAACCATACTAACTCCACTTTTACATCAAAATATTATTTTTAAACAATATTTCATCTTTTATATTTATAAAATACATAAATACTACTACTATCTCCTTTAAAGTCAATAAAAGCTTAACACTGGCAATAATTTACAAAAGTATTGCATTTACTCAAATTAAAATCATAAAATGATCATATTTCAACAAAATAAAGTTTTAAAACTTTATTTTCAACCATTTATATTCATTTCAACAAATCAATGTTGAATTAAATTACTTAATCAATTTATTAACACAAAATTAACATAATTCCAAAATTCACAATTTATTCAACTAAATTCTCAACCAAACAATATTAAATCCAATTTATTTCCAAAAACTCATTGTTTATTTAAAATAAACAATTTTTAACAAATTCTCTAGCTCCAATTTATTTTATTTCCAATATTAAATTATAACTACCGTTATAATTTAATATTACAGGTAATCACCAATACTAGGGTTGTTACAGACTCCCTCCTTATAAAAATTGCTTCCTCGTAATTTCTAGAGAAGAGCTGTATTCAACATAATTTATTTCATCAAACAAAGGAAAAACAGATGGTTTGAAGTTGAAAATTCTCACCTTCGGTGTGAGAAGATAGAAATCCAGGGTAAGATTGCTCGATGAATTCTTTGGTTTCCCAAGTGCAGTCATTGGGATTATTTGTCCATTGCATTTTCACGAGCGGCACACTCTTGTTTCGAAGGCGCTTAACCTCCAAAGCAAGAACTCTCACAGGATGCTGGACGAATGATAAATTAGGAGAGACTTCAAGCTTCTCTAATGCACGAGTATCAAGTACAGAATCTCGTAGACACTTCCTCAACTGAGAGACGTGAAACACGTCATGAACTCTAGAAAACTGATCGGGAAGTGCTACTCTATAAGCAATAGGACCGATACGCTCTGTAATAGGAAATGGCCCAATATATCGTGGTGCCAATTTCCTAGTCTGCCTAAAGCGTACCACCCTTTCAAGGAAGAAGCTCGAATATAGACTAGATCACCAACGGAAAACTCAAGAGGCTTCCTACGGTTGTCCACGTAGGATTTTGGCGACTCTGTGCCACTTTCATCCTCTCTTATAAGATTGATCTTCTAGGATGCTTCTCGAATAGATTCGGGGCCTAATATCAGCTTTTCCCTGGACTAAAGCCAACAAGATGGAGAACGACACGGCCTTCCATATAAGGCTTCAAAAGGAGCCATGCCGATAGAAGATTGGTAGCTATTATTATAAGTGAACTCAACTAAAGGAAGATGATCTTCCCAACCACCACCAAAATCTAGAATACAAGCACGAGGTAAATCTTCCAATATATGATTCACCCATTCAGTCTGTCCGTCAGACTGTGGGTGGTAAGTAGTGCTGAGATTAAGCTTTATGCCCAAAGCTTGCTGAAGACTTGCCAGAAGTGACTCGTGAAAAGTGGATCACGATCACATACAATAGAACTAGGAATACCGTGCAATCGCACGATCTCCTTAATATAGAGCTTCGATAGATAAGAGGCCGTCCTATTAGACTTAATAGGAATAAAAGGTGCAGAATTGGTAAAATGGTCCACAATAACCCAAATGTTGTTATGGCCCGACCTCGAACGAGGTAAGCCATCAATGAAATCCATAGAGATTTGGTCCCACTTCCACAACAAGACCTCCAAAGGCTGAAGAAGACCACTGGGTCACCAATGCTCGACCTTAATAAGTTGAAAAGTCAGGTAATTACTCACATAACTTGCCACATCTCGTTTCATGCCTTCCCAGTAATATAAGCGACGCATGTCAGCATACATCTTGCTGCTGCCTGGATGGATAGTGTACTTAGAACGGTGACACTCAACTAGAATGTCCCGCCTAGTATCTGGAATAGAAGGCACGAC
The DNA here is from genome assembly GCA_030737815.1 of Allium fistulosum. Lineage (NCBI taxonomy): Eukaryota > Viridiplantae > Streptophyta > Magnoliopsida > Asparagales > Amaryllidaceae > Allium > Allium fistulosum. The sequence continues at coordinate 539,916,207 of CM060901.1, read as the reverse complement.
TAATTTGTTTTTCTTACGAAGACATCCATGGCTGTCGATGCTGAAATCCCTCATCTCAATATCATCGCGGGATTCAGCTTACACTTCTGAATAAGAGAAGAAATATCGGAATCTTGCCGCTGAGCCTCGGCAATCCGATCCAATAAGCTAGGATAAGCATCCATGCTATATAATAAAATAGGAGAGCCTGAAGTGGAAGCACGATCTCGGATATCACACATAGATAGGAACTCTAAGGCTTTCCATTCTGCAAGCATCATGGAAACAACAGCTGATCACTTTCGACTCAAAGCATCAGCAACTCGATTCCCCTTGCCCGGGGTATACTGAATATCGAAGTCATAGGAAGCAAGAAACTCGAGCCAACGCTGTCGTCACATGTTGAGCTCCTTCTGGGTGAATAAATACTTGAGTGACTTGTGGTCGGTATAGAGAATAAAGTGTTCACCCAATAGATAATGACGCCATATCTTCAAAGCAAAGACAATGGTGGCTAGATCCAAATCATGGGTAGCGTATCGAACCTCATTCGAACGTAATTGCCTTGAAGCATAGGCAACTACCCGGTCCCTCTGCATAAGAACAGCACCAAGGCCACAATGACTAGCATTGATATAGACAATAAGATCTTGGTTCCCTTTGGGAACCACAAGGACAGGAGCATTAGTGAGAAGTTCTTTCAATTTCTGAATAGAATCTTCACACTTTTCAGACTAGATAAACCGAATGCCTTTTCTCGTAAGGCTAGTCAGAGGAAGCATAATGCGGGAAAAGTCTTTGATGAACCGACGGTAGTAACCCGCCAATCCAAGGAAGCTACGAATCTCGGTGACATTCTCGGGCCTCTTCCAGTTTTGGATGGCTTCGATCTTAGATGGATCGACCAAAATGCCCTTAAAAGATACTACATGGCCTATGAACTTGACTTGCTTTTCCCTAAAGTGGCACTTATAAAATTTGGCTTTGAGTTGATGCTGTCGAAGTGTACTCAAAACAATTCTAAGATGATAGGCATGATCAGCTTCAGACTTAGAATAAACAAGAATGTCGTCGATGAATACAAGAACAAACTTATCGAGATATTCCCATAATACTCGATTTATAAGGTTGACAAAGTATGCAGGAGCGTTCGTCAAACCAAACGACATGACGAGCCACTCATATGATCCATATCGAGTGTGAAATGCTGTGAGGGGAATGTTGTCGTCCGCAACTCGAAGCTGATGAAATCTGTGGCGAGGTCAAGCTTGGAAGAGACCTTAGCACCACTCAACTGATCGAACATGTCGTCGATCCTAGGCAATGGATAATGGTTCTTGATGGTTAACTCATTAAGCTTGCGGTAGTCAACGCATAGCCTAAGAGTCCCACCAGACTTCTTCACAAATACCACCACGGCTCCCCACGGTGAAGAACTAGATCGAATAAACTTCTTCGCTTCAAGCTCTAAAAGTTGCTTCTTGAGTTCCTCATTTTCTTTTGTAGACATCCTCGTGAGAGGACGACTAACTGGCTGTGCACCTAGAATGAGGTCAATGCGGAACTTGATAGCCCGCTTGAGTGGCAAACCCGAAACAGGCCCAAATATATCAAAGAAGTCACACACAACAGGAATCCGAGATATTTCTTCCTCATCTCGGGACTCAAGAGCGAATAAGGATGCTTCGGAATCATAATTGACATTCCAAAGAATAAGGAGAGCTGAGCTGGAGAATCGGGATATCGAAGATATATAATATGCTTAGAAGAAAGAATCCTGGCCTCCTATCGAACTAGCCAGTCCATACCCAAAATCATATCGAACCCAAGGAAATGAATCACGTGTAGATTCGCACATAAAGGAAAACCAAAAATAAATAATTCAACATCTTCACATAGCATGCTAAGGGTCGCGGATCCCCCGATAGGATTCACGATCCTTAAAGAAGTAACCAAAACATTCAAAGGTATGACATCAATAAGTTCCTTCGCTATGAATGAATGCGACGCACCTGTGTCGAAGAGAACTCGAATAGATCGGTCATGGAATAAAATAGAATCTTCCAGAATGGTAGAAGATATACCTCGAGGCTGAGATGGACTACCAGAAGCCTTCACCACATTCAGATTCCCCAAACTAGAACCCTTCTCCTTCCTAGGACACGAAGAGATCAAATGTCCTTTCTTGCAATAAAGGCACTTACGGGGTTAAGGACAATCTCTAGCAAGGTGATCACGAGAGCCACAGTTGAAACATGCCAAAACTTTAGCTGAAGGATGTGCTACAAGAGAGTGAGAACTAGAACTGCTTTGCTTCTTCTTCTTACTAGGATGGAATGGCTTGGATTTAAAAAAGGGAAGCGCTTCTTGTTTGGATTTCTTCGAACCTCTGTCTCAATATCACTATCCCTTTCATTCTCAACCGCTTTGAGATGAAGGGCCACATCCACAAGCTCTTCAAAAAGACAATTTGAGCTGAAGCATAAAGAATTTCTTCAAGTACTTCTTAAGGCCCGAAACGAACTTGTGGTTCTTCTTATATGGAGTGCTAATGTACTCAAGACCATAGTTGGAAAAGGCCTCGAAAGATGCCACATACTCAGAAACAGTCGACTTCCCTTGCTTAAGATTAAGGAAACATCGAGCTAGAATAGCCTTCTCAGACTCTCGGACGAGCTTGAGCTCAAATCTCTCTCTGAATTGCTCCCACTCTAAGGTAGACTCATCAATCTTTGCTACGAGCAATTCATACCAATCCAAAGCACGTTCTTGCAACATACTAGATGCGACAAGAACGCGATGATGACTAGAAATCTCCATGCGAGTAAAAATGCGCTCGCATGTGCGGAGCCATGCCTAAACCTCTAAGACTGACTCCGAGCCTTTGAACGGCTTGCCTCCTAGATGGCTGAAGTCGCTACACATACGCGCAAATGCGAATTTGCACGAAGGAAAAGAATGAGTTGGAGGTTGAGTGCTCCTGGTAAGCTCGAGAATCTGATCGGTCGACATATACACACCTTCAGGACGTGACCCACTGGACGGCTCAGCATCTGAAGTGCGATCTCTTCCTCTTTCATCCATGAGCTGAAAGTTAAGATAAGATAAAATTATTCACAGGGTAGATTTTATAAATTCATTAAATAAGGAATACTACGGAATTATACAAGCATCAACTCAAAGCCAAATTTTATAAGGTGATGTTTAGGAGCGACCTTCATAGTCTTGTATTATACAAGCACTAAGTATGTTGATAAGGTGCTCAATTTTTTTTTTCATTTTCCATTTCATCTTAAGTGGTTCGACATACATAATCCTTATCTAATACAATACTATGGTGGCTACAGGATCGATTCAGAACAAAACATAATAGCAATAATAATCACAGATCACAGAACAGCAAACACAGTCAGATATATATACATACATCAGGTACAATACAGAGTGTCATATGTGGTTGACGATACAATCCACAATATATACATACATCATATCCCACACAAAAGAATATACATAACCAAGTGCACAACAAAAGATACTACACAAGACAAAGCATCAAGTCCAAAAGTCAATAGACGGGTCCAAGCTAACAGCTAAGCAAAACCAAGAGACCTAACCTGCAACTCGGTCTGACCCGAGTAATAAATACACGGGTCAGGCTAACTAGAACAAGATAATTAGCAATAGATAATAGGATATGAGTCTCATAAAGGAAATATTCCTTTAATCAAAAGGAATGATATGAACATTGTTTTTCACGCAATCCAAGTATTGGAAACATTATAATGTCTTAAGGTTATCTCAAGAACAACTACAACTCGATATAAAGGTTTCATACTCAAAGGTTACTCATGCTATAAGTCCAAATAAACAATCACATAAATTCACAGAAGGAAACCCATAAATCTCTGAAATCTCATAACTCGTGGAACTCTAATAAGAGTTCAAAATCTCATAAATGAAATCACCACATATATATAAATCCTCATATAGCTCAAGGATATAATAAATAAAACAATCATCTCAAAAATGGTGAAGTCATAAATAAACTCAAAACTCAAAAAATAGCCCGGATTGGATCCAAATCCCCGATTGCATGCTGAAGCAATGCTACACGTGCCAAACTCGTGTCCAGTACTATATATATTAGGTACCTATCTCATGAACCCGAAGGTCAAACTCGTGGTGATCGAAGTTACATAACTCATGATGACCGAAGTCACATAAACTCGTGATGACCCGAAGGTCTATATAACTTGTGATGAACGAAGTCACATAACTCGTGATGACCGAAGTCACATAACTCATGATGACTCGAAGGTGTATAGTACTGTCATATCTCCTGAATGTGTCACAAACTCCAAGAGAGGAACCCGAAAAGTGGTAACAGTGCATCCCATACCACTCGTTCTACTAAATCGTTTAATTCTCTACCTCGTACGTTCGAAGAGTGCAAAATAGTGTATTTTATGTATAAAATAATTTACTTGAGAAAACTGGATTTTAAAACAATTTTTGAAATCATTTGAAAAACAGTTCTTCGAAAATTATCTTTATTATAGGAAATAAATATATTTTGATAGCTTTAAAATAATTTATAAATATTGAAAAATATTTATTTCAAAAGCCATTTAGATAATAAATTATTTCCAAAGTCATTTTAGAAAAACTCGTGTTCGAAACAAAAGAAATCATCGAAAATCACTGAAATTCAACATATGGAAATGTCTCAAAAACTCGTTGACTCAAATTTTGGCTTACCTATAGATAGGTTAAAGCCAGTCAAAAGCATCTTAAAACAACACAAAAACGATCAGCAGAAATCGACGAAATAACAGGCAAAAACTGCATAACAAAAGGGGAAGGCACGGGAAATTTTACCCTGCACATGTCGACCTATAGGTCGACCTGTGCATTGCTTAGGTCGACCCTAGGTCGACCTAGGTAGTGTATGGGTCGACCTATAGGTCGACCCAGGATAGTGCAAGGTCGACCTGTGATACGCGAATGCTATAGGTTGTTTTTTACTTATTTCGAGTGATTTTCTGAGCACTATTTCAGCATTCTACAAGATGAATTTGACTCTAAAATTTTGCAAGCACATACTATAACACACAAACACCAATCCGGAGGAAATCCAGATTGATTTCATAACAAGAACAATTGGGTACAAGCTCAAGAAGAAGAGGTCTGAAACAAATATACACTGTAAACTTTCAACAGAGCTTTTTGTTTACAGTAAGCAGTTGATTCAGCAATTTCAGCAAGCAACAAGTTCTAAGCTAGCATTTGTGAGCTTTTTACTCACCTTGGCAACAAGTTTGAGTGATTTAGAGTGCAAGTTGATAGCTTTTTGCAGCAATGGAGCCTTCAAAAACCTGTAGAAGCTAAAAATGGAACATGCAGGAAAGAAGAAGACTAGTTACAGACAATTCTCTATACAAATCAAGATTTTGATGAAATAATTTAATTATTGGCTTTGATTACCTGTTCTCTTATTTGATTTACAAGTTTTCTTCTTGATTTCAACTAATTTGGAAGCAAAAAAATTAATTTTGAAAGAGAGTGGCCATTATTTCATTTACTATCAGTTTCTTGAGAAGAAGACAATGAAAAGAAAACTAACGTACGGATTTTTCTTTTTCTTCTCCTGAGGCTTTTAGGTTTGGGTTTAGGATCTCAAACTCTACCCAATTAGCCCAATTATCATACTTAGAGAAAAATTCACTAAGTAAAGCATATTTTCGTTCCGTTTTTTTTTACATATATTCACACACTTACTCTTGTTTATACCAGACAAAATTTTATACAACAAAAGTTTATGTAAACAAAATTGTTTTCACAACAAAAATAAAAATTATTTTAACTACAGAAATTTTTTTCTATCATTAAAACCATGTTTTTACTTAAATTTCACAATTTACACTTTTTATTACATAAAACACCATTTTTAACGGAAGAATTTATACAAAAATTATTTTCTTATCAAAATAAACACAACAAACCATAGTAACTCCACTTTTACATCAAAATATTATTCTTAAACAATATTTAATCTTTTATATTTATAAAATACATAAATACTACTACTATCTCCTTTAAAGTCAATAAAAGCTTAACATTGGCAATAATTTACAAAAGTATTGCATTTACTCAAATTAAAATCATAAAATGATCATATTTCACTAAAACTAACAAAATAAAGTTTTTAAAACTTTATTTTCAACAATTTATATTCATTTCAACTAATCAATGTTGAATTAAATCACTTAATCAATTTATTAACACAAAATTAACATAATTCCAAAATTCACAATTTATTCAATGAAATTCTCAACCAAATAATATTAAATCCAATTTATTTCCAAAAACTCATTATTTATTTAAAATAAACAATTTTTAACAAATTCTCTAGCTCTAATTTATTTTATTTCCAATATTAAATTATAACTACCATTATAATTATAACTACTATTATAATTTAATATTACAGGTAATCATCAATACTAGGGTTGTTACAACCACATAGGTACGACGTAAACCAAAATCATAGTGGGCTCGATAAGGCAAATGACAAGGCACGCGAGGCAATGCCTAGGGTAGGATACTACCATTTTGCATGCCCGGACTAGTGGTAACGTAGAGCAGCTACTACCGCCCACCTCGAAACACACTCCCATAATCAAATCGAGAGTGGCCACCAACCAATCACAAAGTAACATATATGGTATCGAAGAAGTGTGTCTGATAGGAGGAGCGACCTCACTTAACCTAGGATAGCTCCTGTTTTAATCATATCAAGTTGACCTGAAGGTCAGGGTTACGTTCTTACCTCATACCAGTAGCGTTCGCCAACCATCCTACTTCGTTCAGGATTCTCCACCATGTGCACAGTTGTTAAAGTGGTTTCGAAATTGGCAGAGAGTAAATATCGAACCCCAGTCTCTTTAACAACCAAACGCTTATTTCACACCGTGGTCATTTTATAAAATCCAAAAATAGTTTATACCTTCATATCAATATATCTATATACTTATTCCAAAAGTATAAGTATATTCATAAATACCGAGGAAGATTTTCTTTCAATCAATTTCGAAAATAATTTATAAATCTCTCTTAAACCATTTATGAATTATTTATATGCTTTAGAACCATTTATAAAGCTATTTATAAATTCCAAAATAGTTTACAACTCTTTCCCTTATTATAAACCTCTATACAAATTCTTTTAAAACGCTTCCAAATTCCTTTATACAAGTTCTTTTATAAAACCCTTATAAACTCCTTTATAAAACCATTAAAAATCCTTTATAAAAATCTTTAATAAAATCCTTTTATAAAATTCATTGTAAAATCTTTTACAAAACTTTTATAAATTCCTTACAATTTTTTTTACAAAATTCTAAATTTTTTTACAAAAACCTTTTATCTACTAAAGTTATTATAAAAGTCTATATTTATTATCTTAAATTAAATTTTGAATAAATCTTTAAAACTATATTAAATATTTTATTTAAATTAAAATTTAAACCATTTAATAATATATTTTTAAAACTAAATAAAATTATAAGTAAAAATCTTAAATTTACCTTTTAAACCATATATTAACTTATAATTTGAAACTTTAATACATATAAAATAAATTATTTTCCAAATATAAATTTTAAATAAAATCATTAAATTAAATTTAAAAATCAAATTTATAAATCAAACATACTTTACCATTTAGAAAATAATTTAAAACTGACCAACGGTGTCCGTATATAATTTTCTACCCTATGGTCAAGTGATAGGGTATGTATCATTTCAACCCAAATTAGTTAAATTTTCCGGGTATATATCATTTCAACCCGTATCCCGAATCAATTATTTACAAATCAATAAAATCGCTCGGGTATGTATCATTTCAACTCATAATAATTTTCCCTAATCTATAAGATCATTCGGGTATGTATCATTTCAACCCATAGTGATTTTCCTAATCAACAAACTAAGGGAACCTGCAGTGTGATAACAACATATATAATAAACATAACATCTAATCATCCAAAATGTCAACAGATAAACATCCATCACAATCAACATCCAAATCAGTCAATAAATCACAACAATTAACTGGTTATCAGTATCAGGTATTTAACTATCAACTTAATTTCAATATTAATTTAAATAGCAATTTTATTTCAAATTAAATTTAAATGACAATTTAAATTACCAAGAAGCAATTAATAAAATTCTTATCAATTCATAAATTTAATTCAACTAACATAAGAAGGCTTAGTATTTCGTGAGTGGGTTAAATCACTCACCTTCGATTCATAGTCGATTTAAAATCCAATAAAAGCCCAAAATTTGAGTAGTCTCCAAATTCAACCAAACCAGTTCCATGTTGTCCGAAATTTCGATACGATGCCATCGGAGAAAATGTCTTCCAAATCCGAGTTCATATGCAAAAGTTATATACGTTAGAACGTTGAAATTCAAATGTAAATTAAAAATAAATTATAGGGGCAAAAACGTAATTTTATTTACCTTCCAAAACCCTAACCCAGATCGTACGCGCGACAACTTGCTCCAGCCATCGACTTCATCAACCAACTGCCGCCACTACACAAGTCAACGACCGGATCAAGCCACCGCACTGTGCTCCCCTACTCAGGCTGACCTTCCCTAGGTCGCGCACACTCCTCCGAAGCCCCCACTTGGAAGCCACCGCCGCCGCCTATATTTGCCTATCGTGGAAAATTGAGGTGCCTCCGACAAGATGTAACCGTACAAATGAACTCACCTTGACATCCTCTACAAACTGCAACTTACCGATCGACGAATCGTTGCACATCCACCGTTGATCGCGAAACCCTAGGATGGACGGCCGAAACTGTTTCACTAATTTCTGACCAAACGATATATATAATTTGATGGGGTTTGAGGAGTTTAAATTTTTCGATATGATTTTGGAATTGGGAATTAGGGTTTATAACAGCCTATATATAGGCAAAGCTGAAATAGAAATGGATGGACCAGATTGAATTGGGTCGAAAAGATAACAACGACCCGAAAAGCCTGTTTCGTTCCCGAAACAAAAATAGGTCATCCCATATATCAAAATATAAGTTTTCGATATTTTTAAACTTAGTGGAACTAGTTTCAAACCCCAATTTCATTGTATACAGAAGTTAGCTTTTAAAATCACATTATATTCATTTAAATTCGCTTAATCGATTTCTACGCATTTCGAGCTTGCACGATCAAACTATAAATCTGATCGCTATGAAACTTGAAATCTTAGAATAATTCACTCTTACGGATCCGATGAAACTGGTTTCCTCGAAATCGAAGACAGTGCCCAAAAACCCAATTTTACACGTTAATTAAATAAATTATTGTTTTAAAATCAATTTAATCACTATTAAATTCAAAATTAAAAGTTAAAAATTTTCATCATTCTTGATTAACTAGGATTTATAATCTTTTAAAAATACAATTTTCCATATTAAATCCAGATTTAAATATTACATTAATTACAGCGTTTAATTACAACTGTAATAAAATCCCAATTTATTATAATATAAATTCCAATAAATTCTTTTATTTTGATTTTCATTCTTATTACTTAATTAACCAAAACCTTATGAATTTATTAACATAAGTTTCCACTTTATTACATTCATTATTCTACAGTTAACATCTTTTACCATATTAATTGTAATATTTCAATTATATTAATTTTTATTGATTTCCAAATTAATTTCAAATGGGTTAAATAATAAGACGATAATTAAAACAATTGTTATACATTGATAACCCAATCACATTCCTAAATTTATTGTTTACAAATAAAAGCTAATAAATTTATGTACTAGCTATTGATTTCATATTCTATATTAGAGCAAATTTTCAGTTAATAACAGATAATTTCAACATTGAATCGAACATTTAATTTATTCCTTATTTACAATTATAACCAAATTAACTTTAAAATTATTTCAATTGATTGAAATTACATTATAATAGTTGTCAATAACATTCAAACAACATTATTAAATCATATTCTAATTATTTTTCTCATTAATAAATCATAAATTTTAATTTCTTACAATATTAAATTCCAAAATCTTATTTAATTTAATAGTTTTAATTATCAAAAATATGGGTCGGTACACTTATGAATGTAGATAGATCTTTAAAAGAATGTTTTAAATATAAACATAAATGAAATGGTTTTGGATTTGTTGTGACAATGTTTAAGTAACATTAGTCTTAAACCTTTTGAATAGATTTTTGAAAGCACTTAGATCTTCAAAATGGATATTTTAAAGGAAATCATAAGTATGGAATCTTTTGAAAAAGATAGAAAAAGTAAAGGTTTAAAGTAAGAAATCCTTTTAAGGTTTGTGAATATACTTATACCATTTGAGATAAGTGTACTAATACTTTTTAAAGTATTGAAAAGAGTATAAATTAATAGTAGAAATTGATAAACGATGTTTTATTAGATAAAAGAAGTTTTACTAATAAAAAGAGGATTTGATTAATATAAGTATTAATTAAATAAAAAAGGGATTAAAAGTCACTTATGTGACTTGATCGTGCTTTGTATGACTTGATCGTGCTTTGTATGTTTACTCATTTATGGAAAACATTTTGTCGTATACTTAGGACTAAAAGTCGATGAAGTAGGCTTGTATATTTGTGGGAACTAAGACTGATGTTCGTATAGAGATATGAGTAATAAAGCTTTAACCAACCAGCTTCACTCTTGATTGAGGGATAGTGTGAGATGGCAATATTGGAAAAGTGATAAGTATACGAGACTTGGTTTCCATATGCGATCGTTCTCCTTATTATTGAATGACCAAATTCTCAATTCAATCTTGAAGAGACCGAGATCGGTAAGTGTTTTACTTATCAAAAACCACTTCAAGACTGAGATATGTGTTCTATCTCTTAGAAGTGGATATGTATGAGATGTTGGGATCCATATGTGTTCTCAAGATCTGTTCAAGATGTAGGAATCCAATTGGGGATTCATGTTCTGCTCGAGTGATGAAGACTCATGTGAAAGATGTCGGACGTAACCTCGACATCAAAAATGATAGAAAATAGGGTAGGGGCATAGCTTGCGGTTTGGCTAACCTTTGTGCTGGAGATCCCCTTCAATTTACTAGGGATGTCTCTACGGAAAACCCATTATGCGAACGTTCTTTATCGATTTTGATTGTACCATGTTGAATGTGGTGAATGTAACCATTCTGACTATGTTATATTTTTATTTTTTTCACCCTAGATCTTATCTATTATATCACCGTATGCACTTACTAGATGGTGGTTCTTTTGATGGGATAAGCATTGTGACATTCCATGAGGTCTCAAAAGTATTGTTTATGTTAACTGCCTATTTCTTGAGTTTCTCATACCGGACTTATGTCTAGCGCTTGATTTTTGTTTTTCCTAAATTCCTCACGTGCTCTTTTGAGTAATTTGAGAAAGGCAGGTTTTCGTTGTTGTTCTTTGGAGCTCAAGAAGACGAGCTGGATGTTTCACCAACCGTAGTTTTCTTATTTCCGCTACATTACTATTTTATGTTTCAGAATTGTGAGGACATGCAGTTATAAATGTTCAAGCTGATGACAGTTCTTAGGTATTATAACTCTGAAATTTCTGTATCGGAGTAATCCTTTATACTATTCTTTTGATTTTTTCTGTTGTTTTCTTTTTATTTTACCTAAACAATTCGTCTTTCTGGCACTTGGATGCTTGGCACATGAATAATGTAGATGTATTAGTGTCGAAATTTGGGGGTCGAAATATTGAATCATTGCACTCTCTAAAATTAATTCGATGAATTTTTGGTTAACTCAATACCAGTTCTTTCAGAAGTAAGCGAAAGCTAGTGATGTTTCGTACCAATGCTCCTCCCTAGGGGTTCTCATTGGTATGAAATCACGAAGCCTTTTGATACTTCTTAAGTCATTTTGGTCAAGTTTGATCGTCAACTAATCGACTATCTAGTCAAAACATTCTCGTATACAAATCAATATTCATATACTTAACACGTTTCTGACATTCCAACTTATACTATTCCTCGATCAAGAGTGAAGCCATGTAATTTAGAGCACTGGTTGCATATCAAAGCCTTGCCCAGTTACTTCATTCTTGACTCTCACAGAGAGATAAGTCTACCTCTTCAGCTTTTAGTATTAAGTAATACTAAAGACTTCCATAAACAAATAAGACATCAACAAGATTATCACGTTTCCGACATTCCAACTAAACTATTTCTCGGTCAAGAGGGAAGTCGGTGGGTTAGAGCGCTATTGCTTCTATCCCTACTTGAACATCATTCTTAAATCTCATAAATAGAGAAGTCTATCTTGCTCTAATTTTAGTGTTAAGCATAATTAACTACATTTCAAACAAGTAAACAAAACACGATTTAGCCACTACAATTCCTAACCCCTTTTGAAATCGTTTGTTTATGCTTTTAAAAATCCTTTTACATACTTTAAAATACTTATAATGGATTTTAAAACATTTTCACAAAATATTACTTTAAGATAACAAGTTCATAAAACATTTTGAAACTTGGAAAAACCATGTTTTCTATTTATTTAATATTAAATCCTCTTCTTTTAAAAAATTTAACTAATTCTTAAAAATTCATAAAATCTCAAACCACTTTTAAAATGCTCTAATAAGAGTTAGAAAACAATTGTAAAATGAATTTAACAAAATACTTAAGTTAAAAGTCCTTTTCAAACATTCGAAATTCAAAAATCAAGGCTAAACGGGTCAGTTTTTCACAAGTGAAGTTTTGGTCACTTTTCAAAATGTTACCTAACTTTTTATTATCCAACTTTTTATGGAAGAAATCCAACATATATAACATCATAAATATGGTGAGAAACCTCTTAAGGACCTTTCTAGAAAGTTCCATAGAAATTGCCGAACACAAGGCAATTCCTAAGTGCATCCATAGCGACTATTGCTATAAGAACACTTTCAAATCCAAGTCATATTCAAACCTATGTTCACTACAACCTATGTGATTTATTTCAAGACTATACTATAAGTCATATAAGTCCATTCCAAGTCCATACATATGGATTTCATATAACATTTACTTTCAAAGCAAGAATAAAATTGAATATTGCAACATATTTCAATATCCATTCAAACACATAGCAACAAATAAAAAACAATTAAACATAAGTACATATTCACTACATTTTCTTTCATTATGGTGAGTTAACTCACCCTTAAGCAAGGAAACAAACAAGTCCAAGCAACCCATGTCCAACCTCTATCTTGCAACTCCTAACTTCCTACCTTCTTTCACTTTTGCACTTGATTTTCCATAGCTATTTTATCCCTATTGCTCACAGCTATGCTAAGTGTGGAGAGTTTGGCTTCACTTCTTTAAAATCTAACTTGATTGAAGGTGTTGTGATGTTGTCCTAAGGCTTGTGTAAAAGTTTGAGTTGATTTGGATTGATTTTGAAATTATTTTGTTTAGAAAATTATGTAGAGAAAAGAGATAAGAGAGTGGTAACTTTAGTGTAAACATTTGTGTACTAAAATCCAGGCATGCGCCTCTTTTTATTGGCTTAGAATGGTATTTCATAATCTTGCTCTCGCCTCCTCACCATGCCATGGAAGGCTCACCCTTCCATATGCCCATCGTCTTTCTTTACACCTCTTACATTAGCTAATTACCTTTATACCTTTAGTATGATAATATCTCTTAACTACTTAGAAACTTATATAAAATTCCAATCATCCTATGTAGTAAAGTATGTTAATTAGTTGATAATGTGATCATTTGATCATTAGACAAGTACAAAAGAGTTTGAACAAATTATATCGGTTAAAATATTGTTTATCGATAAACCAATTTTCGGTCACATTATCGATTTTTGTTCGAAGAATATATTTTTGTAAACAATTTCAAAAACATGTTTCGTATCATTATTCATTAATTAAAAGATGCTTAACAAAGTTATAAAATCATATTTATAACACTTGGCTATATTTCAAAACGTTATGATACTCGAAGACAAAGTGTTCGAATTTCCGGGTCGCTACAATAATTACATTCGTAATATACAAAATCTTAATGAAAATATTTCACTCAAAGTGAGCGAGTAAACCATATTGTGGGATCATATGTTCAAAATACAATTAAATACAATAACAGTCCTATTATATTAGAAACAACGCTAGACAAAGGACTATAGACAAGCCTAGAAATTCGATCATTAAAATGTTAGTTTTGGATATGTTTGCTTAACTGCAACTTATTCAATATCCTTAAAATGTCAAAGATGACCAAATGCATTTTCCTAAAGAAATCTGGTGTAATCTTGTAGTAAAGGGTATCTTTTCAAATGGTTCGACCTTTTGAAAAGGAAAATGGAAGTTTGAGAAAGGTTATACTGTTAACATTATTAGCATGAAGATAGTGAATGGTGACCTCTGCTTTGCGAAGAGACATCAGAAACTGTAACAACTCACAACCCAGTGAGCTCGAATTTTTGCTAAATCAAAAATCCAAGTCCACCAAGATATGGATCATTGGATTAGTATCCTGCAAATAAACATAAGAATGCATATCAGAGCACTAACTAACTCATAGAATAATAATAAAATATAATAAGTTACATAATTACTGACCAAGATTGACACTTCAATTGTTTAGTGTCTTTGTCAGCATCGAGCTTGGATAGGGAACCTATCCTTCTATTGTTCTCGCCTTGTACCAGTACCCGTCCTTCTAAGATATCCTATTGGTTGTAATGAGGAGAGGTCAGAACAACGTTCTGGTGAATGGTAAATTATACACTTTGAACATAACACTAGTTTATGTTGATTGTCGTCTATCTCTTGTTATGTCTTTTAGTTTTCAATTAGCCGTCTCAACTTTACATACACGTATGATACATCCCATCTACTCATAGTAGAATATAGTTATGTATGTAAGTATGTGTGTGTGTGTATAAGTACCACTGTCCCCCATTGAACCAAGATATTATCCTCGCTAGTATCCCTAATTCTACACTACCGGACATCATTATCAATATCTGGGAAAAATTGCCCACTATAATTTAGCCATATTCTACCTTGCTTTGCTTTGGGGATTTACTACTTGTATGCTTTCTATTATGGACTCAACTCCACGGACTATAAAGGACTCAGCTCCGAGGACTACCCTGTTCGTTTTTGAAAGAACTCTTATATGGGTTAACTAGCCTTGCCCTAACAAAAAAACTAGCAAATAACTATGGCAGTGCATTACCATACGTGGCCTACCTTTGTAGAAGACGAAACCCATTAGCTGTAACCCCATCTCTCCTGTTTTGATCACACTGGACTGATTACGCACTCAACCTATGTAGCTTCTACTCCTGATTTGGTGAAACACCTGCTGATGTAGCGTCGATCTGCTCACCATCCTATTTTAGATTGCCTAACACAATCAAGGCAATACCCTCCCCTTATTAATTGAAGCAGACTCCACTGAGGGTATTCCTTTACCTATATCCAAGCATATATACTCCACGGGTCCTACAGTTGGATATGTTTCACTTCAGTATAATGTATACCAAACTGCTGGTGGCCACTTGCAGTGGGTAGGCTTTTATTGTGTAACACTACCAACTTCGCATTCCAACCCATTCTAATGGCTACATCATTCTTTTCCATTTAAGTTATTTACATTCTTATGTTATTCACTTTCGTTATAAACGCATACTTAATGTTATACACACACACGCGCGCACACACATATACATACATACATATATATATATATATGTGTGTGTGTGTGTGTGTGTGTATATGTTTATACATGTATCTTCATTCACTCTTGTTTGTTTACTGTGCCTCTACTGTTCACGGTTGACAACATTTCTTTACTTTTCTATTAGTTTGCTTCTTATTTAATTTAAATTCATGTACCAATTTTCTTTAAATACCTTTTCTCATTTACTTTTCCCTTTCGTTTAACATTATTGGGTAAGATCGCCTATTTTCTTTTAACTAATATCTCTCTTTAATTGCCTGTTTAGACTTATTACTTCCATGTTCATTTAACACTATCTTCTTTGTTTACTTTTCCTACAAAGTCATAAATTATATACTTTAGATTTCCCATTTAAACTGTTGTTATTATTCCTATTTATATTACTTTAGTTACACTTAAGGATTTTTTATTCCTTAATGCATTGGAATTACTTCTTCCTCCAAAAGAAATAGTTAACGCTATAATTCTCTATAAATTACTTAAAAGAAGACTTGTGTTATGTGTGAAATAACAAGGAACTATCTTTTATTTCTCTGTTGGAATAAATAGTACAAAATACAATAATTCTCTTATTTTGTACATCTCTTTCTTATTATTTACATTTCTTTTTTATCTCAACCAATACACTTTTATTGTATTTTTAGATAATTTATAGAAATTCACATTTTTACGCAATTCATTCTAATGTAATAAAATATCGTTTAGTCCCATTAAATTTATAATCAATTCTAATTTATATTCACAATCTATATATACTAACCAAATCTGTAATCCCAATATGATTTCACTAACAAGATATTTCTAAATCTGGGGACTATTTTTACCCCTAACTCTCCAATCCCAAATGTATACAGTATCTATCAAGTTTAGGGTTTTCCATAGCATATAGGCATATTTTCCATAACCGTTATACAATTAAATATCCAAATCATGATTTATATCAATTCCTTACGCGTACAAGATTAAATATCCAAATCGAGATTTATGTCTAGGTATAAATGAAATAGATCTACAATGATATAAATACGATATTATTACAAAATATGTAATTTCCCACTCACATTTCTAGCTCTTCAAATCTCCGTATCTAATCCCTGTTATTCCAATTTGATTCCTTTTTTCTTGCTTTTTGAATATACATCGCAAGGATATCAGATCTGATTAGAAATCTAGATTAGAAAAGAGATTTGGATTTGAATTGCATTTTAAATCTAAATTTATAGTTTACCTCGATTTTGACGATTTGATTTGACTCTATTCCTCTTCTCTATCATCTCTATAATTCTCTAATTATGTATATAATCATAACCTATTACTATTTCTAAGAATTTGGAATTTGGAGGAGAAGAAAAACTGGTAGAGCTCCAACATCGCTTCGAAAATGTGAGTTTAGAAGTGAGGGTCTAGGTCTATATTTATAGGGGTTCAAATCAGTGGCAGCTGTTAGATCAAAATGTATTAACTCTAGGATGTTTAGTCAAAGATTACTATCGAATTTAGCCTGGCAACAGTCGACCGCTCCAATTTTAACGCCCTAACTCGAGACCTACAACAATGAAGGATGTTACTGTGTAATACCATCTGCCGGTGTAGAGAATAAGGCTGGTTAGGAGCGTCCATCAGTGAATATTACTTTAAGCGAATATTGACATGTCGAATTAAGTGATAATTTTTTTCCGAAGTAGACTTGACATATACAATATAGGCTTAAAACAGTATTACAGTGACTATAATAATTACTCAGAACAACACAAGATATCTTAGTATACAGAATCACATAGTACATATCAGAGAATATATATAACATACACTGGAAAGATCGAATGAGTAGACACAAGGAGTTGTCTACAAAGATAGTGATATGAGTACAACATGCCTTATGGAATAGATACAACCCAAGTCAACATGATATACATAAACTAGGTATCTATCCCGACATGATCTATATAGCACATCAACATAGGACTAAGCAAAATAGTACATCAAAAGATAAGATAACAACATAAGAGATAGTCTTCGGGCTAGGCAAGCTCTAGGATCAACAGAAGATACCTGAAACAACTCGGTCTGACCTGTTTAAATAAACGGTTTAAACTTGTACCTGTTTTAGTCCATAAGGTGGTATAACATGATGAACATACATAAATGGAATGAATGAGCAACTTGTGCATATCTTTATCTAGTGCATGTTTGAATGCTATAATGGTAACTCTTATATAATAATCTCAATCTAGTGCAAATTATAAATACCGTGTTGGTAACTCATAAGGGAATAGTCCTAAAAATCTAGTATTAGCCACAAATAACAAGTATCATTATAATTTCGAAAATCACCAAAATGAGAAACTCATATATAGCCCTATATGGGCAAAAATGGAAATTTGGTGAAAACTCAAATCTCAATGTTTAACTAAATAACACAAAATGGCTCAAATCTCCAAAGACGAGTCGATGTTCGCCACTCATGCATGCCACTATGAGGTACAGTCCTCTCCAGGATAGAGGTATGGTCCCCTCTCAGACAAACTAAAATGGAGACGTACCCCAAGGTAACACCTAATTGGAGATGGAATCGAATTTCACATCTAACTAGATACGAGCATGAGGCTACGCCTAACACCAAAGACGAGCACAAAGGTAATGTCAAACACAAATGAGGTATTGTCCCCTCATGGACAAACTGAAAATGTACCTGAAGGTAATGCCTAACTAGAAGTGTCACTCACTCTCACTTAGTAACCAAATGAATTTCGCCAAAGCATCCCATACCACCCAGCAAACTTCAACCATTTACTAAGAGATCATAAATTCCACTTAGTAAAACAAAAATAATAACATAATATAACATAATAAAAATGTTCAACCGAATGAGTCTAGAAATTAACTGATAAAGTAAATGGAAGTTGTTACTACTATCATCATCGTCAAAGATGTTCAAGGAAATAATGTCGAAGGATTGCGATGTCACATAAAGTTCGTTAGCCCCGATAAAGCCCAGAACTATGAAGCGAATGTCGTCTACCATGAGTCATGACGACTGCCGAATAGTACTATGATTGATGTCGAGACTCATGATTTTTGAAGCAACGTGAACTAAGTCATATCTTATTAATGTCGACGTTGCCAAAGTCGACCATTCTTAATGCTGCTTATAATCAGAGTTATTAAACACTAATTGTGTTCCCCATCCCAACGTTATTGCTCATCAAAACTGGCTTATAAAGGGAAACATAAGTTATAAATATTGCTGAGGCTCAATATAATTACAACGTCGACTCTTATGAACATGCCTGGGAGACACCATATATCTATATATGCGATGTTGATGATTGTTGTCGTCAATATCCACAAGTGCAGTTAATGCTGCATTTAGTAATTAAGCTATTGAATATCAACATTGAGGGACATTAATGTCGCCGATGTTCAATGCCTCCCACCATAAATCAAAGAAGGTCTCTAGATATGGAGTCATCATCGTCGATATTCATGCCGGGAACCATCAATACACCTAAAAGGGTTATCGAAGAGCTTTTACTAATGCCATCTTTCATCGATGTTAAAGTGTGGTGGTAATGAAAGTTTATCGACGAAGAAGAAACAATCAACGTTGAGTTTAGAAATGTCGAGTATCGACCTTATTGAATTAGTGTCAAAGTTTAGCTATATAGAATGTTGGCCTTGAGTTCGATGACCTTGCTAATGTCGAAGTCGATAGAGTATCAACCCTGATGATCGACGATGCTGGTAACGCCGAAGCCAATGGATGTTAAAGCCTATCATTTGCCAAACCATAAAAATATGGACCTAGAGGCTTCGTGGAAGGGGCAGAATTCTCTCTTCTCATTTCTTACTTTTTAAACTTTATAAACCATAAATTGAATTGGGGATTTTGCTTATTGTAGCAATTGAACAATTGTACACATAAGGATTTAGGAAATTTAACAAAGAAGTAGCCTTTTTAACTTGATTTGGACTGTGACTTGTATATCTGTTAGAATTTGTACAATGATTGACTTAGACTTGTAACTTGCATAGCATATTGAATTTCCGTGAACTTGTGATTTGACTTTTACCATGCATATTGATTCGAACGTCGACCTTCATACTACCTGGAGAATTCTATGACGACGGTGAGTAAACTCAAAGCTAACATGGATGTATACTCCTATTTGATGACTTTGGATAGCCTCGACAAGGCGTCACTTTGAAGTTGTCATGTTCTCCATATACTCTGGGGTTAGAAAATTTATTTGTTAACATTTTTGGCGTTAGAAGGAGGGCCTGAACCTCTGATTTCGTTGAAAACCCAAATAGAACTTCCCTAGCTTGCATATTTAGGATTAAAGAACTTGACCCTACTGAACATATCCCATTCAAAGTCAACCTTCCCTCGATTCCCATCACCAATTAACTGCATAAATTGAATTTTTCTTAGCCAGTTACTTAATCGTGCTAAGTTCTCCAAACAAGGATCTTCTGAACCTTAAATAACTAGGCCAATCAATCAAGCCACTAGTGATCTTCAGCTTCATGAAGAGCAAGTGCTAAGATTTACAGCATTGCGGGTTATGGAAGAAAAGAAAAGGCAAACAGCTCCTTACAATCCCAAAAGATGGAGTCTGAATCCATTCCATGTAGAACCGACACCATCTTTGCCCTAAAAGGACAATGTAAAGAAGATAACACCTTCTTGAAACTAAGAAAGGAAATCCAGCTTAAAGCTTAAGGAACTATCTTCGAAAATGAGATACTTTTATCATTTTATTAAAAAGTGGGAAACTGTGCTCGATCAATCTTACAAGACAAATGAAGCACCAAGCTCTCTAAAAAGGAAGTTCGCCCCTTATAAGGAATCTAAAGTGAGCAACAAAAGAGCTAAGAATCGGCTAAAAGGGCTAATCTTTAAGTCACGGCTTCCAAATGATCACCCCATCTCTTGAGAACATCTATCTCCTGACTAAGGATGAGCTTAACTATTGGTCTTCACAGAAAAGGAGACCCGGTTCTAAAGGAATAATGGAAAGTCATATTGTCACTAGCATCTTGCAAATGGACATGATACCAATCAATGTTGGAGCTTAGAAGGAATGATCATCAATTTTCTAAGGCAAGGAAAACTCAATCAATTTGTACAAAGATGTTAAGCCAATCATTAATAAAGGTCTTCTAAAAAAATAAGTGGATCTACGTGGCCATCAAACGCTCATGACCACAATAGGTCCTCTCTGTCAAAGGCCCCAACCATCAAAGGCTCATGATCGCAAGAGGTTCTGGCCATCAAAGTCCCCATCCATCAAAGGCTTGACCGTAAGAGGTCCCGGCCATCAAAGGCCCCCAACCATCAAAGGCTTGACCGTAATTGGTTCGAGCCATCAAAGGCCTTAAGCCTTCAGTGCTTGCTATCAAAGGCCTCGCTAAAGTGCCTCCTAGAGAGAGGTCGGGTAATCCTTTAGTGCCTGCCATCATGTGGCCTCACTAAAGCACTGAGAAAGCCTTCAGTGCCATCATCAAAAGCCTCGCTGAAGTGCCTCCTAGAGGGAGGTCGGGTAAACCTTAAGTGCCATCATCAAAGGCCTCATTAAAGCACCGGAAAAGCCTTTAGACCTTGCCTATGTGATTGGTTAAAACGCCTCCAAGTGGGAGGAGAGAGTAAGCGTTTAGTGCCTGCAATCAAAAGCCTTATTAAAGCACTGAAATCTTCTAAAAGAAGATCAATAAAAATCAGAGCCAACTAGTGCTCCTAATTCAATCAAAATCAAAGCTAAGTGGTGTTCCCAAGTCAATCAAGATCAGAGCTAGGTAATGCCCCCAAGTCGATCAAAATCCGAGCCAACTAGTGCCTTAAATCAAATTTTTTAAAGGAAGGTTCAACAAATATGGGTCATTTATGTCTCCCAACAAATTCAATTCCTAGTCACCAGACAAGAGATTCTGGTCTTCTTCTACAATTTCTAGATATGGATTTCTGGTCTTCTATTATTATTACCAGATATAATTTCTGGTCTTTGCCAGATATGGACTTCTGGTTTTCTTTTAGATATAGATTTCTGGTTTACTATTATTGTTATTAATTTTGGGTTTCTAGTCTTCTTCAAATTCCAGATTAAGTTTCAAGGCTAATTTAAGTTGGTGTTCAACTCATAATTCATTTAACGGGAATCTCCATTACTAAACCAAACTACCAGATGTTTAAATCAAGCTCAATCAGCAAAGTTCTTGATTTTCAAAGCAAGCAGAAAGTTAATCTACACATTAGAAAGCTCAAATATGGAAAAGTGAAAGTAATTTTAGATCAAAATCAAATGTAATTCATGACTATATACTCTTTATTTGAGGTAACATTCATTCAATTGTAAATTTACTTATAATCTAATACATTATGCACAATGTGGCAGGTACAAAAGTAAAACAGAAAACGAAGCTAGCAAATCATCACTAAAGCTCAAGATTTTAAGGAGTCTCCTCTAAGTCCTGGGCAATTATGGGGTCAACAATATGATGAATAGTAGAATCCAGGAGTTCTTTAAATTTCTTTTCCTTTTCTAAACCATATTTGCATCGTCAATTGAAGCAATCTGGACATTTAGAGCCCGATGAAGAGTCTTATTGGCTCCTCATAAAGTTTTGAATGTGTTATTCAACTCTTCAATCTTTTTTTTGAAAGTATATCTCTCACGCTCAAGATTTTGAACTTTGCTCTCGTATTCGCTTATATGTTGAGAAATTTTCATATTCCATTTCGTAACAAAATGTTGTATGACCTCAAATTTGACATTTTCGTTCCATGACGAGATTATTTCATTACTTAAACCTGGAGGCAAGTTTAGCAAAGTAGAGAATTCTTGGCTCGTCGAAGAGTGACATCTAGTAATTCTTTCGGGAGTGAGGGTAGGAAAGCCGGCTTCACCCTCACTTGCAATACACTCTAGTGATTGACGGTGAACTTGACTTTTAGTAAGTCCACTTCAAGATCATTTAATCTCTGATATAATTTTTCTATCACTGCGTCAGCTTCGATCGAAGGACCTGGCTCGCAAATTGAGTTAGTTCTCACTTTTAACGCCTGAAGCTCCTTCTCCCTTTCCTTAAGCTGCTTCTCAATACGAGCAGTCATTTCATTGTAAGTCCTAAATGTCGATTTCAATATAAAGTAATTCCTATGCCACTCTTGCGCTATAGGATTATTCGGGAATCACAGAGTTGAGTCGTCTTGAGATGATCGTTTTTCCTCTATGTTAGGGAGCAACATGTTCTTAATTTCAATAATTCGTGAAGCATTCAAAGAATCAAATGCATGCACTAATTAAGTTTCCTATTAAGATTAAAGAAGACAAGAATTAATAAATGAAAACAAACTTTTGTTATTAATAATAAGCAGAGTTCACAAGTAATACAAAAATTAAGGATACATCATAGTTCTATTTTCCAAAACATTTAACCAACATTCAATGTCCTGAGACTGCGGTTTTAGCTTTTTCAAATAACTTAGCAAACAACAAAGTATAGAATCGAAGGAGGTCTTAATTCCTTCCAGAATGTAAACGGGAGGGAACCGACAATAATCCCACTCCTCGGTTGGAAGACTCTCAAAATCACATATCATTTTGGTGTGATAAGATCAGATTTCATTGAGGAACTTGTCCTTTTCATCACCTAGAAATCAGAATTGAGGGTAATGCATGTAGACTTCTTGTAAATCTCTAAGGAAGCAATGTCTTTCCAATAACGATGTTTTGAAAATCAAATTTTTTTTCGTTAAATCTCTCTTTAACTTGACCAATTTACTCAAGAGGTCCTTAGAAACTGGACTATGCAAGAAATTTTTATTCTATAACAACATGTTGAAGTGAAATTAAACTAGGCATAAGAAACTTAAATGGTAAAATTCATAAATGAACAATGTTGAATATTACAATCATTCGGGTTCATACAAAATCGATCTCTTATACATTTTATAAATGAATCGTTTTCTTATTGAACTTGAGTTTTTCGAGAGGAAGAGAGCTAGAAGAAAGTGGAATGGATGCCACTATAGGAAGGTTCCAACACATCCATGGGTGGGGATCAGACTCATACTCGTCCAAATATCTACGATGAAAATGTCGAAGCAAACCTTCATAATTATCACCTAAGTAAAAGAAATTGACAAATTTACTCCTACAATAAGCTTTGTATAGAAACTCCACCAGGGTATTCCTATCATCAATTACATCTAGAAACATTGGTTTAGAATTCTCCTTCATGAGTATTTCCCAGTGATGACGGGCTTTCTTCATCGGGGAGCGATTTCTCTTTCCTCTAAGAATCTTAACTTCGATGCACTTTCAGCAAGTTTCTTATATTTTTTGGACAACTTATTATAACCTTTAATTTGCTTGTCCATTCTCTATTCAATCGATCAATTTTTGTTTGTTTCTTTTCGAGTATAGTTTCATAGCAGTATTTTGATTTTCTTCTTAACTAAAATAATCGATGTGTTAACTAAAAATTATTTCATAACTTTAACACATTCGAATAGAGTGACATATACCTGAGAAAGAGGAACCGATGAAGAAGATATTTTTCCTTTGTTCTTGGGTCCTTGGTCTCAAGAAGCAGCGCATGTCTTAGAAGACTCATTTTTCAGAAGATATGGTAAGTCGGTAGCTTCAGCATCCTGGACAGTTGAGTCCAGATTAGCTTCACCAGACTCATCTTTATCACCTAGCCCCTAGAAAATCCTACTCCATCACCTCCATTACCTACATCATCACCATCATCATCATCATCATAATCATCTCCATCATCATTGTCATCGTCATCGTCATCTTTGTCTTCCTCCTCATCAAGTTTTGGCTCTTCATCATTGGGAGCATCATCGAATGATTGCTACTTTCCAGCATCAATTTCTTCCTCAGCAAGGAACTCCGCATCAAGAGCCTTCTTGTCTTTCTTTATTCTAAGAATGAATTTCCTCTTGCATTTTTCATTCAAGGCAGGAAGAGATGGGAAATCCAAATCTGGGCATTTCTTGATGTTGTTGGCATATGCCATATACAGAGCATCTTCATAGCTTCTCTCAGTGATTTTGGAAAGAGCGACATCAAGAAAGGAAGCAACTGTTTTCTTAGCATCATTGATGATGTTATTTGAATAATCTAGGAGATTAGATTTTCTTTGAGTTTGATCCTCTAATGATTTGTTCTTCTGGGTTAGTTTTGAGTTTTCTTTGGCAAGCTTGGAGTTTTCTTCGGTCATCTTCTCCATATCTACTTTGAGTCCGTTGAACGATTCAAGATCAACTTCCAAGTTTTTCACTCTCTCTTATAGTAGTTGTCTGGCTTTCCTTTCCTCATCAAGAGAAGAAGAAATTTTGCCTTTTTCTAAGATTTCCTTGTCTCTTGCCATCGAAATGTTGATCATATCATTTTGAAGCCAAGAAACTTTCTCTTTAAGCCAACTACTGTGTTTGAAAGTCCCTGGGAAGCACCTAGTAGGAGGAACGTATGCTTTCCTACTAAAATATGTAATCCATATAAGTTAAAACAAAACCTATAAAATTAAAGAAAACCGAGTGAACAGAAAAACATATCGATATGAGCTTCTTGAGAATAAGGAAAAGATGGTCATCAGAGTAAATCGGAGCTTGTGATGATCCGAGAGAAGAAAAGGAAGCAGATTAAATAGCCAATTGTGCAAGATCTTCAAAATTCATTGATGAAGTTCGAGTTTTAGTGCTCGAAGAGAGAGGATTGCCTAGAGAGAGAATTAGACCAAGTTTAGCGCATATACGACTGATAAACGTTGGTGAAGTAGTGAATGTAATATTAAGGGGGTTAGCCTCCTTGGATATCTCGGTTTAAACATCTGTGGGATTTTCTAGAGATTTGCCTAAATAAGTTGCTTCGAGATTTGGATCGATGTTTACGTGCTCCATCTCATCTAGATAACGGGAGTGAAGTCACCCACAAATTTAGGTCTCTTATCTTAGGGAGAGAAAGGAGCATAATTAGAAACATCATCACCTATTTCATCTTCATCTAATTCTTCGATGGCTTGAGCAATGGAATCTTTAAAGGAGACGGCCTTAGTTGGCCGGTACGAAGCCAGAACTTCATCTTTACTTTTTCACTTTTTTGAAATTTTTTCTACGACTTTTAATTATTTGAGAGCAATAATAAGAGCAGATGAACCTAAAATAAAAATGAAGTTTGTAAGCTGATAATGTTAGAAATTCTATCTTTAGCTATATTAAAACTTACCAGCAGCATCGGGTTGAACTAGAGAATTGAAGGTGAAGGATTCTGATTTTCCCATCACCAGTGAGCATCCTCCTCTACCATTGAGTCTGACTTTCGGGCACTTTCCCAAAACCTTATGATGGTCCAAAATGATGGAATACTTAAGGAGGTTAGCCGGAGTCAGTAATCTGAGCCTGTTCCCCATACTCTATGTTGTATTAGTTAAGGATTGCACGATCTTCTGATCTTCGGGTTTTAGCTGTTTAGGAGTAGAATCTGGAAAGAAGCATTCATTACAGAAAGATAATGAGTGGGCATGGTCAAAAAAACAACAACATCAACAACTTGCTGGGAGTAAAGAATGTCACTCTAATGTTAGAAATTTTTTTGACAAAAAGTATTGAGTCTCTCATTCCCTTGCTTTATTAACACCATCAGAGATCATGCTTTTTAGATAAGGATGAATGCAATATAGTTCATGATCCGGTTGATCACCAACTTTAGCAGGGGTTGCTATAGAATGGAGGATTTCAGCGCTAAGGGAAGGGAGCCCTACTTCTTGAGACAGAACCTCTAAGCATGTAACGACCCACCTTTTCGGACAGTTTAAATCGACAATAAACCACGCATGTCTAATTCAAACTATTCAAAAGGGAGGATTGTTAATGGGGTAAATAAGAAAATAAAAGAAAAGAAGAAAAAACTAAATACAGAATCTCGCAGTGGAACGACAAAATATAATAATCAAATAAACAGTTCATAAAGCTGTTTACAAAATAACATTTGATTGCACTTTACAATTCAAATCAGAGTTATACATACATCAAAAATAAACAAAAAATGCAGCGGAACACATAATGCAGTGGAATAATTATAATAAATAGCAATAATATACTGAATCTTCATCTTCATCCTCTAGAAAATAGTCTTCTATACACTGAAAAAGCTCAGACTGACCCGAGCGTAATGAAAAGACAAAACACTCGAGTCAGAACTAAAAGATTTTATGTAAGTCGAGTCAAAATAAATAAAATAGAAGTATTAGTGTAATGGTTTCAAAGATGTTATGGGATTTCCATCTCCTATCAAGAGTACAACGTGGATACAATTATATAAAAGATTTCAATTAATTCGAAATGCCAATCTTAATCATTTAATTAAAATAGATCCAAAGTTTGAATTAACTTAAACCCTTCAAATAATTCAATTCCAAATAAAATCCAAATTCAATAAATCATTTCAACCAGTATCAAAATCAAAATTTCCAAAACAAATGAAAACCGCTTGGGTTTATCATTTAAACTCATAACGATTTCTCCAAATCTATAAGATCGTTCGGGTATGTATCATTTCAACCCATAGGGATAACAGCGATATAGACATAAATAACATCTAATCATCCAAAATGTCAACCAATAACATCCATCCAATCATCCAAATATCAACAATTGAACATACAACACAATCATCATTCAAATCAACCAATAACTACCAACAATTACTGGTTATCATTAACAGGTATTAATGGGCGATTTAAATTTCAATATTAAATTAAATTCGATAAAAGTCAGATTTAACTGGAATGACAATTTAAAATATACCAAACAGCAACCAATCAATTTCAAATCACATCAAAAATTTAATTTAACTAACATAAGATAAATTAGTATATGTGAGTGGATTAAAACTCTCACCTTTGATTTTCAATCGAATTTATAATCCAAAAATAGCCCAAAATTCAACAGTTTTAGAATTCATCCAAACTAGTTTCATAATGTCTGGAATTTCGATACGATCCCAACAAAACAAACTGCGCGTAAATTCGAACATGTATGTAAAAGATATGCTAGTTAGAAGATTACACGATTTAAATTAAAGTAAATAAAATAAAATAAATGACACACGTTACCTGCCACGTGTCTCCGAACCATACACGACATTCTTGAGAAAAACCCTAATGTATCTCGTTCGAACCCTGAAAACGCCGCCGACCTTCAATCTTCTACTAATTTTTGCCGCCACCCCGAGACGTTCCACCTCGATCTGACACTTGCGCCCAACTCCTCTCACCACGCCGACCACAACCATGGCCGTGCGGCCACCTCCGGTCGCTCCAGCCAACTCCGCTGCCGTTTGACTTCACACTCCAATTTATGGCGATCGAGACCACCCGAACACGAACGAACCATAGGGATGCGACCTGCTCGACAACACCTTCCCAATGCCACCTCCCGATCGTCGATCGGATGAAGATCAATCATTGGATCGTAAACCCTATAAATGGACGGCTGAGGTTCATCTTCAATTTCTGGTCAAACGGTGACTCGAATTGAAAAACGAACAGCAGCGGTGAATTACGCTCATTGAGAGCTTTCCAACGATAAAAAATATGACATAGTTTTGAGGAGTTTGGTTTTTTTTAAATAGGATTTGAAATTGAATTAGGGTTTGGATTTACAGCCATTAGAAGAAGGAAGAAGCTGATAGATGGAATAGGCAAATACGTATAGAAATGAGAAATAAAAAGGCTACTAGGGTTAGAACAAAATCTATTTATATGGACAAGGCCCGAAACAATGAATTAACATATCGAAATGATTTGAAATGACAATAACGACCCGAAAAGCCCGTTCTGCCTCCGGAACGAAAGTAGGTCATCACATATATCAAAATAGATGTTTTCGATATTTTTAAACTCAATGGAACAGGTTTCGTGTCCTAATTCCATTGTATGAAGAAGTTGGCTTTTAAAATCAGCCTAATTCAAATTGATTTCATTAAATTGATTTCTACGCGTTTCGAGCCCGCACGATCAAACGACAAGTCCGACTGCTATGAAACTTGAAATCCTACAATAATTCACTGTTACGGATCTGATGAAACTGGTTTCGTCGAAATCCAAGACAGTGGCCAAGATGGTTATTTTCACGTTAATTAAATAAATTATTATTAAATTGATTAAATCACTTTTCAAATTCGAAGTAAATTATTAACAATTTCCATCATTGTTTGTCACATATAAATTTATAATCTTTTTAGATAAACTTTCCATGTTAATTTCAATATTAATATTGCACAAATTACAGTGTTCAGTTTCAATTGCAGAAATTCATTAATTATAATTTAAATTCAAATAAATTCATTTATTTTTATTTCACTCTTATTATTGAATGAACTATTATCTTATGAATAGAATTAACATTGGTTTAGACTTTATTACCTCAATATTCTATAGTCTCTGTTTTAACTCATATTAATGCAGTATTTAATTACATTTAAATTTACTAATTTCCAAATTAATTTCAGTTAATTATAATTTAATTTCGATCAAATTCTTTTATTTTGATTTACATTCTTATTATTTAATCATTCAATACCATACATATTCACTAAACACTAATTTACATTTTAATTACATTCATTATCCTATAATTAACATCTTTTACCATATAAATTGCAGTATTTCGATTATATAAGATTTTTATCGATTTCTAAATTAATTTAAACATATTAAATAACAAAACGATAATTAAAGCAATTATCATACATTAATGATTCAAACACATTCCCAAACTATTGTTTGCAAATGAAAGCTACTAGATTTACATACTAGTTAATTTATTTCATATTCCGATAAATAACATATAATTATAACATTAAATCCAACATTCGATTGCCTTAATTTCATTAATTGCCCATTCAATATTCAAGCGGACAAATTAATGAGAAGATAATTAAAACAATCGTTTATAATAATAGCTCATGTCCATTATCCTATTATTCACAACCAAGGATTATAATTTTCTTATCAAAATGCTTTTATATTCTATATTAACCTATTTCAATCAATTACATACAATCTCACCAATTAATTACATCATTCAATTTGTTTCATTATTTACAACAATAACCAAATTAACCTAAAATTTATTTCAATTAATTGTAATTACAATAAAATAGTTGTCAAAAGCATTTAGACAACATCACTGATTTCATATTCAATCTTAGCCAATTCTAATTGATTATATATAATTTCAACATTCAATGTATTTCCTCGTTTACAGTTTATAACCAATTATAACTTTTACAATCATTTCAATTAATTGGAATTACATTAAAATAGTTAGCAATTACCTTAAATTGACATTACTAACATTACATTCTAGTTATTCCTCTCATTATTAAATCACAAATTTTAGTTTTCTTCCAATATTAAATTCTAAAATCTTATTTAATTAATACTTTTAATTATCGGAAAATACGGGTCGTTACAAAGCAGTTCAAGTATGTGTATGAATTGGGCAGGAATTGGATTGGAGCAATGTCTAAGTGCTCTAGATATTTTTGAAGAAAACCTGGAAATGGAAGATAGCGGTATGCCAAATATATATGGTAAAGGCAAAGTATCCCTCAGGTGGATTGGTAATACTATATGAAGGACTGTAGGAATGGCTTCTATTCCAGTAATTCCAAAGTGACCAAGAATAGAATCCACTTCTTCTTGGGTCGTTATATACGATGGATTCAAAGATTGTCTTCTTTCTTGCCAATCGAGGGTGAAGATTTGGTCCACTTGCTAGATTTCTTAGTGAGCTTCATGCTGGCTTGTTGACCTTCCATTAACCTACCAGGTGATATTATTCTAAACTTGAGAAATGATCATGTTCATGCTATAGGAAAATTTAATACATTGTTGTCTAAATAATCTTTCATTATCTAAATGAAATTGTTTGAATTAGTTAATAAGGGAACAATCAGTAGATGGTAGATGATGAATTTGTTAATAAATCTAAGTTTTAATCTTAATAATAGAACCCTATGTGAGAATAATACAAAAGTTGAGTAGCAATAAACATGTAATGAACTCATGATTCAAAATGATAACAAGCTTTGCAACTATAATTAATAATGAAGTAATAAATATCATCGACATCAATGAGTAATGGAAACTTAGTTCGTTGATGAGCTAATGGTTAAATTGCTCATAATGTGTTAAAGAAGATAGTCTGTAGACGATGGTGTTGAATGAAGCTTAATTCATGACATGAAAAGTACTCACAAAGCAATAACGATAAACAATTAAAGAGCTCGTAGACGTTAAATTAAGGTTTTGCGAATCAATGTCAGAGGCTAGCAATGTCGACTATGACTAGGTGTCGTCGCCTTTAACTAGTATACATTTTTTTCTTGACAATGGGGAGTTATCATATTTCGCCTTAATCACTAACACTAAAATATGTTAATATATCAAAATAATGGGTTGATAAAGGGTATTATTGGCATAGTGGGACATGCTAGTGCCGCAGCGTCGATTTTAATTAATATAAAGATAATTAATGTCTCATTCTAATAACGACGACGTCTATAATTCTTTCATAAGTAGCGAAGATAAGAGTTAGTAGTGGTTAGACACCATTAATGAATTAAAGTCAAGAATTATAACGATGACAAGTATCACAAAGCATTAATGAACATTGCTGCTATAGAGAAAGTTGAAGTAATGAAAATTACTTACATCAATGAATGACGACGACAAGAGATAACGTCTATCGATGAATGGCGGCAACATGAAACAATATGTATCAGTAAGTGACGGCATCAACTGTAATCAAATAACTCTACAACTAATTGTAATGCACTATCTTTTGGCACTAAGAAGTTATATCATCACATCTTGATCAACAATAGGTTAATAAAGAGTCTTGTCGATGTCGGGGATCATGTAGTATTATAACATCGATTAACTGAGACCAAAATGGTCGATGCCGCATCTAATCGATTTAAACGTCCTAGGTAACTCATAATATAAAAGTATTGGATCAAAAATGCCAGCTAATAATATAATAAGGAAATATAACACTGTTAATTTTAAATGTAACAATAAAATTGAAGAGCAGTGTATTGACATCATTAACGATGTCGTAAATAAAGACAGTAAAAATTAATACAAAGTTTTAGGTCTAGTACGTCGCATTCGTTAATAAATAAACTTAGAACATATCAGTTTTCATATCAACATCGACTAGTATCAAGGCCTATTTGTGCGGTGCAGAAACATTGCGTTAATGGATTAACAACTATGTGAACTAACCTACTTTGAGTTTATGGCACCATAAACGATGACATCAACATGAGTCAATAGTTATGGGTCTGGGTGTGATATGCTACCCGTTTCATCATAAAACAGAAAATTTCCAAATCCCCAAATCAACACCACTAAACAACTAATCCAATATTATGGAAGGTTAATAATAACAATTCACAAAAAAATTGGGTTATTAGGACCAGATAATTGAACTCAATTGCTGATTTCAAAAGTAATAGAATTTGAATAAAACCCTAGTTACGATTTCAACATAAAATTCATGAAAAACTAATTTATGGGTTAATTAAGATAAGAGCCGTACCTAAGTGTAGAAAATTGCTATTATAGAGCTTGGACTTGCAGCTAAGTTTGAGAATTTAATTGTTTGGACCAAAAGGCGGCAAAAAGGATTACGCCAAGAATATTGACTTGAAAGTCAATGGTTTCTTTACACTACGGGGGCAAATGTTACTACTACCATCATCGTCGAAGAAGTTTAAGGAAATAGTGCCAAAGAATAGCGGCATCGCATAAAGTTCATTAGCCTCGATAAAACCCAGAACTATGAGGCATGAACGTTATCTTCCATGAGTCACGACGATTGTCGAATAGTACTATGACCGACGTCGAGACTCATGATTTCCAAAGTAGTGCTGAACAAATTCATATCTTATCAATATCGATGTTTCTAAAGTTAACCATTCTTAATGCTACTTGTGATTAGAGTTATTAAGTACGGATGGCGTTCTCCATCCCAACGTCGATGCTCATCGAAATTGCATTATAGAGGGAAACACAATTTATAAATGTTGTCGAGGTTCAATACTTCTACAACGTCGACTCTTATGAACATGCTTGGGAGATACAATACATCTACATATGCGATGTTGATGACCGTCATTGTCAATATCCACAAGTGCAGTTAATGACGCATTTAGTAAGCTATTGAATATCGACATCGAGGGACATTAATGTCGTCGTTGTTCAATGCCGCCAACCATCAATTAAAGAAGACTTCAAGATATGGAGTCGTCATCGATATTCATGTTGAGAAGCATCAATACACCTAAAAGGGTTGTCGAAGATGCTTTTACTAATGCCGCCTTTCATCAAGTTAATGTGTGGTGGTAATGAAAGTTGATAGACGAAGAAGAAACTATCAACTCCGAGGTTATACCGAGTATCGACCCTATTGAATTAATGCCAAAGTTTAGTTATGTATGTACAAGAATGTTGGCCTTGATGTTCGACGATAAAGCTAATGTCGAAGCTGATAGAGATCAACCTTGATGATCAACGACGTTGCTAATGCCGAAGCCAATGGATGTCGGAGCCTGTCACTTGACGAACCCTATAAATATGGACCTAAGGGCTTCGTGGAAGGGGCGTATTTCTCTCTTCTCATTTCTTACTTTTTAAACTTTGTAAACCCAATAGAATCGAAGATTTTTCCTATTATAGCATTTGAACAATTGTACACATAAGGATTTGGGAAATTAAACAAGGACGTAGCCTTTTTGACTTGATTTGGACTATAACTTGCATATTCGTTTGACTTTGTATATCAATTGACTTGGACTTGTGATTTGCATAACATACTGAATTTGCTTGAACTTGTGATTTGATTTTACTATACATATTAATTCAAACGTTGACCTTTATACTGCCTCGAGAGCTCTGTGACGATGATGACTAAAACTAAAGACAACATGGTGTATACTTCTATTTGATGACTTTGGATAGCCTTGACAAGGCCTCACTTTGAAGTTGTCATATTCTCTACATACTTTTGGGGTTAGAAAATTTATTTGTTAACATAGACATTCCATACCACTTGTTTTACTTAATCATTTAACTATAATTCCTCTTCTGAGTGAAGTAGTAATTTTATATTAGAAAATACTTCTTTGAAATCTCTTTGAAAATATTTGTTTAGTAAATAGTATTTATTAGCAGATAAGTATAATTTCGTATAAATATGTACGTATAGATTAATTTTTTAATTGAAATAGTTTAAGACTAAAATAATTTTACAAACATGATTTGAAAGCAATAAATTTTTATTAATTTTCCTTTGGTAAACTACTTGCGTTCAAATTTACATATGGGAGGGATCTTATATAAATATATGAAATATCAATTCACAGAAGAACATAATAAGGTGGAAGTAAACTTCATAAACCAGTGAAGAAAAACAAAAACCAGCAAGAAATTAAAAGCGACCACAAATCAAAGCATCAGGGACGTACGTAATCAAACATAAGCAAAGATGCAAGAACGACTTTCAAGGCACAAAAAATACAAAGGATGTACAAGTCAAAGCAACAAGCTATAGGATGTGTGTCCAATTTCAAGGCTATAAAGCAAATAAAGGAAGAAACAAGTTAAGGCAGCCCACAAATTACCCATAGGTAGGAACGTACATAGCAAAGCACATGCAGCAAACAATAGTGCATGACAGAATTCAAGGCACTGAACAAATATACATAGGGTGTGTGTCCATATTTCAAAGCAACGGCAATAGGGAACGTACGAAAGCAAAGCTGCAAGCATGGATGCATAATAAATTTTCAAGGCTCAGCATAAATAAAGGATGTACAAAGTTAGGCAGCAGGCAAAATGAGGGACGTGTTCTGAAAGCATGCGAGCAATAATGAACAATAGGGAGAAAATGTGAAACAATTCAAGGGACAGGTGCGTGATAAATTTTCAAGGCAACAGGGCATTGTGTGACCGATTTCAAGACAACAGAATAATTTACAATGAGTAACTGAGTGCGTATAAACAACAATAACGGTAGATCATCAATAACTACCCATCACTAAATTCAACCAGCACTTAAAATCAATACGAAAACAGGGTTTTACTTACCTGAAATCCAAAGATTCGCTGCAAGATAGAGATGAATTATTGCTAGTTTCTCTCAGCTCTTGGCTCTAACCAAACACGCCAGAAGGAATAGGCACAAATAAATTAAATAACTGAAATTAGAGACAAAACAAACTAGAATTGGATTTTAGGTCGGGGAGGAATTACCTAAAAGATTATCTATAAGATTCAGCAATTCGCTTTCTAAATTCTAGAAGAAATTTAGGGATTTAATTAGCCTAGGGTTTTAGCAAGAGAAGGAAGGAAGCTCAGGTTCTTTTTGCTGTAATGAGGAGTTGCCACAAAAGATGAACGTACAATTCATTGTTAAGAGATACTGGTTTCTATCTCAAAGTGGATTTTGGGCCGACAACCCATTTCCATTTAAGCTATGAAATAAGATGGTTTTTTTATTAAATTATAAATATTAATTACCCAAATTTCCACATTTTAAATTACAATAAAATGGTAATTTATAGTCATTATAATAATTTTTCAATACAAACTTTAACTATTCATCTTATTAATTTTACAATAATTTGTCATAAACTAATTAATTCAAATTTCCCAACTAAAAAAATTATGTCCATTGATTTTTAATTAGTTACAATAAACATTTTTTTATGACCAAATTCAATTCAATAAAAACCATAAGCTCTATTTAAAATTCAATCAATCACCATAAAAATGAATTCCAATCCACAAATAAACTCAAGTTACTAGTATACAATTTACTCACTTCAATTTTTAAACTAAAAGATTTTATTCTTACAATCTTTTAATTAATTATAATAAATGATCAAAAGTTGTCAACTAAACTTTTATCCCTATTTAATCCAAATAATACCATTTACTAGACTTTGAAATAGAATTTGCATAATTTAAAAAATACATGAATGATCACAATTCTATTTTATTTTATTACTGACTCTATTTTAATTTTTGGGGTAAAAATCTATATAATTCCAAATTAAGCTTTATTATCATTACTTAAATTCATATTTTAATTAACTAATTACTATTCCTCGTATGCCCTAAACCAAGGTTGGTACACCTATCCTAGGGTCGACGGCTACCAGTCGACCTCGGTGACCTGGTCGACCTATCGATTGTTTAACACGTTAGTTAATCACCATGTTTGATTTTGTTAATTTTCTTCCTTGTTTGTTTGATCGAAATCGATTTCTTCTCATTATAATTTTCTTAATGCTTAAACAACGTTAAGTGTCCATTAAGTATAACCGTCAGTAACTAACATTAGTTAATTATTATTATTTTTCCGTAATTACATATATAATTATTTCCGATTCAAAAACTTCAAACATTAATAACTTTTTTCGTTTAAACTTCGATCGTGAAACATTATATAAGAAAATTGATCAGAAAATCACCATGGACCCAATGGTACAAGTTTCGTAGCTAAATTCTGATGTTTGTAAAAATTCTATTTTTGGGCATTGCTAATTATTAATTAATAAATCAATTATTGTTAAAATTACAGGGTGTTACAAAAACAAAATTGTTTAACATATTTATAGACACTTAATAGGGAACAAAAAAGTTAACTTTTGTTTCAAATGTATTTTTATTATAAAAAATTGTTCTTTATAAGATCCATTTCTTGAATTTATGATATTTGACCTAAAACTCTCAACTATAAATTAAATATGGTAAAAAGAAGTAAATAGACAATAATAAGTGATTGAATGGTGCTTTGTATTTCAAACATTGTTATAGTAACAACGGAAATAAATAGAGCATACCATTTGACACTTGTTATAGGACGCATCAAGTTTTAAAGAATTACTTTCATGTATGCTAAATATTATTATGAAATTATAAATATGTTTTTACTATTTCAATGATCGTATTTGTTTTCATAAAAATAGCGATGTGTTAGCTATATAAAATATAGAAGCATCTAAAATATCTGACAACTATTTATGGAATTATGGACTAAACCATATCTTTGAGAAATAAATATTTGATCATATAACTATGAAACATGTGCCTGTGAATTGTATCTCAAATGATTAAGGGGCAAGGCACTCATTCAACGGGAGCAACAAAGGATTTGGACTGACAGATATAGATGTATGTAGTCCAAGGTCTAATGATACCAGAAGCAGATCCACTTACTTCATTTGTATTTGATACATTGGTTAGATACCTTTGCTGAATTCGTAGAATATAAAATGGAAGCAGGAAACAATAACATGCAAAAGAATAAGTAATTCGATCTGATCGAATAAGTAAGTAACTTGGATAAGAGTTCCAGGAGTACCTAAAAAGCAATACGATTCACTCTCAAAGTCACTCCTTCTCATACTACATATTGATGTACCAATAAGTAGTAATCATAATCTATTGGACAAAGTACGATTGATAATGGGAGAAGTTCAGTTACTTCTTTCTATTAGGATATATACTCAAGAGTAAGCACATATGTTGAGTTTGGTTTCATCTAAAGTGGAGATTACTATTTCACATAAGATATGAATTGGGAAGGAACCCCTTCTTAAATAGTTTAAGATATATGGTTATCTAATATATATTATTGATATAAGATTTGCGAACTCAATTGAAACACCCCATCTCTATACCCATACTACCAAAGAGTATCACTAAGTAATATTGTCCAATAATATAGAGAATGAGGTGATATTAGGCTTACCTAAGTGAATATTCCTTTAGGCTAATACTGGTATATATCTCAGATCATATAACACATACCAAATAGTACACAATAT
The DNA here is from genome assembly GCA_030737815.1 of Allium fistulosum. NCBI lineage: Eukaryota > Viridiplantae > Streptophyta > Magnoliopsida > Asparagales > Amaryllidaceae > Allium > Allium fistulosum. The sequence continues at coordinate 539,878,503 of CM060901.1, read as the reverse complement.
CAGTACAAAGCAATAAACACATGTGCCTCTAGGACAGAATAATACATAACACATAATATAAATAATAGAGTGCATAGAGTTAGAACGCAGTAAATAAAATATAATATGTCACATATACAAAGTCTAAGTAGGTCCACAAAATGATAATCACTAGCCTACTGTATACATATGTCATAACACCATAAAATATACATAAATGAGGCTACATAATACATAGGGAATATACCATCCTATAGTATCTACAAGTCTCCCAACATCATGTGAATCTAGCTATTTACTGTGTACCTGGTCCTGCAATGCCTCAGACTGACCCGATTATTATAAATACCACACGGGTCAGACTATGTCTAAATATAATACGAAAGGGATGTAATGACAGTAGTAATGCTGATAATAATGATAATATAACAAAATATATCACATAAGTGAGAATATAACATTAGATAGCCAAATCAAATCATCTAATCATTAACCATCAACATAAGCAAAGTATGGATGAAACAATCAAAAATCATATTCATAACATCAATCTATACATCCATAAATAATACATATCTTCCCAAATAGCTGAAAATATAATATCAATAGATAAGTATGGATAATACGTCGATTGACTACACTTTAGACAAAGGAACTCTAGTATAGTCATACTCTTCATCTCATTGGAATCTAGATAGTATATGTCTATCTACCACACACTGGAACCAAACAGAAGACTAATAGTACGTCTTCTTGCTCTAGGAGCCATACATGTGTCTATCCGACATAACTCCTACAATCTTAGTTACCTCAATGGCTATCATAACTTATGTCCATTGGGTGCTAATTGTAACGCCCCACCTCTATGCTCATAATAACAAAGGGTATTAAAAGAAATACTGTCTATTATTACGAAGAATAAGGCTGGATAGGAGCGACCATCCGTAATTGGCCTTACACTAATATTGGTTATCTCGATAGGAGTGGTATATACTTTTTATTTTTCATCTATTATTTATTTACTCCCATCGACATATCCAATTATCAGTATAAAACAAACTACGATAGTTCATAATAGTTTAGGACATTAGATATAACAATAACACAGATAATATAAATGCGGAACACAGATTAACAAAAATCTCATATATATATAACCGATGTCAGTTACAATATAGTTGACACGATACATATGATACAACTACAACTGTCGACTCTAGAAGTTATATATACAAGTACATTATCGACTAATATACATGAATACATATCGTTCTATACAATGACACGACTACTACAAAATTACACTGACAACTTCAAAAGATGTGAAAAGTCTTCATAGCCTGAACAGCAACTCAAAGAAGGAAATCTACAACCTGAAATAACTCGGGTCTGACCCGAGTATTACATTCAAAAGAAAATAATACACGGGTCAGTCTAATTCAAACTCAGTTATTAGTGCATAGGAGCAATAATAATCAAACGTCAAATAGACGACAGTCACAGAAATCTCGTATATCCAACTCCTCGATAATAGAATCGGATAACTGCAAATATAACACTAACAGTGCTAAACAACAATTCGAAAATCCAAAACAGTTTAAACAATTGAAATGTCAATTTAAAAACAACAATGCTGATTGGCTGTAGTACACGCTAACGTGTACTTCCTCGCCAATACAGTCTATCAGATACTCAGAAGATCAATGAATCTAAAAGCCAACAAATCCAACTCAAATCAAAGTGAACCATTTCAAAACACAACTTCAAAACATTGAAATTAACCAACGAAACAATTCAACAAATCGAAACATCAATTTAAAACTGTCAAATCTGATAGGGCTGCAGTACACGCACGCGTGTACTGCCTCGCCACTATAAAACAGCTCAAAACAATACTAAACAAGATCAGATGCAACAAGTGAAACTAGTTCAACATGTCACAAGGCAAGGCACAGTGGAATAGCAAACTGAAGGTGAGAGCACCCAGAATATGGCACTACAACACTCAACAAAAAAAGACTCAAATCAGCCTCATTGGAAAATAAGATCACCAATGAAGCAAAATGACTAAATCCCTACATAAAAAGGGATGAATACAATGTCAAAGCACGCGGGTGCATGCCCATATATAAAGACTACAGCAGCATCAATGGGAAACAGACCAGACAACAACAATATAAGCAACAGGTCATATATGAAGCATGTACAAGTCAGGAAGCCATATATCATCACCGAACTACAGACAACATCAAGTTCAACACAGCAACCTCACATACTACATGAATGAATGCCACTGACTTATGAACATAGTGACAACATCAAGTGTACAAATGAAAATATAGAATGCAGACACATATAAGTGCACCTGGGTATATGTTATCAGTGCTACAATTATGATAGCAGTTGCATAAGTATTCAACAACTAACGAATGCAACTGAGAAATGAATAATGCAAGCCAACATCAAGGGCACAGCTTCAAAATGAAGTAGCCATGTTCGAAACCCAACATTGGGAACTACCTGATGAATAGGTATATAAATGAATGCACCAAGAACCAAAGAAGGCACACGTAACGCTACATGAAATTGGGTGGAGCAAACTCAATAGGAAGTGCATATGGACATGAAGTAGTTCAATACTACTACACCTAACAAATGCAACATGAAGTGTCATCATAATATTCAAGCTACAGATCAAAGATATAAGGACCGAAATGAGTACACATAGGGAATGCAAAGTCAACCCAAAACATATGCAATGACCCGCAACAATTCTAAACAATGCCGAAGTCAAAGAATCAAAACGAGTTCAATAATTATGAAACAGTAGCCTCAAGTCTAGACAGTGCCAAACCCAAATTGTTTTTGCCGAATCAGGTTTGCAAACCAAGTTCAAAAAAACAACTACAGTGGAACTAAAGTCTGTGAACAGGAAGATGGTGTCAAAGAAACAAATCAATGCCGAAGTCAAGTAAAGCAAGTTCGAACAATTCAAGTGACTAAAGTCGACAAGAATCGAAATCGTGGTGATCATGAACGAACTCAATTTCATTAAACCCAAAATCGAACAGTGGTTTCCACGAAAATGAACAAAGCCGGGGGTACTAATAAGTCACAAGATATGTGAATTCGAGCAAAGTCCACGTAAACAACAGGGAACAAGACAGAAATCACCAAATAAATGAAGTCAGGCAAACAAATATCAAGGATCACTAATCAATATAGTAGCCTGAATTAGATGTGCGAAACTAAAAATCACTCAACTATTTACAAGCAGCCAACAATCGACGAAAGCAACAAACCTTCGAAGCTTACAAGAACAAAGAAAAAACGAACAATTCGAAACCGCTTATATCAAGCTAAAACAGCAAAGTAATCAAAAACGTGTTAATCAAGTAACACGAAGAGAATGAATTGAATCAGTCAGAGAATTCGTTAATCATCAACGCAAAAAAATCGAATGGCTGAAGCACAGTTGAATTAGAGATGTGAGTAGAAACTACTCACCTTCGCAAAACGAATCTGGAGCAGCCGTGAGTGCAACTCGAAAAGGCGAACGATCGATGGAGTAGCAACCTCATCCAATCGATCTTCTTGAGGTCGGCGCCTTCGATTCTGAGAAGCCCTAAGCTTCAGAGGGGACGAACGAAAGAAGGTACGAGCAGCCATCGTCTCTCGGAGGGAACGAGTCGAGGCCCTAATTTCGTGAAAACGAAGACAGCCACCATTTATTTTCTTTATTTGATTTTCTTAGTTTTAGGGTTTCAAATCAGGAATGAGAAAAAGGGGTCGGGTTTCTCTGATATTATCACAGCATTCCAGATAACTGTGGGCCGAGATTATAAGTTGAAGCCCTTCAACATTTATCCAAACACTTATAAAAAATTTTACAACTTAAAAAGAATTTCAATTCGATAAAAATTCCTGATAGAAATTTGTTATCAATTTCAATCGTCTAGTGACGATAACAAACTTTTACAAAAAAAGGATTCTGAATCGATTCAAAACTGCACTAGCAATTAACCAACTGGTTAAAATCCCAATCATAATTAACAACCAATACAATCGTCATTAGACGACAATTAATTGTTGTAAAACTTCGGGTTGTTACACTAATCTACGCGAAGCCTCAATCACGACCCAACAAGTGCCCCCAAATGGTAACATACTATTGGCCTATGTGACATAGGGGTGAACGCACACATCAATAGCACATGGCTATATAAATATAGGGTGTCATGGATTTAGGGTGTGACCCCGAGATCAGGACGCTAAGATGGATTCTAACCTAATCTGGTTCACTCCCATACAATCAGGGGAGTTGGAATGTGATAGGCAAACACATAGTATCTATAAACAATGGCCGACATATAGCTCTATACATATGTCGACACATGACGATAGATATAAATACCATTACTCACTATAGCGAATATCACATCATACACAACAAATCCCTAAATGAGTGACATTTAGTTAGAAAGAATAAGCGAACAAATATCACGACGGCATCCCAAACCATCGAGTGTTACTTGATCATTTATTCAATGCTAAAAAATACACTCAATCGATACTATATTCTATACAACAAGTCCGATGAATAACCAGAGAAATACTACCGAAAGTCCTATACTAGACTGCATTATAACTCCGTTTATTCAAATTTCTTGTTCATAGAAAGTGCAAGTACACAAATGATTTATAAAAGTAATTACATTTATGGAAAAATAATACACATTATTTTAGAAGTGTTAGTAGTATTTATAAACCAAAATATACTTTGTTATATTAAAATGGCACTTGAAATTATTTAAATTAACATGCAAATTCCTTAGAATACTTCTTTAGATTCATGATATTATTTCAAGATCAACAAATAGACACTACAAAGCCTTTGGATGATTTTTAACAACTAAATAGGATTTTTAAATAATTTATTAAATTCCAAATTTAGGTTATTATTTAATAATCTAATTACTGATTTTAATACTTCCAAAAAATTAATACTTATCATAAGTTATGTTCATATTTATTATGTATGTGATTTAGATTTGATTTGCATATGTTTGTTTTTTTTAATACAAGATTTCAGAAATTTCAACATTATCCCACAATATTATTAATAATTCAAAATAAGTACATATGATTATCAAAACATCTTGAATTGTCTTCAAAAAATAGATTATGACATAAGAATGTTAACTTATAATTTACTTATATTTTATTTATATTTTTATAATAATATTTTTATATTTATTTATCTTTATTTTTTAAAATTTTCGACATAGGAAATGTGCACAAGTGGACCGCTGGGGTGTACATCTGTGCATCGGTGTCACATTCACTTTAGCCTTAATTCAATCATCATTTGATCGAATCTCCTCCCACTTCAATCTACTTATTATTTTCTCCTCTAATTGAGTTCATACACTCGTTTGCACTCATACTCCAGCCATATCCTTACCATATACATTCAAATTCACATATGAACCCATGATCATGAAAAGAAGAGGAGAAATGCATTTATAATAAATGTGTTATTTTGATTGCACAAGCATATAATCCACGTTCCATGCATCTTGACATCAAAATAGATATAGTTGGTGAGTTGGAGCACTCACCTTAAATCGAAGAACTTCAATTTCCACTCATGCTCCCTCATTTACCACCTTTGCACTTTATAGGAAATTCCAACTTCAACAATTGATGATCAGAACTTGAATTTTTTTTCTTACTTATAGGTGTAGATTGATGTCAAGAAGCATATAATTCAGTTTAGGAATTTATGGAAATTTATTATATTTTATTTGAATTAAAAAAGAGGAGGTTTGTTTTGAATTAGAAAAGAAGAAGCATCATGATACTTGATTTAGTTAATGTAACTTATATTTATAAATTGAAGGGAGATATTTAGATTTGGAATTGTTTAGATTTCATGAAGCAAATGATATGCAAAGTAGACTTAGGCTTGATTTGATTACTAACTTCATTTTCTATTTTATTTTATTTTCTTTCATGAGACCAACTTGCAATCTTATTCTAGCCCACTTATCTATCAAATAAATCACATTAAATTTTCCTAACAAACTAATAATATTATTCACAATTTTAGAAAATTAGTTTTCATTCAATTTTATCTATATAATTTAATTATTTCTTTAAGTTCCTATTTAATCTTATTTTTATTAAATAAATTCCAAATTCCTTTATTAATTAAAATAAAATTCGTCCTATAGTTAAAATAAATTCTAATTCATTTATTTTAAATATTTTTTCAATAAAATAATCTAATTAATCATTTTATTTTAAATTATTAATTTATCATATTCTAAATTAATATTTATCATATTTAAAAATTATTTTCACTTTATATAAAATATTTTCCATCTAATTTCCAAATCATTTCTATATTTTCACGTTTATCATATTAAAACACACTCAATTAATTAATATTCATTATCAAATTTCTAATTTATTGCTTCTTGACAATGGGTTATTATAGACTTTCCCTTTTAGGAAAATTGCATCCTCATAATTTCTCCTTAGAGAAAATCTATAACTAGCTAGTTATCTTCTAGCTTATCTACATCATTTTCTAATAATAAGCAAATATCAAAACATACCCAACTCATGTGCATCAAAAAATAACTCAGGGTAAGTGTGTTCCATATGCTCCTAAGTTTCCCAAGTGCAGTCCAACAGATTTTCGGACCACTTCACTTTTACTAATAAGACCTTCTTATTTTGAGCTATCGGGCTTTCAAGTCAATTAGTTAGGCTGCTACATATAAATCAAATCTATGGATATCTTGAGCTCATGTATGTCTCTTGGCTCCAATATAATCTATGAATCCTATAGACACTTCCTTGATTGGGAAACATAAAAGATGTCATGTATAGCCAAAAAGGGATCTGGAAGTGCAACTTTATAATAAACTTTATCCATTGCTTAGTAATAAGGTACAAACCAATATAATGAGGTGCTAGGTTTCTCGATTTAATGAACTCATCACTCCTTTGAATGGAGATATTTTCACATAAACAATATCTCCAACTTCAAACTTTATCTCATTTCTTCTTCCATCAGCATATGATCTGATGATCCTAGGCCTCTTTCATTCTTTGTTTAATCATCTCAATCTTCTCTGAGGCTTCTCTAATTAAATTAGGACCCAAAAATATTTGTCTTCGATTTCAAGCCAATAGGATGGTGATCAACACAATCTACCATATAAGGCTTCAAACATAGCCATGCTGATGCTATTTTGATAGCTATTGATGTAAGAAAACTCAACCAAACAAAGATGATCGTCCCAACTACCTCTAAGATCAAGTACACAAATTCAAAGCAAATCTTCAAGAATCTAATTACGTGCTATGTTTGACCGTTAGTCTGCGGATGATATGATATGCTAAAGTTTAGCTTCGTTTCCAAAGCCACCTAAAGGCTCTTCCAGAATCTACAGGTAAACAATGGATCTCGGTCACAAACAATAGAGTAAGGAATTCCAAGAAGCCTAACCACTTCCTTTACATCCAACTTCACCAAATATGTTGTATTTCATTTTGATTTCATTGGTATAAAATGTGTAGACTTGGTTAAATGATCTATTACTACCCATATATTGTCATGTCCAATACTTGTATAAGGTAAACCATCAACAAAATCCATTGATGCCTACAATAACTCAAGATTAAAATTATTCCTATAGGGATTTATATAAGTGAAATATTATATAATACAAGTCCACTCCTACCTGATCCCATTTCCACTAGAGAATCTCTAATGACTGAAGAAAACCACTAGGTTCTAGTGTTCAGCCTTCACAAGCTGACATGTCATAAATTCCTTTATATACTTGCCAATGTCATTGTAATAGCCTTTGGGCTTTCATCTAGGTTCTGCTCCAACTCTCCTTTTCGCCCAATACACCTCCTACTCCTATAAATACAAATCATAAAGCAACCAAGAAAGGATCTGGATTCTGCTAACACTATATGGGATCTCCATCTATTCTTTAATTCTCTCTTGACTCAATAGTCACCAAGGCGGCTCCTTTAGGATATTCTAGGACTTAGAACTTGTCTAACCTATGTACTTATGATTCTTTCTCTCTTAAACCACTTGTAATCTCATACAAACAAGATCAAATCATTAAGCAAGGCTATAAAGTGGACGTAGGCTTAGTAACCAACTGAACCACTATAAAATTCTTTGTGTTTATTTACTTTTCCTTTGCTTTTCTATTATATTTGCTTTGTTCTAGTAGGGTGGTGCTTTCACATCATACTCCTGGGTGTTGATCGATTTTTTGAGTTAACATTTTCGTTCTTTTACTAAGAACCAGTGAACTAGGCTTTGATCTAGCTCTCCACTTTAGATCGGATAGGTCCAAAAGTTAGATCCACAAATCCTAATTTCAAAAGAATTTGAAGACTTTCCATTGAAGACAAATGGCGGAAAGAAAGTGAACAACTTCTAGGAATCTACGGGTGCAATAGTTGTTTGTGATGGACCAAACCGCCAGCATGTTGAAGTCAACAACACCACCAACTTACCAACAGGAATTAATACTACAAATCAGGCACCGGAATCTTCTGCTCGTCATGAAGTTGTGACGAAAGGAGTATTTAACCAGATGATTGATCAGTATAACCAAAAGATGGCAGATAGCCAAAAAGCTCTTATGGACAAGATAGACGCTTTGCTAACCCTACAGCCACCGACTGCCCCGAGGACTAGGTCGAAAACTGCAGAGGCTATGGAATAAGAAAATTCCTTCATCTTAGACTTGAATAGGAGGGATGGCAAGATAAAGCAAAAGGAGATAGCTGGTGGAGCGAATAGAATAGTTATTGAAGGTAACGAAAGTACCCCTCCCGTCGGAGGACTACCTACCAAAAACCCTAAGCTTAGAATGAAGGCTCCACAAGAGAATATTGCAGTGCTTCTCCTTGATTCTGAAGATGACATGCAACTCGATGCTAAAGGACTGGAAGTAAGTGCTGACATAGGTAGGAAAAATGCTGGAAAAGAAGTTCCAACTGCCGCTATAAAGTCAACCGCGTGCCAACAGAATCCTATAGGAGTGGTTTTCCCAAAGAATGGAGAACCTAGACTTCAGTTGGCAAACCAAGGCCGTTTGCGAAATCAAATGCTTGGAGCAACCCCTAACAGTCGACCTGTGGACTACTGGACTAGTGAATCATTCATTGCGGACATGGTTAAACACTTGATGGAGGAAAGTAAGGGAAGGAAGGACGACAATTGGGGTTCTATGCCAAGCCAAACCCCGTTTACAGAAAATATTTTAAGGGAAGAATACCCTCAAAAGTTTACAATGCCCACTATGCATATTACAACGGGACGACAGACCCCAAGCAACACTTGTACAAGTATAGTTGGCATATGGATAAAGCTAGGGTAACAGATGCAGTCCGCTGTAGATGTTTCCCTATCTTCCTGGAAGGTGTTGCTCCTATATGGTTTACCAGACTCCCACCAAGATCCATTTCTACATTTGACGAGTTGACAAGGAAACTCTTGGAACAGTTCAGGCTTCACATGGCACAGCCAAAATATGTGATGTTTCTATCTGGGCTTTTCCAGGAACCAAGTGAGTCGTTAAAAACCTTTATGAACTAGTTTAATACTACGGTTACTGAAGTAAGCAATCCTAATGAAGATATGGTATTCATGGCTTTAGTCCGAGCTATCCACTTGGACATAGACTTTGAATGATGGATTAAGATTAAACAACCAACCATTATGAAGGAGTTTAACCGAAAGGTAAGTCAGTATTTGAGATTGGAAGAGGTGGACACATTGGAGGGCAAAACTGCCAGTGTGCAACCAAAGGAGATAGTTCAAAACAATGTAGCAGTCAACCATGATGGAAATAATTCTGGAGCCGTGACAGGAAATGCAGGGAAAGATGGAAATCAGAAAAGGAAAAACTAGAACACTAGTAGGCGTGATGGAAATGGAAAGCTGATCAAGAACCTGAGACCCGAGGAGTATACGCTATTGAATGACATACTAGAGAACATCTACCTTGCAACTCAGGGAACTGAACGATAAAACAAGCCCACCAGGAGGAAGAACCCAAACGACAGAAGCAATTAGGAAAGTTATGATGATTCCACTAGACTCACGGGCATAACACGAACGAATGTCGACATCTAAAAGATCTGGTTAAGGAATTGATTAGGAACAATAGGCTCCAGCAGTATGTAAAGAAATTGCAAAAGTTTGACCAGCCTATTAGGCCTCAAGTTTCGAGTACTCAAGGGAACCAACCTGGATCCAATGGAGAAGGGTCCAAATGGATGGAACAGAGACTAGTTATCGACATTAGTAACAGAGGACCTCACCCAGCATAGAAGAGTTAGAGGGAGATGGAGCGATACGTGAGTTCACTATAGCACGTTCTAAAAGAAACTTGTTTTTCGATTGAGGATGGTGCCATCAGAATCGAATCGGTAGTTGTACGCTGAGTCCTGGTGTATAGTGGAATTTATGTCAACATTTTTTTTCGATACTCGTTCGATCAGATGAAGATCGGCATGAAGGATGTCTCTGCTTGCTAAATTAAAATCCAAGGCTTTACGGGAGAACCAAGATGCCAATTGGGACAATTGACTTGCCTGTCGAGCTCGAAGAAGGAGAATGAAGGGTAGTCCTTATCCAAATCTTCATGATCGTTCATGAAATGTCAGCTTACAACGCTTTCTTAGGTCGGTCGGCCCTTACTAATTTTCGGATCGCTTTGGCTCCGTGGCGCCTTACCATGAAATTCCCAATGGAGAATGGAGTTGGAGTTATAAAGGTAAATCAAAGTGTCGCTAGAGAATGTTATGTCGCTAAGTTATGCAAACCGAAACGAAAGGAAAAGGGAAAGAATATGGGGAAGTCGCTCCACATTTGCTAACCATCATCATAACAATTACAGAAACGCCCTGGCTCCGGGGCCATATTCATTTCGACAAGGCTTTGGACCTTAGGAAGAAGAGTTCAGGGGAGGAACATGTAGCATGGTAGAGATTAAAGTGTTAGTCCCTGTCGATATGGATGATCCAACTCGAGTCTCAAAAATAGGGTCACAACTTGGGATCAAAATGCAACATAAATTGATTAAATTTCTTCATGCCAACCTAGACGTATTCGCTTGGATGCATTCCGATATGTATGGGATATCGTTGGAGATAGCATGTTACGCACTCAATATCGATCCCAAATACACTCCAGTGAGGCATAAGAGATGCAGCTTGGGTCTGGAGTGATCCGCTACGCTAAAGGAAGAAGTGGATAAGTTGATGGCTAACGGCTTCATCCGCGACGCAATCTATCCTTAGTGGGTGTCGAATCCAGTTTAGTTAAGAAGTCCAATGGGAAGTGGTGGATTACTCGAACCTAAACAAAGCATGTCCAGAGGACAGCTTCTTGGTACCCAAAATGGACCAGCTTGTAGACGGAACTTCAGGCCATAAACTACTCTCATTCATGGCTGCCTACTTAGGATATAACCAAATTATGATGCACAAACCTGATCAAGAAAACACCAATTTCATCACTGATCTCAGATTGTATTGTTACCGAGTGATGTCATTCAGCCTGAAGAATGCTGGCGCAACCTACCAACGGTTAGTGAATACAATTTTCAAGGATCATATGGGATAAATGATGGAAGTCTACGTGGACGACATGCTAGTCAAGTCACGTGTGTTAGGAAAACACTTAAACAACCTCTCGGAAATTTTTGAGATTCTTCGAAAGTACAGAATTAAGCTTAACCCACTGAAATGTTCTTTCAGAGTGGCTTCAGGGAAATTTCTAGGTTTGGAACTTCCGCTTGCACTATGGGCTTACAGAATGACTCATAAATCATTGATCGAGTACTCACCCTTCACCTTGGCGTATAGTTTGGAAGCAATAATTTCAGTGGAACTAGAACCCCTTCTCATCAGAGATGACACTTCAACCAAAGTGAGAACGAGCAGCTTCTGCTCAAATTGCTTGATCAGATCGATGAGAAGCGGGAAGAAGCTGAGCTAACAACTGATGCCCATCAAAAGAGAGTAGCACAACACCTCAATGCCAAAGTTCACAACCGCACCTTCAAAGTGGGAGATATCGTCCTGAAAGGAATCTACCCGGGTATGGGGAAACTTGGGCCAAACTATGAGGCCCTAAGTTATCGGCCAGAAACTTGGAGATGGAACTTCCAAGCTCACAACGGTCAATGGAATCGAGATTCCCATGCTTGGAACAACGATTCGCTGCGGCACAATTTTATTTGACTTTCTATATATGTATATCCTATTTTCGCAAATAAACCACCCAAGGATACTGGAGGCATTGTAAATAGGCAATATTTGCCTCTCTCTTTATTTTATCAATAAAGTTATTTAGATTCTAAAACCAATGGAGCTGCGTTCATAAAAGTAACATGTTGAGTCGACGAGTCAGATCGACTCGAAAACCATTTACTCATTACTTGGACCGGTGAAACTGTGTCTAAGTGCGCTCCATCCATTCGCTTCTTGAACCGATGGAACCATGTTAAAGTAAGCAACATGCCAAGTAGACGGAAGCAAGTCGATTCAAACTGCTGGATCGACGGGGAAAATCGATCCCTACCTTCTGAGAATCGATGTTGCTTGGACAACATCGAGAAGGCCCAAACCCTTATGCGCATCTATAAGCCACGCCTTATTTCTTGGACCGATGGAACCATGTCCAAGCAAGCACCCATTTCCTTGGCCACTCGAACTGATGGAACTGCATTCAAGTGCGCCCCATTGTTTCGCTTCTTGGACCGACGGAACCGCATCTAGGTAAGCTTTCGATCCTTAGGCACTTGAACTGATGGAATTTCATTGAAGTGTGTCTAACCCTTGTGCTTCTTGGACCAATGGAACCGCGTCTAAGCAAGCACCCACTCCCTTGTCGCTTGAACCATCGGAACCACATTCAAGCACGCTCTAAACCATCGTTATTACTCCAGTAAAATTGTCAATTTGTTAAAACCTCCTAAGTACCGACATTACTCTGGCAGTATCGAGAAATTTTTCGGTTATGAGATTGGTAGAAATCAATCCTCACTGCACAAAACTCAACATCGCCCAAAAATTAGCAACATTGAAGGAAAATCCAAGGAATTAAGCTAATCGCACGTCTCAACAAAAAGAGGCTGATGTACGTATAGTGCCTCAATACCTAACTCGGAGAAAATTAGCTATAACCAAAGTACATAGTGCATGGAATCGGGCATCCAGACTGCAAGTTCTCGAAGATAGGAGCTGTAATACATCCTTGATTGGGGGCAATCAGAGAGTAGCCCAGAGCGCCTGGTTTTTCATCAAGTGTTCAAAGTAACTAGCCCTATGGACTGGGAGGCACACAACATACTAATATTTGGTCGAAGTAAAAGTCACTCCATGGTTATGTTATGCCAAAAAAAATTCCGGTAGCTACAACAGAGCTAAGTAAAATAGTAAAACTAAATAACTGCAAGTTACACTATTTACACCATTTACATGCATAAATTTTGGTAAATAAACACATCGTATATCACATAGTACATCAGTTATAATATGGAAATTGCGAGTCAATCATATTATGCACACATACAGTAGTATATAAACAGGCACAATACATAGAATGTAGAGACGTACAAAGAAGAGATTACAATAGAAATACTACTTTTTCATTGCTTATATCACTTTATGTACAATATCAAACAGCGGGGGTTATTCCTGCACAACGTCGGCTAGTTTGGACACCAAAAAGCAAAAGTATAGACTCTACTGACACAACAACAAAAGAAAAGACGCTAAGCATAGATTCTGCACTTGTACAAAAAGACTCAGAAAATCAAAAGAAATAAAGTAAAGAACCACCAAAACCCGGCTACACTGATGCTCAAGCCCATCACTTCTTCTCGTTGCTACCTTTACCACCCTTACCCAATCAAGTTAGGGTCTTCTTCTTCTTCACCACCACCTAACCTGAGTCAGTTCTTCGGACCTACTGACCGACTCACTTGTAGATTTTGGTTTGCTAGTCTTGATGGTGAATGGGAGGATCCTGATCTTTGCAACATATGGCTTCACTTTTAACTTTGCCTTCCCTCTCTCTTCCTTTTGAACCCGCTCTGCCATCGTCTTGTCCCCGGTTGGATCAATAGCACTAATCATCTGAAAATCCTCCTTCTACGACACAACAATGTCCTCTAACCCCTCCAACACTGTAATCTATTGGACACCGAATTTAGGCCTATTGGTGGAAGGTTGGAATGTAGTAGTTGAACTTGTGAAAACAGCAGTGGAGGTGGTGAAGATCGCTTTAGTTCGTGCACTTTGAGTAGCATAAGGTAAAGGTGGGACATCGAGTGGACCTATGAGTTCACAGAGAGAATGGCACAGCTCAGTGACAGATTTAGGAGTGAGATTGACCTGTTGGAGCATGGGAGAAATAAGAAAAATACCTATAGTGGGACTCCTTGGTATGATGTCAATCTTGGAATCTCTGATTGCTAGGAACTGCCCAATCGCTGGAACAGGGAAATAAGGCTCGTGCAGTGTGGCCGAAGAAGGAATGATCGCCATTTGGGCCCCAGACACTTCAGCCAGTAGCCTTGGCATCCTCCTCAGCGAGAATTGCCTTCCCTATGGCAAGCATATCTATCTCTTTGGCACTCAAGTACTGCACTAGTAGCTCGGTCTCGGAGCGGTCATCTCCAACTCGGTGCAAAACTTCTTTCCACACATCAACAAGAGTGGCAGGATAATCATTTCCTAACCACTTTAGATCCCTATGCACAATCACACTCATATAGAAATGTTGGAGAGCATGGTTGAGTTCTTCCCTCTCATAGGCCCTCTTCTTATTCTTGGCATTCTGGGCTTTTTCAAGATCAGTCAACTTGCTTCGACGGGCAGAAAGCTCGATGTCATTTGAAAGCTTATCGGATGATAGAGTGTCCAAATTTCTGGTTAGCCCTTGGGTTTCCTCTTGGAGTTCTGATGTGCACGTAAATGTGTATATTTTTACCACCATATTTAATCTATTTAAATTAAATAAATGATCATATTGGGTATTTTAACTTGTTTAATCAAATGACAAATATGAGAGGCTAAACCCCTTCAATTTAGGGGTAATGAAGCTCTCTAATTATGTAGCTTCAACTATTTGTTAATTCATGCTCTCTTTTTGTGCTTAATGATGATGATAGAAATGGTTTACTAGTTGTTTTTGCTTTGAATTTGATAGCCTATATTGTTGACACTAAATAGGATATGCTTAAACAATCACTAACACTAATTGCATCTTCATCAAAATATGATTATGGCAAAAGAAAGTGATTTGAAATTAAAATTTGATGGTCTATATTTCTAATCAATAGTTAATAGGCCATACTTAAAATAGATTTCATTTTCAGTTTCATTGTCAAGTTTCATGAAAGTTAGTAAGTGGTTTAAGGGGTGTGTCAAAGTTTGATTGCTGATGTTGGCTAACTAATAGCACAAATATGCCATACTTATGATAGGCACATCAATTAAAGCACTAATGACCATAAAAGAGATATCATGATTTCATATGTGTTGAACTACATGATCTAGAGAGTGGATTTATTCTCTAAATTGTCATTTAACTCTTATATTTGCATCTCTTTTGTTTTAGTTAGTTAGCTAATTTTCTAATTCTCTAGCTTAACTTTCACTCGACTTTGGTTTAATTTGATTGAATAGACTTTTAAAATCATAAATTCCCTACGGATCGACCTGTATTCGCCACGTACTACAAGTGTACGCCGTGCGCTTGCGGTTATATTTTTAATTTAAATTCGTTCGACGGTTTTCTAAACCGGTAGAATTTCTGTCGACGAACAAGTTTTTGGCGCCGTTGCCGGGAAGTTGTCTTGATTTTAATTTTCTATTCTTCGGATTATTTTTGTTTGATTTTTGTGTGTTTTTTTATTTTTGTGTGTGTTTGCATTTAAAAAAAAAATTGTGTGTTGTTTGATTTTGTTTGTTATTGTTTTCTAGTGGGTTGTTCATTTGCATTTGCATATTTAAAAAAAAATTGACATACTCGTTTCAAAAAGAAAAAAAGAAAAATCATTTTATTTACAACTTTCATTTGTACATATTTCGTTTCAATTTACATACCCATTTCATTGACTGTTTTACTCAACAGATTTACAACTTCCATTTATATACCGTGACTGTGCACATTGATACCACTGTTTTATTCAATAGATTTTGCTTTTGCCTACATTTCCCTAACCATCATTTTCCTTCCTTCACACAATCTTCACCATACTTAACCTGTCTGCTACCACAATCCATCAACCACAGTAGCACTTGCCTCCATCATCTTCCATTCTTCTCAACATCCTGTGTAACTTCACATTCCAACACTCCTCTCTTTCAAACCACCAAAATTCCCACCATCAAACTGTCGGTCACCATCTCATATCGCCTGATCTCCTCTGTCACAACCACTGCAACATCTACTTCTGTTCCTCCAAGTATTCAAAGAACCAACCCACATCATATCATCCACATTTAACATCCTTCTACAATCCACATTTAACATTCACCGATTCACTCACTTGCATACTTGCTGCCTGTGCTCCACCCCAACTACAACTTGCAACTGTCTTAACCTCCTCTGGCAACCCTGCAACTACCATACTTCACTACATCAAAGCTGTCATATACATCTGTTGCCTCTTCACATACAGCCTGACATCGGTAGCCACTTACATACTCACCATACTCACCACACTCAAACATTTCAACCATCTGAATAGCTTCATATCATCAACCTTCATCCACATTTCCACTGAAACAACCCAATATCCACTGCTGTTCACATTGCAAACATTTCACTGACGAAAAGAAGAAAAAAAACTGCATCATCATTGAACTCCTTCACCAAATTCGAACAAGCTACCATACAACTCATTCCTAATTCCTGCCTTCACCTCTGCGATCGCCAACTCCTCCAAATCCCGCTGTCATCACCATTTCCCCCTTCAACAATTCCTTACTGCAATCGAACTTTGAACACTGCATCATACCACTGCCTCGCGACTGACATCTGACTTCCCCCCTACACAATTCAACCTGCCACCTCTACACCATCGAACAACCATCTCCAACCTCCACAGCAATTCGAGCCTTCACCCAAACATCGTTCAATCACCTCCAAATACAGTTCCCGCCTATTCCTTCTTCGACCACTGTACAGTCACATCACTTACATCAGCTTGCCATACCACCACTGTGCCTCATCCCTCTGCGATTCACTGCAATTAACAATTCATTTCCCACCACTTCATACTACAAATCATCCATTATCCATTCACCATTTCATCGAAATCACCTACAGCACGCTAACCAAAACTGCCTGAACTCCAACAACTGCAATTGCCTCACCACATTGGCCACCATTTCAATCAACTTCTTCAACATTCCCCCCATAGCCACAACAACCATCTCTCACACCATCAACCATCCTACCGCTCCTACAACACTTCAATTCAAACTGCAATCTTCTCTAAGCAGTGTCGTACCCAAAACAACAACCACCTTTAATCAAACCTCGTCCTGACACCTAATCGCCTCACCGTAAATCAAACTGCAGCTCCACCTTCAACAGAGATTGCGGCCTTCACCAATACCAACCTCGACTAAAGCCTTAGGAACCACAAAACCACAACTATCATCCCAAATTTCGTCTCCTCAAAAAGAAAGGGACTGCGACAACCAATAACACTCGCTACAACAGCTGAAATCCGATCGAACAATCCTCAGACCAATTCGCCATCAAAATCGCCCCTACCAAATCATCGAATCAAAACCACCAAAGCAATCGCCTCCCTTCAATAATCATCCCTCAAAACGCAATCGCGAGCAAACAGCAGCGACCAAAACCACTAATTCGAACTCGACTCGTCTCCCACCAATCACCGCATCGAACGACCAATTACCTTTATCCCCAATTGCAGCCGCGACCACCTCCTTAAATCGCCATCAACTGTAGAGCGTTTGCAATTGTAAATTGATTTCAGGTTGTGGGGATTTTGATTTTGATTTTTAAGATTTTGATTTTGATTTGTTTTGAATTTGTTTCACATGGGTTCATTTGTTTTGTGTTGAAATTTAAGTTGCGGGTCTGGTCTTTTGTTTGGGCCGAGTGTATGTGGTTTGGGCTGGATTTAATTTTTTTTTTATTTGGTTTCTAATTTGTTTAAGTCCAATCTTATAGTAAAATAAATGTTTTGAATTAGTATTGTTTTATTTTAATTTTTTTTTTCTTTAGTCCAATCCTTAAAAAAAATTGATTTGTTTTGGGTTCGTTTGTTTTAAGATGCTTCTTTGATTTAATTTTTTTTTTAAGTATAACTTTACTTTTAAATTTTCTTTCCTTTCCAAAAAAAAATAATTTTTTTTTGTATATATCTTGTTTTTAATTTCAGGTTGGAGAAGCAGAAATTCAAAGGAGAGGAACTGCTGCCAACAATAATTGCTTCGCTTTGCATGTCAAAAAAAAATATAAACTGCTCGCTTGCTTATCTATTGTTTTATTAGTCTTGCATTGTTGTTTACTTGCATTTGAAAAAGAAAAAAAATCAGAAAACCAAAAACAAAAATCATTCGTAGTTGCATTGTTAATACACGTTTAATTTCTGCTTTGCATTTCATCCTAGATTTTGATTAATAAAACCGATTAGACATCGACGACTTTTAATTGTATATTGACAAGTTGTCTTCTTTGAACAATTTAATTTCTTGGTGTCTGGGCTACGGCAGAGTAATAACCATTTATAAATATTATGGTGATTCGTAAATATTATAGTGTTTGTTCCTCTGAAGGTACTTAAACCTTCGGCTGCATTGCTACGGTGATTCGTGGTGCACCGATAACTCCTGCCCGTTACCTGGCTGAGAACTATCTTGTTGATTTAAGACAAAGTGTGATTATACAATTTTGGGTTAACTTAGGATAAATCATTTGTAATTAACCCTTGCATTCATTTAGTTACATTAGTTCATGCATATTTAAAAAAAATCTAAAATCTAAAACTAAAAAAAATTGTATATATTCCTTTTTCTTTGAAATTTTTTAATCCTTTTTCTTTGAAATTTTAAAAATCCAAAAAAAATTTAGGAAAAAAAACCAAAATCTAAAAAAAAAATCAAAACCATCTCAAAAACAAAGAAAAAATTGAAAAACCAAAAAACAAAACAAAATTCTATTTCCCTTTTGAAAAATAAATTTTATTTTTAAATATTTTTCCTTTACAAAACAAAAACATTCTTGAAAATGTCCGAGTTTCCCCACTCATTTGAATTTTACAATAGTTGTGAAAATCAATATAATCCATATGATTTCACTCCAAATTCGTATGGATATATTAACAACAACTATTGCTTAAATGATTCAAATTTTAAACCACAAAATTTTCAAAACGATGACTAACCATCAAGTCTTGAAAAGAGCAATTCGTCTCTACTTGAAATCTCTACACAGCAAAATCTAATGATAAATGATTTGTGTAATTCTTATTTGTGTGATAACTCAAGTCAAAATTTTCAAGGATTTCAAAATTTGAATTCACTTCCAAATTCAAATGATTTCGATTATAACCCATGCCAATTCAATTTTGAACTCCAAAATGAATTTCAAAATCAAAACGAAAATGTGATCCACTTTTCAAATAATTTTGGAAATGGGAATAATGTCGATTACGATACGAGTGAAAATCTTTGTTCTCAACAAATCCAAATCGAAAATTCTCAAGTTAATAACTATAAATTGGATTTTGTTGAGCAAATAAACGAAATATACGATGATCACACGGATTCATTGTTTGAAACATATATGAAACAACGTGAAAAACAAAATCAAATCCCAACGTGTGACGAGTCAAATAATAATCCCTCTTTTACCATAATTGACGATTTTCAAATAACAACTTTTGAAATTGAAAAAGACAATCTTAATGAAGTTGTTGAAAATACGGTAATTGGGTTGGTGTAATGACCCGAATTTTTGGACCATTCGCATCCGCACATGTCGGACTTGAATAATTCAAAATACCGCGTTGTTAATTTAAATTTGGCAAAACTGAACATATACAGTAAATAAAATAATCACAGATCACAGACATAGAGTAATAAATGCAGCGGAAATAAAAGAGATAGTAGTTCATGAAGCTACTATATAAATATATAAGTTACATCAGAGTTAAACCAGATACAACAGAAGAGTAATACGATACATCAGATACAAATCAGAATACATCACTGGAATCATCGAATACTGAAAGCAGAATAGATGGCTGGATCTTCAAGAAAAGCTCCAACTTCAAAGGTGAGTCTCGAATACTGGTACACTCAGTCTGACCCGAGCGTAAAGCAAAAACAAAACACTCGAGTCAGGATTAACATTCTTATATCAATAAATCCAACTCAAGTGAAATAGCAATTAAAATACAAGTAACTCAAAGGATGTTTGGAATAGCCATCCTTTAAGGATCCGTTAAACTATCTACTAGGTAGTAATGTACGCTAAGTAGATAATGTCTATCAGTAGTATAAAGATATCAAAATAGTGTTAAGGCGTTACCATTATCCCCCTTAACACATTTTTATAAGCGTTATAGTCTATACAGCACTGTAAACTCCACCGTAAACTAGTGGGCTATCAGGGAGTACTCCATAGGTATAACACAAAACAAATTCGTAGTGGTTGCGAATATGGGAATACAAGTATGACAAGGCACATGAGGCAATACCCAAGGTAGTGACACTACCGTTTGCCTGATCCGGACTGGTGAGAACGCATCGCCGCAGCGACCGCAACACCGTGAAACAACACTCCCAAAATCAAGGGTGCACCAATCGACAACAAGTAATGAGTAGTTCGAAGAAGTGTGTTCACTTGAGGTAGCTGACCTCCATTGGCCCGGCACGGCTCCTGTTTTAGTCATTTCCAATTTGACACAAGTGTCAAGGCTATCCATTATCGTTCTCTTTCTTCAGTCATCACGAACATCATTCCAACCACTTCATTCTGGATCACCACTCCGCGTATAGTTATTAAAGTGGTTTTCAGTTTAGACAGAGAGTATGTCCATAACCGATTCCGGTCTCTTTAATAACTTTCATAATTATTACACCGATTGGTCGTTTGTTTATTTCAAAACCAAATCAATTTCAATTTCAAATAGAATTCGTAAATCAACATTTCATTTGTCTTTCAAAACCAATTTCCAATAATTTACGTTTCAAAACTTCCAAATTAACATTTCAAAATCTTATAATACCAATTTCTATTTAAACAATTCAAATATTGATTCAAGTTCGTATATAAGTTTCATTCCGAAATCATTTAAATTAATTTAATTTAACATTTAAATCAATTTAAATTCATTTATCGATTTCATTCAACATTCATTAAGTAAATTTGCCATTCAAATAATTTCTATTAAATTTCAAATTCATTAAATCCATTATTTAAATTCAACCTCATTATATCCAAACTTACAAATTTAATTAAATTAAATCCATCAAACCAAATTCTTTAAATTTCAAGTCTTACATTAATTTCAATAAATCGCATTTTATTTCTTGTTAAAGAAATTCAATTTCACTTATTTACTTACTTAAATAATTTTCCAAAAACTTAATTCATAAAGAAAACTCAATTTCAATTATTTACGAAGCAAAAATTCACTTATTCAAAAGTTCAATTTTTACTTATTAAAGAATTCAATTCAATTTAATCATTAAATTATTCAATCTTATTTAATTATTAATAATTCAAAACTTAATTATTAAAATTTCAAAGTTTAATAATTTCAAACTTAATTATAATTTCAAACTTAATTATTAAATCATTTCAAAGTTTAATAATTTCAAACTTAATTATAATTTCAAACTTAATTCAATCATTTCTCAAATTAAACATCGTTCTTTCATCAATTTACATAGTTAATATTTTGTTTCAGATTATTAAATATTAACATTTTCCTTTCATTAAAAAATTCAAATTTCAACTTCATTTCAAAACCATATTGTTTATTCAAATAAAATCTTCATTTTATGTTTAAATCAAATTATTTGACCAATCGGGTTTTATTTAATTTCATATCCTAGGTCAAAGTTTAATTTGGGTATTTATCATTTCAACCCGATTCCAATTCAATTCAAAATCAAAGCATAACAAAGGGAACTTGCAGTGTGATAACTGGGATGGTGTCAAAGTAAATAAACAAGCAATAACAACAACCAATATCAATCCAATAATCAATTCAAATAATCCCGAAATAACCGTATTAATTCGCATTGTTATTTGTACGAATTAATATAATTATTTCTAGAATCTACACTATCATTTCATGTAGATTAAAGATTATTACATTACGGTTTTCACTTGTCATTCAATTTCAATTTTTACACTACAACAATTAATCCAATATACGTCGATGGTTCAAAGTGTAATTATCGCTATTCTATATGTCAATTAATTTAACAATTAAAAGGGGTCATATTCACTAATCAAATTTAACATATAAATCGGTTTTAAAATTGTTAACTATCCTATATCAATTTCAATTTGGCATACTATTTATCATTTAATACTAACAATTTAACGTCCAATATAAACATCAACAATCAATCAATTATCAGCCAAACTGTATTATCATCGCATAAATAATTAACAGATAATGGTGTCAGATATCACAGGTGAACTCATACAGGTAATAGCATATATAACAGTGTAATTAACTAACAACAGTAAATTTCAATTGTCGTTTCAATTGAAATCAAATTTAATAAATAAAAGAACATTAATCGTGAGTGATTGCTCACCTTTCGAGGCTAGAGATACACGAGAACAAGATGGACATGGGCACAGATAATCGACAAATCACCAAACTGATACGGATAAGCACGAAGTGACAACGGGACATCGACAAAGCAAAGCAACGCTAGATGAACTGGATTCGGTGGAAACAAAATATAAATCATATTATTATTTTCTTTTAAAAAAAAGAACAATATTTACAAAATCCCAATATGCAAGTGAAGCTGGATACTCACAAGCTTGTACGTGATTCACTTTAAATCCGCATGTATATAAACCATTATATTTGAAAACCCAGGTGTGTACATAACTTTATATTTGCAAAACCAAACTTACATATACTTATATAACTTATATTTAACAGCGCAGCTTACCTACAGCAGATTATATTTTAGTATACTATATAAATATGCACCCGATTGTAGTTTATACATTATAAAATCAAAACTTGTAATTTAAATATATTTTGTTTATACAAACCTAACTTATGCCATATATCAACCATATAAGCAATATATCAACCATATATATACAAAGTAAATATATTTAAAAGTCATGTTGTATCTAAAAGCTACTGTTTATGATGCAAAAGAAGACATAAGAGTTACTTCTGTTCTTTTTTTTTATCTATTTCCTTTTCACTTTCTTTATTTTAACAATTACCTGTAGTTATGTACTCTATTAACTTCCAAAGCCTCCCCTTAACTTCTTAAAGTCATCATCATATATATAAAGTAAATATGAACGTAGCCTTAAGGTGTTAGAGAATTAGGTAAACGTATTCTTAAAGTTCTTCATAGCTGTTCGCAAATTTTGAAATAGTTAAAAGTAAGTTCAAATTATATTTCATATAGTAATTCTTGTTTAGAGGCTAATATATATATATATACACACAAGCAAAATATATGCAGACTTGAGTATATAGAATAAATATATGCGTAACTTGAACTATATGCAGACTTAATAACATATATATACCATACCCCTTAAAGTATACTTTTATTTATAACAAAACATAATATATATACCTTTTTATTCTCGATTTTTTTTTTTTACATAGAAGCGAACTGTATTTTCAGTTCCTAGTTATAAACAAGGAAACATTGCCATAGTCAAGAGAAAAGTGTAGCACGAATCTTATAACAAAGAATCCTTAACTCTATAGATATATTAAACAGAGACCCAAATTGATTACTCCAAGCCTTACAAATTTAACATGAAATTACCAGAAGTTACCAACCGTGTGTGTGTGGAAGAATTGCATGCTGTAACAAATGTCCGAAGGTGATAATGCAAAATATATAGGAAGTTAGATCAATCAATTTTAACGGATGAGTATATCAGCCTGGTGAACCAGAAGCAAGCATAGAATCCAATAGTACTAGTGAGCACAAAAAAGCATATGAAGCAATGAGCATGTACCCGAAGTATAAAATCCCTGAAACTAGCTTAGTGATCTCCAATTTTCGTAAAAAAGTAGAATGTGGCATAAAGAAACAGATAAAGAGAAGAAGAGCCTGAGGTCAAGCGCATGGGGTTCGGTGGCTGGGGGTAGGTGGGCCGGCGGAGTGCTGCTAGCTATCTCGGCTGCGATATGGAGGAGCGGAGCCGAAAGAGTGTGGTTGGGTCTGTCGAGACCGATGGTGGCTGAAGGCCGAGTGAGAGAGGGGTGTCAGGGGCTTGGATCGTTTGGTGGAAGTGGCGACTGGGACGGTGGAGGGGCTGACTTAGATCGGTGGTTTCATATGGGGTGGTTGCCGGTGATGGGCGAGAGAGAAAATGAAAGATGAAGTAAAATAGTAGAATGGATTCAATGTAAAAGAAATGGACAGCCGGTGATTCAAGCAATGTACAATATATTTTATTTCAAAAAACGAGAAGGCTAAGCTATTTTATGAAAAGCAACGGTCAATATTAAATTTCTCGGGAAAATAAAAAGGCTGGAAGCTATATGGTTAATAGACAGTGGGATACGAAGAGTTAGGAAACCAAAAGACTCGGTTACGGAACCGATACGCTAGGCGTTACGCAGATAGCACCGCCCACCAGACTTCGAAATTGACAATCGAATATACCGTAGAGATTAGCATGACGGGACGATCACAATGGTATACAGATATCAGTGGTATGATTGAATTATAAAAATTCGAATTTTTAAATAGCGGAAAATGCAAGAAAAACGCTGAAAAATAAGATCGACGGAGCCAAAGATGTCCGAATTTGGTAAAACGACAAACTGACATCTTGCTCAGAAGATGGTTTAGAATTTTTCTATGTAAAAATATTTAGGTTTCGAAAACATTTTATTTTCATCGCTTTTTAACTGATTAAATTAAAGTGAATTTACGCGCGAAATAAACTTCCATATTTTCGGACGAAAATTTACCAGTTGCTATTTTTATCTAGACGTATTCCAAATATTAAATTTTATTTCAAAATTTTATCGTTTAAAATTTCACAAAATTTCAACTAATTACGTTATTAAAACAGTTGAAGATTACGGGTCGTTACACTCTCCCCCACTCAAAACTTTTCGTCCCCGAAAAGGAAGGAGGTAGGAGAATAGAAACAACCAGAAAGAAAACAGATTGAAAACAAAAATAAAACAATTAGTTTAAACCGTATAAATTTCAATTTACCTTAATTAATACTCAATATTTGATTTAAAATTCAGGGTATTTCAATAAGTTGATTTAATTCCAATTTATTAATATTTGATACCAACAAATTTCTTCAAAACAAAATTTTATTTTATTTATCTCATTTATTCATTGTTTTATTATCCAATTATCCTTTATCAACAATTTCTAAAATCATAAACTTGAATAGTCATTTATTACAATCATATTTTATTCAACAAATTTAATTCTTTTATTCCAAATTATTATTTAGTTTATTCCACTTAATATATCTTATTAAGTATATTTAAATCATATAAATTAATTTAAACTATATAAATTTCAATTTAAATTAATTTATATTCATTAATTGATTTTAAATTTAAGGTATTTCCATAAGTTAATCAAATTTCAATTTATTAATTCCTTCAAAACAAAATTTATTTTCCAATTATCTTATTATTCTATTTATCTCTATTAACATTTTATAATTAAAATTTAAGTGTATAACATTTATTATAAACACTCAAATTTTATTTATAAATTCAATTTATCTTATATATTATCCAATTACATATTCAACTTCTGAATGATTTAGGTAAGTTGTATTAGAATGCAGTTGAACAATATACAAATAACATTTCTCAATTCAATTATTCAAGTTTAAATATTTGTTCCAAATTTTGGTTTTATTTATAATTAAAATCATCCTTTAACAAAATTTAAGAATTAGATTTCCGATTAACTTTAAACAATTTAGAGATATATATAATATATTTATAACAATCAAATTAAATTTTAAAATAAGATACTTATATATATATAAATCAAATTATACTGAAGAAATTCAAATCAAAATATTTTTCAAAACAAACCGTAGCAAAGCTACAGAATAGTATCTCCACTTCGAAACTCGAAAATGAACGTCGATGATGCGGTCGCCATCACCGAAATTATTTTCCAGCGACAAAGAGAAGATCACTGATTTCAACATTTTAAAATTCTTTGGAAACGATTTCTATTCGAAAATACTTTCAATAATATATACTTTAAAATTTTAAAACCAAAGTTCGAAATCACCGGAAACTAAATTCTCAAATTTCTGAATTAAATTCATTTCAAATTCCAAATCAATTTATAAACCGTATTTATAAATTTATTTAGAACAATAAATGATAATCAAATATTATCATTTCAAACCAACAATTTAATTAACCTATTAAATTCCAGAAAATTTTACTTATATTTTCACAATATAATCAAACAAATTTATTTCATTTTCCAAATTTGAAAATAATATTGTGTCAGTTTGCTCTGTTCAAGTGTTTTGGAAATCCTATCGATGGCGTTGATCAGGCAAATCGATCGGAAATCCAAATCAACATCAACAACTCAAACAACACAGCATATATTAAAACATTTATATATATTAGTTTACAAATACATTTCTTTGCTCGATGATACAGGAATGAATTTTCAAAATAAGGATAGGGTTTCAAATTTGATGGACTCAAATCAAAGAGAAATTTGATTCGAAGATAAGTTCGAAACAAAGATATGATGATTAAAAATCAAAATAGGAAGATGAATAAGTTATTAGACCGCGGGCAACCTTAACCGGGTCGACCGTGACTTCAAGAATAGGATCGATGCAGAATTCCAAGGTAAATCTACATTTGATCTCAAGAAATAGAATTCAGGTATGGCGGGAAATAGGTAGCATCGTAAACCGAGGATACAGAAATCTCCGGTAAATCAATGTCAATTGTAAAGGAGTTTCACCCCTTTACAAATCATTCGAAGATTGGCGAGACCGCCGATCTATTATAAATATCATTCAAAATGGAGTTATGGGGTGCTTCAGAATTGAAAGAAGACGAATAGTGAATAAACAAGCAATAACAACAACCAATATCAATCCAATAATCAATTCAAATAATCCCGAAATAACCGTATTAATTCGCATTGTTATTTGTACGAATTAATATAATTATTTCTAGAATCTACACTATCATTTCATGTAGATTAAAGATTATTACATTACGGTTTTCACTTGTCATTCAATTTCAATTTTTACACTACAACAATTAATCCAATATACGTCGATGGTTCAAAGTGTAATTATCGCTATTCTATATGTCAATTAATTTAACAATTAAAAGGGGTCATATTCACTAATCAAATTTAACATATAAATCGGTTTTAAAATTGTTAACTATCCTATATCAATTTCAATTTGGCATATTATTTATCATTTAACACTAACAATTTAACGTCCAATATAAACATCAACAATCAATCAATTATCAGCCAAACTATATTATCATCGCATAAATAATTAACAGATAATGGTGTCAGATATCACAGGTGAACTGATACAGGTAATAGCATATATAACAGTGTAATTAACTAACAACAGTAAATTTCAATTTTCGTTTCAATTGAAATCAAATTTAATAAATAAAAGAACATTAATCGTGAGTGATTGCTCACCTTTCGAGGCTAGAGATACACGAGAACAAGATGGACATGGGCACAGATAATCGACAAATCACCAAACTGATACGGATAAGCACGAAGTGACAACGGGACATCGACAAAGCAAAGCAACGCTAGATGAACTGGATTCAGTGGAAACAAAATATAAATCATATTATTATTTTCTTTTAAAAAAAAGAACAATATTTACAAAATCCCAATATGCAAGTGAAGCTGGATACTCACAAGCTTGTACGTGATTCACTTTAAATCCGCATGTATATAAACCATTATATTTGAAAACCCAGGTGTGTACATAACTTTATATTTGCAAAACCAAACTTACATATACTTATATAACTTATATTTAACAGCCCAGCTTACCTACAGCAGATTATATTTTAGTATACTATATAAATATGCACCCGATTGTAGTTTATACATTATAAAATCAAAACTTGTAATTTAAATATATTTTGTTTATACAAACCTAACTTATGCCATATATCAACCATATAAGCAATATATCAACCATATATATACAAAGTAAATATATTTAAAAGTCATGTTGTATCTAAAAGCTACTGTTTATGATGCAAAAGAAGACATAAGAGTTACTTCTGTTCTTTTTTTTTATCTATTTCCTTTTCACTTTCTTTATTTTAACAATTACTTGTAGTTATGTACTCTATTAACTTCCAAAGCCTCCCCTTAACTTCTTAAAGTCATCATCATATATATAAAGTAAATATGAACGTAGCCTTAAGGTGTTAGAGAATTAGGTAAACGTATTCTTAAAGTTCTTCATAGCTGTTCGCAAATTTTGAAACAGTTAAAAGTAAGTTCAAATTATATTTCATATAGTAATTCTTGTTTAGAGGCTAATATATATATATATATACACACAAGCAAAATATATGCAGACTTGAGTATATAGAATAAATATATGCGTAACTTGAACTATATGCAGACTTAATAACATATATATACCATACCCCTTAAAGTATACTTTTATTTATAACAAAACATAATATATATACCTTTTTATTCTCGATTTTTTTTTACATAGAAGCGAACTGTATTTTCAGTTCCTAGTTATAAACAAGGAAACATTGCCATAGTCAAGAGAAAAGTGTAGCACGAATCTTATAACAAAGAATCCTTAACTATATAGATATATTAAACAGAGACCCAAATTGATTACTCCAAGCCTTACAAATTTAACATGAAATTACCAGAAGTTACCAACCGTGTATGTGTGGAAGAATTGCATGCTGTAACAAATGTCCGAAGGTGATAATGCAAAATATATAGGAAGTTAGATCAATCAATTTTAACGGATGAGTATATCAGCCTGGTGAACCAGAAGCAAGCATAGAATCCAATAGTACCAGTGAGCACAAAAAAGCATATGAAGCAATGAGCATGTACCCGAAGTATAAAATCCCTGAAACTAGCTTAGTGATCTCCAATTTTCGTAAAAAAGTAGAATGTGGCATAAAGAAACAGATAAAGAGAAGAAGAGCCTGAGGTCAAGCGCATGGGGTTCGGTGGCGGGGGGTAGGTGGGCCGGCGGAGTGCTGCTAGCTATCTCGGCTGCGATATGGAGGAGCGGAGCCGAAGGAGTGTGGTTGGGTCTGTCGAGACCGATGGTGGCTGAAGGCCGAGTGAGAGAGGGGTGTCAGGGGCTTGGATCGTTTGGTGGAAGTGGCGACTGGGACGGTGGAGGGGCTGACTTAGATCGGTGGTTTCATATGGGGTGGTTGCCGGTGATGGGCGAGAGAGAAAATGAAAGATGAAGTAAAATAGTAGAATGGATTCAATGTAAAAGAAATGGACAGCCGGTGATTCAAGCAATGTACAATATATTTTATTTCAAAAAACGAGAAGGCTAAGCTATTTTATGAAAAGCAACGGTCAATATTAAATTTCTCGGGAAAATAAAAAGGCTGGAAGCTATATGGTTAATAGACAGTGGGATACGAAGAGTTAGGAAACCAAAAGACTTGGTTACGGAACCGATACGCTAGGCGTTACGCAGATAGCACCGCCCACCAGACTCCGAAATTGACAATCGAATATACCGTAGAGATTAGCACGACGGGACAATCACAACGGTATACAGATATCAGTGGTATGATTGAATTATAAAAATTCGAATTTTTAAATAGCGGAAAATGCAAGAAAAACGCTGAAAAATAAGATCGACGGAGCCAAAGATGTCCGAATTTGGTAAAACGACAAACTGACATCTTGCTCAGAAGATGGTTTAGAATTTTTCTTATATAAAAATATTTAGGTTTCGGAAACATTTTATTTTCATCGCTTTTTAACTGATTAAATTAAAGTGAATTTACGCGCGAAATAAACTTCCATATTTTCGGACGAAAATTTACCAGTTGCTATTTTTATCTAGACGTATTCCAAATATTAAATTTTATTTCAAAATTTTATCGTTTAAAATTTCACAAAATTTCAACTAATTACGTTATTAAAACAGTTGAAGATTACGGGTCGTTACACTCTCCCCCACTCAAAACTTTTCGTCCCCGAAAAGGAAGGAGGTAGGAGAATAGAAACAACCAGAAAGAAAACAGATTGAAAACAAAAATAAAACAATTAGTTTAAACCGTATAAATTTCAATTTACCTTAATTAATACTCAATATTTGATTTAAAATTCAGGGTATTTCAATAAGTTGATTTAATTCCAATTTATTAATATTTGATACCAACAAATTTCTTCAAAACAAAATTTTATTTTATTTATCTCATTTATTCATTGTTTTATTATCCAATTATCCTTTATCAAAAATTTCTAAAATCATAAACTTGAATAGTCATTTATTACAATCATATTTTATTCAACAAATTTAATTCTTTTATTCCAAATTATTATTTAGTTTATTCCACTTAATATATCTTATTAAGTATATTTAAATCATATAAATTAATTTAAACTATATAAATTTCAATTTAAATTAACTTATATTCATTAATTGATTTTAAATTTAAGGTATTTCCATAAGTTAATCA
Source organism: Allium fistulosum (assembly GCA_030737815.1). Classification (NCBI taxonomy): domain Eukaryota; kingdom Viridiplantae; phylum Streptophyta; class Magnoliopsida; order Asparagales; family Amaryllidaceae; genus Allium; species Allium fistulosum. The sequence goes on along the minus strand of CM060901.1, from coordinate 539,847,505 downwards.
AATTTCAATTTATTAATTCCTTCAAAACAAAATTTATTTTCCAATTATCTTATTATTCTATTTATCTCTATTAACATTTTATAATTAAAATTTAAGTGTATAACATTTATTATAAACACTCAAATTTTATTTATAAATTCAATTTATCTTATATATTATCCAATTACATATTCAACTTCTGAATGATTTAGGTAAGTTGTATTAGAATGCAGTTGGACAATATACAAATAACATTTCTCAATTCAATTATTCAAGTTTAAATATTTGTTCCAAATTTTGGTTTTATTTATAATTAAAATCATCCTTTAACAAAATTTAAGAATTAGATTTCCGATTAACTTTAAACAATTTAGAGATATATATAATATATTTATAACAATCAAATTAAATTTTAAAATAAGATACTTATATATATATAAATCAAATTATACTGAAGAAATTCAAATCAAAATATTTTTCAAAACAAACCGTAGCAAAGCTACAGAATAGTATCTCCACTTCGAAACTCGAAAATGAACGTCGATGATGCGGCCGCCATCACCGAAATTATTTTCCAGCGACAAAGAGAAGATCACTGATTTCAACATTTTAAAATTCTTTGGAAACGATTTCTATTCGAAAATACTTTCAATAATATATACTTTAAAATTTTAAAACCAAAGTTCGAAATCACCGGAAACTAAATTCTCAAATTTCTGAATTAAATTCATTTCAAATTCCAAATCAATTTATAAACCGTATTTATAAATTTATTTAGAACAATAAATGATAATCAAATATTATCATTTCAAACCAACAATTTAATTAACCTATTAAATTCCAGAAAATTTTACTTATATTTTCACAATATAATCAAACAAATTTATTTCATTTTCCAAATTTGAAAATAATATTGTGTCAGTTTGCTCTGTTCAAGTGTTTTGGAAATCCTATCGATGGCGTTGATCAGGCAAATCGATCGGAAACCCAAATCAACATCAACAACTCAAACAACACAGCATATATTAAAACATTTATATATATTAGTTTACAAATACATTTCTTTGCTCGACGATACAGGAATGAATTTTCAAAATAAGGATAGGGTTTCAAATTTGATGGACTCAAATCAAAGAGAAATTTGATTCGAAGATAAGTTCGAAACAAAGATATGATGATTAAAAATCAAAATAGGAAGATGAATAAGTTATTAGACCGCGGGCAACCTTAACCGGGTCGACCGTGACTTCAAGAATAGGATCGATGCAGAATTCCAAGGTAAATCTACATTTGATCTCAAGAAATAGAATTCAGGTATGGCGGGAAATAGGTAGCATCGTAAACTGAGGATACAGAAATCTCCGGTAAATCAATGTCAATTGTAAAGGAGTTTCACCCCTTTACAAATCATTCGAAGATTGGCGAGACCGCCGATCTATTATAAATATCATTCAAAATGGAGTTATGGGGTGCTTCAGAATTGAAAGAAGACGAATAGTGAATAAACAAGCAATAACAACAACCAATATCAATCCAATAATCAATTCAAATAATCCCGAAATAACCGTATTAATTCGCATTGTTATTTGTACGAATTAATATAATTATTTCTAGAATCTACACTATCATTTCATGTAGATTAAAGATTATTACATTACGGTTTTCACTTGTCATTCAATTTCAATTTTTACACTACAACAATTAATCCAATATAAGTCGATGGTTCAAAGTGTAATTATCGCTATTCTATATGTCAATTAATTTAACAATTAAAAGGGGTCATATTCACTAATCAAATTTAACATATAAATCGGTTTTAAAATTGTTAACTATCCTATATCAATTTCAATTTGGCATATTATTTATCATTTAACACTAACAATTTAACGTCCAATATAAACATCAACAATCAATCAATTATCAGCCAAACTATATTATCATCGCATAAATAATTAACAGATAATGGTGTTAGATATCACAGGTGAACTGATACAGGTAATAGCATATATAACAGTGTAATTAACTAACAACAGTAAATTTCAATTTTCGTTTCAATTGAAATCAAATTTAATAAATAAAAGAACATTAATCGTGAGTGATTGCTCACCTTTCGAGGCTAGAGATACACGAGAACAAGATGGACATGGGCACAGATAATCGACAAATCACCAAACTGATATGGATAAGCACGAAGTGACAACGGGACATCGACAAAGCAAAGCAACGCTAGATGAACTGGATTCGGTGGAAACAAAATATAAATCATATTATTATTTTCTTTTAAAAAAAAGAACAATATTTACAAAATCCCAATATGCAAGTGAAGCTGGATACTCACAAGCTTGTACGTGATTCACTTTAAATCCGCATGTATATAAACCATTATATTTGAAAACCCAGGTGTGTACATAACTTTATATTTGCAAAACCAAACTTACATATACTTATATAACTTATATTTAACACCCCAGCTTACCTACAACAGATTATATTTTAGTATACTATATAAATATGCACCCGATTGTAGTTTATACATTATAAAATCAAAACTTGTAATTTAAATATATTTTGTTTATACAAACCTAACTTATGCCATATATCAACCATATAAGCAATATATCAACCATATATATACAAAGTAAATATATTTAAAAGTCATGTTGTATCTAAAAGCTACTGTTTATGATGCAAAAGAAGACATAAGAGTTACTTCTTGTGATAACCCGGATATTGGAACATCTGTTAATTGATAATTAACTGGGATAATTAATAGAAATACTGATTTTATTTGGATTAATAAATGAAATTCTGATAATTAGAATATATCTGGATATGTATATAGATGAATTTGAACTATAATAAATACTGACTTATAAATATCTAGATAAATATTCATTTGATAATATTTGTTTAATGATCTTCTTTTATAATTATTTAAATTGGCAAAATTAATATTTCAAACAATGATAATAATATGCTGTTTATATATATAGCTATAAATAAATTTTAAAATAAAATTATCCTTTTACAAATTGAATTTTGTGTTTGTTTATATTTGAGTTGATTTTAAATTAAATTTGAATTTAAATTCTTGGATTTGAATTGAAATTAATAAGGATAGATATATATATATATATTTGATTTAAAAATATGTATATATGATTTTTGTAGAAATATAGTTTCTTTTATTATATTTTCTTTTAAAAGATTTCATTTATATAAGTTAAAAGATGTATTTTGTTATTAGGAATTTATTTTAAAAAAACCCTTATTAACATTTAAAAATATATTTTTGCATGTAGTATTACAAGTGTAAGCTAATAATATTATCTAAGCCTATGTGTTAACAAAATAGATAAGGAGAATGACAAGTGTCATCTTTATTTTTAATTTTCTTTTATTTTAAATAAAATCTAATTTAACTTATATAAACATATGTTTCTCCTTTTCATTTTCTTTTCCTATCTTCATTCTAAAATCTAAAATAAGAAAAAGAAAACAACCAGAACCTAAAATCCTGTAACAAACCAGAGGACAAAATCAAAGAAAACAATAATCTTTCAATTGGTTCAAACTTGAAGCTCAAAATAAAAAAACTCAAGTGCAACTCAGTTCAAATCAGATTGGCAAGACAAATTCCAGTTCATCATCAAAAGCATTTCCAGTCTTCTTTTCAAAAGCTTCTCTGTTCAAACAAAACCGTGAGTAAACCCAACTGTATTTTATCTTAAATCTGGTTGCTTAAATAATTCATCAATGTTTGATATATATTGTTTGCATGATGATGAATTATATGTCTGAATATTGAAATGTGCATGTATATAAACTGTTAGCTCGGTTCATCCCTTTTAAAAAAAAAGGGTGAGCAAACTTAAACCATAACTCAGTTTTAATTTGATGTATGTGTAGTGTTTGATATGAATCCCGTGATGCATGTTTAAAATTTTGTATGCATGCTTGTTAAAATCTGAATACATGTCTATATGAATGTATATATTGGTATGCATGATTGTGATCAGCTCTGTTTATTTTCTAACAGGCTCAATATTGAACAAAACTAAAATTCTCTTCATATAATCTTGGTTAGGCTGAAGTATTCAAACAAATGTTGTTTGTTTGAACATAATTAAGTTTTTAAAAATTTTAATTATATAAATTAAGTTTGAAATTTTCTGGAAAAGGAAAAAAAACAGTGGAAACTTAGGAATGGGTTGAAATCAAACTCAATAATTTATTAATTCAAGTATATAACCTGAATTCCCTTTGCAAACTAGGATTTTTGAAATCAAAATCTCGATTTTTAGTTGAGTATTGATGGCACAGTTCGAAGATGATCAGAATATGGTTTTTGGGCTATTTCGGGTGATCGATGAATTCGGGGTAGTCGTGGTTTCTGTAGGAGCTAGCTTGTCAATCTGGGATGTCGAGAAAAATGGTGGAAGTGTCGATAGATTGTTGTGACATCGGCGGTGGATCAAACTAGGGTTTTAGGATGGTTTGAAGTCGAGGTCGGGTTTTGGGTTACTGCTACGTCGTCAGAGCATCGAGGTGGACCGGACCTTGGGAAAACGCGGCATAGGGGTGTGACGAGGCTTCGGTCAGAGGCGCGAGTTTGCTGGTGGTCAGAGGCGATGGCCGGTGGTTGGTTTTTGGTAGCAGGTTGGTTCCTGTTTTGGGTCGAGTGGTTCGATTGGGCTTGGATGGCGAATTCGTGGTGATTAGTGTTCGAATGGGGCAGTACAGTCGTAGGTGACTGGACGAGGGTCGCCGTGATGATCGACGTTGATCGGAGTTGGTGTGCAGGTGCACACGTGCACGTTGGGGTCGTTTAGAATGTACTGTGTTTGTTTTTCTGGAGAAGACGAGAAGAAGCTCGGAGTCGCTCTCGAGTTTTTGTGAGGGGGACTCGAAGCAGGTGAGAGTTGAGAGGAACGCGGGGTAGCTACCGGGTAGGTCTCGTGTTGGACTCGAAGTAGTTTTAAACCGGGTTTTATAAGATTTTAAAACAAAGTTTTTTGAAATTTAAAAGTAAAGTAAAATTAAACAAGTTACAAACTTCTTAACCAATGTTAAAGAAAACAATTATTATAAAAAAAAATATAATTTATATGATTAATTTAAAGTAATTAATTATGGTATAATTAATTAATGAGAGTAATTAAGAGTTAATAGTTAAAGGATAATTAATTTATGTAATTAATTAGAGAATTAATTACTTAATGTAACGATTAATTAATTAGTAATTAAATGTTAATTAAAAGTTAAGTTTAATAATGTGATTAAGTAATTAAGAATGATTTGTTAAGGATAATTAAGGTTTGATAATTTAATAAAGAGTAATTAATTATTTTAATTATAAATTAAGTAATAAATACTTAAAGATTATAATTAATTAAATTAGAGTTTAATTAATTTGTAATTAAGAATTATTAATTAGATAATTAAAGTTAATTAATTAATAATGAGTAGTTAATTAATTAAGTAATTAATTGGTGATTAGTAATTAATTAATTGATAATTAAGGGTTAATAAATCAAGTATTAAGAATTTATTTAAATTATAATTGATTAATTAAGATGGGTAATTAAGGGATGATTGATAAATGGGTTTTAAGTAATTAATGATTAAGTAAGCAGGATTTTAAAAGGTGATTTAAGTAATAAATTTAATTTGTTTAATTTAGTTAGAAATGGTGTAACTAATTTATCTTCCTTATGATTGAATAATATTGCATGCCTTAGATTGATTGATATCTCGGATATGTGATTGTTGATGCTATATGTTATGAAATGTTGGGTTTAAATTGAGATAATGTGGTTATCTATTGATATGAGTTAAAGAGCATATGTGACACTCTGTATTTGAAGTTTGAATTGTGTTTCATTTGAATACTTTGAGATAAAAGGGTATTGAATTCGAAGAGACCGGAGTCGGGTATTAGTAAATACCCGAAACCACTTCGATTTGAAATCTTCTATAATTCTTTTTAGATTGATATGTGGAATCCATAGGCCGGTTTTGAATAATATGGACCATTTAAACTAAGTTGGATACTTAGATATTGTTTTGTGAAAATAAGTGTTGATATATAAGTTGTTCACTTATAGTAAAGTACGAGTTACCCCGGGTTTAAATAAGTTCTATGAATTGAAATTTCATATTAGATGAGTTTACTCACGCTGGTTTCCAGCCTGACCCGGGTGTTACTTTGATGTAATGCTCGGGTCAGACCGAGTATTACAGATTTCCAAGTAAGGACGTTCTGGAGCTCAGGAGGCGAGCTGGATGGCAGGAACGTATGGAGTGTGATATATTGTTATTTATTGGGACGAGTTATTATAACTGTCCAGTCTATTGTAATGATTGTAACTCTGATGAATTGTATGTAAAGTAACCATTACATCTTTCTTTTATAAAATGCTATTATTTGTTATTATATATAATTCGCTGCGAATGTGAGATGTTGTGTTCTCTATTCTTCTTTCTTCTTTCTGTTTCTTTCTTCTATCTCTTTTCTTTTTCTTCTAACTATCTGGCATTTTCGGGTTCGAAAATTCCGGGTCGTTACAGTTGGTATCAGAGCTGAAGGTTAAGCAAGAACCTTGGCTCTGTTGGGATTACTCGTTAAGGATAGGGTCAATGGTACCCTAGAACGAGTTGAGTGTGTATATATATATATATGAGAGCGTAATTGTTATTTTCTAATATAAGGATTTTAAATGATTTTATATAAGAATATATTTTGATATATAAAATGATATTTCTTTCTAATAAATATTAAGGTAATTGGTTGTTAAAAATATTGGAATTAAATTAAGTGGTAATAGAAATAAAGCCAAATTAAAATTGAATGAAGATAAGTTTGAAATGAATTCAAACTAAAATTAAAATCTTGAATTTGTAGAAATGTTATCAAGAATAAAGGTAATAATGAATTAGTTTCCAGATATGATAATCTTGGTTATTATCATAAATGGTAATTGTGTTTAATAATGAATGTTGTTAATGATTTAGCAAAATGAAATGTTTAGGGAAGTAAACATTTAAGTGAGTATAACTTATAAATTGGAATTGAAGAGAATTTAAAATTGTGAAATTTTAAATCTAAATCCAGAAAACTTGAAATTGTTTTAAAGAAGTTGTTTTGAATTAAAAACAAAGGTGGTTTAAAAATTTAAAGTATAACTTGGTGTGTAAAGAAAATGTATATATGAGGAATATATATAATACCAATGATGATTTGAAATAAACACTTAGTGTTGAGTTTTAAATTGGAATGTGATGTAAAGCCCAAAGTAAAGTAAGTTTTTAAACTTAAAAGGGGAAAGACTATTAATCTGAAGTTTAAAATTTGAATGGGAATTCAAATTGTGAAAAGTTGACCGGATTAAGTAAATTTAACTTGAAGGAAGTTAAATAAGTTGAATAAATAACTTGAATTGGAAATTTCAATATGAAATTTAAATTTAACTTGGGTAGTTAAATGGTTAATTTAAATGGGAGTTATGAGTGATCTCAAAATGGGTTTGAGATCTGGAAATTGAAAATGGATAATAAATTGGAATCTGAAGAATAAATTGTTTTGAATTCTTATTTTAACTTTGTAATAAGTTAATTAAAGATAATTTTAAAATGAAATTTTGGAATTTGGGTTCAGAATTAAATGATTTAAAGATTTAAGTTGTTAAATTAAAAATTTAGGTTGATTTGATTTAAAAAGTAAAGGTTAATTTAATTTAAAGGATTAAATCAACATTTAAAATATTTAACTCGAATTTATATAATTCGAGATGGTTTTAAGATAAGATTTTAATAGAATTAGTTCAAATTGAAATTGATTTGAATTAATTGGAATTGTGATTGAAGATGTATAAGTTTAAAAAAAATTAAAATGGTAAATTAGAATTGAAATGATTTGAAATTGAAGCTGGTTCAATTTGAAATTAATCCAGATTGATTTGAAATAATTTGGAACTGTGATTAGAATTGAATATGTTTAAAATCAAATGGAATTTGATTTGAATTTGGAAAGGAATTAAGATTAATCCAACTTAAATTGGGATTTAATAAATTTCAATGGAAATTGAAGTGTTGAGTCAATTTAAATGGAAAAGGAAATTTAAATTGAATAAAAGGGAAATTAATTGGGAATGTAGATTGGGAAATTAAACAGTTTGGTTCTGGACAATTTTTAAAATAAATTGTTTTAATACAAATAATTTTTTCCAAACTATTTACTATACAATCTTTCTTCTTAAACCCCAAACTATCTATACTTATTTTACAATTATTTTAGAATTATTTAACTATTTTGAAACTGTCTTATAAACTAATTACTATTTTTCAGTTATTTATATCTAATCACTATTTTAAAAACTTTTTTGCAATTATCTAACTATTTTGTACCTACTTAACTATTTTACAGCTATTTTATAAACTAATAACTATTTTTCAACTACTTATCTATTTTAAAACTTTTTCAAGCTATTTTTAAATTTAAACGGGTCAGAGTTCAAACTGTTTATAATTGAAGTATTAACTCAATTGTAAATGGAAGCAATTGAGAATAAGAGAATAGAATTAAAGGAAATGTGAATAGAAAAGAGAATTGATTTGGCTAATAACCAATAAAGATAAATACGTAGGATATACGTATATTATTCTATTCGCATAGTGATTTGATCCAGATTCGAACACAGAATTTCGAGATAGTATTATCGATCCGAGTTAGGATTTTTCGCTCGATTTTCGACGGCGAACCTGGAAATGGATTGTTGATTGGTTCTGGATATTCTCTATCATAGTTGTGACTATGCAAGGAGAATGACGGTTTCTGATCAGGAAACCAGATCTGAGTCCGCACTAGGAAGCCGGGTGGACAATACTAGTTCGGAAGTGAAATTGTGTGATCGATTGAGCGATCAGATTGATATAGCGTACGGATGATATGTGTACATCGTACGGGTTTGAATGAAATTGGCATTTAAAATTTGAGGATAAGAAATTTGAAATGATTTTTGAAAAGAAATATGGTTAATAACTTTATAAAAGATTTATCAAATGTGAATATTTGATTTAGAATAAAATAAAGTTATATATCCTTGTTATATAAGGTAAATCTTCCCTTGTTGAATCTATTGCTAAAAGAAAAGGGTTTTGAAATATTTGAAGTATAAAAGAGGTTTTATACAAGTTTGAAATGATCCAAAGATTTTCAAAGTTATATATATCTATATCTATATATATATAAAGAATTTTATGAGAATGATTTTGGAAAAGGTTTTGGGAACCTATATAATTTGGAAAAGGCTTTTGATTTTTGGGAAAATCAATTTTGGATTTTGGAAAGCCTAGTTTGAGAATTATCGATTTTGGTAATCGATTTTGTGCAAAGGAGATTTTGTTAAATCATAAAGGGTATGATTTGAAGATACTATAAGTATATAGTATAAAGTATTTTGAAAATAGCTCTGGGGAAAAAGGCGCTTCCTTGAAATGAACTTCTCAGGAGTACCACAGGGTGGTACTGCCTTGAGCCCCAAGGGGGGTTTCTAAAGTTGATCCTGTGAGGAGTCCGGACAAACTAGTTCCTGAGGATTATTTGTGTAGCGAAAGTCGAGGGGCTGGTGCCCACAGAGGCATTTGGGTTATGCTGTGACGACAGTTTAACTCGATGTCTCTGCGATCTACTGCAGACCATAGCGAAAGTCATGTGTGCCGTTGAGAGCCAACTGTCTACGTTTGATTTTATATCGGTAGACTGTGACACTATGGTAACATAGCGAAAGTCGTTTGTGCCGCTGAGAGCCAACAGTCTGCGTTTGATTTTATATCGGTAGACTGCGACCTATGTGGGAGAAGTTTCATTATTTGGCAGCGAAATTCGGTGGCGCTGATGCCTACAGTTATATGGGTTTGTGCTGTGCTAGCAACGTAAAGCCCGGGTATAACTGCGATCTGTAGCGGGTTCCATGGCGTAATCGAGGAGCGCGGAGACCTACAGTTATCTGTGGATTTTGCCGGGACGGCAACGTAACCATCGGGTTAACTGCGACCATGTAACGACCCAGGATTTTGAACGAATTAAATTGAGAATATTTAATTTATTTTAAATATTTGAACGACGATTTAATTTGAATCCCCGATATTACTTTGAAATTGACGAGTAAATTATAAAATTTAATTGATTGAAGTGAATAAAAATTTATATCTTCAATTTTTAAGTTGAAGAAAATTATTTCAAAAGCTTTTAAATTTTACTTTGATGATACTGAAGATAACGGAAGCTTCAGAGTTTAATTTCAGACTGTTTTGTTCAGTTCTGGAATTTATATCGTTCGTATCGATATTTAAAAATAGCCGTCCGAGGGACAGTCTCGGAATTCGACGAAACCAGTTCCATTGGGTCCGTAATATTTAATTATTATCGGATTTCAAATTTCGTATTTATCGGAGCTGTTATGTGAACGTACGACACTTAAAGGCATTGAAATTTAAAATTTAATTCGAATTTTAATTTAAATTTAAATTTGGTCAACCTTGGTACATTTTTTTCCTTGAACCACGCAGAAGATTACGGAAGAAATCGTGTCTTCTCCTTATTTTCAGCCGAGCTCTTCTCCTATTCAAACCCAATATACTCGAAAACTTCAAAGCAGAAATACAGAAGCAAAATCGAATTCGAACAAAAAAAATAATGGCCGAGCTAATCTCCTCTCCAGAAGAAGAAAAAAAAAATCAATCAAAAACAAAAATTCACGAAATCGAATCGCGAGCTTCGTTCGCGAATCGCGGCAGCGCGAGCGAGTCGTGGGGCAACTGGAGGCGCAATTCCTAGGGCGACGATCTGGAGCGCGTCGCGATGGCGATGGGGTTTCTCGAAGCGGCACGCGTTTGGGCGATGGCTCCTCTATGGGTCTCGCGATGCGGCAGCATCGAGTCGGCAGTGGGTCTCGAAGGGCTGCGACCAGGGGGATTCGAGAAGTACGGGGATCGAAGACTGGGGTTTATACAACATCGTGATTTCTGGGCGAACGTTGGCGAGCGAGGCAGTGGTCGCAGCAATGATCTGTTGGTGGCGCGTGCGAGCTCCAAGCCAAGAACGGCGACTTCGGCGTGGGTGAGGCATCTCGACCTGGGTTGCATTTTACAGTGAAGGTATTAGTTAATTCTATTTTTATTTGAATTTAGTATATATATATATTTATCTAATAAGTAGAAAATTTGTTACAGATAATTTTAAAAATAAAAATATGCCTGTTTGAGTATATAAAGTTTGAAAACAGAAAATTTATATGGAAAGGATTTCGATGTATATATGAATGTTAAAAATGTTGAAGGTTTATATGTATAAAATTCAAATTTTTATGGAATTTATTATAGCTAATTTTATAAAATATATGTGCAGTTTGAAAATACATATATGCATACTATTTTTAAATTAAACAGAAATTTATTTACATATGGATAGGATTGTGAAAATTGATGTTTTAACTGTTAAAAAGAATTGGTTTAAAAATTAAAAGTAATAGTTAATTTGGTTATTTATGGTAAGTGATTGTTCAATTAGTTCAAATATTTTATTAAAAGGAAATCTGTTTGAAATTAAATTGATTAGATAAAATAAAATTTTACTAAATGGAAATTGGTTATTCGATTTAATTCGAATATTAACGAATTGTGTAAATATTTATACAGTTTGAAATCGTAAAGGGAACAAGACGAAATGGATTGCGAATAAAAGCTAAGGTGAGATTTTCTCACTCAATTGAAAAGTGGAATTTTCAGTTATTGAATGATTGCTGTTTGTATTAGATATTATAGGATATATCTATATATATAGCAATATATACATATTGGCATATGTATATATTGGATTGATGATTTCCCGCCTCGTATAGCGGATGAGACCCTATTGCGCCGTTAGTAAGCGGATTTATAAAAACCTATATACCGCGATAATTCCGTACTGGAGCGGAATTGGTATTGTGCTAACGTCTGTGGATGCAGGGAAACAGGTTGGAGGGATCCAACTGGATTCCTCAACTGTATTTATTGTTTACAGATATTGTGATATTTGTTGATTATCATATTGATATATGATGTTTTTGAATGCCATGATTGACTATTTGATGCGTTGCATCATCGGATCCATTTTTAAAGTCTAAAAATAACGATTTTGGATTTTAAAAGGATTTGTAAAGTGATTTGTAGAAATATACGTTTTATTGAAATTTTTGAATTGGTTTATTTTAAATAAATAAATGTTAAAATTTTAATGTTAGTAAAATTGTGATTTTTGTGAAATACGACAAAAATGTTATTTTTGAAATAAACAATTGATAAAGATTATGAAATAGTTTAAATTAGAATTGTTGAAGTATTTTAAACAATTCATATAAAAAGATTTATAAAAAAATTGATATTTTTTATAAATTAAAAATATTGGAATTTTGAAATGAGTTTTATTAAGTGTTAAAGTCAAATAAAAATGGATTCCATAAGTGAATTGAAATTTATAGATTCATAAATTGTGGAGTTATTAAATGAATAGATTTTGTAAAACAAAAAGATTTATAAGCAATTATCTTATAAATGGAATTTTGACATTTAGATGAGAAATGAATAGATGTTGTAAATAAATGGATTATAAGTTCTTGACTTATAATATAAACTTTCGGTATATAATTGAGTTATATAAGTTGAATTGGATAATTTAGAAATCGAAGTTTTATAAATAGAAATGGGATTTATAAACATTGTTTTATAAATTCAAAATCAATAGAATTTGATAAATTTAACATTGAAGTTATTAAAGGAGATATATTCATGATTTTGGACAGCGAATTATCCTTTAAGTTAAATGTGTAGAAATTGTTAAAATTGGGATAGTGATTATATTCACGATTTTGGACAGTGAATAGATATTATTGAATAAAATCAATATATTTTGGGAAAAGGAATATTGTTAAATGAAGTTGTTTTAAAAGATGTTTTAAAACGTGTTAAGTATCGAAACATGGATTTCAACATTCATTATTGAAATAGACGTTTTCGAGAAATAAGGAAATGGTGGACTATAACACTGTTGTTATAGTAAATGATTTTCGAAAGGAAATGTGTTTGATGTAGTATTGGGATTTATATATACCTATCTAAATTCTGAATCCCTATACTATTGATTTCGAGTCGTCGTAACGATGTTTTACGCAACATTCGTTTTGACTCAAATAGATGTTTAAAGAATGTTTTCCTTAAAGAATGAATATATACTTAATTTGATTTAAGTATATCGAATATTTTCAAATTTTGAAAATAAATAGATTTGTGAAACACTTATTTTTAAATAAGTATGGAATTGCTTTTCCAATATGAAGTGAACGTTTGAGAATTTATCTTTGTAAAGATAAAATGAAATTGAATATTTGAAATCGATTTGAGAATCGTATATCAGTAGATATTTTGAAGATATAAATTCACTATGGAATTTATAAAGAAAATGGGAATTTGTTTAAAAATAAATATCGATTTATTTTAGAAGTGTGGAAATTTTATATCTAGTAAAAGATATTTTTGAAGATGTTTGCACAAAAAATGGACAAACACCTCAAAGTTGTATGATTTAGTAGATCTTATGTTATTCTTAGTGATTTGGGTGATTTATGCAAATATATGAAAAGCAGGGGCTAAACTGTAAAAAGACACGCAGATTTATAGTGGTTCAGCCAGAATGTGCCTACGTCCACTTTATATGTTATTTCTCTTCTCTTGTTTTGATTACAAGTACAAAGCTTTGATACAAGTAAAAGAAAGTTGTTTGAAAGTTCTCTCCGTGCTTGAGCTCTCAAACTTGTCCCCCATTGTTGTACCCCTGCCTCTCTATTTATAGAGTGAGGTTGGGGGCAGGGGTCTTGGATGTATACAGCTGCTGGTGGGCCTGGGCTGAAGTGATCTGGCCTGGCAGTCTGGTTCGGTATTCTCTTGGTTCGGTGAAGTATGGAGTTGGTCTGGTTGGGCTTCATCCGGTGAAGTGTGGAGTGGTGAGGTTGGACCGGTGGCAGTTGCCGGATGAAGGTCTACCGAATGGACACGAGGGAGGGCTGCCGAATGGGTTATGCCGAATGGACTCGGGGGAGAGCTGCCGAATGGGTCATGCCGAATGGACTCGGGGGAGAGCTGCCGAATGAATCACGTCTCTGGGTCTCGAGGTCTTCCGGGTAAGAATTCACCCAACATTTGCCCCCCAAAGTAGGGCATATGTCTAACATATGTCGTGCTTTGTCTTCCTTCGTTCGGTCTTGGTTGCGCCGAGCCAGTTGGTCCGGTCGATGTGCTTCGCTTATAAATAAGGGCGCCACTCTACTATTGTTTCTTCACTTTTCGAGATAGCCGAACCACTTGACTCCCATTTTTTCCGAACTAGACCCTTATCATTGCCGAATCAGGTGAGATTTTATTCTGCCGAATGAGATCTTATTCTCGTATTACCGGACGAGAACGGGAGACACCGAATGAACCCATACTTGAACCACCGAATGGACCTTGAGAGTTCGAGAATTTCCATTGTCTTTACCGAATGACGATGGGAGTTTGAGCACTTTGAACTTTCTTTGCTTACACTCGAGACACCGAATGAACCCATACTTGAACCACCGAATGAAAATGATACTGAATATGTTTTTACCGAATGAAGTCATATACTTGTTTATATCCTCTGTTCTAAATGTGTTTTTCCGGTATTGTAGATAATGTCTCGCAAAGTAGAAACTCGATCAGACAAGAAGCGATCCGTGGGTGAAGGAGAGTCATCGGCTGTGCCCCCAGCTCAATCAGGATCGGAGCGTCATGGGCCCGCCCCGAGGTCATTAGTGGATGGATATGGTCCCCAGGAGTTGCTGGATTCCCCGCCTGACTGCTTTCCTAGCCTTCTCAAAGAGGAGCAACTCGATGTTATATCTCGTTCTTTTGGGATTGATAGAGCCCTCATGCTGCTGCCGGGTCCAGGAGTCATGCCATACAGTCCTCCCGAAGGATACTTCGCTTATAGCAGGTACCATTGCATGTGTGGTGCTATCCCGCCTCTCAATGCTTGGATAGTTAGCTTCCTCACGTACCTGAAGGTGGCCCCATTTCAGCTTCAGCCCAACTCTTACGCCATACTGGTGAGCCTTTTCGTTATTTTTCGGAGGAAGTATGGTCGCGCTCCCTCCAACCGGGAGATCCGGTACTTGTACAACTTAAGGGGCTACAAGAAGGGGTCCCCATATATTAACTTGGAATCTGCTGTGACCTTCAAGCCGGTCCTGGACCTTTATTCCAAATTCAGCATGTTCAAGAAAGAATGGTTCTTTGTTAGGGACGACTCCGTCTCTATCCGGCGCTTTACCTCTGGATGTAAGTTGATGCTTTTACTTATAATTTCTATCCTGATTGTGATGCTTCTTCTCATACTTTCTCATTTTTGCTAGCGACAGGTGGCTTTCCTGTTGTGGAAACTGACCGCCTGGTTCAGACGGCGGCGGAGATAGAAGGCATTCTTGGGAAATACAGATCATCTGCTTACTTGATTAGAAATGCGATCCTTCTAGAATACAACTTGATCCTTCCGCAGCAGTCTGTAGTTAAGTTGAGGGAAACGGCGGAAGAGAGGGCGGCTGCTCAGGCCAAGGGAGGCGTTGCGGCAGAGGGTGGAAAGAGAAAACCATTCACGAAACCTCCAGCCGTTGGAGGTAAGAAACTTAAGAGGTCAGACGGTCCTTCTCCCAGCAATTGTCCACTTACTCAGGGGGAGATAGACGCGGAGGAGGAAAGAGGTGAGGCGGAGGGCGGGAGTGACGTTGAGCGTCTTGGTGACGAGGGTGGCGATGGACAGGGTGGTGATGGTTCCAGGGCTTTGTCTTCTGGGCAAGTAGGCGAGATGCAAGAGTGGACGGACGATGCTCTCCATCAGGCTTTTGAGGAGTTGGGTGATGATCCGGCTTTGGTAGAGAAGACCGGGGAGGCGGACAAAACCGGGACTGGTGCAAGTGAGTCTTCTCCGACTATTCCGGCCAAGGTGGCTCTGACAACTCAAGGTGAACTCTTGACCCCTGCATGCTTCACTAATGATAGGGACTTAGGAATATTTTATGACCCGCTCCCGTCCTGGAATGAAATCCGGGACTTATTGCAGTATCCCACTCCTCCCCAGGGTTTGTACAACCACAGCTGTGTTTCTTTTCCTTTTCTAATCTTGCAATTTACCGCGTTCCTTGAATCATATTGTAATGTAAGATTATGACACTTGTTCTTTATATCAGGAGCAGGCAAGACGCCCAAAGCTTCAGACCTTCGACACAGGCTCGAGCAATATAAACTTTCCAAAATTTCTGCTAAGCCGAAGCCCTCAGCCCAACGCTCCGGGGATGTAGTCGGGTACCGTCCTCTTCTTGGGGTCATCGAAGAGGGTATTCAGCAGAGGAAGAGGAGTCATCCTTTATCCGAAACTTCGCTCGGTTCTCAGCCTCCGGCTCAGCCTATTCATGATATTACTGAGGAGGGCAGCGAGTTTGTATCTTCTCCACACCCATCCGGAAACCCTTCTGTTGTTCATATCGACCGTCCCGATCTGGCCCGTAATCCATTTGCCGGTCATCCTGATCTGGATCCGGGCTCTCAGGATATTAATTTTGACGAAGTTACTGGTGAACACCTTCTCCCCCGTAACCCCATGGTACGAGTACTTGACGAAGCCAAGTCCTTAGACCTCGATCTACTCACCACTCGTATAGTCACTATGGGAGACGAGGCCAAGGCCAACATTGATCGGGTGGCGGAGGAGGCCAAGAAGCTGATGGGGCATCACGCTCGGCTGGTTAAGGCCGGAGAGGAGATAGGGAGCGCCAATATCCGACTTCGATTGGTGGTCTCGGATCAGGCCAAGCAGCTTGCGGATCAGGCTATCCAGATTTCTCAGCATGAGGCTGCCACTGGGCGATTAAGGAGAACCATGGAAGAGGCTAGTCGGGCCGAATTGCGGAAAATGGAAGCTGCTTGCAAAGAGCGGATTGATATGGCTATTACCACGGTGGATGAGGTTCGGAGAGCGGATCTCGAGCAGGTGGAGGAATTGTCCGAGAAGCTTGAGGCTGCCGAGCTTGCTCAAGCTAAGTTGAGGGAAGAGATGGCGGTGATGCGGAGGTCCCTTCAAGCTGATTGCTCGAGATACAGACTGGAGAGAGATGCTGCCGTGGAAAGGTTGTCGGCCTCCGATGCCCGGATGAGGGAGTTTGAGGAGAACGAAGGAATGATGGATGACATGCTCCAGGACATGTATTTCCGGACTTGGAAGCAGGGTAACCTCTCTTGGATGGATGATTATCCCAGAGTCATGGCCAAGATATATCTTCGGGCTTTGGAGGAGGCTAAGGCTGATGCAGATAAAGAGGGTGGAACGGTCTTCAGTATGGATGTGGTCACGGCCCAGTTCACCAAGGAGGAGAAAGTGGCGGTAAAGGAGGGTATGCGGCTGCTTGCTGCTGAAGAGGCGGGTGTGCAGGTAGAAGATGACGACCAGGATGGTCAAGAAGCTAGTACTGGTAAGTCTTCCTTTCTAGTCTTTCTGTTAACTTGGTTACTCATCACTAATGAACCCTTTTTATGACCGGACAGGCGGGCAAAAGAACAAGGACAAGACTTCGACGCAACCAGCTCCATGACTGAACCTGAAAAATTCTTTTTGTAGGCTTGGCATTGTTGTATCTGTTAGTCTTAAGACAGTAGGGTAACTTCCAAGTTGTAATTCTTGCTACTTGTAATAACATTATTCTTGACGTGTAATTTTTTAGCTCAAGTTGATTTTGTCATTTCTTGAATATTTGTTGCTATTTCGACATATCGTATGAGAAATGTAGCTATGTGTATTCTTGTAATTAAATTGTGTTTGATGTCAGATTCTGGTTTTAAATCATAATCTCATGACTTGCAATGTTAGCGTGTGGTGTGGAAAAATCAAATTATAGTCATGCATTTGTACATAAAGGAAGAAAATACCGCCTTTCATGTTCTGTTTGTAAATGGCAGTTTCGAATATCTTATATGACCAAGCATGGAGAGCAGTTGACTGCCCCGCCATCTGATTGTGAATCTCTGCATCCATTGGCGGGTACCTCTTACCCTGCATCCTGTACTTTATGGTTTGTTATAGAGGATAGGAGGAAAGTTTTTTAAGTAAAATTGAAATATGTGAAATAGTAAAACTTCCAGTCACGGAAGGCCTTCGATGTGCTTAAGTTCGTGGCAAACGGGTTTTGTAGTCACTTTCCCTAGCTGTGGGTCTTGGAGACATTTGTCACCCATCTTACGCCTCCGCGGGGAGTTAATTCTTTTTTACCACAGCCGCACTTAAGACACACCGGAGCCGAGATCGCGCACAGTAACTACCCGGGCCATTATGGCCCGTACTCATGGGTATTATTCGACTTACTGTGGCCGGCTAGCGTGGGTGCCGATCGTCAACTGTGAACTGCCCCTGGCTGGCCACACCTTATGTTGGGGCTTATAATCGGTTCACAGTCGCCGGCGAGCCTAACGCCGTAATGAGCTGCCTCGGCTATAGTCGGCCTTCTCGGTGGCTTATAATCGGCTCATTACAGTTGGCTTTAAGGGCCGTCGCGAGCAATGAGTTAACCCGCAGCAGAGGGATGCTGGAGCAAAAGTGTCTCATTGGCGAGGGCATAGATTCGCATAGTACCTGTTGGGGCTTGTCCACGTGGAGTTGCATTGTGGAGTGCTTTGAATAGAAATGCTATATGCTCAGGATTTTGTTCAACAGAAAAGGATAAAGTTAACAAGCAGCCAAGATACAAAGGAACAAGTTAAAAAGAGACAAGGCTTTTTTAAAGTGGTTCGGCACGAAAAAATGTCTACGTCCACTGATTCTCTTCGTTAATTCACTTCATATGGGCAATACAAGTTAAGAAAAGTATCGACGGAGGTGTTGGATGTTCCATGCCCTCTGGAACACCTCCCCGTCCACTGTTGACAAAATATAGGCTCCGTTGTGGAGATCTTTATGAATTACATATGGTCCATCCCAGATTGGGTCTAGTGCTCCGGGGCGAGGGAAGATTCGCTTGAGGACAAGATCCCCTTCTCGTAAGGCACGATGCTTGACTTTGGAGTTGTATTGTGCTGCCACCTTTTGCTTGTGGGCTGCTGTTTTTAGGACTGCATCATTCCTTCTCTCCTCGACTAGATCCAAAGACATGTTGAGGAGCTCTTCGTTTTCTTCTGGGTTATAGTGGATCCTACGGTGGGAAGGCACAATGGTTTCAACTGGGAGCATAGCCTCCGATCCGTATGCCAAAGAGAAAGGAGTGTGCCCTGTTGATGTTCTGAAAGATGTGCGGTAGGCCCATAGTGCCGTAGGGAGTTCATCCACCCAAGCGCCCTTTGACTTTTCGAGCTTCTTTTTGACCAGAGTTTTCAGAATTTTGTTGACTGCTTCGACTTGTCCGTTTGCTTGGGGATATGCTACGGATGAGAAGCTTTTGCGAATTCCGTGTTCTTGGCACCAGTTGGCGAATTCCTCGCTGTCAAACTGAAGTCCATTGTCTGATATGATTTTTAGTGGGACTCCGTACCTGCACAGAACATTTTTGATTAAGAAGTTGATAACTTTCGCTGAAGATACTTTATTTAGAGGTTCTGCTTCCACCCATTTGGTGAAATAGTCGACTGCTACTATAGCATATTTGGCGCCGCCTCGACCCATTGGCAGTTCACCGATTAAGTCAATTCCCCATACTGCAAAGGGCCAAGGGCTGGTCATCTGGGTAATCTCGGTTGTTGGTAGCCGAGGGACCTTAGCAAACTTTTGGCATCTGTCACACTTCTTGACGAAATCTAAGGCGTCCTTGCTTAAGGTGGGCCAGAAATATCCGTATCGGAGTATCTTTTTTGCTAATGTTTGCCCTCCGGTGTGATCTCCGCAGCTTCCTTGATGAATGTTGGATAAGATTTCCTTGGCTTCCCTTCCGGCGACACACCTTAATAATGGGTTAGAGAACCCACGCCGATAGAGGATGTCTCCTTGTATTGTGTAGCGGGACGCTTTCCTCAAGATTTTCTTGACTTCGTTACGCCCGTCGGGTAGTGTGCCATTTTGTAGGTAGTCTCGGATGGGAGTTATCCAAGTTGCTTCTTCGGTTGCAGCTATCAGATTCACTTGTTCAAAACTCGGGATCATTTGCTTTGAGACAGTTACTGCCCCGAAGATGGCGACGTCTCTCATACTTGCTTGCTTTGCCAATTCGTCGGCCTCTTGGTTCTCTTCCCGAGGGATGTGTTTGACTAAGTAGTGGTCCAATCGGCTGAGAAGTAACTTGGTCTTCTTTAGATATGCTATGAGTCGTTCTTCTCGAGCTTGGAATTCCCCTAGTATTTGATTAACAATAAGCTGAGAATTGCTGTGAAGACACAAAGAATTGGCTCCGATCTCGATAGCAATTTCTAATCCGGCTATTACTGCTTCGTATTCTGCATCGTTGTTGGTGGCAGTGAACTCCAACCTTATAGCATAGTGCAGTTTATTTCCCCTGGGAGTGATGATTACCACACCTGCCCCCGAGCCTTGTTCGTTAGATGCACCGTCCACAAAGAGATTCCACTTGATATCTTCTGTTATTTCCAGTTGCTCCTTATCCTCGTTGGTAGTGAATTCTGCAATGAAATCAGCCATGGCTTGTCCCTTGATGGCGGTGCGAGGGTGATAGGTGATATCATATTGACTCAGCTCAATACACCATTTAAGTAGTCGCCCGGAAGTGTCGGGACGATGGAGTACCTGCCTCAGTGGTTGATCGGTTAGAACCTTGATGGAATGGGATTGGAAGTAATGACGTAGCTTTCGTGAAGTGATTAGTAAACAGTATGCTAACTTTTCGAGCTTAGGATATCTGACTTCTGCCCCAGTAAACCTTTTACTGACGAAGTAAACTGGTCGTTGCGTACGGTTATCTTCTCTTACCAAGGCAGCGCTTAGAACGTGAGATGACACAGCAAGGTATAGGTATAATTCTTCGCCTTCGCTTGGGGTCGAGAGTACTGGTGGTTTCTGGAGGTGTTCGATTAGGTTAAGGAAAGCGGTCAAGCATTCGTCCGTCCATTCGAACTTTCCTTTATCTTTCTTTAGAGCTTCGAAAAAGGGGACGCACTTGTCCGTTGCTTTGGAGATGAATCGGCTTAGGGCAGCCACTTTTCCATTTAGGCTTTGCATTTCCTTTCGGGTGGAAGGTATCTTGATGTCTCTTAATGCTCGGACTTGTTCAGGGTTTGCTTCTATCCCTCGGGCATGGACGATGAATCCTAAGAATTTTCCTGATGACACTCCGAAGGAGCACTTTAGTGGATTCAACTTCATTCCATACTGTCGAAGTACCTGGAACATCTCGCCCAGGTGGCTTACGTGATCTTTGGCTTTCCGTGATTTTACCAGCATGTCGTCTACATATACTTCCATTGTTTGTCCTATTAGCCCTGCGAACATCTTGTTGACGAGGCGCTGGTAGGTGGCTCCTGCGTTTTTAAGTCCGAAGGGCATCACTTTGTAGCAGTACAAACCCCGGTCGGTGATGAAACTAGTGTGATCTTGGTCGGGAGCATGCATAGGAATTTGGTTATATCCTGAGTATGCATCCATAAAAGACAGGAGTTCGTGCCCGGCTGTGCTGTCTACAAGTTGGTCGATTCTGGGAAGCGGGAAGCAATCCTTTGGGCAGGCGTCATTTAGGTTGGAGAAGTCAATGCAGGTCCGCCACTTCCCATTAGCCTTCTTTACTAGTACCGGGTTGGCGATCCATTCTGGGTAAATAGCTTCTCGTATGAAGTCATTGGCGAGTAGATTCTTTACTTCTTCATCGAGGGCTGCTGATCGCTCTGCCCCCATACTTCTCTTCTTTTGTTTTACGGGTGCCTTGGTAGGATCAATTTTTAATACGTGGCACGCTATGTTGGGGGAGATTCCGGTCATGTCAGCGTGTGACCAAGCGAATACATCTAAGTTGTGGCGGAGAAAATCAACGAGTTGTTCCTTCAATTCGGTTTTCAATTGCGACCCAATTTTCAGTAGCCTACTTGAGTCGTGCTTGTCTACAGATATAAACTCCATAGCCTCTGCAGGCTCGGCGGTGGCCTCCTCCTCTTTGTCCCTCGGGTCTAATTCATTGAAAGGGTCGTTGGTGTATCGAAGAGGAGGGGCTTTCTTTAGTTGCTATGCTTCAAGGCTTTTTGTGCAGAGAGCAATCTCTACACCTTTCCCTTTATCTCTCCTGTGGTTGTTGCGAAGTTCGGTTACATAGCAGTCTCGTGCAATATCTTGGTCTCCTTCCACTTCCCCTACCCCACTGTCTGTTGGAAATTTCATTTTTAGGCACCACGGGGCTAGGACAATCTGGAAGTCAGATAGGGCTGGTCTTCCTAGGAAGGCGTTGTAGGCCGAATGGTTTTCTATCAGCACAAACGTCTGTTTCCTTACAACGGAGCGGGGATGGCTTCCGATTTCAACGAAGAGGTCCAGCTGCCCGATGGGCATTTTCGCATCTCCAGTGAAACCGTGTAGCGGTTTATCGCAGGGAGATACGTCCTTCATTGACAACCTCATTTTGTCGAATGCGTGTTTGAACAGGATATTTACAGAGCTTCCAGTGTCTACCAGGATTCGGTAAACTTCGGCGGGACCGAGTCGGGCAGAGATAACCATGGGATCCATGTGAGGGTACTGTCTTCCTTCTAGGTCGCGTTTACTGAATGTGATGTCATCACTTTCTTTCCGCTTTGGGTGGCGCTCTTCTATAACCGTATTGACACAGTCTCTATTGTCTCTGAGCGACTTCCCATATCTTTCCATCTCTTTCCAACTTCTGTCTGCGATGTGTGGACCTCCTGAGATGGTATGGACCACTATCTTCTCTTGACTAGAGCTGCTAGCGTTGCGGTCGCCTCTGCCGGTCCCTGGTGAGGGTAGCCTTGGGTTTTCATTGGCAGGATCTGGAGTCCTGCCTTGACTTTTTACATAGCGTTCCAGTTTCTTTCTTCTGATGTGTTCCTCAATCAGATCTCGGAGATGATGGCATTCGTTGGTATCATGTCCGTGGGATTCGTGGAAGCGGCAGAATTTTCCAGATTTCTGTGCGCTATCTGATTCCTTCTTGTATGGTGGGCGTTTGTATCTAACTTCGCCTTGGGTGGCAAGGAAGATGTTTTCGACGGTCTCGTTCAAAGGGGTGTAAGAGTCGAATCTTGGTCCTGGCCGATATAGGCGTTTCTCTACTTTCTTGCCCCCAGCATTGTCTCTGGAATCATTTCTTCGAACGTCCCTTGCCACAGCAGGGGCATTGCCATGGGTCGTCTTACTTTGCTGTCCTGACTGCCCCTCAATGGCAGCATCCTCAAGCCTCATGTATTTCCCGGCTTCATGGAAGAAATCGGGTAAAGTAGCTGGTTTTTCTTTTGTCAATCTCCTAGCAAATTTAGTGTCCGGATGCACCCCACTGCAGAGGGCCATTAGGATAAGCTTCTCATCGGCATCTTGAACTGCGGCTGCTGCGGCGTTGAATCTGGTTAGGTATTGTTGCAGCTTTTCTCCAGGTTTCTGTTTGACGCTGGATAAGGAATAAGCGTCCTTAGGTTGCTCCACATGAATGCGGAACTGACTGATGAATTTTTCTTTCAACATTTCCCATGAGCTGATGGATCCTTGGGGTAGATGACAGAACCAGGAGGTAGCAAGATCTGCTAAGAAGAGCGGGAAGCATTTGCACAGCACTCCCTCTGTTGCTCCACTCATGAGCATATGCTGCGTGTACCTCTGTAAGTGTACAACGGGATCGGAGGTTCCTTTGTAGGGTTCCATTGTTGGCATCTTCCATTCTCGGGGGGTGATAGCAATTTCGATATTGCGGGCGAAAGGGCTGGTTACCCTAGCGCCTATCCCTCGATCTCTTTGCTCCCGTTGGACACACTCTCTGAATAAGCGTGCCATCCTTTCATCAGAATTTGGAGCGGACAGAAATGAGTTTGGTTCCGTTCTGTGGGGTTGACTCCGACCAGACAACCTGTAGGGATGGTATCGTCTATCATTCCTCATATTTTCCAGTGGCTGCCTTTGATCTTCTGGGAGCATGCTTGGGTCAGCTACAGTTGGCCCTTGCCTTGATCTTCCCCTGTTGGGTTCTGATCTAAGCACTTCCTCGGGTCCAACTTCGGGCTGAACTCTAGCTCGGCCCCGTTCATTGGTGTTCCTGTGGTTGGGCAGCATGACCGGCTCAGCTGCAGTTGACCTCCGCCCGGTACCTTCCGCGTTGGGTTCGGCACCAAACGCTTCCTCAGGCCTAACTTCGGGCTGAGCTCGGTCTCGGCTCCTACCATGGCTACCCCTGCCGTTAGCTCCTTCGAAGAAGGAAGATCTTTGCTGTCTCTGAGATCCTCCAGATTGGGACTCGCCCCATGATTCAGTGTTGCGGTTGGATTCTTCAGCGTCCCTCAAGCGTGACATGAGATGGTCTACCAAGGCTTCCTGCTGGGACGTGAAGCGGTTAGTTACTTCAACAACAACTCTGTCCAAATCTGCCCTAGTAATTGCTGCAGGCTGTTCTGTGGCAGGAGTGGCTGGGTTAGCCTGTCCTTCATTTGTTGCCGTTGCTGGAGGAGGACGGTTCACTTGATTTGTGGCAGCTGGATCAGGAAGGCTGCTGGATGCGATGTTTTTTCCTTTGTTAACATCTTTTCTCTGTTTGGGAGGCATGTTTTCCAAGCGGCGGACGATGGTGTTAGGAAAACTTGTTAAGCGGATGAAGCTGAAGCTTCGAGCTTCTAGCTCTCAATGAAAGCACCAAAAATGTTTGCACAAAAAATGGACAAACACCTCAAAGTTGTATGATTTAGTAGATCTTATGTTATTCTTAGTGATTTGGGTGATTTATGCAAATATATGAAAAGCAGGGGCTAAACTGTAAAAAGACACGCAGATTTATAGTGGTTCAGCCAGAATGTGCCTACGTCCACTTTATATGTTATTTCTCTTCTCTTGTTTTGATTACAAGTACAAAGCTTTGATACAAGTAAAAGAAAGTTGTTTGAAAGTTCTCTCCGTGCTTGAGCTCTCAAACTTGTCCCCCATTGTTGTACCCCTGCCTCTCTATTTATAGAGTGAGGTTGGGGGCAGGGGTCTTGGATGTATACAGCTGCTGGTGGGCCTGGGCTGAAGTGATCTGGCCTGGCAGTCTGGTTCGGTATTCTCTTGGTTCGGTGAAGTATGGAGTTGGTCTGGTTGGGCTTCATCCGGTGAAGTGTGGAGTGGTGAGGTTGGACCGGTGGCAGTTGCCGGATGAAGGTCTACCGAATGGACACGAGGGAGGGCTGCCGAATGGGTTATGCCGAATGGACTCGGGGGAGAGCTGCCGAATGGGTCATGCCGAATGGACTCGGGGGAGAGCTGCCGAATGAATCACGTCTCTGGGTCTCGAGGTCTTCCGGGTAAGAATTCACCCAACAGAAGATGAAATAATTTGGAAAATTATTTGGAATCTGATGATGTTGCGCATCTTTATTGATAGTTAAATAACCGACTATCAATAGTTACCTTTAGATAGGTATTTGTTGTGAATTGGATGAATTTGAATGCCACATTTATTTTTGAATAAACGCTCACTATTCGGGTTAACCGGGAAAGGACCATGGGGTCGTATAACCCATTCCGAATATGTGATACGTCGTTATGAATCGCAATTGAAGACCGGTGTTGAAGACCGGATATTTTTGAAAACGGAAGGATTACCGTCGAGTTACTCTACATCGACTGATCTTCGATTTAGAGGTTTTATCACCCTTAGTGACGGGAAGTCCTGACGTGATTGAAAATTATCCGGAATTGCAAGGGCTTCGTGAGAAGTGCCTTCGGTTCTGTTCGATCCCGGAACAGACTTGTATGGATTGTGTGTCTGACGTTACAATTTGAGATATAAAGCTGATTTCTTTCAAATACATTTCTGTTGGTGGCGGAGAATTTATTCTCTTAGCTTAACACCCTTCTCTGAGACGTACGAGCTCAGAGGTTATGTAGTTGAAATTTATCAGCGATATATCCCAATTTGGTAACGTGGCATACTGAGTGTTGCTGTGAAATGATCAGTGTTTGATCATTTGTGATATGATCATTTGTTTGATCTTATATCTTTGTGATCATAGGTTGATCATTTTGTTTGACCCGAAGCAGGGCTTTTTGAGAAAGCGTAGCTTTGTGGACGAGACTTCGTCGAGCCTCACACCCCGGAAATGGTCGAAACAGGACGAATGCGGCAAGGTTCTAGGGAGTAGCGCCCCTTAGTGTATGTCATTCCTTCTGGATAAAGGTGGTATCATGGTATGGAGCCCAGATACTTAACCTCTGTGGTTACTGCATTTATTATTATCTATGTGGTTTGTTGCGAATCGGGGATCCTCGGGAAGATCGGTGACGATCGGGGGATGGCATACGCGTGTCAGTAGTTACCTATTTTTGCAGAGGTAACCCGGCCTTGTGTTGGCAGAGATCCGGTTAGGTTCTCGGGTCGTCTATTCTAGGGACGTACCCATCGTGGATAGGAAGTTCCTTAGCCTGACCATTTGTTGGAAATCCAAAGAAACAATACGAGCCTTTACGATTTCAATTGTATAACCTGTCTCCTCAGGAGGCAGCTATAGCAGGCATAATATAATGGTACCTATGCTGGCTAAGATTTATATTATACTTTCGAAATGTTTTCTACACTATGCACTAATAATAATATCAAAAATGATTTGATTTTGCGTAGTAAGCATCTTTGACTATCATAAGAAGAAATCTCCTCCAAGTCTGCGTTTGCATTGTGTGTGTGGTGGGAGGTCTTATGGTAGTTTCATTTTCCAAAAGCATTGCGAATTGACTTTAAAAATTATTTTGTTGTTTATTTTAAAGAATAACTGTTTTACGATCTCACACCAGTCACCATGACTGACTCGGAGTTTATTGTTCCCTTCTAAACTCTGGGTGCCCACAAATTTTCCACACGGGCAGCCTAGAGTTATATTATCAGGATATTCTGGATATTCTGGATCTTGGAAGCAAGCTGGATGACGAGACGTAGTATTTGTATCTGATAGTATTTATTCCGCTGTGTATTCTGTATGAGGACAAGTTATATAACTGTCCATTGTTGTATATTGACTCTGATGATTGATGTATGTATAAAATGATATAGTTCTTTGTTTTAAAGATTACTGATTTATCTATTATATATTGTTCCGCTGCGATGTGTAAGATTCTGATATTGTTCTGTTTCTGTTGCTGTTCTCTTGTTCTGTTGTTGTTCTTCTTTCTTTTTCTTCTATCTTCTTCTTCTACCTTTTTCTTCTTTCTTAAAACCATAACTTTTCGGGTTTTCGGCATTCGATGGCTCAGCAGTCGATAAAGTGAGTATCGATGTTGAATTTTCGAAAGTCGAAAATTTTCGGGATGTTACATTTGGTATCAGAGCATATGGTTAAGCGACAACCCTGCTCTGTTGGGTGTTACTCATTAGAGATAGAGTCAGCAGTACTCTAGAATGAGTTGAGTGTAATAATAGATATGAGCGCGTATTTGTTATTGAATATAAAATTGTTTTATATTGTGATGGTTGGTTTATTGAGTGGTATATGAACCTTCGTCGGCACAGTCTTGCAAAACTGTATCGAAGGGGTTTCTAAACACCCGAATAGAACAATTCGGCACAGTATTGTTTTAAATAGGGTAAATGAGATAATTTTACCCAAAACTATTTTTGTATAGAAAAGAAATGATTTTCTACGAATTACTATAGTATATGGTTGCATGGTTGCTAGAAGTGATAATATTAATCTATTACCATTGAAATTGAATAAGAAATTCAAATCGTAACTCCAAAATTAAGAAATGAATTCATATACAAATGAAATTTGAGAATATAAATTATAAATGTGATTTATAATTTAAAACGGAATTCCAGAGAAGTTTTTGGAAATGTTTTGAAAGGAGTTTGAAAATTTTGGAGATTTGGAAAGTTTAATTTCTTTTTGATTTGGAAATGAATTTCAAAGGTTTTGAAAAATATTCTGAAGAGATGAAAGCTCTAAACTCTTTTCGGTCGCTGGAAAATAACTTCGGTAATGACTGCAGCATTACTGATGTTCATTTTCGGGTTTCCAAAAGAGAAATTTGCTGCCAAATTATTTTAAATGGAAAGTTGTTTGAAATTTGGGTTTTGTTTGAAAATTCAAAAGGATAATTTGAATTGTTTTCAAAATGGTTTTGAAAAGGTTGAAAAGACTCTGGAATTGAGTACTGAATTATGAAAATAAATGAAAATTGTGAATGAACGAATAAATTTGCAAGTGAATCAATTAAATAAAATGAGATTGAAAATTGAAATTCGTTTCAAATTTGTAAGAAATGAATTGAATTGAATAATTATAAATGAAAGATGAATAAAAGATAAAATTCATAATGGAATGTAAATAAGTTAATAACTTATAGAATATTGGGTAATTTGATAGAAATGAGATTTAAATTGAAAATGAATGAATTAGTGGATGAATGAATAATTTGCAATTGTAAATGAAATTGAAGACAAATTTGAAATTGTAAGTGAATTGGAAGTTGTAATGAGTTAGTAATTGAAACTAAGCTAAAAGAGCAATTATGAATGAAGGTTGTTTGGTTTATATAATAAACCGAATGAAAATATGAAATGCAAATTAAATTGAATGGAATCAATTGTAAATGAAGTAGAATTAAAATAAATTGAATTTGTATCAATTTAAATTGGTTATAAACTAGAATGGATATGAATTCATTTTGTTTAAAAACGAATGTAACTTCAACAGTAAATATATAAGCATATATTGAAAATTTTGTAATAGAATTTGCAAAATGGTTTGAATGTGTAACTAGATATTATGGCTAGTAGGATATACAGGTGTAAAGGAATTGGAATTTAATTTCGAAGATAAATTTGAATTGCTCGAAAAGGTACGTATTTGAATTCCAATATGAGTTTTTGATGATTTCTGGTCTAGCCGCTTGGCTTTTTCTTTTTCTTTTTGAAATCTGAGAGTCCGTAGGGACGTTTTGTAGTAGTGCCATATTAGCCGCGCAAAGGAGACGCTGGCGAAATTTTTCGGAAATTTAGGGTGTTAGAAAATTTTTGAGAAATTTTGAAAGTTAAAATTTGAATTTAAACTCGAATTTGAATTTAGAAGTTAAACAATGTTGTTTGAAACTTAAAAATTGAAGTTAGAAATTTAGTTGAATGATAACGAATCTTTAGTAGGAAGATTTGTTTTGATAAATTGATAAAACTATTGGATGTTGAAAAATAGTAGACGAGTTAAGGACCACTTTTCCTGATTGTAATTTCGAGGACGAAATTCTTTTAAGGAGGGAAGTTTGTAACGACCCAGGATTTTGAACGAATTAAATTGAGAATATTTAATTTATTTTAAATATTTGAACGACGATTTAATTTGAATCCCCGATATTACTTTGAAATTGACGAGTAAATTATAAAATTTAATTGATTGAAGTGAATAAAAATTTATATCTTCAATTTTTAAGTTGAAGAAAATTATTTCAAAAGCTTTTAAATTTTACTTTGATGATACTGAAGATAACGGAAGCTTCAGAGTTTAATTTCAGACTGTTTTGTTCAGTTCTGGAATTTATATCGTTCGTATCGATATTTAAAAATAGCCGTCCGAGGGACAGTCTCGGAATTCGACGAAACCAGTTCCATTGGGTCCGTAATATTTAATTATTACCGGATTTCAAATTTCGTATTTATCGGAGCTGTTATGTGAACGTACGACACTTAAAGGCATTGAAATTTAAAATTTAATTCGAATTTTAATTTAAATTTAAATTTGGTCAACCTTGGTACATTTTTTTCCTTGAACCACGCAGAAGATTACGGAAGAAATCGTGTCTTCTCCTTATTTTCAGCCGAGCTCTTCTCCTATTCAAACCCAATATACTCGAAAACTTCAAAGCAGAAATACAGAAGCAAAATCGAATTCGAACAAAAAAAATAATGGCCGAGCTAATCTCCTCTCCAGAAGAAGAAAAAAAATCAATCAAAAACAAAAATTCACGAAATCGAATCGCGAGCTTCGTTCGCGAATCGCGGCAGCGCGAGCGAGTCGTGGGGCAACTGGAGGCGCAATTCCTAGGGCGACGATCTGGAGCGCGTCGCGATGGCGATGGGGTTTCTCGAAGCGGCACGCGTTTGGGCGATGGCTCCTCTATGGGTCTCGCGATGCGGCGGCATCGAGTCGGCAGTGGGTCTCGAAGGGCTGCGACCAGGGGGATTCGAGAAGTACGGGGATCGAAGACTGGGGTTTATACAACATCGTGATTTCTGGGCGAACGTTGGCGAGCGAGGCAGTGGTCGCAGCAATGATCTGTTGGTGGCGCGTGCGAGCTCCAAGCCAAGAACGGCGACTTCGGCGTGGGTGAGGCATCTCGACCTGGGTTGCATTTTACAGTGAAGGTATTAGTTAATTCTATTTTTATTTGAATTTAGTATATATATATTTATCTAATAAGTAGAAAATTTGTTACAGATAATTTTAAAAATAAAAATATGCCTGTTTGAGTATATAAAGTTTGAAAACAGAAAATTTATATGGAAAGGATTTCGATGTATATATGAATGTTAAAAATGTTGAAGGTTTATATGTATAAAATTCAAATTTTTATGGAATTTATTATAGCTAATTTTATAAAAATATATGTGCAGTTTGAAAATACATATATGCATACTATTTTTAAAATAAACAGAAATTTATTTACATATGGATAGGATTGTGAAAATTGATGTTTTAACTGTTAAAAAGAATTGGTTTAAAAATTAAAAGTAATAGTTAATTTGGTTATTTATGGTAAGTGATTGTTCAATTAGTTCAAATATTTTATTAAAAGGAAATCTGTTTGAAATTAAATTGATTAGATAAAATAAAATTTTACTAAATGGAAATTGGTTATTCGATTTAATTCGAATATTAACGAATTGTGTAAATATTTATACAGTTTGAAATCGTAAAGGGAACAAGACGAAATGGATTGCGAATAAAAGCTAAGGTGAGATTTTCTCACTCAATTGAAAAGTGGAATTTTCAGTTATTGAATGATTGCTGTTTGTATTAGATATTATAGGATATATCTATATATATAGCAATATATACATATTGGCATATGTATATATTGGATTGATGATTTCCCGCCTCGTATAGCGGATGAGACCCTATTGCGCCGTTAGTAAGCGGATTTATAAAAACCTATATACCGCGATAATTCCGTACTGGAGCGGAATTGGTATTGTGCTAACGTCTGTGGATGCAGGGAAACAGGTTGGAGGGATCCAACTGGATTCCTCAACTGTATTTATTGTTTACAGATATTGTGATATTTGTTGATTATCATATTGATATATGATGTTTTTGAATGCCATGATTGACTATTTGATGCGTTGCATCATCGGATCCATTTTTAAAGTCTAAAAATAACGATTTTGGATTTTAAAAGGATTTGTAAAGTGATTTGTAGAAATATACGTTTTATTGAAATTTTTGAATTGGTTTATTTTAAATAAATAAATGTTAAAATTTTAATGTTAGTAAAATTGTGATTTTTGTGAAATACGACAAAAATGTTATTTTTGAAATAAACAATTGATAAAGATTATGAAATAGTTTAAATTAGAATTGTTGAAGTATTTTAAACAATTCATATAAAAAGATTTATAAAAAAATTGATATTTTTTATAAATTAAAAATATTGGAATTTTGAAATGAGTTTTATTAAGTGTTAAAGTCAAATAAAAATGGATTCCATAAGTGAATTGAAATTTATAGATTCATAAATTGTGGAGTTATTAAATGAATAGATTTTGTAAAACAAAAAGATTTATAAGCAATTATCTTATAAATGGAATTTTGACATTTAGATGAGAAATGAATAGATGTTGTAAATAAATGGATTATAAGTTCTTGACTTATAATATAAAATTCCGGTATATAATTGAGTTATATAAGTTGAATTGGATAATTTAGAAATCGAAGTTTTATAAATAGAAATGGGATTTATAAACATTGTTTTATAAATTCAAAATCAATAGAATTTGATAAATTTAACATTGAAGTTATTAAAGGAGATATATTCATGATTTTGGACAGCGAATTATCCTTTAAGTTAAATGTGTAGAAATTGTTAAAATTGGGATAGTGATTATATTCACGATTTTGGACAGTGAATAGATATTATTGAATAAAATCAATATATTTTGGGAAAAGGAATATTGTTAAATGAAGTTGTTTTAAAAGATGTTTTAAAACGTGTTAAGTATCGAAACATGGATTTCAACATTCATTATTGAAATAGACGTTTTCGAGAAATAAGGAAATGGTGGACTATAACACTGTTGTTATAGTAAATGATTTTCGAAAGGAAATGTGTTTGATGTAGTATTGGGATTTATATATACCTATCTAAATTCTGAATCCCTATACTATTGATTTCGAGTCGTCGTAACGATGTTTTACGCAACATTCGTTTTGACTCAAATAGATGTTTAAAGAATGTTTTCCTTAAAGAATGAATATATACTTAATTTGATTTAAGTATATCGAATATTTTCAAATTTTGAAAATAAATAGATTTGTGAAACACTTATTTTTAAATAAGTATGGAATTGCTTTTCCAATATGAAGTGAACGTTTGAGAATTTATCTTTGTAAAGATAAAATGAAATTGAATATTTGAAATCGATTTGAGAATCGTATATCAGTAGATATTTTGAAGATATAAATTCACTATGGAATTTATAAAGAAAATGGGAATTTATTTAAAAATAAATATCGATTTATTTTAGAAGTGTGGAAATTTTATATCTAGTAAAAGATATTTTTGAAGATGAAATAATTTGGAAAATTATTTGGAATCTGATGATGTTGCGCATCTTTATTGATAGTTAAATAACCGACTATCAATAGTTACCTTTAGATAGGTATTTGTTGTGAATTGGATGAATTTGAATGCCACATTTATTTTTGAATAAACGCTCACTATTCGGGTTAACCGGGAAAGGACCATGGGGTCGTATAACCCATTCCGAATATGTGATACGTCGTTATGAATCGCAATTGAAGACCGGTGTTGAAGACCGGATATTTTTGAAAACGGAAGGATTACCGTCGAGTTACTCTACATCGACTGATCTTCGATTTAGAGGTTTTATCACCCTTAGTGACGGGAAGTCCTGACGTGATTGAAAATTATCCGGAATTGCAAGGGCTTCGTGAGAAGTGCCTTCGGTTCTGTTCGATCCCGGAACAGACTTGTATGGATTGTGTGTCTGACGTTACAATTTGAGATATAAAGCTGATTTCTTTCAAATACATTTCTGTTGGTGGCGGAGAATTTATTCTCTTAGCTTAACACCCTTCTCTGAGACGTACGAGCTCAGAGGTTATGTAGTTGAAATTTATCAGCGATATATCCCAATTTGGTAACGTGGCATACTGAGTGTTGCTGTGAAATGATCAGTGTTTGATCATTTGTGATATGATCATTTGTTTGATCTTATATCTTTGTGATCATAGGTTGATCATTTTGTTTGACCCGAAGCAGGGCTTTTTGAGAAAGCGTAGCTTTGTGGACGAGACTTCGTCGAGCCTCACACCCCGGAAATGGTCGAAACAGGACGAATGCGGCAAGGTTCTAGGGAGTAGCGCCCCTTAGTGTATGTCATTCCTTCTGGATAAAGGTGGTATCATGGTATGGAGCCCAGATACTTAACCTCTGTGGTTACTGCATTTATTATTATCTATGTGGTTTGTTGCGAATCGGGGATCCTCGGGAAGATCGGTGACGATCGGGGGATGGCATACGCGTGTCAGTAGTTACCTATTTTTGCAGAGGTAACCCGGCCTTGTGTTGGCAGAGATCCGGTTAGGTTCTCGGGTCGTCTATTCCAGGGACGTACCCATCGTGGATAGGAAGTTCCTTAGCCTGACCATTTGTTGGAAATCCAAAGAAACAATACGAGCCTTTACGATTTCAATTGTATAACCTGTCTCCTCAGGAGGCAGCTATAGCAGGCATAATATAATGGTACCTATGCTGGCTAAGATTTATATTATACTTTCGAAATGTTTTCTACACTATGCACTAATAATAATATCAAAAATGATTTGATTTTGCGTAGTAAGCATCTTTGACTATCATAAGAAGAAATCTCCTCCAAGTCTGCGTTTGCATTGTGTGTGTGGTGGGAGGTCTTATGGTAGTTTCATTTTCCAAAAGCATTGCGAATTGACTTTAAAAATTATTTTGTTGTTTATTTTAAAGAATAACTGTTTTACGATCTCACACCAGTCACCATGACTGACTCGGAGTTTATTATTCCCTTCTAAACTCTGGGTGCCCACAAATTTTCCACACGGGCAGCCTAGAGTTATATTATCAGGATATTCTAGATATTCTGGATCTTGGAAGCAAGCTGGATGACGAGACGTAGTATTTGTATCTGATAGTATTTATTCCGCTGTGTATTCTGTATGAGGACAAGTTATATAACTGTCCATTGTTGTATATTGACTCTGATGATTGATGTATGTATAAAATGATATAGTTCTTTGTTTTAAAGATTACTTATTTATCTATTATATATTGTTCCGCTGCGATGTGTAAGATTCTGATATTGTTCTGTTTCTGTTGCTGTTCTCTTGTTCTGTTGTTGTTCTTCTTTCTTTTTCTTCTATCTTCTTCTTCTACCTTTTTCTTCTTTCTTAAAACCATAACTTTTCGGGTTTTCGGCATTCGATGGCTCAGCAGTCGATAAAGTGAGTATCGATGTTGAATTTTTGAAAGTCGAAAATTTTCGGGATGTTACAATGGATGGGGGTGATGATTTCCAGAGCATTCTCACCAAAGATATTTCCTCTATTTTCAAAAATGTTTTAGATATTTCCAATAAATTATTTTCCAAGTATTTTTCACTGGGTGTTGAAAACGGGTCTGCTAAGTACTTATAGATTTTCAGTCTTACGCCTGATCAACGTATGACCGAATTTCTGTGAGAACGAAGATGGATTTGTTGAAACATCGAGTTATAAAAGTATTTTTACAAAAACTATTTTGATAATATTATATACATTTTAAAAAGTGTTTTAAAAATGATCAAAGAATAATTTATCTGATCTTAAGTATTGAATAAATTCTGGCTTCATTTCTTTTCGAGGACGAAAAGATTCTAAGGGGGGAGGAATGTGATAACCCGGATTTTGGAACATCTGTTAATTGATAATTAACTGGGATAATTAATAGAAATACTGATTTTATTTGGATTAATAAATGAAATTCTGATAATTAGAATATATCTGGATATGTATATAGATGAATTTGAACTATAATAAATACTGACTTATAAATATCTAGATAAATATTCATTTGATAATATTTGTTTAATGATCTTCTTTTATAATTATTTAAATTGGCAAAATTAATATTTCAAACAATGATAATAATATGCTGTTTATATATATAGCTATAAATAAATTTTAAAATAAAATTATCCTTTTACAAATTGAATTTTGTGTTTGTTTATATTTGAGTTGATTTTAAATTAAATTTGAATTTAAATTCTTGGATTTGAATTGAAATTAATAAGGATAGATATATATATATATTTGATTTAAAAATATGTATATATGATTTTTGTAGAAATATAGTTTCTTTTATTATATTTTCTTTTAAAAGATTTCATTTATATAAGTTAAAAGATGTATTTTGTTATTAGGAATTTATTTTAAAAAAACCCTTATTAACATTTAAAAATATATTTTTGCATGTAGTATTACAAGTGTAAGCTAATAATATTATCTAAGCATATGTGTTAACAAAATAGATAAGGAGAATGACAAGTGTCATCTTTATTTTTAATTTTCTTTTATTTTAAATAAAATCTAATTTAACTTATATAAACATATGTTTCTCCTTTTCATTTTCTTTTCCTATCTTCATTCTAAAATCTAAAATAAGAAAAAGAAAACAACCAGAACCTAAAATCCTGTAACAAACCAGAGGACAAAATCAAAGAAAACAATAATCTTTCAATTGGTTCAAACTTGAAGCTCAAAATAAAAAAACTCAAGTGCAACTCAGTTCAAATCAGATTGGCAAGACAAATTCCAGTTCATCATCAAAAGCATTTCCAGTCTTCTTTTCAAAAGCTTCTCTGTT
Source organism: Allium fistulosum (assembly GCA_030737815.1). Taxonomy (NCBI): domain Eukaryota; kingdom Viridiplantae; phylum Streptophyta; class Magnoliopsida; order Asparagales; family Amaryllidaceae; genus Allium; species Allium fistulosum. The sequence goes on along the minus strand of CM060901.1, from coordinate 539,811,219 downwards.
CAAACAAAACCGTGAGTAAACCCAACTGTATTTTATCTTAAATCTGGTTGCTTAAATAATTCATCAATGTTTGATATATATTGTTTGCATGATGATGAATTATATTTCTGAATATTGAAATGTGCATGTATATAAACTGTTAGCTCGGTTCATCCCTTTTAAAAAAAAAGGGTGAGCAAACTTAAACCATAACTCAGTTTTAATTTGATGTATGTGTAGTGTTTGATATGAATCCCGTGATGCATGTTTAAAATTTTGTATGCATGCTTGTTAAAATCTGAATACATGTCTATATGAATGTATATATTGGTATGCATGATTGTGATCAGCTCTGTTTATTTTCTAACAGGCTCAATATTGAACAAAACTAAAATTCTCTTCATATAATCTTGGTTAGGCTGAAGTATTCAAACAAATGTTGTTTGTTTGAACATAATTAAGTTTTTAAAAATTTTAATTATATAAATTAAGTTTGAAATTTTCTGGAAAAGGAAAAAAAAAACAATGGAAACTTAGGAATGGGTTGAAATCAAACTCAATAATTTATTAATTCAAGTATATAACCTGAATTCCCTTTGCAAACTAGGATTTTTGAAATCAAAATCTCGATTTTTAGTTGAGTATTGATGGCACAGTTCGAAGATGATCAGAATATGGTTTTTGGGCTATTTCGGGTGATCGATGAATTCGGGGTAGTCGTGGTTTCTGTAGGAGCTAGCTTGTCAAACTGGGATGTCGAGAAAAATGGTGGAAGTGTCGATAGATTGTTGTGACATCGGCGGTGGATCAAACTAGGGTTTTAGGATGGTTTGAAGTCGAGGTCGGGTTTTGGGTTACTGCTACGTCGTCAGAGCATCGAGGTGGACCGGACCTTGGGAAAACGCGGCATAGGGGTGTGACGAGGCTTCGGTCAGAGGCGCGAGTTTGCTGGTGGTCAGAGGCGATGGCCGGTGGTTGGTTTTTGGTAGCAGGTTGGTTCCTGTTTTGGGTCGAGTGGTTCGATTGGGCTTGGATGGCGAATTCGTGGTGATTAGTGTTCGAATGGGGCAGTACAGTCGTAGGTGACTGGACGAGGGTCGCCGTGATGATCGACGTTGATCGGAGTTGGTGTGCAGGTGCACACGTGCACGTTGGGGTCGTTTAGAATGTACTGTGTTTGTTTTTCTGGAGAAGACGAGAAGAAGCTCGGAGTCGCTCTCGAGTTTTTGTGAGGGGGACTCGAAGCAGGTGAGAGTTGAGAGGAACGCGGGGTAGCTACCGGGTAGGTCTCGTGTTGGACTCGAAGTAGTTTTAAACCGGGTTTTATAAGATTTTAAAACAAAGTTTTTTGAAATTTAAAAGTAAAGTAAAATTAAACAAGTTACAAACTTCTTAACCAATGTTAAAGAAAACAATTATTATAAAAAAAAATATAATTTATATGATTAATTTAAAGTAATTAATTATGGTATAATTAATTAATGAGAGTAATTAAGAGTTAATAGTTAAAGGATAATTAATTTATGTAATTAATTAGAGAATTAATTACTTAATGTAACGATTAATTAATTAGTAATTAAATGTTAATTAAAAGTTAAGTTTAATAATGTGATTAAGTAATTAAGAATGATTTGTTAAGGATAATTAAGGTTTGATAATTTAATAAAGAGTAATTAATTATTTTAATTATAAATTAAGTAATAAATACTTAAAGATTATAATTAATTAAATTAGAGTTTAATTAATTTGTAATTAAGAATTATTAATTAGATAATTAAAGTTAATTAATTAATAATGAGTAGTTAATTAATTAAGTAATTAATTGGTGATTAGTAATTAATTAATTGATAATTAAGGGTTAATAAATCAAGTATTAAGAATTTATTTAAATTATAATTGATTAATTAAGATGGGTAATTAAGGGATGATTGATAAATGGGTTTTAAGTAATTAATGATTAAGTAAGCAGGATTTTAAAAGGTGATTTAAGTAATAAATTTAATTTGTTTAATTTAGTTAGAAATGGTGTAACTAATTTATCTTCCTTATGATTGAATAATATTGCATGCCTTAGATTGATTGATATCTCGGATATGTGATTGTTGATGCTATATGTTATGAAATGTTGGGTTTAAATTGAGATAATGTGGTTATCTATTGATATGAGTTAAAGAGCATATGTGACACTCTGTATTTGAAGTTTGAATTGTGTTTCATTTGAATACTTTGAGATAAAAGGGTATTGAATTCGAAGAGACCGGAGTCGGGTATTAGTAAATACCCGAAACCACTTCGATTTGAAATCTTCTATAATTCTTTTTAGATTGATATGTGGAATCCATAGGCCGGTTTTGAATAATATGGACCATTTAAACTAAGTTGGATACTTAGATATTGTTTTGTGAAAATAAGTGTTGATATATAAGTTGTTCACTTATAGTAAAGTACGAGTTACCCCGGGTTTAAATAAGTTCTATGAATTGAAATTTCATATTAGATGAGTTTACTCACGCTGGTTTCCAGCCTGACTCGGGTGTTACTTTGATGTAATGCTCGGGTCAGACCGAGTATTACAGATTTCCAGGTAAGGACGTTCTGGAGCTCAGGAGGCGAGCTGGATGGCAGGAACGTATGGAGTGTGATATATTGTTATTTATTGGGACGAGTTATTATAACTGTCCAGTCTATTGTAATGATTGTAACTCTGATGAATTGTATGTAAAGTAACCATTACATCTTTCTTTTATAAAATGCTATTATTTGTTATTATATTTAATTCGCTGCGAATGTGAGATGTTGTGTTCTCTATTCTTCTTTCTTCTTTCTGTTTCTTTCTTCTATCTCTTTTCTTTTTCTTCTAACTATCTGGCATTTTCGGGTTCGAAAATTCCAGGTCGTTACACTTCTGTTCTTTTTTTTTATCTATTTCCTTTTCACTTTCTTTATTTTAACAATTACTTGTAGTTATGTACTCTATTAACTTCCAAAGCCTCCCCTTAACTTCTTAAAGTCATCATCATATATATAAAGTAAATATGAACGTAGCCTTAAGGTGTTAGAGAATTAGGTAAACGTATTCTTAAAGTTCTTCATAGCTGTTCGCAAATTTTGAAACAGTTAAAAGTAAGTTCAAATTATATTTCATATAGTAATTCTTGTTTAGAGGCTAATATATATATATATATATACACACACACACACAAGCAAAATATATGCAGACTTGAGTATATAGAATAAATATATGCGTAACTTGAACTATATGCAGACTTAATAACATATATATACCATACCCCTTAAAGTATACTTTTATTTATAACGAAACATAATATATATACCTTTTTATTCTCGATTTTTTTTTTTTACATAGAAGCGAATTGTATTTTCAGTTCCTAGTTATAAACAAGGAAACATTGCCATAGTCAAGAGAAAAGTGTAGCACGAATCTTATAACAAAGAATCCTTAACTCTATAGATATATTAAACAGAGACCCAAATTGATTACTCCAAGCCTTACAAATTTAACATGAAATTACCAGAAGTTACCAACCGTGTGTGTGTGGAAGAATTGCATGCTGTAACAAATGTCCGAAGGTGATAATGAAAAATATATAGGAAGTTAGATCAATCAATTTTAACGGATGAGTATATCAGCCTGGTGAACCAGAAGCAAGCATAGAATCCAATAGTACCAGTGAGCACAAAAAAGCATATGAAGCAATGAGCATGTACTCGAAGTATAAAATCCCTGAAACTAGCTTAGTGATCTCCAATTTTTGTAAAAAAGTAGAATGTGGCATAAAGAAACAGATAAAGAGCAGAAGAGCCTGAGGTCAAGCGCATGGGGTTCGGTGGCGGGGGGTAGGTGGGCCGGCGGAGTGCTGCTAGCTATCTCGGCTGCGATATGGAGGAGCGGAGCCGAAGGAATGTGGTCAGGTCTGTCGAGACCGATGGTGGCTGAAGGCCGAGTGAGAGAGGGGTGTCAGGGGCTTGGATCGTTTGGTGGAAGTGGCGACTGGGACGGTGGAGGGGCTGACTTAGATCGGTGGTTTCATATGGGGTGGTTGCCGGTGATGGGCGAGAGAGAAAATGAAAGATGAAGTAAAATAGTAGAATGGATTCAATGTAAAAGAAATGGACAGCCGGTGATTCAAGCAATGTACAATATCTTTTATTTCAAAAAACGAGAAGGCTAAGCTATTTTATGAAAAGCAACGGTCAATATTAAATTTCTCGGGAAAATAAAAAGGCTGGAAGCTATATGGTTAATAGACAGTGGGATACGAAGAGTTAGGAAACCAAAAGACTCGGCTACGGAACCGATACGCTAGGCGTTACGCAGATAGCACCGCCCACCAGACTCCGAAATTGACAATCGAATATACCGTAGAGATCAGCACGACGGGACGATCACAATGGTATACAGATATCAGTGGTATGATTGAATTATAAAAATTCGAATTTTTAAATAGCGGAAAATGCAAGAAAAACGCTGAAAAATAAGATCGACGGAGCCAAATATGTCCGAATTTGGTAAAACGACAAACTGACATCTTGCTCAGAAGATGGTTTAGAATTTTTCTATGTAAAAATATTTAGGTTTCGGAAACATTTTATTTTCATCGCTTTTTAACTGATTAAATTGAAGTGAATTTACGCGCGAAATAAACTTCCATATTTTCGGACGAAAATTTACCAGTTGCTATTTTTAACTAGACGTATTCCAAATATTAAATTTTATTTCAAAATTTTATCGTTTAAAATTTCACAAAATTTCAACTAATTACGTTATTAAAACAGTTGAAATTTACGGGTCGTTACAGTTGGATTTCAATTCTTTTGAGGGTGTGGAACCAAATTAAAAATTCGATCTTCCTTTTCTCGATTTCGAAAATTTGAATACAACAACTTTGGATTTTGAACTTGAGATACGCAATGAAGTTGTTGACAATCCAACAAAGGAAAACGAATTTAATGAACATGAATTTTTTGAACTTTTGGATGACGAGTTGTTAAATTCCGATGGGGAAGATTTAAATCACCACTTTGATTTTGAAATCAATTATTTTGAAGAATTTTTCAATGAAAAACTTGAATTTCAATTTGGTGAAAATAAACTTGAACTTCAATCAATCGTTTTATCAACCCCAAAAATCATTGAAAATAAAACGACTCGTACAATTTTTAATAAAACGGCATTCGTTTTTCCAAATCCAAATTCAACTTCGAAATCTTGTATGGTTTGGTTTTTCGAGCTTAAGCTATGTCTCGCATATTTGAGGAGACAAATGAATCGGACTTTGGAAGACCGTTACTTTTTGACGATATACTTTCTGATCTCGTGTAAATACCGTTAATTTTCATTTAAATAAAGGTCATGTTTTTATTTTTATTTTTCTCCTTCCACTTGAGTTGACTGTGGGGACACAGTCAAAATCAAGTGTGGGGGGAGACTCGTCATCATTTTCGATTTTTCATGGTTTATTTTTTCTTTCCAAAATTTAAAAAAAATCTCAAAAAAAACAAATTTTATTTTTTTAAGCATTTTTGATTTATTTTTAAAGAAACACTATAGGATAAATATATGGTTTTGGTTTATTAAATTGAAATTTTTGAACATTTATTCATCTTAACAAAAATAAAAATGAAGTTTGATTACAAATAAAAATGGTTTAACTAGTATATAGGAAGATTCATATGTGATAATTATGAAATATATCCTAATTGAAAATCTTTGTTTTAAAAAGTGGTGAATTTAAAGTAAAGGATATAACATTTTTTTTGTCTTCTAAGTTAAATGGTGCTAAGATGATTTTGCAAAACTCTCTCTTTCTAAAAAAAACATTTGTATATATGTATATATTTTTAACACCTAAAGTCAGGTGTTCACACTCGTGTGTTCACTCGCCATGCTCTGTACCCTTCTCACGTAAGCCCGAAAGGCAGTGCACGATCGGTATATATGGCCTCAGTTTATCTAAGTTAGGTGTATATATATAAAAATTCTTTTTAATAACACCTACAGTCAATAGGTGTTCACACTCATGTGTTCACTCGCCACGCTTTGTATCCCCCTCACATCAGTCCGCAAGGCAGTGCATGGGTAATATATCTGACCTTAGTTTATCTGAGTTAGGCATATGTAAATATTGTTAATATCAATAAAATTTCCAAAAAAAATGGAGAGAGTAAGCAAATGAAATCCAAGCACTATTTTAACTTATTTGATTTGACTTGTTATTGAAAAGAAATAAAATTACCACTTTGATAACTTTGATAACTTTGATAATCAACTAAGGATCCATTTTATAATTACACTTTGTTATCAACCGAAACAACGAGTTAAACTATGGTCTGTTTGTTATGATAACTTAATTTTTGTTGGAAATTTTGACAAGTAAATGACTTAAATTTTCAAGATAATAACCAAAACCTATATTTTACTTATTTGTGTTAATTTAAAAGTAAATCCTTCATTGTAAATATTTTCAAAAACTCACATTCATCTCTTTGTAAATAAATCTTGCATTTTGTAAATATTTTCAACCTGCATTTGGATTTTGTGGGTAGTATCCGCTGAAAACCCTCACGAGACAACACTCGTCCTACTGGGGACACCCAGAGGTTTAACGGCTTGTTGCATACACTCAATGCAATCGTGCTCCCTACGAAAACGGATTTATCTTAGTTTTCCTTTATTCGAGGACGAATAAAAAGATAAGTGTGGGGGTATTTGATGTGCACGTAAATGTGTATATTTTTACCACCATGTTTAATCTATTTAAATTAAATAAATGATCATATTGGGTATTTTAACTTGTTTAAACCAAAATTCAAATTATTTGAAATTTTCACATATTCATCTTCATATAGGGGCAAAATGGTCATTTTTATGCATTTATTAAATTGTGAAAATTTACTTGGAATTTTCTATGTTGTTTTGTAGAAAATTTGGTGAATTTTACAAGTGGTTACATGATGATATATGCATGCATAAGAGTGAAGAGAACAAATGAAGATGGAAATAATTCAAAGTGAAGATAATGGAGGACCCCACCTACCCACCTACCTTAATGTACAAATTAGAAGCTAATGCACATGCTTATGGAATTAATGGATTCATGTACACTTAAATGAGGATTATTTGAAGCTAATGATTACTTGGCCTCCACACTTCCTAAGAGGGTATTTTGGGCATTCTCCAAAAATATGAATTAGGGTTTAACACATGTATAAAATCCCCGTATGTTTCATGTAATCCTCTTCTCCCTTAGTCTCTCTTTAGTTTAGTTTAGGCTCACAAATAAACAAGCTCTTCTCTTATTTTCATGGCTACTTAGCCATTTTCTTTTCATGTAACTTTTTTATGCAAATTAATACATGTTCTTTTCTTTTTCTTGTTTATTTCTTTTCATGTTGTAGTGTAGATCTCTTTTCTTTTATGCAAGTAGAATAGTTCTCTTTTCTATTAGCTTTCATTTTTCTTTCTTTTTGATTTCATGATGCTAGCTACAATTGTTAATCAAATGACAAATATGAGAGGCTAAACCCCTTCAATTTAGGGGTAATGAAGCTCTCTAATTATGTAGCTTCAACTATTTGTTAATTCATGCTCTCTTTTTGTGCTTAATGATGATGATAGAAATGGTTTACTAGTTGTTTTTGCTTTGAATTTGATAGCCTATATTGTTGACACTAAATAGGATATGCTTAAACAATCACTAACACTAATTGCATCTTCATCAAAATATGATTATGGCAAAAGAAAGTGATTTGAAATTAAAATTTGATGGTCTATATTTCTAATCAATAGTTAATAGGCCATACTTAAAATAGATTTCATTTTCAGTTTCATTGTCAAGTTTCATGAAAGTTAGTAAGTGGTTTAAGGGGTGTGTCAAAGTTTGATGGCTTATGTTGGCTAACTAATAGCACAAATATGCCATACTTATGATAGGCACATCAATTAAAGCACTAATGACCATAAAAGAGAGATCATGATTTCATATGTGTTGAACTACATGATCTAGAGAGTGGATTTATTCTCTAAATTGTCATTTAACTCTTATATTTGCATCTCTTTAGTTTTAGTTAGTTAGCTAATTTTCTAATTCTCTAGCTTAACTTTCACTCGACTTTGGTTTAATTTGACTGAATAGATTTTTAAATTAATAAATTCCCTGCGATCGACCCGTATTCGCCACGTCTACAAGTGTACGCCGAGCGCTTGTGGTTATATTTTTAATTTAAATTCCTTCGACGGTTTTCTAAACCGATAGAATTTCCGTCGACGAACAAGTTCCTGCACTTCTTTGTAGGGACGTTAAGTTCGAACGCCTAATTGTAAAGTGCTTGGTCTTTCGCCATTATTATTCCAGCCTTCTCTTTGGCTTATTTTTTATATCTCTCGGTTTCAAGATGAGGGGCCCTAAGATTATTCCTCGTCACTATCTCTGTGTTGGTATGGGCATGCTTCATCTCTTCCATCAGACTATCTGCACTCGCTTTCTATTCGAGTGCGAGATCTCTTTCCTTGGTAACTTTGATCAAGTTAGCATCTCGTTCTTTAATTACCTCTTCATGCTCTATGCTCTCTTTCTCGAGCGAATCAAGTTTGTGAAGTTGATCTTGTTGGTGTCATCCGAAAATTGAGTCAACTTCACTTTACACCGCCTCCAAGTTTTTCGCCGCACTTTCTCTAGTAACGATCTTAATGTTGTGATCGAATTTTAATCAATGCAAGTATAAGTATGGATAAGAAACTTGGAGGCGGGATAAGCCAGGCCAAAGCGTAAGTGTTGAGGTGCTTTGAGAAGGAGCGTAGGTAGCAGCAGTTGTGAGGGTCTATGATGAAGGAGTGTCTTGGATAATAGCAGTATGAAGTTCAAAACATGGGGAGTAATAGAAGTAGTGATCCCACGATGCTCAGAGAAGTCTCTCCATGGGTGTTTATCGTTATCATGGGAGGAATCCCTTAAAGTCCCTCTTTCTCTTCACTCTTACTTCATCAGCTTCAAGGCGTTCTCTCTTAGCTCTACGAGCTCCATCATGCTGGCACTCTTTTCTCCTTCACCTCTCTTCGTCCATTTCATAGCGATGAGGATGAGGGTCCAGGGTGCTCCTTTATAGTCGCTCGAGCTACAGTGAAGTGCTCCGAGCCTGTCATATGCCATTGAACCTAAAACAAAGAAAAATGTATAAGTACCAGGGTTACCCAAATCAAAATGTGTGCAAAGATGAATGTTCGTGATCCTAGAGTGAATTGCATAACATCTATAACCCCCTTTATCGTTTACAAACCGGTTGGGCATGGCTTTAGAGTCGGAGTGCTACTGTCTTCACTTATAAATGTCTCAGAAGATATGTCAATCTATGAGCTGATTTCTTCTACCATTTTAGTAATTAAGATGTCTCCATGCTCGTTCACATGGATGGCAACATCTTTCATGAAGTCAGAAATGTAGGCTCAACAGAAGTCCCTGCAACTTAATCTCCCATAGAAAGTGCGACAACTGGTCGTTCGAGATGAGGAGAAGTACCAAAATCTAGACTTATTGTTTCATCGGCCAAAAGGTCCAGAGAAGGAAGGCCGGGTAGTCCGGGACTCACTCCCAGATATTCATCCTTGGATCTGCTTTCCTCTTTTTTAGTGGCCTAAAGGTTGCTATTGTTCTCATCATCGGAGATCTCTCCTTCCTCCACAACCATAGCCCATTTTCCTTTTCTTCTTTTAACAATCTTATCCTCTTCCAGGATAATGGGCATTCTCTCGGTTTCGCCCTCATGATTGGGGGCATCCTCTTTCATGGGATCATCCACCCCAGTTTCAGCATATATCCTTCTTCGTCATTTCCCAAAGGGTCGTCAGTTTCCATATCAACAGCCTCCTCCACATGATCATCACCAGACTCATGTCCATCGCCCGATCCACCTTCTTCCTCTTTTTCTCGAGGACCCTCGTCAGAGCCACGAGTGGATGCATTGGAACGGGTACATGACCTAGAGCCGCTCTATGAAGGAACTTCGATGTCAGCTACTCTTTCTAGGGCAAGCAAGTTGTACTCTAACAAGTTTTCATTCCTCAAGAGGAAGTTGACAGCTTTCGTTCGCTTTAACGGCCTTTATATGTCCCAGCATCTCCTTATGCTCTGATTTCTTGTCTCTTGTTGGGAAACCTATGAGAGATATGCTTAAGTTTGGAGTATAGAAGTGTCACTATAAAGAGGATTGATGGAGCAAAACTCACTCCTTTTCAACCATAAGTGATTGAATCCTTCTGGGCAGCGGACAAAGAAGTATTCGATTTTGAACATCGAGCACTTATTATGAAGGTTCCCAATCACCTTGCACCTAGTCTAGGCTTCGATAATAATGAAGGAGAGACAACCTTTTCTCCTCTTGAATTTGAGTGAATACATGAGCTCTATGAAGCATGAAGGGTGCTCAAGTCGTTGCATGAACAAGACATATAGTGAGCTCAATAAAGCAAACCCATTTGGGTGAATCTGAAATGGTTCAAGTCCAATCTCTCCTAGGAAATCTCTCAAGAAAGAGTTGAATTGCAAAATGGTGTCGCATAGACACAAGTGCCGGCTGCAAGTTATGAAACTAGGAGGGGAACGATGTGCAAGTTCGTTTCTTGCCGGTAAGCGTACATCTTCGGTAGGAATTCCATGCTGTAGGAAAACATTGCGAATCATCTTTTCAGTCATAATGGTAGGCACCTGCTCCGGTGGGTTAGCTATAATTAGCCCTAGTGGCAACTGGGGTGGAATAGTGGGATCTACTAGCACTATCTGGCTCTTAAACCCCAAAGACGTATGTTGGTTCGGTCTAACTGAAACAGATGGAGAAACTGAAGCAGTGGTAGAGGAACCCTTAGAAGAAGTTGACGATCCTTCACCATATTTGCAATGAGCCGACAAGCAAATCATTCTAGATAGGAGAACTTGACGTTCAACACAGTCAGGTAAAATTTAATTTGAAATAGAAATACTAGTATGATCAACACTAGGAATTCAAAGGAAGCCAGTGTGTGTTGACTAATTGAATTCTAAGTGTTAACCGGGGAAAATGTAGTGTGTTATCTATATGGAATGAGTCCAGTGTCTCGAACACTTCGAATGAACCATCTGATGTAGATAACTAACTCGCACTTGAAAAACAATCTGTATCGTCCTTTGAAATTAACTTTCTACACCTAGTCGTTATTGATTGGTGATCGATAACGGACTCATTGTCCAAAGCGATGCAGAAAGTCTTTCTTTTTAGGATCACCAGACGGGCAAAAATGAAAAAAAGGAATGGTGGAATCATCCAATATTCTCAAATTCAAGGTTAAATCATTGTATCGGAACCCATTCGATGATTAAACTCAACCAATTTCACAAAGGAAACAATCGAAACGGAGGACTCAAGCTTCTCTTTATGGTAGTTCATGCTTGACTGGGATAAATTATAGACTTATCCCCAATCAAACGTACAGTGATTTGACTATTTTCACTCAAATCGAAATTTACCAAGCCTAGATCATCTCTCCACCGTCGCTTGAAAATTCGGTGGCAAGTATTGGGAAGTCGGCAGCAAGGAAATGAAAGTGGGAAGACTTAAGTCATTAAGTATAACTTATAAGAGAAGCAAAAAATTCTCCTAAGTGCACATGTAAGTACCGGCATGAGAGGTCTGTATTGACATCCTACATTTCACCCACGTTTGGTCAAATTCACCATAATGGATCTATCCAACTACGTGGAGCTGCATGTAAGTTCCAATATCTAAAGTACATAAAAAACATCATTGAGAAGATAATTCCAATCCTAACTAGAGCGGGCAGTGAATATCGATCAGTTAAGACCAGGTGAAGGTAATGTTTCCAGACAACATTCAAATGATTAGCCAAAATTCATAAGATAGCAGTTCAAGGCTTGCATCGTTCCAGAGCACACTTTGTTTTCAATGAAAGTACACTCTGGTGGGCAAATGTTAACTGGGTTTTTGACCAAGCAGAAATCAATAAGAGTTAGAGCGTCAAGACGAAGACGAAGCGACTTGAAATCTCGGAAGCACACCTAGACAGGGTAGGGAAGACCTTAGAGAAGTTTCAACATAAATGGAGCAAACACAGTATGTCGATACCGACTTCAAGAGGTCGATGGGGACTTCTTATACTCCCATATTTTTTACTCAAACTTTACATGAGTCCTTTATTACCTATTTCATGTGTGCCTAAGAGATATCTAAGGATTCTGAATAACCAATCAACAAAGTTAAAGAGTTAGTAGTCCGAGGCAAAATGACTAGGTGATGAAGAAACTATCACCTTGTAAACTATCTATCTAAGTAAACCACATGGTACACCTAAGAATAATGAAGGAAAGGCAATGCAAAAAGATATGAGATAATTGGGCTCAAACTCATATGTCAGTACTAACATGAGAGGTCGATACCGACATCTCATGTGAGCTTGGTGTCACATGGAACTTTGCGTACCCCTTTAGGCATTCGTTTAGGTTATGCTCCAACTCTTCTTTTGGACCAATACACCCGCTACACCTATAAATATAAACCATAGAGCAACCAAGAAAGGATCTAGATTATGCTAACATTACGCAGGATCTCCATCTATTTATCAATTCTCTCTCTTTACTCAATAGTCACCAAGGCAGCTCCTTTAGGCAATTCTAGGACATAGAACTTGTCTAACTCCTGTACTTGTGATTCTTTCTCTCTCAAACCCCTTGTAATATCATACAAACAAGGTCAAATCAATAAGCAAGGCTATAAAGTGGACGTAGGCTTAGTTAACAGCTGAACCACTATAAAGTTCTCTATGTTTATTTACTTTTCCATTGCTTTTCTACTATATTTGCTCTATTCTAGCAGGGAAGGTGCTTTCACATCACACTCCTGGGCATTGATCCATTTTTTGGGTTAACTCTCAAGTCCATTAGGATACGGATTGATGGTTTTGGTAACCTAAAATAAACATAAGTATATCAGAGAGTTATCTATATAAACTCACAATGGAATAGAAAAATATAATAGAATATATATGCTGACTAAGGCTAATACCCTGGAATCAATATTATTTCTTTAATATACGTTGCCTTGCCAGCACCGAGTATGAATGAGAAGACTTCACCATCTGCAGTTCTCATCTTTCACCAGTAACATGTCCCTCTAAATCTATCATATGGGTTGTAATGAGGTGGGGGTCAGAATAATGTTTAGTGACTTTAAAATTACATGCTTTGTTCATAAAATTAATTTATGCTGGTTGATTTCTAGTTAAGTGTTATGTCCATTATTCATGGCTACTCTGTGTAATTCCATCTATGCTTACAACTTGTCTAACCTTTTCTGAGTTATAACTATATATATGCATATATCTAAACATTGTACTACATAAAAGAAATCCATGTCTATTTAATACTTCTTAAATAGGGAGGCAGCATAACCAATGACCATTTAATACCTCAACCCCAAAGTAGGCCCTCCATAACATAACCGTTAGTCAATCGATTTTATCTAAAGAGATCGATGACCTCTAGATATGGCTTTATAATTTAATTTCTCATATTACTAACGCATCTCAAAGACTTATCTAAGGGTTAACTAGCCTACCTTTGATAAACAAACAACTAATTAAATAATGAGGTCTTTGCATATCCCATACGAATTCTACATAAGTGGGAAGCAAAATCCGTCAAGGCACAACCTAAGTCTTTGCTAATGACCACTCGGGACCGTTGGTGATCATAGCCTATGTGCCCGCCCCACTACAAAATACCGGTACAACAATAATACTGACATAGCCCGCCAACCTCCCATACCTAAAATCTCATTTAGACTAACCTAATGTAAGTCAAAGAAAATTCTCAGTCTAGTTACTTAATAACACTTGTTAGAAATGAAGAAAACCCCATTTCCCTATTAGGTACCGTCATAGGTTATTTAAGACTTCTTATATGGGGAGGAGGCAGACCCAATGGTCATTTAATACCTTCCAGCCTGAAGTAAACCCATTAACATCCCTAAAGGTACTAAGCCGTTTAATATTTCAAATCGAGGCGAACACTTGGTATATTTCCCCTTCCTATACGCAATGCATATCCCTTCCCTATGGGTCCTATGGTTGTGTAACTCTACTGGCCTCGCATCCCAACTTATACTAAACCAAACCAATTATCCTAAGCCTAAATATTGGGCTAGGCATATTAGTCTACGTTTATCCTAAACATATTGTTGAGGCTATATAATTTCCTATTATGAAAATTATACTGCCTCCTAGCATTAAATTCCTATCTTATACACTTATTATGTACATTCTCTATTTCCCACTTATGTCCCATAAATGTCAATTGTCCATAATAAAGGGTCATTATTATTCTAATTGGACAATCACTAATGATATTTATTTATTCGTTCTAATTCAACCTATTGTGCTTATTTCATTTCGCCATAAATGCCATATTAAACCCTTTATTCGGTCCTATTAAATGCATTTATATCCCGATTTAATTCATGTAACTTCCTATTAACTGCACCTTCATTGCCCTATTAATTTTGGAGTTACTATCTCTTTTCCATTTCCACCTCCTAGTCTTATGATTCATTATGCTACTAACAACTAGTCATCCTAATTATAACTAATGCGAACATCATCGTATATTACGCTATATATATTTATATTTTTAATTGGTAGGCACGATTATACGCGCGTGTGTGTATATGTATATATTCGTATTTCTTACTCATTAATTCCTATGCTCAGGAATTTCAGAACATACACTTATATGTACATTATGTAAGGAACATTTATTTCCATATTTTGATCTATTAGAGCTATCCTCTCCAAAAAGGATTATCGTTATAACTTTCCGTAAATTACCAAAAAGTGAGACTTTTGCTTCATTTGAAAATACAAGGAATTATATCTTTTCCTTTATTGAAATAGACAGTGCAAACTACAGAGGAGAACATCTATAATTTACACATCTCTTTCCTTTTTAGTATATTCCTTATTATTACAAACGACGCATTTTTATATATAGTTGTGAAATTAGATAATTGATGAAAATTACATGGAAATAGATACAACTAAATTATATCCAAAATGCTCCCAATAAATTAAAAAATAGAAATTCACATTCCAAGTCAAATAAGGGCAATGTCAATTTGTACTAACAATATACAACCCAATTATCATAAATCTGGAATAAACCTTGTAATCTTATAAACATTCTATTTTAACAAATTTAGGGTCTGATTTCCAAATTTCCAGATTAAGGCGTAAATATCATTCATATTCCAATTACCTAACTTACAGAATATATAGGCGAGATTCAATTAAATAGTTCTTTCTAAGCCTAAAACTACATAAATCTTGCATAGGCATAGTAATTAATAAAATTCAATGAGATAAATTTCAATGTTATACATAAATCACATAATTTACCACTCACCTTGCTAGATTTTCGAAGCTCCCAAATCCGAATTCATCTCTTTAATTGACTACTTTTTCTTTTCATTCCAATCTAAAGGAATATGTATAACAAAATATGTACATATACATAGAATTACGGATCTGAGAAGAGATTTGGGGTTAAGGGGAACATGGATTAATAATTATGAAATTACCTTTTTCCACCGTAGTGATTTGCTCCTTCTCTTCTTCTCTTTTATTTTCTTCCCTTCTCCAATTTTATATATATATATATAATATTTTATAATTAATAGAAATAGCGGAGAAGGGAAAATAACAGAGATTCGCTACTTTAATTAGAAAATAAGAGAAGAAAAGTGAGGGACTAGGCCTATATTTATATACGCTCGAATCGATCGTATTCGTTAGATTTAAAATAACTAAATCTGGACCGTTTGGCCAAGGTTTAACCATGATCGCCACTGTCCTGACTAGTTGACTGCTCCCTTATAGGCAGTCGACTGGGCCAAAGATGGGTCAATCAGTGGGGCCTACGTCACTTATATTATTTACTTCCTTTTGTTTCTTTTTAATTATTTTCATTCTGAAAACTTCAAATCTTAGTAAGTTCTTCGTTTGAGCTCTGATCGCAAAACTCCATATATGAAAGTTGTTCAAAAATTTGTCACAAACACAATGATGCGAGTTTCGTGGCCAAATTCCATTTTTAAGCCTTAATAATTACTTATTAATTACTGTTAATATTTCAGGGTGTTACATTCTCCCTCTTAAAAGAATTTCGTCCTCGAAATTCTTCAAGGGGTGAATAATATAACATAGCGTGCGACCATTCTAAACTATCCAACCAATTAATGTACAACCAATTTTGCAACCAAATGTGTACAAGTGCATGGTATATCACAACATATATGATATGCATGCTAGATAATTCTAAATCGGCGCCTCTTATATAAATGCATTCTTTTAAAAACATTTTGAAAATATGCCTCCAATATTATGGTTCAACCAATTTTACATCCAATCCCTACCATCCAATACCTAATACACAATTTATAACTTCCAAAATTTTGAAAATCCAGTTTCTTAAATCTATACTCGTATGTCGAAAAAAGGAATTTAGATGGAAAATTTCATATTTCCAGCTTTGTTTTGGATACCTATTTCATTGTGCCTCGGAACCATCTCTTTTGCCCCCAAATTTGTTTCCAACTTTTCCAAGTACAATTTGCATAAGGAGGTTTATTTTTGGATGTTTTTTTTTGAGAGAAATGTGTGATCCTCTTAAGAAGAGGAGAGCACACATGCACATATATATAAAATACCAGAAAAAGTGGAGCTGCCAACAAGCCTGGCAGGTAGCCAAACAAAGCCCCCCATACAAAAAGAAGAAGAAAAAAACAACCCTCCCAAAAGACTAAAAACTAAAGACACGACAGCAACTAATTACAGAAACGACTCCTCAATAAGATCAACCTACAACAACAACACCACTAGAACAACCACGAAAACCGGAAACGCCTCCACGAAAAGAGCAGACTACAACATCTCCATCATAACCACCACATCAATAACCCAACAACCGATCTCAAGCAGTAGACTTAGACATCTTAAGTTTCAATCTAGGACTTCTTCTAATGATAACATCTGGAATACGCCTACAAATTTTATTACGCGCTATGGGAATAGGAGTAGAAACACAAGCATGAGTAGAAGATCTTCTACGAGATGCCCAAATGCAGTTTTTTTCACTATCAATAAGGATGGAAATAGAAATTTCAAAGCTAAAATAGGGTTTTCTCTTGTTATTCCCTTTGTTTGGTATACTGTCACCCTTGTCGGACAGTAAAATAAATATTCACTAATACATTGACCCTCCCTACGCTAAGCTTGTGGCACTAGAAAATTAAAAAAAATTCATTTTTCATCAAAAAATTATTTTCCCCCTTTCAATCAAATATGAAAAATAGTTAGAAAAAATGAATTCCCAAAAGCATTTAGACACCATTTTTTTTTCAAAAGCACTTGGACAAAATTTTCCAAAAGCATTTGAACTCAACTTCTCAAAAGCATTTAAACAAACAATTTCGAAAGCATTTGAACACATTTTTCAAAATATTTCTCCATCCTTAAAAACAAATCAAGCCACATCATAACGTAATTGAGACTCAACCAATGAGTTATTGTGTATGATTGACCATAGCCTTGTGCAGTTAATCCTAGATTATATCCATTCCTTTTACTTCAAAACAACAAACAACACATAAGCATATCTATAAATTTTAGCTATTAAGGCACAGGCATAGTGACATGTTGTTTCGCAACAACCTTTCCTTATCTTCGCTTGCTAAAATTTATTTTTCCTAAAATTCTAAAGTTTTTAGGATTCGAGCATTCTTTATTTCTATTTTCTAACTCAATTTCCTAATTCAAAACTTCCATCCTTAATTACATTCATCGCTAGTTAAGAGTCTTTACGATCTTTCCTTATTTGCACTATTTTCCAATATATAGGGGTTAAAGCTCATCCAAACCATCAACACAGTTATAAAATAGGAACATATCTCATATCATATCATACACTTTTCAATACCCAAAGGGAGACAACTAGCGATTACAACCCAAATATCCTAAAAGAAATAATTGCTGGAAGTTGCACTTCAACATCAACCGGTATTAATGATGTTGTGGCCCTATCACTCCTTGCTCAAGTAAGATGGAAATTTTTAGTATGTTATTCAATTATAATCCATATGTCTTAACTTACCTTCTTGACTCCCAATAAATAAGGTTCATCCATTACTTCAATCATTACACCGATTATGGGATAAATTGTGCATTCCCATATGTAGTGGCTAAGAAATATAAACTATGCATGTTTAGGATAACTCTTTGGAAAATTAGCTTGGTGGAATAACTTTCCTAACACCTCTCTTTCCTTCTTTAACCTTCAGTCAACCAACACCTTCATGTATGTTTGCTATCTCATTACCTCTTCTCCATTCATACTACTATCTTCTTTCAATCAAAATCCCTTGATAATATCCTTAAACTTTGATATTTACATTCTTTATCCTTGATCTTCCATACGAGTATACCTAGGACCCGCAAAAGTGTACTCTAATACCATTCCCCATTCCATTGAGGGTCCTTCTTATGGCTTTCACACATGTCTAATAAAAAAGTCCTAGGTTCATTCCAATATTCCTTATAATCAATGGGGATTCCTTGTTGCTATCCTAAGAGAATTCGTAGTTATCTTATTCATAGCTTTGACCTTACCCTGTTTTAACTAGACCGTCATTCATATCTACTCTATATCAAAAATTGGTTTGGCTTTCACCACTCTTAATAAAATAAAAAACTTCATAGTCATGAAGTGCTTAATCCACAACTTTTTTCTTTGAAAATATAAACTTAGAATCTTTTTTCAAAAATTGCTTGCTTTCCAATAGGAGCAATGAAAAATTTCCCATTCTAACCAGCTTTCCCTTTCTAAATACTTTCTACAATAGAGATATATTTCTTTTAAAAGTAGGATTTTTAAACGCAAAACATTTACACGTTTAAAAACCCAACTATCCTACCAAACCATTTTTTTTTGAAAAACATCTTCTATAACTTTAAACAATGAAAACTGGAGCAAACAATGATAACTTACATCCTATTATTTTCCTACTACTCATGCTATTTCCGCTTTCAACCTTGGCGGAGATTCTAATAGCATATGAGGGGACTTCTAAAAGATATGCACAATTATTGCACATATCTACGAAAATTATCCATTTCTCTTATCCTATCCATATTGTTTTTCTCATAATAGTATTTCTAGATAGATTAATAAGCCTATTTTTATATAAATTCCTAACATTATTTCTATTCAAATTTCCTAACACTGCTACTATTAAAATTTCTCCTACCTAAATTGCCTTCAAGTAGCTTCTCTTTACATAGCTTTTTTCCTCTTTTATTGTTTTCCCCATTGACTCATTGTAGTGCGTTCGCCTACTACTTTAGACATTGAGCTTTCCTTATTAAAAGAGATACGTATAAGTCTATTTCTGTTGTTTTTCTCCGCATTTTCCTTACATGGGAATATTCGTTCTAACTTCATTATCACGCATTCTTACCCTTCTATTTTCTTTACCCCGTTTCAATCAAGTGACATTTCCACTTATCCAACCGTTAGAAAGAATTTTAAAAAGGAACTTAAAAATTAGAAAAAATCATAAAGTCAAACATACGCTATCTTTTCCATTCATTTTAAAAACGAAAATCCTTTTAACAAAAAACTTTTAATCAGAAACTTTTGACCCACCAAATTTTAAACTAAGAACTTCCAAATTTCTTTGCTTTTTCAAAAAAAAAATTCCAATAAATCCTTTAAAAAACCATTCAAAACCTTTCAAGGAATTTTTGACAAAAAAATCTTTTCAAATTCTTTCATATGGGATCGAACTCAAAAATGGAATTTAATTGCCCTTTTTGTTGGACTTTCCTTCTTTTCCCTTTACTCCTAACCTCTTTTTGTTAAGAGCATATACTAAAAAATCGGCTATCCTCCTATAGTGATTAATTAACCCTTCTATGGGAACTTGCTCAATCCTTTATCGCATCTTGTTTTTGGGTGCTTGCAACATATATGCTCTTGCTTCCCATCTGTCTGGATGAAATGTACGTCTTCAATCGGTAATCCATCGAAAACCATCATCCTAAGGCAACCTAGGTCCAAAAAAGGAGTCAAGTACCGTCTTGCCATCAGCATCCTTCTATATGCCATGCTTATGCTCTTCTCGGTCCACTCCTTGTGGTATAACCTCCGCCACATTGGGTAATCGGGGTAGGTGCATAAATTTAACTCTATTTATATTCCCAACTCATAGTTTCCTTATCCACCTTTTCAGAATATGGTCGCAACTACTTCTATGGTCAAGTTCATATATTAGCGTATAGTTTATATATATTTATAGATAAAAATACAAATTTGTTCACTCAGCATTTCCTAATTATGATCGGCTAACCTAAGCACTGATATCAAATTTAACAACTCATACCCCGGTGGGCCTGAATTTCGACTAAATCAAAACCCATGTCCACTAGGATACAGATTGTTGGTTTTGGTAACCTATAATAAGCATGAGTATATCAGAGGCAGACCCAACAACCGAAATCCCATTTAGACTAACCTAATATAAGTCAAGGAAAATGCACATTCTAGTTACTTAATACCTCTTGGTGAAAGTGAAGCAAACCCTATTTCCATAGTATGTACCTTCGTAGGTTAGTATCGTCGTAGGTTATTTAAGACTTCTTATATAGGAAGGAGGTGGACCTAATAGCCATTAAATACCTTCCACCCTGAAGTTAACCTTTGACATTCCGAAAGGTACCAAGCCATTTAATACTTTAAATCTGAGGCCAAGCCTCGGTATATTTTCCCCTTTCTATACACAACACATATCCCTTCCCTATGGGTCCTATGGTTGGAGATGTCCCACATCAATAATAAGTATACATAACTGTCGGTAGCCTCTATGTAAAGGGTAGATTTCTGTTTTGTAACTCTACTGACCTCGAAATCCAACACATACCAAACCAACTATACTAGGCCTAAATATTGGGCTAAGCCCATTAATCCACGCTCGTCCTACATGTATTATTGAGGCTATATAATTTTCTATTATAAAAATTATACCGCCTTCTAGTATTAAATTCCTATCTTAGATGCTTATTACGTAAGTTCTCTATTTCCCACTTATGTCCCATTAATCTCATTTGTACATAATAAAGGGTCATTATTATAATAATTTGGTAATCACTAATGACATTTATTTATTCATTCTAATCCATCCTATTATGCCTATTTCATTCCCCATAAATGCCATATTAAACACTTTAATCAGTCTTATTAAACACATTTATGTCCCTATATTATCCTGTAACTCCCTATTAACTACACATTTATTACCCTATTAATTTTGGAGTTACTATCTCTTTTCCATTTCCACCTCCTAGTCCTATGGTTTACTATGTTGCAACTAGTCAACCTGATTATAACTACTACGAATATCATCCTATATTACACAATATATATATATAATCGATAGGCGCTGTTGCACGTATGTGTGCATGTGTGTGTGTGTATATTCCTATTTCTAACTCATTAATTCCCACAATGAGAAATTCCAGAACATGCACTTATATGTACATTCTGTAAGGAACATTTATTTCCACATTTTAATCTATTAGATCTATCCTTCCCAAAAAGAATCATTATTATAACTTTCCATAAATTATTTAAAAGTGAGACTTTTTCTTCATTTGAAATTACAAGGAATTATCTCTTTTCTTTTATTGAAATAGATAGTGCAAACTACGGTGGATAACATCCGTACTTTACACATCTCTTTCCCTTTTCGTATATTCCTTATTATTTCAAACGACGCACTATTTTAACATTGTTGCGGGATTAGATAATTTATGGAAATTACATGGAAATAGATACAACTAAATTGTACCTATATGCTCCTAATAAATTAACACGTAGAAATTCACATTCCTAAACGCTAATAACTTCTTCGATTGAGCTCCAGTCGTAGAACTCCATACATGAAAGTTGCTTAGAAAATTACCACGGACACAATGGTTCAAGTTTCATGGTCAAATTCCAGCATTTTTTTTAAATTCCGTTTTGAGCCTTTATATTTATTTATTAATTATTATTAATTTTATAGAGTGTTATAGTCAGGCTTCATTCCTTTCTAGTAGTAAAGACATTTCATATCCATATACATTTTACAACTGCCTTGGTGAATAGTGTAACATGATCAATGGCACTTGTTCATTACTTCTTTTCAAAGATCATCAATATCAAAAATTACTAATCTATTTCTCCTTCATAGACAACCATGTAAATCAAGAGCATATTCAACAAGATCATCACTTCCATCAGTTGATTCCATCCTCTGAATCAACACAAGAATAACCAGGTCTCTCCTTTGAGCTTCAGCGATCCAACCAATCAAAGATGGTCTTATTGCAAGACTAGCTAACATTGCTCTTAAACTAGCTTTGGAACTTCTATCATGAATCTCACACATAGAGAGTACCTATAGATCCTTCAATTCCACAATCATTATTGAGACTACTGCTTGGTGCTTTCTGCATAGTGCATCTTCTACTCTATTGTCGTTCCAGGGATATACTGGATCTCAAAATCATAGGCTGCTAAGAATTCTAGCCACGGCTACTATCTCATATTGAGATCCTTCTGGGTATAGATATTTCAAAGAGTTATGATCTATATATAAACCAAATCTCTTTTCAAGTAAATAATAATGTCAAATCTTCAATGTGAAGACTATGGCAGCAAGTTACAGATCATAACTTGCATACCCGATCTCATTAGGCCTTAGTTTCCTAGATACATATGCTACAACTTTACCCATCTGCATTAACACTGCACCCAATCCAGAACCACGTGCATCAGTGTAAACCTTTAGCTCCTGATTATCTTCAGGAACAATAAGCATTGGAACATGAGTAAATAATTCCTTCATCTTATGATATGCATCTTCGCACTTGGTTGTCTATTGATATTTAACTCCTTTTAGGTTAGTGAGAGGTTGCACAATCTTCGAAAAATCTTTGATAAATCACCGATAATATTTGGCTAACCCCAGAAAAATTCTAATATCTGAAACTATTTCAGGCCGCTTTTAGTTTTGGATAGCTTTTACTTTAGCTGGGTTTATAGAAATTCGAGCTTTGGAAACAATATGGCTTAAGAACTTAACTTATTTATGCCAGAAGTGGCACTTAAAGAATTTGGCTCTTAGCTTATTCAGCCTTAAATTCTCCTATAAAGTCCTGAGATGTTTCTCATGCTCTACTTCACATTTGGAACAAACTAGAACGTCATTAATGAAGACCAAGACGAACTTGCCCAGATAATCTCTAAAAACTATGTTCATCAAATCGACGAAGTATGCTAGAGCATTCGTCAATCCAAATGGGATTAGTAGACATTCATAGGAGCCATATTTGGTTTTGAAAGTCGTTATGGGTATATTGTCTTCTACAATTCTAAGCTGATGAAATCTTATTGCCAGGTCATGTTGTGAAAAGATCTTAGTTCCACTTAGTTGATCGATCATGTCATTGATCCTTAGCAAGGGATATTTGATTTTGATAGTAAGTTCATTCAACTTCTGATAGTCTATACATAACCTGAGGGATCCATCCACATTCTTAACAAATACTGTTGTGGCACCCCAGGGTTAACTACTTGACTGAATCAAATGCATAGATTCTAATTCTATCAACTACTTCTTAAGCTCCTTATTCTCTTTTGTGGACATTCTTTTTGAAGACCGACTAATAGGTTAAGTTCCGGGAACAAGATCAATTCGGAACTTGATAGCCCGCTTTAGAGGTAAACTATAATTGGTCTGAATATATTTGGATATTCTCTAACCATAGGAATTCTAGTAGTATCATCCCCTTTCTCGATGCAAGAGCAGATAAAGATCGATCCGAGTCTTGACTAACATCTCTAAGAATCATACTGACTTGTTTAATAGAATCTGGATGGCCTAAAGAAATGACCCTCTCAGGGCAATAAAGGTAAGCCTCATAGCAATTGAGCCAATGCATTCCCAAAATAATTCCAAAACCTTAATAGTCAAATACATGCAAATCACAATAGAATGTCAAATCACATAATACTAACTCAATATTTTTTCACATCATTCCAAGGTTTGCATATCCTCTAATAGGATTAGCAATCCTCAAAAATGTAACTAAATATATAGAATTTAAATCAAATTTATCAACTAGTTCCTTCAATATAAAAGAATGAGACGCTCCCGTATCAAAAGGAGGTCTAATATAAATTACTTTAAAATACTCGAATACATGCAAATCACAATAGAATGTCGAATCACATAATACTAACTCAACATTTTTTCACATCATTCCAAGGTTTTCATATCCACTAATAGAATTAGCAATCCTCAAAAATGTAACTAAACATATAAAATACAAATCAAATTTATCAACTAGTTCCTTCAATACAAAAGAATGAGACGCTCCCGTATCAAAAGGAGGTCTAATATGAATTCCTTTAAATAAAATCGTACCTTACAGAACAATAGTTGTTTTCCCTTTAGTTTGTAGAGTACTGCCAAACACTTTCATAACATTCAACCTTCCACCCTTCTTATCAGCTATGGGGGAAAGTAAAGCTTAGATTTTCCTCTTATTGTAGATCCTGCACTTCTTCTAAAATGGGGAAGGGTGTGGCTTGGTACACGCTCTCATGTAATGGCCTTTTTCTCTGCAATTGAAACGCATTATAGCCTCTCTATCATGATTCTTGAACTTTGGTCCACTAGCTTTCATTGCCTCTTGCCTTGAAATATGTGATTCTATTTCTTGAATGGAAATCTCCACTTCTGCCCAATGTTCACCTAGCTCTTCTGTTCTTCCTCGCTACTTTCTTTATCTGCTTCTTCTAGCCTTGGTGTTGTATCCACTAGCTTATCAAAAGTCACATCCATCTAAGGTAGAAGAGCTTTCCTTAAAGCTTTATTCAATCCATAGATGAAATTCTGGTTCTTCTTTAGTGGAGTATTGATAAAATCAGTTCCATACTTTAATAAGGCTTCAAAGGTGGCAAGATATTAAACTATTGGCATATGTCCTTGCTTCAAATCTATGAACTTCCTAGACATTGCTGCGTTATTAGCTTCGGGAAGAAAAATTTTCTCTAACGGATCTTGAATTATCCGAAGATAGTTTGGCTTAGTCTAGCTCTGCTACCAACAGATCATACCAGTCTAATGCTCTCTCTTGAAACTGACTTAAAGCAATCTGGACTATGTTGGTCAGCGGTTCCCATACGTGTGAAGATACGCTCACATGTCTTAAGCCAAGCTTGCCCTCCAATCACTCCTTCTGTGCCTTTATAGGTATTCCCTCCAAGGGTACCATAGTCGCTACACAGCCTAGCAAAGTCAAATCAAGGAGTGTAAGGATTGGGAGTTGTGGAAGCTCTAGAATGCTAAATGCACCTCACAAGCTCCATTAGTTGCTTCCTGGTCATGAGTACTCCAAATCCACTAGACTGTCTAAGGTCTACACAACTAGATCAAAGTCCATCCATTACTTACTACTGCAAAGAAGTGAGATTCAAATTAAGAATAAGAAAGAAATATTTAAATACATATCCAAACACACAAATAATAAATACGCATCTAGATGACTACATTTAGTAATCACCATGTATACCTAGTAAATACACACACACATACATAAATATATACATATGTATATATATGTAATCTACCCAATACCCAAGGGACATGAATTCCTAAGTCCACCTAGGCTAATGTCTCATGTCTATTTGTATCATGAATTGTTCTAACTTGCTGCGGTACCAAAATGAAACACCCCACCTTTATACCCATACTACCGAAGAGCATCACTAAGTAATACAGCTTGGTGATATAGAGAATGAGGTAATATTGGGCTATTGCACGTGTATTCTTTTGGGTTAACAATGATACATATCTTAGATCATATAATACTTACCAAATAGTATCCGGTATCAGCACAAAGTAATAAATATATTTGTCTCCAAGGCAGAATAATATTAACACGGGATGTAAATAATAGAGTACACAGAGTCAGAACGCAGCGAATAAAAGATAATATGTCATATATAAAAAGTCTCGGTGGGTTTGCAAAATGATAATCGCTAGCCCATTGTATACATATATCATAACATCATAAAATATACATAAACGAGGCTACAAAATACATAGGTAATGTATCATCCTGTAGTAGCTACAAGCCTTTCATAATCATGTGAATCCAACTATCTACTGTGTACCTGGTCCTGCAATGTCTCGAACTGACCTGAGTGTTATAAATAACACATGGGTTATACCAAGGTGATGTAAGGGCAACAGTAATGACTTTAATAATGATAATGTAACAAAATATCTCACATAAGTGAGAATATAACTTGAGATAGCCAAATCAAATCATCAAAAATCAACATAAGAAAAGTATGGATGAAACAATCAAAACTCATATTCATTCAATCTATACATCCATGAATAATAGCATTTCCCTAATGTTGTTGAAAATATAATATCAATAGAAAAGTATGGATAACACGGGGATTGGTTACACTTTAGACACAAGATCTCTAGTATAGTCATACTCGTCATTTGATAGGAATATAGATAGTATATGTAAATATACTATACATACATGAGAACCAGATATGAGACTAATAACACGTTTGCTTGCTCAAGGACCCACATATATGTCCATCTAACACAGCTCCTACAGTCATAGTTACCTCGACGGATATCATGACTAATATCCATCAGGTGCTTGTCTACACGAGCCTCAGTCACAACCTTGTAAGTGCCCTTAATGGAAATAGGATGTCGGCCTATGTGACATAGTGACGAATGCACACGGTAATAGCTCACCGCTATATAAATATAGAGTGTCATGGATTCAGGGCATGACCCTCAGAGTAGGCCATGAGGATGGATACTAGCCTAATATGATTCACTCCTATACCATAAGAGGAGTTGAACAGTGATAGACAAACACATGGTATCTATAAACAATAGCCAACACAGCCCTATACATATGCTAACACACGACAATAGATATAAATATCATTACTCACCGTAGCGAGTATCACATCATACACAGCAAATTCCTATATGAGTCACATTTACTTACAAAGAATAACCAAACAAATATCACTACGATGTCCCATACCACAGTATGTTATTTGATCATTTGTTCAATTCTCATAAAATACACTCGGTCCATACTATATTCTATGCAACAAGTCCGATGAATAACCGAGAAATATTACGGAAAGTCGCATACCATATGGTATTATAACTCTGTTTATTCACATGTGGTATTACGTAAAAAATACTAGTATAAAAATAATTTATAAAAGTAATTACAATTATAGAAAAATAATACACATTATTTTAAAAGCATTAATAATATTCATATACCGGAAGATACCTTGTTATATTAAAATGGCACTTGAAAATATTTAAATTAACATGCAAATTCCTCAGAATATTTCATTAGATTCATGATATTACTCCCAGATCAAAAAATGGACATTATAAAGCCTTTGGATGATTTTGATTAACTAAATAGGATTTACAATAAACTCCAAAATTAAGTTATTATTTAATAATCCAATTACCGAGTTTAGTATTTCCATAAAATTTTTATCTTAATGTAATATATGTCTAGATTTTTTATGTATGTGATTTATATTTTATTTTTAAAACAAGAACTCATAAATTTCAACATTATTCTCACTATATTATTAATTTAAAATTACTACATATGATTATCAAAACATCTTGAATTTTACTTCAAAAATTAGATAATGGTATAAGAATGTTAATTTATAATTTACCTATATTTTATTTATTTTATTTATTATTAATTTATTTTATTTTTTTAAATTTATGGGCATAGGAAATGTGAACACCGGTGGACCGGTGGGTGTTCATCGATGCACTGGTGTCACATTTATTATATCCCTAATTCGATAATAATTTGATTGAATCTCCCTCCCACTTCAATCCACTTATTGTTTGCTCCACTAGTCGAGTTCATACACTCATTTGCACTTATACTCCGGCCATATCTTGACCATACACATTCAAATTCAAATATGAACCCTTGATCATGAAAAGAAGAAGAGAAACTTATTTACTTTAAATGTGTTATTTTGATTGCACAATCATATAACCCAGGTTGCTTTCATCTTGACATCGAAGTAGACACAGTTAGTAAGTTTGAGAACTCACGAAGAACTTCAATTTCCACTCTTGCTCCCTCCTTTACCTCA
The DNA here is from genome assembly GCA_030737815.1 of Allium fistulosum. Lineage (NCBI taxonomy): Eukaryota > Viridiplantae > Streptophyta > Magnoliopsida > Asparagales > Amaryllidaceae > Allium > Allium fistulosum. The sequence continues at coordinate 539,782,885 of CM060901.1, read as the reverse complement.
TTTACACTTTACTGTAAATTACAATGTCAACAACTAATGATCAACACTTGAATTTCTTCTTAACTATAGGTGTAGATTGATGTCAAGGAGCACATAATTGAGTTTGGGAATTTATGCAAATTTATTAGATTTTATTTGAATTATAAAAGAGGAGGAGGAGGTATGGTTTTTGAATTAGAAAAGAAGAAGCATCAGGATACTTAATTTAGTGAACATGACTTATATTTATAAATTGGAAGGGGATATCTAGATTTGGAATTGTCTAGATTTCACGAAGAAAATGTTGGGCTAAGTGGACTTGGGCTTGATTTGATTACTAACTTCTTTTTCTATTTTATTTTTATTTTTCTTTGGTGAAACCAACTTGCAACCATATTCGAGCCCACTTATCTACCAAATAAATCACATTAAATTTTCCTAACAAACCAATAATACCATTCACAATTTTATATAATTATTTTGTATACAATTTTATCTATATAATTTAATTATTTCTTTAAATTCCTATTTAATCTTATTTATTAAATAAATTCCAAATTCCTTTATTAATTAAAATAAAATTCTTCCTATAGTTAAAATAAATTCTAACTCATTTATTTTAATTATTATTCTCTATAAAATAAATTAGTTAATCATTTTATTCTAAATTATTAATTTATCTTTTAAATTTCAAAATAACTAAATTAATATTCATCACTTTTAAATTTTTCTCATTTTATATAAAATATTTGTCATTTAATTTTCAAATCATCTCAATAAATTCACATTTATTATATTAAAATAAATTTATTTGATTAATCTTCATTATCAAATTTCTAATATTACTTCTTGAGAATGGGTTGTTACATCAATACTAAATCTACTTTATGTTTGTCTATAGATAGTTCACAAAATGTATTGAATTTCTATTCCACTGCATTTAGAAACAAATAATTATTTCAAGACATTCCACCTTCTTACCAAAGAAATTTCTTTCTAGAGAAATTAATGGTTGTATGACATACTTGGATACGATCCAATATCATAATATAGAAACTGATTATGCAGATGAAATAAATTTAACCAAGCCCAAGTCAGACACAACTCATTAGAATGTCTAATACGAAATTTCACATGTTGAAGAGAAACTAAAATTTTCTTATCTATTTCAAGAGAATGGATTGTTGACAATAACAATTTGCTTAGTTATCGACGAGCCACAGAGAGTATAGACACTACCACAAGAATTGTTGTTTTAAATCTAAAATGGATTCTAAGTACATTGACAAAATATGGTTTTGGAAACTATACCCAAAAGTATATGATCCATTAGCCACAAGTGTGTCTTCGAGAAAGAGATCATTATAGTTGGAACTGTAAAAAGCAACGTTGACGGGAATGACTTTGTCAATTTTAGTGCAGTAATATCTCCAGTCAATATTTTTAAGTCCGATCAGATTCTACTTGCAAATTATTGAATGATATAATTTTGAGTTTTGGCATATTAATGTTGAAATAAAACTTCTATATAGTCATATAGAAGAAACTATTTACACATAATAGTCAAAATGTCTTGAAATCAGTGGGAATGATAACAAAGCTTATTGAATTTTAAGATATAATCCTAAACAAGCATATGGAGGTAGAGAAAGTAGATGATAGGGGATTTCCGTAGTATAATCTGTGATGAAGCATTGATCCTTATCCCTACATGTCCTAGGTCAAGGAGTTGCCAGTTTGTTGTGATTCGAAAGTTTAACGACCCGAAATTTCGAAACTTTGTATCTAAATATCTGAATTATTCAAATATTTGAATCTTGGATTTAATGTGATTAAATGGATTTTATAACCTTGTTAACTCCCTATTTATTTAATAACTACTGATGGTAAACTTGGTTTTAAATATGTTTACAAAAATAAGTAATTTAAAGAAATATCGATAATGTGACTGGAAATCATTTTATCAATAAACGACTTTTTATGTGATATAACTTGTTCAAACTTTCTATACATGTCTAAATAACATAAGAGGTGATTAATAACTAATAAAAATATTTTTACTAATTTGGTTAACTAAATAAGCTTCTAGAAGGAATTGAATATTTGTGAATGGAGGAGATATTTTCTCTTAGCTCATGAGGTGGAAAGTTAGCACGTATAGGCACATGGGGGGTGATGTTCTTGATAAGAAATGAAGGGGTAAAGAAGGATAAGGTGACCTCTTATGTTGCCTAAATAAGTGACCTAAGGGGTTCGCAAATCATTTTCACATATTTGCAAATAAAACTAAACACGTCTTTCTCTTATTTCTTCATAATTTCCTAAGAATAAAACAATTCAAATCAACACAAAACCAACCCAAACTCTTTCTATAAGCCTGCTACAACATAACAACAACTACTGTCAACTCAAAGTTAGAAGTTTTGGAGAACACACCCTGTGAAGGAGCAAGGCTGTGAGCAATTTAGAGGGGTTTGGGCCTAGGACATGAGCATTCAAGAGGTAGGAGGTGGCTTTGGTGGTTGTTTTGTTGAGGTAGGAATAAGGAAGCTAGGTGGTGGTTTATGCTTGGTTTTGTACTTGTTGAAGGGTGAGCTAAATCACCATTTGAAAAGTATAGGATTTGTATAATGCTTGTGTTATATTATAGTAATTACTTGACTATATATTATTGATTTACCTCTTGTAATTCTTGCTTTGGAAAGCAAATGGAAAATGTAATTGATGTATTTGGACTTGTATAACTTTCTATGACTAGTTGCATAGCCTTGAAACAAAGCACAGAAAGTTTGGTTGGACTTTGATTTGAATCAGACATGAACTAGAAGTGGTTTTGTAACAATAGTCGCTATAGAAGCACTTCATGCATTTTCTATGATTTTTTGTAGAGAGATCCCTTGGGGTTTCTCACCATGATTGTGATGTATATTATGTATATTGCTTACTGCAAAAGGATTGGATGCTAACTAATATGTTAGCATATTGAAAAATGGAAAAAATTTCAGTGTTTTAAACTGCCCAGGTTGCAATCATTTATAAAAGTCAACGATCTCATTTATAAAAGGTTGTAGTATCTTTAAACCACTTTTTATAGCATTCTGTAAAGTTTCTTTTACAGACTTTAAATTACTTTGAAATGACTTTAAATTCAAGTATTTCTCTTCAATCTTTTTAGTTGTCTTTCCTAACTTATATTCGACTATTTTAAAGTGGTTTGGAATTTTTATATATTTTTAATAATTAAATATGAATTATTCAAGTAGAAACTTCATTTTTATATAAAAGAAAACATGTCTTTTTGAAGTTTTTAAATAAATTATAGAACAGGTCTTTGAAGTAATATTTTATATAAATGTTTTAAACCATATTATAAGTATTTTAAAGTTTATTTTGTTCTTGGAAAATTAGTTGATTATTTTATTAAAGTGTTAAAAAGCTCATGTAATATGAATATCTTTTAAATTGTTTTTAGAATTTTATTAAATATCTTAGCTTTATAAATAAATTAGTATACAAATAATTAATATCATTTTGAAAAGGATTTTAGTAAATGTATAGGTTTGAAAAGGTTAAGTTAGGCATCTTATAGAAGAATAAAAGGTAGTTTTGGATTATGACACTTATGTTATAATAAATGGTTTTGTAAATTAAATCAGAATTATATTACCTTGTTTAATAAGTGTATATAGACTTAGATCTTTAAAATGAATGTTTTTAAAAATAATGAAAAGTATGAATTAATTTTGGGTTCGTTGTGATAGTGTGTTAATAACATTTGTCTTTAACTCTTTTTTATTTTACTTAGTAATATAGTAAGATCTTAAAAATAATATTTTAAAGATAATTATAAATGGAATGGTTTTGATTTATAGTATCTATGTTTTAATGACATTTGTTTTTAACCCATTTAATTATACTTTTGGAAATGTGAAATTTTGTTTAAGATGAATATTCTTATACCATCTAGGATAAGAATATGGATACATTCCTAAGTATTGAAAAGAGTAGAAATGAATAATAGTAGTAGTATGCATGTATATATCTTTTGTAAAGGTATTTTAATTATATATACAAATATTTACAAAGAGGTTTTAATTAGTAAAAAGATTAATTAAATAGAAAGGGATTAGAAGTCACTTGTGTGACTTAATCGCGTTTTGTGTGACTTAATCGCGCTTTGTGTGTTTGCTTGTTTATAGAAAGTATTTAGTCGTGTACTTAGTATATAAATTAATTTATTCTATTTTTGAGAATTAAGACTAATGTTCAAGTAGGGTTTAGAGGCAATAGTGCTCTAACCTACGGAATTCGTTCTTGACCTAGGGATAGTATAAGTTGAGAAAGTCAGAAACATTATAAGCATATAGGATTTGACTTCCATATGTGATTGTTTCTATTTTATGCTTGATAATCGATTAGTCGACTATTGAAATTGACCAAATTAACTTTAGAAGTATATGTAAGTACCGCGCATTGATATGGTTTGAGATCCCCCATGAGGAATCATTCGTATGAATCGTCTCTTGCTGTAAGTACCGCGCATTGGCAGTCACCTGTAACGACCTTAATTTTGATTATTTAGGACATTTAATTAGATAAATTAAATGAAATAATGTAAGTGGTTAAGGGAATTGAGATTTGTCTAATTAGAGGGTAGTCATGCCTAATTAAACAATGAAGAAAAGAGAATTAAAATGAAATAGACAAGGGTAATAACATCCAAATAAGTTATGATTTGAAAAACCTACCAAATAACATCCAAATGCCTTGCGATTTTGATATAAGGTTAGAAATAATATTTTAGTGATGAGTTTCAAGTTTTTATAATTTTCTGAATTAATGTGGATTTATTATGAATTTTCTAGTGAAGAAAATGGGTAAAATGGGTTTAAAATTAATTACGGCTATTATATATTAGCTATGGGTCAGAAATTTGAATATGTGGGAAAACATATCAAAAGTGATTTATGAGAATTTTGTAGAATTTTAATAAGTATTTTATTAAAGATATAAAATTATTTAAGGTACGGAACTTAAATGTTTTATATGTTTATAAAAGGAGAAGGGGTTATTTGCAAATGTTTTAATTTGTTAATTTATGAAATTTGGCTGCACTTTTAGAAAAGGTTTTGAAAAAGAATTGGCAACAAATCATATGTTGACAAACAAGGCAAGTTAGCTAGTGTTAACCCGACTTTTGGCAAGGCCGTGGACAGGCGGATTTAACTAAATCGACTACTCGTTCATCGAGACTGGAATACGATGGGTTTGGGTCAACTGGATGGATAAACGATCAATCACAGATGATAAATATGATTATGAAGCCAGGATTAGGCATGGTCGATGGACAAACGATGCAGTGTGCTTGGAAGATGGACAGTGGCTTGGATAAAGATGGATCGACATAGGTTGAATTAGCATAAGCGTGGATCGGCAATAACTGGGGTCTCCATAATATAGATTGGCATAGAGAAGGCTCGGCATAGCCTATGGAGGTGATCGGATCGGCATCCACTTGAACGATCGGCATATAGCCTAAAGTTCGGATCGGCAGGAAGGCTAGGGCTTGGCCTGGTTTGGGTCGGCATTGAGTGGATCGGCAGTGGAGTGGGGAGTGGCCCGGTGTTGGAGTATGGATATGGTTTGGTCAAGGAGGATCGGCACTTGGTTGCTACGGGTCAAAAAAAATTGCTTCGAGCCACGGACGATCGTGCTTCAGGCCAATGTTGTGTTCACTTCGGGTCGGTAAAACTCCAATAGAGGATCGGTCTTAGTGATGGATTTTGGATCGGCTATGGTGTTGATGGGCCCAGACCACTCAGGAATCCCAGTAACTCAGGTTTTGTCTATAAATACGGCAGGTGGGGCTTCAGAAAAGGGATCTTCAGTATGTTTCCCTTCGTCTTCTATACTAAGGCTGCTCTGCCATTGTTGTTCTAAAAATTCTGGATTGTAACTGTAATTCGTTCCGACATCAATAAAAAGGAAATTTCTGGAGTGGACGTAGGCCGGGGTCTGCCGGACCACTATAAATCCTCTGTTATTACTGCTTTCTTTTTAATTTTTACTGTTCTTCATATTTATACTCTCTACATGCATTCTATCTATTATCTATAACTGTTGGTTGGTGCTTTCAACGGCGTTTGGGTGTTAGTGACCAATTTTGGCGCAAACATTTTGGTGCTTTCACTGAGAAGCTTGCACTCAGGGGTTCAGAAGCGTGGATTTTGGATTTAAAGGCTTAGGAAATCGGATTTTGGGAAGCAATGGTTAGGCCATCGACAAGAAGACAAGTGACAGGAAGGAGCAATCAAGAAGGAAGTCAAGAGGCCTCCTTTGGAGCTGGGTTAGATCAGGCATTCTATCTACATCACTAGGGACGAGATGCAGATTATGATGGATTCTATGCAGGAGAAATTGATGAAAAGGCAAGAGGAAATGATGTAGAAACTTTTAAGACAATTTGGACAAGCAGGAACTGCAGGAGCTCAGATCCATGGAGCTAGATCAGAAGGATTCAACCAGCAAATAGATGGAGTGGTTCAGCAGGGGGTAGCCACCAATCAGCAAACAACTATCAATCTGGATGGACCTAGACTCGGGGGCACACCACCAGGTAATGTTGGACCAATCCATGGAGGGATACCAGATAACGCTGTGCAGCCTGGCGCCAACAGGGATACAGGAGTGCATGATGAGGAGTATGTACCGAAATTCCCCCGAGGGCTTGGAGGGCAGTTAGGAAATATGGATAGGGGGCAACCCTTGGTAGGTAACACTAGATTAGCTGACATTATCAGGCGTACTATTCGCGGAAGTCTGACAAATAGGGATTTGGAGGGAGTAAACAAAAGTCTGTTTACCCGTAACATCAGGATGGCTAGGAATCCACCCGGTTTCAAGTTGCCCACTCTGGAAGTATACAATGGTAAAACGGATCCCACTGACCACTTGATGAGGTACACAAGGCATATGGAAGTGCTGGGGGCATCAGAGGAGGTTATGGCCAGGTGTTTTCCCTTGTAATTGACCGATATAGCTGCTATGTGGTTCAGACAGCTGGAAGATGGATCTATTGGAACATGGACAGAACTGGTGGACAGGTTCTTGAAGCAGTTTCAAGTTCACATAAAAAGGACGAAGAATGTGATGACACTGACGTCGGTTAAACCAAGAGCGGATGAATCGCTCAGGACTTTCTTAACTAGGTTTAATGCAGCAGTTGCTTCGGTGGATCGGCCGGATCCATCAATGGTTCTGATGGCTACAGTATCAGGAGTCAGGGATAATTCGAGTTTCAAAGTATCGTTGATACGGGACTCACCAATGGATCTCGGGCAATTCTTTCATGAAGCTGAGAGATTTCTTCGACAAGATGATGCATATTTGGATATAAAGTCAAAGGAAGTAAACATGGTTAAGGATGGAGGACCGCCCGGTGAAAGCTCGGGTAAAGACAAAGATAAAGGGAAGAGGAAGTGCTGGGGAGAACCAAAATTCTCCACTTACATAGGATTGAATACAACATTGGAGCGGATATAATTGGATACTCGGGATCGCCTTCCTTACCGAAGGCCAGCAACGAGGGAACCCTCGGAACGCGAAAGAGCATCGGGAAGGCACTGTCTCTTTCATGACCTGGACGGGCAGGATACTACAGCTGCCGACATCTAAAGGATATAATCGAGGAGCATGTATGGAATGGTCAGTTGCGACAATATGTCGAAACTCGGAATGCAGCGGTGGAACAGGAGCACCCACGGCCTACCTTGAACGACAATGGCGCAAGGCCCAGGAATGGTGGTCGGTTGGTCATCAACTAATCATGATGGTTTGGAATAAGTAGCAAACTTTGGGTAGACGGCTAAGTCACTTACTCATGTACGGTGATGGAGACAACCCTAGGCATGCTCTGAGATGATGATAAACCGTGACGCTTGGGTTTGTGAAATCAGTTTTTTCTTTTCGGCTTGGACACTTGATTTTTCTGGTTTGGTTTTGGTGTTTGGTTTGAACTCCCGGTTTTGCTTGTTTTCTGTTTTGGATTTTGGTTTGGACTTTTGATATGGATTTTTGGTTTTCTGGTTTGATTTGGATTTCGGATTGGATTTTCCTCTGGTTTTTGGCTGAAAGGTCATCGAGCATGGACTATGCTCGGCAAGGATCCGGAGAGACCAAGGTTCGGCCTAGGACTTAGGCCCCGTACTATCTATCGATTACTATTTCAGGTCGTCGAGCATGGACTATGCTCGGCAAGGGTCCGGAGCCACTAGGATTCGGCTTAGGACTTAAGCCACGGCATTACTCAACGTTCAGGGACACTGAACCAGGAACACTATGGCATTACTTAACACAGGTCGCCAAGTATGGATTACGCTTGGCAAGAACCCAGAGAGGTTACGGATTTGGATATTGGCTATGAATAGCTAAGGATTTGGGCATGGACCTGGAACGGTTCCGGATTTGGATATCGACCCGGAGAGGTCATGATTGTGGTTATTGGTTATTGGATATGGATGGATTAGAACTCGGTTGTCGGGATAAGATGGATGTGTAATTGGATAAGGATTTGGTTACTGGATAGGAATCGGATATCGACTCGGAGTAGTCGTAGATTTGGATAAGGATACGACAATGGCACTTGGATAAAATGGATTGGATTATGAATCGGGAGGTATGGCTATGGATGACATATGGACTTCGGATATCGGATTTGAGGCTATTAAAAACACACCTTCCAATAGCAAGGCATGTTTTGGGGGGCAAATGTTAACTCGACTTTTGGCAAGCCCATGGACAGGCGGATTTAACTAATCGACTACTCGTTCGTCGAGACTGGAATACGATGGGTTTAGGTCAACTGGATGGATAAATGATAAATCACGGATGATAAATATGATTATGAAGCCAGGATTATGCATGGTCGATGGACAAACGATGCAGTGTGCTTGGAAGATGGACATTGGTTTGGATAAAGATGGATCGGCATAGGTTGGATTAGCATAAGCATGGATCAGCAATAACTGGGGTCTCTATAATATGGATTGGCATAAGGAAGGCTCGACACAGCCTATGGAGGGGATCGGATCGGCATCCACTTGAACGATCGGCATATAGCCTAAGGTTCGGATCGACAGGAAGGCTAGGGTTTGGCCTGGTTCGGGTTGGCATTGGGTGGATCGGCAGTGGAGTGGGGAGTGGCCCGGTGTTGGAGTATGGATATGGTTTGGTCAAGGAGGATCGGCACTTGGTTGCTTCGGGTCAAAAAAAGTTTTGCTTCGAGTCACGGACGATCGTGCTTCGGGTCAATGTTGTGTTCACTTCGGGTCGGCAAAACTCCAACAGAGGATCGGCTGTAGTGATGGATTTTGGATCGGCTATGGTGTTGATGGGCCCGGACCACTCAGGAAGCCCAGTAACTCAGGTTTTGTCTATAAATAGAGCAGGCGGGGCTTCAGAAAAGGGATCTTCGGTCTGTTTCCCTTCGTCTTCTATACTAAGGCCGCTCTGCCATTGTTGTTCTAAAAATTCTGGATTGTAACTGTAATCGATTCCGACATCAATAAAAAGGAAATTTCTAGAGTGGACGTAGGCCGAAGTTTGCCGAACCACTATAAATCCTCTGTTATTACTTCTTTCTTTTTAATTTTTACTGTTCTTCATATTTATACTCTCTACATATGTTCTATTTGGTTAGTGCTTTCAACGGCGTTTGGGTGTTAGTGACCAATTTTGGCGCAAACAGCTAGAAAGAAATTGCTTTAAAAAGTTAAAAATCAGTTTTCTAAAGTTTTACTGCTTCGCCACTTATAGCAGCCACCTTTCGACCTCATACCGCCGCCTCCATCTAAGTCGAAACCAATACACATGATATTGGCCTTGGTACGTAGTGGATTGGAGTTAGGCGAAAGGTATGGAGTCGAAACAGGCTTTCGAAGGGGTTGAAGTAGCTTTGGTAAACCTAGAACCATTTTGGTTATAAATGAGGCTTTCGAAGGAAATAGCTTTCGACTTGGTCAAATATTTTAAAGAAAAGAGCTTTCGAAAGAGGTTTTCGCCTTTGTTTTAAAAAGAAGCTTTCAAAGGGATCGAAACCCCTGCTGCCGCATTTTACCTTTCGAAGGACGGGTCCTTTTGTTTTAAACCTTGAAGCCGCTTCTCCATGCTTTCGAAGGGGGTTGGTTTCGACACCATCCACTTTCTTTTATTTAGGAAAATGCTTTCGAAGGAGGTGCTTTCATCCCAGTTCTTCAAAGACCCTTTGATATTTTGAAAGTTAAACCCAAAGGTTTCAAACTGAATGGTTTTAAATGGTTTCGAAACTATGTTCCACAAACTTTTACTTGACCCAATACTTTCGAAAGGTTTGTTTTAAGTAAAGGACTTTATTGCGTTTGAAAGGTATATAATAAAGTTTTCGAAGGGGTGATTCCCTAGTGTTTTCGAAAGGTTTGCCTTTAGTGTTTGAATGGAAGGTTTCCAATTTTTTGTAAGGAAAGTTTAAAATATTTTGAAAAGAGGACGTCTAAGGTTTTATAAAGCTTTCGAAAGGACACTTTCGATTGTTTCAAAAGGTCTATTATAAATGTTTTCAGATAGTAGGTTTTGGCCTTTCAGCCTAGAGTTCAAGGTAAAGTAGTTAAATGGTTTCAAAAGAGGTACTTTCAAAGGTTTCGAAAGAGATTGTTTAAAGCTTTTAAACAAAGGTTTTGAATGTTTTCATCAACAATGTTTTGTGTAAGGCATATATCATGGAAAAGAGATTTGAGTAAAGCAAAAGTATATTTTCCTTGTTTAAGTATGATTTAAAGGGTTAAATCAATTTGAAAGAAATGTTTTCAAGGAAAATTTGAAGGGTAGTTAATCCTAAGTAAATCACTCGGATGTTTGAATACCAGATGGGACTAGTATAGGGTCGCGCCTTGTATATTAGCTACAGCCCTTAGCTAATTTAGTCCAAAATTTCAGTCTGTAAGGCTTAGTCACGGGTAAGACTTAAATGATGTTACATAAAGAAAGGAATATACAGAGAAGGAGGGTAGGTTATTGGTGAGCCCGCAAAACCATTAGGATCAGTTGACCCTGGTAGAAGTAAGCTAAGGACAGACCGTCTAGGAGCATGTGTAATAGATGTTAGATTATTTATTTTGCCTGATAGGCCCGAGTCAGCCAATGGTTAGTAGTTAGCCAAACAAAACTATATTGTACAGACAGATAATCCATTTATTACCTGATTTATGAGCATATATGATACTGCTATTATGGTTTTAATCAGTTTGATTGCAGGATTCTGATTTGCAAAAAGATATGTTTTATAGGGATATAAGTGAGGGGAAACCCGTTCCGCTAAGCGGCATGGTCTCACATAATATCAGAAATCCGAGATGTAATAGTATTATTCACACCAGCCTTTATGTCCGACTTGAAGTTTATGTTTTCCCCCTTAAACTCTCGGGTGCTCAAAATTCAATTTGAGTAGATTGAGAGTTAAGGTTTTCAGGTTCAGTAGGTTGGACGAATAAAGCTTCCGAAGACGTGCAGGAGGCAAAGCTAGCTATATAGGTGCTATTTAGTTTTATTTCCGATGTGTTATATCAAGACTGATATATCTATTTAGTACTCTGGTCATCCAAAGGGGCATTTTTATATGTCGCTCTTGGGGTAATTTGTAATAATTATATTTTATCAAAACCTGGTAATTGTTTGGGATTATCTAATGGAATATGAAACATGGTTTTACAATGTAATTAGTAAAGTTGTTCTTTTGAATCTATGATTTTGTTTCATATTCATATGCTTCTGATATTATGGATACCATTAACATTACCGTTTTTTGTCACCGGAAGTTAGTACTATAGATGACTGCAGCATCTGTAGCGCTTAGCTTTGGGCTTCAAAATATGGGATGTTACAACTTGGTATCAAAGCATAGGTTTATGAAAAACTTAAAAGAAATTTCAAGCTTAAAATGATTTTGAAAACATAATCTTAAGGAATTAGAGAAAAGATTGGGGTATGGGATAACGTTGTAGTAATGTACTTGTATTTGCAATATATAAGTATATGCTTTATTTCTATTCTCCCATCTCTATTAGGCTATTCTTCTATATCTTATGAAGACTTGAATGCATATTTTACGGACATAAGATATGGATACTAGAGGGGGAAGGATTAACATTGGTGGAGGAAGCACCACAACCAATGGAAATGCCAGACCAAATACCAGGAGGAACCCAAGTCAGGCACAAGCTGCAAATGTGGGAGTTGTGGTCCCGTAAGTGATATGGGAGCAATGTATCAATTCTTCATTAACATGATTCAAGCAGGAGTTGCTGCAGGGTTAGCTGGAGGAAACGTTAAAGGAGGAAATCAAGGAGCTCTAGTGGTTAATAACTATGCTATTTTGAGTAGAGATTATGCTCGCTTGGGAGGAAAGCCGTTTATTGGTACTGAAAATGCAATCGAAGTGGAGAATTGGTTACTTCATTGTGAGAGGATTTTTGCTGATTTGGTACTCAATGATGAGCAGAAAAGGAGACTTGCTTCTAGACATCTACAAGAGGCAGCACTGTATTGCTGGAACGGTGTTATTGTTGGAGTCAATGAGGAGACTATGACTTGGGCGAAGTTCAGGAGGAGGTTTGAAGAAAGATTTATGTCGGAGATTGCTAAGTCTACTATGCTCAGAAAGTTTGCTAAACTAGGGCAGGGGATATGACAGTGCTTGAGTATGCAACCAGGTTTGAGGAGCTAGTGAGATACGGATACGCTACGGTTGATACTTCATCAAAAGGAATAAGAAGTACATTCGTGGGTTGAAGCCTGAGCTTGCTAAGGCCACATTGTCGCATATTAGAGATCCGTGCGATGTAGTTGTGGAGATGGCTTTAAGGTAGGAAGAGATGCTTGCTTATCTTGAAGGAAACAAACAAAGGGAGGCTCAAGGAGTGCAGAACCCGAAGAGGAATTTTTTCCATAAGAAAGGAGTTTAGAAGAGTGGAGCTGCTAAGAAAGGAAAGGCAGAAGTTGTTTGTTATAAGTGTGATAAGAAAGGACACTATGCTCATGAATGCCAGACAGGCAAAGGAAAGAAAGCTGCTGAGAAGGAAGGAGTGAGATGTTTCAATTGTGATCGGATTGGACACTATAAGAATCAGTGCAAGGAGCCAGCCAAGGATGGAAAAGGCAAAGTGTTTGCATTGGAGCCATCTACCTCGAGACCAACAGTAGAGGAAAAGGGAAAAGCTGTGTTGGGAGGTAAGCTTTTGATTCATGGTGTATCAGTTAGAGTTCTATCTGATACCGGTGCATCGCATTCTTTATATCTCATTGTTTGGTAGATAAGCTTAACCTAGAACCCTCATACCTAGTTACTTCCTTAAGAGTTATGAATCCGATAGGAGGATATGCAACTCTTGGGATGAGATGTGACCACCTATAGTTTGAATTGTTAGGTCATACATTTGTTTGCAGTTTGCATATGTTTGATTTCGTAGGGTTCAGAATTATTTTGGGTATGGACTGGTTAAGTAAATACGATGCTAGGATATTTTTCCATGAAAGGAAAATATCACTTAGACACCATGGCTATAGTGATCGGATTATATACTCCGTAGAAAACCCTAGTTTTTAGGTTAATGCTTTATTTGGTGTTGTGGAGGTAGAGGACGAGTTGAATCGAGTCTTCGTTGTTAGAGAATTCATAGATGTCTTTGAACTTGTAGTAGGACTTCTGCCGAAACAAGCTATTGAGTTTCAGATAGATTTAGTACCAGGAACTGAACCAGTGAGTAGACCGCCAAGCAGAATGACACCTACCAAGATGAGGGAGCTAAAGGTGCAGTTGGTGGATTTGGAAAGTGAGAACTTTATCTGATCAAGCAGTTCGCCTTGTGGAGCAGCTGCAGTGTTCGCAAAGAAGCCGGACGGATCGTTGAGGTTATGTATCGATTATCGTAAGTTGAATGAGAAGACGATAAAGAATCGATATTCGGTACCTAGAATTGACGATTTGTTCGACCAGTTGAGTGGAGCCAAAGTATTTTCCCAGTTGGATTTAGTAACGGGGTTCCATCAGCTTAGAGTGGCAGAGGATAGTATTCCTTTGACGGTGTTTAGAACCAAATATGGATCATACGAATGGTTAGTAATGCCGTTCGGACTAACTAATGCGCCAGCATTCTTTGTAGATTTGATGAACCGAGTTTTCCGAGAGCATTTGGACAGGTTCGTGTTGGTTTTTATAGATGATATTTTGATATACTCTAAAAACGAAAGAGAGCATGAGGTTTATCTTAGAGTGATGCTTGAGATGTTGAGGCAGCATCAACTGAAAGCGAAATTTTCGAAGTGTCATTTCTAGAAGAAGGAAATGAAGTTTCTTGGTCATGTAGTCTCAGAGAAAGGGTTGTCTGTAGATCCGACCAAGATCGAGGCAGTGAAAAATTGAAAGAGACCCGAGACGGTGACTGAGATAAAGAGTTTTCTTGGATTAGCTGGGTATTATTGGAGATTCATTAAGGATTTTTCACGGATAGCGGCACTGATGACCAAGCTAACGCGAAAGGATGTGATGTTCGTTTGAACTGATAAGTGTAAGGAAGCATTCCAAAGATTGAAACACTTATTGACTGATGCACCTGTGTTAGTTGTTCCATAGGGGAATCAGGACTTAGTGGGGTACACAGATGCATGCGGAACATGGTTAGGAGCTGTGTTAATGCAAAGTGGTAAGGTGATTGCTTATGATTCTCGACAGCTTAGACCGCATGAAGTTAGATATCAAACACGTGATTCGAAATTAGCTGCAGTATTTTTTGCATTAAAGGTGTGGAGACATTACCTGTTGGGAGCTGTGCAGTTAATGCCTCGCTATAACCCTGTTATATCTCATAGTGGATTTCTACCGCTATTATTTTTGCATATAGCCCCAAATATACCTTTCCGCTTTAAGCCTCGCTATTTCCGCTATATCCCGTTATTCCCGCTATATTTTGCTATTTCAGCTATATCTTCTTTAAAAGAAATGAATTGAAAAATGAAATTTATACATTATAAAAATTATGAAATTAATTTATTTAATTGAATTTTTAATATATTTTCAGAAATGAAAATACTCTAATATTCTACTAAATTCATTTATGTTATATAACAGTATTACGTTTATTTACAGTATATTCGCACATGTTTTTATTTAAAATTGTTTATGTATTAATTATAATTCAATTGAATGTTAATTTTCATTTAATTACCATTCATGTCTTTGTAAAAACATTAAGTACGAGTTTTATATGCTATTTTAGAGTCATTCGCTATATCCCGCTATATCATCGATGTATCCCCGCTATGACTTTTTGCACCTCCGCTGCATTGAATCTACCGAGCACTTTAACTGCATAGGTTAGGAGAAAGATTCGAGGTGTATATGGATCATAAGTCTCTGAGGTATTTATTCTCTCAAAAGGAGTTGAATATGAGACAACAAAAGTGGTTAGAGTTTTTAGCCGCTTATGACTTTGGTATCGAGTACACACCAGGAAAAGGCAACAAGGTTGCGAATGCACTTAGCAGAAAACATCAAAATGCAGTATTGGCAATGATAGCTGAGTGGAAAGGTTTAGAAACATTGACTACATGCAGGATACAGTGGAGATCTGAAGCTAGATCTAGTGAGGAAACTACTATGTTGTCGTGTTTAGAAGTTCGACCAGTGATGATCGAAAAGATTGCTTCTAAGCAGAAGGAGGACCCATTATTAGTTAAATGGATCAGAAAGTAAAGGGATGGAACAGAGAGCGACGACTTGAAAGATTTCAGTCTTGACCAGAATGGGTGGTTAAGGAAGAAAGGAAGACTATGTGTTCTGAATGTGGGGAACATTAGGAAGGAAGTTCTTGAAGAATGACATCGTCCCAAGTTCACTATTCATCCAGGTGGAACTAAGATATATCAAGATACAAAAAGGAGTTTCTTCTGGGAAGGTATGAAGAGGGATGTAGGCTTATGGGTGAACCAGTGTTTGAACAGTCAACGGGTGAAATCCGAACATTAGAAACCAAGTGGGTTACTTCAGCCTTTAGATGTTCCAGCATGGAAGTGAGATTCTATTTCAATGGATTTTATAGATGGGTTGCCAAGGTCAAATAGAGGAAATGAAAGTATATGGGTTATAGTGGACAGGTTGACCATGAGTGCCCATTTCATTCCAGTTAAGTCAACCAGGACGGCACCTGTTCTAGCTAAGTTGTTTATGAAGGATATAGTTAGACTACATAGAATTCCTAGTAGTATAGTAAGTGATGGAGATTCCTTATTCACTAGCGAGTTCTGGAAGAGTTTACTGGAGACTTTGGGTACCAAGCTCAAGATGAGTACCGCTTACCATCCGCAGACAGATGGGAAAATGGAAAGAGTTAACAAAGTCTTGGAATATTTGTTACAAGCTTGTGTGCTAGATTTTGGTGGATCATGGGAAGACCATCTACACTTAGTCGAGTTTTCATATAACAACAGTTATCAGGCGAGTATAGGGATGGCACCATTTGAAGCTTTGGATGGAAGGCCATGCAAATCTCCCATTTGTTGGTTAGAGACCGACGATAGGTTAGTTCTTGATCCAAATTTGGTTAGGAAAGCTGCAGAAAAGATTGAGTTGATTCGAGCTAGAATAAAGGAAGCTCAGTCTAGGCAGAAGAGTTATGATGATAAAAGACGGAAATACTTACAGTTCTCAGTTGGAGATCATGTTTTCGTCAAGGTATCACCGATGAAAGGTGTAATCAAATTCGGAAAATCAGGAAAATTGGCGTCGAGATTCGTTGGACCATTTCCTATTATAGAAAGGATTAGGAACTCACATATAGAGTGGAGTTACCAAGTAGTTTGACAGGAGTTCATAATGTTTTTCATGTTTCTCATCTAAGGAAGTGTGTTCGAGAGCCAGAGACTACTATAACACCGACTGTGTTAGATGACTTAGTAGTGGAGCCAAATTTAACTATAGTTAGAAAACCAGTTCGTATAGTCGCGAGAGATGTGAAGAGGCTAAGGAACAAGACAGTCAGATTAGTCAAAGTCCAGTGGAGTGACGACGAGAGAGACTGTACTTGGGAAACTGAGAGCAGGATTCGAGATACTTATCCTGACTTGTTTCACGGTATGTTTTACCTTTATGATTGATTTTGATGAGTTTCTTTTCGTAATTTTGAGGAAAAAATTCTTTAAGGAGGGGAGTCTGTAACGACCCTAATTTTGATTAACATTATGTAGGACATTTAATTAGATAAATTAAATGAAATAATGTAAGTGGTTAAGGGAATTAAGATTTTTCTAATTAGAAGGTAGTCGTGCCTAATTAAACAATGAAGAAAAGAGAATTAAAATGAAATATATAAGGGTAATAAGATAAGGGCAAAATAGGAATAGGATATATTCTTATACCCTAAACCCTCATGCCACTTTCATTTTCCACGTTCACAAACAAAATTAAAACAAGTTTGGTTGGCCACCATTAGGAGAAAGCAAGGGGAAGATAAACAAGAATCAAAGGAAGAAGCTTAAACAAATTCATTCACGAGCAAATCTCAAACTCCTTAACAACAAGCTAAGGTGAATAATAGTTTACATCTCTTTTTTTCTATTCTAGATAAGATCTGAGTATGTTTTGCAAAGTATTATGCCATGTTTTGAATGTTAAATAGATATATATGCTTGTTGATGAATTTTGTTGGTTCATGTAGATTTTATGAAAAGTTATTATTTGAAAAATCTACCAAATAACATCCAAATGCCTTACGATTTTGATATAAGGTCAGAAATAATATTTTAGTGATGGTTTTCAAGTTTTATAATTTTCTGAATTAATGTGGATTTATTATGAATTTTCTAGTGAATAAAATGGGTAAATTGGGTTTAAAATTAATTACGGCTACTATATATTAGCTATGGGTCAAAAATTTAAATATGTGGGAAAACGTATTAAAAGTGATTTATAGGAATTTTTGTAGAATTTTCCTAAGTATTTTATTAAAGATATAAAATTATTTAAGGTATGAGACTTAAATGTTTTATATGTTTATAAAAGGAGAAGGAGCTATTTGCAAATATTTTAATTTATTAATTTCTGAAATTCGGCGGCACTTTTAGAAAAGATTTTAAAATAGAATTGGCAACCAATCATATGTTGACAAACAAGGCAAGTTAGTTAGAAAGAAATTGCTTTAAAAAGTTAGAAATCAGTTTTATAAAGTTTTACTGCTTCGCCACTTATAGCAGCCACCTTTCACTCTCATACTACCGCCTACATCTAATTCAAAATCAATACACATGGTATTAGCCTTGGTAGGTAGGTGAAAGGTATGGAGTCGAAACAGGCTTTCGAAGGGGTTGAAGTAGCATTGGTAAACCTAGAACCATTTTGGTTATAAATGAGGCTTTCTAAGGAAATGGCTTTCGACTTGGTCAAATGTTTTAAAGAAAAGAGCTTTCGAAAGAGGTTGCTGCCTTTATTTTCAAAAGAACCTTTCAAAGGGGTCGAAACCCCTGCTGCCGCATTCTACCTTTCGAAGCAATGCCTTGGGGTCCTTTTGTTTTAAACCTTGAAGCCACTTCTCTATGCTTTCGAAGGGGGTTAGTTTTGACACCATCCACTTTCTTTTATTTAGGAAAATGCTTTCGAAGGAGGTGCCTTCATCCCAGTTCTTCAAAGACCCTTTGATATTTTGAAAGTTAAACCCCAAGGTTTCGAACTGAATGGTTTTAAATGGTATCAAAACTATGTTCCACAAACTTTTACTTGAACCCAATGCTTTCAAAAGGTTTGTTTTAAGTAAAGGACTCTATTGCTTTCGAAAGGTATATTATAAAGGTTTTGAAGGGGTAATTCCCCAATGTTTTCGAAAGGTTTGCCTTTAGTGTTTGAATGGAAGGTTTCCAATGTTTTCGAAAGGCAATTTTAGAATGTTTTGAAAAGAGGATGTCTAAGGTTTTATAAAGCTTTCGAAAAGACACTTTCAATGGTTTCGAAAGGTCTATTATAAATGTTTTCGAAAGCTATGTTTTGGCCTTTCGGCCTAGAATTCAAGGTAAAGTAGTTAAATGGTTTCGAAAGAGGTACTTTCAAAGGTTTCGAAAGAGACTGTTTAAAGCTTTTAAGCAAAGGTTTCAAATGTTTTCATCAACAATGTTTTGTGTAAGGCATATAACATGGCAAAGAGATTTGAGTAAAGCAAAAGTATAATTTTCTTGTTTAAGTATGATTTAAAGGGTTAAATCAATTTGAAAGAAATATTTTCAAAGAAAATTTGAAGGATAGTTAACCCTAAATAAATGACTCGAATATTTGAATACCAGATGGGATTGGTATAGGGTCGCACCCTGTACATTTGCTATAGCCGTTAGCTAATTTAGTCCAAAATTCCAATTTGTGGGGCTTAGTCACAAGTAAGAGTTAAATGATGTTACATACAGAAAGGAATATACAGAGAAGGAGGACAGGTTATTGGTGAGTCCAGGAGTATGTCTAATAGATGTTAGATTATTTATTTTGTTTGGTAGGCTCGAGTCAGCCAATAGTTAGTAGTTAGCCAAACAAAACTATATTGTTCGAACAGATAGTCCATTTATTACTTGATTTATGAGCATATATGATACTGCTATTATGGTTTTAATCAGTTTGATTGCAGGATTCTAATCTGCAAAAAGATATGTTTTAAAGGGATATTAGTGAAGGGAAACCCGTTCCGCTAAGCGGCATGGTCTCACTTAATATTAAAAATCCGAAATGTAATAGTATTATTCACACCAGGTTTTATGTCTGACTCAAAGTTTATGTTTTTCCCCTTAAACTATCGAGTGCTCAAAATTCAATTTGAGTAGACTGAGAGTTAAGGTTTTCAGGTTCAGTAGGTTGGACGAATAAAGCTTCCAAAGACGTGCAGGAGGAAAAGCTAGCTATATGGGAGCTATTTAGTTTTATTTCCGTTGTGTTGCATCAAGACTGATATGTCTATTTAGTACTCTAGCCATCCAAGGGGGCATCTTCATATGTCGCTCTTGGCGTAATTTGTAATAATTATATTTGATCAAAAGCTGGAATCGTTTGGGATTATGTAATGGAATATGAAACATGGTTTTACAATGTAATCGTAAAGTTGTTCTTTTTAATATGTGATTTTGTTTCAAATTCATGTGCTTCTGATATTATGGATACCATTAACATTACCGTATTTTTTCACCGGAAGTTAATACTATAGATGCCTGCAGCATCTGTAGCGCTTAGCTTCGGGCCTCAAAATAGGGGATGTTACATCACCTCTTCTACTAATTTTTTTTCTTAGGGGGAACTATTTGAATTTCTTTAACAAACCTTTAGGTTTCTTGAAGAGCTCATTTTCTGATCCTAAACAAAATAGGCATTGTCCCAACCTTCTAACCTCCATTCTTTTCTCTTTCTGGTTAGCCATGGGCTTTGTTCATGTAATAGTTTTATAAAAATTCTGGTAAGATGATAGCTTTGGTCTTGATTACAAGTCGTACACCTAAATAGCTTCAACCCACAATCTTTCAAAAAACACTGCGTATGAGTACTACATGTAGAATTTCTCCGAAGAAAAAGAAAAACTAAAATATGGCTTCTCCTTCGAAGGAATATTTCTCTAAACGAAAATAAAATTTCTTGCTACGGTGCCTCATGGTGCGAAGAGTGTGTTACTCCCCCCACAACATAATACCTAGTAAATAAAAACTATGTCAAAGATTACTTCTCACTATAGGTGGATGTCTTTCATTACTATAATATTTTCATAAGTATTTCCATGGCCCTAACCCTTTCCACTCAATCATAAAATCAGTTGGGTGATTGTGGCATTTGAGAGATCAGCCACTTAATGAGGGATTCGTTCTCCTACACCCCTAAAGTGATGTGCTCTTAAAAAATCACTTACATGTGCCTGTAAGAGAAAGCTATATTACCTAGGTTACATAATCGAGCAGCAATGCATGCAAGAGATAGCCATGGTCAAGTTGTACCATGCACTAAGAGATGACATGGGGAGAAGTCCTAAGTACTAGTGGGTAGAGTCCCAATCAAGTAGAAATTCCTAGCAGAAGACTAGGTACTCAATAGAGAAGACTCCCATCAAAACTCTTAGGAAAAAACTAGGTACTTAGCGGATGTATTTCCCATCAAAACTCTTAGCAAAAGGCTAGGTACTTGGCAAATAAGTTTCCCATCAAAGCTCACACCCAAAGGCTAGGTACATAGCAGGTAAACCCCCCAAAAAGATAGAAAGGCCTTAGGTAATAGTCGAAGAATTTTGAAACATTGGATATACCCCCGATGTAAGCCACTAAGTAGGTAACAAACAAATATTCAAGAAAAGTCTAGATAAGATCTAAGACCCTACTCAAATTATGACTAAGATGCCAACCGACGAACGCCACAAACCTATATAAATATGTAACGGCAATAACTGATATCTTATTAAATTATACTATCAAGTTACGACTAAGATGCCAACTGAAGAACGCCAAAACCTTATCTAAATAAGTAGCGACAGTATCCAAGAACTCCATTAAGTCGTATCGTCATCATACGGTTAAGATGCCAAACGACTAATATCATGAAACTTATTCAAGTAAATGTGACAATATTTAAAACCTTACCACTATGACAGTCAAACATAAAGTGGCATAGAGCACCCCAAAGTTATGAAATGATCTCGTTTAAACCCAAAGGTGTCAGCTATGACACCTTCAATTTAAACCATACTACAATAGAAAGTGACAAAGTTTCCTTAGCATACAAACATTGAAACGATAAAATAACATCAATACATTTGAAAATTATCATATGCAGGTGGAACAAAGAAGCCAAAAATGACTGATGAAAATTACAAATCAGAATCATTACAAAATATTTGCATGTTATTATATAAAAACAACCAAAACCTACCCTTCCACTCTAGCTTTACCTCAGGCCTCTACTTCTTCTTATACTTCTAAGGAAGAATATCCCAAAACTCGAACCTCCCCAAGGTCATGAATAATGGTTGTTTGGCTAACCCTTTGGTGGCCTGGCATAATAGATTGAGGAGTTAGAGCAGAAGCAATGCACAAGCTTGTGTCACACACTATCCTCATAATACGTCCAACTCACCTTAATCTGGAATGAAAGAAAGGTCAAAAGGGACCCTGTAGGCCACCAATGACTTAAGGACATATTCATAATAAACTTTAAGCTGAAGATAGCAATCGAACATTCAATTCATCTGCTTTTCGGCTTGAGAAATAGATTCATTTGAAATTCTCTCATAATGCTCTTATATACATTTATTACCACTCTCAAACCATCTATCCTGATAATCTCTAAAGGATACAAGCCTTCCATCTCCAAGTGCAATCATAATTTCAGTGGGTTTGGTGATAAATGCCGAAGGTAGACTCTAATTGACTTGCCTTTAACCTTGAATGAAATCATAACTTTGTGCAACTACCGTGGTAGCATGAGAATAAGGAAATTTGAGAGAACCCCTACCTCAACCTCGGCCTCTTTCCCTTCTTGGAGAAGGAAGCTAGGCTATCATAATCACCGGAGATCTTTCTTCGGTTTCGATCTCCTTGAGCTTAATCATAGAAATCTCTTTATTGGCTCTGTCTAATTGTTGCCATAGATCGGACGCCGAACAAATAACTCTAAAACCAATCTTTTGAATCCCGATTTAAAATTGAACTCCTGGAATGGACTCAAGGCGCCTTTCTAATCCTCAACCTTTCATTTGAACACCTCATTCCCCTTAGCAATTTCTAAAGCAGCATCGTCCAAAACAAACTTAGATTGAAAGAAGTCCACTTGACCTTTCAATGTAATAAGTTCAATGCTAAGAACCTATACTTCACCAACTGTAGTGTCATAAGCCTTTTGAATGAAGTCACGAGCATGACTATTTCTCAAGCAGTTGGGACATAATGTCATCTGAAAGTTAAACCAATCATAAATTCAAAACAAGAAGCAAAGAAATTTAAAAAAAATTATTCCATTAAATTATATTAAATACAATAAAAGATAAATACAAATTCCCCAACTTTCTACCGAATTTTCTTTCATGCTTAGAATAATCTTAAGACCTTTGGACCTAGACTTTGTAAGAGTTTCCAAGGATCTAGCTTTATTATATGAAGAAATGTTTTTTCCTAATCCGAATTTTGGTACGGAGAGTTTCAAAAGGGAAGAATTCTCAAGCTCTAGCTTAGGGGAAACTCTCGAAACATGTCTAGGGACGTACTCTGAGATAGAATTGCTCTTATCTAATTTCCCTTCGGCGATGGCCAAAGGTGAAAGAGTCACGCTTTGAAATCCTAGCATAGCCTTCTGGGTAACATTCAGTTCTAAACCATAAAATTTAGGAAGAAACCCAAGTCTTTTTTTTTAAATCTTATCTTGTAGATGTTTCTTTGCAAATTTTGAAAACTCTTAAAAAACTACATCTCTATCTTCAATGGCGAACCTAAGCCGGTCGGTCAAATTCAAAATACAGCTGGTCATCCTAAAACCCTTATGCCAAAGGGACTTGATAAGCTTAGACAAGATTTTTGTCCTAAGAATCTTTTACATCCTCGAAGCAGTTAGCTAGGTCGATATTTTGCAGCCTACTTGCATGAAGACGATTTCTAAGAGTGCTGGCTGTTTTAATTAACTAATAATTCTTGGTCTTACTTCGGCTCCATAAAACCTTGCAATGCAAAATAGGTGTCAGACTCATTTTCATGATTTAATCTAAATAAGAACAAGGCATCTCAGATGATGTATGTGTATAGAAAAGATGAGAAAATATCCATAGAAAAAAACAAACCATCCATACGACTATAAAATGAAAGCATCATAATACACAAAAAATAATTACACACCATAAATTCAAGATTATTCATTATCAAATGCATTAATATTAGCTAAAGAAGAGGAGACAAATCTACTTTAGAAGTAATAACAACAACCGTGGATGCAGCCATCTTTGTTATCTTTGGCCTCCTCATATTGATGATTGAAAACTGTCGATATTACGGAAGCATTCTCTTATAGGAAATCAAACGAAAAGGGGAAACCCTTATCTCAACTCTCGCTTAAGCATTAGAGAGCACCTCGAAAGCCTTCTCGTCAGCCACCTCTTCGGTTTTCTTTGAGCTCTAAATACCTTCGGTCTCCTTCCGATCCGTAGTTAACTTTGCATCCCTCCTAGTCAACGTGTCTTTCAAATCTTTCAAATCAACTTCAAGCCTGGCCACCTCACTTATATGTTGAGACTTCTTGGCTTCGGCATCTTTAACCATGTTCTCAGCCTTCTCAGTTCTTTTCTCCAACTCCTCACATTGTTACTGAAGTAGGGTGACCTCTTCTTTGGTTTTTGTAGCATCTTCCAAAATCCCTTGAACTCCCCGAATTGATGGTGAAGAGCAGACACTTCAGCAATAGCCTGCAAAACCAAGATGTGACTGAATTCTCTAGCATAGTAAGAAAAACCAGTTAAAATGAAGTATTCCACACCTTAATAGTTTCCTGAAGATCATACTTAAGAAAAATTTCAAATCCTTGAGTAGTTTCTGGAATTTCAATTTTAGCAGCAGGGGTGGCAGCATTGACATAGGAATCAAAAGCAAGTTTAGCAGCTTTGGCTTCTTTCCAACTCATTGATGTAAGGGGAGATTCCAAAGTAAGAAGAACAACCACTTTTGGTTAAATGGAACCTCTAGTGGGAGATTCCAAGGGTTCTCTTTCCGCAATCATCCTTAGGCGTTACCTGCTGGTATCCCTAGAGCCCGTGGGAGTGGCCTTCGGGTCTGGAGACTTCAGAGCCTAACCTTTCTTCTTACCAAGCATAAGAATACCAAACTTTAATTTGTTAGAAGTTTTCATATCCACAAAATATATAAAATATAACTAAAAAGAAATCACTTAAGAATCTAAAAAAGAAATAAAAGCATGTCTATCAATATGTAAAACTCTAAAGATAAGGAGTTGGGCCCAAGGACTACCCTTGGCGGTAAATTCAAAAACTATTGTGTTATTAGGAGCATGGGAGCTATCCTTCACCTTTGAACTCCCAACTAACACCATCATCGGAGAGACCTTTGATGCTCTCGGCTGTGAATACCCCTTAAACACTGCATTCGAGGAAAGTAGGCAGCACGCCTTCAAATTACTTTCTATTAGCACTCGATGACACTTCCTTTCACTTTTTAGGAGACTCGGAACATTGTTGTAACACTTTATGTAGTGGTCGATCACAGATGCTCTCTCGGGTCTTCCTAAATAATACCAAAATGATAAGGTTAAAACTAAGGTTATAACCAACAAACCAAGTTAAGAAAACAAGAAATTAACTTACTAGCTTGTGTCATGATCCATGGTTATTGACCTTAACAAAAAAACCATCTCTTTACTACGAGCTTACTAATCGGACTAGCCAAAGACTTCTTCTTTTTAATTTGCAAAAAATATGTAAGCACGGGGTAGGAGATTGTGCGTCTTTCAATTTAGACAAGACGTTTACTTCTATTGGTGATATGTTGGCATAACCTCTTTGGGAGTACATCGCTTTCAAAGCTAAAAGGGTATCATATGAAACAGGAAGGATTTGAATGGATTGAGATTATAGAACTCAAGAAGATCAATGAAAAAAGGAAAAGTGTTATATACTTTACTATCTTGCCCCCACAAAAAATGGGTTAAGAAAATCTCAACCGCATGATCAAAATAACAATTTAAAAATAATTTTCCTAAAAATGTTGCAATTACAGAAATAAAATCGTTTCTACATAGTAAAAGATAATGTGCTTTTCAGAAGTCCCAATCAAACATTGTCATGCGGAAACTATATTAAATGCATAGCAGACCCATCAATTTTCCTTTAGGAATGCGGTGTCAGGGTGTAATTTACTTGGTCATTATGACTTTCAGTCTATCTAACCATACAACAATTAATTACACCTTCCGCTCATAAACTAAGAAATCTAAATGGTATTCAATTAACTACACCTTCGACTCATAAACTATGAAACCTAAGAGGTATTTAATAGACTACACCTTCGGCTCATAAACCACAAAACTTAAAAGGTATTCAATCGACTACGCCTCCGATCGTAAACCATGAAACCTAAACGACCTTAAACCAACTATGCCTTCGATTCATAAAACACAAAACTTAAGCAATATCAATCAACTATGCCTTCAGGTCATAAACCATAAAACCTAAGAGGTATTCCATTGGCCGCGCCTTTGGTTCATTAAACTACGAAACCTAAGTGGTATCCAATCGACTATGACTTTGGCTCATAAAATACAAAACTTAAGCAGTATTCAATTGACTATGCCCTCATCTCATAAAATATGAACCTAAGAGGTATTCAATCAACCACGCCTTTAGCTTATAAACTACAAACCTAAGCAGTTCAATCAACTATGCTTTTGGCTCATAAATTACGAAACCTAAGCGGTATTCAATCAACACTCCTTCGGCTCATAAATTATAAAACCTAAGAGGTATTCAATCGACTATGTGTTCAACTTATAAACTATGAAACCGAAGCAGTATTCAATCAACTATGCCTTCAGCTCATTACGAAACCTAATTGGTATTCAATCAACTACGCCATCTGCTCATAAACCATGAAACCTAAGCTTTATTTAATCAACCATGCCTTTGGTTCATAAACCATAAAACCTAAGAGGTATTCAATCGACTATGCCTTTGGCTCATAAACCATGAAACCTACGTTGTATTCAATCAACTATGCCTTCGGCTCATAAACCATTAAACCTAAGTGGTATTCAATCAACTATGCCTTCACTCATAAACTATGAAAACTAAATGGTATGAAATCAACTATGCGATCGTCTCAAAAATTACAAAACCTAAATACTATTCATTTAAGTACACCTTCAACACACCAAATTATGGAGCCTCAACGACACATTATCAAATATGTTATCCATTGCTAAAACCTTTTAGCAATAAGGTTAGATAGTTCATATCCTTACCATATAATACAGATAAGAATTCAAAACCTGATGTTCAAACCTTTAGAATCCCCAAAATGCAACAGAGATAAACCTTCAAACTCTATGTATACACCATTGAAATCCCCAAAATGATACGGGGATAAAATTTCAAACTCTAAGCTTCAAACCTTCGAAATCCCTAAAATAAAAACCTTCAAAATCCCCAAGACGAGATGGGAAAAAACTTTCAAACTCATTTTCAAATTTCACATAATTACTTTGCCAATGTACGACACTCTGTTATACACTTATACATAGCCTTTAGCATTCAAACACTTTAGGTTTTCACCTGCTACTATGCATAGCCTTCGGCATTCAAATACTTTAACTTTTCAACTGCCGTTATACATAGTCTTTGGCATTTAAATACTTTTGCTTTTCAATTGCTACTATACATAGCCTTTGGTATTCAAATACTTTAGCTTTTCAACTACTACTATACATAGCCTTCGGCATTCGAATTTTTAGCTTTTTAGCTACTACTATACATAATCTTCGACATTCAAATACTTTAGCTTTTCAGGTACTGCAATATATAGCCTTCGACATCCAAGTACATATACTTTGTAGCTATTACTATACAAAGTCGTAGGTAGTCAATTGTTTTCATCTTTATGGTACCTTGTTGTACATGGCCTTCGGTTCCCTAACCATTGCTATCTAGTAAGATCCTCAAATTTCAAATTGATGTTGATCAAGTTTATAATTATGGGGAATTAATACAGATCAAGGAAAAGAGGGAGATAACTAAGTAAAAAGTATAGTCTAATTCTTCCTATAAAAACCAAAGTCCACTCTATATTCATCATGCAAAATGAACTTTGGGGGACATGTACTATACTGATACTCGGTTGTATCCCATTCTTGAAGCGTAAAAGTTATACTCTATATTAAACCAACCATGAATATTAAATGTCAATGAATATACTATATATATTTTTATAACACTCTTCAGCACATCAAAATTGATAGATGGATAAGCTAATTTTCCAAATTATAGGTAGTATCCGAAAGGGGTAGTCACTCAGTTGGTTGTAAACCAAAGTGTTGATTAGAGATTTAGCCAACCTTAAAATTAGTCTAATTCGTTGTGAAAGCAAAGGTTACTTGCTAATCACTAGGCCTAAAAATGTAAAATGAGAATAAAAGCAAGCAAATACACCAAATATAAAGTGGTTCGACAAGCTTGATTATGTCCATTATGAAAATCTTTTAATATATTTCTCTCTTTAAATTACGAGGAATTATAAGAGAATAATAAGAAATAAAGCACTTAAGACCAAGAAGTAGCTAATCTTAAGGGCTTAGGGATTTGATTTGCCGTGTGTAGGGCTCTAAAAAGGAGATAATAACCAGAATTCTAATAATTTCCAACCCCTTTGAAAGTGATAGTTCATGATTTATTTATAGTGGCTGAAATGGATAATGAATGACCGAGATTGTGTAGTAAAATAGGCGGGAAGCATGCTTAGTTGTTGATCTGGTCGCACGAGCTAATGGGAGACAATTATGAAGGCAGAAAGGAATGTGTGGCTGAGAAGTATGCTAGTTGTCTTTCTATGCTAGACATGGACTTTGCATTCAATGCACATTAAATACTGATGGCTTACTACAAGTGTAGGTGCTTCTGGACACTTTGCTATAGTACCTTGCAAACTTAGCTATATGACTTATCGTTTACTTCTATGTGCCTATGTGTCAAGGTATATGAGTGACACCGATCGGGTCGTAGATAATACTTGAAGGAAGTTGAACGTTGTTAAGGACCAAGGTGCAAAGAACGTGTTGGGTTGGTTATGGTATGATGGGACAAGCTGTGGAAGTGCCAAGCCAAAGACAGGTCGTACCTGAGCTAGTCTTGCTGGATGGGTTTGCTGTTAAAGCCATCTTAAGTGTGCCGATCGACTATGGTGCTAGTCTTGATAGCCTGGCCTAAAGACAAATTTGATGAGGACCGCAATGAATAGGTTGGTTTCTTAACGCCTAAGTTTACACAGGAGAGCGGTGCTAAGGATCAAGTTGCGGGAGAGGTGCTATGCAGATTATGAGATGACAAGATAGGCTACTTGGGACCGATCAAAGGTGGATATGATGAAGCCAGGCCAAAGAGGGGTTGCACTTGAGCATGCCTTGTCTAATGAGCTAGAGTTAGTAGTTGATTTGGAGTGATGCTGAGTTGGCAGGTTGACCTGGAGACATATTGAGTATGGTCGGCATGAGAGGGGCGGTCGTAGGTGAATCGGGCCAGTGCAGACTGGGCATGGTAGTGCTTAGCTGTCTTGTCCTTATTAGATGAGTTAGTTATTGAAGCCACTTCAGTTTGAGCTGATCGGTGGTCGACCTGATGGGAAACTAAGTAAATGGGTTGGCATTCGGCCAGCTTGAGTTTGGGTCGATACAGGCAGACCAGTTGAAGATTAGTTGAATCGGCTTTGATTGGACCGAGTTAGGCTTTAATCGGCTTGCCAACAAGAAAATTAGACAATATTTTGCCCACCAAGCCCATATCTATGAGCAGGGGCGGGCTTGTCATTTCATAAAGATAATGTCGTTCGGTTTCTTTATTGTGCATTTAATGCATGCCCCATGCGGCATTGTACCATTGGCTATGACGTATTGCTTTTTCAAATGTGGTAGAGGGCTCATGTTTGGGAAAGTGTCACTTGCATTCATTACACCTAGACACCCAAGATTCAAAGATGATTTGAATCCTACGGCTGAGATTAATGTAGTAGGTTTAAAAATGCTGCCTTTTCTTCTCCTCAATTCTTTATCGAAAATTAAAGTGAATTCTACCACTACAAAAGCTTCAGCATTCTAAAAACTCTGACCTTTCTATCTTTCTTTAATAAAAAGTGAGTGTCTTCTTCTCAGCCTTCACTCTGCCATCGCAGCATCACCGCCATGGCTAAGTCTCGAGCTTTTCGCCATTTTTTATATTATTGTTTTCTTTATGATTTTGATATTGATGTTGCTATTGTAATGATTTGATTTCATTTGTTTAAGTTTGCTTGTGATTTTGAGACTAATGTTGCTATTGTAATGATTTGATTTTATTTGTTTAAGTTTGCTTGTGGTCAGAAGTTTCCTTCTCTGGCCATCTTTCGACATCAATCGACCATCACTGTCATGCCAATGGTAGTTGATTGACACTGATGGGTTTTAGTGGGCTTGCAAGTGTTAAATAATGATATTAACATTTATTTGATAATAGGTCAGGGCAGGCCTTAATTTTATAAGTATGGGATTTATGTAAAAATGTAGGAATTGGATAGGGGTCGTAAGGCCTAATACTTAGAATAGGAGTTGAGTCGTGAACCAAGCATCATGGGGTGCTCGGCACGTGAATGCCACAAAGTCGATCGCTGAGTTTCTATCTCTTATTGGGAGGCTTGCCTCCTGGCTTTGCTAGACTTGGTCATTAGGCTATTGTGTAATCGGGTCATTTATGTTTCAGATGGAAACCTCAGGATCCACCTCCACCAACCAGTCAACTTCAGCTAGGGCCATTAATCTTCAAGCTTCTGAACCCGAGCCTGGGAAGATTGACTTGACCAAGCTATTAACTAGCCATGGATTCAATGTGGGGATGATCCGCTGCCCCACTTCTGCCGACCGTCCTGATCGACCCCTTTTGGATGTCTTTGCTTTCTCCTTAGGCTATTTTAGGGTAGGGATCATGCTACCCCTCCACCCCTATTTTGTCTCAATCCTCAATGCCTACGAACTTCCTTGGTCAACTATCTCCCAACAGCCACTATTTTTATGCATTATCTATGCCGCTTATGTGGCACTCAGCCTTCCTGAGCCAAATGCCAATTTTGTTGAGATGATCTTCTAGTTGTAGAAAGAGGCTAGGTACCTAGTCGGTTACTTACTATCACTTCCAAGTCAACACCAAGCTTTTGATCTTTTCAAGCATTCCTCGCAAAGCTGCGCTCGGTTGGACGACCAAATACTTCTTCTTTCCCTATAGGGTCGACCCCTGACTCAAGCACCTTAACTTCCAAACCCCTAATAAGTCTTCACTTCTTTTCTTTTCCCTCCATCATTTTCACTACTCTCCTTTGCTAAACTTATCCATTGATAGGGGAAGACATTGCTTACACTGGTGTTGCTTTCTCGATGTGGAATGAGAATCTGAACCTGCTGAAGATGACTGGCGTTAGGCATCAGGATCTGAGACTCTTGGTAATTGACGTAAACCTTCACCATATTAGATAAATCAGTTTGGACCAATCAATAGTCGGGGAGGAAGCCCCCAAAGAGGAAGTTAGTAGAGAAGGCCGCTGTAGAAGAGAAGCCAGCTCCAGTAAAACAGGACTACTCTAAAGTCTGTTTCTTGACTGATGTTGGGCAGATCACGGATGCAAATCGGGGATACTACGATGTGGTTATTAGTGAGGAGAAAGAAGAGTGGCAACACGTTGACCTCGATAAATTTAGTGATGTTGTACAGATGACGTAGTGGGAAGAATTTGATCCATAACAATTAGTTGACGTACCAGTCCCTCGTTGTGAACGGCTACCTAAGGAGTAGGATATGAGCTCTATGGAAAGTAGCGTTAAAGGAGGGTTCAAGAGCTGAGCGTTGGTAGGGACGCTGGTGCTTCCTCATGGAAAATTTCTACATATGACCCCTTAATATCCTAGATACAAAAGGGGGGTTCTTCTTGCGAGCCTCACGTAGGGATGGGCCGGACTAGTGTGGGTAGCTCTGCCTCATCATGCTAGCCGCTTGTAGGACATAAGGGCTGGGCCAATACAAACAATAACTTACTTGCACATGTCTTCTTTTTACGTAAATTTTAGGAATTCTTTTGTTCTTTATTATTGATGTAGCAGCTAGGAAATTCAATTTTGGTGCCTTCGACCGACGTGGCTCTAATACCCAAGATGTCGTGATCGCTGTGCCAAAAAAAAGATGGAGGTCACTGAGGTACCCTCTAGTCTCAAGCACGTGCCCCTAAAGAAGGAGTTTAATAGGTTAAAGAGGGCTAGAGAGAGGACATCTACTGAGCCTCTAGCTCCTTTTTCAAGGAAGATGCCTATTTTTGATGGGGAGGGGTTGCACAATGGCGATAAAGCAGTGTCAATATGGCATATATCCCTGGAGATCAATTGCACTCCAAACCAAGACAACTTAGAGCACCTACCGAGATCATTTCAGAAGATGTCAATCAAAATCCTAGCATCGACCCACTAGGTCCGATCTGGGTGGAGCGTACAGAATCAGAAGGGTGTTATTGTCGTCTATACTCAGGTCACCCTACATGTAAGATTCCTTAATGTAGATCTCTATTTGCTTTATTGAATATTTTAATTGGTCTATTTTTGTTGGATGCCCACTGCTCCGTCCACGTCCATGATGATTATTTGGAGCATAAGGACAAGGCCCAAAAGGAGGCTGAGCAAGCGGTAGAGGCAGGGAAGAAGATAGTAAAGGAGGAAGTTGAGGCAAGGTATCAAGCGGGAAAGGAGGGGGCGGGTTGTAGGGCAAAGCCGGAGAAGGCCTAGAGGGATTTGACCTAGTACAACATGGAATGTAAGTCAACCGCAAATATGGAGGTTGCCTAGAAGTAGGAGGAGGGTTTATGGTAGAACTAGCCGACCAACATGATCAAGGCCCTACTCAAGAAAATTATGGTCTACCTCTCCATATGGGCCGCTAGATGCCGAGACCTTCACAGCGACCCAAGCTAAAGTTGCGACTGAGATGTAGGCAGCTAGGAAGGTCGTGTCGATCATCTTGACCAGGGAGTAAATTGACTCCTAGAACCGACCAGCTGAAGAGTCGTCCTTGTAGATAATTTTCTTCCCCCATTTTCCTTTTTGTAAGCCTAGTGGGGCAAGAGAAGTGCTCCCACATTTTTTGGAAATTAATAGAGTTGCTCTTGTTGAAAATTTTCTATGTATTTGATGGATGTATTTGCATTGGTATGTCTACATAATTAGGACGGTAGCATACTTTGAATAGCCGACAGTCCCTTGAATTAAATTGAACATGTGATTGATAGACCAGGCTGGTTAATAAACTCAGAAGCGCGCATTCACTTTGCCACTCGATTTCTTGTTTAAGCATCGAGTCCGGCATATGATAGCCGGGCTTTTCTGCATTGTTTTGTTGTTGGGCGGTCCCAGCACAAACCTAAGCACTGAGAGGCTTGAAGGTTCTCATGGGTGACACACTGAATAAATAGAGGGTAGGTAGTCCTGGAACGAACTTAAGCACTGAGTATGAAGGTAACTCTCGGGTGACACATTGTAAGAATGAGTGGTAGGCAGTCCCAACACAAACCTAAGCATGGAATGGCTTGAAAGTTACTCTCTGGTGACATGCTACAAGAATCAGTGGCAGGGAATCTCGACACGGACCTAAGCGTTAAGTGGCTTAAAGGTTGCTCTCGGGTGACAGACTGCCCTTCGAAGGATGGCCTAGCGTATAGTAAATGCAGGTGCACTACAGATGCTAGACTCGGACATTATGTTGGGTAACCATACTATTCTCAACAACAATGCCCCGTACCGTATGAGGGATGAGCGACATCATGAGCATGGGCTACGTAACCACTACAGTCACATCTCAGCTCATTGATGCACCTCGGCATAAAGGGAAGAGATAGCTTACCCAAACTCATAGAGCAGTGGACAATCCTCAATCAACGAAATGAATGCACGGTGAATAAATCTTGGTGGATAGCCTAGCAGTCCTTAACAAGAAACGAATGCCTCATGGATGGCCGACCGACAAGGAAGGGAGGTTGGCTCATGCAATCCTTAGCGGTAGAGGTCGGCAGTTCCCAACAAAGCAAATGACCACATAATAATTCATCATTGGTTGGATAGCCTAGGCTGTACGATGGTTCTCCAGGGCGGCACACTGCCAGTTGAGAGTAGCAGATGGGCCTGGCATGAACTTGAATGTTAGGTGGCAGTCCCTGAAAAAGGAAGTAAATGCACGACAATTCTCCTCCATACATAACCAACTGGCAAGGAAGGGAGACTGGCTCGCGCAGTCCTTGGTAGTAGAGGTCGGTAGTCACATAATAACTCATTCTTCATTAGATAGCCTTGCATAATGTGTTGAACAATGTTGGCTCTAGAGTCTTTGATGTATTCTTGTAATGGTCTATATCATATATATCAGAGGATTGTAGAATATTAATATTATTTTTATATAGGGTTGTATGATTCTATAACTTTGGGAAATTACTATTAGAGACATTTTCCATCTTTAGGATTTTTAACAGACAATCCTGACCTTGTA
Organism: Allium fistulosum; assembly: GCA_030737815.1. Lineage (NCBI taxonomy): Eukaryota > Viridiplantae > Streptophyta > Magnoliopsida > Asparagales > Amaryllidaceae > Allium > Allium fistulosum. The sequence continues at coordinate 539,748,587 of CM060901.1, read as the reverse complement.
AATGTTGTATGGCCTATATCTTTTGAAAAAAGCCGAATTATGGTCTGAAACATAGAGTGCTCAGAATAGGAAAACAGACTTATTGTTTAGAAGTTACGATATTTGAAGGTTTACTCGATTTTGAATGGCTTAGTGGATAATTAAAGAGATTAGTGGCTAAGCACAAGGCCAATTTTTGGATTAGCACCCAAATAGGGCTGATGGGACTTCTCCTTGTCATTTCACTGTTTCCAAATAGTTAGAGAAGCCACCATTAACACTCACTAGCCTTAAACCACTCTAAAACCTACTTTAATTAGCCAAATCTTATAATTAGAAGGAGATAAGCGAAAATAGCACTTGATTTGACGGATTTGATATTACGCACATCTTATATTTGTTGTTCATCTTAAGATTTGAGCTCTTTTGGATTATTTTGAATTGCTTTGGATTCTAGGTGAGTAGTTAGGACCTCTCACTTGCTAACTAGTAATATACACCTTAAAATGATTTTTAGATCCTAAAACATGTTTTAAACCTTAACTAATCAAATATGTTAATTTGAAATGATTTTACAAAGTTTAGTGAAACTAATGTTTTTATGGATCTCCTTATTCTTATAGTTCACCCTTCTTCTACCTTAGATTTAGGCTATAATTTGATGTGTATGAATATTTGTTTTCTTGGAAATACTTTATATGTTAGTTGCTTGAATGTATGATGTTTGTTTGGTTGAAAACATCGACCGAATGACGACTTAGAATTAGAAATGGATTCTTGGATCGGTGATGATCCAGACTTTGTGCAAATTGGACGCAAGTTCTATAGGGTGACAAGGAAGGCCTCACAAAGCTACGTTCTAAATTTCAAGTCATTTGGAGATTATTTGCTCATGATATGCTCAAAGAAGTATGGATTGGTGGTAGTATTTTGGAGTTCGATCGATATACATTGCATTAAGTCATACCCGAGTGACAGGAAGGTTAGTTTCGATCTCTGCTTCAGGTCTCACTAGATTAGCTTGGAGTTCATTTAGGAAATTAAGGTGAAGGGTGGGATCAGTGTGCTTATATTGACACTAAGTCATAAAGGTATTTGGATCGGGTCTTACTTTAGGCTATTTATGTGCTCTCTTAGATTTCACTTGGAAGTAAACAAATGGCCTATGTATGAGATTAGTGGTACCCATGGATTGAACAGATCCATGGGGTGGCTCAGATCGGTGATGTGTATTGGTTGGCCAGGCTGGTAATGGAGATGAAGGAGTGGGATCGGCATGTTTTTGCTTCGAGTCTACTTCGGGTCACAAAAGCATTTGCTTTGGGATTGCTTGGATCAATGGAGTGTTGGTTCGGGTGAAGGCTTTAGATTTTAGTGGCTAAAGATCGGTGTTGCTTTAGGACGTTTTAGTGATGACTTCGAGCCTTGAAGGGTTCGCTTTTGGCCTTTATCGAGTTTACTTCAGGTTCATGCCTACTTTAGTACTCATCACATTTACATTAAGTCATGGTTCGACACCGAGTGGTGCAACTAGGTGGTGAACCATGGACTTCGACGATGTAGAGTCTATCATGGGAAGTGACGACTTCGACTATGGAATAGTTGTACTTCAAGGTGTAGAGTAAAGGACTATGAGTTGGATTGAAGGAACTATTAGAGGAAGGTTATAGGACAAACGATGATATTCTACGACTAACTATGATTGTCGAGAATCATCCCAAACCGCGATGACTTCAGACGGGAGTTATAAGATCAGTTTCAGGATGTGCTCTGCTAAGGATGACATGTGCGAAGGGATCATTGATGTTTATAGGTTTCATAGTGTACTCGTAAAGCAGGGGTATGTGGGGACATCCACTTGGATCAGATGGGTCCTTATCTTCAGACATGAGATTTTACCCTGTAATATCGAATGAGTGGTCTAGTTCCTAGCCTACTAAGTGGCATGGATTCGAGTATCGAGAAACTAAGATGTTGGTAGTCCCTTACTATACGGGGAGGTTATACGAGTGTCATGCATCTAATGCATTAAGTGGGCAAATGTGAGGATGAATGATGGATGTTATGTTTTCTTTGGTTGTTAATCACCCTAGGGATGTCACACGTTGTAGATATCATCAATGTAGATATCTAGACACCCATTAATATTTTGATATATAGTACACCTATGATGACAATGATATAGAGTAGCATATATCCTATGTTATGTGCTAATTCTATGAAAGATAGACCATACTTCGACAGCATATTGAATTTGGCCACATACCACCACGTCTCAAGTTAGAAAACTATAAAACAACACCGACTTCTGAGCGGACGGTATGAATTTCTCCTTAAATGTCACCTTAAACTACTAGAGCAAGATTTCCTAAATTTTGATGATGACAACCTCATGCACTAGTCATAGTAGGATAACAAGAGACAAGTCATCACAGAGCTCAAAACGAATAAGTGCTACATTTCCAGAGCATTATCAAAAGGAAGAGCATTTGAAGACCTTGTCTTTGTGAGTCGTTATGTCTTAGAAATATATTGTCAAAACTCACAAGACTCATATATTAAGATCACAAAGCCTTAAGCACTTCAAAAATGATTTTAAATAATTTTTTTAAATTTTTTTTATATTTTTAAATAAGGCTTTTATAAGCTTCATATGCTAAAAACTTAACATCAGGCCACAGGTGCATCAGTGCACGGAAGTTTTTCAAAAATTTAAAGTGCGTACAAATTTTTTTCCTTTTCCCGAAGAGTCATGTTTCTTTCTTTTTTTTAGATGCGGCTCTCTTTTCACACTCCAATGGTAAACGATGTAATTCCTCTTCTTACTATTTGATTTCTATAAATAGATTTTGTTTTCAAAGAGGAATTCACAATTTTGCTTGTTGATTCTAAAATCTATTTTCTAAAACCTTAATTTACCAAAAGCACTCATATTAGCAATCACTCAATCAGTTTTTTGAATTCAACATCCAAAAACTCCCACACATTCAACTAGAAATCGAATCTCGTGAGTTATAGGAGATTGTACTGTATTGGGCAAATCAATGTATTCAGACATGACTACCGCTAAAGACTATTTATACCGAGTTTGTGGAAAAGTCATGCTTAGCGGCTCAAGCATTGTATGGACCCATTCCTCTAGGTGAAGTGAGGGTGTTAGTGAGTAAAATGCTAGAGGGTGTTGGTGAACCACTATAAAAATCCTGGTGTGCTTGTTCTTTTTACTTTACTTTATTCTCGGTTAGCTTATTATTTTACTTATACACATTCATTAGTAACTTAGCCATATACACACACAATCCACTAGACTTTCATTTGATATTAGAGCAAGATCATTCATAAATTGTAACACGGTTTATTGAATATATTTTTAAAATATAGCACACATAAACACTTTTGTGCAAGGTCAATCTACTGCATGACCCCTGCTATTTACTGGAAGTGATTATAATTTTTGGTTTACTACGATAAAAATTTATATAGAAGCAAACGGTCTTGAAACTTGGGATGCCACACAAACTCGATATGTACCACCAACAATGCCATTAAACACATGGACTCATAAACAAAAGACTACCGCTATCAATAATTCAAAAGCTATAAACAAACAATTTTGTTCTTTGGATAAAAATGAATTTACACGAGTTATGATATGTAAAACTGCATTTGGCACTCATTACTAGTCACCCACCAAGGCACAGAAAGGTCAAACAATCTAGAATTTCTATGTTAAAGCGTCAATTTCAAATTTTCAAAGAATGAAAGTGAAAACATATCTGATATGTACTCTCATCTTCAAGGTTTTACACATGTAGTTGTAGGATTAGGAGAAGTTATATTTGAATTTGACATTGTCAAAAAAAATTTAAACTTTGCTACTGATTGGGAAAGAAAATTATTAGCCATCGAAGAAGCTAATGATCTTTCACAACTCAAGGTTGAGGAGTTAATTGATAATATAATAACATATGAAGTAAACGTGTAGGATAGAAAAATATAGAACCTGGAAAAAAAGACTATTGCATTTCTAGTTGAAGTGGATTCCAAACTTGATGAAGACGAAATGGTCTTCATTGCAAAGAACTATAGAAAATTTAAAAAAAAAGTGAAGAGAGGCAACCATAATGGAAATAATAGTTCTGGACTAAAATGCTCTGGATGCAATAAATTTGATCGCATAATAAAGGAATGTCCACTTTAGAATAATGGGAAGAAGGAATTTAAGAATAAAAATAAATTTGAAAAATACAACAAAAAGTAGAGGCCAACATTTCAAGCCACTTGGGATGACTCTGATTCATCATCTTCACCTTCAGAAAACGACAATAATAATGAAAAAGCAAACGTCTGCTTTATGGTGATAAAAGATGAGGTACAATCCAACTTAATATATAATGAGCTTTTTGAATTTTACATTGAATTAGAGAAAAAAATAGAAATTTACGAAAAAAATCACAAAGAAACTATTGTTAATTTAGATAGAGTTGAATTAGAAATAACAATGTTAAAGAATAAGAAAATTATTTTGGAAGAGGTTATTGAAAATTAAAAACAGCCTTTTGAAAAATCTACTTTTAGAAATGGAACATAAATTTTTTTCAAGAAAAATTAGATTTATCTACAGAATGTGATTTCCTAAAAGATCTAAATAAAGATTTGAAATTTTCAAATGACGATTTAAATTCTAAAATTGATTACTTAAAAAATGAAATTGATATTTTAGAAAATAAAAACATTGGTTTACTTAGAAAAATCAAAGAACTAGAAAATTCAAAAATTCATTTGAAATTTTGAAAAATAAAATTCTATACTTGAAAATGAACTTAACTCTTACAGAAATGAAAACATCAACCTATCAAAAGAAAACCGTGAACTAACTTCTTAAATATAAACTTTAAAATCTAGAAATTTAGATTTTAAAGAAAAATTAGAAAGCTTTGCACAAATGTTTCCAAGTTTAATAAAGGTCAAGAAAATTTATAAATTTGATAAAGTTTTCAAGACCATCACATAATAAAAATGGTCTGGGTTTCAAGAAAAATAGGAACTAGAAAACTTCAAAGAAATATAGTTCTTTATATACAAAATTTTAAGAAAAACTAGTAACAACTCTAATATGGAAAAGGAATTCCTGAAAATAAGATAATTAAAATATGGGTTCTAAAAATAATAATAACCTTTAGGGGAAAAAATAGATAATTTTTTCTTTGATGTTCATAATAATATTAATTATTCTTTCAAAGGCTCTAGCAAACCCTCCTGGGTATAGTTACCTAAAACTTAACCTCAGGACCCTAATGTATGCGGTGGGTACCAATGAATTTTCTTACTTTTTGTAGATATCCACTCACATTAGCAAGAGGAGAAGATGGATTCTGGATAGTGGATGTTCCAACCATATGACAGGTGTTATCTGGCCTTTTGACCAGGCAGTATCTAGACTGACTTGACGAACAGAACTTGAATGCTATCAAGGTAGATAGCCCAGAGAGATGGTCATGAAGTCCAGAAACTAAGTACAACCAAGATCACAAGGAAAAAACAAAGCCACTCCAAAAGAATTAAAACTTGATCCATCAACTTGATGGATCGGTACCGAACTAGAATATCCTTTGAATCGTCCCATTTTTCCCATGCTACTTGGTATTGATGCAAGAAGCCCATTCCCAACACCATCGATCGATCGCATACCGTTTACTATCAAATATCTCAAGTGCTAGAATCAACAACTCTACTCATCCACTGATCCATCCTATTGGCTCAGAAGCAAGCTTATAACAATGCAAATAAGTCGATGAACATGAAGCTAACGATATGTCACTTCGTCCTAAATGGCTAGACCGATTCATAAGCCAATCTTATGGATCAGTACCAATCATGCCTATGGTTCAATACTGATCCATAGTGTAACGACCCGTAAATTTTAACTGTCTTAATATCGTAATTAGTTGAAATTTTGTGAAATTTTAAACGATAAAATTTTGAAATATAAATTTGATATTTGGAATGCGTCTAGTTAAACATAGCAACTGGTAAATTTTCGTCCGAAAATATGAAAGTTTATTTCGCGCGTAAATTTACTTCAATTTAATCAGTTAAAAAGCGATGAAAATAAAATGTTTTCGAAACCTAAATATTTTTACATAGAAAAATTCTAAACCATCTTCTGGGGAAGACGTTATTTTTCGTTTTTCAAAATTCGGACATCTTTAGCTCCGTCGATCTTATTTTTCAACGTTTTTGCTGCATTTTCCGCTAATAGAAAATTCGAATTTTTGTAATTCAATCGTACCATTGATACCCGTATGCCATTTTGATCGCCTCGTCGCACTGATCTCAACGGTATATTTGTTTATGTGTTTTTAAGTCCGAAAATCGGCGAAGTCTACGGAACGATTTCCGAATCGGGTTCGAAATTTGGTTTTTTAGAAATTGCGGTGACCATTCATTTACTCACTTATTCAAAGACAACAGCCAGCTAGTCTTTTGATAGTTCCTAGAGAATTCAATACTGCCTATTACTATTCCTATCGTTCACTTTATTATTTTCTGGACCTTTCATTTAATTTGAGCGGGCGTTCCATACGTTTAGCTTTGCCTACATTATTCCTCTTCACCTACATTATTTTCCTCCAGTTTCAAAAAAAATACACTCACCTCCTCTTATCTCTCTCTCCCTCTATTTCCTGTAGCCTCCATCAAAGCACCCACGCAAGTGCCATAATCCGCCACCTCATCTCCGCACTTCACCGGCCAGAGCCAACACCAAACTCACCCTCCCATTGCCACGCGCGAGCCCGATCCCACCACCTCTGGTCCTCTGGCCGCCTACATGAGCACCACCATGCGGCACACCAGCCGTGTGCAGCTGCTCACGCAACCCAATGGCCAAATTCACGCAAGTCCCTCTCCACTTCACCGATCTCCTTAGCCTTCCACGTGACAACGTGACAGCCTTGCTCCCAAATGCCACCCAACCTCATAGACTCGCAACTGTTCCTCCCCACCTAAACGCTCAGGCCACCGTCCTCTGGCCACGACCCACCAGCCTGCTCGCCCGAACACTCCCCTTCCTTGCAGCAGCCGTCTTCCCTTGCTCCTCTGCCGTTCATTCCTCCAGATTCGCCCTTACCATATTTTCTCCGTCCTCTCTTCTCCTGCCATCACCCCGCCTTCTTTCCTCTCCCCTCTTAAACCATCGGCCTCCACCCTCTGACTGTGCTCCAGTCGCCTCGTGCTCCTCCCCTACAAGTGCCGAGCCCATGTCAGTGGCCTCGCCTGTGCCAGTAGCGCATATTTGGGGTGTGCATATATGTATATAGTTTATGTAAGTATATTTTTGGTTGCAAATTCATGTATTAGTATATATATAAGATTTATATATGATATGGGCAATAAATCATATACCTGAGCTGTTGGATATACATAAGCCTTTATATGTATTTTTGCTGGTACATATTTTATAAAGTTACTGTAGTATATATATGTTAATTTTATACGTCAGCAATATATATATAGTTATAAAGTAATAAAGTTATATAGTTTATCTATAGTCTGTTATACAAGTTGATTTCTTTCTCTGCTTTGTTTAAAGGTTATGTTATACTAATGTTATATATACTATTTTATATAAACTTAGACTTACATGTTGAACAGTATATAAAATTTTAATAATGAAGTCTTGTACAAGTTATGTTAGTGTAAGCATATGGTTACAACAGTTTATGTTTATATATATATTTTGTATAAATTACATATTTATTGTTGTTCGTATATGTATGGGATATATAAAGCTATTGTATTTGCTAGTTGCAATTCTGTCCTCCTTCTTGCAGTTTGTATATATGTCCATTCACATTAGCTATATATATATATTTTTTGGATTCCAAGTGTTATGCGTAAGTAAGTTTATATATACAGTTTTATATATATAAGTTACTGTAAATATATAAGATTTTGTATAAGTCCGCTATATATATATAGTCTGTAAAGGTTTGAATATTATATGAATGTGAGTTGTATGGTAAGAAGATATAAGCAAGGGTTTTAAAATATGTATATGTTTGATTTTTCAACATTTGAGTTTAAGAATTTTGATTTTTTAAATCTTTATATTATTTTATTTTGTCTTAAACTAAAATACTGAATTTATATATTTATATACAATATAATAATATGTATTCTCAGTTTATATCAAAACTGATTTTTGAATTGTTTCGTCGATTCCCATTTTATCAGCTTCTGGTCCGTCCTGCCTGTTTTCTTCATCAATTTCGTGCACATCTCACTTTGCTCTGGATTCGTAGCTTATTTCATTGTCAAATTTCTCTAGCCTCGAAAGGTGAGCAATCACTCACGATTAATATTCTTTTATTTATTAAATTTGATTTCAATTAAAACGATAATTGAAATATGCTGCTGTTAGTTAATTGCACTGTTATATATGTTATTACCTATATCAGTTCACATGTGACATCTGACACCATTATCTGTTATTTATACCATGATAATCCAGTTTGGTTGATAAATGATTGATTGTTTGATGTTGACATTGGACGTTAAATTGTTAATGTTGTAAGTGATAAATAATATTAAATTGAAATTGACGTAGGATAGTTAGATTTGATATATGTTAAATTTGATTTGATGACATTTGCATAATATGACCGCTTTAAATGTTTAATTACTTGACACGTAGTAATATGGTTAATTACATCCTGAACCATTTGAATGTATGTTGTATAAATTGATGTAGTATGAATTGAATAATGAATATCGAGTGAAGAACCATATAGATAAATGTAATAATCTATAATCTACATGAAATGATAGTGTAGATTCTAGAAATAATTATATTAATTTGCACAAACAACAATGTGAATTAATACGATTATTTCGGGATTATTTTAATTGATTACTGGATTGTTGTTATTGCTTGTTGTTATTGCTTGTTTATTTACTTTGACACCATCCCAGTTATCACACTGCAAGTTCCCTTTGCTATGCTTTGATTTTGAATTGAATTGGAATTGGGTTGAAATGATAAATACCCAAATTAAACTTTGACTTAGGATAGAGAATTAAATAAAACCCGATTGGTCAATAATTTGATTTAAAAATAAAATAAAGATTTTATTTGAATAAATAATATGGTTTTGAAATGAATTTGAAATTTGAATTTTTACCAAAGGAAAATGTTAATATTTAATAATCTGAATCAAAATATTAACATAGTAGATGATGAATGAACGTTGTTTTAAATTATTTTTTTAATAATTAAGTTTTGAAATTATTAATAATTAAGTTTTAAATTATTTAATAATTAAGATTTGAAATTATTTAATAATTAAATAAGATTGAATTATTTAATAATTAAATAAATTGAATTCTTTAATAAGTGGAATTGAACTTGTTGAATGAGTGAAATTAAGTTTCTTTATTAATTAAGTTTGAATTGTAACTAAGTAAATAAATAAGTGAAATTGAATTTCCCTAATAAGAAATAAAATGTGTTTTATTGAAATTAATGTAAGACTTGAAGTGTAATGAATTTGATTTGATGAATTTAATTTAATGAAATTTGTAAGTTTTGATATAATGGAGTTGAACTTAAATAATTGATTTAATAAATTGGAAGTTGAATAGAAATTGTTTTGAAGTATAAATTTACTTAACGAATATTGAATGAAATCGATAAATGAACTTAAATTGATTTGAATGTAGATTAAATCATTTTAAATGATTTCGGAATGAAACTTATATACGAATTTAAATGAATATTGAAATTGTTTAAATAGAAGTTGAAATTGAATTATAAGATTTTGAAATGGTAATTTGGAAATTTTGAAACGTAAATTTTGGAAATTGATGTAGAAAGAGAAATGAAATGTTGGTTTACAAATTCTAATTGAAATTGTAATTGATTTGGTTTTTGAAATATATAAACGACCAATCGGTGTAATAATCATGAAAGTTATTAAAGAGACCGGAATCGGTTAGGGACATACTCACTGTCTAAACCGAAAACCACTTTAATAACTATACGCGGAGTGTGATCCAGAATGAAGTGGTTGGAATGATGTACGTGATGACTGAAGAAAAAGAATGATAATGGATAGCCTTGACACTTCTGTCAAATTGGAAATGACTAAAACAGGAGCCGTGCCGGGCCAAATGGGGGTTAGCTACCTCGAGCGAACACACTTCTTTGAAAACTACTCATTACTTGTTGTCGATTGGTGCACCCTTGATTTGGGAGTGTTGTTTCGCGGTGTTGCGATCGCTGCGGCGATGCGTTCTCACCAGTCCGGATCAGGCAAACGGTAGTTTCACTACCTTGGGTATTGCCTCATGTGCCTTGTCATACTTGGATCCCTATATACGCGACTACTACGATTTGTTTTGTGTTATACCTATGGAGTACTCCCTGATATTCCACTAGTTTACGGTGGAGTTTACAGTGCTGTATAGTCTATGACGCTTATATAAAAATGTGTTAAGGGGAATAATGGTAACGCCTTAACACTATTTTGATATCTTATATTACTAATAGGCATTATCTACTTATCGTACACTACTACATAGTAGATAGTTTAACGGATCCTTAAAGGATGGTTATTCCAAACATCCGTTGAGTTACTTGTATTTCAGTTGCTATTTCACTTGAGTTGGATTTATTGATATAAGAATGTTAATCCTGACTCGAGTGTTTCGTGTTTTGCTTTACGCTCGGGTCAGACTGAGTATACTAGTATTCGAGACTCACCTTTGGAGTTGGAGCTTCGCTTGGAGATCCAGCTATCTATCCAGTTTCAGATATCCAGTTGATTCCAGTGATGTATTCTGATATAGTATTTGATTATTGTATTTGAGACATCTTTTGTACCTTATTTAACTCTAATATGTATATAGTAGCTTCATGAACTACTATCTTTTGTTTTCCGCTGCATTTATTACTCTGTGTTTGTGATCTGTGTTCTATTTATTTACCATATATGTTCAGTTTTGCCAAATTTAAATTAACAATTCGGTATTTTGAATTATTCAAGTCCGACATGTGCGGATGCGAATGGTCCAAAATAGCGGGTCGTTACACATAGCTTATTGCTGAGATGGCCACGTCTTACTTCAGCAACTATCAGGAGATCATGGAGAAAGCGGGGATGTACGTGCTAGAGCTCTTCCCGACGGCCTATTGCTATAAATAGGGCTTGGAGGACTTCATTTGGGAGATCTTTTAGCTCTCTAACAATTTTAAATATATTTCTTGTAATTGGCTACCGAGTGGTACCGAATGATAAGAACAACAGTTGTAAAATAGAGATATCATCAACAAAATCTCAAGTGACGTAGGCAACGATTAGCCAAACCACTATAAATGCGTGTTCTTCTGTTTTCCTTCATTTTCATTTACTTTTCATCACTTTTCATTCTCTACATAATCTATTGGATGTTTGTGCCATTTTTGGTACTAACAACAGGAAACTCCAATATGCTAACAAATATCAAACTGATAGATGGAGGTAGTGTTTCTTTCGGCGAAAATTCCAAAGGATATATCATCGTAATAGGGGTGATTAGCAATGATGGTAATCTAAATTTGCCTTTAATTACTAATGTTTTCCTTCATTTTCATATACTTTTCATCACTTTTATTCTCTACATAATCTATTGGGTGTTTGTGCCATTTTTAGTACTAATATGTTGGTGCTTCAATTAGGAGCAATTCTCAGTCCTGTTTGGGTCAATCATCTACTATTGGATTGTATAAATCTGAGAGATAGATCCAACTTCCTTCGTCGATTGGAATTTCTAACTACTCAGATTTTCAAGAATCTACACGAAAGCTTTCTACAATGGCCCCTAGAAGAGACCATTCTACCACTTTGCATGCTGCGAAGATGTTGAAGAGGTCGATCTTCAATAGGTTGATGAGGTTGCACAACCAACCACTACGGATGTTTAGAACCCAGCTAATGTGGTCGCTAGAGTTGAGATGGATCGCATGATGAAGTAGATGGAAGACAAGCTCCAGAAAAGCCGCAACAAGTTGAATATGCAGATGAAGCAGAGCTTGGACTTATTGAATCAACTAAATAGCAGTCGTAGGAGGAGAAGGAGAGATAGAGCGACTTCTGATTCGAAATCTGATAATTCCTCATCGTCCGAGCAAATTTAGAGGGATGGAAAGCAAAAGATACTAAGAAAGGAAACCGAAAAGTTAAAATAGAAGGCGGGACCGAGCCATGGCCAAGGTCTATGGATCGGTATTGATCCATCAAGAAGGATCGGTACCGAACCATCAAATGTGGGTCCCAGTGCTTGACTCCCAGGTGATGTTGCTGGTTTGGCTTCGGGGCATGCTATCGATGGTCAGAATGTTAGAACATATGTAAGTGTTGTAGATCTGCCACGAAGAGATTATGTGCAAGGAACTACTGAACGAACGGTTCGTTCGACGTCAGGGGAACCCAAGTATCACAGGACTAGACTAACCAAGAGCATTTGTTGGGCCAAACACTCAGGGCAGATTATGTTCACCGTCGTTCAGTAGACCCACCTAAGCCAGATTTGACTGAAATGGTCAGGAGACTGATAAGTGAGAGTCAACACTGGACGAATGATGAGTGGGGTTCTTTTCCGAACCGGGATCCTTTTACTGAAGATATCTTGCATAAGGAATACCCACGGAGGTTTGTAATGCCGAGAATGTTGTCATATAATGGAAAGACGGATCTGAAGCAGAATACGAGGCCTTGATTGCAGGACTCAAGATTACCAAGGAAATGGGGGTTAAACTTTACATATCTTCTATGATTCCCAGTTAGTGGTATGTCAAGTGTAGAAGGAGTTTCAAGCGAAAGGAGCAAGGCCAGCTCCTTATCTAAACTGAGCCCTTGAGCTGTTTAGTGATATTGAATATTACACGATAATGCATATTCCTAGAGAGGAGAATGTGAAGGCTGACTCATTAGCGAAGTTAGCCAATTCCGGAGATGCATAGCTCTTGGGCCTGGTTCTGGTAAAAGTACCGTCAGCTCCTAGCATCAAATGTATGGATATCGATTGGATCTTGGAAGCTAAACCTGATAAGGAGTCATGGATGACTCTGATAATCTACAGAAAGGAATCCTTTCGAAAAAGAAGAACGAACGACGTCAACTCCTTCATAAAGCTGCAAGATTTATCATGCAAGAAGAGGTACGTTATAGGAAAGGATTCTCTATCTCTTGCTTCGATGTGTCACCAATAGTGAGGCCAAGCAAGTCCTGAAAGAAGTTCATGAAGGGGCCTATGGCAACTACACCGAGGGGCAAACCCTAGCGAAAAAGGTCCTTTAGTATGGGTATTGCTGGCCAACTGTCAACCAAGGCACAACTAATTACACCAGAAAGTGTGACAAATGCCAGAGATTTGCTAAGATACTAGGAGCCCCACCAATGGAGATAACTCAAATGGCCAGCATACGATCATTTATAGTCTGGGGAATCTATATCATTAGCGTATTGCTGATATCTAAAGGTGGTGCAAAGTATGCTACCGTCACTATTGATTACTTCACCAAATGGGCTGAGGCGGAGCCATTAGTTACAATCACCATAAAGAAAGTAATCAACTTCGTGGTCAGAAACATGATCTGTTGTTTTAGGATTCCACAAATGATCATTTCCGATAACCGGACCCAGATCGACATTACCGAGTTCAAAGACTTCTACTGCAGGCATAATATTGAGTAGAGATTTGTCGTAGTGGCACACCCTCAAGCGAATGGACAGGTTGAAGTAGTGAACAAGATTATCAAGTCCATTCCATAAAAGTGGTTGGAGAATGCTAAGGGCAAGTGGGTCGATGAATTACCATTAGCACTTTGATCTTATCGAACGACCCATAAGTCAGTGACTAGCCACCTTCCGTTCGCTCTAGCTTACAGATCAGAGGCTATGATCCCGGTTGAATTTAAAGCACCTTCTCATCGAGTGACTCACTACAATCCACGGAAAAATGAGGAACTCATATTAAAGTCTCTCGATATGATCGATGAGAAGCATGATGAGGTCGACTTGAGAGCAGTCGCACATCGAAACCGAGTCACCCGATACTACAACACCATGGTCAGATCTCAAACCTTTGAGATTGGCGATCTCATTCTCAAGCGAATCCTCCCGGGCCCTGGGAATCTGGGCCTGACTTGGGAAGGTCCGTACTCGATTAAACAGAAACATAGAGATGGGACGTTCAAGTTAGCAACAGTAGGCGGGATCTCACTCCTGTGGGCGTGGAATAACGAACACTTAAGACGCTATTTCACTTGAATTTAAATTTGTACATACTTAATCAAAGCCACGTAAGCAGACAAAATCTGTTATTTCTAAAATTTTATAAAGAGAATGACTTTCGGAGCTCATAAATCCATCTGTACTCGATTATACACTATGAATGGTGTTATGTTTAAATAAATTCACATATGCAAAATGCAGGTGTGCAGGTGCCCGAAGATAGGTACTGACCAAACTTCTGCAGTCCATGATCGGACGCATGAAGTCCAACCACGTTTGGTGTTCGGACATAGACACCAAACAACTCTTGAACCCAGAACTTGGGAGCAGGAGTATAAATTCTCAGAGGTTGAATGAGACAGTTCGCCTTTATCGCTCATGCTTAGTATTTGGCAGAGCATCCGCACCTTTCCCGGAGTAGGCAAGACAAAAGGTCTGCACCTAGAGATAGGTGGGATCTTATTCATAAACTTCCCTTAACGCCTAAAGTTAGGCACGATCGAAGAAAAATGTTCTAGATGAGGATGTTTGAACTATTATGATTAAGTGGTTAACTCCGACCAACGCCAGAGTGTGGCATGGTCAGCACATGCATTTTAAAGAAGGATGTCCAGAGAGACATTTGAAGGTGAATTATTGTGATTAATGTCCAGAGATAGGCACAATTGCACTTGAAACATCCTTGAAAGGAATGTTAAGACAACCTTTTAAATAATTGGAATTTGACCAAGTTCCAGAGCTGAACATGGTCGTATGCAGATAGACATTCCAGAGGTTATTCTTTATCTACGAGCAATGAAACAGACTAAAGAATTAGTCCAATAAAGACAACGTGAAGTGGATCACAAACACATTGAATGTAAAGCGCACTTCTCGAACACTTAGGCAAATTAAAATTCACACAAGACTTGAGCAAAGCAAAAAGTATTTTTATTCACATCCAAAACAAGTATAAGTGTTATTAATATCCCAGGAAAAAAGCAAAAGCGGAGGCCGAATCCGCATAACACCGACCAAAAAAACCAAAGGTGGCTAAGTACTTCTATGCATTAAAAAACATAAAGGAGACAAATGATCATTTCGTGGGCTTGTGCTTTTTTCCTTTCTTCCCATCACCAAAAGATTGTCTACCTAAGCCTTCATTCTTTCTCTTACCTCCTCGCCCCTCATTTCCTTGGCCTTCACCGAAGTTCTTTGTGGTGAAGTGATTGGTGCACTTTGAGTGCTCTCGGCCATAAATAGTATGACCAGGATGAAAATGGGATCGTAAGGTGAAGCAATGGATAACAGTAGAGGGATGAAGTTCGTTGGTTCTTGCTTAATTTTAATGGCTTCCAAGACTTGTTCGTTGTGGATCTCTAGCATAGTGGACATTATAACAGGCCTCAAGTCACCATCATTAAACCATCTCATCGACCTGAATCTCTTGAAACTCACTGATCCCTTCTTCATCCAGAGCTTGGATCTTCTATGCAGTGGGACAGGGAGCATCGCTAACCGGAATGGTTGAAGTTGCTACTGAGATAGTCATAATCGTTGAATCAGTCGTTGTCGCAGTTGTCCCTGGTTGGGAGCTTTCTTGGGGAAAAGTTGGAGTCATAGGTTGACCTATAATTTGAGATAGATGAAAGGAGAGATTAGCAACATCGATCAGTGTCATGTATGCCTTCTTAATATGGGTGAGGTCAACGATATACCTCCACTAGATAGAGATTCCATATGGGTAGGCGTACCATTCGAGTTTCCCTCCAAGATTGGAGCTAACATGTTGGGCTTGAGAAGTTGTGGCGCATTCGGATTACACCCAAGGTCTGATAAACTGATAGAAGCAACTAGAGGCGTGGGAGTAAGACCTGTCGTGACATTCTGAGGAGTAATGTCGGAGCCTTTAGCTTAATCTCTCCAAGCTGTATCAGCCAACTCTGGATGTAAGATATGTTCACCCTCTCTAAGCGCCTCAATCTCCTCTGTATTGAAAATCTCATTCTCCAGCTCTACCGACTCTATTTCAGCCCCTTCTGAATGTTCACGATCATCCCGCACTATTTTCTCCCATTCCATTGCCAAAGTGCAATGATAAACTTTACCGAGCCACACCAAGTCTTGGAATTTGGGAACATTGGCATTGTAGTTGGTGATGAGTGGATCAAAGCTATCCTTAATCCATCTTTCCGCGGAAGCCACCAACTTATCCACTCTTTTTGCCTTGTCTAGCGCGTCATCTCTTTCCTTATGCGCATTATCTCTCTCATTGCGAGCATCGAGCAACTCTTCATAGTAATTGTGAGCAGTCTGAAGAGGCTCATCTTTCGCTTTCTTCCCACCTTTGAATTGTGCTTTTAATGCTTTTACCTTTTCAACCAAATCATGATTTATGTGGTGAACAGACTACACTTCAATCATGTGATTCTATCTTTCTTGCTCGATCGTAGCCTTCAAATCCCTAACTTTTGATTAGCATCCTCTTTGGCCTTCTTTAACTCAGCATTTCTTTGTCGAGGTGGGCGATGATCTTTTCATTCTGATTCGTTATGAGTATCATTCCCGCAATCTCGGCCTTTAGATTCTAAGAGTATTCCGAAATTACCTCGGCTAGCCTCCTCCAAGTGAAGTACTGATGGTACACATCCCCAACGTATGCTACCATTTGACCCTTGACTTCATGGGGGATATCCTTTAGATTGGGAGCAAATTTGCAGGCTTTGAAATTGATCTTTGGAAAATGATGTTGTAATTCGGCGATCTAAGGATTTGAAGCGATCAGCCGTGTTAGTCCATGAGTTGATGGTTTTGATGACAACAACCTTAGAATAAGATTATAAAATATAAATACTAACATTATAGTTTAGATATATATGTATACGCAGGATTTAACCATGCAGGTACCAAGAATGAAGACTGTACAGTATAAAGATTCAAGATATCAAGATTGAAGACTCATGAGTATCAAGAATATCAAGATTATCAAGAGTTCAAGATTTCAAGATAAGTATTGAGCTAGAATTATGTTAAAACTTCACAATAGCACTGAAATCTTCACTCCATTTTTCTTTTGGGATGGAACCCATGTCTACCTTTTTATTGGCTTACAAACCCATGACAAGTAGCTTACAAACCTACGACAAGTGTCTTACAAACCCACGAACATCCTGGTTTTGTACAAGTTCTCGAGTCCTGATATGATGAGATATTCTACAGGAAGAAGCTTGCAAAACTACTTCAAAATGATTTTCAAAACTACTTCAGAATGATTTTCAAAATTGCTTTTCAAAATGTTTTAGCCTTAAAAATTATCTTTTCAAAAAGATGTTTTAGCCTTAAAATATTCTTTGCTTTTGTTTTTAATAAACTCTTATTTTAAACTTCGTTTGTTTTAAACTATTTTTTAATTATAATATATTTATACTTTGATTTAAATATAAAATTACAGTAAAATTATATATATTATTCTCTATATTTATCTATGTATTTTATCTATAGTCAAGAAAATTTATAAAGTTTAAATAGCTTTTAATATAAGATAAAGGTTATTTTCAAAGAAAATCAAATCTTCAAAAAATGCTTTGGGATGTCGACATGGCCTAGTACCCCATGTCGACATAGTGTCAGTTAGATTCAAAAATTTGAATTTCAAAAGAAGTGTCTATTCGCCATAACCTTTCACGAATGGACATGACTGTTGTTCTTCTATAAATAGGGGTTAGTTTCAACGAATTTATTATCAGCTTTTTTGGTTTTTCACTTCTCTTCTTCTTCCACATTTTCTTATTCAAAATCATATCATTACTCTGCCGAAATCAACATTGAATCTAACTAGATAATCTCTGGTTTGATTCTCTATCACTATCTCAATAAGATCCCAGTGCTATTCAGAGTTATAGGCTTCTTTGTAATTTATCTAGCGAGAAAAGGTGTGATTATAGCCTTGGAAATCAATCAAGGGAGAAAAGGTGTGATTGTAGCCTTGGAAATCAATTGGGTGAACTTGTTGCCTTGGAAATCAAGTATCTCTACCCAGAGGATTGTGATTCTGGAGGGTGTACCTCGTAGCCTTGAAACCGAGGGTTGTAATTGTTAAATTGCTTTTGAAAGGAAATCCATACTTAGTTGTGCGGGACTGGATGTAGGGTAACTCCGAATCAGTATAAAATCCGGTGTGTTCTTTCCTTTACTGCATTTACTTTATTTCTGCATCTTTGTTTGATTCTGTGATTATATCTGTGTCTGAATATTGCATACATTTGTGTACAAATCAACAATAACTCAAAAAGATTTAGTAATTTCTTATAAACACTATTCACCCCCCCTCTAGTGTTATTCCTAGCCTTAAGATCCGTAATCCGCATTCCTCGCATTTGGTATCAGAGCAAGGTTTTCAAAAGTTTCATAATCTGATTTTTGAAAAAGTTTTTTTTAATGGCTATGTTTAAGAAATTTGTTAATGCATGTTTAGAAATATTCAGATCATCATTGTCTCTTGAGTCTGCATATAATCAATATTCAAATACAAGTCGTCTACTAAGATTGTTTGATGTGCAGGAATCATGCTTTATGGGAATTGAGGAATCAATCCAGAACAAACAAACTGTGCAGATCAAAAAGAACAAATGGATACTCGATAGTGGATGTTCTAGACACATGACTGGGAATCCAGATATGCTGAATGATATAATATACAAAGACGGAGGACTGGTTAACTTTGGAGACAATTCAAAAGGTTATGTGATCGGCATCGGCAAAGTCGGTAACTCGGAAACTCCTATTATTACTAATGTTTTGCTAGTTAAGAATCTGAAACACAATCTGCTAAGTATAAGTCAACTATGCGATAAAGGATATAAGATTAAATTTGAAAAAGATAAGTGTCACATTGAAGGTAATAATTCAACCATAATATTTGAGGGAATTAGGAAAAAGAATATTTATATTCTTAGTATGAAAATTTCAAATGATAACTTGTGTCTTTTGGCAAATGCAAGTGACCCTTGGATTTGACATAAGAGATTTGAGCATTTGAATTTCAAACTCTTATCTAGACTGTCAAAACATGATCTAGTAATAGGCCTCCCTAAAATGAATTTTAAAGTAGATAGTCTATGTGATGCATGTCAACTAGGAAAACTTAGAAAAAGCTCTTTTAAATTAAAAGATGTGATTTCTACTTCAAAACCTCTTGAATTACATCATATTGATCTATTTGGTCCATCTCAAATTCTATCAATAAATAATAGTAAATATGTTTTTGTAATTGTGATGATTATTCTAGATTTACATGGACAATAATTTTAAAACATAAAAGTGATACTTTTGAATATTTTAAGAATTCTTCAAAAAGGGTTCAAAATCAACTTTCTCAAAAAATTATAACCATCCGTAGTGATCATGGTGGTGAATTTGAAAATGAAAAGTTTGAAGAATTCTGGAATAAAAAAGGGAATAATTCATAATTTTTCATTTCCAAGAACTCCACAACAAAACGGAGTAGTAGAACGTAAAAATAGGATGATTCAAGAGTGTGCGAGAACTATGCTTTCTAATAGTAATTTACTAAAGTACTTTTGGGCAGAAGTAGTTGCTACCGCTTGTTATATTTTAAATAGAATTTTAATTAGACCTTTAACTGATAAGAAATCTTATGAACTTATTTACTCAAAGAAACCTAAGGTATCTTATTTTAGAATTTTTGGAAGTAAATGTTTTATTTTAAATACAAAAGATAACTTAGATAAATTTAATCCTAAATCCGACAAAGGTATCTTTATCGGATACTCTAATAGAAGTAAAGCATATAGAGTATTTAATTTAAGAACTAATACCATCGAAGAAACAATGCATGTTTCATTTGATGAAAATTTCAAAAATTTTGAAGAAATAAATGATGAAGAGGATTTAATCACTCAAAACCAAGAGTCAACTGAAACTAATAATGAATTAAATCATCCTAATAAAAGGATTAAACTTTTAAAAGATCACCCTATAGAAAATATACTTGGAGATATGCAATCTGTTGTTAAAACTAGAAACCAACTAAGTCAAATGAGTAATGTAGCTTTTATATCAACTATTGAACCCAAAAATCCAGAAGAAGCATCAACTGATGATTCATGGATTTTGGCTATGCAAGAAGAATTAAATCAATTTACTAGAAATGATGTTTGGGAACTTGTTCCTAGACCTGAAAATAAAACAATAATTGGAACTAAATGGGTTTATAAAAATAAAATGAATGAACAAGGAGAGGTTGTTAGAAATAAAGCCCGGTTAGTCACTCAAGGTTATTGTCAAGAAGAAGGAATAGATTTTGATGAAACCTTTGCCCCTGTAGCAAGATTAGAAGCCATTAGGATTCTACTTGCTTTCGCAAATCATAATAATTTCAAATTATTTCAAATGGATGTTAAAAGTGCATTTTTAAATGGTTTTGTAAAAGAAGAAGTATTTGTAAACAACCACCACTTTTTGAAAATGATAAATTTCCAAATCATGTTTACAAACTTAAGAAAGCTCTATATGGTCTAAAGCAAGCTCCTAGAGCTTGGTATGATAGACTAAGATCTTACTTGTTACAATCAAATTTTGAAATAGGTAAAGTAGATAATACTCTTTTTATTAAAAGAAATAAAAATGATATTCAACTAGTACAAGTCTACGTAGATGATATCATTTTTGGATCAACTAATTTTGAAATGAATAAAGAATTTTCTGAAATAATGACAAAAGAGTTTGAGATGAGTCGTATGAGTGAATTAAACTTCTTTTTAGGATTACAAATAAAACAATTAGATAATGGTATCTTTATTAGTCAAGAAAAATATGCTAGAGACCTAGTTAGTAAATTTGGTTTGACTACTGCGAGTGGAAAACCCACTCCCATGGCAACCAATGAGTACCTTAGTAAAGAAGATCTCTCGAAAGATGTAGATCAAAAATTATATAGAGGAATGATTGGATCACTACTCTATATCACTGCGAGTAGACCTGATATCATGCATAGTGTCTGTCTCTGTGCAAGGTATCAATCCCAACCTAAAGAAACTCACTTAAAAGCTGTAAAATGTATTATAAGATATGTTAAACACACCTTTGATTATGGCTTATTTTATCCAAAAAATGATTCGTTTGACTTAATATCTTACTGTGATGCTATTATGCCGGTTGTAAATTAGACCGAAAAAGTACAAGTGGAACTTCTCACTTTTAGGGCATTCTCTGATTTCCTGGTTTAGTAAAAAGCAAAACACAATTTCTCTATCAACAACTGAAGCAGAGTATATTTCTACTACTTTGGCTTGTTCTCAAGTAATATATATGCAACAAACTTTAAAAGATTTTGGTTTAAATATCTCAAAATCACCAATTTATTGTGATAATACTAGTGCAATAAATTTATCCAAAAATACTACTCAACATGCTCGAACTAAACATATTGATATCAGACACCATTTTCTCAGAGATAATATAAGTAGAGAAGTAATTACTCTCGACTATATCAATTTTGAAAATCAAATTGCTGATATCTTAACAAAACCCTTAAATGAATCTACATTTACTAAATTAAGAAGAGAATTAGGTATTTGTTCATTAACTGAAATATAAAATATAAATAACAAGTATAATTAAAAATTAATTCAAAATAAATTAAATAGGCAAAAATTCAAGAACCATGTCGACATCCCCCCTAGACCCATGTCGACATATAATGTTTTTTAAATTTTTCCCACCAAAATTCAAATAAGTGGTTATAAATTTCTCCTATTTCGAAATTTTCTTCATTCTCTCTATTCTCTTTCTGTTCTATCTTCTAAATCAATTTATCAATGGCCTCCTCTTCCAAATCAAACATAAAATCATCTTTTTCATTCCCATCGCCTACTTCTGGTCCGTTTCAACAAACAACGCTCGCTCGTGTGACGAAAATGGAGGATTCTATGAAGGATACCCTTCAGTTAATGACTGAAATCCAAGTGATGCAACTTCGAATGGCCATAGAACAAGAGAGGCAAGGCAAAATCCTTAGGAATTTGCAAAAATTTCTTATGGATAATCATGCTAACCCAATCTTGATTGACGAGGACTCTTCAGGAGATCATGAACAAGAGGAAAGTGAAGAAGAAGAAGAAGAACCAATGGAAGAAGAGCATGCGGAAGACAACGACAAAGTCATTTGCATTGGCGAAGTATGTTTTGACAAGGACAGAAACTTGGTTGAACAATGTGGAAATTTCTGTTATCCAAATTGTTTGATCCATAGATCTCCAATTGTCAAAGATACTCAGTAGTTTCATCTTTTTCGTTTTTCATCGTTATGTGTATATTTGTCACGTTATACGAAAATGTAAATATAAGCATATATATATAAAAATAAATATTGTGTATTCTTATATATGATTCCTATATATGTTATATATGAGTATTATATAGGTATTTGGTTAGGAATGTTAGTAGTTTAGGACTAAGTTTTAGGTTTACAAGTAAGTATTGATGATAACACTATCATTATATAGGATATTAGACTAAGAGTTATATAGTTTAGAGTTAGTTTGTTTTTGTTGATGATAAAGGGGGAGAAATATAAAATAGGGTAGTTAGGCATAGATTAAGGGGGAGTTATTATATTTAGGGGGAGTTATTAGGATATAAGTAATATTTTATAAACAAAGGTTGTCATCATCAAAAAGGGGGAGATTGTTAGTCCATGAGTTGATGGTTTTGATGACAACAACCTTAGAATAAGATTATAAAATATAAATACTAACATTATAGTTTAGATATATATGTATATGCAGGATTTAACCATGCAGGTACCAAGAATGAAGACTGTACAGTATAGAGATTCAAGATATCAAGATTGAAGACTCATGAGTATCAAGAATATCAAGATTATCAAGAGTTCAAGATTTCAAGATAAGTATTGAGTCTAGAATTATGTTAAAACTTCACAATAGCACTGAAATCTTCACTCCACTTTTCTTTTGGGATGGAACCCATTTCTACCTTTTTAGTGGCCTACAAACCCACGACAAGTAGCTTACAAACCTACGACAAGTGGCTTACAAACCCACGAACATCCTGGTTTTGTACAAGTTCTCGAGTCCTGATATGATGAGATATTCTACAGGAAGAAGCTTGCAAAACTACTTCAAAATGATTTTCAAAACTACTTCAGAATAATTTTCAAAATTGCTTTTCAAAATGTTTTAGCCTTAAAAATTATCTTT
This sequence comes from Allium fistulosum, assembly GCA_030737815.1. Classification (NCBI taxonomy): domain Eukaryota; kingdom Viridiplantae; phylum Streptophyta; class Magnoliopsida; order Asparagales; family Amaryllidaceae; genus Allium; species Allium fistulosum. Next base: position 539,725,114 of record CM060901.1, on the reverse strand, counting down.
TCAAATGATTTTCAAAAAGATGTTTTAGCCTTAAAATATTCTTTGTTTTTGTTTTTAATAAACTCTTGTTTTAAACTTCGTTTGTTTTAAACTATTTTTTAATTATAATATATTTATACTTAGATTTAAATATAAAATTACAGTAAAATTTTATATATATTATTCTCTATATTTATCTATGTACTTTATCTATAGTCAAGAAAATTTATAAAGTTTAAATAGCTTTTAATATAAGATAAAGGTTATTTTCAAAGAAAATCAAATCTTCAAAAAATGCTTTGGGATGTCGACATGCCCTAGTACCCCATGTCGACATAGTGTCAGTTAGATTCAAAAATTTGAATTTCAAAAGAAGTGTCTATTCGCCATAACCTTTCACGAATGGACATGACTGTTGTTCTTCTATAAATAGGGGTTAGTTTCAACGAATTTATTATCAGATTTTCTGGTTTTTCACTTCTCTTCTTCTTCCACATTTTTTTTATTCAAAATGCTATCATTACTCTGCCGAAATCAACATTGAATCTAACTAGATAATCTCTAATTTGATTCTCTATCACTATCTCAACAAGATCCCAGTGCTATTCAGAGTTATAGGCTTCTTTGTAATCTATCTAGCGAGAAAAGGTGTGATTGTAGCCTTGGAAATCAATCAAGCGAGAAAAGGTGTGATTGTAGCCTTGGAAATCAATTGGGTGAACTTGTTGCCCCGGAAATCAATTATCTCTACCTAGAGGATTGTGATTCTGGAGGGTGTACCTCGTAGCCTTGAAACCGAGGGTTGTAATTGTTAAATTGCTTTTGAAAGGAAATTCGTACTTAGTTGTGCGGGACTGGATGTAGGGTAACTCCGAACCAGTATAAAATCCGGTGTGTTCTTTCCTTTACTGCATTTACTTTATTTCTGCATCTGTGTTTGATTCTGTGATTATATCTGTGTCTGAATATTGCATACATTTGTGTACAAATCAACAATAACTCAAAAAGATTTAGTAATTTCTTATAAACACTATTCACCCCCCCTCTAGTGTTATTTCTAGCCTTAAGATCCGTAATCCGCATTCCTCACAAGCCATTCCTCTTCAATGAAAGGCTGCTCAACCGACTTCTCGACAGGCGCTTTATTATGTCTGCTAGTAGATTTTGATGGATGCCGAGACTGCTGAGAAGTATGGGACGGTGGTGGCTACTTGGTAGAGAGAAGCATGAGACGTGTCATCGCGTGAACGGTTGTCTAGATGACTATAATTCCTTATGGAACCCCTGGATATGGGAGATTTAGATCTAGAATGATGCCTAGACGATGAATCATATGGCCTATAGTCTTCCTCTCTACCCCCATGATTACAACTTGAATGCTAGCTGGAATTGAATTCATGACTAGGCTTGTGAGGTCACGTAGTTGGTTTGCGCCTTGGTTGATATCCCATCTGATCTTGGAAATCCTCGCATATCCACGTCGCTCCATGGAACCTACGAGCAAAACAAAGATAAATCAGAATTGACAAGACGAGAGCACTACATGAGCTGTGCAGAGTATGGTGCATGTATATGTGTGTGCAAGTGTCCTAGTGTCCTCTATTGGACCGTGGGTTTGAATTTGGCTGACAAGGATAATCTCCCCTGCTTTGGTAGAAGGCACATCCTCTTGAAAACGAATTGGGGACCCAACATCCTAATACTCATATTGGTAAGGCCAAAAAAGTCGATTATATTTGGGACTGGCTCGAGACCAACGGAAGGATACTCCGAAGTCTATACAAGATCCTCTGAAGTCTGTACAGGAGTCTCAAATGTGGACGTGGCTGGCGGAGGCGGGGTCAGAGTCCTCTTTTTAGGAAGCTTAATTTTAAGGCTTTTCCTTCGAAGAGGTTGATGATCATCATCGCCTTCACCCTCTTCGCCATGTTTTGCTGCTCCTTCACCTTCATTCTTGATTTCACCCTCTTCGGTGTGCTCTTGTACATGGTCAGTCTCAATCAAGGATTTTGAATTGGGGGCATCGGTGAGTGATCTCCATCACCTTTTGATGAAGAATCGTCCTCGCCATCATTGCTATCTTTCAGAGCACCACCAACACTGAGATCAGATTCTAACAAGTTGTAAGAACATAAATTTTCATCGCTAAGCAACATCTTGGTCTCTTCTTCCGGGATTAGATGGAGTTGCCTGACAGTCTCTGTCAAAGTTGCATTGGAAGGCCTACGTGGTACATCTGTAAAGTACAAAAAAGATGTTCAGAAGTGACAAAGTTATGAATGTGGAACCACATGATAAAGGCTAGAGTGGAGCTTACGTGGAGATATCCATCATCGAGCAAACCTGGGAGGACAGCGAACAAAGAAGAATTCCTCCTTGAAATAGCTCAATTTATTCCAAATACCGACTATGATCTGACAACCTCTGGAAGACTCTAGAAAGAGGAGGGAAGGACTTCCCTTGTGATGCTTAAAGCTGAACAAATATCATATCTCTTGGTTGCTAGGAACTCGGTCAAAGTGGTGAGAAAATATAATGAATAGACTATGGAGGAAAGCATAACTGTTCAGATGGAGTTGGGTCGGAGCCAATCTCATGAAGTGTAGAATTCGTTGGATGTACTGACTAAATAGCGGGATGCATCCTGCCAAGCATATATACTTGTTACATGCTGTGTATCCATCTGGTGGATGGTGTGCCCTCTAATGGCATGCCGGAACTAATACATCCTCAAGTGGAATTCTATGCTTCTCATATATTCTCCTAAGTGATCCTTCCTCGATTTTAAAAGTGGGAGAATCGACGGGATCGTCTAGTATGACTGCATCATTAAGAGTATTTGGAGTAGGTTCAACTTCTGGACCCTCTACGGGCTCTATTGGAACTTCTGAAACCTATTTTTTTACCTGTGGATTTCGTAGTTGAGGTGCAAGCTACACCGGAGTTTGCTGCGTAGAATGAGACGCGATTGAGCTTAATTCAATATCTTACTTGGCGTAATTGAAAGTTGATGGACCTGCAGCTTGAGCAGAGAGACATTTGGAACGTTTATGAGCCATAGCTATCAAAACTCAACATATAATCAGTATCAGATTGATTAAAAGTTGTGTCATGTGCCCAGGTGAAAATCTAGTGCAATGTTGTGCAATGTTGTGCAGTGCCGATTTTCGATATTGTTCAATAGTTCATTAAAAGATTTGGATTCCATCCGAGTAGACCATCATCGCTGACCATCCCAATAGCTTTAAGTCAGAGGTCATATGTTCAAGATGTCACAAAGTCAATAGATTTCATTCCAGGGATTTAATCCCAAGTGAATATGCTTGGATTTATCAAAATTAAGCAAGGTAGAAAATCCCAAGGGCAGGTTCAGTACCGAACGAAAGCCCTTGAGAAAATTCCAGCCTTGGTAACTTGGAACCCTACCCCTAAGCATGGTCGTTCGTCCTTGAAGCACTCTGTCCTCACCAGCGTTCATGTCTATCATCACCACCTACCTATGTATGCTTAGACTTCGATCTTATAACCCCGTTCAGGTTTTAAGGCTAAAGTCCAAGGATTGAGGCAAGATGGATCAGGTTTTAGTTTACGGGTTCATTCGGTGGTTGAGATAGATCGAAAGGAGGTGATGATCGTGGGAATATCGGAGAATGATGGTGTTAGTTCCAATGATGGACGGTGGCAGATCAACTCAAGAGAAAAAGCTTTTTAATGGTAGGCGAAGCTTGGAGGCAATAGCAAATAAAAGTGAGAGAATGAAAAAGGGTTAAACAAATTATATGCCTGAACCATGGAAATAGGCGTCAGACACGCCTAACTCTAAGGCTATGGATCGGTACTGATCCATGCCTATGGATCGGTACCAATCGATCGACGTTCAAAAATGAAAAATGGAAAATGCCAGACATATACATATGCGCATATACATATGTATCTAATACTTCATAGAAGCCAATATGTACATAGAACCAAGTCAATGGATAATCAAATATGTGTAGACTCAACATTTAATAACTAAAGCCAAATGAAGTAGATTCAAACCTGAAAAATCCAAAAAAGGAATCAGTTCAAAATGACCAAGCTCGAAATGACAGATCATAAGAGTACGCTCCAGTTTTATAATCTTAGATACTTGCGAAGCATCATAATGAATGACTAAAGACATAACACTTTACTGAAAAGATTCGAAGAAAAGATAACTGTTCGAAGCATGCATTGGAGTCCGATATGGTAATACCTACTTGTCTCAATTCAAAGTACATCGTGTTTGCAACAAGATGCACTTTAGGGGGCAAGTGTTATCCGATCTTTTAACCAGGCAATATCTAGACCGACTTAACGAACGAACTTGAAAGATATCGAAGTAGATAGCTCAGAGAGATAGCCGTAAAGTCTAGAAAGTAAGTACAACCAAGATCACAAGGAAAAAACAAAACCACTCCAAAAGAATCAGAACTCGATCCATCAACTTGATGGATCTATGGTTCGGTACCGATCCATATAATATCCTCTAAATTATCCCATTTTCCCCATGCTACTTGGTATTGATGCTAGAAGCCCATTCCCAGCTCCATCGATCTATTGCATATCGTTTGCTATCAAATATCTCAAGTGCTAGAATCAACAACTCTACTCGTCCACCGATCCATCCCATTGGCTCAGAAGCAAGCTCATTGCAATGCAAATAAGTCGACGAACACGAAGTTAACGATATGTCACTTCATCCCAAAGTGGCTAGACCAATCCATAAGTCAATCTTATGGATCGGTACCTATCCATGCCTATAGTTCGGTATCAATCCATAGCTGATTGCTGAGCTGGCCACGTTTTCACTTGAGTAGCTATCGGGAGATCGTGGGAAAGTGGGGATGAACGTGCTGGAGCTCTTCTCGGCGACCTACAACTATAAATAGGGCTTTAAGGACTTTATTTGGGAAATCTTTTAGCTCTTTAACAATTTTATGTATATTTCTTGTATTTGGCTACCGAGTGGTACCGAACGATAATAAGTTGTAAAACAGAGATATCATCAATAAAATCTCAAGTGGACGTAGGCAACGGTTAACCGAATCACTATAAACGCGTGTTGTTGTGCTTTCCTTTATTTTCATTTACTTTTCATCACTTTTTATCCTCTACATAATCTATTAGATGTTTGTGCCATTTTTGGTACTAACAACAGGAAACTCCAATATGCTAACAAATATCAAACTGATAAATAGAGGTAATGTTTCTTTTGGTAAAAATTCCAAAGGATATATCATCGTAATAGGGGACGTCAGTAGTGACGGTAATCCAAGTTTTCCTTTAATTACTAATGTTTATTTAGTTAAAAACTTAAAACATATTCTCTTAAGTATTAGTCAATCATGATATAATGGTTTTAAACTCAATTTTGAAAAAGATAATTGTAATATTTTTGATCAAAACGAACTAATTTTTGAAGGTATAACAAAATGAAATATTTCATATTAAACATGTAACAACCGGCACCTTAGTTAGCCCAAATTTCGACTAAATTGAAACCCAAATCCATTAACATACAGATTGTGGTTTTGGAAAACTGCAATAAACATAAGTATATTAGAGAATGAACTCACAACGGAATAGTAAAATATAATAAAACATACATGCTAACAAGTCTACTACTTTCGAATCAATATTATTCCTTTAGTATCTAATTATCTTGCCAGTGCCGAGCATGAATGAGAAGACTTCACCATCTGCAGTTCTCATCTTGTACCAATAACATGTCCCTCTAAATTTATCATGTGGGTTGTAATGAGGAGGTGGTTAGAACAACGTTTTGGTAATTGAAATTTTACATACTTTATTCACAACGCTAATTTATGCCGATTGATTTCTATTTAAGTGTGATGTCCATTATTCACTTCTATTCCGTGTAATTCCATCTACGCGTACAATATATCTAACCCTCTCTAGAGGAGAAGGGGGTATAGTATTTAAGTGTGATGTCCATTATTCATGGCTATTCCGTGTAATTCGTTCTACACGTACAATATATATAACCCTCTTTTGGGGAGGAGGGAGGGGAGGGGTGTGGGTGTGTATGCCTATATACATATTAGATTTATTTTGTTTTTGTCTCATTTAGATATAGAAACAATGATGATGTTGGCAAAACTATTGCAAACTAACATGATAGTTGTTGTATTTGCATAAAATTGTCGGTCGGTTTAATCAAGTTTACTGCAAAAGTTAACAATGATACATAATTTATTTATTTATAGTGTGAATTAGTAAACAAACATGTGAGAACGTGTTGCACAGAGAAATTAACGATAACAACTAAAAACACTATATTTACTACGAGCGTTACGGCACGCGCTTCGCGCGTGATGAAGACATCTGAATTGTTTTTCTACAAATTGTATTGTTTTGATACGTTCAAAAGAAAATGATTTTCACAAATATTTAGTCATATTTTTGTGTTGAATCAAACATAGTTAATTTGAATTTTTATTTCTAAGTTGCAATATCTAATTTTTTATTAGTTTAAATTTTTATTTTTATTATTAATTAATAAAAAATGAATTTGTAAAGTAGTTTATTTATTAGATCCTATTTTTAAGTGATACTAAGACTTGGTAAATATTTGTAAGGAAATTTTGAATTTGTAAAGAAAATTTAATTGTCAGATCCTATTTTTAAGTGATGTTAAATTTTAATAATATCCGTACAGATGCATTTTTTGTATTTCATACTGATACCAAAAGAGTGTGACAGCAATATATTACAACTATTACTAAAGAAATACATATGAAGGGCAATTTTGAAACTTCGCGGTCGGACCAAAAGATTACGCTTCCAAGCCAACTATTAATAAAAATAGATATGTTTAATTTGTTTAGACATACACACTACTGCGTGCATAACACGAGTTCAAACTTGTTTTAGTGTTATATATTATCCTACCGTAACGAAATGATCGTAGTTCGAACCAAACCTCAGGTTGTATCAGTCTAGGTTTAAAATGATATAGTTTAGATCCAACAAAATCCGACCCGTCAAAAATTAAAATCTATTGGACCAACTTCGGATCCGACCCAATGAGTAATTGCAATCCATAAGTTATGCATAAAATAACAACATTGAATTTTATGCGCGCTTGTTTATATATATTTTGCATTTAAAAGAAGTTATCTAGCTTAGTGTCAAACTCAACTAGGATGTATATGGATGTTCCCACTGTCTATGTAGATGATGAATGATGTATTGGGATTCTCAGTCGGCATGTGCGATCTCTTCTGGTCTCTTTCTGGACTCACACTTTTCATTCCATAAATCCAACAAATATGCCTTTGGTACAACTGTTATATGATCAATATACGAAAACAGAGATGAATCACTTATAAATTCCTCACACAAGTTTACAAATCAGATTTCCACTACTTTGAAATTGTATATCAGTAATTTTGAACAATAACTATTGTTGTAATGAATTTACAACGACAAACTACAACAATAGTAACGATTAAATGTTGTGTTAAACTATAACAATAAACAATCGTTGTACTACCTCGTAGAAACAGCACAACTTCGAAACGGAAAGATGACAGAATGATGTGTGTGTGTGCGTGTGTATAAACAAACTAGAAATCTAACCAGATGAAGAAGAAAATTTCGTCTGAGGCTTGCCGTAACAATTTCCTTAAGACTTTATTCAAAGTCTCTCAAGATACAACATACGTGGTCTGCTCGAGATTGTGGTGTGTATGATCTTCTGTGTGATACGCATGACCGTTTGGATTTTAGAGTTTTCAGAAACGAGGAGGAAGAGAAGAAAAATTCGAGTGGAAAATTGATCAGACTTCCTGCTCCTTTTATAGGCGAATTCCCAACGGTTATGTCTGTTAGGAATAACCGCGTTTTTTCGTTTGCAACGGCAAAAAACGGTCGTGCCTCTTCTTTGCAATGGTCGCATATGTTCATTTGCAACGGCTATTTCTGTTTGAAAAGCAGCGTCCGTTCAAACAGTTCGCAACGCCCATTTCCATTGAGAAATCCGCGTTCATTCAAATCCAACAGTCGCTTCTGTTTGAGTTTAAACAGTTCGCTTTTGTGCAGCAAAAATATTACACGGTCCGCTCCCCCCGCAAAATTACCCGACCCTAAGAGCCAATATGAGTTTGAGGAAAATAATATATAAGCATGAATATTAACTTATTTTTCGCGATGTGGGACAATATCTCATTCACTATAAAGGGCCTCTAACAACAGTTGAACACTTAAACATAGTATTGTAAAAATTTGTCAAAATGTACTTGGTATTAAGAATCGTTTGATTTAGATCAGAGCAGATGTTAATTGTTGGATCATAACTGCGGATACCAGTTGCAGTTGCATGTTACATGTATTTGTCCAAATAGAAACAATTTTACAAACTTTTCTTGCAGAGTTCAAACTTCAAAGCAGAAACTATGTTTAAAAAAATTTCCATGGATATAGCATATTCCTTTCCAAATTAGAAATTGTTTATCCCTAAAACAATTATTGACCCCTACTTCTCCTTATCCTACTCTCTACCCAAGCCTATCAAATCCAAATTACAAACGTACCCATTTTTGTAGTACTCAGACTTCTCTAACCGCTGACACGTACCCCTTCCCCATTCTCTTATCCTATCCGCATGTACACCACACCCCAATCATAAAGTGCATAAAGCCGCCAAAACTAACAAAGAGACCTAAAATAACTTAAAACCGTGCCGGGGAAGAAATTATTCCTGATGATATTCCGGCTATTGCCGCGGATTAGCCGCCCGCCGGTCCGGGGATTATGGCGGCGATTCTCTGATTCCCCGATTGAAACGCTACAAAAACAAAACCCTAGCGAAATTAAGCCATTCCTCAACTCTTCTCTCTCCCCAATCCCAAATTCTAACCCTAAGTCTAAATCCTTTCCTTACACCATCGTTGCCGGAGCGATAATCTCCACTGCAGCAGCCGCTGCTTATGTATCGAACAATAACTCTCACCCTAGCTCAGTTTACCATGATTTGGAACAAACCCTAGACAAATCCAAAAGTTCGTTCTCGAAGCTCTTTAACCATATGTCACAGACAGCATTGGCTGCTTCTATATTGTGGAAGTCGTTGGCTTCATTGATGACATCGGCTAACCATGAAATGAGGTCGGGGTTCGAGTTCCGGGTTGCTGGATTTTTAGCGGATATATCTGCAGCAACTGGGGCAAGAAGAATGGCAATCGTAGGGGCAGGTAGCGGAGCAGTGGTGGATTGGTTGTTGGAAAGTGTGGGGACATCTGGAAAGGACCGGAGCGGGACAAGGGAGGAGGCTGCTCGGGCATTGGCTTATTTAATTGCGGATCCATGTGTTTGTGCCCAAGTACTTGGGAGACCCGGGGCTGTGCCTAGTTTATTGCGGTTTATATTTTCATTCCAACCGAAAAAGAAGGTAAATTTGAATAACCTTTAATACAAGCCTTTGTAGTAGTTTATTTATTCCATAGTTTGTTATGTTGTCACAATTTATTTATTTATTTATTTTATGTTATGAATTTTTATTTGGTAAAGAAAGTATTTGTTAGGAGCAAGTGACTTATATGATGAACTGATTTGCGTAATTGCTAAAGTATGAAACAGTTTGTCAGTATAACTGTAACCAAGTCATTTGCCATTTACGGCCAACTGGTAAATTGTTGTGTTGAAAAGTTAAGTGGTTAGAATTATCATCCTTTAGACAAAAGTTTTATGGGCATCTAAATCGTTGTAAATTCTGACATGGAAGACCTGATCAATGATTTGATAAATTTTACGATCAGTTAGCTCGACAAATGCCTTGAAAATTAAGCAAATGCAAATTTCCGTAACATCACTACCAAGTCCTTCCATACATTCAAGTGCTTTCCAGAGGGAGGATGAGCAACACCATAGTTGAAGACATCAGGCCAAGACACATCAAAAACTTAAAGCAATTTCTAGGAGAATTGGTTCCGTAAGCTTGCTATATACATTTAGATTAAGCAATTTAAGAGTGTTTCTATGTTGTCTAAGGGGAGCAGATCTGGTTGAGTCAGTAAGATTTGCACATACTCCTAGTTTGACATTGATTAAATAGTTATCATTGTTCATGATCAAAGAGAGGAGACCAGCTTCAGTAATACAAATTAAACAAGTTCCACTTCATCTAATTATGGTAAATTTTACCAAATACAGACAAGGCAATGCCAGTGAGGCCAGGGCAGTTACAAATGGTGAGTTTTTGAAGCGGTTATCATGAAGGAAAATTAAATAGACATGGGTTAATGTCCTCAACTCCCATGGATCCCATGACATATAAAAGTGTAGCTTAGAGTTAGGGCTGATTAGACTTGAATGAACCCCAGAAAGGGAAACATGATGACATTCTTCCAAGAGCAAACACTGGAGCTCATTGGTTCTACTTAAAAAGTGGTCCAAGAGCAAGCGATTAGGGTGCTGCTCCTCTTGCCTATGCAAGGCACTTGAATTTCCACGTCCTTTTTTGCTCAACTTATGTCTTGAAATTAAGCAGATGCAATTCACGAATCACGCCTTATCTATACATCTCTGCCAAGTCTTTCCATATGTTCCTATAGGATATCACAAAATTATCTCAGTAACAAACAATCCCCAACTATCTCTTAAATATATCATTACTAGTCTCTTCTTTATAATTGGATGTTAACTTTAACTCATATAAAGCCGATAATGAAAGAAGCAAAGAATAAATTTTATGAGTAAGCAAATTGACTATATTATCATGGCATTATTTTTTATGCCTGATTATAAGACAAAAGCACAGTGGGAAATTAAGAAATACATTCCATGGATTCTCCTTGCTAATGCAGTTAGTAATGAATAAAACATATTTAATTATTCTGAAAGTTCAGGCGTGGGGAAATTAATTGATGGCCAAATTGCAGGTATATGATCATAGTGAAAGGGTAGTTGGATTATGGGTAAGAAAATATAACGAATAGGGAATTCAATAATAAAAGCTTTACCTGTAAGTGATATTTGTTAAAATGAAGGCATTTCTCTTATTTGCCTTGTTACAGTAGAAAGATAGGTGTTGCTAGACTGAAAGCCGACATCTTTTATCTTCAGTATTTGCCTGTGTTCTAAAAATATACATGGCTGAATTGTGTTTCTTCCCTAGTATGTTGAAAAAAAGACAGTATTTTGTAATGCAAAATGTGTGCACACATTATATAATGCAAATTTATACCAACTCATGGCAACCCTAGAACTATATGAAAAGCTAATCATCATCCTTTCTTGTATGCAATGTATGTTTCTGACACTTTTAAAATATACCCCCATGTATAATATAATTTGCTTTTTTTGTCATTGCAGCAACAGAGACATGGTTCCTTAGAAAATCCAGGTCTTTATAAAGGAAGAAGCATGCTTGTTGCTGCTCTTATGGACATTATCACATCTAACTGTGACATTGTAGATATCTCATCATTTCAGCCTTTATTGCCTCCGAATGCAAACATGAGAGATATTGCTATAGCTCTTGAGGTTATAGAGGAAGGTGGAATACACCTAGATGAACAAAATGAAGAAGATGATGAAAATGGTGATAAAGGAATGAAGGGAATCGGCATAAAAGTTATTGGCGGTACAACAATATTAGGATTTTCAAGAGCAGATAGCCATTTAGAATTTGAGAATACTAATTTGAAATCAAAATCATATGTGAATAATAGATACGGATCATTGCAAGAGAAAAACTACGGGTTTCAAGAACATAGAACAAATTCCAATACTGTTCCTGGACTATGGGATGATTTACAGAGAGAGCATGTTGCAGTACCATTTGCTGCTTGGGCTTTAGCAAACTGGGCTTTGGCTTCTGAGGTTAATCGATCTCATATACAAGATCTTGATCGAGATGGGCATGCTGTTATGAGTGCACTAATGGCACCTGAGAGAACGGTTAAATGGCATGGTAGCTTAGTAGCACGTGCTCTCTTGGACGACCAAGACATGCCACTGACTGTTTCAGTTCCCAAGTGGTGCTCTAGTCTTCTTTCTACTGGATTTCATGCTAGTAAAGTTGGGGATATTTCATTAGCTCAAGTGGCACTGTCAGCTTTTGTTGTTTCTGTGGAGAGAAGCGACGATGCCAAAAAGGTGGTTATGGATAGGGGTCTTCAGTACATGAGAGAAATAGCTAAACAAGCAGAGAGACATGTAAATGTCCAAGAATCCTTGGCTAGGGTTTTGGAATTACTTTATGATGGTAATATGCATTTGTCAATTGAGGAAGCACAAAAGTGGTCTGGTATATTTCTTCGTTGGATTTTTGGTGGATTTTCCTCGGATAATTTACGTGCATTGGCAACCAAAATCCTGGCGTTCATTCTTGAAGACCATGGCCCCGGTGCAATACCAATTTCTCAAGGTTGGTTAGCTATTTGCCTTGATGAAATAATTGAGGCAAGCAAGGTAACAAGTTCAAAGGGAAACACACCGTTGAAGCTGGACAAAGTAAAGGTTTAGTTTTCTTATGTATCTCTGCTTATTTATTCATTTATTTACATCTAAGACCATATAAAGAAGTTTACTTGGACAACCTGTCAACTTTTTTCCTGTGAGTGTATTCCATATATCTGCTTCGCTGCAGTTGGACAGTAGCTTTCATGCGAGTTGTCTTATTAAAATGGTCAAATATTCTTTCTAAGCACTCTCTTTGGTTTTCTGCATGGTTTGGTTTGCTCATTATAATTTTTTTTTTGCAGACTCAAATTGATCAATCAAATATTTTATCAGCAACACAGGTAGCCAATCACTTAGCCACCTCTGTTATTAAGCTAGCAAGTAAGCAGGTGGACTCTGAATCCGACTCCTTGGACAATTTTCCTCTTGCTGATCTACTCACTTTTGAGCCATTCCTTGCTCCCCTAAAAACCCTAAAAAAGAACAGTAAAATTCCTAAAATTGATGCTGCTGAATCTGCATTAGCGACTGTCAAGAGTGTCAAAGCACTATCTGAGCTGTGTTCTGTGGACATTACATGCCAAAGAAAACTAGTCGAGTATGGAATACTTTGCTTGCTAAAGCGTTTACTTATGAGTGATGATTATGAAAATCTTGCCGCAATCGAGACATATGATGCATCAACTGATGATAAATCTTCCCCTGAATCTAGTGATTCTTCTAGTGTTCGAGTTCCACCTACAGCTCTTATTCGTAGGCATGCTGCTCGTCTTCTTAGAATTCTCTCTCTTTTGCCAGAGGTTAAAAAATATATCAAAGCAGACGAATATTGGTGCAGATGGCTTGAGGATTGTGCTAATGGGTTGGCCCCTTGTTGCAGCGATCTTAAAACTCGAAGCAATGCTAGGGCAACATTATTAAACATACAATGTTCCCAGCCAACTAAATGTGCTCAGTATGAGGATATGATATTTTTAATCAATCCTGATTTACCACACTGGAAGTTTTCTGACATAAGCGATAATATTAGTACAGATACTTCTGAATCAACATCTCAGTCTCCTTTATTAGATATTATATTCATCCATGGTCTACGAGGTGGACCATACAAGTCTTGGCGCATAGCAGATGACAAGTCATCAACTACAAGCAGATCTGGTTTAGTAGAGAACATAGATCAAGATTCTGGGAAGGAGGGTACATGTTGGCCAGGAGAATGGCTTTCGGCCGATTTTCCATATGCTCGCCTTTTCACTGTAAAATACAAGGTTCGTTGTTCAATCTATAGTGATAAGTTGCAAAACTGAAAAATACCAGTTACAATTTCGTAAGGTCTTCTCAGGTTGGACCCTCTGACGAACATCTATCATCTTATTGAATGATTCATGCAGACAAATCTTACTCAGTGGTCTGGAGCTAGCTTGCCTCTGCAGGTTTGTGCTTAATCTTGTCTTTTCAGCATTTTTTTGCTATATATGAACATAGGTTTTTTAAGCTAGCATTGTTTAATTAATCATAGACTCTGCGCTGTAGTATCAGTTCAGTGTACAATTCATTGTAGTATAATTGTAATATTTCCTGTATTCAGGAAGTGAGCTCAATGTTGCTTCACAAGCTTGTTGCTGCTGGCATTGGGAATCGTCCTGTTGTTTTTATCACTCATAGGTAATAAGTATTCTGATTTCAGTTACTCATCGTATTTTCTTCTATGTTCATTTTTGTTGATGAAATTTGTGTGGAAAGCTTTATGTAATGTCCTCCAAAGTTTTTTTTCAAGGATCTCTATCATTGTTCTTTAAATTAAGGGTCTATATTTTTGTAGTTGAGGACCTCCTTTGTTTATGAATTTTTTATATGATAACGTGCCATTAAAACTAAATTGAAACCATTAGTTTAAACAAGAAAAAATGGACCAGTCAAAATATATTGATTGATAACATGCATCATTGTGCACAGATCTGTGAAGATCAGTGCGGTATACTTGATAATTCGACACCTATCAATTCACGATGAAGTGTGGTGAGATAGACAATCACACTATTGCTCATGTACATTATTTTATGCTTATGGTTTTAAAAGTTTAAACCGTTTAATCATTAAATTAAATGGGTTAAAATGAATGCTATTTAAAACTATTCACCTCCCATGGTATTGGAGAGCCCATATCACCAAGTTTAAATTTTTAACTGAAACGGGTTCTTAAGCTGGGTACATTAATGTGGTAATGTCATAATTTGCTTTTTGTGTACCCATAACATGGCCAGTCAATCTTGTTAGTAAATAGATGTTTAAACTTTGAAATAATTTAATGAGCTCAAAGTTTTTTTACATGAATGTTAAATCCCTGTTCTCTTTTATACTTAAAAATCTGACAATTGTACTGGATAAATTTACTTTTTGCAGCATGGGAGGTCTTGTAGTGAAGCAGATGCTGTTTCAAGCGAAGATGAGTAATCTCAGCAACTTTGTGAATAACACTGTTGGTGTGGTATGCTATTGAATTATCATCTTTTTACTATTTTTAATCCTCTGCTATATATATTATAATTCAAAAGTTGCATTTAATGTACAGGTGTTCTATAGCTGCCCACATTTTGGTAGCAAACTTGCAGACATGCCTTGGCGCATGGGCATGGTTTTTCGTCCCGCACCCTCGGTTAGTGTTTCAAGATTAAAAATCTAAGAATTGATTGCCTAGGAAAAGTATTTCATATTATTATTATTATTAGATTGGAGAACTAAGAAGTGGGTCCCCTAGACTGGTGGAACTAAACGATTTCATTCGACGTCTTCACAATAAAGGGTATCTTGAAGTTCTTAGTTTCAGTGAGGTAACAAAAATAAATATATAAAGCCCCCTTTTGCAACACTTATATAAATCAACTTTTTTCATGCTTTGAAAATTCAATTTGGATGCATGGAAATATATGGTCTTAAAAATAAACGATTCCTAGAATTAATATTTTTACTTCAGTCAAAGTCAAGTAATGCTTCTGTGATTGATAAGTAGATTTTACTCTTGTTGTCTTTTCTTATTTTGATTTATGAGCAAGTATTTATGCAAATCGACTTTTTTTGTTTTTATATATTTTATTTTAGAAGAAAAACCTTTCTTAATAGAAAGCAGGATCATTTTTAATAAAAGCAAAAAACACTTAAATTTGTCAAGGAGATTCTATACTTACTTTTTTTACCAACACATGTTTCTATTGATTTCTCGAACTAATTTTAACTGAAAACACGGTTACAGACTCAGGTGACTCCTATAGTTGAAGGTTATGGAGGGTGGGCTTTCAGAATGGAAATTGTGCCCATTGAATCTGCTTACCCTGGCTTTGGTGAACTTGTTGTAAGTGTAAATTTGAATGCAATTGTTTCTACTTCCATACATAGAACTCCTACTGTGTGTGCGCTTTTTAGGTGTTGGGAAAGTTAACTCATAAATTATATACCTTATTCTATATCTGGATTTTTTCCTCTTAATTATTGTGTAGAATGTTCTTATTTTCATCAGTATAGAGCTTCAGTAGAGCTTATATTCGGTAATGCTTTGAATGTGTGAGCAGGTACTAGATGCGACAGATCACATAAATTCATGCAAGCCAGTTGATCGAATGGATCCTTCTTATTCGGAGACATTAGAATTTTTGAAGAAATTGAAAGCTCACCTTAAAACTTGACTATCTTATGATATGTTTTTGCCTCAATTTTTGCAGCCTTCACGTCATTTAGTAAATCATTGGCGATGGTTGAGGACGTACATCAATTACTATTATACAATTGTTGGTTACAGTTATGAATGTTAATATGATGTATATATTATTGTAAAACATCGGTTAGATATACGTGATTGTAAATCTTGTATAAACGGGTACAATGTGTATCTATAGTCCTATATGTAATTTTTTTAATCCTTTCCCATCTTCTTTTCCTTGTCTTTTTATTTTTTAAATGGATGGATGATGTCTGAATTTTATTCTGCGGGTTGTTGATGTTGGAATAGGGAGAGTTGTCATGTAAACTGTTTTATGGTATTGATAACATTATTCTCTTTCTCTGAATAATGCAATCTTGCATAATAAATCTTGTTTGAGTGATAAAATACTAATAACTAGTGCTAATTTGTGCTATGGACATGGATTTTAACAATAATTTGTCTTCTAAGACTTTGACACAAAAATTGTTTTTCGATACACAGACAAATAAAAATTCAGTGCGTGCTATTTCTTATGTAAAGGTAGAAATATAGATTCAAATGCAATCCATGATGATTTAAATTATAGTGCATTTGATGTCAATTCAATGCACGGTTTAATTAAAGGCATCCCAAGATTAACATTAACTTTGGTCTTCATACCACAGGTTTAGACTTTTTGCTCGCTTCAAGCAAAATATTTTTATATTAAAATTTTCAAAGTCCTTGAACCTTGCTAGTAGAGAAGTAGAAGTCTACTGCTAACATGCAGCTCCATTTTTTAGCTACTCTTACAGGAGTATTTGACCTGGGCAAGGGGGCGGTCGACCGCCCGGTTGACCCGCCTTGCCTTTTGGCAAGCGAACGAACGTTCTTTCGAACGAATCAGCAACGAGTGAACACGTATTTTGCATCGGTTAAACCGATCTGGTCCCTCTGTTTCTGCATTCGATGACTCCTATTCAGCCTATGACGTGGTTGCATCATATTCAATCTCCAAATCCAACGGTTCGAGATCCACTTCTACACCTTAAATAGACCCCTAGACCTAACACTTTATCTCATTCTAGGTTTTCTCCAATTGGGTTCACCTTTCTAGAAATGACCCTAAACGAAATAATTTTTTCAAAGAAGAAAATAGTTATAAATTAAATTATTTTACAACTCCAAGTGGATCCGAGAAGACCAAAGAAAGAGCTTAGGACCGGTGGCGAGTGATTGTAATTATTTTAAAGATTTCTTTAAGTAATTTAAAATAATAGGGTTTCCAATAGTTTTAGTTTTATTGCGATTTTTGGAATAGTCTTTTCAGTAGTTTATTTATAGTTTTTAGAATTATTTTCAGTCTATGTCCTTTCAGCTATTCTTTTCAGTAATTTTAGTTTATTTCTATTAATTATAGTTTTTCCGTTTATTTATAGTTTATTTCCAGTATTTTAGTTTATTTACTGTTATTTATACGTCATTTACATCTTCTTTCTACGCTTTGGATTTTCTTCTATTTTTAGTTTTCTTTTATTCCTCCTTCTTCTACGCGTATGAATTAGAATAGGATTAACGCGGATACGGATTAAATTGTAAGAAAACTGAAATAATGGAATATAAGATGTAAATTTCAAAGACTGTAATATAAATGAAATTAGACTGAAATTACGTCTAATTATGACGTTACTTGGACTGAATTAAAAATATTGGCTTAGTTATAACTTAGAATTATAACTAAAAAGAGTAAAAGATGAAAGATGCTTATTTTCACACTTAGACCTTGGGTTAAGTAATAAGCATGATTATAATGTAGGTTATAATAAGAAAAAGAATAGAATAAGGCTTATTTTAAGACTTAGGAGAAATTAATAAGCACAGATAGTAGAGAAAAATGTAAAGGCTTATTTAAATAATTTACCCAAGTTAATAAGCAAAGATGAAAGTAGGACCTGTACCAAATAGCATTCCCTATTAGACAAAACGGTGAGCCTAGGACACGCTTATGCTAAGAAGGATAGTAATTGGTCAAATAGAAGTCCAAATCACGGGGGATTTGGATAAGAGGCGCAACTAGATATTGTTTGGATGACGGGCCAGTACCAACAACATTTCCACTATAGATTCTATGGACAAACGGTGATCTCACATTAGCCTGAAGTGGGATGAGGGGCACGCTTATGCTGGAGTTGGAGGTAATAAGAATACCCAATAGGTGGAGCAAAAGGTAGCATGGGCATGGTGGCAGTTACGCGTGCGACTTCCGTTCGGATGCTCAGTAATAGCTATGAGTTCCAAGCGCTTAGTATGAGTGTCTTTCGTAGACACCATTGCCTTATGTGTAGAGAGCTATATATGTTGTCCGGATCCACAGTAGTTGCTCTGTGCATCTTTCATAGATACCATTGGCTGCCGTGTAGGGAGTTATATAGCGGCTGATCCGCAGTAAGATCTATGGAGTAGCAAACCAATCAAAAAAGGTAGAATTAGGGTTACATCCTAATTACAGGATTAGGAATTTAGCCTAATCAAAGCAAAAATCAAGGACAAGTGCAAGCAATCAAAGTTAACTTATCTTATAAATTGAGCAATATTTAATTATATTTATTTCCAGTTTATCTCTTTCCTATTTTCTTTGTTATCCTTATTTATGCTAGAACTGTTGTAGAGTCTATTACTTTTATCTTGCTTAAAGACTCTAGTAATTACTATCATTCATCAGACTTTTAGTCTGATCCACTCCTCTATTTTCCCTTTTCCCCCCTTAGGCAATCAAGGGAGAATTCAGTAGATTGCTGTCGCTTGACGGTTTTCTTGGAGGAGTTCTCTACTATGTATTTCTTTTATTTCAGCTTTAGTTCTTTCTATGTACTGGCTTATTTCGAGGGATATTATGTACTTTGATTTTGAGACTATGAGTTTTTGTTTCCTGAGACATATTAGATTTTTAGACATGTATGTGGTATTTGGTATTTGACTTATTTAAGAAGCTTTGTTTTAATTAAGTTATTATTTTAAGTTTCCGCTGTTTTTATCTATATTTGTTTTGCGAATATTAGTCTCTGTTAGCTTTAGTTATACCTACAATGCACCACGCCTTTTAATGTGTCCTTTTGGGTATATTAAGGGGTGTGGGGGTGTTTACTTGGTATCAGAGCCTAAGGTTATAGGATTCTAATTTTTTTTAAAAGTAAAGTATTATTCAGAAAAGAACTTTTAGAAATGATTTTTAAGTATAAAATAATTTTTATAAAAATCCCTTCATAAGTTCAGCCCAATCTCCCTTTGACTCTTTCCTAAACTATCGTTTTCTTTTCGTAAAATGGTCGATTCCCCAAACCTTCCTGAAGCCATTCCAGTCCCAGCCTGGTTTCATAGGTACTTACAAGCCACGACTCCAGAGGTGCACGGGCCTATGCCCAATCCTGCACCAGCGGGTTGGAATCCCATCAACCCACCTGCCGCCATCAATTTCTCTAAGCTTTGTAAAGATATTGCGAGTTTGGGCGGGAAGACTTTTTCTGGCAAGGAGACTTTTGTGGAGGCGAGAGCATGGCTTAGGGACACAGAGAGGATTTTTGATCTTTTGGGATTGGATGGTCAGTAGTGAGTTCAACTAGCCGCTTGGCAGCTAAAGGAGGGGCATCTCATTGGTGGGAGGTGATCGAGTTGGAGGGTAGAACTGTTACTTGGGATGGATTCCGGGAGCGATTCGATAGGAAGTTTCTATCTCAGGTGGAAGAGAGTGTTCAGTTGGAGAGGTTTATCAATTTGAAGCAAGGGAGTTTGTCTGTTAAGGAATACATCAATCAATTCAATGAGCTGTCGCGGTTTGGTATGGATTTGGTGAACATACAGCATAAGAAAGCTATGAAGTTTGCGAAGGGATTTAATCAACCCCTTCAGGGATTATTGCTGACTTATGTACCGATAAGAGCTACTTATGAGTCTTTGGTCGAGATGACGCTTATGTCAGATACAGTCAAGGAGGGAGAGTCTAAAGAGGAGGTTAAGTCAGAAGGTTCAAAGAAGAAGTGGTGGAAAAAGAATAAGAAGAAGAAGAAAGGTGATGGTCATCAGAAGTAGATTAAAAAAGGAATAAAGTGCCATGGTTGTGGGAAGGTTGGACATATGGCCAAGGATTGCTGGAAGGAGAAGATGTAGGGTAAGTGCTATACTTACGGGCAGCCCGGTCAAATGAGTAGGAGTTGTCCCTAGGGAGCAAGTGCACCAGTTGCGCAGATTCAGGCGTTAGACACAGCACCTTCCAGTAGCATTCCAGATAGAGGTAGGAAAGTCACAGTTGAAGGTTTGATTTCTATATCTGATTTTCCCATTCATACTTTATTTGATTTTGGAGCATCACAGTCTTTTATCTCTAGTTCTCTAGTAGATTGTTTGCACTTGGACATATCATTAGTAGTAGACCTCATTATTGTTTCAAACCCCAAAGGAGGATCGACACACTTATCTATGGTTTGTAGGGGTTTGAAAATCTTTATCGTAGGCGTAGAATTTGACTGCAACGCCTATGTTTTGGGATTCTCGGGGTATGGGATGATCTTAGGGATGGATTGGCTATCCACATACAGAGCTATCTTAGACTGCGAGAGGAGAGTCGTCAGACTTTAGACTTGTAGTGGTAGGACTCTAGAGGTATCTTGCGACCCACAAGGGTCAGTCATGTTGAGTTTTCTCTATTCCCTCGATTCATCGTCATCATAGTTGCATTCGGTTCCTGTCGTTAGAGATTTTGCAGACGTCTTTGAGGAGGTTAGGGGACTACTCCCTAAGAGAGAGATTGACTTAGGATTTATTTGACCGAGAATGCTAAGCCAGTAGCGTTACCGATGAGGCACATGGCACCTAGGGAGAGGAAAGAATTGCGCAAGCAGATTCGTAAGCTTTTGGAGAAGGGATTCATAAGAAGGAGCATATCGGAGTGGGGAGCGCCAGTCGTCTTCGCCACTAAGGCGGATGGTTCTCTCCGACTTTGCGTAGATTATAGAGAATTAAATAAGCTCACCAAGAAGAACCAATATCCACTCCCTAGGATTGATGATCTTTTTGACTAGTTGGTAGGTTCTTCGGTCTTCTCTCAGCTTGATTTAGCCACGGGATTCCATCAGCTTAGAGTCGCTGATGACAGCATAAATAAGACTGCCTTTAGGACACCGGACGGATTCTTCGAGTGGTTGGTTATGTCATTTGGGCTAACCAATGCTCCAATCTATTTCGTTGATTTGATGAGTCGTGTCTTTAGGGATGTCCTAAATAAGTTTGTGGTGGTATTCGTGGATGATATCTTGGTATTTTCCAAGAATATAGAGGAGCATGTTATTCATTTGGAAGAAGTTCTTTGCACACTTCGTAGTCATCATTTGAGAGCTAAGTTTTCGAAGTATCATTTTTGGAGAGAGGAAGTTCGTTTCTTGGGGCATGTAGTCTCGAAGGAAGGTTTGGCTGTTGACCCCGCCAAGGCTATTGCAGTGCAAGATTGGAAGGCCCCCAAGAACGTTACCGAGGTTAGGAGCTTCCTAGGATTGGCTGGCTACTGTAGGAAGTTCATTAGGGACTTTGCCAAGATTTCGGCACCACTCATGCGCCTTACTAAGAAGAATAAAGCTTTCGTGTGGGACGTGGATTGTGAGGATTCCTTCACAAAGCTTAAGAGAGCCCTTACTAGTGCACCAGTGTTAGTTTTACCCGACGGAGCTAAGCCTTTCACTGTATACACCGATGCATGCAGAACGGGTCTAGGAGCGGTGTTGATGCAAGAAGGGAGGGTAGTGTGTTATAGTAGTAGGCAGTTGAGGATGCATGAGAAGAACTACCCTACCCATGATTTGGAGTTGGCTGCCATAGTTTTTGCACTCAAGTCTTGGAGGCACTATTTTCTTGGAGAGAGGTTTGAGCTTTTTACTGACCATAAGTCTTTAAAGTACCTATTCTTGCAGAAGGACTTGAACTTGGGGCAACAGAGGTGGATGGAGTTTTTAGCCTCGTATGATTTTGAGATAGCTTATACCCCTAGAAAGGGTAATGTGGTTGCAGATGCATTGAGTAAAAAGAAAGCAACCTTTAGTCCTTTGTTCGTAGAGTGGAGGAGCTTGGAGTTTATTTCTACTTTTGATTTTAAGCCCTCTACGGACATTACTCCCAGATTGTTGGCGACATTAGAGGTGAGGCCTATCCTTATGGATCAGATTGGCTCGAGGCAGCAGGAGGATTCAGAGCTCAAGGGCATTATGGATAGGATTAGCCGAGGAGAGGTCTCGAGACATCTCCAACGCTATTCCATTGATAGCAGAGGGTGGCTTAGGAGAGATGGGAGGCTTCGTGTTCCACGCGCTAGTGACTTGTTGAGAGCAGTTTTGGAGGAGGCGCACCATTTCCGTATGACTATTCATCCGGGTGGTGACAAAATGTATCAGGAAATGAAGAGGATGTTCTATTGGGGCGGCATGAAGAAAGACATGGCGGAATTAGTAGCTAAGTGTCTCATATGCCAAAGGGTAAAAGCAGAGCAGCAGAAGCCCGATGGATTACTTCAACCCATAGATGTGCCAGAGTGGAAGTGGGATAGTATTTCTATGTATTTCATTGATGGTTTACCCCATTCTAGGAAGGGGAACACTAGCATTTGGGTGATTGTTGATAGATTGACCAAGAGTGCTCACTTCATCCCAATTAAGAGTAAGCGTACGACTTCATATTTGGCATCCTTGTATATTCGAGAGATAGTCCGTCAACATAGAGTTCCTTCTAGCGTTGTTGGTGATAGAGATCCCATTTTCACTAGTGAGTTTTGGAGAAGCTTACAGGAGGCGCTAGGGACGCAACTTAGGTTGAGTATGGCCTATCACCCACAAACAGATGACCAAACGGAGAGGGTAAATAAGGTGTTTGAGGATTTTCTATGGATGTGCATTTTGGACTTTGGAGGAACTTGGGAGTAGCATCTTCCGTTGGTTGAGTTTGCATACAATAATAGTTACCAAACAAGTATAGGAATGGCACCATTCGAGGCTTTATATGGGAAACCTTGCAAGTCCCCATCATGTTGGGTAGAGTCTACGGAGAAGTTATTACTTGGACCCGATATGGTTAGGGAAACCTCTGAGAGGGTGGATTTGATTCGGCGAAGGATGAAGACAGCTCAAGACAGACAGAAGTCTTATGGGGACAAGCAGAGGAGAGACTTAGACTTTAAGGTTGGAGACTTAGTTTTTATCAAAGTGTCCCCACTTAGGAAGGTGGTAAGATTCGAATCAAATGGAAAGTTAGCCCTTAGATTTGTTGGACCATTTCCTATCACAAAGAGAGTTGGGAAGATGGCTTACCGAGTGAAGCTACCTGATAGGCTCGCAGGAGTGCACAACGTTTTCCATGTTTCACACTTACGAAAGTGCTTACATGACTCGGCGGAGGTTGTAGAGCCTAGTCAGTTGGAGGAGGTGGAGGTAGAAAGGGAAGATTCTGTTCGGTGTATCCCCACGAAGATTGTTGGAAGAGATATCAAGCGACTAAGGAATAAGGAGGTTACACCGATGAAGGTGCAATGGGAAGATGATGTCGCAGACGCCACTTGGGAAGCATAAGAGAAGATTCGTACTTCATATCCTCATCTTTTTGATAGCAAGTTTTAGAATTCCTTTTTCCATCTTTAGATTTGAATAGGTTCTTTCCTTTATTATCCTTTGGGAGGGTAGAACTTAGGATTTTACCTCTGGATGGTAGGATTTGATGTAAACATGTTAATAGAACATGATATTAATGATGTATGCTAGTGATTGCAAGTGTTTGCTAGTGGATGCTGTGGACGCATATAGGTACACTAGGCACTATTATTCCTTAGGGATCGGCCTAACTAGGACACTAGAGCATATGCATATGGATGTGTGCACATTTTTATTTTATTTCCATGATTGCTATAAATAATGTTTATCACATGATTGTTGCATTTGGATGATGCTTGTAGCATGCATATAGAATTATCAGTATCATTAGGAAATTTTTGCATTCATTTGGATACATGGCACGGATATGATTACATAAAAAAGAGGTCAACTGAATCAGTGGACCGCTTAATCTTCTGCATTAGTTAGAGACATTTACACTACACTAATTGCATAAGTATCATAAATTGCATTAGAAAAACTTAAGGACAATGGATGAATGGTTAATGATTGAGTAGTTGGTTGTAGAATTGGATGAAAACATTTAGTACACTCTTTTATCCTTAGAGATTTCGGGGACAAAATCCCTTAAGGAGGGGAGAATGTAACAACCCGAAATTTAACCCATAATAAATAATTTGTTAATTAATTAGATAATAAAATAACTTTGTGAAATTATCAGAATTAAACCACAGAAGTTGCAACATTGTGTCCGTGGTAATTTTCTGATCAATTTCCATATATAGAACGTCAGAAACCAAGCTAATATGACCAAGTTATAAAATAATGAAATAAAAAGAATATATATATATATATATATATATATATATAGGTCGACCGGCCGGTCGACCTGGGCAAGGGGGCGGTCGATCGCCCGGTCAACCCGCCTTGCCTTTTGGCAAGCGAACGAGTGAACACGTATTTTGCATCGGTTAAACCGATCTGGTCCCTCCGTTTCTGCATCCGATGACCCCTATTCAGCCTATGACGTGGTTGCATCCTATTCAATCTCCAAATCCAATGGTCCGAGATCCACTTCTACACCTATAAATAGGCCCCTAGACCTAACACTTTATCTCATTCTAGGTTTTCTCCAATTGGGTTCACCTTTCTAGGAAGGACCCTAAACAGAATAATTTTACCAAAGGGGAAAATAGTTATAAATTAAATTATTTTACAACTCCAAGTGGATCCGAGAAGACCAAAGAAAGAGCTTAGGACCGGAGGTGAGTGATTGTAATTATTTTAAAGATTTCTTTAAGTAATTTAAAATAATAGGGTTTTCAATAGTTGTAGTTTTACTACGATTTTTGGAGCAGCCTTTTCAGTAGTTTATTTACAGTTTTTAGAATTATTTTCAGTCTATTTCCTTTCAGCTATTCTTTTCAGTAATTTTAGTTTATTTCTGTTAATTATAGCTTTTCCGTTTATTTACAGTTTATTTACAGTATTTTAGTTTATTTACTGTTATTTATACGTCATTTACATCTTCTTTCTACGCTTTGGATTTTCTTCTATTTTCAGTTTTCTTTTATTCCTTCTTCTTCTTCGCGTATGGATTAGAATAGGATTAACGCGGATACGGATTAAATTGTAAGAAAGCTGAAATAATGGAATATAAGATGTAAATTTCAAAGACTGTAATACAAATGGAATTGGACTGAAATTACGCCTAATTATGACGTTAATTGGACTGAATTAAAAAGATTGACCTAGTTATAACTTAGAATTATAACTAAAAAGAGTAAAAGATGAAAGAAGCTTATTTTCACACTTAGACCTTGGGTTAAGTAATAAGCACGATTATAACGTAGGTTATAATAAGAAAAAGAACAGAATAAGGTTTATTTTAAGACTTAGGAGAAATTAATAAGCACAGATAGTAGAGAAAAATGTAAAGGCTTATTTAAATAATTTACATAAGTTAATAAGCAAAGATGAAAGTAGGACCTATACCAAATAGCATTCCCTATAGACAAAACGGTGAGCCTAGGACACGCTTATGCTAAGAATGGTATTAATTGGTCAAATAGAAGTCCAAATCATGGGGGATTTGGATAAGGGGCGCAACTAGATATTGTTTGGATGACGGGCCAGTAACAACAGCATTTCCCCTATAGATTCTATGGACACACAGTGATCTCACGTTAGCTTGAAGTAGGATGAGGGGTACGTTTATGTTGGAGTTGGAGGTAATAAGAAGACCCAATAGTTGGAGCAAAAGGTAGCATGAGCATGGTCGTAGTTACGCGTGCGACTTCCATTCAGGTGCTTAGTGATAGCTATGAGTTCCAAGCGCTTAGTATGAGTGTCTTTCGTAGACACCATTCCCTTCTGTGTAGCGATCTATATATGTCGTCCAGATCCACAGTAGTTGCTCTGTGCATCTTTCATAGGTACCATTGGCTGCTCTGTAGGGAGTTATATAGCGGCTGGTCCGTAGTAAGGTCTATGGAGTAGCAGGCCGATCAAAAAGGGTAAAATTAGGGTTACATCCTAATTACAAGATTAGGAATTCAACCTAATCAAAGAAGAAATCAAGGACAAGTGCAAGCAATCAAAGTTAACCTATCTTATAAATTGAGCAATATTTAATCGTATTTATTTCCAGTTTATCTCTTTCCTATTTCCTTTGTTATTCTTATTTATGCTAGAACTTTTGTAGAGTCTATTACTTTTATCTTGCTTAAAGACTCTAGCAATTACTATCATTCATCAGATTTTTAGTCTGACCCACGCCTCTATTTTTCCCTTTCCCCCCATAGGGAATCAAGGAAGAAGTCAGTAGATTACAATCGCTTGGTGATTTTCTTGGAGGAGTTTTCTACTATGTATTTCTTTTATTTCAGCTTTAGTTCTTTCTATGTACTAGCTTATTTCGAGGGATATTATGTACTCTGATTTTGGGACTATGGGTTTTTTTTCATGAGACATATTGGATTTTTAGACATGTATGTGGTATTTGGTATTTGACTTATTTAATAAGCTTTGTTTTAATTAAGTTATTATTTTAATTTTTCGCTGTTTTTATCTATATTTGTCTTGTGAATATTAGTCTCTGTTAGCTTTATTTATACCTACAATGCACCACGCCTTTTAATGTGTCCTTTTGGGTATATTAAGGGGTGTGAGGTGTTTCAGAAATATTGCTTGTAAAAATCTTTATAGGTTAATCATGATTACTTGATCATGTAAATTGAGAGCAAGTAGAATTGATTGATTTGAAATTTTTACCCATCAAACACAACTACTTCAATAAAAATTTAACGCTTAAATGGTACATGTATAAATGCCATGGATCACAAATTTAATTCCAATAATATATCAAAATTAAATACATATAGTAGGTACTTGTAGCAATCATAATTCTTTCCAAATTTGATATACCCTTTTCATTTGGATATAATGAAATATGTTCAGATTATAAATGTCCGACGAATAATTTTCTGTTACATATCTGTTATAAATTTTACAAATAAGTCGTAAGAATATATGCTTGTATGATTCAGACGCTTTACTTACAATATTAATGTAAAAACAAAACCAATTGTATACTGTAAACAAAATATCAGTAACACTTTATCTTATACCAAAATTAATCTAATTCACAATCATATTACAGAAAACTGAATGACATGTCAAGATGAAAAAATTCATGACGAAAACCTGCAATGAATTCTTAGAAAGTAGGCCAAGAGCATATTAACAAGCTCCTACAATGTTTCACTAACAAAAACAAACATTTTGAAATTCCTAAATCCCAAAGACTTACAATGAACTAATTCTTGGAAAAATATTTTAGGACCGAAGTTACCCACTTAATCTTTTCACATCATTGTAAGAGAAATCAGAGTTTTGATATTGACTTGAAAAGAAGAACTTGATTTTATTGCAATTGAATTGTATACAGAGGAGAAAGTTGTATAGAGAAAACGAAAATACTTAGTAGTAATGTAACGTGACTCTGTACAATGTGTGTGTGTGTATATATATATATATATATATAAGTGCAAAACATATATGGGCTGACATAAGGCCCATTAGTAATGCAACCCGCACCATTATACAATGTTGTTGAGATGATTTTGTACAGCCGCCTTATCATTATCTCGTTCATTTTATTTCTCTCAACACCCCCCCTCAAACCGATCTAGGGTTATGGCGAAATTCAATTTTCCTTCGAAATTTTCTCAAAACTTCAAATCTTCTCCAAAATAGATGTCAATAACTTCATATTTGTGCCATCTTCCTAGAGTAGAGACAGTCGTGGAGGAATTATAGCCTCTGCATGTGTCGGCCTTAGATCTGAAGATCAGATCTGAGGTCGATTTGGTGACTTTAGCTTCAGATCTACAATATTTCCCCGAGAGAGAAGATTTGAAGAGGATTTATGGTCTTTGCTCGTGTCAATTTGAAGTCCGTGACCAAAAAACAGTGAGATTTGTAAAGAAAGATGATGTCCTTGAAACTTGACAGCAGAAGCGAGGTTGAGATAGAAACTGGAGACATGTTAGTTGGAGTACAAGTGATCGCCTATTTCTCGGATCTTCAGATCTGACCTTAATATGGTAAAATTCTTACTTGACAGAGCTTTAGTTAAGATATCTGCACCCTGGTAAGCTGAAGGTACATGATTTATTTGCAACTTTCCTTTTATTACTTGCTTATGCACAAAGTATAAGTCTATTTCTATATGCTTAGTTTTGACATGAAGTATAGGATTAGCAGTAAGAGACACAACACTTAGATTATCGCACCATATGATCGGTTTGATATCAGTGTTAACTTTCAGTTCACTAAGTAGAGATTGTATCCACATGATCTCCACGGTAGCATCGGCAACACTTCTATATTCAGCCTCTGTGCTGGATCTTGACACTGTAGGTTGTTTCTTTGAACACCATGATATTAGGTTGTCTCCCATATATATATACAAAAACTCGTTGTTGATCTTCTATCATTTGGATCACTAGCCCAGTCTGCATCTACATAACCTGTTATATTGAGACTGTTGCATGCTTTTAGTGTTAAGCCATAATTTGCAGTCTCTTTGAGATATCTCAGAATTCTCTAGACTGCCTTCCAGTGCTCATCAAGGGGATTCTGCATAAATTGACACACTTTGTTAACACTAAAAGAAATATCTGGTCTTGTTATGGTTATATATTGCAATGCACCAACAATGCTTCTATATTATTTATCATTTAATATAGATTCTCCCTTGTTTTTGGAGAAATGCTGATTGGTAATCATAGGTGTAGGCAGATGGTTAGCTTCATTCATTTTTGCTTTGACTAGAAGATCTGTAATATATTTCCTTTGGCTCGGAAAAATTTCTGAGTTTGATCTTGTCACTTCAATACCCAAGAAATATTTAGATCTCCAAGGTCTTTAATTGAAAATTGTTTGTCCAAGTATTGAATAATATTGCTAACCTCTGCTTCATTATTACCTGTAACAATTAAATCATCAACCTAAATTATAATGTAAACAGTGATATCCCTACTTGTGTTAACAAATAGAGAATTATCCGATCTGATAGGTTGAAAATCCAAGTTGGATAGTGTGATTTTCAACTTATCAGACCATACTTTGGGTGCCTATTTTAGGCCATATTTGGCCTTGTTTAGCCTGCAAACATAATTTTTGTCTTGCTCATATCCTTGAGGTTTCTCTATGTAAACCTCTTTATTCAGATCACCATTTAGAAAAGCATTATTGACATCAAGTTGTCTTATTCTTTAGTTCTTGTGTAGAGCTAATGTAAGAATAATCCTAATAGTTGTTGGCTTTACCATTGGAGAAAAAGTTTCATTAAAGTCAAACCCATGTTGCTGAGTGGAGCCTTTTGCTACTAGTCTAGCCTTGTATTTTGAAATGGATCCATCTAGATTCTTTTTCAGTTTATAAGTCCATCTACAACCCACTATATTTTTATTTTCTAGTGGTGGAACAAGACTTCATGTCTTGTTTCTCATAAGTGCACTATATTCACTGTCCATAGCAGTTTTCCAGTTTCTGTCTTTTATAGCTTGATTGAATGTAACTGGTTCTTCTGATGTTATTCACATAGTAGTGACAGTGTATGCTTTAAGCTTGAATATTCCACTCTTTTCCCTTGTAATCATGTGATGTCCACCTCTAACCTGTGGTTCACTATGAGATGATTATGTACCTCTATCTGTATTACTATTTGATTCTTATTGTTGATCAATATTTTGTGTTTGGCTTGATGTAGTGTCAGGAGATTGATCAATGGGTTCAGGGGACTCTACCTGACCTAGTTCTGTGAACAAAGTGTATTGTGGAGCAGAGTTGTCTGGATTCATTTCAATTCCTTCACGGCTCCAATCACTTGAGTATAAAGGTATTGGAGGTATTGAAACTCTGGGATTATAAACTTTCTTGGTTGTCTTCATATTTGTAGTAGAATAAGGGAAAATGCATTCATTAAGCACAACATGCCTACTAATGTATTTTTTCCCATTACTGTCAAGACACTTATATCCCTTTTGGTTTGTGGCATACCCTAAGAATGTACATGGTGTGGACCTGAAATTTAGTTTATGAGAGTTATATGGTCTAGTATAAGGAAAACATAGACATCCAAAGGCCTTTAAATTTTGATATCCTGGTTTTGTATTAAATAAAATTTCAATTGGTGTTTTATCCTTTAATACTTTAATTGGTAATCTATTAATTAGATACACAACAGTATTGAAGGAGTCTGGCCAGAATTTTAGTGGCAAAGATGCCTGAGCAAGAAGAGTTAGGCTAGATTCAACAATATGTCCATGCTTTCTTTCTATCAGACCATTTTGCTCAGAGGTGTAGGGACAAGTCATTCTATGAACTATCCCCTTTATGCTAAAATAACTGTTAAGTGATTTAAATTCTCTACCTCCATCAGTCTGAATGACTTTAACTTGATGATTGACTTGCTTTTCTATTTGAGTAATAAAGTTTATTGCAACATTATAAGTTTCAGACTTTGATCTCAGAAAATATATCCATGTATATCTAGAATAAGCATCTATAAATGAGATATAATAAGCCATAATCAAAATTAATAGGTGCTGGCCCCCAAAGATCAGTGGCTATTAGTTCTAAGGGTTTTACATATTTAGTCAATGAGTTAGAAAAAGAAAGTTTATGACTTTTATCCATTTGGCAATATGTACAAATATATGGTAAAGTGATATTTCCAACAGAAATCTTATTTTCTACCAAAATTTTCTTTACTATGTTGGCATTGGGATGACCTAACTTGTAATGCCATACATCAAATTTGCTCATACTGTTATCAGATTGAACTGTTTCAGAAAAATTACAATATTTATTCCGTTTTTCAGAATCTCTTAACTCCACAGAATTAAATCTATACAGTCCCTTGACTACTTCACCCTGTAAAAGAATTTCTCTAGTTAGAATGTCTCTAGTTAGAATGTCTCTAACTAAACAATATGTAGGATAAAACTCAAAGTAAACATTGTTATCACTTGCAAAGTATGATACACTCATGAGATTCTTTTTTATTTGTGACACTCTTAATAAGTTATTGAGGTAAAGTTTTCTTTGACCTTTGATGCAAGCAATACCAGTGTGTGAGATCTTTATGGACTCACCATTTCCCATATGTATAGATTTATTACCTTTGTACTCTTTATTGCCCAAGTTCAGATTATCCAGATTGCTAGTGATATGATTGGTTGCACCTGAGTCTGGGTACCAACTTTCATTATTGATATGTTTAGGTCTGGTAGATTCATTCAGATGATACATTCTTGAATTTTATGTTGAATTGACCGAGTCTTGTTGAACCTGTGCTATGTTTGCACTAGGATTGCCACATTTCTGTGTGTTGGTAGTTTGATTTGGTGTGACATTTGTATTAAACCTGAAATAACGTCTCATAGCTGTATGGCCAAGTTTTTGACAAATTTGACATCTTGGTCTTGTACTGTTATTCCATCTGCCTCTACCTCTAGACCTACTGGATTGAACCCCTCTTTGAAAGAATTGTGCACCCTTGTTATTCTGATAGAGTTAGGGGTATGCCCTAGAGGCAATTATGTAATTTGTTACATATATCTAACTCGTTGACCAATCTTGTTCGAAATAAAAGGTATTTTCTTCCTATTATATAATTGATATAATGTGATTATATTAATTAATTAACTTAATTAAAAGTATATTTAATAGAAAAATCCATAAATGTTATATTTTGTGATAGTAGTTACAAATTGTTGTAACCGTGAGTAATTTATCACAACGAAACAAATATACCATTTTAAATGTTCCTAGTCAAGATGCATCGAGTCTGGATATCGATGTATTCGTTGAGACTGGAGTACGTGACGCTCTCTAAATATTGAGCAGTGTATTACTCATGACCACTGGGGGCACCTAAGGGTTACGTACTAATAGTTATTGAATAATTATGGAACGACTCACTCGATAGTTTTATTTTGGTTAATATAACTAAGAGCAAACAAAAAATATCGATGTGACTGATTTACACAGTTCTCTCGACTTGAGAATACTGTGGTTCTTCAATATGAAGCTCCGCTTTGATTATAGCCAAATCATGGCATGGCGTCCATCGAGTGACTATAGTTGAGTCGAGTGGAAGTATTGGAAGTGAAGCACTATTCAAGAGAGGATTCGTCTCCTCAGTTATATGCGGTTAGTATCACAGTCAACTCAAGTCAACTCAAAGTTAAAGTCTCTGGCCAGAGCATTTCGGTTAATAATAATTGTTATTATTGAACCAAGGGCTTTGTATTTGGACTAAAAAGTTGAATGTGGATAAGGTTGAAATTTTGACCATTACCAAATTCCATAAGTCCAAAGTGATATAGTTTTGACGAAGAGAATTGGTGTAAACAAATATCACAACCGGGTAACGCTTATTAAACTAAAATTGGATTTTACCAAAAATGAGTAAGCAATAAATTTGGCCATAATGTCACACCACCTCCTAAATGACATGTGAACGTTAACAATAGAATAGTTTGATGTTAATCGCTGACCAAATTTACACCCAAGAGTTACACAGCCGAAATAATGAATTCCCTTAAGAGCGAACGATTTAATTAGTTTATAATTTATAAATTAATTAAATTAATATTTATGAAATATTAATTATAAAAGTTGAATATGATTTGAGAAATAAATAATGTTATATATATTTATAACAGTTATAAATATATCGATCGATATACAATATCGACAAGCAATTAAATTAGATTTAATTGCATAGTATTTTGGCTTGGGTTTAGATGGGTTTAAGGCCCATCAATAGGGCTGCAAAATTTCGGTTTTGGGAAGGTCTAGGGGTGGCTAAAACATAGGGAATTGGCTTGGAGATAATGGGTTGAGATCAAGTGTGAATGGGTAAAAAGGTTTTCCTCATTTCTCTCTAATACAACCCAATACATACATACATACATACATACATACATACATACATACATACATACATATATATATATATATATATATATATATATATATCTAAAATATTGACCGAACTTTTTGGCCACCACTACCTTCTACATTGCTGGTTAAAACATAGCTCTCAATCCACTCCAAAATTCTCAAATATATTTCAAATTAAAATAATACTATTCGATAGTTAGAGGTCGGTGATTCCGGACTTGCAATCTGATGAATCAAGAACAGTAAAAGGAAGGAAAGTCATTGCTTCAACGTGGATTCAAAGGCATCATTAAATTGGTAATTTTAATTCATATTACAGTAATTGAATTATATTCTATGATCCTATAATAAGCAATTTAATATCTGTTTAAATATATTGCTGCTATATGTTTAGTTTGGTGAGATTTTGTAAGTAGATGTAGTTGTCATAAATCAGTTTGGTTATGTGCATAATTTGTTTATTATAATATTTGATTTATGCATAGACAAATGTTTTTTACTTTACAA
This sequence comes from Allium fistulosum, assembly GCA_030737815.1. Taxonomy (NCBI): domain Eukaryota; kingdom Viridiplantae; phylum Streptophyta; class Magnoliopsida; order Asparagales; family Amaryllidaceae; genus Allium; species Allium fistulosum. The sequence continues at coordinate 539,691,382 of CM060901.1, read as the reverse complement.
AATCAATTTTTGTCACTAATAATTGTTTTATATATATTTATTAATAAATTCATATATATGTATTAGTGTATATTTCTCTCTCATAATAGCATATATGCATATATAAGATATATATATGATTTAAAAATTTTAGTACACTTATTTATATATAATATGAATTTACAAATTTTAAAATTAATTATCATACATACATTCATATTTTTAAATTAACATTTATTGAATTTTGAATTGTTTATTATATATAAAATAATTATTACATTAAAAATTCAATTTATATTTAAAAAAATATTATATCATTCCAGAAACGTATAGAAATTTTTTTAGGATTTTTTCAATAAAGTTTATTATTTTTAATAATTAATATTATTTCAAAAAAAATGTTTATGATTTATTAAAAATAATAATTTAATTGAAAAATTCGTCAAAATTTTTGTAACCTTTCTTTCATGATCTTAGAATTTCTTAAATTTTAAAATTTAATTTATAATAATATATTATTTTATATTAAATAATTATTGCCGAAATCAATGTATTTGTTTTTAAAAATAATATTTCAACTTTGAAAAATCTCGAGATTTTTTCTAAGCTCTATTTTATGATCCTAGATTTTATAAAATTGTAAAATTTGAATTTTCATCAATATATTATTTTATGTTAATTATTTATGGATGAAAACATTATTTTATTCATAATATATACAGATTAAAATACTAAAATTATTATGTTTGCAAAACTAAGTTAATTTTTAATTATAAATAATTTTTAATAATTATTCTCTCTCTTTCTATATATATATATATTTATCTATATATAAATGTTTTATGTTCATATATTATATATAATATATTTATACGTACGTGTGTGTGTATTTTGTAACACATATACATGCACATATTTGGACAACATACATGACATACAAAATGAGCTAATACGTCTGTTGCGATGTAAATCCCAACATCTACATATTGGCATATTATACCTTTCACGGGTTATTATGTTACACATGCACTCACACATATATGTATATGATACATTTATGTATAAACTAAATCAAATAAAATTAATTTCATATCTTAATATATTTGAATTTAAATAAAATAAATGATTTTATTTAAATGAAATTTAGAAATGTTTAAATTCAGTTAGACTTTATAGGCTTAATAAAGATCCAATAGGGTAATTTTTTTGAAATTCACCCATAACTTTTGCTACGGGCTGGTCCAGTTCCAACAATGGTATCAGAGCCCAATAGCCTTTGCGGTCTAAATTAGTCATATTAGGGCTAACTAATTAAGCTTGCCCACTTAGTACGGTGTCTAGAAAGGTAATGTCTAGGATTAGAATTGGGTAATCAAGTACCCTGTCCTACCTAGTTACCGGCTTGGCCCGAAAGGTGAAGTGAACCCAAAGGTTGCTCCTAATTGAAAAGGCCCAACTTAATTTGGGCCTTGGGCTAATTTTCAAAATCATTTTGAAAATTAATGTTAAAGATTTTAAATTTATAGGTAAATTTAAAATAAAACAGGTTTAGTATAAAAATTATAATACTACATAAGTTTTCAAAATGTTTGAAAGGATAATGATATTTTCGAAATGTTTGAAAATACTTATATAATAGTTTCAAATTTTAAATAGATTAATAAGATTAATAAAATAAATTAATTAAATATGTTAATTAATTAATACATATATGCATGTATTATATATGTTATGTTATTTTAAAATGTTTAAGATAACATAAGTATACATGTATGCATATATATGTGTGTTACACTATAAAGGTTATAGTATATACTATAAATGTTATAGTAGATATGTCCAATATAAAAGTTATATTGGAATACTAATTTAAAATTAATTGATGAGCTAATTGATTAAAATTAATTAGATAAGATTTAATTAATGATATATTATACGTAAGACTATCATATAAATAATATGAAATATAAAAGTTATATAACAATAAAACTCATATGATATGTGTATAAACTAAATGTGGAACATTAAAGAAACCCAAATAGACTTGAGAAATAAATACATATGTAAATGTACATATACCATGATTTCTGATGTGTTTGACACTTGAATCATTGGGGTATTTCAGAAGAAATATATTATTCTATAAGTCGATATCACTCAATATATATATATATATATATTAAAGATTATGAATCTTCAATATAATGTTGTCCTCTACCATATATATATATATATTAATAAATTACTTACATACTCCTTAGTTGTTGAGCAAACTCAAGCTAGGGATGTTTTGCGTAGTATTATTAATATGTTGAACAGATGATGTAAGATAACTATATGTATTTGTTGAGAAAACTCAAGGTACATATACTATACTTAGGCTATCACGATATGGTAGGTATGAGTGAATAACCTCTTTCGATTTGTTGAGCAAAATCAAGGTCAAAATGAGATTAGAACAAGGAAAAATGGGTTAAGAGTTGTATATGATACAACCGATAAGGAGTTATCCATCGTTTGTGGGGCTATGATTTGTTGAGCAAACTCAAGGTCAGAATACCAAAACAAACGAGTCCTAACACCCACTAGTGAAGTTGTAAGACTTCTATGTTTCATTTTAGGGTTTGAAGAAACATAAAAGACCAGTGGGAGCCTAATTAGAAAAATGAAATGGTAACATTTAACCTTTCTAATATTGTAAGAACATATGCTATATAATGTTATAATTATCTACAATGATAAATTTGTGCATTTAGTATGATTGATAAAACATTTGTCAATTAACATATATATAAACAAACTGAATTGAAAGTTGACAAATAGAAACATAATATATACTTACTAATAATTCTAGTTGCATGTTATATAATGTTTCTATGCCCATGAAAGTGCCTAATTTCAACTACTTAATACATTGGTAAGTTGGTCACTTATGTTTATTTGGTTTAGACCGTGTATTGCATTTTATGAGTTTTTGAACTCTAAATGCAATTCAAGACTATGGATATTTGATCCATGTACTTTCACATATAAATACTATATAGTGAACAGTCATAGTTTGTGGGGTACAATATTTCGATGAAATTAGTTCATTCGAAGTAAGCCAATAAACAATATTTTAAGATCATGTATTCAACTTGAATGATTTCAAAAGGATCATATTGTGTTAATGTAACACAAGACCATAAACTGCGAGATACATCTAAGAATTCGATCGTTGAAATGTCATCTCCATCGGTTTACATAAAGTGCAACATATTTCATGTCCTAAATGTTAAGAATAATCAAATGCGCTTTTGTAAAAGGTTTGCTATGATATTGCAGTATGTTTTTCTTTTGAATAGTTTGACCATTTGAAACAAAAACGAATGTATAAGAATAGATGTAATTTAAGGTAAAGTTGGAATGAAGAGAATGAATAGTCACTTCTACATCATAGAGAAACATTGGAAACAAGAATTGTAATACTAATTGATACTTAATATTGGGATATGAAATATGATTTTTATTCCGAAATGTATTTTTTTTCATATAGAAAATTTTCTTTGAGTTCAAGATATTTGATCAAAGAAATCTCCACTATAAACTAATTGCATCATATGAAATAAGTAAACAATATTAACAATATTAAGTGAATGGCGGACCTCTAAATTTAGTACGCTATTATAGTAATGGCGAAAATAGTGGGAGCATGCCATATAGCACCTATGATTGCACCAAATTACAAAAATTGTTTTCGTAAAATGTACCGAACATTATTTATGAAATAATGTTTATTTTTGGTATTGACTGAAAAATATATATAACTATATTTCAATATGAGTATTATGAATATTTATTATGAAATAGAACTATATTATGGAATTTGTTTTCATAGTAAAAGTGATGCAACAAAAAATACATATGTGTCTAATATTATTTACAGTTGTTTTGGAATTATAGACTAAGCCGTAGTTTTGAGAAATAATTTTACTATATGATTATGAATCATATGATACAGGTTAATTATATCTTAAACAATTAATGAATATGCACCCATTCAGTGGGAGCATCATAAGAGTTGATGAACTTTTTAAATTAATACATATTGATGTATGCAATCACAAGTCTATTAATACCAAAAGGGTTCCACATACTTTGTTATATTCATCGATGATTTATTACCAACATGTACATATGTACTGGATACACATGTAGTAAGTTTATGATAAAATCATAGAATATAAAAGAAAAGTAAATAAAATAACATGCAATAAAATAAAATGATTTGATTTGGTTGAATAAGTGAGTATATTGGAAAGAGTTCCAAATGTACCTAAAAATGAATATAGATTCAATCTCAAAAGTCATTCCTCCATATGATACATAATGATGCATTGATAAGGAGTAATCAGACATTGTTGGACAATTTACGATTAATTGTGAGTGAAGTTGAGTTAGTTTCTTTCTATAAGGTCATGTACTTAAGAGTAGTACACAAGGTTGATATTATTTCATCTAAACAACAATTTACAAAATCATACGAGATAAGGGTTTGTAAGAAATCATAACATATCCTAGGCCAAGGAGTTGGCAGGTTGTGCGAGTTGAAAGATTGCACATAATAATTGTTCATGAGGGATCTTGTATGAATCTCCAAAAGTTTTTTGGAAAGGTCTGTCATTAAATGACATATTTATGTTTTGAATATAATTTTTGTAAACTAAAATTAGTTTTATAAATAAAAAGGTTCATAAAGCGTTTATGAATCCCTATTCTATTTGCACTAAGAAACAATTGTTGTTTCAAGATATATCAACTTCATTGTGAAGGAATTTCTTTGAGAAATTTTTGCTAGTTAAAATGGAATTGGATCTGATCCATAGATAGAACTGATTATATGAGATGAAGTGAAATTAACTAACCTAAATGAACATATAGCATTAGAATGTCTAATAAGTATTCTCGTACATCGAAGAGAAACTATGAGTTTCTTATTAATGTTGAAAATATACATTACCCTCGGTTGTTCAATTAAACCATTAAGATTGTTGACTTTATATGGTATGATGCGCAAATCTGAAATAATTCCAAGTACGCTATCAAAATATGATTTTGGTGGTCGTAACCAAAGAGATGTGATCCATCGGCCGAGATCGTGTCTTTATTGGAAAGACTAACGTGGTTAGAATTAAATGAGCAATGTTGATAAGAATAATATCCCAAATTTCAATTATTGAAATTAGCATAATCGATTCGGTATTCAACATGCTCAAGTTAATTCAGATTTACTCACAAAATTATCGCTCGATAAGACTTAGTGCTTGCTACTTATGTATCGAAACAGAAAATTTTATATAATGATTTAGAGTAAGCCGTTTACACATATTAACCAAAAATGCCTCAAAGTCAGTGGGAGCGATATTAGGTTTGTGAGTCTTTGGATATGATCCAAGAAATGATACGAATGTATCATTTTATAAGCATCAAGATTGAATAAGTATTTTAATAGAAATATCAAATAGTTTGATTTTCAATCAAAGTGCAGAGGAAGCGTGTGTTCATAAGAAAGAACGTTAAATGGTACATTGATATTTCTAAACTATAAGTAAACAACACGTTGTTGATTTTAACAATATTCTTGTATTAAAATCAACTTTAGTTATTTTAATACTAAATTTTGGATTGTAAATGATGTCTTTTATGGTGAGTATAAAAGATATAGGGATTGTCCCAAAACGATATATAAGAGCACCCCATTAAAAAGAGAACATGTAAGTTGGATTCCTTATGCATTAGCAATAGGAATTATCATACAGGTTATGTTGTGTATGATATTGTGTTTTGTTTATGCATTTGATACATGTAGCAAATATAAAATCCAAATTGATATCACTAAATGGTTGTTTGAGGTGTTCTTGCGTATTTATGAAATATTAGAGAATTGTTTATAGAAACAACGAACTCGTTGTGATGAAATGTTTAGACACAAACTTTTATAAGTGATATTGAGTATAACATGTCAATGATAAAATTCAAGTTAAAATCTTTAATTTGAAAATTTTTCAAAATAAAGGTGATTGTGGTCGATTCAACGAAATATTAAGAACATTAACTGGAATAGCGCTACAATAAACCAATGTATATAGATATAAATGCACAAATTTATAATTGAGCCAAAGGTGATTCCAAATGTTGAGAATCCCATAATATTGTTATAAGATAACAATGTCATGAAATTGGTCACGATAGAACTTAAAGCTCACTAGAAGTCGAAAGACCTACTTCGAATCGTTCCACATGATAAAGGCAGTTTATAAGTGTTAGAGAGAGTTAATCGACAAAGTAGATAATTAAAACATAATAGTATACCCATTCACTAAGGGACTGACCTAATTGGTTTTGAGAAAACGGATTGGAGAAGTTGGAATTATATTCCATAATTGACCCTAAGTGCAAGTGTGAGATTGATAGAGTTAGGGGTATGCCCTAGGGGCAATTATGTAATTTGTTACATATATCTAACTCGTTGACCAATCTTGTTCGAAATAAAAGGTATTTTCTTTCTATTATATACTTGGTATAATGTGATTATATTAATTAATTAACTTAATTAAAAGTATATTTAATAGAAAAATCCATAAATGGTATATTTTGTAATAGTAGTTACAAAGTGTTGTAACCGTGAGTAATTTTTCACAATGAAACAAATATACCATTTTAAATGTTCCTAGTAAAGATGCATCGAGATTGGATATTGTAACGTCTCGGATTTTTCACGTTCGAAAATCGACATCCGTACTTCACATTGTACTAGAATGCCGTAGATTCGACCATTCAAATCCGATTCGCCGGAGCTTATAACAACATTAAGTATAACAACACAGCGGAAGAAAAAGAATATATCAATATATATATATATAATATTGATACAATGACAGATACAAAAATCTGTTACAATATGATACAACAGAATGATACAATAGATATCAATATACATCAGAGATATGATACAAGAAATAGCAGCGGAAAGAAAATAGATAACACCAGCAGCGGATAGAATATCTCCAATAGAATGCTCCAATCCATAGCTAGAGGAAAGCAAGGTCAGTCGTCCAAGGACTGACTAGCTCCAGATAATCTACTCAACCTGAATATCTGAGAAACCCAACTCTAGACTGCCCGCGTGGAAAATGATGGGCACCCAGAGTTTAGGAAGGGAACAATAAACTCCAGCTCAGTCATGAGACTGGTGTGAGCAAACAAAACAGTTTATCTTTAAAAACAAACAACAAGAGGATTTTAAAGTCAATTCACAATGCTTTTAGAAAATGAAACTACCATAAGGCCTCCCGCACACACACACAATGCAAACGCAGAATCAGAGGAGATTTCTCCTTATGATAGTCAAAGATGCTTGATACGAGAGGATTTCTTTGATATTATTATTATAAGTGCAAAGTACCGAAAACATTTCGAAAATATAATATTAATCTTAGACAGCATAGTCATTTCGAACTATGCCTACTATAGCTACCATCTAAACAGTGGTGACCACCATAAGTAAATGGCAGGTTCTACAACTAATACCGTACAAGGTTCGTATTGGAAGATGGATTTCCAACAAATGGTCAGGCTAAGGAACTTCCTATGCCACGAAGGAACGCCTCTGGCTGGACGCTCCGAGAGACAACCTGCTCTCTGCCAAACAAGGCCGGCTACCCCCCTTCCCGGGGAATATACAAAACTTCAGATATGCCATCCCTGGTCCTTTGGGACCTTTAAACGAGAGCTCTCTAACCAACAACATCACACAGTAAATAATATAGTGTGTCCACATGAGTAAGTATCTGGGCTTCATACCATGATACTACCCTTTTCCAGAAGGAATGGTCATACCCTAGGGAAGCTACCCCTAAAACCTTGCCGCACAATTCCTGTTTCGACCATTACTGGTTTGTGAGGCTCGACGAAGTTTCATCCACAAAGCTACGCTTTGGCACAAAGCCATGCTTTGGGTCAACAGATGATCAAAGTAATGATCACAAAGATAAATGATCAAACAAATGATCATATCACAAATGATCAAACAATGATCATCACACAGCAACACTCAGCATGTCACATTACCAAATTGGGAGTATATCGCTGATAACCTTCAACTACATAACCTCTGAGCTCGTACGTCTCAGAGAAGGGTGTTAAGCTAAGAGAATAAATTATCCTCCACCAAACAGAAATGTATTTGAAAGAAATCTGCTTTATATCTCAAAATGTAATGTCAGACATGTAACCATACAAGTCTATTCCGGGTTCGAACAGAACCGAAGGCACTTCCGAAGAAGCCCTTGCAATCCGGGTATTCACAATCCCGATCGGATTTCCCATCACTTAGGAGATCTCTATACCGGCGCGACTCAGTGCAGAGACAATCGATAGGTCATCCTATCGTTCTTGCAAATACCCGGTCTTCAACACCGGTCTTCAAATGCGATCCATATACGACGTATTACTAATTCGGAATGGGTTATATGACACAAAGGTCTTTTCCCGGCTAACCCGAATAGTGAGCGCAATATTTAAAAATATATGGATATTGGTATTTCAGTTGAGTCACAATTTATTACTCAAAACCTTTCTTTTAAATGGTTTAACATATTACCATTTTCAAATCTTTTAAACAAAAAGATCTATTTTAACAACCTTCAACGGTTTAAACAATTTCCACACTTTAATCTTTTAAACAAAAGATTCATTCACAGATTTTTTTTCCAAATCAATTTCCATTTCAATTTGATTAACTCGTTAAATCTTTAAATCAAAGATTTAACTTATAGCTTTCAAAACAATTTCATTTCGAATGGTTTAAACAAACCACCATTTTAAATCTGTTAAAAATAAATAGATTCAATTCATAATTTTCAAAAAGAATTCATTCATAACTTGGAAAACCATTTTTCAATTCAATCTTGAAATCCCTTTAATTAAACTGGAATTTCATTTCTTATCTGAAAGCTTTTATTCTTTTAAAACAAACAGTTTTCATTTTGGAAATCTGATTCATCTATACGAGTTAAAGTTCTTGGGTTAAATCCAAATTCTCAAAATTATACTTTTAAAATGGTTTAACTTCATATAAACACATTTATAACATTTTTAACCGTAATTTCCAAACAGGGAATTCAATTCCTTATTTTGAATTCAAATTCAAATTAAATTATTTAAATTGGAAATTTAATTAAGTTATTTAAAATAACTTTTATCTAAAAAACTCCATTTCAAAAGCTTTAACATTTAACCCAAATTCATTTCCAAAATCAATTAAAATTAAAATTTTCAATTTCAAAAACATTAAATTTAAATCATCTGTGACTTAACCGATTTCCCCGTGAAATCCATATTTGTGTGTGTAAAAGTGTGGTCTAGGGGTTTTACACATAATAGTGCAACATCATTAATCATTACAGATCAGAATATAGAAATATAATCGATAAGCGGCATAAGCTATAACGCTTATTTTTTATTCACAGATCACAGATCACAGATATATATATATATCACAGATAAATAAATTACAGATCACAACACAAATCAGGATGTATCACAAAGCATCATATATCAGGGAAATTAATAATTCAATCATTCAGTCAAATCCAATCATCCATAAGTAAAATCAGTTAATTTGTCTGACTTATTCAAATCAGATTAATTTCTTATGAATTACTAATCTTGGTTAATTAACATTAATAAATTACAAATCATTTTGATTAATTATTCTTTAATCATTTATTAATTAACCATTAATAATAAATTAAATTAACCTTTAATTATAATTCATCAACCTTTAATTATTAAATAATTAACCTTTAGTTATTTAATTCACCATTTAATTAATTACTTTAATTAATTATTCCTCAATTAATTATCATTCCTTAATCACCTTCATTTATTAATTAACCTTTAATTAATAAATTATCCTTAATTAATCACATTAATTAATTAGCCATTAATTAATTATTGTTTAATCACTTGAGTAATCACCCTTTAATCATTAAATAATTTTCTTTTAATTACTAATATTAAAAAGTCATTAATTACCTAATTAATTTTAAGATAACCCATTTTATCTTTTATTAATCACTTTATTTATCATTTAAAATCTTTATTTATAATCTTTGAAATAAATTCATCATTAACTTAAACCCTTTAAGTTAAATTAATAATTAAAAATCTTTTAACCAAATTCAAAACTTGGGTTAACATTTACAAAAGAATCGGGTTTTAGAAAAATTGTTTTCAATAAAACTTGATTCTCTTATTAAAGTTTAAAACCTACTTTGTCTTAAATCCACAGACCCGAGCCAAATACTTGAAATACTCGAGCCATCGTTTGAAATACTCGAGCCCAATCTCGAGTTCTCCACGACATTCATTTCCCCGAGCCACCACGCAAGTTACTTCGAGACGAACCCGAGACTTTGCTTCTTCCCCGATCACAACAATACTCCCAGACCCAAACGTGCACACGTGCACATGCACAGTTGAAGCAGTCACCTCCGGTCGAAGCTCCGACCATCAACACGACGACGATCACCCATTCGAACTTCCGGACTACCCAGAAACTCGCCTCCACCTCGAATTCGAGATCGAGCAATCTGACATGAAACTGGACCAAACGACCATCACGAAATCGCCTCGTTCACGTCCCTCCGACCACCAGTAACTATGCAACTTCGGCCATGCTCTCATCTATGACCAAGCTCCCGACTCCTAAAACCTAGTTGAACTCGATCACTCCTACAGGCCGTGCCGACCAAATCAAATTGCCTAGTTAAAACTAGGGTTACAGGAGACAATTCGCCACTGCTGCCTCCTCGATGAAGTTCAACACCACTCACCATTTTTGCCTTCAACACTGATCACTCCTCCACCAACACTAAAAATCCCAGACCTCCAGAGCAACTAGATCACCAGAAAACCCCATATTTCCATGTCCAGTTCATCACAGAACTGCACACTCATCCCATCATTTTAAATTATGATTTTAGCTTCAAAAATCATTTTCTAGGATAAGAAGACAGTTTACATTATTGAATTTATAAATTAAGATATTTGATTTTTTTTTCTTATATTAAGTTTGCTTAGTTTTCTTTTCTTAGTTCCCAGTGATATTTCCAATTTATTTAACTTAAATCAATTTCTACTAAATTTTGTGATGGAACATACCAGTTCCTTTTGAAACTTAAGTTTTTAACAGAGATTAAACAAAGGGGTTTTGAATTTAAATCAAAACCAGAACATAAATCTGGAAACAAAGATGTCACATACATAATACAACAGGAATTTTTAAACTAAGTTTTAAGATCTAGAATGAATGAACAAAAGCAAGCTTTATTCTGTTTCCAGACATGCAGACATATATGTATCACAAGTAAACATATTCAAATATTTTCCACAACAAAATTCAATCATTGATCTTAACTATCAAGCTACCATCACCACAGATATCAAGAAAAATTGGTTTAAAGATGAGTTTGCTCACCTGGATGTTTTTGGAAGAAGAACAGAGACAGCCTGGAAATGCAAAGTTGAATTTGAAAGCTGGCATTTGTTTTTGATCTGAATTTTGATCTGCTACTTGAAATAATTGAGTGGAAACTGAAGCTTAGTTGTTGATGTTTGATTTGCTTTTAAACCGAGTTGAAACAACCTGAAGTCTTTTGAAAATATAGGAAGCTACTGCTAACTTTGATCTGGTTTGTTTTGTTTTAGATTGAAGTTTGTTTGTTTACAAAGTGATACTATCTCAGTTTTGAAATGAACGAATTTGAAATGAAGAAATTGATATATAAGAAAAGAAGGTTACAGGTTGAGGCATTATTTTTGTACAAGTTGATTAAAATATGTTGTACAGGGTAATATTTTTCTTGTTTGTACAATATAAGATCAAAGATCTTTTTCGTCGGAGGCTGAAGTGATAACATTTCGTGCGTGCATTAATTGATGTTGTACAATACACATACTTATTTTCCTCCTTCATTTCGGCTGATACAATGCTACATTTATTTGCCTTGTACCACTTACCTTATTTTATTTTGTACCTTGCTTTGTCTTCCTTTGCAAGCCTTTCATACTTGAATATATTTGTCTATGTTTACTTGTTTCATATACAAGATCTCGGCTGATAAGATTTTTGGGTGGTGGCTACATTAATTTACTTGTACAAACTTACATATAATTATCTATATACTATACCTTCTTATGAATATACTTTGTTTGTATCAATACATATTTTATTTTGTTTGTACATAAATATTTAAACTAATGTCTTCTTTGATAAGCTAGTGTATATATATTGTGTTTCTTTTATTATTTTTGTATCTATTTTATTTTTATTATTTTGTATTGATTTATAAATATGATATTAAGATTTATATTTTACTTTATATTTTTATTATAATTTAACTCTTTATAAATTTATCACATATATTTTGTATCTTTATTTTCAAACCATTTATTTACAATTTAAATTCAAAACAAACATATATACATATATTTATAATTTCAAATCGACTCATATATACCCAAATATATATATTCACATATATACATATATATACAATATTTAAAGTTTAAATGATTTATACCAAATTTATTTTTACTCGGGGAAACTCGCGTCACTTTAATCGATTAATTTTACAATTTTAATTCAAGAATTAAATTAATTATCAATTTAAATTTATATAAAATTCAGGGTCGTTACAAATATCGATGTATCCGTTGAGACTGGAGTACGTGACGCTCTCCAAATATTGAGGAGTGTATTACTCATGACTACTGGGGGCACCTAAAGGTTACGTACTAATAGTTATTGAATAATTATGAAACGACTCACTCGATAGTTTTATTTTGGTTAATATAACTAAGAGCAAACAAAAAATATCGATGTGACTGATTTACATAGTTCTCTCGACTTGAGAATATTGTGGTTCTTCAACATAAAAGCTCCGCTTTGATTATAGCCAAATCATGGCATGGCGTCCATCGAGTGACTATAGTTGAGTCGAGTGGAAGTATTGGAAGTGAAGCACTATTCAAGAGAGGATTCGTCTCCTCAGTTATATGCGGTTAGTATCACAGTCAACTCAAAGTCTCTGGCCAGAGCATTTCGGTTAATAATAATTGTTATTATTGAACCAAGGGCTTTGTATTTGGACTATAAAGTTGAATGTGGATAAGGTTGAAATTTTGACTATTACCAAATTCCATAAGTCCAAAGTGATATAGTTTTGACGAAGAGAATTGGTGTAAACAAATGTCACAACCGGGTAACGCTTATTAAACTAAAATTGGATTTTACCGAAAATGAGTAAGCAATAAATTTGCCATAATGTCACACCACCTGCTAAGTGACATGTGAACGTTAACAATAGAATAGTTTGATGTTAATCGCTGACCATATTTACACCCAAGAGTTACACAGCAGAAATAATGAATTCCCTTAAGAGCGAACGATTTAATTAGTTTATAATTTATAAATTAATTAAATTAATATTTATGAAATATTAATTATAAAATTTGAATATGATTTGAGAAATAAATAATTTTATATATATTTATAACAGTTATAAATATATCGATCGATATACAATATCGACAAGCGATTAAAAGATTTAATTGCATAGTATTTTGGCTTGGGCTTAGATGGGTTTAAGGCCCATCAATAAGGCTGCAAAATTTCGATTTTGGGAAGGTCTAGGGATGCCTAAAACATAGGGAATTGTCTTGGAGATAATGAGTTGAGATCAAGTGAGAATGGGTAAAAAGGTTTTCCTCGTTTCTCTCTAATACAACCCTATATATATGTATGTATGTATGTATGTATCTCTAAATAATGACCAACCTTTTTGACCACCATTACCTTCTACATTGCTGGTTAAAACATAGCTCTCAATCCACTCCAAAATTCTCAAATATATTTCAAATTAAAATAATACTATTCGATAGTTAGAGGTCGGTGATTCCGGACTTGCAATCTGACGAATCAAGAACAGTAAAAGGAAGGAAAGTCATTGCTTCAACGTGGATTCAAAAGCATCATTAAATTGGTAATTTTAATTCATATTATAGTAATTAAATTATATTCTATGATCCTATAATAAGCAATTTAATATCTGTTTAAATATATTGCTGCTATATGTTTAGTTTGGTGAGATTTTGTAAGTAGATGTAGTTGTCATAAATCAGTTTGGTTATGTGCATAATTTGTTTATTATAATATTTGATTTATGCATAGACAAATGTTTTTTACTTTACAAAATCAATTTTTGTTATTAATAATTGTTTTATATATATTTATTAATAAATTCATATATATATATATATATATATTAGTGTATATTTCTCTCTCATAATAGCATATATGCATATATAAGATATATATATGATTTAAAAATTTTAGTACACTTATTTATATATAATATGAGTTTAAAAATTCGAAAATTAATTATCATACATACATTCATATTTTTAAATTAACATTTATTGAATTTTGAATTGTTTATTATATATAAAATAATTATTACATTATAATTATAATTTTATATTTTTTAAAAATATTATATCATTCCTCAAACAGACATTAATAATTTAGGATTTTTTTAATAAATTTATTATTTTTAATAATTAATATTATTTCGAAAAAACTATTTATGATTTATTAAAAATAATAATTTAACTGAAAAATTCTTCAAAATTTTTTGTAACCTTTCATTCATGATCCTAGAATTACTAAAGTTTTAAATATTGAATTTGTAGTAATATATTATTTTATATTAAATAATTATTGTCGAAATCAATCTATTTGTTTAAAAAAATAATATTTCAACTTTGAAAAATCTCCAGATTTTTTATAAGCTCTATTTTATGATCCTAGATTTTCAAAAATTATAAAATTTGAATTTTCATCAATATTTTTTTTATGTTAATTATTTATGGATGAGAACATTATTTTATTCATAATATATACAAATTAAAATACTAAAATTATTATGTTTGCGAAATTAAGTTAGTTTTGAATTATAAATAATTTTTAATAATTGTTCTCTCTCTTTATATATATATATATATTTATCTAACACGTATACATGCACATATTTGAACAACATAAATGACATACAAAATGAGCTAATATGTCTGTTGCGATGTAAATTCCAACATCTACATATGGGATATTACACCTTTCACAGATTATTATATTACACATGCACTCACACATATATGTATATGATACATTTATGTATAAACTAAATCAAATAAAATTAATTTCATATCTTAATATATTTGAATTTAAATAAAATAAATGATTTTATTTAAACAAAATTTAGAAATGTTCTAATTCAATTAGACTTCATAGGCCCAATAAAGATCCAATAGGGTAAAAAAAAGCAAGAAGACAGAAGAACGTACGAGTGAGCAGAAAAGGGAGGAGGAAAGAGGCCCTGGTGAACCGTCTTTTCAGAAAACCAGTTCACTGCGCGCCCCACCTCGTACTGTGCAAGTAACGGACAATAAATAAAGGTGGGGCAGCCGCTCAGCCTACACCTATGGTCCTTCCTCAGGTCCCCTTCCAGTCCCGTATTTGAACATGAGGAGGTATTAAAAATATTTTGACTCTTCCATGCTATGTCTCAGGAACCTGTCGGCTTATGGCCGGGGCAGAGAATTTCTAGTAGCTAATCAACGCCGGATGGAATGCTCTTTGAAATTCATCTATAACTTCTGCTGCGAGCTGGTCCAGTTCCAACATATTGTTGTTCTGACTTTTATTTTTGAAATTGACTGCATAGTTAATAGATAGATATGATTCTTGTGGTTTTCTTTGATCAATTCTTCCTTCATGTGCCAATAAAGTTGAATTGACATATTGCATAGATGGCAAAGTTTCTTTAGAAGATATCACAGCCACTATAGCTTCATACTCCTCATTAAAACCACTCAGAACTGTAATATTTGCTTTGTCTCTGACACTTTATGGCATGCTGCTTCCAACAAACCACACATTGTTTTGACCTTTGAAAGATACTCTCTCATTAGTAGATTATCCTTTCTGATGTTCTGTAATTGTCTTTTATAATGCATGATTTTAGCTGCAGATTGAGAATTGAATATTTGTTCTATAATAGTCCATATTTCTTTTGATGTTTTGCATCCCACTAATTGAGGCAGCAGATTAGTACCGATTGAAGATAGTAGCCAAGAACTTATTAAGCTATCTTGTCTTTGATGTTTTATGTACTCTGGATTTATGATTTGCTTATTTTCTTGATTAGTGGTATACTATGGTGGGGATAAGTGGGTTCCAAGGATGAAACCTTCCAGTCCATAGCCTCTGACTGCTGTACCAATCTGAAGCTTCCAAGGAAGATAATTATCTTCATCTAAATGGACAGTGATTAGCTGACTGTGAAGATTGATTGTCTTGATTAAATTCTCTATTGCATTTAGTTGCTGACTGTTTCCTCCATTCTCTGATGTTTCAGATCCTTCACTGGCCATAATAATGAAATCCTCCAAGACAAAGAAAACGTAGAAGATGAAAAATGAACTCTGAGGCAAGAAATCAGGTTTGATGCAGCCAAGAAATCAGGTGATGACACCGATCTAATGTTTTCTTGGCGAGGCACTAACTTTCTTTATGACTTTATGTCCTTTTCTTGCTTTCTGGGTTTGATTTTTTGAAGTTTTCTGCAACAATTTGCTTTAATTGATGTTAAGAGACTTGCTGCAGCCAGAATTGCTCAATTCTTTGGCACGACACTTGTCTTCTTGATACACTTTCAAATGAATTCAAAAAAATTCAGACGATGATAATCAATCTGATGAGTTCTTAAAATTAGATGATGAATTTTGATTTCTGATGATTTTCAGTTTCTATCTCAATTGCTGTTAAGCAAAGTTTTTTTGTTGCTCCGATACCAAATCAGAGTTTTGATATTGAATTGAAAAGAAGAAATTTATTTTATTGTAATTGAATTGTATACAGAGGAGAAAGTTGTATAGAGAAAATGAAAATACTTAGTAGTAATGTAACGTGACTCTGTGCAATATATATATATAGGTGCAAAACATATATGGGCTGACATAAGGCCCATTAGTAATGCAACCCGCACCATTATACAATGTTATTGAGATGATTTTGTACAGCCGCCTTATCATTATCTCGTTCATTTTATTTCTCTCAACAAGAGAATCATAAAAAACATTCTTTTCTGGATTAAGACAGGTAAATTAAAGAAGTGGGTATCCAATTTTGTAATCAAATCAAGATCTCGATCAAATAATCCTACGCACACAAATAGTTCTCAAAACTTGGTAGTATTTGAGGTGACTAAATATAATATACATTAAATATTGATTATGATAAATAACAATTGTAAATATCAAAATAGTTCCGCACAATCTAAATCCAATATATGTGATATAAATTCAATATCGAACCACCAAACTAATTAAACAAAATTAATAAAAATTATTGATTTACCATCTTACAAAAATCAAGCATCAATCTGTTGTAGAATGAAACAAGTGTATGGAAGAAGTATACTACTTGTAAGTTGAGGAGATTGGAGCTAGGTTTTTGACGGCAATCGAGAGAAGAATCAATTTGATCTCGATGAAAGCCATGGTTTTAGAAAATAAAAGTAAAATTTGATAATGGAATGGACAAAGAATAACGAGACATTGAAATGAAGGGGTTGAAGAGAGAAATAAAAAAAGTCAGATGTTTCTTTATCAAAAATGACGACTAATGAAAATGTAAAAGTAAGAAATGGTTGATGTTTCATCATGAAAATAACTAAAGAAGAAATAGAACACATAAATGAAAATTTTACCCCTAAATAAATTCGAATTGAGTATTACAAATGAGAATGAACATGGTGGAAGAATACAAACGGTGACATATTGAATTTTATATATAATAGAATAGATTGGTCAAGTTTTGTTAGTGTTGAAACATTAAAAGGTTTCGTGTATAAATTCATTGTCTCTGGTTTGATTTACATTACTAATGTAAAAACTGGGCAAAAGATGTTTTTCCTTGGTACAAAGAAGACAGTATTAAAAAGGTTTCTTATATTTCACTACATGCTCAACAATTTTCAATGGTGAATCTGCATAATTTTCAACGCCATTAAACTCTTGAGCTACCCTAGCGTAACAACTTGGTATACTATATCTTATGATTCAAGTCAAATGTCCATCTGTACTAAATTAGTTGCAATAGTGAAGTTCATATTCTGTTCCTTCTCTTTCCAAGGTAATGAAAAGACTCATCACCTGAATTCTGTAAAAATGAAGGCAAAAGAAAGAGGTTCCTTCAACAAGGTTGCTTCATTTCTCTACTCCTGTATACGGTTTAAATTTGAGAATTATCTTTACAGTGCAGTTATTTTGTTGTCTGCAAGCATTAGTTGTATAAATTGGAAACTTCTAACGATCAAAGCATAGTTATTGCAGGATGTCACCATGAAATTCCCAAGGATATCTCTGACTGTACTAAAGATATTTGTTCTAGCTAGTGTAATAATGTGCAGTATTCACATATGCTACATGTGTACAAATCTAACAACAGTTCAAACCATGCTCTCCTTACTGAAAATTAAAATGCTAAAAAGACATTGCCCCAGCCTCCACATAGCGCAATCTGAGCTTCCCTACATTCATTTTCCTGAACCAACCAAGTACAGCAGGTATTTCATATGCAATCCAACTTAAATTCAGCCTGAAGAAACATTGATATCCAATATCTATGATTATAATTTGTAGGAATGAATGTGCATGCACACCTGTTCGTCTCTTTGTTGTAGTAACTATACAAAGATCTGGAAGCGGATGGTTTGAGACTTTGTTAAACAGTCATATTAACATTAGCTCCAATGGAGAGGTATTCTATAATGAAGATAGATGGAAAAATATTTCTGTT
Source organism: Allium fistulosum (assembly GCA_030737815.1). Taxonomy (NCBI): domain Eukaryota; kingdom Viridiplantae; phylum Streptophyta; class Magnoliopsida; order Asparagales; family Amaryllidaceae; genus Allium; species Allium fistulosum. The sequence goes on along the minus strand of CM060901.1, from coordinate 539,672,439 downwards.
ATATTCAAGACACTGGACGAAGTTTACAATCTTGATTGGAATAATAGTGCTTCGAAAACTGAATGCACGGCTTCTGTTGGCTTTAAATGGATGGTTAACCAGGTACAATTTTGTAAATACCACTTTTTTTTCTTTTTCCCGTGTACGAATATATTTATTTTGTCTGTAGGGTCTTATGTATCATTATGAAGAAATATCAGGCTACTTGATCAGAAGAGGAGTTTCTGTCATATTTCTATTTAGAAGAAATAGACTCAGACAGTTGATCTCTCTACTGGCTAATACACATGATAAACATGCTAAACAACTTAATGGGACTCATAAAGCGCATGTCTACTCCCAATATGAGGTTCATTTATTCTTTTTCTTTTTTTGTCGATCTCTATATGATCAAATTTTAAAAAAATAGTAGTAGTTACATATTATGTTGTTGAATATCGTGTAGGCCGATATCTTGTCACACTATAAGCCTGTAATTGAGGTGAAATCATTGATCAGAAAGCTGAAACAACTGCATGACTGGGCTAATGATGCATTTGAACATTTGAAAAGCACACGGCGTACTGTTCTGTACTATGAGGATCTCATTCAAAACCGCACTGTGAGTTCATCATAATATGTTCATGTGCTACGGATAAATCTATTTTCCTAATGCCCATTGTAAAATGGAAGTTGTCTAGATACTCATGATAAAATATACATCGATCACACAGTGAATATTTGAGTGTTTAGTGAATTCATTGAATTCAACTTTTGAACCTTTTATTTAAATAAGCAGCGTTTTGATCAGATGAACTATTCATGTTTTTGTTTTTATGCAGAAGATGAAGGAAATAATAGAGTTTCTTAAAGTGCCTGAAAGAAACCTAGTTAGTCGCCGTGTGAAGATACACACAAAACCATTATCCCATTTAGTCCAAAACTGGGTTGATGTTCAACATGCAATTACGGGATCTGAGTACGAGAGCTACTTAACTCATGATTATTGAATGCAATCAGTTTGTCCCTTCTATTCATGTTTTCTGTTTGACCTTAAATTTTAGATTTTTGCACAATTTGTTTTCTCTCTGGTTTTGTTTATATCCATTCCATTCGGTATGGCCCTATATCCAAATATGTAATGTTATCAGAGCAAATTTTAATCTTATAGGCAACTTTCATTATTAAAAACGCTATAAGCACTGGTTATAATAATTAATACAACATTTATATTAATTAAAATTAATTTAATTAATTTATAATATTTATTTATAAATTAATTAAACCAAGTTTTAAGCTTAGCATCCATCCCCTTTATGTCCCTCTCTTTCCTTAATAAAGGTTCGTCATACCAGGTATTCAATACCAATTAGACAGCCATAAAGACTTTAATAATATAATAGCTACCTTCGTTAGATGATATCGAATCTTCTACTAGTAGGGAATATGAATAAGTGATTCATGCCACATAAGCTTCTTATCTATATCTACTTGGTATGGAGTAAGGTTCAAGTATCGAATACTCTACTCGGATTTGATTGGGCGACTCACATGTGTAAATTTGGTCAGCAACTAATATAGAACATTTCGAATATTAAAGTTCACACTTTACCTTAGCTGATAGTGTAACATTAAGGTTAAATTTATCGCTTACAGATTTTCAAGGTAAAATCGTATTTAAATTTTTTAAGCAACATCCTTAAACAATGAAATTATATGTACATTTTTTTCGTCATCATTATATCACTTAGACATCTAGAGCTTGGTCATGGTCAAAACTCTAATAATATCCATATACAACTATACAGTCCAACTCCAAAGTCCTTAGTTTATTATTAACCGATGTACTATGGCATGAGATTTTGATTTTAAGTTACTACAATTGACCGTGATACTAGCCCCTTATAACGGAGGAGGAAAATTTTATATTGGATAATGTTCCACTTCAAATCCTTCAACTCAGACCCAACTATAGCCGTATCATGAACAACACTATGTCATGATTTCTTTGTAATCAAAGCGAAGCCTCCACTTTTAAGTTCCATAACATTCTCAAGTCAAAAGAACATCGCATATCGCCATGGTGAGATTTCTATTTGATCTAATTATAATCAACCAATAAGAAACTCTCGATTGAGTCATTCTGTAGTTATCCAATAATTACAAGTACGTAACCCTTGCTATCCGCATTAGTCTTGAGAAACACACTACCCAAATGAAAGGATTGCATACACTGGTCTCAACAGATGCATCTATATCCTTTTTCTCTGAACATCTTGATCGAGAATATTTAAAATAAAGTATTAATTAGTTTACGATTCAATACTCATGGTTACAACATTTGTAACTACAATCATATAATATTTATCTAAGAATTTTCTACTTATTTAATAATTTTAGTCATTATTTACATCACGAAAACGAAACCAGAAACTTACTTCATTTTGAACAAGACTGGTTCCAAAGTTAGGTTATGTAACAAATTACAAAATTGCTCATATGACAACCCCTAAACATTCAAATCTTACATTCTTATACTTCTGTGAAAAAACTCCTTAATACACTTCCACTCTCTTTGCAAATCCTTACTCAGTCTTTCATATTCTTCAAGAATTTGTAAACCATAAAAGATTAGAGAGTTTGTACTTGAATTCTCAATCATTCTTTACTTGATATCATCCTATTTCTTATGGATTTCAAAGATATTTTGTTATCGGAGGTCTATAGGATCATTGTACATAGGCCTATCAATGGTATGGGTTTTGGTCCGAGCCTGGCTCGAACCCGCACTGTTAATACAGGTATAGGTTTCACCGTAACTACCCATGCCTAATCCAGGCCCGACTCGGTTACTATTAGGGCCGTGTATAGTTTTGTCAAAGCCGGCCCGACTCGTTTTGGACCCGATTATTAGTTATTCATAGTATCAACGCATGAATGTTTATGTTATTTGTTTACCATTTTATTTGTTTGCAAGTAGACGTTCTTGCTTACTTCTATTGTGAACTTGGCTACATCACCACTATATTTTTATTCTAACATTATTTGTTATAAATTTTACAAAAATTGCAAGTTTAAAGTATGATTTTTACATAAATATTATGAGTTCGGTATACGGGTATCACCCAGCCGGCTTGAAAAGTCCAACGGCCCGGGCTCGGGTATTGATTTTGAAGTACCCTGCGGGTTCGGACCGGACTTAGATTTCGATTATTGTAATAGGGTTTGGGTCCGGGTTATAAGATACTCGGACCGAACCAGGCCCGATGACAGGCCTAATTGTACCAAAATTGCAACATTCTGTATTAAAGCTACAACTATTTTTCCCTAGTTTACTGTTGTAAAAAAGGCATTCTTGCCACCCATGGAAAATTAAGAGGAAAAATTGCATCTTAACACCCGTGGAATTGTAATATTATAAAGGTGTTTTTGCACCCATGGAAATAAGGAGTGACAATGTAATTATGTACATGAAGTACAAGAATGGACGCAGGATTGGATATCTGAACTGGTATAGAAATCCCGATGTCTTTTACTCTTTATTTTTACTTTGCATTGCGTTCACTATTTGATTATCTGCATGTCCTTTTGATTCTATTACTCATTCAAGTAGATAATTTATAGATTTGCAAGTTAATTAAATAGCTGACAAATGCTATTCATCCCCTCTAGTGTATTAGTAGCCTTAGATCCATTCCGCATAAGTGTTTTTGAGTACTCCATAACCTATATTTATTATTAGAGCACACAATGTTCAAAAGATTCACAATCTAAATGAAAAGGATAAATGGCCAGTAATACAAATAACGCACTTTCTAATACTTTTGTAGAAATCAAACTTTTTGGATCTAACTTCTAGGTCCACCCAATCCAAAATAGAGAGTTGGATCTAAGCCTGAATTCAGTTTTCTCAGTAAAAGCACCAAAATGTTGACGACAAAAATGGATCAACAACTAAGATTGAGTTGTAGGGAACTTGTGAGACCTAGATCTAGCAGATAATAATAAAAATAAAAGAAATAAGTAAAGGAGATACAAGATTTTTATAGTGGTTCAACAATATCTGGCCTACGTCCATTTTATAGTTTTATTGATTGTTGATTTTATAGAGTTTATCTGAAACTACAAGAGAATTAAAGAGAGAATAAGTCACTAGTATAAGGATTAGATAGATTTGAAGTCCTAGATTGCCTAGAGTAGCTGGCTTGGTGACTATTGTGTAGAGGTAGATGATGAAGAAGGGGTAGAGCTTCCATGTAGTAATGGCAGAAATCAAATCCTTTTTTGGTTGCACTATGCTTTGTATTTATAGGAGAAGCAGGTACAAAGTTGGAAGCCCACTTACAATGAAGTCCATAAGGTGGCCCGAAGTTACACAAGGGAGCGCAAGATTCCACGAGCCAAAACCTCAACTTGGTACCGACCCGAGCTTAATTAACTCGGTACCGAGTTGTGGAGTTAAGTGCAAACTCCATTTTGACTTTTGATTGGTTTTTCTATCACTTGGTCGATGTGTTTCAAGTTTTTTCCAGTTGTTCTTGAGTTGATTCTAGCAATCTTGTATATAATACTTGAGTTAACCTGGCTTTTCTGATGTTATCTCATCACCCTTGGGATTGGTCGTACAAACTCTGGATAAAATGTTTGATACCGACTTATTGGAGTTGCATAAGGATAGTGTGAAGTTTTGGAGGAGATTGGAGGGAAGGTGATGCAGCGCATACCAGAGTTGGAGTGCGCGAAACCCTAAATCGCTCCGCCTTAAGGCGCGAGCAACACTCCTTAGGTCGCGGCGGCAAATACAGTAGATTGCTCCTCCTCCTTATGTCCAGTAGGTCGCGAACAACTTTTTCCGCTCGAGCCATCTTATGTCATGAACGATATCGCACTGAGTCGCCTCCAATAGATCGTGAACGAAGCCGCTCCTCTTTAGGTCACTTCCAGCCTAAGTCGCAAGCTCCAGAATGCCTAGGTCGCGAACGAACTGTTGCTAATGTCGCGAACGACCTTCCAGTAGGTCGCTGTTTCTTAGGTCGCGAAGAAGCTTAAGTCGCTGCCATTTCTTATGTCGCAATGAAGCTTAAGTCGTTGAAATCCTTAGGTCGCGAAGATTGCTTAAGTCGCTTTGGGATGCTGAAGGTTTCTTAAGTCACGAGAAGTTGTTAAGTCGTTGTTGTTAAGTCGCGTGATGTTGTAAGTCGTTTGTTGATATTTTCTTAAGTCGGTTGTTGTATTTTCTTAAGTCGTTTCTTTTAGGTCGCACGGCTTGTTAAGTCGTTTGTTTGTGATGTAATTTTTCTTAAGTCATGTATTGAGTTGTAATTCCCTATAAATAGGAGTGTGTGTCATTTGTAAAAAAGGTGGTTGATTTTTGAATAAAAATTTGTTGAGAGCTTTGTGCCTCTTTTGAAATTGGTAGTTGAGTGTTATCTCCTATCTCCACCTTCGGCATTCGAGTGCGCTCGAATCAACGATTGTTGAAGCCAATTCACGGAATCAAGTGCGCTTGATCAACGTTCGAAGAATTGTAGATCTTCTCTCACGGCATCGTGCGCGATCAACGTGTCGAAGATTGCTAGAATTCGGTATCTTCGTGATCAACGGATTTGGGCTTTTATCTTGGGTATCTTCAATCCATCAATTCATTATTGTATCATTTCATCGATTTATCATCGATTCACCGATTATTTCCGCTAATCGTGTGAGATCCTGGACGGATTCGATTTACATTGTCGAATTCACTTCCTTGGTTGCATCAATTTTGGTATCAGAGCTAGATCGCAAGAAGTTTGCATCATTTGGAGAATTGGGTTTCGAGAATTTGAAGTTTGGAGATCGGATTTGCATTGTTGAGAAGTTTGGTGTTCATCGTGAAGTTGCAACAAGTTGGGAGTTTCGATCCATATCATTTTGGATCAAAGTTCGGAAAGTGTTTGAATTTTTTTGAAGATTTGTTTGAAGTTCAATCATGCCACCAAGACGAGCTCAACGTCATCGCAATGTTGATGCTTTGTATGGAAGAGAAGAGGCCGATGAAATGGAGCAACGAATCAACGAGAATTTCAATGAGAAGTTGAATGAGGGGAATGGTCGATTAGAGAGAATGATGCTTGAAATGAATCAAAGTAGAAGAAGGGTTTCACCTGAATCGAGCCATGGGGGAAATAGAGTTTCACCACATTCAGATCGGGAGAGAAGAGAAGATCATGATCGTAGAAATGTTGACGATCGTGATAGGAATGTAGATCGAAGGGATGTTGGTGGTAGAAATGGTTTAGGTAGAGATGTTGATGGTCATGATCGGCATCGATATGCATCAGATTTTGATGAGGAGATTGATGGTGGTAGTGTTCATGGTCGAAATCGAAACCAAGGAAGAAATCATTCAGAGTATGATCACAAATGGGAGTCCGGAATGAAAATTGAAATTCCAGAGTTTAAGGGTGGTATGCAGGCTGAAGAATTTCTCGATTGGTTATCTAATGTTGAAGAGATCTTTGATTTCAAGGAGGTTCCGGAAGATCATCGAGTGAAGTTGGTTGCTACTAGGTTGAGAGGGAGAGCTATGGCGTGGTGGCAGCAAACCAAACTTACACGAGAACGGATGGGGAAGTCAAAGATTGTTGCTTGGGAGAAAATGAAGAAGATGATGAAGGCTACATTCTTGCCTTACAATTATCAATCACTCATGTATAAGAGGTTGCAGAATCTGAGGCAAGGGACGAAGACTGTTAATGATTATGCTGATGAGTTTTATCAACTGATTGCTCGAAATGACATTATGGAGATGGAGGAACAGTTGACTGCTAGGTTTGTTGGGGGGTTGAGGATCCAGATCCAGGATATGGTAAATATGTTTGACCCTAGATCTGTGACTGAAGCGCACCAGAAGGCGTTGGCTTGGGAAAAGCAGGGAAGATGAGGAGGTGGTGTGTTTCCAAGTTCCAATACTCAGAGCAAGGGTGCTATTGGGAGTTCCAATGTTTCTAAAGCTATCAGTAAACTAGTTGTGAATGAAGTTGCAAAGGCGAAGGTCAACAACAGTTTCAAGTGTTATAATTGCCAGGAAGTGGGTCACAAGAGTAATGAATGCCCGAAACCGAAGAGGCGAGCTATGATTGCTGAAGAGGAAGGTGAGGATGTTGATGAAGGTTATTCTAGTCCAGTTGAGGAGGATGAACAGGATATCGCATCGCGAGATGAAGGATGTAATCTAATGTTGAGGAGATCATGTTTGACACCAAAGCAGGAAGAGGAGGCTAGTTGGTTGAGGAGTAATATCTTTCAGTCGACATGCACTATACTAGGGAAGGTGTGTAAATTTGTGATTGGCGCGGGAAGTTGTGACAATATCATTTCTACTGAAGCTGTGAGAAAGTTGAAGTTGAAGATGGAGAAGCATCCAAATCCTTACAAGTTAGCGTGGTTAAGGAAAGGAGGAGAGGTGAAGGTGGACAGGCGAGTTCATATTCCATTTTCTATTGGGAAGAAGTATAAAGATGAGATCTGGTGTGATGTGGTGGAGATGGATGTTTGTCACTTGCTTTTGGGAAGACCATGGCAGTATGACCGAGCAGTGCAGCATGATGGTCGAACCAATAGCTACAGCTTTATGTTTGAGGGTACTAAGATCATTTTAGTTCCGAAGAAGAGACAGCAAGGAGAGAGCAAGTCAAAAGAGATTGAGGAGCTGAAAATTTTGTTGACTTTGAAAGAGTTTGTTGAAGAAGTAGAGGAGAGTCCAGAGGTGTTCTTGTTGATTGGACATGAAGCTACTGAATCTATTGAAGTTCCAGAGGAAGTAAAGCCAGTGTTGGAAGAATTCAGAGATGTGTTTCCTGAAGAGTTGTCAAAGGAGTTACCACCATTGAGAGATATTCAACATTAGATTGATCTTGTGCCAGGGGCGGCATTACCTCACAGGCCACATTACAGGATGAGTCCTAAGGAGCATGAGGAACTAAGAAGGTAGGTGGAGGAGTTGTTAGAACAAGGGCATGTTCAGGAGAGCTTGAGTCCTTGTGCAGTGCCAGCCTTATTGGTACCGAAGAAGGATGGGACTTGGCGGATGTGTACGGACAGTCGGGCTCTAAACAAGATCACTGTGAGATACAGGTTTCCTATGCCGAGGTTCGATGATTTGATTGATCAGTTGAGTGGGGCTGTTGTGTTCTCAAAGATTGACTTGAAGAGTGGATACCATTAGATTCGTATTAGACCAGGTGATGAGTGGAAGACTGCTTTTAAAACTAGGGAAGGTCTATACGAATGGCTGGTTATGCCGTTTGGCTTGTCAAATGCTCCTAGTACTTTTATGAGAGTGATGAGCCAGATTTTCAGACCATTTATTGGGAAGTTCGTAGTAGTTTACTTTGACGATATTTTGATCTATAGTGGGAGTATGGAAGAGCATATCCAACATTTGTGAGAAGTGCTGTTGATTCTACGACAGGAGCAATTCTATGCAGCAACGAAGAAGTGCGTGTTCATGACGCACAGTGTTTTGTTTCTGGGATATGTTCTGTCGAAGGAGGGTATTCAAGTGGATGAAAGCAAAGTGGAAGCTGTCAGGAGTTGGCCACAACCCAAGACAATTACTGAAGTGAGGAGTTTTCATGGGTTGGTATCTTTTTATCGAAGATTCATTTCACATTTTAGCAGTGTGATGGCACTTGTAACCGATTGCATGAAAGGAAAGAAGTTCGTGTGGACAAAGGAAGCAGAGTTAGCTTTTGAGAAGATCAAGACACTTTTGATGACAGCACCCATTCTGGTACTGCCGGAATTTCAGATATTGTTCGAGTTACACACTGATGCTTCGAAGGTTGGGATTGGTGGAGTATTGAGTCAGAATGGAAGACCAGTTGCTTATTTCAGTGAGAAGTTGTCTGGAGCCAAGTTGAGATATATCACTTATGACGTGAAGTTTTACGCAATTGTTCAAGCTGTGAAGCACTGGAGGCATTATCTGTTTCAGAAGGAGTTTGTTCTTTATACGGATCGTGAAGCTTTGAAACATTTGCAAGGGCAGGATAAAATTGCAGCTAGGCATGCATCGTGGATAGCTTATTTGCAGCAATTTACATTCGTTGTGAAGCACAAGTCTGGAATAACTAATCGAGTTGCCGACGCATTGAGTCGGAGGAATCATTTACTCACTACCATGCGAGTGGAAGTGTTGGGTTTTGACTTACTTCCAGAATTGCTTAAGTCAGATTCATATTTTTCGAGAATCCTAGACAAAGTTAAGCAGGGAAACATGGATGGATATATGCTGGTTGATGGTTTTCTGTTCAAAAGAAATTAGTTGTGTATTCCAGATTGCAGTTTGCGACTGAAGATTATTAAAGAATTACATGAAGAAGGACACGTGGGCCGTGATCGTACTTTACAGTTGATTGCAAAATCTTATTTTTGGCCGTCAATAAGAAAGGAAGTTGAAAAATTTGTTCAGAGGTGTCATATTTGTCAGGTTTCAAAGGGGACGGCTACAAATGCGGGTATGTATATGCCTTTACCTGTTCCTACAAAACCGTGGGTTGATGTAAGCATGGATTTTGTGTTGGGCTTGCCGATGACTCAACGGGGAAATGACTCTATATATGTTGTGGTGGACCGTTTCTCGAAGATGGTACATTTTGTTGCTTGTAAGAAGACGGCAGATGCAGTCCATGTGGCACAGTTGTTCTTTAGAGAGATTTATCGCTTGCATGGTTTACCAGAATCTATAGTTTCGGACGGGGATACCAGATTTCTGAGTCATTTTTGGCTGAGTTTGTGGAAGATGGGGGGAACGAAGCTGAAATTCAATAGTGCTTATCATCCACAGACAGATGGATAGACTGAAGTTGTGAACAGATCCCTGGGTAATATATTGCGATGCCTTGTGGATGACAATTTTGAAGAGTTGGGATGTGAAGTTATGTCAAGCGGAGTTTGCTCATAATCATGCTATCAACCATAGTACGGGTTTCAGTCTATTTCAGATTGTATATTCAAGCTTGCCAAAGGGGCCGTTGGATTTAACGATAGTGCCACAACCGAAGGGGACAGTTAAGCGGGCTGCTGATTTTGTTGATGGGTTGATAGAATGCCATAGAATCGTTCAGGAACGATTGGAGAAGACGAATGAGAAATATAAGCAATCCGCAGATATTAAACGACGACATGTTGACTTCAAAGAAGGAGATTTTGTATATGCAGTATTGACTAAGGATCAATTTCCTATTGGCACTTACAACAAACTAGCTGCTAGAAAGATTGGTCCTTTGGAAATCGTAAAGAAGATTAATGAGAATGCTTATCAGTTGAGATTGCCGGATCATATCCATACTGCTGATGTTTTCAACGTCAAACACTTGATTCCATATCATGAGGATAAGCGTGTTGAAGATGAGGAAAGTGTGAATTCGGGGTCGAATTCTTTTCAACCAGGGGAGGATGATGCAGCGCATACCAGAGTTGGAGTGCGCGAAACCCTAAATCGCTCCGCCTTAAGGCGCGAGCAACACTCCTTAGGTCGCGGCGGCAAATACAGTAGATCGCTCCTCCTCCTTATGTCCAGTAAGTCGCGAACGACTTTTTCCGCTTGAGCCATCTTATGTCGCGAACGATATCGCACTGAGTCGCCTCCAGTAGATCGCGAACGAAGCCGCTCCTCTTTAGGTCACTTCCAGCCTAAGTCGCAAGCTCCACGATGCCTAGGTCGCGAACGAACTGTTGCTAATGTCGCGAACGACCTTACAGTAGGTCGATGTTTCTTAGGTCGCGAAGAAGCTTAAGTCGCTGCCATTTCTTATGTCGCAATGAAGCTTAAGTCGCTGAAATCCTTAGATCGCGAAGATTGCTTAAGTCGCTCTGGGATGCTGAAGGTTTCTTAAGTCGCGAGAAGTTGTTAAGTCGTTGTTGTTATGTCGCGTGATGTTGTAAGTCGTTTGTTAATATTTTCTTAAGTTGGTTGTTGTATTTTCTTATGTCATTTCTTTTAGGTCGCACGGCTTGTTAAGTCGTTTGTTTGTGATGTAATTTTTCTTAAGTCATGTGTTGAGTTGTAATTCCCTATAAATAGGAGTGTGTGTCATTTGTAAAAAAGGTGGTTGATTTTTGAATAAAAATTTGTTGAGAGCTTTGTGCCTATTTTGAAATTGATAGTTGAGTGTTATCTCCTATCTCCACCTTCGGCATTCGAGTGCGCTCGAATCAACGATTGTTGAAGCCAATTCACGGAATCAAGTGCGCTTGATCAACGTTCGAAGAATTGTAGATCTTCTCTCACGACATCGTGCACGATCAACGTGTCGAAGATTGCTAGAATCTGGTATCTTCGTGATCAACGAATTTGGGCTTTTATCTTGGGTATCTTCAATCCATTAATTCATCATTGTATCATTTCATCGATTTATCATCGATTCACCGATTATTTCCGCTAATCGTGTGAGATCCTGGATGGATTCGATTTACATCGTCGAATTCGCTTCCTTGGCTGCATCAGAAGGTGATTAGTTGGTAAAGACCTACCATGGTCAACTCGGTACCGAGCTGAGGTGTTTGCTCCAAACACTGTGAAACCTTCCCAAGTTGATTCTCTAGCTCATTTCATTGTACTCCTAAGTTATCAAGTCATTTCATCTTCGCCTCAACATTCTAACTTTCGTTGACTTCTGCTTGGTCAAAAACCCGATTAACGTACGCATTGGGGGAAGCCTACAATGCCGACTTGCACTAAAGATGTCAAGGTATGCCACATCCATGTCGACCTCTCAATGGTAACATAACGCCTCTTATCGCATCACATCGAGATCCATTAACAACACAGTATTAAGCCACACCCATGAATACCAAGGAACTCCCGCTAGTGTCAGGCCACACACTCCAACATGCATCATCATCGGTGTTGCGCATCCACCATAGAACCTCATGTGAGTGTAATTTGCAATAGAATCGCACAGTCGAATATTGACTCTCCTGGATAAATAGTATTTATCCAGTCCTATAACATCCTAACGTCGTTAACATAGGGAACTAATTTCCCTACTATTCTAACATCCATATATATAATATATACACACACTACAATTTAATTTATAGCTTGGGCCTTAGGCTGAGGTTCAGGGTGGGCCTAGAAATGCTAACCGGTCGACCGCTGGTCACTGGAGTGGTCGACCGCTTGCTATCGACCGACTCCTGTGAACGGTCGACCGGCTGGGGTGTAAATTTTAGGTTAATTTAATTATCATCTTCGATTATTTTTAATTATTATCATTCCCAAATTATGAAAAGTAAACTTACATATTTCATATTAGAGCAATTACAATAAATTTTAATTGTAATTTGGCATACAGTAACCCCAACTATAGTGAAGCTAATTTTATAGATTTATAATTTATAGTTGTCCAAATTAACCTAGGTTTAGCATCAACATGGTTACCAATTCATATTAATTTGATCCAAAAACGGTAATTTTAACTTTAATCAATTCTTAATTAACAAATTTACGTTAACCGGATCTAGATTAAAAGAAAGAGTTCATGTTCATGTGGGTTTCAATCACTTTTAATTTCCAATCTAATTTATACAACGTTTCCATTTTAATTTTAACATAATTCTAAATCAACTAAGGTATAATAAAATTAATTAGTAAATCATCTTACTGATCATGAGCCCACTCACCTTTAAAAGGCTATCTCTCCCTAACACGCTTAGAACCTCCTCCATTTGTTATAGATCGCCTCCTGAATTGCTTGGATGTAATCTCTTCTTCATTCTCTAGTTTGATTTTTAATTTGATTTTTGAAGAAAGTTTAATTTGAGGAGAAAGAGAATTTCAGATTACAGAGGTACAGAGTTTGGAGTATAATAGATAATTTTAGGGTTCTGGTAATTAGCTTAGCGGTTGTATTTATAGGGGTATAGCAATCTCAGCCGTAGGATTTAACATTATAAAATCTGGACCGTTGGCCGCTCAAAACCCTAGTTGTTTCCCCATGACCGATCGACCGCTACAGATGGGGCGGTCGATTGTTAGGGGTCGACTGGTCCTATTCTATCTGTTGATTGGTCGTTTTTCGTATTTAATAATATTTATTATAAAATTTGTTTATTTAATTATTTTCGATTTTGAATTTTCAAATGTTTATAACTTTCTCATACTAGCTCCGATTCCAAAAAGTTATATATAAAAATTGTCCAGAAAACACTACGAACGCAACGCTGCAAGTCTCATAGCCAAATTCGGACATTGGTAGAAAATTTTGTTTTTACCATTGTTATATTTAAATTTAATTCACTTATTAAATTTCCGCTTAAACTTTCGGGGTATTATGAAGCCAGTAATTATTTGTATAATACAAATTCTTAAATGCATATTTTAAAACTCCTTATTTTGTATAATGAACCTCCTGCCCATCATCTTGAGTCACTAAAATCCTCTAGTCACTATTATTCATCTTTAAAGAACATCTTTACAACTCTTAATCAATATGAATATCCAGTCTTCTTCAAATTAGGAAACTATGCTATCCCATTATGACAAATCAAACATGCTCTTTAACATCCTACTAATTTCTCCAATGTAAACACTACTAAAAGTCAACATTAGATAACTACTTCATCAAAAAATTATCATACATAGCAAACAAACAACAAGAAATAAGCGACAAACAGACTAATTATATCAAATAGATAATTAGTAACAACCAATACAAGTAAAAAAGATTGGTCCAAACAGGCATGACATGAATTAATTGGTGAACGTCAAACAAACAGGTCAACAAGTAAATAATTAAAATCAATCATAGTTTAACAAGCAATCAACAATATACTACAAGCATAATAAGTTAATCTAAACAAGCACATAATAAATTAATAAGAAGACATGTGTAAATAAACAACTAAATTTTCTTAATTGCAATTAGTTTAACAAACAACATTGCAATACGAACAATTCATCTAAATAAACGAATACAACCAACAAGGTGACTATCCCAAACATCGAAATGGGCAGTCCCTTCTTCATATCCCAACTCTTTCCATGAAAGGGAATAACTAGACGTCCCTACAGCTCACTAGAAAATATCGCACACAATATTCACAAAGGTAACATTGCCACAATGGGTGTCGGGCAAACTCAAAACCCATCTTACCTCATCATCTTACACGCCAAGTTACAAAGTCTAGTTTCGTAGTTCTCAACTAAAATTACCAAGTAAAACAACTTTTTAATAAAATTATCCTTCTAACAAACACCTCTGAAGTTTGTTACTTAATTACATATTTTACTTTTGCAGCCATTTACTTTTCAAATCAAATCATCCTCATCCTAGTAAAATACCTCATTTCTTAATAATATATTCTTAATAAAATAATATATTCAAAACATCATTTATCGAAGAGTACCCGTTAAGTGAAAATCCTTACAATCAAAAACTAGTTTTCAAACAAAAAATATTCTGAAATCAAATATACTCCTTAGAAAAAAAATTCTCTCAAATGAATATTTTATTGCATTCTCTACTCCAAAATGATACTTCTCAAAAATACCTTTATCGAACTATTTTCAAATATTTCCACCAATAATATAATTTCTCAATAGAAAATTATTGCCACTATATTATTTTCAAATTATTCTTTTGAGAAAATAATTCCTTCACAAGAAAGCTATTTTTGTGAAAATAGCTTTCTTGTGATAAATTTTCTCCAAATCAAATAATATTTATGGTAAGGAACATTTCAACAAAACATTCTTTTCTTTTCAAAATAACACTAACCACTCTCCAACAAGGTACTTTTGACAAAATAATATTTTAAATTCTATACTATTATCAAAATAGTCTTCTCTTCTTCAAAATATCTTATTAAACAAATACACCTCTAACTTTACATTATATATATATATTTTAAACTATCACTTACCAAAATATTTCTTTTCAAAATGTCTCTTAACAGAATATATTTTCCCAAAGTATTCTAAATTAAAAAAATAAGGTTATAAATACTTGTCAACATATACTTTTTTTTCAAAAAAAATTCCAAAAATAAAACAATTTTAGCTAAGATGTCGTTGTTAAAACATTTCTTTCAAAATGAAATAATTTAAACCAAATCACCATTTCATAAAAACATTCTCAAATAAAATATTTATCAACAAAAATTTTCTTTTCCTAGATAAAATTTTCCACTTTTAATCAAGCATTTCTAAATCTTAGTGCTATCATAGAAATATATTCCAAATAATGCTTTAATCAAAGTTTCTCATACAAAAACGTTCCTCAAAGATTGAATTGAACTTCCAATATCTAATTAAAACTCTTTTAAATATTTTACAATATTCACTCTTTCTTATAAAAATATTTTCATAAAAATATTTTATTTCCCAAATTAAATACTTTATTTCTTAACAAATTTTTTGACCAATCACTTTATGTCCAAAATAAATACATTCCTCTTTTTAATAAAATATATTTAAAAATTCAAAATGTACACTTTATGAATTTTCTAAACAATGTTATACACTTAAAAATAAAAAAGTGGTTCCATCTTATTAAGTTCAGGTTTTAATTAATTTAACATCGGGTGTGTGTCGCTTGGGTTATAACCAATACATAACCCATGCTACAAGTGTTCATCCTACCCTAATCTTACTTTATTTATTTTCCACACAACGGTAATCATAAATAAACATCATTTTAAGGCGAGGTAATGGTGGTTAAACGAACAACTCCCTACACATAACGTATACAATTATCAATCAAACGCTCTCTTAGACACACACACACACACACACACACACACACATATATATATATTCTAATCAAACCTAAGGTATAAATAAACTACCTTAATTGGTTTAAACCTACCTAAGGCTCAAGGAATTTCTAAACCTAAGCTTTGATACCAAATGTGATGACCCACTATTTTAAACATATAAAATCAATTATAAACGACACTAAAACACACTTACAACTAATTTTTGATATTAAAAGCAGTGGACCATGGGTAGATAAAAATAAAAGTTTTAAAACAATGAATAAAAAGAGAAAACCTTATAGCAGAATTTAAACGATGACATACAAAAAAATAATCTCATATCAATAATTAGATATTGCACAGATCTAGTACATCAGATATTATACATTTTTTTCAATACATCAATTATTAAAATAGTAACCATAAAATTTTGATGTAAGAGGTATACAGATCTATCCAGTGGATATGACTCCTTCCAAATCCTTTTCTCCTTTCTTTGCTTTCACATGCACACCTCCAAATGCAAATGTATGCATGTGACAAAAGGGGAAAAAGGTTTCAACCATGTTTGGACTACGCTTAACCTTATACACTATGATCATAGGCTCGATAGCTATTGTATAGGAAAAGGCTGTCTACATACTTCTTTTGAGGGACCAAGCCCACCTAGTTATGTTTCCTGGTCTTCTCTTACAACCAAATATTTGTTAGTATATGTCAAACATAACGTCAATGCAACCATTGCAACCAATGCAACAAATGTAATCATTACAAGCAAAAAACAATATTTCTATTCATCAATCACAACAAATCATTTTATGAGATAACAACAATAATAGTACACAACCATCAACATTAGCAGTATTAATTAATAACCCCAATCATTGAATAAGGAAACAACAACATAAATATACTTACATTCATCCTAACCATCCATTATAGTAGTGCATCACCAATGTAAGTATAAATCATCATTCGTGTACTAATCACCTCATAGTAGCAACACAACATTAATCATAATTTTAACCATAATAAATAATCCATCGTTTCATAGTAAAAGTGGTAAAATATTGCACACTCATCAAAATGCAATACCGTCATCAAACATCAAATATATGTGATAATTATAATCAAATCACACATTCAACAACCTTCCAATTATATATTATTCTATTAAGTAAAAAAAACCATTTTCTTATTGTTTATTATAAAGTCATCTTTATTTATTCGTTCCAAAAACAATAATAATTCTTTTTAAATAATAATATACTCTTTAAATCCTTAATTGTGCTTCATTTCTTTAAATACATCAAAAATCATAAATTAAATTAAAAATAGTAACCTTCATCAAATCACTTTTTTAAAATGATACTATTATTTATAAAATATCACTTTATTAAATAATAATAAGCCTTTCAAATTTAGTTTAATATATATTTTTCGTCATTATTTATGAATTTCCCCAAAAATTCACAAATAATAACCTTATTAAATTTATTCCATAAATTTTATTTTATTTTGTTAAACCACATTTGTTTACGAACATCACATAAAAACAGTAAATAATCATATCTATTATTTATTTATCAAAATTTCCCATTATAACGCAATTTCACCCACTTTATTTTAATTATTATCCAATTTCTAAATCCACAATTAATTATAGTTACATTCGATAATACAACAATTAACCCAAGACACAACATATCCGAAGTACTCAAACAATCACGA
The DNA here is from genome assembly GCA_030737815.1 of Allium fistulosum. NCBI lineage: Eukaryota > Viridiplantae > Streptophyta > Magnoliopsida > Asparagales > Amaryllidaceae > Allium > Allium fistulosum. The sequence continues at coordinate 539,654,985 of CM060901.1, read as the reverse complement.
TATATCACAACACATATCAATAATTATATTTTTCATCAATGGTAAGCATATAATATTTTAATATTCAATTAATTAAATTAAATTATCCATACCAACACGCATTTTCAAATAGCCCCCAAACTCAGAAATCCCAGTGCTAAATCATCCAGAATTCTACCACAGGTCCAATGGAAGAAATCGCATGTGAATCATGGTTCGTATGTGAAAGATATGGAAGTTAAAAGTTTCAGGGTTTAAATTGAAATATTAGATAATGGCTAAAATGATAATGAAGTACTCATCTAAAATGAATATTAACCTAGATTTATTTCAAATCAATGAAAGAGTAGCATTTTCTCCTTCCATCATAACCCAGTCACTTTTAAAATCCAAGTGTATGCTTTGTTGAATGAATCCCTAGCCCCCTTTCAATTACTATTTTCTTTTGAAATAGATGTCATGCTTCTTGAATCAAGAATGGAATGAAGGTTGTAGAAGAATTCTTAATGGTTGGTTCCACAAAAGTTAATTCCTCCCACCTCAACCTCCTTTATTTATAGAATGGGATGACGGATAAAGGAAATTTGAATGTACACGTTTAAAGAGAGTAACTATATTTTTATTAAAAATTTACCTTTTACATATTTAAAGTTAATTTTCAATTATAGGGAACCAATTTCCAAAAATAAAAAGATTAATTTACACATACATCAATAAATGCACGATTAATCTACGTAATTAGTTGCACATAATATATGAAACTAGTATACGATCAATTATATATATATATATATTCAATAATTAGGAAATATGTCAATCAATGCACAATTAATTGCTAGTCTACACAATTAATTTCCCACAGTATATGAGATCAATATACAATCAATTATATATATTCAACAATTAGGATATATGCCAATCAATGTGCAACTAATTACTAGTCTATGTTATCGATTTCCCACAATAAATGAGACTAATATACAACCAACTATATATACATACGTACATACATATATATTCAACAATTAGGAAATACGTTGATTAATATGGAATTAACTTCTAGTCCACGCAATTAATTTCCTACAATATAGGAAATTAATATACAACCAATATATATGTGTGTATGTGTGTGTATTCAACAAGTAGGATATATGTAATAAATTCATCTCATTGAACATACGTATATTTATAAACATTTACATTTTCACTATACTTTTTTTATATCTTTCTCTGATATATATTTGTGTGCGTGTGTCTTTGTGGATATGTATTTTTTGATTTTTCTATAAAAATCCAAAAATGTGTTGTTAGCTAGGATTGAACCCATGACTTCTCCAAGTGAAGTCTACTCACTTAACCAGCTACACTAAAAATACTTTTATTTTCTGTGACGACCCTGAATTTTGGACATTTGAAATTGAAATATTTAATTGATTTTAAATATTTGATAGTTAATTTTAATATGAATTTCAAATATCACTGTTGATTTGGCAAATTTAATTTTTGGATTTGATTATTGAAACTGGGAAAAATATTGAATCTTCAGTTTTATGCCCGTTAAAAATATTTTAAAGGCTTAGAAAATTCATATTGATAATACTGAAGGTAATAGAACTTTTAAAAATTGAATTTGAAAGCGATTTGTTCAGTTTTAAATTTATATTGTTTAAATCGATATATAAAAATAGCCTTCTGGGAAACAGTCTCGGAATTCGACGAAACCAGTTCCAATGGATCCATAATATTGTATTATTATCGGATTTCAATTTTCGTAGCATTTGGAAAGATGTTTGGCCATACGATAAGTAAATGCATTGAAATTTAATATAATAGCTGGGTCCAAAAAGCTATCTTTTCCATACAATCGAATTTGGACTCGAAACCTTTTCCATTGCGTTTGGAATAGGGGTTTTACATTATAAACGCCTAGCGGCACGCCTCGATAGGATGTCGAGATTTTGAGTTGCGGAATCGAGACGATATAAATTCGAACTTAAATTTGAAAATAAATAATATAATTTAGCACTGTACGAAGCTTTGACACGTTGAGAAATGTTTAACCACGTGTTTTCTTCCTTCTGAATATTTTTACACACGTTGGAAAGAAAAAAAGGAAGTCGTGATTTAAAATATATAAAACATTTCGTTCGTTTATATCTGAAAATTTCTTTTCTTCGATTTCAAACATCAATGGCCGAAACTTCGATATTAAATCCCTCTCCTCTTTAGATATTCACAATCGAAAGAAAAAAAATAGAATCTATGGCCGAGCTTTGCTTCTTCCCAAATCCCTTGCGTTCGAATCCTCTTTCCAAACCAAATCGAGAGCCTATAAGTATATTCAATCGAAGACGTTTTTCATCTCTGCTATAGTTCGAATCGAGAGAGAGGTGAATCGCGAGTTGTTCTCGTGCTAGCGGGGTGTCAGGGAGAGGCGGAGTACGATACCGTTGGGCAAGGTCGCGACTTCCTGTAGCGATAGCGACGAGGCGAGTCTCGAGGGGAAGGTCAGGCTGAAGGCAAGGGAAGTCGGGGATTGTGAGTCGCGAATTGGCATAATGGGGTTTCGAGCATCGCGATTTCAAATAGGCAGTGATGGCAGCGCTGTGACTTCGGTGAGGGTTTCGTTCGATAGTACAGTAAGGTTCTTTTATATATTCATTTATTTTCAGTGAATATTATAGTGGATATATATACATAGTTTTTGTATACAGGAAAACTTTTTATTTTCAGAAAAAATATATACATATACATTAAAGCAGAAATTTTAAATAGATAAGATTTTGGGAAAAAATATAAGAATTTATATAAAATAGATTTTATGAAATCTATATAGGATATATTTTTTTAAGTATATTTATAGGTAGTTTCAAAGGAAATAATAAATATACATATACCTATTTTAAATTTACTAGTTATTTTTAATAATGGATATGGTGATTAATTTGTTTAATTAACTTATTTAATCTATTATAGTTACTAAAAGATTTTTTAAAAAGGAAAATTATTAGTTTACAATTTAATTATTAGTCTAAAATTAAAATCATTGGTTAATTAAATTTATCCAATAGGATTTTAATTGTTCGATTTATTCGAATATTAATAAATTGTATAAATGTTTATACAAGGTCAAAAATTGTGAAATCAAGCTGGAATGAAAACAGATTACAAATAAAAAGCAAAGGTGAGATCTTCTCACTCACATTTGGATACAGTTTATTTAAATGGTTGAAATTTAAAAATATTGTTGATTGCTTGAATGGATGTGATAGTATATATGATAGTATATATATATATATTTGGAGTGATTGATTTCCCGCATTATATAGTGGATGAGACCCTATGCGCCGCATAATAGCGGATGATATTATATAATCCTATATACACGATATTCCACCTCGAAGTGGAATTGGTATTTAATTGTTGTGCTAACATCTGTGGATGTAGGGAAACAGGTTAGAGGGATCCAACTGGATTCCTCAAATTGTTGAAGTTATTTCATAGAAGGGATGGTTTATTTCAAATTGTTGAATTTATCTCAAATTATTTTTAATTAACCAAATAAATCACTTCTATAATTAACCAAATAAATCTTTACTTTAAAGATTTAAAAACAATTTCCGAAAATAATTTCTCCAACAATATTCTTTTTAAAACCAATTCTAGAACTTTTAATTTATATTTTAAAAGCTACTTTGAAACCATACTTGACTTTCGAGGGAAGAATATTCTTTCCATTTCAAAATGGTCCATTTAAATCAATTACTAAATCCTTCTGGATTTATTTTAAATTTACATTCCAACTTTGTAAACTTTTTTTCCACACTTTTAAAAATAAACCAATATTTATTTTTAAAACAAATCTCCGTTTTCTTTATAAATTCCCATTCTGAATTTAAATTTCCAAAAATCAATTTTTTTTTATTTCTGGTATCCTACGATACCAAAAATATATTCGGCTAAACTATAGCCTTCAAATAAATTCCATTTATCAATATAATCATTCACAGATTATCACATCACAACATATAAAAATAAATTCAACAATGTGAGGAATCCAGTTGGATCCCTCCAACCTGTTTCCCTGCATCCACAGATGTTAGCACAACAATTAAATACCAATTCCACTTCGAGGTGGAATATCGTGGTATATGCATGGGATTATATAATATCATCCGCTATTATGCGACGCATAGGATCTCATCCGCTATATAATGCGGGAAATCAATCACTCCAAATATATATATATATATATACTATCATATATACTATCACATCCATTCAAGCAATCAACAATATTTTTAAATTTCAACCATTTAAATTAACTGTATCCAAATGTGAGTGAGAAGATCTCACCTTTGCTTTTTATTTGTAATCCGTTTTCACTCCAACTTGATTTCACGATTTTTAACCTTGTATAAACATTTATACAATTTATTAATATTCGAATAAATCGAAAAATTAAATTCCTATTGGATAAATTTAATTAACCAATGATTTTAATTTTAGACTAATAATTAAATTTTAAACTAATAATTTTCCTTTTTTAAAAATATTTTAGTAACTATAATAGATTAAATAAGTTAATTAAACAAATTAATCACCATATCCATTATTAAAAATAACTAGTAAATTTAAAATAGGTATATGTATATTTATTATTTCCTTTTAAACTACCTATAAATATACTTAAAAAATATATCCTATATAGATTTCATAAAATCTATTTTATATAAATTCTTATATTTTTTTCCCAAAATCTTATCTATATAAAATTTCTGCTTTAATGTATATGAATATATTTTTTCTGAAAATAAAAAGTTTTCCTATATACAAAAACTGTGTATATATATCCACTATAATATTCACTGAAAAAAAATGAATATATAAAAGAACCTTACTGTACTATCGAACGAAACCCTCACCAAAGTCGCAGCGCTGCCATCACTGCCTATTTGAAATCGCGATGCTCGAAACCCCATCATGCCAATTCGCGACTCACAATCCCCGACTTCCCTTGCCTTCAGCCTGACCTTCCCCTCGCGACTCGCCTCGTCGCCATCGCTACAGGAAGTCGCGACCTTTCCCAACGGTATCGTACTCCGCCTCAGCCCCGACACCCCGCTAGCATGAGAACAACTCGTGATTCACCTCTCTCTCGATTCGAACTATAGCTGTTTGCACAAAAAATGGACAAACACCTCAAAGTTGTATGATTTAGTAGATCTTATGTTGTTCTTAGTGATTTTGGAGATTTATGCAAATATATGAAAAGCAGGGGCTAAACTGTAAAAAGACACGCAGATTTATAGTGGTTCAGCCAGAATGTGCCTACGTCCACTTTATATGTTATTTCTCTTCTCTTGTTTTGATTACAAGTACACAACTTTGATACAAGTAAAAGAAAGTTGTTTGAAAGTTCTCTCCGTGCTTGAGCTCTCAAAACTTGTCCCCATTGTTGTACCCCTGCCCCTCTATTTATAGAGTGAGGCTAGGGGTAGGGATGTTGGAGGTATACAGCAGCTGGCGGGTCTGGGCTGATGTAATCTGGTCTGGTGGAGCGGGTCTGGCTTACTTTGGTTCGGTGGTAGAAGTATGGTGGACCGGCATACTTGGTTCGGTGGGAAGAACGTTGAGTGGACCGGTGTACTTGGTTCGGTAGGAAGAATGTTGAGTGGACCGGTGTACATGGTTCGGTAGGAAGAGGTGAGTGGACCGGTGTACTTGGTTTGGTAGGAAGAGTGTTGAGTGGACCGGTGTACTTGGTTCGGTGGGAAGCATGTTGAGTGGACCGGTGTGCTTGGTTCGGTGGGAAGCATGTTGAGTGGACCGGTGTGCATGGTTCGGTGGGAAGCATGTTGAGTGGACCGGTGTGCTTGGTTCGGTAGTGGGACGGAAAGGCCTTGGTTTGGTGATGAGGGAGATGGTATTTGGTTCGGCAAAGACCGGTCGAAATATATCCAACACTTGCCCCCAAAGTGGGGTACATGCTTGTATGTGCCGCGCTTTGTTTTCCTGTAGCTGAGATAGCTTCGTTCGGTCTTGGGTGTGCCGAACCGGTTGGTCCGGTCGACATGTTTCGCCTATAAATAGAGGCTTTAGGTTACTGTCATCCTTTATCGTTTTGAGATAGCCGAACCAACCTGATTACCGGATCAATCTGAGGACCAAATCAATCTGAGTACCGAACCAGGTATGTTTGAATGCCGAATGGGCCTATTCTGAATTATCGGATGATCTCTTGAGATCCCCAAATACCGAATGAACCTTCGTATCTGCCCTACCGAATGAACCTTCGCATCTGACCTACCGAATGAACCTTTGCATCTGCCTGTTTACATCCTCCATTCTAACAGTACGCTTTTTATGTTGCAGATAAATGTCTCGAAAAGCAGAAACTCGATCAGATAAAAAGAAGTCCCAGGGCAAAGGAGAATCTTCCTCAGTGCCCCCTGTTCAGCCAGGTTTGGAACGTCACGGGTCTACCTCGAGATCACTAGTAGACGGGTACGGCCCTCAGGAGCTTTTGAACTCCCCGCCCGATTGCTTTCCCAGCTCCCTTAAGGAAGAACAGCTTGATGTCATCTCCCGTTCTTTCGGAATCGATAGGGCGCGAATGCTGTTGCCAGGGAGAGAAGTTATGCCATACGACCCTCCCGAAGGGTACTTTGCCTATAGCAGATACCACTGCATGCGTGGTGCCATCCCGCCTCTTAATGCTTGGGTAGCCAGCTTCCTTACATATCTAAAGGTGGCCCCATTCCAGCTTCAACCTAACTCCTATACTATATTGGTGAGCCTCTTCGTCATCTTCCAGAAGAAGTATGGGCATGCTCCTTCCAACCGGGAGATCTGGTACTTATATAATCTGAGGGGCTATAAGAAGGGGTCCCCATACATCAGCTTGGAGTCAGCTGTAACCTTTAAGCCGGTCTTGGATCTGTATTCTAAGTACAACATGTTCAAGAAGGAGTGGTTCTTCGTCAGGGACGACTCTGTTTCGATTCGGCGTATCACCTCTGGATGTAAGTCGATGTTTTATTTATAATTTCCATTCTGGTTGCGATGCTTCTTCTCATACGTTTTCATTTTTGCTAGCGACAGGTGGCTTTGCGGTCGTGGAGACTGATCGCCTGGTTCAGACGGCGGCTGAGATAGAAGCTATCCCTGGGAGAGATAGATCAGCTGCCTACCTGATCAGAAATGCGACCCTTCTGGAGTATAACTTGATCCTTCCACAGCAGTCAGTAGTCAAGCAGAGGGAAACGGCGGAGGAGAGGGCGGCTGCTCAAGCTAAGGGAGGTGTCACAGTAGAGAGTGGCAAGAGGAAACCTTTCTCAAAATCTCCAATGGTCGGAGGTAAGAAGCTTAAGAAGTCGGATGGTCCTTCCCTCAGCACTTGTCCACTTACTCCGGGGAAGGAAGATGTGGAGGAGGAGAGAGGTGAGGGTAGAGATGACCGGGAAGGTGGTGATGGCGGCGATGGCATCGGGGCCTTGCTCCCTGGGAAAGCAGGCGAGATTCAGGAGTGGACGGATGATGCATTCAACCAAGCTTTCGAGGGGCTGGACGGAGAAACGGCTTTGGTAGAGAAATTCGGGAAGGCTGACAAGGCCGGGACCGGTGCAAGCGAGTCTTCTTAGACTATCCCAGCCAAGGTGGCTCCGACGACTCAAGGTGAACTTTTGACTCATGCAGGCTCCATTTATGATAGGGACTTAGGAATATTTTATGATCCGCTCCCGTCCTGGAATGAAATCCAGGACTCATTGCAGTATCCTATTCCTCCCCAGGGTTTGTATAACTAATGTGTTTCCTTTCTTCTTTTAACTTTTAATTTACCACGTTTCTCGAATTATGGATCAATGTAAGCTTGTGACACTTGTTCTTCATATCAGGGGCAGGTAAAACGGCCAAGGTCTCTGATCTTCGGCACAGGCTTGAACAATACAAGCTCTCCAAAGCTTCCGCCAAGCCAAAGACTCTGACCCACCGTTCCGGGGATGTAGTCGGCTACCGTCCTCTTCTCGGGGTTATTGAAGAGGGTATTCAGAAGAGAAAGAGGAGTCATCCCTTATCTGAACCTTCACTCGGTCCTCAGCCCCCAGTTCAGCCTCTTCACGATATCATAGAGGAGGATACTGAGTTCGCACTCTCTCCGCACCCGTCTGAAAATCCTACCGTTACGCAGATTGATCGTCCTGGTTTGGCTCGTAATCCATTTGCGGGTCACCCTGACCTGGATCCAGGTTCCCATGATATTACCTTCGACGAGGTTACCGGTGAGCACCTTCTTCCCCGCAATCCCATGGTATGGGTGCTTGATGAGGCTAAGTCTTTAGATCTCGATTTACTTACCACTCGGATAGTTACCATGGGAGACGAGGCCAAGGCTAATATTGATCGGGTGGCGGAGGAGACTAGGAAGCTGATGGGGCATCATGCCCGGCTGGTCAAGGCTGGAGAGGAGATTGGGAGTGCCAACATCCGACTACGATTGATGGTTTCGGACTAGGCCAAACAGCTTGCTGATCAGGCCATTCAGATTTCTCAGCATGAGGCTGCCTCCGGGCGGTTGAGGAAGACTATGGAGGAGGCTAGTAAGGCGGAATTGCGGAAGATGGAGGCTGCTTGCAAGGAGCAGATAAATATGGCCATCTCGACAGTGGACGAGGTTCGGAGGGCGGATCTTGAGCAGGTAGAGGAGCTGTCGGGGAAGCTTGAAGCCGCAGAGCTTACTCAAGTCAGGCTAAAGGAGGAGATGGAGGTGATGAGGAGGTCCCTTCAGGCTGACTGCTCACGATACCAACTAGAAAGGGATGCTGCCATTGCAAGGCTATCGGTTTCTGAGGCCCGTATGAGGGAGTTTGAGGAAAATGAGGGGATGATGGACGATATGCTGTAGGACATGTACTTTCGCACTTGGAAGCAGGGCAGCTTATCTTGGATGGACGACTACCCCCGGGTTATGGCTAGGATTTACCTCAGGGCTTTAGAGGAGGCCAAGGCTGAGGCGGATAAGGAGGGTGGAGCGGCCTTTAGGATGGATGTGGTAACCGCTCAGTTCACCAAGGAGGAGAAGATAGCGGTGAAGGAGGGGATGCGGTTGTTTGCAGCTGAGGAGGCAGGCGTGGAAGTAGGGGATGACGACCAAGATGATCAAGGGGAAGTTGCTGGTAACCTTTTCTTCTTTAGTTTCTGCTTTTTTTAACTCTGTTTGCTCAAAACTAATGATTCCATTCTCTGACCGAACAGGTGGGCAACAGGATAAGGTCAATACTCCGACGCAGTCGGCTCCTTGATTGGACTTGGAAAATTCTTTTTGTGGACTGGACATGGTTGTATATGTTAGTCTTAAAACAGTAGAGTAACTCTTAGGTTGTAATTTTTGCTACTTGTAATAAATAGCTCTATTCTTGATGTGTAATTCTTTAACTTAAGCTGATTTTGTCGTCTTTTGAATGTTTTTGCTATTTTGACATGTCGTATGAGAAATATAGCTATGCATATTCTTGTAATTAAATTGTGTTTGATGTCATAATTTCATGAATTGCAATGTTAGCGTGAGGTGTGAATAAATTATAGTCATATATGAAAGAAGGAAATACCACCCTTTATATTTTGCTTGTAGATGGCAGCTTTGACTATCCTATGTGACCGAGTAAGGGACGCGGTCTAGTATCTTGCTGTGAGTATCGGCTTCTATTAGCGAGCGTCTCTTGTTCTATGTCCTGTACTTTAGGGATTGTTACAGAGGATAGGAGAAAAGTTTCTTAAGTAAAATTGAAATATGTGAAATAGTAAAACTTCCAATCACGGAAGGCCTTCGATGTGCTTAAGTTCGTGGCAAACGGGCTTTGTAGTCACAGGAGGGGATGAGGTTGTTCGCGGTTGAGGAGGCAGGCGTGGAAGTAGGGGATGACGACCAAGATGATCAAGGGGAAGCTGCTGGTAACCTCTACTTCACTAGTTTCTTCTTTTGATAACTCTGTTGCTTATCACTAATGATTTCTTTTTATGACCGGACTGGTGGGCAACAGGACAAGGACAAGACTCCAACGCAGCCGGCTCCCTGATTAGACCTGGAGAATTCTTTTTGTGTACTTGACATGGCTGTATATGTTAGTCTTAAAACAGTAGAGTAACTTTTAGGTTGTAATTCTTGCTACTTGTAATAAATAGCTCTATTCTTGATGTGCAATTCTTTAACTTGAGCTGATTTTGTCGTCTTTTGAATGTTTTCGCTATTTTGACATGTTGCATAAGAAATATAGCCATGCATATTCTTGTAATTAAATTGCGTTTGATGTCAGGTTCTTGTTTAAAACATAATTTCATGACTTGCAGTGTTAGCGTGAGGTGTGAACAAATTATAGGCATATATGAAAGAAGGAAATACTGTCCTTTATATTTTGCTTGTAGATGGCAGCTTTGAATATCCTATGTGATTGAGTAAGGGATGCGGTCCAGTATCTTGCTGTGAGTATCCGCTTCTATTAGTGAGTGTCTCTTGTTTTGTGTCCTGCACTTCAGGGTTTGTTACAGATGATAGGAGAAAATGTTTCTTAAGTAAAATTGAAATATGCGAAATAGTAAAACTTCTAATCACGGAAGGCCTTCGATGTGCTTAAGTTCGTGGCAAATGGGCTTTGTAGCACTTTCCGTAGCTGTGGGTCTTGGAGACATTTGTCACCCATCTTACGCCTCCGCGGGGAGTTAATTCTTTTTTACCACAGCCGCACTTAAGACACATCGGAGTCGAGATCGCGCACAGTAACTACCCGGGCCATTATGGCCCGTAATCGTGGGTATTATTCGATTTACTGTGGCCGGCTAGCGTGGGTGCCGATCGTCAACTGTGAACTGCCCCTGGCTGGCCACACCTTATGTTGGGGCTTATAGTCGGTCCATAGTTGCCGGCGAGCCGAACGCCGTAATGAGCTGCCTCGGCTATAGTCGGCCTTCTCAGTGGCTTATAATTGGCTCATTACAGTTGGCTTTAAGGGCCGTCGCGAGCAATGAGTTAACCCACAGCAGAGGGATGCCGGAGCAAAAGTGTCTCATTGGCGAGGGCATAGATTCGCATAGTACCTGTCAGGTCTTGTCCAGGTGAAGTTGAGCTGTGGAGTGCGTTGAGTGGAAACACTATACGCATAGGATTTTGTTCAACAGAAAAGGATAAAGTTAACAAGCAGCCAAGATATAAAGGAACAAGTTAAAAAAAAGACAAGGTTTTTTAAAGTGGTTCGGCACGAAAAGGCCTACGTCCACTGATTCTCTTTGTTAATTCACTTCATATGGGCAGTACAAGTTAAGAAAACTATCGACGGAGGTGTTGGATGTTCCATGCCCTCTGGAACACCTCTCCATCCACTGTTGACAAAATATAAGCTCCATTGTGGAGATTTTTATGAATTACATATGGTCCATCCCAGATTGGATCTAGTGCTCCGGGGCGGGGGAAGATTCGCTTGAGGACAAGGTCCCCTTCTTGTAAGGTACGATGCTTGACTTTGGAGTTGTATTGTGCTGCCACTTTTTGTTTGTGGGCTGCTGCTTTAAGGACTGCATCATTTCTTCTCTCCTCCACTAGATCCAAAGACATGTGAAGGAGTTCTTCGTTCTCTTCTGGGTTATAGTGGATCCTACGGTGGGAAGGCACAATGGTTTCAACTGGAAGCATAGCCTCCGATCCGTATGCCAAAGAGAAAGGAGTATGACCCGTTGAAGTTCTGAAAGATGTGCGATAGGCCCATAGTGCCGTAGGGAGTTCATCCACCCAAGCGCCCTTTGACTTTTCGAGTTTCTTTTTTATTAGAGTTTTCAGAATTTTGTTGACGACTTCGACTTGTCCGTTTGCCTGGGGATACGCTACGGATGAGAAGCTTTTGTGAATTCCATGCTCTTGGCACCAGTTAGTGAATTCCTCGCTGTCAAATTGGAGTCCATTGTCTGATATGATTTTGAGTGGGACTCCGTACCTGCACAGAACATTTTTGATCAAAAAGTTAATGACTTTTGCTGAAGATACTTTATTCAGAGGTTCTGCTTCCACCCATTTGGTGAAATAGTCGACTGCCACTATAGCATATTTGGCCCCGCCTCGGCCCATTGGCAGTTCGTCGATTAAGTCAATTCCCCATACTGCAAAGGGCCAAGGGCTGGTCATTTGAGTAATCTCAGTCGTTGGTAGCCGCGGAATCTTAGCAAACTTCTAACACCTGTCACACTTTTTGACGAAATCCAAGGCGTCCTTGCTTAAGGTGGGCCAGAAATATCCATATCAGAGTATCTTTTTTGCTAATGTTTGTCCTCCGGTGTGGTCTCCGCAGCTTCCTTGATGGATGTTGGATAAGATTTCCTTGGCTTCCCTCCCAGCGACACACCTTAATAACGGGTTAGAGAATCCGCGCCGATAGAGGATGTCTTCTTGAATTGTGTAGCGGGAAGCTTTCCTTAAGATTTTCTTGACTTTGTTACGTCCGTTGGGCAGTGTGCCGCTTTGTAGGTAGTCTCGGATGGGAGTCATCCAAGTTGCTTCTTCGATTGCAGCTATCAGATTCACTTGCTCAAAACTTGGGGCCATTTGCTTTGAGATGGTTACTGCCCCGAAGATGGCGATGTCTCTCATACTTACTTGTTTTGCCAATTCGTCGGCCTCTTGGTTCTCTTCCCTAGGGATGTGCTTGACTAAGTAGTGGTCCAATCGGCTGAGAAGTAACTTGGTATTCTTTAAATATGCTATGAGTCGTTCTTCTCGAGCTTGGAATTCTCCTATTATTTGATTAACGATAAGTTGAGAATCACTGTGAAGACATAAAGAATTGGCTCCAATTTCTATGGCAAGTTCTAGTCCGGCTATCACTGCTTCATATTCTGCATCGTTGTTGGTGGCAGCGAACTCCAACCTTATAGCATAGTGCAGTTTGTTTCCCCTGGGAGTGATTATTACCACACCTGCCCCCGAGCCTTGTTCGTTCGATGCACCATCCACAAAGAGATTCCACTTGATATCTTCTGCTATTTCCAATTGCTCCCTATCTTCGTTGGTAGTGAATTCTGCAATGAAATCAGCTATGGCTTGTCCCTTGATGGCGGTGCGAGGGTGATAGGTGATATCATACTGACTTAGTTCAATGCACCATTTAAGTAGTCGCCCGGAAGTGTCGGGACGATGGAGTACCTGCCTCAGTGGTTGTCGGTCAGAACTTTGATGGAATGGGACTGGAAGTAGTGGCGCAGTTTCCGTGATGTGATTAGTAAACAGTATGCCAGCTTCTCAAGTTTAGGATATCTGACTTCTGCCCCCGTAAACCTCTTACTGACGAAGTAAACTGGCCGCTGCATGCGGTTGTCTTCCCTTACCAAGGCAGCGCTTAGGGCGTGAGATGACACAGCAAGGTACACTACGCCATAGATTGCATACTGCAACACCAAAGAAGTGATGCAGGAAGTGCCAAAAAATGTTGCTATATGCTAAAAAAGGGCAAAGGCAACACTTTCTCGGTGATGCATTTTGCCGCGTTGCCGCAGACCTCAATGGCAACATTTTGACTATCTAAGGCAACATAAGAAATATTGTTGCAATAGAACCTTATTTGGGTCTATAGTAACATCCATAGGTGTCTGTACCAACATTCCAAAATGTTGCTATAGATATTAACTTTCTGAATTTGTGGGACCCACAATGTAGAGCATATTTGATTTTTTTAATAGAAATAAATATTTATTTAATAAAATGCTATTGCACAGAATTTGATATTCAAACAGTAATTTATTTAAATATTTTATTTCAACATTTAAAATAGTACAAATTCCTGACTCCACTATTTTACAATTCAATGATATATAACACTGATATTCACATATACAGATATTCCTCACTACATCACTCAGTTCACTCATTACATATGCAGTTTCAATTTATACAGACACCGACACTAACAAATATATGACGAGCCGAGTGCCGAGCCGAAGGCGAGCCGAGAAGCGGGTCCGGAAAGTGTCTTCACTACTGTCTTCTTCAAATCTACAAGACTTGACAGATATAAAGGAACAAGTGGGCACCGCCCGATTCATCCGATTTTGGAAGATCGAGCCTTCTTTGAAACCTGTCTTCAAGCTCATGCATTCATACACTCATGCACATTTGATTTGACTCTGTCTTCAAGCTTGTATCCAGCTGTCCAGTCTTCAATACCTGTCACATATAATTCAAAAGCAGTAATCTGGAAAATAATATTTAACTCAAACAGAAAATGAAAATATTTTTGTTATAATATTTGCCTCAGGTATTTGGGTTGTTTCTTTTCATAAGTGCATAAGCCAAACATGAATGCAACACAGGGATACAAGGACACGGCACAAGGTCAAACCCGAGTCATCGACTGGATTCAACTCAGGGCCAAGCAACCAACAAAACAAACAAGAACCAGGTTCAGAAAAATGTAGACAAGCCAGTGCAAGAAACACAGCAGTACACATAGGCAGCCCATCAAGCAAAAACAGTGAATGCATCAGGGATGTACAAGAGAAACATAGGCAGTAATATGATATACAGAGGACTTGGAGCATCAGTTCATGTTAAAGAACAAGGTTAGCATGGTACCAGTTCAGTCCAGACCAAGAAAAACCAACAAAGCTCAACACACATATGTTTGTATATATTGTGGAAATCAAAACTCAATGTTCAGATTAGTCAACAGTTTTAGAAAACCAAAGATCACTTTCAAAGTTCTGATTTTCAAAAATGCAGAAGTTTTCAAGTGAAGCAGTTTTCTAGAGGACAGCAGAATACAAATACTTCAAGTTCTGGTTTAACAAATGCAGCAAGGTACAAAGGTATGTGAACAAGTTTAACAAAGGTTCAAGTTCTGGTTTAACAAAGGTTCAAGTTCTGGTTTAACAAATGCAGCAGAAAGGAGCTAACAAGCTCAGATCAGAAATCAAAAACAAGCCAGTGAACCAAAATCCAACATACCAAATAATATCACATCGCAATTCATCATCGGCAAAGCAAAATCAAGCCAGTGAACCAAAATCCAACATACCAATACATCATCGCAATCCAACATACCAGATTTCTCAAAGTCCAACAGGAAGATTAAACTCGAGATTATAGGAAATAAAGCCTATAAATAAATCCCAATTCATCATCGGCAATAGCGTGCGAGTGTAACCAAAATCGAGAATAATCAAGTAAACCAAAAGGCAGAAAACATACCAAATAATATCACATCGCACCGGACGACGAAGTCAAAGCAATTCGAGCAATCAATCAAGGAGAACGAAGGAGCAAGCTACCAGGAACGTTTCTCACACTAGATTCGATCAATCAGAGCATCAAAGCAACTGGAATCGCGTGCCCTAGTTTTCACAGAGTGGAACGAGAAAGAAAAATGCCGTGCCCTAATTTTCACACAAAGAGGAACGAGAAAGAAAAGTAAAGTGGGAAATGGAAATTGCTAAGGTGTGGATTGATGGTTGAGATTTTGTTTTAAATGATGGTGTGGATCGCTGAGGTGTAAAATTTTATTAATTTTATTAATTTGAATATATTTATAGCTACTGCAACATTTTGCTGATATCTATGCTAACACATTGAAGTGAATGTTGCAATAGACAAAAATCAGCATAGCTATCGTTACATTGTAGCTAGCAACACCTTGTAATTTCGTTGCAATAGGCCATTTATGGCGTAGTGGTATAGGTATAATTCTTCGCCTTCGCTTGGAGTCGAGAGTACCGATGGTTTCTAGAGGTGTTCGATTAAGTCAAGGAAAGCGGTCAGGCATTCGTTGGTCCATTCGAACTTTCCTTTGTCTTTCTTTAGAGCTTCGAAAAAGAGGACACACTTGTCCGTTGCTTTGGAGATGAATCGGCTTAGGGCGGCCACTTTTCCATTCAGGCTTTGCATTTCCTTCCGAGTGGAAGGTATCTTGATATCCCTTAGTGCTCGGACTTGTTCAGGGTTTGCTTCAATCCCTCTGGCATGGACGATGAATCCTAAGAACTTTCCTGATGACACTCCGAAGGAGCATTTTAGAGGATTCAACTTCATTCCATACTGGCGAAGTACTTGAAACATCTCGCCTAGGTGGCTTACGTGATCGTCGACTTTTCTTGACTTCACCAGCATGTCATCCACGTATACTTCCATAGTTCTCCCTATTAGCCCTGCAAACATCTTGTTGACGAGGCGCTGGTAGGTGGCCCCTGCATTTTCAAGTCCGAAAGGCATTACCTTATAGCAGTACAAACCCCGGTCGGTGATAAAACTAGTGTGGTCTTGGTCGGGAGCATGCATAGGAATTTGGTTATATCCTGAGTATGCATCCATAAAAGATAACAGCTCGTGTCCGGCTGTGCTGTCTACAAGCTGGTCGATTCGGGGAAGTGGGAAGCAATCCTTTGGGCAGGCGTCATTTAGGTTGGAAAAGTCAATGCATGTTCGCCACTTCCCATTGGCCTTCTTTACCAGCACTGGGTTAGCGATCCATTTCGGGTAGATGGCTTCTCGTATGAAGTCATTGGCGAGCAGATTCTTTACCTCTTCATCGAGGGCTGCTGATCGCTCTGCTCCCATACTTCTCTTTCTTTGTTTTACGGGAGCCTTGGTAGGATCAATGTTTAGTGCATGGCATGCTACGTCGGGGGAGATTCCGGTCATGTCGGCATGTGACCATGCGAATACATCCAGGTTGTGGCGGAGAAAATCGATGAGCTGTTCCTTCAACTCTGCCTTTAGTTGGGATCCAATTTTCAATAGTCTACTCGAGTCGTGCTTGTCTACAGATACAAACTCCATAGCCTCTGCAGGCTCGGCGGTGGCCTCCTCCTCTTTGTCCCTAGGGTCTAATTCATTGAAAGGGTCGCTGGTATATCGAAGAGGAGGGGCTTCCTTTAGTTGCTATGCTTCTAGACTTTTTGTGCTGAGGGAAACCTCTACACCCTTCCCTTTATCCTTCCTGCGGTTGTTGCGAAGTTCAGTCACATAGCAGTCTCGAGCCACGTCCTGGTCTCCTTCTACTTCCCCTACTCCATTGTCCATTGGGAATTTCATCTTTAGGCACCATGGGGCTAGGACAATTTGGAAGTCAGACAAGGCCGGCCTTCCTAAGAAGGCGTTGTAGGCCGAATGGTTTTCTATTAGCACAAACGTCTGTTTCCGTACGATGGAGCGGGGATGGCTTCCAATCTCAACAAAGAGGTCCAGTTGTCCGAGGGGCATCTTTGCATCCCCAGTGAAACCGTGTAGTGGTTTATCGCAGGGAGATACATCCTTCATTGATAGCTTCATTTTGTCGAATGCATGTTTGAACAGGATGTTTACTGAGCTTCCAGTGTCTACTAGGATTCGGTAAACCTCGGCGGGGCCGAGCCGGGCAGAGATAACCATGGGATCCATGTGAGGGTACTGCCTTCCTTCTAGGTCACGCTTACCGAATGTGATGTCATCACTTTCTTTCCACTTCGGGTGGCGCTCTTCTATAACCGAATTGACACAGTCTTTATTGTCTCTAAGCGACTTTCCATATCTTTCCATTTCTTTCCAGCTTCTGTCAGCGGTGTGCGGTCCTCTCGAGATGGTATGGACCACTATCTTCTCTTGACTAGAGATGCTAGTGTTGCGGTTTCCCTTGCCGATCTCTGGTGAGGGTAGCCTTGGGTTCTCATTGGCAGGAGCTGGAGTCCTGTCCTGACCTTTTACGTAGCGTTCCAGTTTCTTCCTTCTGATGTGTTCCTCAATCAAGTCCCGGAGATGATGGCATTCATTGGTGTCATGCCCATGGGATTCGTGGAAGCGGCAGAACTTTCCAGACTTCTGCGTGTTATCTGATTCCTTCTTGTATGGTGGACGTTTGTATCTAACTTTGCCTTGGGTGGCAAGGAAGATATTTTCGACGGTCTCGTTCAAAGGAGTGTAAGTGTCGAATCTCGGTCCAGGCCGATATAGGAGCTTTTCTCCCTTCTTGCCCCTAGCATTGTCTCTGGAATCATTTCTTCGAACGTCCCTTGCTACAGCAGGGGCGTTGCTGTGAGTTGCCTTATTTTGCTGTCCTGACTGCCCCTCAACGGCAGCATCCTCAAGCCTCATATATTTCCCGGCTTCATGGAAGAAATCGGGTAAAGTAGCTGGTTTTTCTTTCGTCAACCTTCTAGCAAATTTAGTGTCCGGATGCACACCACTACAGAGGGCTATTAGGATAAGCTTCTCATCGGCATCTTGGACCGCGGCTGCTGCGGCATTGAATCGGGTTAGGTATTGTTGCAGTTTCTCTCCAGGTTTCTGTTTGACGCTGGATAAGGAATAAGCGTCCTTAGGTTGTTCCACATGGATGCGGAACTGACTGATAAACTTTTCTTTCAACATTTCCCACGAGCTGATGGATCCCTGGGGTAGATGACAGAACCAGGAGGTAGCGAGATCTGCTAAGAAGAGCGGAAAGCATTTGCACAGTACTCCCTCTGTCGCTCCACTCATAAGCATATGTTGTGTGTACCTCTGTAAGTGTACAACGGGGTCGGAGGTTCCTTTGTAAGGTTCCATTGTTGGCATCTTTCATTCTCGGGGAGTGATAACAATTTCGATATTGCGGGCGAAAGGGCTAGTTACCCTAGCGCCTATCCCTCGATCTCTTTGCTCCCGTTGGATGCACTCTCTGAATAAGCGTGCCATCCTTTCATCAGAATTTGGAGCAGATAGAAATGAGTTTGGTTCTGTTCTATGGGATTGATTCCGTCCAGATGACCTGTAGGGATGGTATCGTCTATCATTCCTCATATTTTCCAGTGGCTGCCTTTGATCTTCTGGGAGCATGCTAGGGTCAGCTACAGTTGGCCCTTGCCTTGATCTTCCCCTGCTGGGTTCTGTTCTAAGCACTTCCTCGGGTCCAACTTTGGGTTGGACTCTAGCTCGGCCCCGTTCACTGGCGTTTCCGTGGTTAGGCAGTATGACGGGCTCAGCTACAGTTGACCTTCGTCCGGTACCTCCCCTGTTGGGTTCGGTACCAAACGTTTCCTCAGGCCTAACTTCGGGCTGTGCTCGATCTCGGCTCCTACCATGGTTACTTCTGCCGTTAGCTCCTTCGAAGAAGGAAGACCTTTGTTGTCTCTGAGGTCTTCCAGACTGGGACTCGCCCCATGATTCAGTGTTGCGATTGGATTCTTCAGCGTCCCTTAAGCGTGACATGAGATGGTCCACCAAGGCTTCCTGCTGGGACGTGAAGCGGTTAGTTACTTCAACCACAACTCTGTCCAAATCTGCCCTAGTAATTGCTGCGGGCTGTTCTGTGGCAGGGGGGGTCGGATTAGCCTGTCCTTCATTCGTTACTGCTGCTGGAGGAGGACAATTTACTTGATTCGTGACAGCTGGATCTGGAAGACTGCTGGATGCGATGTTTTATCCTTTGTTAACATCTTTTCTTGGTTTGGGAGGCATGTTTTCCAAGTGGCGAACAAAGCTGTTAGGAAAAATGTTAAGTGGATGAAGCTGAAGCTTCGAGCTTCTACCTCTCAGTGAAAGCACCAAAAATGTTTGCACAAAAAATGGACAAACACCTCAAAGTTGTATGATTTAGTAGATCTTATGTTGTTCTTAGTGATTTTGGAGATTTATGCAAATATATGAAAAGCAGGGGCTAAACTGTAAAAAGACACGCAGATTTATAGTGGTTCAGACAGAATGTGCCTACGTCCACTTTATATGTTATTTCTCTTCTCTTGTTTTGATACAAGTACAAAGCTTTGACACAAGTAAAAGAAAGTTGTTTGAAAGTTCTCTCCGTGCTTGAGCTCTCAAAACTTGTCCCCATTGTTGTACCTCTACCCCTCTATTTATAGAGTGAGGCTAGGGGTAGGGATGTTGGAGGTATACAGCAGCTGGCGGGCCTGGGCTGATGTAATCTGGTCTGGTGGAGCGGGTCCGGCTTACTTTGGTTCGGTGGTAGAAGTATGGTGGACCGGCATACTTGGTTCGGTGGGAAGAACGTTGAGTGGACCGGTGTACTTGGTTCGGTAGGAAGAATGTTGAGTGGACCGGTGTACTTGGTTCGGTAGGAAGAGGTGAGTGGACCGGTGTACTTGGTTCGGTAGGAAGAGTGTTGAGTGGACCGGTGTACTTGGTTCAGTGGGAAACATGTTGAGTGGAACGGTGTGCTTGGTTCGGTGGGAAGCATGTTGAGCGGACCGGTGTGCTTGGTTCGGTGGGAAGCATGTTGAGTGGACCGGTGTGCTTGGTTCGGTAGTGGGACGGAAAGGCCTTGGTTTGGTGATTAGGGAGATGGTATTTGGTTCGGCAAAGACCGGTCGAAATATATCCAACAATAGCAGATATGAAAAACGTCTTCGATTGAATATACTTATAGGCTCTCGATTTGGTTTGGAAAGAGGATTCGAACGAAAGGGATTTGGGAAGAAGCAAAGCTCGGCCATAGATTTTATTTTATTTTATTTCTTTCGATTGTGAATATCTAAAGAGGAGAGGGATATAATATCGAAGTTTCAGCCATTGATGTTTGAAATCGAAGAAAAGAAATTTTCAGATATGAACGAACGAAATGTTTTATATATTTTAAATCACGACTTCCTATTTTTTTCTTTCCAATGCGTGTAAAAATATTCAGAAGGAAGAAAACACGTGGTTAAACATTTCTCAACGTGTCAAAGCTTGGTACAGTCCTAAATTATATTATTTATTTTCAAATTTAAGTTCAAATTTAAATCGTCTCGATTCCGCAACTCAAAATCTTGACATCCTATCGAGGCGTGCCGCTAGGTGTTTATAATGTTAAACCCCTATTCTGAACGCAATGGAAAAGGTTCCGAGTCCAAATTCGATCGTATGGAAAAGATACCATTTTGGACCCAGCTATTATATTAAATTTCAATGTGTTTACTTATCGTATGGCCAAATGATCTCTCCAAATGCTACGAAAATTGAAATCCGATAATAATACGATATTACGGATCCATTGGAACTGGTTTCGTCGAATTCCGAGACTGTGCTCCGGAAGGCTATTTTTAAATATCGATTTAAACAATATAAATTTAAAACTGAACAAATCGCTTCCAAATTCAATTTTGAAAAGTTCTATTACCTTCAGTATTATCAATATGAATTTTCTAAGCCTTTAAAATATTTTTAACGGGCAAAAAACTAAAGATTCAATATTTTTCCCAGTTTCAATAATCAAATCCAAAAATTAAATTTTCCAAATCAACAGTGATATTTGAAATTCATATTAAAATTAACTATCGAATATTTAAAATCAATTAAATATTTCAATTTCAAATGTCCAAAATTCAGGGTCGTCACATTCTTCCCCCCTTAAAAGAATTTCGTCCCGAAATTACTAGTTAAGAAGAATGATCCATAACCCGCTAATTATTTTCCCAAAACCAAAACAGTTTTATCAACTTGTCAAAACAAATCTTTTTACTAGAGACCCATTCACTTCAACTA
Organism: Allium fistulosum; assembly: GCA_030737815.1. Taxonomy (NCBI): domain Eukaryota; kingdom Viridiplantae; phylum Streptophyta; class Magnoliopsida; order Asparagales; family Amaryllidaceae; genus Allium; species Allium fistulosum. The sequence goes on along the minus strand of CM060901.1, from coordinate 539,633,543 downwards.
ACTTTCCAAAATCTTCCATAGTTTCTGAACAACATTGTTTTCGTAACAATTCAAATTTAAATTCAAATTCAAATCGTCTCGATTCCGCAACTTAAAATCTCGACATCCTATCGAGGTGTGCCGCTAGGCTTTTATAATGTTAAACCCCTATTCCGAACGCAATGGAAAAGGTTCTGAGTCCAAATTCGATCGTATGGAAAAGATAGCTTTTTGGACCCAGCTATTATATTAAATTTCAATATAAATTTCAATACGTTTACTTATCGTATGGCCAAACGATCTCTCCAAATGCTATGAAAATTGAAATGCGATAATAATACAATATTACGGATCCACTAGAACTGGTTTCGTCGAATTTTGAGACTGTGCCCCAAAAGGCTATTTTAAATATCGATTTAAACAATATAAATTTAAAACTGAACAAATCGCTTTCAAATTCAATTTTTAAAAGTTCTATTACCTTAAGTATTATCAATATGAATTTTCTAAGCCTTTAAAATATTTTTAACGGGCATAAAACTGAAGATTCAATATTTTTCCCAATTTCAATAATCAAATCCAAAAATTAAATTTGCCAAATCATTAGTGATATTTGAAATTCATATTAAAATTAACTATCAAATATTTAAAATCAATTAAATATTTCAATTTCAAATGTCCAAAATTCAGAGTCGTCACATTCATTGCTCACTCGATCACACAATTTCACTTCTGAACTAGTATCGTTCACCCGACTTTCTAGTGCAGACTCAGATCTGGTTTCTTGATCAGAAACCGTCATTCTCCTTGCATAATCATAAAGGAATTATTTTTGGGAATTCAAATTTAACTCAAATAGAACCTGCCAAGGATGCGGCAGTTCGCTAATTTTCCCATTTATGTTTTAAAAAGGCTTTAACTTGAGCAAATGTAATTGGATTTTCCCAAAACGAAAACTCTTCGTTTCCAAATAATAATAGCTTTCAAATAAAGAAAGGATTTCCAATTTGTGTTGAAAGTATTTCAAGTTTGAAATGAAAATAGTTTTGAAAACTATGAATAAATCTTTGTTAAAGATTGGGTAAACTTTGTTTCAAGCTAAATGAAATAAACAAGTTTCAAAGTTTTAAAATTAGCGCTCATTATTCGGTTTAGCCGGGAGAGGACTTTATGTCATAAAACCCATTCCGAATAATGATACGACGTAATGGATAACATTTGAAGACCGGTGGTGAAGATCGGGTATTTTCGAGAATGAAAGGATTACTCGTCGAATGTCTCTGCACTGAGTCGCGTCGGTATAGAGATCTCCATATGTGATGGGGAGTCCGATTGGGATTGGGGATACCCGGATTGCAAGGGCTTCTTTGAAGTGCCTTCGGTTCCATTCAAACCTAGGATGGACTTGTATGGATGTATGTCTGACGTTACACTTTGAGATGTAAAGCTGGTTTCTATCAAATACATTACTATTTGGTTAAGCTAAGAGAATAAATTCTCCGCCACCAGAATTCGACAGAAATCAAAATATAAATGTGCAAAAAGATTTTGAATGTTATAATTGGACTTGAGTTTTTATATGAGATATTGATATTAAATTTCATAACTAATGTTTTAAATAAAGTGTTTAAAAATAGTTTTTATTCTAAATGTATCCAAGTACATATATTTTTGGATAAGTGATTTAAATCATTTTGAAGTATTCGGACTCGGCAAATTTTCAATGGAGGGAGATATCGCGAGCTTGGCAGTTGAAGGAAATTGGAGGCGATGCGATGCAGTTGGTCGCGAGTGAGGCCTGAGATTGCTTAATGGCAGTGAGGTCTAAAAATTGGAGAAAACAAGCTGGAAATGGAAATGAGTTGGAATGGACTGCAAAATAAAAAGCAAAGGTGAGATCTTCTCACTCAAATTAAAATAATTGGAATTTCAGTTATTGATTAATTGTTTGGATGTGATAGTATATATGATAGTAGTATATATATTTGGAGTGATTGATTTCCCGCATTATATAGCGGATGAGACCCTATGCGCCGCATAATAGCGGATGATATTATATAATCCCATATACCACGATATTCCACCTCTAAGTGGAATTGGTATTTAATTGTTGTGCTAACATATGTGGATGCAGTGAAACAGGTTGGAGGGATCCAATTGGATTCCTCAAATTGTTGAATTTATTTCATATGTTGTGATGTGGTTATTGATAATCTGTGAATGATTATATTGGTGATTGAAATTTATTGAAGGCTATGGTTTGGCCGGATATATTCTGGTATTTTTAAATACCAGGATATATAATTGGATTTTTGGAAATTAAAGTAGAAACTTTTAAGTAAATTAATTTTAGAGGATTGGATAAATTTAAAAGAAGGATTTATTAATTGATTTAAATGGATCATTTTGAAATGGAAAGTGTATTTTCACTGGAAAGCCGAGTATGTTTTCAAAGTAGCCGATAAATATAAATTGAAAGTTTTAAGGATGGTTTAAAAGGATACTTTGGAGAAATTATTTTCTTAAGTTGTTTTAAATCTTTAAAGTAAAGATTTATTTGGTTAATTATAGAAGTGATTATTTTAAAGATCAAATTGAGATTTGATTTAGAAAATGGATATTTAAATAATTATACTCTATCTAATAATTTCATTTTTTAAAATTTAGAGAGTTAGAATTTTTTTGAGAAATTTTGATAATTTAAAATTTTGAATTAAAATTAAAATTTGAATGGTTGAATAAGTAAAAGTTGTTTGGAACTTATGGTTGAGTTTGAGAAGTTAGTAAGAGTAATAATGTGTCTTTAATGAAAAGATTTGTTTTGGAAAGTTGATAAAACTGTTTGGTTTTAAAAAAATAATAATTAAACGGGGTATGGTTCATTCTTCTTAACTTGTAATTTCGGGACGAAAATCTTTTAAGGGGGGAAGAATGTGACGACCCTGAATTTTGGACATTTGAAATTGAAATATTTAATTGATTTTAAATATTTGGAAGTTAGTTTAACTTGAATTTCAAAATTTTATTTTCACTAACAAATACGCGCTCATATCTATTATTACACTCACACTCATTCTAGAGTACTACTAACTCTATTTCTAATGAGTAATCCCCACCAGAGCCAAGGTTGTCGCTTAACCAATTGCTCCGATACCACTTTGTAACGACCCAATTTTTCGACTTCTGAAAGTCGACATCAATACACCCACTGTATCAAATGCATAACCATCGAATGTCGGAAAACCGAATCATTAGGGTTAAAAAAGGAAGAGGATAGAAGAAGAAACAGAAACAATAACAGAATCTCACATTCGCAGCGGAACAATATATAATAGATTAATGAATAATATTTAAACAAAAGAACTATATCAGTTCATACAATACATCATCAGAGTTTACAACAACAACACACAACACTGGCAGTTATAATAACCTGCCCATATGGGATTTGAATTTGCAGCAACCCATATGCAACGGATAATACATAAGTGATACGTCTCACCATCCAGCTTGCCTCCTGATCTCCACAGCATATTTTTTTGACTTTGCTCCAAAACAACTGATAACCTGACTCTAGGCTGCCCGTGTGAAAAATTATGGGCACCTAGGCTTCTTTGAAGTGCCTTCGGTTCCATTCAGACCCAGGATGGACTTGTATAGTTGTATGTATGACATTACACTTTGAGATGTAAAGCTGGTTTCTATCAAATACATTTCTGTTGGTGGTGGAGAATTTATTCTCTTAGCTTAACACCCTTCTGTGAGACGTATGAGCTCAGAGGTTATGTAATTGATTGTTACTAGTGATATATTCCCAATTTGGTAATGTGGCATGTTAAGTGTTGCTGATCATTTGTTGATCGAAGCATGGCTTTTGTGAAAATCGTAGCTTTGTGGATGAGACTTCGTCGGACCTCACAACCCGAAATGGTCAAAACATGAAGGATGCGGCAAGGTTGTTTGGGGGTAGCGCCCTCAGGGTATGTCCATTTCCTTCTGGAAAAAGGTGGCATCATGGTATGGAGCCCAGATACTTAACTTAAGTGGTTGCTGCAAATTTATTACTTTGTGGTTATTGGTGTTGAGGATCCTCGAATAAAGGTCGGTAACGACCGGGATGGCATACTCGTGTGTGGAGTTATCTAGTTACAGCTTCATTGCACCAGAAGCATGAGATAACTCGGCCTTGTGTTGGTAGAGATCCGGTTAGGTTCTCGGGGCGTCCCTTCAGAGGCGTACCCATGTGGTGTAGGAAGTTCCTTAGCCTGACCATTTGTTGGAAATCCAAAGAAACAATACGATCCCTGTACGGTTTAGTTGTATAACCTGCCATTTACTTATGGTAGTTTCATTTTCCAAAAGCATAGCGGAATTCTTTTTATTCCTTTGTGAAAATAACTGTTTTAAGATCTCACACCAGTCCCATGACTGACTCGGAGTTTATTGTTCCCTTTCTAAACTCTGGGTGCCCATAATGTTCCACATGGGCAGTCTAGAGTCAGGTTATCAGCAGAATTCTGAATGGATTGATGTGGAGCTCAAGAGGCGAGCTGGATGGCGATACGTATCAATTATATTATGTATTATCTGCTGTGTATTCTGTTATGAGGGTAGATTATTATAACTGCCAGTTTGTGTGTTGTTGTTGTAAACTCTGATGATGTATTGTATGAACTGATATAGTTCTTTTGTTTAAAGATTATTCAATTATCTATTATATATTGTTCCGCTGCGAATGTGAGATTCTGTTATTGTTTCTGTTTCTTCTTCTTTCTTCTTCTACCTCTTTCTTCTTTAACCCTAATGATTCGGTTTTCCGGCATTCGATGGTTCGGCATTTGATACAGTGGGCGTATTGATGTCGACTTTCGGAAGTCGAAAAATTGGGTCGTTACATTTTCAAAATTAGAATATTTAAAATTATTTATTATAGGACCAAATCATTTAGAAATATAAAGTCAATATCTTCTAAACTGTAACTCAAAATCTTTCAAAATTATATGTCAAATTGATTAACTCGAAAATACCTTCGAAAAGGTTATAAATACGACATCTAATTCACCATTTTGTTAAAAATTCATTTTATACCGATTCAATATTAACTGTGGCTGATTTACAGGTCATAATATATTTAGTCAATGACATAATATATATTAGTGGTATATAGTTACTGACTTAACATATATACTTTAAGTACCTCATAATATAAAATCATCAATAATACTCACTGTGGTTTTCCATGCTCTTCTACGAGATTGAAATCAATACCAACCTATCCTTCAGTCTCACTATGCCAATATATACACACAAATAAAGGATACATAGACTGAATGGATGAAATGTGTCATGATACTAATGTGACTGCCTATGTACCCATTACAAGATCAAGCCCACGTAGTTCTTTTCCTACCTACTAACCAACCCAAGGGAGGGTTAAAAAAAATCATACCTGGCCCTGCTTTTCTCTAGTGCCAAAGAGTTAGCATAATAGTTGAGAATAATAAAAGTATCATATAGTCAATGAAAAGTAAGCATCAATAATACAAGTTGGAAAACTCATAATCACATGATTTTATGCTCTTTGGCTACATCATAGAGTCAACATATATACATAATAATATTTAACATATCATTAGCATAATGTAGATAAAAAAATACAAGTTAGAAATTCCTATCAATATGCTCTCCTACAGTGATATGCATGAAACATGGAGGCTATCCGAGCTCTCGACATGGACTGAATGAAATTGTTATGCTTAAATAATCATACGACATCTACTAATATGAAGTATGTTGATACAATAAAGAAATCTCACTTAATAGTGTCGTTAGGAAAAAGGCAACCATATTTTAACATTCCCCTCTGATCTTAGTTTGCACTATAATGATATAGAAATTAGCAACACATAATCAAACCATATGTAATTTTCACACAACACATTGATCTACCCCACTCAAGTTATAATACCCATTTATTGTCTTTAATGTTCACACTTATTTATTTGTAAATTTTCACATATTGTTTTCTCTATTATTTTAAAATATGATTCCCAAAATATCTCCAAAACATATTCCTTAATTTCCAGAAATCACATTTTCTCCAAAAATCGTACAAAATCATATTTATTGGAACCCTGTACTAGAGGCTGAGTAAACAAATAAAATACTCGATTAATTGTGGGTGTTTGTAATGACCCACCATCCATAACACCCGTAATCCGTGCATACAAGTGCTCAGATTCCATGAAACTCACCGTAATTTTTCAGATATGGGTAGTATTTAAAATAAACAACATAACACATATCTATCTCATCTATATACACTAAATCCCACAACGAAAGGAATAAATATAATATCAGCATAAACATGTGATAAACTAAGTGCATATTACATCAAGAGACATAATATTCAACATTATAACACATCATGCAAATGGTACATCGAATCTTATATACAACATAACGAATATATAGTCTAACATGTCAAAATCTCAAAAATACTAGATAGAAATAATCATAGCAGTAAATAGTTATGGCTCTATAACTCGCACTTGGGTAGTAGAATCCCTACCTCTATGTCATCCTACTTAAAGAATAGATAACAAAAGGGGAAATGTTATCCAGCAAATTAATCACCATCCTTGAAGCAGAAATTAAAGATTTACTTCTTGATTTCCTTGCATTTATTACCTCAAATAATTAATAAAAAGCAGCCATATCTCCACCATAAATACCAATTCATTACTTAATAAAAACCAGCCATATCTCCACCATAAATACCAATTCATTACCCATCAAAGCCAGATTTAATGCCCAATAAATGCCATGATAACCTGCTAATTTAGTACTAATTAATGCCAACCATTTCCATATCAAATATTCCTTAATTCCCTTCATCCTTACCTTAAATAAGAAGATTATGGTGCAATTAATATCAGCCTAGTCAGCGTCACTACAATTCCACACCATCACTGGGTCAAGGCTTACAGCTATAAATACACCTAGTATTGCAAAAGAAAAAGGGAAGAAAATGAAACAGAAAATATGACTTCTCCTCTCCTCCTCAAAATCTCTTGTAATATGAAACTACAAGTGATAAATAAATTATAAAGTGGATGTAGGCCATAGATTTTACCGAACCACTATAAAATTTCGTGTCTCTTTTATCTTTTCTTCTTTTTATCTGCTTATTGTTGTGATCTATGTTGCTGTTTTTTGGATTGCCTTTAAGGCTAGTGCTTTCACATTACTTTAGGTGTCGATGGCCATTTTTGTTGGCAACAGGCAACAAAGAGAGGGTCGTATATAAAGTCCGGTGAATAGGAAATATCACTAATCTATATGATTACCAATATGTTATTATATCATGTATGGTACTAAATGGTAATATACGAGGTAAAGAAACCATACCACAACATGCATCTTCACTAGAAACCAACTAGCTAGCACATCTACAATAGTGCTACACAATACGTGATAAGTCTAGCATATACTAATCATCATGATAACGATCGTGACTCAACCGTCACACTAGCCTAGTAGGCCTCGGGTAAGGCCAAGGCTCCTTAAGTATGGTGTGACGCCTCACCTCTATACCCACGCTAGCCAAGAACACTATGGAGTAATGCTGTCAACTAGCATGAGGAATAAGGCTGTTGAGGAGCGACCATCCATGTAATTTCTTTGTGCGAGCACCAATATGTCAGATAGTATAGCATGTATTTCATTTGAGGAGGAAATCCGACATACCGATACGAACTCAAAGCTATCACACAGTGGCTATATATAATCTTCGGAAACAAATATAGAAATAAACATAACACAAATCAGTCACAGACATCCATATCACAAAGGCGGAAGAAGATATGAATATAACACATATAAGTGTACATCAGAGTAGTGGTCTGAAAGATCCACGATAATACAAAAGAACAGCTACAAGTTACACAAAAGAATAAGTACACATCATAGAGTCTATATTTCAAATGTATACGTCCAAAAACTACTAATCTAAGTAGTTAGCCAAAAAGTCAGAGTAATCCCAAAAGAGAAGTCAAGCAGAAGCACCTGTAACATCTCGGTCTGACCCGAGTATTATTTCATAAGAAAATAATAAACGGATCAGTCTAGCTATAAATATCAGATGACATGATATAGAATAAGAGATATGGCATATACATATAATAACCATAATGGCATACTACTATAAGTATGTAAATGATAAACATCAAGAGATTAATCAATATCACAAGAATCTTCTCAAAGATCCAAATCCACAAAAAGGTAATGACACACGAATTCACTAATGCACAAAAATTGATAAAACGTATCAATGAAAATCATCGAAAATTGGTGAAGCACAAATTCCAGAAATCAACACACGAAATCCAAAAATCATATAAAGGGGGAGGCCTATCACACAAACAGGAGCATGAAAGCTAACCAACATATGTAACACCCGAACGAGAAGCTATCTCATGGAAGCTAACCATTTAATTTTCAAGCACACGAATGGCCCGAAGACCTTTGACACACGAACGACCCAGAAATCATTGAACACACGAATGGCCCGGAGACCATGGGGCGCTACCCCACATATGTGAGTAGAAACATCACACAAACGGGGTCTAGTCTCCCTCGTAGACAAAGAGACATCGCTCAATCGCTAGTCTAAATCACAAAAATGATCGTCATGATCATCAAGAAGTGTCAATTACACTAAGCTAGTAAATATATGAGTTTAACTTCATGTCCCATAACCACTATCTTAACTTAAATATTTACGAACAAACTGTAGATCTTCACTAGGAAATTGTCACAAGAGGTTCAATCGAACAAGTCCAAGAATTAACTGACGAAGTAAACGCAAGCGTTTCATACCACCTGTTTTGCTAAGCCGTTTAATTAGATTTCTCATCCGAGTGAAATAAAGGCTTGTATATACTAATAGATTGGAAAACGGTTTAGGAAAAGAGCTTTGTAATAAAATAGTGCTAAAATCGTTTTTGATGAAAGGGTTTTGATATTTACTACTAGTATTAAAACCTTTATATTTTTAAAGTGACGAGTCACAAAATCGATCGTAGAAACAAATCAATTCACAAATAAAATTCACATTCGAAGACGTGGATTAATTCCAAAGAAATCGATATCAAATCCATCAAAATGGATATTTCCGAAAATTCCCGAAGAAAATGTCATCAAAGTCGATAATAAATGATAACAACAAAAGGGAAACAACACGAATCGATTAAAGTTGGAAATTCAAACAAATAGGCAATATAGGCATAATTGGCAAAAGGGAGCAGGTCGGTCAACCGGCTCACTGAGTTTGGTTGACCGGACCAGAGGCAGAAATTCTCGGGTAGCAGGTCGGTCGACCGGACCATGCGTTCGGTCGACCGGAGCCTGTTACCAGGTCTACCCAAAACAGAGGCAGGGAAATGCTCGGGTAGCAGGTCGGTCGACTGGACCCTGAGTTCGGTCGACCGGAGCCTGTTACCAGCACTCCCACGCCTATCTAATGAATGCCAATCCCTTCCGAATTGCAATCGGTCGAGCAAAGACACTAAGGGTTTACGCCCATCGACTACCCGGCCATATAAGCTCTTTGATTCATCACCAAAAACATGATCAAAAGATCAAAGTTAGGATTTTCAAAGAATTGAACTCAAAACACTAAAAATTGGAATATTCACCAAATCAATCCAAACCAAAAGCATTTGTACAAGAATAAGTGTTAGGAATTCATACCTAACAATTGAAGATAATTAAGATTAAAATGTGAGATAAAAATCTCACCTTTTCACAAAAACAATGAAGAAGGAGCTTGAAAGCAAAGGGAGAATTAACCACTCTTCAACACAACCCAAATGAGCTTGAATCTATGCTAAAAAAGGAGAACATCCCCAAAGTTAGGTTTAGGAATTTCTGGAATTGATAAAAGAATGAGTTGGAGAAGAAGAAGAGGAGGCTTACCAAAGTTTCTTCTATTAGTTTGGAGCTAGAACTTGATTTGTAAATGGAAACTAGGGTTTGGGGTTTTAATTTCCCATTCCACTCACCATTAATCTCTTTAGAACTGAAAAGTAGAGGGGGAGGGAGTGAATGAAGAGAGGGGTTTCAGTTTTGAGTATTAAGTTAGACATAGGGCTGAACCCAAACCCAAACCCAAAGTGAAAATGGTCAAATTTTTGGCTAGCTCCAAACATATCAATGTTTATACTCAAAAAGGTCGCAAACGTCATTTTGAACTCAATGTGGGTGGTCATGAGTCCTAATTCGACCGTATGCAAAAAGTATCTTTTTGGACTAAAATCCGACGAATGATAAAATATTTAAATAAAATATTTAAATATGAAATCGATAAATATGCGGGTTGTTACATACTCCCCTCCTTAAAGAAATTGCATCCTCGCAATCATAAGGAATAAATGAACTAAAAGTAACAACCATACAAGCAAATCAACACAAAAGAAGAAATTTGAAATAAGAAGTTCACCTTCAAAGAGCATGAGAAGGTAAGTCCGGATGTGTTCGCTCGATGAATTCTCTAGATTCCCAAGAACAATCCTTAGGATTTGAGGACCATTGAGCCTCCACAAGAAGAACATCTTTATTCCGAAGGCGCTCAACCTCCGAAGCAATGATGTGAATGGAATGTTGTTCACAAGTTAAATTAGGTGAAACTTCAATTTCTTCCACAACACCGGACTCAAGAATAAAATTGGAATCTCGAAAGCATTTCCGTAATTGAGAAACGTGAAACATGTCACAAATAGCAGAAAATTTGAGCCGGTAATAAAAGGCGATACGCCATGGAATCACTACGTCCAATGATAGGAAATGGCCCAATATATTAAGGCGCTAATTTTTCCCGATCGATTGAAACGTAAAACACCCTTAATAGGTGAAACACGAATAAAATCTAGACCTAAAACCAGCTTCTCACCGGCCTCAAGCCAACAAGAAGGGGATCAGCATGGCCTTCCATAGAGTGCCTCGAATGGTGCCATACCAATACTAGATTGGAAGCTATTATTATAGGAAAATTCAAATAGAAAAATATGATCTTCCCAACTTCCATCAAAATCAAGAACACAAGAACGAAGAAAATCTTCAAGAGTTTGATTCACATGCTCGGTTTGTCCATCGGACTGGGGATGATAAGTGGTGCTAAAATTAAGCTTCATTTCCGAAGCTGTTTGAAGACTCTTCCAAAATCCACTAATGAACATTGGATCTCAATTGCTAACAATTGAAGTAGGAACTCCATGCAATTTAACAATTTTCTTGATAAAGAGTTTGGCCAAAAGAGAAACGGTTCGGTTAGACCGAACGGGAATAAAATGGGCGGATATAGTAAGTCTATCAACTATCACCCATAAGCTATCATGACCCGAACAAGAACGGGAAAGGCCATCACTAAAATCCATGGAAATTTGGTCCCACTTCCAAATTGGAATTTCTAAAGGTTGCAATAACCTACCAGGCCTTTGTTGTTCGGCCTTAACAAGCTGGTAAGACATGCAACACTTAACAAAGTTAGCAATATCAGATTTCATTCACTCCCAATAATAAAGTCGCTTTACATCTGCGTACATTTTACTACACCGGGATGAATTGTAAATTTAGAATGATGAGAATCTTCTAAAGTATCTTTACGAAGATCACTAATATTTGGTATGATAAGTCTACCAAATTTTCGAATGCCGCCACAAAAATCAATATCGAAGTCTTTCAATTTTCAATATTAATTTTATCCCCACAACTTTGGCTAGGAAGAACCAATTCGGGATCTAGCCTTTGAGCTTCAAGAATGCAGTCAAAAAGAGAAGGATGAGCCTCAAGGCTACATAAAACATAGATGAACATGAATTAGAACTCACAATCTCGAATCTCACAAGTGGAGGAAATCTCGAGATCATTCCATTCGGATATCATCAAAGAAATAACTGCCTGTTGCTCAAGACTAAGGGTATCGGCAACACGATTCTCCCATCCGGGAGTAAACAAAGAATATCAAGATCATAAGATGGAAGGAACTCGAGCCAACATTGTTGACACAAATTAAGTTCCTTATGAGAAAATAGATATCCCAATGAGTTATAATCGAGGTGGAGAACAATTTCTTCCCCAAGATGATGATGCCAAACTTTGAAAGCAAAAACAATAGCCGCGAGCACCAGATCATAAGTGACATACCTAGTCTCTATCGGCTTTTATGATTTTAGAAGCACAAGTGATAGCACGTTCTCTTTTGCAAGAGAACGACATCCAATCCAATACGATTAGCATTGGTACAAAAGATAAAGTCTTGGTTCCCTTTGGGAATCACAAGAATAAGAGTATCGAAAAGAAAGAATTTCTTTTAAATAATCTTCTTTCTTGAAAAGCTAAAACTTTCAAAATTACATTTATCTTTATGTAATAATCTTTCCAAAAAGGTTTACATTTTTACAAGTCAATTTACCGTGTCTGATTGTCTCATCAAAGCGTTTAGTAAATTCCTATCGATAACGTTGATCAAGCGCATCGACCAAAATTCTTAAAACACTAAATGGGCAATACAACACAAAATCATCTTCTATATGATGAAAATATCTCTTAAAAGTTTTGAGAATATTCTTTGCTTGTTTAAGATTAAAAATCAAATTGTACTTATAAATAAATCTTATGAAAAAGATTTGCAAAATTTTAAATTTCTATTTTCATCCAAAATTAATAAATACAAGAATGGAGTTATTGAGATATTCATAGAATACTCGATTTATAAAATGGATGAAATAAGCTGGATAAACCGAATGACATAATAAGTCATTCATAAGAATCATAACGAGTGCGGAATGTGGTAAGTGGAATGCTAACTCCCGCAACTCCTAGCTAATGAAAACCGGTGGCAAGGTCAAACTGGAAAGACCTTAACACCTCTTAAAAGATTGCTTAGGTGATGATCCTAAGACAAGCTCAAAGATTCCGGAAAATTCACAACTACCCAATTGAGAGAAATAATTCTTTACTCAACATGTGAGCTTAAAGAATAAAATGATGCCATTAATTTGGAATCGAAATCACAAAGGAAAAACATGAATCTGCTTAACAGATTGAAAATGTCGAAAATGAATAGTCCATTCGGAAAAATAGGATATGGGCTTCATAATGATTAAGCTAATCCTTTCACGCAAATTATTTCCGAAGCCTAAGCAACGCGTGATATGCAAATCGGTTCGGAAAGAAAAATCACATGAAATAATTTCGACATCAATAAAAAGCAAATTGAGTGTTGCGGATCCACCAACCGAATTCGCAATTCTCAAAGAAGTCATCAAGCCCAAAATGTTTAAAGAAAAAGAATCAACAAGTTCTTTTGATATAAAAAGGATGAGATGAACCCATATCAAAAAGAACTCGAGTAGGATAATCAAAAAAGCAAGTGTAATCAAGGATTAAATAAGAAATACCTTGACCAAGAGAAGAGTTGCTAGGGGCTTGCAGCTTTCCCTCTCTCTTACTTTGAAGTTTGGGACAGGTAGATAAGTAATGACACAAGCCTTTGCAATAGCGGCAATAAAGGGGTTTCAGGCACTTAATTACGAAATGGTCTGTGGAACCACAATTGAAGCATTATTTACGACTAGCGGTAGGAGTCTCAACTACCAGAGTTTCTTGTTCCATTTTCTTCTTGCTCAGAAGTATGGGGCAGACAGAAATATGATGACTTGAATTTTTGCAATAACGACAAAAGAGTGGTTCCGAACACTCCTTTGCGTAGTGGTACTTAGAATTACAATTGTAGCATCCTCTACAAAAAGAGTTTGGAGTCTTTGCTACCAAAGTAGGTTGCTTTACCTTCTTATCGGGATGAGGGCTTTTGAACTTAATATGCCTCTTCTTGGAAATCCCAATGTCACTATCAATTCCTTTATCAACCTCTTCATGTCGAAGAGTGATATCCACAAGTTGATTGAAAGGAACTTCAAGTTTCAAAGGTAAAACCATTTCGGGGTTCTTACCCAAAGCACAGATAAACCTTTGATTCTTAGCAAGATCCAAAAGTTGTTGGGCAGACATGAATACGCCATCCAGAGAAGGACTACTGGATTGACTAGCGCTAGGACTGCCAGAACTAACCATCTCTTCTTCTTTAAGAAAGAGAGAAGAAGAAAAGTTATTCTCCAAATAAATATCAAGAAAATCTTGATAGATAAAACAAGGATACATAAAAGGAAATATGATGAATCGGTACGAAGACTCGAATTAAATCCTAAGGCACGACTCCTAAGTTGGACTTAGGACGATGATCCTTGTTAAGTTATTCTACTTTGTTCCGAAGTTTGGCTCTGATACCAAGCTGTGACGCCCCACCTCTATACCCACGCTAGCCAAGAACACTACGGAGTAATGCTGTCAACTAGCACGGAGAATAAGGCTGTTGAGGAGCGACCATCCATGTAATTTCTTTGTGCGAGCACCAATATGTCAGATAGTATAGCATGTATTTCATTTGAGGAGGAAATCCGACATACCGATACGAACTCAAAGCTATCACACAGTGGCTATATATAATCTTCGGAAACAAATATAGAAATAAACATAACAATAATCAGTCACAGACATCCATATCACAAAGGCGGAAGAAGATATGAATATAAAACATATAAGTGTACATCAGAGTAGTGGTCTGAAAGATCCACGATAATACAAAAGAACAGCTACAAGCTACACAAAAGAATAAGTACACATCATAGAGTCTATATTTCAAATGTATATGTCCAAAAACTACTAATCTAAGTAGTTAGCCAAAAAGTCAGAGTAATCCCAGAAGAGAAGTCAAGCAGAAGCACCTATAACATCTCGGTCTGACCCGAGTATTATTTCATAAGAAAATAATAAATGGATCAGTCTAGCTATAAATATCAGATGACATGATATAGAATAAGAGATATGGCATATACATATAATAACCATAATGGCATACTACTATAAGTATGTAAATGATAAACATCAAGAGATTAATCAATATCACAAGAATCTTCTCAAAGATCCAAATCCACAAAAATGTAATGACACACGAATTCACCAATGCACAAAAATTGATAAAACATATCAATGAAAATCATCGAAAATTGGTGAAGCACAAATTCCAGAAATCAACACACAAAATCCAGAAATCATATAAAGGGGGAGGCCTATCACACGAACGGGAGCATGAAAGCTCACCAACATATGTAACACCCGAACGAGAAGCTATCTCATGGAAGCTAACCATTTAATTTTCGAACACACGAATGGCCCGAAGACCTTTGACACACGAACGGCCCGGAAACCATTGAACACACGAATGGCCCGGAGACCATGGGGCGCTACCCCACATATGTGAGTAGAAACATCACACAAATGGGGTCTAGTCTCCCTCGCAGACAAAGAGACATCGCTCAATCGCTAGTCTAAATCACAAAAATGATCGTCATGATCATCAAGAAGTTTCAATTACACTAAGCTAGTAAATATATGAGTTTAGCTTCATGTCCCATAACCACTAGCTTAACTTAAATATTTACGAACAAACTGTAGATCTTCACTAGGAAATTGTCACAAGAGGTTCAATCGAACAAGTCCAAGAATTAACCGACGAAGTAAACGCAAGCGTTTCATACCACCTGTTTTGCTAAGCCGTTTAACTAGATTTCTCATCCGAGTGAAATAAAGGCTTGTATATACTAATAGATTGGAAAACGGTTTAGGAAAAGAGCTTTGTAATAAAATAGTGTTAAAATCGTTTTTGATGAAAGGGTTTTGATATTTACTACTAGTATTAAAACCTTTATATTTTTAAAGTGACGAGTCACAAAATCGATCGTAGAAACAAATCAATTCACAAATAAAATTCACATTCGAAGATGTGGATTAATTCCAAAGAAATCGATATCAAATCCATCAAAATGGATATTTCCGAAAATTCCCGAAGAAAATGTCATCAAAGTCGATAATAAATGACAATAACAAAAGGGAAACAACACGAATCGATTAAAGTTGGAAATTCAAACAAATAGGTAATATAGGCATAATTGGCAAAAGGGAGCAGGTCGGTCAACCGGCTCATTGAGTTCGGTTGACCGGACCAAAGGCAGAAATTCGCGGGTAGCAGGTCGGTCGACCAGACCCTGCGTTCGGTCGACCGGAGCCTGTTACCAGGTCTACCCAAAACAGAGGCAGGGAAATGCTCGGGTAGCAGGTCGGTCGACCGGACCCTGAGTTCGGCCGATTGGAGCCTGTTACCAGCACTCCCACGCCTATCTAATGAATGCCAATCCCTTCCGAATTGCAATCGGTCGAGCAACGACACTAAGGGTTTACACCCATCGACTACCCGGCCATATAAGCTCTTTGATTCATCACAAAAAACATGATCAAAAGATCAAAGTTAGGATTTTCAAAGAATTGAACTCAAAACACTAAAAATTGGAATATTCACCAAATCAATCCAAACCAAAAGCATTTGTACAAGAATAAGTGTTAGGAATTCATACCTAACAATTGAAGATAAATATAGATTAAGATGTGAGATAAAAATCTCACCTTTTCACAAAAACAATGAAGAAGGAGCTTGAAAGCAAAGGGAGAATTAACCACTCTTCAACACAACCCAAATGAGCTTGAATCTATGCTAAAAAAGGAGAACATTCCCAAAGTTAGGTTTAGGAATTTCTGAAATTGATAAAAGAATGAGTTGGAGAAGAAGACGAGGCTTACCAAAGTTTCTTCTATTAGTTTGGAGCTAGAACTTGATTTGTAAATGGAAACTAGGGTTTGGAGTTTTAATTTCCCATTCTACTCACCATTAATCTCTTTAGAACTGAAAAGTAGAGGGGGAGGGAGTGAATGAAGAGAGGGGTTTCAGTTTTGAGTATTAAGTTAGACATAGGGCTGAACCCAAACCCAAACCCAAAGTGAAAATGGTCAAATTTTTGGCTAGCTCCAAACATATCAATGTTTATACTCAAAAAGGCCGCAAACGTCATTTTGAACTCAATGGGGGTGGTCACGAGTCCTAATTCGACCGTATGCAAAAAGTATCTTTTTGGACTAAAATCCGACGAATGATAAAATATTTAAATATGAAATCGATAAATATGCGGGTTGTTACATATGGTCACCATTGTAACACCAAAATTATGACACTTACTGCATCATCTACCACTTATAGTCATATCGAACCCAAATCGATATACATGTGCCTAACTGCTACCATTTGTTAAACAAGTGGACTTAGGACAAGTAATTTGAGGCAAATAACCCTTTCTAAAAAGTATCATGAGGTCTACTACCTTTGCTACCAAGATAGAATGTCTTCTATCTTCGAACGGTATAGCCTAACATGCACAACCGAGAAAACCATGCCTCATTCCACAAATGGTCTATAAATATCAAGTCCCAAAGCCGTAGCTAAGAGATACAGACTCATTTTATATTCGCAACATCATATGGAATCGTATATCGCAATACCTAAGTCGTCTCATCTTAAAGCCACCGAACGACTACATAGAACAATCGTACGAATCGAATTGTGTCTCGAACAATTAAGATAGTCTTTGCATCATCCAACATTAGCCGTACATTTTCTCAGCATGGCGTATTACCCCAAAACTCATCACATGGCTCTATAGCCACTTTGGACCTTACAAGCATTATGGAAGCCCGAAACAACCCAAATTCCTGGAACATCAAATTCCAAACATAAAACTCAACTGTCCAATACATAACAATTCAGATGTTTAGGTTTGGGATTAAGAGGCCTGACCCTGATTTCAGACATCATGTGACTACCCACTATTTCTATAAAATCTAAAATTAGTTTAAAAAACCATCAAAATACGCTTGCGCACCAATCTCAAATATGAAAAACAGTTGGTCATTTGATGCATAATTCAAGATCTAAAAATATGAACCAATGGGTAGAATCTCATAATAGAGTTACATAATTGTTATATATGAGCTCCACAAATGAATCACATACAATGCTCAATACAACAGGTAAAACATCTACATCTACCTATATATCGATTATTGTTAGATTTACAAATAATATAGCTATAATATAGGAGAAATATATTATAAATCAACCTATGGATGTAGACTGTAACTAGATCTCTTTTCCTCCATTTGCTTTTACATTTAAGCTTTGAGAATACATGAACATATATAATAATAAAGGGAAAAAAAATGATCAAATAGTTTTGAACTATGCCTAACTCTACGCACCCTAGCCTAACTAAAGGGACCGTGTGGCTACTGCCTAGAAATGACTGTCGACGTACCCTTCAGGACCAAGCCCATGTATTTCTGTTTCATGGTCTTCTCCTACATAAAATATTTGTTTGAACATAACACCGCATATCACTAGTATTCATGGAACCAATATAAGAAGAAAACATAACATTCTACTATGCTACCACAATCAATCACCATAAATAATAGAGTAATATTAATAATAGCAACACATAACCATTAAATTAGTAAATATCACACAAATTTAACAATGCTCAGTGTCATCCCCAAACATTAAATAAACCAATCACAACAAATATTGTCATTGTATACTAATCACCCATCATTAGTAGCATAACATCAATAGCATAAATGCAAGCATAAATCCACCAAATGTGTATTAATATCTCCATATTAGCAACAAGACATCAAACCATTAAATGTCCTAAATACTCAATATTAGTAACGAAAACATTAATAGCATCAACAAATAAAAGGTCATAATAAACTACACAACATCTACTTAGTAATGTAAAACATAGGATAACTCATCCAAATGGGATTCCATCTTAACACAACAAACATACGATAATTCCAATCAGTAGTCGACACGTATGTTTGAAAAATACAAAATAGTGTACCCACACCGACTATTTCCACTAAGGTATAAAATCATTTTATTATTGTTATTATAAAAATACGTTTATTTATATTATCTCAAAATAATATAATTTCTCAAACGATAATATATTTCAAAAATCCTACAGTACCAAAATATTACTTTAAATATCTCAAAAATTATTTAATCAAAAGCAGTAAGTTGCATCCAATAACTTCTAAAATAATAAAATTATCACTTTATGTCAAAATAATAATATTTATTTACTTAAATCCTCTTATTAACCTTCGTAACCACTTTATTACTATTTAACTTAAAAATAATAATATCTTGCATTAAATCTCAAAAATCACTTTACTATTATTTATCTTAAAGTAGCGATAATTTAACTAAAAATATTTTCTAAAACTACGTCTTCATTATTATTATTATTCTCAAAATGTCTCCAATTTTAACTATTTTAATAATAATATCATTTCTCCAAAAACTCCATATAATTAATTATATTATTATTTTATTCAAAACAATCACAACTTAGCAAAAATCATTTTATTATTTATTAAACTCCATTTTACTTTAATAATAATAATTTCATCAACATTAAAATTAATTTCTCGCTATTAATTATGAATTTCTACATAAATTCATAAATATAAACCTAATCAAAACTTACACATTAATTTCAATATAAATTGTTAATCATGATTATTTACAAATATCATCCCAAAGTTCGTAAATAATCTTATTCCCTACATAATTATATTTATTCTCAATTAATTATTTATGTTTCCCAGATCTATAGATAATTATTACAATATATCATCATAAAACAATGCGACAATTAAACAGATAACAACTAAACCATAACATAAATCATATCAGAAACAACGAAACAATCAAACGACCATCACAGGAGTATAATATATCTCAACAGGTGTATATATGTAAATGAATAACTATTCAATACTTTAAAAATATAAATACTTATAACCATTGTACCCAGCCAAGGCACTTTCATAAACAGCTTCAAAAACCAACAATTTATATGCCAAAATGTCCAAAATCTCGGCATGAAGCAAATGAAAAAAAACCCTGCGTGAATCGGAGTTTGTATGTGAAAGTTATAGTGATTAAAAGTTGTAGCATTTGATTTATAAATTATATGATGGTTTGCAGGAAAAAAAAACTTCCACTACAGTTCTCAACTAAACCCGACCTCCACATTACCTAATCCCGTCACCATTGCCTAACTGAGTCGGACCGCCATCACTTACATTAGGAAGAACCTCCGTCATCACTGATTATTCAGACTCCTCGATCACCAATACTGACCGACGCCACTAGTTTAACGTTGACCGCTACCGTAGATTCCAAGGCAAAATTTGCCATTCTAATCGTCCATTCACCAAATTTAGGCCAGTGTTGAATTCGTCATGACATGCTCTATCGATTTACACCAGTGCCATCGTCCAATTTGCTACGAATCAGAAAACCCCAAATCAAAACCCTAATTTCATGCTTATCAATTTTGATTGAGAATTCAGGCTAATCCATTCATCATATCAAGAAAAAACTTTTTTTATCTCTTTATCTTGTGGAGATGAACATTGATATATAATAAGATGAGTTTGGGCATTTTGAATTTTGGAACAATTTATAATTAGAGAAAATTGTCCACCGTTAAATGTGATTGATAAGGATTTTAGGATTATAGGAAGTAAAAAGATCTGATAGTGGCTAGGATTAGGGAAGACTCATATTATAATAAACATCTGGGTATTTTAAGTCTAAAGCAATTCTAGGCCAAAAAATACGTTTCGACCAACGTGTCCAAACCCTAACACACATACACACAGATATTTGTATACATTATATATTAGTTTCTCAAACATTCAAATCCAATGGAAATATACAAATTTCCAAAAAGACAACTGTACTTAAAATTATCTTGTATTGTCAACTTAAGTTAAACAGCTATTGGTAATTGATTAAACAAATATGTTAAATTTCAAGGTCATTATACTCTCCCCTCCCTACCTAAAAGAATCGTGTGCAATTCACCAAAGAATTACCCCCAATCCAATCCACAAATCATATGTTTAACTACATAAACATTCACAAAAATAGGGGAAAGTATATAGATCACAAACTAAGTACTTTTAAAGTAACATATGATTACCATATAGTATAACTGATTAGGACACAATTAAATCCACTCACAATAATGAATAAAATAAGTCACATACACACTTATAATAGTAATGCATACATTTCCATAACCATGTAATAAAAACTATAGCATGCAAAAATAACACTACATTGGCAAAGAGTGAAACAATCATAGATCAACTCCTTTCACAACTCATATTATAACAACCCATATTTTATGAATCGGAGGATCATAAAATATTATTTTAAATGAAATCTAGATTGTATGAGGCTATAACTTTGAGGAATATTAAGTATTGACATTTTTTACCCTTAGAAATTTTATTGGACTGTTTTGACCCTAAAAACTTGTAAGGGCTATAACTTTTGACAACACCAAATTAGGGTATGAAACCACTTTCAAATGAAAGATATGATGGTTTCTCTTTCCATGGAGTGATCATAATTGATTTTTGGCCTTATGGTTTAGAAGATATGATGAAGTTAGATAGCTTTTGGATGGATTAGCGGGTAATTAGACTAAGTCCATAGTTAGCATATTAACCCATTTTGGGATTTGAGCTAATAGGAGATAATGGGAAAGCCCTTAATCATTTTCCCACTTTTCAAAACCTATTCTAAACCTCCATTAATTATCTTCTTAGCCAAAAGTAGCCTAAATCTTCACTATTAAAGGTCAACTAAGTAAAGAGAGATTAACAAGCGATTTGCTCATTACTAATTTGGGGCTGTGGAATCTGGGCCATTTACTGTTTGTCTTGGATCCACTACAATTCTTGCGATATTTTGAATTTGGGTGAGTGATTCATGTCTCTCACTATACGATGAATACGATTGCTAGTATAGTATTAAACTATGTTTTTGAATTGAGTTTAAAGTTAAAAACGTAATTTTTTTTACTAAATATAACCATACTCATGTTTAGAAAATGAATTTAATGATTAAAAATTGAAGTAGATCTAAAGGTTTCATATGTGTTCTTATGCGCCATTTTGTGTTTTTACTTGATATTAATGATATGATGATTGTGTTATGATGATATGATGATTGTATTGATTGTGTTATGATGATATGATGCTTGTTTTGTAGTTTTATATGTTTATTTGCTTAGGGTTAGGATATGGTGTATTGATATGCATTTTGGAGTATCGTCGGCTTTAGAGTGTTTGGAGTAGAATCGATGCAAACAAATTACATAGAGAGTTAAGGCATTTGGAGTAGAGGAGGCATTACCTTATAAAATGCAAAAAAGAAGAGAAATTTCTTAGATGATTGATCACTACCGATTGATAAAAAATGCTTGAAATGACATGCAATCGATAAAAGGTGTTCATGTTGGTCTAGGTATGCTACATAATCAGTTAAATGGAGTTTGGGCCAAAGGATGGAGAGATATGGCCTAAGGATGATCGTTTGGGGGTGCTTGGAGTCATTAAAGAAAAATGTGGAGTTTTGACGAGTGGACTTCTGGCGTGGGAAAGAGAGACTTCAGGATAGAGCCAAGGAAACACATCTTTGGAAGTGAAAGAGTTGGACATAGCTAAAATTTGCCTAAGTCCCAACTCTACCAGTTTAGCCTCGAGACATATGGTTCGGCTCAGATCGATGCTGCTTTGAAAGATTTGAGTAGCAACTTTAGGAAAAGTGGAGTGACACTTCCGTGAAGTTGTGGTATAGCTTTGGAATAGGAAAAGATACTAAAAATTCTGTTATGTCTTAGGCATAACATTCGGCACCGAATGATCAAATTTTATTATATGGGGTTGTGATAGATGGTGGAAGGTTGCGGCGTCAAAGGGGGCTCATAGGATCGATCACAAGTGGATTGGGTCTATGAACCTCGAGATACGGGCCAATGATGATCAATGGAGATTGTGAGAATTGACGCGAGGAGAGGGACTTTGTGCTTTGGGAATATCCTAGGGGATTAGTGTGCTGCTCTGGGATTGACATGGGAAGCTCCTAGGGACTTTGTATGATGTTTCAAACTTCGATAAATCAACAACGTAAGTCATTTAGGGTCAAGTACTTCAAGCGACAAGTGTTTGTAAGACTTAGTGATGGTCTAAGGAGACACATTCGACGATGTGAAGTGATGAGGATGAACCTAGTGTGTTCTACTATTGGGTCATGTGCTGAAGGGATCGTTGATAACTCTGGATGTGATGTGTGTTTAGTGAGGCAGGGGTATGTGAGAACGCTCACCTGTGTACCTTGGAGCTATATGATGGTTTGGTCTTCCTTAGTGAGGGCAGTACCTATGTGATGGTATGTGATCAAGCATCTAATTCGATTGTGATGTATTTTATTACCAACCTTTGTGATGGTCGTACGAGTTTTCATATGTCTAAGGGAATATTAGTGATGTTGCGATACCTTAGCAATGGTTATTGTGACCACTTTGATTATTATGTGTGCCATTATTTTTATATTCATCGTAATGGCCTTGCAATTTGGATGGATATTATGTGATGTAGGTATTACCGTGTTAGATACCCCGACACCAATATTGTACTATATGTTAATAGTATAACATATATTGTGTTATGTACTTACTTGTTGGATGTAGGGACAAGTCGGGTATGATTCTCCATAACCTATGCTCCTCTTTACTATATTGGCTTTCATAGTATCTTAAGATTTCTGATTGCTCGTACAAGACTATTGTCTGACTCGATGTTTTATGCTTTGCTTATTATTATCTCGAGTACTCTCAAATGAGCAAGATAGTAGGTGTGAGGTAGCATATAGAGTCATACAAAGGATAAGCAGAAGGCTACACTTTTCATATATCTATTATTGGAGCTTATCCGCTATTTTCCATTCTACTGCACTATAGAGTTTTATCAATGTTACGCTATTATTACCTAGAAATAGTTTCATTTGAGTTTATTATTTGATATATAAGTTCTATTTCCTTTTTAGTATAGTGACAAACCTGCAATGCTATGATTCCATGGTTCATTTTAGTTATATTACTATCTCTCATGTTTATATTTATTTGATTATTGCATGTTATCCTATGCACTGTAAGATATTCACCAGGTTTTGCATTTGGCTACTACTACTTTACCCTTGAATATCGTTCCACATCGGCTGGGTACTACTACAGTGTAATAACCTGACTTTTCGATCCTCGAAGGTCAACACAAATACATCCATGGTATTCACATGTCGAGCATCCAAGTGTCGGAAAGATAAATTATTAGGGTAAAACAAAAAGAAAAGATATATAACAGGAAAGAAGGAACACAATATCAGAATCTCATAACAGAACGATAATATATAATATCAAAAGAAATTACAAACCATCACTCTAAGATACATAACCTATTAGAGTTACATTAATAAATACTATCATCGACCTAGACAGTTATAACAACCTGTCCTCACATATGCTTATAAATACAATATAGTAATGCAGCGGAAATAAGAATACTATGGTAAGCGAATGGAAGTATCTAGCTCGTCTCCAGAAGCTCCAAAGAACATCAACAAAAACTTGCCATTCTTAAACTAGTTGAAAGAGAACCAATGGCAGTAGAGGAAATATAAAACTTTGAGTCAGACATAAGTCTGGTGTGAGAAACTCAAGAAATAAGTGTGACATATAACAGCACCTTTTGAGACCATATACAATACCATAACAGTTATCTCCTCAAAAGAGCCAACCATCTATTAGTACATATTTCGATATAATAGATAATGTCTAGAGTGTAGCATATAAATAAGAAATAGCTGAGGTACGTGTACACTATAACAATTACTAGGTATATAATCAAGAACCACTAAGGCGCATTTGGATAAATATATAGGATTCCATGGAGGTGCTCTTAGTACTTCAAGAATGGTCCCCTTACATAAGGATTCGAGATTTCCTTCCGAACCTCATATATCTCTAGATAAAATATACCATAAGGTAAGCCATAGCTGGTCGACGTCGAGACGTTAACCGAATATCATCAATATCCGCTAGCAACATCGAAAGCATCTCTAGATTTGGAGTTGACCTACCTTATTTGGGCTTGCTAAACCCTTCACGGTATGTAACCTATCTCTGGTTTTATTCATTTAATGATGTCAAGTGTACATTCAGCATCTCTCACGAGTCTTCACCACTCAAACAGAACACGAATCCCCAAATGGATTCCATCATCTCGAACGAATCACAAATCGCTACATGGGTTCGAGTATCTCGATCAGCTCTTGAATCTCCACATAGATTTCGACATAAGTCCTAAGACGAATGCTAACACTATCCTCTCTCTTGGAATAATCTCCTTAATATAGACAGTCCCACACGATAGCATCATTCAAAATGTTAACCTGACCTCTCCCTTGGACTTAACTTAGGATAAATAGTGCAACTCTATAACATTTCACTTCACAATAGCTCCCAGAATATAAATCGTGTATATGGTTTTGAAGTGGTTACGGTTTCGAGTCATCTCATATAAGTAAAATCCCTGCTTAAAGGATGCTCCAATACCAATAATTAAACTTCTGGTTGGCTCTTTCATAAAGAAATAGACAATACATAGGGAGGAGATAATCTCCCATTCAAACAGATTTCCTTATTATTTGTACTAGAAGAGCAAGACGAGTTTATACGTATAGTATGGCATCTGCAAAGGTAAATATACCATATAGCCCTCATATTTCTTATAGATATTTCCTAAGTTGTTTTGGTCAATTTCGATAGTCGACTAATCGATTATCAAATATGAGATAGATAATCGTAAATGGAAAACAAGTCTCCTATACTTTCCACAAAAGAATAAACACAAAAGCACGATCAAGTCACATAAAGCACGATTAAGTCACACAAAGCACGATTAAGTCACACAAAGTGACTTCTAATCGCCTTTTTATTTAATTAATACTTTTTATTAATTAAAACCTTTTTTAATAGTAAAACTTCTTTTATCTAATAAAACTTCATTTATCTAATAAAACTTTGTTTATCAATCAACACATTCATTTGTACTCCTTCAATACATTAAAAAGTATTATATACTAATCCCAATTGGTATAAGTATATTCACAAATCATTAACAAGATTTCTTACTTTAAACCTTTTCTTTTTCTATCTTTTTCCAAAAGATTGCGTACTTGTAATTTCCTTTAAAATATCCATTTTAAGGATCTAAGTACTTTCACAAATCCATTCAAAAGGTTTAAGACTAATGTTCTTAAAGATTGTCACTACAGACCCAAAACTATTTTACTTATGTTTATCCTTAAACAATTCTTTTAAAGTTCTGTTTACATCCATAAGTATACTCAAAAAGGGTTAAAGACGAATGTTATTAACACATTGTCATAACAAACCCAAACCATTTCACTTATGCTTATCTTTAAAACATTCTTTTAAAGATCAATATAGATTCATAAGTATAATCAAAAAGGGTTAAAGATGAATGTTATTAACACATTGTCACAACAAACCCAAAACCATTTTACTTATGTCGGTATTTAGTTTTAAGCATAGTCAATTACCTTTCAAACAATTAATTAAACTAAACATGATTTAGCCACTAAGCAATTCATAACCCCTTTCTAAATTATTTTATTATAATTCAAAACCTCTTAAAAATTATATATATAAGTATTGGAATTTTATTTATAAAATTAGATATTTAAATAAACAATTTAAAAGATATTATATTACATAAGATATTTATACTTTGATAATATAGTCTACACAACTTAAAAACTATATATAATTCAAAATAATTTTAAAATCCTTTAAAATACTTATAATAGGTTTTAAAACATCTACCCAAAATATTACTTGAAAATAAAAAGTTTATAATTCACTTAAAAATTTGGAAAAACCATGTTTCTTTATATTTAAAAGTAAACCCTCTTCTCTAAAAATTCATAACTAATTCTTAAATTCATAAAAACGTAAAACCACTTTTAGAATACTCTAATAAGAGTTAGCAAAGACATATAAAAGGAATGAAACCAAATACTTGATTTAAAAGTCCTTTCCAAACCTCTAAAGTTCAAAACATAAGCTACAACAGGGCAGTTTTCCACAAGCGGAAGTTCGACCACTTTTTAGTATATTACTTATTTTTTTGTCCAATATTTTTAAAATAGCAAGAATACGTAATAAAAATCCAAAATATGTTGAGAAACCCTTAAGGATCTCTCTATAAAGTTCCATAGAAACTGTTGAACACAAGGCATTTCCTAAGTGAACTACAGCGACTATCGCTATAAGAGCACTTTTAAATCTAAGTCCAACTACAACCTATGCGCTTTGTTTCAAGGCTATCCTACAAGTCATACAAGTCCATTCAAGTCTATTCAAGGCCATACGTATGGATTACATATGCCATTTGCTTTCAAAGCAAGAATCAAACCTATATTACAACATATGTCAATATTAATTCAAACAACATATACCCAATCAAACACAAGAACATATACACAATATTTTCATTCAAGGTGGTGAGTTGGCTCATCCAAAACAAAGCACAAACTATGCTCAAGCCTCAACCAAGTTTCCATCTTCCTATCGTTATCACACATGCTCCAAAACTTCCTACCTCTCCTTGCTAGCTCACGGCCTAGGCAATATTTGCCTTCCCAATGCTCACGACCAAGAGATGTGGGGGGTTTTGTGATCTATTTCTTGCATCTTTAACTTGATAAAATGTGTTGCTATTTTGTAGTAAGTCTATAGAAGAAGTCTGAAGGGATTCGAAGTTGTTTTGGATTGAAATTCTTTTAGGAATTTATGAAGAGAGATGTGATGAGTTTTGATTTTTAAATGTGAAAAGGTTTCTATATTGTGTGCACCACTTATATAGGCTTCAAGTGGATGTTGCCTACCCTTCCTTTCACCCCTTATTATGCCATGGAACGCTCATCACCCACACATGCCCATTACATTTCCTTTTCATCTCTTACATACATGAAATATATTTTTAGCCAATTACCATTTTACCCTCTTCATTCAAATATCTAAAATAGTTCTAGAAGGTTATGGAAGTAATTAATTTATTTATGAAACAAAGTCTATTAATTAGTTACTAATGACCTCCTAAGTGTTTTAGTGTATGTAGAAAAAGCTTGAACAACTTATATTGATTAAAAAGTTGTTTATCAATAAGCTGAGTTTCGGTCACATTATCGATATTTCTTTAAATTATTTATTTTTGTAAGAATTTTTTAAAACATTTTTGCCATCATTAGTTATTACTTAAAAGGGGGTTAACAAGGTTATTAAATCAATTTGATCACATTTAATCCAAGGTTCAATATTTAAATAATTCAGATACGAAGTGTCCAAAATTCCAAGTCGTTACATTCTCCCGCACTTAGAATATTTCGGCCTCGAAATTCCAACACTAGCAACTAAAGAAACAATCACAAATCAATACCTACTAGCATCACAATCACTAGCAAACAAAGCTCATGATGCCCAAGTTCAAACCCCTCATCGCACAAGGATGATAAACAATCTATCAAGCGTACTTTATGTTCAATAACCTCGGGCTATTATTTATATGATTATTTATGCCACCATAGAACAAATTGAAGTGTCATTCCTTAAACTCTCCCTAAGCCAACAAACATACTAAAGCTCGTACGATGCACATGGACCATCTGTATGTAATATCCAATCTGGTCACTTGCTCAATCATATAAATTTCACTTCCAAACCAGTATAGATCACTTGACCTCTTTAGCACGTACTTCGATCTGGTTCCTTGATTAAAAACCTCTGTCTTCCTTACATAGGTATATTATGATAGAAAACATTAGGATTGTATCAAGAATCCATAACAAGTGTCCGTCATCAAGAATCGAGTGAAAAATCCTTGTTCAGACCGGCGTAAATCACCCTAAAATCATGTACTCAAATACTGGATCAAGGCAGTTATGTGAATAAAACGATCTACGTACAACTTACGTATTCATTCTATTGATTTATTAACTATACCAATATCCTTTAAATCACATTCTCCTATGCAAACAGTATCACTCCATACTAAAATCATTTATGAATCAGTTCATAAAAACATTGACTTTAAGTTTATAAACATTTTATAACTTAAGTTCATACTCGTATTGTAGAATACAATAGCATATGATTTTGTTTGATGATAATAAACATATATATATTCATTTAAATGTATTTGTTATTGTACTATTTTATTTTTCCACATAATTAAATAATTATTTGTTGAATAAAATAAATAACTCAGAATTCATATTTAAACAAATATTTTATTCAAACAAATATTTTATTACAAATTCGAATAGTACAAATTTAAGCTCTCACTATACAAGTTTCAATTAAAACACAATTTTCAATATACAATTTTTTATACATATATTACCTCACTACATATTCACTCTTCACTCGTATTTGATCTTCAACTCTATTCCAGCCTGTATCCAGCATTGAACTATCTGCAAAATAAATACTGACGTGGTAAAATTGAAATGAAATATTTTGCATTGCACAATGAAGTGTGTTTGAAAATATTGTTTGCCTCAGTTATTTGGGTTGTTCGTCATCACTTTTTTTAATTGCGAACAACTTGTGACATGCATAGCGTATCACTATACATGCCACAAGGTTGTGCACACCGATATACACTTGCTTGTTAAAATTGCAGGGACAGGTGAGCACAAGGTCAAACCCAAGCCAAGACTGGATTCAACTCAAGTGCAATGCAAACACAAACCAAAACTAACCAAGATCAGGCCAAAAGCTGGAACCACACAGCAAGGCTAGGCCGCATGAACATGAAAACAAGATCAAAGCAGGGTGCAAACATAACAAGGGCTGCAACCAGACCATAGACAAATATAAGTGTACATGTGTAGGCAAAAGTAACGGCCAGTGCACAAGCAACCTAGAAAAGGGATGCAAATCAATGAACACAAGGCAGTTCTCTTAAACTATGCAAGAAATTAACAACACATCAATGTATACATGACTTGATCAAAGCATAGTAGCAGAGCATGTGTACATGACCATGCAGGCAAAAGAAATTACCAGTGCACAAGAAAGATGCAAGGAACCAAACTACATAACTCAGGTCAAACTAAAGGCAGCAACACAAGCAGTTCAGCATATACATGTGCACATTAACAAAATATCATGCATCAGTTCAGTTCCCAGAAACATGCTCACAAGGTAAGAGAATGTCAAGTGCACATAAATGTCTGGACTCAAGGCAGATGGAAATAGTGACAGTGATCAAGTGTAGGCACACATACAACAAATCAAAATAAAGTCAGAATGCAAGCACTCAGGTGGACAGAAAATTGCCATACCAATCACACACATATATACATACGTATATGTATGTATGTATATACATGAAGATATCAGTTTCGAGCAATATAGCAGTTGATATGAGAAACAATCTCACCGTATCAATACAGCAAAGGCAAGATACCAATGTCAAATAAGAAATGCACACAGCACCAATGAAGACACACACAACAAATAATTCAAACTAGAAACATCAAGCAAGATACAACATGAACAGAGTTCATCATCATTGGACAACCAACAAACAGCAAAGCACACAGAGGCAACTTAGAGATACAAGCATCTAGGTCGCAAATGTTCCAGGTAAAGGAAACAAGCATCAGCAATACAAAAGACAAAGTTAACAAGTCAAGGTCAAGATAATAATCCGAGGTCATAACGAATTGAACAAAGTTATATTTATCTCAAAGTCAAATGATCAAGCCGAAAAATTGAATCAGAGGTCACAGTGAACGATGAACAAGTCAAAGCTAGCGAAGAATGGAACCATAACAAAGATAAAGTCACAGTTGATAACATGATGAACAAGTCAGATTGTCAACAACTCAATATATATCTCAAATTCAAATGTCAAGCTACAATCGATGGATGAACAAGTCAGCAATCAGAGAACGTTCTATTACAAATCAGCGCAAGTGATAAAATCACGACAAATTCAAACCAAAATATATGAACGTAATTATAGGGTTTCTTTCCCTATAAATTCCCAAACTCATCATCAGCACAAAACATCGAAGTCGAGCATAATCAAAATCAAAAAAGGGAAAATCACGTACCAATTCAAACCAGCATTCGAGCTCGACATTTGAAGCGACCGTGAGCACTCAAAGCTAGGAAGTTGATTGGCAAAGCAAATCGAAGAAAATCATCACTTCAATCAAACAATTTGTAGCGGCGACTTCAAATTCACCAAAACCCTAATTTTTGAAGAGAAAAAGGAATCGGTCGAAGAGAGTATACAAAAGAAAAGGAAGACGTCTTTTTCCTCGAGTTATATTTTAAATTGGGCCGGTTTAGTGTATGTTAATTTGGGCTTAGTTTATAAAAATAGGGTTTTGTTTAAGTTTTAATTTTATTTTGTAACTTTCTATTTTAAATTGTGTAAATCACTAGTTGTGTAACTAGGTACAAACTACGGGATGTAGTTTGAGAATTCACAACTCAGTGGCTGAGTTGTGGTAGGGTTTTGAGCTTAGAGTTAGGTTAATTGGGTTAGCGGGTATCGCGAGTTTACGTGTTTTTGTAAGCGACTGATTACTTAATTTCTAGTAGAAACCTTGAGAGCAGCAGGTAGGCAGGTTTTTGCCGAAGTTGGGTAAATCTGTGTGTGATCTCTACTGCATTACTTTCTGTTTTTATTTCCACATTAGTTTTTATTAATACACCTTATTCACCCCCCTCTAGGGTGAAAACGATCCTACAAGTGGTATCAGAGCTAGGAACAAAAACCATTTTTCTGTTTTAAAATTTTGATTTTTTTAAAATGGCCTCTTTTAATAATGCTTTTGATGAAGGTCAATCCATAGCTAGACCACCCATGTTCAATGGTGAATATGTATATTGGAAAATTAGAATGAATGTTTTTTTTGAAAACCATAGATGCATGGAATATTGTTGAAACGGTATATAGGACAACAACAATAATGGTAGATAATCAAGAAGTTGAAAAACCTATGGACCAGTGGACAGATCTTGAAAATAAACTGCAAAATGCTAATGCTAAAGCTATGAATTCTATTATTTGTTCATTAGATCAAATTGAATTTAATTGTGTCTCACATTGTCTAACTGCGCAGGAAATATGGCACACGCTTGAAGTGACTCATGAAGGAACCTCCCTAGTTAAAGAATATCGCCTTGTTATGCTTAGTAGCAAGTACGAGAACTTCACAATGGTAAAGGATGAAAGCGTCAAAGAAATGTATGGACGACTTTCTAATCTTGTATACAAATCAAAATCCTTAGGAAGACCATTCACAGAACTGGAAATAGTCCGAAAAATCCTTAGAATTCTTCCACGAAATTTTGAAGCAGAAGTGACTGCCATTCAAGAATCAAAGGATCTGAAACAGGTTAAAGTCAAAGAACCCATCGGAAATCTCACCGCTTATGAGCTAGAAATAAAATTCAAGGAAGAACGTGAAGGAGGAGATACGCGAAAGAAATCAATAGCTCTCAACGAAACAACGGAAAGTGAAGATGATGAAGGAGCAGCTAAACTAGCACTGATAGTAAAGAGATTCAAAAGGAGAACCGCAAGTATGTAAATCCAGCCCTAAATCAACAATTAAAAAGCAGAATAGTCAAAGTTCTAGACGACTCAAAAAAGCAGGAGATCATTTGTCACAAGTGCAATAAACCTGGTCATATGAAGAACAATTGTCCTCAAAATCAACTGAGCAAAGGAAAGAAACCGAAAAGGAGAAGTTTTGCAGCAGCTTGGAATGAAAGTGATGAAGATGATGAAAGCACTGGCAGTAAGAGTGAAAAAGCAAATCTGTATTTTTCAGGAGAAACAAGTGACATCGATGACGACAAGCCAAGCGAGGTATCAAAACTTACTCACTCGCAATTACTTATATATTTTCATGAAGTAAATGGCTGTTTTGAAAGACTTAGGGAGGAGTATGCTAAAATTGAATCACAAAAGGATAGTATGATAGAACTAAATAAGCAGCTTGATCGATTGGTTCAAAGCTATCGAAATAAAAGCCATAAGTGTGATAAGTGTCCGTCATTAGAAGAGGAAATAAAAAAATCAAAAACTAAAATTAAATCACTTGAAAATGAAATTCTTATTTTGAAAGAAAGTGAAAATACTAGGAGAGAAAATTTTATTAAAAAGTGTACTTTGTTATTGAATGAAAATGAATCTCTCAAAACACAAGTCCAACAATTGTCTACTACTTTAGGAAAATTCTCCAAAGTAGAAAGATCACTAAATATGCTATTAGGGAAACAAATTGTTAATACTATTAGACAAGGACTTGGATATACTCAATCTGAAAGAGTTAGAAGTGAAACTAATTATGTCAACTCGAAGTGCATGATTTGTGGAAAAATTGGACACAATCAAAACTATTGATGGTATAGACCCAAACATGCGAAAACCATATCAATTTGGGTTCCTAAAGGCACAAATGTAAAATCTCTTCAAGTCAAACAAATCTGGGTGCCAAAAGGAACAAACATAGACTGTCTTGGTTCTACACAAACTTGTTTTTCAAAATCATTTGTCACTAACAATCATGGACCTATAAAAACAAATAGGTCACAAAAATCTTTCCTTGTGTAGGTGTGTTGGTAGGCTAAGGAACAGCAAGAGTGGTACCCGGATTCTGGTTGTTCCAGGCACATGACGGGGGACAAATAAAAGTTCCTTAGCCTAGAGAAATACAAAGGTGGCAGAGTCACAATGGGTAACAACGATGTATTATATGTTGAAAATCTGCACCATTATCTGATTTCAATCAGCCAGTGATCATCTGGGAAAATTTAAAAAATCATCTTTTCATGCCAAGAACACAATACACATGGGTATACTTCTTTTATGTTCTCTGTTTGTTTATGTGCATGGTTTCAGTCAAATCCAAAGGAATCTCATTTAAAAGCTGTAAAAAGGATTATAAGGTATCTATTGCACACCACATGCTTTGGTCTATGGTATCCAACTAATGATAACTTTGAGTTAAAAAGGTACTCAGATGCAGATTATGCTGGTAGTCTAGTTGATAGAAAAAGTAATAGTGGAACATGTTTTATGTTGGGACATTCGTTAGTTGCATCACATTTTCAAAGAAAATATCTGCATAAATTTCATTTCAACCGATTTTCAATTGGCAGACATTTTTACAAAACCCCTTCCAGAAAATGTTTTTGTCGACTTCTTCTCAGTTTAGGCATTTTAGAAACGTGATTTTATTTGATTTTAAGTTCCTATGTTAACTAATCTGACTCCGTAGTGATTATCGAAAAGATAAATAGTGACTGAAAAAAGTGATGGGTGCTGATCTTAATCATACATTATGTCTTGAGAGAGTATATTTTGAAAATTTCTTTAAAAAATTTAGACAAAATTTTAAAT
Organism: Allium fistulosum; assembly: GCA_030737815.1. Classification (NCBI taxonomy): domain Eukaryota; kingdom Viridiplantae; phylum Streptophyta; class Magnoliopsida; order Asparagales; family Amaryllidaceae; genus Allium; species Allium fistulosum. Next base: position 539,599,118 of record CM060901.1, on the reverse strand, counting down.
AACTTTGGTTGGTAAAAATTCCTTGACCATCTCTATTTCTATCATATTTCTACGACAATCACTCATCAAAATCCAATATAGTATGTCAAAATGTGGTATTTAAATGGGTAATTATTCATTTTTAGCAATAAAAACATCAAAAGTACTCACTCTTATTTAAAATTCCTCACGGTTATGCATGGGTGAACTACTTGGAACCTTTGATTATGTGCTTTCATGCTCATTTAAAAGTACACACGGTTATGCATGTATGGAACACATATCAAAATTGGTTGAAATAGGAAAGTTGATTCTAACCCCATTTAAAAGTCCTCACGGTTATGCGTGGTTAGAAGATGCTTGGAATTCATTTTTTTTTAATAAAAATAAGGAATACTGCTAATCTCATTTAAAAGTACTAACAGTTATGCATAGTTAGTAAGTATTTAAAAAATTTCCTATCATAAATATACCACAAATGAACACGACTATATGGTTTTCTATGCCGACATCACCCCTATCACTCTAAAGCGGAATATGCGCCTAACAGAGTATTTATGATTTTTGTTTGATTTTTTATTGAAATTTAATATTTATACTTGATTAGGTATTAATGTTGTATTAATGTCTATCACTTTATCACTATTTTCTAACACTATTACTCTTTTGATGATAATAAAAGGGGGAGAGAGAAGTTAAGATTTTGGCAAATAAGTTCAAATTTTTTATTTGCGTATTCTCATCTAAGTTCATTGCATTTCTTATTGTTTTTTTATTTGCATATTTTTTTATTTTCATGCATATGTGAAGGGGGAGCTCTGTTGTAAGGGGAGTATTCAAATAGGGGGAGCAAATAGAATTCATCAAGACCAAATACATTTAATAGAGTCAAAATCTTAATATATGTTTGTTATCATCAAAAGAGGGAGATTGTAGAATACAATAGCCTATGATTTTTGTTTGATGATAATAAACATATATATATATATATATTCGTTTAAATGTTTTTGTTATTTTACTATTTTAATTTTCCACATAATTAAATAAATATTTGTTGAATAAAATAAATAACTCAGAATTCATATTTAAACAAATATTTTATTCAAACAAATATTTTATTACAAATTCGAATAGTACAAATTTAAGCTCTCATTATACAAGTTTCAATTACAACACAATTTTCAATATACAATTTTTAAAACATATTTCACCTCACTACCTATTCACTTTTCACTTGTATTTGATCTTCAACTCTGTTCCAGCCTGTATCCAGCATCTGAACTGTTTGCAAAATAGACACTGACGCAGTAAAATTGAAAAAGAAATATTTTGCAGTGACAATGAAGTGTGTGTTTGAAAATTTTGTTTGCCTCAGTTATTTGGTTTGTTCATCATCACTTTTTTTTATTTGCGAACAACTTGTGACATGCATAGTGTATCACTGTACATGCCACAAGGTTATGCATACCGATATACACTTGCTTGTTAAAATTGCAGGGACAGGTGAGCACAAGGTCAAACCCAAGCCAAGACTGGATTCAACTCAGGTGCAATGCAAACACAAACCAAAACTAACCAAGGTCAGTCCAGAAGCAGGAACCAAACAGCAAGGCTAGGTAGCGTGAACATGAAAACAAGATCAAAGCAGGGTGCAAACACAACAAAGGCTGCAACCAGACCAGAGACAAATACAAGTGTACATGTGTAGGCAAAAGTAATGGCCAGTGCACAAGCAAGCTAGAAAAGGGATGCATATCAATGAACACAAGGCAGTTCTCTTAAACCATGCAAGAAATGAACAACACATCAATTATACATGACATGATCAAAGCATAGTAGCAGAGCATGTGTATATGACCATGCATGCAAAAGAAATTACCAGTGCACAAGCAAGATGCAAGGAACCAAACTAAATAACTCAGGTCAAACTAAAGGTGGCAACACATGCAATTCAGCATATACAAGTGCACATTAACAAAACAACATGCATCCGTTCAGTTCCTAGAAACATGCTCATGAGGTAAGAGAATGTCAAGTGCACAGAAATGTCTGGACTCAAGGCAGATGGAAACAGTGACAGTGATCAAGTGCAGGCACACATGCAACAAATCAAAATAAAGTCAGAATGTAAGCACTCAGGTGGACAAAAAATTGCCATAGCAATCACACACATATATACATACGTATATGTATGTATGTATATACATGGAGATATCAGTTTCGTGCAATATTGCAGTGGATACGAGAAACAATCTCACCATATCAATACAGCAAAGGCAAGATACCAATGAAAAACAAGAAATGCACACAGCACCAGTGAAGACACACACACAAAAAATAATTCAAACCAGAAACATCAAGCAAGATACAACATGAACAGAGTTCATCATCATTAGAAAACCAACAAACAGCAAAGCATACAGAGGCAACTCAGATATACAAGCATCCAGGTCGCAAATGTTCCAGGTAAAGGAAAAAAGCATTAGCAATACCAAAGATGAAGTTAACAAGTCAAAGCCGAAATAATAATCATAAGTCATAACGAATTGAACAAAGTCATATTTTTTGAAAGTCAAATGATCAATCCGAAAAATTCAATCAGAGGTCACAGTGAATGATGAACAAGTCAAAGCAGCGAAGAATGGAACCAAAACAAAGATAAAGTCGCAGTTGATAACATGATGAACAAGTCAGATTTTCAACAACTCAATATATATCTCAAATTTAAATGCCAAGACCATCGAGGGATGAACAAGTTAGCAATCAGAGATCGTTCGATTACAAATCAACGCAAGTGATAAAATCATGACAAATTCAAACCAAAATATATGAACGTAATTATAGGGTTTCTTTCCCTATAAATTCCCAAACTCATCATCAGCACAAAACATCGAAGTCGAGCATAATCAAAATCGAAAAAGGGAAAATCACGTACTAATCAAACCAGCATTCGAGCTCGACACTTGAAGAGACCGTGAGCACTCAAAGCCAGGAAGTTGATTGACAAAGCAAATCGAAGAAAATTATCACTTCAATCAAACGATTTGTAACGGTGACTTCAAATTCACCAAAACCCTAATTTTTGAAGAGAAAAAGGAATCGGTCGAAGAGAGTATACAAAAGAAAAGGAAGACGTCTTTTTTCTCGAGTTATATAGTTTATGTTAATTTGGGCTTAGTTTATAAAAATAGGGTTTTGTTTAAGTTTTAATTTTATTTTGTAACTTTCTATTTTAAATTGTGTAAATCTCTAGTTGTGTAACTATGTACAAACTACGGGACGTAGTTTGAGAATTCATAACTCAGTGGATGAGTTGTGGTAGGGTTTTGAGCTTAGAGTTAGGTTAATTGAGTTAGCGGGTATCGTGAGTTTACGTGTTTTTGTAAGCGACTGATTACTTAATTTCTAGTAGAAACCTTGGGGGCAGCACGTAGGCAGGTTTTTGCCGAAGCTGGGTAAATCTGTGTGTGATCTCTACTACATTACTTTTTGTTTTTATTTCCACATTAATTTTTATTAGTACACCCTATTCACCCCCCTCTAGGGTGAAAACGATCCTACACGTATAATACTCCACTACATCCTACGAGCATATACGAAACATCAAATTATTTCACTTAACAAGGATGTTCAACAAATTTAAACTTTTTTTAACCTACTACCTTCTCTCTTCAAAAGTTATAAAAACTCGACTTTTATATTTTACAAGCACTTTTCTTTAAGTTTTATATCAATCTGGAAATTTCCGACTGTCCAAAATCTCTGAGAATCCCATTCCATTTTAACAAACGAAATCTACCAAATAACAAATCATATATAAGGCACATACCACACTGTGCTAATGCATAGGCTACATGTGTCCATAAAATAACTTAATAAAGAAAACTTTAGAAGTAAACATCGAGTTTCATTTCAAACCATTTTGAAATAATATATACATATAACTTTTTTTATATCAAATCATACTTTTGGGATTTAAATCAAAATCTGTTTTACCAAATCAACTTGTAGTAAGCTACTATTGTAGCATCCCCCACTTTGAAACCCGAAGATGAACGCCGATGATATTGCGGTCATCAACTAAATTATTTTTAAGCGACAGAAGTGAGTTCAGTACATCTTAACCCATACTTTCCAGACTTAACCAAAATCATTTCAGAACGATATCAAATACTTCATAAATATTACTAAGTACCACGATCTTAATTTCATTAACAAATTTCCCAATTATTTACTTTCAAATAATACTACTATTATTTTTCCAAAATCCTAAAAAACATTTTCAGAGACATTAAGATTTAAGTTCTCAAATTCTCGTTTTAAATACTCTTCGTTTATAAACCATACTGTTGAGCGAGATACTACCGGACCAGCTCCACCAAAGTCCCACTGCCGGACCATCTCCAAGTGTTGAGCGAGATACTACCGGACCAGCTCCACCAAAGTCCCACTGCCGGACCAACTCCAAGTGTTGAGCGAGATACTACCGGACCAGCTCCACCAAAGTCCCACTGCCGGACCAACTCCAAGTGTTGAGCGAGATACTACCGGACCAGCTCCACCAAACTCCACTACCGGACCAGCCACCCTCCAAACTACAACAAGACAACCTTATTTCCATACCAGCCGAATCAAAGGCAAAGGAGGTACTACCGAACCAAACACCCACTCACTCACCACCGGACCAAGCTACGCCCTCACCACCGAACCAAACACCCAATCGTCTCCTACCACTGCCGGACCAATCTATTCCTACCACTACCGGACCAAGACATTCCGAACCAACACTACCAGGCCAGATCGCGTCAGCCCAGGCCCATCAGCAACCGTATACATCCAAGACCCCTACCCCCAGCCTCACTCTATAAATAGAGGGGCAGGGGTACAACAATGGGCACAAGTTTGAGAGCTCAAGCACGGAGAGAACTTTCAAACAACTTTCTTTTACTTGTATCAAAGCTTTGTACTTGTAATCTAAATAAGAGAAATAACATATAAAGTGGACGTAGGCATATTCTGGCTGAACCACTATAAATCTGCGTGTCTTTTTACAGTTTAGCCCCTGCTTTTCATATATTTGCATAAATCACTCAAATCACTAAGAACAACATAAGATCTACCAAATCATACGACTTCGAGGTGTTTGTCCATTTTTTGTGCAAACATTTTTGGTGCTTTCACTAAGAACTAGAAGCTCGAAGCTTCAGCTTCATCCACTTAACATTTTTCCTAACAGCTTTGTTCGCCACTTGGAAAACATGCCTCCCAAACCAAGAAAAGATGTTAACAAAGGAAAAAACATCGCATCCAGCAGTCTTTCAGATCCAGCTGTCACGAATCAAGTAAATCGTCCTCCTCCAACAGCAGTAACAAATGAAGGACAGGCTAATCCGACCCCTCCTGCCACAGAACAGCCCGCAGCAATTACTAGGGCAGATTTAGACAGGGTTGTGGTCGAAGTAACTAACCGCTTCACGTCCTAGCAGGAAGCCTTGGTGGACCATCTCATGTCACGCTTAAGGGATGCCGAAGAATCCAACTGCAACACTGAATCATGGGGCGAGTCCCAGTCTGGAGGATCTCAGAGACAACAAAGGTCTTCCTTCTTCGAAGGAGCTAACGGCAGAAGTAGCCATGGTAGGAGCCGAGATCCAGCACAGCCCGAAGTTAGGCCCGAGGAAACGTTTGGTACCGAACCCAACAGGGGAGGTACCGGACAAAGGTCAACTGTAGCTGAGCCCGTCATACTGCCTAACCACGGAAACGCCAGTGAACGGGGCCGAGCTAGAGTCCAGCCCGAAGTTGGACCCGAGGAAGTGCTTAGATCAGAACCCAGCAGGGGAAGATCAAGGCAAGGGCCAACTGTAGCTGACCCTAGCATGCTCCCAGAAGATCAAAGGCAGCCACTGGAAAATATGAGGAATGATAGACGATACCATCCCTACAGGTCATCTGGACGGAATCAATCCCACAGAACAGAACCAAACTCATTTCTATCTGCTCCAAATTCTGATGAAAGGATGACACGCTTATTCAGAGAGTGCGTCCAACGGGAGCAAAGAGATCGAGGGATAGGCGCTAGGGTAACCAGCCCTTTCGCCTGCAATATCGAAATTGCTATCACTCCCCGAGAATGGAAGATGCCAACAATGGAACCTTACAAAGGAACCTCCGACCCCGTTGTACACTTACAGAGGTACACACAACATATGCTCATAAGTGGAGCGACAGAGGGAGTACTGTGCAAATGCTTTCCGCTCTTCTTAGCAGATCTCGCTACCTCCTGGTTCTGTCATCTACCCCAGGGATCCATCAGCTCGTGGGAAATGTTGAAAGAAAAGTTTATCAGTCAGTTCCGCATCCATGTGGAACAACCTAAGGACGCTTATTCCTTATCCAGCGTCAAACAGAAACCTGGAGAGAAACTGCAACAATACCTAACCTAATTCAATGCCGCAACAGCCGCGGTCCAAGATGCCGATGAGAAGCTTATCCTAATGGCCCTCTGTAGTGGTGTGCATCCGGACACTAAATTTGCTAGAAGGTTGACGAAAGAAAAACCAGCTACTTTACCCGATTTCTTCCATGAAGCCGGGAAATATATGAGGCTTGAGGATGCTGCCGTTGAGGGGCAGTCAGGACAGCAGAATAAGGCAACTCATAGCAACGCCCCTGCTGTAGCAAGGGACGTTCGAAGAAATGATTCCAGAGACAATGCTGGGGGAAAGAAGGGAGAAAAGCACCTAATCGGCCTGGACCGAGATTCGACACTTACACTCCTTTGAACGAGACCGTCGAAAATATCTTCCTTGCCACCCAAGGCGAAGTTAGATACAAACGCCCACCATACAAGAAGGAATCAAATAACGCGTAGAAGTCTGGAAAGTTCTCCCGCTTCCACGAATCTCACGGGCATGATACCAATGAATGCCATCATCTCCGGGATCTGATTGAGGAACACATCAGAAGGAAGAAACTGGAACGTTATGTAAAAAGTCAGGACAGGACTCCAGCTCCTGCCAATGAAAACCCAAGGCTACCCTCACCAGAGACCGGCAGAGGAAACCGCAACGCTAGCGGCTCTAGTCAAGAGAAGATAGTGGTCCATACCATCTAAGGAGGACCGCACATCGCAGACAAGAACTGGAAAGAGATGGAAAGATATGGAAAGTCGCTTAGAGATAGTAAAGAATGTGTCAATTCGGTTATAGAAGAACGCCACCCGAAACGGAAAGAAAGTGATGACATCACATTCGGTAAGTGTGACCTGGAAGGAAGGCAGTACCTTCACGTGGATCCCATGGTTATCTCTGCCCGGCTCGGTCCCGCCGAAGTTTACCTAATCTTAGTAGACACTGGAAGCTCAGTGAACATCCTGTTCAAACATGAATTCGACAAAATGAAATTATCAATGAAGGATGTATCTCCCTGCGATAAACCACTACACGGTTTCACTGGAGATGCGAAGATGCCCCTCGGGCAACTAGACCTCTTTGTTGAGATTGGAAGCCATCCCCACTCTGTTGTACGAAAACAGACGTTTGTGCTAATAGAAAACCATTCAGCCTATAACGCCTTCTTAGGAAGGCCAGCCTTGTCTGACTTCCAAATTGTCCTAGCCCCATGGTGCCTAAAAATGAAATTTCCAACGGACAATGGAGTAGGGGAAGTAGAAGGAGACCAGGACGTTGCTCGAGACTGCTATGTACTGAACTACGCAACAACCACAGGAAGGATAAAGGGAAGGGTGTAGAGGTTGCCCTCTGCACGAAAAGTCTAGAAGCGTAGCAACTAAAGAAAGCCCCTCCTCTTCGATATACCAGCGATCCTTTCAATGAATTAGACCCTAGGGACAAAGGGGAGGGGGCCACCGCCGAGCCTGCAGAGGCTATGGAGTTTGTATCTGTAGACAAGCACGACTCAAGTAGACTGTTGAAAATTGGGTCCCAACTAAAAGCAGAGTTGAAGGAACAACTCATCGATTTTCTCTGCCACAACTTGGATGTATTCGCATGGTCACACGCTGACATGACCGGAATCTCCCCCGACATAGCATGCCACGTATTAAACATTGATCCTACCAAGGCGCCCGTAAAACAAAAAAAGAGAAGTATGGGGGTAGAGCGGTCAGCAGCCCTCGACGAAGAAGTAAAGAATCTGCTCGCCAATGACTTCATACGAGAAGCCGTCTACCCGGAATGGATCGCTAACCCAGTACTGGTAAAGAAGGCTAATGGGAAGTGGCGAACATGCATTGACTTTTCCAACCTAAACGACGCTTGCCCAAAGGATTGCTTCCCACTTCCCCGAATCGACCAGCTTGTAGACAGCACAGCCGGGCACGGGCTCTTATCTTTTATGGACGCATACTCAGGGTATAACCAAATTCCTATGCATGCTCCCAACCAAGACCACACTAGTTTCATCACCGACCGGGGTTTATACTGCTATAAGGTAATGCCCTTCGGACTTAAAAATGCAGGAGCCACCTACCAGCGCCTCGTCAACAAGATGTTTGCGGGGCTAATAGGGCAAACTATGGAAGTATACATGGATGACATGCTGGTAAAGTCAAGGAAAGCCGACGATCACGTAAGTCACCTAGGCGAGATGTTTCAAGTACTTCGACAGTATGGAATGAAGTTGAATCCTCTAAAATGCTCCTTCGGAGTGTCATCAGGAAAGTTCTTAGGATTCATCGTCCATGCCAGAGGGATTGAAGCAAACCCTGAACAAGTCCGGGCGCTAAGGGATATCAAGATACCTTCCACTTGGAAGGAAATGCAAAGCCTGAATGGAAAAGTGGCCGCCCTAAGCCGATTCATCTCCAAAGCAACGGACAAGTGTGTCCCCTTTTTCGAAGCTCTAAAGAAAGACAAAGGAAAGTTCGAATGGACCGACGAATGCCTGACCGCTTTCCTTAACTTAATCGAACACCTCCAGAAACCACCGGTACTCTCGACTCCAAGCGAAGGCGAAGAATTATACCTATACCTTGCTGTGTCATCTCACGACCTAAGCGCTGCCTTGGTAAGGGAAGACAACCGCACGCAGTGGCCAGTTTACTTCGTCAGTAAGAGGTTCACGGGGGCAGAAGTCGGATATCCTAAACTTGAGAAGCTAGCATACTGTTTACTAATCACATCCCGGAAACTGCGTCACTACTTCCAGTCCCATTCCATCAAAGTTCTGACCGATCAGCCGCTGAGGCAGGTACTCCACCGTCCCGACACTTCTGGGCGACTACTTAAATGGTGCATCGAACTAAGTCAGTATGATATCACCTATCACCCTCGCACCGCCATCAAGGGACAAGCCATGGCTGATTTCATTGCAGAATTCACTACCAATGAAGATAAGGAGCAATTGGAAATAGCAGAAAACATCAAGTGGAATCTCTTTGTGGATGGTGCATCGAACGAACAAGGCTCGGGGGCAGGTGTGGTAATAATCACTCCAGGGGAAACAAACTGCACTATGCTATAAGGTTGGAGTTCGCTGCCACCAACAACGACGCAGAATATGAAGCAGTGATAGCCGGACTAGAACTTGCCGTAGAAATCGGAGCCAATTCTTTGTGTCTTCACAGCGATTCTCAACTTATTGTTAATCAAATACTAGGAGAATTCCAAGCTCGAGAAGAACGACTCATAGCATATTTAAAGAAGACCAAGTTACTTCTCAGCCGATTGGACCACTACTTAGTCAAACACATCCCTCGGGAAGAGAACCAAGAGGCCGACGAATTGGCAAAGCAAGCAAGTATGAGAGACATCGCCATCTTCGGAGTAGTAACCATCTCAAAGCAACTGACCCCAAGTTTTGAGCAAGTAAATCTGATAGCTGCAACCGAAGAAGCAACTTGGATGACTCCCATCCGAGACTACCTACAAAGTGGCACACTACCCAACGGGTGCAACGAAGTCAAGAAAATCTTGAGGAAAGCCTCCCGCTACACAATACAAGAAGACATCCTCTATCGGCGCAGATTCTCTAACCCATTATTAAGGTGTGTCGCTGGGAGGGAAGCCAAGGAAATCTTATTCAACATTCATCAGGGAAGCTGCGGAGATCACACCGGAGGGCAAACATTAGCAAAAAAGATACTCCGGTATGGATATTTCTGGCCCACCTTAAGCAAGGACGCCTTAGATTTTGTCAAAAAGTGTGACAGATGCCAGAAGTTTGCTAAGATTCCGCGGCTACCAACAACTGAGATTACTCAAATGACCAGCCCTTGGCCCTTCGCAATATGGGGAATTGACTTAATCGGCGAGCTACCAATGGGCCGAGGCGGGGCCAAATATGCTATAGTGGCAGTCGACTATTTCACCAAATGGGTGGAAGCAGAACCTTTGAATAAAGTATCTTCAGCAAAAGTTATTAACTTCTTGATCAAAAATGTTCTGTGCAAGTACGGAGTCCCACTCAAAATCATATCAGACAATGGGCTTCAGTTTGACAGCGAGGAATTCGCCAACTGGTGCCAAGAGCACGGAATTCACAAAAGCTTCTCATCCGTAGCGTATCCCCAGGCAAACGGACAAGTCGAAGCCGTCAACAAAATTCTGAAAACTCTAATAAAAAAGAAGCTCGAAAAGTCAAAGGGCGCTTGGGTGGATGAACTTCCTACGGCACTATGGGCCTATCGCACATCTTTCAGAACATCGACGGGTCACACTCCTTTCTCTTTGGCATACGGATCGAAGGCTATGCTCCCAGTTGAAACCATTGTGCCTTCCCACCGTAGGATCCACTATAACCCAAAAGAGAACGAAGAACTCCTTCACATGTCTTTGGATCTAGTTGAGGAGAGAAGAAATGATGCAATCCTTAAAGCAGCAGCCCACAAACAAAAAGTGGCGGCACAATACAACTCCAAAGTCAAGCATCATACCTTACAAGAAGGGGATCTTGTCCTCAAGCGAATCTTCCCTCGCCCCGGAGCGCTAGACCCAATCTGGGATGGACCATATGTAATTCATAAAGATCTCCACAACGGAGCTTATATTTTGTCAACAGTGGACGGAGAGGTGTTCCAGAGGGCATGGAACATCCAACACCTCCTTCGATACTTTTCTTAACTTGTATTGCCCATATGAAGTGAATTAACAAAGAGAATCAGTGGACGTAGGCATTTTCGTGCCGAACCACTTTAAAAAACCTTGTCTCTTTTTTAACTTGTTCCTTTATATCTTGGCTGCTTGTTAACTTTATCATTTTCTGTTGGACAAAATCCTGTGCATACAGCATTTCAATTCGAGGCACTCCACAGCACAACTTCATCTGGACAAGACCTAACAGGTACTATGCGAATCTATGCCCTCGCCAATGAGACACTTTCACTCCAGCATCCCTCTACTGCGGGTTAACTCATTGCTCGCGACGGCCCTTAAAGCCAACTGTAATGAGCCGATTATAAGCCACCGAGAAGGCCAATTATAGCCGAGGCAGCTCATTACGGCATTCGGCTCGCCGGCAACTGTGAACCGACTATAAGCCCCAACATAAGGTGTGGCCAGCCAGGGGCAGTTCACGGTTGACGATCGGCACCCACGCTAGCCGGCCACAGTAAATCGAATAATACCCACGAATACGGGCCATAATGGCCCGGGTAGTTACTGTGCGCGATCTCGGCTCCGATGTGTCTTAAGTGCGGCTGTGGTAAAAAAGAATTAACTCCCCGCGGAGGCGTAAGATGGGTGACAAATGTCTCCAAGACCCACAGCTAGGGAAAGTGACTACAAAGCCCGTTTGCCACGAACTTAAGCACATCGAAGGCCTTCCGTGATTGGAAGTTTTACTATTTCACATATTTCAATTTTACTTAAGAAACTTTTCTCCTATCCTCTGTAACAATCCCTAAAGTACAGGACATAGAACAAGAGACGCTCGCTAATAGAAGCCGATACTCACAGCAAGATACTAGACCGCGTCCCTTACTCGGTCACATAGGATAGTCAAAGCTGCCATCTACAAGCAAAATATAAAGGGTGGTATTTCCTTCTTTCATATATGACTATAATTTATTCACACCTCACGCTAACATTGCAATTCATGAAATTATGACATCAAACACAATTTAATTACAAGAATATGCATAGCTATATTTCTCATACGACATGTCAAAATAGCAAAAACATTCAAAAGACGACAAAATCAGCTTAAGTTAAAGAATTACACATCAAGAATAGAGCTATTTATTACAAGTAGCAAAAATTACAACCTAAGAGTTACTCTACTGTTTTAAGACTAACATATACAACCATGTCCAGTCCACAAAAAGAATTTTCCAAGTCCAATCAAGGAGCCGACTGCGTCGGAGTATTGACCTTATCCTGTTGCCCACCTGTTCGGTCAGAAAATGGAATCATTAGTTTTGAGCAAACAGAGTTAAAAAAAGCAGAAACTAAAGAAGAAAAGGTTACCAGCAACTTCCCCTTGATCATCTTGGTCGTCATCCCCTACTTCCACGCCTGCCTCCTCAGCTGCAAACAACCGCATCCCCTCCTTCACCGCTATCTTCTCCTCCTTGGTGAACTGAGCGGTTACCACATCCATCCTAAAGGCCGCTCCACCCTCCTTATCCGCCTCAGCCTTGGCCTCCTCTAAAGCCCTGAGGTAAATCCTAGCCATAACCCGGGGGTAGTCGTCCATCCAAGATAAGCTGCCCTGCTTCCAAATGCGAAAGTACATATCCTGCAGCATATCATCCATCATCCCCTCATTTTCCTCAAACTCTCTCATACGAGCCTCAGAAACCGATAGCCTTGCAATGGCAGCATCCCTCTCTAGTCGGTATCGCGAGCAGTCAGCCTGAAGGGACCTCGTCATCACCTCCATCTCCTCCTTTAGCCTGACCTGAGCAAGCTCTGCAGCTTCAAGCTTCCCCGAAAGCTCCTCTACCTGCTCGAGATTCGCCCTCCGAACCTCGTCCACTGTCGAGATGGCCATATTTATCTGCTCCTTGTAGCCAGCCTCCATCTTCCGCAATTCCGCCTTACTAGCCTCCTCCATAGTCTTCCTCAACCGCCCGGAGGCAGCCTCATGCTGAGAAATCTGAATGGCCTGATCAACAAGTTGTTTGGCCTGGTCTGAAACCATCAATCGTAGTTGGATGTTGGCACTCCCAATCTCCTCTCCAGCCTTAACCAGCCGGGCATGATGCCCCATCAGCTTCCTAGTCTCCTCCGCCACCCGATCAATGTTAGCCTTGGCCTCCTCTCCCATGGTAACTATCCGAGTAGTAAGTAAATCAAGATCTAAGGATTTGGCCTCATCAAGCACCCGCACCATGGGATTGCAGGGAAGAAGGTGCTCACCGGTAACCTCGTCAAAGGTAATATCATGGGAACTTGGATCCAGATCAGGATGACCCGCAAATGGATTACGAGCCAAGCCAGGACGATCAATCTGAGTAACAGTAGGATTTTCAGACGGGTGCGGAGAGAGTGCGAACTCAGTATCCTCCTCCGTGATATCATGAAGAGGCTGAACGGGGGGCTGAGGACCAAGTGAAGGTTCGAATAAGGGATGACTCCTTTTTCTCTTTTGAATACCCTCTTCAATAACCCCGAGAAGAGGACGGTAGCCGACTACATCCCCGGAACGGTGGGTCGAAGGCTTCGGCTTGGCGGAAGCTTTGGAGAGCTTGTATTGTTCAAGCCTGTGCCGAAGATCTGAGGTTTTGGCCGTTTTACCTGCTCCTGATATGAAGAACAAGTGTCACAAGCTTACATTGATCCATAATTCGAGAAACGCGGTAAATTAAAAGTTAAAAGAAGAACGGAAACACATTAGTTATACAAACCCTGGGGAGGAGTAGGATACTGCAATGAGTCCTGGATTTCATTCTAGGACGGGAGCGGATCATAAAATATTCCTAAGTCCCTATCATAAATGGAGCCTACAGGAGTCAAAAGTTCACCTTGAGTCGTCGGAGCCACCTTGGCTGGAATAGTCTGAGAAGACTCGCTTGCACCGGTCCCGGCCTTGTCAGCTTTCCCGGGTTTCTCTACCAAAGCCGTTTCTCCGTCCAGCCCCTCGAAAGCTTGGTGGAATGCATCATCCGTCCACTCCTGAATCTCGCCTACTTGCCCAGGAAGCAAGGCCCCGATGCCATCGCCACCATCACCACCTTCCCGGTCATCTCCACCCTCACCTCTCTCCTCCTCCACATCTTCCTTCCCCGGAGTAAGTGGACAAGTGCTGGGGGAAGGACCATCCGACTTCTTAAGCTTCTTACCTCCGACCATTGGAGATTTTGAGAAAGGTTTCCTCTTGCCACTCTCTACTGTGACACCTCCCTTAGCTTGAGCAGCCGCCCTCTCCTCCGTCGTTTCCCTCTGCTTGACTACTGACTGCTGTGGAAGGATCAAATTATACTCCAGAAGAGTCGCATTTCTGATCAGGTAAGCAGCCGATCTATCTCTCCCGGGGATAGCTTCTATCTCAGCCGCCATCTGAACCAGGCGATCAGTCTCCACAACCGCAAAGCCACCTGTCGCTAGCAAAAAATGAAAACTTATGAGAAGAAGCATCGCAACCAGAATGGAAATTATAAACAAAGCATTGACTTACATCCAGAGGTGAAACGCCGAATAGAAACAGAGTCGTCCCTGACGAAGAACCACTCCTTCTTGAACATGCTGTACTTAGAATACAGATCCAAGACCGGCTTGAAGGTTACAACTGACTCCAAGCTAATGTATGGGGACCCCTTCTTATAGCCCCTCAGATTATATAAGTACCGGATCTCCCGGTTGGAAGGAGCACGCCCATGCTTCCTCTGAAAGATGACAAAGAGGCTCACCAATATAGTATAAGAGATGGGTTGAAGCTGGAATGGGGCCACCTTTAGATATGTAAGAAAGCTGAGTACCCAAGCATTAAGAGGCGGGATGGCACCACACATACAGTGGTATCTGCTGTAGGCAAAGTACCCTTCGGGAGGGTCATATGGCATAACTTCTCTCCCTGGCAACAGCATGCGCGCCCTATCAATTCCAAAAGAACGGGAGATGACATCAAGCTGCTCTTCCTTATGGGAGCTGGGAAAGCAATCGGGCGGGGAGTTCAGAAGCTCCTGAGGGCCGTACCCGTCCACTAGTGATCTCGGGGTAGATCCGTGACGTTCCGGTCCTAGCTGAGCAGGGGGCACTGCGGAAGATTCTCCTTCGCCCTGGAACTTCTTTTTATCTGATCGAGTTTCTGCTTTTTGAGACATTTATCTGCAGACACAAGAAAGCACATCATTAAAGCATACGGACAGTGTAGTTTGGAATCGCACTTGTAATTCGAAATACGAGTTTCATTTTGGTAATTCAAGTGCAAAATCTCCATTCAGCAATTCAAGTACGAAATCTCCATTCGGCAATTCAAGTACGAAATCTCCATTCGGCATTTCTCAAATTTCATTCGGCATTTCTAGGTATCAGATTCATTCGGCTTCCTCAGGATAAGGTCCAATCGGTATTAAACTTTATGTTCATTCGGTAAAAAAAAGGGGTCCATCCAGTAGTCACCTGATTCGGCTACGCGTCTGGTTCGACGATATGATTAACTTAGCAATAAGAGCTGATTCGGCTGTCTCGTTCTGTAGTAGATGATGGAAGCCCTAGGCCCTTACTTATAGGCAAAGGTGAACCCCCGAACAACTGGTTCGGCACTAGGAGCCGGATGAGGATGACCAAATCAGATAACCCAAAACAAAGCAGGACACGTGCATGCACATGCCCTACTTTGGGGGGCAAGTGTTGAGCGAGATACTACCGGACCAGCTCCACCAAAGTCCCACTGCCGGACCAACTCCAAGTGTTGAGCGAGATACTACCGGACCAGCTCCACCAAAGTCCCACTGCCGGACCAACTCCAAGTGTTGAGCGAGATACTACCGGACCAGCTCCACCAAACTCCCACTGCCGGACCAGCCACCCTCCAAACTACAACAAGCCAACCTTATTTCCATACCAGCCGAATCAAAGGCAAAGGAGGTACTACCGAACCAAACACCCACTCACTCACCACCGGACCAAGCTACGCCCTCACCACCGAACCAAACACCCAATCGTCTCCTACCACTGCCGGACCAATCTATTCCTACCACTACCGGACCAAGACATTCCGAACCAACACTACCAGGCCAGATCGCGTCAGCCCAGGCCCATCAGCAGCCGTATACGCCCTCTACCCCCAGCCTCACTCTACAAATAGAGGGGCAGGGGTACAACAATGGGCACAAGTTTGAGAGCTCAAGCATGGAGAGAACTTTCAAACAACTTTCTTTTACTTGTATCAAAGCTTTGTACTTGTAATCTAAACAAGAGAAATAACATATAAAGTGGACGTAGGCACATTCTGGCTGAACCACTATAAATCTGCGTGTCTTTATACAGTTTAGCCCCTGCTTTTCATATATTTGCATAAATCACTCAAATCACTAAAAACAACATAAGATCTACCAAATCATACGACTTTGAGGTGTTTGTCCATTTTTTGTGCAAATGCATACTTTATAGAACAACTTTCTTATATAAACCCTTTCACAAATGTTTATTCCAAAATATCTAGTTTTTCTTTAGGTTATAATAAACATCTTTTACTAAACGTATCCTTTAACCCAACACTATCACCGAATGCCTTATAATTAAACCGTGAAATTAAATTCACAAGGTGTTCGTTTTAATATACCCATAATTACTATTTACCCAACCTATGATATAGAAAGGTAAAACTGCTCATAAACTAGTCGAGCACAATTCAATAATCAACAAACAATAGTCAATGCTCATAAACTGGCTAAGCATGGATACGTTAGTCAATGAGGGATAATAGATAAACATCATAAATCCCTACATGAATTAGACTCACTATCAACTTACTATATATATAACTAATATATAACAAATACATATACACTCTCATATCTATAAAATGCTCAACTCATTCCAGGGCATTCCATTACTCTATCTCTTAATGAGTCATACCCAACCAAAGCCAAAGTTCTCGTTTAACCTTCAGCTCTAATACTAGCTGTAATGACTCGCCTTTTCAACCCACGAATATAGACACTAATACATCTACGGTATTCACGTGTCAAGCATTCCAGTGCTGAAAAGACAGATTGTTAGGGTAAAATAAAAAGAAAAGTGACAAAACAAGAAAGAAGCAACACAATATCAGAATCTCACAATGGAATGATAACACATAATATCAAAAGATAGTCAAACTGTCACTCTAAGTTACATGGCATTTCAAAGTTGCAATAATAAGTACTATCTTCAATCCGGATAGTTATAACAACCTATCCTCACATATGTTGATATATATATATATAATATAGTAATGCAACAAAAATAAGAATACTACGGTAAGTGAATGGAAGCATCCAGCCCATCTCTAGAAGCTCCAAAGAACATTACCAAAAACCTTCATTTCTCAGACTACTTGAAAGTGCACCCATGGAAATAAGGGAAATATAAAACTACGAGACACACATAAGTCCGATGTGAGAAACTCAAGATATATGTCTGACATATAACAACACCTTTTGAGACCATATGGTATCCATGATGGTTATCCCTTCAAAAGAGCCAACTATCCACTTTATACATATTTTGAGATAATAGAAAATATATAGGGTGTAGAATATAAGTTAGAAATAGCTGAGGTACATATACACTACAACAACAACTAGGTATACAATCAAGAGCCGCTAAGGCGAGTTCGCATAAATGTACGGAGGTGCTATCAGTACTTTGAGAACGGTCCCCTTGTACAAGGATTAAAGATCTCCTTTCGAGCGTCGTATATTTCAAGATAAAATTTACCATATGGTAAGCCATAGCTGGTCGATGTCGAGACATTAACCGAATACCATCAACTCCCGCTAGCAATATCGATAACATATATAGATTTGGAGTTGATACAACCTATTTAAGCTCGCTAAATCATTCACGTCTATGTAACATGTTGTGAGAAATGCGGATTACGGATCTTAAGGCTGGAATAACACTAGGGGGGTGAATAGTGTTTTGTGGATTTTCTAAATCTTTTTGAAACTTATGTAAATTTAATCACCAACAAATGCAATTCACAGACACAGATATAATCACAGAATCAGACACAGATGCTAATAATAAATAAAATCAATAAAGGAAAGAACACACCAGGATTTTATACTGGTTCGGAGTTGCCCTACATCCAGTCCCGCACAAACGTACGGATTTCTTATCAAAAATAATCTCCCAGATTACAACCTCGATTTCAAGGCCACGAGGTACACCCTCCTATATTCGAGTCTGGGGTAAACTCTCTTGATTTACCAGGCCACAAGATCACCTAATCGATTTCCAGGGCAACAATCACACCCAATTGATTTCAAGGCCCAACTGCACCTTTTACTCAACAGTTTGATTTACAAATAATCCTATAACTCTGAATAGCACTGAGATCTTATGGAGAGAGTGGCAGAGAATCAAACAAGAGATAATCAAGTTTGATTCACTTGGTATTTCGGCAGAGTATGGTTTGGGATTTCTTTAGAATAAATGTGGAAGATGAAGAGAAGAGAAAACAAGTGAAATCTGATGATAAATTCTTTTAGAACTACTTGTATTTATAGGAAATCAACAACCATATCTATTCGTGAAAGGATACGACGAATAGACACTTCTTTTGAAAATTTGAATTTTGAATTTAACGGGCACCATGTCGACATGGGGGGTTGAGGGATGTCGACATGCTCAAGTCAAAATTGGTGATTTTGATTTTCTTATTAAAATTGGTTTCTATAATTTGTCAAAACGATTTCTAAAACTTTGTAAATATATTTGAATATAGTTTAAACATATAAAAGAGTTTAGAAAGTAATTTTTAATATATAATCTTAATCTATAAAGTGATTTAAAATCTGAGTAAATATTTTAAAGCTAAATATTTAAAACAAGAGATAGTTTAAAATCAATGACAATTTTGAAATCAAAATATTAAAAATGATAAAGATAGTTTTGAGGCTAAAATATTTCAAACAAGAGAGATGTCTTTTTGAAAAGAAGGTTTTGAAAAACATTTAAAATAAGAGATATATATTTTTGAAAACATTTTTATAAAATTAGTGGATA
Organism: Allium fistulosum; assembly: GCA_030737815.1. Lineage (NCBI taxonomy): Eukaryota > Viridiplantae > Streptophyta > Magnoliopsida > Asparagales > Amaryllidaceae > Allium > Allium fistulosum. Next base: position 539,580,018 of record CM060901.1, on the reverse strand, counting down.
TCAAAATAGGACCACTATATGTTCCACTAGATATTGTCGTGGGTTCCATCCCACTAGGGTTCCATCCCTTTAACAGGTTCGAAGTGGATTCCATTCCACAAATAAATTTCGAATAAAGATGTAAGGGCTTTCTAGAAGTTTTAACATAATACTAGACTCAATACTTATCTTGTACTATTAAAATCTTGAACTCTTGATAACTTGATTTCTTGATACTCATGAGTCTTCAATCTTGATATCTTTGATATTTAAATTCATCAGTCTTGTATCTCTATACTGTACAGTCTTCATTCTTGGTACCTGCATGTTTATATCCTGCATATACATATATATATATATATATATATATATATATATCTAAACTATAATGTTAGTATTTATATTTTATAACTAGTCCTAAGGTTGTTGTCATCAAAACCATCCTTCTCAAGGACTAACAATCTCCCCCTTTTGATGATGACAACCTATGTTTATAAAATATACTTCTCCTTCACAATAACTCCCCTTAAAACTAATAACTCCCCGTAAAACTAATAACTCCCCCTTAATCTAAGCCTAACTACTCTAACTACTCTATTTTATATTTCTCCCCCTTTGTCATCAACAAAAAACTAATCCTAAACTCCCCCTTAATCTAATACTATTTAAATTAAATACTAATAAGGAAGTATAATAAGTGAAACAAATATTTTATTATATATGATGTTACATTTACATGTATATATGAAACATAAACATACAAATATATTCAAGTACATAAATTATAGAATAAAAATACTAAGGAGATTTTTTGAAAATCAGAGATTTGTGAATCGAACAATTTGGATAATGAAAACAAAAGTTTCCACGTTGTTCAACCAAATTCCCATCTTTGTCAAAACAGACTTCGCCTACACAGACCATGTTGTCGTCTTCTTCCATAGGTGATTCTTCCTCTTCTTCTTCCTCTTCTTCTTCTTCCTCTTCGCCGTGCTCTAAAGGATTATGCACGTGAATGTTGGGAGAATCTTCTTCAATCACAATAGGATTTGCGTGATTATCCATTAGGAATTTTTGTAAATTTCGAAGAATTTTGCCTTGCTTTTCTTGTTCTTTTGCCATCCTTATTTGCACAACTTGAAATTCAGTCAACATTCGCATGGCATCCTTCATAGATTCTTCAATCTTTATCACACGTGCCAGCTAGTGCTTTGGAAAGAATGAGGAGAAGGGAAAGAAATGGTGTCAATTTGGTATGATTTAGTGGAGGAGGCCATTAATTTTAATTTACAGAAGTTTTATTTCAGAGAAAGAAAAGTGAGAAGGCAGAAAAATTCGAAATACATAGGTTTATATAACTACTTAAACTGATTTTAGTGGGAAAATCAAATTTTAAAATTTTGCCATTGTTTGTCGACATAGGTGGTAGGGGTATGTCGACATCCTTATGAAAAATTTGATTTTCTTGTATATATATGTTACTATATTCTATATCTCAGTTATTGAACAAATGCCTAGTTCTCTTCTTAATTTAGTAAATATAGGTTGATTTAAGGGTTTGGTGAAAATATCAGCAATTTGATTCTCGGAGTTGATATATTCAAGATAAATAATCTCTTTACTTATATTATCTCTGAGAAAATGATGTATGATATCAATATGTTTAGTCCTAGCATGATGAGTAGAATTTTTAGACAAATTTATTGCACTAGAATTATCATAATAAATTGGTGATTTTGAAATTGTTAATCCAAAATCTTTTAGAGTTTGTTGCATATAAATGACTTGAGAGCAAGCCAAAGCAGCAGAGATATATTCTGCTTTAGTTGTTGATAAAGAAACAGTGTTTTGCTTTTTACTAAACCATGAAACAAGAGAATGCCCCAAAAAGTGACAAGTTCCACTTGTACTTTTTCGGTCAGATTTGCAACCAGCATAGTCAGCATCACAATAAGAAATTAAATCAAATGAATCATTTTTAGGGTAAAATAAACCATAGTCAAAAGTATGTTTAACATATCTTATGATACGTTTCACAGCTTTTAAGTGAGTCTCTTTGGGTTGAGATTGGTATTGCTTAGAGACAAACACTATGCATGATATCAGGTCTACTCGCAGTGATATAGAGTAGTGATCCAATCATTCTCCTATATAGTTTTTGATTTACATCTTTTGAAAGATCTTCTTTATTTAAAGCTTCATTGGTTGCCATGGGAGTGGGTTTTCCACTCGCAGTAGTCATACCAAATTTACTCACTAGATCCCTAGCATATTTTTCTTGACTAATAAAGATACCATTATCTAATTGTTTTATTTGTAAACCTAAGAAGAAAGTAAGTTCACCCATATGACTCATCTCAGACTCTTTGTCATTATTTCAGAAAATTCTTTATCCATTTCATGATTAGTTGAACCAAAAATAATATCATCTACATAAACTTGTACTAGTTGAATATCATTTTTATTTCTTTTAATGAAAAGAGTATTATCTACTTTACTAATTTCAAAATTTGATTGTAATAAAAAAGATCTTAGTCTGCCATACCATGCTCTAGGAGCTTGTTTCAGACCATATAGAGCTTTCTTAAGTTTGAAAACATGGTTTGGAAATCTTTCATCTTCAAAGAGTGGAGGTTGTTCAACATAAACTTCCTCTTTGACAAATCCATTTAGAAAAGCACTTATAACATCCATTTGAAATAATTTGAAATTATTACAATTTGCGAAAGCAAGTAGAATTCTAATGGCTTCTAATCTTGCTACGGGTGCAAAGGTTTCATCAAAATCTATTCCTTCTTCTTGACAATAACCTTGTGCGACTAATCGAGCTTAATTTCTCACGACCTCACCTAGTTCATTCATTTTATTTTTATAAACCCATTTTGTTCCAATTATACTTTTATCCTCAGGTCTAGGAACAAGTTCCCAAACATCATTTCTGGTGAACTGATTCAATTCTTCTTACATAGCAAGAATCCATGAATCATCAGTTGATGCTTCCTTTGGATTTTTAGGTTCAATAGTTGATATAAAAGCTACATTACTCAAGTTATTTAGTTGATTTCTAGTTCTAACAATAGATTCAATATTTCCTAGTATATTTTCTATAGGATGATCTTTTAATAGCCTAATTCTTTTATTAGGTTGAATGATTTCACAATTAGTTTCATTAGGTTCATTATTTGAAGTTACAAAATCTTCTTCATCTTCTATTTGTACAGTATCTTTAAAATTTTCATCAAAAGATACATGCGTTGTTTCTTCAATAGTGTTAGTTCTTAAATTATAAACTTTAAATGCTTTACTTCTATTAGAATATCCGATGAAGATACCTTTGTCGGATTTAGGTTCAAATTTAACTAAATTATCTTTTGTATTAAGAATAAAACACTTACTACCAAAAACTTTAAAATAAGCTACTATGGGTTTCTTATTGTAAAGTAATTCATATGGTGTTTTATTAGTTAATGGTCTAATTGAAAAATCCTATTTAATATATAACAAGCTGTAGCGACTGCTTCAGCCCAAAAGTTTTTAGGTAAGTTACTATCAGAAAACATTGTTCTAGCACACTCTTGAATCGTTCTATTCTTACGTTCTACCACTCCGTTTTGTTGTCGAGTTCTTGGAAAAGAGAAATTATGAGTTATTCCCTTTTTATTGCAGAATCTCTCAAAATTTTCATTTTCAAATTCCCTACCATGATCACTACGAATAGTTATAATTTTTAAATAAAGTTGGTTTTGAAGTCTTTTTGTAAAAAATTTAAATGAATCAAAAGTATCACTTTTATGTTTCATAAAAATTGTCCATGTAAACCTAGAATAATCATCTACAATTACAAAGACATATTTATTGTTATTTATTGATTGAATTTGAGATGGACCAAATAAATCTGGATGAAGTAACTCAAGAGGTTTTGAAGTTGAAATCATATCTTTTAATTTGAAAGAACTCTTACTAAGTTTTCCTAATTGGCAAGCATCACATATACTATCTACTTTAAAGTTTAACTTGGGAAGACCTCTAACTAAGTCAAGTTTTGATAACCTAGATAACAGTTTGAAATTTAAATGACCAAATCTTTTATGCAAAATCCAAGGGTCACTTGTATTAGCCAAAAGACATAAGTTATCAGTTGAAACTTTCATACTAAGGATGTAAATATTTTTCTTCCTAATTCCTTCAAATATAATATTTGAATTATTATCTTTGATGTGACACTTATCTTTTTCAAATTTAATCTTGTATTCTTTATCGCAAAGTTGGCTAATGCTAAGCAGATTGTGTTTTAGATTCTTAACTAATAAAACATTAGAAATAGTAGGCGTTTTAGAGTTATCGACATTGCCGATGCCAATCACATATCCTTTTGAGTTGTCTCCAAAATTAACCGATCCTCCATCTTTATAGATAATATCATTCAGCATATCTGGATTACCAGTCATGTGTCTTGAACATCCACTATCAATTATCCACTTATTTTTCGTGATTTGCACAATTTGTCCATTGAGTGTTGATTCTTCAAGGGTCATATAACATTTTTCTTTCTGCACAGAATAAAAAACTTGGTAGATAACGTGGTTTTCTATAATAACTATTTGCAGACTTATGAGACAATGATGATTTGAACAGTTTTAAACTAGTGTTAACAAAATCCCCAAAACTAGCCATTTTAAAAACTTTTTTCAAAATTCAGATTATGAAAACTTTGAATACCTTGCTCTGATACCAAATGTGAAAATGCAGATTACAGATCTTAAGGCTGGAATAACACTAGAGGGAGGTGAATAGTGTTTTGTGGATTTTCTAAATCTTTTTGAAACTTATGTAAATTTAATCACCAACAAATGCAATTCACAAACACAGATATAATCACAGAATTAGACTCAGATGCAAATAATAAATAAAAGCAGTAAAGGAAAGAACACACTAGGATTTTATAATGGTTCAGAGTTACTGTACATCCAGTCCCGCACAAACATATGGATTTCTTATCAAAAATAATCTCCCAGATTACACCCTCGATTTCAAGGCCACGAGGTACACCCTCCTGTATTCGAGTCCGGGGTAAAATCTCTTGATTTACCAGGCCACAAGATCACCTAATTGATTTTTGGGGCAACAATCACTCCCAATTGATTTCAAGGCTCAACCGCACCTTTTACTCAATAGTTTGATTTACAAATAATCCTATAACTCTGAATAGCACTGAGACCTTATAGAGAGAGTCGCAGAGAATCAAACAAGAGATAATCAAGTTTGATTCACTTGGTATTTCGGCAGAGTATAGTTTGGGATTTCTTTAGAATAAATGTGGAAGATGAAGAGAAGAGAAAATAAGTGAAATCTGATGATAAATTCGTTTAGAACTACTGATATTTATAGGAAATCAACAGTCATATCTATTCGTGAAAGGATACGATGAATAGACACTTCTTTTGAAAATTTGAATTTTGAATTTAACGGGCACCATGTCGACATGGGGGGTTGAGGGATGTCGACATGCTCTAGTCAAAATTGGTGATTTTGAATTTCTTATTAAAATTGGTTTCTATAATTTATCAAAATGATTTCTAAAACTTTGTAAATATATTTGAATATAGTTTAAACATATAAAAGAGTTTAGAAAGTAATTTTTAATATATATAATCTTAATCTATAAAGTGATTTAAAATTTGAGTAAATATTTTAAAGCTAAATATTTAAAATAAGAGATTGTTTAAAATCAATGACAATTTTGAAATCAAAATATTAAAATGATAAAGATAGTTTTGAGGCTAAAATATTTCAAACAAGGGAGATGTCTTTTTGAAAAGAAGGTTTTGAAAAAAATTTTAAAATAAGAGATATATATTTTTGAAAAACATTTTTATAAAATTAGTGGATATCAAAATAGGACCACTATATGTTCCACTAGATATTGTCATGGGTTCCATCCCACTAGGGTTCCATCCCTTTAACTGGCTCGAAGTGGATTCCATTCCACGAATAAATTTCGAATAAAGATGTAAGTGCTTTCAAGAAGTTTTAACATAATTATAGACTCAATACTTATCTTGTACTATTAAAATCTTGAACTCTTGATAACTTGATACTCATGAGTCTTCAATCTTGATATCTTTTATCTTTAAATTCATCAGTCTTGTATCTCTATACTGTACAGTCTTCATTCTTGGTACATGCATGTTTATATCCTGCATATGCACATATATTTCTAAACTATAATGTTAGTATTTATATTTTATAACCAGTCCTAAGGTTATTGTCATCAAAACCATCCTTCTCAAGGACTAACACATGCATATAATTTTAGTCATTTACCAACATTGAGGCTACGTTCGGCATATCTCACATAGGTCTTCATCACTCGAACAGAACATGAATCCCTAAATGGATTCCATCATCTTGAACAGATCACGAATCGCTACATGGATTTGAGCATCTTGATCAGTTCTCGAATATCTATATAGATTCCAACATAAGTCCTTTAACGACTGCAACTCTGTCCTCTCTCTTGGAATACTCCTCATGATAGATGATCCTACATGATAGCATCGTTCGAAATGTTAACACTGATCTCTTTCTTGGACTTAACCTTAGGATAGACAGTGCAGCTTTATAACATTTCACTTCACCACATCTCCCACAACAAAAATCGTTTGTTAGTTTTAAAGTAGTCACGGTTACGAATTATCGCATATAAGTGCACTCCCCCACTTACCGCATGCTCTAAAACCAATCGATGAATTTTCAGTTAACTCAACCTCAGTTCTTTTTGAAATAAATAGACAATACATAGGGGTTGAGATAATCTCCTATCCGAATGGATTTCCCTATCACTTGTCCTAGAAAAGCAAGACAAGTTTATATGTACAGTATAGCATCTCTGAAGATAACTGTACCATATAGCCCTCGTGTTTCTTCTAGATATTTCCTAAATTATTTTTAGTCAATTTCGATAGTCGACTAATCAACTATCAAGTACAAGATAGATGATCATAAATGGAAACCAAGTCTCGTATACTTTCCATAAATGAATAAACACAAGCATGATTAAGTCACACTAAACACAATTAAGTCATACAAAGCACGATTAAATCACACAAAGCGACTTCTAATCCCCTGTTATCAATTCTTTTTATTAATTAAAACCTCTTTTATTAGTAGAACATTTTTTATCTAATGAAACTTTGTTGATCAATCGCTGCCATTCAGTTTTACTCTTTCAATACTTCAAAAAGTATTCGTATACTTATCCCAATTAGTATATGTATATTCAAAAATCATTAAAAAGATTTCTTACTTTAAACCTTTACTTTTTCTATCTTTTCCCAAAAGATTCCATACTTATAATTTCCTTTAAAATATCCATTTTAAGGATCTAAATACTTTCGTAAATCCATTCAAGTGGTTTAAGACTAATGTTACTTAAACATTGTCACTACAAATCCAAAACCATTTTACTTATGCTTATCTTTATACTATTCTTATAAAGATCTATTTACATTCATAAGTATAATAAAAAGGGATTAAAGATGAATGTTATTAACAGTTGTCACAACAACCCAAAACCATTTAAGTTATGCTTATTATCCTTTTTAAAAACATTTATTTAAAGATCTAAGTTAATATTTGATCAAGTTCGATAGTTAACTAATCGACTATCTAGTTAAAACATTGCTTATAGAAATTAAGGTTCGTATATTTAATACATTTCCGACATTTCAACTTATACTATCCCTTAGTTAAAGTGAAGCCAGGTAAGTTAGAGCACTAACTGCATATCAAAGCCTTGCTTAGACACTTCATTCTTAACTCTCACAGATAGACAAGTCTACATCATCGGCTTTTAGTGTTAAGTATAGTATTAATGACTTTCCATAAACCAGTAAGTAATTAACACGATTAACACGTTTCCGACCTTCCCAACTTAACTATTCCTCGGTCAAGAGTGAAGCCGGTAGATTAGAGAACTATTGCTTCTATATCCTTACTTGAACATCAATCTTAACACTCATAAATAGATAAGCATGCTTCGTCGGCTTTTAGGGTTAAGCATGGTTAATTACCTTTCAAATAAGTAATTAAACAAAACACGATTTAGCCACTAAGCAATTTATAACCTCTTTCTAAATTATCTGTTTATAATTTAAAACCACTTTAGAAATGATATATATAAGTATAGCAATTTATTTATAAAACTAGATATTTAAATAAATAATTTAAATGATATTATACTACATAAGATATTTATACTTTGATAAAATAGTCAATACAATTTCTAAAAATTATATATACTTAAAAATACTTTTACACTCATTTAAAATACTTATAATAGGTTTTAAAACATTTACCCAAAATATTACTTGAAAATAACAAGTTTATAATTCACTTAAAAACTTGGAAAAACCATGTTTCCCTTATATTTAAAAGTAAATGCCCTTCTCTAAAAATTCATACTAATTCTTAAATATTCATAAAAATGCCAAACCACTTTTAAAATACTCTAATAAGAGGTATCAAACACTTTAAAAAGAATGAAACCAAATATTTGAATTAAAAATCTTTTCTAAACCTTTAAAGTTCAAAACAAAGGCTAAAACGGGATAATCTTGCACAAGTGGAAGTTCGACCACTTTTCAATATTTTACTTAACTTTTTATCATTCAATCTTTTTAAAATAGTGAATATACATAATAAAAATCATAAATATGGTGAGAAACTCCTAAGGATCTGTAAAAACCTTATTTTTGAAGCAGTAATTTTATACGAATTTAATTAAAGTAAATGTGCGAATAACTTTTGTACCATCGAAATAGTTGAAAAGTAAATTTATTTTATAATCATATAATGAATACCTAAATAAAAAATAAAAAAGGGAAATCGAAATTAGAAAATGGACATTGCGCTTGGAGATGGGATCTGTGTCGCTATGCGACAGGGAACAAGGTGGCAAGCGGCACTCGACGTAGCATAGGCGGAGGCGTACATGACCTGGGAGCTCATGTGTGACCTGGAAGCTCCTATGTAGAGGTGAATGAAGGCGACGATGAAGTGCTTTGGGCATGATGCTGGGCGATGGTGCTGATGTAGTTCTCATTTCTATTGGTAGTGGTGATGTATTCGCCTCCCCTTACTTGTCGAAGTTGAGGAGCAAAGTCCGATGGAAATCATAGTGGTGAAGACAACACAATAATGAAGAACAACGTTGTCGTAGGCGGTTGTTGTCCATGGTCGAGGGCTGCTAGGGTTTTTAAGCGAATTGATTTGGGATTTTGGTGCTTGGTCGCTGGTTGCAAATTGGGCAAAACAAGTTGTGACGCCCCACCTCTATGCTCATAATAACAAAGAGTATTAAAAGAAATACTGTCTATTATTACGAAGAATAAGGCTGGATAGGAGCGGCCATCCGTAGTTGGCCTTACGCTAATATTGGTTACCTCGATAGGAGTGGTATATACTTTTCATTCTTCATCTTATTTATTTACTCCCATCGACATACCCAATTATCAGTACAAAACAAACTACGATGGTTCATAATAGTTTAGGACATTAGATATAACAATAACACAGATAATATAAATGCGGAACACAGATAAAAACAAAAGTCTCATATATATATATATATAACTGATGTCAGTTACAACATAGTTGACGCAATACATATGATACAACTACAACTGTCGACTCTGGAATTTATATATACACGTATGTTATCAACTAATATACATGAATACATATCATCCTATACAACGACACGACTACTACAAAATGACAAAGACAACTTCAGAAGGTGTGAAAAGTCTTCATAACCCGAACAGCAACTCAAAGAAGGAAATCTACAACCTGAAATAACTCGGGTCTGACCCGAGTATTAAATTCAAAATAAAATAATACACGGATTAGTCTAATTCAAACTCAGTTATTAATGCACAGAAGTAATAATAATCAAATAGCAATATAGACGACTGTCACAGAAATCTTGTATATCCAATCTCTCGATAAGAGAATCGGATAACGGCAGATGTAACACTAAACAGTGTTAGACAACAAATCAGCAGATATTAAATCATCAACAAGGATAAGTGAAAAGAATCTCAATGAAGAAAATCTTAAAACATCAGAATTGCCTTACGACAATTAACAACAACAAAGTAGTCAATATAAAACATCAACTCTATAGGGCTGCAGTATACGCACGCGTATACTGCCTCGCCACTACATCCTGAAATACATAAAAGATCATCGAACCCAAAATCAATTAAAGATTCAAATCTCAATACCACAGACTCCATGGTCAAAGCAGACCGATATGGACAATGTGCACGTATGTACACATTGAAAATTCACAAAACTAACACAAGGTCAAACCCAAAATACCGGATTCAACTCAAGTAAATTCGAGAACAAATCTAAATGCATTAATGCAAAGCAAACCAACAAGGGCCAAAACGGCATATAAAACCAAACTGCAGTCACCACAAGTGTTCGAGGGCAACTGTAACCAAGGAACTGAATGCTAAAGTCAAGCCATGGTCGTCATCACTCAACACAATTACAAAGCTTCAACCAATCAAAATAGCATCAAAGCAACTTAAATTAAAAGTTATGCAGTGATCAAAACAGACTGCAAGATGTATGCAACCATAAGGCATGAAACCACTGTTTCAACATGTAAAATCTCTAATATATACAGTAAAATGACTGCGACAAAACCCAAGTGGTACAAAATAAAGTCCCCAATAGATGCAGTAAAATGACTGCGACAAATACCGGAAATTACTATATGAGGTCATGCAACAGCAATACAAATTCAAGTATAGACATTCATGTCTATAACAATTGAAATCCATGAACAATTAAGTGCCAGTGACAATACAAGAAGACATGAATAAGATAACCAATGTACCAGTATGAAACAGTGATACTAGTGACTGCAAATGCCAGCAGGTAGGTACAAAGTCAGTGTAACTAAACACAACTGCAAATGAATAATGCAATTTATCTGTTTCTAGCATATGACCAAATGTAAATGCAATAAGGACCTGACAGTACCCAAGTAACACTGTCTCGAAGTAAATACCAGAGACTACAAAGAATCCACGTACATAAATAATGAAGACCACATACTTGGAACAGTGGTAACTATACAAAGTGCATGCAACAAAAGGATCTAGACTACAATGATCAAAGTGCACTGGAACTAAATGCACAATATCAACATGGGTGCAAAACAAATGCAAACAGGTCAAGCATATATGGATATGCAGTGACAAAGTGGATCAAAACAAATACAGAATGAAGTAGTGCAATGCAGACAATTCAACAACAGTGCAACAAGTAAGGCCTCACAAAATCAAGGCAGAGGTGCAGACTACAAATATGAGTCAAGCAAATGTATACAGTTCAGACCAACAAGCCAGAGATGGGCAACATGAACAAATGAACTCATATGGACAGTGCAAACAAAAGCACATATATGCAGCAGCTACAAACAAGTAGAGATGAAACAATAATCAGACAACAGTGACATGCACATGGAACAATTCAAACAGAAATGCATATGCATACTACTAAACAACCAAGGCCAAAGTGGGGATCATATACAATGATGCATCTACAACTCAATGCACATGACAATGCACACTCGAGCTTAAGACAGTACACTAAGGTACAAATGGAACTGACATTTAAGTGCAAGTCTCAAGTAGTGTATGATACTTGGTTAGCTGTGCTACAGGTGGATAGCGCATACATATGAAGTCAAAGATCGAGACAAGCACGCTCGACCGATGAGAGACACAAGTGACTTCAGGAAGAATGAAACTCAATTTTCACTATAGCTTGAAATTACAACTTGCAGTTGGTACAAGTAAAAAGTCACAATGCTACTCCGTAAGGAGATGCATACCGATGATACTCAAATGCATATCTAATTGCTCAAATGACAAAAGTCGCAAAGGAAATAAATCAGTTGCAAGTTCAACCACAAAGGTCAAAACCATCCCATAAACAACATCACAACATGAAGCCAAAAAGATTGGAATCGAACAATTCACATTCGAAACCGTATGAAATGAAAATCAGTGAAAAGTCTCAAATATTACTACAAAATCGATGGCCAACTCAAATCGAATGACAAATTCAAACAATTATAAACAAACGAAGATCAAAGAATTCGAGTAAATTAGATGTGAGTGAGATCGATTCACTCACCTTTGTCACCGAAAAGCCCAACATCTAATCGCGGCCGAAATTATCTCGAGAGACACTGATCGATTGAAAGTCGGCACCCATGGATTTCTCGAAAACCCTAATTGTTCGAACGAGCACAGCCACCATTTTTCTTTTGTTTTGAATCAGGGCATGCGAACGAATGAATAAAGGGAATGAGCATCGGCCTACGATGAATATCACAACCCCAAAGGAAACGTGGGCCAATTTTTGCATTTTAAAGCCCGCTTACTTCCTTAATCGAATTATAGAAAAGAATGCCAACCAATTAAAACTTCCAAACAACAATTAGCTATCGACACTAATCGTTTAACAACGATAATCAATTGATATGAAACCCCAGGTTGTTACACAAGTGGTTAAGGTGAGTTATTTTATTTAACTCACACACCTATATCTAAATTAGTTATATCCCTTTTTCTATGCCTTGCTTTAGTTATGAATTTCGTTAATATATGTTAGTGATTGGATGACATAATTGAAATATAATTGCATTCTATAGTTTCAATTAGTTTGGTGTTTGAATTGATTGATTATGAAATAGCTTGTATGTTGAAAACCATGAAAATGCATTAGATTTTTATGGTTAGATTATATGATGGTTGTGCATTGTTTGAGTGATCAGAGTTGTCGAAAAGCAACTCGGATTGCTAAATAATTTCATATTGTGGGATGATGTTTTATAGAGAGATGATGGCTCTAGAAGTTAAATTTTAATGAGTATATTGTTTCAATTGTTTAAACGTTTTTAAAATAATTTCAAAAATGAGATTTTATCTATTTTGATCCTTATTGGAATTTAGTTTATAAAATATTGTTAAATTATATTATAATTCAAAATTTCTATTCAAAATTTTTTAAGATGAGTAATATTTATTCATAAAACCTTTTAAAATTTACTATTATAAGTGTATTAAAATTTTGGAAATATTTTAGAGGCAAAAGATAAAATATAGTATTATTTTATAAAAGCTATTATGAAAGTAATCATTTCAGTTTCAAGTGATTTTATTTATAAAAGAGGTTTAAATGATTTTGAAAGTGTTCCAAGCTTTTGTAAATAAATTACTCTTCTTTAAAATGAGCTTATGGATTTAAAGGTGATTTTGGAAAATTATATTTTTCTATATAAAATTAATACAAAACTCTTTTATTTTATTTATTGTGGATTTAAGATTTTAATGAGATTTCGTGTTTTTCTTTGAAATATAGAATTTTAATAAATGATCGAATTATTGAATCGGTATGGGACATTTCATATGATTCTTTTGCTTATTATTATAATCTGTTAAATAGAGTTTGAGTGGAAATTACTAGCTTTTAGTAAATATTTGAATTTACTTTATGGTTAGTTAAGTGATTATTAAAGTGAAAGTTAACTACGCTTTAGAGCTGTATTATCATAGGGTGTTTGGATTTCAAGTCGATAGATCCTCGAGAGAAGATAACTCATTTTTCATCGACCAGAGAGTCGATATTTGAGTAGCGCTTGACGAAACTGCTTGGAGAGGTGTTAATGACCTTACCAGACGAAACTTCTTAGTGACGTGGTAGCGACGGAATTTCACCGCTTTAATTTGTGAATAGTTAATTAATTTTAAATATTCAAATATTGGTTTTGTATAATGGAAATAAAACCCTTTCAAATAATAAATAATGACGGTAAATAGTTTTTAAAATTTGTTTACAAAAATATTTGGTTTGAAGAAAAATCGAAAATGTGATCGGAATTCGTTTTTCGAATTTTCAACTTTTTGTTGAAATGAAAGTTGTCGAATTGTGCACATTTGAGTAACACATATCCATACAATATTAATAATTAGAACTATATGGTGTGTATGTGAATGTATATACATATGTATATACTTAAGTATGTAAGATTTAAAGTATAATTTAATAAAAACAAAAATGTCACATCGTAAGCCAACATAAGTACAATTAAGTACTAATACATGTTTAAACATATTGGCCAAGGAGTACATGAAGGGGAAAAGGGGGTGGGCGTGAGGTACAAGGGTGGAGGCAAGCATGGTGTGGTGGCGCAAAGAGGTGGAGGGTAAAGTACATGGGGGCATTTAGGTAATTTAACATATCTCATTATATATAAAACCAATTTTTCTATTTTTCCACGTTTTCATTTTTCATTTGTTTTTCATTCCAAAAACTTCCATCTTCTTCATGTATTATTTCATGGCTTCCACTCTTATTGGTTTAGTTAAAAATCCTTACTTTCTTTACTTCCAAATACTTAAAACATTGTTTAAACCATTCTCCTTCACTACTACAACTCCTTATCTCAAAAACCAAGCCCTTACCTCCTTAAACCAAGTAGGCCGAACAACTATAGGCCCATGGCCGAACCTATTTGTGGCATTTAGCTACCAAAATCTTGTCTTTCCATAAGCTAAAGCTAGGAGCTAGTTAGTCGCAAGAGTTGGTGAAGTTCTAGAGTAGTTTGGATAGCTTATGGTGAGGAAAACTAATCCTTTTATTTGAAAAATTATAACTAAAATTTCGATGATGCTTGTATGTTAAAAATCAATTCTTGAATGATTTGTCCTGTTGTTGATTTATATGTGTAACATGTGCTTGAATATACTTGTATATGCTTGGATGTGAATGTTGAGTGCACAAGTGAAGTTAGGATTTTAAAGGTAGTAACTTTTTCTTATGTTAGATATATGGCATGTCATAATTGTTTGTGGTATACTAGGTATTGTAAGTTAAATAAGTTAGCATTCAAATTGGGTTGTATCGCGACATCAAAATACCTTGTATAAGTGGCTTCTTTACTTACTTTAAATTTTAGAAATTTTTTTTATAAAAAGTTTTAAACTTCACTTCTAGTTTTCAAAAACTTCGTTCATAAGTTATAAAAGTAAGTTTGAAATAAAAAGATAGAGTTTTGGAAACTACTTGAGCATAAAACAAGAATTTTGAAAGTGATTTGAGGAATAAATCGAGCTTTGAAATTTCGGAACATATAGCGATAGTCGTTATAAACGCGTTTCGCGAAACCAAACTCTTTTTGAATTTATGTTTTAACTTAAATTTCTTTTTGAAAAGTATTTCCAAAAAATATTTTAAGTGTTTAAAAGCAATTATTTACTTAATGATTATTTTATTAATTAATTAGGAAGAGTAATTAGTAATTAATCTTTAATTAAATTAAGGTAATTGGTACTTAATTATTTTTAAGTAAGTAAATTATAGTTTGTTAATTAATAAAAGGTTAATTATTGTTTAATTAAGTATTTCAGAGTTAATGATTATTTAATTAAGACTAATTAATTAATTAGTTATTTAAGAAAGAGTTTAATTATTAATTAATTATTAATCAAGTTAAATTTAAGCTAAGATTTAATTAAAACTTAATTATGATTTATTTATTTTTAAATAAAGGTTTAATTTAGTAATTAAGTTTTAATTAAGGACTATTTAATTAATTAATTGAGATTGGATGATTTTTAATTATTATTTAAAAGTTTAAATTATTATTTAATAATTAAGGATTAATTATGGCTTAATTATTTATTTAAAAGTTAACTATTAGTTAATTATATATTTAAGGATGATTATTTTTTAATTTTTATCTAATAGTTATATATTTTTTAATTATTAACTAAAGGTTTAATTATTATTAAGTAAAGAATTTAAATGTTATTTAATTATTAAATAAAAGTTTTAAAGTTTTAAACCACTTTATTTCTAAAGATCGATTTTATTTTTAAAGCATGCTCTCTTTAAAAGAATGTTTTAAATCCAAGAGATTTATTTGTCGACTACCCTTAAGTAACTTCAAATGGGTAAGAAACCCAATGATATATGTTTAGCAGAATAAAACACAGTTCTGCTAATTTAATTTATAATTAATATTTGCTAGCAAAATAAATCAATTCTATCATTATTCACTAAGTAGATTATATTGACATCTATTAGGCAAAAAAAAATCTCCATTCTGCTATTTTATTAACTTGGACATTTACCCATATGTTGATTGATTTTTATTGGCTGATTCTCTTTACATATCTGCTTGTTATGTAATACTCATATTATAACTTGGATAAGTTAAACCCAATTAAATGAACCATCGTGGTTACTAAGCCTCCTCTGATTTTGCAAAGTCCAATATTTCATTTTATCCTTTTTCAAATGGTTTAAAGTTTATTATTATTTTAAATTTGATATTTAAAAGATAGTTAATAATTATTTTATTAAATGTTGAAGTTAATTTAATCTTTTTAAATGGCTGTTTAAAATTAATGTTTTGTTAATATGGTTTAAAAATAATTTAAGGAGAATGTTTAAATAATAACTTATTTATTTAAAGGTGTTTTAAATAATTGATTGTTATCAAAGGAACTTTATTGATTAAAGTTTATTAAAGAAGTTTTGTTTTAGATAAATAAATTTTATAAAAGGAGTTTTATAAATGATTTAAGGTATTTATAAACGAGTTTTATAAATAAACCTGGAGATTTATATAGTGTTTTATAAATGAATTTGGAATTTAAGTAAAATATATTTCATAAATGAAAGAGATTTATTAAATGGATTTATAGAAGTAGATTATAAAAGAATTTGAGATAGGATTTCCTTTAACTGACCTTCTTAATTCTGGTGGTATAGACATTCATTCCACAATTAACACTGAAGGAATATTGTTTAAGGTTATTTTTGTAACATCCCGGAATTTTCGACTTTCGAAAATTCGACATCGATACTCACTTTATCGACTGCCGAGCCATCGAATGCCGGAAACCCGAAAAGTTATGGTTTTAAAAAGAAGAAAAAGGTAGAAGAAGAAGAAAAGAGTAGAAGAAGAAGAGAAAGAACAACAGAACAACAATAGAAACAGAAAACAATATCAGAATCTCACATTCACAGCGGAACAATATATAATAGATAAATGAATAATCTTTAAAACAAAGAACTATATCATTTTATACATACATCAATCATCAGAGTCAATATACAACAATGGACAGTTATATAAACTTGTCCTCATACAGAATACACAGCGGAATAAATAAACAAATACGGATGATACGTCTCGCCATCCAGCTTATCTCCAAAGCTCCAGAATATCCAGAATATCCTGATAACATAACTCTAGGCTGCCCGTGTGGAAATTGGTGGGCACCCAGAGTTTAGAAGGGAAACAATAAACTCCGAGTCAGTCATGGTGACTGGTGTGAGATCGTAAAATAGTTATTCTTTCACAAAGAAAATAAAACAAATTCGCAATGCTTTTGGAAAATGAAACTACCATAAGACCTCCCACCACACACACAATGCAAACGCAGAATTGGAGGAGATTTCTTCTTATGATAGTCAAAGATGCTTACTACGCAAAATCAAATCATTTTTGATATTATTATTAGTGCATAGTGTAGAAAACAGTTCGAAAGTATAATATAAATCTTAGCCAGCATAGACATTTCGAACTATGCCTACTATAGCTACCATCCAAACAGTGGGGCGCCACCATAAGTGAATGATAGGTTCTACAACTAAAACCATACAAGTGTCGTATTGTTTCTTTGGATTTCCAACAAATGGTCAGGCTAAGGAACTTCCTATCCACGATGGGTACGTCCCTGGAATAGACGACCCGAGAACCTAACGTTACGGTTAGATCTCTGCCAACACAAGGCCGGGTTACCTCTGCAAAAATAGGTAACTACTGACACGCGTATGCCATCCCCCGATCGTCACCGATCTTCCCGAGGATCCCCGATTCGCAACAACCACAAAGTAATAAATTTGCAGCAACCACAGAGGTTAAGTATCTGGGCTCCATACCATGATACCACCTTTATCCAGAAGGAATGACATACACTAAGGGGCGCTACTCCCTAGAACCTTGCCGCATCCTTCCTGTTTCGACCATTTCCGGGGTGTGAGGCTCGACGAAGTCTCGTCCACAAAGCTACGCTTTCTACAAAGCCATGCTTCGGGTCAAACAAATGATCAACCTATGATCACAAAGATATAAGATCAAACAAATGATCATATCACAAATGATCAAACACTGATCATTTCACAGCAACACTCAGTATGCCACGTTACCAAATTGGGAATATATCGCTGATAAATTTCAACTACATAACCTCTGAGCTCATACGTCTCAGAGAAGGGTGTTAAGCTAAGAGAATAAATTCTCCGCCACCAACAGATATGTATTTGAAAGAAATCAGCTTTATATCTCAAATTGTAACGTCAGACACACAATCCATACAAGTCTGTTCCGGGATCGAACAGAACCGAAGGCACTTCTCACGAAGCCCTTGCACATCCGGATAAATTTCTAATCACGTCCGGACTTCCCGTCACTAAGGGTGATAAAACCTCTAAACCGGAGATCAGCCGATGTAGAGTAACTCGACGGTAATCCTTCCGTTTTCAAAAATATCCAGTCTTCAACACCGGTCTTCAAATGCAATTCATTACGACGTATCACATATTCGGAATGGGTTATACGACCCCATGGTCCTTTCCCGGCTAACCCGAACAGTGAGCGCTTATTTAAAAATAAGTGTGGCATTCAAATTCATCCAATTCACAACAAATACCTATCTAAGGTGATTATTGATAGTCGGTTATTTAACTATCAATAAAGATGTGCAACATCATCAGATTCCAAATAATTTTCCAAATTTTTGTATCTTTCAAAATATCTTTACTAGATATATAATTTCCACACTTAACCATTTGAAAACAATTTCAAATCAATTTCCACATTTCATTTTATCTTTGAAGATAAAATCTCAAAACAGTTCATTTCATATTGGAAAAGCATTTCCATACTTATTTAAAAATAAGTATTTCACAAATCTATTTATTTTCAACATTTGAAAATATTCGATATACTTAAATCAATATTAAGTATACATTTCATTTTTTAAGGAAATCATTAATTTTAACATCTATTTGAGTCAAAACGAATGTTGCGTAAAACATCGTTACGACGACTCGAAATCACTAGTATAGGGATTCGGATTTTAAGATAGATATATATAAATCCCAATACTACATAAAACATTTTCTTTCGAAAATCATTTACTATAACAACAGTGTTATAGTCCATCATTTCCTTATTTCTCGAAAACGTCTATTTCAACAATGAATGTTGAAATCTATGCTTTCGATATTTCCCACATTTTTAAAAAACATCTTTAAAATGTTTAACTTCATTTTTAATATCACTTCTTCAAAAATAAATCCATTTTACTTAACAATATATTCACTGTCCAAAATCGTGAATATAATTCACTTAACCCAATTTCAATCATTTCTACACATTTTTATTTCAATAAAAAATTCGCTATCTAAAATCGCGAATATATCTTCTTTAAAAATCTTCTATATTTAATTTATCACATTCAATCTATTTCGAATTTATAAACACGTTTATAAATTCTATTTCCATTTTAATAACAACTTCGACTTATAAATCTTCTTTTATTAACTTCTATATTTAACTCATCAAAATAAGTGATTTCGGATTTATAAACAACTTTTATAAATGTCAATTCTATTTAAAAAACTTCAATACCAATTCAATTTCAATATTGATTTCTAAATTTATTTTCAACTTTAAATAAAATTTCCATACTGATTTCTCAAAAGTTCATTTCCAAATATTAAATCAATTACAGATTTATTTCAAATTTTATTTATCCCTACTAAAATAAATTCCTTATTTTTCTTTCAAATTATTCAATATCCTATTTTTAAATGGATTCTTCAAATTGAAATCATTTTACATTGATTTCCCAAATCATTTCAATTTACCAATTAAAATTCTAATTGGATTTCCAACTTATCTCCTTTTAAATAGATTCCTTTTTAAGAAAATAAATTTCAATTGTTTCTTTCAATCTATTTAAAAAACCAAATTTTAATTAAATTCTTCAATTTAAAATCACTATTATACGAAATTCATTTATTTAACATTTTCACTTGATTCTGGAATTAATTCAATAAGATTATAAAATCAACTTTTATACTTTTAAATTCTTTTCTTCGAATTTATTCAATTTCCAAAAATTTATTTACTTAAAAATTTCTATTTTGATTTCAAAAATTCAATTTCATTTATTTTTGGAATCCAATGATATCAAACATCCAATCAGCTAAATTTTAGCATTCAAATAATTTCCAGATATCAATATGATTAATAACATCAATATAATCATTCACAGATTCATACCACAGTATAAATAAAATCAATCAATGTGAGGGGTCCAGTTGGATCCCTCCAACCTGTTTCCCTGCATCCACAAATGTTAGCACAATACCAATTCCACTTCGAGGTGGAATATCGCGGTATATGGGTTTTATAAAAAAAATCCGCTTACTAACGGCGCAATAGGGTCTCATCCGCTATACGAGGCGGGAAATCATCAATCCAATATATACATATGCCAATATGTATATATTGCTATATATAGATATATATCCTACTATATCTAATATCACATCCAATAGCAATCAAATCAATAACTGAAAATTCCACTTTTCAATTTTTGAGTGAGAAGATCTCACCTTTGCCCTTTTATTTTGCAATCCATTTCCATCCAGATTATTTTCTTCGCAATTTCGACCTTGTATAATTTATACAACTTATTAATATTTGAAATAATCGAATAATAAATTTTCCGCTTGGCAATTTTAATTACCCAATGATTTTATTTTAAACCGATTTCTTTTAATAAAATTATCTAACAAAAATTTAAATCAAAAACTATTCTTCCTTTAAATAAATATTTCACTTAATAAATTATATTGGTTTTGATTTATAAATAACTACTTAACATTTTAAAATTCCTACTTTACCCAAAATCTTATCTATATAAAATTTCCTGCTTTACTGTATATATTTATAAAATGGTAAACCCCTTTCTTAAATCAAACTGTAAAATTTCCCTCCTATATTAGACTCGGATTTTAGACTTGAGTGTACTATCAATTTAAAATGCTCAAAATAAATTTACCATTTTTCATATCTTAAAATCGAACAGTATGTATATATAATTTTTTTTAAAATCCTATATGTATCTATATACTTTCTGTTTGAACCACACATACATATTTCTGTTTATCTTAGTATATATATTTTTTTCCTGTATGTGCATATATATTTTGAAATTCAAGACAAAAGAAAAAAAAATTGTCTTACTGTATCGAAACAATCGCGAGTACCCAGATCGCACGCCCTCGCCACCTGCCTGCCGAGACCATCACCGCCTCCTCCTTAAACGATCGCGAACTTCCCACTTCCAGGTCCTCGAACTCGCATGCCCTAGCTCGAGCATGCAACAAAACCATCCGAGTGTCATCTGCCATAGTCGACTTCACTGTTCGCCATCGCGATTCCGGGTTGCCACAAACGCGCCTCCATCCACGCGAGCTCAGGCGAGTCGTGCCCACGATTCCAATCTCCACAAACAACTCGCACGCGAACCCTAGTCGCGAACCCACAGAGGAGCTGCCGCCATTGATAAAAAAATCGAATTGGGAATGAGAAGGTTTTGAGCAGAGCAGATACGAGATTTTATAAAAGAAGACTCGTATATATTTTTTTCTTCGATTTGATTCTGAGGAGAAGAAGGAATAAGGACGTGAATATTTAAAATAGGATAAAGCAGGGTTTTGCACGATTTTCTCCCGTGATTTTAGGCTGAAACAAAGGGAAGAAAACGTGTATTGATATTGACTAATTAAAATTTTAAATTCAAATTGAACTTGATTTAATTTCAAAGCGTTTACTCATCGTGCGGTCACATATCCACTCCGAAAAATATGAAATTGGAAATCCAGTAATAATTCAATATTACGGACCCAATGGAACTGGTTTCGTCGAATTCCGAGACTGTTTGAAAAATGACTATTTTTAAATATCGGTTCAAACAGTTAAATTTCAAACTGAACAATTCACTCCCAAATTCGATTCTGAAGCTTCTGTTATCTTCAGTGTTATCAATATAAATTTTACAAGCATTTGAAATATTTTTAATCGGCCTAAATTTGAAGATTCAAATTTTTATTCAACTTCCAATCGATTAAATTTATAATTTAATCGCCAAATTCAAATTTAAATCGGGGATTCAAATTAAATCATCGTTTGAATTCTTAAAATTAATTAAATATTCTCAATTTAATTCGTTAAAAATTCAGGGTCGTTACAAACTTCCCTCCTTAAAAGAATTTCGTCCCGAAATTACAAGTTAGGAAGAAAAAGCCCTTAACTCGTCTACTATCTTTCACAACCTATTAGTTTTATCAAATTTATCAAAACAAATCTTCCTACTAAAGATTCATTATTAATTCAACTAAATTTCAACTTCAACTTTAAGTTTCAAACAATCATTGTTTTACTACTCTATTCAAATTTAAATTTAAATTCAAATTTTCTCAAAAATTTTCTAACATCCGAAATTTCCGAAAAATTTCGCCAGCGTCTCCTTTGCGCGGCTAATACGGCACGACTACAAAACGTCCCTACGGACTCTCAGATTTCAAAAAGAAAAAGAAAAAGCCAAGCGGCTAGACAAGAAAATCATCAAATCTCATATCGAAATTCAAATACTTACCTTTTTGTCGAGCAATTCAAATTTATCTTTGAAAGTAAAATCCCAATTCCTTTATAACACCTGTATATCCTACTAGCCATAATATCTAGTTACAATATTCAACTATCATTTTGCACATTCTATTACAAAATTTTCAATATATACTCCTTATACCACTTCTAGTTTACTATTGAAGTTATATATTTATTCTCATTCCATTTTAATTAAATTTGGATTCTATTTATCTCCTGAATATTGAATTTTATCGATTAGCTTTCATTTACAACTGCTTATTTTAGATTAGTTTCAATTACTAATTCATTTCTAATTCTAATCCACTTACAAATTCAAATCTGTTTTCAACATTCAGTTTCAATTCCAGTTTTATTCTTATGTTCATTCCCAAAATTTGTTTTCAATTCACTATTTTGGTTTATAACCACTTATATTAAACTGGATTTCCAATTCCATATGAATTTTAATTCGTCTTTCATTTATAATTATTCAATTCAATTCATGGCTTACAAATTCGAAATGAATTTCAACTTTCAATTTCACTTTCATTTAATTGATTCACTTGTACTTATTTTAATTTAACTCCATTCTTTAAGTTAAATTTATTCTATCAAAATTCAATTTGTATAAGTTATCAACTTACAATATTTCATAAATATTTTTATATATAGTATTCCAGAGTCTTTTTCAACTTTTCAAAACCATTTTTCAAAACAATTCAAATTATCCTTTGAATTTCTAAAACCAAATCCAAATTTTTCAAACAACTTCCATTTAAAACAATTTGGCAGCAATTCCTCTTTTGGAAACCCGAAAATGAACATCGATGATGCTGCAGTCATTACCGAAGTTATTTTCCAGCGACCGAAAAGAGTTTAGAGCTTTTCATCTCTTCAAAACATTTTTCAAACCTTTGAAATTCATTTTCAACTCCAAAAAGAATTTAACTTTCCAAATCACCAAAATTTTCAAATTCTTTTCAAAACATTTCCAAATACTTCTCTGGAATTCCGTTTTAAATTACAATTCACATTTATAATTTATATTCTCAAATTTCATTTGTATATGGATTTATTTCTTAACTTTGGAGTTACAATTTCAATTTCTTATTCCATTTCATACAATAATGATAACTTTCAATATTATCACTTTCCTAACAAACAAGCATCCATATACTATGATAATTCGTAGAAAAACATTTCTTTTATATACAAAAATAATTTTGGGCAAAATTATTTCATTCACCCTATTTTAAAACAATACTGTGCCGAATTGTTCTATTCAAGTGTTTAGAAACCCCTTCGATCCAGTTTTGCAGACTGTGCCGACGAAGGTTCATATGCCACTCAATAAACCAATCATCACAATATAAAACAATTTCTTATATTAACTAACAAATACGCGCTCGTATATATTATTACACTCAAACTCATTCTAAAGTACTACTGACTCTATCTCTAATGAGTAACACCCAACAGAGCAGGGTTGTCGCTTAACCATATGCTCTGATACCACGCTGTAACATCCCGGAAGAAGCGGCCACCGGTAGGCTTTGCAACCATCCCAGTCCCACCGTGGCTTACACTGGTACCCCAAACTTGCTTTTACGGCCAGCCTCTCGACTGTCACGGCCTCTGCCTAACCAACCCATCCCTCTCAGGGACATGTAGGGGTAAGAGTCTCCCGTTCGCCACCAAACTGCGAAGCGAGAATCCCCTATCATGTTGTAATATAGCAAGACTGGTGTGAGATCGTAAAACAGTTATTCTTTCACAAAGAAAATAAAACAAATTCGCAATGCTTTTGGAAAATGAAACTACCATAAGACCTCCCACCACACACACAATGCAAACGCAGAATTGGAGGAGATTTCTTCTTATGATAGTCAAAGATGCTTACTACGCAAAATCAAATCATTTTTGATATTATTATTAGTGCATAGTGTAGAAAACAGTTCGAAAGTATAATATAAATCTTAGCCAGCATAGACATTTCGAACTATGCCTACTATAGCTACCATCCAAACAGTGGGGCGCCACCATAAGTGAATGATAGGTTCTACAACTAAAACCGTACAAGTGTCGTATTGTTTCTTTGGATTTCCAACAAATGGTCAGGCTAAGGAACTTCCTATCCACGATGGGTACGTCCCTGGAATAGACGACCCGAGAACCTAACGTTACGGTTAGATCTCTGCCAACACAAGGCCGGGTTACCTCTGCAAAAATAGGTAACTACTGACACGCGTATGCCATCCCCGATCATCACCGATCTTCCCGAGGATCCCCGATTCGCAACAACCACAAAGTAATAAATTTGCAGCAACCACAGAGGTTAAGTATCTAGGCTCCATACCATGATACCACCTTTATCCAGAAGGAATGACATACACTAAGGGGCGCTACTCCCTAGAACCTTGCCGCATCCTTCCTGTTTCGACCATTTCCGGGGTGTGAGGCTCGACGAAGTCTCGTCCACAAAGCTACGCTTTCTACAAAGCCATGCTTCGGGTCAAACAAATGATCAACCTATGATCACAAAGATATAAGATCAAACAAATGATCATATCACAAATGATCAAACACTGATCATTTCACAGCAACACTCAGTATGCCACGTTACCAAATTGGGAATATATCGCTGATAAATTTCAACTACATAACCTCTGAGCTCATACGTCTCAGAGAAGGGTGTTAAGCTAAGAGAATAAATTCTCCGCCACCAACAGATATGTATTTGAAAGAAATCAGCTTTATATCTCAAATTGTAACGTCAGACACACAATCCATACAAGTCTGTTCCGGGATCGAACAGAACTGAAGGCACTTCTCACGAAGCCCTTGCACATCCGGATAAATTTCTAATCACGTCCGGACTTCCCGTCACTAAGGGTGATAAAACCTCTAAACCGGAGATCAGCCGATGTAGAGTAACTCGACGGTAATCCTTCCGTTTTCAAAAATATCCAGTCTTCAACACCGGTCTTCAAATGCAATTCATTACGACGTATCACATATTCGGAATGGGTTATACGACCCCATGGTCCTTTCCCGGCTAACCCGAACAGTGAGCGCTTATTTAAAAATAAGTGTGGCATTCAAATTCATCCAATTCACAACAAATACCTATCTAAGGTGATTATTGATAGTCGGTTATTTAACTATCAATAAAGATGCGCAACATCATCAGATTCCAAATAATTTTCCAAATTTTTGTATCTTTCAAAATATCTTTACTAGATATATAATTTCCACACTTAACCATTTGAAAACAATTTCAAATCAATTTCCACATTTCATTTTATCTTTGAAGATAAAATCTCAAAACAGTTCATTTCATATTGGAAAAGCATTTCCATACTTATTTAAAAATAAGTATTTCACAAATCTATTTATTTTCAACATTTGAAAATATTCGATATACTTAAATCAATATTAAGTATACATTTCATTTTTTAAGGAAATCATTAATTTTAACATCTATTTGAGTCAAAACGAATGTTGCGTAAAACATCGTTACGACGACTCGAAATCACTAGTATAGGGATTCGGATTTTAAGATAGATAGATATATATAAATCCCAATACTACATAAAACATTTTCTTTCGAAAATCATTTACTATAACAACAGTGTTATAGTCCATCATTTCCTTATTTCTCGAAAACGTCTATTTCAACAATGAATGTTGAAATCTATGCTTTCGATATTTCCCACATTTTTAAAAAACATCTTTAAAATGTTTAACTTCATTTTTAATATCACTTCTTCAAAAATAAATCCATTTTACTTAACAATATATTCACTGTCCAAAATCGTGAATATAATTCACTTAACCCAATTTCAATCATTTCTACACATTTTTATTTCAATAAAAAATTCGCTATCTAAAATCGCGAATATATCTTCTTTAAAAATATTCTATATTTAATTTATCACATTCAATCTATTTCGAATTTATAAACACGTTTATAAATTCTATTTCCATTTTAATAACAACTTCGACTTATAAATCTTCTTTTATTAACTTCTATATTTAACTCATCAAAATAAGTGATTTCGGATTTATAAACAACTTTTATAAATGTCAATTCTATTTAAAAAACTTCAATACCAATTCAATTTCAATATTGATTTCTAAATTTATTTTCAACTTTAAATAAAATTTCCATACTGATTTCTCAAAAGTTCATTTCCAAATATTAAATCAATTACAGATTTATTTCAAATTTTATTTATCCCTACTAAAATAAATTCCTTATTTTTCTTTCAAATTATTCAATATCCTATTTTTAAATGGATTCTTCAAATTGAAATCATTTTACATTGATTTCCCAAATCATTTCAATTTACCAATTAAAATTCTAATTGGATTTCCAACTTATCTCCTTTTAAATAGATTCCTTTTTAAGAAAATAAATTTCAATTGTTTCTTTCAATCTATTTAAAAAACCAAATTTTAATTAAATTCTTCAATTTAAAATCACTATTATACGAGATTCATTTATTTAACATTTTCACTTGATTCTGGAATTAATTCAATAAGATTATAAAATCAGCTTTTATACTTTTAAATTCCTTTCTTTGAATTTATTCAATTTCTAAAAATTTATTTACTTAAAAATTTCTATTTTGATTTCAAAAATTCAATTTCATTTATTTTTGGAATCCAATGATATCAAACATCCAATCAGCTAAATTTTAGCATTCAAATAATTTCCAGATATCAATATGATTAATAACAGCAATATAATCATTCACAGATTCATACCACAGTATAAATAAAATCAATCAATGTGACGGGTCCAGTTGGATCCCTCCAACCTGTTTCCCTGCATCCACAAATGTTAGCACAATACCAATTCCACTTTGAGGTGGAATATTGCGGTATATGGGTTTTATAAAAAAAATCCGCTTACTAACGGCGCAATAGGGTCTCATCCGCTATACGAGGCGGGAAATCATCAATCCAATATATACATATGCCAATATGTATATATTGCTATATATAGATATATATCCTACTATATCTAATATCACATCCAATAGCAATCAAATCAATAACTGAAAATTCCACTTTTCAATTTTTGAGTGAGAAGATCTCACCTTTGCCCTTTTATTTTGCAATCCATTTCCATCCAGATTGTTTTCTTCGCAATTTCGACCTTGTATAATTTATACAACTTATTAATATTCGAAATAATCGAATAATAAATTTTCCGCTTGGCAATTTGAATTACCCAATGATTTTATTTTAAACCGATTTCTTTTAATAAATTTATCTAACAAAAATTTAAATCAAAACTATTCTTCCTTTAGATATCTATTTCACTTAATAAATTATATTGGTTTTGATTTATAAATAACTACTTAACATTTTAAAATTCCTACTTTACCCAAAATATTATCTATATAAAATTTCCTGCTTTACTGTATATATTTATAAAATGGTAAACCCCTTTCTTAAATCAAACTGTAAAATTTCCCTCCCATATTAGACTCGGATTTTAGACTTGAGTGTACTATCAATTTAAAATGCTCAAAATAATTTTACCATTTTTCATATCTTAAAATCGAACAGTATGTATATATAATTTTTTTAAAATCCTATATGTATCTATATACTTTCTGTTTGAACCACACATACATATTTCTGTTTATCTTAGTATATATATTTTTTTCCTGTATGTGTATATATATTTTGAAATTCAAGACAAAAGAAAAAAAAATTGTCTTACTGTATCAAAACAATCGCGAGCACCTAGATCGCACGCCCTCGCCACCTGCCTGCCGAGACCATCGCCGCCTCCTCCTTAAACGATCGCGAACTTCCCACTTCCAGGTCCTCGAACTCGCATGCCCTAGCTCGAGCATGCAACAAAACCATCCGAGTGTCATCTGCCATAGTCGACTTCACTGTTCGCCATCGCGATTCCGGGTTGCCACAAACGCGCCTCCATCCACGCGAGCTCAGGCGAGTCGTGCCCACGATTCCAATCTCCACAAACAACTCGCACGCGAACCCTAGTCGCGAACCCACAGAGGAGCTGCCGCCATTGATAAAAAAATCGAATTGGGAATGAGAAGGTTTTGAGCAGAGCAGATACGAGATTTTATAAAAGAAGACTCGTATATATTTTTTTCTTCGATTTGATTCTGAGGAGAATAAGGAATAAGGACGTGAATATTTAAAATAGGATAAAGCAGGGTTTTGCACGATTTTCTCCCGTGATTTTAGGCTGAAACAAAGGGAAGAAAACGTGTATTGATATTGACTAATTAAAATTTTAAATTCAAATTGAACTTGATTTAATTTCAAAGCGTTTACTCATCGTGCGGTCACATATCCACTTCGAAAAATATGAAATTGGAAATCCAGTAATAATTCAATATTACGGACCCAATGGAACTGGTTTCGTCGAATTCCGAGACTGTTTGAAAAATGACTATTTTTAAATATCGGTTCAAACAGTTAAATTTCAAACTGAACAATTCACTCCCAAATTCGATTCTGAAGCTTCTGTTATCTTCAGTGTTATCAATATAAATTTTACAAGCGTTTGAAATATTTTTAATCGGCCTAAATTTGAAGATTCAAATTTTTATTCAACTTCCAATCGATTAAATTTATAATTTAATCGCCAAATTCAAATTTAAATCGGGGATTCAAATTAAATCATCGTTCGAATTCTTAAAATTAATTAAATATTCTCAATTTAATTCGTTAAAAATTCAGGGTCGTTACAATTTTTATCTCCAATTTAAATAACATTTTGTTTTGATCCTTTGATATGATTTGTAAATGAGATACCTTTCACAAATGTTTTGTGAATATACTTATGTCAGTGAGATAAGTATATGGATGTTTTTGATAAAGGCTTTTGTAAAGAGATTTTAATAAATGAAAGAATTGTTTTGAGGCTTAGTGGTTGCTACGGGTAATTAAATCTCTGAATTGTTGCTATTTGTTTATTTGATAGTTAAATAACCGACTATCAAATCTGGAACTGTTTTAACTCAGGAAGTATGTTGGGTATATTCGAGTTTCTCGATGAAAACCCAAATACTTATTTCGTACTTTCAAAGAAACAGAACTGAGTTAGCTAGAAATTATCGCTTAGTTTGGAGACACCGGTTTTCCGAATTTATACAAACCACTCCAAACTAATAAAGTTCGTGATGAAGTATGATATGGAGCTATACTATTCTTCCCGAGGGTGATTCCAAAATGGAAGATAGTAAAATTTTGAATGCTAGTTCGATCCTGGAACAACTTGTATGGGTGAATGCTATTGCGTCTCGGCTTGGAGGGCAGTGTTAGCATTCCAAGATGGTATGTTAGTAGAAGAGGTAAAAAGTATCCTCAAGCCTCACAACCTGGAAGAATGGCTAAATCATGTGATTAGCTACCATTAGGAGTCGTCATCCCATTCTAGATTGTCCCTTAGAGTTGTTTTGCACGTAGGCATCGAGGGGCAAAGTAAAGAAGCATCGGTGTCAAAGGGGTGAGGTAATATGGCTTGTTATGTTAAAGGGCCAGGCCAGCTTTGTGTAGCAGAGGGGCAGATGCATCTGTAGCCCTCAGGTACATTTTCTAGAGGTGTATCATCGGAAGGTAGTCTCTTACTTTGCCATTATTGGAATCTATTCTCCAATACGAACCTTTACGGACTTAGATGTGCCCAACTATCTTGAAATGTAAGATGCAAGCATTTCAGCTATATTCTATATTTATTTTAAACCTAGACATTATGATAATATCACTTGATTTTTATAATAAAATGTTTTAGTTATCGAAAGGTAAAAACTTGTCTGTGTTTATGTGCGGCGTGATCTTACAAGATGCTTTTTATTTTGAAAGGTCTTTCAAATATAGTAATTCATATGAATTGTTTTGAGCTTTCCTCACGCTAGTTTTACCAGACTGACCGGGGAGTTGTTTTCCTATAATGCTCGGGTCAGCCAGAGCATATTTTTTAGATTTAGCTGGATCCTTTGGAGCTTTTAGGAGACGAGCTGGATTCTCTAAGATGTATTCACATATCTTATATTCTTTCGTTGTTTTGTTGCTTTGTTATATCTTTGTATTTATCATAAATTTCAAGGACAGATTATTATAACTATCTGGACTTATAATATGTCAGTGTATTATGATGTTGTGTATATAATTAAGTTCTTCTCTTTTTGTAAAGATCTTGTGTATATTATATATTTCTCGTCACAATGTGAGATTCTGTTTTATATTTTTCTTCACCCCAAATGACCTGCCTTTCAAAAACTTAAATGATCGGCACACGAATACCGAGGATGTATTAAGTGTTGCCTTTAGGTGTAAGAAAGGCGGTCGTCACAATAAGCGAGAACCTTGGCCATGGTGGGGTAAACTCATTTGAGATTGGGTAAGTGAGACCCTAGATGAGTATGAGTATATTATATATAAGAGTGCATATTTGTTAGTGATTACAAAATGTGTTATATTGGGTTGATTTATTGATTGGGTGGTTTATGAATTCTAGTCAAGACGTGGGACGCTATAGTGTCGATAGGGGTTTCTAAACACCTGAACAAGGCAAACCGACATAATATTGTTTTATATTTAGTAAATGAAATAATTTTTCCTTGGATTATATTTTGGGGCTTTGCACGGAAGGTCCCTATCTTTGATGTTGTTGTAAGAAAAGTCATTATGATAATGAGTATGTAAATTAAATCCCTGTTTTTTTTCTAAATCAGAAAGTGCAAACTATCTTGCGCTTTCCTTATAGAAAGTGCAAGTTAACTTGCGCTTTTCAAAAATTCAAAATTTTTTGAAAAATTTCAAAATTTAAAAAAAATTCAAAATCAAAAAGCGCAAACTAGCTTGCGCTTTTCTGATAAAAAGTGCAAGTTAACTTGCGCTTTTCAAACATTTTAAAATTTTCAAAAATTCAAAATCAGCGCTTTCCATCAAGTTAACTTGCATTTTTCAAAAAATTTAAAATTTTCAAAATTTTCAAAAATAATCAAAATAAAAGCGCAAACCAGCTTGCGCTTTCTTGATAGAAAGCGCAAGTTAACTTGCGTTTTTTAAAATTTTCAAAAGTTTTAAAATTTTCAAAATTTTCAAAAAAAAAAATTCATAGTCAAAAAGTTGCAAGCTAGCTTGCATTTTCTGTCAGAAAAATGCAAAACACCTTGCCTTTTTTTAAAAACAGGGACTAAGTTTACATATTTTTATCTACAGGGACTTTTCTTATGACAACATCAAAAACAGGGACCTATGACACTTTTCTTGTTATATTTTGTGAAAAAAGGGAATAATTTTCAAAACTAATATAGTTATTTTGTTGTGATTGTTGTTAGGAAATTGTAATATTTGTTTATCATTTGTAGGCAATACCTTTTCCAATATAAATCTTATTTGGAAGAGTATCCTAATGATATCTTACTATATTCAGGTAGTAAGAAATGAGTACATGGAGAGGTTATGGAAAGGTTGGTTTAGCACTAGAAGGCTAGTATTAGGAAGTAGTATCTTCTATTGTATCATATCTTTTGGAGTGTGCTTCCATTATGTGATGGAGTCACTTGGCTTTTATCTTCGGTTGTTTTAGTTTGAACGATGTTCTATACACACACGCACACGCACGCACACATACACATAATGTTCCTTTTATTGTCCTTTGTTTGATATTGGTTCTTATCATAGTTTTATCTCTCTTAGTCTTGTAGATAGACTAGGACTTAAACCAATATGGTTCATTACTTTAACTTGTGACAAACTCAGTAGGATAAGGGTTGACCCATCATAAGGTATTTTGATTAAAGAGTAGGTTAATTAATAAAGTCAAAATTGAATTAATTTAATGAGAGGATTTAATAAGCTTGGTTTTATTAAATAGTGTCTTTTTGGATTTTAAAACCTAGGAGGTAAATTTTTACTTGATGTTATTAAGCTAGCTAATAAACACCTTTACTTTAATAGTATCTAAAGCGAAGTAGACTCTAGGACAGAGTTCGAATACCAACCTCCTACTCTTCTTAGCTACTTACCAGACCGATTTGGGTAAAGAGGTTATGTAACGACCCCGGATTTTATATAAATTTAAATTGATAATTAATTTAATTTTTGAATTAAAATTGTGAAATTAATCAATAAAGCGATGCGAGTTTCCCCGAATTAATATAAATTTTGTATAAATCATTTAAAATTAAAATATTGTATATATATGTATTGAAATGAATATATATGTATTTGAGCATATATGAGTAAATTTGAAATTATATATATATATATATTTGATTTGAATTTAAATCGTGAATAAATGGTTTAAAAAAATAAAGAAATATATATATATAAGACATAAAAGTATAAAATAAATACATTGGATAAAATCTAATAACAAATTAAAATCTAGAAATTCACCTATATGATAAAATGAATATAAAAATAATTTAGAAATAAATAATTGAAATAGAAATAGGAATACAAATATATAAAAAAAATTATAGAAAATTTTATATAGTAAACAAATTAGTTAAATTAAACAATATATTCATTTATATTACAAAATTATAAATTATAAAACAAAATAAATAAATTATAACAACATAATAAATATAGAAATACATTTAAATATAAAGACAAGTTAAAAACAACAAAAGAAGGAACAAATACATATGAAAATATGAAACAAGTAAACAAAAGAAAATTAAATACAAGTGTAAAAGTTTACATAGGAAGCCAACAAACCATCTTCATTTTGGTACAGCCGAAAGAAAAATTTTATAAATGAAAACATGGTACAAGATAATTAATGCATGTACCCATTAGCCTCTAAACCAAAGAAATATCCCTGGTTATACTTGTACAAACCAATAAAAATATACATTACCTTGTACAAATATCATCATCAACCTGTAAATGTAAACTTCTTTTCTATACATCAAACTTCTTCATATTTTAGTTCGTTCATTCAACTGTGTAAATCTAGAGAAGACATCATTCAGTTTAAAATCAATAACTCAGATTTAAACAACAATACCATCAACTAAAACCAAAGATTAAAGAGGGAGACTTCAGCTAGCAAATTTCAAACCTGTTTCAACTTGAAGCTCTGTTCTTCTTCAAAACACTGTGAGTAACATATTTTTCTTAACTTTTAAAGGTATGTAACGACCCTAAACTTTTAGTGATTTTATTTGTTAAATTAATTGAAATTTTGTGAAATTTTAAACAATAAAATTTGAAAATAAAAATTTATTATTTGGAATACGTCTATTTTAATATAGCAACTGGTAAATTTTCATCGGATAATATTGAAGTTTGTTTTCCTGTGAAATTTCATTTCAAATCAAACCGGTTAATAACAGTGAATTTAAAAGTTTTCCGAAACCAAAATATGTCAACAGGAGAAAATTTATTCAGATCATTCTGAATCAGACTGCGAAATTCGTTTTTCCAAATTTGGACTTCTACTGCTCCGTTTATCTTATTTCTGGTAAAGTAGCAGCATTTTTCGGTACCGATTATTGACTTTTGATCGGACGATCGTACCATTGATATCTGTGTACCGTTTTGATCGTCTCATCGTGTTGATCTTAA
Organism: Allium fistulosum; assembly: GCA_030737815.1. Lineage (NCBI taxonomy): Eukaryota > Viridiplantae > Streptophyta > Magnoliopsida > Asparagales > Amaryllidaceae > Allium > Allium fistulosum. Next base: position 539,545,628 of record CM060901.1, on the reverse strand, counting down.
CGGTATATTCATTTCTGTGTTTGGGGTCCGGTACACGACGAAAACAATCAAACTATATATTGTATCGGTACCGAATCCGTGACTTTTTATTTCTCTTTGCCCTTTTTAAACTGTAACCGTGGTATCCAAGCAACCATCAATTGCTTTAATCTTCCAGCTTAATTCCAGGGTGACCATTTCCGTTCCATACTATTTTTGAAAATCTAAACGTATGAATTGGTATAAGTTGTATTCATTTGAACGGTTCACTTTCTAATGCATTTATCTCTGCATATTGTTCTCTGCCTTTTTATATTCACTGCCTTCCATCTTCCCATTCTCTTCTTTGCATTCTCACGGTTCTTTTTTTTTTATTTTGTTACCTTCTCCTTTCCCCTGCTATCTTCCCCACCCACACGTCAGCAGTCTCCAACCCACCATCTCCACTCTCCCACTTCGCTCCTCCCATCCCTTCGCCTAACTAGCTACTGCCCACGGCATCCCTCCACCACCTGACCTCGCCTCATTCTCTCTCTTCTCCACCGAACGTGCCTCCTCCACCAATGGCCAAAGCCATGTTCCTCCTCCCCTTCTAGCCTGGCCATGTACAGCAGCTGTCCTTGTGCTCCACTCATCCACCGGAACTTGTTCGGCCTCACCAGATCCACACCTTCCTCCTTTCCTCCGCCCGCTCCCTCCTCTGCTTCCCAGAATATTCCGTCGAGCACAGCCATGCGACCATCCACCGAAGCCACCCAAACGCTCTGCCTCCTTCACCCCTTCTTGCTAAGGTATTACATCTATATTACATATATTAGGTTGCATAAGATATAATTTATATATTATAGTATATAGGATTACAGTAGTATAGTATGTATTTATAAAATATGTTTTGATAATCTGTATATGTGTATAGCTTGTCATACGCATGCCCTGTTTAAGTACTTTCAAGTATAACTATATATTTTCCCACGTTGTATAAATACTGACTTTAGTCATTTTATTGCATAGGTCTACTATTATGTTACCTTATTTTATATGTGTTATAAGCTGATTTATTGATTATATAGTATATGTATATTCTGAGTTGTAAATTGTTATCAGTATATATGATAGATATTTTGTTTTAAAAAGCATTAGTTTATATCAGTTTTATATAGACAAGTGTTAGTTACTAGTTATATAACTTATCTGTGATCTGTTAGTATTATAAAGTGTATACATTTTTACAAGGTAAGCAGTATCTATTTTATAAAGTATATTAGTTATATAAGTTGTTTTTTTCTATAAGCTATTTTACATTGTATAAGCACTGCGTGCAGAAGTGTGTACGAATAGTATTATATGTGTTGTATATATATGCTTGAAAGTATACTTTGGGTTTTTCGAAATATATACATATTTGATTTTTAGTTTGATTTTATTATCTTATCTTATAATATGGTTAGATCGGCAAATATATATAAGGTGTATATAAGTTTATATTTGTAATACAATAACACGTGTTGTATGTAAGTGTAATATAGTTTCAGTGTTTATGATCTATTATACGTACGTTAGTTATAAAAATTTCTAGTTTGTTTATTATATTAATGCATAAGTTTATTTGGATGGGAATTTTTTTTTTGAACTGGGTTTTCTATAAGTCATCTAGTTATGTATATCTTGTGTAACTATTTATAATTTTATAGATAAATGTATTGTTGATTCCAAATATTTTAAATATGTAAGTTTTTTATTTTTTATTTTTTTTTATTTTTTATATGTATAGTTCTATATAAGTTATGATATGGCTGAAATATATATATATATATATATATTTGTGTCTGAAAGTAGAATATGATTTTTATATATAGTTATATATATATATAGATTTACTTATACCATTATATTCATCGATCCAGTACTGATTTGATTTCGTCGATTTCCTTATCATCAGCTTTGATCGTCACATTCGTGCCCATCTCATCTTGCTTTGGATTCGTAACTCGTCTCATTTTCGTTCATCTCTAGCCTCGGAAGGTGAGCAATCACTCACGATTAACATTCTTGTATTTATTAAATTTGATTTCAATTGAAACGACAATTGAAATATGATGCTGTAGTTATTTAAATTGTTATATATGCTATTATCTGTATATGTTCACCTGTGACATTTGACACCAGTATCTAGTATTTATATGCCTGTTATTACTATTATCTGTATATGTTCACCTGTGACATTTGACACCAGTATCTAGTATGTATATGCCTGTTATTACTATTATCTGTATATGTTCACCTATGACATCTGACACCAGTATCTGTTATTTATATTGATGATATATGCCTGTTGTTATATTTTATATTATCTGTTATCACTCTGCAAGTTCCCTGTTAGTATAGAATTCACTATGGGTTGAAATGATACATACCCGAACGGACTTTAGAATAGGAGAATTTCGTTATGGGTTGAAATGATAAACCCAAGCGATTTTCATTTGAATTGAAATTGGGATTACGGGTCGAAATGATATCTACCCGTATATATTTAAATTTCGGATTGAAATAATAAATATCCGTATCACTTAACCATATGATAAATATATATACAGACACCGTTGGTCCATATATATAAATATTTTAAAAATGAATTCTATGGTTTTGGAAAGAAATATATGGTTTTAATAAATGTTGAGCCTTAAATTATTATATATAAATGGGAATGATTGATTTAAATACATATAATATGTTGAGTGTTTAAAATATATTTCAAAATAGATTTTGGTAATAATTTGAATAAGTTAAGGTTAGAAAGATAATTTGAATTTAGTTGAAATTGTATTCAATAAAGAATTTTATTTAATTAAACCGATTTGAAACTTATTGAAACTGAGATGTAAGATATGATTTATAAGTTGAGTTTGATTTATAAGTAATCTAATGAATATTTTTTTTTGTTTAACTAAAGTTTAAGGAAATATTTAGTAAAAATGTAATTTAAGGCTAGTTAAATGATATTGAATGTATTAAGTGAATATTCCCTGATTAAATAATAATGAAGTTAAATCAAGAGCTATATGAAACTGTTAAATTTAACTTTGAAAATGTTGAATATTAAAGCTTTGAAATATATTGAAAATTTAAATGATCTGTTTAGAAATGAATTAAATTGATGAATTGAACTTTGAATAAATTTGAATTTGGAATTTGAAGTTGATTTGAATCGATTTGCTAGACTTGAGGAAATTAAATACTTTACTTTTTAAATCATTTAATATATATATATATATACTATTTTGGAAAATAGATATATTTGAAATGAAATGATATTTGGGTTTTGAAGTAAATAAATTTAAAATGGCCACGGTGTCATAGTGTATATTCCCACTTTGTAGATAGTTCTGAAGACCCTTAGAGGATGGTTATCCCAACATCCTTTAAGTTACTCGTATTTCAATTGATATTTCACTTGAGTTGGATTTATTTATATAAGAATGTTAATCCTGACTCGAGTGTTTTGTGTTTTGCTTTACGCTCGGGTCAGACCGAGTGATACAGCATCTGAGACTCACCTTTGGAGTTTGGAGCTTCCTTTGGAGATCCAACTATCGCCTCAGCTTTCAGCTCTTCTAGTTGATTCGTTCAGAGAAGTCATCTGTTGTATTGGAGACTTCACTACATTGGAGATATTCTGTTGTAATTTATTTCTAACTCTAATGTTTATGTAGTAGCTTCATGAACTACTATTTTATCTATTCCGCTGCGTATTATTGTATTACTCTGTGTTTGTGATTCTGTGATTGATTTATTTACTGCATATGCTGAGTTTTGCCAAATTTTAAATTAACAATCTGATATTTTGAAGTATTCAAGTCTGACATGTGTGGATTATTGTCGATTTGAATGGTCCAAAATAGCGGGTCGTTACAAGGTATAAATCTGTTGTTTACATATACATATCTCTGTGAATAAACTTGTTTAGATATGCATGGATTCTCTGAATATAAATGGAATCTGGAAATATTTTACAGGCTCATTTCCCAGAACTCTAGAACAAAGTTTCGATTTCAAAAATCATTTCCATTCGATCTACTTGATGCTTGGGCTTAAATTTAAAACAAAGATTGTTCGTTCAAGCATATACTAAGTTTTAAAAATTTATATAAGTTTAAACAATGTTTAATCTTCTCTGGAAACCAAGTTACTGAGCAAAACTTTAAACAAGTGAAAAATTCAAACCTTTAAATTTACAAATTCAGGTATATAGATCGAATTCGTGAGCTTAAATATGATTTTTAAGCTAGGTATGGTGATTTTTAGAAGTACGATTGAAGAGCAGTTTCATGTTGATCGAAAATCAAGTTTTGATCAAGTTCAGGAGACCGGAGGCTCGATCGGGGCCGGAGTTTCACGTGGAGGCGAAGGAGTCTACGGTGATGATGGGGAAAATAGCCGGAAGTGGTCCATTTCACCGTGGCGATGACAGTGAGAAGTTTTTACTTCTAAACCTAGTTTTGTCGAGGTAAAGTGATTTGGTTCGTATGATGTCTGGAGATGATCGAGCGTGGCGTGGTTTCGGGAAATGGCAGAGGGGATGTTGACAAAGTGGTGGCCGGAGTCGCATGAGTTCTGGTGGTCGGGGTCGTGAGTACGAGGCGTTGACAGGTACAGGTGGTGGTGGTTCTAGTTGTTCCAGGTTTGGTTTGTGAAGCTCGAATTTCGATCTCGAGTTTGGGTGGTGATCTGATGATCGCGAGAGGGTATGAAGGTGATTGAAGACTTGAGGAGATCATCGTGGATGATCGAAGTCGATCAGAGCCACCGTGCACGTACACGAGCTCTGATGCTTGGATGTTTCTGTTGTCTGGGATGAAGCAGAGAAAAGACTCGGAATTGACTCGAGAAAATCGAGTTGTTTACTCGAAGCAGGGACAGGGAAATCTCGGGTCAAAAGATTGTTCCCGTTTTCAAACCTGATCCTGTTTTCTGAATTTAAAACTAAACTTAAAATTTAAAACTAAGGTTTTAAAACTGAGTTTAAATTAAAATGTAAACATAAATTCAAGTTAGTTTGAAAATAAATAAAGTTTCAAATTCAATTTGTTTCAATAATTTTAAAAAAATAATTAAATGTATGGGAGAATTTGAATTAAAATGGATTTGAAATTTGTAAATAAAAATTTAAACAAGTTGAAATTTAAAATCTTAAGCCTGGACTGAAAGTTGAAGTTGAATTCCAGATTTTGAAATGAAATTGAGTTTTATAAATTTAAATAAGTTTAAATGTTAAGGTCTTCTACTAATATGTGAAATTTAAAGTAAATTGATTTTTAACTTTATTAAAGTTAAATAAGAATTCATTCTAAATCTTGAAATAGAAATGAAGTTTTAGATGAAAATTTGAAATGAATGGTTTCAACCATATTTATAGGTGATGATTAAATCATAAATAAAAAGATGAGTTAGTCTTAAGTAAATGAAGATTTAATGAATTGTAATTCATTTATTTATTAAGTTAATTAATCATGATAATTAATGATTGTATTAATTAGTGATTATAAGTTTTAAATTTATTAATTAAGGTTTAAGTTAATAAATGATTGGAAATTAGTTGATTTGTAATCAAGAACTAGTTAATTTACAATTAACATTTAATTAATTAAATAATTTGAATTAATGAGTTATTAATGGAAAATTAATTTATAATCAGCAATGATTAATATAAGTAAATTTCTTTAGAAAAGTAATTAAAGAAATTTAATAATTGAAAAAGGTCATTAAATAAGATTGTATTTGAATAATTAATTAATGTGATAAATTTTAACAATAAATTAGATTGATAAATTTAATAATAATCAATTGTGGAACTATTAAGTAAAATTACTTAATGATAGTAATTGTGGAATTAATTATTCAGTATCATTAATTGAGGTAATTGAATCTGTTCAAGTTAAGTACTTTAGTTAATTGATTCAGAATAATCACTTGATAATTTGGGAAAATATAATTACTTAGAGAAGTAATTAATAGGTAATTATTGAATGTAATTAATGGAATAATGATATGAAATTTGAGTAAATTATTTGTTAATAAATTAAAGGATTAATTAATAATTGTGATTAATTAAGATTAATTTAATAATTAAAGATTAATTGATTCATTAATTAAAATTGATTTGTTAATAATTAAAGGTTAACCAATGAATTTGAAAGGGAGATTTCTTTCAAATAATTTGTAATTAACTATGATGGTTAACCCAGATTAATAATTCATTCCTAAATATACATCTGATTTAAATTAATCGGTTGAATAATAAATTTACTTGTGAATGTTTGGATTCTATTGAATGTTGAATTATTTGATATTCTGATCTGTGATGCTGTGTGATATATATCCTGATTTGTGTTGTGATCTGTACTGTAGTTCATTTATCTGGAATGAATGTAATATAGTATCTGTAATTTATATATCTGTGATCTGTGAATAAAAGATAAGCGTTATAGTTATACCGCTTATCAACTATACTTCTGTATTCTGATCTGTAATGACTGATGATGATGTTGCACTATTGTGTTAAACCCCTGGACTACACCATACACACACAAATATGGATTTCACGTGGAAATCAGTTAAGTCATAGATTTTTGATAATTGTAAAGATTGAATTCTTGAATCCAAAATAGTTTTGGAATTGGAATTGAAAGCTTTTGAAATTGAGTTCAAATGATTTAATAAAAATTTGAAATCTAAATGATTTGATTTAAATTTGAATTAAATATTTGTAATTGAATTCAATAATTGGAAACTATGGTCTAAAAGACCATATCAGTTATAAATGTGTTTTATATGAATTTAAACCATTTTAAAAGTATGGTTTTGAGAATTTGAATTTAACCCAAGGATTGTAATTCGTATAAATGAATCAGATTTTCCGAAATGAAAACTGTTTGTTTTCAAATGATAAAAGCTTTCATATAAGAAATGAAATTCCAATTTAAGTTAAAGGAATTTCAAGTTTGAATTGAAAAATGGTTTTCCAAGTTATAAGTGAATACTTTTTGAAAGCTATAAATTAAATCTTGATTTAAAGATTTAATGAGTTAATCCAATTGAAATGGAAATCGATTTGGAAATCTATGAATAAATCTTTGTGAAACTGGGTGAACTTTGTGAATTGAATATGTTTACTTTTAACAGATTTAAAATGGTAATGTGTTTAAACCATTTAAAGAGAAGTTTTGGGTAATAAGTTGTGACTTAATTGAAATCCCAATATCCATATGTTTTTAAATATTACGCTCACTATTCGGTTTAGCCGGGAGAGGACTTTGTGTCATATAACCCATTCCGAATAAGTGATACGACGTAAATGGATAGCATTTGAAGACCGGTGTTGAAGACTGGGTATTTGCGAGAACGATAGGATAACCTATCGGTTGTCTCTGCACTGGGTAGCTCCCGGTATAGAGATTCCCTAAGTGATGGGAAGTTCGACCGGGATTGTGAATACCCGAATTGCAAGGGCTTCTTCGGAAGTGCCTTCGGTTCTGTTCGAACCCGGAACAGACTTGTATGGTTGTATGTCTGACATTACATTTTGAGATATAAAGCTGATTTCTTTCAAATACATTTCTGTTCGGTGGTGGAGAATTTATTCTCTTAGCTTAACACCCTTCTCTGAGACGTACGAGCTCAGAGGTTATGTAGTTGAAGGTTATCAGCGATATACTCCCAATTTGGTAATGTGGCATGCTGAGTGTTGCTATGTGTTGATCATTTATTGATCATTTGTGATCAAAGCATGGCTTTGTGAAAAAGCGTAGCTTTATGGACGAGACCTCATCGAACCTCACAGACCGGAAATGGTTGAAACAAGAATGATGCGGCAAGATTATGAGGGTCGCGCCCTTTAGGGTATGTCATTTCCTTCTTGAAAAGGGTGGTATCATGGTATGGAGCCCAGATACTTACTCATGTGGACACACTATATTTATTACTGTGTGATGTTGGTTATCGAGCGCTCGGATAAAGGTCCCAAAGGACCGGGGGGGTGGCATACTCGAGTAGTAGTTACCTAGTGTCAGGGGTAACCCGGCCTTGTGTTGGCAGAGATCCGGTTAGGTTCTCGGGACGTCCATCTAGAGGCGTACCCATTGACAGTAAGAAGTTCCTTAGCCTGACCATTTGTTGGAAATCCAATTTCCAATACGAACCTTGTACGGTATTAGTTGTAGAACCTGCCATTTACTTATGGTGGTCACCACTGGTTAGATGGTAGCTATAGTAGGCATAGTTCGGAATGTTTATGCTGGCTAAGATTAATATTATACTTTCCAAAAAGGTTTTCCTACACTATGCACTAGTAATAATATCAAAAGATTTTTGTTTGCGTAGTAAGCATGTTTGACTATCAGAAGAAGAAATCTCCTCCAATTCTGCGTTTGCATTGTGTGTGTGGCGGGAGGTCTTATGGTAGTTTCATTTCCAAAAGCATTGCGGATTTCAATGTTTAAAATTCTTTTGTTGTTGTTTAAAGATAAACTGTTTTTGTTACTCACACCAGTCCCACGACTGACCTGGAGTTTATTGTTCCCTTACTTTTAAACTCTGGGTGCCCACAATTTCCCACACGGGCAGTCTAGAGTTGGGTTTCTCAGATATTAGGTTTAGTAGATTATCTGGAGCTAGTTAACTTCATCAGAGTTGATGACTGACGTTGCTTATCTTGGCGCAATGTGATGGTGGTTCGAGCTGATGTTGGGGTTGTTGGATTCATTCTCTTTTGAAGATCATTTGGAGTTATCACTTCTGTTTTCCGCTGTATCATTATTTATCTCTGATATTGTTGTATCATATTCATATCATTATTGTATATCATTCTGGATATTGTATTCATTGGAGTTGTATATGATATCATCTTTTTCTTTCTTCCGCTGTGTTGTTATACTTAATGGTGTTATAAGCTCCGGCATGACTCGAATTTCAACGATTGAATATGCGGCATTTTGAGTACAAGTGAAGTACGGATGCCGATTTTTAAACGCTGAAATTTGGATCGTAACAATTTGGTATCAGAGCTAAGGTTGAACTTTAGCTCAGGAGTATAACACATTAAGTAACTCATTAGAGATAGGGTGAAGTATACCCTAGAATGAGTAATCCTTAAGATATTCGTTCGAATGCCTCAGTAAACCCTCTTACTATTCACTGATAGTAAGTATGAGTGCAAGAAGAGGATGAGATAGGGGACAAGGGAATATGACTATACCCTGTAACAACAAGGAAACAGTATTTTCTCTATCAATCTCTTTTGTTCGTCATCTTTTCTCAATTCTTTATAGTTCCTGGTAGATCTAGGAAGGAAATTCGATATATTAATATGGGACATAAACTCCGGATGGACCAAAATTGTTTGTTTGGATGAATTGGTTGCTTTGGTTGCTATGGTTGATAGGTATAGTTTAGTTTTTAAACTAAAAGTTTTGGAATTGTATCCATATATCTGTCTATACAATTTGGGTCCCAATATATTCTACGAATGGTTAGTTATCCCTTCGAACTAACCGATGCCACTGCATATTTCGTAGATCTGGATAACCCGAGTATTTTGTGAAGTGTTAAAAAGATTCGTTCTTGTATCTATTATTGATATTCTGATTTGGTAAGCCAAATGCAGAATAGACGTTCAGTTTGATTTGATGAAATATTCTTCATCTATCTTTGTGTCTCCCTGGCAAATAGCGAGGACGAAATTCTTTTAAGGGGGGAAGGTTGTAACGACCCTGGATTTTATATAAATTTAAATTGATAATTAATTTAATTTTTGAATTAAAATTGTGAAATTAATTAATAAAGTGATGCGAGTTTCCCCGAATTAATATAAATTTTGTATAAATCATTTAAAATTAAAATATTGTATATATATGTATTGAAGTAAATATATATGTATTTGAGCATATATGAGTAAATTTGAAATTATATATATATATTTGATTTGAATTTAAATTGTGAATAAATGGTTTAAAAAAATAAAGAAACACATATATATATAAGATATAAAAGTATAAAATAAATACATTGGATAAAATCTAATAACAAATTAAAATATAGAAATTCACCTATATGACAAAATGAATATAAAAATAATTTAGAAATAAATAATTGAAATAGAAAGAGGAATACAAATATATAAGAAAAATTATAGAAAATTTTATATAGTAAACAAATTAGTTAAACTAAACAATATATTCATTTATATTACAAAATTATAAATTATAAAACAAATTAAATAAATTATAACAACATAATAAATATAGAAATACATTTAAATATAAAGACAAGTTAAAAACAACAAAAGAAGGAAACAAATACATATGAAAATATTAAACAAGTAAACAAAAGAAAATTAAATACAAGTGTAAAAGCTTACATAGGAAGCCAACAAACCATCTTCATTTTGGTACAGCCGAAAGAACATTTTTATAAATGAAAACATGGTACAAGATAATTAATGCATGTACCCATCAGCCTCTAAACCAAAGAAATATCCCTGGTTATACTTGTACAAACCAATAAAAATATACATTACCTTGTACAAATATCATCATCAACCTGTAAATGTAAACTTCTTTTCTATACATCAAACTTCTTCATATTTTAGTTCGTTCATTCAACTGTGTAAATCTAAAGAAGACATCATTCAGTTTAAAATCAATAACTCAGATTTAAACAACAATACCATCAACTAAAACCAAAGATTAAAGAGGGAGACTTCAGCTAGCAAATTTCAAACCTGTTTCAACTTGAAGCTCTGTTCTTCTACAAAACACTGTGAGTAACATATTTTTCTTAACTTTTAAAGGTATAAATCTGTTGTTTACATATACATATCTCTGTGAATAAACTTGTTTAGATATGCATGGATTCTCTGAATATAAATGGAATCTGGAAATATTTTACAGGCTCATTTCCCGGAACTCTAGAACAAAGTTTTGATTTCAAAAGTCATTTCCATTCGATCTACTTGATGCTTGGGCTTAAATTTAAAACAAAGATTGTTCGTTCAAGCATATACTAAGTTTTAAAAATTTATATAAGTTAAAACAATGTTTAATCTTCTCTGGAAACCAAGTTACTGAGCAAAACTTTAAACAAGTGAAAAATTCAAACCTTTAAATTTACAAATTCAGGTATATAGATCGAATTCGTGAGCTTAAATATGATTTTTAAGCTAGGTATGGTGAGTTTTAGAAGTATGATTGAAGAGCAGTTTCATGTTGATCGAAAATCAAGTTTTGATCAAGTTCAGGTGACCGGAGGCTCGATCGGGGCCGGAGTTTCACATGGAGACGGAGGAGTCTACGGTGATGATGGGAAAAATAGCCGGAAGTGGTCTAGTTCACTGTGGCGATGATGGTGAGAAGTTTTTACTTCTAAACCTAGTTTTGTGGAGGTAAAGTGATTTGGTTTGTATGATGTCTAGAGATGATCGAGCGTGGCGTGGTTTCGGGAAATGGCAGAGGGGGTGTTGACGAAGTGGTGGCCGAAGTCGCATGAGTTCTGGTGGTCGGGGTCGTGAGTACGAGGCGTTGAAAGGGACAGGTGGTGGTGGTTCCAGTTGTTCCAGGTTTGGTTTGTGAAGCTCGAACTTCGATCTCGAGTTTGGGTGGTAATCTGATGATCGCGAGAGGGTATGAAGGTGATTGAAGACTTGAGGAGATCATCGTGGATGATCGAAGTCGATCAGAGCCACCATGCACGTACACGAGCTTTGATGCTTGGATGTTTCTGTTGTCTGGGATGAAGCAGAGAAAAGACTCGGAATTGACTCGAGAAAATCGAGTTGTTTACTCGAAGCAGGGACAGGGAAATCTCGGGTCAAAAGATTGTTCCAGTTTTCAAACCTGATCCTGTTTTCTAAATTTAAAATTTAAAACTAAGGTTTTAAAACTGAGTTTAAATTAAAATGTAAACATAAATTCAAGTTAGTTTGAAAATAAATAAAGTTTCAAAGTCAATTTGTTTCAATAATTAAAAAAAAAAATTAAATGTATGGGAGAATTTGAATTAAAATGGATTTGAAATTTGTAAATAAAAATTTAAACAAGTTGAGATTTAAAATCTTAAGCCTGGACTGAAAGTTAAAGTTGAATTCCAGATTTTGAAATGAAATTGAGTTTTATAAATTTAAATAAGTTTAAATAAGTTTAAATGTTAAGGTCTTCTTATAATATGTGAAATTTAAAGTAAATTGATTTTTAACTTTATTAAAGCTAAATAAGAATTCATTCTAAATCTTGAAATAGAAATGAAGTTTTAGATGAAAATTTGAAATGAATGGTTTCAACCATATTTATAGGTGATGATTAAATCATAAATAAAAAGATGAGTTAGTCTTAAGTAAATGAAGATTTAATGAATTGTAATTCATTTATTTATTAAGTTAATTAATCATGATAATTAATGATTGTATTAATTAGTGATTATAAGTTTTAAATTTATTAATTAAGGTTTAAGTTAATAAATGATTGGAAATTAGTTGATTTGTAATCAAGAACTAGTTAATTTACAATTAACATTTAATTAATTAAATAATTTGAATTAATGAGTTATTAATGGCAAATTAATTTATAATCAGCAATGATTAATATAAGTAAATTTCTTTAGAAAAGTAATTAAAGAAATTTAATAATTGAAAAAGGTCATTAACTAAGATTGTATTTGAATAATTAATTAATGTGATAAATTTTAACAATAAATTAGATTGATAAATTTAATAATAATCAATTGTAGAAATATTAAGTAAAATTACTTAATGATAGTAATTGTGGAATTAATTATTCAATATCATTAATTGAGTTAATTGAATCTGTTCAAGTTAAGTACTTTAGTTAATTGATTCAGAATAATCACTTGATAATTTGGGAAAATATAATTAGTTAGAGAAGTAATTAATAGATAATTACTGAATGTAATTAATGGAATAATGATCTGAAATTTGAGTAAATTATTTGTTAATAAATTAAAGGATTAATTAATAATTGTGATTAATTAAGATTAATTTAATAATTAAAGATTGATTGATTCATTAATTAAAATTGATTTGTTAATAATTAAAGGTTAACCAATGAATTTGAAAGGGAGATTTCTTTCAAATAATTTGTAATTAACTATGATGGTTAACCAAGATTAATAATTCATTCCTAAATATACATCTGATTTAAATTAATCAGTTGATTAATAAATTTACTTGTGAATGTTTGGATTCTATTGAATGTTGAATTATTTGATATTCTGATTTGTGATGTTGTGTGATATATATCCTGATTTGTGTTGTGATATGTACTGTAGTTCATTTATATGGAATGAATGTAATATATTATTTGTAATTTATATATCTGTGATTTGTGAATAAAAGATAAGCGTTATAGTTATACCGCTTATCAACTATACTTTTGTATTCTGATCTGTAATGACTGATGATGATGTTGCACTATTGTGTTAAACCCCTGGACTACACCATACACACACAAATATGGATTTCACGTGGAAATCAGTTAAGTCACAGATTTTTGATAATTGTAAAGATTGAATTCTTGAATCCAAAATAGTTTTGCTATTGGAATTGAAAGCTTTTGAAAATGAGTTCAAATGATTTAATAAAAATTTGAAATCTAAATGATTTGATTTAAATTTGAATTCAATATTTAATTCAATAATTGGAAACTATGGTCTAAAAGACCATATCGGTTATAAATGTGTTTTATATGAATTTAAACCATTTTAAAAGTATGGTTTTCAGAATTTGAATTTAACCCAAGGATTGTAATTCGTATAAATGAATCAGATTTTCCGAAATGAAAACTGTTTGTTTTCAAATGATAAAAGCTTTCATATAAGAAATGAAATTCCAATTTAAGTTAAAGGAATTTCAAGTTTGAATTGAAAAATGGTTTTCCAAGTTATAAGTGAATTCTTTTTGAAAGCTAAATATTAAATCTTGATTTAAAGATTTAATGAGTTAATCCAATTGAAATGGAAATCGATTTGGAAATCTATGAATAAATCTTTGTGAAATTGGGTGAACTTTGTGAATTGAATCTGTTTATTTTTAACAGATTTAAAATGGTAATGTGTTTAAACCATTTAAAGAGAATTTTTGGGTAATAAGTTGTGACTTAATTGAAATCCCAATATCCAGATGTTTATAAATATTACGCTCACTATTCGGTTTAGCGGGAGAGGACTTTGTGTCATATAACCCATTCCGAATAAGTGATACGATGTAAATGGATAGCATTTGAAGACCGGTGTTGAAGACCGGGTATTTGCGAGAACGATAGGATAAACTATCGATTGTCTCTGCACTGGGTAGCTCCCGGTATAGAGATTCCCTAAGTGATGGGAAGTTCGATCGGGATTGTGAATACCCGGATTGCAAGGGCTTCTTCGGAAGTGCCTTCGGTTCTATTCGAACCCGGAACAGGCTTGTATGGTTGTATGTCTGACATTACATTTTGAGATATAAAGCTGATTTCTTTCAAATACATTTCTATTTGGTGGTGGAGAATTTATTCTCTTAGCTTAACACCCTTCTCTGGGACGTACGAGCTCAGAGGTTATGTGACGCCCCACCTCTATACCCATGCTAGCCAAGGACACTACGGGATAATGTCGTCAACTAGCACGTAGAATAAGGCTGTTGAGGAGCGACCATCTATATAATTTCTTTGTGCGAGTACCGATATGCCAGATAAAAATATAACTTTTCATCTCAAGAGGAAATCCGACATACCGATACAAACTCAAAGCTACTACACAGTGGCTGTATGGACTTCGGAAACAAATATAGAAATAAACGTAACACAAATCAGTCACAGACAATTCATATCACAAAGGCGGAAATAGATATGAATATAACACATGAAAGTGTACATCAGAGTAGTGGTCAAATAAGATCCACGATAACACAAAAGAATAGATACAAGTACAAGGCAAAAGAATATGTATACATCAAGGAGTCTAAATCTCAAATGTATACAACAAAAACTACTAAACTAGAGTAGTTAGCCAAAAGTCAGAAGATGGATCCAGATAGGAAGTCATGAAGAAGCACCTGTAATATCTCAGTCTGACCCGAGTATTATTTAAGAAGAAAATAATAAACGGATCAGTCTAGCTATAAATATTAGATAAAGTGATATAGAATAAGAGATATGACAAAAACGTATCATAACCATAATACCATACTGTGATAAGTACGTAATTGAAAATCAACAAGAGATTAATCAATATCACAAGAATCTTCTCAAAGATTAAAAAGAATGTCATATTCTTTATTTAATTCACCAAGCCACAATAATGACATATATATCAATGCCAATTGTAAAAGTTGGTGAAACATAAATTCCAGAAATCATCAACAAGAAATCCAGAAAACACAAGAAAGAGGATGGCCAATCCCATAAAAATGAGCCGGAGCTCCTCCTGACTGGGTATAGTCCCCCATTGCGGACTTTGAGTCGAAGCTCCTCCTGATGAGCCAAAGCTCCTCCTGACTGGGTATAGTCCCCCATTGTGGACTTTGAGCCGAAGCTCCTCCTGATGAGCCGAAGCTCATAAAAACGAGGAACAGTCCTCCACGTGAACAAAGAGACATCGCACATTGCTAGTCTAAACCACAAAATGATCATCATCGATCATCAAGAAGTGTCGATTACACTAAGCTAGTAAATATAAGAGTTTAGCTTCATGTCCCATAACCACTTGCTTAACTCAAATATTTACGAACAGATTGTAGATCTCCACTAGAAAATTGTCACAAGAGTTTCAATCGAACAAGTCCATCAATTAACCGACGAAGTAAACGCAAGCGTTTCATACCGCTTGTTTTGCTAAGCCGTTTAATTATATTTTCTCATACGAATGAAGTAAAGGTTTGTATATACTAATAGATTGGAAAACGGTTTTATAAACGAGTTTGTAATAAAATAGTGTTGAAATCGTTTTGATGAAAGGGTTTTGATATTTACTACTAGTATAGAAAACCTTTATATTTAAAGTGACAAATCATAGAAGTGATTGTAGAAACAATAAATCATCAAAATTCACATTCGAAGACGTGAATCGAATCCAAAGAAACCGATAAAGAATCCATCAAAATTGATATTCAAAAATCCCTAAAAAGGAGTCATCAAAGTCATAATAAATGATAACAACAAATAGGATCATCACGAATCATTTCAAATTGGAAATTCAATCCCAAAATGCAAAGTGGGCTGAAATAGCAAATTCAGTTGACTAAACAGAGATTTCAGTTGACTAAACAGAGATTTCAGTTGACTGAACAGAGAATTTCAGTTGACTGAATTCTGCCTGGAAACTTTCTGTTCCAGGTTCAGTCGACTAAACAGAGATTTTCAGTCGACTAAACCCTGCCTGGAAACTTTCGGGTTCCAAATTCAGTCGACTGAACAGAGAATTCAGTCGACTGAATCATGCCTGGGCTGTTTTTCAGCCTATACAAATGAAGAGCAAACTCTTCCAAAATGCAACCGGACGAACATTGGCTCTAAGGGATTATGCCAATCAACAACCCGGCCCTATATGCTCCACGGTGCATCACCAAAAGCATGATCAAACATCCATAAAAAGATTTACACACAAATTTGACTTCAAAAACCAAAAATTGGAATATTCACAAAACCAATCCAAAACAAGAGCAAATGCACATGAAGAGGTGTTAGGAATTCATACCTAACAACCAAAGATAATTATAGTCATAGATGTGAGATAAAAATCTCACCTTTGAACCCAAACAAATGGAGAAGAAGCTTTGGAGCAATGGCAAGAGCAATTACTCTTCAATTCCAACACAACAAGCTTGAATCAAAGCTTAAAAGAAGAACATTCCCAAAGTTAGGTTTTGGAATTTCTGAAATAGAAGGAAGAAAGAGTTGGAGAAGAAGAAGGAGATGCTTACCTAGACTTCTTTGGAAATTTGGAGCAAAACTTGGATTTGCAAAATGAAATTAGGGCTTAGGAATTTCCATTTCCAATCTTTTCCCCCATTGTTCTCTTTAGAGCTGAAATATTAGGAATGAAAATGAATGAGGGGAGAGGGGTTCAGTTTGGGTATTAGTGGGCTAGTGGGTTGAACCCAAACTCAAACTTCAAGTGGAAAAGGTCGAAATTTTAGCTAGCTCCAAACATATCGAAGTTTATACTCAAAAAGGTCGCAAACATCATTTTGAACTCAATGGAAGTGGTCTCGAGTCCTAATTCAACTGTTTGCAAAAAGTAGCTTTTTGGACTAAAATCCGACTAACGATGAAATATTTAAATAAAATATTTAAATATAAAATCGATAAATATGCGGGTTGTTACAGACTCCCCTCCTTAAAGAAATTGCGTCCTCGCAATACTTAAGAAAAAAATAAAGAGTAACAACCATAGAAGCATATCAACACAAAAGAAAATTTGATATAAGAAGTTCACCATAGAGAGCACGAAAGAGTTAGCCCGAACGTGTTCGCTCGATGAATTCTCTGGATTCCCAAGTGAATTCCTTAGGATTTGAGAACCATCGGACTTTCACAAACAGAACATCTTTATTTCGAAGGCACTCAACCCCCGAAGAAATGTTGCGAATATAATGTTGCTCAAAAGTCAAATTAGGTGAAACTTCAATTTCCTCAATAACACCGGGCTCAAGACTAAAATCGGAATCCCTAAGGTATTTCCAGAGTTGAGAGACGTGGAAAACGTCATGAATAGTAGAAGATTGAGCTGGTGCAACGGCGTAGCACAAAAGCGATACACCCAA
Source organism: Allium fistulosum (assembly GCA_030737815.1). Classification (NCBI taxonomy): domain Eukaryota; kingdom Viridiplantae; phylum Streptophyta; class Magnoliopsida; order Asparagales; family Amaryllidaceae; genus Allium; species Allium fistulosum. The sequence goes on along the minus strand of CM060901.1, from coordinate 539,527,843 downwards.
GAAACTAGAAACTCGAATAATTTGGAACAACGGCGTAGTGCAATAACGGTACGCCAGATGAACCAAAGCTCAAATAATTCGGAACACCGATGTAGTACAAAAACGGTACGTCCAATGAACCGAAGGCCATAAAAGAACATCGAACGCTAGTCCATATAAGAAATGAGATAAAACTCAATAAAACGAAGTATATCAAAACGTCCGATGAACTTGATAAAAAGATAATTCCATTTAGACATCATCAAAGAATCAACCACTTGTTGCTTACGACTAAGCGCATTGGCAACATGATTTCCCTTCAGGGAATAAAAAGAATATCAAGATCATAAGATGCCAGGAACTCGAGTCAACATGAAGTTCCTTATGAGAAAATAAATATTCCAAAGATTTATGATCGAGGTAGAGGACAAATTTCTCCCCCAAAAAAAATAATGATGATGCCAAACTCTAAAAGCGAAAACAATAGCCGCGAGCACTAGATCATGAGTGGCATATCTAGTCTCGATAGGCTTTAATGATTTAGAAACATAAATGATAGCACGTTCTCTTTTGCAAGAGAACGACATACAAACCAATACGATTAGCATTGGTACAAAAGATAAAGTCTTGGTTCCCTACGGGAACATCAAGAATAGGAATATCGAAAAGAAAGAGTTCTTTTAAATTGATCCTCTTTTCCCAAAAGCTAAAACTTTCAAAATTACATTTATCTTTATGTAATAATCTTTCTAGAAAAATTTACATTTTTTTTACAAGTCAATTTACTGTGTCTGATTGTCTCATCAAAGCGTTTAGGAAATTCCTATCGATAACGTTGATCAAGCGCATCGACCAGAATTCTTAAAGCACTCGATGGGCAATACAATCACAAAATCATCTTTTATATGATAAAAATGTCTCTTAAAGTTTCTAAGAATATTTCTTGCTCATTTCAAGAACAAAATCCAATCATACTTATAAATAAATCTTATGAAAAAGATTTGCAAAATTTTAAATTGCTGTTTTCATCCAAAATCAATAAATACAAGAATGGAGTCATCGAGATCGTAGAATTACTCGATTCACAAAATGGATGAAATAAGCTGGGCAAACAGAATGACATAACAAGTCATTCATAAGTTTCATAACGAGCGTGGAATGCGGTAAATGGAATGTTAACTCCCGCAACTCGTAGCAAATGAAAAATTCGGTGGCAAGGTCGAGCTAAAAAGACCTTATCACCACTCCAAAGATTGCTTAGGTGATAATCCTAAGACAAGCTCAAAAATACTAGAAATTCTCAAACTACATGAATGAGAGAAATAACGCTTTCCTCATCATGAGAGCTTAAAGAATAAAATGATGCCATCAAATTGGAATCGAAATCACAAAGGAAAAATAGAAATCTGCTTAATATATTGAAAATGTCGAAGATGAATAGTCCACTCGAGACATAGGATATGGCTATATAAAAATTAAGTCAATCCTTACAAAAATCAATTCCGAAGCCTAAGTAAAAACCGGCCCAGAAAGAAAAATCACATAAAATAATTTCGACATCAATAAAAAGCAAATTGAGTGTTGCGGATCCACCAACCGGATTCGCAATTCTCAAGAAAGTCATCAAGCCCAAAATGTTTTTAAAGAAAAAGAATCAACAAATTCCTTTGATATAAAATATTGAGATGAAACCCATATCAAAAAAAAACTTGGTTTAGATAATCACAAAATAAATGTCATCAAGGATAGAATGGATACCTTGACTAAGAGAAGAGTTGCTAGGGGCTTGCACAATCTTTAGCTTTCTCATGTCCTTGTTCAAAAGTTTGGGACATGCAGATAAAAGATGACCCGGTTTTTTGCAATAGCGACAAGAATGGGGTTTCAGACACATATTCGCATAGTGTTTGTAACAACCCGTATATTTGGACCATTTAAATTGACAATAATCCACACATGTCAACTTAAATAATACAAAACACGAATCATTATGGGATTATAAATACATAAATGTAAATGAGAATCAATACAACATCACAGAACAGTCACAGAATAATGCAGCGGAAAATACATCGTCATAATAGCAGTTCATGAAGCCACTATATAATATACAACAATGTCTCAACATCAAGTGACTAGTACCAAAAATGTCCAACAGACTAGGACATCAATACAGGAATATAAATAGACTGATAAAGATAAATGCTAAGCCTTCAGCATCTTCAACCAACCTTGATCAGCAACTGGATAGCTTCAGACTGACCCGAGCATATGCAAAAGAAACACTCGAGTCAGGACTCAAAATCTTATACAATTAAATCAAGTGCAAGGTAATAGTTCATAACTTAAAGATGGGTGAAATAACATCTCTAAGGATCCGATAAACTATCTATATATACAATAGAATACGATAGATAGGTAATGCCTAATCAGTAAAGTACGATATTAAAATAGTGTTAAGACATGGCCCATTCCATCCTTAACACGTTTTATTCCCAAGAGCATATACAAGACCGTAGTTTCCCCAAAACCGGAAGTCACCAGAGGGCAATCCATATACTAAGGTACAAATCAAAACGTAGTGGTCACGAATAGGATAATCAGTATGACAAGGTACATGAGGCGATACCAACTAGGATACTAGTAGTTGCGTGATCCGGACTGATGTTGAGCATAGCAGCTACTACCTCAACACCGCGAAACAACACTCCCAAATCAAGGGGTGCACCCAAATCGAATCACAAAAGTAATAGATATGGTATCGAAGAAGTGTGTCCGCTAGAGGTAGCGAACCTCAATGGCCCGGCGCGGCTCCTGTTTTAGTCATGTCAGGGGTCGTCCAATATCGTTCTCTTTCTTCAGTCAACGCGATCACCAAACCATCCACTTCATTCTGGATCAACACTTCGCGTGTAATAGTTATTAAAGTGGTTTTCGGTATCGACAGAGAGTATGTCCATATCCGATCCCGGACTCTTTAATAACTACGTATTTATTACCCAATGGTCATTTAAGTTAAAGTTTAAAACAAATCAAAGTCCGAAAGTCAAGGTGCAAATTTGACTTCCAAAATTTGACATTTCACGATTCAATTTATTTCGGATATTTAAAATCATATTTCCAAATGAAATTTGTAGTTCAACATTTTAACTAACAATATAGTTAAGTATTCAAGTTCAATTTAATAACTCTCTTATTAAATTTAGTTCAAAATCAATTTATCCAAATTTACCGGTCAATTAAGTTCGAGTCGTTAGATCAAATTCTATTTATCTCAATTCATGTTTACATTCATCGTTACATTAAATATAATCATAAATTTGATTAAATCGATTTCATTAGATTTAAAATCATTTTACATTTAAATTATCGCTAAATTAAATCCATAACTTTAGTTAGTTTCGTATTCCATTTTAAATCAAAATTTCCTAAATCTAAATTATTATTTATGACAAGTTCAAATCTATTTAATTTAAAACTCAGTCTAAATCTAAATCTACCAATTTAATAAATTAAGTTATTAAATTTTAAAACTCACTTGTTTTAAATCTTATTTCAATCAAATTCTCCAATTCATTTTCTTCAATTAAATAGATTTATTAATCCGTTTCAATTTTATCCATTAATTTATTTCAAATAAATCCATTAATTTATTTCAATTAAATCCATTTATTTATTTCAATTAAATCCATTAAGTCGTTACTTGATTTCCAAACAATTTAATAAGTTCATTTCTTAATTTCAAATAGATTTCAATTTCAAAATAATTTCGTTGACCAATCGGGTTTCTTATTTTTAATTGTCTATCCTAGGCCAAGTTATTTAAGTGGGTATTTATCATTTCAACCCGATATCATTCAATATAAACAAATCATAACAAAGGGAACTTGCAGTGTGATAACTGGGATGGTGTCAAAGTAAATAAACAAGCAATAGCAACCATACATAACAAATTAACAATTTATTCAAGTAATCCCGAAATAACCCTATTAACTTACATTTGTTATTATGTAAATTAATACAATTATTCCTAGAATCCTACGGATTAAAGATTATCACATTTATATTCTTACTTGGTGTCCGTTATCAAATTTCTACATCAATCGTACTTATCAATTTTAATGTCACTATTATTTACTCTAATTAACATCGTATTACAGTTCAACATGTTTAAACAATATATGGCGTCAACTTTTAGAAATTAACAATTCATTTCAACCAAATTTTAACAATCAACAATTTAATATCCAGATTAATATTAACAACAATTATCACTTGATTATCATAGCATAATAGATTTAGTCGTGAATATAAATTATTCACCTTGCGTGGTTGGAGAAGATGGCGCGGCACGAAGAAAATAGACAAAATAGATCCTAATAGGCACGACGCAAAATGAACACAAACGATCAACGGAACAAGGTAGGTTCGACAAGCGGATAAAATAGCTTATGTTTCCGGATCAATAACAGGAGCTGGATTAAAACACAAAGCAATAGACTGTATGTGAGCAACTGGGAATTTCGAAAATGTATACTGTTACCAACATAACAGGTTACACATTCATATTAATATATATAAAGTAAAGTAATAGTTTTTTTTTCATAGAAAATTTCTCTACATGAACTACACAACAGAACTTCGGGACTCCAGATATTTTTTTTTTTTGCATGATGGAGGCTTCGGCTGTGGTCAGGCGGTGGGCTAGGGTCTGGTGGTACGGCGGAGGCGGGCTGTGGCAGTGGCGGAGGGGAGCTGGGTGGGTTGCGGCGTGGGCGATGCAGGGCAGGGGTCGGTGAATGCGCAGGTGGGTGGTGGGTTTCGTGAGTGGTCGCTGTAGGGGGTCTCGGCAATGGTGTGGACGTGGAGGCTGGGTGGGCGAGGAGCGGATGGAGGCGGAGCAGTGTGGTGTGGGAGGGCGTGGCCGAGTGGACTGGGGAAAGGACGTGGGGAATGTGCGGAGCTGGAATGGGCGGAGGGCTGGCGGCGGGCGACTGGGGGTACGGCAGTGGCGGGCGAAGGCGGGGTGGGAGGCTGGAGACGTAGGCGGGCTGGCTGGGGTATGGGCTGCAGGCGGGGGAAGTGGGACGGGCAGTGGGTTGCGGTTGGTGGAGCTGAGGGGCTGGAACGTGGGTGGGTGACGGAAACGAGCTGGTAGGGGCGGAGGTGGTGGGGTTGGGTGGGTTGTGCATGCAGGCGGACCGGCATGGAGTACGGGCAGGCAGCTGGATGTGGAGGCGGAGGCAGTGGGGAGGTGGTTGGCTGGGCACTGGACTGGGGACGTGGGTGGCCGAAGGTGGTGGAGGCTGGGGGTACGACAGTGGGGCGGAGAGAATTGGCTGCTGGGAGGTGGAGCGGAGGCCAGTGGTGGGGTGGAGTGTTTCATTTTCTGGGTTCACAACAAACAACAAAACAAAACAACAAAAAAAAAAAAAAAAAAAAGTGAAAAAGGAAAGAAGGAGGAAGAGGTGGGTTTCATTAACCAGTTATGAAGAAGGGAAGAGCACGTACCAGAGAAAAGCAGTGCAATTAATGTCAACTGATGCAGAGGAGTTAATGAAGCAGAGGCATTAATGAAGGCACATATATAGAGAGGGCTTCAGAGTGTGCAGAGAACAATGCAATGATGATTTTCTTTTTTTTTTACAGTGGTGGCTATTTGTGTTCCCAAGGTCAGCTGAAAGGCTCTCTCAATTTTAAATATTGAAATGTTGGGTACCGGTTTTCGCTGCGTAACGGACCGGTGTGTGCTCCGTTAACAATTATAATTTGCAACGCCGAACTCCGATTGACACAAACAAATATACCGTTTTGATCAGCGCGACGAGGCGGACCCAACGGTATGAAGATATTGATGGTTTGACATTGTTTGCGAAGTGGCGAATCTTATTAACCCATTTGCACGAGTGAACATTTTAACTAGCAATTAAAAGCGAAATTTGACGAAACGAAATGCGCCGTTATGATCAGAATATTTTTCTTATGCAACATTGCGAAAAATGTTAAAGTTCGGATGATAGAAAATTTACACGCAAAATTAAAACTAATATGTAAATTTGACGAGCGAAATTTTCTACAATATTTTTCGACGAAATTTGGCGTACGCCTATGTCTATCTAGACGCATCCCAAATGTGAAGTTTGAACGGTAACGGAAATCGTTTGTGAATATTTGAAATTCCTACTACGGAGAATGCAGCAAAACAGCGAAGAATAAGATCGACGGAGCTAAAGATGTCCGAATTTTGAAAAACGAAAAACGACGCCTTCGTCAGAAAATGATTTAGAATTTTTCTATGTAAAAATATTTAGGTTCGGAAGATGAAATTTTCATGCTTTAAAAATGAACTGATGTGCAGTAAAACGCGCACGAAGTTTACTGCGGTATTTTCCGACGAAACTTTACCCATATCTACAATCATCTTGGCGCAATTTAGAACCAAAGTTTGGACGCCGATTGAAATCGTATGTAAGTTTCTCATTTTTTATTAAAATAACGGTTCTAAATTTTTTTTAAATTGGGTCGGAATTTCAGGGTCGTTACATTCTCCCCTACTCAAGACTTTTCGTCCTCGAAAAGGAACAAAGTAAAGAGTGGAAGAACAAATAACAAAGATACAAAGGATTTAGAATAGATCATTGAATATAGTAAAGAGTATAGAATGGAATTTACCTTCAACAAACAATTCTGGATTAGAATCCCGGATACTCTCCTCGGTTTCCCAAGTGCAATCCCGATCATCGGGACTCCATTGGACTTTGACTAGGCTAACCGACTTCCTTCTAAGTTGCTTTGTATCCCTATCAATAATACGAAGTGGTCTCCTCTCTATAGTCAAATCCGGCTCAATATCAACTTCATCTAACTGAGCAATAGGAATGGCCATGGATGGATCGTGTACAACTTTCCGAAGATGTGAAACATGGAAGACGTTGTGCACGCCCTCAAATTTCTCCGGTAGTGCAACTCTGTAGGCTAGTGTACCAATTCTCTCAGTGATAGTGAATGGTCCAACAAATCTAGGAGCGAGCTTCCCTCTACGACCAAATCGAATAACATTCTTTAAGGGTGATACCTTAAGGAATACCTTATCCCCAATCAGGAATTCTAAATCTCTTCTACGCCTATCAGCATAGCTCTTCTGTCTATCCTGTGCGGTCTTCATCTTTCTTCTGATTTCATTTACCTTCTCGGATGCTTCTATAATCATATCTGGGCCAAGAATTAATCGATCACCAGGCTCAATCCAACAAGCTGGCGATTTGCATGGCCGTCCATATAAAGCTTCGAACGGTGCCATATCGATACTTGCCTGAATATAAAGGTGGTTAAATTTCCATTCAAATTTACTTATTCAAATTGAAATTTTGATTTACCTGATAACTATTATTATAAGTGAATTCAACCAAATGGAGATGGTCTTCCCAAGATCCACCGAAATCAATAATGCAGGCACGGAGCAGATCTTCTAAAATCTGATTCACCCTTTCAGTTTGGCCATCTGTTTGAGGATGATAAGCTGTGCTCAGATTCAGTTTAGTGCCCAAGACGTCCTGAAATGCCTTCCAGAATTTACTAGTGAATAAAGGGTCTCTATCGCACACAATACTAGATGGAACCCCATGGAGTCTAACAATCTCTCTCATATATATCTCGGCCAAACTCAAAACAGTACGAGTGGTCTTAACCGGAATAAAGTGAGCAGATTTTGTCAACCTATCAACAATCACCCATATACTCTCGTTACCTTTTCTGGTCCGCGGTAATCCATCAATGAAGTCCATAGAAATCTGATCCCATTTCCAACACGGAATCTCTAGGGGTTGAAGTAATCCTGCAGTCTTCTGGTGATCGGCCTTAACTTGTTGGCAAGTGGTGCATCTACTGACATATATAGAAATATCCCTCTTCATCCCACTCCACCAATATAAACGCTTCATATTTCGGTACATCTTAGTGACACCAGGATGAAATGAAAGTGATGACCGATGGTTTTCTCTAAGCACTTCTTGTCTCAATCCATCAACATTAGGAACGCAAATACGATTGTCAATCCTCAGAACTCCATTACTATCTATCTGTGCTCCCACTTTACTGTCGGTATTTCCAACTCTACCAAGCACTAACTCCTTCATGCGATAGAGCAAGGTGTCTTCATATTGTTTGTCCTTGATGCGATCCACAAGAGATGGGGAGATAACAAGCTGAAATAGCATGCCTTCTACAAGATTACAGCATGACAATGCTTTGCTACGGCTCAAAGCATCAGCTACAACATTTGCTTTCCCAGGAGTATAATTGATATCGAGATCATATGCAGCTAAGAATTCAAGCCATCGAACTTGTCTCTGGTTCAAATCCTTCTGAGAAAAGATATACCTCAAGGACTTATGATCGGTGAATAATTCAAATTTAATTCCCAAAAGATGATGCCTCCACAGTTTCAGAGCAAATACAACTGCAAGAAGCTCTAGATCATGAGTTGCATAGTTTACTTCATGGATCTTCAATTGGCGGCCAGCATAAGCAATAACCTTTCCGCTTTGCATAAGAACAGCGCCTAAACCTTCTCGGCAAGCATCTGTATAGACAGTTAATTCTTCACTTCCATCGATTACCGCAAGAACTGGGGCTGAAGTTAACTTACGCTTCAATTCATTAAAAGCTGATTCACACTTCTCACTCCAAATAAACTTGACATCCTTTCGGGTTAATGCAGTGAGTGGGGCAGAAATCCGGGCAAAGTGCTCAATAAATCTACGATAATAGCCGGCCAAGCCCAAGAAGCTACGGATATCAGTAGGAGTTTTGGGAGTCTCCCAATCCTGTAGATAAATTTCAAATTAGAAGGGATAAGAGAAATTGAATAGAAATAGAGAATAGGATAGAACTTACATTGATTACGGCGATCTTAGCTGGATCGACCGAAATCCCATTTTCAGAAACAATGTGGCCCAAGAATCTCACTTCGTCTCGCCAGAAGTGGCATTTAGAGAATTTGGCCTTAAGTTGATGATTTCGGAGAGTTTCCAAGACATAAGCAAGGTGTGTCTCGTGCTCCTTCTTGTCTTTGGAGAAGACGAGAATATCATCAATGAAAACAAGAACAAACTTGTTAAGAACATCGCGGAAGACTCGATTCATCAAGTCGACGAAATAAGCAGGTGCGTTGGTCAAACCGAAGGGCATAACCAACCATTCATAGAATCCGTTTTCGGTACGGAAAGCTGTCTTATGAATACTATCTTCTGCTACCCTGAGTTGGTGGAACCCAGTGGCAAGATCAAGTTGGGAGAAAACTTTAGCTCCATGGAGCTGATCGAATAAGTCATTGATGCGAGGCATCGGATAGCGGTTCTTGAGAGTGCGTTTGTTCAGTTCCCTATAATCAACACACATGCGAAGAGACCCATCCGATTTGGTGACAAATACAACTACGGCGCCCCATTCAGAACGACTTCTCCTAATCAAACCTTTAGCAAATAGATCATCAATTTGAGTTTTAAGTTCAGCTTTTTCTTTAGGAGCCATCCTTCTGTGAGGGAGGACTACGGGAGTAGCTCCTGGAATAAGATCAATGCGAAAATCGATTTCCCGTTTAGGTGGTAGGGAGTTGACCTCTCCAAATACATCGGGAAATTTCCGAACAATGGGGGTAGTGCTAAGATCATCCGGGTGAGCATCAAGAGAGAATATGAAGCTTCCGGCATATTTCTGTGGTGATTTGCATTCAATGACAAGCGGTAGGCCCTTGTCATTGACTAGAGAAACAGAACGAGCCTTGCAAGAAATAACAGCATCGAATTTCCTTAACCAATCAGCACCTAACAAAATGTCAAATGCTGCGAAGCCAAGAACATAAAAATCCCAAGTGAATCGATATCTTCCATACAAGAGCACAACCTCTTTGCAAATTCGACTGAGATTGGCAAGTCCTCCAATAGGGTTGGAGACGCATAAGGAAGTAATAGCAAGAGTAGGTTCTAAGTTGAGCTTATTACAAAGATCAATAGATATGAAGCTATGAGAAGCACCAGTATCGAATAATACCTTAATAGGTAAATCATGTAATGAAAAAGTACTTCGTAAGGTACCTTGGTCATCCTGAGCAGGCGGTGTAGGAGTGGTGATGGCAAAAACTCCAGATGGTGTGCCACGCTTATACAGTGGGCAGTCTTTCTTGAAATGACCTGGCTGGAGGCAGACATAGCATAAGTCTTTCCTAGTCGTAGAAGGTGGTGGAACAGCAGCACCGGTAGATGGACAACTATTAGCATAATGGCCCTTCTTATCGCATTTGAAGCAAGTGATATTAGCAAGGTCGATTGGGCTTTTCTGGGCATATCCCAATCCAGTAGTCTTCTGCCAAGATTTCTTTTGTTGATCAAAGTTCATCTTCCTCTTCCCGAGCTGACTAGAGGAGGGCTGAGTAGGAGCAGCCTTGGTAGTAGGTCCCCTAGGCTTTGCCTCATATCTAAGAGCATAGTCAACAAGCTCTGTGAAGGTGCAGTGAGTGTGGCCAGTAAGCAAGTCATAATACTCTGGTCTAGCTCCCAGAATGAACTTCTCGTTCTTTAGAAGCGGTGTATCAATCAATCCCGGGCCGAACTTGGAGAGTTCGTTGAATTTCCTCTCGTACTCAGAAAAAGTCATACTGCCCTGCTTAAGATCCATAAAAGCTCTATAAAGTTGGGTTTTCCCAGCAGCGGGCATCCATTGTGCCGAGAAAGTATCCCTAATCAAAAGATAGGCAAGATGAATAACATTTCAAGATTAAAAGAAGAATTTAGACTACGGAATCCAATTAAATTTTATACCTAAACTGGGCCCAAGTAATGGTGTTCTCCTCGATACGAGAAGTAACTGATTCCCACCAATCTTGCGCGGCATCCTGAAGTTGCCAGGCAGCAAGCTGACGCTTCTGAGCATCAGTGATCTCCAGACCAGAAAATATCTTCTCTAAACCTTTAAGCCATTGCTGAGCCTCAATAATGTTCTCGGATCCAGAAAACTTAATACCTCCCAGCTGTGTATACTCCTTACTAAGAATGGTGAATTTGACAGGAGCTGGAGCGATGGGTGCAGCCTGAGCAGGACCATGGCCCCTTCCTCCCCTATGGTTTCCTCTGGTACCCATCCTGAAATACCAAAGAGATTGTTAAAGCCAAAGGATAGAAAATCATAGAATTTTAAGGAAGGTCTAATCAATGAATCAAACGAAGTTTGAAATGAAAGGATTTGGATATTGAACCGATTCTCCTCATTCTAGGGTATTGCTACCCTATCTCTAATGAGTTTATATATAATCCCAAACTAAGGTTTTTAGGGAAACCGAAGCTCTGATACCAACTGTAACAACCCGTATATTTGGACCATTTAAATTGACAATAATCCACACATGTCAACTTAAATAATACAAAACACGAATCATTATGGGATTATAAATACATAAATGTAAATGAGAATCAATACAACATCACAGAACAGTCACAGAATAATGCAGCGGAAAATACATCGTCATAATAGCAGTTCATGAAGCCACTATATAATATACAACAATGTCTCAACATCAAGTGACTAGTACCAAAAATGTCCAACAGACTAGGACATCAATACAGGAATATAAATAGACTGATAAAGATAAATGCTAAGCCTTCAGCATCTTCAACCAACCTTGATCAGCAACTGGATAGCTTCAGACTGACCCGAGCATATGCAAAAGAAACACTCGAGTCAGGACTCAAAATCTTATACAATTAAATCAAGTGCAAGGTAATAGTTCATAACTTAAAGATGGGTGAAATAACATCTCTAAGGATCCGATAAACTATCTATATATACAATAGAATACGATAGATAGGTAATGCCTAATCAGTAAAGTACGATATTAAAATAGTGTTAAGACATGGCCCATTCCATCCTTAACACGTTTTATTCCCAAGAGCATATACAAGACCGTAGTTTCCCCAAAACCGGAAGTCACCAGAGGGCAATCCATATACTAAGGTACAAATCAAAACGTAGTGGTCACGAATAGGATAATCAGTATGACAAGGTACATGAGGCGATACCAACTAGGATACTAGTAGTTGCGTGATCCGGACTGATGTTGAGCATAGCAGCTACTACCTCAACACCGCGAAACAACACTCCCAAATCAAGGGGTGCACCCAAATCGAATCACAAAAGTAATAGATATGGTATCGAAGAAGTGTGTCCGCTAGAGGTAGCGAACCTCAATGGCCCGGCGCGGCTCCTGTTTTAGTCATGTCAGGGGTCGTCCAATATCGTTCTCTTTCTTCAGTCAACGCGATCACCAAACCATCCACTTCATTCTGGATCAACACTTCGCGTGTAATAGTTATTAAAGTGGTTTTCGGTATCGACAGAGAGTATGTCCATATCCGATCCCGGACTCTTTAATAACTACGTATTTATTACCCAATGGTCATTTAAGTTAAAGTTTAAAACAAATCAAAGTCCGAAAGTCAAGGTGCAAATTTGACTTCCAAAATTTGACATTTCACGATTCAATTTATTTCGGATATTTAAAATCATATTTCCAAATGAAATTTGTAGTTCAACATTTTAACTAACAATATAGTTAAGTATTCAAGTTCAATTTAATAACTCTCTTATTAAATTTAGTTCAAAATCAATTTATCCAAATTTACCGGTCAATTAAGTTCGAGTCGTTAGATCAAATTCTATTTATCTCAATTCATGTTTACATTCATCGTTACATTAAATATAATCATAAATTTGATTAAATCGATTTCATTAGATTTAAAATCATTTTACATTTAAATTATCGCTAAATTAAATCCATAACTTTAGTTAGTTTCGTATTCCATTTTAAATCAAAATTTCCTAAATCTAAATTATTATTTATGACAAGTTCAAATCTATTTAATTTAAAACTCAGTCTAAATCTAAATCTACCAATTTAATAAATTAAGTTATTAAATTTTAAAACTCACTTGTTTTAAATCTTATTTCAATCAAATTCTCCAATTCATTTTCTTCAATTAAATAGATTTATTAATCCGTTTCAATTTTATCCATTAATTTATTTCAAATAAATCCATTAATTTATTTCAATTAAATCCATTTATTTATTTCAATTAAATCCATTAAGTCGTTACTTGATTTCCAAACAATTTAATAAGTTCATTTCTTAATTTCAAATAGATTTCAATTTCAAAATAATTTCGTTGACCAATCGGGTTTCTTATTTTTAATTGTCTATCCTAGGCCAAGTTATTTAAGTGGGTATTTATCATTTCAACCCGATATCATTCAATATAAACAAATCATAACAAAGGGAACTTGCAGTGTGATAACTGGGATGGTGTCAAAGTAAATAAACAAGCAATAGCAACCATACATAACAAATTAACAATTTATTCAAGTAATCCCGAAATAACCCTATTAACTTACATTTGTTATTATGTAAATTAATACAATTATTCCTAGAATCCTACGGATTAAAGATTATCACATTTATATTCTTACTTGGTGTCCGTTATCAAATTTCTACATCAATCGTACTTATCAATTTTAATGTCACTATTATTTACTCTAATTAACATCGTATTACAGTTCAACATGTTTAAACAATATATGGCGTCAACTTTTAGAAATTAACAATTCATTTCAACCAAATTTTAACAATCAACAATTTAATATCCAGATTAATATTAACAACAATTATCACTTGATTATCATAGCATAATAGATTTAGTCGTGAATATAAATTATTCACCTTGCGTGGTTGGAGAAGATGGCGCGGCACGAAGAAAATAGACAAAATAGATCCTAATAGGCACGACGCAAAATGAACACAAACGATCAACGGAACAAGGTAGGTTCGACAAGCGGATAAAATAGCTTATGTTTCCGGATCAATAACAGGAGCTGGATTAAAACACAAAGCAATAGACTGTATGTGAGCAACTGGGAATTTCGAAAATGTATACTGTTACCAACATAACAGGTTACACATTCATATTAATATATATAAAGTAAAGTAATAGTTTTTTTTTCATAGAAAATTTCTCTACATGAACTACACAACAGAACTTCGGGACTCCAGATATTTTTTTTTTTTGCATGATGGAGGCTTCGGCTGTGGTCAGGCGGTGGGCTAGGGTCTGGTGGTACGGCGGAGGCGGGCTGTGGCAGTGGCGGAGGGGAGCTGGGTGGGTTGCGGCGTGGGCGATGCAGGGCAGGGGTCGGTGAATGCGCAGGTGGGTGGTGGGTTTCGTGAGTGGTCGCTGTAGGGGGTCTCGGCAATGGTGTGGACGTGGAGGCTGGGTGGGCGAGGAGCGGATGGAGGCGGAGCAGTGTGGTGTGGGAGGGCGTGGCCGAGTGGACTGGGGAAAGGACGTGGGGAATGTGCGGAGCTGGAATGGGCGGAGGGCTGGCGGCGGGCGACTGGGGGTACGGCAGTGGCGGGCGAAGGCGGGGTGGGAGGCTGGAGACGTAGGCGGGCTGGCTGGGGTATGGGCTGCAGGCGGGGGAAGTGGGACGGGCAGTGGGTTGCGGTTGGTGGAGCTGAGGGGCTGGAACGTGGGTGGGTGACGGAAACGAGCTGGTAGGGGCGGAGGTGGTGGGGTTGGGTGGGTTGTGCATGCAGGCGGACCGGCATGGAGTACGGGCAGGCAGCTGGATGTGGAGGCGGAGGCAGTGGGGAGGTGGTTGGCTGGGCACTGGACTGGGGACGTGGGTGGCCGAAGGTGGTGGAGGCTGGGGGTACGACAGTGGGGCGGAGAGAATTGGCTGCTGGGAGGTGGAGCGGAGGCCAGTGGTGGGGTGGAGTGTTTCATTTTCTGGGTTCACAACAAACAACAAAACAAAACAACAAAAAAAAAAAAAGAAAAAGTGAAAAAGGAAAGAAGGAGGAAGAGGTGGGTTTCATTAACCAGTTATGAAGAAGGGAAGAGCACGTACCAGAGAAAAGCAGTGCAATTAATGTCAACTGATGCAGAGGAGTTAATGAAGCAGAGGCATTAATGAAGGCACATATATAGAGAGGGCTTCAGAGTGTGCAGAGAACAATGCAATGATGATTTTCTTTTTTTTTTACAGTGGTGGCTATTTGTGTTCCCAAGGTCAGCTGAAAGGCTCTCTCAATTTTAAATATTGAAATGTTGGGTACCGGTTTTCGCTGCGTAACGGACCGGTGTGTGCTCCGTTAACAATTATAATTTGCAACGCCGAACTCCGATTGACACAAACAAATATACCGTTTTGATCAGCGCGACGAGGCGGACCCAACGGTATGAAGATATTGATGGTTTGACATTGTTTGCGAAGTGGCGAATCTTATTAACCCATTTGCACGAGTGAACATTTTAACTAGCAATTAAAAGCGAAATTTGACGAAACGAAATGCGCCGTTATGATCAGAATATTTTTCTTATGCAACATTGCGAAAAATGTTAAAGTTCGGATGATAGAAAATTTACACGCAAAATTAAAACTAATATGTAAATTTGACGAGCGAAATTTTCTACAATATTTTTCGACGAAATTTGGCGTACGCCTATGTCTATCTAGACGCATCCCAAATGTGAAGTTTGAACGGTAACGGAAATCGTTTGTGAATATTTGAAATTCCTACTACGGAGAATGCAGCAAAACAGCGAAGAATAAGATCGACGGAGCTAAAGATGTCCGAATTTTGAAAAACGAAAAACGACGCCTTCGTCAGAAAATGATTTAGAATTTTTCTATGTAAAAATATTTAGGTTCGGAAGATGAAATTTTCATGCTTTAAAAATGAACTGATGTGCAGTAAAACGCGCACGAAGTTTACTGCGGTATTTTCCGACGAAACTTTACCCATATCTACAATCATCTTGGCGCAATTTAGAACCAAAGTTTGGACGCCGATTGAAATCGTATGTAAGTTTCTCATTTTTTATTAAAATAACGGTTCTAAATTTTTTTTAAATTGGGTCGGAATTTCAGGGTCGTTACAGTGTTCCTTAGAATTACAATTGTAGCATCCTCCACGATTAGGGATTGGAGTCTTTGCTACAAAAGTAGTTTGCTTCACTCTCTTATTAGGATTAAGGCTCTTGAACTTAATATGCCTCTTCTTGGAAGTCCTAATATCACAAACACTTCCTTTACCAACCTCTTCATGTTGAAGAGTGATATCCACAAGCTGATTGAAAGGAACTTCAAGTTTCAAAGGTAAAATATTTTCGGGGTTCTTACACAAAGCACAGATAAACCTTTGATTCTTTACAAGATCCAAAAGTTGTTGGGCAGACATGAATACGCCATCTAGAGAAGGACTACTGGATTGACCAGCGCTAGGACTGCCAGATCCAACCATTTCTTCTTCTTTAAGAAAGAAAGAAGAAGAAAAAGTTATTCACAGAATGAATTTCAATCAAACTTGATTGATAAAACAAGGAATCATAAAAGAAAATAGGATAGAGCGGTACGAAGACTCGAATCAAATCCTATGGCACGATTCCTAAGAAAGACTTAGGACAACGATCCTTGCTAGATTATTCTACATTGTTCCGAAACCTGGCTCTGATACCAAGCTGTGACGCCCCACCTCTATACCCATGCTAGCCAAGGACACTACGGGGTAATGTCGTCAACTAGCACGGAGAATAAGGCTGTTGAGGAGCGACCATCTGTATAATTTCTTTGTGCGAGTACCGATATGCCAGATAAAAATATAACTTTTCATCTCAAGAGGAAATCTGACATACCGATACAAACTCAAAGCTACTACACAGTGGCTGTATGGACTTCAGAAACAAATATAGAAATAAACGTAACACAAATCAGTCACAGACAATTCATATCACAAAGGCGGAAATAGATATGAATATAATACATGAAAGTGTACATCAGAGTAGTGGTCAAATAAGATCCACGATAACACAAAAGAATAGATACAAGTACAAGGCAAAAGAATATGTATACATCAAGGAGTCTAAATCTCAAATGTATACAACAAAAACTACTAAACTAGAGTAGTTAGCCAAAAGTCAGAAGATGGATCCAGATTAGAAGTCATGAGGAAGCACCTGTAATATCTCAGTCTGACCCGAGTATTATTTAAGAAGAAAATAATAAACGGATCAGTCTAGCTATAAATATCAGATAAAGTGATATAGAATAAGAGATATGACAAAAACGTATCATAACCATAATACCATACTATGATAAGTACGTAATTGAAAATCAACAAGAGATTAATCAATATCACAAGAATCTTCTCAAAGATAAAAAAGAATGTCATATTCTTTATTTAATTCACCAAGCCACAATAATGACATACATATCAATGCCAATTGTAAAAGTTGGTGAAACATAAATTCCAGAATTCATCAACAAGAAATCCAGAAAACACAAGAAAGAGGATGGCCAATCCCATAAAAATGAGCCGGAGCTCCTCCTGACTGGGTATAGTCCCCCATTGCGGACTTTGAGCCGAAGCTCCTCCTGATGAGCCGAAGCTCATAAAAACGAGGAACAGTCCTCCACGTGGACAAAGAGACATCGCACATTGCTAGTCTAAACCACAAAATGATCATCATCGATCATCAAGAAATGTCGATTACACTAAGCTAGTAAATATAAGAGTTTAGCTTCATGTCCCATAACCACTTGCTTAACTCAAATATTTACGAACAGATTGTAGATCTCCACTAGAAAATTGTCACAAGAGTTTCAATCGAACAAGTCCATCAATTAACCGATGAAGTAAACGCAAGCGTTTCATACCGCTTGTTTTGCTAAGCCGTTTAATTATATTTTCTCATACGAATGAAGTAAAGGTTTGTATTTACTAATAGATTGGAAAACGGTTTTATAAACGAGTTTGTAATAAAATAGTGTTGAAATCGTTTTGATGAAAGGGTTTTGATATTTACTACTAGTATAGAAAACCTTTATATTTAAAGTGACAAATCATAGAAGTGATTGTAGAAACAATAAATCATAAAAATTCACATTCGAAGACGTGAATCGAATCCAAAGAAACCGATAAAGAATCCATCGAAATAGATATTCAAAAATCCCTAAAAAGGAGTCATCAAAGTCATAATAAATGATAACAACAAATAGGATCATCACGAATCGTTTCAAATTGGAAATTCAATCCCAAAATGCAAAGTGGGCTGAAATAGCAAATTCAGTTGACTAAACAGAGATTTCAGTTGACTAAACAGAGATTTCAATTGACTGAACAGAGAATTTCAGTTGACTGAATTCTGCCTGGAAACTTTCTGTTCCAGGTTCAGTCGACTGAACAGAGATTTTCAGTCGACTAAACCCTGCCTGGAAACTTTCGGGTTCCAGATTCAGTCGACTGAACAGAGAATTCAGTCGACTGAATCATGCTTGGGCTGTTTTTCAGCCTATACAAATGAAGAGCAAACTCTTCCAAAATGCAACCGGACGAACATTGGCTCTAAGGGATTATGCCAATCAGCAACCCGGCCCTATATGCTCCACGGTGCATCACCAAAAGCATGATCAAACATCCATAAAAAGATTTACACACAAATTTGACTTCAAAAACCAAAAATTGGAATATTCACAAAACCAATCCAAAACAAGAGCAAATGCACATGAAGAGGTGTTAGGAATTCATACCTAACAACCAAAGATAATTATAGTCATAGATGTGAGATAAAAATCTCACCTTTGAACCCAAACAAATGGAGAAGAAGCTTTGGAGCAATGGCAAGAGCAATTACTCTTCAATTCCAACACAACAAGCTTGAATCAAAGCTTAAAAGAAGAACATTCCCAAAGTTAGGTTTTGGAATTTCTGAAATAGAAGGAAGAAAGAGTTGGAGAAGAAGAAGGAGATGCTTACCTAGACTTCTTTGGAAATTTGGAGCAAAACTTGGATTTGCAAAATGAAATTAGGGCTTAGGAATTTCCATTTCCAATCTTTTCCCCCATTGTTCTCTTTAGAGCTGAAATATTAGGAATGAAAATGAATGAGGGGAGAGGGGTTCAGTTTGGGTATTAGTGGGCTAGTGGGTTGAACCCAAACTCAAACTTCAAGTGGAAAAGGTCGAAATTTTAGCTAGCTCCAAACATATCGAAGTTTATACTCAAAAAGGTCGCAAACATCATTTTGAACTCAATGGAAGTGGTCTCGAGTCCTAATTCAACTGTTTGCAAAAAGTAGCTTTTCGGACTAAAATCCGACTAACGATGAAATATTTAAATAAAATATTTAAATATAAAATCGATAAATATGCGGGTTGTTACAGGTTATGTAGTTGAAGGTTATCAGCGATATACTCCCAATTGGTAATGTTGCATGCTGTGTGTTGATCATTTATTGATCATTTGTGATCAAAGCATGGCTTTGTGAAAAAGCGTAGCTTTGTGGACGAGACCTCATAGAACCTCACAAACCGAAAATGATCGAAACAGGAATGATGCGGCAAGGTTATGAGGGTCGCGCCCTTTAGGGTATGTCATTTCCTTCTGGAAAAGGGTGGTATCATGGTATGGAGCCCAGATACTTACTCATGTGGACACACTATATTTATTACTGTGTGATGTTGGTTATCGAGCACTCAGATAAAGGTCCCAAAGGACCAGGGGGGTGGCATACTCGAGTAGTAGTTACCTAGTGTCAGGGGTAACCCGGCCTTATGTTGGCAGAGATCCGGTTAGGTTCTCGGGATGTAACAACCCGTAAATTTTAGAGGTTTTATTTATTAAATTAATTGAAATTTTGTGAAATTTTAAACAATAAAATTTGAAAATAAAAAATTTATTATTTGGAATACGTCTATTTCAATATGGCAACTAGTAAATTTTCACCTGATAATATTGAAGTTTATTTTATTGTGAAATTTTATTTCAATTTAAATCAATTAATAACAGTTGAATTTAAAAGTTTTTCGAAACCTAAATATGTCCACATGAGAAAATTTATTTAGAACACTCTGAATCTGACGGCGAAATTCGTTTCGCGAAATTCGGACGTTTCTAGCTCCATTTGGATTTTTCCGTACGGAATACAACATTTTCGATACCGATTATCGACTTTTGATCGAATGATCGTACCACTGATATCTGTATACCGTTTTGATTGTCTCATCGTGCTGATTTCTGTAGTATATTTATTTCTGTATTTTGATGACGGGTGCACGGCGGAATCTGTAAAACAGATAACCGTATTGGGATCGTTTGTGCTTTTGGTTTGTATATCCATTCAGATTGCCCAATAGTCTAACTTCGAACAGTCATTTGCTTTATTAATGCCTAAATTCCTGGCTGACTTTCAGCGTTCCATTCTTTTCATTATTAATTGCCGTTCCAACGTTTCCCTATCTTCCCTTTCATGGTTCATTTCTATATACCTACTTCTTCCTTATTCAAGCTGCTCATCTAAAGAAAATCTCAGATCCACTTCTTCAAACAAAACAAAAAATCAATCAAAATAAAAATTTCTGGAAGCATAACCGAAATTTGTGATATATATATCACGCACGTCTCCTACGGCTACCCCCTCTTCACTTCATCTCCCCTCCGCATGAACTGGTCGCTTCCCACGCTCGGCCACCCTCATCCATCCACTCCTCCCTCCAGTTCCAAGCAGGGTAACCACCTAACTTCATTCGCCACCACCCACATCACCTGAACCGCCATCAGCATCGCAAACCCCAGCTCACCAGTTCTCGTCCTCCTTGTCATCCATCTCCTTGTCGCTTGCAGCCAAAGTCCGGTTGTTCTGTGAATTTTTTAAGGTATGTATATATGTTTATAATTGTTAGTTGTATAAGTGAACATAAATTTTACATAAGTGTATATATGGGTCGGTCTGCACCTATGTTGTATATTAGTTGTATATATATAAAGTTTATATATATACGTGTCATTTACATCTAGCATATGTATATTTAAGTATGAAATTTTTCCAGAATCTTATGTAGCTGATATTGTAGTTCTACAAACGTATATGGCTTTGTTAAGTAGCTTTGTTTTATTTAACATTGATGTAAAACTGTATATGTAAGGTTATATATATATACTTGTTTCTATGCACTAGTTTATATATAAGTATTGCTTTAGATTATAATATAGTAGATTTGAATATAATAGTTATATTACAAGCCGTGGGTTTTATTTATAATTTTATGCTAGATTTTTTTTGAAAGTTATTTGTTTATTTTAAATTATAAGTTGGATATAATATGTCGTTCTTATGTATATATATGGGTAAGTTTTATATGTTACTGTATGTTTAGATCTGAGAATATAAACCAACTTATATACGTTACTTTATATTAAGTATAATATAATATTGTTTTATATTAACATTGTACTCGCAACTTAGATATAATATTGTTTTATATTAACAATATACGTTACTTTACATGGTTATAAGTTGATTTGTAACTTACTTTAGTCAGTTCTTTCATGCTTTGGTTCTGAAATTTATAAAGTATATATTATATAAAGAAAGTCTGCATAAATGTTGGCTATAAAATCTAAGTTCATATCAGTTTATGAAGTATGTTTGATGTTTAGATATATAATATATATAAGGTTGATGGTTTGCTCGCATATTTTTTTTTTGCCAGTTCCCTGAGCCTACATAGATTTGGTTCGATATAAAGATTTATGGTACATATATGACATTTCATATGTTAGTATGTTATCTTGATTCTATAATAAACATTGGTCTTTAAAATATAATATACAAGGCCACATATAAACATTTGTCTTAAACTGCATTGTATATTTACCTATACTCAGGTCTGCATACAAGTTATCATATGCCGACTTGCATATTTTAAGTTGGGGATGTGTCATAGTTATTATATGTTAGTTGTGTCAGTTGTAGTTTGTTTTGCTCATGTGTTATCAGTATACGTATATAGTAGTTATTTGTTTTGTTGACTTATGACTCAATGCAAGTTATAAGTTATATATGAATCTGTATAGTTCTTTAATAGTTATGAACTATGTATGCCAATTTGTATATATTAGTAATATATATGTATTATATATTGTTGATTTCAAGCATATATATAAGTATTATTTCAAATTCTATTATGTCTGATTTTAATATGTGCGTTTTAATTTAAAACAATGATTTTTGAAATACATATATATATTAAATTTTAAAAGATGTTTGAATTAGAATATGGTTTTTATATATAGTTATATATAAGTTCACTTATATAACGGATCTTTATCAATCTAGTTCTGATTTGAATTCGTCAATTCCTATTTATCAGCTTTGTCCATCGAACTCATGTCCATCGTGCTTTGCTTTGAAATTCGTGCTTGGATTCATAACTCAGCTCGTTCTCGTTCTTCTCTAACCTCGAAAGGTGAGTAATCACTCACGATTTAACGTTCTTATATTTATTAAATTTGGTTTCAATTGAAACGACAACTGAAATATGATGCTGTAGTTATTTAAATTGTTATATATGCTATTATCTGTAACTGGTCACCTGTGGGATATGACACCATATCCTGTTGTTTATATTATATTGTTATTGATGATATATGCCTGTGTTGTATTTTTTATTATCTGTTATCACTCTACAAGTTCCCTGTTAGTATAGAATTCACTATGGGTCGAAATGATACATACCCGAACGGACTTTAGAATAGGAGAAAATCGTTATGGGTTGAAATGATAAACCCAAGCGATTTTCAATTGATTTGAATTTGGGATTACGGGTCGAAATGATATCTACCCGTATGTATTTAAATTTTCGGATTGAAATGATAAATATCCGTATCACTTGACCATAGGATAGGAAAATTATATACAGACACCGTTGGTCCATATATAAATATTTTGAAAATAAATTCTATGGTTTTGGAAATAAATATATGGTTTTAATAAATGTTGAGCCTTAAATTATTATATATAAATGGGAATGATTTATATAGATTAAATAATGACATTTAATTTAATTAAGATTGATTTAATACATATAATATGGTTGAGTATTTAAATTTATGTTTCAAAATAGATTTCAGTAATAATTTGAATAAGTTAAGGTTGGGAAGATAAATTGAATTTAGTTGAAATTGTATTCATTAAAGAATTTTATTTAATTAAACCGATTTGGAACTTATTGAAATTGAGATTTAAGATATGATTTATAACTTGGGTTTGATTTAAGAAAATTAATGAATATTTCATGTTTAAATAAATTTAAGGAAATATTTAGTAGAATGTAATTTAAGGCTAGTTAAATGATATTGAATTTATTAAGTGAATATTCCCTGATTAAATAATAATGAAGTTAAATCAAGAGCTATATGAAACTGTTAAATTTAATTTTGAAAATATTTAATATTAAAGCCTTGAAATATAATAAAAAATTTAATGGTCTATTGAGAACTGAATTGAATTGATGAATTGAGCTTTGAATAAATTTGAATTTGGAATTGGAGTTGATTTGAATCGATTTGTGAGACTCGAGGAAATTATAAATACTTTACTTTATAAATTATTGAATCTATATATACTATTTTGGAAAATAGATATTTTTGAAATGAAAATGATATTTTGGTTTTGAAGTATAAATAAATTTGAAATGACCACGGTGTTAGAGTGTATATCTCTACCTTGTAGATAGTTTCGCAGATCCTTAAAGGATGTTATCCCAACATCCTTTAAGTTACTTGTATTTCAGTTGATATTTCACTTGAGTTGGATTTATTTATATAAGAATGTTAATCCTGACTCGAGTGTTTTGTGTTTTGCTTTACGCTCGGGTCATACTGAGTGATACAGCATTTGAGACTCACCTTTGGAGTTTGGAGCTTCGTTTGGAGATCCAACTATCGACTTAGCTTCCAGCTTTTCTAGTTGATCTGTTCAGAGAGGTCATCTGTTGTACTAGAGACTTCACTTCATTTGAGATATTCTGTTGTATTTTATTTCTAACTCTGATGTTTATATAGTAGCTTCATGAACTACTATTTATTTATTCCGCTGCGTATTATTGTATTACTCTGTGATTCTGTGATTGATTTATTTACTGTATATGCTGAGTTGTTCCAAATTTAAATTAACAATCTATTGTTTTGAATTATTCAAGTCAGACATGTGTGGATTTATTGTCGATTTAATGGTCCAAAAAGGTGGGTCGTTACACGGGACGTCCATCTAGAGGCGTACCCATTGATAGTAGGAAGTTCCTTAGCCTGACCATTTGTTGGAAATCCAATTTCCAATACGAACCTTGTACGGTATTAGTTGTAGAACCTGCCATTTACTTATGGTGGTCACCACTGTTTAGATGGTAGCTATAGTAGGCATAGTTCGGAATGTCTATGCTGGCTAAGATTAATATTATATTTCGAAAAGGTTTTCCTACACTATGCACTAGTAATAATATCAAAAGAGTTTTGTTTGCGTAGTAAGCATGTTTGACTATCATAAGAAGAAATCTCCTCCAATTCTGCGTTTGGATTGTGTGTGTGGCGGGAGGTCTTATGGTAGTTTCATTTTCCAAAAGCATTGCGGATTTCAATGTTTAAAATTCTTTTGTTGTTGTTTAAAGATAAACTGTTTTTGTTACTCACACCAGTCCCACGACTGACCTGGAGTTTATTGTTCCCTTCCTAAACTCAGGGTGCCCACAATTTCCCACACGGGTAGTCTAGAGTTGGGTTTCTCAGATATTCAGGCTTAGTAGATTATTTGGAGCTAGTTAACTTCATCAGAGTTGATGACTGACGTTTTTTATCTTGGTGCAATGTGATGGTGGTTCGAGCTGATGTTGCGGTTGTTGGATTCATTCTCTTTTGAAGATCATTTGGAGTTATCACTTCTGTTTTCCGTTGTATCATTATTTATCTCTGATATTGTTGTATCATATTCATATCATTGTTGTATATCATTCTGGATATTGTATTCATTGGAGTTGTATATGATATCATCTTTTTCTTTCTTCCGCTGTGTTGTTATACTTAATGGTGTTATAAGCTCCGGCATGACTCGAATTTCAACGATTGAATCTACGGCATTTTGAGTACAAGTGAAGTACGGATGCCGATTTTTGAACGTTGAAATTTGGATCGTGACAATTTGGTATCAGAGCTAAGGTTGAACTTTAGCTCAGGAGTATAACACATTAAGTAACTCTTTAGAGATAGGGTGAAGTATACCCTAGAATGAGTAATCCTTAAGATATCCGTTCGAATGCCTCAGTAAACCCTCTTACTATTCACTGATTGTAAGTATGAGTGCAAGAAGAGGATGAGATAGGGGACAGGGGAATATGACTATACCCTGTAACAACAAAGAAACAATCTTTTCTCTATCAATCTCTTTTGTTCGTCATCTTTTCTCAATTCTTTGATAGTTCCTGGTAGATCCAGGAAGGAAATTCGATATATTAATATGGGACATAAACTCCGGATGGACCAAAATTGTTTGTTTGGATGAATTGGTTGCTTTGGTTGTAATGGTTGATAGGTATACTTTAGTTTTTAAACTAAAAGTTTTGGAATTGTATCCATATATCTGTCTATACAATTTGGGTCCCAATATATTCTACGAATGGTTAGTTATCCCTTCGAACTAATCGATGCCACTGCATATTTCGTAGATCTGGATAACCCGAGTATTTTGTGAAGTATTAAAAAGATTCGTTCTTGTATCTATTATTGATATTCTGATTTGGTAAGCCAAATGCAGAATAGACGTTTAGTTTGATTTGATGAAATATTCTTCATCTATCTTTGTGTCTCCCTAGCAAATTTCGTTGACGAAATTCTTTTAGGGGGGAAGGTTGTAACGACCCTGGATTTTATATAAATTTAATTTGATAATAATTTAATTTTTGAATTAAAATTGTGAATTTAATCAATAAAGTGATGCGAGTTTCCCCGAATTAATAATATAAATTTTGTATAAATCATTTAAAATTAAAATATTATATATATATATATGTATTAAAGTGAATATATATGTATTTGAGCATATATGAGTAAATTTGAAATTATATATATATATATATTTGATTTGAATTTAAATCGTGAATAAATGGTTTAAAAAAATAAAGAAACATATATATATATAAGATATAAAAGTATAAAATAAATACATTAGATAAAATCTAATAACAAATTAAAATCTAGAAATTCACCTATATGAAAAAATGAATATAAAAATAATTTAGAAATAAATAATTGAAATAGAAATAGGAATACAAATATATAAGAAAAATTATAGAAAATTTTATATAGTAAACAAATTAGTTAAATTAAACAATATATTCATTTATATTACAAAATTATAAATTATAAAACAAAATAAATAAATTATAACAACATAATAAATATAGAAATACATTTAAATATAAAGACAAGTTAAAAACAACAAAAGAAGGAAACAAATACATATGAAAATATGAAACAAGTAAACAAAAGAAAATTAAATACAAGTGTAAAAGCATACATAGGAAGCCAACAAATCATCTTCATTTTGGTACACCCGAAAGAAAAATTTTATAAATGAAAACATGGTACAAGATAATTAATGCACGTACCCATCAGCCTCTACACCAAAGAAATATCCCTACTTATACTTGTACAAACCAATAAAAATATACATTACCCTGTACAAATATCATCATCAACCTGTAAATGTAAACTTCTTTTCTATACATCAAACTTCTTAATATTTTAGTTCATTCATTCAACTGTGTAAATCTAAAGAAGACATCATTCAGTTTAAAATCAATAACTTAGATTTAAATAACAATACCATCAACTAAAACCAAAGATTAAAGAGGGAGACTTCAACTAGCAAATTTCAAACCTGTTTCAACTTGAAGCTCTATTCTTCTTCAAAACACTGTGAGTAACATATTTTTCTTAACTTTTAAAGGTATAAATTTGTTGTTTACATATACATATTTCTGTGAATAAACTTGTTTAGATATGCATGGATTCTCTGAATATAAATGGAATCTGGAAATATTTTACAGGCTCATTTCCTGGAACTCTAGAACAAAGTTTTGATTTCAAAAGTCATTTCCATTCGATCTATTTGATGCTTGGGCTTAATTTAAAACAAAGATTGTTCGTTCAAGCATATACTAAGTTTTAAAAATTTATATAAGTTAAAACAATGTTTAATCTTCTATGGAAACAAGTTACTGAGCAAAACTTTAAACAAGTGAAAAATTCAAACCTTTAAATTTACAAATTCAGGTATATAGATCGAATTCGTGAGCTTAAATATGATTTTTAAGCTAGGTATGGTGATTTTTAGAAGTATGATTGAAGAGCAGTTTCATGTTGATCGAAAATCAAGTTTTGATCAAGTTCAGGAGACCGGAGGCTCGATCGGGGCCGGAGTTTCACGTAGAGGCGGAGGAGTCTACGGTGATGATGGGAAAAATAGCCGGAAGTTGTCCAGTTCACCGTGGCAATGATGGTGAGAAGTTTTTACTTCTAAACCTAGTTTTGTCGAGGTAAAGTGATTTGGTTCGTATGATGTCTGGAGATGATCGAGCGTGGCGTGGTTTCGGGAAATGGCAGAGGGGATGTTGACGAAGTGGTGGCCGGAGTCACATGAGTTCTGGTGGTCGGGGTCGTGAGTACGAGGCGTTGACAGGGACAAGTGGTGGTGGTTCCAGTTGTTCCAGGTTTGGTTTGTGAAGCTTGAACTTCGATCTCGAGTTTGGGTGGTGATCTGATGATCGCGAGAGGGTATGAAGGTGATTGAAGACTTGAGGAGATCATCGTGGATGATCGAAGTCGATCAGAGCCACCGTGCACGTACACGAGCTCCGATGCTTGGATGTTTCTGTTGTCTGGGATGAAGTAGAGAAAAGACTCGGAATTGACTTGAGAAAATCGAGTTGTTTACTCGAAGCAGGGACAGGGAAATCTCGGGTCAAAAGATTGTTCCAATTTTCAAACCTGATCCTGTTTTCTGAATTTAAAACTAAATTTAAAATTTAAAACTAAGGTTTTAAAACTGAGTTTAAATTAAAATGTAAACATAAATTCAAGTTAGTTTGAAAATAAATAAAGTTTCAAAGTCAATTTGTTTCAATAATTTAAAAATAATAATTAAATGTATGGGAGAATTTGAATTAAAATGGATTTGAAATTTGTAAATAAAAATTTAAACAAGTTGAAATTTAAAATGTTAAGCTTGGACTGAATATTGAAGTTGAATTCTAGATTTTGAAATGAAATTGAGTTTTATAAATTTAAATAAGTTTAAATGTTAAGGTCTTCTTCTAATATGTGAAATTTAAAGTAAATTGATTTTTAACTTTATTAAAGTTAAATAAGAATTCATTCTAAATCTTGAAATAGAAATGAAGTTTTAGATGAAAATTTGAAATGAATGGTTTCAACCATTTTTATAGGTGATGATTAAATCATAAATAAAAAGATGAGTTAGTCTTAAGTAAATGAAGATTTAATGAATTGTAATTCATTTATTTATTAAGTTAATTAATCATGATAATTAATGATTGTATTAATTAGTGATTATAAGTTTTAAATTTATTAATTAAGGTTTAAATTAATAAATGATTGGAAATTAGTTGGTTTGTAATCAAGAACTAGTTAATTTACAATTAACATTTAATTAATTAAATAATTTGAATTAATGAGTTATTAATGGCAAATTAATTTATAATCAGCAATGATTAATATAAGTAAATTTCTTTAGAAAAGTAATTAAAGAAATTTAATAATTGAAAAAGGTCATTAACTAAGATTGTATTTGAATAATTAATTAATGTGATAAATTTTAACAATAAATTAGATTGATAAATTTAATAATAATCAATTGTAGAACTATTAAGTAAAATTACTTAATGATAGTAATTGTGGAATTAATTATTCAGTATCATTAATTGAGTTAATTGAATCTGTTCAAGTTAGGTACTTTAGTTAATTGATTCAGAATAATCACTTGATAATTTGGGAAAATATAATTAGTTAGAGAAGTAATTAATAGATAATTACTGAATGTAATTAATGGAATAATGATCTGAAATTCGAGTAAATTATTTGTTAATAAATTAAAGGATTAATTAATAATTGTGATTAATTAATATTAATTTAATAATTAAAGATTAATTGATTCGTTAATTAAAATTGATTTGTTAATAATTAAAGGTTAACCAATGAATTTGAAAGGGAGATTTCTTTCAAATAATTTGTAATTAACTATGATGGTTAACCCAGATTAATAATTCATTCCTAAATATACATCTGATTTAAATTAATTAGTTGATTAATAAATTTACTTGTGAATGTTTGGATTCTATTGAATGTTGAATTATTTGATATTCTGATCTGTGATGCTGTGTGATATATATCCTGATTTGTGTTGTGATATGTACTGTAGTTCATTTATCTAGAATGAATGTAATATATTATCTGTAATTTATATATCTGTGATTTGTGAATAAAAGATAAGCGTTATAGTTATACCGCTTATCAACTATACTTCTGTATTATGATCTGTAATGACTGATGATGATGTTGCACAATTGTATTAAACCCCTGGACTACACCATACACACACAAATATGGATTTCACGTGGAAATCAGTAAAGTCACAGATTTTTGATAATTGTAAAGATTGAATTCTTGAATCCAAAATAGTTTTGGTATTGGAATTGAAAGCTTTTGAAAATGAGTTCAAATGATTTAATAAAAATTTGAAATTTAAATGATTTGAATTCAATATTTGTAATTGAATTCAATAATTGGAAACTATGGTCTAAAAGACCATATCGGTTATAAATGTGTTTTATATGAGTTTAAACCATTTTAAAAGTATGGTTTTGAGAATTTGAATTTAACCCAAGGATTGTAATTCGTATAAATGAAGCAGATTTTCCGAAATGAAAACTGTTTGTTTTCAAATGATAAAAGCTTTCATATAAGAAATGAAATTCCAATTTAAGTTAAAGGAATTTCAAGTTTGAATTGAAAAATGTTAATGTGTTTAAACCATTTAAAGAGAAGTTTTGGGTAATAAGTTGTGACTTAATTGAAATCCCAATATCCAGATGTTTATAAATATTACGCTCACTATTCGGTTTAGCCGGGAGAGGACTTTGTGTCATATAACCCATTCTGAATAAGTGATACGACGTAAATGGATAGCATTTGAAGACCGGGTATTTGCGAGAACGATAGGATAACCTATCGATTGTCTCTGCACTGGGTAGCTCCCGGTATAGAGATTCCCTAAGTGATGGGAAGTTCGATCGGGATTGTGAATACCCGGATTGCAAGGGCTTCTTTGGAAGTGCCTTCGGTTCTGTTCGAACTCGGAACAGACTTGTATGGTTGTATGTCTGACATTACATTTTGAGATATAAAGCTGATTTCTTTCAAATACATTTCTATTTGGTGGTGGAGAATTTATTCTCTTAGCTTAACACCCTTCTCTGAGACGTACGAGCTCAGAGGTTATGTAGTTGAAGGTTATCAGCAATATACTCCCAATTTGGTAATGTGGCATGCTGAGTGTTGCTGTGTGTTGATCATTTATTGATCATTTGTGATCAAAGCATGGCTTTGTGAAAAAGCGTAGCTTTGTGGACGAGACCTCATCGAACCTCACAAACCGAAAATGGTTGAAACAGGAATGATGCGGCAAGGTTATGAAGGTCGCGCCCTTTAGGGTATGTCATTTCTGTAACAACCCATAAATTTTAAACGGTTTTTAATAACGTATTTAATTGAATTTTAGAGAAATTTTAAATAATAATATTTTGAAATAAAAAATTTAATGTTTGGATTACGTATAATTAAATATAAGTAGTCAATAAATAAGAAAACATATAAATTTAGATTACGTTACTGGTTAATTAATTTGGGCGTACGTTCGTTTTAATTATTGCGCCTATTGTACGCACTCTTTTGTTTCATATCTTAGCTGTTAAGAATCAAATCAGCACGTGTATTTAAAGAAAAAGAATTTAATAATAATTGTTAATTGTAAATATTGATCTATTGAATAAAATTTAAGAGGAAACAATAGTTTAATTGTATTGTTGTAATTCAAATAAGTTAACCTCTAACAAATGAACTAAAATGGGTAACTAATGGATATGTTGAGTTATGTGTAATTATTAAATAATGTTTGATTTATTGTTAATAAAAAGAAGAAAAAAAGGAAAAATATTATGTTATGTTTATACATCAAATGGTGGTTTTGAAATTTAGTTTTGAAAGCAAGTATGGATTTTTGATTCAAAGAAAAATTTGGTCATAATATACATATATACACGGAAAGTTTAGTTTGGGTATAGGGTCCATTAATTTTTTGTGTGAGTTCTAGTAGGTATGTATGTATAGGTTATGTTAGTATTTTCAAATATATTACTCATTTCCTTGAAGTTTTGAAACACACTGTCCAATCAACCCATCAATTACTCTAATAATTTATTTTGGGAAATTCAAGGCACAGCTGTTTTATTTGCCATCATTTTTTTTCCAAACGGTTCATTTTGCCTTTATAACGTATCCTTCCATTCCATACTTATCTTTTTCCTTTACGTTTCAAATATGGAACGTGTTGTCTAATCAGCGATTTATTGCTTTAATTTCTCAACTAAATCTTAGGGTGACTGTTGCCATCCTATAATTATTTTGAATATCAAAACATATAAATTGTATACGTTTACGTTCATTTTTGGTCAGTTCTTCTGTTTTAAAGTATTATATTTATTTCTTAAAAACGGTTGCATTATGAAACATGTCTCTTCCAAATCTTCACCGTGCAGCCCAAGCAATATAATAAATTGCTTTAATAACGTTGCTGAATCAACGGTCATTTCAATTTATCATTTGTTGTACGTTTCCTTTTTGGTTAAAATTTGGCTACGTAAACATTAATTCAACAATAGGAAGAAATCATTCGTTTCCTGTAGCCACTTCATTTGCTTTAATTATTTCACGTGATTCATGCAGGTGACCGTTTCCATTCACTCAACCTTTATCTATATTTTTGTTTTAAATTTCTTTCCTCTGTTCACTAGGGTAATTATGGTATGATTCTTAGCCTATTGGTCTGCCTTTCCTTCTTTCCTTCGGCAATCAAAAAAACAAAAAAAACCTTAATTATTATCTCATTTCTTGCTTGCACGGTTACAAATAATCAATTAGTTAATTGCATGTTGTAGTCTGTTCATGCCTATTTGGTTCATAAAAATTATTAAGCATTTTACCCAAAGCAGCCAACTCACCTACATCGTTCTCTATCTATTTATTTGCATACAAGTTCAAACTTTTCCATTTTCTTTGATTGATAGATTTGTTGCCTTTATCTATTCTTTCTCTCCCTGTCTTTATTGCTTAAAGGAAAGCAATCTATCAAAACATGAATATTTGATTGTAGCCAACCGTTACCTATACCCAAATTTCCACCGTCATTCAAATATCAAACTTATATACTTTTTGCATTCATTTTGCTCATTTAATTTTACGTTTCTTATTCTAGCTTTTAAATATTGAGCTCCTCCCTTATATTTCTCTGTGGCCTTTACTTCTCTTCTTTGTTTCTTCTTTTTTTTCCCCTCTATTAGCTTCTCAAAACCATCACTCCGCAGCTCCTCACCGATCTTCCACCCCTCGTGCTCCTCCGTAGCCACTTAGACCGTAAACTCCTTCTTTTGCGTAAGTATATATATTTTTTTATATACCTATGGTATATTATAATATATACTGTGTACGTTAGTTTATATGCTTATATGTATATGTTGCTGTATGTTTATGAAAGAAAATATGTATATATTACACACTATATTCTCTGTTTCGTTTTAAAATATATAAGTGTTATAGGGTATAGGGTATATGGTACACATATATAAAGTTATATGTTGTATAAGAATATAAGTGGATTTGTACAGATAAAGCATGAGTTTATTGATATTATAATTATGTAAATACTGATTTTATATAAACAATTATATGATCTATTTTTGTATATTATAGAAATTGGAAAATCTGGTTCGACAATGAATATATGTTATACTGTTTATATATTTATAGTAATATATATTGATTTTGTTTTAGTATGATATAGACAATGTTTATAAGTTTTTTTTAAAAAAAAATCAATTTATATTAGTTTGGATTTTACCTGTTGGGTTAGATAGGGTCACTGAGTATACATATGTATATATTTATACCTTATATACATTTGTATATATATATTTGTTAATTATATTTTAAGTTATATGTTAGTTATAATATATTATGGTTTGTAGTATTCCTAATATTTTAAAACGGAAAATATATATTGTTGGAAACTTGTAATACAATCGCGTTGTATATTTTCTATTTAAGTTTATATAACTTTATATATATGTGTGTGTATATAATATAAAATTTTGTTCGCAAATGTCTATATGAGTATACATTAACTGGTTTTAAAAGATATAAATATATGGAGAATTTGTTCGAAATGTTGAATTAAATTTTAATTTGAGATATATGATTAAATTGATTTTTAATAATAAATAATAAAATTATATACATCATTTTCTGTCATATCAGGATGGTTCTAATTCATTTTCACCAAAATTCTTATCTCTCAACTTTGTTGAATTCGTGCCAATCTAGCGTTGCTTTGAAATTTGTAGCTTGTTGTGTTGTCTATCTTCTCTAGCCTCGAAAGGTGAGCAATCACTCACGATTATCGTTCTTTTATTTATTAAATTTGATTTCAATTGAAATGACAACCAAAATATGCTGCTGTAGTTATTTAAATTGTTATATATGCCATTATCTATAACTGTTCACCTATGGGATATGACACCATATCCTGTTGTTTATATTATACTGTTATTGATGATATTATGCCTTTTATATTATTATCTGTTATCACTCTGCAAGTTCCCTGTAGTTTAGTAATCACTATGGGTTGAAATGATACATACCCGAATGGACTTTAGAATAGGAGAAAATCGTTATGGGTTGAAATGATAAACCCAAGCGATTTTCATTTGAATTGAAATTGGGATTATGGGTTGAAATTATATCTACCCGTATATATTTAAATTACGGATTGAAATGATAAATATCTATATCACTTAACCATATGATAGATATATAAACAAACACCGTTGGTCCATATATATAAATATTTTAAAAAAAAATCTATGGATTTGGAAAGAAATATATGGTTTAACAAATGTTGATTCTTAAATTATTTAATTTAATTAAGATAGATTTAATACATATATTATGGTTAAGTATTTAAATTTATGTTTCAAAATAGATTTTAGTAATAATTTGAATAAGTTAAGGTTGGGAAGATAATTTATTTAATTAAACCGATTTGAAACTTATTGAAATTGAGATTTAAGATATGATTTATAACTTGGGTTTTATTTAAGTAATTTAATAAATATTTCTTGTTTAAATAAATTTAAGGAAATATTTAGTAAAAATGTAATTTAAGCTAGTTAAATGATACTGAATTTATTAAGTGAATATTCCCTGATTAAATAATAAATGAAGTTAAATCAAGAGCTATATGAAACTGTTAAATTTAACTTTGAAATTGTTGAATATTAAAGCTTTGAAATATATTGGAATTTAAATGGTTTATTTTGTGATTCAGATCTGCATTTGAAATCAATATAATTTGAATTTGTTATTTAGAAACTGAATTGAATTAAAATGGAAAAATTTAGATTGAATTAAATTGGAATTTGGAATTTGAGTTGATTTGAATCGATTTGTGAGACTTGAGGAAATTATAAATACCTTACTTTATAAATTATTTAGGAAAATAGATATATTTGAAATGAAATGATATTTTGGTTTGAAGTATAAATTAAATTGAATGACCACGGTGTTAGAGTGTATACTTTTACATTTTAGATAGTTCCACGGATCCTTAGAGGATGGTTATCCCAAACATCCTTTAAGTTACTTGTATTTCAGTTGATATTTCACTTGAGTTGGATTTATTGATATAAGAATGTTAATCCTGACTCAAGTGTTTTGTGTTTTGCTTTACGCTCGGGTCAGACCGAGTGATACAGCATTTGAGACTCACCTTTAGAGTTTGGAGCTTCGCTTGGAGATCCAACTATTGATTCAGCTTACAGATATTCAGTTGATTCCAGTGTTGTATTCAGATTTGATTATTGTATCGAGACTCCCGTGATTCGAGACTTCTGTTGTATTTTGTTTGCTCTATTATATATAAATGGTAGCTTCATGAACTACTATTCTCTTGTTTCCGCTGCATTCTGTTATATACTCTGTATTTGTGATTCTGTGATTATTTTATTTACTGTACATGCTGAGTTTTGCCAAATTTAAATTAACAATCTATTGTTTTAAATTATTCAAGTCCGACATTTGTGGATTTATTGTCGATTTGAATGGTCCAAAATAACGGGCGTTACAATTTCCTTCTGGAAAAGGGTGGTATCATGGTATGGAGCCCAGATACTTACTCATGTGGACACACTATATTTATTACTGTGTGATGTTGGTTATCGAGCGCTCAGATAAAGGTCCCAAAGGACCGGGGGGTGGCATACTCGAATAGTAGTTACCTAGTGTCAGGGGTAACCCGGCCTTGTGTTGGCAGAGATCCGGTTAGGTTCTCGGGACGTCCATCTAGAGGCGTACCCATTGACAGTAGGAAGTTCCTTAGCCTGACCATTTGTTGGAAATCCAATTTCCAATACGAACCTTGTACGGTGTTAGTTGTAGAACTTGCCATTTACTTATGGTGGTAACCACTGTTTAGATGGTAGCTATAGTAGTCATAGTTCGGAATGTCTATGCTGGCTAAGATTAATATTATACTTTCGAAAAGGTTTTCCTACACTATGCACTAGTAATAATATCAAAAGAGTTTTGTTTGCGTAGTAAGCATGTTTGACTATCATAAGAAGAAATCTCCTCCAATTCTGCGTTTGCATTGTGTATGTGGCGGGAGGTCTTATGGTAGTTTCATTTTCCAAAAGCATTGTGGATTTCAATGTTTAAAATTCTTTTGTTGTTGTTTAAAGATAAACTGTTTTTGTTACTCACACCAGTCCTACGACTGACCTGGAGTTTATTGTTCCCTTCCTAAACTCTGGGTGCCCACAATTTCCCACACGGGCAGTATAGAGTTGGGTTTCTCAGATATTCAGGTTTAGTAGATTATCTGGAGCTAGTTAACTTCATCAGAGTTGATGACTGACATTGCTTATCTTGGCGCAATGTGATGGTGGTTCGAGCTGATGTTGGGGTTGTTGGATTCATTCTCTTTTGAAGATCATTTAGAGTTATCACTTCTGTTTTTCGCTGTATCATTATTTATCTCTGATATTTTTGTATCATATTCATATCATATTTGTATATCATTCTGGATATTGTATTCATTGGAGTTGTATATGATATCATCTTTTTCTTTCTTCCGCTGTGTTGTTATACTTAATGGTGTTATAAGCTCCGGCATGACTCGAATTTCAACGATTGAATCTGCGGCATTTTGAGTACAAGTGAAGTACGGATGCCGATTTTTGAACGCTGAAATTTGGATCGTGACAATTTGGTATCTGAGCTAAGGTTGAACTTTAGCTCAGGAGTATAACACATTAAGTAACTCATTAGAGATAGGGTGAAGTATACCCTAGAATGAGTAATCCTTTAGATATCCGTTCGAATGCCTCAGTAAACCCTCTTACTATTCACTGATAGTAAGTATGAGTGCAAGAAGAGGATGAGATAGGGGACAGGGGAATACGACTATACCCTGTAACAATAAGGAAATAATATTTTCTCTATCAATCTCTTTTGTTCGTCATCTTTTCTCAATTCTTTGATATTTCCTGGTAGATCCAGGAAGGAAATTCGATATATTAATATGGGACATAAACTCCGGATGGACCAAAATTGTTTGTTTGGATGAATTGGTTGCTTTGGTTGCTATGGTTGATAGGTATACTTTAGTTTTTAAACTAAAAGTTTTGGAATTGTATCCATATATCTGTCTATACAATTTGGGTCCCAATATATTCTACGAATGGTTAGTTATCCCTTCGAACTAACCGATGCCACTGCATATTTCATAGATCTGGATAACCCGAGTATTTTGTGAAGTGTTAAAAAGATTCGTTCTTGTATCTATTATTGATATTCTGATTTGGTAAGCCAAATGCAGAATAGACGTTAAGTTTGATTTGATGAAATATTCTTCATCTATCTTTGTGTCTCCCTGGCAAATTTCGAGGACGAAATTCTTTTAAGGGGGGAAGGTTGTAACGACCCTGGATTTTATATAAATTTAAATTGATAATTAATTTAATTTTTGAATTAAAATTGTGAAATTAATCAATAAAGTGATGCGAGTTTCCCCGAATTAATATAAATTTTGTATAAATCATTTAAAATTAAAATATTGTTTATATGTATTGAAGTGAATATATATGTATTTGAGCATATATGAGTAAATTTGAAATTATATATATATATATTTATTTGATTTGAATTTAAAACGTGAATAAATGGTTTAAAAAAATAAAGAAACATATATATATATATAAGATATAAAAGTATAAAATAAATACATTGGATAAAATCTAATAACAAATTAAAATCTAGAAATTCATCTATATGACAAAATGAATATAAAAATAATTTAAAAATAAATAATTGAAATAGAAATAGGAATACAAATATATAAGAAAAATTATAGAAAATTTTATATAGTAAACAAATTAGTTAAATTAAACAATATATTCATTTATATTACAAAATTATAAATTATAAAACAAAATAAATAAATTATAACAACATAATAAATATAGAAATACATTTAAATATAAAGACAAGTTAAAAACAACAAAAGAAGGAAACAAATACATATGAAAATATGAAACAAGTAAACAATAGAAAATTAAATACAAGTATAAAAGCTTATATAGGAAGCCAACAAACCATCTTCATTTTGGTACAGCCGAAGGAAAAAATTTATAAATGAAAACATGGTACAAGATAATTAATGCATGTACCCATCAGCCTCTAAACCAAAGAAATATCCCTGCTTATACTTGTACAAACCAATAAAAATATACATTACCTTGTACAAATATCATCATCAACCTGTAAATGTAAACTTCTTTTCTATACATCAAACTTCTTCATATTTTAGTTCGTTCATTCAACTGTGTAAATCTAAAGAAGACATCATTCAGTTTAAAATCAATAACTAAGATTTAAACAACAATACCATCAACTAAAACCAAAGATTAAAGAGGGAGACTTCAGCTAGCAAATTTCAAACCTGTTTCAACTTGAAGCTCTGTTCTTCTTCAAAACACTGTGAGTAACATATTTTTCTTAACTTTTAAAGGTATAAATCTGTTGTTTACATATACATATCTCTGTGAATAAACTTGTTTAGATATGCATGGATTCTCTGAATATAAATGGAATCTGGAAATATTTTACAGGCTCATTTCCCGGAACTCTAGAACAAAGTTTTGATTTCAAAAATCATTTCCATTCGATCTACTTGATGCTTGGGCATAAAGTTAAAACAAAGATTGTTCGTTCAAGCATATACTAAGTTTTAAAAATTTATATAAGTTAAAATAATGTTTAATCTTCTCTGGAAACCAAGTTACTGAGCAAAACTTTAAACAAGTGAAAAATTCAAACCTTTAAATTTACAAATTTAGGTATATAGATCGAATTCGTGAGCTTAAATATGATTTTTAAGCTAGGTATGGTGATTTTAGAAGTATGATTGAAGAGCAGTTTCATGTTGATCGAAAATCAAGTTTTGATCAAGTTCAGGAGACCGGAGGCTCGATCGGGGCTGGAGTTTCGCGTGGAGGCGGAGGAGTCTACGGTGATGATGGGAAAAATAGTCGGAAGTGGTCCAGTTCACCATGGCGATGACGGTGAGAAGTTTTTACTTCTAAACCTAGTTTTGTCGAGGTAAAGCGATTTGGTTCGTATGATGTCTGGAGATGATCGAGCGTGGCGTGGTTTCGGGAAATGGCAGAGGGGATGTTGACGAAGTGGTGGCCGGAGTCGCATGAGTTCTGGTGGTCGGGGTCGTGAGTACGAGGCATTGACAGGGACAGGTGGTGGTGGTTCCAGTTGTTCTAGGTTTGGTTTGTGAAGCTCGAACTTCGATCTCGAGTTTAAGTGGTGATCTGATGATCGCGAGAGGGTATGAAGGTGATTGAAGACTTGAGGAGATCATCGTGGATGATCGAAGTCGATCAGAGCCACCGTGCACGTGCACGAGCTCTGATGCTTGGATGTTTCTGTTGTTTGGGATGAAGCAGAGAAAAGACTAGGAATTGACTCGAGAAAATCGAGTTGTTTACTCGAAGCAGGGACAGGGAAATCTCGGGTCAAAAGATTGTTCCAGTTTTCAAACCTGATCCTGTTTTTTAAATTTAAAATTTAAAACTAAGGTTTTAAAACTGAGTTTAAATTAAAATGTAAACATAAATTCAAGTTAGTTTGAAAATAAATAAAGTTTCAAATTCAATTTGTTTCAATAATTTAAAAAAAAATTTAAATGTATGGGAGAATTTGAATTAAAATGGATTTGAAATTTGTAAATAAAAATTTAAACAAGTTGAAATTTAAAATCTTAAGCCTGGACTGAAAGTTGAAGTTGAATTCTAGATTTTGAAATGAAATTGAGTTTTATAAATTTAAATAAGTTTAAATGTTAAGGTCTTCTTCTAATATGTGAAATTTAAAGTAAATTGATTTTTAACTTTATTAAAGTTAAATAAGAATTCATTCTAAATCTTGAAATAGAAATGAAGTTTTAGATGAAAATTTGAAATGAATGGTTTCAACCATATTTATAGGTGATGATTAAATCATAAATAAAAAGATGAGTTAGTCTTAAGTAAATGAAGATTTAATGAATTGTAATTCATTTATTTATTAAGTTCATTAATCATGATAATTAATGATTGTATTAATTAGTGATTATAAGTTTTAAATTTATTAATTAAGGTTTAAGTTAATAAATGATTGGAAATTAGTTGATTTGTAATCAAGAACTAGTTAATTTACAATTAACATTTAATTAATTAAATAATTTGAATTAATGAGTTATTAATGGCAAATTAATTTATAATCAGCAACGATTAATATAAGTAAATTTCTTTAGAAAAGTAATTAAAGAAATTTAATAATTGAAAAAGGTCATTAACTAAGATTGTATTTGAATAATTAATTAATGTGATAAATTTTAACAATAAATTAGATTGATAAATTTAATAATAATCAATTATGGAACTATTAAGTAAAATTACTTATTGACAGTAATTGTGGAATTAATTATTCAGTATCATTAATTGAGTTAATTGAATCTGTTCAAGTTAAGTACTTTAGTTAATTGATTCTGAATAATCACTTGATAATTTGGGAAAATATAATTACTTAGAGAAGTAATTAATAGATAATTACTGAATGTAATTAATGGAATAATGATCTGAAATTTGAGTAAATTATTTGTTAATAAATTAAAGGATTAATTAATAATTGTGATTAATTAAGATTAATTTAATAATTAAAGATTAATTGATTCATTAATTAAAATTGATTTGTTAATAATTAAAGGTTAACCAATGAATTTGAAAGGGAGATTTCTTTCAAATAATTTGTAATTAACTATGATGGTTAACCCAGATTAATAATTCATTCCTAAATATACATCTGATTTAAATTAATCAGTTGATTAATAAATTTACTTGTGAATGTTTGGATTCTATTGAATGTTGAATTATTTGATATTCTGATCTGTGATGCTATGTGATATATATCCCGATTTGTGTTGTGATATGTACTGTAGTTCATTTATCTAGAATGAATGTAATATATTATCTGTAATTTATATATCTGTGATCGGTGAATAAAAGATAAGCGTTATTGTTATACCGCTTATCAACTATACTTCTGTATTCTGACCTGTAATGACTGATGATGATGTTGCACTATTGTGTTAAACCCCTGGACTACACCATACACACAATATGGATTTCACGTGGAAATTAGTTAAGTCACAGATTTTTGATAATTGTAAAGATTGAATTCTTGAATCCAAAATAGTTTTGGAATTGGAATTGAAAGCTTTTGAAAATGAGTTCAAATGATTTAATAATAATTTGAAATCTAAATGATTTGATTTAAATTTGAATTCAATATTTGTAATTGAATTCAATAATTGGAAACTATAGTCTAAAAGACCATATCGGTTATAAATGTGTTTTATATGAATTTAAACCATTTTAAAAGTATGGTTTTGAGAATTTGAATTTAACCCAAGGATTGTAATTCGTATAAATGAAAAGGATTTTCCGAAATGAAAACTGTTTGTTTTCAAATGATAAAAGCTTTCATATAAGAAATGAAATTCCAATTTAAGTTAAAGGAATTTCAAGTTTGAATTGAAAAATGGTTTTCCAAGTTATAAGTGAATTCTTTTTGAAAGCTATAAATTAAATCTTGATTTAAAGATTTAATGAGTTAATCCAATTGAAATGGAAATCGATTTGGAAATCTATGAATAAATCTTTGTGAAACTGGGTGAACTTTGTGAATTGAATCTGTTTATTTTTAACAGATTTAAAATGGTAATGTGTTTAAACCATTTAAAGAGAAGTTTTGGGTAATAAGTTGTGACTTATTTGAAATCCCAATATCCATATGTTTTTAAATATTACGCTCACTATACTATTCGGTTTAGCTGGGAGAGGACTTTGTGTCATATAACCCATTCCGAATAAGTGATACGACGTAAATGGATAGCATTTGAAGACCGGGTATTTGCGAGAACGATAGGATAACCTATCGATTGTCTCTGCACTGGGTAGCTCCCGGTATAGAGATTCCCTAAGTGATGGGAAGTTCGATCGGATTGTGAATACCCGGATTGCAAGGGCTTCTTCGGAAGTGCCTTCGGTTCTGTTCGAACCCGGAACAGACTTGTATGGTTGTATGTCTGACATTACATTTTGAGATATAAAGCTGATTTCTTTCAAATACATTTCTGTTTGGTGGCGGAGAATTTATTCTCTTATCTTAACACCCTTCTTTGAGACGTACGAGCTCAGAGGTTATGTAGTTGAAGGTTATCAGCGATATACTCCCAATTTGGTAATGTGGCATGCTGAGTGTTGTTGTGTGTTGATCATTTATTGATCATTTGTGATCAAAGCATGGCTTTGTGAAAAAGCGTAGCTTTGTGGATGAGACCTCATCGAACCTCACAGACCGGAAATGGTCGAAACAGGAATGATGCGGCAAGGTTATGAGGGTCGCGCCCTTTAGGGTATGTCATTTCCATCTGGAAAAGGGTGGTACCATGGTATGGAGCCCAAATAAATACTCATGTGGACACACTATATTTATTACTGTGTAATGTTGGTTATCGAGCGCTCGGATAAAGGTCCCAAAGGACCGGGGGGATGGCATACTCGAGTAGTAGTTACCTAGTGTCAGGGGTAACCTGGCCTTATGTTGGCAGAGATCCAGTTAGATTCTCGGGACATCCATCCAGAGGCGTACCCATTGACAGTAGGAAGTTCCTTAGCCTGACCATTTGTTGGAAATCCAATTTCCAATACGAACCTTGTACGGTATTAGTTGTAGAACCTGCCATTTACTTATGGTGGTCACCACTATTTAGATGGTAGCTATAGTAGGCATAGTTCGGAATGTCTATGCTGGCTAAGATTAATATTATACTTTCGAAAAGGTTTTCCTACACTATGCACTAGTAATAATATCAAAAGAGTTT
Organism: Allium fistulosum; assembly: GCA_030737815.1. NCBI lineage: Eukaryota > Viridiplantae > Streptophyta > Magnoliopsida > Asparagales > Amaryllidaceae > Allium > Allium fistulosum. The sequence goes on along the minus strand of CM060901.1, from coordinate 539,485,089 downwards.
TGTTTGCGTAGTAAGCATGTTTGACTATCATAAGAAGAAATCTCCTCCAATTCTGCGTTTGCATTGTGTGTGTGGCGAGAGGTCTTATGGTAGTTTCATTTTCCAAAAGCATTGCGGATTTCAATGTTTAAAATTCTTTTGTTGTTGTTTAAAGATAAACTGTTTTTGTTACTTACACCAGTCCCACGACTGACTTGGAGTTTATTGTTCCCTTCCTAAACTCTTGGTGCCCACAATTTCCCACACGGGCAGTCTAGAGTTGGGTTTCTCAGATATTCAGGTTTAGTAGATTATCTGGAGCTAGTTAACTTCATCAGAGTTGATGACTGACGTTGCTTATCTTGGCGCAATGTGATGGTGGTTCGAGCTGATGTTGGGGTTGTTGGATTCATTCTCTTTTGAAGATCATTTGGAGTTATCACTTCTGTTTTCCGCTGTATCATTATTTATCTCTGATATTGTTGTATCATATTCATATCATTGTTGTATATCATTCTGGATATTGTATTCATTGGAGTTGTATATGATATCATCTTTTTCTTTCTTCCGTTGTATTGTTATACTTAATGGTGTTATAAGCTCCGGCATGACTCGAATTTCAACGATTGAATCTGCAGCATTTTGAGTACAAGTGAAGTACGGATGCCGATTTTTGAACGCTGAAATTTGGATCGTGACAGGTTATATTGGTCGACTAAATTTTGAGAGCCAAATTATTTTGGGCCTACATATAAATAATTAAAAGTGAATAGTATTTTAAAATTAGATGTTTTGTATATACTCTTAGGGTGTAGGAGAGTACTATACAAATTAATAAATTAAAATGATTTTTTTAAAGGTTTCATAAATAAGTTATAATATTCAAAATGTTTGGATTTATGTTGAAATTTCTATGAAATGTTTTTATAAGTATGGTGTGGGAGGGTAAAAACTAATTGGGTAGTAGGGACCCTTACATAAGTGTGTAAGTTTTACGTAGATCATTCCTCTTTTTCATATAATTCTTGATCCAAGATTCGAGTATATGACTTGAGGTGTCTCACACCATTCTGGATAAGGATTTATCATTACGAATAAGGATTTATCACTCGATTTTTGACGGCAAACACCTGATAAGGGTTCTTAATATGAAACCAAAGTTTTCGATCATAGTATACAGCTATGTAAGGAGAATGGAGGTTTTTAATTAACAAGCCTGATCGGAGTCCGCATTAGGAAGTCGAGTGGGAGATACTAGTTCAGAAATAAAGCTATGTATTCGAGTAAGTGATCAAATCAGATTTTACATAGGAATGATCAATGTACATCATATAGACTGATGTATATTATTAGTTGTTTTTGGGTTAAGGTTGTGGTAAAATTTCGGGGATGAAATTCTTTTATAGGGGAGAGTGTAACGACTTGGAATTTCACCACTTTAATTTGTGAATATTTAATTAATTTTAAAATATTCAGAGATTGGTTTTTATAATTGAAATAAAACTCTTTTAAATAATAAATATTGATGGTGAAATATTTTTTAAATTTTGTTTACAAAAGTATTTAGTTCGAAGAAAAATCGAAAATGTGACCGGAATTCGTTTCCCGAATTTTCGTCGAAATAAAAGTTGTCAAAAATGTTGTGCACATTTGAGTAACACATATACATACAATATAAATAAGTTAGAACTATATAGTGTGTATGTGAATGTGTATACTATGTATATACTTAAGTATGTAAGATTTAAAATATAATTTAATAAAAAAATGTCACGCTATAAGCCAACATAGGTACAATTAAGTACTAATACATGTTTAAACATGTTGGCTGAGGATTACATTAGGGGGACAAGGGGGTGGGTGTGAGGTACAAGGGTGGAGGCAAGCATGGTGAGGTGGTGCAAGGAGGTGGAGGGTAAAGTACAAAGGGCATTTAGGTAATTTAACATATCTCATTATATATAAAACCAATTTTTCTATTTTTCCTCCTTCTCATTTTTCATTTGTTTTTCATTCCAAAACTTCCATCTTCTTTATATATTTTTGATGGCTTCCATTATTATTTATTAAGATAAAAATCCTTACTTTCTTTACTTCCAAATACTTAAAACATTGTTTAAACCATTCTTCTTCACTACTACAACTCCTTATCTCAAAAACTAAGCCCTCGCCTCCTTAAACCAAGTAGGCCAAACCACTATAGGCCCATGGTCATACCCATTTGTGGCATTTAGCCATCATAATCTTGTCTTTCCATAAGCTAAAGCTAGGAGCTAGGTGGTCGCAAGAGTTGGTGAAGTTCTATAGTAGTTTGGATAGCTTACGGTGACGAATACTAATTATTTTATTTGAAAAAATTTTAACTAAAATTTTGATGTATGCTTGTATGTTAAAATTCAATTCTTGAATGATTTGTCCCGTTGTTGATTTATATGCGTATTATTGCTTGAATATACTTGTATATGCTTAGATGTGAATGTTGAGTACATAAGTGAAGTTAGGATTTTAAAGGTAGAACTTTGCCTTATGTTATATATATGGCATGTCATAATTGTTTGTGGTATACTAGGTGTTGTAAATTAAATAAGTTAGCATTCAAATTGGGTTGTATGGCGATATCGAAATCCCTTGTTTAAGTGGCTTCTTTACTTATTTAAAATTTTATAAAAATAATTTAGAAAAAGTTTTAAACTTCACTTCTAGTTTTCAAAAACTTTTTTTCTGAGTTATAAAAGTACGTTTGAGATAAAAAGATAGAGTTTTGAAAACTATTTGAGCATAAGAATTTTGAAACTGATTTGGGGAATAAATCAAGATTTGAAATTTCAAAACATACAGCGATAGTTGCTATAAACTCGTTTCGCGAAATCAAACTCTTTTTGAATTTAAAATGTTTTAACTTAAGTATCTTTTTGAAAAGTGTTTCCAAAAAATATTTTAAGTGTTTAAAAGTAATTATTTATTTATTTATTTAATGATTATTTTATTAATTAATTAAGTAAAGTAATTATTACTTAATCTTTAATTAAGTTAAGGTAATTTGTCTTAATTATTTTTAAGTAAGTAAATTATAATTTGTTAATTAATAAAAGGTTAATTATTATTTAATTAATTATTTCATAGTTAACGATTATTTAATTAAGACTAGTTAATTATTTAGTTATTTAAGGAAGAGATTAATTATTAATTAATTATTAATCAAGTTAACTTTATGTTAAGATTTAATTAAAACTTAATTATGTTTTAATTATTTTTAAATAAAGGTTTAATTTATTAATTAAGTTTTAATTAAGGACTATTAAATTAATTAATTGTGATTAGATGATAATATTTCATTATTATCTAAAATTTAAATTATTGTTTAACAATTAAGGATTAATTATGGTTCAATTATTTATTTAAAAGTTAAATATTACTTAATTATTTATTTAAGGATGCTTATTATTTAATTTTTATCTAATAGTTAAATATTGTTTAATTATTAATTAAAGGTTTAATTATTACTAACTAAAGAATTTAAATGTTATTTAATTATTAAATAAAAGTTTTAAAGTTTTGAACCACTTTATTTCTAAAGGTTGATTTTATTTTAAAGCAAGCTCACTTTAAAAGAATGTTTTAAATCCAAGGGATTTCTTTGTCGAGTACCCTTAAGTAATTTCAAATGGGTAAGAAACCCAATACTATATGTTTAGTAGAATAAAACACAGTTCTACTAATTTAATTTATATTTAATATCTGTTAGTAGAATAAAAATCAGTTCTATCATAATTCACTAAGTAGATTATACTGACATCTATTAGGCAACACAAATCCTCATTCTGCTATTTTATTAACTTGGACATTTACCCATATGTTGGTTGATCATTATTGGCCGATTCCCTTTACATATCTGCTTGTTATGTACTGATGTTATAACTTGGATAAGTTAAACCCAATTAAATGAACCATTGGGTCACTAAGCCTCCTCTGATTTTGCAAAGTCTAATATTTCATTTTACCTTTTTTGAATGGTTTAAAGTTTATTATTATTTTAAATATGATATTTAAAATATAGTTAAATCATTATTTTATTAAATGTTTAAGTTAAATTTAATCTTTTTAAATGATTGTTTAAAATCAGTGTTTTGTTGATATGGTTTAAAAATAACTTAATGAGAATGTTCAAATAATAACTGGTTTATTTAAAGGTGCTTTCAGTAATTGATTGCTATCAAAGGAACTTTATTGATTAAGGTTTATTAAAGAAGTTTTGTTTTAGATAAAGTAATTTCATTAATGGAGTTTTATACATGATTTAGGTATTTATAAACGAGTTTTATAATAAACTTAGAGATTTATAAAGTGTTTTGTAAATGAATTTGGAATTTAAGTAAAAGAGATTTCATAAATGAAAGAGATATTTTAAAAGGTTTTGTAGAAGTAAATTATAAAATAATATGTGATGGGATTTCCTTTAACCGACTTTCTTAATTCTAATGGTTGGACATTCATTCCACACTTAACACCGAAGGAATATTGTTTGAGGTTATCTTTATCTCCAATTTAAATAACATATTATTCTAATCCTTTGATATGATTTATAAATGAGAAACCTTTCACAAATGTTTTGTGAATATACTTATGTCAGTGAGATAAGTATATGGATATTTTTGATAAACACTTTTGAAAAGAGATTTTAATAAATAAAAGAATTGTTTTGAGGCTTAGTAGTTGCTATGGGTAATTAAATCTCTAAATTGTTATTGTATGTTTGTTTGATAGTTAAATAACCGACTATCAAATCTGGACCTATTTTAACTCAGGAAGTATGTTGGGTATATTTGAGTTCCCCGGTGAGGACTTGAATACTTATTTCATACTTCCAAAGAACCGGAATTGAGATAGATGGAAATTAGTGCTTAGTTTGGAGACACCATTTTTCTGGATTTATCCAAACCACTCCAAACTAAGAACGTTCGTGATGAATTGTGATACGGAGCTATACTATTCTTTCTAAGGGTGATTTCAAAATGGAAGATAGTAAAATTTTGAATGATTGTTCGATCTTGGAACGACTTGTATGGTTGAATGCTAGCATTGCATCTCTGCTTGGAGGGTAGTGTTAGCATTCCAAGATGGTATGTTAGTAGAAGTGGTAAAAACATAGCCTCGAGCCTCACAACCCGGAAGAATGGCTAAAATAGGGTATGCAGCAGAGCCATGTGGTTAGTTACCATTAAGATCCATCATCCCATTCTAGATTGTCCCTTAGAGTTGTTTTGCACGCAGGCATCGAAGGGCAAAGTAAAACAGCCTCGGTGTCAAAGGGGTGAGGTAATCTGGCTTATCATGTTAAAAGGGCAAGCCAACTTTATGTAGCAGAGGGGTAGATGCGTCTGTAGTCCTCAGGTACATTTTCTAGAGGTGTATCATCGGAAGGTAATCCCTTACCTTGCCATTGTTGGAACCCGTTCTCCAATATGAACCTTTACGGACTTAGATGTGCCCAACTATGTTGAAATGTGAGATGCAAGCATTTTAGCTATATTCTATATCTGTTTTAAACCTAAATATTATAATAATACCGTTGGATTTTTATAAAAAAATGTTTTAGTTATCGTAAGTTAAAAATTCATCCGTGTTTATGTGCAGCATGGTATTACGAGATACTTTTTATTTTGTGTGGTTTTTCAAATATAGTAATCCATATGATTTATTTGAGCTTTTCTCATGCTGGTTTTACCAAACTAACTCGGGCATTTGTTTCCTATATCTCGGGTCAGTCCAAGCATTTTTCCTGATTTAGCTGGATCCTTTGGAGTTTTCAGGAGACGAGCTGGATTCTCCAAAACGTATTAACGTATCTTATATTCTTTTGTTGTTTTGTTGCTTTGTTATCTGCCTGTATTTACCAAAAATTGTAAGGATAGGCCGTTATAACTGTCCAGACTGATAATAGGTTAGTGTATTCTAATGTTCTGTACATAATAAAGTTCTTCTCTTTTTGTAAAGATTTTGCATATATTATATATTTCTCGTCACAATGTGAGATTCTGTTCTGTCTTTTTCTTTCTTTACCCCAAATAACCTGTCTTTCAAACACTTAAATTATCAGTGCAGAACATGGATGTATTAAGTGTTGTCTTTAAGGGTAAGAAAGGCGGTCGTTACATGTCCTCTCAACGAAACTGCTTAATGAGGTGGTAGCGACCTTTCATCTCAACGGAACTGCTTAGTGAGTTGGTAGCAACCTTGTCTTCCCTATGAAATTACTTAGTGAGGTGGCAACGACGTTGTCCTAAAAAAATTGCTTAGTGAGGTGGTAGCGATCTTGTCTTTAGGGCGAAACTGCTTAGTGAGTTATTAGTGACCTTGTCCTTTCGACGAAACTGCTTGGTGAGGTGTTAGCGATCTTGTCCTTCCGATGAAACTACTTGGAAAGGTGTATGCAACCTTGTCATTGCGTTCATGGATATCCTAATCTTTTCGATGTCGAGATTATGATTATTAATTAGTAAAATCGGGTATACGTTCCCGTTTATTCTTCGAAGCATTTATATTCAGGTATGAGTTCCCTTTTGTGCTTCGAAGATTTTGGTTATCACCATATTTTTAGATGATAGTCCATTGGAGACTTGATATGAATTTATGAAATGGTGATTTTGATTGATACGCCATATTATCATTATTTGGTTTCTGACATATTTTTATCATGGCTTATTTTATTATTAAGTCATGTATTGATATGGATTTTTAAATGGTGATTTTTTTTGATATGCCTTATTATGATCAATTGGTTTTAGGCATATTTTGAGATGATTTATTTTATAGCTGAGTCATATATTTATGATATCAGTATCTCACCTTTTTATTAGATATAATCTGACCCGTTTATTTTATAATACTCAAGTTAGGCCGAGACTCTACATGTATAGGGACTTGTTGACTTTTGGATTTTGTGCTAGTAGTGGAGTAAGCTGTTTTGACTATTTCAGTTTACTTCATTATTGTATATATTGACATTTAAAAGAATATGTTATGTATATTATTTAGTAGCCACTATGTACCTGATATAGGATATATATATATATATATATGTCTAGTACTGATATTTTGTAGACTCGCATTTTATTATGTTATATGTATATATTATTCCGCTATGATCTGTGACTCTGATTTTGATTTATTTATATTATATACTGTTTTGAATATTTTAAATCGGTGTGTTTATTACTTTATATTAAGGTTGTATACGTCAAAATTTTAGTTCAGATCCTCATAATGGTAATAAAGACGTGTCGGTGTTACTCCAAAGGTATATTCACGTTCGATTGCCCTTAACCAGCCGTATTCTCCGTGTTATTAGGCGACATTACTTGTAATGTTCTTTAATAATATGGGTATAGCGGTGGGGTCGCTACATCTTGGTATCATAGCTGTGTTTAGAACATTATAGAGTATAATTGACACAGAGTCGAGATCTGAACCTAGATAGACTTCATCCCTTCGGTGTGTAGGGTAGAATTATAATTTATATTCCTATTAGGATATAAATATAAATTATTATCGGGAATAATCATCGGGACGTGTTTGTAAAATTTTTGAATCTCCATATAAATTATTGTTATGAAAATGATTCTAATGCTGGAATTCACTTCTGTAAAGAGTAAGATTTAATGAGTAGCACAAGTGAGACCTTAGATAGTTTAGAATTGAATACAGTTGTGTTCTAATCGGTTAGTGATCAGTGTTGCACAGCGGAAGCCAGAAGATATTTCTCTAAGGCGATTGTTTGTTTGTTTGTTTGATTAAAATGTATGTTGTTTGCAACAATATTTATTTTTCTTTATGCCTGGTTTAAAATGTGGAATTGGATAAAAAGCTATCATTCAAAGAATTTATAAACCTGTTTGAATTTTGGCAAACTCAATTATTAATAAAAGCCAGCGGTTTCTCTAAAATAGAACCGTTAGGGGATAATAAAAATGTTAAGTAAGTAATAGTTATAATATATAGAATGATAAATTAATAAACATGATTTCCACGGTGTCTTTTTGAAATTTTGAAAATACCCTCATCCATCAATGGAATCTCACCACTGGTTTGCAACATTCACCACCATCTCATTCCCGACTACCATCAACAAAATTTATTACCAATTTGCCATCAATACCACCAACAAAACAAGTTGAAATAAAAGTGCTGCGACTATCAAAACAGTGCACTTACAACACAAATCCATCCAATTATTTTTTAATTAAATAAAAAGTAAATACCTCTGAATATTAGATGCACGTACATGCGTTTAAACTAGTATATATCTAATTAAAATTGGAATTAGAAGATATCTCTACTATTAATAATGAGAATTCGATGAATAAGATTTCAATCGTGTCTTTTTGAAATTCCAAAAATACCCTACATCCACCAAAGGAATTTTACCGTCGGTTTGCAATCTCAACCACCATCCCTTTTCCACCATCCATTGACGGAATTTCACTATAATTTATAGCAGACATCACCAGCAAAACATTTTGAAGTAAAAATATTTTGACTACCAAAGCTATTAGATGCACGTACATGCGATTTATACTAGTACTTATAAACAAAATACGATATAACAAAAAATTGAATGGTTGCTTGTTGTTATGAATAAATGAATGTGTTATGATGTATTGTTTTGGATTATAGATGATTGATAAATGAATCTCTATATATGTAACCTCATAAGCTAATATTTTTATGTAAGTAAGCAAATGATTTTGAGGAAGTAGGAATATTGTTTTCTAAAGTAGTTGAAAATAATTTTAATGGTATATTTTATGTTAATTTATCCGTTGAGTGTTTTAAGAATTCTAGTTGATATGTTTTGCCAACGTTATCGATGGGGATTCCTAAACACTAGAACGAGGCATTTCGACACAATAGTTTAAAAGGAATAATATGTTTTGGAAAAGAAAACGATATTTTAAAAATAATACAAGGCATGGAAAAATAATAATAATAAATATAATGTTTTAGTTTACAGTAAACAAGCTATGGTTTGGAAAATTCATTTGAAATCTTAGATTTTTGAATTTCTTATATATGGTGTTTTAAAAATATCAAGATTGAAAATCTTCAAAGTATTTTTAGATTATTTGAATGTAAACATAAAAGGAGGTTTTAAGTAGGTGAATATTTTCAATTAAAGAAATTATTGATCTAAATACTTGTTTATAGTTTTGAAATAACATCATATATAAAATGTTTTGAGACAAAATCTATGTTTTTAAATGACTGAATTTGAATTTTGTTAAAAGTAATTGAATGATTTGGAGATAAAGCTTACATATATATAGAAAGGCGGTTTTATTTAAATTCTTTTTGAAAGAATTTTTACGAAAGATAAGCATTTAGATTATTTTGAATTAAAAAGGAGAATTTTTATATTAAAATTATTTGAAAAGAATTTTGATGAGTTCTATAACTCAAAAGGTGTTATAAAGAACGATCTTTAGCTATTTTGAAGTTAATAAAAAAGTGATACATTAACATATCGATTTAAAGATTTGAAAAGGAATTTATATTGTTAGCAAAGGTTCTAAATGATCGAATATAATAATTCAAGCAAGTTTGACAATGTGTATTTATATATGGTATTAAACTTGGTGTTTGTGCATAGTTTTGTAGTACGATGCAAATTATTATGATATATTGGTTCCAAAGTATTTATATAAAGTAAACTAATCTTACTTATTTATATTGATCTAGGAAGCATATCTAATACCTAATCAGCGCCCTAAAGCGTATCCTAACAACATAATAAATGTATGTGACAACCAATGGGATCTCCAACTCAGGATTTAATAAAGCATATTAAAACGCTCATTACAATGGTCAACCCTTTTCTCAATATATATCAATTATTAATTAAATAGCCCTCATCATGTAAATTCATATACATGTGGCTGCTTTATGATTTGTATTGAACGTGAAATGCAAAACAAATGTAAATGAAATTCTGAAGAAATTTTATAAACACAGTAATGTCAACATTTGTTTACTTCATATATATGCCTAAATTTTCCTTATTACTATATATATATATATAATATGAGCATAGTAGTATATTTTCTTTGATCTAAACATACAAAGAAGTAGTATGTTTTTCTTTGATTTAAACATACACAGTAGATAGTATATGTCATAACTGTTAATAAAAACAACAAGTCAAAGAAATAATAACCTGATTTAAAGTTGAGTTAACAAGTAGTATTACTGAGTGATGCTTGCTACTATTTTCTTGTTTTGAGTTGTGTTGACTATCCTAGAGGGCTTATTTTCTATTAACAAAATTGAACATGTCACAGGAAAAATTTGTAGAACCTATATTAAGTTGTGTATGCATATATATATATGTGTGTGTGTGTGTGTGTGCATTGTGGTCCATTGTAAATAACTCTAAGGCATCTTTACAGGAGAGATTATCACTATACAAACAATTAAGCATTACAAGATTGTTGACTGTCACGAATGCATTAACTAAACCGAAGGCTAGTAGCGATACATAATAGAAAATATTTGCGCATCGATGCTTTCTGTGAAGAAAATAATTTTGTAAAATATGCAAGAATTAATTTTATTATTATTATAGGTACAAGAAGAATCTATATAAAAATGAGATGTATATTGATGATATATGCTTTATATAAGAATGAGATTTTAAACAAATTCACATTTTGAAAATGTTGTACAAAATTAGACATAACTTTTGATTGGTTTGTCTGATTTTAATGAATCTTTTTTCATTTGAGATAAATTTTAATATAAGACAACTTTCATGTTAATCACTTCGCAAAATTTTGAAGTTTGATAATGCTAAGATCTATTTTAAAATTGAATCCAATAGTTGTCCCGGAAATTCAACTTCACAAAACAACGATGATTTGTTTTAATCGTAATTTCAAACGATTTTTTCGATTTTGATGATTTTTCCCATTCCGAAAAGCTTAAAACCTAAGCTATAATTTTCATTTGAAGCATTACGTGATATTTTGAAGTTTTCAACGTGAAAAATGCAGTTTTATAACTTAGACTTGTGTATTTTGTTAATTTCCAGATTTTGTCACTTGAAGAAAAACTCTTATAACTTGAGTTATACTCGACATTTTTGTTATGGATAGCTAACACACTATATAATAATCCACCCTTTGATGTCACCGTTTAATTTTGCATTTTAGATATTTAAAAGTTTGTCTCAAGTGGCTTAAGCTAAGACATAAAGTTTTTATTATATGTTAAATGAATTCGTACTTATTCTATCTCTTTCTATATGCGACTAATGTTTATATTGAAATAAGAATTGGTGTTCAAGAGGCTATTTGGACTTATGACTGATGATGGCTCACGCATGCATGCTTAATAGCTAATTAAGTTGCTTTAAACACTAAAATAAAGGTACGCTATCGGATTAAAATACAGAAGTGTTAGAAATATATATATATATATATATATATATATAGACCGTGTGGTCGATGTATATCATATATATTATATTTGTGAAATTGCAAACAACTCTCTATACAAAGGCAATTCTGTCGAAATTTTTCGAAAATTCTGACACTAAGAAAAATTTTCAATAATTTTTTGTATGCGAAGAAATAAAAGTTAATAAATAAGTCTATTTAAATTTATAACATAAGATAAGATTAGCTCTAGTATTAACTACATAGAGAACCGAGCGAGTTTCATTTTGATTGTAGATTTCGAAAGAGGGCTAACGTTTGAGTGAGTGTGCTTCTAAGAAATTGCGTGGGTGCAATTTTCTTAAGAGGGAGGTCTTTCACAACCCTGTTTTCAAAGCAGTAATTTCATACAAATTTAAATGAAATAAAAGTGTGAATAACTTTTGTAACATTGAAATAGTTGAAAAGTAAATTTATTTTGTAATCATATAATGAATACCTGAGAAAGGGAAAAGAAAATGGAAATCATGCTTGGAGATGGGATCTGTGTCGCTATGCGACAGGGAACGAGGTGGCAGGCGGCACTCGACGTGGCATAGGCGTGCACGACCTGGAAGCTCATGCATGACCTGGAAGCTCATGCACACAAGTGGATGAAGGCGACGATGAAGTGCTTGGGCATAGTACTAGGCGATGGTGCTGATGTAGTTTTGTTTCTATTGGTAATGGTGATGTATTCGCCTCCCCTTACCAGTCGAAGTTGAGGAGCAACATCCAATGGAGGTCAAGACAATACAATAATGAAGAACAATGTTGACGCAGGCGGTCGTTGTTCATGGTCAAGGGCTGATAGGGTTTTTAGGCTGCAAATTGATATGGGATTTTGGTGCTTGGTCGAGACTTGGTTGTTGGCTGCAAATTGTACAAAACAAGTGGTTAAGGTGAGTTATTTTATTTAACTCACACACCTATGTCTAAATTAGTTATATCCCTTTTTATATGCCTTGTTTTAGTTATGAATTTCACAAATATGTGGAAGTGATTGTATGATATGATTGAAATATAATTGCATGCTATAGTTTCAAATAGTTTGGTGTTTGAATTAATTGATTATGAAATAGCACGTTTGTTGAAAACCATCAAAATACATTCAATTTTTGTAGTTAGATATGGTTGTGCATTGTTTGAGTGATTGGAGTTATCGGAAAGCAACTCGGATTGCTAAATAATACCATATTGTAGGATGATATTTTTTAGAGTGATGATGGCTCTAATGGTTGAATTTTGAAGTGTTTATTGTTTGAATTGTTTAAATATTTTTAAAAGAAGTTCAAAAATGAGAATTTATCTATTTTGATCCTTGTTGGAATTTAGTTTATAAAATATAATCAAATTATATTATATTCTTAACTTATTTCTTAATTCAAAATTTCTATTTAAAGCTTTCTAAGATGAATTCATAAAACCTTTTATGTTAACCCTCTTTCAGTTCATAACCTAATGAGTTAAAAGCGCCACCGACTCAAGACAAAGACCGACCTAACAAATCTGATTTAAAGCAACATTCGACCTAAGCTACAGGACCGACTTAACAGTAGCCGACTCAAGGAAGACGCCGACTTAAGACATGTGCCGACTCAACAGGTCACGACTTAAGATAATTTGTGACTCAAGAGCTGAGACCGAGTTAAGAAGGATTCCGAGTTAAGTAATGCTCCGACATAACAGTGTACGAGTTAAGGAGTAGTTTGACTTAACCGGTTAGCAAGTTACGAAGGCTTCCGACTTAGCAGTTCGCGGGATAAGGAGGGGCTCCGACCTAAAGAAATCTTCGACTTAAAGACCTACGACCTATCTCTTAAGTCGTCGCCGACCTACGACTTATACTGAGTCGTATGTAATCTCAGAACACCTTACATCTTTACACCGTCACCGACTTACCTTAGATCTTCGACGACTTAGGACTTGAGCGTAAAACCGGAAAAGGAGACGAACTACTATGGAAGTGTTGATGAGCCGGCTGCGACCTACCATAAGTCGGCCGCGACTTATACTAAGTCGGCGGTGACTTAGGACTTAGGGAAATTTCCAGAGTCCAAATCAGCTCCTATAAATACCCCACCACTTTCAACATGGGGGGGACTTTTTGGCAAATCATTTCTACAGCGCTGTTACTCCGTCGAAATCTTCATTCATTCAGCAATCAAGGATCCTTCAAGCATTCGCGACACTACAACAAGCTTCGAGAGAAATTCCTTACATCCGACATGGATTCATCGAGTTTCACCGTCGAAGATTGAGCTAGTAGTCAAGATTGTTTCTTGTGATCGAATTGTACTGTTTCCTGAAGAGATTTGTATCAAATTGTAACCGAATCAGCAATAAGAGACTATAAAGTGGACGTAGGCTCAATTACGGGCCGAACCACTATAAATCTGTTGTTCATTTACTGCATTTCTGCTATTTTCCTGCTTGATTTCTGTTCCCGTCACACGGGTGGTGCTTTCACGATCTTATTACACACACCGGGTGTTATCGTTCATATTTTAACGTTAACATTTTGGTGCTTTCACTGAGAACCCAACTCAGGCTACCACTCACCATTGCTTCTCAGAAGTTTGCTGAAAGAATTTCCCACAAAATCAGAAGTATATCAGACATAATGGCTCCTGGAAGGAAACGAAAGTCTGTCAGAACTGATGACGACCGTGATAATACTGCCACTTCTCTCTCTCCAAATCAGGCAGCTCCAAGCGTCGGTGTTACGCGACAGGAGTTAGATGCTGCTGTATCCAGACTGTACCAGCAGATTGAAACTCAGAATAACCTGATGATGGAAAGGCTGAATGCTCTATTTGGTACGAGTCAAAGACCAGTAAATAATGAGGGAAACTTTGCTAATGCTGCTCCCAATTCCGAGGGAAGAAATATTCCTCACGGGGGATCAGGTGCTGCCGAAGGGGCACCCCTCCAGGCCGAAGGATCCAGGCCATCACCAGTTCTTCATGAGCATTTACCTGGACAAACCCCCGAAAAGATGGCTGAGGTCTATTCTGCAAAATCTCTGAACAATGAGGAATATCTTTCTGGTATGATCAAGCAAATAATGAAAGAGAGCATGCAAAGAGATGAAGACGAAAGCGAATGGGGATTCGCACCAAGTAGAACTCCGTTTACCGAGAAGATTCTGAAGGTTGAATTTCCTAGAAAATTTGTTCCCCCCACCATTCCTGCTTATCGGGGAACAAGTGATCCAAATCAGTTCTTGTATAAATACGACTGGCATATGACCGGTGCGAGAGCAACCGACGAAATAAAGTGCCGATATTTCCCAGTTTATTTAGAAGGAGTGGCACTTCTCTGGTTTACCAAGCTTCCTGTCCGATCTGTAGATCAGTTTTCTGATCTGACCCGAAAATTCAAAGAGCAATTCAGGCTATACGCTTCAAAGGCAAAAGATATAATGTCACTGTCCAGTCTTGAACAGAATCCGGGAGAGCCTATTAAATCATTCTTGAACCGCTTCAACTTAGCTCTGGCAGAAGTCGATAACGCAGAGCCACGAATGATCTTGACCTATTTGATGCGTGCTATCGACAAATCGAGTGAATTTGGAAAATGGCTGAAGATGAAGGAGCCAAATTCGCTCGAGAAATTCTATAAAAAGGCTGACGAATTTATACGCTTAGAGAATCTTTCCGCACCAGCTAAAGTTGTGACAACGGTGGTGGAAAATAATGCTACTGTTCAAAGCAAGAAAGAACCGGCAGATCAGAAAAGGGAAAGTAATGGTGGAAAAAGGCAAAAAGACTTCAAAAAGCCCCGCTTCCTTAAACCTTCAGACTTTACTCCTCTGACCGATACTCCGGAGAATATTTTCATCGCCACTAAGGATGCTGTCGAATTTCCAAAACCACCGGCCGTGAAAGTTGGGAAGAATGCTGTTCAAAGCGGAAGATTTTGCAAGTTTCACAACCAACCAGGGCATGATACCAATGAGTGCCGCCATTTGAAAAGCCTGATTGAAGAATTGCTAAGAGAGAATAAGTTGCAGCAATACGTCAAGAGGAATAGAAAGGACCCATCTTCATCCAGCCAAGGGCAGTTACCTCCAACTAATTCATCTGATTCGGGAGAGAGGCCTGCTGGAAAGGAAAGACCTGTTATCAATGTGATCACAGGGGGACCTCACCCGGCTGGCAGGAGTTGGGGTGAAATGGAAAGGTATGCAAATGCTTTGAAGTATGCACCAACCGAAGAAAGTGTCTTAATCTTGGAAGATGCTTCACCTCTAAAGCAGCAGAAGACTTTTTATGATGATATTATGTTCAGAGCCAGGGATTCTATTAATGTGGAATCTCCTACTGAAGACCCTTTGGTTGTCTCTGTCGGTATTGGGCCAGCTATTGTCAGAAGAGTGTTGGTAGATAGTGGTGCCTCATGCAACATTCTCTTTAAAAAGACATTTAACCAAATGAAAATTCCGATGACTGATGTACAAGCTTCTTCACACAAGATTGCCGGGTTTACAGGGGAGCTGAAACAGCCGATTGGAACGGTGGACTTGTTTGTTGAAATGGGCGAAGGACACAAGAAATTGGTTCGGAAGCAAACTTTTGTAATTGTTGATGGATTCTCCGCCTATAACGCCTTCTTAGGTCGGCCTACTCTTGCTGCTTTCAGGGCCGTCCTCGCTCCTTGGTGCTTAACAATGAAATTTCCTACTGATAATGGGATTGCTGTTATTAAAGGAGATCAGAACGCAGGACGAGAATGTTATCTGGTAGAACTCCGAGAGGCCAGGAGAAGAGAAATGGGGAAAGATGCGGCAGCTCCGCTCCGCATCAAGGAACCGACCCTGTAGCAACTACGGAACGGCCCCTGTACTGGTGAACACAGCAATGCAAGAAAAGAAATGGATCCCAGGAAAGCCAGTACAGGGGAGAATAGAGTGGTACCCGTGGAGGTAACGGTACCAGTATCTGTAGACTCGAAAGACCCAAACAAAGTACTCAATGTGGGTTCACAGCTAAGTATAACAGTTCAAAACACACTGATATCATTCTTAAAAGCCAATCTAGATGTGTTCGCTTGGTGTCACGCTGATATGTGTGGGATCTCCCCGGAAGTCGCTGTGCATACTCTGAACATAGATCCGAAATTCACACCAGTGAAGCAGAAGAGGAGAACTCAAGGCCCAGAAAGATCGATAGCACTAAAGGAAGAAGTCGATCGGCTCATGGAGAACGGCTTTATCAGAAACTCCACTTATCCAAATTGGGTTTCAAATCCAGTACTGGTCAAGAAGGCAAATGGAAAGTGGAGAGTATGCATAGATTTCTCAGATTTAAACAAAGCGTGCCCCAAAGATTGCTTCCCGCTGCCCAGAATTGATCAATTGGTGGATGGGACAGCTGGGCATGAGTTGCTGTCGTTTATGGACGCTTACTCCGGATACAATCAGATTATGATGCATGAGCCAGATCAGGAAGACACAAGCTTTATTACAGATGTGGGTCTCTACTGCTACAAAGTTATGCCTTTCGGATTGAAAAATGCTGGGGCAACCTACCAAAGACTCGTCAATGCAATGTTCAAGCCTCAGATTGGTAGAACCATGGAAGTTTATGTCGACGATATGTTGGTAAAATCAAAGAAAGCTGTAGATCACATGGGACACTTGGAGGAAATGTTCGCAATTCTTCGAAAGTACGGAATGAAGCTCAATCCATTGAAATGTTCGTTCGGAGTAGAATCTGGGAAATTTTTGGGTTTCATTGTGAGCGCCAGGGGCATTGAAGCCAATCCTACTCAAATCACAGCTCTAAGGGAAGTCAAAGCCCCTAAAACAAAGAAAGAAATGCAAAGTCTCAATGGAAAAGTCGCTGCTCTGAGTCGCTTCATTTCCAAGGCCACAGACAAATGTATTCCCTTCTTTGACGCTTTAAAGAAAGGAAAGAAAAATTTTGAGTGGACTCCAGAATGCCAGAATGCTTTCGATGAACTGATTCATCACATGGAAACACCTCCGGTTCTTTCCAAGCCCACTGACGGTGAAAATCTTTTCATCTATTTAGCAATTTCATCTCACACCCTCAGCGCAGCACTTGTACGGGAAGATATGAAAATACAGCGTCCCGTCTATTACATCAGTAAACGGTTCACTGGGGCAGAGATGAATTATTCGAAGATAGAAAAGCTCGCCTATTGTTTGCTAATTGCTTCCAGGAAATTGAGGCCATATTTTCAAGCTCATCCTATCAAAGTTCTTACTGATCAACCGCTAAAGCAAGTCCTGTTTCGTCCTGAAACTTCGGGTCGTCTTTTGAAATGGAACATTGAACTTAGCCAGTATGACATCACTTATCACCCCCGAAGAGCAATCAACGGACAAGCTTTAGCAGATTTCATCGCAGAATCTACCGACAAAGGCGATAGTGAAAACGAAACAACTAACGGCATTCCAATCCAGTGGAAGTTGTATGTTGACGGATCAAGAAATGATTACTGTTCTGGGGCAGGGGTTGTGCTTGAAACCCCCGAAGGACGATCATTGTGTTATGCATTGAGACTGGAATTTCCTTCAACAAACAATGAAGCAGAATATGAAGCACTTATCGCCGGATTAAAAATTGACAAGGAACTAAACATCGAAATGTTGCAAATTTTCAGCGATTCTCAACTCATCGTTTGCCAGGTAAAGAAAGAGTTTCAGGCTAAAGGTGGAAATCTGCCCGCATATTTGTCAAAGGCATGTGAATTACTCGAAGATTTCAATCACTACACGATAAGTCATATTCCTCGAGTAGAGAACATGAAAGCAGATTCTCTAGCAAAGTACTCAAGTTCTGGAGAAGCTCAATTACTGGGATTAATTCCTGTAGAAGTTCTGTCAGCTCCAAGCATTGATGAAATGGATGTTGATTGGATTATGACTACGTCTCAAGAGCATGAATCATGGATGACTCCAATCAAAGAATACTTACTCAGTGGTTCCCTGCCAGAAAGTTCTAAGGAACGTCGGAAATTATTGAGAAAAGCGTCGAGATATATAATTCAAGATGGCCGATTATACAGACGGGGATTTTCAATGCCTCTGCTCCGATGTGTAACTAAGGAAGAAGCCAAGACAATTCTAGCCGAGGTACACGGAGGAGAATGTGGAGATCATTCAGCTGGTCAAACTTTAGCCAAGAAAGTTCTCCGATATGGGTATTTCTGGCCTGACATTAACCGAGATGCTGCTATCTACTCTAGAAAGTGCGACAAGTGCCAGAGATTTGCGAAAATCCCAAGAGCACCTTCCACCGAACTCACACAGATGGTCAGCCCATGGCCATTCACCATTTGGGGTATAGATCTAATCGGACCATTACCAATTGCCAAATCAGGGATCAAATATGCTATCGTAGCCGTTGACTATTTCACCAAGTGGGCTGAGGCCGAACCTTTGGCTACCATTACTTCTAAAAAGATGATAAATTTTGTAACGAAGAATATCATTTGCAGATATGGTGTGCCACAGAAAATAATCACAGACAACGGTACTCAGTTTGAAAGTGAAGAGTTCCAGGATTTCTGCAAACGATTCAGAATTCGGAAAAGCTTCTCAGCAGTGGCTCATCCGCAGGCAAACGGGCAAGTGGAAGCGGTGAATAAAATCATCAAGTCAACCATAAAAAAGCAACTCGAAAGAGCAAAAGGTGGTTGGGTTGAAAAGCTTCCATTGGCACTATGGGCATACAGGACTACTCACAAAACTGCGACTGGGCACACTCCATTTTCACTGGCATACGGATCAGAAGCAATGATTCCAGTGGAAGTAGAAGTTCCTTCACATAGAAGAGTTCATTTCAACGAAGCTGAAAATGAAAAGTTGCAACTTGAAGCACTTGATTTTCTTGATGAGAAAAGAGTAGAAGCTAGACTCAGAGTTTCAGCTTATCAGCAAAGGATAGCCAGGCACTTCAACTCTAAAGTTCGCCAACGCAGCTTTGAGGTCGGGGACTTAGTTTTGAAAAGGATCATGACGGCAACTGGTGTGTTTGGACCAAACTGGGAGGGACCATATGCCATTGGCAGTAAACTTCTTGATGGCACTTTCAAACTCATAACTATCGAAGGAGATCCAATTCCAAGAGCCTGGAACAGCAACCACTTACGTCCTTATTTTACTTGAAAGAAAAAAGCTTTGTTCAAAATTGTGAAATATTGATGAATGTGTCAATTCTATTATAAAATATTGTAAATCAGTGTGAATGAATGAAAGCTATAAAGTGGATGTAGGCCCGACTCTTGGCCGAACCACTATAAATCTTGTGTTCTTTACTATTTCATAATGCCTGTTTTATTTCGATATGTAAATACTTTAAATATATTGCTAAAATGTCGATTCAAAATTGCAGGACATCAAAACAATGCTTACTCGTCACAAAATCAAGCGACCTCTATAATTCACCTGTTATGCAAATACCAAGCGACAAGAAATTCCGAATACAAATCCTATACAAAGTGAACTTCACATAAAAAGTTGGCGACTCCACTGTGACAAACCTTTGTTAATTGGTTGAGATTGTCGATATAAACAAACATCCAACTAAATAACTTGCGTTTGTCCCGTGAGATCGTTCAACAGTGAAGTCCATTTCTTCAAACATAGCAATGTAAGGAAAGAAAATGCGCTTGGAAACAATAACAAAAGATCGCTAATGAGCAGATGATGAGAGAACATTGCCAAGCAAACAAAGGAGTAGCCAAAAGGAGGGATGCTTCTCAATAAAAAGGCCAGTAAGAACCACCGAAGGGACACCTTCCCAAGCAGAAGGAACAGGGCCCTTGCTGACAGATCGTGATGCATCCGATCAGGAAGCTTGCGCCCGTCCCGTGGATCTACTCGCCCTTGAGACGCAACCTTCCTGGCGCACCAACCTCCCAACGCTCCTCCCCAAAGTTCAACAAAGCCCTCTTCGGAGGCATATGACCTCTTCGGAGGCAAAAGCCCTTTCCCAAGGCACCACAAGCCCTCTTCGGAGGCACATGACCTCTTCGGAGGCAAAAGCCCTTTCCCAAGGCACCACAAGCCCTCTTCGGAGGCACATGACCTCTTCGGAGGCACAAGCCCTTTCCCAAGGCACCGCAAGCCCTCTTTGGAGGCACAAGCCCTCTTTGGAGGCACAAGCCCTCTTCGGAGGCACAAGCCCTTTTCAAAGGCACAAGACCTCTTCGGAGGCACAACTCTTTAAGAGGAGCCCTCTCCGGAGGCATGTCCCAAAATAAAATGCTCGAACAAAAAGCATCGTCCAGAAGCACAGTTCAACTCTCAAAGGAAGGACTAACTTGTTCATCTCGAAAAGTTCCTCCTAAAAAAGTTGAAATGCTACAAAATTCTTTCAGAAAAGTTCATTTCACTTCATAGGGAAATTCACTTCTTAATAAATAAAAGTGATTATCCCCGAAAGTTGAAGCGTTCTTCAGAAAGAGAAAATAAAAATTCTTCTAAAGACTGGATATACTCTATTAAAAGCAGAATAATTCTCCCCTTAAAAGCGGAATAATTGTCCTCTGAAATAAGAGTATTAGTCTTGAAAAAGCTAGTAATATTGCAATGCACTTACGGCATGGGGGCAATACTATACAATTCAATTATATTAATAAAAGCAACATGCCACAAGTTCGTTGCAATATCACGGAAAATAGATGTGGAATAAATGCATTCTCAAACGCAAAAAAAAAGGTTTGCACAAGTAAGAAGAATCGTTTGTTCTACACTAAAAATAAAAGATAGATCATTCTCACATACACAAGAGTTTGTACAAGTAAAATAATTGTTTTATTTAGTACTATGAAAATTCTTTACATGTGCAGATATCTCAAAAAGCAAAAGCAGGGACCGGTGCCCGCACAATCCCCGGTCGATACATGCACAAAGCAAAAGTAAGGAGTAAAAAATCCAGCTTGTTATCCCTTCTTCTCGCCACCTTTGGAGCCTTTCCCCGGCCTAATGATTAGTTTTTGGAGCCGTTGTGGACGGGCCGAGGCAGAAGGAGAAAAAGGCACGGTTGGATCAACTTCTGCTTCCTCCCCAGTTGAAGCACTAATCTTCTTCTTCCTTATGCCACGCTTCCCCTTCCTCTTTGAGGAAGATTCGCTCCCCGGAGTAGCAAGCAGTGTTGAAAGCTTCGTGTCATCATCAAGGGACTGCTCCAGGGTCTTCTCGACGTCTTCAAGGTCCTCCGCCTTCTGCTCCTGCGAAGCTGCCGGATCATCCAGGCCTTGAAGGGCTTCGATTTTCTCTGCCTGTGATCCCGGCTGGGAAGCAGAAGGAGGAGTAACCTGTAAAGATGAAGGAATGGCAACTGAAGGAGTGGAAGCTTGTGCAGTGACTGGTGCCGCAGCTGTAGAAGAAAAGAAGTTAAAATCAACATCTTCCGAAAATAGAGAAGGTATCGGTTCACCAAAATTCAAGTAACAAGTAAGAAGGTCATCAAACTCGGTTAAATCAAGTAACTGGTTCATTAGACCCGGAACTTCGCCAAAGTTACCTGGAGGAGTTGATTTCGCAAGCTCAATTTCATATTTATCAGCTTCAGTTTCTTCCTGGCTCTTCTCTTCAATTTGGGAAAGAGAAATCTCGGAAGTATCGAGTTTAGCTTCAGCATCTTTTGCAGCAAGTGGAGATTGAGAGCTAGAACCGATGATATCAACATCAGTCAGAGTTGAAGTATGGACAGGGGCAGGTAGTGATGTTGTCTTTTCTGGATATTCTTCTACCGCTGCCCCGGCTCTAGCTTCGGCAAGTTGCTCTTTGCCTCTGATAAGCGCATCACGTGCTTCATCGTCTAGATAAAGCGCTACAAGGTCTGCTTCCGCATAGCTGGAAAATGTGTCAAGTATAGTCTCCCAAACTTCAACAAGTGTAATCTCATATTTGGGACCCAAGAAGGACAGGCTGCCGCGGCCCAAAACGCTGTGCATATAGAAGTCAAACAAAGTAGAATCGATGCTAGCTCTAGTGGCGTCGTGAGACTCTTCGGCCGCAACTTATCCGGCGACCGCGTCATCACGCTCCTTCTCAACTTTAAGAAGCTTAGCTTTCAGCAGCTCAATCTCTGCATTTTGGGACACAATTGTTCCCCGCAGCTCGGTATTTTCTGTGCGATATTTCTCAGTAATGTGCTGCTCAGCTGCAAGCTTCATTTCGGCATCTCTTTGTGCAGCATGTGCGTCCCGCACTTGCTTCTGAAAGACTTCTTCCTTTTGGGTATGCGATGCAGAAGACGAGGCAAGATCTTCCTTAAGTTGCTTAACTTCAGATGCAAGCTTTGCGTTGTCATCTGCGATACTCGTCATCTCCGCATCATGCTGCTTGCGCCATTTGTCCCATTCTGATTTATCATTCTCCATGGTCATCATTGCCTCAAGATTCAAGTGATTAACCCTTTGGAGTTCGTCGACAAGTTTCTGCCATTGCGACATCCTCTCGATATTGAGCCTGACTGCGTCAAGACCTTTAAGCATGTCTTGCTTGTCAATCGGAACCAAATCCAAATCGAAGCGCACTCCTTTTAGGCACCAATTTGGAAAGCGGCTCTGAAGCATTGGAGGGCCATCTTTAACTTGATATTGTGGCCTGTTAATGATTGTTTGAATGTCAGACTTCTTTAGAGGAGGAGAGCCGGCCAGAGTATCAGAAGGGATAGGAGCGTCAACCTTTTCAGAAATTTCAGACACGTTCTTCTCATCAAGTTTAACTCGTTTACTTGGGTCATCAGTAGCATGCTTCTTCCCTTTGTCATCATAATATTTTCTTTTATGAGAGTCGTCGTCTCTCCTTTTTTGCTGCTCTTCATAAGCACGCCTTTCTTGAGCTTTTCTAGCTGCACGCTCTTCGTCAGATTCTTTGCGGGAGGGAAGATAACGTCCATAATCGTAAGAATCACGCCCTCCATAGCGCCGAAAGTTGTCATAATATGAGCCGGAACGTCCCATCGAAGAATCTGAAAAACGAAAAAGAGGCAAAGTTTAGAAATTTCCAGGAAAAAAAGGATAAATGCTTATAAGTGCTGAAAAATCCTAAGTGTGTGCGGCGTGCAAACTACATGTGTAACGACTCGGGTTTTGCCCGCTCGAAAATCAACATCCGTACTTCACATTTACTAGAATGTCGCAGATTCGACCATTCAAATCCGATTCGCCGGAGCTATAACACAATTAAGTAAATAACACAGCGAAAGAAAAGAATAATACATTGATATATAATATCTGATACAACAGAGTGATACAATGAATATCAATATACATCAGAGATATGATACAAGAAATAGCAGCGGAAAAGAAAAGATAACAACAGCAGCGGAACAATATCAATAGAAATGATAACTCCAAAATGATCTTCAGACAAGAATGAATCCACAAATCCAAGATAAGCAACTCCGATGAATGAACTAGCTCCAGATAATCTACTAAACCTGAATATCTGAAAAGAAACCCAACTCTAGACTGCTCGTGTGGAAAATTATGAGCACCCAAAGTTTAGGAAAGGAACAATAAACTCCGGATCAGTCATGGGACTGGTGTGAGCAACAAAAACAGTTTATCTTTAAACAATAACAAAAGGATTTTAAACATAGAAATCCGCAATGCTTTTGAAAATGAAACTACCATAAGACCTCCCGCCACACACACAATGCAAACGCAGAATTGGAGGAGATTTCTTCTTATGATAGTCAAACATGCTTACTACACAAAATCATTTGGATATTATTATTAGTGCATAGTGCAGAAAACATTTCGAAAGTATAATATTAATCTTAGCCAGCATAGACATTTCGAACTATGCCTACTATAGCTACCATCTAAACAGTGGGGCGCCACCATAAGTAGATGGCAGGTTCTACAACTAAAACCGTACAAGTTCCGTATTGGAGAAATGGATTTCCAACAAATGGTCAGGCTAAGGAACTTCCTTCCGCCGCATGGGATCGCCTCTGGCGGGACGTCCCGAGAGACAAACTGCTCTCTGCCAAACAAGGCCGGGTTACCCCTGTAACAGGTAACTCACGAATATGCCACCCCCCGGTCCTTTGGGACCTTTATCCGAGGCCTCGATGACCAACATCACACATAATAAAGTGTATCCACATGAGTAAGTATCTGGGCTCCATACCATGACACCACCCTTTTCCAGAAGGAAATGACATACCCTAAAGGGCGCGACCCTCATAACCTTGCTGCAACATTCCTGTTTCGACCATTTCCGGGTTGTGAGGCCCTGACGAAGTCTCGTCCACAAAGCTACGCTTTGTCACAAAGCCATGCTTTGGGTCAACAGATGATCAACCTATGATCACAAAGATAAATGATCAAACAAATGATCATATCACAAATGATCAAACACTGATCATCACACAGCAACACTCAGCATGCCACATTACCAAATTGGGAGTATATCGCTGATAACCTTCAACTACATAACCTCTGAGCTCGTACGTCTCAGAGAAGGGTGTTAAGCTAAGAGAATAAATTCTCCGCCACCAAACAGATATGTATTTGAAAGAAATCGGCTTTATATCTCAAAGTGTAATGTCAGACATACAATCCATACAAGTCTGTTCCGGGTTCGAACAGAACCGAAGGCACTTCTCACGAAGCCCTTGCAAATCCGGATAATTTCCAATCACGTCCGGACTTCCCGTCACTAAGGATGATAAAACCTCTATATCGGGGATCAGCCGATGCAGAGTAACTCGACGGTAATCCTTCCGTTTTCAAAAATATCCGGTCTTCAACACCGGTCTTCAAATGCTATCCATATACGACGTATCACATATTCGGAATGGGTTATACGACCCAAAGGTCCTCTCCCGGCTAAACCGAATAGTGAGCGTAATATTTAAAAACATATGGATATGGGATTTCAATTAAGTCACAACTTATTACCCAAAATCTTTCTTTTCAAATGGTTTAACAAATTACCATTTTCAAATTTTTAAACAAAAAGATTCAACCTTTATGGTTTAAATAGTTTCCACACTTTAATCTTTTAAACAAAAGATTCATTCACAGATTTTCCAAATTAATTTCCATTTCAATTTGATTAACTCGTTAAACCTTTAAATCAAGATTTAACTTATAGCTTTCTAATCAATCCCATTTCAAATGATTTAAACCAATCATTATTTTAAATCTGTTAAAGATAACCGATTCAAATCATAGCTTTTCAAACAATTCATTCATAACTTGGAAAACCATTTTCACTTCAATATTGAAATTCCTTTGACTAAATTAGAATTTCATTTCTTATATGAAAGCTTTTATCATTTAAAAACAAACAGTTTCATTCCAGAAAATCTGATTCATTCATACGAGTGGAAATCCTTGGGTTAAATCCAAATTCTCAAAATTATACTTTTAAATGGTTTAAATTCATACAAACACATTTATAACATCTTCAATCCCTAGTTTCAAATCATAGGATTCAATTCCAAACTTGAATTCAAATTTAAATCAAATTATTTAAATTTTCAAAACTCGATTAAGTTATTCAAAATAACTTTTATCTTTGAAATTCTATTTCAAAAGCTTTCCACTTTAAACCCAAATTTCTAATTTCAAAATCAATTGAAATTAAAATTTCAATTTCAAAAACATCAAATTTACATTATCTGTGACTTAACCGATTTCCACGTGAAATCCATATTTGTGTGTGTAAAAGTGTAGTCCATGGGTTTCACACACAATAGTGCAACATCAATCATCACAGATATATCATAATACAGAAATATAATTCAATAAGCGGTATAAGAACAACGCTTATCGTTCATTCACAGATCATAGATATATAAAGGTCACAGATAAGTAAACTACAGATCACAAAATAAATCAGGATGTATCACAAAGCATCATATATCAAGGATATCAAACAATCAAATCATCCAATAGAATCCAAATATCAAAAGGTAAGGTCAATAAATTATCTAATTAATTTAGATCGAATTAATTTCTTACGAATTTCTAATCCGGGTTGATTAACATTAATACTTTACAAATTATCTTGATTTATTATTCTTAAATCATTTATTAATTATCCATTTATAATAAATCAATTTACCTTTAGTTAAAATTCATCAACCTTTAATTATTAAATAATTAACCTTTAATTATTTAATTTACCATTTAATTATTTTAAATCGTCTTACCTAAATACTGAATTTATTTTAAAACTTTGATCAAATCGCCATTTGAAACCATAGTTTACAAGTGTTTTAAAATTTGAAAACTTCCACAGTAAAACTGTTTAATTCATTAGCCTGAGGCCTACTTCGAGTCACGCGCGAGAAAAACTTGCTTTTGCTTTGGGTTTCTCAGGAATTCAACCTGAGTGTTATACGTTCCAAAATTTTGTTTAAGTTTAAAACTTTACTCGATACAACGCTGAAAACCCCGGTCCGATCCCCTCCGATCCTGGGACGACGACGCAGTTTGCTCTAAAACGCGGGTAACCCAAACTTCCTTCACTTCGGGTCATACCCGACTGATACTCGGGACCATTTCCGAGTCTTCTCCCATTTTTTTTTTCCGGGTTTACAAAACTTAGAAAAAAAAAATTTCAGTTTTAAAAAAACAGTGGCCTATCCTCTTCAAATCACTCGAGTGCAGACCCGAGTTAAACACCCTAAAAACCCCTACCTCGCTACGAGTCGTCACCATAAAAACTCGAGTAACCCAGGCGAAACACTTTCTTCCCCAAACCAAACTACAGGGATACGAAATGCACGCGTGCACGTGCACATCCTTCCCTGAACTACGACCATGCCTCCGACCATCCTTACGCATCACCGCCGAGCCCCGCAAGTCCTTCGACCACCCAGTAGCACGCGATAAACATTAAATCAAAAATCCAGGCTTTCGCTCGAAAAACTGACACCAACAACCCTCAGTAAAACGCCTCGCCACCGCTGCATAGACCACCGGAGTCGACCAAATTCCGACCACACCTCGACAACACTCCAAGCCATCCTTCCCCGAAGTATCGCGAAGCTCGATCACGAGAAGAAATCGAACTCGTCACATTGCCAGATCATAACATATACGAACCCTAAACCCTATCTCGATCTCGTTCACTTAATTTATGAAGTAGAAAAATTCTTTAACATTTTTCCTGTTATCAACAAGTGTCAAGCAAGCTTCAACCAGAGTTTCAACATCTAAAATTAGTTTGAACGTTAGAAATTGGAAAAAATACAAGTTTTATTCAAATTCACATTACTCTTGAAACACAGCACTAAAAATCTTCATTTTAATTTTAAAAATCCAAATTTGCGAAGTATATTCGAATTACAATCCTGAGACTACAAATTTCTATGATGGATTTTTACAGGGTCTTAAGAATTTCCCTGTTCTTTCTATTTTTACAGTTAACATTCAAATATCTTTCCCTTAACTTCATTTCTAAGTTTAATCTAAGACTAACAAACCATCCTTGTTTGATAACTAGTCCAAAATAAAGATCAGCGGAAAAAGGAATGGATTAAAACTAAATTGTTAAACTCTGTAATAGGGAACATAGGAAATTAAATCAACAGTCATATAAGTTCAATCATAACAACATGAAACACATTTATCTCTACATATAAACAGAATCATATTCTTATATATATATGCAAGATATCATCACAAAGATTTCACAAGCAACCATCATTAACTAATTTAGATTTTAAATAAATTGTTTACTCACTGTGTTTTATGGAGATGAACAGAGCTTTATATTGAAACATGCTTGAACATTTCAAGTTGAAATTCTTCCTTTGACCTTTGGTTTGCTTTGATTCGTATTGGTGTTGACACTGATCTCAGGTTGAATGAATTTGTATTGTTATTAAAAGTTGAAATTTTACTTCAAAGATTATCCAGTTGAATGGACGAACTGGAATGAGATATATTGATGTATAAAAGAAGTTTAAAGAAGACTTTGGTTGTACAAGTGGTTCACATACAAGTACAGGGATTCTTTGGTTTGGTCAGAGATCTTTTTTTTTTCTTTCAACTTTGCAAAGTATATTTCGGCTGATATGATTCTCTTCCTTGCTTGAGAAGATAGCATTAAATGCTCATGTTCCCACCTTTGTTTACATGAAATCCTATTTTATTTTCCTTTTACTTTGTCTGGTTTGCTTTCTATATAAAGGTAGTATATTATATTTGGTTTGTACTTGCCTTGCATTTTCTCACTCGGCTGGAAATGATATTGAGAAGATTTTGTGGGGTGCTAGAGATATTTGCATTTATTTGTTTGTACTGTAATACTTAGATATTTATATGTTTCTTCATTTTGCAAGTGTACAAACTTATTTGGTTTGCTTTATTTACATGTTGTTAGAATTTTATCTAATATGTTTACTTCCTATTTTACAAACCATATAAGTTACGTTATATATATATATTTCAATTTCCTTTTGAAGTTTAACTATCCAACATTTAATTTACTTATCTATTATTATTATTATTTATTATTAAACCATTTATTTACAATTTAAAATTCAAGTCGAATATATATCTATATATTTATTATTTTCAAATTCACTCGTATCTGCCCAAATACATATATACACATATATATAATATATTTAATTTCAAATGATTTATATAGAATATATTAGAATCCGGGGAAACTCGCATCTCTTCAATCCATTTATCGTTTTATTTCACAAATATTAATTCAAAAATTAATAAATTATCATTTTTTTATTCAAAAATCAATTTAATTATCAATTAAATGTAATTAAAATTCGGGGTCGTTACAACATGCGTCAAACTACAGACCACGCTTTAGTGTGGAAACAGAGATGGCTGGCGTAGTAGGCGTCAGGGTTTGTTTTAGGGTGGAAGTCGCTTCAACAGCGGGAGAAGTCACTTTTGGATTATTATCCCCGAAAAGCTCTTGAGAAGTTATCATGATATCGCTCAAGCCATCAAAAGTGTCATCACCCTGGACTTCAGCAGGCTTCTCTTTTTCAACTCCATATCAATGGATTTCTCAGAAACTCGAGGATTCTCTTCCTCCTCAGTAATTGGGGCAAGCGCCGACTTGCTGACTGACCCTACAACATCGATGGATGCGGAACATTTTACCAAAGCAGCTTCTACAACGGGTGCTTTTGATGCGATTTCATCTACAGAAGTTGGGGCATTCGAGGCCTCTGCTTGAGAACCCGAAGCAACTAACGTTTCCGCATCGGAACTAGAAATTTCATGAATTCGAGTCGATCTGGAAGGATGTAAAAGCCCAAATTGGTGCAAAAGCTCATCATTTAATAAAAACTGGATACTCCTCTCCTCTATCGGCACCGCCATAAGCCTTTCAAAAATCACTTTGTGACCAGGATCTTTAGAGGGAAGAGGAAGGGCTGAAAAGGAAAAAAAGAAGGCAAAGTTAGCACTTGATAACTCGGACTTCAGTAGGTTTGAAAGAACATAAGAAACAGAGGCAAGTGATCTTACTTCCTACCCTCCAAATAGCATAAAACCCCGGGGGATAGCGAATATAGAAAAACGGGCTCGGGAAACTATGAACACTTTCAGGGAGACCATTGATCAACTTGCGATTTCTAGCACTCCTCACGACTATGATAGAGGGGTGATCTTTATTTTTGGCAAAAGTACACAAACAGCGAATTTCTCCGAAACTAGGAAAGCAGTCCAGAGTTCTCCTAAAAAGCACGCATAGTCCTAGCAGGATGGCGTAGCCATTAGGGTGTAACTGGAAAGGGGAAATAGTTAGTCGGAGAAGAAGTTCTCGAAGGCAGTCGTTGAATGGGGGGATAGCTCCGCTCGAGAGCATTTGGCGGTTAACTGCGACAAAGCCATGAGGCGGCCTATCAGCAGTATCATTTATTTCGGGAAGCAAAGCGTCAGCTTCGGCAATGCCAAACTGAATGCATAATTGACGAAAGGCTTTATGGCTCAGGGTGGTAGGAGTCCTTTCTGGAGGATCATTTAGCGGGACAGCAACTGGAAATGCACCTTCAACTTGCTCCGTTCCTTCTTGTGGAGAAGACATTCTACACAATCAGCTGAATGTTCAAATGTGAAGGTGCACGTTTCCTAAAAAATGTGAAGTGTTGTGCAAAACTAATGAAAATAGAAGACAAGCATAACTGGAATTGAATTAGTCGACAATCGATCGATTACAAAATTTCAGAACTTGTTAATGTTCAAGTATAGTGTTAATGCAGACAAATCAGTTTCATTTGACTATTACGATTTTGTTTTAATACTCCACTTGAATTGATTATTGTACAGCATCTCATTCGTATTCATTTAATTTAACTTTCTCTTTACCAACTAATCTGTCATTCGATGTGGGCAGTCAGTGACAGTATATTCGTCCCAGTACTCTGTGAATGTTGTGTTAAACAGGATTGTTAATTTGCAAATTGAAGCAATCTGTAAAAAGAAATACATGCAACACAATTCGTAGTTCAACAGTTCAAAGTCTGGGCAAAGTTCAAAAGTCATCTGCTTAGTCGCCGAAAACCCAAGTACTAACTCGGTGACGACTTAAGGGAAACTTCCTGTGGGTCAAAGCGAGTAGTTCCCGAGTCTTGGCCGGGTTAAGAAGCAAAACTGGTTCGAAGCAACATGAAATCCTCTATGTCCTAACTCGGAAGCGACTCAAAACCTAGGGAACGTGAAATTGCTAAGTCGGTTCCGACTCAAATCAGTGAAATCACTAAGTCGTGACTGAGTCAATACATCAACCCACCTCCTTCCCTAACTCTTAACTCGCTAGCCCAATAACTTCACAGCCAATGGCGATCCTAATTCCATCACACCATTGGATCGCCCAAGAAAACCAATTCAAATCGCCTCGGGTTTGTTGCAAATCTGATGTATTATTGCCCTATCACAACTATAACATGATCGATGGCAGTGGCAGAACAGTCGAAGGGTTATTCGTAACGAACCACGGCAGATTAATGGAAGTCGAAAACTGGGGAGTCATCGATTCGATAGTGGGCATGGGTAAACTCGGATCAGATTAACTTACGATGTATGACAGGAGGTTGATCGACGATTGGATGAACGGAATTTGTCTCTGAGGGCTCTAAACTGCGTCAATGGCGGAATCAGGAAGAAGAATAAGTGAGGAAGAAGAAGGATGACTCAACTATTTATTCGCAGGAAGGTGAGGCGACTTACACGCTGCCGACCTAAGACCTCTGTTAACTCGCTTCCGACCTAATCAAAGAGCAGGTTAAGAAAGTCGAAGCACACGACCTATGACTTAGGCGTATGCTTCGAGGGGCAAATGTTAACCCTCTTTCAGTTCATAACCTAATGAGTTAAAAGCGCCACCGACTCAAGACAAAGACCGACCTAACAAATCTGATTTAAAGCAACATTCGACCTAAGCTACAGGACCGACTTAACAGTAGCCGACTCAAGGAAGACGCCGACTTAAGACATGTGCCGACTCAACAGGTCACGACTTAAGATAATTTATGACTCAAGAGCTGAGACCGAGTTAAGAAGGATTCCGAGTTAAGTAATGCTCCGACATAACAGTGTACGAGTTAAGGAGTAGTTTGACTTAACCGGTTAGCAAGTTACGAAGGCTTCCGACTTAGCAGTTCGCGGGATAAGGAGGGGCTCCGACCTAAAGAAATCTTCGACTTAAAGACCTACGACCTATCTCTTAAGTCGTCGCCGACCTACGACTTATACTGAGTCGTATGTAATCTCAGAACACCTTACATCTTTACCCCGTCACCGACTTACCTTAGATCTTCGACGACTTAGGACTTGAGCGTAAAACCGGAAAAGGAGACGAACTACTATGGAAGTGTTGATGAGCCGGCTGCGACCTACCATAAGTCGGCCGCGACTTATACTAAGTCGGCGGTGACTTAGGACTTAGGGAAATTTCCAGAGTCCAAATCAGCTCCTATAAATACCCCACCACTTTCAACATGGGGGGGGACTTTTTGGCAAATCATTTCTACAGCGCTGTTACTCCGTCGAAATCTTCATTCATTCAGCAATCAAGGATCCTTCAAGCATTCGCGACACTACAACAAGCTTCGAGAGAAATTCCTTACATCCGACATGGATTCATCGAGTTTCACTGTCGAAGATTGAGCTAGTAGTCAAGATTGTTTCTTGTGATCGAATTGTACTGTTTCCTGAAGAGATTTGTATCAAATTGTAACCGAATCAGCAATAAGAGACTATAAAGTGGACGTAGGCTCAATTACGGGCCGAACAACTATAAATCTGTTGTTCATTTACTGCATTTCTGCTATTTTCCTGCTTGATTTCTGTTCCCGTCACACGGGTGGTGCTTTCACGATCTTATTACACACACCGGGTGTTATCGTTCATATTTTAACGTTAACATTTTAAAATTTACTACTATAAGTATATTAGAACTTTGGAAATATTTTAGAGGCAAAAGATAAAATATAGTATTATTTTATAAAAGCTGTTATGAAAGTAATAATTTCAATTTCATGTAATTTTAGTTATAAAAGAGGTTTAAATGATTTTCAAAGAGTTTCAAAGCTTTTGTAAATAATTAACTCTTTTTTAAAATGAGTTTCTAGATTTTAAAAGTGATTTAAAAAAATTATATCTTTGTATATAAAATTAATTTAAAACTCTTTTATTTTATTTATTATGGATTTGAGATTTTAATGAAGTTTCTGATTTTGTATGAAACAATGAATACTAATAAACGATCGAATTGTCGGATTGGTATGGGATATTTCGTACAATTCTTTCGCTTATTATTATAACTTGTTAAATAGAGTTTAAGTGGAAATTACTAGCTTTTAGTAAATACTTGAATTTACTTTCTGGTATGAGACATTTAGTTAAATTCTAGTGATTGCTAAAGTGAAAGTGATCTACACTTTAGAGTTGTATTATCTTAGAGTGTTCGGATTTCTAGCCAATAGATCTAAGAGAGAAGATGACTCATTTTTCATCGATCCAAGAGTCGATATTCGAGTAGCGGTTGACGAAACTGCTTGGAAAGGTGTCAGCAACTTTTCCAGACGAAATTGCTTAATGTGGTGTAGTGACCTTGTCCTCTCGACAAAACAGCGTAATGAGGAGGTAGCGACCTTGTCCTCCCGACGAAACTACTTAGTGAGGTGGTAGCGACTTTTTCCTCCCTATGAAACTGCTTAATGAGATGGTAGAGACCTTGTTTTCAGAGTGAAACTGCTTAGTGAGGTGTTAGCAACTTTGTCCTCCCGCCAGAATTGCTAAGTGAGGTGTTGGCAACCTTATCCTTCTAACGAAACTGCTTGGAGAAGTGTTAGCGACCTTGTCATTGTGTTCGTGGCTATCATAATCTTTTCGGTGCCGAGATTATGATTATTTATTAGTGTAATCAGGTATCAATTCCTGTTTGTTCTCCGGAGCATTTGTATTTGGGTATGAATTCCCTTTTTGTGCTTCGAAGATTTTGATAAATTGGTTATCACCATATTTTTAGATGATGGTCCATTTGAGACTTGATATGGATTTATGAAATAGTGATTTTGATTGATATGCTTTTTTACGATTATTTGGTTTCCAACATATTTTTATTATGGCTTATTTTATTGTTAAGTCATATAATGATATGGATTTTGAAATTGTGATTTCGTTTGATATGCCTTATTATAATCAATTGGTTTTAGATATATTTTTAGATGACTTATTTTATGATTAAGTCATATATTTATGATATCAATATCTCATCTTTTTATTAGAAATAGTCTGACCCGTTTATTTTATAATACTTGGGTCAGGCTGAGACTCTACAGGTACAGGGACTCGTTGAATTTTGGATTTTGTGCTAGCCCTCGAGTATACAATTTTGACTGTTTCAGTTTACTTCATTATTGTATATATTGACATTTAGGAGGATATGTCATGTATATTATTTAGTAGTCACTATGTACATGGTAGTATTTTGGATGAGATATATAGATTTATGTGGGTCTAGTACTGGTATATTGTAGACTCACATTTTATTATGTAATATGATGTATATTATACCCTTGTGATCTGTGACTCTGATTCCGATATATTTATATTATATATTGTTCTGAATATTTTAAATCAGTGTGTTTATTATTTTGTATTAATACTGTATAGGATCACTCTACAAAGTTCGACAGAATGTAATATACATCACAGTCCATAGATTTTGTATATTCTGTATCTAATATCATGGAGAATACGACTGGTTAAGGGTGATCGAATGTGAATATGGGTATAACATTGGGGTCGTTATAGGATCACTCTACAAAGTTCCATAGAAATTGCCGAACACAAGGCAATTCCTAAGTGCATCAATAGCGACTATCGCTATAAGAGCACTTTTAAATCCAAGTCCAATATAAACCAAAGTCCAACTACAAACTATGTTCTTTGTCTCAAGGCTATGCTACAAGTCCATTTAAGTCTATTCAAGTACATATGGATTACATATGCCATTTGCTATCAATGCAAAAATCAAAACCAATATTACAACATATGTCAATATTAATTCAAACGACATATACCCAATCAAACACAAGCATATATATATATATATATAATATTTTCATTCCAGGTGGTGAGTTAGCTCAACCAAAACCAAGCACAAACTATGCTCAAGTCTCTACCAAGTTTCCATCTTCCTACCTCAGCCACACATGCTCCAAAACTTCTTACCCCTCCTTGCTAGCTCATGGCCTAGGCAATATTTGCCTACCTAATGCTCATGATCAAGAGATGTGGGGGGTTTTGTGCTCCATTTCTTCCATCTTTAACTTGATAAAATGTGTTGCTATGTTGTAGTAAGGCATAGAAGAAATTTGAAGATATTCGAAGTTTTTTTGAATTGATTTTCTTTTAGGAATTTATGAAGAGAGAGATGTGATGAGCTTTGATTTTATTTTGCAAAAATGTGAAAAGGTTTCTATGTTGTGTGCAACCACTTATATAGGCTTCAACTGGGCGTTGCTTACCCTTCCTTTCACCTCCCATCATGTCATGGAAGGCACACCCCCACACATGCCCATCGCATCTCTTTTCCATCTCTTACACACATGAAATATCTCTTTAGCCAATTATCATTTTACCCTCTTCATTCAAATATCTAAAATACTTCTAGAAGTTGTTTGAACCAAAAATGGCACAAACACCCCAACTTTTATGTAGAGAAAAAATATGAAGAAATATAAATGAAAATGAGAAATAAACCAAACACAACCATTTATAGTGGTTTGGAAAAGTAAGACCTACGTCCACTTTAAGATTTTATTGCTTATATTCGATTTGGAGGTAGAAGTTCTTAGGGGTTGGTACAATTCTAACACCTAGATTTTCAAAATTACAAGAATATAGAGTAGAGAAGAACTAGAGCCAAAAGATCCTAAAAAACAAGCCTTACCCTCTTATTTATAGAGGTAGGGGCCTAAAATCTCTTATAAAATATATCCAGACCGTTATCCATGATTTAGAGCAATTCTCCCAAGAAAGTAGGTGCCAAACTCTTCAGTTTGTATGGGTTGGTACAACTCTAAGGTTAGGGGTCGTTACCGACCCATAGGATGGCCAATATGGTTGTCTTCAACTCTTCATCTTGGCTCATCTTGTGGTTAGCGTTGTGATTCCATAGTTGTTTGCTTCTGGCTCCAAATGATGAAGTGGAAGAATGGAGTTTCTGATTCAAAAGTTTGTGGAGATTGATTGAGAACTTCAATGGATCAACAAAACAACATTGGAAATAGTCTTCTAACTTAAATGGTGTTGGCAGAAGATGAGAACCATAGGAGGAAAGAAGTGGAATTGGTACTGATCCCTAGGCATAGGTCAGTATCGGCCCCTAACTTAGATGGTTCCTAGGTCTGAGCTTTGGGCTGGCTTGGCATTGCCCTTGTGACTCTGTTTATGATTGGTTTTTGGACTCTTGGGCTATCTCTCTAGGCTTTCTACCTCAATAACTCCAAGTTTGATTCGTCTAGTCTGTCCTAATATTACCTAGTTAAAAGGCTGGATAACACTTGCACCCTAAAAGTACATCCCGTTTTAGACATAATGTGCTTTGAATCGAGACAAGTCAAAATTTCCGTGAAGAACCCCACTCTATGTTTTGAATAGTCGTTATCCTTCTTGCAAATCGTTGCTATAAAAAGTTATGTCCATTGTCATCCGTTGTGATGCTCTACCAGCATCCAGGATTATAAATCTGGAACATATTCTCGTGAATTGTCATTCCAAGTTTGATGATTTTAAACTAATTCCATCCATGGATCTCTCAGGTTAGAATTTTATTTCCCTTTGATTCTATTTGTCGGGTATTGGATATGTATACGTGCACATATTCACATGCACGTTCTTGGGTGATTTTTCGAATATACATACATATATACATATCTATGTATATATGTTTCTTTTAGAATAGGACTCGGTACCAACTTGAGACTTGGAGAAATGGAGAAAATCCTAAGTTTCTTTACTAAGAAATACAGGTTCCAATATATATCCCATCCTCTTTACTTCCTTCCTCACTTGTTCACTTGCTTTCACCAATCCAAAACCTTCAAGGGCCACCATTAAATAACTCTCGTCTTTAAGTTGAACTCTGCCTCCACTTGTACCTAAAACCCATCATCGCTCCACATCATCCAAGCCTTGACCCACCGTGGTTGAACTCCCATCCTCCAAATCCGATCGGTTCTTCCACCAACCTAAAACCTAGGACGATCCCTTTTAGCCTCAATTAATTGAACTCATTCTCTTCTCGTACATGGGTAGGTGATGGGTTTAGACGTAAGTGAACTTAGAGCTGGTGGCCATGGATGAACATAGATGTGGACGACCATGATTTTGGAGTTGGTGAAGATGAAAGAAAAGGGATGGAATTTCCTTCAATTTTTGGAGTTGTGCAATTCCAACACTTAAGCAAATTAATGAATTTTTTGTTCTGATGATAATCCTCCCATGTAAACTAGTGGCCTCTTCTTGATCTTAAACCCTTTCCAAAGCATGGCCAGTGAGATGAAACGATGACGATCACGTCGAGTGATATTCAGATTTTAAAATGAACTGTTAAATAATATCGAAAACTTGAATTGCACACTACTGCACGATACCCCATTAGAATCCACTTTAACATGAGGGTTACAACTTGCGATTAATCTTCTAATGTTGATTATCTATCGAGTTTTTTTTATAGAAATGGATCAAAGGCGTTCCAAATGTCTTGCTGCTCAAGTCATAGGTACATCCACTTCAAGATATGTCAAATTTGACATCAAGTCAAGTTCAACTACGACTCCACATCCCAAACAAACTCTAGTGGAGCATGCACAGCAAACTCTAATGCGGTAGGAACAACAAGAGACTCAGGAAGTTGAGCAGCAAAATCCAGAAAATCCTCAAGCTGAACAACAAGTTCCATAGAATCCAGTAGAGCCGATAGGTGGACCAAAAACAGATCTAGTAACGGACACTCTTGAGGATGCCGTAATATTAGAAGATCATGTTGATTCTGTTGCTTTCAAAATCAACGAAGGATCGCTTCGTAGAGTATATGGTAAGCATGGGATTTTGTTTGAAGACGTTCTAGCTCCTTCCCGTCATCAAAGGCCGCACAACACTCTAGAAGAGTATACTGCCTACAATAGATATATGTGTTTGGCAGGTTGCGTCCCACCATTCAACCAGTTTTTCCATCGAGTTCTGAATTTAATGCACTTGGCTCCGACACAGCTGCACCCGAACACCTATGCTTTCCTCCTCGGTACATACTTTGTCTTCTCTAAGCACTTAAACCGAGTACCTAGCAATGAGAAGATTGGTATATTTGTAGCTTCAAGAGTCGAAAAGAGAGTTCATCTCTAATTTATTTGGAACCAATCAGAGGTTGCACAGTAGTTATTGGGCCATGGAACAAGTTGTGCTACTTTAAGAGTGAGTGGTTCTACATTCGCTATCCACCCGGATTTGCTCGAAGATGGGTATCCGGACGTAAGTTTAGTCTCATTTATATTGTATGAATTTGCCTTATGGTATGTGAACTTAACTCATATCCTTGTTTTACTATCCAGATATTTCAGCGAGACCCAGTAGCTTGTCAATTTCAGAAACCATTAACACCCTTATGGCAGTTCCAGTAGAAGATAGAGATATCGAAACTCTATTGTCAGATGAAAATCTTCTTGCTTATAACTTGTTAGAAGAGGGTCATGGTACTGGCATAATTCAAGCAGTTGCTAGTAACGACGACGATGATCCAGATTTACCCCTAGTCTTAGTTCCAAGGGCTGGAGTTGAAGAAAATATTGAACAAGTACCGGAATACACCGAGCAAGGAGAAATTATTGATGAAGGTGGTAAGACTGGCCAAGGTAACGTTGATGCGGATCATGAGTCTCAGCCTGAACAATCTAGGGATAATCAACCTCCTGCTCTGAAGAAAAGGTTGATCGTAAAAATCTCCAAGGTGCAGACTTCTACTTAGCCCCCACTAGTCACGGATGTAGAGAAAACTCCCTCTCTTCCTTCGATAGGCACATTTGCTGGTTTAGGGCCAATTCCTATCAAGTTTGGTACTTTTGATGTTGGTAACATCAGTATTGAGGGCATCGACTCCCCTATTAATGTAGATAAGGACTTCATCTTTACCAGTATGGGAGAGATTGTTCCCATGAGCAAAGCTCTAGCTGACGGTTCGTCTGGGGGACACTAGGACACTTACATATATGTGCACTTCATGCCACTGCACAGCACTTGAGTTTCCTCCTTGTTTGTTGGATCTAACTTCTTCTCATTTTATTTCCAAGATCCATAGAGAGAAGGAAGTACACATACCGATCTTTGGAGGAGAAAGCATTCCAGTACAAAGGCCTCAGTCAAGTTCATACCACCAGGGAAGTGGTCACAATAATGGGTTAGGTTACCGCTTTAGCCATGATAGAGATGACCGAGACAGAAGCAGCTACGACAGAGATCGTTCATCACATGATTTTGCTCCCAAGCATCGCCTAGGTCTAGATCACCTCCTCCTAGAGGTCCAAACAGGCAACCCGATCAACACGATAACATCCCATCTGGGATACACCTTGTGCTCCACCTCCGGCTTCTATCCTTGTACAACCACTGGTGCCATCTCACTCCAGTCGATCCTTCGACCACAGACATCACAAGAGAGGCTCTGAAACTTCTCAGCACAAGCCTGGCAAAGAAACTACTATATTCCCACCTATCTCTATAGAGGAACAGCTTGTGGCCAATGTCCGAATGATCAAAATAAAGGAAGAATTTCCAAACATTTGCTTCGATGGTTGTATGTTTATGCCTAACTTGAAAGAATACCCATTGACATCCAAAAGATGGCCATGTATAGTCGACGTCCAAAATCATTATAACGAATGGACGGAAGTTAGCTGAAAAAATTTCCAAAGTCTCTAGGGATAGGCAGCTAAAGATTGACAACCAAATACTTATCAAAGCTGACAATAGGAGAATCATCGCTAATCTCGATGGTGAGGTCAAGAAACTAAGAACATCCCAAGCCAAAGCTAAGAAGAAAGCTGAGGAGGTCATCAAGGCACTCGAAGAGGAGCGGATTAAGCATCGAGAGGAAATGGAGAAGGCTTTCCACCAAAACCATGCTTTGGTAGTGGAGAGGGATACCGCAAACAGAAACAAGACTGAGCTGAAAACCAAGCTAGAGTAGGAAACAAAAGAAAAGGATGTGCGCTCTAGCTAACTCAAACTTATTGTGATGAGTTGATCAATGCTAGGGAGGAAAGAGATAAGGTGGTTGAGTGAGCTAAAGATGTTGATGCGCTCTTTTAAAGAGAAGTTGGTGCTGCGGAACAGTGGGGAGAAAAGTGGATAATGAAGAGGTATGAGCCACTGCTTACCCAGTACAATGCTATTGTGCTCAAATTTCGAAATCTGGAGTGGTTCCAAGATGATTACCCTAGAATCCTTGCTCTTGCCTGTGAATGGTTGAAGAGGAAAAGGTTCATCTTAAGGGCGCCGAAGTGAATCCGGAGCAGCTAGAGAAAGAGGTCGTGGTAAGGGACGAGCCCAAGATTCTGAAAGATGGCTAGCTTATCCTTCATCTAAAGCTTTCCTTGACAGCGCATAAAGAGTTGTTTTAAGGCTCCAGATCGACGCCACATAATGCTACTGCCAGCCAAACGCTTGGGTCCCAAGCTACTCCGGATTCATCATCTGACCCTGGGTATGATCCTGAATGACCAAGATCCACAGGCTTACCATTCTCTCTTCGAATCCTGAGGGGAACCCTAGTGGCACTCCGGCCCATACAGAACCTCAAACTGAAGAAAGTATCCCATCGGTTTCTCCTGTATTCCAGAAAGTTGATGCGTCGCTGATTAACATAGCTAATCTCTTTTTTTATCTCTCAAGTTTCAGGTCAGCCTCCAATCGTCCCGCTTCCTACTAAGGATTCTCGACTAGGGCAACAGGTGCCTGCAATAGAGTCAGTAACCATTACAACTTCAACAATGGTCCATAGCGCTCCAGCTAAAGGTACTCCGAGTCTCGACGAGCAAATGATTAATGCCTTATTGGATGAGGGGATCGGTGGAACTCAGGATGCCCAGACTAATGAGAATGTTGTTATTATTAGAGTCTCTGAGCCCCTGTCAGGTCACACTCTGGGTGATATTGAGCGCAGGCATCTTTGGGATATGGAGATCAAGCTGGAGAAGTCGAGATCAAGCTGGAGAAGTCGAGACCTTTCTCATTCCTTTGTCTATGGCCTTGCCAGGCCAGACCATCTATACTTCTATATATATTCCTCCACTTGAGAGCGCTCAATGTACTCCTATGGGATCCTCACAAAGCACTTTGGCTTCTCTCCCTTCTCCTGAGAGCACTCA
Source organism: Allium fistulosum (assembly GCA_030737815.1). Lineage (NCBI taxonomy): Eukaryota > Viridiplantae > Streptophyta > Magnoliopsida > Asparagales > Amaryllidaceae > Allium > Allium fistulosum. The sequence continues at coordinate 539,443,778 of CM060901.1, read as the reverse complement.
AAATGAATCTACTGGCCTCTACTTATCTCGCCTTTGAAGAGCAAAGGAAGTAGAGGAAGAGGAGGAAAGTGGAAGAGTGAGAGCTCAGTCGAAGCATCTCCCAACGTGAAAAAGAAGCAAAGGAGAACAGAACCGAAGAAGTGAGCGCTAGTTTGTTTGATATAGATAGGCTTACTTTTTAATAATAGTTGCGATCTATTATGGTTTTTGGCCAGCTTTGTGTAGGTTCGGCCCCCATTTTTTCTTTTTGTTTTTAGTGTCAATAACATTTGTACTTAGTTCTATAAATTTCATGTGAATAGCAAAGGTTTTTGTTTCGTTAACTCTTTGTATGGATTTGTCTAAGTACTTAAGAAATACACTTTCCATTCAATGTGCTTGCAAAATATTTCTTTGATTTATTAGTGTCAGACCAAATCTTTAGCACGTTTTATAATTATTCGGCCTTTAGTTGATCCTGTGAATGCAGAGTAACTGTTGAAGTGCCAAACTCTGGGCATTGGTTAAGGTTAGTCACCTAGGATTAGGGACTTAAGTTTCTTTTTCCAATATAATAATTGTTGATCGTGCCAAACTCCGAGCACTATTTTAAGTCAACCACTTAGAATCGTAGTTCGTGCATCCTCATCCAGGATGTTTACGTTCAATTGTGCCTAACTCCACGCGTCGATCGAAAGCTCTAAAGTTAGGTCTTGCTTTACGTCGGGTATTAATTCTCCATTTTGCCTACTCCAGGGAAGGTGTTAAGGATTGGATGGTCTTGTCACATCCACTTTTGTTTATAGTCCTGGCCCCGATCGAAGGAAAAGAGTTGAGTGACTGAAAGGTCATATCATGTTCATTTTGATTTATACTCCTATACCCACATCAAGAGCGAGATCGTCATGTTACATCCAGTTTGAATTTATACTCTTGCCCCAATCCGACGACAAGAGTTGGCTGATGGACGGTCAGGTCACATCCATTTAGTTTATACTCCTGCACCTAGTCCGAGGAAAAGAGTGGGCTAGTATCTGTCACCATATACCGAGAAGAACTCCGTGGGTTCGATCACGAACCGTAGAAGTTTTATATGGCACCTAACTCCAGGTACCTGCACACCTGCATTATTTACATGCATATTCATTTGAGTCGGTCAAATCACAATTCTTAAGTAATGGAAAGGCAGAGTCTTGGTCTTGAGAAGCCTTTTTATTCCATAAAAGACGGGAAATGGCAGAATCTACCTTATTATACGACTCAGCCAAATATTTATGAATTTATTTCTAAGTGAAATAGAATTGTAAGAGCTTGTTATTCCATGCCCTCGGGGGCGTAATCCCATCTATCATCGCAAGCCTGAAAGTTCCATCTCAAAGCTTCTGCTCTAATGCATACGGACCCTCCTAGGTCAGGCCCAAGTTTCCAAGGCCAGGGAAGATTCATTTGAGAACCACGTCGCCAACTTCAAAGGTCCGATTCCTAACCTTAGTGTTGTAATATCGTGCAACTTGGTGTCGATGTGCAGCTGCCCTCAACTCAGCTACACCGTGCTTCTCATTAATCATATCAAGAGACTCTAGCAGGAGTTGCTCATTAGTCCATGGATTGTAGTGAATCACTCAATGAGAAGGTACTTCTAGTTCAACCAAAATTATAACCTCTTATCTGAAGGCTAGGGCAAATAGAGAGTGGCCAGTCACTGACTTGTGATTTGTTCGATAAGCCCATAATGCTAATGGAAGTTCATCGACCCACTTGCCCTTGGCCTTTTCCAACCGCTTCTTAAGAATGGACTTGATAATCTTATTTATAGCTTCAACCTGTCCATTTGCCTGGGCATGTGCCACCACAGCAAATCTCTTCTCTATGGGATGCCCGGGGCAGAATTCTTTAAACTTGGTACTGTCGAATTGGGTACCGCTTTGGACAACAAAATCGATTACTTTCTTTGGGGTGATCGTGGTCAACGGCTCTACCTCAGCCTACTTGGTGTAGTAGTCAACTACAATGATGGCGTACTTTGCACCTTTAGATATTGGCAGCACGCCGATGATATCAATTCCCCAAACTGTGAACGACCAAAGACTGACCATTTGAGTAATCTCCATTGGCGGGACTCTTGGTATTTTAGCAAATCTATGGCACTTGTCCATCTACGACTGTAATCAACTGCGTCTCGATTGGCAGTCGGCCAGAAGTACCCATAACAAAGGATATTTTTCACTAGGTTTTGCCTCCTAGTGTGGTAGCCATAGGCCCCTTTGTCAACTTCTCTTAGGACTCGCTTCGACTCATCATGAGCGACACAACAAAGCATGAGGAAAGAGAAACCCCTCCTGTACAGTACTCCTTCCTACATGCTATATCTCGAAGCTTGTGGAGGGAGCTTTAGTCGTTCATTCCATCTCTTCGAAAGGTTTCCTTTTTGCAAATAATTCCGAATTGGGGTTATCCATTACTCTCTTTCAGGCTCGGTCTCCAAGATCCAATCGACATCCATCTGGTCGACGCTTGGAGCCCAAAGTATTTCCACTGGAACCAAGCCCATGAGCTGTGCATCTGCAGAACTAGCCAACTTAGCTAGTGAATCAGCCTTCTCATTCTCCTCTTTGGGAATATGAGTGATCATATAATATTTAATGTCACTGAGTAGCTCAAGGACTCGGTTTAGATAGGGAGCTAGTCTGAGTCTTTTAACTTGAAACTCTTTTCGAACCTGACAAACAGCTGGGAGTCATAGAAAATGTGCATAGTCTTTATTCCTGGTTCTTTGGTGACTTTGAGTTTCGCAATCAAGGCCTCATATTCAGCTTCATTATTCGTCGTTCGGATGTAGAGTTTCAAGGCGTATTAGATCGGGTGTTCTTCGAGAGTGACAAGTACAACTCCAGCACTGGAACACCGTTCGTTATATGCACCATCAATGTACATCTTTCGTCCAGTTTCTTTCTCACCACTGCTCTCTAAAGGACCATCTCTTGCAGTGAATTCAGCTATGAAATCTGCCAATGCCCGACCCTAGTTTGCCCTTCGAGGGTGATAAGTTATATCATATTGGTTCAATTTGATGTTCCATTTCAATAGCCTTCCAGAAATATCAAGTCGCTGCAAGACTTGTCACAAAGGCTAGTCGGTAAGAACTTTGATCGAATGAGCCTGAAAATAAGGCTAGAGTTTTCTCAAAGAGATAAAAAGGTGGTATGCGAGCTTCTCCATCCTCGAGTAATTTCTTTCTACTCCCGTCAATCACTTGCTGATATAATAGACCGGTCGTTGGATGCAGATTCCTCTCGTATGAGTGTAACACTCAAAGCATACACCGACACTACCAGGTATATAAACAGGTCCTCGTCATCCAACAGCTTCGAGAGGTGGGGGTCTCTCTAAGTGAACCACCAGAGATTGGAATGCATCTTTACACTCGCGATTCCACTTGAAATTCCTTTTTCCTTTCTTAATGAGGTCAAAGAAAGGAATGCATTTGTCCGTGGCTCTGGAGATGAACCGACTCAGGGCCGCGACCATCCCAATCAAGCTTTGAACTTCCTTGATCATCTTCGGAGCCTCAATCTTTCTCAATGCCTTGATCTTTTCGAAATTGACTTCAATCCCATTGGAGTTCACAATGAAGCCTAAGAATTTATCTTACGCAATGCCAAAAGAGCATTCAAGGGATTGAGCTTTATCACATATTTTCGGAGGACGCCAAACATCTCTGCCAGATCATCAATGTGGTTCGTCGAATGTCGTGACTTCACAAGCATGTCATCCATATAGACTTCCATATAACATCCAATATGGTCTTTAAACATCTAGTTTATGAGTCTCTGGTAAGTTTCTCCTACATCCTTTAATCCAAAGGGCATGACCAGATAGCAATACAATCCGAGCTCGGTTATGAAGATAGTGTGCTCCCGATCCAAGACAAGGATTGGGATTTGGTTGTATCCAGAGTAGGCATCCATGAATGAAAGTAGCTTATGTCCAGCTACCGAATCCACCAACTGATCGATCCTCGAGAGCGGGAAGCTATCTTTCGGGCATACCTTATTCAAATCAGAATAGTTGATGCATGTCCTCCATTTCTTATTCGTTTTCCTTACCAAGACAGGACTAGATATCCACTCCGGGTATAAGGCATCATGGATGAAGTTGTTGTCCTTCAGCATTTCCACCTCTTCTTTGAGTGTAGCGGATCTCTCTAGACCCAGGCTATGGCATTTGTTTCACATGAACACATTTGGGATAGAGTTGAGATTCGACAAACCAACCAACTCCGATTGTGTCCAGGCAAACACATCCAGGTTTGTCCAGAGGAAACCAACCAAATCCTTCATCACACTTGCACCGAGTTGAGATCCGACCTATTTATGAAAAGACCCTTCGTTAGGGTACTTCTAGCCGACTATAAACTTAATGTGATCAGTGGCATCTCGATTGACAGTCGACCAGCAAACACATGGTCCGAATGTGTAACGACCCACAAATCCGCATAATTTAAGTTGACCATAAACTACACATGTCCAACTCGAATTGAATGGAAAGAAGAATAGTTATGGGATAGAAAGAAAAAGAAGAAGGAATAGAATCTTACTCGAAGGGAATAACATATATTATTTCAATATAAAAATCTTTACAGCGGAAAATTTTAAAATACATATATCAGAGTCTAACCTAGATTCAGCTTGGATAGTTATAATACACATGTCCTTTCATTTCTTGAAAAACAAACAACACACAATGCATAGGAAAATAGAATACGTCCACTTGAAACTCCAAGCGTTTTCAACTGATCATAAAACTACTCGGATCTGACCCGAGTATAAAAATACCCGAATTAGTCTGGTAAAGCAGCGTGAGAAACACGAATCCTAAATAACAATGTCATCGATCAGAGATTAGTAACAAAAACCTTTTGAAAAGAAAGAGTATCTCATAAGACCACGCCGCACATAAACATGGACCGGTTTTTACCTTATGATAACTAAAACATTTCTATCAAATCATTTGATATTATTTTCAGTGACATTCTTTGAAAACACTTTTCAAGTAAATATATTCAAATAGCCGAAATTGTTACCATTATTAAATTCCAGCATAATGGGCTCTATAATCAAAATGGCAGGCACGTATTGGAGAATAGATTTCCAACAAATGATCAGGTAAGGGAATACCTTCTGGGAGTACATCTCTAGAGGAATGTAGGCCTAACTGATGGTCCTTTACCAACACAAGACTGACCTACCTCTAACTAGATAGTACTGAATATGTCATCACCCCGGTCGTTACCGACCTATCCGAGCGCGCTCTAGAATCATATAATTTAAACCCGGCATTATAGCGAGTATAAATATATCTATAAGGGGATGATCATACCCTAATGGTTGCGAACCACATAACCTTGCCGCATCTACCCTGTTTTAGTCAATTCCGGGTGCGAGGCCCGAGGTATCGATTACCATTCACATAGAACATTAACTTTCCACTTCGAATGTCACATTGTCATTCCATAATCACACAACTGATTTCTACAAACGTATAACTCCTGAGCTCCTGAGCTCTTATGTCTCAAGAAAGGGTGCTAAGCTAAGAGAAGTTGCCTTCTCCGCCACCAAACAAATGATACGTTTATAGAGATCAATCAATGTGATTTTAAAATGCAATGTCAGACATTCGTCCATACAATTTGTCAAGGAATAGGACAAATCGAAGGCACTTCTCCTACCATATCCTATCGGGAATTACCCCTATGATTAGTAGCGATTAGTCCTTGCAAATCAAAGATTTTCATAACAGAGCACTACTACCACCATAAGTATATGATGTGGTAAATTTCACCGAGGGTCTAGTGGCAAGCAGCCTTACATCATAAAGGTCTTCGTCTTCAATGCTCTTTGTCTTCAACATGTTTTATGTAAACGTAAATTGGTTCGAAGTGGTTTTCAGATAGGAATCACCCAAATCCGATCCCGATCTCTTCGAAATCCAATCATCGATAAAAAAAATGTGAATATGTGTATATAGGATTCTTTACGCCTCTTTTCATTTAACTTTTTACCGGTTAATCAAAACCCTTTTAACTTTGGAAATCATCAAGTCATTTACTTAAAATGATTTTTTTCCTAATCTAATAAAATTTTATCTTTCTAAAACATGTCTTAACTGGGTCAAAACAATGTTATTTAAGACATCGTTTATTGTAAACCCAAAACCAGTTATATTGAGTAAAAGATTAGACTAATTATACCTAGATTAATTTTGTATTCAACTCGTACTATTTGTGGAATAACGATGAAATCACCTTTTAAATTCACGCAGATATAGAAATTCCCTCCTCGGAACTTAATGCAGAGTTTGGCCAAAGTATTCCTTATACTGTTAAAAATCTTGCTTAACTCTTTTTATTTTTTTGAAAATCTTAAATATGATCTTTTCATTTAGAGCATCCGGGCTTTCCTTTCGATTTGTTCCACCCCTCGCCTAGAAAAAGAAAACAGAGGCCAGGTAAGTTCAGGGCACTAGTTGCTCCATCCCTAACCTTAGTTACACACCTTATTTTATATTTCCAGATCTCACAGGCGGGACAAATATACTAGTCATTTCTGCATACTCAGTTTGCTATTACATTCAAGGAAATGATTTCAATTATATTATTTAAGTGTTATAAACAATTTCTCTTAACCATTTATTTAAACTCTTATTAAAAATTCCAAATCAAATTTGAAATACTAAATTGTTTAGTTAAATACATTTATGAAAGGTTCGGGAAAGAAGAGTTAAGTTTAAATCTATATTTCTAAAGTTTATTAAAAACTACTATAGAAAAGTGCTGTGGATAGTGTTTTAAAAGCTTATTTGATTAAAACAACTTTTCTATCATTTGGAAATCTATATTTATAGCTCAAATTACTTTTAAAATATTTTAACATATCTATCAAATTTATTTTATATTTTTAAACATTTAAAAGTATTCACTTTAATGAATTTTATACTTTGATCATTTAACTGCAAAAGCCTGATTTTCCTAAAAAATTGATTTGGTCATGTCTTAAAGTCTACAAGATGAAATCTTGGTTTTTCTTTTCCATTTGAAAACTATAGTTATAAAGATCTACAAAATTCTTATTTCGAAGAATTCCGACTCCGTTTCTATCCTGCACATTTGTTTAGCTTTTCCAGCGTGAAATTGCAAACTGCCATTACGCGACGTGCCTTATTTTTACTTGTTTTTCACTATTTTCCAAAACTTCTTCAAATTGGGTTTTATTATTTATAAAATATTTATAAATCATTTTAAATAAATACTTTACTAATTTGTTCATTTGAAACTCATTTTCATTTTATTTCCAAAATAATCCATATTTCATTATTTTAATATTCAAACTTCCATTTCTTAAAACTTTTTAACTATACGAAACCATATGCTATTTATTTTTCAAAATGGATTCTTTTTCTATAGTAATATAAACGAGACTTAACTATCCTTTGTATACCATATAGGATTAAAAAGAAGTGTGGTTTCAAATCAACAACGGATGAACTATGACTAATAAATTAGTCGTAACCAAATTTTAACTATGATGTTGATAAAATCAACATTAACAACCATACATTCATCCATACAATCAAATTCATTCAAGCATCTATATTTCAACTGAATGGTGTCAATTTATCATAAGGGTATGAACATGAATATCATAGCACAACAAAATTAGGATTTTAGAAGATAAGAGCTCACTTCATTTAATATGTTTAACTATATATATTATTTCTTACTTCTTAAGCAACCATCAAATATCATTAGTTAACCAACCAAACATCATAACTACTTTTTTTTATGCTAACCATTTTATAATTAATTTCAAATTATAAGAAATATGTATTTAAATCGAGTTCTCACCATTAAATAAATCGTTTTACTTCGTACCAACATTCATTATAACAACACTTCATTATCATTTTCAAACTTAATCAAACATCACTAAAACCATCCTTTCTTCCTCTTAAACTACATGCCTATGATCTCATTCCCCTTCTTTACTCATGGCCACGTTTCTCCTTTTTGATCTCGGTCATAGCCATCCTCCACCTTCCCCTAGGTTTAGCCTCCTCCTACTCCACCCCTTCCTTCATCATTCTTCAACTTTTTAGGTGCTAAACCATGTTTTAATGATATTCTAAGATCTTTGGTAAAGTTTGGTGGAGTTTGGAGTTGGTTTGATATGTTTTTAAGAAAGTTAGTAAGGAAATAAGAGAGAACAAGAAGCCATTAAAGAAGAGAAGAAGAAGATGAAGAAGCCAAGAAAAGAATGAGTGGAAGTGTAAAGAAATGAAAGCATAAGGGTCCATATTTATAGCCTTAGAAGCCTAAGCCTTTAAGGAATGTAATTTGACAAATATACCCTTTCTTAACCTTTAAGTAAACATACTATTTCAACACTTACCGTCTTCACATCACATCATTTCTTTATGTCATCTTTACTTAATACGTAAGTATTCTTATTTAATTATATTATGTAACATCCCAATATTTCATGCCATTCGCATCCACACATGTCAGACTTGAATTGCTCAAAATATCAAATTGTTAATTTATATTTGGCAAAAATCAGTATATATAATAAATAAAATAATCACAGAATCACAGACACAGAGTAATATAACAATAAGAAGCGGAAACAAAAGAATATTAGTTCATGAAGCTACTATATATATAACAGAGTTAAATAAGATACACCAGAAGTCTCGAATACATAGAAGTCTCAATACAATAGTCAAATACAATATCAGAATATATCACAAGAGTCAACTGAATAACTGCAAGCTGAATAGATAAATGGATCTCCAAGCGAAGCTCCAAATCCCAAAGGTGAGTGTAACGACCCTGGATTTTCGATCGCGAAAATTCCAGATAGTTAGGAAAAGAAGAAAGAGATAGAAGAAAAAGAAACAGAAACACAACACTGATTCTCACAAATCGCAGCGGATCAAAATATAATATCAAATAATATCAGTTTACAAAGAGTACTATATCAGTCAAATACATTTATAATACATCCGAGTTACTCTCATACCCAAACACTGGACATATACAAATCAAATATGCCTCAGATAAACAGAAATAATATCACAGCGGAAACACTCCATACGTTCCTGCCATCCAGCTCGTCTCCTGAGCTCCAGAACGTCCTTACCTGAAAATTTGTAATACTCGGTCTGACCCGAGCATTACATCAAAGTAACACCCAGGTCAGGCAGGAAACCAACGTAAGTAAACCCAACTAATCAAGAAATACTAATGCAAAAATTCTTACTTAAAACCCGGGGTAACTCGAATCAACTTACAAATCCACAATTTGTTAAAGACAACACTTGTTTCACACCTCAAATTCTAAGTACCAAAACTTAGATTAAATGGTCCAATTCACTTAAATCATTCCATATCAGCCTATTGATTCCACATATCAATTTATAAAGAATCGAAGTGGTTTTCGGGTATATACTAATACCCGACTCCGGTCTCTTCGAATTCAATACCATCTTAACCCAAGTTATTCAAGTGAAATACAATTCAACTTTAAATACAAGATGTCACTTTTTACACAGCAATTCATCATCGATAGATAACCACATTATCATTGTCCACCCAAACATATCATATCACAAAACATTTCATATCAGAGATATCAATCAATTCAAGGCATTTAATCCTCATTTAATCATTTATAAGCAAGATGGATCATCCAAAATTAATTTTCTTTACCACTAATTAAATTAATTACTAATCTTTTAATCACTTAGATTTCCTTTACTTAATCATTAATTTAATTACAAATCAATTAATTAATCATCTTTGATTAATTATCTTCAATTATGTAAAGTAATTATCCTTTAATTAATTACACAAATTAATTATCTTTAACCATTTACAGTAATCAATCATTAATTACTTTCATAAATTACATTAATTAATGATCCTTAATTAATTACTTCCATTAATCAACCTTAATCAATCATAAACAGTAATTAACCATCCTGTAATTAACTCCTTAATTAATTATATTAATCCTTTAATTAATTACACCAAGTAATTAATCCTTAATTACTTCTCCTAAGTAATTAACCTCTAATTACTTCATTAAGTAATCCCCCTTTAATTAATCCCATCTAGTAATTATCTATTAATTACTCTACCAAGTAATTATACTTAATTAATTATATTAATCCTTTAATTACAATAAGTAATTAATTCTTAATTAATTACACAAATTTATTAACCTCTACCCATCCATATTAATTTGTAGATTTTAAGTGTTTTTAGACTTGGATTCTTGTTTTAATTAAATTTTAAAACCTGGTTGTTGATTTCCTTTAAACTTTAAAACCTATACATAATTTTCCTTAAAAATTTAAACCTGGTTTTCTTTATCAAAAACAACCCGAGTTAAATCCCAAATTTCCCGAGCCAACTACGAACATCACCGAGACACTCAAATACTTCGAGTCGACCTTCAATTTCTCGAGCTCATCGCCGATAAACCCAACCTCAAAACCATACACAGACACCACCTCGCACACGTGCACGTGCACGGCGATCTGGACGACTCCGTCACCTCGCCGACCATGCTCACAAGTCGACGACGATCACCACTAGCTTCCCGACCACCTATCATCAGCTATCTCGTTTTGGAATCAAAGATCGAACTAATCGATCAAACCTGGAACCCATCACCTCGACGAAAACCACCATCCACCGACGATTTCCGACCTCGAGAACCCATGCCAATCTCACCGAAGCATTGCTTTGACCTCCAGTACCCATTCCCCCTATCGCGGTTGTACCCGGTCCTTCGCCCACGTTGGAAACACCTCGACAACCACGACGAACAAAACCCATCACTAAACCCTAAATCGCCTCAGCCTGACCACCATGGCCATTGTTAAAACATCTCATCATTTTTCCAGAGACCTCCTTGCTACCACCTACCTTCCGACCAAACCTCGACGTCGATCTCATCTCTGCTCATCGGAATTCAACAAAATGCTCAAATTTGTTCATCTCAGAATATTACCACAAATCTCCATCTAAAAATCAAAATTTTTATATCTAAATTCATAATTCCTTATTACTAACCTGATTCTGAAATCAAATTACTAAATTATGATTATTTATTTTTGACATATATTTGGTATTTTACTATAAAATCCCAATCTGAAATCATTTCTTAATATAACCCTTTGAAATTATTTTTAAGAATAAAGTTATAATCTTACAATCAACTTCTATTTAAAGATCGAAGCCTAAATTCGATCACAGGGAGAGATAAGAATTTTTTTATATAGTTTGGAGCCTGGAAATAAACAGAGATCATATATTTATACACAGTCTTTGTACAGGCATTTATTTCATTTCAAACATGCATTCACATATATATACATATGCAAAAAAAATCAACAAAAATCCATCACCAACATTTAAGGGTTTTCATAGATCTAAACCTGTTTTTAAAATAAATATTTACTCACCTTCCATTCTTTTCTTTTGAACAGAGCAAATATATCTTTTTCTTCTCTGGACTGTTCTGCTTGCTTGGTTTGATTCTTTCATGCTTGGTATCCTCTTTCAGTTTGTAATGGTAGTTTGTATTCATTTTTTCTTATCTTATTCGAATTCAGTAAAGTGTGAAACAAGGTAGTGATGGGTGTATCTATATATACATAGTAGAAGTGTGCAGTAGAAGCTAAGGCTGAGGTGTTTTATGTACAATGTTTCACATATTTCCTTTTGTTATTTTAATTGGTAAACATGAAAATCTGATTGGATAAGATGATTTGAAGTTTTTGGGGCTGATAAGATATATGTATGCTTGAACATTAAATGCCTGGCCTTGATAAAAAAAATTGTCTGCTCGAGTTGAATTTTTGCCTCCCCTTTTTGTTTATAAACATTTACATATGAGTTTTATATATGTATATGTATCTTTTTGTGTACATGCTTATATACTTCCATATTTACAAATACTATATACATTTTAGCTCATGTATATGAAACTTTTACACGTGCATACCTATATATATTTTACATTCTATATGTACTATTTTTCATACATATACTCATTTACATATTGCTTTATTTTATATATATATTCACATTCATACAAACTTTTCCTATATTTCATTCCACATGGGTATATACGTACACTTATATTCTTGTATATGTACATACTTATATATGTATATATTTTCAACATCACAAGGTTGTATATATTTATTTATACATATATTTAAGGATATTTTATCGTGATTTAAATGTTGGAGTTTACCTATACAAAAATTTATTTTCTTTTCTATAGGATTTACCCTACCCATATATTTCAAAATTAAATATCTAATATAGTTTTTAAACCGATCCATATATGTTATAACTTAAGTTTGTATATAGTGTTTAAACCAATTTATATATATCCAGATATTTTAATTATCAGAACTTTATTTGTTCGACCTATCTAAAGTAATATTCCAATGAATTAATTCCATTAATTACCAATTATCAACCATTAAAAATCTAGGTCGTCACATTCCTCCACCCTTTAGAACTTTTCGTCCTCGAAAAGGAACGAAACGAATTTATGAAAATGCTTAAAATCAGATAAATATTCTTAGATCACTTTTAAAACACTTTTAATATCTATATAATATTATTTGAAAGTAGTTTTTATAAAAATACTTTTATAACTCGATGTTTCAACAAGTCCATCCTTGTTCTCATAGAAATTCGGTCATACGTTGATCAGGCGTAGGACTGAAAATCTATAAGTACTTAGCAGACCCATTTCAACATCTAGTGAAAATACTTGAAAAAAAATAATTTTATTGAAAATATCGAAAACATTTTTGAAAATAGGGGAAATATCTTTGGTGAGAATGCTCTGGAAATCATCACTCCCATCCACGGTCGCAGTTAACCCGATGGTTACGTTGCCGTCACGGCAAAATCCATAGATAACTGTAGGCTTCCGCGCCCCTCGATTACACCATGGAACCCGCTACAGATCGCAGTTATACCCGGGCTTTACGTTGCTATCACGGAAAAAACCCATATAACTGTAGGCATCAGCGCCCTCGAATTTCGCTGCTAAAAGAATGAAACTCGTCCACTCGACCATAGATCGCAGTCTACCGATGTTACGTTTCCATCCCGGCAAAATCAAGTGTAGACTGTTGGCACTCATCCTCCACACAATTTTCGCTATGGTCGACACAGTAGATCGCAGCGACATCGAGTTACACTGTCGTCATAGCATAACCCAAATGCCCCTGTAGGCATCAGCACCCTCGACTTTCGCTACCCAATAATCCTCAGGAACTAGTTTGTCCGGACTCCTCACAGGATCAACTTTAGAACCCCCCCCTTAGGGCTCAAGGTAGTACCACTCTATGGCACTCCTGAGAAGTTCATTCAAGGGAGCGCCTTTTTCCCTAGAGCCACTTTTAAAACACTTTATACTATACACATATAGTATTTTCCAAATCATACACCTAGTATGAATTTCACATAAATCTCCTTTCTCAAAATCGATTATCCCAAAATCGATAATTCACAAACTAGGCTTTCCAAATTCCAAATTTGATTTTCCTCAAAAATCAAAAGCCCCCCCTTTTTTAGAAATCCATAGGTTTCCAAAACCTTTTTCCAAAATCATTTTCACAAAATCCTTTATATATACGTATATATATATATATATATAATAACCTTGGGAATTTTTTTTTGAATCACTTCATACTTGTATAAATTCACTTTTATACTTCAAATATTTTCAAAACCCTTTTCTTCAGGCAATAGATTCAACAAGGGAAGTTTACCATATATAACAAAGATACATAACCTTGTTTATTCCAAATCAAATATTCAAAATTGATTATTCTTTTTTTAAAAAGTCATTTACCATATTACTTAATTCCATAAAGTAAATTTTAATCATAGAAATTTCCAATTTCCATTTTACCTCATCATATATTCCATAAAATATACTTTTCATTTCAAAGACCATTTACAGTTCTTATCCATAAATTTTCAATATCAATTTAATTCAAACCCGTACGATGTACACATATCATCCGTACGCTATATCAATCTGATCGCTCACTTGATCACACAATTTCACTTCCGAACTAGTATTGTCCACCCGACTTCCTAGTGCGGACTCAGATTTGGTTTCTTAATCAGAAACCGTTATTCTCCTTGCATAGTCACAACTATGATAGAGAATATCCAGAACCAATCAAAAATCCATATCCAGGTTCGCTGTCGAAAATCGAGTGAAAAATCCCAAATCGGATCGATAATACTATCTCGAAATTCTATGCTCGAATCTGGATCACATCACTATGCGAATAGAATAATATACGTACATCCTATGTATTTATCTTCATTGATTATTAACCAAATCAAATCCTTTTTTTATTCACATTTCCCCAGGTTCTTATTCATTTATTCACCATTGCCTCAATCCTTATTTGGATTATCACTTCAATTCTTATCTCAGTTGGGTATTTAATCAATAACAGTTTGAACTTCGACCCGTTTATATTTAGAAAATAGCTTGAAAAATTTAAAAATAGATAAGTAGTTGAAAAATAATTATAAGTTTGTAAAATAGCTATAAAATAGGTATGTAATTGTAAATAGTTGAAAAATAGTAATTATTTATAAAACAATTGAAAAACAGTAATTAGTTTATAAATCAGTTGCAAAATTGTTAAATACTTCCAAAAGTAATTGTAAAACAAGCTTAAGATAGTTTTAGGTTTAAAAAGAAAAGTTGTATAGTAAATAGTTTGGAAAAATATATTTATATTAAACAAATTATTTTGAAAATAGTCCAGAGTCAACTGTTTAATTCCCCATCAATTCAGTTTAAATTTCCACCCCCATTTAAATTGACTCACTTCTAATTTGAATAACTTCAATTTCCCTTGAACTTGATTTATCCCCAATTCAAGTTGAATTACCCTCAATTTCTTTCCAAATTCAAATCAAATTCCATTTGATTTTAAACATATTCACTTTAATTACAATTTCAAATTATTCAAACTAATTTCAAATTGAATCCACTTCAATTTCAAATCATTTCAATTTCTATATGAATTAATCCCAATTCCCATTTGAATTTGAACTCATTCAATCTTCAATTTTATTTCAAATAAATTCAATTCAAATTTTCCATTTGAATTTTAAACTTATCCATCTTAAATCACAATTCCCATTAATTCAAATCAAATTTAGTTTGAACTAATCCAATTTAAATCTCAATTTTAAACCATCTCGAATTATATAAATTTGAGTTAAATTTTCAAATGTTGATTTAACCCCTTAAATCAAATTAACCTTTATTTTTAAATCAATAATCCAAATCTTTAAAGAATTTAATTCTGAGTCCAATTCTCAAAATTCCATTTTGAATTATCTTTATTTAACATATTTCAAAACTCAAAAACAATTAAATCTTCAGATTCTAATTTATTATCCATTTTTAAAACAAATTCTCTGTTTCATATATTATTTATAATAATGGAATGATATCAGGATAAATAAACATCCAAATTTATCCAAACACCCATTTTTAATTTCTAAATCTCAAACCCATTTTGAGATCACTCATAACTTCCCATTTAAACCAATCATTTAACTTCCCTAAGTTAAACCTCAATTTCATCTTGAAATTCCCAATTCAGGTTGCTTGTTAAATTATTTAACTTTCCCAAAGTTAATTTCAATTCACTTAATCCAGCCAATCTTACCCAATTTGGGTTCCCATTTCAAACTTTAAACTTCATATTAATAATCTTATAAGTTCAAAAACTTATCACCTTGGGTATCACATCTCATTCCAAATTTAAAACTCAATATTTAGAGTTTATTTCAACTATTTTTGATATTATGTATATTACTCATATATACATATTATTTCCGTTACACACTAAGTTATCCTTAAATTTTAAATCACCTTTGGTTTTTAATTCAAACAAATTTCTCTTAACATTTTGAAACAATTCAAATGTTTCTAGACTTAGGTTTTAAAGTTTCATAATTTAAAACCCACTTCTATTTAGAAGTTATACTCATCTTACAAGTTACTTCATTGGCTTACTTATTAACAAATATATCATTATTAAACACCATAACTATTTATGATGATACCCAAAGATTATCATATCTGGATACCAATTCATTTTTATCTTATTCTGAAACCCCTTCCCAAATTCAAGATTTTAATTTTAGTTTGAATCCATTTCAAAACTTATCTTTATTTAATTTCAATTTGTTTGTATTTCTATTACCACTTAATTTAATTCCAATAATTTAACAACCAATTACCTTAATATTTATTAGAAAGAAATATTGCTTTATATATATCAAAATATATTCTCATATAAAATCATTTTAAATCTTTATATTAGAAAATAACAAGTACGCTCATATATATATATATATATATATATATATATACACGCACACACACTCAACTCATCCTAGGGTAATACTAACCCTATCCCTGATGAGTAAACCCACCAGAGCCAAGGTTCTCGCTTCACCCTTTCGCTCTGATACCAAATGTAACGACCCCGGATTTCGATCACGAAAATTCCAGATAGTTAGTAAAAGAAGAAAGAGATAGAAGAAAAGGAAATAGAAACACAGCACTGATTCTCACAAATCGCATCGGATCAAAATATAATATCAAATAATATCAGTTTACAAAGAGTACTGTATCAGTCAAATACATTTATAATACATCTGATTTACTCTCATACCCAAACATTGGACATATACAAATCAAATATGCCTCAGATAAACAAAAATAATATCATAGCGGAAACACTCCATACGTTCTTGCCATCCAGCTCGTCTTCTGAGCTCAAGAACGTCCTTACCTAAAAATCTGTAATACTCGGTCTGACCAGAGCATTACATCAAAGTAACATCCGGGTCAGGCTGGAAACCAGCGTGAGTAAACCCAACTAATCAAGAAATACTAATGCAAAAATTCTTACTTAAAACCTGGGGTAACTCGAATCAACTTACAAATCCACAATTTGTTAAAGACAACACTTATTTCACACCTCAAATTCTAGTACCAAAACGTAGATTAAATGGTCCAATTCACTTACATCATTCCATATCAGCCTATTGGTTCCACATATCAATTTATAAAGAATCGAAGTGGTTTTCGGGTATATGCTAATACCTGACTCCGGTCTCTTCGAATTCAATACCATCTTAACCATCAGCCTATTGGTTCCACATATCAATTTATAAAGAATCGAAGTGGTTTTCGGGTATATACTAATACCTGACTCCGGTCTCTTCGAATTCAATACCATCTTAACCCAAGTTATTCAAGTGAAATACAATTCAACTTTAAATACAAGATGTCACTTTTTACACAGCAATTCATCATCGATAGATAACCACATTATCATTGTCCACCCAAACATATCATATCACAAAACATTTCATATCAGAGATATCAATCAATTCAAGGCATTTAATCCTCATTTAATCATTTATAAGCAAGATGGATCATCCAAAATTAATTTTCTTTACCACTAATTAAATTAATTACTAATCTTTTAATCACTTAGATTTCCTTTACTTAATCATTAATTTAATTACAAATCAATTAATTAATCATCTTTTAATTATCCATCTTAATTAATCATCCTTGATTAATTATCTTCAATTACGTAAAGTAATTATCCTTTAATTAATTACACAAATTAAATATTCTTAACCATTTACAGTAATCAATCTTTAATTACTTTCATAAATTACATTAATTAATTACATTAATTAGTGATCCTTAATTAATTACTTCCATTAATCAACCTTAATCAATCATAAACAATAATTAACCATCCTGTAATTACTTTCCTTAATTAATTAACTCCTTAATTAATTATATTAATCCTTTAATTAATTACACCAAGTAATTAATCCTTAATTACTTCTCCTAAGTAATTAACCTCTAATTACTTCATTAGGTAATCCCCCTTTAATTAATCCCATATAGTAATTATCCATTAATTACTCTACCAAGTAATTATACTTAATTAATTATATTAATCCTTTAATTACAACAAGTAATTAATTCTTAATTAATTACACAAATTTATTAACCTCTACCCGTCCATATTAATTTGTAGATTTTAAGTGTTTTTAGACTTGGATTCTTGTTTCAATTAAATTTTAAAACCTGGTTGTTGATTTCCTTTAAACTTTAAAACCTATACATAATTTTCCTTCAAAATTTAAACCTGGTTTTCTTTATAAAAAACAACCCGAGATAAATCCCAAATTTCTCGATCCAGCTACGAACATCACCGAGACACTCAAATACATCGAGTCGACCTTCAATTTTCTCGAGCTCATTACTGAGAAACCCCACCTAAAAACCATACACAGACACCACATCGCACACGTGCACGTGCACGGCGATTTGGACGACTCTGTCACCTCGCCGACCATGCTCACAAGTCGACGACGATCACCACTAGCTTCCCGACCACCTATCATCAGCTATCTCGTTTTGGAATCAAAGATTGAACTAATCGATCAAACCTGCAACCCATCACCCCGATGAAAACCACCATCCACCGACGATTTCCGGCCTCGAGAACCCATGCCAATCTCACCGAAGCATCGCCTTGACCTCCAGTACCCATTCCCCCTATCGCGGTTGTACCCGGTCCTTCGCCCACGTTGGAAACACCTCAACAACCACGACGAACAAAACCCATCACTAAACCCTAAATCGCCTCAGCCCGACCACTATGGCCATTGCTAAAACATCTCACCATTTTTCCAGAGACCTCCTTCCTACCACCTACCTTCCGACCAAACCCCGACGTCGATCTCGTCTCTGCTCATCGGAATTCAACAAAATGCTCAAATTTGTTCATCTCAGAATATCACCACAAATCTCCATCTAAAAATCAAAATTTTTATATCTAAATTCATCATTCCTTATTACTAACTTGATTCTGAAATCAAATTACTAAATTATGATTATTTATTTTTGACATATATTTGGTATTTTACTGTAAAATCCCAATTTGAAATCATTTCTTAATATAACCCTTGGAAATTATTTTTAAGAATAAAGTTATAATCTTACAATCAACTTCTATTTAAAGATCGAAGCCTAAATTCGATCATAGGGAGAGATATGAATTTTTTTATATAGTTTGGAGCCTGGAAATAAACAGAGATCATATATTTATACACGGTCTTTGTACAGGCATTTATTTCATTTCAAACATGCATTCACATATATATACATATGCAAAACAAATTCAACAAAAATCCATCACCAACATTTAAGGGTTTTCACAGATCTAAACCTGTTTTTAAAATA
Source organism: Allium fistulosum (assembly GCA_030737815.1). Taxonomy (NCBI): domain Eukaryota; kingdom Viridiplantae; phylum Streptophyta; class Magnoliopsida; order Asparagales; family Amaryllidaceae; genus Allium; species Allium fistulosum. The sequence goes on along the minus strand of CM060901.1, from coordinate 539,424,378 downwards.
AATATTTACTCACCTTCCATTCTTTTCTTTTGAATAGAGCAAATATATATTTTTCTTCTCTGGACTGTTCTGCTTGCTTGGTTTGATTCTTTCATGCTTGGTATCCTCTTTCAGTTTGTAATGGTAGTTTTTATTCATTTTTTTCTTATCTTATTCTAATGCAGTAAGTGTGAAACAAGGTAGTGATGGGTGTATCTATATATACATAGTAGAAGTGTGCAGTAGAAGCTAAGGCTGAGGTGTTTTGTGTACAATGTTTCACATATTTCCTTTTGTGTTTTTAATTGGTAAACATGAAAATCTGATTTGATAAGATGATTTGAAGTTTTTGGAGCTGATAAGATATATGTATGCTTGAACATTAAATGCCTGGCCTCGATGAAAAAAAATTGTCTGCTCGAGTTGAATTTTTGCCTCCCCTTTTTGTTTACAAACATTTCCATATGAGTTTTATATATGTATATGTATCTTTTTGTGTACATGCTTATATACTTCCATATTTATAAATACTATATACATTTTAGCTCATGTATATGAAGCTTTTACACGTGCATACCTATCTATATTTTACATTCTATATGTACTATTTTTCATACATATACTCATTTACACATTGCTTTATTTTATATATATATTCACATTCATACAAACTTTTCCTATATTTCATTTCATAAGGGTATATACATATACTTATATTCTTGTATATGTATATACTTATATATGTATATATTTTCAACATCACAAGGTTGTATATATTTATTTATACATATATTTAAGGATATTTCATCATGATTTAAATGTTGGAGTTTACCTATACAAAAATTTATTTTCTTTTCTATAGGATTTACCCTACCCATATATTTCAAAATTAAATATCTAATATAGTTTTTAAACCGATCCATATATGTTATAACTTAAGTTTGTATATAGTGTTTAAACCAATTTATATATATCCAGATATTTTAATTATCAGAACTTTATTTGTTCGACTTATCTAAAGTAATATTCCAATGATTTAATTCCATTAATTACCAATTAACAACCATTAAAAATCTGGGTCGTCATAGTGAGTCTCGAATGCTGTGATACTCAGTCTGACCCGAGCGTAAAGCAAAAACACAAAACACTCGAGTCAGGATTAACATTCTTATATCGATAAATCCAACTCAAGTGAAATATCAACTGAATTACAAGTAACTCAAAGGATGTTTGGGATAACCATCCTCTAAGGATCTGTTAAACTATATACTATGTAGTAATATACGCTATTATAATAATGTCTATAGTAAAGTTAACTATTAAAATAGTGTTAAGGCATTACCCATATCCCCCTTAACACATTTTATATATTCCCATAGTCTATACAGTAACGTAACTTCCCGTAAACTGGGCTTATCAGAGGGCACTCTATAGGTATGGTACAAAACAAACTCGTAGTGGTCTCGATAAGGTAGGTGACACGGCACAACTAGGCAATGCCAGGGTAGATATACCAATTACACTTCCGGGCTGGTGGTAACGCATAGCCGCTGTTACCGCCCACCTCGAGCCACACTCCCAAATCAAAGGTGCACACCAAATCAATCACAAAGTAATAGAATGGCAATCGAAGAAGTGTGTTCGATCGGAGGAGCTACCTCACTTGGCCCGTCGATTGCTCCTGTTTTAGCCAACTTATGCTAACTCACGAGAGTTAGGTCCACGTATATACCTCAAATAGAACATCATCAACCACTTACTTCAGTTTGGAATCTCCACTGCGTACATAGTTCTTAAGGTGGTTTTCAGAATTGGCAGAGAGTATGACAATTTCCAATCCCGGTCTCTTTAACAACCAAATGTTATTATAACACCGCGGTCATTTCAAAATAGTTTATACTTCAAAACCAAAATATCATTTCCATTTCAAAACCATATCCATACGATATCATTTCACTTCAAATATATTCATTTCTAAAATCATAACACTTCAAAGTTATAACACTTTCGAAATTATAAATCTTAGAATTTGTAACACTTTGGAAATCATAACACTTGATAACATAATACTTTGAAATTCATAACTTTGAAATCATAACTTCCCACTTGAACAATTTAGATATTAATAATAGTATATAAAATAAAATAGTTTATATAAAATAGTTATAAGTTAAAATGGTTTATAATAAAATAATTAGTATATTAAAATAGTTTATATTAAAATAGTTTATATTAAAATAGTTTATATTAAAATAATTAGTATATTAAAATAGTTTATATTAAAAATTTATAAAGTAAAATATATAAATAGTTTTAAATATAATTTAAAAATACTTTATATAATAAAATAGCCTCCTCAAATTTCACAAATCGATTCAAATCAACTCGAATTCAAAAATTCAAATTTAATTCAATCTCAATTCATCAATTTCAATTCAATTCAGTTTCTCAATAAACCCTTTCAAATTATATCGATTTCAAATACAAATTTGAACCACAAAATAAACCATTTCAATTTCAATATATTTCAAAGCTTTAAATATTCCATATTTTCAAAACTAAGTTTGATAATTTCATATATATCTATATTTAACTTCATTATTATTTAGTTTTGAAATATTCACTTAATCAATCCAATATCTTTTAAATAAACTTTAAATTTTATTTGAAATAAACTATATATTCCTTCAATTTATTTAAACTTGAAATATTCAATTTATCACTTTAAATCAAATCAAGTTATAGAATCATAAAAAAATGGTTTCTGCTTCACCCATCCCTCCCCCACCAAACATCACTTCCCCGTACAATTCCTTTTCTCCTCCTTCTGTCCTCCCTTGTGTCAACTCGTCCTTCTCTATACCCATTGCTGCTACTCCATCACTCTCTCCTGTCACTCTCGCTTCCATTCCTAATCCATCTCATCCACCTCCTTCTGCGCCTAACATACCATTGCCACCTACAGATCCCCCTCCTAATCCTGTCCCACCTGACATTATACCTCCACTTACGTCTCCCGCTCCCGACCATACTTCTTCTGTCATTAACCCTGATGCACACGGTATTCCCTCTGTGGCTTTGCCTACTAACCCGCGTCCATGGACGTCACTTTTCAAAAGCAAACCTCGTAATGCAGGTAGATACATCCCTCGTGATTTCTGTTTGTCATACGATGGTGCTCCACTTCCGATTCCGATTGAGGTTAGGCAAGAGGGTCAGACTTTCTGGAGTCAATACTTGGTTGGTTTTTTTCTTGATGAAAACCTACCATACAATGTTGTGCTGTATCATCTTAAAAAAATCTGGCGGCTGACAGGTACCTTTACAGTCAAATCTGATAACACAAACTTTTACTTTGATTTTACGCATGAGGAAGATCGTCGTAAGATACTTCAAAGTGATCCAATATTTATTAGAGGGAAGATGTTTATTATTACATCCTGGAAACCAACTTTCAAAAATGCACAGGCTCAAGTTAGATCGGTACCGATATGGGTTCACTTTCACAAAATTCCCATCCCTGTATGGACTTTAATAGGCATCAATTGGCTGGCATGTCATTTGGGTTCACTTGTATGTTATAATGAGGCGACAGAGAAAATGCAGTGATTTGAATATGCTAAATGCTTGATTGAAATAACACCGGATAAACTTCTCCCCGACATTATAAAATGCGGAGAAGGAGATGATGTTGCATACGTTGAAGTTTACTATGACTAGAGGCCGGAGATTTGTACATACTGCAAATGTTTTGGACATGACGAAAACACATGTATAGAAAAGCAACAAGCTGATCAGACTGGCACGCAAGGATTAAAAGAAAATGGGAAAATTGATAATCTAAATGAAGATGAACTAAAGCTTGATAATGGTGTTATGGTTCAGGGGAAGAAACATGATGAAAATACACATTTCGATGGACAAAAGAAAAATGGGCTTTCGAATAAATGGATACAAAGGAATAAAAATAACACAGGGAAAAATAAAGTGCACAATGACACAGCAAATGATGTGTGCACACATGCACGTAAAGAATTGCATGACAATGCTGCGGTACATGCCAGCAATGATCCTCCTACTACACTACCTCCTATCCATCCATCTACACAAACTACTCCTTCATTTCATACACCACATCAAACCATGAACCCGGCTGCTGCTCCACAACACTTACCACTATCTAACAGTTTTGATATTTTGACCGTAGCCGACATCACTCTTCCCAACCAAACCTCTGTTCTACACTCACTTGTCATTGATATTGCCCCTACTTCCAACATACCACACACACTTCACCCTTCGGTTGCCAACCCCGTTCCTACACCAAATAATATACCCACTCCTGATTCATCCCTCCCCCACCCGTATCTCCATATTCATCTTCCTAATGATATTTCGTCACAGCTTATTGACCACAACATCGTCCACAAAGTCACGTTTGCTGAACAGAATTTGGACTTCCAGCTCCTCTTTCAAGAACACCATTCTTCTCCTCACACCCACATCCCTGCCCCATCCATCTCTTATCCTTCTCAGCCATCTACATCTACCACATCGCCTTCGACCTCTCCTATACTTCAGAATGATAAAAAGAAAAAAAATAAGAAGAATACAAAGGCAAAGAAAGGGATAGAAGTTGAGGATAATGATAATGGTCATGATTATCTATATACGGAAACGCAACTAAGAAAGGCAACATATGAAGATGAAGAGGGTAATATCTCATGCAACAAAAAATCTACACCGAGGAAGTCGGGTAGGAAGAAAAAACAAATCTCATCCTAATGATTGACAACATCGGGGCTTGGAATATAAGGGGTGCCCACCTCCCCTTAAGCATCTCATTGATCAGTATAAGATCCATATGATAGGCATACTAGAGACAAAGTTGAATGAAAAATTATCGGCGAACATGTGCACAATCATAAATCTGCAATGGACATGTATACATAATCTGCTGCATGCCCCATATGGTCGTATTGTTGTTTTATGGAATCCACTTATTTTCTCCGCTATATCAATCATCTCCTCCTATCAATTCATACATCTTCTTGTCACTCATATTCCTTCATCCACTCAGTTCAACATTACTTTTGTTTATGCCTCATGTAATCGTGATGCTAGGAATTATTTACATTCCTTTATTCAATAACAGCCGCAGTCCCAGATTCCTTGGATTCTCATTGGAGACTTCAACTACATGTATGAATCTACTCAAAAGATTGGAGGAAACCCACTTTCTCTTTATGACATCGGTCCTTTATCCCAATCCATCCAAATCTCTTCACTCCACAAAATTCCTAGTATTGGCCCTATTTACACGTGGAATAATCGTAGGCATGGTAAACGTACATTTTGTACTTTGGACCACTCTCTTTTCAACATTAGTGCACTTACAGCCTGGCCTACCCTTACATCCACTGTCATTCCACCTGGCATATCCGACCACAGCCCGCTTATCCTATCGTGGAGCACGAAACCGTTAAAATTTGGTGCCTCATTTAAATTTTATTCGTTTTGGACTAAAAACATACAATTTCCAGATATTTTTTTGCAGGGATGGAATATATATGCGCATGGAAACCCGATGTTTATTCTGCAACAAAAACTAAAAAATGTCAAATATGTTCTCAAGAAATGGGCTAGAGTTACTTTTGGTAAGGGCGATCAAATCTCAAAAAAAATTCGTGAAGACCTGGAACACATTCAAAGAAATATGCTGACTGATCCACATAATGAAGCTTTATCGGAAATGGAACATAAAAAACAAAGAGAGTTGGTGACTGCTTTACAAAATGAAGTTGATTCGATTAAGGAGAAACTTGGCAAAGAATTTTACTTTCATGGAGACAGGAACAGCGCATTCTACCATGCTGCACTTGCGATTAAAAGATCAAAAGGTACTATACATTCCATTGTTGACCAGGATGATGTGCTACAGACGAAGGCTACTGAGGTTGATTCTGCATTTATTAAATATTTCAAAGGTTGTTATTTGGCTGATTCTCATATATCCAATATAGGGGAAATGGCACATATTAATCTCCCACAAATAAATGAGATTGATGCATACAGTCTTATCAGGCAGGTTACATATGATGAGATAAAGACAGCATTATTTGAATTAAATCCGAACAGTGTAGGTGGCCCGGATGGATATAACACCCATTTCTTCAAAGCTACATGGCATATTATTGATACTGTTTTTGTATCTGCCATTCAATATTTTTTCCAAACGAATAAACTGCTGCCAGGAATTAATGCTACTAACATTGCTCTTATCCCTAAAATTGCCTCGCCGAAGATGGTTTCCGACTATCGCTCGATCTCCTGTTGCAATGTTATATATCGATGCATCACTAAAATTCTTGCTAACAGGATAAAACCGCTGCTGGCTACCCTTATAGCGCCTAATCAAACTGCCTTTCTGCCCAATCGAAATATAACTGATAATATTATTCTCACTCATGAACTACTTAAGGGCTATCATAGAAAACATATCTCTCCTAGATGTATGATGAAGTTGGATATTAGAAAGGCATTCGACTCATTGGAATGGATCTCAATAGTTGCGGTTATGACTAGAATGGGGTTTCCGGAGACTTTCATGGCATGGATTCACACATGTGTTTCTACGCCCACCTATACTATCATAATTAATGGTCATGGTGCGGGTTACTTCTCATCTACTAGGGGGATACGTCAGGGTGATCCGTTATCCCCTTATATTTTTATTAATATTATGGAGCTGATGACTTGTATCTTGAATGATTATGTTCGGTCTAAACTTATCAAGACTCACCCAAAATGTAGAGAACCGCTTGTTGTATCCTTGATGTTTGTGGATGATATTATTATTTTTGCTAAACCTGATCACTCTTCTATAACTTCTATTGTTCGGGTTCTTGATCTGTTTCACGTATTGACTGGTCTGCATATAAATAAGAGCAAATCTCGTATCCTTATGGCGGGTATTAGCGAGACAGCTCGCGAACACATTGTTTCTATCTCCGGTATTCAACATATGCCTGTGGATTCTACATATCTAGGCATCCCTATTACGACATCGAGAATCACTACAACTCAATGCTTACCTATGTATGAATTTTTTTTGGCACGGCTTCAGAATTGGCCTACGCATTTATTATCGCAAGCAGGGAGATGTACGGTAGTTAAATCAATCATTTTTGCCATGACTTCTTACTGGGCACGGATCTTCATTCTGCCGAAGAAGCTTATTCATATGATAAATAGTGCTATGAACCATTTCCTATGGCATGGTGACTGCCACTCACGTAAACCTATTCCTATCGCTTTCAAGAATATATGTAGATCGAAGAAGAAAGGTGGGCTGGGTATTATTGATTTGGATATATGGAATAAGGCTGCTGCTACCAAACATATAAATGACATCCTCTCATATAAAGATACCCTGCTTATTAAGTGGATACACAAACACTACTTACATCATAATTTTTTTTGGATTGTGCCCGCTACACCGACATCTAGTTGGTTCTGGAAATCGCTGCTGAACCTTAGGGAGACTGTGTTACCGATTATCAAGTATAATATATACTCATATATTGATATCTCTTTCTGGTATACTCCTTGGTCGGATGTTGGTATCATCTTAAATGATGTTTTGTGTCATATGCAAAAAAGCTTATCGTCCATACCAGATAATGCGCAACTTCGTGGATATATTCAGGCAAATAGGATTCAACTTCCGAACCCAAACTCTGTCGCTGTTCGAATGCTATGGAATAAGATTACTGTTGTTAAACATATAAACACAGAACATGTCATTCAGTGGACAGATAGGTTTAGTACTCACTCTATTGCATGTTTATACAAAGCTTTGCATGGCGACTATCATAGACCAAACATGCCATGGACTAATCGTATTTGGAAATGCATGGGGTCGGAGAAAGAAAACTTTATCCTCTGGAAAACAATTAACAACGCATTGCTCACTCGTGACAAACTTATTTGCAGAGGCTTGATTACTGAAAATGTTTGCTCATTTTGCAATGACATGCCTGAAAGTAGGGACCATTTATTCTTTCAATGCATAACTGTGTATCGTCTTTGGAAGGCTACAACTCAGAAGATGGACATATATTATGAGAACGCACATCGCAATCAGCAGTGGCACGAAATATTCAAGCGGACGAGATGGAAGACGATATCTGCACAGCGTCTGATTCTGTCATTGAAATGCTTTATAGCCATTAAATGGAGAGAAAGAAACATTCGATTTTTTGAAAGAAAGGTATGTGGTAGGAGAGCTTTAATAATCCAGGTAGAACATATGATTCGGCAAAGGCTTGGCTACGAAGGTTGAGTGGGATAATATATTAGTTCTGGACATAATTATTAGGTATTTGGGTTTTTGCTACCTGAATCTCTCTTATTTCTGCTCATTTATTCTAGGCTTGCTGTTGTATAGTCTTATTATTTATCGTTTTGTTTAATATTAACTGGTGGGGCCAGTATAAAAACCTATTGCCTTTTAAATAAAAGTTATAGAATCATATCTTTAATCTCAAATTCAATAGGTTTCAAATCGATTTTAAAACTAATATAACTCTCAAAAGAATACGATTTCAAATTAAATTAATTTTATCTTCCCAACTTTAATTTATTCAAATTATTATAAAATCTATTTTTAAAATATAATTTTAAATAAATACTTAAACATATTATATATTAATTAAATCAAACTTATTATTAAACTTATTTTATATTAAAACTAATTTATACATATTTTAAAATAGTAAATTCTTAAAATTTAAAATTTCAAAACTAACTTAAAATTTTAAATTTTTCAAAACATATAATTTTAAAAATCAATAATTTACCTATATATAAAATAACCTTTATATATATACTATTTGAAAAATCAATATTTATATAAAACCATATATATATATATATATATCTTTTTAAATCTTGGAAATCATTTCAAAATATATATATATATATATATAGACCAACGGTGTCTGTATATAATTCTCTATCATATGGTCAAGTGATACGGATATTTATCATTTCAATCCACGATTTAAATATCTATGGGTATATATCATTTCAACCCGCAATCCCAAATTCAATTTAATGAAAATCGCTTGGGTTTATCATTTCAACCCATAACGATTTCCTCCTATTCTACAGATCGTTCAGGTATGTATATTTCAACCCATAGGGAATTCTATACTAACAGGGAACTTGCAGAGTGATAACAGATATGATAATAATATAACATGCATATATCATCAATATAAATAACAGATAATGGTTTTAGATGTCACAGGTGAACAGATATAGATAATAGCATATATCTAGCAATGTAAATAACTAACAGCAACATATTTCAATTGTCGTTTCAGTTGAAATAAAATTTAATAAATATAAGAACATTAATCATGAGTGATTGCTCACCTTTCGAGGTTAGAGAAGCATGAGAACAAGATGGAAAGCATGGACATGGGTACGCACACAGATACGCAAATGACACAGAGACAAAGCTAGATCAGTTGCTGTGAATATGGGCAGCGGAGAAACAAGGCAAGGTGAAATTTTAGATTCAATTGACCAAACATATATTCTAAACATATCATATATAGAATTAATACAAAATTAGCTTAACATAACCGAACGAAATAATATTATAACTATATATATAAATTATATATTTGTTTTCCTCTAAATTCAATATAAAAATTTGAAAACCCAAACTTATGTATACTTTTACTATATAAATTAATATATAAGTATATACAACTCACATACATTAAGATCAACATATATACATATTATAAAAATTGCCTAAAATCAATTTAAAACATATAGTTAAAATAATATATATAAAGCTTATAAAATAGAACATGAACATTTGATAATTACTTTAACAAGGCTACTATGTAAAGGTACATATATATAGGCTGTGACTAAGCAGATTCAAAATTATAAAGCATGAATAATATAGTACTATAAACTTATAAAATACTGTAATGGCTAGATATATAAAATATATGAACTAAACCTATATCTAAACTTATACAGTATAGACTAATATATAGACTAAAGCCAGCCAGCACTTATATATAATAACAGTATAAATATATAGAAACTAACATATGTATATTTTATACGATCTAACATATATACTAACATATTATCCCATTGCAAACTATTGAAAGAAGCGAAAACTATATATATATATATAACCACATACAAGTTACAAATTTTAAAACACGTATTAAAACAACATAAACAGAATATAACTTATATATATTTAACTTGTAACGACCCGCCATTTTGGACCATTCGCATCCATTATAAGTGTATAGGTAGACACTCATGTCGGAGTTGAATTGCTTAAAATACCGCGTTGTTAATTTAAATTTGGCAAAACTGAACATATACAGTAAATAAAATAATCACAGATCACAGACACGGAGTAATAAGTGCAGCGGAAATAAAAGAGATAGTAGTTCATGAAGCTACTATATAAATGTATAAGATACATCAGAGTTTACAACCGAAGAGTAATACAATACATCAGATTCAAATCAGAATACATCACTGGAATCATCGAATACTGAAAGCAGAATAGATGGCTGAATCTTCAAGCAAAGCTCCAACATCAAAGGTGAGTCTCGAATACTGGATCACTCAGTCTGACCCGAGCGTAAAGAAAAAACACAAGACACTCGAGTCAGGATTAACATTCTTATATTAATAAATCCAACTCAAGTGAAATAGCAATTGAAATACAAGTAACTCAAAGGATGTTTGGAATAACCATCCTTTAAGGATCCGTTAAACTATCTACTATGTAGTAATGTACGATAAGTAGATAATGTCTATCAGTAATATAAAGATATCAAAATAGCATTAAGTCATGACCCATTCCACCCTTAACACATTTTTATTCCCAAAAGCATATACAAGACCGTAGTTTCCCCAAAACCGGAAGTCACCAGAGGGCAATCCATATACTAAAGGTACAAATCAAAATCGTAGTGGTCGCGCATAAATGGAATACAAGTATGACAAGGCACATGAGGCAATACCCAAGGTAGTGATACTACCGTTCGCCTAATCCGGACTGGTGAGAACGCAACGCCGCAGCGCCCGCAACACCGTGAAACAACACTCCCAAAATCAAGGGTGCACCAATCGACAACAAGTAATAAGTAGTTCGAAGAAGTGTGTCCACTTGAGGTAGCTAATCCTCCATTGGCCCGGCACAGCTCCTGTTTTAGTCATTTCCAATTTGACACAAGTGTCAAGGCTATCCAATCGTTCTCTTTCTTCAGTCAACATGTACATCATTCCAACCACTTCATTCTGGATCAACACTCCGCGCATAGTTATTAAAGTGGTTTTTGGTTTAGATAGAGAGTATATCCATAACCGAATTCCGGTCTCTTTAATAACTTTTGTAATTATTACACCGATTGGTCGTTTGTTTATTTCAAAAACAAATCAATTTCAATTCAATTAGAATTCGTAAATCAACATTTCGTTTGTCTTTCAAAACCATTTCCATAAATTTACGTTTCAAAACTTCCAAATTACACTTTCAAAGTCTTATAATTCAATTTCAATTTCCTTTAAAACCATTCAAATATTGATTCAAGTTCGTATATAAGTTTCATTCCGAAATCATTTAAATAAATTTTATTTAACAGTCAAATCAATTTAAAATCATCTATCGATTTCATTCAATATTCATTAAGTTACTTTATCATTCAAAACAATTTCTATTAAATTTCTCATTTCATTAAATCAATTCTTAAGTTCAACTTCATTAAATCAAAACTTACAATTTGAATTAAATTAAATTCGTCAAATCAATTCTTTCGATTACAAGTCTTACATTAATTCCAAAAATATCACATTTTCATTTCTTGTTAAAGAAATTCAATTTCACTTATTTACTTCCTTAAATAATTTTCCAAAACTTAATTAATAAAGAAAACTCAATTTCAATTATTTACGAAGTAAATTCACTTATTCACAAATTCAATTTAATTTAATCATTAAATAATTCAATCTTATTTAATTATTAAATAATTCAAAACTTAATTATTTAATAATTTCAAAGTTTAATAATTTCAAACTTAATTATAAATTCAAACTTAATTATTAAATCATTTCAAACTTAATTCAATCATTTCTCAAATTAAACAATATTCTTTCATCAATTACATCGTTAATATTTTGTTTTAGATTATTAAATATTAACATTTTCCTTTCATTAAAATTTAAATTTCAACTTCATTTCAAAACCATATTATTTATTCAAATAAAATCCTTATTTTATTTTTAAATCAAATTATTGACCAATCGGTTTTATTTAATTTTCTATCCTAGGTCAAAGTTCAATTTGGGTATTTATCATTTCAACCCGATTCCAATTCAATTCAAAATCAAAGCATATCAAAGGGAACTTGCAGTGTGATAACTGGGATGGTGTCAAAGTAAATAAACAAGCAATAACAACAAACAATATCCATCTAATAATCAATTCAAATAATCCCGAAATAATCGTATTAATTCACATTGTTGTTTGTGCGAATTAATATAATTATTTCTAGAATCTACACTATCATTTCATGTAGATTAAAGATTATTACATTACGGTTTTTCACTTGTCATTCAATTTCAATTTTTACACTACAGCAATTAATCCAATATACGTTCAATGGTTCAAAGTGTAATTATCACTATTTTACATGTCAATTAATTTAACAATTAAAAGGGGTCATATTCAACTAATCAATTCAACATATAAATCAGTTTTCAAATTGTTAACTATCTTATATCAAATTCAATTGCATACTATTTATCACTTTAACATTTACAATTAACGTCTAATTAAACATCAACAATCAATCAATTATCAGCCAAACTGCATTATCATCGCATAAATAATTAACAGATACTGGTGTCAGATGTCACAAGTGAATTGATACAGGTGATAACAGTGTAAATATCAGACAGCAGCATATTTCAATTGTCGTTTCAATTGAAATCAAATTTAATAAAAAAAAGAACGTTAATCGTGAGTGAGTGCTCACCTTTCGAGGCTAGATAGTTTTGACAAGGAACCGAGCTACGAATTGGATCACGGTCTAGACAATCGAACAAATCCAAACAACAATCTCAAAGCGAAGTAAGCTGAAAGTGGATTTGACGGGCAAAGCTGAAAGATAGGGATTTATGGAAACGAATCAGAATCGTCTTGATATAATCAAAACAAAATATGTGTTATAAATTTTCCTCTAATATATATATATAAATCTTTTTTTTCAAATCAATATTTGATTTAAAACACTATAAATGAAATATATTATCTTTTAAGGCCTCATATATTCTAAGTTAAAGTATATATAAAAATAAATAATAAGAAAAATGCAGACCATTCAAATGCGTGTATATGCAAGCCATGATTTATATATACAAATGCAACTAAATTTTTATGCTTACGCAGTTACACAACAACATATTTATACTGTATATATATAGCGATTTAACATATACCAAAATATTAACAACCGTATACTTGAATAAATAAACTATATATTATTATATATATATATATAACGAACAGTTAAAATATCAATAACAGTTGTATACATGTTAATATTTTTTTAACAGAACAAATCAAATTAAAATAATATATAACTCTATACTTTCCTACATGTGCAACCAACAGCCTATACCAGCCTTATATAATTTAAAGTAACGCAGATATATGTAACACAACACACATAGCTTTTATACAAAAATAGAATATGGCACACCTGAACTCAAAGTTAAACCCATTTTTCTTTCTCTGTAACACACTAATATGTGCACTATGCGGTTGACATAATTATATACTGTACCACATTATAAACTTTATAAGCAAGCAAATGTAGATTATACATATAAACCCATATATAAACCAACCCATGCCTAACAACTACTCAACCCATATGCAGAACGTGTATATACATAACAACTACAGCTTATAATATATACTTGCAGTATATAAAACTTAATATAAAAAGGACATATAAAAGTATATAAACCCTTATACAGAAAAATATATATATTAGTAGGTTTTAAACTAGGCAAACTGATGCGTATGAAGTTATATAAATCTAACATATATAACTATACATATATCCCTAAAAGTCTAGAAAGTGCACACCTCAATTAATCTTACATAAGACCAACATCCAGTGGGATTTGATCTTGCATATAAGCAGAGTAGAAAACTGATAAGGCCGCAATAGAAAGGAGCAGTAGCAGGCCCGAGGGAAATGCTTTACGGGTTGCAGCCAATCTTATACCAAATACAGAAGAGAAGAGGAATGCTGATCCAAACCCAATAGCATCACCTGCTTGCTTGGAGATAGGCACGGCACGACCAGAGACTGCTAGGTGATAGGCAGGGTTTGAGAAAAAGGGGCGGTAGGGGAACAGAGCTGCTGCGTGGGTTATGGGCTGACGTGGTTGACCAGGAGAGATGTTTAGCAGCGGCTTCGGTGGATGGGGATGAGGTCGGAGGCATGGCGAATGAGCTTGGTGCCGAGGTGGACATGGGTTGAAGTGTGCGCTGCCTGGATATGGAGAATGACGGTGGAGGTGAGCTCAGGTTTGAGGTGGCTTGGTGGTCTCGGTCACATGGAGGGGCAAGTGGAGGTGAAAGGGAGGAGGTATATGCGGTGGTGGAATGGACAGTTCGTGGGTGGATGAGATGGCGGATGGTAATGGAACGGTGGATGGATGTAGCGACTGCTAGTGGGTGGAGTGATGAGAGTGGGGCGAAGTGGGCTGATAGATGTATCTCATTTTTCATTTTTCATATTTTTTTTAGGCAGATGGGCAAAAAGAAGAAGATGTGAGGTGAAGAGAAAAAGATTGGAAAGGTGAACCAAGAGAATGAAAGTGAACTGATGGATTCATCAATACACAAATAAATTATTGGGACCAGTAGTTTGGAACGGCAAATATTAAATAGAATGAAGAGAACAACAGCAAAATAAAATAAAATGAATGGAGACGTTGTTAAGATGAACCGGCAAAAGAAAAACAAAATGCATAGAGATTATATTTTAGTTATTTTTATTTTTCTTTTGGGAACCGATGAAAATAAAGTTTGTCATCCCTGTATTGGAAAGATGGAAAGGTAGCAGCCGATAATAAATGCTCCAAGCCATTTGAAATTTGAATAGACATTGAAGGTGGTACCGATACGGTATCGTTTTACTGAATTAGCGGCGTACCATACTCCGAAACAGACAATCAAATATACCGTAGAGATCAGCATGACGAGACGCTCAAAACGGTATACAGATATCAGTGGTATGATTGAATTATAAAAATTCGAATTTTTCTACTGACGGAAAATGCAAGAAAAACGTTGAAAAATAAGATCGACGGAGCCAAAGATGTCCGAATTTGGAAAAACGACAAACTGACATCTTGCTCAGAAGATGGTTTAGAATTTTTCTATGTAAAAATATTTAGGTTTCGGAAACATTTTATTTTCATCGCTTTTTTTACTGATTAAATTGAAGTAAATTTACGCACGAAATAAACTTTCATATTTTCGGACGAAAATTTACCAGTTGCTATGTTTAACTAGACGTATTCCAAATATTAAATTTTTATTTCAAAATTTTATCGTTTAAAAATTTCTCAAAATTTCAACTAATTACGTTTTTAAAACGGTTGAAATTTACGGGTCGTCACACTCTCCCCCACTCAAAACTTTTCGTCCCCGAAAAGGAACGAGGTAGGAGAATAGAAACAACCAGAAAGAAAACAGATTTGAAATACAAAATAATAATTAATTCAAACCATATAAATTCAAATTTAAATTAATTGATATTCAATAATTGATTTAATCCATTTGATTTCACTAAAATCAATCTTAACTATTTCTAAATTCATTATCTTGTTATCCCATTATCTTAAATTTACAATTTCTAAAACTGTAAATTTGAATAGCCTTTTATTATAATCATATTTTTTCAGCAATTTAAATTCTTCTTTATTCTAAACCATTGTTAAATTTATTCTACTTAATATATCTAATCACATATATTTAACCCATATAAATTAATTTAAACCATAAAAGTTTCGATTTAAATTAATTTATATTTACTAATTACTTTCAAATTCAAGGTATTTTATAAGTTGATCAAATTTCAATTTATTAATTAACCTTCAAAACAAAATTCATTTTCAATTATCTTATTATTCTATTTATCTCTATTAACATTTTATAATTAAAATTTAAGTGTATAACATTTATTATAACCACTCAAATTTTATATATAAATTCAATTTATGTTATATATTATCCAATTACATATTCAACTTCTGAATGATTTAGGTAAGTTGTATTAGAATGCAGTTGAACAATATACAAATAAAATTTTCCCAATTCAATTATTCAAGTTTAAATATTTATTCCAAATTTTGGTTTTATTTATAATTAAAATCATCCTTTAACAAAATTTAAGAATTAGATTTCCGATTAACTTTAAACAATTTAGAGATATATATAATATATTTATATCAAATCAAATTAAATTTTAAAATAAGATACCTATATATATATAAATCAAATTATGCTGAAGAAATTCAAATCAAAATATTTTTCAAACAAAACCATAGCAAAGCTATAGAATGGTTTCTCCACTTCGAAACTCGAAAATGAATGTCGATGATGCGGCCGCCATCACTGAGATTATTTTCCAGCGACAAAGAGAAGAGCACTGATTTCAATATTTAAAATTCTTTGGAAACGGTTTCTATTTGAAATATCTTCAATAATATATACTTTAAAATTTTAAAACAAAGTTCGAAATCACCGGAAAACTAAATTCTCAAATTTCTGAATTAAATTCATTTCAAATTCCAAATCAAATTATAACTAAGTTTATAAATTCATTTATTTATTATGCAATAGTCAATGGTTTTCAAAACAATAAATGAAAATCAAATATTATTATTTCAGACAACAAATTCATTAACAATTTAATTTCAGAAAACTTATATTTATATATAATATAATCATTCAAAACTATTTTGTTTATCAAATTTGAAAACAACATTTTTTTAATATAAATTTAGAAATACATTTCTTTGCTCGACGATACAGGAATGGATTTTCAAAATAAGGATAGGGATTCAAATTTTTGTTGACTCAAATCAAAGAGAATTTTGATTCGAAAATAAGTTTGAAACAGAAGATAAGATAATTCAATTACCACAATCGGGAGATGGATGAGTTTATTTAATTCACGGGCAACCTTAACCGGGTCAACCGTAACTTCAAGAATAAGATCGATGTTGAATTCCGAGGCAAATCGACACTCGATATGACAAGATGGAATTCAGGTATAGCATGGAATAGATAGCATCGTAAATCAAGGATACTGAAATCTCCGGTAAATCGATGCCTATTATAAAGGAGTTTTGCTCCTTTCCGAATCATTCGAAGGTTGGCGAGACCGCCGATCTATTATAGATAACATTCAGAATGGAGTTATGGGGTGCCCCATAATTGAAAGAAGACGAATAGTGAAGGACACGAATGAATTTCGAAACCGAGGGAACATTCCAAAATTCGAAGGAATTGAGTCAAAGTAAGATATTGAAACTCGAATGAGAGTGATTCTGTAAATATATTTACCATATATGTTAAGTTTTGCCTAGAGCTACCAGAGCTCTGATACCAACTGTAACGACCCGCCATTTTGGACCATTCGCATCCATTATAAGTGTATAGGTAGACACTCATGTCGGAGTTGAATTGCTCAAAATACCGCGTTGTTAATTTAAATTTGGCAAAACTGAACATATACAGTAAATAAAATAATCACAGATCATAGACACAGAGTAATAAGTGCAGCGGAAATAAAAGAGATAGTAGTTCATGAAGCTACTATATAAATGTATAAGATACATCAGAGTTTACAACCGAAGAGTAATACAATACATCAGATTCAAATCAGAATACATCACTGGAATCATCGAATACTGAAAGCAGAATAGATGGCTGAATCTTCAAGCAAAGCTCCAACTTCAAAGGTGAGTCTGGAATACTGGATCACTCAGTCTGACCCGAGCGTAAAGAAAAAACACAAGACACTCGAGTCAGGATTAACATTCTTATATTAATAAATCCAACTCAAGTGAAATAGCAATTGAAATACAAGTAACTCAAAGGATGTTTGGAATAACCATCCTTTAAGGATCCGTTAAACTATCTACTATGTAGTAGTGTACGATAAGTAGATAATGTCTATCAGTAATATAAAGATATCAAAATAGCGTTAAGTCATGGCCCATTCCACCCTTAACACATTTTTATTCCCAAAAGCATATACAAGACCGTAGTTTCCCCAAAACCGGAAGTCACCAGAGGGCAATCCATATACTAAAGGTACAAATCAAAATCGTAGTGGTCGCGCATAAATGGAATACAAGTATGACAAGGCACATGAGGCAATACCCAAGGTAGTGATACTACCGTTCGCCTGATCCGGACTGGTGAGAACGCAACGCCGCAACCCCCGCAACACCGTGAAACAACACTCCCAAAATCAAGGGTGTACCAATCGACAACAAGTAATAAGTAGTTCGAAGAAGTGTGTCCACTTGAGGTAGCTAATCCTCCATTGGCCCGACACAGCTCCTGTTTTAGTCATTTCCAATTTGACACAAGTGTCAAGGCTATCCATCATCGTTCTCTTTCTTCAGTCAACATGTACATCATTCCAACCACTTCATTCTGGATCAACACTCCGCGCATAGTTATTAAAGTGGTTTTCGGTTTAGATAGAAAGTATATCCATAACCGAATTCCGGTCTCTTTAATAACTTTCGTAATTATTACACCGATTGGTCGTTTGTTTATTTCAAAAACAAATCAATTTCAATTCAATTAGAATTCGTAAATCAACATTTCGTTTGTCTTTCAAAACCATTTCCATAAATTTACGTTTCAAAACTTCCAAATTACACTTTCAAAGTCATATAATTCAATTTCAATTTCCTTTAAAACCATTCAAATATTGATTCAAGTTCGTATATAAGTTTCATTCCGAAATCATTTAAATAAATTTTATTTAACAGTCAAATCAATTTAAAATCATCTATCGATTTCATTCAATATTCGTTAAGTTACTTTATCATTCAAAACAATTTCTATTAAATTTCTCATTTCATTAAATCAATTCTTAAGTTCAACTTCATTAAATCAAAACTTACAATTTGAATTAAATTAAATTCGTCAAATCAATTCTTTCGATTACAAGTCTTACATTAATTCCAAAAATATCACATTTTCATTTCTTGTTAAAGAAATTCAATTTCACTTATTTACTTCCTTAAATAATTTTCCAAAACTTAATTAATAAAGAAAACTCAATTTCAATTATTTACGAAGTAAATTCACTTATTCACAAATTCAATTTAATTTAATCATTAAATAATTCAATCTTATTTAATTATTAAATAATTCAAAACTTAATTATTTAATAATTTCAAAGTTTAATAATTTCAAACTTAATTATAAATTCAAACTTAATTATTAAATCATTTCAAACTTAATTCAATCATTTCTCAAATTAAACAATATTCTTTCATCAATTACATCGTTAATATTTTGTTTTAGATTATTAAATATTAACATTTTCCTTTCATTAAAATTTAAATTTCAACTTCATTTCAAAACCATATTATTTATTCAAATAAAATCCTTATTTTATTTTTAAATCAAATTATTGACCAATCGGTTTTATTTAATTTTCTATCATAGGTCAAAGTTCAATTTGGGTATTTATCATTTCAACCCGATTCCAATTCAATTCAAAATCAAAGCATATCAAAGGGAACTTACAGTGTGATAACTGGGATGGTGTCAAAGTAAATAAACAAGCAATAACAACAAACAATATCCATCTAATAATCAATTCAAATAATCCCGAAATAATCGTATTAATTCACATTGTTGTTTGTGCGAATTAATATAATTATTTCTAGAATCTACACTATCATTTCATGTAGATTAAAGATTATTACATTACGGTTTTTCACTTGTCATTCAATTTCAATTTTTACACTACAGCAATTAATCCAATATACGTTCAATGGTTCAAAGTGTAATTATCACTATTTTACATGTCAATTAATTTAACAATTAAAAGGGGTCATATTCAACTAATCAATTCAACATATAAATCAGTTTTCAAATTGTTAACTATCTTATATCAAATTCAATTGCATACTATTTATCACTTTAACATTTACAATTAACGTCTAATTAAACATCAACAATCAATCAATTATCAGCCAAACTGCATTATCATCGCATAAATAATTAACAGATACTGGTGTCAGATGTCACAGGTGAACTGATACAGGTGATAACAGTGTAAATATCAGACAGCAGTATATTTCAATTGTCGTTTCAATTGAAATCAAATTTAATAAATAAAAGAACGTTAATCGTGAGTGAGTGCTCACCTTTCGAGGCTAGATAGTTTTGACAAGGAACCGAGCTACGAATTGGATCACGGTCTAGACAATCGAACAAATCCAAACAACAATCTCAAAGCGAAGTAAGCTAAAAGTGGATTTGACGGGCAAAGCTGAAAGATAGGGATTTATGGAAACGAATCAGAATCGTCTTGATATAATCAAAACAAAATATGTGTTATAAATTTTCCTCTAAAATATATATATAAATCTTTTTTTTCAAATCAATATTTGATTTAAAACATTATAAATGAAATATATTATCTTTTAAGGCCTCATATATTCTAAGTTAAAGTATATATACAAATAAATAATAAGAAAAATGCAGACCATTCAAATGCGTGTATATGCAAGCCATGATTTATATATATAAATGCAACTAAATTTTTATGCTTACGCAGTTACACAACAACATATGTATACTGTATATATATAGCGATTTAACATATACCAAAATATTAACAACCGTATACTTGAATAAATAAACTATATATATTATATATATATATATAACGAACGGTTAAAATATCAATAACAGTTGTATACATGTTAATATTTTTTTATCAGAACAAATCAAATTAAAATAAAATATAACTCTATACTTTCCTACATGTGCAACCAACAGCCTATACCAGCCTTATATAATTTAAAGTAACGCAGATATATGTAACACAACACACATAGCTTTTATACAAAAATAGAATATGGCACACCTGAACTCAAAGTTAAACCCATTTTTCTTTCTCTGTAACACACTAATATGTGCACTATGCGGCTGACATAATTATATACTGTACCACATTATAAACTTTATAGGCAAGCAAATGTAGATTATACATATAAACCCATATATAAACCAATCCATGCCGAACAACTACTCAACCCATATGCAGAACGTGTATATACATAACAACTACAGCTTATAATATATACTTGCAGTATATAAAACTTAATATAAAAAGGACATAGAAAAGTATATAAACCCTTATACAGAAAAATATATATATTAGTAGGTTTTAAACTAGGCAAACTGATGCGTATGAAGTTATATAAATCTAACATATATAACTATACATATATCCCTAAAAGTCTAGAAAGTGCACACCTCAATTAATCTTACATAAGACCAACATCCAGTGGGATTTGATCTTGCATATAAGCAGAGTAGAAAACTGATAAGGCCGCAATAGAAAGGAGCAGTAGCAGGCCCGAGGGAAATGCTTTACGGGTTGCAGCCAATCTTATACCAAATACAGAAGAGAAGAGGAATGCTGATCCAAACCCAATAGCATCACCTGCTTGCTTGGAGATAGGCACGGCACGACCAGAGACTGCTAGGTGATAGGCGGGGTTTGAGAAAAAGGGGCGGTAGGGGAACAGAGCTGCTGCGTGGGTTATGGGCTGACGTGGTTGACCAGGAGAGATGTTTAGCAGCGGCTTTGGTGGATGGGGATGAGGTCGGAGGCATGGCGAATGAGCTTGGTGCCGAGGTGGACATGAGTTGAAGTGTGCGTTGCATGGATATGGAGAATGACGGTGGAGGTGAGCTCAGGTTTGAGGTGGCTTGGTGGTCTCGGTCACATGGAGGGGCAAGTGGAGGTGAAAGGGAGGAGGTATATGCGGTGGTGGAATGGACAGTTCGTGGGTGGATGAGATGGCGGATGGTAATGGAACGGTGGATGGATGTAGCGACTGCTAGTGGGTGGAGTGATGAGAGTGGGGCGAAGTGGGCTGATAGATGTATCTCATTTTTCATTTTTCATATTTTTTTTAGGCAGATGGGCAAAAAGAAGAAGATGTGAGGTGAAGAGAAAAAGATTGGAAAGGTGAACCAAGAGAATGAAAGTGAACTGATGGATTCATCAATACACAAATAAATTATTGGGACCAGTAGTTTGGAACGGCAAATATTAAATAGAATGAAGAGAACAACAGCAAAATAAAATAAAATGAATGGAGACGTTGTTAAGATGAACCGGCAAAAGAAAAACAAAATGCACAGAGATTATATTTTAGTTATTTTTCTTTTTCTTTTGGGAACCGATGAAAATAAAGTTTGTCATCCCTGTATTGGAAAGATGGAAAGGTAGCAGCCGATAATAAATGCTCCAAGCCATTTGAAATTTGAATAGACATTGAAGGTGGTACTAATACGGTATCGTTTTACTGAATTAGTGGCGTACCATACTCCGAAACAGACAATCAAATATACCGTAGAGATCAGCATGACGAGACGCTCAAAACGGTATACAGATATCAGTGGTATGATTGAATTATAAAAATTCGAATTTTTCTACTGACGGAAAATGCAAGAAAAACGTTGAAAAATAAGATCGACGGAGCCAAAGATGTCCGAATTTGGAAAAACGACAAACTGACATCTTGCTCAGAAGATGGTTTAGAATTTTTCTATGTAAAAATATTTAGGTTTCGGAAACATTTTATTTTCATCGCTTTTTTTACTGATTAAATTGAAGTAAATTTACGCGCGAAATAAACTTTCATATTTTCGGACGAAAATTTACCAGTTGCTATGTTTAACTAGACGTATTCCAAATATTAAATTTTTATTTCAAAATTTTATCGTTTAAAAATTTCTCAAAATTTCAACTAATTACGTTTTTAAAACAGTTGAAATTTACGGGTCGTCACATAACTCATATATAACTATACTATAACATAACCATAATAACCAATTACATTATATACATATATTTCAAAGTTGATATCTAAACAACTTTTATATATACATTTCAAAGTCAAAACACATATTAAGTTTTAAAATCAATATATATATTTCAGGTCAAGACATATATTAAAATAAAACTTATATATATCTTTCTATAGAACAGAATATTCGACATACTATATAACTATAGACTATATATATATACAAACCAAAATATATAACATACAGTTCGAATATATATACTCATATATATACACACTTTCAAACATATCATATAATACTCTGAACACATATATATATATACCTTTAGATAATAAAAGAGGAGAGATGAACGGCTCGGTGAAAGTTGGAGATGGTGATGGATGTTGCCGACTCGACCGGAGGCTGTGGTAGACGAAGGTGGAAGCCAGGAGAGATGAAGGCACTTCGGTGGAAGACGAAATGGGAGGTAGGCGAGCCGATTTTGGCATGGTCGGCGGGTTAAAGGTGAGGTGGCGTGCAGTCAAGGCAGAGCTGTGGTTTGGGTGGAAGGAGGCTGGGCGAGGTGAGAAAGAAGATGGACTGATGGGAGGATGAGACCTTGCATGGATGACTGATGGATGGAGAGGTGGTTCGATAGGCGTTGGGAGGAGCGACTTGATGACACATATGTATGATAATGGCGGAGAAAGAGAGAAGCACGAGTAGGAAGAAGAAAAATGAGCCATCTCTAGAACAACATTATATATAAGATATACTTTATATAATTATATGTTACTTTCTTTGAAAAGAAAAACGTCATAGAGAATGGGAAGCGGCTTCATAGGCGAATGAAAACGTGCAACCGATTCAAACAACACATCAACTTTAAAACATATTTTATTTTTATTATTATTAGAAGCAGAGTCAGAACCGAAGAGAAAGGGAAGAGCCTGAGAAAAGTGAATGAACCAAAATAAATATTGAAACCATGGGAATGTTAAAAGTCATGGGAAAAAGCAACAGTAAAAGTTGAAATTATTAATAGCTGAAGGCTATTCGCTTGCACAGAGGATAATGGAAAGACCCATCAAAACAAAAGGCTCAAATACGGTACCGATACAGTTAACCATTTTGCGGTTTTCGCCGCGTACCGGACACCAAAATGCACAAAGATGAATATACCGTGGAAATCAGCACGACGAGACGATCGAAATGGTATACGGACATCAGTGGCACAATCAACCTATCAAAAGTCGATATTCGGTACCAAAAATGCTGCTAATACGCTGAAAATAAGATGAACGGAGCAATATCAGTCGAAATTTAGAGAAACGAAATATGACGTCTCACTCAGAAGATGATTTACAAATTTATTATGTAAAAATATTCAAGTTTGGAAAGCATTTTATTATCATCTAATATTAACTGATTTAAATTGAAATAAAATTACGCAATAAAATTAACTTCCATATTTTCTGATGAAAATTTACCATTTGTTATGTTTAAATAGACATATTTCAGATATCAAATTTTTTATTTCACATTTCAATTATTTAAAATTTCCTAAAAATTCAGTTAATAACGTTATTAAAAACAGTTAAAATTTACGGGTCATTACATATTATGAAAATATCTAAGATATTTTGTTAGTTTTTGATGTGATTAATTATGATGTTTTTTAAATGTGTGTATGCATATGTACATATGTGTATCAAACAACGTTGCAACGATTCGAAACAACTTCCGTTCGACGAAAGGTCGAAAATCCCAAAAACGATCATTGGTCACATTTTCAGTTTTAAATCAAACTATTTATTTATGTAAACAAAACTTTAAAATTGGTTTTCTATCATCTTTAAATAATTAAAACTAGTTTATTTAAGCTATAAAACCATATTTAATAATATTAAAATCCAATTGAAAAAATACTATGTCGATTTGCCAAAGTGCGACGAAATTTGTCAATCTTTATAAAACAAGTATATATAAAAACTTTTATCAACCAATTATTATCATTATATAACAATTTAAAAATAATTATTTATCTTTTAAAATAGTCATTGAATGCATATCCCATTTTATCGCAAACCGACTTTGTCGCTTTTCGATGAAAATCCAAACTTCTTGATTTTGTAATCAAATTTGTAAAATAAGTTTATCATTCTTATTTATCACATAAAACATGATTATTTAAGTTTGAAAATTCTATATCTAAATATTTGAAATAAATTTAATACTCCATTTTCAAAGGGTAAAATTACAAGTCGTTACATGATATGAATAATTAAAGTAAGTGTAGTTTTTTTAAATTATAGTTTGTAATTTAATTGAATTTATTTGTGGAAGAAGTTATGAAATCAATTTTTTTTTGAAGAGATTTTGTAAATGGCTTGAAGTGTGTATTTAATGTATATGACCTGAAATCCAGTTGCACCTGAAATCCAATTGCAAATGATTCATAAATATATTTCAAAAGAAAGTTAGAGTGTATGAGGTGTATTTTGAATTTAAACTATATGGAAATAAAGATGAGATGAATTTGATATATATATATATATATATATATATATTCACATTTTGATGCATATGAGGTTGAAATGAATTAACTTGCTATGAACACTAAAGTCACGAATTTAAGTGTTATGTGATGCTTAATATATATTGTATGTCTCATTAATTATTGTATATTATCAAAGTACTATAATGTAAATTGCTTAAATAAATTATGCTATGATATGTATGAAGCATGAATTGCTATCATGGATTTTTTGAATGATATGCAAGTTTTTAGATGCTATATGGCCTTGCTATTCTATTTTATGACCATTATTTTGTCAATAATTTCATGTTCAAGTAATGAACGCAAGTGGCCATGGTTCACTATGTCTGAAATTATTAATATGTTGGTTTTTTTTATTATTTGTTTAAAATACATTACCAATTCATTAATATCCCATTGACGTTGTGTTGATGATATTGAATTTTGTCATGTTATACAACCATGTTTGCATTAGTAAAGATATGTTATGATGTGATGCAAGTATACAAAACTTATATGTGAAAAATATGGCATATGACGCCATTTTGAGAATAAATGGCATTATGGAGGCCAAAGGTTTTCTAATGACACATATATTTAACATTTAACAAAAATGGTACGAAGTGAGACTACTAATGGCTAGTATCCATCTTAGCGGATAGATTCGAGGTCGAAACCTAAATTGTGATGATTAGGTCCAACGTTAATTTTTTGTCCAAAAGATCTGATGTACAGACACAACCATAGAGCATGCATAATGCAAACGAGGATGATGTTGGTGGAGACGAGATGAGATGATGATTACAACACAATGGAGTGAGTGCCAACGAGAACAAGTCGTGCATCAAATAGATTGTATAGGGGCACCCACAACATCTGGTCGTAGGATATACGGATGAAACAGGTCGTGTTGCCTTAGTGTTGAGGCAGAGTCTAGCAGTCTGAACATGATAGGATTCGCTAGTGATTCATACCCTGTAAACGAATACCTTGAACAGTGCATTTGATTTAAGTAATGATTGCAACTTATAAATATGGATAGGATGTGATACCCTAGTTGATCAGAGTTGAAGTTGTGAGCCACGTTGACTAGTGTCATGACACGTGTATTATACTGTTTTGATATGATGTGATGTGGTCTGGTTTAGATTATAGAGCCTAATAAATTTTATTTGTTTGATATATTTGTTACCATATATTTTCTATTTCTATTGAACTGTTACACTCACAGCTAATTTCTAGCCGAACTTGGTTTTTTTTATGTTTGTGACATCACCTCGGGTGAGACTTAGGTGTTGTTTTAGCAAGATGCTTATTTTTGGAAATCTGCTTATTTTGCATGTTGAGCAGACTTTATGTAACGACCAAGAATTTCAGTTAATTGAATTTGAAATATTTAGCTGATTTTAAATATTTAAAAGTTAAATTTATAAGTCAAACAGCTTGAATTTCAAATATAGAGATTTAATGTGGAAAAAAATGATTTCGAAAGCAGATTTAAATTCTATTTGAGTAAGAGTGAAGTTATTAAACTTTTACATATGAATTAAAAGTGATTAAACTAATTTTGGAAATAACTCGTTTTAAATTAACGTGTGAAATTAGCCTCCTGGGACACCACCTTGGATTTTGATGAAACCAATTTCATTGGATCCGTAATAGTGAATTATTATACGTCGACGAATTTCATGACGATCGGACGTATTGCTTGGTCGTGCGAGCTTGAAATGCATAGGAATTAACTATAGGAAATTAATATAATATAGTTTGATTTGAAAAGCTAACTTCTGTATATGATCAAATTAAGTCTTGATAATAGTTCCATTGTGTTCGGAATAAGGGTATTTAGTATAGAACGCCGTGCGGCACACCTCGATTGGAGTTTAAAAATTTTGAGTGTGAATAGTGTTTAGACATGTTAATTTACTATAAAAGGACCCATTACCTCTTCATTTCTCAAACCCTAAAACCTAGTTCGCCGGCTGCTGTTTCCTCTCTACCCTCATCCAACGATCCACAATCATTGGTGCTACTCCATCCACTTGCAGGCCTCGACCTCTAAAAGAAAAACGTCGGCAACGTCAAGATGAAGGCAATCAACAATCAAGATGGAGTTAGGCGTAGTTTGGAGACTGAAAATCCCTTCCAACCATCATCGGCGTTTTGGGTTCAGGTTCATCAATCGGAGGCGAACTGGAAGGCGTTTCGGGTGGCTGGAGGCGTGTCGAGGTTAGTAGGGGCTCGGGTGATGGAAGCGGTCATCAGAGGTGGTGAACGGCGATAGAAATGGCGATCATTTGAAGTCGCGTGTTCTATCGTGGCCAGGAAACGAAGCAGTGTGAGTAACTAGGGTTGATAATATGGTGATTAATGGTTAACTAACTGTTATTCCAAGAAAATTAATTTTGTTATTAAATTATGAATCTTATAAAATGTATAACTTCTTTATACGAGGTCGAAATTAAGAGCGATGAGTTGCGTTGTGATCGTATCAGCGAATACTACGTTATGGAGTTAAATTGGAATATTTTGGATATAGTAGGAATTTGTGTTAAAATTGAACATTCGTTCGATTTTAATTCAAATTGGAACGTTTAGGTGATAATTGGCATTTGGTGAGTTAATTCACCTCTCTAGCCCACTTATATTTTTATATAAGTGTGAATAATTTTATCTATGACTGTTGTTGCTTATTTGGATGATTTACTATTTTATTAGTTGGTTGGATATATTCCTGCCCCTAGAGCGGATGAGACCCTATTACATTCCCGTGTAAGAGCTGATGACCCGTTGGATACGATCCCGCCTCAAAGCGGTGATTTATATTTTATGATTATATACTGTATGTGATGTAGAGGGGCAGGTTGGAGGGATCCAATAGGATTCCTCACACTGTTGATTTTACTTTTCATATATTTTGATATATGATGTGTTGGATGCCATATTTGATGACATGAATATGATTTTGCTTATTTAGTGCTATAGTAGCCCTTGGCCGATTTCTAATATTTCAAAATAATGATTTCAATTTAAAAGGGATTTCAAAGTAATTTTGAAAGTATATATATTTTAATAAATTTTAAATTATTAAAAGGAATGAATTTATTTTAAATAAATAAAAATGTATGATTTATGATGTTATAAATTATAGTTTTGAGAAATACTTTAAATATGATTTTTGAATGGTTTGTAAAAGAATTTGTAAAAGTGATACTTTATGAATAAAGAAATAGATTTATAAACGGAGTGTGTGTGTGTGTGTATATATATATATAAATGGATTTGTAATTGATATTTGGTGAATGGATTTATAAATAGAATTTTATGATAAAAGAGATTTGTAAAGAAATGATGTTATAAATAGAAGTTTTATAAAATAGAAAAGAGATTTATAAACATAGTTTTATAAATATGGAAATGATTTATGTTGAGTTTTAAATATTGATTTTTATATAAAAGAAATACATCAAGGTTTTAAAAGTTAAATAATATTTTAAATGAATGTTTTGAAAATAATATTTTCAAATGGAGTTTAAATGGTTTTTAAAAGTAATGTAAAATGTGATTAGTATCGAAAACATAGATTTCAATATTTATTGTTGTAATAAACGTTTTCTAGAAAGCAAGGAAGATATGGACTATAACACTGTTGTTATAGTAAATGATTTCCGAAAGGAAATGTTTTATATATATACGGGATATATATATATATATATATATATATAATTGAATCCCTATACTAGTGTGTTTGGGTTGTTGTAACGATGTTTATGCAATATTCATTTTGACCCAATAAATTGTGTTTTGACATTCCATTGTGAAATACACGAATTTGTTCTTATGATCGTACTGAAGGCTTGGTGGTATAGGATCATTGCTTTGAATACTTAACACCCATTCTGAGCTATATGAACTCGGGAGTGTACGATTATAGAAATCTATTTAGTGTGTCTCCAAAATGGTAGTGTTATTAAACATACTTATAATGTTGATATAAGTATATAGAAATGTTTTCCAAAAATTGAATAATTGAAATGGTTTTGAGAATATATATTTTTTATAAAGATAATTTGAAGTAAATATTTTGAAATTGATTTAATATAAAAAGGATTAATTAAATGGGCCTACTGACTGCTTATGTGCTTGATTTTATTTGTTGCTTCGATAGTTAGATAGCCGACTATCAAATTTCGCCATTTTGGGTTCCTTGACTTGATGTGGGAACTAATTAGTCGTGCACTTAGCACGAAGCTGACTGTGTAGGCTTGATTATCGTTTGGGTTAAGAATGTTGATTCGTGTAGTGCGGAGTGATTATGTTACTCCAATCTACTGGGCTTTCTTCTTGGCTGAAGGATAGCAAGTTGAGAGTTGGAAACGTGAAAAGTCTACGAGACTTGGTTTCCATATGAGGTTGAGGTCCTCTTATCGTTGTTGGTCTGGAGAGATCGAGTTCAGATTTATCCGAGAACCACTTCATACCAATATATGCGTTTGAAAATGTAGGTTTATAATGATGATTTTTAAAGACGGAGACCTTCATGATGCAGCGCAACTTTTCGCTAGACCCGTGATGCATATTATATATATATGGTGGCAGTAGTGCTTTGTTATAAAAATCTTTGATATGCAAGGACTTCTCGCTACTAATCCTAGAGATGATTCCTGATAGGATGTAGTAGGAGAGTACTTTTGGTTTGTCCTGTCCCTGGACAACTTGCATGGATGAATATCTAATGTCTAGATCACATTGATTAATCTCTATAAACGCATCATCTGTTTGGTGGCGGAGAATGCAATTTCTCTTAGCTTAACACCTTTTTTTGAGACGTACGAGCTCAAAAGTTATACGTTTGTAGAAATCAGTTGTGTGTGTAGGATCTAGATTAACCATAGAGGGGGGTGAATAGGGTTATAGCAAATTTTCTCGAATTAAACACAAACTGCAGATAAGTAAATATGCTAAAAAGTAAATCACACACAAAATTTACCCAGCTTCGGCAACCCCTGCCTACTGCTGCATTCCCAGATTTCTATTAGGATTAAACAGTCTCCCGCTTACAAACACTCTAACAGACTCACACACCCTGCTACCGCCTATAGAGTTTTGCAAACTCACAAACCCTGCTCACTGAACTAATCCTAACTAGATAATCTGACACAACCTAACTCCTAGGTGGTGATTTACCCAGATTTGATTTGAAAAATACAGAAAATAAAAACAAGAACAATTCTAAAACCCTAATTTAAAATATACTAATCCCTTTGTAAATTAAAGCCACAATAAATAAAAAACGACCGGCCCAACAAACTATTATCACTCAAAGAATGCGGCCCTGTTCTTTTGCTTGTGATAATGGTGGCTCTGCTCGATCGTTCCTCTTTGCGCTCTGGAATTAGGGCTTTCGTAGAAAAATGAAATTGCCTCTTTCAATAGTTCGATTGAAGATCGACGTCTCTTCGTAGCTTGGCTTTGGCTGCTCCTTGATTGTTCGTTGCTCTGAACTTAGGGCTTGTGAAATATGGTGAGATCGACTGGTTGCTTCGAGTTGATCGAATTCAACTTTTCTCTGGTATGTTATTTGTCCCTTTTGCTTTCTCGATTGATTGCTTGAATTCGATTGTTCTTTCTTTTTCGCTGCTCACATGTCGATGATGATTTTCGGGTTCTATTCATAGGGATTTCGAAACCCTAATTCTTCATCTGATTTGATTTACTTGGCCTTCAAGTCGTTGAATCTTTCCATTTTTATGTTGAGCTATTTTGGGAATGTACTTCGTGCCCACGGTTGATTATAAATCGTTCGATCATTCTTTGACTTATATGCTAGAAACTTTCCTAATTTATTGATTCTGATTTTTGACTTTTTCAACTTGATTTACTTAATTAAAACATACGGCTTTGACATTGTTTGACAGTGCTGATTTTCAACTTTAGTTATTTTTGTGTTCATCCTTGAGTTTAACTTTGATCTGACTTGATCATTGTCTCTGACCATCTTCTTTGGCCATTTGTGTTTATCCCTGACTTGATCATTGACTTTGATCTGTTTCTTTGATATAGTTTGTGATTTCGTCAGTTTCACTGGTACATTGTTGTAGTCTTTGTGCTGCTCTTTGTCAATCTTGATTCACTGCTAACACGTACATACATTCACGTATCACTTTACCGTGCATTCTTGTAATCTTCACTTGATGTTGTAGATGCCCTGTTTCACTGTCATGCTACTTTCTGGTCATGATGTAGATAATTGTAGTATTTGTGATATTGACTCTGGACAATTTTGTTGTACTACACTGCTTCATTGTATTTGCATTTACTCCAAATATTGTTGGATGTTGAGATGATTTTTTGACTGCTTCAAATCACGTATATTTTTGTTGCTAGATTCCCACGTCATTGAAATTTAACTCGTGATTTTTCTGACTTGTTCAACTTCGTGATTGCCACGGCTTTGGTTTCGATCACTTGGTCATCACATTGTTGACTTTGACCATTTCTGAATTCAAGAATTTCTGGCTTCAGTATAGTCTTCATTGCATATAGATAATCTTGAGTTCATCCCTGTCTTTGGCTTCGATGTTTTCTGACTTTGGTTCGATTTCTTGTTATCCACTGCTTGATGATTATGTTGTGACGATTTTGGCTTTAACTTGCACTTCACCTTGCCACTGATGTTCACTGGTCTGTGTATATGCACAGTTTCACTTTGTAGCTCTGTAGTTTATGGTTCAAGTTGCATAGCATATTGATATTCATGTCTTGATCGAGTTCATTGCTGTATACTTGCTGTTGTATTATTTGTTGCCAGTTGTTGAGTCTTGACATTCATGTCTTGGTTCACTCTGTCCTTTTAGCATGTATTCTGTTCTGTGCATTCTTGTAGTCTTTTGTGTATTGTTCATCATGTAGTCTTGATACTTGCATGTCGTATCTGGTTGTTCACTGGTCTTCAAGACATGATTATATTTGTGGTTGCATTGAGACTCACTGCACTTGTTTTCTTCCCTGACATGTCACATACGTTTATGCTTGTTGTAGATATTTACTTTTGCCTTGAGCATTTCACTGTGGCTTTGGCTCTCGATACTTCATATATATATATATATATATACATTCATGTATGTATATATATGTGACTGTTTCATGGTTCTCTGTAGTGTTGCAGTTTGGTCTGCATTGCATTGTCTACTGCTATGTATTTCATTGTTCTATTCATGAGTTTGCATATCTGGTGTTTTGAATCTATGTTGACTCGTTCGACTTGTGCACTACTTTGATTCCTTACTGTTGGTCTTCATTGTGACTTCACCTTGAACCAAATGTGTAGTTGATGTGCATGCTTTGAACTTGTATTCTGTTGGCACTGCTTATTGGTCTTGATTTCATTGGTGTCATTGGTGCATTTGTGTGCATTGTTATTTGCAGTTACACTTCACTGTTTATTATGATGCATCACTCGTATACCATCTGAAGCTTGACATGTTAGCTTGTAGTTCATGTGTTCACTCTGATGTATAAGCATTTTCCACTGTTTGTTCTTCATGTAGCTTGTTGTACTTCATTGTTGTATTGAGTTGAGTCATGATAGCAGTGACTTGACCTCTATTGCCCTGTGTTGAATCCAGCTTAAACGCTCAGGTTTGACCTTGTGCTTGTGATGTGACTTTATTTATTTTGCACTTAAGTTGAACCCGATTTTTGGTTTGGGTTTGACCTGTGCTCACTTGTCCCTGTTACTATATCAAGTGTATATACATATATCGGTGTGCACAGCCTTGTGGCATGTACAGTGATACACTGTGCATGTCACAAGTTGTTCGTGTGTGACAAATTCAAAATTAAATGATGACGAACAACCCAAATAACCGAGGCAAATGTTATTTTCAAAAAACACATTTTATTTTATATTGCAAAAATATTTTATTTTCAATTTTACTGCGTCAGTATGTATTTTTGCAGATTGCTCAGATGCTGGATTCACATTGGAATGAAGTTGAAGATAAATACGAGTGTGAGTGATATGTAGTGAGGAATTGATGTAACTATGAAATTGTGATGTAATTGTATTGTGACTGAAACTGTATAGTTATAGTGAGAGCTTGAAATTGTACTATCAAAATTGTAATAAATATTGTTTGAATAAAATATTCGTTTGAATTCCAATTCTGTGATATATATTTTATTCAGCAAATATTTATTTTACCTGTGAAAAATAACATAGTACAATATCAAATACATTTAAATGAATGTATTTATGTTTATTATCATCAAACAAAAATCATATACATGCATATTTAACAGTGTGATTTGTGGAAATGGCAGCATGGCATTTAAAGTAGAATGTGCTATGTGAAAGGTAAACGTTACTTTAAGCCTCATCAACCGGAAATGGCTTAAACAGGGCATGCTGTGAGGATAAGTGGGTCGTGCTCATTAGGGTATGGTCATCACCTTCCTAGATTACTCTATATATGTCAAATATGTTGTGTATGCTTGTGGGCACTGATAGGTCGGGAACGACCGGGGTGATGTCATATTTGGTTTTATCCACCACCACACGGGTCTATGGGTAGGCCGGTCTTTCCAGATGCAGAGGTTTCGAAGATGTCGATCCTTGGTAAATTTTCCTAAAGATGTACTGTACGGAAGGTAGTCCCTTGCCTGCCATTATATGGAATCCATTCTCTAATACGTGCTGGCCATTTTGCTTGTAGAACCTAACATATTCTGGAATTTAATAATGGTAACAATTTTAGCTATTTTAAATTTTATTTGTATATTAGACACTAGTATAATATCAGATGATTTGATATGAAATGTTTTGGTTATCGTAAGGTAAAAACCCGTCCGTCTTTATGTGCGGTGTGGTCTTACGAGATACCTTTGTTTTGATAAAGAAAAGTTTGATAACTTTAAAATAAATTTAAGATGTGTTTTCTTATGCTGGTTTACCAGACCGATCCGAGCGTTATTCCCTTTCAATGCTCGGGTTAGACCGAGCATATTTACAGATTTAGATTTACTGCATTGGAGCTTTAGTAGACAAGCCGGAGGCCTTTTGGACGTATTCCCATACTTGTTTATTTCTGTTGCATTAGTTATCGTATTCATCAGCATTTGTGGGGACAGGTTTTTATAACTGTCCAAGCTGATCCGTTTGATTGGTGCACTCTGATTTAGTGTATGTATATTAAAGATTATAGTTTCTTTTTTATGTGAAGATCTATTGTTATGTTATATATTGTTTCACTGCGTTGTGAGATTATGTGTTGTTCAGTTTTCTTTTTCTCTTCTTCTTTCTTCTTTCTTTCCCATAATTATCCATCTTTTTGTTCGGTTTGAGTTGGACATGTGTGGTTTATTATCAGCTTGAACTGTGCGGGAAGTGGGTCGTTACACTATAGGACACATCAGGATATTTGTTTACTTTGCTTGGAGTACGACATTTTTGGAGTAATGTAACTACGACTGGAAAGTCAATGTCTACAGTACCATTCACTTCATTGTGGATGATGATCTCTAATGTGTTGTTAGTGTGAATTGTAGTACATTAGTGTCTTTAGTAGCAGTGTAACATGGATATCATATTTTTAGGCAGGTTTTATTTATAGCATAGTGATATTTTTGAGACGTCCATGTATCAGACATCTTTTGATATATATATATATATATATATAATTTTTGTCATTCCGTCGTGATATCTTATCTGATATTTGTGTTATTCTTTATATATATTCTGATGTGTGATTTACTCAATTTTGGAACTTATGTATATTACATTATGTCGAAATGGTATACATATTATTTTAGATGTATTCAGGTAATGTAACATACTTGTGTTGACCTGAATAAGTGTATATGAGAGATCGCTTCGCCAGAGCACTTTGATTCGGACAATTGGGCGATTTACTCTCTCTGATAGTTTGGTCACTAGGACTGGGGTGTCACAATAGGTCTGCAAATATTTGCTATAAAAATATGGCAAATAGATGACAGGCTGAAGTTTTCAAATCTATCAAAGCACTTAAAACGTACCAAAAAGATGTATTTTTAATTTAATAAATAAATCTTTGAGATAAAATAAATCAAAAAATTAATGTATAAAATTTAGAAACTTCAGAAGCATAAATCTAGCAAATATTTGCTATATGGAAATATTAGAATTAACAAAATAATTTGAAACAAATCAAAAAATTATATTGTTAATTTTATAATTGAATCATACATTAAAATAAAATAACAAAATTAATAGACAAAATTATAAACTGCAACATTATAATTTTGGCAAATATTTGCCAGCGAAATAAGGAAAATATTCAAAATGCAAATATTTGATAAACTAAAATATTGAACAATTACAATATTAATTTCAGAATTAAATCATTTCTTGATTACCATTCTTAGTAGTAGTAAACATAATACAACCTTGTCATCTACTTCTCATAAAAGTTCCATCTAAAAATATCAAAGAACAACAATAACCAAATCCATATTTGCATTCTTCATACCCAATGGAAACCCTCTCAAATTCACGACTAACAAGATCACCTTGATGATCTACAGTACCACCTGGATTACAAACGACCACAGCTTCACAAAATGATTTCAAATTGATGATATGAAGGAAAATCATTTCCATGTATTTCTTTAAGAGCCAGTCATTTTCCTGTATATGTAAAATAGTAATTTAAAACAATATTATACAAAGTCTGAGATAAATAAGCAATATCTTTCGTTTTCATTAAAGGATTTGATCAAATAAAATCAATAAACAACTTCTTAACTACTTTGCAAGAAATAGGTGGATAATCAATATCTATAATACCAGCTCTATAAGAATGATTAGGTTGCACGGTTTTAATAACAAAAAAACCCGAAAGCTTAAATTTATAAGAATAATGAACATGAAATGTGCAATCTTTCTGTGAACAAATAGCTATAACATGCTCCCTACAATTCTTAATAACATTAAATTTACATCTGTTTTTTATAAAATATATCATAAGGTGCAATCGAAACTTTGTAACATCACTAAGAAACATTTAACCAACACCAATAAATACTAGATTGCTAGAATCATTTTTTAATAATTGTTTCAAAAAAGAACTAGAATCATTCGAAGAACCGACCATGGAAGAACTGGATGAACCACCCTAAGTAAAAGAACTAGCAAATGAAGAACTATATGAACCAACATTAATTGAATTGATTTTAGAAAGCATTGAAATAATCTAAACAAGTAGAACACCATTACAACTATGAGCAATAAGCACCAATATACTATGTGTATCAGTATTAGTTTCAATTACCATTTTCCTATTATATATTTCATAAACCAATTCAATAAAACTAGGTGTTATTTCAAGCCAATGATCACATATATCATTTCTCAATCTCAACACACAATCGCTCAAACTAAACCGCATATTGTATGAATCATTACCCAACATAAAACAACAAGAACATCAATAGTATCAGACCTGCATAAGTACATATATAATACTAATATAAAAGAACAACAATATAAATATAAAAAAATTTAAAATATTAATTTAGCGAATATTTACTAGGAGAATATTTGCCATGTCAATACTGCCTGAATAATACTTGACTAGAAAATATTTTCCATCCCATTCTCTTTTTGTCATTCTACACAATACCAAAAATTTACCAGCATAAAATCATTTTAAAAATAACTGCACAACATAATACAACTATACCAATACTGCAATGACAAAATAACAATATTTAATTCAACATGATGCTATAATCATCATTCAACAACAAAATATAACAAGAAATAATTCAACCAACCTTGAACCCATTCTTCAACAATAAATGGATAATCTAAATTAAAATTCCCGGTTTGATATAATTCTGAAACTAAAAACAAGGAAAATCCAACTCAAATAAAAAAAATGAACAAATAACCTAAAATTTTAGTACAAAACACTTGCTATTTTGTTCAATTCGGAAAAATTGCAAATAAAAGAAGAAGTCGACAAAAGTGAGGATGAAGACGAAAATATATCTATGTTAAAACTGAAAGAACTATGAATACAAAGATGAAGAGGAACACGAACATGAAGATGAAGACGAAAACCCAATTGAAGCTAAAGGCGAACATATAGATGATTCGCGTGAGATTTGAGATAACAAACCAAAGATGATTCATGCAAATTTGTAAGTGATGACTTTTGAAATTTAAGGAGAAGGGTAGGTTTGGAAAATTAAAATTGAAAATGAATAAACAAGAATGTAAAGAAAAGGAAAAAATGAGAGGCATGTAATTTATAAAAAGGTGAAAAATAGGAATGTGTCTCCAATTTCCATAAAAGATTATATATAACATTATTGAAAATGTATATAGAGAATATTTTCATGTAACTCAAAATATTAATCAAACTATCAAAATTAGCGATCAGTGTTTATACTTAGCTTCATAGTTTATCATCGTTTATCAATTGTTAAAACAAAAACTAATTTTGCTAACATTTATTTATGAACAAAACTAAAAGACATGTCGCTACCGTCTATTAGGTTGTAAGTAATTTGGCATGTGTAATGTACATGTGTGTAAAAAACTCTTTAAACCAAATACATATTTAAATGAAATAATCAAACTTTTGCATGTAGTATTGAACATTTTTTGATAGAAAATAAGTTGGAATAAATTTCAAAATATTATGTTCATGAACTAAAAGAAAATATAAAGTTGCATGTACAATCTTAATTTTAGTTGTATTTTTTCCCTTTTTAAAATAACCGCCAAGCTTAAGGGAAAAATTTATTATCGATAAAATGTAATTTAAAATATCTATTTTTATTTATGATTAGAAGAAAATAACTTTTATTGTCAGATATTTAAATAATTATTTTATATTTGAAAACTACGCTAAATTTTTTATATAAAAAGTGTTATCCAACATAAAACTGAAATAACTATGAATGGATATAATTTATTTATACTTAGAATATAAGAACATTAAAAAAGAAAAACGAAGATGTGAAAATTTTCTGTATGGGTATTTGAACCCTTGACCTTAGTAATATTCCAAACTTTTCAAACAAAGTTTAATTTTTGCCACGATGGGATTAGAACTTGTGACAATATGTGTATACATAAGGTATTTTGGGAGTTCGTGTTCGAACCAAAATGCTATGAATATTTTTCTACTATTAATAAATATTAAATTAATTCATTTATACTTAACACAAATCAATAATAAATTGATTTTAAAATTTTGAATAAAAGGATTTTATTTTATAATCGTTGAACTTATTTATAATACACACACACATAAACATACACAGACGCCCGTGCATGTGTGCGTGTGTGTATACACATCTTTACTAATAGGTTGACTAAAGTAATAACTTTTTGGTCTGATTGTGAAGTTTTAAAAATACTCTTACTATACACAAATAAGGACCATAAGGTCACAAGTTCAAATCCCGCTCATTATAGAAATTAATATATATTATCATTTATAAAGTTTAGAATATTTTTACAGTTATAGGTTCAAATCACCATATAACAAAATTTCTTATTTTTGCTTTCTATTTTCATTTTTTAATGTCCTTTCTCTTCTAAGTATGAGAAAATATGTATTTATTTTTTATTTATTTCAAAGCTATATCGAGCGCACTTTTATTTCTATTTTCGTAGAACTTTAACACACTTTACTGAAAAATATATTTAATTTAAATATTTTAAAATATAAAACTATTTCACCAATCATATATAAATTCATTTATTTAGGTAATATTTTGCATGACGTTTATTTTTTCTCATACTTAAAAGATATTTGAAATTTTATATTATAATAGAAGATTAAGATTTCATACATACATACACTCACAGATATACATACACATACACTCTTAATTTTACATTATTTTAATCTAGAATTTAGTATTTTGAATCCATTTTCGACTATACATTTTTCTATGTAAAAATTATCAAACTAAAATGAACTAAAACCACAAGTAGTGTTTGATTATTTCGATTAAAAATATATTTTATTTGTAGGTATTTTTAGTTCGCATGATCCATGCATGATTTACAATGCTCACAACCTAATGAAAATATTAACACTCTTTTTGGTCTCATTAATAACGATTTATTGTCAATTTTTTTCCTTTTACTATTAGTAAACAATGAAAAACTATAAGCAAAGTCTAATGTAACATAAAATAATCGATAAGTAAAATAGTCTGATTACCATTGAAAATTGCATCAAAATATTCTTTAATAAGATTTTAAACTTCGCTATATATAACCTTTGGTGCTGATATGATGTGTAGATTAGAAAAGAAAGAGAAAACTATTGTTACAATGATGTTTAATATGTGTTAGACCACTATACTACATTTATATTAACTTCTCTACAAGTTTTGCATGCACTGAACAGATGTTATGATATTAAAAATTAACATTTAAGCTTTTAAATTTTGAATT
This sequence comes from Allium fistulosum, assembly GCA_030737815.1. Lineage (NCBI taxonomy): Eukaryota > Viridiplantae > Streptophyta > Magnoliopsida > Asparagales > Amaryllidaceae > Allium > Allium fistulosum. The sequence continues at coordinate 539,384,190 of CM060901.1, read as the reverse complement.
GTAACCTTTTATCTTTCATGCATGGAGAGTGAACCCTTTATACCATTCATTATTGTGTTTCACATGCATGTCATTTGCATGGTTTATTTTTCAAATTATTTGAGGATTGTCCACCACTATACTAATTAATTTATCTTCCACACCTGAATCGCGCGTCATGATTTCATATATTATTAATGTTATTAATGTTCAAATGAACAAAAACTTCTTGATCTTGTCGATAATGATCAACATGAATTGTTAGGTTCACCTTTGAAAAAACTCCTCTAATATCGAATTTGCAATGTATACTATAAAAATTAACTTGATTTGAAGAATGAATTCATATTAAAAAATAAATGAAACTACAAGGGGATATTTATAAGATAGGAGGTCTAAATATACTCCAAAATTATTTCTCAATGAATTGAATATTTACTTAGGAGCTTGATGTATTCTTTCTTGAGACATTCCAACTTGTACTAATTATAAAAACCATAAACGAATAAATTTCCTACCTTATATAAAATAATTATCATATAATTATTTTATGCTATAATTTATTTATTTAGATAAATATTATTATTTTTGACCTATTTAATAAGTAAATAAATATACAAAAAAGTATTATTTTTAGTCAAATTTTGACCGTCTAATAATAGTAAAACTATATAAAAATTATATTAATTCCACTATTTTAATTTGTAATTTTTCTAAATTATTCTAATAAGTTAATTTCGGTCGATCGATGAGATTACCTTTGTGAGACTCCCAAATGTAGCATTCCATCCTTAGTAATATTTGACTATATAAAGCTTGTACGGATTTTGTATAAGTGTAGCACTGAATGTGTGGTTGTTTGCTTATAGATCATCTAAGTAAAGTCCTACTCCATAATCACGAAACTGCATCCTTAAACAGTTATATATTGTGCATGTTACATCTCTGTAATGACCCATACGTTTATATATCGATAGGTAAGTAAAATATTATTCACATAAATAAACGACTTTAAAATGAGCAAAACTTCAGGATATACTATAATTTGACATTTTTAGACTTTAGAAAAAAATATGTACATTTTTTGAATAGAAAACTTGTAGAGGCCATAACTTTTGATAGGAGCATAATTAAGAGCTTATTCTTATTCTAGATGAAATAAGTTGACATGGGTGATTAGAATCTATTATAGGAAAATGGGAGCTGGAGTCAACTTGAATAAGAATATAAGGCCTATATCAATAATGTTATGCAATCGAGACAGCGTACCAGGGAGCACTAGTGACTAAAGCCACAAGGATGTTTTAAATAGACAATTACCAAAGGTGGGGACGATCACCATTAGAGATCCAATGATGGGGTCACCAGCGGGCTCCTTTATGCATAATTTAATGGTGACAATGAGTTGCTAGAAACCATATGTAGATGTCCTCATGCGATGTGTCATAGGTTGAGCTCACCAAATATCCATGTGTCGCACTAGGTTGATAGGATGCGTGGGTTTTGGATGCTATGGATGTCTTGTTTGATGTGTGGTATTATTTTGAGTCTTATACCCTGAAACTATTTATCTATTGATGTAGAGTAGTAAACCCTTACCCAAAGTTGATAGATTAGGTATATCGAGTTTATGTGCTAATGCTTGTGTGTGTCGGAGAGTGGTATGAGCACAATGTAGTAGGCCTATCTCATGGCCATTCTTATAGGGACATATATAGGTTCTTATAATCATATGCTATATTTATATATATCAAGTTCATATAATATTTTTAGTATATGAGCCATTTACACCATATTGTTGTTTGAGTCGAGGTTATTTGCATTGGTTCTTATATTCTCGGATACTCTTAAATGAGTAGATTGAGAGACAGGTTGGTTTGAGTACACATGGTAGCTGATCAGGGAGATGAGCATAAGGCTTACAACTTAGCTCTTTTACTGGATCTTTATTATATATGTTTCCATGTGCGGTGCCTCGAGTAGTTTCACTTATTTACATTATTAGAGATAACTTGTTTATTTTCCATCATTTATGTATCTAAGAGATATTGACTCATTTATTTCATGTATGATCATTTGGGAGACTCCACACTCTGATATTTTGGAGTTTATTTATGAGTACTTTATTTTGATCATAATGTTGGCTCTCTTGTTTTATATCAATGTTCTATTATATTTTATCTATCCATTATGAGATATACGACGTGTTATTGGATTATTAGTCAAACTTAAAAATGGACTTCTATGGATGGGGTGCTAAGCAGCATAAGGGGCCAGTTTACAGGCACCGGACATAGAGGGGCATTTTATTTAGTATCAGAGCCTAGATTTAGCGAATACTTAAGCCTTGGGTTGGGGACACCTAAAAACAATCTAGTGTAGTATAAGGGAACGTACTTGTTATTTTATAATATTAAAACTATATATGTATGTATATAGTAGCACTTTGTACACATATCACCACATATTATTCCTTCTATAGTAGAGAATAACTTTTACTGAGCTACTAAGGATGAACTAAAGGATAAGAAATGCATATGCAACACCAAATGTGTAGCCAAAGAGAAAGGAGATGGGCCAAATGGGTTAGTGGAGTTGTTAGCATGCAAGTAACATTCCACTAGTATATGGGGAAGGGTATGTGAAACACCCAACTTAACAATAAGAGATGAAGTATTAGGTGGTTGTATCGGGAAAGTGCAAGTGTCAAGGGATGACTTACCAAAGATTTTTCCAACTTAAGGGGAAAGTCATAAAGTTGAGCATGCCAAAGTTAAAGTTCGTTGTTGGAGTACTCAAGTGATTGATGAGGACACCATGTGTGACCATATTTTTGTAGTGGAGCTAGAATATAGATACATCTATGGATAAGGAACCACATAAATGCTTAGGATTACTTTAGATAGATGCATATCAGCTTCGGTACAAAGGTGATGGGCTTTAGGACTGTTCAAAGTAGGCTTGTTGGTTAGTTTTGTGATAGCTTTTATTATCTTTAAAGCAGCGATATAGTGGTTGGTCAAGAATGTGTTGTGGTATAATTAGTAAATTATCCTTGTGTCCATTGTGCGATTGGACAAGTTCAGCGATGCCCTCGCCCGTTGACCAAGCTGCCATAGAGTAATAATTGTCTAATAGCTTGGATCAAAGGACACAATAGGAGTGATCTCTTGTATACAATTCCTTGGGCACACACAGATACATTTCTACACTGAATTCGTATGTAATAATACATATTTTTATCTTGGTACAAGGTTGTATATACAAGTTTCTAGGACTGAATAATATAGCGACATATAAGGGAATAAACCCAAACTAAAAAAATGAAAAGTGAATAAAAGGTAATAAATTTATCATAATTGAAAATCTAATATGATATCTCATCTCGTACATCCCATATCAAATACGTGACTAAATAACACAATTGCATCATGTCATCAAACACAATAGAATCTTGATACATATACAAGTCATCATCACATAGGAAATAGGAAATACAAGAAAAATAAATATCCACCATTGTCATCGGCTCCATTTCCATGTCGTAGCTCACAAAGTACATACAATCATAACATCAAAACTATAAAACAACCTTAGTATGACTCGAGGTTGTTAAATACATAATGAACCCCGAGTCGGGCTAGAAAATAGCTTTGAGTGTAACTATACTCAATACATAACATAATGGGTTTGTTGGGTATAAATATGATATGCCTTTACTCTAAAAAAGTCACATACTCGCTAGACTAATAACCAACCCACATCTCGTCGCACATAAAGGTCTTAATACACATGTTAAAGTTTAAATCTTGTGACTCACAACTACAACTCTAATCAATTAAGGAATCGCTCCTGTTCACATTGAGGGGTTGCATCATTATTCTTATATCACATCATGTCATAAGTATGCAAGTGTCAACGAGGTGTCTGTTCCTATGTAAACCCTATCTATTTTATTAATACTAAGTCAACCCCAAGGCCTAGGGCCTATTTCATCTGAATCCCCTTTAGCAGAGACTGCGTCGATTCCATGATCCATGGCCAATTTCATATGTAAACCCCTCAACCAGTAGTTGTGGGTTCCCCTAAATGATCCATTTTTACACCATCTTCCTCTCGTCCTTATCGGTACTTCCCTCGTTATGCTTAATAAATCTCCTTGTTTCTATCATTTTATCGCCATCATTACTGTCGCACAGTGCCTACATCATGGTGTGTCTGTGCAACAGATTGTTCAGGCAAATAATAGTAGGGGACCGGTCCACCATGATTCAGGGAGCAACCCTAAGGCCATCTATCTAGGATGGATACTATCTTATCTAGTAGTCACCTCAACAGATCAACATTTACATTTATTCACATTAGCCTCACTAACGATATTAACCCTAAATGTTGTTTATATTAATACTCGTCTCACATAGCATATCACATGTGCATCATTATCACATCATTTATAATAAAAATAGAAATGATGGGATAATCAACATTTAACATCAAAACATAGCATGCATGACATAGTGAGGCAACATAATCATGTATAAATACATCCATATAATAACATGTGTCATCATCAACAACATAATCATTTACCTTTATATATATCTTAATATAAAGGAGTACTACATCAATTTACTTAACTTTATATTAATCATTGAGATAAGCATTATACTTGGTGATTAAGTTCAATGGTGGAGTGATTCTTAAACGATATAACATGGGATAATATCTTAAATCCATTAATCATCATATGATAGCACATTAACATGTAACATAGCATCACAACTTGGCATATAAGGATCGAAGAGGCCTAATATAAAGTGGACTTTTAATTTACATAGCATGAAGTGATGCAATAAATAATATGAGCAACCATACATTTCAAAATAATAAAATGTCACATAGTAGCATCACAACACATTCGATTCAACCATTACGACTTAGCTATAAGGTATGGAGCATAAGGTGGCCAATACCCTATCTATGACCTCATAAAGTAAATTTGTGTATTTCGTTCATAACCAAGCAATTCAATTTCAGCTCAATTCAATGCATATGAAATCTAATTTTGACTTAAGAAGGAAATAAACATTAGATCTACAATTTTACATAAAATTCCTTTTATAAATTTTGAATTAAAGTGATATACATGTTTGTACCAAAAATGGGCACAACACTCTTCGGGAGTTATTTGAAGAGATAAAATGAAGAACGTAAATGTAAAACAGAGATTATCTAACAAAAACTCCAATAAACAGAATTGTAAATACGCAGACAAGCAATTTAGAGTGGTTCGGCGTATCGCCTACGTCCACTATGAAGTTTCGATGATTTTATTGATTCTCTTTCAATGATTACAAGTGATTACAGCAATGAACAGCGGATTATAGATTAGAATTCAGATTCAACAGTAAGAATAAGATGAAAATCTCGATCCGGCAGAGTCTGGACGCTTCAGAGACCAAAGATCCCCCTTTCTGTTGATTCTGGGGCTCTATTTATAGGCGTAGGAGGCTCAGATCTCGCCTAAACTTCGGGAGACTTGGTCTGGCACGTGAGGGGGCCCACGCGACCGTTTCCAGAAAGTTTCACCTCGATCTGCGATCGATACGAATCCATTTCGTATCGATCAAGATGATGTCCAATTGAGCTGAAATTTGGCATGGGCATCCTCCAGTGTGCATGCAAGATTCCCTGAAAATTTCACTGGATTTGGATCAGTAGATCACGAGATATGGTCGATACGAACTGAGATTTCTCGAAGGCTGTCTGGTTCGTCTCCATGACTTCGACTCGATACCTTCGTGTCGATGGCCGCGCGTGCTCTTGGGATGACATGGTGCGCGCGCTTCGCCTCGATCTGGTTTTTGCTCCGCTTTGACTGCTTCGACTCCATGTATCTCGCCTCGTTTCCTTCGATGGATGACACGTTATCCAAACTGGTTGACCTGATGGATTCGGATAAGACTTCGTCCATGGATTCGAACCACGGTCATCTATGGATACGAACTGATTGTCAACTGGAGATGAAGAGACCCTCCCTTGATGGATACGAAACACGTAGTCCCTCAATGGGTACGAAGTCAAAGAACGTAAGTGGTGCCTTCCGGAGGACACGAAGTATTGAACATCTGATGGACATGAAGTTGACATCAAGTGACCATTACGAACCAAGTGACTCGTTGGTAGATACGAACATGTCTTTCTGGCTGAAGGTTCTGTCGATACGAAGTTTATCAATGTTTGGACTTAGTCATTCTAATCGACACGATACTGATGGATGCGAAACGAGGACTACTGATGGATACGAAATCCATCGATACGAACCCGATATACTAGCTCCATCGATACGAATAGATACGCTTTGATGGATACGAAATGAGGTCTGCCGATGGATACGAAAACATGCTTTTTCCTCCAAGTTGTATCCATCATAACTTGCGTATATGGGCTCAGATTGACTTGAAACTTGGAACGTTGGTTTGCTTTACTTTCCTGATCATGCCTCATCAGTTGGGGTGTGATCCGGACTTGGTAAAAATTCAGCGATATCCATGACAAGCGACATTTGGAATCCACTTCCTTGGTGTCCCGGCCTTGCCAAAAAGGCGGGATAACAATACATACATACATACATATATATAAGTATGTTAAAAAACTATATTTAAATTCAAAATAACATATATACATATAAAACTAATAATCTTGTATGTTTACAATTTAAAGTTAGCAATTTGAAATGTAGTTTTGAGTTAGGAAGGAAATCAACATTAGAACTAAATTTTTACACAAAATTCATTTTATATTTTGAATTAAAAATAAGATATGTATACACACACACACACACACACATGTATAAATAAATAAATATGTTTAAAGCCAAATAATATATATATAACACTTGTAACCTTATATGTTTTACAATTTAAAATTAACAATTTGAAATGCAGTTTTGAGTTAGGAAAGAAATCAATATTATAACCATGATTGCCTTTTTATAAATTTGGAATAGTTTTGGAAATATGTAACAAATCATCTCAACCAATTAAAACAATATTTATAACTAAAAACCTCTAGAAAATGTAATGAATCGAATTTTTGACCCTCGAATGTCGACACTAATACATCCACGGTATTCGTGTGTCGAGCAACTAAGTGTCGGAAAGACAAAATGTTAGGGTAAAATAAAATGAAAAACAAATAGAACAAGAAAGAAGAGAACACAACGTCATACTCTCACTACGGAACGATAATATATAATATCAAACTACAGTACAAAGAGTTACTTCGATATAGAAATTTTGGAGTTACAAAAATTAAGGGCTATCATCAGCCCAGATAGTTATAACAACATGTCATGACAAATGCTGATATGTACAATATAATAATACGGCAGAAATAAGAATACTATGATATGTGAAATATCCAGCTTGTCTTCTCGAGCTCCAAAGAGTATCAATGAAAAACCCGCCTTTCTCGGACTACTTGAAAAAGCATGCAAGGAATTTAGAGAAAAAAACTAAACATCAGACATAAGTCTGGTATGAGAAACTCAAGAAATACGTGTCCAGCATATAACAGTACTTTTGAGACCACATGGAATGCCATAACGGTTATCTCCTCAAAAGAACCACCATCTAATAAGTATATAAGGTGATATAATAGATAACGTCTAGGGTGTAGAATATAAATATTATAACATAGCTAGAATGGTTACATTAGTTACATTCAATAGCATATTAGAGCTTACAATCAAACCTAATAAAGAACGTTCACATAATAGATTTTCTATGGAGATCCCTTTAATCAAGCCGAAATCCAATCTCTATGCATAAGGATCAAAAGTTACCTTCCCAATGTCGTATATCTCTAGATAAAATATACCATAAGGAAAACACAAAGGCCAACACCCAAACATAAACATGAATGACATGGTACCAAATACCATCAACTTCTGTATGCAACATCGATAAGCATACTCTAGATATGGAATTGACAAAACCCTATTGTGGGTTAGCTAAACCCTAGATTGTGCAGCCTACTCTATCCTTAGCCATTTCCGATGTTGAGGTTACGTTCGGTATCTTTCGCATGAGTCTTTATTACTAGAATAGAAGAGTAAATCACAATTGGATTCTTACATCTGGAAGAGATCTCAAAACTGCACATGGGTTCTGTAACAACCCGCATATTTTACGATTGAATATTTAAATGTTTTATTTAAATATAGAATCGTTTATCGGATTGAAGTTCGAAAAGCTACTTTTTGTAAATAGTCGAATTGGGACTCGAGATCACCTCCATTGAGTCCAAAATGGTGTTTACAACTTTTTTGAGTATAAACATCGATATGTTTGGAGTAAGTTGAATTTTGCTATTTTCTATTGGGCTTTGGGTTTGGGTTTCACCCCAACTCACTCTATAACCTAGTTCAGCCCCTCTCCTCTCCTCTTCACTTCATTTCTATTTTCTTGAACACCCAAGAACAACTGAAAATGGGGAGAGGAATGAGAAATTAGAAACTCCAAGCCCTAGTTCTCATTTGCAAATCCAAATTCTTGCTCCAAATTCAAAGAGAAGCTAAGGTAAGCATCCTCTTCATCTTCTCCAACTCATTCTCTCTTTAATTTCAGAAATTTCCTAAACCTAACTTAGGAAATGTTCTTCTTTTGAGCTTAGATTCAAACTTCTAGAGTTGAAGTTGAAGAGTAGTTGTTCTTCCTTTGCTTTCAAGCTTCTCATTCATTGTTTTTGGGTTTAAAGGTGAGATTTTTATCTCACATCTATGCCAATAACTATCCATGATTTTTAGGTATGAATTCCTAACATCTTTACATGCATTTGATTTTGGGTTGAATTGATTTGGTGAACATTTCCACTTTTGGTGTTTTGAAGTCAAAACTTTGAAAATCTTAGCTTTGATGTTTAATCATGTTTTTGGTGGTGAATCGGAGAGTCTATAGGGTTGGGTCATCGATTGGAAAAGGCCCCTAAAGTCCATTGCTCGACCGGTTGAAAATGGTGAGAGTTTGCTCTTCCATTTGATAGGTTGGAAAACAGTTTCAGCTACAGCCAGTCGACTGGCCCCTGCAGTCAGTCGACTGATTGCAGGGTCTGAAACTCTCGGGTTCTGGTTCAGTCGATTGACTACAGAAGGCCAGTCGACTGACCTGCTTGATTTTGTCTATTTTGCCTTTTTAGCTTGAGGATCCAACTTTTATCGATTCGTGATTATCCGATTTATTGTTATCATTTATTATTGCCTTTGATAACTTCTTTTTCGGGATTTTTGAGAATATCCATTTTGATGGATTCGGTATCGATTTCTTTGGATTTAATTCACATTTTTGAATGTAGATTTTTGGTGATTGATTGTTTCTACAATCATTTTGTGATTTGTCACTTTTAAATACAAAGGTTTCTATACTAGTAGAAAATATTCAAAGTCTTTTACAAAGATGATTTCAACTCTATTTTTAATACAAAGCTCATTTATAAAACCGTTTTCTAATCTATTAGTATATACAAACCTTTACCTCATTCGTACGAGAAAATCTAATTAAACGGCTTGGCTAAACAGGTGGTATGAAACGCTTGCGCTTACTTCATCGGTTAATTCTTTGACTTGTTCGATTGAAACTCTTGTGACAATTTTCGAGTGGAAATCTACAATTTGTTCGTAAATATTTAAGTTAAGCCAGTGGTTATGGGACATAAAACTAAACTCTTATATTCACTAGCTTAGTGTAATTGACACTTCTTGATGATCGATGATGATCATTCTATGGTTTAGACTAGCAATGTGTGATGTCTCTTTATCCACGTGGGGGACAGTACCTCGTCCTAGTGAGCTTCGTCTCATTTTTATGGGCTAGCGACCCATGGTCTTTGGACCGTTCGTGGAGCAATCGGCTCAATAGGTCGGAGCATGGGGCGTATCTTTCTAGGTGCGTCCATGTTCGTCTATGCATGGGGCGTATCTTTCTCAGTGCGTCAATGTTCGACTTTGCATAGGGCGTATCTTTCTAGGTGCGTCGATGTTAGACTTTACATGGGGCGTATCTTTCTAGGTGCGTCGATGTTTATTTATGCATGGGGCATATCTTTCTAGGTGCGTCCATGTTCGCCTATGCATGGGGCGTATCTTTCTAGGTGCGTCCATGTTTATTTATGCATGGGGCATATCTTTCTAGGTGCGTCCATGTTCGACTTTGCATAGGGCGTATCTTTCTAGGTGCGTCGATGATAGACTTTACATGGGGCGTATCTTTCTAGGTGCGTCGATGTTTTTTATGCATGGGGCGTATCTTTCTAGGTGCGTCAATGTTCGACTTTGCATAGGGCGTATCTTTCTAGGTGCGTCGATGTTAGACTTTACATGGGGCGTATCTTTCTAGGTGCGTCTATGTTTATTTATGCATGGGGCGTATCATTCTAGGTGTGTCGATGTTCGACTGTGCATGGGGCGTATCTTTCTTGGTGCGTCGATGTTCAATTTATGGTATAGCGTCTCGTTTGTGATACACGTGTTGGGAGTTTTCATGCTCCCGTTTGTAATAGGCCTCCCCCTTGTGATTTTTGTATTTCTAATTGATGATTTCTGGAATTTATGTTTCACCAATTTTTGCGATTGGCAACGATATGTTTGTCAATATTCGTGGCTTGGTGAATAAAATAAAGAATATGACATTCTTTTTGATGTTATGAGATTTTTGAGATAACTGTATGGCTTTTCTTTGTTGTTAAATGTATACTTGACACAGTATGGCATTTTTGTTATCATACGTTTTTGGTCATATCTCTTAGCCTATCTCATTTTACCTGATATTTATAGCTAGACTGATCCGTTTATTATTTTCTTCTTAAATAGTACTCGGGTCAGACCGAGATATTTCAGGTGCTCCTACTTGACTTCTTATCAGGGTCCTTCTCCTGACTTCTGGCTAACTACTTTAGATTAGTAGTTTTTGTTATTATACATTTGAGCTATAGACTCCTTAATGTATAATTATTCTTTTGTCTAGCACTTGTATCTATTCTTTTGTGATGTAGTGGATCTTGTTTGACCACTACTTTGATGTACACTTTTATGTGTTATATTCATATCTGATTCCGCCTTTGTGATATGAATATCTGTGACTGATTTGTGTTATGTTTATTTCTATATTTGTTTCCGAAGTCCACTTAGCCACTATGTGGTAGCTTTGAGTTTGTATTTGATATGTCGGATTTCCTCTTGAAATGAAATGTAAGTTATATTTTCTGACATATCGGTACTCGCACAAAGCAATTACATAGATGGTCGCTTCTCAACAGCCTTATTCTTCGTGCTAGTCGACGACATTACCCCGTAGTGTCCTTGGCTAGTGTGAGTATAGAGGTGGGGCGTCACAGCTTGGTATCAGAGCCAAACTTCGGAACAATGTAGAATAATCTAGCAAGGATCATTGTCCTAAGTCTTCCTTAGGAATCGTGCCATAGGATTTAATTCGAGTCTTCATACCGTTCTATCCTATTTTCTTTTGTGATGCCTTGTTTTATCAATCAAGTTTGTTTGATATTCATTTTGAGAATAACCTTTTTCCTCTTCTTTCTTTTTCTTTCTTTCTTAAAGAAGAAGAGATGGTTAGATCTGGCAGTCCCAGCGCTGGTCAATCCAGTATTCCTTCTCTGGATGGCGTATTTATGACCGCTCAACAACTTTTGGATCTTGTAAAAAATCAAAGGTTTATCTGTGCTTTGAGCAAGAACCCTGAAAAGGTTTTACCTCTGAAATTAGAAGTGCCTTTCGACCAACTTATAGATATCACTCTTCGACTTGAAGAGACCGATAAATAAAATGATGTTGAAGTTGTGGATGCCAAACAAAACTTCAACATCAACAAGAAGAGGCACATTAAGTTCAAAAGCCCAAATCCCAACAAGAAAGGGAAGCTGGCAAGTTCGGTAGCAAAGACTCCAATCCCTAATCGTGGAGGATGCTACAATTGTAATTCTAAGGACCACTATGCAAATAAGTGTCCAAAACCCTTTTCTTGTCGCTATTGCAAAGGTTTGGGTCATCTTTTATCTTCATGTCCCAAACTTCAAAGTAGAAGAAAGAAAGAGTTGAAAGTTGTGCAAGTCTCTACTAGCACTTCTCTTGGTCAAGGTAATTCTCCTTCTATCCTTGATAACATTAATTTTTTTTGTGATTATCTTATTCGAGTTCTTTTTGATATGGGTTCATCTCATTATTTTATATCAAAAGAACTTGTTGATTCTTTTTCTTTAAATATTATGGGCTTGATGTCTTCATTGAGAATTGCGAATCCGGTTGGTGGATCCGCAACACTCAGTTTATTTTGTGAAAATGTCGAGATTATTTTATGTGATTATTCTTTTCGAGCCGATTTGCATGTTATGCATTACTTAGGCTTCGAAATTGATTTTTGGGAAAGGATTGGCTTGATCCTTATGAAGCCCATATCCTATATCCAATGTGGACTATTCATCTTCGACATCTTCAATCTGTTAAACAGATTTCTTTTGTTCTTAATGATTTTTATTTCCAAATTCGGTGGCATCATTTTAATTCTTTAAACTCACTTAATGAGGAAAGTGTTATTTCTCTCGTTCAAGTGGTTTGTGAATTTTCTGGTATATTTGAGCTTGTCTTAGGATTATCACCTAAGCAATCTATTGAGCGGTGCTAAGGTCTTTTCAACTCGACATTGCCACCGGTTTTCTTTAGCTATGAGTTGCGTAGGGTAGCATCCACTTACCACATTCCGCACTCGTTATGATTCTTGTGAGTGGTTCGTTATATCATTCGGTTTGACGAACCTTCTACTTTATTTCATCTATTTTGTGAATCGAGTATTCTACGGATATCTCGATTGGTTTGTCCTTATATTAATTGATTATGGATGAAGATAACAAATTTAAAATTTGCAAATCTTTTTAATAAGATATTTGTAAAAATGATTGGGGTTTGTTCTTAAAACGAGCAAAGAATATTTGTAAATTTTATAAGAGACGTGGTTATCATATAGAAAATGATTTTTGTGTTGTTTTGCCCATTGAGTGCTTTAAGAATTTTGGTCGATGCGCTTGATCAACGTTATCGATAGGAATCTCCTAAACGCTATGATGAGACAGTCAAACACAGTAAATTCTTGTAAAAAGTAATTTGTCTAAAAAGATGAATATATATAAAGTTAATTATGATTTTGGAAAATCTTAGCTTTTCGGAAAAGGGAATCGATTAAAGGAACTCTTTTTCGATGCTTTTATTCTTGCGGTTCCCGAAGGAAACCAAGACTTTATTGTTTGTACCGATACTAGACGTATTGGTTTTGGTGTCATTCTCTTGCAAAGGGAATGTGTTATCGCATTTGCTTCTTGACAATTAAAGCTTGTCGAGACTAGATATGCCATTCATGATCTGGTGCTCGCGGCTATAGTTGTCGCTCTTAGAATTTGGTTCATTATCTTTTGGGACAGAAATTTGTTCTCTACTCCGATCATAAATCTTTGAAATATTTATTTTCTCAAAAGGAACTTAGTTTGCGTCAACAACGTTGGCTCGAGTCCCTTGTATCTTATGATCTTGATATTCTTTGTACAACGGAAAAGGGTAATCGAGTTGCCGATGCCCTTAGCCAAGAGCAACAACGGATGTTTCTTTGTTGATATCCGAATGGAATGATCTCGAGACCTTATCCACTTGTAAGATTCGAGATCGTGAATCCAATTTATGTTCATCTCTTGTTTTGTGTAGCCTTGAGGCCCATCCTTCTCTTTTGAACCGTATCCTTGAAGCTCAATATTAAGATCCCGAATTGGCATTTCTTAGCCAAAGTTGTAGGGATCCAAATAAGGTTGATGGTTTGAAAGATTTTGAAATCGATGCTCGTGGTGGCATTCGAAAATTTGGTAGACTTATTGTGCCAAATATTTGTGATCTTCGTAAAGATGTTTTAAGAAGATTTTCATTGTTCTAAATTTACCATTCATCCCGGTAGTAGTAGCGATTTTATTATTGGGATGGAATGAAATCTGATATTGCTAACTTCATTAAGCGTTGCATGACTTACCAACTCATAAAGGCCAAGCATCAAAGGCCTGATGGGTTATTGCAACCTTTGGACATTCCAATTTGGAAGTGGGATCAAATTTCCATGGACTTCATTGACGGTCTTCACCGTTCTTGTTCGGGTCATGACAGTTTATGGGTAATTGTAGATAGACTTACAAAATCCACCCATTTTCTCCCCGTTCAATCCAACCGGACCATACCTCTTTTTACTAAACTCTATGTCTAGTTAAATTGCATGGAGTTCCTACTTCTATTGTTAGCAATCGTGATCCATTATTTTGCTAGTGGATTTTTGTAAGGTCTTCAAAAGCTTTGGGAACAAAGCTTAATTTTAGCACCGCTTATCGTCCTCAATCCGATGGACAACCGAGCGTGTGAATAAAACTCTTGAAGATCTTCTTTCGTGCATGTGTTCTTGATTTTGGGTGGAAGTTGGGAAGATCGTATTCTTGTTGAGTTTTCTTCCTATAATAGCTTCCAATCTTGTATTGGTATAGCATCTTTCAAGGCACTCTACGGAAGGCCATACCGATTTCCTTCGTGTTGGCTTGAAGCCGGTAAGAAGCTGGTTTTAGGTCCAGATTTTATTGGTGTTCATTTGTGTTTCACCTATGATGGGTGTCGTGCATTTCAGTTGATCGGGAAAGTTAGCACCTCGATATGTTGGTCCATTTCCCATCACCGAACGTATTGGTTCTGTGGCTTATCGCTTTTTTATTACCGGCTCAGTTTTCTGCTATTCATGACGTCTTCCACGTCTCTCATCTATGGGAATGCCTTAGGGATTCCAATTCTATTCTTGATCCCGGTGTAATTGTAGAAATCGAAGTTTCACCAAATTTGACTTATGAGCAACATTCTATTCGTATCATTGCTTCGGAGGTTAAACGCCTTCGAAATAAAGATATTTTTCTTGTGAAAGTTCAATGGTCCTCCAATCCTAAGGATTTCTCTTGGGAATCCAGAGAATTCATTGAGCGAACACATCCGGACTTACTCTTTCGTGCTCTTTATGGTGAACATCTTATTTCAAAATTTTCTTTTGTGTTGATATGCTTTTATGGTTGTTACTCTATATTTTCTTCTTAAGTATTGCGAGGATGAAATTTCATTAAGGAGGGGAGTCTGTAACAACCCGCATATTTTACGATTGAATATTTAAATGTTTTATTTAAATATAGAATCGTTAATCGGGTTGAAGTCCGAAAAGCTACTTTTTGTAAACAGTCGAATTGGGACTCGAGACCACCTCCATTGAGTCCAAAATGGCGTTTACAACTTTTTTGAGTATAAACATCGATATGTTTGGAGTAAGTTGAAATTTGCTATTTTCTATTGGGCTTTGGGTTTGGGTTTCACCCCAACTCACTCTATAACCTAGTTCAGCCTCTCTCCTCTCCTCTTCACTTCATTTCTATTTTCTTGAACACCCAAGCACAACTGAAAATGGGGAGAGGAATGAGAAATTAGAAACTCCAAGCCCTAGTTCTCATTTGCAAATCCAAATTCTTGCTCCAAATTCAAAGAGAAGCTAAGGTAAGCATCCTCTTCATCTTCTCCAACTCATTCTCTCTTTAATTTCAGAAATTTCCTAAACTTAACTTAGGAAATGTTCTTCTTTTAAGCTTAGATTCAAGCTTCTAGAGTTGAAGTTGAAGAGTAGTTGTTCTTCCTTTGCTTTTAAGCTTCTCATTCATTGTTTTTGGGTTTAAAGGTGAGATTTTTATCTCACATCTATGCCAATAACTATCCATGATTTTTTGGTATGAATTCCTAACATCTTTACATGTTCATTTGATTTTGGGTTGAATTGATTTGGTGAACATTTCCACTTTTGGTGTTTTGAAGTCAAAACTTTGAAAATCTTAGCTTTGATGTTTAATCATGTTTTTGGTGGTGAATCAGAGAGTCTATAGAGCTGGGTCATCGATTGGCAAAGGCCCCTAAAGTCCATTGCTCGACCGGTTGCAAATGGTGAGAGTTTTCTCTTCCATTTGATAGGCTGGAAAACAATTTCAGCTACAGCCAGTCAACTAGCCCCTGTAGTCAGTCGACTGACTGCAGGGTCTGAAACTCTCGGGTTCTGGTTCAGTCGACTGACTGTAGAAGGCCAGTCGACTGATCTACTTGATTTTTCCTATTTTTCCTATTTAGCTTGAGGATCCAACTTTTATCGATTCTTGATTATCTGATTTATTGTTATCATTTATTATTGCCTTTGATAACTTCTTTTTTGGGATTTTTGAGAATATCCATTTTGATGGATTCAGTATCGATTTCTTTGGATTTAATTCACATTTTCGAATGTGGATTTTTGGTGATTGATTGTTTCTACAATCATTTTGTGATTTGTCACTTCTAAATACAAAGGTTTCTATACTAGTAGAAAATATTCAAAGTCTTTTACAATGATGATTTCAACTCTATTTTTAATACAAAGCTCGTTTATAAAACCGTTTTCTAATCTATTAGTATATACAAACCTTTACCTCATTCGTACGAGAAAATATAATTAAACGGCTTGGCTAAACAAGTGGTATGAAACGCTTGCGTATACTTCGTCGGTTAATTCTTTGACTTGTTCGATTGAAACTCTTGTGACAATTTTCGAGTGGAAATCTACAATTTGTTCATAAATATTTAAGTTAAGCCAGTGGTTATGGGACATGAAGCTAAACTCTTATATTCACTAGCTTAGTGTAATTGACACTTCTTGATGATCGATGATGATCATTCTATGGTTTAGACTTGCAATGTGCGATGTCTCTTTGTCAACGTAGGGGACAATACCTCGTCCTAGTGAGCTTCGTCTCATTTTTATGGGCTAGCGACCCATGGTCTTTGGACCATTCGTGGAGCAATCGGCTCAATAGGTCGGAGCATGGGGCGTATCTTTCTAGGTGCGTCCATGTTCGTCTATGCATGGGGCGTATCTTTCTAAGTGCGTCAATGTTCGACTTTGCATAGGGCGTATCTTTCTAGGTGCGTCAATGTTAGACTTTACATGGGGCGTATCTTTCTAGGTGCGTCGATGTTTTTTATGCATGGGGCGTATCTTTCTAGGTGCGTCCATGTTCGTCTATGAATGGGGCGTATCTTTCTAGGTGCGTCAATGTTCGACTTTGCATAGGGCGTATCTTTCTAGGTGCGTCGATGTTAGACTTTACATGGGGCGTATCTTTCTAGGTGCGTCGATGTTTATTTATGCATGGGGCGTATCTTTCTAGGTGTGTCGATGTTCGACTGTGCGTGGGGCGTATCTTTCTAGGTGCGTCGATGTTTAGTTTATGGGATAGCGTCTCGTTTGTGATACACGTGTTGGGAGTTTTCATGCTCCCGTTTGTAATAGGCCTCCCCCTTGTGATTTCTGTATTTCTAATTGATGATTTCTGGAATTTATGTTTCACCAATTTTTGCGATTGGCAACGATATGTTTGTCAATATTCGTGGCTTGGTGAATAAAATAAAGAATGTGACATTCTTTTTGATGTTATGAGATTTTTGAGACAATTGTATGACTTTTCTTTGTTGTTAAATGTATACTTGAAACAGTATGGCATTTTTGTTATCATACGTTTTTGGTCATATCTCTTATCCTATCTCATTTTACCTGATATTTATAGCTAGACTGATCCGTTTATTATTTTCTTCTTAAATAATACTCGGGTCAGACCGAGATATTTCAGGTGCTTCTGCTTGACTTCTTATCAGGGTCCTTCTCCTGACTTCTGGCTAACTACTTTAGATTAGTAGTTTTTGTTATTATACATTTGAGCTATAGACTCCTTGATGTATAATTATTCTTTTGTCTAGCACTTGTATCTATTCTTTTGTGATGTAGTGGATCTTGTTTGACCACTACTTTGATGTACACTTTTATGTGTTATATTCATATCTGATTCCGCCTTTGTGATATGAATATCTGTGACTGATTTGTGTTATGTTTATTTCTATATTTGTTTCCGAAGTCCACTTAGCCACTGTGTGGTAGCTTTGAGTTTGTATTTGATATGTCGGATTTCCTCTTGAAATAAAATGTAAGTTATATTTTCCGACATATCGGCACTCGCACAAAGCAATTACACAGATGGTCGCTTCTCAACAGCCTTATTCTTCGTGCTAGTCGACGACATTACCCTGTAGTGTCCTTGGCTAGTGTGAGTATAGAGGTGGGGCGTCACAGGTTCCCATATCTTAATAGATCCCGGAATCACACATAGATTTCCACATCTTGAAAAGATCATTAACAACTTGTCACGACCCGTCTTTCACTCCACAGAAAGACGCATCATGAGTAAGAAAGAAAGGGATAGAAAAGAGAAAAGATAGAGAAAGAACTTAAACAATATCAGAATCTCATAGCAGAAACGGAACAAAATATAATATATCACATAACTATTACATAGTCTTTACATAATCAGAGTTACACAGCTTATACAACACAATACGTTAGACAGTTATAAAACCTGTCTATCATAAAACACAGAGATTAACACAACGGAACCACTATATATCTACATACGCTGAAGCCTCCTGCTCCATATCTCCTCCAGAAACTCGTCAAAGCCAAACCTGAATCCCTTGGCTACTCGTAAAAATTTGAGTACCCAAGAGTTTAATAAAACAGAAAGTAAACTCTGGATCAGACATGGGTCTGGTGTGAGTAAACGGGTTAAAGTTGTTTAACTTTGAAAATCATTTGGAAAGAAAAGGTCTCTCGTAAGACTTCCCACACATAAACATGGAAAAGTTTTTACCTTACGATAACCAAAAGATTTGATAGGAAATCTGGTTATATTATAATAGGGTCTAGGGTTTTCAAATAGATATTCACATAGCTGAAATTGTTACATGATTAAATTCCAGCATACTAGCCACAAAGTGGGTTATACAATCAAGTCCGCGATCACTTATTGGAGTTTGGATTCCATACAATGGCAGGGCTACTGGGGTACCGCCCATCACAGTACGGGGCCTAGATCACTGTACCGAGGATCCCTCCCGACCCCCTGCAACACAAGGCTGGAACCATCCCTTACTGGATAGTCCCAAACAAGACAACCCCGTGGTTGCGGCCAAACAACCACCACATAGCCGAATAAAAAGGGACCTCTAGACAGGGGAAAATCTCGTCCTACTTGAGCGCGACCCACTTAGCCTTGCTGCACCTCCCCTGTTTTAGCCATTCCCGGTTGATGAGGCTTGAGGCTACAATTACCTTTTAAAGAACATATCTTAGAATGCTCATCGTCATCCAATGACGATGTTCTGAAAGCATTCAATCCATACAAGTTCGTTCCGGCTTCGAACGAAACCGAAGGCATTATTTCGTTACACTCATTTTGGAATCACCCTCGGAGTTAACGACAATAACCCTTGCACTTTAAATCTCCATCTCGATCTTCACTTTGAGATGTCACGACCTATCGTTTAACTTGGATCGATGTGGTTTTCGGATATCCAAATTTGGAAACTCGATCCCGTTCTCACCGAAATCCAAACGTTTCTTAAAGGCCAAGTTGTTTTAAAGTTAAACAATTTAATTCAATACTATGAATTCACACAGCATTTATCACAGATATATCCAATATCACATCACAAAATATCATCCAATAGATATCAATCAATCCAGGCATTCTACTCAAACAATCATCCACAAGCAAGAATTATTAATCCATATCATAATTAATTTAATTAATTTAACTTAAATTAATTACTTAAGAATTGATCACCTAATCCTACTTAATCAATCATTAATTAATTACAAACCATTTAATTAATTAATTACTCCTTAATTACCTTATCAATCAATTAATTAATCTCTAATCACAAATTAATTATTCTTTAACAATTAATTAATAGATCTTAATTATTAATTAATATCCCTTAATAACAAATTAATCAATCCTTAATTACCAGTTGATTAATCCTTAATTACCATTTGATTAATCCTTAATTACCATTTGATTAATCCTTAATTTACAGTTTAACCAATCCTTAACTAATCTTTAATTATATATTAATTATCCCTTAATTATTAATTAATAAAACCTAATTAATCAAACTTAATTACAAATTAAGTACTTCTTAATTACCAATTAATTTACCTCTAATTACTTAATTAATTAATCTCTAATTACTAAATCAATTAATCTCTAATCATTAATTAATTAATCTTAATTACTGATTCAATCAACCTTTAATTATTAAATAATTATCCTTTAATTAATTATCTAAATTGATTACATTTATTAATTAATCACTTTAATTAATCAACTTTTAATCATCAATTAATTATCTTTTAATTACTTAATTAATTAACCTGCAATCATTAATTAATTAATTAACCCTCAATCATTAATTAATTAATTAACCCTTAATTTAATTATCCTTTATTAATTACACTAAGTAATTAGCTTTTAAATCAATTACACAAAGTAATTAGCTTTAATTTAATTACACAAAGTAATTAACTTTTAAATCAATTAACTTTGAAACTTAAACCTGTACCTGATTTATTTTCAAATTAAAACATGTTTCTTTTACAATTTGAAAACCTGGTAACCTTTATATAAAAACCCGAGCCCATAGCAAATTTAATCGAGCCAAACCCAGTGCCTCCCCTACCTAAACCCGAGCTCATCACCAAGAACCCAAACTCGAACGCACAGCCTAACTTCACCCTGACACAACGTGCACGTGTACACGTACACCATCGAACCGTCACTCTCCGACCCTTCCTCCGATCATCGACCAATCAACGACAGCCTCGCCGTCCCTCACGAGAACCCAGATCGATGGAAACACCTACGAATCGAGATCGAGCATTTCGATCAAAACTGGAGCAAACCCAATTGGCCAAAATCACCACCAGCCACCACCTTCACCACTGGATCACATGCCGACCTAGCCAAAGCTACCATATGCTCTGATGAACCATTCCCCACCCTCGCGATCCACTCCGATGCACCATAGTTGTCGAACGAAGCTCGACATCCTCCTCAATAAAACCCGGTCACCAAACCCTAGTTCGCCACTGCTTGGCCTTCATAACCATTGATAAATCACCTCACCTTTTTTCCAGAGACCTCCTTGCTACCACCTACCTTCCAACCAAACCCCGATGTCAATCTCTTCTCCGTTCGTTGGAATTCGAAAAAAATGCCCAGTCCGATCAACTCGATTTATCCCAACGATTATCAAACTAAAAATCATGATATTACCTTTGAAATTCACCATTCACTATCATGAATCAGATAGGATGATCAAGACAGAGAATTAAAATGATTTATTTTTGACCCAAATTGATTTTTCACTGAATTTTTCCTAATTTGAATTAATTACTAAATATAAAATCCTGAAATTATTTTTGGAATTGATATTATATAGTTAGGAACAGTTTTCATTTAGGGATCTAAGCCTAAAATCAAATCTATGAGAAAATATGAATTTTCGAAAGGATGTTCTTAAGCCTGTGAATAACAACAGAGCAGATATAGACATGCACGGCATATCTCAAATAAATCAAATGTTTATACATACATTCACAACCAAACATTCAAGTAATCATTATATACTATATTTCTACAAATTTTCATCACATGCAACAAGTTTAATCATAGAATTTTAATTGTTTTTAAAGTAAAAGTTTACTCACCAATTAATGATGAACAGAGATATTGAAACAGTTTGAAACTCTGAAAACTTGAGTTGCTTTTGATCCCTGAAAGCTTGTTACAGAAAATCTTTTTTTTTGTTGAGATGATCTAAGCTTTTAAATTTGAAACCTTGCTTGATTGAGTTTGCTTAAATTCTTGGATTTTGTTTTACTGGAATTTGCTTTACAGGGTTTTAAGTACAGGCTATTTCTTTTCTTAGTTTTTAGAATAAGGATAGGAAAAGGAAATGAAGATGAATGATATATGTTTGTATAAGCTAAATTAGGTTTTTATTAAAAATAAAATAAAATTAGAATAAAAATTGACACTTGTTTTAAAATCTAACACATGTCATTTAAGGAAGTTTATAGGTTAAATCATGTAACTTTACATGCATAATTAAATTTTTAAATGTTTATAAGACTTTTATCTTTACTTTACTATTTAATAAATACATTCTTAATTTATATGAATAAAATTCTTTTAAAAGAAAATAGAATAAAACAAACTATATTCTAAATAGAATCATACATGATATATTTAAATCCAAAATATATTTGATATATATATCTTTTAAATTTCAAATTTAAATTCAAATTCAATTTAAAATCCAATTTAAAATCAACTCATATATATATTTATTTAAACAATCACAAATTCAATTTGTAAATAATAATCTTATTTAAAATTTATTTATCTATATTTAAAAACAACATATTTATTATAATTGTTATGAAATTAACAAATTTTCCAATTTTAAAAAAATAAATAAAGGAAATTATCACATTTTAAATTGCTTGAAATTCCAGGATATCACACAACTACATATGTTCAAGCATCTTAAATAGATCTCGAATCTCCACATGGATTCCTACATCTCAAACAGATCCACTTTCAAGAGATAAAACATGTATCTCAGCCTTTAAGTGTTTTCGGTAAGTTAAACACTTATCTATCCCGGTCTCTCCAAGAATGAATAACCGAATTTGGTCATTCAATGATAATGAGAATGATCGTATATGGAAACCAAGTCTCGTATACTTATCATATTTATGATATTTTCATCTCACACTATTCCTCGATCAAGAGTGAATCCAGTAGGCTAGAGCTTTATTGGTTATATCCCTACACGAACATCGGCCTTAATTCCCAAAGATAGACAAGCCTACTTCATCAATTTTTAGTGCTAAGTATACGACTAAAAGTTTTCCATAAAAAGTAAACATACAAAGCACGATCAACTCACACAAAGCACGTTCAACTCACATACATGATTTATAATCCCCTTTTTGTTTGATTAATCTTTTATTAATTGAAACATCTTTTATTAGTATAACTTCTTTTACTTAATAAAACATCATTTATGAATTTCTACTATTCATTTGTACTCCTTTCAATACTTCAAAAATTATTCATATACTTATCTCAAACGGTATAAGTATATTCACAAATCATTAAAGAGATTTCTTACTTTAAACCTTTTCTTTTTCTATCTTTTTCCAAAATATTACATACTTATATTTTCCTTTAAAATGTCCATTTTAAAGATCTAATTGCTTTCATGAATCCATTCAAAAAGGTATAAGACTAATGTTACTTAAACATTGTCACAACAAACCCAAAACCATTTCACTTATGCTTATCTTTAAAACATCATTTTTAAAGATCTATTTACATTCATAAGTTTAGTCAAAAGGGTTAATGACGAATGATATAAACACCTTGTCACAACAAACCCAAAACCATTCTATACTTGTATCATCTTTAAAACATTGTTTTTAAAGATCTAAGTTTAATTATAGTTTAAGTTTGTTAGTCGACTGATCGAATATCCAGTAAAAACAATTGCTTATACAAATCAATGTTCGTATACTTAAATCGTTTCTGACATTTCAACTTAACTATTCCACATGCAAGAGTGAAGCCAGGTATGTTAGAGCACTGGTTGCATTAAAGCCTTGTCTAGACACTTCATTCTTGAATCTCACAAATAGACAAGCATAATCGTTGTCTTTTAGTGTTAAGTATAGTGTTAATAACTTT
This sequence comes from Allium fistulosum, assembly GCA_030737815.1. NCBI lineage: Eukaryota > Viridiplantae > Streptophyta > Magnoliopsida > Asparagales > Amaryllidaceae > Allium > Allium fistulosum. The sequence goes on along the minus strand of CM060901.1, from coordinate 539,360,433 downwards.
CATAAACGAGTTAGAAAACAATATGATTACCTCGTTTTCGACATTCCGGACTTAACTGTTCCTCATTCAAGAGGGAAGCCTGGTTGGTTAGAGCTTTATTGCTCCGTCCTTACTCGACATCAATCTTAACTCCTAAAAATATATAACCCTACTTCGTCGGATTTTAGCATTAAGTATAGTTAATTACCTTTTAAATAAGTAAGTAAACAGCAAGATTAACACATTTTCGACATTCCAACTTAACCATTCTTTATGCAAGAGGGGTTAGAGCTCTATTACTCCGTCTCTACTCGACATCAATCTTAGCTCTCAGAAATAGAGAAGTCTACTTCGTTGGCTTTTAGTGTAAAACCTCTTCTTTACTTTTCCAAAATTTTATATTATTAAATATATATATAAACTTCAAACCAACTTTAGAATACTTGAAAAAATGTTTGAAAACATCTTTAAAACTATTAAAGAAAAATACCAAATTTAAATATCATTTTTAAACACTTGAAACCATAAGCGACTTATAACATTTAAATGTTGTTAAAAGTGCTTGTTAAAACAACATTGAAAAGCACGATCTTTGTGACTAGTTTTAACCACATAAAAGAATGATTTAAGACTTGAAATTTTTATAGTAAGTACTACCATTAGGGTACTTGAAAACCATGGAAAGAAACCCTTAAGAATACCTTTCAATTTATTTATAAAAACTCCCCAAAACAGGGGATTCCAAAGTGCACTTATAACGACTATTCTCGCTTCAAACACTTTCAAACTTACTTCAATTTAACACATAGGCTAAACAACCATTCAAACATTATTTCAAGGTCATGCCACATGTTTAAGATGGTAATAGAAATGATGTTATACAATTTAAATTTATCATTTTCTTTCAAAAGCCAGAGGGGTGCAAAGTTTATAACTTTACTTAGTTAATGTCACTTTAATTTCATACTTTGCACACAACATATATATACACAATATATACTTATAAGATAGTGAGATAACCCACTTAGATTCATGCCAAACCCAAGCGTGAAGCCACAAGAATCAAAGAACCACCTCCTTCCATCACCGCAAGCCTAAAGATCCAGCCTTTAGCACTTACAAACCAAAGCAACCACCTCCCCTTCCTCCTCCATGCTCACGGCCTCTCCTTGGAACGCCCTTCCTCTCACCTTCTCTTACTTCTTACTTTCTAATCATGTCTCCCATGATGTGACGATCCACCTTTTTGAACGATTTAAGTCGACAATAAACCACACATGTCCAACTCAAACCATTCAAAAGATGGATTATCAAAGGGTTTTATTCTAAAGAAATAAGATACAGAAGAACAAAATATAGAATCTCACAACGGAATGATAAAATATAATAAATACATAAATAGTTCATGAACCTATTTTACAATAAATTTCAATTTTTCAATATCATCATTGTTATACATTTTAACCAACTGAATGAATAGTGCAGCAGAATAATAATAGTAAATACGGTCTTCAACACTATCTTCATCTTCAAAAAACAACATTTTCAAAACACTGTAATAATCAGGCTGATCCGAGCGTAATGAAAAGACAAAATACTCGAGTTACAACTAAAAATTCTTATGTAAGTTAAATCAAAAAAGGGTGAAATATGGGTGCAAATAACTTCATTTTGCTTCAAGAATTCATAGAGAAGTTTCAGACCTTTCAAACATCTTTTTAGAACTTCCAGTAAATTTCATAAATTTCCAATCAATTTATTAATCTTCACAAATTTCAAATAATTGACTTCAAGATTTAAAATTTTAAAATCTATTAAATCATTGAAATTATTACAGGTACTTTTATCAAGTATTCTTCAAATAACTTACTAAAGTTTCAGAAAAGTTTCAAGTTACTTTAACAATTTTACAAATTCCCAAAGTCCCAAACTTCCATTTTTAATGTATAAAATACCAAAATCATTAAACAGTCGGATTATATATATATTTCTTTACAAAACATTTTCTTTTGCTATTATAAAGTTTTAGAAACTTTTCAAAACATTTAAATACACTTTTCAAAAATATACTTATTATTAAAAAATGAATTTAAAATTTTATAAATGAATTTCAAACGATTATTCAAAATTCCGATTTAACCAAAATTTCAAAAATTAAATTCTTTATAACATATAATTTCTAAATTTTAAAAATTAAAATTTGAAAACCTTTCAGAGTTTAAAAATCCAATTTATGAGAAACTTCTCAAATTTTCCAAATGGCAATCAAATCCCAACAATCACATTCTTGGCGAAGCAGTCAACAATACATCCAATAACTCACATGTTAAAATAGGATGTCAAAGGGTTCATATCACAATTCGATGGTCCAAATGATTAATAAGGCAAATCATATAATGATGATCGTAATAATCAAGGTGATAACAGGGATATATCGAAAGCAATAAACAATATACATCCAATCAAAATATCATCCACCACAACATCATCCATACGCATCCATGCAATCAACATTCAAATCAACCAATTCAACCATATATCACAACAGTCATTAGTTATCAAATGTCGGGTGTTTAACTAATAGGAATATTCAATTTCAATATCAAATTAAATGTCAATTTAAATGTCAAGTTTAATTTTATCAATTTAATTTCAATCACTTCAATTTCAAACATCAAATAATAAAATTTATCACTTCAAGAATCGGTTTAACTTGTAGTACGATTTTTAGTATTGCGTGACTGGGTTAAATCACTCACCTTTTCAAGCGAATCTGAAAAATCTGATTGAAACGAACTAACACGAAACCAACTCCATATCGAAGACGACTTCCATACAAATCCAACGCAAAACACCACGTCTAAATCCGACCACGTACGAGAGAGATATGAATTAATTAACATTCGAATTTAATATGATTAATAAACAACTTAATTAATTAGTGATTATGTTAATTATCTTCGTGAATCTTGGCTTAGGTGCTAATCCATCCACGCTAACTACCCAATCGCAATTTAGTATCGTCAACATCCACCAGAACACCTACTGCCACAATCTCCTGCCACCGCCGGCCGCTACTTGATCACCGCAGCTAGCCATCGATCGCGACAAAACTTCCAGTAGCCGCCTCGACCTCAAGTTCTTCGCCGTCGATCCCAAAATGGACCCAAAAGAACAATGCCGATCAACTTGAAATTCCCACCACATCAGTCGTCGATAGGCCACCAGATTTTGACCGAAGATGGCCCTCACCATCCCCTTCATCTTCTCTTCATAGCTCATCACCTAAAGATCATCCATGACGCCGCTAAACTCGACCAAAGCTACCGTGGTTATAGGCGATTTCTGGCTGACTCGTTTCGCTGTTTGACGATCCAACCGGTCATCCTCTACATCTCAAGTCGAGCACCTTCCTAGTTGAACACTTCACCTAATAACGCCTCTAGTGCTGCGTATCTACAGTGGTCATTGGATGGAGAGAAATTAAAACAGCGGCTAGGGTTTAGTTAAGGGTTTTGAAAGAAATAAGGGGTATGGGTCCTTATATAGCAATTCTAACCGACTTATTCACGTCCGAAAATTTTCAAACTCCAATCGAGGCGTGCTCACTGGTGTTCCTAGCCAAATATCCCTATTTCGAACTTAAAAGAACTATTTACTGGACCTAATTTCATTGAATATAGAAGTTAGATCTATTGGTCGCTCGATATACAAATTGAACTCATTTAAAATTATGTGTATTCCGAAAATAATAATTTCTTCGTTAAATATTAATCGGTTTCTAATTAAATTTGAAACTAAATATATTTCCAATTAAAAGTTATGGAAAAATCTTATATTTTCATTTTTAAAATATGTTATAAAACACAAGTTGTTCCATTAATAATTGATCTTCTTATTTAATTATTTCATTGTAATCCAATTTGAACTCGTTTCTAATTAAAATTCAAACTGAATATATTTTCCAAATCTCATATTTAATTAATTTCCTTTTCAAATTAACTTATTTAAAACCTGTTTTATCATACGACTTGTTAATCAAAATTTTACTTCCTTTACTTTAACTAAACATTCCCTAAAATTAAGTTCAAATTATATTAAATATTAGTATTTATTAGCTCAATTCATGCTATCCATTATATACAGCTAGTATCATTTAATTTTCTTCTATTTTGCATTATCATCTTTAATTTTATTGAAATTGTCATTAAAGAGTTTATTTATGATTCCCACTTAATTCTAACATATTTCCACAAATTAATCATAAGATTTCCATTCCTAACAAATTTTCATTTAACAATTAAATAAATTTTATATTTTTAAATGGTTAAAAATATGGGTCATTACACATGATGTCTTAGGCTCAAAGCAAAAGTTTAAAAGAGATTGGAGATGATTTGGTTAAGACTTGAAAAAGTTAGAGAGTAATTAATAGATTGTGCTTAAGCACTTCCACTATTTTTAACTCTCATAATTCATCTCAAGCTTAAGTGAATTAGTGATTTATTCCTAAGGGCACACCCTTCCTTATATATGGTTTTAAAAGAGGTCAAAACCACCTCTTACCTTCCATCAAAGATTACAAAGGAGCCTCCTTTCACATTTTAACTTTGCACCTCTCTGTTTACTTAAAAGTTAAGTATTACCATAAAAGGTCATTTTCTAAATATCTTTAATGACATCAGCCATGACATCATCCATAAAGTTTATTTCCATAAATGTCAAAATGTTTTTATTTCATTTTCTTAATTTCCTAAGAAAATAAGTGTATGTAAAAAAATCAGAACAACTCTAACAGTTAAAAAATTGTTTATCGATAAAACGATTTTCGGTCACATTATCGATATTTTTTTAAAGATTTATTTTTATGAACATTTTTCCAAAATAAGTTTACAAATATTAGTTATGATTTAAAAGGGTGTTTAAAAGCTTATTAAATCATTTTAATAAAATTAAATCTAAGATTCAAATATTTAAATAGTTCATATATTTAAATACAAAGTGTCCGAAATTCCGGGTCATTACAAGAAAATTCATTAAACTTTTAATTTCAAAAACAATATCAAGCAAAAGATTGGATAACATAGGCATACAAAAATTCATTATATAGGAAATGGGATTTAAATAGTAATAACAATATGTAACATACACTAAAAGGTGATTGGATAATTACCTTTTGATGTTGCCAAATAATCACGCATTGAATGAAGTACTACCCCTAGATCTGATTGAATCACCTACAGAAATTGCAACGATCTAAATCACCACTTTTGTGTTTATTTTTATATAATTTTTTTTATTTTGTTCTAGGAAGTTTTCTTCCATGAAGCTGTGGAATTTAGGCTATTTTGGGAGAAAGGAAGAAAGAAAGGGAAAACGAATTGTTAGGAAGAATGAATGAATGAAAGAAATAATTTTTTTAAAGGAATCATTGAAACCTTTCCAATTCCTTCCTTAAAAACTTCCTTCTTTAGTTCCTCATTGAATCTCAATCAAAACCCCTCCCACTTATCATGTGTGGCCAGCTAAGATATATGTCTAGATAGGCCTTCAAAATTCCCAAAACCATTAGTAATTATCGCTTGAAATCAAATTTAAATCTTTTATCGATGTCGTATATCGATATGCCTATACATAACTTTATATATACGCTTTTCATTAATTACTACTTCAAACATCAAATCAAATAACATATAATAATTAATATTTAATAAATATTAATTAATTTGATTAAATTACATTGATTTAAATTAATTGAATCGTGTGGTTTTTGGTCTATTCATCACTAATTCAGTCGGCGATTAATATCGAACAATTCAAATATTAATATTCACACGCACTTTAGCTAGTCGGGTGACATTTTGCTTAAATTTATCGCTTAGACATCTTTTCGATAAAAATAAGATTTAACTATTATACATGGTACCAAGTATCATAGTAACATTTAATTACACAAATTCTCTTCGACAAAAATATGTCACTTTAGGACTTATGGAATTTAGTTTTGGCTAAAATCCTAACATCGTCTACATTCACCTCGATAAAGTCAAACACAAAGTCTTTGGTTTAATAATAAACAATTGTTATCAACCATAATGCTCTAACCAAAGACATTTACTTTGGGTTGACTACAGTTGACCGTGATACTAACCTCATACAATCGAGGAGACGAATTCTCTATTAAATAGTGTTTTGCTTCAAGTGCTTCAAGTTAGACCAAACAATAGTCATTCGAAGGACGTCATGCCATGATTTGACTATAATCAAAGTGGACTGTCCATGTTGAAATTCACAGTATTCTTAAGCTCAAGAGAACTGTGTAATATCATTACTTTGAGATTCTCTGTTTGACCTTTGTTATATTAACCAACAAAAAACTCTTGATTTTTAACGTTACTTGGAGATTCTTTGTAACGACCCATAATTTTTTATATTTTCGAATGGGAATATTTAATTTATTTAAATACTCAAATTTGATTCAAATATAATAAATAATAAGAAAATCAATTGTTAATAAAATGACTTGATTATTGATGACATAATTTTAAATGAATTTATAGGATTTTTCCATAACTTTTAATTTGGTAAATATTTAAATTATCGTTTTACATATTTTGCAGCAAACGTTGGTATTTTGGAACTTCACAAAATAAGATAAACAATATATTTTATTGTTATTTTATGGTTGGATCTCATTGTTATGCACGATTGTATTTTTATTTCTGATGCTCATGGTTCGTACGCGAACGTGGTATTGTGTGGCGAAGTACCGAAAATCATAATTAAATAACCCTAGACACATAAGACTATTCTTCATTTTATTTTTCCCTTTTACTTTTCGTTCTTCCTTAATTCGGTAAACAAAATCAAGTCTCCTCCTTTAAAAATCAAAATTGTGAGCTTTAGGCCATTAAAATTAACAACATCAGATCCTTTGAACTCAGTTGAGTGAAAGCTTCAAATTCATATGCATTTTGTTGGGCGCGGTTGTGTCTAATCATGATCGACTATAGATGGCCGAACTAGGGTTTGAGGTAGGTGAGACGAGGGCGACGATTGGTGAAACGAGAAGTGGTGTTGTGCTTGTCGTGGGAAGGCGAGTCGGTGGAGCGAGTTTGTCAGTGTGTGATCGCATAGGGGGTTGCGACTTCGGTTGCAGTAGTGAAGCATCCCCGGGTCGCATTTTCCTCCAGTGGGCCGAGCTATGCGAAATTGGGATGGGGTGAAGCTCTTTCGAAGGGGAGTTGATTGGAAATGATGATGGACTATTTCGTGGAGAGACGAGCGAGAGAGAGTAGAGAGAAGTCATGACCATGGTGGGTTTCAACATGTATAGGTATACGGCCATGCAAATTGAACTGAAGATGGAAGGTTTAAATGGGTAATTAAATTTAATTAAGTAAATAAGTTGATTAACAAAAAAATTTAATTCCAAATTCTTATAAAATCAATAACTTTTGCATGTGAGGTCCAAATCGAACGCGGTCTTTTGCGTTGTGCTGGTAGGAGTGTTATCAACGTATTAGATATGATATTATCAAGTTTGCAGCAAGTAGGATTTTGATCTAAAATTGAACGCAGTTCGATTTTTGATCAAGTAGGAATGTCTAAGCATCGGCTGGGATTTTGGTGAGTTAACTCACCTTTGAATGAGCATTATATGATAAATGGTAGATATCGATTATTGTTTGAATGCTTGAATGATTTCTTTGTTTTCTTTGGTTAAATTCCCGTTTTGGAAAGTGGATGGCATTTAAAATGAAATACAGGGAACTCATGAAATTTTGTAGAGGGATCCGGATTCCTCATCACTACTGATTTTGATTTCATTTACATACTTGTTGTATATATTTTTAAATTCTAAAAGCTTAGTAGTTTGGCCTTGTTTGATGTGACATTTATATGAGTCAAAAGTTGAACCTTTCAGTTATAAAGGTAGTTGTAGCATTGGTTAAGTGCTATGTTAACTCTAGGCCTCATTATAGTGTTTTGAAATACTATTATTTACCGTTTGATTTGAAAATGGTTTTGGTTTGGAGAATGAATGTGACTTTCGGAATTTTCCATGGTATTTTATTTAGAAAGGGTTTTTGACCTTCTCTATTTTACTCCAACCTTTTTGGAAATGTTTTAAAAGTATTTCTGGAAATATTTATTTTACAGAAAGTTAATATAATAAAGGATATTTATTATAAATAAAAGGGGATTTATATTTTATTAGAAAGTGATTCTGTTTTAAAATAAGAATATATTTATAAATGGTTTATAAAAAAAGAATATATTTATAAATGATATTTTATAAAAGTGAAGTGATATTATTTTGATAAATTAGAATAATAAATCCCATTTGTGAATTTATAGTGATATATGGAATAACCGTTTTACGGAAAGTATTTAGTATGATCTTGAAACCGAAGATTTGTAATAATTAAAGAAATTTATAAAAATAAGTTTTATAAATAGAAAGGAGATTTGTAAATAGAAAAGAAATTTATGAAAATGAATTTTATAAATAAAATTGAGATTTATAAAATGGAGTTTTGTAAATATAAAAGAGATTTATAAAAAGGAGTTTTATAAAAGGAAATTTAGATTTGATTTCCGTAAATGATCTTTATAACTTATGGTGGTATGGAAAGGATTCTTTTTATACTTAACACCAAATTCTATGTTATGTAAACTCGTCTCTATCTTTGAGAAGTAAGAATGTATATCGCCGCAAGGATAGTTTTCTAACTTGTCCGTGTTTGAACCAAAAATGGCAAAACACCTAGAATTTTAATGTAGTAGAGATTAAATGAAGAAAAGTAAACGAAAATGAGGAAATAAACAAGACACGATTGTTTATAGTGGTTCGACAAAGCAAGGCCTACGTCAACTTTATAGAGGTAGGGGCCTAAAATCTTGCATGTAATATCTCCTAGCCGTTGTGCTCATAATTGACTCATTCTTCCAAAAATATAGGTGCCAGCTCAACAATATGTGGGAGTCGGTACCGATCCCCAGGTGGGAGTCCATACCGATCCAGAGGTGGGAGTTAGTACTGATCCCCAAGTTTAATGATTCTCGAGTCCTCAACTCCTTAGCTTGGATCGTCTTGTGGTAGGCTTCGTGAATCCATAGTTTTTTGCACCAATGTTAGACTGTTTCTGAGTCCAAATGATGGAGTTGTGGGAGAACAACACTGCAAATTCAAGAGTCCATGAAGATCGAAAGAGAATTGCACTGATTTAGCAAACCAAGTTTGGAAATAGACCCTCGGCATCGAGAATAGCTTGTAGGCAAAAGATAGGTTCCACCCAAGTTGTATTTGGGAGTCGGTACCGATCCCCAATGAGAGTCGTACTGATCCCCAACTTGGGGATCCCATTACCTTGTTGTCTTAGATAATCTTGGCTTTGACTTCGTGGCTCTGTCTGTGCTTGGTTTTTGGACTCCTAGGCTATCTCTTCGAGCTTTCCACCTAGATAACTCCAAGCCCTATCTATCCAGTTTGTCCGAATTCTGCTTGGTCAAAAGGCAGGACAACACTTGCCCCCCAAAGTATATTTTGTTTCCAATGGGATGTGCTTTGAATCAAGACAAGTTTGGATTTCTGTAGAGGATTCCACTCTGCTCTTCAAATTGTCACTATCTTTTCGTGAATCAATGCTGTGAATTTTCATATCCATAATGATCCGTTGCGACGTCTCGCTAACATCCAGGACTATAAATTTGGAACATGATCCCATGGGTTGTTATTCCAAGTCTGATGATTTTAGACTAATCCCGTCCATGAGTTCCCAGGTATAAGTCTAACTGTCCTTCAACGTTAGTCGTCAAGCTTTACATATATACACACATGGCTCATCACATGCACATAGGGATTCATGCACATATGCATATACCATATGTATGCGTGTATATATATGTTTCTTCCTCCTTTTCTCCTTTCCCTTTTTTAGGACTCGGTACTGATCCCTAATTTCGGGGTCGGTTGTAAAATCCCCTATCTGGAGGCCCGAAGCTAAGTGATACAGATGCTATAGTCATCCATGGTATTAACTTCCGGTGACCAAATACAGTAATGTTGATGGTATCCATAATATCAGAAGAACTTGAATATGAAATAAAAATCATCTCAGATTAAAACACTTTTCTGATTACATTTCAAAACAACACATCATATCCAAGTTACATAATCCCAAACGTTTCCCAGGTTCAGATCAACTATAATTATTACAAAATATTCCAAGAGGGACATATGAAGATGCCCCCTTAGATGACAAGAGTACTAAATAGTCATAACTGACTTAATACAACACAGCGGAATAAAACAAACAAAATAACTCCTAAATAACTAACTTCAACCTCCTGCTCGTCTTCGGAAGCTTTATTCGTCTAAAACCTAAAAAATCCTCAACCCTCAGCCTACTCAAATCAATTTTTGAGCACCCGAGAGTTTAAGGGGAAAAACATAAACTTCGAGTCAGACATAAAACCAGGTGTGAATAATACTATACATCAAGGTTATTTGATATTAAGTGAGACCACGCCACTTAGCAGAACGGGTTTCCCTCACTAATATCCTTTAAAAACATATCTTTTGCAAATCTTAATACTTCAACCAAAACTGGTTAAAACAATTATATCAATATCTTGAAAGCATATAAATCAGGTAATAAATGGACCATTTGTCCGAACAATGTAGTTTTGTTTGGTTGGCTACTAACCTTTGGCTGACTCGGGCCTACCAGACAAAATAACAAATAATCTAACTTATGTTAGATACTCCTCTTCTAGACGGTCTGTCCCTAACTTACTTCTCCAGGGTCAACTGATCCTAATGGTTTTGCGGGCTCACCAATAACCTATCTCTGTACATATATATTCCTTTTTGTGTGTAACATCATTTTAGTCTTACCTGTGACAAAGCCCTAAACATTGGAATTTTGGACTAAATTAGCTAGAGGATAATAGCTAATGTACATGACGTGACCCTATACCAGTCTCATCTGGTATTCTAATATCTGAGTCATTTTACTTGTGGTTAACTACCCATAGATTTTCCTTGAAAACCATTTCTTCCAAATTGATTTACACCTTTAAATCATTCTTTAAACAAGGAAAATATACTCTATGCTTTACTCAAATCACCTTGCCATGTTATATACCCTTTACACAAGACTTTGTTGACAAAAACATTTAAAACATTGAAAGTACCCCTTCCGATACAAGTGAAACCTTAGGCCGAAAGGCCGAAACATACTTTTCGAAACCATTCATAGTCAACCTTTTGAAATCATTGAAAGCATCACCTTCGAAAGCTTTAAAACCTTAGACATCATATCCTTAAAACACTTAACATTACCTTTCGAAAACATTAGAAACCTTCCTTTTAAACCTTTCAAAACTATAAGGGAACCACCCCTTTGAAACCTTCATTTAAACCTTTCGAAAGCATTAAAATCCTTAGCAAACATCAAACCTTCCGAAAGCATTTGGGTTCAAGTAGAACATGTGGAAACCTTTTGAAACATTTAAAACTATGTTATTCAAAACCTTTGGGTTTATCTTTAAATATCTCAAAAGGGTCATAAAAGAACAGGGTCGAAAGCAACACTTTCGAAAGTTATTTCCTAAGTAAAAGAAGTGATGGTGTCGAAATCATCCCTTCGAAAGCAATGGAGAAGCGGCTTGGATTTTAAAACAAAGGGACCTTTCGAACGCACTGCATCAAAAGGAAAAAGGTGGCAACAAGGGGTTTCGACCCAGGCGAAAGCAATTTCTTAAAACAAAGGCTCAACCATTTTTTAAAATAATTTTGCCCAGTCGAAAGCTAACAAAGTCGAAAGCTAATTAAGTCAAAAGAAAAGAAGGCGCATTCTCTTTTAAAAACAAAGACACACTTTGACCCCTTCGGAACCCCATGCCTCGACTTCATACCTTCCACCTTAGTCCAATTCGCTACGTACCAAGTATTGATACCAGGCGCATTGGTTTCGACCGAGAAGGAGGCGGAAATACTGGGTCCAAAGCTAAATGCCGAAAGTGGTGAAACATGTAAAAAGCATGTTTAAACTGATTTTTAACCTTTTTAAGTAATTCTTTTCAACTAACCTTCCTTGTTTGTCAAAACATAATTGGTTGTTAATTTCTTTTCTCAAAGTTCTGCCGAAATTTCAAAAATAAATAATTTAATTTATTTACAAAATACCCCTTCTCCTTTTATAAATATATAAAGCATTTAAATCTCATACATTAAATAATTTAATATATCTATTAAAACACTTAGGAAAAATCTATAAAAATTCCCATAAATCATCTATAATATGTTTTCTAACATATATAAATTTTAGATCCAGGACATATATAACTTAGCCGTAAATTATTTTAAACTCAAATATCCATTTTCCTCACTAGAAATAAAATCCATATTAATTCAGAAAATTATGAAAATTGAGACCTATCTCTAAAATATCATTACTGATCTAAACCTAAAATTGCAAGGCATTTGGATGTCATTTAATAGGGTTTTCACATTAAACATATCATAAAATCCATAAAATATCGTTAATCATCAACAAGCATATATATCCATTTTAACAATTAAAATATGGCAAATAACTTTGCAAAATAATTTGGATTTCATCCTAAAACCGAGAACAATAGAAAACATGAGATGTAGTTATTATTCACCTTAGCTTTGAAATTAAGGAGTTGAGATTTGAGAATGGATTAGTGTTGATTTAGCTTCTTCCTTTAGCTTATCTTCCTCTTGTTTTCCCTTAATGGTGGTTGGCCTCAGGTTTATATTTTGTTTTGAGAATATGAAATGAACGTATAGAATATGGCTTAAAGGGTTTAGGGTATAAGAATAATACTAATTCCTATATTGCCCTTGTCTATTTCCTAACATTGTGTTTCATTTCTATTTAATTAGTTCATTTGGATACATGGCATGGCTACCCCTTAGTCACACAAATCTCAATCCCCTAATCATTATATTATTTTGTTTAATTTATCTAATTAAATCTCCTAATAATGTTACTAAAAATTAGGGTCGTTATAGACTCCCCTTCTTAAAGAATTTCATCCTCGAAATTATGATAAGGCACTCAACAAATCAATCTAAAAGGTAAAACATACCATCAAAAAAATCAGGATAAGCGTCCCTAATCCTACTCTCAGTATCTCAAGTACAATCTCTCTCATCGTCGCTCCACTGGATTTTTAACTAATCTGACTGTCTTGTTCCTTAGCCTCTTCTCATCTCTCACGACTATACGAACTGGCTTCCTAACTATAGTCAAATTCGACTCTACTACTAAGTCCTCTAACACAGTTGGTACCATAGTAGTCTCTAGATCTCTAACACACTTCCTTAGATGAGAAATATGGAAAACATCGTGGACTCCTGCTAAACTATTCGGTAACTCTACTCTATATGCGAGTTTCCTGATCCTCTCTACAATAGGAAATGGTCCTACGAATCTCGGTGCCAACTTCCCTGATTTTCCAAATCGAATTACACCTTTCATCGGTGACAACTTAATAAAAACATGATCTCCAATGGAGAACTCTAAGTCTTTTCGTCTTCTATCTACATAACTCTTCTGCCTAGACTGAGCTTCCTTCATCCTAGCCTGAATCAACTCAATCTTTTCTACAGCTTCTCTAACTAAATTCGGACCAAGAACCAACCTATCCCCGGTCTCTAACCAACAAACTGAAGATTTGCAAGGCCTTCCATACAAAGCTTCAAACAATGCCATCCCTATACTAGCTTTATAACTGTTGTTATACAAGAACTCGACTGTGTAGATGGTCTTCCCATGATCCTCAAAAATTTAACACACAAGCTTGTAACAAATCCTCCAAGACTTTGTTAACTCTTTCCGTTTGCCCATCGGTCTGTGGATGGTAAGCGGTACTCATCTTGAGCTTGGTTCCTAAAATCTCCTGTAGACTCTTCTAGAACTCTCTAGTGAATAAAGAATCTCGATCACTTACGATACACCTAGAAATTCCATGAAGTCTAACTATATTCTTCATAAATAACTTAGCCAAAACAGGTGCCATCCTGGTTGACTTAACTGGAATGAAATGGGTACTCTTGGTCAACCTATCCACTACGACCCATATACTTTCATTTCCTCTGTTTGACCTTGGCAACCCGTCTATGAAATCCATAGAAATAGAATCCCACTTCCATACCGGAATATCTAATGGTTAAAGCAACCCACTTGGCTTCTGATGTTCGGCCTTTACCTATTGACAGTTCAAACACTGCTTTACCCATAAGCCTACATCCTTCTTCATATCTTCCTAGAAGAAACTCCTCTTCATGTCCTGATACATATTAATTCCTCCCGAAAGAATAGTGAACTTCGAACGATGGCATTCCTCCAAAACCTCTTTTCTTATGTCTCCTACATTCAGAACACATAACCTTCCTTTCTTTCTCAACCACCCATTCTGGTCAAGATTAAAACCCTTCAAGTCATCGCTCTCTGTTGCATCCCTTAACTTCTTGATCTGTTCAACTAATACTAGATCCTCCATCTGTTTAGAAGCAATCCTTTCAATCATAACTGGTCAAACTTCTAAACATGAAAACATAGCAGTTCCCGTACTAGATCTAGCTTCAGATCTCCACTACACTCTACATGTCGTCAACGCTTCCAAATCTTTCCACTCAGCTATCATCGCCAATACTGCATTATGACGTTTCATGCTAAGAACATCTGCTACCTTATTTCCTTTCCCAGGTGTATACTCTATACCAAAATCATAAGCAACCAAAAACTCCAGCCATCTCTGTTGTATCATATTCAACTCCTTTTGAGAGAATAAATACCATAAAGACTTATGATCTGTGTATAACTTAAATCTCTCCCCTAAGAGATAATGTCTCCAAATCTTCAACGCAAAGATCACCACAACCAACTCCAAATCATGAGTAGGATATCTTACTTCATGCGTCTAAGCTGTCGTGAAGCGTAGGCAATCACTTTACCTTTCTACACCAATACAGCTCCCAGTCCTGACCCACATGCATCAGTATACACCACTAACCCTTGGTTTCCATCTAGAACTACTAACACGGGTGCATTGGTCAACAAATGCTTTAACTTAAGGAATGTTTCCTCACATTTGTCGGGGCAAACAAACTTCACCTCCTTTCTGGTTAGCTTAGTCAAAGGTGCTTCTATCCATGAGAAATCCTTGATGAATCTCCGGTAATAGCCAGAAAGTCCAAGAAAACTTCTAATCTCAATCACCATCTCTGGTCTCCTCCAATTATTAACAGATTCGATCTTATCTGGATCCACTGACAACCCTTTCTTTGAAATCACGTGGCCAAGAAACTTAACCTCTTTCTTCTAAAAATGACACTTGGAGAACTTCGCTTTTAGCTGATGCTGCCTCAGCGTTTCAAGCACAACTCTAAGATGAACTTCATGCTCCCTTTGATCCTTAGAGTATATCAAAAATCATCTATAAATAACAATACAAATCTATCCAAGTGCTCTCGGAAAATCTGGTTCATCAAATCCATGAAGAAAGTAGGTGCATTCGTTAACCCGAATGGCATTACTAACCACTCGTACAAACCATACCAGTCTGAAATGCTATCAAAGGAATGCTGTCCTCTGCCACTCTTAACTGCTGGAAGCCTGTTGCTAAATCCAATTGAGAAAATACCTTGGCTCCACTTAACTGATCGAACAAATCGTCAATTCTAGGAAATGGATATCGATTCTTTATCATCTTCTCATTCAACTTACGATAATCGACACATAACCTCAACAATTCGTCCGGCTTCTTAGTAAACACTACGGCTGCTCCCCAAGACGAACTACTAGGTCTAATAAAATCCTTGCTTTCGAAATCAACTAACTTCACCTTTAGCTCCCTCATCTCGGTAGGTGTCATCTTGCTTGACGGTCTACTCACCGTTTCTGCTCACTACAAGAAACTGGACTTTTTATAGCACTCATTCATAGTGTTTCTGCCTTTAGTCTTATTAAATAATAAGGAATAAAATACTTATACTTACTAAACGCTATACACTTCCCGTATGGGCCCAAATTAGTATTAAATTTCACTTAAACGCTGTACATATCACTTAGACCCATACAGAACGCGGGTTCTTTTCATTTCCTTTTTTTCCGTTTCCCTCCTAGAATTTCACTTCCCACCTATCTTCCTCATCTTCCTCTCCCAGCTCGCAAATTTCACTCCCAAGATTTCAGATCATAGTAAATCACAACTCATAACTTGTAGTAGATAGCCCTAAATTTAAATCATCGCAACATTATGTTCATGCCCTAGCTTCCTCATCTTGGGTTAATCGCAACTGTCTAGATCTCAGTGGGCCAAACCCTAGTTTCGTTCTCCGTGATTTTAGGTATTTTCTTTAAACCTGTTGCTTTTTCTATTGGGTATTTACTTTAAACCTATTGATTCTTCTGTTGGGTATTTTCTTAATGGTTCAAAAGTTTGAAATTAATTAGTTGTATAGAATTCAAATCATATGATTTTCATAGGAATATTATAAAATATATAATGGGGTTAAGGACAATGAAACTTATAGTTTGCAGCTTCTTACTGTGAAAATGAGCTACCAGAGATGCATATTCCTAGTAGAAAATGATACAGGTTGGAGATACAGCTTCTTACTGTGAAAATGATACAGCTTCTTACTGTGAAAATGATACAGCTTCTTACTGTGAAAATGATACTGTGAAAATGAGCTTTTTCTTCCAGGATGGATTCACCAGCATCTGCAATAGTAAGAGCAAAATCAGTGTTGTTTAACGGTAATTAACATTTGATTTTAATTATACCATCTTAAAGATAGTTTTAATGTTTTGACATAGCCAATATAACTTATTCTTGTTGTTGCATTATTTTATTCGATCAATATTTTTTGATCCAGTCATGATAAAACCGATGATATCAAATTTTTGTACCAAGGGGTTGTTTATGGTACAATTGATAATACTCCAAAATAATCTTGGAGTTTATTCTTTTATATGATGCTATTGCTTTGCTAATTTACAAAGTGGAAATCGAACCCATTAACTATTATTAGGCATATTTAAAACAGTTATATGTATATCTATCAAATGATAAGGTTAATTTGTTGTTTTACTTATTAAATGTAAATGTCATATTTACTTGTGTTCTATATGTTTGTATACATGAGTCAATGGTTACAGGTAATTAATACACTAATTATATTTATCATGCTCTTAAAAAATTGATATTTGATGCCTATAATTACAGGAAGATGATATATTGCAAAATGAAATGCAACTCAGTTGCAAAAATGAGCTATAATGCAACTGCAACTGATTTGTAATTTGCAATTTAGTTTCAAAACCGAGCTGCATTTCAATTTGCAAAACTGAGTTGCAATGCAACTTAGTTTGCAACTGTGTTGGAAATTGCAACTTAGTTCTGAAACTAGATTTGCAAATTGCAACTTATGGTGATTAATTGATTGTTGACTCAACCTATAGTGGTTTGATTAATTTGGGATGAGGAAGTCGCGTAAGGGTATTAATAATACTAAAGCTACAAAATTGAACTATAGTTTAAATCATAATAATTTGTCCATCTTTAAGAAATTCTTATGTTTCTTATTGTTCTATGTGTTTTGAATTGCTCTTTGTTGACTGATTACTTGTATTCTATAGGTGTTCATTAGACATCTTTGGGTTGCATTTTCAATTTTGAGGGAAAATGTATCGATGCTAGCAAACAAAATTAGGATACAAAGCATACTGGTACAATACACAACCCTCATATAGAGTTTTACCTCCATGTGAGTTTATTTTTCTTTTTTTAATAAATTATCTTTTTATACATTGGTACACACACATTCTTTCTAAGTTGAAACTTTGTTTATGATTAATCTATGGTGTCAAGGTCGATGGGGCCAGTTTAATCTATGTTAACATAATAGTGAAATAACTTCAGTAAGATTTGATTTATCTTTCAACCTAAGATGCATTTATCATTTTTTGAATATCTTCGTACATGTTATATGTAAATTAATCTGAAAATTACTTGATTTTGTGTAATTGTCATTGTCAGCATTTATCTGCGTTAACTGCCCTTAGGGTATTTATGATGTATTTCTATTTGAACTTCTTCGTATCTTTGAATGTTACATGCTGAGCAACCTGAAAGCTTTATCTGGTTTTTTTGACATAAAAAATAAAGTTCCAAACCATTTTTAACCTAAGGTATTGAATTAGAAATGAAGCAACATTATGAAATGTTGATGTATTTCTAACCATGTTAACACATCAGATGTCATAATGTTCCATGCTAAGCAACATTTCTAACCTAAGTTATTGGGTTATACAGGTACATTGATGCCTGGATTAAGATGGAGTTACGCAAGACTGTCAGTTGCTAGACTTGGGACTGTTAACGGATGGATGGGCCATTGTGTGATGAATCTCTGGATGTAGTAATTCATAAAACTTGAATGATTAGCTTGTGAAAATGTTTGTATCCGACAATGATGAATAGTTGATGATGCTTTGAGATTTGTCGATTGTTGATCGTGAATCTAAATTGAGAGAAGAGATGGATTTTGGTGTTTGCAAAGTCTGAAACTAGCTGAGAATCTCAAATCTGAAGTTGGCTATGTCTGAACAAGAATTAGGTAGTCCATTCGACCGATTATTAGACTGGTGGGAGTGAGAACGTAACTGCAGAGTTGGAGAAAAAGAATCTGAAAGTTTTATGAGGTGGTGCTCCTGCTAATTCAGTTAGAACATGTGAGTTATGCAACGTTGTCTGCAACAGCGACAAGACGTCTGCCTTCCATCTTGTTGGAGAAAAACAATAACAAAAGGCGAATGTACGTAGCTTACTATGCTTCAACTTTACCATGCATTTCTCACAGCAGTTAATGCATGATGTAGGTATTTGGAAGACCAAATATTCCTCCACATGTGAAAGATTTGCATTTCACAAACTAAGTTGCCGGTGCCAAAAAAGTAAGGGTTGCTGTTGGCATTAACTTTGTTCAATCAACATTATGTGATATATGCAAGATAAATTGCAACTATCAAGAAGCTTTCGATGCACACAAAGTGGGTAGGAAACACCTTAATTAATAATTTGCAAAAACTGTAAGAGTCCATCAATCTGAATCTGGTGAAAACTAATCAAAGCACAAGCGAAGGGAAAGCACCGACAAAAGGTTGACCTGGAGGTAAAGAAGATGAAGGTTGAATCAAGGAGCTGCAGCAAGTGCGGTAAAAGTTTGCACATATTGTAATATAGTGTGCAACCAAGAATTCACTTCTACTTTAGCCTATGCAAATCCAATTACAGCCATTGCTAGGCAAATTGAGAGTCTGATTCTACCGAGTGTCAAAGACGTTTCTCAGAATTGGTAACACATACCAAATTGTGAAGGAGGTATAATGTCTATGTTGCTGCCTATTATACTATTTTATCATGTGCAGGATTAGTACATTATATCTTTCAAATAGAAAAACAGTAAATAGGATAAAAGAGGAAGTAATGAAAAAAATCAATACATACCATTATAGTTGCCTTCCATGAAAATTAAAGGACAATCAATGTAAGTATTTATTTTAATTTGATATGTTATTGACTTCAATATGTTTTTGCAAGTTTTATTCATTAAGCGTAACATTACAGTGAGTGATTTTGCGGTTTTCGTTATATTACATGTGTATATTTGAAGACATAGCATATACTTTTTTATTGGGAAATGATACGTGAATCATGTTAATTTATGCAATAATTTTGCTTAAAAATTGCTTATCTAAAGCAAAATACTTACTCGAAGTACCCCTATAATATGCATTTCGAAAAATACAAAAACAAAAAATACTCTGTATACAATGTTGCTGAAGTTTGTCTCTCCAATGTACCTTCAAAGAAATAGAAAATTGTACAGTCTAATGTTGTAATGATGCATAAATATTGACTTGCGATGAAAAAATAAACTGAATACACTATTTACCTTTAGGAATGAGACATATACTTGGCAGTTCTATACTTCTTTATGTCAATTTACATAAATCCATGAATGAAATTCTATGTCAAACTAAAACCTGAACTGCATATTAGTACCTACCTATAAATGACTCTATGCATGACCTGGGAAGTAAATTGGGGAAAACATTTTAGCGTTAGTTATTACTTTTATTAGTAGTGTTGTCATTGTCCACAAGTCCTTTAGCATCAGTGTCGTTGCAGGCTACAAATGAAGAAAAGCAGCTGATGATCTACTTATCGAGATTTCTGCTCTGTTTTGGTTTTCATATACTGCATGAAAACAATAATGTTAAATCAGCAACTGAAATCCCATGAAATCGTTGTTCTTATTATTTTACCAGATTTTGTTATCAACCTTTCCTATACTTTCCCATTTTAATACCTCTGAGATGTATTGTTCATCAAGACGAACTCTATTCGGCCAATCACACGTCTACCGTTATTAGTAGAACTATTTATTTTTTATGTCGCTTAAAATTTATTCATATTACAGGATGTCGAAGAAAGGGGAAGACACCGAGTATGCGGTTGTATAGCCGTTGGCAGTCGAGTGCGTAATGAAACTTGCTTGGGAGGAACTGTAGAAGCCGTGGAGCTGGTGGTGGGAAAATGAATCAAAGTGGTGATAGGAGTGCTTAATGATTGGTTTGGAGAGGAAAAAGCCTAATGAACCTGCTGAAAATAAGATTGGGTCAGAGGTTGGGCTATGGTGGAAGGCTCTAGGCAATATTTTGGTTGGGGAGAATTAAATAATTGGCCAGCTGAATTTTTGGAAATTGAACTTAGGTTGTTGATTTGGGTCGGGCCCTGAAATAAAGGCATCTGCTTGAGAAACTATATTTTGAGCATCTTTGTTGACTGGGAGTAGATGTAAGGATCGGGCCTGGTATTTGCTGGAATTTTGTGGGAGTTACTACATGGGTGGAGTAGATAATTGAATTGTGATGTAGGGTGGAGTAGATAATTGAATTGTGTTCAAGTGGTGACTGAATATGAAGTGAATCACGGTGAATGAATATGCAGGCAGTGAGATGCTATTTGACTGAAGCCAGGTGAGATGTTTTTGAGTGGTTATTGTGTGGTAGTAGTATACAGTAGTATTACTCAAACGTGTGGTAGAGGCTAGTGTATCGTGGTAGAGTCTGATCTGGAACCATAATTGCTGGTATGAATGCACATGAATTAAGATTCTAAGTGATTGCTAGTATGCTTATATTGAAGAAGTGCAACTAGAGCTGAAAATGCTTAGGGGTGTAAGGCAGAGAACTACACGAAGTTGAGCTGCATGTAAATGACTGGGATGAAATCAATGGACGTGAGGCCTGTTGCAATGGCTGCATTGGAGTTGAAATAACATGCATGTGAGCAGAGAAACGATAGGGCTGCTGCATGGAGTGAGATAGAAGCATTTGATAAGCTCATATGAGATAGTTATAGGATAGGCGTGTGTAGCAGGCAGTAACTGGGGCATCACAGCAGGGCAGCAAGATAGACTTGGCATGGCGGCAACAAAGTGACATCAAACTATGGCAAGAACAACATCACATATTTTATCAGCCTATAAATAGATGCACCCCTAACTCAAAGAGATCATTAGTCATCTTTAACTTATTTTTTATCTGCATTACTTCTCATTGGCCAAATGGTTAGTTCTTACACAACAAAATTACATTTATAGATGATATTTTTTATTTAAGTTAAAAATTTCCTTTTAATTCTTTTAGCAGAGCTTTGCAACGCTTTTGGTTTTGATATGGCTAGCATTGACCAGTGTGGTTATTGTCGAAGGAAAAATATACAATGTGGATAACTATGGAGCTGTCGGTGATGGCCGAGCCGATAATAGTAAGGTAAGAGCATTCAAATCGCTTTATATTATACAAAATTTTGTATGATCTATAGTCTGAAAAACTTCCAAACCTTTATTAATAATGATTTGTTGCACAGGCATTTCTGAATGCTTGGAAAGAAGTTTGTGCTGATACAAATAAGCCAACACTTATACTAGCATCACAAGGAAAAACATATTTCACTAGCAAGGTTACATTTTCAGGACCTTGCAAATCTGGGATACAAGTCAAGGTACATTTTGGTTATCAGATAATTTATTCATTTACCAGTACATGTGGATACTCATACTCATAGATGTATGCATCATCATCACCATAATATATATGATATTAATATTATTATTATCATCATTATTTCTTTCATTTTGGTATGTTAGATTATTGGGAACTTGGTGGCACCAAATGGGTTCTGGACAACAAAACTGAAGCCTATGTTTTAGATCCTGTCTAATTATTTCCTTATATCTTGAGAGAAGATATATTAGGAGTAGACCGAAGTATAAGAACCTAGAAGCAAGGTATTAAAACCCAAGTGAGGATATCAATAACCATTGCTGCATATATACCCATAGTTATAAACATAGATGAAATTTCCTTATTTTTCTTATGTTTGTGTGTATGTGCTAGGAGCATAATATTTAAGTAGAATTGTATTAAGAAAGGCATCAATCACATTATATTTGAGTTTAGAGATTAATGAATGTTAATCCTCGAAATCGTTAGACAGTTAGCTTTTGGTGCATATATTATAATCTAACGGTATTTTCCCTTAGAGTGTCTTTTTCTTAGTTTTTCATTTAGGTTTGGAATAAGAAAAAGAATAACTGGTTATTCTATTATTCTGTCTTATATCAAGCAAACCATGATATTTCTACATTATTTTTTATGTCCTAATTGCTTATTTGATTATTGCAGATGTTAGAAGAAAATATCAAAAGCAAAGCAAGATGAACTCAATTGTTTGACTGGCCATAGCTATAAGTAAGTTGTTGATACAAATATATATGAAATATATGTATGGACATTAGAAAAGTAGCTCGAACGATATGTATGAAATACTATGTATGGATATGGGAAAAATTGTTCGAATGATATGTATGAACTACTGTATGAACATGCCAAAAGTTCTTTGAATGATATGTATGAAATATTGTGCTTTAATTCATATATTGTTTGTCAGTGAAAATCTTTTATGCTTATATGCAAAGAAAAAATGGGTAAATTGATATTATATATGGGACAAATTGAAACAGCAATAGATAAAATCTATAAATTAATATTACATTTAATAGCGTTTAAAAAAAGCTATAACCATAGGAATATGAATAACAAACGCTATAATATAACTAAAAAACGCTATAGTAATATGCAAAAAAACGCTATAGAAATATGTAAACCAGTGCTAAAAAATGCATACCAAATGCTATAAAATATGCAAGGAAAACGCTATAGAAATGTGCAGTTTAAACGCTATAGGAAGTAACATGAAATAATATTTTCTATAGCGTTTTTGCTTAATAGCACTGAGAAAACGCTATAGAAAATTTATTTTGCATAGCGTTTTCATTCATGCTATTTAAGGTTTATGGTCTACCATAGCATGTCGTTCCAGAGCGTTCTCTGAAACGCTATGGTAAACTATAATAGCGTTTTTCAAACGCTATAGAAGCCCCAATTTGTTGTAGTGGCTCCAGGTACTAAATCTATCTGAAACTCAATAGCTCGTTCGGTGGCAGCTCTGCTACAGGTTCAAAATCATCCACGAATTCTCTAACCATGAAAACTCGATTTAATTCGTCTTCTACCTACATAACACCCAACAAAGCATTCACCTCACGGCTAAGGTTTTCTACGGTATATACAATCCGATCACTATAGTTAGGGTGTCTAAGCGATATTTTCCTATCATGGCAAAATTTCCTAGCATCGTATTTACTTAAACAATCCATACCCACAATAATTCTGAACCCTACGAAGTCAAACACATGCAAACTGCATACAAAGGTATGACCTAACAAATCAAACTCTAGGTGGTCACACTTCATCCCAAGTGTCGCATACCCTCCTATCAGATTTGCAACTCTTAAGGAAGTAACTAAATATGCGGGTTCTAGGTTAAGCTTATCTACCAAACAATGGGATATAAAAGAATGTGATGCACCAGTATCAAACAGAACGCTAATTGACATACTATGAATCTGAAGCGTACCTCCCAACAGAGCTTTTCTTTTTTCCTCTGCTGTTGGCCTCGAGGTAGCTGGCTCCAATGCATATACTTTGCCCTTCCCATCCTTAGCAGGCTCCTTGCATTAGTTCTGGTAATGACCAATTTGATCGCAGTTGAAACACCTCACCTTTTTCATCTCTGCGGCTTTCTTTCCTTTGCCTGTTCGGCACTCATGGGCATAGTGTCCCTTCTTGTCACACTTGTAACTGACCACTTCTGCCTTTCCCTTCTTAGCAGCTCCACCCTTTTGAGCTCCTTTCTTATGGAAAAACTTTCTTTTCTAACTCTGCCCCACTTGGACATCCTTTGTCTTATTTTTCTCCAGAAAAGCAAGCATCTCCTCATTCCACAGAGCCATTTCCACTACAACATCACAAGGGTCTCTGGTATGTGGTAATATAGCCTTTGCCAACTCAGGCTTCAACCCCCTAATGGACTTCTCATTTCTCTTAATATTAGTATCAACTGTAGCATAGCCATATCTTGCTAGCTCCTCAAACCTCGTTGCATACTCAAGAACGGTCATGTCTCCCTACTCCAATTCAGCAAACTTTCTTAGCAGTGCAGACTTAGCAATCTCCGACATAAACCTTTCCTCAACCTCCTATTGAACTCGGCGCATGTCATGGTCTCCTCATTAACTCCAACCGTCACACTATTCCACCAATATAAAGCTGCTCCTTGAAGCTGTCTTGAGGTAAGCCTTCTTTTCTGCTCGTCATTGAGCCCCAAATCTGTAAAGATTCTCTCACAATGCAGCAACCAGTTTTCTACTTCAGTAGCATCTTCAGTTCCAATGAATGGCTTTCCTCCCAGCCTAGCATAGTCTATACTCAAAATAGCATAATCATTGACCACCGGAGCTTTCTGAACTCCTCCTCCAACTACTCCAGCAGCAACACCCGCCTGCATCATGTTGACAAAGAACTAGTGAATAGCACCCATGTCAACTTGCGGGACTCCTGCACCCACACTTCCAGCTTGTGCCTGACCTGGGTTTCTCCTGGTATTTGGTCTGGCATTTCTATTTGTAGTGGAGTTCCCCCTCCAAGGTTAACTCTTCCACTTCTAGCATCCATATCTATATTCAAGCCTCGTGAGATACAGAAGAATAGCCTAAGAAAGGTAGTAAACTAGAGAGATAGCAAATACAAGTACATTACTACAGCGTTATCCCATATCCCAATCTTATCTCTAATTCCTTAGGATTATGTTTTCAAAAATTATTTTAGTTTAAAGGTTTTCACAAACCTATGCTCTAATACCAAAATGTAACATCCCCTATCTAGAGGCTCGAAGCTAAGCGCTACGGATGCTGCAGTCATCCATGCTATTAACTTCTTGTGACCAAATACGGTAATGTTGATGGTATCCATAATATCAGAAGCACTTGAATATGAAATAAAAATCATCTTAGATTAAAACACTTTTCTGATTACATTTCATAACATCATATCATATCCAAGTTACATAATCCCAAAAGTTTCCCAGGTTCAGATCAACTATAATTATTACAAAATACGCCAAGAGTGACATATGAAGATGCCCCTTTGGATGACCAGAGTACTAAATAGTCATAACTGACTTAATACATCACAACGGAATAAAATAAACAAAACAACTCCTAAATGACTAACTTCAGCCTCCTGCTCATCTTCGGAAGCTTTATTCGTCCACCTAATAAAACCTAAAAAATCCTCAACCCTCAGCCTACTCAAATCAATTTTTGAGCACCCAAGAGTTTAACATAAACTTCAATTTAAATATAAAGCTTGGTGTGAATAATACTATACATCTCGGTTATTCGATATTAAGTGAGACCACACCGCTTAGCGGAACGGGTTTCCCCTCACTAATATCCTTTTAAAACATACCTTTTGCAAATCTTAATCCTGCAAACAACATTGGTTAAAATAATAATATCAATATCTTGAAAGCATATAAATCAGGTAACAAATGGACCATCTGTCTGAACAATGTAGTTTTGTTTGGCTGACTACTAACCTTTGGCTGACTCGGGCCTACCACACAAAATAACAAATAATCTAACTTATGTTAGATACTCCTCTTTTAGACGGTCTGTCCCTAACTTACTTCTCCAGGATCAACTGATCGTAATGGTTTTGCGGGCTCAACAATAACCTATCTCTGTACATATATATTCCTTTCTGTGTGTAACATCATTTTAGTCTTACCTATGCCAAAGCCCTACACACTATAATTTTGGCCTAAATTAGCTAGGGGCTAATAGCTAATGTATAGGGCATGACCCTATACCAGTCCCATCTGGTATTCTTATATCTGAGTCATTTTACTTAGGGTTAACTACCTATAAATTTTCCTTGAAAACTATTTCTTCCAAATTGATTTAAACCTTTAAATCATTCTTTAAACAAGGAAAATATACTCTATGCTTTACTCAAATCACCGTGCCATGTTATATACCATTTACACAAGACTTTGTTGATGAAAAAATTTAAACCTTTGAAAGTACCCCTTTCGATACAAGTGAAACCTTAGGCCAAAAGGCCAAAACTTTTCGAAACCGGTTATAGTCAAAATCATTGAAAAACATCACCTTCGAAAGCTTTAAAACCTTAGACATCATATCCCTAAAAAACTTAACATTGCCTTTCGATAACATTAGAAACCTTCCTTTTAAATCTTTCGAAACTATTGGGGAACCACCCCTTCGAAACCTTCATTTAGACCTTTCAAAAGCATTGAAATCCTTAGCAAACATCAAACCTTTAAAAAGCATTTGGGCTCAAGTAAAACTTGTGGAAACCTTTTGAAGCCATTTAAAACTATGTTATTCGAAACCTTTGGGTTTATCTTTAAAAATCTCAAAAGGGTCGTAAAAGAACAGGGTCGAGAGCAACACTTTCGAAAGCTATTTCCTAAGTAAAAGAAGTGATGGTGTCGAAACCATTCCCTTCAAAAGCAATGGAGAAACGGCTTGGACTTTAAAACAAAGGGACCTTTCGAACGTACTGCATCGAAAGGAAAAAGGCGACAGCAAGGGTTTTCGATCCAGGCGAAAGCAATTTCTTAAATGAAAGGCGCAACCATTTCTTTAAAACATATCCCAGTCGAAAGCTAACCAAGTCGAAAGCAAAGCAAGCGCATTCTCTTTTAAAAACGAAGGCACGCTTCAACCCCTTCTGAACCCCATGCTTCGACTTCATACCTACCGCCTTAGTCCATTTCGCTATGTACAAAGTATAGATACCTGGCGCATTGGTTTCGACTAAGAAGGAGGTGGAAGTACTAGGTCGAAAGCTAAGTGCCGAAAGTGGTGAAACATGTAAAAAGCATGTTTAAACTGATTTTTAACATTTTTAAGTAATTCTTTTCAACTAACCTGCCTTGTTTGTCAAAACATAATTGGCTGTTAATTTCTTTTCTAAAAGTTCTTCCGAAATTTCAAAAATAAACAATTTAATTTATTTACAAAATACCCTTTCTCCTTTTATAAATATATAAAGAATTCAAGTCCCATACCTTAAATAATTTAATATACCTATCAAACACTTAGGAAAATTCTATAAAATTTTCCATTAATCATTTATAATATGTTTTCTAACACATATAAATTTCAAACCAAAAACATATATAATTTATCCGTAAATTATTTTAAACTCAAATATCAATTTTCCTCACTATTAATTAAATTAATTAAATGGCAAACACTTGTAGAATTCTCCAAGTGAGAATTATTTTAAACTCAAATATCAATTTTCCTCACTATTAATTTAGCCATTTAATTAATTTGTTCATCGAGTCCTAAACTTTATGAGACTGGCTCTCATATAGCTACATCCAAATAGCTATGCTTTTCTTCTTAACACTTATCTAGTTTTCTCTAAGCATTTGAAACGAGTGCCTAGCGATGAAGAAATCTGATACATGTATAACTTTAAAAGCCGTAAGGAAAACCCGTCTCTTATTTACTTAGAGCCGATGAGGGGTTGCAGAATCATCTCTAGGGCTTGGAACAAGCTGAGTAACTTCAAGGCTGAATGGTTCTATATGCGTTGTCCACCCAGGCTCGCTCGTTAATGGATATCCGGACGTAAGTTTTATTTCAAACGACATCCGTGTATTTGCCTTATAGTCTGCATGCTTAATTTATCTTTCACCTCTGTAAAGATATTCCGACGAGTCCCAACGGCAGACCGCTTTCGGGTAGATTTAGTACTCTTATGGCAATCCCAACTGAGGATAGATATATAGTAACTCTATTGACAGATAAGAATCTTCTCGCTCATGGCCTATTAGAGGAAGGTCGCAGCACCAGCATTGTTTTAGCCATTGACATTGAGGACGATGATGATGATGATGATAATCCCCCTGCATGGGACAAAGCCGATCCTAAGTTGCCCCCAGCTCCAAGTCCTGGGCTTAGAGCCGCAGAAGACATGGAATTAGAACACGAAGGTGCCGAGGAAGGCGAAATTATTAGAGAAGGTGGTGAGGCCGGCCAAAGTAACATTGAAGTGGGCCATGATCCCAGACCGAACAACCTAGAGACGACCCATCGCCTGCTCACAAAAAGAAATTGATTATGAGAATTTCAAAGGCGCAGACTTCCACTAATCTCCGCCAGTCACAAGTGCGGGCAAGGCACCATCTGTTCCTTCAACATGCACGTTTTCCAGCATAGGACCTATCCCTATGGAGTTTGGATCTTTTGACATTGGTAACATTAGTATTGGCGACATCAGTTCTCCGATTCGCTTTGAGAAGGACATCATTCCAACCGGTGCGGTAAAGGTTACTTTCATGAGTAAAGCTTGAGTACATGGTCCGACAGGGGACACTATGACACAGACACACACATGTGCACTATATGACACTCATACTTGACCCGTGCCCTTACCCATTTGATCTAACTCATCCTGGTTTTCTTTGCAGGTTCGATGGATAAGAGAAAGCACTCATTCCGATCCTTGGAAGAGATAGCGTATCATGTTCAGCACCCTCGGTCAAACTCATACCATCAAGGGAGTGGCTGAGACTATGATTCTAGACATCGCCCTAGCCGCGATAGAGATGATCAGGATAGGAGTAGTTATGATAGAGATCGTTCTTCTCATGACTCCACTTCTAAGCATCAACCTAGATCTAGATCGCCTCCTTCTAGAGGCTTAGATAAGAAGCCTAACCATCATGATGATATTCCACCGGCTGACTTCTGGAGCTCTACCACCTGCCTCTGTCCCTTTACAATCTACGACACTATCTCACTCTAGTCGATCTTATGAGAGCAAATATCATAAGAGTGGCTTTGATAATTTACATCAGAGGTCGGGCAAAGGAAGCCCTGTTGCTCAGCCATTATAGAGGAGCAAAAGGCAAATGCTATGGGGCGGATGGCCGAACTTAAGAGTAAATTCCCCAACATTTGCTTTGTTGTAGTTAATTTCTTGCTGAACTTAAAGAGAATTCCTGCTGAAGTCCAACAAAGGACCATCGACTGCACGATCAATGTCCACAATCAATATAACGAATGGGCGAAGTTGGCTGAAAATATTTTAAAAGTCTCAAGAGACATGGTGCAAGAGATAGAGAATCAAAAACTTATTGAGGCTTAGAACAAAAGGATCATAGTCGCTATCAATGCCGAGCTTGAGAATTCAAGAAAATCTCAAGCCAAAGCAGAGAAGAAGGCCGAGGAGGCCATTAAAACACTCGAAGCATACAGATCCAGGCATTTGAATGAAATCGAGCAATCACATAATCAAAACCATGAACTTGTAATTGAAAGGGATGCTGCCAAGAGGAACACGACTGAATTGAAAACCAAGCTTGAGCGTACGATCAAGGAAAAAGATGAAGCGCAAAAGATTGTTCAAGATGCATGCGACGAACTGGTCGCCATCAGGGTTGAGAGGGATAATGAACTTGAAAAGGTAAGGGATGTTGATGCTCTCATCAAGAGAGAAGCTGAAACTGTAGTAAAATAGGCCGAGGAGAGGGTAGAGGAGCAGATGATGAAGAAGTTTAAGCCACTGATCACTCAGTACAATGCCAATGTGCTCAAATTTCAAAATATAGAGTGGTTTAGGGAAGATTATCATTTGATGCTTACATGTGCCTGGGAACGGGTCGTCGAGGAAGAGAAAAATTTTTCTTAACGGTGATACTATTGATACAGAGCAATTGGAAAAAGAGATTTTGGAGGGAGAAGAGCCTAAAATCCTGCATGACAAACAACATCTTATTCATCCAGAATTTAATGCAACCACTCAAAAAGAATTAGGCAAAGGTTCCAGCTCCATGCATCATGGTACTACAGCTGGTCAAACTTTTGGGACTCAAGCTACTTTCAGTTCCACCATCGATTCCTCTACCAACGCTGGTTATGACCATAGAAGCCACAGCTTCAGAAATCCACTATTCTCTCCCCCATTCCTAAGGGAACTACCGGCAACACTCCAGCTTATGTGGAAGTTCAAACTAAAGAAGGTATCTTATTGACTTATCTTATTTTCTAGAGAGTTGACGTGTCGTCGTCAACATCACTAACCTCCCTCTTTGTATTTCTTTAGCTACAAGTCAACCTGCAATTATTCAGCTTCCTCTTAAGGATCCTCAACTGTGGCCAAAAAAATTGGCGACGTAATCCGTAACCATCAAGACTTCGATAACAATTCCTAGCATCTTGGTTGAGGAGACCCATGCCTTAACGAGCACATGATAGATGCTTTGTCGGAAGATGGGAATGATGAGAATTAGGGGACTTAAGTTAATGAGGATGTAGTTATTACTGGGGTCTCTCATTCCCTGTCAGGCCCTTCTATGCGTGAACTTGAGCAAAAACTTGGGGCAGATATACTCCTTGCCAGTCAAATCAAGCAGGAGCAAATAGAAGTTTTCCCTCTTCCGTTGTCAATCACTTTGCCCGGGCAAACCATTTTCACTCCAGTTTACATTCCTTTGCCCGGGGGTGCCTGAAGTACATCGACAGTGTTTTCACAAAGCATTCCGACCTCCATTTCTCCGCCTGGAAGCGGCCAGAGTGCGCCTGCTAGATCTACTCAAAGCACTCCCTCCAAAGGCCAAGGCGGTAGAGCAAGAGGCGGAAAGAGGCAAGGAGAAAGATCGAGCGAAGTCTCCCCTGGTTCCAAAAGGAGAAAGAAGTCCAAAAAGAAATAGTTACTAGTTTGTTTTTCCGTACATAGACTCCTTTTGTTTGTTGGTTGGCCTTGTATGGCTTTTGGCCCCTGTTACTACTTTTTCGCTTTTGGTGTAAACCTCTTGTACTTAGCTTTCCTGGTTTGACGTCAATAACAAAGACTTTTTATTTTGTAAAAATCTTTACTCAAATTTGTCTAAGTACTTAAGATATATGATTTCCATTCAATGTACTTGCAATTTATCTCTCTTAGTGATTGTTTTCAAATTAGGTACTTAATTCATTTTCTAATTTGCCGACTCACATCATTCTAGCGAATGTAAAGCAATCCTTAGGGCAAACCACTTAAGACAGTGGCCTGAATATCCTTGTTCGGGATAATAAGTCCCGACCGCACCAAACTTTGGGAGCTGGTTTAAGTTCACTGCTTAAAATTGTAGTCTGCACATCCTCATCCAGGAAGTTAGCATTTGATCATGCCTAACTCCGAGCATTAACCGAAGGCTTACAAATTGGATCGCGCTTTACTCCGAGCATGGACTTACCGTTCTGCCTACTCCGGGCAAGATGTTAAGGATCAGACGGACTGGTCACACCCGTTTCCGTTTAAACTTCTGCCCCCAGTCCGAGGACGAGAGTTGAGTGTGCAATTGGTCACATCATGCTCTTTTTGATTTATACTCCTACACCCCATCTGAGGGTAAGAGTTAGCATATGGATGGTTGTGTCATGTCTAGTTCTAAGTTTATGCTCTTGTCCTAATCCGAAGGCAAGAACCAGTATGTGAATGAATCTGTTTCATCATCTTAAGTTTATACTCTAGCTCCTACTCCAGGAACGAGAGTTAAGGTACCAAGGCTCATATCCGATCCAATTTTCATTTATACTCAAGCCCTCAATTTGAAGGCAAGAGTTGAGATACAAACAGTCATATCATGTCCGGCTTATGTTTATACTCTGACTCCTTCTCGGGAAGTGAGAGTTAGGATGCAGACAGTTATATCATGTCCGGCCTATGTTTATACTCCGGCTCCTACTCTAGGCATGAGAATTGGGATGCGAACAGTTACATCATGTCCGACTTATGTTTATACTCCTGCCTCTAATCCGAAGTCAAGAGTTATCTGATGTCAATCTTCGAACATCAAAAAGGTACTTCATAGGCCCAATCATGGGTCGTAGAAGTTTGACCGGCACCTATATCCACGTTTCTGCATACCTACATTAATCATATACAGATTCATTCGAGTTGATCAAGTCACAACTCTTAAGAAATGGAGAGATTTCTGGCTTGAAAGGCCATTTTATTTCACTAAAGATGAAAAGTGACAAAATTTTGTCTTATTACATGACTGTAGCCTGTTATTTACATTTACTCTCTAAGTGAAATAGCAATGTAGATGCTTACTATTCCATGCCCTCGGGAGTGAGATCCAGTCCATAGTTGCTAGCTTGAAAGTGCCATCTCCAAACTTTTCCTTAATTGCGTACGGGCCTTCCCAAATCAGGACCAAGTTGATAGTGCCAGGGAAGATTTGTTTGAGAACCAAATCGTCTGCTTCAAAGGTTCGACTACTAATTTGGTGTTATAATATGTGTAGCTGCTCTCAACTCAGCTTCGGCATGCTTCTCATTGATCATATCAAGAGACTCCAAAAGGAGTTGCTCGTTCGTCCGTGGATCATAGTGAGTGACCCAATAAGAAGGTACTTCCAGTCGCTGACCTGTGGGTTGTTCGATAAGCCCAGAGTGTTAATGGGAGCTCATCGACACACTTGCCTTTGGCCTTCTCTAATCGTTTCTTAACAATGGACTTGATAATCTTGTTTACAGCTTCAACCTATCCATTCGCCTGAGGATGTGCTACAGCTGCAAATCTCTTCCCTATGCAGTGTCGGCGGTAGAAATCCTTAAACTTCATGCTATCGAATTGGGTCCCATTATCGGTAATGATTGCTTATGGAACTCCAAAGCGACAGATGATATTCCGAACAACAAAGTTGATTACTTTCTTCATTGTAATCATGGCCAAAGGCTCTGCCTTGGCCCATTTAGTAAAGCAATCAACCACCATAATGGCATACTTTGTGTCACCTCTAGATATCGGCAATACACCGATAATATCAATACCCCAAACCGCAAATAGCCAAGGACTAACCATTTGGGTAGTTTCCGTTGGCTGGCCCTCAGAATTTTAGCAAATCTCTGGCACTTTTCACATTTTTGGGTGTAGTTAGCTGCGTCTTGATTGACAGTCTGCTAGAAATACCCATAACGAAGGATCTTCTTTGCTACGGTCTGTCCCCAGTGTAGTCGCCTCCGGCCTCTTCATGAACTTCTCTCAGAACTTGTTTGGCCTTGTCATGAGCGACACACCGTAACATAGGGACAGGGAAACCCTTCCTATACAGTATTCCTTCTTGCATGATATATTTCGAAGCTTGTCGAAGGAATTTACGTCGCTCATTCCTTCTTTCTGGAAGGGTTCCTCTCTGCAAATAATCCCGAATCAGAGTCATTTATGACTCCCATTCAGGCTCAGTCTCTAAGATCCAGTTAACATCCATTCAGTCGATGCTTGGAGCTGAAAGCTCTTATATTAGACTAGGTCCATGAGCTGCGCATCTCTGGAACTAGCTAAATTAGCAAGTGAGTCGGGTTTCTCATTTTGCTCTCTGGGAATATGAGTGATCATGTAATATTCAAAGCCATCAAGCAACTCAAGAACCCGATTTAGATATGGAGCTAGCCTTTCTCCTTTCGCCTAGTATTCTATCCAAACTTGGCATACCACTAGTTGGGAGTCACATAGACTGTGTAATGTCTTTATTCCCAGTTCCCTGGCGATCTTGAGTCCTGCAATCAAGGCCTCATATTCAGCTTCATTGTTTGTTGCTGGAAAGTCGAGTTTTAAGGCGTAGCAGATTGGGTGTTCTTTGGGAGTGATAAGCACAATTCCAGCATCAGAACACCGATCATTAGATGCACCATCCTTGTATATCTTCTATCCAACTTCCTTTTCCCTACTACTCTCCGAAGGATTATCTCGTGCAGTGAACTTAGCTATGAAATCCGCCAAAGCCTGACCCTGGATTGCTCTCCGTGGGTGATAGGTGATATCGTACTGGCTCAACTCAATGTTCAATTTTAACAGCCTTTCGAAAGTTTCAGGTCGTTGTAAGACTTGTTGTAAAGGCTGGTCAGTAAGTACATTAATCGGATGAGCCTGGAAATTGGGCAAAGCTTTCTTGAAGCGATCAATAGATAGTATGCAAGCTTTTCCAGTCTCGGGTAGTTTATTTCTGCTTCTGTTAACCGCTTGCAAATATAGTAGACCGGTTGCTGGATGCAAGATTCCTCATGCACGAGTGTGGTGCTCAAGGCATGCACTAACATCACCAGATATAAGAACAAAACCTCATCATCCACAGGCTTTGAGAATGAGAGGTCTCTCTAAGCAGTCTACAAGAGCCTGGAATGCATCCTTGTAGTCTTGATTCCACTCGAAATTTCTCTTTCCCTTCTTGATCACCTCGAAGAAAGGGATGCATTTGTCAGTTGCTCTGGAGATATATCGACTCTCCCATTTAAGCTTTGGATCTCCTTGATTGTCTTTGGGGCTTCGATCTCTCTCAAAGCCTTGATTTTCCCTGGATTACCTTCAATTCCATGAGAGTTGACGATGAAACCCAAGAATTTTCCTAACACAACACCGAAAGAGCATTTCAAGGGATTGAGCTTCATCCCGTATTACTGGAGGACATCAAACATCTCCACCAGATCATCAACGTGATTTCTCAAACATCGTGACTTCACGAGCATATTGTCCTATCAACTTCCATTGATTATCCAATCTGGTTCTTAAACATCCGATTCACAAGCCTCTAGTAAGTCGCTTTTGCATTCTTTAATCCAAAGGGCATGATCAAATAGCAATAATGTCCGAGGTCGGTGATGAAGCTAGTGTCTTCTTGATCTGGGACATTCATCGGGATTTGATTGTATCCTCAATATGCATCCATGAATGAAAGTAACTCGTGGCCGACAGTTGAGTCCACCAACTGATCTATTCTCGAAAGCGGGAAGCTGTCCTTGGGGCATGCTTTTATTCAAGTTGGAAAAATAGATGCATATACTCCACTTCCTATTTGCTTTCTTCACCAAAATAGGGTTTGATACCCAATCCGAGTATAGGGCATCGCGGATGAAGTTGTTATCCTTTAGCTTATCCACTTCTTCTTTAAGTGCAGCGGATCTCTCCGAACCCAGGCTGCAACATTTCTGTTTTACAAGAACACATTTAGGATTTATGTTTAATGCATGGTTCGCTATCCCGGGTGAGATCCCATACATATCTGAGTGTGTCCAGGCAACCACATCATGGTTTTCTCAAAAAAACCAATCAACTCACTCAT
The DNA here is from genome assembly GCA_030737815.1 of Allium fistulosum. NCBI lineage: Eukaryota > Viridiplantae > Streptophyta > Magnoliopsida > Asparagales > Amaryllidaceae > Allium > Allium fistulosum. Next base: position 539,324,781 of record CM060901.1, on the reverse strand, counting down.
CCCCCAGTAATGAGTAGAGATCCGACCTTCAGGACTTTACTTGGGTCTTCCCTACTGACTGGAACAATAATTGTCAACTCGACGGGGGCTGCTCGTCCGCCCTTCGGCTCTTTTCGTCGGTCCATGTCATGCAACACCCTTGATTTTTGATAACATTATTCAGGAGATTTAATTAGATAAATTAAATATAATAATGCAAGAATTAGGATGATAAGGAGATTGAGATTTGAAAAAAACAATATAGGGTCGTGCTTAATTTATTAAATGGGCTTAAAATGGTTTATATGCTAATTAAATTACACAAAGCCTCATTAGGGAATAGCCGCACCTATTAGTCACGTATCCTTTCATTTTTGTCCATTTCATTTTACCAAAAACGCCAATCAAAACCTAAAGGAATAGCCGGCCATTACAAGGAAGAAAAAGGGGAAAAATCAAATCAAGCTAAGGAATTAAAACTAGGGGATTTAATATACAACAAATCTCAAAGGCTTTATCACATTCAAAATGAATAATAATTTGTACCATCTCTATTTAGTTCTATGTTTATATGTTTTTGAATTTAAGATTAAATTCATTTTTATAATGATTTGGATGATGATATGCTTGAATTATAATTTCTTTGATTTAAATAAAAAAAATTAAATGGGGATTTATGCGGTTTTAGGGCAAAACCGATTGAAATTGATTTTTGAATGCCATGGAAAAAGTATATGTTATGTAAAATACAATTTTGGAGATGGGATTCAATTTTAGTAATTTTCCAAGCAATGGAAAATTTAATATGAATTTTCAAAGGAAAATATGATGAAATTGAGTTAAAAATTTATTTCGATTATTCCAAAAGGAACTTGGGTCTGAAATTTAGTATGTCGAAAACACGATGAAGGTGAATTTCTGAAATTTTTGGGGATTTGTCCTAATTTGTAAAGTAAATTTCTGAAATTTACTATGGAAATTAAATTGCTTTAGAAGGAAGGACTTATTTGCATTATTGTTTTTGCTTAAAGGAAGGGCTTAATTGTTAAATATTCATTGATTTGGATCTGATAATAAGCGGCAGTTATTTTGTAAAGAATTTGAAAAGTTTAAGCAACCAATCAGGTGTTTACAAATAGGCAGGTTAGTTATAAAGCAATTACTAAACTTAGCATTAATTCAGCCTTTTCAATAAAAAGTTGGTTCCACCTCTTTTGGAAGTGACATTCGACCCAATGCTTTCATCTCTACTTAGTCAAAACCAACCATGCTGAAACCACCTAGTCGAAACCAGCACATAAGGTATCACTTAGATGGTACGTAGTGGATTGGAGGAAAGGCGGAAGCTAGGTTGTCAAAAGCATTGTTTCTGATGGTGTTGAAACTTAGTTCTACTTTCAAATGATAAAGCGCCTGTCCAGTTTTATTAAATGCTTTCGAAGGGGTTGCCATCTTATGTTTCAGGTATAAGCTTTCGAATGAGTTAATTTACTTATAAAATAATACTTTCGAAAGTAGTGGTGCCGACCTAGTCGAAACTCTACTGTCGTTTCTATACCTTTCGAGTGTTGAAGTAATCAATGCTTCCGAAGGGTAGTTTTTGTCCTAAACATATACTAAGCCACTTCCTAAATGGTTTCGAAAGGGTTCATGGGTTTCGAAGGCAATGACTTCGAAAGGGGGTTTCAAGATTAACCTTTAAAGTTTTACTTAATGGCTTTGAAGCTTTCAAATGGATGGTTTCGACGTTAACAAATTTTCCCTCAAACAATTTTATTAAAGTTTTCGAAAGAGATACTTTCATATATAGCCACTTTGACCCAAACGATGTTTCTAAAGCAAAACTCAATGGTTTCGAAAGAGATGATTAAAGAGCTTTAAAAGGTATATATTTAGTGATTTGAAAAGAAGTTGCATATGCTTTCGAAGGAGGTTATATAGGGTTTCAAAAGTGATGTTCTAAGGTTTCAAAACAAATAACCCAATCTCATTTTAAAGGAAAAACTATGGCATAAATAAAGAATTTTGAGATGGAGTTTTAAAGAAGATTTCCTATATTAACAGGTTAAATGGATTAACCGAGTTTTATATAAAATGATTCAAAGGATATAAAACCAGAGGTGTTGGTATTATTATGTTGTTATGATTGCTTCTTCATAAATTTATTCACATTGTAATAAATCCATAACGGTACCTTGGGGAAGGGTAGAATAACCTGCTAGGTTGACCCGATAGTGAATATAAATTAAGGATGCTAAAATATTAATTAACAATATTGGTAGGGGCCAATAGGTTCACAGTAAGCCCATGAAAACTGTGTATAGGAAAAGATATTTGCAGGGGCCAATAGTTCATAGTAAGCCCATGAAAACTATGTATAAACGAAGATGTCAGGAAGACAAGTTAGCCCATGAAAACTATGATTTGATATTGGTAGAGGCCAATAGGTTTGTAGTTAGCCCATGAAAACTATATCCGGATTACGATATTGACAGAAGTCAATAGGTTTCTAGTCAACCCATGAAAACTAGGATTAGAGGGAAGTTATTGGAGTTACCAATAAGTTCAGGGGGAACCCATGAAACAATGATGTTATTGGAAGGGGCTAAGAGGTTCTTAGTGATCCCATGAAAACTATGAAACTGGACAGGGAGTCCATAAACATTAAACATGTATTAGTAAGCTTATAAAAACTATTAGGTTATTAGTAACCCTAGAAACTATAACCGAGACAGATAGTCAAAATGAATGGGGATGGGTAATCCAGAATTGATTTACTTGTTTTGCATATCATCATATTATTTGAGATGTTTTAACCATTATGGATGTAGGAGCGTAGTATATGGTTTTATAAAGGTTTTAGAATACTAGTGAGGGGAACACCCGTTCCGCTAAGTGGCGTGGTCTCACTAGATATCTAAATGGTTTTAGATGGTAGATTATTATTCATACCAGACTTTATGTCTGACTCAAAGTTTATGCTTTCCCCTTAAACTCTCGGGTACTCAATTGATTTTGAGTAGTTTGAGAGTTGAGGTTTTCAGGTACCTCTTTAGATGAATAAGCTTCCGGAGACGTGTAGGAGGCATGTTAGCTATCTAGACTTCTTTTCTATTTTGTTTCCGATGTGTTGTTGTTGTAAAGGCAAAGTTGTTTAATTACCTATATATACTCTGATCATCCAAGGGAGCATCTTCATATGTCGCTCTTGGCGTCTGTTTTAACAAGTATATTTTCTTTGAATGTGGTACTCGTACTGGGATTATGTAGTGAATTTGAACTACTTTGAAATGGAATGAGAAAGTTGTTTGTTGATTTTAAAATTTTTCCATATCCATGTGTTTCTGCTATAGCAATGTATCTAACATTACCGTATTTGGTCGCCGAGGATTAATAAATACGGATGACTGTAGCATTCGTAGCCGTTAGTTTTGGGCCACCAAGTGGGGGATGTTACAAGTTGGTATCAAAGCATAGGTTTATGAAACTTAAAAGGAATTTAAACCTATAGGATTTTCAAACATAATCCAATGAATTTGAAAATAAGATCGGGGTTGGGTTAACGCTGTAGTAACGTACTTGTATTTGATATATAGATATATATATATATATATATATATATAAGTACATATTCCACTCTCTCTTAGACCGTTCTTCTATATCTTACTAAGGCTCGTATGCAGATTTACGAGAAAGAAGATATGGAAGAAGGAAATAGAAAAGGAAATCTCGATGGAGGAAGCACCACAACCAACGAAAATGTTCGACCTAATACCAGGAGGAACCAAGGTCGACGGGCTAATGCTAACCAAAATGCTAATGCCAATGTGGGTGATGGGATCCACCAGTAGATATGGGGGCGATGTATCAGTTCTTCGTCAATATGCAAGCTGGAGTTGCTGCTAGAGTTGTTGGAAATATTGGAGGAGCTAATCCTGGGCTCTAGTTGGGAATAATTATGCTAAGCTAAGCAGAGATTACATCAGTCTTGGTGGGAAGCCATTTATGGGGACGGAAAATGCCATAGAGGTAGAGAATTGGTTGTTGCATTGTGAGAGAATATTTGCTGATCTGGGATTAGATGATGAGCAGAAGAGAAGGTTGGCCTTTAGGCAGTTGCAAGGGTCAGCACTTCATTGGTGGAACAGTGTTACTGTTGGAGTTCCAAAGGAGGAATTGACTTGGGCTGATTTTTTAAGGAGATTTGAACAACGGTTTATGTCTGAGTTTGCTAAGTCATAGCCGCTGAGGAAGTTTTTGGATCTGCAGCAGGGAGATATGTCGGTTATTGAGTATGCTGCTAAGTTTGATGAGTTGTCCCGTTATAGAAATAATACTATAGACACTGTCATCAGGAGGAATGAGATGTTCATTAGGGGACTGAGGCCCGAGATTGCTAGGGCAACCCTACCACATCTTCGCGATCCTAGTACTTTAGTTGTGGAGATGATATAAGTATATGCTATATCTCTATTCTCTTATCTCTCTTAGGCTATTCTTCTGTATGTCTCAAGGCTTGAATACAGATATGGACCCCTATCTTGAGGCAAAAAGCTAAACGCTACAGATGATGCAGTCATCTATAGTATTAACTTCTAATGACAAAATACGGTAATGTTAATGGTATACATAATATCAGAGTCACATGAATATGAAATAAAATCATCTCAGATTAAAACAACTTTTCTGTTACATTTCAAAACAATATTTCATGTTCAATTACATAATCTCATCGCTTTCCGAGGTTCAGATAAAATATAATTATTACAAATATGCCAAGAGCGACATATGAAGATGCCCACTTGGATGACCAGGGTACTATATATACATAACTGTTTTAAATACAACACAGTGGAATCAAACAAAATAAAACAGCAACTCCTAAATAGCTATCCGTCATCCACATGCTCATCTCTGGAAGCTTTATTCGCCAACTTACTAAAAACTGTAAACCTTACCCCTCAATCTACTCAAATCAATTTTGAGCACCCGAGAGTTTAAGAGGAAAAATATAAACTTTGAGTCGGACATAAAGCCTGGTATGAATAATACTATACATCTCGGTTATTTGATATTAAGTGAGACCATGTCGCTTAGCAGAACGGGTTTCCCCTCACTAATATCCATTTAAAACATATCCTTTGCAAATTATTTCCTACAACTAAAACTGGTTAAAAACTGTAAAGCAATATCATGTAAATTTACATGTCAGGTAACAAATGAACTATCTGTCGGAACACTATAGTTTTGTTTGACTAACTACTAACCTTCGGCTGACTCGGGACTACCAAAAAATATAAATAAAATAATCTAACACTTGTTAGACACACCTCATCTGGATGGTCTGTCCCTAACTTATATGTTAGATGCTCCTTTTTTGGACGGTTTATCCCTAACTTATCTTCTCCCAGCGTCACCTGATCCTAATGGTTTTACGGGCTCACCTTTAACCTATATGTATACAAATATATATTCCCTTCTATCTGTAATCATAATTTTAGTCTTACCTGTGACAAAGCCTACACACTGGAATTTTAGACTAAATTAGCTGGGGCTAATAGCTAATGTATAGGGCGCGATTCTATACCAGTCTCATATGGTATTCTAATATCTGAGTCATTTTACTTAGGGTAATCTTCCCTTAAATTTTTCTTGAAAACCTTTTCATCTCAAATTGATTTAAAATCTTTAAATCAAACTTAAACAAGGAAAATATGTATACTCTATGCTTTACTCAAAATCACCTTGCCATGTTATATATACTTAACTCAAATCTTTGTTGATGAAAACATTTAAACTTTTGAAAGTGCCTCTTTCGAATCCATTAAAAGTACCTCTTTTGAAACCAAGTAAATCCTTCTTTATAACATAGGCCGAAAGGCCAAAACACTCCTTTCGAAACCATTCATATAAACCTTTCAAAAACACTTGAAAACCCTTTCCTTTGAAAGCTATTAAACCGTAGACATCCTATCTTTATAACACTTAAACATTGCCTTTCGAAACCATTGGAAAACCTTTTCTTTTAGACCTTTCAAAACCATTCGGGAACCATCCCTTAAGAACCCTTCTTTAAAATCTTTCGAAAGCATCAAAACCATTGAAAACAACAAACCTTTCGAAAGCATTTGGGTTCAATTTATAACACGTGGAAACACCTTTCAAAACTATTGAAAACCATCTCTTTCAAAACCATTTGGGTTCTACCTTCAACAGAGCAAAAGGGTCATAAAACATTTAAGTCGAAAGCACTCTTTCGAAAGCTATTCCTAAGTAAAGAAGTGTTGGTGTCGAAACCAACCTACCGAAAGCATTGGAGAAGCAGCTTGGATTTTAAAACAAAGTATACCTTCCGAAACCATTGACTTCGAAAGGAAAGCGACAGCTAGGGGTTTCGACCCCATTCGAAAGCATTTACTTAAAAAAGAAGGCGCAACCCATTCGAAACCATTCCTTTAAAACATTTGACTCAGCCGAAAGCAACCAAGTCGAAAGCACTTCCTTCGAAAGCAAAGCAGGCACATTTTCAATTTAAAACAAAGTCATGCTTCGACCCCATCGATACCTTTGGTCTTGACCCAGTACCTTCCGCCTTAGTCCAATTCACTCTGTACCAAGTTATTGATACTATGTGCATTGGTTTCGATAACAATGGAGGTGGAAGTACATGGTCGGAACCCCTGTGCCGAAAGTGGTGAAACATGCTAAAAGCATGTAAAAACTGATTTTTACTTTAAAAAGAATTTTTTTTCAACTAACTTGCATTTTTGTTAAAATATTATTGGTTGCTAATTGTCTTTTCTAAAAGTGCTGCCAATATTTTAGAAATAAACAATTTAATTTATTTATAAAATACCCCTTCTCCTTTTATAAATATATAAAACATTTAAATCTTGTACCTTAAATAATTTTATATATCTATCAAAACACTTAGGAAAATTCTACAAAAATTCCAAAAAATCATTTTTAACATGTTTTCTTAAATATATTAATTTCAGACACAAAACTTAAATTATTTAACTGTAAATAATTTTAAACCCAATTAATCATTTTCCTTACTAGAAAATTAATGTAAAATCCACATTAATTCAGAAAATTACGAAAATTGAAACCCATCTCTGGAATAAAATTTTTGATCTAAATCTAAAATCGCAAGGCATTTGGATGTCATTTAATAGGGTTTTCATATTAAAACATATCATAAAACCTATATGAATAAGCATAAATCATCAACAAGTATATATAATCATTTAATCATTTAAAACATGGCATAATCATGCAAAATACTTTGGATCCATCTTAAAACCAAAAACAATTAGAAAAATGAGATGTGATCATTATTCACCTTAGCTTTGAGATTATGGAGTTTGAGATTTGAATGGATTAAGTTGATTAATCTGCTTCCTTTAGCTCTTTCTTCCTCTTGTTCTTGTTAATGGTAGCCGGCCTCTAAATTTAATTTTTGTAAATGAATGTGTGTGTGAGCACGGCTAAGGGTTTAGGGTATAAGAATTTCTTATCCTAACTTTGCCCTTACCTATTACCCTTATCTATTTTAATTCATATTAGCTCATTTAAATTTATTCATTAACATGGCACGGCTGTTATCCCGCCTTTTGGCAAGGACGAGATACCAAGGAACTGACTGGAGAGTAAGGATCATACATCCTCAGCATTGAATAGCTATTGGATAACCATAGATACCGATGAATTTTACCCGAGTTCGGATCGGGCTGCAATTGATAAGACACAACAAGCAAAGCCATGAAAGCCAATGTTCCAAATTTCAAGTCAATCCGAGTTCGTGTGCCCAAGTTATCATCGGTAAAAGTTGGAGGAAATAGCCCTGAGTTCGAATCCATTGCTGGGACACATGTTCGAATCCATCAAGTTTCCCTTGCTTCGAATCCATAGGTGTCACTGTGCTTCGAATCCATTCCATTGTCCTTGCTTCGAATCCATAGATGTCACGGTACTTCGGATCCATTCCATTGTGGTGGCTTCGTATCGATCAACTACTGTCCACAATGATCGATATGAACCAACTTCTGATCGAATCCATTCCTTCGAACCCGCTAAGTCAAAGCGGCAAAATTCGTGGAGTCAACCGAGTAAAACTCGGAGCAAAAACAGGATCAACCCGGGAAGCACGCGCCACGTCAACGCCTTCGCTCACTAGGCCATCGATTCGACCCTATCGATTCGAAGAGGATCGATTCGAACGGAGCATATCAACCAGAAATACGATCTTGAATCGATCATAACTCGAGATCCACAAATCCAAATGCTATGAAATTTTCACAGAAGCTTGAGCATATGTTGAAGAATGTCCACACCAAATTTCAGCTCGATTGGACAATTCCTTGATCGATTCGAATGGATTTCGAATCGATCCCAAAGTGGGCCCGGATTTCCTAAAAGCGGGCATGTGGGCCCCCTCACGTGCCAGAACTGGTCTCTCGAAATTTAGGCGAAATATCAGCCTCCTACACCTATAAATAGAGCCCCTGGTCATTCAGAAAAGAGGTTGGACAATTTTAAGAGCTAAAGAGCGCCCAGACTCTGCCAGATTTACTCCAAATCACCACCGCTGCCTTATATTCAGACTTAGCAAATAAAATCAGTTATACTACATTATTAGAAATTGTAATCTTCAAGTATCGAGCAATAAAGTCATCAAACTTCATAGTGGACGTAGGCAAAACGCCGAACCACCCTAAATTGTTGTCTTCTGTGCAATTTACTTTCTGTCATTTGGAGTTTTTGTTATATAATCCTCAGTTTTAATTTTTTTTTCTTCACTTTTATCTCTTCAAAAACTTCCGAAGAGTGTTGTGCCCATTTTTGGTACAAACACTTTGGTGCTTTCACTGAGAGAACCAGCTTTTTCTCCTGCTCCTTGGATCTACCATCGATACCGGATTGCATAAATCCAAGAGGAAGATCCAGATCTCTAATCCAGAATCCTTCCATTCTATTCAGATTTGCATAAAATCTAGGAAAGGAACCCACTACTTAAGATGGTTAGTACAAGAACTACCTCTACGGCTGCTGATCAAGAAGGTCGGGATAGACAGAATCCTACACAGCAGCTACAATCCAATCAAGACAACACTGCTCACTTAGATCCGTCTGGGCCAGTAACCAGACAAGAGTTCCATGTATTGCTCCAGGAATTGACTCAAAGTCGGCAACAGCTGGCTGAACAGTTGTGTGCTAATATTGAATTGACCAATTAATTAAACCGCCGAAGGCACAGGAGGACCAGGAGGGATGATGCTTCCCACTCGTCCACTGAAAGTTCTGCTTCATCTGACTATCATGGCAGATCTACACGTCCCCGATTGGACGCGAGTCATACACAAGCTACCGAATATCAACCTGCCTTGACTGTAGGACAATTGATGGTCGGACCGTCAACTAGCTTCCAGGCTGGGCCCTCGTCACGAGGGGGTGCTGTTCCACAGCATACCACAGACAATCGCACTACAACCGCCGCGGTAGAAACAAGGGTTGATACCCAGAATCTGTCAGATCCGAATAATCAACAACGTGGGCGTACTCCTGAACCATACGTCCCAGAAGATGTGGAGCCAAGGAGGCGAGTCATAGGCCGACGACGGCGTCCGGTCCAAACTCGCACTGTGGAACCCGACCACACCTTAGCTCAGCATGGACAGAATGTGGCTATGCCCGATATTTCAACCATGATACGTCAGATGATTCGCGAAAGCCAAGGGCTTACCAATGACGACTGGGGAATCTCCCGGAGTCATACTCCTTTCACAAACGAAATATTATACGCTGATCCTCCTCGGCGATTCAGAATGCCAACTCTCCCTATGTACGAAGGAAATTCCGATCCCAATCAACATATTTTGAAGTATGAGTGGTCAATGAGCGCCGCAAGGGCTGATGATGGAGTAAAATGCCAACCATCTCTTTGGGAGGAATCGCAACAATGTGGTTCACAAGGTTGCCACCTAGATCTATCTCTTCGTTCGATCAACTGGCTAAGAAATTTGTCGAACAGTTCCGTATGCATGTCGCCAGACCTAAAGACGTTAACACCCTATCTAGCGTCACCCAAGCTAAAGGAGGGACACTCAGACGTTATTTAGAAAGATTCCACGCGGCATGTGTAGAGATTAGTAATCCTAACGAGAACTCAATCTTGATGGCATTAACCAAAGGAATCGATCCCGATTCTGAGTTTGGAAATTGGCTAGCTGGGAAACCACCTGCATCGTTGGACCGTTTCTACTCCAAAGCCGCTCAATTATTACGGCAAGAGGACGTGAAACAGTCTAGGAAGCAGGACGATGCGATGCCCAGAACTGAAGGAATACAAAGTAATGTGGCAGTTAAGCAGTCCGGTGAGAGTTCTGGAAAAGTTCAGTTGAATATACAGAACAAACAGACTCAGCCGCGAGGCAACAATGGTCAGGATAAAAAGAGAGATCAGAACCGAGGCCCACGACGTAGGGCTCCAATGTTCGATAATTACACACCATTGAATAAATCATTGGAGAATGTATATCTACAAACTTGCAACACTGTGCAATATAAGAAGCCTGCTCCGAAGCAATCGTCGGAGAGGCAGATTCAAACAGGGAAGTTCTGTAGATTCCACGAGAGTTATGGCCACAATACCAATGAGTGTCGACATTTGCAGGACCTCATCGAGAAGTTGATCAGGGAAAGAAAGTTAGATCAGTTTGTGCGAGCGCCGCAGCCTGGTGGTGCGAGCCCGTCGAATCAGAACCGTGCATAAAATCAGGAAAGACAAGAGGAACCCGCTCGTGCGGGCGGAAGGCTAATTATCAATACAATAAGTGGTGGTCCCCATCCAGTAGACAAATGCTGGAGGGAAATGGAGTCATATGCCAGCTCTATCAGGCATGCGGACTTTGAATGCTGTAGTAATTGTGAAGATGGAACTCCGGCTAAACAACAGAAAACAATGTCTGATGATATCATATTTAGAAGCAAAGATGCTGATAAGATCGAAGCCCCAATAATCGACCCACTGGTCATATCTGCCCAGGTAGGTATTGCTTGGATGAAGAGGATCCTGGTTGACACTGGGAGCTCCATAAACATCTTGCTTAAACGAGCCTATGATTTAATGAAAATGGAAGCAAAGGACTTAAAACCTTGCCAATCTCGAGTTCACGGCTTCAATGGAAGTGCTACAATACCCACTGGAGTGGTGGAACTTCCAGTGGAGTTGGGAGTTGGAGAACGCCGGAGAGTCCAGATGTTGCAGTTTGTCGTTTTAGATATTAATTCACCTTACAATGCGTTTTTGGGCCGACCGGCCCTTGCTGAGTTTAGGGCAGCCATTTCCCCATGGTGTTTAACTCTGAAATTCCCTACTGATCACGGAATTGGAGTCATTCAAGGAGATCAGGCAGCCGGAAGAGCCTGTTATGTTGCTGAACTGCGCGAGGCGCAGAGAAAGGAGAAAGGAAAGGGTGTAGAGGAATCTCTCTCCGTCCGTTTTGCTGATGATTGACAGTTAGTGCCTGGGCCCCGGCCTGGGCACCACGACCAATTCCTTAAAGATTTTGACCCTAGAGACAGCGAAGATAAAGACGAATCTAAAGAGAATCAAGCTTCCCCGGCCGAACTGACTGTGGACGTCCCAGTCAGTGGGGATGATGATTCGAAGGTACTAAAAGATGGATCTCAACTGGGAAGACAGACACAACAGGAATTGGTTGAATTTCTTCGGGCGAATTTCGACGTTTTCGCCTGGACACACACTGATATGTGCGGGATCTCACCGGACATCGCAAGTCACTCCCTGAATATTGATCCGCGGTATGTACCGGTCAAACAGAAAAGGCGCGGTATGGATCCAGAGAGATCTGCCGCCCTTAAAGAGGAGGTTGATAAGTTACAATCGAATGGGTTCATTCGAGATGCTTTGTATCCAGAATGGGTGTCAAATCCAGTATTGGTTCGAAAACCGAACGGGAAATGGAGAACTTGCGTCGACTATTCTGACTTAAACAAGGCTTGTCCAAAGGATAGTTTTCCACTTCCCCGAATTGACCAGCTCGTAGATTCCACGGCTGGGCACGAATTATTATCTTTCATGGATGCTTATTCTGGCTACAATCAAATACCTATGCATTTGCCTGATCAAGAACATACCAGTTTCGTGACCGATCTGGGACTCTACTGCTACAGAGTCATGCCTTTTGGCTTAAAAAATGCCGCAGCAACATATCAACGCTTGGTCAACCGAATGTTCGCCAACCAGATCGGGAAGACCATGGAGGTCTATGTGGACGACATGCTAGTAAAGTCTCGATTCTCTACAGATCACGTCAGAGATTTAGATTCAATGTTCTACATCCTTTGAGAATACGGAATGAAGCTCAATCCATTAAAGTGTCACTTCGGTGTCGCCTCCGGAAAGTTCCTCAGGTTCATCGTTAATGCTCGAGGGATAGAAGCAAACCCCAAAAAGATCTGGGCAATAAGGAACTTACAAACTCCAAGAACCATAAAACAAGTCCAGAGTCTCAACGGGAAGGTAGCAGCACTAAGCAGGTTCATTTCAAAATCCACTGATAAATGCATTCCTTTCTTTGATCTGTTCCAGAAAGGAAAGCGAAACTTTGAATGGACCATGGAGTGCAAAGGTGCATTCCGATCGCTGGTTCAACATCTTTCCACACCACCGATCTTGTTAAAGTCGGTCGATCATGAACAATTGTATCTTTATCTGGCAGTGTCAGAGCATGCAATCAGCGCTGCTTTGGTTCGGGAAGAAGACCGAGTGCAGAAACCGGTCTACTATGTTAGTAAACGGTTAACGGGAGCTGAAAGAAATTACCCAAGGCTAGAGAAATTGGCTTATTGCCTGGCCATTGCCTCAAGAAAGCTTCGCCCTTATTTCCAAGCTCATCCTCTTACTGTGTATACCGATCAGCCGTTACGACAGGTCCTCATGCGGCCTGAGACGTTTGGTAGGTTACTCAAGTGAAACATCGAACTGAGCCAGTTTGATATTACTTACTCTCCAAGACGAGCCATTCAAGGACAAGTCCTAGCCGATTTCATAGCTGAATTTACCGTTCTAGAAGACTTGCCCGAAACAAGTGAATCCCCCGAATATATTTGGAAGCTGTATACTGATGGTGCATCAAACGACCGGTGTTCGGGCACTGGTGTTGTACTTGAAACTCCCAAAGGCCGATCTATATGTTATGCTTTGAGATTCGATTTTCACGCAACCAATAATGAAGCTGAATATGAAGCCCTCTTAACTGGGCTGAAATTGGCCAGAGATTTGAGAATTATCACTGTGGAAATTTATTGTGATTCACAATTAGTTGTGTGCCAAGTACGGGGAGAGTATCAAGCGAGAGATCGAAGGTTGGCTGCTTACTTGGCTCGAGTTCAGGAAGTACTGAATCAGTTTGATTATTATGCCATTTATTATATACCTCGAGAACGCAATCAAAAAGCCGATTCATTGGTGAAGTTAGCCAGCACAGGTGAAGCACAGCAAATGGGGCTTGTCCCCGTCGAAACTTTGTCCTCCCTAAGCATCGATCAAATAGAGATGAATTTTGTATTTGAAACCGCTCCTAGTAGAGAGTCGTGGATGACTCCGTATCGAAATTACATTGAGAATGGGACATTGCCTGAGCACAGAAATGAGAAGAGACGAATTTTACGAAATGCTTCACGGTTTGTCATTCAGAACGGAGTCATGTATAGAAGAGGTTATGTTGTTCCTCTCCTCCGGTGTATCGCGCACGATGAAATCAAATGAGTGTTACATGACGTACACGAAGGAGAATGTGGCGATCACACCGGTGGACAAGCTCTTGCTAAGAAAATACTCTGATACGGATACTACTGGCCGACAGTGAACTGAGATGCAGCAAACTATGCCAGAAAGTGCGATAGGTGCTAGAAACACGCCCGAATTCCAAGAGCCCCACCTACCGAGATAACTCAAATGGTCAGTCCATGGCCATTCGCTATGTGGGGCATCGATATCATCGGCGCTCTACCTCTAGCAAAAGGTGGTGTGAAGTACGCCATCGTCGCCGTTGACTACTTTACAAAGTGGGCTGAAGCCGAAGCTCTCGCAACAATTACGACGAAGAAAGTAATAAACTTCGTAGTTCGCAACATCATCTGTCGATTTGGACTCCCGCATACCATCATCACCGATAATGGGGCCCAATTTGAAAGTGCAGAATTCAAGAATTTCTGCCAACGGTTTCATATCCATAAAAAATTCTCGGTGGTTGCACATCCTCAGGCAAACGGTCAGGTCGAAGCTGTCAATAAAGTTATAAAATCCATCCTAAAGAAACGACTGGAAAAGGCCGGGGGCAAATGGGTTGATGAACTCCCTATGGCATTATGGGCTTATCGAACGACTCACAAGACCGCAACCGGACACACCCTGTTTTCCTTATCTTATGGCACAGAAGCCGTTATTCCAGTCGAGACGGAAGTGTTTTCCCATCGCGTGACTTATTATGATCCGAAAACAAACGCTATATTGCTTGCTAAATCTTTGGATCTACTGGATGAGAAGCGAGAAGAGGCTGATTTAAGAGCTGCTGCATATCGAAGTCGAGTCGCCCGATTGTACAATGCCAAAGTTAGACCTCGAACTTTTGAACTTGGTGATCTCGTTCTCAAGAGAATCTATCCGGTTCCTTCGCACATGAAACCGAACTGGGAAGGGCCATATGTGATTACAAGAAGACTCGGAGATGGCACATTCAAACTATCGACCGTTGACGGTCTTGATTTGCCAAGGGCCTGGAATAGTGAGAGTCTCCATCGCTATTACACATGACAGGCTTTATTTATTTTGTTATATTTTTTCATTTAGCAATTTACTTTAGCATTTCGAAATTAGAATTTGTAATAAGGCAACTGACTTTGCCATATTTTCTTATTTCAGCAATAAAATGCCATCTCTTCGAGCCAGAGCTATGATTCATTGAATACAATGTACGACATCACGATGCACGGAGAGCAAAATTCCATCACGCAGTGGAATTTATTCAAGTAGGGAGTGGCTATGATACGATCGGCCACTCGCTAAATGAAACCCGAGGTTGGGGGCAAGCCATCACGTCGGGCTAAAAATGGGTTGATACACGACAATCCTTCACTTAACTCCGTACTCCCAGAGTGCGAGACGGAGTATAAACATTCACTTAACTCCGTACTCCCAGAGTGCGAGACAGAGTATAAACATAACTTAACTCCGTACTCCCAGAGTGCGAGACGGAGTATAAACATTCACTTAACTCCGTACTCCCAAAGTGCGAGACGGAGTATAAACATAACTTAACTCCGTACTCCCAAAGTGCGAGACAGAGTATAAACATAATTTAACTCTGTACTCCCAGAGTGCGAGACGGAGTATAAACATAACTTAACTCCGTACTCCCAAAGTGCGAGACGGAGTATAAACATAATTTAACTCCGTACTCCCAGAGTGCGAGACGGAGTATAAACATAACTTAACTCCGTACTCCCAGAATGCGAGACGGAGTATAAACATAACTTAACTCCGTACTCCCATAGTGCGAGACGGAGTATAAATAATAAGTTAACTTCATAATCCCATAATACTCCGAGAGCGCGAGCCGGGTATAAGCGTTAACACTCAATTGCAGATAATTTCGCACAACACTTATTACGGCTTATCCCCAAGACTGGGGCAGAACCAAAGCAAATATTGAATTGAAGGCAAAAGAGAATATGTTTTCATTTCCATTATCAACAAAAAGAATCTGATTACAAGCTGGTTCAAAAAATTCCTACTAGTGGGAGCCGAGTCCACATCTATACACGGCTATAGAAAAATCAACAAAACGAAACACTATCCCCGAACGTGACAACAAACTAAAGGAAGAGATCAATCTTTCTTCTTCCTCGGTTTCTTCTTCGGGGTAGTCCCACTGGATCCGCCACCCGACTTCCTCCTCACTCTCTTACTCTTCTCCGGTTTGTCCTCCGATGGCGACATAATATCAATATCCTCCTCGAAGCTTGAGGGGACGGAGATTCTCTTGGAGGATGGAACTGGAGGCATAGGAGCTATGATAGGAAGTGGGGCAGGAGCGCTTACAATGACCACAGTGCCACAAGGTGATATCATCATTAATGGGGCATGGCCAGATGGATTCATGCCTGCTGTCACTGATGCTATCTCAGCATTGATGTCGGCCAAAATTTCATCCTCACGAGATGCTCGGGCCGCGCTGGACGTGCTAGTGGCTGGCATAAAAGAACTAACAGTTGGAGCGACCCCGCTCATAGCAAAAGATGGATCGAAAGGGTCGTTGGGTTGGCTAAGGAGTTCCTCAATCATCTGAGCATCAAAAGATAACATGCTCGCTTCTCCCTCTTCGCCGACCACAGTGGATGTCATAATGGCCTCGGTGACGATAGCCCCTTGCGCTTGATAAGGAACTTGTGATGCAGGAGGCGCAGAGACGACGGCTTCGGTCACTAAAATGTGAAAAAGCGAAGATTGTTAGCTAAATGTATTGCTTCAGATTCACCACACTAAGTGTATACGGGAAGCGTTCAAGTACCTTCCTTAGCCTGACCCGGAGCAAGGGCAGGTGCAGAGACAGGGGGATCAACAAGAGACAGCTGCGGCTGGTCAGGATTATAAGCAGGGACAGGCTGGGGATCGACCGCGCCAGTGGTCTCAGGCAATGTCGGAATTACAGCTCCGACACTTGCTTCATGATGCTCGATCCCCGAGCCCTCACCGATCTCTGTCTGTCGAGCTCCAAGTCTCTATTTCTCCACGGAAATTATCGCCTCGTGGAGAACCTTCCTCTCTTCCTCAGAAAGCAAGCGCGTCTCAAGCTCGAAATCATCCAGTGCTTCATTCGGATGCGCTGCTTTCTTCTCTGCCACTAGCCTAGTCCAGGCGTTGTACAGAATCATAGAGTCATCTCCAAGCCAAAATAAATTTCTATGTTCCAGCACGTTGGTGTTATATGTAACCCGGAGATCATCGAAATCATCTTCCATCCTGGACTGCTCCACCGTAATCTTTTCCTCAACTTCTGCCTCCACAGAGTTAGTCTTGGTCACCGCCGCAGCAAGTTCAGCTCGAAGTGATACGGCTTGGTCACATGCTTCCTAAGCGGTGGTGTTTGCATCATCTTTTTCTTTCACCGCCTCAGCGAATTTGGCTTTAAGCTCATTCAGCTCTTTGACGGCGGTGTCCCGCTTAGCTACGACGGTGGTATAGCGGTGGCCCATCCCTTCTACTAAGGCACAGTGTGCCTGTTGCATCCTCGCCATCTTCGCCACAGCCTCGTCATGCTTTTTAAGCGCTTGGAGTTCAGAGTTTCGAGACGACTCCATCTCAAATTGAAGAACCTGGATGATGCGATCTTTCTTGACAATGTCAGCATCGCGCTCCTCAATAACCTTTGCCCGGTCGAAAGCTACCTTTGAAGCTTTCATGGCTGCTTTGTACCACTCCTTGTATTGAGCATAAAAGTCATGGATATAGCTATGCGCAATATTTTCGGCATCCGAAGGAATCCTCTTGAGATGGGGAGGGAAGACATATGCATCCAAACAAATTTCTGGAAAGTCCTTTTTCATTTGAGCAAGCTGGATGGCTCCTTCACTTGTCAATTCAACCGGAGCCTATTCAACAATGGCAGCTGCCTGCGGTTCAACCCTTTGCCGCTGAGTTTCGGGCCTGGAAGATTGAGAAGGTTGTTGTTGCTGCGAAGACTCAGGAGGATCTATAGGGGCCCTAGGAGGCGGAGGAGAACGAGATCGCGGTCGGTACTGATAGCTCCTATCTCTGTCAGTACGATCTTGACCAAAGTGGCTATGCCAATAATCTCGATCTCTATCATAGCGATCCTGATTGGTATAGCTTCGTCCATGATCCCTATCTGATTCCCTCCAGCGGGACTCATAATATGAGGAAGATCGGCGTACATTACGGAGCCTATCCAAAGTGGATCCACGGCCTGACATCTCACCTGCGATAAGAAGAAACTACAGTTTAGAATCCTACAAAAGTGACATTCAATATGCGGAAATCATGTAGTGCTGTGGAAGTGTGTGTAAATGTGTAAACCCCCAGACCAACCGGAAGTGTTGACCGCACTCAAAGGGAAGGGCTCTCTCATATTTAAAACATCTTGGAATTCCTCCAACCCGGAATTGTGATGAATCGATATATAATCCGGGATGGGAATATCATCAAGCCCTTTAAAAGTATCTCTCGAATGAGAAGGAGCGGCCTCAGAAATTATAGCTCCGGAAGTAGGAGAAGACACATCTACAGACTTCCACCCCTTAGATTTAAGTTTTTTAGAAACGACGGTCTTGCTTTTCCGTCTTTCTCCCAACTCTTCAAAATTTCCCGAAAGATCCGCCATCGGCTCTACGTCTGTGTGAGTTCTTTCTTCATCGCTCACTTCGGTTATCACAACCCCGAGCGTTTTCTTCGCCATTCTCTTCTTCTTCTTCTTCTTTGAAACGGGCTTTAGCATCCCTTCGATGACTATGCTCTGATTCATTTCAATCAAGCCGAGAGCTCTTAAGTTATAGTCAGTCAACACCGAGTCGATGTGTCTCAAGTCGCTCGGGATCCCTTGAAGGCTCTGAACTATGCCCTTGTAATACCCGCCGTCGGGTCTGGAGATAATGGCTATAAGAAAAACAGGATGTCAATACCAGTGCCAAAAAGCTATTAGTCAAAGAAATCGTCAACAGGTTATGACACTTACGTCTAGACAACCATCGCCTAGCAAAACCAGGAGGACACTGGACATAAAACCATTCATTCTTGAAGTAACTAAGTCTGGTCCAGGCTCCGGTAATAACTTGACAATTTCTCACTGCCTCCAAGAATGTAAAAGACGGACTATCGCCTCTGCTCTTGAAGTTAAATAGATATCTAATTTTCGTTGGCCTTGGAGGGCGGAAAAGGTGTTCCATAAATACAATAAACGCACTATTCAGTAGCGCGTGCCCGTTGGGGTGTAATTGAGAAGGAGTGATTCCAAGAAATGATAGCATCTACCTAATGTATTGATTGAATGGAGGGAGTGTTCCGGCCGCGCAAGCATGTCGATAAAAATAAAAAGTGAAAATGAGCCAAGTCTCACGTATTTATATGGATCCTAGGGAGGAAACGGGGCGTTTCGCCTCCCGGTCAACCTGACCGATCGCTACCGGTCAAACACCAATCGATTCGAACGATTACGTTCGAATCCGTTGCACTTCGAATCCATCAAAACAACGTTGCCACAAGGCTTCATCGATACGAAGCAACTCACAGCGTTTCAAGCGCATGTGCTGAAGTCGCAAAATCCCATCGATTCGAAGTGCCAGTTCCACGACCATCGGCTCACAGCGATTCGAACGAATACTTCGAATCCATCGGAATCCATCAATAAGAATGGACGCATCATATCCACCAATTTGACCCGCACCGATATAAAGATTACTTGTTAACCTTTTACATCGATTCAGAAGAGGATCGATACAAGAGGATAATCATTAACAATCATCAAAACGATGTTTTAACTCGAATTACAAATCGATTCGGGAGAGGATCGATACAGAATTCGATAAAAAAGTGAACTGGCAAAGGCTTGCAAACACACAACGTTAACTAAAGTCAAGGTAACACATATATGACCATATGTCTTACTAATGTTTGATCTTTGACATTCACAGGAATCAAATGCTCATTTCGTCATGATTTCGACGACAAAAAGCTAATCACAATCATACGACGGTCAACTACAGCAATACAGAATACAGCTTTCAACGAAACATGTAATAGTTGTCCAACATGAAACTACAGCTTTTCAAAGCACGTCATGTGTACACAAGACGTACTTTGGGGGGCAAATGTTATCCCGCCTTTTGGCAAGGACGAGATACCAAGGAACTGACTGGAGAGTAAGGATCATACATCCTTAGCATTGAATAGCTATTGGATAACCACGGATACCGATGAATTTTACCCGAGTTCGGATCGGGCTGCAATTTATAAGACACAACAAGCAAAGCCATGAAAGCCAACGTTCCAAATTTCAAGTCAATCCGAGTTCGTGTGCCCAAGTTATCATCGGTAAAAGTTGGAGGAAATAGCCCTAAGTTCGAATCCATTGCTAGGACACATGTTCGAATCCATCAAGTTTCCCTTCCTTTGAATCCATAGGTGTCACTGTGCTTCGAATCCATTCCATTGTCCTTGCTTCGAATCCATAGGTGTCACGGTACTTCGGATCCATTCCATTATGGCGGCTTCGTATCGATCAACTACTGTCCACAACGATCGATACGAACCAACTTCTGATCGAATCCATTCCTTCGAACCCGCTAAGTCAAAGCGGCGAAATTCGTGGAGTCGACCCAGTAAAACTCGGAGCAAAAACTGGATCAACCCGGGAAGCACGCGCCACGTCAACGCCTTCGCTCACTAGGCCATCGATTCGACCCTATCGATTCGAAGAGGATCGATTCGAACGGAGCATATCAACCAGAAATACGATCTTGAATCGATCATAACTCGAGATCCACAAATCCAAATGCTATGAAATTTTCACAGAAGCTTGAGAACATGTTGAAGAATGTCCACACCAAATTTCAGCTCGATTGGACAATTCCTCGATCGATTCGAATGGATTTCGAATCGATCCCAAAGTGGGCTTGGATTTCCTGAAAGCGGGCATGTGGGCCCCCTCACGTGCCAGAACTGGTCTCCCGAAATTTAGGCGAAATATTAGCCTCCTACACCTATAAATAGAGCCCCTGGTCATTCAGAAAAGAGGTCGGACAATTTTAAGAGCTAAAGAGCGCCCAGACTCTGCCAGATTTACTCCAAATCACCACCGCTACCTTATATTCAGACTTAGCAAATAAAATCAGTTGTACTACATTATTAGAAATTGTAATCTTCACTTTTATCTCTTCAAAAACTTCCGAAGAGTGTTGTTCCCATTTTTGGTACAAACAACGGCTACCCGTATTAATCACAAAACTCAATCCCCTAATCATCACATTATTTTATTTTATTTAGCCAATTAAATATCGTAAATAATGTTACTAAAAATATGGGGTGTTACAGATGGCCATCCGCCATAAGGAGATACTTGCTATTTGTGCTAGAGAGAAGCTAGTGGAAATCCAGGGTTCTCAGGAGAAGAAAAGAAAGTTCTTTAAGAAGAAGGGAGCCTAGAAGGGAGATGCTACCAAGAAGGCAAATGCTGACTTAGTTTGTTTCAAGTGCGATAAAAAGGGTCATTATGCGAATGAGTGCCGGTAAGGTAATGCGAAGAAAGCTGCAAATAAGAAGAATGTAAAGTGCTTCAACTGCGATCAGGTTGGGCATTAAAAGAATCAGTGCCTAGAGCCAGTCACGGCGGATAGAGGGAAGGTTTTTGTTGTTGGACCAGCATCAGCTAGGCCTACTGCGGCTGACAAAAGGGAAGACTATGATGGAAGGTATGCTTTTAATTCAGAGTATACCAGTTAGGGTAATTTTTGATACCGGTGCATCACATTCATTTATATCTCAGTGTTTGGTTGGTAGAATATGCTTAGAACCCACCTACCTTGTTACTTCCGTAAGGGCTGCGAATCCAATAGGAGGGTATGAAACTCCAGGGATGAAATGTGACCAGGTATAACTAGACTTGTAGGTCATAAGTTTGCATGCAGTCTATA
This sequence comes from Allium fistulosum, assembly GCA_030737815.1. NCBI lineage: Eukaryota > Viridiplantae > Streptophyta > Magnoliopsida > Asparagales > Amaryllidaceae > Allium > Allium fistulosum. Next base: position 539,303,070 of record CM060901.1, on the reverse strand, counting down.
TGTTTTTGATTTCGTAGATTTCGAAATCATTTTGGGTATGGATTGGTTAGGTTAGTATGAGGCTAGGATATTTTGCCAAGATGGGGAGATATCACTAAGACACCCTGATAGTCATAACCAAATTATATGCTCAGTGGAGAATTATAACCAGAGTAGTTATGCTTCGTTAAATGCTATAGAAGTGGGAGAAGAGCTAAGTCAGGTTCGAGTAGCAAGGGATTATGTAGATATCTTTGAGTCGGTTACAGGACTACCACCAAAACGAGCTGTTGATTTTCGAATAGATCTTATGCCAGGAGCTGAACCTGTAAGCAGACCACCTAGTAGGATGACACCGACTGAGAAGAAGGAATTGAAGGTGCAGCTAGTGGGTCTAAAAGAAAGGAATTTTATTTAACCAAGCAGTTCGCCGTGGGGAGCGGCCACGGTGTTCGTTAAGAAACCAGATGGGTCGTTGAGGATGTGTATCGACTATCGTAAGTTGAACAAGAGGACGATTAAGAATAAGTATCCTTTCTCGAGGATTGATGATCTATTTGATCAGTTGTGGGAGCCAGAGTGTTTTCTCAGTTGGATTTGGCGACAGGTTTCCATCAGTTCAGTGTGGCAGAGGACAATATTCCTTTGATAGCATTTCGAACTAGGTATGGTTCGTATGAGTGGTTAGTAATGTTATTCGGGTTAATGAATGCACCTGCTTTCATCGTGGATTTGATGAACCAAGTTTTTCGAGAGTATTTGGATAGGTTCGTGTTGGTGTTTATAGATGACATTTTGGTATACTCTAAGGATGAGAGAGCACGAGGATCATCTTAGAGTGGTACTTGAGACGTAGTGGCAGAATCAGTTGAAGGCAAAGTTTTCCAAGTATCATTTTTGGAAGAAAGAGGTTAAGTTTCTTGGTCACGTGGTTTCAGAGATAGGCTTGTCAGTCGATCCAGATAAGATCGAAACTGTGAACAATTGGAAGAGACCGGAGACAGTGACTGAGATTATAAGTTTTATTGGACTTGCTGGCTACTACTGGAGATTCATCCAGGATTTTTCGCGGATAGCAGCACCTTTGACTAATCTAACTAGGAAGGATGTGAAGTATGTCTGGTCCGACAAATATGAGGAAGCATTTCTTAAGTTAAAGCATTTGTTGACCAATGCACATGTGTTAGTAGTTCCGGACGGAAACCAAGGGTTGGTGGTGTATACCGATGCATCCGGGACTGGATTAGGAGTTGTGTTGATGCAAAAGGGTAAAGTGATTGCCTACACTTCATGACAGCTTAGACCGCATAAAGTGAGATATCCTACTCATGATTTGGAATTGGCCGCGGTGATCTTCGCATTGAAGATTTGGAGGCATTATCCCTTAGGAGAGAAATTTGAACTATACATAGATCATAAGTCTTTAAGATATTTATTCTCCCAGAAGGAGCTGAATATAAGACAGCAAAGGTGGCTAGAGTTTTTAGCTGCTTATGATTTTGGTACAGTGTATACTCCTGGGAAAGGAAATAAGGTAGCGGATGCTCTTAGCAGAAGACATCAGAATGTGGTGTTAGCTATGTTGGCAGAATGGAAGGATTTGGAAGCTTCGATTACTTGTACTGTGCAGTTGAGATCGACTGCTAGTTCTAGTCAGAGTACCACCACGTTGTCATGTTTAGAAGTTCGACCATTATGGATCGAAAGGATAGCTTCTAAATAGAACGAGGATCCAGTATTAGCCGAGAGGATTAGAAGGCTTGAGTTTGGAACTGAGATCGATGATATGAAATATTTTAGTCTTGATCAGAAGGGATGGTTGAGAAAGAAAGGACGATTATGTGTTCCGAAGGTTGAGGAATTAAGGAAAGAAGTTCTTGGAGAATGTCATCGATCCAAGTTTACGATTCATCCTGGAGGGACCAAGTTGTATCAAGATATGAAGAGAAGCCTCTATTGGGAAGGTATGAAAAAGGATGTTGGCTTGTGGGTTAGGCAGTGTACAAACTGTCAACAAGTGAAGGTCGAACATCAGAAGCCAAGTGGATTGCTTCAACCTTTAGAGATTCCAACTTGGAAATGGGATTCGATGTCCATGGATTTTATAGACGGGTTGCCAAGGTCAAATAGAGGAAATGAGAGTATATAGGTCATAGTGGACAGATTGACCAAGACTTCCCATTTCATTCCAGTTAAGTCAACCAGGACGGCACCTATTTTAGCTAAGTTGTTCATGAAGAACATAGTTAGACTACATGGAGTTCCTAGTAGTATATGAAAGTCTATAGTATGGTGGATCGATTATACAAATGACAAGTATATGACTAATTTAAACTATATTGTATCAATTATTAAAATATGTAAATAAGAATAATCACACCAGGGATTTTATACTGGTTCGGACCTCCCGTCCTACGTCCATTCCCGAAGCTCCTCTTCGGAATTTCCTTTAACCGAATAACCCTCACTTCACCCGGAGGAACCGGTTTACAATAGCAGAGTTTCTTTGTCAACTGTGTGTTCTCTATTACACAGATTTTGACTATATAGTGCAAATGCTTCCAATATATATATCTAGAGATTGTTGTCTATGAGAAACTGTATAATTGGAAGAGTAGAGTACAAGTATAGATTGCTAGAGATCAAGAATATATCAGAGTATAAGAGTAGAAAGCGCAAGTAAGTCAGGTAGGTGCTTCTCTTGAATTCCTGATGTTATTTATAGCAGTAGAAAGATCCTTTGTGTAGTTGCATCTGTTAGTAAGTGCTCTAAGGTCGCTTCCAATGGTGATGAAGAGTTGCAGTGAAGAGGAGCGATCATGTCTTTTCAATTGTGACAGTTGTATTTTGAATATACACAGCCGAGTTCAAAATCAATATAGATATATATATATATATATATATATATATATATATATATATGCATATTCGATTTCCATTGTATAGTTGTTATCATCGAAACCATAGAATTGATTTCCTAACAGTCTCCCCCTTTTTGATGATGACAACTATTCAATGTACTTATATATAGATGATAAATCTCCCCCTGAATATGTGCTTATTTTGAATGTTTTATGATTATATTTATATTTCTCCCCCTTTGACATTATCAAAAAGAATTATACAATTGAAGCCAATCGTCAAAAAAAATTTCATTAAATCTGAAGAGTGATTACAAACATAGATTCGTACAAAATTTGATATTCCAAAAACCTAAAGTCTATGATTCCTAAAATCTATGATTCCTTTGGAGAAGCTTTATTTTGATCATTTTCCTTTGGTTCTTCTTTTTCAGAAGTGCTAGCCTTTGTAGGGGATGTCAAAGCTTCCTTCAGAGGTTCATCCTCAGAGAGTGTGAAATGTTTTGCAGGAGGAGAAGGTACTGGGGTTGGCCAATCATAGAAGGTGGTGTTGGACCGCGAACCCATTGTAGTACTTCTTTAAGAACCGACAAGACAGTGGAAAGGGATTCTTCAACAGTGGCTAGGCATGTAGCAAATGACATTTCGAAGTTGTCAATTCGCTTAGCCAAAAGCTTTTGATTTTGAGATATTATTTGTTGGTTTCGAAGAGTGAGATCTCGAACACTTTCGTTTGGATTTGTATCCGTTCGAGTCTCCATGATTTCATCTTGTCCCGGATAATAAAATGGTGCAGGAGGAGGAGTAGTGTCTTCTCGATGTTGTTCTTCCTCTTAGGATGGATCAATGTGTGGTTGAGGAGGAGGCTCAACTCTTCTAGATTGACGATTGTGCGTCCAATCTTAGAAGGACATGAATTCTGGAGGGATTTCGGGTAGGTGCATCAGAGAGAAGAATTTGGTGGAAGCATACTTAGGCGAGATTTCTTCAAATGTCGATAGGTAGGATGGGATATTTTATGCACGAAGAAGTGTCATAATATAGGTTGGGTAAATAATTGACGGCCTTGATCGAGTCCAAAAATGCTTTAGCTCGTCGAAGATGAATTTGGCCCAATTTACTCTTCTTCCACTAAATAGAGAATATAGGGCTTTGTGCTCTAATTCGGTGATTTGCTCGTGACTTCCCATTCGTGGAATAATTGTGTTAACTATCATTCGGGTTAGAAGTCGAGCTTTTTGACGTAGAAATTTGGAGGCAAATTTTGGCATTTCGTCCTCCCAAATCTGATGAGTTATATTGTTCCGTGGCTTGAAGCGCATATCCGGAATGTTGTATAAATCTTCCCCTGTGTCAAAGCATCCTAGTATTCGACCTATTATGCCTGGAGTTAATCTAATCGTGTTCCCATACACGCTAGACCAGAGCCAGTTATCCTCATTTTCAGTGTTCCACACTGAAGTACTCTCTAAATTCGCATAGAATAAAAATATGGCTAATTGGTCTATTTGGACATCATTAGGAGTAAAAGAAATTAGTGTTTCCAACCCGAAATTTTCACATAGTTCATCGAGATCATACATAGGGAATTTAAGGAGATTGTAGAATGGACCTATGTGGAGTTTTTTCTTTTGAATGTCTTCATACCTTTTGATGGAATGCGGTGCTTTATTCATCCATCTTTCAATCTGTCCATCAGAGCACACCTGAGGATTTGAAGATGAGGCCGGTTGGTCTTGTTTTCTTTTTAACATCTTGGCATTCTTAGTGTGAGGAGGCATTATGATTAGATTTGCTTAAAAATGATGCTTTGGAAAGAAAATCGTCTCTGGGAAAATCGTAGGTTATAAAAAAAATTGAGATAAAAGCAAAAAATGATGTTATCTGGACGAATTTAAATGGTTGATTGGGAATCAGACGTCTAGATTGAAAATCAGACGTCTGGTTTGCCCTATATTGAGTGCAGCAAATAAAATTAGACGTCTGGTTTTTGATGTAGACGTCTGGTTTTATCGAATTTTAAAAGTTGGAGAGGCAGAGAACTATGGCAGACGTCTGGATCTTATTTCAAACGTCTGAAATGCTCTGATTTTTATTTGGAGTAGGCAGAGCAAAATTTCAGACATTTGGGGGGTATATCAGATGTCTGACATATGCACAGTGCTTAAATTTTAGACGTATATCATTGTGTCAGACGTCTGAAGACCATAGTCAGACGTCTGAAATAAGCAGTATGGCTTAAAATAGTCTAAAATTTAATGGTTTTGATTATTTGTTGATACTCTAATTTATATATAAAAAGATGTAATTTTATTTTGTTTAAAATAACAACCAAACATAGATACACACAAATAAAAATAAAATAACATAATTTATTTACAGTTGTACGATCTCCTGAATTGTTATCTCTCCATGGTTTAAGTGGTGACCATATATTACCACGTTTGTGGGTTCTTGGAGAGCCAGCAAATCATCTTGGTGACGGATCCGAAGGAGTACGATATGAAGATGAGGGATCTAAAGAACTACAAGGTTTTGGGAGTGGATCATGGATATCTTTCTTTCGTAATGAACAAAACTTCATTGCTACTTGTTCCAAAAAGATAAGGCAACGTCTTGTGACTTTTTGCTCAAAATATAGTTCTCGTTGAAGATCTATCTGTTGTTTCTGATAATGATGAATTTCATCAATTTTCTCTTTTGTGTTAGGAGATACAAACAAAGATCTTTTGGTTTTCTTGTTATCGGGAGTAAATCCCGTATGATATGAGGACCACCTATGCGTCGGTTCATGAATTGGTGTGGGTGTAGGAAGTCGCTGGGGTGTATCAACCGAGCTATCCGAAGTAGGCATCGAGATGGAGATATAAGAGTTATCAGAAGACATTGCTATATTTTGTTTGTTTGAAAAAAATATGAACTGTGTGTATATTTTTTTATTTGTTGAAGTATAACTGTTTATATATACGTTAAAAATTTATTTTTAGAGAAACTGACTATCTAAAAAACAAAGGGTGTATGAATTACTGATTATAATTTGTGGATAAAAAAATATTTGACTAAATATAAGCTAGATGAATCAGGAATTATTCAGTAATAAGATCATGAAGAGAGCAAATCCCTAAATCACGTCGGAGTTTAATAAAAGTTTGTTCATTTAATGGTTTTGTAAAGATGTCTGCTATTTGATTTTCGGCATTTACGTATTCTAATGAGATATTTCCTTTTTCAACATTGTCTCGTAAAAAATGATGTTGTATATCTATATGCTTAGTTCGTGAGTGATTGACAGGGTTTTTGATAAATTTATTACACTTGTGTTACCACAATATATTGGAGATTTATTGATAATTTTGCCGAAGTCCGTAAGAGTTTTTTGCATGTATATTACTTGTGCACATGCTAGCGCTGCTGAGATATATTCGGCTTCGCAAGTAGATAAAGGAACACAATTCTTCTTTTTGCTAAACCATGAAACTAATGATTATCCGATAAAGTGACATGTTCCACTAGTACTCTTACAATCTGTTCTACACCCTCCGAAATCCGCATCATTATATGAAACCAGTTCAAACGATGATCCTTTAGGATAAAACAAACCATAATCTCTAGTACTAGATAGATAACGTAAAATACGCTTAACAGCTCTTAGATGAGATTCTTTTGGTTTTGCTTGAAATCGAGCACAAAGACATACACTCATCATAATATCGGGTCGACTAGCCGTTAAATAGAGTAAAGAACCAATCATGCTACGATATAATTTTTCATCAAAGTCTTTTCCGTTTTCATCCTTTTCTAAATGAACAGTAGTACTCATCGGTGTTGGTTTGCTTTAAATTTTATCCATTCCAAAGCGTCGTAATAAATCGTTACAATATTTTTCTTGGTGAATAAAAATACCATTTTCAAGTTGTTTTATTTGTAAACCTAAAAAGAAATTTAATTCTCCCATGTGAGACATTTCAAATTCATTTGTCATAATATTTGAGAAATGATTATAGAGATTTTCATTAGTTGAACCAAAAATAATATAGTCTACGTAAATTTGCACAACTAAAATATCGTTATCTTGTCGTTTAATAAATAGAGTTGTATCAATTTTACCTATTTGAAAACCCGATGAAATTAAGTGATTTTTAGGTCGTTCGTACCAAGCTCGAGGAGCTTGTTTTAAACCATATAAAGCTTTTTGTAATTTAAAAACATGATCGGGATATTTTTCATGAGTAAATAAAGGAGGTTGTTCAACGTATACGTTTTCTTTAATAAAACCATTTAATAAAGCACTTTTGACATCCATTTGAAACAATTTAAAATTGTGACGATTTGCAAAAGCGAGTAGGGTTCTTATTGCCTCGATTCTTGCTACTGGTGCAAAAGTTTCGTCATAGTCGATGCCTTCTTCTTGATTATAACCTTGAGCAACTAAACGTGCTTTATTTCTAACAATATTTCTATTCTCGTCTGTTTTGTTTTTAAATACCCATTTTGTTCCTATAACCGATTGGTCTTCAGGTCTTGGAACTAGTTCCCAAACATTATTACGTTCAAATTGATTCAATTCTTCTTGCATAGCCATTATCCAAAAGTTATCATTTGAAGCTTCTTTATAATTTTTTGGTTCAAGATTTGACACAAATGCTACATGGCTTATTTGATTAAGTTGATTTCTAGTTACTCTAGAATTGAGATCTCCAATGATATTATCTTTTGGATGATTCTTAAGAATTCTAGGGGATAATATTAAAGTGTTATTTTTCACATTTGTTTCATTATTAATAGAATTTGTTGAATTTGTTATTGGAATAGTCTCTTCTTCATCATTAGTATGATTGTTAAATAGATTTTCGTCGAACGAAACATGTAAACTTTCTTCAATAGTATTATTTCGTTTATTAAAAATTCTATATGCTTTGCTACGATCAGAATATCCAACAAAGATACCTTCATCGGCCTTCAGATCAAATTTTCCTAAGTTATCTTTTGTATTTAATATAAAGCATTTTGAACCGAAAGTTTTAAAGTATGATACTTTAGGTTTTCATACAAAAAATATTTCAAAACAAGTTTGTTTAGTCATAGGACGTATGGTTACTCGATTTAATACGTAACAAGCTGTGGCAATAGCTTCTGCTCAAAAGTGTTTTGGTAAACCACTACTATTTAGTAGTGTTCGTGCACATTCTTGTAACGTACGATTTTTTCTTTCTACTACACCATTTTGTTGAGGTGTTCAAGGAAAAGAAAAATTATGGCTTATTCCTTTCTTATTGCAAAAATTAGTAAAAAGATCGTTTTCGAATTATCCTCCGTGATCACTTCGAATATTTTTAATTTTCAAGTCCATTTGTGTTCTAATTCTTTTAGCAAATATTTTAAACATTTCAAAAGTATCGCTTTTATGTTTTAAAAATAAGGTCCATGTATACCTTGAAAAATCATCAACTATGACGAAAACATATTTGTTGTGATTTATAGATCGTATTTGTGTTGGACCAAATAAATCTAAATGTAATAATTCTAATGGTTGTTTTGTAGAAATATTATTTTTAGATTTAAAAGAGGTTTTCTTTAGTTTTCCAATTTGATAATCGTCACATAAATTTTCTACTTTGTAATTTATTTTAGGTAAACCTCTAACTAACTCATATTTTGCCAATTTATTAATACTTTTCAAATTGATGTGACAAAAAAGTTTATGCCATAACCATGGATCATTATGTTTGGTGGTTAAACATAAATTTGAATTTTTATTTATATTCATGTTTAATACATAAATATTTTTGTTTCTAAAACCTTCAAATATAAGTTGTTTGTTATTATCTAAAATATTGCATCTATCTTTTTCGAAATTTATTTGAAAGCCTTTGTCACATAATTGACTAATGCTTAGTAGATTGTGTTTTAGATTTTCTACTAATAAAACATTTGTAATAATAGAAGAGTTAGAAATACCATAATTGATGACTTCTCCAGTGCCAACGACATATCCTTTTGAATTATCTCCAAAGGTTACCGTTCCACCATCGATGTATGTTATATTTGATAACATTTTTGAATTTCCGGTCATATGCTTGGAGCATCCGCTATCTAGTATCCATTTCTCCTTATGTTTTATTTTAGGTACCTGCAAAATAAAAGATGTTTTAATTGGTACCTATATACTTTTGTTAGGGTCCTAATTGTTAGGAGAAGGTAGCCATACCCATGATGATTTGGTACCTTTGTAAATATAATTTTTATTATAGACTACATTCTCTAAGAAATTATAAATATGTTTTTGTTTAATCATATTATTATTTATCTTAGGAATCCAAATTTTCATAGTTTTGGTATTCATATTAGGCATAGATAAACCTTTAGTTTTTGTATACAAAAGATTTTTTGCATCATTTCCTTTTTGTTTAGAAATATTTTTAAATCCTATTCCATTTCTATTTCCTGATGGTTTTGAAGTTTTGATAAGATTTTCCAAATCTTGTTTCCCTTTATTGAATTTTGAAACATTAATTGTAATTTTATCTAATTTTTCTTTTGATTCTAAATTTTCAATTTTCAATATTTCAATATTGCTTTTTAAATTTACTTTTTCTTTTAGTAAATTATCCTTTACTATTTTAGTGTTTTCAAAATCAATAGTAATAGCCTTACTTTCTATGAAATTATTTTTAATTTTTTCTTGAGATAATTCTAGTTCTTCTTCTAAGATATTTTTTCATCTTTTAACATTCCTACTTCAAGTTCTAATCTATTTATTTTAGCTATATATTATTTGTTAAATTTTTTAATTTGTCTAAATTTATCATCTAATTCCATGCTAAGTTCTAATAGTTCGTCATAGCTAAGTTCCGGACATACCTCATTAGTTTGTGCCATAAAACATACATTGGCTTGTTCTCCATCACTATTTATATCACTTTCAGATGATGAAGAATCTGAGTCTTCCCATGTTACTTTAAAAGCCTTCTTCTTCTTGAATTTTTCAAATTTGTTCTTCTTTTTATCATTATTGAGTTTGGGGCAATCCTTCTTCATATGTCTGTATTGATCACATTCATAGCACTTAATTTGAGATAAGTTTATTGTGTTGGACTTCCCTTCTTTTTGGAATTTTGTCATCTTTCTAAATTTCTTGAATCTGTTATAATTCTTGGCAATGAAAACTATCTCTTCTTCATCTAAATCAGAGTCATCATTTTTTGTTACTGGAAATGATATGTTTTTCTTTTCCGAATTTAGTCCTTTTCGTGCCTGCAAATTAGCTTCATATGACAATAAATTTCCTATCAACTCTTTAGTTTTGAGAGTAGAGAGATCATTAGCTTCTTCAATAGCTAATACTTTCCTTTCCCAATCTGGTGTCAAAGAGTTGAGTATTCGAGAAACTAAATCAAAATCGGTAAATTTAACTCCTAATGCCATAAGATCATGTTGGATAGTTTGAAATCTAGAATACATATCAACAATATTTTCATTTTGCTTCATTTTAAATGACAAAAATTGGTTTTGCAAAACTGAAATCTTAGTTTTTTTGACCTTTGTTGTACCTTCGTGTGTAATTTGTAAAGTACGCCAAATGTCAAATGTAGTTGTACATAACATGACACGTGAAAATTCATTTTTATCTAGAGAGCAAAATAATATGTTCACAGCTTTAGCATTATTTGATGCTAAGGTCTTTTGTGCATCTGTCCATGTGTTCATAACAGTAGTAGGTGCTTCATATTTATCTTGAGTTGCTGACCAAATTTATAGACCATTAGCTTCCATAAAAATTCTCATACGTGTTGACCAGTATTGTAACAACCCAGGGTTTCGCACAGATTTATTATCGTCAAATGACGATTAAAATTATTGGCAAATGGCTGGTAGAACGTTTTAATCAGTTGTAAATTCTTTTGAAAAATTTGTTAAAGGATTATACGGGCTTTTCTTTATTAATTCAGCCCGTTTCCTTTTGATTGAGAGATGGTGATATTCATTCCCCTTCCTATATTCGTTGGCTACCCATCCCACTCTCATTTGTAAAAACAAAAACCCTAAGAGATAACAACGAAAAAATGGTGGCGGCCTCGTCTTCTTCTTCGCTCCAAAAATTAGGGCTTTCGAAGCTGCACCTATTTGATCGATCGTTTTTCGCGTGTGCTTCATCTCGTTCGCTTGCTCTTGGCTGCTAGGGCTTGTATAGATTTGAAGGCGCCAACTTCAACGGTGTGATCGAGAGATGAATTCGTGGCCTTGCTCGATCGATCCTTCGTTGCTCACGGCTGTATCTATTCGCGTCGAACAAGGTGAGTGAATTTTCACTCACATCTAGTTCATTCCCATTATTGTGCTTCTGTAGTTCGATTTGCCTCGAGGTTGTTTTATTTCGGTCAGTGATTGAATTTGTTTCTTATTACTCGTTCAAAACAGTCATTGATCTTTTGTTTCTTGGTTTCCATGGGTTTTGATTTCGGTTAGAAATTGTTGCTTTGAATTCTCTGGTCTTCGAATTGATTTATCTGGTCTTCGGCCATTTATCTTTTTGTGAAACCCACTGCTGGGTTACTTTGAAACCCCTAGTGTTTAAAAATATGACCTTGAATACGGCATGGCTTACACTTGAATTCGTTGATGTTATCCGACTTTTGATTTTCGTCGACCTGGTTCAATTTTCTTACTGTTTCGTGACTCCGGTTATTATGTATTGACTGTTGGAATTTGTTGAGCTCACTTGAGATTGCCCTGGGTTCCGTTATTTGGATACATGTATGGTTTGCAGTCCATTGTTCTTCGAGTTAGTGTACTGGGTCTTCATTCCATTTAGTTATACAGTGCATCTCTATGTGCTAGTGGCTTTGTTCGTCTACTGTCATCATTTGTGCTTGAGCATTGCACATGTAGTTGCACTCTATTCCATGTTTGAATTCTTTACTGTCCATTATGCTTTTTCATACCTTGTAGTTGTTGTACTTGTCTTCACGCACTACTGTCGTTTGTAGTTGATGATCATTTGTTTATGTTGATACATTTACTTGCTTGGAGCTTTCTGGTCTGCATACTATTCAGTGCTTCATCACTTGAGCTTTGTTTTTCTTGTGATTGCTCTCATTAGTATTCATTATTTTATTTGCATGGTACTACTTTGCTCACTGTTTCACAGTTTCCAGATGTGGTCTTTGGTCTCTAGTCTCGGTTGTATGCACTATTACATTTTCTTGACCATTTGATCACCTTGCTTCCTGTTTTCTGGTTTGATGTTGTCTGCATCCATTGTGATACTGTGCACTCTGGTTTCATTGTAAACTTTGGCTCTGGCCATCTTTGTTTCAGTGCCTGAATTGGTCATGTTACATTTTTCTTGGGTCTGCATTGACTTCATGTAGCTTTTCAGGTGGTGGTACACTGGGTATTCGATAGCTTTGGGTCAGTTGATTCACTGGCCTTTGTATTTAATCTGGGCATTTCAGTTTATATTCATTTGACTGGAGCAATTGCCTCTGGTTGCACTGTCCAGTTTCACGTTGTTTTTCTTGTGTACATTTGTCTCACCGTTCCATTCGAGTCAGTGGCATTTATATTGCAGTGTTGAGTTTGAATTGTATTGTCCAATTTATCTCACTATTGCATACATGTTGACTTTATTTATTTTCCACTGAGGGTTATTCATGCATCCAGAGGTGCATTTGTACATGAAATACTTGTCGACCTTGCATGCTGCCGGTTGACATGTATGGACTGTCTAGTCTTTGTTGTTAAGTTTCACTGCCTATTTGTGATACCATTGCCTTTGTGCACTTGGTCAATCGAGTTGAGTTGCTTTGCAGTTGTGTTGAGGCAGTTTGCATATGAATAAGCTGTCTTGACCACTGGGTTACATTTAGATTTGTCCTCGAATTCACTTGAGTTGAATCCGGTATTTTGGGTTTGACCTTGTAATAGTTTGTGAATTTTCAATGTGTACATACGTGCACATTGTCCATATTTGTCTGCTTTGACCATTGAGTCTGTGGCATTGAGATTTGAATCTTCAATTGATTTTGGTTCGTTGTTCTTTTGTGTATTTCGAGTTGTAGTGGCGAGGCAGTATACGCGTGCGTATACTACAGCCCTACCAGAGTTGATGTTTTATATTGATTATTTTGTTGTTGTTAATTGCCGTTAGGAAATTCTGATGTTTTTAAGATTATCTTCATTGATATTCTTTTTACTTATCTTTGTTGATGATTTAAATCTGCTGATTTGTTGTCTAACACTATTTAGTGTTATATCTGCCGTTATCCGATTCTCTTATTGAAGAGTTGGATATACGAGATTTCTGTGACTGTCGTCTATTTGATATTGATTATTATTACTTCTGTGCATTAATAACTGAGTTTGAATTAGACTGACCCGTGTATTATTTTCTTCTGAATTTAATACTCGGGTCAGACCCGAGTTATTTCAGGTTGTAGATTTCCTGCTTTGAGTTGCTGTTTGGGCTATGAAGACTTTTTATATCTTCTGAAGTAGTTTGCGTCGTTTTGTAGATGTCGTGTCATTGGATAAGATGATATGTATTCATGTATATTAGTTGATAATGTACTTGTATATATAACTTCCAGAGTTGACAGTTGTAGTTGTATCATATGTATTGTGTCAACTATATTGTAACTGACATCAGTTATATATATATATATGAGACTTTTGTTTTATCTGTGTTCCGCATTTATATTATCTGTGTTCCGCATTTATATTATCTGTGTTATTATTATATCTAATGTCCTAAACTATTATGAACCATCGTAGTTCGTTTTGTACTATAATTGGGTATGTCGATGGGAGTAAACAAATAAGAGATGAAAAATAAAAGTATATACCATTCCTATCGAGGTAACCAATATTAGTGTAAGGCCAACTACGGATGGTCGCTTCTATCCAGCCTTATTCTTCGTAATAATAGACAGTATTTCTTTTAATACTCTTTATTATTATGAGCATAGAGGTGGGGCGTTACAGTTGGTATCAGAGCTTAGGGTTTATGGACATAATATAAAACATAACTTAGATGGAACATATGTTACAACTATTGGTCGATGTTTTATTTGTGCTTTGAGTCAAAACTAAAGTTTAAAATTTTGATGAAAGTTTTTAAATATCATTATTTAAAAAAAATAAAAAGTGAATTTGTGTTCTGATGATTTGATTGATTTGAGTACTGTTTATCAGAGTGCGCAGCGGAAACAGTGAAACTATCTTCGCTGAGTACAACTGATAATCTATTTGATTTAAAAAAAATTGAAATATGAAATTGAAATAAATTTCATTGGTTGTTTACATAGCTGTAATTATTTTGTTTCTTTGAGAATTTCGAATCCGAATTGAGGATTCGAAAAAATTATGGTATGTGATTTTTGTTGAAATTTCCGCTGGCTTTCTTTTGTACTAATCATCTATTAATTAGATTTTGCTGTTTTGAATTGTCTTCATTGAAGATACATTCGAATGATTTCTTTGTTTATATTGTAATGTGCGTGCAAATATAAATTGCACGTTACTGCATTAATTTTACGTTGAACCGATGCTTGGTTATGAAACGTATTTTGTTGCCGTTATTTTTATAACGGGATTTTTACACCAGTGCTATATTTTTGAAGCACGGTGTTTTGTTGACAATTTTAATGAATGAAAATTCACTGATGTCACATTTTGATGTGAATTATTTTGATGAGATTTTTGACGTTTTAAAATTACTATCGCTTTGACTTCAGTAACAGTCAAATTTTTTAAAAGTGGATTTTCAAGCGGTTATACCGCAATGCTGATTTGTGACCCGTTTTTATGGTATTTTGAGAAGTACAATTTCCTTATCGAAATTGTTACTAATATTACTGCTTTAATCACGTGATTGGAAATCGTTTTAAAAAATGAAAATTGTTTTATAAATTTTTAACAGTTTGCATTTTCAAAAGAATGAGGAAGCGACTTAAACGATTCAGCAAAATCGAGGATTATGACCCCTTTCTTTTACTGATTCGCTTAACTCCGGACTTGTTCAGTTGAGAGTGTGAATTGTTATTTTTATAAAATAAATAAAATTGTTTTCAGAAATTTTACAGTTTGCGCTTTCAAAAGAATGAGGAAGCGATTTAAACATTTCAGCAAAATCGAGGACTATGACCCCTTTCTTTTACTGATTCGCTTAATTCCGGACTTGTCCGTTTGAGAATGTAAAGTGTATTTTTACAAAATACACAATTTTGCACTTTCAAGGAAACGATGAAGAGAATCAAACGATTTAGTAAAACACGTGGTATGGGACATGTGCGTTTGCTATTTCGGTTAATTCCGGACTCGTTAATTGAAATATTTGATGATTTCGTGTGCTTTCGAGCCACTACGTTGGACCTTCGGGTCATATGATGGACCTTCGGGTCAAATACCAGTACTAGACCTTCGGGTCATTTGTTGGGCGCCAAAAATTATGTTGAGTACTTGGTAGGCTTTGGCCATTTGTTGATGCACGTGTGGTGAATTAAAAACTCACCATCTGATGGGATCGATCCAAGCTTTTATGTTGATTTTCTAGTCTTCTTAATTGATTTCTAGATTTTGTTGTTTCCAATTATCTGCAGGTAATTGGATATTTGTTGATATGAGTTCTGATTATCGTTTTTGATAATCGGATATTTGTTGTTTCTAATTATCGCTTGTGATAATTGGATATTTGTTGATATGAGTTCTGATTATCGTTTTTGATAATCGGATATTTGTTGTTTCTAATTATCGCTTGTGATAATTAGATATTTGTTGATATGAGATCTGATTATCGTTTTTGATAATCAAATATTTGTTGTTTCTAATTATCGCTTGTGATAATTAGATATTTGTTGATATGAGTTCTGATTATCGTTTTTGATAATCGGATATTTGTTGTTTCTAATTATCGCTTGTGATAATTAGATATTTGTTGATATGAGATCTGATTATCGTTTTTGATAATCGGATATTTGTTGTTTCTAATTATCGCTTGTGATAATTAGATATTTGTTGATATGAGTTCTGATTATCGTTTTTGATAATCAGATATTTGTTGATTTGTGATTTAATTATCGCTTTTGATAATTAAATATTTGTTGATTTGAGATTTAATTATCGCTTTTGATAATTAAATATTTGTTGATTTGAAATTTGATTATCATTTGCGATAATCGAATATTTGTAATTTGAAATTTGATTATCGTTTTTGATGATCGAATATTTGTAATTTGAAATTTGATTATCGTTTTTGATAATCGAATATTTGTGATTTGAAATTTGATTATCGTTTTTGATAATCGAATATTTGTGAATTGAGATTTGATTATCGTTTTTGATAATCGAATATTTGTGATTTGAAATTTGATTATCGTTTTTGATAATCGAATATTTGTGAATTGAAATTTGATTATCGTTTTTGATAATCTAATATTTGTTGAATTGAAATTTGATTATCATTTGCGATAATCGAATATTTGTTGAATTGAAATTTGATTATCATTTGCGATAATCGAATATTTGTTGAATTGAAATTTGATTATCATTTTTGATAATCGAATATTTGTGATTTGAAATTTGATTATCGTTTTTGATAATCGAATATTTGTGAATTGAAATTTGATTATCGTTTTTGATAATCGAATATTTGTTGAATTGAAATTTGATTATCATTGCGATAATCGAATATTTGTTGAATTGAAATTTGATTATCGTTTTTGATAATCGAATATTTGTGAATTGAGATTTGATTATCGTTTTTGATAATCGAATGTTTGTGATTTGAAATTTGATTATCGTTTTTGATAATCGAATAATTTGTGATTTGAAATTTTGATTACCGTTTGTGTTAATTAAATATTTGTTGATTTGAAATTTGATTATCGTTTAGGACAATTAAATATTTGTCGATTTGAAATTTTGATTACCGGTTGTGGTAATTAGATATGTGCTGATTTGTTTTTTGATTATCGTTTGAGGTAATTAGATATTTGATGTTTCCGATTATCGTTTTGGATAATTTGATATTTGTTGATTTGTTTTCTCAGTAACGTTTGGATAATTGGATGTTTGCTGATTTTATGGATAAAAGATTTTCTAGTCTCTAATTGAGTTCAGGTTATGTTGATTTTATCGAATTGCTATTTTCTATCTATCACTGTTGATAGTTAGAGTTTGTTGATTATGAAGTTCGTGTTTTCTATTTATCCGTTAGATAACTAGATATTTGCAATTTTGCGAATTGTGGTTTGTGCTTTCTAATCATCTTTGTTGATAATTAGATTTTGCTGTTTTCTAATTATCGTATCGATAATTAGATATTGCTGTTTTGTGATTTTTGAATTCTAATTATCTAATTGATAAGTGAATATTGCTGATAATTGAAATTATTCAGTTTTCTGATGTTTTCTGATTATCTATTGATAGTTAGATTTTGTTGAAAATTTGTGAATCTCTTTTATGAAAGTAAAAGATTTCTTTGGCATTTGAATTCTCGACTTTTCTAACTTAACCAGTTTATGTTAGAAGAGAAATAGTGGTTGACGACCTTAATTATGAAAATTACGAGGACGCAATTTTTATAAGGAGGGGAGTCTGTAACAACCCAGGGTTTCGCACAGATTTATTATCGTCAAATGACGATTAAAATTGTTGGCAAATGGCTGGTAGAACGTTTTAATCAGTTGTACATTCTTTTGAAAAATTTGTTAAAGGATTATACGGGCTTTTCTTTATTAATTCAGCCCGTTTCCTTTTGATTGAGAGATGGTGATATTCATTCCCCTTCCTATATTCATTGGCTACCCATCCCACTCTCATTTGTGAAAACAAAAACCCTAAGACATAACAACGAAAAAATGGTGGCGGCCTCGTCTTCTTCTTCGCTCCAAAAATTAGGGCTTTCGAAGCTGCACCTATTTGATCGATCGTTTTTCGCGTGTACTTCATCTCGTTCGCTTGCTCTTGGCTGCTAGGGCTTGTATAGATTCAAAGGCGCCAACTTCAACTGTGTGATCGAGAGATGAATTTGTGGCCTTGCTCGATCGATCCTTCGTTGCTCACGGCTGTATCTATTCGCGTCGAACAAGGTGAGTGAATTTTCACTCACATCTAGTTCATTCCCATTATTGTGCTTCTGTAGTTCGATTTGCCTCGAGGTTGTTTTATTTCGGTCAGTGATTGAATTTGTTTCTTATTACTCATTCAAAACAGTCATTGATCTTTTGTTTCTTGGTTTCCATGTGTTTTGATTTCGGTTAGAAATTGTTGCTTTGAATTCTCTGGTCTTCGAATTGATTTATCTAGTCTTCGGCCATTTATCTTTTTGTGAAACCCACTGCTGGGTTACTTTGAAACCCCTAGTGTTTAAAAATATGACCTTGAATACGGCCTGGCTTACACTTGAATTCGTTGATGTTATCCGACTTTTGATTTTCGTCGACCTGGTTCAATTTTCTTACTGTTTCGTGACTCCGGTTATTATGTATTGACTGTTGGAATTTGTTGAGCTCACTTGAGATTGCCCTGGGTTCCGTTATTTGGATTCATGTATGGTTTGCAGTCCATTGTTCTTCGAGTTAGTGTACTGGGTCTTCATTCCATTTAGTTATACAGTGCATCTCTATGTGCTAGTGGCTTTGTTCGTCTACTGTCATCATTTGTGCTTGAGCATTGCACATGTAGTTGCAATCCATTCCATGTTTGAATTCCTTACTGTCCATTATGCTTTTGCATACCTTGTAGTTGTTGTACTTGTCTTCACGCACTACTGTCGTTTGTAGTTGATGATCATTTGTTTATGTTGATACATTTACTTGCTTGGAGCTTTCTGGTCTGCATACTATTCAGTGCTTCATCACTTGAGCTTTGATTTTCTTGTGATTGCTCTCTTTAGTATTCATTGTTTTATTTGCATGGTACTACTTTGCTCACTGTTTCACAGTTTCCAGATGTGGTCTTTGGTCTCTGGTCTCGGTTGTATGCACTATTACATTTTCTTGACCATTTGATCACCTTGCTTCCTGTTTTCTGGTTTGATGTTGTCTGCATCCATTGTGATACTGTGCACTCTGGTTTCATTGTAAACTTTGGCTCTGGCCATCTTTGTTTCAGTGCCTGAATTGGTCATGTTACATTTTTCTTGGGTCTGCATTGACTTCATGTAGCTTTTCAGGTGGTGGTACACTGGGTATTCGATAGCTTTGGGTCTGTTGATTCACTGGCTTTTGTATTTAATCTGGGCATTTCAGTTTATATTCATTTGACTGGAGCAATTGCCTCTGGTTGCACTGTCCAGTTTCACGTTGTTTTTCTTGTGTACATTTGTCTCACCGTTCCATTCCAGTCAGTGGCATTTTATTGCAGTGTTGAGTTTGAATTGTATTGTCCAATTTATCTCACTATTGCATAAATGTTGACTTTATTTATTTTCCACTGAGGGTTATTCATGCATCCAGAGGTGAATTTGTACATGAAATACTTGTCGACCTTGCATGCTGCCGGTTGACATGTATGGACTGTCTAGTCTTTGTTGTTAAGTTTCACTGCTTATTTGTGATACCATTGCCTTTGTGCACTTGGTCAATCGAGTTGAGTTGCTTTGCAGTTGTGTTGAGGCAGTTTGCATATGAATAAGCTGTCTTGACCACTGGGTTACATTTAGATTTGTCCTCGAATTCACTTGAGTTGAATCCGATATTTTGGGTTTGACCTTGTAATAGTTTGTGAATTTTCAATGTGTACATACGTGCACATTCTCCATATTTGTCTGCTTTGACCATTGAGTCTGTGGCATTGAGATTTGAATCTTCAATTGATTTTGGTTCGTTGTTCTTTTGTGTATTTCGAGTTGTAGTGGCGAGGTAGTATACACGTGCGTATACTGCAGCCCTACCAGAGTTGATGTTTTATATTGATTATTTTGTTGTTGTTAATTGCCGTTAGGCAATTCTGATGTTTTTAAGATTATCTTCATTGATATTCTTTTTACTTATCTTTGTTGATGATTTAAATCTGCTGATTTGTTGTCTAACACTATTTAGTGTTATATCTGCCGTTATCCGATTCTCTTATTAAAGAGTTGGATATACGAGATTTCTATGACTGTCGTCTATTTGATATTGATTATTATTGCTTCTGTGCATTAATAACTGAGTTTGAATTAGACTGACCCGTGTATTATTTTCTTCTGAATTTAATACTCGGGTCAAACCCGAGTTATTTCAGGTTGTAGATTTCCTGCTTTGAGTTGCTGTTTGGGCTATGAAGACTTTTTATATCTTCTGAAGTAGTTTGCGTCGTTTTGTAGATGTCGTGTCATTAGATAGGATGATATGTATTCATGTATATTAGTTGATAATGTACTTGTATATATAACTTCCAGAGTTGACAGTTGTAGTTGTATCATATGTATTGTGTCAACTATATTGTAACTGACATCAGTTATATATATATATGAGACTTTTGTTTTATCTGTGTTCCGCATTTATATTATCTGTGTTCCGCATTTATATTATCTGTGTTATTATTATATCTAATGTCCTAAACTATTATGAACCGTCGTAGTTCGTTTTGTACTAGAATTGGGTATGTCGATGGGAGTAAACAAATAAGAGATGAAAAATAAAAGTATATACCATTCCTATCGAGGTAACCAATATTAGTGTAAGGCCAACTACGGATGGTCGCTCCTATCCAGCCTTATTCTTCGTAATAATAGACAGTATTTCTTTTAATACTCTTTGTTATTATGAGCATAGAGGTGGGGCGTTACAAGTATGCATAGTTAGAACCATTAAAAAGTGGGGGTCGTGCTGTGGATTGTCCTTCTTGAAAAATACTTTCCATATCAAAATGATTCAAAAACGTGTTACTGTAATTTGATCAAACCTGGCTCTGATACCAAATGAAAGTCTATAGTATGGTGGATCGATTATACAAATGACAAGTATATGACTAATTTAAACTATATTGTATCAATTATTAAAATATGTAAATAAGAATAATCACACCAGGGATTTTATACTGGTTTGGACCTCCCGTCCTACGTCCATTCCCGAAGCTCCTCTTCGGAATTTCCTTTAACCGAATAACCCTCACTTCACCCGGAGGAACAGGTTTACAATAGCAGAGTTTCTTTGTCAACTGTGTGTTCTCTATTACACGGATTTTGACTATATAGTGCAAATGCTTCCAATATATATCTAGAGATTGTTGTCTATGAGGAACTGTATAATTGGAAGAGTAGAGTACAAGTATAGATTGCTAGAGATCAAGAATATATCAAAGTATAAGAGTAGAAAGCGCAAGTAAGTCAGGTAGGTGCTTCTCTTGAATTCCTGATGTTATTTATAGTAGTAGAAAGATCCTTTGTGTAGTTGCATCGGTTAGTAAGTGCTCTAAGGTCACTTCCAATGGTGATGAAGAGTTGCAGTGAAGAGGAGCGATCGTGTCTTTTCAATTGTGACAGTTGTATTTTGAATATACACAGCCGAGTTCAAAATCAGACGTCTGGAAAATGTTTCAGACGTCTGGCTCTCATATATTTTTTGTATATGGTTGCTTTTCAGACGTCTGAGTATATTAACCAGACGTCTGATTCTGTCTGATTTGCGAACTAGAGAATTCAATCAGACGTCTGGCTAGTGCACTCAGACGTTTGGATTTGTGCATGTTGCTTTTCCTGTGCTTGTATCATTCCTCTTCTGATTCTATCGACTTGTAACCTCTTGATACTTCTTTTGAGTCTTGTTCTTGTCTTTTTGATGATGTTACTTTGTCAATTACCTGTAAATATAGATATATATGCATATTTGATTTCCATTGTATAGTTGTTATCATCGAAACCATAGAATTGATTTCCTAACAGTATAGTCAGTGACAGAGATGCTTTGTTCACTAGCGAATTCTGCAAGAGTCTACAGGATGTGTTAGGAACTAAGCTCAAAATAAGTACTGCATATCACCCTCAGACGGATGGGCAAACAGAGAGAGTCAATAAGGTACTCGAGGATTTACTAAGAGCTTGTGTATTGGACTTTGGTGGATCTTGGGAAGATCACCTACATTTGGTTGAGTTTTCCTATAATAATATTTATCAGACTAGTATAGGAATGGCACATTTTGAAGCTTTGTATGAAAGGCCATGAAAATCACCAGCATGTTGGTTGGAGACTGGGGACAGATTGGTCTTAGGTCTAGATTTGGTCAGGGAGGCGTCATAGAAGATTGAGTTAATCCGAGAAAGGATGAAGGAAGCTCAGTCCAGACAGAAAAGTTACGCAGACAAGAGGCATAAAGACCTAGAATTCTCATTTGGAGATAAGGTTTTCACTAAATATCACCGATGAAGGGTGTGGTACGGTTTGGGAAGTCGGGGAAACTGGCAACGAGATATGTTGGTCCATTCCTGATTATAGAGAGGATTGGAAAGCTCACATACAGAGTAGTGTTGCCAAGAAGTATGGCAGGTGTCCATAATGTATTTCATGTGTCTCATATTTGCAAGTATGTGCATGATCTAGAGACTACTATTTCTCCAACAGGGTTGGAAGATTTAGTAGTAGAGCCTAATTTGACTTTTTTTAAACAACCAGTTCGGATTGTAGCAAGAGATGAGAAAAGATTGAGGAATAAGAAAATCAAGTTGGTGAAAGTTCAATGGAGCGACAACGAGAATGACTGTACTTGGGAGATGGAAGATAGGATTAGAGACGCTTATCCTGATCTGCTTTGAGGGTATGTCTATATTAGCTTTATATAGATGGTTACTAGTGAGGTAGGCTAGTATGATTGTTAAAAGTCATTATAGATAATTAATATGATTATTATTTAGTCCTTACCGAATTTCGAGGATAAAATTCTTTAAGGAGGGGAGCCTGTAACACCCCTATTTTTTGATAACATTATTCAGGAGATTTAATTAGATAAATTAAATATAATAATGCAAGAATTAGGATGATAAGGAGATTAAGATTTGAATAAAACAATATAGTGTCGTGCTTAATTAATTAAATGGGCTTAAAATGGTTTATGTGCTAATTAAATTACACAAAGCCTCATTAGGGAATAGCCGCACCTATTAGTCATGTATCCTTTCATTTTTATCCATTTCATTTTACCAAAAACACCAATCAAAACCTAAAGGAATAACCGGCCATTACAAGGAAGAAAAAGGGGAAAAATCAAATCAGGCTAAGGAATTAAAGCTAGGGGATTTAAT
Organism: Allium fistulosum; assembly: GCA_030737815.1. Classification (NCBI taxonomy): domain Eukaryota; kingdom Viridiplantae; phylum Streptophyta; class Magnoliopsida; order Asparagales; family Amaryllidaceae; genus Allium; species Allium fistulosum. The sequence goes on along the minus strand of CM060901.1, from coordinate 539,280,009 downwards.
CTACAACAAATCTTAAAGTCCTTATCATATTCAAGGTGAATAATAATCTATACCATCTCTATTTATTTCTATGTTTATATGTTTTTGGATTTAAGGTTAAATTCGTTTTTATGATGATTTGGATGATGATATGCTTGAATTATAATTTGTTTGATTTAAACAAAATTGTTTAAATGGGGATTTATGCGGTTTTAGGTAAAACCGATTGAAATTGATTTTTGAATGCCAGGGAAAAAGTATATGTTATGTAAAATATGATTTTGGAGATGGGTTTCGAATTTTGTGATTTTCCAAGCAAAGGAAAATTTATTATGAATTTTCAAAGGAAAATATGATGAAATTGAGTTAAAAATTTATTTCAATTATTCCAGGAGGAATTTAGGTCTGAAATTTTAGTATGTTTGAAAACATGATGAAGGTGAATTTCTGTAATATTTTGGGATTTTTCCTAATTGATTTACTATGGAAATTAAATTGTTCTAGAAGGAAGGACTTATTTGCATTATTGTTTTTGCTTAATGGAAGGGCTTAATTGTTAAATTTTCATTGATTTGGATCTGATAATAAGCGGTAGTTATTTTGTAAAGAATTTGAAAAGTTTAAGGCAACCAATCAGGTGTTTACAAATAGGCAGGTTAGTTATAAAGAAATTACTAAACTTAGCATTAATTCGGCATTTTCAATAAAAAGTTGGTTCCGCCTCTTTTGGAAGTGACTTTCGACCTAATGCTTTCGCCTTGACTCAGTCGAAACCAACCATGTCGAACCCACATAATCGAAACCAATACAAAAGGTATCACTTAGATGGTACGTAGTGGATTGGAGGAAAGGCGGAAGCCAGGGTGTCAAAAGCATTGCTTCCGATGGGGTCAAAACTTAGTTCTACTTTCAAATGGTAAAGCGCCTACCCAGTTATATTAAAATCTTTCGAAGGGGTTGCCATCCTATGTTTTCGGGTATAAGCTTTCGAATGAGATCATTTACTTATAAAATAATGCTTTTGAAAGTAGTAGTGCCGACCGAGTCGAAACTCTACTGTCGTTTCTATACATGTTTGCGCCAAAATTGGTCACAAACAACCAATTGTCAATGAAAGCACCAATTCACAATCACAGATCACAGATCACAGATAACAAGTATGTAGAAATTTGAAAATGAAGAACACTCAGAAAATTCAAAGGAAAGCAGTAAAGAACACAGAATTTATAGTGGTTCGGCGATCCGGCCTACGTCCACTTTGAAGTTTGATGACTTTATTGATATAAACTTGCAGGTTACAACTAATTTCAATGGGTAACAGCCAATTAAAAGTGTTGAAATTCGAGTACAACAGCAGCAATGGAGTGCAAGGTTGGATTCGGTAGAGTCTGGACGTCAAGGAGTCAAAAGATCCTTCTTCTATAGGCCCTGGGGCTCTATTTATAGGCGTAGGAGGCTGATATTTTGCTTAGATCTCGGGAGACTTTTTCTAGCACGTGAGTGGGCCCACGCGACCGAGCCCGTGAAGTTTCGGCTCGATCCGTGATCGATACGAACGAATTTCGTATCGATCAAGATTTCGTCCAATGGAGTCGAAACTTGGTGTGAACATTCTTTAGCATGCACGTAAGCTTCTGTGAAAATTTCATAGCATTTGGACTTGTGGATCTCGAGTTATGATCGATACGAGATGGAGTCTTTGGCAGCACGTTTGGTTCGAATCGACCAATTCGAATCGATCTTTTCGAATCGATCTTTTCGAATCGATCACTGCACGTTCTCAAGTGATGACGTGGAGCGCACTCTTCGGATCGATCCACTTTTCATGCCGAGTTGACCGAGTCGTCCCTAGATTCTCGCCTTGTTCGTATCGAAGGCTGTTGTCTTGTTCGAATCGATCAATATGGCTCTGTTCGTATCGATCAATATGGCTCAGTTCGTATCGATTGATACGGCTCAGTTCGAATCGATTGATACGGCTCAGTTCGTATCGATTGTGTGGCCTTGTTCGTATCGATCGAAGCGTTCCAACTTGATGGATACGAACAAATAAGTAATGGAATGGATACGAACAGTGATTGTTTGATGGACACGAACGGCAACACCTGATGGATACAAACTACTGTTGCTCGATGGATACGAACAAGGCTCTCCATGATGGATTTGAACAAAGGTGAGTCGATGGATGCGAAGCAGTGTGGTCTGATCGATGCGAATACGATCGATACGAACTGAGGCTCGATGATGGATACGAAATGGGGTTATTTCCTTCAATTTGCATCGATCATAACTTGAGCATACGAACTCGGATTGACTTGAAATTTGGAACGTTGGCTTTCATGGCTTTGCTCGTCCTGTCATATAAATTGTAGCTCGATCCGGACTTAGACAAATTTACCGACATCCATAGCTAATCTGTATGTAACCGGCAATCGAAGGGAACTGTCTTTAGTTTCCAGTTAATCTTTTGGTACCACGGTCTCGCTAAAAGGCGGGATAACACTTGCCCTCCAAAACATGGCTTGCGATAGGAAGGTGTGTTTTGTAATGTCATAAGCTGGATGTTCCTATCCTGTTGATGACCTGCAAAGAAATTGATAGTCTTATTTGACCGCGAATGACGATCGTTCGCAGTCGGGTGCCGTTCGAGGCGAATTGTGACCGTTCGCGGTCGTGTGCCATTCGAGGCGGATTGTGATCGTTCGCGATCGAGTGCCGTTCGAGGCGAATTGTGACCGTTCGCGGTCGTGTGCCGTTCGAGGCGGATTGTGATCGTTCGTGATCGGGTGCCATTCGAGGCGAATTGTGACCATTCGCGGTCGTGTGTCATTCAAGGCGGATTGTGATCGTTCGCGATCGGGTGCCATTTGAGGCGAATTTTGACCATTCGCGGTTGTGTGCCGTTCGAGGCGGATTGTGATTGTTCGCGATCGGGTGCCGTTCGAGGAAAATTGTGACCGTTCACGGTCGGGTGCCGTTCGAGGCAAATTGTGTGTGCCCGGGCGGACTTAGTATCATCAACGCCAGATTTCACGTTCGAGTGAATCTCTGACTTGTTTGTTATGGCGGTTTATTGCCATCTCAGTGCATGCCTGAGGACCATTCGCGATCCCTTACATGTGTAAGTGGCTTAGCCGTTATGGAATCACAAATAGCGGGTTTTCATTCAAGATAAGTACTTCAACAGAAATGTTCAACAAAATCAAATCCAAACATGAGAAATGGGAAACAAGAGCAAAACAGGGACGTCAAAGTGCAAACACCTACACTGATGCGATTAGTAGTCGTATCAGAGCATGTCTGAGGATTGTTCGCGGTCCTGTACATGTGTAAAAAGACTTAATCGCGTTGGTGTGGAGTTTGCTACTTATTCGTCATTATCCCAATCAATTGATGACAAGCTGACGCCTCGATCCTGAGCCGTCCCCAGTAGGTGCAGGTGGTGGTCGCTCCCGTTCTACCGTTGTTGTTACCCTTCTTACATACTGCGATAGCAGTCCATTCCGGATATGTCCCTCAACCTCATCCTTCAAGTGTCTGCAATCATTCGTGCTATGACCATTCAGCTCGTGGAATAAGCAGTACTTGTCTGACCTTCTTTCATTGTTGGTCGGATCCCTTCTCATTGGCCTTCGATAGGGAATCTCCCCCATTGTATCCTGGTAGATTCGCTCCAAATTCTCATTCAACTCCGTATAAGAGGTGAATCTTGGTTCCTTTCATGGTCACGTCGGTCCATCACCATTATCCTCGGTCTTTCGTTTCCCTTTACCAGTTTCTGCACCTTTTTCAGGAGGATTTTCGCCCTTGACCGCATAGACATCGACTCCTTCTCCATCCTCTCTTTCAGCATTTGCATCCTCTAATCATAAAAATCCCTCAGCCTCATGATAAAATTCCCCTAGATCCATAGGTAGATCTTAACGAATTCTTGAACTCTGTGCCATCAGCTACGCCAGATACGGCTGCCATCAAAACCATGGATGGATCGGGTCGATCCATCGATGTTGTCGCTGCATTGAATCACGTCAGAAAGTTCCTCAAAGACTCCCCGAGTCTTTGCTTCAGTGCTGCCAAACTCATCACATTCTTAGGTCTTGAAATGTGAACCCTGAACTGCCTCATGAACCTTTCAGTAAAATCAATCCTTGTTCCAATGGAGCCACTCTCCAGTTGTCTAAACCATAGCGCTGCAATGTCTGTCAAATACACTGGGAAGCACCGGGCCATGACCTCCTCCGATGCCCCCAACACCTCCATATGCCTCATGTATCATGTCAGATGAACTGCAGGATATGTCCTTCCATCGTATGTCTCTAATGTTGGTAGCTTGAATTCTGGTGGATTCTTAGCTTGCCTGATTGTAAGAGCAAAGGGACTCCTATTAACATCTTCCAGATCTCTATTCACTAGTCCGCCTCTCATGGCTCGTCTGACCATCTCCGCCAATCTGTCACTATCTCCAAGTTGTAGTCCTTCACTGTTGCTTCTGATTTGCCCCCCGAGTTCATGAGGGATTCCTGGAATTTGCTCTCCTGAATGAGCATTCATTTCCCTGTCAATGCCGCGTTGCGCAGTTCCACCTGGTACTCTGCCCGAGATTGGGTCAACATGTTATGGGCAAGCGCCTCCTAGTTCTGGGGCTATGCCAGATGGTCCTGCTCCATTCTGAATTCTGGTTGCTTCGTGCTCCCGATCCCTATCTCTAGTATCTCCTGCGGCTGCGTTCCACTGATTCTGTACTCCAACTTGTCCAACTTGTCGAAGTAGGTTCTGCATCATCTCCTCTTGTCTCTTGAACATCGTTTCCATCTCGTCCCTGGTGATGAAGATTGACGTCTAATTCACACCAGAGGAAGCCTCCTGACTTCCTTCATGCTGACCTCTCCCTGCTCTTTGTCTTCTACTTGATTGCCTTGTCATAGCTTTTCAGATCTAAATTCTTAAGCCTTCAAATTCAACTTCCAAGCGATGGAATCCTGAGTTCAATTCTCAGTGAAAGCATCAAAATGTTTGCGCCAAAATTGGTAACAAACACCCAATTGTCAATGAAAGCTCCAATTCACAATCACAGATCACAGATAACAAGTATGTAGAAAATTGAAAATGAAGAACACTCAGAAAATTCAAAGGAAAGCAGTAAAGAACACAGAATTTATAGTGGTTCGACGATCCGGCCTACGTCCACTTTGAAGTTTGATGACTTTATTGATATTCACTTGCAGGTTACAACTGATTTCAATGGGTTACAACGAATTAAAGTGTTGAAATTCGAGTATAACAGCAGCAATGGAGTGCAAGGTTGGATTCGGCAGAGTCTGGATGTCAAGGAGTCAAAAGATCCTTCTTCTGTAGGCTCTGGGGCTCTATTTATAGGCATAGGAGGCTGATATTTCGCTCAGATCTCGGGAGACTTTTTCTAGCACGTGAGTGGGCCCACGCGACCGAGCCCGTGAAGTTTCGGCTCGATCCGTGATCGATACGAACGAATTTCGTATCGATCAATATTTCGTCCAATGGAGTCGAAACTTGGTGTGAACATTCTTTAGCATGCACGTAAGCTTCTGTGAAAATTTCATAGCATTTGGACTTGTGGATCTCGAGTTATGATCGATACGAGATGGAGTCTTTCGGCAGCACGTTTGGTTCGAATCGACCAATTCGAATCGATCACTGCACGTTCTCAAGTGATGACGCGGAGCGCACTCTTCGGATCGATCCACTTTTCATGCCGAGTTGACTGAGTCGTCCCTAGATTCTCGCCTTGTTCATATCGAAGGTTGTTGTCTTGTTCGAATCGATCAATATGGCTCGGTTCGTATCGATTAATGTGGCTCAGTTCGTATCGATTGATACGGCTCAGTTCTAATCGATTGATACGGCTCATTTCGTATCGATTGTGTGGCCTTGTTCGTATCGATCGAAGCATTCCAACTTGATGGATACGAACAAATAAGTAATGGAATGGATACGAACAGTGATTGTTTGATGGACACGAACGGCAACGCCTGATGGATACGAACTACTATTGCTCGATGGATACGAACAAGGCTCTCCCTGATGGATTTGAACAAAGGTGAGTCGATGGATGCGAAGCAGTGTGGTCTGATCGATGCGAATATGATCGATACGAACTGAGGCTCGATGATGGATACGAAATGGGGTTATTTCCTTCAATTTGCATCGATCATAACTTGAGCATACGAACTCGGATTGACATGAAATTTGGAACGTTGGCTTTCATGGCTTTGCTCGTCCTGTCATATCAATTGTTGCTTGATCCGGACTTGGACAAAATTTACTGACATCCATAGCTAATCTGTATGTAACCGGCAATCGAAGGGAGCTGTCTTTGGTTTCCAGTTAATCTTTTGGTACCACGGTCTCGCTAAAAGGCGGGATAACACTTGCCCTCCAAAACATGGCTTGTGATAGGAAGGTGTGTTTTGTAATGCCATAAGCTGGATGTTCCTATCCTGTTGATGACCTGCAAAGAAATTGATAGTCTTATTTGACCGCGAATGACGATCGTTCGCAGTCGGGTGCCGTTCGAGGCGAATTGTGACCGTTCGCAGTCGTGTGCCGTTCGTGGCGGATTGTGATCGTTCGTGATCGACTGCCGTTCGAGGCGAATTATGACTGTTCGCGGTCGTGTGCCGTTCGAGGCGGATTGTGATCGTTCGTGATCGGGTGCCGTTCGAAGCGAATTGTGACCGTTCGCGGTCGTGTGCCATTCAAGGCGGATTGTGATCGTTCGCGATCGGGTGCCGTTTGAGGCGAATTGTGACCATTCGCGGTCGTGTGCCGTTCGAGGCGGATTGTGATCGTTCGCGATCGGGTGCCGTTCGAGGCAAATTGTGACCGTCCACGGTCGGGTGCCGTTCGAGGCAAAATTGTGTGTGCCCGGGGGGACTTAGTATAATCAACGCCAGATTTCACGTTCGAGTGAATCTCTGACTTGTTTGTTATGGCGGTTTATTGCCATCTCAGTGCATGCCTGAGGACCATTCGCGATCCCTTACATGTGTAAGTGGCTTAGCCGTTATGGAATCACAAATAGCGGGTTTTCATTCAAGATAAGTATTTCAACAGAAATGTTCAACAAAATCAAATCCAAACATGAGAAATGGGAAACAAGAGCAAAACAGGGACGTCAAAGTGCAAACACCTACACTGATGCGATTAGTAGTCGTATCAGAGCATGTCTGAGGATCGCTCGCGGTCCTGTACATGTGTAAAAAGACTTAATTGCATTGGTGTGGAGTTTGCTACTTATTCGTCATTATCCCAATCAATTGATGACAAGCTGACGCCTCGATCCTAAGCCGTCCCCAGTAGGTGCAAGTGGTGGTCGCTCCCGTTCTACCATTGTTGTTACCCTTCTTACATACTGCGATAGCAGTCCATTCCAGATATGTCCCTCAACCTCATCCTTCAAGTGTCTGCAATCATTCGTGCTATGACCATTCAGCTCGTGGAATAAGCAGTACTTGTCTGACCTTCTTTCATTGTTGGTCGGATCCCTTCTCATTGGCCTTCGATAGGGAATCTCCCCCATAGTATCCTGGTAGATTCGCTCCAAAGTCTCATTCAACTCCGTATAAGAGGTGAATCTTGGTTCCTTTCATGGTCACGTCGGTCCATCACCATTATCCTCAGTCTTTCGTTTCCCTTTACCAGTTCCTGCACCTTTTTCAGGAGGATTTTCGCCCTTGACCGCATAGACATCGACTCCTTCTCCATCCTCTCTTTCAGCATTTGCATCCTCTAATCATAAAAATCCCTCAGCCTCATGATAAAATTCCCCTAGATCCATAGGTAGATCTTAACGAATTCTTGAACTCTGTGCCATCAGCTACGCCAGATACGGCTTTCATCAAAACCATGGATGGATCGGGTCGATCCACCGATGTTGCCGCTGCATTGAATCACGTCAGAAAGTTCCTCAAAGACTCCCCGGTTCTTTGCTTCAGTGCTGCCAAACTCATCACATTCTTAGGTCTTGAAATGTGAACCCTGAACTGCCTCATGAACCTTTTAGTAAAATCAATCCATGTTCCAATGGAGCCACTCTCCAGTTGTCTAAACCATAGCGCTGCAATGTCTGTCAAATACACTGGGAAGCACCGAGCCATGACCTCCTCCGATGCCCCCAACACCTCCATATGCCTCATGTATCATGTCAGATGAACTGCAGGATCCGTCCTTCCATCGTACGTCTCTAATGTTGGTAGCTTGAATTCTGGTGGATTCTTGGCTTGCCTGATTGTAAGAGCAAAGGGACTCCTATTAACATCTTCCAGATCTCTATTCACTAGTCCGCCTCTCATGGCTCGTCTGACCATCTCCGCCAATCTATCACTATCTCCAAGTTGTAGTCCTTGTCTGTTGCTTCTGATTTGCCCCCCGAGTTCATGAGGGATTCCTGGAATTTGCTCTCCTGAACGAGCATTCATTTCCCTGTCAATGCCGCGTTGCGCAGTTCCACCTGGTACTCCGCCCGAGATTGGGTCAACATGCTATGGGCAAGCGCCTCCTAGTTCTGGGGCTATGCCAAATGGTCCTGCTCCATTCTGAATTCTGGTTGCTTCGTGCTCCCGATCCCTATCTCCAGCATCTCCTGCGGCTGCGTTCCACTGATTCTGTACTCCAACTTGTCCAACTAGTCGAAGTAGGTTCTGCATCATCTCCTCTTGTCTCTTGAACATCGTTTCCATCTCGTCCCTGGTGATGAAGATTGACGTCTGATTCACACCAGAGGAAGCCTCCTGACTTCCTTTATGTTGACTTCTCCCTACTCTTTGTCTTCTACTTGATTGCCTTGTCATAGCTTTTCAGATCTAAATTCTTAAGCCTTCAAATTCAACTTCCAAGCGATGGAATCCTGAGTTCAATTCTCAGTGAAAGCATCAAAATGTTTGCGCCAAAATTGGTAACAAACACCCAATTGTCAATGAAAGCTCCAATTCACAATCACAGATCACAGATAACAAGTATGTAGAAAATTGAAAATGTAGAACACTCAGAAAATTCAAAGGAAAGCAGTAAAGAACACAGAATTTATAGTGGTTCGGCGATCCGACCTACGTCCACTTTGAAGTTTGATGACTTTATTGATATTCACTTGCAGGTTACAACTGATTTCAATGGGTTACAACGAATTAAAGTGTTGAAATTCGAGTATAACAGCAGCAATGGAGTGCAAGGTTGGATTCGGCAGAGTCTGGATGTCAAGGAGTCAAAAGATCCTTCTTCTGTAGGCTCTGGGGCTCTATTTATAGGCATAGGAGGCTGATATTTCGCTCAGATCTCGGGTTACTTTTTCTAGCACGTGAGTGGGCCTACGCGACCGAGCCCGTGAAGTTTCGGCTCGATCCATGATCGATACGAACGAATTTCGTATCGATCAAGATTTCTTCCAATGGAGTCGAAACTTGGTGTGAACATTCTTTAGCATGCACGTAAGCTTCTGTGAAAATTTCATAGCATTTGGACTTGTGGATCTTGAGTTATGATCGATACAAGATGGAGTCTTTCGGCAGCACATTTGGTTCGAATCGACCAATTCGAATCGATCTTTTCGAATCGATCACTGCACGTTCTCAAGTGATGATGTGGAGCGCACTCTTCGGATCGATCCACTTTTCATGCCGAGTTGATTGAGTCGTCCCTAGATTCTCACCTTGTTCATATCGAAGGCTGTTGTCTTGTTCGAATCGATCAATATGGCTCTGTTCGTATCGATCAATGTGGCTCAGTTCGTATTGATTGATACGGCTCAGTTTGAATCGATTGATATGGCTCAGTTTGTATCGATTGTGTGGCCTTGTTCGTATCGATCGAAGCGTTCCAACTTGATGGATACGAACAAATAGGCAATAGAATGGATACGAACAGTGATTTTTTGATGGATACGAACTACTGTTGCTCGATGGATACGAACAAGGCTCTCCCTGATGGATTCGAACAAAGGTGAGTCAATGGATGCGAAGCAGTGTGGTCTGATCGATGTGAATACGATCGATACGAACTGAGGCACGATGATGGATATGAAATGGGGTTATTTCCTTCAATTTGCATCGATCATAACTTGAGCAACTGAACTCGGATTGACTTGACATTTGGAACGTTGGCTTTCATCGCTTTGCTCGTCGTGTCATATTAATTGTAGCTCGATCCGGACTTAGACAAAATTTACTGACATCCATAGCTAATATGTATGTAACCGGCAAACGAAGGGAACTGTCTTTAGTTTCTAGTTAATCTTTTGGTATCACGATCTCGCTAAAAGGCGGGATAATAATACCTTTCAAGTGTGTTGAAGTCATCAATGCTTTCGGAGGGTAGTTTTTGTTTTAAACTTATACTAAGCCACTTCCTAAATGGTTTCGAAAGGGTTCATGAGTTTTGAAGGTAATGGCTTCGGAAGGGGGTTTTGAGGTAAACGTTCAAAGTTTTACTTAAATGTTTTGAAGCTTTCGAATGGATGGTTTCGACGTCATCAAATTTTTTCCCCAAACAATTTCATTAAAGGTTTCGAAAGAGATACTTACATATATAGCCACTTTGACCCAAATGATGTTTTTAAAGCAAAACTCAATGGTTTCGAAAGAGTTTCTTTCATTGGATTGAAGCTGCGTTTCTAAGGATTTTAAGTAATGCTTTAGTACTTTCGAAAGGTATAATTTGGTTTCAAAAGAGATGATTAAAGAGCTTCGAAAGGTATATATTTAGTGATTTGAAAAGAAGTTACCTATGCTTTTGAAGGAGGTTATCCAGGGGTTTCAAAAGTGATGTTTTAAGGTTTCAAAACAAATAACCCAAACTTATTTTAAAGGAAAAACTATGGCGTAAATAAAGAGTTTTGAGATGGAGTTTTAAAGAAGATTTCCTAGATTAACAGGTTAAAGGGATTAACCGAGTTTTATATAAAATGATTTAAAGGATATAAAACCACAGGCGTTGGTATTATTATGTTGTTATGATTACTTCTTCGTAAATTTATTCACATTGTAATGAACCCATAACGATACCTTAGGGAAGGACAGAATAACCAGCTAGGTTGACCCAGTAGTGAATATAAATTAAGGATGCTAAAATATTAATTAAAGATATTGGCAGGGGCCAATAGGTTCACAGTAAGGCCATGAAAACTGTGTATAGGAAAAGATATTGGCAGGGGCCAATAGGTTCATAGTAAGCCTATGAAAACTATGTATAAACGAAGGTGTCGGAAAGACAGGTTCATAGTTAGCCCATGAAAACTATGATTTGATATTGGTATGGGCCAATAGGTTTGTAGTTAGCCCATGAAAACTATATTCGGATTAAGATATTGATAGAAGTCTGTAGGTTCCTAGTCAACCCTTGAAAACTAGGATAAGAGGGAAGATATTGGAGTTACCAATAGGTTCATGGAGAACCCATGAAACAATGATGTTATTGGCAGAGGCCAATAGGTTCTTAGTGATCCTATGAAAACTATGAAACTGGACAGGAAGTCCATAAACATTAAACAGGTTATTAGTAAGCCCATGAAAACTATTAGGTTAATAGTAACCCTAGAAAGTATAACCGAGACAGATAGTCAAAATGAATGGGGATGGGTAATCTTGAATTGATTTACTTGTTTTTCATATCATCATATTATTTAAGATGTTTTAACCATTATGGATGCAGGAGCACAATATATGGTTTTATAAAGGTTTCAGTATATTAATGAAGGGAAAACCATTCCGCTAAGCGGTATGGTCTCACTAGATACCTAAATGGTTTGAGATGGTAGATTATTATTCATACCAGGCTTTATGTCTGACTCGAAGTTTAAGTTTTCCCCTTAAACTCTCGGGTACATAATTTTGAGTAGTTTGAGAGTTGAAATTTTCAGATACTTGTTTAGATGAATAAGCATCCAGAGACATGCACGAGGCATGATAGCTATCTAGAGTTCTTTTCTATTTTGTTTCCGCTATATTATTTTTGTAAAGGCAAAGTTGTTTACTTGCTTATATATACTCTGATCATCCAAGGGGGCATCTTCATATGTTGCTCTTGGCATATGTTGTAATAAATATATTTTCTATGAACGTGGTACTCGTACTGGGATTATGTAATGAATTTGAAATATTTTGAAATGAATGAGAAAGTTGTTTGTTGATTTTAAATTTTTTCCATATCCATGTGTTTCTGTTATATCAATGTATCTAACATTACCGTATTTGGTCGTCGAGGATTAATAACTATGGATGCCTGCAGCATCCATAGCCGTCATGTGTACCTACAGCCACCTACAGCCTCTTTCTTGTTGCACTGTCCCCTCTTTTCTCTTATATATAGCCATGCTTGTTCATTTATAAAAAAATATATGCCATTTAGATAAAAGATTGAGTTTTTCAAAAGTTTGGAGGGAGGAGATTAAGCACAGTTTGTCATCCATTTTATAAACAGTGAGTAGAACACCTTAGTTTATTTCCTGGTTATTACATATATATATATATAACTGTTGATTATAGATAAATCATTGATCTATGTCAAGTGTATATGTGGTTGTTATGTGTATGTGTGTATGTGTATGTGTGTTCGACATGGTTAGTTCTATCTGCACTCCAAAAACCACTGGACTTCTTCCACAAAAGCTCCACTGTTCATGTTTTTAGTTAAAAATAGTTAAACCTTTAACTTTGAAAATCAATATCTCAACATCCTATTAGTTTTAAACCATGATTCCAAAACAAAAGTTGTTTGTTTTTTAGTATAGAACATTTTAAAATTTATTCATTCAGTTCCATCAAGCAGAGTAAGAGAAAACCCCATATAACAGTAAGTGGGTCGAATATGGTCGTGATTCAATTTTCGTAATTTAACAAATGGATCTTACAGTTGTAATCGTAGTTGAAAAATATGATTTTTAAGAATGGTTTGAGGATTTTTAGTGTTGTACAGAGGGAGAATATTAGGGATGATCAGATTTGGACGTATCGCCAAATTTCGGCGATCCAAGGGTTTTCAGGCAATGGCGTTTGGCGTGGAGGAGGACAAGGTGATGGGCCATCCACAAAAAATGGGGCGGTGATTTTTATTTGCATGTGTGGGCTAGGCGAGGTCAACTTAGGGTTTAAGAGTGTTTTGGGTTGGTCTCGGGTTCATGGGAAATGGCCAAGAGGAGGGAGAGAGGGGGGGTGCGCATAGGGGGGAATTGGTAGAGAAGGCGATGGCGGAGCTGTGGGTGAAGTTTGGTGGTGGATGGTGAACTATGGTGTCGTGGCGAGGTGGTTAGGTGGGCACGGCGTCGTACCGGTTTTTGGGTAATGAGTTCAATTTCGAACCAAAGGCTTTGACACGTTTCCAGGTGGTCAGTCGAGATGCAGTGGTCGTAGGTGACCTGCGAGGATGGTTAGCCGCGAGTTATGTTGGTCGGAAGTAGTGCGTACGTGCATACTTTCGTGTACGTTTACGTGCACATGAATGAAAGAGTAGAGAGGGAGAACTAGGAAGAGGAAGGAGTTTTGGGCTGGGTTGGTTTGAATGGGCTGGGTTTGTTGTTTTAAAAGTAAATTGAACTAATTATTTAATTTAATAATCTATAAATTTAAAAACACTATTTCTCCTTCATTTCAAATCCAATCGACGTGCGGGTTTTTGCGACAGGATCCATTCGCCGAGTATTTTCATCTGAACTAATACTGTCAAGATTTCTACAATGTAAAATTTTAATGATTTATAACAATTGAAAGTGAACGAATAAGTAATTTCTTATTTAATTAACCATGCTAATTAATCAATTAATTTTTAATGGACTGTTTATTTTTAATTAACTAAGAATAAACCATTTGTTAAATTTCTTTGATTGACAAGTAATCTGGATTAAAAATATAACTTGACTCAGTTAATTAAAACCAGTTCAGTTCTTACTTGTAAATTGATTTAATACTAATTATAAATTGTAGATTGAAGTTAGTGCTCTATGCTTTGACTTTTATTTCTCTTAGTTATTGATTTCAATTATCTTTTGTCTGGGCCATTAAGTAGCCAAACAAATTAAAATAGTTAGAATAAAACGTTAACATGTTTTATTGGAAGTAAATCGACTTGTATTGATCACTATTCCGAGTTTTGGAAAATGTGATGATTACAAGCGAATAGATTTCGATGGACAGGTCATGATAAAGTAAATATATGGAATGAATTTCCATATGTGAATATTTACACTTTGGTTGTAGAATTGTTTATTTAAACAAACATGGCCATTAAAAATTTATCGTTTTGGTTCGAGGAGACCGGGATCGGATAACATATTATCCGAAAACCACTTCGAACCAATTTAAGCGAGCGATTTGGAAGATTCTAAAGGCAAGATCCAGGAGGCAGATTTTGGAGTGCAAGGGCTATTTGCCACTAACCCTGAGGGTGATTCCAAAAATGGGTGTAGTGGAAATGGTGCCTTCGGTTTCGTTCAGACCCAAAACGGACTTGTATGGACGAATGCTATCAGAACATCATCATTGGAGGGCGATGAGCATTCTAAGTGTAAATTTTTCTTGAAAGGTAATGACGTAACCTCAAGCCTCAACAACCAAGAATGACTAAAACAGGGAAGATGCAACAGGGCCATGTGGGTCGCACCCATTAGGATATGTCATCACCAGTCTAGAATCGATATTTGTCCCTTTTTCTGTATGCTACGGTACGGTTACTGATCGTAACCGTGGTGGTGATGTATTCGGTACTATCCAGTAAGGGGTAGGCCAATCCTATGTTGGAAGGGATCGATAGGTTCGATCTCGGTATATTTTTCTAGATGTGTACTGTGATGGGCGGTACCCTAGTAGCCCAGTCATTTTTAGGATCCATTCTCCAATAAGTGCCGTACATTTTTTATTGTGCCCAAATATGATGGAACGTGAGATGCAAGCATTCCAGCTATGTTCTATTTTATTTGAAAACTCTAGACACTATGATAATATCACTGGATTTTCCATTAAGTGTTTAGGTTATTGTAAGATAAAAACCCGTCCGTGTTTATGTGCGGTGTGGTCTTACGAGGTACCTTTGGTTTCAAATGATTTTCATTTTATAGTAATTTAACCGTTTTATTCACACCAGACCCATGTCTGACCCGGAGTTTATTTTTCTGTTTTTCTCTAAACTCTTAGGTACTCAAATTTTTATGAGTAGCCAAGTGATCCAGGTTCTCACGATTGCATTTTGGAGGAGCTGGAGCAAGTGGCTTCACCGTTAGCTAGTTACTATCTATTTCCGTTCTGTTTGTATATGTATTTTGGATTGTAATGTATGGACGGGTAGTTATGACTGTCTAAGTATGGTGTCTGCATTACTATTACTCTGATGTATTGTATTGTCAGTGACTATGTAAAGCTTGTGTTATGTAATATATATTATTCTGTTCCGCTGTTAGATTCTGTGTTTTGTTTAGTTCTTCTTTTCTATCTCTTTCTTTCACCCTTAATGACTCGTCTTTTGGAGTAAGAAAGGTGGTTCGTTACATTAACAAGTTAAGCTAAAATTTATTTATGAATATTACAGCGTTTTATTGAAGATTCATGTTTTAAATCATATATTACAAAATGTAATTTTAGATTTGAAAGTTTACATGTATGTATTTTGTGTTTGTATTGTTTTGGAAATTAAAAAAAAGGAAGATGTTTTGGCAATAAATCTAAATTTTAATTTGATTACTATAGTCTCTAATTTGTATTAATTAGAGATATTTTATTGAATATTACATACATACAATTAATGTTTTGACAATAAACCTACTTTTGACTTGATTGCTATAATTCTCTAATTTTTATCAAGTAGAAAGATTTGATTTAATCTTATACACACACGATTAATTATATATATATATATATATGTTTGCATATATAAAATTTATTACATGTATTTCATATTGTCAAAGTATGATTAGATTTCTTTCCAAAAGGAGGAAACAATTTAAATGAGGCAATAATGTATACATATACTTATTTTCTTCTGTTTATATCCCTATATTATGATGCCTATAATTTGTCATTTATATGCTGCATTAATTAAGTTTACAAAATGGGAAATTGATTCAATCATCGTTCTCACCCTTTATTTATTTCCCATTTTTCCTTTATGTGATTAGCTATCCATTTAATTTGTTTTTATTCTACACCTTGCCATCAGTTGATAACACCTGTCATGTTGCACTTACAGAATTTACACTATAACATATTTGTTTAAACTTATATTCATGACATATATATGTTGCTAATTAATGACATTCATACGATCAATCAACTTAATTAAAGAGAGAAAAATGAAAGGTTTCTCTCTCTCCATAAAAATTTATGCCCATCATTAACTGAATAAGTTAAGGGGAAGGAAATAAAAAGTTTCCTTCTCTAAATAAATTTATGTCCCATCATTAATTGAATAATTTATGAGATAGGAAATGAAAAGTTTCCTTCTCTAAATAAATTTAATAAGTTACAGTTGCACACAATTATGTACATAACAGTATATTTGATGTACTCTAATTTACATACACAATAAATTAAAGTAAAACTTTATTTATAAAATTAAATAAAATATTGATTTTATTTAAAAGAAACTAAGAAAAGTTCTAAGTATATTTAGACTTCATAGGCCCATTAAAGATCCAAAATGGCAAAAAGTTTTGAAATCCACCCATTTCTTCCGATGCGGGCTAGCCCAGTTCCTTCAATGGTATCAGAGCCCAATAGCCTATACGGTCTAAATTAGTTATGTTAGGGCTAACTAATTAAGCTTGTGCACGTAGTACGGTGTCTAGAAAGGTGATGTCTAGGATTGGAATTGGGTAATCAAGTACCCTGTCCTACTTGGTTACCTGCCTGGCCTGAAAGGTGATATGAGCCCAAAGATTGCCCCTAATAGAGAATGCCTAATTTGAATTGGGCCTTGAGCTAATTTTCAAAATAGTTATGAAGATTAATACATGAGTTTAATTTATTAGTTAAATTTAAAATAAAAACATGTTTATTATAAAAGATTATAATATAACATAAATTTTCAAAAGTTTGAAAATGTAATGAAAATTTCAAAATGTTTGAAATTGTTAATTTCAAAATTTAAAATTTGTTAATAAGATTAATAAAACAAATCAATTAAATGAGTTAATTAATTAATACTTATATGCATGTATTATATATGTTGATATATGTTATGTTATTTTAAAGTGTTAAAGTAACATAATTGTACATGTATGTAAGATAAATTTTGAAATTGATAAAATTTAATTAAAATTGTTTAGTTAAATAAATTAATTAAAGGTTAATTAATTAAATAAAAAATACGTATATATATGATATATGTGTTATATTATAAAGGTTATAATAGATATGTCCAATATAAAAGTTGTATTGGAATACTAATTTAAAATTAATTAAAGAGTTAATTAATTAAAATTAATTAATAAGATTTAATTAATAAAATGTTATACATAAGATTATTGTATAAGTTAATTAAAATATAAAAGTTATGTAATAATGAAACTTATATAATATGAGTGTATAAACTAAATGTGGAACATTAAAGAAACCCAAATAGACTTAAGGAATAAATACATACGTAAATGTACGTATACTATGATTTCCGATGTGTCTGACACTTGAATCACAAGGGTATTTCATAAGAAATACATTATTCCATAAGTCGATATCACTCAATATAATATATTGAAGATTATGGATCTTCAATATAATGTTGTCCTCTACCATATATATTAATAAATTACTTGCATACTCCTTAGTTGTTAAGCAAACTCAAGCTTGGGATGTTATGTGTAGTATTGTCAATATATTGAACTTATGAGGTAAGGTAACTATATGTATTTGTTGAGAAAACTCAAGGTACATATGCTATACTTAGGCCATCATGATATGGTAGGTACGAGTGAATAATCTCTTTTGATTTGTTGAGCTAACTCAAGGTCGAAATGAGATTAGGACAAGGAAAAATAGGTTAGGAGTTGTATGTGATACAACCGATAATGAGTTATCCATTATTTGTGGGGCTATGATTTATTGAGCAAACTCAAGGTCAGAATACCAAGACAGACGAGTCCTAACACCCACTAGTGAATTCGAAAGACTTTTATGTTTCATCTTAGGGTTTGGAGAAACATAAAAGACTAGTGGGAGCCTTATTAGGAAAATGAAATGGTAACATTTAACCTTTCTAATATTGTAAGAACACACGCTAAATAATGTTATAATTATCTACAATGATAAATTTGTGCATTTAGTATGACTGATAAAATGTTTATCAATTAACATATACAAACGAACTGAATTGAAAGTTGACAAATGGAAATATAATGCCCACTATTAACTTCCTATTGCATGTTAACGTTTCAACACCCATGCAAGTACCTGATTTTACAAATACTGAATACATTCATGGTTTGGTCACTTATGCATTTATTTTCAAGACCATGTATTGCATTCTATGAGTTTAGAACTCTAAAAGCAATACAAGACTATGAATATTTGATCCGTATACAATTGCATATAAATGTTATATAGCGAATGGTCAAAGTTTGTAATGTACAATATTTCGATGAAATTAGTTCATTCGAAAAACCAAATAAACCTTAGTGTGAGATCAACTATTCAATCTGATTGATTGCAAAAGGGATCATATTGTGTTAATGTAACACAAGACCAAAAAATACAAGATAGATATAAGAACTCAATCGTTGAAATGTCATTTTGATCGGTTTACATAAAGTGAAACATATTTGACGTTCTTAAATGCTAAGGATAATCGAATGTGCTTTTGTAAAGAGTTTGTTATGATATTGTAATATGGTTTTCTTTTGAATAGTTTGACCATTTGAAAGGAAAACGAATGTATAAGAATAGATGTAATTTAAGGTACAGTTGGGATGAAAAGAATGAATGGTCACTTATGCTTTATAGAGAAACATTGGAAACGAGAATTATAATAATAACTGATACTTAATATTGAAATAAGAAATATGGTTTCTATTTCAAAATGTATTTTTTTATAGAAAATTGTTTTCTATGAGATTTATTTCTTTGAGCTCAAGATATTAGATCAACGAACTCTCCACTGTAAATAGTTGCAGTGTATGAAATGAACAAATTGTATTAAGTAAATGATGGACCTCCGAATTTAGTACGTTGTTATAGTAATGGTGGAAATAGTGGGAGCTGCCATATAGCACTTATTAATTACATCATAGTACGAAAAAAATTCATAAAACTTACCATACATTATTTACGAAATAATGATTATTTTTCGGTATCGACTGAAAAAAATAGACATGGCTATATTTCAATATAAATATTATGAATATTCTTTGTGAAATAAAACTATAATGTGGTAATTTTTTTATAACAAAAGTGATGCATTGGAAAATACAAAAGTATCTAATATTATTTATAGTTGTTTTGGAATTATAGACTAAGTTGTAGTTTTGAGAAATAATTTTATTGTATGATTTTGAATCATATGATACTTGTTAATTATATCTCAAACAACAAAGGGCTATGCACCTATTTAGTTGGAGTATTATAAGAGTTGATGAACTCTTAGGATTGATACATATAGATGTATGCAATCGTAATTCTATAAATACCAAAACGGTTCCATGTACTTCGTCATATTAACCGATAAGTTATCGTCGACATGGACATATGTATTTGATACACATGTAGTATGTCTATGGTAAACTTATAGAATATGAAACAGAAGTAAAACATGCGATAGAAATGATTTGATTTGATCGAATGAGTGAGTATATTGGAAAATGTTCCGAACGTACCTAAAATGAATAAATATTCAATCTCAAAATTACTCCTCCACGTGATACATAATGATGCATCGATATGGAATGATCGAACTTTATTGGACAATGTATGATTAATTATGAGTGGAGTTGAGTTAGTTTCTTTCTATAAGGTAATGTACTTAAGGGTGGTACACAAGGTTAATATTATTTCATTTGAATAACAGTTTATAAAATTTTACAAGATAAGGGTTTATAAGAAACTCCAACATATCCTAGGCCAAGGAATTGGCAGGTTGTACGAGTCGAAAGATTGCACGTAATAATTGTTCATAAGGGATCTTGTATGAATCTCCCCAAAAGGATTTTGAAAAGACTGTCATTGGATGACATATTTATGATTCGAACATAATTTTTGTAAACTAAAACCAAATTAGTTTTATAAATAAAGAAATTCATAAAACGTTTATGAATACCTATTCTATTGCACTGAGAAACAATTGTTGTTTCAAGATATACCAACTTCTTTGTGAGGAAATTTCTTTGAGGAATTATTGGTAGTAAAATGGAATTGGATATGATCCATGGATTGAACTGATTATATGAGATGAAATGAAATTAACTAACATACACAAACACATAGCATTAGAATGTCTAATAAGTATTCTCGCATATCGAAGAGAAACTATGAGTTTCTTATTAATGTCAAAAATATATAATCCTAGATTGTTTAATTACACCATTGAGAGTGTTGACTCTATATGGTATGATGTGTAAATCCGAAAGAATTCCAAGTACACTATCAAAATATAGATTTTGGTGGTCGTAACTGAAGGGGTATGATCCATCGATCTCGACTGTGTCTTTATGAGTAAGACTATGTAGTTGGAATTAAATGAGCAATGTTGATAAGAATAATATCGCAAATTTCGATTGTTGAAATTAATGTAATAGATTCGATATTCAACATGTTCAAGCCAATTTGGATTTATTCACAAATTATCGCTTGATAAGTTCTATTTGGTACATATGTATTGAAACGGAAAATTTTAAATAACGATTTAGAATAAGCTATTTACATATATTAACCAAAAATGTCTCGAAGTCAGTGGGAGCGATATTGATTTTGTGAGTCTTTGGATATGATCCAAAAAATGATACAAAAGTATCATTTTATAAGCATCATGATTGAATAAGTATTTTGATAGAAATATCAAATAGTTTGATTTTAATCAAAATGCAGAGGAAGCGTGTGTTCATAAGAAAGAACGTTAAGAGGTACATTGATATTTCTAATCTATAAGTAAACAACAAGTTATTAATTTTAACGATGTACTTGTGTTAAGATCAGCCTTAGTTGTTGTAATACTCAACATTGGATTAATAAATGATGACTTTATAGTAAGTATAAAAGATGTCGGGAATTTCCTAATGATATGCAAGGACACCTTATTAAAATGTTTAATACAGAACATGTAAGATTGATTCCTTTGCATTAGCTATAGGAATTATCAAACATGTTATGTTGTCTACGATATCATGATTTTTTTATGTATTTGATACATGAAGCAAATATCAAATCCAAATTGATATCACTTAATGGTTGTTTGAAATATTCTCATGCATTTATGAAATACTAGAGAATTATTTACATAAACAAAAACACCTTACGAAGTAGTGCTCGGACTCGAACTTCATAAGTGGAGTATAATATGTCAATAATAAATTTAAGTTAAGAATCTTTAAGTTGGAAATGTTCCAAATGAAAGACAGTGGTTGATTCAATGAATAAGCTAAATACATCGTCTTGAATACTGCCGAAATAAAAATAATGTATACAAAAGTATAAGTGCACAAATTTATAACTGAGCTGATTCCAAATGTTGAGAATCTCATAACATTGTTATATGATTACAATGTCTTGATATGGTTCGTAATAGAACTTAGAGCTCACCAGAGGTCGAGAGACTTACTTCGAATTGTTCTACATGATAAAATAGTTTATCACCATCGTAGAGAGTTGATTGACAAAGTAGATAATTAAAACATAATAGCATACCCATTCACAAAGGGACTAACCTAATTGGTTTTGAGAAAACCGATTGGAGAAGTTGGAATAAGATTCAATAATTGACCCCAAGTGCAAGTGGGAGATTGATAGAGTTAGGGTATGCCTTAGGGGCAATTATGTAATTTGTTACATATATCTAACTCGTTGACCAATCTTGTTCAAAATAAAGATGTTTTCTTTTTATTATATACTTGATATAATGTGGTTATATCAATTAATAAATTTAATTAAAAGTATATTTAATAGAAAATCCATAAATGGTATGTTTTGTGATAGTAGTTACCAAGTGTTGTAACCGTGAGTAATTTATCACAATGAAACAAATATACCATTTTAAATGTTCCTAGTCAAGATGCATCGAAACTGGATATCGATGTAACCATTGAGACTAGAGTATGTAACGCTCTCCAAATGTTGGGCATTGTATCACTCATGACTACTGGGGGCACCTAGAGGTTACGTACTGATAGTTATTGGATAATTGTGGAACGACTCACTTGATAGTTTTCTGTTGGTTAATATAACTAAGGTCAAACAGTAAATATCGATGTGACTGATTTACATAGTTCTCTCGACTTGAGAATACTGTGGATCTTCAATATGAAAGCTCCGCTTTGATTATAGTCAAATCATGGCATGACATTCCATTGAGTGACTATAGTTGGGTCGAGTGGAAGTATTGGAAGTGAAGCACTATTCAAGAGAGATTCGTCTCCTCGGTTATATGGGGTTAGTATCTTGGTCAACTCAAGTCAACTCAAAGTCAAAATCACTGGCCAGAGCATTTTGGCTAATAATAATTGTTATTATTGAACTAAGGACTTTGTGTTTGGACTATAAAGTTGAATGTGGATGGCATTGGTTAAGACATAGTGGAGTTGCTACATTGTGTTGTAGTGGTCCAGTGGTTAAGTTCTAGTGGTCCAGTGGTTAAGACATAGTGGAGTTGCTACATTGTGTTGTAGTGGCACCGGTTCGATACCCAGCGGCCACAATAATGAGACATAGTGCACGGCCACTTATAAAACCGGCTAACCGAAGGCAATGGAATACAAAGTATCCATGGCCCCAAAGTTTTTGTCAAGTTCTAGTGGTCCAGTGGTTAAGACATAGTGGAGTTGCTACATTGTGTTGTAGTGGCACCGGTTCGATACCTAACGGCCACAATAATGAGACATAGTGCACGGCCACTTATAAAACCGGCTAACCGAAGGCAATGGAATACAAAGTATCCATGGCCCCAAAGTTTTGTCAAGTTCTAGTGGTCCAGTGGTTAAGACATAGTGGAGTTGCTACATTGTGTTGTAGTGGCACCGGTTCGATACCCAACGGCCACAATAATGAGACATAGTGCATGGCCACTTATAAAACCGACTAACCGAAGGCAATGGAATACAAAGTATCCATGTCCCCAAAGTTTTCATACCATTCTTTTGTATATTCATCTAAAGTATTTTTCTTTTTTCTTTTAATGGCCTCTGATCCTTTTTTCCCTCCACACCATGTCCTTTCAAATTGCCCTCCTGTCCAATCCATCACCCTACCCATACTTCCAACCTACTCTGCTCCTGTTCATCTACAGCCCCCTCAATCTCCTCCAGACCCTCTCCCGCCTGATCCAGCCTCTTTGTTGCCATCTTCGTCTCTTTCACCTCTTCTCGGTACCATTTGTACTTCTCCCCCTGTCCCAAATCTAAACACCCAATCTCCTCTGCTAGCCCCATCCGTTCAATGGAATTCTCTTTTTAAAGCAAAACCTCGTAACGCAGGGAAGCATATCCCAATTCAAGTTCCTCTTGTTTTTGACGGCCATGTCCTAGTTCCACCTGAGAATGTAATAAGAGCTGGAAATGACATCTGGGGAGAATACCTGGTAGGCTTTTTCTTTGACAAACCACTCTCTTATCTCACAGTTATATCTCACCTAAAAAGAGTTTGGAAATTAAAAGGTTCAATAAAAGTCAAGTCCGATGGTTTTCTGTTCCTATTCAATCTATCTTGTGAGGAAGATAGAAGGAAAATAATTGCGTCTGACCCAATTATCATGAGGAACAAGTTATTCATTGTTAAACAATGGGATCCAAATGTTGGAAATAGCTGCAGTACTATTAAATCTGTTCCGGTTTGGATCAGGATCTCGAATATCCCGTTATATGCTTGGTCACATATAGACATAAATTGGCTAGCTAGTCGAATAGGCACTTTCATGTGTATGGATGAACAAACAGAGAAGTTGGAAAGAATTGGTTATGCAAAATGCATGGTAGAAATCACTCCTTCAGTTGAGTTATTGGATGAATTTACAGTAAGATTACTTGATGGATCAGAGAAGATTGTAAAAGTAGAATATTTATGGAAGCCTGAAGTTTGCAGTGGGTGCAAGGAATTTGGGCATATGACTGATATGTGTTTGAAAAAGAAAACTAATGGAGAAGGGAAGGGATCTACTGAAATAAGGAATGAAAAAGAAAGAAGGGATGATGTAGTTCATAATGACAAAATTATAGGAGTCACAAAGAAAAAACAGGAGTGGAGAAGGGTAGAAAGAATGGGAACTAAAGTGAAAGGAGATAAGGAAAAAGGAATTAGAACTGGAAATCAGATTAATGAAGAAGAAACAACTGAGGATGAACCAAAAAACAAAATGAGGAAATAAAAAAAATGCTAACACAAAGAAAAAAGGAAAACAAGCTATGATAAATGAAGAAGTAAGAACACACACTAATAAATTTCATGTCTTGATGGAAGAATCTGAGAATGAGTCATACTATGCCATAAGTGATAATGAACCATGCAATGATAACTGTGACAAAGAAGAGCAACTGGAAGAAGGGGAAATATTTGCAAGCAAGTAGGATGAAATTATTGGTGAACAAGACGCATCCATTTTTAATGTCCACAGTCTAGTGGGGGATCAGGACAACAGCAGAACAGTGTTGGAAGCAACAAATGTGAACTCAATTATAGCTGATCAGATTTATATAGCCCCTGATGCTATTGACTATGAAATAGCCAGTTCATAAGAAGGGATTACTATGCAAACCGGTGGCAAGCAGGAGTCAATTGCTAATAAAGATAGAACAAAAATAAATTCACAGCTAATTGAAACACAGTTTAGGGAGGAGCTAGAAAAGGATCTTCTGTCCCTGATCATAGCTGAACATTCTAATAGTATCCCCTCCATTTCAGGTGGTTACTCCTTCTCTGGCCATCTGCCTGGATGGATATCACTGCCTCCTACCACAATTATCTCCCAAATTACCCCAAAGAAGGCCAAGAAGAATGGCAAGTGTCTGTCTGATAGGACTGATCAAAATGTTGATGTAAATAAAGGTCAAAGAGAATCTCCTGCAACTAGGAGCACGAAAAAGGTGGTTCATCAATCTCTGAAGTATACCAAATGATGCAAAACTATGCAATATGGAATATTATAGGAGCTCATTCCCAAACAAAGCTTGATCAAGTGAAATATATCATTAAACAGCACAAAATATCCCTCTTTGCAATTCTTGAAACTAAATTGAATGAGTCCCTTACTATAAAAGCTGCTAAGCATATAAACCCTAACTGGACAGTTAACCATAACTTGAATCAAGCCTCCTATGGGAGAATTATGGTCTTACATGATCCTTCTGTTTTAACTCTTTCTACTGTTCTTTGCTCTGACCAAGTCATCCATTTTCAAGCCAAATATTTTGATTCTTCCCTTTCTTTCTATATAACTATAGTCTATGCCCACAACTCTTCTTTCACAAGACAAACTTTCCTCGATCTCCTTCCAGCTTTCAGGCAAGATACCCATCCATGGCTTGTCTTTGGGGATTTTAACTGCTGTTTATCCTTGAATGACAAGCATGGTGGTCTTCCTCTTCACCCCAATGATATTTATCCCCTCAATAAAGCTATTGAAGAATCTAACTTGCTATCAATTCCTGCATCTGGTGCTGAATTCACATGGAATAACAGGAGTAGAATTGGTGTCAGAATTTACTCTAAGATTGATCATTCTTTTGCCAACCTCAAAGCTTTGTCCACCTGGCCAACTTTGTCTTCCTTTATCCCCCATCCTGTGCTTTCTGATCATTCCCCTATTATTTTCTCTTCGGGACAGAAGTTGTTAAAAGAAAAAAGAAGCTTCAAATTTTATAATGCTTGGGTCCATGAACCTGAGTATAATAATATCGTAAGTAAAGCTTGGACTGAAAATTTCTTTGGTAACCCAATGTTTATATTTTGCAGGAAATTAAGAGCCACTAAATTAGCGCTTAGAGAATGGGCCAAAGGTAAATTTGGTGATGGCACTTTAAAATCAGCTTTGATAAGGAGGAATCTCATTCATGCTCAGGAAGAAATGATGAAAAATCCTGATAATCCTGAAGCTGCTGAAACTGAGAGGAATCAATTTGACCAACTAAGTGAAGCTTTGAAGGCTGAAGGCAGCATGAAGAGGCAACAACTGAGACAAAAATGGGCAGTAGAGGGAGACAAAAACACTGCGTATTTTCATGCTGCAATCAAGGTAAAACATGCTAAGGAGCATATCACTAATTTGTATGATGGTGGAGGAGTTTTGCAGTCCAATCCGGATGCTGTTGATAATGTACTCTTAAACTATTTCAAGAATTTGCTAGGTAATAAAGATGAATTCTATCCATCTATTGAGGATCTGTCCCAAATCCACTTACCTCGGGTGCTTCCTGAGGAAGCTTTCAATCTTGTAGCCAAAGTAACTGATAAGGAAATTAAAGACACTCTTTTAGCAATGAATAAGCAATCTAGTGGAGGCCCTGATGGGTTCAATGTCATCTTTTTTATCCATAGTTGGGATTTAATAAAGAAGGATTTTCTAAGTGCAGTCCATAATTTTTTCAATTCCTTTAGTCTTCTTAAACAAGTGAATGCAACAAACTTAGTTCTAATCCCAAAACATCATTCTCCCACCTCTGTGGCTTCCTTTAGACCCATCTCCTGTTGTAATGTAATGTACAAGTGCATTTCAAAGATCTTGGCCTCCAGACTTGTTATAGTCCTAGGCAGAATCATTTCCTGCAATCAGTTAGCTTTTCTTCCCTAGAGAAACATCCTTGATAATATATTGTTATCTCATGAACTTCTAAAAGGCTATGGTCGTGCTCAAGCATCCAAAAATGCTATGCTAAAGGTGGACTTAATGAAGGCATATGATAGTATTCACTGGACTGCTATTGTCAGAATCATGGCCCTGATGAACTTTCCCAAGGTGTTTGTGGCTTGGATATACACCTGTATCTCCACTCCTACTTACTCTATTAAGTATAATGGCTTTTCTTCTGGGTTTTTCAGCAGCAAACAGGGGATCAGGCAAGGGGACCCTATCTCCTCTTATATTTTCATTTTAGTAATGGAAGTGCTAACTAGTATGCTGTCTACTAAATATATGCAGAAGGAAATAAAGTACCATTCTAAATGTAAATCCCAACAAATCACATCTCTGTTATTTGCTGATGATATCATGATCTTCACAAAGCCTGATCTAAGCTCAATTGAAAACATAAAAGATACCCTTGATAATTTCTACCTCATGACTGGTTTGAAATTAAATGCAAATAAATCTCATATTCTCACATCTGGCATATCAACTGAGGAAGCTAATAGTTTAATTGGTATATCTGGGCTGCAACAAATGGAAAATAGCATGAATTATCTGGGTATCCCTCTTTGTACTTCTAGAATAACAACTAGACACTGTCTGCCTTTGTATGATAAAATATGCCAATTAATGAACTCATGGGCAAATAGGTTTCTTACACAAGCTGGTAGACTTGTTCTTATCCAGTCTGTAATCTCCTCTATGATGGTGTACTGGTCAAGAGTTTTTATTCTCCCCAAAAAACTTGTGAACATGGTGAGAAATGCTATGCTAAGATTTTTTTGGACAGGCTCTGTTAATTCAAAAAAACTCATCCCTGTTTCTTTTGATAAAATGGAACTTCCAAAAAAGAAAGGGCGTCTAGGGATCATCGGTTTGCACAATTGGAACAAAGCTGCTATTAGTGCTCACATAAATTCATTTCTTAGTGGTCCTGAAACATTATGGGTAAAATGGTCCAAAGAGTATAACATAGGCGGTAAGAACTTCTGGACTATGCCGGCGCCTCAAAATTGTAGCTGGACATGGAGGTCATTACTGGGATTGAGATCAATTTTCGCACAGTATATCAAATATGATCTCTCCCACAACAGTAGCATCAAATTTTGGAATGATCCATGGATGGCTGAAGGATTAGTTCTAGTTAGTGTATTTTCTCCCCATCAGATAGAACAGGCTGGCATAAGTAGAAATGCAAAAGCTATTGACTTCTTGAATGACGGCAAGTTGATACTCCCATACACAAGTAACCAGGTCATAAGGGCTTTTTGGAAATGTTACCAGACACACCACTATGGATTTGCTGAAAGAGATGAAGTTCAGTGGAATGGGATGCGGCATTCTATTTCTGCAGCATATGACCTACTTTCTAATGTGACTGTAAGACCAACTTCAGTTTGGCATAAGGTTATATGGTCCACTTCCTCACCTGCTAGGGATAACCTGATGATGTGGAAGGTGATCATGAATGCACTATTAACAAAGAATAAATTGTTGAGTTATGGTTTCAACATTGAACCACTGTGTGTCTTTTGCAAGCTGCAGATTGAGACAGTGGAGCATCTGTTTTTTGAATGCAATGAATTGCTTGGTATCTGGGGGAATTTGGCTAGAAGAATTTCTGATGATCACATACATGGCTTATCTGACTTTGAATGGGACCTTATTAGCAAATCAACAAGGTGGAGGAATGAAAGAAGAACTGTCTTCTTTTTATATCTGAAGAAGTACCTGAGCTTAGTTTGGGAGGAAAGAAACTTGAGAATATTTAAAAGCAAATGTAGGAGTATGCATCAGTTATGGGAAGTTCTTAAGAAAGCTATAATCACTGGAATGAAGGATAGCAATTTTGTGTTCAGTTCACACTGGGCTGATGCATTAGACTGATCCATGTCTATTTGATTTTGGATCTCTTCTGGCGGTCATCTTTCTGTTGTCCAGTGTTCTCCATTTTATTTCTGTTTGTATCTCGTTGTAATCTCTGTCTTGTTTCTTTGTTTTGATTTTTTTTATCTTTCTTTTTTCTGCTGACAATGAGCTTGTTCATTGTTACTTTTTTCTTCAATAAACTGGTAGGGGACTAGTTAACCCCGCTTGCCTTGCAAAAAAAATGTTTTATTATAGATCTATATTGTAAACATTTAATTCAAAGTATAATCCTTTAGATCTAAAATTTTGTATGTTCATATTGTTTTGATTGGATTTTACTTTAACAAATTAAACTAAAATTTGTTTATGAATATTACAGCGTTTTATTGAAGACTCATGTTTTAAATCATATAATACAAAATGTAATTTTAGATTTAAAAGTTTACATGTATGTATTTTGTGTTTGTATTGTTTTGGAAATTAAAAAAAGGAAAATGTTTGGGCAATAAATCTAAATTTTAATTTGATTACTATAGTCTCTAATTTGTATTAATTAGAGATATTTTATTGAATATTACATACATACAATTAATGTTTTGACAATAAACCTACTTTTGACTTGATTGTTATAAATCTCTAATTTTTATCAAGTAGAAAGATTTGATTTAATCTTATACACACACGATTAATTTTATATATATGTTTGCATATATAAAATTTATTACATGAATTTCATATTGTCAAAGTATGATTAGATTTCTTTCCAAAAGGAGGAAACAATTTAAATGAGGCAATAATATATACATATATTAGTTTTCTTCTATTTATATCCCTATATTATGATGCCTATAATTTGTCATTTATATGTTGCATTAATTAAGTTTACAAAATGGGAAATTGATTCAATCATCGTTGTCACCCTTTATTTATTTCCCATTTTTCCTTTATGTGATTAGCTATCCGTTTAATTTTGTTTATATTCTACACCTTGCCATCAGTTGATAACACCTATCATGTTGCACTTACAGAATTTACACTATAACATATTTGTTTAAACTTATATTCATGACATACATATGTTGCTAATTAATGGCATTCATATGATCAATCAACTTAATTAAAGAGAGAAAAATGAAAGGTTTCTCTCTCCATAAAAATTTATGCCCATCATTAATTGAATAAGTTAAAGGGACGGAAAAAAAGGTTTCCTTCTCTAAATATATTTATGTCCCATCATTAATTGAATAATTTAAGAGATAGGAAATGAAAAGTTTCCTTCTCTAAAGCGGGAAGTTGAGTCCACCAATTGATTTATTCTCGAAAGCGGGAAGCTGTCATTTGGGCATGCTTTATTCAAGTTGGAAAATTAGATGCATATACTCCACTTCATGTTTGCTTTCTTCACCAAAATAGGGTTTGATATATACCCAATCCGAGTATAGGGCATTGCAAATGAAGCCGTTATCCTTTATCTTATCTACTTCTTCTTTAAGTGTAGGGTATCTCTCCGGACCTAGGCTGCGACATTTCTGTTTCACAAGAACGCATTTAGGATTTATGTTTAATGCATGGCTCGTTATCCCAGGTGAGATCCCATACATATATGAGTGTGTCCAGGCAAACACATCCAGGTTTTCTCAGAAAAAACCAATCAACTCCCTCACCACCCCAGTACCGAGCAGGGATCGGACCTCCGGAACTTTACTTCGGTCTTCCCTACTGACTGGAACAGCAATTGTCAACTCGGCGGGGGCTACTCGTCTGCCCTCCGTCTCATTTCGTCTGTCCATGTCATAATAGAGCTGACTAGTTTTCTTGAGTCGAGGCTCAGGCGGTAGTTGCTATGCATCCAAAACCTTTGTGCAGAGGAACCCCTCTACACTCTTTTCTTTCTCCTCATGCCTTGTTCCTTCAGTTCAACGATATAGCACTTACGGCCAACCACTTGATCTCCGTGCATAATCCCCACTCCATTGCCATTAGGGAATTTCATAGTTAAACAAAAGGAGCGATGGCCGCTCTAAATTCAGCTAGGGCCAGTCGGCCCAAGCATGCATTATAAGCAGAATAGATATCCAACACTAAGAATGGCATGACCCGCACTCGCCTGCGGTCGACCTCACTAAGTTCCACCGGTAATTTGACAAACCCTATGGCTTCAGTAGCTATCCCATTGAACCCCTATATACAAGACCTACAAGGCTTCAAATCTCTCTCCTCTAGCATCATTTGGTCGTAAGCTTTTTTGAGCAAAATATTGACTGAACTCCTACAATCAACAAGCACCTTTCGTACAACAGCAGGACTAATCGTGGCTTAAATCCTGAGTGGGTCAATTGTTAGAGCCTCAAAAACTCCATCAGCATCCTGTTTTAGAAAACAATGTCGTCTGTGATAGTTCGAGATTGTTTTGCCAGAGCTCCATCCTCAACAGCATAGCAACCTTCATTCTCAACATGCTTAGGGCTCCAATATATCTATCCATCTTCGAAGAGCTCTTATCGGCATGATGAGGCCCACTGATGATTGTGTTTATCACTAATCGTTTTTATGACCACCAGAATGCATCAGCACCAGGCTCAACTTACCCCCGTTGGGAAGACAGCCTAGGGGCTCTAGAATTTCCTTGCCCACCACCTTGCATGGCTTTCACATATGGCTACAATTTCTTTTTCCTTATTAATTCTTCAATCATGTCGTGTAAGTGCCTGCACTCATTAGTATTATGACCATGAGTCTCATTGAATCTGCAAAACTTGCCCGACTTCCTCTCATTCTCAGTAGACTCCCTAGGAGCCGGCTTCCTATGTGGTTTGGTATTCTGAGTAGCCAGATAGATATTCTCCATCGAATTGTTCAACTCAGTGTAATTGTCATATTTGGGACCTTTGAATCGACTTATGTTATCTGACTTTCCCTTCTTTGCCCCATCATTATTTCATTTTCCTCCTTTGTTCTGATTACTAACTTTCAAATCAACGTTTTCAAAGCTTCCTCCAGATTGCTTTACAGCAATATTACTCTGAATTGGCTCATTTGAACTTCCAACGCCAATTCTCTGTGGGCGCATATGCATCCGCCCGATGTAGCTACTCATTAGCTTTCCTATATAAAGCTTCCATTGTCGATGATTGCGTTCTTTCTATCCAATCCTTGTAATCTGAGTTGGGATGAACTCCTCTATAAAGCGCCATCAACACCATATCTTCTTTCAGATCCATTATTTTTGTTACAGCCGTGTGGAATCGATTTAAATATACCTGTAGCGACTCTCCTTCAGCTTGATATACATTAGACAACGACAATACGTGCTTCGAATGTGAGGTATGCAAACGAAATTACTTCATGAATTTCAATGACAATTCAGCAAAAGAAGATATGGACCTCGGCGAAGTCGAGTATACCACATCATAGCAACCCCTTCTAAGAAAATAGGGAAACAACGGCACTTCACAGCATCTGAAGCCCTGGATGAATCCATATGCCATTCATATCTCAATAAGTATTGCCTAGGATCCATTATTCCTCTGTACAACGACATCGTTGGCATGTTGAATCTCCTAGGGTATTTCGCATAAAGGATGTCCTCTGTGAACAGGTTTCGACTAGCATAAGTTCCTTAATTATCCTTAGTTTTGAACTTGTTTTCACTAACCAAACTCCTACCAATATCTTCTAGATAATCCTAATCAATAGGTTCGACTAGACGGCGGTGATCGGGTCCTGCTCCAAATGTTCGACCGTGGGAACGCTCTTAGTAAGGTGATCGATACCTAGGCTCCCCAAACTCCAGGAAATCCATTCATCCAACATTCGCCCCTAATTGATTCCCATGAGTAGCATCATCGACAATATTGTGAT
Organism: Allium fistulosum; assembly: GCA_030737815.1. Lineage (NCBI taxonomy): Eukaryota > Viridiplantae > Streptophyta > Magnoliopsida > Asparagales > Amaryllidaceae > Allium > Allium fistulosum. The sequence goes on along the minus strand of CM060901.1, from coordinate 539,247,321 downwards.
TTTCCAGATTCAAACCTTCAACAGTACGTCCAGGGATGGCATCCACTCCGCCTTCCATAAAATGGGCCATGGGCCTACCATTTTTGAGGTCGGTACCGAGTCCCAAGTGGGGGTCGGCACCGATCCCCAAACTCGAGCCTAGGACTCGTCCTCTTCCTTGTGCAAAATTTCCAGCAGCGTACTGGGTTTTCTTCTGTCTTCCTTTGTCTTCGCTCGGATGAAGAAGAACTCTCTGACTTTGAGCTGGAATCCCTTCTACTCCGTTTGTGGCTGTTTTGAGTCAACTTATTCAGTGGCTTCAAGCTATATTGCATTGTAATGTTCATCTCCTGTTGGCTAGCCTGTAATCTATCTTCCATTTACTCCATCTTCCTATCCATCCCCACTTTTGTCAAAATGTCAACAGGAGCCTGGACTTCGGATTGAGTTGGCTGAACAACTCCATATCCTTGCTAAGGATTCTGATTCTCGATTTCAGTAGTAGCTCTAGAATTGGTAGAACGGTTTCTTCTTAATGGGGACATGGCATAAAGCTTTTGTTGGACCTTTGCAAATCTGAGTTGTAGAATTAAAACAGAAAGAAATTGGATTTATCTCTTGGATATCGGAAATCCAATAGTAGGATGGATCCAAATGGCTTGAGTTCAATTCTCAGTGAAAGCGCCAAAATTTTTGAACCAAAAATGGCACAAACACCTAAAAGTTTTAAATAGTAGATATTAAATGGAAAAAAGTAAATGACAATTAGGAAATAAACAAGACATAATCGTTTATAGTGGTTCGGCAAAGCAAGGCCTACGTCCACTTTGAAGTTTTATTGCATATTTCTAATTTAGAGGCAAAAGTTGTAACAACCCGCATATTTATCGATTTTATATTTAAATATTTTATTTAAATATTTTATCATCAGTCGGATTTTTGTCTGAAAAGCTACTTTTTGCATACGGTCAAATTAGGACTCGAGACCACTTCCATTGAGTTCAAAATGACGTTTGCAATCTTTTTAAGTATAAACTTTGATATGTTTGGAGTTGGTGGAATTTCACTACTTTCTCACTTGAGACTTTGGTTTGGGCTTTTAGCCTATTATACCCAAACTTCACCCCTTCTCTTCATAACTTCATTTCTATTTGCTTAAACATTCAAGCTTCATCAAAAATGGAGGAGGGAATGGGAAATTAAAACTCCAAGCTCAAGTTCTCTTGCAAATCCATCATTCAACTCCAAATTCAAAGTGAAGACATTGGATTCAAGCTTCTTCCATTGCTTTTAAGCTTCTCCATCATCAATTTCGTGAAAAGGTGAGATTTTTATCTCACATTCTTGTCTATGACTATCTATGATTGTTGGGTATGAATCCATATCACTATTATATGTGCATTTGCTGTTGGTGTGGATTGAATTGGTGGAAAACCCAAAATTTTCGAGTTGTTAGCATTTTCCTGCACTTAGGTCATTCTGCTATGTTAGGTCGCTCGCTTGGAAACGTCTCGGCCTGCAAATAGCTCGTTCTGAGCTTAGGTCGTTCGCCTGCATTTAGCTCGATAACCATTTAGGTCGTTCGGCATGCCATGGGTTGTTCTGTGCTTAGGTCGCCCTACCTACTTCGATTCGTTAGGTCGTTCGTCCCTAGGTCGCTCGGCATTGAACCGCTATAGGTCGCGCATCGTTAGCTCGTCCCACACTAGGTCGCATGCCTAGCTCGATGCCTTAAGTCGCACGCACCCTGCTACATCCCGTAACTCCTTAGGTCGCGCCATCGTTAGGTCGTGCCATAGCTTAACTCGCTCAGCCATTTCATCTTTAGGTCGCTCGACCAGCTTGCACCATAGGTCGCGCCATCTTTTAGGTCGTGTGCTTCTCCTTAAGCCGAGGCTCCTTAGGTCGCTTGCAACTTAGGTCGGCCCTGTTAGGTCACATGCTCAGCCATCACCTTAAGTCGCTCGACCTGCTTGCATTCTTTAGCTCAGCTATGTTAGGTCGCGCATCACATTAGCTCGGCCATATTCGTTCTCACGGGCATTCCTACTTTGATGATTTTGGAATTTGGTTTCTTTGGCTTTTATTCACGTCATCGAATGTGAACTTCTATGAATGATTGTTTCTACAATCATTTTTGTGATTTGTCACTTTAAAAGTATAAAGGTTTCAATACTAGTAGTAAATATCAAAACTCTTTCATCAAAACGATTTCAACTCTATTTTATTATAAAACTCTTTTTCCTAAACCGTTTTCCAATCTATTAGTATATACAAGCCTTTACTTCACTCGCATGAGAAATCTAATTAAATGGCTTAGTAAAACAGGTGGTATAAAATGCTTGCGTTTACTTCGTCGGTTAATTCTTGGACTTGTTCGACTGAACCTTTTGTGACAATTTCCTAGTGAAGATCTACAATTTGTTCGTAAATATTTAAGTTAAGCAAGTGGTTATGGGACATGAAGCTAAACTCATATATTTACTAGCTTGGTGTGATTGACATTTCTTGATGGTCATGACGATCATTTTTGTGATTTAGACTAGCAATTGTGCGATGTCTCTTTGTCTATGAGGGAGACTAAACCCCGTTTGTGTGATGTTTCTACATCACATATGTGGGGTAGCGCCCCACGGTCTTCGGGCCATTTTTGTGGAGCTTCGGCTCAAAATTAATGGTTAGCTACCATGAGATAGCGTCTCGTTTTGTGTTACACGTGTTGGTGAGTTTTCATACTCCCGTTTTGTGATAGGCCTCCCCCTTCTTGTGATTTTTGGATTTCCTGTGATGATTTCTGGAATTTTGTGCTTCACCAATTTTCGAGATTTCCATTGATAAGTTATATCTATTTTTGTGCTTTGGTGAATTTTTGTCATTGACTTGTTATGAATACAAGTTTAGGGTATGATACCCCATTTTATCTTTGAGAAGATTCTTGTGATATTGATTAATCTCATGTTGATTTTCAATTACATACTTGTAGTAGTATGCCATTATGGTTATTACATGTTCATGCCATGTCTTTTATTTTATACCATATCATCTGATATTTATAGCTAGACTGATCCATTTATTATTTTCTTATAAATAATACTCGGGTCAGACCGAGATGTTACAGGTGCTTCTGCTTGACTTCTCTTCTGGGATTACTCTGACTTTTGGCTAACTACTTAGATTAGTAGTTTTTGTTGTATACATTTGAGATATAGACTCCGTGATGTATACTTATTCTTTTGTGTAGCTTGTAGCTATTCTTTTGTATTATCGTGGATCTTTCAGACCACTACTCTGATGTACACTTTCATGTGTTATATATTCATATCTTTTTCCGCCATTGTGATATGGATGTCTGTGGCTGACTTGTGTTATGTTTATTTCTATGTTTGTTTCCGAAGATTATATATAGCCACTGTGTGATAGCTTTGCGTTTGTATCGGTATGTCGGATTTCCTCCTTAAATGAAATGCATGCTATACTATCTGACATATCGGGGCTCGCACAAAGAAATTACACGGATGGTCGCTCCTCAACAGCCTTATTCTCCGTGCTAGTTGACAACACTACATTGTAGTGTTCTTGGTTAGCGTGGGTATAGAGGTGGGGCGTCACAGCTTGGTATCGGAGCCAAACTTTGGAACAATGTAGAATAACTTAACAAAGATCATCGTCCTAAGTCCAACTTAGGAGTCGTGCCTTAGGATTTAATTCGAGTCTTCGTACCAATTCATCTTATTTCTTTTTATGTATCCTTGTTTTATCTATCAAGATTTGCTTGATATTTATTTGGAGAATAACTTTTCTTCTTCTCTCTTTCTTAAAGAAGAGAATGTCTAGACCAGGCCGTCCCAGAGCCGGACCATCTACTGTTACTCCCCAGGATGGAGTTTTTATGACTGCTCAGCAGCTACTTGATTTAGTAAAGAATGCTCAAGCAGCTGGTCCTAATCAGGAACCTACTCATCCTAAGTCTGGATTTGCACGCTTGTGCAACGATTATACCAACTTGGGTGGGAAACCATTCAAAGGTTCTGAAACTATTATTGAGGTCCAGGCTTGGTTAAGAACATGCGATCAAATCTTTTCTCGCATGGATCTTATCGATCTTCACCGTGTTCAGGTGGCTTCCAGTATGCTCCAAGAAAGAGCATTGGATTGGTACGAACTTCTTATTTTTGAAATTAATGAAGCGGATCTCACCTGGGATCAATTCTGGGAACGCTTCGAATTAAAATTTGTACCAGAAGCAGAGAAAGTGACATTGGCTCGATGTTTCATAGACCTTGTTCAAGGTGCGTCCTCTGTGACTAATTATGTCGCATCCTTCGAGTCGCTTTCTAAATATGGGGTTGAATACATCAACACCCCATTGAAGAAGAACCAGAGATTCGTCTATGGCTTAAACAAAAATCTCAAGAAGCCATTACTTCTAAAATTAGAAGTTTCCTTTGACCAACTCATTGATATCGCTCTTCGTCTTGAAGAGGCGGATAGGGAAAGTGATGTTGAAGTGGTGGATGCCAAACCAAACTTCAACAACAAGAAAAGGCCTAACAAATTCAAAGGTCCTTATCCCAACAAAAAGGGGAAACCTGCACCTCCGGCAGCAAAGACTTCTACCCCAAGTAGTGGGCAATGCTATAATTATGGTTCTAAGGACCATTTTGCGAACAAGTGTTCAAAGCCCCATTCTTGTCGCTATTGTAAAAGCCCGGATCATTATATACATTTATGCCCCAGACTTCAAGGAAAGAAGGAGGGAAAGTTAAACGTGGCTCAAGCCCCTGGCAACACATCTCGCGGTCAAGGTATGTCTCATTCTGTCCTTGATGGCATTATTATATTTCGTGATCAACCTATTAGAGTTCTCTTTGATACGGGTGCGTCCCATTCTTTTATATCAAAGGAACTTGTCGATACTTTTTCCTTAGTGTTGTTGCTTTAATGACTTCTTTAAGAATTGCGAATCCGGTTGGTGGATCCGCAACTCTTAGTCTGCTTTGTAAAGATGTCGAGATTATTTTGTGTGATTTTTCTTTCCTTGTCGATTGCATGTCATGCGTTACTTAGGCTTTGGAATGATTTTGGGTATGGATTGGCTTAACCGTTATGAAGCTCATATCCTATGTCCTGAGCGGATTATTTATCTTCGTCATCCACTATCTGTTAAGCAGATTTCTATTGTTCTTAAAGATTCGGATTCCACTTTGACGGCATCTTTATATTCTCTAAATCCTCTTGATGATGACAATGATGATGAGGAAGATGTCATTTCTCTTATTCACGTCGTCCGTGAATTTTCTGACATATTTGAGCTCGTTTTAGGATTACCACCTAAGCGAGCAATTGAGTTCAGAATTAATCTTAAACCTGGAGCTCAACCTATTACTCGTCCTCCTTATCGCATGTCCAATAAGGAGAATGAAGAGATGCGCAAACAATTATCCGAATTGGAGACAAAGCAATTTATTCGCTCTAGTTCCTCGCCTTGGGGAGCTTCAGCAATTTTCGTGAAGAAATCTGATGGTACACTTAGGCTTTGCGTCGACTATCGCAAGCTTAATGATCTTACTATTAAAAATAAATATCCTTTACCTCGGATTGATGATCTATTCGATCAACTTAGTGGTGCTAGAGTCTTTTCACAATTGGACTTGGCTACCGGTTTTCATCAGCTTCGTATTGCAGAGGATAGCATTCCTTTGACATCGTTCCGTACTCGATATGGATCTTATGAATGGCTTGTTATGTCATTTGGTTTAACGAATGCTCTGGCTTATTTCGTTGACCTTATGAATCGAGTTTTTAAAGATTTTCTCGATCGATTCGTTCTCATCTTTATTGATGATATTCTTATGTATTATAAAACCGAGGAGGAACATGAAAAGCATCTTCGGATTGTATTGGAAACTCTTAGGAGCAGTCAATTAAAAGAAAAATTTTCTAAATGCCACTTTTGGCAATCTAGTGTGAAGTTTCTCGGTCATATTATTTCCGAATCCAGAATATCAGTGGATCCTTCAAAGATTGAAGCGCTTCAAAATTGGAAGAGACCGGAGAGTGTAACAGAAATCCGTAGCTTCCTTGGATTAGCAGGTTATTACCGTCGTTTTATCAAGGACTTTTCTAAAATTTCCGTGCCTCTTACTGGCTTAACAAAGAAAGGTGTTAAATACATTTGGTCGGACAAATGTGAAACTTCTTTTTAGAAATTAAAAGAACTCCTTTCTGATGCTCCTATTCTTGTTATTCCCGACGGGAATCAAGATTTTGTTGTTTATACCGATGCTAGTCGCGTTGGTTTGGGTGTCGTCCTTATGCAAAAAGAACGTGTTATTGCTTATGCTTCTAGGCAATTGAAGCCGGTTGAGACTAGATATGCGACACATGATTTAGAACTCGCGGCTATCGTTTTCGCCCTTCGTATTTGGCGACATTATCTTTTGGGAGAGAAATTTATACTTTATACTGATCAGAAGTCTTTGAAATATTTATTTTCTCAAAAGGAACTTAATTTGCGTCAACAGCATTGGCTTGAATTCCTTGCCTCTTATGATCTTGATATTCTTTATACTCCCGGAAAGGGAAATCGAGTTGCTGATGCTCTTAGTCATAAGCAACAAGCGGTTGTTTCTATGATGATATCCGAATGGCATGATCTCGAGGTTTTATCCACTTGTGAGATTAGAGATCGTGTATCTGATTTATGTTCATCTTTTGTTTTATGTAGCCTTGAGGCTCGTCCTTCTCTTTTGGACCGTATTCTTGAAGCTCAAAAGCTAGATCCCGGATTGGCTCTTCTTGGCCAAAATGTTAGGGATAGAATTGATATTGAAGGTTTGAAAGACTTTAATATTGATTCTCGTGGCGGCATTCGAAGATTTGGTAGACTTATCGTGCCAAATATTAGTGATCTTCGTAGAGATATTTTAGAAGATTCACATCGTTCAAAATTTTCCATTCATCCCGGTAGTAGTAAAATGTACGCGGATATGAAGCGACTTTATTATTGGGAGGGAATGAAATCTGATATTGCTAACTTTGTTAGGTGTTTCATGACTTGCCAACTTGTCAAGGCCGAACATCAAAGGCCCGGTGGGTTATTGCAACCATTGGAAATTCCAATTTGGAAGTGGGATCAAATTTCCATGGATTTTATTGATGGCCTTCCCCGTTCTCCTTCGGGTCATGATAGCTTATGGGTGATTGTTGATAGACTTACTAAATCCGCCCATTTTATTCCCGTTCGGTCGAACCGAACCGTTCCTCTTCTGGCCAAACTCTTTATCAAAGAAATTGTTAAATTGCATGGATTTCCTACTTCCATTGTTAGTGATCGTAATCCATTGTTTACTAGTGGATTCTAGAAGAGTCTTCAAAAAGCTTTGGGAACGAAGCTTAATTTTAGCACCGCTTATCAACCCCAGTCCGATGGACAAACTAAGCGTGTGAATCAAACTCTTGAAGATCTTCTTCGTTCTTGTGCGCTTGATTTCGGTGGAAATTGGGAAGATCGTATTTCTCTCATTGAGTTTTCCTATAATAACAGCTTCCAATCTAGTATTGGTATGGCACCTTTCGAGGCACTCTATGGAAGGCCATGCCAATCTCCTTCTTGTTGGCTTGAGGCCAGCGAGAAGCTGGTTTTAGGTCCAGACTTTATCCGTGATTCCACAGAAAAGATAGAACTTATTCGTCATAGGATGAAAGAAGCCCAAAGTATACAAAAATCCTATGCCGATAACCGAAGAAGGAAATTAGAATTTTCTGTTGGAGATCTTGTATTTGTTCGTGTTTCACCTATGAAGGGTGTTGTACGCTTCAGTCGATCGGGAAAATTAGCGCCTCGATATATTGGGCCATTTCCTATCACTGAACGTATTGGTTCCATGGCTTATCGCCTTTTGTTACCGGCTCAATTTTCTGCTATTCATGACGTATTTCACGTTTCTCAATTACGGAAGTGCCTTCGGGATTCCGATTCTATTCTTGAGCCCGGTGTTGTGGAAGAGATTGAAGTTTCGCCTAATTTAACTTATGAGCAGCATCCTATTCGAATTATTGCTTTGGAGGTCAAACGACTTCGAAATAAAGATGTTCCGCTTGTTAAAGTTCAATGGTCCTCAAATCCTAAGGATTGCTCTTAGGAATCTAGAGAATTCATCGAGCGTACACATTCGGATTTACTTTCTCATGATCTTTAAGGTGAACTTCTTATTTCGAATTTCTTTTGTGTTAATATGCTTTTATGGTTGTTACTTTTTATTTCCATCTTATATACTGCGAGGACGCAATTTCTTTAAGGAGGGGAGTCTGTAACAACCCGCATATTTATCGATTTTATATTTAAATATTTTATTTAAATATTTTATCATCAGTCAGATTTTTGTCCGAAAAACTACTTTTTGCATACGGTCAAATTAGGACTCGAGACCACTTCCATTGAGTTCAAAATGACGTTTGCAATCTTTTTAAGTATAAACTTTGATATGTTTGGAGTTGGTGGAATTTCACTACTTTCTCACTTGAGACTTTGGTTTGGGCTTTTAGCCTATTAGACCCAAACTTCACCCCTTCTCTTCATAACTTCATTTCTATTTGCTTAAACATTCAAGCTTCATCAAAAATGGAGGAGGGAATGGGAAATTAAAACTCCAAGCTCAAGTTCTCTTGCAAATCCATCATTCAACTCCAAATTCAAAGTGAAGACATTGGATTCAAGCTTCTTCCATTGCTTTTAAGCTTCTCCATCATCAATTTCGTGAAAAGGTGAGATTTTTATCTCACATTCTTGTCTATGACTATCTATGATTGTTGGGTATGAATCCCTATCACTATTATATGTGCATTTGCTGTTGGTGTGGATTGAATTAGTGGAAAACCCAAAATTTTCGAGTTGTTAGCATTTTCCTGCACTTAGGTCGTTCTGCTATGTTAGGTCGCTCGCTTGGAAATGTCTCGGCCTGCAAATAGCTCGTTCTGGGCTTAGGTCGTTCGCCTGCATTTAGCTCGATAACCATTTAGGTCGTTCGGCATGCCATGGGTCGTTCTGTGTTTAGGTCGCCCGACCTGCTTCGATTCGTTAGGTCGTTCGCCCCTAGGTCGCTCGGCATTGAACCGCTATAGGTCATGCATCGTTAGCTCGTCCCACACTAGGTCGCATGCCTAGCAAGATGCCTTAAGTCGCACACCCTGCTACATCCCGTAACTCCTTAGGTCGCGCCATCGTTAGGTCGTGCCATAGCTTAACTCGCTCAGCCATTTCATCTTTAGGTCGCTCGACCAGCTTGCACCATAAGTCGCGCCATCTTTTAGGTCGTTCGACCAGCTTGCACCATAGGTCGCGCCATCTTTTAGGTCGCGTGCTTCTCCTTAAGCCGAGGCTCCTTAGGTCGCTTGCAACTTAGGTCGACCCTGTTAGGTCACATACTCAGCCATCATCTTAAGTCGCTCGACCTGCTTGCATTCTTTAGCTCGGCTATGTTAGGTCGCGCATCACATTAGCTCGGCCATGTTCGTTCTCATGGGCATTCCTACTTTGATGGTTTTGGAATTTGGTTTCTTTGGCTTTTATTCACGTCATCGAATGTGAACTTCTGTGAATGATTGTTTCTACAATCATTTTTGTGATTTTCACTTTAAAAGTATAAAGGTTTCAATACTAGTAGTAAATATCAAAACTCTTTCATCAAAATGATTTCAACTCTATTTTATTATAAAACTCTTTTTCCTAAACCGTTTTCCAATTTATTAGTATATACAAGCCTTTACTTCACTCGGATGAGAAATCTAATTAAGCGGCTTAGTAAAACAGGTGGTATGAAACGCTTGCGTTTACTTCATCGGTTAATTCTTGGACTTGTTCGACTGAACCTTTTGTGACAATTTCCTAGTGAAGATCTACAGTTTTTTCGTAAATATTTAAGTTAATCAAGTGGTTATGGGACATGAAGCTAAACTCATATATTTACTAGCTTGGTGTGATTGACACTTCTTGATGATCATGACAATCATTTTTGTGATTTAGACTAGCAATTGTGCGATGTTTCTTTGTCTACGAGGGAGACTAAACCCCGTTTGTGTGATGTTTCTACATCACATATGTGGGGTAGTGCCCCACGGTCTTCGGGCCATTCTTGTGGAGCTTCGGCTCAAAATTAATGGTTAGCTACCATGAGATAGCATCTCGTTTTGTGTTACACGTGTTGGTGAGTTTTCATACTCCCGTTTTGTGATAGGCCTCCCCCTTCTTGTGATTTTTGGATTTCCTGTGATGATTTCTGGAATTTTGTGCTTCACCAATTTTCGAGATTTCCATTGATAAGTTTTATCAATTTTTGTGCTTTGGTGAATTTTTGTCATTGACTTGTTATGAATACAAGTTTAGGGTATGATACCCCATTTTATCTTTGAGAAGATTCTTGTGATATTGATTAATCTCATGTTGATTTTCAATTACATACTTGTAGTAGTATGCCATTATGGTTATTACATGTTCATGCCATGTCTTTTATTTTATACCATATCATCTGATATTTATAGCTAGACTGATCCGTTTATTATTTTCTTATAAATAATACTCGGGTCAGACCGAGATGTTACAGGTGCTTCTGCTTGACTTCTCTTCTGGGATTACTCTGACTTTTGGCTAACTACTTAGATTAGTAGTTTTTGTTGTATACATTTGAGATATAGACTCCGTGATGTATACTTATTCTTTTTTGTAGCTTGTAGCTATTCCTTTGTATTATCGTGGATCTTTCAGACCACTACTCTGATGTACACTTTCATGTGTTATATATTCATATCTTTTTCCGCCATTGTGATATGGATGTCTGTGACTGACTTGTGTTATGTTTATTTCTATGTTTGTTTCCGAAGATTATATATAGCCACTGTGTGATAGCTTTGCGTTTGTATCGGTATGTCGGATTTCCTCCTTAAATGAAATGCATGCTATACTATCTGACATATCGGGGCTCGCACAAAGAAATTACATGGATGGTCGCTCTTCAACAGCCTTATTCTCCGTGCTAGTTGACAACACTACACCGTAGTGTTCTTGGTTAGCGTGGGTATAGAGGTGGGGCGTCACAAAAGTTTTTGGGGGTCGATAGAAATCCAACACTTAGAATTTCTGAGTTACAAGAATATAAGAAATAATGGAGCTAGAGCCAAAAGATCCTCAAAAGTGAGCCCTACGTTCCTATTTATAGCGGTAGGGGGCCTAAAATCTCGCATGTAATATCTCCTAGCCGTTGTGCTTGAAATTGACTAATTCTCCCACAAAAATAGGTGCCATCTCAGCAATATATGGGACTCGGTACCGATCCTCAGGTGGGAGTCTGTACTGATCCCTAAGTTTAATGATTCTCAAGTCTTCAACTCCGTAGCTTGGATCGCCTTGTGGCAGGCTTCGCAAATCCATAGTTTTTGCACCAATCTTAGCTTGTTTCTGAGTCCAAATGATGAAGTTGTAGAAGAACAACACTGCAGATTCAGGAGTCCATTAAGATCGATAGAGAATTGCACTGATTCAATAAACCAACTTTGGAAATAAACTGTCGGCATTGAGATAAGCTTGTAGGCAGAATTTGGGGTCCACCCAAGTTGTATTTGGGAGTTGGCACCGATCTCCAACTTAGGGGATCCTATTACTTTATTGTCTTGGATAATCTGGTCTTTGACTTCGTGGCTCTGTTTGTGCTTGGTTTCTAGACTCCTGGACTATCTCTTCGGGCTTTTCGCCTTGATAATTCTAAGCTCTATCTGCCTAGTTTGTTCGAATTCTGCGTAATTAAAAGGCAGGATAACATCCGACTACATTGTTAATCGAGGGATAGTACAAATTTGAAATCGAGAAGTGGTGGTTAGTATATTTGATGTAATTTCTATATGATACATTTACTTACACCTAAAGTGTTTTGGGATTATGGCTATCAATGTTTTAAATGACGTTTATTCTAACCCAATCAAATATGGTTTTGGAAATTAAATCTTTCTTAAGATTTTGTGAATATACTTATACCATTGAGATAAGTATATAAATACTTCTCTAAGCATTGAATGTGAAATGGTTTGTGAACATACTTATACCGATGAGATAAGTATATGGATATTTTTCCAAGCATTGAAAGAGTATAAATGAATAGGGAATGAGTAGTACACATGTACATATTTCTAAAAGTATTTTAATACAAGTATTTACCAAGTGATTTTAATTAATTAAAGGATTAATTAAGGAGTCTTAGTGGTTGCTTATGTGCTTAACCATGCTTGGTTTTCATATGAAATTAAATGTGTGGTTTGATTGTTTGTTTATTTGATAGTTAAATAACCGGCCATCAAACCTTGGCTAGTTTTGAATTTATCGATTATTGGTTCAGAGAGACCGGGATCATAAAAGCATGAGTTATCCAAAAAACATTTTGAACCACCATAAGGGTTCGAATTAGAGACATCTTAAAGATGGAGTTCTTTGAAATGCAAGGGCTACTTGCTACTAATCCTGTGGGTGATTCCAAATTGGATATAGTAGAAGTAGCGCCTTTGGTTTGTTCATATCTGAACAACTTGTATGGTTGAATGCTGGCATTGCTTGTTGCCTGGAGGGTAGTGTTAGCATTCCATGTGGGATTTGCTAAGAGGAAAAAGTTAATTGTCGCCTAACAAGCCTAAAACCTGGTAATGACTAAAATTAGGGGATGCAACAAAGCTATGTGGTTCGCTACCATTTGGAGCATCATTCCTCGATCTAGACTGATATTTATGGATTAGGTATGCATGCGCATGGAAAAAGGTGGGGCCAGGGTCTAGAATTGGTTTTCATAGCTGGTGTCGGAGCGATGATGTAATCCAGCTATGTCATGTTCGAAGGGTAGGCCGACTCTGTGTTTATGGGGGTTGCAAGGCTTGCAACCTTGGTACAATTTATCTAGAGATGTACTATGGTAGGTGGTTCCCCGATGCCTTGTTATTGTATGGAATCCAATTTCTAAAAGATGCCTTATGGTTTTAGATATAGAACCTAGTATTGTTGAATGTAATTATGGGTAACCATTCTAGATATGTTCTATATTTATTTTAAATCCTAGACATTGTTATAATATCACAAGATTTTCTACTAAAAATGGTTTAGCTATCGTATGGTAAAAACTCATCCGTGTTTATGTGCTACGTAGTCTTACGAGATAACTTTATTTTTGAAAGTTTTATAACATTAAAAATCCATCTGATTTATGTTTTCTCACGCTAGTTTACCAGACTGATACGGACGTTATTTTCTTATAATGCACGAGTCAGCCCGAGCATATTTCCAGATATAGTTACGGATGCTTTGGAGCTTCAGGAAACGAGCTGGGTGCCTCCAAAACATATTCACATATCTTTTATTTCCACTGCATTTCTTGCTTTGTATTTATCAGCATTTATGAGGATAGGCTGTTATAACTGTCCAGGCTGATGATAGGTTAGTTTACTCTGATTAATGTATGTATATTGTAGTTTTCTTTTGTGAAGATTATGTGTATATTATATATTACTTGTCACGATATAAGATTCTTTTCTATCTTTACTTTAATTTCACCCCAACAATCTGTCTTTCCGGCACTCGGATGCTCGGCACATGAATATCTTAGATGTATTAGTGTCAATTTTTGAGGGTCGAAAAGGCGAGTCGTTACAATATCCTTTCTTAAAACATCTTGACTAGGAATATTTAAAATAATATGTTATTTTAATGTGATAAATTTCTCATTATTACAACACATTGTGATTACTATCACATAACATATCATTTAAGGATTTTCTATTTATATACTTTAACTAAATTTCTTAATTAATTATATCATCGTATAACAAAGTATATAATAGAAAACAAATACCTTTATTATGAACAAGATTGGTCATAGAGTTAGATATATGTAATAAATTATATAATTGCGGCTAGGACATACACCAAACTCTATCAATCTCCCACTTGCACTTGGGATCAATTATGGAATCTTATTTCTATTCCTCCAACCTGTTTTCTCAAAACTAATCAGGCAAGTCCCTTAATGAGTAGATATGCTAGTTTGGTTTAATTCTCTACCCAGTCGGTTAACTGTCTCTGATGCTAATAAACTGCCGTTATCATGTAGAACCCTTTGAAGTATGTTGTTCAAGTTTTAGTGAGCTTTAGGTTCTTTTATGAACCATATCACAACATTGTTATCATATAGCCATGTCATAGGATTCTCAATATTTGGAATCACCCCAGTTATAAATTTGTGCATTTATTTATATTTCTTTTATTTCAGCGTTACTCAAAACGATGTACTTAGTCTTTAGTTAAATTAGCCACTACTTGCTGTTTGGAACATTTCAACTTAAAGTTCTTAACTTAAGAGTGAATATAAATTTAGGATTGATATACTATACTCGATATTACTTATGAAGTTCGAGTCGGTGCACTCCTTCATAATGAATTTGTTACTTCTATAAACAATCTCTAGTATTTCATAAGTACTCAAGAATCTATAAACTATCATTTAGCAATCTTGCTTTAGCTTTGATACCCTTTTTTATGTATCGGTTACATAAGCGAAGTGCTATATTATAGACAATATAGCATGCATGATCATTCCTATCGTCGATGCATAAGGAACACATCTTACATGTTCCATATTAAACAATTTAACATAGTGTCTATGTATATAAATTTAGGACATTTCAAACATCCTTTTATAATGATTATAAGTTGTGTCTTTACAAATCCTGTCTCATAAATTAAGCAACAAAACTAAAAATGAATTGTCGGGAAGAATTAGTGAAAGAGAGAAATTTTGTTTTATAGGAATCATTGAAACCTTTCTAATTCCTTCCTTAAAACCTTCTCTCTTTAATTCCTCATTAAGTCTCAATCAACTCCCCTCCTATTTATCATGTGTGGCCAGTCGAGATATGTGCCTATAAGTGTTTAAACTTTCCAAAACCATTTAGTAATTAATCTCTTTAAATCAAATTCAAATCTTTTATCGATATCGTATATCGACACACACATGCATAGCTTTATATATACGGTTTACATTAATTGCTAATTTAAATATCAAATCAAATAACATATAATGATTAATATTTCATAAATATTAATTAATTTAATTAATTTACAATGATTATAAATTAATTAAATCATGTGGTTTTTTGGAGTATACATCATTACAGTTATGGGACTCAAAGGTGTAAATTCAGTCGGTGATTATTACCGAACAATTTGAATATTAACATTCACACATCACCTTAGCTAATGGTGCGACATTTTGGTTGAATTTATCGCTTACACGTATTTTTAGTAAAAAAATTATTTTACTATTATAAGCGATACCCAGTACCATAGTAAGTTTATTTACACCAATTCTCTTCGAAAAAACTATATCACTTTAAAACTCATGGAATTTAGTTTTGGTCAAAATTCCAACATTGTCCACATTTAACTTAGTAAAGTCAAACATAAAGTTCTTGGTTCAATAATAATAATTATTATTAACCCTACTGTTATGGCCAGAGATTTTGACTATGGGTTGAATACATTTGACTGTGATACTGACGTCATATAACCGAGGAAACAAATTCTCTATTGAATAGTGTTTCACGTCCAATGCTTCAACTTAGAGCCATCTATAGTTATTCAACGAATCTCATGCCATGATTTAATTATAATCAAAGTGGAATGTCCAAGGTTCAATGATATTCTCAAGTCGAAAGAACTATGTAATATCTTTACTTTGAGATTCTTTGTTTGACCTTAGTTATATTAACCAATAAAAAACTCTTAAGTGAGTCTTTCCATAGTTATCCAATAACTATCAATACGTAACCCCTTGGTGCCTCCAGCAACCATGAATTATACACTACCCAATATCTAGAGAGCATTAAATACTCTAGTCTCAGTGGATGAATCGATGTCTTTTCTCGAAACATCTTGACTATAATATTATAACAATGTGTTATGTTAATATGGTAAATTTCTCATGCTTACAACATATTGTAATCACTATCACATAGCATATCATTTAAGGGTTTCTATTTATGAACTTTAAATTAGTTTCTAATTATATCACCATATAACGAAGTATATAATAGAAAACAAATACCTTTATTATGAACAAGATTGGTCATAGAGTTAGACATATGTAATAAATTATATAATTGCTCTTAGGACATACTCCTAACTCTATCGATCTCCCACTTACACTTGGGATCAATTATGGAATCTTATTCTCATTCCTCCGATCTGTTTTCTTAAAACTAATCGGGCAAGTCCCTTAGTGAACAGATGTGTTAGTTTATTTTAATTCACTACTCTATCAGTTAACCATCTCCGATAATGATAAACTGCCTTTATCATATGGAACCATTAGGAGTATGTTTTTCAACTTCTATTGAGTTTTGGGTTCTTTTATGAACTGTATCACAGCATTGTTATCATAGAGCAATGTCATAGGATTCTTAGTATTTGGAATCACCCCTAGCTCAGTTATAAATTTTTGCATTTATTTATACTTCTTTTATTGCAGTGTTACTCAAGACAATATACTTTGCCTTTCGTTAAATTAGTCACTACTTGTTGTTTGGAACATTTCCAACTTAAATTTCCTAACTTAAGATTGAACATATATTTAGGATTGACATATATACTCGATATCACTTATGAAGTTTGAGTTAACACATTCTATCATAAGGAGTTTGTTGTTTTTATAAATAATCTCTAGTAGTTCGTAAATACTCTAGAACACTCAAAACTATCATTTAGTCATCTTAGTTTGGCTTTGATACTTTCTTTATGTATCAAATACATAAGCGATGTGTGATATTGTAGACAATATAGCATGTATGGTAATTTCTATCATCGATGCATAAGGAACCCATCTTATATGCTTCATATTAAATGATTTAATATAGCATTCATGTACATATTTTAGGACATTCCCAACATCTTTTTATAATGATCGTAAAAGGTGTCTTTTCAAATCCAATAATAAGAATTAAACAACAAAACTAAAATGATCTTAACATGGATACATCATTAATAATAATAAGTTCTTGCTTACCTACAGTTTTAGAAATATTTTAGTGCCTCTATAATTCTTTCTTGCAGAGATATACTCCGTTATATTTTTGACTAAAATTTAAACTATTTGATTTTTCTATTTGATACTTGTTGATTGATACTTTCTATCAGTTGTGGGATCCTACCCTAATTAACTTAAACGTGTTGAATGACAAATTTGTTATATTAATTTCGACAATTAAAATTTACGATGTTATGCAATCAACGTAGCTTGCTACATTCCAACTGCATTGGTCTTCTTCAAGAAGACACATTTGCGGCTGACGGATCATATCCCTTCAGTTACATCTATCAATAACATATTTTGATACTATACTTGGAACCTATTCAAGATTTTCTCATCATGCCATATGGCTAATTCTATACTCTTAATTGCTTATTGACAACTAAGGAAGTTCCCTTTCTCAACATCGATAGGAAAATTGCAGTTTCTATTTAATATGCAAGAGTTCTTATTAGACATTCTAATTAGTTATGTCCGTTTGTGCTTGATAAATTTCATTTAGTCTTCTGTAATCATTTTTATCTTTGGATTATATCCAAATCCATTTAACTACCTGTAGTTTCTAAAAGAAATTCTTTCATTATGAAGTTGGGGTTTCTTAGAATAATAATTATTTCTCAGTGCATCGAAATAGGTATTTATTAAAATTTTATGAATTGCCTATATATATATATATAATATATATATATATATAACTATTTTGGTTTTTCAGTTTACAAAACTTATGTTCATAACATAATTTGGTCAGTTAATATTGATCAATCCCAAACTCATTTGGGATGGATCCCTAATGAATAAGTATTACGTGTAGTCTTTCAACTCACACAACCTATCAACTCCTTAACCTAGGATATGTAAGGGTTGTTTTATCAACTCTTATCTTGTATGATTTTGTAAACTTTTACTATTATGTATCATAAGGACGAGAGATTTTTGAGATTGAATCTTATTCATTTTTAGTAAAGTTGGAACCTTTTCCAATAAACTCACTTATTCGATCAAATCGAATCGTTTTTATTTTCTTTTGCACGTTATGTTATTTGCTTCCATTTTATATCTATGAACTGATCATAGACATGCTACATGTGTATCAAATATGCAATTCATGTTAGTGATAATTTATCTGTGAATTTAATGAAGTAAGTGGAATCATTCTGGTATTATTAGACTTGGACTGCATACATTTGCATGTATCAATCTAAAAAGTTCACCAACACATCTGTCGCTCCCACTAATGGGTACTTCACCCACAATATTTTCAAATAAAATTCACCGTGGCCATCCGATTCGTAATCATATGATTAAGAAAATATTTCTTGAAGATTTGGCTTAGTCTATGATTCAAAAATAATTGTAAAAGGTTTTATATAATTTTATATTTTCTATAGCTATGTATTAATTTTGTTACGATAACAAACTATCATTATTATAGTTTTACCTTACAATGAATATTCATATACAACAAAACTGTCTATTTTCAGTCAACATTAAAAAATGGTTGGTATTTCATATAAAATATTTGGTATGTTTACGAAAACGATTTTTCGTATCTTGATGCATTCATTAATAAGTGTTGTATGGCATACTCCCACTATTTCTTCCATTACTA
Organism: Allium fistulosum; assembly: GCA_030737815.1. NCBI lineage: Eukaryota > Viridiplantae > Streptophyta > Magnoliopsida > Asparagales > Amaryllidaceae > Allium > Allium fistulosum. The sequence continues at coordinate 539,228,622 of CM060901.1, read as the reverse complement.
TAACAGCATATGAAATACAGAGCTCCATCTAACCACTTATAATAGGCAATTTATTTCGTCCACTGTAACTATCGAGATTTTCAAATCAAATATCTTGAACTCAAAAAATTAACTTTTGTAGGAAACAATTTCTACATGAAAATATAAGTGAAATTAAAATCACATTTCTCATTCTATATTAAGTATCTTTTAGTGTTTTATACAATTCTTATTTTTAATGTCTCTTCATGAAGAAGAGGGACAATTCACTCTCTTCACCTCAACTGTGCCTATCTTACATTAACTCTCGATTGTTCACTTTCCTTTCAAAATGTTCGAACCTATAACATCCCAAATTTTGGGTAAATATATTTTGACATTCTTATTAAAACTGTTTTGGAGAATAAAGCAAATATTTTAAAATCGTTGAAACTAGAAAAATAATATTTTAATAAAAGAAAATTTGTTATAAGAATAGAATAAAATCTACACAAATGCCTCGAGCGGATTTTTAAATAGGTATAATGATGATCTAAAGGAGGCTCGATTAAGAGATGGTAAAGGGTGCGGATTTTATTAACTAAAAATTATAAATAATCAGGCTAAATATTCATTATGAAATTTAATCTTTCCTCCATCCACCATAGCCCTTATAATAACCCTAGATTCTCACTATTTCTTCCTCTATAGAAAATTTAAATATCAACGTAATTATTTCTTCTCTCGGCTCCATCCTCAAAAAGCTGAGATCCTGAGTTCTTCAGCAAAGCTAGTATGAGGTGAGTATAATTCATTTATAGAGAACCTATATTTTGTTAGTAGAGAAGATTATATTTTGATTTAAATAGTGAAAAATAATGCTTGTTTTTTATTCCAGAATGTTTAATCCATTAAAATTAGATGTTAATGGCTTGGTAACTTGTGATGTTTTGATCAGAATCACCGAATGTGCTTAAATCTGATCTTGAATGCTTGAAATTGTTCTAGAATGTTTGAATATACCACTACTAGTTTAAAACCAGAGACTTATATTCTTTAAATTTGATTCAATATTAGATGTATTGCACTCAAATGAATTGCAAAAGATAGGGTAGACAGGGTTTGGTGAAGTGGAGACGAATTGGTCGTAGAACGAGGTGAATTCTGGCGAACGACTAGTGATTTCTAGAGCTTACTACTCTAGGATTGTCAACACTAGTCGACCGTGGTGCACACAATCAATCGGTCTATGTGTGTAAACCTAGAACAGCAAGCTCGAGGAAATTTACAGTGTATTGTTTAAATTCTTTTGAAAATTCTAAAAAAAATTAATAATAATTTTGTAGCATATAAAATATTTTAGAACTTTTTAATTTGAAATTTTATAAGGAATTTAAATAATATTTATTTATATCAGAAAAGAGGACCTAAATATTCAAACATTTTCAAATCAAGGAAAATTTTGATAAAATCTATGTTTATGGACCTGAAAATTTTAGAAAATATATTTGAAATATTATAACATCATGTTATTGGACCAATTATAATAATATTTATTTTAGATTTTTTTGTTTGGAATTTTGATAAATGAAGGGATTAGAAAAATAAGTTTTGGGAATTTTATTGAATTTAATTCAATAGAGGTGATTTAAAAATTTGTTTGAAAAATAATCATTTAAAATTCCAATTTGAAAATTTGAATTATATTTTAATGGTCCAAAATTTGTTTGGAAAATTATTTTGGCAAAATAGATAATATTTGGAAATTTTTGGAATTACATTGAAAATAAATCAATTATTTTAAAATTGTTAAAATTTGAAAAGTGATATTTTAGCAAAAAAAATTTATACGAAATAAAATGAAATTTGGACAGAATGCCTCGAGTGGATTTTTAAACGGGTATATGCCGACGGTTCAGGTAATAAGGTGGTTAAGGCTTCAAAATTTATTTAATGTAAAATAAAAATAAAATGGAAAAGTATTATTGGATCACACTTTTTTATCCTTATCAATATAATAATTAAAGTTTAACATATTAATTTCCTTAACCCTAAAGTCTCCCCACCCAAATCTATATAAACACTCCATTAACTGATCACTCCATCCTTCTAAAAGCCCATAACTCAATCACACCCATTTCTTCTTCAACTTCATCGCCCTAACACGCTCATCAAGATCACCAGCACCAGCTGGTGAGAACATATTTTTTTGATTCCATGTTCCTATGTGTTTTTTCTTACAATAAACCTATGTATACACTGTTAACTCCTTCCTCATCAATTGCTTGACATTGCTTTGTATTATGCATATACAATTGCTTATTATAAGAGTATAAGGTATAGAAAGTAGGGTCTCAAGGATCATGTCGAATTTTGCCAATGATCATCACTGAATGATGACCTGAATGACGAACTTCTTGGCATTATTGCCTCAAAATTCATCACAACTAGTCGACCGCTTAGAATCCCAACGTTCAACCGATCGTGTTGCAAATCTAGGCAGTAATGCCCAAAACTAGACCAGTTTCTTCCATTTTGCTTCTTTCTTCCTTCCTTTGATTGTTTTGCACTTTTGTGATGTTTTGAAATTGTTTTATATGTCATAAACACATTGGAAGGGATTAGCATTAAAATGGTAAGTGAAGAGGTTTAAGCTTAATGTATATAAGTTTTTAAGTTTCCAAAAAATATTTGTTGATTGTTTACTTGTTTTGAGTTATTGTGTGGTGACCTTAGATTGATTTATACTACATATACAAAGAATTATCCACTGGTATCATGGTTCATTGCATCAAAATGGTTTAAAAAGAGATATAATTTGAAAAGTGATTCACAAAGAATGTATAACATATTTAAAATTCATTTAAAACTTGAAGTTTTATATTTTAGAATTTTTGAATTTTTGAAAATGACTTTGACATATATATATGATAATAATTTAGAAATATTAAACATGGAAATTTCAAAATATTTTAGGTAATTTGAATTTAAATTCAAAAATAAGGATTTTTAAATATTTTTAAATAAAGGAAAATATTGATAAAATTCTTGTTTATTATTTTGAAAATTTAAGAAAACATATTTTAAATATTTTATGATAAAATATATATCATTATAAAAGTTAAATTTGAATTATTTAAATATATTTTAGGATTTAAATGTGAATTAAAGGACTAAATCCAATTTAAATCATTCAAATTTATTTTAGCTTGAATAACATGAAAACTTGTATTTGCAATGTTATACAAATTTATTTATATTTTTATTCTATGATTCCAAGTTATTAACTTTATTTTATCCCAATTGTTAATATTCAATGTCGTGTTTTATAATTATTTCTGATATAATTTTTTTTATAAACTACAAGTTTTAACTATGATGCACGAACATGACAATCATATAGGTTATGTGATGGGCTATAGTAGCATATCTGGAATAAATATCGTATTAGAAGTCAAATGATTCAAGGGTCGCAATCGAAATTGGGATGATCTTATCCCTCATTACTGTGTCTAAACGATCTGTTGCATGGACATATGAAGATATTAAAGATGTCAAAAATTGTTGGAAGCGTAGGTCAAATGAAGAGAAATAACACCATTGGATGAAAAAATAAAAGTGGACTATGGTACACTTAAGATATATCATGCTTTCAAATGCCAGGAGGGCAGGTGCAACTAAGAGGTTATGTGAAGTGCACTCACATTTGGTTGGAAGTACATGGGCGAAAAAGACTGCAATGACTTATCAAGGTAGATAGTCTAGTAGAGGGTAAATCCACAAAAGAGATTTATCAACGTGAATCCTATTGGGATTCACGTAAGAGAGTATGATATAGCACTCTCATAATGAAAAGTGGAAATGCCAAACCTCGTAAAATGATTGGTTTGAATAATGATTTGAATTTATACAATATAATGCAACTCATATGTAAATATGGATAGGATATGATCTCCCAGTTGATTAGAGTTGCAACTGTATATATTATATTGAATAGTGCCATAACATGTTTGTTATCACTGATTTGTAAAAATGGGGATTGAGGAATTTGTTTGGTGTGAGTGAGCCTATGTGTAACTTTTATGCCCATAAAACTGAAATGAGACATTCATTTATTCTTATTGCACTATTATACTCACAGTTAGATATCCAGCCAAACTCGAGGTTTTATTTTGTGACATATCATTGGGTCAGACTAAGGTTTTGTTCCAAGATAAATTCATTTTCCCATTTCTAAGTCATTTCTTATGAGATCGACAAAGACTGGAATATGTATAAAAGTTTAGAGTAGTGGTTGATCTAGAGCTACACAGACGCGGACTTTCTATTGGTATTAGAGGAACCATTAGAGTAATCTGGAGTGAGAACAACCATGAGACCCATCTCAAGTCTATAGATCTATGTTAGTTCGTACATTGGTTCTACTGTATATAGTTGATTGTGGTTGTGATAAGACATCATGGTTTTGAGGCAGTTTTGTATATATAGTCTGCCTAGTTGATGATGGTATAGATATGTTGTGTTTGATTCGATGTCGTGTTTACATAAATTTTGATCAGTGTGTGTGTATCTTTTATTCTGATGTGTTGTGGGACCTTTATTTATTATGTTCCAAATATGTTATATGTACAAACTCTTAACTCATGTAAATTACATTGTGTCGAGACAAGATACATATTATTTTAGATGTGTTCAGATATTAAAATGTATCCTTGAGGACTTAAAGTAGTGTGTATGAGAGATCGCTCCTCTCGAGTCCATTAGTTCGGGCTATCAGATAGTGATTTCACTCTCTGGTAATCTAGTCACTGGAATAGGGCATCGCATATATTTTGAGAAGAAATATCCTGTTTTTAAAGTTAAATTTGAATTATTTAAGTATATATTAGGAATTAAATTGAAATAAAAGATTAAATCCTATTTAAAAATAATTTAAATAAAATATGGTATTAAATGACATGACTTGTGATGAAATGTGAACGTGTTTATGATGATAGGGTAGTTCACACATATTTGAATTTAAATTCCATCAATGATTGCAAATTATTAACTTTAAAATGTCCTTGATGTCAATATCTAATGAATTTTCTATTTCGTGCTTTATAAATGATTATGATGTTGTAAATTGCAAGTTAATGCTATGATGCATGAACACGACATCTATATGTGATATAAAATGGGACACAATGCCTTTGGGAATAAATGGTATCATGGGAGGTTAAATACAAATGAATTTGAACTGAATTTAACCTATGCAGCAAATGAGAGGAGGTGAGACTACTAGATGTAGAATTCATCCTAGCATACATATTTTGGACCGCACCCAGAATCGTGACGACCTGGTCCATCGTCACTTATTGTCCAAATGATCTGTTGCATGGACACAGCAATGATGATAGGCACGGTGTAAAAGAGGAACCGTGAAAGAGTTGAAGAGTAATCTCACTAGTGGAAACATAGTGGAACGAAGTATGAAGATTATAACACAATGAGGTCAGTGCCAAAGGTGAAACGGGGGAGATAATGGTGCAACAAATAGATCGTGTTGGGGTACCCACAACATCTGATTGGAATGTATACACTAAGAACCTGCCTTTTCGACCCCCGAGTTCAATACCTGAACTGACGTCAACACCTCAAGAACTGAAAAGGACGAGTTGTTGGGTATGATAAAATAAATTGATACAGTTCTACCCAATAACTTTCAAAGTTTCACTATAAAAGGAAATATAATATAATATCGATAATCATAATCATATCACATCACCATAATATGTCTAACTGTCAAATACATATATCTGTGCAACATAAATCAAACCCAAACCATATACATAATCAAATCCAGTTCATTACCCTTATTACATCATATACAATTTATACAAATGAGTCCCTGTCTCCCATACCATCTCGTCTCTAATCACCATCAATTTAGATATATAAATAAAGGGGAAAATAGAAGTGGGTCAGATATAAGTCTAGTGAGTGAGCCATACTTTACTCTACATATAATACAAAAATAACACTATAGCATTATATGAGTCTAATGCTCGCTCACTCCATGTCGTACCTAGTCATCATATACATTTAGTCATACCGCATCATCTCTATGTGGACTCACTTCCCTGAACTGGCCTCATGCCCTACAGGGCTGCCTACTTTCCATCGTCATGTAAATCACATATAGGACTCACTTACCTAGACCGGCCTCATGCCCAACATGGTCACCTGTTGTCCTCGTACATAAGCTGGATAGATGCCTTAGATCGCCCAAAGCCTAAAGGTTCGCTTAACATCCACCTCCACACTGGTCCATCGATGCCTTCAGAGAAGCAATACAATACCTGGACCACCTACTTGTGTCATAGGTCTATATCCGTATCCTTGGCTGCCTACTTACGCTACAAACTCATTCACATCTATGTCCATCATCACATCAGTTTACATATGACAACAACATAAATATCCATTTCAAACAACAATCAACAATACACACACTCACTTGAATTCATAACACCATCATTTTCTTCATCAATGGCCTCCAAACACCTTCAGAATACAGAAGAAACTAGACTCGAACTAGTAAACGGTATTATATATAGGCTCGTATGGGACCAGTTTCAACCTGACCCAAAAACAGGGCACCGGTGCATCGGTTGGCATAACTGGTGGACCAAATTTTTTTGGAAATCGTGAAGCCATGGATTTGGCTTCTTTACTACACAATTTCGCCTCCAATCACCTCTGTTCTCCCTTAGGTTACCTAAGAACATCTGTAGTACCTAGCTGTATGTTTCTAAGTCTGGTTTAGCATTTTATTTCATCAATTTAAGTGTAAATGTAACGACCCGTGTTTTTGAGTATTCGAATTTAAATATTTAATTTATTTAAATATTCAAATCCGAATTTAAATATAATAAAATATTTATTTCAAATATCTGCCCGATTTTTCTTGGTGTATTTTTAATTTATTTTATAGGATTTTTCCATAATTTTTAAATTGGAAAATAATTAAATTTTCGTTAGACGCATTTCGCGACAAACGTTGGTATTTTGAAACTTTATAGAATAAGTTAATCAGTGTATTTTATTGTTGTTTTGGGATAGTGTCGCATTGTTGTGTGCGATCATATTTTTATTTCGGTTGTTCACATCTCGTACGCAAATGCGTTATTGTGTGGTGGTGTACCGCAATCTAACTTTTTCAAAAACCAAATTTATTATCAACACACACACATGCAACATCTCTTTTCACATCTTTTATCAGCCTTGCGTGTTGACTTTGGTTAACTTAGAATATATGGTTTCCTTGTGTTATAAGTAATTGGATTATTTGGTATCTATATATTAACACATGCATGGAACACAAAAGAGACACACTATCATTTTTCCTTCTCGCATGCAAAAACGAAAAAAATTAACAGTGCTACTTTCCATTTATAAACTCATAATTCCAATAACTCTACATATACAAAGTATTAGCCAAAGTCACCAACATAAAAGTTGTAAGGACGAAGAGATCTACATTTTCCATTCTTGTTGCACTCGAAATGGTGGCGTGTGGAGGTCGTGGCGGTTAGGAGTGGTTTTCAAGGAGGAGCAGGTCGTAGTGGCCATGTGGCGACTAAGCTTGACCTTGGTGGTGACCGATGCAAAGAGGAGACGACGTGTGATGCGCTAGCACAAACGGTTCATTAAATAGTCGAGCAGAAAGAGGGATATGGTGGATGGAAGTGACAGCATGGAATGGTGTGTGCACGCATGTAGCTGGAGCTTGCGTTTTCATGTAAAAAATTATTGACAATTTGACTTAAGACCTTGGAAATGTGGTATTTTGCATGTATGGAGGAAGGTGAAGCCATGTTGCTTGTGCGTTGGTAGTGAATGGGGTGTTGGGCCGTGCATTTTGGCTTTGGGGTGACAATAGTTAATAAATTTAATTACTTAATTTAGTTTGTTAGTTTAAGCTTTTAAACTTTAAATGTGAATTTGGGAAAAATAAGGGATTGTAGGGAACGGGGTATTGGGCCTTGGTGGGCTTTGGTTGGTAAGGTTGATTAATATTAAGTTAAGTAATTAATTATTTTAATTAATTTGGAAACTTATAAAATTAACATGTTGCTCATACAAGGTCCAATCGAGATGTGGTCTTTTGCGTTGCACTCGTAATGGCATTATCTAGGCGATTGAATTGGTTTGATTGAGTTTGAAGCAAGTCAAAATTCGGACTAAAATCAAACGTCATTCGATTTTAGTTTAAGCTGGATTGCCAAAGTGTCCATTGGAACTTCAATAAGTTTACTCACCTCTAAATAAATTATATGATATTTGTGTTGCTATAAATTATTATTGAATGCTTGGATGATAGTTTATAGTGTTGTTTGATTATTTGTTTGATTTAAATTTTCATTTAAAAAGAAGATGGCATAAATAACCAATATGTTATAGGGAATAAAAACAAAAAATGAAGTCGATGTGTACGTAACGAATAGGTCATTACAGAAGACGTCAAAATACACATACATATGTTTGATTTACAGAGGACTTTTGTAGAGAGACCCTAAAGGGTTTCTCACCAATATTAATTTACTTATATTCTGATGTTGTTAAATTGTTGTTTGGTTGAAAATATTTATGACATACTTTTTGGTTGTGTAAGCGTCGCTACAGCGATTATCATTATACTGTCACTTATAAAATATCATCCCCTTTAACCCTTGTTGTGTGCTGAACTTGAGCTTATATTTTTACAAAATAAATGTTTGTTCATGTTTTGCGCTTTGAAAATTATTTAAACCATATTCTCAAATATTTTGGGAATCTTGAAAATGAAGGATAAGTGATGATTAAAAAAATTCAATGGAGTTATAAATTTAAGTAACTTCTTTCGGGATAATTAACCCTAATTCAAATTTATAAAGCAATTATAAAATTGATTAATTATTTTTTGAGATAACTATTATTGTTTTAAATTTATAAAAGATTATAAAATGGATTTAGTTATCTTTCGGGATAATTAATGTTGTTTAAATTGATAAATTTATCTTAAATATTTTATAAATTCTTTGTAAATGGGTTTGCAAGAATTGTATAAGTATTTGAAAAGAATTAGTGGTTTGAATATGTTCTTAATTATTATTTAATTATAGTAAAGTTAATTCATAAAAATTTTATGATGTTTAGAGTTAATTACCTGATGTAATAAAAGTAATTAAAGCTAAACTGATTTAATAAAATGATTAAAGTTAATTAATCATTTTAATATGATGTTTAAGATTAATTAATCATTTTATTAAATGATGTTAAAGTAATAAAGTGGTTTAAATAAAAGTTTTTAAAATTAATTATCTGATTTAATAAAGGTATTTAAAGATAATTGATTTATTTAAAGGAGTTATAAATTTGATTAGTTCTCTTTCGGGATAATTAATATGGTTTTAAATTTATAAAAGTTTTTAAATTGATTTATTATATTCTGAAATAATAAATGTTGTATGAAATTTATAAATGAGAAAATATTTAAAATGGAATATTTTTTAAAGAGTATTTTTAAAGTGCTTTACAAATATTTGTGATGTGAAAACCGAACACTAGTACGGATTTTAAAAGTTTAAAAGCTTGATTTGGTTATGGAAAGAATAAGAAAATTTAATTTTCGTAAACAATATAGCTCATATGGAAAGGATTTATTCATATTCTTAGCACTAAGCATCAAGATATGGAAACTCGTTTATATCTCGAAGGTTAAAATTGTTGTCAAGGCAGTGCCTAAAGGTAACACTACCTTCACCTGGCCGGCTTAATTTTCAACTGAGGGATAGTACAAGTTTGAAATCGACGAGTAGTGGTAAGGGTATGACATTTAATTTCCATATACGATCATTTTGATTATTCCCAATAGTTGATTTATTGACTATTGATTCGGCTTTCTTTTTTGAATATCGTCAATTTAAGATGATTTGTTGCTCACTTGAGCGTTGATGTCATTTTTTGGAAATGACTAAAACCAAAGAGCAAGTGGACGTGTAGCTATGTCGGGTTGCTCCCATTACGGTATATTCACATCTACTCTAGATTGGATTCGGTGGTATGCGCACGGAGATGTAAAATACTCGGATTCTCAGTAAGGTTGGCGGGGTCCATCTAGTACATTTCTGAGAGAGTCACAGAGAAAATGACCCTCTTAAGTATATTATTTATAGGTATACTTTCGTTGAAGGGGGATAACCCTCCTAGTCATTGTTGGAAAATTCCTTTCCTTGTTGTTGATTCAAATCTTTGAATTGTTTTCTTAATTGCGTCGAGAAGTGAATGGATTTCTTCTTGATGTTTAATTATTTATGTCCATTCTTTAAGTTTGGATTTTGACCTCACTTATACACATTCTTTCAAGTTTGGGTTTTGTAAATTGTATTTCCATTCTTTCGTGCATGGATGTTGTTCTTGTGTGGTAAAACCCATTCCGTGTTCAGCGGCGTGGTCTCAAAGAATTATTATATGTTCATCATATTACTTGATTTTTCTTACACTGGTATTTCTAGACTGATCCGGGTGTCATTTTATTGTAATGCTCGGATTAGACCGAGTATTTTTCTAGGTTGTCATTGGTGGGACATGGAGCTCATGGAGTAGAGCTGGATGTTCACATGCCATACTATTTTATTTTCGTTGTATTATTATATATATTCATCGGCAATTGTAAGGTCATGAAGTTATAACTGTCCAGGACAATGAGGTTTGTTTTAACTCTGATATACTATGTATTTTAGAGTGACGGCTTTTACTGTCTTTGTTATATTATATGTTATCGTTCCTTTATGAGATTCTGTTTCTACTATTCTTTTCTTTCCATTTACCCTAACAATCTGCCTTTTCGATGATTGGATGTTCGACATTTGAATACCGTAGATGTATTGAGTGCCGACTTTCGATGGTCGAAAAGGTGGGTCGTTACATTTGGCATCAGAGCTTAAGCTTAAGCGAGAACCTTGGCTTTGGTAGGTTATGCCTCATTAGAGATAGGCTAAGTGGCACCCCAGAATGAGTTGACAGTATTATATATATGAGAGCGTATTTGTTATTGCTATAAAACCATATTATGTTAATTGATCTATTGAGTTGTATGAACTTTGGTTGAGATGTGGGATTCCACGGTGTCGATAGGGATTTCAAAACATATGAACAAGGCAAACGGACATAATATTGATTTTTGAAAATCAGGTAAATGAAATATTTTACCAAGAATTATATATTATATATATAAAGGAATAATTTTCAAATTTATATAATTATTTATAGTGTTTGTTCGGTAATGATAATGTTTCTTTACTATCATTATTATTTGATTTGTCATGCTCGGATAATTTAGGAGCATTGACGAATGTTTGTTTGGTGTTAATTTATGTTCAACCGGTTTATGAGCATTTATTGTTTGATAATTTTAAGTACATTAAAATGAACCACTTGTGAATTAAGTTTCACAATTTGCTACAAGGTGTTAGGTGAAAATGCTAGGTTAAAAGTCATCTTTTAACAAAAGTTGTTTAATATAATCTAAATGATAAGACATTTAGAGGATAAATATTTGAGAAAATTTTGTTATAATATAAGAAATTTTTTAAAGGTACATTTTATACGAGTATGGTATATATAAAATGATTTATATGATTTATAAATGGTGTCTTATAAGTAAAAGGGAGATTTTAAGAATTTAAATCTCGGTATTATTTAAAATAATTTCAAAAGGATTTGAGTAAGTAATGGTAATATTACTTGGAAATATTTGTGGGAATATATATATTTCAAAGTGAAATTTATAAATAGAGTTTACAGAAAAAAGGGATTTAAGCAAAGAATTTGAGAACTTGAGTCCCAATGTTTTCGAAAGTTGTTTTCAAAGTTTGGAGTAAATAATAATAGCAATATAAAATAAGTATTTATGTGTAGAAATATATATATATATATATATATAACTTAAAAGAGATAAGAAAGCAGTAAACTTGCTACTGTCGTTGGAAAATAATTCTGGTAATGACTATAGCATCATCGGCGTTTATTTTCGAGTTTCTAAATGGTGGAAAACTACCATAGTAATTTACTATAGGGTTGTTTTGGTAAATCAAATTTTCCTTTAAACTTTAAAAGTATGATTTGATATATAAAAGGGAGATATGTACATTATTATTATTTTAAAAAATGATTTGAAATAAAAACCGAGTATTTAGTTCTTAAGTTTCCTTTAAGGAAATCGATTTTAAAAAAGAGTATTTTGAATAATAATTTGATAAATGAAATTATTTAAACTCTTGGATAGAAAAGAGATAATTTAACTCAAGTTTTAAATGGGTTTAAATGGATAGGAAGGTTTTAAGAAGCATTATTTTATTAAACCTGCAATTTTTATTTAAACATCTAAGTCATATAAACTATTTGATGTTATTGGGCCGACTAAATAAAAACCTTTCCTTAGAATACTCTAAGGTAAAGAGGTCGAAAGGTTGAATTAATTTTAAGACCCATATTATGTTTAGGCCTCCATTTGAATTTGAAAATAAAAATAAATAAATGAAATAATAAATAAATGACATAAAATTGACATTTTGTATATACTCTTAGGATGTAGAAGGGTATTATACAAGTAAATTAAAGTGAAGTAAATTTTTAATTTAATGTTTATAAAGATGTGACTTTATAAAATATTTATAAACTTAAGTGAAAATTTATGGAATAATTCATAAATAATTTTAGTAGTGAATGAAATACTAGAAATTAAAATGAAAGGGATTTAGAAAGATTGGTGTAGTTAAGAAACCAATTAGATTAAGTACGTAAATTATACGTAGATTATTTTGTTCGCACGATTCCTGATCTAGAATTTGAATACATAACTTTGAGGTTATTCACACCAGTCTGAAAAAGGATTTCTTACATGATTCTTGTTAGCGAACACTTGATTCAGATTCTTGATATGATAGTATTTGGCTGTGTAAGGAAAACGGAGGTTTCTAATCGAGAAACCTGGTTAGAGTCCGCGCTAGGGAGGTCGAGTGAGCAATACTAGTTTGGAAGTAAAGTTTATGTAACCAAGCGAGTGATTGGATCAGATATTGTGTATGGATGATTTATGTACATCATACGGGCCTAAGTAAACTTGTTGCATAACTTAAGAAAATTATGAACTTAAGTAAAAATTCTAAATATTGTTTGTTAAGTCACTTAACATTTTAAATAGTGTAAAGTGTTAGTTTATTCCTTTATGGAATTTGATTTGATTCGATTTGAGTGATTGTGTGATTTTATAGACTATGGTTTATAGAGTTGTTGTTTGTTAGGACTTAAATTCCGGTGCTTTTGAAAAAGTGATTTCAAAAGAATTTATGAAAGAAATGTAACATCCTCCACTTGAAGGCCTAAAACTAATGGCTACGGATGTTTCGGTCATCCATAGTTATTAATTCTCGGTGACCAAATGCGGTAATGTTAGATACATTGATATAACAGAAACACATGGATATTAAAAAAAATTAAAACCATTAAACAAATTTCTCATTCCATTTCAATCATATTTCAAATTCATTACATAATCCCGAATTCGAGAACCACGTTCAAAGAAAATATAATTATTATAAACTACGCCAAGAGCGACATATGAAGATGCCCTCTTGGATGATCAGAGTCTATACATAGAAAATTAAACAACTTTGCCTTTACATCAAAACACAGCAAAATCAAATAGAAAAGAACTCATATTAGCTAGCTTGCCACCTGCACGTCTCCGAAAGCTTATTCATCTAAAAGAGAACCTGAAACCCTCAACTCTCAATCTACTCAAAATCAATTGAGCATCCGAGCGTTTAAGGGGAAAACATAAACTTCGAGTCAGACATAAAACCTGGTATGAATAATAACCTACCATCTTGAACCATTTAGATATCTAGTGAGACCACGCCGCTTAGCGGAACGGGCTTTCCCCTCACTAGTATCTTACTCAAAAATTTATAATAACCATATATTGTGCCTTTGCATCCACAATGGTTAAAAACATAGCAATTTAAAATATCATGATGATATGCAAACAAGGAAAATATCCTGGATTTCTCATTCCCATTCATTTGACTATCTGTCACATTTATAGCTTTTAGGGTCACTATTAACCTATTAGTTCTCATGGGCTGACTAATAACCTGGTTAAAGCTTATGGACTATCTGTCTGATCTTATAGTTTTCATGGGATCACTAAGAACCTATTGGCCCCTGCTAATAACTTCATTCCATTATTTCATGGGTTCTCCCTAAACCTATTAGTATCTCTAATAACTTCGCTTATATCATATTTTTCATGGGTAAACTATGAACCTATTGATCCCTGTCAATAACTTTATCCGGATATAGTTTTCATGGGACCACTACGAACCTATTAGCCCCCTGCCAATAACTCTTTCCAAACATAGTTTTCATGGATTTACTATGATCCTGTCTAAATTGACAACTTCTTGATCAGTCTTTGGGCATCTTATGTTCTGGTCTACCTGAGCTCCTGGATGCAATTCTGCTCATTCAGGAGTTAACTTAATTTATATTCACTACTGGATCAACCTAGCTAGTTATTCTGCCCTTACTCCCCAAAATACAGTTATCGGTCCATTATGTAGTGAATGTATTTATAGAAGAAGCATATACAATAACATAACAATACTAACATTTAAGGTTTAATATCCTTGAAATCATTTTTACATGAAACATGGTTAATCCCTTTAACCCATTCTATTTATCAAGGAAAGCTTCTTCAAAAACTCCAAAATTTAAAAACCATTTCAATGCTCTTTTATTTTGCCATAGGTTTTTCCTTTAAAAATGAGATTGGGTTCTTTGTTTTGAGAACTAAGGCTTTCAAAATGTTAGACCTTTTCTTTCGAAACCATTAGAATATCTCTTTCGAAAGCACTCAAATCTTCTTTTCAAAACACTAAGTATATGCCTTTCAAAACACTTTAAAATATCTCTTTCAGAAGCATCAAAACCTTCCTTTCAAAACCATCTAAACATTTCTTTCGAAAGTATTAAAGCATATATTTCCAACTTATAGAAGCATAGCTTCGAAACCATTTGAAAGTACCTCTTTCAAAACCATTGGGTTTATTCTTAAAATAAATTTTTGAGTCAAAATGAACATAAGCGAAAGTACCCCTTTTGAAATCATTAACCTTCAAGTAAAAAGTTTAGGGAAAACAGATGGTTTCGGAACCATCCTTTCGAAAGCTTTAATCTTTTAGTAAAACAATTGGAAGGATAGCTTCGAAACACCTTTTGAAGCCATTTCCTTTGAAATATTTAGTTCAAATGACTACTAGAGCCCTTTCGAAAGCATTGGGAAGCGGCTTTATATTTATAAAAACAAAAGCTTGCCTTTTGAACTCATTGAAAACTTTCAACCTATTCGAACGGTGTGAAGACGGCATCAAGATTTCGACTTGGTTCATAACTACCCTTTCGAAAGCTTCTCCTTAAAACATAATATACGACAACTTGTTCGAAAGCTACCCTTTAAAACAAAAAGGCGGCAATCCCTTTGAAAGCTATATAAAAGTAATTCACCCCCTTTGAAAGCATCCATTAATAGAAAAGAAAGTGGCACCTCTTTTGAAAGCAAAGCTAAGACCTTCAAAAGCTATTTAAAATGGCCTTAACCCCTTCGAAGGCATGCTTTTGACTCTATACCTTCTGAATTTCTCCAATCCACTACGTACCAAGCATTGATACCATATGTATTGGTTTCGACTTGGTTGGGAGCGAGGTACGGGGTCGAAAGATCGCTACGGGAAGTGGCGAAACAATACATCCTTACAAAACTGTTTTGTTGCCTTTTTAAGTAAATGCCTTTCAACTAACTTGCCTATTTGTAAAAATATAATTGGTTGCCCTAAACTTTACTAAAATCTTTTCTAAAAGACTACCGAATTCATCCAGAATTAATTAAAAATAATTAACAAAGAAGCCCTTCCCTTTAGCAAAACAATTAAAACATTCAAGTCGTCCAACTAAATTAATTTAATTTTCCATAGTAAATTACTTGGGGAAAATCCCCAAAAATCATCAAAATTCACTTTTAATATGTTATCCAACCTATATAAATTTCGGACCCAAAATCTTTTATATAATAGCCGAAATAATTTTTTGAACCCAATTATTTATTGCTTTCTTCAAAAATTCATAATAAATTATCCATAGCTTGGATAATTATGAAAATTTAAATCCATCTCCAAAATAACGTTTTACATAACATATTAAATCCTCATGGCATTTGAAACCAAATATATACGATTTTAACCTTAAAATCGAATAAAACATTTATCAAACATACTTGTTAAAATCCAACATATCATGTAATCCAAGCATATCATCATTAAAATCATCATAAAGGTTTTAAACTTAAAACTCGAAATCAAATGCTCTTTAAAAATGAAAATGTGATGGTTTCGATTATTATTCACCTTGCTTTGGACAAGAAATTTGAGATTTGATCTTGGTTAATTCTCCTTGCTCAATTCCTTAGCTTTTAATTGATTTTCTTCTCTTTTTCCCCAGGTTATGGCCAGCTTGAGCTCTTTGGTTTATGTTTTAGAATTATGAACTTATGAAATGAAAAATGGGAATACAGGTTTAGGGGTTAAGGGTTATGGTGGACGGCTATTCCCCATAATACCCTTGCCTTATTCTCTTATTAGTTAACTTATAAAACTATTTCCATATACTCATTCTTCTAAATTTGTATTTAGTTAAGCACAGTCTCTAATAAATTTTCAAATCTCAATCCCCTTAACACTCTAATCTATACATTATTCTATTTAATTTATCTAATTAAATCTCCTAAATAATGTTCTTTAAAATTATTGGTGTTACAAGAAATAATAGTAAAATTATTTTGAACACTTTGGTGAAGTATTACCATTATTTCAGGATATTTGAAAAGAGCTTTTGTGAGGTAATTTTTCAAATATTTTTACTTGTGACTAAAGTTGGGCGAATTGGGGGTTTTCAATTCTGGAAGACTCGCCAGGTGTATTTGTTTACTCTAATTGTTTTTTTAGGAGGAACCACAATACCACTAGATGCTCTATATTGTTTTGATTTTAGAGTTATACCATGCTTCGGTAGGAGGAGCCTCCTTTTTTCCATAATTTATTTTGGTTTTTTATTTATTTCTCTTTGGAGGAATTTGAAAATATACTTTGAATACAAAACCCGGGCATTTAGTTTTAAATTTATTTTTTGAAATAAAAGATTGTATGCTTATTATTTCACAGAGTATTCTCTATACTTTAGTTGCATATGGTTGTTATATTATTTATGTTGCTACTGTATTGCTCTTTTGCCATCATGATTCTCTTTTGAATTATGTAAGTACGAGATAGGTACAGGGATGCAAGAAATTACTCTTTAATTCCTTGCGCCCTGTATTTGCATCGAGATTGTGCGTTGCTTACAAAAATAAAATATAAAAAATCAAATACAAAAGAGGTACATAGTAGATTTAGGTATTGGTGATTGGTTGATGATTTTATGCTCCAGATATGGGAGGCCACTTGGCTTTTGTTTTCTTTGGTTTGATTTAGCCCAGCTGTGGCGAGTTGTAGTTTTTCAGATCTACCCACGAAAAGGAGGTGCTGTCAAAATTTTCCACAATATAAGGAACTATAAGAGTTCAAGAACTCATTTTAATTAATAGTTTTTAAACCATAAGGGTTTGAAGAAATTTTCTTCTATTGAGAATTTCGAGGAAATTCTTTTAAGAGGAGAGGAATATAACGACCTATATTTTTGAGTTTTCAAATTTGAATTTAAATATAATAAAATATTTGTTTCAAATATCTATTCGATTTTTGGTGACGTGTTTTTAATTTAATTTATAGGATTTTTCCATCATTTTTAATTTGGAAAATAACTAAATTTCTATGATACCCATATTATTAAAGAAAATTATAAATAATGTCATTTAATAATACAGAGAATATGGTTTGTTAAGGGTGACCAAATATGAATGTATCTTTAAACTAACACTGACATGTCATACTTATGGTTTACTTAATCTCTAGAATAAAATTTGACATGTACAATCTTAGTTCAAAGTAATAAATACATTGGTTTCTCAGAATCGGAATAGTATATCATATAAACAATAGTCACAGAGCGTGGTGGAATAAAAAATCTTATATACATATACAATTGTGAGTCTACAAATAAAATACTAGACTCATATAATATATATGTGTTACAAATCACTAACTCAAATATACATCTCAGATACAAACACAAAATCCTATATGAGATAAACTAAAGGTCAAGACGGTTTATCTTTCTGCTATCCCAACCTTCCAAAGGTCTACTTGTTCTATAACCTGAAAAGTCTCAGCCTAGTCCGAGCATTAAAATAACACCCGGGTCAGATTATCTCTAAATATCCAAAAGGGTAAGAACAAGATATAACACAAGCACATATGGCATATAAGTACATTTATTTTTTTTAAACCATATTTATTAATCTTCCCAACCCATTTTGATATATTTATATATAACCATTTTATGTAGAAATAAATTAGATTTATATTTCAAAAACCATATTTCCAAATCCCATGACCATTTTAACACCAATACATAATATATAGTAACAATTTGTTGAAAATCATTTATAAAAAGGAACTAGATTGCTTTAGAAACATGTTTGATATTTGTAGACTTAATTAACCTTCCTTTTATAAAATTATTTATATACAAAATTATGTATATTCTTATTTACAAATAGATTGATATAAGTTTATAAAAATTCCAAACCTTTGAATCAAAGTGATTCAAAATCCATAGAGCACAAGAGAATTCACTACAACATATTACTAGGTCATCACAAGATTATAGCAACAAATTGATCCATATAATTTCTACTATAAATCATTTCCAATTCTATTTTATAGATTATCAAATCAATGGAAATGGACATGAAAAGGACCACAAAAAACATGCAAAACACAAGAAAATAACAACAATCAGCAGGGTGAAGAATAGGACAAGAAATGGGCAAGTCGAGGTAGCACTTGGAGCTGAAACAGCTCCAAGTGTGCATGCCACCAGTGCACTGGTGGTGCCCCACCGGTACATTGGTGGTCATGCAACCTGGAGCTATTTCAACTCCAAGTTGCCTCCCCAGCAGTCTGTTGGCGATGAGTACTTCAACATTGATTGTTCCGACATTCGAAGCACTAATTTCACCACATGCAAGAATATATTCAACTCCAAATTGATGCTAAAGGTGATCTCAAGATGATAATTTCAGCGAACATGATTCCAATTAGAGATAGTAGCATGAGGTAAACTCACCTTTTTTGTGACGAGCCATCTTTCTGATCTCTGGGAATGATACTTAATACATCCCTCGGTATTCGTGTGCCATAGCCCAAACCCGGAAGATAAGTTGTCTTGGGGTAAAATAAAGAACAAAACAAGACATAATAAATAAACCACACATCGGAATGGTTACATATAATATAAAATGATATAGTATAAAAGGTTACTCCTTATAAGTAGTTATCAGAGTTATAAAAATATATTACATCTAACATATTGATAGCTATACATTCTGACTTTTCATTTTTAAGATACAAAATACACCTACATAATCATACAGCGGAAATAAATAACTAGATAGCTAAGGAGCCACTTTCTCGATCACCATCTTTAATGAGCTCGAAAGAAAACCTGGTATTCTCGGAATACCCGAATATAATTGAGTACCCGAGAGTATAAGGAAAATAAACAACTTGGGCCAGACAAAATGTCTGGTATGAGTAAAACTCTGAAACAAAAGAAAGTGTATTTAACAATACTATATAGGACCACGCCGCTAACGCGGAATGGGTTTTCTCTCACATAAACAACAACCAAACATAACAAAAATGGAAATTAACAATAGGGAACAAATCCAAACATAGATGATGGGTAAAATTAGTATAACATTCAGACTTGAAAGAATGGAAATAGTCTAAATATAAATCCAAACTGGATAGAATGGATAAAACAAGACGACAGTCCAAACTCAATAGAATGGACTAAACAAGATAACTGTCCAAACCCGATAGAATGGACAAAACCAATAATTGAACACCGCGAAGAGTGGTTGACTCATCTAATTAAAGAAAACAGATTCAAAGGTTCGAATTAAATAAGGAAAAGAAAATTTCCAACAATGACTAGGAGGGTGCGCCCCCCTTACCGAAAGTATACCTCTATAAATATACTTGAGAACTTCGATGGCTCTCGGACACGTCCAAGCTGGACCTTGCCAACGGTTACCGAGAATCCGAATATTTCACATCTCAATGTGCAAAATCTGATTCCATTCTAGAGTGGAAGTGAAAATACCCTAATGGAAGCAACCCCATATAGCTTTGCTTCCACTCGCTCTTCGGGTTTAGTCATTTCCGACAAAGGATAACAAAACTCAAGTGAGCAACACATCGTCTTAGAATTACAAAATACAAAGAAGGCTGAGGTAGCCAATAGTTGGGAAACCAACTATCGAGGATATAAAATGATCGTATATGGAAATTAAGTCTTCTGTACTTTTCACCACTCATCGAATTCCAACTTGTACTATTTCTTGGTTAACAGTAATACTGGATAAGTCAAGATAGTGTTACCTCAAACTCATGTCTCACGATTATTCTTAACTTTTAAAATAGCGATGAGTCTACTTATTTGACGTTTAGTGCTAAGTATACAAATAAATCATTCCCATATAAGTGAATCGCTTTACAAAAATTAATTCATTTCCATAAACGAATCAAACTTTTTCTTTTAAAAACCTGAATTCGTGCTTGGCCTCACATTACAAGTATTAGCTTTAAAACACTTTGTTAAAAGATTTCACTATCTTCAAAACATCAATTTGAAAAGATTTAATAATTTAAAACATCCTTATTACATTGATTAATTAACTTTAAACTTCGTTACACAATTTGATTTTTGAACTTCAAAATGTCTTTAAATAATAAAAAGGGTAAACCACTTTTAAACCTTATTAATTCAATTAATTAGTAAAATATAATTAATTAAATTAATGATTTATTAATTATCATTATTTAAATGAATAACAAAGTCAAAACATTATTGCTACTTTGATAAATTCACTTTGAAACTTCATAAATTAAGTGGACTAATTAACTCCAATAACCTTTAATTAAAAAGGGTAAATTAATCACCTTTAAACCATTATCAATTCAATTAATTAATAAATTTAAATATAATTAATTAAACTAAATAAATAATTAATTCATTCTCAATATTTAAAAATGATTTATTAATTATAAACATCAATAAAGGAAAGATTAATTATAATTAAAACAAGTTGGTAAATTTTAAAAATCATTTATTAAAAAGATTTATAAATTTAAAAGCATCATTAGGAAATTGATTAATTAGCTTTAATTCATCATTATTGAATGATTAATTATCCTTAAACATCATTAAATAAAATGATTGATTAAATTTAAACATCATTAAATAAAATGATAAATTAATTTAAACAATCATTAACCAAGTAATTAGTTAAATTTAAAACGCATCATTAACTAAGTAAATTAGTTAACCTTAATCATTATTAATTAATTAATTAATTAATATTAAAATGGTTAATTACCTTTGAAAAAATTGTTAGTCAAAATCTTGCTTAACTTGTAAAACAATTCCAAGCACAAAGATGAAACCAAACGGTTTCGATAGAAGGTGATTTTTCGAAAGTGCTGATATAGCGACTATCGCTATACAGGCAGTTCGGCAAACAAACTTATGACATTAGCCTTAAAACCAAACATCACATAGCAATGGTTTAAGTACAATACAAGATAAATAATGATAATACAACATGTAATAAGTATTTACTAACAATTATATTAACTTTAACTATCAACTTTTCATATAGCTAACCACATGCTTACTAACTTTCAAATGCAACAAATTTTCAAAGTATGAAACAATAAACAACCAAATCATCACTTCACATATACAATAAGCATTCACAGGCTATTCACATGAACATTAATGTAACGACCCGTAAATTTCAACTGTTTTAATAACGTAATTAGTTGAAATTTTGTGAAATTTTAAACGATAAAATTTTGAAAGAAAAATTTAATATTTGGAATACGTCTAGTTAAACATAGCAACTGATAAATTTTCGTCCGAAAATACGAAAGTTTATTTCGCGCGTAAACATACTTCAATTTAATCAGTTAAAAGCGATGAAAATAAAATGTTTTCAGAACCTAAATATTTTTACATAGAAAAATTCTAAACCATCTTCTGAGCAAGATGTCAGTTTGTCGTTTTTCCAAATTCGGACATCTTTAGCTCCGTCGATCTTATTTTTCAGCGTTTTTCTTGCATTTTTCGATAGTTGAAAATTCGAATTTTTATAACTAAATCGTACCACTGATATCTGTATACTGTTTTGATTGTCTCGTCGTGCTGACCTCTACGGTATACTTAATTGTCTATTTCGGAGTCCGGTGTGTGGTGAAATCTGCGTAACGGTTCTTCGTATCGGTATTCGTCTAGACTTTTTTTTTGTTTCCTTTGTCCTTTCACATTTCAGCGGTGAAAAATTGAATCGCCATTAGCTACTAATGTTTCTATCATTCAATTGTCATGACTTTTATTATTCCAAACTGCTCACTTTATATTGATTTATCCATTCACTTTCCGGTTCTCTTTCCTCTTTTCTGTTTTCTTCTGTTCATTGCCTTTGGAATAAATATATGTTAGAAAATATGTTCCGCACACTTTATTTCATTTTGGTAAAACCTGCATCTTTTCTTGCTGTGTCCTCCCCGTGCACTTTTATTTCAAGCCTCCATCTTCACCATGCCATCCCTCTCACCATAGCCGATTAACCCCTCCATCATTTACAACCGCCACCACCACCTCATGCCTAGACCAAACCCTCACCAAACTCTCCACTCGTCAACCTTCCTTTCCTCCGCGCATGTGGCCCGCACGCTACCCTTCGCCGAGCCATGCAGTCACCACAACCCGTCCCTTGGCCTCCCATGCGCACAACTAGAACTCAGCCACAAAATCCCGTCCTCCACCACAGCTGATCGAAGCACCTTCGACAACTAATCCCTGCTTCATTTTGTCGAGCCTAGCCTAGCCGAGCAGTTTTCTTTCATATTAATTTACTGTAAGTTTTGTACAGGTGATGTTAGTTGTAAACATAGTTACAGAAGTTATTATTTATATAGTAATATGTTTATATAAGGTTTATGTTTATATGAGTATTAGGTATTAAAGCATACTATATAATATAAATTAACACTTGAGTTTGGTTTATATATAAAGTATATAAGTTTTATACGTTTATAAAGTTTTAGTGGTATATATGTTCGTATATATATATGTGTATATTTTGAAGTCATATAAGCCTGTCGATTCTAGATATAAAGTATGTTTGATTCAAAAGTATATATATGCACATGTTTGTTTGTATAAATCATATGCAATATGGTTACGTTATATTTGAAAGGTATGTATAGTGTAAACTTGCTATTTTAACTGAGAGAACTTAAATATTAATATAATAAATATAATATAGTACATACCTGAACTGTGTATATAAGTTATATATTAGTGTTATGTTGGTTTTATAAAGTGTTTTCCCAGATTTTATTGCATATCAGTTACGAAATTTTATCGGTTACTTTATAGGTTATATATATAGTTATTTATAAGTCATGAACTATGTATGCTGATTTATATAAGTATTTATTTCAAGATATAGTATGTATACATATTTGATTTTGGTATATGAGGTGTGACTACTGGTAATACATATTGATTTGGGTAAAATATGGCACAGTTAGCCTGATCTGTTATTAGGTGTTGCGTGTGTATAGTTAATTGTATATAATATGTTAGGTATACTGTAAAAAAAAGTATATTATTTTTATATTAGTTTGTATATGTTAGTATGTTAGTTTAAATATAAATGTTATAAAGATATTTGTTCTGGTATACCTACTACCGTTTAACAGTGATATGTGTATTTCAAAAAATTTTATTAGCAAAATGTTTTGGCATCAGTATTTCATTTTATGAACAGTAATGGCCATATATTTTATATCATAAAGTAATATATATTGTATAAAGTAAGCGATGTCGTTTAAATAGACATTGAGTTCAAAATGTACGGGTATTGTTATTCTGAAGAAAATAAATTTAATATTGATTTGAAAGTTATAACATATATTTTGTTTCGATTTATCAAAACGATTCTGATTCGTGTCTATCAATCTACCTTTCAGCTTCGCCGTCGAACCCACTTTCAGTTTACTTCGCTTTGAGATTACTGCTTGGATTTGTTCGATGGTCTTGATCGTGATCAAATTCGTAACTCGTTTCATTGTCTATCTCTCTAGCCTCGAAAGGTGAGCACTCACTCACGATTAACGTTCTTTTATTTATTAAATTTGATTTCAATTGAAACGACAATTGAAATATTGCTGTTGTTTGACAGTACACTGTTATTACCTGTATCAGTTCACCTGTGACATCTGACACCATTATCTGTTATATATGCAATGATAATCCAGTTTGGTTGTTAATTGATTGATTGTTGATGTTGATATTGGACGTTAAATTGTTAATGTTAAAATGATAAATAGTATGAAATTGAACTGGATATAGGATAATTAAATGTTAAATTTGATTAACTGACATTTGTATAATATGACCCCTTTAACTGTTAAATTTATTGACACGTAGGATTGGTTTAATTACACTTTGAACCACTGAATGTATATTGTTAAATTGATGATGTATGAAATTGAAATAGATGACAAGTGAAGAACTGTAATGTAATAATCTTTAATCTACGTGAAATGATAGTGTAGATTCTAGAAATAATTATATTAATTCGTACAAATAACAATGCGAATTAATACGGTTATTTCGGGATTATTTGAATTGATTGTTGGATTGTTATTGTTGTTGTTATTGCTTGTTTATTTACTTTGACACCATCCCAGTTATCACACTGCAAGTTCCCTTTGTTATGCTTTGATTTTTGAATTGAATTGGAATCGGGTTGAAATGATAAATACCCAAATTGAACTTTGACCTAGGATAGAAAATTAAATAAAACCCGATTGGTCAATAAATTTGATTTAAAAATAAAACGAAGATTTTATTTGAATAAATAATATGGTTTTGAAATGAAGTTGAAATGGGAATTTTTAATGAAAGGAAAATGTTAATATTTAAAAATCTGAAACAAAATATTTAAAAATGAAATTAATGAAAGAACGATGTTTAATTTGAGAAATGATTGAATTAAGTTTGAAATGATTTAATAATTAAGTTTGAAATTATTAACTTTGAAATTATTTAATAATTAAGTTTGAATGATTTAAAAATTTAATAAGATTTAATTATTTAATGATTAAATTGAATTGAACTCTTTAATAAGTAAAATTGAATTTTTGAATAAGTGAATTTTACTTCGTAAATAATTGAAATTGAGTTTCTTTATAAATTAAGTTTTTGGAAAATTATTTAAGAAAGTAAATAAGTGAAATTGAATTTCTGTAATAAGAAATGAAAATGTGATATTTTTGGAATTAATGTAAGACTTGAAAGTTAAAGAATTTGATTTGACGAATTAAATTTAATTCAATTGGTAAGTTTTGATATAATGAAGTTGAACTTAAGAAATAGATTTAATGAATTGGAAATTGAATAGAAATTGTTTTGAGTGATAAAGTAACTTAATGAATATTGAATGAAATCGACAAATGAATTTAAATTGATTGGAATGTTAAATTAAATTGATTTAAATGATTTTCGAAATGAAACTTATATACGAACTTGAATCAATATTTGACTTGTTTTAAAGGAAATTGAAATTGAATTATAAGATCTTGAAAGGGTAATTTGAATGTTTTGAAACGTAAATTATTGGAAATTGGTTTTGAAAGACAAATGAAATGTTGGTTTACGAATTGAAATTGAAATTGAATTTGATTTGGTTTTGAAATATATAAATGACCAATCGATGTAATAATTACGAAAGTTATTAAAGAGACCGGAATCGGTGATGGATATACTCTCTATCTAAACCGAAACCACTTTAATAACTATACGCGGAGTGATGATCTAGAATGAAGTGGTTGGAATGATGTACGTGATGACTGAAGAAAGAGAACGATAATGGATAGCCTTGACACTTGTGTCAAATTGGAAATGACTAAAACAGGAGCTGTGCCGGGCCAATGGAGGATTAGCTACCTCAAGTGGACACACTTCTTCGAACTACTTATACTTGTTGTCGATTGGTGCACCCTTGATTTTGGGAGTGTTGTTTCACGGTGTTGCGGGCGCTGCGGCGTTGCGTTCTCACCAGTCCGGATCAGGCGAATGGTAGTATCACTACCTTGGGTATTGCCTCATGTGCCTTGTCATACTTGTATTCCATTTATACGCGACCACTACGATTTTGATTTGTACCTTTAGTATATGGATTGCCCTCTGGTGACTTCCGGTTTTGGGGAAACTACGGTCTTGTATATGCTTTTGGGAATAAAAATGTGTTAAGGGTGGAATGGGCCATGACTTAACGCTATTTTGATATCTTTATATTACTGATAGACATTATCTACTTATCGTACACTACTACATAGTAGATAGTTTAACGGATCCTTAAAGGATGGTTATTCCAAACATCCTTTGAGTTACTTGTATTTCAATTGCTATTTCACTTGAGTTGGATTTATTAATATAAGAATGTTAATCCTGACTCGAGTGTCTTGTGTTTTTGCTTTACGCTCGGGTCAGACTGAGTGGTTCGGCTTTCGAGACTCACCTTTGGAGTTGGAGCTTTGCTTGAAGATCCAGCCATCTATTCTGCTTCAGTATTCAATGATTCCAGTGATGTATTCTGATTTGTATCTGATGTATCATATTACTCTTCCGTTGTATCTGGTTTAACTCTGATGTATTTTATATATTCATATAGTAGCTTCATGAACTACTATCTCTTTTATTTCCGCTGCAACTATTACTCTGTGTCTGTGATCTGTGATTTTTTTTATTTACTGTATATGTTCAGTTTTTCCAAATTTAAATTAACAACGCGGTATTTTGAGCAATTCAACTCCGGCATGAGTGTCTACCTATACACTTATAATGGACGCGAATGGTCCAAAATGGCGGGTTGTTACAATTAACATAGTATAAGCATGGTTTAAGAAGGTGTAGTTTTACTCAATGAATGCTATCCAAACCCTTGCTAACTTAGGGTATGATCTAGCACTTCCATTCCAAAGCAAAAGATGGAGTCTTGGACCCTTAATGTACTAGGTAGGCTCGATATTGAAAGAAGAAGGAAGTGAAACTTGTTTTGGTAAGCCGGAGTGACTTTGGATAATCATCAAAACCCTCAAAAATGAATCTGAAAATAGGTCATTTTCCAACTGGTTTTTGGACTATTTTCTCTCTGATTTTGTAAAAGTGGAGGAAAGTTCTAGAAAATTATTTTCTATACAATTTCAAAAAAATAATCACTCAATTACAATTAGTTTTGAAGAAGATATGGTCAAAAGAAGAAGGACCAATTTCGGACTTGAAATTCTGGATCCAAAAACACTCTGTAAAAATTTGATATTTTGACATAGCTATGCTCGAAATTTGAAGAAGTGATAAAGATAAAAGTTGTAGCCACTGGAATTTGACATGGTTTGAAGAAAAATAAAAACTTCATTTGGATAAAATATGAGAGAGATCCGATCGATGGAAGAAGAAGAAAATTTAGGGAGATGAAAGGCTATTTATAAGCAAGTGAAAATGTAAATTTCCTAAACACCCATTGTCCTTTACCCTCCACGTTGTTTTGCCACCTCAACACCCTCCACTACACATGCCATTTCAGCCTCCACCTTTTCTGCCCCCCATTATGTCAAAGAAAACATGTTTAGACATGGTTTGTACTCGAGTCGCCAAAATGTTTCTAATGATGTGACATTTATATTTTTATTTTAAACTTTATATACTTAGGTATGAATACATATACACATACACTAATACACACATATATGCATATACTAACTAATTTACATTCTTAACCATTTAAATGTTGTTTCAAATACAAAACAAGGCTCACAACATTTCAAACAACTTTATACAATGAAACACCGAAAATTCGGAAAACGGTTTCCAGTCACATTTTCAGTTTTTCTCGAACTAAATATTTTTGTAAACTAAATTTGAAAACTATTTTATCTTCAATATTTATTATTTAAAAGTGTTTTTATTTTAATTATAAAACCTATTATTTGAATATTTAAAATTAATTAAATATTCAGAAATTAATATGGTGAAATTCTGGGTCGTTACACTTCTGTGACGACCCACCTTTCTGATCCCTGGGAACGACACTTAATACATCCTCGATATTCGTGTGTTGTAGCCCAAGCACTCGAAAGATAAGTTGTCTTAGGGTAAAATAAAAAACAAAACAAGACATAATAGATAAACCTCACATCGGAATGGTTACATATAATATAAAATGATATAGTACAAAAGGTTACTCCTTATAAGGAGTTATCAGAGTTATAAAAATAATTACATCTAACAGATTGATAGCTATACATTCTGACTTTTCATTTTTAAGATACAAAATACACCTACATAGTCATACAACGGAAATAAATAACTAGATAAGTAGGGAGCCGCCTGCTCGATCACCGTCTTTAAAGAGCTCCAAAGAAAACCTGCTATTCTCGGACTACCCAAATATAATTGATTACCCAAGAGTTTAGGGAAAATTAACAACTCGGGTCAGACAAAAAGTCTAGTGTGAATAAAACTATGAAACAAATGGGGTGTATTTAAACAATAATGTATGGGACCACGCCGCTAACGTGGAACGGGTTTTCTCCCATATAAACAACAACCAAAGATAACAAAAATGGAAATGAAAAATAGGGAACAAATCCAAACATAGATGATGGGAATAATTAGTATAACATTCAGACTTGAAAGAATGGAAATAGTCTGAATAAAAATCCAAACTGGACAGAATGGATAAAACAAGACAACAGTCCAAACTCGATAGAATGGACTAAACTAGATAACTGCCCAAACTCGATAGAATAGACAAAACCAATAATTGAACAGCGCAAAGAGTGGTTGACTCTTCCCATTGTAATTAAAGAAAATAGATTCATAGGTTTGAATCAAATAAGGAAAGGAAAATTTCCAACAATGATTAGGAGAGTGCGCCTCCCTTATCGAATGTATACCTCTAGAAATATACTTGAGAACTTCGATGGCTCTCGAAAACCTCCAAGCCGGACCCCGCCAACTGTTACCGAGAATCCGAGTACTTCACATCTCAATGCACACCACCGAATCCAATCTAAAGTGGATGTGAAAATACCCTAATAGGAGCAACCCCACATAGCTTGGCACGCACTCGCTCTTTGGTTTTAGTCATTTTCGACAAAGGAAATCAAAGCTCAACGGAGCAACACATCGTCTTAGAATGACGATAATAAAAAAGCTGAAGAACCTGATAGCTGAAGAACCAACTATCGAGGATATAAAACGATCATATATGAAAATTAAGTCTTGTATACTTATCTCCACTCATCGAATTCCAACTTGTACTATTTCTTGGTTAACAATAATATCGGACAAGTCAAGGTAGTGTTACCTCAAGGTCATGTCTCACGATTATTCTTAAATTTCAAAATAGCGACAAGTCTACTTCTTCGACGTTTAGTGCTAAGTATACAAATAAATCATTCTCATATAATTGAACTGCTTTCCGGAAATTAATTCATTTCCATAAACGAATCAAACTTTTTTCTTTTAAAAAAACCCAAATTCATGCTTGGCCTCACATTACAAGTATTAGCTTCAAAACACATTGTTAAAAGAGTTTACTAACTCCAAAATATCAATTTAAAAAAGAATTTAATGACTTAAAACATCCTTATTATATTGATTAATTAACTTTAAACTTCATCACACAATTTGATTTTTGAACTTCAAATGCCTTGAATAATAAAGAGGGTAAACCACTTTTAAACCTTATTAATTCAATTAATTAGTAAAATATAATTAATTATCAATATTTAAAATGAATAACAAAGTCTAAACATCCATGTTACTTTGATAAATTCACTTTGAAACCTCATAAATTAAGTTGATTAATTAACTCCAATAACCTTTAATTAAAAAGGGTAAATCACCTTTAAAACATCATTAATTCAATTAATTAATAAATTTAAATATTATTAATTCAATTAATCAATTAATTATTTCAATTAATTAATAAATTTAAATATAATTAATTCAATTAACTAATCAATTAATTAATTCTCATTATTTAAAAATGATTTATTAATTATAAACATCAATAAAGGAAAGATTAATTAGAGTCAAAACAAGTTGATAAATTTTAAAAATATTTATTAAAAAGATTTATTAATTTAAAAGCATCTGTGACGCCCCACCTCTATGCTCATAATAACAAAGAGTATTAAAAGAAATACTGTCTATTATTACGAAGAATAAGGCTGGATAGGAGCGACCATCCGTAATTGGCATTACACTACTATTGGTTATCTCGATAGGAGTGGTATATACTTTTTATTTTTCATCTATTATTTATTTACTCCCATCGACATATCCAATTATCAGTATAAAACAAACTACGATAGTTCATAATAGTTTAGGACATTAGATATAACAATAACACAGATAATATAATTGCGGAACACAGATAAAAACAAAAGTCTCATATATATATAACTGATGTCAGTTAATACATAGTTGACACAATACATATGATACAACTACAACTGTCGACTCTAGAAGTTATATATACACGTACATTATCGACTAATATACATGAATACATATCGTTCTATACAATGACACGACTACTACAAAATGACACTGACAACTTCAGAAGATGTGAAAAGTCTTCATATCCTGCACAGCAACTCAAAGAAGAAAATCTACAACCTGAAATAACTCGGGTCTGACCCGAGTATTACATTCAAAGGAAAATAATACACGGGTCAGTCTAATTCAAACTCAGTTATTAGTGCATAGGAGCAATAATAATCAAACGTCAAATAGACGACAGTCACAGAAATCCCGTATATCCGACTCCTTGATAAAAGAATCGGATAACGGCAGATATAACACTAAACAGTGTTAAACAATAAATCAATAATCCAGATCAATTTAAACAATTGAAATGTCAATTTAAAAACAACAGTGCTGGTTGGCTGCAGTACACGCTAACGTGTACTGCCTCGCCAATACAGTCTATCAATGTGACGACCGCCCATGACCCCTGCACCGAATCTAAAGATAGTGCGCTGTAAAGTGTGCCAGGCGACCATGGACGATTGTCAAGGTAAGACTAAAACAACAGAATCTATCGTATTACTCACAGCGCATGGACAAAATACAATAGAACATATGTATAGTGAAGCTTTACAGAACAAAATGACATCTTATAAAACTCCATAATAGTTGAATACAAGCATTCATATAGTCAATACATCCAGCCTCACTACATATCTCTCAGAGGAAACAAAACAGCGGAATATCCAGTACATATAATAAGAAGATAATATGCAACCCTCCAGCTCGTCTTCGATATCAGCATCGTGAGGAGAGAACAGCACCTGTCACCTGCTACCTAGTCTGCCCGTCCCAAAATGGACGAACAGCCCAAGGCAATAAGAATTAAAACATAAAGCCTTGAGTCAGACAACAGTCTTAGTGAGCAGTAAATTAACTAACAACATACCAAAAGAGCATAAAGGAAAAGGAATAGGAATACAACCCTCCCACTCCAACCTCATTCTACAGTGATAGCCCCCAGACACACACTAAGCAGAAGCAAACATAGCAGAGCATACAATTTAAAGTAAAACTACTATCACTCGAGTCAAGGGCGATGTTTTCCAAGTACCAAGGCCTAAATCAGATAAGCACCCAGAAAATACCGCTCTTGAGTCCGAATGACGATACAACCAAACATCCATGACTCTGGCTATCACTGTTATCATTGCTTCGATATCACCGTTAATTGAATGACCGGCACATTCTTTCAGCCGTCCGTCAAGGGCTAATGGAAACCCCGGTTCTAGACATAACTCCCGCACGTCGTCGCAGCCCGTGCCTAGGACTATCGAATCTGCCCAGAGTACTCGACCATCAACAGTTGGCCGTTGGGACTATCGAATCTGCCCAAACGTACTCTTGCTTAGAGCATGCTAGAACCTTCAACAACGATGCTATCCAAGCCTCCTAGTCATCCTCCTCGACGACTATTCTCATATCCATTCATTATCTTCAACTCGAATCATATCACCGAGTTACCAACATGCTTGGAATGATCCCGTCTGGATTAGACCAAGTCTTCATCATATGATTGCCTCGCTTCATTACATCCTCGCAAAGCCTCATCTCATCATCACATCATCGAATCTATGCATAAGAGCTTCATCATCCCGCTACATATGCCACGAGCAGCTTTTCCAATTCAAGAGCCTTTCCCTTAGCTTTTGAATCATCTTCGATCTAATCTAATCATCAATCATCTAGTTCATAACAATCAATCAAATCAAACATCAATCCAAGCAATCAAGCATTCAAAAATGATCTAAGTAGACAGTTATAACAATAATGGCATTTTCGTAATTAAAGAGTTGAAAGTCCAATAAGCATGAAAACATGAATTATATCTCTACAAACTTGATGAATGAACTTGCATAGGTTAACATATGATAAAATGGATGCAACATCATCATGAACAATAGATCTACATGGATCTACACATAGGATGAAGAAAATGCATGGAAATCACTAATTTAACACCAAATCGAGCCAACAATCCGATCTACTCCTTTGGATCCGTGTGAGAGATAATCACCACTCACCAAATCACCTAAACAATCCAAAAGATATCAACTTCAGATCTGGACAGCGAAGAACTAGGCTAGATCTATCACAAATCCGCTTCAAATGAAGAAATCTCCCTTGAAAAGATGAAGATCTTCAATCTAAGCTCTTGAATCTTCAATCTTGATCTTCGATTTGGATGGATGGAAGCACTAGATTAGAGTGGAGAAAAGAAGTGAAGAAGTGTAGAAGTCGAGCTCTCAAAATGGCAGCACTTCGTCGCTTCAAAATCCGGATCCCAAAAATGAAGAGAAGCTCTCCTATTTATAGCTGAAAACTGCCCTTAAGTCGTAACTCGGCTATCTTCTTAAGTCGGTGCCGACTTAACACCATGCCGACCTAGTGCCTTGCCGACCTAGTGCCTTGCCGACCTAAAAACTCATCTGCCTATGACTCGCAACAAAACAGCTGTCTCCTAAGTCGGTTACGACTTATGGCATGCGCCTACGACTTAACTGAAAAGGCCTCCGACTTAACCAAGCTTCGACTCAACACATGCCCCCCTGAACGACCTACCGACTTAGCAGACTACGACTTAACTCGTAACTGGGTTACGACTTAACACAGGAGACGTCCTGTCGACTCACATCTCAACACACGTTGCCGACTCAACTACCTACCGACTCAATTACCCTGCCGACCTAACACTTAACACCCAAACACTTAGGTCGCTCACAACATGTCCTTAGGTCGTTGCCGACCTAACTCTTAAGTCGGTCAACCCCACTTCCTTAACTCGGCAACGACTTAACAAATAACTTGTCAGACATACTAACTACTAAGTCGTCCAGGTCTTAAGTCGACCACTATCTTAACTCGTCAGCCGACTTAACACTTAACTCACCACTATCCTTAAGTCGGTTAATACTATAAGTCGGTCAACTTCGTCGCCGACCTACCACTTAGTCCTTAACTCGTCCAGAACCCATAAGTCGGCTACGACTTAGGACTTAACCAAAACTCTTCCCAAAATCTGAAACAACCAAAAATGTTGAAAATTCCAGATTTGAACGAACTTTTCGATCCGTAAAAATACGGGTCGTTACATTCTCTCCCCCTTAGGAATTTCGCCCCCGAAATTCCAAACAAACAGAGCAATCAAAAACTATTCTGCACGCCTACCATCCATAGCAATCAACAAATCATGCATCCAATTCTAGCTTAGCATGCAGAATTCTAAAACTAGAACAAGTTACAATTTCGTTAGATGACACGACACCTTAGGGCCATACCTTGAAGAGTTCAGGATGAGCTGCCTTCATCCTCTCTTCCACCTCCCACGTACAGTCGTTATCATCTTCACTCCATTGTATCTTGAGCAACTTAACTACCTTTCTCCTAAGCTGTTTCGTGTCGGTTTCAACAACACGAAGCGGCTTACGAGGTCTTCTATCGATTGGATCAACTTCTAAGTCTTCACAGCCATCAGCAGAAACTACCGCATTCGAATCGTGCACATACTTCCGTAGATATGATACATGAAAGACATTGTGCACACTCGACATCTTCTCTGGTAACTCCAACCTATAGGCGAGCTTTCCAATTCGCTCGATAATCGGGAATGGTCCAACAAATCTCGGAGTCAATTTTCCTTTCCTCCCGAATCGGATAACATTCTTCAGTGGAGAAATCTTCACAAAAACCATTTCACCTACGTCGAATTCCAAATCCTTTCGACGCTTATCGGCATAACTCTTCTGACGATCTTGGGCTGCCTTCATTCGTTGCCGAATGATTTCTATACAATCTGAAGTCTGACGAATCATCTCTGGCCCAAGCATCAGTTTTTCTCCAGTTTCCAACCAACATGTCGGAGAGTTACACGGTCTTCCATACAATGCCTCATACGGTGCCATACCAATGCTTGACTGGTAACTGTTGTTGTACGCAAACTCCACCAAATGAAGGTGATCTTCCCATGATCCTCCGAAGTCCAAAACACAAGCTCTGAGAAGATCTTCCAAAACTCGGTTGACTCTCTCGGTCTGACCATCTGTTTGAGGGTGATAAGCTGTACTCAAACACAACTCGGTTCCCAAAACTTCCTGGAAGCTCTTCCAAAATCCACTAGTGAACAATGGGTCTCGATCGCTCACTATACTCTTCGGAATACCATGGAATCGAACTATCCACTTAACATACAACTCAGCCAACTTTGATGCCGTCCTAGTCGATCGAACAGGAATGAATCTCGCACTCTTGGTTAGACGATCCACAATGACCCAAATCCCTTCATTTCCCGTTCTGGTTCTTGGCAATCCATCGATAAAATCCATCGACACTTGTTCCCACTTCCAGGTAGGAACTTCTAATGGCTGAAGCAATCCACTTGGCTTCTTCTGTTCAGCTTTTACCAACTGGCAGTTCATACATTTGGAAATAAAATTTCCAACATCCTTCTTCATACCTTCCCAGTAGTAGGTTCTCTTCATATCCCGATACATCTTGTTTCCACCTGGATGAATTGTCAGCTTCGAGTGATGACTTTCCTTTAGAACTTCACTCCTCAATTCATCTATATCGGGAACAACTAGTCGTCCTTGCTTCCGAAGCCAACCCTCTCGATCGACCTCGAATCCTTTATCCTTTCCTGGATCCAATCCAGATTCCAATTCACGGATAATCTTGACAAGCTTATCATCTCGCTTTTGGCCCTCGCCAATCCTTTCCACAAGAGTGGGTCTTATCGATAAGTTTGCCAACATCTCAGGTTCCAATTCACATCTAGGCCTGAAGTCAAATCCAGCTATATACTCGAGACTCTTCCATTCTGAAAACATGGCTCCCAATCCTGCATGTCTTCGACTTAACGCATCAGCCACTGCGTTACCTTTTCCCGGAGTATAAGCTATACCAAAGTCATATGATGCCAAAAACTCCAGCCAACGTTGCTGCCGAAGATTCAAATCCTTTTGGGAGAAAAGATACTTCAACGACTTGTGATCCGTAAACAACTCGAATCGAACTCCCAACAGATAATGCCTCCACATCTTCAGAGCAAATACAATCGCCGCTAACTCCAAGTCATGAGTTGGGTAATTCCTTTCATGCGGCTTCAGTTGTCGACTGGCATACGCAACAACTTTATCCTTCTGCATCAGCACTGCTCCAAGTCCAGTACCACATGCGTCGGTGTAAACCACCATCTCATCATTCCCACTAGGAATAGTCAAAACAGGAGCACTTGTCAATCGCTCTTTCAGGATTCCGAAAGCTTGCTCACACTTAGCATCCCAACTGAACACTTGGTTCTTCTTCGTCAATCCTGTTAATGGTGCAGCTATCTTGGAGAAGTCTTTGATAAACCGTCGATAATATCCTGCTAATCCAAGAAAACTTCTCACATCAGATGCATTCTTAGGTCTAACCCAATCCTGGATTGCTGCCACCTTAGCGGGATCAACCGCTATTCCATTCCCAGAAATCACATGGCCTAAGAACCTCACTTCACTCTTCCAGAAGTGACACTTCGAAAACTTAGCCTTCAGCTGATGTTTCCGCAAGATCTCCAAAACAATACGCAAGTGCGTCTTGTGCTCTTCTTCCGTTCTGGAATAAATCAGAATATCATCCACGAACACAAGTATGAACTTGTTCAACTGATCTCTGAACACTCTATTCATAAGATCCACAAAATATGCTGGCGCGTTAGTCAATCCAAACGGCATTACCAGCCACTCAAAGAAACCGGATGGTGTCCTAAAAGCAGTCTTCGGCACACTATCCTTAGCCACTCTCAACTGGTGAAATCCCGTTGCCAAATCCATCTGAGAAAACACCTTAGCTTCGTGAAGCTGATCAAACAAGTCATCTATTCTCGGCAATGGATACTTGTTCTTCTTAGTCACCTTATTCAGCTCACGATAATCCACACACAATCTCAATGACCCATCTGCCTTGGTTGCAAACACAACTGGTGCACCCCACTCGGACACACTACGCCGAATGAATCCTTTCTGTAAAAGGTCATCAACTTGCACTCTCAACTCTTGCTGTTCCCTAGGCGCCATCCACCTAAGAGGCATCACAACAGGTCTGGCTCCTTCAACTAGATCTATACGAAACTCGATCTCTCTATGCGGCGGCAACCCTTTGACTTCGTCAAAGACATCCTCGAATCCATTTGCGATTGGCACTAAAGACAGTCCATCCCGTGGAACAACTAGCGAATACATGAAGCTCATGAAGACGCCTTCCTCATGCTTACATCGTATCACAATCTTTCGCCCTTCCACATTCTCGACTGTCACCTCCAGCCTCTCACAATCAACCTTAGCCGCATACTTCCTAAGCCAGTCCATACCCAAGATAATTCCGAACCCCGCAAAGTTCAGAACAAAGCAATCACAAACAAAAGAGCAACCATGACTCGATACAACTAGACCACGGCATAACATACACAAACAAGACGAACCCCCAACTGGATTAGTCACAACCAATGGCCTATCAACAATATCCGGTGCCAAACCTAACCGGCCTACGAGTTCATTACAAACAAATGAATGCGACGCTCCAGTATCAAACAGAACTCTAACTGGAACACCACATAGGAAAAGAGTACCTTGAACAACCACACTCTTTCCCTTCTCTTCAGCAGTAGGAGCTTTCGAAGACGACGGAACAGCTCCTAAAGCATAGGCTTGCACAATCTGCCTGTCCTTCCTTGGTTCTGGACAATTCTTCCTGAAATGCCCTGGCTTGTCACAGTTGTGACACTTCATCGGTGCCTTCGGATTCTTACAATCCTTCGAGAAATGGCCCTTCTGCTGACAATTGTAGCAAGTCACCTCGCCTTTCGGCTTCTTCTGGCCATCCTTACCCTTCTGCTGCTGCTGCTTCCTCTTCTGGTTTCCACCCTGCTGTGGTTTAGATTCTCCCTTGGTAACAGCAACAACAGGTCCTTCCTTAGGAAACAGACTCTCATGCCTAAGAGCTTTCTCCACAAGCTTCTCAAATGAATCGTCCAAGTGATCCACCAACTGTCTCCCAAGATAACTATCCAAGCCGGTCACAAACTTCTCATTCTTCTGGTAAGCAGATTCAATATACGACCGGGCATACTTGGACAAAGCTTCGAACTCAGAAACATACTCAAGAACTGATCTTCCACCTTGCTTGAGCTCCACAAACTTCTTGAATAGAACAGACTTCTGAGCTGTAGAAATGAACTTAGCTTCAAATCTAGCTTGGAATTGCTCCCAAGTAATCTCTTCCTCCGCAGTATCGATGGTAATAGAGTTCCACCAATCAGAGGCTCTCCCTTGAAGCTGCCTCGATGCCAACTTCCTCTTAGTTGCATCATCAATTCCCAAATCACCAAAGATCCTTCTACAAGCATCTATCCACCTCTGGACCTCAATGGTAGATTCTGTTCCCAAGAAAACCTTCCCTCCAAGAGCAGTATAATCCTTGCACAACTTAGCAAAATCCACTGGTTTCGGAGCTTGGACTTGAACTCCAACATCAACTGCTGCCCCCGGAACTGGTATCCTTCTCATGATCGAAGTCATCATGGCTTCGAACATGGCTGCATAATCAGCAGTCTCTTCAGTAGCATGGCCTTCCCTAGCAGCTGGTCTCCCTCTTCGACTCATTCTCAATATCTATAAAAAGGAATGATTAGAACATCTAGAGAAACAACTGCATGAAGGACTCAACTCTACTAAGTTACTATATTATATATAGTATTCATCCATCAAAATACAATTACGTCTCTCATACGTAGTTACTTCAGCGAGCGTTGGGTAAAATCGATTAACCAATGCTCTGATACCAAATGTGACGACCGCCCATGACCCCTGCACCGAATCTAAAGATAGTGCGCTGTAAAGTGTGCCAGGCGACCATGGACGATTGTCAAGGTAAGACTAAAACAACAGAATCTATCGTATTACTCACAGCGCATGGACAAAATACAATAGAACATATGTATAGTGAAGCTTTACAGAACAAAATGACATCTTATAAAACTCCATAATAGTTGAATACAAGCATTCATATAGTCAATACATCCAGCCTCACTACATATCTCTCAGAGGAAACAAAACAGCGGAATATCCAGTACATATAATAAGAAGATAATATGCAACCCTCCAGCTCGTCTTCGATATCAGCATCGTGAGGAGAGAACAGCACCTGTCACCTGCTACCTAGTCTGCCCGTCCCAAAATGGACGAACAGCCCAAGGCAATAAGAATTAAAACATAAAGCCTTGAGTCAGACAACAGTCTTAGTGAGCAGTAAATTAACTAACAACATACCAAAAGAGCATAAAGGAAAAGGAATAGGAATACAACCCTCCCACTCCAACCTCATTCTACAGTGATAGCCCCCAGACACACACTAAGCAGAAGCAAACATAGCAGAGCATACAATTTAAAGTAAAACTACTATCACTCGAGTCAAGGGCGATGTTTTCCAAGTACCAAGGCCTAAATCAGATAAGCACCCAGAAAATACCGCTCTTGAGTCCGAATGACGATACAACCAAACATCCATGACTCTGGCTATCACTGTTATCATTGCTTCGATATCACCGTTAATTGAATGACCGACACATTCTTTCAGCCGTCCGTCAAGGGCTAATGGAAACCCCGGTTCTAGACATAACTCCCGCACGTCGTCGCAGCCCGTGCCTAGGACTATCGAATCTGCCCAGAGTACTCGACCATCAACAGTTGGCCGTTGGGACTATCGAATCTGCCCAAACGTACTCTTGCTTAGAGCATGCTAGAACCTTCAACAACGATGCTATCCAAGCCTCCTAGTCATCCTCCTCGACGACTATTCTCATATCCATTCATTATCTTCAACTCGAATCATATCACCGAGTTACCAACATGCTTGGAATGATCCCGTCTGGATTAGACCAAGTCTTCATCATATGATTGCCTCGCTTCATTACATCCTCTCAAAGCCTCATCTCATCATCACATCATCGAATCTATGCATAAGAGCTTCATCATCCCGCTACATATGCCACGAGCAGCTTTTCCAATTCAAGAGCCTTTCCCTTAGCTTTTGAATCATCTTCGATCTAATCTAATCATCAATCATCTAGTTCATAACAATCAATCAAATCAAACATCAATCCAAGCAATCAAGCATTCAAAAATGATCTAAGTAGACAGTTATAACAATAATGGCATTTTCGTAATTAAAGAGTTGAAAGTCCAATAAGCATGAAAACATGAATTATATCTCTACAAACTTGATGAATGAACTTGCATAGGTTAACATATGATAAAATGGATGCAACATCATCATGAACAATAGATCTACATGGATCTACACATAGGATGAAGAAAATGCATGGAAATCACTAATTTAACACCAAATCGAGCCAACAATCCGATCTACTCCTTTGGATCCGTGTGAGAGATAATCACCACTCACCAAATCACCTAAACAATCCAAAAGATATCAACTTCAGATC
The DNA here is from genome assembly GCA_030737815.1 of Allium fistulosum. Taxonomy (NCBI): domain Eukaryota; kingdom Viridiplantae; phylum Streptophyta; class Magnoliopsida; order Asparagales; family Amaryllidaceae; genus Allium; species Allium fistulosum. The sequence continues at coordinate 539,188,205 of CM060901.1, read as the reverse complement.
TGGACAGCGAAGAACTAGGCTAGATCTATCACAAATCCGCTTCAAATGAAGAAATCTCCCTTGAAAAGATGAAGATCTTCAATCTAAGCTCTTGAATCTTCAATCTTGATCTTCGATTTGGATGGATGGAAGCACTAGATTAGAGTGGAGAAAAGAAGTGAAGAAGTGTAGAAGTCGAGCTCTCAAAATGGCAGCACTTCGTCGCTTCAAAATCCGGATCCCAAAAATGAAGAGAAGCTCTCCTATTTATAGCTGAAAACTGCCCTTAAGTCGTAACTCGGCTATCTTCTTAAGTCGGTGCCGACTTAACACCATGCCGACCTAGTGCCTTGCCGACCTAGTGCCTTGCCGACCTAAAAACTCATCTGCCTATGACTCGCAACAAAACAGCTGTCTCCTAAGTCGGTTACGACTTATGGCATGCGCCTACGACTTAACTGAAAAGGCCTCCGACTTAACCAAGCTTCGACTCAACACATGCCCCCCTGAACGACCTACCGACTTAGCAGACTACGACTTAACTCGTAACTGGGTTACGACTTAACACAGGAGACGTCCTGTCGACTCACATCTCAACACACGTTGCCGACTCAACTACCTACCGACTCAATTACCCTGCCGACCTAACACTTAACACCCAAACACTTAGGTCGCTCACAACATGTCCTTAGGTCGTTGCCGACCTAACTCTTAAGTCGGTCAACCCCACTTCCTTAACTCGGCAACGACTTAACAAATAACTTGTCAGACATACTAACTACTAAGTCGTCCAGGTCTTAAGTCGACCACTATCTTAACTCGTCAGCCGACTTAACACTTAACTCACCACTATCCTTAAGTCGGTTAATACTATAAGTCGATCAACTTCGTCGCCGACCTACCACTTAGTCCTTAACTCGTCCAGAACCCATAAGTCGGCTACGACTTAGGACTTAACCAAAACTCTTCCCAAAATCTGAAACAACCAAAAATGTTGAAAATTCCAGATTTGAACGAACTTTTCGATCCGTAAAAATACGGGTCGTTACAATCAAATACTCAGAAGATCAATGAATCCAAAAGCCAGCAAATCCAACTCAAATCAAAATGAACCATTTCAAAATACGCTTAATAAAACAGAACAGATGGCATCAAAATAGACAACAGTTAAACAAAGCAAGGCACTGGCCGAAGTCAGATAACATAAACAACATGTAGTGGTACATATGTAGGAACCAAGTGAAGAAACTGCAGTATCAAGTATGCATGAAACTGGATGGAGCAGACTCAATAGGAAATGTATATGAACATGAAGCAGTTCAATACTACTATACCTAACAGATGCAACATAAAGTGCCATTATACCCAACTAGAAGTGGAACTACAAGATAAATCAAGTACAAAACGATGCAGACTGAAGTATGGAAGAATGCAAACTAGCGCCAACATCAATAAATATATGTAGTAGCAGAGGAGCTACTGAAATATGAAATGCAAATTCCAACTACAAAGTAAATGATTTCGACAAAGCATGTACACAAGTGACCAAACTGCAATAAGCAGCAGTGTGCCAGTGCAAAGACAAATGCACATGTCAACAAAACATAAAACCAACATGAAGTAGTTCAAATCCAAGTACAACCAATGTATGAACATACGAACAAAGCTGCAGATCAAAAATGATCGAGGATGAATACCAAAACAGACCAGAGGTCAGGGGCCAACAGCATGGTAAGAGCAGAGTTTGACAATGTCGACCGAGTCAAGCATCGAGATTCAAAGTCGTGAATGAGCAAGACAAAACACACAATCCTCTCAACCACTCGAACATTATCAAGCAGCCGAGATAAAGCAAGTTGAAGAATTCAAGCATATAAAAGGGTCAGAGAAAAATCCCAAATTCAAGTCCAGATTCAAAACCGTGGAGAACAGTTGTACCGGGGTGGTCAAAAACAAGAAATCATCAACATTTACTCAAATCGAATAACTCACAATTCCAATGAACCGAGGCCAACAAGAAATTCTCAAGTTCGAAAGACATTACGAAGTTAACCAGAAACACGCGAACTGGAAGTAGTGAGGTAAATTCCAATACAATTCGAACGGTGAGCAAAACGAATAGGCAACTCAATCACTTGAATACAACCAAAAACCAAAGCATTCAAACCCTAATTGCACTCGAGTGAGAAGTAGATGTGAGTAGAACTCACCTTCTTCGACGAGGCAGCAATACACTTCGATCGAGCTGCACGAGTCGGCAGAAGCCCTAGCATCGGGCGATTGAACGCGGAGGTAGTCGCCATCTTCTCCAAGGAGTCGGGCCAGAGATAAAAATGATAAAGGGAGTAGCCCTAAATTTTTCGGAGGCGAACAAGACTGAACAAGGCCGCCATTTGCTCATTTTTTATTTAGGGTTGCCAGTCCAAAATGAAAGGGGAAACGGTAGGGAATCAGATAAGTGTTTTGGTATCAACCAATTGGGTCAAGATACACTAAAGCCCACAATCCTTAAATAATTTGTTAGAAGAATTCAAGTTAATTTAAAAACTTCATGCACCATTTTATAAAAGAATTAACACTGATAAAAGCACTTAACAATTTTTCTTTTACGAACGAATTTCAACCCGAATAAACTTCCAATTGCAATTGCTAAACAATTTTAAATCGCCATTTATATAAACGAATGTCAACTTGAATAAAATTCGAATCGTAGTTGTTTAACCAATTAAATCGTCGTTTGACGATAATCAACTATTTTAAAATCCCGGGTTGTTACAGACTCCCCTCCTTATAAAAATTGCGTCCCCGCAATTTTCATAATTAAGGTCATCCACAACAATAAATTTTCTAACCTAAACTGGTTAAGCTAGAAAATAAAAGTCAAAACACAAATACTAAAGAAATCTTTCCATTTCGTAAAAGAAGTTCACAAATTTTCAACAAAATCTAACTATCAACAGAGAGTCAGAAAACAACAAAACTGAACAAATGCAATCATCAACGACATTAAATTATCAACAAGATGATTAAAATACAGAAATTCATAGGCCAACAATATCTAATTGTCGATACTATAATTAGAAAACAGCAAAATCTAATTATCAACAAAGATAATTATGAAACACAAATCAAAATTTGCAAAACTGCCAATATCTAGTTATTCACAATTAACTAGAAAACACAAACTTCATCTCAGCAAACTCTAATTATCAATAGAGGTAGATAGAAAATAGCAATTCAATACAATCAACGTAACCTAGAATCAATTAGAGGCTAGGAAATTTCATAATCAACAAAGTTAGCAATCAACCAATAGTCGATTATCAATGACGATAATCAAGTCTCAAGTCACAATTATTCGATTCTCAAAAACGATAATAAATTTTCAAATTCAACAAATATTTAATTATCTCAGGCGATAATTAAATTTCAAATCAACAAATATTTAATTATCTCAGGCGATAATTAAATCTCAAATCAACAAATATTTAATTATCTAACAGCGATAATTAAATCTCAAATCAACAAATATTTAATTATCTAAGGCGATAATTAAATCTCAAATCAACAAATATTTAATTATCTAAAGCGATAATTAAATCTCAAATCAACAAATATTTAATTATCTAAGGCGATAATTAAATTCGAAATCAGCAAATATTTAATTATCTAAAGCGATAATTAAATCTCAAATCAACAAATATTTAATTATCTAAGGCGATAATTAAATCTCAAATCAACAAATATTTAATTATCTAAAGCGATAATTAAATTCGAAATCAGCAAATATTTAATTATCTAAAGCGATAATTAAATCTCAAATCAACAAATATTTAATTATCTAAGGCGATAATTAAATCCGAAATCAGCAAATATTTAATTATCTAAAGCGATAATTAAATCTCAAATCAACAAATATTTAATTATCTAAGGCGATAATTAAATCTCAAATCAACAAATATTTAATTATCTAAAGCGATAATTAAATCTCAAATCAACATATATTTAATTATCTAAGGCGATAATTAAATTCGAAATCAGCAAATATTTAATTATCTAAAGCGATAATTAAATCTCAAATCAACAAATATTTAATTATCTAAGGCGATAATTAAATCTCAAATCAACAAATATTTAATTATCTAAAGCGATAATTAAATTCGAAATCAACAAATATTTAATTATCTAAAGCGATAATTAAATCTCAAATCAACAAATATTTAATTATCTAAGGCGATAATTAAATCTCAAATCAACAAATATTTAATTATCTAAAGCGATAATTAAATCTCAAATCAATAAATATTTAATTATCTAAGGCGATAATTAAATTTCAAATCAACAAATATTTAATTATCTAAAGCGATAATTAAATCTCAAATCAACAAATATTTAATTATCTAAGGCGATAATTAAATTCGAAATCAGCAAATATTTAATTATCTAAAGCGATAATTAGAAACAACAAATATCTGATTATCAAAAACGATAATCAGAACTCATATCAACAAATATCTAATTATCACAAGCGATAATTAGAAACAGCAAATATCTGATTATCAAAAACGATAATCAGAACTCATATCAACAAATATCCAATTACCTGCAGATAATTGGAAGCAACAAATATCTAGAAATCAATTAAGAAGACTAGAAAATCAACATAAAAGCTTGGATCGATCCCATCAGATGGCGAGTTTTTAATTCGCCGCACGTGCATCTCAGAGTGGCCGAAGCCTACCAAGTACTCAACATAATTTTTGGCGCCCATCAGATTGACCCGAAGGTCCGCAGAGTGACCCGAAGGTCTAGTACTGGTATTTGACCCGAAGGTCCGCAGAGTGGCCCGAAAGCCCAACAAATGACCCGAAGGTCCAACAAATGACCCGAAGGTCCTCATAGTGGCTCGAAAGCACACGAAAGCATCAAAATGTTTCAATTAACGAGTCCGGAATTAACTAAAATAGCAAACGCACATGTCCCATAACCACGAGTTTTACTAAATTGTTTAATTCTCTTCATCGTTTCCTTGAAAGTGTAAAATCATCAAAATCATCAAAACGACAGATATTTCAATTAACGAGTCCGGAATTAACCGAAATAGTAAAAGTGTGGTTCCATACTCCGCACTTTTGCTAAATCGTTTAAATCACTTCATCGTTTCCTTGAAAGTGCAAAATTGTGTGTTTTGTAAAAATACACTTTACATTCTCAAACGGACAAGTCCGGAATTAAGCGAATCAGTAAAAGAAAGGGGTCATAGTCCTCGATTTTTCTGAAACGTTTAAATCGCTTCCTCATTCTTTTGAAATCGCAAACTGTAAAATTTTTTGAAAACAATTTTATTTATTTTGTAAAAATAACAATTCGCATTCTCAACTGAACAAGTCCGGAGTTAAGCGAAATAGTAAAAGAAAGGGGTCATAATCCTCGATTTTGCTGAATCGTTTAAGTCGCTTTCTCATTCTTTTGAAAACGCAAACTGCTAAAATTTTATAAAACGATTTTCCAATCACGTGATTAGAACAGTAAATCAGTAACAATTTCGGTAAGGAAATCGTACTTCTCAAAATACCGTAAAAACGGTCACAAAACAGCATTGCGGAATGACCGCTTGAAAATCCACTTTTAAAATTTGACGGTTACTGAAGCCAAAGCGACAGTAATTTTAAAACGTCAAAATCACATCAAAACAATTTACATCCAAATGTAATATCAAAGAATTTTCATTCATCAAAATGCCATAAAACACCGTGCTTCAAAATATAGCATTGGTGTAAAATCCCGTTATAAAAATAACGGCAACAAAATACGTTTCATAACCAAGCATCGGTTCAACGTAAAATAAATGCAATAACGTGCAATTCAAATTTTGCACGTACTACAAAATGAACAAAGAAATCATTCGAAGGTATCTTCAATGAAGATAATTCAAAACAGCAAAAATCTAATCAATATATGATTAGTACAAAAGAAAGTCAGTGGAAATTTCAACAAAAATCACATAACTGTAATTTCTTCGAATCCTAAATTCGGATTCGAAATTCTCAAAGAAACAAAATAATCACAGCTACGTAAACAACAAATGAAATTCATATCAATTTCGTATTTCGATTTTTAAATCAAAAAGATTATCAGTTGTACTCAGCGAAGACAGTTTCACTGTTTCCGCTGCGCACTCTAATAAATAGAACACAAATCAATCAAATCATCAGAACACAATTTCATCAAAACAACAAAACACAATTCCACTTTTATTTTTAAATAAAGATATTTAAAAATTTCATCAAAATTTCAGAACTTTAGTTTTGACTCAAAGCACAATAAAACATCGACCAATAGTTGTAACATATGTTCCATCCAGGTTATGTTTTATATTATGTCCATAAACCCCAAGCTCTGATACCAACTGTGACGCCCCACCTCTATGCTCATAATAACAAAGAGTATTAAAAGAAATACTGTCTATTATTACGAAGAATAAGGCTGGATAGGAGCGACCATCCGTAATTGGCCTTACACTACTATTGGTTATCTCGATAGGAGTGGTATATACTTTTTATTTTTCATCTATTATTTATTTACTCCCATCGACATATCCAATTATCAGTATAAAACAAACTACGATAGTTCATAATAGTTTAGGACATTAGATATAACAATAACACAGATAATATAATTGCGGAACATAGATAAAAACAAAAGTCTCATATATATATAACTGATGTCAGTTAATACATAGTTGACACAATACATATGATATAACTACAACTGTCGACTCTAGAAGTTATATATACACGTACATTATCGACTAATATACATGAATACATATCGTTCTATACAATGACACGACTACTACAAAATGACACTGACAACTTCAGAAGATGTGAAAAGTCTTCATATCCTGCACAGCAACTCAAAGAAGAAAATCTACAACCTGCAATAACTCGGGTCTGACCCGAGTATTACATTCAAAGGAAAATAATACACGGGTCAGTCTAATTCAAACTCAGTTATTAGTGCATAGGAGCAATAATAATCAAACGTCAAATAGACGACAGTCACAGAAATCCCGTATATCCGACTCCTTGATAAAAGAATCGGATAACGGCAGATATAACACTAAACAGTGTTAAACAAGTACACGCTAACGTGTACTGCCTCGCCAATACAGTCTATCAAATACTCAGAAGATCAATGAATCCAAAAGCCAGCAAATCCAACTCAAATCAAAATGAACCATTTCAAAATACGCTTAATAAAACAGAACAGATGGCATCAAAATAGACAACAGTTAAACAAAGCAAGGCACTGGCCGAAGTCAGATAACATAAACAACATGTAGTGGTACATATGTAGGAACCAAGTGAAGAAACTGCAGTATCAAGTATGCATGAAACTGGATGGAGCAGACTCAATAGGAAATGTATATGAACATGAAGCAGTTCAATACTACTATACCTAACAGATGCAACATAAAGTGCCATTATACCCAACTAGAAGTGGAACTACAAGATAAATCAAGTACAAAACGATGCAGACTGAAGTATGGAAGAATGCAAACTAGCGCCAACATCAATAAATATATGTAGTAGCAGAGGAGCTACTGAAATATGAAATGCAAATTCCAACTACAAAGTAAATGATTTCGACAAAGCATGTACACAAGTGACCAAACTGCAATAAGCAGCAGTGTGCCAGTGCAAAGACAAATGCACATGTCAACAAAACATAAAACCAACATGAAGTAGTTCAAATCCAAGTACAACCAATGTATGAACATACGAACAAAGCTGCAGATCAAAAATGATCGAGGATGAATACCAAAACAGACCAGAGGTCAGGGGCCAACAGCATGGTAAGAGCAGAGTTCGACAATGTCGACCGAGTCAAGCATCGAGATTCAAAGTCGTGAATGAGCAAGACAAAACACACAATCCTCTCAACCACTCGAACATTATCAAGCAGCCGAGATAAAGCAAGTTGAAGAATTCAAGCATATAAAAGGGTCAGAGAAAAATCCCAAATTCAAGTCCAGATTCAAAACCGTGGAGAACAGTTGTACTGGGGTGGTCAAAAACAAGAAATCATCAACATTTACTCAAATCGAATAACTCACAATTCCAATGAACCGAGGCCAACAAGAAATTCTCAAGTTCGAAAGACATTACGAAGTTAACCAGAAACACGCGAACTGGAAGTAGTGAGGTAAATTCCAATACAATTCGAACGGTGAGCAAAACGAATAGGCAACTCAATCACTTGAATACAACCAAAAACCAAAGCATTCAAACCCTAATTGCACTTGAGTGAGAAGTAGATGTGAGTAGAACTCACCTTCTTCGACGAGGCAGCAATACACTTCGATCGAGCAGCACGAGTCGGCAGAAGCCCTAGCATCGGGCGATTGAACGCGGAGGTAGTCGCCATCTTCTCCAAGGAGTCGGGCCAGAGATAAAAATGATAAAGGGAGTAGCCCTAAATTTTTCGGAGGCGAACAAGACTGAACAAGGCCGCCATTTGCTCGTTTTTTATTTAGGGTTGCCAGTCCAAAATGAAGGGGGAAACGGTAGGGAATCAGATAAGTGTTTTGGTATCAACCAATTGGGTCAAGATACACTAAAGCCCACAATCCTTAAATAATTTGTTAGAAGAATTCAAGTTAATTTAAAAACTTCATGCACCATTTTATAAAAGAATTAACACTGATAAAAGCACTTAACAATTTTTCTTTTACGAACGAATTTCAACCCGAATAAACTTCCAATTGCAATTGCTAAACAATTTTAAATCGCCATTTATATAAACGAATGTCAACTTGAATAAAATTCGAATCGTAGTTGTTTAACCAATTAAATCATCGTTTGACGATAATCAACTATTTTAAAATCTCGGGTTGTTACAGCATCATTAGCAAATTGATTAATTAACTTTAACTCATCATTAGTGAATGATTAATTATCGTAAAACATCATTAAATAAAATGATTAATTAAATTTAAACTTCATTAAATAAAATGATTGATAAATTTAAACAATCATTAACCAGGTAATTAGTTAAATTTAAAACACATCGTTAAATAAGTAATTAGCTAGCCTTAATCCTTATTAATTAAGTAATTAATTAAATTAAATAATCGATATTAAAATGGTTAATGACTTTTGAAAACATCGTTAATCAAAATCTTGCTTAACTTGTAAAACAATTCCAGGCACGAAGATGAAACCAAATAGTTTCGATAAAAGGTGATTTTCCGAAAGTGTCGATATAGCGACTATCGCTATGCGGGCAGTTCGGCAAACAAACTTATGACATTAGACATAAAACCAAACATCACATAGCAATGATTTAAGTACAATACAAGGTAAATAATGATGATACAGCATGTAATAAGTATTTACTAACAATTATATTAACTTTAACTACCAACTTTTCATATAGCTAACCACATGGTTACTAACTTTCAAATGCGACAACTTTTCAAAGCATGAAACAAACAAACAACCAAACCATCACTTCACATATACAACAAGCATTCATAGGCAATTAACGTGAACATTAACATAGTATAAGCTTGGTTTAAGAAGGTGTAGTTTTACTCACCGAAAGCTATCCAAACCTTTGCCAACTTAGGGTATGACCTAGCACTTCCATTCCTAAGCAAAAGATGGAGTCTTGGACCCTTAATGCACTAGGTAGGCTCAGTCTTGAAGAAGAAGGAAATGAAACTTGTTTTGGTAAGGTGGAGTGACTTTGGATAATCATCGAACTCTCAAAAATGAACCCTAAAATAGGTCATTTTCCAACTATTTTTTCGAATATTTACTCTCAGATTTTGAAAAGGTGGTAAAGTGGAAAGTTTTAGAAAATTCTTCTCTACAATTTCAGAAAAAGAATCACTCAATTTTGATTATTTTTGAAGAAGACATGGTCAAAAGAAAAGGACCATTTTCGGACTTGAAATTCTGGGTCCAAAAACACTCTGTAATCAATTGATGTTTTGACATAGCTATGCTCGAAATTTGAAGAAGTGATCAAGATAAAAGTTGTAGCCACTGAAATTTGAAATGATTATAAAAAAATAAAAACCTCATTTGGACAAGATATGAGAGAGATCTGATCAGTGGAAGAAGAGGAAAATTTAGAGAGATGAAAGGCTATTTATAAACAAGTGAAAATGTAAATTACCTAAACACCCCTTGACATTTACTCTCCACATTGTTTTGTCACCTCAACACCCTTCACGACACATGCCATTTCAGCCTCCACATTGTCTCCCTCCTCATCATGTCAAAGAAAACATGTTTAAACATGTTTTGTACTCGAGTCGCCAAAATGTTTCTAATGATGTGACATTTATATTTTTATTTTATACTTTATATACTTAGGCATGAATACATATACACATACACTAATACACATATATATATATACATATACTAACTAATTTACATATATAAACAAGGCTCACAACATTTCAAACAACTTTTATACAATGAAACATCGAAAATTCGAAAAACGGTTTCCGGTCACATTTTCGATTTTTCTTCGAACTAAATATTTTTGTAAACTAATTTTGAAAACTATTTTATCTTCAATATTTATTATTTAAAAGAGTTTTTATTTTAATTATAAAAGCTATTATTTGAATATTTAAAATTAATTAAATATTCAAAAATTAATATGGTGAAATTCCGGGTCGTTACACTCTTTCCCCCTTAAAAGAATTTTGTCCCCGAAATTTACCGCAATCCTATCCCAGAAAAAAAATATCCTAGAAATACTAACACATTAATCAAATGTAACTTATCCAGCAAAAACTAGTATGATATAAATCTGTATGCAACCAAATTCAGAGAACACCTTAAAATAAACTACTCCGCATCCAATCATATCAAACGGTAAATTTAGAACTAAATGCCCGGGCTCTTATATTCAAAAATTTATTTTCAAATTTCTTCAAAAAGAAATGTATTAAAACCAAAACCAAAAATGACTAGGAAGGGGTCCTTCTAGCAAAATATGTAAAACTCTAGAGTGAACAATCATTATTTCTTTCCAAAAAATTTCAAAATCAATTTTTATTTTCAAAAGCACCAGGATTTAAGTCCTCATAAACAACAATTCAAAAACTTGGTTTATAGTTTTAGCTTTATAAACTATGGTATATAAGACCACACAATTAATCAATCAAATTCAATTAAATAAAATCAATCAAATTCAATTAAATCCAATCGAATTCAATTAAATCAAATTAACCAAATTTCGTAAAGAAATACACTAACACTATTAATCATTCAAATTCCATAAGGGAAAAATCTAACACTCAACGTTATTTAAAATGTCAAAAGGTTAAAAACAAACTCCTAGCTTAGGTCCAAAACTTTATTGATTGCCCAAAATATAGATAGTTATCTAAGCGTACCACTCTTTTCTCATTAGCCTTTGGTTATTGCTTAGAAGATTAACCAAACTTACTCGGACAAAATTGAAAGTTATACTCTAAAATTATTGGTTTCTTAACTACTCCAATATTTCTAAATCACTTAAATTTGCATTTAATATTTTATTCAATACTAAAATTGTTTATGAATCATTTCGTAAATTTTCATCTAAGTTTAAAAATATTTTATAAAGTCCTTTCTTTATAAAACACCAAATAATAACTTATTCCACTTTATTTACTTGTATAATACCCTTCTAAATACTAAGAGTATATACAAAACACAAAATTTATTTTGCTTTTCATAATTTAGGCGAAGATCAAATCAAAATTTGAGTCTTTTAAAACTAAGTCGACCTCTCGACCTCTTTAACTTAGAGTGTTAAGAAGGACATTGTTTAAGGGTTGACTCAAAATAACAAATAGTTTACACTACTTGCATGTTTTAAACAAGAGCTACGGTTTAAATAAAACGATGACTGTTAAAACCTTTCTACCTTTTCACATTGAGGTGTTATAATGAATCATGTTTATGGACTGACCCAATAACACCAATTAGTTTACGCTGCTTAGACACTTAAATAATATCCATGGTTTTGATAAAATAACATTATCAAAACCTTCATATCCAATCCAACCCATTGAAATCAGTGTTAAATTACCTCATATATTAGTTAGGGGTAAAATTCATTTATCAAAATAATCTTTTATAAAAAAATACTTTTTATTTTGGAAATCAATTCTCTTTTAGGAACTAAAAAATTGAATACCCGGTTTTTAGTTTCAAACTTGTCTCTGAAAGTATACTCCTTACCTTTTCTTTATAAAATAACTTCAAACAACTTGTTTATTAAAACTCACTTTGGGCTCATTCGTATTTGAATTCATTTCGATCAAACAATGATAAAGAGAATAATTTACTAAGTACTCCACAACATTCGCCTAAGCAACATTTGATCGTCACTTAGAAGATTAATCGGATTACCACAAAACTAACTAAAATGTTTTCCTCCGAATTATTCAAAGAAAAAACATTCTACTTAAAATTTCTTTTCCAAAATATTTATGCTTTAGAAATATTTCCAAATAATACCGCTATTACTTTTCTCAAACTCTTTTGAAATCATTTTAAACAACTCCGGAATTTAAATTTTCCAAAAACTCTTTAGATGTTATTTGGAAAGACCAATTTATAATACTAAGTGTATTAAAACAAGGGTCAAAACAAATGTCATTTTAAACATCGTTTATTAAAATCCCAGAACAGTTTACATTTAGCTTTATTTATAAACAAATCGATTTAAAAGTTCTCATTTAAAAACCATCGTTTATTAATTTGAAACAATATTTATTATCTCAAAGGATAATAAAAAAAATTTAAATACCTTTTATAAATCCCAAACAATGTTAATTGTCCTAGGGGATGATTTATAATATTCTTTTTAAAACCTTAAAACCATGTAAATTTTCCAAAGAAAATAAATCAAATTTAAATTCTTTTGTTAAATTAAAATAACATTAATTATCCTGAAAGATAATAAATCACATTTATGATCTCTTTTATAAATCTAAGCAATATTACTATCCCAAAAGGTAATTAATCAAATTAACAATTTACTATAATAAACAAATCAATTATCTTTAATAAAATAGTTAATTACTTCCAAAATACTTTCATCAAATCGGTTAATTTAGTTTAAACTAAATCAATTAACCAACTTAAAATATTATTTATTAAACGATTTATTAAATTCAAATAATCATTAATTAAATTGAATAATGACTTTTAAATTTCATTAATTAACTTATTATTAATTTTCAAATATCATTAATTAAAATAATTAATTAAATTCAAATATCATTACTTAAAATGATTAATTAAATCCAAATCTCGTTAATAAAAAAGATTAATTAATTTTAAACATCATTAGTGAAAATGATTAATTAATTTAAAATATCATTAATCAAAATGATTAATGAATTTTAAACATCTACTTTTGTGAAAACACAAGCTCAAGTTCAAACACATATACAAGGGTTTAGGGGATGAAAATCAATACATGATGGTATAACGGGAATTGCTATAATGACACTTAAATAGTTAAATGGAATATCAAAATTAATTTCTATTAAACATCCATTTTCCAAATGGAAATTCAACCAAATAATCAATCAAACAAATCTAACTATCGTCAAATAAATCAACAATAGTTTATAGCATCACATATATGATATAGTAAATTTGGATGTGAGTTAAACTTACATATAAATGATTCCCCTTTATTATAATCAAATTCTCTCAAATATTCATCCTCTAAATTTTTATTTATTTATTTAATTTAATTTTAATATTTATATTAATAATATATTATTTTGCTACCATTTGGATTATATTAAACAACTTTTTATTACAAGTTTACTTTTAGGTTAACATTATTAAAAATTGACTTTTAACTTAATCCTTTCGCCGAACACCTTATAATCAAAACTGTGAAACTTAATTCACAAGGGGTTCGTGCCAAGATTCCCTAATTCCCATTTACTTGGCCTATATTTTACTAAATAAAATTATTTATGAACTATTCAACAATGGTTAATGCTCAAACTGGACGAGCATAACTAATCAAATCCTAAATGATAATCATAAAATACTATCATTTCTAAATAATCAACTCAACTGTCCAACTATATTAATTTTTAAAATCATTCTTAAATATATAATATATTCTTAGGTAAAATTATTTCATTTACCATTTTAAAAACAATATTGTATTAATAGATCTGTTTAATTGTTTAGGAATCTCTATCGATAACGCTGATCAGACGCATCAACCAGAATTCATATACCACTCAATGGATCAAACAACACAATATAAAACATTTTTATAACACTAACAAATACGCACTCAATATATACTTATACTTTTAGACATATCCTAAGATATTACTAATCCTATCCTTAGAGAGTTTACCCCACCAGTGCTTAGGGGTTCGCTAAACCTAAGCTTTGATACCATCTGTTTTGATATGTTTCTTCTTGTGGAAGTTTTAAAACATATTTTTGAATAAAAACCTAGGAATTTGTTTCTAAATTCATGGCTTGAAAATATTGGTTGTATGCAGCTTTATTTTATATCAGAGTTGCATGAAAATTTATAGCATGCTAGTTTTAGCATGTAGGGTGCATAATTATTATCAGTGCATCTTATTACCTTGTTGCATATGATTGTTACATTGTTTATGTTGTTTGAGTTATGATAGAGATGGCTAGAATATTTCTCTTTTATCAATATGACTCTTTTGATTATGTAAGTACAGGGAAGCAAGAGATTTTTACTTGACTTCTTGCGTGCCTGCATTTACATCAGGATAATAATATGCTTGCTAAAAATATAAATCAAACGCAAAAAGATACGTAGTAGATTTAGAAATTGCTATTGGTTGATGATTTTATGCCCAAGATATGGAAGGCCACTTGGCTTTTGTTTTCTTTGATGGGTTTGGAGCTCGTAGAGGAGATTTGTAGTTGTTCCGATCGAGCGGCACAAAGGAGACGATGGTGAAATTTTTCGTAAATTTAAGGGTCAGAAATTCTTTTAGAATTTTGGAAATTTTGACAATTAAATTTTGATTATTGGATTATATCTTGGAATAAATGAATAGAAGAGAATTAGTTGGTATAGGTGAATGAATTTAAAAGACTTGAAAATTTTGGAATCTATTCTAGCTAATTGGTTTTGAAAAGTTAACAAGTTTAACAACTCATTTTTAATTAATAGTTTTAAAATTAAAGGTTTGGAAACATTTCCTTTCTTAGGAATTTCGGGGATGAAATTCATTTAAGCGGGGAGGAATGTAATAACCTAAAATCCTGGTCATTTGATTTTAAATGTTTAATTAATTTTAAATATTTAAGTAATTGGATTTTAGAATTTAATAACTTATAATTATAAAGAATGATTAAATATATGAATTGTGAATTAAATGTTAATTAAATGAATTTAATTTTTCCATTTAACTCCTTTCAATTAATAAATGATATTAGTTAATTCAATTTGTAAATTTACTTACAAAAATAAATAGATCGGATAAATATCGTTTAAACCACTTCTATAAAAGCCAAGTGGCATCCCATATCCGTTGCCGCTACCTTTTTCATCAATTCTACTTGCCAGCCACTTCTACACCAGCTTTACAATCCTATTTCAGCAACCTAGTAAACAACTCAACTCAGTACAAATAGAAACTAGATTAAACACTATAAAAACAAAAATTGAGTTATCTAAAAGTTAGAATAGGTTATAAAACCATTACCTAAATTCTCTAGATTTTCTCTGATTTTTCCAGATTTTATTTACATTTTTAAGTTGAGATTTTGGATTGAGTTTGGAAGAGGGATAAAGAGGAAAGTTATCTCTTAGGTTAACATATAAATGGGATTAATACAATAAGACCTAATTGAGTTTCTTTTTAAATTAAAAGTGTCATATGCTCTTTTATTTATTTACTAAAAGCTTACCTTCATATTTTAAAGCTTTTTAAAAACCTTTAAAATCAATAAATAGAGAATAGAACACAACACATCAAACTCTACAATGCACACTTTATCTGTTTTAACCATTTTAAATACTAGTTGAACTTATTTATCATAAATGAAATAAAATCTCACTAATAATTTTAAAGTGATTTCTAATACTTGGAAATACTAAAATTTCTTAAATTCACAACTATTTTAAATAAGTCATTCTAAAACAAATTATCATTACAAAAGTATCTTAGTTCAAATTTCTCAAATTAACGCTTCAAGTTTAGATTAAAATCTCCTCTAAGAAATGAAACTCATTTCTTAGTTAAATCAGAACAATTATTCCAAAAACTATACTTAAGTTCATAATTAAATTTCACAAATCACTGTTAAAATTAATTAACTGTAATTAAACTTAATTAATTAGGTAGTTAACAACAGGGTTATTACACGCAACATCTCTATTCACATCTTTTCTTGGCCTTGCGTGTTGATTTTGGTTAACTTAGAATATATGGTTTCCTTATGTGTTATAAGTAATTGGATTATTTGGTTTGTATGTATGAACGCACGCATGAAACACAAAAGGGACACATTGTCATTTTTTTCTTCTCGCATGAAAAAAAACAAATGAACAGAGCCACTTTTCATTTACAAACTCATAATTCGAATAACTCTACATATACAAAGTATTAGCCAAAGTCATCAACATAAAAGTTGTAGAGGACGAAGAGATCTACATTTTCCATTCTTGTTGCACTTGAAACGGTGGCATATGGAGGTCGTGGCAGCCAGGGATGGTTTCCGTGGAGGAGCAGGTTGTGGCGACCATGGGACGACTGAGATTGACCTTGGTGGTGACTGATGTGGAGAGGAGACGACATGTGATACGCTGGCGTAGATGGTTCATTAAATAGTTAAGCGGAAAGAGAGGTATGGTGGATGGAAGTGGTGGCATGTAATGGTGCGTGCACGCATGGAGCTGGAGCTTGCATTTTTATGTAAAGAAGGGTTGCCAATTTGCACTTAAGGCCCTGAAAATGTGGTATTTTTCTTGTATGGAGGAAGGTGAAACCCTGTTGCTTTTGTGTTGGTAGTTAATAGGGTGTTGGGTTGTGCATGTTGGCCATGGGGTGACAATAGTTAAATAATTTAATTAGTAATTTAGTTTGTTGGTTTAAGTGTTTAAACTTTTGGGAAAAATGAAGGATTGTAGGGAATGGATATTGGGCCTTGTTCGGCTTGGGTTGGTAAGGTTGATTAATGCTAAGTTAAGTAATTAATTATTTTAATTAATCCAAAAACATATAAAATTAATATGTTGCTCGTATGAGGTCCAATCGAGACGCGGTCTTTTGTGTTGCGCTTGTAATTACATTATCTACGCGATGGAATTTGTTTGGTTGAGTTTAAAGCAAGTGAAAATTTAGGCTAAAATTGAACGTAGTTCAAACTAGAATGCCTAAGCATCTGTTGGAATTTCGGTGAGTTTACTCACCTCTAAATAAATTATATGATATCTTTGTTGCTATAAATTATTGTTGAGTGCTTGGATGATAGTTTATAGTGTTGTTTGATGTTTATTTGGATTTAAATTCCCATTTAAAAAGCGAATGATATAAATAATCAATGTGTTGCAGGGGATAAATACAAAAAAGGAAGTCGAAGTGTATGTAGCGATTAGGTTTTTATGGAACACTTTGAAATACACATACATATGTGTGATTTACAGGGGACTTTTGTAGAAAGATGCAAAGGGGTTTCTCGCCAATATTAATTTACTTATATTCTGATGTTGTTATATTGTTGTTTGGTTGAAAACATTTATGATATACTATTTGGTTATGTAAGTGTCGTTATAGTGATTATCGATGTATCGTCACTTATGAAATATCATCCCCTTTAACCCTTGTTTTGTATTGAACTTGAGCTTATAATTTTACAAAATAAACGTTTGGTCGTGTTTTGCGCTTTGAAAATTGTTTAAACCATATTTTCAAATATTTTGGGAATCTAAAAAATAAAGAATATGTGATGATTAAAAATTTATAAATGGAGTTATAAATTTGATTAATTATCTTTCAGGATAATTAACATTGTTTTAAATTTATAAAGAAACTAAAGTTTTGATCAACTATTTTTTGAGATAGTTAATGTTGTTTTAAATTTATAAAAGATTTTAAATTGGATTTAATAATCTTTTGGGATAATTAATGTTGTTTAAATTTATAAAGGTTATTTAACTTAAATATTTTGTAAATTCTTTTTAAATGGGTTTGTAAGAATTTTATAAGTATTTGAATAGAATTAGATGTTTAAATACATAATTATTATTTAATTATAATAAACTTGATTAATAAATTTATTTATGATATTTAGAGTTATTTACCCGATTTAATAAAAGTAATTAAAGTTAGTCAACTGATTTAATAAAAGTGATTAAAGTTAATTAATCATTCTAATAATGATATTTAAGATTAATTAATCATTTTAATAAATGATGTTAAAGTAATAAATTAGTTTAAATAAAAGTGTTTAAAATTAATTAATTGATTTAATAAAGGTATTTAAGGATAATTGATTTATTTATAAAGGAGTTATAAAGTTGATTAATTCTCCTTTGGGATAATTAATGTGGTTTTAAATTTATAAAAGTATTTTAATTGATTTATTATCTTTCGGAATAATAAATGTTGTTTGAAGTTTATAAATAAGAAAACCTTTTAGAAGGAATATTTTTTAAAGATTATTTTTAAAGTGTTTTACAAATATTTATGATGTGAAAACCAAGCACGAGTTCGGATTTTAAAATTTTAGAAGTTTGATTCGGTTATGGAAAGAATAAGAAATTTAATTTTCGTACACAATATCGCTTATATAGAAAGGATTCACTCATACTCTTAGCACTAAACGTCGAGGTATGGAAACTCGTTTATATCTCGAAGGTTAAATTGTTGTCAAGGCAGTGCCTAGAGGTAACACTATCTTAGCATGCCCAACTTTATTTTCCACCAAGGGATAGTACAAGTTTGAAATCGATGAGTATTGGTAAGGATATAACATTTAATTTCCATATACGATTATTTTGATTATTCCTAGTAGTTGATTTATTGACCGTCAATTCAAGACGATTTGTTGCTCATTTGAGCATTGATACCATTTGTCGGAAATGACTAAAACCAAAGATCGAGTGGACGTCTAGTTATGTGAGGTTGCTCCCATTAGGGTATATTCACATCTACTCTAGATTGGATTTGGTGGTATGCGCACGGAGATGTGAAATACTCGAATTCTCGGTAAGGCTGACGGGGTATTGCTAGTAAATTTCTGAGAGAGTCACAGAGAAAATGGCCCTCTTAAGTATATTGTCTAGAGGTATACTTTCGGTGAAGGGGGCACACCCTCCTAGTCATTGTTGGAAAATTACTTTCCTTGTTGTTGATTCAAATCTATGAATTGTTTTCTTAATTGCATCGATAAGTGACTGGAGTTCTTCTCGATGTTTAATTATTTATGTCCATTCTTTAAGTTTGGATTTTGATCTTGTTTATCTCATTCTTTCAAGTTTGGGTTTTGTTTAATTGTGTTTCCGTTCTTTCATGCATGAATGTTGTTGTTGTAAGCTAAAACCCATTCTATGTTCAGCGGCATAGTCTCGTAGAATTATTATATGTTCATCATATTACTTGAGTTTTCTCATGTTGGTATTTCATGACTGATTTGGGTGTTATTTTATTATAATGCTCGGGTCAGACCGAGTATTTTTCCAGGTTGTCGTTGGTGGGACATGGAGCTCATGGAGTAGAGATAGATGTTCACCTGTCATGGTATTTTATTTTCGATGTATTATTATATATACCCATTAGCAATTATAAGGTCAAAAAGTTATAACTGTCCAGGCTGATAAGGTTTGTTTTTATCTTTGATATACTATGTATTTTAGAGTGATAGCTTTTACTATTTTTGTTATATTATATGTGGTCGTTCCGCTGTGAGATTCTATTTCTCCTATTCGTTTTCTATTTCTTTCCTTTATACCCTAATAATCTGCCTTTCTAGTGATTGGATGTTCAACATTTGAATACCATGGATGTATTGAGTGTCAACTTTCGATGGTCGAAAAGGCGGGTCGTTATAGTATATTCATCAAATTACCATTATTGTGTATAAACCTGGTTTCTATTTACCGATTTAACCAAATTCCCTTCCAAACCAATGTTTAATCCGAACTTAATCTTTACTACTAATAAAGAGAATTCATTGAATAGATTTACTCGGTGTCCTTTTGAAATTCCAAATATACCCTTTTACATCTCATAGAGAAATAGTATTCAAATATGGAAATATAGCATGTTAATTTCTAAGTACAACTATTAGTCACCATGGAGAACTACAGTGTGCGTTCACAAGATGAAGTATCCGAGTGTACCATATTGTCCGTAATTTAGGTGGGAGTTCATCGGTCGAAGTTTTGTCAGATTCCAAGTTAGTATGAAGAAGTTATTACAGTCTAAACAAAAAAATAGCGGCTTCTGCACTAGGCGGTGTTCAAATATTGGGATGTGATAGCCTGTTATTTTCTAAGTACAACTGTCGTCCCCATGGAGAACAACAGTGTACGTTCATAAGATGAAGTATCTGAGTGTTTCATATTGTCCGTAATTTAGGTGGGAGTTAATCGGTCGAAGTCTCGCCGGATTCCGAGTTAGTATGAAGAAAATATTGTAGTCTGAAAAAAAATAACAGCTTATGCACTAGAAGGAGTTCAAATATTGGGATGTGGTATCCTATTATTTTCTAAGTACAACTGTCAGTGCCCATGGAGAACTACAGTGTGCGTTCACAAGATGAAGTATCCGAGTGTTCCATATTGTCCGTAATTTAGGTGGGAGTTAATTGGTCGAAGTCTCACCGGATTCTGAATTAGTATGAAGAAGTTATTGCAGTTTGAACAAAAAAATAGCGGCTTCTGCACTAGGCGGAGTTCAAATACGGGGATGTGGTAGCATGTTATTTTCTAAGTACAACTGTCAGTTCCCATGAAGAACTATAGTGTGCGTTCAGAAGATGAATTATCTGAGTGTTCCATATTGTCCGTAATTTAGGTGGGAGTTAATCTGTCGAAGTCTCGCCGGATTCCGAGTTAGTATGAAGAAAATATAACAGTCTGAACAAAAAAATAGTGGCTTCTGCACTAGGCGGAGTTCAAATACGGGGATGTGGTAGCCTGTTATTTTCTGAGTACAACTGTCAGTCCCCAAGGAGAACTACAATGTGCGTTCACAGGATGAAGTATCCGAGTGTTCCATATTGTCCGTAATTTAGGTGGGAGTTAATCGGTCGAAGTCTAGCCGGATTCCAAATTAGTATGAAGAAGTTATTGCAGTCTGAACAAAAAAAATAGCGGCTTCTGTACTAGGCAGAGTTCAAATATAGGGATGTGGTAGCCTCTTATTTTCTAAGTACAACTGTCAGTCCCCATGGAGAACTATTGTGTGCGTTCACAAGATGAAGTATACGAGTGTTCCATATTATCCGTAATTTAGGTGGGAGTTAATCGGTCGAAGTCTCGTCGGGTTCCGAATTAGTATGAAGAAGTTATTACAGACTAGACAAAAAAATAGCGGCTTCTGCACTAGGTGGAGTTCAAATATGGGGATGTGGTAGCATGTTATTTTCTAAGTAAACTGTCAGTCCCCATGAAGAACTACAGTGTGTGTTCACAAGATGAAGTATCCGAGTGTACTATATTGTTCGTAATTTAGGTGGGATTTCATCGGTCGAAGTTTTGTCTGATTCCAAGTTAGTATGAAGAAGTTATTGCAGTCTGAACAAAAAAATAGCGGCTTTTTCCTAGGCAAAGTTCAAATATGAGGATGTAGTCTGTTATTTTCTAAGTACAACTATTAGTCACCATGGAGAACTACAGTGAGCGCTGAAGTGGGGATATAGCATGTTATTTTCTAAGTACAACTGTCAGTCACCATGGAGAACTACAGTGTGTGTTCACAAGATGAAGTATCCAACTACACCGTATTGTCCGTAATTTAGGTGGGAGTTCAACGGTCGAAGTATCGCCTAATTCCGAGTTAGTATGAAGAAGTTATTGCAGTCTGAACAAAAAAAATAGCGGCTTATGCACTAGGCGGAGTTGAAATATGGGGATGTGTTGCCTGTTATTTTCTAAGTACAACTGTCAGTCCCCATGGAGAACTACAGTGTGCGTTGATAAGATGAAGTATCCGAGTGTTCCATATTGTCCGTAATTTAGATGGGAGTTAATCTGTCGAAGTCTCGCCGGATTCCGAGTTAGTATGAAGAAAATATAGCGGTCCGAATAAAAAAAATAGCGGCTTCTGCACTAGGCGGAGTTC
The DNA here is from genome assembly GCA_030737815.1 of Allium fistulosum. Taxonomy (NCBI): domain Eukaryota; kingdom Viridiplantae; phylum Streptophyta; class Magnoliopsida; order Asparagales; family Amaryllidaceae; genus Allium; species Allium fistulosum. The sequence goes on along the minus strand of CM060901.1, from coordinate 539,165,884 downwards.
AAATATGAGGATGTTGTGCCATGTTATTTTCTAAGTAAACTATCAGTCCCCTTAGAGAACTACAGTGTACGTTCACAAGATGAAGTATCCGAGTGTACCATATTGTCTGTAATTTAGGTAGGAGTTCATCAGTCGAAGTTTTGCCTGATTCCGAGTTAGTATGAAGAAGTTATTGCAGCCAGAACAAAAAAAATAGCGGTTTCTGCCTAGGCGGCGTTCAAATGTGGGGATGGTACTATCAAATCTACTTCCACAGGTACAAATAAAAATGCATGCACATTGTGGTTAAATGCAGGCCCATCTGGGCATGCATATGTACTCGTTACTTAATAATGTTTACCTACACTAATATAGCCTACATATCATATATATATAGAATAAAGATTGCATTATATGAAGAGGAAAACGATGAATCACCCACCGAATCCACCATTCACTATGTGAATCACTGTTATCTAGCCTGCTTCACCTTCTTGCTTTAGAGTTTCATCTCCAAGTTAACGTAGATGTGTAATCCTCCTTACTAGCATTGTGATGTCACTGGTTTCACGCGATTTCGTTGAGATTTAATGGAGATACAATGAATTTAGTTTGTTTATAAAGAGAAAGAAGGAGAAGAGAGAAAGAGCGTCAGTTTTTTGAAACAAAAAAATGAGTGCATGATTTCTATGTTGAAAAGGAAGAAAGAAAATAACCGCTGTTTGAAATTCAAATTATAAGTTTTAGGCCCGATCAGCTCGACATTATTTCGACCTAGTTCCTTCATATGGACTCCAAACAAGGCAAACCAAATATTATGAAAATCGAAAAAATGAGACAGCTATAATGGCATTCGTTTCATTGTCAAATTCCAAAGTTGGAAAAATGACCATTTTGCCCCTCCTTATTTAATGTTTATTTAATTAACACGTTTAATTCAATTATTTTCACATTATTATATTATTAATATTTACCAAATTTTTGGCATATTACATATATGGACGAAAAAGGCCGTGATATCGGTTCGAGGTAGAGTCTGGTTGGAGTGAATAATGAGTAAGATTCAATAATGATTGCATACCTTGTATATGAATAACTTGAATCGTGAAAAGTTTTTGTTAATAACTATTGTAACTTCTAAAATGTAAATAGGATGTGATATCCCAGTCGATTAGAGTTGCAACTGTGAGTCACTTTAAATAGTGTCATGGCTGTGTATTATCACTGATATAAGCAAATGTGATGGGATGTGGGCGGGTATAGATTATAGAATGTGTGACATATTTATTTCTTTATATATCACGTGTATTTAATCCGCCACCACATGATTGTATATTTCTATTACTTTGTTATTCTTGCAGTTAGATTTCTAGCCCGACTCGAGGTTTTATTTTGTGACATCTCCTCAAGTCAAACTGAGGGTTGTCATTGTTTCAAGCTGATTACTCTAGCACGCTTTACCATTACCACTTTTGAACATGTAGTAGACGAAATAACCCATAGTATATCATTTGTCATCCTTACACTTGTTCTAAAGGATCTGACCAGCACAGTATAGCTTAACTTTCATTAGGGTTATATGGAATGGAAAATCACCAAGCTGTATCTGGAGTCGGTAAAGCTAGAGTAGTTTACCCTGTATCATTATATATATACATGCATGACTCAACAGTTAGGCGTTGTTTTAATTAGCATAAAATTTTATCTATATAGCTCTACATATGTAGATATTATGATGTTTCGAAAATCCTATGTATATTTGAGTTCAATATGTATATATTTATGATTCCACTATGAGATCTTTACTAGTCATTTACTTATGATCTATTATATGAATTACTCAAATCTCTGACCCGCTCATTTCGAGCCATTTGATCTGAGCAATCGACAGTAAACTCCCTCTGATAATTCTATCATTGATGTTGGAGCATCACAAAACCATCCAAAGGAGATCCTTATTGTAATCAATCATATTGAATACATGATTTGCATTATGGTTTATATGCTTATTTTCAATAAACTAATTCATTGAAGTTTCGTACATTACAAAATGCCATCGTTTACCATATAAATATGTGATTGGATATGGATCAGATATCCATATTCTTGTATTGTTATTAGAGTTTAACACTCATAGAAGATAATACATAGTCTTGTACAAATAAACAGTTAAGCAACCGAGGCATGAATGTTTAATGCTTGTACAAATTGGCTCTTGCATGGGTCTTGAAGTGACAATAGGTTAAAAGATTTATTGGTACGTATATTTTATATTTCTATGTCAATCTTAATTTTGCTCAATTATATATTATAACTGATAAACATTTTATCAATTATATTAGTTACGCAAATTTATCGAAGTAGATTATCTCGACTTGTATATCATATATTCTTACAATATTAGAAAGGTTAAATGTTCCGTTTCATTTTTCTAATAAGGCTCTTAGATGTTTATGTTTCTCAAAACCCTAAGAAAAACAATGAATCTTTCAATTTCTCTAGTGGGCGTTAGGACTCGCTTGCCTTGGATTATGACCTTGAGGAATATCAATAAATCATAAGCCCATAAGCAATGAATAACACTTTATCATATCATATACAACCCCTAACCCATGGTCTTTGTCCTAATCTTATCTTGGCCTTGAAGAATATCAACAAATCAAAAGAGAATATTCACTTGAACCTACCATTTCATAGTGTAATGCACGTACGTTGAGGAATATCAACAAATACACCCATGTATCTTACCGCATCTAGCCAATATATTACTAGTAACACACAAAATATCTCTAGCTCAAGGAATATTAATAACTAAGGAGTATGCAAGTAAGCAATTAATATATAAATGGTAGAGGACAACTTGTATATTAATGATTCATAAACTTTAATATACATTCATTGTGTGATATTGATTTAAGGAATAATACATTTCTTATGAAATAACCTTGTGACTAAAGTGTCAAACACATCTGAAATCATGGATACGTAATATATGTATGTACTTATTCCTTAAATCTCATTTGGGTTTCTTTCTAGTCCCACTTACATATATAGTTATATAAGCATTAACTTATTTGTAACTTTTATAAATTAATTCACATACATAATATATACATGTAGCTTATTAATTAAATCTTAATTAATTAATTTTAATTCTTGTTAATTAAATCATATTTAATTTATTCTATATAAAATTTCTAAAATTTTATATTACTCGCCTTAAACTATTTAAGACCGTTGATCAACTATAACATTTATAGTTTCTTCATGTGTACATATTAATATATGTATACATTGTAATTAATTAAATTTTAATTAATATTATTTAATAAATTTTTATTTAATAAAAAAATTTAATTTATTAATTTGAAATTTTAATTTAATTTTTCATAAACAACTTTAAGATAAGTAAATAACTACAACAATTATAGCTGTATATATATATATCAATACATATGTTTCAATCATTTAACTTTTAACTAATTATTTATTTTATTTAGTTAATCATATTAATTAAATTTTAAATTTCAAAATTTCAAAAGAAATTACTAAATTTATCAAAACAATTTTGAAATTGTTTAATGCATTCTATAACTTATTAAATTTCCTTTTAAATTACTTTTAAATTTAAAATATAATTTTAATTTTTAAAACAAATTTGGAAATTTATCCAAAGCCAAAAACAATTTGGGTATTTGTATTAGGGATAACATGTTAGTTTACTTCATCCTTCGGGCCAGGACAGTAGCTAGGTAGGACAAAGTACTTGTTACCCAAATGTAACCTTAGACACTACCTTTCTAAACATCCTACTAAATGAGTATGTTTTAATCATTTAACTATAACTATAACGACTCACTTTTTTGGACGGTTTAAATCGACGATAAGCCACACACGTCAAACTCAAACCATTCAAAACGGAGGATTGTTATGGGGTAAATAAGAAAAAAAACAGAGAAAGAAAGAAAAACAAACATAGAATCTCACAGCGGAATGACAAAATATAATAATCAAATAAACAGTTCATGAAGCTGTTTTACAAATAACATTTGATTACACTTATACAATACAGATCACGCATTTGATTTGCTCGCCTAGGGTTTCTGCCACCACTGCCTTCCGTTCAACGCCCCCACACCTAACACATCGCGCCCCCTCCTCGTGAAGAACCGCACCGCCAGACCTCCCCCACGACCTCCGTTCCCCCTACGATCGACCCAAGCCATCGTCAAGCCCACGAGAAGGCAACCGTCGCCGCCTTAGTTACACCCTAGATCGAATTTTCCCCCTCAATCTAGCCACTGATATGGCAAACGACGACCACAGATGAACTCCACGCGACACTCTCCACAACACGGTACCCACCGTTCAACGATCCGACGAAGTTGATCTCGACACGATGAATGGACGAGATTAATTCATTATTTTCTGGACAAATGATGATCCGATTCGAGAAACGAATCATTGCATTAGATTGCGCTCATTGAGAGCTTCGAATCGATATATAATATGATATTTTTGAGGAGTTTTAAATTTTTCGATTTGATTTTGATTTGCAATTGAATCTAGAATTTTGGGTTTCTGCCATTTGAGAAGGAGGAACAGACAGAAGTTGATGTACGTACAAAATAAGAAAAATGACTGCTAGGGTTTAGGAAAATAAGACTATTTATATTAACAAAGCCCGATAAGAAATAAACACATATCGAATATGTACGAACGACGAATAGCGACCAAAAAACCCGTTTCGCTTACGAAACGAAAGTGGGTCATCCCATATATCAAAATAGATGTTTTCGATATTTTTAAACTCAGTGTAATATGTTTCAAGTCCTAATTCCATTGTATGAAGAAGTTAGCTTAAAAATCAGCTTATTACAAATTGATTTCAATTGAATTTAATTAAATTGATTTTTAGGCGTTTCGAGTTCGTACGATCAAACGACAAGTCCGATCTCTATGAAACTTGAAACCTTAAAATATTTCACCATTATGGATCCGTTGAAACTGGTTTCGTCGAAATCCAAGATAGTTGCCAAAATGGCTATTTTCACGTTAATTAAATAAATTATTATTAAATTGATTAAATCACTTTTAATTCCACTTTTAATAACTAAAATTTTTTATCATTTTTGATTACTTGGACATTTACAATAATTTAAAACAAATTTACATATCAATCCACTGTTAAATATTACACTAATTACAGTGTTCAATTTCAACTGTAATTAAATCCAATTAATTATAATTTAATTTCAATCAATTGATTAAATTTGATTTCAATCTTTTTATTCAATCAATCATTACTCTATGGGCATAGTTAACATTGGTTTATATCTTATTACATTAATATTCTCTAATTTCATCTTAATTTCCATTAACGTAATATTTAATTACATTTAATTGCAATTGATTTCCAATTTAATTTAACAGACTAAATAAATAGGTAAATATAATAATTGTCACCATTAACTTTTAATCACATTTATAAGTTTATTATTTACAAACAAATGTTATAACAACTTACACAATACTAATTCTATCCAATTACAATTTATTACACATTATTTCATTAATTAATACAACATTTAAATTATCAATTACTCTTCCAATCCAATTATCAATTAATACACACATTATCACAATTAATTTACAATCTATAACCAATTATAACTTTTTAATCCTTTCAATTATTTGGAATTACATTTAAAGCAGTTATGAATTACCTTAAATTAATACTATTACATTTCATTCCAGTTATATTCTTATTATTAAATCACAAATTTTCATTTCTTGCAACGTTAAATCATAAAACCTTATTAAATTAACTATTTTTAATTATCGAAAATTACGGGTCATTAAACTCCCCCCCACTCAAAACTTTTCGTCCTCGAAAAGGGAAACAAGCAATTAAGAAATTAATATATCTTATTCAAAATATTAAATTTATAAACAATTAATTTACATAATTAAATAATTTAAATAAAATATATCAAATTATAAACAATTAAATCCTTTTATATTCGAGTTAATAAAAGTTTGAAAAACATTTCACAGAATTTTCCTATGTCCAAAATTCATAGAAAATTTCGGCAGAGTCTCCTTTGTACGGAGAGGTCTGGGAGAAATAACAATATCAATAATAACAATATATATCATATATTTCAAAATAAATTATCCCAAACCACGGAAAAAACAATATAATACTGCTAGAAAACCGTAATCCGAGAACGTACATATTTGTCGGGCAAACAATGCTTTATTTATGAAACCAAAAGCAGTAGCAATTGTTTCCATAAACCTATATTTCACTTATATAATCCAAAAGAGTTAAAATTATACAAAAGAGAGATGCTTACGTTGTTTCAACTAATAATAGCAAAACAATAGTCATTATGCAAACACACATACAATCATCACATGCAATTAAAGAAATCAACCATCCATCCAGAGCAACCAAAGCAAGTGGTTTGTTCGAGTTTAGAAACTTTTAATCATATAAAATGATAAATAAACTACTAAGTGTACCATACACTCAACAGTCTTAGATAAAACTCAATAGATTATTTACACATTTTTATACAGTTAGAAGTATCTTTTCCAAATCATCCCATAAGCCAATACAAACCAAAAGTTTAAATATCAATTAAGTTTATTCTTATAAATCTCATTTCATATTATTTACTGTTCTTTTTTTTCCATTCATTCAATGCTTACTTTCATTACATTCATTACTTACAAAATTCATTTCCCATTATTTATATGATGCCATTTTCTCTTTTCATTACTTTACATTCATTGCTTATGTAAGTTATTTCCATTTCAATTATTGGATTATCCATTATTAAGTAAGTTTCTTTACAATTTAATTCACCATTGATAGATTATTTCTTTTTTCCACATTCATTTCTTTCATACATAATATTATTGAACATTTAATCTATTTCTGAATCATTTCACATTTTCTGAAGTCATAATCACTCAATTAATATAGTATTCACTTTAATTATAAATGGTTTCAACATTAACTTAAGCTTATAATCATTTGCTTATTGTATTCATTCTTTCTATGAATTTAATTAGCAACATTCTAATCATTAACTTAAGTTTATAATATTCTTATACATCTTAATTCTTCATTTAAAACATGATTTCATTGAACACTTTCATTAATTAATTTTTTCTTGTATAATATTCTATTACATATTCTTATTAACATTTCAACTTTTGATAATTTGGTAAGTTATATATATATACACATTTTCAATATGCAATAGAAAGTTACACAAGTTATCATATTTATTTTAATTAACAAAATGTTCAATAGTTACATTTTCTTATTCCATTACTAAATTTATAAATGATAACCTTCAATTTCTTTATATTTCATTAATCTCTTAACATCTAATTTCTTATTTCACATTTTAGCAGCTTCCACACACTAAAATAGTTAAGATTTCATTTTATTACATTAACTGAAAACTACTAATTATCAAAAGGTTTAAGAACTAACTCTGGGTTATATTTCCAAATCATTTTAAAATAATATACATACATACATATATATATATATATATATTCATACCCTTTTTAGATCAAATCATATTTAGAAATCAAAATTTAAGATTTGTTTATCAAACAAGGTGTAATAAAACTACTATAGCCGTCTACCCACTTTGAAACTCGAAAATGAACGTCGATGATGCGTTCACTCATCACCGAAATTATTTTACAGCGACAGAGAGGGGAGTACAGAACTTATTTCCTTTAAAATTTTCTTTTTAAAACATTTCTTTCAAATCATCTTGAAATATTTATATTAGAAAATACTTCTATATAATATTATTATTATATTCCAAAATCATTCGAAAGAAATTTCCAAAGTCCCAGAATTTAAGTTCTCAACTTTCAATTAATATTCATTTTATTTACAATATCTTTTTACAACAAATGTTTATAAAATTTTGACTTCCTATCAAACAACATATAACATCCAACTATATCATTTATTAAATTTATTATTTTATATACAAAATATATAATAGGCTAAATTACTTTATTTACCTATATTTCAAAACAATATTGTGTCGATCTGTCCTATTAAGTGTTTAGAAATTCCTATCGATGCCATAGCGTCCTATGTACCGACCAGAATTTATAAATACTAAACAGAACAAATTAACACAATACAAAGCCTTTTATAACACTAACAAATACGCTCTCTCATATATATACACTCAGCGACTCATTCTAGGGTATTACTACCCTATTATGTACGAGTCAGTCCCCACAAAGCTAAGGTTATCGCTAAACCAAAGCTCTGATACCAAATGTAACGACCCACCTTTTTGGACGGTTTAAATCGACGATAAGCCATACACGTCAAACTCAAACCATTCAATACGGAGGATTTTTATGGGGTAAATAAGAAAAAAAACATAGAAAGAAAGAAAAACAAACACAGAATCTCACGGCGGAATGACAAAATATAATAATCAAATAAACAGTACATGAAGATGTTTTACAAATAACATTTGATTACACTTATACAATACAGATCAGAGTTATATACAATATGAATAAATAAATAAATGCAGTAGAACAACATGATGTAGTGGTAAGAATATAATAAATAGTAATAGTACTAAATCTTCGTCTTCGTCCTCCATAAAAGCAGTCTTCGATACACGGAAAAGCTCAGACTGACCCAAGCGGATTGAAAGGACAAAACACTCTAGTCAGAACTAAAAGATCTTATGTAAGTTAAATCAACTGTAAATAAATATGAGTGTAATGGCATTAGAGATGTTTACGGGGTTTGACATCTCCTATCCAGTGTCTAACGTGAGTGCAATAACTTAAGAGATGTTCGGGATTACATCTCCTAAGGATCCGTTAAACTATCTAAATACATAGTACAATACGCTATTATAATGGTGTCTACTGTAAAGTAAAGTATTAAAATAGCGTTAAGGCGTTACCCATACCCCCCTTAACATATTTCTATACATTCCCATAGTCTATACAGTACCGTAATTCCTCCGTAAACTGGAGGGCTATCAGAGGGCACTCCATACGTATGGTGCAAACCAAACTCGTAAAATGCACGATAGAGCATGTGAACACGGCACTCGAGGAATTGTCAGGGTAGGAATCTACCGTTTTGCAAAACCGGGCTGGTGGTAACGCATAGTAGCTACTACCGCCCACCTCGGAACACGCTCCCATAATCAAAATCGAGGGTGGCCACCAAATCAATCACAAAGTCATAATATGGTATCGAAGAAGCATGTCCGATCAGAGGAATGACCTCACTTGGCCCAGGTATAGCTCCTGTTTTAGTCACATCTAAGCTGACTCACGGGAGTCAGGGCTACGTAAATACCTCATACAGAATCGTTCGCCAAACCATCCTACTTCATTTCTGAAATCTCCACCACGTGCAGTTGTTAAAGTGGTTTTTGATATTGGCAGAGAGTATGACAATATCCGACCTCGGTCTCTTTAACAACCAAACGCTTATTTCACACTGAATGGTTCTTTTACATTTCCAAAACCATTTCATATTGATATCAAAATATCATATTCAATTCAAACCATATCACTTTCGAAATCATATTCACTTTCGAAATCATATTTTCAAAATAGGTTAAACCCTCATTTCAAATCATCATATTTACTCAAAATATGTTATTTAAATCCCAACTTAGGTTATTACATCATTTAGTCGTATTCTACTTAAAAATCAAGGATTTAAATATAAACTTCCACTTTACAAACCTAAAATTCAGAAATAGTTTAGATAGTTTAAATTAATTTTAAAAATAGTTTAAGATAGTTTAAAATAGATTAAAACAGATTAATATAGTTTAAAATAGGTTAAAATGGATTGATATAGTTTAAATAGATTAAAATAGATTAATATAATTTAAAATATATTAAAATAGATTAATATAATTTAAAATAGATTAATATAACTTAAATAGATTAAAATAGATTAATATAGTTTAAAATAGATTAAATAGATTTAAAATAGATTAAATAGTTTTAAAATAGATTAAATATATTAAAATACTTTAAATGGATTTAAATTAGATTAAAATAGGTTAAAATACTTTAAATAGATTTAAAATAGATTAAAATACTTTAAATAGATTTAAAATAGATTAAAATAAATTAAAATACTTTAAATAGATTTAAAATAGATTAAAATACTTTAAATAGATTTAAAATGGTTTAAAATAATTAAAATAGATAAAATTTAGTTTAAAAGTTGAAAATCTTAATAATTTAGAATTTTAAAGGACATTTTACAGTTTATATTAAGAAAATAAATTTGAAATTAACATCAAATTTAACCATTTCAACCAATCTGGACCATATCCAAATTTCAATCAAAACCCAATTTTACTTCTTGAAATATCAGTTTAGCTATTCCAATTCCAATATATTTCAAAGTTACAAAATTTCAATGTTTCAATAAATCAATTTCGATAATTTCATTTATACTTCAAAATCAACTTTAGAATTTCAATTTAAATCCTTTAAATAATTACTTAATACAATTCAATTTATATAAATCAAATTCTATTTCAAACATCATTTAACTGGGTTCAAGGTTAAAGATTTAAAATCATTAAATTTAACCAAATCCGGTGTCCGTATATAATTTTCTACCCTATGGTCAAGTGATACGGATGTTTATCATTTCAATCCGCAGTATTTTAAATTTTACGGATATAAATTATTTCAACCCGCAATCCCAAAATTTATTTCAATGAAAATCGCTTGGGTTTATCATTTCAACCCATAACGATTTTCCCCTATTCTATATGATCGTTCGGGTATGTATCATTTCAACCCATAGGGAACTTGCAGTGTTATAACAATGTAAATATATAACATCTAATCATCCAATATCAACAATCAAACATCCATCACAATCATCATCCAAATCAACCGATAAGCATCAATAGATAACTGATTATCATTAACGGGTATTAAATTGACAATTAAATTCAATATTAAATTAAACTATGATTAAATGCAATAAAAGTCAAATTTAACTAGAATGACAATTTAAATATACCAAACATCAACCAATCAATTCCAAATTACATCATAAATTCAATTTAACTAACATAAGATAATTGAGTAGTTGTGAGTGGGTTAAAACACTCACCTTTGATTTCAAATCGATTTGAAATCCAAAATAAGGCCTAAAATTCAACAGTCTCAGAATTCATCCAAACCAATGTCAAAATGTCCGGAATTTCGATACGACCTCAATAAAACAAACTGCGTCCAAATCCGAGTTCGTATGCAAAAGGTATTGATATTAGAACATTCGAGATTTTAAAAAAATTAAATAAAAGGAAAATGAACGTACACAAACTAAGCCACGTTATCATCTCTCCCTCCCAGCTATCATGTTCCTCACGCACTTGATCTGCTCGCCTAGGGTTTCAGCCGCCACTGCCTTCCGTTCAACGCCCCCGCACCTAACACGTCGCTCCCCCTCCTCGTGAAGCACTGCACCGCCAGACCTCCCCCACGACCTCCGTTCCCCCTGCGATCGACCCAAGCCATAGTCACGCCTACGAGAAGGCAGCCACCGCCACCTTAGTTACACCCTAGATTGAATTTTTTCCCCTCAATCTAGCCACTGATACGGCAAACGACGACCATAGATGAACTCCACGCGACATCTCCACAACATGGTACCCTCCGTTCAACGATCCGACGAAGTTGATCTCGACACGATGAATGGCCGAGATTAGTTCATTATTTTCTAGACAAATGATGATCCAATTCAAGAAATGAATCATTGCAGTAGATTGCGCTCATCGAGAGCTTCGAATTGATATATAATATGATATTGTTTGAGGAGTTTTAAATTTTTCGATTTGATTTTGATTTGTAATTGAATCTAGAATTTTGGGTTTCTGCCATTTGAGAAGGAGGAACAAACAGAAGTTGATGTACGTACAGAATAAGAAAAATGACTGCTAGGGGTTGGGGAAACAAGACTATTTATATTAACAAAGCCCGATAAGAAATAAACACATATCGAATCTGTACGAACGACGAATAGCGACCAAAAAACCCGTTTCGCTTCCGAAACAAAAGTGGGTCATCCCATATATCAAAATAGATGTTTTCGATATTTTTAAACTCAATGTAATAGGTTTCAAGTCCTAATTCCATCGTATGAAGAAGTTAGCTTAAAAATCAGCTTATTACAAATTGATTTCAATTGAATTTAATTAAATTGATTTCTAGGCGTTTCGAGTCCGTCAATCAAACGACAAGTCTGATCGCTATGAAACTTGAAATCTTACAATAATTCACCGTTACAGATCCGTTGAAACTAGTTTCGTCGAAATTCGAGATAGTTGCCAAAATTGTTATTTTCACGTTAATTAAATAAATTTATATTAAATTGATTAAATCACTTTTTAATTTCAAATTTAATAACTAAAAATTTTCATCAGTTTTGATTACTTGGACATTTACAATAATTTAAAAAAAATTACATATCAATTCAGTGTTAAATATTACACTAATTACAGTGTTCAATTTCAACTGTAATTAAATCTAATTAATTATAATTTAATTCTAATGAATTGATTAAATTTGATTTCAATATTTTTATTCAATCAATCATTACTCTATGGGCATAGTTAACATTGGTTTATATCTTATTACATTAATATTCTCCAATTTCATCTTAATTTCCATTAACGTAATATTTAATTACATTTAATTGCAATTGATTTCCAATTTAATTTAACGGACTAAATAAATAGGTAACATAATAATTGTCACCATTAACTTTAAATCACATTTATAAGTTTATTATTTACAAACAAATGTTATAACAACTTACACAATACTACAATTTATTACACATTATTTCATTACTTAATACAACATTTAAATTTATTAAAGGTACCGAGCCAGCCGAAAGCGGATGAAATAGGTAGATTTCAATGAAAATCCTATTTTGGATCTATTAAAATTGACTTTGATTATTGTAATGACCCGTCTTTTTAACCCTCAAAATTCGACACTAATACATCCACTGTAACGCCCCACTTCTATACCCACATTAACAAAGGATATTATAGAGTAATATTTTCTGCTAATATGGAGAATAAGGCTGGCTAGGAGCGGCAACCGTACATATTACTTTGGGCGAGTATCGACACATCTAATTATGTAAAAAAACAATATCACACCAGAGTTGGTTTCAACATGAATGATCCAAGCACAAAGCAATATCATGCTGGCTTATGAAATTCAAAACAATATAAAATATCATGGATCATAGAATCACAGAATACAGCGATAAATATATAATACACAAGTATAAGAGAATATGTATACATGTACATAGTGAGTATACAATAGGTGGACATGCTAGTCGCATATAATATACATGATAGAGTACAAGTCTAAACCAAAAGAATATACGTATCTACAGTCACAATCTCAATAAAAGGCGTACTTAACCCAAAAGTCCAAGCAAAAAGATACAGATATCAAACATATAACTATCTCCAAGCTAAGCCAACTTTAGCAATTGTAATGACCCGCCTTTTCGACCCTCAAAAATCGACACTAATATATCAACGGTATTCACGTACCGAGCATCCAAGTTCCAGAAAGACAAGTTCTTGGGGGGGAAAGAAAGAAAAGACTGAACAAAATCTCGCATCGTAACGAGTAATATATAATATACAACAGATCTTTACAAAAGAAAAATTGTAATATACATACATAAATCAAGTAACTATTTATCATCAGCTTGGATAGTTATAACAACATGTTCTCACAATTGTTGATAAATACAAACAAAAAATGCAGTAGAATAAAATATACGTGAATACATCTTGGAGGTATCCAGCTCGTCTCCTGAAGCTCCAAAGCATCCAAACTAGATCCGTAAATATACTCGGTCTGACCCAAGCATTATAAGAAAATAACGCCTAGATCAGTCTGGTAAACCAGCGTGAGAAACACACCTCATATGGATTTCAATATTATAGTACCTTTCAAACTAAAGGTATCACATAAAACATGCCGCACATAGACACAGGTGGGTTTTTACCTTAAAATAACCAAACCATTTCATAAGAATTCTTCTGATATTATAATATTGTCTGGGGTTTAAAATAAAATATTGAATCATAGTTGAAATTGTTACATTAATTAAATTCTAGCATAATAGATGTACAACTAAGTTCGGAAAGCACTTACAGGAGAATGAATTTCCATACAATGACAAGGCATCAGGTACCGCCTGTCATGGTACATCTCCAGAAAAATGTACCGAGGTTAACAAGAACATCTTGCACCCCTGCTACACAGAACCGACCTACACCTTACTGGATAGTACGGAATATGTCATCGCCGTGGTTTCTTTGCAACCATTTATCGAGAGCTCTCATGCACAACCAAATCCATATATGTATATATATATATATATATCTAGAAGTGTGATAACATACCCTAGTGGGTGCGACTTACATAGCCCTGCTGCATTGCCCCTGATTTTTAGTCATTACCGGGTTGTGAGGCTTAAGGCTACGTTTTATTTTTTTAGCAAATCCCACTTGAAATGCTAACGCCGCCTCCAAGTAACAATGCAATGCCAGCATTCATCCATACAAGTTGTTCAGGATATGAACAAACCAAAGGCACTACTTCTACTACATCCTTTTTGGAATAACCCTCAAGATTAGTAGCAAGTAGCCTTTGCACTTCAAAGAACTCCGTCTTCAACATCATCATCTTCAAGATGTCTTCAATTCGAACGCTTATGCCGGTTCGAATTGGTTTTCACATAAAATATCTGATCACAGTCTCTCCGAATCAACAACGATAGTTTTAAAAACTGGCCAACATTTAACAATCGGCTATTTAACTATCAAATAAACAAACAAATCAATTAGAGATTTAACCAACCATGGTTAAGCATAAAGCAACCACTAAGCCTCTTTAATCAATCCTTTCGTTAAGTAAAACCATCTTGCAAATAATTATGTCAAAATACTATTACAAAGATATATTCACAAGTCTCTTCTGCTCTTCCAATACTTAGAAAATATTCATATACTTATCTCGATGGTATAAGTATATTCACAAACCATTTCACTTCCAAAACTTAAAGAAAAACTTTCCCATATACTTACATCAACCGTGTAAGTATGTTCATAAAGCACTACATTTCCAATACTTAAGAAATGTACCCATATATTTATCTCATCGGTATAAGTATATTCACAAATCTTAAGAAAGATTTCATTCCCAAAACCATACTTAATCGGGTTAAAACAATATCTTTTTTAAAAACATTAATAACAATAAACCCAAACACTTTTGGAGTAAGTAAACTGATCGTATGGAAATTAGACTAATATACTTACCACCACTTTCCGATTTCAAACGGTACTATCCCTCGATTAACAATGAGATCGGATAAGTTAGAAAACTATCATTGCCTCGATGCACATTCTTAATTCTCAAGACAGAGACGAGTTTCTATACCTTGGAATTTGGTGTTAGGTATGAAAAGAATATTTTTCTTACCATCGTAATTTAAAATGATCATTTATGGAAATTAAGTCTCGGTCTTTTTATAAATCTCTTTTTATAAAATGTCTTTATAAAACTCCTTGTATTTACAAACCCCTTTTATAAAACATTATTTATAAATTATAAAATTCCCTTTACAAATACCTAAATATAATTATAAACCTCCTTTTATAAGTCTCCAAATTTATTTAATAAGCTTCTTTATAAACTTCCTTAATACCTTCATAAAACCTTTTTATAAAACTACTTTTATAAAATAGTCACTTATAAAACTTATTTTATAAATCCCAAATTTATTTGCAACTCTTTTTATAAAAACTCCAAATTCACTTATAAAACTCCTTTTATAAATTTCTAAATATAATCATAAAACTCGTATACTTTCCATAACACGATCATTCCATATATTACAATAAATTCACAACTGTGATTTATTTTTCCAATTTCTCAAATGATAATATTCTCCCTTTATAAAATACCATTTACAAATCTATCCTTTTATTTATAAAATATCGCTTATAAACCTCTCTTTAATTTATAAAATACCATTTATAAATCTACTTCTTTATTACAACATTTTATATAAATGTTTCACAAATATTTATTTCAAAATATTTCTACCTCCCATTAAAACAAAAATCACTTTAAAATAAAGATAAACCCTTTTTATTTTCTTTAAAATAAATATTCATTATTATAATAACTTTTCTATAAAGATAGATCTTTTCAAAATAATTTAAAACACACACACACATGCCCGCACACACATATATATATATTATTAGAAAAGAATAATAAAAGAAATTGAAGTATAATAGAGAAGTACAAGAACTATTTTTATATAAAATACCACAGAAAATCCAACAAGTCAGATTAAAAATTAATTTTTTAAACTATTTCCAAAAGAAACAACAATTAATAGTATTTTTCAAAATACTATAATGAGGTCAATAGTTACTATAGCACTTAACCGGTGCTATTACTACCTTTTTCTCCAAAAAGGTTCAACTTTTAACATATGTCGACGTCACATCCAGTATTGTCAGACTATCAAATTCAATATTTAACAATCTATATAACAGGTATATAACTGAAATAAAATCAATGGGTATATAACTGGAAATTTAAAATCACTACGATGAGAAATTCGAATTTCTCTATCAAATTCCTTCTACTTTAATTTAAACATCATTCGCTTTTTAAAGCAGATATTTAATCAAATCAAACTTATAATTCATCCAAACACACAAGCAATTATTTTTATCTACCATATAACACTGATTATCCAAAAAGATGAGTTTAACTCATTGAAATTCCAACGAACGCTTAGGCATACCAGTTTGAACTAAAATCGAATGACGTTCGATTTTAGCCTAAAATTTCACTTGCTCCAAATTTGACCAAACTAATTCCATTGTGTAGTTATTGTCATTATGAGCGCAATGCAAAAGGTCGCGTCTCGATTGGATCTCATATGAGAAAGTTATTCAAATTATAAGGTTTGATATTAAATTATAAAATTATATATGCTAATTACAAATTCAGTTATTTAATTACCCTTCTAATCTACTCCTTATCATCTTCCCTTGCACTAAACAATTCCCAAATGCTTGTACACACAATCAAACACCCCTGTGCATGCACGCTCCATTACCCCCATCGCTCGACGAAACTCCAATCCCCTTTCACCATCAACTTTCTCATCTCCTCCTCTTCACAATGACCCCACCAGCGCACGGCCCAACTCGCCCTAGTGAATCACGACCGTACTGTCGAGCTGCAACCCCTCCAAAAGTCGCACTCACTTCTCTTGACCGCACACCACCAAAACTAACCACAAGCTGCTCCGACATGAGAAAGCTAAAGGAACCAACAACATCCCTTATTTCCTCCTTAATCAAGCAAGAATTCAAACCTTAGCTCCATCTAGTACATGCCTATATACTACTGAGCTCCCCAAATTGAATATGCACACTCCAAAACCCCATAGACCTATAGATCTATCTATTTCAAACTCAAAAGCTCCATTTTTTTTATTTTTTTTTATTTTTAAATCATTTTGTTTGAATTTTTATAAGAAGAGGATTTGCTTGTTTTCTTGTTTCCAGTACAAGATGAATAGAATAGTAAAAGAGAGAAAAGAAAATGTGTGTGTTGAATTATCTCAAGTGTTAGGATAAATTTACTTTGCAATTCCGGCATCTCGCTGCATAGATTTCTGTTCGCGTACAAATCGCAAACGTCAAAACAAAATTACGACCGCGCACAAAAATGTGACACGATCCTAAAACAATAATAATATACACTAGTTAACTGATTCTATAAAACTACAAAAATACCATGGTTTGTCGAAAAATCGTCAAACGATAAACTATATATTTTTCAAATTAAAAACTACGGAAAAATCAAATAAATAAAAATAAAAATACGCCAATAAAAATTCGAATTGTTATATTAATAATAATTTTTATTATTTATGAATATTGTATCAAATATGAATGTTTAAATAAATTAAATATTCTCATTCGAAACATCAAAAATTTTGGGTCGTTACATTCTTCCCTCCTTAAAAGAATTTCGTTTCCAAAATTCCCAAAGGAAGAAAAGTGTCCCATAACCCTTAGATTTGAAGAACTTCTCACTCTAAAACTCACAAAATCAATTAAGTAAAATGGATTATTTTAGCTTTAAAGTTTTGAAAGTTATGGAAAATTCCGACAGCACCTCCTTTACGCGGCTCAATCAGGAAAACTACAATTTGCCGCAAGAGGCCCAAATCAACAAAAGAAAACAAAAGCCCAAAAGTGGCCTTCCACATCTGGGGCATAAAATCATCAACAATAATATAAAGATGTACCTATTAGTCGAGCAAACCATCTCCACTCATGAAACCAAAAGCGATAAACAAGCCTTAGCTTCCGTGTACCTGTATCTCCCTTAATAATATCCAACCAAACAACTTTCTTTTTCTAATGTCAAAAACACAAAATCATATTCAAGCCTATACGATGTACATATGTCATTCGTACGCAATGTCAAATTCGATCACATAAATTTTACTTCCGAACTAGTATCGCTCACTTGATTCCCTGATGCGGACTCTTATCAAGTTTCTTGATTAGAAACCCCTGTTCTCCATACATAGCCATATACTATGATAGAAAACTTCAGAATCAAATCAAAAATCATATCAAGTGTTCGCCGTCAAGAATCAAGTAAAAAATTCTAACTCAGACCGGTGTAAATCACCTCGAAATCATGTACTCGAATCTGGATCAAAGACAGTTATAAAAATAAAATGATCCACGTACAACTTACATATTTATTCCAATGGTTTCTTAACTATACCAATTATTTTTAATTCACATTTAATTACACCACTAGTATATTCATTTAATACTAAAATATTTTATGAACCCTTTCATAAGATCATTACTTAAGTTTATAAACATTTCCTGAAACACAACTTATGTTTATTAATCACCTCGAAACTTAATTTCATATTCGTATAGCACTCTTCTGTATCCTAAGAGTGTATATACAAATTCATATTTGTTTACTTAACTAGAATGTTCGACAAATTTAAAACTTGTTTTAAAATCTTACTATCTCCACAAATTTATAAGTTATAAAAACTTATTTTCTCTTATATTTCTGCAAAACACTTAGGTTCAAGTTCTTAATTAACTTAGAAGTTTCGATTGTCCAAAATCGTCGAAAATTCCATTTCATTTTCAACGGATGAAAATTACCAAACAACATCTCAAAACGAGATGCACAAACCAATCTATCATAATGGATATGATTCATGAGTCTATAATATCACTTAACTATAATTTAAGAACCGAACACCCGGGTTTTTATTTCAAATCATTTTGAAATAATAATAATATAATATACATATCTCTTTCTTGTATATCCAATCATGCTTTTGGAATCTAAAACAAAATTTGTTTTACCAAAATAACTCGATAACCAATTACTATAGTAGCAATCTTTCACTTAGAAACTCGAAAATGAACATCGATGATGCTGCAGTCATCAATAGAATAATTTACCGGCGACCGAAGTGAGTTCAGTGCTTTCTTATCTCTTTTTAAAATCCATTTTTAAACATTTCTATCAATTAATACTTTCCTAAAAATACTATTACTATTTACTCCAAAACTTTGAAAGACAATTTTCAAAATCACCGAAATTTAAGTTCTCAAATTCTCAGTTTTAAATCCATTTTATTTTAAACTATATTTATAAACCATACTTATAAACTTTCATTTCACATATATTCTTCACTGTTTGACTTATAATAAGCAACTTTCATTAAAATTAAATTTTAATATAATATTATCACCGAGCTTCTTATAGTCAAACCGTGAAACTGAATTCATAAGATGTTCGTATTTAATTTAGTCAAACAATAAATGCTCATAAACTCTACGAGCACAAATAATCAATCAACAAACAATAGTCGATGCTCTTAAACTAGACAAGCACGACTAATCAGACAATAAATGATAATAACTGAATATTATCATTTCCTAATAAACACACTATAGATTACTATATCAATTTAAAATTATTGTTTTATATATAAAATGTAATCTAGGTAAATTATTTCGTTTACCAATTTTTCAAAACAATATAGTGTCAATTTGCCTTGTTGAAGGGTTTAGAAACCCATATCAATATAGTTGTTCCTTCTGTATTGATCAAAATTCATAAACGACTCAACTGATAAATCAACACAATATAGAATATTTTTTATACCACTAAGAAATAAGCGCTCTTATATATACACTCAAACTCATCCTAGGGTCTCACTTATCCTATTTCAAATGAGTCTACTCCACCAAAGCCTAGGTGTTCGCTCAACCTAAGTTCTGATACCACGTGTAACGACCCGCCTTTTTGACCCTAAAAAATCAACACTAATACATCTACGGTATTCATGTGCCGAGCATCCAAGATTGTTCAGGGGAAAATAAAGAAATGATAGAACATAATCTCACATCATGACGAGTAATATATAATATACAACGGATCTTTACAAAAGGAAAACTGTAATATACATACATCAATCAAGTAACCATTGATCATCGGCATGGATAGTTATGACAACCTGTCCTCACAATTGCTGATAAGTAAAAACAGCAATGCAGTGAAATAAAATATACATAAATACATCTTGGAGGTATTCAGCTCATCCCCTGAAGCCGCAAAGCATCCAAACTTGATTTGTAAATATGCACAGTCAGACCCCAAGCATTATAAGAAAATAATGTCTGGATCAGTCTGGTAAACCAACATGAGAATCACACCTCATATGGATTTTAATATTGTGGAACCTTTTAAAATAAAGATATCTCGTAAGACCACACCGCACATAAACACAGACGGGTTTTTACCTTATGATAACCAAACCATTTTATAGGAAATCTTCTGATATTGTAATAATGTCTAGGGTTTAAATTAAAATATTGAATCATAGCCGAAATTGTTACATTAATTAAATTTCAGCATAATAGGTGTACAACTAAGTCTGAAAGGCACTTATTGGAGAATGGATTTCCATATAATCAGAAGGCACCGGGGTACCACCTGTCACAGTATATCTTTAGAAAAATGTACCGAGGTCAACAAGAACATCTTGCACCCCTGAAACAAAGAACCGGCCTACCCCTTACTGGATAGTACCGAATATGTCATCACCCTGGTTACTTTGCAATCTTTTACCGAGAGCTCTCATGCACAATTAAATCCATAAATATATATATCTAGAAGAGTGGTATCATACTCTAATGGGTGCGACCCACATAGCCCTGCTGCATCTCCCATGATTTTAGTCATTATCGGGTTGTGAGGCTTAAGCTACATTTTACCTTTTAGCAAATCCCACTTGAATGCTAACACCACCTTCCAAGCAACAGTGCAATGCCAACATTCATCCATACAAGTTGTTCAGGATATGAATAAACCGAAGGCACTACTTCTACTACATCTTTTTGGAATCATCCTCGGATTAGTAGCAAGTAGCCCTTGCACTTCAAAGAACTCCATCCTCGATTTCATCATCTTCAAGATGTTTTAAATTCGAACACTTATGCCAGTTCGAAGTGATTTTTTCATAATATATATGATCCTGGTCTCTCTGAACCAACAACGATAGTTTTGAAAACTGGCCAACATTTAACAGTCGGTTATTTAAATATCACATAAACAAACAATTCAATCGGAGATTTAACCAAGCATGGTTAAGCACAAAGTAACCACTAAGACTTTTTAAATAATCCTTTCGTTAATTAAAACCATCTCATAAGTCTCCTCTACTCTTCCAATACTTAGAAAATATTCATATACTTATCTCGACGGTATAAGTATATTCACAAACCATTTCACTTCCAAACTTAGAAAAAACTTTCATGTATACTTACAGCAACCATATAAGTATATTCATAAACACAACATTTCCAATACTTAGGAAATGTACCCATTCTTCTCTCATCGGTATAAGTATATTCACAAATCTTAAAAAAGATTTCATTTCCAAAACCATACTCAATTGGGTTAAAACAATATCTTTTTTTTAAAACATTAATAACAATAAACCCAAACACTAAGGAGTAAGTAAACTGATCATATGGAAGTTAGACCAATATACTTACCACCACTTCCCGGTTTCAAATAGTACTATACCTCGGTTAATAATGAGATTAGACAAGTTAGAAAAATATCCTTGCCTCGACACACATTCTTAATTCTCAAGATAGAGATGGGTTTCCATTTAGAATTTGATGTTAAGTATGAAAAGAATATTTTCCATACCACCGTAATTTAAAATGATCATTTATGAAAATCGAGTCTCGGCCTTTTTATAAAATGCCTTCATAAAAATCCTTGTATTTACAGACTCCTTTTGTAAACTATTATTTATAAATTATAAAATTCCCATTTTAAATAGCTAAATATAATTATAAATCTCCAAATTTATTTAATAAGCTCCTTTATTAACATCTTTTATACCATCATAAAACCTTTTTATAAAACTACTTTTATAAAATAGTCATTTATAAAACTCATTTTATAAATCCCAAATTTATTTCCAACTCTTTTTATATAAACTCCAAATTCATTTATAAAACTCCTTTTATAAATGTAATGATCCAAAAACTCGGCCTTCGAATCGGCACCCGTACTTCACTTGTACTCAAAATGCCGCAGATTCAAACGCCGAATCTGGTTCACCGGAGCTTATAACACAATTAAGTATAACAACACAGCGGAAGAAAGAAATAGATGATATCATATACAACTCCAATGAATACAATATCAAGAATGATATACAACAATGATATCAATATGATACAACAATATCAGAGATAAATAATGATACAACGGAAAAATATCAGAAGTGATAACTCCAAATGATCAGAAAAAGAGTATGAGTCACCAACTCCAATATCAAGCTTGAAACACCAACACAATGCTCCAAGATAAGCAACGTCAGTCCATGAACTCCAAGAACTGAACTAGCTCCAACTAGTCTACTAAACCTGAATATCTGAAAAAGAAACCCAACTCTAGATTACTCGTGTGGAAAATTATGAGCACCCAGAGTTTAGGAAATGAACAATAAACTCCGAGTCAGTCGTGGGACTGGTGTGAGCAACAAAAACAGTTTATCTTTAAAACGAACACAAAAGGATTTTAAACATTGAAACCCGCAATGATTTTGGAAAATGAAACTACCATAAGACCTCCCACCACACACACAATGCAAATGCAGACTTGGAGGAGATTGCTTCTTATGATAGTCAAATATGCTTACTACGCAAAAGAAAACTCTTTTGATATTATTACTAGTGCATAGTGTACAAGATCATTTCGAAAATACAATATTAATCTTAGCCAGCATAGGTACCATTATATTATGCCTGCTATAGCTGCCGCATGAGGAAACAGGTTATACAATTGCAATCGTAAAGGTTCGTATTGTTTCTTTGGATTTCCAACAAATGGTCAGGCTAAGGAACTTCCTACTGCCACATGGGATCGCCTCTGGCTGGACGTCCCGAGAACTAACTAGCTCTCTGCCAACACAAGGCCGGGTTACCCCTGTAACTAGGTAACTCACGAATATGCCATCCCCCGGTCCTTTGGGACCTTTATCCGAGGCCTCGGTAACCAACATCACACATAATAAATAAAGTGTGTCCACATGAGTAAGTATCTGGGCTCCATACCATGATACCACCCTTTTCCAGAAGGAAATGACATACCCTAAAGGGCGCGACCCTCATAACCTTGCCGCATCATTCCTGTTTCGACCATTTCCGGTCTGTGAGGTTCGATGAGGTCTCGTCCACAAAGCTATGCTTTTTCACAAAGCCGTGCTTTGATCACAAATGATCAATAAATGATCAACACACAACAACACTCAGCATGCCACATTACCAAATTGGGAGTATATCGCTGATAAATTTCAACTACATAACCTCTGAGCTCGTACGTCTCAGAGAAGGGTGTTAAGCTAAGAGAATAAATCTCCGCCACCAAACAAAAATGTATTTGAAAGAAATCTGCTTTATATCTCAAAATGTAATGTCAGACATGTAACCATACAAGTCTGTTTCGGGTTCGAACAGAACCGAAGGCACTTCCAAAGAAGCCCTTGTAGTCCGGGTATTCACAATCCCGATCGGACTTCCCATCACTTAGGGAATCTCTATACCAGGAGCTACCCAGTGCAGAGACAATCGATAGGTTATCCTATCGTTTTCGCAAACACCCGGTCTTCAACACCGGTCTTCAAATGCTATCCATATACGACGTATCACTTATTCGGAATGGGTTATGTGACACAAAGGTCCTCTCCCGGCTAAACCGAATAATGAGCGCAATATTTTAAAAACATATGGATATTGGGATTTTAATTAAGTCACAACTTATTATCCAAAACTTTTCTTTCAAATGGTTTAAACAAATTACCATTTTCAAATCTTTTAAACAAAAAGATTCATTCACAGATTTTCCAAATCAATTTCCATTTCAATTTGATTAACTCGTTAAATCTTTAAATCAAAGATTTAACTCATAGCTTTCAAAACAATTTCATTTCGAATGGTTTAAACAAATCACCATTTTAAATCTGTTAAAATAAACAGATTCAATTCATAGTTTTCAAAAAGAATTCACTCATAACTTGGAAAACCATTTTTCAATTCAAACTTGAAATTCCTTTAACTTAAATTGGAATTACATTTCTTATATGGAAGCTTTTATCATTTGAAAACAAACAGTTTTCATTTCGTAAAATCTAATTCATTTTTATGAGTTAAAGTCTTTGGGTTAGATTCAAATTCTCAAACCAATATTTTTAAAATGGTTTAAATTCACATTTATAACTTGTTTAACATTTTTAAATCATAAATCTCAAACATGGAATTCAATTCCTTATTTTAAATTCAAATTCAAATTGAATTATTTAAATTGGAAACTTTACCAATTTATTCAAAATAACTTTTATCTTAAAATCTCCTTTTCAAAAGCTTTAACATTTAACCCAAATTCATTTCCAAAATCAATTGAAATTAAAATTTCAATTTCAAAAATATTAAATTTAAAACATCTGTGACTTAACCGATTTCCTCGTGAAATCCATATTTGTGTGTGTAAAAGTGTGGTCCAGGGGTTTCACACGGTAGTGCAACATCATCAATCATCACATATCAGAACACAGAAATATAGTTGATAAGCGATATAACTATAACGCTTATCTTTTATTCACAGATCACAGATATATAAATTTCAGATAAATAAACTACAGTACAGATCACACACAAATCAGAATATATCACACAGCATCATAGATCAGGGAATATCAACAATTCACAACATTCAGTCAAGTCCGAACATTCACAAGTAAATTTATTAATCAACTGATTAATTTAAATCAGATTAGTTTCATATGAAAAATTTACTAATCCTGGTTAATTAATATTAATTTATTACAAATTCATTTGAATAATTACTCTCTAATCATTTATTAATTTACCTTTAATTTATAATTAATGCTCTGATTAGTTATCCTTAGTTAATTACAAAAATTGATTAATTAATTATTAATTAATAATCACTTCTTAATCACTTTTATTAATTAATAACCCTTTTGGATTAATTATCCTTTAATGATTAAATTAACCTTTAATGCTTAATTAACAAATCTTAATTAACAAATCAATTAACCTTTAAATAATTAACATTTAATCATTTAATCATTCTTTAGTCAATAACAATAATTAATTAACCCTTAATTAATCTTAAATTTATTACCCGAATAAATCACCCTTTAATTATATTAGAGTAATTAACTTTAAGTTTGGATCAAAACAATTATTTAAAATCTATTAACTATGAATATATTTTAAACTTTGTTAAATATTAATTAGAGAAAACTAATTAGTTCCTGTATCTTCGAAACTTATTTCTTCCTTGTTTTTTTTACTTAGAAACTTTTGTAAAATCCTATTCCTTTGTTTTGTTAAATATTTTTAACTTTGTTTTGTTATGTCAAAACTATTTCCAGACACTTGCGTATGCATTCAAACAAACCCGAGCTACCACGCTATTTTCTCGAGTCAGAAACCCATCTTCCCGAAGTCGACTTCGAGTGCATTCTTTCTTCCCCAAACCTTCCGGTACAAACAAACCCATATACATAAACCCACGCGTGCACGTGCACGATCATCGGAACCTTTTCCGACCAACATCGCGATCATCCACACGTCACCCTCGTCCCCATCGACGAACTCAACCATCCAGAATCTCGAACAAATGCGAAAATCGAATTTGAGTTATTCGATCCAAATACTGGAACCAACCCATCAACCTATAATCCCTCGCACCGACGAACTTCATCAATTGGAACCCACGCCGACCAACCTACAGCCGCCTCACACCTCCACCTTTCGATCCCCCTACATGCGATGAAGTCCGATGCAATATTGATGATGCATCGATCAATTTCCTGACGCTAACTAAAATCTTACTTAAACCCTAAATTCGCTTCGTCCCAACAATTCATACATTAGATAATTTTTTATTTATTTTTCCTGTCTTCGTGAATCATCAAGCTATCTTCAAAACGAAATTCAACATCTAAAATTAATTTGATCAACAGAAATTGATAAAGAAGCATTTTTGGTTCATCTCAGAATTGCACCTTATACACTTATCTAAAAATTCCCATTTTTGTTTTAAAAATCTTACTTTTGTGTGTAGATTCAAGACATAAAAATCAAATCAACAAATTAAAACATTCGAATTTAACATATGATTTTCCTTTTTTTACTGTAAAATGCTAATTTTATAATATTTATATAATATTGTGACTTGAAATTATTTTTAAAATTAAGTTCAGGATGTTGCAAACAACTTCTTTTTAGGAATCAAAGCTAAATTTGGTTTTAAAAGGAAGGTATGATTTTTCTTCCTTTTTCTTCAAGATGTAATTTTCATTCTGTTGATACAACAGAGTAATACCTATACACAATATACATCTCATCATATACTCACGCCGACAAGCAAGCAAAATCATCCATCATTTCTACACAATACTTTAAGCATCAATTAAAATATCAAGAGATATAAGTGAGTTTGCTCACCTGATTTCTAGGAAAGAACAGAGCTTGCTTCATGTTGAACAGGTTGTAAAAAATGCAAGTTGAACTCTCTTCCTTCAATCTCTGGTTGATCTGAATTTGTTTTAATGGTTTAAATTGAATTTGTTGAAGTTTGAAATGGATTTTTTTACTTCAGTTTTTTACTTAGCTTCAAATGGACGAAATGAGGTGAGAGCTTGATATATATAGAAGAAACTTTCAGGCTATACTATTGTTTGGTACAACATTAAGTCAGATTTTTTTTCTTGTTTGACTACTGATATTTGGGTTTTGGTGGCTAAAGTTATATGGCATTAATTGCCTTCGTACAAATATATTTTGTTTCTCAGCTGAAATGATTTTGTGGTGGCTGATAAAACATGTTATGGTGGCTGAGAGATAATAGTATTGTACTTGAGAAGATAGGGTATTAAATGCAATGTCTCCTTTTTTTTGTTTACATACAATTCTATTTGAATTGTATAGGCATACTTTCTTTTATTTGTTTTACTTGCTTTGTACATAGATGATAGCATTACCAGTCATTATTTTCTTCAAGTCTACATACTTATGCTACCTAAATTATTTTGTATTTCTTTTGTTTATACTTGAAGGCACTTCTTTCTTGTACAACCTGACTTTGTTTGCTTCAGCCAATACATATTGACTTTTGTTTCTTGTTTACTTGTCTCTAGGTTTATACTTATCTATTTGTTTCTTTACATACTCATTTCCTGTTGCAAGTACCTTCATAGATATTTAGATTTTTATTGTCTTCTATAGTAAGCTTTCATATATATATATATGTATATATATCTTTATTTGTTTTCCTTTCTTGAATGTATATTAGTTTTTCTTTAGTCTTATTGTTTTGTATTATAAATGAATTTCTATCTTTTTAGATTTTAGCAAATTTGTTTACTTTATGTTTTTTTCAAAGTTTGTTAACGTGTGGTTTGAACTTACCTAATTTATCTCTATGTTCTACTTATATTTTATAGCTTATCTTTTATTTATTTATCTATATTTACAACTCAAATATTTATTTTACTTCTATTTTTAGTTTAAATATTTATCATAAATTTTACTTTAAATATTATTGTTTTATATTTCTCTATATACACATATATTTTATATAAACTCAAATTATTATTATTAAACCATTTATTTTAGATTTAAACTCAAATTCAATATATATATATATAATTTCAAATTTACTCATATATTACATATACATACATATATTCATATATATATACAAAATTTAACTTTAAATGATTTATACAGAATTTATTTTACTTCGGGGAAACTCGCATCACTTTAATCGATTAATTTTACAAATTGTCTTTAAAAATTCAATTAATTATCAATTTAAATGTAATTAAAATTCGGGGTCGTTACAATAAATTTCTAAATATAATCATAAAACTCATATACTTTCTGATATGCACGTAAATGTGCATATTTTTACCACCATATTTAATCTATTTAAATTAAATAAATGATCATATTGGGTATTTTAACTTGTTTAAACCAAAATTCAAATTATTTTCAAATTGTCACATATTCATCTTCATATAGGGGCAAAATGGTCATTTTTGTGCATTTATTAAATTGTAAAAATTTACTTGGAATTTTCTATGTTGTTTTGTAGGAAATTTAGTGAATTTTACAAGTGGTTTCATGATGATATATGCATGCACAAGAGTGAAGAGAACAAATGAAGATGGAAATAATTCAAAGTGAAGATCAAGGAGGACCCCACTTACCCACCTACCTTAATGTACACTTAGGAGCTAATGCACATGCTAAAAGGCCATTAAATCTTCATGCACACTTAATGGATGATTAGTGGATGCTAATGGTTACTTGGCCGCCACACTTCTTAAGGGGTAGTTTGGGCATTCCCCAAAAATTTGGATTAGGGTTTCTAACTTGTTTAAATACCCCATATCTTCATGTAACCCCCTCTTCCTCTTAGTTAGCTTTTAGCTTAGAAAATAAATCAAAGCTCTCTTTCTTTTCATGGCTACTTAGCCATTTCTTCTCTTATGTAATTCTTTTTTTTTCTTTATGCAATTTAATGCATGTTCTTTTTCTTTTCTTGTTTATTTCCTTTCATGTTGTAGTGTATATTTGTTTATTTATGCAAGTAGTGTAGATTTTCTTTTATGCAATTAAATTAGTTCTCTTTTTCATTAGCTTTCATTTTCCTTTCTTTTTAGTTTCGTGTTGCTTGCTACAAGTGTTGACATGATAACACAAATGAGAGGCTAATCCCTTCAATTTAGGGTTAATGAAGCCTCTAATCATGTAGTTTCAATATTTTGATGTTATGCTCTCTTTTTGTGCTTTAATGAGAATGTATGAAGTGGTTAACTTGTTGTTTTTGCTTTGAATTTGATAGCCTATATTGTTGACACCAAATAGGCTATACTTAAACAATCACTAACACAAATTACCTCTTCATCTACATATGATGATGGTAATGAAGTGAATGTTGAAATTAAAATTTGATGGTCTAAATTTCTAATTAATAGTTAATAGGTCATACTTAAAATAGATTTTGCTTTCAACTTTGTTGTCATTTTTCATATGAGTTAGTAAGTGGTTTAAGTGGCGTGTTATAGTTTGATGGCTTATGTTGAGCTAATTAATAGCACAAATAGGTCATACTTACGATAAACACATCATTTAAATTCACTTATGACCAAAGAAGAGAGATCGTAATTTCATAATTTGTTGAATTATATGATCCAGAGAGTGGAATTATCTCTAAATTGTCATTTAACTCTCATTTTTCTATCAATTTTCTTTTGCTCATTTTTCTACATTTTTAGTTTCACACTTTTCAACTTTGGTTAATTTGATTGAGTAGGAAATTTAAATCAACAATTCTCTGCGGATCGACCCGTACTCGCCACGTACTTCAATAGTACGCTGTGCGTTTGCGGTATAAATTTTATTATAAATTATTCGACGGTTTCTAATCCGATAGAAAATTAGTCGTTGAACAAGTTTTTGGCGCCGTTGCCAGGGAATTGTTTTGATTTTATTTTCTATTCTTCGGATTAGTTTTCATTGATTTTTGTGTGTTTTTATTTTGTGTGTGTTTGCATAAAAAATAATAATTGCTTGTGTGCTTGTTGTTTTTATTTTTGTTTTCAATTTCTTGTGTGCTTATTCTCTAGTTTCATTTGGCAATTGCATTTTCTATTTAAAAAAAAGTTTTCATTTCATTTTTCATTTTTAATCACCTTTACAATTTTCACTTTACTTTTCCAGTTTTCATTTACAATTTCTAAAAAAACCGAAAAACCAATTTCCCTTTTGAAAAATAAATTTTATTTGTAAATATTTTTCCTTTATATATAAAAAAACCCTAAAACATTCTTGAAAATGTCTGAATTTCCATATTCACATGAATTCTACGATAGTTGTGAAAATCAATATGATCCATATAATCTCACATCAAATTCTTATGGATATTTCAACAACAACTATTGTTTAAACGATTTGAGTTTTGAACCAAAAAAATTTCAAAATGACGAACCACCCTCGAATCTCGAAAATAGCATTTCATCTCTACTTGAAATCTCTACACAACAAAATCAAATGATAAATGATTTGTGTAATTTTTATTTGTGTGATAACTCAAGTCAAAATATTCAAAATAATCAAAATTTGAATTCACTTCGAAATTCAAATGACTTCGAGTATAGCCCATGCCAATTGAATTTTGAACTCCAAAATGAATTTCAAAATCAAAACGAAAATGTGATCCACTTTTCAAATAATTTTGGCAATGGGAATAATCTCGATTACGATACGAGTGAAAAATTTTGTTCTCAACAAATCCAAATCGAAAATTCTCAAGTCAATAACTATAAATTCAATTTTGTTGAGCAAATGAACGATGATCACACGTATTCGTTGTTTGAAACATATATGAAACAACGTGAGCAACAAAATCAAATCCCAATGTGTGACGAGTCAACTAATAATCCACCTCTTACCCAAATCAACGATTTTCAAATAATAACTTTCGAAACTGAAAATGACACTCTTAATGAAGTTGTTGAAAACACGGTAATTGAGTTGGATTTCAATTCTTTGAGGAACCAAATTTAAAATTCGACCTTCCTTTTCTCGATTTCGAAAATTTAATTACAACAACTTCAGATTTTGAACTTAATATATACGATGAAGTTGTTGATAATCCAAATAAGGAAGACGAATTCAATGAACATGATTTCTTTGGACTTTTCAAAAACGAGTTGTCGAATTCTGAAGGGGAAGATTTAAATCACAATTTTGTTTTTGAAATCAACAATTTTGAAGAAGTTTTCAATGATAAATTTGAATTTCAATTTGGTGAAAATAAACTTGAACTTCAATCAATCGTTTATCAACCCCAAAAATCATTGAAAATAAAACGACTCGTACAATTTTTAATAAAACGACATTCGTTTTTCCAAATCAACATTCGATTTTAAAATCTTTTACGGTTTGGTTTTCCGAGCTTAAGCTGTGTCTTGCATATTTGACGAGATAAATGAATCGGTCTTTGGAAGACCGTTTCATTTACTTTTTGACGATATACTTTCTGATCTCATGTAAATACCGTTCATTTTCATATAGATAAAGGCCATTTTTAATTTTATTTTTCTCCTTCCACTTGGGTTGACTTTGGGAACACAGTCAAAATCAAGTGTGGGGGGAGACTCATCTTCATTTTTTTTCTTTTTCATGGTTTATTTTTACATTTTCCTTCCAAAACATAAAAAAATCTCAAAAAAAAATTTGTTTTTTTAAGCATTTTTGATTTATTTTTAAAGAAACACTATAGGATAAATATATGGTTTTGGTTTAATAAATTGAAATTTTTTGAAAATTTATTTGTCTTAACAAAAATAAAAATGAAGTTTGATTACAAATGACGATAGTTGTGACGACCGCCCATAACCCCTGCACTAAACCTAGAGAAAATGCGCTGTAAAGTGTGCCAGGCAGCCATGGACGATTGTCAGGGTAAATTAAAACAACAGAATCTATCGTATTACTCACAGCGCATGGATAAAATACAATAGAACATACATATAGTGAAGCTTCACAGAATAGAATCTCATCAATAAAACTTCATAATAGTTGAATACAACATCTGAATAGTCAATACAACAAGCCTCACTACATAACACTCAGAGAAAATACAAACAGCGGAACACCCAGTACATATAATAAGAAGACAATATGCAACCCTCCAGCTCGTCTTCGATATCAACACCGTGGAAAGCAAGAACAGCACCTGTCACCTGCTACCTAGTCTGCCCGTCCCAAAATGGACGAACAGCCCAAGGCAATAAGAGTTAAAACATAAAGCCTTGAGTCAGACAACAGTCTTAGTGAGCAGTAAATTAACTAACAACATACCAAAAGAGCATAAAGGAAAAGGAATAGGAATACAACCCTCCCACTCCACCTCTTTCTACAGTGATAGCCCCCAGACACACACTAAGTAGAAGCAAACATAGCAAAGCACACAATTTAAGGTAAAGCAATTATCACTCGAGTCAAGGGCGATGTTTTCCAAGTACAAACCCCCAAGGCCTAAACCAAGATCAGATAAGCACCCAGAAAATACCGCTCTTGAGACCGAATGACGATACAACCAAACATCCATGACTCTGGCTATCACTGTTATCATTGCCTTGATATCATCGTTAATTGAATGACCGGCACATTCTTTCAGCCGTCCGTCAAGGGCTAATGGAAACCCCGGTTCTAGACATAACTCTGCACGTCATCGTGACCCGAGCCTAGGACTATCGAATCTGCCCAGAGTACTTGACTATCAATCATTAGCCTTCAGGGACTATCGAATCTGCCCAACGTACTCTTGCTTTGAGCATGCTAGAACCTTCAACAACGATGAGATCTCAGCCTTCTAGTCATCCTCCTCGACGACTATTTTCATACTAGCTCAAGCGCCTCTCGAGCCAACCATTATCCTCTAACTCGAACCATTTCACTGAGTTATCAACATGCTTGGAATGATCCCGTCTGGATTAGACCAAGACTATCTCATATCATGCTTCGCCTCATCATCATCATAGCAAAGCTTCATCTCAACATCATCATCAAATCTATCCATATGAGCTTCATCATCTGCTACATATGCCACGAGCAGCTTCTCCAATTCAAGAGCATTTCCCTTAGCTTTTGAATCATCTTCGACCAACTTGTCTAAATCAAATCATCAATCATCTAATTCATAACAATCAATCAAGTCAAACATTAATCCAAGTAATCAAGCATTCAAATATGGTCTAAATAGACAGTTATAACAATAATGGCAATTTCGTAATTAAAGAGTCGAAAGTCTAACAAGCATGAAAACATGAGCAATGTCTCTATAATCTTGATGAATGAACTTGCATAGGTTAACATGTAGTAAGATGGATGTCAAATCATCATGAGCAATGGATCTATATGGATCTACACATATGATTAGGAAAATGCATGGAAATCTCTACTTTAACACCAAATCAAGCCAACGATCCGATATACTCCTTTGGATCCGTGTGAGAGATAATCACCACTCACCAAATCACCTAAACACCTCAAAAGAAACCCACTTCAGATCTGGACAGCGAAGGATCTAATTTGATCTATCACCAATCCGCTTCAAACGATGAAATCTCACTTCAATGGATGTAGATCTTCAATCTAAACTCTTGAATCTTCAATTTGATCTTCGATTTGGATGGAAGGAATCACTAGATTAGAGTGGAGAAAAGAAGTGAAGAAGTGTAGAAGTCGAGCTCTCAAAATGGCAGCACTTCGTCGCTTCAAAATCTGGATCCCAAAAAGTGAGGAAATGGACGAGTATTTATAGCTGAAATTCTCCTTAAGTCGTTCACTCGGAATTAGGTCGTCCACGACCTAAGAACCCACGACCTAACAACCTCCGACTTAACAATCAAAGCCACTACGACTTACGACCTAACACTTAGTAGTTCAGCGCATTCATACGACCTACGACCTAACCCACGAATGCGGCTTAACGACCTATCAAAGATTCGACCTAACATCCTGCGACTTAGCACACATTCGACTCAACTCCTAGGTCGCTCACGACTCAGCGACCTAACCCCTTAAGCCTTTACGCGACCTAAACAATGCGCAACCTAACTATGTCACGACTTACGACCTACGACTTAAGCCAATGCGCATCCAAGCGACCTACGCGCATCCGCGACCTACGACCAAACAGATCCAACGACTTAAAACAATGCGCGACCTAACTACTAAATAACCACGCGACATAACTGGGTTACGACCTAACCCCTTACGACCTAATACCTAAGTCGTCCACGACTTACTCCTTAGGTCGCTCACTACTACTTAGGTCGTTGCCGACCTAACTATGCCAACTCGATAACCGCTAGGTCGCCAACTCTCTTAACTCGCTAATGCCTATAGGTCGCTAACTCTTAAGTCGGAAACCCTTAGGTCGGTCAAGTACTATAGGTCGTCCCAAACTCATAAACGACCTAAACCAATACGACTTATCTACCATACGACCTATCCCAATCCTTAGGTCGCCTACGACTCCTACACGACTTAAGCTATCATACGACCTACTCCTAAGTCGTCTACGACATAACCTCTTTAGGTCGCTCACTGCTACCCCAGTTTCCTTAGGTCGTCGCCGACCTACCCCTTAGGTCATTAACCCGCCAAATCTCTTAAGTCGCCAACTTTCCTTAAGTCGCTCCAAACCTTCGTACGACCTAGGACTTAGACTCTAGACGACTTATCTACAATGCGGCCAAATGTAAATAGTTCTACGATGTTTCGATCCGTAAAAATACGGGTCGTTACATTCTCTCCCCCTTAGGAATTTCGCCCCCGAAATTCCAAACAGACTGAGCAATCAAGGACTATTCTGCATGCCTATCATCCATAGCAATCAACAAACCATGCATCCAATTCTAGCTTAGCATGCAGAATTATAAAACTTAGAACAAGTTACAATATCGTGAGATGACACGACACCTTAGGGCCATACCTTGAAGAGTTCAGGATGAGCTGCTTTCATCCTCTCTTCCACCTCCCATGTACAGTCGTTATCATCATCGCTCCATTGTATCTTGAGCAACTTAACTATCTTCCTCCTAAGCTGTTTCGTGTCGGTTTCCACAACACGAAGCGGCTTACGAGGTCTCCTATCGACTGGATCAACTTCAAAATCTTCACAGCTATCAGCAGAAACCACTGTATTCGAGTCGTGCACATACTTCCGTAGATACGATACGTGAAAAACATTGTGCACACTCGACATCTTCTCGGGTAACTCCAATCTGTAGGCGAGCTTTCCAATTCGCTCGATGATCGGGAATGGTCCAACAAAACTCGGAGTCAATTTTCCTTTCTTCCCGAATCGAATAACATTCTTCAGTGGAGAAATCTTCACAAAAACCATATCACCTACGTCGAATTCCAAATCCTTACGACGCTTATCGGCATAACTTTTCTGACGGTCCTGGGCTGCCTTCATTCGTTGCTGAATGATCTCTATGCAATCCGAAGTCTGTCGAATCATCTCTGGCCCAAGTATCAACTTTTCTCCGGTCTCTAACCAACATGTCGGAGAGTTACACGGTCTTCCATACAATGCCTCATACGGTGCCATACCAATACTTGACTGGTAACTGTTGTTATATGAAAATTCCACCAAATGAAGGTGATCTTCCCATGATCCTCCGAAATCCAAAACACAAGCTCTGAGGAGATCTTCCAAAACTCGGTTGACTCTTTCGGTCTGACCATCTGTTTAAGGGTGATAAGCTGTACTCAAACACAACTCGGTTCCCAAAACTTCCTGGAAGCTCTTCCAAAATCCACTAGTGAACAATGGATCTTGATCGCTCACTATACTCTTCGGAATACCATGGAATCGAACTATCCACTTAACATATAACTCAGCCAACTTTGATGCAGTCCTAGTCGATCGAACAGGAATGAATCTTGCACTCTTAGTCAAACGATCTACAATGACCCAAATCCCTTCATTCTGCGTTCTTGTTCTAGGTAACCCATCAACAAAATCCATCGATACTTGCTCCCACTTCCATGTAGGAACTTCTAACGGCTGAAGCAATCCACTTGGCTTCTTCTGTTCGGCTTTTACCAACTAGCAGTTCATGCACTTGGAAATAAAATTTCCAACATCCTTCTTCATGCCTTCCCAGTAATAGGTCCTCTTCATATCCTGATACATCTTATTTCCACCTGGATGAATTGTCAGCTTCGAGTGATGACTTTCCTTCAGAACTTCACTCCTTAATTCATCTATATCGGGAACAACTAGTCGTCCTTGCTTCCGAAGCCAACCCTCTCGATCGACCGCGAATCCTTTATCCTTCTCTGGGTCCAATCCAGATTCCAAATCACGGAAAATCTTGACAAGCTTATCGTCTCGCTTTTGACTCTCGCCAATCCTTTCCACAAGAGTCGATCTTATCGATAAGTTTGCCAACATCTCAGGTTTCAATCCACATCTGGGCTTGAAGTCAAATCCAGCTAAATACTCGAGATTCTTCCATTCTGAAAACATGGCTCCCAATCCTGCATGTCTTCGACTTAACGCATCTGCCACTGCGTTACCTTTTCACGGAGTATAAGCTATACCAAAATCATATGATGCCAAAAACTCTAGCCACCGTTGCTGCCGAAGATTCAAATCTTTTTGGGAGAAAAGATACTTCAACGACTTATGATCTGTAAACAACTCGAATCGAACTCCCAATAGATAATGTCTCCATATCTTCAGAGCAAAAACAATCGCTGCTAACTCCAAATCATGAGTCGGGTAATTCCTTTCATGCGGCTTCAGTTGTCGACTGGCATACGCAACAACTTTATCCTTCTGCATCAGCACTGCTCCAAGTCTAGTACCACATGCATCGGTGTAAACCACCATCTCATCATTCCCACTTGGAATAGTTAGAACAGGAGCACTTGTCAATCTCTCTTTCAGGATTCTGAAAGCTTGCTCACACTTATCTTCCCATCTGAACACTTGGTTCTTCTTCGTCAATCCTGTTAACGGTGCAGCCACCTTGGAGAAGTCTTTGATAAACCGTCGATAATATCCTGCTAATCCAAGAAAACTCCTCACATCAGATGCATTCTTAGGTCTAACCCAATCCTGGATTGCTGCCACCTTAGCGGGATCAACCGCTATTCCATTTCCAGAGATAACATGGCCTAAGAACCTCACTTCACTCTTCCAGAAGTGACACTTCGAAAACTTAGCCTTCAGCTGATGTTTCCGTAAGATTTCCAAAACAATACGCAAATGCGTCTTGTGCTCTTCTTCAGTTCTGGAATAAATCAGAATATCATCCACGAACACTAGCACGAACTTACTCAACTGATCTCTGAACACTCTATTCATAAGATCCACAAAATATGCTGGCGCGTTAGTCAATCCAAACGGCATTACAAGCCACTCAAAGAAACCGGATGGTGTCCTAAAAGCAGTCTTCGGCACACTATCCTTAGCCACTCTCAATTGTTGAAATACCGTTGCCAAATCCATCTGAGAAAACACCTTAGCTTCGTGAAGCTGATCAAACAAGTCATCTATCCTCGGCAATGGATACTTGTTCTTCTTAGTCATCTTATTCAGCTCACGATAATCCACGCACAACCTCAACGATCCATCCGCTTTGGTTGCGAACACAACTGGTGCACCCCATTCGGACACACTACGCCGAATGAATCCTTTCTGCAAAAGATCATCAACCTGCACCCTCAACTCCTGCTGTTCCCTAGGCGCCATCCGCCTAAGAGGCATCACAACAGGTCTGGATCCTTCAACTAGATCTATACGAAACTCGATCTCTCTATGCGGCGGTAACCCTTTGACCTCGTCAAAGACATCCTCAAATCCATTCGCGATTGGCACAGATGACAGTCCATCACGTGGAACAACCAGCGAATACATGAAGCTCATGAAGACACCTTCTTCATGCTTACATCGTATCACAATCTTTCGCCCCTCCACATTCTCGACTGTCACCTCCAACCTCTCACAATCAACCTTTGCCGCATACTTCCTGAGCCAGTCCATACCCAAAATAATTCCGAACCCCGCAAAGTTCAGAACAAAACAATCACAAACAAAAGAGCAATCATGACTCGATACAATCAGACCACGGCATAGCATACACAAACAAGACGAACCCCCAACTGGATTAGTCACAACCAATGGCCTATCAACGATATCCGGTTCTAAACCCAACTGGCCTACAAGTTCATTACAAACAAAAGAATGCGGCGCCCCAGTATCAAATAGAACTCTAACTGGAACACCACATATGGAAAGAGTACCTTGAACCACCACACTCTTTCCCTTCTCTTCAGCGGTAGGAGCTTTTGAAGATGATGGAACAGCTCCCAAAGCATAAGCTTGCACAATCTGCTTGTCCTTCCGCGGTTCTGGACAATCCTTCCTGATATGCCCCGGCTTGTCACAGTTGTAACACTTCATCGGTACCTTCGGATTCTTGCAATCTCTAGAGAAATGGCCCTTCTGCTGACAATTGTAGCAGGTCACTTCGCCCTTCGGCTTCTTCTGGCCATCCTTACCTTTCTGCTGCTGCTGCTTCCTCTTCTTGTTTCCACCCTGCTGTGGTTCAGACTCTCCCCTGATCACAGCAACAACAGATCCTTCTTTGGGAAACAGACTCTCATGCCTGAGAGCCTTCTCCACAAGCTTCTCAAATGAATCGTCTAAATGATCCACCAACTGTCTCCCAAGATAACTGTCCAAGTCTGTCACAAACTTCTCATTCTTCTGATATGCAGATTCAATATACGACCGGGCATACTTGGACAAAGCTTCAAACTCAGAAACATACTCAAGAACTGGTCTTCCACCTTGCTTGAGCTCCACAAACTTCTTGAACAGAACAGACTTCTGAGCTGTAGAAATGAACTTAGCTTCAAATCTGACTTGGAATTGCTCCCAAGTAATCTCTTCCTCCAAAGTATCAATGGTGATAGAGTTCCACCAATCAGAAGCTCTTCCTTAAAGCTGCCTCGATGCTAACTTCCTCTTAGTTGCATCCTCAATTCCCAAATCACCAAAGATCCTTCTACAAGCATATATCCACCTCTGGACTTCAATGGTTGATTCTGTTCCAAAGAAAACCTTC
This sequence comes from Allium fistulosum, assembly GCA_030737815.1. Lineage (NCBI taxonomy): Eukaryota > Viridiplantae > Streptophyta > Magnoliopsida > Asparagales > Amaryllidaceae > Allium > Allium fistulosum. Next base: position 539,126,421 of record CM060901.1, on the reverse strand, counting down.
CCTCCAAGAGCAGTAAAGTCCTTACACAACTTAGCAAAATCTACCGGCTTTGGAGTTTGAACTTGAACTCCAACATCCACCGATGGCCCCGGAGCTGGCATCCTTCTCATGATCGAAGTCATCATTGCTTCGAACATAGCAGCGTAATCAGCAGCCCCTTCAGTAGCACGGCCTTCCCTAGCAGCTGGTCTCCCTCTTCGACTCATTCTCAATATCTATAAAAAGGAATGATTAGCACACCTAGAGAAACAACTGCATAAAGGACTTAAACTCTACTAAGCTACTATATTATATATAGTAATCATCCATCAAAATACAATTACGTCTCTCATACGTAGTTACGTCAGCGAGCGTTGGGTAAAATCGATTAACCAAAGCTCTGATACCAAATGTGACGACCGCCCATAACCCCTGCACTGAACCTAGAGAAAATGCGCTGTAAAGTGTGCCAGGCAGCCATGGACGATTGTCAGGGTAAATTAAAACAACAGAATCTATCGTATTACTCATAGCGCATGGATAAAATACAATAGAACATACATATAGTGAAGCTTCACAGAATAGAATCTCATCAATAAAACTTCATAATAGTTGAATACAACATCTGAATAGTCAATACAACAAGCCTCACTACATAACACTCAGAGAAAATACAAACAGCGGAACACCCAGTACATATAATAAGAAGACAATATGCAACCCTCCAGCTCGTCTTCGATATCAACACCGTGGAAAGCAAGAACAGCACCTGTCACCTGCTACCTAGTCTGCCCGTCCCAAAATGGACGAACAGCCCAAGGCAATAAGAGTTAAAACATAAAGCCTTGAGTCAGACAACAGTCTTAGTGAGCAGTAAATTAACTAACAACATACCAAAAGAGCATAAAGGAAAAGGAATAGGAATACAACCCTCCCACTCCACCTCTTTCTACAGTGATAGACCCCAGACACACACTAAGTAGAAGCAAACATAGCAAAGCACACAATTTAAGGTAAAGCAATTATCACTCGAGTCAAGGGCGATGTTTTCCAAGTACAAACCCCCAAGGCCTAAACCAAGATCAGATAAGCACCCAGAAAATACCGCTCTTGAGACCGAATGACGATACAACCAAACATCCATGACTCTGGCTATCACTGTTATCATTGCCTTGATATCATCGTTAATTGAATGACCGACACATTCTTTCAGCCATCCGTCAAGGGCTAATGGAAACCCCGGTTCTAGACATAACTCTACACGTCATCGTGACCCGTGCCTAGGACTATCGAATCTGCCCAGAGTACTTGACTGTCAATCATTAGCCTTCAGGGACTATCGAATCTGCCCAACGTACTCTTGCTTTGAGCATGCTAGAACCTTCAACAACGATGAGATCTCATCCTTCTAGTCATCCTCCTCGACGACTATTTTCATACTAGCTCAAGCGCCTCTCGAGCCAACCATTATCTTCTAACTCGAACCATTTCACCGAGTTATCAACATGCTTGGAATGATCCCGTCTGGATTAGACCAAGACTATCTCATATCATGCTTCGCCTCATCATCATCATAGCAAAACTTCATCTCAACATCATCATCAAATCTATCCATATGAGCTTCATCATCCGCTACATATGCCACGAGCAGCTTCTCTAATTCAAGAGCCTTTCCCTTAGCTTTTGAATCATCTTCGACCAACTTGTCTAAATCAAATCATCAATCATCTAATTCATAGCAATCAATCAAGTCAAACATTAATCCAAGTAATCAAGCATTCAAATATGGTCTAAATAGACAGTTATAACAATAATGGCAATTTCGTAATTAAAGAGTCGAAAGTCTAACAAGCATGAAAACATGAGCAATGTCTCTATAATCTTGATGAATGAACTTGCATAGGTTAACATGTAGTAAGATGGATGTCAAATCATCATGAGCAATGGATCTATATGGATCTACACATATGATTAGGAAAATGCATGGAAATCTCTACTTTAACACCAAATCAAGCCAACGATCCAATATACTCCTTTGGATCCGTGTGAGAGATAATCACCACTCACCAAATCACCTAAACACCTCAAAAGAAACCCACTTCAGATCTGGACAGCGAAGGATCTAATTTGATCTATTACCAATCCGCTTCAAACGATGAAATCTCACTTCAATGGATGTAGATCTTCAATCTAAACTCTTGAATCTTCAATTTGATCTTCGATTTGGATGGAAGGAATCACTAGATTAGAGTGGAGAAAAGAAGTGAAAAAGTGTAGAAGTCGAGCTCTCAAAATGGCAGCACTTCGTCGCTTCAAAATCCGGATCCCAAAAAGTGAGGAAATGGACGAGTATTTATAGCTGAAATTCTCCTTAAGTCGTTCACTCGGAATTAGGTCGTCCACGACCTAAGAACCCACGACCTAACAACCTCCGACTTAACAATCAAAGCCACTACGAATTACGACCTAACACTTAGTAGTTCAGCGCATTCATACGACCTACGACCTAACCCACGAATGCGGCTTAACGACCTATCAAAGATTCGACCTAACATCCTGCGACTTAGCACACATTCGACTCAACTCCTAGGTCGCTCACGACTCAGCGACCTAACCCCTTAAGCCTTCACGCGACCTAAACAATGCGCAACCTAACTATGTCACGACTTACGACCTACGACTTAAGCCAATGCGCATCCAAGCGACCTACGCGCATCCGCGACCTACGACCTAACAGATCCAACGACTTAAAACAATGCGCGACCTAACTACTAAATAACCACGCGACATAACTGGGTTATGACCTAACCCCTTACGACCTAATACCTAAGTCGTCCACGACTTACTCCTTAGGTCGCTCACTACTACTTAGGTCGTTGCCGACCTAACTATGCCAACTCGATAACCGCTAGGTTGCCAACTCTCTTAACTCGCTAATGCCTATAGGTCGCTAACTCTTAAGTCGGAAACCCTTAGGTCGGTCAAGTACTATATGTCATCCCAAACTCATAAACGACCTAAACCAATACGACTTATCTACCATATGACCTATCCCAATCCTTAGGTCGCCTACGACTCCTACACGACCTAAGCTATCATACGACCTACTCCTAAGTCGTCTACGACATAACCTCTTTAGGTCGCTCACTGCTACCCCAGTTTCCTTAGGTCGTCGCCGACCTACCCCTTAGGTCATTAACCCGCCAAATCTCTTAAGTCGCCAACTTTCCTTAAGTCGCTCCAAACCTTCATACGACCTAGGACTTAGACTCTAGACGACTTATCTACAATGCGGCCAAATGTAAATAGTTTTACGATGTTTCGATCCGTAAAAATACGGGTCGTTACAATAGTTTAACTAGTATATAGGAAGGTTCATACGTGTTAATTATGAAATATCCTAATTGAAAATCTTTGTTTTAAAAAGTGGTGAATTTAAAGTAAAGGATATAACATTTTTTTTGTCTTCTAAGTTAAATGGTGCTAAGATGATTTTGCAAAACTCTCTCTTCGAAAAAAAACAAAACAAAAGGAAAAAAAATAAAAAATACAAAAACAAAATATTTCTTATATATATATATGTATTTTTTTTAATAAACACCTGGAGTCATGTGTTCACACTCGTGTGTTCACTCGCCATGCTCTGTACTCTTCTCACATAAGCCCGAAAGGCAGTGCACGATCGGTATACCTGGCCTCAGTTTATATGAGTTAGGTGTGTGTATATAAAAATTATTTTACTAATAACGCCTACAGTCAATAAGTGTTCACACTTGTGTGTTCACTCGCCACGCTCTGTATTCCCCTCACATCAGTCCGCAAGGCAGTGCATGGGTAATATATCTGGCCTCAGTTTATCTGAGTTACGCATGTTTAAATATTGTTAATATAAATAAAATTTTCAGATAAAAAATTAGAGAGAGCAAGAAATTGAAATCCAAGCACTATTTTAACTTATTTGATTTGACTTGTTATTGAAAAGAAATAAAATTACCACTTGATAAACTTTGATAAACAACTAAGGATCCATTCATAGTTACACTTTGTTATCAACCAAAACAACGAGTTAAACTATAGTCTATTTGTTATGATAACTTCGTTTTTATTGGAAACTTTGACGAGTAAATGACTTAAATTTCAAGATATTGACCAAAACTTATATTTAACTTATTTGTGTCTATTTAAAAGTAAATCTTTCATTTGTAAATATTTCCAAAAACTCGCATTCATCTCTTTGTAAATAATCTTGCATTTTGTAAATATTTTCACTTTGCATTCAGATTTTGTGGGTAGTATCCGCTGAAAACCCTCACGAGACAACACTCGTCCTACTGAGGACACTCAGAGATTTAATGGCTTGTTGCATACGCTCAATGCAATCGTGTTCCCTACGAAAACAGATTTATCTTAGTTTTCCTTTATTCGAGGATGAATAAAAAGTTAAGTGTGGGGGTATTTGATGTGCACGTAAATGTGCATATTTTTACCACCATATTTAATATATTAAATTAAATAAATGATCATATTGGGTATTTTAACTTGTTTAAACCAAAATTCAAATTATTTTCAAATTGTCACATATTCATCTTCATATAGGGGCAAAATGGTCATTTTTGTGCATTTATTAAATTGTAAAAATTTACTTGGAATTTTCTATGTTGTTTTGTAGGAAATTTAGTGAATTTTACAAGTGGTTTCATGATGATATATGCATGCACAAGAGTGAAAAGTACAAATGAAGATCGAAATAATTCAAAGTGAAGATCATGGAGGACCCCACTTACCCACCTACCTTAATGTACACTTAGGAGCTAATGCACATGCTAAAAGGTCATTAAATCTTCATGCACACTTAATGGATGATTAGTGGATGCTAATGGTTACTTGGCCGCCACACTTCCTAAGAGGTAGTTTGGGCATTCCCCAAAAATATGGATTATGGTTTCTAACTTGTTTAAATACCCCATATCTTCATGTAACCCCCTCTTCTTCTTAGTTAGTTTTTAGCTTAGAAAATAAATCAAAGCTCTCTTTCTTTTCATGGCTACTTAGCCATTTCTTCTCTTATGTAATTTTTTTTTCTTTATGCAATTTAATACATGTTCTTTTTCTTTTCTTGTTTATTTCCTTTCATGTTGTAGTGTAGATTTGTTTATTTATGCAAGTAGTGTAGATTTTCTTTTATGCAATTAAATTAGTTCTCTTTTTCATTAGCTTTCATTTTCCTTTCTTTTTAGTTTCATGTTGCTTGCTACAAGTGTTGATATGATAACACAAATGATAGGCTAATCCCTTCAATTTAGGGGTAATGAAGCCTCTAATCATGCAGCTTCAACATTTTGATGTTATGCTCTCTTTTTGTGCTTTAATGAGAATGTATGAAGTGGTTAACTTGTTGTTTTTGCTTTGAATTTGATAGCCTATATTGTTGACACCAAATAGGCTACACTTAAACAATCACTAACATAAATTACCTCTTCATCTACATATGATGATGGTAATGAAGTGAATGTTGAAATTAAAATTTGATGGTCTGTATTTCTAATTAATAGTTAATAGGCCATACTTAAAATAGATTTTGCTTTCAACTTTGTTGTCATTTTTCATATGAGTTAGTAAGTGGTTTAAGGGGTGTGTTATAGTTTGATGGCTTATGTTGAGCTAATTAATGGCACAAATAGGCCATACTTATGATAAACACATCATTTAAATTCACTTATGACCAAAGAAGAGAGATCATAATTTCATAATTTGATGAACTATATGATCTAGAGAGTTGAATTATCTCTAAATTGTCATTTAACTCTCATTTTTCTATCAATTTTCTTTTGCTCATTTTTCTACATTTTTAGCTTCACACTTTTCAACTTTGGTTAATTTGATTGAGTAGGAAATTTAAATCAACAATTCCCTACGGATCGACCCGTACTCGCCACGTACTTCAATAGTACGCCGTGCGCTTGCGGTATAAATTTTATTATAAATTTTTCGACGATTTTCTAATCCGATAGAAAATTAGTCGTTGAACACTTTCCATAACACGACCATTCCATATATATAAAATAAATTCACATCTGTAATTTATTTTTCCAATTTCTCAAATGATAATATTCTCCATTTATAAAATACCATTTATAAACCTATCCTTTTATTTATAACATACCGCTTATAAACCTCTCTTAAATTTATAAGATACCATATATAAATCTGTTCCTTTATTGCAACATTTTATATAAACGCTTCATGAATATTTATTTTAAAAAATTTCTATCTCCCTTTGAAACAAAAATCACTTAAAAATAAAGATAAACCCATTTTATTTCCTTTAAAATAAACATTCATATTATAATAACTTTTTTATAAAGATAGATTCTTTTCAGAATAATTTAAAACAAACAAACATACATACATACATATATATACATACATGTATATTAGAAAACAATAATGAAATAAATTGAAGTAAAATAGAGAAGTACAAGAACTATTTTTATATAAAATATCACAGAAAATCCAAAAGGATGGACAAAAAAATATTTTTTTAAATTGAAAACCATTTCCAAAACAAACAGCAATTAATGGTATTTTTCAAAATACTATAACGAGACCAATAGTTACTATAGCACTTAACCAGTGCTATTACTACCTTTTTCTCTAAAATGGTGCAACTTTTAACATATGTCGGTGTCACATCCAATATGGCCAAACTATCAAATTTTTATATTTAACAATCTATATAACATGTATATAACTGAAATAAAATCAACGGGTATATAACTAAAAATTTAAAATCATTACAACGAGAAATTCAGATTTCTTTATAAAATTCCCTCTATTTCAACTTAAACGTCATTCGCTTTTTAAAGCGGATATTTAACCAAACAAGCCAATAATTCATCCAAACACCCAAGCAATTATTTTTAGCTGCTATATAATACTTATTTTATAAAAGTTGAGTTTAACTCGCTAAAATTTCAACGGACGTTTAGGCGTTCCAATTTGAACTAAAATTGAACGTTCGATTTTAGTCCAAATTTTAATTGTTCCAAATTCGACCAAACTAATTCCTTCGTGTACTTATCGCCATTACGAGCGCAACACAAAAGATCGTGTCTCGATTGGACCTCGTATGAGAAAGTTATTCAAATTATAGGTTTGAGATTAAATTATAAAATTATATATGCTAATTACAAATTCAATTATTGGTTACCCTTCTAATCTACTCCTCATCATCTTCCCTTCCACTAAACAATTCCCAAACAACTGTACACACAATCAAACACCCTTGTACGCGCATGCTCTACCACCCCTATCGCTCGACGCAACTCTAATCTGCCTTAACCATCGACTTTCTCTTCTCCTCCTCTTTGCAAAGACCCCACCAGCGCACGGCCCGACTCACCCTAGTGACATTCATGTACTATCATATAATCTAGACATTCATGTATAACGCACATACACATAGAAATTCATATCAAATCAATGTAAAACAAATCAAAAAGCATCCAAATTCGTTTATAAAGCATTTATAAGTTTAAATCAGTTAAAAATCTCATTTTTAACTTGGAAAACATTTCAAACACATTTTTATCTTTAAAAACATTCAAAAGTAGTGAGAGATGATAAATCACTCACCTAAATACCAAATAGCACAAAAATCGAGGCAAATCCGAAGTGAACCGTAGCTCGCCCGAATCCAAAGCATCCAAACAGTAATTAGCAATACCTTGCTAATCCCTATGTTAATCTCTATTTAATTACTTTATTTGGCTAAATAAAGTAAGGATTTAAGGTGGTTTTGGCTTAGTAGATGATTAATGGAAGTTTTAGATAATTTTTGAGAAGTGAGAAAGTGATTATGGGCTGTCCCATTAGATGTAATTAGCCCAAATCACGAAATGAGTTAGTGGGCTAACTATGGACTTAGTCTAATTATCCACTAATCTGTTCAAAAACCGTCTAACTTCATATGGCCATATCTTCCGAATCGTAAGACCAACAATCTATTATGATCATTATATGGAAAGAAAAACCATCATATCTTTTATTTGGAAGTGAGTTTAGATCCTAATTCGATATTATAGCCCTTACAAGTTTGTAGGGTCCAGAACATTTACAGTTAAATTCAAGGGTTAAAAAGACAATACTAAACAATACCCAAAATTAGAGCCTAATCCAATCCGATTTGGTTATGAAATAATATTTTTAAGATCCCTCGATACACAAAAATATGGGTCATGGCGACATTTCTTACTATTTGCTCCAAATATTCCAGATCAGACATATGTACAACTCTCCATTTTAGTATAATATTACAATCGTCCTAATTTTTTTTAAATTTTTTAAACAACTTGTAGGAAAAGTGAATAGTAAATTATCAAAAGATTTTAAAAAATGAAATACCTTGGCTCGATCATCCCACTAATCATCATCGCTAGCAACATTGTTCCTCTGAACATCCTAGCCCCTTCAATTTTGTTACTTAACTTCTCTCACTTAATGAAGTCTTTTCGGTTACTATCATGCTTATTTAGCACTTGAGAACTTTTTTTACATTAGCTAAATCAATCAGCAACCTGGTATTGCAAATTTCTCCAAATAAATTTTTGCGAATAAAGTGGGTAGTCTGACATTGTAGTAAAATGTTTTTTCTTTGTTAAGACCAGCTGCAGTGTAATCCATAGTTAAAATTTGAAAGAACGAAGAGAAAAAGAAATGTGTAAAGAACGAGATAAGTTGGAGTTCAAATTTATAGGGTTTGTGAGAAGCAAAAGTTACGTCGAACGTATAAAAGATTACGTCCGACATAATCTTTACGTCGTTCGTGGTTAACACTTTTCTAATAAATGTTAATGTAATCAATACGTCTAGACCTGTCAAAATATGACTCAACACATTAACCTAACCTATTTACCCTACTTATAAATGAGTTGGTCAACCCATTTATGAATTTTATTAAATGAGTTATGGGTTGGGTTGATCCATTTTTAAAAGGGTTATAAATGGATGACCCATTTATTAAAAACTAAAACTTGGAAAATATAAATTTTGAAAATAAGAATTTTGAACACACGCTATAATTTTGTATGGTGACTAACAGTTGTACTATAACAGATTACATCCTCATATTTGAACTCCACTTAGGTAGAAACCGCTATTTTTTTATTCAGACTGTAGTAACTTCTTCATACTAAATCGTAATCAGACGAGACTTCGACCGATAAACTCCCATCTAAATTACAGACAATATGCAACACTCGGATACGTCATCTTGTGAACGCACACCGTAGTTCTTCATGGGACTAACAGATGTACTTAGAAAATAACAGGCTACTACATCTCAATATTTGAATTATGCCTAGGCAGAAGCCGCTATTTTTTTTGTTCAGACTGCAATAACTTCTTCATACTCACTCGAAATGAGTTTATCGGTGAACTCCCACCTAAATTACAAACAATATGAAACACTCTGGTACTTCATCTTGTGAACGCACACTGTAGTTATCCATGGTTACTAACAGTTGTACTTAGAAAATAACATGCTACCACATCTCTATATTTGAACTCCGCCTAGGCAGAAGCTGCTATTTTTTTTGTTCAGACTGCAATAACTTTTTCATACCAACTTGGAATCAGACGAGGTTTCAATCGATGAACTCCCACCTAAATTACGGACAATATGAAACATTTAGATACTTTATCTTGTGAACGCATACTATAGTTCTTCATGGTGATCAATAGTTCACTTAGCAAATAACATACTACATCTCCATATTTGAATTTTGATTAAAATTAGAATTGAAATTTTAAATTTTTAAATTTTGAATTTTATCGAAATTCAAAACGTAAAATTAGAATTTGAATTATTTTATATCTATTTAATTTTTGTTAGTCAAATCAAATTTAAATCTTTAAATAGAATAAATGGGTTATCCGCTTATTAAATAGGTTGGATCATAAATGAGTCAAAAAAGTGGATCATAAATGAATTGGGTTAAGCTCGATCCTTCCCAAACAGGTCTAAATATGGGACTTAATAGGCATTACGTTGGACCTATAGACATCAGTCGGACGTAACTTCCGCTAACCCATTTTCCAAAAGTTTATGTCTTTAACTGAGACCAATTTGAAAACCTTCTCCCATAAACTAGTCCTAAGAAGGCCGATACCTCCGTTCAAAGAATTGACCTAATCAACGTCTATCCTATCTCCACATCGTAGATATCCTACGGACCATATCAAACCTCTAACCGAGCCGCCCTATCAAAATTTTCATCTTCATCTCTCATTTTCTGAAGAGCAGGAACATTTTCCCTTCAATATTCACAGGGAAATATAGTCAATAATATATTTTTTCAAATCATAGCAAATAAACAAATGATGAATGGCGGTGAGCATACCCCTATCCACCACACACCGCCGCTTCCACTACGTCCGTGGATGGCAGTGCCTTACCCAGCGGCAATGATGATGGCGGCGCCGCCACCTCCACACTTTATATATCACTCTCCGCCGGCGGTCAATGCGGCGGCGGGGATTCAGGCGACGGCGGATGAGAATAAAACAATTTGGGTCGGGGATCTGCATTATTGGATGGATGAGAATTATCTGCATAGCTGCTTTGGTCATACTGGAGAGGTTTGATTTATTATAGAAGAATCATGAATTGGTTATCGACATCAGATCTGATTATATTATCTTTGATGTTTGATATTTCTAGCAATTATCTATGAGTTTTCTTTATTGATAAATAAATTGGTTTTAGATAATAATGAAGCTAATATTCAAACTAAATACTCAAAACTGTTTCTTTGCATAAACTGCATTTTATGTGAATTGATTGTTGTTTGGTAGAGTTATGAAACCTAATACCAAATAATGGACAATAAATGCACTTTTCTCCATTTAGATTGGCATAACATGAATTAAGATAAGCATAGAATCTGGTATAGTCGATTCTTTCTTTCCTTTCATTTCCTTTTCTTTTCTCCTTTTTTTTAAAAAAAATAATTTTTTTTTGTGGGGATCATGGTGTACCTTAGAAATTAGTTTAATAACTTTAGTTTCTACATTCTAGAATGAACTAGCAATTAAGTATTTGTAGATAGGGTAATTAAGTAATACATACGTATGCTCTCTACACTTTCATAATCGTAGCCTGGTTATCGTCCCTTGACGATTATTTCTAGCCTCTTCTTTTATTTGCATAACCTCTCTGATGCCATCTCGATGCTTATTGGCATCATTAGGCACTCATAGGCAATGTTAGCATGTTTACTCCATTTTTGTTGAAAATGTTTCTATTTATGTTGGATGTTAGGTTGAGTTGTTAATACTTGATACGGATAACTTAAATACTTGATTGATAGCATGCAGGAGTTAAGAAATTTACTGAACGAATTTTAGAGAGCGTTTCTTTTTCCTTCTTTTTTTGGCTTCAAAGAAGCTCAACGCAGGAACCAAAACAGGACAACAAGAACACTTAAAAAACAATGCAAAGCTGAACACATGATATGCAGATGTTTTAGTAAACATGCATATTGATTTGGCTGGCACTTATTATTCTGTTAATTAAAATTTATGGTGCTAGTGTTAGTTTTGACACTTTAACAATAAATCAAAATAATATTCAGTATTCAATTCAAAGAGACCATTATGATTATGTTTAATACTTGTATATATTCTTATTATACACGAAGCTTCAAAATCTGATACGTTAAGAAGCAAAGTACACACGAATAAACTTATTCCAAAGTATATCCTCAATTTGTTTTTTGTTTTTATATATTGATCATATTGTTGAAATGGTTCTCAACTCAAGCAAAATGAAGCTGTAATAATAGTAGTCATAACTATGTTATTTGCTATGTTTTGCAAGACTTATTTTCTAATATTAAATTTTTTACTGTTAAACAGCGCCATGTATAGAACACAGGAAGGAATATGTACTATCATATACAAAAAAACTACTTATTCTATTTCTATCTAATAGAACAACGTTTCCACCAGCAGGAAACATTCACAAACCAAAATAAAAACTTGGTCTTTTAAAAAGTTCTGGTTTCTAACCATTTTTCTCGATAGCTTATTTAAAATTGTTTATCGCTGATAACTAATGGAGATATGTTTAAGCTTTGATTGAGTTTTTTGATTAGATGTTAGGAAAGTTTTTATTGGCTAATTCTTTGTTCTAAACATCGTATATAAATTTTTTTTTACTTAGAAAATTGGTTTGATGCTGTTAGAAATCAGTTTATGGAAGATCTTTTTTAACGAGAAACAAAGTGAATTTTTTTTAAAGTTTTGAATGCAATGGACTACACAATATCTCAACATGAGATAGTGGGATGTGGTCCACAAATTTTTTTGGCTTAAGTATGATACTTTAAGAAAAATGAGAGTTAAAAACATAGGAAATATTCACTTTTTGCAAATATAAGTCTACGTTAGGTGCGAGGGTTGGTATGGTTGCTTTATGAATTAAAGTAGTATTTTATATTACTGTAGATGGAATGGCAAATATGCTAATATTATATATAACATCTTTTTCACTTGCACACGTGTGCGATTTTGTATCAGTTTAGATGGAATGGTTTAGTCAATTAGTTGACATGTATACTTTAATTAGATTCAGGGTCTGTTCTTTGCGAACTGAGCGGGGCATTTGAGCGGGACATTTTAGTGGAGTATTTGAGCGGGAAAGTTGGTTGAAAGGAGAATGTTTTCAAAGTATTCAGTTTAGTGGTTCTAAATTTGAGCTATTTAATATACAATATTAGCATATATGGTTGTTTTGGTACTGTTATTGTAATGATTAAACCACTATCAAAAATTTGGTACCTGAAGGTTTCAGTAACTATCATATCGATGTACCATTAAATATGGTATTGTTGGTACGGCGCGATGGTAACGACTGGTAAAAATATTCCAAACCTGGTGTGATAACTGGTAAAATTTGATCACAGTCTTCAAAAGTAGAAATAGTTAATGTCACCCCCCCCCCTCTCCCTCTCTCTCTGTGGTGATATGGGTGATCTGCATTATTGCAATCTGGTGTGATTCTCTCTGTGTGTGTGTGTGTGGGGTGATATGGCTTGTTTGCATTACTGCAATCTGGTGTGATATTCTATCGCTATTTAAGCTTGTTTAATGTTGTCAACTTTTCTGTAAAAAACCCTTGGCTGTATGCGATTGATCATCATATTTAGGTCCTTACGGTGGAATTATGCAGAGTCTTTGTATATAGTATCAAATTGGAATTCTCAGATTATGAGAAGCATCATTGGTACAACAAGATATTTTTAGTAGTATCATATATTGAAGTATAAAAAATAAGTCATTGTAATTTTTGTATACCAGGGTAAAAGGCAAATTGTTTGTCAGAATTATATGGAGAACAACATGCAAAGATGTTGAAATTTCCATGGTTTATAATTACCAGGATTAACTAAAAATGAACAATTTAGGCCTCATATTATGCCTTATGTTATTACTTGTGAAGTAATTAAGTGAAGCTCAGTTGGTTCACGACAATAATTCTCAAATCACAGCTATTTATCTTAAACATCATCACATTTGAGGACATGTACAAAATATATGGAATCATTACTTCTACCTTGTAATTTTTGCTAGTAACCATGATAAAACATGTTGATGTGGTGCTTGTTGCTCCCGTATTGCATACTCATAGCATCATGATCAGACAATTGATACTCGGTTAAGATGTTACATCAGAAAAAAATATATCCAAAAAAATTAATTTCTACAGAATATTCAAAAAATAATAGTAAATCACAAAAATTAAACATTTGATTTTCCCCCCCAAATCAAACCTAAAAATTGAGTTTGTGAACAAATTATCATAAAATGTATTTTGAAAAATTTGATACACTCTGAAACAATTCAAAAGGATTGATTTGTTTTAAAACACCGAATATATTTTTTCAAAAACTAAGTGTAAAATTAACTATTTCTTACTTTCATGAGTGTCTTTTTTACGTTAAAACGTTAGAATTGGTTTGTGAATGTACACTTGCTCCTTAATAATCTTTCAAGTGTCTAACTTTATGTATTAGATTTCAAATTAGATAGGATTGTCTCTTTTGTGTGGTATACCAGTGATAACCCTATCCGCCATAACTATAATTAACATAACTTTCACATACACTTTTTATCTTTTTATTTGTTTTGCCTTTCGTTTCAGTATATAACGGCATCACCTTTCCAAGTGAATTTATGTGTTTAGTTCATTGCTGAGCAGTTCCGATGACAAAACGCTTCTAAATAAATCAACATATTTCCCTTGATTCTGTATTGTTTCGTATTGGAAGTATTAGCAGATGCATAAATACATCCTGAACAAAAAAATTTCCATAACCATATGTTAGTGAGTAAACATGTGGAGGCATAAACCAACCACTTAATTGCAGCATGGTATTATATACTCACATGCATTTCTATGCACATATGCTCTGTGATTATTATGTTTATCTAATACTGGATAGAAAAATTTCTTATGAATGTTTATGTATATGTTCTTATTTGTATGTTTGCTTCCATTGATTCTAGTTGGCTTTCTAAAACATGTTTACACTTCAAATTAATGGCATGTGCTCCTTGTCCAAATTGTTGGATGATTGACGCATTTATCACACAGATACTTCTCTCTGCATCTTATAAATGGCTGAATTTTTTTATTATGAAACAACCTAACATCACTAAACAATTGTAGTTTCTGTGCCGGTGCTAGCTACAACTTTTGTTTATGTTTTGATGCTAAAATATCCGATTAAAGAAGTCTACTTTACATTTTGGCTCGTGTTTTTATTTAATTATTTTTGATTTTTTTACTTAGTTTACATAAATTATCTCATAAGGTACTTCAATTGCATGCATCTTCTAGTCTGAGTTGGTACTTATTGCTGTAGAAAGTTAATTGCCAATTGATTATTGTTTAATTAGTTTAATTCTGACGAGAATCTAGGTTACTAATGTTGTGATAGACTAGATTGATTCACCATTACGTAATTTCTCTCAAAAATTTAGGTAGCGTTTGGTTTGAAAACAGGTTTTGTGTTTTGCGTTTTCAACATGTACTTTAAAATGCATGGAAGAGGAGAAAGTTTAGACAACGATCGATTTTGATAATGGTTTTAACATGTAAAATTGAAAATGACTTTTTCTTGATTTCCGCTTTTAGGAAATATAAAAAACTAAGGTAGTGTTTGGTTTAAAAACAAATTTTGTGTTTTCGGTTTTCAATATGTATCTCATATATGGGAAGAATGGAGGGACGGCGGAAGGGATGAAAGAAAGACGATGAGAGGACGAAGGACATAGGTGGACGACGGAAGAATGGATTGTTTCACGTGCTTGTGTTATTTCCCAAAACGCGGAAAATAAAAAAAGTTGTTTTCTATTTTTGTATGTTAACTTCGTTTTCTAAATTGGTTGTTTTCGACAATATAAATGCGTCGTGTGCATTTTTTGTATGGACGAAAACTCAAAACTAAAAATAACAAACCAAACCAAACAGTACCTAACTTCTTCGTTCCCCTTCTCCTATTTGTTGGAAGAACTGGGATTTACCAACACCTCCTTCTCTCCCATGCCATTTGACGTACATATTGAAAACTCAAGACACAAAACTCTTTTTTAAGCCAAACACTGCCTTCATTACTGACAAATCGGTATTTTTTGAATCTTAATTTATATTGTGCATCAGTGCTTCATTGGATACTCGGCGGTCCTATCTAACATAGTGGGAATGCCAGAAATCATTGAAATAAGAACGATTAATAATTTTTTCCTTCTGTTCTAGGCAATGGATAATGGTGATTTCCATTGAAATAAAGTAGTTTGTTCTTATATGTCCATGTTTCCATGATTGATTATTGATTTTGGGATTATAATTTCTATCTGCAACTTGTTGGTATTTAGCCCCAATCTACTATGCTTCTTTCATACATGTTCCATCATTAACACTAGTAAATTACAAACGCAAGATGCATGTACACATGCACATGATGTAAGACATATGATTCAATGTCCAAAATTAAAAGGATATTTAAGAAATTTTAGCGACAGTTAAAATGATGAACTCTGAATCCATTTTCTTTATTAATTGTCGAAAAATGTAATGTACCGAAGTGGATTAACTTTTCTCACTAAGACTCAGGATAAGGACAGAGAATAATGTTTCAAAATTCACTATAATTAGCCATAATATATTATAAGAAAACAGTAATTAAAATTTACTTACACATGGAGGCATATGTTGTGAAGAGACGAAAACAAAATTAGAGGAGTGTTCAATGTATCCTGTTTCAAACTTATTGTCTTATATCATATAATTATATAAAGTAATCTTCTTTATGAGTAAATTGCATTTCTTTAAACAAATGTAGCTCTTTAGCTATATTTTTAGCTTAAATTGATAATTATTAAACGGTCTTGGACTTTCTAGTTTGCAAATTTACGAGTTGTTGATGGTTTTTAAAGACAATATATCTAAGGCCTCTCCAAAAGTGAGCCCCAAAATATTTATTTTGTTTGTTTAAGGGGGAGCAATTTGGAGTTCAGAAGAATAATTCATGGACCAAATCAACGAATTATCATTATACTAGTGTTACATATATATATATAAAGATAAAATAGTAGCCAGTTTGCACTTTTGTTGTTATATACCCATACTTCAATAGACACTTTCATGAGTCACCGCATTTAAATTTGGACACATATTTTAGTTGCTATTATATATATGCAGGTGTCAAATATCAAAGTCATTCGAAATAAGCAAAACGGGCAATCGGAAGGGTATGGTTTTGTTGAATTCTTTTCACATGCAGCTGCTGAAAAAGTTCTTCAAACGTTCAGTGGTCATGTAATGCCAAATTCAGACCAACCTTTCCGATTAAATTGGGCTTCATTTAGTATGGGAGAGAAGAGAGCAGATGCTGCTTCTGATCACTCTATATTTGTAGGAGACCTAGCTCCCGATGTCACAGACTCAATGCTACAAGACACTTTTGGAAGTAAATTTCCATCAGTAAAAGGAGCTAAAGTGGTTATTGATTCATCTACTGGTCAATCCAAAGGTTATGGATTTGTCAGATTTGGAGATGATAAAGAGAAAGCACAAGCAATGATTGAGATGAATGGTATCTATTGCTCTAGTAGACCTATGCGTATTGGTGCTGCAACTCCAAGGAAGTCAGGTATTATAATAGTGTTAACTGTTAACCATTATTGTGTAAATTTTAGAACTTACACAACATACTTTAGGAAGTAAAATTTAACCGATCTCCACTCGTAGGTTTGGCTGCTAAAAAGCTCGCTATATATAGTGATTTGCATACTGAATGATTGATATACATCTTTTTAATATGTTTATTTAATTCAAATACCTTAGTTGAAAAACGGAAGTTAAATGATCGGACTGCATCAGTTAGAATTTACTCATTGCACAGTTTGTGTGTAATTAAACTATACATGGATTAGGAAATGCGGTTATCTGACAGGCAAGGAATATTTAGGTTATTTGACATTTTGAGTCATTCATTATTCTTTTTGGTTTTATGATTAGTCCAGTTTATCATTTAATTCCGACTAATCAAGATTTGTGGCTGCAACTTTGCTCAAAAGCTCCAAAATTTATGAGTTAGTATCCTTTGATATATGTATAATAATAAAAAACAAAACTGTACTGTTCCTTCAATTTTGCTAGAAAGAAACTGCATTGTTTCATCGCTTACGCATTCAAGAAATTGTTGTTTTCCTTTATCTGCCTAAAAACAATGCTACTTACCACCCTCAAAGTTTGTTGTGTTAGATCTCATTTAGTTGTGCTTGGTATGGGGAATGCAAGATTCCCTGGAGTCTCAATTCTCATGAATTTTTAGGAACTCAAATCCAAGAAATAGTGCATTGCAAAGTTCGATATGACTTGTGTTTATGAATTAGATACTATTTCCTCTTTAGAAATTGTCGAAAATGTTAATTTTCCTTTTTTAATCGAGTAACCTTTGAAGTACTCTTCCATCCCTTTGACGAGTGATGTACTCTTGCATGTATACAGATTTACAAATTGTTTGATTCTTTTTTTAATTAAAAAAAGAGAGGAAGATGTCGGTAGTCGCAGGTTAAATGGTAAGACATCTAGCTTGAGTTGTTTGATGTTTTGGATTCGAAGTGTCAAATCCAATTTATAAATAATGATGATGATAAATAATAATAACACGATAAATGAAGGTCAGCTTCAAGACCTAATGATAACATTGATTTTAAGGCTTGCCAATTTTCATAATTGCATGTAGCTCAGAACATTAAACTTCGTTTCATATATTGGTATCAGACATCGACCCAACTTTTTAGTCTGTCAGTCAAATATCTAATGAAAATTAGAAACATTGATTCCTAAGAATAAAAGATAATTATTACCAAACATGTTATTTCAAAGTTTCTAAAATCAAACGCCTGATTTCAACCATTTGAGATAATTTAGATCTTGCATTACCCACATTTAACTCATGAATTTACATGAGAATCTTAGAATAAATAATATTACAATTGTATACGATATCTATAAACAAGTTTAGCCCCTTAATGGATAGTTGGATGATTGAACACGGATGCTATAAACACATCTTCTGAAATACTTGGATACGTGTTAGTGTAGATATATGCTCAAGGTTTCTCTGAGTTATTCATATAATTTGTGTGTGTATCGGTAAGGATCCATTTACTTTTTTGGTTAAATCCTATTAATACACCCTTATGTTTTTTTAGTGCTACACAATTCGAAATCAAATGAAACCTTGAGGATGTTCATTCTTCACTATGAACATCATGTCGATAAAAAATGAGATCAACCGGAACCTTCTAACGCGCTCAAGTCAATATTAACCGTTAAAACATGTATTTTAACAGTTGATTTGAAATATTATTTTGAACATGTTAGGATTACTCAAATTGACTAAAATTTAATGGAGATGATCTTGATGTATGCAAGAACTATCTACAATTTCCGTTCGATTTCGAATTTTTTAGCCCAAAAAATCATAGGGGTGCAGATGCGGTGTAGTGGAGAGGGATGTGACGGATCTTTACCTTATATACGCACACACATATATCATGTAGATGTGCATGCAAGCCATACATATGTATGTGTGTGTGCCTGCACGCACATGCGTGCAGGCGTGCATATGTTTGTGTTTTTGTGTGTGCGACTGTGTGTTGATGCATTGGCGTATGTATGCATACAATCTTAAACTGTTACAACAGGTAGTCGGGCTGAGCTACATATATGCACAATGTAATTGATGATATATCTGAATATATAAATCTGCCAAATCAGGCATTATTCAGCTTATTATTTAATAAATACATAAGGTGACATTCACACACCTCTTTGTGGTTGGCCTCAATCTTTAAGGTTACTGTATTTAGACATTTCATATTTATGGCCACTTTAATTTGGTAATGTTGAAGCTTACGACCAATCACAGAATCTCAAACTCCTATGGGGGTAGCATATCTCATAACATGAATATCGTACATAAAGCATAAATTCATACCTTCCAAATGTATAAAATTGAAATCACAACAGCAATCAAGGTAATATTGCTTTGTGAAGTAAACTTTACAATACAAAATTTCTGCATACATTTCAAACAAACTTTGATTGTGCTCTTATTTTCATTAAGTTTTGTCTTAAATGTTTCAGCAAATGTTCTATGACTTTAGGCATTTTATGCAAGCTTTTTTGGATCTAACAATTCGTCTATGTCAGGTGCTCAATCAGATGGAGATTCAACAAACACAACCGTAACCCCAGATATCCTTATTATTCAATATATCTATATGTTTACTAAATAATTCAGGTCGATATATAAATGTATAATTTGTAGGTTTTTGTGGGAGGGCTTGACCCAAATGTTAGTGAAGATGAGTTGAAACAGTCCTTTTCCCAGTATGGCGATATTGCATCAGTAAAAATCCCAGTGGGAAAGCAATGTGGATTTGTACAGTTTGTTCAGAGGTATCGACGTTTTGCACAGTTTTTCAAGAATAATGTTAAGACACAATAACACACAATCACCTTTTTTGCGTGATTGTGTTTATCGCAGATTTATGTCTTTGAATAAATACACGACACTGAAATACATTCACAGTTCATCATATAGTTTAATATATACTTTTACCCTTTTCGAATGATCTTTGAACGCTATATAATTAGTATATGGATTATTGTATATTTCAGAAATAATGCTGAAGAAGCGTTGCAAGGATTAAATGGTACTGTAATAGGAAAGCAGACGGTTCGACTCTCATGGGGTCGCAACCCTGCCAGCAAGCAGGTAAATTTGTAGGGGAACTGTTAAATGCCTGTAAAAAGCACATACAAATTTTAGAAAGTTGATAGGTCTCTGTTAAACTAAAATCTCATCTTAATTTTTAATATATTTTTTATTATTATTTCGTGTCATCTAAATATACAGAGGGAATTTGGCAATCAATGGAACAATGTATATTATGGAGGTCAATTCTACAATGGCTATGGATTCCCTATCCCACCTCAAGACCCTAGCATGTACGCTGCTGCTGCTGCTGCTGCTGTGCCTTATGGTGCATATCCCATGTACGGCAGTCAGCAGCAAGTTAATTAGTCAAAACACGAAGCAACGAAGTTCATAATCACAGAGTTAGCAATTATTAGCTGTGTAGGGGAGGGACTGATGAAGTCTAGGCATTTGTAGCATTTTAGATGTAGTTTGTTGGAGTCAAAATGATATGTTAAGATTAAACCTATGTGTGGTAATCAACGAGTTAATAATCCATTGTTATGGAATTAATTGCCTGTTAACTGCATAGCGGAGCAACTGATAGATTATAGACAGTTTTAGTGGTTTGATGTAGTTTGTTGGAGGATCAGATTTGTTTTATTTGTTCCAAAAATTTTGACTGGAATGTACGCAATTTTGTCTATTCATATTCTTTTTCTTCTATCTGCTCTTTTTTTTAAAATGTTACCATTCAGCATATTTTTTGACTTTGACAACTAAAGTTTGTGCCTTGTAGAAATGGGTAGTTTGTTTAAATATGAGAGAGTTTTACTAGAATTTGAATTTGAGACTTCTGTTATAAAGACATGGTGAGTTTTTCACATATTGCTCTAATGTTATTGCCCATCTTGATCTACTTAACTACCTGAACCACTTGCGCATATTTACTTAGCTAGTTATCTACTGCAATTTATAGTAAGTGGTGGATATAGTTAAAATTTCCCTTTTGTAATAAACACGAAGTTGAGAGTGACCAGGTTGGTACACAAGAGGTATGATTATATTCATGAAAGCATTTAACATACCTGTATGGCCTTATCTTCTTTGGCTTACTCTCATCTCCCCATACGACTTGCCCAACCCATCAAAGTTCAGAATTTTCCAGCAGACAAAAATATTCTTGTATTTTTGGCATCCTGATATTCATTTCACGTCAGTCTTCATGATCAACATTTACAAAACACCAACCTCTTATTGTGATCAAATTAACACACTATGATCTTCGCAACAATTTTAACCACTTCAAAAAAAGAAATTCAAATTAATACTATTTGATTTAAAATTTAGCATTAATTATTCTCGAACAAAAATAAAAATCAAACATCCTATAAATCAAATTTGATAGAGTAACCAGTGAAGTTCATTCTCTTTTAATAGCTTAGCATCCTGCAATAACAAAGGTAAATATTAATCCTACTTGACAAACATGCTACTGTTTACTCCACTGATGAGTTTTTAAAACTACCCGAGTTTGAGAAGCTCGAGTAATATTTTTTGCTCTAATTTTTATACTTAAATTAATACTTAGTAAAACACATATTGTTGTAAAATATAAGAAGATAAGAAGCAGCAGCAGCAAAACCATTATTTCCAAACAAGTTGGGATCGGCTAGAGATGGAACCCAAAACTAAATGACAAAATCAATTTAAAAGTGATAATAATAACAATAACAATAATAAAATATAGTCAAATAAGTAAATTAATAATAATAATACTAATAGTAATAATGGTACTAATAGTAATGTTGATCAAAGACCAAACGCTACGTCTTAGGCTCCTGTTCCCTAGTCCTATAATCTAAAATTAATAAAAATCATAGCTCATGGTTCTGATACTGGATCGCTAACTTCCACGCAGTCCTATCTGTCATCAATTCCTCGGATATATTCCAATCCTTCAAGTCATTTTTTATTACTTCCTCCCATGTCAACCTTAATCGACCTCTACATCTCTTTGAGCATTCGACGTGGCATATAATTCCAACGCGCACAGGTGCCTCGGTTGGCCTCTGTTGGAGATGTCCAAACCACCTTAAGCGATGTTGAATTAGCTTCTCCTCAATTGATGCTACTCCAAGTTTATCACGTATATCATTATTTCTAATTCGGTCTCTTCTTGTATGACCGCAGCTCCATTGCAGCATGCGCATCTCTGCTACGTTTATCTTCTGAACGTGTTGGCTTTTAGTAGGCCAACATTCTGCACCACAACATCGCAGGCTTGATTGCCGTTCAGTAGAACTTTCCTTTAAGCTTCTGTGGGACTTTCCTATCACAGAGAATGCCAGACGCTTGTCGCCATTTCACCCATCCCGTTCGAATTCTAAAACTAGCATCTTCATCAATCTCACTATCATACTGCAACATTGATCCTAAATATCGAAAGGATTCCTTCTTGGGAACTATTTGTCCGGCCAGAGTGACTTCTCCATCCTCTGACTTGACACCGCTAAACTCGCACTTCATATACTCTGTATTAGTTCTGCTAAGCCTAAATCTCTTTGATTCTAAAGTTTGTCTCTACAGCTCCAGTTATCTATCAACCCCAATCCTACTTTCATCAATTAGCACAACATCATCAGCAAATAGCATACACCAAGGAATCTCACATTGTATACCCTTCGTAACCTCATCTATCACTAGGGCAAACATGTAAGGGTTCAAAGCTGACCCTTGATGTAATCCTATGTTAATGGGAAAGTCACTGGTTTCACCATTGCATGCTCTGTCACCAGTCATAACATCATCGTACATATCCTTAATAAGGGTAGTGTACTTTGTTGGGACTATTTTCTTTTTCAAAGCCCACCACATCACCTTTCGCGGTACTTTGTCATAAGAAGATAAGAAGCTATTAGAGGAAAAAAAATTATTCATTGCAGATCTAACATACAATACAATGAAGCTCTATTTATAGATTTTCCATGAAAAGTGAAAATCACAATAATGTCCATGTAACATTTAACATATTCACCCTTATCATTTGCATATATTATAACACTTCCCCTTAAATATGCGTCTTAGAAATTTTGAATGTTCATGTGATAACTTGAAGATGTCCATTTTGAAACATATGATGATTGCCCTTCCTCATTTTATCTTGCTTATATATATCTATTCAGTAGATATAGATGTTATATATTGTCTCATTAAAAACCTCTTTTAGGAAAACCCAATGAGAAAAACTTTGAACGAGAAAAAGAGTGCAACTTGTAAGAACCTAGATATCATATTAAAAATGATATTCTTTATAAAGAATTTGATACTTCAAGATCAAACTAAAGCCTCATTAGAACCTTCTAAGAAAAGCCCAATGGTAAAAATCTTAGTTAAGGAAAAAAGTATGACTTTCATAGTTTTAATAACATATTTTGATATGTTTTTTCTTAAGAAGTTATATACTTCTAGATCAAGATAATGCATCATTAAAACTTTATTAAGAAAAACCCAATGAAAAATTTTTACAATATAGTATGACATATTTTAATTCTTATTGCATCAAAGGAAGTTTGATACTTTTGGATCATTGTAATGCCTCGCTATAACCTTATTAAGAAAAGCTCAGTGGGAAAAATCTTTGAAGGAAAAAAGAGTACAATACAATTGATATATAATGAACACTCTTTTAGCTATCTCACGTGCATTTGCATGCTTCAAGCATGTTCCTATAAAAAGATATTAGTTTCTTAATCGAACAATTCACTATTTTGATGAAAAACACTTCAGGTGCTTTTATTTTGGTGCTTTAAATTAGTTTTGCATATTGCAACTACCATTTTGATGAATATCAAGAGTTTCATTACAACAAAAAGCAGAAAGTAATCTACTCATCATGAATTATATTAAGATTTTCATTATAACAATACTTTAAAAAAAAGATTGTAATCTACGCTCCTTGTTGCTTTGGATTCTTTAAAACCAGCAAAGCTATGAATATTCTTTAGGAACTTGTATACTTTCGTCTAATCAATATTTATACCTTCATGTATTTTAAGTGTTTTAAACACTTTCACTACTTTAAACAATTCCATTATTTACAAAATTGTCATGTCTACGATGCTTAACATATTGTCGACACAATATGTGGTTCAGCAGTTTCAATGTGCTTTTGCCACTTTATATATATGTTTCTAATTATACTTTGCGGACTACAGGTCCACATCTCTCAATTAGAAAAGGATTCATGATGGTCAATCATGTTTTTATATAATTCAAGATCTTTAATTTATTCATGAACATAAATATCATATTATTTACAAATTTATCATTTGGATGAGTATTTCTTGTTAATTCTATATATGATTTATAGAGATCTTTTTATTTATCATGTTTTAGGTACCTAAACCACGTTTAGAATATTTGATAATTATGTCATGAATCTCTTCCAAAGCACCCTTTAGTGTTTCTTCAAGAACACCCACCTTCTTTATTTAGCATCTTTATTGCTTACTTCAAAAATATATTGCATTGACTTCTTTACCATACTTTAAATGTGGTCTATACCTTTTTGATCCTTCAGAGATTTAAATCTATATTGGAACAGTTTACTAGGGATATGATCGATAATTTATTCAAATTACTTAATATTTTGCATCATTGTATATGTTAACAAATACTTAATCTTGATCATCAAAATGAACTTGTATCCCTTTTATCATCCCCTCGACGTTGATGAACATTATCACATTGAATAATAATTGTCTTTGGATTCTCATTTTGATCCATTATGATATTGCTACTAGTAAATACATCATACATATTAATTATAGAAGGATAATTCTTCTATCAGTTGATAAGATGTATTCACATGATATTGCTTACTTTTAGAGTTTATTCTCATTCATTGATCTAACCAATTAGAGGAATATAATTATTACGTAGATCATTTGAATACATACATGACTTCAGGTCATTCAACATTTATATTGATTGATTTTTAAATCACTATGCATAATCAATAAGATGAGCTCATACCTATTTAGTCAAACAATCTTCAGATTGTTAGTTAAATATGTGCATATATGGATATATACATGCGTCCACAAATTATATATGCATATTCTTTTCCATTTGAGTTAGTGATCCAATAACAAACTACTACAAGAATCCAGATTTTTTTTATCAAACGATGTCAATGTGATTCCTTAAATACCACATGGTAATGTTCAAAATATCTGGTTTGAAAATACATATTCATCAAGTTTGGCTTATCTATAATAACTTCAAGTTATTTGATATATAGTTTAATATTTAAGTCAAACTTTTCTTAGTAATAATTATCAAAGCTTCTGGTTTGGTAATTCATAAAACTTGTAATATTTTATATAAGTGCAAGTTCCAAGTTTAATTAGTCAAAATCATTGTATAATAATTTAAGGACTATAAACTATAAACTTCTTATTTATTTCCATTATCAAACTTCATTATGATTTTGGATATTTTGAACTTTATGTCCATTTTTGTCCACTTAAATGTATGAATTTACGTAGATATATAAAACAATTTAAATTTCCCACATATGCTTAAGAATAATGTTCTTTGAACTACTACTTCAAATATAACTCGATGGTTTTCAGTCCAAACCATGTTGAACTTTTGGTTCAAATAAATTATATGCACAACTTCTAGTTAATAAGGTTTATTCTTCAATTATATTTCAATATCTCTGTTGAACATTATCTATAATTATATATATCAGAGAATAGTACATAGTTCGAATTACACATAGACATCTTTTCTGGATAGTTCAATAAAAGAGATATATTTACAACAAAAATAAGAGTATCTTCTGGACACTTGAAATGTTATAGAAGTATGTAATTAAATTAGTTACACATATAGATCTCTTCAAAACCGTATTTATAGCTTTCATGAAAATTATGATAAGACATATAGATTATCCCTTTAGGAGAATATCTAAAGTTATTTCTTCAAAAATAGTTATGCATATGATATTCATTCATAGTATGTTTTTGAAAAGCAATAGATCGCATATCATTATTTACTTTTAAATGTCTAATGGAGCTATAGGTTCACCATAATGGTAGATTAAATTTTGTAAATGTATTTGTACCCATTGCCACTGACTCTATTTTGGTTTACAAATTCTTTAGGTTATTTATTACCACATCACTTTTTGAAGTGCCATATCATATTTTAAAATATTTCATAGGCAATGATTTTAGGATGCTAGATGAGGATATAATACCTCTTTTAGAGATATTTTATAAAGATTGCTTTTGGAATGTGATACTAAAATTACTATGTCATTACTCTACGTGTGGAGTATTATAGTAATATATACATTTTCTCTTTCATTAATATTTTATAAATCTCTTCTAGATATATTTTACCACCACCACTTTTAGAGTATCATATTTTTTTTCTAGAGATACTTTATATGCACTACTTTTGGAATGTCATATCGATATACAGTATCTTTTTCTATATAAATTACATAATTACTAATTTCAAAGTAGCATAAAATATCTCTTCTAAACATATTTACTATCACTTATTTTGAAATGTCTTATTAAATTTTAAATTTAGTAACAAAATTAGATGCGCTAAACAAAAATTAGATGTGAGAAATAAGACCACTACTTCTGTAGTGTAGTATTGCTATATAATATCTTTTATGGAAAATAAATTATTGTTGCTACTCCTTATTTTATATGATGTCCCTTCAAAGGATATAATATTACTTTTAAAGGAAGTGCAATATAACAAAAATAAAAATTTCTATAACACCTCTTAAAGAGATTAATATATATATATATATATATATATATATATATATTCACACATTTATAAACATAACTAGTATGTCATATAGGTTATCTCTTCCAGAGAATATTAAAATATATTTCTTCAACAAAATAGCTAGGTATATGTACATAAAAATAATTTATCAAAACTTAAGGTTTTACAAAATAGTGTGGTTAGTAAAAATCAAGTCTATTAAATTTTTATAGTACTCACTAAGGTTTGAGTTATATTATATATATATATAAGCAAGTAATAAAGAGAATAATTAAATGGAAGCTACACATATTAAAATGAAATTAGACTTTGCATTACACAAAACCCTATAAATTGACCATGTATCCTTTTCCATAATTGGAAATAAATAATGGAGAAAAATAGTTTAAACAAACTAAAACATATAAGCTGAAATGAAATAGGAGAAATATAAACCGAAACGTTATTTGAATTCATACTTTATAATAATGAATGTCCCTTTTCGAGGCTAAATTAATAATTAATTTTTAATTCCAGTGGTGTTTGAAATGTCATATAACACAATATCTTTTGGATAATTGGTCAATATGTAAATGTTAAGATGTTAAGTAAGATATAACTCATTTGGAGATTTTCAAAATCTACCAAAAGCACTATCATCATCTTATATATAAAGATGTTTTTATCCCTTTTAACTCCTTCAAGAAGTACAATCTTATCATTTCACAGAGTTTCAAGAAAGCTTTGAGTTTCTAAGTCAATAATTACTTCAAGTTCATTAATTTATGACGAACTTCGGGTTCTCATAATTTTTGCTAACTTAAGTTTAGAAGCTTATACATTTCAGTGATTAAAAAATATTGATAAGACTTTGACTTCATCAACTTTATCAATAAAATTTTGCATATATCAAGACTTTAAGTGTCAGACTTTGAACTACACAACTTCTGGTACAAAAATTTTCTTTACATAACTTAAGATTGTTGTTCAAACTTATTTCTTCCATTATATCAAACATTGCTTAAAATAAATACACCAAATAATAAACCATATGTATATTCTTATTCCAAATACAAACATACAGCATCATTGGATACCGTAACCGATGAATTTAGTGCATTTATGGCAATAAGTAATTTGATTCATTAATATAACAATCAATGTATTTATGATAAAAATAAATCCAATTAACCATTATGTGGTATAAAATATAAACTACTATCACAACAAAATCATTTCATTACAAATATATGGATCAATTGAATACCTTAAAGAAGAAACTTTATTTCTCAATAATCGAAATTTCTAAAATAACCAGAATACCTCTTAACGTAACGCTCAATCAAAAATTAATTAAAACAATATAATCGTAGAACCAAAATTTTATATTTTCTTACATAAATGGTTCTAAATTATGTAGATCCGTCCATGTCATTCACAAACATAAATAAAAATAACTATACATCTCAGATCCAAATTATTCTCTCATTAAAAAAACAATTCAATGATTCTTTACCAAATATATCAAAACAAACAAGTAGATCTTCAAATCATCGCAAATTATTTTTGAAATTTAGGGAACTAAGCTTGTTTCTCGAAAAATAAAATCATTTTAAAATTTTATTTTTTTACATAAATCATATATACATCATCTATATCTTTCATTAAACATCAAAATAACTTTTCAACATTTTAATTTAGGAAAAACAACTTTGATACCAGACCAAATCCAAAAATTTACAAAAAAGTCTCATACATAGGTCAAGCAGATTTGGAGTAAGATATTACATGAATTCACCGACTTATAAATAGTGTCCATTCAAAACTACTCAGATATAAAATTTAAAAATTCCAAATGAAATCAATAATGATTGGCTTTAATACCACTTGTTAGAAATTTTGAATCAATTCAAAATGAATTATTGATCAAATATAAATTTTGAAAGAATAAACAATATCGATTTCAATTAGAAGAAACGTAAAATAAGTAATCTCAGAATCATACCTTATTTAATTAATTGATTAAGAGAAAAAGATGAATCTACATGAAATATGATGAATCCGATCTTCAAATTATCACAGCTCTGTGTTTGTGATTTTCATTTAGAGATTGTGCTGATAACGTGTGGTAAACTATAAGAAGATAAGGAGCCATTACAGAGAGAAGGAATATTTTATTCATTGCAGATTTAACATACAATACAGTGAAGCTCTATTTATAGACTTGTCATGAAAAGTGAAAATTACAATAACGCAAATGAAACATTTAGCATGTTCACCCTTATAATTTACATATATTATAACACATATAAATTAATCATATACACACATATAAATTCACACATGTGTGTCCAATAAATTAAGATATTTATTTTTATTTAAGAAATATTTAATGTGGAAAAATAATTTTACTATAATAATGTTGTTTTTATCATGTATGTATTATAAGTGAAAAACCATTTGTGGTCACATGTGTCTTTATTTCAAACAGCCTTGTTAGAGCATTCCCAACAATGGGTTGGTTAGGATGCCACCGACCCTAAACAGGGGGTCAGTTTTGTCCAATTCTGGGTTGCTTTGGCAACCCAGAAGGTTACCAAAGCAACCCATAAGGTTGCCGGCTTAGCCAGCTATAATAAAACCGGCTAAGCTTAGCCGACTTTATTATAGCCGACTAAGGCCGCATTGTGGCAGCGACCATAAAAATGACCGTTGCCACTTAGCCGTCTTTAATAAAGCTGGCTAAAGGCAACAGTCATTTTTATGACCGTTGCCTCTCCCCTTCCTTCATTCTCTATATAATTTACCAATTACAACATTTTATTTATACCATTTCTTACTCTTTTCAACCAATTATCTACAAACAATCTCACAAATGTCAAAAAATCAAAAAGGAAAATCTCAAAAACCTTCATAGCCCAATTTTCTATCATAATCAATTCAATCAGAATACGTTCAATTCTCAGCATGGTCAAAATCAATATCATTCTTAAAATTATCAACAATAAAATCAAAATTCAAATTTTGGTTTTGTCCAACAAGCTCCAAACAAAACCAGAATTTCTACCATTTCCAACAAAATTTGAACCATTACCAAAATTCTCAAATTTTGAATTATTCCTAGAATACCTCAGTAACTATAACTATGGTCAAAACTACGTGTCTCCCAATAGCCAACAACGGTCGGTGTTGCCTCATCGTTCTCAAATTTTGTAAAGAAATCTGAAGAATCAATTTGGAGACAATAGTTGGTGAAACCAAGAAGCAGAATTCGACGGTGATGAAACTACCGAAAAAGAAGATGTTTATAGGAATTCTAATTTATCTTCCACTCAAGAAAGGGGAAAACAAACATTGAAAATCAATATTAATGAATCTCCTAATGTAGAAAGTGAAAATCCATCACCAAATGCCTTAAAATATGGAAATAGATGCCAGACGAGCAAGCTGAATTAGCATTCTGTTGGGTTGAATGTTCTAAAGACAATAAGAAAGGTACGAACCAAAGTGAAAGTTCTTTTTGGATTTCTGTGTGCAATTTGTTCAAATATCAACATCCAAACAATCTTCCAAGAACCGTTGATTCTATGAAGCAGTCATGAAAAAGAATAAATACCACTTGTCAACGTTGGAAAGAAATAATGGCCGAGTTGCATGCAAGACAACAAAGTGGGGCAAATGACATGGATTTGGTAATGTTTTTAAATTTTTAGTTCAAATTATCAAGTTTTGTGTTTTATTCTTTTAATAGTACTTCATCATCTACAGCTTAATCAAGCAAATGCGTTGTATATGGCTGAACATAATGATCAACCGTTAAACATGCAACATTGCTACGACATTCTCTCAATGGAGGAAAAATGGAGTCGAATGCGAAAAGAACACTTGGTATTGTGCTTTTTTCCTAGAAAGATGAGCGATGAATCTAGTCCTGGTAGTTCTGATGCACATGAAGACAGCCCCTTCACCATTACATAGATGGTAGGCCTCTAGGAAAGTACAAGGAGAAGAAAAAACCCACCACCGATTACAGCGCACACTACGAACATATTGGTGAGCGTACGGCAGCCGTTGAAGATGCAAATAAATTATACGTGGAAACAAAAGAAGCGAAGAGACTTGAGAGGGTAAAGGAAAAACAACGATGTCCTGATGAAAAACAACAGTTAAGAATTGACGAGTTAGAGTCAAGAAAACAAGAATTAGCTCGATAACAAAGAGCTGATGATATGGTGCTTTTAAGTTGCAACCTAAATAGACTCAATCTAGTGCAAAGGTTATATATGGAGAAACAAATTGAGCAGTACCATAAGCGCCATGGGGGTTTGAAGGAAACTAAGTTCGTATTATATATC
Organism: Allium fistulosum; assembly: GCA_030737815.1. Lineage (NCBI taxonomy): Eukaryota > Viridiplantae > Streptophyta > Magnoliopsida > Asparagales > Amaryllidaceae > Allium > Allium fistulosum. Next base: position 539,095,004 of record CM060901.1, on the reverse strand, counting down.
TGATTATTGCATCTTGTATTTGTTTCGTTAGTGTTAGTTTTATTGTCATTGTTAGTGTTATTGTTATTGTGATTATTTCTGTTTTAGTTGTAGTTATTGTTAATGTTATTGTTATTGCTATTATTTATTGTAATTCTCGTTTTTTATTCTCACTGTTGTTATTATTATTAACACGTCAACAACAATTTAGTACAATAGATATTAAAAATTCAAATACAAACACTATTACAACACGTCAACAACAACTTACTACAGTAGATATTAAAAATTCAAATACAAACACTACTACAACACGTCAACGATATCTTAATATAATAGATAAATGAAACATACTGGAGAAAAAGATCGTACAGTTAATCCAAACATCACTTTTACTAATGATTTCCTATATGTTCCCAGTAGTATTCCACTAGTTCTTCTCTTAGATCAAGATGAGCTTGTGGATCTCGAATGTCTTTGATTCTTTGCATGTATTCGACAAAAGTATTTGAGTCTTTGTAAGGGTTTTTTTTGAAATGCCACAACAATGTCTGGATAGTTTCTCAGTTGAAGCTCATATCCACCACATTCTTCTTCGACAATTATATTACGTAAAATAATACTGCAGTATATGATATCAGATAATACCATTGGATCGTGGTAGTATACCTCTTTTCTTAATATATGAAACCTACCTTGAAGCACTCCAAATGCTCGTTCGACATCTTTTTTCAAACTCTCTTGTTGTTTGATGAATTTGGCTTCTTTTACGTTTTTTGGTCTTTTGTATGCTTGCACAAGTGTTTTCCATTTCGGATAAATTCCATCTACCAGGTAATAACCCACTGAACAATTTTTCCTCTTATTTTGTAATTGCATGGAGGTGCTACATCATTGTATAAGTCATTAAATAAATATGACTGTCGTAGAACGTTAATATCATTCAGTGAACCCGATGCTCCAAAAAAAGCATGCCATATATACAAATCGAACGAAGCAACAACTTTAAATACTAGAGTTGCCTTTTTGCAGTGTCATGTGTATTGGTCTTGCAATGCAACTGGACAGTTTTTCCATCTCCAATGCATACAGTCTAAGCTACCTAACATACCTGGAAATTCACGTTGAGCTCCCATTACTACAATCTATCAACGTCATGAAGGGTTAGGGACCGAAGATATTCTTAGCCAAATTGTAAAACAACGGTTTTGCAAAATTCTTTCATACATAAGATTGTCATTGAGACACCAATCCGAACTTTGTTATCTTGTGAATCACCAGAATTTCCGTATGATATCATGCGAAGTGCATCCATAACCATTGGGAGTGAAGAAATTCATAGTTCATTGATTCCATTTCTTCTGTGGGTGAAAATGATGTTTGTTTCGGTTAATTTGTCGAAAACCCGATTAAAGATAGTCTTTGACATACAAAATCTTCATCAGAAATCTACATCCTCGTACACGGTGTTTTTCGTAAAATAATCCATGATCAGTTGATTGTGACCACCAGCATAGTCTCTCCTATAAGGCAAGTCTCTCCTTCCAACAACACTACCTCCTTGGCTTGAAGTAGAGCTTTCAGCATTTTCATGTGCCACTAAATCCATCACTTCGATAGCAAACATCCTTTATTGATTAATACGATGTTCAATGAAATCGTCCAAAGATGATAACGATGATGAAGACGAGGATGAGAAGCACCACAATCTTTTTAGCTTACTCATTTAATATAGCTAGAAGGATGATGATGAAGAGCTTAGAAGATTGAATGAGTATGTTATTAGAATCATTTGGTTCTATTTATAAGCTCTTTTTTTCTATGAGGACAGCATCTATTGAACAACAACGTATAATGCAAATGGACAGAAGATGAAGCAACAATAACAAAAAATGGAAATGCCAATGGAGGTAGCATTGATTAATCACATGGAAGTGATGTTGTTGTGCAACTAGCCATATTGATTAATCACATGGACGTAGCATCTATGGTCCACATTTTTTTGTCCTTTTTCCTTCCATTAATACTATAATAGAACATGACCTTTCTTGGATACCACATCACGTGCTTGTATTAGTGGAGATAGAATGGCACAGTGTCCGATCATATCAGACACTGTATCCACATTGCACTGCTTTTCATGAATGCCAGCATTGTTAGTGGAGACAGAATGTCACTCCGGTCATATCAGACACCGTAGCCACGTTGCAATGCTTTTCAAAAATGCGAGCCTTGTATTAGTGGAGATAGAATGGCATAGTGTCCGGTCATATCGGACACTATAGCCATGTTGCACTGCTTTCCAGCATTATTAGTGGAGACAGAATGTCATAGTGTCGAGTTATATCGGACATTGTAGCCACGATGCACTGCTTTACATGAATGCCAGCCTTGTTAATGTAATATGCTAGATATATCGAATTGCTTTTCATACTTCTCTTCATTCATATCATAACAGTAGTATATTAAAATAGTGGATTACAATCATATTTCTTTGCCCTCCTCATACTCATATGAAGGTCCTTTATGACACAATACCCTACCGAATACATCCTTCCCTCAACCACCAACCGCGTGGTATATTGAAATGGAGGAAAGACATGCTGATGTAAAGGAGCATGAGACAGAATTGCAAGAGCGCATGCAGCTAGAGGATGGTAGACGTCAAAGGGAAGAGTGGCGTAGCTATAATGGGAGAAGACAAAGAAGGAATGAAATTCTCCACCAAGTACTTCACATAGATCAAGAGGTTAACTCTAGAGAAATCTACTGTAACTGTGGAGTTTCTGTTCTGTATTCTGTCATAAGAAACGGAAATGACATCGGTCGACGCCACTATAGATGCCGCAATTTTCCTAGTAGTGAACTTTGGCAATGGCTTGAAGATCTCCTACTTCACCGAGCAGTTGTATATGCTACTGAACTTGAAGAACAAATTCAAACGCTTCAAAGGATACTGGTTCAATTAACTTATCAGGTGGTTGAAAGCAGTATGTTTAATCATCAATTGTGTTATCTGTGGTCTTGTTTGTTTCCTATGATGTTGTCTTATTTTATTGTTTGTCATCTTATTTCTCAGTAAGTTAAGTCTTGTTTTGTAATGGTTTAATTAAGTAAGCTTGTAATGTTGTTCTTATCTTAAGTTCATATTTGAATTTGAAAAAAAAGACTTAACTTGAATTTAAAAGTACATAGAACTTACTGAAAGTACACAGAACTTGCTGAAGGTAATTAACTTAAATAACTTACTTAACTAACCTAAACATCATTCAAATTGTCTAACATATCTAATCCAGATATCATATGCAGCATGTCCAACAAAATCAATGTGATACTCCCACAAATATCGTGAATCAAACGTAGCTCATGTTAACTGAAATAGGTTTTCTTTCTCCATTATATTTATAATGCTTTTGTATCTTCGATAAGCTCTAGTAAATGTGAATAAGTACTTCGACTTTTCAGAATCCTTCAAATTAATCTACAGTCAAGATGATTATTAAAAACTTCATTTAGAGTAACCCAAAAATCTTGCTCCTACTCCTCTTCCATGTGTCTATGGTCAATTTCTATATACGCTTTGATTAGTACCAAATAATCTTGTGGAGTCTAACTTTCATTTTCCATTGAAAATTATTGAAGATGTTGGGAATTTTCAATACAAAACATTCGTTTAAAGTGAAAGTTTATGATCCACATCTCTTGAATCAAGTGCCATCTGAATGACCATGTGGCAAGTCCACAAACTTGAATACACAAGTGTGTTTGTTCTTTCACAAAATGAAGTACAGACACTTAAACAAAATATGAAATCCAAATTCCAATACTGATACTAGATATGAAATACAAATATAAATACAAATACTGACATGAGTTATGATATACAAACACTGGTAATACACTGATAGTAAATCTCAAACACTGATAATACACCGATGTTAAATACAAACACTGATAGTAAATCTCGAACACTGATAATACACCGATAGTAAATACAAACACTGATAATACACTGATAGTAAATCTCAAACACTAATAATACACTGATAGTAAATACAAACACTGATACGTAAAAAAATACATAATCTACTGCTCATCAAATTAATACTCATCATCCCAAAGACCAATTGTATCATCATTATCATCACCTACTCTACGTGTAGGGTGGTATTGTTGCTCATCAGTAGCACTAAGCTCGTTAATACGAGCAGTCAACTCATCTATTCTCCGTCGATACTCGATGTACATGGCCTGACGTAGTCCCATCTGCATTTGAAACAAATCCTCATATAAATACGCAGTTGGATCTGGATACTCCGAAATCTTAGGCCGAGGAATATCAATATATATCAACTCCCGACGTCGTAGGTATACTGACCGTCCAACCAAAATCTGCTGTCTGGGATGGCTGTGGAGTAGGGTATACCTGAGTGCTATGTGTAAGGTCCTGTAAAACTAGGAGGACAATATCATTTCGGTTGCCTAAAGGTCCTACCAAATCAATAGCTTTAGCATGTACAAATCTGGCCGTGTGCGATGGAGAATAAAACAGACGTCAAAACGATGCATAATTTAAATCGGATGATGAAGTAATGAGCCGACCGCCACTCATCTACCTGTGCCTATAAAGCAACGCCGGGATACACTTTCAAAAAAGGTGTATCTAGGTGCGGATCGTCAGGAACATAATCACCGTCCAAGGTCCGTCTCCAACTACGTTCACCAAGGAACCAGTGACAGGAATCTGGTGTGCATCATGTTCTCATCGGTCATAAAGGGAGAACCTTCATAAGGATGCCACACAATACTCTCTTGTGTAGTCCGTAACTCAATCTGATTTTGGGTCACAACAAAAATGTAACAACCCGCATATTTTACGATTGTATATTTAAATGTTTTGTTTAAATATAGAATCGTTTGTTGAATTTAAAGTCCGAAATGTTACTTTTTGTAAACAGTCGAATCCGGACTCAAGACCACTTCCATTGAGTTTAAAACGACGTTTACAACTTTTTTGAGTATAAACATCGATATGTCTGGAGTTGAGTAGAATTTGCTATTTTTCTATTGGGCTTTGGGTTTGGGTTTCAGCCCACTAACCCAACATAATACCCTAACACCTCCTCCAACTCCTCTTCATTCATTTTCATTTCCTAACACTCTAAAGCTAAAAGGAAAATGGGGGAAGAGAAAAGAAATCAAAATTCCTAAACCCTAGATTATTAGAAAATTCAAGATTCAAGTTCTAGAAATCAAAGAGAAGCTTAGGTAAGCATCCTCTTCATCTTCTCCATCTCAATCTCTCTTCAATTTTCAGAAATTCCTAAACCCTAACTTAGGAAATATTTGCTTATGAGCTTAGATGGGAGCTTCTTGAGTTGAAGTTGAAAAGGAATTGGCTTTTCCTTTGTTTTAGAGCTTCTCATTCGTGTTTTTGGGTTTAAAGGTGAGTTTTTGAACTCACATCTATGTCTATACCTTTGATAGTTGTTAAGTATGAATTCTTAACATCTATTTCTTGTCCATTTGCTTGTGAATTGAATTGGTTTGGTGAATTTTCCAATTTTGGTATTTTGAAATCAAAATCTATGAAAATCCTACTATGGATGTTTGGACATGTTATTTGGAGTGTATTGATGTGTTTATAGGGTTGGGTTGTCGCTTGACATCGATCCCTAGCCATCGTCGCTCATTCGTTTGCTTCGAATTTGATTTGGTCATCAATGGCCTTGGCAAAAATTTCCCTGAGCTTCAGCTCAGACGTTTGGTAATAAGATCAGACGTCTGAAGCTACAGGAATAAAATTCCAGTCTTTCATTTCAGACGTCTGAGCTTACTTCCCAAACGTCTGGGCGATCTGGAATAAAATTTTCAGCACTTCAGCTCAGACATCTGGGAGAACCACTAGACGTTTGGAGCTGACAAACTCAGCCAATTTGCCTATTTTGTGTGGATTTATGTTTTAATCGATTTTTGTTGATCCGATTAGTTGTTGTCATTTATTATCGACTTCGATGACTTCTTTTCGGGATTTTTGGGAATATCCAATTGATGGATTTGATATCGATTTTTATGGTTTTAATTCACATCGTCGAATGTGAATTTTTGGTGATCGATTGTTTCTACAATCGTTTTTCTATGATTTGTCACTTTTAAAACACAAAGGTTTCTATACTAGTACTAAATATTCAAAATCTTTTACAAAGATGATTTCAATACCATTTTTAATACAAAACTCATTCTTAAAACCGTTTTTCAATCTATTAGTATATACAAACCTTTACCTCATCTGTACGAGAAATCCAATTAAACGACTTAGCAAAACAAGTGGTATGAAACGCTTGCGTTTACTTCGTCAGTTAATTCTTAGACTCGTTCGATTGAAATCTCGTGACAATTTTTGAGTGAAAATCTACAATTTGTTCGTAAATATTTAAGTTAAGCCAGTGGTTATGGAACATGAAGCTAAACTCATTTATTTACTAGCTTAGTGTAATTTACGCTTCTTATTGATCAATGATGATCATTTTATGGTTTAGACTAGCGATATGCGTTGTATCCTTGTCCACGTGGGGAGACTGTTGTAACGACCCGCCATTTTGGACCATTCGCATCCATTATAAGTGTATAGGTAGACACTCATGCCGGAATTGAATTGCTCAAAATACCGCGTTGTTAATTTAAATTGGCAAAACTGAACATATACAGTAAATAGATATAATCACAGATCACAGACACAGAGTAATAAATGCAGTGGAAATAAAAGAGATAGTAGTTCATGAAGCTACTATATGAATATATAAAAATACATCAGATACAAATCAGAATACATCACTGGAATCATCGAATACTGAAAGCAGAATAGATGGCTGGATCTTCAAGCAAAGCTCCAACTCCAAAGGTGAGTCTCGAATACTGGTACACTCAGTCTGACCCGAGCGTAAAGCAAAAACACAAGACACTCGAGTCAGGATTAACATTCTTATATTAATAAATCCAACTCAAGTGAAATAGCAATTGGAATACAAGTAACTCAAAGGATGTTTGGAATAACCATCCTTTAAGGATCCGTTAAACTATCTACTAGGTAGTAATGTACGCTAAGTAGATAATGTCTATCAGTAATATAAAGATATCAAAGTAGGGTTAAGCAGGGCCCATACACCTCTTAACCTGTTTATTCCCAAAAGCATATACAAGACCGTAGTTTCCCCAAAACCGGAAGTCACCAGAGGGCAATCCATATACTAAAGGTACAAATCAAAATCGTAGTGGTCGCGAATAGGATAATCAGTATGACAAGGTACATGAGGCGATACCAACTAGGATACTAGTAGTTGCCTGATCCGGACTGATGTTGGGCATAGCAGCTACTACCCCAACACCGCGAAACAACACTCCCAAATCGAGGGGTGCACCCAAATCGAATCACAAAGTAATAGATATGGTATCGAAGAAGTGTGTCCACTAGAGATGGCGATCCTCAATGGCCCGGCGCGGCTCCTGTTTTAGTCATGTCAAGGGTCATCCAAAATCGTTCTCTTTCTTCAGTCAACGCGTTCATCAAAACCATCCACTTCGTTCTGGATCAACACTCCGCGTATAGTTATTAAAGTGGTTTCGGTTCAGATAGAGAGTATATCCATTACCGATCCCGGTCTCTTTAATAACTTCCGTAATTATTACACCGATTGGTCGTTTTATATATTTCAAAAACCAAATCAATTTCAATTTCAAATAGAATTCGTAAATCAACATTTCATTACTCTTACTAAATCAATTTCCAAAATTTTCGTTTCAAAACTTCCAAATTCACAATTCCAAAATCTTATAATTCAATTTCAATTTCGATTTAAAACAATCCAAATATTAATTCAAATTCGTATATAAGTTTCATCTCGAAATCATTAAATAAATTTTACTTAACATTCAAATCAATTTAAACTCATTTATCGATTTCATTCAATATTCGTTAAGTTACTTTATCATTCAAACAAATTCTATTAAATTTCCAATTCATTAAATCAATTTCTTAAGTTCAACTTCATTAAATCAAAACTTACAATTTTGAATTAAATTAAATTCGTCAAAACAATTCTTTCAATTTCAGTCTTACATTAATTCCAATAAATATCACATTTCATTTTTGTTAAAGAAATCCAATTTCACTTATTTACTCCCTTAAATAATTTTCCAAAACTTAATTAATAAAGAAACTCAATTTCTGTTATTACGAAGAAAAATTCACTTATTCAAAAGTTCAATTTAATTTAATCATTAAATAATTCAACCTTATTTAATTATTAAATAATTCAAACTTAATTTTAAATAATTTCATAGTTTAATAATTTCAACTTAATTATAATTTTCAACTTAATTATTAAATCATTTCCAAGTTTAATAATTTCAAACTTAATTATAATTTCAAACTTAATTGAATCATTTCTCAAATTAAACAACATTTCTTTCATCAATTACATTGTTAATATTTTGTTTCAGATTATTATATATTAACATTTTCCTTTCATTAAAATTCAAATTTCAACTTCATTTCAAAAGCATATTATTCAAATAAAATCTTCGTTTATTTTCAAATCAAATTATTGACCAATCGGGTTTTTATTTAATTTTCTATCCTAAGTCAAAGTTCAATTTGGGTATTTATCATTTCAACCCGATTCCAATTCAATTCAAAATCAGAACATATCAAAGGGAACTTGCAGTGTGATAACTGGGATGGTGTCAAAGTAAATAAACAAGCAATAACATCAATCAATATCAATCCAATAATCAATTCAAATAATCCCGAAATAACCGTATTAATTCGCATTGTTATTTGTACGAATTAATATAATTATTTCTAGAATCTACGCTATCATTTCATGTAGATTAAAGATTATTACATCACGGTTTTTCACTTGTCATCTATTACGATTACATACATCATCAGTTTAAACAACATACAATTCAATGGTTCAAGGTATAGTTAACACTATTCTACGTGTCAATTTATTTAACATTTAAAGGGGTCATACTATACAAATGTCAGTTAATCAAATTTAACATTTAATTATCCTATATCAAGTTCAATTTCATACTGTTTATCATTTTAACGTCAACAATCTAACGTCCAATATAAACATCAACAATCAATCAATTATCAGCCAAACTGTATTATCATCGCATAAATAATTAACAAATAATGGTGTCAGATGTCACAGGTGAACGGATACATGTAATAGCATATATAACAGTGTAATTAACTAACAGTTGCATATTTCAATTGTCGTTTCAATTGAAATCAAATCTAATAAATAAAAGAACGTTAATCGTGAGTGAGTGCTCACCTTCGAGGTTAGAGAAATTTGACAATGAAATGGATTACGAATCCAAGCACGAATTCCACGGCAAAGCAAAATTTGTACGGATTTGGCGACCGAGCTGATAAGTAGGAATGGACGAAACCGAATCAGAACAGAATTTGAATCAACACATTTTAAACTTAACGGTTTAACATAACAAAACAAAATAAATATTATATCCATAAATATTTTCTCAAAAACCCAAGTAAAGTTTTAAACTGATAATATATAAACAATATTTTATTACAACCAAAATCTGTTCAAAATAACATAGGTGTATAAAAACCGAAATTTATATATATTTATATCACAAGATCATTATAAAATTTAACGTATATACTAAAATACGTTAAATGTAAACAAGCTGTTATTCATGCTTATACAAATAAAAGACTAAATACACATAAAGGTTGCAAAGAAATGTACTTGTATAACATAAATAAATAATATGGTCGCAACGCATAAATATGTGCAATGCATGTCCTATGTAATGATATAAATAGTGTACCCATATAACACCCTACCATACATGTATTGTTTTTTTTAAATGATATAGGTGTATAAGTAAAGTTTATAACAGGCACATGAAAATATATACTAAGAATAGGACCTTATATATCTAAATATCCACATATATTATATACAACAGCTGAACAACACCTTTAAATTAATTTCAAATAAAATACTAGACCCCAAATAAAATGCAGCTTCAACTAAAATACGTTAACCATTTAATGTTAGTCCAATATCTGCATGTCGTTCAATGTCAATTTATATATATACTAACTAACTATATATAGTTGCTATATCGAATATATTTTAAACTACTAAAACTCGTATATACCTGTATATCCACAACTGACTATGCAGACATATATGAAGACAACAATGTTTATTTTGCAATAAGCATCCGTATAAAACTAACATGTTATATAAATATATGATAGTGTAAATATTACATACCTATATGAATATCCCCAACAGTTACATAATGCAGACAGTTTTGAAACAAAGTTTCATATGTAAACTAACATGCATTTATATATCCAGTAAAATCAGAAGTTATAAAACCATATATACCTATACACTACATAAACAATCACTTGTACAAAACTGGTATGCTATATCTTCAAAACTGTCATATTGTATAATTTATATAACTACAGCTTATTAGACTAACAACATATATAATATATAACTCAAAAAAAAAAAAATACCAAACAACAAATCTATAAGAAAACAATGTATAAGTGAATCAAAATAAAGAATACCAGACTTATACTACTGCATATATTACACAATATTATTATGTTAATGCTATAGATATACAAATCAAAATTTTATTAACAACTATATATATATACAGAAACAATATCCAACCAACATTTACCTCATCTTGCTATACATATATAAGGAGGAGCTGTAGCACAGCTAGAGAAACAAGGCGCACACGAAAATAGATGGCCTCGGATACTCGAGTGATGAAGGCAGAGGAGGTAGGGCGAAACAATATTGGTCGGCATGCTTGAAACTCGAGTGATGATGGCTTAGGCCAGTCATAGGCGAGATGGAGGGTGGAAGGTGCTCGGCCAGGTTGGTGGTGGCTACATACGGCAGAGGGACGTTGCAGTGTTATGGTGAAGGTGGCAAAGGCTTGGAAGCGGAGGTTTAGGCGGATGGTCGGAGCTATGGAAGGGCAGCTTAGTCGGAGGGCACGAGGCGGTTCGGCTCGGGATCTGCTGTGATTGGGTTTTGCAGTGTTCTATACGAGGAGGAGGGGTGGAGATGTGGGTCAGGTAGCGGCTTCATGGTGGATGACTTCGGGGATGGATGGGTTTGCGCGAGTTGTTGCCCCGGAGGAGGTCGGGACGAAAAGGGGATCATGCGGAGGGGAAGAGGTGGAGGTGAAAGCGGGTCTCTGGTTAATGATGGAAGAAATGAGAGGAGGGCATGGGAAGCTACACGCAATGATGAATTTGGGAAGATGTGTAATTTTTTGATAGTTGAAGGTGAGGCAAGTAACAGGAAAAAATGAAAAAGCAAAATGAATAGCAAGGTTCAATTATATTCACTCGTCCATTTCCCAAAAGTGATGGGAATAGTGACAGCCACATCAATGAATCTAAGTGATTATTAATTGCAAATGGCTGTTGAGTTGTACGATGTAAAGCTGAATGAACAAAGAATTCAAAAGTTACAAAACCGGTACGATACGATTCGACATTTTACAGATTCCGTCGCGTACCAGACTTCAAAACACAGAGTTGAATATACCGCAGAGATCAGCACGACGAGACAATCAAAACGGCATACAGATATCAGTGGTACGATTGAATTATAAAAATTCGAATTTTCTAATAGTGGAAAATGTAAGAAAAACGTAAGAAAATAAGACCGACGGAGCCAAAGATGTCCGAATTTGGAAAAACGACAAACTGACATCTTGCTCAGAAGATGGTTTATAATTTTTCTAATGTAAAATATTTTGGTTTTGAAAACATTTTATTTTCATCGCTTTTTAACTGATTAAATTGAAGTAAATTTACGCGCGAAATAAACTTTCATATTTTCGGACGAAAATTTACCAGTTGCTATGTTTAACTAGACGTATTCCAAATATCAAATTTATATTTCAAAATTTTATCGTTTAAAATTTCACAAAATTTTAACTAATTACGTTATTAAAACAGTTGAAATTTACGGGTCGTTACATTCTCCCCCACTCAAAACTTTTCGTCCCCGAAAAGGAACGAGGTAGAAGAATAGAAACAACTAGAAAGAAAACAGATTTGAAATACAAACTAACAATTAATTTAAACCATATAAATTCAAATTTAAATTAATTTATGTTCAATAATTGATTTAATCTATTTGATTTCACTTAAGTGAAATCAATCTTAATTATTTCTAAATTCATTATCTTTTTATCCAATTATGTTTAATTAACAAATTTCTAAAACCACAAATTAGAATAGTCATTTAATAAAATCATATTTATTCATCAAATTTAATTCTTCTTTATTCCAAATTATTATTAAGTTTATTTCACTTAATATATCTTATTACATATATTTAAACCATATAAATTAATTTAAACCATATAAATTTCAATTTAAATAAATTTATATTCATTAATTGATTTTTTTAAATTCAAGGTATTTCCATAAGTTGATCTAATTTCAATTTATTAATTAACCTTCAAAACAAACTTTATTTTCAATTATCTTATTATTTTATTCATCTCTATTAACATCTTTATAATCAAAATTTAGTGTATAACATTTATTATAAACACTCAGATTTTATCTAAATTCAATTTATATTATATATTATCCAATTACATATTCAACTTCTGAATGAGTTAGGTAAGTTGTATTAGAATGCAGTTGGACAATATACAAATAAAATTTTCCCAAATTCAATTATTCAAGTTTAAATATTTATTCCAAATTTTGTTTTTATTTATAATTAAAATCATCCTTTAACAAAATTTAAGAATTAGATTTCCGATTAACTTTAAACAATTTAGAGATATGTATAATATATTTATATCAAATCAAATTAAATTTTAAAATAAGATACCTATATATATATATAAATCAAATTATACTGAAGAAATTCAAATCAAATATTTTTTTTTTTTCAAACAAAACTGTAGCAAAGCTACATAATGATTTCTCCACTTCGAAACTCGAAAATGAACGTCGATGATGCGGCCGCCATCACCGAAATTATTTTCCAGCGACAAAGAGGAGAGCACTGATTTCAACATTAAAAAAAAAATTCTTTGAAAACGATTTCTATTCGAAAATACTTTCAGTAATATATACTTTGAAATTTTAAAACCAAAGTTCGAAATCACCGGAAACTAAATTCTCAAATTCCTGAATTAAATTCATTTCAAATTCCAAATCAATTTATAAACCGTATTTATAAATTTATTTAGAACAATAAATGATAATCAAATATTATCATTTCAAACAAACAATTTAATTAACCTATTAAATTCCAAAAATTTTACTTATATTTTTACAATATAATCAAACAAATTTGAAAACAATATTGTGTCAGTTTGCTCTGCTCAAGTGTTTTGGAAATCCTATCGATAGCGTTGATCAGACGAATCGATCGAAAACCCAAATCAACATCAGCAACTCAAACAACACAATATATAAACATTTTAAAATTAATTTACAAATACACTTCCTCACATAACGATACAATAATGGATTTCAAAGCAAGGATAGAGATTCAAATTTTTGATGGAAATCAAATCAAAGAGAATTTTGATTCGAAAATAAGTTTGAAACAGAGATAAGACAATTCAATTACCACAATCGGGAGATGGATGAGTTTATTTAATTCACGGGCAACCTTAACCGGGTCGTCCGTAACTTCAAGAATAAGATCGATGCTGAATTCCGAGGTAAATCAACACTCGATCTCAAGAGATAGAATTCAGGTATAGCAGTAATAGATAGCATCGTAAACCGCGGATACAGAAATCTCCAGTAAATCGATGCCTATTATAAAGGAGTTTACTCCTTTACGAATCATTCTCAGATTGGCGAGACCGCCGATCTATTATAGATAACATTCAGAATGGAGTTATGGGGTGCTCCATGATTGAAAGAAGACGAATAGTGAGGGACACGAATGAATTTCGGAACCGAGGGGAACGTTCCAAAATTAAAAGGAATCGAGTCAAAAGGAAGAGATTGAAACTCGAATGAGAGTGATTCTGTAAATACATTTACTTTATATGTTAAGTTTTGCCTAGAGCTACCAAAGCTCTGATACCAACTGTAACGACCCGCCATTTTGGACCATTCGCATCCATTATAAGTGTATAGGTAGACACTCATGCCGGAATTGAATTGCTCAAAATACCGCGTTGTTAATTTAAATTGGCAAAACTGAACATATACAGTAAATAGATATAATCACAGATCACTGACACAGAGTAATAAATGCAGCGGAAATAAAAGAGATAGTAGTTCATGAAGCTACTATATGAATATATAAAAATACATCAGATACAAATCAGAATACATCACTGGAATCATCGAATACTGAAAGCAGAATAGATGGCTGGATCTTCAAGCAAAGCTCCAACTCCAAAGGTGAGTCTCGAATACTGGTACACTCAGTCTGACCCGAGCGTAAAGCAAAAACACAAGACACTCGAGTCAGGATTAACATTCTTATATTAATAAATCCAACTCAAGTGAAATAGCAATTGGAATACAAGTAACTCAAAGGATGTTTGGAATAACCATCCTTTAAGGATCCGTTAAACTATCTACTAGGTAGTAATGTACGCTAAGTAGATAATGTCTATCAGTAATATAAAGATATCAAAGTAGGGTTAAGCAGGGCCCATACACCTCTTAACCTGTTTATTCCCAAAAGCATATACAAGACCGTAGTTTCCCCAAAACCGGAAGTCACCAGAGGGCAATCCATATACTAAAGGTACAAATCAAAATCGTAGTGGTCGCGAATAGGATAATCAGTATGACAAGGTACATGAGGCGATACCAACTAGGATACTAGTAGTTGCCTGATCCGGACTGATGTTGGGCATAGCAGCTACTACCCCAACACCGCGAAACAACACTCCCAAATCGAGGGGTGCACCCAAATCGAATCACAAAGTAATAGATATGGTATCGAAGAAGTGTGTCCGCTAGAGATGGCGATCCTCAATGGCCCGGCGCGGCTCCTGTTTTAGTCATGTCAAGGGTCATCCAAAATCGTTCTCTTTCTTCAGTCAACGCGTTCATCAAAACCATCCACTTCGTTCTGGATCAACACTCCGCGTATAGTTATTAAAGTGGTTTCGGTTCAGATAGAGAGTATATCCATTACCGATCCCGGTCTCTTTAATAACTTCCGTAATTATTACACCGATTGGTCGTTTTATATATTTCAAAAACCAAATCAATTTCAATTTCAAATAGAATTCGTAAATCAACATTTCATTACTCTTACTAAATCAATTTCCAAAATTTTCGTTTCAAAACTTCCAAATTCACAATTCCAAAATCTTATAATTCAATTTCAATTTCGATTTAAAACAATCCAAATATTAATTCAAATTCGTATATAAGTTTCATCTCGAAATCATTAAATAAATTTTACTTAACATTCAAATCAATTTAAACTCATTTATCGATTTCATTCAATATTCGTTAAGTTACTTTATCATTCAAACAAATTCTATTAAATTTCCAATTCATTAAATCAATTTCTTAAGTTCAACTTCATTAAATCAAAACTTACAATTTTGAATTAAATTAAATTCGTCAAAACAATTCTTTCAATTTCAGTCTTACATTAATTCCAATAAATATCACATTTCATTTTTGTTAAAGAAATCCAATTTCACTTATTTACTCCCTTAAATAATTTTCCAAAACTTAATTAATAAAGAAACTCAATTTCTGTTATTACGAAGAAAAATTCACTTATTCAAAAGTTCAATTTAATTTAATCATTAAATAATTCAACCTTATTTAATTATTAAATAATTCAAACTTAATTTTAAATAATTTCATAGTTTAATAATTTCAACTTAATTATAATTTTCAACTTAATTATTAAATCATTTCCAAGTTTAATAATTTCAAACTTAATTATAATTTCAAACTTAATTGAATCATTTCTCAAATTAAACAACATTTCTTTCATCAATTACATTGTTAATATTTTGTTTCAGATTATTATATATTAACATTTTCCTTTCATTAAAATTCAAATTTCAACTTCATTTCAAAAGCATATTATTCAAATAAAATCTTCGTTTATTTTCAAATCAAATTATTGACCAATCGGGTTTTTATTTAATTTTCTATCCTAAGTCAAAGTTCAATTTGGGTATTTATCATTTCAACCCGATTCCAATTCAATTCAAAATCAGAACATATCAAAGGGAACTTGCAGTGTGATAACTGGGATGGTGTCAAAGTAAATAAACAAGCAATAACATCAATCAATATCAATCCAATAATCAATTCAAATAATCCCGAAATAACCGTATTAATTCGCATTGTTATTTGTACGAATTAATATAATTATTTCTAGAATCTACGCTATCATTTCATGTAGATTAAAGATTATTACATCACGGTTTTTCACTTGTCATCTATTACGATTACATACATCATCATTTTAAACAACATACAATTCAATGGTTCAAGGTATAGTTAACACTATTCTACGTGTCAATTTATTTAACATTTAAAGGGGTCATACTATACAAATGTCAGTTAATCAAATTTAACATTTAATTATCCTATATCAAGTTCAATTTCATACTGTTTATCATTTTAACGTCAACAATCTAACGTCCAATATAAACATCAACAATCAATCAATTATCAGCCAAACTGTATTATCATCGCATAAATAATTAACAGATAATGGTGTCAGATGTCACAGGTGAACGGATACATGTAATAGCATATATAACAGTGTAATTAACTAACAGTTGCATATTTCAATTGTCGTTTCAATTGAAATCAAATCTAATAAATAAAAGAACGTTAATCGTGAGTGAGTGCTCACCTTCGAGGTTAGAGAAATTTGACAATGAAATGGATTACGAATCCAAGCACGAATTCCACGGCAAAGCAAAATTTGTACGGATTTGGCGACCGAGCTGATAAGTAGGAATGGACGAAACCGAATCAGAACAGAATTTGAATCAACACATTTTAAACTTAACGGTTTAACATAACAAAACAAAATAAATATTATATCCATAAATATTTTCTCAAAAACCCAAGTAAAGTTTTAAACTGATAATATATAAACAATATTTTATTACAACCAAAATCTGTTCAAAATAACATAGGTGTATAAAAACCGAAATTTATATATATTTATATCACAAGATCATTATAAAATTTAACGTATATACTAAAATACGTTAAATGTAAACAAGCTGTTATTCATGCTTATACAAATAAAAGACTAAATACACATAAAGGTTGCAAAGAAATGTACTTGTATAACATAAATAAATAATATGGTCGCAACGCATAAATATGTGCAATGCATGTCCTATGTAATGATATAAATAGTGTACCCATATAACACCCTACCATACATGTATTGTTTTTTTTAAATGATATAGGTGTATAAGTAAAGTTTATAACAGGCACATGAAAATATATACTAAGAATAGGACCTTATATATCTAAATATCCACATATATTATATACAACAGCTGAACAACACCTTTAAATTAATTTCAAATAAAATACTAGACCCCAAATAAAATGCAGCTTCAACTAAAATACGTTAACCATTTATTGTTAGTCCAATATCTGCATGTCGTTCAATGTCAATTTATATATATACTAACTGACTACATATAGTTGCTATATCGAATATATTTTAAACTACTAAAACTCGTATATACCTGTATATCCACAACTGACTATGCAGACATATATGAAGACAACAATGTTTATTTTGCAATAAGCATCCGTATAAAACTAACATGTTATATAAATATATGATAGTGTAAATATTACATACCTATATGAATATCCCCAACAGTTACATAATGCAGACAGTTTTGAAACAAAGTTTCATATGTAAACTAACATGCATTTATATATCCAGTAAAATCAGAAGTTATAAAACCATATATACCTATACACTACATAAACAATCACTTGTACAAAACTGGTATGCTATATCTTCAAAACTGTCATATTGTATAATTTATATAACTACAGCTTATTAGACTAACAACATATATAATATATAACTCAAAAAAAAAAATACCAGACAACAAATCTATAAGAAAACAATGTATAAGTGAATCAAAATAAAGAATACCAGACTTATACTACTGCATATATTACACAATATTATTATGTTAATGCTATAGATATACAAATCAAAATTTTATTAACAACTATATATATATACAGAAACAATATCCAACCAACATTTACCTCATCTTGCTATACATATATAAGGAGGAGCTGTAGCATAGCTAGAGAAACAAGGCGCACGCGAAAATAGATGGCCTCGGATACTCGAGTGATGAAGGCAGAGGAGGTAGGGCGAAACAATGTTGGTCGGCATGCTTGAAACTCGAGTGATGATGGCTTAGGCCAGTCATAGGCGAGATGGAGGGTGGAAGGTGCTCGGCCAGGTTGGTGGTGGCTACATACGGCAGAGGGACGTTGCAGTGTTATGGTGAAGGCGGCAAAGGCTTGGAAGCGGAGGTTTAGGCGGATGGTCGGAGCTATGGAAGGGCAGCTTAGTCGGAGGGCACGAGGCGGTTCGGCTCGGGATCTGCTGTGATTGGGTTTTGCAGTGTTCTATACGAGGAGGAGGGGTGGAGATGTGGGTCAGGTAGCGGCTTCATGGTGGATGACTTCGGGGATGGATGGGTTTGCGCGAGTTGTTGCCCCGGAGGAGGTCGGGACGAAAAGGGGATCATGCGGAGGGGAAGAGGTGGAGGTGAAAGCGGGTCTCTGGTTAATGATGGAAGAAATGAGAGGAGGGCATGGGAAGCTACACGCAATGATGAATTTGGGAAGATGTGTAATTTTTTGATAGTTGAAGGTGAGGCAAGTAACAGGAAAAAATGAAAAAGCAAAATGAATAGCAAGGTTCAATTATATTCACTCGTCCATTTCCCAAAAGTGATGGGAATAGTGACAGCCACATCAATGAATCTAAGTGATTATTAATTGCAAATGGCTGTTGAGTTGTACGATGTAAAGCTGAATGAACAAAGAATTCAAAAGTTACAAAACCGGTACGATACGATTCGACATTTTACAGATTCCGTCGCGTAGCAGACTTCAAAACACAGAGTTGAATATACCGCAGAGATCAGCACGACGAGACAATCAAAACGGCATACAGATATCAGTGGTACGATTGAATTATAAAAATTCGAATTTTCTAATAGTGGAAAATGTAAGAAAAACGCAAGAAAATAAGACCGACGGAGCCAAAGATGTCCGAATTTGGAAAAACGACAAACTGATATCTTGCTCAGAAGATGGTTTATAATTTTGATAATGTAAAATATTTTGGTTTTGAAAACATTTTATTTTCATCTCTTTTTAACTGATTAAATTGAAGTAAATTTACGCGCGAAATAAACTTTCATATTTTCGGACGAAAATTTACCAGTTGCTATGTTTAACTAGACGTATTCCAAATATCAAATTTATATTTCAAAATTTTATCGTTTAAAATTTCACAAAATTTTAATTAATTACGTTATTAAAACAGTTGAAATTTACGGGTCGTTACAACTGTACCCCGTTCTATTGAGCTTCGTCTCATTTTTATAGGCTAGCGACCTATGGGTTTTATGGAGTTCGGTTCATCGGGCGTACCATTATTGCACTACGTCGTTGTTCCAAATTATTTGAGTTTCAGACTCATCGGGCGTACCGTTATTGGACTACGTCGTTGTTCCAGCTCATTTGAGTTTCAGGTTCCTCGGGCATACCGTTATTGCACTACGCCGTTGCATCGGCTCTATGGTTAGCGACCATGGTATAGCGACCCGTTTGTGATACACGTGTTGGTGAGTTTTCATGCTACCGTTTATGACAGGCCTCCCCCTTTATGTTTTTCTGGATTTCTAATTGTTGATTTCTGGAATTTGTGTTTAACCAATTTTTGCAATTGACATTGATATGTTTTGTCAATATTTGGGGTTTGGTGAATAAGCTAAAGAATGTGATATTCTTTTTTTGGATATTTGATGAGATTTGAGATATTGTATGATTTTTTTGTTATCGAATGTTTTACTTGTCACAGTATGGCATTGTTGTTATCATACATTTTTGTGGTATCTCTTATCCTTTCTCATCTCATATGATATTTATAGCTAGACTGATCCGTTTATTATTTTTTCTTCTTAAATAATACTCGGGTCAGACCGAGATGTTTCAGGTGCTTCCACTTGACTTCTTAGCAGGGACTAGCTTCTGACTTTTGGTTAACTACTTTAGCTTAGTAGTTTTTGCTTTTATACATTTGAGATAGAGACTCCTTGATGTATACTTATTCTTTTGTGATGTTGTGAATCTTGTTTGACCACTATTTTGATGTACACTTTTATGTGTTATATTCATATCTATTTCCGCCTTTGTGATATGAATACCTGTGACTAATTGTGTTATGCTTATTTCTATATTTGTTTTTGAAGCCCACATAGCCACTGTGTAGTAGCTTTGAGTTTGTATTTGATATGTCGGATTTCCTCTTGAAATGAAATGCAAGTCATTCTATCTGACATATCGGTACTCGCACAAAGCAATTACATAGATGGTCGCTCCTCAACAGCCTTATTCTTCGTGCTAGTCGACGGCATTACCCAGTAGTGTCCTTGTCTAGTATGAGTATAGAGGTGGGGCGTCACAGCTTGGTATCGAAGCCAAACTTCGGAACAATGTAGAATAATCTAGCAAGGATCAATGTCCTAAGTCCCTCTTAGGAATCGTGCCTTAGGATTTAATTCGAGTCATAGGACCCGTTCTATCGTATTTTCTTTGATGATGCCTTGTTTATCAATCTAGTTTATTTGAATTCATTATGAGAATAACCTTTTTCCTCTTCTTTCTTTCTTTCTTAAAGAAGAGAAATGGTTAGACCTGGCAGTTCTAGCGCTGGTCAATCCAGTGGTCCTCCTTTGGATGGTGTATTCATGTCTGCCCAACAACTTTTGGATCTTGTAAAGAATCAAAGGTTTATCCATGCTTTGAATAAGAACCCTGAAAAGGTTTTACCTCTGAAATTAGAAGTGCCTTTCGACCAGTTTGTCGATATCACTCTTTGACTTGAAGAGGCCAATAAAGGAAGTGATGGTGATATTGGGGTTTCCAAGAAGAGGCATATTAAGTTCAAAAGCCCTAATCCCAAAAAGAAAGTGAAGCAAGCAACTTTGGTAGCAAAGACTCCAATCCCTAATCGTGGAGTATGTTACGATTGTAGTTCTAAGGACCACTACGCAAATAAGTGTCCGAAGCCCCTTACTTGTCGCTATTGCAAAAGTTTGGGTCATCTTTTATCTTCATGTTCCAAACTTCAAAGCAAGAAAGTGGGTAAGCTGAATGTTGTGCAGGCTTCTAGTAACACTTCTCTTGGTCAAGGTATTTCTCATTCTGTCCTTGATGGCATTATTTTGTTTCGTGATTATCCTATTCGATTTCTTTTGATACGGGTGCATCTCCTTCTTTTATATCAAAAGAACTTGTTGATACTTTTCCTTTAAATATTATGGGCTTGATGACTTCACCGAGAATTGCAAATCCGGTTGGTGGATCCACAACACTCAGTTTACTTTGTAAAAATGTCGAGATTATTTTTATGTGATTATGCTTTCCGATCCAATTTGCATGTTATTCGCTACTTAGGTTTCGGAATTGATTTTGGGAAAGGATTGGCGTAATCATTATGAATCTCAAATCCTATGTCCCGAGAATCCATCTTCGACATCCCCAATTTGTTAAGCAGATTTCTATTGTTCTTAATAATTTCGATTCCAATTCGCTAGCATCATTTTATTCCTTAAACCCACATGATAAGGAAGATGTTATTTGCCTCATGCAAGTAGTTCATGAATTTCCCGGTATCTTTGAGCTTGTCTTAGGATTACCACCTAAGTGATCTATTTAGTGGTGCTAAGGTCTTTGCAGCTTGACCTTACCACCGGTTTTCATCGGCTTCGTATTGCAAAGGATAGCATTCCTTTGACATCGTTCTATACTCGTTATAAATCTTATGAATGGCTTGTTATGTCATTCGATTTGACAAACCCTTCATCTTATTTCATCCATCTTATGAATTGAGTATTCTGTGATTATCTCGATGAGTCTGTCCTTGTATTCATTGATTATGGGTGAAAACAGCAATTTAAAATTGCAAATCTTTTTTAATAAGATATATTTATAAGTATAATTGTATTCTGTTATTAAGACAAGCAAAGAATATTTGTAAATTTTATAAGTGATATGTTTATTATATAGAAGATGATTTTGTGTTGTATTGCCCATTGGGTGCTTTAAGAATTCTGGTCGATGCGCCTAATCAATGTTATCGATAGGAATCTCCTAAACGCTATGACGAGACAGTCAGACACAGTAAATTGACTTGTTATAAGTAAATTTTTCTAAAAAGATGATAGCATAAAGTTAATTATAATTTTGAATGTCTTAGCTTTTCGGGAAAGAGGATCATGAAATAAATGATTTCAGAAATTAAAAGAACTCCTTTCTGATACTCTTATTCTTGTGATTCCCGAAGGGAACCAAGACTTCACAGTTTGCACCGATGCTAGTCGTATTGGTTTGGGAGCCGTTCTCATGCAAAGGGAACGTGTTATCGCTTATGCTTCTATACAACTAAAGCCTACCAAAACTAGATATGCCACTCATGATCTAGTGCTCGTGGCCATTGTTTTTGCTCTTAGAATTTAGAGTCATTATCTTTTGGGAGGAAATTTGTTCTCTACATCGATCATAAATCTTTGAAGTATTTGTTCTCTCAAAAGGAACTTAATTCGCGTCAACAACATTGGCTCGAATTCCTTGCATCTTATGATCTTGATATTCTTTATACTCCTGAAAAGGAAAATTGTGTTGTCGATGCTCTTAGTTGTAACAACAAACGGTTGTTTCCATGATGATATCCGAGATCGTGAATCCGATTCATGTTCATCTATTGTTTTATGTAGCCTTGAGGCCCATCCACCTCTTTTAGACCGCATCCTTGAAGCTCAAGAGCATGATCCCGAATTGGATCTTTTTAGCCAAAGTTGTAGGCATAAAAATAAGGTTGATGGTTTAAAAGACTTTGCTATTGATGCTCGTGGAGGCATTCGAAAATTTGGTAGACTTATTGTGCCAAACATTTGTGATCTTCATAAAGACATTTTAGAAGATTCTCATCGTTCTAAATTTACCATTCATCCCGGTAGTAGTAAAATGTACGCGGACATGAAGCGACTTTATTATTGGGATGGGATGAAATATGATATTGCTAACTTTATTAAGCGTTGCATGATTTGTCAACTCGTTAAGGCCGAGCATCAAAGGCCCGGTGGGTTATTGCAACCTTTAGACATTCCCGTTTGGAAATGGGATCAAATTTCTATGGACTTTATTGACGGTCTTCCCCGTTTTCGTTCGGGTCATGACAGTCTATGGGTGATTGTAGATAGACTTACAAAATCTGCCCATTTTATTTCCGTTCGGTCCAATCGGACCATACCTCTTTTGGCTAAACTCTATGTCAAAGAAGTTGTTAAATTTCATGGAGTTCCTACTTCTATTATTAGTGATCGTGATCCATTATTTACTAGTGGATTTTGTAAGGGTCTTCAAAAAGATTTGGGAACGAAGCTTAATTTTAACACTGCTTATCATCCTCAGTCCGATGGACAAACCGAGCGTGTGAATCAAACTCTTGAAGATCTTCATCGTGCATGTGTTCTTGATTTTGGTGAAAGTTGGGAAGATCATATTTCCCTTGTTGAGTTTTCTTATAATAATAGCTTCCAATCTAGTATTGGTATGGCACCTTTCGAGGCACTCTACGAAAGGCCATGCCGATCTCCTTCTTGTTGGCTTGAGGCCGGTGAGAAGCTGGTTCTAGGCCCAGATTTTATTCATGATGCCACATAAAAGATTGACCTTATTCGTCATAGGATGAAAGAAGCTCAAAGTAGACAAAAATCCTATGCCGATAACTGAAGAAGTTGGAATTTTCTGTGGGAGATTTGGTGTTTATTCGTGTTTCGCCTATGAAGGGTGTTGTGCGTTTCAGTCGATCGGGAAAATTAGCACCTTGATATATTGGACCATTTCCCATCACCAAACGCATTGGTTCCGTGGCTTATCGCCTTTTATTACCGGCTCAATTTTCTGCTATTCATGACGTATTCCACGTCTTCAACTACGTAAATGTCTTAGAGATTCTGATTCTATTCTTGAGCCCGTTGTTATTGAAGAAATTGAAGTTTCGCCTAATTTGACTATGAGCAACATCATATTCGTATCATTACTACTGAGGTTAAACACCTTTGAAATAAAGATGTTCCTCTTGTGAAAGTTCAATGGTCCTCAAATCCTAAGGATTGCTTTTGGGAATCCAAAGAATTCATCGAGCGAACACATCTGGACTTACTCTCTCGTAGGTGAACTTCTCATTTCAAAATTTCTTCTTTTGTGTTATTATGCCTTAGTATGGTTGTTACTTTTTATTTTCTTCTTAAGTATTGCAAGGACGCAATTTCTTTAAGCTGGGGAGTCTGTAACAACTCGTATATTTTACGATTGTATATTTAAATGTTTTGTTTAAATATAGAATCGTTTGTTGAATTTAAAGTCCGAAATGTTACTTTTTGTAAACAGTCGAATCCCGACTCGAGAACACTTCCATTGAGTTCAAAATGACGTTTACAACTTTTTTGAGTATAAACATCGATATGTTTGGAGTTGAGTAGAATTTTGCTATTTTTCTATTGGGTTTGGGTTTGGGTTTGGAAACATGTAAATAACTCTCTTCTTATTGGGTTACTAAACCTAACCCAATAACCCACTCTAAACCTCCTCTATAAATTATCTCAAAATCTCCTAACCTCATTCATTCATCCCTAATCAAAACCCTAATCATTTCCTAGAGCTTTCATAACAAAAATGGCCTCTATCTTCATCTCCTTTTAGTTTTAGCTTATGCAAGTCATTCAATGCAAAGGTAATGCAAATACCCACCTCAAATCCATTTTTATATCTTTCTCATTTCTAAAATTTATTTCGTAACACATGTTTTATGTGTTTTTTTGATCTTATAGCCTCCTAATCATCTTTTGCTAACTTGGGTTGATGCTATAGTAGTCTTTGTTGCTTTCTAGAGGGGTATATTGCTAAAAACTTCTTCTAATATGTGTTTAATCATCTATCGATTTCAGTAATCATTTAGTAACACATGTTTTATTATGTAACATGTGAATCATAGCTCTTTGATCCTCTTTGCTTTCATTTTGGGTGTGCACACAAGTTGCTTGCTATATTGGTTGAGGTAAAATTGCTAGCTAAATCCTTTTTTTACTTAATGCTTCTATAATTTTCGTTTTGGAATTGTAGCTGAAACGAAATCAGGCATAACTTCTTAATTTCTCATCCGTTTTTTATCAGGTTTTTTTTGCTGCAACTAGATTCAATAAGGAACACTTTTTGTTCAGTGAGTTTTCTGTAATTTTGCCATTTAGATGACCTGAAATGCGTTCAAAGACAGAAGACCAATTCTGTCTTTAACAAGTTATCTTTAGTTTCAATCTGAATTTTTTTTGCATATATCTCTCTCGTTCTTGATCCGAATTAGATAATTTTGGATGTTCCGGAAAGCTTAAAACATATGCTACAATTTTTGTTCAGTGAGTTTTCTGTAATTTTGCCATTTAGATGACCTGAAATGCGTTCAAAGACAGAAGACCAATCCTGTCTTTAACAAGTTATCTTGAGTTTCATACTGATATTGTTTTGCATGTATCTCTCTCGTTTTTTATCCGAATTAGATAATTTTGGATGTTCCGGAAAGCTTAAAACCTATGCTACAATTTTTGTTCAGTGAGTTTTCTGTAATTTTGAGTCTAACTAGGTCAAAAATTGATTTTTCTACTATCTTCCCGAGAGCGATACACATATTAGCTCTATGGATGAAACTGAAACTATTTTGGTCATAACTTTTGAGCCGCTAGTCGGAATTTGACGATTTTGGTCTCGTTGGAAAGATGGAGTTATGAACTCCATATCTGGAAAGTATGGTCATCATCTGAGTTCATTAGACCCTTCGAATTTCCTGTCAGAGTTGAACCCAGATCGCTGTGCAAAACAGTGCATTTCATGTTTTTGTGTCCGACTTTGGAACGTCGCTACGCCTTCGTTTCAAGTCGGAATCGAGTAATTCTTTTTGCGTTCTGAAGTAGGAATGTCAGACTATGTTCCAACCAATTTTCATGCCATTCGGATTCAGTCTGCTAGTCCGAATAATTTTCCAAACTTGGGTTCGCGTCAGTTTTGGACTATTTTCCAACACTTGGAATATTTTCAGTGATTTTCTGGTTTTATCGATTTCTTTGAGATTTGTCTCTGGATTTTGTACACGGGCCTTATAAAAAGGTTTTAAAAGGATTTTTCGCTTCGAAATGGCTTTCGAAATTATTATATAATATTATTTTTAATTAGTAAACTATTTACTCCATAATAGGAGAGTTTTCAAAAGCCGTTTTAAAGTGTTCTCAAAATCAGTTATAAATCCGTTTCGAACCATTATTTTCTATAATAAAAATATCACACTCACTTTTTAGCACGTCGAGCGAAGTGGAAAGGTCCTTAAACGGTTAGGAAATCTCCGGCCTATGAAACCGTGTGTATTTTCTTTCCGGTTAATCCCCGACCTATTCGATTGATCGTTTTGACCTTTGGGTCTAGTTTACCGATGATACGAGGTGGACTTTTTATTGTTTGGAGTGTGAGCTTGCTATTGGTTAGTAAACCGTTTAGTGTGAACGTGGGGTATGGGACTCATTGTTAACACTTTACGGGTTCCTCTCCAAGAAGTTTGTGACACATTAGCCTTTGGGCAGCCAGTACTGGACCTTTGGGTCACCACGCCTCTGGGCAACCGTCTCTGGACACCTGTTCTATGGAGCAGTTTCTTTTTCGGCATGTGCCTCTGGGCCTTTATCCTTCTGGGAAGGATCTTGCCGTCTCGCGCGTTCCGCATCTGTGCGAGTGATCGATCACAACTCTACAGTACTTGACAATAACGACTCCGGTCGGTGCACGTGCTATACTTGTATTATCTGATGATTTTTATATCCATTCGAGTACCGCCATTCGGTGTTGGTTCTATGGAACCATACGATGTAAGTGCGATTACCTTGTGGATCCACAGTGTCTCTGGACACTGCTTTTTAATGTTTGATTTCATTGACTTTTCAGTATATCCCCATTACTCTCTGGAGCATCGATCTTTGCTTGGGCATTGATTATAGACTCTGGTCACTCTTGGGATTATTGCCTATGGGCAACTTTATATAGCTTTGGCTACGCCGATGATATGAGGCGATTTTATTTATTCAACACTTTGGTGCTGATATTCTCTTTGGAGATTTTTACTGTTGATTGATGATTAGGGACCGTCATTATATTCATGTGGTCCAAAATACTCTTTTCTTAGGAAAAGTACTGTTTTATTTATGTACCGCATTATTATATATCTCAGTTATTACTGATTGTTTAGCTAGCGTGACCCGAGTGTTTTCGCTCGGGTCAGACCGAGTTGTTTCAGGTTAGGTCTCTGGACTTAGCTTCTGTGCTTCCGCTTTGGACATTATCTGCTATGCTGATAGATAGCGCTTTTATTTGTCCACTATTCCGCTACTCTGTTATTATTCAGACTTTGATATGTACATATTTTTGACTCACATGTGTGAGTAGTGGCTTTGTACCCACTTATGATATTTGGATCTGTATTGACGATGTATTGTCCTGGGATTTTATATCTGTTATGTGATTTTGTTCTGTGATGTTTTATCATTTTATTACTATGATTATTCTGATAGATCTTTAGCCATTGTAATTTCGTTATAAATATTTATTGAATATGTCGAACCACTTGAAAAAAAATAGATACCACCCTTTCGACGTATTCAGTAGATAGTTATAGCTTGATTACAAATGGTCGCTTCCACTATACTATATTCTCCGCTTTAACAGACGGTATTACTCCCGTAATACTCTTTGTTACAGTGGGTCTCAGAGTGGGGCGTTACATCTTGGTATCAGAGCCAAGGATCAGAATTAAGCATAACAAACACAGAACAGACACGTAGTACAATACGTTATAATACGATCCAAATTGAACATATCCACCTTTAGATAAATAAGTTAGGAATATGTGTAGGAATCTATTATATTCCGTAATATTCCTTAATGAATTATCTATCTTTGAATCGTGCTTAACTAAATCTACCGATCATATGTTCGAGAGTGTCCCAAACCTCTCTATTGCACCTTCTACAAGAAGGAGGGACACAGGATCTCCGCTTGTCCTATTGCTCCAGCTAGTGCCAAGCCTGGCATGCTTAATGCTGCCAAGGCTCCTACCACTTCTGCTCAGCCTAAAGGTACACATCCTTCCATTCTTGAAGGCTCTATTTTATTTCATGGTAGATCTTGTAGAGTTCTCTTTGATACGGGTGCCTCTCACTCATTCGTATCAAAGGAACTAGTTGATACTTTATCTTTGGATGTTACTTGTCTGGTTTCTTCACTAAGGATTGTGAATCCCATTGGTGGATCCACGACCCTTAGCTTGCTCTGTGAGGATATAGATATTGATCTTTGTGGCTTTTCTTTCCGTGCAAATCTCCACGTTATGGAGTATTTGGGCTTTGATATGATTCTTGGCATGGATTGGCTCGTTCAGCACGACGCCAAAATCATTTGTTCGGAGCGGATATTATTTCTTCGTCATCCTGACTCGTCCGCTCCGTTAGCTATTGCTCTTCAGGATGTTGGGATTTCTGATATTACTTTATTTGCTCTTGATTCATGAGATGAGAATGTGGACATATCTCGTATTCCTGTTGTTCGAGATTTCCCCGACGTATTCGAGCCAGTATCCGGACTGCCGCCAAAGCGAGCTATTGAGTTCCGCATCGATCTCATTCCAGGCTCTCATCCAGTTGGACGTCCTCCTACGAGAATGTCTACTAAAGAGAATGAGGAACTCAGGAAGCAGTTAGTTGAGCTTGAAGCGAAGCAGTTCATTCGTTCCAGTTCTTCGCCATGGGGTGCTGCTGTGGTCTTCGTTAAGAAGGCGGGTGGCTCTCTTAGGCTTTGCATTGACTATCGCAAGCTCAATGAGCTGACCATCAGAAATCGCTACCCACTTCCTCGGATAGACGACATGTTTGACCAATTGAGCAGTGCGAAGGTCTTCTCTCAGCTTGACCTTGCCACCGGATTCCATCAGCTATGAGTCGCGGAAGACAGCATTCCTCTTACAGCATTTCGCACTCGTTATGGTTCTTTTGAGTGGTTGGTCATGTCGTTCGGCTTAACGAACGCACCGGCTTTCTTCGTCGATCTTTTGAATCAAGTATTCCGGGAATACATCGATAGATTCGTTCTGGTTTTCATCGACGATATTCTTATTTATTCTAGATCCGAGGCAGAGCATGCTCATCATTTGCGGATCGTCTTGGATACTCTTTGTCAGCATCAGCTTAAGGCCAAGCTCTCCAAGTGCCATTTTTGGGAGAGCAAGGTCAAGTTCTTGGGTCATGTTGTTTCTTCTGAGGGTATTTCTGTTGATCCTGTCAAGATTGAAGCTATTCAGAATTGGAAGCAGCCCGAGAACGTTCATGATATTCGCAGCTTCCTTGGCCTGGCGGGTTATTACCGTCGATTTATCAAGGATTTCTCTCGTGTTGCACTTCCCCTCACGACTCTGACTCGTAAGGGGGTTCGTTTATTTGGTCTGATAAGTGTGAAGTTTCTTTTCAGCGATTGAAGGAACTTCTCACTCTTGCTCCTATTCTTGTGGTTCCTGAGAGTAACCAGGATCTTGTTGTTTACACCGACGCTTGTGGTAGCGGCCTCGGTGCTGTGCTTATGTAGAAGGATCGAGTAGTTGCTTATGCTTCTAGGCAGCTACGTCTGAATGAGGTTCGCTATCCGACTCATGATCTTGAGTTGGCAGCTATCGTCTTTGCTTTGAAGACATGGCGTCACTTTCTATTAGGCGAACGCTTCACTCTTTACACCGATCATAAGTCTCTGAAGTATTTATTCAGTCAGAAGGATCTCAATATGAGGCAGCAACGATGGCTTGAGTTTCTCGCCTCGTATGACTTAGACATTCAGTATACCCCTGGCAAGGGTAATCGTGTGGCTGATGCACTCAGTCGCAAACACTCGGCAGTAGTTTCTATGATGATAGCCGAGTGGGATATTCTTGAGACTCTTTCTATGTATGATATTCGAAATCGAGCTCTGTCTTCTGATCCTCAGATCTTGCTATTCAGCTTGGAAGCTCGACCTATTCTATTGGGTCGCATTGCCCATGCTCAGCGGCAGGATCCAGACTTGTTCGATATATTCATCTCCTTGAGTCGGGATCCAGTGATGAGACATTGTTGGATTATTCTATTGATTCTCATCGGTGTCTTCGCAGGAAGAACCGTATTTTGGTACCATCTGATTTATCACTTAGGCATGACATTCTGGACGAGTGACATCGCACTAAGTACACCATCCATCCCGGGTCGAGTAAGATGTATGCCGACACGTGTCGCCTATTTTATTGGGAGGGCATGAAGAGTGATGTTGCAAGTTATGTAAGCCGTTGCATGACTTGTCAACAGATCAAAGCTGAGCATCAGCGTCCATCTGGTCTTCTTCAGCCGCTAGAGATTCCATTGTGGAAATGGGATCAGATATCCATGGATTTTATTGACGGTCTGCCTCGATCGAGTCAGGCCATACTTCTATTTGGGTCATCGTCGATCGCTTGACCAAATCAGCTCATTTCATTCCTATTAAGTCCACTCGGACTGCTCCTCAGCTTGCCAGGATATATGTGAAGGAAGTCGTTCGACTTCATGGCATTCCTAGCTCTATCGTCTGTGATCGAGACACTATCTTTACTAGTCACTTCTGGAAGTGCCTACAGTCAGCTTTGGGCTCAAAGCTGAATCTCTCGACTGCTTATCATCCTCAGACTGACGGTCAGACGGAGAGGGTGAATCGTGTTTTAGAGGATCTTTTGCGCTGTTGTGTTCTGGATTTTGGAGGTAGTTGGGAGGATCACTTACCGCTTGTAGAGATCTCCTACAACAACAGCTTTCAGTCTAGTATTGGCATGGCTCCTTTCGAGGCTCTTTATGGAAGGCCATGTCATTCTCCTGCGTGTTGGTTAGAATCTGGCGAGAAGCTCCTTCTTGGTCCAGATTCAGTTCGGGAATCTTCGGAGAAGATTATTCTTATTCGTCAGAGAATGAAAGAGGCGCAGAACCGCCAGAAATCCTACGCGGACAACCGTAGGAAGCCTCTTGAGTTCTCCATTGGTGATTCTGTCTTTATTCGGGTCTCTCCCATGAAGGGGGTTGTGCGTTTCAGCTCTACAGGGAAGTTGGCTCCTCGTTATGTTGGACCATTTCCTATTACGGAATGCATCGGCCCCGTTGCTTATCGTGTGGCTCAACCTGCTCACTTCTCTGGAATGCACGATGTGTTCCATGTTTCCCAGCTTCGCATGTGTGTCCGCGATCCTGATTCTATCATTGAGCCGCATGCTGTGCCTGATTTAGAGATCTTACCTGATTTATCTTTGGAGCAGCAACCTCTTTGTGTGCTTGATTCGGAGGTTAGACGCCTTCGCAACAAAGAGGTTCCACTCGTGAAGATTCAATGGTCATCGAATCCTAAGGACTGCACTTGGGAGACCAGAGAATCTATCGAACGCTCTTTTCCTGGCTTTCTCCCATCTTCTTCTGCGGGTGAGAATTCTCTATTTTATCTCTATCACTTCTTTTGGGGATTTGACGTTATAGACGACATCTATCTAAAGGAATTGCGGGGACGCAATTTTCTTAAGGAGGGAGTCTGTAACAACCCGGGATTTGCATTACCAATTAATAAATAAAGGTTAGGATTTTTATTTATTTTAATGAAGCATGAAAGGATTTGGAATAACAAAAATTTATTTGAAAAAGGCTATTTTAATTAAATGGGAAATATGGGATTTTAAAATGAGGATAAAATGTTATTTTGGAAAGTTAAATATTTTAGGAGAGATTTTAAAACGGGTTTGGATAAGAAAAATGAGTTTTATAAACATATATGAATACTTAGACTAATTTTTTGGAAATATGTAAATAACTCTCTTCTTATTTGGTTACTAAACCTAACCCAATAACCCACCCTAAACCTCCTCTATAAATTATCTCAAACTCTCCTAACCTCATTCATTCATCCCTAATCAAAACCCTAATCATATCCTAAAGCTTTCATAACAAAAATGACCTCTATCTTCATCTTCTTCTAGTTTTAGCTTATGCAAGTCATTCTATGCAAAGGTAATGCAAATACCCACCTCAAATCCATTTTCATATCTTTCTCATTTCTGAAATTTATTTGGTAACACATGTTTTATGTGTTTTTTTGATCTTATACCCTCCTAATCATCTTTTGCTAACTTGGGTTGATGCTATAGTAGTCTTTGTTGCTTTCTAGAGAGGTATATTGCTAAAAACCTCTTCTAATATGTGTTTAATCATCTATTGATTTCAGTAATCATTTAGTAACACATGTTTTATTATCTAACATGTGAATCATAGCTCTTTGATCCTCTTTGCTTTCATTTTGGGTGTGCACACAAGTTGCTTGCTATATTAGTTGAGGTAAAATTGCTAGCTAAATCCTTTTTTTACTTAATGCTTCTATAATTTTTGTTTTGGAATTGTAGCTGAAACAAAATCAGGCATAACTTCTTCATTTCTCATCCGTTTTTGGTCAGGTATTTTTTGCTGCAAACTAGATTCAATAAGGAACACTTTTTGTTCAGTAAGTTTTCTGTAATTTTGCCATTTAGATGACCTGAAATGCGTTCAAAGACAGAAGACCAATTCTGTCTTTAACAAGTTATCTTGAGTTTCAATCTGATATTGTTTTGCATGTATCTCTCTCGTTTTTGATCCGAATTAGATAATTTTGGATGTTCCGGAAAGCTTAAAACATATGCTACAATTTTTGTTCAGTGAGTTTTCTGTAATTTTGCAATTTAGATGACCTGAAATGCGTTCAAAGACAGAAGACCAATTCTGTCTTTAACAAGTTATCTTGAGTTTCAATCTGATATTGTTTTGCATGTATCTCACTCGTTTTGATCCGAATTTGATAATTTTGGATGTTCCGGAAAGCTTAAAACCTATGCTACAATTTTTGTTCAGTGAGTTTTCTGTAATTTTGAGTCTAACTAGGTCAAAAATTGATTTTTCTACTATCTTCCCGAGAGCGATACACATATTAGCTCTGTGGATGAAACTGAAACTATTTTGGTCATAACTTTTGATCTGCTAGTCGGAATTTGACGATTTTGGTATCGTTGGAAAGATGGAGTTATGAACTCCATATCTGGAAAGTTTGGTCATCATCTGAGTTCATTAGACCCTTCGAATTTCCTGTCAGAGTTGAACCCAGATCGCTGTGCAAAACAGTGCATTTCATGTTTCTGTGTCCGACTTTGGAACGTCGCTACGCCTTCGTTTCAAGTCGGAATCGAGTAATTCTTTTTGCGTTCTGAAGTAGGAATGTCGGACTACGTTCCTACCAATTTTCATGCCATTCGGATTCAGTCTGCTGGTCCGAATAATTTTTCGAACTTGGGTTCGCGTCAGTTTTGGACTATTTTCCAACACTTGGAATATTTTCAGTGATTTTCTGGTTTTATCGATTTCTTTGAGATTTGTCACTGGATTTTGTACACGGGCCTTATAAAAAGGTTTTAAAAGGATTTTTCGCTCCGAAATGGCTTTCGAAATTATTATATAATATTATTTTTAATTAGTAAACTATTTACTCCATAATAGGAGAGTTTTCAAAAGCCGTTTTAAAGTGTTCTCAAAATCAATTATAAATCCGTTTCGAACCATTATTTTCTATAATAAAAATCTCACACTCACTTTTTAGCACGTCGAGCGAAGTGGAAAGGTGCTTAAACGGTTAGGAAATCTCCGGCCTATGGAACCGTGTGTATTTTCTTTCCGGTTAATCCCCGACCTATTCGATTAATCGTTTTGACCTTTGGGTCTAGTTTACCGATGATACGAGGTGGACTTTTTATTGTTTGGAGTGTGAGCTTGCTATTGGTTAGTAAACCGTTTAGTGCGAACGTGGGGTATGGGACTCAATGTTAACACTTTACGGGTTCCTCTCCAAGAAGTTTGTGACACATTAGCCTCTGGGCAGCCAGTACTGGACTTCTGGGTCAACA
The DNA here is from genome assembly GCA_030737815.1 of Allium fistulosum. NCBI lineage: Eukaryota > Viridiplantae > Streptophyta > Magnoliopsida > Asparagales > Amaryllidaceae > Allium > Allium fistulosum. The sequence continues at coordinate 539,060,607 of CM060901.1, read as the reverse complement.
CGCCTCTGGGCAACCGTCTCTGGACACCTGTTCTATGGAGCAGTTTCTTTTTTCGGCATGTGCCTTTGGGCCTTTATCCTTCTGGGAAAATCTTGCCGTCTCGCGCGTTCCGCATCTGTGCGAGTGATCGATCACAACTCTACAGTACTTGGCAATAACGACTCCGGTCGGTGCACGTGCTATACTTGTATTATCTGATGATTTTTATATCCATTCGAGTACCGCCATTCGGTGTTGGTTCTATGGAACCATAAGATGTAAGTGTGATTACCTTGTGGATCCACAGTGTCTCTGGACACTGCTTTTCAGTGTTTGATTTCATTGACTTTTCAGTATATCCCCATTGCTCTCTGGAGCATCGATCTTTGTTTGGGCATTGATTACAGACTCTGGTCACTCTTGGGATTATTGCCTATGGGCAACTTTATATAGCTTTGGCTATGCCGATGATATGAGGCGATTTTATTTATTCAACACTTTGGTGCTGATATTCTCTTTGGAGATTTTTACTGTTGATTGATGATTAGGGACCGTCATTATATTCATGTGGTCCAAAATACTCTTTTCTTAGGAAAAGTACTGTTTTATTTATGTACCGCATTATTATATATCTCAGTTATTACTGATTGTTTAGCTAGCCTGACCCGAGTGTTTTCGCTTGGGTCAGACCGAGTTGTTTCAGGTTAGGTCTTTGGACTTAGCTTCTGTGCTTCCGCTTTGGGCATTATCTGCTATGCTGATAGATAGCGCTTTTATTTGTCCACTATTCCGCTACTCTGTTATTATTCAGACTTTGATATGTACATATTTTTGACTCACATGTGTGAGCAGTGGCTTTGTACCCACTTATGATATTTGGATCTGTAATGACGATGTATTTTCCTGGGATTTTATATCTGTTATGTGATTCTGTTCTGTGATGTTTTATCATTTTATTACTATGCTTATTCTGATAGATCATTAGCCATTGTAATTTCGTTATAAATATTTATTGAATATGTCGAACCACTTGAAAAAAAAATAGATACCACCCTTTCGACGTATTCAGTAGATAGTTATAGCTTGATTACAAATGGTCGCTTCCACTATACTCTATTCTCCGCTTTAACAGACGGTATTACTCCCGTAATACTCTTTGTTACAGTGGGTCTCAGAGTGGGGCATTACAATAATACCCTAACACCTCCTCCAACTCCTCTTCATTCATTTTAATTTCCTAACAATCTAAAGCTAAAAGGAAAATAGGGGAAGAGAAAAGAAATCAAAATTCCTAAACCCTAGATTATTAGGAAATTCAAGATTCAAGTTCTAGAAATCAAAGAGAAGCTTAGGTAAGCATCCTCTTCATCTTCTCCATCTCAGTCTCTCTTCAATTTTCAGAAATTCCTAAACCCTAACTTAGGAAATATTTGCTTATGAGCTTAGATTGGAGCTTCTTGAGTTGAAGTTGAAGAGGAATTGGCCTTTCCTTTGTTTTAGAGCTTCTCATTCGTGTTTTTGGGTTTAAAGGTGAGTTTTTGAACTCACATCTATGTCTATACCTTTGATAGTTGTTAAGTATGAATTCTTAACATCTATGGAAATCCTACTGTGGATGTTTGGACATGTTATTTGGAGTGTATTGATGTGTTTATAGGGTTGGGTTATCGCTTTACATCGATCCCTAGCCATCATCACTCATTCGTTTGCTTCGAATTTGATTTGGCCATCAATGGCCTTGGCAAAAATTTCCCAGAGCTTCAATTCAGACATCTGGTAATAAGCTCAGACATCTGAAGCTACGGGAATAAAATTCCAGTCTTTCAGCTCAGACGTCTGAGCTTACTTCCCAGACGCCTGGGCGATCTAGAATAAAATTTCCAGCACTTCAGCTCAGACATTGGGAGAACCACCAAACGTCTGGAGCTGACAAACTCAGCCAATTTTCCTATTTTGTGTGGATTTCTGTTTTAATCGATTTTTGTTGATCCGATTAGTTGTTGTCATTTATTATCGACTTCGATGACTTCTTTTCGGGATTTTTGGGAATATCCAATTTATGGATTTGATATCGATTTTTATGATTTTAATTCACGCCGTCGAATGTGAATTTTTGGTGATCGGTTGTTTCTACAATCGTTTTTCTGTGATTTGTCACTTTTAAAATACAAAGGTTTCTATACTAGTAGTAAATATTCAAACTCTTTCACAAAGATGATTTCAATACCATTTTTAATACAGAAATTGTTCTTAAAACCGTTTTTCAATCTATTAGTATATACAAACCTTTACCTCATTCGTACGAGAAATCCAATTAAACGACTTAGCAAAACAAGTGGTATGAAACGCTTGCGTTTACTTCGTCGGTTAATTCTTAGACTTGTTCGATTGAAATCTTGTGATAATTTTTGAGTGGAAATCTACAATTTGTTCGTAAATATTTAAGTTAAGCCAGTGGTTATGGGACATGAAGCTAAACTCATTTATTTACTAGCTTAGTGTAATTTACGCTTCTTATTGATCAATGATGATCATTTTATGGTTTAGACTAGCGATATGCGATGTCTCCTTATCCGCATGGGGGGACTGTACCCCGTTCTATTGAGCTTTGTCTCATTTTTATAGCCTAGCGACCTATGCGTTTTATGGAGTTCGGTTCATCGGGCTTACCATTATTGCACTACATCGTTGTTTCGAATTATTTGAGTTTCAAGTTCATCGGGCGTACCGTTATTGCACTAGGTCGTTGTTCCGAATTATTTGAGTTTCAGGTTCATTGGGCGTACCGTTATTGCACTACGTCGTTGTTCCGGCTCATTTGAGTTTCAGGTTCCTCGGGCATACCGTTATTGCACTACGTCGTTGCACCGACTCTATGGTTAGCGACCATGGATTAGCGACCCGTTTGTGATACACGTGTTGGTGAGTTTTCATGCTCCCGTTTATGATAGGCCACCCCCTTTATGTTTTTCTGGATTCCTAATTGTTGATTTCTGAAATTTGTGTTTCACCAATTTTTGCGATTGACATTGATATGTTTTGTCAATATTTGGGGTTTGGTGAATAAGCTAAAGAATGTGATATTCTTTTTTTGGATATTTGACGAGATTTGAGATATTGTATGATTTTTTTTTGTTATCGAATGTTTTGATTGTCACAGTATGGCATTGTTGTTATCATACATTTTTGTGGTATCTCTTATCCTTTCTCATCTCATATGATATTTATAGCTAGACTGATCCGTTTATTATTTTTTCTTCTTAAATAATACTCGGGTCAGACCGAGATGTTTCAGGTGCTTCCACTTGACTTCTTAGCAGGCACTAGCTTCTGACTTTTGGTTAACTACTTTAGCTTAGTAGTTTTTGCTTTTATACGTTTGAGATAGAGACTCCTTGATGTATACTTATTCTTTTGTGATGTTGTGGATCTTGTTTGACCACTATTTTGATGTACACTTTTATGTGTTATATTCATATATATTTCCACCTTTGTGATATGAATATCTGTGATTGATTTGTGTTATGCTTATTTCTATATTTATTTCTGAAGCCCACATACCCACTGTGTAATAGCTTTGAGTTGTATTTGATATGTCGGATTTCCTCTTGAAATGAAATGCAAGTCATTCTATCTGACATATCGGTACTCGCACAAAGCAATTACACAGATGGTCGCTCCTTAACAGCCTTATTCTTCGTGCTAGTCAACGGCATTACCCTATAGTGTCCTTGGCTAGTGTGAGTATAGAGGTGGGGCGTCATAAAAAATATATCGTACATCGTCTCCTTGTACCATTTTGTGGTTCTTACAAGCCCAAGCACTGACTCGGGGGAAAATAGGGGTAGTGCAGAGTCTAACATCGGGTAAGTCAATTTGCGAAAGTACTCATAGTACCAATACTGCAAAATCTCCCAAAATCCTATAATCGGCATGGATGTCGGCTTCACAATGCACCGATAATCCAAAGAGCGATACAAATAATTTAATATAGGAGTCCTCCAACCATATCTAGTCGGAGTATCAAACGATAACTCTGCAACAGCTGCAACATGTCAGCCGACAACGAGTTCAACGGATTTGAAAAGAATATATTTTCCATCATGTATAGAATAAACAATCGAGCAATTTCCAAATCATTTTCTGAGCTACAATTATGTATCAATTCAGAGATTGCTTGTCTAATTTATCTACATCTAATCTGTAGTACGAACAATAGTCCATCTTGTAAATCAAGATGTGGGAGTACACTACCTAATTGACCAAATTGCTGGTATTTCTCGTCAGATGGTAAGGTCTCCCCACGTACGATGCTTAAACCAGTACGAGTAAAGTCTAAAGGGGTCAAATCTAACTCTTCAAAACTAAAGTGAAATGTATGAGTGGTCTTCCACTAACATGCGGCTAAAGCACCACACAACCGAACATCCGAATTTAATAGATTTTCAGTACCTATTAAAGCAATTTATGATTATTGGAAATACTAAAAAATGTTAAATAAATTAGGAGTAATTAAGTAAACACGTACTCAAGAAATCTCCAAATCCTATATCCCGAAGAAAAGTGTGAATAATGTCATCGGCATCAACTGCTCAAATAGATCTATAAAGGCGGATTACACTAGACCAAGAGCCATGGATGCGCTCATGATGAGCCTAATTTTAAACAGAATGCATTTTCAATTTATATTCTACAATTTTAGCTAAAAGTAAAATTTTAAAGTAGCTGTCTTACAGAATCTTCGACGCACGTTCTGACATGTACTTTGTCGTTGGAAATTATAGAAAATTGATCAAATCCTTATCGACTCCCAAATTTTGATCAATATGGGATTCCAAAACCGCATCTCTTGTATTTCTCGTCTAGCGTCTTCGCTTAACAACGGTGCTTTGCCAACCTCCTATACTTTCGGCAGGGGCATTTTCTTCTTCCCTCGAAATATTTCCACGGCTGCTACTGCCGTTGTCTCGAATACTCCTCCACACCCTTCTCATATTTTTTCTCTCTTTTTTATTTTTAGGTTTGATCTCGGTTGGAAGAAGAATGGGGGAGGAGGAAGTAGAATGGTGCGATGGAAATAGGTTAGTTGGTTATCTTGTGTACATTTAGCCGGCTTTATTAAAGCCGGCTAAGTGTACACTACGGATTGCAATCCACGGCTTCTCATGGATCGCAATCCAGTGGCTGTGGATTGCGATCCGCAACTAATTGTCTTAGTCGGCTTTAATACAGCCGGCCAAGAACAAGCACAAAGCCTGTGTTGGGGCTTTGTGTTTCCTTCGACTGGGGTGGGTGGGGGTTGTAAATGTGAGAATTGATGTTTCTCCACCCACCCCATGGAAATGCTCTTAGTGGTAGAAGTTGCAAATCGATAGTGAGATTCCATTGATGAGTGGTCATGAAAGGGTTGGTGATGCATGCTACAGATCGATAGCGATATTTTGTTGACAAGTGATCGAAAACGGAATGTTATCTAGGGTGTTTTCGAAATTTCAAAAGGATATTGTGTAAATCATGTTGACCGAATTTTCATTATTAATAGCAAAGATATATAAGTATAATAATTTAAATAGTATCAATATACATATATATATATATATATATATAATATTTATCTTATATATATATATATAAACATATGTGAGCCTGTTACATGCACAAAAAATTCGAGTAAATCATTATTTCCCACTTCCTGTCGCGGTATCCTTATTAGAATGCTCTTGTACCACTAATTAAGGGTTTTTAATTTTCACTACGTAAATCATTGTGCTTTGGCTTTTTAACCATTTTTTCACGTCTTGCTTATCATTCAGTATAGGTTGTCAATATTCAGTACATGTTTAAACGATAATTAAATGTGGCTGAGTGCTAGGCATGTGTTGATTTGAGGTCCATTTTAAGATGCTTAGTACAATCTGCTTATTATGCAATGAAAACATCACATTTGTACTACAACCGAGTAATGCTGATATGACTACATAACCACCCTCCCATAAAAGATATTCGAATAAGTTCAATTTCCCGTAGGAGATTTTATGTTTTCTGACTTACGGCTTGCTAAAAGTACTAGCTTATTTAATGCAAACTAGCATAACTAGTATTTTTATGTGGTCTAATTTTATCTTTAATGCAAAAAAAAGCATTCGATTAGGCATGCACACACCAGTTTATTGGAAGAATTAACTTTCTAAATCAAAAGAAGAGTTGTAGGTCCCTACTTTTGATGTTGTTATAAGAAAAGTCCATTCAGAAATTAATATGTAGATTTAGTCTATACTGAAAATAGAAAATGCAAGGTGGCTTGCACCTTTTTAACAGAAAATGCAAGGTTCTTCGACACACAAATCATAACAAAAGGAAAAAACAGGTTAGCTGTAAAATAAAACGCACATTTATCATAACAAAAGAGAGCAACTTCGACACACAGATCTATTACTTCTATTTCTTAAGCTTAAATGCAATAATCCCAATCTGCTTACGTGGCCTTCTATTTCACATCACTTTCGAAATAAAGAATTCCTGATTGCATTCTCGATTTTATTTCATCAAAAAATACATTTTGTACTGTAATTATTTCCCTCCTCTCTTCCCATAATTAACTCTAACTGCTCCCATTTCTCTTCGTCCCACGTTCCATTTTTACATTTATTTCTCTCACTACTCAAATCAGTTGAATCAATTGTGCAGTATAATTCATTCTATTCTTTTATTCAATCACCTTCATAATGTTTCCTTCCTCGATCTCTCCTCTCTTTCGCCCATCAAGTTTGTTTCTCCCGCTTAAAATTTCTACCTTGCCTATTTTCTTACTCATATACATCTTTCAATGTTCAGCGAGTAAAGGAAAAAACAGCCTTCGAATCCACTAAGCAGTTGCGTTACCATCCCCCTTCTCGCACTAGAGATTTAGAAACCCTAAAATTAGTTGTTCAACACCATTTATGAACACTACAAAACAAGCTTAATTTAGTGGCGGAAGCTAGCGACGGCTGGTGACGGCTAAAAAAGGCGGTCGTCGCTCAACCTGATGTTATAGCACGAACCAGAGAATAGAAAGTGAAAATATTTTTCACTTCCCCCCTTCAAATTGCTGCTGCCGTTCCTAGCCCCCCACCCCCTGCCGACGCCAACCGCCTCCAGAAGCCGCCGTTGCCCTCCAGTGCTGCTCCGTTTCATCCATCTTCTTCAATTTCTAGGTATAATCTCTAAACCTTAATTTCTGAAAATAATTTTATTATGGGTTTGAATATGTTAGAATAATTGATATTAGATGATGATAATAGTTTATTAGTTGATTTGAGGATAAAATTAAAACCCTTATTTACAAAATTAGTTGATTATGGATTTGAAATTGGTGATTATTGCGTATTAGTTGATGATGATAGTAAATTTTTTGATTTGGGGATATTAGTTAGCGATTTGATTGTTTACTTTGTTGTTAAAAATCAGGGTTAATTTAAAATTCAAAAATTAGTCCATGATTATTGATTGATATGCTTATTGATAATTTTACATGAATGTTTGTTATACTTCAGAACAATGTTTGTTATAGTTTAAAGTACGTTTTAAAATTTCAAATTTATTCTAATTTGTTACAAGTGCTAACTACTTAATTTAGTTCACAAAATCGTTAACTAAAATTTTAAGTAGTTAAATAAAAGTTAAAATACGTTTTAAAATTTCAGATTTAATTAATAAATATTTAAATAGTTGAATGAATAATTTTTGTAGTTGTTAAAATAGTAATTGTAAAATATATTTTATTTTTTAATCCCTAAGAGAGATTTTGGCCCCGTTTGACAAGTGTTGTATATGATCGTTATATAGATATTCGTTTTTTAACAGAACATATATCTATATTCATCTGATATTTGTCGGATTTTTCCCCGTATTGGACAAGTTACAAACACAATAAAGTAATTACATTTTATAAATCATTTCATTTTAAATGGTTTATAAAATTTCAACAGCACTTCCTTCTCGTTCCCTGTGTACACGCATTTGTGTACGATACAAGGAACAAAAGGGAAGTGCTGCCGAAATTTTGTTGAAATGTTTAATCTAAAATGATTTATAAAATGAAATTACATAATTGTGTTTGTAATGGGAAGTAGGATGACCGACTATCAAAGTAAAAACCAATAAACTAAAAATTAAAAAATAAAGTGAAGTGCTTATTTGAATTTTCTACGACGGTGAAGTGTTTACAATGATGAAGTGTTGAAAATTATTCCTACAAGACTTTTGTATCAGTTGAATTGTTTACTTGAACTTTCTAACATATATTTTCAAATCAGGAAAAATGTTCGATTATTTCCTCGACCGTAGTTGGATGTATGAAGTTAGAACTGGTAGGAAAGGTTCAATAAAGGAACATTTCTATAACGGTGTACATGAATTTATTTCACTAAATCTAATAATCAAAATAACGAAGAAATTCGTTGCCTGTGTAGTAAGTGCCAACATTTAAAGCATTGGAAACCATATATAGTTGACATACATTTCTATAAATATGGTGTTAGCGCCAAAATTGGTCACTACACCCAAATCCAGATGAAAGCACCAAATACCAGTCACAGCTCAGAGATAGAGTATATATAGAGAGTAATAATGTGAAGAACAGTTAAAACTAAAATGAAAGCAGTAAAGAACAACAGATTTTATAGTGGTTCGGCTAACTTCGGCCTACGTCCACTTAAAAGTTTGATTTTTATTGCTGTAATAATCGATTACAGTTGCAAAATGGCAGATTTGCCTTAGCCTTAGAAAAGAGAAAGTAAGAGAGAAGAAAAGAAGATCCTCCCATCTGGAGACCCACATGCTGTATTTATAGGCAAAACCAGGTTGTTGGGCCTCCTGAGTAGTTTGGGCCCATCAAGGTCATAGCCGAACCGTACTCCATTATACCGACCGATCCTGAGCAGTTGGTATGCCGAACGTTGGGAGGTGCGAGGTACCGAGGTATCGAGGTAGGAGGTGCGAGGTACCGAGGTATGGAGGTGCGAGGTACCAAGGTATGGAGGTGCGAGGTGCAATGCCGAGCGAGGTGAGGTATGCCGAACGACCCATCCAATGCCGAACGCTCAATAATGCCGAACGATCCATCCAATGCCGAACGAGATTTATGCCGAGTGCTCCATCAAATGCCGAAAGAGATTTATGCCGAGCGCTCCATCCAATGCCGAACCTCCATCATGCCGAACCATGTCTGATGCCGAACAGTTTCTAATGCCGAGCGCCCATCATGCCGAATGATCTCTAATGCCAAGCGCCTCTAAATGCCGAGCGCTCCTGGATGCCAAGCGCTACTGAATGCCGAGTGCTCCTGGAATGCCGAACCACTCATGTATGTCGAACGCTCTATGCATGCCGAGTACTCTTGAATGCTATTCGAACGTGAATAGTGAATGCCAGACGAACTATTTGTGCCGAACCTCCACCATGCCGAACCATGTTTAATGCCGAACCATGTTTCCTAGACCCAAATTATAGTTGATCCATCTTTATCCAATCATATTTCCATCTCCCAAGCACATTGCATCATTCATCCATCCAGTCGACTGAATCCATCGTACTATAGTCTCGACGAACATGCAGTTGATTAAGTTAAACCCGTCTGTCCGCGGCCTTACCAAAAGGCGGGTTAACACTTGCCCCCCAAAACATGCCTTGCTGTGAAAGGTGTGTTTTGAATAGCCTCAAGTCCAATATCCCAAGTATGTATGTTATCCACATCCATACTTTCCGATTCATAATCCAATCCATTACCAAGCCATCTTATCCGAGTGCCACGGCCATATCCTGATCCATTTCCGCGACTGTTCAGAGTCGATGTCTGATTCCTATCCAGTAACCAAGTCCTTATCCAATTCCACATCCATCTGAACCCGACTACCGAGTTCCAATCCATCCATATCCAATAACCTATAACCATATCTGTGACCTCTCCGGGTCGATATCCAAATCCGGGACCGCTCCGGGTCCTTGTCCGAATCCTTAGCTATTCATAGCTAATATCTAAATCTGTAACCTCTTCGGGTTCTTGCCAAGCGCAATCCACACTTGACGACCTATGTTAAGTAATTCCATGGTGTTCATGGTTCAGTGTCCCTGAACATCGAATAATGCCGTGGCTTAAGTCCTAAGCCGAATCCTGGTCACTCCGGACCCTTGCCGAGCATAGTCCATACTCGACGACCTTTTAGCCAAAAATCCAGAGAAAATCCAATCGAAATCCAATTCGAAATCCAAATCCAAATAGAAAACCAGAAACCCATATCAAAAATCCATAAAAAACAAACATCCAAACCAGAATCCAAACCATAAAATGAGCAAAACAGGGAGTTCAAACCAAACCAGAAAAAGCAAATGTCCAAGTCAAAGGAAAAAAAACAGATTTCACAAACCCGGGCGTCTCGGTAAGCCATTATCTCAGAGCATGCCTGAGGGTTATCTCCGACCCCGTACATGAGTAAGTGATTTAACCGTTTGCCCGAAGTTTGTTACTTATTCCAAACCATCAAGATTAGTTGATGACCAATCGGCCACCATTCCTGGGCCTCATGCCCTCGTCGTTCAAGGTAGGCGGTGGGTGCTCCTGTTCCACCGCCGCATTCCGAGTTCCGACATAGTGTCGCAACTGACCATTCCTTATATGCTCCTCGATTATGTCCTTCAAATGCCGGCAGCTGTTAGTGTCATGCCCGTCCAGGTCATGAAAAAGACAATGCCTTCCTGACGCCCTTTCTCGTTCTGAGGGTTCCATCCTTGCTGGCCTTAGATAAGAAAGGCAATCTCGAGTATCTAAGAAAATCCTCTCCAACGTTGCGTTCAATCCTGTGTAAGTGGAGAACTTTGGTTCTCCCCAGCGCTTCCTTTTCCCTTTATCCTTGCCCCCACCCGAGCTTTCGCCAGGTAGTCCTCCATCCTTAGTCGTGTTTACTTCCTTTGGCCTCATGTCCAAACATGCATCTTCTTGTCGAAGAAATCTTTCAGCTTCATGAAAGAATTCCCCAAGATCCAACGGTGGGTCCCGTATCAACGATACTTTGAAATCTGAATTATCTCTGACTCCTGATACCGCAGCCATCAGAACCATTGATGGATCTGGCCGATCCACCGAAGCAACTGCTGCATTAAATCGAGTTAAGAATGTCCTGAGCGATTCATCCGCCCCTTGTTTGACTGACGTTAGCGTCATCACGTTCTTTGGCCTTTTTATGTGAACTCGAAACTGACTTAAGAACTTGTCCACCAGTTCTGTCCATGTTCCAATGGATCCATCCTCCAGCTGTCTGAACCACATAGCAGCAATTTCAGTCAAGTACAGGGGGAAACATCGGGCCATAACCTCCTCCGTTGCCCCAAGCACTTCCATATGCCTAGTGTACCTCATCAAGTGGTCGGTGGGATCCGTCTTCCCGTTGTATACTTCCAGAGTGGGTAGTTTGAAATCGGACGGATTCCTAGCTGTCTTGATGTTCCGGGTAAACGGACTTTTGTTAACTCCCTCTGAATCCATGTTTGTCAGACCTCCGCGAATAGTCCGCCTGATAATGTCAGCCAATCCAGTGTTTCCAACTAATCCAGACTGCCCCCCAAGTCCCCGAGGAAATTCTGGCACATATTCTTCATCACGTACTCCTGTATTCCTATCGACGCCAGGCCGCGTAGCGTCATTCGGTATCCCTCCATGAACTGGTCCAGCATTACCTGGTGGTGTGCCCCCGAGTCTAGGTCCATCTAGATTGTTAGCTGTTTGTTGATTGGGAGCTGCCTCCTGCTGAATCACTCCATCTGTCCGCTGGTTGAGTTCCTCTGATCCAGTTCCACGAACTTGAGCTCCTGCAGTTCCTGGTTGTCCAAATTGCCTAAGAAGAGCCTACATCATCTCCTCTTGTCGTTTCATCATCTGCTCCTGCATAGAATTCATCATCGCCTGCATCTCATCCCGAGTTATGTAGATGGATGCATGATCCTCTCCAGCTCCGGAAGAGGCCGCTTGACTTCCTTCCTGATTGCTCCTTTCCGTTGCTTGCTTCCTCGTTGGTGGCCTAGCCATTGTTTTCTAGGATCCAAGTTCCTAACTTCAAAATTCCTGAGTTCAGTTCTCAGTGAAAGCACCAAAGTGTTAGCGCCAAAATTGGTCACTACACCCAAATCCAGATGAAAGCACCAAATACCAGTCAAAGCTCAGAGATAGAGTATATGTAGAGAGTAATAATGTGAAGAACGGTTAAAACTAAAATGAAAGCAGTAAAGAACAACAGATTTTATAGTGGTTCGGCTAACTCCGGCCTACGTCCACTTAGAAGTTTGCTTTTTATTGCTGTAATAATCGATTACAGTTGCAAAATGGCAGAGTTGCCTTAGCCTTAGAAAAGAGAAAGTAAGAGAGCAGAAAAGAAGATCCCCCCATCTGGAGACCCACATGCTGTATTTATAGGCAAAACCAGGTTGTTGGGCCTCCTGAGTAGTTTGGGCCCATCAAGGTCATAGCCGAACCCTACTCCATTATGCCGACCGATCCTGAGCAGTTGGTATGCCGAACGTTGGGAGATGCGAGGTACCGAGGTATCGAGGTACGGAGGTGCGAGGTACCGAGGTACGGAGGTGCGAGGTACCGAGGTATGGAGGTGCGAGGTACCGAGGTGCGGGGTATGGAGGTGCGAGGTGCAATGCCGAGCGAGGTGAGGTATGCCGAACGACCCATCCAATGCCGACTGCTCCATAATGCCGAACGATCCATCCAATGCCAAACGAGATTTATGCCGAGTGCTCCATCCAATGCCGAAAGAGATTTATGCCGAGCGCTCCATCCAATGCCGAACGATACTCAATGCCGAACCTCCATCATGCCGAACCATGTCTGATGCCGAACAGTTTCTAATGCCGAGCGCCCATCATGCCGAACGATCTCTAATGCCGAGCGCCTCTAAATGCCGAGCGCTCCTGGATGTCGGGCGCTACTGAATGCCGAGTGCTCCTGGAATGCCGAACCACTCATGTATGTCGAACGCTCTATGCATGCCGAGTACTCTTGAATGCTATTCGAACGTGAATAGTGAATGCCAGACGAACTATTTGTGCCGAACCTCCACCATGTCGAACCATGTTTAATGCCGAACCATGTTTCCTAGACCCAAATTATAGTTGATCCATCTTTATCCAATCATATTTCCATCTCCCAAGCACATTGCATCATTCATCCATCCAGTCGACTGAATCCATCGTACTATAGTCTCGACGAACATGCAGTTGATTAAGTTAAACCCGTCTGTCTGCGGCCTTACCAAAAGGCGGGTTAACATATGGTTTTTTGTCGAATTATTACTTCTGGGATCTTCATGGAGAACTTGTTGAACCTACACCTAATCCTATAGTATTAGATGCCGATAATACTATGACGAATCCGATAGAAAATATGGTGGAAGATGCAGCACGGTCAATGTTTCCTACCATTCAAGATGACGATGAAGACGTAAATGTCGAAGAAGAACCGACTGTGGGAGCTAAAAGAATATATGATTTATTGGATTCTGCTAAGAGGCCATTGTGGGACGGTTGTAAAAGTGGAACTGAATTATTAGTAACCGCCGAATACATTACTATGAAATCAAAATTCAACCTTACAGAAGCTGCATTTACAGCAGTTGTACATGCTGCAAAACGACACATGCCACCCAATAATCTGATATGCGATAGTCATTATAAAGTGAAAAACTAATGTCCGCTTTCGGTCTACCATACGAAAAGGTAGATACATGTGTAAAAGATTGCATGTTGTATTGGAAAGATGACGTTGACCTTAGAAAATGCAGAATATGTAACAAGGAAAGATACAAACCAAGAGAAAAGAAAGGAAAAGAAGTTTCGTACAAGAGAATGCATTATTTACCCATCACTCCTAGACTTCAAAGGTAATATGCATCTTCTACTACGGCATGTCATATGCGATGGCATAGTGTGAGAACACCGAAAGAAGGAACTTTGATACATCCATCTGACGAAGAAGCATGAAAGCATTTCGATAAGACTTACGCCACATTTGCTGCAAAAAGTCGTAATGTCAGACTCGGTTTATGTACGGATGGATTTTCACCATTCTCTCAGTTTGGTAGTAAATATTCATCCTGGAAAATTATCGTTACTCCGTATAATTTACCTCCATGGATGTGTATGGAAACACCATATATGTTTCTCACTATTGTCGTCCCTAGCCCTCATGATCCAACACAAGGAATCGATGTTTATTTACAACCATTGATCAAAGAGTTGAAAACACCGTGAAATAAAGGAGTTGAAACATACGACATTTCAAGAAAAAATAATTTCGTATGTTTGCTTCTTTATTATGGACTATTAGTGATTTTCCTGCATATGGGATGCTTTTTGGTTGGAGTACGGTCGGTCGTCTAGCCTGCCCTTATTGCAGGGAAGAAACACGAGCAATTTCTTTACGGTATGGGAAGAAAATTTCTTGGTTTGATTGCCATCGGTGTTTTCTCCATCCCAATCATACTTTTAGAAGATATAGAAAAAACTTTATAGCTAACAGAGAAGATAATATGCAACCACCAAAGATTTAGTCAAGCGAAGAATTATATGTAATTGTAAAGGACTATCCAAAGATACATGAAACTGGAGTACAGATTGAAATTCTAGGAAAATCGGACATTTATAATTGGTGCAAACAATGTATATTTTGGGAGTTACCATATTGGAAAGATCTCTTACTCTGACATAATATTGACGTGATACACAACAGAAAAAAACATGTTTGATAATGTGTTTAATACAATTTTGAATGTAAAGGGAAAAACCAAGGTCGATTTGAATTCAAGACTTGATATAGCAAACTATTGTAAACGCCCCGAACTTCATATGAAGCCCAATGACAATAAAAACCCAAAGCATGCTATGAGCTAGACAGCAAGCAAGTAAAACTCGTGCTAAATTGGGTGGAAGAACTAAGATTTCCTGATGAGATTTCTTCTAATTTTCGTAGATGTGTTGACTTTAATAACAATAAATTGAGTGGGATGAAAAGTCACAATTGTCATATCATAATGGAATATTTACTACATGTGGCTTTCAAAGAACCGTTGTCCGTAAATGTATGGAGTGTTATAACAGAATTAAGTATGTTTTATAAATAGCTTTGTTCGATGACATTAAAAGTAGATCGTATATGTAAACTTGAAGTAGAAATCCCTATACTGCTCTGCAAATTGGAGAAAATATTTCCGCTAGGTTTCTTTAATGTAATGGAGCATTTACCTGTTCATCTTCCATCTGAAGCACTTCTTCGAGGTCCTGTGCAATATGGATGGATGTATCCATTTGAGAGGTAATATTGAATATCTGCAATATTTATGTCGGTTTAAAATTCAGATTTCTATACCTAAATATTAATTAAATTTGTTTTAGGTACTTGAATCATCTGAAGAAAAAAGTTAGAGAAAAAGCACGAGTTGAAGGTTTGATTTGCAAATCATATCTTGAAGAAGAAGCTTCATTCTTTTTCTCTTATTACTTCAGTGACGATGTGAACTTATCGTTTGTAAGTATTCCTTGTAATGATGAAGCCATTGAACAAGATTATTCTCAAACGATGTTATCTATTTTTAGACAACATGGCCGACATGTTGGAAAATGTGTGAAAATATGGTTAAACGATAGAGATCACCATGTAGCACACACATATGTTCTTCTAAATTGTGCTGAAGTTGCACCATTTGTTAGGTAATAATAAATTCATATATAATTCACTTATACATAAATATTAATTATAAACCATCTTACATATTTGCAGTACCTACGAATCGCAGCATCCATCTGGCGATCTTAGTAAAGAATTTGCTAAATGGTTTTCGAACTACATTTATGATCCAAGAAACACTGTCGTTGATGAAGGATTACAACACCTTGCGATCGGACCAAAAAGAAATGTGAAGACTTATCCAATATTCTTTGTTAATGGATTTAAGTTCAACACGAAAGATTACGGGGCTGAAAAATTAACATATAACAGCGGTGTATTTGTCAAAGGTAGTGATGATCCAGATGAGCATATAAAAGATGTTTACGGTGTCTTAACACAGGTTCTAGAGTTGACATATTATATAGAACCTGCAGAAAAAGTTTTTTTATTCAAATGCAATTGGTTCAGCAATGTTCCTGGTTCTGGAATCAACGTGCACAAGGATTATAAGCTTATTGAAATAAAGCATACCACACATTACTATAAGTATGATCCTTTCGTATTAGCCAAGCAAGTATTACAAGTTTTTTTTGCTCCGTTTCCATCCTTAAAAAGAGATAAAGTAGATTGGTCGGTTGTTTTTAAAACAAAGCTAAGATTTACATTTAACGGAAATAATATTCCAAACGAAGCAGCGTATCAAGCGGATCTTGAACCAAATACAGAAATAATAATAACCGATGACATTGATTTAGGGCCGTTGAATGATGAATCGAATGTTTTATTAGATTCATTTGAAAGTACCGAAGAAAACGATATAGAGTACGAGACTGAGTCTTTATCAGAAAACGACAAAGACTGAAAATTATGAATATTTGCATCGCTTGTTGTATAATGTATTATTTTGAGCTATGTATTATTCTGAGCTATGTATTAATAATGATGAATAATGATGACTATGTTCTAAGCTATGTATTATTCTATTTTGAAATTTCTATATATGTATTCATGAGACCTTGTCCCATTTATTATGATTTATTGGAAGTTTTATGTGATGATTAATGAAACATGGTTTGTACTAATAAATATATGTCTTTTCATTCTATGATATTATTTGTATGTGGTAGATATGTCTAGCAGGAGACATAGCCGGAGATCTGAGCCTTCTCCCTCTCCTGGTGCGGGTGCTAGTGGCACGGCACCGGATTTATGCCCACTTGCGGAGGTAGTTCCAAAAAGTGTAGGGTAAGTATCAAATTTATTTCAAGTATATTTTTTAAAATTTATTAAATATCTACATCAAAATTTATACAGGGGCTTTGAGGTGGAGTCTTTGGACTTCATTTTACAAGTATCGAGGAAGGCGTTTATGAGTTGGATGTCAGGTTGTTGGGCTCATTGGGACGACATCCCACCCTATATTAAGAAAGCTATATTGGCTGATGTACTGGTAAGTATAAGTTTATATTTCAGTTGAAAATTAATATAATGTACATAATTCAAACTAATTTCAATATGCAGGCCGCCGTACATGTAGACCCACAAGATATGGATGTTTTTACCAATCACTGGAACAAGAGGATGAGAAAAAATTATAGGGACACTCTGTCAAAGGCGAAGAATGCAAGAAAAAAAACCCAATTGGATGGGTGCTAATGTGTGGGCTGAGTATCTCCGGCTCTGGGAAACTCCTGAAGTGAAAGTAAGTTATATACTTTTGCATTGTTAAATTTTTTTAAATTTCGTATGTTAGTTGCAGTAATTTACTTAACTGTGTACCTAAATTTATAGGAATTATCTACCTGGAACCGTGGAAATAGAAATAAAAATTATGTTTTGCACCGTGGCGGCTTCAAATCCTTCCAAGAACATAGGAGAGAGTTGGTAAATTTATAAATTGTGTTTATAAATATCTAAAATGTGGTTTAATCATATTTGTAACATTGTGTATTCATATGTATATTTTCAGGCTGCGAGGTACAATCGCGAGCCTACAATGGCTAAGGTGTTCACGGCCACGCATGCTGTTGAGCAGACGGATGAGGAAGGAAATATTTCATATTATTGGACGGACGATAAATCTAAATCCGTAATGGTAAACATGCTTATCCGTAATGAAACTATTTCATATTTCTTTATTTCACAATTCATAAACTTTAAATTGAATATTTATCTTATCAAACTGTAGCGACCGGGGATTTTCGACCCTCGAAAATCAACATCAATACGTTCACTGTATAACATGCCAAATATTCAAGTGTCGGAAATATCGATTACTAGGGCTAAAGAAGAAAGAGGTAGAAGAAACAAACAAAATCAACAACACATAATCTCACAATCGTAACAGAACAAAATATAATATATAATAACAGATTTTTATACAAAAGAATCTCTAGTTGTAAATATATATACAATCATCAGAGTACAACAATCAAGACATCAATATTGACTTGTCCTCACCAGTGCTGACCATACAGTCTACACACACAGCGTAATATAATCAAGTACGGGTATACGTCTCAGTCATCCAGCTCGTCTCATGAGCACCATAGTATCCTAACCTGAATCTGTAATAATCGGTCTGACCCGAGCATTATAATAAAATAACACCCGAGTCGGTCTGGAAAACCAGCGTGAGAAAACACACTCAATTTGAATTATTATAGTTATTAAAATCCTTTGAAACAAAGGTATCTCGTAAGACCGCATCAAACATAAACACGATGGGTTTTCCCCTTATGATAACCAAAACATTTTATAGAAAATCCAGTGATATTATAAGAGTGTCTAAGTACAAATACTTATTCAAATAGTCGAAATTGTTACATTAATTAAATTCCAGCATACTAGGCTCTACAAACAAAACCGTAAAGGCTCGTATTGGAGAATGGATTCCATACAATGACTGGGCTACTGGGATATCGCCCGTTACAGTACACCTCTAGAAAAATGTACCAAGGACCTCACCGGGATCCCCTGCCAACACAAACCGGCCTACCCCTAACCTGGAAGTACCGAATATGCTATCACCCCGGGTGTTCCCACTCTTAAAATCGAGCACTCACTTTTTCCATGCACAACCATATCCATAATTTATAATATATCTGAGGGTATCTAGAAAGGTGATAACATAACCTAATTGGGTGCGACCCACTTAGCCTTGTTGCATCTCCCATGTTTTAGTCATTCCCGGTTGATGAGGCTTGAGGCTAACGTTTACCTTTTGAATAGCATTCATTCTTGGAATGCTAACACTGCCTTCCAAGCAACGATGCAATGATAGCATTCGTCCATACAAGTTGTCTTGGGTCTGGACAAACCAAATCACCGTCTTCACTATCTTCATGATATCCGTTCGTAACGCTCAAAACGGATCGAAGTGGTTTTCAGATAATTAAATCTGATTCCGGTCTCTTCGAAACGATCAAAGAAATTGGCCAACATTTGATAGTCGGTTATTTAACTATCAATATAACATCCATAAGCAGTCACTAGGCCCATATTATAATTTTCCAAAATATCTTCATAAGATATATATTCAAATCCCTTCTAGATTTTCAATATTTGAGACAACTCAAATGCTTATATCCATATCAGGATATTTCAAACCATCTCTTATTTCAACACTTAGAAAAATATTTAAAAATATATTTTTTCTAAGCCGCTTACTTCTCAACACTTAGGAAAGTTCCATTTATTTCTCTTTTCTCAAAATCCTTCACAATTTATACTGTAAATCCTTTAACTCGTTTATAACGGATTCTATAAGTTCCGGGGTTCCTTAATTAATTTCCTTTAATATTTCCAAAGTCAAAACACTTGTCTATAATTCCAAACATCCATTTCTAACTTCTTTTATGAATCCTAATTCATTTTTTTCGAAGTTCGCTTTTATTTAAATACTTCAGAAATTTTCCTTACATTTTTCCCAAATTCCATATTGAGAATTTCTATTATAAATCCCATCTACCAAATAAACACCGTTCCCAAACCTCGAGAAGATTTATAAATAAGTTTAAATCATTCCAAAACTATATATATATATAAGTATTTAAAAAGAATAATAATTTATTTTTATAAACATATTCAAATAATTATTTAAAAATTTCGAAACACTTTTTATAAACATCGATAACTCATTTTTTTATATAAACAAATCAATTTCAAAGCTGATTTTTTAAAATTAGAATTTTTTAAAATAAATATTAAGTATTTGAAAATTTTACTTTTCAATGTACTTTAATTTTACTAGTTCAAAATTTCATAGTTTGATATATAACATTTTCCTTTTTAAAAACAAACTTAATTTCTTAAAATTAAAGAAATATTTTAAAATTTCAATAACCAATTCAATTTATAACCCATCGATTCCATTCCGGCATCCTATCCATTTCCACTTTCCAAAAATAGTATCCACTATTTTTTCCCAACCCTATTTCCATATTCTAATATAAATTCACCCTATGAATTTTATATTCCCAAATTTTCATCTGATATCAATTTCCTTTATTTATAAACATCGTTTATAAATTTATAACTTCTCTGCGTTTCACTTTTTACAAAAATAATCTCATTTATAAAATTCCATTTTATAATTCAATTCCTTATAAATTCCATTCATTTCTGCCAATCTATTTTTAATATTGATTTCAACTTCTTTTCATATTTTTCTGTATATCTTTTAAAAATCCTTTATATAGATTATTTCTAAAATTTCAATTTAAACCATTTATGGATTAGTAGAGTTCAACCAAAATCAAATTTATTGTTTATCCCATCGATTTCTTTTTAAGTAATCCAATTTTCGATATAAATATTTTTATATTCAAAATCTCCTTTTAAATTCTTTCAAATTCCAAAAATAATATTTATGGTATTTAATATACCAAAAGTTAGGCTAGTGCTACTATAGCATCCAATAATTCACATTACAACAATAATCTATAACAGATTATTCTAACACATCATATATTATTATATATGAAAAACAATCAATATAAATTTGAGGAATCCAATTGGATCCCTCCAACCTATTTCCTGCATCCACAGATGTTAGATAACATAAAAATACCAATCCCACTTCGAGGGGGATATCGCGGTATAAAGGGTCATCCGCTATTATGCGGGCGCATAGGGACTCATCAGCTCCAACGGTGGGAAATACATCCAACTAGTAATATATATACTACTCTATATATATTATAACATCTAAGTGATAACAATAATTATCAACTCATTCAATCAATCAATAAATGATTTTTAATATTTAAATTAAACACTAGCAATCCAAATATGTGAGATTTACTCAACTTGGTTTTTAATTGCAATTCGTTCCAATTTTTATTTCAAATCCTACGTCCTTACAAATCCAGCGCAAAAATCCACACTCGAATAAGACCTCGTAAAAGCAATTATGACATATATAAGTATTTGAATTTATCAAAAAAATTATTTTTACTTAACTACAGAGTTAAGCTTAATTACTGTAATTAGTAAGCCCTAATCCCTGTTTTCCATTTGCATATCGCACCTCTCCCTTCACACTAAAACGAGATACAGGCTGCTTCATCACCGTGCCACAACTCCTCCCTTTCATGCCTCGAAACCCTATCTGATGCCCCTCCTCAACCTCGCGACTCCCTACAGCATGCTACAGGCGATCGTCTGCTCTACACGCACGCGAACGCGATCCCTAAATCAAACTCGACTTCGTCCCTCCA
The DNA here is from genome assembly GCA_030737815.1 of Allium fistulosum. Taxonomy (NCBI): domain Eukaryota; kingdom Viridiplantae; phylum Streptophyta; class Magnoliopsida; order Asparagales; family Amaryllidaceae; genus Allium; species Allium fistulosum. The sequence continues at coordinate 539,039,205 of CM060901.1, read as the reverse complement.
GCAAGTACCCCCTCACCACGCATCGTTCGCCGCTTTCCCCTTCATCGATCACGACTTCATTTCCTTGACGCCGACCGCCCTCCTCCACATGGTACGCTCCCTCACCTATTCTAGCGTCTGCTCGCAACTATCGCCATACACCGAAGCACCACCGCGACTCCCTCCTCGTCCCCGCCCGAACAAACCCACGTCGACAAACTCGATCACGACCTGGCCAACGACGTCGCCCATCTCGCGTTGAAGTCTGAAGCCGATGCGACTCTTCCCTCGTCATCGCGATTTGTCGTGATTTTGTATTATATTTTTTTTTTCGAACTGGGTTTCGATTTTGAAAAAGTGGCAGTCTCGATTTCATTGATATGAAGAAGACAGAGAGATTACGCGATTTAAAGGACAGAGCGTCGTGTTTTGTTTATATATATATATATTTTGATTTCGATTCGAGAATTTGAACTGAGAAGAGAGAAGGAGGAAAGGATACGTTATTTTTAAAAGCAAGATGGCGGCTAAATCAATGTGGTAGGGTGGCTTAACAGGGAATAGGGTGGCTGATATTGATGTTTTTGTGGCTGATGTGAAATGAAGATAAATATATATATTTTAAAGTTCCAAAAGTATCTAGATATTTATTTCGAATATCTATCGAGGCGTGTCCCCCGACATTTCTAATGTTACACACCTATTTCGATCGCAATAAAACAAGTTTCGAGTCCTAATTCGATCGTATGTGGAAGATAGCTTTTTTAAATCGACAATTTAAATTAAATTAGATTATTCTAGGCGTTTTCAGATCATACGACCAAACGGTAACTCCAAACGTTACGAAATTTGAAATCCGATAATAATACACTATTATGGATCTAATGGAACTAGTTTCATCAAATTCCGAGACTGTGCCTCGGATCGCTATTTTAACGCGTCGATCAAATCGATGAATTTCGAAATTTACGAAATCGGTTGAAATTTTAGTTTTAAAAACTTACTAACTAAATACTAATTCAAATCCAATATTTAAAACCATTTAAATATTCAAAATTAAACATCGAAAAATCGGGATCGTTGCATTCCTCTTCCCTTAAAAGAATTTCGTCCCCGAAATTGCTGAGTAGGAAAAATGCCCCAAACTCATTAACTTATTCAAAACCCACTTAGTTAAAGTCGATATTTCACATTTCTAAATCTTTTAGTTTCGACCAAACAATTAGTTTCCATTTCTAATTCAAAATTCCTTATTTCAGTTACAAAACTCACCCTTTTTATGTTAACAAAAAAATTTCTAACACCCTAAATTTTTGAAATTTTTTGGCAGTATCTTTTGTATGAAGAGCCTTTTGCAATATGACAAGAGAGATAAAAATATATACATCGACCCATACGGTCGGAAAACACAATATAGATCAATATTTATATCATTTGCGGTATTTAATCCAAAAACTTACCTTAATTTAGCGTTTTTAAGCGAGCGGCTTATTTTATACGCAATTACGCAAACCAACTCTACCCAATAGCCTCCGGGTACCTGTACTTACTCAATTTAAACCACGTAAGTACCAAAACATCAAATTCAATAACATTCCACTTTTTTTTACCAGTTAAACACAGTACTTCATAACCAAACATGTTAACATATATTTATAAGCAATTATATGGTTCTGATACTAATTTAATTTATTTCAATCGATCCATATATCATATCATTCAATTCGAATGATTTACAACCAAATTATTTGCATTCAATTCATTTTTATACCAAACAAACTCATATCCATTTCAAATTGATTTAAAAATCAATTTATTCACTTTCTATTAATTCACAGAATTTTATTTACTTCCGTTTACGTCAAACTGACAATTTTTTTATGCAAATTCGGTGATATTCATTGAATAAAGTAATCACTTAAGCTTATAGCTATTTTAAATTGATTCCAAATCAATTTATATTCAATTTTATTCCATTTCAAATTGATTCTCAATCAATTCCTTTGCATTCCATTCATATCCACATTCATCATATTCAAATCTATTTTATTAAGCTCGAAATCATTCCATGCTAATTTACTTACGAATTATTTCATAAATTCACTCAGGCCAAATTTCCATCCAAATAATTAACTTAAGTTAATCCATTCATTTTCCATTAATTCAACTATATAACTTAAGTTTATTACCCTTGCAACCAAATCCCATTTCAAATTTAGATTGATTCTTATTCAATCAAATTTCATTCCATTTACAAATTAATTTAATTAGTTCATTCACTTAATCCACTTCAAATTTTAATTCCATACTCAAATTCATTCTCGAATTTATTTAAATGATATCCAAGGCCATATTCAATTTATTTGCACTTAAATTGAATTTATTTGTAACTCAAGTCATCACCATTTCATACCATTTCCATTTTATTCGACAACATTTCAAAATATATTTAATTCAGTTCGATATAATTCCAATTCCACTTCAAATTTTTATTTAACTTAAGTTAACTTTCAACCCATCAATCCATTTTAACTTAACCAAGTTAAGTTTCATTCCCATATTCAGTTACTAATTAATTTATATAATTAGTTCACTTCCATTTTATACTTTAACATCTGATTTCAAAAATCACTTTATTTAGTTTCTTGAGTTCAAATTATTTTAAAATTCAAGTTTGACCTTTTATTCCTCACTTTTAAAATATCATACCATTTTTATTTTGGTTGTTCTATCCCATTTTTCCAATTTATAAGTTACCTAACTTATTTTTCACATTTCAATTAGTTCTATACTCGAGTATATTCACATTTTATTTTTAACTCGAGATTATACATCTATTTATAGCCTAAGTATACTTTTATTCCATTAATTTCAATTTTTATAAGCTATATAAACTTATTTATTCACCATCCCATAATTCTCCCCTTAAATTTTATTCCATTCAAAATTTTATAGCTTATAGTTATATAATCATTTTACCACTCGTAATTTTTATTCACTTCAATTCGACTTTATTTCTAATCCAATCCTATTTTAATTTAATTTAAATTTCAATTCCTTTTAACCAACATCTCAAAACCATATTCGAGTTATTCATACTTAAATTAAATTCCACTCCAAACAAATTTATTCTTAATTCATTCAGTTTAACCAAGTAAGAATTCAATTCCAATTTCAAAATTTTCCACACTTCCTTACTTATTTTTATTTGTTCCATTCACTTATACACATTCCTTATTCACATTCACATGCATTTATATTTAGTTAACTTCAATACATTCTATTCATTTCACTCCATTTAACTTTACTCAAGTAAATTGCCATTTCATTTATTCACCTCATTAATTCAATTCAAATCCATATAAATTTTATTTCTAAAGTTTAATTCATTCAACTCAACTTAAGTTGAATTCCATTTAACTTTCTCAATTTAAATTTTAATTCCAAAATTCAATTTGACACTTCTTTCCTTATTAACATCATTCTCCACTGTAAGTTCAAAAACTTATTTCCTGGTATTGCCTAAAACATTTAAATAAGAATTCCAGAATTCAAATACTCGGTCTTCAAATCATTTTGAAACCAATATATAGCTTTTTGGTTTTAACAAACCATTTCTTTGAAATTTTCAAAGTCAACCTGATTTTATCCAAAACAATTCCTTTCATAATTTCTAAAAACAACACTTTTTTTCACCAAAAATATCCATAACAAATTATTTCGGTAGCAATCTGTCACTAAGAAACTCGAAAATGAATATTGATGATGCTACGCAGTCATCACCATGATTATTTTCCAGCGACTGAAGTGAGTTCAGTGCTTTATCACTTTAAAAATCCATTTAAAACAATATTCTATTCAAAATATATCCAAAATAATAATACTATTATCATTTCAAAATACTTTGGAAAACATTTCCAAAAATCTCCGGGACTTAAATTTCCAATTTCCGGTTTGAATAAATTTTCAGTTTTAACTCATTTGTATAATTCATTCTTATAAAATTTAATTTTGGTTTTTATAAACCATTTCCAATTTTATAATCTTATTTTGATTATATAATATAACCAAACACACCAATATACTATAATAATTTCAGAAAATCATTCTTTTATATTCAAATATAACTTTGGGCAAAATTATTTCACTTACCCACTTCAAAACCATACTATGTCAGTTTAACTGGTTCAAGTGTTTAGAAACTCCTATCGATTTAGTGGCGTCCCACTATTCGACCAGAATTTATATGCCACTCAACAGATAAATCAACATAATATAAAACAATTTATATTCACTAACAATTAGCGCTCATATCTATTAATACACTCAAACTCATTCTAGGGTACTACTGACCCTATCTCTAATGAGTAATCCCCATCAAAGCCAAGGTTCTCACTTAACCTTCATCTCTGATACCAACTGTAGCGACCCGGGATTTTTGACCCTCGAAAATCGACATCAATACGTTCATTATATAACATGTCGAATATTCAAGTGTCGGAAATACCGATTGCTAGGGCTAAAGAAGAAAGAGGTAGAAGAAACAAACAAAATCAACAACACAAAATCTCATCGCAGTGGAACAAAATATAATATATAATAACAGATTTTTATACAAAAGAATCTGTAGCTGTAAATATATATACAATCATCAGAGTACAACAATCAAGACATCAATATGGACAGTTATTATAACTTGTCCTCACCAGTGCTGACTATACAGTCTACACACACAGCGTAATATAATCAAGTACGGGTATACATCTCTGTCATCCAGCTCGTCTCCTAAGCTCTATAGTATCCTAACCTGAATCTGTAATACTCGGTCTGACCCGAGCATTATAATAAATTAACACCCGAGTCGGTCTGGAAAACCAGCGTGAGAAAACACACTCAATTTGAATTATTAAAGTTATTAAAATCCTTTGAAACAAAGGTATCTCGTAAGACCGCGTCAAACATAAACACGACGGGTTTTTCCCTTACGATAACCAAAACATTTTATAGAAAATCCAGTGATATTATAATAGTGACTAAGTACAAATACTTATTTAAATAGTCGAAATTGTTACATTAACTAAATTCCAGCATACTAGGTTCTACAAACATAACCGTAAAGGCTTGTATTGTAGAATGGATTCCATACAATGACTGGGCTACTGGGGTATCTCCCGTCACAGTACACCTCTAGAAAAATGTATCGAGGACCTCACTGGGATCCCCTACCAACACAAGATAGGCCTACCCCTAACCTAGAAGTACCGAATATGCTATCACCCCGGGTGTTCCCACCCTTAAAATCGAGCACTCACTTTTTCCATGCACAACCATGTCCATAATTTATAATATATCCGAGGGTATCTAGAAAGGTGATAGCATACCCTAATTGGGTGCGACGCACTTAGCCTTGCTGCATCTCCCCTGTTTTTGTCTTTCCCGGTTGATGAGGCTTGAGGCTAACATTTATCTTTTGAATAACATTCATTCTTGGAATGTTAACATTGCCTTCCAAGCAACGATGTAATGATAGCATTCGTCCATACAAGTTGTCCTGGGTCTGGACAAACTGAATCACCATCTTCACTATCTTCATGATATCCATTCGTAATGCTTAAACCGGATCGAAGTGGTTTTCGGATAATTAAATCCGATCCCGGCCTCTTTGAAACGATCAATGAAATTGGCCAATATTTGATAGTCAGTTATTTAACTATCAATATAACATCCATAAGCAGTCACTAGGCCCATATTATAATTTTCCAAAAATTATTTCCAAAATATCTTCATAAGATATATATTCAAATCCCTTCCAAATTTTCAATATTTGAGGCAACTCAAATACTTATATCCATATCACGATATTTCAAACCATCTCTTATTTCAACACTTAGAAAAATATATTTTTTCTAAGCCCCTTACTTCTCAACACATAGGAAAGTTTCATTTATTTCTCTTTTCTCAAAATCCTTCACAATTTATATTGTAAATTCCTTAACTCCTTTATAACAGATTCTATAAGTTCCGGGGATCCTTCATTAATTTCCTTTAATATTTCCAAAGTCAAAACACTTGTCTATAATTCCAAACATCCATTTCTAACTTCTTTATGAATCCTAATTCATTTTTTTCGAAGTTCACTTTTATTTAAATACTTCAGAAATTTTCCTTACATTTTTCCCAAATTCCATGTTGAGAAGTTCTCTTATAAATCCCATCTACCGAATAAACTCCGTTCCCAAACCACAAGAAGATTTATAAATAAATTTAAATCATTCCAAAACTCTATATATAAAAATATAAAAATAAGTATTTAAAAAGAATAATAGTTTATTTTTAAAAAACATGTTCAAGTAATTATTTAAAAATATCAAAACACTTTTTATAAACATCAATAACTCATTTTTTATATAAAAAATCAGTTTTAAAGCTGATTTTTTAAAATTAGAATTTATTAAAATAAATATTAAGTATTTGAAAAATTCACTTTTCAATGTACTTTAATTCTACTAGTTCAAAATTTCATAGTTTGATATATAACATTTTCCTTTTTAAAAACAAACTTAATTTCTTAAAACTAAAGATATATTTTTAAAATTTCAATAACCAATTCAATTTATATTTCCTCCCAATTTACAACCTATCAATTCCATTCTGGCATCCTATCCATTTCCACTTTCCAAAAATAGTATCCACTATTTTTTCCCTACCCTATTTCCATATTATAATATAAATTCACCTTATGAATTTTATATTCCCAAATTTTCATCTGATATCGATTTCCTTTATTTATAAACATCGTTTATAAATTTATAACTTCTCTAAGTTTCACTTTGTATAAAAATAATCTCATTTATAAAATTCCATTTTATAAATTCCATTCATTTCTGCCAATCTATTTTTAATATCGATTTCAACTTCTTTTCATATTTTTCCGGATATCTTTTAAAAATCCTTTAGATAGATTATTTCTAAAATTTCTATTTAAACCATTTATGGATTAGTAGAGTTCAACCAAAATCAAATTTATTGTTTTCCAATCAATTTCTTTTTAAGTAATCCAATTTTCGATATAAATATTTTTATATTTAAAATCTCCTTTTAAATCCTTCCAAATTCCAAAAATAATATTTATGGTATTTAAAATACAAAAAGTTAGGCTAGTGGTACTATAGCATCTAATAATTCACATCACAACAATAATCTATAACAGATTATTCTAACACATCATATATTATTATATATATGAAAAAAAATCAACATAAATTTGAGGAATTCAGTTGGATCCCTCCAACCTATTTCCCTACATCCATAGATGTTAGATAACATAAAAATACCAATCCCACTTCGAGTGGGATATTGCGGTATATAGGATCATCCACTATTATGCGAGGTGCATAGGGTCTTATCCGCTCCAACGGTGGGAAATATATCCAACTACTAATATATATACTACTATATATATAATATAACATCCAAGCGATAACAATAATTATCAACTCATTCAATCAATCAATAAATGATTTTTAATATTTAAATTAAACACTAGCAATCCAAATGAGTGAGATTTACTCACCTTGATTTTTAATTGCACTTCGTTCCAATTTTTATTTCAAATCCTTCGTCCTTACGAATCCAGCGCAAAAATCCACACTCGAATTCGACCTCGCAAAAGCAATTACGACATATATAAGTATTCGAATTTACTAAAAAAATTATTTTTACTTAACTACAGAGTTAAGCTTAATTACCATAATTAGTAAGCCCTAATCCCTTTTTTCCATTTACAAATCGCACCTCTCCCTTCACACTCGAACGAGATACAGGCTGCTTGATCACTATGCCGCTGCTCCTCCCTTTCATACCTTAAAACCCTATTTGATTCCCAACCTCACGACTCCCTACAGCCTGCTACAGGCGATCGTCTGCTCTACACACGCACGAACGCAAGCCCTAAATCACGAACCCTAACTCGACTTCGTCCCTCCAGCAAGTACCCACTCACCTATGCATCGTTCGCCGCTTCACCCTGCATCGATCGCAACTTCATCTCCCTAACGCCGACCGCCCTCCTCCATATCACATGCTCCCTCACCTTTTCTGGCGTCTGCTCACAACTCCCACCATACACCGAAGCACCACCGCGACTCCCTCCTTGGCCACGCCTGAACAAACCCACGTCGACAAACTTGATCACGACCCGACCAACGATGTCGCCCATCTCGCGTTGAAGTCGATGCGACTCTTCCCTTGTCATCACGATTTGTCGCGAGTTTGTATTATTTTTATTATTTTCGAACTGGGTTTCGATTTTGAAATAGGAAGGCAGTCTTGATTTCATTGATATGAAGAAGATAGAGAGGGTTACGAGATTTAAAGTAGAGAGCGTCGTGTTTTGTTTTCTTTTTTTATATATATTTCGATTTCGATTCGAGAATTTGAACTGAGAAGGGAGATGAAGGAAAGGATAAGTGATTTTTAAAAGGAAGAGGGCGGCTGAACCAGTAGGGTAGGGTGGCTTGACAGGAATAGGATGGCTGATATTGATGTTTTTGTGGCTGATGTGAATGAAGATAAATACATATATTTTAAAATTCCAAAAGTATCTAGATATTTATTTCGAATCCCTATCGAGGTGTGCCGCCCGATGTTCTTAATGTTACACCCCTATTTTGATCGTAATGAAACAAGTTTCGAGTCCCAATTCGATCGTATGTGGAAGATAGCTTTTTTAAATCGACGGTTTAAATTAGATTATTCCAGGCGTGTTCAGATCGTATGACCAAACGGTAACTCCAAACGTTATAAAATTTGAAATCTGATAATAATATGCTATTACCGATCCAATGGAACTGGTTTCATCGAATTCCGAGACTGTGCCCCAGATCGCTATTTTAACACATCGATCAAATTGATGATTTTCAAAATTTACGAAATCGTTTGAAATTTTAGTTTTAAAAACTTACTAACTAAATTCCAATTAAATCCAATATTTAAAACCCTTTAAATTTTCCAAATTAAACATTGAAAAATCCGGGTCGTTACACAAACTATTGTTCGTAATCGAAGGAGGGATATGAAGCGGAGCAGGCACGAGTAGCGCAGTCCACCGGACGGGCAGAGTTAACGTTTGAGGAGTAAAACCGTATATGGGATACTATTATTGATTCGCCTTTGCGAAATAGGTGGTACAGTTACATAAATTAGGAGGTAAACTTCTTCATTTACTAATATATAAAGTTACACATGCAACTACATTTACCCCAGTTGATTGCTTGACGGTTTTAAAATTGCAAATGTGGTAACAAGGAAATAACCGATGTTCATTATTAATTGACTATTTTCAGTATTACCAATTAAATATCCGTTTTGGAAAGTTCATCATTAGGTTAGTAAATATAAGAATAATTTCAATATTTAAAGTGTGACTGGTAAATGAATTTAATTGAGAATATGAGAACTCAACAATTCTGGTACTTTCGAAATTGGTTTGCAATAGCTTTGAAAATAATATTAGTTTTAATTGAAAGTATTTTTAAACAAACTAGAAACTGTTGAATATGTATAATACTCAATTTAATAAGATAAATTTGTATAATACTCAATTGCATTCTATAGCAAAAGAAATTCCATTTGAGCAAATGAATATAAACTTAAGTGAACAAATTATAAATTGAATAGCAAAAGAATGTTTGAAATTAAATCATACCTTTTTAGAATATTATAACTTGAATAAAGTGGTATAAATGAAAATGAATGTGAATTAAGTTGTAATGAAATTTAAGTCTTATTGATTTGAGCTGAAATGAATTCTAAATTGGTTAAAAGTGAATGTTATAAAAGAAGATTGAAATGAGTTATGAAATTTAATTTAACCAAGTAAAGTTATGAATCAATAAAGTAAGTTAATAAAATAAATTAATGGAATTAGTTAAAATAAAATTCCGTTGAATTGAATAAATAAGGTAAGTTAATAAAATTCCATTGAATAAATGAAATGAATTGATTATAAATGACATGGTTGTTAACCAATGTGGTTGAAATAAATAAATAAATTGAAAACAAATGAATTGAATGTAAATTAATTGGAAGTGAATAAGGAACCTGAATAATTGAAATAAATAAATTGCAACCAATGTGTAACATTTAATTATAAATATTAGCCGCTTAATTAATCAACATCAACGAATAATTGTCTTTGTTCATACTGTTTATAATGTTCATAAATTATAACTAGATATTAACTATTTTACAAGCGATAATGTCCCGGAGGGCTTATAGGAGATTTCAAGCCGAGGAGGAGATAGCTCAACTGAAAAAACAGCCGGAGGAGATCAACGATTGGAGGAAGAGCGCATTGGCACAGCAGATAGATGCGCATATTGCAGCATACTTGGCACAACATGGGACGATGCCTGGAAAGGATGGGTCAGGCGATGAGGATGGATCGGGAGATGATGATGAGTAGGTATGCTTGTGTTTCTGTTGAATTTTTATCATCTTGTTTTGCAGTTATGTGACATTTGTGTATATATTTGATACTTGTTCGTTGGTTGTGGTGTTTGATGGATTAGTGGATGTTTTGTTTGATGGATAGTATTTGTATGTATGGTTAAGTTGTTTGATGGATTTGGAATGTTCTATTTGATTGGTATGATATATTTATATGTTGGCGATGAATTGTTTATGTAAATTTATATGCTATGTTATATATATGATTATTTGTGATATGTGTGAGATTATATGATGGATGGAGTGATATTAGTGGTGAAATTGAATGTATATGTGGTGGAAAGAGATGTGAAATTGGTTGCGTGGTTGGATGGATTAAAGAGCAGAAATTGTACAGCTCAAATGTTCCAGGTTAGTGCCGGCTAGCGACGGCTTATTGGTCTAAGTTAGCAACGGCTTGCGACGGCCATTTGGTTTCGGGTTTGCGACGGTTCGCGTCGACTTGAGGCGGCAGCCCGATGTGCAATACGTTGCCACATGTTCAACCTGGCGCCACCAGCCGTCGCTATATTGGTGATGGAGCCGTTGCTAAAGCCGTCACTTTACTATGTGGCGGCAGGTTATTTAGCAACGGCTAGCGTCGGCCGACGACGCCTATTTGCCGTCGCTAAAGCCACCGTGTTTTGTAGTGGAAGCAGTTTTTTTTGTCTTTTGTTCGATCTACTCCTTCGCCAAATTCATCTGAAGGAATGCTTGAGAATAAAGCATTGCTCTTCCTTCTTCCAATCTTAGATCCATTTAAAGCTTTAAGCCATGGATGCAGTTACGAGTTTCATGATTAATAAACTGTATGTCAATCCGTGCCATTGAAGAGAATTATATTGGTGATGATGTTTCTAATGGTTCATCTTCTATTTTCGTTTTGTTCATCATTTAAGAGAGCAAAGCAAAAGGAGGAAGTGCATGTTTCATTGAAGAGAATTATATTGGTGAGAATGTTTCTAATGCGAATTAGAAAAGTAAATTTCACTCTGACAGTTGATATTATTTTATTGATGTAGCTTCAAAAGTTTTTTTTAGAGCACTAATATGGAAGCAATAATAGAAGATGATGGTTTGCATGATACATCATACAATTGATTAAATATACCAAAAAATACAAATCTGGAGATATTACATGGTAATTCATTCTATGGTGCAGTCAGTAGAAGCAAAAGTTGAACTACAATCTTTGAATCATGAGATTTCAATCATTTGGATAAGGCTGCTCATTGTGGTATTGATTTTTCATACTTTGTTGTTCAAACCCTTATTTCACAGGTTTTTGGCACTGAAGTTAAAAGTGTAATGTTTTTCATCAGTGACCACAAATCCCTTAGCCCCAATGCCTTTGGTGCAGCCATTTAAAGAATCATTGGGAGGAACTTCAACAATTTATCATACCTGTAGTCCGGGGAGTGTTTCAGAACAAGGAAATTCTTAAGTGACCGCAAATCCCTTAGGCTCGATTCCTTCGGTGTAGTCTTTTAAAGAATCAATGGGAGGAACTTCAGCACCTGCAGTCCAAGGGGCATTTCAGAGCAAGACCATTCTTAAGAAGATTAATCGCACACACTTTCAGATGTGGATATTATCACATGCGTACCCACATTTGAAATCATTTTCGAATATCGGATATTCACATCCGCAGATCCGAACGGATATTGGATAATTATCTTATCCGTTAACAACCGATAAATCAAAAAACATAAATTGAAAATTTTAATTTAAGATAAAGTTTTTTCAATCCTAATGACTATCAAAGTGTAAAAAATAAACAAATATGATGGTAATAAATAGTTTTGAGCAGTTAATATGCATTTAGTGCATATAATATGATCTCCTAACTTAATAAAATAATAAATAAATATCTTTCACTATACTAAAATACGAATAATTTAAACTATAGTATTGGAAAAAAACCAAACGGATAATTTTTTAATGCGGGTGTCTTCATATCCGCATCCACATTCACTTTTTTGGATATCGGATATTTATCCGCTTTTCGAATACAAATGCGGATAGATTTTGGATTTTCAAATATCCATTGATAGCCTTAAACTTGATAATACTGTTTATTCTCATAACTCATACATGTTAAACAAGCTTACAAATCCTTTATGGAACAAATCTTATAAATGCATGTGAAATTCAAATTAATATTTGTAAAAGAAGAACACCAAGTTTTTTGCTCTATGTATGTCGAAAAAATAAGTGTATGGAACATGTATGAAGAATTAGGTTTTTAGATTTCCATCCTTTTTTTCCATAATATAGCACTTTCTTTTAATAGAATGCCCATTTGGTAGCTTTTCTGTTGTATGTGCACGCTTCGTAAATAGAACCAGTCTTTCGAATATAACACAAATCATTGGAAGTACAAATCGAAATTGTTGCACATGTTCTTAAATCTGCTAGCAGGATAAATGTATAAAACACTTGGTTGGATGTATTTAAGCTTCATAATTAAGAGGGATTTTAAAATTTATTATATGAAACTATTATGAATTACAAAATATTGACATTAAATATATTTGTTTGTTTAAAGTAGAACACTGTTCTGTGAAAATGAAAAATCGAACACATGACCTTATAACTTTTTAGTCATATTTAGCAACCATATACGAATATTTCTCATATATTTTACCTTTTATCTTAACTTCTATAGTCAAAAAATAAAAGGTGCAGCTATGTAGTATAAGGACAGGCACTCCTTGCAAACTCAAAATGGTCAATCGTGTCAATATTTAAACTTAACGTAACCATTATGTTAAATCACCAACGGATCATTTTCACATTTTCAAGGGCTTCATCTAGTTTATAATGCATCGAATTTGTTTCAAAGCAAATTATTTTCTTGATATAAAAGTTAGTTAGTTTGTTTTTTTTGTGCACAAAGAGGCGTTTAGCAACTCCTTAAGTTAACATGCACTTCTAATTTATTAGTCTTGACCTTATCAATCCTCGTATAAAAGTAGGTTACTAAAAACATAGGTGTAGCTCACAGTAACACCCTTGAGCAAAACGGTATCTCATTTATCTTCACAAGTTCCTTTTATTATAAATATGGTTAGATTCTTTGTGAAACTGTTACCGAATATGAAATATCAGTGGAAATTTTAGTTTCATTGACTAATTATCTACTTATATTAGTTTTTTTTCTTCAATTACAACTAATAAATGATGTGGTTTTTTCTTGAAATGCTCCGCGACTACCATCCGAAAGGAAAATAGTGCTAGTTGAAAGAGTTCATGGCCACTTACCAACTTGGTTGAAAGTAGGATTTAACTATGACAAAAACTATGCGAACTGTTATTGAAACTCCAAATTTAGATATAAGAAGGATTTTGGTGGGGGCTCTGCCGAATTTAAAGCTAAAATTCAGCGTGGGTATATATGTCTGAAATTCGATGGGTATACCAAACGCAATGTAAAAAGTTATCTTCGATTATATTCATTTTTGGACTATCAATAACAATACCCAAAACTATTGTGACTTTATTAAGAATATGATGTCATTAGTACTCATTTTCCTATCATTGACATTTTTATATACTATCCTAAACAATATTTTGATATGTTAAGTATTTAAGGACTCATCGGGTTGTTTAATAAAACTAATCCATAAGTCCATATATAACATCATTTTATATCTCTGACAAAACATACCGCATTTAAATAAATAATGGCCACTAATCAAGTATTTCTATAAAAATATCTAAAATCATTTTCTTACCTAATTTAACAAACAAGCAGTAAGTGTAAAGAATTGATGAAAATATTGTTTTATTATATTTGCTTTCATCAGTTTTTGATAATCACTGATGAGGATATTGTACAAGCTCTTATATACAGCAGAATAAAGGAATAGATGTAATGGGCTGCGGGTTGGCCCAAACTATACAACCCGCATTTTATCACAATTGGTATAACTTATACCGTATGCTCTAAAACTATCATAGTTCACTTATTCGCCCCCTCAAACCCAAATTAGGTTTGGGGTTTGTGAGCGATCCTGAGATCCTGTTGCCGACTTTGAGAGCTTGAGAGAATAAAGTCAGAAAATCGACTCCGGTTGACTCCAATCAACATCTCAGATCCAGGCAGCAGCGGAATTCAAGGGCGCTCATGACTTTGAGGTTGAATTGTGTTGATGTCTGTCGAATGCTTCAATTGTCACTTGCAGAGCTTCAGGAACATATATCTGAGTCTTGGATCTGAGATTATTGTCAGCTTCATCAACATTGAGCTCGTGTCTGAAACGTATAAAGCTTGGCCTCGAGAGGGGTTTGGTTAGTATGGCTTTCTGGTAAGTAGAAGGTATGTAGTTGATTCTAAGCTCTTCTTTCATAACTTGCTCTCGTACGAAATACAAATCCAGTTCTATGTGTTTCATACGAGAGTGTAGAACTGGATTAGCGATGAGAGAGATGACACTTTGATTATCACACCATATAGTAGCCTTGTTGTTGAATTTGACATGTAATTCACTTAGAAGAGACTTTATCCACATAATCTCGGCGGTAGTGCTAGCTATGCTTCAGTATTCGGCTTCAGTGCTAGATCTAGACACCGTTGGCTGTTTTTTTGCACACCATGATATAGGATTATTGCTTAGAAACACACAGTAGCCAGTAGTTAATCTTCTATCATCATGGTCTATTGCCCAATTTGAATCAGAATAACCATTGATATGTAGAGATGAACATGATTGCAGAATTAGTCCTTGATTGATAGACCCTTTAAGATACCTTAAAATTCTTTTTACAGCCTTCTAGTGTTCATCTAGTGGCCTTTGCATGAACTGACTAACTTTATTAACACTATATGAGATATCTGGCCTGGTTATAGTGACATACTGTAGTGCTCCCACTACACTCCTATATTGTTTATCATTTAATATTGGTTCACCTTTGATTTTTGAAAGATGTAAATTGCTTGTCATTGGAGTGGGAAGTGGATTTGCCTTATCCATCTTGTCCTTTATTAGAATTTCACTGATATATTTTTTCTGATTTAAATGAATCTCTGAGTTTGACACTCTTTTAACCTCAATGTCCAGAAAATAATTCAGCTCTCCCAAGTCTTTAATAGAGAATTCCTCCTTTAGGCATTGTGTAATATTACATATCTCAGACTTGCTATTTCCTGTAATGATAAAATCATCCACGTAAATTAATACATAGGTCACTGTATGATTAAGAAATTTAGTAAATAAGGAATTGTCGAATTTGTTTGACTGTAGCCATGTCTGGATAATGTAGTCTTCAGTCTATCAAACCAGACTCTAGGTGCTTGCTTGAGACCATAAAGTGCTTTATTAAGTTTGCATACAAGCTGCTCACTGCTTTTCTTTGTGAATCCATATGATTGCTCCATGTACACTTCTTCCTGCAGTTTACCATTGAGAAAAGCATTATTCACATCTAATTGTTGAATGGCCCAATTCTTATGCAAAGCAATTGTTAAAATTATTCTAGTTGATGTGGGTTTCACAACAGGGGAAAAAGTTTCATTAAAATCAAATCCATTTTGTTGTGAATGCCTTTTTTCCACCAATCTTGCTTTGTACTTAAGAATTGAACCATCTGGATTTTTCTTCAACTTGTATGTCCACTTGCATCCTATGTAGTGGCACAAGATCCCAAGTTTTATTTTTGATTAATGCATCATATTCCTCCTTCATGGCAATTTTCCAGTTGTCATTTACAACTACCTGATAATATGTGCTTGGCTCACTTATATCTGATTCAACATTGTATATTTTTGGTTTAAATATACCACTTTTTGCCCTAGTTATCATAAGATGACCAGTGCTTGCAGGAACAGTGGGTTGATTTCCTCCATCATTAATGATCTCTTGTTGAGTATTGGGTGACTACTGGTCATCCAATACTTGACATGGATCATATGAACCGCTACTGTTTGGTTCAGCATTATCAGCTTCTGGTGATGCTCTAGTTTGCTCATGACCTGGTTCACTTGTGGACATGGTGTGTTGTGGGCTGATATCTCTTCTGCCATGATTACCTTCACTTTGAACTGGTATGATTATCTCTGGTGAAGATAATATTGGAGGTATAGAATATTTTGTATTGCATATCTTATGGGATGTTTTGATATCTGCATTACTAAAAGGAAATTCATTTTCATTAAATATCACATGTATAGATATATACATTATGCCATTGCTATCAAGACACTTGTAACCTTTCTGATTTGTAGGATAACCTAAGAATGTGCATAGTGTAGACCTGTAATCAAGTTTGTGTGAGTTATATGGTCTTAGGCAGGGAAAACACTGACATCCAAACATTTTTAAATTTTGATAATCTGGTTTAACTTTGGTTAGCACTTCCATAGGACTCTTATATTCAAGTATTTTTGTAGGCAGTCTATTAATCAAATAGACTGCTGTAGAAAAGGCATCTGGCCAGAATGTAAGTGGCATAGATGCTTGTGCTAGTAAAGGCATACCAGTTTCAACAATGTGTCTGTGTTTTCTCTCAATAAGACCATTCTGTTCAATATTGTAAGGACATGTGGTCCTATGTGTGATTCCTTTGCTTTGAAAATACCTTCTTAGTGGCAGAAATTCCTTACCTCCATCTGCCTGCACAATTTTTACCTGATTGTTTGTCTGACTTTCAACATTTGTGATGAATTGTATCACTGCATTGTTAGTCTCAGATTTTGATTTTAAGAAATAGATCCATACAAATCTAGAGTAGGCATCAATAAAAGAAATATAATATTTATAACCATAATCAGTACTAATTGGGGCAGGTCCCCAGAGATCTATTGCAATGAGTTCAAGAGTATTATTATACACAGTCTCAGAGTCTGGAAATGCAAGCTTATGACTTTTGCCTAACTGACAATATGTGCATGTGTAAGAAGTGGGAATTTTATCAACAAGAATATCATCACATTTACTCAATACATGTTTAACAATATTTATACTAGGATGTCCCAGTTTACAGTGCCATACATCAAATTTTTCAATGTATTTTTTAGCATTTCTTGTTTCAGATACATGGCAGCATTTTCTTTTGCATTCAGATTTTCTTGAGCTTGTGACATCAAATTTGTATAACCCCTTATATTCTCTACCCTGCAAAAGAACTTCATTAGTTAAACTATCTTTCACTACACGGTATTTTGAGTGAAATTCAAAGTAGACATTATTATCTTTGGCAAATTGTGATACACTCATTAAGTATTTCCTAATCAATGGTACCCTTAGTAAATTCTTAAGATAGAGTTGCCTAGTATCATTAATGCTTGCATTTCCAGTATGAGATATATGTACAGACTTGCCATTACCCATATATAGTAATTGTTGACCTTTGTATTCCCTGTTGCCAAGATTTAGCTGACTCAAGTTGTTTGTCATATGGTTAGTTGCACCAGAATCTGGGTACCAACTGTCATCATGAATGTCTTCAACTTTGATGTGCTAATGTCTGTATTTTTTGATTTTGATTCTTGCTGCATATACACCATATTAACACTAGGATTTTGTGATCTTACATTGTTGCTGCTCTGTTGTGCTGGAGTGAAATTTGCATCAAACCTGAAATAACACTTATTTGCAGTATGGCCATACTTTTCACATATTTGACATCTTGGTTTGTTATTATTATTGTGATTCCATCTACCACCCCTTCCTCTGCCTCTGCTGAATTGACCACCTCTGTAATTACTTGACTGATTTCTGGTATCACGATTCTTTTCTTGATTCCTATTTTTGTTAGCAGAGACATAATTGACATTATACTCCCATTTTGTTGGTTTCTTTTGCTCTAATCTGCCCCTCATGAGCAATTAACATTGACTGAACATACTGAAGTGATGGACGTTTTTCATTAGATGATATTATGGCTACACAGCTTCATACTCCTCATCCAGACCACTTAATATACACAGTATTTGTTCGGTTTCTGTTACCTTGTGCCCAGCACAAGCCAATTGATCAAATATAGTTTTAGCCTTGGACAGATAATCTCTCATACTTTCATTATCATTTCTCAAGTTTTGTAGCTGTCTTTTGTATTGCATTATTCTTACTACAGATTGAGAACTGAATATTTGTTCAATTGTATGCCAAATTTCATGAGTAGTCTTGCATCCAACTAACTGTGGCAATAAATTTGCACCTATAGAAGCCAGTAGCCAAGAACTGGTCAGGCTATCTTATCTTTCATGAGTAATGTAATCTTTATTGCTGACTGATTTTCCTTCATTGTCTGTAGTGAATCTTGGTGGGGTAATTAATGTACCATGAACATATTCTTGCAAGCCATAGCCCCTTATGGTCGTTTCAATCTGAAACTTTCATAGTAGATAGTTAGATTCATTTAACTGAATGGTGATGACTTGGCTCTGAGGCTTGATGATGGATTTGATAAGGTCTTGAGTGATGTTTGACTGATCTTGAGCAGTTCTTGAAACAGAACTGAATGATGCAGCAATATCACTGTTTTCTTCGGCCATTTTGAAGAATAGGATCTGAAAAGGATAGATAAGCGGAGGGAAAAAACCTGAAAGAATCAAGAAGTGCAGCCAAAATCAGGTGGGTGATGAAGATTCTCTGACACCCGCTTCTTGGCATGGCACAGAGGGTAAGATGATCAGAATCTTGATAATTCTGATGGATCAAGTGCAGCCGAGGAGGTGCTTGATGATGAGACTGCTCTGAAACACCTTCTTCTTGGCACGACACTGAATTCAAATGATGAATGCTTTGATGAAAACTGTACACGGTTGTTTAACTGTGTACAACACTCTCAAATGATGATATTTTTCTGATGAGAGTAATTGTTTTAATCAATTTGTTGTTAAGCAATTTTCTTTGGCTCTGATACCATGTAAAGAATTGATGAAAATTTTGTTTTATTATATTTGCTTTCATCAGTTTTTGATAATCACTGATAAAGATATTGTACAAGCTCTTATATACAGCAGAACAAAGGAATAGATGTAATGGGCTGCGGGTTGGCCCAAACTATACAACCCGCATTTTATTACAATCGGTATAACTTATACCGTATGCTCTCGAACTATCATATTTCACTTATTGTAGGAAATATTTTGTATTTGGATCTCCCTTACCCTGTTATGTTTACGTGAACTTCACCCCTCCGTAAGTCCAAATGCAATAGATGCCTAAAATATGAAAAGGGCAATTAGTGTCTAAATTGTTCCATGTGAATGGTGGATATTACCAATACTGATATTGGATTGTTATAGTTTTTTATTTAGTTTGCTTTTTAATCTCTACCAATCTTATTTTCCATAATAAGATTTGCATATGTATACAGATAAGTTTTCGCCTTTGTAATCCTAATCCAACAAGCATGAGAGAAATCAAATTGCATGTAATGGTTAAATGGATCAAATGCTGATCACACCAAATTAAGCCACCCTTATACATACATACGGTTATGCTATTTTAACTTCTTCGTCCTAATGAAAATATCTAAATTTGTTTATCACCATATAAATAACCAAGTTTATGTGCAATTTCTTCTTTCTGTTGATCTACTCATTCATTACCTTTTTTATTCTAATGATGTTTATGAATATCCTTAACATTTTCTTTGCCAGTTTTCATATTAATTAATCCTTTTAGCTCTATTATTTCTTACAAATTGTTAATACAAATTGTGGTCTCTCATGATTTATTCGTAGACAATAGAAGTTCATTGAAACTCAATGCACAGTTATGCAGGGGCAGATCCACATGGGATGGGGGCCGATTTTCATCGTGGAATTTTTTTTATAGTTTTTCTTGTTATTTTCAATCAATTATGCATTCAGATGATGATCTTGGCACCCCTCCTCAAAGCTTTTTTAACCTAATATTTAAGTAATTGCATTTATAATTAGATCAGAGAGCAAAATAGAGGATGTAGGACTTAATTTTTTGTAACTTGTAAAGATTTGTTCCCGTTGGAATTTTTTTACCGTATCCGACACTGAATACATGTATCGATATTTTGAACTGCTCATTATTTGTTAAGGACAAAAAAATGTGGAACCTGATGTACGCAGCATTTCTCTCGCAGTGCGAAGAGGTCGATAATATAAATGGTTACATCGATTGTTTAGTTGATATGCTTTAGAATGAATACATTGTATTTTTGATCCTATACGGAAAGAAAGTAAAGCTGGATGATCATTGAACAAGAAGAATACAATAATTACATAGAGACTAAGAAATATTATGATATAAGCTAGACATATGCATAATCTATTGCTACATTACTGCTTTTATTTGTATGTCTTTTATGAATAACGGTATTCTATTTGTAGTGAAGATGCAGCTGAAGCCTTGCATCATGCAGTAGTTGCGTCAACAAGCGAGAAAGCCATAAGCCTGGGAAGAAATATTATATGAATTTGTAAGCTCCTGCCCCAAAAACAGTAGGAAACTTATCATGCATACCATCGCAAGGTGGAATTGAAATTTTGGATTTCAGCTTCAGATTGGTTCACAGATCTATGATTAAATTTGTATACCATAGGGAATGAAACGTTGAATTGAGATCAAATTAAATAGATACCTGATATATATGTAATGATATAAATTTACTTTGATTTTTTTTGTCTTTTTGCCTAATATGATATCTTTAGCTAGTATTTCTCTGTCAAGGCATGTCAAATAGACAACCATGCATGCTTATAGCGTCATCTCTGCATCTTCATTTGAAATAAACGAAGATCGAATATTTATTGTACTAGATAACTACCATAGTGGATTATAAAATTAGAAGTATAAGCACAAATTTTTGGTTAAGCATATCATTCTTTTCAATTTCATTGATTATAAAATTATAAAAAACAAAAATATATGATATAATATATAGTACGAGTAGTTATAATGCATCAAATGCATATAATGTAAACTATTAACTTAATAAAACAATAAACATACATGATTAATTATAAGGAAAATCTATTGGGACGCAAGTATGTTGTGATGATAAACCGGGTATCTCAGACCAAGTACGTTATGCTTCAAACTGCCTATACCATAGTTTGCAACCTTTTAAACTAATGTGATAAACCAAATAGAAATCCCTAAATCCAAGTTCAAACTGCATCTTCAATAATTAAAGGATGGGTTTCATACTAGTTTTCCTTCTAATATTACATAGGCACTCCAGAATAGCAATTTCACATTCTTTCATGATGGTTAGGATGATTAAAAAAAAAGTTGAAAATAATTGTCCACTTAGAATGCTTCGCAATTTTACTTCATGAAGGACATTGAAACAATGTTAAGAACGAATCCCCACCATGCAAAGATATTTCATCAACTATATGCCATCCATCAACCGTTAATTTTTGAAATGATGAAATCAATATCTCCGTCTTTGCAATTCATTATCTGAAACCCTAGGATCAAACACAGATCGCATCCTTGAATCTAACTGAAAGGCACTTCCATGAGAGATATTAGTACAGTATCCATCATGCATATTAGAAGGGTAACCAAAACTATAACTTCTCGGCATATACTGTACCCTTTGAAGACTATTAGCTGGAGTATGATTGTAATTGTGATACTGGTGTGAATGCATATAAGGATGACCTCTTTCGTTATTAGCATTTGGATGAAGATAAGCGTTTGTTTCTGAATGTACTCCTGTTGCTGCCTCCCTCGCACTGGGATGTGTATGTCTTCCCTTTCCAGAATTTGTTTTTTTCCCCTTCCTTTTCTTTTTATCATTATGAGGTGAAATTTTGTTGTACTGATGTTTTGGCTTGTTCTTTCTAGAATTGAACTCCGTCTCTTTTTTCCTTTTCTTGTTTGGAGATGTTTTGGTTGTAGATGATCCATTCTTGCGCTTGGTGCCTGATTCACATATTAAAGAAACTTTATGCTGGTGTTAAAGGATATATTAAAGTTATTTTCCAATAAAAAGATTGGCAAAGTATGATTCTTCACATTGCAGGTTAACTCCCTACTATTAAAGTCATATGTATAGGACTGAATGCAATTTACCCAAAAGAATGTATGAAACATACCTCTATTTCCAGACATTACTTTTGACCTCCTTGTTGCTTTCACATGTCTTGCTATTGCTCCCCTCCTATGCTTCTCGGCCAGAACCATTGATCTCGCTGCTTCATTTTTCCAAGGCTGAATCCACCAATTCAATTAAAATATATTTGCATAGTGAAAGCTAAAGCATCAAAGAAAAAATAAAAAATAAACAAGAAGTTATAAGTTCCCAAAAATAAATATTCATTATGTCTAATCTGATCGGAGGACAATATTTTCTAGAATGTTCGTTCAAATCCTAGTTTAAAACTGTTATCTTGCCAAAATGATGGAAGTTACAAGACTTGCCACTGCTGCATGAATCCACTTGGGATATATTTGGTCACCATACCAATCTCATCCTAAACATATGTCCAAGCATAGCCTAATTTTTGAGTATCCATCAATTTGTTCTTCGTTTTTTTATAATTTTTTGGCTTGAGTATGATTTGTTCCAGCGTTTACTTTTTTATGGTCTACTACAACTTGTTTCTAGTTTTCTACTCTTTTTCTCTTTTTCCATTAACATAAAAGGGATCATGCAAAACCTGGAGTGAATGGACAATTTTCTTCTGTCACATAACTCTCGGGTTCTTTCATCATAATATACTACTTTATACTCTTTCTTGTTAAAACAACAGATTTAGTATGTTATGAATTAAGACAAGACAATTTGCTTTAAATTAAATAATGGGCAGCTGAAGATACACACTAGTTCCCATGGTTTTGCTCATTTAATTTAAGTAAAATTGAAGGCGTTGTAATCAGAGCAGAAAAAACCTAAAATCTCAGATATGCCACAAGAAAAATGATATTTGGCGGTTATTTTAGCTTGAAAATTTGAACTTCTACAGCAATAACTTCATGTTTGCTAAGTTAAATACTTAAACCACACAAAAACACTATCAAATATAGCAAAATGCACATTTCCATGTTTAATTAGGTTCCCCCTCTTTGTAGACTTCAGAGCAAATGAATGCAAGCAGCAAACACTACTATTAATTGTTAACATAAAATCAAAGACCTTTTCAGTAAACTACCTGACGGAAAGTCTTCAGCCTATATAAATTTCTTCCTTTCACAAGCAAAGGATATAATGGTGGTAATGGCTTTGTGCCCTGGCTCCACAACACTTCAATCTTTAAAGTAGTCAATTAACATCCATTAGGCAAAAAGTAACATATATCAGATAAAAATTAAGAGAAGGGAGAAAAAATAATTACAGTGAAAGTGTGTTGTTGTTTAGATTTTCCATAGCTTTCTTTCACAACCCTTCCAGCAATTGTTCGCTTTCCTATAACCTTTGCACCGCCTCCCCTTTTAACTTTATCATATCTGACTTGAACCCATAAAAAAAAAGGTTACAAGTAAATTCCAATTCAAATTATAGCTTTGAGTTCAACTTTCATACTTCTGATAAACCTTCTGTTTGAAAAAGACTATGTCGTCTCTACAAACATCACCTGTATTGAGGAAAAAAAAAGCACTCCAACAATTAGTACAATACAGTAAATATGTTTTATTTATTGATCATTTATTATACGCGCGCGCGCGTGATGTGTGTGTGTGTGTGTAGCACAATATTATAACATAAAACATTTTTTCTACCAGTGCAGTTGATAGAAAAGGATGACTTGGGATACAATTTTTCGCCATTATCATCTTTAATCCTGAAGGAAAAAAAAGAAGCACATTTCAATTAATTCCTGGCTAATCATGGATTTATCTCTGCACGTTCTTGCTTGTAAACAAGAAAAACAGATCATATCATGTCAGAACAAAATTTCTCCCTAAGTAATCGCACAATTGCTTGGACTTTTGCTAGACATTTCAAGTGGATTTCAAACATGGATCATTGAAGAATTTCTAATGGAACATACAGAATAATAATTCACGTTGCTGGAATCACATATTTGTCATAAACATATTCAACAAGCAACAACACTGTTCTAGTTAATACATGCCTTAGTAACAGTGTGGTTCGACCATTATATGCAGAAGTAATGAGACCGGTGTTCGATCAGTTTTGAAAAGAATACGAAAGCACCTTTAATCCCACCAGTAATGTTCTATATTCAAACCAATATGTATAAATAAATATTTGTAAAACAATATTATTAAGAATAAGAAATCATATACAACTACAAACGATCAGTATGTTACACACAAATGACAATATACTAACCTCCAATGCTCAAGAATTCTGTTGATACATGTTGCCTTAGTCCCACTTATTCTTAATTCATGTTTTCTCAAATAAGCTTTGCAATCTTCCAATCGAAGCACATCTAAACTTTTCCCATCTATTAAAAAGAGGATAAACCAAATTTAAGTGGTGGATCAAGCTACATGTTGTTAATCCAGATGAACAAACAAAGCTATAGTATTATCAGCGCTTGTTCGGTAACATAGCATCTAGTTTAACAAAAGCCCCTTACATAAGTGACATGTACATATCAGAACCAAACTACATATTTTAATTTATATAACAGTCTTGACCATCAAATTATTATGTTGATTGAGTTATGACCAACTGAGCTCACAATATCAATCTCAAGGCTCTCTACACATGTATAACAAATGGTTTTCTGATCTAATTTATGTCAGAATTAAAACATAAAACTACTGAAAAGTGGAAACGAGGATAATCAAATTTATCAACTTAAAATTAATCCTGATAACAGTTCGTCTATGCAAATGAAAACAATATATATACCTTGGATAAGATGGATAACTCTTTTATATCGGTCTTCATCAGTGTTATTTCCCTTCAAATCATCGTATTCATCATCACTACAAATCCAAGTGAAATTTAAGAAGAAGAAAAGACATTGAAAACTGAGAACATTGTAGGCTAAAAATCAATTACCTATCTGACTCCACGTTGCTATTCTCTTCAATTTCAGAATCGTCTTCGAATTCGGACTCATCTTCAAATTCGGATTCATCTTCGAATTCCGATTCTGGTTCGGATTCGGATTCGGATCCGGGTTCAGATGCGGAATCTTCATCTGAAGAAAGACATATGATCGCTGGCGATTGTTTCGATGTTGAATTAGAAACAGTGGCCATTTTAGTAAACTTGAACTTGTGAAAATGGCCAATTTCTATCATGCCCAACTTTTAACTTTCCCTCCGCTAGGTTTCTATAAAATCTCCCACCCCACGTTTTCTTTTACATTTTCAAAATTAATTTAGCAATCAAAATATTGGTCTAACAACTTCATGTAAAATATGAAAATTGGTCTAACAACTTCATGTAAAATATGAAAAATGAATGGTTAGAAATGTAATCGATTTTTTTTTGTTTGTAAGAGGATTTAACGTTGGATTTATCTTAATTGAAAGTTCAACCAATAAGTTTTGAGATCAAGATCTAACAAAATATTAAAGAAAACGGTAAGCAAACAAATGATGTAATAGTAGTATGATTTTATTATATATTTTTCTGTAATTTCCAAATAGAATTGCAATCAATAATTCGAAATCAAAATCACATTCGAGTTTGTATTCGACAAAATTTCCCTTAGTGAAAATAGTTTAAACCCAATTTTCAAGATGATTTTCCTTTATGTTTAGGTGTAGAGAAATGAATTAAGGTCTGGAATTCGACCTCATTTCTCTAGAAATTTGACTAGGAAATATTTGCATTAGATCCACATAATAGGCAGAATATTATGGATTCTTTGACTCGGCCCGTATGAAATATCACATTGATCGGTACCGATCAATGGACTTTTGATCAATTTCAACATGTAACATGTTGTTTATTATTCCATCATTACTTCATGTTATAACCTCAAACCATGATAGAAGATCAAACTTCATCGACTTTTCACTGTGACTTGATGAACACATCAAGCAATACTTATCCATGTTATCGATTGTTATTGATCGATGATACTTAGTCATTTCTTCAACTATTTCTTTTGTACCATCTTGCACTCAATCAGCTATGAGCTTTATATCCATTTTTTATCTCTCTAAGTCCAACATCATCGGATCATCGTGTGTGAAAAATTATGGATTACACGTTGTCCCCCGAAGTACGCTTTCGCGAGTACAAATTGTGCTTTGTTAAGAGGTAAGCAATCGAATCTTGAATCGACAAGATGCATCTATCAATCAAACCCATGGAATTTTTTGTCTTTTAGATAGCACTTTAACTCCACGTCGTTGAGTCACGTCTATTAAGTCGATGTAATTTCTAGATCCTTGATGTTCGAAGAATTCATCTCTCAAAGTGATAATTCCGTTCATCCATCGGTAGACTATAATCCATAGCCCACCAAAAACCAATTTTAACTTCATGAGGTAAAGTTATCCGAAGAAAATTACAAAATCATCAACTAGTGATCGTATCGATTCATCGATCTAAACCGATCGACGTCTTCTAGTATAAAAGAAATACTAAGCCATTTTTTGCCTTCGCATATTTATTCCGACTATTAACTTCCTCCAACCTACCTACTATCGACCTAGGGCTTCTACCATTGATCAGAACTCTCTCTAAATTCCCTTAAAATGCTCTAGTCAACATAGGTAGATGATCTACATCCCTTTAAGTGCACAAATTCGCTATAACTCAATCGATTTCACATCGATCGGGATCTTTCTTAGTCGTGGTCAATCGATTCTTCTCCCTTGGATTTCGCGGTTTGAAAGTATTTTTTCATTGATTTCATATCAAATATCCATTCACAAGCATTTGACATTGATCTCCTTATCGATTTCAATGCATTTTGATTAATTGCTCAAACATTATATCAATGGATGTCGATCGATATGGGTTGGTTTTGGGGATGTACCTATTTTGGTCGTTGGATACCCTAGGAATACACCTTCTTGATGGAGTTAAGGGTGTGCCCTAGGGGAAATTATGTAATTTATTACACAACTTAACACTTATAAAAGAATATTGTTCGAACTGATGTATGCGCATAGTTTACTTTTCTTTTATACATGTTGTTACATAAAGATGTAAATGATGAATTAAATACATTAAACATATATAGGCATAAAATACATTGGAGAAGTATTTTATTGATTGTAGTTACGAATGTGTTGGGTATTGGATCATACACACACACACTTATACATATACATATACATACACACACACACACACATATATATATATATATATATATATATAACACTAACTCCTTATATGTTCACAGTCAAGATGTATCGATAAAATGATATCGATACGTTTGTTGAGACTAGTGTACACAACTCTTTCCATATGATGAACGGTGACTTACTCATGACCGTTGAGGACACGAAAGTGTTACTTACTAATGGTTTTTTTGGAATAAGCATATAACTCAATGAGAATCTTCTATAGGTTAATATAACTAAAACAAAACAGAAGATCTTAGGGTAACAATGTATTGTAGACTTCAGATTTGAGGGTACTATTGATCTTAAGTAACTAGAATGTGCTTTAATTATGGTCAAGCACGTTGCATGGCGACCATGTCACGGCTGTAGTTTGATACACGTTGAACTGCTTGAAATGAAACACTGCCCAAAAAAGGATTTATCTCCTTTGTTATATAATGTTAGTATTGCCATAATTAGTAGTCAACTTAAAGTCAAAATTGATTGCCATAGTCAATTCATTAATTGATAAATGCTATCAAATTGAACCAAGGACTTTAAAGTACTCTATGCAATTAAATATGGATATTAATATAGTTTTTGTCCTTAGACTAAACTCTAGATATCTAGGTGATACAGTGATTTCGAAAAGAATACGTGTACAAAATGTCATTGTTAGGTGAGCTTATTTTTTATTAGAAGATGAATTTCACCTAAATTATACATAAGCATTGAAATTTGTCTAATACTATGCTTTAGCAAAATCCATACATGCTTCGGTGTTTAAATTATTTAAATAGTGATTGAGACCAGGTTCACACTCAAAATTTAACACAACTGCATTGCTAATTATTTTCAAATTCGACCAATAGGAAGATAGTTTATAAATGTTATAAATTAATAATAAATTAATACAAATGTTGTATTAATATTGCATGACATTTTTAAAGATTAAAATTGATCAAAACGGTGTATAAAAGTTATATGACGGTTCAATCGGTTAAGGAGCTAGAATTAAATAATTGAAATAATAATTCAAATAGGAGCCAAATGGGCCATTAACCATGCTAGATCAATGATGTGGCCAGCCAAAAATTTCTAATAGAGAGACTATATTAGGTCTTCTAGGGCTAGAGAAAAATGAGGAGAAAATTATGCAAATCATTGGGTATAAATAGTACAACCTCCACTCATTTTTATTTACATTTTTCTAAAAGAGCTCATGCCCCATTAGCCCTCATTGGTGAAGCTAAAGAATTAGCCTCATAAATTGAATCCAAGGTTTAGAGAGGAAATTCTAACAACGACTTGTTTGGCTTTTGGCAAGGCATCAACAGTGAAAGGTTTCAACTTCTAATTTAGATATGTTCATATATATATATATATATTGTTACTACAAATATTCATATTGAGTTTCTAAAGAAAAAGCATGTCGAGTTAGAAGGCAATATGGGATGTCGAGCCATAAGAAAGCCAAACTAACAAGCATTCAACGTCTAACAAAGAGGTATCAAGCTTAAAGAAGGTAAAGTTATCAAGCAAAGGGATGCCGAGTTTCTAAGGGTGTCGAACTCCAAATAGATGACAAATAATGAAGAGGTGTCGAGTCTCTAAGGGTAGCGAGTCTCAACAACAATAAGTCTTATCGAGTATTAACAAGTAATAGACAATGTCGAACAACAACAATGAAGAGAGATATCGAAGGTCTAACAATAAGAGGATATCGAATTTCTAAAAGCCAATGGAGGTGCCGAACCAATAAATGCTTACGTTATTAAGCCCAAAATAGCTGGGAAGACAAAGACATAAGAAGATGGTGCTGAGCCTCAACAACCATAAAGGTTGTTGAGCATCAAGAGTAGAAGATGGTATCGAATGATTAACAATAAAGATAAGGTGTCGAGTCTTTGAGAGATGATGGAGGTACCGAATCACTAAATGTTAATGAACTTCCACAACACAAAGAACGCTGAAGCTCTACAACATACATCGTTATAAAGCATGTAATAAAGGAGGGATGCCACATCAAGATGTCGAGCTTCTAGATAGCAAGAGGGGGGTTTCGAACAAGGGATGACGAATATCAACAATACAAATGAGATGATGAATATCAACAATGCATAGGAGATGTCGAATATATAACTGATGGACACGTGACGACCATGCCGCCTACCTCTATAAATATACCCCCTTGGCCATTCAAATGGGGGCGAATTCTTCTTTCCTCATTTCTTATATTTTCAAAGTTGCAACCTTAAATTAATTGGGGATTTTAGAGCCAATTGTACATTTTTGACTTTTTTCACATAAGGACTTAGATAATGAACTTTTTATAGCACACTTCAATTAAATAAATATATTCGATCGATTATTGAACTTATGACATGCATATGACTTCTTGTACTTGACTCGAACTACGGACATGCATATTTCATTCTTTTGGACTTTGACTAATTGGACTTTGACTTGCATACTTCACTCGAGCTTTGCATAAGGCTACCTAAGCCCTTATTTGAACTTGAGTTGACCTACCTTGCATATTGGGTTAACAAAGAAATTTGTTAACATTTTGATACTAGAAGGAGGGCTTGAAC
Organism: Allium fistulosum; assembly: GCA_030737815.1. Classification (NCBI taxonomy): domain Eukaryota; kingdom Viridiplantae; phylum Streptophyta; class Magnoliopsida; order Asparagales; family Amaryllidaceae; genus Allium; species Allium fistulosum. Next base: position 539,008,988 of record CM060901.1, on the reverse strand, counting down.
CTCCTATTCCTTGCATATTCCTGTAAAGAACTTCCCCTAAGCTTATATAAAAAAGGATATAGAGAACTTTCCCAACCTGCATATCTCCTCAAAGAACTTTCCAAACCTTGCATAACTCATCTTGAACGGCATAATGACCATTTCAGAACAAGGAGCCTCTAAGCCTCACTTGCCCAAACCAGTTTATCAATTCAAACATAGTTTACGATTCCACTAGGAACAAGTGTTAAGAGAATTAGCATTGATGACTTTAGCTGAAAAAAGACGAGTAATTCCTTATGACCTAGATAACTGGAACATAAATCCAATCCATATAGGATCTACCCCGATCTTCGCTTATTGCCCTACTCCAAGAAAAGAAAACAAGAACAGGAATAATCTATTCTTGGAAATGAGGAAAACTATACAACTCCAAGCTAAAGAACTATCTTCAAAGAGGAAATAACAAAGGATTTTGATATGTTTTCCCAAAAGTAGAAGAGAATAATCGAATGCTCTCCAATTAGAACTCGATAATTTTCAACGCAAAAACTAGTCGTTAGAACTGAAGAGCCTATCCAAAGTTATAAGAAAACCAAATGGTGACCAAAGACATGATCCCCTAAGAATTCCCGATATATTAAAGCCCATTCCCTTACCACCTCCTACGACAACATCTATCTCCAACTAAAGAGAGGCTGAATTATTGGCCTTTAAAGAAGAAGCCACCAGGAAATGAAAGAAATCTCAAGGGCGCTTATTGCCAGTATCATCGAACGAATGGACATGAGACCAATCGGTGTTGAGCCCTTAAAGGAACGATCAAGAATTTTCTAGGAAAATGGGAACTTCAAGAATTTGTTAGCATGATTTCATTAAAAAGCAAATGTGTCTACAAAGGTCAAGCGATTAATAGAGAGAAACGCTTCATGAAAACAATTTATAAAATAAAAGAAAAAAGCCTTTGATCCCACCAAGATTGCCTGGTCAAAGCACCTCCTAGAGGGAGGTAGGAGTAAGCCTCTGGTCCTGCCTATAAGACCTAGCCAGAGCACTGAAAGCCTTTGGTCCCGCCTACGTGGCCTGGTCAAAGCGCCTCCTAGAGGGAGGACGAAGTAAGCCTTTGGTCCCGCTTAAGATAGCCTGGTCAAAGCATCGACCAGCCTTCGTTTCCGCCTATAAGGCCTGACCAAAGCGCCTCCTAAATGGAGGACAGTAAGAATTTGCATCTGCCTAAGATGGCTATCCGAACGCACTAACCTGCCTAAATCATCACCTATAAGGTAATAAGGGACTCAAGCTTAAATCATAGCCTATAAGGTGATAAGGGGCAAAAGAGATCACAGCCTAAATCATTATCTATAAGGTAATAAGGGGCTTAAGCCTAAATCATCACTTATAAGATGATAAGGGGCAAAAGAGATCAAAGCCTAAATCACTACCTAAGGCGGTAGTAAGGGGCAAAGGAAACCAATCAGACATGTGTGACTTCATCTTGAGAATGCATCAAAGACATATTTTGGAGGAAGAGCAATCAAACACGATTAGTCTTGCGCCAAGGCAAAGTTAAAACAACTTTCGGAGGAAGAATCAAAAGCTATCTATTACCCAGAATCAAGGATTTTTAATGCCAAATATGGATGGGAGTGCAGACAAAGAAACCTTTCGGAGGATTGTCTATCTTTCCGGATGGGCCTGCCACTGTATCCTCCATATTGGTAATCCTAAATTATTGAAGAATAGTGTTGACTTCATCCTAGGTAGTTATAAAGAATTAAGCATGCCTATAATCTCCTTTACCTGAAGCAGGAGAAGGTTTGGAACCCTTACCAATTTTCGTACTAGCCATTTATCTGCCAGATGATATTACATAAGATCTGAGAAATATTTTATATTCTATAAAAGTTTAAAATACTTAAGAGCATGTTGAAGAAAAGTTGAATCCCTAAATATGGATGCAAGAATGGACAATTGGATGTCTAACCTATAAATAAATAATTAATTGAAAACTATTAGGGTCACTATGAAATGCCAAAACTATGAATGGTTATTGAATCTATAACCACTTGATAACTCACTAAGTAGTTCATTACTAGATATTGGGTCTATATTGAGATGTCAAGTTCGTAGCTGCTTAGCACCTTCATAACTAATTGAAAACTCATTTATAATTATTAAGTTCATAGCTAGATAACTAGCCACTGAGTTCATAATAAAGAATCAAACTTACATTACGTTGTTGAGTTCACAATGGGGTGTCAAATTTGTGATCGGTTGTTAGGTCCATGACAAGGTATTGATCTCATAAATTGTTAATGAGTTAGAAATTGTTTAAAGGCGCTTAAATTAATGATTGAGTTTGTAAAATGTCAAATGCATAAACAACTAATGAATTCATAACTAATTAAAAATGCTATAACTTCTGAATCCATAGTGAGGTGTCGAATTCATACAAGGTATTGAGTTTATAACCACATAACAACCCTTTAAGAAGTTATCGAATTTATAGAAAGATAACAGCTCACTATATGATTGCCGAATAATTGACTAAATAACCATTCTTTAAACAACTTTCATACTAATAATTGGTTATCGAATATCTAGATAACTATCGAACCTCTAACTGATTGTCGAGTTTGTGACTAGTTAATGAAACCTAAAGAAGGTACCAAGTTTTAAAGTAGTCATCGAATTTTAAAAAGACCGATGAATCCGTGAACCAGAAACTAATTAATACCAGGTTATCGAACTTTAAAGAGGATATCGAGTTTTTAATAGTTAGCTAAATTCTCAATTAAGTGACGATTTTTTAAGTTGGTATTAATCTTATCATCATCAAAACTCCAGAAAGCTACTGAATGTCTAGAAATTTTTTGAATTCACGGTAGCTACAAGATTATCGAGCTTCTATCAAACAAAAAAGAAATATACGACAATTAGCATTTGAACCCAAACAATAAACTTCTTAAAATTATAATGAGTATAAAAGTTCAATCCACAGTTCGATCCCCAAAAGCACATCGAAAGTATAAGATATAGCTTGAAATCATGCTCGAATGTTGTGGAAATCAAAAGTTTTTGATCAAAATGAAGAAACTAAAATTGTTGTTTCAAATTTAGATTACAGTTAAAAGCCTGAAGAAGGAGGAGGAGCAGATATTTATAGGAAAATGGGAAATAATCTGGGGTGTTGATTTCAGTTTAAATGGACGAATGAGATCAAAATGGAATACTAATAAGCGGTAGTGCGGATATCAAGGCGGTAAATGCCAATATCGAGGCAGTAACCTAAAAAGGCAGAATATACTAAAGTATAATCAATCTCTTCTACATGGGGAGGGGGGAGGTAAATGTTATTACAAATATTCATATCATGCTTTTAAAGAAAAAGCATGTCGAGTTAGAAGGCAATGTGGGATATCGAGCTAGTAGAAAGCCAAACTAACAAGCGTTCAACATTTAACAAAGAGGTATCAAGTTTAAAGAAGGTAAAGTATCAAGCAAAGGGATGTCGAGTTTTTAAGGGTGTCGAACTCTAAATAGATGGAAAATAATGGAGAGGTGTCGAGTCTCTTAGGGTAGCGAGTCTCAACAACAACAAGTCTTATCGAGTATTTAACAAGTAATAGACAATGTCAAACAACAACAAAAAAGAGAGATATCGAAGGTCTAATAATAAGAGGATATTGAATTTATGAAAGGAAATTGAGGTGCCGAACCAATAAATGCTTAGGTTATTAAGCCCCAAATAGTTGGGAAGACAAAGACGTAAGAAGATGGTACCGAGCCTTAACAACCATTGTCGATCATCAAGAGTAGAAGATGGTATCAAACGATTAACAATAAAGAGAAGGTGTTGAGTTTTTGAGAGATGATGGAGGTATCGAATCACTAAATGTTAATGAACTTCTACAACACAAAGAACGACGAAGCTCTACAACATGGATTGTTATAAAGCATGTAGAAAAGGAGGGATGCCATATCAAGATGTCGAGCTTCTAAATAGCAAAAGGGGGATTTCGAACAAGGGATGACAAATATCAACAATACAAAGGAGATAATGAATATCAACAATACAAAGGAAATGACGAATATCAACAATGCATAGGAGATATCGAATATCTAGCTAATGGACACATGGCAGCCATGCCGCCTACCTCTATAAATAGAGCCCCTTGCCCTTTCAAATGGAGGCGAATTATTCTTTCCTCGTTTCTTACATTTTCAAAGTTGCAACCCTAAATCAAATTGGAGGTTTTAGTGCCGACTGTACATTTTTGACTTTTTTTCACATAAGGACTTATATAATGAACTTTGTATAACACGCTTCAATTGAATAAAGATATTTGATTGATTATTGAACTTATGATAAGCATATGACTTCTTGTACTTGACTCGAACTATAGACATGCAAATTTCATTATTTTGGACTTAGGCTTGGACTTTGACTTGCATATTTCACTCGAGCTTTGCATAAGGCTACGTAAGCCCTTATCTAAACTTGACTTGACCTACCTTCCATATTTAGGTTAACAAAGAAATTTGTAATGCGCGCGCGCACACACACACATGCGTGTGTGTATTTGTATGGTATTAAACCATGATGTATCTTGGCAAAGAAAAGGTTTATTTTTGTTATAATATTTTATAAATAAAATTATTTCAAACAATATATATTATATATACTGATACTTCGGCACGTCCATTGGATGTGAACAAAGAAATACCTGAATCAAATCCAAATTATCACCAAATAATAGATGTATGCATATGCAATATTTGACATCCAATATTTTGTTAGAATGCGGATTAAGGATCTTAAGGCTAGAATTAACACTAGAGGGGGGTGAATAGTGTTTTAAGAAATTTGTTACTCTTTTTGAATTTATCTTAATTTGTTAACAATGTATACACTAATCAGACACAGATATGAACACAGAATCAAACACAGATGCAAATATAAAGTAAAAGCAGTAAAGGAAAGAACACACCGGATTTTATACTGGTTCGGAGTTACCCTACATCCAGTCCCGCAACACAAGTACGGATTTCCTTTCAAAAACAATTCTTACAAATACAACCCTCGATTTCAAGGCCACGAGGTACACCGCTCCAGATTCACAATCCTCTGGGTAGAGATACTTGATTTCCAGGGCAACAAGTTCACCCAATTGATTTCCAAGGCTACAATCACACCTTTTCTCGCTTGATTGATTACAAAAAGTCTATATATAACTTAGATTAGCACTTGGATCTTGTAGAGATAGTGGAGAGAATCAAAACCAGAAATTATCTAGTTAGATTCGATATTGATTTCGGCAGGGTAATGGTGTAATTTGTAAATAAGAAAGTGGAGAAGAAGAAGAGAAGTTAAATCAGAGAAAAAAGTGAATAAAATTCGTTGAAAACACCCTTTATTTATAGTCGACATGCCCTTGTATTTTTTTTGGTGATTTGTTTTTCTTTGAAAATAATTTCTATATTATATTATACTTATATTTAAACTTTATAAATATACTTATATATAGTTATAATACATAAATAACTATAGAGAACAATATTGAAATATATATAATAATTTTCTATACTTTTATATTTAAATCTTAAGTATAAATATATAAAACAGCTAAATATATTAATATCAAAATTGTAGTTTAAAAACTTAGGATAATAATTTAAAATCAAAGATATTTAAAATTAAGGATATTTAAAACTAAGGATATTTTTGAGGCTAAAATATATTGAAAAACCAGGACAGATGATTTCTGTTTTTAAACAGGAATATTTAAAATCATTTTGAAAAACAAGCTATATATTTTGAAAATCATTTTGAAATAAAAGTAAGTGGATACAAAAAGATGTTCCACTAAATTTTTCATAGGTTCCATCCTACTTAGGGTTCCATCCCTTTAACGAGCACGAAGTGGATTTCATTCCACGAATAAAATAGATTTTAAGATGTCAGTGCCTTTCTATGAGTTTTAACAATATTCCTAACTATATAACTTATCTTGGAAACTTGAACTCTTGAAATTCTTGATACTCATGAGTCTTGAATCTTGATATCTTCAATCTTTGATCTTGAATCTTTATACTGTACAGTTCTTCATTCTTTAGTACCTGCAAACATATCTATATATATCTACACAATAATGTTAGTATTATATATTTTATAATCTAATTCTAAGTAAGGTTGTTGTCATCAAAACCAACTCCTCAGGGACTAACAATCTCCCCATTTTTGATGATGACAACCTTTGTTTATAAAATATCACTTCTATCCTAATACTTCTAATAACTCCCCCTTAATATATGCCTAACTATCCTATTTTATACTTCTCCCCCTTTGTCATCAACAAAAACCATATAACTCCATAATTATAATAGTATATAATTCTATATAACTCCCCCTGAAACTAAGACTGCATTACTTGTGATTATAATGATAGTGTTATCATACATAATCAATACTTAACTTTAAACTAAACCCTTAATAACTATTTTTCCTAACTAATAAACTATATATTCAAAAGATAAGAGAATATATGAATAAGAGAACACAATTTATTATATAATGTTATATTTACATGTGTGTAAACTATGTAAACAAATATACATGTGTTTTTTTAATATAAACAACTATATATACAACGATACGAACGAAAGAATGAAAGAAAGAACACTAAGGAGTATTCTTGACAATATGAGATCTATGAAGACAAATATACATGTGTTTCAAATTTTGGTGGGAATTTTAATTTTCAAAAAATACCGTTATATGTCGACATGGTGGGATATGGGGTTGTCGACAGGGGTATTTTAATTTTGGCTTCTAATTTATTTTTAATTTATTTAATTATACTTGTTATATATTTATGTTTTATATTTCAGTTATTGAACAAATACCTAATTCTCTTCTTAATTTAGTAAATATAGATTCATTTAATGGTTTTGTTAAGATATCAGCAGTTTGATTCTCAGAGTTTATATATTCGAGAGTAATTACTTCTTTAGTTATATTATCTCTAAGAAAATGATGTCGAATATCAATATTTTTAGTTCGAGCATGATGAGTAGGATTTTTAGATAAATTTATTGCACTAGTATTATCACAATAAATTGGCGATTTGAGATATTTAATCCAAAATCTCTTAAGGTTTGTTGCATATATATTACTTGAGAACAAGCCAAAGCAGCAGAAATATACTCTGCTTCAGTTGTTGATAGAGAAACTGTATTTTGCTTTTTACTAAACCAGGAAACCAGAGAATGTCCCAAAAAGTGACAAGTTCCACTTATACTTTTTCGGTCTGATTTACATCCAGCATAGTCAGCATCACAGTATGATATTAAATAAAATGAATCATTTTTAGGATAAAATAAGCCATAATCAGAGGTGTGTTTAATATATCTTATGATACGTTTTACAGCTTTTAAGTGAGTTTCTTTAGGATGAGATTGATATCTTGCACAGAGACATACACTATGCATGATATCAGGTCTACTAGCAGCGATATAGAGCAATGATCCGATCATTCCTCTATAAAACTTTTGATCTACATCTTTCGAGAGATCTTCTTTACGGAGATATTCATTGGTTGCCATGGGAGTAGGTTTTCCACTCGCAGTAGTCAAACCAAATTTATTAACTAGTTCTTTAGCATATTTTTCTTGACTAATAAAAATACCATTATCTAACTGTTTTATTTGCAATCCTAGAAAGAAGTTTAATTCACCCATATGACTCATCTCAAACTCTTTTGTCATTATTTCAGAAAATTCTTTATTCATTTCGAAGTTAGTTGAACCAAAAATGATATCAGCTACGTATACTTGAACTAGTTGAATATCATTTTTATTTCTTTTAATAAAAAGAGTATTATCTATTTTACCAATTTCAAAATTTGATTGTAATAAATAAGATCTTAGTCTATCATACCAGGCTCTAGGAGCTTGTTTTAGACCATATAAAGCTTTCTTAAGTTTGTACACATGGTTTGGTAATTTTTCATCTTCAAAAAGTGGTGGTTGTTCAACATATACTTCTTCTTTTACAAATCCATTTAAAAATGCACTTTTAACATCCATTTGAAATAATTTGAAATTATTATGATTTGCAAAAGCAAGTAGAATCCTAATGGCTTCTAATCTTGCTACAGGAGCAAAGGTTTCGTCACAATCTATACCTTCTTCTTGACAATAACCTTGGGCGACTAATCGTGCTTTATTTCTAACGACCTCACCTTGTTCATTCATTTTATTTTTATAGACCCATTTAGTTCCAATTATAGTTTTATCTTCAGGTCTAGGAACAAGTTCCCAAACTTCATTTCTAGTGAATTGATTTAATTCTTCTTGCATAGCCAAAATCCATGAATCATCAGTTGATGCTTCTTTAGGATTTTTGGGTTCAATAGATGATATAAATGCTACATTACTCATTTTACTTAGTTGATTTCTAGTTGTAACAATAGATTGCATATCTCCTATTATATTTTCAATAGGATGATCTTTTAAAAGTTTAATCCTTTTATTAGGATGATTAATTTCATTATTAATTTCTGTTGATTCCTGATTTTGAGTAATTAAATCTTCTTCATCATTTGTAATTTCAAAATCTTTTAAATTTTCATCAAACGAAACATGCATTGTTTCTTCGATGGTGTTAGATCTTAAATTAAAAACTCTATAAGCTTTACTTCTATTAGAATATCCGATAAAGATTCCTTTATCGGATTTAGGATCAAATTTATCCAAATTATCTTTTGTATTTAAATAAAGCATTTACTTCCAAAAATTCTGAAGTATGATACCTTAGGTTTCTTTCCATGAAGAAGTTCATAAGGTGTCTTATCAGTTAAAGGTCTAATTAAAATTCTATTCAAAATATAACAGGCGGTAGCAACAGCTTCTGCCCAAAAGTGTTTTGGTAAATTACTATCTGAAAGCATAGTTCTCGCACACTCTTGTATCGTTCTATTTTTACGTTCAACTACTCCGTTTTGTTGTGGAGTTCTTGGAAATGAGAAATTGTGAGTTATTCCCTTTTTATTACAGAATTCCTCAAACTTTTCATTTTCAAATTCACCACCGTGATCACTACGAATAGTTATAATTTTTAAAGATAATTGATTTTGAATCCTTTTTGTAAAGTTCTTAAAACATTCAAAAGTATCACTTTTATGTTTCAAAAATATTGTCCATGTAAATCTAGAATAATCATCTACAATTACAAAAACATATTTACTATGATTTATTGACTGAATTTGAGATGGACCAAATAAATCAAGATGAAGTAACTCAAGGGGTTTTGAAGTTGAAATCATATCTTTTAATTTAAAGGAACTTTTTCTAAGCTTTCCTAATTGACATGCATCACATAAACTATCTACTTTAAAATTCATTTTAGGGAGGCCTCTTACTAGATCATGTTTTGACAGTCTAGATAAGAGTTTGAAATTCAAATGTCCAAATCTCTTATGCCAAATCCAAGGGTCACTTGTATTTGCCAAAAGACATAGGTTATCATTTGAAACTTTCATACTAAGAATATAAATATTCTTTTTCCTAATTCCCTCAAATATTATGGTTGAGTTATTATCTTCAATATGACATTTATCTTTTTCAAATTTAATCTTATATCCTTTATCATAGAGTTGACTAATACTTAGTAGATTATATTTTAGATTCTTAACTAGCAAAACATTAGTAATAATAGTAGTTTCAGAGTTACCGACATTGCCGATGCCAATTACGTATCCTTTCGAGTTGTCTCCAAAGTTAACCAGTCCTCCGTCTTTGTATATAATATTATTCAGTATATCCAGATTACTAGTCATGTGTCTAGAGCATCCACTATCAAGTATCCACTTATTCCTTTTGATCTGCACAGATTGTCCATTGTGGATTGATTCCTTAATACCCATAAAGCATCTTTCCTGCACATTATAAAATTTGGGTAGACAACTAGAATTTGAATAACATTCATATGCAGACTCATGGAACAATGATGATTTAAACAATTCTAAACTAGTTTTAACAGATTTTTCAAAAATAGCCATTTTAAAACTTTTCAAAATCCAGATTATGAAACTTTTGAAAACAAAGCTCTGATACCAATTGTTAGAATGCGGATTAAGGATCTTAAGGCTAGAATTAACACTAGAGGGGGGTGAATAGTGTTTTAAGGATCTTAAGGCTAGAATTAACACACCGGATTTTATACTGGTTCGGAGTTACCCTACATCCAGTCCCGCAACACAAGTACGGATTTCCTTTCAAAAACAATTCTTACAAATACAACCCTCGATTTCAAGGCCACGAGGTACACCGCTCCAGATTCACAATCCTCTGGGTAGAGATACTTGATTTCCAGGGCAACAAGTTCACCCAATTGATTTCCAAGGCTACAATCACACCTTTTCTCGCTTGATTGATTACAAAAAGTCTATAACTCAGATTAGCACTTGGATCTTGTAGAGATAGTGGAGAGAATCAAAACCAGAAATTATCTAGTTAGATTCGATATTGATTTCGGCAGAGTAATGGTGTAATTTGTAAATAAGAAAGTGGAGAAGAAGAAGAGAAGTTAAATCAGAGAAAAAAGTGAATAAAATTCGTTGAAAACACCCTTTATTTATAGTCGACATGCCCTTGTATTTTTTTTGGTGATTTGTTTTTCTTTGAAAATAATTTCTATATTATATTATACTTATATTTAAACTTTATAAATATACTTATATATAGTTATAGTACATAAATAACTATAGAGAACAATATTGAAATATATATAATAATTTTCTATACTTTTATATTTAAATCTTAAGTATAAATATATAAAACAGCTAAATATATTAATATCAAAATTGTAGTTTAAAAACTTAGGATAATAATTTAAAATCAAAGATATTTAAAATTAAGGATATTTAAAACTAAGGATATTTTTGAGGCTAAAATATATTGAAAAACCAGGACAGATGATTTTGGTTTTTAAACCAGAATATTTAAAATCATTTTGAAAAACAAGCTATATATTTTGAAAATCATTTTGAAATAAAAGTAAGTGGATACAAAAAAGATGTTCCCCTAGATTTTTCGTAGGTTCCATCCTACTTATGGTTCCATCCCTTTAACGAGCACGAAGTGGATTCCATTCCACGAATAAAATAGATTTTAAGATGTCAGTGCCTTTCTATGAGTTTTAACAATATTCCTAACTATATAACCTATCTTGGAAACTTGAACTCTTGAAATTCTTGATACTCATGAGTCTTGAATCTTGATATCTTCAATCTTTGATCTTGAATCTTTATACTGCACAGTTCTTCATTCTTTAGTACCTGCAAACATATCTATATATATCTACACAATAATGTTAGTATTATATATTTTATAATCTAATTCTAAGTAAGGTTGTTGTCATCAAAACCAACTCCTCAGGGACTAACATATTTGTGTGTATAAAATTACAATGGAATAAGATTAAAATTTCACTGAAATACTTAGTTAGGCATAGATAAATTAGTACTCAAGTCAAGTGTTTTCACCTTTAGCAATCAAATACAATGACTACTAGACTACATAATTATTTGTTGATTTATTTCAGAATTTTGCTACAATTCGTGAAATCTTGGGCATGGGATGATGGGTAGGATTGGCAGTCTACAGATTTGAAACTAAAACTCCATTCTTTCCCTTTATTTTACTTTGTACTCATGATAGACTATGGATTTTGGATCTTATAGTTTTTTCCCTTTCAATACAAAAGTAAAGTTAACTAATTTTTTAAAATAAGTGAAACAAAATTTGGAAGATTTCACTTATTTAGTTCATAGATATTCAAATATGAATAGGAATTTCATCTTCTTAAGTAACAAATAACATGCAATGGGCTTAAGAAGATTTTAGATGCACCAAAGATGTGTAACTTAATGTTGCCAGTGAAGAAATAAATTTAAAATATAATGTTTTTTAGTTTTACTTTCCAAGTTTATTATAGTTGAGTATCATAACATTGAAAAAAAACAACAAGACTAATGCGTATTAATTTTCATTAATTCCCTCTATATTACATGGAAATAAACCAAAAATTATACATAGCCACATGAAAATATTACTGGGATACTCCATTAAATATCAATGATTAAATCAATATAAAATATTTGGAAAAAAAATAAACAATGTTGCATAGTTAGATATATTATTTTAACAGCCAAATTAATCCCCTACACGACATACTTCATCTTCTACCCAACTATCGAGATCATCCACCATCCTATTCACTTAGTTCACTTTTGGCATGCTAGTCTTCATCTGTGCAAATAATTTATTGTTATGTCAACGAATTGACCCCTTAACTGAAACATGCCCAAAACCGATAATAACTATTATTTGAATCAATTTCAAGAATCCAAGCCTTCACTACTTCTATTTTTTATTCTTCTTAGTCTAATCATAACACCATTTTCATATTTTGATATTCCATTTTTCTAAGGGAGAAACTAACCTAAGAATGAATGTTAGTTTCAACTACAATTTCAGAAATGTACCACAAATAACTTTGTGATATAAGCACTCCCATAATTTAAAATGAATCATATTCATTTTTCTCTTGAAGATAACATTAGCATGTAAAAGAAAGATTCAAGCTTTCATTCAGACCTTTAATCCTAGAGCTTGTAATTGGTTGGTCGTTAGATGGATCAAATAAGGTGAACTTGTTAATGGATTTAAGAATCCAACAATATGGTGGATAGTGACATTGAAATTGCTTATGACCCACCTCTTCGTCATCACCATTAAGAGCTAGAGATGCATAATATTAAGAGGCGTAGTGATTCAATGTGTGTAAACATAACAGTATAATGAAATGAAAGGAATTGGGTATACTCTTTGTGTGTAAACTATAAACAAAAACATATTCTTTTCAATCATAGTATTACAACATTACACTCACTAACTCACTTGTTTTGAGTACATTCATAAAGCCCATAAAGCACTTTGTCTTCTCAATCATAGTTTCATTTTCAATCTTCTTATTCTTTTTATATGTCTTCCCTTTCTTGGCTTTTAATAGTCTATGCTTTTAACTATTATCAATGAGACTATTTTTCAATCTAGGGAAGGTGGATCCTCTCTATATAAATCGTTGATGCTCTTTTATAGATGTAGGATTTGTATGTGAATCAAATGAAAATTTCGATAGATAATATATGAGGTATATGTGGATGCCTCGTAAATGAATTCTATCATATTATCCTTGTGTATATGTACGCAAACATTGTAGAAAAAACAAAGAAAACTATGTAATCAAAAACATATTTTGTAAGCAATTAAAGAGTTAGTTAGAAGTTGTCAAAAACACTATAAAATAACTGCATGAAAGTAACGTGAGAGGAAAATATAGTGGATATCGAAAACCTAACCTTTGCATTAAAATTGGAAGCAATGCATTAAATTAAAGTGGACTAATTAATCATATTTGCGAATGGGAGTAAAATTCTCCTTGTAGAAAACCTTGGAATCAATCATGCATAAGGTAAAATTTTAATACCAAACAATTTGAATGACCAATAATATTATCATATATTTTACATTGTTTTTATGAATTTCCCAGGTCTATACAAATGAGGAATAAAATATAAATCTAAACAAATTCATAGTATTTTTGTTTGCATTTCTAATGTATATAATGAATTTAACAGAAAATTGCAAGTGGTGATTAGAAAATGAAAGCTTACTCTTTAGTTAAGCTAAAAAGAGGAACCCTTTAAAGAATTTCTTGTGTGCCTGCGTTGTTCGGTTGTTGATGACACATGGCATTGGCGATAGGATTTGACTTGCATGCTCGATTTTTTCGACGTTATTGCATTATTTCACTGGAATTTGATAAATCATAACATGAATATGCATGATTCTAAGATGGTTAACAAAGGTTGATCATTTGAGGTGATGGACTTCGTTGCATTATTGGCAGAAATGTCTATTTTTCCTATGTTTTGAGTTTTGACGATAATTATGATGAAGATGCTTCTGATAAAATGAATAAAATATATGTGGCAAGAAATGGAAATGGAAGGACATCCCTTGGCATGGTTAGTGAGTTACTGTAAGAACGTGGGGGACTCATAATGACCAAAATATCCATATCATGCTCATGAATTTTAAACTGGCACTTTAGACATTTCCAAAGCTTCAAAACCAGGTTTTGCTATTATATATAGATATGTTATTTTTTATTTCAAAAAAAGTAAAAAAAAATTTGATATGCTTGTTTTATAATTATATATCTGTTTTTAACTGTATATATATACATTATAATAGGTATTCTATTTATATAAAACTACAAATTTGTTTTTGGTTTTAAAAAATAAAAAATAAAAAATATTAATTTTTTATTTTGTTTTTCCCAAAACAAAAAGGGTTTATATATATACTAATTTGTCTATTTCCATATGGAAATTAATCAAATAAAAAATTATTCTTTCCTATTGGCTTGTAGTTAAAAAAAGAAAAACTATTTTTTAGATGTATATTATATTTAAAATTCAGACACAATTAAATTCGGATTTTGAATTATTAGGGCATATAAATCCTTTCTGATTTATTTAAAAAAATTTAGTCTACAATATGCAGGCGGCATGTTAGAGAATAAAAAAATTATATACTACGACATACATATTTATTTTGAAATAGTTGAAGTTTTAAATTTTGAATTTTAGATAATTTTATAAAACCAAAATATTTTATAAAATATTTTAAACCCAAGTTTATATATTTTATTTAAATTAAAGTTATATCAAAAATTATTTTCAAACAAATTATTATACACACACACACATTTATGTGTTTCAGTGCAGCATTGATGGCTGGGTAAAAGAACCGTATTAGTATAAATTCAATGATATACATATATATATATATCCATTTTTATTGGTTTTACATCATTTTATTAACCACGGGACATAATGTCAAATTTTCAATTATTTCGTTGATAATTTTCATAATAATATGATTATGATGTTCGTATTGTGAATTTGAATATCACATAACATCAAAACATTAAATATAAAATTAACATAAAATAACTGTTACCGATAAATTTTCTACAGTCTTAGAATTGACTCGAACTAGAAGAAGAACTTTCTTGTCATAAAATGAAGAATACTAGTTGATACCGCATCTAAGTCCAGTTGTCGTGGCTAAACGATATTTTGATGGAACCATACTTCGAAATGATGAAGGAATGGATCAAGAAGCTTGAGAGTGATCATAGACGGAGTGCTAAGGAAAAGTTCCAGATTCGGAACAAACTTGATCGACCAGTACCGATTGATCCATCATTGGTGCCTTGCCGATCAATCAAAAGATAGATTTTAGGCCCACTTTCCTTTTACTATGATCCTACATATCATTTTGAAGAAAAAGACGAGTTTTAAAGATGAAACATTGATCGGTCCAAATTACCATCATGCCCCTAAAGACCAGAAGCTTGAATACTTGCATTTTAGAAGAAAAGAGTCGAAATGGTCAAAATATCGATTAGTCTGATCCATGGATCGATCGGTACCAATCTATCAAATCTTGAGAAACGTGCCAAATTGATTGGTTCTTCGTGTTGGAAACTCGGATCTAGGAAAACGACTGATTCAAACTAGATATGCCGATTCTAGTGCATGGATTTGTCTATAAATAGCTATCTACAACATGTGGAAAAGGACTTTGGCAAATCCATACGACTTTCGACACTCCGATTAACTTTTCTAAGGGAAAATACTACCAATCTAAGCTCCAATCATTTTAGTTCAGAATTCTCATGTAACATTGGTTGTCCCAGAAAAGAGTAATCGCTAAAAACGATGAAGCCGACATTGCTAGAGATTTGCCGAACCATTATAGAAATATAGTCACTTTCCCATTATTCTCTTTGGTTTCTAACATTTTTCATTTATTAACTATGTTTCTAGTAATTTGGGCTATTAGCCTAGAAAAAGGCTAAAAAAATTTGTGCTTTCATTGAGAATTGAACTCAGGTCTAACCTGTTAAAGATAAAGAAGCCAACTACTAGGAAGACTACAACTAAAGGGAACCATAGAAGTACAGGAGCAGTCAGGAAGTGTCCTCTAGTTCAAACCCACCTTTAAACTTTATGACCAAAGATGAGATGGAAGGAATGATGATGAATATGCAAAGATGTTGTTAGTCTGACAGAAGGAGATGTTAACTGCTTTTTCCAACGAATGAAGCAATAAAGAGCGATTGGAGATACCGGAGATCAAGGCCAAAGGAGGTCAGAGGTTAGAAATGGTAGACCAGAAGCATGGGGGCATTAGATAAGGCCTACATCACAACTTGGCCCCCAACCACCGTGAGGTATCGATCGATACACATAGGTCGGTATCGATCCATCCGAACAACCACAAAGGATTGATCTGGACCCGAACAAGGAAGAGCGCATTAAAGGAATAACTTTGAGGTTAGGCACCAAGACTTAAATGAAAACTTACAACCACATGGAGAAGAAGCAAAAGGTCCCTAAATAGTCGATCCAAGAAATGGAGGGCATGAGGAAGCTTTGACCAAAGGTGTGTTGCACCCTAAGGAATTCAACTGAATTAGGAAGATCATATAGCTGAGATGATACGACGGGAACTTTGAGGAGTCCTAGATCAAAGTTTGGAGGATGTGAATCAAAACCCATTCACCCAAAACATTTGATATGCTAAAAATCCACCTGATTTCAAGCTATACATACGTTGGTCGTATGATGGGAGAATGAATCTTACTATACATATGATGAGATTCATCTAACACATAAGAGTGTTGGGAGCTTCGAAGGAAGTTATGGGTTATTGCTTTTCCACTATACTTAACAGATTTGGTTATTATGTGGTTTTGCTAACTTGATAATGGATCTATTGACACATGATCTAAATTAGTTAAGAAGTTCATGAGCCAATTTAGGGTTCATATTGTTCGACTAAGGAGTGCGATGTCACTGTCAAATGTGAAATGGTGAGAAAAAGAATCATTGTGAAGTTATTTAACCAAATTCAATGCGGCAACCGTTGTTGTACACAAACCAGATCCATCAATTGTTCTTATTGCGGTTGTTTCATGAGTCGATAATCAAACTGAGTTCAAGAAGGCATTGACGAGGGTTCCGTCAGTGAATTTAGAGGATTTCTATTATAAGGCTTAAATGTATTTATGTCAAGAAGACGCGAAAGCTAAAAATGCCAAAGTCAATACTATTGAGGATGACAGACCATCCAAGGTATGTTCCATAAAGGATAACGGAAAGAGAAACGTTGATAATATATCAGACCTCCAAAGCATCCGAGGAAGGAGCCGAAGTTTTCTTCTTAAACTAACTTGACTGAAACCTCGAAAAGGATTTATTAGCAAAGTAAGGTGTGGATTAAATACAGAAAACCTCTTAGGAGAGAGCCCATGGAATGAGAGAGGAAATCTAGGAATTGTTTTTGTTCCATAAGCTGGATTAACACAAGACGAATGAGTGCAAGCCTTTGTAGGATCTGATAGAGGATTAAGTTCAGAGAAACTAATTGCAGCAATATATGAGGAATCCAATAACTGTAGGACAAACCGTAGTAGTGCCATAGACCCAACCACCTACTGCGGTAGACGTCCTGGGTCATACTGAAAGATATGGACATCGTGTGGTGATTCCATGATCAAGATGGATAAAGCTAGGTTTATTTTTATTTTACTCTATTTTTTTCTTAAGATAAACCATAAAGGTTTACACTTGAACTGCTTGCACATGCGTGCGACCTTGATCGACTCCGTAGGCATGCCTTGAGTCTAAGCCCGAGAGTAATCCTTGATTGGACTAACTGTTTAGGTTTTCATTTGATGCACATTGATTTAGGTGCAATGAGGTTGTTTAAAATTTCTGATGATTAATATTAATTTGGATTTATTAGCCATGAACTCAATTGAATATGATAATTTATGTCAACATCGTTATGGGAAACTACTCGAACTGGATTATCCCTTATGTTTGATAAATAAACCTATAGGCTACGGTTCCTCTGACCGAAGAGAACAGTGCGACGAACCATGAAATACAAGTCCCCTCATTGGAGAGTAGTTGGATGGAAATGTATAGGATAACAAGTCTCTTCATCAAAGAGTGAGTAGAGGACTCACCTTAAACACTGGCCTTCATTAGAGAGTGTGCAGATGAGCTCAATGTAGATTTACGATTATCTTATTTAGAGTGATTAAAACTTCACTTCATGGTATGAACACCTTCTGATTTGGAATGACTCAATTATGATTATTAAACAACTGATATATAGTGTTGTCGTGATCCAGGTAGACTTACTTATAATGGGATGCTAAGAGATACTAGGTGATTTATAACAATGCTTAAGTTAGGGGCAATATACTAACATGACACATCGATACTTGGTATATGATTGCTTACTGGTGATACTTTGATCTGCTCAGACTTGCATGTTATGGGACATTGGGAGAAACAAACCAATTTGCAAGTGATGCTCCAGTTAGGGATAAAATCATAATCCTAAACACCAACAAGTGATTTATATTGCATGATAGCAAGATATATGATCTATATATGATACATAAACCCTAAGAGAACACGGGATAATGATGATTTATGACTGACATTTAGGTAAGGATACGAGACCTTGACCTTGATAGGTCTAGAGCGACCTTTGATTTGTAGGTGAATCTATGAGAATTAGACGATTCATCATAACTGAATTGTTAAATAATCCAAGAACACAATTGATAATTTGTCAGTATCAATACACGTTCATGATCATAACAAGCTATGTATCCATAAAAGCAAGTTTGGGGTAAGTGTTAGTGGAAAAAATTTCGCAGTCTAGGAATTGACCCGAGTTAGTAGAAGAAGTTTCACGATGTAAAATGATGAATGTTGGTCGAGATCGCATCTAAGTCAGAGCATGTTGTGGCTAAGTGAAATTTCGATGGAACTAAACTATGAAATAATGAAGGAATGGGTCGAGAAGCTTGGAAGATACTAAGGATGGACTGCCAAGAAAAATGTTCTTGATTTAGAATAAACTTGAATGATCGGTACTGATCGATCCATCGACTGGTCGACCGACCAAAAGATAGATTTTGGGCCCACTTTGCTTCTACTATGATTCTACATGCCATTTTGAAGAAAAAACAAGGTTTGAAGTTGGTTAATCGATTGATACTAATTCATCCAAATTACCATCTTGAACCTGAAGAACTAAAGCTTGAAGCGTAAAGCATTTTAGATGAAAATAGTCGAAGAATGGTCAAAATATTGATCAGTACTGATCCATGGATTGATCTATATCAATTGATCAAATCTTGGGAAACTTGCCAAATTAACTCGTTCTTAATGCTAGAATCTCAAATCTGGAAAAACGATTGATTAAAACTAGATTTCGCGGGTCAATAATAGCTATCTACAATATATGGAAAAGGATTTTTGGCAAATCTATTCGACTTTTGACACTTTGATCAACTTCTCTAAGGGAAAATACCACCAATCCAAGATCCAATCATTGAATTTAAATTCTCTTATAAATTTGTTGTTTCAGAAAGGAGTAATCAATGATAAAGTGGACGTAGACCAGAGATTTGCCGAACCACTATACAAATATTCTATCACTTTCCCTCCTTTTCTCTTTGATTTTTATGTTTTTCGTTTATTTACTACCTTCTAGGAAATTTGGGGTGTTAGCCTAGAGAAGAGGCTAATAATTAAATTAATAGACTAATTTTAAGTTAAATTATTGATAAATATTATTTTCAAAATTAACTACCAAATGAATATTTTAAGTAAATTATATAAACTAAATAAATAAATTATTATTCAAACGCTTTTATTAATTATATACTAAATTTAATTTAGTATAAATAAAATTTTATTCACATAAATATAAAATAAGATCTTGTGCAATTTAATAAAAGATTTTTTTTTGGAATTCATCAAGGACCACTAGCTCAAGTGGCAAGTAGTATGATGCTCTGGACAGTGGTTTTGGAGGTGATGGATTCGAACCCCAAAGACATCAAAAATTAGCACTCTGCTTTGTCAAAAGCAACAATTTTGTTATCAATTTTTTTTTTGAAATTTGTCGTTTTACCCCGATGCCAACGCACCTAATGTATAATGGTATCAAAGCTCGCATTATGTTTTTTTAAGTAATTAACCAACACGTAGGGAATTATTTTGGAAATAACCAAAGTAGATAAGTGTCAAAGGAAAAAGTGCTAAACTAAGGAGAATGTTACAATAACTAAGGACCACTCTTATGTGGAAATCCTCCCAATCTACTGGCCTTTACCTGGCTTGTTGAAATGGTATGTCTCTAGGGTATGCCATATTAGAAGACTCAAAAGTGTTTTGAGTCTCAAGTTGATTCAAATAAGTATATTTGAAGATTATAAATTAATTTAAAATTATTTTAAATTAAATAAATAATTACATAATTTTATAAAGAGTTATGGAATGCGAAATTTAAAATTGTTTTAAATTTAAATAAATATAAATGTTATATTTATAAATTAAATAAAAAATTAATTAATAAAAGGAATATATATATATATATAACTTAAGACATTATAAATGTTATAATGATTAAATGTGTGTAGAAATATATTACAAGTATAAAGAAACAGGAGGTCAAAGATAGATAAAGCCCAGACTTATAGGAGTATACATTGGATGTATATAAAAGATACGTGATATCATGAGTCATACTAGTTATACCCATCTCCCTTAAGTAGCCAACAACATTCTACAAAATTATTTTTAAATTATGAATTAAAAATAACAACGCTCTCCATCATTTATACTATAAATAGAGTGCCTAGCATACCTATGGTTATTGAGCAAACTCTCTAGCCATAAAATAGCTAAGGTGATGCATATATTATCTCTAAATAAGCAAGAATGCTATGCAACTTTGTTGAGAAACTCAAGGATTACAATAAATCCCCTTATGATATCACAAAATGATGGGATAAGGGTATCTAATGTACTTCATGATTTGTTTAGAAAAATCAAAGCCATGAAGATGATTAGGAGCATAATTAAAAGAATTTTAGGAATTATATACAAGACATAATCGGTAAAGTGTTACTTACCGATTATACAATTTGTTAAGCAAAATCAAGGTTGTAATAACATAATAAACGAATCCTAACAACCATTAAAGAAATTTATCTAATATGTATAAGGACATGTGTGATATTATAAAATCTACTTTAATAAATTTGAGCAAAGAATACAAGTATTAAAATTGTTTATCATTTAAGATATAATAAATGAACTGAATTAAAGATTGATGAAGAAGTGTAAAACATACTTATCAATAAATCTTTTGGCACGTTGTTGCTTCAAGACCCATGCAAGATTGATAAAGAAAGGTACTATCGCCTCTCCGCTCACCTCTTTTATTGATTTGGAGTAGCATTCGGTTTTTCCACTACTCTTTAGATAGGCATTTCTAATTAGAATTGCCCTATCCAAGCTCTAAAATCGAATCCTTTTTGTATTAAAAAACATCGCATTAGGGATCCTCTCTCTAATTCACATCAGTATAGGGATTAACTCGGTTAATTGCTATATTTCTCTTGATTTCGTCGATTCCTATTGGTCCATGGGCCCACCTAAAATATGATGAATATGGATTCTCTAGCATAGAAAGAATAGTTCTCGAAGAGATGAACTATCGGGGCTCGATCTCCCTTATTATCCAAAGAGGGAGACGTTGCTACCTAGGTACTTAAACCCATTTTTTGACTTAATTCAATTCTCCGGCATCGTTTGTCAATAATAGGGAGCTTTAATCACCCTTATGAACTGCTCTTCCTAGATAATAAAGGAGTGCCTTGATTAGTACCAGGTCCTCGTGCTTCATTTGGCTAAGGTAAACACTTCCCTGGTTACTCGAATACACCTACATGCACCGTTATTACTCGATTAGTACCCTTGATTTATCTTTTATGGCTGCCATAGGTTCTCGAAAGGCCTTCATATTGATTCCATGTTGATTCTATGGCTGCTTTAGGGTATAAGAATTATTTAACCAAGACAATTACTGAGAGTAAGGCATATTGGATGGGAATCTGGACCTATGTTTCCTTTTTCTTTAGTAGCGTACTCGACTCACTCAAACATAGATATAGCAAAGCATGAATTATTTTAACTCCCATGACATTTTCTCAGGCTATGCACCTCTTTTCCCGACTACACCTTGTATATACTTGGCAATACTGCTGGAAGGATTACGAGGCTTTCTTATGCTCATCTCTCTACCCATGCGATGACTTTCTAGTTTCTGGGTTTACCTGCTTCACTCACTACCCTTTTCACCCTTTCCAATGCAACTCTCTAGTGTGAATTCCTCACGAAGCATGAGCACCTCTAATTCCAGGTCTTTCATGCCATCTAAGACCTCGGTATGCTGGGACAAACCATCTTACTCCATTCCCGAGCTTGCTATGAAGCCAACTGGTCATGTTAGAGTAGATTAGAACCTTATGGAGACCCAATATTAATATCACTTACCGTTCACCCTATTAATATCATTGTCTGACTTGCATTTATTAAGCAAATCAGAATCATATAAAAGTTTCCAAAATGAATATTCAATCATATTTCTTGATAGAAATTATGTGAAATATCTAAGATTATGATCCATCATAGTACTTTTGCAGGATGAATGAATTATTGCAATGTAATGCGAAATCAATCTACTGAAGATGATCACCATTTACATACGGGAAGGTCAATCAATCGCACCAGATTAGGGAATATGCTTAAATTTGTGAATGGTATCGAAGTTCTATTTGCAGCAATTGGGGATATTGAATACACCTAGAATTTTGAGCTTCATGTTACTGCAAACCATGCTTAAGATTAAAGGGGTTGGGAGCATCCCAATCAGATTGAATCGGATGACAGTTTAGTAGTGAAAATCTATAAAATGCAAATTTCGATCAAATCGCACATCGTAGTATACCAAGCTTTCTAATCGAGGCTTGTCTAAAAGGTTCACGATATAACTGTGAAGGCATTTCGAATAGCACACACGAGTTACTGCATATGCAAGTTTAATGTATCCCGTTGATGTCTTTGTATCAAAGAATCAACAAATTCCACCTCGCATTCTTCATAAACAAAATTTAGGGTCCTTTTTATCGCTCCAATCACTCGACAATTTCCATAAGCACAAATTCCACTTGGTCCGAAGATTACTTTCTAAAACAATCCATCATTTTTCAGTTTATTGGTTTTATAATGAAAAGCATAAGGCTTTGTCACCTCTTCTACTATCTCCCCATTCGGTAGGATTTAGTTGGCCTAAGATTGTATTTGTTAATGAGACACTAATATAATTCAAAGTTGATGATTTTTATACCGATTGATCATAGAATCAAAATTCTTATTCATTCAGATCCTTCCAATTCATTTGAAAATTCTTCTCAGATACAAGGCGACCATAGGGAAGTTCCAAAGCCAAAGCCAATTAATATATTAGATACTAAGCAATCAAAAAGATTACGGGGCATCCTCGGGATTAGGTATTGTTCCTCAATCACAGAAGATCAACAAGAATGAATGATTGAAAGCCAATCGTCTCCCAATCAATGCACTGGCCTTCTTTTTTGTTCTAAGATTAAGGGGAATACGACCAATGTTTTCACGGAGCGAAGTGGTAGTACAATAGAAATGTCGATAGGATTAGTGATAAATGATAGTATAAGAGCTATGTCTGGTGCACATAACGAGGCCTATTTGGGTCTATCACCAGCAACACAACTCACTTTAGCTAATCTAACGATAAGGGCCATCGGATGCACTCCGTTAACTTTTCAAGGTATGTTGAGAACCGGTAGAAATTCCACTAAGTAAGATAGCTAGTACGATTCTTACTGTGATATAGGTAGTTTCCCATGCTCAACCTAAGGTGTGTAGCGATTATCAGAATGCTCCGGTTTTAGTAGTTGATTTAATCCTCCCTGACTTATGTATCAATGAAAGTAGGACCGACGTAATGACCAATTAGAGGCGATCGCTTTATTTTTCCCATTCATTCTCATTGGGCCTTAGCTTGTTTGGAAAGGGTTCCATATGTACATTCCACCCGAATTAATATACTTATTCCCGTCCCACTTCTTTTTAACGAGGGCACGCAACTTACTTCCAACAAATTTGGATTTCATTATTTTCATCGAGGCGAGAAGTTATCATGTGTTTGCCACCAATTCTCCAGCTGAATTGATTCTGAATCGGATGCCCTATGGTATGGCTAGGCCCAATATGGTTACCTCTAACCATATGAATAGGAATAACCAGAATAAGTGAAATACCTTCTTTCTTTTCTTTGTTGGCTGGTCTATTTCCCTTGAAAGAACAAGAAACAATTATAATATACCGATAAATGGGATAGGAAGAACTGAAAGACTGATTGATTGGCTCACATAGGACAACTGCTGGGAGGTGAACAAGATAGACTACTAGGACTAGTCCGCTTCCCAATAGGAAGATCAAACATCAACTATTAGTCCAGCTTTCCGGACTCTCATATCATCTTTTGGAATCTCCCTAGCCTACCTATTAATATACTAAATGGGTCCCCTCGATGTTAGAAGGTTCTATCTAATAAAGAAAGATAAAGAGAGTTCTAGTTTCTTGTCAACTTGAAAGAAAGAGCTCAGCATAAGTGAGCAGTTTTTCAAATTGTTGCAATCAGATGCCTTTATGTTCAGTTGCCTCACACATACATGTGTACATGTATTGAATTTCTTAATGAAGATGGTGAATAGAAGTAAAAGTCTTGGTTCACATGTAACATCAAAATTTCAAATATTGAGCCCAAGGGTGGTAGTCAGGGGTGGGAGGTTAATCAGCTTTGCAACCTAGCGCAAAATGTAACTTAGTAGCATTGAATGAAAGACTTTAGATGATGGATGGATCTAGAGAAGAGGGATCAAGGCAGCGGACTAGGGAAATTGTGATAAATACCATTATGGAGGCCTGCATCCCGTGGAAAAGAGCTGGAATGAGATGGAGTGAAATGGCAGCATAATGAGGCACATGCCTTGAGAAATGTGTTATGCCATAGAGGAAGGTGCTCAAATAAAGAAATGGAAATTGATAGACTAGGATATTGTTATTTAGAATAGAGACGTTGACAGGGTCGAAGCATCAACGCTTGACCCGATGGTGATAACGACCATGCTTGGGCTTCCAATAATGCACCGAGTCCTTATTGACTGTAGGAGCTCGGTTAATATTTTGTTTAAGAAAACCTTTGATCAGATGTGCCTAAGAGAGAAGGATTTGAAGCCTTGTAAATCTCATATTTAAAGATTTACTAAAGAGGCCAAAGAGCCCGTCGGATGCAATAAACTGCCCATCAAGTTGGGAGAAGGGACCACAAGGTTGTGCGTTTGCAAATGTTTATTGTGGTGGACATATTTTCTGCCTACAACACATTTCTAGGATGACCGACCCTTGCTAGTTTTGGAGTTTCACTTGCTTGGTGAAGTTTGCCACCGAGAACGGAGCATGTAACGACCCCAGATTTTATATAAATTTAATATGATAATTAATTCATTTTTGAATAAAAATTTGTAAAATAAATTGATAAAGTGATGCGAGTTTCCCCAATCTCAAATATATTCTGTATAAATCATTTAAATTTAAAATGTTGTATATATAAGTATATATGTGAACATATATATATATATTTGGGTATATATGAGTCAATTTGAAAATATAATATATATATATATATATATATATATATTTTGATTTGATTTTAAATTGTAAGTAAATGGTTTAAGAAATGAAAATATATAAGATGTTAAAATATAAAGTAAATACATTGGATAAAAATCCAAGAACAAATTAAAATCTAGAAGTTCACCTATATTATAAAATAAATATATATACATAGTTTTATTCAATATAAAGTAAATATATAAGTCTTGATAAATCAATACAAAATAATACGAGTAAAGTAGACAACGGAAAAAATAATAAAAGGAAATAAGATGGAGATTTATTTACCTTATAAAGTAATAAATAAACAAAGTATGAACACTTGTAAAAGGGAAACAAGTAAATGTATACATATGTATAAGCTTATAAACAAGACAAGTATGAACACAAAGAAAGTAAAAGAGATAAGTAGGCAAGCATGGAAACAAAGTATAAAGGAAAATATCTATGTACTAATAAGGTAAGGTTGTAAACATAAAGGACCATTTCATTTAATGCTTTCACCTTAGTACACAATATAATACTCATCAGCACAATACAAGAATCACCAGCCAAGATCTTGTTTAATAAAAAAAAAATATTACCCTGAACAAAATTTGTACAACATAATAAATGCAAATCTCTTTAGTCACCAGATTCTTCTCTTATGCAATGTATAAACAAAAGAAAAGATAAGTATGTTGTACACCTTAATTAATGCAAGGTACCTCGGCCTCTTTAGTACACGAACCAGCCACCAAAACAAAGAAAATATCCCTGCTCATTTTGTATAAGCAAATATATCAACCTGTACAAAAGAAAATTATCACCTGTAAATTCATTCTTTTATCAACCTTTCTTCATTTCAAATTAAAATACTATCTAAAATTAAAACAAAACTTCAACATAAACATTAAACAAACTGGTTCAAGCTAGAGAATCAAAGAAAAGAAGTTTCAGCCTGCAATTTCAAAACCTAGTTCAACAATGGAAACTCTGTTCTTTCTTTCTGGAAAATAAGGTGAGCAAACTACTTTGTTAAAGCTTAAAAATATGATTTAATCATGCAAGTATGCTGCTGTGATAATCTCTGGTATAAATGTGAATATACTTGTATGTATATAATTTAGGTGTGCATGTTTGAGTTACAGGCATATTTCCCTCTGTCATTTCCAGGTTTTCAAAAACCTGTTTAAAAATTGATTTCTCTTCCCCTGGATCTTGTTAAACTTTATAATCTAAACAGAAATTATTTGTTTAAACATGTTTTAAGTTTTAAAAATAAATTAGAGCAAAAACAATTAAACTTTTCTTTTGGAAATTTGAAATTACAAGCAAACTCAAACATGTTGAAAATTTAATTATCGTGATTCCTGATCTCAAGTATATAAATCGAAACATTTTTGAAATTGATGATTTTTAAAAGCAAAATCAAGATTTTTAATGAACTGTCGATCAAGAAAATCAAAGTTGAACGGAAAGTCCATTTTGAGGCTTTTCTGGCGATTGAGGCACTCGGGGTAGTCGGGATTTTGCCAGGAGGTGGAGGAAGACTAGGGGATCCTCAGAAAAATGCTTTGATATTTTTCTAATGGCCGAGGTGATCGGAATCGAGTGTATTAGGGTTTCGACTCGTGGTTGGCATAACTGAGAAAGAATTGATTGCCGCAACTTCATCTGAGCATTGGAACGGTTCGCATGGTGATGGGTCGATGCGTCACGATATGGTGAAGATTTAGACATGGTGGCATGAGTTCAGGCGAACTCTGGTGGCGGCACGTGGAGTTGTTTGTCGACCAGGCTGTGATTTGGGTGTAGCTCGAATTATCAAATTCGATTTTCAGGCTCGAATCATCGAACTGGGCATCTGGGTCGGTCGGAAGTAATGTCGATGACTTATTGAAGGGGCTGGCGTTGGTCGAAGGTTTTGGAAATCAGTTTAAACTTTAGTAACGATAAATTGGAATTCATTTTGAATCTTGGGATTTAAATTGAAATTTAAAAGTAAAGTCGAAGATCAATGTTTCTAAACATATTTGTAGATGATATTTAAATCACTACTGAGAATGAGTTTTAACTTAAGTGATGAAGATATAATGATGATTTGCAATTCATTTATTAATAAGTTAATTAAAATGAATAAATTATTTATTCAATTAATTAATGATTTGGATTAATTAAATCAGTAATGAAAGGTTTAAAGATGAATTAATTAAGGAAAAATAAATCTATAAACCAAGGATTATTAATTAGATATTAATTAATGATTAAAGTGGATTAATTAAGTGATTAAGTAATAAATTAATTTAAGAATTAATTTATGTGATAAATAAGTTAAGGTAATTAATTTGAGGATAATTAATTAATTAAAGGTTAATTAATAAATGATTAAAGGTTAATTAATTAAAATGGTTTATAATTAGTTAATGATTAATTAACCAAGATTTGTAGTTTATTCATAAGTAATTAATCTGGTATAAATTAATAATAATCAGGTATTAATTGATCTTACTTATGAATGTTTGGATTCTATTGGATGATTTGATCGTTTGATATCCCTGATATATGATGCTTTGTGATACATCCTGATTTGTGTTGTGATCTGTAATTTATTTATCTGGGATGAATGTAATTGATTATCTGCGATATATATATCTGTGATCTGTGAATGAACGATAAGCGTTATAATTAATACCGCTTATCAATTATATTTATGTATTTGATCTGTTGTGTGTGAAACCCCTGGACTACACTATACACACACAAATATGGATTTCACGTGAAAATCGGTTAAGTCACAGATGATTTAAATTCAACGTTTTTGAAATTGAAATTTTAATTTCAATTGATTTTGAAATTGGAAATTTGGGTTTAAAGTGAAAAACTTTTGAAATGAGTTTCAAAGATAAAAGTTATTTTGAATAACTTAATCGAGTTTTGAAAATTTAAATAATTTGATTTAAATTTGAATTCAAGTTTGAAATTGAATTCTATGATTTGAAACTAGGGATTAAAGATGCAGTACAAGTTATATATGGGTTAAACCATTTTAAAGGTATTTATTTGGGAATTTGAATTTAATTCAAGAGTTTTAACTTGTGTAAATATAACTGGATTTTTCCGAAACGAAAACTACTTGTTTTCAAATAATAATAGCTTTCATTTTAAGAAAGGATTTCCAATTTGTGTCAATAGAATTTCAAGTTTGAAATGGAATTGAAATGTTTTGAATACTATGAAATGAGTCTTTGATTTCAAAGACCGGACGAGTTAATCCAACTTGAAATGGAATTGTTTTTGAAAGACTATGAATGAATCTTTGGAAACGAGTTTTGAAAGCTATAAGTTAAATGTTGATTTAAAGATTTAACGAGTAAACCTATTAAAATGGAAATTGTTTTGAAATCTATGAATGGATCTTTGTGAACGGGGCGAACTTTGTGAATTGAATCTTTTCGTTTAAAAGATTAAAAGTGTGGAAATTGTTTAAACCATTGAAGGTTTTTGAAATGAATCTTTTTATTTAAAAGATTGGAAATGGTAATTTGTTTTAACCATTCGAATGAAAGGTTTTGGGCTTTAAGTTGTGATTTAACTGAGACCCCAGTATCCATATGATTTTTGATATTGCGCTCGTTATTCGATTTAGCCAGGTAAGGACCTTTGTGTCATATAACCCATTCTGAATACTGATATGACATATATGGATCGCATTTGCTATATTACAGCATGATAGGGGGTTCTCGCTTCGTGGTTTGGTGGCGAACGGGAGACTCTTACCCCTACATGTCCCTGAGTGGGATGGGTTGGTTGTGATAGTCGAGAGGCTGGCCGTAAAAGTAAATGCGAGGTGCCAGTGTAAGCCACGGTGAGGCTGGGATGGTTGAAAAGCCTACCGGTTGTGACCGCTTATCATCACATTTGGTATCAAAGCTGAAGGTTGAACTTTAGCTCAGGAGTATAACACATTAAGTAGCTTATTAGAGATAGGGTGAAGTATACCCTAGAATGAGTATTCCTCAGATATCCGTTCGAATACCTCAGTAAATTCTCTTACTATCCACTGATAGTAAGTATGGGTGCAAGAAGTGGATGAGATAGGGGACAGGGGAATACGACTATAAGTGGTCAATACCCTGTGACAACAAGGAAATAATCTTTTCTTTATCAATCTCTTTTGTTCAACATTTCTTTTCAATTCTTCGATAATTCCTGGTAGTTTCAGGAAGGAGATTCGATATATTAATATGGGACACAAACTCCAACTGAGCCAAAATTGTTTGTTTGGATGAATTGTTTGCATTGGTTGCTATGGTTGATAGGTATACTTTAGTTCTAAACTGAAAGTTTTGAAATTGTATCTATATATCTATCTATTCTTTGGGTCCCGATATGTTCTACGAATGGTTAGTTATCCCTTTGAACTAATCGATGCCATTGTATATTTCGTAGATCTGGATAACCCGAGTATTTTGTGAAGTGTTGGAAGATTCGTTCTTGTATCTATTATTGATATTCTGATTTGGTAAGCCAAATGCAGAATAGATATTCAGTTTGATTTGATGAAACATTCCTCATCTATCTTTGTGTCTACTTGGCAAATTTCGAGGACAAAATTCTTTTAAGGGGGGAAGTCTGTAACGACCCCGGATTTTATATAAATTTAAAATGATAATTAATTCATTTTTGAATAAAAATTTGTAAAATAAATTGATAAAGTGATGCGAGTTTCCCCAATCTCAAATATATTCTGTATAAGTCATTTAAATTTAAAATGTTGTATATATAAGTATATATGTGAATATATATATATATTTGGGTATATATGAGTCAATTTGAAAATATAAAATATATGTATATATATATTTTGATTTGATTTTAAATTGTAAGTAAATGGTTTAAGAAATGAAAATATATAAGATGTTAAAATATAAAGTAAATACATTGGATAAAAATCCAAGAACAAATTAAAATCTAGAAGTTCACCTATATTATAAAATAAATATATATACATAGTTTTATTCAATATAAAGTAAATTTATAAGTCTTGATAAATCAATACAAAATAATACGAGTAAAGTAGACAATGAAAAATAATAATAAAAGGAAATAAGATGGAGATTTATTTACCTTATAAAGTAATAAACAAACAAAGTATGAACACTTGTAAAAGGGAAACAAGTAAATGTATACATATGTATAAGCTTATAAACAAGACAAGTATGAACACAAAGAAAGTAAAAGAGATAAGTCGGCAAGCATGGAAACAAAGTATAAAGGAAAATATCTATGTACTAATAAGGTAAGGTTGTAAACATAAAGGACCATTTCATTTAATGCTTTCACCTTAGTACACAATATAATACTCATCATCATAATACAAGAATCACCAGCCGAGATCTTGTTTAATAAAAAAAATATTACCCTGAACAAAATTTGTACAACATAATAAATGCAAATCTCTTTAGTCACCAGATTCTTCTCTTATGCAATGTATAAACAAAAGAAAAGATAAGTATGTTGTACACCTTAATTAATGCAAGGTACCTCAGCCTCTTTAGTACACGAACCAGCCACCAAAACAAAGAAAATATCCCTGCTCATTTTGTATAAGCAAATATATCAACCTGTACAAAAGAAAATTATCACCTGTAAATTCATTCTTTTATCAACCTTTCTTCATTTCAAATTCGTTCATCTTCCAAACTGAGCAAACCTAAAATACTATCCAAAATTAAAACAAAACTTCAACATAAACATTAAACAAACTGGTTCAAGCCAGAGAATCAAAGAAAAGAAGTTTCAGCCTGCAATTTCAAAACCTAGTTCAACAATGGAAACTATGTTCTTTCTTTCTGGAAAATAAGGTGAGCAAACTACTTTGTTAAAGCTTAAAAATCTGATTTAATCTTGCAAGTATGCTGCTGTGATAATCTCTGGTATAAATGTGAATATACTTGTATGTATATAATTTAGGTGTGCATGTTTGAGTTACAGGCATATTTGCCTCTATCATTTCCAGGTTTTCAAAAACCTGTTTAAAAATTGATTTCTCTTCCCCTGGATCTTGTTAAACTTTATAATCTAAACAGAAATTATTTGTTTAAACATGTTTTAAGTTTTAAAAATAAATTAGAGCAAAAACAATTAAAGTTTTCTTTTGGAAATTTGAAATTACAGGCAAACTCAAACATGTTGAAAATTTAATTATCGTGATTCCCGATCTCAAGTATATAAATCGAAACGTTTTTGAAATTGATGATTTTTAAAAGCAAGATCAAGATTTTTAATGAACTGTCGATCGAGAAAATCAAAGTTGAACGGAAAGTCCATTTTGAGGC
This sequence comes from Allium fistulosum, assembly GCA_030737815.1. Taxonomy (NCBI): domain Eukaryota; kingdom Viridiplantae; phylum Streptophyta; class Magnoliopsida; order Asparagales; family Amaryllidaceae; genus Allium; species Allium fistulosum. The sequence continues at coordinate 538,976,893 of CM060901.1, read as the reverse complement.
TTTTTTGGCGATTGAGGCACTTGGGGTAGTCGGGGTTTTGCCAGGAGGTGGAGGAAGACTAGGGGATCCTCAGAAAAATGCTTTGATATTTTTCTAATGGCCGAGGTGATCGGAATCGAGTGTAGTAGGGTTTCGACTCGTGGTTGGCATAGCTGAGAAAGAATTGATTGCCGCAACTTCATCTGAGCATTGGAACGGTTCGCATGGTGATGGGTCAATGCGTCACGATATGGTGAAGATTTGGACATGGTGGCGTGAGTTCAGGCGAACTCTGGTGGCGGCACGTGGAGTTGTTTGTCGACCAGGCTGTGATTTGGGTGTAGCTCGAATTATCAAATTCGATTTTCAGGCTCGAATCATCGAACTGGGCATCTGGGTCGGTCGGAAGTAATGTCGATGACTTGTTGAAGGGGCTGGCGTTGGTCGAAGGTGGTCAGAACGATCGTGCACGTGCACGCGTGTATGTACGGTATCTGGTGTTGTGCTCTGTTGATTTGGGTGGATGTAGTTTACTCGGGTTTGACTCGAGTAGTTCGAGTATTTTGCTCGAAGGGTTTTAGGATTTGACTCGAAGTCATTTTTGTCTGGCTCGAGTAAAATTTAAGCTTACAGATTTTAGTTTAAAGAACGGGCAGTGTTTAAGTTTTTTATTTTAAACTGAATTCAAAAATGAAAGGCAAGTTTTAGATTAAAGGTTTTGGAAATCAGTTTAAACTTTAGTAACAATAAATTGGAATTCATTTTGAATCTTGGGATTTAAATTGAAATTTAAAAGTAAAGTCGAAGATCAATGTTTCTAAACATATTTGTAGATGATATTTAAATCACTATTGAGAATGAGTTTTAACTTAAGTGATGAAGATATAATGATGATTTGTAATTCATTTATTAATAAGTTAATTAAAATGAATAAATTATTTATTCAATTAATTAATGATTTGGATTAATTAAATCAGTAATGAAAGGTTTAAAGATGAATTAATTAAGGAAAAATAAATCTGTAAACCAAGGATTATTAATTAGATATTAATTAATGATTAAAGTGAATTAATTAAGTGATTAAGTAATAAATTAATTTAAGAATTAATTTATGTGATAAATAAGTTAAGGTAATTAATTTGAGGATAATTAATTAATTAAAGGTTAATTAATAAATGATTAAAGGTTAATTAATTAAAATGGTTTATAATTAATTAATGATTAATTAACCAAGAGTTGTAGTTTATTCATAAGTAATTAATCTGGTATAAATTAATAATAATCAGGTATTAATTGATCTTACTTATGAATGTTTGGATTCTATTGGATGATTTGATCGTTTGATATCCCTGATATATGATGCTTTGTGATACATCCTGATTTGTGTTGTGATCTGTAATTTATTTATCTGGGATGAATGTAATTGATTATCTGCGATATATATATCTGTGATCTGTGAATGAACGATAAGCGTTATAATTAATACCGCTTATCAATTATATTTATGTATTTGATCTGTGATGATTGAATGTTGTTGCACTATTGTGTGTGAAACCCCTGGACTACACTATACACACACAAATATGGATTTCACGTGAAAATCGGTTAAGTCACAGATGATTTAAATTCAACGTTTTTGAAATTGAAATTTTAATTTCAATTGATTTTGAAATTGGAAATTTGGGTTTAAAGTGAAAAACTTTTGAAATGAGTTTCAAAGATAAAAGTTATTTTGAATAACTTAATCGAGTTTTGAAAATTTAAATAATTTGATTTAAATTTGAATTCAAGTTTGAAATTGAATTCTATGATTTGAAACTAGGGATTAAAGATGTTGTACAAGTTATATATTGGTTAAACCATTTTAAAGGTATTGATTTGGGAATTTGAATTTAATTCAAGAGTTTTAACTTGTGTAAATATAACTGGATTTTTCCGAAACGAAAACTACTTGTTTTCAAATAATAATAGCTTTCATTTTAAGAAAGGATTTCCAATTTGTGTCAATAGAATTTCAAGTTTGAAATGGAATTGAAATGTTTTGAAAACTATGAAATGAGTCTTTGATTTCAAAGACCGGACGAGTTAATCCAACTTGAAATGGAATTGTTTTTGAAAGACTATGAATGAATCTTTGGAAACGAGTTTTGAAAGCTATAAGTTAAATCTTGATTTAAAGATTTAACGAGTAAACCTATTAAAATGGAAATTGTTTTGAAATCTATGAATGAATCTTTGTGAATGGGGCGAACTTTGTGAATTGAATCTTTTCGTTTAAAAGATTAAAAGTGTGGAAATTGTTTAAACCATTGAAGGTTTTTGAAATGAATCTTTTTATTTAAAAGATTGGAAATGGTAATTTGTTTTAACCATTCGAATGAAAGGTTTTGGGCTTTAAGCTGTGATTTAACTGAGACCCCAGTATCCATATGATTTTTGATATTGCGCTCGTTATTCGGTTTAGCCGGGTAAGGACCTTTGTGTCATATAACCCATTCTGAATACTGATACGACGTATATGGATAGCATTTGAAGACCGGTGGTAAAGACCGGATATTTTCGAAAACAAAAGGATTACCTGTCGATTTTCTCTGCATCATGGCTCCGGTATAGAGATTCCCTAAGTGATGGAAAGTCCGGACGTGATTAGAAATTATCCGGATTGCAAGGGCTTCTTTGGAAGTGCCTTCGGTTCTGTTCGAACCCGGAACAGACTTGTATGGATGTGTGTCTGACGTTACACTTTGAGATGTAAAGCTGGTTTCTATCAAATACATTTATGTTGGTGGTGGAGAATTTTTCTCTTAGCTTAACACCCTTCTCTGAGACGTACGAGCTCAGAGGTTATGTAGTTGATGGTTACTAGTGATACATTCCCAATTTGGTAATGTGGCATACGAAGTGCTGTTGATCATTGTTGGTCAAAGCGTTGCTTTGTGAAAAAGCGTGGCTTTGTGAAAAAGCGTGGCTTTGTGAAAAAGTGTGGCTTTGTGAAAAAGCGTTGCTTGTGAAAAAGCGTTGCTTTGTGAAAACGTGGCTTTGTGAAAAAGCGTGGCTTTGTGAAAAAGCGTAGTGTATGTGGACGAGACTTCGTCGAGCCTCACAACCCGGTAATGGTCGAACAGGAATGTTGCGGCAAAGGTTTGTAGGGGTAGCGCCCCTAGGGTATGTCATTTCCTTCTGGATAAAAGGTGATATCATGGTATGGAGCCCAGATATTTTACCTATGTTGATGCTGCACAGTTATTATACTTTGTGGTTGTTGCTTTATGATCGAGACGTCTCGGATAAAGGTCGGTGACGACCGGGGGATGACATGACTCTTGTGTTAGTTACCTAGTTACAGCTTGGTTAAAGCGTGAGCTAGCGTCGGCCTTGTGTTTGTAGAGATCCGGTTAGGTTCTCGGGGCGACTTTCCAGAGGCGTTTCCATTTCGGTGTAAGGAAGTTCCTTTGCCTGATCATTTGTTGGAAATCCAAAGAAACAATACGAACCCTGTACAGTTTTAGTTGTATAACCTTCCATGGAATATGGAGGTAACCTGTTATTGAACATGTTAGCTATAGTAGGCATACGATGAAATGTTGTATGTTGGCTAAGATTGATATTATACTTTCGAAATATTTTCACACTATGCACTAGTAATAATATTAAAGAAGTTTTGTTTGCATAGTAAGCATGTTTGACTATCATAAGAAGAAATCTCCTCCAATTCTGTGTTTGCATTTTGTGTGTGGTGGGAGGTCTTATGGTAGTTTCATTTTCCAAAAGCATTGCGGGTTTCAATGTTTAAAAGCCTTTGTTGCTTGTTTTAAAGATAAACTGTTTTTGTTGCTCACACCAATCCCATGACTGATCCGGAGTTTATTGTTCCCTTCCTAAACTCTGGGTGCCCACAATTTTCCACACGGGCAGTCTAGAGTTGGGTTTCTCAAATATTCAGGTTTAGTAGATTATTTGGAGCTGGTTCAGTTCTTGGAGTTCATGGGATGCACTTGCTTATCTTTGTGCATCGTGATGATGGTTCGAGCTGATGTTGGAGTTGTTGGAGTCATTCTCTTTTGTAGATCATTTGGAGTGATCTCTTCTGTTCTGTTATTTACGTTGTATCATTATTTATCTCTGATATTGTTGTATCATATTGATATCATATTCATTGGAGTTGTATATAATATCGTTGATTTCTTTATTCTGCTGTGTTGTTATACTTAATGGTGTTATAAGCTCCGGTGAACCAGATTCGGCGTTTGAATCTGCGGCATTTTGAGTATAAGTGAAGTACGGGTGCCGATTTTCGAAGGCCGATTTCAGGGTCATCACAGAGCAGGAGCAATACAAGGTGACCGGAGCACTGGTTTAGAATTCTATATCGCAGAGCTCAAAATGACGATGTGGCGAGAGAAGGGGAAGGATGCAGAGAAGCTTTTCTGCATTAAATCTCTGAAGGCATAAAAACTACTGTTGAGCCCTATCCCAAGTCTAGTAGCAAAATTTATAATTCCATGGACCCATGAAAAGAGTTAGAGGAAGCGAGGATGACCCCGGTAGATCTGATGATCAACGTTCTAGTAGATGATGATGATCATGTGAAGGTTCTTACGATTGGGTCTCGGCTTAGCCTGAAAATGAGAAAGGGATTGGTAAGGTTTCCATGGGAAAATACAAATGTGTTTGCTTGGACACATTTCTATATATATGGAGATTCGCCGAAGACGGCATGCCACAAATTGAATGTGGATCGAATATGCCCTTATGTGAAGCAAAAGGGGTGCATTATGAAACCAGAGCGATCTGCTACGTTGAAGGAAGAAGTGGATAAACTAAAAAAATGGCTTTATCCACGATGAATTATACACAACGTAGGTATCGAATCATGTGTTAGTTAAGAAGGCGAACGTGAAATGGGGAACAAGAATTAACTATTCAACCTTGACTAAATCGTGCTCAGAAGATTACTTCCCCTTGCCTAGAATTGACCTACTTGTAGATGGAACATCGGGACATGAACTGGTATCCTTTATGGATGCTTACTTCGGTTATAATCAGATAGCGATGCGTACCCCAAATCTGAATTGTACTAGTTTCATCATAGATTTGGGGCTATATTATTACCGAGTCGAGATGTTCGGTCTAAAGAATGCTAGAGCTATTTACCGGTGCTTGGTGCATAGGATGTTTAACGATCAGATTAGACTTACTATGGAGGTCTATGTGGACAACATGCTAGTGAAATCGCAGTGATCGGCGGATCACACAAGCGATCTCTCATAAATGTTCGATGTACTTAAGAAATATAGGATGAATCTTAATCCACTAAAGAGTTCTTTTGAAGTTGCATCATGCAATTTTTTGGGTTTCATTGTAAACTTGAGGGACATTGAATCTATCCTAAAAGAGATAAAAGCATCGAGAGAGGTTAGTGCCATGAAGATGAGGAGGCAGATGTAGAGCTTAAATGGGAAGGTCAACGCACCGAGTCAATTCATTTTGAAACTGATGGAAAAATGGATACCATTCTTTAATACCTTCGAGAAAGAGAAAGGAAAGTTTGTTTGGACGAAAGAATGCTAGGACGCTTTCCAGAACCTGTTAGACCTTATGGAGAGACCATCAATTCTATCAAAGTCTTTTGAAGGAGAAGATCTATTCATTTATTTAGCAGTAGTTCTCATGCCCTAAGCCTAACCTTAGTACATAAGTAGTCCAATATCCAAAGGATGGTATATTATATTAGTAAATGGTTCACTAGAGTGAAGAATAACTATCAAAAGCTAGAGAAATAGGTGTACTATTTGTTGATAGCTGCAAGGAAGTTGAGGCCATATTTCTAGGCTCACCCGATAAAGGTGTTGACTTATCAGCCACTGAAAAAAGTGATACATCGACCTGAGACTTTAGGAAGATTGATAAAGTGGAATATCAAGCAGATCCAATATGATATAACTTACCATCCTAAGAAGGGACCCGAGGACAAGCATTGGTAGACTTCATTGCTGAGTTCATTATCTGAATGGTGAAGTAGAGAAAGAAACGTTCAAACTTACTCAATGGAAGTTGTATGTAAATGAGCCTCCAATGAACATGATTTTGGGCCAGGATTAGTTCTTATGACCCTAGAAGGGTGGAGGATATGCTACGCCTTAAGGCTAGAGTTCCAGGATACAAACATTGAGGCTGAATTCGAGGCATTGATTATGGGACTCAAGATAGCAAAAGAACTGGGAGTCAAGACATTGCATATATCCAACGACCCCCAGCTGGTGGTCTATCGAGTAAAAAGAAATTTCAGGCTAAGGGTTTGTGGCTTGCCCCTTATTTGATGAAGGTATTGGAACTATTAGGCGATATCGAGCATTACATGATAACACACCTAGCCAGTTCTAAGGATGCACATCTTTTGTGACTTGTACCTGTAGAGGTTTTGATAACTTCAAGCATCGACGAGATGGATGTCAATTGGATCCTGGAGACTGAAGAAGTGAAGTAGTCGTGGATGGCTCTGATTAAATATTACTTAATGAAAGGGACTCCTATGAATGGAAGAAATAAATGACAAAAACTCCTATGTAAAGTGCCTTGGTTCATTATGCAAGGGTTCTATGTCATAGAGGATTCTCAATGTCCTTGCTAAGGTGTGTCACCAAAGTGAGGCTAAAAAATCCTTGCAGATGTGCATGAAGGAAGTTGTAGTGATCACACTGGTGATAAACATTAGAAAATGTGTTTTGCTATGGATAATTCTAGCCAATGGCCAATCAGGATGTAGTTGATTATTCTAGGAGATGTGGGAAGCGCTAAAGATTTGCGAAGGTACCAAGAGCTCCATCCATTAAGCTTACATAAATGGTTAGCCCATGGCCGTTTGTAGTATTGGGAATGGATATCATTGATATGCTACCAACGTCGAGAGGTAGAGCGAAATATGCGATAGTGGCTCATAAAATGGGCTAAAGCGAAACCGCTGACAGTGATTACTCTAAAGAAAGTGATCAACTTTGTACTAAAGACATTTTCTATAGGTTTGGAGTTCCAAAAAAGAGAATTGTTGATAACGAAACTCATTTCGACAGTGTCGAGTTCAAAGAGTTTTGTGATTGGTACCGAAATGAGAAAATCATCTCAGTAGTAGCACACCCATAAGCAAATGGACAGGTACAGGCGGTGAATGAGATTGTTATATCCATCATTAAGGAGATTGGAAAGAGCCATTGGCAACTAATTTTTTGGGTTACCATTGGCATTATAAGCTTATCGGACAACCAATAAGTCTGCGGTTGGGCATACGTCATTTGCCTTTTGGCCTGAGGAACTGAAGTCATGATACCAATTGAAGCCGAAGTCCCTTTTCATAGAAGATCATACTATGATCCTAAGATGAATGAGGAACTCTTTCTTGAATCTCTCAACCCGATTGAAGGAAAACGAGAAGAGGCTGACTTGAGGGTAGCTGCTCACTTGATAAGAGTAGCTAAGAAATTCGACATAAATGTTGGAAACCATACCTTTGTGATAGGAGACTCATTGTGAAATGGGTCTTTCCCGATATAGGGGCACTTGGTCCGAACTAGGAACATCCCTATATGATTGCAGAAAAACTGAACTTTGAAGATACCGAACATTGGGGGGGTCCTAATTCCATGGGTATGGAATAGAGAGCTTCTACGACACTATTTCACTTGATTTTATTTAGTGCAAATAAGGCAATGAATCCCATTCTTTGTTCATGAATAAAGTTGACCATATGAATCAATGAAACTGTATTCGTATGGTCTGACTTTGTGATGCATGATCAACAACACAGTCTTACATTCCGTGTTTTGAAAAACCGGGTCTCTGGGTGCCCGAAGATAGGTACCTTTGAACTCCTTCGATCCATGATTAGGTCATTAGAGTATAATTGTATTGGTCGGTTGGATGATTTGCCCATGCATATCTACTCCTCGACCAACGCTTGGAGATAAGCGAGGTCAAGGATAGGTACTAGATGATAGGCATCCGAGACATCGGTTCCTATAGATCGGACCGTTAAGGAATCGAACCTTTTGTAGGTATAACTTTGTTTACAACTCGACGAGTTATGTTCGGCCGATGATAAACAGAGTTAGTTTAATATCTTTGGTCTACGTCTGGAGATAGGCAAGGTCAGGGATGAACGTTTAGGGATAAGATATACGACATCAGATCCTAGAGTTAGGAACCTATGTAGAATTGTATCCTTTTTGCAAGTTTGACTTTGTTTATGGCCAAACGAGATACTTTTGGTCGCTGATAGTCAAATTTGATCGATGAAACACAACATTGTTTGATTAAACAAGATATGTTAATGAAAAACAAAACTAAGTAACAGAACAACGCCGAGCAATGTCGGAAATTTATTTATATGTACAGAGTTATAAAAAATAATGACATTGTACTGATCACATGCACAGGCAGATATAATGTAACGACCCCAAATTTTATATATATTTAAATTGATAATTTATTTAATTTTTGAATAAAAATTGTGAAATTAAATGATAAAGTGATGCGAGTTTCCCCGAATCCAAATAAAAATATATTAAATCATTTTAAATTTGAAATTATATATATATACACATTTGATTTAAATTTAAAGTTTAAGTAAATGGTTTAAAAAAATGAATATAAATATAGATATTTGACACAAATATAACAATAAATAAATTTAAAAATTTAGAATTTATGATTTATGTTAGAAATAGGGATGGAAATGGCAAATATTTGAGAAATGTAAGACAAATAGTATTAAAGTAAATACATATATATCTTAATCTCATGATTAATTAACAATACAAAGTAATACACATAGAATAAAAACAAACAAAAATAATAAAAGGAAAATAAAATAAAGTAAAAATAGAAGTTTATTCATACTATAAAGTAATACTATAAAAACAAATCAAAGTTTGTGTGAATAATAAAATTAAACAAGTAGATATATATATATAAATAGACTTGTAAAACAAATTGGATAAGCACAAAGGTATGAAGCAAGAAAATGAACAGACAACACAAAAATAAATATTTATGTACAAAACATAAAAAGACAAGTATAAACAAATACATATGAATGTACTTGCTAAAGAAAAGAAAATATATATATGTATGAGCTTGTAAAGGAAGACATCAATCTATCTCATATTGTACAGCCGAAATGAAGTAAAAGAAAAAAAATATAAATATGGTACAAAGTAATCAATGCAAGCCACTAAACAAAATCATCTCAGCCACAATATACAACATATCAGCCACCAAGAAAAAAAATATCTCTGCCTATTCTTGTACAAACCCGTATATCATTTGTACCAAATATATTATCACCTGTAAACTTCTCATTTCATATATACTTCACCCTCATTTCAATTCGTTCCTTCAAACTAAACAAAAAAAACTGAAGTAATACTATCTTAAAAATATAAACAACATTCAATATAAACAACAATACAATTCAAGATAAACCAGATCAATCAAAGAATCAAGGAGGAAAGATTTCAACTGCCAGTTTTTCAAAAAGTCTGTTTTCAAAATCAAGTGCTTTGTTCTTAATTTTTAAAAACAAGTGAGTAACATTCTTTTAAAAATCTTAAGTATGATTCTGGTTGCGTGCTAATCTCTGTGTTGAATATTGTATTGAGTATATTCATAAGTATGTTTGTGTATTTACAATGTTGTTTTCCTGGATGTATAGTATGCATGTTGTTTCCCAGAGTACTCTTTGTTTATAACTTACAGTTTTTCAAGTTTTGATTTAAATTCAAAACCTTTGATCTTGACTCTGTTTAAATTTAAGATTCAAATGAAACTCGTTTGTTTAATCACAAACTTTAGTTTAGAATTTTACTTAAGTTAAAATAACTTTAGATTTTTACTGGAAACCAAACTAAATGATCAAGTTTTGAAAGTAAGTGAAATTTAAATATCACGATTCTTTGTTTTAGGGTTAGGATATGAAACAACATTTAAAAACATGAATTTTAAAACTAAAATCATGATTTTTAGTTTGGGATCGAGTGTATAATTCGAAGTTGACCAGGAAATGGATCTTTAAGATTTTCTGGTGATCTACTTGGATGTGGAGGTCGGGGTTCCTCCTAGAGGTGGAGGAGTGATCAGTGGCTTTGGAAAAAATAGTGGATGGGTTTTCAGGTGGCCGTGGTGGCAGACGATGGCGAACTAGGGTTAGAAACTAGTTTAGGTCGACGTCATTCTCGAAGCTATTGTGTTGTCGATGGTGGTCTAGAGGCGATCGGTGGTGGGGGAATTGAATCACGGTGTCGTGACGGTGCTCTGGATAAGGCGGAAGGATTTCTGGTGGTGGGTTCGTCGTCGGCGAGGAGCTTTTATTAATCGAAGTTGGTTCTAGTTTTTTATTGGTGGGTTCGATTTTGATTCGTAGGCGAAATCGTTGTACTGAGTGATTGAGGGGATCGGTGAGGTTAATGACAACTTGTTGAAGGCCGGAAAGTTGGTCAGAGCGACGTCGTTCGCCGGTGCACGTGCACGAGGATCTCTGAGTATCAGAGCTTACATTCTGAGGGGAAGAAAATGGAGACTCGGGGAATTGCTCGGGAAAATCGGGGTTGGGCTCGGGTATTTGTGAGTGTGGCTCGAGTTTGATACGAGATGTTTGTGTATGTTAGCTGTGTAACAGTGTTTTAAGTTTTAATCAAAATAAAGTTTTAAAAATAAGGAGGAGGAGGTTTTGCTTGGGTTTTAGGGGTGAGTTTTCCAGGCTTGTCTCGTGTAGAATGATGAGGATTAGCAAGTTTCTAAGTTTTATTAAATCAAGTTTTAAAACTAATTACTTGAACTATTCTTTCAAATAATAATTATTTATTTTAAAGCTTGGTTAAGTAAAGGATATGAAATTTATTTTAACTTCGATTAAGTTAAATCTTAAGTTTATTTAAACTTAGTTAATAACGTAATTAAGTAGAAATCAAAAGATGAAGTGTTTTATCATTAATTTAACTTAAAGACTTTTGTTAAATTACAAATTAATGATAATTTGATTCCAAGGTCTATTAAATTTTTTTTATGATAATTAAGAAGTTAAGATAAATGATAAATCTTTTTAATTAATTAAGGTTTGGATTACTTAATGATAGTAATTAAAGGACAATTAATTAATAATTAAAAGTTAATTAATTTATGATTTGAAGGAAAATTTGTTAATGAAATTAATTAAGGGTTAATTAATTAAAGGATAATTAAATAATTAAAGGTTAATTATTTAATGATTAAAGGTTGATTGATTTATTAATTAAGGTTGATTAATTAATAACTAAAGGTTAATTAATTTATTATCAAAGGTTAATTAATAAATGATTAAAGGATAGGTAATTAAAATGGTTGGTAATTAATTAATGTTAATTAAACCAGGATTAGTGACTAATCTGATTTAATTTAATCAGATAAATAAATTGACCTTACCTATGAATGTTGGACCTGACTAGATGATTGAATTATTGATATTCCCTGATCTGTGATGCTGTGTGATATATTTTGATTTGTGTGTGATATGTACTGTAGTTTATTTATCTGGGATGAATGTAATATATTATCTGTGAGCTGTGAATAAAAGATAAGCGTTATAGTTATACCGCTTATCAATATATTTCTGTATTCTGATCTATGATGATTGAATGGTGTTGCTCTACTGTGTGAAACCCCTGGACCACACTTTTACACACACAAGTATGGATTTCACGTGGAAATCGGTTAAGTCACAGATGATTTAAATTTAATATTTTGAAATTGAAACATTTAATTTCAATTAATTTTGGAAATGGATTTAGGTTAAATGTTAAAGCTTTTGAAAGGAATTTTTAAGATAAAAGTTATTTTGAATAACTTGGTAAAGGGTTTTTCAATTTAAATAATTTAATTTGAATTTGAATTCAAAATTTGGAATTGAATTCAATGATTTGGAAATTAGGGCTAAAGATGTTATAAATGTGTTTATATGAATTTAAACCATTTTTAAAGTATGGTTTTGAGAATTTAAATTTAACCCAAAGATTTTAACTCGTATAAATGAATCAGATTTTCCGAAATGAAAACTATTTGTTTTAAAATAATAGAAGCTTTCATATAAGGAATGAATTCCCAATTTGTGTCGAAGGAATTCCAAGTTTGAAATGAAAATGGTTTTCCGAATTATGAATAAACCTTTGTGAAGATTGTTGAACTTTGTTTTGAAATTGGAAAGGTATACTTTTGTATAAAAGATCGAAATGGAATTATTTTAAAAGCTATCTGTAACGACCCGTAAATTTCAACTGTTTTAATAACGTAATTACTTGAAATTTTGTGAAATTTTAAACGATAAAATTTTGAAATAAAAATTTAATATTTGGAATACGTCTAGTTAAACATAGCAACTGGTTAATTTTCGTCCGAAAATACGAAAGTTTATTTCGCGCGTAAATTCACTTCGATCTAATCAGTTAAAAAGCGATGAAAATAAAATGTTTCCGAAACCTAAATATTTTTACATAGAAAAATTCTAAATCATCTTCTGAGCAAGATGTCAGTTTGTCGTTTTTCCAAATTCGGACTTTTTAGCTCCGTCGATTTTATTTTCCTGCGTTTTTCTTGCATTTTCCGCTAGTAGAAAATTCGAAATTTTATAATTCTATCGTACCACTGATATCTGTATGCCGTTGTAATCGTCTCGTCACGCTGATCTCCACGGTATACTCAATTCTATGTTTTGAAGTTCGGAGTGCAGCGGAATCCGCTAAATGGTTAACCGTATCGGTACCGCTTTGAACTTTCTGAATTCCTTTGTTTGTTCTTTATCCACGGGGAAAATTTCGATGGTCATTTGCATTTAATTTAGTTGAATTAAACGTATAAGACCTTTGCTATTTCCAAGTCTACAATTTATCTTGCTATTTATTTCACCTGTTCGTTTTCCTTTGCTGCTTTGAATCCATCACTATCTCGGTCCCATTTCTTTTAGAACAAAATATAATACACTGTTCCTCTTCCCTTGTCTGCATGCTCATGCCCAACTGAAGCAACCTCCATTCGCCATTCTTCTCGAACAACCTCATCCCTCTTCGTGGTCGCCCCCAACCACTTCCACAACCCACCTCCATGGCCTTCACGCGCGCCCTCTCTCCGCCCTCCAACACGCGTAGCCTCGCCACCAACTAGCTTCTGCCTCCACCACCAATCCCTGACAGCCGCACCCATTCCAGTCCAATCCTCCACGAGATCGGTAGCGATCACCATCAGCCGCGTCCGCCTCGGGCACTCCATCTCCTCCAACCGGCCACGACTTCGGCAACTGCCTTCTTCTTCCACCCACGCCAGCCTTTCCTCCCTTCCCCTCTCATGCTTTCACTGTCCACTCACCGCAACCGACCCACGTCAACGACCACCACCGATCCTCAGCCCAAACTCTCCCTCCGCCTCCTACCCAGGAACGCCCAGCCTGGCATCGGTTCGACCCCACCAGCCGCCACCACCCCTCTTCATGTCGAATACCATCCACAGCCTTCGACCGACCTTCCACTGCCTATTGTTCCTCTTTGTTCGCCCGCATACCTCTCCCTCTCCTCCCTTATGCTACCTCGGTTGTGCGTGTATCAGGTATTGGTTTATATAGAGGAGTTTGTATACGCGATTCTATATATATATCAGTTATATATGAATTACTTAGGCCTGGGAATACATATAGTATTATGTTAAGTGTTGGTTTGGGTATAGCAGTATGGCTTGTATGGGTATATTTTAAGTTTGCAGTTATAATATGATATACTTTATAGGCAAGCATTTTTACACATATCGTGTGTTCTAAGTTTTGCAGTAAAGTATATATTAAGATGCTTAAGTTATACAAAAATTTATATCATCTGACTTAGTTCGTATAGATGGTGTATATTTATGTTCGGCCTTAATATGTCAGGTTGATATTGCTTTAGATCTGTGTACGTATATACGTTAGTTACTAAGTATATAATGTGTTGTCTGTTTAGTTACAATTGGGTAGTGGACTATGTATATTAGATTTAACATAGGCCAGTTGATATATAAACTTATTAGTATACAGTATGTCATTGTGAATAGATGTAGTGTATACCTGCCAGTGTTTACAAATATATATGTGGTTTGAAATATGATAAGTACACAAGTAATATAAATAGTACTTAACATGTGGTATATACATACAATGCTTTGAGTATGACACTTATGCTGGTTATATATATAAATAAGATGTATAGAGGTTAGTTGTATATTGTAGGTATATACATATATATAAAAAAAAGGGTTTAGATTATACAGGTTGTTGTGCATATAGTAATGAATACACTATTTTGGCTTAGCCTGCATATATGTTGGTCTACATATATATATTTAGTTATGTAAGCATATAAATATTTTTCAGTTTATATATACTTATGTATGTCTGTTGTATTTATACATTGAAAAAAAATGGTTTATATATATACATATAATTTAATATATGTTTGAATTTAGAATTTGATTATATATATAGTTATATATAGTATATATATATATATATAAATTCACTTATACCATTTATCGTCATCGACCCAATTCTGATTTGACTTCGTTAATTCTTATTATCAGCTTTGATGATTGAATTCGTGCCGATTTTGCTTTGCTTCGATTCGCCATTCAAATTTCAGTGTCCGTACCAGTGTGCGTATCCATGCCATCTTCTCGTGCATCTCTAGCCTCGAAAGGTGAGCAATCACTCACGATTAATGTTCTTTTATTTATTAAATTTGATTTCAATTGAAATATGCTGTTGTTAGTTAATTACACTGTTATATATGCTATTAACTGTACCAGTTCATCTGTGACATCTGACACCATTATTTGTTAATTATACGATGATAATCCCGTTTGGTTGATAAGTGATTGATTGTTTGATTTTCGACATTGGACGTTAAATTGTTAGTGTAGAAAATGATAATAATTTGAAATTGAAATCGACATAGGATAATTAAAATTTGAATCGACATATATGTTGAATTTGATTAGTTGAATATGACCCCTTTTAATTGTTAAATTAATTGACATATAGAATAGCGATAATTACACTTTGGACCATCGACGTATATTGGATTAATTGTTGTAGTGTAAAAATTGAAATTGAATGACAAGTGAAAACCGTAATGTAATAATCTTTAATCTACATGAAATGATAGTGTAGATTCTAGAAATAATTATATTAATTCGTACAAATAACAATGCGAATTAATACGGTTATTTTGGGATTATTTGAATTGATTATTGGATTGATATTGATTGTTGTTATTGCTTGTTTATTTACTTTGACACCATCCTAGTTATCACACTGTAAGTTCCCTTTACTATGCTTTGATTTTGAATTGAATTGGAATCGGGTTGAAATGATAAATACCCAAAATTTAACTTTGACCTAGGATAGAGAATTAAATAAAACCCGATTGGTCAATAATTTGATTTAAGAATAAACGAAGTTTTTATTTGAATAAATAATATGGTTTGAAATGAAGTTGAAATTTGAATTTTAATGAAATTTAAATGTGAATATTTAATAATCTGAAACAAAATATTAACAATGTAATTGATGAAAGAATGTTGTTTAATTTGAGAAATGATTGAATTAAGTTTGAAATGATTTAATAATCAAGTTTGAAATTATAATTAAGTTTGAAATTATTAAACCTTGAAATTATTTAATAATTAAGTTTTGAATTATTTAATGATTAAATAAGATTGAATTATTTAATAATTAAATTAAATTGAATTCTTTATTAAGTGAAATTGAACTTCTTGAATAAGTGAAACTAAGTTTCATTATTAACTGAGTTTTGAAATTTGTAATTAAGGAAATAAATGAATGAAATTGAATTTCTTTAACAAGAAAAAAAAATGTGATTTATTAAAATTAATGAAAGACTTGTAATTTAAAGAATTTGATTTGATGAATCTAATTTAATTCAATTTGAAGTTTTGATATAATGAAGTTGAACTTAAGTAATTGATTTAGTGAATTGGAAATTAAATAGAATTTGTTTGAATGACAAATTAACTTAACGAATATTGAATGAAATCGATAAATGAAGTTAAATTGATTTGAGTGTTAAATTAAATTGATTTAAATGATTTCGGAATGAAACTTATATACGAACTTGAATCAATATTTGAATTGTTTTAAAAAAATGGAAATTGAATTATAAGATTTTGAAAATATGAATTTGGAAGTTTTGAAACGTAAATTATGGAAATTGATTTAGAAAGAGAAATGGAATGTTGGTTTACAAATTCTATTTGAAATTGAATTTGATTTGGTTTTGAAATATAATAAACGACCAATCGGTGTAATAATTACGAAGGTTATTAAAGAAACCGGAATCGGTTAGGGACATACTCACTGTCTAAACCGAAAACCACTTTAATAACTACACGCGGAGTGTGATCCAGAATGAAGTGGTTGGATTGATGTACGTGATGACTGAAGAAAGAGAACGATAATGGATATCCTTGACACTTGTGTCAAATTGGAAATGACTAAAACAGGAGCCGTGCCGGGCCAAATGGAGGTCAGCTACCTCAAGCGAACACACTTCTTCGAACTACTCATTACTTGTTGTCGATTGGTGCACCCTTGATTTTGGGAGTGTTGTTTCGCGGTGTTGCGGTCGCTGCGGCGATGCGTTCTCACCAGTCCGGATCAGGCAAACGGTAGTTTCACTACCTTGGGTATTGCCTCATGTGCCTTGTCATTCTTGTATCCCTATACGCGACCACTACGATTTGTTTTGTACCTTTAGTATATGGATTGCCCTCTGGTGACTTCCGGTTTTGGGGAAACTACGGTCTTGTATATGCTCTTGGGAATAAAAATGTGTTAAGGGTGGAATGGGCCATGACTTAACACTATTTTGATATTTTATATTACTGATAGGCATTATCTACTTATCGTACACTACTACATAGTAGATAGTTTAATGAATCCTTAAAGGATGGTTTTTCCAACATCCTTTGAGTTACTTGTATTTTAATTGCTATTTCACTTGAGTTGGATTTATTAATATAAGAATGTTAATCCTAACTCGAGTGTCTTGTGTTTTTGCTTTATGCTCGGGTCAGACTGAGTGTACCAGTATTCGAGACTCTCCTTTGAAGTTGGAGCTTTGCTTGAAGATCCAGCCATCTATTCTGCTTTCAGTATTCGATGATTCCAGTGATGTATTCTGATTTGTATCTGATGTATCGTATTACTCTTCCGTTGTATCTGGTTTAACTCTGAGGTAACTTATACATTTATATAGTAGCTTCATGAACTACTATCTCTTTTATTTCCGCTGCATTTATTACTCTGTGTCTGTGATTATATTTATTTACTGTATATGTTCAGTTTTGCCAAATTTAAATTAACAACGCGGTATTTTGAGCAATTCAATTCCGGCATGAGTGTCTACCTATACACTTATAATTGATGCGAATGGTCCAAAATATCGGGTCGTTACAGTTGGTATCAGAGCTTTGGTAGCTTTAGGCAAAACTTAGCATATAGGGTAAATGTATTTACAGAATCACTCTCATTCGAGTTTCAATCTCTTCCTTTTGACTCGATTCCTTTGAATTTTGGAACGTTCCCCTCGGTTCCGAAATTCATTCGTGTCCTTCACTATTCGTCTTCTTTCAGTTCTGGAGCACCCCATAACTCCATTTTGAATGATATCTATAATAGATCGGCGGTCTCGCCAATCTTCGAATGATTCGTCAAGGAGTAAAACTCCTTTACAATAGGCATTGATTTACCGGAGATTTATGTATCCTCGGTTTATGATGCTAATCTATCTCCTGCTATACCTGAATTCTATTTCTTGAGATCGAATGTAGATTTACCTCGGAATTCTGCATCGATCTTATTCTTGAAGTCACGGTCGACCCGGTTAAGGTAGCCCGCGATTTATATAAACTTATCCATCTTTCTATTTCGTTATTTCATCATCTTATTTTGTTTCAAACTTATCTTCGAATCAGATTTCTCTTTGATTTGAGTCCATCAAATTTGAAACCCTATCCTTATTTGAAAATTCATTCCTCTATCATCGAGCAAAGAAATGTATTTGTAAACTAGTATATAAATGTTTTAATATATACTGTGTTGTTTGAGTTGTTGATGTTGATTTGGGTTTCCGATCGATTCGTCTGATCAACGCTATCGATAGGATTTCCAAAACACTTGAACAGAGCAAACTGACACAATAGTATTTTCAAAATTTGGTAAACAAAATAATCTTGTATGATTATATTTTTTTTATAAGTACACATTTTCTGAAATTGAATTGTAAACTTAATTGGTTGTCAGAAAGGTAATATTTGATTTTCACTATTTATTTTGTAAATCATTGATTATTCCAACATCAAAATAAATGGAATTATAAAAGTTGGTTTATAGATTTATTTAGAAATTTAAATGAAATTAAACTAAGAATTTGAGAATTTAAATTCCTAAAATTTCAAGCTTTGGTTTTAAATTTTTTTAAATGTATATTATTGGACGTATTTTCAAATAGAAACCATTTTCAAAGAATTTTAAAATATTGAAATCAGTGCTCTTCTCTTTGTCGCTGGAAAATAATCTCGGTGATGGCGGCCGCATCATCGACATTCATTTTCGAGTTTCGAAGTGGAGAAACCATTCTGTAGCTTTGCTGCGGTTTTGTTTTGGGAAAAATTTATTTTTGATTTGAATTTCTTAAGTATGACTTGATTTATATATATATATATATATATGGGTATATTATTTTAAATTTAATTTGATTTAGTATATATAGTATATACATAATTATCTCTAAAGGATTTGAAATAAAATGGAAATTTAATTCTTAAAAATCATGTTAAAGGATGTTTTCAATTTTAAATAAAGCTAAATTTTGAATAAGTATTTAAACTTGAGATAATTGAATTTGAAAATTTTATTTGTATAGTACAAAATTGCATTTCAATATAACTTACCTAAATTATTCATAAGTTAAAATGTAATTAGATAATATACAATATAAAATAATTTTATAAATAAAATTTGAGTGTTTATAATAAATGTTATACACTAAATTTTGATTATAAAGCTGTCAATTGAGTTAGATAGGATAATAAATAAAACTCAGTTAAAAATGAAATAAATTATTTTGAAAGAATTAATAAATTTGTTTTGAAAGAATTAATAAATTGAAATTTGATCAACATATGAAAATATCTTGAATTTAAAAGAAATTAATAGATGTAAATTAATTTAAATCAAAACTTTTATGTTTTAAATTAATTTATATGGGTTAAATATATGTGAGTAGATATATTAAGTAAAATAAATTTAACAGTAATTTGGAATAAAGAAGAATTTAAAATTGTTGAAGAAAATATGATTATAATAAAAGACTATTCAAATTTATGGTTTTAGAAATTGTGAATTGAAGAAAATGGGATAATAAGATAATGAATTTAGAAATAGTTGAGATTGATTTTAGTGAAATCAAATGGATTAAATCAATTATCGAATATTAATTAATTTAAATTTGAATTTATATGGTTTAAATTAATTGTTATTTTGTATTTCAAAATCTGTTTTTCTTTCTGGTTGTTTCTATTCTCCTACCTCGTTCCTTTTCGGGGACGAAAAGTTTTGAGTGGGGGAGAGTGTAACGACCCGTAAATTTCAACTGTTTTAATAACGTAATTAGTTGAAATTTTGTGAAATTTTAAACGATAAAATTTTGAAATAAAAATTTAATATTTGGAATACGTCTAGTTAAACATAGCAACTGGTAAATTTTCGTCCGAAAATACGAAAGTTTATTTCGCGCGTAAATTCACTTCGATCTAATCAGTTAAAAAGCGATGAAAATAAAATGTTTCCGAAACCTAAATATTTTTACATAGAAAAATTCTAAACCATCTTCTGAGCAAGATGTCAGTTTGTCGTTTTTCCAAATTCGGACTTTTTAGCTCCGTCGATTTTATTTTCCTGCGTTTTTCTTCCATTTTCCGCTAGTAGAAAATTCGAAATTTTATAATTCTATCGTACCACTTATATCTGTATGCCGTTGTAATCGTCTCGTCACGCTGATCTCCACGGTATACTCAATTCTATGTTTTGAAGTCCGGAGTGCAGCGGAATCCGCTAAATGGTTAACCGTATCGGTACCGCTTTGAACTTTCTGAATTCCTTTGTTTGTTCGTTATCCACGGGGAAAATTTCGATGGTCATTTGCATTTAATTTAGTTGAATTAAACGTACAAGACCTTTGCTATTTCCAAGTCTACAATTTATCTTGCTATTTATTTCACCTGTTCGTTTTCCTTTGCTGCTTTGAATCCATCACTATCTCGGTCCCATTTCTTTTAGAACAAAATATAATACGCTGTTCCTCTTCCCTTGTCTGCATGCTCACGCCCAACTGAAGCAACCTCCATTCGCCATTCTTCTCGAACAACCTCATCCCTCTTCGTGGTCGCCCTCAACCACTTCCACAACCCACCTCCATGGCCTTCACGCGCGCCCTCTCTCCGCCCTCCAACACGCATAGCCTCGCCACCAACTAGCTTCTGCCTCCACCACCAATCCCTGACAGCCGGACCCATTCCAGTCCCTTCCTCCACGAGATCAGTAGCGATCACCATCAGCCGCGTCCGCCTAGGGCACTCCATCTCCTCCAACCGGCCACCACTTCGGCAACCGCCTTCTTCTTCCACCCACGCCAGCCTTTCCTCCCTTCCCCTCTCATGCTTTCACTGTCCACTCACCGCAACTGACCCACGTCAACGACCACCACCGATCCTCAGCCCAAACTCTCCCTCCGCCTCCTACCCAGGAACGCCCAGCCTGGCATCGGTTCGACCCCACCAGCCGCCGCCACCCCTCTTCATGTCGAATACCATCCACAGCCTTCGACCGACCTTCCACTGCCTATTGTTCCTCTTTGTTCGTCCGCATACCTCTCCCTCTCCTCCCTTATGCTACCTCGGTTGTGCGTGTATCAGGTATTGGTTTATATAGAGGAGTTTGTATACGTGATTCTATATATATCAGTTATATATGAATTACTTAGGCATGTGAATACATATAGTATTATGTTAAGTGTTGGTTTGGGTATAGCAGTATGGCTTGTATGGGTATATTTTAAGTTTGCAGTTATAATATGATATACTTTATAGGCGAGCATTTTTACACATATCGTGTGTTCTAAGTTTTGCAGTAAAGTATATATTAAGATGCTTAAGTTATACAAAAATTTATATCATCTGACTTAGTTCGTATAGATGGTGTATATTTATGTTCGGCCTTAATATGTCAGGTTGATATTGCTTTAGATCTGTGTACGTATATACGTTAGTTACTAAGTATATAATGTGTTGTCTGTTTAGTTACAATTGGGTAGTGGACTATGTATATTAGATTTAACATAGGCTAGTTGATATATAAACTTATTAGTATACAGTATGTCATTGTGAATAGATGTAGTGTATACCTGCCAGTGTTTACAAATATATATGTGGTTTGAAATATGATAAGTACACAAGTAATATAAATAGTACTTAACATGTGGTATATACATACAATGCTTTGAGTATGACACTTATGCTGGTTATATATATAAATAAGATGTATAGAGGTTAGTTGTATATTGTAGGTATATACATATACATAAAAAAAGGGTTTAGATTATACAGGTTGTTGTGCATATAGTAATGAATACACTATTTTGGCTTAGCCTGCATATATGTTGGTCTACATATATATCTAGTTATGTAAGCATATAAATAATTTTCAGTTTATATATACTTATGTATGTCTGTTGTATTTATACATGGAAAAAAATGGTTTATATATATACATATAATTTAATATATGTTTGAATTTAGAATTTGATTATATATATATAGTTATATATAGTATATATATATAAATTCACTTATGCCATTTATCGTCATCGACCCAATTCTGATTTGACTTCGTTAATTCTTATTATCAGCTTTGATGATTGAATTCGTGCCGATTTTGCTTTGCTTCGATTCGCCATTCAAATTTCAGTGTCCGTACCAATGTGCGTATCCTTGCCATCTTCTCGTGCATCTCTAGCCTCAAAAGGTGAGCAATCACTCACGATTAATGTTCTTTTATTTATTAAATTTGATTTCAATTGAAATGACAATTGAAATATGCTGCTGTTAGTTAATTACACTGTTATATATGCTATTAACTGTACCAGTTCACCTGTGACATCTGACACCATTATTTGTTAATTATACGATGATAATCCTGTTTGGTTGATAAGTGATTGATTGTTTGATTTTCGACATTGGACGTTAAATTGTTAGTGTAGAAAATGATAATAATTTGAAATTGAAATCGACGTAGGATAATTAAAATTTGAATCGACATATATGTTGAATTTGATTAGTTGAATATGACCCCTTATAATTGTTAAATTAATTGACATATAGAATAGCGATAATTACACTTTGGACCATCGACGTATATTGGATTAATTGTTGTAGTGTAAAAATTGAAATTGAATGACAAGTGAAAACCGTAATGTAATAATCTTTAATCTACATGAAATGATAGTGTAGATTCTAGAAATAATTATATTAATTCGTACAAATAACAATGCGAATTAATACGGTTATTTCGGGATTATTTGAATTGATTATTGGATTGATATTGATTGTTGTTATTGCTTGTTTATTTACTTTGACACCATCCCAGTTATCACACTGCAAGTTCCCTTTACTATGCTTTGATTTTGAATTGAATTGGAATCGGGTTGAAATGATAAATACCCAAAATTTAACTTTGACCTAGGATAGAGAATTAAATAAAACCCGATTGGTCAATAATTTGATTTAAGAATAAACGAAGTTTTTATTTGAATAAATAATATGGTTTTGAAATGAAGTTGAAATTTGAATTTTAATGAAATTTAAATGTGAATATTTAATAATCTGAAACAAAATATTAACAATGTAATTGATGAAAGAATGTTGTTTAATTTGAGAAATGATTGAATTAAGTTTGAAATGATTTAATAATCAAGTTTGAAATTATAATTAAGTTTGAAATTATTAAAACTTGAAATTATTTAATAATTAAGTTTTGAATTATTTAATGATTAAATAAGATTGAATTATTTAATAATTAAATTAAATTGAATTCTTTATTAAGTGAAATTGAACTTCTTGAATAAGTGAAACTAAGTTTCATTATTAACTGAGTTTTGAAATTTGTAATTAAGGAAATAAATGAATGAAATTGAATTTCTTTAACAAGAAAAAAAAACGTGATTTATTGAAATTAATGAAAGACTTGTAATTTAAAGAATTTGATTTGATGAATCTAATCTAATTCAATTTGAAGTTTTGATATAATGAAGTTGAACTTAAGTAATTGATTTAGTGAATTGGAAATTAAATAGAATTTGTTTGAATGACAAATTAACTTAACGAATATTGAATGAAATCGATAAATGAAGTTAAATTGATTTGAGTGTTAAATTAAATTGATTTAAATGATTTCGAAATGAAACTTATATACGAACTTGAATCAATATTTGAATTGTTTAAAAAAAATGGAAATTGAATTATAAGATTTTGAAAATATGAATTTGGAAGTTTTGAAACGTAAATTATGGAAATTGATTTAGAAAGAGAAATGGAATGTTGGTTTACAAATTCTATTTGAAATTGAATTTGATTTGGTTTTGAAATATAATAAACGACCAATCGGTGTAATAATTATGAAGGTTATTAAAGAAACCGGAATCGCACTACACCAAAACAGGCAAATTCTAACATTTATAAGTGTTACAAATAATTTCAGTAACACTTTTTAAGTGTTACTAATGGACTGTGGGGAATGGAGCGGCCAAATTTGTAACACTTATAAGTGTTACAAACATACGTATTACTAACACTTATAAGTGTTGGTACCTAAATATACGGTAACGCTTATAAGTGTTGGTAACGAAATATACGGTAACACTTATAAGTATTGGTACAGAAATATACGGTAACACTTATAAGTGTTGGTAACGAAATATACGGCAACACTTATAAGTGTTGGTACAGAAATATACGGTAACGCTTATAAGTATTGGAAAATGATTATTTAGTAACATATATATATGTGTGTATATATATATATATATATAACTTAAACGCAATGTTTAAATATAAACACTCTGCAAATAATGGTTTCCATATCACAAATAATTCATCATACATATTCAATGCAAAGTTTAAACGCTCTGCAAATGTAGTATAATATATCATAAACAATTCTTTACATATCTAAAATACCACAATGTCATATATTCAGATATTATTACAACATAAGCTTCAATTTTTTTTTAAAATACACTTACAGTTTAACTTACGGTTAACCTAACCATTCCTGATCATCCACTCCAAACTCTAATGGTTTTGAATATTCTTCAACGTCCAATACAACAATCCAAAGCGTCATCCTTCAAGTTCCTGCATTTAATATAAACACTCGATAAAAACTTATACGTTCAAAATCAAAAGGTTAAAGACTGAGTTACAACTCAGGTTCTAATATTTTTTTTGTATTTATGAATTCGCAAACTAGGAACGAACAATTCTATAATAATTTGTGTCATGATGGAGGAATATTTGTTTTACAAAGTGCCGAGACCTAATATTACAAACCATGTTCAATGCAAATGCAACTGGGAACAATGCTCAGTTGAAATTCTGCAACTGAGTTATTGCAACCCAGCACACTGAGAACAGTGCTAAGTTGCAACAACTAAGCATTGTGCCCAATTGCAAATGCAACTAGGTAGTGCTCAGTTCAGTTGCATTTCCAACTAAACTACTCGGTTCAGTGGCATGCAACTGAGAATAGTGTTCAGCTGCACCAACTAAGCACTGTGCCCAGTTGCAAATGCAACTGAGTAGTGCTCAGTTCAGTTACATTTGAAACTAAGCGGTGCTCAATTGCAACAATTGGGCATGCACTATGCCCAGTTCAATTGCAAATGAACTAATGCATTGTCTGTAGGAGCAGGTGTTACTAGAAAATTTATGGTTAGGGCATGTTTGTTTTTTAGCCTAATTTTATTAGAAAATACGTGAGTGGTTGCTTTTGAGTTTTGACCCCTTAGTTTAAGTTCTAATTCTGACTACATTGCGTATTTATGTAACAACAATATAAAAATCAATTATGTACAAGACATAAAAATAAAACTCGATTTATTAATCACTATAAAACAAAACAAGGACTGACAATGATTCTTAACCAAGATTACAGTCGGGATGTAGTGGATTACTTTGAAAAAAGTTGAATAATACTAGTATGGACGTGATGGTTGTTTTTTAGTTTACAAAAGTTGAATATTTTTCTTTGTTTACTTCCAAGATCTGTCATAGATAATGCACGTATCAGCAGCAGTAAGATTAATACCCAACCTACCAGCTCGGTCACTAGGAAGAAACACACTGATACTGCTGTTCAAGTCATTGAACTTGTCGATCTTAAATGTAAAAAAATAAAAAAAATCAAAATCATAAAGGGTTATGTTGTGTGCAGATAACCTTGTAATCATATCCAAAAAAAAAGCATTAGTAAAGCTTTACATGTCTTTTCCTTTCAGCCAACTTAACACCACCATCAAGTCTGCAAGCTTCAAGACCCTTCTCGAACTCAATTTAAAGACTAGGGTCAAACTCAGTTAAAACTGAGTTAAAAAAAACTCAGTTAAAACTGCGTTTAAACTCATTTTTAGCTAAGTTTAAACTCAGTTTTAAAACAGGATTCAAACTCAGTTTAAACTGAGTTAAAAACATCTGTTAAACTGAGTTAACAAACATAGCTTTAACTGAGTTTAAACACGGTATTAACTGAGTTTTCACTCTGTTAAAACTAAGCTGAAAAACTCAGTTTAAATTAAATGATTTCAGGTACACTAGAGTTGCGGTTTTCTTTTTATACGGCCTTCCTTCACATAACTTTCAGCAAAAATAGCATACTTCCATGTCCGTACGAAACTTGGCACAAATGCAGCTGCTCAAACTTAAAAGATTCTCTTTTAGTTCATTTGCACTAACAATAATTTCACAAAATAAATCAAAATAGCACTAATTCTACAGGATCTCAATCTTTAGACCAACTAGGCCATTTGTATACTTTTGGGTATATAAGGGTATTTTGATATTACTGAACTCTATGGTTGTATTTATTTATAGGTCACATTTGTTCTAGGTTGGATTTGTTCCATCCATTTTTGAAATAAAAAAATTTGCAAGTATATAAAAAAAGAATCCATTAACAAACAGGCTTGTGTACACACAAAACAGTAAATATTTCAAAATTAAAAAGTCAGAGATGCAATATTATAAACAACGTTACATTATATGTTTCATATAATTAAACAGATACCTTTATTAATATACAAATAGAAGCACATGCATTCTTAGGAAATATTTTATAAGAAAGCAACGAACTCGTCATCAATGAAAGAGGAGAAAGCCATTTTTTTCTTATTTTTAACTGATAAGAATTATAATTTAAGTTGAAAAACTAAATTGAGAAGTGAATTTATAATAGGTGGAAACAGAAGTAATATGACATTAGCTTAACTTAAAACCTTAGATACAGTAAATTTTACCAGACCAGTTTTAGAAATATTACCTTTGCAATGAAGATAAAAAGAATAATATGATAATAAAAAGGAAATACAAACAGACTAGTTTTAGAAATATTACCTTTGCCTTTTTCAACCAAAGAAATCAGCCTAGATGAAAGTTCTTCTTCTTTCTCTCTCAATATGTTTTCTTTTGCTTGATT
Organism: Allium fistulosum; assembly: GCA_030737815.1. Lineage (NCBI taxonomy): Eukaryota > Viridiplantae > Streptophyta > Magnoliopsida > Asparagales > Amaryllidaceae > Allium > Allium fistulosum. The sequence continues at coordinate 538,950,048 of CM060901.1, read as the reverse complement.
ATCCTTTAATTTAGTTTTTAGATCCCAGTAAATTTCTTGCAATTCTTTGAGATCCTTTTCAAACTCTAAAATCTTCTCTTCTCTAGATTTTATATCTTTAATGGCACCATCAGCATTTAATTTTGTTTCCTGTAATTTATGAGTCAAATCATCAACTGAATTTGCCAGTACTTTATTTGCATTCATCAACTATTGAACTTGAATTTTGATCCTTTTGGTAGCCAAAAATAAACTGTTGAACTTGAATTTTAATCATTTTGTTCAACTATAAATGAGCTTTTAGTGTTGAGATTTGCTTCATCTAATCCTACCATTCCTACTATCTAAAAATCAACTTCGGTACAAAGTCATGGGGAAAGTAATGATAATAAAAAGCGGTGAATCAGAAGGTGGCAGCAACATTCTTATTACAGTCAGCCTTATTGTTGTTGTTGTGATGGCTTATGCATACTTATGTTTATCCTCCGCGAAGAAGAATTTTAGTTAGTCCCCATCCCACTCCACATTTGTCTGTTTGTAATTTTGGTTATTGACAGTTTTGGGACCATGGATTTCCAGTTTTAGCTATTCCTTTTAACAAGTCTCTCCTCTGTATGTGAGGGGTATTGCTATATTAATTTGTGTCATATATCATGTATTTTTTAAAGGTAATCATATCAGTCTTCAATATGTCAAATAAATATGAATATTTAGAAAGAAGGATATGCATAAATGTAAAGCAGTAAAACTAGTTTACATAGTATTATAGTGATACATAGAAGAAGCCTCACACATTTACCTTATGCTCTGAAAAGAAAAGAGTATTTGTATTCAATTAAAATAAAACGTTATTGTAACTTCGAAAAATAAAATTAAAAAACTTGTTTTTTAAATGATGAATTACATAGATTCTGGAAAACATATAGCCACTACTGTAGAGGGGTTCGCAGGAAGCCATTGCAAAATAACGAGGATATAACACTCTTTATGTTGGATTCAAGCCTATGAATAGTAATGTCCCAACCAAATTTTCATAATACAACACATAAATGTGTAAAATATTGAAATTAGTTTAACCTAATATGTATGCATAGAGGAGTTTTGTCATATTTCCGTCAATTTATAGCTCTGAAAATAATAAGAGTTTTCATTTAATTCAACTAAAATATTAAGATGGTCTTTTTGATGGGCAGATTTAACATGAAACATATCACATTCACTGTCAAGTAAAAAACATACTTAAGAAACTATATCTTAAATGATGATCTGCATTGAATCTACAATCAAGATCGCTAATAATATATCAAAGGTGTTCAAGAAGGCAGCACCGAGTAACGAGGATGTATAACTTAACAATAAAAATTTAAAATTGTTTTAAATTTAAGTAAATAAATGTAAATGTTATATTTAGGAAGGAGTGACATGAGATCTAAGTGTAATCTAACGCAACACTTGAGATTCCAATTTCTAAAATCATGAATGAAAGATTGGACTTTCAGATCTAACTCGCATGACACAGGATCACTTACCGACGAAGTTGTTTAGCTGACCCTACGGTGAGAAAGTTAAGCGACAAATTACTAATCCAAACACGAGATTCGCGATTTACAGTCCACATTACAGGCAAATTTCTCAACAGGAAACCCAAGTAGAATCGAAACTTGCATTCGATTTAGGAATCACATGAACCCTTATTTGTGAAATCGAATACTATTATTTGGAAAAGAGGTTTGATGTGAATGTTCAAAGCCTACGATGTTGGAGCCTGAAGTCGACGATGATGTTAAAGTGATTGAAGTCGGCATCGATGTCGAAGTGGTTGAAGTCAGCGTTTGATATTGGGAAGTGGGCGAAGTCGCGGTTGATTTTAGGAAGGGGTTGAAATCAACGTCGATTTTGGTGAGGAAGAGAAAACCCTAAATAAATTTTATGCGGCCGAAATACGTCTGGGAATGGGCAAGCGTGAGAAGAGAATGCGTATGTTTAAAGTACAGAAGGCTCCTCTTGTTAGCAGATTATTTACATTTTTACCAGCTATAGTAACACTTATTTGCATTGTAAAATTTATTCAAAAAGGTATTTATTTTCACCAACGCTTTTCAGGTATCCTAACACTTTTTTACTGTTAGGAGTTTGTAACAATTATAAGTGTTGGCAATTAACAGATATAAACTGTTGCAAAATCACTGATTTGGTGTAGTGTCGGTTAGGGACATACTCACTGTCTAAACCGAAAACCACTTTAATAACTACACGCGGAGTGTGATCCAGAATGAAGTGGTTGGATTGATGTACGTGATGATTGAAGAAAGAGAACGATAATGGATAGCCTTGACACTTGTGTCAAATTGGAAATGACTAAAACAGGAGCCGTGCCGGGCCAAATGGAGGTCAGCTACCTCAAGCGAACACACTTCTTCGAACTACTCATTACTTGTTGTCGATTGGTGCACCCTTGATTTTGGGAGTGTTGTTTCGCGGTGTTGCGGTCGCTGCGGCGATGCGTTCTCACCAGTCCGGATCAGGCAAACGGTAGTTTCACTACCTTGGGTATTGCCTCATGTGCCTTGTCATACTTGTATCCCTATACGCGACCACTACGATTTGTTTTGTACCTTTAGTATATGGATTGCCCTCTGGTGACTTCCGGTTTTGGGGAAACTACGGTCTTGTATATGCTCTTGGGAATAAAAATGTGTTAAGGGTGGAATGGGCCATGACTTAACACTATTTTGATATTTTATATTACTGATAGGCATTATCTACTTATCGTACACTACTACATAGTAGATAGTTTAACGGATCCTTAAAGGATGGTTATTCCAACATCCTTTGAGTTACTTGTATTTCAATTGCTATTTCACTTGAGTTGGATTTATTAATATAAGAATGTTAATCCTAACTCGAGTGTCTTGTGTTTTTGCTTTATGCTCGGGTCAGACTGAGTGTACCAGTATTCGAGACTCACCTTTGAAGTTGGAGCTTTGCTTGAAGATCTAGCTATCTATTCTGCTTTCAGTATTCGATGATTCCAGTGATGTATTCTAATTTGTATCTGATGTATCGTATTACTCTTCCGTTGTATCTGGTTTAACTCTGAGGTAACTTATACATTTATATAGTAGCTTCATGAACTACTATCTCTTTTATTTCCGCTGCATTTATTACTCTGTGTCTGTGATCTGTGATTATATTTATTTACTATATATGTTCAGTTTTGCCAAATTTAAATTAACAACGCGGTATTTTGAGCAATTCAATTCCGGCATGAGTGTCTACCTATACACTTATAATGGATGCGAATAGTCCAAAATATCGGGTCGTTACACTATCAATTAAATCTTTGATTTAAAGATTTAATGAGTTAATCCAATTGAAATGGAAATTGATTTGAAAATCTATGAATAGATCTTTGTGAAACTGGGTGAACTTTGTGAATTGAATCTTTTGTTTAAAAAGGTTAAAATGATAATGTGTTTAAACCATTTGAAGAAAGGTTTTGGGTAATAAGTTGTGACTTAATTGAAATCCCATTATCCATATGTTTTAAAATATTACGCTCATTATTCAGTTTAACCGGGAGAGGACCTTTGTGTCATATAACCCATTCCGAATAATGATACGTCGTATATGGATAGCATTTGAAGACCGATGGTGAAGACCAGATATTTTCGAAAATGAAAGGACAACTCGTCGAATGTCTCTGCATCGACTGGTCCCCGATATAGAGATTTTAGCACCCTTTATGGGAAGTCCGGACGTGATTAGAAAATTATCCGGATTTGCAAGGGCTTCTTTGGAAGTGCCTTCGGTTCTGTTCGAACCAGGAACAGACTTGTATGGTTGTATGTAGGAATGGCAATGGGGTGGGTTGGGGCAGGTTTCTTGTGCCCCAGGCCCGCCCCAGGGTTTTTAGACCCCGCCCCAGACCCGCCCCGTAGACCCGGTGTGGGTCCAGAATTTTGCCCCAACCCGAGACCCGTACGGGTCAGGGTAGACCCGCCACGCCCCGAGACCCGGTGAAGGTTTTTCTATTGATTCAAAATTGTATGCTAATGTACATGTATTTATATTTGTTGTCACTAAATGATACATTAAATACAAGTAACAATGTGTTTACAATTATAAAGGAAGATAATAAAAATGTGGTGTACAAAATAATTCAAAAAAATATGCATATGTTATTTTATAAATATCAATGATGCAGCTTAATACTATAAACTTTTTATAGCTTATTGATTGTAACATTATAATATCCATGTCATAATTAAACATACACAGATATATATATATATATATATAAAGATTAACAAATCATCGTTATAATACTAAAGCGATTTCATGAGATCTTAGAAGTGCGGGTCGGGTTGGGGCGGGTCAGCTAAGCCCCGACCCGACCCTAGACCCGGAGCTCTCAAGAACAGGTCACGGGTCTACCCGCCCCGATGACCCAATGGGGCGGGTTTGGGCGGGCCAAAACAGGGGCGGGTCAACCGGGTTTGGACCCTAGACCCGCCCCATTGCCATCCCTAGTTGTATGTCTGACATTACACTTTGAGATATAAAGCTGATTTCTTTCAAATACATTTCTGTTGGTGGCGGAGAATTTATTCTCTTAGCTTAACACCCTTCTCTGAGACGTACGAGCTCAGAGGTTATGTAGTTGAAGGTTATCAGCGATATACTCCCAATTTGGTAATGTGGCATGCTGAGTGTTGCTGTGTGTTGATCATTTATTGATCATTTGTAATCAAAGCATGGTTTTGTGAAAAAAAGCGTAGCTTTGTGGACGACACTTCATCGAGCCTCACAGACCGAAAATGGTCGAAACAGGAATGATGCAACAAGGTTATGAGGTCGCTCCCTTTAGGGTATGTCATTTCCTTCTGGAAAAGGGTGGTATCATGGTATGGAGCCCAGATACTTACTCATGTGGACACACTTTATTTATTACCATGTGATGTTGTTGGTTATCGAGCGCTCGGATAAAGGTCCCAAAGGACCGGGAGGTGGCATATTCGTGTAGTAGTTACCTAGTGTAAGAGGTAACCCGGCCTTGTGTTGCAGAGAGCTAGTTAGTTCTCGGGGCATCCCGCCAGAGGCGTTTCCATGTGGCATAGGAAGTTCCTTAGCCTGACCATTTGTTGGAAATCCAAAGAAACAATACGAACCTTTACGTTTGCAGTTGTATAACCTGTCTCCTCAGGCGGCAGCTATAGCGGGCATAATATAATGGTACATATGCTAGCTAAGATTAATATTGTATTTTCAAAATGATTTTGTACACTATGCACTAGTAATAATATCAAAAAGAGTTTGTTTGCGTAGTAAGCATGTTTGACTATCATAAGAAGAAATCTCCTCCAATTCTGCGTTTGCATTGTGTGTGTGGCGGGAGGTCTTATGGTAGTTTCATTTTCCAAAAGCATTGCGGATTTCAATGTTTAAATTTTTTTTGTTGTTTGTTTAAAGATAAACTGTTTTGTTTGCTCATACCAGTCCCACGACTGACTCGGAGTTTATTGTTCCCTTCCTAAACTCTGGGTGCCCACCATTTTCCACACGAGCAGTCTAGAGTTGGGTTTTTCAGATATTCAGGTTTAGTAGACTAGTTGGAGCTAGTTCAGTGTTTGGAGTTCATTGACGACTGACGTTGCTTATCTTTGTGGTTCGAGCTTGACATTGGAGTGGTTGGACTCAGCCTCTCTAACTGATCATTTGGGGTTATCACTTCTGTTATTTCCGCTCTATCATTATTTATCTCTGATATTGTAGTATCATATTGATATCATTATTGTATATCATTCTGGATATTGTATTCATTGGAGTTGTATATGATATTATCTATTGTTTCTTCCGCTGTGTTGTTATACTTAATTGTGTTATAAGCTCCGGCGCGCCAGATTTGGCGTTTGAATCTACGGCATTTCGAGTACAAGTGAAGTACGGGTGCCGATTTTCGAAGGCCAAGTCAGGATCGCTACATATAACATATAAGTAAATGAATTACAGATAATTGTATTTATACATGGAGATAAGTACATTGGAAAGAAAGTAAAGTAAATAGAGTAAATGAGATAGAGTTGGTCAGAAAAAACTTTCATTACTAGAACATTTTATACAAAAAAGAGTGAGGATCGTACATGCAGTAAAACAACCTATTTACACATAATCAAAAACAAAATGACAAAAAGAACGTGTCATCCGTAAGCACCAAAAATCGACTATTTCTTCCTCTCTTGCCTTCCTCTCGTTGTCACCTTCTTGGCAGGGCGCTTCTTCTCCATAGTTCCTACTTTCCCCAAGGTATTCTTCTCTAAGTGAGAATTCTCCTCCTTAGTGGCCCAATAGAAGGATCTTCCGGCCCTGGGTGGAGTCTGGGAAGTGGCAGTAACAAAAGCATAAGGTGATTTCATGGGTGCTGGAGGAATAGGTAAGGCTATCGAAAGGAGGGGAGGAATATTTTCAATGACTGACTCCTTCTTAATGCTCTTTATCTTCTCAACAGATATAGCCCAAGAAGCCGCCATTGAGGGTCTTTAGCCCACAACCCAGGTAATAGTCGGCTCATTATCATTGTCGTCATCAGTTGCAACATTGAGTTCATCCGGATTATCGTCCTTAAGCATGGAAATCTTTTATGCTTTAGGATCGAGAAGCGGATCCAAAAATGGAAGTGGACACTAGATTAGGGATTGAAATGATGATTGATGCAATAGTGGTGGTTGTTGTTGACAAAGTAGAAGCCTTTGGAGCTGTGGGAAGTGAAGTGATCATCGGGGAACCTAAAGGTTGACAGAGAGATATAAAAAGTTAGAGACATCTTCAAGGACATCTAATGTTTCTCGAAGATAAGAGAGTTTAGAGATATATCTCCTGGAGCCAATGTTGGGACATGAGGGGAGTCCCCAGTTTGTTCCTCTTCTTGAATCAAGGACATGAATAGAAGGACAGAGGCAGTCAAGGGTGGCACAAAGCTAGGGTTATTAGAATTGTACCCTTCGACACTGACAGGCAGAAGCGGTACAGATGTAGGAATATTAGTGGTCTTAGAACTAGATGCCGTAGAAACAATCACATCCACCTAAGACTCCATGATGATGAAAGCAGTGTCTTCCACCTAGCCCTTGGAACTGGATATGTAACACCTTTAATTTTAAATAGCATTATTCAGAAGATTTAATTAGATAAACTAAATAGAATAATGTAGAGACTAGAGTAACAAGGGAATTGAGATTTGGAAACTAATTAGAGTCGTGCCTTAGCTAATGAATTTATAAGTGTGATTTATAAATTAGAAACCTAAGAGAATAAGGCAAGGGCAATATGGGAATAGCCGAACCCCCATAACCCCTAAAACTCCCTACCAAGTTCTCATTATCATTTACATTCTTACAAAACAAAAACATAAACAAAAGAAAAACAAGGTCGGCCATAACCCTAGGAGAAGAGGAGCTCAAAATCAACTAGAGGCTAAAATTCAAGCTAGGAAGATTAAAGTGTAGAACAAATCTCAAGTTCCTTATCCAAACAAGGTAAATAATGATCTAAACCATCTCATATAAGTCATCTTGAATTTTTTAATTCGGGTTTGAGGTTTAAAATCATATGATCGGATGAATGATGATATGTTTTGATTTAAATGCCATGTTATAATTTAAACAAGGATTTTGTAGAATAATATAGTTCGATTTTAAGGCTAAAATCGTGCAAAATGATTTCCAAATGCCATGATTTTTGAATATGTTATGTTAAACATTATTTTGGAGATGGGTTTAAATTTTCATAATATTCCAAGCTATGGATAATTTATTATGAATTTTTGAGTGAAAGAAGTGATATTTAAGGTTTTATTTAATTTAAGGAACTAATTAATTATTTTCGGGCTAGAAATTTTATATGATAAAGATATTATCATTTTGGAATTTTTGTGAATTTCTGAGATTTTACTTAAGAGATTTGGGTGAGTTTGGATTTAATTAGAAAGATTAGCATTTAATGATTAATTAAGTACAAGGGGTTAGTTAATAAATTTTTATTAAATAGTGGAAATTGGGGATTACATGCAGTAGCAAATTCTGAAAAGAATTTTATAAAGGTTTTTTTATCCAATAGAAAATTTACAACATAAGGAGTTAGGTAAAAAGAAATTGCTTTACTTAGTTAAAAATCAGTTTTTATGATAATTACAGCAATGCCACTTGCCTTCGAAAGCATTGATGCCTTCGAAAGCATACAATGCTGCTTTTCTTTGAATACTAAGGGGATAAGGGTGTTGCTGTAGTTCAACATATACTAGAATGAAGGCAGAAGGGTCCTTTTGCACTAATCAGTAGTGTCGAAAGGGGTCCCTTCGCATACATACTCTTTAATAAGTGTCACTGCCACATTGATTAATCCAACTATCATAGGAAGAACCTTTAACACTAGTAGATAGTATCGAAGGGGTTCCTTCCACTTTTCTATGCTCTGCAAGTATGTTAATCAATGAAGACGGAAGGGGTGTGCCGCACCCAATCAATGTTGTCGACAGCATACCTTCTGTACCGTTATACTTGAGTAAGTCCAACCATTACGAAAGGTACCTTCCGCACAAGTTGATAGTGTCGAAAGGGTCCTTTTACATGCATGTTTAATTATAGAGGTGGAAGGGTTGTGTCGTACCCAATCGATGGTGTTGACAAGGTCCTGCATTGCTTAAGCAATGATTTCAAAAGGTCCTGCCGCTAGAGTAAAGTGGCGAAAGGGGCATAGCTGCTTGTTTCGAACCCATTATTAAATGGAAGGGGATGGAGGGCTTGTTTGCTCTATGATGTCGAAAGGGAGAGTGACGGAGGGTAATTCATGATGTCACAATGATCCGAAGGATATAGTCGAAAGCCTTAGTTTTCAAATTAGAGAACCCAATCTCATTTTTAAAGTAAATACATGGCAATGTAAAAGAGTTCTGAAATTTCATTAGAAAATGATTTCAAGGAATTAAACCATGGATGTTTATATTGTTGTGTTATTTGATCAGTTATCATGTATGCTTGTGTAATCATATTCACTTCATTTTAAACACATAACCGCATTTTGGGGTGTTAAGAATAACATGCTAGGTTGACCCAATAGTGAATATACATTGAATTAACTCATGTGTGAGTAGAATTGCATTCAGGAGGTCAAACATACTAGAATATAGGATGCTTAGGACTGATCAAATGACTATTGGTTTAGACAGGTTCTTAGTAAGCCCATAAAAACTATGTTATGGAAACTTTTATTAGCAGGGGATAATAGGTTCTTAGTGATCTCATGAAAACTATGTCCGGAACAGGTTATTGATAGAGATCAATATGTTCATAGTCAGCCTATGAAAACTATGACATGAGAGATGTTATTGGAGAATCCAATAGGTTCATAGTGATCCCATGAAAACTATGACATGGGAGATATTACTGGAGAATCCAATAGGTTCATAGTGATCCCATGAAAATGATAATAGTATGGGAAGAAACCAATAAATTCATATGATCCCATGAAAACTATGATTGGATAATGGTATTGGTAGAGACCAATAGGTTCATAGTGATCTCATGAAAACTATGAATGGATATGAAATTCCATAAAGAATTGAACATGTTATTAGTTAGCCGATGAAAACTAATAGGTTAACAGTGAACCTAGAAACTATAATTTGAGACAAATAGACAGGTGAATCGGGATGGGAAATCCAGAGCATATTGCATGTTTGCATATCATCATGATACATTTTATTATGTTATGTCTTAACCATTGTGGATGAAGGTGCACAGTATATGGTTATTATAAATTGGGTTAGGATACTACTGAGGGGAAAACCTGTTTCGCTAAGCAGCATGGTCTCACTAGATATCTATATGGTTCGAGATGGTAGGTTATTATTCACACCGGACTTTTTGTCCGACTCGAAGTTTATGTTTTCCCCTTAAACTCTCGGGTGCTCAATTGATTTTGAGTAGTTTGAGAGTTAAGGTTTCCAGGTTCTCCTTTAGATGAATAAGCTTTCGGAGAAGTGCAGGAGGCAAGCGAGCTATTAGGAGTTCTTTTTGTTTGATTGCGTTGTGTAATTGGATGAAATGGCAAAGTAGTTTAGTGTCTATATTTAGACTCTGATCAACAAGGGGGCATCTTCATATGTCGCTCTTGGCATAATTTATAATAATTATATTACTTTGAATGTGGTTTACGAATTGGGATTATGTAATGAATCTGAAATGCGATTTGAAATGGAGTGAGAAATTTGTTTTAAAATTGAGTTTAAATGTTTTTCATATCTGGTATATCAATGTATCTAACATTACCGCATTTGGTCACCGAAAAATAATAACTATAGATGACTGCAGTATCTGTAGCGTTTGGTTTTAGGCCTCCAAATGGGGGATGTTAGAGGATATGGCATGAGCCTCGGTAGGCACCTATATGAAAGATGCAGCTTTTGTAGCCTGCAACGCCTGACCCTCGACTAGGGCCTTTAGGTCAAACTTATCAAATTGCATGAGGGATTTGATTGCATCTTTGTTTACTTCTCCTCCTATTTCATCCCTTTCCTATTTTAAGGTTTCTTCATAAGAATCAGCAAGGGTCTTAGGATAGTTTTCCTTCAACCATATGAGGTTGCCAGATCTAACAACATATACATAGAAGCCCAACATGGTGGAGTTAAATCTTGTTTTTGAAATCTGCCTTCTCTTTTTCTACTTTGCAAAGGCGGGCTTAAAGCTCAGCGACCTTGTCCACAAGTGCCTTCTTCTCCTTCCGAAGGTCGTAGATTTCCTCATAGTAAGTTTGGGTAGTCTTGAGCATCTCATTCTTTTCATCTCTCTCACCCTTGAGATCTAGCTTGAGCTTCTTCATCTCTACAACCATTTAAACTTGTAGCTCATCTCTTTCTTTAGTAACATCATTGTTCCAAACATGAGCTACCCAGATTTGTTTATTTAGGACTTTCATCTTAGCTTCCCTAGCCCAAATTATAGCTTTATTCCGGTCCTCATCCTCCTTGGCCGCCTTGTCTCTGGCAGCTAAATTTTTCCTTTGTTTTTCGATTTGATCGAGTTGGTTTTCTTAATCTTATCATCTTTCTCACTCTCCTTCTCTTCAGTCGCTATTACGAAGTGATTCTTCTTATTTAGATCAGCCAAGCCTATTCCACTAGGTATTTGTGAAGCGATAGTCTAGTCTCCAAGTTCTTAAGAGGGATTTTCTTCATGTTATACTTGAATCGGAGGCCAGTGATATTCATTCCAAGATGTACAACTTCACACTCTATGAATATCTTCAATGTCGGAGCATCCAGAAGCAAGGGTTAAAGGCTGGTAGCAGTAGTAAGGTGTTCTTTTCCTAGTCGATGAGCTGGAAGTGACGAAGACGATTGCATTGTTTTGGATTTGGGCTGGGCTGGAGCTAAGGCTTGAAAATGAAGAGGCAAGATCATAATTTGTCTCTTCGGCGAGCTAGGTCTATTGGAGTAGGGTCCACATCCCTTGGAAGTGGGGATCATGCTTAGTGTGGCGAGTCAGATTCTATTTTAGATCGGGAGTGGTCTTATGATCTTTTGCGCTCGAAGTAGAACCTTCATTTTCCCTCTTCATCCTTATCTCTCTCCTCTAGCTCTATTTCCTCTTACTATCATAATCGAACTCGTAGTAAGGGTACCATCAAGGGTGTGGGTCCATTCAATAAAGAGAGGGACAACTGCTATTTGTCTTTTTAGTTAGAGTATCAAACATGATTTTTCCATAATACCTGAAAAAAGAAAAAGACTAAGTTAGGAGTTGAAGTTGGAGAGAAGAATGTTGTGTGTTCTACTGATTGTATAGACCATGCTTATGGGGTTCAGTTGTCAGAATAACTTCTTCCGCTGAAGTAAGCAGCGCACCAATGTCAGATGTGAGATTGGGAGTTGAGAATTTACTGAGATTGAAGCCTGGTTCGGCGAAGTCGTGGGTGATCTTGAGATTGGATAGACTAACAAAGATGTCTTCCACAGCTATGTCAAAGAATTGCCCCCTCAGTAGGATTTTGATGGGATTTAGTCATCAGTTTCGTGGTTTTGATCTTCGGCTTTAGGGATCTAGGGGCAAGGTGGAGTTACTTCTTCCTACAGAGTTGTCTCTTCCCCTATCTGAGTTTCATTCCAGGGAGTTCTCTCCTGTCGACTCTTCCTCGCTATCTTCCTTATCATCATCTCCTTCTCCCCCATCTTTATTGCCTTTCTACTCCTTTTCACCTCTTCTCATTCTAATATCATCTTCTTCTTCTCTTGCTCCTCCACCTTCCTTGGCTAAATTTGGAATGCTTTGAGGTGCATGTGATAGAGGATCAACTTCTTCTTCTCCTTTTCTTCTTCTTGGGCTTCTTGCGCAGCTTAAGCTGTCTGCCTAGCCCTTTGTGTAGGAATGTGACAACTGATTCTTAGGTCGGTGTATAGAAGACTAAACTAGCGTAACCCGAAGGCAATTAGAATGTTGATGTTCTTCCAGTCGTCCTCTAGGATTTCTTTCAAAAGCTGTACATTTGCTCTATATCGTTATTGATGGTTCTTTGAGGAATATTTGCAAAAGAGGGAGTGAAGATAAGTTAGAGGCTTAAGCGAAGTAATCTCTAATTTAGTGGAGTGGGGAAAATATGAACTTACATCTGGACAACCACTTATAGGAAATGCTAGCTAGACATCGAACGAGAAAGTATTCGCTTGAAGTGACTAAGCTTATTGTAGTGGTCGATAACTATTTGATGACCATGGTAAGCCTCCAAGAAAGTGAGAAATGGGCTTTCGGACTTCTTCTTGAATTTTAAGAAGTATCAGATCTCCTTAAAAGATGAACACCTATGCAAGTATTAAAGGAAAATCATATATGATGAAAGCAACGTACACATTTGGATTAAACTGGGTTGGAGCTAATCCAAAGTATTGGAGTGCCAACCTTACGAAGGGATTGAATGACGGAATGCTCCAACAAGGCGGATATCTACTGCAAGCGGTGTATCCTTATAGGGGTTGTCTACTCTTTGAGATGGCAAAGGGAAAGGAGTCCCCTTTGGAGGATTACCATGTTGAGTACAAACTCTATAAACATCTTCGGCCTGAATCCTTGAGGCTGGGGAATCCGAGGGATTATCCAAGATCATAACACCTTTTAAGTTGGCATCTAGAGGATTTTTATCACCCATGGATGTATAAGGAATCAAAGGCATTGGCTGTTGAGGCTGGCGTCGAGGCTGCTTGGCCCTATATGGGGTTGAGGTAGAAGCTGAAGCAAAAGAAGAACCTGCGATCGGGGCATGGAAGGGCCCGCTGCATCAAGAAGACATCTTGAACATCTAGGGGGTTCCATTTTATACTGAAATCTTAAGGTACAAGCATGGTCTGGTATGATTTAGTTTAGTGTAAACTTAAGTTAGATCATGTGTATCCAATATATAAAATCCAATGGATGTCGACGTATGTTGACCAAACAGCTTTTTTACATCAACCGGGGAAGTAACAAAGGAAGTAATTTGTTATTTAGTCTATGTATTGTGCGTCCTCTGTCCTTAGCACGATGAATGGATGCGCTCTATGCAGATAGCTTACTCCTGCTAGCAATTGAGCTCCAGCATGCGATGAAACAGTGTGTCGGGCGTTACTTGTTAACGCAGAGTATATGTTATTGAAACCGTTATCTAAAGCGATATAGAAACTCTCTCTACAGGACTGCAGGAGTGTGATGCAGAGTTCGAGTGTCGATTGGGTGCATATCCAAGAGTGCATTGATGTTTAAATATGATAAGTGTTGATACACATTTATGAAGATAACACTTGATGTTGTGCCAACTACTCCCCACAGGTCCGATTCATACTCGAAGATGACCAAGAGTTCGGTCGAATTGGATGAATATTGCTCTTGCCTTCCACCATCATTGTAACAACCCACCATTTTCGACCTCTGTATGTAAATGAATAGAAATCGAAAATAGTGGATCATCATGGTTAACATATAGTATATATGGAGCTATATAAACTAACTAACTATGCTTTTAGAATCTCATAGCAGAAGGTAACAAACAATATATATATAACAAATATCAAATCACATCTCAGTATACAAGATCAAATCCAAATATATATACATTAATACATCATATAATAATATCGTCGAGTGATAAATACAACACACTAAATACATAAGCAACGTCATCGTCACCTGCTCCGTTCACGTTACTCAAGACCACCATCATGAGCAATAAATCCATAAATAAAAAGAAACATAGAGGAAGAGGGTCAAACATAAGTCTAGTGAGTGAAAAACACTACTAAGAATATACTGCAAATATGTTCACATAACATTATACAAAGGATACATCTAAACAAAGGCATACCCCACCTGTCTCACCTACATACACAAAGTTAGCCTGACATTAAATATAATATGTAGGCCTAAACTACTTTGTGACAATAATACCATAATATAGCATAGCAGAGCATACAATGTATGAGTTAGTTAAACATGGACTAACTTGTAAACGATAGGTGATTAGGTAAGCATACCTTAACCGTAGCCAGTTAAATATGGATTGATTATAAATGGGAATTATGTTAGATAAACATATTATAACACAACACAAACACACAGAACTAGCTAAATAGAGACTAGTTTCCAAACGCAATAGTATTAGTTAAACAACTCGCCATTTTTGACCTCCATATGTAAACAAACGGAATCCGAAAATGATGGAACGTTATGGTTAACATAAAATATACATAGAGATATATAAAATAACTAAATAAGCTTTCAGAATCTCATAATGGAAGGGAACAAACAATATATATCTATACTATAATGCAAATACCTGGTCAAACCGGTCAAAGTGAAGCCTTTTTGGCACTTCCATAAATACCCATTGTTTGCATTGCTACACGACACTAAATAACACCGCTACAAAAGAGGCTATTATTGTCATTTTTAATGCCCCGAGTGGTTTGCTTTGCCGTTCGAAATTCTCCCCCACGAAGTCGCCCACGTTATCCATTTCTTCCATTTTCCTTGTCTCAAAGAACAGTATTCTTCTCCCTGAAGCTTAAACAACAATTTCGGGAAAAGGGAAATCAATGGAAACAAATAAAAACTATGAAGCGATTCACTGTCTAAAAACATTAAAGAGATTTGGCTCTTCTTTGGGCAATCGTCAATTGCCAGATTTCAACCATGGTACTCTATGGAACCCTATTTTTAGTTTTGTTTGCCAGTTCGCTTTTTATACTTTCATCTTTCATGTTCATAGTAAATTGATTGCCAGTTTCGTCATGTTTTTACCCTGGATTATTGTTTGTTTCAGCGTCCGATAGTTGCTCCACGAAGCTGCCCACGTTGTCCATGTCTTCCAACTATTAATTACCATAGGATTCTTTTCTCCTTTTCCTTTAATTTCAACTATTATTTTCTTTTATTAATGGATTTGCAACAAAATTACCATAGGGCTAAACACACCTGATGCCCTAGGAAGACGAAGTTGGAAAAGGAAAAGGATTTATGCTTGCATACAGTGGTTGGGTTTAAGTATGGCAGTGAAGGGTTTGAGTAAGCTTTATCTACCTTTTGTTGTTTAATCCATAATTTCTGTTTCTTTCTGAAGCTATTGGCACTGTATGGCTTCAGAGAAAACTATCATTGATGTGATTTGGTGATTTTATGCCCATATATTCTCTTATGTTCCTACGAGTTTGTGTCCTATGATTTTGTTTTCAATTTTTTACTTTCAGTTTAGATGATTATCTTGCTTTCAAGACCATTTATGAAGATGGAAATAAGTTGTTTGATTGTTGAAGAACATTAATTAGCTTATGGCGTAAATTTCTTATTTGGGTTGTAGAGTTTTTGGGTGTAAGTTTTGATTTAAGAAGTTAATAAATATAGTTTCTGATTACAGGCTTTGACTGTTGAATAGCAGTGTAGCAAAAGGAAACGCCGGGTATGTTAATCATGTACCGATGCTAAAATTAATTGAATGCATTAAATGTGTAATTGGATATTTTTAACTGCAATTGAATGTTTGAGTTCCTAAGTATTTAACTTTTATAAAAAATGTTAGCTTCATTAATGTTTTAATGGATACGAGTCATTTGGAAATGGAGCCGATTCCTCTGTAGAATTTCACTATAGTGGATCTAAGAATTTGCAAATTCAAATTCATGAATTTTAATAATCTTCGGTTTTTGAAGAATTTCTCAAATTTGTTTTGTGATGTCCACTTTCTATTTTTCTAAATGTTACTCAACCTTATGGTAAATTATTAATTTAATTGGAGATCAATTGGTATTTTTTTCCGAATAAATAATTTGAAGTGAACTAGGAGTTTCTAATACGAAGTGGAAATCTTTTTATGTATTTCTCATTTGCATTGATAATCATATTGTCTTTGTAACTTTTTAACCTATGCATTTTTTTCTTTTAATTTAAGTTTAACCGTATGTTTTCTTAGTATTTCTTCTTATGCTTTTTAATTTTTTACATATTCAACTGGACTAAACTATGAATTGAATGGATGATATAATATTGCCAATTGGAATTCTAAGAGTTCTATCAAAGCTATAATAGTCAGATTCTCAAATTCTTGAAATGATGTTTTTATTTTAGTTCTTGCTTTTTTTTATGTTTATTATTTTGATAGTTTTATCTACGTTTTTATGCATCTATGTTTTGATTTTCATGTTATTTTGATATGTGAATGATGACCTTGAATATTCAAATCATGTGAATCATTTTGTATTAGGTTAGATGTTTCCAATTATAATGGAGGGGGATTGAATGCTTTATAGTTTTACAGTTTACATGTGAAAGTTCTGATCACTGGCATAGCATATATGATGATGCACAAACAATGACCGCTTGCCTAAAATTGTAAGTATATAAGATGACTAGATTGTAGCGCATCCAATATATGACTTCTTTTTTAATACAAAAAAAAATTGTACGTTAACTTCTCAAATTTTTTCTACATTTTGGTAGTATGAGCTGATACAACGTATATAGACTTTTTTCTTTGGCAAGTGAAAAGGGTTTACAAATATCTTTGCAGTTGCAAACCATCGAAGGAAACTTCTTTGGTATTTGTATGTAATATGTTATAACTTCAATTGTTTATCTTTTGTTCTAATTTCCAACCAATCATGCACCTAACTAACTTTTAGATCTTCTTCGACTCATTAGCACACTTTAGCATATCTTCCATTTTTATTTCATATATTGATGTGCAACAAACTATATCCACATTTAATGATTGGACGATCATCGTAGATAAACACTATGCTAGAATTATAATCTTAAAATTGATAACATGGCCTATATTTTTGTGACAGTCTATGAATTTTTGTTTGATTTTCTTACATATGCTTAGTATTAGTTTACTAACTGTTCAACAACTATACGGTTCATGCAAATTTTACTGTTTTAAACATTATAACCGGCTGAAGTATTTATATTGCATGTTGTTTTTAGTTTTCCCATCATTTTGTCCTAAGCATCTTCTTTGGGCTTTGAGATTTTTCTTCCCAATCACCACAAATAATACAAACAATGAATGTCTTATGCGAGTGATCATGTATGGGTTTTAACTTTTATAATATTTCCTTAACACATTTCAGTCTTTGGCTTAGTTAGGTAAAATTTCTGTAATAAATACATCAAAACGACAATGTAAATGTAACATCTATGTCCTCTACATTGAACTATAATATGAAATTTTGGTCTATTGATTTTGAGGGATAAAACTTCTGAACAGTTCTCAATTCTAACATTAGTTTATTGCCTGTAGGATTAGTTTTTTCTGTCATGGATTAAGAAAGTTATAGTGAAAGTGTGAAAGCATTAGATAAGAGGAATCTAAAATTGGTTGCATCTCCTTTGCATTTTTTTTATAATTGTTAAATTAACTATTAAAACTTTTAGAATCTTGATCGGTATTGATTCCATTTTTTGCGGTAGACTTTGTTAGTGCCACAATTTTTGCATGGTTGTTCAGTGTTTTTAACGTTTATAAGAAATCCTCTTCTCATGCAAACATTTGTCATATCTAATAGTTTTATGCAGTAATACCACTTCCTTTTTTATAGGTTGTACGACCACCTCAACAATGCTTCAACTATTGGGTTTCAAGCTTTGGGCTGATACGTACAGGGCGTTGAAGGGTTAAAATAGTAGTGATGAAAGAAAAAAGGTTGTTTGAGAAGAGATTATAGTTAAAATATGCATGAGACTATTTATATAATTGTATGTCCATTATTACAGTATTTAACACGCGTACATGTATTTTACAATATATGCATATCTTACATTTTAGGTATGTTTAGTGTTTTATAATTTCGTTAATAAAAAGCATAATATGGCACTTTAGTTGTGTATAATCAAAAGTGAAATATGTATGTGAACTATCAATACCTTTATTATTATGTGAACTTTGAAAACTCTGGCCCAACTTAAAAAAGGTGACACATGAGTGTTATTATTTAATAAGCAAATAAATCATGAAATACATATAGCATGCGCAATTAATGCATTAGTTTGTTGTTTGTAGCAGTTTATATTAACTTTAGCATGTAATTTTTTTTTCACAGTTGTAGCTTTGGGCTTCAACATTTACATTCAAAAGACATGCTAATTTTGCTGTAAAAGTAAGTTGCTCACTATTTTATTTGAACACGTGCAAGGTAAAATAGTAATTTCTGTTTTCCAATAATTATGAACTATAACTATAAATTTTTGTTTCATCAAAAGTGGGTTACTCAACAATTTTGTACCTGTTATGAACCGTAACTGTAATAACATCATAGGAAACTTATATTTTACAAAGGAAAAGAATAAAGGAAATTGATTCTAAAGTATTGTACCTGTTAAACCCGATGAGTGAAATATAATTTAATATAATGCTTTCTATTTTCTTAAAGGAAAGTTATATATATTTAGTAAGATAAAGATATGTTTCATATTTTCGAATTTTAGATTTTCAAGGAAAGATACAAATATGGTAAGAGTAAGATCAATATAAATATAGGAAACCTTAACAACGAGTTTCAGATTTTGTAGTAACATAAACTAAAGTGAAGTAACATGGACATAATAAATATACATTTACTCTAAGACGTAAAAATGTAATTATTTATTGGCTTAAATAACAATACTAAAAATTTATTTAGTGATTTATTGATTTGATAATGATTTAAATTTTGGTAATAGGGCATTAAGATATGTTTCCCTTAATTGCCAACATTAATACTATATAAAAACACACTTCATTATTGATCACAAACATCATCATCAACTATCATCAGCTCATTATAGATGACATTACCTGAACACAACGTATCCATACTACCAAAATGTGTATTTGCAGATTCATTTAGCAGCATAATGAACCTTCATTACAAAAATCATTTCCCTATTTTTATTTCCTAATATATGCCATATTATCAAATTTAATATGTTTTAACCATTATAATATAATATATTACATGACAAAAATTCATTAATATAATGAATACTTGGCTGCTTTTTAAAGCCAATGTCCATTGTAATATATATACACACGCCACTTCAAAGTCATGTTGTAAGTTCCAAGGAACCTTACAAACGGTTTTTTTAATACCAATTACTCCTACACACGTGCATCGCACGTGCCAAAATACTTATATATATATGTGTATATATATATAGTGTGTATATCACTATCATAATTGTAGCAAACACAAAAAAATTTCAATTCCTTCTTAGCACACGTCCAACGGACGTGCCATCATACTCGTATATATATATATATATACACATATAACAAATTTCAAGTTTCAAATCACATCCCAGTTCACATGATCAAATCCAAATACATATATATCAATACATCGTATATTAATACTATCGAGTGATAAACCAACATACTATATACATAAGCAATATCATCGTCATTTGCACCGTCTGCATTACTCAAGACCACAATCATAACCTATAAATCCATAAACAAAAAGAAATATAGGGGTTGGGGGTTATACATGAGTTTGTGAGTGAAAAACACTACTAAGAATATACTGCAGATATGCTCGCATAACATTATGTAAAGGCAACATCTAAACAAAGACGTACCTCACATGTCTCACCTGCATACACAAAGTTAGCCTGACATTAAACATAATATGTGGGCCTAAACCACTTTGTGACAATGATACCATAACATAGCATAGCGTAGCATACAACTAATGAGTTAGTTAAACATAGACTAACTCGTAAATGATCGGACCATAACCAGTTAAACATAAACCGAATATAAACGGGAATTTTGCTAGATAATCATAGTCTAACACAACACAAATATGAGGAACTAGTTAAACAACAACTAGTTTCCAAATGCAATAGTATTAGTTAAACAATACTAACACTCGAACTTGAATCTAAATACATATACTAGTATATTATACGATGTTTGGTAAGCACTCATATAAACATCATATGAGATCCTTACGTTGCGTAGAAACAAAAACAATAAACGGTCACTATTCGATTCGGTCCTAAATACGCCTAGGTTTAACTTGTGCTTATAGGTTGCATCGGTATGGTATACACCGGTGACTAGTGTACGCTTCAAGATGAGTTTTCTACCAGAGGCCTGAAGCCTTTCCTCCACCAATTTTCAACAACATTCTTCCAGAACTTTACAATTATGATTTCCAAGGTTTTCTACATCTTTAGGACATTACACTACATATTCCTACTCACTTAAATTTCATAGAACCATCCCATATCATTCTTTTGACCTAAATCCAACTATTTCAGCACCTAAACACAATTAACCAACTTTAATTGTTCTAATCATTACTTAGCCAATATTTTAGTGTAATTAACTTTTCTATATTCCAGATTACCACAACATATTCAATTTACACACACATATATATATATATATATATATATATTCAAGTATTAATCTAGCATCGATTTTAGGATGATATACTTGCATATAGGCATTATAATCGAAGGAAATGATTTCTACTCACCAATTGAAGTCATCTAGCCCTAGAAATCCCAAAATTAACCTCTTAATCCTCGCTGGCCAGAAAATGCCGTCCTTTCAAGATTTTCGAATCCACAAACATTGATATCTTTGTGTAATCCTCTCGTGCTCTTCCATTTGGTATATAAACTTCTAACTTTTCATGAAGATTTGAAAGAGTAAAGAGAAGGTAAAGCGATAAAGAAAGAAGGAGTTGCGAAACGAAAAAGTACATGATTGAGAATGAATTCAAATTCTCTCCGCGTGGCCTTATATAACCTTCTAACCACCATTTTAGTCTAATGGGCTTTGAGCCCTTCAAATAAATTCAAAAACCCACAACTTAAAACCCGCCTGACTCCTTTATACATACTCCAATCTGGAAAAACCAATATATTGTTCTGATCAGAAAAATAAGCTCTACACAATGGTGCAAGTCCCGTCGCCTATTTCTAATATTTGTAAAATTACTATTTTGCCCATTTTTAGTTAAAATTACTAGAATGCCCTTAATATTAATTTCTAAACTTTATGGGGTATTATAATCACTCTAGGATAACAGTTATAACTACAAATTGTTCAAGGCAGTGGCAGTGAAGAGCAAGAAAGAACACAACATGGATCAGCCAGGCATGAAGGGTTGGGATCGTAGCATAAAATTGGTCAAAGTAAGATCAAGGCAGCCAAAATGTTGCAGTCCCAAACTTGTCGAGGTCGAGATCTAGGTTCGAAAAGACGATGACGGTTTAAGGTGAAGGGCTCAAGATTTGAGTTGTCTTCTTGTGGACCGATGATGTTCAATGAACTTGGATCTATGGATGGTGGCATTAGTGATCGTTGTTAGTGGCAATGAACTTGAAATTGGTTACTGGAAGATGAAGTCGCAAAGGCACATGAAGAATAAAAACTGGAAATGAAGATGTGATAGAAATTTTTTTAAGTGTTGGAAATATATACTCAGAAGCTATAATGGATCGGTACCGATCCATATGGGTCGAACTGATCCATATGAGTATTTGAAAAATGAATGAGTGATGCAAAGCCGTAATGAAAAAAAGGAGCTAGAGTCCTACTTAGCTAAATAAACATGACATCTTTCAGAAAATCACAAAGTTGAATGAAGAATCCAAGTGGAATACTTCGTCGTATATATATACTGAAGAGATGTGATTCTACAACTGTATGGAGAGTTGTGCTGATCTTCTTAGAAATGGATGTAATGTTTCAAGAAAATGATTCAGAAGTTGGAAGTGTCTCTATGGATTCAGGCTTAGATTCGGTCGCCTGTCTCGATCCAATGCTTTATGTTCACGAAAGCATACTTTGGAGGGGTAAATGTTATCCGACATTTGAACCAAGCGGCTCTTCGATGGATTAGAACTATGAGATGGTGACGATGCAAACCAAGAAACTTAAAAGACGTCTAGAGTGCCAAGGTTGCAGGGTTCGAAAAGTTGGAACCAAAAATATCTTAAGTCAAATGGGCCGGTACCTAATAATATGGGTCGGTACAAAACCAAATGGAGTTAATGGAGGATCCATGCATTGCTTGAAGAAAATCTAAAGAGTTGAAGTTGAAGCCTTGATTGAAGTGACATGGGTTGGTACCTACCTATGTCGGTCGATACTGACTAATGGAGAATCCAATATTTCAGGAGGTAGAGCTTTATAGAGGCGAATGTGCCAAAGAAAAAAGTTAATAAGGGGTCAACGACATTGGTCGGTACCAACCCTTATGGGTTAGGACCGAACCATATTGATTGTTGGAACTTGCACGATCTAACCTGTTCTTCATGCCGAAACTTCAGATCCGATGATCTGTACTTGTTCAAACTTGATTCGGCGATTCTGATAGTCAATTTTGCCTACAAATAGTGAGCTATCTTCAATAAGAAACGAACTTTTAAATCCTTACACTGAATTGCTACCACTTATGGTTGTAACTAGTTCTTTAAGCTGTACTTGTTGTTAAAAGTGGCTGTAATTCAAGTTTCATCGAAATAAAACTAATAGTGGATGTAGACAATTGAATTGAGGCCTAACCACTTTAAATACTCTTATGTTATTGTCTTAATTTGTTTCTTAGATCTATAATTCTTGTTTTTGTTTAATTTGGGGCGTTGTCATTTTTCGGTGCAATAATAACTATCATGTTAAAAACTTTATTTATGAAATAATTTCTGTGTTTAAATTCTTTAAGACTAGATATTTTTTAATTGTGTTGATAATGTTATGAACATTATGTTTGATGGAAATAAAATCTGCAATTGTGTTTTGGTTAATGGCATTTATGTGTTTAATTCTAATCATGTATGTGTTAATAATTCATCTAACGTTGACATAATAATAATTATCCATGGCATTATTGGTTAGGTCATAAAAACGAAAAACAACTACACAAATAGGAAATCGAAGGTTTTTTTTACTGTCATTTGATTCTAAATCATTTGATATGCGTGAGTCATGTCTTAAAGGAAAAATGACCAAGTACCCCTTGAGTAGGAGCAATGATAGAGTTAATGAACCCTTGGGTCTTAAATATACTAATGTATGTGGTCCACTGCCTCTAGTTTCCAAAGATAATGCTTCTTACTTTGTAACTTTATCGATGATTTCTCAAGACTCGGATATGTGTATCTTATGAAGAACAAATCTGATGTCTATGATATAACCGAGGAGATGAGTATGTTAGACAAGAGCTCTAACAGTACTTAAAAGATAATAGGATTATCTCTTAGGAAACTCCACATTATACTTTGAAACACAATGGTGTTTCGAAGAGAAGCAATCGAACACTACTAGATATACTTCATTCCATGATGAGTAAGGTTGAGTTGCCTCTTTCCCATTAGGGATATGTGCTAGAAACAGCAATGCATATGCTAAATTTAATACCCACTAACTTTATGCCTAAGACGCCATATGAGATGTGGCATGGGAAGAAATACCATGTAACAACTCACATTTTTATGATCGGATACTTAAATAGTTAATTTAAATATTGAATCATTAATTACTTGAAAGTCCAAAATTTTGACTTTTCTTATATATACGAGTTAGGACTCGAAACTACTTCCAATGAGTTCGAATTGAAGTAGCGAATCAAAATGAGTATAAGTATCACTATATTTGGAGTCGCGACATTTTCACGATTTACATATTGTTACGTATAGTGTAAAAATATATGCATAGTCGAGTCCAGAGGGATCTCGACTGACGACTTGTGTTTCTGAAATAAAGACTTCATTGTGAGACATACAATTGAAACTTTTCTGGAATCGAATGATCCGATGGCCAAAAGACCTCAAAATGCATGAAATTATCATCCTAGAGCATTGTCCCGAATAGCAATGATATTTATACCATCAAGCCAGGAAAAATGAGGTGATATGCGCCGATGTGTTTTGCAGCGATCTGATGTACTATGTGATTGTACAAGCTCAAAATATTTGGTGAATTATTTAAGAAATTAAATTATATATATACATATATTATATAACCCATACAACACACTTCCTTTTTCTCCACTACTTTTCTTCTTCCCCCTAACCAAAATAGGTCTTAATACATGGGTATTGGGTTTGCCTCAATTTTAGGAGCTTCATGTAACACCCTTAATTTTTGATAACATTATTCAAGAGATTTAATTAGAATAAATTAAATAGAATGATGTAGAAAGATAAGGAAATTGAGATTGGTAAATAAATGGAGTGGACGTGCTTATTAAAATAAATGAACTTATAAATGGTTAAGCGTTAGCTGATTAAACATAAGGGTATTAGGGTAAATATCGCCCATACTCCCACCCTTATACCATTACCTCTAGGCAATACACGTTCACTTATCATAAGCAAAATTTTAAAACGTAAGAAGAAAAGGAGCCGGCCATTAGGAAGAAGAAAAGAAGGGAAAATCAAATCTAAAGTTTAGGTTCAAGCTAGAAGAAATCAATCTCAATCAATCACCAATTTCCTTATCCAATCTAAAGTGAATAATAATCACTACATCTCTATTTTTTGTTTTATAATCACATGATTTCGAATTTAAGGGTAAATTCGTTATTATGATATATTGGATGATGATATGCTTGATTTATAATTTGTTTAGATTAAACAAGATTGTTTCAAGGGAGATATGCATAGTTTTAGGGTAAAACCGAGATTAAATAATTTTTAAATGCCATGAAAAATTATATGTTACGAGAAACATGATTTTGGAGTTGGGATTTAATTTTTATAATTTTCCAAGCCGTGGAGAATTGGTTATGTATTTTCAAAGGAAAATATGGTTATTTGGTTTATAATTATTTCGGAAATTATATTAAGAATTTGGGTTTGAAATTTTGATATGTTAGGAAACATGATTAAAATGAATTTCTAGAATTTTTGGGGATTTTTTCTAAGTGTTTTAGTATGGAAATTAAATTATTTTGAAAGGAGGACCTAAATGATTTAATTGCTTTATTACTTGGAAGGGCTTATATGTTAATTGTTAACTGGTTTAGATCTGAGAAAATGCGGCAAATATTAGCCAAATTATTTGAACGTTTATGATAGCCAATCAAGTGTTTACAAGTGGGCAAGCTTGTTACAAAAAGTTTACTTTATTTAATAAAAACAGCCTTTAGCTCAGAAAAGTGGGTTCCGCCTTCTTTAGAAGGACCTTTCCACCCAGAGCTCTGGCCTCCAACCTAGTTGAAACCTTCTACGTCAAAACCAGTAAACCAATACACATGGTATCATTTAGATGGTACGTAGTGGATTGGAGAAAGGTGGAAGGTAGGGTGTTGAAACGTAGCTTCTGAAGGGGTTGGTTCCTTGTTTTGTGTTGTTTTAAAAGAAAAGAGCTTGCCTGTTTACAGAAGGGTTTCAAAGTAGTCGAAACCAATGGTTTCGAAACGGTATTTCTAAAGAAGCTTTCGAAGGAGAGCCGCCGCCTTTGTTTTCAAGTAGTAGCTTCCGAAGAAGTTACTTAGTTTTTATTTGAAGCTTTCGGAAGGGGTAGTTTCGATCAATTTGAAACCCTTCAGTGATTTAATGCCTTTTGATGGTATTGAAAACATCAATACCGTCGAAAGGTACTATTGTTTTATAAATATAAGCAATTGCTTCCTACTGCTTTCGAAAGGGGTTATGGGTTTCGAAGGCAATGGTTTCGAAAGGGGTTTCGAAGCCAACCTTCAATGGTTTTACCAAGATGTTTTAATGCTTTCCAAAGGATGGTTTCGACACCATCAAACTTCCTCAATACTTTTTGAAATAAAGAATGGTTTCGAAAGAGATGCTTTCGCTTATGTTCACTATGACCCAAAATGTTATTTTAAATATAAACCCAATTGCTTCAAAAGGTATTGGTTTCGAAGGGTAACCTTCTATTGTTTCGAAAGGGGTATTTTTGAATGGTTTCGAAGCTGTGCTACTATACTTATATGATAATTCTTTAACAAGGTCGAAAGGTTTCGAAAGAGATTTTTTAAAGTATTCGAAAGGCAGGAGCCTAATGTTTTAAAGATAAAATTTAATGCTTTCGAAGGAGGTTATCCAATGAAATCGAAAGCAAGGTTTCGAAGGTGTCGAAAGGCATTTAAAATCCAAACTCAAAATTTCAAAGAAAAAACCCATGGCTAAATAAAGGAGTTTTGAAATGACTTTAAATATGTAAATTTGAAAAAGTACTGCCTTGATAAAAATATAAGTTAAAGGGATTAACTATGTTTTATATGAAAAGTATTTCAAGGACCTTAAACCCATGTGAGTGGTATTGTTAAGTTGTTATGTTTGCTTCTTCAAATATGAATATATTCACATGATAAAGGACCCATAACTATATTTTGGGGATAAAGGGGTAGAAGAACTAGCCAGGTTAACCCAGTAGTGAATATAAATTGATTAAACTCATGAATGAGTAGAATTGCATCCAAGGAGTCAGGGAGACCAAAATGTAGGATGCCTAAACCTTGAAGTTGTCCGGAGATAGGTTCGTAGTAAACCCATGAAAACTATGATTAGGAAGTTATTGGGGTAACCAACAGGTTCATGTAAACCTATGAAAACTATGTATTAAGGATGGTTGGCAGGGGCCAATTGGTTTGTAGTAAACCCATGAAAACTATATCCGGATTAAGTATTGGCACCAGTCAAAAGGTTCCTAGTCAACCCATGAAAACTAGGATAAGAAAGAAGTTATTGGAGGCATCAGTAGGTTCCTAGTCAATCCATGAAAACTATGATAAGAAGGGAGTTGCTGAAATAATCCATATGTTCCTAGTCAACCCATGAAAACTAGGATAAAAGATGAGTTACTGGAAAGACCAATAGGTTCAGGGGGACCCATGAATTAATTAAGTTAATTGGCAGGGGCCTATATGTTCTTAGTGATCCTATAGAAACTATGAAATAGGACAGGGTGTCCATAAATTATAAAAAAAAGGTTATTAGTAAACCCATGAAAACTAATAGGTTAATAGTGACCCTAGAAACTATAATTATGACCGAAAGTCAATTAAACCGGGGATGGGAAATCCAAGATGTTTATATATATATATATATATATGCATATCATCATAAATGTTTTAAATGCTATGTTTTAACCATTGTTGATGCATGAGCACGGTATATGGTTTTGAAAAGGTTTTAGGATAGTAGTAAGGGGGAAACCCCTTATGCTAAGCGGCGTGGTCTCACTAGATATCTAAATGATTTGAGATGGTAGATTATTATTCTTACTAGGCTTTATCTCTGGCTCAAAGTTTTTGTTTTCCCCTTAAACTCTCGGGCACTCAATTGATTTTGAGTAGTTTGAGGTTTAGGGTTTTCTGGTTCTTTTCTTGGATGAATAAAGCTTCCGAAGGCATGTAGGAGGCAGTTAGTTATTTAGAGTTATCTTTTCCAGTGTATATTTTGGATGTAAAGGCAGAATTATTAGCCTTATTATATACTCTGATCAACCAAGGGGGCATCTTCATACGTCCTCTTGTCGTATGTGTATGTAATGAACATGAAATGTTTTGAATGGAATGTGGAAATGTGTTTTTAATTTTTAATTTTTTTCCATATTCTTGTGATCTGTGTATCAATGCATCTAACACCACCGTATTTGGTCGCCGAGGATTAATAACTATGGATGACTGCAGCACCGTAGCCGTTTGTTTTGGGCCTCCAAGTAGGGGGATGTTACACTTCAGACCATAAGAGACGACAAGGTCGGATCCGTTGAACTCGTGGAGACTATAGCATCACATCCATGGTCGTGTGGTCGTGTGCAGCAATGCTTAGAAGAAGCTAACATTTTTAGCCATGACTGGGGTTGGGGTTTGGTGGAGGTTGGAGGGGAGTATGGTGAAGCGGTGTATGGCGTTGTGTTTCTCATAGCGGCATGCACCTTCCCACATAATTGCTCGAGCTCCGCCTCCCTAGTTGACTCATGCGCGTAAGAGGTTGATTAGAACACGCTAATGTTGCACATGCCTAGGTGAGGTCGGACTTAGAATCTTTGACATTGTTGCATTCGTTGCCGCTCCATGGCATGAACGGAGGTGGTTAGGAACGCTTTTGTTGACCGGAGAATGCATGGAGGAGGAGAGAAGGTGCAACCATTTTGGGTTTGTGCATGAGGAGCTAGAGGCGGGAGCAAATTGAACCAGGGAAGATGATTGTGAGGTAATTAATAATTTAACTTAGGTAATTAATAATTTAATTAAGTTAAGGATTAGTTAATTATTTAATTAATTAAATTATATAATTTGCAATCTTATAAAATTTACAGCTCTTGCATACTAGGTCTAATCGAGATGCAGTCTTTGCCATTTTAGTCATAGGGAGATTATCTACAACATAGTATGTGCTTGGACTAGATTCGAACACTTACGAATTTACAGCTCAAGTGAGCGGAACTATAACTTCGAATTTATATTTCAGTATAAATCCTCATAATTACATATATTGAAATTTTTCATCTTGAAGAGGTAGAATAATATATACAGGCAATTATTTCCCCATTTGATTGGATTGGTTTAAGTAGATATTTGGGATAATTAATTAAGATCCCATATATATATATATATCGTGTTCTATTTGTATTGAATAGAATTAGATGGAGTTGATAATAATTTATAACATGGTTATCAATTAATTAGAAATCCAATTTGTAGTTATATTAGTAATAAAAATATTATTATATGTATTTTATTACTAGTTGAAAATTAGAAGTGTGACCATTAAAATAAGCTGTAAGGCTAAAATAATGATTTAGATAGGTTAAACTTGTATTAAATGGCTTTGAAGTTTATCTGGCCTTAATATTGGTTTATTATAGTGTAAATCAATAACTAACTAAACAGTTAATTTCTATAAAGGTGATTTGAGAAGTTAGAAATTACAAAGAATTATTGTAATATTTAATAGTGTTTGATTAAGGTTATAAAATCTCAAATATTTTAATAACATGATTTATGAACTTTAGACCTAGGAAATGGTTTGATATATATGTATGTGTCTATATATATATAGAAATTATATACATGAGCTATATAATATTTTGAGGCCTCATCAATAGCTAAACTTGATTTAAATAGAAGAATCAAGTAAAAATAAGCTATAGTATGATTGATAGGCAAGTGCATTATTTAATAAAATATGCGCGAGACTTCTATAAAATAATACAAAGAAGATATAATTATTATATTAGTGACCTAAGTAATATGAATTTTTTTTGAATTGTTTATATGATTGTATGTGTGAATTGTGATTGATATCGAGATGATAGATTTGTTACTTTGGTTGTGTATTGCCTTTATATATGTAAATATGTACGATGTGTGTTTATTAGTTCCATATAGTTAGACTAGTTATATACACACACACACACATATATACATGCATATAGTTTATGTGACTTATATATATATATATGTATGTATAAATATAGTTTTTGTATGTCCGACTTAGGGCTACTGGAAGATGCATGGAATATTATATATATTGCTATGTAATTTGAAGCATTTATATATAGTTTCGGTATGTCCGACTTGGGGCTATCGATTGGTGCATGGAATCCATTGTACTATTGAGGCGCATGACCTGCAAACGTAACTACAAGAAAAACTGTCTTTTATAGCGGCATATAGCCGCTATTAAACACAACTATAGCGGTTTGATAAACGCTGTATATCGACATGTTATAAAAAAGAACTGCACATTTAGAACACACACAAAAACCGTTATAAAAGAGCATGATTTCATAGCATAGCTTAGCCGCTATAAAATAGTTATTCTATAGTGCCTATTTGCTGCTATCCTTTGACAGTAACCTCATACATTGGATTACCTTTTTATAGCACTTATGTCATATAATTATAACGCTTTTAAGGAGCTATGCTTTATTTTACTATATATTTTATGCACCCTACTATTACATTTTAATAATAACAATAAACATGAATCTAGATAACAATTTGAACAATGTATGAACGAAAAAAATAATCTAATAATCAGCAAATGTAACGCATATTCATGATAACAAAATAAAGTATCAACTAACAAAAAATAAGTTCAATACATGAATTACCAAATTCAATACATGCAATCATATATTTATAATAATGCATGTGTTAATATGGTTTCAATTTAGTTGATCGTAGTGAGAGGTTGTCTAATGTCCGGAGAATCAAATAGCCCTGAAAAGTCCCTGCCTTCGTAATTTGATGGTTGCTTCGAAGCAGAACAAGATTTTGCCTCTGGAAATGACTTCAACAATTCCTCAAAAGCCGGTGTTCTCATTTCCTCGATAGATACAATGCTAGGTACATTAAGTGTTCGCCTTTTTGGAGTTGAACAAGTTGGTTCATCCATTTGACAAAATAATTCGATAAATGTTAATACAAATCATTACTCAAATCATTACTCAATATTGTAATATATCTATCTCTACCTTATATTCAACTTCAAGATTCTTCCTTGAGTTGTCTGATATTTCTGAAACTCTATGATCATGGCCACTCAATAAGCCTTCTAGTTCTTCATGGCAAGGTAGAATCGCAGAGTGAATGTTGTCCTTTATATCATGATCAAGTTTCAGTGAACCTGAAAGTAGACATTTTCCCCCCTCATAAATAGAGTGTTTTTCAAATGAAAACCATAAGTAGCTTCAGAAAAAAAAGAAGAAGAAGAAGAAGAAGGAAACTCACATTTAATAGTGGAAATTAGATTCTCGTTTGCTTCATTTACATCATTAGTAACAGTTGCTGCAGCAGACGTATGCTTAGATCGTAATAACTGATTTGTCTCAGATCCAACACTACAAAAATAGCCAAGTAAATATCCATCCAGTACTTGAGACACAAACAACAGCAACTTAAATCACAATGAATACCTGATAATGGAAGAAACTGATGCTACAGTTTCTCCTTTTATGTTCTTTATAGATTCTTGAGCCTTTTCCCATTGTTGTGCATTACATTTTGTATTATCCATGCTGCAGTTTGTCATATGTAGGGGTTAAATTTGCATCGTATGTAGTGTAGGGTTAAAATTGTGTCTGGGCAGTTTGGTTTTCATTTCTTACCATTGCTTAAGACCTTCTTTTAAGTAGTTTTGTTGTGTATCGACCAAAGCAGTATCTTCAAGATAGTTGTTTTCGACTTTTTCGACGAATGCCGCCCATTCATTTCTAACTAAAGAATTGATTTCACATGCAGCAGATATTTCATTGCCAAGAATGCTAGTATTATCTACTGCGCATGCACGGAGATTACTAACTGCCAATTGAACCTGCAGGAATTGAATTCAAATTATGGTATTCAAATGTTTCACATTAGAGTTCACATATGTTATATGATCAAAACTTTATCAAAATATCATAACATTAGAGTTGGCATAATTTATCACTTTTAAAAGAAAATGAATAGTAAATTACCACTTTATGCTTCTTAACTCTTGAACTTGCAACCAATTCTGCTACTTTCTCTAATAGCAATTTTTCTTCATGAGCAAAAATTTCCTGCAGAGTACTCAGAAACAAAGTAAATGATTTGAACCAGATCAAGACTCTATTTAACATTAAAACAAATAACAACCTCAAATTTCTTTTCAAGCGCACATAATTTCTGGTCTTGTACTTGTAGAGATTCTTCCAAAATCACATTCAACTTCGACGCATGCACTTCTAAGTCATCGAAGAAATTATTAATTACCTTTGAAATAGAACGAGTACTTTCTGCAGTTCTTAGCAGACCCTGTTTTTTAAATGTCAGAACAAAATTGAAGATGATAAATAAAATGTTAACTAAAACTGATTCAATATTATTAGAGGCAAACCTCCTGTTGCTTTTGTGCATATAAACTTATTTTCTCTTCTTGTTTGCACAGGTTGTTGTTAAGTTCCTCGAGCAGATTGCTACACTGATCTATTGGGATGGCAGGAAATTTCTACACTGGGTGGCCCAAACAGGAAGGTTTCTACTCTCCTATCTCAAGGAGAATGGAGAATATAAGCAACGATCTGAGACACCCCATGCAAGACACAATGCAAGACACAATGTTGAAATATACTATTCTTCTTTTCAATGTGCACACACAATGCAAGACACCCCAACATAATTTACACAAATAGACACGTCAAACGTTTTATGAAATGTCGTCGGTCACTTTTCCTTGGTATCTTATGAAAAAGCACGAGCCACTATTAGAAATAAAACGGTTTCAGACTACTTTTGGAAGTCGTTTTACAGTCAGCTGACCACCTGACCAGATCAAAAGTTACGTGTTTGTAACTAGTTTTCAGAATGCAATAAGTTTGTAGAAGCAGCCAAGTACATAAAAGATCCTATTTCATTTTCATGTAATATAAGCAGTACACACAGATGCCGAAGTTGTTTGCCTAGAATGCCCAAACGTATTAGCCTTCCACGGCCATTATATATGTTTTAGTAAAGAATCCTGGTTAAAAGAAGATAGAATAATAACGCAATTACAAGAACATGGTACTCAGGAAACGAAACAGTATATGGCAATGTCAAAGCAAAATTTGTATGTACTTGCGTATTCAATTCGATTTCTACGCATAAATCCACAACAGTACATACATGTACCTTTCGAGTTCTGACCTCATCCATACTGCAACGATTGAAGTAGTTGAAAAACGCGTGTTGCAAGGAATAACCTAGCAAGAAACAGAAGTTGAGCAACCATCTCTTCATTCCCTCGCCAATCCAATAAATCACACTTCTTCATATTTTTATCAAAGTTGCACTACATTTAAACATAGGAAAATTATGTTACTAATTGAATAAAAAGTTAAAATACAAAGATGTGAAGTTGGAGGGAGATGTTTTGGGGCAATAAAAAGTTAAAATACAAATATAAAAGCATATCGCGGAAGATACATTATACACCAATCACTCAATCAATATTCAAATTAGTACAACTATATGTGACATGACAGAAGCATCATCCACAATATAATTCATGTGACAACCAAGCAAAAAGCTAACCAATTTTAAACTCTAATAAATGCTTCCCCTATGCTTGAGCATATGATATACTTTCAGTGACAACAGACCAACACTAGCAATGATTTCAACAAACACAAAAAACATGTAATAGACTCACTTTGCATAGATCAAACAATTACTACAAATGTCTCATTTTGGCATGTATATATAGCAATAATGAAAAACTATATTGACATCATATATCCAGCAAATAAATAAATGAGGAATGAATGAAAATCCAAAGCATATTTAAGGCTAAGCAGAAAGGGTATATGATCAACTCCAAAGTGTATAGGACACAACTCAAAGGTATGTCCAAGGCAAAGGTATACAAGATAGTTTCTAGAATATATAGGTAACCCATATTCCCATTATCCACTTACAATTTATCACAAATATCCAATCAAGGGACATGAATAAAATTTCAGCTTCACTGCATGCGCCCAAAAATATCTCTAAATCAATTTTGACGCAGCAGATTAAACAAAAACAAGGTAGATCGATGAAAGTAGCAATCGGTGGATTGATGAATATTGGAATGCTCAAATTCGTTGATCCGAAGATACCGAATTCTAGCTATCTTTGACACGTTGATCGTGCACGATACCGTGAGGAGAGATCTACAATTCTTCGAGCGTTGATCAAGCGCACTTGATTCCGCGAATTGGCTTCAACGATCGAAGATTCGAGCGCACTCGAATGTCGAAGGTGGAGATAGGAGATTACACTCAACTATCGATTTTAATTGAAAGCACAAAGCTAACAAACAAGAATTTTATTCAAAAATCAACAACCTTACAAAATGACCACACATGCCTATTTATAGGTTACAACTCAATACGCCAAAACAGTCAACACATAAGTCGGCCACGACTTACGACTTACCATAGGTCGACCACGACTTACGACTTACCATAGGTCGGCCACGACTTAGCATCAGTACAAAGAAAACAATACAGTATTTACAATTCCACACTTACAATACAACATATAGATCGTCTACGACTCAACATACACGACCTAAAAACAAACGACATAAGGAAATACAACTCAACGCTTTACAACACATAGGTCGGAAACGACCTAAAACTTCACGACTTAACACTTGAACGACTTATCATCCGTGAGCGATTAAAAAGCATGCGGCATTGCTTCAGCGACTTAACTTAGGTCGGTAACGACCTAAAACATGTAACGACTTACCATGCAGACGACTTAAGAGATAACCAGCTTCATACGACCTAACTCTTAAGTCGGTAGATTCCTTAGGTCGTGACTCGGCACAGTTAGCTCGTTCGAGCGCCTTTCCCTTTAGCTTGTTAACTCGCGAATATCCACTAAGTCGTTGCCGATCTTCACTAAGTCGTTGGAACGACTTAAAGCACTTGTTAGGTCGGAGCTCGTGATCCTCGAACTCGTTATGTCGCATACGACATAAAACTTCAACTTCCCACGACTCACCAAAATTTAGCCCGTTAGCCTCCTCCTTAGGTCGTACCCGACTTACCAACATGTTAGGTCGTACTCGACCTAAATCTTCATCTTTCTGGGCTGCATCATGCTCCCCAGGTTGAGAAAAATTCGTCCTCGAATTTGCACCCTCTTTTTCCATACCAAACTCATTCCCATGATATTGTATAAGATGTTTAACATTAAACACATCAGACGTGTATACATCCTTCGGCAGCTGCAACTTATAAGCGTTTTCATTGATCCGTTTCACGATCGTTACAGGACCAATCTTTCGTGCTTTCAGTTTATTGTATGCTCCTACTGGAAAACGATCTTTCGTTAGTACAGCATATACTAAATCTCCTTCATTAAATTCAACGCTTCTTCGCTTCAAATCTGCGGATCGTTTGTACTTCTCATTCGCTTTCTCCAATCGTTCCTGAACGATTTTATGACATTCAGTCAACCCATCAACAAAATCAACAGCTCGTTTAACCGTCCCCTTCGGTTGTGGTACTACCGTTAAGTCCAACGGTCCCTTCGGCCTACTTGAAT
The DNA here is from genome assembly GCA_030737815.1 of Allium fistulosum. NCBI lineage: Eukaryota > Viridiplantae > Streptophyta > Magnoliopsida > Asparagales > Amaryllidaceae > Allium > Allium fistulosum. The sequence continues at coordinate 538,914,539 of CM060901.1, read as the reverse complement.
ATACAATCTGAAATGGACTGAATCCCGTACTACGATTCACTGCATGATTATGAGCAAACTCTGCCTGACATAACTTCACATCCCAACTCTTCAGATTATCTTTCACCAGACATCGCAATAAATTCCCCAACGATCTGTTCACGACCTCGGTCTGTCCATCCGTCTGCGGATGATAAGCGCTGCTAAAGTTCAACTTCGTTCCCACCATCTTCCACAAACTTAGCCAAAAATGACTCAGAAAACGAGTATCCCTATCCGACAGAATAGATTCTGGCAATCCATGAAGTCGATAGATTTCTTTGAAAAATAATTGAGCAACATGAACAGCATCCGCCGTCTTCTTACAAGCAATAAAATGTGCCATTTTCGAAAATCGGTCAACCACCACATAAATGGAATCATTACCACGCTGCGTTCTCGGCAACCCCAACACAAAGTCCATACTCACATCAACCCAAGGATTAGTTGGTACAGGTAACGGCATATATAATCCAGCATTGGTCGCAGTTCCTTTCGAAACCTGACAGATATGACATCGCTCCACAAACCTTTCCACTTCTTTCCTCATTGATGGCCAAAAGTAAGACTGTGAAATCAATTGTAATGTACGGTCTCTTCCCACGTGGCCTTCTTCATGTAGCTCCTTCACAATCTTCATTCTCAAACTACAATCAGGTATGCACAATCGATTTCCTTTGAACAGGAATCCATCTACCATCATAAACTCATCTGTCTCTCCCTCCTTGACTTTATCAACAAACTTTGCAAAGTACGGATCATCGACAAATAATTCTGGCAACACATCAAACCCTGTCACCTCAACTTTCATTGTAGTCAACAAATGATTCCTTCGGCTCAACGCATCTGCCACCCGATTCGTGATTCCCGATTTATGCTTCACCATAAATGTAAATTGTTGTAAGTATGCAATCCACGAAGCATGTCTCGTTGAAATCTTGTCTTGCCCTTGTAAATGCTTCAACGCCTCATGATCAGTGTAAAGAACAAACTCTTTCTGAAATGATAGTGTCTCCAGTGCTTAATAGCTTGTACAACAGCATAAAATTCCACATCATATGTACTATATCTCATCTTCGCTCCCGATAGATTCTCACTGAAATAGGCAATAGGACGTCCCCTCTGACTCAACACTCCTCCAATCCCAACCTTGGATGCATCAGTATGAAGTTCAAACACTAACTGAAAATCTGGTAACACTAGAATTGGTGCAGACGTCAGCAACTCCTTGATCTTCCCAAAAGCATCCCCTGCTTCCTTTGACCATGAAAACTGTTTACCCTTCATACAATCTGTAACAGGTGCCATCACACTACTAAAGTGTGGAATAAACCTTCGATAGAATGAAGCCAACCCGTGGAAACTACGAACTTCCGTTATCGTCTTGGGTTGCGGCCAATCTCTGATAGCTTCAACTTTACTTTGGTCCACATGTATTCCTTCTTTCGATACAACATACACCAGAAATAAAACACTCCTCGCCTTAAAAACACACTTCTTCGTAGCAGCGTAGAATTGTTCTTCACGAAGGATAATGAACACTTTCCTCAAATGCTGAACATGCTCCTCTGTACTAGCACTGTAGATCAGAATATCATCAAAGTAAACCACCACAAATTTCCCAATGTATGGCCTAAAAATTTGGTTCATCACTCTCATAAACGTACTTGGTGCATTCGATAGACCAAACGGCATCACCAGCCATTCATACAATCCTTCCCTCATCTTGAATGTTGTCTTCCATTCGTCCCCTGGTCTAATTCGTATCTGATGATAACCACTTTTAAGATCAATCTTCGAAAAGATCACAGACCCACTGATTTGGTCTAACAGATCATCAAGCCTCGGCATCGGAAATCTGTATCTGACAGTTATCTTATTCAGTGCCCTGCTATCCGTACACATTCTCCATGAACCATCCTTCTTCAGTACGAGTGATGCTGGTACAGCACACGGACTCAAGCTCTCTTGTATATGCCCCCGTTCAAGCAATTCCTCTACCTGCCTACGCAACTCTTCATGTTCTTTCGGACTCATTCTATAATGTGGTTTATGTGGCAAAACAGCACTTGGAACAAGATCTATCTGGTGTTGTATATCCCTCAACGGTGGTAATTCCGCTGGTAGCTCTTCAGGAAATACATCATCAAATTCTTCCAGTACTGGTTTTACTTCATCAGGTATCTCAACCACTTCACTGCTCTCACGCCCAATTAACAAAAACACTTCAGGCTCCTCTTCAACCTCCTTAACAAACTCCTTCAAGGATAATAAAGTTTTCAGCTCTTCAATCTCCTCTAGTTTGTTTTCTTCCTGTTGTCGCTTCTTTGGAACTAGAGTAATCTTTGTGCCTTCAAACATAAAGCTATAACTGTTGGTACGACCATCATGTTGCACCGCCCGATCATACTGCCACGGTCTCCCTAGCAACAAATGACAGACATCCATATCTACTACATCACACCAAATTTCATCTTTGTATTTCTTTCCAATTGAAAAATTCACACAAGCCCTTCGTCCAACCTTCACCTCCCCGCCTTTCCTCAACCAAGCCAACTTGTACGGTTTCGGGTGTTTCTCAGTCTTCAATGCCAACTTCCTCACAGCCTCTAATGAAATTATATTATCACAGCTTCCAGCATCAATAACAAATTTGCAAACTTTCCCCAGAATAGTACATGTCGACTGAAATATATTGCTCCTCAACCAACTACAATCCTCCTCTAGCTTTGGTGTCAAACAAGACCTCCTCATCATCGGATTACAACCTTCGTCCCCTGACACTTCTTCTTCCCCCTCATCAGGTGGTGAATTGGAACATTCAGCTTCTTCATCCTCATCCTCAACCTCTGCTATCATAGCTCTCTTCTTCGGCTTAGGACATTCATTACTTTTGTGGCCCATTTCTTGGCAATTATAACACTTGAAACTATTATTGACTTTCGCCTTCCCAACCTCATTCACAACTGGTTTTGCAACATCCTTTGAAACATTAGAACTCCCACTAACACCCTTCACTGGATTGTTGGAATTTGTAAACACATCACCTCCTCGTCTTCCCTGTTTCTCCCAAGCCAACGCTTTCTAGTGTGCTTCGGCTACAGATTTAGGATCAAATATGTTAACCATATCTTGAATCTACATTCGTAACCCCCCAACAAATCTCGCTGTCAATTGTTCCTCTGTCTCCATGATATCGTTCCTTGCAATTAGTTGATAGAATTCATCAGCATAGTCATTAACAGACTTCGTTCCTTGCCTCAAGTTTTGCAGCCTCTGATACATAAGTGATTGATAATTATAAGGTAAGAATGTGGCTTTCATCATTTTCCTCATCTTTTCCCATGATTCAACCTTTGACTTCCCCATCCGTTCACGTGTAAGTTTGGTTTGCTGCCACCATGCCAAAGCTCTACCCCTCAACCTTGTAGCAACCAACTTCACTCTACGATGTTCTGGAACTTCCTTGAAGTCAAAAATCTCCTCCACATTAGACAACCAATCCAAAAACTCCTCAGCTTGCATACCACCTTTGAATTCTGGAATTTCAGTCTTCATCCCAGATTCCCACTTGTGATCATACTCCGACTGATTTCTTCCTTGTCCACGTCCTCGTCCATGAACACTACCACCTTCGAACTCCTCTTCAAAATCAGATGTATATCGATGTCGATCCTGACCACCAACATCTCTACTACCATCACGTCTTCCACCAACATCCCTTCTATCTACATTCCTCCGTTCTCGATCATTCACATTCCTATCGCGTCTTCGATCATCATCATTTCTATAACAATCTCGACTCGCACTTCTATGATCATTATCAACACTTCTCTCCCGATTGGAATGTGGTGAGACTCTACTTCCCCCATGGTTAGATTCAGGTAAAACCCTTCTCCGGTTTTGATTCATCTCTAACATCATCTTCTCTAATCGTCCAATTCCTTCATTAAGTTTCTCACTAAAGTTTTCATTAATTCTTTGCTCCATCTCATCAGCTTCTTCTCTTCTATACAAAGCTTCTACGTTTTGGTGACGATTAGCTCTTCTCGGCGGCATGGTTGATTCTTCAAAACTTTGACTTTCGGCTCCAACTCCAAATTTCAAACACCTTTCGAACTTAGATCCAAAATGAAATGGATCGAAAACTCCCACTTTGTTGCAAAAATATGATGAACACGATGAACACAACTTCTCAAAATGATGCAAATTTCAATCTCCAACAGCTTGATGTAGCTCGGCCTCTCTAACTCTTCAAATAAATCGGCTCCAAGACTCGATTTAGCTATGATTGGCTAAAACAAGCTCCGATACCAAACTGACGCAGCGGATTAAACAAAAACAAAGTATATCGATGAAAGTAGCAATCGGTGGATTGATGAATACTGGAATGCCCAAATTCGTTGATCCGAAGATACCGAATTCTAGCTATCTCTGACACGTTGATCGCGCACGATACCGTGAGGAGAGATCTACAATTCTTCGAGCGTTGATCAAGCGCACTTGATTCCGCGAATTGGCTTCAACGATCGAAGATTCGAGCGCACTCGAATGTCGAAGGTGGAGATAGGAGATTACACTCAACTACCGATTTTAATTGAAAGCACAAAGCTAACAAACAAGAATTTTATTCAAAAATCAACAACCTTACAAAATGACCACACATGCCTATTTATAGGTTACAACTCAATACGCCAAAACAGTCAACACATAAGTCGACCGCGACTTACGACTTACCATAGGTCGACCACGACTTACGACTTACCATAGGTCGGCCACGACTTAGCATCAGTACAAAGAAAACAATACAGTATTTACAATTCCACACTTACAATACAACATATAGATCGTCTACGACTCAACATACACGACCTAAAAACAAACGACATAAGGAAATACAACTCAACGCTTTACAACACATAGGTCGGAAACGAGCTAAAACTTCACGACTTAACACTTGAACGACTTATCATCCGTGAGCGACTAAAAAGCATGCGGCATTGCTTCAGCGACTTAACTTAGGTCGGTAACGACCTAAAACATGTAACGACTTACCATGCAGACGACTTAAGAGATAACCAGCTTCATACGACCTAACTCTTAAGTCGATAGATTCCTTAGGTCGTGACTCGGCACAGTTAGCTCGTTCGAGCGCCTTTCCCTTTAGCTTGTTAACTCGCGAATATCCACTAAGTCGTTGCCGATCTTCACTAAGTCGTTGGAACGACTTAAAGCACTTGTTAGGTCGAAGCTCGTGATCCTCGAACTCGTTAGGTCGCATACGACATAAAACTTCAACTTCCCACGACTCACCAAAATTTAGCCCGTTAGCCTCCTCCTTAGGTCGTACCCGACTTACCAACGTGTTAGGTCGTACTCGACCTAAATCTTCATCTTTCTGGGCTGCATCAAATTTTTATAAAGGTTCTGATCAAGCTCTATTTTGATGACCAAGCGTTTAGGTATCATAGTACTCCTCGGTTATCAACGGAGTTGCTAATGAACTTCAGTATAATTCTTAAACTTCAACAACTACACCTAGCTCCACCCGTTATAGCACTTAATATGTTCGAGTGCATATAGTCTGCAACTGAAAAGCCTGCTAAAAAGCTAAAAAAAATTGTTTTTTTCCCACTGTGATAACCCCAGATTAAAATTCAAGCGGCAGAACTCAGACATAAAACAACAACAAAAAAGGCATAAAACTGTTAGCATGTATAATAAAATTACGAATTGTCTTTACCAAAATACATTGAAAAACAATTCCAATCATGACTGCAAAAACTTGAAATGATAAAAGTTAAAAAATTTACCACATGCTTCCTCTGTATTAGAGTGTATATGGGCCACTCTCCAATGACCGATCAAAATGGCTATGAATCTTGTGTTTCCCCTTTCCGCTTTGATCAATCAACGTCAACTCAAATAATGCCCTCACATCCGTTCCTTCGCTTGCCAATGCAATAAAAACTGACACATAAGCCGAGTTATCCTCCGGATTTTTGCCGTCAGGGTAGAAGTAAATCGCCTACTGGAATCCGCCGACGGTGAACGTATCAGAAGCGATATGTTTCCCGATTCCCATACCTTTGGCTAAGGAATATCCTTGGATTACGAATTTGTGGGACCCGTTTACCGTTTCGGTCACGCACCATGATACTGTCGGAGAGGAGAGAGATGTTTCCTTTTCGGATGGATCTGGGATCATCAGGAATGATTTTCTGCGAATAATTGGGAAAGCTTGCAGAATTAGGTTTCGAAATTATGGGATTTAAGGGTTTGAGACGAAGGAATTTTTTTATTTCTATTCTTTTGGTCGACTGATTGCAAATAGATAAATTGGAAAGGGGAAAATGGAGAATGGTTTTGGAGGGAGAGGGAAAATAATTTGGGAAGTTGGAGGGAGATGTTTTGGGGCAGCGTTACACGTGAAGGGGAAGGGAAATGCGCACGTTACACCTATAATAAAGGGTCAATAATAACGCTTCAGAATAATGCGTTATTAAATAGCGTTATTAATATCATATTTTGTTGTAGTGCGTGGTCCCGAAGAAAGGGTGAAGAGTGATTGGGATGCCAGTCTAGAGTAGGTCATATGTTGTTCGGTAGTACTCTTGGATGCTGCGAGACAACCTACATGACAACTTCTTTTAAGGTGTTTTTTAGTGGATTCCACAATATAGTTGTGACTCTCGACGGGTCTTTTTGGTAGCAAATGGCAGTTTGACACAATTCATCGATACGCAATATAAGCATATGTATAGTTCGATATGCTCGACTTATGGTTACTGAATAGTGGATGAAATATATTATATATACAGGTATATTAATATGTGGTTCAAGTTATATATATATATATATGCACGATTTTGGCTACTTATATATACTGGTTTTGTATGCCTGCCTTGTGGCAACGGGGTAGTGCAAGGCTATTCAAGAATGAATCACGATCCATATAGGGATGATAATACTTCAGTGTTGTGTACCCATGTGGGAAGAGTGTATGTAGGGTTTAGCGTTTACAAACGTTTTTTGTATGTCGGTATAGACAACTAGAAAGAAAGGATAGTCAGGGAATCCATTGTACGATTGAGGCGCATGACCAGCAGACATAGTCCTAGAGCAGAGGCGGAGAAAGATTGGAATGCCAGTCTAGAGTAGGTCATACATTGGTTCGTAGTACGATCGGGTATTGCGACAGTACTTATAGTCTAACATCTTTTGAGGTGTTGGTTTTTGGGGGAGTCCACAAGTTACTTGTGGCTCTCGATAGGTCTCTTTGGTATCTAATGGTAATTTGAGATGGGTATTAGTTATAGATATCCGTATTTTGGTTTGGGTATGGAGATGCTATGTTAGTAGCATTGTTATAGCATTGTATTTGTTTTGCATTTCAGATGCTTCGATAGTGATCATTGAATCGATTGTTGTTCGTAGAAGACTCTATTCATCAGTAATGATGGGTATCAATTTATTCTCTATTTGTCATTTATTGTTATGTTGAGTGTAGCATATTAGTTGGTTGTTAGTATTATTGTGATATTTATATTACCCCTACAATTGTATATTGGGTTACCTTATCACGGTATACTGTTACGTGTCAGTCACACTATATTAGTTATGATGACTCATTGATGACTGAAAAAAAAACAGTTTACGATATGATTCGCTACCTTTGAGTTGAGTTTACTTTACTTGTTTATGGGAAGTCCGGATTATCCCCGAGCCATGTTTATGGAGAGGACCGGCTCACTACAAGAAAATCTGCCTTTAGTTGCATTTATTGGCAGCGTTTAAAGCTAAGTGCAACAAATATTATTTTACACTTTATCTTACGTACATTTTATTTCATTTAACGCTGCCAAAATTTTACCGCCATATCCCGCCAATAGTAAAAATAAAATCATTATGTTTCCTCTAAGCTTCTGCATTATCATGTTTCCTTGCACTTCAGAAAATTCTTCTCGTCCCAGTTTTTTCTCCATTCTCATGCTAGTCCTCTCCTTCAATTTACTCTTCTCCACTTCGTCGGTCCACTCCTTCAATCTGCATATGTTTACTTGCTTTTGCTTCCTACAAAAACCCTAAATCAGTATTCAGAACAAATCGAGGCTTATCATAAAAGCCCTAATTTGGATAAGGTATTTATATTTTTTACTATGTTTTGTTATCATCTTATCCTAAAAACTCTAATCTATGTAATATATTATGTTAGGTGCTTCAATAATCATGGATCTACGCAGTATAAGAATTTTTATATGTTTAACTTACTTATAGGTGATGAAACTTACTATATGTTGTCATAGTTTGGGATTGTAATAGGAATTAAAAAAAGTCTGTGTATAATTGAGTATTTTGTTCTAAATTTTTTTTATTGTTAATTTTAATTCCGTAGGAAATACTTCATGTTTTAAGACCATAAAGTGTTTGTCATAATTCCTAAAATGAACCAGTATACCATTTTGGCTTTCTTCTCCACTATTCTTCTCACCACTTTCGATGAATATGTTTTAAGTGATGGGGTTCATTTGTTTATTCATTTTAGAAATCATTACTTATTTTTTTGTTTTTAATTAATTGCTTTGATATATAGGTCAATTTAAATTGCATGATGAACAACCATTTAGTAGTAGTTATTATTGTATGTTGTTTCAAAAATAGTTACTTTTGACAAGTTTCAGTACACATGAACAATTAAATATTATGTTACCTGTCAAAAGTTCAAACCTACTATCAATAATATGCTAGCAAATACTAAAAAAATGTTAAACCAGATATATAATTCATGGGTATACCTTGTAAAATACAAATGATATGACAAAACAAAGTTGGTGAAAGAAAAATGTTACTATGCTCAATGATGGTTGATTATTATCATTCTATCAAATGGAACAATAAGTAGATTTTTCTTCTTCAATGAGTGCCTCTTGAACGGTGTGTTGACTTTACGTACCTAGTCTTTTGCATCATTTAAAAAGAAACTAATTAACCTAGGAGGAATAAACATCACATTAGCACATTAGTGATCATACTTGTACTGCTGCCTCGGTAGCAAACTTGTGAGTTTTGAGTCGAAACTTATGTGGAATTGCTAATGTTTCTGAGTTCCAGAGGGGACTTTAGACAATTCCTGCTTAGAAAGTTTATGAGCACAAATGCACGGTGGCATTAAACCTTCGATGTATTATAACTAGCTGACTAATTTACCTTGTTCCAAGAAATTACTGTGTAAAATGATTAAAATATTTTTGTAATATGGAGCTAAACTTCTTGAAATACGATATACTAAGGAACAACTGTGATAAATCTTCAGGCACAAGTTTAGTAAAATCTAAACAACTTATAGCATCTATAGCTAGCATTGTCTCGCATGTTGACCTGGTCCTTATACGTAGCTTATTTGGGTCCTGTTATTTAACATATGATACTCGTATTATATGTTAGCATGAAATGATATCATATTTTTTATAATAACTCAAATTCTAATGTAAGTCAGGAAAAAATTATTAGATATTTGATTCTTTCTTCTGCATGACCGCATCAGTATATATTGTCCACATGACTCAGTTTCAATCTTAAAATAATTCTGTATAACCATCCAAAGTTTTTTCCAAACTCATACATACCCCATAAATGTACAAAATTTTGTCCTTCTTTGTCCAAATGTTCCCTAACACTGGTTTGAACAGACTCCTACATGTTATGGATATGATAATATTATTAATTTAAATACATGCATGCTACATTTGTAGATCGAATCAGTTTGCATGAATCATGAAATTAACAAGGTGTTATGACTTCTAGAGAAAGGGTTTGTGATGTCAATGTTAGGGTGATCAGTTTCATATCACGGTGAAAAATGCAGGCAGTAAACTCTATTTAGATTTTGAAACAGAGCAATTTTCTTACTACGACACTCCATTGCTTCTAATATATGACATTTTTGTGGATCAATGATACAAGTAGTTGTTGGTGGTGGTGCGGTGGAGTCTACATTGTCCGTGTACTTGGAGTACCTTGCAACAACATTAGGTTTAAGGGAGTAATTAGCAATTGAGTTTGCTGAGGATCTTCTAGTTATTCCTAAGGTATTTTCTTGTGTTGAGTACTTGATTATGTCACACATTTTTTTATATATGCAATAATCTCTAACAACATTCTCTTTAGGTACTCGCTATAAATGCCATCTAAGATGAAACTAAGCTAGTTGCAAAACTCAAAGCTTATCACCATGTTGCTCAAACAAAAGCAGATAAGTAGCATCTTTCGAGGTACATTTCTTATTTGAAGTTCTATAATAGCTGTGATTTGCAAGAATTATGACAAAATTAGCATTTCCTTGATAAATTTTCACTTCAAATAATACATAATACATTATATACCTTGACTTGAGAGTTGAAACTATTAAATGCCAACTTCATATTAACTTTGTAACTTTGCAGTATGGGATTGGATCTTGCAAAAAGGCATTATTGGCAATAATTTAGAAGCAAGAGTTATTAAGTCTGTGATGAGTGTAGTGAAGATACTTAGGTAATTGTATACTTTTACATGGCTGAACTCCTATATTAGTGCATGTGCTTGATTTCATCTTATGTTCATTTTTTCCCTTTTCAATTTGCTATTGAGGCAGCAAAAACAATCTTGCGAGGAGACAATATGATCAAGCTTGTAACCATTGTTATTTTAAGTAATGCAGCATAGTATACATACTACGGTATTATCATAATGAAATACCTATATTAAATATACAACAATGCGTTATAAAATCGAACTGCACATTTTTTCCTATTGATTTTTGTACTAATTATATAGATAATTGTTAAACTTTGATGCAAATAATTTGAGAATTGGCTTTCATCTATTCCAGTGAAATTTTTATTTTAAAAAGTTGACATTATTAATTTCATTATTTTTTATTCTAGATTTAGCATATGTCTATAAGGGGGATATATGATATGAACAAATATATGTCTAGTTTTACTAAATTCTATTTTTTACGAAATTATTTAACAAATTTTGCTAAATTAATGCTCCTATGGGCTAAATCTTGGCAAGTTAAGCATATGTTGTACGTAGCATGGTTCTTAATTCATCTGATGCACTATCATAGGTACAAGTTTTAATGCAAATACTCCACGCCTTCAATTTATTGCTCATATTACATCAACTTGTTATTCTTTTCCTTGCTTGTTGACTACCTAATTTTCACTAACGCTTCAGTCATTTTGGATCAGTTCTACTCTATTACCATTTAGTTAAGAGTACACTGCATTAAAATAGTTAATGTTATACTGCATCACATTGTCTACTTTAATTCAGATCTCTTTGCTGTCTTCTTCAGATCAACACTCCATGTTGTCTTCTTCAGTTGGGTTCACTTTCATGCATATTGTATCACTATAAACATAGTTTAGCTCGATGAATAATGTTAAAGGAGCCAACGCTAGAGTTGGCCACACTATTTTTGTGTTTCGTTTTGATTCCACAATAATAGGAGTTTTGTGGAGTTTGATTACTTTTGGAAATAAGTGAGTGATCGAACCATATTTTTACATAGGAATGATCTATGTACATCATACGGATTGATGAATAGTTTAAAGTATTTCTGGGAATAGGGTTGTGGTATAATTTCGAGGACGAAATTCTTTTAAGAGGGGAAGAATGTAACGACTCAAAAATTTATCGCTTGGATAAATTATATTTATTTTGAAAATATTTAGATATAGGTTTAAAATTAAGAAATAATCATGTTTTAAGTGGTAACTAATAATAGTAATTTTGTTTGGAAAAAATATTTGCGGACAAATTACCAAGGTAAAATATTGATAATGTATAAATATCGTCCTGGATAAAATATCGATAACACAGTCGGAAATCGTTTTATCAATAAACCTGCTTTTGAACAATAAGGATTGTGCATGGCTCTGGATACATACACTAATATATGTATTTAAACATTATTATGAAATAAAATAACTTATTTTATTTTTGGAAAATAAAATGTATTTATGGCATCGGTAGTTGATATCATCAGTTTTATATATTCTTTAGAAATTCAAGTTAAGTTTAAATATTAAATAAATGGGTTTTTATTTACAAATATACCTATTTTAATTATTTAATAATGAGGGTAAAATAGTTTTTAAAATTTGTTCACTAAAATAGATAGTTCGTAGAAAATTAGAAAATGTGACCGAAGAACGTTTTCTGGAATTTCGACTTTTCGACACCGGAAAGTTGTCGGGAACGTTGTTCGCCTTTATGCCATATATACACACATATATAGTACATAGTTAACCATATAATAATAACTTAATAATATATTATCTTATGTTAATTATGTTTAGGAAGTGATGTGACAAGTCGCGGTTTTAAAAATAATAACATATAAGTACATATACACTTATATATATACAAAATACATATCTATCTCTTGTCATTTCTTTGGTACCATCATCATCCAAGCATTAGCCTAGGGGGTGTGACTAGAGTGGGGGGGGACGTGACTAGAGAGGGAGGGAGGATGGTGATGATGTGACCTAACATATCATGACATGTTATATTATTTACTGCAAAGGGTAGTTTAGATATTTACCGACTTTCTTGTCTATAAATACACACACCCATACACCAAATCTCATTTACATCTTCATCTTTCTTTTTCCTAAGCCCCATTTCATGTTTCATGGCTTCTTATGTTAGTTTTATTTTTTTTAAATCAAATGTTGTAATTGTTTTAAAGATGAAAACTTGTTTTTAAACTCTTTCTTCTCCATTTTTCCTCCACTTTCGGCCATAACTTCCTCTATTTTACACCAAGTCAATATTTTCTTTTTTCAAATAATATAAAATTTCAATAGGTACAACTTTCTCTTTTAATACTTTTTCTAATTTCAAGCTTAGGTATGTCAAAATCTCATTTCTAAGCAGTCTACTTTTAAACTCAGAAATTCAGATCCGAAAATAGCTCTCCTTCTTTTGACCTTATCTATCTCAAACATAAACTAATTTGAGTGACCCTTTTTTTATTTTGTAGAGAAAAGAATTTTCTAAAACTTTTCTTTTGATCACTTTTCCAAATTCTAAGAGTAATATGTCCAAATATTACGAGAAAGATGACATATTTTTGGGATGATTTTTTTGTGCATCTAAGGCATTTCAGGTTTCAAATATTTTCGGTGAGTAAAACTATCTCATTTTTAGAAAGAACTAAATTTATTTCCATAGATTATATGTTGTGGAAACCTATAGTTCATGTTGTTAAAATATCATGCTATGATAATGATTTATGTTTGTGATTTGTGGTTAGCATAGTTTGGATGTTAAGCATCATGTTTGGATGTTTAAAGTGTTATGTTTGGTTGTAAGAATGTGATGTTGGTGTATGGTATGTTGTGATCAAAACTAGTTGTATGATGTGTAAGAATTACAAAGTTTACACCTTTGTATGTTGTGACGGACGTGAGATCCAATTTGGAATCAAAACTATGTTTTCTAGTTTTAAATTTTGGATGTGGTTTCAAAGTATTTATCTTTGTTTTTAAGTTTCAAAAAACTTTCAAAATTAGGTTTCCAAAATTGTAATAGCAAGGAATAAGCAAAGTATTTCACTTAAAGTAAGTTTAAGCGAACTGCGCTCATAGCGATAGTCGCTATGGACGTAGTTCGACAAAATTGTTGATTTTCGTTTTGAAATGTTTTCTTTTGGAATGTTTTGCAAAAGTTTCCTAAACTTGATTAGTAACATAAAAATAGTTAAGTTTAAGCGAACTGTGCCTTACATTTTCGATTGTAGAGCCTAGTATGTTAGAATGTAAGATTTAAGCATTTCAGCTATTTTATTTATTTACTTTAAACCTAGACACTATGATAATATCACTTGATTTTATATAAAATGTTTTGGTTATCGTAAGGTAAAAATCCGTCTGTTTTATGTGCGGTGTGGTCTTATGAGATACCCTTTATTTTAAAAGTTTTCAAATGTAGAAATCTGTTTGGTTGTTGCTTGTTATCGAGTTTTACTCACGCTGGTTTACCAGACTGCCCCGGGCGTTATTCCATGTAATGCTCAGGTCAGACCGAGCATGTTTTCCCAGGTTTAGCTGGATACTTTGGAGTTGGAGAGGAGATAGATCACATATATTTTTCTTTCAATGTAAATAGAGTCTGTATGTTTGCCAATGTAAGGATAGGTTTCTATAACTGTACAAATTTACGATAAGTCTAGTGTACTCTGATGTTGTATATATGAATAAAGATGTTTCCTTTTTGTAAAGATCATTGTTGTATTATATATTATTCGCTGCATTGTGAGATTCTATATTAGTTAGTTTTCTTCTATCTTCTACCTTCTTCTTTTACCCTAACAAATCGGCATTTCCGGCACTTGAATGTTCAGCATTTGATATAGTGGACGTATTAGTGTTGATTTTCGATGGTCAAAAATCTGGTTCGTTACAAATTCTGTTCGTCAAAACTAAATCACATTAGGACTTATGGAATTTGGTTATGGTCAAAATTCCAATATCGTTCACATTCAACTTTATAGTCCAAACACAAAGTCCTTGGATCAACAAAAATAATTATTATTAACCAAACTACTATGACCAGAAACTTTGACTTTGAGTTGACTTTAGTTGATCATGATACTAACCTCATATAACCGAGGAGATGAATTCTCTATTGAATAGTGTTTCACTTTTAATGCTTCCACTCGACCTAACTATGGTCATTAAATAGACGTTGTGCCATGATTTAACTATAATCAAAGCGAAGTTTCCACATTGAAGCTTGATAATATTCTCATACCGAGAGAATTATGTAATATTGTTACGCCGATATTTTCAGTTTGAGCTTAGTTTTAATAACCAATAGAAAACTATTGAGTGGGTCATTCCATAGTTATCCAATAATTATCAGTACATAACACCTTGGTTCCTCCAGCATCAATAAGCAATACATTACAACATTGGTGAGTGTTACATACTCTAGTCTCAATGAATGTATCGATATCCAGCCTCGATACATCTTGACTAAGCATATTTAAAACGATGTGTTTATTATGCATTATGATAAATTTCTCACAATTACAACACATTGTAATTACTATCACAAAACACATCATTTATAGATTTTTTATATTAAATATACTTTTAATTAAATATAATTTTAATTAAATAAATAATTAATATAACATATTATATCAAGTATATAATAGAAAGAAAACACCTTTTATTTCGAACGAGTTTTTATTATAGAGTTAATAATTTATTGTAAATTACATAATAGCCCATATGACATACCCTTAACTCTATCAGGAGATTGATAGTTAAAGGTTTGTGTTAGGGGCAATTATGTAATTACCACGTAACTTAACTCTTCTAAATGAATCTTGTTTGAAATGATGTATGCATTTGGTATACTTTTCTTTTATACATGTTGTTATATAGAGATATGAATAATGAATTAAATACATTAAACATATATGTAAATAGTAAGAGATGTATTTTTCGATTGTAATTACAAATGTGTATGTAACCATGAGTATTGGATCGATACATATATACTGATATATATAAATAAAACATTTACTCCTAAAATGGTCCTATTAAAGATGTATCGAGAGATGAATATCGAAATGTATGTTAATACTAGTGTACATAATGTCTACCATATAATGGACGGTAATTTATTCATGACAGTTGGGGACACCAAGGGGCTACGTACTTGTGGTGGTTTGGAGCAATCACAAAATGACTAACCGAGGTCCTTCTACAGGTTAATATACTAAGTTAAAATAGAAGATCTTAGCGTAACAACGTATAATAGTCTTCAAACTTAAAGCTACTTTCGATCTTAAGTAACTAGACTTTGATTATGGACAAGCATTTGACATGGCGACCATGTTATGGTGATAGTTGGGTACACATTGAACTGCTTGAAGTAAAACACTACCAAAGAGATGATCTGTCTCCTTCATTATAGAAGGTTTGTATCATCGTAATTGATAATCAACTTAAAACAAAATCTCTAGGCAGAGTAAATCGATTAGTCAATAAATATTATTGGATTGAACCAATGACTTTAAAGTGGTCTACACAATTAGATGTGGATATTCGTAGAGTTTCTGACCTTAGACTAAACTCTAAATATCTAAGTAATACAGTGATGACGAAAAGAATACATGTACAGAATGTCGTTGCTAGATGAGCTTATCTCAGATTAGAAAATGGATTTCACCCAAATGATCTATAAGTATTAAACTTGACCTGATGTTGTGCTTCGGCAAAGTCCGTACAGGCTTTGGTATTTAAATTGTTTATATTGATTGAAGACCAAGTTAACACCAAATAGTCAACACACCATGTTGTTAGTTATTTCCTAATATCACCGTTTGAAAAATTAATTGATAAATGTTCTAAATTAATATAAATGTTGTATTAATATTTATTGAATTTTTAAATATTTATTTGAGCTTAAAATTGGTCTGAACAATGTAAAAAAGTTGTATGATGGTTCGATCGGTTAAGGCGCTAGAATTAAATAATACAAATAATGATTCAAATAGGATTCAAAGGGGCCATTGACAATGCAAGGTCAATGATATGGCCAACCACAACATTTCAAATAGGGAGACTATGCTAGGTGTTCTAAATCTAGAGAAAAATGAGGGGAAAAGTGTGCAAAATCCTTGATAACACATATTATAGCCTCCACTCATTTTTATTCACATTTTTCAAAAGTAGCTCTTTCCCCATCATCCCCATTAGTGAAGCCAAAGAATAGGCCTTGCAAACTGAATCCAAGGAGGAGAACTAAAGGTTGAAAGAGGAAATTCCAACAAACAACATGTTCGGCTTTCGGCAAGGCATCAACGGTGAAAGGTTTCAACTTCTAATTTAAATATGTTCGTATACACACACACACACACATATTATGATCTTTGCATTCTATCATCCCATGATGCATCTCAGCAAAAAAATTAGATTTGAAATATTTATTATAATATTTTATAAATAAAACCATTTCAAATAATAAATATATACAAGTTCTATTTTTTATTTCTATAAAGAATTATTTTTGATTTGATCTTATTATTTTATAAATAGATATATATATATATATATATTTATAATAATGATTTTATTTATAATTATTATATATAAATATCTTATTTTATTTATATTTTTAAAATAATAATAATTATTATTTTATTTATTCAAAACTACAAATTGGTTTTGGGTTTTAAAGTGAATGAATAAATAAATAAATAAATTTTAAGTTTCATTTATACATATATGTGTGTGTGTCTATATATATATATGTATGTATGTATGTACATGAGAGTTCATGTGTGTTTGTATATTAGGATGTCTACTTCTTTTAGAAATTAATCAAATAAAAAAATTATATATATTTTCTATTAGGATATAGTTAATAAAAATTATTTTTATATGTATATTAAGTTTAAAAGTCAAACACATTTTAAATTGAAATTCAAAATTATTCAAGCCTATAATCCTAGATTTATTTATTTAAAAAAATAGAATTTTGTACAATATGTAAGCGACATGTGAGAGAATTATATATATATATATATATATATAATAGTAATCTATTTTGAAAAGGCTGAATTTTTGAATTTTTATAGATAGTTTTGTAAATCAAAATATATTAAAAAAATATTATAAATATATGTTATATATTTTTTAACTAAAGTTATTGCAGCAAATTATTTTGAAACAATATTATATACACATGCGCATACATGCTATTGATGGCCGGGTAAAAATAATAATTTGTATTAGTATAAATTCAATGATATATATATATATGTCGTCCCATGTCATCCTTGTCATTAGTCTAACATTGTTTCATTTTATTGACCGTAGGACAAAACAATCAATTGTCTCATTGTACCCCTAGGATAGTTTTCACATTAATATATTTATGATGTTCGTATTATGAATATGAATATCGAATAACATCAAACATTAAATATAAAATTCAATAAAATTATATTAATAAATTAAACTACCGATAAATATATTTTTAAACATTAACTAACAAAATTTTTTAACTGAATTAAATAAATTAAAATATTATTAAAACACTTTTATTAGTTAGATACAAAATTATTTAGTATAAATGAAATTTTATTCACATAAACACAAAAAAGATCTTGTGCAATTTAATAAAAGGAATTTATTAAAATTCACTTTTTTACCACGCTGCCAATGCACATGATCTACAATTTCCTCACCAACTCGCTGCCAACGATTCCAAAAAATATGTTCTTTGACATATTAGTCTCTCCCTAGACAAAGACAAGTTAAGAACAAGAATTTCTGCCTACATGGATTAATCTAGGACTATTGACGTAGTTTCTATGTTAATTGTTGCGATTACAAACACAGTTCCATGGTGTGTCGGGAATGTGTGCTCATCCAACCCATACTAATTTTCAAGCACGAGCCAGCAATCATATCATACAATGTACTACCACATGCCATATATGATATATGACATACATGCACATTTAGGACACTACCTGCCATTGAACGATGTACATAGGCCGATAAGTTGGCACATCCTAACTTCTATTTGGCTTTGTTCATTAACCGCACCAGGGCGAATAGTTAACAATAATCATATGCATGCATATAGAAAATAAATATAACATAAATCATACCTGATGTGACATTCATATTTTTGAGTTCATACCCATCTTTACGTACTTGAAATGGACAAACGACGATCCAGTAGTGTAACACCCTGCTCTGACATCCTTATCCGGAGCTAAGGATGCTACATATAAAACATGGTGCTATCAATAGTATCACAACTTAACAAGAGTATATCGAATTATAAAATCATTCAGGTACATTATTTTAAAAGGAAGTAGTAATTACATTCACATCACCATATCAACATGATTACATAAGATCCGAAAGTCTAGCCATCACAAACTAATACATGTAAATACACCAAAGAGTTATTACATATAATATAAATCTTCACTTCAGTGCATTCATCTAACTTCTAAGGTCGAACTATTAACCATCTAAACCTGAAATGTTTAAGTGTAGCATCATGAGCAACACAAACCCTGTGAGAATGCTATCTAATCTATAGTTTTCAAGTCATGTCATAATGGGCCATATGATGACGATTTTCAAGTTTATTATCAAGTAATTTCATCGGGATAGTACTATATCAAAATTCAAATGATATTCAAGATAGACTTCCAAATAAATCAAACATGTTTGCAATAGTAATCAGTATGAAATTCTTTTGTCAAAACCAAGATCATATTTATATAAATACTCAATCACGAATCTAAACCACAATCAATTTAGATTAGATCCTAGGATATTTTATCCCATTGTGGTCGACATCCAAACACCAAGTAAGGATGTATTCTACTTGTTGCAATACCGATATGTATCATAGAGTAATAGTGTAATGCCCAAGATCTATTGTCTCATACCACACATCCACCATCTGAAGGTGACCATCATTGAAGAAATGATCCATATAACTTCCATAGTTATAGGAAAGGTATTTTGTCAAAATATTTTTATACTTTTTAAATCATTTTCCAACATAGATAACTCTTTTCTTTTTAAAAAGCCCAAAATTTCATTTAAAATCATTTAGGAGGTATAATCTATGATAGCTTTGGCCAAGGAAATATCTTTTCAAAACATTTGACGGATATCAAAAATATTACACGAGTCAAAAGTTATGGCATTTGCATTGAAAAGTGTTAAATTTTAAATTATAGATTATATCCAAAACATATGTCATTTTGCAATAGATTTTTGAGGTAATGAACATTTGAAATTTACAAAGTATATAAAAAATTTATTGTAGATAATTAAACTAGCTTTTCAACAAGATAATTTTCAGCTAAATCCATTTAGAGAGTCAAAAGTTATGGTCCGTATACTACAAGGTGTTTTTGGATGGTCCTTCTAATCACTTTCGCCTAGGTATAACTCAACATTGCACCTCGATTTCAGTTATTAATATTTTCAAACTTGGAAATGGCATAAGCATGAAAGTTTAATCTCTTTGAGTTAGCTTTCCTAAACATTTAAGAAATCCAAATTTTGATAAGATTTGCAAAAGTTATGACCGAATTACTGAAAGGCGTTTTAACAATTTCAAGCCAATATCATAAATGCTAAACAATCTAATTATCATATTATGGAATGACATAAATACATATATTTAAATAGCTTTTCTCACCCAAATGTTGTGTAGTATTTTATTTAATATCCTAGATCCTCCTTATTTCCCTTAGCTTTGTATGCCTTTACTAGAGTTTTTTTTTTAAATAGAATTTTGTTTAAAGTTTAGGAGGTGATTTAGGAAAGAATAAGAAGAAGAAAAATTGTGTGCTCTCTTCCTTGTGTGTGTAGACATGTATTTATAGGTTAATAAGGCTTTGAAGAGAAGCCAAAACCAAGCTTCTAAGAGAAGCTTGTTAAGATAAAGCTTCCATGCGAAGCTACTAAGACAAGTCTTTCTATAAAAGCTAAGAGAAGCTTATTAAGATAAATCTTCCATAGAAGCTAAACAACATGAAGGATATATAAGAGGCCAAGGTAAGATTGGATTCTCCGAGAAGATAACAAAGCTTCAAAGCAAAGCTATTAAAACGAGATCCAATAATGCGGTACTCTGTACATAAATTCATGTTCGCGTGTGAACCACGAACAGAAATAAAAAATACAATCATTATAAAAATTTCTAAAAACTTCTCATATTTGATATTCGAGTGAGGCTGTTACATTCCACCCCTCCTTAGAAAAATATTTCGTCCTCGAAATCTAAGTTTCAAACAATTCTGGATAATCTCTATGGATTTCTGACTCTACCTCCCAAGATGCTTCATCTTCATTATGATAGTTCCATTGTACTTTTACTAAGGGAATTTCCTTCGTCCATAACTTCTTAACTTTTCTATCAAGAATTTGACCTTGTCTTTCAGTGTACTTGGTACCCTTCTTAACTTCAACGCCACTCGGATTAGTCACATGAGATGGATCAGCAATATACTTCCGCAATATTGATGTATGAAAAACATTATGAATATCAGATAATTTCTTAAGTAAATTGAGTCTGTATGCAACCTTACCAACTCTCTTGATAATATGAAATGGTTCGATAAATGTTGGTGACAACTTTTCCTTCTTCTTTCCAAATCGCATCACCCCTCGCACTAGAGAAACCTTTAGAACAACTTGATGCCCACTTCGAATTCCAAATTCTTTCTTCAATGATCTGCATAACTCTTTTGCCTACATTGTGCAGTTTGCAATCATTCCCTTATGATTGAATTTTTTTTGTTGTTTCTTGTACTAAATCTAGGCCAAGAAGTTCATTGTCTCCAACTTTTGTCCAACATATTAGCGAATGACAAGGCCTTCCATACAGAGCTTCATATAGGGCCATACCAATACTTGCATGATAACTATTGTTATATGCAAATTCTATTAGTTGTTTGTGAGTTTCCCATGTGGTTTCAAATTCCATTATACGGGATCTTAACATATCTTCTTTGACTCGGTTTACCCTTTCGGTATGTCCATCTATTTGAGGATGAAAGGCTATGTTTAGATTTAGTGATGTACCCAATGCTTTTTAAAGACTTCCCAAAAATCTTGAAGTGAATCGCGAGTCTCTATCTAAAATAACGGTGATTGGTATATCATGTAGTCGAATAATTTCTTTCAGATAGATTCTACTAAGTTTCTCCATCGAGTAAGTCATGTTATAAGGTATGAAATGTGCTGACTTTTTTAGACGATCCGCAACTACCCATAATGTATCATGACCTTGCTTTGTTATTGGTAATCTAGCGATAACATCAATTGTCATATGTTCCCATTTCCATTCAGTGATAGGAAGTGGTTGTAGAAGTCCTGCTGATCGCTACTGCTCAGCTTCTATTTATTGGCATGTAAAACATATAGCCATAAATTCAGCAACATCCTTTTTCATTCCATTCCACCGGACACTTAAGATCCATAAAAATTTTTGTGCTCCTAGGGTGCACTGTTATCCTTGAGCGATGTGCTTCACTTAGAATTTCATTGTTCAATTAAGCTTAATTTGGAACACAAAGTCGATTCCAGAATTTAAAACTTCCATCTTTACAAATGTTCCAATCTACAGGTTCTTTGTCCATCATTTTCATAAATAATTCTTTCGGCTCCTTGTCTTGCTCTTGGGATTGTAATATTCTACTTACTAAAATTAGCTGAATAGTAAAGCAACATAAAGGGCTACTTTGTTAACCATTGTTCCATTAATCATTCTTGTGCAAGCATTCATTTCAGCAAAGGTCTCTAGAGCTCTCCACTCCCTTATCATTAAACTGGCTACGAAGCCATGGGGTTTTCAAATTAATGCATCTGCAAATACATATGTCTTTCCTGGATGATAATGCAATGTAAAGTCATAATCCTTTAGAAATTCTAACTATCTCCTTTGCCTCATATTTAATTCTTTTTAGGAAAATAAATATTTTAAATTCTTATGGTCCGAGTAAACATGAAATTGTTCCCTATAAAGATGATGCCTCCAAAATTTAAAGCAAATACAATTACAGCCAATTCTAAGTCATGAGTTGGGTAATTGACTTCATGTGGTTTTAGTTGGTGAGAGCCATAAGCGATAATTTTGTCCTCCTGCATTAATACACATCCTAGTCCTTGTCCATATGGATCTGAATATACTTTATATGAGACTCCACTCCTTGGCAAGGATAGTATTGGTGTCTCAGTCAACCTTTTCTTTAGTGTTTCAAATGCCATCTCACGTTTTTCATTCCAAATAAACTTGGTTTCCTTACGAGTTAACTTTGTTAGTGGAAATGCTATCTTTGAAAAATCTTGAACAAATCTCTGATAATAACCAGCTAATTCTAGAAAACTTTGAACCACTGATGGTGTTGTCGGAGGGTTCCATTTCAACACATCTTTAACTTTTGATGGGTCTACTCCTATCCCATCCTTCAAGGCAACATGTCCAATAAATTGCACTTCCTCCAACCAAAATTCACATTTACTTAATTTTGCATATAGTTGATGCTCTTTTAATTTTTGGAGACATGAATGCAAATAACATTTATGTTCCTCCTTTGTCTTAGAGTAGATTAGGATATTATCAATAAACATAATGGTAAATTGGTCAAGGAATGGGCGGAATACACGGTTCATTAAATCCATAAATACCGTTGGAGCATTCATAAGGTCAAAAGGCATCACCAAGAATTCATAGTGTCCATACCATGTTTGGAAAGTTGTCTTCGGAATATCTTCCTCTTTTATTCTTAATTGATGATATCTGAACCTTAAATCAATCTTTAAAAATACTGTAGCTCCTTAGAGTTGATTAAATAAATCATCGATCCAGGTAATGGGTATTTGTTCTTAATTGTTACCTTATTAAGCTCTCGGTAATCAACACACATGCGGAATGTCCCATCATGTTCTATACAAATAAAATCGGTGCTCCCCAGGGAGATTTACTAGATCTTATAAATCCTTGATCCTCCGTCTCCTTAATTTGTTTCTTTAATTCCTGATTTTCCGCAGAAGCCACATGGTAAGATGCTTTAGCAATAGGGGTGGCACTAGGGACTAATTCGATACAAAAATCAATTTCTCTTTTTGGTGGTAATCTTGGTACATCCTGAAAGACTTCTTTGAATTCCTTTACCATGGGGATTTGGTCTACCGATTAACCCTTATCCTCAATATTAATATAAGTTATATATATCCAGATATAAAGGCATCTCTAAATTTATCACATGAGTAAACAATGGTTTCATGTTCGTGAATAGAAAAACTTATGGTTTTGTCATGGCAATTCAAAATGGCCTGATATTTGGAAAGCCAATCCATCCCAAAGTTGATATTAAAATGTACCATGGGAAAAATAACTACATTGGCCATCATATCCTTACCCCCAATGTTAAGGACACGATTTTTACATATACTCTCGAGTCTAATATTTCCTCCTACTAAAATTGTCTACTGCTAAAGGGCTTAGTAGTTTCTTAATGGGTAATCCTAACTTAGTAGCAAACATTAGGGATATAAGAGAATGTGTAGCACCAGTATCAAATAAAATTTTAGTTTGAAAGTCAGAAAGAAGTATGGTACCTTTCACATGAGCTTATTTAGAAACTACTACATATACTCTTCCTCGATTTCTTTATTGCATCTTATCATCCTTCTGTGGCTTCTTCCCATTTCGACTAATGTTCCCAGGTTTATTGCAATTGTAACACACAATTGCCTTTGGAGCAATATGTCATGTTTCATCGCAACAGTAACATTTCCTGAATTTGTCAGGTTCCTTTTCTTATCCCACTGATCATTTACTTTCTACATTTTGTTTCTTCTTCTTCGAAATCATGTTTCTTTTGATTGCTAGACCACCTTTGATTATTTGGTTTCCTCTTATTTGAATTGTTTCTTTCTTTCTGAAACTCGATATAATCCTCTTTCGATTTAGAGCTTCGGCAACTATCATCTTATATGTCTTGTGCCGTTCTCCAATAACATGCCTTATTATTGAAGGGGTCAATTCTTTGGCAAACCTTCTTGTTCGCTTTTTCGGTGTATCAATCAAATGGTTTCCAAACCAGGATATGCTTCGAATTTTAGCCACCATCATACCTTCTTGTGTAAGACTTTGAATCTTGTTTCCATTTTCTCTCTTTCATTTTCTGCAAATACTTATCTAAGAATTTTTCCTTAAAACTTCCCCATGTCATCCCTTCCAACTCTCCTGAATTAGTGGTGGTTCGAACTAGTTCCCACCAATTTCGAGCTTCTTCCGATAATTAGAAAACTGCCAGCTTCCTTTTATCAACTTGTTACACTCCAAAAGTTCAAAAATATCCTCCCAAAATATAGATTACACCATAGACTACTTAAACTACTAACTAGATTTCACTTATTAATTCATGTTCTTTCTAGTCTATCCATCGATGCATCGTTGGAATAGGGCCTTCTATATTTTCTAATGCACGAGGGGGTCTGGTAACCTCTTGAGAGTAATCACTGGAGCCAACTGACTCAAACTCCACCTCATTATTTTTTTAAGAAAAATGAGTGATCCTCACAAGGAGGAGAGCACTCATCTAAATTTATTCTACACTATAGAAGAGCTGCAAACTAGCCTGCCAGATAGCAACCCCCCTACAAATAAGATAAAATAAAAGAAAAAAAACCCACCTAAAAACCTATGCAAACTAAGCTCTAAAATAAAGTACAATAAAATATACAATCAAAAACAAAAAACTCTAATCTTCTATATCAGCAGTAACTCCCTAATCCAATACCAACAACTGCAGCTGCTAAGAATAAACGAAACAGAGATTGTAAGTTGAATACATACATATATACATAAGTATATATGTATATATATTTATTTTATACATATTAAAAGCAAACTACACTATTTAATAATAAAGGACATATAACTAATATATATATATATATATGAATGTTTATATACTTATACCTATCAAGTAAATAATACTATAAAATCAAACGCACACAATTTCCATGATATATACAAAATTACATAAAATCAATGCATGCCTGTACAAACTAAAATATACTAGTAAAAACTACCAAAAACATACCATACAAACTCATTTTGAGCTTAGTCAATCACATCAAAAAATGATACTAGTACAAACAAACATTATATTAACCCAGCATAATATACCAAAGGCCTGCAACCAATGATGAACCTGAACAATACGAAGCATAATGCGAAGATAATAAGATTGCGTGTCCTGTATATAATAACCACAATTCTAAAAACACAGCACATTGATAATATGAATACAAGTCCTGTATATTATAACCATAATCCTAAAAAACAGCATGATATATAATATGACCTGCAACCAATGATAATCTAAAACAATACAAGGCAATAGCATTGATAATATGAATGCGTGTCCTGTAAATTTTAACCACAGACTTAATCTTGTTTATCAATCCCCTGCAAAACATCTACAAAGCTGAACTTATACAATTACAAGAAATTGATATGAAAAATACAATCATATAAATTTTCCGCACGTTATAAGACAAAACAATTCATCATAAAATTCCCATTTTGTCAAATCAGTTCCTTGAAACATGAAGTAGCTCTTTAGTAAGAGAGTTGTTAATAATAGATAATAGTGCAATGCAACAACATTAAACAAACTTTAGATTTGGAAAACTAATAAAGTTTGCAAGAAAATTAAGAACAAGCTTAACATGGTCTAAAATCACCGATAGGTCTAAAATCACCTATAGGTCTAAAATCTACATAATATAGTTATCAAATCATAGATGGATATTTCCATCCCAAGCTATAAATCCAAATGTTAAAAGGAACACCTCCATCAATCATTAGATATAATACCATATACTTACATACCATTTGTTAAAATCTAAAAAACATGTTATCTAATAGATAAAATATAATTCATAATGTACTGGAGAATATAATAATCATGGCACAAGTAATATAATGTAGAAAACTAATTACAAAAAATTAATATTCTAATCGAGGCAAATCATTAAGAGTACTCCTTGAATGAATATCTAAGTAATCTAAACTTAGACTTATTTTATTATTTCTATTAGAAAAAAATGATTTCCTAAAATAATCTATATGAAAAAAAAATTCTAAGAAACTCCTTAAAATTTAAATTTAATTTATAACTAGGATTTGAAATCCAATTTAAACTAAACAAAGAAATAGCATATATTAAGTGATCCAAACCTAAATTAGTATTATTAAAAATATGTTGATTTCTATCAAACCAAATATACCAACATATAATAGTGAAAATGGTATCTAATAAAAATCTATTCTAACCCTTATAATGAAATCTAATATCATTCCAATATAACTCACTAGTTATATAAGTAAAATTTATATTAAAATTGAATACATTTACAGTTTTTACAAGGATAAATTTAGTGTTATTACATTTAAAATATAAATGCATAAAATCCTCCTTTTTATTGTTACAAAAATAACATTTTTTATCATTAAATATATTTTTCTTTTTTAACAGTTCTATAGTATTCAACTTCTTATGTAAAATTAACCACATATGCACCTTAGCTTTAGGTGGAGCATTAATTTTCCAAATGTATTTAGATATTTTCATTTTAATACCTGAAAAATTAATAAACTTATAAAATGAATTAGATGTGTATTTCTTACTAATATCCCAACACCATGTTATAGTATCTTTATCATATCTATATTATATAATTCTAATTTAGCACACAATAGTGCAAATTGAGCAAAAATTATACCCTTTAACGTACGATTAAAATTAAATTCCCAAGGAAAATTTAAATTGGGTCTATAAATATCAGAAATTAGTACATATTTAAAATTACAAAATTCATACACTTCTTTAAATTCCACTTTAAGAGGAATACCCGATAACCAACAATCATGCCAAAATGAGGTATTATTACCATAATGCATAATATTATTAATTCCTAGTTTATATATGTTAAAATTTAAAATTATTGATTTCTAGAAGTGAGATATATTATTTGTGTTACTTATACACAAATGAAAAAAGTTAAAGGTACCTTCATACCACTGATTCGATATTAATTCTTTCCATAAAAGATTTTCACTATTATCCCTAAATTTCCAAATCCATTTTCCTAAAAGTGAAATATTTAAGTTATGCAAATTTATAATTCCAAGACCTCCTTCATATTTAGATTTTCAAACCATTTCCCAGCTTACAAGACATTTGGAGCTACTATTTAAATTATCTCCACTCCATAAGAAGTCCCTTCTCAAATTATCAATTTTGTCTATTACTCATTTAGGAAAACGATAAAACGACATCCAATAAATGGGTAATGCAGATAAAACTAAATTAATAAGAACAATTCTACCCGCTCTCGATAAGAATTTACCATTCTAATTGGACAGTCTTTTATTAATTTTATCTATAATGGTATTCCAATCCTCATGTTTAAGCTATTGTGGTCTAATTAAGAAACCTAAATATTCTATAGGAAATTTCATTGTTTTACAATTTAAAGTGTGTGCAATTTGATTTTTAATATTGTCTGCATCATTTAATACTAAAACCGAACTTTTGTCAAAATTAATCTTTAAACCTGAGAGAAGTTCAAAACTATATAAAATAAATTTAAGTGCAATAATATGTTTAGGCAAATGAGACGTGAAAATCATGGTATCGTCTGCAAATTGTAAAAGAGAAAGACCATTGCTAGTAATCTCATTACCAAAACAATCTAATAATCTATTACTGGTAGCTAATTTAATTATTCTAGAAAAAACATCAGAAGCTAGATTAAATAATAAAGGCGACTGTAGCGATTCTGAAATTTATCGTTATTTTGAACAATTAGTCGATTTAATTTAATTTGATTTAAGTTGAGAAATTTAGAAGTTTGAATTTAAATTTACATTGCATATGATTGGATAAAATGAATAAAAAGGGAATTAAATTATAAAACGAAAATTTTAAACAATTTGAAAATTTATGTAAAAAAAATCAGTCGTTAATAAAAACAGTGAAATCTTGGTTTCAAAATTTATAAATATTTTACATGGAAATATTGTAGAAAAGTTTATAATAAAAACGTCGATGTTCGTTTCGTCGAATTTCAATTTCGCTAGCTCCTTTTAAATCGATTTATACGATCAATTTGCGGTAGCGACAACCGATACTGCGTAAATAACAAAATTTTACCCGAGCATTAAATAACCAGTTTACTGTGTGCTAACGCATTCGTATCGACACACTAGACACAACGGTGAGTTGTTTCGTGTGTTTGGACTGTCGGTTTTTGTTCTGTGCAGTGTTTTGGGCCGTGTTAACATTGGTGGCTATTTATATAGGGTATAGTGTTATTGAATTTGAACATTAGTTTTTAATAATAATAATAAAAAAGACTGTTTGGAAAATTTATGTAACCTGTTCAAAATTTACACTTACGGCTGTGAAAAAAAATATATAAAAAAAAGAACACGTATTATATATAGTTTTTTTTGAACCGGTCGGTGTATCTGCATTTTGAAGTGGTAGCCGAGGGAATTGCTTTTACCTGTTCATGCATGGCCACAAAATTCTTCTACCACTACCCTTGTTTTACTCCATACATTTATATTATAGCTGAGAATAGAAATTTATTCGAAATCCAATATTCTGCATCACCTTCTTCTTCCACCGAGCCTCATCATTCACCGCCGACTCCAAGACCACCGTCGCCGCTCCTCCTCCAACAGCCCTACCATCGCCCGCCGCATGCTCCACCACCCACCTCCGAGCAAAACCTTTCCCTTCCCTCAAACAGTTGCGACTGTATGTATAAAAAAAAGCAACTGAGCTTTCCTTCGAGTTCCTCCCTACCACCGCCTGCATCGCCGCATATCAGAGCACCACCCACTGCTGACCGGAGCCCTTTCCTCCCCTCCAATAGCCGCCACCGTCATTTATAAAAAAAACCGCGAACTTGTGTTATCGCCTCCCCTGTCCGCCGACTTCGCCACCACCTCCTTCTACCCACTATAACGTCTACTGTAGCCTAGCCGACCAAGTTTATCCAGGCCCTAGCTCGACTGCCATCTCTTCTTTCAGCCAATTGCGTATACAGTGAGAAAATTAAAGTGGGAAGTTGCTATATGGTATTTGAATATCGAGCGTACGAGTTTTAGTGTGAGCTGTTGATTCCGACTGTGTCGCATCGTTAGCCGTGTAGTAAATCATATCTTGAATCGTTGTCGTTGATGTTCGGTCGTGTTGCGTTCGTGATCGTATCGGATTAGCGCAGTTTGAGGTGAGTGCTGTTTATTCACACTTAACTAATATCGTTATGCAAGTTAATAAAAGAAAACGATCACCTTTATCTATTCGTTGTTGATTTAGATCGTATTTATATATATATATATATATATATTTGTTGTGTGGATGGATTATCATATTCGTATGTGCACATGTTGACACAGGATACACGACATATGTATGTACACTAGCGTAGAAAATTGATATTGACCTGTCACATTTCATCCTGTTATTGATATTCACTATATTATGATACATTGAAAATTTCCCAATAAATATTTGGATATGACTGTATGTTGAAATCATGATTTTGGGGAGGGTTGAAATGATATATACCCATATTTTTAAATTTAATTATTCCACTTGGCCTAGGTAGAAAATTAATTTTAAACACCGTTTGGTCGAATAAAAATATTTTTTTTCTTTCATAAATGGAGATCGTTGAAATTGTTACAATAACGTTTTGAAATTTGAAATTTTGTTTTTTTTTCAATTGGTATTTATTATAAAAAAAAATTGAAGGTGAAATAAGTAATTTTATTAGTAGATGGTAATTTTGAGATAAATGTTTGAAATGTCTTATTATAGAAATTTGATTTTTGGATTTAATCCCATAGAAATTGATTTAAATTAAGATTGCAATGTTTTGAAATTTAAGGTATTGAAGTTAAGAATTTAAGTTAACTTTTGAGTTAGATTTAAACTTAAATCAGTAAATTGTTTCCTATATTGAAATTGTAACGACCCGATATTTTGGACCATTCGCATCCATTATAAGTGCATAGGTAGACACTCATGCCGGAATTGAATTGCTCAAAATACCGCGTTGTTAATTTAAATTTGGCAAAACTCAGCATATGTAGTAAATAAATCAATCACAAAATCACAGACACAGAGTAATACAATAATACGCAGCGGAATAGATAAAAATAGTAGTTCATGAAGCTACTATATAAACATCAGAGTTAGAAATAAAATACAACAGAATATCTCAAATACAATGAAGTCTCCAATTCAAACAGATGACTTCTGTGAACGAATCAACTGGAAAGCTGGAAGCTGAATCAAAAGTTGGATCTCCAAACGAAGCTCCAAACTCCAAAGGTGAGTCTCGAATGCTGTATCACTCAGTCTGACCCGAGCGTAAAGCAAAACACAAAACACTCGAGTCAGGATTAACATTCTTATACCAATAAATCCAACCCAAGTGAAATATCAACTGAAATACAATTAACTTAAAGGATGTTTGGGATAACCATCCTCTAAGGATCTTCAGAACTATCTACAAGGTGGAGATATATATTATAACACCGTGGTCATTTCAAATTTATTTATACTTCAAAATCAAAATATCATTTTCATTTCAAAAATATCTATTTTCCAAAATAGTGTATATTCATTAAATAATTTATAAAGTAAAGTATTTATAATTTCCTCAAGTCTCGCAAATCGATTCAAATCAACTTCAAATTCCAAATTCAAATTTTATTCAAAGCTCAATTTTTCAATTTAATTCAGTTCTAAATATACCTTTTATTTTCAATAAATTTCAAAGCTTTAATATTCAACAATTTCAAAGTTAAATTTAACAGTTTCATATAACTCTTGGTTTAACTTCATTTATTATTTAATCAAGGAATATTCACTTAATAAATTCAATATCATTTAACTAGCCCTAAATTTCATTTTTACTAAATATTTCCTTAAATTTGTTTAAACAAGGAATATTCATTAAATTATTTAAATCAAACTCAAGTTATAAATCATATCTTAAATTCCAATTTCAATAAGCTTTATATTGGTTTAATTAAATAAAATTCTTTACTAAATTCAAATTATCATCCCAACCTTAACTTATTCAAATTTTTACCAAAATCTATTTTGAAATATAAATTTTTATACTTAACATATTATATGTATTAACTCTATCTTAATTAAATTAAATATCATTTCCATTTATATATAAAATTTTATGAATCAACATTTATTAAAACCATATATTTCTTTCCAAAACCATAGAATTCAATTTCAAAATATTTATATATATGGACCAACGGTGTCTGTATATATATTTATCATATGGTTAAGTGATACGGATATTTATCATTTCAATCCGAAATTTAAATATATACGGGTAGATTTCATTTCGACCCGTAATCCCAATTTCAATTCAAATGAAAATCGCTTGGGTTTATCATTTCAACCCATAACGATTTTCTCCTATTCTAAAGTCCGTTCGGGTATGTATCAATTCAACCCATAGTGAATTCTATACTAACAGGGAACTTGCAGAGTGATAACAGATAATATAAAATAAAACAACAGGCATATATCATCAATAACAATAGAATAAGAACAACGGGATATGGTGTCATATCCCTGGTGAACAGTTATAGATAATAACATATATAACAATTTAAATAACTACAGCAGCATATTTCAATTTCTATTTCAAATGAAATCAAATTTAAATAATAAAAGAACGTTAATCGTGAGTGATTGCTCACCTTTCGAGGCTAGATAGATTTGACAAAGAAATGAGCTACGAATCCAGGCACGAATCTCAAAGCAAAGCAAGGACTGCATGAATTCAACGAATAGAGCTGATAAATAGGGAATCGATGAACACTTAGAATCAGTTTGATAGAAACAACAAATATATATTATTATTATTTCCAAGAAATCAATATTTAAATTAAAACAAATATTAAACTAACATATATTTTTATACCAAACCAAACTCAAATATATGTATACTTAATATATTATACTCTAAGATCCATCCTTATTGTAAAACCCATATTAAATTTAAAACATAAACATATGAAAAATCAAAATCTATATATACATACATATATATCTCAAAACCAATTCACTTTATTTCATAGTATATACAATTTATATCATACAACACACACAAAAACAGATATTTACTTTTTCTCTCGCATGTATAAAATTTAAACCAACCCATATATACTATATATATAAACTATAACCTATACATACTAATATTACTAAACTATTACTATTACACTCAGGCAAACTCTATAATGATATATATAGTACTTTAAAACATATTATATATACCCCCTCTATATATGCATATAACCAAATATATACTAATGTAACCGATATAGGTAACAAATATATAACTCTCAAGTCGAAAGCAAATGGTGAGATATAGTGTAACATATCATAATATAGTAAATGTAGTAAAACACTCTGTATATATATATATATACTATACGAATAACATTTCCCTTAAACAACATTTATAAAATCAACTATGTGCAGACCACATGCATTTATATGAGCAACATATGTGCAGACGTTTAGAGCGAAATATAAAATAACTACATACGACTTATGTATAAACTAAAACATATAGGACTGATCATTTATACACTTTATAAAACAAATATAATATTCTTAACATTTTTCATACGTATAAACTGCACTTATAAAATATTGGTAAAACAAAAATATAGAGTCACTTATACTTACCGTAACCACTTACTTTCCTTCAACTGCAACCATATATATTCACATATTATATCCAAAAGTATATAAACTAGACTCATATTCCTATATTCACAAATAACAAGTTTATATTACTTACAAACTTACGTATATAACTAATACAACACAACCGACATAGGTAACAACTGAAATATATTAATCGAGTATCCATGTATACCAATAATTTATACAAGACGTTATATAATATATATTAACATATTTTATAAATATATATATATATAAATCACTAACCAAATAATACATAAACTTACAAATACAAGAACCCAGAGAGGGAGAAGGAGATGCGGAGGCAGTGGCCAGGCAAAGTCTGTGAACCGAGGCGAAGTGGCGAGGTGGAAGGCTAGCGACAGGAAGGTGGCTCGGTGGTGAGTCGTTCAGGGGGAGGTGCGCTCGCTGGTGGCAGAGAGGGACAAGAGACAGAACGTTGTGGGGCTTTGGTCGTGAGGCTAGGGGTTGAAGCCTGGGTTGTAGCTCGGAGCTGAGCAGGGTTCGGAGGTGGCGGATCTCGTCAGAACAGCAGGGAGCGACGAGTGGTTACAGGAAACCGGTGGTGATGGAGGAGCTTGGCTGGACGCGTGGGAAAGATGACAGGTGGAGGCTGCTGTGTGGGCTAAGCTACGATGGTTGTCAGGCCGAGGCTCATGGTCGATGCCTTTGTGATGGTGGAAGGAAGAGAAGTTTCAGAGAGGAAGCAAAGTGATGAAGAGTTTTGCAAAAGAAAAAAATGGGAGGAAGGAGAAGTGACAGCCAGGTAGAATTGAAGAAGAGGAAAGAACGAATGAAGAGTATGAAGTTATAAAGGTTAATAAAAGATGAACCGTTCAAAATGAATAACGTATACAAATTTACACGCTGATTTTCGAAATGGTCATGGGATGGAAATGGTCACCCTCTAATTCAGCAAATTAATTAAAACAATTTAAAGTAATTTATTACTGTGGCTACGGTTCTAAATTGAAAAGAAAAAAAAGAAGTCAAAAGTCACGAAATTTGGTAATAGTACGATGCACAGTTTGATTGCTTCCATCGCGTACTGGAGCTCAAAACACACAAATGAATATACTGTGGAGATCAACACGATAAGACGATCAAAACGGTATACAGATATTGGTGGTACGATCATCGGATCAAAAATCGATAACCGGTACCGAAAATGCTGCTATTTGGTCAGAATTAAGATAAACGGAGAAATAGAAGTCCAAATTTGGAAAAACGAATCTCGCGGTCTGATTCAGAATGATCTGAATAAATTTTCTCCTGTTGACATATTTTGGTTTCGGAAAACTTTTAAATTCACTTTTATTAACCGGTTTGATTTGAAATGAAATTTCACAGGAAAACAAACTTCAATATTATCAAATGAAAATTTTCTAGTTGCTATATTAAAATAGACGTATTCTAAATAATAAATTTTTATTTTCAAATTTTATTATTTAAAATTTTACAAAATTTCAATTAACTACGTTATTAAAACCAATCAAAATTTATGGGTCGTTACAGAAATTGTGTAAACTAAATTTATTTGGGGTAAAAAAAAGGTTTAAATTGTTAATAAATTTGGTATTCATTGGAAAATTATTGGTTAAAGTGTAAAGGGGATTTAATTTTCAACTTAAATACGTTTTATTTAAGTGATCCAAATTATGGGTTAAATGGACTTTAAAATTTAAGATTTTAAAGGAAATCGAGTTTTGAAATCGTAATGTTTATAATGGAGATTTGGGAATGGGAAATTGGATTTGAGGAATTTAGAAAATGAAAAAAACCCGTTGTTATTAATATGGATCGTTGTTAAGCCATAACTGACCAAATGGTGTGTAAAACATACGGTGGGTTGTCAAAGAGACCCGGGTCGGATATTGACATACTCTCTGTCAATCCCAGAACCACTTTGATAACCGTATACGCGGTGGATGATATCCATAATGTAGTGGTTGAATTGGCGATGTTTACTGGAATGAAGTAAGAGAACAATGATGGATAGCCTTGACATTTGTGTCATAATTAAAATGACTAAAACAGGAGCCTATGTCTGGCCAATGAGGTTAGATACCTCTAGCGACGTTGATCTTTCGTATTTTACTGTCGTGTTTTGAACTCGATGGGTGCACCCTTCTATGTGGATTGATAGTCGACCACAGATGGGTTACGACCAGCCAGAAAGGGTAAACTGATAGAATCCTACCTTGGGCATTTCCTCACGTGCCTTGTCATATTTACCCCTATACGAGCCCATTATGATTTTGGTTCAAACTGTATAATGTGTTGAGGTGGATCAATGTAATGCCTTAACGCTATTTTGATATTTATCTTACCAATAGACATTATCTATTGTAGCGTATACTATTATATGTAAATAGTTTAACGAATCCTTAGGAGATAGGAAAACCCGTAACATCTCCTAAGTTACTTTGCATTGATTTATTGACTTTCATAAGAATATCAGTTCTGGCTCGAGTATTGTGTTTTTTCATTATGCTCGAGTCAGCCTGAGTATTTCCAGTTTAGAGAGCATGTTGTGAAGACGAAGGCATTTCTGGAGATTCTATTTTATTTCAGTTATTTCATCAGTTTAGTTCGTTAAGTCAGTTAGACTCATTTTATTCCTGTTATTTCTTTTCAGTATTTAGAGTGAGAATAATGTAACTTATTTAGAGTTTTCATGACTTATTTATGTACTTATTTACTTTCCGCTGCGAGACTCTGAGTTGTTTTTATTTCTGTGTCTGTTTTCTGTGGTAGATTCTATTTTACCCTAAATAACTATCTATCATTTAAGCAAATATCCTTGTTTAAATGGTGGGTCGTTACAGTTGGTATCAGAGCTTATGGTTGAGTGAACACCTAAGCTTGTGGGGTAAACTCATTATAGATAGGGTAACTAATTACCCTAGAATGAGTAGAATCTTTCTTGAGAGAGTGTGTGGAAAAAAAATTAAGAAAGAAACGGTTTAAAACTTAAGTAAGTTAAAATAATAGGGTGTCCTTCCTTAGTAAATTCTTTTGACTAGGTTCATTTTTCTTGACTCAGCTTCTAACAAAATTTCTTGCCCATCCCTTCTTTTCAGGATGTGTAATCGTAGTACTCGAGGCAGAGGTAGGGGAAATATTCCCAATGAAGTCGTTGCACCCGTTGTTGTCCCAGAAGTGAGATTTCCCACTCTTTGTAAAGAGTATACTCAGCTTAGAGGAAAGAAGTTCACAGGTGCCGAGGGCATTGTTGGAGCACAACAATGGCTTAAGAATGCCAAAAGGATTTTTGCTGGACTTGGCATCACTGATGCTCAGAGGTGTTAATTAGCAACTTGGCAACTTCAGGAAGCCGCTCTTGATTGGTGGGATGCTTTTACGGCCCATACCCCAGAGGAGGATATTTCTTGGGCTCAGTTTAGGTGAGATCTATCTAAATGAGAATTTTATATTCTTATAAGTATCTCTTGGGAGTTTAGCTTAGCCTTGTATTCTCCAAATTTACAGGGAAGCTTTTATTACCTAGTGGATGCCAGAAGCTGGAAGGACGGATTTGTATAATCAGTTTAGGGAGCTTAAGCAAGGCGAGGTGACTGTAGCAGATTATGAAAGGAAGTTCAATGAGCTATCGAAGTTTGGCCCTTATCTGATTGAGATTCCCCTTAAGAAGAATGAGAA
Organism: Allium fistulosum; assembly: GCA_030737815.1. NCBI lineage: Eukaryota > Viridiplantae > Streptophyta > Magnoliopsida > Asparagales > Amaryllidaceae > Allium > Allium fistulosum. The sequence continues at coordinate 538,877,446 of CM060901.1, read as the reverse complement.
ATTCATTGCTGGCATGCGTAGGGAGTATAGAGAATAGCTGACTGGTCATATCCATAGGTCATTTTCTGATATCATTGATTTGGCGATTCGTTTTGAGAATTTAAAGATGAATAGGATTGCAGAAGTTTCAAGCACCCCAGCCCAGTCTAGCTCCGGTAACCTTGGCAAGAGAAAGTCAAATTTTAGTAGCCAGAAGAAGAAGTGGCAAAGCCGTCAAGGAGTTGGATTTCCTCACAAGAAGACCAAAGATTTGTCGCACATCACTTGCTTCAAATGCGATAAAAAGGGACATTATGCCAGAGATTGTCCACCAGCATCCTTAGTAGCCGTCCCTCCAGTCCAGATGACTAGGCGTGACTTATGCCATGTTTGCTTACAACCAGGCCATTTCAAGAAGGATTTCCCTATATATAAGAAGGGCACACCATCCGGCGTCTTTGTAGTCACCGCTTCCACCCCTCCAGTTGAGGAGACTGATCCCGTACTTCAAGGTACACTTTCTTTTCATGCTACACCTGTCCGTGTTTTATTCGATACTGGAGCATCTCATAGTTTTATATCTGTTAATTTATGCGAAAAATTTGAGCACGATTTGAAACCCGAACCTGCTTCTAAATCTTTGTGTGTCTCTAATCCCATTGGTGGCCCCGCAAACTTAGGAATGATTTGTAAGGGCATTTGTCGTTTTAAAGACGAACACCGTTTCACCGAAGACTTTTACGTTTTGAGCTTTGGTAGATTCGATGTATTGTTAGGCATGGATTGGCTATCCCAGTTCGAAGCTGTTATTTTTAGTAGTGATCGGACCATTTCTTTGGTTGACGATAAAGGTCAGCTGATTATCCTATGTAAAATGCCTTGTGATCTCGTCAAGAGTTTTGTTTTCTCCCTTGATTTGCATTCTAGTGATCTAGACAATATTCCAGTTGTTCAACTTTTTCCTGATGTCTTTGGTGAGGTTACTTGTTTACCACCTCATCGAGAAATCGAATTTCGAATTGATCTTTTTCCCTGAGCCAGACCTGTCGTACTTCCACCTCGAAAGATGTCGCCTAAGGAAAGAGTGGAATTGAAAATGCAAGTTGATGATCTTTTGGCTAGAGGCTTGATTAGGAGAAGTTTTTCTGAATGGGGTGCAGCCGTAGTTTTTGTCACCAAGTCTGACGGTTCTTTGAGAATGTGTGTAGACTACAGAGAGTTGAATAAGCTCACATACAAGAACCGATATCCTATGCCTCCTATTAACGATATGTTCGATCAGCTTTATGGAGCACAGGTGTTTTCTCAGCTTGACCTCGCTTCAGGTTTCCATCAGTTGAGGATTTCCAAGGATAGCATTCATAAGACTGCTTTCCGTACTAAAAATGGATTTTATGAATGGCTTGTTATGCCTTTCGGGTTAACGAACGCCCTGGCTTACTTTGTAGATCTCATGAATAGAGTATTCAGGGATGTTCTTAACAAATTCGTGCTTGTTTTTATTGATGATATTCCGGTTTTCTCTAAAACCGAAGAAGAGCATGAGCAACATTTGAAGTTCGTGCTTGAAACTTTGAGAAGCCATCAGTTGAAGGCAAAATTTTCCAAATGTCATTTTTGGCAGGAGGAAGTTCGATTTCTTGGTCATGTGGTTTCGAAAAATGGAGTTTCGGTGGATCCCGCTAAGATCGCCATAGTAAATGTAAGTTCCTTATTCTTATTTTCGATTTGATTATCGAAATCCTGAATTTTTGATTAGTGCCTTATATCTAATTCCAGGATTGGGAAATTCCTAAGACACCCACAGATGTTAGGAGTTTCTTAGGCCTTGCTGGTTATTATAGGAGATTCATTGAAAATTTCTCCCGCATTGCTACTCCCTTTACAGCTTTAACTCGAAAGAACGTTAAGTTCAATTGGAATGAAAAGTGTCAGGAAGCGTTCGATGAACTGAAACATAAGTTGACCTCCGCTCCTGTTCTTACGGTTCCGAATGGGAATGAAGGCATTACAGTTTTTACCGATGCTTGTAGAAGTGGACTTAGTGCTGTTTTGATGCAGCATGGCAAAGTTAATGCATATGCCAATAGACAGTTGCGACCTCATGAAGTTAAGTACGCAACGCATGATTTGGAGTTATTGGCTGTGGTTTTCGCTTTGAAGTTATGGCGGCATCATCTCTTGGGTACCAAATTCGAGCTTTATACCGATCACAAATCCCTGAAATATATTTTCTCTTAGAAGGATTTGAATCTAAGACAAGCGAGATGGCTTGAATTTTTGGTTGCATATGACCTTGACATCAATTATACCCCGGGTAAAGCAAATGTAGTGGCCGATGCCTTGATTAGGAAAAAGGTGATGCTTTGTCAGTTTGTTGCTTCATCCTCTCTTATGGATCGTATAGTGGCTAAGCAAAGTGAAGACCTAAGTTTAAGAGCTATTCGAGAGGAAGTTTTAAGGAGAGAGACTGATTCGAGGAGATGGTATGATGCAGTAGTTGATGAGGATGGTGTTCTTAGAATAAATGGTAGGGTTTGTGTTCCAAATATAGATGGACTAAGGGAGGAAGTGCTTAAGGAGAATCACAAATCAAAATTTTCTATTCATCCCGGAGTGAAAAAGATGTTTCAGAATATGAAGAGACTTTATTAGTGGGAAGGAATGAAGAGGGACATTTCGATGTATGTGAGTAGATGTAGTACTTGTCAGCAGATTAAGGCCGATCATCAGAAATTGGCAGGTTTGTTACAACCACTTGAGATTCCGAAATGGAAGTGGGATCAAATTTCTATGGATTTTATGGATGGTTTACCAAGGACGAGGAGGGGTAATGAGAGTATTTGGGTGATTGTTGACCGTTTGACGAAGACTGCTCATTTCATTCCTGTGAAATCAACTCAAACCGCCTCGAGTTTAGCTGACATCTATTTAAAGGAGGTTGTCCGACTCCACGGAATTCCTTCTAGTATCGTTTGTGATCGTGACCCTATTTTCACGAGTAACTTTTGGAGAGCCCTTCAGGATTCGTTGGGTACACAATTGAATCTGAGTACGGCCTATCACCCACAGACAGATGGCCAAACCGAACAGATAAATCAAATTTGGGAAGACCTTCTTCGTGCTTGTATTCTGGATTTTGGTGGTTCTTGGGAAGACCATCTTCATCTTGTCGAATTCACCTATAATAATAGCTATCAGGTACAACTTCGTTAATTAAATTTGAATTAAATATATATATATATGTAAATAAATCCTTTCGTAATTCGAATCTTTAATTCAGGCTAGTATTGACATGACACCGTTTGAAGCTCTTTACGGACGTCCATGTAAGTCTCCGTCCTGTTAGATTGAAACTGGAGACAGACTTGTTCTCGGGCCTGAGATTATTTTGGAGGCTTCTGAGAAGGTTGAAGGGATTAAGCGAAAGATGAATACTGTGCAGGATAGGCAGAAGAAATATGCTGATAGAAGGCGAAAGGAGTTGGAATTCGCAGTTGGAGATCTTGTGTATCTCAAGATTTCGCCATGGAGAAACATCATTCGGTTTGGGAAGAAAGAAAAGTTGGCCCCAAGGTTTATAGGTCCTTTTCGTATATCCAAAAGGATTGGAACTCTAGCTTATAGAGTCGAGCTGCCTGAAAAACTATCTGGTATTCATGATGTATTCCACGTCTCCAACCTTCGTAAATATATTCACGACCTGTCAGCGATAGTTCAGTCCACGCAGCTAGATGAATTTCATATTCAACCCGATCTTACTATTGAAAGGAAGCCCATTCGTATTCTGGATAAGAGTATGAGGAAACTGAGGAGTAAATCAGTCAATCTCGTCAAAGTTCAGTGGAGTGATGATGATCGAGATTGCACTTGGGAAACTGAGGATAATATCCGTGCTTCCAATCCTGAATTATTTGATTCGGGTATGCTTTCTAATCTTAATCTATCTTTTGATTCTAGTTATACCATTCTGTTCCACCTTTTTTAGGACGAAATTTTTTGAGTGGGGGCGAATGTAGCGATTTTGAAATTTACCGCTATTTTGAACAATTAGTCGATTTAATTTAATTTGATTTAAGTTGAGAAATTTAGAAGTTTGAATTTAAATTTACATTGCATATGATTGGATAAAATGAATAAAAAGGGAATTAAATTATAAAACAGAAATTTTAAACAATTTGAAAATTTATGTAACAAAAAAAATCAGTCGTTAATAAAAATAGTGAAATCTTGGTTTCAAAATTTATAAATATTTTACATGGAAATATTGTAGAAAAGTTTATAATAAAAACGTCGATGTTCGTTTCGTCGAATTTCAGTTTCGCTAGCTCCGTTTAAATCGATTTATACGATCGATTTGCGGTAGGGACAACCGATACTGCATAAATAACGAAATTTTACCCGAGCATTAAATAACCAGTTTTCTGTGTGCTAAAGCGTTCGTATCGACACACTAGACACAACGGTGAGTTGTTTCATGTGTTTGGACTATCGGTTTTTGTTCTATGCAGTGTTTTGGGCCGTGTTAACATTGGTGGCTATTTATATAGGGTATAGTGTTATTGAATTTGAACATAAGTTTTTAATAATAAAAAAAGACTGTTTAGAAAATTTATGTAACCTGTTTAAAATTTACACTTACGGCTATGAAAAAATATATAAAAAAAAGAACACGTATTATATTTTTTTTTTTGAACCGGTTAGTGTATCTGCATTTTGAAGTGGTAGCCGAGGGAATTGCTTTTACCTGTTCACGCATGGCCACGTGGCCACAAAATTCTTCTGCCACTACCCTTGTTTTACTCTATACATTTATATTCTAGCTGAGAACATAAATTTATTCGAAATCCAATATTCCGCATCACCTTCTTCTTCCACCAAGCCTCATCATTCACCCCCGACTCCAAGCCCACCATCGCCTGCCGCATGCTCCACCACCCAGCTCCGACCAAAACCTTTCCCTTCCCTCAAACAGTTGCGGCTGTATAAAAAAAAACAACTGAGCTTTCCTTCGAGTTCCTCCCTACCACCGCCTGCATCACCGCATATCAGAGCACCACCCATTGTTGACCAGAGCCCTTTCCTCCCCTCCAACAGCCGCCACCGTCATTTATAAAAAAAAAACTGCGAACTTGTGTTATCGCCTCCCCTGTCCGCCGACTTCGCCACCACCTCCTTCTACCTACTGTAACGTATACTACAGCCTAGCCGACCAAGTTTATCCAGGCCCTAGCTCGACTGCCATCTCTTCTTTCAACCACTTGCGTATACAGTGAGAAAAATAAAGTGGGAAGTTGCTATATGGTTTTTGAATATCGAGCGTACGAGTTTTAGTGTGAGTTGTTGATTTCGACTGTGCCGCATCGTAAGCCGTGTAGTAAATCATATCTTGAGTCGTTGTCGTTGAAGTTCGATCGTGTTGCATTCGTGATCGTATCGGATTAGCGCAGTTTGAGGTGAGTGTTGTTTATTCACACTTAACTAATATCATTATGCAAGTTAATAAAAGAAAACGATCACCTTTATCTATTCGTTGTTGATTTAGATCATATATATATATATATTTGTTGTATGGATGGATTATCATATTCGTATGTGCACATGTTGACGCATGATACATGACATATGTATGTACACTAGCGTAGGAAATTGATATTGACCTATCACATTTCATCCTGTTATTGATATTCACTATATTATGATACATTGAAAAATTCCCCATAAATATTTGGATATGACTGTATGTTGAAATCATGATTTTGGGGAGGGTAGAAATGATATATACCCATATTTTTAAATTTAATTATTCCACTTGGCCTAGGTAGAAAATTAAATTTAAACACCGTTTGGTCGAATAAAAATAATTTTTTTTCTTTCATAAACGGAGATCGTTGAAATTGTTACAATAACGTTTTGAAATTTGAAATTTTGTTTTTTTTTCAATTGGTATTTATTATAAAAAATTGATGGTGAAATAAGTAATTTTACTAGTAGATGGTAGTTTTGAGATAAATGTTTGAAATGTCTTATTATAGAAATTTGATTTTTGGATTTAATCCCTTAGAAATTGATTTAAATAAAGATTGCAAGGTTTTGAAATTTAAGGTATCGAAGTTAAGAATTTAAGTTCAATTTTGAGTTAGATTTAAACTTAAATCAGTAAATTGTTTCCTATATTGAAATTGTGTAAACTAAATTTATTTGGGGTAAAAAAAAGGTTTAAATTGTTAATAAATTTGGGATTCATTGGAAAATTATTGGTTAAAGTGTAAAGGGGATTTAATTTTCAACATAAATACGTTTTATTTAAGTGATCCAAGTTAAATGGACTTTAAAATTTAAGCTTTTAAAGGAAATCGAGTTTATTCCAATTTAAATCAGTTAATAACAGTTGAATTTAAAAGTTTTCCGAAACCTAAATATGTCAACATGAGAAAATTTATTTAGAACACTCTGAATAAGACTGCGTAATTCGTTTCGCAAATTTTGGACGTTTCTAGCTCCGTTTGGATTTTTCCATATGGAATAGCAACGTTTATCGGTACCAAATATCGACTTTTGATTTGATGGTCGTACCACTGATATCTGTATACCGTTTTGATCGTCTCGTCGTGCTGATCTCAGCGGTATATTCATTTCTGTTTTTCAAACCTCGGTACGCCACAAAATCTGTAAACGGTTAACCGTTGCGGTCCGTTATCTGGGCCTATTAGCTCCCATATGGCTTTTCATATATCCCAACGGTTATGCCAACGGACTCTTGTTTAATATTCCCATCGTGCAAAGCTGTAAAGCCACTAGTCACTATTAATCCCAGAATTCAATATTTCCACTTACTGTTTCCAATTGTTCATTCTTCTTCCTTTCTTTAAAAAAATAAAAATAAAAATAAAGGAAGGCTCTCATTAACCTGTAGCCTATTCTTTCAACCTTCCAGCATTATAGTTTTCCCATACCACGGCCGAACCTATCACCACCTTCAATTCATTGACCACCCAACCTCCAACGCCCGGCTACATCCACCACCTATTCGGCACCACACCTTCAACTGCCGAAACAAGTTACACATCTTCCCAGATCCATCATTTCGTGTAGCTTCCCACGCCCTCCCATCCACGTATGAACCGATGCAGTCATCACCTCTCACCGCATTCCATGCTTGGCCTCGTCTTCCCACGCCAGTGCCTCAGCCTCATCTCCACTGAGCTTCTCAAGCTAGCCTACCCGAGTTCCATCTCTCTCCTATTTTTGTTGCTCGGTCTTATTTTCTCTGATTTATAGATGAAGGTACTATATTTATACATTATATATATTGTTATTTGTTATCTGTAGAAGTTTTGCATATGATATGTAATAAGTATATTTGTTTTTCTGAGTTTGTCATAAACAGAGCTATTTTATTCTTTCGTTTTATATTTTTTCGGTTTTGTATATATAAATATAGTGTGTTGTTTATGTAATATGTAGAAAGAAAATATAAGTTTTATAACTATATTATGATATTATTATGTATGTTAGTTATATATTTATATTGTTGGTCATATATATATATATATACTTATACGTAAAGTTTTATACTAGTTTTCAAAACTGTTGATATATATTGGTTAAATATTAACTTTTATATGTAAGTTGCTGCAAGGTATTATATATGGTTACTTCTCTTATTCTATCTATATTATATATAAATAAATTTAAAACATGTACTGTGTTTCGTATATATGTTTACTGATATAAGTAATTGATATTTAAAGTATATATATAAGATATGTTTATATATAAGTTTGTATATGATTTGTATTATCAGTTAGAGTTAATATATATGTTATATAACTTTTATGGTGGGTTAACTTATACGTGTAAGCTATATAGACTGTTGTTTTATTAATATATATAGGTTACGTATGTTAATATGTTGTGATTTGTATATTGTAAATAATATTATGTGTCATATAAGATTGCTGTCAGTATATATACATATAAAAGTTTAATTTAGTTTGTATAATATGCTTCTGTGAATTATATATGTGTATAGATTCTATATATATTACCGTATATAGATGTATGTGTTGCAGTATATTATTATATAAAAGTAAGTATATGTATGTTTTCAAAAGTTTTATTTGCTTAGCAGTGAATAAAAATTTATGGTTCATAATTTATTTATATATTAGTATGTATGTTATAACATATTTGAATGATAATTGTATAATAATGAAATATATGCAAGATTATATATATCGGCTTACATCAATATATATCTTTGATTTTGGTTAGAAGCATATTAATATACTGTTAGTTATATATGCCATGTGTGGACTGTTTATATATTTAATTATGTATTTTTGTTTTGAATATATAAGTTTTCAAATATATATATATATATATATACTATAATATATAAAGGCTGCGGCTTACAAATTTTGATTTTTTTTCCATTTGCCTTTTTAAATATTGATACTAAAGTCTATATGTGATGTTTGAATACCATTGATTTTATATAATTGCTACGTGTGTATATATATAAGTAATTATCTCAAATTATAAGATGTATATATGGTGATTTGATATATGTGTTTTAATTTAAATTTATGAATTTGGGAACCATGTATATATATATTTAATTCGATATATGTTTGAAATTTAATATATGATTTAATATTAATAGTTATATATAGTTATGCATGTAAGGTCATTTATACCATCTATCTTCATCAATCCGATTCTGATTCGATTTTTTTTCAATTCCTGTTATCAGCTCTATTGTCGAATTCGTGCCAATCTTGCTTTGCTTTGGAATTCGTAGCTTGTTCTGCTATCAAACTCCTCTAGCCTCGAAAGGTGAGCAATCACTCACGATAAACGTTCTTATATTTATTAAATTTGATTTCAATTGAAACGACAATTGGAATATGCTGCTGTTAGTTATGTACATTGTTATATATGCCATTATCTATATCTGTTCACCTGTGACATCTGACACCATTACCTGTTATTTTATACTGATGATATATGCATGTTACTGATTGTTGTATTATTATCATATCTGTTATCACTCTGCAAGTTCCCTGTTAGTATAGAATTCACTATGGATTGAAATGATACATACCCGAACGATCTGTAGAATAGGAGAAAATCGTTATGGGTTGAAATGATAAACCCAAGCGATTTTCATTGAATTGAATTTGGGATTGCAAGTTGGAAAGATAAATACCCGTATATATATATTTAAATTGCGGATTGAATTGATAAATATCTGTATCACTTGACCATGGGATAGAAAATTATATACAGACACCGTTGGTCTATATATAAATATTTGAAAATTATTTCTATGATTTTGAAAGGAAATATATGGTTTTAATAAACATTGATTTTAAAGATTTATTAAAGTTGATTTAATTAAGTTGATATATAAGTATTTATTTAATATTTATATTTTTAGATATAGAGTTTATAATGATTTGAAATTATATTTTATTTAAGAATTATACTTAAATAAGTTTGATTTGAAATTTTAAAGCTATGATTTTATAACTTGAATTTGATTAAAAGTGACTTAAATGAATATTTCAAATTTATATAAATTTAAATAGGATATTTTGTTTATTTAAATTTGTAAATTGAAGCTGTATTTAGATATTATTGAAATGATTGAGTAAATATTTCAAACTAATAATAGTAAAGTGAATTTGATATATATATATATAATTATCGAATTTAGTTTTGAAATGTTGAATATATTGACTTTGATATATATTGAAATTTAAATGGATTATTTTATGGTTCAAATATGTATTTGAAAATTGATAATTTGAAATGATTTATTGAGAAACAGAATCGAGTTGAAATTAATGATTTGAGATTTGATTAAATTTGAATTTTGGAATTCGAGTAGAGTTGAATCGATTTGTGAAATTTGAGGAAACTATTTTATTATATAAAGTATTTTAAATTATTTTTGAAACTATTTTATATTATTTTATAAACTATTTTAATATAAACTATTTTAATATAAACTATTTTAATTATTTTTAATATATATATATATTGTTTTAACCTACAACTATTTTATATAAATTATTTTATTTTATAAACTATTTTATTATGCATACTATTATTGATATCTAAACAGTTTAAGGGAAATGCTATAATTTCAAAGTGTTATGATTTCCAAAATGCTATAATTTAAAAGTGTTATGATTTCCAAAATGCTATAATTTCAAAGTGTTATGATTTCCAAAATGCTATAATTTCAAAGTGTTATGGCTTCCAAAATGCTATGATTTCAAAGCTGTGATTTCCAAAGTGTTTTGATTTGAAAGACTATGATTTCGAAAGCGTTATAACTTTGGAAAGTGATGTGATTTTTTTGGAAGTGGATATATTTGAAATGGAAATGATATCGTATTAATTTGGTTTTGAAATGAAAATGATATTTTGGATTTGAAGTATAAACTATTTTGAAATGACCACGGTGTTATAATAACGATTGGTTGTTAAAGAGACCGGGATCAGATATGGACATACTCTCTGTCGATACCGAAAACCACTTTAACAACTGTGTACGCGGTGGAGATTCCAGAATGAAGTAGGATGGTGGCGACGATTCCTATTGAGGTATATACGTGGACCCGACTCCCGTGAGTTGGCATAAGGTGGTTAAAACAGGAGCGATTCTCGGGCCAATGAGGTAGCACCTCTGATCGGAAGCATTTCTTCGATACATTTCTATTACTTTGTGATTGATTTGGTGGCCACCCTTTGATTTTGATTGGGAGTGTGTTCCGAGATGGGCGGTAGTGGCTACTATGCGTTTCCACCAGCCCGGATGCGTAATTGGTATATCTGCCCTGGCATTGCCTTGTTGTGCCGTGTCACCTACCATATCGAGCTTTACTACAAGTTTGGATTTGTGTCGTAGCCTGTGGAGTATTGAGGGTAGCTCCCGATCTGGGGGTATGCTGATACTGGATAGACTACTAGGACTATTATGTGTTAAGGGCTATATGGGTAACCCCTTAACGCTATTTAAAAGTAAGTTTATTTTATTATAGACAATATTATAATAGCGTATATTACTACATAGTAGATAGTTTAACGGATCCTTAGAGGATGGTTATCCCAAACATCCTTTGAGTTACTTGTATTTCAGTTGATATTTCACTTGAGTTAGATTTATTGACATAAGAATGTTAATCCTGACTCGAGTGTTTTGTGTTTTGCTTTATGCTCGGGTCAGACTGAGTGATATAGTATTCGAGACTCACCTTTGGAGTTGGAGCTTCTCTTGAAGATCCAGTTATCTATTATGCTTTCAGTTGTTCAGTCGATTCCAGTGATGCATTCAGATCTTGTATTTGATTATTGTATTGAGACATCTATGTACTCGTGACTTCTGTTGTATCTTGTTTAACTCTGTTATATATATATAGTAGCTTCATGAACTACTATTCTTTTGTTTCCGCTGCATTATTGTTATATTACTCTATGTCTGTGATCTGTGATTATTTTATTTACTATATATGCTGAGTTTTGCCAAATTTAAATTAACAATCTGATATTTTGAGCAATTCAAATCCGACATGTATGGATGCGAATGGTTGAAAATTTCAGGATGTTACATTTCTTTTCTTTGAATACTCTCTCACCAAAATATTTATTTTCAATATATATTTCTATAAATATTTTATAAATTTTTTGTATATTAAGTATTTAAAAACTATTTTTTAAAATGATTTTAGAAAATATCATAATTTGGTAACACATTAAAAGTGTTGTTGCTTTTCCAAACATACAAGGTATACCGACATACCCTTCCTAAGTATGTCGACATATGTACCATTGAAAAGTTTTTAAAATTTTTAAGAGCTGTCATTTTTTGATCTATCTCTTTACAAATAAACATGTCCCTTCAAACACTGTATCAAGGGGACTAGAAAACGAATTGTTAACAATATTCTCTCCATTCTTCTTACTTCAAATTTTCATTATATATTTCACAAAATCCACTTTCTATACTCTTCAAATCCACTCAAATTCAATATCTACTTCACTACATTCATTCTCTATAATCTACTCACTGTTTTGCAAGAATTATTTCACCAATTCAAAGAACAAAGTCCTATAAAAGGGTTATAGGATATTTTGTATCCAAGCTAAAAATATTTGTATTTGGAATCAACAACTCTCTACTACAAATTTGTGTGGGTGTGCTTGTTGCCCGTTCAAATCAAGATGGTGTGCTTGTTGCCCATTTAAATCAAGTGGGAGATCTTGTTGCCCAGTTAAATCAAGTGAGTATGCCCTAAAGTCGGGATAATGTATCTTGTTGCCATGAAATCAAGATTGTATTCTGGTTTGCTTGCTACTTGATTAAAGTTGGCATTTGAAAGAAAATTTGTACATATACTGTATAGGATTGGATGTAGAATTGGTCAATCTGAGCCAGTATAAAACTCCTGGTGTCATCTCTCTTACTTTTACTTTATTTTTGTAGCATTTATATAAATCTATGACTGCTTTTTCATATATATATATTTGTGTTGATTATTTGAGTTTTGATTTAAATCTTGAAACTATTTAGAAAATTTCTATATAAGTTATAAAACACTATTCACCCCCTCTACTTTTAAAGTAGCCTTAAGATCCGTTCACACTAGTATAATTTATACTAAATTGTTTTCCACATTTGGTATCAGAGTAATAGTTTTTCAAAAACTTGTTATTTGATTTTTAAAAGTTATCAATGACTAGTAACACTAGTAGTACATTATTTGATATTTTGTGAAGAAAAACGAAGTTGTAAAATCTTTATGTTACCCTCAAATAGATTAGGAATAATGCCGAAAATTCATTTGAAAATTTGAAAGTGTGTAAAGTAAAATTGCAAGAATAGATATGTTATACGGCATATTACGAACAAACACCTGATGAACATAAATCACAAATCAAGAAGGACAAATGGATACTAGACAGTGGATGCTCAAGACACATGATTGGAAATCCAGATATCTTAAAAGTCATCGTTTGCTGTAACGCCCCACCTCTATGCTCACAATAACAAAGAGTATTAAAAGAAATACTGTCTGTTATCACGAAGAATAAGGCTGGATAGGAGCGGCCATCCGTAGTTGGCCTTACACTAGTATTGGTTACCTCGATAGGAGTGGTATATATTTTTCAATTTTCATCTCTTATTTATTTGCTCCCATCGACATACCCAAGTACCAGTATAAAACGAACTACGATGGTTCATAATAGTTTAGGACAATGTATATAATATTAACACAGATAATAAAATGCGAAACACAGATAACAAAAATCTCATATATATATATATATATATATATATATATATAACTGATGTCAGTTATAATACATTTGACACAATACATATGATACAACTACAACTGTTGACTCTGGAAGTTATATATACAAGTACATTATCGAATAATATACATGAATACATATCAACCTAAATATGTACACTGACTACCACAAAAAGACACAGACCACTTCAAAAGATAAGAAAAGTCTTTATAGCCCAAACAACAACTCAAAGCAGGAAATCTACAACCTGAAATAACTCGGGTCTGACCCGAGTATTAAATTCAAAAGAAAATAATACACAGGTCAGTCTAATTCAAACTCAGTTATTAGTGCATAGAAGCAATAATAATCAAATAATCAATTAGACAACAGTCACAATAATTCTCGTCTATCCAACCCTTCGATAAGAAATCGGATAACGGTAATTATAACACGTAATGGTGTTAAATAACAAATCAGCAAATTCAAATCATCAATGAAGATAAATGAAAGGATTATCATTGAAGATAATTTAGAAAACAACAGGATTGCCTAAACGGCAATTAATCAACAAAATCTAATTATTAAATAAATAATTAGAAACTCATAATCTAATTATCACAAAGATAATTGGACAACCACAAAATGATCAAATTAAACCAAATCGAAATACAATGTAACAACCCGAGAGTTTGTAACTTTTAATCATCGTCAAAACGACGATCAAATTGTTGCAAATTGCTGTTGGAGGTTTTTAGTCCGATCGAAATTACTTGTATTAAATCGTCAAGTGATAACGGATCGCTATAGGAATTTTTAAATCAAATGGGGATTCTTTTTAAATCTGTAAAATGGTTATGCGGGCTTAACAATTTAGTTGGCCCATATTTTCAATGGGTTGCTTTAAGCAGTGTGAGCTATCAGAAAAAAAAAATACCATCCTCTAGTACAAGAAATCACGTCTAAAGCCATACCCTATACCACGTTTTCCTCTGTCAAACCCACGATCATTTTCCCCCTTCTCTCATAAAACACGAAAACCCCCCTCTATCTCATGGATTCGAAAACCCAAATCAAATCGAAAGAAAGAAAAAAAATGGCAGCCGCATCTTCTCGTTCGTCTCCAGAGAAATAGGGCTTCGATACAATTTCGCTCGTCTTCGTTGATGTCGATCACGAAAGCTCGTTTACAACTCGATCTCCTTGCTTTTGAGAAGCTCGCCTCTGAGATGCTTTCGACCGATTGTTAAGGTGAGTTTACTCACATCTATTTCATACTCGTTTGATGCCTTTGCAGTTTTGATTTTTCTTTGCTTCATTGTTGCTTCGTCTCAGCCAGTTGCCCTCGTTCATCTGGAATTGATTTTATTTCTTGTAATCTTTGATTTTGGATTAATTTGTCGATGATGCATATGGGGTTCGTAACTCTTGAATTCTCGAGTTTACTCCTGCCTTCGGCTTTGATTTTGATGATGTCGAGTCAGTTGTAACCTTGCTCTGTTCATGGTGACTTTGGGTTCTTATTAGCGTTTGAACTTATTTTGGTTGGTTTCGACATTTGAACTATTGTGATTTGGTTTTGCGAAATTCTGGACTTCGGTCACTTGTTGTTTCGTCTTGGTCATTTGTGAAGTGGTACTGCTGTTGCATGGCTTTGGCACTTTGAAACCCCTTACTTGTTTTTGTGAAGTTATTACTCTGGGTTTCGTTATTGGGTTCTCGTAAAATTTGCAGTCCATTGTCCTGTGATTTCTGCACCCTTATATACTGATTCGAAGTAGATCAAGTATCTTATGTTAGTGTTTCAGTAATGCATTTGTATCCACTGTGGTTCTTGCATTTGTTCATCAAGTCTTTGCCCCCTGCCGTTGGTTGTAATAGAATTGCACTGTTGTTCCTTCACAGTTTTACTTGTGTAGACAGTCGATCATATACGCTGTCGACCTTACTCATGTGAGTACTGTACTTGAGTTTAAATGTGTTGTTCTTTGAAGTTGAGTCACTAGCTTCGCTGTAATTTGTCCAACTTGGAATTGTTTCAAGCACTTGTTCATTTCAACTATTTGTGTCACCCTGCACTTGTTGGTCTGTCGATCCATGCCGCCATATTTATTTCTTGATCATTTCGTAGCCTTTGTTCTTGAGTTTGATTTTGAGCATTTTGACTTGTTCGAATTCTCGGGCAATCATGGCTCTTATTTGTAATTGTTCAAACATGCCTTGAGCATTATTTTGACCTCCGAGTCACTGAACCTTTGTGATTTGGAATTTCATCATTTGGCTGCTCCTTGTTGTGCTAGCCCTCACTTGTTATATGCTGCACTATAGTATATGTAGTTGTTAATTTGCTTGCATTATTCACCGACACTGCTTTATACATGGCTTTAAAGTTTGTCATTGGTCTTGGCATGGTTAGGTCTCGTTCATCTACGTAGCATGCTGGGTAAATACACATATGCACTGTCGCTTTATAATTGGAGTTTGCTGTCTCTGTTCGTTTGAATTTGTTTCACTTGTTGCCTCTAATCTGGTTGGTATTGATATAGGCTGTTCATTAGAAGTTGAGGGTGGGAGCACTCTTGCGCTCGTCGCTTGTTGATGTGCATATGTTTGTTCCCGACCCGTAGTCGTGTAATCTTCATGTCTTTTCGGAGTTGGCACTGTTATGTCGTACAGTTTCATTTGCGTTGTTATTACACTTGTGTTGAACCCGATTTCGGGGTTTGACCTGATGATCATTTGTGACTTTCACTGAGCTTTTGCGTATCTCTTGCGATAGTGGCGAGGCAGTACACGCGTGTGTGTACTATAGGCGTGTACTGCAGCCCTATCAGATTTGACAGTTTTAAATTGATGTTTCGATTTGTTGAATTGTTTCGTTGGTGAATTTCAATGTTTTGGAGTTATATTCTGATTTGGATTGCTGATTTGTTGTTTAACACTATTTAGTGTTATATATGCCGTTATCCAATTCTCGTATCGAGAGTTGGATATACGAGATTTCTTTGACTGTCGTCTATTTGACTATCTGATTATTATTGCGGCTATGCACTAATAACTGAGTTTGAATTAGACTGACCCGTGTATTATTTTCTTCTGAATGTAATACTCGGGTCAGACCCGAGTTATTTCAGGTTGTAGATTTCCTTCCTTGAGTTGCTGTTTGGGATTTGAAGACTTTTCACATCTTCTGAAGTTGTCAGTGTCATTTTGTAGTAGTCGTGTCATTGTATAGAACGATATGTATTCATGTATATTAGTCGATAATGTACTTGTATATATAACTTCTAGAGTCGGCAGTTGTAGTTGTATCATATGTATCGTGTCAACTATATTGTAACTGACATCGGTTATATATATATGAGATTTTTGTTAATCTGTGTTCCGCATTTATATTATCTGTGTTATTGTTATATCTAATGTCCTAAACTATTATGAACTATCGTAGTTTGTTTTATACTGATAATTGGGTGTGTCGATGGGAGTAAATAAATAATAGATGAAAAATAAAAAGTATATACCACTCCTATCGAGATAACCAATATTAGTGTAAGGCCAACTACGGATGGTCGCTCCTATCCAGCCTTATTCTTCGTAATAATAGACAGTATTTCTTTTAATACTCTTTGTTATTATGAGCATAGAGGTGGGGCGTCACATACAATTTCAAAATATTGAATTGGATACACAAAACAATTAAAACAATTGAAATATCACTTAAAAATGTCAATTCTGGTAGGGCTGCAGTACACGCACGCGTGTACTACCTCGCCACTACAGCATGTGAAACCTGCAAAAGATCAGGAAATGCACAATGAAAGCTCACAAACGAACACAAGGTCAAACCCAAAATACCGGGTTCAACTCAAGTGCAATAAAATAATGTCACAACTTTCAGCACAAGGTCAAATCCGAATTATAAGCTGGATTCAACACAATGTACAAATCAATGTACAAGTATAGGAAAATGGTCAAGACATCTAAACAAGTCTCGACCAAAAATTAGTGACTCAAGTCAAGCTACTCAATATATCAAGTACACAAAGGCAACTACACAATATAAATGAACCTGAACCAAGAAATGTCAAAGCAGGAACAAAATATGGCAATATAGCTTGACTCAAGTGAAGGTCAGGTCAGACTAGATAAAAACATCAGAATACACCAATGAATCAAGACAGTGAACTGAAGTGAAGGCATTAACTGCCACTCAAAAGAGCAGACATTTTTCAACCCAAAATACAAAACCAGTGACACAATAATTGTCAAAACATAGACCCAAGTGCATCAAGACCCGAAATCCAAACCAATACTCGACATCAAGCAAATACCAATGCGAGCCAGACCAGAAAATAGTGACGTGATCAGAGATGCAGACTCGAGTACAACAGGCAAAGGCGATTGAACTCGACAGTGAATTCGGCCATACAACTACAAGTACATCAACTACCAAAGTACTGTAATACCCACAGAGAGGTCAGAGGTAAAGTCAATACATTGTGCACATGACAAATACAGAGGTCGAATACCAAAAATAAGCTCAACATGAAGAGCAATGTCAAATGCACAATTGAAGCAGTATGCTACAGGTCAATGCAAAGTACCACAAATACAAAATACTTCATAGCCGAGGTAAACAGTCAAGCGAGCTACCTAGTATCGAGTTGTGAACATGACCATTTCATTGTTCAGGCTATCCAGTCGAGTCTGATATTTGCACAATCCAGCCAAGCATGCAAGTAAATGCAATGTGAACCAACAGTGCACAAGGTAGTGGTGCAAATCTAACTGGAAGCACACAATTTCACATACCAGATACATCAACAAGTCATGCAATGCACCAGAGAAAATGACTGGTACAAGTGAAAATGCGAGCTACCACACAAGACAGTGCAGAATGGAAATGTACATATACAAGTGAATGCACTCGTGCACTAGCTAATGCAAGGTCATAACTTCAATCGTGAACCCCGTGAACAACATTTATTAATATACAGTGAATGTATAAAGCAAGTCGAAGACTGCCACACTACAGCAACTACAAAGGATCAAACATCAAGTCAAAAGCATGATGCCAAAATCTGAATTCAAAACTGAAGTTGTCACGAAATCAAAGTAATGCCGAAGTCACATAGACAAAAATCAATACCATGGAAATTTATAAGTTCGAACTAGTACAAATCAAAGCCAGATAAATCTCAAGCATCCAAGCCACATCAATCTGCTAGAAATCGATTGAAAATTTCAAGCATATACACACGAACGAGAAAATAGGGGTTCAAACCCTATATAACAAATCATCATCGGCTAAACGAATTCAAAACCAAAGACAACAAGAACAAAATCAATTTCCAGACGAACGAAGATCGACTTCAAAATCCAAACGAACCAAGTAATCATGAAATCACAAGTTCAAAAGCGATAAAGTTTGAATTAAATGTGAGTGACAAATAATCACTCACCTTCGCAAAACGAGGCAGCCGTTAACGACCAGAGATCGAACAATTTGGAGTCAAAGCCGTGAAGATCGAAGAAATCGAAGCATCTGCAATCAAATCGACATAGCGACGCCTTCTCCAAAAGCCCTAGCTTCGAAAGAGGAACGAACGAGAGACAAGCCACCATTTTCGTTTCTTTTGTTTATTGTTTAGGGTTTGTGAAACTGAATAAAGGAAGTAATGGGTATTGATAATTATCATGACCCAAAACAAAGGAACGTGGGACATAATAAATTTTAAAGCTCGCATAGTCGCTTGACAATTTAATACAAAGAATTTCAACCCATTATAAAAACTCCAACAGTAATTAGCCATCGATCTTAATCGTCTAATGACGCCAATTAATTGTTACTAAACCCCGGGTTGTTACATTTGCAAAGATGAAGGAATAGTTAACGTTGGAGATAACTTGAAAGGATACGTCATCGATATCGGCAACGTCGGTAACTCTGGAACTCCTGTTGTTTCTAATATTTGCTAGTGAGGAATTTAAAACATAATCTGCTTAGTATTATTCAATTATGTGGTAAGGGTTTCAAAATTAAGTTTGAAAAAAGCATTGCTACATCGAGGATAACGAGTCGAGAATTATTTTTGAAGGAATTAGGAAACGTAATGTTTACATTTTGAGTACAAAAGTGTCTAATGATAATCTCTATCATATGGATGAATCTAGTGACCCTTGATTTGGCACAAACGAATTGGCCATTTAAATTTTAAAAATTTATCCAAAGTAATTAGATAAGAACTTGTTAGAGAGCTTCCAAAAATGGGTTTTATTGTCAGTAACCTATATGATGCCTGTCAATTTAGAAAACTTCACAAAAGTTCATTTAAATCAAAAGACATGATTTCGACTATACGTCCCTTAGAACTTTTTCACTTAGACCTTTCTGGATCATCACAAGTACAATTAATAAATCATAATAGGTACATTTTCATGATAGCAAATGACTTTCAAGATACACTTGGATACTATTTCTTAAACATAAGAGCGAAGTATTTGAAATGTTTAAAAAATTTACTAAGAAAATTCAAAATTAAAAGTCAATTAAAATTAAGACGATAAGGAGTGATCATGGAGGAGAATTTGAGAACGAAAATTTTGAAAACTTCTGTAATAAGAAAGGAATTATGCATAACTTTTCTTTTTCTAGAACTCCTCAACAAAATGGAGTTGTAGAACGTAAAAATAGGACCATACAAGAATGCACTAGGACTATGTTAAATGACTACCAAAATCTTTTTAGGCTGAAGCAGTTGCTACAGCATGTTATATTTTGAATAGAATTTTAATAAGACCGTTAACCAAGAAAACACCTTATGAATTATTTTTAATAAAAAGTCAAAATTAGTGTTGGTGATAGTGAGAGTGGGAAGGATTATTCTTATTAATTCAGTTTCATTTGCATTACCCATTTATTGGATGTTGTTTTACCTTTTTCCTAAATGGGTAATTGACAAAATGATTAAATTAGGAGGGATTTTTATGGAGTGTTGATAATCCAAATTGTAGCTCTAGCTGTCTTGTTAATTGGCAAATGGTTTGTAAATCTAAAAATAAGGGGAGGTTAGGTATTACTAACTTACATAACTTAAATATATCTCTATTAGGAAAATGGATTTGGAAATTTAATGATAATAATGAAAAATTACCATGGAAAGAATAATATCGAATCAATGGTATGGTGGCACTTATAATCTATACCACAATACTTCTAGTAATATTAATAACTTGTCTCATTTTTGGAGATTGATTATTATAAATTTTGATATATATAATTTAGGTACTAATAACGTTATTCATTCTGGTAATAACACTTATTTTTGGAATGAATGCTGGATTTCAGTCATTTCACTTAAAGTGGAACTTAAAGAGTTATATGATATTTGCAATTTCAAATATGCTCTAATTTCTGACATTTATAAGCCTAATTTAAATTTTCTTTAGGAATTTGATTTTAGTCGTACATTAATGGGCAATACCTAAGAACGGTTTGCTTTATTGTGTGCTAAATAGAATTATATGTTGTTGATAATAAAAAGGATATTAAACTTTAGTGTTGGGATAGTAGTAAGAAAGATACTTCTCATTCATTTTACAATTTCATAAATTTTCGGGAATTAAATTTAATTTTTTTAATGCATTTGGAAAGTTAGTACCCCACCTAAAGCTAAGATTCAACCGTGGTTAATCTTTTTGAGAAAAATGTGTGATCCTCTGTGAATAGAGGAGAGCACACATGCGAATATATATATATATATATATATATATATATATATATATCACGAATATAAAATGCTGCCAACATGCCTGACAGGTAACAAAAACCAAATACAAATATATCAAATCTCAAGTACTCCTAAGATGAGTTCCAGCAAGGCCACCACCCATCACACCACAATATCGAGCTCCAGCATGGCCACCGCCCGATATTAAGGTGTTAGAAATACCTAAAAAACTAGAGGAAAAAAACAAAAACTAGAGGATGACGTCCTAGACTAACGAGGAAGCTCCAACTAACTGAATCAGGAGGTGGATCTGCTGAAAAGAGAAACCGCTCTGAAACCTTTGATCAAGAGAAAGGGGAACCAAACTGAAGAATGTATCCTCCTGAAAAAAGTACTCCATGATGAAGATAGCAGAATCCTAAATCTGAGGAGAAACTGCTAGTAGTCCTGGATGAAGATACTCTGCTCTGCTGACCTCTCTACCATCTGGTGTCCAGCATCTGAAGATATGAAAACCTGCAAAATGAACCTGATATCCTATCTCCCATATCCGTAACTGGAAAATGACTAAAGGAAAAAATTAGAATAATGCATATATATGTATATTTATATAATAAATATACATATATATGTATTAAGAAGGAAATAAAAACCTAATTAAGACTAACTGGAGAATAACAGAATAAATAAAATACTTAAAAACCAATATCAAACAGAGACTAGTACAAATAATGAGACGGATCAATCTTATGAACCTTTAATCATAAGTAAGTTATGATTAGAAGTGAAAACATCATCTAAATTAGAGAAAATATTAATAATATTATTATTAATGTTAAAAAAATTATTGTTGTGTTTAAAAAAATTAATATTATGATTAACCTTGTTAAGATACCTTTTGAAAAGGATATTTTTAGCTAATTTATATTTGGGGTTAGAGATCCAATTAAAACAAAATGAAGAAATTGTAAAAATCAATTTGTTAAAATGACAATTATTATTATTGAAAATTCTTTGATTTCTTTCAAACCAAATAAACCAACTAATAATAATGAATAAAGTGTCTAGTAAAAATCTAATATTCTTTTTGAACTTGAATCTATAATTATTCCAGTAAAATTCACAATCCGAAATTTTAGTTACAATATTGAAGTTAAAAATTTTAACAGTATTAATTAGAATATAATTAGAATCCATACAACTATAGTATATATGATTAATGCCCTCAAGATACAGATTACAAAAATAACATTTATTATCATTTTGAATATTTTTTCTTTTTAAAAATTCGATTGTATTAAGTTTTCCATGAAGAATTAACCACATGTGAATTTTGGATTTGGGAGGAGCATTTGATTTCCACATATATTTAAATGAATTATTTATTGTACCCGAAAAATTGATGAATCTGTAGAAAGAATTAGAAGTATATTTCTTACTTTTATCCCATTCCCAACTAATAAAATCATTATCGTTATCAATATTATAAAGATTTAATCTGGCATAAAGCAAAGAAAGTTGTCTAAAAGTTGAATCAACTAAAATTCTGTTAAAACTGAAATTCCAAGGAGGATCATTTTCTGGAGAATAAACTCCATTGATTAAAGCATACTTAAAGTTACGAATTTCATACAGATCCTTAAATTCTATCTTAAGAGGCAAAATCGAAATCCAACGGTCATGCCAAAATGAAGTACGATTACCAGAGTGAACAATTGTATTTATTCCTAAATTAAATATCTCATTACATTTTAAAATGTTTTTCCAAAAGTTAGATATATTTTGAGTGACTGGAGAAGCAATTTGATATAAATTGCTATTTCCGTTATAGTAATATCTAGAAATGATCTCTTTCCAAATAGCGTTATCATTTATATCTTTAAACTTCCAAAGCCATTTACCTAACAGCGACAAATTCATATTACGCAAATTAATAACACCTAATCCACCTTCCTTTTTGGCCTTACAGACGGTTTCCCAATTTACTAGACATTTAATATTGTTATTAGAGTTTTCTCCACTCCATAAGAAATCTCTTCTAATCTTATCAATTTTATCAATAACCCAATCCGGGAACAAATGCAAGGACATCCAATAAATCGGAATGGCTGATAAAACCGAATTTATTAAAACTAGTCTACCTGCTCTAGATAGAAATCTCCCATTCCAGTTAGAAACCTTATTTTTAATTTTATCAATGATAATAATCCAGTCGTCATGTTTGAGTTTGGTGGGTCTAATCACAAAACCAAGGTAGTCAAAAGGAAAGCTCATAGTTTTGCAATTAAGAGTACTAGCAACTAAGTTTTCAACTTTATCAAAATCATTTAAAACTAACACGGAACTTTTGTCAAAATTTATTCTTAAACCAGATAAAAGTTCAAAACTGTAAAGGATAAACTTAAGGGTAATGATGTGTCTTAGAAGATGGGAAGAAAAAAGTAAGGTATCATCAGCAAATTGAAGAACCGATAAACCATTACGTGAAATTTCATCGCCTACACGTCCAAGAGATCCATTATCCACTGTTCTTTTAATAATTTTAGCAAAAACATCAGCAGTTAAGTTAAATAATAAAGGCGATAAGGGATCCCCTTGCCTTAAACCTCTCTTAGATTGAATTCTATTACCTAATATACCATTAACCATAATACTAGAGTTTCCAGTTCTAAGCAAGATCAAAATCCAATAGATCCATCTATGACTAAAACCTCATGAAAAATATCTATAAGAAAATCCTAATCTACTGAATCAAAAGCTTTAGCAAAATCAAGTTTTAAAATCGCATAAGTTATGTTATTCTTATAACAGAAATTAATATATTCTTGAACAACCGCCACTCCATCAGTGATATTTCTCCCTTTAATAAAAGCCGATTGTGAACAATCGATTAATTCATTCATTCTTTTACTAAGTCTATTAGCTAGAACTTTATAAATGATTTTAACTAAACAGTTAATCAAAGAAATAGGTCTAAAATCTTTTAAGTTTTTAGCTCCTACTTTTTTGTGTAACAAAATAACATTTGCGAAGTTAAATCTCCCTAATTGCAAATTACCATTGTAAAAATCATTAAACATATTAACTAAGTCAACTCTTAAAACGTCCCAAAAAGTAATATAAAATAAAATAGGAAACCCGTCAGGTCCCGGGGATTTATCACTTGGCATATCATTAATTGCTTTTCTAATTTCTTCTTCAGTAAAAGGATTATCTAACTCTGATAAATCAATAATAGAATCAGATGGATACAAATCTATCCATCTAACATTGATTCTATGTTTGATTTTAGAACCAAAAATATCCTTATAATAGTCTGTAAAAGCCTTGTTAAGATCTCTTTGATCCACTAACTCTATATTATTAACAAATATAGAGTTAATTGTATTACTACATTTTCTACCATTAGCTATATTATGAAAAAATTTGGTAATATTTTTCACCTTCGTTGATCCATTGAATTCTGGATCGTTGTTTCCACATAACCTCCTCCTTTTCTAAAATAGAATTTAATTCATCTTTTAAATTAGCAAGAACATTACGTTCACTTATGTTTAGAGGTCTAGATTCTTCTATCTTATTCATTTTAAGCATTTCATTAAGAATATTATCTTTTTGAATTTTCAGATTGCCAAAAACATTTTTGTTCCAGTTTTTAAGAAAAATCCTAAGCTCCCTAAGTTTAGAAACAAAAGCTTTTGCTGAATTTTCCATATTTCTGATATTATGGAAACTCAAAGAAACCCATTTACCTTTAACAAGATTAACAAAGTTAGATTCCAAAAGCCACATCTTTTCAAATTTAAAATTGTTAATAATAACTCTATGGTATTCACAAGTAAGTATAATAGGACAATGATCGGAGTATGTATATGGTAAACCAGTGACTCTACAGATTGGGAATTTTTCTTCAATTTCATCACTAACAAAAAATCTATCGAGGAGAGCCATGGAAGGAGACTCTCTAGCGTTATTCCAAGAAAACTCTCTATTAGAAAGGGGAATTTCAATCAAATTAGAATTAATAATAAATTGATTGAATTCCTCCATTGCAGAGTAATCCCCTTCCCTAGGATATCGCTCACCAATGAAACGCGTAACATTAAAATCACCCCCCAAAATCCAAGAACCCGGGGCAAAGGATCTAAAATCTAGGCATTCATTCCATAAAAATCTCCGATTAATTTTTGAATTAGGTCCGTAAATATTTGAAATATTTAAATAAGAGTTATCAGAAAGATTAATGAGAATAACGTGAAGAGAATGTTGTTTAACAATACATTGAAGTAATTTAAAATAATTATCCCGCCACTCTATCATTAATCCCCCTGAAGTACCCACAGAAGGTAAAAAAAACCCATTTTCTAAAATGATATCCACCTAATCTTCTAAAAAACCTAACATCAGGACAGCAAATTTTAGTTTCTTGAAGCAATGCAATGTCAATCGAATAATCTTTAAAGAACGCTCTAACCTTATCACATTTATTCAAATCATTCAAACCTCTAATGTTCCAACTAATGATCCTCATAAACTAACTGTACTAGCCCTCTCTAATTCCTTACATCTAATATACTCTCTATCTATCTCTGCATCAGAAAAAATAAAAGATGTATCACGAGCTAGCTGATTAAACTCAGTAGATGAAAGACTGCCTAATGCATAAATCGAATACGTACTACCCAAAATAGAGCTCATACCTGAGCCTGGATTCGTAGCGCCACTCGTGGCACTCGAACCAGGTAACTCACCCGTAGACTGAGGCTGGCTACTTCGGATTCTGGCACTACGTCTAACAGAACCACTAGCAACCAACTTTTTTCTCTTACCTTTCTTAGTCAAAGATGAACAAGGAAAAGACTGGTTACTGCACCCATCATTTGACATACAGATATTATACTTTGAACCGATTATGCTGTTGTATAACATAATGTCATTTCTCGGCTTTGATTCAACATTGCAAATTAAATGATTAACAGCCAATGAGTTTGAATCATGCAAATCAGCATTATTGTTTTCTGTAGCAAATTTCGCATTGATATCTTCAGAAAGAGCAGTATATTTAGCAATGGGTGTAACCAAATTCTCTTCATTAATAAGATTAGTTGGAGAATTATAAAGGTGATCAGCGACTTCCCTCTGCAAAAGCACATTGTTCTGCAACATAATGTCTCTTTTCGGCTTTGATTCAACATTGCAACTTGAATGATTAACAGTCAATGAGCTTGAATCATGCAAATCAGCATTATTGTTTTCTGTAGCGAATTTCGCACTGATATCTTCAGACAGAGCAGTATATTTAGCAATGGATGTAACCAAATTCTCTTCACTAATAAGATTAGTTGGAGAATTATGAAAGTGATCAGCGACTTCCCTCTGCAAAAGCACCTTGTTATGCAACATAATGTCACTATTCGGCTCTGACTCAACACTGCAAACTGAATGATTTACAGTCATTGAACTTAAAGCAAGCAAATCAACGTTTTTGATTAAACCTATATCAACGTGCACACCGATATCTTCTGTAGCAGTGAGTTTAGCAATAGATGTAGCCAAGTTCTCTTCTTTAGTATCAGTTGAATAATTGTGTAAGTGATCAGTAACTTCCCTCTGTAAAAGCATATCTAAATCACCAGAAGCCAAAACATCATTCATAAGCCCTTTTAAAGCAGCATTATTATCAGTATACCCCACCAATTCATTAGCTTCCAAGCTTAATGACTCACTGTTATGCAACATAATGTCATTTTTCAACTCTGGCTCGACATTGCAAACTGAATGATTAACAGCCATTGAACTTGAAGTATACAAATCAGCATTTCTTTTTGAACCCGTGACAATGTGCATAGTAATATCTCCTGATAAAACAGTGGGTTTAGCAATTGATGTAGCCAAATTCTCTTTATTAGGATCAGTTGGATAATTATGAAAGTGATCTTCTTCCCTCTTTAGTTGATTTACTTTGGCATTGTCTATCAGAGATAATCCTTCCCTAACATTGTCTGTAACACTCCTTATAACATCATGACTATCAGAATTTGTAGCATCTGAATTATCTATTTCATTGATCAAGCTTCTACAATCAACAGTACTCTCAACTTTCTTGTTTGATGCTTTCAGATTAGTATCATCAAAACTATTAACAGAACAATCATAACTTTGATTTTCAGAAATATGATCAGAAGCTATCAAAGATTTAAGGCATTCAAATGGATTTTCGGTAGATAATTCATATAAACATTTATCATGAGATTTAGCACTCTTTTTATTTACCCGAATGAAACCATCATCTCTCGACCCAGCAACGTATCCAGAGTCAATCAAAATAGGATCAGCAATAAATTGCATTACATCTTCCTTTGGTGATTGAGTATTCATTGGCAAAAAGGAAACATCAGGATCCAGAAGCATAGCATCAAATACTCGACTGTCTTTAATCATAGCACTGATAGTAAAGTCTACGCAATCATTATTATCATCCAATATGTCATCCCTGCCTTCATACAAATCTATATTACTAGAATAAGAGTCTGTTTCATCAAAATATTCTTCGGGATCACCAAATCTGTCGCGATACCCTTTACCGATATTGGGTGAATTTATAACATCGAAATGGTTGTCCTCCAAATATCAAATACCCACATCCCTCATATGCCAAAGATTATCTAGCAATAACCCTTTTAATAACATACATTTCAAGACAAGCCGAAATCCATGGTCTACCAATGGAGAAAAGGAAATGGGTTTACAGGATATGTTCTTTGAATCCGAATTAATAGAGAAAGTATCTGATTTACCAAAGAAGGCTTCAGGATCTCCAAATCTATCTCCATACCCCTTACCAATGTTGGGCGAATTAATAGCATCAAAATGTATGAATATCTCCTCCAAATATCTAATACTTTCATCTCTCCTATGCCAAAGATTATCAATCAGAAGCCCTTTTAATAGCATACATTTCAGAACGAACTGAAAACCATGATCAACCAAAGAAAAGCAAGGAGTAGAATCACAGTATATAGATACCGATTTTGAAGGACAATTGAATTTTTTGTGACCAAAATTTCCACACGCGAAACATCAAATTGGGTCTCTACACAGTTTTGCGAAATGATTGTCATCTCCACAGCGAAAACAGAACATCTTTCCTTTTTTACGATCAATCCAGAGATTCTTTGGATTTCCATGATTACGAGATTGAGCATAAGACGAGCCAAATTTAACTACTTGAGCATAAGACTGATGAGAAAGGTTGGATCGATTGTTCAGGCTAGATTGAATGTTAGATTGAAACGATGAATTAGGTAACAGAAAATTAGAATGAGATTTGCTCGATAGGGACGAAGGATTTGAATTTTGAAAGCAAGAAAACGCCATTAACAGAAAATTTCAAACAGCCTTACTTAACCGTGGTTAATCTTACATAGGAAATTAAATATCATGGAACTTTTAAAAAGGAAAAATATAATTAATGATAAAAAATATAATTTTTATAATAATAAATTGGAAAATATTAATAATTGTTTGGAAGATTTAATATAAATTATCTCTTTATTTAGTTTTAATTAGATTTCTAATCCTAGCAATAAATTAAATAAAAATTTAAGTTTTAAAGAGTTTCTTAAAAAAGATAAAATCTTGTTTTGAGTTATTAAAGAATAAAATCATTATTAACAATAGTAAGAATAATTTAGATATAAATTTTGCTTCCTTGGACCATCCTACTAGGGTAAATTTTAGTTCTTCGTCTTTATTAGGTTATTAATTGGATAATAAAATCGTTTAATATGTTTGTATTTTTTTGCTTGTTCTTTACATAGTGTTAGTTAAATTTGTTGCTTAATCTGTGTCTTTTATTTTTAGATTAGTGGTTTTTATGATATATATGTATATAAATATATCTACATATATTATATACATATATATGTAGTGTTCCCACTTTTTTGTTTAGTTGCTTAGGAGATTTAGGTATGCCTTCTAGATTGGATGGATTCATTTGTCTTATGGGTCAGATTTCTTTTCTTATTTTGTAGATATTTTTGTTGTATAATTTATTTTGGACCATAGTTTTTTACGTTAGGGGCTTTTTTATTTTTATCTATTTTTTATTTTTTATATTGTACAGGGGGTATTGCTACCTATCAAGCATGTTGACAACTCCATTTTTTAAGTGTAGAATAAATTTACATGAGTGCTCTCCTCTAAATATAGAGGTTCACTCATTTTCTAAAAAAAAAGGCCAAAAATATCTTATTTTAAAGTTTTCGGTAGCAAATGTTTTACAATAACTACAAAGATAATTTAGACAAATTTAACGCAAAATCAGATAATGGTATATTTATTGGTTATTCAAATAGAATTAAGGCCTACAGAGTTTTTAATACTACAACTAAACACTATTGAAGAAACTTTACATGTTGCATTTAATGAAAATTTTAAAGTAACTAATACTAGCAATGATGAGGAAGAAAATCTTAATGCTAGTAAGAATAACAAGAATACAAATAATGAAACTACTAACAATGAAAATAATCATAACGAGGATTCATATACAAATAAATCAAGTAGAATAAAAATTTGAAAGACCGTCCGAAGGAAAATATTCTAGGAAGAATATTGTTATTTGTAAAAACTAGAAATCAACTATAAGATGAGTAATGTAGCGCTTATTTTAACTAACGAACTCAAAAATCCAAAAGAAGCATCATTAGACGATTCATGGATTCTTAACATGCAAGAAGAAATGAATCGATTCACTCGAAATGATGTTTGGGAATTTGTTTCACGACTGGAAAATCAATCTATAATTGGAACAAAGTAGGTTTATCGAAATAAATTAAATGAACAAGGAGAAGTCGGAAGAAATAAAGCACAAGGATATAGCCAAGAAGAAGGAATAGACGTTGATAAGACCTTTGCCCCTGTAGTCAAATTAGAAGCCATAAGAATTTTACTCGCTTTTGCAAACCATAATAATTTAAAATTATTTCAAATGGATGTCAAAAGTGCATTTTTAAATGGATTTATTAAAGAAGATGTATATTTTGAACAACCCCCACTTTAGAAGATGAAGAATTCTCTAATCATGTTTATAAATTAAAAAACGCGTTATATGGTTTAAAACATGCACTTAGAACTTGGTACGAAAGACTCAAATCATACTTAATACAATCTAATTTTTAAATAGGTAAAGTAGGTACTACGTTATTTATAAAAAGAGTTAACAGTGATATTCAACTTATACAAATATAAGTAGATGACATTATTTTTGGATCAACAAATGAACAACTAAATAACAAATTCGTTGACATAATGACTAAAGAATTTGAAATGGTTTACATAGGAGAATTAACATTCTTTTTAGGTTTACAAATTAGAAAATTAAACAATGGTATATTTGTAAGTTAAGAAAAGTACGCTAAAGAATTAGATAAGAAATTTGGAATGTCTAACACAAGTAGTAAACCAATACCCATGGAAACTAGTGAGAAACTTAATAAAGAAGACAATTCAAAAGACGTTGTTCAAAAACTATATAGAGGTATTATGGGCTCTTCTATCCAAAAGAAGATTCAATTGCTTAATATCATATAGTGATGCTGATTATGCTGGATATAAATCTGATCGAAAAAGTATGAGTGGAACCTATCACTTTTTGTGACACTCACTTGTCTCTTGGTTCAGTAAAAAGCAAATTTTGGTATCTCTATCCACAACAAAGGCAGAATATATATCAGAAGAAAGCATGTTCATAGGTTATCTATATGCAACAAACTTAAGGGATTTCTTTTAAATTTAAAGCAATCACCAACATATTATGATAAATGGTGCAATAAATCTATCTAAAAATCCAACACATAATGCTAGGACAAAACATATAGACATAAGACATCATTTCTTAAGAGATAACATAAACAAAGAATTTAATACACTAGAATCTATAAATACAGAAAATCAAATAGCTGATATTTTAGCTAAACCATTAGCACAAACTACTTTCATCAAATTAAGAAGAAAACTAGGGATATGTTCATTTAAAGAAATCTATAAATAATAACTTTTATTATTATAAGAAAAATGAAATAAAAATTACCCTATGTATGTCGACATACCTGGGAAGCTTATGTTGACATACCTGACAGTTTTTATAGAAACTGTTTTTTCCCTCCCTATTTCAAAATTCAAAAACTAATTATTTAACCACAGTAATTCAACTCCAAACCCATTTTCTTATCTTCTTCCTACTGAAAAATCAAAATTAATTAATCGGTAATGGATCCATCCAACTCCAAACGTCCAAGAGAAGAATCAAGCTCGTTTCTTGTCTTCACATTCTTAAAACTATGCAATATCGAAAAAGAATTGAAGCATATTCTCACAATGTTTACTGAGATTGAAAAAATGTAAATTCGATTCAAAAACAATCAAGAAAAGCGAGGAGTAATATTGAGGAATCTATAGAAACATCTATTGGATAGTCACGTAAATCCAATAATTATTGAAGAGGGAGATACCTAAATAATTTTTGCAATTCATAACCCTATGAACCAAGATGATAATGAAAAAGATGATGACGATGAGGATGAAGATGGAGTACGTTGTGTAGGAGAAATCAATGGAAATTTAGTGGAACAAAAAGGAAATTTTATTTTCACTACCCAAATTGCTCCATCCACACCAATAGCCAAAACAAAAAAGTTAATTTATGAAATAGGTCTTATGGGTATGTATTTTTTCTAGTTGGTTAGTCTTATTAGCTTGGTTTATTTAACTTATATGTCTGGTTTGTTTAAACTTGTATTTTTTTTGGTTTGATAACATGGTTTGGTTTGTTCTAAATAAATTAGTTTGATATGGATGACGTGTCTTGAATATATGGTTTTAAATAAATGTGATTATAAATGTATATATATAAAGTTATTTCTTAATAATACTTTGCAAATAATATTGATTTTGATTCCATATCCAACATTATCGAATTTCATAATATTTAATATGTCACATTTAGGGGGAGTTTATTTTTCTTTGCCCATTTTCGTTGATGACAAAGGGGAGAAAAATAAAAAATATAATATATGCATATACTAAGGGGGAGTTATTCAATATAGGGGGAGTTAACTAATTTAGAAGGAGATACATTATATTTTATAATAAAAATATTTATGTGGTTGTCATCATCAAAAAGGGGTAGATTGTTAATACCATAGATATTGATTTTGATGACAACAACCATATAAATATAAGTAGTAATATTTCCTAAGGTGTATAAAGTATTTTGCAGAATATTACGCGGGTATAGGATAATCGAATTTGAAGATTGGTCAGTAAAAAGACTAGAGATGTAGATTCAGAAATGATCAAGACAATTAAGGACTCTTGAGTTTAAAGATAAAGACATGAAGAGTTCAAGACTATAAATAATAGTTAATAAACATTGATAAATTTGTTAAAGTCCTTGAATAGCAACTTTCTTCTCTTTGAATACTCTCTCACCAAAATATTTATTTTCGATGTATATATCTACAAATATTTTATAAATGTTTTATATATTAAGTATTTAAATACAATTTTTAAAATGATATTACAAAACATCATAATTTTGTAAAACCTTAAAAGTGTTGCTGTTTTTCCAAACATACAACACTATATAAAGAGTTTCTTAAAAATTTAAGTTGTGATTTTTGGCTCCATCTCTTTAAGAATAGACATGTCCCTTCAAACACTATATAAAGAGGCCTGGAAAACGAATTTTTTTAACAATATTCTCTCCATTCTTCTTACTCTAAATTCTCATTATATATTTCACAAAATCAACTTTTATACTCTTTAAATCCACTCAAATTCGATTTCTACTTCACTACATTCATTCTCTATAATCTACTCACCGTTTTGCAAGAATTCTTTCATCATTTCAAAGATCAAAGTACTATAAAAGGGCTATAGGTATTATATATCCAAGTTATAACTATTTGTATTTGGAATCAACAACTCACTATTGCTAATTTGTGTAGGTGCGCTTGTTTTCTATTCAAATCAAGTGGTTGTGCTTTTTGCTCATTCAAATCAAGTGGGTGTGCTTGTTGCCCATTTAAATCAAGTGGGTGATCTTGTTTCCTGGTTAAATCAAGAAAGTCTACCCTGAGCTCGAAAAGTAAGGAGGGTACACCTTGTTGCCTTGAAATCTAGATTGTATTTTGGTTTGCTTGCTACCTGATTACAGCGGACATTTAAAAGGAAATCTATACAGATACTGTACAGAACTGGATGTAGGATTGGTCAATCCGATCTAGTATAAAACTCCTGGTGTCATCTCTCTTACTTTTACTTTATTTTTACTGCATTTATATATATCTATGACCGCATATTCATATGTATGTATGTATGTGTATCTGTGTAATTATATGAGCTTTGATTTAAATCTTGAAACTATTTAGAAAAGTTTTATATAAGTTATAAAACACTATTCACTCCCCTCCCCTCGCCCCCAGTGTTAAAGTATTCTTAAGATCCGTTAATACTAGTATAATTTATACTGCACTGTTTGCCACATATTCCTCATATTTTCATTATTGGGCATTCTTACCCTTCTATTCTCTTTACCACATTTTATTAGTACTATTTCCATTTAACCACCCCTTATAAAGAATTTCAAAAGGGAACTTCAAAAATAGGAAAAATCATTGAGCCAAACATACGCTCTCTTTTCCATTCGTTTAAAAAATGAAAAACCCCCTTTACCAATAAAACTTTAAATTGGAAAATTTTGACCCACTGAATTTTAAACTAAGAATTTTTAATTTTTCTTGTTTTTCAAATACAAAAACTTTTCGATGGTAGGGTCCTTCTATTAAAATAAATCCTTTGAAAACCCTATCAAAACGTTTAAAGAAGCTTTCAAAATCTTTTTGCTAAATTCCTTCACATGGGCTGGGACTCAGAAATGGACTTTAATGTCCTTTCTTTAGGACATTAATTCTTTTCCCCTTACTCTTAACCTCTTCTTATTAAGAGTATACAATAAAAATCTGGCTATCCACTTATGGTGATTAATTAACACCTTCTACGGAAACTTGGTCAATCCTTTTTCGCATCTTACTTCTAGATGTTTGCAACATTAGGTTCTTGCTTTCCATCTGTCTGGATGAATGTACATCTTTAATCGGCAGTCCATCGAAATCCACAATCATATGGCAGCCTAGGCCCAATAAAGGAGTCAAGTACCACCCAGCTTCCAAGATTCTTCTATATGTTGTGCTCATGCTCTTCTCGGTCCACTCCTTTCAGTATATTCTCCACCCCATGGGGTAATCAGGGTAGTGAATAAATTTAATTCTATTTATTGTTCCAACTCATAGTTGCATCATCCATCTTTGTAGAATATGGTCCCAACAATTTCTATAGTTCGAGTTCATAGAGTTTGGCGTATAATACACACACACACGTTCTCTTAGCATATCCTAATTCCTATGATCGACTAACCTAAGCTCTGATACCAAATGTAACAACCCACACCCTAATGGGTCTAAATTTCAACTAAATTGAAACCCAAATCCATTAAAATACAGATCGTTGATTTCATTAACCTATAATAAACATAAGTATATAAGCGGTCTATTTACATAAACTCATAGTGGTATAGAAAAATATAGTAGAACATATATGTCGACCAAGGCCACTATCTTGGAATCAATATTATCCCTTTAGTATTTGATTTCCTAGCTAGTGTCGAGCATGAATGAGAAGACTTCACCATCTGCAGTTCCCATCTTACACACGTAGCCTGTCCCTCTAAATCTATCATATGGTTTGTAATAAGGAGAGGTAAGAATAACGTTCTGGTGGTTGGAAAATTACATACTTTATCCATAATACTAATTTATGCCGATTGATTTCTATTTAAGTGTTATGTCCATTTTTCATGATTATTACATGTAATTCAATCTACGCGTATGATACGTCTAACCTTCTTTGAAGTATAACTATATATATATATATGCCTATATACATATATATCTAAACTTTGCATAACCCAAAAGAAAACCCCGGCCACTTAATACTTCTTAAATAGGGAGGATGCAGCCCATCAGCCATTTAATACCTCAACCCCGAAGCGGGCCATTTGTAATGTAATTACTAGTCAATCGGTTCTAGCTACAGAGACCGATGACCCATAGATATGGCTTTATAATTTAATTGTCATATTTTTAACGCATCTCAAAGACTTATCTAGGGGTTAACTAGCCCACCTCCACCAAACAAACAACTAATTAATAATGAGGTCTTTCCGTATCCCATACGGAATCTACACTAGTACGAAGCAAAATCCATCAAGGCATAGCCTAAGCCTTTGCTAACGACCGCTCAGGATCACTGGTGGTCATGCCTATATGCCAGCCCTACAACTAAATACCAGTATAGCAATAATACTGACAAATCCCACTGACCTCCAACAGCCGAAATCCTGTTTAGATTAGCCTAATGCAAGTCAATGAAAATGCCCATTCTAGTTACTTAATTCCTCTTATTAGAATTGAAGTAGACCCCATTTCCCTATTATATACCATCATAGGTTATTTAAGACTTCTTTAATAGGGAGGAGGCAGACCCAACGGCCATTTAATACCTTCCACCCTGAAGTAAACCCCTTGACATCCCTAAAAGTACCGAGTCATTTAATACTTCAAATCTGAGATGAACCCTGGGTATATTTTCCCCTTCCTATACGCAAACGCATATTCCTTCCCCATGGGTCCTATGGTTGGAAATGTCCTATATCAGTAGTAAGTATACACAACAGCTGATAGCCTCTAGGTGAAGGACGAACTTTTGTTGTGTAACTCTACTGACCTCGCATCCCAACCCATACTAAACCAAACCAACTATCCTATGCCTAAATATTAGGCTAGTCCCACAAATTTATGCTCATCCTAAATGTATTGTTAAGATTATATAATTTCCTACTATGAAAATTTTAGTGCCTCATAGTATATTATTCCTATCTTATACACATATTACGTATATTCACTATCTCCCTCTTACGTTCCATAAATGTCAATTGTCCATAATAAAGGGTTATTATTCTAATTGGACAATCACCAATGACATTTATTTATTCGTTCTAATTCAAGCTATTATGTCTATTACATTTCCCAATAAATGCCATATTAAATTCTTTAACCAGTCCCATTAAATGTATTTATGTTCCCAATTAATTCTTGTAACTCCCCATTAACTGCACATTTATTATCATACTAAATTTGGAGTTACTCTATCTTTTCCATTTTAATCTCCTAGTCACGTGGTTTACAACGCTATCAATAACTAGTCGTCCTAATTATATCTAATACGATATTGACGTATATTACGCTATATATATATATATTTAATCGATAAGCGCAGTTATATGTATATATATACATATATATATATATTCCAATTTCTACATCATTAATTCCTACACTTAGGAACTCCAGAACATACTTATATATACATTCTGTAAGGAACATTTATTTCCACATTTTAATATATTAGAGCTATCCTTCCTATGATTACCAAAATAACTTTATATTAATTACTCAAAAACGGGATTTTTGCTCCATTTGAATTACAAGGTATTATTTCTTTTCTTTTATTGAAATAGACAATGTAAACTACGAAGGAGAACCTCCGTACTTTACACATATCTTTCCTTTTTGATGTATTCCTTATTATTTCAAACGATGCACCTTTTATATATAGTTATGGAATTAGATAATTTACGAAAATTATACAGAAATAGATATATGATAAAGCACTAATGGAGTAATTTTGGGCTGCAAGATATGATGGAGATGGTAACCAAAAAGTCCTAATCAAATTAGTTTAGGTTTCCTTGTATAGCAGATAAAAATAAGGAAAAAATGGATCTCATCCCATACTAATTCTTCCTTGATCCGAGCCATCCAAAATCTAGCATATAAACCCTATTTTACCCACCCGCATGTCAGGTTGCTATTAAAATTTTACCCATCATGATGCGCCAAAAACCCATTTAAGCCAAAATAAAATATTATTTAATTAAATCCAATTTAATTGCTTATCGATATCATTTATCGATTAATATATTTATAGCTGTTATAAATATATTTAATAATATTTATTCCTCAAATGATAATGAAAAATTTCTAATTATATTTCATAAATATTAATTAATTTAATTAAGATTATAAACTAATTACATCGTTTGGTCAAAGGAGAATTCATTGTTTTGGTTATGTGACTCATCAGGTGTAAATTTGATCAGCGATTAATATCAGACTATTCGAATATTAATGTTCACACGTCACGTAGTAGGTGGTGTAACATTTTGGCCAAATTTATCGCTTTCTTGGTTTCGGTAAAATTCAATTTTACTTTATTGAGCGTTGCCCATTTGTAACTTTTATTTACACTAATTCTCTTCGTCAAAACTATTACACTTTGGGCTCATGGAATTTGGTAATGGTCAAAATTCCAATATTGTCCATATTCAACTCTATAATCTAAACACAAAGTCCTTGGTTCAATAATAACAATTATTATAAACCAAACTGCTCTGGCCAGAGACTTTGACTTTGAGTTGGCTTGAGTTGACCGTGATACTAACCCCATATAACTGAAGAGACGAATCCTCTCTTGAATAATGCTTCACTTCTAATACTTCCACTCGACCAAACTATAGTTCCTCGATGGACGCCATGCCATGATTTGACTACAGTCAAAGCGAAGCTTTCCCATTGAAGATCCACAGTATTCTCAAGTCGAGTGAATTATGTAAATCAGTCACGTTGATATTTTTTGATTAATCTTACTTATATTAACCAATAGAAAACTATCGAGTTAGCCATTCCATAGTTATCCAATAACTATCAGTACGTAACCCCTAGGTTCCCCCGCATTCATGAGTAATACACCGCTCAACATTCAAAGAGCGTACATACTCTAATCTCAATGGATACATCTATATCTAGTCTCGATGCATCTTGATTAGGAACATTTAAATGGTATATTCATTTTCATTGTGATAAATTACTTACGGTTACAACACTTTGTAACTACTATCATAAAACACACCATTTATGGATTTTCTATGAAATATACTTTTAAGTAAATTAATTAATTACTATAATACATTATATCAAGTATATAATAGAAAGGAAACACCTTTTATTTCCAACAAGATTGGTTATACTGTTAGATATATGCAACAAATTACATAATTGACCCTAGGGAATACCTCTAACTCTATCAATCTCCCACTTGCACTTGGGGTCAATAATGGAATCTTATTCCAACTACTCAAATCGATTTCCTCAAAACCAATTGGATCAGTCCCTAAGTAAATGAGTATGCAATAATGTTTCAATTATCTACTATGTCAATCAACTCTCTCTGACATTGATAAACTACCTTTATCATGTAGAACAATTTGGAGTATGTCTCTCGACTTCTAGTGAGCTCTAAGTTCTATTATGAACTGTATTGTGATATGGTTATCATATAACAATGTTATGAGATTTTCAACATTTGGAATCACCGTCGACTCAATTATAAATTTGTGTATTTATATTTATATACATTGCTTTTATTGTGGTACGATTCGAGGCGATGTACTTGACCTTTTTCATTGAATCAGCCACAGCCTTTAATTTGGAACATTTTCAATTTTAAAGATTCTTAACTTGAATTTAATTATTGATGCATTATACTCAATATCACTTATGAAGTTTCAGTCCGAACATTCCTTTATAAGGAGTTCATTATTTCTGTAAACAATTCTTTAATATTTCATAAATACAAAAGAATACCCAACCATTTAGTAATATCAATTTTGATTTGATAGTTACTTTATGTATCAAAACATAAACAAATCACAATATCATAAACAAACTTGTATGATAATTCCTATTGCCAATGCATAAGAAATATATCTTACATGTTCCTTATTAAACAAGTTAATAAGGTGTCCTTGCATATCGTTTTAGGACATTCCCATTATCTTTTATACTTACTATAAAAGACATCATTTACAAATCCAATATCAAGTATTAAAACAACTAAAAAATGATTTTAACATGAGTGCATCGTTAATAATTAGCAGTGTGTTGCTTACATTTGGTTTAGAAATATCTATGTACATTTTAACTTTCTTTCTTATGAGCATATGCTTCCTCTGCATTTTGATTAATAATCAAAATATTTGATATCTCTATCAAAACATTTGTTCAATTTTTATGCTTATCGAATGACACTTTCATATCTCTTCTTAGACCATATCCAAAAACTTACAAACTCAATATCGCTTCCACTGACTTTGAGACATTTTGGTTGTTATGTGCCAACAGACTAGTCTAAATCTATATTCAGACCTTTATATTTCAACACATATATACCAAAACACAAAGTCCTACAAAGCGATAATTTTTTGAGTAAAATCCGAACCAACTTGAGCACATCGAATGGTGAATCTGTTACGTTAATTTCAACAATTGAAATTCACAGTAATATTCTTATTAATGTCGCTCACTATATTCCAACTGCATATGTCTTTCTCTTAAAGACATATTTGCGACTAATGGATCATATCTCTTTGGGTACACTACCAGAATCATACTTTGATAATGTACTTGGAATCTGTTTTAGAGTAGTGCATTGTACCATATTATAGAGTCAATACTCTTAATAGTTTTATTAGACAATCAAGGATTATTTATTCTTGACATTGATAAGAAACTCACAGTTTCTCTTTAAAATGCAAGAACACTCATTAGACATTTTAATGTGCTGTGTTCATTTAGGTTTGGTTAATTTCATTTCATCCCTTGTAATCAGTTTTATACTAGGATCATATCAGAATTTATTTTATATAATAATTTCTTAAAGGAATTCTTTTGCTACAAAGTTGGTATTTCCTGAAACAACAGTTGTTTCTTAGTGGAACGGAACGGGCATTCATAAACATTTTATGAAATGCCTTATATAAGACTTATTTTTCATTATTTTACAGTATATTTATGTTCATAACATAAATTAGTCATCTAATGACTATTATTTCCATAATTCTCTTGGGATGATTCATACAAGATCCCTTACGTACGATTAGTATGTGCAATCTTTCGACTCACACAACCTATCAACTCTTTAGCCTAGGATATGTTGGGGTTTCTTATAAACCCTTGTCTTGTATGATTTTATAAACTATTATTTAGATGAAATAATATTAATCTTGTGTACTACTCTTAAGTACACAACCTTATGGAAATAAATTAACTTAACTTCACTCATCAATGATCGTGCTTTGTCCAACGAATTTTGATTACTCCTTATCAATACGTCATTGTGTATTATAGGAATGAGTGACCTTTGAGACTGAATCTTTATTCATATTAGGTACATAAAGAACTCTTTACTTACCTATTTGATCAAATCAAACCATTTCTATCGCATGTTATATTATTTTCTTCCGTTTTATATTCTGTGGGTTTATTATTCACTTATACATGCGTATCAAATACACATGTCCATGTCTATGATGACTCATCGATGAATATGATGAAGTACGTAGAACCGTTTTGGTATTAATAGACTTATGATTGTATACATATATATGTATCAATCTGAAGAGTTCAACAACTCCTATGACGCTCCCACTAAATGGGTGTATAGCCTTTAATTGTTTAAGATATAATTAACCAGTATCATATGATTCATAATCATTAATAAAATTATTTCTCAAACTATTGTTTAGTCTACAATTCTAAAATGATTGTAAACAATTTTAGATATTTCAGTATATTCAATTGCAACACTTTTGTTGTGAAAACAAATACCACTTCTAGTCTTATTTCATAAAGAATATTCATAACATTCACAATGATATATAACTATGCCTACTTTTTATTCAACATTGAGAAATAATTATTATTTCATAAATAATGTTTTGTATACTTTACAAAAATAAATTTTGTAACTTGATGCAATCAATAAGTGCTATATGACATGCTCCCACTATTTCCACCATTACTATAATAGCGTACTATTCGAAGGTCCATTATTTACTTAGTATATTATTTATTTCATATGCTGCAACTAGTTTATAGCGGACTGTTCTTTAATCAAATATCTTGAACTCAAAGAAATAAATCCCATAGAAAAAAATTTCTACATGAAAATATATTTTAGAATAGAAATCGTATTTCTCATTCCAATGCTAAGTATCAATCATTATTATTACAATTCTCGTTTTCGACGTTTCTTTATGAAGCAGAAGTGACCATTCACTCTCTTCAACCCAACTATATCTTAAATTACATTTACTCTTGCTCACTTGTTTTTCTTTTTAAATGGTTGAACCATTCAAAAGAATACCCTCACTACAACATCATAATGAACTCTTTACAAAAGCGCACTCGATCAGCCTTAACATTTAATGACACCAAATATGTTGCATTTTACATAAACTAATTAAGCTGACATTTCAACGATCAAGTTCTTAGATCTATCTTGTAGTTTTGGTCTAGTGTTACATTTAACACAATACGATCTTTATTGTAATCAGTCAAATTGAATACTCGATCTTACAGTATAGTTTATTTTTTGCTTCAAATGAACAAATTCATTGAAGTATCGTATATTACGAACTGTGACCGTTCCTTATATAACACTTATATGCAATAGTATATGGATCAAATATCCATTAGTCTTGTATTGCTTTTAGAGTTGGAAACTCATAGAATACAATACACAGTCTCGACCAAATAAACACATAAGCAACCAAATTATGAATGTATTAAGTAGTTCTAAGATTATGCACTTGCATGTGTATACAATACATTAACATGCAAGAAGCATTTAATAGTAAGTATATATTATATTTCTATTTATCAATCTTTAATTCAGTTCATTTGCATATCTTAATTGTAAACGTTTTATCAATCATATTAAATGCACAAATTTATCAATGTAGATTATTATAACATTATAGAGCATATGTTCTTATTATATTAGAAAGTTTAAATGTTATCATTTCATTTTCCTAATATGAATCCCACTAGTCTTGTATGTTTCACCAAACCCTAAGTGAAACATAAAAGTCTTTCGACTTCATTAGTAGGGGTTAGGACTCATATACCTTAAGGTTCTAACCTTGAGGAAAGCTTAACAAATCATAGGCTCACATATGATGGATAACTCCTTGTCGGTTGTATCACATACAACTCCTAACCCGTGGTTCCTTGTCCTAATCCTGCCTTTACCTTGAGGAAAACTCAATAAGTAAAGTGGGATTATTCACTCGGACCTATCATTTCGCAACGGCCTAAGTAATGCATGTAACTTGAGGAAAGCTCAACAAATATATGCAGTTATCTTACCTTGTCTATTCAATATATTAATAGTACTATACATAGCATCCCTACCTTGAGGAAAGCTTAACAATCGAAGAGTATGCAAATAATCTACTAACATATAAATGATAGAGGACAACTTTATATTAAAGATTTATAATCTTCAACGTATTATATCGAGTGATATCGACTTATGGAATAATGTATTTATTATGAAATACCCTCGTGATTTAAGTGTCGAACACCTTGAAAATCACGGTACACATACATTTACGTATGTATCTATTCCTTAAGTCTATTTAGAGTTTCTTAATGTTCCACCTTCAGTTTATACATTCATATTATATAGTTTTTATTATTATGTAGCTTTTATATTTCATATTACTTATATAATAGTCTTATGTATATATTGTATTCATTAAATCTTATTTACAATCTTAATTAATTAACATTTTCATTAATTTTATATTAATTTAATATAACTTTTGTATTTAATAATTATTTTATATTATAACCTTCATAGTATAACACATATATCACATATATATATATGCATTATTTAATTAATTAACCTTAAATTTAATTT
The DNA here is from genome assembly GCA_030737815.1 of Allium fistulosum. Taxonomy (NCBI): domain Eukaryota; kingdom Viridiplantae; phylum Streptophyta; class Magnoliopsida; order Asparagales; family Amaryllidaceae; genus Allium; species Allium fistulosum. The sequence goes on along the minus strand of CM060901.1, from coordinate 538,834,478 downwards.
ATCTAATTAAAAAAATTTAATTAAATTTATATTAATTTCGAAATTCATTTATATACATACATGTATACTTATGTTAATTTAACATTTTAAAATAACATAATATATATCAGAATATACAGTACATGTATATATTTATTTATTAATTAACTTATTTAATTAATATATTTTAATAGTCTTATTAATACATTTTATGAAATTTTGAAATCAATTTATATTGATTTATAACATTTTGAAAATTTTCACTATATTATAACATTTATAATATGTATATATTATATTTTTAAATTTAAAAATCTTATATTTTCGATTTTCAACACTATTTGAAAATTTATATTATAATATTTATAATATTTTTCTTATTAAATTTAAAAAAAATATTTTTAATTTCAAAATAATTTTGAAATTAGCCCAAGACCTAATTTAAATTGGGCCTCTTCTATTAGGAATAACCTTTCGGGCTTACCTCATCATTTCTGGTCAGGCTAGTAGCCAGGTAGCGCAGAGTACTTGATTACCCAAACTCAACCTTAGACACAACTTTTCTAGACACCCAACTATATGGGTAGATTTTATTTAGTTAACCCTAACATGATTAATTTAGACCGCATAGGCTATTGGGCTCTGATACCATTGTTGGAACCGGACCAGCCTGCAACGAAAGTAATGGGTGAATTTTAAAATAATTTACCTTAATGGATCTGTATTGGTACTATGAAGTCTAATCCATTTAGAACATTTCTAAATATTATTTAAAGAAAATATTTTAATTTATATAAATTTATAAATTATATATAATTTTATTTAATTTACATATTAATATATCTCTCTATGTGTGTGTCATATACACATATATCTGTATGGTGCATGTGTAACATTCCAACCCATGCAAGGTATAACATACATATGTATAGATGTTGGGATTTATATAGCAACAAATACATTAGCTCATCCGATATGCAAATATATATTGTCAAAATATACGTATGTATATAAACTATTACTTATATATAAATGTTGTAAATATACGTATGTATATATAAATATACATATTAAGTTTATTTAAATAATTTATGTAAATGTATATAATATTTAAATATATATATATATATATGTATATATATAATTTTATAAATAAAATAATATATATACATATATAAATGTATATTATTATAATCTACCTATTTAAATGTAAATAATTTATTTAATTATTAAATAATAAAATTTTTAATATAAAACCATGTACTAGTATATACGTAAAAATAAAATGGTATTTTATATTTATTTTGATATATATATATATACATACATAAATATATTTATAATATATAAATATGTGTGTATATATATTAACAAATTTAAAAAAATTAATTCTAGATCGTGTGTATAGCATAGAAAAATATTTTTATTATTTTAAAATATATTTTAATTAAATATTCATTCAAAATTACATAAATTATTAATAAAAAAATTTCAAATTTTAAATTTTAAATTTCAAGGTAATAAAAATGTTATTTTTAAGTTTGGAAAAAAATTCAAATTTTTTCGGTTAAATTTTATTTATTTTATTAATTTTTAGCTGATTTGAATAATAATTTTTTTAAATAACAAAATAATGTTTTTAATTTCTATTTTCTGGATGAGAGCTTATTTAATATTAAAATAATTTTACAAAATTAAAAAGGTAAGTTTCATAACGTATTTTATTTTATATGATTTATTTATGTAGTATACTGATTTAAATAATATTAAATAATAATAGATAATTATAACATTATTTTTTTCTATGAAAATTACTATTACCATGAATTTACATATATAAAATTATATGATCAATTTTAACCATACTATATTGTTGTAATTAAATATAAACCAAATATATGTAATTTAATAAAATATTAATTAATATGTATATTATGATGTTGTACTGATCCGATATGAAAAAATGATTTTGTTATAAGTGCATACATACATATAACCAAACCAATTTGTGACAACATTTATTCATATTAAAATCATCACCTAACTAACAATATAATAAAATTTATATACATAATAAAATATTATTCGAAGAATTATATACTATAATTTCATAAAACATACATAAGAACCAAAGCCTTGAAATACACCTTGAAAGGATGAACTCTCCCCTTTGAAACCTTTTTTGGTTCGGTAGATTCCTAGTCCTTGAACTGTTGACCTTTGACTACCAAATAGTGATCAACTTTGAGTTGACTTGAACTTGATTTAATGGAGCACTAATTATGTAATTTCGATCAGCAAGATATAATAGAGATGGCAGCTAAAAAGTCCTAATCGAATTAGTTTTGGTTTGCTTATATAGTGGATGGAAAAGAGGAAAAAGTGGACCTCATCTCATATTGATTCTCCTTTGATCGGAGCCATCCAAAATCTAGTATCTAAACCCTATTTTGGGCTGCCCCGATGTCATGTTGCTGGCGAAAATTTCACCCATCATGATAGGCCAAAAACCCATTTATGACAAAAGAAAATATTATTTAATTAAATCCAATTTAATCACTTATCGATATCGTATATCGATTAATATATTTGTAACTATTATAAATATATTTAACAATGTTTATTCCTCAAATTATAATCAATATTTCCAAATTAATATTTCACAAATATTAGTTAATTTAATTAATGTATAACGATTATAAAATAGATAAATCATTTGGTCAAAGGAGAATTCATCGTTTCGGTTCTATAACTCATAGGGTGTAAATTTGACCAACGGTTAATATCGAACTATTCGAATATTAATGTTCACACGTTGCTTAGTAAGTGGTGTGATATTTTGGCCTAATTTATCATTCAGTTGGTTTCGGTAAAATCCAATTTTTCTTTATCAAGCATTACCCGTCTGTGACTTTTGTTTACACTAATTATCTTCATCAAAACTATATCACTTTGGATTCATGGAATTTTATAATGGTTAAAATTCCAACATCATCCACATTCAGCTTTATAGTCCAAACACAGAGTCCTTGGTTCAATAATAACGATTATTATTAATTGAACTGCTCTGGTCAGACACTACAAGGAATACAGTGATTTCCGACGGCTGCGAGCCGTCGGTATCCGTCGGAAATGCCGTCGGTATAGAGAACACGGCTTTCGTCCTTTTCCTACGGAAACGACGACGTTTTTTCGATGGCTTCCAACGGCTGTTTCGACGGCAATTTCGACGGCCTTTCCGATGGTTAAGACGTCCACGTAGCTTGAAAAATCGCCGAAAAACCGTCTGAAGCCGTCGGGAGCCGTCGTTGATTTTTGGTCAATAAGCCGTCGAAAACCGTCGAGAGCCGTCGCTGATTTTTGGTCAATAAACCGTCGGGAGCTGTTAGAAATCTGGATGATTTTTTCTATTACAGTAGCCATTCGAATTCCAAACAGAACATCAATATCAATATATATCACAACACATCAAAATCAATATATATCAGATATATAAGCTAAAATCAATATCAATAACAATATAAAACTCAAACATTGCCATCTCAATCTCAAACTCAAACATTACCATCAATACAAAACAAACCGTCCATCATCAATCTCACACACCCAACAGCAATATGTACATCCAACATCAATGTACAACATGACCACATCAAACACGACATGTCCACAAATCAACCTCACCATCTCTCATTGTATATATACACAACTTTCAAAAACAAGCACTGCAAAACGTACCTCATGACTCGTAGGCAGCTTCGAAACCACCAGACGAAGGGAATGCTCTATGCTGCTCCATGTGCTCGGCCAAACACTGGTTCATTTGCTCCATTTGCACTGCTCGGAGGCGGTCATACTCCTACAGATGTGCACTCTGCAGTCGAAGCTCATTATTCTCAACTTTGTCCTGAGCCTTTTGATAAGCCTTTTGTGAGGCCCGAGTCTACAAAACAAGTCGAAATATGTTTAAGTTATTTACGTAATTTTTTTAAAAATTAAGAAATTTTTACAACTTAGTTAATTTTTATAAATTACCACTTGATTGATGTAGCCATAGCGCCTATTTCGCTATGTTGGGTCTATAACAGACTCGAAGATAGCGTCCTCCTCATTAGGGTCGATTACTCCCGTCTCAATTGCTCAAGCATCTGCGCATGTGCTTGCGTAAATCTTTGCTGCAATGCAAAATTAAATACAATTAAATATTACATGACATTATTATAATATTTTATAACTAATTAATTAAAATAATCATTATTGATAACTTATAAGTTAAAATAAACTTACCTGTGCGACGTATGCTTTATTATCCTCATGTCAGGCATACGTCATTGATCCCTCATCGTCGGTCTGCCTGATGGTATGGGTATGTGCAAATACGTCCATATACGAGACAGGAGCCTTACGTGCTCTTTCCTGCAATAATTGGTGTATATTATTGTTGTTCATACAAATTTATACAAAAAATGCAATAAATGTTCATAATTGCAATTAATCAATTTACCAGGTCCTTGCGACGATGCTGAAATGATTTCGAGCCACCACGGTGCGTGACTGGATTTTTCTTCCTGTTCGCTGAGTTCCTGTCTGACTCCGCCTGCAAATTAAAAATTAAGATTATATTTTACAGGTATAAATTAGGTTTTCTGTACTGAACAAATTAAGATGATATCTGGTAGACTTACCCCGAATTAATCACTTCTCCAACATGCGACCCAAGCATCCCATATGCTGGCGCCCATCCATCTTGGCTTCTTTCTAGATTTTTTTGATGTAGACATCGTATCATGGTAATTCTTTGTAACCTTAGAGTTCCAGTGGTGCTGACAAAGAGAAATGTCCTCTTCTTGTAGGTCTACCGCCCCCTGTATGTTGAAAAAAATATAAGTTATACATTAATACTTAGTCAGCAAATTGTAAAGTGATTATATATAATGATATATAAATTTACATTTACCATGAAGTCCTGATAGATGCTCTCCCGTACGTGCTCTGGGATCCTACTCCATTTAGCTAGCACGTAGTCATACGGCACATGTATGCCTGCTTAGAAATGCTGAGAACTATATTTGAAGGTTCAAGCTCAAAACACTGCATTAAATATGATACAAACAAAAGATGACTAATATATCATACAAAATATTTATAATGCTGAAGTAAATTTAATACTTACGATCCATCTGCCTTTGGTAGCAATCTGACCACCATACGCGGCGCCACCTGCGACGGGCCGCTGCCATCACCTCCACGGTGAACGGCCCCTCTCTGAAATGAAGAGGGGGAACCGGACTGTGAAGAACTCTGACACCTTAAGAAAGACATCTATAATACCTATCATATACATATTATTTTATTATGGCAGAACGTATCATTCAATTATGAGTAAACATATCAAGGTTTAACATCAATAAGCACATATAACATACCCAAAAAATGTAACATCAATACTCCCATAAATTACTTTTTTCCAATGTGTATACTATTAATCAGTCCTCATCGTTTTCTGATTCAAACCTGGTCTCGTACTCTATATTGTTTTCCTCTATGGTCTCAAATGCTTATACTAGTACATTTGATTCATCATTTCGTCATTTTCCTCGATATCCGCTTGGTACACTTGTTCGTTTGGAATATTCTTTCCATCAAATGTAAATCTTGCATTCGTTTTAAAAACTACCGACCAATCTGCTTTATCTCTTTTTACAGATGGATAAGGATCATAATAAAATTGTAGGGCTTGTTTTGCTAGTATAAACGGATCGTACTTATGATAACGTGATGTATGCTTTATTTCAATAATATTATATTTTTGGTGCATGTTGATTCTAGAACCTGGAACATTACCGAACCAGTTGCATCTAAAAAAATAAACTTCTTTCGCAGGTCTGGTGAAATATGTTAAATGCAAAACCTGAGTTAACATGCCATAAAAATCATTTATGTGACCATTTGAATCATCACTACCTCTAACATATACACCGGTATTGTTAGTTAATTTTTCAGCCCCATATTCTTTGGTGTTGAATTTGTATCCATTGACAAAGAATATTGGATATGTCTTGACTTTTCTTTTTGGTCCCATTGCAATATGTTTCAATCCTTCATCGACCATATAATTTATCGGATCATATACATGGTTTGAAAACAAAGTAGCAATTTTTTTGCTGATATCGCCGCTTGGATGCTGTGATTCGTAAATACTGCATATATAGATAATATATCGCATTATAATCAATACACATGTGTATTATTTAAGTAAATAATTTTAGATGTGTTATTTAATAATACCTAACAAATGGCGCAACTTCTGCATAGTTAAGAAGAACATATGTGTGGGCTCCATGGTAATCTATGTCGCCTAACCATACTTCCACATATTTTCCAGTAGGACGTCCCTTCTATTTAAAAACACATAGCATTGATTCAGAAGAAACTTGTTCAATGCCCACATAATTTCGCATAGCACTTTCAAAAGATAAGTTTACATGGTCGCTGAAATAATGAGGGAAAAGAACGAAGCTTCTTCTTCGATATATGATGTGCATATCGAACCTTCAACTCATGCTTTTTGTCTCACTTTTTTCTTTAGATGATTTAAGTACCTGTTAAGAATAATTATAATTAAATTTAATTACTTGTAATTAAATTAATATTTAACATACTCAATATTAATACCTTTCAAATGGATACATCCATCCATATTGTAGAAGACCTCGAAGACGTGCTTCAAACGGAAGATGAACAGGTAAATGCTCTATTACATTAAAGACATCCGGAGGAAATATTTTCTCCAGTTTGTAGAGCAGTATAGGAATTTCTTCCTCAAGTTTACGTAGACGATCAATTTTTAACGTAGTTGAACAAATCTCCTTATAAAACAAACTAAATTCTGTTACAACCGTCCAAATTTTTGTGGGCAATAGTTCTTTGAAAGCGACGGGTAACAAATGTTCCATGTTTACATGACAATCATGACTTTTCATCTCACTCAGTTTACCATTCTTATAGTCAACACATCTACGAAGACTAGAGGAAATCCCATCAGGGAATCTTAATCCTTCCACCCACTTTAATAGTACTTTAACTTGGTTACTGTCTAGCTCATAGCATGCTTTGGGTTTTTTGTGTCATTTGGCTTCATATGAAGCTCGGGACGATTGCATATTGCCTCTATATCACGTCTTGATTTCAAATCGTCCTTAGTCTTTCCTTTAACATTCAGAACTGTGTTAAACACATTATTGAACACATTTTTCTCGTTGTCCATCACGTCGATATTATGGCGAATTAGGAGATTTTTCCAATAAGGCAACTCCTAAAATATACTTTGTTTCCACCACTTATGAATCGTCGATTTACCTTGAATTTTAATTTGTTCGCCAGTTTCATGTATCTATGGATAATCCTTTACAAGGTCATAAATATCTTCGCTTGACAAAATCGTTGGTAGTCGCAAGTTCTCAATCTATTATTTGTAAGGTTTTTTTATCTTTTCTAAAAGGATGATTAATATGGAGAAAACATCGATGACAGTCAAACCACGAAATTTTCTTGCCATGTGGTAAAGAAAATGCTCATGTTTCTTCCATGCAATAAGGACAAGCTAGATGACCAGCCGTACTCCAACCTGAAAGCATTGGATACGTAGAAAAATCACTTATAGTCCACAACAGAGAAGCGAACATACGAATTTTTTTTTTGAAATGTCGTATGTTTCAACTCCTTCATACCACAATGTTTTCAACTCTTCAATCAACGGTTGTAAATATATGTTGATTCCTTGTATCGGATCATCAGGGCCAGGGATGACAATTGTGAGAAACATATACAGAGTTTTCATACACATCCACGGAGGTAAATTGTAAGGTGTAACGATTATAGGCCAAGATGAATATTTTGAAACAAATTGAGAGAACGGTGAAAATCCATCCATACATAAACCAAGTCTAACATTACGGCTCTCCACTGCGAAAGCGGGGTATGTGTTATCGAAATGCTTCCATGCTTCTCCATCAGTTAGGTGTGTTAACGTACCTTCTTCCTATGTTCTCACACTGTGCCATCTTATATGATGCGCGGTTATAGAAGATGCATATAAATTTTGAAGCCTAGGTGATGGGTAAGTAATGTACGCTTGTACGGAACTTCATTTCCCTTCTTTTTTCTTGGTTTGTATCTTTCCTGGTTACATATTTTACAATTCCTAAGATTGATGTCTTCTTTCCAAAACAACATTCAACCATTTGAACATGTATCTATTTTTTGATTCGGCAAACCAAAAGGCAGACATGAGATTTTTCACTTCATAATGGTTTTCGCACATTAAATTATCGGGTGGCATATGTCGTTTTGCAGCTTGTACTATAGCTGTAAACCCGGCTTCTATGAAGTTGTATTTTGATTTCATCGCAATGTATTCTGCAGTTATTAATAGTTGAGTACCGCTTGTGAAATCATCCCAAAGGGGTTTCTTAGCAGCATCCAATAAATCATAAAAAAAATTGTTCCAATACTTGGTTCTTCTTCGACATTAACATCGTTACCATCAACTTCAATGGTAGGGAACATTGAACGATCTGCATCTTCAACCATATCTTCTATGAGATTCGTTGGAACAATTTCATTATCCACCTCCTTCTCCGAATGTACTGGATTAAGTGCTATAAGTTCTCCATGACGATCCCACACCAAATAGTTCGGCACGAAACCATATTGGCGCAAATGAATTATTACCATATCCGGTATCAAATGCTTCAATAATTTGCACCTACTACATGGACAATGAATTTCTTCGTCGTTCCCATTATTACTTCAAGCGAATTCAATATAAAACTGTACACCATTTTGAAAATGTTCACTTATTGAGCCCCCAATTTCTCTTCTTTGTTGGTACATCCAGCTCCGATCGATAAAATAATTGACCATTTTTTCCTACTTTAAAACATAAAAACGTATTAATCATTTACGTATTGACATTTATTTTTCAATTAAATCATACATTTAAATTTTCGCAAATATATAATATTATTCTATTTAATTTTATTTTCAAATGGATTTACAAAAATTATATGAATATAATCTTAAATTTTTAGGTTATTGTTTTACACTTTGATGGTCGGTCATCCTACTTCCCATTACAAACACAGTAGTAATTATATTTTGTAAATCATTTAATTTTAAACTATTCAACAAAATTTCGGCTGCACTTCCCCTTTGTTCCCTGTATCTTACACATATGCGTGTACACAAGGAACAAAAAGAAAGTGTTGTCAAAATTTTGTGAACCGTTTAAAATAAAATAATTTGCAAAATATAATTACTTTATTGTGTTTGTAACTTGTCTAATACAGGGAAAAATCCGACAAATATTATATCAGATGAATATAAATGTCTGTTTTGTGATAAAAACGAATATCCATATAACGATCATATACAATACTTGTCACACGGTGCCAAAAACTATCTAAGGGATTTATAAAAAGTACAGCCTAATATACAACAACTTTTACAATAATTTATTTACATTCTAAGAAATGCATACACTAAATCATCGTTTTCGTCATCTTAAAAACGCATACACTAAATCCTGAGCACCGACTCTAATTAATCCATACTGGCCATAATGCGCGTATGCACTAATTAATCAATACATATACACCAATTAACGCATATATACAATAAGAAAATTATTTTTCTCAACATTTAAATGGTAGACAATTATAATAACAACTTAATTAGCATTCAATAGGGTATAACAAACAATCAATGTGGTATTATAAACAACTGTAATAACAAATTAACCCTAATTTAACAAATCAAAACTAAATAGGGTTTGTAAATCAAACCTTCTTGAAGAGCAATAGCTAATGGAGGGACTTGAAGATTAAAGATAGGGATAGTCTTGGAGGCGTGGAGGCTTGCTGACGGCGTGGAGTAGGTGAAGGAGGTAGTGGTGTTGAAATTTGGGAAGGAAATTCGGGTTGTAGATAATGAAGAAGAACTGTCGACCTGGGGCTGAAGTATTCGCGACTTTTCGACGGCTTCCGACGGCCGCCGATAGGTGCTTTTGCTACAGCTACCGATGGCTGCGGGCGGCTAGTTTATTTTATTTTCAATAATGTCACGGCGATTACTATTTGTTGGTAGCCGTCGACAAAAAATGACAAGCCGTCGGCAGTCATCGGAAATGAGCGTCGCAATAAATTATGTTTCTAGTAGTGAGTGACTTTGGCTTTGAGTTGACCGTGATACTAACCTCATATAATTAAGAAGATGAATCCTCTATTGAATAGTGATTCACTTCCAATACTTCCACTCGACCCAATTATAGTCACTCGATGGACCATGATTTGATTATAATCAAAGCGGAGCTTTCATATTGAAGATCCGTAGTATTCTCAAGTCAAGAGAACTGTGTAAATCAATCACATCGATATTTTTTGTTTGACCTTAATTATATTAACCAATAGAAAACTATTGAGTAAGTCATTCCACATTTATACAATAACTATCAGTACGTAAATTTTAGATGCCCACGGCAGTCATGAGTAATACACTGTCCAACATTTGGATAGCATTACATACTAATCTCAATACATACATCGATATCTAGTCTCAATGCATATTGATTAGGAACGTTTAAAATGGTATATTTGTTTTCATTGTGATAAATTACTCACGGTTACAATACTTTTGCAACTATTATCATGAAACATACCATTTATGGATTTTCTATTAAATATATACTTTTAGTTAAATTAATTAACTAATATAACACATTATATCAAGTATATAATAGAAAGAAAACATCTTTTATTTCCAAAAATATTGGTTATCGAGTTCGATATATGCAACAAATTACATAATTACCGTAGGGCATACCCATAACCCAATCACATTTGAGTTGGCCATTTCCAGAGTGACAACCATAGGATCATGATGGGAATATGAGACTGCCTTCTAATCCTTGGCAATGAAAGTGATGGGCCGATCTGGTTCCAACCTGAGTGCTTTGGATGCTCCGTTCTCTAAGGATGAAATGACCCTCCTATTTTCACACTAATTTCATTAGTGATTTTTTTTTTTAGAGATGATATATAGATATATCATCCATTACAAATATATTTCCCAGGGTCATTTTCTTTCTCTAATAAACAAAATATATCCAGGATCTTTCACAATATAAAAATATTGTTTTAATTCTAAATCATTCTTAACATACATATATGAAGATATCTATGTTATATTCTACTTGAATCAGAGTATGATAATAAGTAGAAATCCTTTTAAATCTATATTAAAATGTGATAAATTCCCTTTTTAAAAGATTACTTATTGTATCCAGATTTTTGACTATAGTGTCCACTGGAAATATGTGCTTTAGGCTGTTATTATACTTAAGAAATGATCAAGCAATAATCAGTGGAAAGCAAGCTTATAATATAGATGATTTTCTTAAAGTCTGGATAGTGTCAAACTCAGGTTAAAAGAAAGTGGATCATAAGTGAACACAAGCAACATCTAGGCGTAATGGAAACGCGCCTAACTTATACATTCAAGGTCACGAGTTCGAGTGCTATGCTGGTCGGTTCAAACACAATTTTTGGTTTTTCTTTTTATTTTTCTCCTGTATGGTTAGAAATCTGATACCTACCTATATTTGTACATATATATTTAATTTTTGCCTATAACCTAACATACAAAACAATTCTTCTTGCATAACTATTTTAAAAACCCATTCTTTCAACTGTTTTAAGAATTTACATTTATATTTTTGCCCAATATCAACATGTACACAGATATACATGTACATGTCAGTGTCTTTGTTCATTTTCCAGAAAACTGAGCTCAAATGTTCCCTTGCTTCATTGATTTGAAGTGAAACATTTGGCCTGACCTATGGCCTAACCATGTGGTTACCCTGGCCATTCTTTTGTTTGCATTTTTACAACCCAGATTATACACAAAACATTGATACCTTTCCTTTTCAAAAGCATGTGTATATATTTGTATGAATCAGACACCTTGTGATCAGATATATATCATTCTTCCTAACCATACTTCTCTTTTAAAAATACATCTTCAGGGTATAAACACTTCTTCTTGCATTTGGACTTATGTCAATATCATAAATTGGAGATATAGCAGTTTAATTCTTTTCTGGGTTTTCCCAATATAATTTTTTGTATATCTATATTCTTTTTGAAAGAACTCAGGATTAACTGAAATCATCATAAAATGATTATGCTTATAAAATCCAGATTTTTCCTCTAAATCAAAACAACTTTAGCAAATAGGTTTTCAAATCAGTTTAACATCAATATCCTTAGTACATACCAAATCAGAAATAACCAGAAACAACATAGCACATGTCTCTTACAAGTCCTTCCTACTTAATACATTTAGATAGCCATATCAATCAGGGAATACATGCATGAATTAACACATTCTAGCTTTTATTTCTAATTATCTTAGCATCCTCTATTCCATATCTTTTTAATCTTGCTTACTTAGCTCCATCACAACCTGCAAGAGCATCAGTGGCTGCCCCATTATAAATGAGACACCCCCATGTGCCATGAGCAATAAGGGTCAGATCTATGATCTGGTGTGAGCATTTCTAACATATCCATGATATTAAGCTAAGGATACAGCATAAATATACTTTGCATACTTGACAGGTATTATCATATACAATACATAAGAGCAAACATATGCATTAAAACAACTTTTATCTGGAACTGCTAAGGTTGCCTTTTCTTTTTCTTATAAATTCCTGGCCTCATCTGCTATAAGGAATCAAAGGGACACATTGCCATGAACTAATTAACATCATGGCACAAAGATCTCAGGACTTAAACAAGCCATGTGCCAACTTGTCTACTTCAAATAGGACAAGCATTCCAGCAGCCTTCTTGGCACAAAATCCTTAGTTATATCACTAAGTGTATTTATGTTCATTCTATCAATGATAGCTAGGTGTACAAACCACCTGTACACATGAAGCATACTAGTTACCTTGCAGGCATAATATTGCAAGCAAGTTAAAGGTTACTTTCTAGAGGTATAACACCCCAGTCATTTCATCTCACATTGTTTAGCATATAAACACCCTATTCAAGCATATACCAGAATGTTTGCAACTGAGAATAAATGCATGGCTCTATTGGGTTTATTTTGACTTTGCAAGCAACTATATTTAGCCAGATTTTAATCTTGTTTAAACATAGTTTTTAGGCTTGTAAATTTCTGTTTGGTTTAGGGCTCAGCACTTATAGAGAAAGACTCCATTGCACCCTTAACCAATTATTTCAAGCCTCAGCACCATACCAATGTATATGCAGCTCATAGTTTTCTTTTTCCATTCTTTGTCTTAAGCCATGATTCAGACTAGTTACAAATACTCTATTATATGTTCTTTAAGGTTTTTAGTATAACATACAGAGATGAAAATAGAACAACCAAGTTATACATCCATCATAGCAGATCATATCTCATCAAGCATTCATGAAACCATCAGTAGTCAACATGGTTTGTAAATCAAAACATGCAAAATATAGCATATAAAAGCTTGGCTGCCTAATCTCAGGTCTTAATGCCATGTATATGAGTGAGGATACTCACCTAAATGCTTACACAAGCTTAAACCAGAAAACCCTTCAAATCTTTAGCCTTATCTTCCTCTTCTTCCTTAGGTTAATTAATTAGTGAGAGAGCAGTTTTCTGATTGGGCTCTTGGTTTAAATAAGGGTTCTATCTAGGGTTTTGGGTGATGCAAAATCCCTATTTTAGCCCAGACCAGAATCATGCATTTGGCATTGCATATTCCCTCCCTCCTAACCCTTAATGTCCCGGCCAATATTTTAAAACAAGGCTAAATTGTGCCCATTTTCTTTTCTTTTCAGAAAGTGATTACTTTAAGTATTTTTATTATACTTACCTCAAACATGATAATGGTGTGACTTTCTATTTTCTGCCTATGTACATTTGCTTTCTTGCACTTTGGTTCTTATTGTTTTAGTGATTCCTTTATTGATTTTCTGCTCAAATAAGATCTGGATATATATATACATTTATACAACTATGGGTGTTAATTTAACTTTAACCTTTTATTTCAGAAAACATGTGCATACTTATGTGCATTTCTACACCTATTATTCAAATAAAAATTTCACTTATTCATTATAAATCAATGTTCTCTTCTGCCTTAATTTTCATACAAGTCATACATATGCATATATATATAGATATATATATATATATATACACACATCCTCAGGAATTTTAATATTCATGTCTAGGCCTATATTTCCTTTATTTAAAACATTTTACCTAAATGTTTTTCCTTCCTTGTTTTATTATTCAGGAATTCTGGATTTTCTCTTAGTGCCATAACTAGTGTGCACGTGCACACAACCTTGCACCTCTGAAAATCCCACCTATATAATAATTCTGATTTTCCCCCAGAATTTTAATCATTTATTTAAAAGAATTTTCCTCAAAATCTTGGGGTATTACAATCACCCCTTCTTTTAGGAATTGTGCCCTCACAATTTGCAACGTATTCTTTGAGTACTTCTACTTTCTTAGGGAAAATTTTTTCAAATATGCATGAGCAAATCAAATAGTCACTGTCTATCATACATATCAAACTTTCTTAGTAATCTAAGAATTTACCTTTTAAATTTGCAAAGAGCCTAGGGTAATCCATCCTGATTTTATCCTCTAGCTCCCAAGTACAATCACTAGGATCTATACTCCATTGAATCTTTACAAGCTTCAATGTCTTGTTTCTTAATTTCTTTTCTTCCCTTGCCACAATTCCCACTGGCTCTTTCTCATAGATTAGATCTGGATTAATCTGAACTTCAGTAGGCTTTTCTAAGATTTCCTCCTTGTCATGTACCCATCTCCTTAGTTGTGACACATGAAACACATTGTGCATTGCACTCATCTTCTCTGGAAGCTCCAGCTTATAGGCTAGTGAGCCTATCCTTTCCAAAATCTTGTATGGTCCAACATATCTAGGTCTGAGTTTCCCCTGCTTGCCAAATCTCAAGACTTTCTTCATTGGTGAAACCTTAATGAAGACATAATCACCTACTTTGAATTCCACTGACTTCCTCTTTGCATCAGCATACTTCTTTTGCCTATCTTGAGCTACTGCCATCCTCTTTCTCACCAGTCCTATTTTCTCTGTGATGTCCTTGACATATTCTGGCCCTAGGATAGCTTTCTCTCCTGCCTCAGCCCAACACATAGGTGATAGACATGGCTTTCCATATAGGGCTTCAAAGGGTGCCATTCCAATTGTGCTTTGGTGGCTATTATTGTATGTGAACTCAGCCAAATGGAGGTGGTCCTCCCAATTTCCTCCAAAGTCTAACACACATGCTCTAAGCAAATCCTCTAAAATTTTGTTTACCACTTCTGTTTGCCCATCTGATTGGGGGTGATAAGCAGTGCTTAGGCACAATTCACTCCCCATAGCTTCTTGGAAGCTCTTCCAGAATCTTGAAGTGAAGATTGTATCCCTATCACTCACTATAGTTTTAGGAACACCATGCAGTTTTACCACTTCTTTCATAAAAGTTTGGGCTAACCTAGGTGCATTTCTGTCTGCTTTCACTGGTATGAAGTGGGCTACTTTAGTCAGCCTATCTACAATCACCCAAATACTTGTATTTCCCCTCTTGGATCTAGGAAGACCATCTATAAAATCCATAGATATGTCTTCCCACTTCCACTGTGGTATACTAAGTGGCTGCAACAACCCTGAAGGTCTTTGGGTCTCAGCTTTTATTTGTTGACAAACCATGCACTTAGCAACATATCTAGCTACATCAGACTTCATTCCCTTCCACCAGTAGTCCCTTTTTAAGTTTTGGTACATTTTGGTGCTGCCTGGATGTATGGAATATTTGCTCCTATGGTACTCATTAAGGATTTCTTCTTTCAATTCTATGATGTTTGGGACACATATCCTTCCCTTGTACCTTAAGTATCCTTTTACATCTACGTGATAATCCTTCACTTCCTCCTTCTTTAATAGGAGAGACCTCTTTTCTGCTAAGTCTTGATCTTCTGCTTGCATTTTTGCCACCTTCAAGGCCAAATTTGATTGTAAAGTAATTAAACTTAACCTTCCTTTACTCCTTTCTTCCTCAATTATCTCCATACTTATCCCACTGCTCTCATCTATTTCCAAATCAGTGAGCATGGTCAAATCTCTAAACTCCTCCATCATCAACATGGCCACTTTTGCATGCTGCCTACTCAATGCATCTGCCACTTTATTAGCCTTGCCTGGTGTATAAAGTATATCTAAGTCATAAGCAGCAAGAAATTCAACCCATCTGTGTTGTCTCATATTTAAATCTTTCTGTGAAAAGAGATACTTTAAGGCCTTGTGATCAGTGTATAAAATGAACTTTGCACCCAATAAATAATGCCTCCAGAGCTTTAAGGCATATACTACTGCTGCCAACTCAAGATCATGAGTTGCATATCTAGTTTCATGGGGTTTTAGTTGTCTAGATGCATAGGCTATGACCTGATCTTGCTGCATCAACACAGCCCCTAGCCCTGACCCACATGCATCTGTATATACAACTAATCCCTCATTGCCTTCTGGTACTCTCAACACTGGTGATTTTACCAAAGCCTCCTTGATCTGGGTGAAAGCTTGTTCACACTTATCAGTCCATATAAACTTTTGGTTCTTCTTAGTCAGGTTAGTGAGTGGCATTGCTATTTTAGAAAATCCTTGTATAAACCTTCTATAGTATCCTGCCATCCCCATGAATGACCTAACTTCACTAACATTGTTAGGCTTCTTCCATGCTTGGATTGCTACTATCTTATTGGGGTTTACAGAAATTCCTCTAGCAGAGACAACATGTCCAAGAAAGTGTACTTCCTCTTGCCAGAACACACACTTAGAGAACTTTGCTTTCAAATCTTTTTCTCTTAATCTAGATAAGACCAAATGTAAGTGGTTCTCATGTTCCTCTATTGTTTTAGAGTAGATTAGAATGTCATCTATAAAAATCAGAACAAACTTGTCTAAGTAATCTCTGAATATCCTATTCATTAGGTCTACAAAGTAAGAAGGGGCATTTGTTAGCCCAAATGGCATAACCAGAAACTCATACAATCCATATCTTGTGTTGAATGCTGTATATTTAACACTTGATTCCTCAACCTTCATCTGATGAAACCCAGATGCCAAGTCTAGCCTAGAAAACACTTTAGCTCCACTGAGTTGATCAAAGAGATCATCTATCCTGGGTAATGGGTATTTGTTTTTGATGGTTACTTTGTTTAATTCTCTATAATCTATACACATTCTTAAAGTACCATCATTCTTTTTAACAAATACTACAGGAGCACCCCCGCATGAATTACTTGGCCTTATAAATCCCTTGGCTTCTAATTCTTCCAGCTGGTTCTTTAGCTCCTTTAATTCACTTGGCCCCATCCTTGTAGGCTTTTTGATAACTGGGCTAGCCCCAGGCATAAGGTTAATCTGGAATTCAACAGGTCTATGGTGTGAGACACCTTTTACTTCCCCAAATACATCCAAGTATTCTTTAACTATGGGGATTTCATTAATAGCTATTTCCTTGGGATTATTTTCTAATTCAATTAAATGATTTAGACTGTTTTCTTTGATAGGTTCACATAGAATTGTAACCCTTTGGCCTTTAGAATTTTGTAGTGAAATGGTGGATGCATCTAGGTCAATTATGGCTTTGAATTGTCTTAGCCAATCTGCCCCTAATATAACTCCTATATTTGGGAAATTTAGAACATATAAATTGGAAACAAATGTGTTTCCCCCTATGTTCAAATTCACATCCACACAAATCATATCTAATACACTAGAACTTCCTAAAGGGCTTTGTATTAACAGAGGTATTTCAGCCAAATTGCAGTTCATTTTCAACCTTTTAACTATTTCATGGGAAATGAGTGAGTGGGTTGCCCCGGTATCATATATTACAGCTAAAGGTATGGTACAAATAAATAGTGTACCTTCCACTTGCCCATGGTTTTCAGCATTAGCCTCAATTATGGCCTTGCCCCTACCTTCCAGGTTTGCCACTTTCCATTGTTGCTTGTATTCTGGGTAATTTCTTTTCATATGCCCTTCCTTCCCACATAGAAAGCATTTGAAAGCTCCCCCTTTAAGCTCTGGGCATCTTGGCTTAATATGGCCTTCTTTCCCACAATGGTTGCAAACTATTTTTCTTTTGGCTTCATTGGGCTTTGCATCTACTGCCTTCTTACCATCTGCCTCTCCTTTCTTCTTATCATAAGGATGGTACTTCCCTTTGTTCTTCTTGTTGCTATTGTTTTTGAAGCTCCTAAACTTATCTCTTTCCTTGTCATGCTGCTCAATCTTCAGAGCCAAATCTATCACTTGATCAAAAGTTCTGTCAGCATAAGGTAATATAGCCCTGCTAAGCCCTGGGTTCAATCCCTTGATGTATCTATCATTTTTGGATGCTTCATCAGCTACTAACATTGCCCCATAGGTTGACAATCCCTCAAACTTCTGGGTGTATTCTGTGACATTCATAGTCCCCTGTCTAAGTTTGATGAACTCCTCAAGTAAAGTGGTTTTTGCTGAGGCTGGAACAAACCTTGCCTCTAACATCTCCTTAAATTGATTCCAATTAATATCATTTTCATTCCGGCCAGCTATGATCACCTCCCACCAACTCAAAGCTGCACCTTTTAATTGCCTTGAGGCCACTTGCCTCTTCCTTTGGTCATCTAGTTGCATATCAGTGAAGATCCTCTCTAATGTCCTCAGCCATGCTTGAATCTCCATTACACTTTCAGTTCCTTCAAAGCTCTTGCCTCCCAAGCTGGTATAAGTCTTCACTAACTTGGAGAGCTCCTCATATGGGTTCTCAGGTCTGTGCCCAATTCCATCTCTCAAAACTCTCACAAATTCCTGCATGTCAAGCATTTGTGGTGTGCTAGATCCTCCTTGATGATGAGACCCTCTTCCTACCATATTTCTAAAAGTATATGTATTTCATCTTATTAGTTTATAACACTTAGCTTTAATTTTAAATTGGTTGTATCTTTCCTATTTAATCATTGTGTATGTCACATGCACACACATACATACATTCAGGGAATACTTATAAACAGTCAAATATATAAACAAACCTAGTATAAACATAAACATACAAACATTTTGCTATGTTAATTAAAACATAGCTCTGATACCAAATGAAATGACCCTCCTATTTTCACACTAATTTCATTAGTGATTTTTTTTTTTTAGAGATGATATATAGATATATCATCCATTACAAATATATTTCCCAGGGTCATTTTCTTTCTCTAATAAACAAAATATATCCAGGATCTTTCACAATATAAAAATATTGTTTTAATTCTAAATCATTCTTAACATACATATATGAAGATATCTATGTTATATTCTACTTGAATTAGAGTATGATAATAAGTAGAAATCCTTTTAAATCTATATTAAAATGTGATAAATTCCCTTTTTAAAAGATTACTTATTGTATCCAGATTTTTGACTATAGTGTCCACTGGAAATATGTGCTTTAGGCTGTTATTATACTTAAGAAATGATCAAGCAATAATCAGTGGAAAGCAAGCTTATAATATAGATGATTTTCTTAAAGTCTGGATAGTGTCAAACTCAGGTTAAAAGAAAGTGGATCATAAGTGAACACAAGCAACATCTAGGCGTAATGGAAACGCGCCTAACTTATACATTCAAGGTCACGAGTTCGAGTGCTATGCTGGTCGGTTCAAACACAATTTTTGGTTTTTCTTTTTATTTTTCTCCTGTATGGTTAGAAATCTGATACCTACCTATATTTGTACATATATATTTAATTTTTGCCTATAACCTAACATACAAAACAATTCTTCTTGCATAACTATTTTTAAAACCCATTCTTTCAACTGTTTTAAGAATTTACATTTATATTTTTGCCCAATATCAACATGTACACAGATATACATGTACATGTCAGTGTCTTTGTTCATTTTCCAGAAAACTGAGCTCAAATGTTCCCTTGCTTCATTGATTTGAAGTGAAACATTTGGCCAGACCTATGGCCTAACCATGTGGTTACCCTGGCCATTCTTTTGTTTGCATTTTTACAACCCAGATTATACACAAAACATTGATACCTTTCCTTTTCAAAAGCATGTGTATATATTTGTATGAATCAGACACCTTGTGATCAGATATATATCATTCTTCCTAACCATACTTCTCTTTTAAAAATACATCTTCAGGGTATAAACACTTCTTCTTGCATTTGGACTTATGTCAATATCATAAATTGGAGATATAGCAGTTTAATTCTTTTCTGGGTTTTCCCAATATAATTTTCTGTATATCTATATTCTTTTTGAAAGAACTCAGGATTAACTGAAATCATCATAAAATGATTATGCTTATAAAATCCAGATTTTTCCTCTAAATCAAAACAACTTTAGCAAATAGGTTTTCAAATCAGTTTAACATCAATATCCTTAGTACATACCAAATCAGAAATAACCAGAAACAACATAGCACATGTCTCTTACAAGTCCTTCCTACTTAATACATTTAGATAGCCATATCAATCAGGGAATACATGCATGAATTAACACATTCTAGCTTTTATTTCTAATTATCTTAGCATCCTCTATTCCATATCTTTTTAATCTTGCTTACTTAGCTCCATCACAACCTGCAAGAGCATCAGTGGCTGCCCCATTATAAATGAGACACCCCCATGTGCCATGAGCAATAAGGGTCAGATCTATGATCTGGTGTGAGCATTTCTAACATATCCATGATATTAAGCTAAGGATACAGCATAAATATACTTTGCATACTTGACAGGTATTATCATATACAATACATAAGAGCAAACATATGCATTAAAACAACTTTTATCTGGAACTGCTAAGGTTGCCTTTTCTTTTTCTTATAAATTCCTGGCCTCATCTGCTATAAGGAATCAAAGGGACACATTGCCATGAACTAATTAACATCATGGCACAAAGATCTCAGGACTTAAACAAGCCATGTCCCAACTTGTCTACTTCAAATAGGACAAGCATTCCAGCAGCCTTCTTGGCACAAAATCCTTAGTTATATCACTAAGTGTATTTATGTTCATTCTATCAATGATAGCTAGGTGTACAAACCACCTGTACACATGAAGCATACTAGTTACCTTGCAGGCATAATATTGCAAGCAAGTTAAAGGTTACTTTCTAGAGGTATAACACCCCAGTCATTTCATCTCACATTGTTTAGCATATAAACACCCTATTCAAGCATATACCAGAATGTTTGCAACTGAGAATAAATGCATGGCTCTATTGGGTTTATTTTGACTTTGCAAGCAACTATATTTAGCCAGATTTTAATCTTGTTTAAACATAGTTTTTAGGCTTGTAAATTTCTGTTTGGTTTAGGGCTCAGCACTTATAGAGAAAGACTCCATTGCACCCTTAACCAATTATTTCAAGCCTCAGCACCATACCAATGTATATGCAGCTCATAGTTTTCTTTTTCCATTCTTTGTCTTAAGCCATGATTCAGACTAGTTACAAATACTCTATTATATGTTCTTTAAGGTTTTTAGTATAACATACAGAGATGAAAATAGAACAACCAAGTTATACATCCATCATAGCAGATCATATCTCATCAAGCATTCATGAAACCATCAGTAGTCAACATGGTTTGTAAATCAAAACATGCAAAATATAGCATATAAAAGCTTGGCTGCCTAATCTCAGGTCTTAATGCCATGTATATGAGTGAGGATACTCACCTAAATGCTTACACAAGCTTAAACCAGAAAACCCTTCAAATCTTTAGCCTTATCTTCCTCTTCTTCCTTAGGTTAATTAATTAGTGAGAGAGCAGTTTTCTGATTGGGCTCTTGGTTTAAATAAGGGTTCTATCTAGGGTTTTGGGTGATGCAAAATCCCTATTTTAGCCCAGACCAGAATCATGCATTTGGCATTGCATATTCCCTCCCTCCTAACCCTTAATGTCCCGGCCAATATTTTAAAACAAGGCTAAATTGTGCCCATTTTCTTTTCTTTTCAGAAAGTGATTACTTTAAGTATTTTTATTATACTTACCTCAAACATGATAATGGTGTGACTTTCTATTTTCTGCCTATGTACATTTGCTTTCTTGCACTTTGGTTCTTACTGTTTTAGTGATTCCTTTATTGATTTTCTGCTCAAATAAGATCTGGATATATATATACATTTATACAACTATGGGTGTTAATTTAACTTTAACCTTTTATTTCAGAAAACATGTGCATACTTATGTGCATTTCTACACCTATTATTCAAATAAAAATTTCACTTATTCATTATAAATCAATGTTCTCTTCTGCCTTAATTTTCAGACAAGTCATACATATGCATATATATATAGATATATATATATATATATACACACACATCCTCAGGAATTTTAATATTCATGTCTAGGCCTATATTTCCTTTATTTAAAACATTTTACCTAAATGTTTTTCCTTCCTTGTTTTATTATTCAGGAATTCTGGATTTTCTCTTAGTGCCATAACTAGTGTGCACGTGCACACATGCACACAACCTTGCACCTCTGAAAATCCCACCTATATAATAATTTTGATTTTCCCCCAGAATTTTAATCATTTATTTAAAAGAATTTTCCTCAAAATCTTGGGGTATTACAAAGGAATATACCTGTCTTGCAGAGCTCACTTACCTCTGATACCGAGATCGTGCTCCCAGCTACATATGGGCCTCTGCATATGGTCAAGATGTCGGTGACTTTGCTGCGACATTGCTATTGGGTTGCTGAGGCGGTGTCGATCGGTTATCGCGATTGTCCCTCTATTCTACTTGATCATGAACAAACCCTAAATGGATCCCTTCCTTGATAAGCCTTTCAGCTTCATCTTTGAGCACCCAACACTCATTGGTACTGTGGTTGTTGATTTGGTGGAATCGACAATATTTGTTGTTGCCTCTAGGCTTTTCCCTTTTTTCGTCTCTAGCTGTGTTTGGTCTTTGAAACTATACTTGGTCCTAGGTCGCAAGGTATATTGATTCCATATCCTTGTATAAATCAACATAGTTGGCATACCTATACCTTTATGGAGTGCTGACCTTAGCTTGCCTTTTGGTGTCATTTTGTCGACCACTGGGTCGACGGTCAGTGTTATTATGAGGACCGACCAAGCTAGGTTATATGTCAGGAGTAGTGTCACTATCAAAAATATCAGCATCTTCCATTCACATTATGTCGCTTTCCTAATGATAGAATTTAGTTAGGGATGCAACCAGCTACCTTTGAAGCTCTTTCCATATTCTGTACTTATACCCGATCCACGAGCAAAGGGCCATGACTAGGTTGTTTGTCGGCAAGCCTAGGCTGGATTGATTCTTTATGGAAATGATTGACATACGACGGCGAATTTTTAGTTGGCCCCTATCATATGTTACCTGACTCACTAGCCGTCATGACATTAGCTTTTGAAGTGAAGAACTTAATCTTGAAATCTTCACATGGCTAGGTCCAAGAATTGATGATGTTCGATTGCAGATGCAAGAACCAGCGGGAGGTTGGTCCTATGAGAGTGGATGGAAAGGGTAGACATTTTGTTAGGCGGAAGGTTGATCGGCATGGGTGATGGAGTTTAATTCAGTAATGTGGTCAATGGGTCAGAACTCCCATCATACTTATCAAAGGGCAGCAAGGCATATCGCCTATGAATTTAAGTATCCAAGATTTCCTTAGAAAATTGCTCCCCATTCTCGTTATAAGAAAACCACCCCCGGTATTTCGAGCTTGCATTCTATTGAGCTGGCGGTGAAGGATGTTTTAGCCAATTACCGGTTGTGGGTTCAATCGACGCCATAGTGGATTGGGGGACCGATGGCAGGAAGGGGAGTGATGATAATGATGACGTGTTAGAGTGGGAGAACTCCTTTCCCTGTGCACAAAGGGCGGTCGTGAGTGACCGGCCCACCCTTCCCTCCATCTATTCCAAGCCACACCTAGAGTGTGCAGTGGGATCCCCGTGCTCCTTGCCAATGACCAGAGCACCGTCATTGAGGTTTTTAAAAGTAGATGTCCATAGACGTTCAAATGCAGATAGTCATTCCGATAAAGGGGAATGACGAGGTCTTGGCTCTTTAGGTGCAGCCATATTTGGAGCAATATCAACATGGCTTGTCATGCATGCACCATACCTCCATGGATGAGCATATACATCCATGAATAGAGTTTTAGGAACCACTCTATCCTAGGTCTCAACAGTGTTCATGAGGTCGTAGGCGTAAGGGCGGGTTGGTGAACAGGCGGGTTGACAAGGTCGACTACAGGAGGAGCAGGTAGGACAGCTTACAATAGCTTGGGTGTTCAACTACGTCCTCGGACTTTACACTTCTTGGGCCAAAGTTTCCACGTTTGTTAACTGTTACAACACGGTATGTTGCATATCATTGTTGAGCCTAGGAATGAGGCAGGCAATACTGGCGACAATATTACCATTGGTTCCACGCTCATTGAAGTTGTTACCTTCGACCTCATGAACTAGGTCCATGGTAACAAGTCAGATCATATTTTTGGAGAGGAGAAAAGTGATGAAAGGGAGAGAGCTTTTGGGGGAGGGCCCTTCTTCTACCCCAAAGTATTGACTAAAGATTTAGCCAACCTCGAAATTAGTCTATTGCATTATGAAATGAAACATTACTTGCTAATCACTAGTTAAAAATGTAAAATGGGGATGAAATAAAGTAAAGCAAAGTGACACCAAATATAGAGTGGTTCGACGTGCTTGCCTAAGTCCACTATGAAAATCTTATACTATATTTCTCTTTTAGAATTATAAGGAATTATAAGAGAATAATAAGAAACAAACACTTAAGACTAAAAGGTAGCCAACCATAAGTACTCAGGTTTTGATTTGCTATAAGGAGAGCTATGGAAAGGAGATAACAACCATAATTCTAATAATTTCCTATCCCATTAAAGTGGCAATGCATGGGGTATTTATAGCAGTTGAAATGGATGATGAATGGAGGAGATTTCATAGTAAAATATGCGAAAAACATGCATAATCATTGATCTAGTCGCATGGGCTGATGGAAGACAGCTATAAAGACGAAAAAGAATGAGTGGTTGAGAAGCATGATAATTTTCCTTTTGTACTTAGTGCACGCATTGCATTTAATGCGGATTAAATACTGACGGTAAACTAGAGAAGTAGGTATGATTTTGGGTGCTTTGTTACAGTACCTTATACATTTGACCATATGGCTTGTCATTTACTATTATACGCCTATGTGGCAAGGCAAATGAGTGACCTCCGCCAACCGCAGTGATACTAGAAGTTGAATACTGCTAAGAACCAAAATGCAAAGAATGTGCATGGTCGGCTGTGATATGATTGGACAGGCCATGGTAATGCCAAGGCAGAGGCAGGTCATGCTTGAGTCGGTCTAGACAGATGTATTCGCTATTGAAGTCGTCTTGAGTGTGTCGGTCGACTATGGTGCCAGTCTTGATGGACTGGCCTGAAGCCAAGTTGGATGCAGATCGCCATGAGCAGCTGGTTGCTTAATGCCTAAGTTTGCTAAGAAGGGTTTAATGGTACTAAAGACCAAGTTGTGAGAGAGGTGCCAGACCAGCAAAATAGATGACGAGATGGGCTACTTGGGACCGGTCTAAGGCGGTTGTGATGAAGTCGGGCCGAAGACGGGTCATGCTTGAGTTGGTTTTGTCTAATGAGCTAGCTTGAAATTGATTTGGAGTGATACTAAGTAGTTGGGTTACTCTAGAGCCATATTGAGTGTGGGTCGGTATGAAAGGGTCGTCAAAGATGAGATGGGCCAGTGGGCACTGAGCTGGGCTGGGCTTAGTTGTCATGTTCTTGTTAGATGGGTTGGCTATTTGAAGTCGCATGAGGAGAGACGATCGACCATCGATCTGAATTGCTACTGAGTGGATACTAGTTTAGAGCCAGCTTGATTTTGGGTCGATATAAGTGGACCGGTCGAAGATTGGCTTGGTCGGCTTTGATTGGGCCAGGCTACACTTTAATCGGCTCGCTAATAACTTACGAGAAAAATGATCAACGTCTACCTTTTAACAACGATAATTTACATACATTCTCTTTGTCAACACTATGTCACTATATCACATTAGGATATATGGAATTTGTTATTGGTCAAGATTCCAATATTATCCACATTCAACTCAACCAGTCCATACACAGAGCCTTTGGTTCAATAATAACATTTATTATTAATCATTCTACTATTGTCTGATATTTTTACTTTGAGTTGACTACAGTTGATCGTGATCCTAAGTTCCTAACCTCATACAACTACGGAGACGAATTCTTTATTAAATTGTGTTTCACTTCCAATGCTTTAACCCAAACCCCTATCATATTCACTTGATGGCCACCATGCCATGATTTTACTATAATCAAAGTGGAGTATCCAGATTGAAGCTCAATAGTATTCTCAAGTTGAGAGAACCATGCAACATCGAAGAGAAAAGTGTAACATCATCACACTGAGATTTCCTGTTTAACCTAGTCACCCACAAGAAATCTCGAATGAGTAATTTCATAATTATCCAATAACTACTGGTACGTAATCCCTTGGTGCCCCCAACAGTCATGAATAATACACTGTCCAACGTTTAGATAGCGTTAAGTACTTTGGTCTCAACGGTTGTATCGACGTCTATTCTCAAAATATCTCGACCAGGAATATTTAAAATAATATGTTATTTTATATTGTGATAATTTTCTCATAATTATAAATATTTGTAACTATTATCACATAACATTAGTTAAGGATTTTTGAATTAATATACTTTAAATCGATTAATTAATTATACCATAGTATAACAAAGTATATAATAGAAATCAAATACCTTTATTACAAACAAAATTGGTTATAGAGTTAGATAATTTACAATAAATTATATAATTGCCTCTAAGGCATACACCTAACTCTATCACTATCTCAACGGTAATCGCAGGTATAATGAAGAATAATGATGTCAAAGAGAATTATCGGAATATGGAATGGTATAATCTAACATGAAAAGTTGTGAGAACCAATTGAAATGAAACACGTGTAAGAGCATTTAATATGAAAATGACTGATAAGACTATTGAAAAGATGGATGAAGATCTCCAAATTTGCCTCTTTATATATTAGCGCAGACTTGGAGGGCAAGTGTTACATCAATTTTCTTATCAAAATATTTTGCAAGTAAGCAATACAAAGCCAAATAGACAATGCAAAGAACTACACAACTTGTGTAATATATATTATGGGTGCACATAGTTTTCAATGTGTTGGGTCTCTGTAGTACAAGTAAGATATATCCTTAAGCTACATCAACTAGAAATTGTGCATGTTCCAGATACAACACACGAGGCACCTCGAATCTCATATTATGCTATCATAAACCAAATAGCTACGGCTCAACCAATAGCATGGTATAACACTCAACTGCATAGTATAACTCAACCAGGGGAAAAGCACTGATACACTTCAAAGTGACGAACCATAAGACCAAAGGTGAAATTATGTCAGGAGTCATCCCACAAAAACTGATTTGTTTAAAACCATCAACACATAGCATAGATCTCGGATACATAACGATCATCCAATGGTATCCCGCCAATTCTAGCAATTTGAAAACAAATTATCCCACCTAAACCAAAATAGTAATGCACGACACACAATTCAAGACAAGCCCGATGAGAGACACATGGCAATATCTGACGATAGCAATTGAGTATAAAAGTTATGTTATCGATTTGTATGATGTCATTCACCTATAAAGAAAATGGCATATTGTAGAAAAGGGGGATCAAAAAGGTTTAAGTTAGAGAATTTATATAAAAAATATATTAAAAAGACAATGTCAGGACCATTATAAATCTTATACTTGTACTTAAAAAAATTATAAAAGAGAGAGATAGATTTGACCCCTGGACCTAGAATTCCTTAACATCTGAACC
The DNA here is from genome assembly GCA_030737815.1 of Allium fistulosum. Classification (NCBI taxonomy): domain Eukaryota; kingdom Viridiplantae; phylum Streptophyta; class Magnoliopsida; order Asparagales; family Amaryllidaceae; genus Allium; species Allium fistulosum. The sequence goes on along the minus strand of CM060901.1, from coordinate 538,806,432 downwards.
ACGTAAATCTCTATATTTTTTTTATTTCTACTATTTATTTGTTTCTCTACATTAATTCTCTAAAAAAATAGATTAAATTCAACCAGACATTTTAACAAACAGTTAAGCTGCTACCTCTTAGTCGTATAAGCGTACAATAATACAATTACTTCATATTTATTGGTATTGTGAGACCAAATATCTCATTAACAACTAACATTTATAGATTAATCAAATTACTTTGTCCGAAGATTTATGCCTTCTTATCAAATTTCAATTACAATGACGCTAACATTATGTATCAAATGAGACGAATCTTCTCTTGATTAGTGTTTCACTTCATGAGTCTCGCCACATATACCAGCTATGGTCATAACATGAATCAATATTATGTGATTGATCATAACCGAAGTAAAGTCTTCACTCATAAGATTTACAATACTCTCAAATTGAAAGACTATTGCACATCCCTGTATGAGAGCTTCTATTTGACTAAGGTAAAATAACTTATAGAAGATTCTCGATGAATCGTTCTATATTATTTCAAATAACTACAAGTACGTAACCTACTGATGCCCCCAACGATCATGAGTAAACCACTATCCGTTGTATGAATAACATTATGTATAGTAGTCTCGTTGGTGTAACAATATCTTGTTCTTGAAATGCCAAAATACTATAAACGGTCAAAAGGTAAATGTTTATTTTATTTGTATGATCCAATACTCATGGTTACTACATGATCAAACGATTTGTCCTAGTGAAATCTACTTCTACGTTGTAATGTACACTTAGTGGTAGGCCTGTCAAACGGGTTGGGTTGGGTCAAAATGGATTGTGTCGAGTTTGACCCAACTCATTTATGACTCATTCTTTTTTACCCATTTATGACCCAACCCACTTAATAAGCGGGTTACCCATTTAAAGATTTAAACTTAATTTGACTAATAAAAAACAAATAAATATAAAATAATTCTAATTCTAATTTTTATGTTTTGAATTCCGATAAAAAATTAAAATTCTAATTTTCATCAAAATTCAAATACGGGGATGCGGTAACTTATTATTTTCTAAGTACAACTGTCAGTTCCCTTGGAGAACTACAGTGTGCGTTCACACGATGAAGTATCTGAGTGTTCCATACTGTCCGTAATTTAGGTGGGAGTTAATCGGTCGAAGTCCCGCCTGATTCTGAGTTAGAACGAAGGAGTTATTGCAGTCTGAACAAAAAAATAGCGGCTTCTGCACTAGGCGGAGTTCAAATATGTGGATGTGGTAGCCTGTTATTTTCTAAGTACAACTGTCAGTCCCATTGGAGAACTACAGTGTGCGTTTACACGATGAAGTATCCGAGTGTTCCATACCGTCCGTAATTTAGACTGGAGTTAATCGGTCGAAGTCTCGCCTGATTCTGAGTTAGAACGAAGGAGTTATTGCAGTCCGAAAAAAAAAATAGCGGCTTCTGCACTAGGCGGAGTTCAAATATGGGGATGTGGTAGCCTATTATTTTCTAAGTACAACTGTCAGTCCCCTAGGAGAACTACAGTGTGCGTTCACACGATGAAGTATCCGAGTGTTATACACTGTCTGTAATTTAGGTGGGAGTTAATCGGTCGAAATCCCGCCCGATTCCGAGTTTGAACGAAGGAGTTATTGCAGTCGGAACAAAAAAAATAGCGGCTTCTGCACTAGGCGGAGTTCAAATATGGAGATGTGGTAGCCTATTATTTTCTAAGTACAACTGTCAGTCCCCTAGGAGAACTACAGTGTGCGTTCACACGATGAAGTATCCGAGTGTTCCACACTGTCTGTAATTTAGGTGGGAGTTAATCGGTCGAAATCCCGCCTGATTTCGAGTTAGAACGAAGGAGTTATTGCAGTCGGACAAAAAAAATAGCAGCATCTGCACTAGGCGGAGTTCAAATATGGAGATGTGGTAGTCTATTATTTTCTAAGTACAACTGTCAGTCCCCTTGGAGAACTACAGTGTGCGTTCACACGGTGAAGTATCCGAGTGTTCCACAATGTCTGTAATTTAGGTGGGAGTTAATCGGTCGAAATCCCGCCTGATTTCGAGTTAGAACGAAGAAGTTATTGAAGTCGGAACAAAAAAAATAGCGGCTTCTGCACTAGGCGGAGTTCAAATATGGAGATGTGGTAGTCTATTATTTTCTAAGTACAACTGTCAGTCCCCTTGGAGAACTACAGTGTGCGTTCACACGGTGAAGTATCCGAGTATTCCACACTGTCCGTAATTTAGGTGGGAGTTAATTGGTCGAAATCCCACCTGATTCCGAGTTAGTACGAAGGAGTTATTACAGTCTGAACAAAAAAAATAGCGGCTTTTGCACTAGGCGGAGTTCAAATATGGGGATGCGGTAGCCTATTATTTTCTACGTACAACTGTCAGTATCTATGAAAAACTATAATGTATGTTCAAAATTCTTATCTTTCAAATTTATATTATAATTTAATGTTTTTTAATAAATGGGTTACCCATTTACAACCCTTTTAAAAATGGGTCGACCCAACGCATAACCCATTTAATTATATTCATAAATGGGTTGACCCAACCCATTTATAAGTAGGGTAAATGGGTTGGGTCATATTTTGACAGGTCTACTTAGCGGTGGGGCATACCAATTTATGTAACTCTCTCAAAAAAGGTCTATTCTTCTGTTGTGCTTTCCTTGCTAAGTGATTATTCGGTCTAACTCTTCATATCTGTCATACAACTGCTACGACTAGTTGTGTTGGGTAGGGCTGCACACAACCCATATCCAATCCGACTCAACCCACCAACCCGACCCAACCCACATAAACCCAACCCAACTCATCCTAGTTCGGGTCGGATATGGGTTACAATTTGTAACCCATACTATATATGGGTCGGGTGTGTTATTTTGTTCAACCCAACCCTACTTTAACCAACCCAACCCTATATTAAAAACCTAATTTAATATCAATACACTTAAAATTAGAATAGTCTAATCTTAGAATAATGTTTATGTATTCTACAGTAAATATACAAAAAAACATATTTTATGTTAACCCAAACAAGATAGAATTTGGCAAAGATATTCCAAAGGGCATTTTAATGTATTTTAAAATGAAACACTTTTCTACTATGTAGTGAACTAATTTCATATGATGTGTTTTACAATGAAATTTTAATAAAATATATGTTATAATGAATTAGTTAGTTTAAGTGCGTTATGCTAGCTAAAATCTAATATATTATGTTGAACATTTTAATGTTATTTTTAGAAAATATTCCCTTATATTCTCATTTTTTATTAGATTCATGCAACCCAACCCAACCCTACTAAACCCGACCCAACTCATACTTCGACCCAACTCATATCCAACCTCATATAGGGTCGGATACGGGTTGAGCTACCTTAAACTCATATCTATGCGGATCGGATGAAATATTTGGTCTGATCCGACCCAACTCATACTTTGTGCAGCCCTAGTGTTGGGGAAGCACAAAATGACAACTACAGTAAATATCAGATAAAGAGAGATTAAATGAATACAGAGATTTTATGTGGAAAATACTCTCAAAAAATTTGATGCAAATAGCCATAGAACTTTTATTGCACATGCAAAGCACATTATCTCTCCATAACGAGCAGAATATAATACTATAGATGCACTCTCATTGGGTAGGAGAAACAGATTTACTAAGCATTCTACTCTTGGAATGAAAATTCTAAGAACATGTTTAATTATCCATGCCTATGTCCAAGTAAAGAAAAGAAAGCATTGCGTGAAAATAAATAAAACCATCTTTTACCTAAAATCAAAGAAATAGTTCTACCAAAAGAAACAACTTTACGATTCAACAAAGAAATAAGTCTTCCTTTGCAACAAAAAATATGATATTACCACATCAACAGAATAATCGCAGAGTACATACTACGCATCACAGCATCACCATTATCCAATTTTCAATGCATAAAAAATGAATCTCGCTACTCAATTATAATAGGTAACCAAACTAACGACTCAAGTTAAAAACACTAGCAAAATGAAATGTAAAGGAGCGAAGTCCAATCTATTAGAGAAGCACCAACTGAAATCCAAGTTTCAGAGTCAAACACGAAAATATATTTTTCATTCTTGTTAAAACATTAGTCTAATATATACCCATAGACATCGGTCTAATATACATACCCATACATCTAACTCTTATTATCCATCTATCTACATACCAAAAACCAAAAAAATAGTATCAATAAAATGTCTGAACTCTTCCTTCTCTACTACTAGGAAGAACCCTTCTGATCAAAACAGAATTTGACTTCTCTGCATTAAAAGTATCGCTTCCTCTACCTCTACAATCTACTGTTAGTTTCCTACTCTCGACATTGCCACCACTGCTCCCATCCAACTGTGAAAACTGATAAGTATCTCTACTCCTTCCCCAACCCAAGCTCTCGTCGTAACTTGCAACATTTTCTTCTCCATGGATATCAGAGTTGATATAAAATCGACCTGAATCTCCGAACTCTTCTGTGCTTGTGCTGGAATCTCTTGTGCTACATGAGCCCTCGTCTGAGTTGCTGAAGACAGACGAGGTGTCACTGTATGAGCTTGTTCTTTGAAAAGGGAGTTTTTCGTTGAATCTCACGCTTCTAGAAGCTTTCGAATCATTGCGTATAGCATTACGAATCAAGCTTGGAGCACGAGGCGAGCACCTGTGGTATATACCTTGACATCAATTTCGGAGTTTACAAAAAATGAACAAAAGAAGGAAAAAAAATCCAATCTATAGCTTACCTTGTGTAGAAGAGCATATATGCATTTTTGGACAAGACATGTGCCAAATCTACAGGTTTAACCTGCCATAATATTGCAGCAAATGTCAGCCAAGTTTGAGTGGAAATAGTAGTAAGAAAGACGCTTGTATAACAAAATATGATGATCAGAAGCACAAAATACACCTTGCTATCATCAGTTTTATACCACTTTCCATGTGCACTTTTCACGTAGCTCACATAATGACCAGAAAATGTAGCATTCATTATGTCTTGATGCACAACCACCGCATATAGAGTATATACTGGAGATTTGTCATCAGTCGCATGCATGTACGGAGCTAGATTCAGTATCTCAGGGAATTTGACTGTCTTGTTGAGTTTGCCAAATTTACCAGACTGTACTAAAAAGAATAGGTCAATGGATGAAGTGAAAGCAATATAAATTAGTAAAGTGGATAAAGATGTTGGAACAAACCTGGAATCTTTTTAAGGCAATTGTGAGCACATTTGGAGCCTCCAGTATAGTTAATTTCTTTTTAGCCCGCTCGTATGATTTGCATCTGAAAAGTATAACAATTACATTAAGGTACATCAGTGGATTATAATAACAAAATTAGCATCCAGACCTAATTTTAAAAAGGTATATGATTTGAAATCCAACCTACTGCACTTGTATCTATTATCTCCATCCAATATTTCTGTGGTTGTAAATAGGGCAAGGGCTTCTTCCAAGGTCTCAACATTTCCATTAATTTCTACAGTAAGGTCCATCAGTTTTTCATGTCGCTCAGATTTTCCTCTGCACCTTGTGCATTTTATCTACATAAATCAATTGTCAACTATCAACCCCTAATGTAAACAGAGAACAGGATTTCAAATGAGATAAGTAAATTAGTAAGAAAGAAAATACCATGGAATGAAGGTAACCACCAAACATCAGGTTTATCAGTGTTGTCTCCTCTGCATGTGATCCATATGCTTTTGTTTGAGCTTTAAGACATACTGATTGCATTATATCAATTGCATATCTGTGAAATTACGATAGGCTGTTAAAAAAATCAGGGCCACCAGATAAATATTAAACATTATGAAAGTTGATTATGTAGACAGTAGTAAGTCTTCGCAAAGAGAAAATACAAGCAAAGCTGTTCTCAGCCAGTTACAATGGTTTGTGACCCAAAAAGCGGCTCTATATGGTAGATATTAATATATTATTTTCAGAAATAAGTAAAAGATGCTGAATATTGCTTCCACATCATTATTCCATCTTTTATTTATTTTATAACAACATATTAAAGAGCCTTTAAAATAAAATACTACATCACTTACCTTAAGAACTCATGAGCATCTTCCTCTTTCCCGTTGCCAAGATTACCACCAAGGTTCTTTATATTTGAAAGTATCATGGCAGGAGACAAAGGAGATTGACCTTGTTTGGCTTTCTTTAAAAGGCTTTCGAACTCACATGTGAAACACCATTCTTCCTTAGGACCTATGCTTAAAAGAAGGTACGACTTAGAACATGTAAACATATACACATGCTCTTTTTCTGAAATATTTATTTTTGGAAATCAAGGAAACAGGGAGAATCATACATATTTTTGTATGCAGTCCTTGCAGAAGATACGAGGCCAACGGGCGTGTAAAAGCTAAACACTGAAGCACAGCATTAGCATAACAACTGTAAATAAACAAAGCTGTATTTAACCAGAGGAATCATGCATTGGATCAAATAAACCATTAGACAACATATTTTATACTGTTGCAAAAATATCTTCCAAGCTGAGGAATACTAGGTTAGCTGTGCATACTGATTGTAATAGCCAAAATGAAGAAAACAAACGACATTGACAAGAGGGGGCAACAAGGAATGAGCTAATTTTCTAGGAGATAACTTGAAGAAGAAAAGGCACAGCTAGATAAAATAACATGTATCAAACAATTACCTGTTGCCGCAGTTGATGAGTCCACTAGGGCGCATTTCCACTTTGTCGCAGTTATAAAGTTTGACAAACATATCGTATGGGAAACTTATCTAATGACAAGTAAAGTATGTTAAAAGATCAATACGTTATACTATGTAACTTATAAATGAATAGAGACAATGATATCCAAAAATAATACCTTGTCCTTCCGAGAACTATCATAACCAGCCCCTGAAGGATACTTCAGAATATTTGGTGGTTTTAATTGTTGTACAACTCTCCTAACAGATGTTTTTAATTCACTGACACCACTGTTTGCAGATCCCTTGGTATCAGCTGACTTAAAGAAATTAGAAGATGCACTATCAATTTTCAAAGATGTGATATTAGTACTTTTAGAAGATGCATTACTAGAGGCAGAATGCTTCCTGCCAACCAAAGAATTTGGACCCGCAGATGAGATTGTGGATGCAGGTTTTGCACTATTAGCCTTCAGTAACCACACGTCAGTGCTCTTCTCATTTGCAGTATAATGTGAATGGTTAAGCTCGGTAGTACTTTGGGATGAAGCTTTTTTGTTTGAATAATCTTGACTTTCAGATTTTGTTTCCAATGAACTACTTTTGGAGGAGGCCCAGCATGAAGATGGAGCAACTTTATTATTAAAAATTTCCTTTGTTTCATCAGCTACAGCAGACACAGCATTTTTTTGCACATTTTCTGTACCATTAGTACCAAATTCAATGACATCCACCCCACTGTAGTCCATCTTCTGGTCAATTACGTTTCTGTTATGCATTTCCTTCGCAACATTCTTGGTGGCAAGAGTGCTAATGTTCACTAGCCGTTCTTTGTTACCCATGCACGGTATATTAATAACAGATGAGCTTTTACAAGCATCTTGGTGACTTTTGTGGTCAAGCATTGGATCTTCAGACGATATCTCAGGAATAGAATTGTTATTTAATTTCTCAGATCTGGCAGAATGATGATCATCACTACTGAAACCATCATCTGACAATGATGACAACGAGCATGATGACAAAGATGGTGATGATGACAATGAGCTGATACAGGAATCAGAGGTGCTCTGAAATGTGGATTCAGTTGACTCTGCAGGCAACATGCCAGGCGATTTGGGTTGAGCCTTCGATTCAATATTGACATGGTTCTCTGTTTTGATGGTATTATAAGTAGTACATGCACCTTCCCTATCATTATTTTGTTCATCGATGCTAGGAGGATGGCAATTGTCTTTGTGACCTTGTCTCCAATGAATAATTTGGCATTTCCCAGAACTGCAATATAATGAAGAATATCAATTCCCCCTCGATCATCGAAAAATATATTTAGACGCATATTTTCCTCAAGGCCGTTCTACAACACAAACTGGTAACGATATATTATTTCTAACTAAGTCTAATACCAGGGAAAAATGCTTCAATTGAACCATGTAACTCTCCACTTCAACCCTGAACTGTTGCATTTTGTTCATAACTGATTAGTTTGTAAGATAAATTAAGGAATGAAATATAGATTTCTCGACTGTTGAGAGATTATATGGTAAAATACAATGATGGGTACAAAAATGTGCCATGGAGAAATGAAACCTTCTTTCTGCTTTTGCTTGAACATCAGGAAAAAAAATCCTTATAATACAATGTAGACAGGAACAAAACTTCAGTGGAAATTTGTGCCAAAGGTTTCATTAACATACGACATTGTTTTAATGGGTTTTTCAATTATTTTGCAATTTGAATAACACTGAACTACAGACCTCGTATTCTCTAAAGTGGTCATTCATAAATTTATGCCCAAAATCCGCTTATAACAATGCGTAAATGGAAGACATGACTATTTTAGTTAGAAAAGTAATAGTAGGTTGATGAAAGTAACTACGATTGATAGGTTTTATTAAAAGACAAATGCTAATATAAGATTAACCTTACAATTGATATGTAAGATTGCATGATATAGATCGAAATAAATTAATTAATTGCACATATAATTATTTAGTTAATGGATATTCCAACAGCTATGACCATACAATCTCACAGCTTTGTGTGTGGTTAAGTTTACCATACTGGAACTCAAAATTAAGAATGCTATTATTATTAAGGACTTCTGTACTTTTTTTATTCCCTTTTCTATAACAATTTTAACAGAGCAAACATGTAAAATCTTGTTTTCAGAACACATATTTTGGACAAACGTGAGAAAGAACAAAAACATACAGCTTTTTGTGTGGTTGAATTTACCATACTGGAACTCAAATTTAAGAATGTTATTATTATCAAGGACTTCTGTGCTTTATTTATTCCCTTTTCTACAGCATTTTAAACAGACAAAACATTTAAAATCTTGTTTTCAGTACACATATTTTGGACAAACATAAGAAAGAACAAAAACGCTGGATAAATATAGGACGTACAAATACCAAAATTTTGAATTTACGGACAGTTTGAATTAGAATTTCATTGGCAATGGAAACCCAAGTCTCCTCTACTAACATATTGTCTCCATCCCATATGCCAAAAACCTTTTACAGAGACCATATTGTTGAGTACCGACTGTCGATTGCTAAATACTAAAATAGTTGTCTGTTTGATTCTTTTTTAAGTTCAGGCTCAACTTTTTTGCTTATTAAATTACAATCATGGCAATATTACCCCTCTATAGCTCTAAATAAAGTTAATAAACAACGACTTTCTTAATTTCAAATGGACCTAGTCTAATACAAATCAAACAATTAGTACAGGAAATTATAATTTTGATTAAAAAATAGGAAAACTATTATGAGTTTTGATCAAAGTAAACATGTTTAATATTTTTAACAAACAAATTATTAACATTTATCTTTTGAAAGAAATTAATAAATACAAAGGCAATGACAATTCAATTGAATTTGGAAAAAAAGGGAAAAAAATATGTTGACAAAAAAGGGCAGTAAAACACAATTATGTCTAAATTCAACCTAAATCATGTAATTTAGAAATTTATTTAAGGATATAAGAAAAACTTGTCATTCAACATTTAAAAGTTATAACAAACAGCAATATATCACTCATTAAAATTGTATTAAAGTGTCAAACACTTATTGGTTAGTTTTGAACACTCAGGATAAACTAACAATCTTTTAACATTGTTATCATTTAATTTTTATTCTATTACCAGTATGAATGGCACGTCCGTTGGACGTGTACAAAGAAAAACGTATACTAACTTCTTTTCAGTGCAAAATAATATGTACAAACAGGTTCAATTCCTCCGTCCTCTTATTACTTGTCTCCATATGCCATAAGTCATGGTCATTGATCACAACAAAACAATGAATCATGAAAGCCATCATATCATATGAATAGTTGATGATGAAAAATCAATGGTTAAAATGTGTGTGGTGCATAAAGATATGTAAAACGGAACATAAGATTTTAGCTGGTACAAAGGCATATAAAACTAATTTTAGGAGTACTACTTTTAGAAGTACTAAGGCACGTCAAGTGGGAAAAAATGTGACCTAAGTACTTTTTATTGCAAAATATTGTTTATAAAGTACTATCATATCTGATATGAATTATGATATATTACTTATTTAATGAAGCATCACAACCAAAGCTTCATTTTAGAGCAAGGAATCGGTACACTCAACTTACCTCAGTAAAAGCATTGAAAGTTGAAAAGTTTTAATATATCTCTGCGTACTAAAATGGTATATGTATTGATAATAATATAAATATAAAAATAAAAGACTAAAAATTACATTCCAGATACTTGTTTCCATTCGCAAGAACATTGATTCTGGGGTACATATAGTTTTGCATTGTCTGCTGTTTGGAGTTGAGAAACAGAATAACTCTAAACCACTGAATTTTGCACCTTTAAACCATGCTATCAATCGTTATAAATGAAAAATAAGACACATATTACATAAATGTACCCTTCAAATTGCAAGTTGCATTAGTTTATTGACTTATGATCTCTAGCAAAAAAATTGTGTACAGTAAGTTGGCCTACTCAAAACAACTCCCATAATTAATTTATACATTATCCCAATGCATATCATTCATTGCAGCTAGATATTAATAATTTAACAGAGTACTACAACATAATTATAATCATTAGTTTTCTAACATTTTGTTCGAGCATTATAGAAGATTAATTAACACTCCTGCTAACAGATGACATCGCTGATACATATAACCCAAGATTCAGTCATATAACATGTATTTGTATTAGAGTAATAATCAATAGTACCAACGTAATTAACCTTTAGAATATTCACTTTCGGATGAATTAAATAATATGAACTGAGTTGTCTTAAGCTCACAACTTATAAATATGAAAAACTTTTAAGGATCAAATCGGATAGTTGGACAATTTGGTGTAGCTATGATCCTACGATGACCTGTAACGTTGTAGCTATTTCATTAAATTTGCTCAAGATAAATTGGCTTATATAAAATTTTACTCATATTTTCTAGCCTGCATCAAATAACATGAAGTAGCGACTAAATAAAATGATATGAAAATAGCCAACAGTTTTCCTATTAGACAACAATTATCAAAGTTTATTCCAGCAAGTTTTTGCTGATTTTAAACTTCCATATTTGAAATTGTAGATAAACTGTCTCATGTATGTATTGGCTTACTAGTCTAATTTGAATTCAGCATTGATTAGAGAAAATCATGATTTGGAAATCCATTTTAATTTGCGTAAGCTTTTTAGACTTGCCTTGTTTAAAATCTCACTGATTATTTCACCATTCAGAATTCAGTTCGTGGCCATTGTGACCCGCTTTTGATCTGTGTGTCTAGGGATTTAAGAGCGTCTGTCTTGCTATCATTTATAGAAGCAGCAATAGCGGTCGCTTCTCATTAGTGGAATGGCTCAAAAGCATTAAAAGTTAGGAACATTACGTGAACAGAAAATATAAAGATACGTTAACTATAGCCAAATCAACAGAGAGTGATCAAAAGAAGGTAAGAAGTCTAAAGTACTGATTTCCGTGGATGTATATTATTTTGTGTTGATTACCAAAATATTCCCTTCTTAAATGATTTACTAAGATAGTTGTAAAGAAGATGTGGACTGAATTTGGGGATTAAGGCAAGAACGTGAAAAACGATGGGTTGAATATTACAAAGTATGGAAATACCATATTTTATGTAGTTGTTAGCTTCAAAAGATAAGAGGGCATTTTAGTAATTTCAAAAGCTTCAAATGGAGGTATTCTCATTATATATAGATATAAGAACCACTTATAGCAACAACACAACCTTGGAAATTTCAAACAATTCAAGTCGCTAGAATGCATAGATATACTGAAAATTGCCTTGATGTTTGATGTTCAAGTTCAATCTACATTAATCAGTTATGCATCTCACTTTATGGGAAGACAGTAAAAAACATGTTATATGTGACACGGTTTGGTTTAATTATTTAAGCCTTGTGAGCTTTACTCATGCATCATTAGATTCAGATTTTGTGGGTGTTTAATTTAACGATCAAGTTTTGGAAACAGCATACTTTTTGCCCACCCAAACTATGCTCAAATGGAAGCTTTGTGCATTAAGTATAGAATGATACAAATGATGATGATAGATATACTAAAAGACGCATGATGGTATTTATGTAGATTGGTAGCGAACTACAATGAATCTCGACATCCACTTGTACAACTTAATCACTGTTGTACAAAAGGATTCAAAAGGGGAGTTTGAACTTTCAACAGGGAGCAAAATCAATTGCTTAGTATTGAAGGAAAATCACGGGAAAATTCAATACATTCTTGATTTATAGAAATTAGTTGTACAAACACCACACTGTATAGTAACAATTTTTTAAGCTAGATGCGTAGTTCAGAAACTCGGACATCAAAATTGTAGCTTTTCCCCTCAATAGAAAAAGTGCTTTTAGAATGTCTGATTAGTTGATAATTCACTTGATTAGAGTGCTGTTAAAAGATTGCAACCTTCAAAAAAATCATTAGATCACACGGTTTAACCAGAATTATTAATCCAATGCTTCAAATACCTAAATAACCCCCAAATTTACGTGACCCATAACAGAAATTCAGCTGCTTTGATAAATTAAAAGAAAGACACAAACATACCAATATCTAACAGCTTTACATCTGGAACACCTCGTAGTCGTATGCCTGTAGCAAACCGCACAGTGCTGCATCATCGTCCCATCGCTAACCTTAACGTTATCAGCTCTTCCGTTAGCCTCAGACAAGAACGTGTTGGCTGTAGGCAAAGTCCAGTAAGCAAGCTCCGACGCCTCCGCTTCCGCCCTCTCCGCCTCTTCTGAAGCCAGCCATGTCAGCCTTCTAATCTCCTCCCTCCTCTCCTCGGCCATCCTCCATCTCCGGAGGACGTAAAAGTATGCTGCTGCAACTAAGAAAACAAGGAAAACCGCTAACCCTAAATCCGCCAAGTAAGCATAGATCAGCATGGATTCTCCCAAGTCAGCATCGCCTTCTTCTTCAATCGATTCCGCGAATTTCGCCTTCAATTTCCCAAGAAACGAATTATTTTGAGGGAATAATCAATTTCACAGTTGTACACGGAAGGAATTGAAAGTGGAAATTATTTGTTGTTATTTTTTTAATTTTATCGAATTGGAAGAAAAGTAGAACGGTGTGATATCCTTCATCTATTTTGCACCTTCACTTACGCTACCCATATGACTTAGAAATTTAAAATTCTGGAATCGAGTCATTCAAGTAAAAACATAAACTATGCGGTACATCGTAACTTCGCGGGTGGCACCGTTCGCGCCAGTTCACACGTGCGTTTATTTCACTTCAGGTTCTATGTGGGAATCGTATCTAGCCGTTGGAATAAAGGGTTTGCAAGAGATACGGTGAATCCGACGGTCGCGTAAAAAAGCGTGGGTGGAAGGTTGGAAAGATGTGCATATCAGCATGACGTGTAAAGTCACGGGAGAGATGCTAAAATTGGGTATGGAGGTTACGTGTGAAAGGAAAAAAAAAATGGGCAAACCGTCCGGAATAAGCAAATTTCACTTTATTTTCTTCTTGGTTCTTTTCGTTTGTTAGTCAAGTGCATGCATCAAATCAAAAGAAGATTGTTTTTTCTTGAAGAAAATTTAACTGAATCAGATTAGTAAGGACATACTTGTTTTGCTTGTCGACATCCGAATTTTTTTTATAGAAACAAGATGAGCAAAGAATCAACTATTTTTTATTTAACCTTTTATTTTCCTTTTAATCTAACAAAGGTGTTCCATACAAGCTTTCACAATGCATCAATAGATGAACGTAGTCAAAGCAAACTCAATTTGCATGCCATCACGTTTGATTACTAAAGGTCAAAATTTTGGTCCAAAACGCATAGAACTATGATTTACCATTTTGGCTGGTATTTCTAATCGAGGGTATGATTGAACCATTTCGACTTGTATTGTTATCAGACGATGTCATGACGATTTACACAAAGCACCAAAAGTAGCTACTCGAGCCATGAAAATTTTAGGGCATGATGCTAGTACCAATTCGTGATCTCCTATTATAATGATAAAAAGAAATGTAACGCAAAGAACAAGAAAATTGTAGATTCGTGAAGCAGGTTGGCGACGACCATCGAAGCAAGGGTGATGGCAAGGCAGAATTTCCATCTCTTTGGATTTCCCTATCCTTCAATTTTCCTTCTCCTTTGATTAAAGGTTAAGAAAGCTTATACTTATTCCAATTAAATTTATATTCATGTTATCGATTTCACAATATTAATGATAATTTGAATGTTAAAGTTAATGATAAACAAGTTTGTTGTGTTAGAAATTTAACGGTTAATGTTTTCTAATAGATCGACGACAAATATTTTTTTAACTTCAAATCATTGTGTGTAGATAATGATAAATATTTGTTTATGGATAAACTATTTTGTAGATAATTAATTCATCTCGTTCCATCCAAAGATTAGATTTTTGCCCTACAATTGACTTTGACAAATTCATTCTTTTCTTAGTAGATAATTTCTGTTCACTCTAAAAGGATTACTATATACCGATGTTAAAATGGCGTTGACGTTACGTCGGTAAACGGATTTCCAACGACGTGCCAATTCTACTTAAGGCGTCGATAAACATGGTGTCGCAAAATTTTATCCACGACCTGCGTGGTAGTTACAAACACCATCTACCAATGCCTTACTAACGTCGTCGATGTTATTTCGATGTCATGATGACGCCATAATTCTGATGCCATGTCTACGACATGCCGATGTCTAAAAAGATTATTTGTCGACTTACCAATGTCAAATTAAAATACTAAAATTGAATTTTTAGACGTCATTCAAACGCCATAGTTAGAAAAAAAATTAAGCATTTCTACTGTCTCCCCACCTCAATCGCAAATTCATGTATATTCAATATATAATAATCACGCTAATATAACATAATAATATCCAACATAACACATTCATATACGACCAATATAATCACATAATATCCAATCACACAATCGCGTACGTATCCAATATCATAAACACCAAATACATGATATCCGTTAGTACAAACGTACCATCCAACATACACCATATCAGTCAATACAGACTATAACATCCAACATAAAAAAAACCAACACACAAATGTCTACGTAAACCTCCAAACAAGATAAATAGCACCTACTCCCACGCACACTGCCCAGCATCATTATCGAAAGAAGATGAAATGCCCACATGCAAAAATTGTCATACAAATGCATCGGTAAGCTTACCGAGCTTCTTCTCTAGCTTACTGACATGTGATTTCAACCATAAGTTTTCTTCTTCCACATTAGTAAATCTTGCACCTCTATCTGATGACGATTTCTACATTTTAACCAAATTTGTTTGTTAATGATAAGTAAAATTTTATTTAATTATTGTATAATTTAACTTAATAATATATTTGTTTAATTTATTGAGTGATTTAACTTATATATTTGGTTAATTTATTAAGTGATTTAACCAAATCTATATTTTAACTCGAATAAATTTGTTTAATCTATTGAAACAAAATATATAATTTAACTACATATTTGTTTAACTTATGGAGTGATTTAACTTATATATTTGTTAATTTACTTGGTGATCTAACAAAATATTTATTTTAATTCAAATAAATTTATTTAATTTATTGAAACAAAATTTTATAATTTAACTTAATTATATATTTGTTTAGTTTGTTGAGTGATTTAACTTTTGTTTAATTTATTACGTGTTTTGACAAAATCTATATTTTAACTCAAATAAATTTGTTTAATTTATTAAAAAAAACGTATAATTTAATTATATATTTGTCTAGTTTATTAAGTGATTTAACTTATATATTTGTTTGATTTATCTGGAGATTTAACAAAATCATTATTTGAACTCAAATAGTTTTTTTTAATTTATTGAAACAAAATTTATAATTTAACTTGTTATATATTTGCTTGATTTATTGAGTGATTTAACTTTTGTTTAATTTATTAGATGATTTAACAAAATTTATATTTTAACTCAAATAAATTTGTTTAATGTAAACAAAACTTATAATTTAATAAATTATATATTTGTTTAATTTCTTAAGTGATTTAACTTATATATTTATTCAATTTATTGGGTGATTTAGCAAAATCTATATTTTAACCATAATAAATTTGTTTAATTTATTTAATCAAAATGTATAATTTAACTTAGTTTTATATATATATGGTTTATTTAGTTCTTTTACTTATATATTTGTTTTATTTATTTGGTGGTTTAACAAAATCTATATTTTAACTCAAATAAATTTGTTTAATTTATTAAAACAAAATTTATAATTGAACTTAATTATATATTTGTTTAATTATCGAGTGATTTAAATTTTGTTTAATTTATTGGGTGATTTAACAAAATCTATATTTTAACTCAAATAAATTTGCTTAATTTATTAAAACAAAATTTAAAATTTAACTTAATTGGTTTAGTTTATTGAGTGTGTAACAACCCACCCCCTCGACCTTTGAATCCGACGCCCAAACCAACGTTGATACCCAAGAACTAAAAGGACGAGTCATTGGAGTTGAGATATAATACAAACAACTATGGACCAACTATGATAGATATCAGATATTAAATACAATTGTAGTTGACACTATCTACTTTCAGAGTCTCATAGTGTAAATATATTACATAAATAAACACCATAGTCACATTAGCATAACATGTCTACAATGTCAAATACATATGTCTGACCAGTACAACTATAACCCAATCCATATCATTAGTCAAATCCATGTTACAAAAATTATGTGCATCATATACACAATATACAAATGAATCGATAAAACCACTCGACACCGGGCCCTACATTAGAACATAATGGACCGGAGATAAAAAGCCAATGGGAAGAAGAAGAGGATATTTTCTCCCATAAAAACTAGTCGGTACCAAGCAAAACCACTCGGTACCGTGTAGTTTTTGTTGGTATATGGGCACTATTACATACACCTGCATGCTTAAATATGAATTTAGGCTTGGTATTATATGGGCCTCTGGTTCTACTAGACGATTTTCCTATAAATACAGACTCTATAGCAATCGAAAAATGATTTTTTGGTTAATTATCTTCCTCATCTTCTATGTCTCCCCCATTAAGGTCAGTAATGAACTACTATTTGCTGCTTTGGGCTTTAGATCAGTAAATCCCTTGTATTAGTGACTCTTAAATCTATAACCAATAAAAACTATAGTGGACGTAGGCCAGAGATTGTCAACCACTTTAAAAACCTTATTGTTCTTATTGTTTTCACATACTTTTTGCTAGATCTCAACTTTTCTACAGGTCTTAGGGTGTTGATCCATTTTTGGTGTCAATATGTTGGTGCTTTCATTGAGAATGTTAATTCTTTGGATTAGATCTAGCTTGCTATTTTGGGTTTTGAGAGATCCAATGGTTAGATCCATAAGATTTTCTTTAAGGAATTTGAAAACTTGTTGATAGAAATAAATGACACCTAGGAAACTTGGAAGATCAACTAGGACAGTTGCTGGTATAGAAGGAGCAGTAGTTGGTGGTGACAAAGGAATTTCTCATCAAATAGAAGTCAGTAACCATCAGGCAATATCACGATCATATGCTCAATAGGAGATGGTTACTTGTGTTAAGTTTGACAAGATAATGCAGGAGCCGGATTAGATGTTGGTTGACGGTTAGAAGGCTTTGATGGAAAAGATGGATGCTAGCATAGCACAACTGACCCAACAACTGCAGAGGACCAGGAGGAGTAGGTAGAAAGTTTCTCCTTCTATATCTAAAGAAGAGAATTCGTCCTTTTCTGGTTAGAATAGGTGAAATGAAAGACAAAAACAGAAGGAAGGGTTTGCTGGAGCAGCAGAAGGAGTTGTAGGAGGATGTCAGAGCGCCCCCTTAGAAGGAATCAACTCGGTACCGTTCGAAATCAGGTCAGTATCGAGAGGAAATTTGGAGGATTAGGGGAACATAGAGCTGAGGCAGTGGACTTATCTGACTCAAAGGATGATCTACAGCATGACGGTGATGATAACGAGTTGGATGTTCGAGTTAATGGTGCTAGATTTCAAACAACTACGACAGAACCAACCGGGCATCAACAGGGGACCAGAGGAGTAGTTCTCCCAAAGACCGGAGAACTTAGACGTCAATGGGCAAACTGAGATCATTTGCAGAGCCAAACATTTGGTGCATCCCCTGATAGTCGACCTTCGAAATACCATGTCTGCAAGGAATATATAGTAGATATGATTCAACAGTTGGTCGAGGAAAGCAAAGGTAGAAAGAAAGAGGATGGAGTTTCACACCAAGCAGAAGCCCGTTCATGGAAAACATTCCGAGGGAAGATTATCCCGGGAAGTTTACGCTGTCGACAATGCCATCGTATAATGGGGCTACTGATCCAAGGAAGCACTTACTCTAATATGAATTGCATATGGATGGTGCCAAGGCAATGGATGCTATTAAGTGTAGATGTTTTTTTATTTTCTTGAAAGGTGTTGTGTCGATGTGGTTCACTAGGCTTGCACCGAGATCCATATCTACTTTCGATGAGTTAGCTAGAAGATTCTTGGAGCAATTTCGGCTCCATACTGCTTAGCCTAAGGACGTGATGTCCTTGTCGAGCCTTTCTTAAGGACCTAAGGAGTCACTAAATATGTTCTTGAATTAGTTTAACATTGCTGTTACGGAGGTGAGTAATCCAAAGGAAGATTTGGTATGTATGGCTTTGGTATGGGGAATATACCCATACATGGATTTTGAAAAATGGTTGAAGATGAAACGACCAACAACTATGGAGGAATTCCATCGGAAGACTAATCAATTCTTGCATTTGGATGAAGCAAGTCAAGCAGCTAGGCAGCGTGATGGTGGGCAGTCGAAGGAAGTAATACAAAGCAATGTGGAAGTTAAGCTAATAGGAGAGAGGTGTGGTAAAGTAGCGGTTAATATTGGAAATTCGAATAATCAGAAGAAAAGGAATCGGGGCTCTGGCGGTAGGCGAAACAAAAACAAAAGGCGCCCGAGGAATATGAGACCTGACAAATGTACACCTCTAAACGATACATTGGAGAACATATACCTTGCTACGTAGGGAACATAATGGTATAAAAGGCTGCCTAGGAAAGAGATGATCAAGGAGGAAAGGCGCTTAGGAAAGTATTATAGTTTCCGTGAAACCCATGGACACAACATGACCAAGTGGCAGCATTTGAGGGATGTTATTGAGGAGTTAACAACAAAGAAAAACTTTCAACAATATGTGAGAGAACCGTGGAAAGGTGGTTAAGCCGCAAGACCCCAAGGGTTATCTCCTTAAGGGAATCAGCTTGGACCTAGCGAAGAAGGACCCATGCAAACTGATGGAAAGTTGATAATCAATACTATAACTGGAGGACCTCATCCAGCGGAGAAAAGCAAGAGAGAAATGGCACGGTACGTGAGCTCGCTAAACCATGTACTGTAAGAGGATTGCTTTACCGTGGAAGACAGAGCTCCGACTAAGCAGCAAAGGATTATAATTAATGATGTCATGTTCAGAAGTAGAGACGTTGATGGAGTCAAAGTGCCAACTTTCGATTCTATGGTGATAATGGCAGGTATTGGAAAGGCAACAATGCTTCAAGTCTTGGTGGGTACTTGAAATTCTGTAAACATACTATTCAGAAGAACATTCGATCAAATGAAGATTAACATGAAGGAAGTTACAACTTGCAAAACCAAGATCCAAGGGTTACAGGTGAAGCAAAACAACTAATTAGGATGATCGATCTTCCAGTGGAGTTGGGTTAAGGAGATCGCAGGATACTCCAGATTTAGAAATTTGTTATTGTGGATGAATGCTTGGCATACAATGCATTTTTGGGCCCACCGACCCTTCCCGATTTTAGAATAACATTGGCTTCTCGGTGTCTAATGATGAAGTTCCCTATGGAAAATGGGGTCAGATCGGTAAGAGGAGATAAATGTGCAGGAAAGGAATGTTATATCACAAAGCTGAGGGAAGCAAAGTAATGGGGGAAGGGTAAGAATGTGAAGAGGACTCTCCGCATTCGAGATCTGCAAGCATAGCAATCAAAGCCTGAAGCCTAGCTCAACCATGGTAGGTTTGATAAGCCTATGGATCCTAGGAAGAAATCGGGGGCGAGTAGCACCGGCTAAGCTGACAGTGAATGTTCCAATTGATATGGACGACCCTACATGAGTTCTAAAGATTGGATCTCCGCTTAGCATTAACTTAAGGAAAGAGTTGGTTAATTTTCTCTAAGGGAATTGGGACATGTTTACCTAGACGTATTCAGATATGTGCTAGATATCGTCAGAGATAGCGTGTCACGCATTAAATATTGATCCAAAATTTACACCAGTAAAGAAGAAAAGGCGTAGTCTGGGTCCAGAGCGATCCACTACATTAAAGGAAGAAGTGGATAAATTGATGGAAAACGGCTTTATCTACAACGCTTTATACACCACATGGGTATCCAACACCATGTTGGTCAATAAATCAAAAAAAAAATGGCAGACATGTGCCGACTGTTCGGATTTGAATAAGGCATGCCTGAAGGACAGCTTTCCTTTACCCAGGATTAACCAGCTGGTCGACGGGACTGTAAGGCATGAGTTACTCTCATTCATAGACGCTTATTCAAGTTATAACCAAATTATGATGCATATACCAGATCAAGAGAATACCAACTTTATAATAGATTTAGAGTTATACTGCTATCGAGTAATGTTGTTTGGTTTGAAAAACACTAAAGCCACGTACCAGATATTGGTAAATTTTATGTTCAAGAATCAAATCGGATGGACAATGAAGGTATACATGAACGACATGCTTGTGAAGTCATGACTATCGCAGAACCATTTGGATGACCATTCGGAGATGTTCAAGGTTTTACGTAAGTATGGGATGAAACTAAATCCATTGAAATGTTCTTTTAGGACGGCATAGGGAAAATTTCTCAAATTTATCGTGAATGCCAGGGATATTGAAGCCAATCAGGAGCAGATTGATGCCTTAAGGAATATAAGGGCCCCAACCACGAAAAAGGAATTATAGAGCTTGAATGGAAAGGTTGCAGCATCGAGTCGGTTCATCTCAAGGGCAACAGATAAGTGCATACCCTTTGTTGATGCCCTAAAGAAGGGTAAGAAGAGTTTTTAGTGGAATCGAGATTGTTAGAATGCCTTCAAGGAGTTATTAAGGCACATAAGACACCTCTGGTCTTATCCAAACCACTGGATGGGGAGGATTTATTCGTTTATATGGCAATGTCTGCTCATGCATTAAGCGCTGCGCTATTATGTGAGGTGGCAAGGATTCAAAGGTCGGTCTACTATATCAGTAAGTGGTTTATAGGAGCTGAGAAGAACTATCCAAAGTTTAAAAAACTTGCATTTTGCTTGCTGATTACATCAAAGAAGTTGTGACCATATTTCCAGGCTCATTCTATCAAAGGTTGATGGATCTGCCCTTGAAGCACGTGTTATATTGACCCGAGACTTCAGGTAGGCTGCTAAAGTGGACATATAGCTGAGTCAATACAATATTACTTACCATCCGAGGAGAGCGATAAATGGGCAGGCGTTGGCATATTTTCATCGCCGAGTTTACCGCGCGAGATGGGGAAGAAGAAAAGGATGATGCAGACACCCCTGCCCATTATTAACTGTTTGTGGATGGTGCTTCAAACGAATATAGGTCAGGCGCAGGAGTAGTGCTTGTAACTCCAAAAGGACGGTCAATTTGTTATGCACTAAAGTTGGAATTTCCCATTGCTAACAACGAGGTCGAGTATGAGGCATTGATAGTGGGAGGATAGCAAAAGAGCTGGGGAAAAGGATGTTGCATATATTCAGTGATTCCCAATTGGTTGTTTGTCAAGTTAGGAAGGAATATTAGGCTAAGGGAATAAGACTAGCTCCTTACCATATGAAAGCACTGGAGCTATTAGTTGATATAGAGCACTATACAATAACGCACATCCCCATAGAGGAGAATGCAAAGGCTGATTCCTTAGCTAAACTGGCTAGTTTCGGGGAAGCGCAAATGATGGGCATGGTTCCAATAGAGGTTTTTGAAGGCTACAAGTATCGAAAAAATGGATGTCGAGTAGATTTTGGAGACCACGGAGGAAGAGGAGTCATGGATGATACCGATCAAGGAATACTTGCTTGAGGGGCCTCTTCCAAGAATAGGAATGAACAGAAGAAACTCCTTTGAAAGCACCTCGGTTCATGATGCAAGAAGGTGTGCTGTAAAGAAGAGGATTCTCTACCACTTACTTCAATGTGTAACCAAGCATGATGCTAGGAAAATCCTCATGGAAATCCATAAGGATAGCTATGTTGACCACATCAGGGGGCAGACTTTGGTAAAAAGTACTCCACTACGGATATTTCTGGCCAATAATAAATCGGGATGCAGCCGATTACACCAAACGACGTGAGCGTTGCTAAAGATTCATGAAGATTCCAAGAGCCCCATCAATAGAGCTTATACAAATGGTTAGCCTATGACCATTTTTGGCTTGGGGAATTGACATTATTGAGGTGCTACCGATGGCGAAAGGAGGAGCTAAATATGCGATAGTTGCGGTGGATTACTTCACAGAGTGGGCTAAAGTGGAACTGCTCACTACGATCATAACGAAAAATGTAACGATTATATTTTGACCCCCAAACGTCGACACTAGTACATCTACGGTATTCACGTGCCGAGCACCCAAGTACCGGAAAGACAAACGTTAGTGTAAAAGTAAAGGTGGAAAAGAAAATAGAATAGAAAGAGGAGAACAAAATCATCAAAATCTCACAACGAAATGATAAAATATAATATCAATATGATATTTTACAAAGAAAACTTTATGTGTACGATAATCAGAGCAAACTGACCTATCATCAGCTAGATAGTATAACTACTTATCCTTACAATTGCTGATATATATATATATAAACAAAGAAATACAGCGGAAATAAAAACTACGGTAGTAATCAAGCTCCTCTCCAAGAGCTCCAGTGAACATCAACAAAATCTGGAAATATACTCGGGCTGACACGAGCTTTATAAGAGAATAACACCCAGATCACTCTAGTAAACCAGAGTGAGAAACTCAAGTCATTTGAATTATTTAATGTTATAAAACCTTTCAAAATAAAGATATCTCGTAAGACCATGCCGCAAATAAACAAGTATGGGTTTTACCTTACGATAACCAAACCATTTCTATTAGTAACTCCAGTGATATTATAATAATGTCTAGGGCGTTTAATATAAATATATATTATAGCTGGAATGGTTACATTGGTTACATTCAACAACATATTTACGTATACAAGAAAAACCGCAATGGCGCGTTCACATAATGGATTTTTCCATGGAGGCCTCCCTAGTAAACTAAGACCGATCACATATGACAAGGATTAGAAGATACCTTTCCAAGCATCGTATATCTCTAGATAAAATATACCATAAGGAAAACACAACCAGCTCATGCCCTAACACGAGAACCAAGTATCATCAACTCTCCACGCGCAACATATTGATAAGCATACTCTAGATACTGGAGTTGATGTACCCCCTATTTGGGTTAGATAAACCTGGAATGGTGCAGCCTACTCTATGTTTAGTCATTTCCTGATGTCGTGGTTATGTTCGACACCTTCCACATGAGTCTTCAATACTCGCACAAATAATGAATCCCACATAGATTCCATCATCTCAACAAAATTCAGAATAACAATGGATTCCATCATTCCACTTCTAAAACATAGAACACGTAGCTCAATCTTGAAGTGGTTTTCGATAAGTAGAACACTTACCGATCCCGGTCTCTCCAAGACTGAATTGATGAATTTATTCTTATTCAACAATAATGTGAATGATCGTATAAGGGAACTATTTCTGTATACTCTCCATAAGCAAGTAAACATACAAGCACTATCAATTCAACCAAAGTATGTTCAAGTTACATAAACGACATTTTATCCCCTTTTAATTAATTTATACTTTATTAATTAAAAACCCTTTTGTTTAGTAAAACATCATTTTTTTAAACTCCTTTCATTATCAAAACTTCCTTTATTAATTAAATAAAACCTCCTTTATATTTGTTAAATAAACCTCCTTTATCTTTTTTAAGTACTTTAAAAGTATTTATATATTTATTTCAATAGTATAAGTATATTCACAAATTACTCAACAAAATTTTGCTTACTTAAAATATAATCAAAGAGGTTGAAACAAATGTCATTAAACACTATTACTATAAGCCTCTCCTCTTTTATAAATTAAACGTATAACCTTTTCTATCTTTTATAAAAGATTTCAATACTTATTATTACCTTTAAAATTCCATTATCAAAGATCTAATTATATTTATAATATTTTTCCACTTTAAAATATAATTCAATGGTTTAAAAACAAATGTTAATAAAAACATTGTTTAATACAAATCCAAAAAATTTCACATTTAATCATTATCTAAAAAACTCTCCTTTAAAGATTTAATTACATTTATAAGGGCTTAAGACAAGTTACTCAAACATTGTTACAATAAACCTAATTCATTTCATACTTTTAAACATTTCTCTTTAAAACTCTCTTTTAAAGATTTAATTATATTTAAGGGTTAAAGACAAGTATTGTTTAAAACATTGTCACAACAAACCCAAACCATTTACTTGTATTTATCTATTAAACATTCATTAGTAAATATCTAATTATATATCCAAGTATAATTAATAATAAGGGTTAAAACAATTGTTGTTACACACCGTTAACAACAAGCCAAAACCATTTACTTATCCATTAATAACTTTAAACATTTATTTTAAAGCTTAAAGCATGTCCAAACTTATTAGCTAAGATAACACACTTTTAGTTGATTTCACAAAACCATTTATTTTAACTTAAGTGTTAAAACCTACTCTCATTTATTATATTTATAAAATACTTAATTTAATATTTAAATTATATATATATAGAAATATCTTTAAAATAATTATTAACATGTTAAAATATATAATTTTACAACCACTTAAAATATATGATAATTATTTATATAGAATATTATGTAAAAATAAAGAATTTTGAAATAATAGAAAAATAAGTTTTTAAAAGCTACATAGTTTAAGAATTCATAGTTAATTGTTAAAAATATATTTAAACTTGAAACTAATTTTAAAACACTCTACTTTAAGTTAGAAAATAACCCTAAAAGGATTAGAGAGAAACCCATAATTCAAACATATTTATAAACAGTTTATATCTTCAATTAACAAAGATAACATTTACAGAAGTGCTACTTAAAGTTCTGTTACTAGTTTTATCACATTTTTGCTACAACTTTGTGTCTAGTTTTCAATATCTTAACAATTGATTTTAGATCCATTTGTTTTACAATAGTTAGTATACTTTGGATACTTTAAAACCATGAAGAAAAATCACAAAGAATATCTTTTAGTTATTTTAGAGAAATTTCTAAAAACAAGGTATTTTTCCGAAGTGCTCATATAGCTACTATTTTGCTATAACTTTTGCCTCTTCGTTCAACTAGCTATCAATTGATTTTAACTTCAAAACTTTTGCAATAATAATAATATATTATTTAATTGTTAAAAAGTCAAAGAAACCCCTAAGAAAGTTTCCACTAAAATAAACGTTATTTTGCAAAATCAAGTTATTTAAAAGTGTCGATATAGCGACCTTTTTACTTCAAATTTTCTTAGCTTTGTTTATATTTTTTATAACTTTTCAAAACATACATTTTACTTTTTTGAACACTTATATAAGTGTATAAATCATCCAAAACAAGTTTTATCAAAATATGTTCTTAAATCACCTCTTTTCACACATTAAAGTTAAGGGATTTCAAAGTGTGTTTATAGCGAGTATCGCTATACGGACAATTCCATATTCACTTCAATATTTAGTGTCATTCCATTGTATACAATATAATTCTAAAATCAAACCATATCACTACTAAACATGTATTAACATTTGTACTAATAATCATATCCATTTCAGATGTTTAAATGTGCTTAATTTAAACAACATAATTTCATTCTCTTTACGGCAACTACTTTAACAAATCATATGCTTTTGGAAGCACATAATAAAAGGTTATAACTTTAAGTAGTTAATGTCTATTATTACAAATATATAGCAAGCAATATTTCAACAAGTTTTGGTCTTAACTTGTTGACAAGTTTATAGTTTATCTAAAGTGAGGAAAACTCACCTTTGTTTGAATCAAATTTCACTTTCTTCCTACCAACATCTAACCAAACCACACTACACTTCCTTCCTTCAATGCACAAGCCAAGAATCAAGCACAACAAGAGAGATGAGGGGCAAGAAGTGCATGGCCAAGCTTGGTTTACCCTAAATTGGGTACGGCCTTGATTGGTTTGAAGGGGATGACTCCTATTCTTTTAGTTTTGAGGTTGTTAAGTGATGTTGTATGGTATTTTAGGATGATATCATGACTTTTGAGGTGTTTGGATTTATTTCGAGTTGTTTTGATTTAAGGATTTTGTGTAGAGAAATAAAGTAAGAGTATAGAGTTTCTTAGGAGTTTGGAATTATAGGAATGAAGAGAGCCTTGCATGTGCTTATATAGGTTCAGGAAATGAATGGAAAAGATTAATAAAACCCCTCCTTAGCCATGAAGTAAAGAGGACTCCATATGACAAAGTCATGCTCTTACACAACCATGCTTCCCTTAATCAATGCCATGATTTAGGGGTCCGTTAGTACTTTTTGTCTATGCTTACTTTTACTGATATAACACTTAGTTTAATTGATTATTTGCTTAGGATGATGGAAGATTAAATCTTATTTATTTGTGCATATGATAACTTAGTAGTGTACAACTATCCAAACAACTTTTACTTAACATAAAGTTGATTATTAACAAAATATTTTCCGATCACATTTTCAGTTTTTATCCTAAGTGTATATTTTTATAAACACATTCCAAAAATAAAATTTCTATCATTATTTATTAATTAGAAAATGTTTAACAAGGTTATAAAATCATATTTGGTCACATTAAATTTTAGATACAAATATTTGAATAATTCAGGTATTTAAATACGAAGTGCTCGAAATTCCGGGTCGTTACATCCCCCCTCCCACCCTTAGAATATTTCATCCTGAAATTCCAACGCTAGTAATCAAAGAAGCAACCATACATTAATATTTAATAATATTACAATCTTCAGCAAACAAGACTAATGGTTTGCCCAGGTCAAAAACCTTCTTGTCGCACAAGGATAATAAATATACTACAAAGTGTACCTTTTGCACAATAGCCTTAGGTTATTACTTAGTCGATTATTCATACTATCTCAAACAATTTGAAGAGTCCTTTCCCAAACTTTCCACAAGCCAAACAATCATTGTATTCAAATATAATAAAGCCTGTACAATGTACATATATCATCCATACGCAATATCAGATCCGATCACTTGCTCGATCATATAAAGTTTACTTCTAAACTAGTATATCTCACTTAACTTCTCTAGTGCGGACTTCGATCAAGTTCTTTGATTAGATACTTCATTCTCCTTACATAGCCATATACTATGATTGACAACTTGGGGATCATATTAAGAATTTGTACCAAGTGTTCGCCATCAAGAATCTAGGGAAAAATTCTCGTTCGGACTGGTGTATATCACCACGAAATTATGTACTCAAATCCTAGATCGTGAACTGTAATGCGAATAAAATATTCTATGTACAACTTACATACTTAAATTCCATTGGTTTCTTAACTACACCAACTTCTTTCCAATTCTTACTTATTTACTCAAATTCATTTCTTATATAATACTAAAATCATTTATGCAACATTTTTTGATACATTACTTGAGTTTATAAACATTTCAGAAAGATTTATCTTTACTTATAAACCATTTTATCAAAACAAAATTTTATTTTAAGACATTTCCGGACTTAAGTTTATTATTTGTATAATACTCTATTATATCTTAAGAATGTATACAAACTTTCATATTTATTTAACTTATTGAAATTTCGACAAAGGCCCAAATAAATTTGGATCTTATAATCGAGTCAACCTTCTAGACTGCTTTATCCATCTGGCTAGGCAAATAGCTAGGTAGAGTAGGACTCTAGTATCCAAACTCCAGACTAGAGTCTACTTTCCATAGACGACCATAAAGTAAAGACATTTATTAGTTGGCCCAATAACAACGACTGTTCTATTCAACAAGGATGCTTAACAAATTTTAAACTTGTTTTAACTTACTATCTTTTCAAATTAAGAGTTGCAAAAATTCCACTTTTATATTTTTACAAAAATATTTAGCTTTAATTTCTATACCAATTCGGAAGTTCCCGACAATCCAAAATCACCGAAAATCTGTTTTATTCCAACATTAAAAAACTAACAAACAACATATCATAATAAGATGCACAACCAACCTACTCCAATGTAAAGGGTACATGCAACCATAACATACCTTAACCAAAAACTTAAGAATTAAACTTCGGTTTTTATCTCAAATCACTTGAAATAATAATATATACATATCTTTTGGATATCAAATCATACTTTCGGGATTAAACCAAATTCATTTTCAAAAACAATTTCCAAAATATTCTCTTTAAAATCCTTGGAATATATTCGTATAGATTGAGTAACAACAAAATGATACATGAAACTGGGTTCTACCAAAAAGTACCATAGATCCACTTTACTAAGAAGGGTAATACTTAAAAGAAGTGCTTACCATCTAAACACATCTCTCGCCCATTTTTAGTCATTTTCGAGCCACTCGAGCTAGCTAACATAAAAAACATTTTATTTCCTGAATTGACTTGTTGATTCCGAGAGTAACCTCGAACTCGAACAAATCTTTAAAACTCTTTTAAAAACATTATTCCTTTAAAACTTTTTCAAGTAATACTATTATTATTCTTTCAAACTCTTAGAAAACATTTTTAGAAACACCGGGACTTACGTTCTCAAATTCTCAATTTAAATCCTTTTTTATTATAAATAATATTTATACAAACTATATTTATATAAGTCATATTTATATAAACCATATTTATATAAGTCTACCTTCTTATATGAAATCATTTCATAAGTATTTATCTTTTAAATATCTTACCTTTACTATTAATCTATAATAACAACTTTTATTTAAAGTTAACTTTTTAATCCAACGTTAACATCAAACGCTTTATAGTCAAACCGTGAAATTTAATTCACAAGATGTTCGTTTCAATGTTCCCATAGATTACTATCTACCCAACTCATATTGTGAAAAGGTAAACTACTTAATAAACAAGAGTCAATGCTAATAAACTGGCCAAGCACGACTAATCAAACAATAAATGATAATAATTGAATATTATCATTTCTTAACAAACAAATACATCATAATTAATTATATTAATTTATTGAAAGTTATTCTTTTATATATAAAATATAATCCTAGGTACAATTATTTCATTTACCAATTTTGAAAACAATACTATGTTGGTTTGTCTTATTCAAGGGTTTAGAGACCCCTATCGACAATGTTGATCAGACGCGTCGACCAGAATCCATAAGCACTCAACAAACAAATTAACACAATACAAAACATTATGATAACAATAATAAATATGTACTCTCATATGTATAATACACTCAAACTCATAATAAGGCATTCCATTACCCTATCTCTTAATGAGTTATACCCAACCAAAGCTAAGGTTCTTGCTTAACCTTTATCTTTGGTACCATGACGTAACGATCGCCTTTTCGACCCCCAAATGTTGACACTAATACATCCAAGGTATTCATATGCCGAGCACCCAAGTGCCGAAAAGACAAACGTTAGGGTAAAAAATGAAGAAAAGAAAATAGAACAGAAAGAGGAGAACAAAAACATCAGAATCTCACAACGGAACGATAACATATAATATCAATATGATCTTTTACAAAGAAAACTTTATATGTACGATAATCAGAGCAAACTATCCTATCATTATCCTAGACAATTATAACTGCTTGTCCTTGCAATTGCTGATATATATAAACAAAGAAATGCAGCGGAAATAAAAACTATGGTAGGAATCATCCAACTCCTCTCTATGAGCTCCAATGAACATCAGTGAAATATGGAAATATACTCGGACTGACCCGGGCATTATAAGAGAATAACACCCGGATCAGTCTCGTAAACTAGCGTGAGAAACTTAAGTCATTTGAATTATTTAATGTTATAAAATCTTTCAAAATAAAGGTATCTCGCAAGACCACACCACAAATAAATAAGGATGGGTTTTTACCTTACGATAACCAAACCATTTCTATCAGAAACTCTAGTGATATTATAATAATATCTAGGGTGTTTAATATAAATATATAACATAGCTAGAATGGTTACATTCAACAACATATTTAGGTATACTAACAAAACCGCAAAGGCGCGTTCGCATAATGGATTTTTCTACGGGGACCTCCTAAGTTAACTGAGACCGGTCACCTATGACAAGGATCAAAAGATACCTTTCCGAGCGTCATATATCTCTAGATAAAATATACCATAAGGGAAACACAACCAGCCCACACCCTAGGACGTGAAGAAAGTACAACAACTCCCCGCGTGCAACATATCGATAAGCATACTCTAAATACTGGAGTTGACGTACCCCATAAGTGGGTTAACTAAACCTGGGATTGTGCAGCCTATTCTGTGTTTAGTTATTTTTTGATGTCGTGGCTACGTTCAGCACCTTCCACATAAGTCTTCAATACTCACACAAATAATGAATCTCACATAGATTCCAACATCTCAACAAAATTCGGGATAACACATGGATTCCATCATTCCACTTCCAAAACATAGAACACGCAACTTAACCTTGAAGTGGTTTTCGATAAGGAGAATACTTACATATCCTAGTCTCTTCAAGATTGAATGATGAATTTGGTCTTATTCAACAATAACGCAAATGACCAAATAAGGGAACTAATTCCCGTATACTCTCCACAAGAAAGTAAAAATACAAGCACTATCAATTCATCCAAAGTATGTTTAAGTCACATAAACGACTTTTAATCTCTTTTTAATTAATTTATACTTTATTAATTAAAAACCCTTTTATTTAGTAAAACATCTTTTTTCTAAAACTTCTTTCATTATCAAAACTTCCTTTATCTTTATTAAATAAATTTCCTTTATCTTTTTTTAGTTCTTAAAAAGTTCTTATATATTTATTTCAATAGTATAATTATATTCATAAATTAATTAACAAGTTTTGCGTACTTAAAATATAATCAAAGAGGTTAAAGCAAATGTCATTAAAACACTGTTACTATAAACCCCTCATCTTTTATAAATTAAACGTATAACCTTTTCTATCTTTTTATAAAAGATTTCAATAATTGTTATTACCTTAAAAATTCCATTAGTAAAGATATATTATATTTACAATATTTTCCTCTTTAAAATATAATTCAAGGGTTTAAAAATAAATGTTACTAAAACATTATTTACTACAAACTCAAAACACTTCATATTTAATCATCATCTATAAAACTCTCCTTTAAAGGTTTAATTACATTTATAAGGGCTTAAGACAAGTGTTACTCAAGCATTGTTACAGCAAACCCAAATCATTTCATACTTTAAAACATTTCTCTTTAAAACTCTCTTTTAAATATTTAATTATATTTAAGGATTAAAGACAGGTGTTGTTTAAAACATTGTCACAACAAACCCAAACCATTTACTTGTATTTATATATTAAATATTCATTAGTAAATATCTAATTATATATCCAAGTATAATTCATAATAAGGGTTAAAAACAAGTGTTGTAAAACACCATTAACAATAACCCAAAACCATTTATTTATCCATTAATAACTTTAAACATTTATTTTAAAGATTAAAGCATGTCCATACCTATTAGCTAAGATAACACACTTTTAGTTGATTTCACAAAACCATTTATTTTAATTTAAGTGTTAAAATCCAATCTCCTTTTATTATATTTATAAAATAGTTAATTTAATATTTAAAATTTTATATCTAGAAATATCTTTAAAATACTTATTAAAATGTTAAAATACTTTTAAAACTACATAAAATATATGATAATTATTCATATAGAATATTATGTACAATAAAGAATTTTGAAATAATTGAATAATAAGTTTTTATTTTAAAAGCTACATAGTTTAAGAATTCATAGTTGTTAAAAATATATTTAAACTTGAAACTAATTTTAAAACACTCTATTATAAGTTAGGAAATAACCCTAAAAGGATTAGAGAGAAACTCATAATGTAAATATCATTTATAAACAATTTATATCTTCAATTAACAAAGATAACATTTACAAAAGTGCCGCCTAAAGTTCTATTACTAGTTTTATCACATTTTTGCTACAACGTTGTGTCTAGTTTTCAATACCTTAACAATGGATTAGATCCATTCTTTTTACAATAGTTAGTATACTTTTGGTACTTGAAAACCATGAAGAAAAATCCCAATGAATATATTATAATTATTTTAGAGAAATTTCCAAAAATAAGGTATTTTTCCAAAGTGCTCATATAACGACTATTTTGCTATAACTTTTGCCTCTTCGTTCAACTAGCTATCAATTGATTTTAACTTAAAAAGTTTTACAAAAAGAATAATATATTATTTACTTATTTAAAAGTTAAAGAAACCCCTAATAAAATTTTCAAAAATAAACGTTGTTCCTCAAAATCAGGTTATTTAAAAGTGTCGATATAGCGACCTTTTTACTTCAAACTTTCTTAGCTTTGCTTTATATTTTCTATAACTTTTCAAAACATATACTTTACTTTTTCAAACATTTATATAATTATGTAAATCAATATCTTAAATCACCTTTTTTCACAAATTAAAATTAAGGGATTTCAAAGTGCGTTTATAGCGACTATCGCTATATGGACAATTCCGTATTCAATTCAATATTTAGTGTCATTCCATTTTATACACATATATGATTCTAAACTCGAACCATATCACTACTAAACATGTATTAACATATGTACTAATGATCATGTCCATTTTAGATGTATAAATGTGCTTAATTTAAAAAATATAATTCCATTCTCTTTAAGGCAACTGCTTTAACAAATCATATGCTTTTGGAAGCATATAATAAAATGTTATAACTTTAAGTAGTTAATGTCCATTATTACTAATATATAACAAGCAATATTTCAACAAGTTTTGGTATTAACTTGTTGACAAGTTTATAGTTTATCTAAAGTGATGATAACTCACCTTTGTTTGAATCAAAAATCACTTTCTTCCCACTAACATTCAATCAAACCATACTACACTTCCTTCCTTCAAAACACAAGCCAAGAATAAAGCACAACAGTAGAGAAGAGGGGGCAAGAAGTGCACGACCAAACTTGATTTACCCTAAATTGGGTATGGCCTTGATTGGTTTGAAGGGGATGGCTCCTATTCTTTTGGTTTTGAGATGGTAGAGTGATGTTGTGTGGTATTTTAGGATGATAGCATGACTTTGGAGGAGCTTGGATTTATTTAGAGTTGTTTTGATTTAAGAACATTGTGTAGAGAAAGAGAGTAAGGGTGTAGAGTTTCTTAGGAGTTTGTATGAGAATGAAGAGAGCCTTGCATGTGCTTATATAGCCTTAGGAAATGAATGGAAAAGATTAATAATACCCCTCCTTAGCCATGAAATAAAGAGGATTACAAATGACAAAGCCATGCTCTTACACAACCATGCTTCCCTTAATCAATGCCATGATTTAGGGGTCCTTTAGTACTTTTTTCTATGCTAACTTTTACTGATATAACACTTAGTTTAACTAATTATTTGCTTAGGAAGATGGAAGATTTAAATCTTGTTTATATGTGTATATGATAATTTAGTTGTGTACAGCTATCCAAACTATTTTTACTTAACATAAAGTTGATTTTTAATAAAATATTTTCCAATCACGTTTTCAGTATTTATCTAAAGTATGTATTTTTGTAAACATATTCCAAAAATAAGTTTTCTATCATTAGTTATTAACTAAAAAATGTTTAACTAGGTTATAAAATCATATTTAGTCACATTAAATCTAGATACAAATATTTCAATAATTCGGGTATTTAAATACGAAATGTTCCAAACTCCACGTCGTTACAAAAAAAAGTGTTCAACTTCGCGACGAAAAACATCATTTGCAGGTTTGAAGTACCCTAGAGGATTATCACGGATAATGGAACTTGGTTTAAATGTACCAAGTTCAAGGATTTCAGCAACCGATATAAGATCAAGAAGAGCTTCTCTGAGGTAGCACATCCGTAGGCAAATAAATAAGTGGAGGCAGCGAATAAAATCATTAAGTCCACCTTAAAGAAATATTTAATTAGAGCCAAAGGCAATTGAGTCAATGAGCTTCCACTAGCATTATGGGCTTATAGGACGAACCATAAGTCTACGACTGGACATACACTATTCTCTCTGGCTTATGGATCGAAAGTGATGATTCTGATAGAATTGGAAGTCCCTTCTCATCGTGAAAGGTTTTATGATCCAAAGAAAAACGAGGAACTCTTACTTAAGTCCCTCGATTTGGTTGATGAGGGAGGAAGCGGAACTGAGTGTAGCTACTTACCATAAATGAGTAGCATGAAACTTCGATACCAAGGTTCAAAACCGTATTTTCGATGTAGGGGATCTCATTTTGAAACAAGTTCTTTTGTGTATGGGGGCATTCGCTCTGAAGTCCTTACGCAATCGAACGAAAGCCTGGAGACGGAACGTTCAAACTAGCCACAGTTGATAGAATCCCGATTTCGTGGGCATGGAACACCGAGTTGCTGTGGTACTACTATACTTGGTTTAATTTAGTTTATTTTCTCAAATAAGCCAACTATGACTCTGGGGGCAATATTATAAGGCATGACTTGCCACATTGTTCGTTTATAAATACAATTCACTTCTTGACCCGATGGAACCGTGTTCCTATAAGAAATTTTTTTATGTTGTGCGATTGCGATTCATTTGTGGACAAACTCCTTTGTTCCAGTATCTGGACTGAGGAGGATAATCATTAGGATCGATCGGATAATTCAACCCTATCGTTCCAAAACCTAGAAATAGTTATAACTCTTCTGGCCTAAGATCAAGGCCAAGGAGTATAACTCCAAGAGTCGATTGGATAATTTGACCATAAGGTACCAGCTCCTTTGGTTCAGGATAAGGACTGAGAAGATCAAACACAAGGGTCGATCGGATAATTTGACCCCGACCTTCAGGAATTTTTCATTGCTAGAGTTGGGCAACGTTAAGGAGGAATA
The DNA here is from genome assembly GCA_030737815.1 of Allium fistulosum. Classification (NCBI taxonomy): domain Eukaryota; kingdom Viridiplantae; phylum Streptophyta; class Magnoliopsida; order Asparagales; family Amaryllidaceae; genus Allium; species Allium fistulosum. The sequence goes on along the minus strand of CM060901.1, from coordinate 538,770,919 downwards.
ACCATAAAGACGTCGATGGGAAAATTCAACCCCGACCTATAAGTATTTTCCATCATTTGGAGATAGGCAACGTCAATAAGGAAAGACCACATACTGGTCGATTGGATAATTCAACCCCGAACTTCAGGTATTTGTCATTGTTTGGAGTTAGGAAACATCAAGAAGGAATGGACACATAAGGGTCGATCAGATAATTTGACCTCGACCTTTAGGTATCTACAGCTACCCAAAGTTATGCAACATCAGAAAGGAATGCTCAAACTTGAAAAATTAAAGCTCTAGCTTCCAGAGATAGAAACTGGCATGCAATTAAAATTTCGACGACCACGCTTACAACCTAGCAGGGTGCGATAGGCTGGTGTTAGGCGAGGACAGTCAGCAGGTACTCTCAGTCGATACCTGGTGTTAGGTGAGACTAGAAGCTAATGCCCAGAGATAGGTGTCCAAAAGCATCGATTCTTGAGTATTTGAGCTAGTATATGGTCAAACCCTCCGTGATTATGCTTGCGGCCTAACATGACATGCTTGGTCGAGGGTAAGCAAAAATAGTCGTTGAAGGTTGAAATTGGGTACTATCGGATTCCTTCGATCCAGGATCAGGGGTCTGAAAGATATAGTGGAATGAGGGAAATCGAATAATTTGCCCCAAACGATTAAAATACCAATCACGCCTTATTACTGCAAAATTGGGGACGTCAGGAGTTAGACGTTCAAAGTGTTGCTCCCCGGAGATATGGAATAACATGGAACTTGAATTATTTATAAGTTGACGATCGATGGAAACTCGACCTAACACAAATAGGAATAACTACTGAATTGGTTAAAAACTATCCTTTAGTTTGATCAAATGGAACACTTTAATGGCTCTAAACGAGGCTAATTAATGTAGGCAAATTGCAATATAAGAAGTTATAATATAAAAGCAATCACATGAGTTTTGTTTACATGTGTAGAGTTACAATAAATAAAAGCGTTGCATGGAAATAAGTATGTATAATGTAGGAAAATTGCAGTACAAGCAGTTATTTTATATATGCAGGTAGTTGTATGTAAGCAGGTATAGTATATAAAAGTGCGGAATGAAAAGTGCAGGAAAAAAGCGATTTTTATTACTTAAAACTTTTATGTACAAAAGATCGCAGGGCCGCTTTCGCACAAGCTCGACCTATATACATCAAAATGGACAACAAAACATACAGCAAAAGGCCCATTTAACCCGCAAGTCTTAGGAACATCGTACTTAGCTTGCCCTCTTTTGCTGCCCTTATAGTCGAAGTTATTGAGTCGCCTCCTATGCTTTTTTCCACTTTTGGATTTACCCTCTTTGGAACAGTCACCCTTGGATTGGGTAGTTTCTCATTCGGTTGCAGCATGGGGATCCGTAGTCTTCTCGATAGAGGTCTCGAAGGATTTTATTTTGAGGGGCTTCAGCTTAATCAGGGGAAGTTTAGTGTAGGGCTTGTAGGAATAGAGCTGATGAATTTTTCGGTACCGGGATCCTTCTTAATTCTAACCTTGGAAAGGTTGATTTTTAGCCGCTTCACCACAGTAATCTGATCGGTCGGGTCTATAGCACTGGTGATAGCGACGTCTCCCTCCAAGGACAAGGACACATACCTCAAATTCTCTAGGGCTGCTATTTTCTTAGAATCAGGCCCTTGGTCAGAACTTGGAGAAGGAATAGAAGTGATTAGCCCCATGTAGACGGAGGTCAACACGGTAAAAATAGCTGTAGAACCCAATTCCATTATGGCCGACTATGGAGGAAGATGTGGATGATCTATAAATTAGCAAACATAACAGTAGAGGTTAGGGATGGAATCGCACGAGAACTAGAGTTTCTCCAAAGTTGGTGAAATAAAAGATATAACTTAATCCAAAGTTGATTGTGAAGTAGGAGATGTAGAAATTTTGCCTTCTTAAGGTGATCAGTTAGTCAATGAGGGGAGTAACGTAGGTCCTAACAAAAGAAGTCGCGGCAGATGCCAAAACGGTTTGAGTGGCCTCGAAGCTGGCCCCCTCAACCTTAGGAATATCCATCGCAAGCTCTTTGAATTTTGGAATGGATGATTCTGCTGGACTCGGTGCACTTGGGCCAGCGAAAACCTCGGCAGTAGCAACTGCAGTAGTAGTATCTTCTTTAACTAAGACAACTTTTCCCTTCTCAAGTTTTGCAATATTTTCTGTATCGAGGTACTTGGCCATCACCTCTTCCCCAATGAGGCCTTCACCGGCCGCATTCAAATGACGTAGCACCTCTACCCAGAAATCGACGAGAGTCTCAACGTTTATGCCCCCCAACCACTTCAAATTCTTGTATTGGATTACGCTTGCAAAGAAGTTTTTGAGATTATTACTCAATTCTTCTTTCTCCTCAGTCTTTTCCTCCTTAAGCTCTTTCAGCTCTTGCACGACGATCGCATACTCTACTTCACCATCCAGTTTCTCGACCTTAACCAACAGAAGATTATTAACAAGTTTCTCATTCTCCATGCGAAGCTTTTTAATCTCGGCTACTTGCTCCCTAATGGTATTGTCCCTGGCTCGATTTCGTCTTTTGCAGTGAGGGCCAGGTCCTTCTTGGCAATCTAAGTTTTCAAGGCAGTACCCTACTCGTATGCAATTTTCAGCAGGTCTTTTAGCAAGAGTTTAGCATCATTGTGCGATAACCTTATTTTGACCATCAGGCTGCCAGTTTTAGCTTTCGATTCCACAGGGTCATATCTCTCTGCCTTCATCTTCTCTAGGTCTCCTTTATACCCCTCAATGATGTTTTCAAAAGACTTTTTCTCTGACTCGAAAGACTGAATATTCATGTAATTGATGTGGTTAGCCTTCAAGAGGGCGTAGGTGAGCCTTTTCCGTTCATAGTCCCGATCGACGAGCTTTTTGATCCGTAGGACATCCTAGTTTGCTTCTTCTTTTGGAATGTCTTAGTTGTCACGATCAAATATGTTACCTTGCAGGAAAAGGTCAGGAAAAGTAGAATGTAGGTGGGGCGGAGCAATAGAAAGAGGAGGTGGAGGAGTAGCGATCCCTTTGGAATAAGGACGCGCAGCTGTTGTTACGGAGCAGGAAGTGGACGTTTGTAGGTGAAAAGGAATTTGGGATCCTGTTCAAGGTGGAGGAATGCTAGAAGTAGTGTCGTGGAGATCGTGTGAGTCTCTATATCGCTTTCTTGAATCGCTAGGCTGGTTAGGCAGCCTCTCTTCAGCCTGCCATTTCTTTCTCTCCTTTTCAGTTTTGCGGTTATCTTCCACTTCACGTTCCCTCTCCTTTCTTTGGAATCTTTCTTTCTCGGTCGCATGATGCCTCGGGTGTTGGAACAAGATGGATATGGATCGAGGGTTTGACCTCTAAACTCACCTACGTTATACTAGATCTTTCTGTATATGTCTCTAGCCATGGAACCTAAAATGAGAAGAAAGATTGTATACGTTTTGCAATTTCGGAAGGCAGATCAATGCAGGGATGTGTGTTCGTGATCCTAGTGAACTGTAAAGTGCCGATTACCCCCTAAGTACTCTACAGACCATGTTCGCATGAAAGTAAAGACAAAGTCTCCCTACCTTCAGCCAATATACCCCCGGGCAAGAAGCTAAAGTTTGGGGAGCCTTCTTTAAGGAGATCACTAATGGAAATATCGAATTCGCTTAAGGAGCCAAAGATGTCTGCAAAAGATTCGATCGGAGGAGTCGCTATGATTATTGGTATTATACTTGTTTATGCAGCCTTTCTAGGAGATTTGATGGTTATACATTTTTGGCAGGGCGAGGTAGGAATTTCAGTGACCTCAGAAGACATCTCGCCGCATGACTCATCCCTCTTAGGAATGGCATCATAGTCACTATAGCCTTCATCCGCACTCCCTTCCTCTTCTTTTTCTTCTTCTTATCCTTTCTCCTCAATCATCTCTTATTTCCCTTCTCTTCTCCTCACTTCCTTTCTCTCCTTTGGAATCATTTACATTCTAGTACCTTCATCCCTTTCTCTTGGAATTTCACTGACAATGGGTTCATCTGTTGTTCTATCGGTAGATTCGTCGACGTTTGAAAGACTGAATGAGCCTTCCACTTCCATTTAGAGATTATTGTTGAAGTTGCATGTAGGGACAAGAAACCTAGTTGGCATCCTGGAGTTGCTCGTAGAAATTTCACCAAGAACGGCAAAGCGATTGGGAAGAAGAAGGTTGCAATGACGAAGGTTTTCATTCTTAATAAGGTATGGAGTAGAGCGATCTCGAATCAAAACTCTCCTTAGAGCATCCAAGGTATCACCTTGCTCCTCGTTGATATCACGAGTAGGATTATCTACAAAGGAATTGGGTCAGAAGTTAGACATTAAGATGATGAAAATTCAGGTGCGGAAGGGGGGAAAGGAAATAATCTTACTTCTAGAGGGCCAAGGTCGGTTAAAGCCGAATGGTCATCGGATGAAGAAATATTTGTTCTTGAAGTAAGAATGCTTGTTGTGGAGTTCTCGATAGCCTTGCATCTACACCAGGCCCCGATAATCATATAAGATGGCAAGTCACATTTTTGTTTGAAGTGCAAGAGATAGGTAAGCTCGTTGAAAGTCGAAGGTCATCAGAATTAGTTCATAAAGAACACTTATAGGGAACTTAGGAGAGCATACCCGTTGGGATCAACTTGAGATGGACTCGAGTTCTTGGGGGATTATATAGAGAAGTGGATTGAAGGGTGGCACAGCGCCGCCCAAGTAAATTTATCTATTGCATGTCGTATACCCCAAGCAAATGTATCGGTTGTGTGCTCGTTTGGCCTGTGTCGGGGTAAGTACGTCGCCCTCAGGGATCCCGTGTTGGCGATATATGTTCTGGAGCATCATCAGGGTAAGAATTGCTGGGAACTTGTTCTAGCGGATCATCCGGGACCCTTAAACTAATATACTTATTTAGAGGAGAAGGTGGATTTTACAATGGCTCGGCTGGAATAACCATGCCCTGTAACACAACAGTGATCGAATGCTTGGAACCAGCCTTAATGGTAGGCAAGCCTAAGCTGTGGAGGACTCGGCTTTAGGAGGAGTAGATATCCTGATGCTGGTTTGGAAGCATGGCGATTGACGAGCCATTTTGGATAGGAAAACTTGGCATTCAACATGATCAGTTATGTTTTCACTTCAAATCGGATGTCGGTATGTGTCAATCAATCAGATTCTGAACTTTGACTGGGGTAAGTGAAAGTATTAATCTATATAGTGAGTCCCATGTCCTAGAAATGATAAACGGACCATCACGTATAGATAGCTCGCTTGTGATAGAAAAACGAGCCACATCGCATGATAGAACTGTGCAACCGATATTACCCATTATCGTTGGATAATCGATAACATAATCATTGTCTGGAGCAAAGTGAAGGTTTCTCTTGTGTAGGAACATCGGAATTACAACAATGGGGAGTTCTATGTAGTGAGAATATTATGGAATTAGAGATGCAAAGTGGTAGATTCGCTCAATACGACCGGTCTTTAGGGGAGAATCGTCTTATTGACAATCATATGGAAATAGATAGTTGGCCAAACATCGATCAGAGCAAGTTGGAGGACTTTGCAGTGCAAGAACTTAAGTGAAGAAATTTACTTGATTCTCCCAAGCGCATATCAGGTCGTACCCAAGTACAAGCTTGGGAGAAAACTGGACTAGCCTCGACCACACTTGACAAACCCGATCATAATCGCCAACATAGGCCGAGAATATCCAAAGGCATGGCCAATGAAAGCCAAGTCATCGATCATCACCCATCTAGGAATCTTTGAGTTGATATATGACGATCAGAAGGAACAGACCTGGTCGAGTACTCAAAGAGAAATAGCGGCGGTTGGTTGTAGGATTGAACGGTGGCGGTGTAAAAAGGATAAGGGTGGCCTTAAGAACGAGATGGCGATCAGTTTAAGGTGACAAAATGGAAGTTGAAAGTGGTCGAAATCCAAAGAGCTCGAGGAGTAAGCAGTCAGTACAAAGATATAAGAAAATTAAGGAAGAAATATTTCTAAGTGTTGAATATATAGTACTCAAGGCAAAGTAAAAGCGCTCGTACTGAGAGGAACCACTCGGTGCGGGTGAATTTTTCAACCAAAAATTGAGGAAGAGCACAGGGAAGAAAGAGCATACCTAGCTAGGGCCTAAAACGATTTCCCGATTATAAATCTTGTCCTTAGCACAGAGAATGGAATTTCAGCTATGTAAAATAGTCAAACGAATATCTACGGAACGAAGACGGCGCTTTAAAGCAATTATTGAACGACCGATCGGAGCATGGAAGTAGAAGGTAGTACTTTTTTTTTCTAAATCATGCTTTGTTCTCACAAAAGCATTCTCTAAGGGCAAGTGTTATATGACTTTTTGGCTAAGCATATTTTCACTAGAATCGGAATGTCAAAATAAAGACGAAACAATTCATAGCAATAGGAACACACATAAAAATTCCAGTGTTGGAGTAAAGAGGACCACTTGGCACCGAGTCCTACCACCAGTATTGAGTGCTTTGTATTGCATGTGGGTCCTGCAAAATTCTTTTACATGGAGCTCCGGCTTGAGTGATTGTCATAAAGTACATTTCTCGAGGAATAGACGAATAACTTTAAGGATTTTCTAGAAGAAAGCAAAGAAAACGGACAAGAACAAGCAATATCGGAATCTATCAGAAGTAATTCAATCTCAAAGGGAAAGTGTTCAGAACACAATGGTCGGAGATAGAAAGCCAATGGGAAGAAGAACTGGAGATTTCCCCTCATAAAAACCAGTTGGTACCAAGAAAAACCACTCGGTATATATGGGCCTTGTTACTCACACCTGCATGCTTGAATATGAATTTGGGCTTGCTACTTTGTGGACCTTTGGTTCTGCTAGGTGATTTTCCTATAAATACAGACCCTAAAGCAACTAGAAATGGACCTTTTGACTGATTATCTACATCATATTCTATCTTCCCCCATTATGGTAACTAAGGAAGCTATTATTTTTTATTCTAGGCTTTAGATCGGTAAATCCCTTATACTATTGACTCTCGGATATATAATCAATAAAAGCTACAGTGGACGTAGGCCAGAAATTGCCGAATCACTTTAAAAATCTTGTTGTTTTTTTACTGTTTTCGCATACTTTTTTTCTACATGTCTTAGGGTGTTGATCTATTTTTGGCATCAACGTCTAATCATATTGCATCATATCAATGTGGACTCACTTCCCTGGACTTGCCTCATGCGTTATAGGGTCGCCTATTGTCCATCGTCACATCAATCGCATATAGTACTCGCGCCCTGGACTAACTTCATAGCTTACAGGGTCGCATGTTGTCCTCGTGATACCTGTTGGAATCATGCTCTAGACCAGCCTCAGGCCCTACAGGATCGCTTAACATCCACTACCTCCCATTGGTCTGCCGCAGCACTATAAGGGAGCAAATCAGCATGCCTAGACCATATACTAAACATCATAGGACTACCTTCATATTCACATACACACTTTAGGCCATCTGCATGTACCCTCAGACTCATTTACGTCCCCCTCCATCGTTGTATCACATTTTCGTATCACAATACATATGTATATCATTTTAAATAACAACCAAACCATTCCACACATTTATTCATTCCGTGGCACTGTCATTTATCTCGTCATGCCTCAGATCACCTTCTAAAACACAAGAGAAAACAAGAGTTGATTTTTTCATTAGTTATTTATATAGGCCTTTGGGGCCTAGGTTAAGACTGATAGGAAAATAGTTCACATATGGACTGGTTGGCACAGACCGGTGCACCGGTGCACCGGTGCACGTCATTCATGAAGGTTTCAGATTTTAGGATTTCCATCATTTCATCGTCATGTCCACCTCTGGCCGCCACAGATTCACCTCAGGTCGTCTAAAAATGTGCCTATACCCTAGCCTTAAGTTTTAAGTTAGATTTAATCATTTATTTCACCAAATTTGATATATAATCACCAAGGTACCAAATTTTTATTAAACTTAGTTTTCAAGTGCTATTATCATTCAAATCCCCTTAAATTCCAAATTTAACTTTTAGAATGTGTTAGTCTACTCTACTACAATATATATATATATATATATATCATGATTATAATGTTATAATTGCATTATATGGGGAGGAAAGAGCAGATCACTCACTGAACTGCCTCTAGATCCTCACTGTCTGGGCTGCTGCATCTCCTCTCTTCGAATTTCCGACTTCAAGTGACTACTGGTGCATAGTCTTATCTGCTAGCTTCGTGATGTCTTTGGTTTCGTTCGATTCAGTGGAGTTTTGAGTGAGATATTTGAATTTAATTGCAAGTTGTTTTAGAGAAAGATGAAGGAAATGTGTCGAGGTAGTTTTTTTGAAGTGAGTTACATGACTCGGTTTTAAGTAGTTTGAGGGAAAATCTAGATGTTCGCCGGTTTTCAAAATTCGAATTCAAACCGTTTGGTGCTCGCTCAACTCAACGACGTTTTCAACCATAACTCCTCCATACAGACTCCAAACAATGCAAACAAATATACAATGCAAACTAGAAAAATGAGACGGTCGTGAAGTGTTTGTTTCGTTGTCTAATTCAAAAGTATTAAAAATGACCCTTCGCCCCTCCTTATATTTACTTTATTTAATTAATTCATAAATTCTGATTATTTCCATATTACATATTATTAATATTAGTAAAAATATTCCTCAAATTTTCGAGGCATTATAGAGTGATTCAAATTATATATTTATTTAATTTATTAGGTGGTTTAAAAAAGTTAACCCAAATAAATTTGTTTAATTTATTGAAATAAAATTTATAATTTAACTATACATATGTTTAATTAATTGAGTGATTTAACTTTTTTTCGATTTGTAGGGTGATTTAACAAAATATATATTTTAATGCAAATAAATTTGTTTAATTTATTAAAATAAAATTTATAATTTAACTTAATTATATATTTATTTAATTTTATTTACTGATTTAACTTATATATTTTAACTCTAACTAAATTTATTTTTAAAATGATGACATATAACATCAAGCAGAAAATGAGGGTTAATGTATATATACATATAGTTTACTATACATACACACACGCACACACAAATGTGTGTATATGTATGTATGTATGTGATTTTGTATACATTAATACTTAATATCATATGTATATAACAAATGTTTAAGTTATTACCTTAAAAAGATTGTCATAATTAGGCTTAGGATCCGCCCTTTTTGCAATAGCTCTATGAAGTGTGTGAAATACCACTTAATCCACTTCTCTTGTTATCCTCATATCTTCACTTTGAAACTCCTCAATCCTAGCATGGTATTTCACCTATTTTGCATTTTTCATATTCATTAGAATTATAAATGTATGTATGTATGTACGTATGTATGTATATTACATAAATGATTTTTTACGAATAACATACCGCAAACTCGGTGGAAGCATCATGTACCCAGCTATTAGCGGTAGACCCATCCGATGACTCAATCTTGTGAGTCCTACAATAGACTTATCAAAATGATGGCTCATTATGCTGCTATTTATACTAAAATTTGAATTAAGTATATTGTCATATAAGCTTATTTTAATTTATTTAAAATGTTAAATAAATTTAACAAATAAATATATATCGGATCGTTATGATGACCTACGTATGATCTGGATTCTCCATTGTGCAACCTAAGATATCAGTTCCTAATTTCAGCATTATGTCCATATTTCCTTTTGAATTCCTTTGTCTCCCCATACTGTAAGAACTGCTCATGTATCTCCTGGGAAAGAGATGGATACGTATTTGTATGTATGTGTGTGAGTGTATATGTATTAATATTAGTGTATGTATGATTTCAACTATGTATTCAAACAAGTAATTACTCACCTCAATCCTCGTTCTTTCTAGAAGACATCAAATCATTTGACGGAGGAAAAGTCTGTTTCAAACACATAAGTGGATGGACCGATAGTATTAATAAGCGCATCATCGATCTGAGTAAATGGCGACATCATATGTGCATCTACATCAGTGGGTTCCACTATGCTCTGATGAGTGAGAGCCACCCTGACCTGGTGAGGAGCCGCCATGACCTGATGAGGAGCCATCCTAACCTGATGATGATTTACCACAGTCGTGTACACCTCGGTGTCGACTAGACATATCCGATATAATAATCTATGCAGTTAAAGCTTTGCTAAAGCCTCACTAAATCCCCGCTAAAGCACGTAGCGCTCTTCGGCCACTAAGCCTTTTCAATTTAGCCCTATTGAATAGTAGATCCACTTAAAGCCCCGCTATATTATGCTACACCCGCTAAATCAATGGTTTTTAGCACCCACTTTTGCAAAATTAATACAAAATGGTTAATTTGACTAATTCTCTTTTAAACCAAATTAGCAAAGTTGGGGTAAAGACCTAATTTTAGGCCTAAGTGCTCGACATAAGTTAGAAATGTATTTTAGTAGCCAAGTCAGGACTACATAAATCATGATATTCTTCATTTTGTCATATAAGATTAAAATATATTTCTTTTTCCTACAAAAATAATGTGAGAATGAGAATAAATTAACTTTGGAGATTTAATTTTATTTCTAATAAAGCTTTTTGCACCTCTACTATTTTCCGCTATATCCCTGCTTTTTCCCCGCTACAACTTTTTAAGCCTCCATCGTTATAGAACCGCTAAGCGCTATAACTACACAAATAATAATACATATATAGATGTATACAGTATAATAATGGATATTTAATTTATGTTTTACAATTACATGCAACTAGAGTAGCAATTAGAGTAAATGTTACATTATAAATGAGTGAATATAACAATGAGATTAGCAACTTTGCCTATATAAAAAAATGGAAAAGATTTGGTTTCAATGTATAAAATCTCACAATAAAAAAGTGTACATTTATTTGTCACAACAAACAGAGAAAAATAAAAATAACATGCACACATAAAAATAATCTTTCAATAAATTATATATAAGTAATCAACTGTCGACATCATTATCAATATCATCATTTACAACGTCATCATCATTTTCATGTTCACTGACTTCGACATCAACATTATTATCAACCTTAGCATCTTCATCTAATTCAACTCGATCAAATACTTCATTGTTAGGTAGTCCTATATCGTCGTTATCTTTTATTATTTGGAGTATTTCATTGTCCTCTAAATCATTTCAGTACAACCGATCGTCGGTTCTGATCATATCCTTGTTGGACGATCATCTCGATTTTGTTTTAACGACAGCCGACTAGTCGTCCTTGTTGTTCATGGCAAGATAAAGTGCATAATAAACTTGTATTGCTTACGTCGCTAGCAGATGGATCATTTTCTTTATATAGCCTTTTATAATTTACATCAACAAGAGGATAATCTTTATGTATAGGACGTACTCCTACGTCATGAGTAGTATCAAACCAATCACATTCGAATAAAAAATGCTTTAAGCTCCGGTATATCAAAATAAACGAGTTCAATTATTTCATGTAACACTCCATAATAAACTTGTAAACCATCACCATGTTCACCTCCTTTAACACATAGCCTACCATTGTAAGTTATTTTACTGGCTCCAAACATTATAATGTGAAATTTAAAGTTATTTACATATATGATTGGGCATTTCAGTCATTCTATTTTCTAGATCAACATTTTCTCAATAGGGGATTCATCGTAATCCATATCCATATTTATGGTCTCCTCCTGTACAACGCGATATTTTTTCCATGATATATCCACATAAGATAATCAGGCATAAAACCATATTGGTATAAGTGTAATATCGTAGTACAATACCCTACAAGTTTGAAGCAACGATTTTTGGAACATGGATATCCGACTTCTTTTATATTTATTTTATTATAAGATGTCACTTTCATGAATGCATCCACGTCATTTCTAAAGCGCAGTGGTATCATACCTCTTTTTTTTACTTTCATGTACATCCAAGTTCGATTTTTCAAATAATTCATCTTTTATACTCTACACATAAACAAAAGTTACATTATTTTTCACTCAATTGTATTTTACTCTTAATTTTTTATTAAAACCAAACATTAATAGTAACATTGTTACTAATAAAATTATTAATTTTATTACAGATTTTAATAATATTATTAATTTTATTATTAATTTCAATAACATTATTAATTTTATTATTACATTAAATAACATTATTAATATTATTATTAATTTCAATAACACTATTAATTTTATTATTAATTTCAATAACATTATTAATTTTATCATTAATTTCAATAACATTATTAAATTTATTATTAATTTAAATAACATATTAATTTTACTATTAGTTTCAATAACATTATTAATTTTATTATAAAACAATACTAAAACAATGGAATTCACAAATATTTCAATGTTATATAACCTAGAGACTACCCCACTTTTTTGAATGGCTCACCATCATGCTTTCCATTACAAACGCAATAATCTAGTTGAATGTGGATAATATTGCAGTTTTGACCAATATCAAATTCCATACATCATGAAATGATATATGTTGGCAAAGAGAACGTGTGTAAATTATTATCACTATTAGTACCACTTATGATAAAATAAAATATGAACTTTGTGGAAAAGGTCTATAAGTGATGAATTTGACAAACTATCACTCCGCTAGCTAAGGTGACGTACGTATATTAATATTTGAATTGTTCAATATTAGTCATTGATTGAATTCACACCTCTTTGTCACACAACTGTATTTGTTAATTCTTCGAAAAACCATACAATTTAGTAATTTATGAAATGTCGTAAATTAATTAAATTAATCAAAATTTAAAAATATTGATATTATTTTATTTATTTGATGTTGTGGAGTTGTTTGGAATTATTTGATGATATCTAAAAATTATATTACATGCCTCGATATATGATATCGGTGTAACTTTAAACTAGGTTAAATAAAAGATAATTTATTGAAGGGATTTTCGGAAACTTTGTGTCATATGATTGAAACTAGGGCCAGGAATTTCAAGAGAAAGAAGGGTGGAGTAATTTAAAATTTATTATAAATTAGAAGGTTAATGTTTTAAACAAAGAATATAAAAGGTTTCTATTCTTCCCTTTTAACAAGTTATTTTCATTTAATTCATTATTATTTTTTTCATCACTCCTCAATTTCTTTTAGCCATGGTCGAATTTTTTTATCCTTTTCCAAAAAAATCAAATCAAAACATCAAATAAGAAAAAAGGCTAGATGGTTCATCCATCTTTCGCAAAGTTGGGTATGGGTTTAGTTACAGATTTAAGGAGAAAACTCAGATCAAGGTGTTACAAAGGACAAGACTTTTCAGGTTCAATTATATTATTTTATTTTACTTTTTCACGGTGTTTAACCATGATCAAATTAACATATATGTGTATATAGATTTCAACTTATTAAATCTAATCTAAAATTTGTGTGTTTATTTAATGATAACATTCATCTTGAATTTGATTTATTTTGTGCATTCAAATTATATCTTGGATCTGAAATCATTAGCTAATGCATATTTGAACTATTGTAATAAATTACATTTGTTATCACCATTTAATTCACTTGTGGTAATGGATTTAATATTTAATTAATTGAATTGTGTATATATATTTATATGCTTCATTTTCATGTTATCCAAAATTATAAACCAATTTGAAGTTAAATCTTTTGGTTAAATTAGTTTTGTTTTTCAAATTAATATATTCAATGTTTGTTGTTCAGTCAAGTATAAGCATTCGAAATTTAAATTCTTAAATTAGAATACACACATATGTGTATATGTATATTTGCAATGTTTTAAATTTAATGACGTTATTGAAGCTATATATTAATCGTGACAATACCGTATAATAATTTTATTTACATGCTGAATGTATGTTTTCAGATGTATAATTTAATAACCTAAAATACATTTATTATGGTTAAGCATAGAATTCATTCCATATAGATATTGAACCTTTTATTAATCCCATTTGTAAAAGAGGAATCTAAAAGTTTAACCTATTATATTTTCTTTTTTATTCTGATTTGATTGGATCTACATCAAATATAAAATTTATTTCCATCTTCAATTTTGCATCAAGCATTCTTGTATTTTGGAAATGTCTAATTTTATTGCACAAATTTGTTATATGTATGCGTGTGTAAGTGGCAACATTAATATCACATAGGTGTGTGTGTGTGTGTGTGAACTATGTATATATAGTACTATAAATATCTATATACAAACCTTATAAACATATCATGGTATATTAAATATTTGTTGTAATGACCTAGAATTTTAGTAAATTGATATTTAGAATATTTAATTGTTTTTAAATATTGAAAAGTTAATTTTATAAGTTAAATAACTTGAGTGTCAAATATAGCAATTTAGTTAATAATTAAATTGTTGAATTTAATAATTTTAATTGTTTGAATAATTGAATCTTGGGTTTTAAGTAGGATAAAAATGATGTCAAAGCTTATTTAAATTTTATTTAATAAGAATGAAGATAATAAAACTTTTAATGTAAGTTTAAAAGTGATTAATTTGATTTTTTTTAAATAATTCATTTTAATTAACATATAAAAATAGCCTTCCATGGCACTGTCTTGGATTTCGACGAAACTGGTTTTATTGGATCCGTAATAGTGAAGTATAGTATGCCGTTAAATTTTATGGCGATCAGACGAGTCATTTGGTTGTACGAATTCCAAACGCGTTGAAATTGATATCGGAAATTTAATATAATAACTGGATTTAAAAACCTATCTTTTTTCAAATGATCGAATTTGGCCTCGAGACTAGTTCAATTACGTTCGGAATAAGGGTATAACATATCGAACGTCAGGCGGCACGTCTCGTTTGGAGTTCGAAATTTTCAAGCGCTTTATAGCTTGAAAAATTAAAATTTAAATAATATATATTATTTTATAATTGCCATACTCAAGCCATACCTTCCCATGTTCTGATCATATTCTACCCATACCTTCCCATGTTGAACCATACATCTCCCTCTTTAAATTTGATTTCCAGTGAGGAAATCAAAAGGTCTTTTTTAAAAAAAAATTAAAATCAAATCCAATACAAACCAAAAAATCATGAAACGAATTTTAAAATTCACGATGTGATAAGATCTTCATATAGATAGGTTTCTGGGGTTTGCGGCTGCTATTGGGGATGGTGAACAGTGGATTGTCGTCGATTTTAAAATCTAGGTTTGGAGATTTTTGTAGATTTAGTGCTCGATTGTCTAATTGGATATCATATTTGGGTTCGAGGAAGCGAATGGCACCTAGGCACAAAATTTCATGGATTCCAGTCGAGTTTTGTGGATCGCGTCATCACAGAGAGGAGGGAGGAGTCGTCGACTGCTCCATCGCAACGAGGTGGGGTTGCTTGGAGGGGAAGGCAAGGTGGCGGCAGGTGGAGCACGCAGAGAGGAGTGGTTTGGTGAAGACGCGAGTTGATTTCGTGGAGTATATCGTTGTATCACTAAAAACGCCCATAGCCATAGGCACAGGTATTCTCGTGCATTTGGGATTTTGGTGGAGGGAGGAAGAAGGTGGAAGGGTATTGTTGTAATTATTTGAATTAAGGTATATTAAATTATTAATTAAAATCATTCAACTTAAAATTTGTATAACTCTCTCATACGAGGTCCAATTGAGGCATGGATTTTTGCGTTGCACTCATAATGACGAAAGCTTCGAGATGCAAATGGTTTGGCTGAATTTGGAGACTGTTGAAATTTGAGCTAAAAATAGGATGTCGTTCGATTTTAGTTCCAAACCGAAATGCCTCGGCGACAACAGAAAATTTCGGTGAGTTAACTCACCTTTTTGGTTAACTATTATGATATATAGGTGATAAAAATTATTGAATGACTGCTTGAATGAATTACTATATTTATTAGTTGGTTTGAATATATTCCCACCTAATGGAGCGGATGAGACCCTATTACGTTCCCGTGTAAGAGTGGATGACCCTTTGTATACGAATCCCGCCTCGAAGCGGTAGATTTATATTTTATGATTATATAATGTTTGTGATGCAGGGGAAACAGGATGGAGGGATCCGATGGGATTCCTCGCTGTTGTTGAAATGTTTCGATAATATTCCTTTTATATGGATTATTAAGTAATGAACCCGATTGTGGACACTGTGGTTATAACATTGTTCTATGCTTAAAAACAAAAACCTAGTGATTATAGGAAATCAATATCAATATTGGTTGAGCGATTGGCAGCTATTGGCCTCAAATTAGTATTTTTTAAAATACTATAAATTTCCATTTGAGTTGGAATTGATTTTTGAGACAAGAAGCGATTTTTAAATCCGAAATTTGGTTTTAGAAATATTTTGTTTTAAAAGATTATTTAATTATATTAATATTGTTTTAAGTTATTTTATTATATTAATATCTTTTAAAAGTATTTACTTATATTAATATTGTTTAAGTTATTTAATTATAGTAATATTATTTTAAGGTTATTTAATTATATTAGTATTGTTTTAAAGTTATTTATTTATAGTTAATTTGGTTTTAAAGAATTTATCAAAATGTTAATATTTTGGAAAGGTAGATTATTTCAAGAATAATTATGGTTTGAAATTAATAATAAGGATTATTGGTAAGGTTTGAAAATAAATTATTATTATTTATAAAAGTTGTAAAGGTTAATTATGATTTTTGTTTAAAAATATTTTGAAATTATTAATTATTATTTTTAAGATGTTCTAAAGTTAATAACTTTCATTTATTTCTAATGTTTATTATGAATTATTATTATTATATAATGTGGTTTCAAAGTAAAAGATTTTTAATTATTTATAAATGTTTCCAAGACCTATGAATAGAGTTGAAAGATTTAAATTTTATAAAGGAATTTATAAAATGGTTTGAGGACTTAAGGGAAGATTATTTACAAGGTTAAAGGGTTTATAAATGGTTGGATAATTATAAACGAATTTTAGAAACGGGTTTATAGATTTATAAATGGAATTTTATAAATGGTTATGGATTTATAAAGGATTTATAAAAATGATTTTAGAAATGTACAAAAAGAATTTATGAGCGATTGAAATGTATAAAAGAATTTAATAAATGATCCAGAAGATTTATAAAATGGATTATAAATGTTTAAGAGAATTATAAGGATTTTTATAAATGATTGGAGAATTGAATGAAAATAAAATCTTTCTTAATTTTGTGGATACAGTTTTACTGTTGAGATAAGTATATGGATATTTTCTAAGTACTGAAAATATAGGGATTTGTGGGTATACCTTCGTAAAAGTATTTTTGTACAAGTAATTTACAAAATGTTTTTAAATGAAGGAAGATTTATTAAAAGAAGGCCGGTGGTTGCTTATGTGCTTAACCGATGTTGTTTTCCCTATGGAACAAATCCCTGATTGAATGTTTGTTATGTGAGAAATGCGGATTAAGGATCTTAAGGCTAGAATTAACACTAGAGGGGGGTGAATAGTGTTTTAAGAAATTTGTTAATCTTTTTGAGTTTATCTAACTTTATTAACAATGTATACACTAATTAGAGACAGATATGACATAGAATCAAACACAGATGCAAATATAAAGTAAAAGCAGTAAAGGAAAGAACACATCGGATTTTATACTGGTTCAGAGTTACCCTACATCCAGTCCCGTACAACTAAGTACGGATTTCCTTTCAAAAGCAATTCAACAATTACAACCCTCGATTTCAAGGCTACGAGGTACACCCTCCAGAATACCAATCCTCTGGGTAGAGATACTTGATTTCCGGGGCAACAAGTTCACCCAATTGATTTCCAAGGCTACAATCACACCTTTTCTCGCTTGATTGATTTCAAAGGCTACAATCACACCTTTTCTCGCTAATATATTACAAAGAAGTCTATAACTCTGAAAATAGCACTGAGAACCTTGTAGAGATAGTGATGTAGAATCAAACTAGAAGTAATCGAGTATGATTCCATGTTGATTTCGGTAGAGTAATGGTATGATTTTGTAATAAGAAATGTGGAAGATGAAGAGGAGTGATAATCAAAAAAATATGATTGAAAATTCATTGAAACTGACCCCTATTTATAGAAAACCAACAGCCATGACCATTCATGAAGAGTTATGGCGAATAGACACTTCTTTTGAAATTTGAATTTGAACTTCAACTGTCACTATGTCGACATACTACCTAGGGGCATGTCGACATCCCTCAGCCAAAAATGATAATTTGAATTTCTATAAAAAACAATATTTATCTTATATAAAAACTATTTAAAACTTTATAAATATACTTGAATATAGTTGAAATTCATAAGTAAATATAAAGAACAATAAATACATAATTTAACTATAATTTTATATTTAAATCTAAGTATAAATATTAAAAGTTAAATATATTATTTGAAAAGATATTTAAAAACAGGAGTATTTTGACTTTGAAATTAAAGATGTTTTGAGGCTAAAATTATTTAAAATCAGGATAGAGAGTTTTGCGAATCTTTTAAAAGGAAAGTTTTGAAATCATTTTGAAAACAAGATAATTTTGTAAAATCATTTGAATTAAAATTAATGGATATAAAACAATGTCCCACTAGATTTTCGTAGGTTCCATCCTACTTAGGGTTCCATCCCTTTAACGGGCTCGAAGTGGATTCCATTCCACGAATAAATTGGATATTAAGATGCCAGTGCTTTTCTACGAGTTTTAACAAATATTCCTAATAAAACAGACTTAACCTTGAACTCTTGATAATCTTGATACTCATGAGTCTTCTATCTCTGTATCTTGAATCTCTATACTGTACAGTCTTCATTCTTGATACCTGCATGGTTAGATCCTGCAAATACATATATATCTAAACTTGTAATGTTAGTATTTATATTTTATAATCTATTCTAAGGTTGTTGTCATCAAAATCATCATCTCAAGGACTAACAATCTCCCCTTTTTGATGATGACAACCTTTGTTTATAAAATATTCCTTCTATCCTAATAACTCCCCCTTAATCTATGCCTAACTACCCCTATTTTATACTTCTCCTCCTTTGTCATCAACAAAAATTTACTCCCCCTTACTCTTGGACTTTAGTACCTGCATTGATAAACTATACAATGGAATATATAATATATAGATTAAGAAATAATAATACTTATGAGCATAATAACTTAACTAAAGACTATATTCATTTTAATGTATATATATACATGTTTCACACAGCATACTTCAAACCAAATGAAATCAATCCACACAAAGTATCAATCCAAACCAAATCAAATTAAACAAATTAATTCAAACAAATCAATCAAAGAAAGAAAATTAAACGTTACGAGGAACATCAACCCATCCTTCTTCTCCAAAGATAGGGTCTTGTTTGATGGCATCCCAATTTTCATTATCAACAGATAGAGAAACGGGAGGATGTGCTTCGTTATCATCCTTGTGCAGGGAGGAGATCATCCATCGAATTGCATCGAAGTGTCTCTCTTGTTCCTTAATCATCTGCATTTGACTTAATTCTAAGTGACGCTGATTACGGAGAATGATAGAGAGAATATTCTTGAATGAATTGAGTGTTTCTTCAAGATTTTCAAATAGATTATGAATAGGATTGGCCATAATTGAATTAGAGAAAGAAATGAAGGATATAGATAATGAGAAATAAATTTCAGTGAAGATTTCTGGAAGACAAAGGTATATATAGGTGTAGAAATTCGTTTGAAATGAATAGACATTTGGTAGTTATTCAAATTTCAAATTCAAAATCAATAGTCACTTCTGACTAGTACATGTCGACATAGTCAAGGGGGTATGTCGACATACTTTAGTGAAAATTGAAACCTATGGCTCGACTTCCCTGAGGAGGTGGTACCAAATTCCAAGTCTTGTTCTTCTTTGACAACTCTAACTCCTCTTATATAGCATAAATCCGCTACGAGCTATCGCTCGACTTCATGGCTTCTTTAAGGTCAAATGACTCATCATGAACCACATGTAGGGCATAGTCAAACTGACCATCAAGGCTGATATTTGTATATTACCAATCTCTATACCTCTCGGGCGGCCTAATAGTCCTACGACTGGCTCAAGTAGGTATAACATCGCCTAAACTCCTTTCAACCTACCTTGAACCAAACTTTCTCCAGCTTCATGCACATCATCAATACTACTAGAAGGCACCTATAGATTACTCTATGACGTCTCATCAACTACAACTTCACTTTTATCAACAACAGATATGACTCTACTACTAGGATGAAATGTCGGAACTATTTCTATCTCCTTGGCCTATCAGAATCAACTGATGCGGTAGATAACTCTTCCTTAGGCTTGAACATTGCAGACTCATTAAATGTAACATGTTTGGAATGTACAATCTTGTTATCAAGTTCTAAATTTGATACCCTTTGACTTCATCTGTATATCCTATAAATATGCCCTTATATGCTCTAGCCTCCAACTTATCATCACTAGTATGGCGCCCATACACAGGACAATAAAAATAAGAAAATAATCAAGTTACACTGCTTTATCTCTCTACGTTTCTTATGGATTCTTCCATCTATGGATGAGCATGAAATTTGACTTATAATATGCACTACAGTTAGCCCAAAAGCCTCTAGACAATCCCGCAGTCAATCTTAAGCAACGTGCCTTTTCTAGTAAAGTATGATTCATCATCTCAACAACTCCATTGCATTGTAGATAACAAGGTGTAGTGAAATATCTTTGAATACCATGTTGCTTATAGCTATCGATGAACTTTCTAGAGTCAAATTCGCAGCTTATCAAATTTTCCCCCTTATCAAACTCTCTAGAGTCAAATTCTGACGTGGCCTTCATCGCATACACCCAAAGTTTTTGAGAAAAGTCATCAATGAAGGAAATAAAATACTTCGCTTCCACAATGAAAGCAGTAGCTAACAATCCTCAGACATCTGTATGTACATAAGCAAGTAATCTTGCCGACCTATAAAGTCCAACTCCAAAAGATTCCTTTGTCTACTAACCCAACACGCATTCCTGGTAGAAATCTAACTTGTCAGAATTTTCTCCTTTGATCATTTCTGTCTATGAAGTAACTCCAAGCCTTTCTCCAAAATATGATGCAATCTAAAAGGGTAAAGTCTGGTGGCATCCAAAGCACGAGAACTATCTACACCAACATAAGACTCTCCAAGCACGGTGATTCCTGTCAGCAGATATAGATTTTGGAACACATCACCCTTCACCGTGTAGCACACCCCTAGAAACCTTCAATCTATCCTTCTCTATAGTCACCTTGCATCCCATGGATGCCAATTGCCCCAAATAGATCAATGACTTTCAAAGACCTGGAATATAGTGGACATCTATTAAACTCCGAATCACTTCGTCAAACATGTGAATCCTGCTATACCCTCTTCCATGGCTCTACAACAAGCATCGTTTTCCATATGAATTGCATTTCCCTTTCTTCCAACAAAAGAGCTAAAGTAGTCTTATTTAGCATCATGCGGAATGAAGTCCTTGAATCAAGCACCCAATTGTCTAATACATCCGATGTTGTAGTCAACGCATCATCAGATACAGCCTTCTCCACCACAATCGATGAAGATCCATCCTCAGTCATCCTCTTAAAATTAGGATAGTCACTCTTCCAATGGTCTAGTTTATTATAGTGGTGACACTGCCCATCTCTAGACTTTCCTCTCTAACCATTTTCGAGCTTCGTTGACTTGGGACAACCCATAGTGTTTCTATTCTTCTCCTCTCTTTCTCTCTCAATGAAAAGACCCTGACCGTTACTCCCTTCTCTACCTCCACTCATATCCTTCATCTAATCTATCAAGTCTCCAGAGAGAAGACCCAACTTCACATCCTCTACTGTCAAAGTGTCTCTTCCATATATCAGATTGATAGTGAAACCCGTGTAACGCTTCAGAAGGAAACACAAAAGAACCATTGTTTTCTGCTCTTCATCCACCTTCAAATAAATAGTCTTCATCTTCATCAAAAACCATCGAAGAAACTAAGATGTCCCTTCACTGAAGTACCCTCTCTTATCTTTATGGTGAAAAATGTCTTAAGTAAAATCAGAGGGTTTGTGAGCGGCTTCTTTAGGTATAGATTTTCAAGGTTGTCCCAAATTCCTCGAGTAGTTGTTCAATGCTAATATTTGAGATAACATCTCTCCCATAGCTAGCTAGTGAGTAGTGAAAGCCCATTCTTCCATCTCCTCGTTCGCGGCTAAAATATCAATGGGCAACTTCTTAGCGTCAAACACCATCTGATGAACCCTATCCTCCTTAAAACAACCTCCATCCTCCATTACTATTTTTAAAAGTCATTATCCCCATTCCACTTCTATATTTCCAACTAATATCCTGATGCCACATAAGATCCTCTAACATAGGGTCTTGCTTCAACTAGGGTACCTTCATCTCCTTCCATACCGCCTAATACCTTCCTCCAATAACCAAATAGATTTGATACAAAACTATTGGAGAAAATCGGGATCAACCCCTAAATGCAGTGGAAATAATAGGATCGTGTTGATGGAAAGGTAAGGTCAATAGAAACTAATATACCAAAATAAGCAATCAAGTATCATAAATGTGCAAACATAAAAGAAAATCATACACATGATTTATAGTGGTTCCACTATCGCGAGATAATGCATGTCCATTTTGGAGAGAGGTGGTTTTATTACATTTTGAGAAAAGAAAATTACAAGTTTGATATTGGAGGCTAAGAAGAAAAATATAAAGAAATACAACTTGATAGGATGATGTTAATCTCTAAATAATGACTATCTTTATATAGAAATTATTACTTCGGGTTAAAGTAATTAAATTATGGTAAGAAAATCAATTCCTCATCAATTCTCCTATCCATATAGGAAATGTATAACCATTTGATTTTTCAAATTTCCTCTAATTTGCATGCGCCTGATAAAATGCATTCTTTAAACAGTAGATTATAGAAGATTACTTCAATCTCTTAACCTAACCACTTTGCAGCGACCCATAAATTCGGACACTTCGACTTTGAGTATCGTAACGTTTTAAAATATAGTTAAGTGTTGTAAATCGATTTTATAACCTTATCAAACATATTTTAATTAATGAATAATAATAAGAAACATATTTTTGAAATTTTTTCACAAAAGTATATACTTTGAAGAAATATCGATAGTATGATTGAAAATCGGTTTATCGATAAACGGCTTTTTAATTGATATAAGTTGTTCGAACTCTTTTGTACTTGTCTAATTAATGTATAAACACATTGGCAACTAATTAACATACTTTGCTTCATAAAGTAATTAGAATCTTCTAGAAGCTTGTAGAAGATAAGAGATATTTGTGTGTCAGGGTAGTTTGGTCATTTACCTAGAAATGAGGTGGAAATGAGAAGTGATGCAGCATGTAGGGGGTGAGCCTTCCATGGAGGTTGAGAGTAAGGGTTAGGCTACCATCTTGAGCCTATATAAGAGTGGGCATGCCTCTTGATTTACATTGTTCTAATTTACAAAAAAATTCTAAGCTCTTTTAATCTTTCTCTTCATAAAAAATTTCCTAAAGAAAATAACTTCAAAACAACTCCAAATCAACTCAAACTTTGCCAAAAGCCTTAGGACAACATCACAACATGATTTAGAGAATTAGATCTTAAAGAATAAAGGCACAACTCCCCACACTTGAATAGGTTGTGAGCATTATTTGGGCATTTAAGCTTAGGCAAATGCATAACAAGATTGAAGGTAAGAAGTTAGGTGTTCACAAGGTTGAGGTAGGAAGTGTAGGCTTGGATCTTGCTTGTTTACTTGATTAAGGATGAGCTAAATCACCATCTTGAATGTAAATATTTTGTATATATGCTTGTGTTTGATTGATTATTTGTTACTTGAATGGATATTGATATATGTTATCATATTGATTCGATTCTTGCTTTGAAAGCAAATGGCATATGTAATCCATATGTATGGAATTGAATGGACATGTACAACTTATTGCATAGCCATGAAATAAAGCATATAGGTTATAGTTGAACTTTGGTATAGATTGGAATTGGATTTGAAAGTGCTCTTATAGGATAGTCGCTATAGATGCACTTAGGAATTGCTTTGTGCTTGACAATTTCTATGGAACTTCGTATAGAGATCCTTAGGGGTTTTTTGCTATATTTATAATTTATATTTTGTATTTTAGTTTCTATAAAAAGTTTAGATGTTGAAAAGTTAAGTAATAAATTGAAAATTGTCCATACTTCCACTTATGTAAAACTGCCCAGTTTTAGCATTTTTTGAAATTTAAAGGTTCGAAAATATATTTAAATTTAAGTATTTTGTTTCATTATTTTTACCAGTCTTTGATAACTCTTGCTGGAGTAATTTAAAAGTGTTTTGGAATTTTCATCTATCTTTAAGAATTAGTTATGTATTTTTAAAGTAAAGGGATTATAATTAAATAGAAGGAAAATGTGGTTTTTCTAGTTTTGAAGTAAATTATAAAATGATTATTTTCAAGTAATATTTTGATTGAATATTTTAAAACCCATTATGAGTATTAAGAAGGATATAAAAAGTACCTTTAAGGATATATAGTTTTTTGAAAATGTGTTGACTATTTTATTGAAGTATAAATAACTTATATAATATAATATCTTTTAAATTGTTTTATTAAATATCCAATTTATAAATAAATTACTATAAATACATACATACATACATATATATATCGTTTTTGAAAAGGGTTTTAAATTATAAACCAAAGGTTTAGAAATGGGTAGGAATTGCTTAGTGGCTAAATCGTGTTTTGTTTACTTACTTAACTAAAAAGTAATTAACTATGCTTAATGCTAAAAGCCGATGATGTAATCTTATCTATTTGTGAGAGTTAAGATTGATGTTCGAGTAGGGTTAGAAGTAATTGAGCTATAACCTACCGGCTTCACTCTGGATCGAGGAATATTTAAGTTGGGAAGGTCAGAAACGTGTTAATCGTGTTGATTACTTACTCATTCATGGAAAGCCATTAATACTATACTCAACACTAAAAGCCAATGAGGTAAACTAGTCTATATGTGAGAGTTAACAATGAAGTGTCTAGGCAAGGCTTTGATATGCAACCAGTGCTCTAACTTAATTGACTTCACTCTTGACCGATGGATATTATAAGTTGGAATGTCGTAAACATGTTAAATATATGAACCTTGATTTCCATAAGCGACCGCTTTTAACTAAATAGTCGATTAGTCGAATATCGAACTTGACCCAATATAAATTAAGGTATATCTAAAGCTTCATGACTTCATACGATTTGAGATTCACAGGGAAGGAGCGTTGATATGAAACGCCTCTAGCTTTAAGAACTTTTATATACAAGATCCAAAGGGAAGGACTCCATTTTATATAGTTTTCTTACATTTAAAGGAACTGGAATTAAGTTTATGGAAATTCATCGAATTAGTTTTGGAGAGTCCAGGATCGGTAAGTGTTTTACTTACTGAATACCACTTCAAAACTAGTATATGAGTCTATGTTTTGGAAGCAGTTATGAAGTGGAATTCAAAGAGATGAACAATCTATCCTAAGGTTATGTCTAAGGGAGAGGTCAGCGATAACATTTCGAACTTATGCTACAGAGATGAACCGTCTATCCTAAGGTTAAGTCCAAGGAAGAGGTCAATGTTAGCATTTGTCAAACATGCTTATGTGGGAATCCATGAGTGATTGATTTTGTATCGAGTGATGAAGACTCTTATAAGAGATGCCGAACATAACCTCAGCATCGAAAAAAATGACTAAAGATAGAACAGGCTGCACAATCTGGGGGTTTCGCTAACATATTAGGGTACATCAACCCCATTATATGGAGTATGCTTATAGATGTTGCTAGTGAGAGTTGATGGTACTTGGTTCACGTGTTAGGGCGTGGGTCAATTGCGTTTACCTTATGGTATATTTTATCTAAGGATATATGACGCTCAGAAGGTAGTTTTCGATCCTTGTGCATGAGTTCGAATCTAGCTTGACCCGAAGGGATCTCAACAGAAAATCGATATATGTGAACATGCCTTAGCGGCTTTAAATGTATTCTAATATTGTTGTGGTGTGATTAATGTAAGCATTATAGCTATTTGATATGATTTATATTCTATATTATCTATATATCACTATATTAATTTAATGAATGATGGTTTCTTTTGAGGGGAAAACCGTTACGGTAATCTGTCCGGTCTCAACAGTTACTGTTACATGTTACATGTATTTTAGGTTTTGTCATACCGGACTTACGTCTGACACATGATTTTTGTTTTCCCTAATTTCCTCATTTACTCTTTCAAGTAGAATGAGGAAAACAGGTTTTACTTTGGACGCTTTAGAGTTCAGGAGACGAGCTGGAGGCTTTCGTTATCTATCTATTTATATTTCTATTGCACTATATTATGTATATATGTATCAGCATTGTGAGGACAACTAGTTATAACTGTCCAGGCTGATGATAGTACTTAGGTTTTTGCAACTCTAAATTTCTGTATTCGAACCCTTTATACTCTCCTTTTGATATTATATATTATCGTTCCACTATGAGATTATGATCTTGTGTTCTTCTTTCTTGTTCTAATTCTTTTTAGTTTTATTTTACCATAACAATTTGTCTTTTCAGCACTTGGTTTGCACCGCAGGGGTGTTACAGTTTCCATCAGACTGGTCATTTTGCTAGAGATTGTCTTATGCTCAAGAAAGGGGAGCAACTTAGGGTCTTTTTTATTTCTACAGCACCTTCCACTCAGTAGTAGCTAAGGGGAAGAAGGTTCTGGAAGTTATTATATCTTTTTATGGCATTCCTATTCATGTCTTGTTTGATACCGACTCTTCTCATAGATTTATCTCTTATTGCCTTTTAGATAGACTTGGTCCAAAACAGTTATGGTTCATGATTCTATTTGTGTGTCGAACCTAGTAAGGTGTTCGACAAAACTTAGTATGGTATGCAAAGGAGTTTTGATTTCTTGTTTTGATCAACTCCTTCCATACGTTATGTTCGTTCTTAGTTTTCTCGGTTTTAATGTTCTATTAGGAATGGATTGGATGTCTCATAATCATGCCATCTTAGATTATGAGAAGCGGGTTGTAGTATTGAAGAAGAGGAGGAAGGTTCTTGCATTATCTTGTGAAGAACTTAGTTCTCTTATGAACAGTTTCCTTCAATCTCTCGATATGGTGGATGGAGGCTTGGATTCGATTTCTATCATTCAGGAATTTTCTAATGTGTTTAAGGAGGTTTCTAGATTACCTCCTCATCGTGCAATCGAGTTTCGCATTGATTTGGTTCTTGATGCTAAGCCTGTTATATTGCCTGTGCATAGGGTATCTTTGAAAGAGAAATTGGAACTAGCTAACCAGATCAACGACTTGTTACAGAAGGGTTTGATATGACCTGGTCATTCGAGTTGGGAAACACTCGTTGTATTTGCAGCAAAGGCGGATGGTTCCTTAAGAATTTGTGTCGATTACCACGAGCTCAACAAGTGAACTATTAGAAACAAGTATCCATTGCCTAGAATTGAGAACTTGTTTGATTAGCTTCATGGAGTTTGAATATTTTCTTAGCTTGATCTTGCCAGCGTGTTCCGTCAATTGAGGGTAGCATAGGAGAGTGTGCCCTTGATAGCTTTATGGTCTAATACGTTTCATGAGTGATTGGTTATGACAATCGGCCTAACCAATGCTCATGATTATTTAGTATACTTGATCGACCATGTCTTTGGGGATGCGTTGAACAAATTCATGCTCGTTTTCATAGATTATATTCTGGTTTACTCCAAGACCAAGGTGGAGTATTCTCACCATTTAAGAACTGTATTGGAGATGTTGAGGGAACTTGTGCATAAATCTAAGTTCTTGAAATGTCATTTCTAGTTGTTGAAGGAAAGGTTCTTCGGGCATGTAGTTTCTGTTGATCCGACGAATTGGAAGAGGCATGAAAGCGCAATGGAGATTCGAAGCTTCTTGGGGTTAGTAGGTTATTATAGGAGATCCATTCAATATTTCTCCAAGATTTCTTTACCACTTACGAATTTGACAAACAAAGAAGTCAAATTTGTTTGGACGAAAAAATGTGAGCTAGCATTCAGAGAGCTGAATAAGAAATTGACTAATGCCCTTGTTCTGACCATTCCGAACAGAGGTGCGAGTCTTTCTATTTACCATGATGCTTGTGGAATGAGATTAGGTGTTGTGTTGATTCGGCATGGGAAAGCTGTTGCTTATGCCAGTAGACAGCTAAAGCCTCATGAAGCAAGGTATATGACACATGACTTAGAGCCGTTAGTAGTGGTCTTTTTGTTGAAGATGTGGAGGCATCATTTACTAGGTGAGAAGTTTGAGCTATATTTGGACCATAAATCCTTGAAATATCTTTTTACACAGAAGGATTTGTACTTGAGGCAGCAGCGTTAGCTAGAATTTCATAACATACGAGCTTGAATTTTGTATATGCCGGGAAAGCTAATGTTGTGGCAGATGCAATAAGCAGAAGATATGCTGTTTTGGCTAATGTGGAGGTTCGTCCAACCCTTATTAGATGTATTGAAAGTAACCAACCGAGGGATGTTTGTCTTGCTCAAATAACAAAAGCCGTTAGTGAGAATATTGCTCTGGAGTTTCAGAATTTTAAGATTTGAGGTAGATGATAGTGGCATTCTGAGGATAAACGGCATGTTGTGTGTTCCAGATGAGGATAGTATTAGGCAAGAGGTTCTGACAGAGAGTCATCATTCTAGACTGACGATACATCCAAGGGTCCCTAAGATGTATCAGGACATGGGATATACTTTTTGGTGGAAAGGTATGAAGAGAGACAATTTTATATTTGTGAGTAGGTGTGCTAACTACCGGCAAGTTAAGGATAGTCACTAGAAGACAGCTGGACTGCTTTATCTACTAGAGGTTCCGAAGTGGAAGTAGGAGCAAATTTCTATGGATTTTAATGATGGGTTGCCTTGATCGAGGAGAGGTAATAAAGACATTTGGGTTATTATTGATAGGTTAACCAAGAGTGTGCACTTCTTAAAGTTAAGGCAACGAGGATGGCTTTTAGTTTGACTCGGTTGTATGTTGGACAGATGTTAGGCTTCATGGCATTCCATGTGATATCATGAGTGATCGAGATCCGATCTTCACAAGTCAACTCCAGAAGGGTTTGCAAGATGCACTTGGGATGGAGTTGAGTTCAAGCATAGCTTATTACCCTCAGACTAATGGGAAGACTGAGAGGGTGGATCGTGTTTTGGAAGATTTATTTTGTGCTTGTATTTTGAACTATAGAGGTTCGTGGGAGGATCATTTAGCTCTTGTCGAATTTTCTTATAACAACATTTCGGGCGAGTACTGGGATGGTGCATTTTGAGGAATTATATGGAAGGCCTTGTAGGTCCCCATCATGTTTGGTGAAACCGGGAGATCGCTTAGCGCTTGGACCAAATATGATTCATGAGGCCACGGATAAAGTAGCAAAGATTAGGAAGCACTTGATGGTAGCTCAAAGTAGGCAGAAGAGTAGTGCGGATGTGAGGCGTAGAGATTTGAAGTTCTCATTAAGGGACGTTGTGTTCATCAAAATTTCTCCAATGAGAGGTGTAGTTCGGTTTGGTAAGGGAGGGAAGTAGGATCCTCGTTTTACAGGACCTTTTTCGATACTTGAGAGGATAAGCACTCTTACTTATAGAGTGGAGTTACCGACTAGATTGTCGGGTGTGCATGATGTTTTTCACGTATCCCATCTATGTAAGTATGCACATTGTGAGACAACCGATTCGTATTATTGACCGTAATATAAAGAGATTGAGGACTAAGGTTGTGGAATTGGTCAAAGTGCAGTGGAGTGAGGATGTTTGGGATTGCAATTGGGAGACAGATGATAGTTTGAGGGAGTCTTATCCAAAGTTGTTCTTGGACAAGTGGTTTCTTATCTTAGTATCGTATATCTTTTGTAGTGAACTCACCGCTTAAGGTAGAGTCACTTAATATGCATTTGGTTTGAAGTTTAGTTTGTATATAGTTTCAGCAATACTCTATATATGTATCTGGTTTCTTCTATCCTCTTGGATTATCGTTCTTGTTTGAATTTCGAGAATGAAATGTTCTAAGTGGGGGAGAATGTAGCGACCTGTAAATTCAAACACTTCGTCTTTGAATAGGGTAATGTTTTGAAATATAGCTTAGTGCTATAAATGTGATTTTATAACCTTTCAAACATCTTTTAATTAATGAATAATGATAAGAAATATGTTTTTGAAATTTGTTTACCAAAATATATACTTCAAAGAAATATTCATAGTGTGTCCAAAAATCGGTTTATTGATAAACAACTTTTTAATCGATATAAGTTGTTCGAACTCTTTTGTACTTGTCTAATTAACATATGAACACATTAGCAACTAATTAACACACTTTTCTTCATAAAGTAATTATAATCTTCTAAAAGCTTCTAGAAGATGAGATATTTGTGTGTAAGGGTAGTTTGGTCATTTACTTAAAAATGAGAAGTGATGGAGCATGTAGGGGAGAGGGGGTGAGCCTTCCATGGAGGGTGAGAGCAAGAGTTAAACTACCATCTTAAGCCTATATAAGTGTGGGAAGGCCCATTGATTTACATTTTACTAATTACACAAAAAAGTCGAAGCTCTTTTACTCTTTCTCTTCGTAAAATTTTCTAAAGAAAATAATTTCAAAACAACTCCAAATCAACTCATACTTTTCCACAAGCTTAAGGAAAACATAACAACACTATATAACAACTTGGATCTTGAAGAATCATGGCACAACTCCCCTCATTTGAACAGACCGCGAGCATTATTTGGGCTTTTAAGCCTAGGCAAGTGCAAAACAAGGTTGAAGGTAGAAAGTCAGGTGTTGTAAGGTTGAGGTAGGAAGTGTAGGCTTGGATCTTTCTTGTTTAATTAGTTAAAGGTGAGATAACTCACCACTTTGATGAAAATATTATGTATATATGCTTGTATTTGATTATTTATTTATTGCTTGAATGGATATTGATATATGTTGTAATTTGATTCGATTCTTGCTTTGAAAGCAAATGGCATATGTAATCCATATGTATGGACTTGAATATACTTGTACAACTTGTTGCATAGCCTTGAAACAAAACACATAGGTTGTATTTGAATTTTGATTTAGATTGGACTTGGATTTGAAAGTGCTCTTATAGCGATAGTGGCTATAGATGCACTTAGGGATTGCTTTATGTTTGGAAATTTATAAGGAAATTTCTACAGAGATCCTTAGGGGTTTCTCGCCTACGATGTATCCTGTGTATGTTAATTGCTATAAAAAGTTTGGATATTGAAAAGTTAAGTAACATATTGAAAAGTTACGATACTTCCACTTATGCAAAACTGCCCGATTTTAACCATTATTTGGAACTTTAAAGGTTTGAAATTTACTTAAATTTAAGTATTTTGTTTCATTCTTTTTATAAGTCTTCGATAACTCTTATTAGAGTAAGTTAAAAGTGGTTTGGAATTTTTATCTATTTTTAAGAATTAGTTATGTATTTTTAAAGTAGAAGGATTATTTTTAAATATAAGAAAAACATGGTTTTTCTTGTTTTTAAGTAAAATATAAAACGATTATTTTTGGGTAATATTTTGAATGAATTTTTTAAAACCTATTATAAATATTATAAAGGATATAAGAAGTATTTTTAGGTATATACATTTTTTATAAATGTGTTGACTATTTTATTAAAGTATAAATATCTTATGTAAGATAATATCTTTTTAAATTGTTGACTATTTTATTCATAAATAAATTACTCTATATATATATATATATATCATTTTTTAAAAGTGTTTAAATTATAAACCAAAGGTTTAGAAAGGGGTTAGGAATTGCTTAGTGGCTAAATTGTGTTTTTTTACTTACTTGATTGAAAAGTAATTAACTATGCTTAACACTAAAAGCCGACGAAATAGGCTTATCTATTTGTGAGAGTTAAGATTGATGTTCATGTAGGGATAGGAACAATTGTGCTCTAACCTACCGGCTTAACTCTTAACCGAGGAATGGTTAAGTTGGAAGGGTCGGAAACATGTTAATCGTATTGATTACTTACTCATTTATGGAAAATAATCAATACTATACTTAACACTAAAAGCCAATGAGGTAGACTTATCTATATGTGAGAGTTAATAATGAAGTGTCTAGGCAAGACTTTGATATGCAACCAGTGCTCTAACTTACCTGACTTCACTCTTAACCGAGGGATATTATAAGTTGGAATGTCGTAAACATGTTAAATATACGAACCTTGATTTCCATAAGCGTAACCGATTAGTCGACTATCAAACTTAACCAAATATAACTTAAGAAATATCTAAAAGCTTCATGGCTTTGTATGATTTAAGATCCCTCGGGGAGAAGCATTGGTATGAAACGTCTCTAGCTTTAAGAACTTATGCATACGAGATCCCCTAAGGAGGATTCCTCTTTATATAGTTTGCTTGCTTCTAAAAGAACTGGAATTAAGTTTGTCGGAAATTCATCGGATTAGTTTTAAAGAGTCCGAAATTGGTAAGTGTTTTACTTATCGAATATCACTTAAAAACTGGTATACGAGTTTATGTTTTGGAAGCGACTGTGAAGTGGAATGTTATAGAAATGAACTATTTATCCCAAGGTAAAGTCCAAGGGAGAGGCCAGCGTAACAATTTAGACTTATATTATAGAGTTGAACTATCTATCCTAAGGTTAATTCCAAGGGAGAGGTTAGCATTAGCATCTGTCAAACAGGCTTACGTGGGAATCCATGAGTGATGGATTTGGTTCGAGTAATGAAGACTCTTATGAGAGATGCCGAATGTAACCTCGACAACGGAAAAATGACCAAAGAGTAAGCAGGCTGCACAATTCGAGGGTTTAGCTAACCTAATGGGGGTACTTAACTCCATTATCTAGAGTATGCATATAGATGTTTCTAGTGGGAGTTAATGGTACCTGGTTCACGTGTTAGGGCATGGTTCAGTTGTGTTTACCTTATGCTATATTTTATGTAGAGATATACAATGCTCAGAAGGTAGTTTCTGATCCTTTTGCATGAGTTCAGATCTGGCTTGATCCGAAGCGATCTCAATGGAAAATCCATATATGCAAACATGCCTTAATGATTTTAAATGTACTCTAATATTGTTGTGGTGTGATTAATGTGAGCTTCATAGCTATTTGACCTGATTTGTATTCTACATCATAAACATTATCTATTATATAACTATATTAACTTAATGAATGGTTGATTTCTTTTGAGGGGAAAACCATTACAGTAACCTGTATGGTCTAAACAACTGTTACATGTTACATGTATCTTAGGTTTTCTCATACCAGACTTATGTCTGACACGTGGTTTTTGTTTTTTCAAAATTCCTTGTGTACTATTTCGAGTAGACCGAGTAAAGCGGGTTTTACTATGGATGCTTTAGAGTTCAGGAGACGAGCTAGAGGCTTCTGTTATTTAACTATTTCTATTTTTGTTGCATCGTATTATGTATGTATCAACATTGTAGCAGCTATAATAGTCTCGGCTGATGATAGCTGAAATTTCTGTATTCGGAGTAACCCTTTGTAATGCCCTTTTGATATTATATATTATCGTCCCATTGTGGATTCTGATGTTATGTTCTTCTTTCATGTTTTATTTCATTTTCTTTTTATTTTACCCTAACAATATGTCATTCCGACACTTGGGTGCTCAACACACGAATACCGTGGACGTTGTTAGTGTCAACATTCGAGGATCAAAAAGGCGATCGTTACACACTTTGTATTTATATAATTTCTTACCTTCTTTAATGCATTAAAAGAGGTAATAAATTTGAGTCATAATTCACATTAGTTCAAATATCTCTCAAATCTTCTTTAAAATGGAAATATTGTATTACCAAAATCTAATAGGATGAAGGAAAAGTATTTGAAAAATAAATTTTTTTGAACAATAAGTATTGACAATAACATGTCTTGTACTATGAAAATATTTTGAAATGGAGAGAAATGGGTCAAAAATGCATTTCAAGAGTAATTTTAAATGCAGAAATATATCACTTTGGTTTGACCTTTGGATAAACCACAAATCATTAGTTGACATATTAAGCTAGGAGTGGCAACATATGGCTACCAAAGAGCAACAGTGACCGAAATTATGACTAATGGTGTGTTGCAACTTAATCGCAATATAATTACATGAGAAGTTCCTAACTTATACAATGCAGTACATTTAGACATAAATGTAGATAATGACTACTGGCTTGGGCTAGAAAATTCAGTATTTAGTTTTAAAGATGCATGGGAGCAAACAAGAGAAAAATATCAACACCTTGTATAGAGCAAGTTAATCTGGACAACTTCAAATATATGGAAATTCTTATTCACAGCATATAAAGCAATACAAAATAAATTAAGTACTATTGATAGATTAAAAAGTCGGAGACTACACTATCAAGATGAATGTGTGCTACGCAACCAACATGAGGAAACAGGAGACCACTTATTTTTCTTGTGTGATTATTCGAAATACATATGGGCGCAGTTTAGATTAAATATTATGTTACCATTGAGCATATATAAATAGAAGGAGAGGCGAAAAGTTTAACGATTACCTTCCAAAGTAAAAGATCCCGGTTCCAAATAGTACGGCGATGTTTATGACAACTGTACATGAAATCTGGCAAGAAAGAAATAGATTATTCAGAAGAGGCTGAACAGACTGGGCTTTGGATGTAATTTTATTACTTAGATGAATTATTATGTATTTTAAAGGAGAATGATTGTATAAACTTTGTTAACCGGTATTGCACTCTTTTTCTTTACTACTCTGGTAATGTTTTTTAAGGAGGCGAATTGGGTTAACGGTTCTTCAAGTCATCAATAAAGAACCAAATTTCAAAAACAAATATAATTAAAACATTTATAAAATAATAAAATTTATGTTTAAAAAATATTATGTATATTTGATATATATATATATATATTTGATATATATATATGCGTATATGTATATATTTATGTATGTATGCATGAATTTCTATAAAAGTTAATTTAGAAAACAATATGGCCGAACACGCACACACACATACTTATACATCTTTTTAAGATATATTGATGCAAATATATGTTGATTATTTAATGCACATGTATATCACTTAAAATTATTTTGACATAAGTTCACCGGTTACACTTTATTAGTTGTAGGTCACAATGGTTAATTTTCCCAATATACCCGTAGGTTAATCTATACATTTAATATGACTATGATGTTTGTATTTTGAAGACAGACATCTTTACATATTAATATAAAAATTTAAAATAAAATTTAATTCATAAATTAATTTTAGACTACATTAATAATAAAATATTATTATTAAACATAAATAAGAAAACAAATAATTAAATATTATCAAACTCTTTTATTAATAAATACTAAATTTGATTTAGTATAAATAAATTTTATTCACATAAACAAAATAAGATCTTGTACAAATTAATAAAAAGATTTTATTTTTAAAATTTACCCTTCTAACCGTGTTGATATGCACATGATCCAACAAACCATATATCAAATATCTACCCCTTTTATCTCAAACCCTAGTAGACTAAGTCCCTTTGCCCTCTTTTTTCTCTGGTCGATAGGATATTGACCTTTGCTTCATTAGAATGCCAATTGACTCATTTGAATTAATTAATTATTTATTTATTTATTTTATTTAAGCTCATTTTTCAATTAAATTGATGTACAACCTTTATACATCATTTTGACATTCTTAAGCTTCAAATAAATATTTAAAATTCCATAAAAAATTAATACAGTATTTGTATTAATTTATTTATTAATTTTGTAGCATTTATAAATTATTTTTATAACGGTCGAATTCAGAAATAATTAACAACTCAGTTGTGTTGACTCTTTGCTGTGAATCTTGACTAGGAACATTTTAGGAGTTGGTGTTCTTATATTGATTCAATACTCATGGTTAAGAACTCATTCGTAACTACAATCGATAAAACGTTTCTTTTAAGGATTTTCAGCTTATATATGCTTAAAATAATTAATTCATTATTTATAACTCTATAAAACAACACATACAACTATATTTCGAATAAGAATGTTTACAGAGTTAAGTTCGTATAACTATTTATGTAATTTCCCTTAGGGAACATCCTTAACTCTATCGCTTTCTATGTGCTCGAAATCAGTCTCGATTTCCATTCAGCGAAGCCCTAGTTTCAACCATCGACACCTCCATCTAAATTA
The DNA here is from genome assembly GCA_030737815.1 of Allium fistulosum. Classification (NCBI taxonomy): domain Eukaryota; kingdom Viridiplantae; phylum Streptophyta; class Magnoliopsida; order Asparagales; family Amaryllidaceae; genus Allium; species Allium fistulosum. Next base: position 538,734,626 of record CM060901.1, on the reverse strand, counting down.
ATGTATAGCTCTTTGAAAATGAATGAGCATCAAGGCATATAAATATGGATGAGCATCAAGATGTTGGAATGGTATTTACATAAAAATAAAAAATACACCTCTAAATCAATGTATATCCTTTAGAACTTCTTTGTAACTTAAGTAACTTATTTAAAATCTATTTGGAAGATGCACAAACCTCCTAAAGGCAAAATACACATGTGGGTAATGATACATGACAAATTAGATACAACAAAAATACTGAACTTTGAAATACAAAGCAACAACATTAATCTTTGTCATTTTTGTAAGTTATAACTGGAAACCAAAAAAAAGTTTTAAGTGTCATCAAACCCAATACATCATTAACAAGTTACTTAGTCCTTTTGAACTTTATGTATGTAATACAATTCCCGCTCATATGAATTTTGGTCCGACTTCAGATCTACTATAGTCCAACTCATAGAACTCGCTTGGACATTATTTATATTATAGCTAGCCGGTGTACATGGATTGAAGAAATCAACGTATTTTAAAAAACATATACATATATGCTTCATCTCTGTTGTTTTTTACTGCTTGGTACATTTCTCTTTGGATAGGGTAAAGCAAAAGGAATCCCTAATGGAAGGATAAACAAGGTCAAGCTATGGGAAATATATTTGCATCCACTGACCTCCTATGTCTCACCTTGGATGCAAGCTCCACTTCTTAATTACGATTAAATTGGCATTAGTACGACATACGACAATGCAATAGACCCTAATTCTTACTCACACTTACTTACTTCATACTTGCACAACCAACTTTACACACTAATACTAGACCAGTTTGTTATAATTTTCCATTGCTCCAGCTTGTTTTTACTTTATCCATTGGTATCATTACCACAGCTCACTAAGCATTGCCATATGATGATGCTAGCCTTGTCAATTTTGTTATTGTAGATGCATACTAGTATTGTTGTTCTGACATCTCACTCTCACTTAATGAGCAGTTACAGCCCATTTGAATGGACTTAAATAAGCTACTTTTTGGAAGTCAAAACCAATCCATTTTGACTTTTAAAAAGCCAAAAATTGACATATTTAAGTTCATCTAAACGAGAATTAAGTTTAATCCTACCTTGTCATTCGATGATGTTAGTGGTTCATCATTGCTGCTTGACACCATGTCCTTATTCCCAATTCTACCTTACTTCTTGATGGTGCACATTGTTGTTTCAACTAGTAATGTTATTGCTTTTGATTGAGTTATTATGGATGTAGGCTAGTTTTTGCACTACCGTTGCTCTAGATTCCCACTTGATGATCAGTTAGATCCCAAGGTCTACTATTGCTTTACCATTAAATTTTACTAGCGACAATATTGCTTCAAATAGGCTTCAACCAATGATGTCATCGCTTAACCAAATTTTTTGGGTTATTTGTGCTACAGTGGCAACCATAAGAATAGTTAATAACCCGATCTTTCTTGATGAAAACCAAGATCAAACTAGGGGCTCTTCTTTTCCAACAGACTCTCCTCCTTTGCCAAATCTCAATCCTCTTTCACACTAAAACCCTAAAGAGAAACCTTTGAACATAGATAACGAGGGATTCATAACCATACAAAATCATCATAGGAATGCCTACCGCTCTATTTGCCTCCCTAAAACCCAAGATAAGCCAAGATATCGACTGGTAGCAAATAAGAATGGCCTAAGGGAACATGGATACAAATCCACAGTAGAAGCAAGAAACGTAGCAAGAAACACGCAAGTAAATCTGAGAATGAAAATCAAGCCAAAGATAATATAAGTAAAGCCTCATCTTAGACAGAGATGATCAAGAAAGGAGGTCTATACTCAGATTTTGATCTAGGATATGTTGAATCAATCTCCATCAATAAGAGAAGGTAGTGGTTGTGAAAGAAGACATCAGGAGAATAGAGATCAAATGGAGTTATGCGGTTATCGCTTATGTGTTCAGCAACTGGCCCTTCTGTCATCACTCTAAGGCTTTTGTTACTAGAACATGGAACCCATCTGGTAAATTCAAAATATTTACAAGAAATAATGGGGTTTTTATTATAATGTTTTCAAATTTAGCTGACTACGATAAAAGCGATCAATGGAGGACCATATTTTATAAATGGAAAACTTATTATCTTGAAAAAATGGAGCAAGAAATTTAACTTTGATAAAGATTTACTCACGACAATGCTGATATGGATTAGACTACCTGAACTTAATCTAACATTATGGGACAAAGAAGCATTCGATTATATTGCAACTGTAGTTAGATTCATTTAAAACTAGATGAACCAACTACAAATGAAACTAGATTAGTTTATGCAAAAATATTGGTTGATATTAAAGCAGAAGAAAAGTTGCCAGACGAAGCCTTTATCTCAATTCATCTTGGTGCAAAAAATTGAATATGAATGAATACTTCCAAGGTGCAAGGCTTGTGCATGTTTTGGACATTCTATCGAAAACTTTCAATCCAAGAAAGTATGGAAAGGAAAGAATAGTACCGATGCAAATTCTCATCATGATAAATAAAATGAAGATACTGAAAGCATGTGAATAGATAAAAATGCAAGTTTTGAAAACATATCTTCTGAAACAATGGAAAATACAGACCCTTCAATAGCTAAAGATGCAGATTTGGGGAATGGCAAAGAGGATATCAGTGTAACTGTAACAACCTACATTTTTTTAATGATAGTATATTTAAATAATTAATTTAAATATTAAATCATTGATTAGTAAGAGGTCCAAAAACCTGACTTTTCGCACACGGCCGAATTAGGACTCGAGACCACTTCTGTTGAGTCTAGATCGACGTTGCGAATCTAAATGTATATAAATATTGCAATACTTAGAGTTATGGTATTTTTACAATTTACGTATTGTTATGCGTATTTTATAAAAATACGCACGTAGTTGAGTCCTGCATGAGCTTGACTAACGACTTATGTTTCTATGATTAAGACTTTATTAGGAGGCATACAGTTGAGGGATTATGGAATCGGGATATCTGATGGTCAAAACAACCTCAAAATTCATGAAATTTCCATCATGGATCACTGTCTCGGATAGTGACAAAATTTGTACCAATGGGAATAAAAAATGTGGTGATGTGCGCTGATGAGTTTCATGATGATTCGGTGTGCTGGATGATCGCACGAGCTTGAAAAGTTTGGCGATTTATGTGAGGAATTAAAAATAGTATATATTACATTATAAAAACTCTTCCCCTCAGATATTTATTTTCCCTCTTTCAATTTGTTTTACTTCTTTTGCTTCTTGCCCAACCTCAGCCACCATCTTCCAGAAATTAAATTAAGTGGTCCATGAAAAGCAATGTGACCAAATCCGTTGAACTTAAGGAGAAGAGGGCTTCGAATCCATGTGGATGATGGTTGGTGTGGTGGTGACTTGCCATGATCCATTTACTTAGCCATCGGCTAGTGTGTTCCGTAGGTGATGTTTGGAAAAGGGAAGAGTGGGAATGGGCTTAGGGGACGAAGACACTGAGGGTGGTGGTGGCCGGAGGCCATACAATCGTCGTTTGGGAATAGCGGATGTTGCCTGGACACGGATGAGGGAGGTTGTCACGATTTGATTTTTAGGGCCTGAGGTGGAGATGATGATGCAGTTGGACTCGTGGTGGTAAGGTGAACACATTAGTGGTGCTCTGGTGGCGTCCGGTCGACCCGTGGTGGTCGTGATAGTGAGATGGCGACGGCTATAGAGGGTGCCGCGATTTGATTTGTGTGACAAGAGTGGATGGTGAGGGTTCGTTGGGATCGGCTTGTGAAGTGGAGAATGTTGGCGGTGGTCGGAAGAACTCCGGTGGTCCATAGCTTGGTTTGAGGGAAAATGAGTACACAGTGTGCACGTTTGGGCACAATGGAGGCAATTTTGGAAAGAAATATGATTTGGGATTTAAGAGGTATTTAGTATTAGTTAAATATTAATAAATTATTATTTAATTCATAAGTAATTCATATCTCTTGCATACAAGGTCCAATTGAGACACAGTCATCGTCGTTGCACTCGCTGTGAGATTATCTATAATGTGGTATAGGATTGGACTGGATCTGGACACTTGGAAATTTTCAGTTCAAGTGAGTGGAATGATAACTCTATAGTTAATTATCATATAAATTCCAATATTTTTATATACTAGTTTGCATGATTAGGATGGTGTAGAGTAATGTAGTTTATTAATATAAGATATTTGGATGGATCATTATTGACATAGGATAGTTGCAAAGGTCCCCTTCTAAATTACCTATTAATTTAGGTTTCTATATAATTAGATTATATTTAGCAATTTGATGTGTATGGATTTATGACTACATAATTGATTAAAATCCCATTATACAAATATCATGTTCTATTTGTATTGGATAGAGTTAGATGGAGTTGATATTAATATATTACATAGTTATAAATTAATTAAACTCTAGTTTGTTGTTATATTAGTGATGGAGATATATTATATATCTGATCACTAATCGGATGTGAAAGTATAACAATCAAGAGCCAACCGGATACAAGATCGGGACGGTGGTCAGTTTCACGATCACGTACGATGAACGTGTACGATTGGGGGGAGCACATTAAGGCAGAGAGTTGGTTCCAGACTCAGGCATACACATGATTTATTAGCTTTGGATTGTCTGGGCTTGAAGAGTTTCTGGTTTCGTTCGAGCAAAGCTATGGGAATATTCTATGTTGGTGGAGTTTTGAAGCTCTAGTGAAGTTCAGTAGGAAAGGATGCTTAAACCTGGATTGTCTATCCATAGGAAATTAGTAAATATTAGTTTTGGTAAAAGGAATCCATTGTACCGTTAAGACGACATGACCTGCATATGCAGTTTCAGAGTAGGGCGGAGAGAGATTGGGATGCCAGTCTAGAGCAGGTCACCTACTGTTGCATTGTATGGAAGGGTACTACGACAGGACTTACATGCCTACTTCTTTTGAGGTGTTGATTTTCAGAGGAGTATACGATATAGTTGTGGCTCTCAATAGGTCTCTTTGGTAGTTATTGGCAATTCGGCACGACCTGTAGACGTGATTCCAAAGCAGCGGCGGAGAGAGAAGTTGATGTCAATCTGGAGGAGTCTTACATTGTTCTGTAGTACCATCTGGTGCTGCAACAGGACCTACATGCCAACTTCTTTTGAGGTGTTGGTTTTTAGGAGAGTCCATAATATAGCTGTGGCTCTCGATAGTTCTCTTTGGTAGCTATTGGTAATTTGGCACGACATACAGACGTGGTTTTGGAGTAAGGGCAGAGAGAGATTGCGATGTCAAGCTAGAGTAGGCCTTACAATGTTCTGTAGTACCATCGGGTGCTGCGATAGGACCTACATACCAACTTCTTTTGAGGCGTTGGTTTTTAGGGGAGTCCACAATATAGGTGTGGTTCTCGATAGTTCTCTTTAGAAGCTAATGGTGACTCAACGCGAGTACCAATTATGGGTATTCGTATTTTGGTATGGGCATGGTGAGACCTAACGAGGTTGATCACACTAGATATGGCTCGAGGCCTAGAGTACGATTAAGTACCGGCTCGGTTTATCTCGGGCAATAGATGGGTATCATTGATCTATGTTGGATATCCTTTATGGACTCCACCCTTCAACGATGGTGGGTGTCAGTATGTATTCTCTGTTTGTCTTTTATTTTTAGGATTATGCGTATTATTAGTTAGTAAGTTATTATTACTTACAGTGTGTTATACTATTATAATGTCTATATTTCCCTTTCTCTTGTATATTGGGTTACATGCATCATAGTGTATGTTACGTGTTAGTCAGACTTTAGTAATTGTGCTGACTTGTTGATTACAGCAAAAGTGCAGATTATGGTATGATTTCCTATCTTTTGGGATATGATTACTTTACTTGTTTATGGACAGTCTGATTTACTCCTAATCCACGTTTATGGAGAGGACCGGCTGTGCCTAGTGGTTTCTTGTTCTATATTTAAATAGCTATGATATGCAATATTTTAAGATAGTTCCCCTCACACTAGGCTTAATGTCTGACCCATGTTTTGTCTTTGTCGGTTTATGTCGTGACAACTCTCAGGTACCCGATTGGGTAGTTTGAGAGTCAAGTGCATTGTGGATATACTTGCAACACACCTAGAGTATTCTAGAGGCGTGAAGCCGTTATATTAGATACACACACACACACACACTCGTCTTTGATGTTGTACATGGCAGTTCAGACAATTTTCTATACGGGACTCGGGATATTAGATATTGTATTCAGAACTCCATATGAATGAAGTTGATGCATTCCGACTCTTTGTATCGATATTTATTTATCAGTTGCTTTCGTTAGTGCAGTCCCATGTTTAAATTGTCACCCTGTTATGTTCAAGTATATTCAGTATATTACATTTTATCTTCCTACTATGAGACTGGGTCGATGTGACTTGGTATGATGTTTAGTTTTTTATTATTATTTTTATTTTACCCGATGAACTGAGTTTTATGGTATTCGAAAGTCGAACGTTGTCATTCGATGTTGATTTAGGGTGTTACAAAGGGTGGGTCATCATAGTAACAATAAAACAAAACCAGTTTCAACAAAAGAAAAATCAAGCTAATAATGTCCCTATAGTTGCAAATAGTTCAAAATACTTAGAAGAGATGCAGCTTAAAATAGGATCTTACAAGAACCTACATCATAGGAAAATAACGAAAGTGGGATAGATGGATCAAATTCTAAGCATCCAACATCCCACTTTGAATTCTGGAAAAGAGAGCAGAAAAAATAAACAAGCAACAGACATGCAAACAAACACCAAAGGAGATTATAACAAACAAGTCATTGAATTTCCCCCCTACAGGAGAACTTAAGATTATATACAGGCACAAAATGCATGAATATAAACATTAGCGCAAATAATAGTACCGGAATAAGCTTGGGACTTGAGAATGCTACCACTGAAGGGGCAACCACTGTATAGTTGTCGATGTCAAATATAACTGCAACTCAACTTAAAGAGATAGCACCAAATCATGTAGTTTAAAATGCAATTAGGCTCTTAATAGCTGCCTCTTCTTCTGCAAGCAAAGGAAAAAGACAAAGAAGTAAACTAAATAATATAAATGACATTATATCCACCAATAGTTCAGATGCAGTAGATGATAGTGATTAAAAATTTAATAATAAAAAATACAAGGTGGGAGGAGTAACTTAAAGTACAAAGCAAATAACCTTGCAAAAGCAGTGGCAAAAAAATTGCAGTGATAGATAAGGATAGTAGATACAGTGCCTCACTGTAAATGCACATTGTATCCTTTGAGTATTCTTTATAATTTTAATATCTTTTTCATCCTATGTCAGTAATAGCATGGAATGTAAAGGGATTAAACTCCCCTAAAAGAAAATTAGACTTATCTAATATGTTGCTAAGAATTAAACCAAGTATTATAGGATTGTTAGAACAATAATTGGATAACTGTAAAATAGATGATTATCAAGCTAAGGTTTTGAAGAAATGGAAAATATTAAACATTAACTTAATGCGTGGCAATGGTAGAATTATGATCCTGTGGGACCATAATATCTTGGACATAAATCGGTATTTTTAAATTACCAATATACACACTGTAAATGCATAAATAAAGGGGGATTTCACTTAGAAATAACTTTTATTTATGCATCAAACAATGAAAATGAAAGAATACTATTTTGGAACAACCTGGATTAAATAAATAAAAATATTAGACACCCTTGGTTGATACTTGGAGATTTTAACACAATCCTTCATGCTTTTGGAAAGGGGAATGGGGTATTCCTATTCCTTTTAAAAAATTAGAATGGGTAAATAATTTTATCTTAAAAATTGGATTAGTTGAACCAGTTATTTTTGGCAACAAATTCACTTGGAAATTTGGAGAATTTAGAAATATTCATTGCAAATTAGATAGAATCTTAGTAAATCAGAAATTTATAAACATATTTCCTAAATTTAAAGGCTATACTTTACCCAAGGCATATAATGACCACACCCTTGTAAAAATTTATCTCTGACAAACTAGTTCAACTAAGAAGAATTTTCCTTTTAGATTTGTAAATGGGTGGGTATCTGAAGAAGATTATAGAGAAATAGTCAAAAATAGCCTCTCTGCCAAAATTCAGGGTATTGCTCAATACAATTTTAGTATAATGCTCCAAATACCAAAGCAAATTTAAAAAACTAGAATAAAATAAAAAACAAAAGGAAATACAATGCATAAGAGAGGAATGTGAGATGTTGCAAAATGAAATAGATAATGATAGCTCAGGCATAAATAAGGTCAACAATTTTTTCAAGTATAAAATAAACTCATTAAGTCTCATGTACAAGCTATCAATATGAGGTAGAAAGTAAAAGTGGAATAGTTAACTAATAGGGACGAAGCAAGCAAATTTTTCTATGCCAAAATGTCTAATAGAAGATATAAAAATGACATAGGAAAATTACTTGATATTAATGGTGTTATAATTAATGAAGCTTCCTAAATAGAAAAGGAAGCAGTAAATTATTTTACTACTTTATATAATACTGATTCATGCACAATGAAATTTTCAAACTAGTCACCAAATATTTACTACATGAAGACAGTTAGGACTATCTTCTTGCTTCCATTAGTTTCGAAGAAATTAAAACTATTGTTTTTAATGCAAATATATATAAAAGCTCAGGGCCTGATGGTTTTGGAGCTAAATTTTATAAAACATATTGGGAGGAAATTAATAAAAGTCTTTTTGAAGCAATTAATGAATTTTTCAAGACTGGAAAAATACTCAAAAATTTAAATCATACATTTATAACTCTTGTGCCAAAATTTACAATTCCCAATAGGTTAGGAGACTACAGGCCTATACCTTGTTGTAATTTAATCTATAAAATTATTACTAATATTTTATGTAATAGAATAAATAAATTTCTAAAGTACTTAATTTCTGAAAACCAAGGAGCTTTTATTCCGGGAAGACTTATAGCGGAAAATACACTACTAGTACATAAGCTGATTAGAAATTTTAATCAAAGTAGTAGAAATGTCATGTACATTAAAATAGATTTACATAAGGCTTTTGAGAAAATTTATAGACAATTTATTATAGACATGATGAAACGAATGGGTTTTCATGAGAATTTGGTGATCTTGTGAAAGAATGAATAAAAAGTGCTTATCAATGGATCTTCCAATGACTTCATACATAGTAATAGACGAATTAGACAAGGAGACCCACTTTCTCCTTATCTATTCACAATTGCTATGGAATTCTTTTCAATACTAATGTAAATAGAGCAATTACATGGAAATATAAAATCTACAAATAGAATTAAACCATCTGTTACACATTTACTATATGCAAACGACTTAACACTATTTTTTAATGCAGATTTTAAAAGTGCGAAAACTATAGTCAGAATCTTTGAAAAACTGAATGAATGTGTTGGGTTGTAAGTCAATGAATGCAAAAGCAAAGTATACTTCAACAAAGTGTGTTCAAGAAAGGAAGAAATTCTGAGCATATTAAAATTCAAAGTGGGATCTCTACTAGTAAAATATTTAAGGCTACCTTTGAGCATGAATCAAATAATGACATGGACTACACAAGATTATATGACAAAATATAGAACAGATTAGAAGGGTAGTCTAACAAATTGTGGTCATTAGCAGGTAGATTGGAGCTAACACATACAGTCATTATTGCTATCATTATGTATTGGATACAAACTCATAACATTCCAACAAAAAGCAATCCAAAAAATAGTAAATATGTGTGCAAATTTTATATGAAGGGGAAAACAACACAAAATTGCATGGGAAACAGTATGCAAATAAAATAGGTGGTCTAGAACTAAGAAATACCAAAGATTTAAATGAAGCATGCAACCTCAAACTATTTTGGAAATTCTTAGAAGGAAATTCAATGTGGGCAATATGGATATAGGAAACGTATCTCAAAAACAAAAATATTTGGACCCCCACAGTTGAAAATCATCATTCCTTTGCATGGAAAAATAAACTTAATTGCAGAGAAATATATATTAAGCTTATAGAAAGAAAGTTTAAGGATGGAAAACAAACTAGCTTATGGTTTGACCGATGGAGTAATGGAAAATCACTGGTTAACATGCAAGGCCGGAATTATATTAATATATTTGGTGGAGCAAATGAAAAAGTAGAAAGCATAATACAAAATCACTACTGAAATACTTTTGAATATCTAGCAGCTTCAATCTTCAATGCAACAATTAGAAAAATATCAATTAATTCAAGTCTATAAAAGATGTATGGGTTTGGGAACTTACTTCAAAAGGCAAATTCTCATTCAAAAAAACATGGGAATATATTAAGGTTTATGAAGTTGAAGTAGAGTTGCATAAAGTTATCTAGAATAAAGCAAACTGTCTAACAATGTCTCACTGTGCCTACTTTGTATTGCAAGCAGATTACCAACTGGAGACAGATGCTACAAATGGAATAAGAAAGAGGAAATCAAATGCCTTCTTTGTAAAAATGAAGCAGAAAGTATAGAACACTTATTTTTTGATTGTGTTTACACAAAACACGTTTGGTTTATTGCCAAAGCAAAGTTAAAATTTAACCAAGTTAAAATAGTGTGTAATATCAGAGAAAGCATTCAATACATCCAACAAAATCTTAAGGCAAAATCAAAGGAATTCAACAAAGCATGCATAATCTTAACTGCATTAATTTTTCACATTTGGAGAGAAAGAAATCTAAGGTTTCATAAGCCTTAGGAAATAGACGGTTTGCAATTATGGAAAATAATTGAATCGGAAACTCAAATACTCTTCAGGAAAATGAATAAAAATTCAGAGCTCGCAATTATGATAATTCAGAACTTATGGAAGATGGACAACTATGAGGAGCGAATTGAAGCATACTGACAAAGTGGGAAGTATATCTTTGATATATCCCATGGAAAAATAACACTATCAAGATCAGATTTAACTAAGGCGGAGCACATAGGTGGCCGAACTCACTTCCAAACCAAAAGGAACTCCTGCACAAGAGAAAGTATTAGTATTCAAACAGAAATTATGCTTAGCAAACAGAGAAAGGAACCGCGATTACATGATTTGGAAGGGATCTTCCACACTATCAACTCACAGCAAGAATCAAATAAAAAATTACAAAACTCTACGATAATAGGGTAGATAATTAACAATCAAGTAGTTAATTGTAGATTACTATAGAAGTAGCATCAACCACAAAGTATATCACTCATCTCTTTAGAAAAAGAAAGAGTGAAACTACATGCAAGTTGCAGGTCACCAGATCTGGTCAAACCAAAGCACGTAGGCGAATTAGAGTAACCACCTTGTAATTGAAAGGAGAAAGATGGTGAAAGAACCGGATGGAATTAGAAACCTCCGTGGGGGAGCTCATCATCTTGGTAGAATGAGAAATTAGAGGAGGAAGAATTTTTGCCATTTTTGAGATTATCATCTCATACCGAGGAACTACAGATATGCGACTAGGGATTGAGATTTGTTTGTTTAGTAAGAATGGGTGTTATTTACGACTGCATACTCGGTTGCAAATGTGGGTAATTATAACTCGCATTTTATTTGTATAGGCCTTGGGCCTTTTATTTACTCTTTCAAAAAAATGATGCCGCCATTTTCTTTTGCTCAAATACCTCATTCCCGCTCATGCCCACTTAGCTCGCATACTCCACCAGTACTACAAGTCTCCATCAAGCTATCTCAAGTATTGCTATAAACTTGCTGGTATAATTATTAATCTGCACACTTATATTTTAGTTAAGCTTGTATTATTTGCTATTATCTTCATTTTGTATTATCATTCCGTATTGTCTGTTACATGTACCCTTGTTTGCTATGTTTTGATTGTTTGATTTTATATTGATCCAATGATCTTTCATATCAACATCACGTCTAAACAAACCAGATATTTACAACTACCGGGCCGGGCTTGTTGGTAATCTTTGTGTTACTATAATTAAGCATGGGCACGACAAATTTCCGTACAAACCAGAGCTTTTCTGTTTCTTCCGACCACTGATGGAAAAATGAAATTTGTTTCGAGTTTCGTTCCATTTACTATAGAATTCCAACAGTTGAAATTCATGGAAGTTGGAAAAACTAGAAAGGAACATGAAAATTCCACCTTTTCCGCATAAAACATTTGAGAAAGAAATACCAACATATTTGGAGCAGATTTTGATGTTGAGTACATAATGAGACTGGATGCGGACTAAAGTCCATGATACTAAAAAGTATATATACACTTGACCTGATTTAACAAGTTTGACTTGATTTTGAACTTGAATTTTTAATAAAAATCTGGACTAGAATTCAGAATAATGTCAATTGAGTAAATTTGGACATGCAAGAAGCAAATATGAAAATTTTTGACCTGACTTCTGAACTATGTTAACTTAGTGACATCAGTGAACGTTAAAACTTAACTAAATAACATTAGTGAGATAAGCTAAATAACATCAGTGAGTGTAAGCCATTGAATTATACTTAAAGTGGGTTAACTTAATCTGTACAAAGTTCACCGGTGAATATTAAAACTTAGAAAAAACTTGCAATGATGTTAAAAACTACCTAGAATGCCTTAAACTTAAAATAATACTTAATGTGTACATGATAAAATTCAATTTTAGGTTCAAAAACATTAATACAATACAAAAAATACCAATGTTATTAACATGATTCATTTTGAGAATATCACAAAGAGCATAACTTTTTCTGATTATCCTATATCCATGTGCTACCAAGAATTCATCTTCATGCGATCTGCTTCCACAAACTGCCAATTTTATATGTGATATCAATTAACGAACATGAAGTTAGTGAAAAGATAAACAATTTTATACATGGTATCAACTAATATAGCATGATAATGATAGAATAACCAGGGATAATAAATAAGGATATCAACTGAAATTCAAACAAAGAATTTCAAACAGCAAGTTAAATGAAACATTTGAAAGCATATATATTATACAAGACAGTAAAATATACAACACACATATTACAAACATTTTAAAGTCATAATTCAAGGCCAATATTCATAGTTCACATAATGCTTAAAAATATGACTACTATTTTGGAAGTCACTTCCTCCCAGACTCGAAGACTTACAAAAGGTAACACATTCACATTCCATACTCGTAATTTTATACCATACAAGTAGATTCAAACAGACGAAGAGATAGTTCATCTATTTATCATAAGACATTTAGAAGATACTAAATGTAGTAGCATAAGCAATAGGCCTATGAAAACATACCAAAGTACAACTGATGTGTTTATCACAACACATATGACTTAAGAGGTTCTTCACGCCCTACAAAGTAAAAATACACAAATTAACATACATAATGTATTTTTTAATTACCATCAAAGGTAGAGAATTCATAACATAACACTATAATTGAACAAACAAGTCTTGCTACTCAAAATAACCTGTAATTCTGTGGTTTCCAGGAACTTACCTTGATATCAAACATGGTTATGATAATATCAATTATCGACAAAGCTAGAGAACTTTCAAAAAATCACTAGAAAGTTAGGCTGTCTTTCAGTGAATTTATACGGTTCTAAAAGATCATCCCGTACCCAATAATGGTGCATAAATTATTTTAGTTGACTACAAACAAAAAATCTACAATAGAGATAATGATAGTAATTGTTTAGCATTTGAAAAGAATATGTTAAATATGACTACCGAAGGAACTCACTAGTTCCATGACCTATCACTAGCAATGTACTACTAACATAGTTGAAAAACCATTTATTACTAGCTAGTTTTTTGTATCAATGAAATCTAGAACCTTGAAGTACAACACCAAGTACTAATATCATGAATAATTTTTAGTATTTCCATCTTTCATATCTACAACCAAACCTTGCTAATAAAAATGTCTTTGTGCTAGTGAGGAAAAAAATCATATCAATCAAATTCAACTAAATTTACTCCATAATAAAAACATTAGTTATAAGATTCATATGCTAACCAATCATACTTAAAAAATGAAAGCAAGATGAATGAAAATTGGGGTACCTCATTAAATACTACTGTGAATTCAATTAGGGTTAGGGTTTTTATTGTACTATGGTTGTCAACACTCATGAGAGGGGATGCGAGTGGTGGGAGGAACATGAACATGGATTCATGGAGAAAAGAAAATTAAAACTAGGGTTTTTTTAACCGTTTGAAAGAATCGCTGTTTGAGAGTGAAAGGAATGAATGTGCAATATTCATGTCAAAGCGAAAATTTTACGGGCTTTGGCCCAGAAAATTAGGCTAATTGGAAATAATGGAAGGAAAACATTTCCAGTGGAACTGTCAAAATTTCCAACTTATTCCATCCATTCTAGAAAGGAATTTCTTCCGTACGTATATTCTTGGGAAAAAGAGGAAGATGGAACTTTTGGAGATAATAGGAAGGAAAACCATGGAAGGTGGAAAAAAAGTTAAAAATACCCACCCTAAGAGCATCTCCAACCCAAGTGGCTTGTAGTGTGAACTAAATCCTATGTGTCAAGTATTGTTCACAATTGTGTAAGTAAAATAATTAGACATGACATTGAAAATAAAACATCCACTCCAATGTTAACTTCTTGGTATAAATGATTTTGCCTACATGTCCCAATTATATTATAGATAAATAAAAATTATTTGTAAAATAATATTTTTTTATTTATATTTTATTGCTCACAATGTGAAGTGAAATGTCTAAAAGTAGACATTTCACTTGACAATGTCTATTTAATTTTATGCCACGTCAACATTACATTCTAATTAACATTAGCATTGAAGAATACAATTTAAATAATTTGATGTTTTGATGATGTGTAATTGACATTACATTGTATTTAGACAAGGATTGGAGATGCTCTAACTACAATAATTAATAATTTTACTTCTTCGAACAATGCATTTTCGTTTGGAAGTTAATATACTTTTTACCCGGTTTTGCGGTCAACTTGCTGGCATTTTCGTAATGAAGTAAAAGTGAGATTGTTCTCTTTCAAAATTATATTTGCAAATGGTTAAACAAGTTCCTTTAGTCAATAGCTACGATTTTCCCACTAATTTTTAGATTATTTTTATTTTTAGATGAACTAGTAGATTTTGGACGAAAGGCCTTACTATCAATTTTATAACATAGCAAGATAAAAGGTTGTTTTCTGATTTAATGTCATATCTGAGCTTCTTGGTTACTTTGTTGATCTATTGTGAAGAAATATTATTTAGTCACTTAAAATCCTAGGTTTGTTGAAAAAAGTGATACAATATTGGATTTTTATGTTTTTGTTTAGTCCCACATTGTGGGATAAGTTCAATCCCAAGTTCTAAAGCCTATATATAAAAGAGCCTATGTAATGGATATTATTTGTACATCTCCTTGTAATCTTCTTTCAAGGTATTAATAAATTTCTTCTCCCCTAAGTGAATGTACACTATCACATTGATTGTGGAACCACTTTAATTTTTTTATGTGCTTTCCTTTCATTCATTGTTATTTGATTAACTTCACCTTTGTCATGAACAACCCTAATAATTTTATTTGATTATTTCATCATTCTATATTTTAATCCTATTTATTTCTGCATTAGTGTTGTTCGGTTATATCTACTTAAAAGGATCAACCCTAACAATCTGGTATCAAAGCATCTAGGTTGATTTATAGAAGGTGTAGGGAAGTATGGTAGAATACGAGCCTTTTTGTAACAATATCTTATGTAAGATGTTCTTATATTGCATCTGGATCTTAGTTGACAATAGAAAGGTGGAACGGTGATAAAGACTTTGATAAGTGGCAATGGAGGATGAAGATTATTCTAAAAAAGAATATGGTTCATCGGGTAGTTTTTGACACTGAGGAGTTACCAACTGAAATTTCTACCGTGGAAAAGAAGGAGATGGATGAATGGGTGTTTACTATTCTACAGCTAGCCGTGGGAAAAAATGTTATCTCATAAATTAGCATGGAAACCACTGTTAAATGAATTTGGACCAAGCTGGAGAATCTCCATCTAAAGGAATCACTCATTAACTGTTTGATTTTGCTAAAGACGTTTTTCGCTATGAAGATGGGAGAGGGTGCCTTAGTGAAGGCGCATCAACGAGTTCCTTCGATACAAATGAATGAGAAGCACCCGTATCGAAGAGCACTCGAATAGAACGATCATGAAATAAAACAGAGCCCTCTAGAATGGAAGGAAAAGTACCTCGAGGCTGAGAAGCTTTTGCAGAAGTAGTAGCCACACTAAGATGACCTTGACGAGAACCCTTCTCCCTTTTGGGACAAGTTGAAACCAAATGTCCCTCCTTCTTACAATAAAGACAATGCTTAGGCTTGGGACACTCTCTCACTGGATGGTCAGGCGCACCACAATTGAAGCATGAAAAAGGCTTAGCTGAAGGAGTAGCCGGAGACTGGGAAGAAGATCCCCTCTGTTTCTTCTTCTTACTAGGATGGAACGGCCTAGATTTGCGGAAAAATTTCTTCTTATTCAGGTTTCCCCGAACATTACCCTCATCATCACTATCTTTCTCCTTCTCGACCACTTCAAGCTGAAGGGCCACATCCACAAGTTTCTCGAAAGTGAGCTCAAGACGAAGCATGAGGAACTTTTTCAGATATTTCTTAAGTCCAAAAACGAACTTAATATTCTTCTTATATGGAGTGGAGATATGCTCGAGACCATATTTAGATAAGGCTTCAAAAGATGCAACATACTCAGAAACTGTCGACTTCTCTTGTTTGAAATTGAGGAAATATCGAGCAAGAATAGCCTTCTCGGATTCTGGAATAAATTTGAGTTCGAACCTCTCACAGAACTGATCCCACTCTAAAGTGGACTCATCGACCTCAGCAACAAGTAGATCATACCTATGTAAAGCTCGTTCTTGCAACATACTAGATGCTACAAGAACTCGGTGATGACTAGAGATATCCATACGACTAAAGATATGCTCACAAGAACTGAGCCACGCCTCAACATCTAAAATAGTCTCGGTGCCTTTAAAGATCATGCCACCAAGATGTGTGAAGTCGCTACACATGCGTGCAAATGTGGATTTGCGCGGAGGAGAAGAGTGAGCTGGAGCGGGAGGCTGAGTGCTCCGAATAAGCTCAAGGATCTGATCGGTAGACATATATACGCCTTCAGGACGAGAACCACTGGGCGGTCCTGCCGCCGAAGAGCGTCTTCTACCTCTACTCGACATAGCTGAATGATAAGATAAGATTGTTCATAGGGTAAATAGATATATTAGCAATTAAAGTGCATAAGTTAAGGAATACTACGGAATATAATTAACATTCCTAGACATATTCCTTTCTATCTACCCCAAAGGAATTAAAAAGGGACATGAATCAAAACAAGGATAGGGTCAAGGCAAGGTCAAGGTGAAACCGATCATGATTAAGGGATGATGTATATAGATGTATTATATCTGATGTATGGTATCTCGTATACAGTTATGTATATATTACATTATATTCTGAAACAATGCTCTAATACCAAGCAGTGACGCCCCACCCCGAGACCCACACTAGTAAAGAGAATTACAAAGTAATCATGTCTACTAATGAAGAGAATAGGGCTGGTTAAGGGCGACCATCGTAGTAATACATTAGTTAAGGGCTAAGCATGTCCAATGTGTCTCTTTTTTTTATTTCATTACCTCATCAGTGGTCGACACACTTAGTCTATAACTAATGCACACTATCGTGGTTTCGGACTGTCTAAGAATAAATGCAATATGAGAGTAAGTAAATATATCAGTCATAGAACAGTAAACCCAGATTAGAGTATATATATATATACACATCACCATACGTCATAATAATAGTACATCATACATAAGTAGCATGGACTACTGAATAACATATACAACCATCCCATAAAAGAATACACATCATGATAATATAAGAGTCGACTACCCAAAAAGTACGATATCCAAGCCAAAATATTAAAACCCAACAAAAGCCAGCAAAACGATCCAAGGGAAGCAGCAATCCATACCTAACCTGCAACTCGGTTTGACCCGAGTGAAAAGCACACACGGGTCAGGCAAGCTAGAACTTATCAGTAGTAAGGATCTCAGTAATAAGCGGAAGGGTGAGAATCACTCCGTTGTTGCCAACGGAACAATATATTATTCATTGTATTATTCGTAAGAAAGGGGACATCAGTGATTCATCTATCTATTTCAAGGGAATTCAATAAGTAACATGCATATGGTTTCTCTTAGGGACATCTATAAGTAAAGTGGATAAGGGATGAGAACCATATAATAACTTCATAAAGAAACATCAGATCATCATAATATATCATAAGAACTCAATAAGAGTTAAAGTCAATCATAATCGAAATCACCATATAGCATAATATAAATGTAGCCTATAACATACTCAAGGCCGTATTCAAACAACATCATTAAAAAGGTGAAATCGAACATCAAAAACTTCATAGGAAATTGCATGTGCTTTTCATCTTGACTAGTACTACTATTATTTGGTACCATTCATCGTGATGACTTGGGGTCACATAACATCATAACATCGTGATCATCTTGATTGACTGTAGTCGGGAATATCGTGATGACACCCAGTCACAAAACCCGAGTAATAACATCGTGATGATTAGAGTCTAGTAATAACATCATAAACATCGTAGTGACTCCAATCGTGTACTCGGTCTATAGTACTAGTAACATCTTGAATGTGTCTTAACCTCTCGTATAGGAACCCAATAGGTGTTAATGTACGTCCCATACCATACGTTCGCACCTAACGGTTTACTAGCCGTTAGTTGGTACCACACTAGTAAAACATCATAAACATCATGAAAATATACTCTACCTTATCTCATTGGCGAGTAAATACAATACCATACTCGTCTCATCTCGTTAACGAGTACTAGTGGCATCGTGACTTGTCTCATCTCATCGGCAAGTAAAAAAACTATCATAATACATCTCAACATCGTAAAATCATCATAAAGAAGCTTACCTCGTCTCATCGGCAAATAAAAATAACATCTAGATGGTTATTTATAACCATAATTCCAAATAGGAATTTCTAGCTCTTAATTCACCTCATTTCGTCGGCGATTAAGAAATACATCTAAAAATGGTCCTTCATCGAATATACTCCTAAATTGGAGTTCTTGGACCATATAATCTACCCAAAGTTTAATAACATCTTAAATCATCTCAAACAGTTCATCGAAAGGGTTTCGATCGTATAAGTCTGATATTAAGCGATAAAGCAAATCCATGTGTCTCATACCACATGTTTTACTTTACCGTTTAATTGTCTTTCTCATACGTCCGAAATTCATAAAAATAAGTAATTTTATTTATAAAATAATTTTATTAGAGAAAACAAGAATTTAGAATGATTTTCCGAAAATGATTATTTAAACCAATATTTGAAATTCCTTTATTATAGGAAATAAATATATCTTTATTTAGAAAAATAATTTAAAAAAATACTATATAATAATAATTTGAAAGGTCCATGTATTTCAAAAATGGTTTAGAGAAATCCGTTCTCGAAAGCAATGAAAACTAAGAGGAATATCTCAAAACTGATAACTTGAATACAATACAAATTCAATTCAAATTTAATCCAAAATCAATTCAAATTCCATTTAAATTTGAATTCCAAATTCTCTAAATATAGCTAGCCTACTGATAGGCATCATAGCTCTAAAATATCTCAAAAACATTATCAAAACCGAAAGAGAATGAGAGCAAAAATGAGCTAATACAATTCTAAGGTCAATGATTGTTGTTGCTGTCATTTTGCTCTCAGGACAGCAACATACAACCATAATTTCGACCAAGCAAACTTCAAAATTCCAAAAAACACAATGAATGAAACTTGTAGCACGTGATCTATGCTTTCCGGAACATCCAAAATTATCAAATTCGGTTCAGAAAAGAAGAGGTTATGGCCAATTTTGTTTCAGTTTCAAACACAGAGCAAATATTAGTTTTGCTCTCGGGATAGCAGTAAAAAATTTGATTTTGACATAGCTAACCACAAAATTACAGAAAATTCAATACGTGAAAGTTGTAGTACATGATTTGTGCTTTCCAGAATATTAAAAATTATTGAATTCCGATCAAAAACGAGAAAGATATAGCTCAAACAATATCAAATTCAAACTTAGGAAATTCTGTCAAAGACAGAACTATACTTCTGTTTTCAAATCTGTTTCAGGATAATCAAATGGTAAAATATCAAAATGTAACCTGAATAGAAATTATTTCTTATTGAATCTGTTTCCAGCAAAAAAAATTGACCGAAATCGGATAAGAATCGAGTAACTTATGGCTAAAACACTTCTCAGACCTGTGATTGTCGTTGCTGTCAATTTGCTCTTGGGACAGCAACAAATAAGCATAATTTTGAGCAAGCAAACATCAAAATTTTGGAAAACTCAGAACATGAAACTTGTAGCTCATAATCTAAGCTTTCCAGAACATCTAAAATCATCGAATTTGATTAAGAAATGGAAGAATTATGGTCCAATTCGTTTCAGCGTCAAAGATGGACGGAATTCAGTTTTTGGATTGAGCACAAAATATGATCAAAACTTGATTTTTTATAGCTCCAAACATCCAATTTTACACTAATTATGAATAAGCAAGATTGTTTACAGCTAACGTGAGTGAGATTACTCACTTTAGGGTTTTTTTGCAGCGAATTAAATGATTTTGCTTGCAAAAAAAAGAGCTTTGGCCTTGGATTAATAATTAGAAACCTGTAGAAGCTATAGAAACTAAATGCAAGCAAGGAAAATATCAAAACTCAATTATAGTGAATCAAATCCGAGAACTGATATGGATTTTGAGATTAAATAGGTAGGAAATTACCTTCTCTTATGTTTGTAACTTGAATTAAACCTTGAATTTGCAAGAGAATCGGTGAATTTTGATTTTTCTTCATATGTAGACCATTATTTAGAATATTGAAGCTTTTAGAAGAAAAGTGTTTTACTGTAAACAATAGTCAGAGAGAAATGAACGTATATCACTCTGAACATTCCAGAAATTGGGTTTGTGGGCACAAAATAACACTATAAGCCCAATTCTCACACTTAGAAAAATATTTAGAGTAAATATGCATATGGGTTTTAGTAATTTACACATAACTTTTGCATAAAATTTCCAAATCACATGAAACAAGTTGCATTGTTCATGTTTTAATAAAGGGAACATGTTAGTGACATCAAAAATTTAATTTTCCAATTAAAAATATTATTTTAACCATATAACACAAATTTTAACAATATTTACTAATATTCTCATTTTTAGTGAAAAATCACTATTTTCTTCATTTTCCACCAATAAAAATTTATTCCTAAGTTCATTAAAGTGTATAAAAATGCTTTTAACATTTTTATAACTTTAAAACATTATTTCAAACTTAATTATACCAAAAAATTTATTTTCATCATTTATTCTCATTCCATACCACCAATAAAGTGTTTAAACTTTATTTCCCATTTGTTTACACTAAAAACCCAACTCTTAATCAACAAACATTGTTTATTTTAAATAAACAACATTATCATCAATTTATTCCATCTATAAATTCATAATTTCCATATTAAATTATAATTTACATTATAATTTAATATTTTGGTAATCTCTTATATCCCGGGTTGTTACAGTTTAGAGCAGTTGGCACCCATGAGATGCAAGGTGACTATAGAGAAGAATGGTTTAAAGGTTTCTAAGGGTGCACTTATTTTGATGAAGGGAGATGTGTTTCGAAATCTGTATCTGCTGAAGGGAAACAAAGTTCTTGGAGAGTCCTGTGTTGGAGTGGATAGTTCTGGTGCTTTGGATGCCACTAGACTTTCGCATCTAAGATTGGGTCATAATTTAGAGTAGGTCTTAGAGTTGCTTCTTGAAAGACGATCAAAGGAGGAAGCTTCGACAAGTTGGAGTTTTACCAGGAGCGTGTGCTGGGAAGATGAAGGTATCTTTTGGATTTGGACTTCATAGATCGGAGAAAGTGCTTGATTATGTGCATACAGATGTTTGGAGACTAGGCTACTGCTTCCATTGTGGAAGCAAAGTATTTTATTTCCTTTATTGATGACATTTCTTGAAAAATTTGGGTGTATGTGATGAAGGCCAATTCTGAAAGCTTTGAGATGTTTAAAGCTTAGAAAGCTCTAGTTGAGAATCAATCTGGTTATAAGTTGAAGGTGCTTAGATCTGATAACGACGGTGAATTTGTTTTAAGGATTTCTCAATGTCTATAAGCAACATGGTATTCGTAGACATTTCACTGCATCAAAAGATCTGCAATCCAATGGGATTGCTGAGAGGATGAATCAGACTCTACTTGAGAAAGCTCGATGCTTGAGATTGACGATGGGTTTGTTTAGAGGCTTTCGGGTTGAAGTTTTATCGACTATAGTGCATATTATAAATAGAATTCCGTGATCAGCCATAGATGGGAAGATTCCAGAGGAGAAGTGGAGGGGTAAAGCAGCGTATCTTGGTTACTTTTAGTATTTTCAATTGCCTTGTGTATGTTCACCATACAGGTGATGATAAGTTGGAGGCTAGAGCGTACAAGAGCATATTTATGGGATACACGGATGGTATCAAAGGGAATTTCATTTGGAACCCTATTGAAAGAAAGATCGTACATTCCAAACATGTAATTTTTGATGAGTCTGCAATGCTCAATCCTAAGGATGAGTTACCTACCACATTAGATGAGCCAGATAGGCCTAAGGAGTTGGAAGATGTTCCCATATTTCAACCTAGTAATAGAGTTATTGTTGTGAGAGATGTAGATGCAGTTGAGGAGATATCACAGAGTTGTCCATAGGTTCCTTTTAGCAGTGTGGGTGATGTGCACAAGACTAGAGGAAGTTCAGTTCAAGGTGGAGCGAAAGGAGTTTAGATGAAGTTCTGCCTATTCGGGCCAATCATAGGACTATTATGCCGCTTGAAAGGTATGGTGATTGGCAGTATGCAAACGTTAGCCTTGGTGATCGGTTTGATTATGCCCTACACGTGGTTCATAATGAGCCATTTGACCTTGAAGAGCTATGAAGTCGAGTGATAGCTCAAAATGGATGTGAGCTATGGAAGAGGAGTTAGAGTCATTGAGAAAGAACGAGCCTTGGGATTTGGTATCACTTTCTCAAGGAAGCCATGCCATAGGTTGCAAGTGGGTATTCAAGGTGAAGGATGATGGAAGATACAAGGCAAGATTAGTTGCTAAAGGGTTTTCACAAAGGAAGGGAGTGGAGTATAATAAGATATTTTCACCCATGGTGAGGCATACATTCATCCACATTTTTCTTGATGTTGTTGCTACTCATGACTTTATAGTTGGAGCAACTTGATGTGAAGACTGCTTTCTTACATGATGACTTGAAGGAGGCCATTTATATGAAACAACCAGAAGGATTTGATGTAAGTGGAAAAGAGAAATGTGTTTGCAAATTGAAGAAGTTATTTTATGACTGAAGCAGTCGCCTAGACAATAATACAAGAGGTTTGACTCTTTTATGCTTTCACTTGGTTATGATCGTAGTATCAAAGACGCTTGCGAGCATTTAAAGAGTGGTAGTTGGGTGTATTTACTCTTGTATGTGGATGACATGTTGATTGCATTTCAAGGATAAAGCTGAAATTGATAGTTTGAAGATGAAGCTAAAGACAACATTTGAGATGAATGACCTTGAGAAAGCAAGGAAGATTTTGAGTATGAAAATCCAATGAGATAGAAATCTAAGCCTTTTGAAGCTCACTCAAAAAGAGTATTTTAGGAAGGTGCTCGCTCGGTTTAGCATGGAAGAAGCAAAAGCAATTAGTACACCAATGCCATTAATATTCAGCTTTCTAATAAAGGCTATTCGATCTTAGAGAAGGACAAAGATTACATGGAGAAGGTGTCCTATGCGGCTGTGTTGGTAATTTGATGTATGCTATGGTTTGTACTAGACCTGACATTGCATAGGCTATTGGATTGGTTACTAGATATATGGCAAATCTAGAAAAGACGCATTAGGAGGCAGTAAAGTACATTTTCAGATATCTTAGAGGAACTCTAGACCATGGGCTTGTTTTTGACGGTAGAGATAGAGATTTCAACTTGGTAGGATTTCATGATTCTAACTATGCCGACGATAGACCGAAGGAAGTCAACTTCAGGCTATGTATTCACTCTTGGAGAGATAGCTATTAGTTAAACAGCGAGGTTGCAGACCGTTGTTGCTTTGTCTATTGCGGGGTATAGTTTATAGCTGCTGTTGAAGCGGCTAAGGAGGCATTGTATTTAAGACGGTTGATGTGTGATTTGGGCTTCGTATATGATGGAGTAGAAGTGAATTATGACAGTCAAAGTGCAATTCAGTTAGCAGAAAATATGGCTTTCAGCTCAAGAACGAAGCACCTCGAGAATCATTTCCTATCTCAATAAATGAAGAGAAGCTAATTCATCTTCAAGCGGAGGAGAATGCAGCAGGCATGTTCACAAAGTCCTTACCTGTTGCAAAGTTCGAGCATTGCTCGAATTTGATCCGCTTATCAAGGTGTTAGGTTCCATACATTGGCATGGGGAGGAGAGAATTGATAGATGAAGATGTTTGTTTTCATTGAAAAGATTGATAGACCGTACATGAGAATGATATGTTTAAACACTTTGTTTGCGGACGGTGGCATTGCCCGGAGTTCGTTGAAAAGCGTAATGGGTGGTGACATTGCCGAAGCTCATTGGGAATGTATCCATTATGCTCGAGACTACTCAGAGTATGAAGGTGTAGATAGAGTTGAATGACTTTGTTATAGATATATATTATATCAATGTGGAGTTTGAAAAAAGTGATACAGTACTGGATTTTTATGTTTTGTTTAGTTCCACATCGCGAGATAAGTTCAATCCCACATCGTGAGATTGTGCATTCCAAACATTTTTATGTTTCACCATTCTACTTTTTGATCCTATTAGTTTCCGCATCAGTGTTGTTCGGTTATAGCTGCTTAGAAGGATTAACCCTAACAAGGTTAGTATATACGTTTTGTTTAGTGATATGCTTTGACTACAGATTTTGGTAAACTTTGTAGTATCTCACAACAACCCTATTATATTGGACTTTGAAAAAGACCCACCAAAAGAACTAATTGCAAGAATAGTCTCCACTCGAAACTAATTGCAGAAATATGTCTACTTTCACATAACTGCGAATTTATGAAATGTGCAAGCTATATTAAAAAAACATTTTACTTGCGCATTTTTGTAACATGCAAGCTATAAAATGGAAATGCACAAAAAATGGAGTTGACTATTTATTTCAGCCTCGAAATTGTATTTGCGCATTCCATAAATGCGCAAATACAAATTATATACTTGCGCATTTATGAAATGCTCAAGTTATTTTAAAAAAAATACGACCTACACATGTATGAATGCACAAGGCATATGAAACATTTTTATTTTTAGAATTAGTTTTAGAGAAAGTCTAATTTTCCAAAAAGCTTTTTTTGCTGGGTCTCTTTAAAAAATTTGTCCTATTATATATAGGGAGAATTAATTTAAAGGACAAAAATTTGTATATTTTTAGCCTCAAGGACACGACCTCAATATTTTAACAACAAGGACAAACATTCTCCTAAAAATTATACATAAGGACAAACATTCTTTCAAAATTATTCATAAGGACATACATTTTTCCAAATCTGCTACCGAACTCAAAACTGATACCTAAAAACTACTACCGATAACTACAAACTGATACATAAAAACTGTAAAAACTGATACCTAAAGAAAGTTGTCATTCAGGCTAAAATACTAAAGGTCTGTCCTTGAGGCTAAAATGTTGAGAAAGTTTGTTCTTCACAATAATCTCCTGTTATATATATAGTTATTGTTATGGGTAAATTCTATACTATTTTATAGTGAGGGTATATCATCCGCGTGCTTTGTTGGGAAAAAAGAAAAGATGTTTTATTGATGTATGCCTCAGTGGATAATTTTATAAAAAAATAGCAGTGGTTTATAGATGGATTTTGTGCAAGAACATTTCTTTAGTCAATGATAATAGTCATGCCAATTACACACGTTTCTTCTACGATATCACTGGTCTAATTATCTTTCGTCAAATGTTTATTAACAGAGTTGCTAGTGGCGTGACATTGTCCTTTATTATAGTTGCTTTGCAAGTAAAATTTTCTACACTTAAAATTTACTTGAGTGGATTAAATCTATTTGAAGAATTGTTTTGAAAACGCAAGTCATTATTAAGTTGGTTGCATCCTCATAGTTTCACGTCTAAATCAATTTCAGTAACTTCTGGTATAAATGATATATTGTACGAGCGACAAACTGATGATGCCAAATTATGATCGTGCAATTTACTGTTTTTTAAGTACCAGAAAATGTGATAGAATAGTTCTTCCCCACCTCAATTATAGTTATCTATACGAGTGTTAGGGCACGCGCTTCGCACGTGACAATACTACACCCTTCGCGGATAAATTGATTTTTTACAAATTATATATGTTTAACATATAAAAAAAATGATTTTCATGCATATTTAGCTATGATTTTACGTTGGAATCATGCGTAGTCCGTTTGAATTTTTATTTTAAGTTGCATCGTTTATTTATTTTTATTAGTTTGAATTTTTATTTCTAAGTTGTATCGTTTAATTTTTTGTTAGTTTAATTTTTTTTTCCGTTATCAATTAATAAAAAGCAAAAATGTTTAGAAAGTTTATTTATTAGATCATATTTTTAAGTGATGTTAACATTTCTTAATATCTACAGATAGACATTTTTGTAAGTTGACATTGGTACCAGACAAATATCATGGTTTCACCTAAACTAAGAAACAAAAAAATTATAATAATAGTTTATTTAATTCATATTTCAACCTGTTTTGAATCTAACGTATAATAAAAGGCCGAGCTTCTTAACGCTACTCATCATAGTATGCAGTTGACAATAATATTACGCCTAATAAATGTGCGGTGCTATATGCATGAGTTTAAGATCAGGTATGTAGATACTATTTTTTAGGACCAATTAGTAGATGCACTGAGTTTAGAAACATATACGTAGATGCTATTTTTTAGGATCAATTAGTGAAGATTTTTTTTAAAGAATTGTATATAAAGGACAATTTTGAAACTTTGCGGTCGGACAAAAAGATTGCGCTTTCAAACCAACTATTAATAAAGATTAATGTAAATCCTACCCATGTTATTTTATTTAATAGTTAGAAATATCTACTTTTATTTAAAAAGAAAAATTATGGATGAATGCGTTCTATAAATGCAAAAACTTTGATAGTTATGACACTTTTATTTCAAGCAAATTGACAATGAAATTTTATTGATAAATAGTTTGGTAAGGAAATTGAACAAAAATTGCAAACGGATGGTGAAATTTCGTTGATTGACGTATGATATTGTCGAAATTTCCTCAATGTTCACATTGCTTTTATCTCAAATACAGAACCTAAAAATTATAAAGAAGCATCTAAAGATGATTCTTGGATCTTTGCAATACAAGAAGAATTAAATTAATTTTAACATAATAATGTATAGAAACTCATTCCTAGACCATCATATAACACACTGTGAAAATTTTATTTATTGAATTCTCTTAGCAGTTATTTATTGAATTCTCTTAGCAGTAGAGATATTTGACTGCTGTGAAGTTTGTTAACCAAATACATTATAAACTGTAAATGTGTCGCAAGCAAGAAAAGAATTACAATAAGAAAAGGTGCATTGACCATTGAGTCTTATGACCGATTTCCAAATCTGAATGGCTACATAGAAATGCATGCATAAATTGTAGCTTCAACTTGTTATCTCTTGGATTTTATTAATCAGTTATGGATTACAGTACTTTTATCACAAGTTTAAAACCATACTATTCTCCAACACACTTTTTAGTCTATTACACTGTTGTGATCATGATGTTCGCCTGTGCTTTACCTTTTGTTGTTCTGGTTTACAGCTTTGTAAGTTCAGTCTTTTGTCTGGTTATCCAAGTATTCATGATTTATACAATCTCTGTCCATATGATGTTAACCTTAATATTGATCTGTCATTCTTCCTGTAAATTTCATATTATCGCAATTTTTTCACTCAAAATGATGGCGATCTTAATATAATTTATTGGATATAAGCAATAAATGGATAATAATGATCATATGGCAGTAATACTTACGAAGTACATATATTGATTTATAATATAGTCTTGGCTATCACTTAAAGTTATAAATTTAATGATAACTTAGTTACATGGTTACGTATATAAGAAATAATTATTATAATATACATACTAAAATGGAAGGAAAAAAAAATCGAAGCACGTCAAGTGACAGGTGTATAGTTTCTTTTTACCTTGGTTCATTTTGTATGATGCAATCTATATACTGTTTAATAGATAAGATTTGTCATATGTTCATTCAAAATGGTAGAAGCTTATGTTAGACATTTACTATTGACATAACATATTTACCCACGTTTCATGAGTCATATTACATTTGTTTTTATAGTTGAAGTTACTTTCATAAAAGTATGGGCCTATACGATCTTTTTTCTTGGTTATGATAATTTCAAGAAATGTCTTCTTCATCCATGATTAAAAATATTGTTCTCTTGGCTGATTTGCAATGCTCAATTCCATCTGATGGATGAAAATGTTAGAAAATGAATGGGGTAGTGGTTGGGGAAGAAAGTATTGTATTTGGTGTTGTTGAAGTGAAACAAAGTCCCACTTCATGGGATATTTGTACCAAAATCACTATATATATAACAACTTAATATACTATGTCAAAACAAAAGAAAATGAGGACAAAAGAGAAGAGGATGTGTAGGTTTCGGGCTTTCATATCAATATTAAAACGTCAAAACAACACGCGCCTTCATATCAATATTAAAACAATCAAAGATTGGGCCTTACAATCAAAGATTGAGCCTTGGAGCTCAAACAACAACACGCGCCTTCATATCAATATTAAAACAATCAAAGATTTAGCCACGCCTTCTGCTGCACTCAGACGCCTCAATCGGTAATTATCTACCATACACATTTAGCCACGCCTTCTGCTGTTATAAATTCTCAAATTTCATTGAAAAAATTTGTGACATATATTTCCGTGGCTATTTCTGTATAATTTAGTAACATTGTTAAGTTACTGTTGGTTTCGTGACACTTTCTGTGATTACGATTAACAATCTTGAAACAATATTTTATTGTTGCCGACGACGATGTCTCAAAATAGCAACAATAACGCTGCACCAACACAGACGGTGACAACCGCTCAGCCTACGGCTCTGGTTCCAACTATGACAATGTCTCATGGAGAAAGGCCAGAAAAATTCGATGGGACAGATTTCAAGCGTTGGCAACAGAAGATGTTGTTCTACCTGACGACATTAGGGCTTTTGGGCCTTCATATCAATATTAAAACGTCAAAGATTGAGCCCCACTGTGGAGCAGGTCCGTTTCATCCTGGGAAACAAATTGCTACCATTCGGCGGCAATATTGTTTCAAGGAAACAATTTTCTACTGCACTCGGACGCCTCAATCGGTAATTATCTACCGTACACATTTAGCCACGCGTTCTGCTGTTATAAATTCTCAATTTCATTGAAAAAATTTGTGACATATATTTCCGTGGCTATTTCTGTATAATTTAGTAACATTGTTAAGTTATTGTTGGTTTCGTGACACTTTCTGTGATTACGATTAACAATCTTGAAACAATATTTTATTGTTGCCGACGACGATGTCTCAAAATAGCAACAATAACGCTGCACCAACACAGACGGTGACAACCGCTCAGCCTACGGCTCTGGTTCCAACTATGACAATGTCTCATGGAGAAAGGCCAGAAAAATTCGATGGGACAGATTTCAAGCGTTGGCAACAGAAAATGTTGTTCTACCTGACGACATTAGGGCTCGCCAAATATCTGACCGAAGATGCTCCTGAAGTTGGCGAACTCGAACCCGATGCAATCAAAGTAGAGGCTGCAACTGTTTGGAAAAATTCAGATTTTATATGTAAAAACAATATTCTGAATGGTCTGGATAATAGCCTCTACAATGTTTATTGTACTGTTGCAACATCCAAGGAACTCTGGACAGTCTTGGACAGAAAGTACAAAACTGAAGATGCAGGCATGAAGAAATTCATCGCTGGCAAATTTTTCGACTTCAAAATGGTAGATTCAAAGACTGTGACCAACCAGACTCAAGAATTACAAGTAATCATCCGTCAACTACATGATGAAGGGATGACACTGAGCGAATCTTTTCAAGTCGCCGCAACCATTGGAAAAACTTCCTCCATCTTGGAAGGACTTCAAAAACTATCTTAAGCATAAGCGTAAGGAAATGACAATGGAAGAACTCATAGTTCGTTTGCGGATTGAGGAAGATAATAGGAATTCCGAGAAAAAGATTTCTCCGAATATGGCTGCCAAAGCAAATGTTGTTGAGTCAGATAACCCTAACAAGAGAAAACGTGAAAATGCGCCTAAGAAGTCGAAGAAGAAATTTCAGGGTTCTTGTCATAACTGTGGAAAGAAGGGGCACAAAGCAGCCGAATGTCGCGCTCCCAAGAAGAAGAAATCAGAAGCAAATATGGCTGAAGTTGCAGATGGCATTTCTGATATGGATTTATGTGCAGTAATATCAGAATGCAACCTTGTTGGTAACTCAAAGGAATGGTTCGTAGACACAGGAGTCACTCGACACATATGTGCTAATAAGTGGATGTTTACGACCTATAAAACTACAACTGATGATGAACAACTTTTCATGGGCAATTCATCTGCATCAAAGGTAGAAGGCAAAGGAAAAGTTGTGCTGAAACTAACTTCTGGAAAAGAACTTACCTTAAGTGACGTTCTCCATGTTCCAGACATTCGAAAGAACCTAATTTCAGGGTCCTTGCTTAGCAAGCATGGTTTTAAATTAACCTTTGTGGCTGATAAGTTTGTATTATCAAAGAATGGAGTGTATGTAGGAAGAGGATATGTGTGTGATGGTTTATTCAAAGCAAATGTAACCACTATTGTACTAAACAATGATATGAATAAAAGTGAATCTTCTGCTTATATTGTTGACTCCTCTAATATATGACATTTTAGATTAGGGCATGTGAATTTTGATACACTGCGAAAAATGATTAATCTAGAATTTATACCAAAATGTGATATAGACTCCAATTATAAATGTCAAATTTGTGCAGAAGCAAAATTGACAAGAACCTCGTTTCATCGTGTTGAACGAGAAACTGAACCTCTAGACCTTATACACACTGATGTATGTGACTTGAAAATGTGTCAAACTAGAGGTGGAAAAAGGTATTTCATTACATTCATTGATGATTGTACTAGATACTGTTATGTGTATCTCCTTAGAAGCAAGGATGAAGCATTCGACATGTTTAAACAGTATAAAGCCGAAGTTGAGAATCAACTCAATAGGAAAATTAAAGCTTTAAGAAGTGATAGAGGAGGAGAATATGAATTTCCTTTTGAGGAATTCTGTGCTGAGCATGGTATTATACACCAAACTACATCACCATATTCACCTCAATCCAACGGTATAGCCGAACGGAAAAATAGAACTCTTAAAGAAATGATGAATGCTTTACTAATCAGTTCTGGCTTACCAGATAATTTTTGGGGAGAAGCTATTCTTTCGGCAAATCATATTTTAAATAAAATACCACGAAAGAAAACATCTAAGTCTCCTCATGAACTTTGGAAAAATAGACCGCCATCTTACAAATACTTAAAAGTGTGGGGGTGTCTGGCCAAAGTAGAGATACCTAAACCAAAGAAGGTCAAAATTAGACCAAAAACAATCGATTGTGTATTCATTGGATATGCACAAAACAGTGCTGCTTATCGATTTCTAGTACACAAATCTGAAATTGATGATATTCATGAAAATACCATCATCGAGTCGAGAAATGCAAGATTTTTCGAACATATATTCCCTTTAAAACAAGGTACTGACAATTGTGTTCAGAAGAGAGCAAAGGAAGATGAAATCACTGATTCTCTTGAGAATACTGAACAAAATAACCTTCGGCAAGATAATGCTGATCAACAAGTGGAGGAACCAAGAAGGAGCAAGAGGTTAAGGACCTCAAGAACTTTTGGACCAGATTTCTACACATTCATGTTAGAAGATGATCCATTAACCTACAAACAAGCTATGTCCTCCAGCGATGCCCCTTACTGGAAAGAGGCCATTAACAGTGAGATAGAATCCATCATGGCTAACCACACATGGGAGTTAGTTGATTTACCTCAAGGATGCAAAACCTTAGGTAAAAAATGGATATTCAAAAAGAAATTGAAACCTGATGGTTCAATAGACAAGTACAAAGCTCGTCTTGTAGTCCAAGGATTTAGACAAAAGGAAGATCTGGACTATTTTGATACATATTCACCAGTAACAAGGATAACATCGATAAGGATGCTTATTGCAATTGCATCCATACTTGATTTAGAAATACATCAAATGGATGTTAAAACTGCATTTTTGAACGGTGAACTAGAGGAAGAAATATATATGAAGCAACCCGAAGGGTTTATGAGCTTTGGTAATGAGAATAAAGTGTGCAAATTAGTAAAATCGCTTTATGGCCTTAAACAAGCTCCAAAACAATGGCATAAGAAGTTTGATGAAACTATGTTATCAAACGGATTCACAATAAATGAATCAGATAAATGTGTCTATATAAAACAAGCACATATTGGGTATGTCATTGTTTGTCTTTATGTTGATGACTTGTTGATCCTAGGTAATAACAAGGCCATAATAACATCTACAAAGAATATGTTATCCTCTAGATTCGATATGAAAGACCTAGGACTGACTGATGTGATATTGGGTGTCAAAATTTTGAGAACACCATAAGGATATGCATTATCTCAATCACATTACATCGCCAAGATACTTGAAAAATTCAAGCAATATAATATTACTATTGCAAAAACACCAGTAGATATGACCCAGAATTGGGTAAAGAACACTGGTGACGGTATCTACCAGCTTGAATACTCTCGTATACTAGGAAGTATCATGTATGTTATGAACTACACTAGGCCAGATATCGCATACGCTGTAAGTAAGCTGAGTAGATTTACCAGCAATCCTAGTAAACATCATTGGAAAGCGATAATTAGAGTTCTAGGATACCTAAAGTATACGCAGAACTATGGTTTACACTATACAAACTATCCTTCAACAGTGGAAGGATACAGTGATGCCAATTGGATAACTGGATCACATGATACAAAGTCTACAAGCGGATATGTGTTCACATTAGGAAATGGAGCAATATCATGGAAATCATCCAAACAAACTTGTATAGCTAGATCTACGATGGAATCAGAGTTTATTGCACTAGATAAGACTGCAGAAGAAGCAGACTGGCTTCGAAGTTTCTTGGAAGATATTCCAAATTGGAGCAAACCTGTGCCTCCAATATGTATACATTGTGATAGTCAATCAGCTATTGGAAGAGCTAATAGTACATTATACAATGGTAAATCTAGGCATATTCGTCGTAGACATAAGACAATAAGACAACTTCTCTCTAATGGAGTTATCACTATAGACTACATAAGGTCTAAAGATAACATAGGGGATCTACTAACAAAAGGCTTGCCAAGAGAGAAAGTTCAAACCTTATCGATGGGAATGGGGTTAAGGCCCATAGAATAAAAGTTTTTCTAAAATGGAAACCCCACCTAGTTGACTGGAGATCCCAAGATCTAGGTTCAAAGGGACAACTAAGTTTAAGAGAAACTTGAAAGCACTGTTACACTCAAACCATTCCTATGATAAGTCAGTGCATTATTTGTTGGAAAATAGGATAAGTATTGATACTTTTAATGATGTCTGTACTTGAGGAATTGTGAATACCCTTTACAGAATCACCTACGTAAGTGCGAAGGCGCCGCTAAGTGCGAAGGCGTCGCTTCAAAGAGAATTATAAGGCCAAATTCTCTAAGCACTTATAAGACCAGGCAGGTGTTCAAGGCAAAAATGAATACAAACAGAGAACGAAGGATTATAAGAAACATTTATCGTGTGATATCTATTTTAGGATTACACAAAAGGCTTACAGTTCAAGGACATTCTAAGTCTACTGATTTGCTGTAATTCATATAGATAAACACTAGGAAAGTTCAAGGCCCATGTGCTACTTTAAACCGATGCGATAAATGTCTCGTAAAACTATGAACAACTACTCATTCATGTGGGGGATTGTTAGAAAATGAATGGGGTAGTGGTTGGGGAAGAAAGTATTGTATTTGGTGTTGTTGAAGTGAAACAAAGTCCCACTTCATGGGATATTTGTACCAAAATCACTATATATATAACAACTTAATATACTATGTCAAAACAAAAGAAAATGAGGACAAAAGAGAAGAGGATGTGGCAATGTAGGCTTTGGGCCTTCATATCAATATTAAAACGTCAAAGATTGGGCCTTGGGGCTCTTGGGGTCTCGTGATTAAATGGGCTACCGGCCTGCGCTGAACGGCTATTTTTGAAAGGCCGTGGCTGTTCGATTGAACAGTGACCAGATGCGTGCGCACAAGGGTCACTGCTGTTGGTTAAACGGGTCGCAACCTTTCCAACAGTCATGACCGCTCCGAATAGGCACCTCCTCCAGCCTATATATATGCAGCCCCAAAAACGAGATCACTGACTGAATAATTCTCATCCTCTCTGTCTCTTCTTCCCGGCAATTCTGTTTTGGTTTATATACTCTCTTCAGTTCATCGGCGCTCCGTCTGCAAACAACACACTTCGGGGCAGGTCCGTTTCATCCTGGGAAACAAATTGCTAACATACGACGGCAATATTGTTTCAAGGAAACAGTTTTCTACTGCACTCGGACGCCTCAACCGGTAATTATCTACCGTACACATTTAGCCACGCCTTCTGCTGTTACAAATTCTCAATTTCATTGAAAAAATTTGTGACATATATTTCCGTGGCTATTTCTGTATAATTTAGTAACATTGTTAAGTTACTGTTGGTTTCGTGACACTTTCTGTGATTACGATTAACAGAAAACTAGTTAAAAGAAGATTTTATTCTGTACATTTAAGTTCAGCTTTGTTAGTGAAGCTAAAGTGTGTGTTTGAAGTTCATATCACAATCAAAGAAGAAGATGACTTTCAATTTAGGCATGTTTCAAAATTGTGGTATTTTGAAGTATATGATGTATTGATGCTTATTATGTATATTGAGTTGTAAGATTCTAGTATTATTTATGTATGGTGAAACTTATATTTTAGTTGAAGTTATGATATTTTGAAGTTTGTCAATATTGTTTATCTAAAAAACCGATTATATATTATAACAGCATGTAGAAAACAATTGAAACGCTTTACAACTTTTTTAAAATAGTTGTAGTACACAAAGACAAACAAGTTTGTTTTTTAGGCTGAAGGACAATGCTAGTTATAACTAGCATTTTGTATATTGTAAAACTAAATATAATGCTAGATATAACTAGCATTTTGTATACTGTAAAAGTTGAATATAATGCTAATTATAACCAACATTTGTCTTTCAGTCTAAAAATAAAATTTCATGTTCTTCAACCTAATCTTTTTTCAAAGTTTGTCATTTTCTCTAATTCCCTCTTTTGCATTTTTAAAATAGTTTTGTAGTACATATTTTGCAATGTTTAAAATAGTTGTAAAATAGATTTTACAACGTTTAGAAAAGGTTGTAAATCATATATCACAACATTATAAGAAAAAAATGTAATAAACTTTATTACAACAGCCGTGAAAGGTTGTGAAGATACCAACCTTATTACAAGTTGACCTAAAACGACTTTTGCAAAAACATTGTAAAACACCTATTACAATGTTTTTAGATGTTATAATAGACTTTTTTCTGTTGTAGTGACTCTTTCATCAAAATATAATGATTTAATAATCATCATTTGTTGATAATTAAGGCTGAACTTTTATTGTATTAAAAATATATAAACTCGGTCCTACTAGAAAAGCCCTGAATTCCGACAGCGAGGACCGACGGATTCCGACGGCCTATTTTCGACGGCTTTCGACGGGCCGTTGACGACCGTCGGAAGCCGTCGGAAAACTGCAATTATAGGGCTCAGCCGAGCCCTCTTCTTCTTCCTCATTTCATACGAAAATTATATCAAAAAATCCTCAAATTCGTTCTCCAAGCTTCCAATCCCTAATTTCGAGCTTCCGGACCCTCCACGGCTGCCTAATCAACCTCCATTACTTTTAATCTCAGGTATAATCTCTAATTTTTGTAAAAAAATCAATGTTTATCATAATTTTAGATTTGCATAAATTGATAAATTAGGGCGAATTAGGGATTGCAATTGTTTCCAATAGCGTAATAACGGTTTATAGCATCACATGGTATACGTATTTCATCTTTTATCGTGAAATTATGAAAAACATGTATAATTTGTGGTTGTTCATGTATATGTAAATTGTTGTGTATGCCTTTATTGTACGATTGTATACATTAGTTGGAATAAGATAAAATGAATGAATGAACTCGGAGTATTATATTGTGCACGTATTTACTTATGAAACAAAAAAAATGCATTACTATAAATTATAATTGTGTGTATTAAAAAATGACAAAAATGTTAAACCAGCCTTAAGTTGATGTAATACGTCAAATAAATGTGTTAAATTAATTAATATATATTTTTGTAAATGTGAACAGTGAGTAAAACTGTATTTTTTCGTCAAATGCGCGCATGTAATTGACAAATGTTCCTTGGAGAGTTTTTGTCCCCGTCTGACGAGTGTTGTACATGATCGTTGTATAAATAGTCGTTTTTTCCGAAAAACGACCATTTATATTCATTTGGTACAATGTTTGTCGGATTTGTCCCTATATTGGACAAGTTATGAAAACAGTAAGCATTTACATTTTGTATACTACTTCGTCTCAAGCGGTTCATAAAATTTCGGCCTAACTTTTCTTTTTTGTTTCCTACGTACACGCATTTCTGTACAATGCAGGGAACAAAAGGGAAATGCTGCCGAAATTTTATAGAATCGTTTGAGATGAAGTAATATACGAAATGTAAATGCTTACCGTGTTTGTAATGGGAAGTAGGATGCCTGACCAATGAAAAAAAAAAATTTACAATTTTTTATATCGATACGTTAAAAAATAAAATGTGCCATATTTGAAAATATTTTTAAATTTGTGAAGTTGTTCTTTAAATTCAAATATTATACGATCATGAAAATAATCTTTTTCGAATTTGTATTCTTCAAAATAAATATTAAATTTTGAACTTCTCATTTTGTCAAATAGGAAAAATGATTGATTATTTTGTTGATCGGAGGAGATGGATGTATCAAAGAAAAGGACTGAGGGGCTCAATAAAAGAAGATTTTTATAATGGTATAAACGTGTTTGTTGAATTCGCTTTAAGTAATAACGGAAACGATTTAGAAATTCGTTGTCCGTGTAGTAGGTGTAGACATTTGAAGTATTTGTTACCAGATATTGTGAAAGTTCATTTGTGCCAACACGGTTTCACACCCGAGTATTATGTTTGGGATCGGCATGGAGAAGTTGTAGCAAATACTTCTGTATAGTCTGAAGTGTCGTTAACGAAATAGTTTCGACGACCCGTATAGAAAATATGGTCGAAGATGCAGCACGATCAATGTTTCCTATGGTTAAAGTTGACGAAGATGATGGAAATGTTGAAGAACCAAATATTGAAGCAATTTTTTTTTATGATTTACTAGATGCTGCTAAGAAACCTATTTGGGATGGTTGTAAAAGCGGGTTGTAAAAGCGGCACTCAGCTGTCAGTAATCGCAGAATACATTGCGATGAAGTCAAAATACAACATCACTGAAGCTGGGTTTACGGCTGTTGTACAAGCTGCAAAAAGACATATGCCGTCCGATAATCTAATATATGAAAATCACTACGAAGTTAAAAAACTTATGTCGGCTTTTGGTTTACCTTATCAGAAAATAGATACATGTTTAAAAGGTTGCATGTTGTTTTGGAAAGAAGACGCAAACCTTAGAAATTGTAAAGTTTGTAACCAGGAGAGATACAAACCAAGAAAAAAAAAGGGGAAGGAAGTTCCGTACAAGCGTATGCATTACTTACCCATAACTCCAAGACTTCAAAGATTATATGCATCTTCTGTAACTGCATCTAATATGAGATGGCATAGCGTGAGAACGGAGGAAGAGGGTACATTGACACATCCGGCCGATGGAGAAGCATGGAAGCATTTCGATAAAACGTATCCAAATTTTGCAGCGGACAGTCGAAATGTTAGATTAGGATTATGTACGGATGGTTTTTCTCCATTTTCTCAGTTTGGTTCTAAATATTCATCCTGGCCTATTATCGTCACACCGTATAATTTACCTCCATGGATGTGTATGAAAGCACAATATATGTTTCTTACTGTTGTCGTTCCTGGCCCCGATGATCTGACACAAGGAATTGATGTATATTTACAACCGTTGATTGAGGAGTGAAAAATACTGTGGAACGAAGGAGTAGAAACATACGATGTGTCCAAGAAGAAAATTTTTCATATGTTTGCTTCTTTGTTGTGGACTATAAGTGATTTTACTGCCTATGCAATGCTTTCGGGATGGAGTACTGCCGGTCGTCTAGCATGTCCATATTGCATGGATGAAACTCGAGCGTTTTCTTTACCTCATGGTAAGAAAATTTCATGGTTTGACTGTAATCGATATTTTCTCCATGTAAATCATCCCTTCAAAGGAGACAAGAAAAACTTTTTAGCTAATAGAGTAGAAACCAGACAACCACCGACGATATGGTCAAGCGAAGACATATATGAACTTGTTAAGGACTATCCAAAGATATATGAAACTGGCGAGCAAACAGAAATTGAAGGCAAATCAGTTGTTCATAACTGGTGCAAACAAAGTATTTTTTGGGAGTTGCCGTATTGGAAACATCTTCTGCTTCGC
This sequence comes from Allium fistulosum, assembly GCA_030737815.1. NCBI lineage: Eukaryota > Viridiplantae > Streptophyta > Magnoliopsida > Asparagales > Amaryllidaceae > Allium > Allium fistulosum. Next base: position 538,695,568 of record CM060901.1, on the reverse strand, counting down.
CATAACATAGATGTGATGCACAATGAGAAAAATGCATTTGATAATGTTTTTAACACAATTTTGAATGTGAAAGGGAAGACGAAGGATGATTTGAAATCAAGACGTGATATAGAAGAATTATGCAAACGTCCTGAGCTTCATATGAAACCAAACGACAGTAAAAAACCCAAAGCATGTTACGAATTAGATAATAATCAAGTTAAAGCTGTGTTAAAATGGATGGAAGGGTTAAGATTTCCTAGATGGGATATCATCAAATCTTCATAGGTGTGTTGACTTTAAAAATGGTAGATTGAGCGGAATGAAAAGTCACGACTGTCACATAATGATGGAAAATTTATTTCCCGTAATGTTCAAAGAACTACTGCCGTTAAAAGTTTGGAAGGTAGTAACGGAGCTTAGTATGTTTTAGAAAGAGCTTTGTTCGACTACTTTAAAAGTGCAACGTTTACGTAAAATTGAAGTGGACGTTCCTATATTGCTTTGCAAATTAGAGAAAATATTTCCGCCAGGTTTTTTTTAATGTAATGGAACATTTACCTGTTCATCTCCCATCTGAAGCACGACTTCGAGGTCCTGTCCAATATGGATGGATGTATGCATTTGAGAGGTATGTAATATGTTATAACGTAATTTAATTGCATTTGAATGATGAAGTTAATATAAATTAATTTTGCATAGATATTTGAATCATCTGAAGAAAAAAGTGAGGCAAAAAGCACGAGTTGAAGGTTCGATATGTAAATCTTACATCGAAGAAGAAGCTTCGTTCTTTTTCTCTCACTATTTCAGTGACCATGTGAATATTTCATTTCAAATTGTTCCTCGTAATGAAGAAGGCGACGAACAAGAGTCCTCTCAAACAATGTTATCTATTTTTAGACAACATGGTCGGCCTTTTGGAAAATGTGTAGAAATATGGTTAGACGATAGAGATCTTCATGTAGCACACACTTATATTCTTCTAAATTGTGCTGAGGTTGCACCGTTTGTTAGGTAATCTGAAATAATAATTTGTGTTTTATTCTTTTCTATAATGCATGTGCGTGTATAACATAATGTAATAATTTGTTTATATGAACAGTGTTTATGAACGTGAACATCCCAACAGAGATCTCAGTAAAGAATTTTCCGGTTGGTTTTCAAATTACGTTTATGAGCTGAGAAATTGTGTTGTTGACGAAGGGTTGAAACATCTTGCGATGAGACCAAAAAGAGTGGTCAAGACATATCCAATATATTTCGTCAATGGATATAAATTTAACACCAAATAATACGGTGCAGAAAAATTAACAAATAATACTGGTGTATTTGTTAAAGGTAGTGACGATCCAGAAAATCACTTAAATGATTTTTATGGCGTTCTAACACAAATTTTGCAACTGACATATTTCTCACGACCCGCGGGGGAGGTGTTTCTATTTAGATGCAATTGGTTTAGCAATGTTTCAGGTTCTCGAATTAATGTGCACAAGGATTATAATCTAATCGAAATAAAGCATACGTCGCACTATCACAAGCATGATCCTTTTGTACTAGCCAAACAAGCATTGCAAGTTTATTATGCTCCTTATCCGTCTCTAAAATGAGATAAAGCAGATTGGTCTGCAGTTTTTAAAACAAAGGCCGGATTCACATTCGATGGGAAGAATATTCCGAACGAACAAGCTTATCAGGCAAATCTCGAGCAAAATAACGATATAATAATTACAGACGATCATACAGATTTTGGTCATTTGATCGATGAATCAAATGTTTTGGTAGAAGCGTTTGACAGTGCAGAGGAAAATATCGTCGAAAACGAGACCGAATCTGAATCAAAAGACGATGATGACTGATATAAATCTGAATCTGTTTTTTTGCAATTGATATAACTATGTTGAATTCTTGATGTATTATGAAATTGATGTAACTATGAAACCAAATCCAATTACTATTGTTTACATGTTTTATGTTATTTCTTGTCATTTATTTAGCAGTTTTTATTAAAAATGCAACGAACTCTGCTTATTGTTGGAAGAGTACACCCATTATGAATCAGGTATAACACACTTCCATTTCTATTTCCATTTCAGTCATTAATTAAGCAATTTATACCGTTGATGTCATTTTCATATGAAATATATTTCATTATCATGTTATTATTGTCTTATATAATGATGTGTATATGTCACAGGTTTAGCATTATGTAAAATAGAGGTAGGAGCTCTTCACGATCGTTAGGAGGCGATGGCAGTGGCCCATCGCAAGAGCCATAGCGTCCAGTAGTATCGTTAGTTCCTAGAGCAGATGGGTAAGAATTAAATTTTATTGAGTATCTTATTTTTTTTATGATATACGTACTTATCTATATCGTACTTAAAAAACAGGGGGTTCGACCTACTTCCCTCTAAGGTTGTATTGGACGTCTCTAGAGTTGCTTATCGCAGTAGGATCAGTGCTTGCTGGCCGAAGTGGGATAGCATCCCTCCTCACATCATAGAGTGCATATGGCAGGATGTCTTAGTATATGTATTTTTCTGTTTTCCATTTTTAATTCGTTTTTGTCGTTTTCCTACTGTTTATCGTTTAAAGTGTAATTTTTTTTAACACGGGCTGAGATAGACATCCAGACAGACGATATGATGCTGGCACGAGGATACTGGATGAAGAAAATGCGCAAGAACTACAGGGACACGATATCGGAGATTAAGAAATCTGGTAAGAAACCACGGTGGATGGGAGAGAGCGTGTGGCAAGCTTGGTTGAGATACTGGGATACGGACAAGGCGAAGGCAAATATACTAATTTTTTTTTGAATTATTAATTTAACGTGATCGAAAAATAATGTATCAAATTTTGAATGTACAGGCAGAGTCGGATAGAAACTCCGCAAATAGAAATAAGAATCCCGTCACTCATCGCGGAGGATCGAAGTCGTTTCAGCAGTATCGGCAGGAGTTGGTAAATTTACTGAATAATAAATGTAAATAGTTTATGCTATATGATTTTAAATGTATAATAATTGTATGTAACGATCAACTTCAGGAAGCCGAAGCACATGGTCCTGTCAGCTATATGGACGTGTTCACCCGTACGCATGTTGTCGAGCATGTTAATTCAGACGGGACTGTTTCGTATACATGGCAGGACGATAAATCCAGCAAAAGCCATGTAAGCATATTTCATTTTATTCAGTATTAGTAATTGTTTTAACTGTTAAACTATAATGATATAAGATATGATATTATTAATTTGTTAATGTAGGAGAAGTTTATGGAGCAGCGGCAGAAACTCCTTGCTGATACGGGTCGAGATCACCTGACGACTGATGATTACGCTATTTTTGAATCCGTTATGGATCCAGCAGAGCATGGTCGATGATACGGATTTGGAAATCTAGCGGTAAACAATTTACTTTTTCTTAAAATACTACAAATTTGATATTTTGACCTTTTCAAAACAATAAACTTGAATTTTATTCATTTTTCCATTGTTGCAGTCCAGCAGTCAGAGACGGGGTCGGCGGAATAGAGGTCAGGGCGATCTAGCCGATATAGAAGAATTGCGGACTAGAGTGTCCCAACTGGAGGAGCAGAACCGCCAACAGGCCATGCAGACCACACAGTTGTTAGAGTACATGCAGCAGTTTGGTGGCCGCTTCCCTTCCTCGGCTGGCTCTGGATTTGGCGGAGATTGATTCATTGCTTGCTTGCTTGCTCGTTCAGGTATGTTTTGTTTTAGTTTGAATGATTTGGTAGACGGATGATTTAATTGTTGATTTATGTATAAATACGTTTTATACACTTGGTTTTATGGTTGTATGAGGATGTGGATGAGGATGTTGATGGTTTTGTGTATTCATAACATGATAGAACACTTACTGTTATGATTATTGTCAATGTTGGGATGATTATGTATATTATGTATTTTTTTTGATTTAATTTTATTTATTTGTGTGTTTATTGAATATTGTGTAGTTTGGGTTTTGATATTTGGTTGGAATATTTTATACTGGATTGTGCAGTATTGATATAATAGTGTTTGGAAGAGAAATGTGGTTGGAAGGCTATATTTGCAGCCAAAATGAAAAAAAAACACAGCAGATTTCCGACGGCTCCCGACGACTTACAGGTCAAAATTTTCGACGGCTATCGACGGTTACCGGCGGCCTGTAGCTCATTATTCCCGACGGTTTTCGACGGCTCCCGACGACTTACAGGTCAAAATTTCCGACGGCTACCGACGGTTACCAACACACGTCGGCATCCGTCGGAAACCGTTGGTACCCATCGGAAATATGTTCGACAGGCACCGTTGGAAGTACTGCTCCCCGACGCAGTAAATTCCGACGGCTTTTTCCGACGGCGGCCGACGGCTTCCGACGGCCGCCGACGGTTTTTGGCCGTCGGAAATTGCGTTTCCCCTTGTTGCGTCCTTGGTCGTTGTTGACCAACATGCATAATTGTTACATGTATTATAATTAGATCACTAGGTAAAAGCATGTTAATAAAGATAGAGCTAGATATCTTTCACTTTTAATACTTCACTTATTGTTTCATTTATTAGGTCTTAGCTTGAGCTACTTATTTAGCTTTGTTAGCTTCCCATCGTACCTTTGGCTATCTTAAGCCTTGGATTTTGGTATTTATCTTTTCTTCTAAACCTAATAGATCTCGGTGTCGACTTTCCCCTAAAGTCAAATGGTCTCGGCATTAACTATCTATCGTGAGTTAGTAAGTCTTGGCATTGACTCTCCCCGAACGTCAATGGGTCTCGATAAACAAATCACTACATTCAGTTTTGTATTACGAAGGTCTTATATACATACTCTCGTTTGGAACACCTTCAGCTAACCTTTTCTACGAACACCTTCGCTCGGAACCTTCATCTGGAATATTAGGCTATTACCTTAAGTTTTGCATTTACTTATTTCATTACTTAGAGTTTTTTCTTAGTTCATTAAAATTTCAGGAGTTATACCCTCGGTATAACCCCTTTTAGTACATGTAATACAACTTGCATATCCGTTCACACCCTATAAATCCATACATGCCTGCACATGTCTTTTAACGTGATGCCTCCCTATTCGCTCCACCTCACTCTTTTTCAATTGGCTACAATACTATTATCTACTTTGCAGCAGCTAATTTGGATTTTGTCTTTATCCATTTATCAAAAAATTTATTAATATAAAATAATCTTTAATATTAATGTATAGGTTTATGTTATCATATTTTAAATTTTGGAAATACTCACTTCAACATCGGAAATTACTTCCAAAATTTACTAAATTCGCAGAAAATTCATAAATATGATTTTTGCTCATATATATGAAAACTCTTATGAGTAAGCTAGTTTCTCTTGTTTATTGCATACATGGTTCCTTCAAAAATCCATAACTAATTAGTTTAATATTGGAAAATTCTCAAATTAAAATCCATCTCTGAAAATTCATTTTAATTAACATATTAAATTTTCACTTTATTTCTAAATCATTAAAGTAGAGAATATTAGCTAAACAACCTCTAATAATATCATTTCAATACAAAACATTCATTAAAACATAATCAATCATTTATAAATTAAAACATGTGAACCTTATCATATAAATCAAAATCGTATTCAGCGTAGATGAAAAACGGTAAAAGTGGGAGTGACATTATTCACCTAAATCTTTAATTAGCTTTGGTATTTAAGTCCTCAAGTTTTCCTTAGCTTTATAATATTCTCCCACCTCTTTTTTTAGCAATGGTGGACAACGATGGTTGGTGGAGTTTTTTTTTGTTTTTAAAATGAAGAGAAAATGAATGAATGAATGAATGAAAAGGATTCATTTAAAGAGGGGTGTTTGTGTGTATTAATGATTTTGGTTTGAGAAATCCTTCCTTGCCTAATTTCCCTTAATTTGTTTCCCTTTTTATGAAATCTTCTCCATTCAGTCCTTTCTCGCCTAATTATTATTAATTTACTTCCCTTAATATAAGATCTTCTTCATTGAAATATTTGAGTTTATTCTCTTATATATATATAGCCGAATTTAATTATTCCAATTACCCTTGATCCATTTAATTGACCACTTAAGTGTCCCACATTTAATTAATCAAACTTTCTTTAAGTAATTCATTTAATTAAATTCGCATGATTATAATATTATAATTTTCTATTATTAATTTAATTCTATGTCATGAGACCCAAACATAGACGTTCCTTGGATATTTACTTTGCTTAATTCCCACATTTCCTTAATTCCATAATTAAATTGGTTAAACTTTTAGTTTCATAATTTATTCCCTAATTATTTATTCACTAATTTATAAGGTATTACAATTAAGCCTTAACAAACCCTAATCTAAGATTTATCACAGCCTTATAAAATACAATTCCACCCACGGCTCCGCCGCTAACGAATATCTTACCACTATTAACCATGCATTGAAAATTATATATTATGCATAACTTATGACCTTTCATTGCATGTTGGGGAAAACTTGAATTAACACCCCAAACGCAGCGGAAATAATAGGATCGTATTGATAGTGGGGAGAATAAAAAGAAAACTAATATCCAAAAATTGACAGTAACAAATCACAGATACACAAATAGAAAATAAAATCACATACATGATTTATAGTGGTTCCACTGTTGCAAGATAATTTATGTCCACTTCGAAGAGATGGGATTATATTGCTTTCTAAGAATAGAAAATTACAAGATTGGTAATGCCAACTAAGAAGAAGAATACGAAGAAATATAACTTCAGAAGTCTCCAAAGAACGACTATCTTTATATAGAGATTATTACTTAGGGTTTAAGTAATTGATTTATGGTAATAAATCAATGCCTTATAAATTCTCGTATTCATATGGCAATGTTTATCTACTTCATTTTTCCACTTTCCTCCAATATGTATGCACTTGATAAAATGCCTTCTTTAATCAACTAATTAGGGATTTGATTGATTACATCAATCTCTCAAAAAAACTCTTTTTCATTTAGATAATTTCTTGCATTCTTTAATGCAATAAAAGAAGCAATGAATTTGGGTCATGATTTCACATTGATTCAATTTTCCCGAATCTTCTTTAATATGGTAATATTGTATCCACGAAGTCTAGAAATCTCCACCTTGATACTATACTTCCATGCAAGCCTACCATCTCCATCTGCATCCTCATACTCAAAGCAACTCTCGGACAAGACACTACAGATACTTCTTCAATGAGCATTGATATAGCCATTACCCATCGCACTTTGTCGATGCACTTCGGTAAGGGCACTGTTCGCTAACAAAGTTTTGAAAGTACCCTCTCCATGTAGGACCTAACAATCTCCATAATGAAAACAAACATCCCCATCTGAGAACTCACTCTTCGCATGAGTCACCATGTGGCACCTAATACCTCAATAAGTAGATCAAGTTCAAGCATTGTTCGAACTTTACAGCAGACAAGGACTTGGCATTTGATGCATTCTCCTCCGCATGAACCTTCTAAAGACGAACTAGTTTCTCTTCATTCGTCAAGACAAGAAAAGACTCTCTCACATCTATATGCTTCGTCCTTGGGCTGAAAGCCAGATTTTTGGCTAAGTGAATTGCACATTGGCTATCACAACTCACTACAACTCTATCATATACGAAGCCAAAATCACACATCAACAGCTTCAATTTAAGTAAAGTATCTCCTTAGCCGCTTCAATAGTAACTATTAGCTCTTACTCTATAGTAGACGAAGTAATTATCATCTGCAACCTCACTCTCCAATTAATAGCCGTCCATCCAAAATGAACACATAACCCGAGGTTTACTTTCTTCAATCTCTATTTTCGACATCGTCAGAATCACAAAATCCAACCAAACTGAAATCTCTATCTCTACTGTAAAAAACAAGCCCATGTTCTGGAGTTTCTTTAAGATACTTAAAAATATATGTCATCGCCTCCCAATGCATCTATGTTGGATTTGTTATATATTCACTAACCAATCCAACAGCCTATGCATTACCAAGCCTAATGCAAACTATAGCATACATCAAGCTACCAAATGCACTCGGATAGGGCACCTTCTCCATGTAGGTCTTATCCTTCTTTGAGATCGAAGAGCCTTTACTAGAAAGATGTATATGCAAAGACATGGGTGTACCAATTGTCTTTGCTCCCTCCATGCTAAACTGAGCAAGCACCTTTCGAATATATTCCTTTTGAGTATGCCTCAAAATTCCAAGCTTTCTATCACTTTGGATTTCCATATTCAAAATCTTCCTTGCTTCCTTAAGGTCTTTCATCTCGAATTTAGCTTTTAACTTCAACTTCAATGTATTGATTTCAACTTTATCGTGGAAGCAATTGACATATCATCCATGTACAAGAGCATATACATCCAACTATCATTCTTTAAACACTTAAAATAAACACATGCATCTTTAATATTACGACTAAAACCAAGTGAAAACATAAAGAATCAAACCTCTTGTACTATTATCTAGGTGACTGTTCAAGTCCATAAAAAGACTTCTTCAACTTGCAAACCCAATCTTCTTTCCCACTTACAACAAATCCTTCTGGCTATTTCATGTAAATGATACCCTCTAGGTCACCATGAAAGAAAACGGTCTTCACATCAAGTTTCTCCAACTCCAAGTCATGGGTAACAAGTATGGCAAGCAAAATCCGGATGGAGGTATGTCTCGCTACAAGAGAAAATATCTCAACATACTTCATTCCATTCCTCTATGAAAATCCTTTTGCAACTAATCTAGCTTCATATCTTCCATCATCCTTTGTCTTGATCACCCGCTTGCAACTTATGACTTGGCTTCCCTAAGGAGGTGGTACTAAATCCCAAGTATTGTTCTTCTCAACGACTCAAACTCCTCTTCTATAGCGCAAATCCACTTTGAGCTATCACTCCACTTGATGGCTTCTTCAAGGTCAAATGGTTCACCGTAAACCATATGTAGGGCATAGTCAAACTGATCATCAAGGTTGATATTTGCATATTTCCAATCTCCAAACTATTGATGGTCCTAGATCGGCTCAAGTAAAATTAGCATTGAGTAAATGTTATTTAATTTGATAATAAATTATCTCGTAAAACATTTTAATCGAATTATAACATTTTGAATAAAATTAATATTGTTACAATAAGGACAATACAATATAAATTAAAATTAAAATTAGATTCCTCCAATAAGACATTAAATATGATTTAATGTTGACAACACTATTCACAATAACGCTATAAAGATTAAACGCATAATGAATTATAAAGGATTTTTCTGAAGTTTGCCAGTTTTAGCCCAATGCACCTGATCCAATGATGGTATCAGAGCCTACATTATGTTACAAATAATATATAAATTTTGAATTTAAAGTTGATTTAAATTTATAAAGTTTATGAATAAATTTAATTTTTTTCTTTCTAAATTTGTATTCATAAAAGTTATAGATAAATTAAAACTTAAAATTTATAAGGGTTATGGATAGAATTTCAAATTGTTCTGCATAAATAAATGTGACCAAAGTTGGAAATGAGTTTTAAATTGGGTAGTTTTTGCTTTAGTTTTGGTCTGCTTAGTCCTAGGTGAAATCATTTTAGTAGAGACACATAAATTATAAATTATGTGTGTTAATTAGCCTATTCTAGTATAGAACTATAGATAGCAGATATATAATAGCTTAACTGTAAGGAAAATAATGCTTCAGATAGCTTTTGCAGTTATAATATATAATTGTGCACCTTAATTACATGTTATAGTCAAATTAATCAAAATGGCATATGTAAGCATTGACGTAGTTTTTTTGCAAATTTAATTTTGTCCCAACCCTAGTGACTATGAATACAAAAGTATGTATTCCTTTTTGCTATAAGTTCGGTTAACTTATAGGATTCACAATACATATTAGTAAAATGCATACGACATGATATGACAATGGATAGCGACTAAATTAACTTGATTTGAACTTGATGAGATGAAGAGAGACCAGTAGGGATTTCGGCCAGCAAGCACATAGGAGGATGCACCAAAAGATTTTAGGTTAGAGTTGCTTATATAGTGGATAGAAAGGAGAGAAGTGTTGCTCTCATCTCATACTAATTCTCCTTTAATCCATGCCATCCAAAATCAAGCCTTTCTAACCTAATTTGAGCCGCTTATACCCATGTTTGCTGCCAAAAATATCAAGCCCTGTGATGGGCCTTAAATCTATTTAAGCTCAAATAAAATATTATACAGTTAAATCCAATTTAATCACTTATTGATATCGTATGTCAATTGATACATTTATAACTATTATAAATATATCTAATAATATTTACTCATCAAACCATACTCAAATTTTACAATTAATATTTCATAAATATTAGTTAATTTAATTAATTTATAATAATTATAAATTAATTAAATCATTCGATCAAAGAAGAATTCATCGTTTCGATTGTGTGACTCGTCATGTGTAAATTCGATCAGGGATTAATATTGAACTATTCGAATATTAATGTTCACACGTCACTTAGTAGGTATGTGACATTTTGGCTAAATTTTGGTTTTGGTAAAATCCAATTTTACTTTATTAAGCGTTACCCCATTGTGACTTTTATTTACACCAATTCTCTTCGTCAAAACTATATCACTTTGGACTTATAAAATTTGGTAATGGTCAAAATTCCAATATCGTCCACATTTAACTCTATGGTTCAAACACAAAGTCCTTGCTTCAGAATATTAACTGAAATGCTTTGGCTATAGGCTTTGATTTTGAGTTGGCATGAGTCGACCGTGATACTAACTCTGTAAAACCGAGGAGATGAATTCTCTCTTGAATACTATTTCACTTCCAATCATTTCACTCAACCCAACTATAGAATTGATAAACATCGTGCCATGATTTGACTATTATCAAAGTGGAACTTTCATATCGAAGATCGATAATATTCTTAAATAGAAGAACTGTGTAAACCAGTCACATCGATATTTTTTTTTGACCTTAGTTATATTTACCAACAAAAAACAATCGAGTGAGTTATGCCATAGTTATTCAATAACTATTAGTACGTATCCCCTATGTGACCCCAACAGTCATGAGAAATACATTGTCTGATGTTTGGAGAGCGTTATGTACTCTAGTCTCAACGGTTACATCGATATCCAGTCTCGATGCATATTGACTAGGAACCTTTTAAATGATTTTCATTGTGATATATAACTCACGGTTACAAGACTTTGTAACTACTACCGCAAAACATACTATTTATGAATTTTCTATTAAAGATGCTTTTAATTAAATTAATTAATCAATATAACATATTATATCAAGTATATAATAGAAAGAAAACACTTTTAGTTCGAACTAGATTGGTTATTGAGTTAGATGTTTGTAATAAATTATATAATTTTCCCTAGGGCGTACCCCTAACTCGATCAACGATACACCAATTCAACAACGGCTTTGAAAGGTTGCAAATTTGTAATTTGCAACAGCTTAGAACCGTTGCAATTCTATGATTTATCAACAACTCTTAGCGGTTGTTAAATTGTGTTATTTAAAATAAAATAAAAACTTTTGCTGCTCCTACAATATCACGAAGACGATATCACAGACACAATATCGCTGACATTTACAGATTCAATACAAACATTTACGGATTAAATAAAAATCATTATACGAAATAAACACTTATGTAAAATGTGCAACTAGTCTAACAAATATTGGTCAAATATACGCAAAACATGTTCTGAATCAATGATTTGTGTAAAACATGACGCAGCCAAAACAAGTATGAGCATAAATTTCTTTCGTATTAATTAGAAATTTAAAGGTGCAGTTTTGCAGCATTTAATCTTTAATTTTTTCAGCATTTAAAGGTATAGAGGTGGGGACCATCAATATTTCATTCTAAGAGCATTCCCAACCGAGTGTCGGTTGGGAAGCAACTGACCCCCAATAGGGGGTCGGTTGAGCTCTTCTGGGGTTGGTTCTTAGCTGGCCATAATAAAGCCTGCTAAGCATAGCCGGCTTTATTATGGCCGGCTAAGGAATGATATTGGCAATGACCATCTACATGACCGTTGCCTAATATATGCATATACGTTTTTGCTAAACAAAAAAGAGCATTTACCTAGCATATACAAGCACCGCATTGAGCTCCCACACATTGTTATAACGAGTTGCTAATCACATGTTCAATATCTATGAATCTCGTGCCATTGTATGTCAATTCTATCTCAAACACACACATAGAGGCACCTATTGGCCACACCTCATTTTTTATACACCTCAAATCTCTTTGATTTCAACTGCATGTTTGGACATCTATTACTTGTATAATTATTTGAATCGAAACATGCGGTGGAAATCAGAGGGATTTGAGACGTAGCATAGCAAAAATAAGGTATAGCGGATCCTAGCTTTATGTATACACAAAGATATATATATATATATACAAGTAATTTGGCCTCAGAAAGGAAAAGTTTGTGGAAAAAACTGATTGACAAATCAAAGATCATACAAAAACAATGGCTAGTGCTTGGGGATTTCAATGCAGTGTTGAAAATGAATGAAACACAAGGAGGTCTTACACTTAAGGTTTGCCAGGTATCTGAATTTAATAACTGTGTATTGGCAGTTGGACTTATTGAAGTGCTCCATATAGGCCTAAAATTCACATGGAAAAGTGGCGAGTCAAAGAGAATACAGTCAAGACTAGATAGAGCTTTAGGCAATGTAGAGTTATTGAATAAAATGCCAAATATAAAAGTTACGGTGTTGCCAAGCTCTACTAGTGATCATTGTCCTCTCTATATTTAGTTTAATGATGAAAAACAGTCATAGAAAGGTAAACCATTCAGATATGCAAATCACTGGCATCTAATTGAGGGATACAAAGAAGTAGTTGATTTTAGTAAAATTCAAATTCCCGAAGGGAATCATATATGCCAATATATAATGATAGTGAAGCAAATGAAAAAGAGACTGAAGGAGTGGAATAAAATAAGGCCCAAATCACATGATGAAATAAAGAAATTGCAGGAAAAGCTGGAAAAATTACAATATCAACTAGAAGATGAGCCTCAAAATGAAGAGCTGAATGTAGAATACTACTCCAGTCAAAAGAAACTAAAGCAACTATTGGGAAAACAAGCCATAGAGCTAAAGCAGAAAGTAAAAGAAAAATGGCTGACTGAAGGGGATGAGTGCAATAAATTTTTTTATTCCAAAATGTCTCAATGGAAAAATTAAAACAATTTACTGAATTGTTTAAATGAGCAGGAGGAGATCACTGAAAGTATGCAAGCATTAGAGACCAAAGCTATAAAATACTTTACAAAAACTTATAATGGAGATTATATACAGCAAATACCTCATATCAACTGCAAAAGAAAGATCTCCAGAGAAGGTGCTTGTATGTTGACAACTGACATTTCGAAAAGGGAGTTGAAGAGTGTCATTTTCTCTATACACAATGAGTCCAGTCCTGGCCCCGATGGTATGAGTGCACTCTTTTTCAAAGTGCACTGGAAATACCTAAAAGACAACATGCTCAAAGGTTATCAAGAGGCTTTAAACACAGGTTAATTTATTCAGGAAATTAATCATACTTTTATCACATTTATTCCCAAAGTGAAAAAGCCAGAAAGAATTGAAGAGTACAGATCTATAGCATGTTGTAATGTCACATATAAAATTCTTAGCAAGATTATTTGTATGAGGCTCAACAAAGTATTACCACAGATCATATATCAAAGTCAAAGTGCTTTTATTAAGGATAGATTCATATATGAGAATTCACTAATGGCTCATGAACTAGTGAGGGAATTTAATAAAAAGGGGGCAGATAGGGTGTGTGTGAAAATTGATCTCCACAAGGCATATAATAAAGTGAACAGATAATTCATTCTACACATGTTACATGAAATGGGTGTTCCAGCTAAGCTATTAAAACTCATAACTCATTGTTTATGCACACCTACATTTTCAGTGATAATCAATGAAGTTCCTAAATGATATATTAAAACTAATAGAGGGATTAGACAAGGAGATTCTCTATCCCCGTATCTATTTGCTGTTTCTATGGAATGGTTTTCCCTTCAAACTGAATTAGCTAGCTATTAGTCTCTAATCAAACCCATATATAAGTTGCATCCAGAAGTCAATCACTTGATTTATGCAGATGATTTATTGGTAGTGTTTAAATCAAATGCTATGGGATTGAGCACAAACAAGGAAATATTTAAACAACTGGAATCTCTAGCAGGACTTAAAGTTAATGAACTTAAAACTAAATGCTATATGAACAAGTACTGCAAAAGTAAAGCAGAAATATTAGCACAACTTGGTGTGGGAGAAGGAGAATTGCTAGTGAAATATTTAGGGGTGCCATTGTCAAATAATAATGTTACAGATGCTGAATGTGGTAAGCTCATGGATAATATTAGAGAAAAACTACAAGGTTGGAGGTCAAAATTATTATCTTTTGCAGGAAGAGTGGAATTAGTTCATACCGTTATCACTTCAAAAGTCAGGTTCTGGCTGCAGACTTTCCAAATACCAGACTGTTCAATTGCTAAAATCAATTCAGTTCATGCCAATTTCATATGGAAAGGGAGTATTCATAAAATGAGCTACAATGAATTATGTAGACCTAAAAGTGAAGGAGGAATGGGGCTAAAAAATCCGTTTGAGCTTAAAAGGGTCTATGGACTTAAATTAGCTTGGAAAATTCTTAATTCAGACAATTTGTGGGCCAAATGGATGAGAGCTAGATACTTAAAAGAAAACTTCTGGACAATAAAATCAGATAATAATGCTTCAGTCATCTGGAAAAATATTCTCAAGCAAAGGGAGAAACAAAAAAGTCAGTTGAAAGACAAATGGCAAATGGCCAAGACACAGATCTTTGGAAGGACACCTGGATTAAAAACAAAAGTCTATCGGATAGAATGGGATGAGAAAGTTTTTCAGCAAATAATACCCCAAAAATACAAGTTGCCAACATAATTCACAATCAAAAATGGGAACCAGAAAAACAGTTAATAACCAAAAGCCTGAAGCAAGAAATCAAGGAAATCCCACTCGTCATAAACAGAGAAAAAGATGTATGGGCCTGGAAAAATAACAACAATGGGCAGTTCAAAATGAAGGAAGTTTGGGAAGACAATCGACAGCACTACTCAACTGTTCAATGGCATAAGGTAATATGGAGCATATCTAATTGTCCCAAAATGGCTCACACTACTTACAAAGCAATCAAAGCCAGATTAACTACAAAAGACAGGCTAAAAAGCTAGGGGATAATAGACAAAGACACATGCAATTTATGTAGACAGGAAATTGAAACACATAGCCACTTATTCTTCGATTGCAAATATAGTAAACAAGTCTGGACTATTCAGAAGCTTAAAAACATGCAAACAGAAGCAGTGATGAGTTTAGAAGAGGAAATCAATTACCTGAGTGATCGAATAGACCTCACAAACCTTATGAAGGAAGTCGGAAAAATTGCGCTGACAACAACTGCTTGGTAGCTCTGGAGAGAACGAAATGTACGGGATTTCACCAGAAACAAAAAAAAAGGCAGAGTTAGAGCTATCGGAAAGTATTGCAAGAGATGTTAAGATAAATACAGGAAGAATCAGGAGAATTACTAGCTCAGAGGCAAAAGAAAGGCAGCTGCTGGAGAACTGGAAGTGGAAGGTTGCGAGGCTAGGAAATCGAGCAGACACCGAGGAGCTGCCATAGCTCGGAGCGGATGAACCCTAAATTAAATTAGGAAAGTTTTGTGTTAAGTTATGTTAGTTTGTCGAACTGTCTGATGAGTTTTCTCATATATCACATTGTATTTTTACGGGTTGTAATTTGCTTTGGGCTGCATAGCCCAATATAACATCATTAACCATTTTTTTAATATATATATATATATATATGTGTGTGTGTATATGAGATTTATTTAATGACACAAATGACATAATCAAGCAAGTTTTGATGCCCCTACAATATACACCACCATGCATCAAGTTTCAAACTTCGATTCAGTAATTAAATCCTGGGAATGATTTGACCGTTGATATGTATAATTTAAACATTGACTGAGATAATGAACCACTAAAAGATACATAAAAAGGCCATTGGAACAACCATATTTTAGATTATTTCTTCAAAACTACGTGGTAGTTATATCATAATCCTGTTGTTACATGTATTACATAAAGGGTGTCCATTCAAATCACGTGCAGTCCCGGTCCAGAGGCAAGACAAAAGACTTCGCTTAGGACAATACCGGTGAAGATGACCTAGAGGGCAATAAAATGTCCGACGTGCTTTTAAAAATATTGATAAGATAAAATAGTGGGGCAACTTTTTACAAAAATCACAAATGGTGTAAGGGTTCGAATGGTGGCTTGTAAATTTTTTTTTTCCCTTCATCTTCTTAATTTCTCTTTTTCTACCGCTCTGCCAGGGGCATCACCTCTGATGGGGCCGGCCCTGATCACGTGTCCCAAGAATAACAAAAACAAACACCCGTTGGCATTTGCAACCTTTTGATATAGTACTCAATAGTACAAATAACAATCAAGTGCATCACAGTATACAGTATATAGTATTCTCTAGTACCAAATCCTTTTATCTGTGATTCATTGCATTACCCAGTGACAATTTATAGCAATTTAGCATTCATGAAGACAACAAAAATACAAAAGCAGATTCAGGCACTACAGATATACATATAGCAGTAGAAAAACCAAAACAAACTTTTAAGGACAAAGAGTTGAATGACATGATCCATCCACTACATAACAAAGCTCAACTTTCTACTTCTTAAAACAAAAAAGAGCTATTTTATTTTGGGGTATCACAAAATAACAGCATCAGCAGCTACTGTGAAAATAATACAACATCAATTCTAATACTAAATATTTTAAAAACTTAACGCCTCACAGTTATCTCATCTAACTTACATTTGATTTTCCGTAACCACATTATCGAATACATGAGATTTGGGAGAAAGAGGCTCCAAGGTGTTAAAAAAAATGTATTATGGTGGATATGAATGGAACGGTTAGACTTCACCACCTTCTCTCCTTGTCCCAACATGAACCGCCCCCTTTTCCTGAAGAAGTAGGTCTGTAGATACTAAGCACAGAGCATCTTCAAAAAGTGTTTTAAAATGTTATCATAACATATCCATTTTCAAAAAAAAAAAAAAACATAACAAATAATGGTGTCAATTTATCTCATACATAGTGTATGATTTTACATGAATGCATCTGCAACAAATGAAACAAAATCTCTTCCTTTCACAATATTCTGTTCTTTTGAAATACAGAAATATGATATAAATTACCACAAATTTTTTACAATTAAAATATTTGAGTAGAGCATAAGGCAAATAATTAAAAAGAAGAGGAGTGGAGAGTGTAGTTATAAATTGCTGGAAGGAAGAAATTAAATAAGATATAGGTTTTTTCAATATCGGAAGAGAGGAAGATCATTGGCAATTGTGTTTTGCTAATTGATGAAAACATGGATATCTAGTTTTCCACTAATTTTCTCATATATGACACAAATAACTGGCAGCTATGTCCTCTGAATTTATTGCAGGAAGGGACAATTTCATAAGGACGTGTGGATGGAGAAAGTGAGATGAATGGGCATGAAGTCACCAATGGATGGTTTCAGTATTAAGGAGATCCAGATCACCCTATGATAAAGGTATTGGTTCTATATAGAACACTTCTTTCGCTAGGAGAAAAAAAAACAAGACAAAAACGCAGAATTATGACAATATGACAAACCACAAAAACATCACATGACAAATATCAAATTAAGCAGCGGCAAACGTGAAGCTGGAGTAAATATACATTTCACCAATACACGAATGGTTAGCACCGACGGCAAAATGAAATACCTACTTTTCAAATGCAAGCTGTAAGTATCATTATTATCGAAATAATTAGAAATGGCTTAAATTAAGGATCAAACTCATTGCATATTATACAACAGGTCACGATCATGTTTGCATATGGATGACAACGAAAAGTTATACTTAGTAAAACTTTTAACTTTCAACTATATCGAAGAGTTTATTTTCTACATGCTTCTCAACTGGCTAAGCATTTGACGATAATTCATCTCAACCTTTTTTTTTTAAACGGTTGACAAATTGATTAAATAGTAATAAACTGATCAAATTAGAGTCTAGGGTGGATCATAAGTAAATCGAAGTATCGAACTTGATACAACGGTCAATGGAACAAGCATGCATTCTTAATTATTATTTTTCCACATTACTTGGCCAAAACTCATACCTTAGACATGTTCTATTAGACATTATCACTGAATTTGCAAATTTATCTAATGTTCATGCATTCACCAGTTCCCTTTTATATGTGCACTACAGAATCTCTGTCAGTTTGTTTACTAATAGCATCTATGCATGAATATTAATTATGGTTGAAGTTACACTTTATGTATATTATCATTTGATATACGTACAGCTTTTGGTAATTTATGATAAGCACAGAGTTGCTGTTGAAGGATTTGTGTGGGGCATCAACTCTTTCGACCAATGGGGTGTAGAACTGGACAAGGTTTGTGTATATACGTAACATTGCATCCATTTATCTTCATCAGCTTTTTTGCTTTTTGCTTTTGTTTTTAAATAAATTATATAAATGTTTATGTATATCCTATGGTAATTACAGTCTGTTTGTTTGAGTAGACTATAATATATAACTAAATTTATTGATGCTTTATTAAATCTCAAATGTGGGTATTTCAACATCTGTACCCCTAGCAACCATGGCTGCCATGAATATTCAAAACAGCCAAATTTTTTGCGAAAACCCTGATCAGAATTCAAGGGGTTCTTCTTCTTCCCTCCTTGATTCTCCGACTTTTGCTCGTCTTCTTTCTTTCTCAAATCTTAAAGATAAACCTCCGATCAAGAAAATGATGATTTTCAATTGGTCAAAAACCGCCGCAATCATTTCTTAGAGAAAACCCAGAGGCAAATCCAAAGGTCAGTGACGCAGAATCTAGCAAGATCTGCGCCTAAAGTGCAGAGTTATAATCGTAGAAATATCCACCAACAGTTTAATAGCAGGCCCGATTTCAATGCCTCAAGAACTCTCTCTAAAGAAACAAAAAGTAAACCAGCATCTTCTTGGGCAGATCTAGTTAGGAAAGGAGGGCTTAATTCTTTTGTCGATTTGAGTTATTCTGCACCAATGTAAATTGGTGAAAAAAAAATTGTTGTGGTTAAAGAAGAGATCAGTCGAAGAACCGAGGATAAATGGAGTAATTCAATTGTTGCTTATGTGTTTGGTCCTAGGCCCTATTATCATCATTTTAGGGATTTCGTTATCAAAACATGGAATCCAGCCGACAAATTCGATGTATATACAAGAAATAATGGGTTTATCATCATCAAATTTGCTATATTGAATCTGACTGTAACAAGGTAATTAAAGGAGGTCCTTATTTTATCAATGGTAGGCTTATTATATTGAAAAAATGAGACAAGAAAATGATTCTTAATCGAGATCTGCTATCCACTTATCCAATTTGGATAATATTACCAGAACCCAACCTCAGATTATGGGACAAAGAAGCTTTTGCTGCGATAGCTAGTGCTGTAGGCATCCTAATTAAACTTGATGAGCCTACGACAAATGAAACAAGGCTCAGTTATGCTAGAATTCTAATAGAAATTAAAGCTAATGAAATTCTACCAGAATTCGGCTATATCAGCATGCAAGATGGAGAAAATATCACTCAGAAAACAGAATATGAATGAATTCCTCCAAGATGTTCGAAATGTGCTTGCTTTGGCCATCTCACAGAGGCTTGCTCATCAGAGCTAGTTTGGAAAGAAAAAGATATTCCAAATTTTAACGAGGTTCCAACAAAATCTGTTACAGAAGATTCAAGAAACGTTCAAGATCTTTCAATTCATGAAATGAATGCTGAGACAAATCAGGTTACTTCATCTCAATGTTTAAATACAGATAACCCAATCATCCTTGATAACATTTTGGTTCATGATAAAACTCTGTCTTTTGATAAAAAGATGAAAACCATTTTAAACACTGAGTTCTCTAAAGATGACATGGAAATCATTAGCAATGATGAGCAAATTGAGATTCTTCCGCAAGTCGTTTCAATGAACTCAAATTATGCAGAAAAAGGATTCAATATCGCCAAAGAAACTATACAGCAGAAAGATGATTCTACTGTCAATAAGGTTTCGAATGGCAAAAAATGGAAATAACAGAGAAGCCAACACAAAATTCAGGGGATAATAATACACAGTTCATGGATCATCCCTCCTACAGGATGATCCAAGTTTAATTACAGACAGTTTCATCACAAATGATTTAGGAAAAGTAAATTCTAATATGTTATCCAAAAGCTGTTTGCATAATTGTCCTGAGACCTCTGTAGCATTAGTCGAGAATGCTGGCCTCTTACTCTCTTCATCTTCCTCTCCTGTAAATAACAAAAGGAAGAAAGTCAAGAAAAAGAGCATAAAAGATATACTGGACAGTGATAATGATGAAACGACAATTTCAAAGAGCTTTGATAAAAAATATATCATCAAAAATCCAGATTGAGAGGAATTCTTAAAAGTTCAAGGGAAAAAAGAATATAAGAGGGGAGAGAGCTATTGAAAGCATTGAAATAAGCAGCAATTCTCCACCAAAGCTGTAGTGATATCCTTTACATATATCCTTTATTTTTCTTAATGTCTATTATTTCATGGAATGTAAGGGGCCTAAATTCCCCTGAAAAAAACTTGACTTTTCAAAAAATTTAATATCTTATAAACCTAGCATTGTAGGCATTTTAGAGCATAAGCTTAAGGATAACTGGAACTCTATTAATAATAACTCAATGAGGGGTTATGGTAGAATCATGGTAATTTGGGACCCCAATATTTGGGATTTATGCCAATGTTCTCTAAATTTTCAATATATCCATTGTAGTTTCAAAAACAAAGGAGGCTCCAGTTAACTGTAACTTTTATTTATGCTTCCAATTTTGAAAAAGACAGATTTTTATTGTGGGATAAGCTGGATTCATTAAATACTAACACAAAATAACTCTTGGATTTTAATTGGTGATTTTAATACTGTTATAAAAGCTTCCAAGAAAAGAGGTGGAATTCCAATTCCTTTCAGAAAATTGGAATTTTTCTCTAATTTTGTTTATAAAACAGGCTTAATTGAATCAAATATCAAAGGCAACAATTATACTTGAAAATCTGGGGAGTTTAGAAATATTAGTTGTAAATTGGATAGAATTCTAGTAAATCCTTATTTTATAAATAAATTTCCTAATTTTAAATATTATACTTTACCCCAAGCAACTAGTGACCTTACTCTTTTACAACTTATTTTTTCTCAAAATAATTCTATAAACAAAACTTTCCTGTTAGATTTATAAATAGCTGGGTATTTAATAAGAAATATAGATTGGTTGCTAAAAACAGTTTTCAATCTTCAGTGTATGGTTCTGCCCAATTTAAGTTTAGAAATATATTACATCAAACTAAGGCAAATTTAAAAACTTGGAATAAAAATAGAAATAACAGTGAAATAAATCAAATTAGGATGAAATGCAAGAGGTTGCAAGATAACATAGACATAGATAGCTCAGACCCAAACCAAATTAATGAATTTTTTCATATGCAAAAAAAGCTTGCCAACTCTTTACATATAGAAGCTTCTATTCTAAGACAGAAAGCCAAAGTTAACTGGCTTACTAATGGCGATCTTCCAAGTAATTTTTTCTATGCCAAAAGGTCTAGCAGAAAATACTGTAATGACATAGAAAAATTACTTAATGACAATGGGTTAAGCTTCTTAGTTAGAAAAGGAAGCTACTAATTATTTCTATGATTTGTACAACTCTATTGGAACCCCAGGTATGTTTCCCAAAACTACTCCTAAGTTCTTGCTGCATGAGAATAGTGATGAAATACTTCTTGCTCCAATTAGTCTAGAAGAAATAAAAAAAAATATTTTTTCTGCTAAGGATGATAAAAGCCCTGGCCCAGATGACTTTGGGGGTAAATTCTACAAAACTCATTGGATGGAGCTAAAGAACTTTATATTTGAGGTAGTTAATGAAATTATCTCCTCTGGCAAGCTTTTAAAAAATTTCAGTCATACTTTTATTACTTTAGTGCCAAAGATTAGAAACCCTAACTGGCTTGGAGATTTCAGACCAATTGCTTGTTGCAATTTCTTTTATAAAATCATTGCTACTATTTTAAGCAACAGAATAATTTCTTTTTTAAAATTTCTAATATCTGAAAACCAATGTGCTTTTATCCCTGGCAGATTCATTGCTGAAAATGCACTTTTGGGTCATGAATTACTAAGAAATTTCAACCAGGCAGGGTATAAGAAAATGTGTATAAAAATTGACTTACATAAAGCATTTGATAAAATCAATATAAATTTCATCATTTATATGATGGATCAACTAGGTTTCAACGAAAATTTTTGTAACCTAGTTAAAGAATGCATCTATAATGTATCATATTCCATTCTTATAAATGGCTCCCCTTGTGGGTTCATAAAAAGTAATAGGGGAATCAGACAAAGAGATCCTTTATCTCCTTATCTATTCACTATAGCTATGGAATATCTTACATTACAAATGATTAAGGAACAATTGAATAAAAATTTAAAACCAATTAACTCAATTATTCCTTGTATTACTCATCTTTTATATGCAGATGACTTATTAATTTTTCTAAAAGCGGATGTCAGAATGCAGAGATTATAAAGAAAATATTTGCTAATCTCAAAGAATATGCAGGACTTCAAATTAATGACAGTAAGAGCAAGATTTATTTAAGTAAGTAATGCAACAATATACAGGAAATTCTTAGTGTTCTTAAGTTTCAGCAAAGTTATCTTCCAATTAAATACCTAGGACTTCCTCTTAGTTGCAACCAAATCAAAGACAAATATTGTGCCAAGCTACATGATATAATTCAAAATAAATTAGATCGTTGGTCTAGCAAGCTTCTATCAATTGCAGGAAGAGTTGAAATCATCCACATGGTCATCACAGCTATAGTTATGTATTGGATGCAATCTCACAATATGTGACGCCCCACCTCTATACCCACGCTAACCAAGAACACTACGGGGTAGTGCTGTCAATTAGCACGGAGAATAAGGCTGTTGAGGAGCGACCATCCATGAAATTTCTTTGTGCGAGAACCGATATGTCAGATAGTATAGAATGCATATCTTTTAAGGAGGAAATCCGACATACCGATACAAACACAAAGCTATCACACGGTGGCTATATATAATCTTCGGAAACAAATATAGAAGTATGCATAACATAAATCAGTCACAGACATCCATATCACAAAGGCGGAAGAAGATATGAATAAATATATATATCACATGAAAGTGTACATCAGAGTAGTGGTCGGAAAGATCCACGATAATACAAAAGAATAGCATCACGTGCTATACAAAAGAATAAGTACACAACATAGAGTCTATATCTCAAAGGTGTACATCCAAAAACTACTAATCTAGGTAGTTAGCCAAAAGTCAGAATAATCCTGAAGAGAAGTCAAGCAGAAGCACCTGTAACATCTCGGTCTGACCCGAGTATTATTTATAAGAAAATAATAAACGGATCAGTCTAACTATAAATATCAGATGATATGGTATACAGTAAAAGGCATGACATGAACATGTAATAACCATAGCGACATACTACTATAAGTATGTAAATGATAATCAACAAAAGATTAATCAATATCACAAGAATCTTCTCAAAGATAAAATAGGGTATCATACCCTAAGCTTGTATTCATAACAAGTCAATAACACATGAATTCACCAATGCACAAAAACTGATATCATATCAATGAAAATCATGAAAATTGGTGAAGCACAAAATTCCAGAAATCATCATCAGAAATCCAGAAAACACATAAAGGGGGGGAGGCCTAACACATGAATGGGAGCATGAAAACTCACCTACGCGTAAACACATGACGAGAAGCTATCTCATGGAAGCTATCCATTAAATTTTCATACAGGAATGGCCCGAAGACCGTAGGGTGCTACCCTAGAAATGTGATGGCGAAACATCACATGATCGGGGTATAGTCTCCCACGTAGACAAAGAGACATCGCTCAATCGCTAGTCTAAATCACAAAAATGATCGTCATGATCATAAGGAAGTGTCAATCACACCAAGCTAGTAAATATATGAGTTTAGCTTCATGTCCCATAACCACTTGCTTAACTTAAATATTTACGAACAAGCTGTAAATCTTCACTAGGAAATTGTCACAAAAAGGGCTCAATCGAACAAGTCCAAGAGCTAACCGACGAAGTGAACGCAAGCGTTTCATACCACTCGTTTTACTAAGTCGTTTAAGTCGATTTCTCATTCGAGTGAAGTAAAAGGCTTGTATATACTAGTAGATTGAAAATCGATTTGAGAAAACGAACTTTTGATATTTAAAATAGTGTTGAAATCGCTTTGATGAAAGAGTTTTGATATTTACTATTAGTATTGAAACCTTCATATATCTTTAAAATGACAAGTCATAAAACGATTGTAGAAACAAATCAATTCACGTTCGAAGACGTGAGTAAAGTCCAAAGAAGTCAATCCCAAAACCATCAAAGTAGAAATTCTGATAAATGCTTTGTCAGATAAGATTGCCTACGCAGAGTAATTCGGGGTTCGACCTGCCCGGTCAGGTCGCGGGGGTCCAGGGGGCAGCGCCCACGGCGGGGTGCGGGGCAGCGCCCCGTCACGGTACGACCTAGTGAAGGCAAGCGGTCCAGCGACCTAAGGAAAAATAGGTCATACGACCTAAGGAAATCGCGAACTCAAAAGACCAAGTGTAAGGTCGGCGACGACCTACGACTTACAGAGTCCTGCGACCTAAGTGGGATGCGACTTAGTGGGGCATAGGTCGGAGACGACCTACGACTTAAGGTCAAGCGACCTAGTGAAATAGCAGGGGAAATATTAGGTCGGAGGCGACCTACGACTTAAGGTTTAACTCGCGAACAACTTAACATCTTGCCTGGGAATTATAGGTCGGCAACGACCTAAGACTTAAAGTTTAACTCGCGAACGACTTAACATTGCCTGGGGATTATAGGTCGGCAACGACCTAAGACTTAAAGTTTAACTCGCGAACGACTTAACATTGCCTGGGGATTATAGGTCGGCAACGACCTAAGACTTAAAGTTTAACTCGCGAACGACTTAACATTGCCTGGGGATTATAGGTCGGCAACGACCTAAGACTTAAAGTTTAACTCGCGAACGACTTAACATTGCCTGGGGATTATAGGTCGGCAACGACCTAAGACTTAAAGTTTAACTCGCGAACGACTTAACATTGCCTGGGGATTATAGGTCGGCAACGACCTAAGACTTAAAGTTTAACTCGCGAACGACTTAAGGCCAGAAAAATCACCAAAACGCTGAAAATTGAAGTTTTTCGCCAATCCAATCCAAACCAAATGCAAATGTTGATGCAAATGCAATAGGGGATCATTCCCAACAGTCCAAGATAGATATAGGCAAGATGTGAGATCAAAAATCTCACCTTTTCACGGAATTTGATGAAGATGGAGATTGAAAGCAAGGAGAAGCAATCCAAAGCTTGAATCCACTATCTTCTACTTGAATTTGGAGTTGAATCTCGGATTTGCAATAGAATTGGAGTTTGGAGTTTTAATTTCCACCTCCCACCACCATTTTTGATGAAGCTTGAATGTTAAAACAAAGGGTGAATGAAGTGAGGAAGAGGGTTGGGCTGAACTAAGGAAGTGCAGTCCAAACCAAAGTCTCAAGCGGGAAAAGTGACGAAAATTTCACCATCTCCAAACATATCGAAGTTTACACTCAAAAAGATCGCAAACATCATTTTGAACTCAATGGAAGTGGTCTCAAGTCCTAATTTGACCGTATGCAAAAAGTAGCTTTTCGGACTAACATCCGACTAACGATAAAATATGTAAATATAGAATCGATAGATATGCGGGTTGTTACACAATATCCCAAAAATACAATGTAAAAAATAGAAAAGTTATGTGCTAACTTTATTTGGAGTGGAAAGTATCATAAAGTTTCATGGAATACTATCACTAAAACAAAGAGGGCTGGTGGCTTAGGCATTAGAAATTTTAAAAGACTTAAATGAGGCATGCAATTACAAATTATTCTAGAAATTCTTAGAAGGCAATTCTCTTTGGGCCAAATGGATGAAAGCCAAATATGTCAAAAATAAGAACTTTTGGTCCATGCTAGTGGAAAAATACCATTCTCATACTTGGAAAATTATATTAAATTGCAGAGAAACTGGCACAAAATTGCTAGAAAGAAAATTCAAAGATGGCAAACAAACAAGTCTTTGGTTTGATCCATGGATTAATGGAAAATCTTTAATAAATTTGCTTGGTTGGAACTGTCTTTATCAATTTGGAGAAGAAAATGAAAAAGTGGAAAGCATTATTCAAAATTCTATTTGGAAAACTCAATTACAACCAGCAGCTTCTATTTTCAACTCTTCAATTAGCAAAATAGAAATTGACCCAAGTCTTGAAGAAGACAAATGGATTTGGAAATTATCTATTAAAGGGAAGTTCTCTTTTAAAACACTTGGGACTATATTAAAGGAATAGAAATGGAAGTGGACTAGTTCAAAACAATTTGGAACAATGTAAATTGTCAGAAAATGGCTTATTGCACTTATTTTACTATTTTAAATCGCATGCCAATAAGGGATAGATGTGCAAAATGGGGAAAAACATAGAAAACACCAATTGTCTCCTGTGTCAGAAAGAAGCTGAAAGTATTGAGCATCTTTTCTTGGATTGTCCATATTCTAGACACATTTGGTTTATTGCCAAAAATAAATTAAAGCTCAATCAACAGTTAATACTCCAAAATATCAGAGACAACATTAAGAAAATACAAACAACTTTCAAGGGAAAGAAAAAGGAATTTGATAAAGCATGTGTTGTTTTAACCACAACAGTCTATTTTATATGGAAAGAAAGAAACAACAAACTTCATCAAAACAAAGAAACTGATAGTACTCAACTTTGGAAAGCTATAGAAATAGAATCCAATATCATTCTCCAAAAGTCTAATAATTACCAAAATTCAAGCATGCAAGGTCAAATCTTAAGTGAATAAGACAATTATGAAATAAGGGTTGAAGAATACTTACAAAAGGGTAATTTCTCTTATGAGAATTCCCTCCAACAATCAATTGCAGAAAGTTAGGAGCTTCAGTAGGTTATCTGTAACGACCCACTATTTTGGACCATTCAAATCGATAATAAATCCACACATGTCGGACTTGAATAAGTCAAAACAATAGATTGTTAATTTAAATTGGAAAAACTCAACATATACAGTAAATAGATATAATCACAGATCACAGACATAGAGTAATATAACGACAATGCAACGGAAACAAAAGAATAGTAGTTCATGAAGCTACTATATATATAACAGAGTTAAACAAGATACAACAGAAGTCTCGAATACAATAGTCAAATACAATATCAGAATACATCACTGGAATCAACTGAATATCTTAAAGCTGGATAGATAGCTGGATCTCCAAGCGAAGCTCCAACTCCAAAGGTGAGTCTCGAATACTGGTACACTCAATCTGACCCGAGTGTAAAGAAAACACAAAACACTCGAGTCAGGATTAACATTCTTATATCAATAAATCCAAATCAAGTGAAATAACAACTGAAATACAAGTAACTCAAAGGATGTTTGGGATAACCATCCTCTAAGGATCCGTTAAACTATCTACTATGTAATAGTGTACGCTAAGTAGATAATGCCTATCAGTAATATAAAGTATCAAAATAGCATTAAGGCGTTACCATAATCCCCCTTAACACATTTTTATAATGTCATAGTCTATACAGCACCGTAATCCCCACCGTAAACTAGTGGTTATCAGAGGGTACCCCATAGGTATAACACAAAACAAATCGTAGTGGTTGCGATAGGATAAACAGTATGACAAGGTACATGAGGCGATACCAACTAGGACACTAGTAGTAGCCTGATCCGGACTGACGTTGGGCATAGCAGCTACTACCCCAACACCGCGAAACAACACTCCCAAATCAAGGGGTGCACCCAAATCGAATCACATAAGTAATAGATAAGGTATCGAAGAAGTGTGTCCGCTAGAGATGGCGATCCTCAGTGGCCCGGCGCGGCTCCTGTTTTAGTCATGTCAGGGGTCATCCAAAATCGTTCTCTTTCTTCAGTCAACACGTTCACCAAAACCATCCACTTCGTTCTGGATGAACACTCCACGTATATTAGTTATTAAAGTGGTTTTCGGTTTGGACAGAGAGTATGTCCCTAACTGATCCCGGACTCTTCAATAACTACGTAATTATTACACCGATTGGTTATTTAATAAACTTCCAAAATAGTTTATATTTCAAAACCGAAATATCATTGCCATTTCAAAACCATATCCATACGATATCATTTTCACTTCAAATAAATCCATTTCCAAAATCATATCACTTTCCAAAGTTATATCGCTTTTGAAATCGTAAGTCTTTTAAAATCAAAACACTTTGGAAATCAAAACCCTGAAATTCATAACACTTTGAAACTATAGTTTGAATTCATAACATTTTGGAATTCATAACACTTTCCTCTTAAACAGTTTAGATATTAAAATTAGTGTATATAATATAATAGTTTATAAAATAAAAATAGTTTATATACAATAGTTATAAGTTAATATAGTTTATAATAAAATAATATATATTGAAAATGATTCATATAAAATAGTTTATATTAAAATAATTTATAAAGTAAAATATAAATAGTTGTAGATATAGTTTAAAAAAATACTTTATAAAATAAAATAGCTTCCATAAATTCACAAATCGATTCAAATTAACTCGACTTCTAAATTCAATCTTAATCAAATCTCAAATCATCAATTTCAACTCAATTCAATTTTTCAATAAATCCGAATTATAACGATTTCAAATACAGATTTTAAACGCAAAATACCATTAAATTTCAATATATTTCAAAGCCTTAAATATTCCACATTTCAAAACAAAATTTGATAATTCTATTTATATCTCAATTTAATTTCATTACATTTAGTTTCTAAGATATTTCTTTAATCATTTCAATACATCTAAATACAACTTCAATTTACAAATTTATATAAACAAAATATCCCATTTAAATTTATATAAGTTTGAAATATTCATTTAAGTCACTTTTTAATCAAATTCAAGTTATAAAACATACCTTAAAATTTCAAATTTAATAGATTTCCAATCAAACTTATTTAAGTATAATTCTTAAATAATTTAAAATTCCAAATCAAATTCAAATTTTATCTTTCAACCTGAAACATTATAAACTCTATATTTGAAAATATAAATTTTACATAAATACTTAAACATATTTTATATTGATTAAGTAAACTTTATTAAATCTTTAAAACCAATATTTATTAAAACCATATATTTCTTTTCAAAACCATAGAAATCAATTTCAAAATATTTATATATATAGACCAACGGTGTCTGTATAAAATTTTCTATCCTATGGTCAAGTGATACGGATATTTATCATTTCAATCCGCAATTTAGTATATACGGGTATATATCTTTCAACCCGTAATCCCAAATTTAATTCAATGAAAATCGCTTGGGTTTATCATTTCAACCCATAACGATTTTCTCCTATTCTACAGATCGTTCGGGTATGTATCATTTCAACCCATAGTGAATTCTATATTAACAGGGAACTTGCAGAGTGATAACAGATATGATAAAAATATAACAACAGTAACAGGCATATATCATCAGTGATAAATAACAGATAATGGTGTCAGATGTCACAGGTGAACAGATACAGATGTTGGCATATATATATATATATCAATATAAATAACAGATAATGGTGTCAGGTGTCACAGGTGAATAGATACAGATGATGGCATAGATATAGCAATATAAATAACTAACAGCAGCATATTTCAATTGTCGTTTCAATTGCAATCAAATTTAATAAATATAAGAACGTTAATCGTGAGTGATTTCTCACCTTTTGAGGCTAGAGAGAATAGGCAATGAGAACAGTTACGAATCCAAGCACGAATTCAAAGCTAGATGGATACGGACACGACGGACAAGCTGATAGATAAGAATCGATGAAACGATTAGAATAAATTAAAATGGAATGTCAATTATACTGTTATACATTTCCTCAAAACCCAGTATACGGTTCATAACACACATAAATAAGATAAAAATAGATATAAAATTCCAATATTCCAAATAAGTGTTTTTTTTTAAAATAAAATAAATCTAAACAAAACAAAAAAAATCAGATTAGATATATGATATCAATACAAAACTGTACAACTGATAGACTGTAATGACCCATATTTTTAACGATTTAAAAATACTAAATTAAATAAAATTTTAATTAAAAATCCGATAGAAATAAAATTTTACGATTTATTAAATGGAAATCTCTTTGTATATAAGTTACAAACCCAAAACCAATTTCGATAAGACCGATAATGTAATACATATTAAAAACGTAATGTAATAATATGAAATAGTTGTAACCAATAACAGAAACCAAAATAATAATTTTAACGTAAGAAACATGTGTTGTGCGTTAAATGAAATTTTCGTTAAATAAAAATAAACAATAAAAATTTCACAACGAAAATTCGATATTTAAAATGCGTCTATTTAAACATAGGAAATTGTAAAGTTTCGTCAGAAAATATGAAAGTAAATTTCAGTCACGTCATTTCGGTTTAAATCAGTTAAAATGTAATGAAAATAAAATGTTTTCGAAACCTAAATATTTTTACATAGAAAAATTCTAAATCATCTTCTGAGCAAGACGTCAATTTTCGTTTTTCCAAATTCGGCTCCGTCGATCTTATTTTTTTGCGTTTTTGCTGCATTTTCCGCTAGTAGAAAATTCGAATTTTTTTATAATTCAATCATACCACTGATATCTGTATACCATTTTGACCGTCTCGTCGTACTGATCTCTGTAGTATATTCGTTTGTGTGATTCGGAGTCCGGTTCACGGCAAAAGCTTCGAAACGGTTAGCCGTGCCGATACTCATTTTTAAACCTTTTGTGTTTTCCTACATCCCTTCGTTCTTCGTGATAAAGCTATCAGCCACTAAAAATTAATAATACATAGAATTCAACCACTAGTTTTTACTATTCCAACTTTTCACTTCAAATTCCGTTCTGCAATTCATTTTCATTTGCAAACTCAAACTGTTCTTCCTTTATTCACCTCTCGTATTCTTCCTCTCACCAAAACCCACGTCTTTTCCTCTACTAGCAACCACACTCATCTTCCTTTTCACATCAGAGCCATTCACGTAACTATTTCCTTCGTCTCCGGCCTCCGCCCAATCTCCTACCGCAACCACCATCTCCTTCGCCGCCTTCTCACCAAGGCTTCCCACCTTCATGCGTCTCTTCCCCGGCCTCATCTTCAAACCTGACCCAAACCCGACCTTATCTCTCCATGCTCACTCCCTCCGCCTTAGCAGGCCAAACCTCAACCATCACCGGAAGCCACCGTTGCTTGCTCCACGTTTTCCCCTCCAGTCACCACTCAAAAACTGACCTCGCCTCTGCCACGTCAGCCTCCGCTTCCTCACGTTCTCCAGCCACTCCCTTCTCTTCCTCTCCTCCCACCGTGTAAACCTTTCCACTGCCTTCCAAACTTTTCTATTCATTTTATTTGCTTTGCACCTACTCCTCTTAGTAACCTTTCTCCAACCTGTAGCATGCCTTCTTCACTCCACCCATCATCAAATTTGTCTTCCACCTTTCCACCAGAGCCCGTCAAGTATTCCACCAACAACTGCTTGCCTCTAGACCACTTTCTCCACCGACCTGACAAGCGTGCAACCGAATACTCTTATCCCTATGGCCACCGCTTCCAAGCACTGTCACCCTGCTTTCTTCTGAGATCCGCTGCCTAACCCAAGACTCAACCCACTTCCCTTCCGTACTGCTGCTTACTTCACCGCTTTATTCATTCAAGGTACATGCGTATATTTTGTTTACTAGTTTTGTTTTTCTATTGACACGGCTTCAGTTTATATACGTATATATGTTGGATTTTTAAATAACTATAGTTAATAAAAGTTTATATGTATTGGAATGTCAAGTATAATATTATGAGGTGGTATTGTATTTGTATGTTTGTGTGTTTGCAGTATATTATTATAATAGAAGTATATATATTTATATAACAACTCTTATATATTTGGTATATTTTGTATAATATATCAGTGTTGTACTTCAGTTTTATATATTAGATGATAACGTATGTATGCTTATATATGTGTCTGCCTGTGTATATATATATATATACTCAGATTTCATATTGCTGTGATACACCTATATAAGCTGTATATAGTATATAATATTCATAATGTTCGAATATTCGATGTTTTACAGTGTAGTTGTTATGGTTTAATACTACAAAGTTGTTAATAGTAATGTATACATTTACAACGACACATATATTTGTTTACAGGATATTCTATATGTATTATATTTTAAAGTGTTTATGTATATATTAGTTGTTATATTTTAAAATGTATGAATATAACTGTTTTGGTTTTAGCATATGTATACCATAGTTTCTTTTCAGTTTAAAGTATGAGCATATATGTATTACAGTGAAGAAAAGATTTTGGTATAGCGCGACGATTGATATTTTGTAGTGGATACTGTATACTATTATATATAAGTATTTCGTAAAGTACAAGCCAGGTTATATATTTTATAATATGATATAAATTTTATATTAAAGGTTTGGTGGCAGGTTTATAAAGTATGATAAGTATATTTTGGGGTTGCGTGTTCTTATATATAGGTAAGGTTATGAACAGAGATATTTTACCATCTTTGTTTCAACAATACTAAAATAAGATTTGAAAGGGTACAGTTTATATTAGCTTGAATATTTTATATATGTTTTGTCTACTTTCTGGGATTTTGAGTACAGTGCTGTTATTATAAAGTCTATAGTTTATTTATATTATAAAGTCTATATAAGTTTGTTGGGTTAACATTTTGAAATGAATATATGATATATGTAAGTTTACAGTGATGGGTTCTAGTTTATACATTGGTTATTTTATCAGCAAACATTGTTTAGTCAGTTGTATTGCTTTGTAAAGAAAGCCGATTTTATATTATATATATACTGTATGAAAGTATTAAAATATATAGTATTAGGTGCTTTAATTTAAAACAACGATTTTGAGACGTATATCATACATTTAAATTTAAATATATGTTTGAATTTAAATATGATTTTTTTATATATATAGTTATATATCAGTTCTATTGTACCAATTATTTGTATCAATCTAGTTCTGATTTGATTTCATCCATTTCTATTTATCAGTTCTATTCCGTCGAACTCGTGTCCATCGTGCTTTGCTTTGTAATTCATGCCTGGATTTCGTAACTCAATTTGATCGTCAAACCATCTCTAACCTCGAAAGGTCAGCAATCACTCACGATTAATGTTCTTTATTTATTAATTTGATTACAATTGAAACGACAATTGAAATATGCTGCTATAGTTAGTTACACTGTTATATATGCTATTACCCGTATCAGTTCACCTGTGACATCTGACACCATTATCTGTTATTTATGAAATGATGATCCAGTTGGTTGATAAATGATTGATTGTTTGATGTTGTCACTGGATGTTAAATTGTTAATGTTGTAAGTGACAAATAATTTGAAATTG
This sequence comes from Allium fistulosum, assembly GCA_030737815.1. NCBI lineage: Eukaryota > Viridiplantae > Streptophyta > Magnoliopsida > Asparagales > Amaryllidaceae > Allium > Allium fistulosum. Next base: position 538,661,729 of record CM060901.1, on the reverse strand, counting down.
AAATTGACATAGGATAGTTAGATTTTATATAGGTGTTAAATTTGATTTGATGACATTTGCATAATATGACCCCTTTATATGTTGAATTAATTGACACGTAGTAATATGGATAATTACACCTTGAACCATTTGAATGTATGTTGTATAAATTGATGTAGAATGAAATTGAATAATAGATATCAAGTGAAGAACCGTATAAACATTAATGTAATAATCTTTAATCTACATGAAATGATAGTGTAGATTCTAGAAATAATTGTATTAATTTGCACAAACAACAATGTGAATTAATACGATTATTTCGGGATTATTTGAATGTACTATTGGATTGTTGTTGATGTTTGCTATTGCTTGTTTATTTACTTTGACACAATCCCAGTTATCACACTGCAAGTTCCCTTTGCTATGCTTTGATTTTGAATTGAATTGGAATCGGGTTGAAATGATAAATACCCAAATTGAACTTTGACCTAGGATAGAGAATTAAATAAAACCCGATTGGTCAATAAATTGATTTAAAAATAAAATAAAGATTTTATTTGAATAAATAATTGGGTTTTGAAATGAAGTTGGAATTTGAATTTTATGAAAGAAAATGTTAATATTAAATATTCTGAAACAAAAATATCAACATTGTAGTTATTGAAAGAACGTTGTTTTAATTTAATTATTTATTAATTAAGTTTGAAATTATTTAATAATTAAGTTTTGAAATTATTTAATAATTAAATAAGATTGAATTATTTAAAAATTAAATAAATTGAACTCTTCAATAAGTGGAATTGAACTTCTTGAATAAGTGAATTTAAGTTTCTTTATAAATTGAGTTTTGAAATTGTAACCAAGTAAATAAATAAGTGAAATTGAATTTCTTTAACAAGAAATGAAAATGTGATATTTTTGTAATTAATATAAGACTTGAAATGTAAAGAATTTGATTTGATGAATTTAATTGAATGCAATTTGTAAGGTTGATATAATAGCGTTGAACTTAAGTAATTGTTTTAATGAATTGGAAATTAAATAGAAATTGTTTTAAATGAAAATTTACTTAACGAATATTAAATGAAATCGATAAATGGATTTAAATTGATTTGAATGTTAAATTAAATTAATTTAAATGATTTCGGAATGAAACTTTTATACGAACTTGAACCAATATTTGAATTGTTTTAAATAAAAATTGAAATTGAATTATAAGATTTTGAAATTATGAATTTGGAAATTTTGAAACGTAAATTATGGAAATTGATTTAGAAAGAGAAATGAAGTGTTGGTTTACAAATTCTAATTGAAATTGTAATTGATTTGGTTTTCGAAATATATAAACGACCAATCGGTGTAATAATTACGAAAGTTATTAAAGAGACCGGAATCGGTTAGGGACATACTCACTGTCTAAACCGAAAACCACTTTAATAACTGTAACGACCCACTATTTTGGACCATTCAAATCGACAATAATCCACACATGTCTGACTTGAATAATTCAAAATAACAGATTGTAAATAAATTTGGAGCAAATGAAATCAAATACACAGAATCACAGACACAGAACATATCAGAATAACTCACAGCGGAAATAAAATACCATAGTAGTTCATGAAGCTACTATATACAAACTCTCAAAACATAATACATAATATCATTCTGAAAACATATACAATAGAAATCCCAAATACATAGAAGTTTATAAATACCAGAACTAGAATAGAACAACTGAACTGAAAGAACAGATAACTAGACAAGCAGAATCTCCAGCGATTCCTAGCTCCAGAATGAGATCCAAAGCTAAGCTGTAAATACTCAGGCTGACCCGAGCGTAAAGTAAAACACAAAACACTCGAGTCAGGACAATATATACTTATATAATGTAAACCAACTCAAGTGAACTGTAGTAGAAATGCATAATAACTCAAAGGATGCTTGGGATCGCCCTTCCTTCAAGGATCGGTTAAACTATAAATTAAATACACCCCGTGGTTAAAATTTCAAAATGGTATTTTATACTTCGAAATCAAATATCATTTCAAAATTCAATATCCTTCAAAAATCCATTTCAAAATATCAAAATATCATATTTCAAAATAGTTTATATTTCGAAACAAATTACTTTATTTTAAATCATAAAAATAAAGTTATTATTAATAATTAAATTATTAAATTTCCAAAATTTTAATCTTTCATTCGTTCACTTAAATTAATTAAAACAATGAAAATTCAACTTTTGCAGCATTTAGAAAATGCTACGGAAAGTCACATTTAAAACAGTTCAATTTAACAAAAGACAGCATTTAAAATGCTGTAATAGGGTTACATTAGTTTCAAATAAACTTAGTTAAATTCAACCATTATAACATTACAAAAATGCTATAATAGCCTTTAATTAAATTTAGCCATTTGGTTAATTATTATCAACTACAGCATTTACAAATGTTGTATTATCATTTACATTAGAATTAATAGCATTTCAGAGATGCAGTTAATTAACTTCAAATATTCAGTATAATTTCACAAACAATTATATTTTTATATAAATCATTTTTAACTTATAAAATCATATATAATCATTCAAATACCCTTATATTCATGATTTTATAAAGTTAAACCTCCATTCAAAAATCAAAATTTAATAATAATTCACTTATTAAATTCCAATTTTAAATTATAAATTCATTAAATTAAATTAACTTAACACTTAATTTTAAATTTTCAAATATAACTTAATTCCACTTTTATTTACTTAACTTAAAATTCACTCTTATGCCAAATTCACAAATTTCCAATTTTAGTTATATTTCAAAATTTCAACTTAAATATTCATTCATTTCACATTTTAACTTTATTCAAAATCATTAATATAATATAAAAATCATTTAAATTCACTTTAATCCAAATTATCATGAAGTTATCACATTTCATATTTAATTTAAATTCCAATTATCACCCAATTAAAATTTCCCAAAATAACTTACATTTCAAATTTTCTAGTTTTACCAATAATTTATTTCACTTATAAATTTTCAAAAAATCAATAATGCTTACATAAATCATTTTTTTATTTAGTATAAATCAAATATTATAATATTTACATTTCAAAAATATTTTTAAGATTTTTATAAAAACATATTTTAACAACGGGTCTGTATTTCATTTCTAGTCTAGGTAAAGTGATACGGGTAATATATCATTTCAACCCGTAATTTACAAAGAAAACCCGGGTTTGATTATTTCAAACCCGCAATCCCAAGGAAATGAAAAATAATTGAAAATCATTCAGGCCTATCATTTCAGCCCATAATGATTTTCTCCTATTCTAAAGTCCGTTCGGGTATGTATCATTTCAACCCATAGTGATTCTAATCTAAAGGGAACTTGCAGTGTGATAAACTGATAAAAATAATAGAACAGCATAATATAACAGTAACATATAATATAATAGGTGTTTAAGCATGGGTGAACATCATAAAATCATAACATAGCAAGTGTAACATGATAATGCATTTTACAGATTCAAAAGGGGTCAATTCACTAGTTATATATGTACATATTGTCTGGTGAGAATAACTCACCTGTTAAGCTGGAGATTTGCCAACAAAGCTCACAACACAAAGATTATGAAGGCACGACAACTCTAATACAATTTGAGTGTGGAGAGCAAATCCAATGATATAGATCTTGTGTTACAACCCAAACAAAAATCAAAGCAAACCATAAATTTCAATACACTAGAAATGACATAACTTTTAAATAAAAAGAGATACGAATGCCAAATCTTTTGCCTTGCTTTCTCTATTCTTTTGTCATGGCCTAGGGATGTTTTTGGCTTTGGTTTGAACAAGTTTGGCTCAGGTTTGGTCATGTGTATTCATGGCCTAGGTAGTAGAATATGAGGAGAAAGTTTATACAAAGGAATATGAAGAGTTTAAGGCAAAATTGGTGGGTTTTGTTCACAAAAAATGGCTCGGCCATGGGCTTGTGTGGTCAGGTCAGAGAGGTATGGATCAGGTCAGTGGAAGGAAAGGTGTGTGGTGGTCTGGCCAGAGGTGGTGGAGGCGGCCTAAGGTGGTGGTGGTGGTGGAAAATGAAGTGGTGAACAAATAGTGGTCAAACAACATGTTTTTATGGCTTGTGTTGCAATTTTTGTGGAGTTTTGGCATCATGGTGGCCCGGCCTTGGTCAAGACTAGAGGAGTAGCTGGTGGTGATGGCAGGGAAGAGATGTAGGGGGTGGTGGCCGTGGATATGGAGTGGAGGCCATTCAAAGAAGCAAAGAAAACAAGGCAAAATACATGAAAAATGAGAAGAAAAGTGTAAAAAAAGTAGCCATTACCCATAGATTTTTCTTGAAGCCATGAATGAATGAGAAGGTAAAATGTTTTTGGGTGAATGGAGGCTGAAAAATCACGGCTACAAACCAAAAATGCACAGCCAAGATAGTAATTGAGGAGTTATGGCAAATGAAAGGACAAAGGAGATGAAAGGACTTAAGGTAAATAAGCTTTTAAAACTCTTCATATTTCTTTTTCTTTAAATTCAAATAAAACAAAAATAAAATCAGTAAATTGATTTTAAAACCGAAACAAAGTAATATAAAATAAAAATAATTAATTAATTTGAAAGAAAATGGAAAAATAATATAAGAAATTGCTTAAAAATTGAAAACAGGGTCCAGAAATTACAAATAAATCACTATTGACTTTGGAAAATTAAAAACTTCATTTTAAAAAAAAAATGTGAAGTAAAATAATTCATTTATATTTTAAAAATGAAATAATTAATTAAATTTAGAGAAATTAGAAAAAGAACTAAAGAAATTGTTTAAAAATTCAAAACATGACTTAAAATTTACAAATAGAATATCACTAGTTTTAGAAAATTTCTATTTCACTTTAAAACAAATAAAAGGTCAAATAAATAAAATAAATGAGGAACAAAATAAAGTGGGAATGAGAATAAAATAAGATTTTAAGAAAAAAATAGAAAAATAAATAAAGAATTACTTTAATTAATTGAAATTGGAAATTAGAAATTGTAAGCAAAATACAACTGCACTGGAAAATGTCAATTATACTTTTAAAAATGTTTTAAAACCAAAATATATGCATAACATGTTATTTTACCCATATAAATATAAATTAGAACATTACATGACCAAATAAAATATTATTTATACTATTTAAAATAAACAATTTGTTAAATATAGTAAATTACACACAATATTGAAAAAGGCATAACATTCACATTATAAATCAGATTTCAACGAAACGAAAAGCATTATTATTAAAATTTTATTTACTTTCATAATAAAAGATAAATTTCAAATTTTCAAACTTTCAAATTTCTAAATTAAAAGTCAAAGTTTGACTATATTGACCAAAATTCACTTTTCTGGAAAATATTCTTTTTAGTCATGTTTGGAATTCTAATTCACATCAAAATCAAAATTTATATTTAAAATAACAAAATTTATTCATTTTAATAAATAAAATAAAGTTTTTAAATCAGGAAATTAAATTAAAGAAATTAATATATATATAATTAAAATAATCACAAAATACAGGGTTGTTACACTCTCCCCCACTCAAATCTTTTCGTCCTCGAAAAGGAAAATTTTTCGGAGAAACAACTAGGTAGAACAATAGGTTGGAAGACATCCCCGAAAAGAAGGTAGGGGAATAGGGATATCTAGGAGGGAAAATGGGTTGAAAGACAAGGATGAGCCATTAATTAAAATTGTTGGTTAAAGAGGTAAAATATTTAAAACACTTTAAAATCCTTTAGGAAGGAAAATAACTGATCAAAATATCCTTTATATAATATTTTATCAAAATACTTTTATAACTCGATGTTTCAACAAGTTTATCCTTGTTCCTGTAGACTCTGGTAGTGCGTTGATCAGGCGCAAAACTGGAATTCCCCAGGTACTTAGTAGACCTGTTTCAACACCTAGTGAAAATACTGGGAAAACCTTTAAAAACAGATATGGAAAGTACAATCCAAACAAAAACGAATCAAATCATGGATCGCAGATACACAATGGTTACGCTTGGATCCCCCAGGAAACATCCGTACCTTTTAAGCAATCACTGCCTTACGAATTACGCTATGCAGTCGAGTTCGTAAGACCATGGGTAACGCCATGGAATTCGAAGGACACTCGAGTATCATATCCGGAAAACCAAAAATCAGAGAGAATAATATCGATAGAATGAATCCAAGATGTGGCCACAAATCGGATATCAAGCAGAAGGCACTTTCCATATCTTTACTTCGAAAATATGTATCATATAGTACCTTTTCAAATCACTTTCAAATATCGTACTTATATAATATCCATTATATATAAGATTTCACTTTCAAATTGAGTACCTTTTCAAATCTATAGTTTTGAATCAATTTCATACTCATACAAATCAATTTTATATAAGTTCGACAACTTCCAAATCAAGTGTTTAGTAACATAAGGTTCTCAAATTTCAATTTGTTTCAATATCAGTTCAATTTCAAAATCATATACAATTTCACCGAATTATTTCTTCTCAAATTAATTATCTTTAGTTTCAACGTTTCCAGAATAATAGATTTAGAAAATAAATCCAAATTTCCAAATCAATAATTTAAGTCAACCAATTCATTTCCAAAATCAAATGTTTTCAAAATCATCTTATACTTATGTAAAGTCCATCTTATATAAGGATCAAATTTTTCAAAATAAATTTCGCTGTATGAAGAGCCATATGGGATTTGAATATCTTTGCTTTTATGGGTTATATATCTTTGTAATTTAAATTGGAATTTTCTTTTAGTAAGCAAAGATATTCTAACTCGACAGCTTTAAATTTCAGCGTCAAAATATATAAATGATATTAGGATATAAGATGTACATACGTCATCATTTCGCAAAACTACATTTGATCGCTCGCTTGATCACACAAGTTCGCTTTCGAACTAGTATTGTCCATTCGACTTCCCTAATGCAGATTTCGATATGGTTTCTCGACTAGAAGCCATCAGTCTCCTTGCATAGCCATATACTACGATAGAGAATTCTAGAATCAAGCCCAAAATCCATATCAAATATTCGCCATCAAGAATCGAATGAAAATCCTAACACGAAATGGTGTAATCCACCTCGAACTTGTGTACTCAAACTTGGATCAAATTAATTATGCGAATAAAACACCATACGTACAACTTATATATTTATTCCAACTTGTTAAATATATAGTTTCATAAAGATGTTACTAAGTTAAAACATTTAAACTAAATTTTATTCAAAATATTTTGAAGACCAAATTCTTTTCAAAGCATTTCGAATCTAAATTTCATATTAGAAAATTTTAAAATTACCTTATTCATTTACTTAACAAAACAGTTTCAACTTATTTAAATCATATTGCTTCATACTTAAACATTCAAAACAAATTTATATACTTTATCAAATAATTCATACTTTTCAAAAATTTTAGCTTTGAAAAGTTAACCTTGATTTGGAAGTGCTCGAACCTTCAAAATAGTCGAAGAAATCATATTTCAATCCAAGAGTTGGAAATCATAATTAAATCAGTAAATCAATTCCAAAATAGGGTTATATCAAATCAAATCCAAAACTCAAGGACTGAACACCGGCTCATTTCAAATTGTTCAATATATATACATATATCTTTCGAATATCACATCACGCTTCGGAATTTGAAATCAGAATTGGTTTCACAAATCAATCGCATAGCAAAGTTACCGAAGTGGCCTCTCCCTCACTCAGAAACTCGAAAATCAATGTCGATGATGCGTGCACTCATCACCGAAATTATTTTCCAGCGACACAAGTGGTTCTGGACTTCCATTTACTTTGAAAACTTCTTTGAAATTCCTTCAAAATCATTAAAACCCATTAAAATCATTGAAACATTACTTATTCGGAAAAATAATTTCAAATCATATTATTTATTATTTCAAAATCTTAAAACTAGTTCCAAAATGCCAGAGTTCAATCACTTAAATTCAGATTCAAAACCTTCAGTTATAAATCATTTTATATGAAAACATTTCTTATAAAATTTTCAAAATTTCAAATCCTTTCAAAACTTCAAATTCTCATTTTTTTTAAAAGGTACATAATCCTTATCAAAAACATTTCATCTTTATATAAAAATATGGCCATCCTTATCAAAATAAAAACTACGATGAATACACAATTTTCAAAAGACAATCAACCACAAACTTTCCAAGGGACGATTCAAGGATGGATTTCAAAGCAAAACAGAGATTCAAATTTAGAAGGACTCTAATCAAATAGAATTCTAATTCAAAGATAGGCTCAAACGAAGATAAGATAATTAAATTACCAAATAGAAGATGGATAAGCCTATATGAATCGCGGGCGACCTTAACTGGTCAACCGTGACTTCAGGAATATAATCGATGCGAAAATCTAAGGCAAATCGACCTTCGATTGCCAGAGATAGAATCTAAATATAGCAGAAGATAGAAAACATCGTAAATCGAGGATACAGAAATCTCCGATGAATCAATGCCAATTATAATCATTCAAAGATTGGCGGAATCGCCACCCTATAAAGGTCATACAAAGTGGAGTGATGCAATGCTCCAAAATCAAAAGAATACAATTAGGGGAGACAGGAATGGATTTCAGAACAAGTGGGAGCGTTCCAAAATTCAAAGGAATCTTATTCGATAAGAATCCAAACGAAGATTAGAGATATATAACCTATATCGATACAGAAAAATTCCCATAAAAATTTGGAAAGACTCGAATTCATAACATACGAAAACAGAAGCATAAATATCTTTAGTTGGACAACTTTAGCTAAGCAAAAGATACAACAGAGTTTACTCAAAACAACTTAACAAACTACTGATTTTGCCATACTCAAAATAGATTCCTATCAACAATGGATCTAGATCAATCAAGAGAGAAGTTCAAAATTTTAGAGGATCCTAATCAAAGAAATTACTAACAAGGTGGATACGAAAGGAATGAAGTTTAAGAAATATTTTACTTTCAAAGAAAGGAAATTTATATCAAAATAATCTTTGAAAATTCTTTAAAAATCATTTGAAAATCATTTTATACTTCGAAAATACGTTCTCTCACAAAGAAATGATTCTGAGATTGATTTCACTTATACTAGGGTATTTCTACCCTATCTCTAATGAGTTTTTGCTCCGTAGGCTAAGGTTTGCCTAAAACCAAAGCTCTGATACCAACTGTAACGACCCACTATTTTGGACCATTCAAATCGACAATAATCCACACATGTCTGACTTGAAAAATTCAAAATAACAGATTGTAAATAAATTTGGAGCAAATGAAATCAAATACACAGAATCACAGACACAGAACATATCAGAATAACTCACAGCGGAAATAAAATACCATAGTAGTTCATGAAGCTACTATATACAAACTCTCAAAACATAATACATAATATCATTCTGAAAACATATACAATAGAAATCCCAAATACATAGAAGTTTATAAATACCAGAACTAGAATAGAACAACTGAACTGAAAGAACAGATAACTAGACAAGCAGAATCTCCAGCGATTCCTAGCTCCAGAATGAGATCCAAAGCTAAGCTGTAAATACTCAGGCTGACCCGAGCGTAAAGTAAAACATAAAACACTCGAGTCAGGACAATATATACTTATATAATGTAAACCAACTCAAGTGAACTGTAGTAGAAATGCACAATAACTCAAAGGATGCTTGGGATCGCCCTTCCTTCAAGGATCAGTTAAACTATAAATTAAATACACCCCGTGGTTAAAATTTCAAAATGGTATTTTATACTTCGAAATCAAATATCATTTCAAAATTCAATATCCTTCAAAAATCCATTTCAAAATATCAAAATATCATATTTCAAAATAGTTTATATTTCGAAACAAATTACTTTATTTTAAATCATAAAAATAAAGTTATTATTAATAATTAAATTATTAAATTTCCAAAATTTTAATCTTTCATTCGTTCACTTAAATTAATTAAAACAATGAAAATTCAACTTTTGTAGCATTTAGAAAATGCTACGGAAAGTCACATTTAAAACAGTTCAATTTAACAAAAGACAGCATTTAAAATGCTGTAATAGGGTTACATTAGTTTCAAATAAACTTAGTTAAATTCAACCATTATAACATTACAAAAATGCTATAATAGCCTTTAATTAAATTTAGCCATTTGGTTCATTATTATCAACTACAGCATTTACAAATGTTGTATTATCATTTACATTAGAATTAATAGCATTTCAGAGATGCAGTTAATTAACTTCAAATATTCAGTATAATTTCACAAACAATTATATTTTTATATAAATCATTTTTAACTTATAAAATCATATATAATCATTCAAATACCCTTATATTCATGATTTTATAAAGTTAAACCTCCATTCAAAAATCAAAATTTAATAATAATTCACTTATTAAATTCCAATTTTAAATTATAAATTCATTAAATTAAATTAACTTAACACTTAATTTTAAATTTTCAAATATAACTTAATTCCACTTTTATTTACTTAACTTAAAATTCACTCTTATGCCAAATTCACAAATTTCCAATTTTAGTTATATTTCAAAATTTCAACTTAAATATTCATTCATTTCACATTTTAACTTTATTCAAAATCATTAATATAATATAAAAATCATTTAAATTCACTTTAATCCAAATTATCATGAAGTTATCACATTTCATATTTAATTTAAATTCCAATTATCACCCAATTAAAATTTCCCAAAATAACTTACATTTCAAATTTTCTAGTTTTACCAATAATTTATTTCACTTATAAATTTTCAAAAAATCAATAATGCTTACATAAATCATTTTTTTATTTAGTTTAAATCAAATATTATAATATTTACATTTCAAAAATATTTTTAAGATTTTTATAAAAACATATTTTAACAACGGGTCTGTATTTCATTTCTAGTCTAGGTAAAGTGATACGGGTAATATATCATTTCAACCCGTAATTTACAAAGAAAACCCGGGTTTGATTATTTCAAACCCGCAATCCCAAGGAAATGAAAAATAATTGAAAATCATTCAGGCCTATCATTTCAGCCCATAATGATTTTCTCCTATTCTAAAGTCCGTTCGGGTATGTATCATTTCAACCCATAGTGATTCTAATCTAAAGGGAACTTGCAGTGTGATAAACTGATAAAAATAATAGAACAACATAATATAACAGTAACATATAATATAATAGGTGTTTAAGCATGGGTGAACATCATAAAATCATAACATAGCAAGTGTAACATGATAATGCATTTTACAGATTCAAAAGGGGTCAATTCACTAGTTATATATGTACATATTGTCTGGTGAGAATAACTCACCTGTTAAGCTGGAGATTTGCCAACAAAGCTCACAACACAAAGATTATGAAGGCACGACAACTCTAATACAATTTGAGTGTGGAGAGCAAATCCAATGATATAGATCTTGTGTTACAACCCAAACAAAAATCAAAGCAAACCATAAATTTCAATACACTAGAAATGACATAACTTTTAAATAAAAAGAGATACGAATGCCAAATCTTTTGCCTTGCTTTCTCTATTCTTTTGTCATGGCCTAGGGATGTTTTTGGCTCTGGTTTGAACAAGTTTGGCTCAGGTTTGGTCATGTGTATGCATGGCCTAGGTAGTAGAATATGAGGAGAAAGTTTATACAAAGGAATATGAAGAGTTTAAGGCAAAATTGGTGGGTTTTGTTCACAAAAAATGGCTCGGCCATGGGCTTGTGTGGTCAGGTCAGAGAGGTATGGATCAGGTCAGTGGAAGGAAAGGTGTGTGGTGGTATGGCCAGAGGTGGTGGAGGCGGCCTAAGGTGGTGGTGGTGGTGGAAAATGAAGTGGTGAACAAATAGTGGTCAAACAACATGTTTTTATGGCTTGTGTTGCAATTTTTGTGGAGTTTTGGCATCATGGTGGCCCGGCCTTGGTCAAGACTAGAGGAGTAGCTGGTGGTGATGGCAGGGAAGAGATGTAGGGGGTGGTGGCCGTGGATATGGAGTGGAGGCCATTCAAAGAAGCAAAGAAAACAAGGCAAAATACATGAAAAATGAGAAGAAAAGTGTAAAAAAAGTAGCCATTACCCATAGATTTTTCTTGAAGCCATGAATGAATGAGAAGGTAAAATGTTTTTGGGTGAATGGAGGCTGAAAAATCACGGCTACAAACCAAAAATGCACAGCCAAGATAGTAATTGAGGAGTTATGGCAAATGAAAGGACAAAGGAGATGAAAGGACTTAAGGTAAATAAGCTTTTAAAACTCTTCATATTTCTTTTTCTTTAAATTCAAATAAAACAAAAATAAAATCAGTAAATTGATTTTAAAACCGAAACAAAGTAATATAAAATAAAAATAATTAATTAATTTTAAAGAAAATGGAAAAATAATATAAGAAATTGCTTAAAAATTGAAAACAGGGTCCAGAAATTACAAATAAATCACTATTGACTTTGGAAAATTAAAAACTTCATTTAAAAAAAAAAGTGAAGTAAAATAATTCATTTATATTTTAAAAATGAAATAATTAATTAAATTTAGAGAAATTAGAAAAAGAACTAAAGAAATTGTTTAAAAATTCAAAACAGGACTTAAAATTTACAAATAGAATATCACTAGTTTTAGAAAATTTCTATTTCACTTTAAAACAAATAAAAGGTCAAATAAATAAAATAAATGAGGAACAAAATAAAGTGGGAATGAGAATAAAATAAGATTTTAAGAAAAAAATAGAAAAATAAATAAAGAATTACTTTAATTAATTGAAATTGGAAATTAGAAATTGTAAGCAAAATACAACTGACACTGGAAAATGTCAATTATACTTTTAAAAATGTTTTAAAACCAAAATATATGCATAACATGTTATTTTACCCATATAAATATAAATTAGAACATTACATGACCAAATAAAATATTATTTATACAATTTAAAATAAACAATTTGTTAAATACAGCAAATTACACACAATATTGAAAAAGGCATAACATTCACATTATAAATCAGATTTCAACGAAACGAAAAACATTATTATTAAAATTTTATTTACTTTCATAATAAAAGATAAATTTCAAATTTTCAAACTTTCAAATTTCTAAATTAAAAGTCAAAGTTTGACTATATTGACCAAAATTCACTTTTTTGGAAAATATTCTTTTTAGTCATGTTTGGAATTCTAATTCACATCAAAATCAAAATTTATATTTAAAATAACAAAATTTATTCATTTTAATAAATAAAATAAAGTTTTTAAATCAGGAAATTAAATTAAAGAAATTAATATATATATAATTAAAATAATCACAAAATACAGGGTTGTTACAATAACTATACGCGGAGTGTGATCCAGAATGAAGTGGTTGGAATGATGTACATGATGACTGAAGAAAGAGAACGATAATGGATAGCTTTGACACTTGTGTCAAATTGGAAATGACTAAAACAGGAGCCGGGCCGGGCCAAATGGGGTTAGCTGCCTCGAGTGAACACACTTCTTCGAAAACTACTCATTACTTGTTGTCGATTGGTGCACCCTTGATTTTGGGAGTGTTGTTTCGCGGTGTTGCGATCGCTGCGGCGATGCATTCTCACCAGTCCGGATCAGGCAAACGGTAGTTTCACTACCTTGGGTATTGCCTCATGTGCCTTGTCATACTTGTATCCCTATATACGCGACCACTACGATTTGTTTTGTGTTATACCTATGGAGTACTCCTCGATAGCCCACTAGTTTACGGTAGAGTTTACAGTGCTGTATAGACTATAATGCTTATATAAAATGTGTTAAGGGGGATAATGGTAACGCCTTAACACTATTTTGATACTTTATATTACTGATAGGCATTATCTACTTATCGTACACTACTACATAGTAGATAGTTTAACGGATCCTTAAAGGATGGTTATTCCAAACATCCTTTGAGTTACTTGTATTTCAGTTGCTATTTCACTTGAGTTGGATTTATTGATATAAGAATGTTAATCCTGACTCGAGTGTTTTGTGTTTCTTTACGCTCGGGTCAGACTGAGTGTACCGGTATTCGAGACTCACCTTTGGAGTTGGAGCTTCGCTTGGAGATCCAGCTATCTATCCAGCTTTCAGATATTCAGTTGATTCCAGTGATGTATTCTGATATTGTATTTGATTATTGTATTCGAGACATCTGTTGTACCTTATTTAACTCTAATATGTATATAGTAGCTTCATGAACTACTATCTTTTGTTTCCACTGCATTTATTACTCTGTGTCTGTGATCTGTGATTATTTATTTACTGTATATGTTCAGTTTTGCCAAATTTAAATTAACAATTCGGTATTTTGAATTATTCAAGTCCGACATGTGTGTCTGACTATGCACTTGACGGGTGCAGCATGATAGGGGGTTCTCGCATTTGGTTTGGTAGCGAGCGGATGACTCTTACTCCTACATGTCCCTGCGGGGTTGGTGCAGTCGAGAGGCTGGCCGTAAAGGCAGAACACATGTACTGCTGTATGCTACGGTGGGCGTTACCCCACTGACGCGGTCCGTTACAGTTGGTATCAGAGCTTTGGTAGCTCTAGGCAAAACTTAGCATATAGGGTAAATGTATTTACAGAATCACTCATTCGAGTTTCTATCTCTTCATCTTGACTCGATTCCTTTGAATTTTGGAACGTTCCTTGCGGTTCCAAAATTCATTCGTGTCCCTCACTATTCGTCTTCTTTCAAATCTGGAGCATTCCATAACTCCACTTCGAATGACCCTTATAATGAATCGACGGTCTCGCCAAACTTCGAATGATTTGTAAAGGGGTGAAACTCCTTTACAATTGGCATAGATTTACCGGAGATTTCTGTATCCTCGGTTTACGATGCTATCTATCTCCTGCTATACCTGAATTCTATTTCTTAAGATCAAATGAAGATTTGCCTCGAAATTCCACATTGATCTTATTCTTGAAGTCATGGTCGACCTGGTTAAGGTTGCCCGCGATTTATATAAACTTATCAATCTTCATACTTTGTTATTTAATCATCATATCTTTGTTTCGAACTTATCTTCGAATCAAAATTCTCTTTGATTTGAGTCCATCAAATTTGAATCTATATTCTTGTTTTGAAATCTATTCTTGTATCGTCGAGCGAGGAATTATATTTGTAAATTTATATTAAAAATGTATTAATTTGTATTGTGTTGTCTGAGTTGTTGATGTTGATTTGGGTTTTCGATCGATTCGTCTGATCAACGCTATCGATAGGATTTCCAAAACACTTGAACATAGCAAACTGACACAATAGTATTTTCGAACTTGGTGAATAAAATAGTTTTGTATGATTATAGGACATATAAGTATAAATTTTCTGAAATTAAATTGATAATGAATTTGTTGTCAGAAATAAATAAATGAATTTATAAAACTTGGTTATAATTTGATTTGGAATTTGAAATGGATTTTAATTAGAATTTGAGAATTTAATTTCCAAAGATTTCAAACTTTGGTTTTAAAGGTTTTAAAAATGTATTATCTAAAGTATTTTCAAATAGAAATCATTTCAAAGAAATTTTAGATGTTTAATCAATGCTCTTCTCTTTGTCGCTGGAAAATAATTTCGGTGATGACGGCCGCATCATCGACGTTCATTTTCGAGTTTCGAAGTGGAACGACCATTCTGTAGCTTTGCTACACTTTTGTTTTGAAAAAAAATAAATTGATTTAAATTTCTAAAGTATGTCTTGATTTATAATATATATATTGGCATTTGATTATTTTGATATGTAAAATATATAAACATATTTATCTCTAAATTGTTGAAGATAATCGAAAATTTAATTCTTAAATCTTCTTAAAGAATGATTTCAATTATAAATGAAAACAAATTTTGAATTAATATTTAAACTCGAGAGAATTGAATTAGAAATTTACTTGTATAATACTCAATTGCATTCAATATAACTTACCTAAATTACTCAAAAAGTTAACTATGTAATTGGATAGTATACAATATAAAATGTCTTATAAATGAAATTTAAGTGCATATAATAAATGTTATACACTTAAATTTTATTATGAAATGTTTATGGAGATAAATAGAATAATAAGTTAATTGAATAATAGATGTGATTAATAAAATATAAAAAAATTTGTTTTGAAAGTTAATGAATTGAAATCTAATCAACTTAATTAGATATCTTGAATTAATTGAATTTAAATTGAATTTCATTTGAAAGTAACCTTTTGTATCTAACATCAATAAATGAGAAATCAAATCAATTTAATGCAAACCGTGAATTTAAAAACAAATTGTTGAATACAAATTTATTTAAATTGAAATTTATATGGTTTAAATTAATTATTTTATTTTGTAATTCAAGTCTATTTTCTTCTGGGTGTTTCTATTCTCCTACCTCTTTCCTTTTCGAGGACGAAAAGTTTTGAGTGGGGGAGATTGTAATGACCCGTATTTTTAACGATTTAAAAATACTAAATTAAATAAAATTTTAACTAAAAATCCGATAGAAATAAAATTTTACGATTTATTAAATGGAAATCTCTTTGTATATAAGTTACAAACCCAAAACCAATTTCAATAAGACCGATAATGTAATACATATTAAAAACGTAATGTAATAATATGAAATAGTTGTAACCAATAACAGAAACCAAAATAATAATTTTAACGTAAGAAACGTGCGTTGTGCGTTAAATGAAATTTTCGTTAAATAAAAATAAACAATAAAAATTTCGCATTGAAAATTCGATATTTAAAATGCGTCTATTTAAACATAGGAAATTGTAAAGTTTCGTCAGAAAATATGAAAGTAAATTTCAGTCACGTCATTTCGGTTTAAATCAGTTAAAATGTAATGAAAATAAAATGTTTTCGAAACCCAAATATTTTTACAGAGAAAAATTCTAAATCATCTTCTGTGCAAGACGTCATTTTTCGTTTTTCCAAATTCGGCTCCATCGATCTTATTTTTCTGCGTTTTTGCTGCATTTTCCGCTAGTAGAAAATTCGAATTTTTTTATAATTCAATCATACCACTGATATCTGTATACCGTTTTGACCGTCTCGTCGTACTGATCTCTGTAGTATATTCGTTTGTGTGATTCAGAGTCCGGTTCATGGCAAAAGCTTCGAAACGGTTAGCCATGCCGGTACTCATTTATAAACCATTTGTGTTTTCCTACGTCCCTTCGTTCTTCGTGATAAAGCTATCAGCCACAAAAAATTAATAATACATAGAATTCAACCACTAGTTTTTACTATTCCAACTTTTCACTTCGAATTCCGTTCTGCCATTCATTTTCATTTGCAAACTCAAACTGTTCTTCCTTTATTCCCCTCTCGTATTCTTCCTCTCACCAAAACCCACGTCTTTTCCTCTGCTAGCAACCACACTCATCTTCATTTTCACGTCAGAGCCATTCACGTAACTATTTCCTTCATCTTCGGCCTCCGCCCAATCTCCTACCGCAACCACCATCTCCTTCGCCGCCTTCTCACCAAGGCTTCCCATCTTCATGCGTCTCTTCCCCGGCCTCATCTTCAAACCTGACCCAAACCCGACCTATCTCTCCATGCTCACTCCCTCCACCTTAGCAGGCCAAACCTCAACCATCACCGGAAGCCACCGTTGCTTGCTCCACGTTTTCCCCTCCAGTCACCACTCAAACAACCGACCTCGCCTCCACCACGTCAGCCTCCGCTTCCTCACGTTCTCCAGCCACTCCCTTCTCTTCCTCTCCTCCCACCGTGTAAACCTTTCCACTGCCTTCCAAACTTTTCTATTCATTTTATTTGCTTTGCACCTACTCCTCTTAGTAACCTTTCTCCAACCTGTAGCATGCCTTCTTCACTCCGCCCATCATCAAATTTGTCTTCTACCTTTCCACCAGCGCCCGTCAAGTATTCCACCAACAACTGCTTGCCTCTAGACCACTTTCTCCACCGACCTGACAAGCGTGCAACCAAATACTCTTATCCCTATGGCCACCGCTTCCAAGCACTGTCACCTGCTTTCTTCTGAGATCCGCTGCCTAACCCAAGACTCAACCCACTTCCCTTCCGTACTGCAGCTTACTTCACCGCTTTATTCATTCAAGGTACATGCGTATATTTTGTTTACTAGTTTTGTTTTTCTATTGCCACGGCTTCAGTTTATATACGTATATATGCTGGATTTTTAAATAACTATAGTTAATAAAAGTTTATATGTATTGGAATGTCAAGTATAATATTATGAGGTGGTATTGTATTTGTATGTTTGTGTGTTTGCAGTATATTATTATAATAGAAGTATATATATTTATATAACAGCTCTTATATATTTGGTATATTTTGTATAATATATCAGTGTTGTACTTCAGTTTTATATATTAGATGATAACGTATGTATGCTTATATATGTGTCTGCCTGTGTATATATATATATACTCAGATTTCATATTGCTGTGATACACCTATATAAGCTGTATATAGTATATAATATTCATACTGTTCGAATATTCGATGTTTTACAGTGTAGTTGTTATGGTTTAATACTACAAAGTTGTTAATAGTAATGTATACATTTACAACGACACATATATTTGTTTACAGGATATTCTATATGTATTATATTTTAAAGTGTTTATGTATATATTAGTTGTTATATTTTAAAATGTATGAATATAACTGTTTTGGTTTTAGCATATGTATACCATAGTTTCTTTTCAGTTTAAAGTATGAGCATATTACAGTGAAGAAAAGATTTTGGTATAGCGCGACGATTGATATTTTGTAGTGGATACTATATACTATTATATATAAGTATTTCGTAAAGTACAAGCCAGGTTATATATTTTATAATATGATATAAATTTTATATTAAAGGTTTGGTGGCAGGTTTATAAAGTATGATAAGTATATTTTGGGGTTGCGTGTTCTTATATATAGGTAAGGTTATGAATAGAGATATTTTACCATCTTTGTTTCAACAATACTGTTTGCGCCAAAAATGGTCACAAACCCCAAGTGTAATGAAAGCACCAGCGTATGAATACAAATCAACAGTATTCACACACAAATCACAAATCTAAGCAAGTAACAAACAGCAATCCAGAAATAATGAACGAAAACACGAGATTTATAGTGGTTCGGCTATCTCCGGCCTACGTCCACTCCAAAGTTTTTATCTTTTATTGATCGATGCTTGAAGATTACAATTTCCTATCGCGTAGTACAACGGATTTTATGATTATAATCTGAATCTAAGGCAGCAATGGTGATCTGGAGTAAATCTGGCAGAGTCCGGACGCTCTTTAGCTCTCAAAGTTGTCCGACCCCTTTTCTGAATGACCAGGGGCTCTATTTATAGGTGTAGGAGGCTGATACTTCGCCTAAAATGAGGGGAGACCAGTTCTGGTACGTCAGGGGGCCCACATGGCCGAAATCTGGAGATCTGGGCCCACTTTGGGATCGATTCGACCCTTGGTTCGAATCGATCAAGAAATCATCCAATCTAGCTGAAATTTGGCGTGAACATTCTTCATCATGTGCTTAAGCTTCTGTGAAAATTTCATGGCATTTGGACTTGTAGAACTCGAGATATGATCGATTCAATGTTGCATTTCTGGAGAACAGGGATACTTCGAATCGATCTTGGTTCGAATCGATTCGGTCGACTCGATGCTTGCTGCGACGTGGCGCGTGTCTCTCGCTTCGATCCGTTTTGTACTCCGGTTTGACTGGGTCGAATCCATGGCTTGGATTCGAGGTAATGGATTCGAAGGATTCTCAGTTGAAATGGATTCGAAGATGATGGAGTCGAAGCAAGGGAAGTTCGACGGAGTCGAGGCAAGGGAAGTTTGATGGAGTCGAGGCAAGGGAAGTTCGATGGAGTCGAGGCAAGGGAAATTCGATGGAGTCGAGGCAAGGGAAATTCGATGGAGTCGAGGCAAGGGAAGATGATGGAGTCGAGGCAAGGGAAGATGATGGAGTCGAGGCAAGGGAAGTTCGATGGAGTCGAGGCAAGGGAAGATGATGGAGTCGAGGCAAGGGAAGATGATGGATTCGAACAGTACCTTCTTCCTACCTTGTATCGATCGTATCTTCTCCGTACAAACTCCGATTAACCTGAAACTTGAAACGTAGCCTCTCCTAGTCCTCATCATCATTTCCAATCGATTCCGTCCTGATTGGAGCTCGACCAAATTTTGACGATATCCATTGCAGCCTTGTTTCCAATTGAACTCCAATCCTGATATCCAGCCGATTTGTTGATATTCCAGCTTTGACCAAAAAGCGGGATAACATTTGCCCCCCAAAACATGCCTTGTGATAAGAAGGCGTGTTTTGAATAATTCCGTATCTGATACCCAAAGTCCGTAGCCAATTCCATGTCCATCCGAACTCGAAGACCGAGCCTTTGATCCATTCTTATCCAACAGCCAATAGCCAAATCCAGGACCTCTCCGGGCCGATATCCAAACCTATAACCTCTCTGGGCTCTTGTCAAGCGCAATCCACACACGACGACCGTGGTCCAGTGTCCTTGGACGCTGATGTAACCTCTCCGGGTTCTTGCCAAGCGCAATCCACACCTGACGACCGTGGTCCAGTGTCCCTGGACGCAAGTAATGCCGTGGCTTAAGTCCTAAGCCGAATCCCGGTCGCTCCGGACCCTTGCTGAGCATAGTCCATACTCAACGACCTGAAACAATAATTGATAATAGGAGGCCTAAGTCCTAGGCCGAATCGTGGTCACTCCGGACCCTTGCCGAGCATAGTCCATACTCGACGACCGTTTATCAAAAACAATAAAGAATCCAATCAAAATCCAATCCGAAAATCAGAAATCCAAACCGACATCCAAAACAGAAAACCCAAAACAAAAACCAGTCATCCGAACGAAAATCCAAAGCAGAAAGCAAACAAAAACCAGGAGTTCAATCCAAACTCCAAAACCAAACCAGAAAACTAAGTGTCCAATCCAAAAACAAAAGACAGATTTCGCAAAACATGGCTTTGCGGTTTATCATCATTCAGAGCATGCCTAGGGGCTATCTCCGTCCCCATACATGTGTAAATGACTCGGTTGCTCGCCAATGGTTTGCTACTTATTTCATATTATCCTGATCAATTGATTACCAATCGACCATTATTCCTGTACCTCATATCCTCATGGTTTGAGGTAGGCGGTGGTTGCTCCTGCTCCACCGCTGCATTCCGAGCCCCAACATACTGCCTCAACTGCCCATTCCTTACATGCTCCTCAATTATATCCTTTAGGTGCCTGCAGCTGTTGGTATCATGCCCGTCCAAATCGTGGAAGAGACAATGCTTTCCAGATGCCCTCTCCCGCTCGGATGATTCTCTCCTAGCCGGCCTCCGGTAAGGAAGGCGATTCCGAGTTTCCATGAATATCCGCTCCTGCGTCTCGTTTAATTCTGTGTATGTGGAAAACTTTGGATCCTTCCATTGCTTCCTGGATTTTCCTGAATCGTCGCCCAACTTCCTTTTTCCTTTATCTTTGTCCGAGCTTCCGTTGGATGGTCCTCCACCCTCAGTCACATTCACCTCTTTTAACTTTAAGTCCATACATGCATCTTCTTGCCGAAGGAACCTTTCAGCTTCGTGGAAGAATTCCCCGAGATCCAGTGGCGGGTCTCGTACTAAAGATACTTTAAAATCTGAATCCTCTCTGACTCCCGACACTGCCGCCATCAAAACCATCGATGGATCCGGCCGATCCACCGAAGCAACCGCCGCATTAAATCGAGTCAAAAATGCTCTAAGTGATTCATCCGTCCTTTGCTTTACCGATGTTAACGTCATCACGTTCTTAGGTCTTTTGATATGAACCCGAAACTGTCCCAAAAACCTGTCCACCAATTCCCTCCAAGTCCTGATAGATCCTTCTTCCAGCTGCCTAAACCACATTGCCGCTAGGTCTGTTAAGTATAAAGGGAAACATCTGGCCATCACTTCCTCCGATGCCCCCAGCACTTCCATGTGTCTTGTGTACCTCATCAAGTGATCAGTCGGATCAGCCTTGCCATTATATGCTTCTACACTAGGTAACTTGAACTTAGGCGGATTCTGAGCTACCCTGATTTCTCGAGTGAACGGACTTCTGTTCACTCCTTCCAAATCTCTATTGGTCAAACCTCCACGCATAGTCTTCCTAATAATTTCCATTAATCCAGCGTTGCCTGTTAGGGGTTGCCCCCCATGCTCTCGTGGGAACTCCGGCACATATTCCTCATGTGGCTCATTAGCCGCAACGTTGGCTCTAGCTTGCTGTACTCCCTCCAAAGGTCCTTCTGCGTTAGATCCTGCGGGCCTGCCCCCAAGCCCTTGTTGATTGCCTTCCGGTTCTGTATTCTGTACTCCATTAGGTTCTGCAACCCTAGTTCCTTGTTCCACATTTGTAGTTGCTGTAGTTGGTCCAAGGTTCTGTGTTCCTGCAGCTCTTATCTGCTCGAAGAAAGTCTGCATCATATCCTGTTGGCTCTTCAGCAACCTCTCGTGTAATGAATTCGCCATAGCTTCCATTTCATCTCTGGTAATGTAAATCGAAGCTTGTCCTTCTCCAGCACCAGAGGATGCCTCTTGACTTCCTCCCTGTTGGCTTCTCTCAGCTCTTTGCCTTCTACTTGTTTGTCGAGTCATTGTCTTTCAAATCTGAACTTCAATCCGATGTAGCGGGTGCTAGTCGTTCTCAGTGAAAGCACCAAAGTGTTTGCGCCAAAAATGGTCACAAACCCCAAGTGTAATGAAAGCACCAGCGTATGAATACAAATCAACAGTATTCACACACAAATCACAAATCTAAGCAAGTAACAAACAGCAATCCAGAAATAATGAACGAAAACACGAGATTTATAGTGGTTCGGCTATCTCCGGCCTACGTCCACTCCAAAGTTTTTATCTTTTATTGATCGATGCTTGAAGATTACAATTTCCTATCGCGTAGTACAACGGATTTTATGATTATAATCTGAATCTAAGGCAGCAATGGTGATCTGGAGTAAATCTGGCAGAGTCCGGGCGCTCTTTAGCTCTCAAAGTTGTCCGACCCCTTTTCTGAATGACCAGGGGCTCTATTTATAGGTGTAGGAGGCTGATACTTCGCCTAAAATGAGGGGAGACCAGTTCTGGTACGTCAGGGGGCCCACATGGCCGAAATCTGGAGATCTGGGCCCACTTTGGGATCGATTCGACCCTTGGTTCGAATCGATCAAGAAATCATCCAATCTAGCTGAAATTTGGCGTGAACATTCTTCATCATGTGCTTAAGCTTCTGTGAAAATTTCATGGCATTTGGACTTGTAGAACTCGAGATATGATCGATTCAATGTTGCATTTCTGGAGAACAGGGATACTTCGAATCGATCTTGGTTCGAATCGATTCGGTCGACTCGATGCTTGCTGCGACGTGGCGCGTGTCTCTCGCTTCGATCCGTTTTGTACTCCGGTTTGACTGGGTCGAATCCATGGCTTGGATTCGAGGTAATGGATTCGAAGGATTCTCAGTTGAAATGGATTCGAAGATGATGGAGTCGAAGCAAGGGAAGTTCGACGGAGTCGAGGCAAGGGAAGTTTGATGGAGTCGAGGCAAGGGAAGTTCGATGGAGTCGAGGCAAGGGAAATTCGATGGAGTCGAGGCAAGGGAAATTCGATGGAGTCGAGGCAAGGGAAGATGATGGAGTCGAGGCAAGGGAAGATGATGGAGTCGAGGCAAGGGAAGTTCGATGGAGTCGAGGCAAGGGAAGATGATGGAGTCGAGGCAAGGGAAGATGATGGATTCGAACAGTACCTTCTTCCTACCTTGTATCGATCGTATCTTCTCCGTACAAACTCCGATTAACCTGAAACTTGAAACGTAGCCTCTCCTAGTCCTCATCATCATTTCCAATCGATTCCGTCCTGATTGGAGCTCGACCAAATTTTGACGATATCCATTGCAGCCTTGTTTCCAATTGAACTCCAATCCTGATATCCAGCCGATTTGTTGATATTCCAGCTTTGACCAAAAAGCGGGATAACAAATACTAAAATAAGATTTGAAAGGGTACAGTTTATATTAGCTTGAATATTTTATATATGTTTTGTCTGCTTTCTGGGATTTTGAGTACAGTGCTGTTATTATAAAGTCTATAGTTTATTTATATTATAAAGTCTATATAAGTTTGTTGGGTTAACATTTTGAAATGAATATATGATATATGTAAGTTTACAGTGATGGGTTCTAGTTTATACATTGGTTATTTTATCAGCAAACATTGTTTAGTCAGTTGTATTGCTTTGTAAAGAATGCCGATTTTATATTATATATATATACTGTATGAAAGTATTAAAATATATAGTATTAGGTTCTTTAATTTAAAACAACGATTTTGAGACGTATATCATACATTTAAATTTAAATATATGTTTGAATTTAAATATGATTTTTTTATATATATAGTTATATATCAGTTCTATTGTACCAATTATTTGTATCAATCTAGTTCTGATTTGATTTCATCCATTTCTATTTATCAGTTCTATTCCGTCGAACTCGTGTCCATCGTGCTTTGCTTTGTAATTCATGCATGGATTTCGTAACTCAATTTGATCGTCAAACCATCTCTAACCTCGAAAGGTGAGCAATCACTCACGATTAATGTTCTTTATTTATTAAATTTGATTTCAATTGAAACGACAATTGAAATATGCTGCTGTAGTTAGTTACACTGTTATATATGCTATTACCTGTATCAGTTCACCTGTGACATCTGACACCATTATCTGTTATTTATGAAATGATGATCCAGTTGGTTGATAAATGATTGATTGTTTGATGTTGTCATTGGATGTTAAATTGTTAATGTTGTAAGTGACAAATAATTTGAAATTGAAATTGACATAGGATAGTTAGATTTGATACAAGTGTTAAATTTGATTTGATGACATTTGCATAATATGACCCCTTTATATGTTGAATTAATTGACACGTAGTAATATGGATAATTACACCTTGAACCATTTGAATGTATGTTGTATAAATTGATGTAGAATGAAATTGAATAATAGATATCAACTGAAGAACCGTATAAACATTAATGTAATAATCTTTAATCTACATGAAATGATAGTGTAGATTCTAGAAATAATTATATTAATTTGCACAAACAACAATGTGAATTAATACGATTATTTCGGGATTATTTGAATGTACTATTGGATTGTTGTTGATGTTTGCTATTGCTTGTTTATTTACTTTGACACCATCCCAGTTATCACACTGCAAGTTCCCTTTGCTATGCTTTGATTTTGAATTGAATTGGAATCGGGTTGAAATGATAAATACCCAAATTGAACTTTGACCTAGGATAGAGAATTAAATAAAACCCGATTGGTCAATAAATTGATTTAAAAATAAAATAAAGATTTTATTTGAATAAATAATTGGGTTTTGAAATGAAGTTGGAATTTGAATTTTATGAAAGAAAATGATAATATTAAATATTCTGAAACAAAAATATCAACATTGTAGTTATTGAAAGAACGTTGTTTTAATTTAATTATTTATTAATTAAGTTTGAAATTATTTAATAATTAAGTTTTGAAATTATTTAATAATTAAATAAGATTGAATTATTTAAAAATTAAATAAATTGAACTCTTCAATAAGTGGAATTGAAATTCTTGAATAAGTGAAATTAAGTTTTTTTATAAATTGAGATTTGAAATTGTAACCAAGTAAATAAATAAGTGAAATTGAATTTATTTAACAAGAAATGAAAATGTGATATTTTTGTAATTAATATAAGACTTGAAATGTAAAGAATTTGATTTGATGAATTTAATTGAATGCAATTTGTAAGTTTGATATAATAGCGTTGAACTTAAGTAATTGTTTTAATGAATTGGAAATTAAATAGAAATTGTTTTAAATGAAAATTTACTTAACGAATATTGAATGAAATCGATAAATGGATTTAAATTGATTTTAATGTTAAATTAAATTAATTTAAATGATTTCGGAATGAAACTTTTATACGAACTTGAATCAATATTTGAATTGTTTTAAATAAAAATTGAAATTGAATTATAAGATTTTGAAATTATGAATTTGGAAATTTTGAAACGTAAATTATGGAAATTGATTTAGAAAGAGAAATGAAGTGTTGGTTTACAAATTATAATTGAAATTGTAATTGATTTGGTTTTCGAAATATATAAACGACCAATCGGTGTAATAATTACGAAAGTTATTAAAGAGACCGGAATCGGTTAGGGACATACTCACTGTCTAAACCGAAAACCACTTTAATAACTATACGCGGAGTGTGATCTAGAATGAAGTGGTTGGAATGATGTACGTGATGACTGAAGAAAGAGAACGATAATGGATAGCTTTGACACTTGTGTCAAATTGGAAATGACTAAAACAGGAGCCGTGCCGGGCCAAATGGGGGTTGGCTGCCTCGAGTGAACACACTTCTTCGAAAACTACTCATTACTTGTTGTCGATTGGTGCACCCTTGATTTTGGGAGTGTTGTTTTGCGGTGTTGCGATCGCTGCGGCGATGCATTCTCACTAGTCCGGATCAGGCAAACGGTAGTTTCACTACCTTGGGTATTGCCTCATGTGCCTTGTCATACTTGTATCCCTATATACGCGACCACTACGATTTGTTTTGTGTTATACCTATGGAGTACTCTCCGATAGCCCACTAGTTTACGGTGGAGTTTACAGTGCTGTATAGACTATAACGCTTATATAAAATGTGTTAAGGGGGATAATGGTAACGCCTTAACACTATTTTGATACTTTATATTACTGATAGGCATTATCTACTTATCGTACACTACTACATAGTAGATAGTTTAACGGATCCTTAAAGGATGGTTATTCCAAACATCCTTTGAGTTACTTGTATTTCAGTTGCTATTTCACTTGAGTTGGATTTATTGATATAAGAATGTTAATCCTGACTCGAGTGTTTTGTGTTTCTTTACGCTCGGGTCAGACTGAGTGTACCGGTATTCGAGACTCACCTTTGGAGTTGGAGCTTCGCTTGGAGATCCAGCTATCTATCCAGCTTTCAGATATTCAGTTGATTCCAGTGATGTATTCTGATATTGTATTTGATTATTGTATTCGAGACATCTGTTGTACCTTATTTAACTCTGATATGTATATAGTAGCTTCATGAACTACTATCTTTTGTTTCCACTGCATTTATTACTCTGTGTCTGTGATCTGTGATTATTTATTTACTGTATATGTTCAGTTTTGCCAAATTTAAATTAACAATTCGGTATTTTGAATTATTCAAGTCCGACATGTGTGTCTGACTATGCACTTGGCGGGTGCAGCATGATAGGGGGTTCTCGCATTTGGTTTGGTAGCGAGCGGATGACTCTTACTCCTACATGTCCCTGCGGGGTTGGTGCAGTCGAGAGGTTGGCCGTAAAGGCAGAACACATGTACTGTTGTATGCTACGGTGGGCGTTACCCCACTGACGCGGTCCGTTACAGTTGGTATCAGAGCTTTGGTAGCTCTAGGCAAAACTTAGCATATAGGGTAAATGTATTTACAGAATCACTCATTCGAGTTTCTATCTCTTCATCTTGACTCGATTCCTTTGAATTTTGGAACGTTCCCTGCGGTTCCAAAATTCATTCGTGTCCCTCACTATTCGTCTTCTTTCAAATCTGGAGCATTCCATAACTCCACTTCGAATGACCCTTATAATGAATCGGCGGTCTCGCCAAACTTCGAATGATTTGTAAAGGGGTGAAACTCCTTTACAATTGGCATAGATTTACCAGAGATTTCTGTATCCTCGGTTTACGATGCTATCTATCTCCTGCTATACCTGAATTCTATTTCTTAAGATCAAATGAAGATTTGCCTCGAAATTCCACATCGATCTTATTCTTGAAGTCACGGTCGACCTGGTTAAGGTTGCCCGCGATTTATATAAACTTATCAATCTTCATACTTTGTTATTTAATCATCATATCTTTGTTTCGAACTTATCTTCGAATCAAAATTCTCTTTGATTTGAGTCCATCAAATTTGAATCTATATTCTTGTTTTGAAATTTATTCTTGTATCGTCGAGCGAGGAATTATATTTGTAAATTTATATTAAAAATGTATTAATTTGTAATGTGTTGTCTGAGTTGTTGATGTTGATTTGGGTTTTCGATCGATTCGTCTGATCAACGCTATCGATAGGATTTCCAAAACACTTGAACATAGCAAACTGGCACAATAGTATTTTCGAACTTGGTGAATAAAATAGTTTTGTATGATTATATTACATATAAGTATAAATTTTCTGAAATTAAATCGATAATGAATTTGTTGTCAGAAATAAATAAATGAATTTATAAAACTTGGTTATAATTTGATTTGGAATTTGAAATGGATTTTAATTAGAATTTGAGAATTTAATTTCCAAAGATTTCAAACTTTGGTTTTAAAGGTTTTAAAAATGTATTTTCTAAAGTATTTTCGAATAGAAATCATTTCAAAGAAATTTTAGATGTTTAACCAGTGCTCTTCTCTTTGTCGCTGGAAAATAATTTCGGTGATGACGGCCGCATCATCGACGTTCATTTTCGAGTTTCGAAGTGGAACGACCATTCTATAGCTTTGCTACACTTTTGTTTTGAAAAAAAATAAATAGATTTAAATTTCTAAAGTATGTCTTGATTTATAATATATATATTGGCATTTGATTATTTTGATATATGTAAAATATATAAACATATTTATCTCTAAATTGTTGAAGATAATCGAAAATTTAATTCTTAAATCTTCTTAAAGAATGATTTCAATTATAAATGAAACCAAATTTTGAATTAATATTTAAACTCGAGAGAATTGAATTAGAAATTTACTTGTATAATACTCAATTGCATTCAATATAACTTACCTAAATTACTCAAAAAGTTAACTATGTAATTGGATAGTATACAATATAAAATGTCTTATAAATGAAATTTAAGTGCGTATAATAAATGTTATACACTTAAATTTTATTATGAAATGTTTATGGAGATAAATAGAATAATAAGTTAATTGAATAATAGATGTGATTAATAAAATAAAAAAAAAATTTGTTTTGAAAGTTAATGAATTGAAATCTAATCAACTTAATTAGATATCTTGAATTAATTGAATTTAAATTGAATTTCATTTGAAAGTAACCTTTTGTATCTAACATCAATAAATGAGAAATCAAATCAATTTAATGCAAACCGTGAATTTAAAAACAAATTGTTGAATACAAATTTATTTAAATTGAAATTTATATGGTTTAAATTAATTATTTTATTTTGTAATTCAAGTCTATTTTCTTCTGGGTGTTTCTATTTTCCTACCTCTTTCCTTTTCGAGGACGAAAAGTTTTGAGTGGGGGAGATTGTAATGACCCGTATTTTTAACGATTTAAAAATACTAAATTAAATAAAATTTTAATTAAAAATCCGATAGAAATAAAATTTTACGATTTATTAAATGGAAATCTCTTTGTATATAAGTTACAAACCCAAAACCAATTTCGATAAGACCGATAATGTAATACATATTAAAAACGTAATGTAATAATATGAAATAGTTGTAACCAATAACAGAAACCAAAATAATAATTTTAACGTAAGAAACGTGCGTTGTGCGTTAAATGAAATTTTCGTTAAATAAAAATAAACAATAAAAATTTCGCAATGAAAATTCGATATTTAAAATGCGTTTATTTAAACATAGGAAATTGTAAAGTTTCGTCAGAAAATATGAAAGTAAATTTCAGTCACGTCATTTCGGTTTAAATCAGTTAAAATGTAATGAAAATAAAATGTTTTCGAAACCTAAATATTTTTACATAGAAAAATTCTAAATCATCTTCTGAGCAAGACGTCATTTTTTGTTTTTCCAAATTCGGCTCCGTCGATCTTATTTTTCTGCGTTTTTGCTGCATTTTCCGCTAGTAGAAAATTCGAATTTTTTTATAATTCAATCATACCACTGATATCTGTATACCGTTTTGACCGTCTCGTCGTACTGATCTCTGTAGTATATTCGTTTGTGTTATTCGGAGTCCGGTTCACGGCAAAAGCTTCGAAACGGTTAGCCGTGCCGGTACTCATTTTTAAACCTTTTGTGTTTTCCTACGTCCCTTCGTTCTTCGTGATAAAGCTATCAGCCACTAACAATTAATAATACACAGAATTCAACCACTAGTTTTTACTATTCCAACTTTTCACTTCAAATTCCGTTCTGCCATTCATTTTCATTTGCAAACTCAAACTGTTCTTCCTTTATTCACCTCTCGTATTCTTCCTCTCACCAAAACCCACGTCTTTTCCTCTGCTAGCAACCACACTCATCTTCCTTTTCACGTCAGAGCCATTCACGTAACTATTTCCTTCATCTCCGGCCTCCGCCCAATCTCCTACCGCAACCACCATCTCCTCCGCCGCCTTCTCACCAAGGCTTCCCACCTTCATGCGTCTCTTCCCCGGCCTCATCTTCAAACCTGACCCAAACCCAACCTTATCTCTCCATGCTCACTCCCTCCGCCTTAGCAGGCCAAACCTCAACCATCACCGGAAGCCACCGTTGCTTGCTCCACGTTTTCCCCTCCAGTCACCACTCAAACAACCGACCTCGCCTACGCCACGTCAGCCTCCGCTTCCTCACGTTCTCCAGCCACTCCCTTCTCTTCCTCTCCTCCCACCGTGTAAACCTTTCCACTGCCTTCCAAAATTTTCTATTCATTTTATTTGCTTTGCACCTACTCCTCTTAGTAACCTTTCTCCAACCTGTAGCATGCCTTCTTCACTCCGCCCATCATCAAATTTGTCTTCCACCTTTCCACCAGCGCCCGTCAAGTATTCCACCAACAACTGCTTGCCTCTAGACCACTTTCTCCACCGACCTGACAAGCGTGCAACCGAATACTCTTATCCCTATGGCCACTGCTTCCAAGCACTGTTACCCTGCTTTCTTCTGAGATCCGCTGCCTAACCCAAGACTCAACCCACTTCCCTTCCGTACTGCAGCTTACTTCACCGCTTTATTCATTCAAGGTACATGCGTATATTTTGTTTACTAGTTTTGTTTTTCTATTGCCACGGCTTCAGTTTATATACGTGTAATGACCCTGAAATCGGCCTTCGAAAATCGGCACCCGTACTTCACTTGTACTCAAAATGCCGTAGATTCAAACGCCGAATCTAGTTCACCGGAGCTTATAACACAGTAAGTATAACAACACAGCGGAAGAAAGAAAACAATGATATCATATATAACTCCAATGAATACAATATCCAGAATGATATACAACAATGATATCAATATGATACAACAATATCAGAGATAAATAATGATACAGCGGAAAGCAGAAATGATAACTCCAAATGATCAGTCAGAGAGACTGATCTCAACCACTCCAACGTCAAGCTCGAACCACAAAGAGAAGCAAGTGCAGTCCTGAACTCCAAGAACTGAATCAACTCCAGATAATCTACTACCTGAATATTTGAGAAACTCAACTCTAGACTGCCCGTGTGGAAAATGGTGGACATCCAGAGTTTAGGAAGGGAACAATAAACTCCGGATCAGTCATGGGACTGGTGTGATCAACAAAAACTGTTTATCTTTAAACAAACAAAAGAAAGTAAAAGACATTCGCAATGCTTTTGAAAAATGAAACTACCATAAGACCTCTCGCCACACACACAATGCAAACGCATAATTAGAGGAGATTTCTTCTTATGATAGTCAAACATGCTTACTACGCAAAATCATTCGATATTATTATCATTAGTGCATAGTGTCGAAAACCATTTCAAAAATATAATATTAATCTTAGCCAGCATACAACCATTATTGTATGCCTACTATAGCTACTACGTTCAATATCAGGTTACCGCCACATTCCATAGCAGGTAATACAACTAAAACCGTACAGAGCGCGTATTGTTTCTTTGGATTTCCAACAAATGGTCAGGCAAAGGAACGTCCTTACCGAAATGGAAACGCCTCTAGAAAGACGCCCCGAGAACCTAACCGGATCTTTGCAACACAAGGCCGACACTATCTCACGCTTTAACCAAGCTGTAACTAGGTAATTAACACACGAGCTATGTCATCCCCCGGTCGTTACCGACCTTTATCCGGGATCCCGAAAACCAACAAAGCAACAATCACACAGTAATAAATTACAGTGTCCACACGAGTTAAGTATCTGGGCTCCATACCATGATACCACCCTTTATCCAGAAGGAAATGACATACCCTAGGGGCGCTACCCCTACAAACCTTTGTCGCAACATTCCTGTTTCGACCATTACCGGGTTGTGAGGCTCGACGAAGTCTCGTCCACAAAGCTATGCTTTTTCACAAAGCCACGCTTTTTCACAAAGCCACGCTTTTTTTTCACAAAGCAACGCTTTTTCACAAAGCACGCTTTGACCAACAAATGATCATCAGCACTTCGTATGCCACATTACCAAATTGGGAATGTATCACTAGTAACCATCAACTACATAACCTCTGAGCTCGTACGTCTCAGAGAAGGGTGTTAAGCTAAGAGAATAAATTCTCCGCCACCAATAGAAATGTATTTGATAGAAACCAGCTTTACATCTCAAAGTGTAACGTCAGACACACATCCATACAAGTCTGTTCCGGGTTCGAACAGAACCGAAGGCACTTCTAAAGAAGCCCTTGCAAATCCGGATAATTTCTAATCACGTCTGGACTTCCCATCACAAAGGATGACAAAATCTCTATACTGGGGACCAGTCGATGCAGAGACATTCGACGAGTTGTCCTTTCGTTTTCGAAAATATCCGGTCTTCACCACCGGTCTTCAATGCTATCCATACATGACATATCATTATTCGGAATGGGTTGGGTGACACAAAGGTCCTTCCTCGGCTAAACCGAATAACGAGCGCAATTAAAAATCATATGGATACTGGGGTCTCAGTTAAATCACAGCTTAAAGCCCAAAACCTTTCATTCGAATGGTTAAACCAAATTACCATTTCCAATCTTTTAAACAAAAAGATTCATTTCAAAAACCTTCCATGGTTTAAACAATTTCCACACTTTTAATCCTTTAAACAAAAAGATTCAATTCACAAAGTTCACCCCGTTCACAAAGATCCATTCATGGATTTCAAATCGATTTCCATTTCAATCTGATTAACTCGTTAAATCTTTAAATCAAGATTTACCTTATAGATTTCAAAACTCGTTTCCAAAGATTCATTCATAGCCTTTCAAAACAATTCTATTTCAAGTTGGATTAACTCGTCCGGTCTTTGAAATCAAAGACTCATTTCATAGTTTTCAAAACATTTCAATTCCATTTCAAACTTGAAACCTTTCAACACAATTTGGAAATTCATTACTTATGTGAAAGCTTTTACTATTTGAAAACAAATAGTTTTGTTTCAGAAAAATCCAGTTATATTTACATGAGTTAAAAACCCTTGAATTAAATTCAAATTCCCAAATCAATACCTTTAAAATGGTTTAACCCATATATAACTTGTACAACATCTTTAATCCCTAGTTTCAAATCAAAGAATTCAATTTCAAACTTGAATTCAAATTTAAATTAAATTATTTAAATTTTCAAAACTCGATTAAGTTATTCAAAATAACTTTTATCTTTGAAATCCCATTTCAAAAGCTTTTCACTTTAAACCCAAATTTCCAATTTCAAAATCAATTGAAATTAAAATTCCAATTTCAAAAACATTGAATTTAAATCATCTGTGACTTAACCGATTTCCACGTGAAATCCATATTTGTGTGTGTATGGTGTAGTCCAAGGGTTTCACACAATAGTGCAACATCAATCATCACAGATATATTGATAAGCGGTATAGCCCATAACGCTTATCTTCATTCACAGATTCATAGATAAAGTAAATTTATCAGTCACACAGATTCACTATTACAATTCGATGTGGGTTTCAGATAACAAACTGGAATTCGACTCCCTGTCGCATCGAAATTCAAGTGCCGTTTTACGGGCCAAGGGTTTTCATATTCACATAGTAATATATCACAGAAACAGAAATCAAAGCTCAGCACAAAGTAATTTATATCACAAAGCATCACAAACACAAACAGGGATATCAAACGATTCA
This sequence comes from Allium fistulosum, assembly GCA_030737815.1. Classification (NCBI taxonomy): domain Eukaryota; kingdom Viridiplantae; phylum Streptophyta; class Magnoliopsida; order Asparagales; family Amaryllidaceae; genus Allium; species Allium fistulosum. The sequence continues at coordinate 538,627,532 of CM060901.1, read as the reverse complement.
ATCATCTAATTGAATCCAAACATCCATAAGTAAGATCAGTTAATTGTCTGATTAATTCAAATCAGATTAATTTCTTATGAATTACTAATCCTGGTTAATTAACATTAATTTATTTCAAACCATTTTAATTAATTATCCTTTAATAATAATTTAATTAACCTTTAATTATTAATTAATTAGCCTTAATTAATTAATCACATGAATTAATTATCCTTTAATAAATTATTCTTTAATCACTTGATAAATCAACTTTAATAATAAATTATCCATCCTTAATTACTTTCATTTAATAATTATCATTAAGTAATTAATTACCCTTTAATCATTACTTAATTAATTCACTTAATTACTTTCAGTTATTAATTAACCTTTAAGTTTATTTAATTATTCTCAAATTAATTTCCTTAATTAATTTGTCACGTAAATTAATTACCTCATACTTAATTAATGAAGAATCTTTTGAACTTATCAAGAACCTAATTTAATCAAAGGTAAACCATTATCTTTATTTATCATTTAAATCCTTATTTATTAATCCTTGGAAAATCATTTCCTTAAAGCTTTAAAAACTATACATATATTTTCCTCAAAAACCGGCAGTACCCCAACAACCCGAGCCCACACGAAACTCCCCGAGTCAAACTAACACCTGCTTCGAGTCATACACGACATTATTTTGCTTCGAGCAAATTCATGAATTCCCCGAGTCGCCCCCGAGTTCCACCTCGTCTTCGTCTTCCCCAATACTGCTTCGAACCCAAACCTGATACATACATACACACGCGTTCACGTGTACAACCAAACGAAGCAACTCCGACCACCTACGCCACCTCCGGCACGTCGCCGTTCACCTACACATTCGATCCCGATCATCAGATCATCGATTTCAACTTGAAATCGAAATTGAGCAACTCAAGCCCACCTGGAACCATCGCAGATTTAAATCGATTATCAAAAACTTCCACGCCACGCCACCATTGACCACCAGGAAGTTCAATACTCCAACCTACCCTTCGCCGGAGCCCTACGCTACTATTCCCCTAACTCCGGTCGAACTCGACGCGATGTCGACGCCTCCGACGTGATGAAATCACCTCATTTCCAACCCACTGTGAAACTGCAAACGCAACCCTAAATTCACCTCGTCCCACAAATTTACGCAATAGAAAATTTCTTCGACAATTTTCCTGAGATCATGGATCAACATACTAGCTTCACACCAATTTTCATCAGCAATTATTTAATCGATCATCAGCAAATGGAAAAAGAACAAAATTTGTTCAACTGTGAACTGCTCTCGAAACACTCAAATAAAAATCACCATATTAATTTTAAAAATCATCTCTTTGTGTGTTTATTCAGGTTATATAATCAAATCAATGATTTAAAACACTCGAATTTATCATATGACTTCTTCCTTTTACTGGAAACCAAGTTTACAGAGTCAAGTGTTTCATTTTCAAGCTTAAAACCATTTCTGGGCTATAGTTTAAGTTCAACTAACTTATTTTGTTTAAAAATCAAAGCCTATCATTAATTCTTTTGGGTAATATAAATTTTTGAATAAGTTTTTAAACCCTGTAAACCTGGAAAGTATAAACAGAGGCAAGTTTTGCCTGTTTTCTAGACATGCACAGTCACATTCACCCATACAAATATAGATATACTTGCTGATATACACATACATTTATCATTTCCCAAGGCATTTATCATCACAGGTATTAGAATCAAGAGAATGGGTTTCAAAAATGAAGTATGCTCACCTGATTATGCACAGAGCAGAGGAGTAATAGAAGAACAGAGACTTGAAACTTTGTTTTTGATAAGTTGTTGAATCTGTTGTTTGTAATTTTATCTTTGATTGGAATCAACTCTTGCCTGTTGGTGATTGCTGAGTTGATTAGCTTGCTTCCAGGTTTGCAAATTGATTTGTATTGTTGTTTTAAATTGAACTCTGGTTTAAGTTGAAGATGATAGTTGCTTCAGATTTGCTCAACTTTTAGTGAACGAATTGAGGTAAGAGTTGATATATGAACTGATGTGAGGAGGAGATATAAAGAAATGAAGTCTATTGGGTTATTATTTTGTACAATATGTTGATAAATGTTTTGTACCACAATTTAGAGATTTTTTCCTTCCTTTTGTATTGACTACGCAGAAGTTGGGGGCTGATGAGATTTCCCTTGTGTACTAAGGAGGCTGAAGATGCTTGCATTTATGAGTTTGTACAACTTTACATATTTCTTTCTTCCTTTACTTCGGCTGAAATGATATAGGATGGTGTACAAATAGGCATTCTGAAGGTGCTTTCATTAAATGCATGAGTACTTTGTTCCCATGCTTGCCTATTTATGCTTCATACTTAAATATATTTACTCTTTACTTTATTTTACTTGTGTTCTTGTTTTACTCGGCTGACAACATTATGTTTTGTATGTGCTAGAGGTGATATTATGTACATTTATTTTTTTTCTTTAGTACTTGTTGCTGTGTTGTTTTCCAGGTTAAAGTATATTACTTTAGTCTTTAGTCCTCTTATTATACTGTATACACTTGATTTGTTTTGTGGATAGTTTTTTGTTTGCTTTGCTTATGCTATATATATTGTTATGTTTAGCTAAATTGGTTTACTACATATAATTTCATTTCTAAACCATTTCTTCATGATTTAAATTCATATACAAATATTTAAATTTAAACGATTTATATAGAATTTATTTTACTTCGGGGAAACTCGCATCACTAAAATCAATTGATTTTACAGATTTTATTCAAAGACTAAATAAATTATCAATTTAAATGTATATAAAATCCAGGGTCGTTACAATACGTATATATGCTGGATTTTTAAATAACTATAGTTAATAAAAGTTTATATGTATTGGAATGTCAAGTATAATATTATGAGGTGGTATTGTATTTGTATGTTTGTGTGTTTGCAGTATATTATTATAATAGAAGTATATATGTTTATATAACAGCTCTTATATATTTGGTATATTTTGTATAATATATCAGTGTTGTACTTTAGTTTTATATATTAGATGATAATGTATGTATGCTTATATATGTGTCTGCCTGTGTATATATATATATATATAATCAGATTTCATATTGCTGTGATACACCTATATAAGCTGTATATAGTATATAATATTCATACTGTTCGAATATACGATGTTTTACAGTGTAGTTGTTATGGTTTAATACTACAAAGTTGTTAATAGTAATGTATACATTTACAACGACACGTATATTTGTTTACAAGATATTCTATATGTATTATATTTAAAGTGTTTATGTATATATTAGTTGTTATATTTTAAAATGTATGAATATAACTGTTTTGGTTTTAGCATATGTATACCATAGTTTCTTTTCAGTTTAAAGTATGAGCATATATGTATTACAGTGAAGAAAACATTTTGGTATAGCGCGACGATTGATATTTTGTAGTGGATAATATGTACTATTATATATAAGTATTTCGTAAAGTACAAGCCAGGTTATATATTTTATAATATGATATAAATTTTATATTAAAGGTTTGGTGGCAGGTTTATAAAGTATGATAAGTATATTTTGGGGTTGCGTGTTCTTATATATAGGTAAGGTTATGAACAGAGATATTTTACCATCTTTGTTTCAACAATACTAAAATAAGATTTGAAAGGGTACAGTTTATATTAGCTTGAATATTTTACATATGTTTTGTCTGCTTTCTGGGATTTTGAGTACAGTGCTGTTAATATAAAGTCTATAGTTTATTTAAATTATAAAGTCTATATAAGTTTGTTGGGTTGACATTTTGAAATGAATATATGATATATGTAAGTTTACAGTGATGGGTTCTAGTTTATACATTAGTTATTTTATCAGCAAACATTGTTTAGTCAGTTGTATTGCTTTGTAAAGAATGCCGATTTTATATTATATATATACTGTATGAAAGTATTAAAATATATAGTATTAGGTGCTTTAATTTAAAACAACGATTTTGAGACATATATCATACATTTAAATTTAAATATATGTTTGAATTTAAATATGATTTTTTTATATATATAGTTATATATCAGTTCTCTTGTACCAATTATCTGTATAAATCTAGTTCTGATTTGATTTCATCCATTTCTATTTATCAGTTCTATTCCGTCGAACTCATGTCCATCGTGCTTTGCTTTGTAATTCATGCCTGGATTTCGTAACTCAATTTGATCGTCAAACCATCTCTAACCTCGAAAGGTGAGCAATCACTCACGATTAATGTTCTTTATTTATTAAATTTGATTTCAATTGAAACGACAATTGAAATATGCTGCTGTAGTTAGTTACACTGTTATATATGCTATTACCTGTATCAGTTCACCTGTGACATCTGACACCATTATCTGTTATTTATGAAATGATGATCCAGTTGGTTGATAAATGATTGATTGTTTGATGTTGTCATTGGATGTTAAATTGTTAATGTTGTAAGTGACAAATAATTTGAAATTGAAATTGACATAGGATAGTTAGATTTGATACAAGTGTTAAATTTGATTTGATGACATTTGCATAATATGACCCCTTTATATGTTGAATTAATTGACACGTAGTAATATGGATAATTACACCTTGAACCATTTGAATGTATGTTGTATAAATTGATGTAGAATGAAAATGAATAATAGATATCAAGTGAAGAACCGTATAAACATTAATGTAATAATCTTTAATCTACATGAAATGATAGTGTAGATTCTAGAAATAATTATATTAATTTGCACAAACAACAATGTGAATTAATACGATTATTTCGGGATTATTTGAATGTACTATTGGATTGTTGTTGATGTTTGCTATTGCTTGTTTATTTACTTTGACACCATCCCAGTTATCACACTGCAAGTTCCCTTTGCTATGCTTTGATTTTGAATTGAATTGGAATCGGGTTGAAATGATAAATACCCAAATTGAACTTTGACCTAGGATAGAGAATTAAATAAAACCCGATTGGTCAATAAATTGATTTAAAAATAAAATAAAGATTTTATTTGAATAAATAATTGGGTTTTGAAATGAAGTTGGAATTTGAATTTTATGAAAGAAAATGTTAATATTAAATATCCTGAAACAAAAATATCAACATTGTAGCTATTGAAAGAACGTTGTTTTAATTTAATTATTTATTAATTAAGTTTGAAATTATTTAATAATTAAGTTTTGAAATTATTTAATAATTAAATAAGATTGAATTATTTAAAAATTAAATAAATTGAACTTTTCAATAAGTGGAATTGAACTTCTTGAATAAGTGAAATTAAGTTTTTTTATAAATTGAGATTTGAAATTGTAACCAAGTAAATAAATAAGTGAAATTGAATTTATTTAACAAGAAATGAAAATGTGATATTTTTGTAATTAATATAAGACTTGAAATGTAAAGAATTTGATTTGATGAATTTAATTGAATGCAATTTGTAAGTTTGATATAATAGCGTTGAACTTAAGTAATTGTTTTAATGAATTGGAAATTAAATAGAAATTGTTTTAAATGAAAATTTACTTAACGAATATTGAATGAAATCGATAAATGGATTTAAATTGATTTGAATGTTAAATTAGATTAATTTAAATGATTTCGGAATGAAACTTTTATACGAACTTGAATCAATATTTGAATTGTTTTAAATAAAAATTGAAATTGAATTATAAGATTTTGAAATTATGAATTTGGAAATTTTGAAACGTAAATTATGGAAATTGATTTAGAAAGAGAAATGAAGTGTTGGTTTACAAATTCTAATTGAAATTGTAATTGATTTGGTTTTCGAAATATATAAACGACCAATCGGTGCAATAATTACGAAAGTTATTAAAGAGACCGGAATCGGTTAGGGACATACTCACTGTCTAAACCGAAAACCACTTTAATAACTATACGCGGAGTGTGATCCAGAATGAAGTGGTTGGAATGATGTACGTGATGACTGAAGAAAGAGAACGATAATGGATACCTTTGACACTTGTGTCAAATTGGAAATGACTAAAACAGGAGCCGTGCCGGGCCAAATGGGGGTTGGCTGCCTCGAGTGAACACACTTCTTCGAAAACTACTCATTACATGTTGTCGATTGGTGCACCCTTGATTTTGGGAGTGTTGTTTCGCGGTGTTGCGATCGCTGCGGCGATGCGTTCTCACCAGTCCGGATCAGGCAAATGGTAGTTTCACTACCTTGGGTATTGCCTCATGTGCCTTGTCATACTTGTATCCCTATATACGCAACCACTACGATTTGTTTTGTGTTATACCTATGGAGTACTCCCTGATAGCCCACTAGTTTACGGTGGAGTTTACAGTGCTGTATAGACTATAATGCTTATATAAAATGTGTTAAGGGGGATAATGGTAACGCCTTAACACTATTTTGATACTTTATATTACTGATAGGCCTTATCTACTTATCGTACACTACTACATAGTAGATAGTTTAACGGATTGTAACGACCCCGAATTTTGAACGAATTAAATTGAGAATATTTAATTTATTTTAAATATTTGAACTGTAATTTAATTCGAATCCCGGATATAACTTTGAAACTGACAATTAAATTGTGAAATTTAATCGATTGAGAGTTGAATAAAAATTTATATCTTCAATTTTGAGTTGAAGGAAAATATTTCGAAAACTTTTAAAATTCGTATTGATGATACCGAAGCTAATCGAACTGTCAGGATTGAATTTGAAACTGTTCTGTGCAGTATTGAATTGAATTGTTCGAATCGATATTTAAAAATAGTCAATTTTCAAACAGTCTCGGAATTCGACGAAACCAGTTCCAATAGATCCGTAATATTGTATTATTACTAGATTTCCAATTTCGTATTTAACGGAGTTGTTTTGTGACCATACGGTTAGAAAACGTGTTGAGATTTTAAAGCAAATTCAATTTAAAATTTAAAATTTATATTATTTAACATCACCACGTCTCCCCTTAAACCACGCCTAAAATCACGCGGGGATCACGGAATAAATCGTGCAAGCACGACACTTCTCTGTAAAATCACGTATCTTCTTTCCTCCCCTCAGTAAAAATCATTTCACGTTCGAAATCAAAACTTCAAAGAAAAAAAAACAGCAGCCATGTCCTTCTCAACTAAATGAAATCGAACGAAAATCCTCGTTCGTTTAAAATCGAGAAAGGGGATAACGCGCGCGCGCGACCAAATTCTCACATCGGAGGCGAACCAAGGCACGCGAGTTCGAGGTCGAGGTCGGCGCTGCAGGCGGGGTCGCGACTAGGGTTTGGAAAAGGCTGAGGTCTCGAGCTTCTGGGAATCGAAGTATGGCGGCGCGCGTGGCGTTCGTGAGCAGGTAGAGGCGATCGAATCGGCGGCAAATGTCGTGATCGATGAAGGGCGTCGCGAAGTTGGAAGGCGGAGGCTGGCGCTCGCACGCGCCTGGGAAGGAGACGAGTGCGTCGACTTGTGATAACGGAAATGTTTTGGGAGGAAGTCGATGTTTTGGGGGGGGTCAGCGACGTGGGAGTCGAGGCTTGCGACTTGTCGTGTGGTTCTCGGGCTAGGCATTTCGATGTCGTCAATGGCGGGGTCAAAATTTCGAGCAGCTCGTAGTATGGGTTCTGGAATAATGAACATGAGTTCGTTCTCAGTGGGTCGCGAATCGAGGGAGGCAGATGTCGCGACATCTTTAGTTGTCGGAGCTAGTTTCTGGTCAGCGAGGTATACCATCTGTTTAAATTTTCTTAATAAAATCTATACACATACCGATTGGAAATATAGAATGAGATTTTTATTCAACTGTAGGATACAGGACAGTATGTTTAAATTAGATAGATATGTATAATAAATTCAGATGTGTACCTATTTAGATTGCTATTTAAGTTTAGGATATTGACAATTGTTGATCAAGATATATACAGAAGTTAAAGGAAAATATATATACAGTTTAAAATATATAGGATTTTTGAGGTGTTGTAAGAAAAATAATAAATGATAGTTTGGAGATTAATTTGGTCAGTAAAATAATTTATTTATGAGAAAGGATAGTTTAAAAATTTAAAATTTATAGTTGAATTAAAATTTTAAATGGCAATTGATAATTCGATTTATTTCGAATATTAATAAAATTGTATAAATTATTTATACAAGGTCAAAATTTGGAGAAACCAAACTGGAACAAAAATGGATGGCAAATTAAAAGCGAAGGTGAGATTTTTTTTTTCTCTCACTCAAATTGAAGTGGATTTGTTTGCAGTTATTGATGATTTCTATGTTGATTGTGATATTAGATATTTTAGGATATATCTATATATATAGCAGTATATACATATTGGCATATGTATATATTGGATTGATTGATTTCCCGCCTCGTATAGCGGATGAGACCCTATTGCGCCGTTAGTAAGCGGATTTATAAAAACCTATATACCGCGATAATTCCGTACTGGAGCGGAATTGGTATTGTGCTAACGTCTTTGGATGCAGGGAAACAGGTTGGAGGGATCCAACTGGACCCCTCACATTGATTGATTTTATTTATACTGTGGTATAAATCTGTGAATGATTATATTGATGTTATTGATCAAATCGATGTCTGGAAATTGATTGAAAGCTAAGAATTTAGCTGAACGGATGTTTGATATCATTGGATTCCAAAGATAAACGAAATTGAATTTTTGGTAATTCAAGTAGGAATTTCTAAGTGAATTGATTTTAGAAATTTAATAAATTTGAAGAAAAGAATTTAAAAGTATAAAAAGTAAATTTTTATAATCTTATCGAATTAATTCCAGAATCAAGTGAAAGTGTTAAATAAATGGATTTCGTAAAACAGTGATTTTAAATTGAAGAAATTAATTTAAATTTGGATTTTTAAACAGATTAAAAGAAACGATTGAAATTTATTTTCTTAAAAAGGAATTTATTTAAAAGAAGATAAGTTGGAAATTCAGTTTGAAATTTAATTGGTAAATTGAAATAAGTTGTGAAATCAATGTAAAATGATTTCAATTTGAAGAATCCATTTAAAAATGGAATATTGAATGATTTGAGAAAATAAGGAATTTATTTAGTAGTGATAAATAAATTTAGAAATCAATAATTGAAATTGATTTGATATTGAAGTTCTTATAAATAAAATTTGAATTTACAAATGTTGTTTATAAATACGAAATCACTTATTTTGATAAGTAAAATATAGAAGTTAATAAAAGAAGATTTATAAGTCGAGGTTGTTATTAAAAATAGAAAATGGAATTTATAGACGTGTTTATAAATTCGAAATAGATTGAATTGGATAAATTTCTTTATAGAAGATTTTTAAAGAAAAGATATATTCACAACTCTGGACCGTGAATATATTATTGAATAAAATGGATTCATTTTTGAAGAAGTGATATTTTAAAATGAAATTAAATTGTTTTTTAACGATGTTTTAAAATGTATTATGAATCGAAAACATAGATTTCAACATACTTGTTGAAATAGACGTTTCGAGAAATTTAAGGAAATGGTGGACTATAACACTGTTGTTATAGTAAATGATTTCCGAAAGGAAATGGTTTTTATCTAGTATTGGGATTTACATATCTATTTTAATTTCGAATCCCTATACTAGTGATTTGTGAGTCGTCGTAACGATGTTTTACGCAACATTCGTTTTGACTCAAATAGGTGTTAAAAGAATGATTTCCTTAAAGAATGAATATATACTTAATTTGATTTAAGTATATCGAATAATTTCAAGTGTTGAAAATGAATAGATTTGTGAAACACTTATTTTTAAATAAGTATGGAAATGCTTTTCCAAATGAAATGAACGTTTTGAGAATTTATCTTTGTAAAAGATAAATTGAAATTGAATATTGAAAATCGATTTGGAAATCGTATATCAGAAGATATTTTGAAATATAAATTCAATATGGAATTTATAAAGAAATGGGAATTCGTTTTAAAAATAAACGTTGATTTATTTTTGAAGTGTGGAAATTTTATATCTAATAAAAGATATTTTGGAAGATGAAATAATTTGGAAAATTATTTGGAATCTGATGATGTTGCGCATCTTTATTGATAGTTAAATAACCGACTATCAATAATTACCTTGAATGATAATTGTTGTGAATTGGATGAATTTGAATGCCACACTTATTTTTGAATTAACGCTCACTATTCGGGTTAGCCGAGAAAGGACCATGGGGTCGTATAACCCATTCCGAATATGTGATACGTCGTTATGAATCGCATTTGAAGACCGGTGTTGAAGACCGGATATTTTTGAAAACGAAAGGATTACCGTCGAGTTACTCTACACCGACTGATCCTCGGTTTAGAGGTTTTATCACCCTTAGTGACGGGAAGTCCTGACGTGATTGAAAACTATCCGGATGTGCAAGGGCTTCGTGAGAAGTGCCTTCGGTTCTGTTCGATCCCGGAACAGACTTGTATGGATTGTGTGTCTGACGTTACAATTTGAGATATAAAGCTGATTTCTTTCAAATACATTTCTGTTGGTGGCGGAGAATTTATTCTCTTAGCTTAACACCCTTCTCTGAGACGTACGAGCTCAGAGGTTATGTAGTTGAAATTTATCAGCGATATATCCCAATTTGGTAACGTGGCATACTGAGTGTTGCTGTGAAATGATCAGTGTTTGATCATTTGTGATATGATCATTTGTTTGATCTTATATCTTTGTGATCATAGGTTGATCATTTTGTTTGACCCGAAGCAGGGTTTTTTTGAGAAAGCGTAGCTTTGTGGACGAGACTTCGTCGAGCCTCACACCCCGGAAATGGTCGAAACAGGAAGGATGCAGCAAGGTTCTAGGGAGTAGCGCCCCTTAGTGTATGTCATTCCTTCTGGATAAAGGTGGTATCATGGTATGGAGCCCAGATACTTAACCTCTGTGGTTACTGCATTATTATTATCTATGTGGTTTGTTGGAAATCGGGGATCCTCGGGAAGATCGGTGACGATCGGGGGATGGCATACGCGTGTCAGTAGTTACCTATTTTTGCAGAGGTAACCCGGCCTTGTGTTGGCAGAGATCCGGTTAGGTTCTCGGGTCGTCTATTCCAGGGACGTACCCATCGTGGATAGGAAGTTCCTTAGCCTGACCATTTGTTGGAAATCCAAAGAAACAATACGCGACATGTACGGTTTTAGTTGTATTACCTGCTATGGAATGTGGCGGTAACCTGCTATTGAACATAGTAGCTATAGTAGGCATACGATACTGGTCGTATGTTGGCTAAGATTAATATTATACTTTCGAAATGTTTTCTACACTATGCACTAATAATAATATCAAAAATGATTTGATTTTGCGTAGTAAGCATCTTTGACTATCATAAGAAGAAATCTCCTCCAATTCTGCGTTTGCATTGTGTGTGTGGCGGGAGGTCTTATGGTAGTTTCATTTTCCAAAAGCATTTCGAATTGACTTTAAAATCTTCCTGTTGTTTATTTTAAAGAATAACTGTTTTACGATCTCACACCAGTCACCATGACTGACTCGGAGTTTATTGTTCCCTTCTAAACTCTGGGTGCCCACCAATTTCCACACGGGCAGCCTAGAGTTATATTATCAGGATATCCTGGATATTCTGGAGCTTTGGAGATAAGCTGGATGGCGAGACGTAGTATTTGTATCTGATAGTATTTATTCCGCTGTGTATTCTGTATGAGGACAAGTTATATAACTGTCCATTGTTGTATATTGACTCTGATGATTGATGTATGTATAAAATGATATCGTTCTTTGTTTTAAAGATTATTCATTTATCTAATATATATTGTTCCGCTGCGATGTGTAAGATTCTGATATTGTTCTGTTTCTGTTGCTTTTCTGATGTGTTGTTCTTCTTTTCTTTTTCTTCTCTTTTTCTTCTATCTTCTTCTTCTTCTACTTTTTCTTTTTCTTAAAACCCTCACTATTGGAGTTTCCGGCACTCGATTGCTCGGCAGTCGATAAAGTGAGTATCGATGTTGAATTTTCGAAAGTCGAAAATTCCAGGACGTGACAAAGTGGTATCAGAGCATATGGTTAAGCGACAACCCTGCTCTGTTGGGTGTTACTCATTAGAGATAGAGTCAGTAGTACTCTAGAATGAGTTGAGTGTAATAATAGATACGAGCGCGTATTTGTTAGTGAGTATAAAATTGTTTTGTATTGTGATGATTGGTTTATTGAGTGGTATATGAACCTTCGTCGGCACAGTCTTGCAAAACTGTATCGAAGGGGTTTCTAAACACTTGAATAGAACAATTCGGCACAGTATTGATTTTAAATAGGGTGAACGAAATAATTTTACCCAAAACTATTTTTGTATAGAAAAGAAATGTTTTTCTATGAAGTACTATAGTATATGGTTGCTAGAAATGATAACATTAAACTATTATCATTGAAATTAAATGAGAAATTGGAATTGTAACTCCAAAGTTAAAATAAATTCATATACCAATGAAATTGAGAATGTAAATTATAAATGTGAATTGTAATTTAAAACGGGATTCCAGAGAAGTATTTGGAAATGTTTTGAAAAGGATTTGAAAATTTTGGAGATTTGGAAAGTTAAATCATTTTTGATTTGGAAATGAATTTCAAAGGTTGTGAAAAGTATTCTGAAGAGATGAAAGCTCTAAACTCTTTTCGGTCGCTGGAAAATAATCCTGATGATGGTGGCCACATCATTAGAATTCATTTTCGGGTTTCCAAAAGAGAAATTGCTGTTAAATTGTTTTAAATAGGAGTTGTTTGAAAATTTGGGTTTTTGTTTTGGAACTTCAAATGGAATTTGAATTGTTTTCAAATGGTTTTGAAAAAAAAAGTTGAAAAGACTCTGGAATCCTATTTAAAATATTTATGGAATAAGAAATGAGTTGATAACTTATACAAATAGAATTTGTTAATGTAAATTATGTAATTGTGATTAGAATTAAAGTTCATTAACAAATGAAATATATAAATGTGAATTGAAAGTATAAGGAAATAAATTCATATATGAACGAAAACTATGAATACGAATTGTAAATATGATTCATAAATGAAAATAGAATTCCAAAAGAGATAATTGAAAATAAAATTCCTTAATAAAATGGAATTGTGAAGGTGAATGTATAAATGATTGTATAAATCAAGTTGTAAATAAGTTGTTAACTTATAGAATATTTGAAATCTGATTGGAGTGGAAATTCAAATTGAAGACGAATGAATTAGTAATTGGAACTAATTTAAGGTAGTGCAGTTGTAAATGACAGATAATTGATAAAATTCAATATTTCAGAATTGAAGGTAAATTGAATCCAAATTAGATTGGAATTGTGAATTGAATTCGAATGAGAAATTGAAATGTGAAATGTAATTCAAATGAAATTTGAAATGAAAAAAAAAAATTGAATGAAATAGATATATAACTTCAATAGTGAAGTAAAGATGATATAAGCAGTTTATATTGAAAATTTTGTAATCAGAATTGCAAAATGGTTTGAATATGTAACTAGATATTATGGCTAGTAGATATACAGGTATAAAGGAATTGGAATTTTGATTTCAAAGATAAATTTGAATTGCTCGAAAAAGGTACGTATTTTAAATTCTATATGAGTTTTTGATGATTTCTCTCTAGCCGCTTGGCTTTTTCTTTTTCTTTTTGAAATCTGAGAGTCCGTAGGGACGTTTTGTAGTCGTACCGTATTAGCCGCGCAAAGGAGACGCTGGCGAAATTTTTCGAAAATTTAAGGCGTTAGAAAATTTTTGAGAAATTTTGAAAGTTAAAATTTGAATTTAAACTCGAATTTGAATTTAGAAGTTAAACAATGTTGTTTGAAACTTAAAATTGAAGTTGGAAAATTTAGTTGAATGATAACGAATCTTTAATAGAAAGATTTGTTTTGATAAATTGATAACACTATTAGATTGTGAAAAATAGTAGACGAGTTAAGGACCTTTTTCCCTAACTTGTAATTTCGAGGACGAAATTCTTTTAAGGGGGGAAGTCTGTAACGACCCCGAATTTTGAACGAATTAAATTGAGAATATTTAATTTATTTTAAATATTTGAACGGTAATTTAATTCGAATCCCGGATATAACTTTGAAACTGACAATTAAATTGTGAAATTTAATCGATTGAGAGTTGAATAAAAATTTATATCTTCAATTTTGAGTTGAAGGAAAATATTTCGAAAACTTTTAAAATTCGTATTGATGATACCGAAGCTAATCGAACTGTCAGGATTGAATTTGAAACTGTTCTGTGCAGTATTGAATTGAATTGTTCGAATCGATATTTAAAAATAGTCAATTTTCAAACAGTCTCGGAATTCGACGAAACCAGTTCCAATAGATCCGTAATATTGTATTATTACTAGATTTCCAATTTCGTATTTAACGGAGTTGTTTTGTGACCATACGGTTAGAAAACGTGTTGAGATTTTAAAGCAAATTCAATTTAAAATTTAAAATTTATATTATTTAACATCACCACGTCTCCCCTTAAACCACGCCTAAAATCACGCGGGGATCACGGAATAAATCGTGCAAGCACGACACTTCTCTGTAAAATCACGTATCTTCTTTCCTCCCCTCAGTAAAAATCATTTCACGTTCGAAATCAAAACTTCAAAGAAAAAAAAACAGCAGCCATGTCCTTCTCAACTAAATGAAATCGAACGAAAATCCTCGTTCGTTTAAAATCGAGAAAGGGGATAACGCGCGCGCGCGACCAAATTCTCACATCGGAGGCGAACCAAGGCACGCGAGTTCGAGGTCGAGGTCGGCGCTGCAGGCGGGGTCGCGACTAGGGTTTGGAAAAGGCTGAGGTCTCGAGCTTCTGGGAATCGAAGTATGGCGGCGCGCGTGGCGTTCGTGAGCAGGTAGAGGCGATCGAATCGGCGGCAAATGTCGTGATCGATGAAGGGCGTCGCGAAGTTGGAAGGCGGAGGCTGGCGCTCGCACGCGCCTGGGAAGGAGACGAGTGCGTCGACTTGTGATAACGGAAATGTTTTGGGAGGAAGTCGATGTTTTGGGGGGGGTCAGCGACGTGGGAGTCGAGGCTTGCGACTTGTCGTGTGGTTCTCGGGCTAGGCATTTCGATGTCGTCAATGGCGGGGTCAAAATTTCGAGCAGCTCGTAGTATGGGTTCTGGAATAATGAACATGAGTTCGTTCTCAGTGGGTCGCGAATCGAGGGAGGCAGATGTCGCGACATCTTTAGTTGTCGGAGCTAGTTTCTGGTCAGCGAGGTATACCATCTGTTTAAATTTTCTTAATAAAATCTATACACATACCGATTGGAAATATAGAATGAGATTTTTATTCAACTGTAGGATACAGGACAGTATGTTTAAATTAGATAGATATGTATAATAAATTCAGATGTGTACCTATTTAGATTGCTATTTAAGTTTAGGATATTGACAATTGTTGATCAAGATATATACAGAAGTTAAAGGAAAATATATATACAGTTTAAAATATATAGGATTTTTGAGGTGTTGTAAGAAAAATAATAAATGATAGTTTGGAGATTAATTTGGTCAGTAAAATAATTTATTTATGAGAAAGGATAGTTTAAAAATTTAAAATTTATAGTTGAATTAAAATTTTAAATGGCAATTGATAATTCGATTTATTTCGAATATTAATAAAATTGTATAAATTATTTATACAAGGTCAAAATTTGGAGAAACCAAACTGGAACAAAAATGGATGGCAAATTAAAAGCGAAGGTGAGATTTTTTTTTTCTCTCACTCAAATTGAAGTGGATTTGTTTGCAGTTATTGATGATTTCTATGTTGATTGTGATATTAGATATTTTAGGATATATCTATATATATAGCAGTATATACATATTGGCATATGTATATATTGGATTGATTGATTTCCCGCCTCGTATAGCGGATGAGACCCTATTGCGCCGTTAGTAAGCGGATTTATAAAAACCTATATACCGCGATAATTCCGTACTGGAGCGGAATTGGTATTGTGCTAACGTCTTTGGATGCAGGGAAACAGGTTGGAGGGATCCAACTGGACCCCTCACATTGATTGATTTTATTTATACTGTGGTATAAATCTGTGAATGATTATATTGATGTTATTGATCAAATCGATGTCTGGAAATTGATTGAAAGCTAAGAATTTAGCTGAACGGATGTTTGATATCATTGGATTCCAAAGATAAACGAAATTGAATTTTTGGTAATTCAAGTAGGAATTTCTAAGTGAATTGATTTTAGAAATTTAATAAATTTGAAGAAAAGAATTTAAAAGTATAAAAAGTAAATTTTTATAATCTTATCGAATTAATTCCAGAATCAAGTGAAAGTGTTAAATAAATGGATTTCGTAAAACAGTGATTTTAAATTGAAGAAATTAATTTAAATTTGGATTTTTAAACAGATTAAAAGAAACGATTGAAATTTATTTTCTTAAAAAGGAATTTATTTAAAAGAAGATAAGTTGGAAATTCAGTTTGAAATTTAATTGGTAAATTGAAATAAGTTGTGAAATCAATGTAAAATGATTTCAATTTGAAGAATCCATTTAAAAATGGAATATTGAATGATTTGAGAAAATAAGGAATTTATTTAGTAGTGATAAATAAATTTAGAAATCAATAATTGAAATTGATTTGATATTGAAGTTCTTATAAATAAAATTTGAATTTACAAATGTTGTTTATAAATACGAAATCACTTATTTTGATAAGTAAAATATAGAAGTTAATAAAAGAAGATTTATAAGTCGAGGTTGTTATTAAAAATAGAAAATGGAATTTATAGACGTGTTTATAAATTCGAAATAGATTGAATTGGATAAATTTCTTTATAGAAGATTTTTAAAGAAAAGATATATTCACAACTCTGGACCGTGAATATATTATTGAATAAAATGGATTCATTTTTGAAGAAGTGATATTTTAAAATGAAATTAAATTGTTTTTTAACGATGTTTTAAAATGTATTATGAATCGAAAACATAGATTTCAACATACTTGTTGAAATAGACGTTTCGAGAAATTTAAGGAAATGGTGGACTATAACACTGTTGTTATAGTAAATGATTTCCGAAAGGAAATGGTTTTTATCTAGTATTGGGATTTACATATCTATTTTAATTTCGAATCCCTATACTAGTGATTTGTGAGTCGTCGTAACGATGTTTTACGCAACATTCGTTTTGACTCAAATAGGTGTTAAAAGAATGATTTCCTTAAAGAATGAATATATACTTAATTTGATTTAAGTATATCGAATAATTTCAAGTGTTGAAAATGAATAGATTTGTGAAACACTTATTTTTAAATAAGTATGGAAATGCTTTTCCAAATGAAATGAACGTTTTGAGAATTTATCTTTGTAAAAGATAAATTGAAATTGAATATTGAAAATCGATTTGGAAATCGTATATCAGAAGATATTTTGAAATATAAATTCAATATGGAATTTATAAAGAAATGGGAATTCGTTTTAAAAATAAACGTTGATTTATTTTTGAAGTGTGGAAATTTTATATCTAATAAAAGATATTTTGGAAGATGAAATAATTTGGAAAATTATTTGGAATCTGATGATGTTGCGCATCTTTATTGATAGTTAAATAACCGACTATCAATAATTACCTTGAATGATAATTGTTGTGAATTGGATGAATTTGAATGCCACACTTATTTTTGAATTAACGCTCACTATTCGGGTTAGCCGAGAAAGGACCATGGGGTCGTATAACCCATTCCGAATATGTGATACGTCGTTATGAATCGCATTTGAAGACCGGTGTTGAAGACCGGATATTTTTGAAAACGAAAGGATTACCGTCGAGTTACTCTACACCGACTGATCCTCGGTTTAGAGGTTTTATCACCCTTAGTGACGGGAAGTCCTGACGTGATTGAAAACTATCCGGATGTGCAAGGGCTTCGTGAGAAGTGCCTTCGGTTCTGTTCGATCCCGGAACAGACTTGTATGGATTGTGTGTCTGACGTTACAATTTGAGATATAAAGCTGATTTCTTTCAAATACATTTCTGTTGGTGGCGGAGAATTTATTCTCTTAGCTTAACACCCTTCTCTGAGACGTACGAGCTCAGAGGTTATGTAGTTGAAATTTATCAGCGATATATCCCAATTTGGTAACGTGGCATACTGAGTGTTGCTGTGAAATGATCAGTGTTTGATCATTTGTGATATGATCATTTGTTTGATCTTATATCTTTGTGATCATAGGTTGATCATTTTGTTTGACCCGAAGCAGGGTTTTTTTGAGAAAGCGTAGCTTTGTGGACGAGACTTCGTCGAGCCTCACACCCCGGAAATGGTCGAAACAGGAAGGATGCAGCAAGGTTCTAGGGAGTAGCGCCCCTTAGTGTATGTCATTCCTTCTGGATAAAGGTGGTATCATGGTATGGAGCCCAGATACTTAACCTCTGTGGTTACTGCATTATTATTATCTATGTGGTTTGTTGGAAATCGGGGATCCTCGGGAAGATCGGTGACGATCGGGGGATGGCATACGCGTGTCAGTAGTTACCTATTTTTGCAGAGGTAACCCGGCCTTGTGTTGGCAGAGATCCGGTTAGGTTCTCGGGTCGTCTATTCCAGGGACGTACCCATCGTGGATAGGAAGTTCCTTAGCCTGACCATTTGTTGGAAATCCAAAGAAACAATACGCGACATGTACGGTTTTAGTTGTATTACCTGCTATGGAATGTGGCGGTAACCTGCTATTGAACATAGTAGCTATAGTAGGCATACGATACTGGTCGTATGTTGGCTAAGATTAATATTATACTTTCGAAATGTTTTCTACACTATGCACTAATAATAATATCAAAAATGATTTGATTTTGCGTAGTAAGCATCTTTGACTATCATAAGAAGAAATCTCCTCCAATTCTGCGTTTGCATTGTGTGTGTGGCGGGAGGTCTTATGGTAGTTTCATTTTCCAAAAGCATTTCGAATTGACTTTAAAATCTTCCTGTTGTTTATTTTAAAGAATAACTGTTTTACGATCTCACACCAGTCACCATGACTGACTCGGAGTTTATTGTTCCCTTCTAAACTCTGGGTGCCCACCAATTTCCACACGGGCAGCCTAGAGTTATATTATCAGGATATCCTGGATATTCTGGAGCTTTGGAGATAAGCTGGATGGCGAGACGTAGTATTTGTATCTGATAGTATTTATTCCGCTGTGTATTCTGTATGAGGACAAGTTATATAACTGTCCATTGTTGTATATTGACTCTGATGATTGATGTATGTATAAAATGATATCGTTCTTTGTTTTAAAGATTATTCATTTATCTAATATATATTGTTCCGCTGCGATGTGTAAGATTCTGATATTGTTCTGTTTCTGTTGCTTTTCTGATGTGTTGTTCTTCTTTTCTTTTTCTTCTCTTTTTCTTCTATCTTCTTCTTCTTCTACTTTTTCTTTTTCTTAAAACCCTCACTATTGGAGTTTCCGGCACTCGATTGCTCGGCAGTCGATAAAGTGAGTATCGATGTTGAATTTTCGAAAGTCGAAAATTCCAGGACGTGACACGGATCCTTAAAGGATGGTTATTCCAAACATCCTTTGAGTTACTTGTATTTCAGTTGCTATTTCACTTGAGTTGGATTTATTGATATAAGAATGTTAATCCTGACTCGAGTGTTTTGTATTTCTTTACGCTCGGGTCAGATTGAGTGTACCAGTATTCGAGACTCACCTTTGGAGTTGGAGCTTCGCTTGGAGATCCAGCTATCTATCCAGCTTTCAGATATTCAGTTGATTCCAGTGATGTATTCTGATATTGTATTTGATTATTGTATTCGAGACATCTGTTGTACCTTATTTAACTCTGATATGTATATAGTAGCTTCATGAACTACTATCTTTTGTTTCCGCTGCATTTATTACTCTATGTCTGTGATCTGTGATTATTTATTTACTGTATATGTTCAGTTTTGACAAATTTAAATTAACAATTCGGTATTTTGAATTATTCAAGTCCGACATGTGCGGATGCGAATAGTGCATAATAACGGGTCATTACGTAGACTATTTATTATAATATATATAACTTAACAACAATGGAAGATTTAAAATCTATGTTTAACATATATATATATATAACTTAACTCATAAATATATAACTAGCTTACAAATCTACTTACAAACAGATCAAAAAATCTTGTAAACCCGTATGTAAAAGTATATACAATACATCCTATATGCAATACAGACTATAACATATATAAAGCTATAATATACTATACTATCAGCTATACATAATGTTTTATATAAAAATTAGAGGAAGAAAAAGCAAAGTTCCAGCAAAAATCAATTTCCAAAGCAAAATCTTCATTCCCAGATTTTTAATAAGCTTATGTTATAACAATATATAATCCTAATATATAACTGCAAATCAATATATACAATCTCAACTATCAACGTAAGAATTTTCACAAACAGAACATATACAATCAGAGACCGAATTAAAATATTTAGTACTTTAAACATGTATATGTTGTAACCCAATTCACTCTTATATAAACAACACTTACAAATATAAACTAAATATTTATACAAGCAAAACAACACAAACGCAACATTTCACAACCCACGCAAGCAATTGTTTTAAAAACTGTATATATATAAACTCAAATAACATATCATATTAACAGCAAAAAAATATATATGTAACAATGTCACATAATTTTTAACTAAGATATCAACAGGTGACAATATTCATACCTATAAATATATTAGTATAAACTAACATATGTAATATAATTTATACAGCAGAAAATGATAATATAAGCTTTCATATATGATGGTATCATATACAGTAAATAAAAATACTTCACAAACATATTAGATAAACTGACATATTATATAACCTCCTTTGTAAAATAATATATATATAGTAAATATATATATATATATATTTCAAACCACATGAAATCTCCTTCCAGATCCAATATAAACCTATATAAGCCTATACCCATATGTAGTTCGACATGCCCAAATAAAAAAAATCAAAGTATATAATATATATATTACCTAAAAAAAATGCAGATGGGAGCTTGGGCTGTTGGCGAGGCTAAGTAAGCTTGAGGGTAAAGTTTGAGGCGGACATGAGGGAGGCTCGGCTGATGGGCAACTCGAGCAGAGGCTGCATGCTAGGCGAATGGAGGAAGGGGTAGGGAAGAACGTGGAAGGGTTGCGAGGTCAGAGGCTGCCGGAGTGTGGTCGGGTACGACGTGACTGAGCAAGGAGATGAGAGAGATGAGATGGTGGCGAAGTGAATATGAAATGAAGATGAAGTAAAGTAATGACAGCAGGTTATACCAAACAGTTCATAAGAAGCGCAAACGTTTAAAATAAGCCTCTTTTCTTTCCAAAGGGAATGAACGAAATAAAAGAAAATTTTGAAAGTCGGTATGCTTGAATTCAAGGCAATATTAAAAGCTGAAGACTGTTAAAATTTGAACGTTGGAATATCGAAAGTTCACAAGAAATAAAAGACACGGAACCGGTATCGATACGGTAACCGTTTTTGTGGATTCCGCTGTGAACCGGGCTTCAAAACACAGAATAAATATACCGCGGAGATCAGCACGGCAGGACGATCAAAACGATATACAGATATCAGTGGTATGATTGAATTATAAAAATTCAAATTTTCTACTAGCGGAAAATGCAGAAAAATAAGATCGATGGAGCTAAAGAAGTCCGAATTTGGAAAAATGAAAAATGACGTCTTCGTCAGAAGATGAATTAGAATTTTTCTATGTAAAAATATTCAGGTTTGGAAAACATTTTATTATCATCAATTTTAACTGATATAAATTGGAATAAAATTACACTAGAAAATAAACTTCCAAATTATCCGATGAAAATTTACCAGTTGCTATGATTAATTAGACGCATTCCAAATATCAAATTTTTATTTCAAAATTTTATCGTTTAAAATTTCACAAAATTTCAACTAATTACGTTATTAAGACAGTTAAAATTTACAGATCGTTACACTCTCCCCCACTCAAAACTTTTCGTCCCCGAAAAGGAAGGAGGTAGGAGAATAGAAACAACCAGAAAGAAAATAGATTGGAATACAAGTAAAACGATTAATTTAAAGCATAAAAATTTCAATTTAAATTAATTTATATTCAATATTAAAATTTAAATAGAAGATATTTCATTCAATTGATTTAGTTTCAAATTTATTAATTTCTACAAAAAAAAATTTATTTAATTTATCTCATTTATTGATTGTCTTATCATCCAATTATCCTCTATTAAAAAATTTCTAAAATCATAAATTTGAATAATCATTTGTTATAATCATATTTTATTCAACAAATTTAATTCTTCTTTATTCCAAATTATTATTAAATTTATTCCACTTAATATATCTTATTACATATATTTAAACCATATAAATTAATTTAAACCATATAAATTAACTTAAACCATATAAATTTCAACTTAAATTAATTTATATTCAATAATTGGTTTTAACTTCAAAGTATTTCTGTAAGTTGATCTAATTTCAATTTATTTATTCCTTCAAAACAAGTTTATTTGTCTAGTCTATTATTCAATTAACTTATTATTCTATTTATCTCTATTAACATCTTTATAATAAAATTTAAGTATATAACATTTATTATAACACTCAAATTTTATTTATAAAATCATTTTATATTGTATATTATCCAATTACATTTTAACTTCTGAATAATTTAGGTAAGTTATATTGAAATGCAATTTAGTACTATACAAATAAAATTTTCAAATTCAATTATTTCATGTTTAAATATTTATCCAAAATTTTTGACTTCGGTTTATAATTGAAATCATCTTTAACATAAAATTTAAGAATTTAAATCTCCGATTTACTTCAAACAATTTAGAAATATATATAATATATTTATATCAAATCAAATTAAATTTTAAAATAAGATACCTATATATATAAATCAAATTATACTGAAGAAATTCAAATCAAAATATATTTTTTTCTTTCAAAACAAACCGTAGCAAAGCTACAGAATAGTCTCTCCACTTCGAAACTCGAAAATGAATATCGATGATGCGGCCGCCATCACCGAAATTATTTTCCAACGACAAAGAGAAGATCACTGGTTTCAACATTTTAAAATTCTTTGAAAACAATTTATATTTGAAAATACTTTCAATAATATGTACTTTAAAAATTTAAAACCAAAGTTCGAAATCACCGAAAACTAAATTCTCAAATTTCTGAATTGAATTCATTTCAAATTCCAAATCAATTTATAAACCATGTTTATAAATTCATTTATAGAACAATAAATGATAATCAATTATTATCATTTCAAACAACCAATTTAATCAACTTATTAAATTCCAGAAAATTTTACTTATATTTTTACAATATAATCAAACAAATTTATTTCATTTACCAAATTTGAAAACAATATTGTGTTAGTTTGCTCTGTTCAAGTGTTTTGGAATTCCTATCGATACCGTTGATCAGACGAATCGATCGAAAACCCAAATCAACATCAAAAACTCAAACAACACAATATATATACATTTTAATATTAATTACAAATACACTCCCTCACTCGGATATCCTCGAATGGATTTCAAAACAAAGATAGAGATTCAAATTAGAGAAACTCTAACTAGAAGAATTCAACTAAAAGGTAGACTCGATAGGGAGATATGATGATTGAATTTCAAATTGGAAGTTGGATAAATTTATATAAATTGCGGGTAACCTTAACCGGGTCAACCGTGATTCCAAGAATAAATTCGATGTCGAATTCTGCGACAAATCGACATTCGATCGCCAGAGATAGCATTCGGGTATAGTAAAAGATAACAGCATCGTAAACCGACAATACAAAATCTCCGGTGAATCAACGCTTATTGTAAAGGGGTGAAACTCCTTTTCAAATCATTCAGAGATTGGCGAGACCGCCGATTTATTATAGATATCATTCAAAGTGGAGTTATGGGATACTGCAGAATCAAAAGACACGAATAGGGGAGACACGAATGGACTTTGGAACCGAAGGGAACGTTCCAAAATTCAAAAAAAACCGAGTCAAAGAAGAAGGAATTCAGGCTCGAACGAACGTGATTCTGTAATTGAATTTACTCTATATGCTGAGTTTTGCCTAAAACCAGAGCTCTGATATCAACTGTAACGACCCACTATTTTGGACCATTCAAATCGACAATAAATCCACACATGTCGGACTTGAATAATTCAAAACAATAGATTGTTAATTTAAATTGGAAAAACTCAACATATACAGTAAATAGGTATAATCACAGATCACAGATACAGAGTAATATAACAACAATGCAGCAGAAACAAAAGAATAGTAGTTCATGAAGCTACTATATATATAACAGGGTTAAACAAGATACAACAGAAGTCTTGAATACAATAGTCAAATACAATATCAGAATACATCACTGGAATCAACTGAATATCTGAAAGCTGGATAGATAGCTGGATCTCCAAGCGAAGCTCCAACTCCAAAGGCGAGTCTCGAATACTGGTACACTCAGTCTGACCCGAGCGTAAAGAAAACACAAAACACTCGAGTCAGGATTAACATTCTTATATCAATAAATCCAACTCAAGTGAAATAACAACTGAAATACAAGTAACTCAAAGGATGTTTGGGATAACCATCCTCTAAGGATCCGTTAAACTATCTACTATGTAATAGTGTACGCTAAGTAGATAATGCCTATCAGTAATATAAAGTATCAAAATAGCGTTAAGGCATTACCATAATCCCCCTTAACACATTTTTATAATGTCATAGTCTATACAGCACGGTAAGTCCCACCGTAAACTAGTGGTTATCAGAGGGTACCCCATAGGTATAACACAAAACAAATCGTAATGGTCGCGATAGGATAAACAGTATGACAAGGTACATGAGGCGATACCAACTAGGACACTAGTAGTTGCCTGATCTAGACTGATGTTGGGCATAGCAGCTACTACCCCAACACCGTGAAACAACACTCCCAAATCAAGGGGTGCACCAAAATAGAATCACATAAGTAATAGATAAGGTATCGAAGAAGTGTGTCCGCTAGGGATGGCGATCCTCAGTGGCCCGACGCGGCTCCTGTTTTAGTCATGTCAGGGGTCATCCAAAATCATTCTCTTTCTTCAGTCAACGCGTTCACCAAAACCATCCACTTCGTTCTGGATCAACACTCCGCGTATATTAGTTATTAAAGTGGTTTTCGGTTTGGACAGAGAGTATGTCCCTAACCGATCCCGGACTCTTCAATAACTACGTAATTATTACACCGATTGGTTATTTAATAAACTTTCAAAATAGCTTATATTTCAAAACCGAAATATCATTGCCATTTCAAAACCATATCCATATGATATCATTTTCACTTCAAATAAATCCATTTCCAAAATCATATCACTTTCCAAAGTTATATCGCTTTTGAAATCGTAAGTCTTTTAAAATCAAAACACTTTGGAAATCAAAACCCTGAAATTCATAACACTTTGAAACTATAGTTTGAAATCATAACATTTTGGAATTCATAACACTTTCCTCTTAAACAGTTTAGATATTAAAATTAGTGTATATAATAAAATAGTTTATAAAATAAAAATAGTTTATATACAATAGTTATCAGTTAAAATAGTTTATAATAAAATAATATATATTGAAAATGATTTATATAAAATAGTTTATATTAAAATAATTTATAAAGTAAAATATAAATAGTTGTAGATATAGTTTTAAAAAAATACTTTATAAAATAAAATAGCTTCCACAAATTCAAAATCGATTCAAATTAACTCGACTTCTAAATTCAAACTTAATCAAATCTCAAATCATCAATTTCAACTCAATTCAATTTCTTAATAAATCATTTCGAATTATAACGATTTCAAATACAGATTTTAAACGCAAAATACCATTAAATTTCAATATATTTCAAAGCCTTAAATATTCCACATTTCAAAAACAAAATTTGATAATTCCATTTATATCTCAATTTAATTTCATTACATTTAGTTTCTGAGATATTTCTTTAATCATTTCAATACATCTAAATACAACTTCAATTTACAAATTTATATAAACAAAATATCCCATTTAAATTTATATAAGTTTGAAATATTCACTTAAGTCACTTTTTAATCAAATTCAAGTTGTAAAACATATCTTAAAATTTCAAATTTAATAGATTTCCAATCAAACTTATTTAAGTATAATTCTTAAATAATTTAAAATTCCAAATCAAATTCAAATTTTATCTTTCAACCTGAAACATTATAAACTCTATATTTGAAAATATAAATTTTACATAAATACTTAAACATATTTTATATTGATTAAATCAACTTTATTAAATCTTTAAAACCAATATTTATTAAAACCATATATTTCTTTTCAAAACCATAGAAATCAATTTCAAAATATTTATATATAAAGACCAACGGTGTCTGTATAAAATTTTCTATCCTATGGTCAAGTGATATAGATATTTATCATTTCAATCCGCAATTTAGTATATACGGGTATATATCTTTCAACCCGTAATCCCAAATTTAATTCAATGAAAATCGTTTGGGTTTATCATTTCAACCCATAACGATTTTCTCCTATTCTACAGATCGTTCGGGTATGTATCATTTCAATCCATAGTGAATTCTATATTAACAGGGAACTTTCAGAGTGATAACAGATATGATAAAAATATAACAACATTGACAGGCATATATCACAGTGATAAATAACAGATAATGGTGTCAGATGTCATAGGTGAACAGATATAGATGATGGCATATATATATATATATATCAATATAAATAATAGATAATGGTGTAAGGTGTCACAGGTGAACATATACAGATGATGGCATGGATATAGCAATATAAATAACTAACAACAACATATTTCAATTGTCGTTTCAATTGCAATCATATTTAATAAATATAAGAATGTTAATCGTGAGTGATTGCTCACCTTTTGAGGCTAGAGAGAATATGCAATGAGAACAGTTATGAATCCAAGCACGAATTCAAAGCTACATGGATATGGACTCGACGGACAAGCTGATAGAAAAGAATCGATGAAACGATTAGAATAAATTAAAATGGAATGTCAATTATACTGTTATACATTTCCTCAAAACCCAGTATACGGTTCATAACACACATAAATAAGATAAAAATAGATATAAATTCCAATATTCCAAATAAGTGTTTTTTTAAAATAAAATAAATCTAAACAAAACAAAAAAATCGGATTAGATATATGATATCAATACAAAACTGTACAACTGATAGACTATTTATTATAATATATATAACTTAACAACAATGGAAGATTAAAAATCTATGTTTAACATATATATATAACTTAACTCATATATATAACTAGCTAACAAATCTACTTACAAACAGATCAAAAAATCTTGTAAACCCGTATGTAAAAGTATATATAATACATTCTATATGCAAAACAGATTATAACATAAATAAAGCTATAATATACTATACTATCAGCTATACATAATGTTTTATATAAAAATTAGAGGAAGAAAAAGCAAAGTTCCAGCAAAAATCAATTTCCAAAGCAAAATCTTCAATCCCAGATTTTTAATAAGCTTATGTTATAACAATATATAATCCTAATATATAACTGCAAATCAATATATACAATCTCAACTGTCAATGTAAGAATGTTCACAAACAGAACATATACAATAAGAGACCCAATTAAAATATTTAGTACTTCAAACATGTATATGTTGTAACCTAAATCACTCTTATATAAACAACACTTACAAATATAAACTAAATATCTATACAAGCAAAACAACACAAACGCAACATTTCACAACCCACGCAAGCAATTGTTTTAAAAACTGTATATATATAAACTCAAATAACATATCATATTAACAACAAAAAAATATATATGTAACAATGCCACATAATTTTTAACTAAGATATCAACAGGTGACAGTATTCATACCTATAAATATATTAGTATAAACTAACATATGTAATATAATTTATACAACAGAAAATGATAATATAAGCTTTCATATATGATGGTATCATATATAGTAAATAAAAATACTTCACATATTAGATAAACTGACATACAATATAACCTCCTTTGTAAAATAATATATATATATATATATAGTAAATATATATTTCAAACCACATGAAATCTCCTTCCAGATCCAATATAAACCTATATAAGCCTATACCCATATGCAGTTCGACACGCTCAAATAAAAAAAATCGAAGTATATAATATATATATATATTACCTAAAAAAATGCAGATGGGAGCTTGGGCTGTTGGCGAGGCTAAGTAAGCTTGAGGGGAAAGTTTGAGGTGGACATGAGGGAGGCTCGGCTGATGGGCAACTCGAGCGGAGGCTGCATGCTAGGCGAATGGAGGAAGAGGTAGGGAAGAACGTGGAAGGGTTCGCGGCTGCTATGGGGTGGTCTCGGTCGGTCACGAGGTGAAGGGAAAGGGAGGTGTTGCAAGGTCAGAGGCTGTCGAAGTGTGGTCGGGTACGGCGTGACTGAGCAAGGAGATGAGAGAGATGAGATGGTGGCGAAGTGAATATGAAATGAAGATGAAGTAAAGTAATGACAGCAGGTTATACCAAACAGTTCATAGGAAGTGCAAACGTTTAAAATAAGCCCCTTTTTCTTTCCAAAGGGAATGAACGAAATAAAAGAAAATTTTGAAAGTCGGTATGCTTGAATTCAAGGCAATATTAAAAGCTGAAGACTGTTAAAATTTTAACGTTGGAACATCGAAATTCACAAGAAATAAAAGACACGGAACCGGTATCGATACGGTAACCGTTTTTGTGGATTCCGCTGTGAACCGGGCTTCAAAACACAGAATAAATATACCGCGGAGATCAGCACGGTGGGACGATCAAAACGGTATACAGATATCAGTGGTATGATTGAATTATAAAAATTCGAATTTTCTACTAGCGAAAAATGCAGCAAAAACGTAGAAAAATAAGATCGACGGAGCTAAAGAAGTCCGAATTTGGAAAAACGAAAAATGACGTCTTCGTCAGAAGATGAATTAGAATTTTTCTATGTAAAAATATTCAGGTTTGGAAAACATTTTATTATCATCAATTTTAACTGATATAAATTGGAATAAAATTACACTAGAAAATAAACTTCTAAATTATCTGATGAAAATTTACCAGTTGTTATGATTAATTAGATGCATTCCAAATATCAAATTTTTATTTCAAAATTTTATCGTTTAAAATTTCACAAAATTTCAACTAATTACGTTATTAAGACAGTTAAAATTTACGGGTCGTTACATTATCAGGACAACAATTTCTATCAAGACAAAGTTGATGGTAGCCACTTCTCAGTCCAAACCAGAGAATATCCCTGCAAGGGAAGTAAACGAATATTTAATTTTAGTAATTCTAGTTCCAGTTGTAATAAAATCTCTAATAATATGATCTGTTTACCTGATTTGAACAGAAGTGGCCGCTCTTTCAACAGTGAGCTTGAGCAAACTGATAATCCACAACCTACAAGTAACAACAATGGATTAGGAGCTCCCCAATCAAGGAGTATCTATATGCTTAATAGTAGTTACTTTTTTGAAGAGATATGTAGAGATGGTATTTGCAACTATCCAGATGGATGCCTCCATAGCAATAACATCATGAATGGTACCTGCAAGGGAAGTATCAAGTCACACATCAATAATAATAATATTAATTACAATATCTCGAATTCTAACCATTTTTTATTCTTACCTTCTATGTCTGGAGGCTACTGCGCTTTTAGCAGTCTACACGAGCATGAAAGAAAGCTTCAATTGGCTATTACGGACCAAAGATTAGGATACAATCACTACAAGATTAAAATCAACAATCAAAATTTTCACTTATCTAATTGGGAAAGAGGAGAAAGCAGTAGGATGAAAGATCTTGCGAGTCCAGCAAATACTGATCATAGCAACAAGTTTAAAGCTCACACTGGTAAAGCCACTAAAGCTACTTGCAAAACATCAAGTCGTGAAGAATCGACCATAGTTGCTGCTGACTTTCGTAAATCTCAATTCATTTTTATGGGCAAAACACTAAATCCTGAAGTTTTTTACAAACATCTTCTAGATCCAAGGCTCGTTAAAGCTTCGAGCAGCAGATCGACCTCGCATGTAGAAGCTGAAACAAAAACCACTCATGAGAGGGATTTCTGCTCCATAATTAAGCTTCGTGGGATACAAAGCTCAGCCATGAAGAATTGGAAGCCTCCTTAAGCCTTAAATTTAGGCTTAAGCGAGTTATTTTGAGTTTCAACCAGAGAATTTTCACGGTGATCTGCCATTTTTTTTCTTTCTCTCGTGAAGTTTTATGGAGGCGATAGTTTACCCTAACAAGTTAGGGTTTGTTTCTATGTAAAGTTCGGTTTCGGGTTACCCCACTTCGAGTATACCTAATTACATGATACCCTGTAACTTTTTGGGCTTGGCCCATTTAACAAGTTTCAAAAAAAAAGTTTATAGATGCTTTGGTTCAAATAATTACTCAATTAAAGGGTTAAGTCTATGGCTGAATGTTTAATAAACTAAGTATTTAGATGCTCATATGGTGCTTATACATCACGCTTGATTTTTTGCTTTCAAAATTAAAAAGTAACGTACGTGCATGCATTTACAATTTGAAAAGGTGTGTTGGTCCACGTGTATTATAACTGCAATAACCAACGGTTATAAGAACTACAGTTAATTTAAATTTAATTGTCAAAGGTCAGGACTTTTGGAATACATGTTTCTAATGTGTCCTTTCCCTTTCTATAAATACATTGCTGCACATAAGGTTGAGTATCAATTTTTTGATTTTCCTTGCCTATTAGATACAATTGCCTTAAGAGAGTTTTGATAAGTGCATTGTTCTATCGTGAGGGTAAATTGTTGTGGCAATATTATCTTAAAGACAATGTCCTACATGCCTTAAACCAAAAAAATTCCATCCCAATATGTTATTCCCTAACAATTTTAAGATAATATTTTAATGAAGACGGATTCAGCAGAATTCAAGATGGCAAACCAGGATATGATCAAACCGAGCCAATTCGATGGAAGCAACTTCACGAGATGGAAAGACAAAATGGTATTTCTACTCACGACATTGAAGATATTTTATGTGCTCGACGTTGGTCTACCAAAATTGCCAGAGCCAAAAGAAACCGATGATGACAAGACCAAAATAGAAAGAAAGAAACATGAAGAAGACGAAGTTTGTCGCGGTCATATACTCAACTCTCTGGTCGCCTATATGATTTACTCAAGTTTTAAGTTGCAAGAAGAAATATGAGATGCCCTTGAAGTCAAATTCAAAAATGAGAAAAAAGATTAGGACATGTGAATTTTTGATACTTAGATCATATGCAAAAACATGGCTATATATCCTTCAAGCATGAACATAACGATAATTGTGAAATATGCATTCAAGCAAAGATGACTAAGAACCATTTCCTAAAGTAGAACGAAATACACAAATTTTGGATCTCGTGCATTCGGATATAAGTGAATTAAATGGTATATTAGCTAGAGGTGGAAAACGATACTTCATTACTTTCATTGATGATTGTTCACGATATACTTATGTGTATTTAATGAGAACTAAAGATGAAGCCTTTAATAAATTCAAGGAGTACAAAACTATTGTTGAAAATCAAAAGGGAAAAGGAATTAAAGTTCTGCACAGTGATAGAGGGTTTGAGTATTTCTCTGTAGAATTCTCTAATTATTGTGTAAAAAATGGTATATCACATCAATCATCATCCCATTATACTCCTCAACAAAATGGTTTGGTGGGAAGGAAAAATAGGACCTTAGTTTATATGGTCAATGCAATGTTATTGAATGCTAAGTTGCCCTTTAACTTGTGGGGGGAGGCACTTGAAACTGCTTGTTGTATTCATAATAGAATTCCCTCTAAGAAATTCAATGTTAGTCCTTATGAAATTTGGAACAATAAAATGCCTAACTTGAATTATTTTAAAGTGTGGGGATGTGTTCCATTTTATAAAGCATTTCATCCTCGTAAAACTAAATTAGGACCTAGAGGCATTAAAAGTGTCTTTGTTGGTTATGCACATAATTCTACGGCATATAGACTTTTAGATTTAAGCTCAAATGAGATTGTTGAAGCAATACATGTTGAATTTCTCGAAAATAAATTTATCAATGATTTTGTGACAAATGAAAAAGACGATATCAGTGTTCCTACTAGTGGGAACAAAAGGAAGCAACCCGAGAATGTAAATGAACCTTGAAGAAGTCAAAGGACAAGAAAAGAGAAATCTTTAGGTCCCGACTTTGTTTCAAATAAGTTAATATTTTTCCTAGTTGAAGGAACTAGAAAAAAAGTGTTGAATTAAATACCCATGACATTTAATGTAGAAGATGACCCCAAATCGTTTAGTGAAGCGATGTCATCTAGGGATGTGGTTTCTTGGAAAGAATCCATAAATTGTTGTGGGAATTCTAACTCGAGACCACTCAAATCAAAATCCCAAAGCACAGCGGAAAACGAGATCATGGTAAGAAGTGCAAAAACAACCTACTAATATCTCAATCCAAAACTCAGTCCAATCCAAAACCAATCACAAACTCCAAACAAGCAGCAGAAAACCAAAGCAATAACAATAAAATAAATCACACACCGATTTATACTGGTTCCACTAACGTCTTGTTAGTGTACGTCCACTTTGAGAGAGAGGCTTTATTAATACCAATGAGAAGAGTACAAGAGATTGATTATGCTGATCAAAATTCTAATAGAATTGATTTGTGGAGAAGAGAATTGAAGAAAATTAAGTTTAGAGAAAACCCTAATTAGTGGAGGATAAACCCTAGATTAAACCCTTAATCTCCTTCCGTCTCCTAGTCTCGAATCCTGAAAATAGCTTATATAATGAACCATCCTTCATTGACAAACACCTGATTTGCCCCCTTGAAGCTCTTCAAGTGAATAAACAAATTTTGGGCTGAAAAAAAACTACACCGCAATAGACGTTTGTCACCACTTTCAGGCTGTAGTAAGCCTGCTAACAGACGTCTGTCACAAGATGACAGACGTCTGTCATAACTCTCAGATTACCAAAACCCTGAGCTCAGGCGTCTGTCACTTTGTGATAGACGTCTGTCACATGTTGTTCCAGTATCACTCCACCTTTTTCGCCATATCTTCCTCCTCCGAGCTTCGATTTGCGAACCATTTTCACCGTCAAAATTCAACACTCCACCTCCACACTATATCCATCTTCAACTCCAACGGTACCATACCATCGTCAACAACCGATAGCACCAACTATCACCACTTCTACCTTCAACCAAACATGAATGCTTTCCCAATGAGCTCGGGCAAAGCCACCGCCCATTGCACTCCATCAACGAGCTCAGGCAAAGCCCCCATCCGCTAACGAAGTGTTGAAAACACCCAAATCCAAAACCGTCTCATCAAAAGACAAAAGCACTACGGAGTGTAAACTAGTACTCACCAAGAAGATAGAATTATAATCTCTCACTGATACTTTTTATCATCCATAACCAAGCTCCTCTCTCAACCGTGCCACCCCATGGCACCTAGCACTCCAACAAGCGAATCAAGTTCGATCAATGCTCGAACTTCCCAACCGGCAGTGACTTAGTGAACATATCCACCGCGTTATCCTTTATGTGCACTTTCCGAAGATATTCTTGCTTATCTTCATCTATGGCTACTAGAAATGACTCTCTCACTTCAATATGTTTAGTTCGTGAGTTAACATCAAATTCTCTGCCAAGTGAATAACACTCTGGCTATCACATCGAAAATTAACAATATCATGCTCGTATCTCAAGTCACACAATAATCGCCTCAAGTAAAGTGCCTCCTTTGCCGCCTCCACCGCGGCTATCAACTCCGCCACCATAGTGGATAAAGCAACTACGGTTTATAATCTCGATCTCTAACTTAAGGCAGTACTTCTAAGTGTGAAGACATATCCGAAAGTTGATTTTCTTCGATCCCTATCACCGGCGTAATCCGAATCACAATAACCAACCAACTTGCAATTCTTCCCATCACTACTACCAAAAACAAGACCATAAGATGATGTACCTCTAAGGTATCTCAATATAAGCTTCACCGCTTTCCAATGCGATTTCCCCGGATCAGCCATATACTGACTAAACATCCCGATGGCATTTGCAATATTGGGCCTTGTACATGACATATCATACATTTAACTTCCAACCGCACTAGCATATGGCACCTTTACCATATAAGCCTTGTCTTTCTCCAAGATAGGCGATCCCTTACTTGAAAGCTTCATATGCAAAGATAAAGGTGTATTTGACGCCTTTACATTCTCCATGCTAAACCGGCAAAGCACTTTCTCTATGTATTCCTTTTGAGTCAATTTCATCTCAAAACGCTTTCGATCTCTTTCTATTTCCATGCCTAATATCCTCTTTGCTTCTCCAAGATCCTTCATTTCGAACTCCGATTTCAAACTCAGTTTTAACTTGTTGATTTTATTCTTATCCTTAGAAGTAATGCGCATGTCATCCACATACAAGAGTAAATACACCCAACAATCATTTTCCAACTTCTTGAAATATAGACAAGCATTCTTGATGCTTCTATCAAAACCATTTTCAAGCATGAAATAATCAAATCTCTTGT
Organism: Allium fistulosum; assembly: GCA_030737815.1. Lineage (NCBI taxonomy): Eukaryota > Viridiplantae > Streptophyta > Magnoliopsida > Asparagales > Amaryllidaceae > Allium > Allium fistulosum. The sequence continues at coordinate 538,592,776 of CM060901.1, read as the reverse complement.
ACCATTGTCTAGGTGATTGGTTTAAACCATATAGTGATTTTTTAACTTGCAAACCAAATTTGACTTACCTTCTACAACAAAACCTTCCGGTTGTTCCATGTAGATGTCTTCATCCAAGTCACCATGCATGAAGGCGGTTTTCACATCTAGTTGCTCCAACTCCAAGTTGTGAATAACAACTAGCAAGTAATATCCGGATTTAAGTATGGCGCACAACTGGTGTGAATATCTCATCATACTCCTTTCCCTTCCTTTATGCAAACCCCTTAGCCACTAGCCTAGCTTTGTACCTCCCTTCGTCCTTCACCTTGTATATCCATGTGCACCCAATTGCATGGTTTCCTTTAGGAAGTGGAACCAAATCCCAAGTTTAATTCTTCGATAACGATTGCATCTCTTCCTCCATGGCACAAATCCACTTCGAGCTATCACTCAACTTCATGACGTCATCAAGGTCCATCGCTCATCTTGAACTACGTGAAGAGGATAGTCCAAATTATCACAAAAGCTAAGATAGTTCCAAACACTATATCTATTGGGTGGCCTTATAGCACGACGACCCACCCGACTAGCATTACCATCACCCAAACTACTTTCAGCTCCACCTTGAACCGAATCCCCTCTAAAATAATGTACATCACCAACACTACTAGAGGAACCCTATGGACTATGTGATGCTACATCAACCGTTTCCCTCCTCACAAGCATCTCCTACTACTCTACTCCTTGGACAAAATGTGGGAATAACTTTTGTCTCCTTTGATTCACCATGAACCAAATCCGGAACATCCGATGAGCTCTCATTCTCCTTGAACAAAGCCGACTCATCCAAAGTAACATGACGAGAATTCACAACCTTCTTCGTTTCCGGATTCCATATCTGATAGCCTTTTACACCATTTGTATAACCACGTAAGATACCTTTGAAAGCTCTAGGTTCAAGCTTATCATTTCCCGGATCATGCACATAAACCAGACTGCCAAACACATGAAGATAACTCAAGTCAATGCTCTTTCCCTTCCACAGTTCTTTTGAAATTTTGTTACCAATAGCCAAGCATGGAATTCGATTAATAATATGCACCACAATTGATAAAGCTTCGGTCCAAAATCCCTTAGACAAACCGATGTAAATCTCAAGCACGAGCTTTCTCAAGTAGAGTACGATTCATCCTCTCCGCAACACCATTCGACTGTGGATCTCCCAATGTAGTGAAATGCCTCCGAATACCATGATGCTTGCAAAACTCCAAGAACTCTTCGAAAATATACTCTCCGCCATTGTCGGACCTTAGAACCTTCAAAGACTTGCCACTCTCATTCTCAACAAGAGCTTTCTATGCTTTGAACTTTGCAAATGCCTTCGACTTGGCCTTCATTACATACAACCATACCTTTCGAGAAAAGTCATCAATAAAAGAATTATAATAGCGAGCTCCTCCCAAAGAAGCTACCGGTGCCGGTCCCGAAATATCCATGTGAACATACTCAAGAACCCTTCCCAGATCATATTTTCCTTCACCGAATGATACTTTAGTTTGCTTTTGCATGACACATTCCTTGCAAAACTCAAGTTTGTTTAAACTCTCTCCACCGATCATCTCCCTCTTCCGAAGAATATCCAAACTCCTCTCCGAGACATGACCTAACCTCAAATGTCACAATCTAGTTGCATCCCAGCCACGAGAACTATCAACCCCCACACAAGTTTCACCTTTCATAGTCACTAGCTCCTTAAAGCAAATAAACATCATGAGTCCTAGCACCCTTCATCACCACAAGCACACCCTTCGAAATCCACAAGCTATCACTCTCAATAGTGATCTTACAACCTAAAGAATCCAGCTACCCCAAAGAGATAAGAGACTTTGAAGTCCCAGAACATAGCGTATATTAGTGTGAGTATGAACCACTCTGTCAAACATCCGAATTTACATAGAACCAATGCCTTTCGACTTACAAATTGTACCATTACCTATAACAATTGAATTTCCTTCTTTATTGACAGAAGAAGAAAAATAATTCCTATTCGACGTCATATGATAAGACACTTCCGAATCGAGCACCCATTCGCTAACCAAAACATCAGATGCTACCGCCGTCAACACATCTACGTCTCCCTCACCAACTACACTCTCCATCGCTACGGATGAAGATGCTACTTCCTTCTTTGCTTTCTCCTTGTCCGGACACTCGTTCTTCCAATGTCCGGGCTTCTTACAAATATAGCACTTGCCCTTTCTTTCCTTCGACTTTCCTCTCCAACCGGGGTTCCTCGATTTAGAACGCCTACAGTTCCCTTTCTTCTCATATCTCTCCTTCTCCACAAATAAACCATGACCACTATTAGCACCACTACTTCCATCACCCAACTCCTTCATTTGATCCCGCAACTTCTTGCTAAGAAGACCATTTTTGACATCGTCAAGAGTCAAAGTATCCCGACTATAGATCAAACTATTTGAGAAACCCGTATAACGGTCCGGCAACAAACACAACAATATCATCGCCTTTTTCTCTTCCTCAATATTCAAATCTACCGCCTTCATCTTCACTAGCAAATCATCAAAGGTATTCAAGTGCGCCTTTAACGAAGTACCTTCTTTCATCTTATAGGTGAAGAACGTTCGCAACAAGATCAAACGATTAGTTAGTGACTTCTTCATATACAATTCCTTTAACTTGTCCCAAATACCCTTAGTGGTAGTCTCACCACGAATTTCGGAGATAACATTCTCCCCCATAGCAAGTTGAAGTGTGTGAATGCCCACTCTTCCATTTCCTCTCTCTCAACATCTGAGATGTCTGCCAGCAACAAATGTGTGTCAAACACTACCCAATGCACCTGATTCCTCCTTAGAACCGCTTTCATCTTTAATTGCCACTTTTCAAAATCATTATTACCATTCCACTTGTCTATAACATATTATGATCCTGAAGCCGCATACGATCCACGTACATAAGGCGTTACCCCAGTTGGATTAACTATTGAGGAACTACCTGAGGTATTATCTGATTCTGACATTTTCACAACCACCTACCAACACCAAAAGCTCTGATACCAAATGTCGTGGCAATTCTAACTCGAGACCACTCAAATCAAAACCCCAAAGCACAGTAGAAGACGAGATCGTGGTAAGAAGTGCAAAAACAACCTATCAATATCTCAATCCAAAACTCAATCCAATCTAAAAACTAATCACATTCTATAAACAAGCAGTAGAAAAAAAGCAATAACGATAAAATAAATCACACATCGATTTATAGTGGTTCCACTAACATCTTGTTAGTGTACATCCACTTTGAGAGAGAGCCTTTATTAATACCAATGAGAAGAGTACAATGATTGATTACAATGATCAAAATTCTAATAGAATTGATTTATGGAGAAGAGAATTGAAGAAAATTAGGTTTAGATAAAATCCTAATTAGTGGATGATAAACCCTAGTTAAACCCTTAATCTCCTTCCGTCTCCTAGTCTCGAATCCTGAAAATAGCTTATATAGTGAACCATCCTTCATTGAAAAATTCCTGATTTTCCCCTTGAAGCCCTATAAGCGAATGCACAAATTCTAGACTGAAAAGAAAGTTTGTAAATGAGTGAAATCATTATATGGTTTGAAACAGGCTCTAAACAATCGCATGATAAGTTTGACGCAATAATTCTGTCAAACAGTTTGAACCACAATAGTGTAGATAAGTGCATATATTCTAAATTCATCTAGGATTATGGAGAAATCATAAGTTGTTTTGTAGACGACATGTTGATATTTGGTACCAACATGATTGGAGTAAATAAAATCAAGAAATATCTAACTTCTAAATTTAAGACGAAAGGTCTAAATGAAGTAGATACTATTTCGAGAATTAAAGTAAGGAAACATAACATGGGTTTTACTTTAAGTCAATCTCACTACATTGATAAGTTGCTTCAAAAGTATTATCTGAAGTGAAAGAAGCAAACACTCCATATGATTCAAGTGTAAAGCTTTCAACCAATGATGGTAGAGCAGTTACACAACTAGAATATGCTAGTGCAATTGAAAGTCTTATTTAAGTTATGCATTGTACAAGACCTAATATTGCATTTTCAGTATGCAAACTTTCAAGGTATACAAGTAATCCTAGCAATGAGAATTGGAAAGGAATAAATAGGATACTAGGATATCTTAAAAGAACATCTAAGTTGGCATTAACTTATTATTCATTTCTAGATAAACTAAAAGGTTATTCAGATGTGAGTTAGATAACAAGTGCTAATGATAATAAATCCACTACAAGTTGGGTTTTTACATTGGCAGGAGGTGCGATTAGCTGGGCCTCAAAGAAGCAAACATGTATTACACATTCGACTATGGAGTTGGAGTTTGTAGCCCTTGCACCTGAAAGCAAGGAAGAGGAATGGACGAAAGATTTGTTAACGAAAATAAAGTTGTGGCCACAACCAATGCCAGCCATTTCATTATGTTGTGATAGTCAAACAAAAATGACTAGAGCATAAAGTCAGGGTTATAACAGAAAATCTAAACATATAAGCATGAGACATGAGTATGTGAGAGAGTTGATCTCACATGGTATCATTACAATTGTCTATGTAAAAACAGACAATAATTTAGCAGATTCCTTTACTAAAGGTTTACCAAGGGATATTGTAAGAAAAACATGTAATGGGATGGGATTAAAATTCTATGAAAGCACCGGCTGTGGGAACCCAACCTTATTTAGTGATACAAACTAAAGGTTTAATGGGTAATAACAAGTTGCTAATAAGTGCTTAATAAAACATTAAGTTAATGTTTGTAATAAGATTGTACTCGGGATGAGTTGAAACTCTTAGTGGAGGAAAATTGTTATATTATGTGTACGGATAAATAATAATGGAACTCCACCTATTTGGATATAGAAGTGATGCCGTTTCAATAAGTGGGTTTTATAATTTAACTCTTATAAATATTCAAGAACTAGGTTAGCATATGGCCATAAAAGTGCTAAAACTGTTTGAGACCTCTCTAGAAATTGGATGATATTATGTGCATAGTATTTTCGAATTCAATAAAAGGAGTATAGGCTTAATCCTCGAACACCGTAAACTTCATTGAAACTTTAAAATATTAATGCTATGAAAGGGTTTAAATCGTAAGATACCTTTTCTTAAGCATAATATTATCATTTTTAATAGGCCAATGAGTATATGTATATATTATAGCCCAGTGGGGGATTGTTTGAGTAGACCATAATATATAAGTAAATTTATAGACACTTTGGTTCATATTATTACTCGATTAAAGGGTTAAGTGAGTGGCTAAATGTTTAATAAATTAAGTATTTAGATGCGGTTTTTTGCTTTTAAAATTGAAAAGTAATCTACATGCATGCATCTATAATTTGAAAAGATGTGTTGGTCCACATATATTATAACTGCAATAACCAACAGTTGTAATAACTAAAGTTAATTTAAATTTAGTTTTCAAAGGTCGTGGCTTTTGGAATACATGTTTCTAATGTGTCCTTTCCCTTTATATAAATACCTTGTTGTACATATGGTTGAGTATCAATTTCTGATTTTCCTTGCCCGTTAGATACAACTGTCTTGAGAGATTTTTGACAAGTGCTTTGTTGCATCCTGGGGGTAAATTTTCATGGCAATATTATCTTAAAGAGAGTGTCCTACACACCTCAAAGCAATATAATTATGTCCTAATATTTTATTCCCCTAACACGGTCTCTAGCTTCTCAAATTCGAAAGCAGTTGAACTTATCTCGCACCAAAAGAGATCCTATTCAGGGCTTCAATCATAGTACCTCAACTTTGGTATCAAGGTATTTAAGAGGTATTGTTATACACTGCACTAATTTTAATAGAATATGAAACGGTAGCAAAGCATTGAACCCGTTGATATAGTATCGTCATAAGGCAAATATGGTTCGGGTATAAGGAATTAATAAAGCCCAAGGCCCATCATCGGTTTATAATACTATAACTGTTGTAAATTGTAACAACCCATATTTTTAACAATTATTTTAAATAGAATTTATTTGAAAACTTTGATTTTTAAATCATTTTAAATTGAATTTTTGTAATTTTCCAATGAAATTTTGGATTTTGTTTATAATTTATTTTCCAAATATAATAAATTAATGATTTTCTGGAAATTTTATATTTTGGTCAACTTTGGCCAAACTTTGACTTTTCGTTGAAATTTTAAAATTTGAGTTTTTTTTACTTTTAATCTTTTTCTTTGAAGCAGTATTTGTTTCTGATATCTGTTCTGCTTTTCGTTTTGTAAAATTCTATTTTATACTTTTTAAAATTTGATAAAATTCAGCGTTTATTACTCTCGATAAATCGTACTTATATAAATGTGAAACAATACCACTTGAATTGTAGTAGTTGATATGCTATGTTATATGCTCACATTTGCCTGTTATCTGACATTATATGATGATATAACCTGTTTATATATCTGTTACATCACTTGACATCAAATGATATGCTATACTGTTTATTTTATTTTCTGTTTCTCACACTGCAAGTTCCCTTTCACTATGGGTTGAAATGATACATACCAAAACAGACATTAGAATAAGGGAAAATCGTTATGAGCTGAAATGATAGGCTCAAGCGATTTTTATCTATTTTGTTTTGACTTGGGATTGCGGGTTTGAAATGATAGAACCCGGATTTTTCATTTTAAATTACGGATTGAAATGATACATATCCGTATCACTTGACCTAGGCTAAAAAATATTATACAGACCCGTGGTTTATTTTAGATAATAGTTTTTTGAAATTTTTTAAGTATTTTGAAATATTAAATATATGTGATTTTGAACTTAAGTTTGATATAATAGTTTTCTGAAATTTTAAGTATGTTGAATTATTAAATATATGTGATTTTGAACTTAAGTTTGATATAATAGTTTTCTGAAACTTTAAGTAATTTGGAATACTAAATATATGTGATTTTGAACTTAAGTTTGATATAATAGTTTTCTGAAATTTTAAGTATTTTGAAATATTAAATATATGTGATTTTGCACTTAAGTTTGATATAATAGTTTTCTGAAACTTTAAGTAATTTGGAATACTAAATATATGTGATTTTGAAAATTTTTAAGTATTTGGAATTTAAATTATCTGAGATTTTAACTTAAATTGGATTTAAATGATTTAAATAAATTTTATAGTGATTTTATGTAAGTTAAAGCAAATTAATGATTGAAAATGTAAATTTTGATTAGACTTAATAATCGAAAATTTCGTGTTAAATGGAATTTTAAGCTTATGGTAGTGATAAGAATATTTTATTTATGAAATGGGTATTTTAAATAAAGCATTAAGTTATTTGTTAAAATAAAAGTTAGGTAAATTAATGTATTTTGACTTGATAAATGAATTATAATTTAAATTGGATATTTGTTAAATAAATGTTATTTTATTAAAAATTATAAGTTAAGTAATATCCAAATAAATAATTTTGAAATGTGAAATAAGTTTGATAAGTTAAAAATGATAAAAGTTGAAAATATATTGTTTTAAAGTGTTATAATTTACTTATAACAGAAATTGTAGCGTTTCAGAAATGCTGTGATTTTAATGTACCATTTTCCAATCTACCACTATAGCTACTGTAATACTTTATAAGTGCTGTTGTTTCTGAAATTGAACTGTTTTGAAATAATAATATAGCTAGTGTAATACTTTATAAGTGCTGCTGTTTCAGAAATTGAACTGTTTCTGAAATAATAATATAGCTATTGTAACACTTTATAAGTGCCGATGTTTCTGAAATTTCAATATTTTTAGAAATTGTTATAATTGAATGAATGAACTTAGAAATGCTACAATTTTGAAAATTGAATAACTGATTTGAAAGTATATTGACTTCATATTTAATGGTTCAAATGAATATTTTATGATTTCAAAGTGTTATAAAATTTCAAGGTTTGATTTCCAAGGCGTTTTGATTTTTAGTACTTATGATTTTGAAAACATTATAACTTTGGAAAGTGATATGATTCTTGAAATGGATATAATTGAAGAGAAAATGGTATTGTTTTGATATGGTTTAAATGAATATGTTTTGATTTGAAATATAAACCATTTTGGAATTTATAACCACGGGTTATAATAACGGTTGGTTGTTAAAGAGACCGGGATCGGATATGGACATACTCTCTGTCGATACCGAAAACCACTTTAACAACTGTGTACGCGGTGGAGATTCCAGAATGAAGTAGGATGGAGGCGACGATCCTATTTAGTTATATACGTGGACCCGACTCCCATGAGTTGGCATAAGGTGGCTAAAACAGGAGCGATTGACGGGCCAATGAGGTAGCTCCTCTGATCGGACACACTTCTTCAATAACATTCTATTACTTTATGATTGATTTGATCGCCATCCTCGATTTTTGATTTGGGAGTGTGTTCCGTGGTGGGCGGTAGTGGCTACAATACGTTTCCACCAGCCCGGATGCGTAATTGGTATATCTACTCTGGCATTGCCTCGTTGTGCCGTGTCACCTACCATAGCGAGCTTTACTACGAGTTTGATTTGTGCCGTAGCCTGTGGAGTATTTAGGGTACCTCCCGATCTGGAGGTGCGTTGATACTGGACAGACTACTAGGACTATTATGTGTTAAGGGGGATATGGGTAACTCCTTAACGCTATTTAAAAGTAAGTTTATTTTACTATTAGACATTATTATAATAGAAAATATTACTACATAGTAAATAGTTTAACGGATCCTTAAAGGATGGGCGATCCTAAGCATCCTTTAAGTTACTTGAGCATTTCTATTTCAGTTTACTTGAGTTGGTTTACATTGTATAAGTATGTATGTCCCGACTTGAGTGTTTTGTGTTTTGCTTTACGCTCGGGTCAGACTGAGTTGTTCCAGTATTCAAGACTCACCTTTGGAGCTGGAGTTCCGCTTGGATCCATCTATTGATTCTGCTTTCAGTCATTCAGTTGATTCCAGTGATGTATTCAGATCTTTTATTTGACTATTGTATTTAGACATCTTTGTATTCATAAATCCTGCTGTATCTTGTTTAACTCTTTTATATACATAGTTGCTTCATGAACTACTATTCTCTCGTTTCCGCTGCATTACTGTTATATTACTCCGTGTCTGTGATTCTATGATTATTTATTTACTGTATATATTGAGTTTTGCCAAATTTTATTTATAATCTATTGTTTTGAATTATTCAAGTCCGACATGTGTGGATTTATTGTCAATTTGAATGGTCCAAAATAGTGGGTCATTACATTTGGTATAAGAGCTCTGGTTTTAGGCAAAACTCAGTATATAGAGTAGATTAAATTACGGAATCACTTTCGTTCGAGCTTGAATTCCTTCTTCGATTTGGTTTCCTTTGAATTTTGGAATGTTCCCTTGGTTCCAAAATCCATTCTTGTCCTTTCCTACTCGTATTCTTCCGGATTTTTGGGTATCCCATAGCCCCACTATATGATTTGTAAGGAAGTGAAACTCCTTACAATAGGCATTGATTCACCGGAGATTTCTGTATCCTCGGTTTACTATGCTGCTATCTCTTGCGATATTCGAATTTTATCTTTTGAGATCGAATGTCGATTTGCCTCTGAATTCTACCTCTATCTTATTTTGAAGTCACGGTTGACCGATTAAGGTTGCCCGCGATTTATATAAGTCTAACCATTTTTCTTCTCTCTTTGAAATCTATTTATCTTCGTATCGAGCTTATCTTCTAGTTGAATTCTTTTGGTTAGGATCCCTCTATATTTGAATCTCTATCCTTTCTTTGAAATCTATCTTTGAATCATCGGAAGAGGGAGTGTATTTTGTATCTTGTTATTCATATTAAAATGTTTTATATATTGTGTTGTTTGAGTTGTTGATGTTCGTTTGGATTTTCGATCGATTCGTCTGATCAACGCTATCGATAAGATTTCCAAAGAACTTGAATAGAGCAAACTGACACAATATTATTTTCAAATTTGATAAATAAAATTAATTTGTATTATTATATTGAAAAAATATTTGGAATTTAATAAGTTAATTAAATTGGTTGTTTAAAATGATAATATTTGATTTTCACTTATTGTGCTATAAATGAATTTGTAAATATGGTTTATAAAGTAATTTGAAATTTAAATGAATTTAAATCTAGAATTTGAGAATTTAATTTTAGATAATTTCAAACTCTGGTTTTAAAGTTTCAAAGCTTTATAATGTATATTATTTAAGGTATTTTCGAATAGAAACCATTTCAGGTCAGTACTCTCTTCTTTTGTCGCTGGAAAATAATTTTGGTGATGATGGTCGCATCATCGACATTCATTTTCGAGTTTCGAAGTGGAGAGACCATTCAGTAGCTTTGCTACAGTTCTGTTTTGGAAATTCAATTGATTTAAATTTCTTAAGTATGATTTGATTTATATATATAGGTATATTATTCTAAATTGATTTGATTTGATATATATAGTATATACATTTATCTCTAAATGGTTTGAAATGAATCGGAAATTTAATTCTTTAATTTGTAGTAAAGGATGATTTTGATTATAGATAAATCCAAAAAATTTGAATAAGTATTTAAACATGAATAATTGAATTGGAATTTTTTTATTGTATAATCCTCTATTGCATTCTAATATAACTTACCTTAATTATTCAAAAGTTAACTATGTAATGGAATTTTATACAATATAAAATGATGATAAGGAAATTTTAAATAATTTGAGTGGTTATAATGAATATGATCAGAAGGGACATTATGCTAATAGTTGCCCTGCTTCTGTTGGTACTGCTGTTCCCCCTTATACTCCCGCTCCTAGTGATACCCAAGGTACCCTTCCGGGCATCTTTTCTTTATTTCATCATCCTGTTCATGTTTTATTTGATATTCGAGCTTTCCATAGTTTTAGATCTGTAGATCTTTGTGATAAGTTTGAACATTTCCTTTCTCCTGAGCATGTTCTAGTAGTTTCTATGTTCTGGGTCTCGACGCTTTTGATTTGTTGCTTGGAGGTGATTGGCTGAAGAGACACGAAGCCGTTATCTCCTAGAAATCCCGAACTGTTTCTCTTGTTGATGATTCTGGTAACTCTTTGGTTATTATGTGCTGTATGCCTCAGGTTTTTTCTGGCAGCTTTATTTATTATTTTGATTCTTCTCCTTGTGATCTTTACTCGACTCCTATGGTCAAACTCTATCCCGATGAATTTGGTGAAGTCACTGCTTTACCTCATAAGCGGGAAATCGAATTTCGTACCGATCTTATTCCTGGAGCTATTGTTTTCTATCAGCTTGATCTTGCCTTAGTTTCACTAGCTCAGAGTTTCTGAGGAAAGTATCCCCAAGACTGCTTTCCATACTGAGAATGGTTTCTATGAAGGGTTAGTCATGTTTTTTGGTTTGACTAATGCTCCTGTTTTCTTTTTGATCTTGTTTTTGTTTTGATATTATAGTCTTCTCTAGTCTGAGGAAGAGCATGAATCTCATTTGAGCTTTGTTCTGGAGACTCTTAGGAGTCATCAGTTGAAAGCTAAATTCTTGAAAAGCCATTTCTGGAAGGATGAAGTACAATTTCTTGGGCATATTGTTTTTGGTAATGGAGTTTCTGTTGATCCAGTTAAGATCGCTGCGATCGATGTAAGTCTTCTTTTCCTTCTCTTTTCTCTTTATCATTCAATCACTCTATCTTTTCCGTTGTCCTGATATTTCTCCCTATTCTGTACAGGATTGGGAAACGCCTAGGACTTCAATTGATATTCGTAGTTTTCTGGGCCTCGCCGATTATTATCGGAGATCCATTGAGAATTTTGCTTGGATGGCTGCACTTTTCCTTGCTTTGACTCATAAGAATATTAAGTTTTACGAGAGTATTTGGGTTATTGTGGATAAACTGACCAAGTCCGCTCATTTCATTCCGGTCAAGTCTATTCGCTTTGCTTCCTGTTTGGCTGTGATATATGTGAGAGTGATTGTTTATTGTAACGACCCGATATTTTTAACCATTCGCATCCGCACATGTCGGACTTGAATTGCTCAAAATACCGCGTTGTAAATAAAATTTGGCAAATCTCCTAATATACAGTAAATAAATAATCACAGATCACAGACACAGAGTAAAATAATGCAGCGAAGTAAAAGAAATAGTAGTTCATGAAGCTACTATGTAAATATATCAGAGTTAAATACGATACAATAGAAGAAATAAAGTACAACAGAAGTCTAAATATGATAACCAAGTACAAGCTGAATAGAACAACAGAACTGAAATAGATAGGACAAGACAAGCAGATAATCTCCAGCGATTCAAATCTCCAAGAGAGCGGAAATCCAAATCTGTGAATAACTCAGGCTGACCCAAGCGTAAAGCAAAACACAAAACACTCGAGTCAGGACAATATATACTTATATAATGTAAACCAACTCAAGTGAACTGTAATAAAGGTACAAGTAACTTAAAGAATGCTTGGGATCGCCCATTCTTTAAGGATCCGTTAAACTATCTACTATGTAGTAATATTCGCTATTATTATAATAACGTCTAATCATAAAATAAACATACTTTTAAATAGCGTTAAGGCTTTACATTTTCCACCTTAACACGTAATATGCCAATAGTCTACACAGTACCTGCATACCCCGAGAGGCTACGAGAAGATACTCCATAGGTACGACACAAATAGAAACTCGTAGTAAAGCTCGATATGGTAGGTGACACGGCACACAAGGCAATGCCAGGGTAGATATACCAATTACGCACATGGACTGATGGAAACGCATAGCAGCCACTACTGCTCCACCTCGAACAACACTCCCAAATCAAGGGTACGCACCAAATCAATCACAAGTAATAGAATGGTATCGAAGAAGTGTGTCTGATAAGAGGTGCTACCTCACTGGTCCGAGATCGCTCCTGTTTAAGCCACCTTATGCCAACTCATGGGAGTTGGGTCCACGTATATACCTAAGGATCGTCGTCACCATTCTACTTCATTCTGGAAACTCCACCGCGTACACAGTTGCAAAGTGGTTTTTGGTATCGACAGAGAGTATGACCATATCCGATCCCGATCTCTTTAACAACCAATCGTTATTATAACCCGTGGTTATAGTTTAAAAATAGTTTATACTTCAAAATAGAATATCATTTCAAATCCAAATCTTTATCAAAATAAAGATTAAATCAATTCCAAACCATTTCAATATATTTAAAATATCATATCATTTCAAAACTTCATTTCAAATCATTTCAGTATATCAAAATACCATATCTTTCCAAAACTTCATTTCATGTCATTTTAATATATCAAAATATCAAATCTTTCCAAAACTTCATTTCAAATCATTTTTATATACCAAAATATCATTTGAGTTCAAATCTAAATATTCAACTTTAAATACTTTTTAAATTCAAAGATATCATTCATTTATTATCATTTCAAGTCACCTTTTAAATAGTTTATTTTTTAATCAAAATAATTCATCTAAACCATTTAAAAGTGTAAATATTATACTTTCAAATTAAGTATTAAAATTTTCAAAGTTTCAATTCAATTCAATCATTTATTTCAATTAAATTTCCATAGACCATTTCAAATCTTATAAATTTCAAATATAGATTTAATCCACAAAATAACTATTCAAATTATAAAATAAATTCCAAAGCTTTATTATCCTATATTTCATCAGTCCAATATCTTTTAAATAGATTCAAATTACAAGTAAACCAAATATTTTTCATACTAATATAAACTTCAATTATTTATTCCAAGATTTAATATCATTTCAAATTCATTTCAAAATATTAAAATATCATTTCAAAACATCATCTATTTAATTTAAATTTAAATACCATTTAATCACATTTCAAAATAGTTGTATTTCCCAAATCAACTATTCCATTTAAATCATTTAAAGTCAATTCATTATATTTAATAATTAAATATTTAATTTCCAAAATTTAATCTTTTTCAAAGATCATTTATTCATTTAAGTTTATTAAAACAATGAAAATTCAACTTTCGCAGCACTAAGGAAATGCTACGTAATGTTATGTTTTAAAACAGTTCATTAACAAAAAAACGGCATTTAAAATGCTGTAATATCTTAATTTAGTTTCAATTAAAATTTTAGTTAAATTTAACAACTATAGCATTAACAAAGTTCTATAATAACCCTTAGTTAAATTTTGCTATTAGGTTCATTTAAAACAACCACAGCATTTTCCAATGCTGTAATATCTTTACATTACATTTCAAAAATGCTGTCAAATCAAATTCAAAGTTTTTATTTACAATTTCACACATAATTAAGTTTTAATATAAATCATTTTTAACTTATAAAATCATATATTTTCACATTTTAAAAACAATCATTTAAATACCATTATTTCTATGATTTTATAAAGTCAAATTTCCATACAAAAATCAAATTAAATAACAATTAAATTTTCATTTCTTTAATTAAATTCTTAACTTAACAACTAAGTTTAAATTTACAAAATATAACTTATTTCCATTTATTTTACTTAATTAGAATTTCACTTTTAAACAAATTCCACAAAATTCAATTTAAGTTATATTTCCAAATTCAACTTAAATATTCAATTATTTCATATTTAATTTATACAAAATCATTAACACTTTAAAATTATTATTACTTAATAAAAATCATTAAATTCATCTTTTAAATCAAATTTGTCATATATTCATACTTTACATAAATTCCATTTATAAACAAAATCATAAATTTCAAAATTTACTTATATTTCAAATTCTACTTCACCATTTACTTAATTCACTTATTTAACTTGTAGAAAATCACAAATATTTTATAGAAATCATTTTAATAAAGTTTAAATCAAAATATCATAATATTTGCATTTTTAAAATATTTTAAAATTTTTAGAAAAATATATAAACCACGGGTCTGTAATAAATTTTCTAGCCTAGGTCAAGTGATACAGATATATATCATTTCAATCCGTAATTTACAAAGAAAAACCGGGTTCTATCATTTCAAACCCGTAATTCCAAGTTAAATAAAATAAATAAAAAGTCGCTCATGCTTATCATTTCAGCCCATAACGATCTTTCCCTATTCTAAAGTTCGTTCGGGTATGTATCATTTCAACCCATAGTGAACCTAATCTACAGGGAACTTGTAGTGTGATAAACTGATAAAATAACAGAATAGTATGAAATAACAGTAATATATGATATAACATATATAATAACTGGGTTAAACATTATATGATCATAATACAACAGTTATAACAGGATGATATAATTTTACAAATTCAAATGGTGTCAGTTTACTAGTTATATAAATACACATCGTCTGGTGAGAATTACTCACCTATTCAGAAGATATCCACCAAAGCACACAACACAAACATAATGAAGGCATGATGACATGGATATGGCTTGAGAGTGGAGAGCCAAAGAAATTGGACTTGTTCAAATATTTACACAAAACAATACAAGCATATGTAAGTTTCAACTCGAATTAAACATCAAATAACATTAGAATTCAAAGCCCAAAACAATGCCAATTTCTTTGCACTTGTTCTCAACCTCATATGCTTCAGTTAGACATGTGTTAAGCTCAGCCAAGGCAGGTGATTGGGTCTGGTTTGGGTCACAAAAGGGTCGGCCATCATGGGTTATCAAGGTGAATAGGTATAGGTGCAACACTTTACAAAACAAGGCAAATATCATCACATCTTGGCTCTTATTGGGCTCGGCCTCAAGCTCTATGTTCATGGCCTGATGTCCAGATGGTGGTGGTTGATGTGGCAGAGGTTGGAGGTTAGGTCAGAGGTGGTGGAGGAAGTGGTGGCTAGAGGTTGGAGGTTAGGTCAGAGGTGGTGGAGGAAGTGGTGGCTAGAGGTTGATTGAAGGTGTTGGAGCAAAACTAGGTCATCTAGTGTACATAGGAATGGTTTTGGTGCAATTTTGTGATGATCTCATGCCATGGTGTGGTCGACCTGGTGGGGTGATGGTCTGGAGGTGGTGATGATCAGCATACGTGGTGGTGGAGGTTGGCCAAGGGCTGGTGTAGGAGGAGCTGATCAAAATAGTGGAGAACAAATGCAAAGATCAAGTAGAAATATAGGAAAAACAAAGAAAAAGAGAAGAGATTACCTAACTTTTGATCAAACAAATGATGATAGCTGTATATTTTTGTTTGAGGAATGATAAGTTCATGTGAAAGAGAAATGAAAATAAGGAGGTACGGCTGAAAATGAGAAACAAAGGCACGACCAAGCAATTAAGAAAGGAGTTTGGAAAGTGAAAGGTCGGAAATGCAAAGAGACTTTGGAATTTCAAAAGTTTAAAACTCTTCGAATTTCCTCTATTCTCTTTTTATAAGTTTAAATATCTGTAAATACATATAATTTCAGTAAAAATTCGAAAATGTAACAAAAATATAAAATATAAATAAATAATTATTAATTATACATGATAAAATAAGAAAATAGCACAGAAAATGAAACTAGTCTAGAAAAATTTGAAAATAAACAGAATAAACTTTGGAAAATTTATATGGACTTGGAAAATATTTATAAATAAAGATAAGAATATAAAATATAAATGCATTCACAAAAATGAATAAATAAATTTTAATTAAATATAATTTAAATGAAGAAAATAGTAGAAAAATGGAAACTACCCTTTAAAAATAGAAAATAAATGCAACATAATTTGGAAAAATTCTTTTATCACTTTAAAAATATTAAAAGACAAAAATATAAATAAAATAACATATTAACACATATTAAAATAAAATATGACAAAGAAAATAAAATTTATATCATTTAAAATAGACAAAATTGTTAAATAAAACAAATTATACTCAAAATTGAAATGTACATAACTTTCACATTTTAAATCCGTTTCCAATGAAACGAAAAGCAGTATTCATGTTATAAAATCTATTTTCATAATAAAAGATAAAATTTAAGAATTTAAATATTTAAATTTGAAATTTAAAAGTCAAAGTTTGACCAGTTTGAACAGAAATTCACTTTTCAGTGAAATATCCAATTTATACTAGTTTGAAACTATAATTCACTTAATAATCAACATTTATATTTTTAAAATGAAATGTTTGAAATAAAATAAATTTAAAATAATTTAAAAATAAAAGAAAGTCCAATTTAAAAAATATACAAGAATCTAGGGTTGTTACATTTATCTTCATGGGGTTCCTATCATTATTGTTTGTGATAGAGATCCCATATTCATCAGTCAGTTTTGGAGAGTCTTTCTGGAATCTTTGGATACTCGCTTGAATTTGAACACTGCTTGCCATCCACAGACCAACGATCAAACGGAAAGAGTGAATCAGATTTTGGAGGATCTTTTTTGTTCTTGTGTTCTTGATTTTTGGAGGATCTTGGAAAGATCATCTCCATCTTGTCGAATTTACCTATGACAACAGTTATCAGGTATAATTTCAATTTACGGTTTTACCTTGCCTTAATCCTCTATCCATCTTCTTTACCTTTTGTATCCAGGCTAGTATTG
Organism: Allium fistulosum; assembly: GCA_030737815.1. Taxonomy (NCBI): domain Eukaryota; kingdom Viridiplantae; phylum Streptophyta; class Magnoliopsida; order Asparagales; family Amaryllidaceae; genus Allium; species Allium fistulosum. Next base: position 538,575,237 of record CM060901.1, on the reverse strand, counting down.
CAATGTCTCCGTTTGTTGCTCTTTACGGACGACCTTGCAGATCTCCATCTTGCTGGATAAAATCCGGTAATCGTTCGGTTCATTAGTCCTTTCCGCATTGTGGAAAATTTGGTTCTTTGGCTTATCGTCCGGATTTGCCTGAGAAGTTTTCTGGAGTGCATAATGTATTCCATTGTTTCTCATCTTCGTCGGTATCTTCATGATCCATCTCTTATTATTTCACCTTCTGCTCTTGAGAGTTTGGATATTGAATCAAACCTTACTGTCGAGAGGAAGCCACTTTGTATTGTCGATTAAGGTACGAAGCAACTGAGAAGGAAATCTGTCATTATGGTCATAGTGCAGTGTTGTATTAATGATCAGAATTGTACCTAGAGACGGAGGAGAGCATACGTGCTTCGAATCCGGAATTGTTTATTTCAGGTATTATTCTCCATCCTATCTTATCTTTTTTGTTCTTTCATGTCTCATTCCTTTTCAAGTACGAAAAGTTTTGAGTGGAGGAGAGTGTAACAACCCATATTTTTAACAATTATTTTAAATATAATTTATTTGAAAACTTTGATTTTTAAATCATTTTAAATAGAATTTTTGGAATTTTCCAATGAAATTTTGGATTTTGTTTATACTTTATTTTCCAAATATAATAAATTAATGATTTCCTGGAAATTTTATATTTTGGTCAACTTTGGTCAAACTTTGACTTTTAATTGAAATTTTAAAAATTGAGTTTTTTTTTTATTTTTAATCTTTTTCTTTGTAGCAGTATTTGTTTCTGATATCTGTATTGCTTTTAGTTTTGTAAAATTCTGTTTTATACTTTCTAAAATTTGATAAAATTCTGCGTTTTACACGTAGTTATTTTCTATAGTTTATTTGCTATTTTCTACGTTCATTTTTCTATATTCTTATGTTCATTTCTCATTTTTATTTTCTATTTTTATTTTGTTTAAACTTTGATTTATTTATTGGATTTTTATTTTTGATTTTGGCTTTGGAAATTTCAAGAGACTTTGGTTTCTCTTTATATAACTTATGCCTTTTCATTTGCCTAGCTCTTCACATCCATAGCCATCCACTTTATTGTCATTAGTCGTGCCTTTTACTTGCAAATCACGTACAAAGTTTCTCATTTCATCCTTCTTCTTATTTCCCATTTGCGTTCAAAAAGAAAAAAAATTATACAAGTTTCCCATGTCTTCCCCTTTCTCTTTCCCTTCTCTCTTTTGTTTTGTTTTCTCTTTTGCTTTAAGGCTTGCTCGGCCATCACCATGTCCATGCTTTTAGCCGACCATCTCCACCAATTTCCACCATTATTTGCTCGGCCTCCACCACAAACTCCATCTCCCATGCCTTGCTTTGCCTTCCATTTTCTAACCATGGCCGTGCATATATGCTTCATAACCATGATGGCCGAGCATGCTTTGATGATGGTCAAGCCCATTTGCTTAGTGGCCGAGCCACCTACCTTGGTAGAGTCCACTTTGTTTCATTTTGCTTCATATTTTCACATTGTTTTGATGTATTGTTATGTGTTGAGTCATATTCTTATATATGTTTTGTAATTGTTTGTTACAAGATTTGGATTTTGGCTCTTCATCCACTCAAATCTATTCGTGCTTTGTCGTGCTTTTCGAAGTTTGGTTGTGTGTATCTAATCTATCAATTCTAGCTTCAATAAGGTGAGTTTATCACTCTCGACAAATCGTACTTATATAAATGTGAAACAATGCCACTTGAACTGTAGTAGTTGATATGCTATGTTATATGCTCACATCTGCCTATTATCTGACATTATATGATGATATAACCTGTTTATATTTCTGTTACATCACCTAACATCATATGATATGCTATACTGTTTATTTTATTTTATGTTTCTCACACTGCAAGTTCCCTTTCACTATGGGTTGAAATGATACATACCCGAACGGACATTAGAATAAGGGAAAATCGTTATGAGCTGAAATGTTAGGCTCAAGCGATTTTTATCTATTTTTTTTACTTGGGATTGCGGGTTTGAAATGATAGAACCCGGATTTTTCATTTTAAATTACGGATTGAAATGATACATATCTGTATCACTTGACCTAGGCTAGAAAATATTATACAGACCCGTGGTTTATTTTAAATAATAGTTTTCTGAATTTTTTTAAGTATTTTGAAATATTAAATATATGTGATTTTGAACTTAAGTTTGATATAATAGTTTTCTGAAATTTTAAGTATTTTGAAATATTAAATATATGTGATTTTGAACTTAAGTTTGATATAATAGTTTTCTGAAACTTTAAGTAATTTGGAATACTAAATATATGTGATTTTGAACTTAAGTTTGATATCATAGTTTTCTGAAATTTTTTAAGTATTTGGAATTTAAATTATATGAGATTTTAACTTAAATTGGATTTAAATGATTTAAATAAATTTTATAGTGATTTTATGTAAGTTAAAGCAAATTAATGATTGAAAATGTAAATTTTGATTTGACTTAATAATTGAAAATTTAGTGTTAAATGGAATTTTAAGCTTAACGTAGTGATAAGAATATTTTATTTATGAAATAAGTATTTTAAATAAAGCATTAAGTTATTTATTAAAATAAAAGTTAGGTAAATTAATGTATTTTGACTTGATAAATGAATTATAATTTAAATTGGATATTTGTTAAATAAATGTTATTTTATTAAAAAATATAAGTTAAGTAATATCCAAATAAATAATTTTGAAATGTGAAATAAGTTTGATAAGTTAAAAATGATAAAAGTTGAAAATATATTGTTTTAAAGTGTTATAATTTAATTATAACAGAAATTGTAGCGTTTCAGAAATGCTGTGATTTTAATGTACCATTTTCCAATCTACCACTATAGCTACTGTAATACTTTATAAGTGCCGCTGTTTCTGAAATTGAACTATTTTGAAATAATAATATAGCTACTGTAATACTTTATAAGTGCCGCTGTTTCTGAAATTGAACTGTTTCTGAAATAATAATATAGCTATTGTAACACTTTATAAGTGCCGATGTTTCTGAAATTTCAATATTTTTGGAAATTGTTATAATTGAATGAATGAACTTAGAAATGCTACAATTTTGGAAATTGAATAATTGATTTGAAAGTATATTGACTTCATATTTAATGGTTCAAATGAATATTTTATGATTTCAAAGTGTTATGAAATTTCAAGGTTTGATTTCCAAGGCGTTTTGAGTTTTAAGACTTATAATTTTGAAAACATTATAACTTTGGAAAGTGATATGATTCTTGAAATGGATATAATTGAAGAGAAAATGGTATTGTTTTGATATGGTTTAAATGAATATGTTTTGATTTGAAATATAAACCATTTTGGAATTTATAACCACGGGTTATAATAACGGTTGGTTGTTAAAGAGACCGGGATCGGATATGGACATACTCCCTGTCGATACCGAAAACCACTTTAACAACTGTGTACGCGGTGGAGATTCCAGAATGAAGTAAGATGGTGGCGACGATCCTATTGAGGTATATATGTGGACCCGACTCTCGTCAGTTGTCATAAGGTGGCTAAAACATGAGCGATTGATGGGCCAATGAGGTAGCTCCTCTGATCGGACACACTTCTTCGATACCATTCTATTACTTTGTGATTGATTTGTTGGCCATCCTTGATTTTTGATTTGGGAGTGTGTTCCGAGATGGGCGGTAGTGGCTGCTATGCGTTTCCACCAGCCCGAATGCGTAATTGGTATATCTACCCTGGCATTGCCTCGTTGTGCCGTGTCACCTACCATAGCGAGCTTTACTGCGAGTTTGATTTGTGCCGTAGCCTGTGGAGTATTTAAGGTAGCCTCCCGATCTGGAGGTTCTCTGATACTGGATAGACTACTGGGACTATTATGTGTTAAGGGGGAAATGGGTAACTCCTTAACGCTATTTGAAAGTAAGTTTATTTTACTATTAGACATTATTATAATAGCAAATATTACTACATAGTAAATAGTTTAACGGATCCTTAAAGGATGGGCGATCCCAAGCATCCTTTAAGTTACTTGAGCATTTCTATTTCAGTTCACTTGAGTTGGTTTACATTGTATAAGTATGTATGTCCTGACTCGAGTGTTTTGTGTTTTGCTTTACGCTCGGGTCAGACTGAGTTGTTCTAGTATTCAAGACTCACCTTTGGAGCTGGAGTTCTTCTTGGATCCATCTACTGATTTTGCTTTCAGTCATTCAGTTTATTCCAGTGATGTATTCAGATCTTGTATTTAACTATTGTATTTAGACATCTTTGTATTCATAAATCCTGTTGTATCTTGTTTAACTCTGTTATATACATAGTAGCTTCATGAACTACTATTCTCTTGTTTTCGCTGCATTATTATTATATTACTCCGTGTATGTGATTCTGTGATTATTTATTTACTGTATATATTGATTTTTGCCAAATTTTATTTACAATCTATTGTTTTGAATTATTCAAGTCCGACATGTGTGGATTTATTGTCGATTTGAATGGTCCAAAATAGTGGGTCGTTACATAAATACTTTATATAAATAGAGTAAAGGAATTGTAACAGAGTAAATATATTTCTCTAGTAATAAAACATCAGAATATCAATCTTTAAACTCTTTTATGGTATCAAAGCCATAGGCAAACGGCATCATCGGCTGAAAGTAACCACCATTGCAATAACTCCATCAGAAAACCTTCATCACGTGGAGTTCTTGGCAATTTATTCTCCTTAGAGTTTATCTCATCATCAGAGAATATTGATACTCTCAGTTCATATTCTACTGTTGTTCAATAAACTAGTTCTTGGTTAATTCTTTCAAAGTGTGCCTCGCCAAGTATTCATTCAGCAAACCTTCATCATTCTAAACCTTGGCTGCTCACTGCAACAACATCAGAGAAGAGTTCTTGATCCTCTTCTCATCATCTTAATCAATCTCACCATTGATCTGGCTACAACCTAAAACCCAGTTAATTACCGAATTTCAACTTGTCTTTCCAAGAATCATCATTCAGTATTCAACCTAAAAGATTCATCATGTCAAACAAAGATGAGGCTTCTTCTACCATATCTCCCACTGAAACCACCACCATCTCTCTCATAAAACCCAAAAATCAAATTGTCTCTATATAACTTGATGAGAACAATTTTCTACTGTGAAAATATCAAGTTGAAACTGCCATCAGAGGATATGGCCTTGAAGATTTCGTTAATGGAACTACTGTAATTCCACCCAAGATGACTGTAAACAAAGAGGGAAAATTAATAAGCAATTAAGAAGACATAATGTATCAAAGACAAGACAGTTTACTATCTTCTTGGTTACTGTCATTAATTAACGTGAGTCTTTCATCTCAAATTGTTGGATGTAACTCATTATTTGAAATATGGAATACTGTAGAGCAGATTTTCAATTCACAATCAGCTATAAGAATTATGCATTATAAGAGGCAACTACAAAATCTTAGGAAGGAAAATATGTCCATAAGACAATACCTAACCAAAATTAAAACTTGTGACTTGTTAGAAACTGTAGGTCATAAAGTCTTTGAAACATAGCAAATTCTGATGATAATGAATGCGCTAGATTAGGAGTACGAGCCAATAATTGTTGTAATCTCCTCAAAAGAAACTTTACCAAACATGCAGTATGTTCATTCAACCCTTCTTGCTCATAAAGGAAGGATTGATCAAAGAAAAACCACATACTCAATCAACTATGCATCCAATTCAAGAAGCAAGAATCAACAATCAGGAAAGGAACTCATATAACAAAAATGATCAAGGTAGTAGACAAGAATATCAAAATTAAAGGAGTGGTTCAACTCAAAGAGGAAGAGGTAGAGGGGGAAGGTGGAATAACAATAGGTTGAAGTGTCAAATTTGTGAAAAAACTGGGCATATCGCAAGCAACTGCTACTTCAGGTTTAATCAAGAATTCAATAGAAACAGGCAAAACCAAAACATGCAAAGGACTTACAACCCAAATGTCAATGTTTCTCAACTGAATCAGCAAGCAAAGAATCAATCAGAATGTTCAAGAAATCAGCAATCAAGTTCAGATAATCTCACCAGATCAGAGGATCTTCCCAGTGAAGACTGGTATCCAGACTCAGGTGCAATCAACCATGTTACAAATAATATTCAGAATCTAAATCTTGGCAACAGAGATTACACAGGTATGCAAAATATACATATGGATAATGGTGAAGCCATAAGTATAATACATGTTGGAAGAGGCAGTATTAAAGGTAAAAGATAACTATATCTCAATAATCTTTTGAGAGTGCCTCAAATTAAAAAGAATCTCTTAAGTCTATCACAGTTTGCAAATGACAACAATATATACTTTGAGTTTCACCCAAAATTTCATATAACTAGAGACCTACTAAGTCAAGATGTGTTATTACATGGTAGATTGCACAAGGGATTATACAAGTTCATCTTTGAAAACTCAAATTTTTTTGCTGATAAAGACAAATGGTGTAATAATGTTGACAGTAGTATTAATGATATAAGTATACTTGATTTATGGCATTGTAAGTTGGGACATCCCAATTTTAAAATTGTGAAACAAGTGTTAAGAAATAATAATATTTCTTTTACGGATGTTCCTACTCCCTATATTTGCATATGTTGTCAGTTAGGTAAAAGTCACAAATTGCTATTTATAAATTCATCAACCATTTATAGCAAACCACTTGAACTTATAGCTACAGATCTTTGGGGACCATCTCCAGGAAGTTCAGATTATGGATTCAGGTATTATATTTCATTTATATATGCTTTTTCAAGATTCACATGAATATATTTTTTGAAAACAAATTCTGAAGCATATAGAGCAATAATACAATTCATCACTCAAGTTGAAAGGCAATGTAACCATGAAGTTACAACTATACAAACTGATGGGGGAGTAGAATTTAAGCCACTAAAAGAATATTTCCAAAACAAAGGAATTATTCATAGTGTCACATGTCCACAAACCTCTGAACAAAATGGTCTAATAGAAATAAAACATAGACATATAGTAGAAATTGGACTAACTCTTTTAGCTCAAGGTGCTCTACCAATGAAATTTTGGAATGATGCATTTTATACATCAGTTTACTTAATAAATAAACTACCTACTAAAGTGCTGAAAGATAAAAGTCCAACAAAGGTTCTATTTAACATAAAACCAGACTATTCAGGTCTAAAAACCTTTGGTTGTCTATGTTTTCCTTATCTTAGACCATACAATTCACATAAGCTAAGCTTTAGATCTACTCCTTGCACATTTTTAGGTCATGCTAATAATCAGAAAGGTTACAAATGTCTAAGCAATGATGGAGGAATTTATATTTCTAGAAATGTGATGTTTAATGAAAATATCTTTCCTTTTGCATGAAAAGGAATCATGACAACTCATAAAATGTATAATGCTAAAGTATCCATATCACCAATACCTATTCATTTAGATTGGAATACTGGACAGAAGTACGAAGAGGTTCAAGAGGATCTAGGATCACAACACACTATATCTGGAGGCAGACCAGGTCACAATTCAACTAGCTCCTTTGACCACTTTGATCAACTACCTCCGGATAATTCCAATCCAGAACGTATAGAGAGTAGCTCATCATGTTCATAATAGTCAAGTGAAACCACTAGCAGTAATGAACCGACTCCTGCAAGAACAGAACATCACATGATGACAAGAGGCAAAAGTAGGATTTTTAAACCCAAATTATATACAACACAGTTGAATAATAAATAGCCTACCACATATGAAGAAGCAATTAAAGAGAATCACTGGAAAATGACCATGGATGAAGAATAAAATGCTGTCATGAAAAACAAAACTTGGAGCTTAGTGTATCTTCCTAGTAATAAGAATATCATAAGTAGCAAATGGACTTAAAAGATTAAAAGAAATCCTAATGGTAGCATATCTAAATACAAGGCAAGACCTGTTGCAAAGGGTTACACACAACAATATGGATTTGATTTCAAAGAAACCTTCTCACCAGTAGTTAAACCAACCACCATTAGGATTATCCTCACACTAGCATTTCATAATCAGTGGAAAATTAGACAACAAGATGTCAACAATGCATTTCTAAATGGACATCTACAGGAGGAAGTGTACATGGAGCAACCAAAAGGATATGTTCAGAATAATAATACTCATCTTGTTTGTAAACTACATAAGGCCATTTAGGGATTAAAGCAAGCACCCAGGTTTTGGTATGAAAAGCTAAAGCAGACATTAATCAGGTTGGGTTACGAGGAAACCAAGTATGATAACTCATTATATCTAAAAACAAGTAAAGGCAAAGCATCATTCATACTTGTGTATGTTGATGATATTATAATTACTGGAAGTGATGAAGAGAAAACTAAAAACACTATTTAATATTTAAATCACACATTTTCAATCAAGGACTTGGGAGACCTAAATTATTTTTTGGGTATAGAAGTCATCAAAAACAACACATCAGAAATAATTTTACGCCAGAAAAAAATGGATTCAACCAAACCACTTTCTACTCCAATGACAAGTAATCTACATCTTTCAAGAAACAAGGGAGAAAACATTATCAATGACAAACAATATCGAAGTATAGTTAGGGCATTACAGTACGTCACAATCACCAGACCAGAAATAAGCTACAGTGTCAATAAAGTCTGCCAATTTATGCAAAATCCCTTAAATGAACATTGGAAAGCAGTTAAACGTATATTACGATACCAGAGAGGTACAATTAACTATGGACTACTGTTAAAATCATGCAAAGAGTTGAATTTACAACCTTACGCTGATGCCGACTGGACTATCGACCCACACGACAGGAGATCCACTTCTGGCTACTGCATCTATCTTAGCAATAATCCTATTTCATGGTGCTCAGAGAAGCAAGCCACTATCTCCAGATCCAGCACTGAAACGGAGTATCGATGCGTTGCAAGCACAACTGCAAAACTCATATGGATAGAATCATTGCTCTATGAAATTGGGATAAACTTGATTAGAAAACCCATCATTTGGTGTGATAATCTCAGCACCGTTGCTCTGTCAACGAATCCCGTTCTTCACTCACGCATAAAACATATCGAAATCGACCTATATTTTGTTCGTGAGCAAATCAATAAAGGGAAACGTGAAGCTAGACATGTTCCAGCAGCATGTCAAAGAGCAGATATACTAACTAAAGCTCTGTCTGCAAAGAATTTTCTGAGATTGAAGGAGGAATTAAGAACCATTGATGGCGCTGGTGAGAAAGAGGGAAAATAAACCTTAGTTAAGTTCGAAAGGGGGTAATAGAGTATGAAACGGTAGCAAAGCATTGAACCGGTTTATATAATATCATGACAAGGCAAATATGGTTTGGGTACAAGGAATTAATGAAGGCCAAGGCCCATCATCAGTTTATAATACTGTAACTGTTGTAAATACTTTATATAAAGAGAGTAAAGGCATTGTAACAGAGTAGATATATTTCTGTAGCAATAAAACAGCAGAATATCAATCTTTAAACTCTTTTAAGTTTATGATCTCTGAATTTTTTTATTATATAAATATCACTATAATGCCTTTGATGGAGTAAAAAATAATATGAACTTCAGCTTAGACTTTTCCTTTTCCTTTTATTTTTCTTTTTAATTTTGAAATTTATTTATTTATTTTGTTTTTAAGCATGCAACCATAAAAATCTTTGTGTTATAGTGATATAGAATCGTTAATTTTATTATTTTATTCATATTAATTCAACCTACCAATATGTAGTATTGGAAAATTTCATGTATTTTTCCATGCAGGCTAAATCAGGCACCTCCACTGATTTAACGGTGTTACCGAAAATATAATACAATTGAGCAACATAGCCTTTTGTAATGTTTATTTTGTAAAATTTTGTTTATATAACTTAATCTGTATTACTGGTTTGATTATTTATTTATCGTGTTTGGATAGTGGACATACCAATGAAATATTTGCATAACGAACACTATGAGCTTGCATATACAAATGCTTTATATACATGCAATTTTTGTATGGGTTGTGAGCGAATTAGAGCTTATTATGTTTGATGTCTTAGTTTTCAATATTTAGTGTACTTTAAGTCTTTGAATAGTTATAGTTTGATCAATTATAGTCATATGGTAAAACAAAACTAAAATGATATGATAAATAATAATATTCCTGCTCCTGATATCAAATAACATTCTTTGGATGGTACACATAACCACTGATTCCAACTCCACCAAAGGTCACTGCGAGAGGATGATTTAGTTTGGTTGCTTTTTATCTAGTAGCAATATATTATCCACAACCAACTTCTCATGTGTTTGACGTACATGTTTTTCATGTATAATGGATGCTATCGAATCTCTACATACAAAACCTGTTGACCTCTAGGTCATAGTTCATAATTTCATATTTTTAATTGGTCATGCCGGACGAATTCAACGGATTAGCAAGGTCATCATTCAACATTATGCCAACCCTTTCCTGACGTGTACCACTTGTTTCTTCTAGGAAACAATATCCGGTATGCAATTTCCTTGATCCATGTATCACTTAAACAAGTCGACTAACGTATTCAATGTGCCCTCCACATTTTCCATCATAGCTTTCAAGTCATGAGATCTTGAGTAATAGTAAAAGCCTTTACTTGGGTCCTTGATATCTTGAGTCCTATACTTCGAGTCTGATACCATTTATCCTTGTCAAATACTTTTCTCCCATAATTGATGACATGTGATTTCTTTTATTCGACTTGCAGTGGTTTGCAACAAAAAAGTAAATATTATTATATTTGTAGTTGTAAACGAAGATATCAAAAGCACGTGCAGTTGGAATAATATTCTCCTCGTATAGATCCCCTTCTCTAATATAAAACTATAGAAGAAGTTAACCCTTCATTATAAATCATTGGATCAAAATATCTAATGATTCTACTTCCATTAATATCTTTATGCAATGTAAACATATTAGGGACTAAAAAGCACCTATAAGATATAATGATCTAATGATCCATATTGAAAGGTGATCACTTCACTCTAATTTCTTATGATCCATATTGAAAAGTAAATCACTTCACTCCATTTGAAAAGGGAAAAAAAGTTTGCAGCTAACTACAGAATGCCACTAGTTAAAATCAATAGAAGTAAAGGACAACAATTCGTCATTGTTAAGTCCCCTAATCATATACTATGCGAAATACATGACAATGCAATTTTACTGAAAGACCTTTTCCAATGAACTTTATAGATTGCACTGAACAATTTGAAATAATTATTATAAAAGAATGATACCAAAAAGTGCAAATTGAGAACATACTTAATGCTGAAGTATTTGTACAAGGAAAAGAAGATTAGAAAACTTAACAGTATATTTGCATTGAAAATACCCTTTAAGTTATTGGGTAGAAAAATGAAATGATTTATATGTCTTTGGTCTTCAATTCCATGCTTAGGGCATATTTAAAACAAGGAACAACATTTATATAACAGATACTGAGAATTAAATTTGAACAACTCAAATAACAATGAGGACTGTATAAAAAATCCTTTAGAAAATGTATATTGAATGTTGGTTTTTCTCATTTATTGCAGGACCTCACATTTTAATAATAGATTATTATTAGGACTGATTAAAGAGGCATATGTACAATAAATCATTTTCGTTCTCCACTCGAGAGTAACACACTATACTAATACTTGATGAAATCTCATATATGAAAGAATATGTAACTGAAAAATTGAATATAAGAAAGTATAAATGACTAATAAAAAGTCTACTATGTGACTAAGCATCAAATAATACAGCTATATAATACTCCTTAATTTATAATACAAACATAACATTTCATGTTTGCCTTTATACTATTTATCTAATAAACAAAAGATGAAACAAACATAAAATTTCATGTTCTACTATAGCATAACTTGTATGTCCAATATAATGACCATAATTGTACGGTGATCTATTTTTTTGCATAGATCTCTTCTTTCACTTTCATCGGGTATTGTTTTGTTTTTCAAGAACCCATCTCAATCTTCTTGGCTAACTGATGGTGGATAATTCTTCAACCTATCTTCACCGTATAAAATTCGTCACAATAGTTTGTCCTCAATTCTCTCTTGTGTCTCCTAAATGACTCAGACATTTTCTTAAATAAAAATCCTTTGCATGTGAATCTAGTTCAAAAAATGCTAAGTAGTTAATATTGGTATCGGGTATGTATTGGTCAAATACCGATATGAAATATTTTAAAATATCACGATAATATTGGATAATATCGGTAAAATTTATAAATGATAGTGTACTATGTTCAATGTTATAATGATGTTAAGTTTCAAAATATTTGGATCAATATTGCCAAATCACTATTAAAGCCTAATTGCATATAGTTTGCGGATTACAGTCTATTTTCTAGGATATTCTAGTAAATACAAACCACAGTATAGGCTCATAAAAACCGTGAAACTCATACAATGTGTATCTTTATTATTTTCTTCGTTTTTATATTATATTCATTGTTTTTTCAGTCATCTACTCATTTATATTATTTTCTCATTTTTTTCATGATTATAGTTTCTTCGTTTTCATTTTCATTCAATTTATCAAATAAGAAATGTTGAGTTGATACCAATTACTATTTTAGCTCATTCCTTATCGATACGTCAAAAATATAATTTTACTGCTCTTCAACTTTAAGTTTTGGTACATGATAATAACTAATAAAATGAATTTCGATAAGCTAAGTTACGGATTAGAAACAGTGAATAATAAAATAACTAAAAATAGAAGTAGATCTGTCATAATCTTGTTTTTAATGTTAAAGTCTTCATGAAAAATAAAACATGTAAAGTAATGGAATAAGTAGAGTTCTCTTTATTGAAAGACTAACGAAGAAGACCGAAAGTATATGGCTAAAACTGAAAACCAAGTGCATTGAGATTTCCAATACGGTCAACATATTGTCATTCAACATATACTGAAAACAAATATTGAGAATGTAAAAATATTTTTCGTATATTTTTTTTTCAATACATACAATAATGAACAATACTTTTAAAATATATCGGGTATTTTCACCAAATATCGGAGCGATATATCGATCAATATCGAGCAATATATCGATAAAATGTTATTTTAAGCGATATTTTGAAAAATTACTAGCTTAAGAGCGATATGAGATATATCGATAATATATCGGCAGTCAACTACACAGAAAAAATGTCAACGAAAATCAAGGGTTACTGACAAAAGAAGCAATGTGACAAAATTTTTTTATAGAGAAAACTGAAAGTGGTATATTTTAGCTTACCAACAATTCGGTCCAATCATTCATATATTTTTGTGACGACCCGTCTTCTCAACCCTCAAAAATCGACACTGAGACATCCATGGTATTCATTTACCTTAATTCTAAGTGCCGGGGAGGCAGATTATAAGGGGTAAAATAAATTAAAGGTAGAAGGTGGAAACATAAATTCTCATATTGCATTTAACTATATAGATAGATAGATAGTACATACAACCACTCTCACAAGGGTACATCAGAGTTATAGTATGAACTAACCGAGCCAGAAACAACTATAACTGCCTGCTCCCACACTTGCTGGTATAAACAACTAAAGACGGTGGAAAATAAAAGGATAGATAGATATCCACATAGGATGCTCCAGCTCCATGCTCCAAAACTCCTCCCAAAATGCTTCACCAAAATGCTTTTAAAATGATCCGGACTACTTGGCTGCCCGAAAAATAGGCACCCAAAGTTTAAGGGAAAAGAAAATGAACTCCGGGTCAATTATGGGACTGATATGCGAAAACTTAAAAGAGCATATACTTTTGAAAACAAAGGTATCTCATAAGACCACCTCGCACAACCAAAAATATTTGCTACATAAAATCATTGATATTATTTTTAATGACATTCTTTGAAAATATTTTTTCAAGTAAATATATTCAAATAACCGAAATTGTTACCATTATTAAATTCTAGCATACTAGGCTCTACAATCAAAATGGCAGGCACATATTGGAGAATGGATTTCCAACAAATGACCAGGTAGTGGACTACCTTCCGGCAGTACATCCCTAGAGGAATGTACCGAGGCTACAGAACATCTGCACCTCTACCAACTTAAGACTGGCCTACCTCTTCCTAGATAGTACCGAATATTTTATCACCGAGGTCGTTACCGACCTATCCGAGACATATTTTAGCATACACTACAATAATTTAAACCCGAACATTATAACGGGTAGAAATATTTCTAGAAGGGGATGATCATACCCTAATGGTTGTGAACCATATAGTCTTGCTGCGTCTACCCAGTTTTGGTCATTTCCAGGTGTGAGGCCTGAGGTAATGATTACATTTCACATAGAACATAATCTTTCTCTTTGAATGCCACATTTTCATTCCATAATCACACAACTGATTTCTACAAACACTACTCCTGAGCTCATACTTCTCAGGAAAGGCTGTTAAGCTAAGAAAAGTTGTCTTCTCCGCCACCAAACAGATGATACGTTTATAGAGATAAATCAATGTGATTTTAAAATGCAATATCAGACATTCATCCATACAAGTTGTCCAGGAATAGGAAAAACCAAAGGCAATTCTCCAACCGCATCCTACTTACGAATCACCCTTAGGATCAGTAGCGAGCAGTCCTTGCAAATCAAAAAATTTCATAACGGAGTACTACTGCCAAATATATGATATGGTAAATTCATTTTAGCATATACAAATTTGTTAAACCTCTATTTAAATCATTTTCTTTTATTCCTTGGAAATTATTTCCAAAGGGTATCTTTTCTTTTGGAAAAACATCTTAAATAGGATCTTTTTAGAGCATCCGAGCTTTTCTTTCGATCTGTTCCACACCTCGCCTAGAAAGAGAAAATAGAGGCCAGGTAAGTTCATGGCACTGGTTGCTCCATCCCTAACCTTATTTACACACCTTGTTTTACCTTTCTAGATCTCACAGGTGGGGCAAATGTACTAGTCGTTCCCGCATACTCCTTTTGCTATTACATTCAAGGAAATGATTTAATTATATTGTTTAAGTGCTATAAACAATTCCTCTTAAACATCCATTTAAACTCTTATTAAAACTTCCGAATTATCTTTAAATATTAAATATTTTATTCAAAGATATTTATAAAGGATTCAGGAAAGAATAGTTAAGTTTAAATTTATACTTCTAAAGTTTATTGAAACTGCTGTAGAAAAGTGCTGCAGATAGTGTTTTAAAAACTTATACGATTAAAACCACTTTTCTATCATTTGGAAATTCAAATCTGTAACTCAAATCTCTTTTAAATCATTTTACCATATTTATTAAATTTATTTCATATTTTTAAATATTTAAAAATATTCATTTTAAATTTTTTTATACTTTGGTCACTTAACTGCAAAAACGTGATTTTCCGAAAAACTTGATTTGGACATATTTTAAATTCTTTTATATAAAATCTTGAATTTTCCTTTGCATTTGAAAACTATAGCGGGAAAAGTACGAAAAATTATTATTTCAAAGAATTAGGATTTTGAATCCATCGTATAGATGGATTTAACTTTTACGGCACAAAATCACGAACTACCATTACATGACGCCCCTATTTCTAGTTGTTTTCCAACTCTTTTCAAATCTTTTCCAAAATCATTTTAAATACTTTTGAAACATTTTTTAGTCATTTAAAACCATTTTCTCATGTTTTTAAAAGAGATTCACAAGTCGTATATACTTTTGAATTTAAATAAGTAATTGATTCCCTTTGTGATTTTTCGGCATACAATTTATCGTGACTAGTTATGATTGCAACCAAACAATCATTCAACATTCATATAACATCTAAACATGATATCAAGCAACATAACAAGTACAAAAAAATGTCATAACATATGAGTAGAGAAGAGGTAAAGTTTTCTCACAATTTTGCTAACTTTGTCACTACGGATTTGACTATAGCTTCGCTACTATTTTCCGAATCTTCTTGAAGTCCAGCTATAGCTCCACTATTCTAGAAGTTGAGATAAAAAGAGGTGAAGATGACTCTAAATGGTCTCAGTCTTGGGTGAAGTTGATTTGCACAGTCCAAGGTCTCTCCATGTCCTGCTATCACTTCATGTCTTCTTTTCTTACTTCCTTAGCTCTTAAGGGATGTATTTGGATGGATTTATGGCTTAAGGTAAATATTACATTGGTTTTCGTGAAATTTTGTTGACTATTGGTAAAATATCTTACTTTTCTTTACTTTAATATTTGTTAAAGTAATTATTTATTTATATATGTTATATATATGTATTAATAAGTGTATTAGTATGTTTTAAAGTGTTTTAAATTTCAACGTTGCGATATTTGAATACAACTTTTGACCGTTAAGCCATTTTGAATCCGAAATCCGATTTTCGGTCATATTTTCACGTTTTTGTTAAACTATTTATATTTGTAAACAAAACTTGAAAATAAATTTGTATATTGTTATTTAAAAATAAAAAGGCCTTATTTAAAAATTAAAATAATTTATTTAATCATTAAAACTTAATTTTACTAAAAACTGACTTTTGTCACTTTTTACCGGTATAAGTAAAAGTTCCTATTTTTGTGTAAAAATATATCTTAACATCTTACATAATATTATTTATGTTATAAAAACTTATATTTTAATATTTAAAATCCATTAAATGTTATATCTTCCAGTGGTCGAATCTTGGGTCGTTACATTCTCCCCCCTAAAAAAATTTCGTCCTCAAAATTTAAGATAAGAAGAAGATAGCTAAAAGGGAAATATGTTCGACGCGATGATTTTATACAAAAATTGAGAAGTGAATACACCATAGGTGGTGAGCACACTGTGACGATACAATCTATATAGTCTATACGTCAATCTTAAACTCAGGATATGCCTTCCCCATTCTATCCCCCGTTTCCCAAGTGCAATCCTCAGCATCTCCACTCCATTGAACTTTGACTAACCTACCACCTTCCTCCATGATCAACGATTCAACCATGCCATCTAATAATTGCCAAATTTGGTTCCACCTCCAAGTCTTCTCGAGCAGTCGTTTCTATGATTTGTTCTGGGTCATGCACATGTTTCCGCAAATGAGATACGTGAAAAATGTTGTGCACTCCTGACAACTTTTCTAGCAATTGCACTCGATAAGCTAGTGTGCCGATTTGTTCAAGAATGTAAAAAGGTCCAATATATCGAGGTGCTAATTTTCCAACCCTTCCAAACCTCACTACTCCTCTCATCGGAGAGACTTTCAAAAGGATAGAATCTCCAATCAAGAATTCCAGATTTCTCCGCCTTTGATCTGCATAACTCTTTTTCCTGCTTCGGGCTTCCTTTAACTTCTTTCTAATCATATCAACTTTCTTTGAGGCTTCTCTTATCATGTAAGGACCAAGTATTAACCGATCTTCAGTTTCTATCCAACATGCTAGTGACTTGCATAGAGACCATATAAAGCTTCATACGGTGCCATGTAGATACTGGCCTGATAGCCGTTGTTATAGAAGAATTCTACCAAATGAAAATGATTTTCCCATGAGCCTCCAAAGTCTAGATACATGCTCTCATAAGATCTTCCAAAATGTGGTTGACTCTTTCTTTTTGTCCATCAGTCTAGGGATGATAAGCGGTGCTTATACTCAGCTTCGTTCCCAAAACTATCTGTAATGCTTCCTAGAAATAAATAGTATAGATTGGATCTCGATCGCTTACTATACTTCTTGGAACTCCATGCAATAGGAGAATCTCCTTCATATATATCTCCGTAAGGCTAGTAGCGGTCCTTGTTGGCTTTACTGGAATAAAGTATGTACTCTAGGTTAATCAGTCAATGATTACCAATACACCTTCATTTCCCTTCCACGTTCGAGGTAAGCCACCAATGAAATCCATTGATATTTGATCCCACTTCCAAGCTGGAATCTCTAGAGGTTGAAGTAACCCTGCAATCTTCTATTGGTTGCTCTAGACTTGTTGACAATTGGCACGTCTGCTAACATAAATGGATATTTCCCTCTTCATGCTTTTCCACCAAAATGTGCGCTTCATGCCTTCGTACATTTTGTGAATTCCTGAATGAATGTTAAGTTTGGATTTGTGGCATTCAATTAATACTTCTTGCCTAAGATTTCAAAAATCCGGAAACAAATTCGTCCATTCAACCGTAATACTCCACGGTTATCTACTTCAAGGCTTGAATTTCTTTCTTCTTTTGCTGCGTTAATGAACTTCACAAGCTGTCTATCTTTTCTCTGCTTGCTGGCTATTCCTTCCAGAAGAGTTGGAGTCATTACCAAATAAGCGATAACAACATACTTCCTGCTTAGTGCATCGCCTACTACGTCAGCTTACCCAGATGTATATAGAATATCTGGATTATATGATGCGAGAAATTCTAACCAAGTTGCTGCCTCATGTTTAAATCTTTCCGAGTGAAAAGATATTTCAAAGATTTGTGATCCGTGAATAGATCAAACTTTTCACCTAGTAAGCAATGCCTCCATATTTTTAATGCAAACACAATGGCTAGTAGTTCCAAGTCGTGTGTTGCATAATTTCGCTCGTAAGGCTTTAGCTGCCTACTTTCATAAGCGATCACCTTACCTTCCTGCATTAGAACTGCACCAACTCCTTCCATAGCAGTGTCTGCATAAACGTTTAACCTACTATTTCCATTTATAATTGCTAGGACTAGAGTGGTAGTTAACCTCTTCTTAAGTTCATGGAATGCTTCTTCACATTTAGGAGTCTAGATAAATTTAGCATCCTTCATGGTCAACTTCGTTAGGCGGTAGGCAATCTTTGAGAATTCTTGAATGAATATTCTGTAATATCCTGCTAAACCTAAGAAGCTATGAATCTCTTTAGGAGTTTGTGGTTGCTTCCAATTTTGAACAGCTGCAATCTTTACAGGATCCACTGATATCCCATCCCTTGACACTATATGCCGAAGGAATCTTACCTCATTTTCCAAAAAGTGCCATTTTAAGAATATGGCTTTAAGCACATTATTCCTCAATATCTCCAGCACAATTTCTAGACGTCTTTCTTGTTCTTCTTCTGTCTTAGAATAGATAAGGATATCATCGATAAAGACTAACACAAATTTATTGAGTACATCTCTAAATACTCTATTCATAAGGTCTACAAAATAAGCGGGTGCATTGGTCAGCCCAAAAGGCATAACCAACCACTCGAAGAAATTATTTGGACCTTTAAATGGATGCAATCTTCCATGATCCTTAGTTAATGGAATCTGTGGCTAGATCCATTTTCTTGAATACCCGAGCACCATGTAACTAATCAAACAAGTCATCTATTTGGAGTAGAGGATACTTGTTCTTAATTGTATATTTATTCAGGTCTCGATAGTCTACACAAAGCCTCAAAAACCCATCTGACTTGGTAGCAAAAAATACCATCGATTCCCAACTTGAACAACTAGGTCTTATCAATCTTTTCTTCAATAGCTCCTAGGTTTGAATATTCAGCCCATCCTTCTCCTTTGGAGCCATCCTTCGATCAGATTGTTTAACCGACCTTGCACCCAGAATCAAGTCGATATGAAACACGATTTCCCGATGTGGAGGTAAATTCTTTACTTCTTCAAAAATGTCTGGAAATTCTCTAACAATAGGCATCGTTTCTAGTTCTTTCTAGGATGAATCTAAGGCATAAAGAAAACTATCCCTCCTTGGAGTAGGATCTTCACAAGATATTTCTATAAACTTCCCTAAATTCGTTTTTACTAAAACCGTCCTTTTTACACAATCCAGAATAGCTTCGTGCTTAGTCAACCAATCCATACCGAGTAAAATTTCAAATCTAATAAAATCCAAGACAAACAGATCACAAGGAAATTTATGGGAAGAATGGACAATTTGGAACTTTTCACAATTTATACAAAGGTTAGTGGTACCACCTATAGGATTTGTTACGCAGATTGGGGTATCAACTATCAAATAATACTCAAACTAAAACATCTTTGATAAAAATATTACCTTCCAAAACTCCTTTTCCCTTCACATCCTGAGGGGTTGAAGGTTCATCCTTTATAGCGAAGACCCTGGCTTGTTCTCCCTTATTCATCACTGGACAATCCATTATCATGTGCCTTGGTTGATGATGATTATAGCAGAGACTATTTTGAACCATAGTAGAGACAGAACTCTGGACTTTAGGACTCCTACAATCCTTTGCAATATGACCCTTCCAGTTACAATTGTTACAAGTGTAATCCTTAAAGCAGTTCTCTTAAGATCCTTCCTCGGGTTTTCCTTTCCTTGGCTTCTTGCCATTTTTATTGAACTTCCTCTTCCTCCGGTTGTTGGTGTTGTTGGTTGCCTTAGCTACAACCAGATTCTTCTTATCCAATGTTTCATAATGAAATCCCATATCCACCAAGTCTACAAACGATCCTTTTACATGGGCAGTTATCCTGGTTTGGTACTTCTCATTGTCCTAGAAATAAATTTCTTGTTTTTCTTTAAAGGTGTGTTAATCAAACCTAGCCAAAAACAAGACAATTCATTGAACTTATTTGCATACTCCTCAACTGTCATTTCATCCTGCTTTTAATCCATAATGCTTCTGTAAAGATAAGATTTTTCTACTGCTGGCATATACTGTTCCTCCAAAACTTCCTTAAACCTTTCCTATAAGAAATTGTCTTCCGATTCATTTAGTTTAATAGACTCCCACCAAGCCTGAGCACCTTTCGGTAATTGCAATGAGGCCAAGAACCTCTTCTAGTCATTACTAATATCCAATGCCTTAAAGATTCTTTTGCATGATTTGATCCAAGCCCGAGCTTCAATGGTAGTTTCAGTGCCTTTGAATGGTTTTTCCCCTAAGCTGGTATAATTTTTGCACAGGGTGGCAAAGTTAACCTGGGGTTGTACAAGAGCTACTTCTTCTACCATAGCAACGGTTGGAGCTCGACCGTTCATTGTTGTGGTGGTGCCATTTCCCCGTCTACATCCTCTATGAGTACTCATTCTTACTACCTGAATATAGTAAGATAACTTTAGAATACAAAGATGAAATTATCTTAGGGAATGGGTATTTAAGCATAGCACAACTTGAGTTCGTTCAGATAAGAATTTTAAATGCGCACTCTCATAGATAAAACTCATTCTAGGGTATTACAATCCCTATCTCTAATGAGCCATACCCCACCAAAGCCAAGGTTCTCGCTTAACCTTCAGCTCTAATACCAAATGTGACAACCCATCTCCTCGACCCTCGAAAATAGACACTAATACATCCACGATATTCACGTTTTGTAATTCCAAGTTCTAGGGAGGTAGATTATCAGGGGTAAAATGAAGTAAAGGTAGAAGATAGAAATATAAATTCTCACATTACATTTATCTATATAGATAGATAGTACATATAACCACTCTCACAACTTGGGAATCGTTTTGGGATTATGTAATTAAATATGAAATATTGATTTGAAATGTAATCAGAAAAGCCGTTTTTGAAATCTGTGTTGATTTTATTTCATATTCATGAGCTTCTGATATTATGGCTATCGTTAAAATTACCGTATTTTGTCACCTGAGGTTAATACTATAGACGATTGCAGCAACTGTAGCGCTTAGCTTCGGGCTTCAAGGTAGGGGATGTTACACCTGTGGTGAATCATCAGAGATGAGCCCTGATATTCCTGCCCTACCTTCTTCGGAATTGCTAACTACTAAGGAGTTTAAACCTAAGCTTCCCATTTCTCCTCAAGAACAGCAAACTACCGAAGTTCCCCAGTCAATTGTGGGCCAAGCTGCTGAAACCCCTGTTGGAGATACGTCACATTCATATTTTCTAAGAGACATCTCCATTAAATTGAATGAATTTACGGATTTCTCAATTATGAGATGATAGGCAAGATTGGCTCCGATATCAACATATCATCGAGTGCTTAACGAAGGTGGAGAAACTCCAACTCTGAAACAACGCTGATACAGTCGGTAGAGTATATAGGGGGTTATCAGCACTACACAGTCAACTTTAGGATCACGGACACACATTTTTGCATTGAGTTAAGTTTCAAAATTCAAGTGTTAACACTATTCATCTTTTCATTTCAGGTTCCATAGGTCGCGGTCGATTCCACTAGTTGCGCCAACATTCCTGCTCTTACAGGGATTAGACTCTGAATCCAGCCTATTGCTCTTACCATGAGACTAAAGAGGAGTGGAGAAAGAGGAAGGATAAAGAAGCTAACGGTGAAACTCACTGTTTGGAGAGAGACCGTGAGAGGTGAGAGAAAAGGAGAAGAGATGGAGATGATGATGCCTCCACTAATACTCACAAGCGCCAAAAGGATTCACACGATTGTCGCGGAACCACATCGTTAATTATCCTCCTCCCACCGAAGCTCAAACTGCCACAATGTAAGAAATCCCATCCTCTCAGGCTATATTCCCTTCCGCTCCTACTTCTTCTAAGCATGGTGAGAAGTACGAACTTCCGTCGGGTCCTTCTCAGCTTCAGGCCACTTTCCCTCATCTTTTTTTACATAGGGTCAAATTCAATCAGACCATAAAGCTTATGAATAAGGCAACCTTTCTTCGAAATCTAGCTGCAGTCTGTGAGGACTTGGAAGTTGGGTTTGAAGGCAGCGCCTTGTACGAGCTCTCTTTGATGTGAAACGAATCAACTACCAATAAATTCTCTCGTTTAAGGTAGAAAGAGATGATTACAATAGAAGGATCAAGGATCGTGATGACAAGAAAGCACAACTAAAGCTTGATGGGGACGCGGCCCTGAAGGTAAAGACCGTGGGTGACAAATTATTGACGAAAGCAAGCCGGACTTATGATAGAGCACTCTCGTGATTAAGGATCAACTTAAAGACGCCCATATGGAGTTGTTCAAGCTGAAGGAGCAAGTCACTACTAGAGAGAATGCTGTTAAGGCCTAGGACTAGACCATTGCTGAACCGGCAGCCGACCTCACTCAACTCTGGGAGGAGAATATAAAACTATCCAAGATGGTAGAAAAGGCTAAATTTGATAGCTGGCTATCAAAATTGACCACTTAATCACAAGGTCGGAGCTTTCAGACCTTTATAGAGAGCATGGCGAGGTGGTGGGTCAAATGGATACTACCATGCTACACTTCTACACTTGCTCCATAATGAACAAAGATAGCTTGAGGTGTCTAGGAGATAACTATCCGCAGACCCTCGCTATCGTTTAGGAAGAAGTACTAGTTAGGTCAGAATGGGCCAGGGATAGGCGTTCTGAAGAGGAACTCATGGCCACTTATCTTAGTTCCGAGGATATAGACTTTCTGGAGGCCGACGGAGAAATTCTTAAAGAAAAGAAGGAGAATGCCGCTACTATGGCCGCTGCTAAGGCTCTTGCTGGCCCAAGTTCTTCAGTTCAGCGCGAGACATCTAATTCCAAATCCTAAGAGCTAACAGTGAGTATCTTTATGTCCATAAGGGTTGGCTCAACAACCGCATGCATTCTCCCGGCATCTAAATCCTTATGTGAGCTGTATATTCCTCCGATCATCGAGCAACCCACTGAAATAAAAACTTGTGAATGTGGTTTTGAAATTGAAGTTCATGGTTGAACTTCTGGTTCCGGTATTTCCCTCATTTCTCTAGTACTCCAAAAGCTCCCGTTCACTTCGGAGTTGTTTACTAAACTATACAACTGCATTTAGGTCAACTGTCTCTCCCGCCTCCTCCTTCAACTATACAGGGCTCAGGAGCCAGTTCCATCTTTACCACTTCAACCACTATCTCCATAGTGGCTTGGGGCATAATTTGTATCTCAATCTCCAAGCCTAGGCCCAACTCTAAGCAGATAGCAGAACCTGGAAGATGTCTCCATGTCTCAAGAAGAAGAACTGATAGTGATGGGTGAGCTAAACCCGACTGACAAGGAGACAATGGCAGAGAGACTTGAGAAGGAAAAGAAGGGGCTATATGTGAAGAAGTAGAAGGAGGAAGCAAAGCACAAGACTTGACTATAATCAAGCTTCGGATGTCAAAGGATGGAGACTTCGCTAAAGGAGGTTTTGAGGGGTCTGGCCTTGCCACGAGAGGAGAGTCTACATCCTTAGAGGGTGTCATTGCCCTTCGAAAGGAAAGCAAGAGGAGGAAGATTCCAATTGGTCTGGGCGAGGATGGTAAAGGGTGGCTACGATGAAAAGAAATGATGATGTGACCAAGTTCCAGTAGAGTGGAGTATTTATGTTTTTGTATGGTTTTGAGTCGATCGAGTCTGTACAAGTGCAGAGTCTGTACTTTCTGTTTTGTTTGGTTTTTTTTGTGTGATGTCTGAAACTGGCCGGTGTTGTGCGGGAATGACCCCCGCTGTTTGTTGAGTCTGTACATAAATTGATATTAGTAATGAAAGATTATCATTTCTATTGTAATCTCTCCTGTGTACATTTCTTGCATTCCAGTACCGCAACTTTGTGCATGTAAATGGTATTCTTGCAATTATTTAGCATATTATGTTACTTAGCTCTGTTATGATTTGCTAAAGTACTCTGTTTGGCATAACTGAACTATGGTGTATCTTGGTTTAGCTTGTCCCGATAATGTGTTGGTGTGTGTATGCCCTTACTCCACAGGGCTGGTTATTCCGAACTCGGGGTTTGATCAATTGGTAAGAGATCGATTATTTTGAGCAACTCATTTGGTTATCCCCATTCTGAGTTGCATAGTGGGCTGCTATCTCTGGGAACCTGTGGTTCTGATGCCTGATTCCGAGCATTTCATTTATGGATTATGACCGGATTCTTCCATGTTCAGTGTTAAGATCCTATTCGCATATCAGTTTTTGTCTTCGAAAACCTCTCGAACAACTCAAGTACTTGGACTTTCCTCCGATGTTGCCGTCGATCTGGTGGTTTGATGGTCTATACTTCTCGTCCATAGATTAGGAAGTATTTCCTCGGTCGTGTGGGACGTATGTGTGTAGCTTGCAATAATGCAGTTCCATAGGTTTTAAAGTAAGGCTTATTAGTGCTGCATATGGAGTATTGCGTACTCGAATGCTGCTCCATTGGTCTAAGTAGCGACGTATGGCTTATTGTTGCCGCACAAAGAGTATTGCATACTTGAAAGCAGTTCCATCGATTCAAGTAGCGACGTGCTGCTTATTAGTGGTGCACAAGGAGTATTGCGTACTTGAACGTAGTTCCATTGGTTCATGTAGCGACCTGCACCATATTGGTGGCGCACAAGGAGATGGGCCTTCTCGACATTGTCGGAGCAATGACAGTTCTAAAAAGGCATGGATCGATTTTCCCAGTCAATCCGGAGGTTTGAGTCGATTTTCCCGGTCGACTCGTCGACTCGACGGTTTACTTACAAGAACACAGCACCAATGATTTAAGAAGTGTGACATATTATTAATAATAGGAAAGGCAAGTCCTGCCTATTTATAATGTCCTCAGTGTCCCTGTATGGCTTATTTGCGAAAATAGAAAGTATAAAGACAAGTATTAAGTATAGTAGTGCCACAACGAGTCGTTGTTCCAAGCACAGGGAATCAGAATTCCATCAACTGTCGTCAGCTTGAATGTTCTGTCTTCAAGTTTCTAGCCGATCTGTAGGGTCCTTTCCAACATGAACCAAGTGCTCCCATACTCAAGAAGGCCCATTTCAGGACGAGATCTCCCCAGTTCGAAGGTTTGATTTCAATTCTTGGTGTTGAAGTGTCGTGTCACTCTTTTTTAGTGAGCAGCAGTCCTAAGCTCAGCTTCGTCCCTCTTCTCATTGATCTGGTCAAGTGATTTGAGCAGTAATTGCTCGTTTTCTCTTTGACTGAAATGCCTTCAGCGATGAGAGGGGACTTCTAGTTCCATTGGTATCATAACTTCAAAACCATGAGCTAAAGCAAAGGGAGAGTGTCCAGGCACAAATTTGTGTGTCATTCTGTAAACCCATAGTGCAAGCAGAAGCTCATCAACCCAATTTCCTTTACCTTTTGTCAACTTCTTCTTTATGGTGGATTTGATGATTTGTTCATTGCCCACTCTTGCCCGTTTGCTTACGGATGCACTACCGTGGAAATGCTTTTCTCGATCCGGTAACACTTGTAGAAGTCCTTAAACTCGACACTCTTGAACTTAGTTCCATTGTCCGTGATAATTTTCTATGGCACCCCAAACCTGCAAATAAAATTTTTAGTTACAAAGTTAATCACTTTTTTAGTATTAATCATGGCAAGCGGTTCCGCTTCGGCCTATTTTGTAAAGTAATCAACGGCAATGATGGTGTATTTAGCACCTCCTTTTTCTTTTTGTAACACATTGGTTAAATCAATCCCACGATTGCAAACGACCATGTGTTGACCATTTGCGTAAGTTCCTTAGATGGGGTTCATGGAATCTTTGCAAATCTCTGGCATCGATTGCATCGGCTGGGATAGTTTGTTGCATCTTGGTTTATTATTGGCCAGAAGTATCCATAGAGGAGAGCTTTTTTTGCTAATGTTTGCCCCCCGGTGTGGTCACCGCAACTGCCTTCATGAATCTCCATGAGGTTTTTTTGGCTTTGTGTTTGGTCACACACCCGAGTAAGGGAGTGCATAACCCTCTCCGGTACAGTACTCAATCTTGTATTACGAATCGTGGTTCCTTCCGAAGGAGATTCTTTCGTTCATTCTGGTCCCTTAGGGGTATACCTCTAAGTAGGTAGTCCTTGTCGGCATCATCCACGATTCCTCTTCTTCTTTGGTTTTCAGAATCCAGTCGACATACATTTGATCTATGCTGGGAGTCGACAATACTTCTACTGGAACCAGTCCTTGCGACTATGCATCTCCGAAACTGGCCAGTTTAGCCAAGTGATCGGCCTTCACATTCCGTTCCTTGGGAATATGTGTTATCATGTAGTGTTCGATATTGTTGAGCAATTTCCATGCTTTCGACAGGTACGGGGCAAGGTTCACACCCTTAGCCTGATACTCTCGTTTCACTTGACAAAGACTAACTAAGAGTCGCTGTACACATGGAGATCTTTAATTCCTTGTTCCTTCACAATCTTAAACCCCGTTATTAACGCTTTGTACTCTGCCTCGTTGTTCGTAGCAGGGAATCTAACCTTAGGGCATAACAGATTGATTGCCCTCCGAGAGTTTCAAGCACAACTCCTGCTCTTGAGAAGAATTCATTTGATGCACCAACGACAATCAATTTCAATTATGATGCTACAACCGTTGTGCCTTCCTCCTCATCATCCCGAATTGTGAACTCAACGATGAAGTCAGCCAACGCTTATCCGTTAATTGCTCTCCAGCGATGATAAGTCACATCGTATTGGCTTAATTCTATATTCCACTTTAGAAGTCATCCCGAAGTCTTGTGTCGGTAAAGTAATTGCTTCAAGGATTGATCCATCAACACCTTGATTGAGTGAGCTTGGAAATATGGCCGCAGCTTCCTTGATGCTATTAAAAAGTAATACACTAACTTTTCTAACTTCAGATAGTTTCGTTCAACTCCGGTGAATCGTTTGCTGATGTAGTAGAAGGGTCGTAAAATTCTAGCCTCCTCATGCACAAGTGATGCACTTAGCGCATGGGCATAATTGCGAAATAAATGAATAGATCTTCCACATCCGCCGATTTAGATAGAACCGACAATCTTGATTCCATTCGAAGTTCTTCTTACCCTTCTTTAATGCATCAAAGAATGGTACACTCTTGTCCATTGCTTTGGATATGAAGCAACTCAATGTTGCAATCTTCCCATTTAAACTCTACAAATCCTTTTCTATCGATGGGGCTTTAACATTCCGTAATGCTGCTATCTGTTCTGGATTAGGCTCAATGCCCCTCGTGTTTACTATGAATCCAAGAAATTTTCTTAACAAAACACTAAACAAGCACTTCAAGGGGTTGAATTTCATTCCATACTTTCGAAGGATTTCAAACATCTCTGAGAGATTATCCAGATGGTTTCCAAATACCCATGATTTAACATGCATATCATTCGCATATACCTCCATCATCTGTCCAATATGATTCTTGAACATTTCGTTCACTAATCTTTGGTAAGTAGCACCAACATTCTTTAAGCTGAATGGCATTATACGATAACTATATAGTACTAAGTTGGTAATGAAGCTAGTGTTCTCCTAATCGAACTCATGCATCATAATTTGATTGTATCCTGACTAGATGTCTATGAATGAGAGCAGGTCATGCCTCATGGTTCCGTCAACAAGTTAGTCGATTCTAGGTAGTCGAAAGCTATCCTTTGAGAAATCTTTGTTCAAGTTCGAGTAGTCGACACAAGTCTTCCATTTCCCATTTGATTTCTTGACTAGCATAGGGTTTGATACCCACTCAGGAAATATTGCATCATGGATAAAGCCATTGGCCAAAAGCTTATCCACTTCCTCCTTTAATGTAGCGGATCACTTCAGACCTAGATTGCATCTCTTCTACATTACTGGTGTGAATGAGGGGTTGATATTAAGTGCATGACACGCTATCTTCGGTGTATCCCACACATATTGGAATGCGTCTAAGTGAACATATCAATTGATACGAAGATATTTTATCAGTTTGTTTAAGACACGAGTTGGTCCATTCTGTAATTTCCATGCTTGCTAGTCATGAATGTGGAGAGTCTTCCCCACATTCTTCCCCTACTCACGTCGTTTGGCTTCACGCAATTCGGCGATGTAACATTCTATTGTCGTGCTTTAGTCTCCTCTTACCACTCCAACCCCATTCTCCATTGGGAATTTCATTGTAAGGCACCATAGAGCCGAAGCTATTTTGGAATCAGCAAGGGCTAGTTGGCCTAAGAGAGCGTTGTAAGCTGAGAATTCAACAATTATCATGAAGGTCTGAATAAGAACCACCCTCCATTCTCCTTCTCCAAATTCTACAGGTTAGTCAATCATCCCGACTGGCTATTTTGGTTTGCTTGTAAATCCCTGAATCTTCAATCTGCATGCGGTCACATCTTCATACCGATCTTCCTCTAATCGAATGTTTGCTGGGAAAGAATGTTAACCGAACTTCCAATGTCAACCAGCACTCTACGCACAACTGCTGGCCCGATTCCAATTGTTACCACTATTGGTTTGAGAGTTGGTGCCTCTATACCATTATTATCCCGATTTTGGAACACGATATCATTAGTTATTAACTTCTATTGTTTGGCAAGGGATTTGTCTTCAATGGCATAACAAGTTTCCTTAGGAGCATGCTTCAAAGAACTAGCATATTGCTCCATCTTGCACCAACTCTTCTACGTTGGGTGAGGTCCATTAGTAATGGTACTTATGTCGAGTCTCTGATCAGTCCGACGAGGCCCTTCTCTGCTGGGTCCGGTCTGATTTCCTTGATTGCCCAAAACTTGAAGTCAGTGGGTTGGTTAGAATTATGTGATTTCTTAATTTACAGTTGGAGCCGGTTGTTCGTTATTAGTTCTTCAATTAAGTCTTTAAGATGGCGGCACTCATTTGTGTTATGCTCGTGAGTCTTGTGAAAGCGACGAAATTTCCTTGATTTCTTTTCTTGTTCAGACACTTCTTGCTTGGGCGGTTTGTTGTGTCGCTCAGTTCCCTGAGTGGCAAAGTAGATGTTTTCCAAGCTATCATTCAACGATGTATAATCCTCGGGTCTGAGATTCCTTAGACGTTTTCTGTTCCCATCGTGCCTACCGAAATTCTGATTCCTCTTTTTTTGATTCATATTCTTTCCTGTGTTTATTATAGCTCCGGATCTGTTTCCATCCTGCTTAACCGCGACGTTGCTCTGAACCACTTCCTTTGGTTGCTCACCGACAGTTTTTCCTTCAGCTATACTTGCCTCTTCTAGTCTTAAAAACCGATTTTCCTTTCGATGGAATTACTCCATGGTAGTGGGTTGCTTCATTTTAATCCATCTACCAAAATCCATATCCGGGTGAATGCTCGAACCAAAGCCATAAAATTCATATCCTCCTTTGGATTGCTTACCTTAGTAATTGCGTATTAAACTAATTTATGAAAGATTTCAGCGACTCATTGGGTCCTTGGAAAAAACAGATAAGAACATCACATGTTTTGGTCGTGCAATATAGAGTCTAAACTACTACAAATTTTTTTTGCTAATTCATCGAAAGTGGAAATAGATGTCGGTGTTAGTGTAGTAAACCACATGGAAGCAACTCTTTCCAAAAAATAGGGAAACATCTACAGTGGACATCATTTTTTGCCCTAGCTCCATCCATATGCCACTCATATTTGTTCAGTCTTGTTTAGGGTCCATCGTTCTATTATATGATGGCATAGTCAGCATAGTGAAATTCTTTGGATATTCTTCTCTTAGAACGTTTTCAGTGAATGGATTTCGGCTTGGCGTAGAACCCAAGTCTTCATTCTTTCTGCCCCTACTCTCCTCCATCAACTATTTGACCATGTCAACGATGTGCTCCTTACTAGCATGGTAGCCTACACGTCGGCTATCAGGGGATACGCCGAGTGTTTAACTCCGCAAACGGTCTAGGTTTGCTAGCTGAAGCCTAAGTTCTCCATTCTTCGAGAGAACCACTCCTATAGAGTCCCATTGATGCACGGTTGGTCTTACCGGGGCAATTTGAACTTCATTTCCAGCATTTTTCCTATTTACATCAGCGTTCAGTTCCAATCCACCCCATTAAGTTTCACGTCATCCTCTGAGTCAAAGACAAGCATTGCAATATTCTCTTATGGAGTATTAACACCAAAATTTAGGTTTGCAGCAGGCTGTTTTCCAGTGGAAGGAGTACTTTCATTGCCTTCTATTACGATTCCTATAGTACCACCAAACCTCCTTCTGCTTTTATCTACAGTTCCTCCCGTTCAGGCCTGAAACAAAGGAATTCTCTTATTCCATAGCAGGTGTAGTTTCTTATCTAGCTCTCGTGGCTCTTAGTAGCTGTAGTGCTAGCAAAACATCAATCATATCAATGAGAGCCTTTTGTCTATCGGTCGTTTTCTGGTTAAGTTCATTAACCATCTGGTTAAGCTCCCCTTTGGTTACACCTTCCTGTTGAGTGGAGGATCCTAGTGCTAGCTTTCTATTATTAACCTTAGTTCGATGATTGTTAGTATTGTTAATTTCAATTTGTTGGAGTTTGCTTTATCACCACCAACTATTGCTCCTAGGGAACTTCCATAAGTAGTTCTCTATTTTCTAGGTGTCATTGATCTCCAACGGCAAGCCTACAAATCCTTAAAGCAAATTCTTTGGATCTAGTCATTGGACCCCTTCTAATCTAAAATAGCAAGCTAGATCTAAGCCTGGATTCATATTTTCTTAGTGAAAGCACCAAAATATTAATGCCAAAAATGGATCAACACCCAAGAATTGGTTGTAGGAAACCTTAAGACCTAGATCTAGCAA
Source organism: Allium fistulosum (assembly GCA_030737815.1). Lineage (NCBI taxonomy): Eukaryota > Viridiplantae > Streptophyta > Magnoliopsida > Asparagales > Amaryllidaceae > Allium > Allium fistulosum. The sequence goes on along the minus strand of CM060901.1, from coordinate 538,543,856 downwards.
ATGCTAATAAAAGTAAAGGAAAATAAACAGCAATTAGAAAGAGAGACAAAATATTTTATAGTGGTTCGATATATCCTTTCCCTACATCCACTCTATAGCTTTGTTGCCTATAGGTTTGATAGATTTTGCTTGAGATTACAAAAGTTTTAGGAGAGAATGAGTCACAAGTACAGGGGTTAGATCGATTCTGAGTCCTAGATTTGCCTAAAGTAGCTGCCTTGGTGACTATTGTGTAGAGAAAAGAGATGAAGAAGAGACAGAGCTTCCGCGTAGCGATGGAAGAAACTAGATCCTTTCTTGGTTACTCTATGGTTTGTATTTATAGGGGTAGCGGTCATATTGGATCAGAAGCCCGCTACCAGAGAGGTTCAAATATCGGACCAAGATAGGGTGAAAAATTTGGAAGTGTCACGAGTTGAAGTGATAACTCGGTATCTAGTTATCCCCATAACTCGATACCTAGTTATCCCCTTAGGGGGAAACTCAGCGATTATTCCTAGATCGTGCTTCTTACTTCGTTTTATTATGCCTCTTTGTGTTTTCGTAGTCCGATAACTTGTTTTATTATTGTTCCTTAATAACTTGGCTTGTCCTGCAATTAACTGAAGCTAACTCGTTGAATCTTGAGATAGGTCAGTTGGAATTATATGAAATCACTTAGGTTCGCATATAATAGTTGGACAATGGCTTGTGCAAAGTTGGAGTACCTAATTGTGAAGCACCATAACTCGATGCCGAGTTATGGACTTATCTCTATATTGGTCCAACTTTTCCTGACTTATTTCTGTAGCCCATATGAGCTTGCATTCCAGGTTTCAAGTCGTTTCATCTTTGCCTCAAATGCCATAACATCTACTGATTTCTGCTTGGTAAAAAACTCGGTTAACACAGATAATGATATTACTATCACAACCACAATAACAAACAAAGTTGGAAAAGAATCGAACATTTTGGGTTTTATATTTCTGATGTTGTGTTTCCAGGCGTAGGAAGCTTTTACTACATTTAAATACTGGTATACCAGTTCGATTTTCCATATCTATTAAATAGTAGTAAAGTAGAATTTGAAGCTCTCTCATTAATTCTAGGAGTTATCTCTATTCTCCACAATTCTCTCTAAGTCTGGATATTTTATTTTCAAAATCCTATAATCTACCACTTTAAAATTATTCTACTAAACTCTTACATTATTTTACATTCAAATACCTACTTTTCTTAAAAAATCTACAATTATTTACAAATCTTTCATGGTTCTCACACAAAATTTTACATTAAAGTCCACACATTTAAATTAATTACATAATCTAAAATGTAAACTAATTGATAAACTTAGTTAGCTAATATTTATTAATAAACCTAAAAGATGGAAGTTTCAATATATATGCATGCTACAGGCCGGCTCATCAACAAATTGGTTAAAAAAATCATTTAGGCAATAATAAATTTATTTTATAATTTATTTAATAAATGAATTTATCATGCATTACAATATAAAATTCTATTAACTTTAAATACCTAAATTTTAATTTTTTTTCACAATTACATAGAAACCCTTCTCATTTATCTTCTAATACTTTACACTCAATTCCATATATTTAAGTAATTATGTAATCTTAAATTTAAACTATTTAAATAAATATGATTAATTAATTTAATCCATTTACTAAATCCTAAAAATATGAGAATTTGAATACATGCAATATTCATATATATGGGGAAAGTGATAAAATTATTTCTTTGTTATTTAGGTATATAAAGATATTCAAATAACGTAACATAAAATGTATATATAAATAATAATAACTCTTTTAATTTCGAATTCATTATCTCATTAAAATTATAATACATTACATAACTTTATTTCATTTTTAACAACCTTTAAAAGATAAATTTATATTTTACAATACTGTGATGTGAACGCATAGATTACATCCATATTTGATTAGATAAGCATTCTCACTTCAACATGTTATCAAACCATGCCTACTTCATAACTCAACTAAATGCTACATAATTTTGCAATTATCAAAGTTGTATGAATGACCCTCCTACAACAACATGAAATATATGGTTTATTGCAAGGATAAAATTGTTTAATAATGAAAACTAAATAATGAATAATTAACATGTAGATAAGTTAACCATAAGACTGATGCTCTTCTCAATTACAAATATGTACAAAGCTCTTTTCAAATTTCTCCAACATTTTTACATTCAACTCCTTATTTTAATTAGTTATGTTAACCATTAATTCAAAGTATTTAAATAAATTCAATTATTTAATGTTTATTAATCCATTTATAAATCCATTAAAAAAGACGACAATTCAATATATATATAACAATCATATTAACAAAATGGTAAAATTACTTATTCACTCATACATACAAAAATATATGTCATCAAGAAAAAACATAAATTATTTATATATACAATATTAACAATTTTATTTTATAATTTTCAGGGTTAGGACATTAATTTTTACAGAGATATGTAGTTAGCAAGAATTGAATTATCAACTTTAAATCCAAGCATCGCATGTCATTTTAATTCATGATTTATATATCACGATAAATTTATCATATATTGCACAATAAAATATATTTTAGCAATAATTAAAATATAAATACTATTTTTAATAACATTATCGTATGCAACACACTAGTATTAATCATATATATGCTTATATATATCACTAAGCCTACACGTGGCGTGAACTGTACACACAACACATCTTTAATAATAGTTATAACTAGTGTGTAACTCGTGCATTGCACATGGTAATATTATAAAATATAATATTTATACTTTTAATGTAAAATTAGAACTTTGTTATGCGATGTATAATAAATTCAGTGAAATAACGAATTAAAACATAGAACTGTTATTATTGTTTATGTTTAATTTGTGTTATATAGCTTATATATATTTATATTTAAGTAAAAAAGAAAATTTTATCATTTTTGTCAATATGAATATGGTATACATGTCGAAACCGACTTTTTTTCTTTTTTTAAGGATAAAGGTTGTGTAGTGCGCAAGTACACAATCTCAAATGCATAAAAAGAAATTTTAAGATTACCATATTTTCATAATTTATTAGATGAATCAACAAATAATAGTTTACTTAATTTATTTAAATAGTTTTAAGATTATGTAATTAGTTATTATATGTGGACTTAAATGTAAAATATAATACGGGAATTAGGGAAAATTTGTAAATGATTATAGAAATTTAACATGTGGGAATTTGAAGTAAAAGAACATAATTGTGTAACATATTGTATGATAAATTTATTGAGATTGATGAATTATAAATTATATTTATGTGACTTATGTATCTTGACTTCAGTGAATTTTCTTCTTCCATTTTTGTTAATATGAACATGGTGTACATATTGAAATTTTCATAATTTAGTAAACGAATTACCGAATATTAATTAATTAGATTCATCTAATTTGTTTAAATTTAAGATATCATGATCAATTTAAATGTATGAACTGAAAAATAAAATAGTAGGAGAAAAACCAGGTGAGTTTTGTAAATAATTTTGGTAACTTTAAATATAGCCGTTTGAAGTTAGAATTTTACAATGCAATGTATATTAAATTTATTAAGATAAATAAATTACAAATTAAATTTATTATTATTGTTTTATGTGATTTATTTATCTTTATAGTTGAATAAAAAATTAATCTTAGCATTTTGGTTGGTATAATAGTGGTATACATATTGAAATTGTCGTTCCTTGGTATTTATAAGAAATATTAATAATTATCAGTGAACTTAATTTATTATTTAATTCAAATTTTGGATTATGTAATTAACCTAAATATTTGTATTTAAATATAAAATATTAAAAGATAAGTGATGAATTATTTATAAATAATTGTATAAACTTCAAAATGTCTGTGCCAAAATGTAAAATGATTGGAGAGAAATATTAAAATAAGTATAAAGTGATAAATTAAAGAGATTTAAAGGTAAAATACCAAGAGAGAATTAAGGTGAAGATAGAAAACTCCAAAAGTCAATAAGAAAGCTAAAAATTCTTCTACTTTATTATAATTAATAGATTCAACTGTTTGTTAAAATGCCTAGGTTAATTTAGGTCCCAGACTTAGCAAAGTAAGAACTAAATAGTATCTACTAATTATAGAGAATGATAAGTACAGTAAAGTAAAGGACATAGAAATTTATGTGGTTTAGATTTCAGATAATCCTACGTCTACGGGTGAAATCCATTATTGTCTTTCTTTTTCCTCGTACACTAATTTTAATAGCAAAAAGTAGTACAAGAATATAAGGTAATATTTTAGAGAATCAAGAAAAAGTGCCTTTCTCCACTATAGTACTTTTCTATTTATAGTATAAAATTCTCACGGATTGTTGATGTCACTCCTCTACATTCTCCCCACCATCCGATGTTGCCACGTGTCTTCCATCTTTTTGCTTGTTGTAATGTGCACAGATTGTTGACGTGGCCATAAGAGAGGAGATTTGGTTATAGGCGGGATGGCTTGAATTTAGAGTGTTACTTGAAATTGGTAAATTGATAAGTTTGCGGTTTCTTCGACACCATAGGCATCCCAAGGGGGAAGTTCCATGCTTTGTGCATGAATTGCTCATGCTTCCTTCTAACCTCAAAGTGCGTCGTGATCCGTAATTGTTGTGGTAGTAGTGTTTAGGGTCGAGTCTTAGTGATGTGACCTAGTTTCTTCATGATGGCGCAGTTTCACCTTGGAGACATTGCAATACGATACGTCTTCTTGGTTTAGTTACAGCAGCCACACTTTGACATAATAACAGCGGTCGTCTTGTGTGTTAAAATGGTTCCTTTCTTTGGAATCGCCAATGCACTCAATCAGTTCGGTTGATAAGCGAAACGCAGTTTCTCTTTTTTGACTCTTGTTTGATTATTTGGTTCAACCTTGGCACTGCTCCATATATATATATCTTGGTAACCTATTTGTACTAATCATTTGGACAATCAAGTAGATCAAGAAACATATCTACGTTAATAGTTCTAGTTTTGCTTGTTTTCTTGCTTGTATAATTATTTTGGTATCGTGGAACAGTCTTATATGATAAAAGAGTATTCTACTTAGGTATTATGTTATGATTTTATTATAAGGCAAAGATGGTTTTCCAAATGGCATTGTAGGTTTTGGATATGACGGTGTCATTTGAAGGCATAACAACGCATTATTTGTTGAAGATTGTGGCAAGTCTAGTATGTAGGCTGCGCTGACCCCCAGGAAGTTCGGGAGTTTACTTCTTTATGCCAATGTAGTTCTTGTTTGCATTTTTGTCTGTTTTGTTAAAGTGTTATAGTTATTTTAAATACTTTGAAGATACGCAGTATGTTTCATGGTACGACTTAGTTGCTATTCGGAGAGATTACTGCGTTATTGGCTTGGCTGTCCTTTTTACCATATTTACTTCGTTTTACTAAACTTTGTGCATAATGTTTGTTCAGAATGTGCCTAGTCTGTTACATGCATTTTGTGCCGTTCCACTATAATTCGCAATTCTTTTGTTAATTGGATTGCACTCCATGCATTATGATTGAATATGGGTGTAACACTTTCCCCCCAAGTCTGTGCTAATGATGTTAGTGTAGACTTGTGATTTATATATTAATAGATTATTTACATACTCCTTAGTTATTCAATTCCTCAAGCTCAAGATGTTATGATTAGTACTATTAATATATTAAATAGACGTTGTAAAACATATGTATGCGTTTATTGATATTTCTAAAGGTATATAAAACAAATGTACATTCAAATCTCTTTTGATTTGTTGGTATTCCTCAAGGTCAAAATGAGATTTGGACAAGGAACCACGGGTTAGGAGTTGTATATGGTACAACCGATAATGGATTGTCCATCGTTTATTGGAGTATGATTTGTTGGTATTCCTCAAGGTCAGAATCCCAAGGTAAATAAGTCCAAACATCCACTTGTGAAGTTGAAAGACTTTTATGTTTCATCTTGGGGTTTTGAGAAACATAAAAGACTAGTAAGGAGCTTATTGGTAAAATGAAATGTAATGTTTAACCTTGCTAATATTTTAAGAATGTGTACTATAAATAATTTCTAATCTACTAAGTTAAAATTCGTAGAAAATGTCTACATTCAAGTTGTTTTCTAAAAATGACAAACTCACCAGACTTGACTACATACGCTAGCTAAAAGCAATAAAGGTAGCATTAACATATGAATGTCTATGGTTGTTAATAACTAAACCTCCAAAGAAAAAAATCCTATGACGATGCAGACCCAAAATTACACATAGCCTAAAACAATTGGGTCGCAGATCTTGAGATCGCCCAAGGTTACGTGATGTCCAAGTTAAACAAACCATTGCAAAAACAACACGAGAACACGAGTATCCATCAAATTTTCGGTTGCCTTAAAGCTTTGTTAGGGAACAATCACTTTTTGTAAGGTATGAACTTACAAATAAACTATTCAATACAAACAAAATGCAGGGCATGAAAGTGGACGATTACATTCTTATGGTAAAAGATTATTTTGGTATACTTTCCCAGTTGGACGTGACGATAGGCAATAATTTGCAAGTGGATCTGATCCTAGGGACTCTTACTCCACAATTTGAGTTGTTTATATTAGACTATAATATGAATTGTTTGAGTGTAAGCCTCACGGAGATCCCTAATATGTTAAGGTCAACCGAGTCTTCTTTCAAGGACAAGGGCAAGGTACCTATGGTTAGAGGGAATGCATCATCTTTGAAAGGTTCAAAGAAGCAGAAAAGAGTTAATAAGAAGAATATGAAGACTGCTCCAGTTGACAAGGGTGAATGTCGTCACTGTCATAAGAAGGGTCACTGGAAATAGAACTGTTTGGAGCACTTAAAGATCGTCAAAGAGAAGAAACAAAATAGTTATGCTGCTTCTATAGGTATATTTATGACCTAAAAATATTGTGTAATTAATAAATTACCTTGGGTTTTAGATAATTTATCTGAAACTCACATCTATGATTCATTACAGGGAATTAGGAACAGACGTCATGTGGTGTAGGGAGAAATGATGCTTCAAGTTGCTGAAGGATCTCTAGTGGATGCAACTACGGTTGGAGATTATCATTTATCTTTGCCAAATGGATTTGTTTTAATATTAAAAAATTACTATTATGTAAAATAATTTATTTATGGTAATTATTTTCGTGTCTAGATTGCTTGAGATTGGATATATTTTTCACTACATTAATAATGTTATGAACATTATATTAGATGGTAATAAAATCTGCGATGATATTTTAGATAATGGCATTTATGTTATTAATACTAATTATATATGTGTTGTGAGTGATTCTTCAAATATTGACATAAATAAAAACTATCTTTAGCATTATAGGCTAGGACATATAAGTGAGAAATGACTACTCAAATTGAAAATGGAGTGTTTTTTACCATTATTTGACTTTAAATCATTTGATACGTGTGAGTCATGTCTTAAAGGAAAAATAACCAAACACTCTTTTAGTGAGAGCAATGAAAGAATTAACGAATTCTTGGGTCTCCTATATAGTGATGTATATGGCCCGATGCCTATAGTTACCAAAGAAACTCTTCTTACTTTGTAACTTTACATATGATTTCTCAAGACTAGGATAAGTGTATCTTATGAAGAACAAATATGATGTTTGTGAGAAGTTTATTTAATATAAAAATGAGGTTGAAAATCAGATAAACCATAAGGTTAAAATACTTCGATCGGATTGAGGAGTGAGTACGTTGTAAACAAGCTCCTATGATACTTAAAAGATAATGGTATTCTCTCCAATATTGCTCAGCCATATACTCCAAAAAAAAATGGTGTTTTAAAGCAAAGGAACCGAACCTCTCTCATGGCATATGGATGTAAAGATGAAATTTCCAAATGCTGATTTAAAAGAGACCGTCTATATGTGCAGCCCGAGGGTTTCAGGGTCAGTGGGAGTAAGGGCAAGGCCTGCAAGTTGTAAAGTCCATATATGGACTTTAAAAAGTTTTAAGAAGTTGGAATAAGTATTTTGATAAAGTAATCAAACAGTTTGGTTCTTATCAGAATACAGAGGAAGTGTGCGTATATTGGAAGGAATAGGTAAATGCTATCGTGTTCTTATTTTTATACGCTGTCTTCTGTTGATTGGCAATGACGTTTCATTATTGCAATAAGTGAAAGCTTAGTTTCCAAGAATTTTTCCATGAAGGATTTGGGGGAAATAGCCTATATACTAGGTATAAGATCTGTAGAGATAGATCAAGAGGTTGTTGGGATTGTCCCAATCCATGTACTAAAAAGGTTCGGTATTGAGAACTCCAAGCGCAAAGATAATCCGATGCAATCCGGAATCGTCCTTTCTAAACATGAAACTCCTTAAAATGATAAGGAGAAAGAGCATATGTAAAGGATAGTATATGCTTCGGCAATCAGCTCGGTTGCATAATGTACGCTATGCTATGTACTAGACTGAATGTGGCATATGCATTAGGATGCGAAGGCCGAAACTAGTCTAATCTAGAAGGAAAATATTGGATGGCTATAAAATGTATATTAATGTATTTAAGAAATACCATAGACTTATTCCTAATATATGAGAATGGAGACCCCCTTATGAATGGGTATACTAACTCTAGCTTTCAAAGTGATATCGACGATGGTAAGTCAATGTCAAGTTACATCTTTACTGTAAATAGTAGGGCCGTCAGTTGGAAAAGTTTCAAATAGGAAACGGTGGATGATTCCATGACAGAGGCTGAGTATATCGCCCTCAATGAAGTAGCTAAGGAAACGATCTCGATGCACAAGTTTTTAAGTGAGGAGTGATTCCCAACATGGAGAATCCAATGGCATTATTTTATGATAATAATGCGATGATGCATATCATAAAGGATCCTAGAGCATACATGAAATCGCAACACATTCTTCGAAAGTTCCACCTAGTTAGAGAATTCATTCGGAACAAAGAGGTTGTGATATAAAGATTAAATACTAAGGGTAACGTAACAAATCCATTCACAAAGGACTAGCTCGGTATAGTATGTGGAGGGTTGGGATAAAGAGTCCCTAATTGGCCCCAAGTGCAAGTGGGAGATTGATAGAGTTAAGGGTATGCCTATTAACTCCACCCAGAAAACATATGAAAGCACCAGTTTTATTAGAAGTAAAGGAAAATGAAGAAAAATTAAAATGAGACATAAGAATTTTAATAGTCGTTCAGTGTAATCTGCAGCGTACGTCTACTTTAATCTTTTTTATCAGTTGTAATCTCTCTGGATTATAACTAATTATCTTAGGTCTGACAATAATCTAGTGGATCTTAGATTTATAATGATGTTTCTAGAGAGTTTAAGAGTCACTAGTACTAGAGATTTTCTGATTTAAGTCCTAGAACAACAAATAGTAGCTTTCTAGGTGACTCTAACGGAGGAGAGGTTAGATGTGAAGAAGAGGAAGAAGTCCCTAATGGCAGAGAGATCAGATGTCGTTTCGGTTGCAGCTAGGCCTGTATTTATAGGAAAACAAAGGTAATGGATTTGAAAGCTGCTTACACTCGAGTCTAGATGAAGGCCCAATGTTGTACAAGGGAAATCAGAGCACCACGTCCCAATAAAATATATCGGTACCAACCTATATAGCTCGATACCGAGCTATAAGTGTTGGTACAAATCCAATTTCAACTCTTGCTATGTTCTTCTATTTTCTAGTTGATAGGTTCCAAGCTTTTTTCTTCGACTTTAGTTTGATTCTAGTAATCTTTCCTCTATCACTTGAGCTACCCTGCTTCTTGGCTTTCTTTTCAACAACCGTGAAATTGGTCGTCTGTACTTTAGGAAAAAAGCTTGATCATGAGTTATTGAAGTAGCATATGAGAAGAATGGAGTTTGGGAGATGATCCAAAGGGGAATTATAGGTCAGTACCGATTTATGAAGCTCGGTAGTGAGCTATGTCACTTGCTCCAATCCCTTTGAAACTTCCTCGAGTTATTTTCTTTATCTCTTTCAAGTGTGTTTCCAAGTCCATTAATCGTTTCATCCTTGTTTGGATCTTTTAAGTTTGATTGAATCTTCTTGGCTAAAAAGCAAGTTAACACTTGCCCCCCAAAATATGCCTTTTGAATGTAAGGTGTGTTTTGCTCAAAAACAAGTTCCAACGGTAATCATTCTTCAGAAGTTGAGCTCTTCGACCTTCTATCGATCCTGATCTTTGTGAATCGTTTGTTTCATTCGAATTCTCTTACAAATCAAAGGTCGTTCCAAAGCAGTTATAGCTAAGGACTCCTGTTCTTGCTTAAGTGTTATTCATACATCATAATAGTTTCGATTCCATTTGGAGTTAATACATCACATATCAAAATTTCCTGCGTTCATCCAGGATTTATCTGTTTTATTCTAAGTACATGGTGTTTAAATCCTTTTATCAAATATATATCCATTCTAAGGTTCGATCTCTCTAGATTGTTTTACATCCAATCTAAGATTTTGAGCTCTTTGGATCGTTTGACTTCAAATCTAGGGTTTGACCACTCCGGGTCCTTGCTGATCCGCTTGCTCTCCGGTAAAGGAATTCAATGACCAAGCAAGCTTATCCACTCACTTCTTGTAAGGGGACTTACTTTTCGTACATGACCATCCACTCACTCTCCGGCAAGGGAACTTGCACCTTGCACTCTTATCTCGACTCTCTGGCCATGAGTTAACATGATCAATATCATACAAGTCCATCCACTCGCTCTTCGATGAGGGAACTTTCTCCCTACACTCCTGTCTCGTCTCTCCGGACGGGACTTAAAGTGATCAGTATCATACAAGTTCATCCACTCGCTTTTCGGCTAGGGTACTTGCACCCTGTACTCCAGTCCCGTCTCTTCGGACAGTTGTTAAAGCGATCTATATCATACAAGTCCTTCCACTCATTCTCCGGAAAGGGAACTTGCACCCTACACTCTAGTCCCGACTCTCCGGTCGGGGCTTAAAGCGATCAATATCAGCTATCACATTCAATGTGGATTTTTCAAACGTCAAATATTCAAATCAAAGCGAACAAACATAAATCTTAATCCTAATTATCCTCCTGGACATCCGACTCAGAGCATGCCTCCAGACCAATCTAGGTCCGATACATGTGTATGTGGTCCGAGGTCGTTATTATCCTAAATGGTCATCCCAAACATTTGACTAAGAGCATGCCCAAAGACCAATCTGGGCCTCGTACACATATAAACGATCTGAGGTTTTTATTATCCTAAATGTTCAAATAAAGAAAATAGTAAAGCGAGGGAATCGAACTTGACCATTGACCATCCCAATGATGGGATTTCGAGTCTCAGAGCAGATCCCTGGTTGTTCCCTGATGCATTCGCTATAGATGTTGGTTGCTCCGTCTACACCATTGCAGTTTGATTCTTCATGTACTGTCGCAGTTGGTTTCTCCGAACCATTTCCTCTATCAGATCATGAAGGTATCGACACTCATTCATTTCATTCTCCTCTAGCTCATGGAAGATGCAAAACTTTCTAGACCTTTTCTCCCGATCAGTGGCTCTCTCCTAGCTTGCTTTCAATAAGGGATATGCCTCCTAGTGTCTAGATATATCCTCTCGAGGGTCTTTGTTAGCTTTGTGTAAGAAGAGAATTTTGGTTCCCTCTTCTTCCATTTTGGATCTCCTAAGTCATCATCAGCTCTTCTTTTCCCTTTGTCATTTTCATTTCCTACTCCGGATAGTCCTCTGTCATCCACAACGTTAACTTCAGCATCCTTGGCTTTGGTGTCTTCCTGATGCAAATACCTCTCAGCTTCATGGTAGAATTCCGCCAGATCCATCGGTGGATCCCTTTCCAGTGCAACTTTTAAGCCGGCCTTGCTTGCGACTTAAGACATTGTCGCCATTATTATTACAGATGGATCTGGTTTATCAATGGCTGCAGTTGTCGCGTTGAATCTTATCAAATAGCTTCTCAAGGTCTCTCTAGACCATTGTTTCACACTTGATAGTGTCATCACATTCTTTGTCCGTGTGACATGAACTATGAACTATCTTAAGAACTTATTCACCAAATCGGTCCATGTGCTTATGGATCCATTTTCCAGTTGTCTGAACCACATCGCCGCCAAGTCTGTCAAATATAATGGGAAGCATTGCCCCATTACTTCCTTAAAAGCTCCCAACACCATCATATGTCGGATGTATCTCATCAGATGAATCATCGGTTCTGACATTTCGTCGTACATTTCCAGCATCGGAAGCTTGAAATCGGGAGGAATCCTTGCATTTCGAATATTAGAAGTGAATGAATTCCTATTTATGTCCTCCAAACTCTGGTCTAGGGGTCCACCTGTAACTATTCTCCTTACCAACTCAGCAATTTAGTTTTTTTTCCATCCAGTGAAGGTCTTCGATCAAAAGTGATATTATGCCCTATGTTCCTGTAAGGGAACTTCAGCACATACTCTGGCATGTACTCCTCTGGCTGCATGTTAGCCTTCTGACCTACTCCTCTGGCTTCATTATGTCCTTCATTCCTACGAGGAAGTTCTAGCACATACTCCTCTGGCTTCACTATGTCCTCCTTTCCTACGAGGAGGTTCTGGCACATACTCCTCTGGTCGTTGCTCATTCACACTTTGATTTGTGTTTCTAGCTCCAGTATTATCCATTTCTGGCATTCTAGCAGTCACATCAACATTTCCCCTGAGTATAGTTCTCTCGATACTGAGAAGATTTGGGTTCGTATGAGTTGTTCTACTTATGGGGCATTGTTCCAGTTTGCTTCGCTCGAACTCTAGATTCTCTTACATTGGTTCCTGGCACTTAGTTCTGAATTCAAATAGCTTTAGCTATTCCTTGTTGTCACATCCTTTGGAAAAGTCATTTAAGTATTTCCTATTGTCGAGTCATTAATCCATCTTGCATCTCCTTCATCATTTTCTCCATCACTTCTCTGGTCACGTAGATGGATTGATGAGAATTTGTGGACACCTTATGGCTGCCCCCATGCTCTGGTAGGCTTCCTACAACCTTAGATCTGGTGTTAGGCCTCCTCATCTTCTCCAAATCTCAGATTCAAAGTTCAAGCCTCCAGATCTAGTTCCTTTTCTCAGTGAAAGCACCAAATGTTAACCCAGAAAATGGATCAACACCCAATAATCAGATGAAAGCACTAGTTCTATTAAAAATAAAGAAAAATGAAGAAAAAGTAAAAGGAGATACAAGAATTTTTATAGTGGTTCGACGTAATCTCTGGCTTATATCCACTTTGATCTTTTTTATTAGTTGTTCTCTCTAGATTATAACTAATCATCTCATATTTGACCACAATCTAATGGATCTAAAATTTACAATGACTTTTCTAGAGAGTTTAAGAATCACTAGTACTAGAGATTTGCCGATCTAAGTCCTAGAACAATAAATAGTAGCTTCTAAGGCGACTCTAATGGAGGAGAGGTTAGATGTGAAGAAGAGGCAAAAGATCCTAAATGGAGAGTGATCAGATCTCGTTTTGGTTGTAGCAAGGCTTGTATTTATACAAAAACAGAGGTAATGGATCTGAAGCCTGCTTGCACTCGAGTTTAGATGAAGACCCGATGTTGTACAAGGGAAGTTAGAGTACCACAACCCAATAAGATAGATTGGCACTGACCTATATACCGAGGTACCGAGCTATAAGTGTTGGTACAAATCCAACTTCAACTCTTTCTCTGCTATTCCATCTTCTAGTTGATAGGTTCCAAGCTCTATTCTTCGACTTTTGGTAGATTCTAACAATCTTCACTCTATCACTTGATTTACTCCTCTTTCTTGGCTTTCTTCTCATCAACCATGGAATTGGTCGTCCATACTCTAGGAAAATAGCTTGATCATGAGCTATTGGAGTAGTATATGAGAAGCATAGAGTTTGGGAGACGATCCGAAGGGGAATTATAGGTCGGCAACAATCTATGTAGCTCGGTACGAGCTATGTCACTAGCTATAATCCCTCTGAAACTTCGTCGAGTTATTTCTTTAGCTCTTCCAAGTGTGTTTCCAAGTCCATGAATCATTTCATCCTTGTTTTGATCTTCTTAGTCCGACTGAAATCTGCAGGGCTAAAAAGCAGATTAACAATGCACTAGGGGTAATTCTATAATTTATTGTAATTTATTAACTTTGTAATAAAATCTCGTTGGAAATAAAAGTTACTTTTCTTTCTATTATATACTTGTTATAATGTGTTATATTAATTCATTATTTAATTTATGTATATTTAATAGAAAATCCATAAATGGTGTGTTTTGTAATAGTAATTACAATGTGTTGTAACCATGAGCAATATATCACAACATGATAAACACATTGTTTAAAATATTCCTATTCTAGATATATCAAGACCGGATATCGATACATCAATTGAGACTAGATTATGTAATGCTCTCCATATGTTGGACAGTGTATTAATTATGGCTGATGAGGCAACAAGGGGTTACATACTGATAGCTATTGGATAACTATGAATGACCCACTCGATAGTTTTTTGCTAGTTAATATAACTAAGGTCAAATAAAAAATATCAATGTGATAATATTATATAATTCTTTCGATTTGATAATATTATCGAACTTTAATATGGAAACTCTGCTTTGATTACAGTTAAATTGTGATACAGTGTCCATAGAACGACTGTAGTTGGGTCTAGTTGAAGCATTGGAAGTGAAACACTATTCAATAGAGAATTGTTCTCCTCGGTTATACTATTACAGTTAACTGAAGCCAACTCAAATCAGAGTCTTTTGCCATAATAGTTCGGTTAGTAATAATTGTTATTATTGAACCATAGACTTAATGTTTGTACTATATAAGTTGAGTATGGATAATATTGGAATTTCGACCATTATCAAAGTCCATAAGTCCCAATATGATATAGTTTTGACGAAGGGAATTGCTGTAAATAATTTCCACTACCGGGGATCGCTTAAATAAATAAAATTGGATTTTACTGTGACACCCCGCACCTCTAGGCACCCCGAAAATCAAACATGACTAGATGCACGGGTGGTCGGGTGTAATAAAAATCCATAACATAGCACAAAGACTAAGGCAACAACATAATACGATTAAAATATTACAGTGGAAGAAAACTTTCGCTAATTATAAATTAATAGCAAAACAGCTTCGTTAAAAACAACATTATCCCAAATTTATTTCTAAAACCAAAAGTACCAAGTAGCCTCCACCAAGACATAAACATAACAAAGTTCACAATATAGGTCCCCATATATAGAGTAAAGTACGAAAAATAGAAATGAAGTATATGAAACAAGAGAAACAAATGCTGAAGATAACAACTGCTCCAATGACCTTCCAAGCTGCAAAGAACTGCAACCTAGACCTGCCCTCCTGTGATTTGGGGGAAAATAGAAAAAATAGGAATGGGTCAGACATAAAGTCTAGTGAATGAGAAATAAAATGAAGCAGAAGGAATAAAACAATTTAATTCTAGGTCTTCCCCGGATATCGCAGAGGGTAAATAAATAATGTAGTGAATCCTTCTTAGATACAGTTCCTAAGAAGCCAAAGTCCGTGGTCACTCTAGGAAAGTCAACCATGCAGTAATACTAAATGTCAATCGGCCTGTCGTACCTGCTATCCTTACCTATCCATGTGCTATAGCATGAAAGTCATGCTCTTTACCTGTGCACTATGACTAAATGCCTCTTACGTTTGACCGTGCCGACTCAAACAACCTCGCTGGACCCGAAGTTGCGCTCAAGCTCCGCCAAACTGGATATCCTCCTGTCTCCTCTTTCACCAACGTGGACTTGCCCCTATCCAAAGTATCGTCCTATGAAAGAGTGCCCACAGCTGGGTTGGCTAGGCAAAATCCTCCAACGATCTGCCTAAAGAAGCCTACATCGGAGCACACTTGTCCTGTTCTGTCCACGTCGATCTGCCTGAAGAAGCCTACGATTGTGGATGCTATCTATCCTACGTACTAGCAACCTATGGAAGGTAACAAACATCCTTGTGGACCTACTTGCGCGCTCCTAGTACGTACAGCCAAAACTATATTTTGGTCTTAACTGCATGAAACACCTATCCAGACCTTTACAAGGTCTGCCTACCAAATCGCTTCCAGATTAATTAATTTTAACATTACAGTTTGCATACGGTTTATTTCTATTAATCTGCTTTAGGCCATTTTTACATCTGATATGGTTATTTCACAATTTCCCTTTTTCTTACATAAATGGTATTTCAATTTCACATCCGTTCAGTTCGTATGGTTTGTCTGTAATTTTTATGCCATTTTGTTATAGATTTACACTAGCCTTTAGAGTCCATTTAATTTACATTTTTTTCCCACCCTAATTTACGTTCTCCTTTTAAATATTTATCCTGTACAAAATTTTTATCCAATACCCACAAACCATTTAATTACACAAAATTCCACTTTTACATTTTTAGGCCACATATGAAACAAATAATTATGCCAATTAGACTTCCTAATTTTGTTCCAAAACCATATTCAAAATTATGTAATTATATCAATCAAAACCATAATTTTATTCAAGTAACATATTCTAAATTTATTCAACTAACCTGTTCTACCGTTAGAAGTTGAATAACAATTCTAATTCAATTTAATTAAACCAATCTTATTTACGCCATGAAACGTGAATAACAATTTGTTTGTTCCAAATTTCAACCCAAACATGAATTAGAATTGAGAAGTGGAAGAAGAAGATACAATACTTTACATAAATTTCAATCTTATTTATGCCATAAAGTGTAAATAGACAATTTATATGTCTTATATTTTAAACCAAAAATGAATTAGATTTCAGAAGTGGATGAAGAAGAAGTTACAATAATTTACATCTATTCTAAATTAATAACAGAAATTAATTCATATTAACGTGTCAGAAAAGAACTGAAATTGAACTACTTTATTTTTCTATTTCATATTAATTCCCACTCACCTGGTACTTGAGCTTGCATAAATTTAAAAAAAGCTTTGCTTTAATCTTTCTCCCTTAGATTCTTCTAAATTCCCTAAATTGCTTGAATATAGATAGATAATTTAATTTGGTAGAGATTTGTTTATTTAGAAGAGAAAAGGAGGAAGAATAATACACACTAATTTTACTGTAGAATTATGGTGGCGGCTAAATAAGAGATTAGGTTTAGGTTAGATGGTTTATTTATAGATTATTTGAGTGAATATAATCCATTAGATTATTTTAGATTAAATCTGGTTCTTTCATACACTTAATGGTTATCCATTCTAGTCCATACACATCACTCAACCAATAAAATTTAGCCATCTCATCCTATTACATCACTGGAGCGAATGGGAAGCCGCCACATGTCAGAAACAATGTTGAAATACGTAGGAAAATCGTTGGAAACGAACCAGCTAAAAAAACATCGCTCCAGATTTTGGGCGACAACGGGACTTGACCCTAGTCACTAAGGAAGTCAACATGTGCCTTTACCACTGTACCAAATGCGCTTTTAATTTTTTTAAAATTATATTTCCTGTAAAATATCGGGGTGTTACATTCTCTCCGCTTAAAGGATTTCGTCCCCGAAATCTCCAAAGATGGAAGAACGTAATTAATAACCAGCATCCAAGAACTACATCCATTTATTCAACCATCATCCATTTCTACCATTGTCCTTATTTTTAACTAATGCAATTTATGATTTATGCAAAGTGAAATGCATATGAACTTTCCTAATGCGTAAAGGTAGTCGGTTTACTAATTCAGTTGACCTCCTGTAATGCAAGTATGCTTATGCCATGCAACCAAATGTATGAAATTACCCTAGTATAATTGATAATTCTATATGTATGTTTCAATCATTCACCAAAATGCACCATCCGTATGCAACATTCATTTATATACACACACACATATATATATACAATTATGTGCAAATGTAATAGATAACATGCACGCATATGCAGGTGTGTGTACCTAATTGGCCGATTATCCTAATAAATATCTACCTAGTGCATGCAATGCATCCATTTGCAAACATTGACATCCACTTGCAATCATTTTCATCCATCAAACATAACATCTCCTAATGACATGTTTACAACCAAGCAACCATCCATATGTTTCACCTAAAGATTATCGAAAAGACCCTAACTAAGGAAAGATCAAAGATCAATGATAGGATATTTGAAGTGTACCTTCAAATAGAAAAGGATAAGAAGTTCGAATTATCTTCTCAGATTCCCATGTGCACTCCTTGGGGTCATCTCCCCACTGAACCTTCACTAGACGAACTTCCTTGTTGGGTAGTCTCTTGACAACGTGTTCCAATATCCGGGTGGGTGTACGACGCACAAGTGATTCACGCTCTACCTCCACTTCCCTTAGCTAATCGAGTTCTACTACTACTGCAAAATCATATAGACACTTCCTCAGATGCGAAACATGAAAAACATCATGAACTCCTGCCACCTTATCTGGAAGATCAACTTTGTATGCCACTTTTCCAATCCGTGTGGTAATAGGGAAGGGTCCTACAAATCTCGGTGCCAACTTACCCGCTGAGCCAAATCTCATAACGTTTCTCAGAGGAGAAACCATGACAAAAACCATATCTCCAACCTTAAACTCCAAATCTGAGTGTCTTCTATCGGCATATGACTTTTGTCTATCTTGTGCAGTCTTCAACCTCTTGCGAATCAAATCCACCTTCTTGGAAGTTTCCCTCACCAAGTCTGGTCCAAGCAAGATCCTATCGATGGTATCCCACCAACAGGCTGGTGATCTACATTGTATACCATAGAGGGCCTCGAACGGTGCCAATGCTTGCTTGGTAACTATTATTATACGCGAACTCCACCAAAGGTAGGTGGTCTTCCCAAGAGCCTTCGAAGTCAAAGGTGCACAATCTGAAAAAATCTTCCAAAACCCTATTTACCCTCTCGTCTGTCCATCTGTCTGAGGGTGATATGCCGTGCTCAGATTCAATTCTGTTCCCAAGTCTTGCAGAAGACCCATCCAAAACTCGTTGGTGAATAATGGATCTCTATGCTCACAATGCTGGCGGGAACTCCATGAAGCCTAACTATCTCCCTTACATAAAGAGTCGCCAAAGAAGTTGTCTTCCTATTACTCTTAATGGGTATAAAATGAGTGCTCTTTGTCAGTCTATCCACAATAACCCAAATGCTTGTGTTCCCTCTCTGTGACCTTGGTAATACATCCAAGAAGTCCATAGAGACACTCTCCCATTTCCGTAATGGAATATCCAATGGATGCAACAGTCCTCTAGGCTTCTTTTGTTCCGCCTTTACCTTTTGGCAAGTGATGCACTTTGATACATACTCCACCACCCTCTTCTTCATTCCACGCTAGTAAAATACCCTCTTCATATCCCGATACATCTTATCACCACCGGGGTTCACTGTCATTCTATAATGATGTGACTCGGCCGACACCGCATCTACTAAATCCTCACTACGGGGAACACAAAGTCTACCATCCCTTCTAAGCCATCCCCTAGTGTCCATGGTATAGCGCCTAAGATGTGGTGATGACTCTCCTCTACCAAGCTTATCTAAAATGTCCTTTAACCCTTCGTCCTCACCTTACCTTGCTCCAATCTGCTCCATCAAAGTAGGCTAGACGTCGAGGGCTGCTAATAATACTGGAGCAAAATTCGATGGAGGTCTAAAATCAAAGGTAGCAATGTACTCCAAATGCTTCCATTCCAAAAACGGAGGACTTAAAACCACTTTGCATCTACTCAACGCATCTGCCACTACATTACCCTTGCCAGGGGTATAAGAAATCTCAAAGTCATAAGAGGCTAAAAACTTCATCCAGCTTTGGTATCTCAAATTCAAGTCTTTTTGAGAGAATAGATACTTCAAAGACTTATGATGCATGTAAATCTCAAATCTTTCTCCTAAGAGATAGTGCCTCTAAGACTTGAGAGCAAAAACTATAGCTGCCAACTCAAGATCATGTGTCGGGTAGTTCTTCTCGTGCATTTTCAACTGTCTACTCGCATAGCACACTACCCTACCCTCTTGCATCAGTACCGCCCCTAGCCCCGTACCACAAGCATCCGTATAAACTGAGAAAGACTTGGTTCCATCCGGTAATACCAATACAGGCGCGGTAGTCAAAGCTTTCTTTAATCGACCAAAGGAATCCTCACACTTGGCATCCCAAACAAAAGCTGAGTTCTTCTTGGTAAGGCGGGTAAGTGGAGTTGATATCCTAGCGAAGTCCTTAATGAACTTCCTATAGTAGCCCGCAAGACCAAGGAAACTCCTTATGTCCATGGCATTCTTAGGGTCTGCCAATCCTGTACTGCTGCCAATTTGGTCGAATCTACTACAAGTCCATCCTCCGAAATGATGTGTTCCAAAAAGCGAACCTCATCCCTCCAAAAGTGGCACTTGGAGAACTTCGCCTTAAACTTATGTGCTCTCAGGGTCCTAAGCACTTCTTCCAAGTGAACAGTATGCTCCTCCTTGCTTCACGAATAAACCAAAATGTCGTCGACGAGCACCACAACAAACTTGTTCAACGATTCGTGAAATACTCGACACATCAGGTCCACAAAATATGTTGGAGCATTGGTTAGCCCAAATGGCATGACTAACCACTCAAATAACCCATCCAGAGTCCTAAACGCAATCTTCTCGATGATATCCTCCACCACACGCAACTGATGAAATCCCATGGCCAAATCGAGCTGCGAAAATACCTTGGCTCCTACTAGTTGGTCGAAGAGATCATCTATATGGGGAAGAGGATAACGATTCTTCTTCGTCAGCTTATTAAGCACCTATAATCCTTGCAAAGCTTGGGAGAGCCATCCGCCTTAGTGGCAAAGATGACGGGTGCGCCCCACTCAGAAATGCTCCTACGAATAAATCCCTTCTCTAAAAGCTCTCCAATCTGCTTGCTCATCTCACGACGTTCCTTAGGAGCCATATGCCTTACCGATAAAGCAACCGGTTTGGCATTATCGACAAGATAAATCTTGAACTCGATCTCTCTTCGAGGTGGAAGGCCAGTAACCTCCTTGAACACATCTGGAAAGCCTCTAACAACGAGTATCGAACTCAAACTATCAGGCGATAAGTCAAAAGAATAAAGGTAGCTCAACATGACTGATCCTTTAGGATCACAAGATACCTCCAAGGTACGTCCACTACAAGTGCTTAACCTCACTACCCTCTTATCGCAATCAAGAATAGCACCATACATGGATAGCCAATTCATACCAAGAATCAACTCGAACTTGGAAAAGCCCAATACAAAGGCACTACAACTGAACTCAACCCCTAAAATAAACAATTTCATATCCCTACATAACATGGACAAATATGCCGATCCTCCTACAGGAATTGATACTACTACCGGGTCGACCACTAAGCAAGCATCAAGACCAGACTCTCTACAAGAGTACTAGATATAAAAGAGTGCAAAGCTCCAGAATCAAATCTGGTACGAATAGGAAAATCAGAGATAGATAACACACCTTCGATGATCACCTTCTTTCCCTTGTCCACAACCGAACGAGTACTAAAGGAAGGAGATGCCTCTAAAGTATAAGCCTAAGCAGGCTGTGAAGGTATCAGTGAACTGTCCTTGGGCTTCGACTGACAGTCCTTTTTCATATGCTCACTTGATCGCAAATATAGCACCTCAGCCTCGGCCGCTCTCCTGCCCCTTTACAATCCTTAGAAAGATGACCTGGTTTCCCACAAGTATTGCACTTCCAGTCCTTCCTTGGAACTTTCCTTTTTCCACCCGACCCTCCTCCTCCTCTCCTCTTTCCTTTCCACTACTTCTTCCCATCACTCTTCAGCACCACATCTCCTTTCTTCTCAGTATCAGCAAGTGAAGCCATCTCTACTAATCCTTCAAAAGTGGCTCCCATCGGAATGTGGCTCACTACCAAACTCTAAAATGGCTGACTAAAACCCTTAGCGAACTTCAGCGCCTTCTTGCGAGGAGTATTGATCAGGTCTAGTCCAAATCTGGCAAGCTCATTGAATTGATTAACATATTCCTTAACTGTCATATCCCCTTGCTTGAGCTATATGAATTTCTCTAGCTGCACTCCCTCTTCAGACTGCGATAAGAATTTCCTCTCGAACCTAGTACGAAAATCCGCCCAAGTCAAATTATCAACCTCATCCTCCACAATCTCCCACCAACAAAGAGCCTCTCCCTACAACTTCCATGATGCCAACTGCTTCCAAGCCAAGTCCACCAATCCCATAAGTCCAAATATCCGCTCACAGTTATAGATCCAAGCTCTCGCCTCAGTATATGTCTCTGTGCCAAGAAACGGCTTTCCTCCTAAGCTGGTGTAGTCCTTGCATAACTTAGGAAAATTGGGAATGCCTAATGGACGAGCTGGTGCCCCTTCTACCGGAGCAGCATCCCTAGCTGGTGGCTCTGCTCGTGCAGTAGCCTGCAAATAACGTCTGAACCAATCAGGCATACTAAGGCCTGAAAATTCGGGGATATCTTGCGGTTCAAACATTTCTATCTGTGGATATTAAAATGATGGGATTAGGTACTCCACAAATAGTTCAATAGATAGGGAGGAAGAGATATGAGGGATCCATTTCTAAAATTTCTTTTTTTCCAAAATATATACATATACTTTTAAAAGTATTATTTGGAATGCCCTTTAAAAATTATTCGAAAACCTTTATATTTTTAAAATATTTTTAGGATTACCGAAACCTTAGCTCTGATACCAATTGTGACACCCCACACCTCTAGGCACCCCGAAAATCGGACATGACTAGAAGCACGGGTGGTTGGGTGAAATAAAAATCCATAACATAGCATAAAGGCTAAGGCAACAACATAAAATGATTAAAATATTACAGCGGAAGAAAACTTTCACTAATTATAAATTAATAGCAAAACAACTTCATTAAAACAACATTATCCCAAAATTATTTCTAAAACCAAAAGTACCAAGTAGCCTCCACCAAAACATAAAACATAACAAAGTTCAAAATATAGGTCCCCATATATAGAGTAAAGTACGGAAAAGTGAAACGAAGTACATGAAACAAAAGAAACAAAAGCTAAAGATAACAACTGCTCCAATGACCCTCCAAGCTGCAAAGAACTGCAACCTAGACCTGCCCTCCTATGATTTGGGGAAAATAGGAAAAATAGGAATGGGTCAGACATAAAGTCTGGTGAATGAGAAATAAAATGAAGCAGAAAGAATAAAACAGTTTAATTCCAGGTCTTCCCCGGATATCACAGAGGGTGAATAATATAATGCAGTGAATCCTTCTTAAATACAGTTCCTAAGAAGCCAAAGTCCGTGGTCATTCTAGGAAAGTCAACCATGCAGTAATATTAAATGTCAATCAGCTTGTCAGACCTGCTGTCATGTGCTACAACATGAAAGTCATGCTCTTCACCCGTGCACTATGACTAAATGCCTCTTACGTCTGGCTGGCGCCGACTCAAACAACCTTGCAGGACCCCGAAGTTGCGCTCAGGATCCGCCAAACTGGACTCCTATCCTATTGTCTCCTCGGTCACCAACATGGACTTACCACTATACAAAGTGTCGGTCCTCTGAAAGAGCGCCTGCAGTTGGGTTAGTTGCTCAAAATCCTCCAAAGATCTGCCTAAAGAAGCCTATGTCGGAGCACACTTGTCATGTTCCGTCCGCGTCGATCTGCTTGAAGAAGCCTACGATTGCGGATGTTATCTATCTTACATATTAGCAACCTATGAAAGGTAACAAATATCCTTGTGAACCTACTTGCCCGCTCCTAGTACGTACATCCAAAACTATATTTTAGTCTTAACTGCATGAAACACCTATCCAGACCTTTACAAGGTCCGCCTACCAAATCGCTTCCAGATTAATTTATTTTACCGTTACAGTTTACATACTGTTTATTTCCATTAATCTGCTTTAGGCCATTTTTACATCTGATTTGGTTATTTCACAATTTCCTTTTTTCTTACATAAATGGTATTCCAATTTCACGTCCGTTCAGTCCGTATGGTTTGTCTGTAATTTTTATGCCATTTTGTTACAGATTTACACTAGCCTTTGGGGTCCATTTAATTTACATTTTTTCCCACCCTAATTTACATTCTCCTTTTAGAGACTTAATCTGTACAAATATTTGATCCAATAGCCACAAACCATTTATTACACAAAATTCCACTTTTATATTTTTAGGCCACATATGAAACAAACAATTATGCCAATTAGACTTCCCAATTTTGTTCTAAAACCATATTCAAAATTATGTAATTATATCAACTAAAACCATAATTTTATTCAAGTAACATATTTTGAATTTATTCAACTAACCTGTTCTAC
Organism: Allium fistulosum; assembly: GCA_030737815.1. NCBI lineage: Eukaryota > Viridiplantae > Streptophyta > Magnoliopsida > Asparagales > Amaryllidaceae > Allium > Allium fistulosum. Next base: position 538,519,495 of record CM060901.1, on the reverse strand, counting down.
CATTAGAAATTGAATAACAATTCTAATTCAATTTAATTAAACCAATCTTATTTACGCCATGAAACGTGAATAATAATTTGTTCGTTCCAAATTTCAACCCAAACATGAATTAGAATTGAGAAGTGGAAGAAGAAGAAGATACAATAATTTACATAAATTTCAATCTTATTTATGCCATAAAACGTGAATAGACAATTTATATGTCCCATATTTTAATCCAAACATGAATTAGATTTGAGAAGTGGTGGAAGAAGAAGTTGCAATAATTTACATCCATTCTCAATTAATAACAGAAATTAATTCATATTAACGTGCTAGAAAAGAATTGAAATTAAACTACTTTATTTTTCTATTTCGTATTAATTCCCACTCACCTAGCACTTGAGCTTGCATAAATTTGAAAAAAGTTTTGCTTTAATCTTTCTCCCTTTGATTTTTCTAAATTCCCTAAATTGCTTGAATATACATGGATAATTTAATTTGGTAGAGATTTGTTTATTTAGTAGAGAAAAGGAGGAAGAATAATACACACTAATTTTACTGTAGAATTATGGCGATGGCTGAATAATAGATTAGGTTTTGGTTAGATGGTTTACTTATAGATTGTTTGAGTGAATATAATCCATTGGATTATTTTAGATTAAATCTAGTTCTTTCATACACTTAATGGTTATCCATTCTAGCCCATACACATCACTCAACCAATAAAAATTAGCCATCTCATCCTATTAAATCCTTGGAGCGAATAAGAAGCCGCCACATGTCAGAAACAACATTGAAATATGTAGGAAAATCGCTGGAAATGAACCGGCTAAAAAACATCGCTCTAGATTTTGGGCGACAACGGGACTTGATCCCTGGTCACTAAGGAAGTCAACATGCGCCTTTACCACTGTGCCAAATGCGCTTTTAATTTCTTTTTATTTATATTTTCCATAAAATATCGAGGTGTTACATTCATCGAAACTGTGTAAGCGATAAATTTAGCTAAACTGACATACATAAGCTAAGGTGACATGTGAACATTAATATTCGTGTTATCCCGTCTTTTGGCAAGGCCGTGACACCAAGGAATTGACTTGTAATCGACGACGGCCCGTCCTAGAGATCAGTTATACACGGGCTCACTATGGATATCGACGAATTTTGTCCGAGTCCGGATCGAGCCAAAATTGGTAGGACATAACAAGCTAATCCATGAGAGCCAACGTTTCAAATCTCAAGTCAATCCGAGTTCGTATGCTCAAGTTATGAACGATAAAAAATTGGATAAAAACCAATCACCGGTCGACTCGCTCCCTTCGACTCGCTCCACGTCCCTCAGATGCCAACTTCGACTCGCTTCGCAACAATCAGAAGTGACATCTTCGACTCGCTTCGCTCAGAGGCCAACTTCAAGTCGTTCAGGATCGACTCGCTCCACAGCCATCAAAACTTCGACTCGCTTCGCTCAGATGCCTTCTTCGACTCGCTCCATTCGAACCACTAATCGAATCCATCAACTTCGACTCCACTGCTCAAACCTCTCAGAATGCTCCATTTCGACTCGCTCGACCAGTGCATACTTCAACTCGCTCGATCTGGGCACACTTCGACTCGCTCAATCAGTGAACATTTCGACTCGCTCGAAACAACATCCAGGGCAGAGTGAGAATCAAGCGCCACGTCATCGAGTCGAATGGAAGCGAGTCGAAACAGAAGCGAGTCGAAGGAAACAGCCTACCGAAAACCTCATTTCGTATCGATCATATCTCCCAATCTACAAGTCCAAATGCTATGAAATTTTCACAGAAGACTACGTGCATGCTAAAGAATGTCCACGCCAAATTTCAACTCCATTGGATGAAATCTTGATCGAGTCGAAATCTGTTCATGTCGATCACGGATCGGACCGAAACTTCACGGGCTTGGGCGTGCGGGCCTGGTCACGTGCCAGAGAGGGTCTCCCGAGATCTGAGCGAGATACCGGCCTCCTACACCTATAAATAGACCCCCAAAGCCAATAGAAAAGGGGTTCTTCTTCCTCTTTGAGATCTCCAACGCCCGGACTCTGCCAGATCTAGATCTGAACTCAATTGCTACTGCTACCAACGAATTCACTGCTGCAAATCATAATTGCCTGCTGTAAATCATTGAATTCACTTGTAAACAAAAAAAAGATCAATAAAGCAAACTACTTCATAGTGGACGTAGGCTATACGCCGAACCACTCTAAATTCTTGTGTCTCCTTGCACTTTAATTATTCTTATTTATGAAATTTGGAGTTTTTGTTAGATAATTCCTCTTTTTTCATTTAATTTCTTCACTTTATCTCTTCAAAGACTTCCAAAGAGTGTTGTGCCCAATTTTGGTACAAACACTTTGGTGCTTTCACTGAGAAAACCTAATTTTTCTCCTGCTCTTTGGATCTCCTATCTATATTGGATTGCATAAATCTAAGAAGAAGATCCAGATTTAGAACTTTGAAGCCCTTCCATTCTATTCAGATCTGCAATCAGATCTAGGAAAGGACTTCATCAATTCATTATGGTGAGCACACATACCACTTCTACAGCTGTTGATCAAGGAGCACAGGATCGACAGAATCCCGTGCAATCACCTCCATCCAACCAAAATGTTGCAGGACATTCAGATCCATCAGGTCCAATCACTAGACAAGAATTCCAAACATTGCTTCAAGGGTTGACCCAAAGTCGACAGAAGCTAACTAAACAACTACGCGCCAACACGGAGTTGACTAACCAGCTAAATCTCCAAAGGCGAAGAAGGTCCAGAAGGGACCAAGGTTCTCATTCTTCCACGGAAAGTTCAGCCTCCTCCGATGGCCAAACCAGATCCATACGTCCTCGGCTAGGTGTAAATGGAACACCAACCTGCTTCGAACCTTGGACAACCTAGAGCTGGACCATCCACTAGTCTCCGCACGGAACCTTCAACTCGAGGAGGAGATGCTCCTTATCATGTTACCGGCAACATTGTTACTACCACCACTGCCGAATGGAGAGGTGATGCTAGAAACCAAGCTGATCCTCAACGTAGCCAACGAGGACAGACTCTTGAGCCTTATGTCCCTGAGGATGTTGAACCAAGGAGGCGAAGCACGGACCGTCGACCACATTCGGTCCAGACTCGCGCTATGGAACCCGACCACACCTTGGCACAACATGCTCCAAGTATCCGAACACCGGATATACCAGCGATGATCCACCAAATGATCCGTGAAAGTCAGGGTCTCTCTAATGACGACCGGGGAATCTCCCAAAGTCATACCCCTTTCACCGATGACATTTTATATGCTGAACCACCTCGGCACTTCAGGATGTTAGCTTTGCTAGTTTATGAAGGAAGTTCTGATCCCAATCAACACGTCCTGAACTACGAATGGCTGATGAATGCTGCTAGAGCTGATGACGCAGTAAAATGTCGTAGTTTCCCCATTTCCCTAGGGGGCATCGCTACCATGTGGTTCACTCATTTGCCACCGCGATCCATCTCTAACTTTGACCAGATGGCCACCAAGTTTGTCGAACAATTCCATATGCACGTGGCGAGGCCTAAGGACGTTAACACTCTGTCTAGTGTTACGCAAGCTCCCGGAGAAACACTTAGACGTTACTTGGAGCGATTCCACGCTGCGTGTACAGAAATAAGCAATCCCAACGATAACTCCATCCTGATGGCACTGACTAAGGGGATTGATGCTGATTCCGAGTTCGGAAATTGGTTAGCTGGGAAACCACCTGCGTCATTGGACCGTTTCTATTCCAAGGCAGCCCAATTCCTGAGAAGAGAGGATGCGAAACAGTCTAGGAAGCAGGATGACGCAGGGCCCAACATCGAAGGTATCCAAAGTAATGTCGTTGTTAAACAGTCCAGAGATAGTTCTGGAAAAATTCAGTTGAACGTCAAAAATAAACAGAATCAGCAGAGGGACAATAGAAATCACAACAAAAAACGCGATCAGGATCGTGGACCACGGCGTAGAGCTTCCATGTACGATAATTACACTCCATTGAACACGTCGTTGGAAAATGTGTATTTGCAGACCTGCAATACCATGCAGTATAAGAAACCTGCCCCAAAACCGCCAACTGAGAGACAAATCCAAACAGGAAAATTCTGTAGATTCCATGAGAGTTATGGCCACAACACCAATGAGTGTCGTCACCTAAAAGACCTCATTGAAAAAATGATACGTGAGCGGAAGCTGGATCAGTATGTGCGGGCGCCGCAGTCTGGTGGTGCGAGCCCATCAAATCAGAATCGTTCGCCGAATCAGGAAAGACAGGAGGAACCCGCTCGTGCAGACGGGAGGTTGGTCATCAATACAATAAGTGGTGGTCCTCACCCAACAGATCCAAGAGAGACTGAAGACGAAGGAGAATCTAAAGAAAATCAAGCATCACCGGCCGAACTGACGATTGATGTCCCGGTTTACAGTGACGATGATTTGAAAATGATAAAGATTGGATCTCAGCTAAGCCAGCGAGCTCAGGAGGAATTGGTTGAATTTCTATGGGCAAATCTTGATGTATTTGCCTGGACACATTCTGATATGTGTGGGATCTCGCCGGACATCGCGAGCCACACTCTGAACATTGACCCGCAGCATGTCCCGGTCAAACAAAAAAGGCGTGGTATGGATCCAGAGAGATCTGCCGCCCTTAAAGAAGAAGTAGAAATGCTTGAAGCAAACAGATTCATTCGAGATGCGCTATATCCTGAATGGGTGTCAAATCCCGTGCTCGTCCGAATGCCAAATGGGAAGTGGAGAACATGTGTCGATTATTCCGATCTGAATAAAGCGTGCCCCAAAGACAGTTTCCCGCTTCCTAGAATTGATCAGCTAGTGGATTCGACGGCTGGACATGAACTCTTATCCTTCATGGATGCGTATTCAGGCTACAATCAGATACCGATGCATTTACCCGATCAAGAACATACCAGCTTCGTAACCAATCTGGGACTTTACTGTTACAAAGTTATGCCATTCGGACTCAAGAACGCCGAGGCTACTTACCAACGATTGGTCAATCGGATGTTTGCTAATCAAATCGGGAAAACAATGGAAGTATATGTAGACGACATGCTTGTGAAGTCACGACTCTCCACCGACCATGTAAAAGACCTGGAAACTATGTTCAACATACTTCGGGAATACAAGATGAAGCTCAACCCACTAAAATGTCATTTTGGAGTTGCATCCGGAAAGTTCCTTGGGTTCATCGTTAACGCCCGAGGAATCGAAGCCAATCCCGAAAAGATTTGGACAATCAGAAATCTTGAAACTCCCAAAACTATAAAGCAAGTCCAGAGTCTCAATGGAAAGGTAGCGGCATTGAGCAGGTTCATTTCAAAGTCCACTGACAAATGCATTCCCTTCTTCGATCTGATCCGAAAAGGGAAACGAAACTTTGAATGGACCACGGAGTGTGATGGCGCTTTCCAAGCACTAGTTCAACATCTATCCACACCACCAATACTGTCAAAGCCTATTGATCATGAGAAGTTGTATGCATACTTAGCGATATCAGAAAACGCTATCAGCACTGCCTTGGTTCGAGAAGAAGACGGGATACAGAAGCCAGTGTACTACGTCAGCAAACGATTGACTGGGGCTGAAAGGAACTATCCAAAGCTAGAAAAGTTGGCTTATTGCCTTGTAATCGCATCAAGAAAACTCCAACCGTATTTCCAAGCACATCCCATTGTTGTTTACACCGACCAGCCGTTACGACAGGTCCTTTCGCGGCCTCAGACGTTTGGTAGGTTACTCAAGTGGAACATCGAACTGAGTCAGTTTGATATTGCTTACACTCCAAGACGAGCAATCCAAGGACAAGTCCTGGCTGATTTCATAGTTGAATTTACCATTCCAGAGGACTTGCCTGAAACCAGTAAATCCCCCGAATACGTCTGGAAGCTGTATACTGATGGTGCATCGAACGACCAGTGTGCGGGCGCTGGTGTTGTGCTCGAAACCCCCGAAGGTCGATCTATATGCTACGCTTTGAAGTTTGACTTTCATGCAACCAATAATGAAGCTGAATACGAAGCCCTCTTAGCTGGCTTGAAACTCGCCAGAGATCTAAAAATTATCGCTATGGAAATTTATTGTGATTCACAATTGGTTGTGTGTCAAGTACGGGGAGAGTATCAGGTAAGAGATCGAAGGTTGGTTGCTTACTTAGCTCGAGTTCAGGAAATATTGAATCAGTTCGATTACTATGCCATCTATTATATACCTCGGGAGCGCAACCAAAAGGCCGATGCATTGGCAAAGCTAGCCAGCATAGGTGAAGCTCAACAAATGGGACTCGTTCCCATAGAAATGCTATCTTCCCCAAGTATCGACCGGACAGAAATAAACCGAGTATGCGAAACCATTTCCGAAAAGGATTCATGGATGACACCACTCAGAAATTACATTGGGCACGGAACCCTGCCGGAGCGCAGGAGTGAAAAGAGACAAGTCCTTCGAAAGGCCTCAAGATTTATCATCCAGAATGGACTCATGTGCAGAAGGGGGTACTCAGTTCCCTTACTCTGGTGTATCACTCACAATGAAATTAAACAAGTATTGCGCGATGTGCATGAGGGAGAATGTGGCGATCACACTAGGGGGCAAGCACTTGCCAAGAAAATACTTCGTTACGGATATTACTGGCCTACCGTGAATCGTGATGCGTTGGACTATGCAAAGAAATGTGATAGGTGCCAGAAATATGCCCGAATTCCCAGAGCTCCTCCTACTGAGATAACGCAAATGGTCAGCCCGTGGCCGTTCGCAACGTGGGGCATCGATATCATCAGTGCTCTACCTCTGGCAAAAGGTAGTGTGAAGTACGCCATCATCGCAGTAGATTACTTTACAAAGTGGGCTGAAGCCGAAGCTCTCGCTACCATTACAACGAAGAAAGTAATAAACTTTGTGGTTCGTAACATCATCTGTCGATTCGGTCTTCCACACACCATCATTACGGACAACGAAACCCAATTCGACAGTGCTGAATTCAAAGATTCTACAAACGATTTCACATCCAAAAGAAATCTATTCGTGTCGATCACGGATCGGACTGAAACTTCACGGGCTTGGGCGTGTGAGCCTGGTCACGTGCCAGAGAGGGTCTCCCGAGATCTGAGCGAGATACCGGCCTCCTACACCTATAAATAGACCCCCAAAGCCAACAGAAAAGGGGTTCTTCTTCCTCTTTGAGATCTCCAATGCCCGGACTCCGCCAGATCCAGGTCTGAACTCAATTGTTGCTGCTACCAACGAAATTCACTGCTGCAAATCATAATTTCCTGTTGTAAATCATTGAATTCACTTGTAAACACAAAAGAAAGATCAATAAAGAAAACTACTTCATAGTGGACGTAGGCTATACGCCGAACCACTCTAAATTCTTGTGTCTCCTTGCACTTTAATTATTCTCATTTCTGAAATTTGGAGTTTTTGTTAGATAATTCCTCTTTTTTCATTTAATTTCTTCACTTTATCTCTTCAAAGTCTTCCGAAGAGTGTTGTGCCCAATTTTGGTACAAACAATTCGAATTGTTTGATATTAATCGCTGACCGAATTTACACCTAAGAGTCATACAACTGAAATATTAATTATAAAATTTCTTTGATTTGTGTTGATCAGTATTGAAAATACTGCGTATATAAAAGTTGTATATACACGTATCGATATACGATATCAATGTACGTTTAAAATTGATTTAAATAGGAATTATACGATATAGGTTTTGAAATAGAATGGAGGCCCATATGTGCTGATGGTATGGTCGACCAAGGCATAGGGGAGGAGGGGTTGGTTATGATATTTGTGGAGTTTGAATTGGTAGAGAAAAGAGTGGATCTACATCCACATTTCCCTCTTTCTTCTCTTTCTTATTTAAACACACTTACCCTTCACATTTTTATTTCACTTTTAGCACTCTCCACTTCCCATATCTGGCCATAAGAACTAATATCCTCCACTTCCATCATTTCAAACTTAAAACACAGATTCAAGTCAAAGAGAAGAAAGGAGCGTAGATCTCTTTGTCTAGTAGCGGTTTCTAGAAGAGATTGATTCAAATCCTAGGAGTTCAATAGATTCAACATTCAAGGTGTTATTGTTAGGTAGCGATTAACATACTAATTCACAATTACACACACAGACACACACACAAACACACACACACACACAGATATATATATATATCTTCAATTTATTATGTTATATCTGGTTTGGTTAGCTATATATATCACGAATCCTTATGTGTATGATGTCGGTCTAGGATTCATATATATTCATATATATATCATTGTTAAAATAAAAAAACATTTTTTTATACATATACGCGTCTTTTATTTTCAGCCTATATTTTAAAAAAATTCGAATTAAAAATTAATTAAAAAGCAATTTTAAATAAAATTGAATTTTTAAATCAATTTAAATTGATATTAAATACTTGTAATTTTATTGTTGACATTTTAAATATACTGGTTTCAAAAATAAAAAACAAGTATATATATTTATTATATTTGATATATATAATTTATATTATAATATAATGAAATTAGTTTGGTTTTAATAATTTATAACATATATATATATATGAATATGTTAATATACATAAATCTACAAACATTACTTGATATTTTATTTCACTTTAGAGAAAAAAGTCGCACAGATTTTGTTTTAAATTTTAAAAAATGGATTTTTTCCGTACGAATTTAATTAAAAAAAAATTTGTGAAAATTTAAATGTGGCTGAAAATTTGGTGCTTTCTTCTTGCGCATGCATGTGTCAATATATATATATATATATTTTCCATACGACATTTGTAATTTTAAACATGTACTAATTTCAGAAGCCTACAGACCTAATTTGAACTTTTCTTGGGAGTTCAGCTTTAATTGTGCGCTAGAAGGAATAACTTTTATCCAGTTTGTTCTTCTATGTGCCAAATTAGAACTTAATTTGGTGTTGGATATGACTAACAACTTTACATCTAACTCATTTTACAAATTTCTAAATTTCTTAAGAATTAAATATAATATGTTTAAAATTATGTTAAAAGTGAATGCACCCCCAAAAGTCAAGTTACATATGTGTTTCATATAGCATGGGAAACTTAATACCATGGAACTTTTAAAAAGAATGTGCATATTGATAAAAAAATGTATTTTCTACAAGATGAACCTAGAGACAGTTGCACACTACCATGATTTTCAGTTTACTAACTTTACGCTTATGTACATTCTTATAATTTCTTATTTTAATATTACTTTTAACGCTTTTTACTATGAGGCTTATTGGTCTAGGTTGATATTTTACTTTACTTCTAGTCGGCAATTCTTATTGGACACCATTTTCAGTATCGCGACATAGTATATTTGGTTTGATAGAAATCCAAGATTTTTCAATAATAATAGTAGTAGTAACAATACAACTGATAACTTGACTTATATAACTACTTTTTTTTGTTTTAATTGGATTTTGAACATTGCTTATAATTTAGCTAATATTAACAGGTTTCAGAACTTCTTTAAAAGGGTAAAATCTTATATTGATGTCTTACGTGAGAGAATTGTGGTTAACAATAGAAATAATAATGCCATTAGCGTGATCCTGCTAATTGAGAATGCACATTACCATTCTGACTCGCTACTTCTATTCGGTAACTAACTTAACTCTAGATATATTGTCCTCTATCTTCCTTGTCCCACCTAGGCTACTAATCTATTTCATGTTCCGTTTTATCCCATTGCATATATATAAAATTGATTTATATATATGTAGATATAAGTCTCACATTATTAATTGAGATGTTTTAGTTCCAGTTGTTGATGTGGCAATTCAGATTTAGTGCCCTCATTTACAGGATGAGCTGAGTATTGATATGTTGCTGGGCCGTCTGCATCTTCTTCTGACTTCGGTGGCAGTTGATGAGGTGTTATGTAATGCCCCCACTTCTATATCCATACTACTCAAGTGTATTACTAAGTAATACTGCTGAGTAATACCGAGAATGAAGTGATATGAAGCATACATGTGAATATTCCCTTGGACCAACACCGGTAAATATATCAAATAGTGATGTTACTTACCATATTCGTACTCAGTCTCGGTACAAAGCAATAAATATGTTTGCCTTCAGGATGAACAATACACAATCACAGATAAAAAATATCAATTTGAGAACACAAAGTCAAAATGCAGTAAATAAAATTTAATATATATATATATATATATGTGTGTGTGTGTGTGTAACATACAATATAACACATAGTCCAATGGGCTACAAAATGATGTTCACTAGCCCAATAGATAATACATCACCAAATTCATTAACTACTACTAAATACAACGAGGCTACAAAATGAGTAGGGAATGTATCATTCTCTCTCTCCTATTAGCCACCACAAAAGTCCACAACATGCTCGATCATCACTGAGTACCTACACTTAAAGTCTCTCAGATCTGATTTGATGGTCACTTAGCTCCTAATCCCTTCTTGCTTCCCTCTTCTTGACCTCTCTACAAATATTTCTTCAATTCAATGTGATGATCACTTGTTCTATGTGATTGCTTGGTGTAGATTGTTGCTAAGAAGCCTTGATTTAATGTATTACCTGTTGCTATTTAATATTAATTAATTTCAGAATCTAGTGTGATGGAGTTTAGGAGAAAATTTCAAATTTTCATATGTATGAAAAGTGGAATGATGGGTTTGTATATATAAAGGTGGGAGAAGGCTCTAGAATTTGAAAACTCTAGAGACCAAGCTTTGTGAAAGCAATTATATATGTTTTGGGGTTGGGCTTGAATTACTGGGGCTTATAATTATTCCTTTGTTACTTTGTTTACATGAAAATATTATTTACACAACAAAACTATCTTGGCTTACATGAAGACATTTTGGACTTGGACATGTGTAGTAATGGGCTTTACTTTTCTAATTTAATTTTATTACTTTCTTTTTCATTCAAAAATCATTTCTAAATAGATTTTAAATTCTTTTAACTCTATATATAAGACCTTTACCCAACTTCTAATTAAATTCCAACTCATTTATTAAAATCTCATTTACTATAAAATCCAGCAAAATCTTATTTTGTCAACTTATTTCAAACAAAAAAAATTATATCTTCACATTTAAAATAATCATTAAATTAATAAACAACATTTCTTTAGAAATTAAATGCTTTTCATTTTTAATAAAATATTTTCCATCAAATTCCTCAAATCATTACTTTAATTTCATATTAATTTATCCAAATCTCATTTACTTCATTATTAATCATTATTTAATCGTTAATCACAAGCTTCTCGACAACGGGTTGTTACATGTTACTTAACTCGCCACGTGCTCGCTCGGATCCAACAACCTCTAGCTAGCGTAACCTTATATACACAACATATGCAGTAACCCAGTATTACTATCCCTATTCGGGTGTCATCAACACACAAAGAGTAATCAAAAAACAACTTCGATTTCCCATACCATTAGGTTTACTCACTCATTTACTCAATGTTTGTACACTAAACTCGCTCCATCCAATGATATTCTATGTAACAAATCCAAAAAATAACCTTAAAAATGTTACCGAACGTCCCATACTTGACGATATTATAAATTCCTTATTCAATATTCTCATCGCATAGATAATAAATCAAACAAAGCACAGAATACAACTATTTATTAATTTGTAAGAGGTTTTATTTTATAATACACTTTTTCAAATCCTTAATGCTATTTCAAATATCAATATCAAATTTAGTGAAGATTAAATTATAAAATTCTCATTCTTTCCTTGAATCCTTAGATACTTTCAAAAATAAATGTTAGCAAGCCACTTATTCAAGTACAAGTAAATCGTTACTTTAAGTCTTCATTTGATTTTAAATCCCTTAAACTCCTTTTAAATCATAAGCTTGATTTTCTTCTTTAATAATTTCAAATTAAAAATACTAAGGAAGTTTTATAATTCATGATTTCCCTTATACACAAATTAAATTAATCCCATTTTCCCAATATGGATTTTCAATTTAAATTATTTTCCAACGCAATAATATAAAATTCCAAAATCAATATTTCAAAACCCATATTTACATTCCAGATCTCTTTAAACTATTATTGAAAACTAATCCGACCAACTAAAATTCTATTTTATATAAAATCTTTTAAACATTAACATTAAAATATCGTTTGATAAAATTTATTTGTATATCCAAAATTCCAAAATTTCTCTTTTTATAATAATTTAATTCAAACACTTCTATATATATATAATTATTTGAAAGGCTTTTAAATAATTTCCCATTTATTTAAAAATAATCCACTACTAAATATATTACTTCTAAAATTATTCCTGACAAAATATGCATGACAAAAAAATTTAATAATAATTTCCATACAGTAAATAAATACATTCATCTTATTATCATTTCAAAATATTATTTTTTCCAAACTTCCCATTTGTTCAAATACCACAAAAGTAAACTATCATTTTAATACATAAATTTTAAAAACCTTTTTATAAAAATCCTTCAAATATTTTATAATCATGGATACACACACACACATATTCAAAGGTACACTAATTTAAACAAGTCCTAGAAATCATCACTTTCGAAATGATTTCTATTCACACAATCTCAAGAATATTCAACTTAAACTTTTGCTATCACTAATAATATTTTCAATTTTAAATAAAAAAACATTCCAAAATTCACAATTTATTTTCAAATAATTTATCTCTTTCAAATCTTCACCTTTTAATTCACTTACCCCATTTCCAATCAATTTTACATGTCGTGTCTGACTATTTACAAGCTTCTAGTTTTGTGCAAAAAATGTATAACGTTAGCCTGCTACACACGCTTAGAGAATTCCAATTCCAATTCGGATATATTTTTATAGTTCATCCTAGCTGCTCTATTATTAAAGTACAATTCTTTTAACACGGGATAGGAATCACTCATTTTCACATGGGTTTTTTGTCTATCCATAAACATACCTTTAGATTCTAATAGGGAACGATTATGAAGGATAAAATCTAACATAGTCTCATTGATCCGGAAAGCATTAGACTGTAGATTATTCAAAGTAGAACCCAAAGCAAGAAAATCCTTTAGAATAATATTGAAATTATTAGTATCTCGAGATGCTAATAAACTAAAACGATTATAATCCTCAGATGATATTGTCAGATAACCACCTGTTAACTCATTAAGTTAGATATCACCCCCTTGTAAGCGCTTAGGATTTATAAACCACTTTCGAGGAGAAATAACCATTGGAAGATTCATTCTCAACGATAGTAATTTGAGATTGAAATTACATTCAACACAAGGATAGTTCACTTTTTTAGGACCCTTTTGATTCTTTGTATTTTTAAACTTCATAGTAACGCTAACTATGGTGATAAAATCTTGATCAATAAGAAAACGAATCAAATTACGACCAATTGTCTTCTTTCTTGATGGGAGGTTAAATTGACTTCGTATTGCATCATCCAGATGTTGAACCAACGATGCAAATTTCACTCGGGCATCCCCTTCAAAAATCTGTTTAGAAAACAAGTTGGCAAATACATAAACTATGATAACTTCGATAGTGTTAATATTATGGTCAGCATTTAATGCTTTTAGTTCATCTTCTCCTAACCCATGATACTTCTCCTTCAAAAAATCTCGAGCTAGTTGGAGGTTCTCACCCAAACTATTGCGTGTTAGCATTCTTATAAGTGGCTTGTATTGGTTATATATTTTTAATAGAAAATACATCGTGGGACCCTCGATATAACACTGAAAATTGAATAGTGAATCTATTGAGTTTTTTACCTTTTCAGCACTATTCTTATTACTTTTCATATCATCCATTATCTTCTGATTGCTACCCCGGAATCGATCAAATAATTCCATTACTTCAAAATTATATAGAGAGGTATCAGTTGGAGAACCTTCTCTTTCCACACTCATTGAAGAGTACACTTCTTTCCAGAATTTATCTATTTCAATAGCACTGATCTCTTCCTCAGAGGAAGTTATAGCCTTATGCTCTACTGAAGTATTTTTTCTTTCTACTCCTGGATTATACGATGAAGATACATCAAAGGGACTAGATGAACTTGGATATTTAGTGCTGTAAAATAACCAAATGAAATGAAAAGAATTACAACCAATCCAACCAATGCAATAGTAGGAAAAGTGGGAATTGCATTTAGACCTATGTAGAAAAACTCTATTCACTAGCTGATTTTTATTTTTATTTTTTAGACTTATGACCAGCTAGTTAACTGCATAACTACGACCTATAGAGGAAGAAAGGCATATTTATCCATAAGTTACTTCATTACTTTATAATTTATGCATAGTTATTGGTCTCTTGTCATCTTAGCCCCATCGAATCGATGCTCGTTGCCTAGGAAAACATCAGGGAGAATCTTCATCTTACAATAGATGAATTCATCTCTCACATCAAAGACTCGAGCTGCAGCAAACATGACTTTGTTCGATGAAGAGAGACTATAACAAAAACCAGAGACCTTATTGCTCCAGTTTTTTCTACAGTCTATTTTTTGAAGGAGAAGCAGTGTGGGTTAAAAGAAGATGAACTTAAAGCATTAAATGCTAACCATAATATTAATACTATCGAAGCTATCATAGTTTATGTGTTTGCTAACTTGTTTTCTAAACAGATTTTTGAAGGGGATTCCTGAGTGAAGGTTGTGTTGTTGGTTCAACATCTGGATGAATGCAATACGAAGTCAATTTAACCAGAGAGACTATAACAAAAACCGGAGACCTTATAGAGATAAAAACCTTCTACAAGGAGACACTATCAATAAAACCTAAGACCTTATTGCTCCGGTTTTATTGACCACTCCAATTTGGTAGATGCTTTATTCTCCACCTTGAAGCAATTGTTTGCCATTGAGCTTGAGCATAGCTTCATCTGTTTCCTTTCCTTCTGATGCCCTCTTCAAACAAAGTCATGGTTGTTGCAGCTCGAGGCTTTGATATGAGAGACTATAACAAAAACTGAAGACCTTATAAAGATAAAAACCTTCTTCAAGGAGACACTATCAATAAAATCCGAGACCTTATTGCTCTGGTTTTATTGACCACTCCAATTTGGTAAATACTTTCTTCTCCACCTTAAAGTAATTGCTCGCTATTGAGCTTGGGCATAGCTTCATATGTTTCCTTTCCTTTCGATGCCCTCTTCAAACAAAGTCATGTTTGTTGTAGCTCGAGTCTTTGTTGTGAGAGATGAATTCATCTATTCTAAGATGAAGATTCTCCCTGATGTTTGCCTAGGCAACAAGCATCAATTTGATGGGGCTAAGTTGACAAGAGACTAATAACTACGCATAAGTTATAAAAGTAATAAAGTAACTTATGGATAAATGTGTCTTTCTTCCTCTATTGGTTGTAGTTATGCAGTTAACTAGCTGGTCAAAAGTCTAAAAAAATCAAAATAAAAACAAATGCTCAAGCTATATCCCCCTCTTTATCTTGTTATGGATGATAGAAAAGTGCATTGTACTGAAGGTAGCCTAGGTGTCAGGGGATTAGCTAGGTGGTCATATTTCTATTCTGAATCAATATTCTCTAAGATGAGTCAATATGAGTTTTCTACTTTATACGATAGTATGCTTGGTACGATCGAAGAAGATTATTATACTGATCCATATCCACAGTGTAGAAGGGGTATAGCCCGTCTTTATGAGGATGCTAGTTGCAAGGGCATGGCAAGCAATTACTCCAAGGTGGAAAAGAAAGCACCTACCAAATTGGAGTGGTCAATAAATCCGGAGTAATAAGGTTTCAGGTTTTATTGATAGTGTCTCCTTGAAGGTTTTTTTTTATCTTTATAAGGTCTTCGGTTTTTGTTGTAACGACCCAAAATTTTCGACTCCGAAAATTCCAGATTATTAGAGAAAGAAGAAAGAAGGTAGAAGAAGAACAGAACAACAACATCTCACATTCGCAGCGGATCAAAATATAATAACAAATAATAGCATTTTTATAAAGAAAACCTGTAATTGTCACTTTACATACAATTCATCAGAGTTACAACCATTTACAAATAGACCAGACAGTTACCAACATGTCCCAGACTACTATCAATACAACTCTCAAATAATATACACAGCGGAATACTCCATACGTTCCTACCATCCAGCTCGCCTCCTGAGCTCCATAACATCCTCACTTGAAAATCTGTAATACTCGGTCTGACCCGAGCATTACACTGTCTCTCTAAAGGCGTAAGAAAATAAAAACTGGTCTTAAAGACCGAATTAATTGTTGAGCAATAAGATAAAATAAAAATCTCGAAATATTTGTACTCTTCACAATCAATTATTATTATGATTTATACTTACCTTTGAACCTGCTATTAGATAGCATAACTAGGCTCCCTCTATGGGAAGATAGACAGATTTACCCATAAGTAAGGAACTCAATTTCAATCACTTCAATCTATAATAACCAATTTATCATCAAACAAACAATGGAAATCATAAAAAATAGAATCTTAACCATAGTTGTGAGTTACAAAATTAACTCACTTTAATTTCCAAGCCAAAGCTTCCTCCTTTTACCTTCCTCTAATAGATGCAGACCATAAGGAAACAACATGCCAAATAGCACAACCATCCAACATGTACTTTCCCCTACACGACACCCATCAGCTGCGATCCACCTTTCGAGGTCGTGCTTCCCTTTGAAGTCGCGCACAACCCTGACTCGTTGTGCTACCTAGCTCCTAACGCCCAGGACATGCACGTTACCATTGGTGTTGTGCATCCCCACCTACATGCATGGCGCCATCACGTGATGTGTCTTTCTTTTTTTCTATGCCGTAATTGATTTTTGATTTAGGGCAGCTGGGAAGTAAAGCATTGGGGAATAAGGATGGGAACTAGTTTTGGTTGGTTATGGGCTAAAAGAAGGGTCCTGAAGGGTTGAGATGGTTAAGAAATGTGCTAGATAATTATTATTTACAAGTAAACCCTTATGCAAATAAAATTCTCATTTTAACTCTTTTGTTTACATTTAATCCCACTTTATTCATATATATAAATATTCAAATTCAACAATTATTTATCTTCGTTGATTTATTCATTTTATTAAAATCAAATAAAATTTCTTTCCATCTATTTCAACCATATAAAAATTGTTTACTATATAGATTATTTTATATTCACCATAAATATTTTATGATTGTGTAACTACCTCATAACTTTTTCTTCTCTCATGGCAGCCTGTCCCTCTCTCCTTCCCATCCCTCTCACCACTCCTTATGTCCTTCCTTTCCTTTCATCTGTCACCTCACCCTCGTCCTCCTCCATCACTGCCTGTACCTTGCCTCGTCTTCCCCATGACCTTCCTTTTATCTAATTGTTTGGACTTCCCTATTCAACCAGAAGCCTCGCAATGTTGGGAGGTACATACCTGTTCAAATGGGGATGAAGTTTTCTGAAGATGCCATCATTCCTCCTCTGGAGGTTTTGCAAGCTAGTTCAGTTGAATGGTAGGAATACATTGTTGGCTTATTTTTGGACAAGCCACTATGATCATATACTGCTGTCATTCATCACTTAAAGAAAATTTGGAAGCGTAAGGGTAATATAAAGGTCAAATTTAATATGTTTCTTTTCCTTCTTTCTGATAAGGAAGATATGAAATAACTGATAGAAAGATATCTAATAATAATAATAAAATAAGCAATTCATCTTAAAGAAATGGAATCCATTAATCAGAAATGTCTATGGATTAATCAAAGTTGTTCCTATATGGGTGCAGCTCTCAAACATACCTCTGTTTGCCTGGTATCAAGTTGGTATAAACTGGCTAGCTAATAGACCGGGGAAGTTAATTTGCCTTGATGAGAACACTGAGAAGCTTGAAAGAATTTAGTTTGCGAAGTGCCTTATTGAAATCACACCATATGCTAAGCTAGTTGATTCTTTTCCTATCCAACTACCTGATGGTAGCACTCAGCACATTCAAGTGTTTTATCAACGGAGACCCGATATCTGTTCTTTTTGCAAAGTGTTTGGGCATAACATTGATTCTTGTCTTAGCTGAATGTTTATAAAGTGAATGATAATACTTTTGTACCCGATATTAATGTTGAAAAAGTTGGTGCTCAAGACGAGATGCAAAAATCTAGCAAGTATGAACCTGCTCTTGAACAAGTTAATTCTTGGAAAAAAATTGGTAGCAAAAATAAATAAATTAAGAAGCAGTCCATTACTGAAGGAAATCTCAAAAATGCAAACTCTGTAATTGATGTGCCAAGCAGAAGTGATGAATGGTTAAGTTTAAATAAAAATGGGAGCTTAGAAGTGCACACTGATATATCAGTGGCAAAAAAATCAGTGAATGAAATGATGCATACAAAAAATAGTTTTGCTACTCTTGATGTTACTGAGGAAGTGGATGTTGTTGGAAATGAAATTGAATCTGATGCTTATATCAACTAAAACTCCTTTAGGCCCAATGCACCTAGCACAAGCACCTACTTCTTTGAAACATACTTGCATGGCAAAAGAGCCTTTATCATGTGCAAAAACTATTCTTGAACAATCAACTTCCAAAGAAATTCTTTTGAATTATAATAAGCTTCTTTCCTCTAAACCTAATTCTGTGATTCCTTTAAAACTTGCTTTTGATGTAATTTCATTTCCTAAAAACCCTAATTCCATGGAATCTTCTCCCTGCAATGCAGTCTTAATTCCCCAAGACAAAATTCATACAACATCCCTTGTGCACGTGCACACTGAATCAGGCACAACTTGCACAACCTTATCTGAAACACTTCCCACAATTGGCAATACCTCTCTCTTTGATTCCATAATTTCTGACTCAACCTTTTTACTATCTCAACCAAACTTAAACACTGCTTATAATCCTCAATCCACTCATTTGGATATAAATAATTCCTCCCCAACTTCTAAACTTTAAATCTCGAACTCAAAATCTGCCATCAACAAGACTCACAAGAAGAAAAATAGAATCAAACACAAGGAAAAAGCTAAATCCACACCAACCAATAATTTCAACTCTGATGATGACTCTTATCCTTTGTCTGAAAACATCAACCCTGCGAACACATCAACAACATCTGCTAGAAGTACTAGAAATTCCTCCAAAAAGCTAATGTTTCCCAATGATGCACAAGCTTGGTGCATGGAATATTAGGGGTACCTACAAGGATATTAAGCAAGATCAAATCAAGTCACTAATTTATAAACACAAATTATTTCTCATTTCAATCTCTGAAACTAAGTTGAATGAAAATATAACTAGAAGAGCTTCTTCTTACATCAATCCCTCTTGGTCTACTTTAGAAAACCTTAATGCCGCCTCTTATGGTAGACTATTGATACTTTTGACCCTTTTATTTTCCATCTTTCCCCAATCCTTTCCACTGATCAACTCATTCACACACATGCTACATATCTTCCCTCATCCACTTCTATGTTCTTTACCTTCGTATATGCTGCCAACTCTCTTTCTCTAAGACTTAAAATGCTCGATCTTCTTCCTCACTTTAGACAAGAAACTCATCCAAGGTTACTAGTAGGTGATTTTAACTATTTCTTCCTTTGTTCTCACAAATCAGGTGGTCTTCCTCTATCCTCCAGAGATCTATCCATACTCAATGAAGCTATGCACAATGCCTCCATTATTTATGTTCCTTCCAATGGCTTCCCTTTTACTTGGTCAAACAAGTGCGGAAAAGGTGTTAGAACACTTACCAAAATTGATCATGCCTTCTCAAACTTTAAAATTCTATCTATTTAGCCTACCATTCACTCTTATCCCAGTGCCAAAACTCTCTGATCGCTGCCTAGTAATTCTTTCCTTTGGGGACACTGCCATCAAAATTAAATCAAATTTAAATTTTTTGACACTTGGACCAACAACTCTAATTTTTTGTAGCTTGTTCGGGAAGCTTGGAATATTAGAACCTTTGGGAATCCTATGCTCAATCTCCAGCAGAAACTGAAAAATACAAAAAATGCATTAAAGAGCTGGGCTAGAAGCAAGTTTGGTGATGGCATGAAACTCTCCTCCTCTATTAAGGAAAAGCTTGAGAAATCCAGGAACGAATCATGCATGGATCTACTGATCCTTCCCTTAGCAATCTTAAAAGTGAATTATCAATCTTACTTACTGAAGCTCTAAGCACTTAGCATGACATGTTGAAGCAAAAGAGTAGAGAAACCTGGTCTAAGGAGGGAGATATAAACACCAAATTTTTTCACACTACTATCAAATTGAACCAGATTAAATCCCATATTTCTCAGATTGAAGATCAGTGTGGAAAGTTTCACACTTCTTTTGATTGAACATAGGAGGACTTTCTTAATTATTACACCTCTCTCCTTGGTTGTCAAGAAGATGTACAAGATGATAATTCCTTCATATCCTCTCTCATCTTGCCATAGCTAAACTCTTCTCATCATGAAATTCTTACTGCTCCTGTCATTGATAAAGAAATAAAGAAATTAGTCTTCATCGGAAAAATAACATGTGGTGGGCCTAATGGGTTTAATGCCCATTTCTTCACTCATTGTCGGCACATTATTGGAAGGGATGTTTTTAAAGCAATTCACAATTTCTTCAGCAAATGTAAGCTTTTCGGCTCCATCAATTCAACTAATATTTCCTTGATACCCAAAGTCAATTCTCCTACTTATGTCACTCAATTCTGGCCTATTTCATATTGTAACATCTTTTACAAAACCATATAAAAAATTCTTGCCTCTAGAATGAAGCTTATATCAAACTCCATCATCTCCCCAAACCAATCAGCCTTCCTCCTACATAGGAATATTCTTGATAATGTCATGTTAGCCCATGAACTACTGAATAGCTACTCATATGCCTCCTCGGCTCCTAAAGCCATGCTCAAAGTTGACATAAGAAAAGCTTTTAATTCAGTTAGATGGACTGCACTCTCTAGAATCATGAACGGAACAAACTTTCCTCCTTCCTTCACTGCTTGGATTTTGAATGCATATCCTCTGTCAAATACTCCCTCATGATAAATTCTTAATTAGTTGGTTATTTTAAAGGAAAAAGGGGATTAAGGCAAGGTGATCCCATTTCAGCTTATCTATTTATCATCATAATGGAATCTCTTATTCAAGCTCTTCTTCATCAGGTTAGACTGAAGAACTTCACCTTCCATCCAAAATGCAGTAGCCAATTAATCACATCCCTTGCCTTTGCAGATGACCTTACCATCTTTACTAAACCTTCTCATAATTCCCTCACTTGCATTATGAGTACTTTAGACTCCTTTGCTAAATTTACTGACCTGCACATCAATTACTCTTCACATATATTCTAATAGTTGGGCTAGCTGATCCTCTAATTGATCACTGCCTCTCTATAACAAAAATGCAACCCCAGTAAAATGATATGAGTTATCTTGGCATCCCTTTAGGCTCAAAAAATCTCTACTTTTCAATGCATTCCTCTTTATAAGAAGATCACTTCCACTTTGAATAGATGGAAAAACAAATTCTTAAGTCATGCTAGCGGACTTACCATTCTCAACTCAATCATCTTCTCTATGTCAGTCTATTAGGGTAAATCCTATCTCCTCCCAGTTAAACGCATAAACATGGTAAGGAGTGCTATGATAAGATTCTTATGGACTGACTCCATAATCCATATGTTAGAAGTTGAGTATGTTTTAATTGGTCAATCATGTGTGCCTAATAATTAGCGTAAGTATTGGTCTTTCCTAGTTTGTAGGTCAAGTAATTAGTTAGTGGTTTAATGTCTTAGGTCTATTTAAGTACTTGTATCTCTTTTGTTATTTGAGAATAAACTAAATACAATGTAGTTTCCTTTTTACATAACGTTGGATCTCTCTCCTCTCTTTATCAAATCTTAACATGGTATCAGAGCTAGGTTAGAGAGGAGGGAGAAAGAGAAAAAAAGAGGGTTCAAGTGAATCGAATACATAGCAATCCAATACAACATAGCCTTCTCCTCCAATATTGACCTCTCCGTTACCGTCGCCTTGACTGAAGTCGCTCAGATTGGAATCTCGTCGCCTCGCCTGTGCTCGAGTCGTGCTAGAAGAGACTGCCGCCGCACAGCCTCCATGTCTTTTTCAGGCAGAATCCCATGGATTCGGACAGTGAAACCACACAGGGGGAAAAGGGGTCCGTTTGTGATCTCAAACTTAGAGTCAGAGAACTTGAAAGCAAGCTTTTTGAAGAGATACAAAGATCTGAGGTGCTACAAATGGAGCAGGAAGATGATAGTGAGGACATTGCTGTGGAAGCGGATGATGATGAATTGGCAGAAGCAGATGGAGAAGAATCCGACCTGGAATTTGCATGGAAGATGCTTGATATTGTAAGGATGAATCTTGGAGTGAAAAGGCAGCATTAACTGACTCTATACAATCTAAACCTCTTGATGGCTGGGCAAAAGCTGATAGTGAAGTGGGGCGAAGCTCTGAAAAAGAAGTAGATGCTTGGAACAAACCTTCAGCGAAAAGCTTGCCTGTAACAGAAGTTAGCAGGAATCAGCATGAGTTGAATCAAATTTTTTCGATTGGACAAACTTTGAGAATTCGTAAAGGACCGTTGAAGGGGTACCTTTGTCATGTTATGGGTATTTATCGTTCTAATGTTACCGTCAAGTTGGGCTCTTTGGGGAAGGTTATTACAGTTCAAGAGCAGTTTCTTTCAGTTCCTAACATTAAAAGGGATATTTCTACTGAGACTTCCTCTGACTTTTTTTGGAGCCCAAGGAGCCGGGAGCACTTGGGAAGCATTAACCAACTCCAGTTTTGCATCGTCCTCCGATCAGAGAACAGGAGGTTCTGATCCGTGGGCCAGCAAGCCTATCACTGAGATAAGTGACCAAGGAGGTTCTGATCCATGGGCCAGCAAGCCTATCATTGAGATAAGCGAGCAAGCTGCTGATCCATGGGGTAGCAGCGGGGCAGTGGCATCTACAGGCCAGGGAAGTTCTGGTGGTTGTGATCCATGGGCTGGCAACTCAGCATCTAGGAACAGTGATCAAGGAGGCAGCAATCCTTGGGGAAGCAAACTATTGTCTGGGCCAAGTGAGAAAGCACAGAGTGTTACTGATCCTTGGGACACTGTAAAAAAAAGCTTCTACAGATAAAATACAAGAAGCTGATCCATGGGGTAACAAAGTTTCAGTTGCAGCCCCAGATCTTAATCAAACATCTGATCTATGGGCTAGTAAGGCTTCATCTGCCACTGAAGATAGAGTAGGTGATCCATGGGGTACAAAAATAGCAGCTGCTGAGCACCAAGGTGCAGAACAAAAGGATGGCGTCGGATTGCAACTGTATTCAAGTGGTGTCGATTTGTTAAATTTTCACGATTTTGGTTTTTTTTTCCGTGAATAGTTGGTTGCGATAGGCTGATGATAATTGGAGTGATAGTTTTGAGAGATTAAAATGGCAAGGCGGTTGTGCGATTGAATGACGGAGGAATGTCAATTGCTATTTGGTTAGTGTTCGTTTCAAATTGATGGTGAGGTATATTGAAGGAGATATATTGAAGCAGACAGTTTTGTATGGAGGTTAACAGTGACAGCGGCGGATGTATGCTAGTTGCAAAGAGTTGGAAGGTGGATGCTAGAAGGAAATTCGGCGAATAGTTCAATGTTGGAATGTGTGTAGCTGATGGTCGTGGGTAAAGCAGGAGGTGGTTTATTGAAGGCAGAAGATGTGGAAAAGGGGCTGATTAGCAGATGTATGGTGATGGTATTGGCTTGTGTTTCAGACGATGGTTGTATTGGCTTGGATGTGAGTTCAGTGAGGAATGCAAGGTTGTGTGTTGAAGTAAATGCGAAGCAGTGTGTGCAAGCAAGGAGCAAAAGTTTGTGAAGAGAAGTTTAAGGTTGGGCAAGTTGATGTTAAATATGAATGTTAAATAAAATGTAGTGAGGAACAGTGAGGAATAAATATGAATGTAGATGTGGTAATTACAGTGAAGGGAGAAGCAATTTTGTGATTGAAGTGTTCGATGTTGAAGTGGAAGGCAATGGTGTGAAGTAGTTATGCAGTGCTTTCGAAGTTGCTGAGTGTTTGAACAGTGAACCAGAGTGGTGATGTAGATGTGAAGACGACGAAGAGTAGAACGTCAGTTATGAGGTTGGACAATATGTGCAGTGCTCAAGAGGAACTGTTTGAAGATATGTCTATAAGAAGATAGAAGTCTACATGTGAAGTAGGCTGAGTGAGAAAACTTGGTTTTGTGTCATGTCATCCAATAAGTAAGTAAGAAGAGCTGCGGTTCTCACTTGTTGGGGAGATGACAGATGCAGCGGTATCAGGAAATGACCTGAATGGAGAGGTCAATGGATTCCAAGTGAAAAACCAAGAGTATTTGTTGATGGTTAAAGTATCAATAAACCTGAAATAGTTGAGCATGCCCAACCAGGTAGAGATGAGATTTGTGACCGAGTTCGTCTATACAAGATGATGAAGAAATTGAGAAGCGCAGTTCATTGCTTTGTAAACAGGATGTTAGCACATCTAGTTTAAGGGAGGGTGTTAGAAGTTGAGTATGTTTTAATTGGTCAATCATGTGTGCCTAATAATTAGCGTAAGTATTGGTCTTTCCTAGTTTGTAGGTCAAGTAATTAGTTAGTGGTTTAATGTCTTAGGTCTATTTAAGTACTTGTATCTCTTTTGTTATTTGAGAATAAACTAAATACAATGTAGTTTCCTTTTTACATAACGTTGGATCTCTCTCCTCTCTTTATCAAATCTTAACACCATATACATAAGAAAACTTGCAAAAATTGCATTTAGTGAACTTGAATTGCCTAAACAGCTTGGAGGTATGCACATTAAACAGCTTTAACTCTATTTTCTCCAAGCAGTTTGATAACCTATGGACTAGCTTCATATACACTTCTGCTTTCTCCAAGCAGTTTTATAACTTATTAAACAGCTCCAACTCTGTTTGGTTTGACTGGACAAAAATCATATCCTTAAATCTAAGGACTTTTGGTAAATTAAAGAACCCTAATTCTTCCTCCAGCTGGATCTGGAAAGCTCTTCAAAGAATGAGGATTACTCTCCTCCCCATGTCACCGTGAAGATGGCCAGCAATAGTAGGGCTAAGTTTTGAAGGTGCCTTGGATTGATAAGGATATTATAGTTCAGAACTGGATGACTCATGCTGAGATGATCCAAACTGGTATTCCTTTACATGCCAAAGTTGTTGATTACATTAGGGATGGCATGATTAATCCGCTAAGCTTTAGTTGCTCTAATGTCAATGCTTATGAAATAATTAGTGTAACACTCCTTTTCGTTTAGTTGATAAGGATGAATATGTTTGGTCAACTAAAATGAAGCCTCACTCCACCAGATTAGTTTATAATGCCATCTTCGAACTGCATCAACACACTAAATTTCCTTGGTTTAGTAGAGTTTGGAACAACTCTACCTCTGAGAACCTTAACCTTTTCCTTTGGAGGGTTTTAAAGGATGCCATTCATACACTTCGTAACCTTGCTCTTAGAAGCATTCCAATAACTACCACGTGTCTATTATCCAAGAGCTATCCCAACGACAATCATCATCTTTTTTTCACTGTACTTTCTCATACTTTCTTCGGAAGAAAGTAAAATTGGGAGCTAGGTTTGATATTCCTTTTTGTAATAGTAAGGTTGAGTGGGAAAACATACATAAGCAAACAAAATGGATAGTCTTTTCATCTTATGATCTATTGCTGATATTATAGGTCTTTGCTTATAGTGTATGGAAGGAGAGATATGCTAGAATTTTTAGTGGGAAATGCAAGAACATGCTGGAGATTCACTATGAAATTTCTAATGGAATCTTTTTTTCCTTACGGGATTCTCCTTATAAATTTCCCACTGAGTTGGTGGAAAGATGGAGGCATGCATAATTTTATATTCCTGGCACTTTTTGTTTTTTTTTGTTTCCTTATGACCTATGTATTTCTTAAGTGTTTACTTTTAAAAATCTTGTAATCTTTTTTCGAGTTAATAAAAATGGTAGGGACCATTCATATCCATTGGCCTTGCATATATATGTGTGTATTGAAAAGGAATTTGTTAACTGATTCAGTTTATTAAAACGAAAATTCATTTATCAATTAACATTTAACTCAAAAATATATTTTAGAAATAAAAGTTATGCAAAAACTGAACTTGAATATTTTATTTTAATTAATATTGTTTATTGCAATGATGTAAAATGTCAGGTTGTTACTAACCTCCCTCCTTATAAAAATTGTGTCCTTGCAAACCCATATAGGTATGAATGTCATTTTCAACTTATAACTCACTTCTTCTACCCAAATTTTGAATCAATTTTATACTCTATATGGCTTCCCCTCAAACAAAAGCTAAATTCTCACTTCAACATCTAATCATATGCTATGAATTCAAATAGACTAATTTAACGGCGTTCTATTTTCACATACGATACAATTATGTGAAAATTTCCTAAGTATTGAAATTTTCGAAAAATTTCGATAGAGTCTCATTTTTATGGAGAGCGTTCCGAAAATTTTACAATACACAAAATCACATAATATACATCTTTGAGGAGGCATCTCAATAATGGGGCATCCCGAACATGGGGAATCAATATAACATTATATGCATATAAACATACATACATTGTATTTTAATAGAATTTATTTCATTTTTATGTGAGCAAAAGCGAGAAAGATCTAAAATCCAAGACATAATGTCTTCATATACCAATGCCTGACTCATAGAAACCAGATACGATCATATATTATAATCATGAAGTAGTTTTGCATTCACATGTCACTAAAAAAACATTGCATTGTCATATAGGTGACTTTGCATTTAAGTTTAAGGTGTGAAAGACACATCAAGGCAATACTTTCAAAAGTATAGTAGTAGCACAATCAATTAGCTTTCTTAAACATCTTTCGTATCAAGAGAACTCAATATTCACTAAAAGTTATGGTAGTTTTTCTAAAAAAATGTTAATTCTGAAATGAGTTTTATACCATAGGCCTGCTACTTTTAAACGCCACCTACAACTACCAAACCTCAAATTTTTGCATAACACTCAGCAAAAATTTATTCCTTATAAACATACATTTCAATGAAAGAAAATCACTTAGTTTCGATCGTAAATCAAAAGTTTTGGCCATTTTATTATAGCACTTTTAAAACTTCACAATTCTATCCCAATTTTTTGAGTTCAAATGAAATTAAATTTTCATCCTTTGAACTACAAATTGATCAAACATACTACGTCAAGTTGTTTGCTTTTAAATCTACTTTTCCAAAAAATAAAAATCTCAAAAATCCAATCTTTGAATAATAAAGTGTGCTTATAAAATTGAAAGCGATTTCATTCATATTCTTGTACTGAAAATTTTAAAATTCTTTGCATACTTAAATTTAGTTAAATAAATTTTCAAAAACCACCACACTATATATAATTTTAATTCAAAATTGACCATTTTAATGCATATGTCATATTTACTTATTAAGGAGAAGCTTTCATCAACTCTATAAACTAAATTTTAACTCATTTTCTTTGGAAAATTTCTTTTCAATTCAAAATTAACTCTACTATATATTATTTTCTCAAAATGAAATAATGTCATCTTCTTTGAATTTTATATATATATATATATATATACATACATTTTAAAGTTATATTTTAGAAAATCCCCTAGAAAATTCTTTACATAATTTTTTCTTTAAAAACTGTTTACCATGCAATATCTAATTTGAATTATATACTTTCTCATATATATCTGTATACATCTTAAAATATATAAATTCAAGATTTTTATAAATGATATCTCATTCATTATCATTTTATTTTAATCTTTCTAAAACTACACCTCTCAATCATTAAGTTATAAGTTTATTTTTATTTAGGATTCACCAAACACTGTTTTTCCTTATTATATTTTAAATATAATCATACTTTCAAATATATTGTTTTCAAAAGAGCAATTACTTATTCAAAATATTTGAATAGAATACTTATTTTAAAATTAGTTTTAATTGGAACTCACATATTTGCATCCAATATCGTAATATATATTCTTTACATTATAGATATATACTTATATCATTTTTCCAGGTCACATCAAGTAATCTCAACTCGCTTATCTCAGTATATTTATCACCACAATTTTTTTCCACTTCCAAAATTAATTTACTCTTTTCGAATCAAAATACCACCATAACTTCTCAAAATATTGTATTCTTTTTAAAATATTGTTTAACTCATCTCAAAACATTTAATTTTATTTTACAAAATATCATTTATAATATTTCTCAATGTGTTGCACTCTTTCTAAAATAATGTACATATTTTTTCAAAACACAGTATTATTTTTAAAAATTGTATTATTTTCCAAAACATTATATTCTTTTCAGAACATTATGTCCAAATACCTCATTCTAGTATTTAGGAATCCATATCGTTACTTTGGCTAGGCGCGTCGATCGAAATCCTTAAAGCATTCGAGGACAAATTAACACAAATTTTACTAATAAAACCTTTTTAAATATTCTAATATATAATTAATTTTCTTTCTTTACCAAAACCATATGCTTGCTTTTCTTAAAATTATATACTTATGTTGATTAAGTTAATAACTAAATAATCTATCACTAGCATCAAATAATCAAGCAATCAAACAACCATAACCAACCATGCACATCCACAAGCAAGTATTTAATTGAATTTACATCTCTTTAAATTTTAATTTTTCCTTTTATACAACTAACAATTTTCTATCCCTTGTGGTACTGAAGATACTACTAGTTCTTAATCTTTTCGGCTCCATCTAGTGTAATGATCCGCCTTTCTTACTCCAAAAGACGAGCCATTTGGGTAAAAAAGAAAGACAAGAAGAAAGAATCACAAAACCTAAAAACATAAGGCAATCATATATAATAGTCAACATAAGATAATACATAGTCACTTTCACAATAATACGTCAGAGTCACATAATTACAAATTTCAGCCAGGGAAAGTTATAACTGCCTGTGCTCATATTGCTGATAAAAAATACATACATACACAGTGGAAATAAGATAACTAGCTAGATTCTGCCGAAGCCACCTGCTCCATGCTCCTCCCAAAATGCATCGGCAGAATCCTGGACTACTTAGCTACTCATACAAATTTGAGTACCCCAAGAGTTTTAAGGAAAGAAAATAAAACTCTGGATTGGATATGGTCTGGTGTGTGTAAACGCCAAACAACTGAATTATTAAGCTTATAACTCTTTTAAAAACAAAGGTATCTCGTAAGACCTCGTCGCACATAAATACGAATGAGTTTTTACCTTACGATAACCAAAACATTTATATAGAATATTTAGTGATATTATAATAATGTCTAGAGTTTAAAGTAAATTATGAATATAGCTGAAATGCTTACATCTCACATTCCAACATATTTGGGCACAACTAAGTCCATAAGGCACTTATTGGAGGTTGGGTTCCATCAACGACAAGTCCACCGGGGTATCGCTTGCCACAGTACACTACTAGATAAAATATCCCAAGGGCCTCACATATCCCCTTCCCCTACCAACACAGGACCGACCTATTCCTTACTGGATAGTATCAAATGTATCACCACCTCGGTTGTGATCAAAAACCGTACCCAGGTCACTAGCATACATAATCTGAAAATATCGATCTAGATCGGGGGGTGACTATATCCTAATGGGTGCGACCTACATAGTCATGCTGCATATCTTCTGTTTTAGTCATTCTCGGTTGTGAGGCTAAAGACTACGCTTTATCTTTTCTTTAGCAATCCCACTTGGAATGCTAGATATGCCCTCCAGGTGATAATGAAATGCTAGCATTCGTCCATACAAGTTTTTCAGGATATGAATAAAGCGAAGGCACTACTTTTACTACATCAGTTTTGGAATCACCCTCAAGATTAGTAGAAAGTAGCCCTTGCACTCCAAGGTCTTCATCTTGAATTCTATCATTTCAGATGTTACCAATTGAACGCTTACAATGGTTCGAAGTGGCTATCAGATAACTCATGCTATCTGATCCCGATCTCTTCAAACCAACATTCGATAACCATAATAGGGTCAAGTTGTCAATAGTGGACAAATCCACTATTTGGGGTGTGTATAGCTTTGCATATGAAAAATAAGACATCTTATACTTATCCCCACTTTTCGATTTCAAACGGTACTATCCCTTTTGTTACCACTAATTACCACTACATCCTTGTCGAAACCAGGATGAATAGAAGAGAAAGAAGAACAAGAGATAATAGCACAAGCAAGGCCTTTCAAAGGAGTCGAAGGGAAACTACAGCCAAAGGCCAGATATATTACAACCTTTCGAAGGGGTCGAAAGCACCATTCCGCTTCAATAATTCCCTTTCGAAGCAGGTGTTTTCTTGTGCATGAAGACCTTTCGAATGAGTTGAAGAAATACCTTTCGAAGACAGTGGATAGCAACCCCTCACATGCGTGCCAAACCTTTTGAAACCAAAGATTTCTCCTTCATTCAAATCATTCAGAAAGATGCCTTGATCAAAACAACCCTTGCGAAAGCATAATCAAGCCTTTCGAACCGGTCGAAGCCTTTAACAACCAGGAAAGGTTCCACATCTACCCGCAAGCATATCTTCGAAGCCTTCTGGGTCGAAACCCAAAGCATTTGAACACCTTCGAAACTCTAGAGAACAACCTATCAACAGAATTGAAAGCTCTTACTCCTACACACTTGCAACAACAAGGCAATAAAAAGGAAAAGGCGCATCTACCCCTTTTAATAAAGACGAAAGCATTCAAACCCATTCGAATGCAATGCAGAGGGATGCGCAACTGTCAATTAAGACGAAGGATCTATGAAGCACCCTATCGACCAGGTTGAAAGCACTGAGTCGAAAGGTGACAATCTTCACCTATAAATAAGACCCTAAGAGTTTGATTTTGAGGATCCGAATTCATTCATTCTTCTCTTACACTTTCTTAAATTTGTAAACTTGTAAACCCTAATTTGGAAATCAAATTAGGGGAAATTAATCAGATTGTACATCATTAATTCAATAAAGATAGGATTTTTACAGTGGAAATTATGCAACTAATTTGAGGCTATTATTTGATTCAATTGTGTCTGCTTGCATCAACCTAGTTGAAAGGATACCTTTCAAGAGAGTCGAAACCTCTCACTTACCAATACACTTAAGTTCTTAGGTCCAAACCACTATTCACCAAATACTCACTTTTTAGGTAGTCGAAACCTTAACCTAGGCTTATTTTCCCTTAGATTTCAGGATTGAACCCAACCCATCAAGAAGGCCAGCTTTCGATGAAGTCGAAACCTGCCCAACCAACTCATATTCTTTAACCCTTGGCGCTAACCTTTAGTGTTTCACAACCGTTTTGAAAGGAGGTTTCGAAGGGATAACTAAACAACTTCAGCAAGCTCAAAGGACGAAAAAGAAAGGGAAATAAGTGTTCCGACTGGATCGAAAGGTCAGACAAGGAAGAGTTTTCACAACATAGACCTATTCGAAAGGTTAATAAAAGAAAGCAATAAGATCCTAACCTATTCTACTTAATCATAATAAACTTAGAAGGACATTACTACACCTTTAACTCTACTTTGGGGAATCGACAAGTTTTCTTGTTAACACCTTTGATTAACAATGAAGTCGGACAAGTTAAAAACTAACCTTGACTCGATGTACATTCTTACTTCTTAGGATAAATACGAGTTTGCATACCTCAAAATTTGGTGTTAAGTGTACAATGAAATAACTTCCATATACTTAATTTATCATGACCTATTTGTCGAAATTAACTCCCTTAAATTTATCTCGTTTGTCGACATTTCGACTTCTCTATCTCTCGCATATAAACAAGTTCTAGATCCTATAGATAGAGGAAAGTTTTACTCATCGGCTTTTAGTGTTGAATACAAGACGACTTACTTCCAATAAAACGTGTCAATGTTTTAGTATGACTTATTTATATTAGTTTGG
This sequence comes from Allium fistulosum, assembly GCA_030737815.1. Taxonomy (NCBI): domain Eukaryota; kingdom Viridiplantae; phylum Streptophyta; class Magnoliopsida; order Asparagales; family Amaryllidaceae; genus Allium; species Allium fistulosum. The sequence continues at coordinate 538,487,451 of CM060901.1, read as the reverse complement.
CAACTTAATGGCACAGACAAAAAGAATCCCTTCTTTTAAACTCATTCACTTATAAAAGAAAGCCGTCTTTAAATAAAACCGATCCTTATAAATAAATTAGTAACTAAAAGTATAAGCTTAATTTAATAAAAATAAAATCTTAATTAAATTCCCAAACAAATCTTAATTTAATCTTAATCAAACCTTAACTAAATCTTAATTAATTAATAATTAAACCCTACCTAATTAGTAACTAATAAATAATTAAACCCCAATTAGTTAATAGTTAATTAAATAATTAAACTTGAATTAAATAAAAACTAATGCTTAGTTAACTCTTTACTTAATTAATAATTAATTAAAACTCTCCTAATTAACTAATTATAATTATCTAACTAAATAAATACTTAGGTACTTATTACCTTTACTTAATTACTAATTTAATACTAAATGTGACTTTTTCTTTTATTTAATTTCTTTGAAAAAGTCACATCTCCTTCTTTCTTTACTTAAGTAAATATTTTTTTACCATATATTATCATTAACCTTACATATGCCATTTGTATAAGTATGTGTATATGTATACTATAGTGTTTTACAACATTTCCTACAACTTTTACAAGACAAAAAATTGAAAAATCGAAAATGATTTCCCGTCACATTTTCTATTTTTCTTCGAACTGATTTTTTTTGTAAAAAAAATCTGAAAACTATTTCACTATCACTAGTTATTATTTAAAAAGAGTTTTATTTGAGTTTTATATTTCATAAATTAATTATTTAAAAATATATTAAATATTCATATTCAAAGTGATTAAATTTTGGGTCGTTATATTCTCCCTCCATAAAAGAATTTAGTCCCGAAATTAGCACACAAAAGATAAATCAAATAAGTCAAAAAGGGCATATCATCATATATCATGAAACTCGTACAAAAGGTACACACTAAGAGACTACATCACAAACATTGCAGGCACAGTCCATACAATAAGCAAACAACTATCTTAGCATCAATTCAGGATAAGTTTCCCTCGTACTATCCTCTACCTTCCAAGTACAATCTTTGGGATCTTCACTCCACTGGATCTTAACCAATCTCACTACTTTATTATGCAGTCTCTTCTCACCTCGATCCACAACACGAACTAGATGTCTAATCACCATCAAGTTAGGTTCTGTCTCCCAATCCTTTTACACAGACGGCTCCACAATTAATTTTTATAAGATCTCGATGACACGAGTCCAATGCAAAAAACAGCGTTCGAATCCGACCTCGTATGAGCAAGATATTAATTTTTATAAGATTTAAGATTAAAATATTCATTAATTCTTTAATTAACAACTAATTACTCCCAAATCAATTCAAAATCCTTCTCCCTCGTCGCTGCTGAATTCAAACCATGCACGCAGACAACACGACCCCTCCACCCTCGTGCACGCACGCTCGAACATCGCCACCACCTACCGAAAACGCGACCCAACCTCCACCATCACTCATCCCTCACCTCCTCTCCAAACACTCGCTCACGAACCCAAGAAAACATGACCATTGCTCGAATAGCCGTAGCCTCCCAGCTCTGACCATCGCCGCGCCACGATGTCATGTCGTCGACTGCCGCTTGATCGGGCACCCACCTCTGCCTCGCGCACCGCCGCCATGGCCAAACGTCCCCAAAATCAACGAACCCAAACTGCTCTGGTTACGACCAAAATTTGGCCATCTCGCCTTGCCATGGCTTGATTCAACCGTTGATTGGCTTCGTGGTATCGAGCTCTACACTTTTGCTTTTGGGTCGAAGATCAAATCGCCTATGGTGGTCCAAATGGACGTGGGCCATTGGATTTGGGGTTGTTTGCTTTATTTTTCTTCATGTTTTTGAATTTGAAAAAAAAACAAAATTCCTCTCTATTAGGTTACTTATATGAATAAGGGAGAATGTGGAGGTATGGGCAGGATGTAGGGGTATGGGCTGGAGTGTTAGGGCATGGGTTAAAACATGGTGGATATATATATATATATAATTTAATTTTTGAATATCTGATATTACATATTTGAAAATTTTCAAACTCCTATCGAGATGTGCCGCCTAGCATTTTATATGTTAAACACCTATTTCGAATGAAATTGAATTAGTCTCAAGGCCCAAATTCGATCATATGCAGAAGATAGCTTTTCAAACCCATTTATTATATTAAATTTCCAATATTAATTTCAACGCGTTACGATCTCGCACGACCAAACGATACGTCTGATCGCCATGAAATTCAATGGCATATTATAATTCATTATTACGAATTCAATGAAACTGGTTTTGTCTCCGAGACAGTGCCCCAGAATGATAATTTCTCAGATTTAAATATCGTTTTTTATTTAATTATCGATATTTATCCGATCTATTTATATCTGTAAATAAATTTACAAATTGAATTCACCACTATTATTTATTAATTAAAAGGAGTTGACTAAAATTATTAAATCCATTTAATTAAAATTTAATTCACAATTCAAATATTTAATCATTCCCTATATTTGAATTATAAGTTATTTAATTCCAAAATCTTATTATTTAAATATTTAAAATTAATTAAACATTTTTTGGCAAAGCTAGCCAACTTTATAGTGGGTCGTGCCACTGTATATTTATGAAGAAAAGTTGTTCTACACTTGCATAGAAACAGCTACATGGTTTTATAGTGGCCATTCCGCTTAGAGTACAAAACAGGTGAGAAGCAAAGGTGCTTCTGCAGCTATAAAAATGACCTAAGGAAATATCGGTTCCTCCTCCTAGGAGGAGGAAGAATCACTTCCAGAAGGACCTAAAACATGCAAATAATCTGTAAAAAGAGACGTAATATCCAATACAAAACCCGGGTGATCCCTACAGTATAAATATCTCCTATCCCAGCTATCATCAACGAGAAGAGATCTGTTCCGCTTACCACATGATCCATTCATGGTGAGAATAAGGCCACCACCATCTATAGAGTAATGCAAACGCCTAGATTCACCATCATCATCACTAACCAAAGTATGGAAATCATATCTAGCCGGGTCATATCTCATGTCGAACTGTACATGGAGCCAAGCCTTCATAGCAGAGTGCCATACAATACCAAAAACTCCAAAATCTAAAATATCATCAGAAAGGGGAGGTACAGTAGGAGGCACAAAAGGCTCAATAGGAGGGACAGAGGGTGCCACGGGTGGAGAACATCGCACACTTTCGGGATCCATTTCATATTCGGGGGCCTAGGGAGAGGACCAACAAATGACGAATAAGAGCATGCAGATGATGTATGACCAAAAGACTGGCAGGTCATACATATGTCTGGCTTCCAACCATAACAAACTACAATCTTCGCTCCCTGATCCTCAGTCACCCTAACTTTGATAGTATCTGGTAAAGGCTTATCCGGGAATCCCAATCAAAGCTTTAGCATATACTAGTTTTTCCCTAGCTACGATGTTAGCATCAAAGCATTTTACTTTACCTACCGCATTGGCTAGCCAATTTTGACCTATCATAGGTTGCAAAACGGAGGGAATATGAGAGAAATAAGTCCGGATAGGAATAGATAGAACCTGCGCTCTGGCGCAGTCAACAGACGGACTTCATGGAGTGACAATAAAAGGCTTGCCTCTGATAAATATAGGATCTTTACTAAGAATTCGAAGACGCTCCTTAGGCCTAGAGAACTTGAAGAAAAACATAGAGTTGTCCATGTGGACAAGGAGGCTACCCCTAGGTTGCCAAGGTTTGAAGCAATGATCCTTAACCACTAGATATGGAGGGTTATCGTCCAAAAAGAACCCAACAAGATAGTCCGACCAATAATCGATGCCAGATTGAATTACCTCAGGAGGAGGGATCAGAACACCGTCAATGTTTACCATTTAAATGAACGTGGCACATAATCACCCGCATTTTTGGCAACGTAGAGAATAAGGAGGACCATTTTATTCCTGTATTCGGCTCAAATGAATGATTTGCTACTAAGGGAGGAATAGCAGCAGCTACATGAATATAGCAGTATCTGTGACGTGCTTCTATTGAAAATGAGCTAGGGATTTTTTAGTACAATTTCAGGCAAGAATAGGATCAATGTAATCCTCAACATTATTATCCATCCTAGACCTATCAATATCTTTGCTAGAATCAGTTGATAAATTAACCATTCCATCAAAACTAGATGCCTGACCAACAGACTTACTAGCAATAACATGGTTATCAATTAACATAGGAGAATTATTCGAAGAAATATCCAAACCCAAGACAAATATCAACGGCCTCTACATCCTTAATTACAACAGGTTTTAAATTAAACACAACAAAGTTTTCACTATTATCAATACACAAGACATCACCACTAGCTTGTTGAAAACAGACATTACAATTCCAAGTGGAGCTAGAATTCTGGAGGATAGGAGTTAAGGTAGAGGATGTAGAGGGATTCATAATACCTGAAATTGGAGCTTGAGACGGAGGAAGGTTTTGACAATCAGAAGCTAAAGTAGACAACTTCGGCACTTCAATAGAGAAAGATTGACCAACGCAAGCAGAATGAAGCAGCGATAATGCTCCAGATCTGGATGTAGTAGCAAATGGCTAAGGAACTCCGAGAATGGATCCAGGTTTGAGATATTTGAGTGGAAGGCAAGGTTGAAGCGTACACACAACCGGATCTAGTTGCCGATCGATTTGCAAAAGAGGAAGAAAAACGCGATTTCCCTTTGCGATTCTTTGCCATAGCCGTCAGATGGGGAAAGGATAGAGAAGAAGCATACATGAGAAGATGAGAGAGAGGGATAGGGTGTAAGGACGAAGGGAAAATTAGTTAAACATTTAAAATCAAATAACCAGAATTTTGGGTTGTTACATCGCAGCTAATGCTGGATGGGTTTTCCCCTCACTTCACCATCTTAGCAATATACATTATATCATATAAACAAGCATAATCATCACTTCATCATAAGTGTGAGATTTCTTTCATTATGGATGATTAACTTTTATAGTCTCATTTTAAATTGCAGCACATGCCTAACCTTACTGATTCAATTTCCAATTCTAAACACTTAAGGGTTATTCATAAGTATTATGTCTTTGTTTTATGGTAAACAAATAATTAGGTTGCCACATAAGCCTTACTCATTATTCCCGAATTTTGTCGTAGATAGACAATTGAATGCTACACAAGCCTCACTCCCCTGTTCTTGTTTATTCTTTGTGAACGAACAATTGGATGCTACATAAGCCTTATCCATCGTACTCGCTTAAGAGTCATGAACAGACATGAGGTGCCACATAGACCTTACACTGATGATGCCAATTAGAATTTTGTTGGTTTAACACTTGGTAGCTAAACAGACCTTCCTTCATATACAATGTCGAATTTAGACATATGATTGCCACTAAGGCCTTACTCAACTCATCGTCGAATAAGAAGTTGGGTTTATAAATCTTGTTTTCACAAAGGCCTTCCATTTGCATTTATATTCTTACAAATGATTCCATTCATCATCATATAGCTTAATCAAGTTTAATCCCTTTTTCATTCTTTAGTGAAGCCATTCTTTATTAACTTATTATTTCCTAAGCCCATTTCATACTTAGGATCAACCATCACTTTGCACTTAGCCATCATTCATTAATTTAGCTCGTTGATTCAAATTAGCTTCACGAGGTCATCACTGGTTATACCTGCTACGGTCATCGTGCGTTGATGTATCCATATCCATCGCATGTCATCGGCCTTTTAATTAGCTATCATGGATTGACCTTCCTTAGGCCATCGTGGGTTGAGATACAAGGAGCTATCGTGTTATGACTTCCCCAAAGTTATCGCTGGTTAATTAATCCAAGGTCATTGCTAGTTGAAAATCCCTAACTATCCTGTGTTAACTTCTCCAAGCCTTTGTGGGTTGATAGCTTCCCAAGCCATCACGTATTAAACTTTAAGTAGCGGTCATGGGTTGTCACTCTTATATCCGTCGTGTATCGATTCCCCTAAAACCTTCATAAGTAGATAGCTTCTTGAAGCTATTGCATGTTATCCCCTCTATATCCCTTGTGAGTAGATAGCTTCCTTAAGCTATCACGTATGGATAGGTTTGGAGGATTAAGTTTGAAAAGCCATCACGTCATGACTTCCCAAAGCCATTGTGGGTTAATAGCTACCCAAGCTATGTGTGTTAATTCTACCCTATCCCCCGAAAGCTTATGATGGTTGAGCTAGAAGAGCTATCGTGTCACGACCTTCCCAAAGCCAACGTGTATTATCTTTTCCAAAGCCATCGTGTGCTATTACCGCACTAGTCATCATGAATAGATATTAGGTAGGCTTTCGTGGGTTTAAAATGGTAAGTTTGTAATTTTATCAAAAACTGATCCATTTCCTTACTAAGGATTAACTTTCCACCAAATCCCATTTGGTGTCGAGTTTTCATTGATTAGTGTTCTTCTTCATGGTTCAATTAATTAATTAATTTTCCTTAATCAATCAATTCTTTTCTTTATCCTTAAAATTCACCCGAAATCAAATTTATCATATTTACCTTATCCTAAATTTTCAGGTCAACATAACTATTTTATTATTATTAATAGTTAATTTACCCAAATTAACCCTTTTCTCAACTTAGGGAAATTTCATAATAATTCCAAATTAATTCCAAAAATTATAAAATTAAAAACTCATCTTTGTTTCATCATTATAAACATCGTATTCCAATTTTGAATAATTTAACTTAGATAAATTCATGTTTTGCCCTAAAATATGAACAAATTCACTTTATTAAAATTTCTGAAAATAACCAACAATGTTTTAATCATTTATGCATATTTACTTACACTAAAGCATTCATACAAAATTAAATCCAAATCCTATGGGTAGGGATAGGTTTAGGGAAAGTTTTTACTCACCTAAATTAAGAAAACTTTGTATAATCGTCATTTTTCTTGAAGTGAAAAGCTTCACCTTTTATCCTTTGATTTATTCATCTTTCTTGTGAAATGGTAGTTGGCCCTACTTGTTTTCTTTCTTTTGTTTTGTTGAGTGATGAGAAAATGGATGGGGAATTGGAATATAGGGAGTTAGTAATTTGGGCTAAAACCCCATTCTAGCCTAATCTTAATAAATCCCTATCTCCACTTTCTTTATTCATTTACTCTAAATTGGTTAACCCTTTCTTTATTTTACTTTATGCTTTGATTTAATTAATCATTTATTTACTTAATTCCCTATATAATGGCTCTTTAAACTATAAGGTGTTTATAGTCTCCTCTCCTTATAGGAAATTCATCGTCGAAATTCGAACAAGGCAAGATAGATTATCATCAGATTAATGCACAAACAGTACCTTAGTTAACTAGTTCCCTACTAATGTAAATATTCCTCTTCCATCAATCATTATGTATTAGTCTTGTTGGGTGTGTTTCCACCACTGTCGAACCGGATTCACAGCTATGGAAGACCGAACCAATCCATTTCCAAAGCCTAACCGAGCCAAGGTAAACACTACCGAACCAACCCAACTCCACTCACTACCGGACCAGCTACCTCCCAGGTGCTACCGGACCAGACCCAGCTCCACTCACTACCGGACCAGCTACCTCCCAGGTGCTACCGGACCAGACCTCAACTCCACTCACTACCGGACCAGCTACCTCCCAGGTACCACCGAATCAGAAGCCACTCCACCTACCACTGAACCAACCTTTGCTCCACACTACCGAACCAGCCACTCCACTGCCCACCGAACCAAACCCAAAGTCTCACCACTGAACCAATCCACGTCCCTCTCATCACCAGACCAAGGTGTTGCCGAACCAACACTGCCAGGCCAGATTACATCGGCCCAGGCCCACCAACAGCTATATACATCCAAGACCCCTACCCCCAGCCTCACTCTATAAATAGAGGGGCAGGGGTACAACAATGGGGGACGAGTTTGAGAGCTCAAGCACGGATAGAACTTTCAATCAACTTTCATATACTTGTATCAAAGTTTGTACTTGTAATCTGAACAGTAAAGGAGAATAACATATAAAGTGGACGTAGGCATGTTCTGGCCGAACCACTATAAATCTGCGTGTCTTTTACAGTTTAGTCCCTGCTTTTCATATATTTGCATTAATCACCCAGATCACTAAAAACAACATAAAATCAACTAAAATCATACAACTTGGAGGTGTTTGCCAATTTTTTGTACAAACATTTTTGGTGCTTTCACTGAGAAACGCTGAACCCCGGACTTCAGCTTCTCCCACTTAACTTTCTTCCTATCAGCATCGCACATTACTTGGAAGACATGCCTCCCAAGCAGAAGAAAGATGCTAACAAAGGAAAAAACATCGCAACCAGCAGTCTTCCAGATCCAGTGGTCACAGATCAAGTAAATCGTCCCCTTCCAGCAGCAGTACCAAATGAAGGACAGGCAAATCTGACAACCCCTGCCATAGAACAACCGGCAGAAATTACTAGGGCAGATCTAGACAGGGTTGTGGCTGAAGTGACTAACCGCTTCACATCCCAGCAGGAAGCCTTGGTGGACCAACTCATGTCACGCTTAAGGGATGCTGAAGAGTCCAACCGCAACACTGAATCATGGGGTGAGTCCCAGTTTGGAGGATCTCAGAGACAACAAAGATCTTCCTTCTTCGAAGGAGCTAACGACAGAAGCGGCCATGGTAGGAGTCGAGATCGAGCTCAGCCCGAAGTAAGACCTGAGGAAACGCTTGGAACCGAACCCAACGGGGGAGGTACCAGGTGGAGGTCAACTGTAGCCGAGCCTGTCGTACTGCCTAACCACGGAAACACCAGTGAACGGGGCCGAGCTAGAGTCCAGCCCGAAGTTGGACCCGAGGAAGTGCTTAGATCGGAACCCAGCAGGGGAAGATCGAGGCAAGGGCCAACTGTAGCTGACCCTAGCATGCTCCCAGAAGACCAAAGACAGTCACTGGAAAATATCAGGAATGATAGACAATACCATCCCTACAGGTCATCCGGACGGAATCAGTCCCACAGAGCAGAACCGAACTCATTTCTATCTGCTCCAAATTCTGATGAAAGGATGGCACGCTTGTTCAGAGAGTGCGTCCAACGGGATCAAAGAGATCGAGGGATAGGCGCTAGGGTAACCAGTCCCTTCACCCGCAATATCGAAATTGCCATCACCCCCCGAGAATGGAAAATGCCAACAATGGAACCTTACAAAGGAACCTCCGACCCCGTTGTACACTTACAGAGATACACACAGCATATGCTCATGAGTGGAGCAACATAGGGAGTACTGTGCAAATGCTTTCCACTATTCTTAGCAGATCTAGCTACCTCCTGGTTCTGTCATCTACCCCAAGGATCCATCAGCTCGTAGGAGATGCTGAAAGAAAAGTTTATCAGCCAGTTCCGCATTCATGTGGAACAACCCAAGGACGCTTATTCCTTATCCAGTATCAAATAGAAACCTGGAGAGAAGCTGCAGCAATACCTAACCCGATTCAATGCCGCAATGGCTGCAGTCCAAGATGCCGATGAGAAGCTTATCTTAATGTCCCTCTGTAGTGGTGTGTATCCGGATATTAAATTTGCTAGAAGATTGACAAAAGAAAAACCAGCTACTTTACCCGATTTCTTCCATGAAGCCGGGAAATATATGAGGCTTGAAGACGCTGCCACTAAGGGGCAGTCAGGGCAACAAAATAAGGCAGCTCACGGCAAAATGCCTGCTGTAGCAAAGGACGTTCGAAGAAATGATTCTAGAGACAATGTTGGGGGCAAGAAGGGAGAAAAGCGCCTATACCGGCCAGGACCGAGATTCGACGCTTACACTCCTTTGAATGAAACCATCGAAAACATCTTCCTTGCCACCCAAGACGAAGTTAGATACAAACGCCCACCATACAAGAAGGAATCAGATAACGCGCTAAAATCTGGAAAGTTCTGTCGCTTCCACGAATCTCATGGGCATGATACCAATGAATGCCATCATCTCCGGGACTTGATTGAAGAACACATCAGAAGGAAGAGACTGGAACGCTATGTAAAAGGTCAGAATAGGACTCCAGCTCTTGCCAATGAGAACCCAAGGCTACCCTCCCCAGAGATAGGCAGAGGAAATCGCAACACTAGCGGCTCCAGTCAAGAGAAGATAGTAGTCCATACCATCTCGGGAGGACCACATATCGCCGACAGAAGCTGGACAGAGATGGAAAGATATGGAAAGTCACTTAGAAACAATGAAGACTGCGTTAACTCTATTATAGAAGAACGCCACCCGAAGCGGAAAGAGAGCGATGACATCACATTCAGTAGGCGTGACCTAGAGGGGAGGAAGTACCTTCACATGGATCCCATGGTTATCTCTGCCCGGCTCGGTCCAGCCGAAGTTTTCCGAATTCTAGTAGACACTGGAAGCTCAGTAAATATCCTACTCAAGCATGCATTCGACAAAATGAAACTGTCAATAAAGGATGTTTCACCCTGCAATAAACCACTACACGGTTTCACTGGAGATGCGAAGATGCCCCTCGGTCAACTGGACCTCTTTGTTGAAATTGGAAGTCATCCCCGCTCCGTTGTGCAGAAACAGACATTTGTGCTGATAGAAAACCACTCGGCCTACAACGCCTTCTTAGGAAGGCCAGCCTTGTCTGACTTCCAAATTGTCCTGGCCCCATGGTGCCTAAAGATGAAATTTCCAACAGACGATGGAGTAGGGGAAGTAGAGGGAGACCAGGACATTGCTCGAGACTGCAATGTAACTGAACTTCGCAACAACCACAGGAAGGATAAAGGGAAGAGTGTAGAGATTGCCCTCTGCACAAAATGTTTGGAAGCATAGCAACTAAAGAAAGCCCCTCCTCTTCGATATACCAGCGACCCTTTCAATGAATTAGACCCCAGGGACAAAGAGGAGGAGGGCACCGCCGAGCCTGTAGAGGCTATGGAATTTGTATCTGTAGACCGACATGACTCGAGTAGACTATTGAAAGTCGGGTCCCAACTAAAAGCAGAATTGAAGGAACAACTCATTGATTTTCTCCGCCACAACTTGGATGTATTTGCATGGTCACACGCTGACATGACCGGAATCTCCCCTGACATAGCATGCCACGTACTAAACATTGATCCTGCCAAGGCACCAGTAAAACAGAGAAAGAGAAGTATGGGGGCAGAATGATCAGCAGCCCTCGATGAAGAATTAAAGAACCTACTTGCCAGTGACTTCATACGAGAAGCCATCTACCCAGAGTGGATCGCCAACCCGGTGCTGGTAAAGAAGGCTAATGGGAAGTGGCGAACATGCATTGACTTCTCCAACTTAAATGACGCCTGCCCGAAGGATTGCTTCCCACTTCCCCGAATCGACCAGCTTGTAGACAGCACAGCCGGGCACGAACTCTTATCTTTTATGGACGCATACTCAGGATATAACCAAATTCCTATGCATGCTCTCGATCAAGACCACACTAGTTTCATCGTTGACCGGGGATTGTACTGCTACAAGGTAATGCCTTTCGGACTTAAAAACGCAGGAGCCACCTATCAGCGCCTTGTCAACAGAATGTTTGCATGGCTAATAGGACAAACTATGGAAGTTTATGTGGATGACATGCTGGTAAAGTCAAGGGAAGCCGACAGTCACGTAAGCCACCTAGATGAAATGTTTTAAGTACTTCACCAGTATGGAATGAAGCTGAATCCTCTAAAGTGCTCCTTTGGAGTATCATCCGAAAAGTTCCTAGGATTCGTCGTCCATGCCAGAGGAATTGAAGCAAACCCTGAACAAGTCCAAGCTTTGAGAGATATCAAGATACCTTCCACTCGAAAGGAAATGCAAAGTCTGAATGGGAAAGTGGCCGCCCTAAGCCGATTCATCTCCAAAGCAAAGGACAAGTGCGTCCCCTTCTTCGAAGCCCTAAAGAAAGACAAAGGAAAGTTCGAATGGACTGACGGATGCTTAACGGCTTTCCTTAACCTAATTGAACACCTCCAGAAACCGCCGATACTCTTGACTCCAAACGAAGGCGAAGAGTTATACCTATACCTTGCTGTATCATCTCATGCTCTAAGCGCTGCTTTGGTAAGAGAAGACAACCGCATGCAGCGGCCAGTGTACTTTGTAAGTAAGAGGTTTACGGGGGCAGAAGTCAGATATCCTAAACTTGAGAAGCTAGCATACTGTCTACTAATCGTATCACGAAAACTGCGACACTATTTTCAATCTCATTCCATCAGGGTTCTAACCGATCAACCGCTGAGGCAGGTACTCCACCGTCCCGACACTTCTGGGCGACTACTTAAATGGTGCATTGAACTAAGTCAATATGATATTACCTACCATCCTCGCACCGCCATCAAGGGGCAAGCCATGGCCGATTTCATTGCCGAATTCACTACCAACGAAGGTAAGGAGCAATCGGAAATAGCAGAAGACATCAAGTGGAACCTCTTTGTGGATGGTGCGTCAAACGAACAAGGCTCGGGGGCAGGTGTGGTAATAATCACTCCCAGGGGAAATAAGCTACACTATGCTATAAGGTTGGAATTCGCTGCCACCAACAACGATGCAGAGTATGAAGTAGTGATAGCTGGATTAGAACTTGCCTTAGAAATCGGAGCCAATTCTTTATGCCTTCATAGCGATTCTCAACTTATTGTAAATCAAATACTAGGAGAATTCCAGGCTCGAGAAGAACTACTCATGGCATATTTAAAGAAGACCAAGTTGCTTCTCAATCGATTGGATCACTATTTAATCAAACACATCCCTCGGGAAGAGAACCAAGAGGCCGACGAATTGGCAAAGCAAGCTAGCATGAGGGACGGCGCTATTTCCAGAGCAGTAGCCATCTCAAAGCAACTGACCCCAAGTTTTGAGCAAGTGAATCTGATAGCCGCAACCGAAGAAGCAACTTGGATGACTCCCATCCGAGACTACTTACAAAGTGGCACACTCCCCAACGGGCGTAACGAAGTTAAGAAAATCTTGAGGAAAGCTTCCCGCTACACAATACAAGAGGGCACCCTCTATCAGCGCGGCTTCTCCAACCCCTTATTAAGGTGTGTCGCTGGAAGGGAAGCCAAGGAAATCTTATCCAACATCCATCAAGGAAGCTACGGAGATCACACTGGAGGGCAGACTTTGGCAAAAAAGATACTCCGATATGGATATTTCTGGCCCACCTTAAGCAAGGACGCCTTATATTTCGTCAGAAAATGTGACAGATGCCAGAAATTTTCTAAGATTCCGCGGCTACCAACAACTGAGATTACTCAAATGACCAGCCCTTGGCCCTTTGCAGTATGGGGAATTGACTTGATTGGCGAACTGCCAATGGGCCAAGGCGGGGCCAAATATGCTATAGTGGCAGTCGACTATTTCACCAAATGGGTGGAAGCAGAACCCCTAAATAAAGTATCCTCGGCCAAAGTTACTAACTTCTTGATCAAAAATGTTCTATGCAGGTACGGGGTCCCATTCAAAATCATATCGGACAATGGACTTCAATTTGACAGCGAGGAGTTCGCCAACTGGTGCCAAGAGCACGAAATTCACAAAAGCTTCTCATCCGTAGCTTATTCCCAGGCAAACAGACAAGTCGAAGCCGTCAACAAAATTCTAAAAACTCTAATAAAAAAGAAACTCGAAAAGTCAAAAGGCGCTTGGGTGGATGAACTTCCTACGGCACTATGGGCCTATCGCACATCTTTCAGAACATCAACGGGGCATACTCCTTTCTCTTTGGCATACGGATCGGAGGCTATGCTCCCAGTTGAAACTATAGTGCCTTCCCACCGTAGGATCCACTATAACCCAGAAGAGAACGAAGAGCTCCTCCACATGTCTTTGGATCTAATTGAGGAGAGAAGAAATGATGCAGCCCTCAAAGCAGCAGCCCACAAGTAGAAAGTGGCAGTACAATACAACTCCAAGGTCAAGCATCGTATCTTACAAGAAGGAGATCTTGTCCTCAAGCGAATCTTCCCTCGCCCCGGAGCATTAGATCCGATCTGGGATGGACCATATGTAATTCATAAAGATCTCCACAATGGAGCTTATATTTTGTCAACAGTGGACGGAGAGGTGTTCTAGAGGGCATGGAACATCCAACACCTCCGTCGATACATTTCTTAACTTATACTGCCCATATGAAGTGAATTAACAAAGAGAATCAGTGGACGTAGGCATTTTCGTGCCGAACCACTTTAAAAACCTTGTCTCTTTTTTAACTTGTTCCTTTATATCTTGGTTGCTTGTTAACTTTATCCTTTTCTGTTGAACAAAACCCTGTGCAAATAGCATTTTCACTCAAGGCGCTCCACAGTGCGACTTCTCCTAGACAAGACCTAACAGATACTATACGAATCTATGCCCTCGCCAATGAGACACTTTTGCTCCGGCATCCCTCTGCTGCGGGTTAACTTATTGCTCGCGACGGCCCTCAAAGCCAACTGTAATGACCCGATTATAAGCCACCGAGAAGGCCGACTATAGCCGAGGCAGCTCATTACGGATTTCGGCTCGCCGACAGCCGTGAACCTACTTTAAGCCCCAACATAAGGTGTGGCCACCCAGGGGTAGTTCACGGTTGACGATCGGCACCCATGCTAGCCGGCCATAGTAAATCGAATAATACCCACGATTACGGGCCATAATGGCCCGGGTAGTTATTATGCGCGATCTCGGCTCCGGTGTGTCTTAAGTACGGCTGTGGTAAAAAAGATTAACTCCCCACGGAGGCGTAAGATGGGTGACAAATGTCTCCAAGACCCACAGCTAGGGAAAGTGACTACAAAGCCCGTTTGCCACGAACTTCTCATTCTTCCTAATTAACTTAGTCAAGGGTGCTACTATATGCGAGAAATCCTTAATGAATCTGCGGTAATAGCCAACCAATCCTAAGAAACTTCTCATCTATGTGAACGTCTCTACTACTAATCCATTCTCTGAAACAACATGCCTAAGGAACTTCATCTCTCTTTTCCAAAAATGATACTTTGAAAACTTCGCCTTTAACTTGTTTTGTCTCAACGTCTCCAATACCAATCTAAGATGGACTTCATGGTCTCTTTCATTCTTAATGTATACCAATATATCATCAATGAAGACCAACACAAACCTATCAAACTTATCATGTAAAATTTGGTTTATAAGGTCTACAAAGAACGTTGGGGCATTGGTCAGTCCAAATGTCTTCACTAACCAATTATATGAACTGTATCTTGTTCAAAACGTGGTCAAGGAACATTATCTTCTGTTACTCTCAATTGATGGAAGCCCATTGCCAAGTCTAGCTATGAGAACACTCGAGCTCCTCTCAACTGATCAAACAAGTCATATATCTTGGGAAAAAGATAACCATTCTTCATGATTAACTCATTCAAGTTTCGATAATCGATGAATATCTGTAAAGATCCATCCGACTACTTTATGAATATTGTGGATGCTCCTCACTGCAAACTACTGGAATTAATGAAACTTTTATCCTCAAGTTCTACCAGCTGCTTTTTTAATTCCTCAATCTCCTTGGGAGGCACTCTACTGGACGGTTTACTAATAGGTTGAGCCCCGGACATTAAGTTTATTCAGAATTCGATTGTTTCTTGGTGGTAATCCCGTTACATGTTCAAAAATGTCTACAAATTCTTTAGACTACATATACTCTACTGATCTCATCTTCTTGATCTTCCATAGTCTGACTTCTCTTTCGTTAAGTTTAAGGAAATCATAATTCTTTCTCTCTCATTTGCATTTCATATGGCGATAATCCTATCTGCCTAATAAATCTTAGCATCGTTATGCACTAACTAGTCCATACCCAAAACCACCCAGTACCCTACGAAGTTAAACACATATGGATCGCATATAAATAGATGTCCAGACAAATCAAACTCAAGGTCAGTGCACACTAATCCGAAAGTGGCATACACAACGATCGGACTAACCACACAGAAGGACATAATCAGATAGGCAGTTAACTAATCAACCAATCTCTTAAAATGAAAGTGTGAGTAGCACCAGTGTAACAACCTTACTTTCTACACCGTATAAATAAATGAATTTAATTAAAATTAAAAAAAAAAATTCAAAATTTTATAATTAATATTACAAAAACAAATTTTATTTTAATTAACTAGAGAATGAAAATAGTAAATATATAATAGCAAAATAGCACAGGGTCAAAACGTATTGTTTCATTAACTAGACAATCAAATTAATAACTTTCATGTAAAACAAACTAATTGTTTACACGTATAGATATGTATATAGTAAGATTGTTTTGGTTTGTTCAATTCATGGTGTGAATAATATATAAAATATGATACTCGGTATCTATTTAGTTTAGTGTTTGTGTTTTGTTTCATTTTACAGCTATGTATACAACAACTCTGATATTTGGTAGAAGAAAATAATAGATATTGATTTGATTTAAAGGTTGGAACATAAGAAGAATCATGTAACGACCCTGAAATTCCGACCCAATTTAAAAAAGTTTAGAACCGTTATTTTAATTAAAATGTGAAACTTACATACGATTTCAATCAACGTCCAAACTTTGTTTCTAAATTGCGCCTAGATGATTGTAGATATGGGTAAAATTTCGTCGGAAAGTACCGCAGTAAACTTCGTGCGCGTTTTACTGCACATCAGTTCATTTTTAAAACGTGAAAATTTTTATCTTCCAAACCTAAATATTTTTACATAGAAAAATTCTAAATCATTTTCTGACAAAGGCATCATTTTTCGTTTTTCAAAATTCGGATATCTTTAGCTCCGTCGATCTTATTCTTCGGTGTTTTGCTGCATTCCCCGTAATAGGAATTTCAAATATTCACAAACGATTTCCGTTACCGTTCAAACTTCACATTTGGAATACGCCTAGATAGACATAGGCGTACGCCAAATTTCATCGAAAAATATTGTAGTAAATTTCGCTCGTCAAATTTACATATTAGTTTAAATTTTATGTGTAAATTTTCTATCGTCCGAACTCAAATATTTTTCACAATGTTGCATAAGAAAAATATTCTGATCATGACGGCGCATTTCGTTTCGGCAAATTTCGCTTTTAATTACTAGTTAAAATGTTCACTCGTGCAAATGGTTCAATAAGATTTACCACTTCGCAAACAATGTCAAACCATCAATATCTTCATACCGTTGTGTCCGCCTCGTCACGCTGATCAAAACGGTATATTTGTTAGTGTCAATCGGAGTTCGGCGTTGCAAATTATAATGGTTAACGGAGCACACACCGGTCCGTTACGCAGCGCAAACCGGTACCCAACATTTCAATATTTAAAATTGAGAGCCTTTCAGCTGACCTTGGGAACCCAAATAGCCACCATTTTGAAATACATCATTGCATAAACTATGCACTGTGCACTGAACCTCTGCCTTCATTCTGCAGCATTTATTGCTCTGCACACTGTCCTTCGTGATAGGTTGTTTCCCCAGTACGTAATTATATTTCCTTCTCCCTCACCATCTTCTTTTCTGTGTATATGTACTCTCCAGCCACTCCTTCTTCATTTTCTTTTGCAAAGAAAGGTTACAACTTTTGTCTCTAATTCCTTTATATTTTTTTTTTATAAAACATACACCCAGCACCCTGCCACCCATCTCGCACCTACAGCCCACCCCACGTCCCCACTACCACCTCCTCCGCCACGACACTGCTCCGCCACCAATAGCCCAGCCCACTGCTCCACCCACTACCGGCCTCCGCCCTGTACCCCACCCTGCCCCACTCCGCCCTGTACCCCACCCTGCCCCACTCCGCCCTCCAGCCCGCGCCCACTGCCCATGCCTTCCGCCCCGCTCCACCAGCAGCCCTCCGCCCTGCCTGCAGCCACGCCACCAAGCTCCGCCTAGACCCGTCTCTCCACAACCCAGCTCCGCCTTCCCACCCGCTCCACCAGCAGCCTCCGCCCTGCCAGCCTACCCCGCCTGTCCCGCTGTCCCCAGCCCGCCTGCCTGTTGTCCCCAGCCCACTACTGCCGCCCAACCCACTACCTGCCTCCGCCCTGCACCCCACTGCCACCCCGCCTGCAGCCCACCACCCCACAGCCACCAACCGCCCCTGTCCGCCCTCCAGCCCGCGCCCTCCAGCCCGGCCTGCCTGCCGCACTCGCCCGTACCCGCCTCCCTAGCCCTGTTTCCCGGCCCCACCCGCGTCGTCTCCAGCCCTCCCTCCGGCCAGCCCAGCTCCGCCTGCCTCTGCCTCATACCAGCCCGCCTACAGCCCACCTCCCCACCTGCCACCACACCCGCGCGCCCACGTACCCCACCCAGCCGCCAGTCCCCTCCGCCTCCACTGCCAGCCCCGGCTGCCCCGTACCCCACCAGCTGCTCCCCGCCTAGTCACTCCGCCCCATGCCGCATGAATACCGACCCCAGGCAGCCCGCAAAACTCCCGCACCTTGTTTATAGTAGGTGTATAAGTGATATTTGTGCTTACTTGTATACTAGAATTTATAGCTTGCTGATAGGATGCATTTTGTTTGTGCTTACTAGTTATATATGCTCTCAAACAACGTTTTGCTGCGTTTTATTCCAGCTTCCGCTATTGATCCGAAGACATAAGCTATTTCCATCCTACTTGTCGAATCTATCTTGCCTCGTCGTGGGTATGATTTTATATATATATTCAATCGATATGTATTGCAATAAATAAATTATTGATTAATTATTTGTTGATTGCAGTTTGTGTTCATTTTGCGTCGTGCCTATTAGGGTCTATTTTATCTATTTTTCTTCGTGCCGCGCCATCTTCTCCAACCACGCAAGGTGAATATTTCATTCACGACTCAATCTATTATGCTATGAAAATCAAGTGATAATTGTTGTTAATATTAAATTGGATATTAAATTGTTAGTTGTTAAAATTTGGTTGAAATAAACTGTTAAGTTCTAAAAAAATTTGATACCATGTATTGTTTAAACATGTTGAACTGTAATACAATGTTAATTAGGGTAAATAATGGTGACCTTAAAATTGATAAATACGATTGATGTAGAAATTTGATAATGGACACCAAGTAAAAATCATAATGTAATAATCTTTAATCCGTAGGATTCTAGGAATAAATATATTAATTTGCATAAATAACGAATGTAAGTTAATATGATTATTTCGGGATTATTTGAATAAATTGTTTAATGGTTATGTATGGATGCTATTGCTTGTTTATTTACTTTGACACCATCCCAGTTATCACACGGCAAGTTCCCTTTGCTATGCTTTATATTGAATGATATCGGGTTGAAATGATAAATACCCACTTAAACAATTTGGCCTAGGATAGACAATTAAAAATAAGAAACCCGATTGGTCAACAAAATTATTTTGAAATTGAAATCTATTTGAAATTAAGGAATGAACTTAATAATTTGTTTGGAAATCAAGTAACGACTTAATGGATTTAATTGAAATAAATTAATGGATTTAATTGAAACGGATTAATAAATCTATTTAATTAAAGAAAAATGAATTGGCGAATTTGATTGAAATAAGATTTAAAACAAGTGATTTTTAAAATGTAATAATTTAATTTATTAGATTGGTAGATTTAGATTTAGACTGAGTTTTAAATTAAATAGATTTGAACTTGTCATAAATAATAATTTAGATTTAGGAAATTTTGACTTAAAATGGAATACGAAACTAACTAAAGTTTTATGGATTTAATTTAGCGATAATTTAAATGTAAAATGATTTTAAATTTAAGGAAATTGATTTAATCAAATTTATGATTATATTTAATGTAACGATGAATGTAAATGTGAATTGAGATAAATAGAATTTGATTTAACGATTCGAACTTAATTGGCCGGTAAAATTCGAATTAATTGATTTTGAACTAAATTTAATAAGTGAGTTATTAAATTTAACTTGAATACTTAATTATATTGTTAATTCAAATGTTTGAACTACAGATTTCATTTGGAAATATGATTTTAAATATCCGAAATAAATTGAATCGTGAAATGTCAAAATCTGGAAGTCAAATTTGCACCTTGACTTTTGGACTTTGATTTGTTTTAAACGTTAAGTTAACCGACCATTGGGTAATAAATACGTAGTTATTAAAGAGACCGGGATCGGATATGGACATACTCTCTGTCGATACCGAAAACCACTTTAATAACTATTGCACGCGAAGTGTTGATCCAGAATGAAGTGGATGGTTTGGTGAACGCGTTGACTGAAGAAAGAGAACAATATTGGACGACCCCTGACATGACTAAAACAGGAGCCGCGCCGGGCCATTGAGGTTCGCCACCTCTAGCGGACGCACTTCTTCGATACCATATCTATTACTTTTGTGATTCGATATGGGTGCACCCCTTGATTTGGGAGTGTTGTTTCGCGGTGTTGAGGTAGTAGTTGCTATGCTCAACATCAGTCCGGATCACGCAACTACTAGTATCCTAGTTGGTATCGCCTCATGTACCTTGTCATACTGATTATCCTATTCGCGACCACTACGTTTTGTTTTGTACCTTTAGTATATGGATTGCCCTCTGGTGACTTCCGGTTTTGGGGAAACTACGGTCTTGTATATGCTCTTGGGAATAAAACGTGTTAAGGATGGAATGGGCCATGACTTAACACTATTTTAATATCGTACTTTACTGATTAGACATTATCTACCTATCGTATTCTATTGTATATATAGATAGTTTATCGGATCCTTAGAGATGTTATTTTATCCATCTTTAAGTTATGAACTGTTACCTTGCACTTGATTTAATTGTATAAAATTTTGAGTCCTGACTCGAGTGTTTCTTTTGCATATGCTCGGGTCAGTCTGAAGCTATCCAGTTGCTGATCAAGGTTGGTTGAAGATGCTGAAGGCTTAGCATTTATCTTTATCAGTCTATTTATATTCCTGTATTGATGTCCTAGTCTGTTGGACATTTTTGGTACTAGTCACTTGATGTTGAGACATTGTTGTATATTATATAGTGGCTTCATGAACTGCTATTATGACGATGTATTTTCCGCTGCATTATTCTGTGACTGTTCTGTGATGCTGTATTGATTCTCATTTACATTTATGTATTTATAATCCCATAATGATTCGTGTTTTGTATTATTTAAGTTGACATGTGTGGATTATTGTCAATTTAAATGGTCCAAATATACGGGTTGTTACAAATCAAATTTATAACAGTTGAAATATATACTCATACAGACTAAGAATGACAATACAATAATTTAGCTTCCACCTAAATTTTACTTCCATGTTGAATTAAAAATAGATAACTACAGTTTTGCAATTGCTAGATAAACACTAGGACAAGACTGTATATGTTGAATACCCAACATTACAAAATTAAGTACTAAAACATTTACAGTAACTAGTGCGAACCCGTGCTACGCACACGGCTATTGTTAAAATATTAGGTAGTAGAATTATGTGATAAAATGAATTATTTTTACAATGTTCTAGCTGTTATTGATATGGAATCATGGTTGATTTGAACATTTCATATAAATAAGTTAGTAAGCCTCCTTTTCTTATCCTATAGTTTTCATCTATCATGTAGTGCAATTTTTTTGCACATATCTTGTATGTTTGGATTATGTCTACCTGGGTTAGTTGAACATATATTATTATCACTAAACTGAAAATACAGAAAGTTTAACATCATGCAATAAACTACATAGAAGGCATTAGGATAATCAATAATATTGACATAATAGAATAGAGAACCAAATATTAATGGAGGCTATTATAATATGGTATGCCATATTCTATTTATCTTTTGAAAAATTAGGTAATGTTTACGACATTTCCATACAAAAATTGCATTCATTCATTACATTTATGAGCGTATCTATCTAAAAAGATATCTTTCAATGTATTACTGCTTCATATTCTTCATTTCAGAAATGATTGGCTGGAGAATGCATTTGAAGCTTTATTGAATTTGTAAGATCTAGTTAGGAAGCCTGAATGCTTTCTTGCATGGACAATGAATGTGATCGAGATTGGATGGATTAAAAAGCTGTCTTGGAATCTAACCGGTTCCTGCAACCATAATAGGTTTATAATTTAATGTATTGCAAAGTTTACAATATATGGGTACATTTTTAGATCACTATAAAAATATATCAACAAATAAATAGGCATAAAGAAAGCACCATAAAGTTATGAATAACTATATAAAGCTCTAAAGTTGGTTTGGGATACCATCCCCTTAAGTTAATGACCACGTAAATAAAGCTCTAATAAACTATATATTTCCAAAGGCACTTAATAGAGATGCCATACTCAAAGCATGTCATGCTTGCAAAATTAGACAAAACATGTTAAAATCAACAGAGACGCATCATTTATATACATGTCAACTGATTAAATAAAATAAAATAAAAAACAGTGCAAAAGGCATTCATTCCTTTTGAAACATATGTTTAACATTTTAATCATTTTCTGCATGTTGGACATAAATTAATAGCCACTGAAACTTTTACTTGTGCAGATTGGTCTACAATAACATTGTAAGTGGCTACGTATACAATAGGAGAAAGTCAGTAGATTTGAACAGTAAGGCTGAATCTATTCCTCTAAACTTTAAACCTTGAACTCATTTCATTAAACTAAAAATAAAATAAATTATGCTTCACAAATTAAGAAAGCTTATAAGTCCAAAAAGTGTGAACGTAAATTTGGCATTTTGTATGAACAGTACATGCTGCACTTTTCAACTAACAATCATGATGAAAGATAAAAAACCAAAAAATAAACCTTTTATGGTATGTCTTCTTTGATTTATCAACTGAAATGTTGAAATATATATACAAAAACTTTCATGGAAATTCCTCTAAACAAAGTTAAGATATTACATTATTCAGAGAAGCAATTTGAAATGAGCCATTAAAAGCAACCGAGGTCAAAGATGCAGCTTATACCCTCAAATGATAAAAGATATTTATAGGTATAAGAGTTAAATGAGTTTCCTAAGATTATAAATATGGAAAAACTTGGAAATCAAATACAGTTTTATTCCCAATGCTGCTTGCAGATTTTATAATTAGAGAAAATCTTGGAATTTAGGCATAATAATTTATATCAAAGTTAAATAGTGTGTTCAAAAAAGAATTACTCGGACAAAAGTAAAAAAACGTGTATTTTCATTCAAATAATAGGCATATTATCACAGACATACAAAAAGACAAATATACATTTATTCAAGCAAAAACGTCATTGATTCTATTGTAAAATTAACATAACAGCTCACAAAATATTAGAGTAAAATTAAGTTTTGTAGTTTAAAACATCCTAAAAGATATGCACGACATAATGATATATTTATAGTTGCTGTATGAATACCAAAATACTCATTGTAATGCGATGACCCAATAAAGAAACTGAGAAATTAAAAGCCAATTTTGATCACAAATAAAGAAAAATAAACGCAACTGCAAAAAACATGGCTTTTCGAAGAAACAACATCAATGTTGGAAAATTCATAGGATTTTAAATGAAATTAATTTCAACCATGTAACTGTTAGTTTTGCAACTTGGACGAACTGAAAAACAATCACATATTGAATACATTTAAAACCATGCTTTAATTTCATTGGCATAATGAAGGTAATATATCATTATGTTCAATCTAGTATTTTTGAAATGATCTGATAATAGATGTACATTTTAGAAAGATTTCCAACTGTTCAAAAGAGATGGAAATCGAGATGACGAAGTTAGTAATTTAACCATCTAGACCTTATGATATGTTGATTCTCATATATATACATGTGTGTGTGTATAATATTTACATATGTGAATTATATCATTGTTTTTGGTAAATAAATTGAATAAACTTTTTGTAATTAAATTGCCAAATTTTCTATTCAGCTTTATTCTAGCACAGCTTATCATAAATTACAAAGTAATTATAATAACGTAAGGTGGTACTTAATTTATAATAATGCACTTCTATTTAGTTGTAAATTGAAGCAAATGAATTGTATCAACAACATGCGGACAAAAAATCCTCTATGTTTACCTAAACATCTAAAAGTTTGTGTAAGGCACATATTTTTATTCTTGTTCTTGCAACTTACTACTGTAGAAAATATGTCGTAGTGCGTGTAATTAATTAATTACAATGTGTGATCTTATATTGACCTAGTGTTGTTATTTTAGTGACTTAGGTCGAAAATTAGATGTCGTTAAGAAGATGTATATTTATTTTGTTCTCGCATTAGAGTTATCAGGAAGAAAAGAAAATGAGTGAAGTACCATGAAGCAAAATTAAACCATTAAATAGTATAAAGTGAAGGTAAATCGCTAGAATATCAAATAGTGAAACTGAATGATATAATGAATTACAAAGACACAGGTTCAACAAACTTACACAAATCTTGACTTTTTCTAGTTCGAGAATAGCTCGAGCACATGATGTTTTATTCGTTTGAAGTTGTTCTTTGAACTTGTTTTACTCCAAGGCCAAATTAAGTTCTGAATTTATGCAAATGCTCATTGGTCAGTAGTGGTATTCCATGGAAGACCGGAAAGCCTTTTTCCAAGAATATGCCTTGGTTCTCCATCTTCATTATCAGTCAATTGAAAATTCACCCTCAACAAATAACTAACAACTGCTTACACATATAGAAATAGAGCATTTGATGAAATTCTAAAAAGTTATCAAAAATGCCAATATATTTAAGGGAAAAGAAACCTTCATTTTAAGTTTGAAACCTGGTATAAACCTACTTCAGCATCTCCGCTTTGATAAAATGTAGGGAACTTTTGCAAGCAATCAACATTTAGTAATAGACAGCATGAAGCTTTCCTAAAATTTACCAATTGAATTTGTGCACATTTTTTTCTCGGTAATTTTATTATAGGTTTTGACCACCAAAAATATATATATTTCATTCCTTCTAAAAAATTATCACATTGCTGAGGTTGAGCTACATTTCCATAGTTGCAATTATCACATAAGAAAAGCGTACACATTATGGTGAAATCATGCATGTTATCAGCACAATAGGCACATGAAATTTGTGTCACCAGTTTCCCTTTTGCTGTATATATGTCTTTTATAATGAAGTTAGCAAAATAATGAACATTTTCAATCTGTTTGTTTTCTTTTTTCCATACTTTTTTATAAACATTTTAGTGTTTACTAAAATAAGTCAAGCAGAATGATCATCCTTCTCTTTCATTGTAAATCATAAATATACATTAATAAATAATGATGAAATGTGAATTGCATTACCTATTAATAAGAAAATTAGATGGGAGGGAGGTGGATCTTCAATCCTTTGACAAAAACTTGATCTATTTGGATGTGTGTGCGCGATTCCTAAGTTAAGCCATAAACATAAACATTTGGATGTACATCTATTAATTATTACTAAACTGAATCCAATGAGTTATTACTATTAATTATAGATAAAAACTTGATCTGTTTGGATATATATCTTCAATCCTCCATTTAACATGTTTATGTTTCTTCTTTGATTAAAATTTGTCAAAATTCCTATAAAGACTCTGTTTCTTCCCACCATGACAACAAAATTTCATAGCTATTATTTAGCAAGATTACTTAGAAACAATGTCTTAGTCACACTTTTACTATTTTTATTTCATTCTTTCTCAAAGGCCTTTATTTATGTAGTTATGTCTCTGACTTAAACTGATAATGTCTTATTTTTATTGTATATAGGAGAGACCTTTGAAAAATAAAGATAAAACATAGCAAATTTGGTAATAATAACATTGAAATAAACTTCATACCCATCCAAACTCTAGGAAATTCGTTATTTGACTATCTTTACTTTAATACTTCACTTTTGTTCAAGCAATTATTAAAATAACAAATAAAAGCGGTGACTAACATTATTGAACGTATTATGTGTCCTGAACTGACGTTGTATTTCATTTCTATTGCAATCATGACATTTTTAAAATTGAAAACCAAGTACTTGATGCTTTGTACTACAAAAAAGAAAAATAAGTCTTACTTATAGGAGGTGCATGATCCTTGATTCCATAGTGGTCATCAAATTAGTAGCTTAGATTCCATTTTCTTTTTCCTAATCATTATCTTCATACTTGATCAAGCTATCTGCAACTTTAATTCAATATATTTCATAATGAAATCAATTAGATCATTTTGAAAATATCAAATTATAAAATATAATAATGATTTCTGCTTTCAAAGTGCTATTTCCACTATGTATAATATTCTAGTGATCAATTATTTTTTGCACATAATCATATAAGGCTAACAACTGCTTTCACATAAAGAAATGGAGCATTTGATGAAATTCTAAAAAGTTATCAAAATACCAATATATGTAAGGGAAAAGAAATCTTCATTTCAAATTTGAAACCTAGTAAAAACCTACTTCAGCATCTCTGCTTTGATAAAATATTAGGAAACTTTTGCAAGTAATCAGCATTTAGTAATTGACTGCATGAAGCTTTCCTGAAATTTACCAATCGATTTTGTGCTCATTTTTATCTCGGTAATTTTATTATAGAGGTTTTCACCACCAAAATTATATATATTTCATTCCTTCTACAAAACTACCACATTGCTGAGATTGAGCTACATTCCATAATTGCAATTATCACATAAGAAAATGTACGCATTATGATGAAATAACACATGTTATCAGCACAGGTACATGAAATTTGTATAACCGGTTTCCTTTGTGTTGTATATATGCTTTTATATTTAAGTTAGCAAAATAATGAATATTTCAATCTGTTTGTTTTCTATTTTGCTTACTTTTTTATAAAACATTTTAGTGTTTACTAAAATAAGTCAAGTAGAATGATCATCCATCCCTTCCATTGTAAATCATAATTATACATTAATAAATTGTGATGAAATGTGAATTGCATTACCCATCAATAAGAAAATTAGATTGGAGGGAGGCAAATCTTCGATCCTTCGATAAAAACTTTATCTGTTTGGATATATATGTGTCTATGTGATTGGAGTGAAGATAATAGAATTATGATGTAAGTTTATGCCTTAATGTAACATAAATTAGAGAACATAAGAAGAAAACTATATAACTAATGCAAGCATATCTACGTGAAATAATAACACTAAACTTTATTTCCAAACTATATCCAAAATAGACTTGTATTTTTGTAGAGTAACTTAAAAAGAAACAATTGAGCTATTTTGTAACTGTTTGAATATATTTAACCAACTGAAATGGCCATATATGCTTCACTATTCCGTCGATGAATGTCAACTTACAAAATCAAATATTCAAATGACCATATACCCCCAATAATTTTGGTATTTTGTAAAGGCGTAAAAAAGAAAAAGCACATAAAATTATAGCCAAAATGAATAAAAGATGAGATACATAATTTTTTATGGTGTTAAACATAAATAACGAAAATATGTGAAAATAATTTGAATATCTTCAACCATGGAATCGGTCACATAAGAGGAATGTGGACTGTTGATTTTGCATTCACTTACATAAAAAATAAATTACACCAAATTATCAAAATATTACACTAAAACTATCAAAGATAACTTTGATTATGTTAAAAATCAATGTTACAATGTGTGGTTACTAAGTTTAAAAAAATAAAATAACGTATCCAATTCAATACGTAATTGTGCCAATAAGAAAATAATTTAACCTCCAAAGTATCGGCCACCCATCTTTGAATAACCATATGCAAGCAAATATTTTTTTCTGTAGAACACGGCTATGAGACATGTTAGTGGCAAGCAATTCATGTCCAATATGATGAAAGAAGACAATCAGTAATCAAATGAAATACCATGTACTTAGCAGATTCGGTTTGACTAAAAAAGTATCGAGTACCGTGGGAAAAATAGAACATAGATAGTTTTAAAAAAATAATCTTTGTAAGCCCTATCATCCATGTAACACAGTGGTAAGCTTAGTAAATTCCCACAGCATTGGGCATATTATGACTTAGATATACATTTTGGACATAAGCAGTTAACTTGACATATATTTGGTTGTGTTAACCTTGTTTTTAAATGCTTTTATAATAGATATGAACAATTAGTATATGATACTCTCGATGTACATAAAACATGATAACTATTAACAAAGAACTGGGTTTCAAGTTGTTTGCCACGAGATCTTACGAAATTAATTCATACATTATTATCAGCTTCATATTTTCTTGTACGGTTAGTTTCAAGTTGTTTGCATACAAATTAAATCAACCAAAATACCCTAAAAGTAACCATAAAATGATAAACATGAAGTAGAAGTGACCCAAAATGAAATGACGGTGACCAATGTTATTATGGTCTTCTAACTACCTTTTGAAAGTAAAATGTTACTTGCATAACTTTCATTTGCAAATATTAAAAATTTCTTTATTCTACTCCAGAAATAGTAGGTTAAAATAGTTGAAAAAAACCTTTTAAAAGTAGCAACTACAGTGGATGTTGGAAATGAAAACAATGGAACATATTATGAAAACGAAAATAAGCAGTAAAAAAAGATTTTAGCACTTTGAAGTGCAAAAACTAATATTGAAAAACCAGTACTTTAAAAACCAAGGTGAACTGGAAGGGGTTGGAAATAGTTTTCAAATTTTTTTATCATGTATCAATTTTTAATAAATAGTTTTCGATGTAATTAGAACTTCCACGTATCTACCCAATAGAAATTTGATGTACCTTTCCTACCAACTAAGCTCGTTTTATTATAATGATTGAGAAGAATTGACTTCGGTAACAGCCATGTACCAGACTTCATTGTTTTATAAGATCCAATTCCTGTTTACACAAATATTTTTTGAATCAAACAAAGAAAAGTATACATTTTAAATATACTGAACAATAAAATGTAAACAATAAGCATTTTCTAATTGCTCTGCGTAATAGCAGTTTTTTGGAATATGCAAAAAAACGGTTGCTGCTTTTTAAAAACATGGATGACTCGTAAGATTTACGTGGTTGATATTATTCTTTCAGCATAATGATAATATAGATTCCCATACCAAGTTCATCCTAAAAAACAATGTCACACAATTTTGGTAGATAAATTGACTAAAAAAACAAAGATATGAACTTTGAGAAGGTAGTGATAACGTTAACTGATGCACATGCAAAACGAATTATTGAAATTTAAGAGGACGTTAGTGTGTTTGCTCAGTTCAAGATAATTATTGCTTGATTGGTTCGATTATTAAGGCATTTGATGTGGGTAGTCATAAACTGTAGAGTCTTTTCAGTATAATGTTGGCGGTTTAGTTTATCGATATAAGATGATAGATCTCAAGATAATCCTTTGCCTTCATATTTTCTAAATTCGATGATTTTGTACAATCAAAATATGTATTTATTGATAGATCTACAATAGTATGCATATTTTTACCAAAGATGATGTATGCAATATCAGCTAATTTATTTGACATATTGAGAAAAAGCACTCATATAATGGACACCATAAACGGTAAAGTTCAATATGCTAGCTCTAGTTTGCTAGTGTTACATGGAAAACATGTTGCCAAAATTAGTATGCACACATGTTCGTAATGAGCATAACCTCTTTATTAATAGATTGCAAATGGCTGCCAACACCAACCTTGAAATAACTTTCCACCTACTTTGAACCTTACTTAATAGAAATGGTATGATATTAAGATATATATTTTATTAAACAAAATAAATTGGTAAGAGATTATGATAATCATCTAAGAAGGAATAATATATAAAAAAGCGAATTCCGAAAAGTTGCAGCACAGGCAAAGGCTGTATACCCATTAGTATGCTAATTTTGGTCCCCTCTCTAAGTAACCCCATTTCGTTGATCTTGAGAGCATGAACTGAAGCATCAAAGGATGGTTAGACCATCGAGCAACCAGATATAGTATGTAGGCTCAAATCTAACCTTAGCAGTGAGAGGAGGTTCAGTAGCACAAATATGAATCCAATCAAAACATTTGTGCACATGAAACTGTTGGTGACTATGATGTCTAAATGAATATAAATAAGAATTCAGAAGATGCATATGTGGTTGTTAGGTTAGTACAAAGTTAATTGTCTCACTATTCTAAAATATAGAGTTTCCTTTTTATGACATTCTGTTATCTTTGCTATGAGGGTAATGGTGCCATAGTAGCGTTCAATTCATCATAGTCCAAGTTATATTTCTAGTTAACCATTAGCAGGTGCTATACATGAGATCAATTGGAGAATTTCAGTATAGAGGAATAAGCTTTAAAAATAAAGAATAAATGAAGAAAAAAAACCATACCATGAAATCAAAAATCAAACAGAAGTTGATCGCTTGAATGCGAAAAACAAATTTGATTCTCGACTTGTTGCACTCAATATCTACTTCTGAATAATTTTTTAATAAAATATATGAGCATTACTTATCATGTTTTGAAGGCAACAGTAACTTTAAAATCCACTGAAACCCATAATGATTAAACAAACATACAATTTTATAATCCACTTACCAAGCATTACAATCATTTGAACAAATTTAATTGGCTAAGCAACTATAGAAGAATAGCTTGATAAATTCAACCTAATGAAGAAAATGCTTCCAAATTTTCATAGCAAACAAAAAATTGTTTGTTGATTTGAACAATGCAAGGGTGCCGTTGATGGGAAACTGGATATATTAGGCTTTACCAATTTACGAAAAAGCAAGGAAAAAATAGCATGAGAAACTTACCATACTGGCTTCTTGGAATATGTTCATAATCGGCCTGGTAGCATAATCCGAGAGGGAAGCGTAGATGGAACAACGACTTTGGAGATGAAATCATTGAAGGATTCAAATCAGAAAGATGGTCAGCCA
Organism: Allium fistulosum; assembly: GCA_030737815.1. Taxonomy (NCBI): domain Eukaryota; kingdom Viridiplantae; phylum Streptophyta; class Magnoliopsida; order Asparagales; family Amaryllidaceae; genus Allium; species Allium fistulosum. Next base: position 538,456,669 of record CM060901.1, on the reverse strand, counting down.
ATGGAGAGGGCGCTTTCCTGGCAGGAGTAAACGATGGATGAGGTCAATTGCAAATCAGTAGGCGATTGGCCGTCGTTCGAGAGAAGAATCGGGGTTGAATGGGCAGACGACGGCGGTAGGAGGGGAGGTGAAGATCACGGATGGGAGAAGGCACAAATTTGGGGGACGTTAATGTTAGGGTTTGGAGGAGAAGGAAGTGGAGAGCTGTACGAATAAGAAATAAAAAACCGCGACCGTTTATTAACTCAGGGCAAAGTGGAAAAGCGTGTAATTGCTGGAGAGGCGAAGGGGAGGAAAAGGGGAAAAAATTGAAGGGAGCAGCGGCGTGTTTGTTTACGGGAAAGGAGGGGGAAGGAGAGAGAGGAAGTACGTCAAAGAATAGGGTTTGGAGGAAGATAAGAAAAAGTATAAACGTGACCTTTCGGTTGCCAAATTTCAAGGGGGCCTGTGTGAGCTTGAAATTCAACTCACTAATAATAATATAGTATAGATAAGACATGATACTAAAATATGCAGACACACTCACCTACAAAATCAGTTACCGGAAGCCAAAACATCAACAGAGTAATGAACATATTGACCTATATTCATATGAATTCACTCCTATATATATACACTAACATATATCTTAACTCTACCCTGTGAAATTCACATGTACGCACGCATTCCCCCTCAAACCTCACAAAGTCGCGAGCACCTGGATGTGCAAGACGACCTGACGGGTCCATTGATCATCTAAAAACGGTTGACCGATCGGAGCATTGTCTGGAGTGAAGCTGCTTCGGCTTCGCACCATTATTTGTTTATTACTAATTTTTCTTGATAGATTTTTGAATTTACTATAATGAATCCTATTCAAGCAAGCACCATCTCAGTTTATCAATTGCAAGATTAAAAGCTTAGATTGACATAGGTTTGTGAGTCGAAGAACTCACCTATAAACTCGTGCTCCTTCTCTCTCTGTTGCACGAAAGCATGATAGTTAGATCCCAACCCAAAAACGATTCAATAAACTTCATTCTAAAGATGCATTGGAGCATTGTGACATGCGTATTCGAATTTGGGAGAATATGAAATAATTTCTTGAATCCGATTTTAATTTTTAAAATGAAAAGGGTCGATGGTCTTAGGCTTCAGGAAGAAGAAAGTAGTGGTGAACAAACATGCATCCATGTATATGCCGAGGAGCGAAAATAAAATAATGAACGTAGAAAATTTTGCAACCAGAAATCTCTAGAAACAATATAGGATATAATAAAGACTGAGTAGCACCAGTGTAGCCCGACAGCTTGTTTATGACATACGAGTGTAACGATTCTTGGGAGTAATTAAGGAACTATAGAAAACAAGCTGCGGTAATTAGTGTTTCCTGAAGCTGTACTACGGTATGTCGGTCTTTCATCTGGATGACTTAGGTAGATCCATTGTATTTGATATTACCACCTCATTAAATACGATGATTGTTTGACATTAGAGACTTTCTAGATGTATGTCTGTCAATTGATGTATCCTAACCCGAGACAGCTGCATGTTGTCTATTTCTGATATTAGAGACATGTTGTGAGCTTGTCTGTCAACCTCTCATAAGAGCTCATGGCTGGGAGATCTCCTTTTTTCTGATTTGTTATTTCTATCTTCTTAGATCATTCAGTCGAGAGTTTTTCCTCTCTAAGATTGAGGATCGAGATATATGATTAATTAGTATATTGAGTTTTTGATTAGCTTTGATATTGATTTGAGTTCATATTTTTTTTGATATCTCCATGACTTCCATTAAGACTGTAAGTCAAGGTTTGAAGTTTTGATTATTTATTTGGGATTTTTCCTTTTTGAATTTATATTTCTAAGGCTTGACAGCCAGAAGTTTTCACTTCCATCAGGATTGCAAGTCAAGACAAATATTTTGGTCGTTGACCTTTGGATTTGATTGTTAACACCCAATTTATAGATGTCGTGATTTTTGTTCATATGTATTCCTTGGATGATATTTGAGAATGCGTGGCATAGATTATTATTATGATGTTTATAATGGGTATTACTTTGAGTCGTATTCATACTCTGCTGTAATACGTGTTTATCGTTATGTTCTCATCTTGGATTTAGATATAGACCGATCTGTTTATTATTTATATAATACTTGGATCAGTCCGAGACATTATAAGTTCAGGGACAATGACCATTTTGTGGACATTGGGCATAGATGGTGATAATATATTTGTATATTATTATACACTTGTATCTACATGTATTCACGAGTGATTGAGATGTATGTATTGGACATGTTATGTATATTTTTGAAGTTAGTGAGTATTTAACTATTTATTTATAAACCCATTTGGACTCGTGTATATTTATTATTATATATATGTTATCGTTGCGTTGATGACTATATGATTTATTTTATATTGTATATTATTCTATCTTGGAGGCACACGTGTATATTGCTTTGTGCCAATATTGTATGCGTATATGTGAGTTGTTTATGATTTTTTGAGATACGTATCAATATTAGTCCAAGTGAATATTCACGTGTATACCCCATACAACTTTATTCTCCGTATTATCAGACAGTTTTACCTAGGAATACTCTTGGATAATATGGATATAGGGATGGGGTGCTACAGTTGGTATCATGGCAGGTTTAGAACAATACAGAGTATAAAAGATATGAGTTCTGGCCTTAGATGTGACATAGAGTCCATGTCTCCGTGGGTGTGTGCTAGATTAATGTTATATTTAAGTGATTGTAGGAGTATACGATGATTACTGGGGTAATCATCCAGAGACGTATTTATATTTTTTTTATATTATATAATATATATTTCTTCTACCTTTTTCTGAGTGTAAGTCTGTGTATAAGATATTAAGTAGTTGATGAAGGTTGTGAAGAGAGAAGAGTCAGTCCAACCAGTAGTGTCGACATTAGTGTTGTTGAATATAACTTCTGTGCGGTTTTGAATTGAGTAGCCTGATCCAGTAGTGATCGGAGTTGCGCGGTGGGTAAGTAGTTTTCCACTAAAGGCGTTTGGGTACTTGATTGAATATGTGTGTATTGTTAAATAGTGGTTGTTTGATTTATGAACGTGTGATCCTTTGTATTGATGCCAATAGTTGTTAAATTGAATGTACATACGAATTTTGAAATTAAATATTTTTATTGAAATAAGCGTATGATTTAATAAATGTGAATTTCATTTTGCAAAGTGATTGAAAATAATTTAGCAGTTTATTCCGATGTTAATTTGTTCATCGAGTGTCTTAAAATTTCTGATCGATGCGTCTGGCCAATGTTATCGATAGGGATTTCTAAATACTGAGACGAAGCATTTCGACACAATGTTTCGATAGCTAAAAAAAAGGGGGTTCTTTTGATAAAAGCTTTTGTTCTGTATAAAGATAAAGAGCATTTGAATTTAGTTATAATGGTTGAAATACTGATTAACTAGTATCGAAAGGCATATCCAAAAGATGTATAAAGTATGCACTATAAGAGCACGCAACTGCTCAAACAGCTCCCTTCAGAACAATAAATTGCCAACTGTTAACTGCAAGGGAAGTATCAAGGCACATATCAATAATAAGAATATTAATTTCAATATTTCAAATTATAAGGCAAATTTTTTTCTACCTGACAGTTCTGGAGGATACTGCATGAATTGCAGTCTTCGAGAGCATGACAAAAAGCTCCAGTGGACTATCAAAGAGCAAGGATTAGGATTCAATCATTATAGAAGCAAAATAAACAATCAAATCTTTCACTTATCTAACTGGGAAAGGGGAGAAAGCAGCTGAATGACTGATTTTGAAAGTCCAGCCTCTGTTGAACATAAAAGCATCAAGTTTATTGCTCACTTGGTCGAGGATTCTGGAGAATTACATAATTGTACTGATCCCCTCTCAGAGCTAAGGCTCAATAAAACTTCTAGCAAAAAACTGACTTCGTATGTTGAAGCAAAAGCAAAAACCAGTGAGGAGAAGGATTTTTGCTTCTTATCAGAATATCGCGAGTTGCAAAGATCAGCTATGAAGAGTTGGAAGCCTCCTTAGGCCATTGACAATGGCTTAAGTGAGTTCATTTTTTGATTTTAACTGAGTTCGCCCTCGACAGATCGCCATTTTCTTTATTTTTTCGAGTTGTGGATGGAGGAGCTATTTTGTCCTAAAGATTTTTAGGTTTTGAATGTTTGTAGTGAGATTGCAGGTTTTACTTTTCTTTACCCGATCTCATATTTCTTTTTGTAATATTTGTGGGCTAGGCCAATTTACCATTGTTTCAAAAAAAAAAAGTATGCACTATAAATGGTAAATTAACAAATGTCTAAGGAAAAGAAACTGTTATTTATAAAATTTATATTTTGAATGTGAATGGTTACTGTTAAAATAAATTAAGGTATTCATTTTGGTCATTACCAAAACGACAGCATGCAAGATGTTTGTATTTGTAAACCGCATATTATACTTACCAAAATCTATTTAATACAGTTATTTATCAAAGACGTAGATAAATTGGAAAACAGTGAAAGTAATTGATACCCTCAGTTACATATATTTTCAATTACTGCTTAAAATAAAACATTGGTTTCAAATAATAAGTAACTCATTATAATAAAAAGGTTAAGCTTCTTTTCGTTTGACACTCAATGTAGTATATTAACTTTCAATGCTCTCCCTGCCGCCTGTATTTTGTTGCTGTGTATTTCTATTAAAAAAGTAATGGGTTTGATAATTTGTGATTGATCTAGCAGTCTCACAGGAAAATATTCTGAAGCAAAATGTTTTCATTAGTTCAACGAGCCAAAATTTCATCATAGAGTTGGCATATGGAAACATAGACATTTGGATATATAGATATGGTCCAACTAGAATTCCAAAAGAATATAACAGTTAATTTAGCGTTCTATCAAAGAGTTTACTGATTTATTCAATGTGAAAGTACAATACTTTAAAAATAAAGAACATTTTCAAATTGAGTGTGTTTGTCTGTCTAAAACAAGGCTATGAAGAAAGTAGGGCAATGGCCGATTATTCACAATAATATCGAATATCTGGGTCAAGTATAGTGTCGCTGCTGTAGTAATGGTACGTAAATTTGTCCCAAATAGAAGGCTGAGTATATCAATTAATTGTATACAAATTTGTAGGTAGTCAAACCAATGGGCATGAAGCTATATTTATATATATATATTTATCAATAGTTCAAACTTCAAAGTCAGACTTTAGAATACGAAACTGTTTATGTAGCTAATGCAATTCTATAAATCTTATTTATTATTCTTTTATTATTAGCTTTACTCCATTAATGTACTTTTTAATTGCTTATTTGTTACAGCCATGGTTTTCTTCTTGGTTCAATCGAAATGCCATCCTGCAAATATATGCAAATGATATGTTCAATTTGCTTTACCAATATTATTATTAGACAGGGCTGAACTCTTTTGATTGTAACTTTCAAACCGCATATTTTATTTCGACAATTTTGCCCATTCCAAAAAGCTAAGACCCCGTTTGGTTTGATTTTGAGTTTTGTGTTTTGTGTTTTCAACATATAGTACAAAATACAAGAAAAGGTAAAAAAAAAATTACAATTCTTAGCCATCGCGACGATGGACGGGAAACGGAGAAGATGAATTGTATATCATCCTTTTGTTATGTCTCAAAACAGGAAAAATCAAATAAACTTGTTTTCTATTTTCTATGTTAGTTTCATTTTTCAAAATTGTGTGTTTTTCAACAATACATAATAAATGCGAATTTTTCTTTAGACGAAAACACAAAACTAAAAATAGCAAACCAAACGGGACCTAAGAACCTAGACTACAACTTTTATTTTAAGTGCTTCGTGAAATTTCAACTGTTACTAGACTAAAAACTGACATTTGATAAGTGGACCTGGGTGCGAATTGGAAAAATTTAGACAACTTATATTTGATAAATTCAGCGCAACCTGATTTGTAATTCATATTTTTGTTAACTCATAATGTAACAATTCATTCTTTGATACCATGACTTAATTTAGCTATTTTGACCCTTAAAATTTAGTTAGAAAGTGATATAACATGAAATTTGCAATCTCTTTCAATATGCAAATGTATACTTATTATACTTCCTAATATTCTAACGTGAGATTGAGTATAGATACTTATGAAGCAAACTTGGACTATATGGAGTCAATGGCTTGCTTTTGCTTGCTTAATAGTAATGCTATTTGCTTAAAATGCTAACTAAAAGGTATGTTTTTTTTATGATATCGATATTGTGATATTATATTGTTTCCCCGTGTTTCGGGATGTCCTGTATTGGGATGCCTCTTCGGAGATGTATATTATGTAGTTATATTGTGTTTAGATTTTTTGGAATGTTTTCCGTAAAAAGGAGACTCCCCCGAAATTTTCTGAAAAATCCAATACTTGAAATTTTTTAACAATATTCTTATCGTATGTGAAAATAAAAAGTCGTAATTGAATTTGTTTGAAATAGTAGCATACGATAAGATGAGTTGGAATGTGGAGCCACATAGGGGATTATGTAAACTTTTAGAAGTTTATGGAATACAAAGAAAGTGAGGATTTGAGTTGTATTAGAAGCTTTCCTATAGGAAATTGCGAGGGCGCAATTTTCTTAACGGAGGAAGTCTGTAACAACATTGCTTCTACGCTGCATAAATAAATCAATTTAATTAAAATAATAAATCGTTTAATTCAAAATTTGATAATTAATATTTTAAAAATTAATTTCTAATTAATTACATTTTGTTTAAGAAAAGATTTTGATTTAATAAATTGAATTAAATTTATAATTTTTTTTCAGATAATATTTTGAAATTGAATAAATTGTTTCAATGGAATATAAAATATTTTAAAGTGTAAATAATTGTTTGTGATTAAAATAATGAAGAATTAGTAAGTGAGCATCAAATTGAACAAAATTGTCAAACTATTGAAATATAATTTGTAAAGTGAAGTGTGAAATTAATTAAATTTAATTAGATTGGGCAAAATTAAATTAAAAGACTTGCCAAAATAAACAAGGCCCAAAACCCATTTCCACTTACTATATCTCACTCTGGACCCTTCCTCCCTATCATACCGTTCCCCAAATTGAACCACCCGAACCAATTCAAACTTAGCCCTAAATTCTCTAATAGAAGATGCGACCTATGGTATATTAAAAAAAAAACACTAACAGAAGCACGAAGAGAAATCGTGATTCTTAAGCAGGCAAGCATGGAAAATGCGACTTGAAGATGACCTGCATGGGAGTGATTGGTGAGGCCGCTGGCAAGGGGATGGAGGATGCGCGATTACAGGCGAAGCTTAAGGCGGTTCCACAGGGTGGAGTGCAAGCCCTGATTTGCAATTGTAGGCAGAGCGTGGGCCTTGACAGCGACGATGTGACGATGGAGATGGCCACGTTTGGAATAGACGCATGTGATTGTCTTTGGTGGGTTCGAGCTCGGTTGTAGACTGGTGGTGACGTGTGTAGAGGAGAAACGGGTTGAGGCTTGGTAAGACACGACACTGTCTTAATGCTGACTAGGGAATGAAGGTAGGATATGAATTTTTCTTTCATGGTTTGAAGCAGTAACGTTTTGCTTGGAATCTCGGTGAGTTACCTCTATAACTCACAACTATTTCTATATCCCTTTATTTATATATTATCCCAAATTATTGCTTAAATTGTTGGTTGAATAAATTGTTTGATATTGGTTGGGATGAAAATGATTGAATTGCTTAGTCGAATTGATTGTGATTAATTGAATGGCTTGCATGAATTGTTGTTTGTGATATTGGTTGAATTGGCACTTTTGATATTGGATATGATATTAGATGTCGGATTAGATTGTGAATTTTTGGTTTATGTTGGATTGTCCAAAATGCAAAGGAGATGCTGTCTGATTGCATTTTGATTTGTATATTTTACATCTCTTAGGGCCATTTAGTTAAGAGTACTTATTCTCATTAGAACTGTTGGTCGAGATGGATCGTGTAATTTTTATTTGTTATAGGTGTATTTACAGATGTTGGAATTCAATGTAATTCGATTTGGACCGAACAATAAAATTTATATTGATGATTTATTACTGATTTTGGAGTATTTTGCTCCATAATTTATATTTTAGACAATATTTTAATTTTCCTGATTAAAAATATTTTTGCAAAGTTTTAGGAAATTATTTTTGATGTTTTAAAATTTATTTGAAGTATATTAATAGATAAATAAAAGTGGTGGAGAAATAAAATAATTTTTTGGAAATTGTTTTAAAAATAAAAGTTGTTTTAAAAATGAAAATAGAGATTTTCTAGAGAAAATGAATGTATGGAATTTTATAAGTGTAAATAAGGGATTTTTAATAATATTTCCAAAGGTTACTTTTGTAAATTGAACATTTAATAAAAGCATTCAAGAAATATTTTTGAAAGGGAATTCTTAAAAGATACAATCTATTTAAAAAATAGATTAATTGTGAAATATTTAAATTGAATTGAGAGTTTTCAGTTATAATTCCCTCTTGTGTCTGGTTTCAATTGAAATAATTTATATTGATGATTTTGTGATTTAATTCTATATAATGAGGATATTCAATAAACGGATTAGTAATACCGTTTAGGATGGGGCATTCGGTAATTTTTTTCTGATTGTTTTATTTACTCATATTATAGAATAATTATTTATTTGATGAGTGTAGTTGTAACATCCCCTATCTAGAGGTCCAAAACTAAGCGCTACAGATGCTGCAGTCATCTATAGTATTAGCTTCCGGCGACTAAATACGGCTATGTTAATAGTATCTATTATATCAGAAGCACTTGAATATGAAACAAAACACAGATTTCAAACAACTTTTACTTCATTACATTTAAAACAGATGTTCCATATTCAACTTACATAATCCCAAATACATTCCGAGGCACAGATAAAATATACTTTGTACAAATACGCCAAGAGCGATATATGAAGATACCCCCTTGGATGATCAGAGTCATAGAGTCATAATAGACTTAATACAAAACACAGCGGAAAAACGTCAAAACATAAAACAAGAAATGCAACTCCTAAATAGCTATCTGTTTGCCTCTTGCATGCCTCCGGTAGCCTTATTCGTCATCCTACTAAACCTAAAAAAGACCATAACCCCTCAGCCTACTCAAATTAATTTTGAGCACCCAAGAGTTTAAAGGGAAAACATAAACTTCGAGTCAGACATAAAGCCTGCTGTGAATAATACTATACATCATGATTTAATATGTTAAGTGAGACCACGCCGCTTAGAGGAACGGGTTTCCCCTCACTAACATTCTTTTAAAACATATTTTTGCAAAACCATTTCCTACAACCAAAACTGGTTAAATACCGTAAAGCAATTCATTATATAAACATACATAAATATCAGGTAATAATGAACTATCTGTTCAAATACATAAGTTTTGTTTGAATAACTTTTAACCATTGGTTGACTCGGGCCTACCAGAAAATATAATCAAAATTAATCTAACACTTGTTAGCTATTCTTCTTTCGGAGTATCTATCCTTAACTATCTGTTAAGTACTTCTCTTCTGGATGGTCTGTCCTTAACTTAATCATCTTCTAGGTCTTCATGGTCCTAATGGTTTTTCGGGCTCACCAATAACCTATATGTATACAACATATATTTCTTTCGGTGTGTGATCATAATTTTAGTCTACCTGTGACCAAGCCCTATACACTAGAATTTTGGACAACAATTAGCTGGGGCTAATAGCTAATGTATAGGGCGCGACCCATACTAGTCCCATCTGGTATTCTAATATCTGAGTCATTTTCACTTAAAGATCCCCTCCCATAATTTTCCTTGAAAAGATTTTCAAAATGATTTAAAACTAAATGAAACTCAAACCAGGAAAATATATAATCTTTATGCTTTACTCAAAATCACATTACCATGATATATATATATATATATATATATATCTTCTTTACTCAAACCTTAGTTGATGAAAACATTTAAACATTTGAAAGTACCCCTTTCTAAACTTTTGAAAACATCTCTTTCAAAACCAAGTGAAACCCTTTTAATTTTCTAAGCCAAAAGGCCAAAACCTTACCTTTCGAAACCAAACATCAAACCTTTCGAAACCAAACATCAAACCTTTCGAAACTATTGTAATCATTCCTTTCGAAAGCAATAAAACTTTAGACATCCTAATTTAAAACAACTTAAAACATTGCCTTAGAAAATCTTTGGAAAACCTTCCATTTAAACCTTCCGAAACCATTCAAAGCAAACCTTTCGAAACCATTAAACTCAAACCTTTCAAAACCATTGAACAAAAACCTTTTGAAATCATTAAACTCAAATCTTTCGAAACCATTGAACTAAAACCTTTCAAAATCATTAAACTCAGACCTTTTGAAGCTATTGAACTAAAACCTTCCGAAACCATTCAGAAAACAAAAACCTTACTGGGTTTAATTTATAACATGTGGAAAATCTTCTTTTAAAACCTTTCGACTTCATTGGAAGCAAGCTTTCGACTTCATTGGAAGCAAGCTTTCGACTTTTTCGAAAGCTCTACTTCGAAAGCTTTAAAACGTATCATTTAAAACAATAGACCTCTGCCTTTAAAACAACACCTTCGAAAACTTTGGGTTATACTTCAATTAAAAAAAAGGGTAAAACATCTAAGTCGAAAGCTTTGATACCTTTTGAAAGCATTGAGAAGAGATGGTTTTAGAAATAGGTAAACCTTTCGACTTTGTCGGAAGGTTCAAAACAAAACAATGATAAAGCAGCAGTAACCTTTCGACTTTGTCGAAAGGTTTAAAGCCTTTATTTTAAATAATTGACCTGGTCGAAAGCAACCAAGTCGAAAGCTCCTTTTCGAAAGGAAGCATGTGTAAGTTTTTGGTTTATAAAACAAACATACCCCAACCTTTTTGGCAACCAACCTTTTGACTAAGTACCCTTCGACCTTATTCAATTCATTACCTACCAAGTAACTTGATACCATATGCATTGAACTTTGACCTTGTCGAAAGCTATAACCTTTTGACTTTGTCGGAAGGTCTGGGTCGGAAGGTCTGATGCCTAAAATGGTTGAAACATGCTAAAAGTATGTTTTTCTTGTTTTTAACTTAAAAAGGATAACTTTTCAACTAACCTACCTTTGTTTGTCAAAATCTTATTGGTTAACAAATATTTTTCGAAAAAGTGCTGCCACTAATTTCAAAAATAAATAATATTTTTATTTTATAAAATCCCCCTTCTCCTTGATTAAATATATAAAACATTTAAGTCGCATATCTTAAATAATTTTATATATTCATCAAATCACTTAGGAAAAATCTGGAAAAATCCCAGAAAAACTATTTTAATATGCTTTCCAATATATAAAAATTTCAAACCAAAATAATTATTATTTTAGCCATCAATAATTTATAACCCAATAAATTATTTTCTTCACTAGAAAATTAATATAAAATCCACATAAATTCAGAAAATTATTAAAATTGGAACCCTTCTCTAAAATATCATTTCTGACCCATATTTAAATTTTAAAGGCATTGGATATCATTTAATAGGGCTTTCATGTCAAACATATCATAAAAACTAAATGAACATATATAATTCATCGACAAGCATATGTGTACCTTTAATCATCAAAAACATGGCATAAACTTGCAAATTCATTTCGGACCTAATCTTAAAATCAAAAACCATATGAAAATAGGATGAAGTAATTATACACCTTAGCTTTGAGATTAAAAGATGTGAGATTTGATGTTGAATTAGTTGATTATCTTCCTTCTCTTGAATCTTAGCTTTAATCTTTCCTTGAGAACAATAATGGTGGCCGACCTTAAGAGTTTTTTAATTGGTAAAATGAGAATGAACACGAGTTTCTATTCCTAAGGGTTTAGGGTATAAGCCTATCCTATTTCCCATATTGCCCTTACTCATTTCCTAACATATTAATTCATGTTATCTCATTTGATTTATATTTAACATGGCACGACTACCCTTAGCTTAATCAAATCTCAACCCATTAATCTTCACATTATTTTATTTAATTTAACCAATTTAATATCCTAAATAATGTTATAAAATTTTGGGGTGTTTCAATAGTTTACTAACTTCTTGTAAACAATCCAGTAATATTGAGTGGTATGGGACGCTCAAGTAATACTTGTTCGACTACTATTGGTGAGTAGATGTCATTTATATTCTGGAGATGGGTTAGGAATTTTTGTTATCGTCTAGAGGTGACTCCTTAAAGCTTAGTAGTTGAGAGTTCCATTGCTCTCCAAGGGCTATAAGCTGGAGGTAAGTTGGGATTTATAGATTCACCCTCTTAGGACTAACTAGTTGAGTTATATTATTATTTACTCTTAGGACTAGCTGTCGAGGAATTAATATATTGCGACACACTCTTTAGGATGTGTGGAGTCGAGAGTACCTATTATTACTCTCGTTAGGACTCATTTCGTCGAGGGAATATTTTGTCGTATCCTCTAAGGGAAAACTAGTTGAGTATCATTATATACTGTTATGGGTAGTAGTCGAGGATTTGTTATGTTGATATGCTCTTATTAGGACTCATATAGTCGAGAGCGGTATGTGTCACTTTCTTTAGGACTCCTAGAGTTGAGAGGACTAGTTATCGCTCTCATTAGGACTTATATAGTCGAGAGCATTTGTTGGGAATCTACGTCATAGGGTTCATGCCACTATGGAGAGCGTGTGAATTAGACCCACGAGATAGGCAATTTATCCTTTCGCACACTCTCCATAATCTATGTCATAGCCTTCACCATCTGCTTATCCTTTATCGGTTCCAGACAATTCTTCTTCGGATTTTTGGGCTAATCACAATTATAGCATTTCTTCTTCACACTCATCTTGCATTCTTTAAATAGATGACCCTTCTTATTGCATCCATAGCAAATAGGTTCCCATTTACCCTTCTTTTTATCACCCCTTTCCTTAGGACTGCTTTCTCTTCCTATTCCACTTCTTCTTGCCTTCATCGCCTTGCTATGGCTTTGGCTCCTCTTTTTCAGTGGAAACAACAATAGAAGTCTTTGACTTAGGGTACAAACTCTCATGGAGAAGCGGCATATTTACTAGATTTTCAAAAGACTCATCAATATGATCCACTAGCTTCTCTCCGAAGTAGTCATCCAAGCCAATGATGAATTTCCAATTCTTTCTCAAGGGAGTATCGACGAATGACATCGCATACTTTGACAAAGTTTCAACCTCCACAACATATTTCGAGACTGACATCTCTTCCTGCTTCAGCTCAGCGAACTTTCTGAACAATATCGACTTCTGGACAGCCGGAATGAACTTTTATTTGAACCTTGCCTTGAACTGGTCCCAACTAAAATGATCCTCTAGAGTAACAATAGTAATAGCCGTTCCACCAGTTCATTGCTTTCCTCTGAAGTTGCGTAGAAGCCAACTTCCTCTTTATAGCGTCATCCACCTCCATATCACTAAAGATGCGCCTATGCAGTTAAAGCGCTCGGCAGATTCAATGCGGCAGAGGTGCAAAAAGTCATAGCGGGGATACAGCGAGGATATAACGGGATATAGCGGATGACTTTAAAATAACATATAAAACTCGCACTTAATGTTTTTTTACAGATATATAAATGGTAATTAAATGAAAAATTAACATTCAATTGAATTATAATTAATATATAAATAATTTTAAATAAAACATGTGCAAATATACTGTAAACAAACGTAAAACTGGTATATAACACAATTGAATTTAGTAGAATATTAGAATATTTTCATTTTTAAAAATATACTAAAAATTTAATTAAATAAATTAATTTCATAATTTTTATAATGCATAAATGTCATTTTTCAATTCATTTCTTTTAAAGAAGATATAGCGGAAATAGCTGAATATAGCGGAAATAACGGGATATAGCGGAAATAGTAGGGATTAAAGCGGAAAGGCTATATTTGGGACTATATGGAAAAATCGTAGCGGTAGAAATCCGCTATGAGATATAGCAGGGTTATAGCGGGGAATTAACTGCATAGAGATGCGCTCACAATTATCAATCCAATCTTGCACTTCTATAGTTGATCTGTTCCATAGAATGTTTTACGTTCAAAAGTAGAGTAATCCTTGCTCAATTTAGCGAAAGCAACCCTAGGCGCTTGCACTAGAGCATCTCCTCCAACCACCCTTCCAAGAGCATTCCTCATCATTGTTGCTATTACAACATTGGACATAGCTTGGAAATCGGGCGTAGTAGCTCCTGATCTTGCTCCCGCTTCAGCTCCTAAAGCAGATCTCACGGTATTCCTTGTATGTTGGCTCATTATCATCTGTAACAAGAATGTCAGTCTTTCATAAAGAAAACTATGTCTATGGTGCTTATGTACATGCGACTTATAATATATAATATTACTATATAGTTTTGAAAACCAACTTATAACAAGTATGCACTCTCGTATATATACACTCTAGATCCAGTCTGAGGTGATAACTCCTTCCTTATCTATATGGGATCGCAATATCAACTCAGCTTAATTACGTAACCAAAGTTCTGATACCAAATGCGACGACCGCCATACACCATCGCAATATATAATAACTAAATAGTGCACTGCAGTCATGCTTGGCCGATGTAGGATGATCATCTTGATGAGTAATAACAAACACAACATATAACATATCATATCTCATAGCGTATGGATAAAATATAATATCACAGATATAACAGAAAAGACGGTAATAACTATGTGGACAAATCATCAAGGTACATATCCACGAAGTTATATATCAAATGTCATAAAGTTTATACAATGGAAATAAACTCAATAACTGTCTCAAATACAAGTAGAAGCAGTCACTGCTAAGGTTCCCCAGTGCTGCATAGGGGAATAAGTGTATAATCCATATAAGTATATAATACGAGATAGCTCCATCCAGCTCGTCCTCCGAACAGCTACTGCATCACCTAAACCTGTTATCTAGTCTACTCATTTAAGAGTACCCAAGATAATAAGAAGCAAAGCATAAAACATTGGGTCAGACAATAGTCTGGTGTGAATGATAAATGGATCTTAAAAAACTATATATGTAAGTATGGTAAGGAGAAAGAGTACATGAGTCATACATGATCTTTCCGTGCAACCAAAGAGTTAGTACATTACATTAAGATATATGCTACACAATACTATCATAAAAGTATACTGCAAACCAAGCACAGGGATATCGGTACTCCAGGTATTCCTATCTCTACTACCTCCTCCCCGTGATATCTCCAAGTGACAGTCTGCTAAAGAAAGCAACCAAAGCAACCATAACAGCCATCAAACAATCCTAACTACCACTCCATGTACCATGAATATAGGATAACTCGTATGGCCTCCTTACTGCTAGGTACTGATGGAAATCCCAGTTCTCAATTGTGCTCTCATATCTCGCAGCCCAAAGCTGGACACTAGACTCAAAGCCATAGATCCAGGGTATATGCATCCTCGCTACCAATCCATAGGCGTCCTTACTTATTATACCTCTACTTCAAGTACAATAGAAAACACCCCAAGCATCAATGATTCCTTAGCACATACTCTCGAGCCCACCTTTGCTCCATTTAGATACAAAGCCCTTCTTGCTCAATCTAGTTTCCATTATTCACAAGGAACCCATCCACATTCCTCGATCCTATGGCTCACTCCTTTATGAGCCACCATCTTCGGAACATACACCAAATATGAGCCATGATCTGAAGATTCTAGTTTTTCATCATGTTGTTATATCATCATCCAACCTGATATGAACAAGCCACCACCTCCAGCACAACCTACATAACCTTTACATCAGCCTCTAGAAGTTTCAACTCCATATTCTATGCCATGATTACTCAGTGTCGACTCATCTACTTAGCCTCCTAGTCGCTCAGTTTCCTCTCACGCCTCTAGTACTCTTCAAGTGCTTTAGATCCTGACTCATCGCTCCTGGATAATTCGATCCCCAATCCAAAGCTCCGCTTCTAAGTTCTAGAGATAACTCAACCCCAATGCAACACTCAACCAAAATTTTTCCAACATCTTGCTATAGAACAACTTCTTGGACCAAGCTCTATCCATCCATGCAAGAGACCGACTCATAGCCTTCATCCTATGACTCATCACCGACTCATCACTATAAGTCGGTGTTGACACTTCACTGTAACTCTAATTGAGATGCAGCTTATCAAGTAGGCTTCTAATGTGCTCCAGAGTCCTTCTCCAAGTTTCATCCAATTCCGATAAACTTTGATTCTGATTTGCCCAATTCACCAACCTATCTTCATATGCATTCAAAACACTAACAAACAACATCAAAGCACAATATACAAACATAGAATAGCATGCATTCATATCCAATCACATAGGTAATACATGGAATTATAGCAATCAAACCATTTCTAATCCAATTCTACAAAATTAATAAACATATGGGTATAAATAAAATGAATCATAAGGCAATACCTTAAGAATCATGTTACGTGTCATTAATTTTGGCCCTAACATATGTTGACCTGTTATTTAAAGCTAGAAAAGGATTTTATATCAAAAACTTTGTTAAAACCTACAATTCTACCATATAAAAATTCATAAGATAGTGAGAAGTAATAAACCACTTACCAATTGCCATATTCTACCAATTCGAATGTAGATCAAATTCAGATAGCAATGAAAGGCACTTCTAATCATCCAATTTGATGATCTCTAGCTTCTAATCGAAGATCTAATCTCCAATCCAAAATCTAGTTTGATTTATAGAGCAATTTGGATGAATCTAGGGCAAATAAGAGAACCATTTTTAATTTGATTCTTTAGCCCTCTACTAATAGTGGTTCTCCACTTAGGCTAATGGGCTAACTAATGGGCTTATTTAATTACACACTAATTCTGGCTAGCAGCTTTGAAAACTGAAAACAAGCATAACTTTCTAGCCGTAATCCGTTTTTCTATTATGACCACTCTACGGAAAGAAAACCCATCATCTTGAAGCAACAGAAAAAGTTTGACATCCTACTTCAAATTCTATCAAAAGTTATATCCCAAAAACGTTTTCAGGGTCAAAATCGTTACATAGAAATTCGGGAAAATCATAGGTGTGTAAAATGTCCCAAAGAGTCATAATCCAAAATTATAGAATCATATGACTTATCACAAATAAAATAAAAATATTTTACGATCCTTCGATATGTAAAATATGGGTCGTTACACATTTGAGGATTGTGCTTGAAGTATTGAGGAAGCACATATTGAAAGCAAAGTTTTTGAAATGTCACTTTTGGAGAAGGGAAGTAAGATTCTTGGGTCTCTCCGAGCAGAGCATTGTAGTAGATCCTGCTAAGGTCGCAGCAGTTCAGGATTTGAGCCAACCTAAGAATGCTACAAATGTAAGGAGTTTTCAAGGATTGGCGGGATATTATAGATGCTTAATCAAGGACTTCTTAAAGGTAGCTGCGCCTATTGACTAACTTGACAAAGAAGAACTAGAATTTTACGTGGGACCTGAGGTTCAAGCATGCGTTTGAGAATCTGGAAAAGAGGTTGACGAGTGCACCTTTCCAAGTGGGATGAGGAGTTAGCAGTATACACAAATGCCTGTGGTGCTAGATTAGGTGTGGTATTGATGTAGATCGGGAAAGTTGTTGCCTACGGTATAGGTTACAAAATTATGGATATTAAGGCTATTTAAAATCTAGAGGGAGGTGAATAGTGTTTTTTAATTTTTGTAAATCTTTTTAAAATTATTTAAGATTATTATTAAACAATGCAGAATGAATAGTCACAAATGCAAACACAGATAAGTATAAATGCAATAAAGTTAAAGGTAGAGAATTAGAGAGATCACACCCAAGATTTTTATACTGGTTTGGAGTTACCGTACAACCAGTCCAATACAATTGCTTGTACATATTTCTTTCCAAAATGCTAATCTTTCAACGGGCATAAGGAAAACCCAATAAAAACTTGATTTCAAGACTACGAGACACACCCTTCTGAATTTTCGAGCTCAAGGTACACCCACTTGATTTGGATAGGCTATAAGCACATCCACTTGGATTTCCGGGCTACCAATCACACCTAATTAATTTAAATGGACTACAATCACACTCAAACAAATAAACTAGAGTTTGATTGTTTTTCCAAAGACAATTTCTTGATCTTTGGTTACAATGGATCCTATAGCCACTTAGACAACACTTTGATCTTTGATTGAGAGAGAGATGATTGAAATTAGGGAGTAAATAGTAGAGAATCAATACAATAAAGATTGAATCAATTTCAGTTGAATTTGAGAAGATTTGAATAAGTTTTTCACTAGAAATGTTGGCAGAGTAAGAGGAGAGAAGATAATAAGAAAGTAGTTATTAAAAAATTCATTTGAAACTCTCTATATATAGAGAATAAATAGATATGTCCATTCGTGAAGAGTTATGACGAATATACACTTTATTTCAAAATTTGAATTCCAAATTTGCGACATGTATGTCGACATACTATATTTGGGTCTGTCGACATATCCCTTTGAAAATTGAATTTTTTTTTGTTTTAAGATGTTTTGAAAATCTTATGCTTTGTAAACTATTTTGATACTTTGTAAAATAATTCAAACATTGTTTATAAACATTTTAACCTTTGAAACACTTTTATAAAATATTTTTTGAATATATTTAAAAATATATTTTATTTAAAAAATAAAAGATAAGAAAATGAGAAATAGAGATCAAAGATTGGTACCAGGGACTTTGACAACATCATATGACTCTATATACAATACTATAGTCTTGATATCTTCATATCTTGGTCTTTATACTCATGGGTCTTCATGTCCATTCTTTGAGTCTTTATACTGTACAATCTTCGATTCAACACCTATATAATATTCTGCATTATATACTGTATAACTTGGTAAAACATTAGTATCCATATTTTATATGGATGTATTATTGTTATCAAGGTTGTTATCATCAAAATCAATAACTGAAGTACATACAATCTCCCGCTTTTTGATGATGACAACCATTAATATCCTATATATAAAATATGATATAACTTCCCCTGAGTTAGATAACTTCACCTGAATTAGACAACCCCCCTGAATATATGCATATGTATATTTTATATTTTCTCCCCTTTGTCATCAACAAAAATGAGTGAAAAATTAAAAATACTCCCCCTAAATGAAATACTTTAGAAACTATAGATTCAAAATAAAAAACTTAAGTTAAAATGGTATATATGATGATATACGATGAATATATGATAAACAATACACTATTCTATATTAAATATGGTAATGTATGATAATAAAGTAGATTTTATTTATGTAATTCAAACTATACATAAAAAAATCCAATTATATACAAGCCAATCAAACCAAATCAAAAACACAAATTCAGACGATTCAAACTAATTAAATTCAATCCAAATATTCAAACCAAATCAATCAAACAAATCCTAAGAATATGCGTGTGTGTGTATTTACATATTAAATCCAAACATAATAATTAAACATAAGCCTATGGTTTTATTTTGATTATGGGGAACTTGTGGATAGGACAGAAATGGCAGGGAAGATAAAAGTTCCCCTTTGTTCGACGAGATTTCAATTTCGATCGAAGCATAGTTCGCCCATAAATTTGACCTCATCATCTTGTCCTCTTCCTCTTCCTCTTCTTTCTCTTCCTCTTCCTCATCTTCCTCTTCCTCATTCATAGGATTGTGAATGACAAGATTAGGATTATCCTCTTCGATTATAATTGGATTCGTTGTATTATCCAATAGATATTTCTAGAGACTACGAAGAATCCACCTTTGCTTCTCTTGTTCTTTCAAGAGGCATAGTTGAACAACCTCTATTTCTAAAAGAATATTGAGTGTATGTTCCAGGTCTTCATCAATCTCGGTTACTTTGACCATGGTCGTGGTTTGGAAGGGGACTCGAGTGGGAGTTTGGAAGGAAAAGGGTGCATTCTCTTCCCTTGGGCGTTTGGAACTCGAGGAAACCATTAATTTATTTTTATTCAGAATTTACAGAAGAGAGATGATAAAGAAATAGGTTGAATTTTGAAATTTGATGGTTATATAGTTACATTTCAAAATTTGAATTTAGGTGGAAAATCTGTTTAAAATTACCAGTATATATCGGCATATAAGGTAGGAGTATGTCAACATATGTAGTGTAGTTTTGATTTTTGTTCCTTTAAATTTCTAATTTTCTTTTATTATTTTTATATTTTAGAGAAATAACGTATTCTTAACTCTCTTCTAAATTTAATAAAATATGTTGAGTTAATGGTTTTGTTAAAATATCGGCTATTTGATTTTCAATATTTATAAATTCGAGTGAAATTACTTCTTTATTTACGTCATCTCTCAGAAAATGATGTCTTATAGCTATATGTTTGGTTCTAGCAAGATGTGTTGGATTTTTAGATTGATTTATTGCACTAGTGTTATCACAGTATATTGATGACTTAGTAAAATTTGAATCAAAATCTTTTAACGTTTGTTGTATATAAATAACCTGTGAATAGGCTAATGCGGCTGAAATATATTCTGCTTCTTTTGTAGACAGAGATACAAAATTTTGCTTTTTTCTAAGCCAGAAAACAAGACAATGTCCTAGAAAGTGACAAGTTCCACTTGTACTTTGTCGGTCTGATTTGCATCCTGCATAGTTAGCATCACTATATGAAATTAAATCGAAAGAATCTTCTTTTGGATAAAACAATCCATAGTCTAGTGTATTGTTCATATATCTTAATATATTCTTTTTACTGATTTTAGATGAGTTTCTTTAGGTTTAGATCGATATCTTGCATATAGACAGACACTATGCATTATATCTGGTCTACTAGCAATTATATAGAGTAATGATCCTATCATACCTGTATATAGTTTTTGATCTACATCTTTTGAGTTTTCTTCTTTATTTAATTTCTCACTTATTGCCATAGGAGTTGGTTATCCACTAGTATTCAACATACCAAATTTCTCAAGTAAGTCTTTGGCATATTTTTCTTGATTTAGAAAAATTATTTTATTTAATTGCCATACTTATAGTCCTAGAAAGAATGTTAGTTCTCCTATAAAAAAACTAATTTCAAGTTCCTTAGTCGTTATATTTGAAAATTCTTTATTTAGTTATTCGTTTGTTGATCCAAAAGTAATATCGTCTACATATATTTGTATATGTTGAATATCATTATTATTTCTTTTAATAAATAGAGTACCATATCCCTTTCCTATTTCAAAAATAGATTGTAATAAATAGAATTTTATTCTATTATACAATGCTCTAGGAGCTTGTTTTAGAGCATATAAAGCTTTCTTTAATTTGTAAACATGATTAAGGTAATTTCTCATCTTCAAAAAGTGGGGGTTGTTATGCATAGACATTTTCTTTAATAAATCCATTTAAAATGTACTTTGACATCCGTTAGAAATAATTTGAAGTTTTTATGATTTGCAAAAGTAAGTATAATTCTGGTAGCCTCCAATCTAGCTACAGGAGCAAAAGTGTCATCAAAACCCATAACTTCTTCTTGACTATAACCTTGAGCAACTAAACGTGCTTTATTTCTAATAACTTCTCCTTGTTTATTCATTTTATTTCTATACACCCATTTAGTTCCTATTATAGACTTATCTTCAGGTCTTGGGACCAATTTCCAAACATCATTTCTGGTAAACTGATTCGGTTCTTCTTGCATAGCAAGAATCCATGAATCATCTAATGATGCTTCTTTTGAATTTTTGGGTTTCATAGTTGAGCTAAAAGTAACATTACTCATTTTATTTAATTGGTTTTTTGTTTTTACAATAGATTCTCTATTTCCTAGAATATTTTTTATAGGATGATCTTTCAAATATATTGTTCGTTTATTTGGATTTAAATTTTCAAGGTTACTATTATTTTCGTCATTAATGATTTCATTATTTGTAATTTCATTAGTTTTATTAATATTTTCTTCTTCATCAAAATTGGAATTATTGAATTTAAAATTTTCATCAGATGAAACATGTAATGTTTCTTCAATGGTGTTAATTCTGGTGTTGAAAACTCTATAAGCTTTACTTTTATTACAGTAACCAATAAAAATTCCATTATCTGATTTAGCATCAAATTTATCTAGATCATCTTTTGTGTTTAATATAAAACATTTACTACCAAAAACTCTAAATAAGATACTTTCGGCTTTTTATTATAAAATAATTCATATGGAGTTTTCTTAGTTAAGGTCATACTAAAATTCTATTTAAAATATAATATG
The DNA here is from genome assembly GCA_030737815.1 of Allium fistulosum. Lineage (NCBI taxonomy): Eukaryota > Viridiplantae > Streptophyta > Magnoliopsida > Asparagales > Amaryllidaceae > Allium > Allium fistulosum. The sequence goes on along the minus strand of CM060901.1, from coordinate 538,434,378 downwards.
TTGTAGAAACTACTTCGGTCCAATTTTTTTTAGGTAATTCACTATAATTTAACATTGTTCTAGCACATTCTTGTATAGTTCTATTCTTATGTTCTACTACTCCATTTTGTTGTGGTGTTCTTGGTAATGAAAAATTATGTGTTAATCTTTCTTATTACAAAAGTTTACAAAATGATCATTTTCGAATTCTCCTTCATAATCACTCCTGATCTTTTTAATTTTAGTTGACATTTGTTTTTGAATTCTTTAAGTAAAAAATTTAAACATTTCAAAAGCTTTACTTTTATGTTTCAAGAAGATTGTCCATGCAAATCCAGAAAAATCATCTACAATTACAAAGACATATCTATTGAAATTTATCGATTGTCTTTGCGAAGGTCTAAAATGATCTAAGTACAGATGTTTAAGAGGATGAGAAGTCGAAATCATAATTTGAGATTTAAAAGAGCTTTTACAAAGTTTTCTTAATTGACAGGCATCACATAAGCTATTAACATTAAAACTCATTTTAGAAAGACTGCTAACAAGTTCATATTTAGCAATTTTAGAAAGGCGTTTAAAATTCAAATGACCAAATCTTTTGTGCCAATTCCAAGGTACATTAGAATCAGTCAAAAAGCATAGATTATCATTAGACATATTCATACTTGAAATATAAATGTTACATTTCCTAATACCTTTAAAGATGATGTTTGACTCATTATCTTTGATATTGCAATTTTCTTTTTCAAACTTAATTTTAAAACCCTTATCACACAATTGAGTAATACTAAGCAAGTTATGTTTTAGATTCTTAACTAGCAAAATAGTAGAAATAGTAGGAATTCTAGAGTTACCGACATTGCCGATGCCAATCGCATATCCTTTTGAGTTGTCTCTGATGTTAACTGGTCTACCATCTTTATAGACAATATCTTTCAAGGTCTCCGGATTTTCAATCATGTATCCTGAGCATCCACTATCCAGTATCCACTTGTCCTTCTTGATATGTGATGTTTGATTTTCAAGCGTCTATTCACCATTAGCTATATAAAAAACCTGTTCCTCCAATTAAAAATCATACCTTTCCAAGAAATCAAGTAGCTTTTCAAAACAATTAGTTTATACTAACATATTAGTTTCACAAAACTGTTTTTCTATAAAAGTATTACAAATATTACTATCCATTCAAACTTTTCAAAAATCAAATTACGAGTTTTAGAAAACCTAGTGCTCGTATACCAAGTATGGATTATGGATCTTAAGGCTAATTAAACACTAGAGGTGGGTGAATAGTGTTTTTTAATTTTTGTAAATCTATTTAAAATTGTTTTAAGATTATTAGTAAACAATGAAGAATGGACAACCACATATGCAAACACGGATAAGTATAAATGCAATAAAGTAAATGTAACGAAGCGGATTTTGCCCGTTCGAAAATCGACATCCATACTTTACATCGTACTCGAATGCCGTAGATTCGACCGTTCAAATCCGAGTCGCCGGAGCTTATAAGAACATTAAGTATAACAACACAGCGGAAGAAAAAGAATATATCAATATATATAACATTGATACAATGACAGATACAAAATCTGATACAGTATGATACAACAGAATAATACAACACATATCAATATACATCAGAGATGTGATACAAGAAATAACAGCGGAAAGAAAATAGATAACACCAGCAGCGGATAGAATATCTCCAATAGAATGCTCCGATCCATAGCTAGTGGAAAGCAAGGTCAGTCGTCCAAGGACTGACTAGCTCCAGATAATCTACTAAACCTAAAGATCTGAAAAACCCAACTCTAGACTGCCCGTGTGGAAAATGATGGGCACCCAGAGTTTAGGAAGAGAACAATAAACTCTGGATCAGTCATGTGACTGGTGTGAGCAACAAAAACAGTTTATCTTTAAAAACGAACAACAAAAGAATTTTAAAGTCAATTCGCAATGCTTTTGGAAAATGAAACAACCATAAGACCTCCCACCACACACACAATGCAAACGCAGAATTGGAGGAGATTTCTTCTTATGATAGTCAAAGATGATTACTACGCAAAATCAAATCATTTTTGATATTATTATTAGTGCATAGTGTAGAAAGTATTTCGAAAATAGAATATCAATCTTAGCCAACATACAACCATTATCGTATGCCTACTATAGCTACCATGTTCAATAGCAGGTTACCGCCACATTCCATGGCAGGTAATACAACTAAAACCGTACAGGGCTCGTATTGTTTTGTTTGGATTTCCAACAAATGGTCAGGCTAAGGAACTTCCTATTCCACGAAAGAACGCCTCTGGCGGGACGCTCCGAGAGACAAACTGCTCTCTACCAAACAAGGCCGGCTACCCTCTTTCCCAGGGAATATACAAAACCTCAGATATGCCACCCCCGGTCCTTTGGGACCTTTATCCGAGCGCTCGGTATCCAACATCACACATAATAAATAAAGTGTGTCCACATGAGTAAGTATCTGGGCTCCATACCATGATACTATCCTTTTCCAGAAGGAATGGTCATACCCTAGGGAAGCTACCCCTGAAACCTTGCCGCACAATTCCTGTTTTGACCATTTCCGGGTTGTGAGGTTCGACGAAGTCTCGTCCACAAAGCTACGCTTTGACACAAAGCCATGCTTTGGGTCAACAGATGATCAACCTATGATCACAAAGATAAATGATCAAACAAATGATCATATCACAAATGATCAAACACTGATCATCACACAGCAACACTCAGCATGCCACATTACCAAATTGGGAATATATCGCTGATAAATTTCAACTACATAACCTCTAAGCTCGTACGTCTCAGAGAAGGGTGTTAAGCTAAGAGAATAAATTCTCCGCCACCAAACAGAAATGTATTTGAAAGAAATCAGCTTTATATCTCAATTTGTAATGTCAGACATACAATCCATACAAGTCTGTTCCGGGATCGAACAGAACCGAAGGCACTTCCAAAGAAGTCCTTGCAAATCCGGTTAATTTTCTAATCACGTCCGGACTTCCCATCACAAAAAGAGTGATATAAATCTCTATACCGGAGCAACTCAGTGCAGAGACATTCGACAGGTTGTCCTTTCATTTTCGAAAATATCCGGTCTTCAACACCGGTCTTCAAATGCCATCCATATACGACGTATCACTATTCAGAATGGGTTATATGACACAAAGGTCTTTTCCCGGCTAACCCGAATAGTGAGCGCAATATTTAAAAATATATGGATATTGGGTTTTCAATTAAGTCACAATTTAAATCCAAACTTTCTTTTCAAATGGTTTAACAAATTACCATTTTAATCCTTTTAAACAAAAAGATTAAATTCACAAAGTTCACATAATTTCACAAAGATTCATTCACAGATTTTCCAAATTGATTTCCATTTCAATTTAATTAATTCGTTAAATCTTTAAATCAAAGATTTAACTAATAGCTTTCAAAATAATTTCATTTCGAATGGGTTAAACAAAACATCATTTTAAATCTGTTAAAAATAAACAGATTTAATTCATAGCTTTCAAAACAATTTCATTCATAACTTGGAAAATCCATTTTTTTTCAATTCAATCTTGAAATTCCTTTAATTAAACTGGAATTTCATTTCTTATATGAAAGCTTTTATCATTTGAAAACAAACAGTTTCATTTCAGAAAATCTGATTCATCCATACGAGTTGAAATCCTTGGTTTAAATTCAAATTCCCAAAACTTATACTTTCAAAATGGTTTAAATTCAAATTCCCAAAATTATACTTTTAAAATGGTTTAAATTCATATAACTTGTACAACATCTTAAATCCCTAGTTTCGAATCATAGAATTCAATTTCAAACTTGAATTCAAATCAAATTATTTAAATTTCAAAACTTAATTAAGTTATTCAAAATAACTTTTATCTTTAAAATTCCATTTCAAAAGCTTTTCACTTTAAACCCAATCCATTTCCAAAATCAATTGAAATTAAAATTTCAATTTCAAAAATATTAATTTAAATTATCTGTGACTTAACCGATTTCCACGTGAAATCCATATTTGTGTGTGTAAAGGTGTAGTCCAGGGGTTTAACACAATAGTGCAACACGATGAATCATCACAGATCAAAATACAGGATATAGTTGATAAGCGATATAAACTATAACGCTTATCGTTCATGCATAGGTCACAGATATACAAAAATCACAGATAATAAATTACATCATAGATAATTTATCACAGATCACAATACAAATCAGGGTGTATCACAAAGCATCCTATATCAGGGATATCAAACAATTCGACAATCAATAGAATCCAACATCCATAAGTGAGCTCAATTAATTATCTGATTAATTTAAATCAGATAAGTCATCAATCATGGTCCATTAACATTAAATAAATTTCAAATCATTTGATTAATTGCCCTTTAATCATTTATTAATTAAATTAATCAATCTTTAATTATTAAATAATTAACTTTTAATTATTTAATTATTCTCAAATTAACTACCTTTAATTATTTAATTAATTAAGTGTTAACTGTTACTTAATTAATCCTCAATTACTTGATTAATTAACTTTATTGATTTCATTGTGAGGTTTAAATTAAGCTTTTTAAAAAAAAATATAAGTTCAGACATTTTAAACTTAATCAAACGTTAATTAATCATTTATTTATTAACTTTTAATAAATTAATTATCCTCAAATTAATTACCTTAATTAATTAAATTATTTTAATTACCTTAATTATCTCTAAGATAACCCATTTCTTCATTAATGACTTAATCAACATTAACATATATGCATATATATATTTTTAAACATTTTACTTTTAAAAAATATTATTATTATTATTATTTTTTTCCAAATCATTGCATAAAGTATTCAAAACAATTTACTTCCAAATTTATTACAAATTATTCAACTCATGTTAAAGAAATACTTTTCTTATAAATGAAATTTATAAGAGATTAAACCAATTTCATTTTAAAATTCAAATTATTTTAAGGAAATACTTTAACATTTATAGTCGTTTGAATATTTAAATTTTTATAAAACTTAATTTATTTCAAAACTGGATCCAAATTTAGATTTGAATCCATATCTAAAAAAAATTGACTTTAAACTTTGTAAACCAGACAGATTTTAAAGCCTGTAACACAAAAATTTGACTCGAGCCCAAACTATAATTGCTTCGAGTCAACATCCCATTGCCCCGAGTAACCCCCTAGTTCGCACGCGAGAAAAATCATCACCCAGACCCAATAAAAACAGTACCGACCCAGGCAAATGTGCACGGTGCACGTGCACGAAGGCTGTGGACGATTCCGACCATCAACGGCGATCATTCCCCATCCACTAACATCACCAAACTTCAACTCAATCATCAGATTGCTTCCAGGTGGACTCGAAATTGAATTCGAGCCAAAAACCAAACCTGGAACTGTCACCAAGCTTCGCCATCACCTGGAAACTACCGCCGTTCTCCCAGCCTCGACCACCAGACGTTCTGCCACTCCGACCTCGACTTCATCTACTACCCAACCATCATTCCCCAAAATATCATAACACTCGATCGAACAATGGCGACAAACGAATCGAAATTTTCTGACATTGACAAAACTAGGTTTACAACTTAAACCTTGCGCCCCCCGCCACCACGTTCAACTTCACCTTCCTTCACTATTTTTCCTGCAAACTCCGTTCATCACTCCATTACCAAACCAAATCCCGACCCCTACAACACAATGGATTACCACAGAACACCAAATCAAAGAAGATCAGGGAAACTCAAACTGCTCTTCCTCCCTTGGCCTAAAAATTGTGATTTTAGTTTCAAAATTCATGTTTAAGCGTACGAATTCAGATTTCACACCTGAATTCACAAATTAAAAAGTTTGAATTTTACCTATTTAAAAGCTTTGTCCAGATATCTTGATTTCCAGAGACAGTACCAAGTTATTTTTAACTTAAATAAATTTTTAAGCTTAGTTCATGATTAAACAGACAACATTTAGTTTATATTGAAAATTCTAATAGTTATTAGATCAAAGATAAGGTTTTGTATGAAATCTGGGTCTGGGAATAACAAGAACAGAGACATTCAAATGATACAGGCATACATACATTTTAAACATTAACATATATACACATGAACACTTTTCAATATATATATATTTTCCAGATATAATTTTTCTACTAATTCAGATATTTAAGTTTTAAAAGTAAATGTTACTCACCTTGAAAAATGGCAGAGAAGAACATGATTTCTTTTAAAACTGGATAGATTTGAAACTTTGATTGTTTAACTGGAATGCATAGTTAAACTGAAACTTGATGATGATTGATAAACTTGCTTGAGCTTAAAACTGAAAGCTTTAAAAACTGGAATGGACTTCAGAGATTTCTTTTGAAAGATGCTTTATTTTCTTTTGTTTTGAAAATGGTTACAGGTTGAAGAATAAATTTGAAGAGAAGCTTCTAGGTTTGTTTTCTGGTTTTGCATAGTTTTAATGCACGAGAATGAAAAGGAACTTGATATATACTAAAACAAGTAGGCAGAGCTAAGTAATGCTGGTACAAGACTTTTATATTTATTAGATCAGTGATTTTCTTCATAGGGTGGCTGAAATGATACCATTGTTTGTTTATACAATAGGGTATGTTTGTTTGTACAATACTAGGCATGGTTGAAATTGATCTTGCATTATGGGCTGAGGTATGGTACAGGGTGTTGTATTTCTTTATTTCATTAATTTACTTTGTTTATTTTTGCCTTGCATATTTATTTTACAGACATATTTTACTTTGTCTTGCTTACTAGTTTTTTTTATGTTGGTGGTTGCAACTTTATTTTGTTTGCATTCAAAACTTTTGCTTCTTTTCTTTTTGTCTTACACTTCCATATGTTTTGTTTTATTCCATGCTTATATTTGAACTTGTTGCAAATGCATATATCTGTTATTATCATTGTTAGTACATTTGTTTGTATTATAATTTACCTATTATATTTATTTCTACAATTTATTTTATATTTTATTTCTTTTGTTCTTACATTATATCAATTTGTTTAATTTGTAAAATATAAATAAATTTCTATTTTATATAACTATAAATTTGTTAAAAATATCTGTTCGAAACAAATACTTATTCGTTTCGGGGAAACTCGGATCTATTAACCGATAAATATTGAAATTTTTATTCAAAAATTAAACTAATTATCAATCTAAACTAAATTAAAATTCGGGATCGTTACAGACTTCCCCCCTTAAAAGAATTTCGTCCTCGAAATTCGCAGGCACGAAAGCAACACAGAGATAGACAGATTCGATCTCCTATAATTCCTCAAACTTAAGATATGAATTCGAAACTCAAGTCGGAATATCTCAGAACACATACCAATTTGTCCCTCTTTGGACTTTGGTATTCAAAAGAAATTACAATAGAATTTCAAATTTTGGTTTCAAACGATATCGTTTTATTGATTTAATTCAATTTTATCCTCATATTCTATTAATCAATTTACCTCAAATTAAAATTTCCAATTTATTTAAAATTTCAATTTCCAAATTTCATATTCATTAAGGTTTAAATCAAAAAGCTGATAAGAAACCGATGAAGATACGAAGTAAGGATTTTCTACAACGATTCGTAGAGCCATCATCATACCCAAAACTTCTTGTAGCTGTCCCGAAGAAATCAAAAGAATTTGGAAACGAATCAAAGGAAATTGATAAGAGAGTTATTTCCACTGTTGCAGGGTATTGACCATTTATAGTCGTATTCCCTTGTCCCCTATCTCGTCCTCTTCTTGCACTCATACTCACTATCAGTGGATAGTAAGAGAATTTACTGAGACGTTCGAACAGATATCTTAGGGATTATACTCATTCTAGAGTTTACTTCACTCTATCTCTGATGAGCTACTTAACGTGTTACACTCCTGAGCTAAAGTTCAACCTTAGCTCTGATACCAAATGTAACGAAACGGATTTTGCCCGTTCGAAAATCGACATCCATACTTTACATCGTACTCGAATGCCGAAGATTCGACCGTTCAAATCCGAGTCTTCGGAGCTTATAACAACATTAAGTATAACAACACAGCGGAATAAAAAGAATATATCAATATATATAACATTGATACAATGACAGATACAAAATCTGATACAGTATGATACAACAGAATGATACAACACATATCAATATACATCAGAGATGTGATACAAGAAATAGCAGCGGAAAGAAAATAGATAACACCAGCAGCGGATAGAATATCTCCAATAGAATGCTCCGATCCATAGCTAGTGGAAAGCAAGGTCAGTCGTCCAAGGACTGACTAGCTCCAAATAATCTACTAAACCTGAAGATCTGAAAAACCCAACTCTAGACTGCCCGTGTGGAAAATGATGGGCATCCAGAGTTTAGGAAGAGAACAATAAACTCTGGATCAGTCATGGGACTGGTGTGAGCAACAAAAATAGTTTATCTTTAAAAACGAACAACAAAAGAATTTTAAAGTCAATTCCCAATGATTTTGGAAAATGAAACTACCATAAGACCTCTCGCCACACACACAATGCAAACGCAGAATTGGAGGAGATTTCTTCTTATGATAGTCAAAGATGATTACTACACAAAATCAAATCATTTTTTATATTATTATTAGTGCATAGTGTAGAAAGTATTTCGAAAATAGAATATCAATCTTAGCCAACATACAACCATTATCGTATGCCTACTATAGCTACCATGTTCAATAGCAGGTTACCGCCACATTCCATAGCAGGTAATACAACTAAAACCGTACAGGGCTCGTATTGTTTTGTTTGGATTTCCAACAAATGGTCAGGCTAAGGAACTTCCTATTCCACGAAAGAACGCCTCTGGCGGGACGCTCCGAGAGACAAACTGTTCTCTACCAAACAAGGCCGGCTACCCCCTTTCCCAGGGAATATACAAAACCTCAAATATGCCACCCCCGGTCCTTTGGGACCTTTATCCGAGCGCTCGGTATCCAACATCCCACATAATAAACAAAGTGTGTCCACATGAGTAAGTATCTGGGCTCCATACCATGATACTACCCTTTTCCAGAAGGAATGGTCATACCCTAGGGAAGCTACCCCTGAAACCTTGCCGCACAATTCCTGTTTCGACCATTTCCGGGTTGTGAGGTTCGATGAAGTCTCGTCCACAAAGCTACGCTTTGACACAAAGCCATGCTTTGGGTCAACAGATGATCAACCTATGATCACAAAGATAAATGATCAAACAAATGATCATATCACAAATGATCAAACACTGATTATCACACAGCAACACTCAGCATGCCACATTACCAAATTGGGAATATATCGCTGATAAATTTCAACTACATAACCTCTAAGCTCGTACGTCTCAGAGAAGGGTGTTAAGCTAAGAGAATAAATTCTCCGCCACCAAACAGAAATGTATTTGAAAGAAATCAGCTTTATATCTCAATTTGTAATGTCAGACATACAATCCATACAAGTCTGTTCCGGGATCGAACAGAACCGAAGGCACTTCCAAAGAAGTCCTTGCAAATCCGGATAATTTTCTAATCACGTCCGGACTTCCCATCACAAAAAGAGTGATATAAATCTCTATACCGGAGCAACTCGGTGCAGAGACATTCGACAGGTTGTCCTTTCATTTTCGAAAATATCCAGTCTTCAACACCGGTCTTCAAATGCCATCCATATACGACGTATCACTATTCAGAATGGGTTATATGACACAAAGGTCTTTTCCCGGCTAACTCGAATAGTGAGCGCAATATTTAAAAATATATGGATATTGGGTTTTCAATTAAGTCACAATTTAAATCCAAACTTTCTTTTCAAATGGTTTAACAAATTACCATTTTAATCCTTTTAAACAAAAAGATTAAATTCACAAAGTTCACATAATTTCACAAAGATTCATTCACAGATTTTCCAAATCGATTTCCATTTCAATTTAATTAATTCGTTAAATCTTTAAATCAAAGATTTAACTAATAGCTTTCAAAACAATTTCATTTCGAATGGGTTAAACAAAACATCATTTTAAATCTGTTAAAAATAAACATATTGAATTCATAGCTTTCAAAACAATTTCATTCATAACTTGGAAAATCCATTTTTTTTTCAATTCAATCTTGAAATTCCTTTAATTAAACTGGAATTTCATTTCTTATATGAAAGCTTTTATCATTTGAAACCAAACAGTTTCATTTCAGAAAATCTGATTCATCCATACGAGTTGAAATCCTTGGTTTAAATTCAAATTCCCAAAACTTTATACTTTCAAAATGGTTTAAATTCAAATTCCCAAAATTATACTTTTAAAATGGTTTAAATTCATATAACTTGTACAGCATCTTAAATCCCTAGTTTCGAATCATAGAATTCAATTTCAAACTTGAATTCAAATCAAATTATTTAAATTTCAAAACTTAATTAAGTTATTCAAAATAACTTTTATCTTTGAAATTCCATTTCTAAAGCTTTTCACTTTAAACCCAATCCATTTCCAAAATCAATTGAAATTAAAATTTCAATTTCAAAAATATTAATTTAAATTATCTGTGACTTAACCGATTTCCACGTGAAATCCATATTTGTGTGTGTAAAGGTGTAGTCCAGGGGTTTAACACAATAGTGCAACACGATGAATCATCACAGATCAAAATACAGGATATAGTTGATAAGCGATATAAACTATAACGCTTATCGTTCATGCACAGGTCACAGATATACAAAAATCACAGATAATAAATTACATCACAGATAATTTATCACAGATCACAATACAAATCAGGGTGTATCACAAAGCATCCTATATCAGGGATATCAAACAATTCGACAATCAATAGAATCCAACATCCATAAGTGAGCTCAATTAATTATCTGATTAATTTAAATCAGATAAGTCATCAATCATGGTCCATTAACATTAAATAAATTTCAAATCATTTGATTAATTGTCCTTTAATCATTTATTAATTAAATTAATCAATCTTTAATTATTAAATAATTAACTTTTAATTATTTAATTATTCTCAAATTAACTACCTTTAATTATTTAATTAATTAAGTGTTAACTGTTACTTAATTAATCCTCAATTACTTGATTAATTAACTTTATTGATTTCATTGTGAGGTTCAAATTAAGCTTTTTAAAAAAAATATAAGTTCAAACATTTTAAACTTAATCAAACGTTAATTAATCATTTATTTATTAAATTTTAATATATTAATTATCCTCAAATTAATTACCTTGATTAATTAAATTATTTTAATTACCTTAATTATCTCTAAGATAACCCATTTCTTCATTAATGACTTAATCAACATTAACATATATGCATATATATATTTTTAAACATTTTACTTTTAAAAAATATTATTATTATTATTATTATTATTTTCCAAATCATTGCATAAAGTATTCAAAACAATTTACTTCCAAATTTATTACAAATTATTCAACTCATGTTAAAGAAATACTTTTCTTATAAATGAAATTTATAAGAGATTAAACAAATTTCATTTTAAAATTCAAATTATTTTAAGGAAATACTTTAACATTTATAGTCGTTTGAATATTTAAATTTTTATAAAACTTAATTTATTTCAAAACTGGATCCAAATTTAGATTTGAATCCATATCTAAAAAAAATTGACTTTAAACTTTGTAAACCAGACAGGTTTTAAAGCCTGTAACACAAAAATTTGACTCGAGCCCAAACTATAATTGCATCGAGTCAACATCCCATTGCCCCGAGTAACCCCCTAGTTCGCACGCGAGAAAAATCATCACCCAGACCCAATAAAAACAGTACCGACCCAGGCAAATGTGCACGGTGCACGTGCACGAAGGCTGTGGACGATTCCGACCATCAACGGCGATCATTCCCCATCCACTAACATCACCAAACTTCAACTCAATCATCAGATTGCTTCCAGGTGGACTCGAAATTGAATTCGAGCCAAAAACCAAACCTGGAACTGTCACCAAGCTTCGCCATCACCTGGAAACTACCGTCGTTCTCCCAGCCTCGACCACCAGACGTTCTGCCACTTCAACCTCGACTTCATCTACTACCCAACCATCATTCCCCAAAATATCATAACACTCGATCGAACAATGGCGACAAACGAATCAAAATTTTCTGACATTGACAAAACTAGGTTTACAACTTAAACCTTGCGCCCCCCGCCACCACGTTCAACTTCACCTTCCTTCACTATTTTTCCTGCAAACTCCGTTCATCACTCCATTACCAAACCAAATCCCGACCCCTACAACACAATGGATTACCACAAAACACCAAATCAAAGAAGATCAGGGAAACTCAAACTGCTCTTCCTCCCTGGCCTAAAAATTGTGATTTTAGCTCAAAATTCATGTTTAAGCGTACGAATTCAGATTTCACACCTGAATTCATAAATTAAAAAGTTTGAATTTTACCTATTTAAAAGCTTTGTCCAGATATCTTGATTTCCAGAGACAGTACCAAGTTATTTTTAACTTAAATAAATTTTTAAGCTTAGTTCATGATTAAACAGACAACATTTAGTTTATATTGAAAATTCTAATAGTTATTAGATCAAAGATAAGGTTTTGTATGAAATCTGGGTCTGGGAATAACAAGAACAGAGACATTCAAATGATACAGGCATACATACATTTTAAACATTAACATATATACACATGAACACTTTTCAATATATATATATTTTCCAGATATAATTTTTCTACTAATTCAGATATTTAAGTTTTAAAAGTAAATGTTACTCACCTTGAAAAATGGCAGAGAAGAACATGATTTCTTTTAAAACTGGATAGATTTGAAACTTTGATTGTTTAACTGGAATGCATAGTTAAACTGAAACTTGATGATGATTGATAAACTTGCTTGAGCTTAAAACTGAAAGCTTTAAAAACTGGAATGGACTTCAGAGATTTCTTTTGAAAGATGCTTTATTTTCTTTTGTTTTGAAAATGGTTACAGGTTGAAGAATAAATTTGAAGAGAAGCTTCTAGGTTTGTTTTCTGGTTTTGCATAGTTTTAATGCACGAGAATGAAAAGGAACTTGATATATACTAAAACAAGTAGGCAGAGCTAAGTAATGTTGGTACAAGACTTTTATATTTATTAGATCAGTGATTTTCATCATAGGGTGGCTGAAATGATACCATTGTTTGTTTATACAATAGGGTATGTTTGTTTGTACAATACTAGGCATGGTTGAAATTGATCTTGCATTACGGGCTGAGGTATGGTACAGGGTGTTGTATTTCTTTATTTCATTAATTTACTTTGTTTATTTTTGCCTTGCATATTTATTTTACAGACATATTTTACTTTGTCTTGCTTACTAGTTTTTTTATGTTGGTGGCTGCAACTTTATTTTGTTTGCATTCAAAACTTTTGCTTCTTTTCTTTTTGTCTTACACTTCCATATGTTTTGTTTTATTCCATGCTTATATTTGAACTTGTTGCAAATGCATATATCTGTTATTATCATTGTTAGTACATTTGTTTGTATTATAATTTACCTATTATATTTATTTCTACAATTTATTTTATATTTTATTTCTTTTGTTCTTACATTATATCAATTTGTTTAATTTGTAAAATATAAATAAATTTCTATTTTATATAACTATAAATTTGTTAAAAATATCTGTTCGAAACAAATACTTATTCGTTTCGGGGAAACTCGGATCTATTAACCGATAAATATTGAAATTTTTATTCAAAAATTAAATTAATTATCAATCTAAACTAAATTAAAATTCGGGATCGTTACAGACTTCCCCCCTTAAAAGAATTTCGTCCTCGAAATTCGCAGGCACGAAAGCAACACAGAGATAGACAGATTCGATCTCCTATAATTCCTCAAACTTAAGATATGAATTCCAAACTCAAGTCGGAATATCTCAAAACACATACCAATTTGTCCCTCTTCGGACTTTGGTATTCAAAAGAAATTACATAGAATTTCAAATTTTGGTTTCAAACGATATCGTTTTATTGATTTAATTCAATTTTATCCTCATATTCTATTAATCAATTTACCTCGAATTAAAATTTCCAATTTATTTAAAATTTCAATTTCCAAATTTCATATTCATTAAGGTTTAAATCAAAAAGCTGATAAGAAACCGATGAAGATACGAAGGAAGGATTTTCTACAACGATTCGTAGAGCCATCATCACACCCAAAACTTCTTGTAGCTGTCCCGAAGAAATCAAAAGAATTTGGAAACGAATCAAAGGAAATTGATAAGAGAGTTATTTCCACTGTTGCAGGGTATTGACCATTTATAGTCGTATTCCCTTGTCCCCTATCTCGTCCTCTTCTTGCACTCATACTCACTATCAGTGGATAGTAAGAGAATTTACTGAGACGTTCGAACAAATATCTTAGGGATTATACTCATTCTAGAGTTACTTCACTCTATCTCTATACAGTAAATATAAATCACAGATCACAAACACAGAGTAATATAATGCAGCGGAAACAAAGAAATAGTAGTTCATGAAGCTACTATATAAATACATCAGAGTTAGTTAAGATACAATAGAAATACCAAGATACAACAGGAGTAACAGTATGAAAATCAGGTATAACTCAGAATACAACTGGAATCAACTGGATAACAAAATGAATAGATATCTGGTTCTTCAAAGCAAAACTCCATCTCCAAAGGTGAGTCTCGAATGCTGTATCACTTAGTCTGACCCGAGCGTAAAGCAAAACACAAAACACTCGAGTCAGGACATACATACTTATACAATGTAAACCAACTCAAGTGAACTGTAATAAAGGTACAAGTAACTTAAAGAATGCTTGGGATTGCCCATTCTTTAAGGATCCGTTAAACTATTTACTATATAGTAATATACGCTATATACAGAGTGTCTAATCAGTAAAGTATAATCATATAGAAAATAGGGTTAAGGGGATGGTGAACCTTAACGCGGTCGGATCTTTAAACCAAAATCATAGTAAAGCTCGATATGGTAGGTGACACGGCACACAAGGCAATGCCAAGGTAGATATACCAATTACGCACACGGACTGATGGAAACGCATAGCAGCCACTACCGCTCCACATCGAACAACACTCCCAAATCGAGGGGTGCACCCAAACAATCAAAAGTAATAGAATGGTATCGAAGAAGTGCATCCGATAAGAGGTGCTACCTCATTGGCCCGAGATCGCTCCTGTTTTAGCCACCTAATGCCAACTCACGGGAGTTGGGTCCATGTATATACCTTAGGATCGTCGCCACCATCCTACTTCATTCTGGAAACTCCACAGCGTACACAGTTGTCAAAGTGGTTTTCGGTATCGACAGAGAGTATGTCCATATCCGATCCCGGTCTCTTTAACAACCAATCGTTATTATAACCCATGATTATAATTTTAAAATAATATTTTATACTTCAAAATAGAATATCATTTCAAATCCAAATCTTTATCAAAATAAAGATTAAATCAATTCCAAACCATTTCAATATATTAACATATCATATCTTTCCAAAACTTCATTTCAATTCATTTCAATATATCAAAATATCATATCTTTCCAAACTTCATTTCAAATCATTTTAATATATCAAAATATCATATCTTTCCAAACTTCATTTCAAACCATTTTAATATAATAAAATATCATATCAGTTCAAATCCAAATATTCAACTTTAAATACCCTTTTAAATTCAAAGATATCATTCATTTACTATCATTTCAAATCACTTTTAAATAGTTTATATTCCAATCAAAACAATTCATTTAAACCTTTTAAAAGTGTAATTATTATACTTTCAAATCAAGTATTCAATTTCCAAAGTTTCAAACCATTCTGAGTTCGTTTACTAAGTCAAAACCCATAATTATTAAAATTTCAGCCTTTCGCAGCATTTAGAAAAGGCTGTTATAAGTTATACTTGAAACATTTTTATTCAGCAAAGACAGCATTTAAAACTGCTGTTAAAACTCAGTTTTTAGTTAAATTATGGTTCAAAACAGAAAAAACAACATTTCAGAAGTGCCGCGGTAACTCAGATTTCAAAACAAATGTTTTATTTGATTTCAGCAAAGACTGCAGACCACTATAGCTTTTCCAGAGAATGCTATAACAGACCTGAGTTCAATATTAGCCTATAAGTTCAACTACAGCAACTACAGCATTTCAGAAATGCTGTAATAGATCTTTTTACACAATTTTTGTTCAACTCAGAAACTATAGCATTTCTGAATGCTATTAAAAGTTAATTCCAGATTTTAGTGTATTTCCAGCAAATAATAAACTTCATTTTAAATCCTTTAAACATTTCAAAATCATATTTTTAACATTAAAATATTCATTAACATATCATTTAACATATATTTTTTTTCACAATAAATTTCTTATAATTAAATCAAATTTTCAACAATTTACTAATAAATTTAAGTGTAAAAGTTTCCAATTCTTCACATTTCCACAAATAAACTTAACACTTCAAATTTAAATTACCATTTCACAAATTTAACTAAATTTCCAATTTTATTTAATTAACTTAAATCTTTAATTAAAACCAAATTTCACATTTCCAAGTCGTTATATTTTAAAAGATCACTTTTAAACATTCATTTATTTAACCACTTAAATTCATACAAAAATAAATAATACTTTATTAAATCATTAAATTCAGATTTGAATCAAATTATCAAATTTCCCATTTTCCAAATAAAATAAAATTTCCATTTTATTCATAACTTAAATTCATTTTAAAAACCAAAATTCCAAATTTCCAAACTTAAGTTATATTTCAAAAATACACTTTTACCATTCATTTAAATTACATTTTTAACTTCTAGAAAAATCCAAATTTCTTTATTTAAACATAAAAAATCCAATTTTAAATCAAATTTCATAATCTTACACCTTTAAAAATATTTAAATTATTCAAAATAATTTATAAAAATAACCATGGGCCTGTATATAGTTTTCTAACCTAGGTCAAGTGATACGAATATGTATCATTTCAATCCGTAGTTTAAAAACAAAAATCCGGGTTCTATCATTTCAAACCCGCAATCCCAAGTTAAAATAAAATAAATAAAAACCGTTTAGGCCTATCATTTCAGCCCATAACGATTTTTCCCTATTCTAAAGTCCGTTCGGGTATGTATCATTTCAACCCATAGTGATTCTGTTCTAGCAGGGAACTTGCAGTGTGAATATATGCATAAACAATATAAACAATGTCAATATCACAATATAAGGTCGTATATCAGATGTCAGGTGATAATTAACAGTTTAAAACATGGAAATAACATGGCATAATATATCATATGATCATCATAAACTTTCATAACATTTTAAATTACTAAGCACTTGTTTTTCGGTTCACCATTTCATAAGTAAATATGTCAGAGTGAGAAAGACTCACCTTTTACAAAGCTAGAGACCAAAACAACACAAGAACGATTCCAAAGACACGACAGGCACGATTAGATTTGAATG
Source organism: Allium fistulosum (assembly GCA_030737815.1). Taxonomy (NCBI): domain Eukaryota; kingdom Viridiplantae; phylum Streptophyta; class Magnoliopsida; order Asparagales; family Amaryllidaceae; genus Allium; species Allium fistulosum. Next base: position 538,416,866 of record CM060901.1, on the reverse strand, counting down.
GATGGAGAGCCTTGTAAACAACAAAAAATATAACATACATAAGCACAAATATAAATATTGTAATAAAAAAAAATAAACACATAAATTATAAACAAAAACATTGAATTTGCAAACAATTAAAAATAAGATGAAAATATCACTTTGCCTTGAACAAAAGTGGCTTGCACATGCCAACCCAGGCTCGGCCTATGTCAAATGGCTCGGCCATGTTGGGTCTTGAGCATGTACACTCGGCTATGGTGGTTTCCATGCATGTTAAGCTCGACCATAGAGGATGATGGCAAGGCAAAACAAATGGAAGGTGAAGGCAAGCAAGTGGAAGGGTTTGGATCAAGGAATGGTAGGTTTTGGGTCAAGAGATGTAAGGATTTGGTGCATCTAAGGTTCAGCCATGGTCAGGTCAGAGGGAAGGCTGATGGTCAGGGGTCAGGTCATGATGGTGGTGGAGCAAGGGGAGGTGGCCAAGGCAAGATATGAAGGTGGTGGTGAAGTTTAGGTCGGCTATGCATAGTTTGCAAGGTTTTTGAGATGTTTTTGTGGTGTTTTCTCCATGGGATGGTCACGACCTGTTATGGACAGAGGAGAGGGATGGTTGTAGGCTATGGATAATGAGGAGGAGATGATGGTGGTGGTTGGTGGAGATGGTGGTGGTTGTGGCCAAGCAAAACTAGAGAGAAGCAAGGCAAAATCAAAGAGAAAATGAAGAAGAAAAGGTAGGAGAGGTAGCCATTGCTATGTTTTTTTATTCTTTCTCTTGGCCGTGAGTTTTGAGATGGTGAGAAGGAATAATTCACGTGAAAAAAGATGAATGAAGTGTACGGCCAGCAAGAGAAAAGGAAAAGGCAAAGCAAGCGAAGAGACAGGGCAATGAAAGGTCATCAGCAAATGAAGAGGCTTGTCTCTTGGAATTTCCAAATTTATTTATACAAAATAAACTAAATAAATTTCAGTAAATACTTTTAAAAACCGAAACAAAGTGAAATAAAATGAAAATAAATAAATAAATTTAAAGAAAATAGAAAAAGAATTAAAGAAATTGCTTAAATATTGAAAACAGGGTTCAAAAATTACAATTAAATCATCATTGGCTTTGGAAAAATATCTACTTCTTTTTAAAAATATTCTAAAGAAAAACTTTGAAATAAATAATTCATTTATCATTTCTAAAGTGAAATAAATAATTAAATTTAGAGAAAATAAAAAAAACTAAAGAAATTGTTTAAAAATTGGAAATAGGACAATTACAAATAAGATACCATTGACTCTAGAAAATTTCTACTTCACTTTAAAATAAATAAAAGGTCAAATAAATAAATTAAACGAGGAACAAAATAAATTGGAAATGAAAATAAAATAAGATTTTAAGAAAGTAGAAAATAAATAAAGAATTTCTTTAATTAAATGAAACTGGAAATCAGAAATTATAAACAGAATACATCTGACATTGAAAAATGTCAATTACACTTTGAAAAATGTTTTAAAACCAAAATATATACATAACAAGTTATTTTACCCATATTAGAAAATTACATGACCAAATAAAATATTATTTATACAATTTAAAATAAACAATTTTGTTAAATACAGCAAATTACACACAATATTCAAAAGGGCATAACTTTCACATTATAAATCAGATTTCAATGAAACGAAAAGCAGTATTCTTGAAATTATATTTACTTTCATAATAAAATGTAAAATTTAAGAATTTAAATTTTAAATTTTAAATTTTGAAAGTCAAAGTTTGACCAGTTTGAACAGATATTCACTATTTAGTGAAATATCCAATTTATACTAGTTTGAAACTAAAATTCACTTAATAATCAACATTTATATTTTTAAAATGAAATGTTTGAAATATAACAGGTTTAAAATAATTTAAAAATAAAAGAAAGTCAATTTTAAATAATATACAAAAATCTAGGGTTGTTACACTCTCTCCCACTCAAAACTTTTCGTCCCCGAAAAAGAATGAGGTACGGGAAAGCATAGAAAAAGACAGTGTGAAATAAGATTAAGACAAGATGACAAAGAGGTTGAAATTATACCTGATAACTATTGTTATAGGTAGGTTTAACAAGGTGGAGATGATCTTCCCAAGATTCTCCAGAATCAGGAACACAAGCATGAAAAGATATTCTAGAATCTGATTTATTCTTTTCGCTTGACTGACAGTCTATGGGTGGAAAGCAGTGCTAAAATTCAAAATGAGTACCAAAGATTATAAAGATTATAGAAATATTTCTAAATAGAAAGAGTATAGAAAGATGCCTATACCAGTCTGTAGCAAGATAAGGAAAAATAAGGACAACCAATAGACAGTTTGAAAACAAAATAAGATAAGGAAAATAAGGAAAACTAAGAGATGGTTTGTAAAACAAAATAAGATAATAAGTTTGAAACCATGGAATTTTTCAACTTAAATTGATAATTAATTTTACACAAGTTAAATAAATCTTAACTAACTCAAATTTCATTATCTTATCATCCAGTTTTCTTAATTTAACAATCTCTAAGATCATGGATTTGAGAAAAAAAATCATTTATTATACTCATAATGTATTCAATAAATTTAATTCTCCTTTATTCCTAATTAAAATTAAATTTATTCCTTAATATATTTTTATCACCTATGTTGAATATATTTACACTTATTATAGCTGCTTTAATTTATTCTTAGTCCCTTTAACATCATTTTATTGTATAAATTATTCCATTACTCTTTTACTTTATTTACCTCTGTTAATCTTTTTATAACTAAAATTTAAGTGTATAACATTTATTATAACCACTCAAATTCTATTTATAAAATCTTTTTATACTGTATATTATCCAATTACGTTATTAACTTCTAAATAATTAAGGTAAGTTATATTGGAATGTAATAGAATATTATAAAAATAAAACTTTCTAATTCAATTATCTCAGGTTTGAATCATTTATTCAAAAAATTGATTTTCTTTTTATAATTGCAATTATTCTTTAAGATAAATTGTAAGAATTAAATTTTCGATTCCTTTGAAACAATTAAGAGATATATATATATATATATATATATATATACATACACAATATATCAAATCAAATTTAAATCATATATCAATATATATTATAAGTCAAGTCATATTTAGAAATTCAAAATCAATTTAATTTTCCAAAGCAAAACTGTAGCAAAGCTACAGAATGGTCTCTTCGCTTCGAAACTCGAAAATGAATGTCGATGATGCTGCAGTCATCACCGAAATTATTTTCCAGCGACAAAGAAAAGAGCACTGATTTACAAATTAAAAATCCTTTGAAATAATTTCTACTAGAAATACTTTTAAATAATAAATCCTTTTAAAACTTTCAAAACAAAGTTCGAAATCATCGGAAATTAAATTCTAACATTCTTGATTTAAATCTATTTAAATTTCCAAATTAATTTATAACCATGTTTAATTATTTAGATATGAACCTAAAGCCAATGATTAAAAAATACATGCAAAGTTAAATGTTATTTCTTAACACCCAATTCCATTAATTATCAAAATTCAGAAAATTAACCCTATACATATTATAATTATACAAAATTTATCCATCTACTAAATTTAAAACCCATATTGTGTCAGTTTGCTCTGTTCAAGTGTTTTGGAGATCCTATCGATAGCGTTGATCAGACGAACCGATCGGAAACCCAAATCAACATCAACAACTCAAACAACACACTATATAAAACATCTTTAAAATATAAAATTTTCAAATACCAGATTAATTTTTCAAAATAAGGATAGGGATTTAGATTTGATGCACTCAAATCAAAGAGAACTCTGATTTGAATATAAGTTGGAGATAAAAGATAAAATGATTAAACAACAGAATAGGGAGTATGGATAAGCTTATATAAATCGCGGGCAACCTTAACCAGGTCAGCCGTGACTTAACGAAAAGAGCGATGCAGGATTCTGAAGCAAATCTACCTTCGTTCTCAAGAGATGGAATTCAGGCATAGCAAGAGATAGTAGCATCGTAAACCGAGGATACGGGAGTCTTCGGTGAATCAATGCTTTTTGTAAAGAAGTTTCACCCCTTTACAAGTCATTAGAATATTGGCGGGACCGCCAATTCATTAGAAAGATTATTCGGAGTTGAGTTATGGGACACTCCAGAATCAAGAAGACACGAATAGAGGAGGACAAGAATGGACTTTGGAACCAAAGGGAACGTTCCAAAATTCAAAGGAAACCGAATCGAAGAAGAAGGAATTCAAGTTCGAACGAAAGTGATTCTGTAATTAAATTTACCCTATATGCTGAGTTTGCCTAAAACCAGAGCTCTGATACCACATGTAACGACCCGATATTTTCAACCATTCGCATATGCACATGTTGGACTTGAATTGCTCAAAATACCGCGTTGTAAATAAAAATTTGGCAAACTCATCATATACAGTAAATATAAATCACAGATCACAGACATAGAGTAATATAATACAACGGAAACAAAGAAATAGTAGTTCATGAAGCTACTATATAAATACATCAGAGTTAGTTAAGATACAATAGAAATACCAAGATACAACAGGAGTAACAGTATGAAAATCAGGTATAACTTAGAATACAACTGGAATCAACTGGATAACAAAATGAATAGATATATGGTTCTTCAAAGCAAAACTCTAGCTCCAAAGGTGAGTCTCGAATGCTGTATCACTCAGTCTGACCCGAGCGTAAAGCAAAACACAAAACACTCGAGTCAGGACATACATACTTATACAATGTAAACCAACTCAAGTGAACTGTAATAAGGTACAAGTAACTTAAAGAATGCTTGGGATCGCCCATTCTTTAAGGATCCGTTAAACTATTTACTGTATAGTAATATACGCTATATACAGTAGTGTCTAATCAGTAAAGTATAATCATATAGAAAATAGCGTTAAGGGGATGGTGAACCTTAACGCGGTCGGATCTTTAAACCAAAATCGTAGTAAAGCTCGATATGGTAGGTGACACGGCACACAAGGCAATGCCAGGGTAGATATACCAATTACGCACACGGACTGATGGAAATGCATAGCAGCCACTACCGCTCCACCTCGAACAACACTCCCAAATCGAGGGGTGCACCCAAACAATCAAAAGTAATAGAATGATATCGAAGAAGTGCGTCCGATAAGAGGTGCTACCTCATTGGCCCGAGATCGCTCTCGTTTTAGCCACCTTATGCCAACTCACGGGAGTTGGGTCCACGTATATACCTTAGGATCGTCGCCACCATCCTACTTCAATTTGGAAACTCCACCGTGTACACAGTTGTCAAAGTGGTTTTCGGTATCGACAGAGAGTATGTCCATATCCGATCCCGGTCTCTTTAACAACCAATCGTTATTATAACCCGTGGTTATAATTTTAAAATAATATTTTATACTTCAAAATAGAATATCATTTCAAATCCAAATCTTTATCAAAATAAAGATTAAATCAATTCTAAACCATTTCAATATATTAACATATCATATCTTTCCAAAACTTCATTTCAATTCATTTCAATATATCAAAATATCATATCTTTCCAAACTTCATTTCAAATCATTTTAATATATCAAAATATCATATCTTTCCAAACTTCATTTCAAATCATTTTAATATATCAAAATATCATATCTTTCCAAACTTTATTTCAAACCATTTTAATATAATAAAATATCATATCAGTTCAAATCCAAATATTCAACTTTAAATACCCTTTTAAATTCAAAGATATCATTCATTTACTATCATTTCAAATCACTTTTAAATAGTTTATATTCCAATCAAAATAATTCATTTAAACCTTTTAAAAGTGTAATTATTATACTTTCAAATCAAGTATTCAATTTCCAAAGTTTCAAACCATTCTGAGTTCGTTTACTAAGTCAAAACCCATAATTATTAAAATTTCAGCCTTTCGCAGCATTTAGAAAAAGCTGTTATAAGTTATACTTGAAACATTTTTATTCAGCAAAGACAGCATTTAAAACTGCTGTTAAAACTCAGTTTTTAGTTAAATTATGGTTCAAAACAGAAAAGACAGCATTTCAGAAGTGCTGCGGTAACTCAGATTTCAAAACAAAGGTTTTATTTGATTTCAGCAAAGACTGCAGACCACTATAGCTTTTCCAGAGAATGTTAACAGACCTGAGTTCAATATTAGCCTATAAGTTCAACTACAGCAACTACAGCATTTCAGAAATGCTGTAATAGATCTTTTTACACAATTTTAGTTCAATTCAGAAACTATAGTATTTCTTAATGCTATTAAAAGTTAATTCCAGATTTTTGTGTATTTCCAGCAAATAATAAACTTCATTTTAAATCCTTTAAACATTTCAAAATCATATTTTTAACATATATATTTTTTTCACAATAAATTTCTTATAATTAAATCAAATTTTCAACAATTTACTTAATAAATTTAAGTGTAAAAGTTTCCAATTCTTCACATTTCCACAAATAAACTTAACACTTCAAATTTAAATTACCATTTCACAAATTTAACTAAATTTCCAATTTTATTTCATTAACTTAAATCTTTAATTAAAACCAAATTTCACATTTCCAAGTCAAGTTATATTTTAAAAGATCACTTTTAAACATTCATTTATTTAACCACTTAAATTCATACAAAAATCAATAATACTTTATTAAATCATTAAATTCAGATTTGAATCAAATTATCAAATTTCCCATTTTCCAAATAAAATAAAATTTCCATTTTATTCATAACTTAAATTCATTTTAAAAACCAAAATTCCAAATTTCCAAACTTAAGTTATATTTCAAAAATACACTTTTACCATTCATTTAAATTACATTTTTAACTTCTAGAAAAATCCAAATTTCTTTATTTAAACATAAAAAATCCAATTTTAAATCAAATTTCATAATCTTACACCTTTAAAAATATTTAAATTATTCAAAATAATTTATAAAAATAACCACGGGCCTGTATATAGTTTTCTAACCTAGGTCAAGTGATACGGATATGTATCATTTCAATTCGCAGTTTAAAAACAAAAATCCGGGTTCTATCATTTCAAACCCGCAATCCCAAGTTAAAATAAAATAAATATAAACCGTTCAGGCCTATCATTTCAGCCCATAACGATTTTTCCCTATTCTAAAGTCCGTTCGGGTATGTATCATTTCAACCCATAGTGATTCTATTCTAGCAGGGAACTTGCAGTGTGAATATATGCATAAACAATATAAACAATGTCAATATCATAATATAAGGCCGTATATCAGATGTCAGGTGATAATTAACAATTTAAAACATGGAAATAACATGGTATAATATATCATATGATCATCATAAACTTTCATAACATTTTAAATTACTAAGCACTTGTTATCGATTCACCATTTCATAAGTAAATATGTCAGAGTGAGAAAGACTCACCTTTTACAAAGCTAGAGACCAAAACAACACAAGAACGATTCCAAAGGCACGACAGGCACGATTAGATTTGAATGGATGGAGAGCCTTGTAAACAACACAAAATATAACATAAGCACAAATATAAATATTGTAATAAAAAAATAAACACATAAATTATAAACAACAACATTGAATTTGCAAACAATTAAAAATAAGATGAAAATATCACTTTGCCTTGAACAAAAGTGGCTTGCACATGCCAACCCAGGCTCGGCCTATGTCAAATGGCTCGGCCATGTTGGGTCTTGAGCATGTACACTCGGCTATGGTGGTTTCCATGCATGTTAAGCTCGACCATAGAGGATGATGGCAAGGCAAAACAAATGGAAGGTGAAGGCAAGCAAGTGGAAGGGTTTGGATCAAGGAAAGGAAGGTTTTGGGTCAAGAGATGTAAGGATTTGGTGCATCTAAGGTTCAGCCATGGTCAGGTCAGAGGGGAGGCTGATGGTCAGGGGTCAGGTCATGATGGTGGTGGAGCAAGGGGAGGTGGCCAAGGCAAGATATGAAGGTGGTTGTGAAGTTTAGGTCGGCTATGCATAGTTTGCAAGGTTTTTGAGATGTTTTTGTGGTGTTTTCTCCATGGGATGGTCACGACCTGTTATGGACAGAGGAGAGAGATGGTTGTAGGCTGTGGATAATGAGGAGGAGATGATGGTGGTGGTTGGTGGAGATGGTGGTGGTTGTGGCCAAGCAAAACTAGAGAGAAGCAAGGCAAAATCAAAGAGAAAATGAAGAAGAAAAGGAAGGAGAGGTAGCCATTGCTATGTTTTTTATTCTTTCACTTGGCCGTGAGTTTTGAGATGGTGAGAAGGAATAATTCACGTGAAAAAGGATGAATGAAGTGTACGGCCAGCAAGAGAAAAGGAAAAGGAAAAGCAAGCGAAGAGACAGGGCAATGAAAGGTCATCAGCAAATGAAGAGTCAAAAGCAAATGAAGAGGCTTGTCTCTTGGAATTTCCAAATTTATTTATACAAAATAAACTAAATAAATTTCAGTAAATACTTTTAAAAACCGAAACAAAGTGAAATAAAATGAAAATAAATAAATAAATTTAAAGAAAATAGAAAAAGAATTAAAGAAATTGCTTAAATATTGAAAACAGGGTTCAAAAATTACAATTAAATCATCATTGGCTTTGGAAAAATATCTACTTCATTTTAAAAATATTCTAAAGCAAAAATTTGAAATAAATAATTCATTTATCATTTCTAAAGTGAAATAAATAATTAAATTTAGAGAAAATAAAAAAAAAACTAAAGAAATTGTTTAAAAATTGGAAACATGACATGACAATTACAAATAAGATACCATTGACTCTAGAAAATTTCTACTTCACTTTAAAATAAATAAAAGGTCAAATAAATAAAATAAACGAGGAACAAAATAAATTGGAAATGAAAATAAAATAAGAATTTAAGAAAGTAGAAAATAAATAAAGAATTTCTTTAATTAAATGAAACTGGAAATTAGAAATTATAAGCAGAATACAACTGACATTGAAAAATGTCAATTACACTTTGAAAAATGTTTTAAAACCAAAATATATACATAACAAGTTATTTTACCCATATTAGAACATTACATGACCAAATAAAATATTATTTATACAATTTAAAATAAACAATTTTGTTAAATACAGCAAATTACACACAATATTCAAAAGGGCATAACTTTCACATTATAAATCAGATTTCAATGAAACAAAAAGCAGTATTCTTGAAATTATATTTACTTTCATAATAAAAGGTAAAATTTAAGAATTTAAATATTTAAATTTTAAATTTTGAAATTCAAAGTTTGACCAGTTTGAACAGATATTCACTATTTAGTGAAATATCCAATTTATACTAGTTTGAAACTAAAATTCACTTAATAATCAACATTTATATTTTTAAAATGAAATGTTTGAAATATAACAAGTTTAAAATAATTTAAAAATAAAAGAAAGTCAATTTTAAATAATATACAAAAATCTAGGGTTGTTACAGTTTCATCGGATCCGTAATGTGATATTATTGTTAGATTTCAATTTTAGTGTCAATCGGATTTACGGTTTGTCCGGGGCAAGCCAAAACGCATCGAAATCGGTTTTAATCGGTTTAATTTAAATTTGATCGTTTATTTTCGTAACTCTCACATACGATCGAATTAGCTTCCGAAACACGTTCCATTGTGTTCGGAACGTGGGGTAAACCTTAGAATCGCCAGCTGGCACGCTCGATTTGGAGTTCGGAAAAATTTCGATGAATAGTGTTTCGTTGAATTTTCTATAAAAGGACCTCCTTATTTTCATTTGCAACACAAGCAAACACAAACCCTAATTCAATGCTCAGCCGCCATTAACAATTCCAATGGCCAGGAAACACCGATATTTTCCCCCAATTTTCTTCAAATCTACACATTAATTCGACAAACTGCCTAAACGAAAGTTGTAGAGCTACGTGAGATCTTCGTTCTCAATGGTAATGATCGAATTTGGAGCAACAGATCGACGTCAATCTTTACTCCAAGTCGCTGCAGTCATGCTCCTTTTTTGAGGCACAGGGACGATCGAGTTTGTCTATATTCGTGGAGAAGATGGAGTCGAGTACAAGCTTCGTAAGGGTGGTGGCTGATCGGAGGCAAAAACAGTGGCCATATGGGTTATTTTCGTTTGAAACCTGATGGGGGGGAGAAAGGGTGAATGGCTACGATCTGGAGTTGAAGATCAACGGCCTGGATGAGTTGTAGGGTTTAAAATTGAAATGGAAATTGATTTTATATATAAATTAATTCGTACGAACTTCTAAACATCATATCTTTGTCATACGAGGTCGAAAAATTACGAAACAAATTGCATTGGAATCGTTTCGACAAGCTCTACGCAATGGAGCTGGTTTGGAGTCAATTGGAGCTAGTGAAAATTTTGGGTAAAATTAAACGTATCCGAAATAAAACGCTGCAACCGTTATTGAAAGCAAAGTGAGAACTTCTCACTCAATCGAATATTTTGTTTCGATTTAAATTTTAAATAGTTGAGATTTAAAATTGTTGATAGTGTTGATTGTGTGAATTGAATGATGGTTGCTATTTATTGTGTTAAATAGACCCTATACGCCGTATATTAAGCGGAGGTTATTTATTGAAAACATATACTGCGATAATTCCATCGTGAAGTGGAATTGGTATTATATATGTATTTGGAGTTGATTTCCCGCATTATATAGCGGATGAGACCCTATTGCGCCGCATATTAGCGGATAATATTTATAAATCCCATATACCGCGATATTCCACTTTGAAGTGGAATTGGTATTGTGCTAACATCTGTGGATGCAGGGAAACAGGTTGGAGGGATCCAACTGGATTCCTCAAACATTTGAATTTATTTCAATGTTGTGTGTTGATTTATTTATAATCGCCGTGTGATTATTTACTTATAATCTTGAATGATTATATTTGTGATTGAATTCGTTGAAGGCTATAATTTAGCCGAATATATTTTTGGTATCATTGGATACCAGAAATGAATAAATTGGATTTTTGAAATTAAAGTTGAAATTTTAAGTAAATTCTTTTGAAAGAATTGGGTGAATTTAAAGGAAGAAATTTTAAAAGCATAAAGTTGATTTTCGAAATCTTATCGAATTATTTCTAAAATATGGTAAAAGATTTTATAAATGGATTTTTGAATAGTATTTTTCGAAAGTCGAAAAATTTATTTAAAAATGGAATTTTAAATGGTTTGGAAGAGATAAATGAATTTATTTTAAAAGGTGATTAATTTCTAGAAATCAATTTATAATTGATTTGGTATTTGAAAATAAATCTTTGGGAAATCGATATGAAAATTTATTTGATGTTGAATGAAAAAGAATTGATTTGTGTTGAAAATGAATTTTGAAATCAATTTGTAATTGATTTGGTGTTTGAAATAAATGTTTGGAAAATAAATTTGGATTTTGAAACAAATTTGGAAATCAATTTGAAAGTTGATTTGGAGTTAAAAATGGATATTTGGAAATTTAATTTCACAATGGAATTTATAAAGGAAAGGGGAATTTGTTTTAAAAAATAAACATTGATTTATTTTTGAAGTGTGGAAAATATGATTTGAAATTGTTTTCAAAGTGATGAAGTGTGGAAATAAATTTACAGATTTGAGATATAAATTTGAAATAAATCGATAAGGATTTATATAATTGGTTTAAAGGAATGTGATTTGAAATTGTTTTCAAATGGTTGAAGTGTAAACCGTATCTCGCGAAGAGATTTGAAATTTAATAATTTGGAAAAATAATTATTTAAATTGGATGTTTGTTGTGAATGTTGTTTGATAGTTAAATAACCAACTATCAATATTTGCCTTTGAAATGGCACTTGATTTGTTTTTAAAACAAACACTCACTATCCGGGTTAGCCGGGAAAAGACCTTTGTGTCATATAACCCATTCCGATTTAGTGATACGACGATATGGATCGTATTGAAGACCGGTATTGAAGACCGGATATTTTCAAAAATGAAAGGACAACCTATCGAATGTCTCTGCACCGAGTTGCTCCGGTATAGAGATTTATAGCACTCTTCTTGTGATGGGAAGTCCGGACGTGATTAGTGAATATCCGGATTGCAAGGGCTTCTTTGGAAGTGCCTTCGGTTCCGTTCAATCCCGGAACGGACTTGTATGGATGTGTGTCTAACGTTACACTTTGAGATGTAAAGCTAGTTTCTATCAAATACATTTCTGTTGGTGGCGGGGAATTTATTCTCTTAGCTTAACACCCTTCTCTGAGACGTATGAGCTCAGAGGTTATGTAGTTGATGGTTACTAGTGATACATTCCCAATTTGGTAATGTGGCATACGAAGTGCTGTTGATCAATAGTTGATCAAAGTGGCTTTGTGAAAAAGCACGGCTTTGTGAAAAAGCATAGCTTTGTGGACGAGACTTCGTCGAGCCTCACAACCCGATAATGGTCGAAACAGGAATGTTGCGGCAAAGGTTTGTAGGGGTAGCACCCCTAGGGTATGTCATTTCCTTCTGGATAAATGGTGATATCATGGTATGGAGCCCAGATATTTTACCTATGTTGATTATACTTTGTGGTTGTTGCTTTGTGATTGAGGATCCTCGTATAAAGGTCGGTGACGACCGGGGGATGACATAGCTCGTGTGTTAGTTACCTAGTTACAGCTTGGTTAAAGCGTGAGGTAGCGTCGACCTTGTGTTTGCAGAGATCCGGTTAGGATCCGGGGTGTCTTTCCAGAGGCGTTTTCTATTTCGGTGTAAGGAAGTTCCTTTGCCTGACCATTTGTTGGAAATCCAAAGAAACAATACGAACCTTGTACGGTTTTAGTTGTAGAACCTGCCATTTACTTATGGTGGTCACCACTGTTTAGATGGTAGCTATAGTAGGCATACAATAATGGTTGTATGCTGGCTAAGATCAATATTATATTTTCGAAATTGTTTTCGACACTATGCACTAATGATAATAATATCGAATGATTTTGCGTAGTAAGCATTTTTGACTATCATAAGAAGAAATCTCCTCCAATTCTGCGTTTGCATTGTGTGTGTGGCGGGAGGTCTTATGGTAGTTTCATTTTCCAAAAGCATTGCGAAATTGTTTTGTTTTCTTTGTGAAGATAAACTGTTTTAGTTCTCACACCAGTCACCATGACTGACCTGGAGTTTATTGTTTCCTTCCTAAACTCTAGGTGCCCACCAATTTCCACACGGGCAGTCTAGAGTCAGGTTATCAGGTCGTTCTGGATTCAGGAGATGCTTTGGAGCTCAGTGGCGAGCTGGATGGCAAGACGTATCACTTGTATAGGATATTATTTATTCCGCTGTGTATTCTGTATGAGGTCAAGTTTATATAACTGTCCAGTGTTGTGTTGTATATTGTTGTGTAAACTCTGATGATGATGTAATGTATAAAATGATATAGTTCTTTGATTTAAAGATTATTCATTTATCTATTATATGTTGTTCCGCTGCGAATGTGAGATTCTGATGTTGTTTCTGTTTCTGTGTTTCTGTTCTTTCTTTTTCTTCTGTCTTCTCCTACCTCTTCTTTTTAACCCTAATGGTTCGGTTTTCCGGCATTCGATTGTGCGGCATTTGATACAGTGGACGTATTAATATTGACTTTCGAGCGTCGAAAAGTCGCGATCGTTACAGCCAACTTATATCAGAAAATGGTGGGTGTGCACAACATCTTCCATGTTTCTCACCTACAGAAGGCTGCACACAACTCGAGCGTGACAATTGCACTAGATCAACTAGATGATATCAAGATTGAACCAGAAGCTTTGAAACCTCGTAGGCCAGTTTGTATTGTCGAACGTGATACAAAACTGTTCAGAAGGAAGACAGTGGAGTTAGTGAAGGTTCAATGGGTTGAAAGCGAAGGCGATTGTACATGGAAAACCGAGGAGAGCATGAGGGCTACACATTTGGAGCTCTTTGCATGGTAAGGCCTACTGTTTATCGTATTTTCTTTCACTTTCGATATAATATAGGATAGATTAGTATCTCGCATATTAGGATAAGTTTACCTTCACTATTGGTTGCATGGCCGCTTGTTTGATATGTATGATGGTTGCATATGATTGATAGGCCTATAGGGTAGCTATGTTTGATTTATTTGGAGACTTAAGGGGCAAAATTCCTAAAGCGGGAGAGTGTAATGACCCATATTTTATGTATTGGAGGATCGTAAAATATTTATCTTATTCACATGAGGTCGTGAGACTCTAAAACTTTGGAAAGTGGCTATTAGGGACGCTTTCCACATATATGATTTTTGCCGAATTTCTATATGACCGTTTTAACCCTGAGAATTTTGTTTGGACTATAACTTTTGATAGGAGCCAAATCATGGTCTCAAATCACTTCCATTGCTTCAGGATGATGGTTTTCCATTGTGTAGAGTGGTCATAATTGAAAAATGGATATACCGTTTGAATGTTATAGTTGCTTTAAGTTTTGGCTTCTATTGGCCTATATTAGTGGATAGTTAACTAAGCCCGTGCTTAGACCCACTAATCGATATCGAAATTTGTGCTAAGTGATGGCTGTAGGAATTGATCTAAGTCATTTCCATATTCCCCAAAATACCTCTAAACCTCTACTAACTCTAATTTCATCAAAAAAATCTACATTTTTCTTACTAATCTTAGTCAAACCATCAATTAGAGAGGTGATTAGCATATAGGAGCTAAAGATTATCATATTGGCTGATTTACATTTCTCATCCTTGTTGTCCACTCTAGATCTAAGGAGAAAAATTGGTATTTTAGGTATTTGGTGAGTGGTTCTTGAACTTTCACCCTACTATGCATGTTTATATGGTTAAAAATGATATTTTTAACATGTTTTCAATTCTAAATTGTTTCTAACTTTAATCACATTTTTATAAATGTTTTCTAAGTTTAATCGAAAAGATGGGTTGTTACATAGCAAGTCTAGGTGCGACGTAGTAGTTGTGCAAAGGACGGACTGGATGGAGCTATCTCGTATTATATATGGATTATTATGCTTATTCCATTGTGCAATACTATGGAGCCTTAACAGTGCTTACTTATTACTATTATTATTATGAGATAGTAATTTGGTAGTTAGAAAATAATTTAAAGGATTTAAAGTGGTTTTTAAATGGTTTGTATCTTCTTTTATTTATGTGCATATGCTAGCGCAAAAGTTAGATCTAGATTAGGGTTTGCTTGATTATCATGTTCTTATGTATATGCATGTATGAATGGATGTATATGTATGATATTCCATGTTTGTATACTGTGCTTTGATATGGTTTGCTAATGCTTTTAGGTAGTTAGGAAAGGAGTGGTCGAATTAGCAAGTTGAAGGTAAAGATGGTCGGAACTGGATGAAACTTGAAAATGGAGTTCTAAAGCATGGGCCTAGGGTTCAGGTCACATCAAAATTGGGGCTAAGTTTTCTGATTGGTACCAAGAGCTTTCTGATCTATACCGAGAGCTTTATGTTGGTGGTGGATGTTTGGTTCTTCAAGGCAAAGGTAGGGTTGATGAGTGAAGGTCAAGTACATTAGCTACGTATTGCACTACATACCGAGAGCTTTGGAGGACATGGAAACGAGAACTTTTGGAGTTGGTACCGGGAGCTTTGGAATTGATATCAAGAGCTTTGGAACGAAATGGTCGGGGTCAAAGCACTAAAAAGATGGAACATTTGAAGCAAGGAGTAAAAGGTAGCCAAAATTGGCTAAAGTACCCAACTCGGTACCGATAGGTTTTCTTTGATAGGGTCGGAGTCAAATTTCCATGAAGAGAATTATAGGCTCTACAGGTCGTGCCAAAGGTGTTTGTTCGTTTGTTTTGTGTTTGATGGAGTGGTAGTAGCATAATTATAGCTTTGGAACTTTAATGATGGTAACTCGATGTTGAAAGGAGTTAGGTTCCGACGATGGAAGCTCATTGTTGAAAGGAGCCATGAGAATAGTTATCCATAGATGGTGGGTTCTATGAAGGTTGACCTATGGATAAAACGTTTGAATGGTTCTATCGTTGATTGGAGGAATGTGGAATGGTTCCTCGAATAATGCAGACTAGATGGAGCAAGGAAAGGGTTTTGATACGCATGCTAAGGGATTGTTGATACTCGGAGTGTTTTCTGATGTACTCAAGCATGGATATTGTTAGTGCACACATGGGTTCTTTGAAAGGCTACCATGAATCATTTGAAAGGATTATATACCCTGGATCGGTGGAATGTATCAAGTATTTAGCTTCGGGCTATAAGATATGGGAGTGCACAAAAAATTGAGATTTCCATAATTCCCTGATAGACGAAAGGTCATACGAGTTATCATATATCCAGGGCACATATGTGTGATAGTGAGTATTGTCTAATGGATGCTATAGTTGCTTAGTTGTTTTCTTCCGTATTCTTTCACCCTAGGGATGTCGTTGGAAATAGGTATTAGGGATAGAGATACCTGGCCACCCGTCATCAGGTTGGGCTTGTAGTATACCTTTACTATATTCATAAAGTAGCATGTTATGTTTATTATGTGCAAACTCTTTGGTTGCAGGGACAGGTCGGGTATAGTTCGCATACCCTCAATCCTTACTATATTGACTTGTGTAGTATTTTTTAGATTCATTTACCGCTCACACTAGACCGTTGTCTGACCCAAGGTTTTACACTTTGCTTCTTATTATCTTGGTTACTCTTAAATGCTTAGACTAGAGAGCATGTGACATCCCAAAATTTTATCATTTTGATTCTGGATATTTAATTAATTTTAAATATTCAAATAATTAGTGTTTAAAAATCCAAATAATTTGTATTCAAAAATTGGCATTATTTAAATATTTTAATTATGAAATAAATATTGATTAAATGGATTTAATAGCATTATTTAACTCCTTTTAATTAATAAATACTAATGAGGAACTCATTTTGTAAATTTATTTACAATAATAAATAGTTCAAATAAATAACAAGAAAAATCAATTGTTAATAAAATGACTTGATTTTTATTGTAGTATTTTTAATTGAATTTATTTGATTTTTCCATAATTTTTAATTTGGAAAATGTTTAAAATTGTCCTTTGAAGATTCTACGGTGAACGATGATATTTTTGAGATTTCATATAATAAAATAATCTATGTATTTTATTGTTAATTTGTGATTGTGTCTCATTTTGCTGCATGATCATATTTTATTTCTACCGTTCACGGTTTATGCACGTATAGGATATTAAGGAGCGGAGTACCGCAAATATTTCATTTCAATTTTTTTTTAAGATCAAATCAAATTCAATTTTTTATCACAATCCATCGATGTTGATTTGATTTTTGATATGAAGTGTTGCTTGTAAAATTAGTTTAGCTTAAGTTGGCAGTTGAGAAATTTTTTTATAAAACTTAAAGAAAATTCAACTTAGTTTTCCCATTTTGATTTTCTCCCTTCCCTCCTTGTTCTTTTACAATAAACGAAAATAGTCTCAAAGCTTCAAAAATTAAAATCAAACATTATAGTCAACGAAAAGTCCTAAAACAAGCATCTTAAATCTCGTGTTGAGTAGATCTACAATTCCATGCCTTTTCTGTAGCACGCCGCTTCGGTTGGAGTTGTTCGATAGTCGTGAATGTGAGAAATAGAAGATAGGATTTTGATTTTTTTTGAGATTGAAGTGGTTTTGGGCTTTAGATTCGAGTTTGTTGTGTCGTATTGCATCGATGTGGAGAGTTTGGAGTGGTGTGTCTCTTGTTGGGTGTCATGATATTGGTGGTCGAGGAGAGGTAGTGCTCAGGTCGAGTTTTACAGGTGGCAGTCAAGCTTCCAAATTATAGCATGGTTGAACTTGTGATGCAAAAAGAAGCGAATAGGTGATGGTCGGAGGTGCCCTATGTTGTCGATTAGGTGCGACACATGGACGTAGGAATTAAGGCAATAGGTCAGATTTGGGAAGAGAGAGTCGAGTTCGTTCTTCACGGGTCCGGCAAGTCTAGTTGGCAAAGAGAAGACCAATGGCAAATTCCATTCGTCGTTGAATGGAGCGTAGCTCCATGTCGTTCGGAATTGATGCACTACAAGTGGGTTCGATATATCTCTCTACACATGAATTTGTATTTGAGAGGGAGAAGGTTTGGGTAGACAATTAAAGGAGTAATTAGAATTTTAATTAGATGGTTAAGTAAATTTAATGATTTAATTGAATCAAATCTTATAAATTAAATATATCTTGCTCATACGAGGTCGAACTCGGATGCAGTCAGTTATGTTAGGCTTGTAGGAATGTTTGGCTACGCGTTGGAACTTGTTTCATTGAATTTGGAGCAAACGAAATTTTGTCTAAAATCGAACGACCAAACCGGAACGTGGAAGTGTCCTCTAGAATTTCGATGAGTTTACTCTTTTTTAAATAAACTATTTGATATCTGTGTTGCTATAAATTTTTATTGAATGCTTGTGTGATAGTTTATATTATTGTTTGATTATTTGTTTGGATTTTAAATCCTGCTTGAAAAGCGAATGGCATAAATAACTATTGTGTTGCAGGGGACAAAAAAATGGAAAATTGAAGTGTACATAGTGAATAGGTCGCTACGGAACATTTCGAAATACACATTCATATGTGTGATTTACATGAGACTTTTACAGAGATACCTTAAGGGGTTTCTTGCCAATATTTATTTATTTACTTATATTCTTATTTTGCTTATATTGATATTTGGTTGAAATATTTATGACATACTGTTTGATTTGAATAACCATCGTTATAATGATTTTCGCTATACCGTCACTTGTGAAGTATCATTCCCTTAAACCTTTTTATGTATTTAACTTGAGCTTGTATTTTCTCAAAATAGATGTTTAATTGTGTTTTTCACTTTGAAAGTTGTTTAAACTATATTTTCAAATAATTTAGGAATTTTGAAAATAAAGGATGAGTGTTGTTCAAAATTTACAAAGGAGTTATAAATTTAATTAATCATTTTAATAATGTTTTTTTTAATAATGATGTTTAATATTAATTAATCATTTTAATAAATAATGTTTAAAGTTAATTAATTTTTTTAATAAAAGTGATTAAAGTTAACTAATTGATTTAATAAAAGTGATTAAAGTTAATTAACTGATTTAATAAAGATGTTTAAAGTTAATTAATTTATCTATTAAAGGAGTTGTAAGTTTGGTTAATTATCTCTTGGGATAATTAATGCGTTTTAAATTGTTTAAAAGAATTATATTAGTTATCCTACCGGAGGATTAACATTGTTTTAAATTTATAAAAGCATTTTAATTGATTTATTATCTTTCGAGACAATAAAATTTGTTTGAAATTTATAAATGATAGTTTATATAACGGAAAAATCTTTTGAAAGGAATTGTTTTTAAAAATAAAAGCTAAGTGTAAATTGTTTGGGGTTTATAGTAAACAATGTTTTAATGACATTTGGTTTTGACCCTTCTTTTCTTTATACACTTAGAAGTATACTTGCTCTTTAAAAGAAATATTTTCAAGAGTTTTTTTAAAGTGTTCTACAAATATTAGTGATATAAAAACCAAGCACAAGTTTGATTTTAGAATTTCAAAAGTTTGATTCGGTTATAGAAAGGATAAGAAATTTAATTTCCGTAAACGGTATCGTTTAAATGGAAGGAATTAGTCATATTATTAGCACTAAACGTAAAGGTATGGAAACTCGTTTCTATCTCGAAGGTTAAAATCATCGTCAAGGCAATTTCGAGAGGTAACACTACCTTAACTTGCTCGATTGATTTTTAACTAAGCGATGGTACAAGTTTGAAATCGACGAGTAGTGGTAATGGTATGAGATTTGATTTCTATATACGATCATTTTGATTATTTACAATAGTTGATTTATTGACTATCGATTCAACTTTATTCTTTGTGTATCGTCAATCTAAGACGATTTCTTGCTCATTTGAGTGTTGAAATCCTTGGTTGGAAATGACTAAATCCAAAGCGCGAGTGGTGGCCAAGCTATGTGGGGTTGCTCGCATTAGGGTATCTTCACATCTACTTTAGATTGGATTCGGTTGTATGCTCGCGGAGATGTGAAATACTCGAATCCTTGGTAAGGTTGGCGGGGGTTTGACTTTGAGTTCCTGAGGGAGTTCTAGAGTATATGACTGTTATCCAGCCTTTTTCTTGGCTATATTCGAACTTACTTGACAAGTTAGACTCGATTGTCCTTGGAACCGACAAATCAGATTAACAATTACGAAGCGCAGAGATCAGGCACAAATGATAATATGAAGTAGTGATGAAGCTAAAGTGGAAGGCGAACTTAGTAGAACGCTAAGAATATGAAAATACACCTTTTCCAAAAAATGAATCAGGTACGATCCATATTCACCAATTATGGATAATACTGTATCGATATTACAGTTCAATTCAGCGGAAAACGATCAATGTCTCATAATCTACAAGTCGAATACGCATGAAACTTTGGGAACATAGTATATCGAAGGGTAGAGCCCACCATATCAATCGCATGCCAAAAGGAGCCAAAAAACAAATGGTGTCGATCGTTATTATAAGTGATGTGGGACCCGTGTTCGATACTGTGACTTCTTCTAGATTTAGAGACTCCACTACCGAAATTTTAGGAAGATATTTCATCGTCTTCCCCTATAAATACAGATTTGATTTCATTTTCGAGATCTTTATGCTGCTATTTCCTTTGTGCTCCATTGTAACTTCGAATCATACCTGATCCATCCCTCTATACTCAGCAATTCAAGTGATTAATAAAATTATTTCTCCAAAGTGGACATAGGTTTTCAACGCCAAATGACTATAAATCATTGTGTTCTTGTTATTGCTTATTTTCTGTTATTTAGTTGCTTGTTTCCTCTATTTTTATTGGATTCTCTTTATTTATTTCTCTACAAAATCTCTATTAGATGTTTGTGCTAATTTTTGGTGAAAACATTTTTGGTGCTCTTACTGAGAGAAACGAATTCTCAGGATTCCCATATTCGCGAGTTAGACCCATCTTTCAACCGACATGCTTCTGTTTCTATTCAGATTTGCAAAAGTGTGAGGAAAACTATCAACAGTGGTTAGGAACATCAGATCTACCTCTCAAAACGCAGAAGGAAATGAGAATGACAACATCCAACAAGGAGGCCAATGCAATCTACCAGTAGATGTTAATGCTACCAATCCAATTGATGTTCAGAATCCAATTGATTCCATCACAAGAGCCAATTTCCAAAACCTGATGAGAGAGCTCATGGATAGCCACCGATAGTTGAACCAGTAGATTTAAGCCAATATCAATCTAATGAATCAACTCAGAGATCAACAACGTAGGAAAACTAGGAGGGAGCCAACTCCCTATCCAGCATTGGAAAGCTCAACTTCATTAGATGACCATCACAGGCGTAGACGCCGCAGAACCAACGAATATCATGCAGAAGCATCTGGATATCAACACATAGCAATCCCCGGGTAGCCAGGACCGATCGAATCCGATCCCTCAATAAGGACCGGGGCCGATCCCTCCCCTTGGGGAGAAACTTTACCTTTTTCTGATGAAATTCGAATCAGAGCCACTGCGGTTGATCTAGATGTTGGGGTTCAAGTTAATGTAGATCAGTTACCTCTCCGGAATGATGATGATATGAACGCACATCAAGAGGATGTTGAGCCAAGAAAGTGTGGAATGGCCCATAGACATCGATCGAACTATTCAGGTGAGGTGGAGGATGACCACTGCTTGGCTCCAACTATCCAAATGACGGACTTGACGACTCTGATCATGCAGCTAGTAAGGGAGAGCCAAGGCTTGACCAATAATGATTGGGGGATCTCAAGAAGTCATACCCATTCATAGAAAATGTTTTACATGTGGTGGAATATCTGAGGAGATTTAGCATGTTGTCGATGCCTGCCTACGAGGGAAAAACCGACCCAAGGTAGCACATCATGAGATATGAATGGCTGATGGACTCCGAATGAGTGGATGATGCCCCGAAATGCAGATGTTTTCCCATTACTCTTTCCAGCATAGCAACGATGTGGTTCACGAGATTGCCCCAAGGTCAATCTCTAGATTTGATATTTAGCAACAATATTTGTAGAGCACTACCGCATGCATGCAACTCGCTCCAAAGATGTAATGTCCCTATCAAGCGTGATCTAGGCTCCGATAGAATCTCTCAAAGACTATTTGAAGAGATTTCATACAACCATTATAGAAGTCAGTAATCCGAATGACCATTCAATATTAATGGCAGTAACAAGAGGGATTCACCCGGAATCTGATTTTGGCGATTGATTACCTGGAAAACCACCCGCGATGTTGGAGCATTTCTATGCAAATGCAGCTTAGTATTTAAGGAAAGAGGAAGCTAGATGCTCTAGGAAGAAGAATGTTATGGGACCGAGTGGAGAAGTAGTGTAGAGTAACATTGTAGTGAAACAGTCCGAGGAGATTTCTGGGAAAGTTCAAGTAAATGTCCGTGATAAATCGAATCAGCAAATGAAAGGCGGTGATAGGAACCATGAACGAAAGAGGGATTTTGGAAAAGGAAATTCAAGGATTCCAATGTACCATACCTAAATACTACTGAATATGTTACTAGAGAACTTCTACTTGTCTACATGCAATACCATGTAGTATAGGAAGCCTCCTTCGAAAGAATTGATGGAGAAACAAAAGCAGACTAGAAAATATTGTCGATTCCACGAATTCTATGGTCATAACACGAATGAATGTAGGCATCTCCAGGATGTTATCAAGAAACTGATTCGGGAAAGAAAACTATAGCAGTTTGTTAAATCCCCGCAGGATGGCGAGTAGGTGACATCTGACCCCAACTGAGGATAAGCTCCGCACAGGTTTGAGAGGCCAGCACGAACTAGTGGAAGATTAGTT
The DNA here is from genome assembly GCA_030737815.1 of Allium fistulosum. NCBI lineage: Eukaryota > Viridiplantae > Streptophyta > Magnoliopsida > Asparagales > Amaryllidaceae > Allium > Allium fistulosum. Next base: position 538,394,016 of record CM060901.1, on the reverse strand, counting down.
ATCAATACAATAATCAGAGGACCACATCCATTTGATAAGAGCTGGCACGAGATGGAGCGCTATGCTAGCGCAATCAAGCACATGAATTTTTAGTGTTGTTCAAATATAGAAGATGAGGCTCCAGCCAAACAGCAGCGTACAATGGCAGATGACATTATATTTAGAAAACAAAGATGCAAATAAGGTGTTGGCACCGACGATGAACCCAATGGTCATTTCGGCCATGATCGGCCCCGCCTTAGTGAGGAAGATCTTGATTGACTGTGGTTGTTTCATGAATATTATTTTCAAAAAGGCTAACGATCAGATGAGGATGGAAATCAAGGACTTGAAACCGTGAAAAGCCCGCATCTATGGCTTTAACAGTGTTATGACCAAAGCTTTCAATTAGGTTGAATTACCTATGGAGTTGGGAGAAGGCGGTCGCACGAGAGTGTGGATGTTGCCATTTGTTGTGTTGGATGAGGACTCTCCATATAACATTTTCTGGGTCGACCAAACCTTGCTGAATTCCGGGCAGCCATTTCCCCTTGGTATCTTACCTTAAAATTTCCAACTGAGAATGGCGTGGGAGTTGTGCATGGGCAGTGGTCGGGAGTGAGGATGGAGCGTCGGCCAACTCTCATACATCGCTTGCTTCGCACCTCACGAGGGGGACCCGGAAGGTATACTGGTACCGCATTAGCCACTATTAGAAACCCCTAATGAAAGGATCACTCCGTTTCACCTTTACTAGATGGAACAGGGGATCAGGCAACCGGACATGCCTACTATGTGGCTAAGTTGAGGGACGCTCAGTGGAAGGAGAAAGGTAAAGGTGTGGACAAGTGTCTCTGCATCCAAGCCACCGAGGATTGACAACCAACACTTGGGCCTTGGCTCAAGCGCCACAGTTGGTTCTATAAAGTTATATATCCGAGCGATGATGAGAAGGATCCCAAAGGAACCAAGGCTGCACCGACTGAGCTGACAATTGACATCACGGCCAACCACGATGACCCATCGTGGGTACTAAAGACCAAATCATAGGTCAGCCCCCCTCGATGATGATAGAACTTGCTGGTTTTCTCCAAACGAGTTTTGATTTGTTTGCTTGGACTCATTCTGATATGGTGGGATCTAGCCTGCCATTGCGAGCCACACATTAAATATCAATACGAGGCATGTCCCAGTGAAGCAGAAAAGGCGCGGTATGGATCTGGAGAGATTTTCCACCCTTAAAGAGGAGGTGGATAGACTCAAAACCAATGGGTTTATCCGCTATGCCCTCTACTCTAAATGGGTATCCAATCCTGTACTTATGAGAAAGGAGAACGGAAAGTGGCGAACATGTATCGACTATTCGGAATTAAACAAGACGTGTCCGAATGACAGTTTTCCCCTTCCAAGGATCGACTAACTGGTGGACTCAACCATAGGACAGGAGTTGCTATCTTTCATGGATGCGTACTCCGGATATAATCAAATCCTAATGCATACACCAACCAAGAGCACACCAGCTTTATTACAGACGTGGGGTTGCATTGCTATGTAGTAATGCCATTTGGACTAAAGAATGCTAGAGCAACTTATCAGCGCGTGGTCAACCGAATGTTTAAAGATCAGATTGGAAAGACAATAGAAGCATATGTGGATGATATGCTCGTGAAGTCACGATGAACAAGCGACCACATTAGAGACTTAGCAAAGATGTTTGATATCCTTCGATATTACAAAATGAAGATCAATCCTCTAAAATGTTCCTTTGGCTTTGCATCAGGAAAATTCTTTGGTTTCATTATCAATGCTCGCAGAATCGAAGCTAATCCCGAGAAGATTCAAGCAATTTGCAACATCCAGGCGCCAAAGACTATCAAACAAGTACAAAGCTTAGATGGGAAGGTTGCAACCCAAAGCCAGTTTATTTCCAAAGCCACTGATAAATGTATTCCTTTCTTCGACCTGATAAGAAGAGAGAGAAGGAACTTTGAATAGACATAGAAGTGTGAAGATACATTCCAAGTTTTGGTGAACCAATTAGAGAGATCTTCCATCTTGTCAAAGCCGGTGGATCGCGAAAATTTGTATATCTACTTGGCCATGTCGGTACACGCTATAAGTGTCGCAATGCTTCGCGAGGAGAATCGAATCCAGAGACCGGTCTATTATGTTAGAAATTGATTAACAAGAGCTGAAAGAAACTATCAAAAGATAGAGAAATTGCCGTACTTCTTGTTGATTGCTTCATGAAAGATCTACCCCAATTTTCAGGCTCATCCCATCAACATTTACACCAATCAGCTAGTACCACAGGTCTTATAGTGACCTGAGACGTCTGGAAGGTTACTAAATTGGAACATCGAATTGAGCCAATCCAACATCACTTATCTCCCTCGAAAAGCCATCTAAGGACAGGCACTGGTATACTGTATAACAGAATTCACTGCACAGGATGACCTTCCAAAGAGCGGTGGAGCCCCTACCATTTGGTGGAAAATGTACACGGATGGAGCATCCAATGATCGTTGTTCTGGAGCCGGAGTCATACTAGTAACTCAAGAGGATTTATTAATTTGCTACACTTTAAAGCTTGAATTCCCTTCAATAAACAACGAAGCTGAGTATGAAGCTCTAATTGTTGGACTCAAACTTGCCTGAGAACTGGGAATAAAATCTCTTGAAATCTTTTGTGATTCCCAGTTGATGGTAACTCGAGGGAGATTACCAGCTAAAGTACAATGACTCACTTCATACCTTATCCAAGTCCAAGAGCTATAGATTTAGTTTGAGTATTATGACATCATGGACATTCCCCGGGATCGAAATAAAGGGGCTAACTCATTGGCAATGTTTGCTAGCACCGGGGATGCACAACAATGGGCATGGTTCCAGTCAAAGTACTAGACGCTCTAAGCATAAACCAGATAGAAATCGACTGGGTACTAGAGATGGAGCTTTAGAAGGAGTCGTGGATGACTCCCATTAAAGATTATTTGCTATAGGGAGTCCTTCCCAAATGGAAGAATGAAAGATGACAAATCCTCCGCAAAGCTTTACGATATATCATTCAGGAAGGAGTCATGTATAGAAAGAGTTTTTCATTCCACTGCTTTGGTGTATCGCTCATGATGAAATAAAATGAGTCCTAAGGGAACTTTATGAAGGGGAATGTGGCGATCACACTGGAAGGCAAACCCTAGCAAAGAAAATACTCCATTATGGGTATTGCTGGCTAACTGTCAACCGAGATGCTGCTGATTACGCTAAGCGATATGACGAATGCCAAGTGTATGCAAAATTTTCAAGAGCTCGGCCGTCGGAAATTACACAAATAGCCGGTCCATGGCCATTTGCGACATGGGGCAAGATATTATCGGTTTCTTATCGATATCTAATGGTGGTGCAAAGTACGTCTTCGTAGCAGTTGATTACTTCACCAAATGGGCCAAAGCAGAACCTTTAACCATGATCATAAGGAAGAAAGTAATCAACTTCATTGTTCGAGACATCGTCTATAGTTTTGGCCTTCCATAAACCATTGTAACTAATAATGGAACCCAATTCGACAGTGCGGGATTCAAAGATTTCTGCCGTCGGCATCATATTAAAAGGAGATTTGTGGCAGTAGCTCACTTTCAAGCAAATGCACAAGTTGAAGTTATGAACAAAATCATAAAGTCCATTCTGAAGAAACGTTTGGCAAAAGCTAGAGGCAAGTTGGTCGATGAACGCCTAACAGTATTATGGGCTTATAGACCCACCCACAAGTCCACGACTGGTCATACTCCATTTGCCCTTGCTTACGACTCCAAAGCTGTCATTCCTTTTGAACTCAAAGACCCTTCTCATCGATTGACCTACTACGACCACAGAAAAAATAGAGATCTCCTCTTAAAATCTCTAGACTTGGTAGATGAGAAGCACAAAGAAGCTGATTTGTGGGCATCTGCACATCAATATCAAGTCACCCGATAGTACATCACTAAGTCCGACCTAGGACCTTTGAAATCGGCAATCTCGCCTTGAAACGGGTTTTTCCTATCCTATCACACATGAATCTTACTTGGGAGGTACCATACGTCATTGAACAGAGGCTTGGAGAAGAATTTTCCAGCTAGCGGTTGTTGATGGCGTCACACTTCCAAGGGCGTGGAATAGTGAGCATTTACGATGCTATTTCACTTAGTTTATTCTTTTTTATTTAGTTGTATTTAATTTCCAAATTTACTTTAGCATTTGATTTTCCAAATATGCAATAAGGTAAATTATGTCATTTCTTTCCATTTGGCAAATAAAGTTTGAAATTTCCTTTATATCTGTGATTGTTGTAGCATTATATGTTAGTTATAATACCCGACTAACTAATACTGACATGTCCGAGCAGGTTCCTAGAGTTTGGAGCCAACTGATTACGTAAGTTCACGATTGGACTAAATAAAATGAATGTGGTCCGACCGTTCATTTGATGGTTCTCGCTTTCAACCCGATGGGCAGAGTACCTAACGAGAAATGGCTGTGACTTGACTATCCGATAATCAAATTAATCCCACCAAGCAATGGGACAGACGTGAATAAAAAAAGCGATCGTAACATGACTGATCGCTCTCCAAGTAACCTCGAGCTTGGGGGCGAGTTAATCAATCAAGGAAAATACAGTTTGACTATTTTTTGAAATAACTCTGACTCTCCAAAGCATGGACCGAAGTATAAACACAAATTGGGTGCGATCTGACCATCCGCCAATGAACTCTTATCCCTAGAGTGCAGATATAGTATAAAACAAATAGACGAATGTGATTCGACCACTCACTATTCCATTAGCACTGACAGGAAATCGATAGGAGGAAATAAATTCACTGAAGATGGAATTCGACCATCCACTATATAATTCCTTTAACCCGAGAATTGGAGGTAGAAGCATAATCACTTAAACCGTTGAATCCGACAGCATAACACTAGAGCTTGAGCCTAGTGTCTAGTATGAATTAAGGCTACGACCATATGGAGGACTTGGGATTAAATTAACATATTATCATCCGAGTCAATGAGCGATGAATTACAAGTACATTGAATGTAAAATGTAATAGCTCAACTACTTAAGCAAATTCACACAAAAGTTCAACAAAAGTAAAATAACTTTATTTACATAAGCTTGGAAAATCAAGTACACGTATTCATAGCAAAAGAATCAAAAAATAGGGACTGATCCCGTACAACGGCCAATGAAACCCAAAAGACTTTGGAGCATGAGTGCACGCAAAGAATCACTTCCTCCTCTTCTTCTTAGAATCGGGAGAGATTTCACTCAAACTTTCCTCACTCCTCTTCTCTCCTCTCCTTCAGGTTCTTTGGCCTTTCACCAGAGTAATCTGTGTTGACCTAGAGGTGCATCTTGAACAGGTTCTGGTTGATGAGCAGAAGCATCCATAGTTTCTCCAAGCAAAACTATGGAGATGGAAGGGGGAACGAGCTCTATTGTCTCATGGTTGACTTTCGTCTCAAGGGTAATGTCCGCCCCGAGTTGTTGTGCCATTTCTTGCATAGAGGGGCCTAACAAGGATTGGGAAGCTCCAATAATCACAACATCGTCATCAACAGGAATCTCTTGATGTGGATCGCTTTCTTCCCTTAACAAAGCGTCCACCAAGTGCTCGTCGATCACACAAGCTTCCTCTTCCAAGACACCTTGGGTTGTTGTCGAAGCTGTGATAGTAACAGACTCCGTCACAGGCACCTGAGGTCTTGGTTGAGATTCTCAAGGAAGAGGTGGAACTGCAGTTGGCATATCTAAAGCTGAGGAAACATAACTAAAGAGATTAGACATATTGACCACGGACACTCCTGATTTCTGAAGGATGGGTGAGGTTAATGAAATACCTTCTCCAGATTGATCCTTCACGTGAGTCAGATTACCACCGAAACCTCCTTCCATAATCGAAGAGAGCCCACTAGATGTATCAATATGCAGCTCCTCCGGATTGTAACCAGGCTCGATAGAAGAATCCACAGTGGTGCTGGGAATACTTGGGTTACTGGATTGTGCTCATCTATGATATTGTGTGACATGGATCTGGAACCTTCACTGGGTTCATGTTGAGAGGTTGTGGCATGCTCTTTTTGGAGTATAAGCTGGGTTTCATATAGAACCTTGGGTTCGTCGCCCAATAGAATTTTGCCTTCCAGCATCATCAGATCAATTTTTTCAATGGTAAGAGCCTTTTTCTCCTTCTGAACAAGATGCTCCCAAGCATGTACAAGATGGTAAGGGTCTTCAACCCAGAGCTACTCTAAGTTGTTGTGCTTTAGGATGTTAGCATTGTAAAGAATAAGCAATGGATCTAGTTCTTCCATAACCTCTTCCCTTGCCTTTTTCTTCGCAGCCTCCACTTCTCGTTTAACAAGGGCATCAATGCCTTTGGCCATTTCAACAACCGGTTCTCTTTCAAGCCTGATGGTGTGCTTCTTTGGGCTGCATCCCTTTCTAACACCAGTTTATGTTTTCGATGATGAAGCACTTCAACCTCGGCCAAGTGCCTGGCTTTCTCATCCTCAAGTGCCTTGATAGTAGTGTCTGCTTTTTTCTCGGCTTCTACCTATGAGCTCCTTGAAGATTCTAACTCATTAGTTAGAGTTTCGATGATCCACTTGTCCCGTGCCTCTTGACGTTTCAATTTCTCAATCTACCACTCTCTCCCAAGATACTTTAGAAATCCTCTCCGCCACCCTCACCACTCATTATACTACATGTGGATATTATTCACACAATCCATGGTTATTTGCTGGACATTTTTAGGAAATTTCTTAAGATTAGGTACAAAGAAAAATCCGTCGAGATATACATATGGAAAATCCGACTTAAGTTGGGCCATAAAAGCAGCTGCATCAACTTGTTGAGCTTCAGCAACAACTTAGGTGTCAACGCTTTCTTTGCCCAGCCTTTGTTGGTAAATATCATGCTCATTATGACGCCGACAATTGCTGGGTCACTGAGGGTGAGATGGAACAATGGACTATGAAGAAACTAAAGTGGGAGGGGGACCACGAGAGGTGTCAATAGGATGAACGTCGTCGCAGAGATCTTGTTGCCTTTTAGAACCTTTATAAGGAGGAGATCTTGACCTGGATCGATGTTTATCATGGGAAGACCTATCTTTGTCACCTCTATTCTAGTAATCCCGATCCCAGCTAGAGCAATAGCTAGGGTCATATTCAAGACCACTACCTTGGTGGTATGGGCCCAAACAAGAATTAGGAGTGTGGCATTATATTTCCCGTAGAGACTGAAACATGTGCTTCTTCCTCACCATTTTTTTTGCAAAGAAAAAAAGAATAAATCAGCTCTAAGTATTGAAGGACACGAGATAAGTGAAATGCAATATTGTGATGTGCTTGCGAATGTGCGTGTCCTTATGTCCCCCTAACGAACCTGTTATTATAGCTTTAGTAGCGGGAGTAACCTCCCCATTAATGGTAAAAGGGATTCCAAGCCCAGCTCTGAAAGGAGATTCTGAACCACTGATGCTCATGTCAGTAAAATGAAAGTTATCAACGTCACTCGGTATTGGAAGATCAGATGATACCTCAAATATTTCATCTAAGTGCTTTGAAGTTTAAGAAGTGGAATGATTTGTAATAACATGAGGAGTGATGGATAGCTTGGGCTGTTTAAAGAGGCGACTCTTAGGGAACCTACAAACGAGTTTCTTCCCTTTTCCTTTTTATAGAGCGGAGGGCTATGGGGTTTGCGAGGATCTGTCCCTAGCCTTATAACTAGTATCCATGTCATCGCCACCGGTGTTGTCACCTTCATCTCCTACTACATCTTTATCGGTAACTTCCCGAGCCTCCTCAACTGGGGGCATGACAGGATTAGCCTGATGGCCTTCATCATCAACCACATCCCGCTGCTTAGTCATTATAACTCCAGCGGTGATCGGTAGCCCTATGTATGATCCTATTCCATCCGACAGTAGGCAATAAGGCGATTGTCGGTAAGGAGGTTCTCGATGTCTTTGTCTTTCGATGGAACCCTTCTAAGAGCCGAGACCGCATCCGTATATTGTTTTTCATTGGGTCGTGGACAAGAGCCTGCACAAACCAGAAAAGTTGCTTAGTTCAGGATACGACCTGGATACAAGCACTCAATAAATTAAGCAAGGAGCAATACTTACATCCTTCTAACCACCATCTGGCAAAGATGGGCAGGCAGCGAATATAGAACCACTCGCTTTTGAAAACGCTCAACTTGTTCCAAGTACCAGTCAGGATCTGGCACTTCTTGGACGACTCCAAAAATGTGAATGAAAGGCTTCCCTTTCGTTGCTTGAAAGTGAAAAGAAATCAAATGTCTTCAGGAGTTGGACGATGGAATAAAAACTCCATGAATGCCATGTAGGTGCAGTTAAGCAAGGCATAGCCATTTGGATGTAGTTATGCCGGTGCTAGGCTCATGTGACGTAGCATCTTTCGGATAAATGAGTTGAAGGGTGGCATGCATCCTACCCAACACATGAACATGTTGCAAGCAATGAGCACCTCTGAGGGCATATGAGCTCTGTCATTTCAAATCGGGACATGTACGTCGTCGGACAAAATTCCATGTCTGGCACAAATTCTACGAAGAGAGGCTTCATTAATTTTCGAAGCCACATAATCCTCTGAATCTTCCAAAAATATCGTGTCTTCTAGAGTGTTGGGAGTAGAGTCTATTACATTTACTAGAAGGACAGGAATGACAGAGAAAAGTTCGAGTACTGCACATGAACTTTCCATTTATTCAGCTTGATGTCCGAGAGGAGTCTATCGAAAGTAGTTGCGGAGATCGATTTGGCACCTGTATTATTGTGATGTGAGGTTGTCCAAAAGTCACGGAAGCTAAACACTCCTAGCATCTGGAACCTATAATTACTAAACTTAGTAGATAATCATCATTAGAAAAAATAACCCATTTTCGCCCATGCAAAGTGTGTGCTAGTGCAGTGTGGTGCAGTGTCATAGTATGCAGCGATAGGAAATTTAGAATTAAAGACAACAATTATGACGGGACTTCGGAATTCGATAGTAGTGACCATCATTACTGACCGTCTCAACCGATTCTCCACATCGTTGGGTAATGATTCAGTCAAAATTTTAGGATCAGTTGTTGGCATGTTAAAGTTCGACTTGTGTGTTCAGAAGCGAATGAGCTTCAAAATTTTGTCCCAAGCATAGGCAACAAATATAGATATACAAGAGATTAGCTAAGTTCATTCCATAGTTTGATTGTCGTGTACATTTGAATATGCAGTCCATTTCATATGCGAGTCCTATACGCTCGTTCTAGCCTTCAAGGCCGAAGCTCATCACAAAGTTCTAATTAAGATTTGAGGATTTTAAGTATGTTCATCAAAGTTAAATCAACAACCAATCCAAAATGATGTTATGACCGATCTATCCTAATGCGCATGACCGATTTATTAACTAAAGGCCAACTTCTAATAACCGATCACTTTTGTACGATCATTTCACAACCGATCATTTTAGCAACTCCAATCAACCATTATCCCATATTGATCATTGTGATCGATCCAACCTTCGACTCCAATTCCATATTTCACTTCAATTCAAATCTCCAACCATCGGTCCAAAAAACGATCGGCCAAAACTCTACCAAAAAACGATCGGTCCAATTTCTCTTCATTTTTGCAAGTATCAATCCATCAAAATGATTGGTCAAACTCCATTACATTCCCTTTTGCTATATTTTTTAGATCAATGTGGACCGGCCGTTTTACACTTTACTACATTAATTTTATTGGAAACAATCGATAACAGTCCACCTTTTAGAACTCTATGAATGATCAGATAAAATCGATCTTCCACCCTTAGCCACTAAAGCAAACGATCGGTACAACCATGATCATTTCGGTTGCTCCATTACCACCTCTAAAAACTTTTCATCGTCTTCCATTTTAATATGCAAATGCTGCCACAACACCGTGACTCACTTCGACGAACTCAAGTCGACCCCAAATGTCTCATCATATAAATCAAAACATACGAAAGGAATCAAACCTACCTATGTATAAAAGCGGAATATAAAGGCAATGCAAAGCGTATCGGTGGATCTAAGGATGAGATCTGTAGGAGATGACTGTAGTGATGGTTGATATAGCAAGGAGTCGGACTGGCTTATGAAGATGGTTGCATGAAAAGTGTGGAGTTGGATCGGGGAGCTCGGTAGATTGATGATAAAGTAGAAGATGAATATGAGTTTTTCTCTTTTGGTTCAAATGGTAATGATGGAAAATAAACTGAATAAATGGAAAATGATTTAGATTCCATATTTGTACATAAGAGTGGACCGAACCAACAAAGCCTGCAATTCAATCAAATGGCCAAACCTAGGAACGATCGGATGCGATCATTCTTTGATGGATGTATACATATTCTTCTCCTTGGATTGCAGTGCAATTGGATTTTTCAACATAAATATGGATTATGTACGATCCATGTCTAAAGGAGTTGGATAGATCCATTATTTTCTAAAAATTGGGGAGAGGGGAGAACGATCGGACATGAGCCAATCTCAAACGAATTTAACCCGATCCATATTAAAAATGGATCAAGTATGACCCAGTCTTGATGTACTTATGTCGATCCATCTAAAAAAAGTGAAACATATGCGGAAAGTTGACAATGACCCATGAACATACAATCGTGATCGGGAGTCATGATGAATACATATACATGCAAATGTACATCCCAAAAAAAATTTGATTTCTTGAAATTGACAAAAATTGAATTCTCACCTGCATTAATCGGAGGAAAATTTGAACCAGACAACCAAGGCCTGCTGACTCACTGAAACGAAGACTTAAATAATCACCGTCAAGACATGACCCAGAATTTATACTATTGGAAATAAACTAATCGTCATTTCAAATAGAAAGATATGCGACTCTTCAAGGAATGCAATTCATCGAAGAGATTACTGCCGTTTAGAAAACTCGATGGATTCTTTTCCAATGACTCTAACTTGCATCAACTCAAAGCACGTCATGTTGAAACAAAACGTACTTTGGGAGGGCAAGTGTTATCTAGCCTTTTGGCCCAGCTATATTCGAATTGACTAGACAAGTTAGACTCGGCTATAATAGGAACCAACAAGTCAAATTAACAATCACGAAGCCTAGAGATCAAGCACGGATGATAATATGAAGCGACGACGTAGTAAAAGTGGAAGATGGACTTAATAAAATTCCAAGAATATGAAAATACACCATTTACTGAAATGGATCATGTATGATCCATATTAACCAATTATGGATCATACCATATCGATATTACAGTTCAACCTAGTAGAAAACGATTGATATTTCAAAATCTACAAGTCGAATGGACATGAAACTTTGGGAACATCAATACGTTGAAGGGTAGAACCCACTATATCGATTGCGTGCCAAAAGCAGTCAACAAAACGATTAGTGCCGATCGCTGTTACAAGTGATGTGGGACCCGTGATCGATACTGTGACTTCTTCTGGATCTGGAGACTCCGCTGCTAAAATTTCAAGAAGATATTTCGCTATCTTCCTCTATAAATATAGACTTGATTGTTCATTTTTGGGATCTTTACGCTGCTATTTCCTTTGTACTCCATTGCAACTTCGAATCATACTCGTTCCATCCCTCTTTACTCGGCCAAGTGATTAACAAAGTTATTTCTCCAAAGTGGATGTAGGCTTTCAACGTTGAACCACTATAAATCATTGTGTGCTTGTTATTGCTTATTTTCTATTATTTAATTACTTGTTTCCTCTGGTTTTATTGGATTCTCTTCTTTTATTCCTCTACAAAATCTCTATTAGAAATTTGTGCCATTTTTTGGTGCAAACAATGACTCTCTGAAGTGTGTTTCTAGAGGTATACTTTTGGTTGGGGGTGCACACTCCTAGTCATTGTTGGAAAATTCCTTTCTGTATTGTTGATTCAAATCTTGGAATTGTTTTCTTTATTGCATCGAGAAGTGACTAGAGTCCTGCTCAATGTTATATTACTAGTGTCCATTCTTTAAGTTCTGATTTTTATCTTTTTTATGCCCATTCTTTCAAGTTGGGGTTTTGTTTTAATGTGTTTCCAGTCATTCATGTGTGGAAGTTGTTCTTGTGAGGTAAAACCCATTCCGTGATTAGCAGCGTGGTCTCATAGAATTATTATATGTTCATCATATTACTTGAGTTTCTCACGCTAGTATTTCCAGATTGATCTGGGTGTTATTTTATTATAATGCTCGGGTCAAACCGAGTTTTTCTAGGTTATCGTTGATGGGGCATGGAGCTCATGGAGTAGAGCTGGATGTTCACCTACCATAGTGTTTTTTTATTTTTCACTATACTATTATGTATACCCATCAATGATTGTAAGGTCATGAAGTTATAACTGTCAAGGCTGATGAGGTTCATTTTTAACTCTAATATACTTTGTATTTTAGAGTGCCAACTTTTACTGTCTTTGTTATATTATTTATGATCGTTCCACCATGAGATTATGTTTTTCCTGTTCTATTTCTTTTTCTTTTGCCCTAACAATCAGCCTTTCCAGTGACTGGAATTTTGGCATTGGAATACCATGGATGTATTTGGTGCTGACTTTTGATGGTTAAAAAGGCGGATCAGTAAATTTGGTATCGGAGCTGAATATTAAGTCAGAACCTTGGTATTGTAGTTATACCTCATTAGAGATAGGGTAAGTGACGCCCTAAAATAAGTTGAGAATATTATATATACGTGAGCGTATTTGTTGCCGTTATAAAAACATATTGTGTTGTTGATCTATTGAGTTGTTTATGAATTCTGGTCAAGACATGGGATGTAACGGCCCGAAATTTTTAGTGTTTCAAATAGGAATATTTAATCTTTTTAAATATTTAGATTTGATTCTAATAGAAATTAAAAAGTTTAAGAAAATCAATTTTTAATGTAACGACTCGATTTTTAGTGACGTATTTTTAATTTAGTTTATTTGATTTTTCCATAATTTTTAATTTTGAAAATATTTAAATTACTTTTGACGACTTTTCGGCAAACGACGGTATTTTCATGATTTTACAGAATCGATTAATCTGTGTACATTATTATTATTTTGGGATCATATCGCATTTTTGTGCGTGTTCGTATTTTTGTTTTGTCGTTTACAGTTCATATGTGAAAGGAATTCTATGTAGCAAGGTGTTGGAAACTGAAAATATAACTACCTCAACACTAGGAAAAATCAATACCACTTTTCTCTTCCTCTTTACCATTCCATCGACTATTTCCTAAAAAAAAATAAGAAAATCCACCACCTTAAAAATTCAAAACCAAGTGATTTATTAATCCAAAAATATAAAGTTTGAACAATTGCAACCGTTTGGACTAGTTCTATAAACATAGATGCTTAGAGATGGTTGCGGTAGTGTTTAAGGTGGTGAGCTGAAAAGATAGTGAGCTAGGGTTTGGTTTTTCTTGATCTTTTTCGTCGTTTGGCAAATCAAATAATAGCATGGTGGTTCTTGTTCGAAGGAGCATCATTTGGTGAAAAATGTTAAGGTGTGGTCGGGTATTAGGGGTCGTGATGGCTTCCTATAGCTAGTTGGGGGATGAGGATGCATTTTAGGGTGATGGGCCGAGTATCAAGCAAAGGTGGGGGGATGCGATAAGGAGATGAAGTGTGGTTCATCGGTGGTGTCGATTTTGGAAATCATGGAGCATCGAGGGAGCAAGTGTTGCATGTACAAATGGGTACACTATGCATATTTGGGCAGAGAGTTGTTTGATATGGGGAGCAAGTAAGATTAGCCGAAAGGGGATTAGTTTAAATAGGTGATTATTAAAAGTGATTAATGTATTTAATTTATTATTTAAATCTAAAATCTTATAAATTTAATAATTCTCTCATACAAGGTCCAATCGAGTTGCGGTTTTTTGTGCTGCGCTTGTAAGCGATGGCTACACGATGGAACAGGTTTTGTCAAATTTGGAACAAGTGAAATTTGGGCTAAAATCGAACGTTGTTCGATTTTAGTTCAAACTGGAACGCCTAAGCATCCGTTGAAATTTCGGTGAGTTAAACTCGCCCTTTTGGATAAATCATATGATATATTGTATGTAAAATTTACCACTTATGTTTAGATGAATTATTGGTTGGTTTGGTTAAATATCCGCTTTTGAAAAGAAAATGACATTTAAAATGAAATACAGAGATTTTTATTGAGAGAATCCAGATTTCTCAACATTGTGATTTTTAATTCCAATTATATAATTATTGATTTCAATTTCAGTTATATACCTGTTATACAGATTGTTAAATGTTGAAATTTGATAGTTTGGTCATGTTGGATGTGACATTGACATATGTTAAAAGTTGAACCTTTTTAGCGATAAAGATAGTAATAGCATTAGATAAATGCTATAGTAGTTATTGGTCTCTTTATACTATTAATTGCTGTTTAGTTTGGAAATGGTTTTGATTTAGCGAATGATTTTTAAATATGTTTTTGGTAATTTCCATGATATTTTATTTAAAATAGTTTTTGGACTTCTCTATTTCACCTCAACCTTTTTATTTATCCTTTCTAAATATATGGTAATGTATTAAGATTATTTTGGGAAGTATTTATTTTCATAGAATAATTATTATAATAATGAATGTTTATTTTAAAAGAAATAAAAGGGTTTATCTTTTATTTTAAAGTGATTCTGTTTTTAAAAGAAGATAGGAATATTTCGGTATAAATATTTTGTGAAACGTTATATAAAATATTGTATAAAAGGATAGATTTATAAATATTATATTATAAGTAAAAGATAGTTTTATTAGTAGTGTTTTATAAATAAAAGAATGGTTTTATAAATGATATTCTATAAAACGGAAATTAACATCATTTTGATAAATTGGGGATAACTAATTCTATTTGTGAATTCATGGTAATAGAGGAAATGATCGTGTTTTGAGAGTATTTGTTCTTATTTTGGAAACTAAGATTTGTGTTAAGAATATAATATCTATAAAAATCCTTTTTGGACCTATAAAGGATTTTTATAAAGGATATTTATAATTATATTTTGAGATTTATGGGAAGTATAAGAGTTTATAATTTTATATTTGGAAATTTATTAAAGGAGTTTATAATTATATTTGGAGATTTATAAAAGGAGTTTTACAAAAGAGTTTATTTATATAAAAGAGTTTATATATGTAAGAGTTTTATAAATATAAAAGAGATTTATAGAAATGAGTTTTGTAAATATGGAAAGGATTCTTAAAAAGATTTTTTATAACGAGTTTATAAAAGGAATAAGACTTGATTTCCATAAATGATTGTTTAAAATTTTTGTGATATGGAAAATGTTCTTTTCATACTTAACACCAAAGTCTTAGGTATGGAAACTTGTCTCTATCTTGAGAATTAAGAATGTGTATTAAGGCAAGAATAGTTTTCTATCTTGTCCAATCTCATTGTTAATCGAGGGATAGTACTGTTTGAAATCAGGAAGTGCTGTTAAGTATATTTGGCTAAATTTCTATATGATCCATTTTACTTACACCAAATGTGTTTTGGGTTTATTGTTATCAATGTTTTTAAGTAACTTTTTTTGACCCCAAACTAAATGTGGTTCTTTGGGAATGGAATCTCCCTAAGATTTTTAAATATTTGTTCAGATAGGTAATTGGATACATTTTCTAAGTACTGGAAATGTAGTGTTTTGCGAATATACTTATATTATGCATATAGTATATGGAAAAGTTTTTCTAACTTTTGAAAGTGAAATGTTTTTTAAGTATACTTATATAGTTAAGATAAGTATATCAATATTTTTCAAGTACTGAAAGGAGTAGAGAAAGTGGTAAATATACCTTTGTAAAAATATTTTAATACAAGAATTTACAAAGTGGTTTTAATTAATGAAAAGATTAATTAAAGAGGCTTAGTGGGTGCTTAAGTGCTTAACTAGTGTTATTTTCCTTATGGAATTAAATATCTGGTTGAATTGTTTGTTTGTTTGGTAGTTAAATAACCGACTATCAAATCTTGGTCAATTTTGTAACTATCATTGTCGGTTCGAAGAGATCGGGATAGGATAAACGTGAGTTATCCGAAAACCACTTCGAACTGGCATAAGCTTTCGAATTGAAAACATCTTAAGGATGATGAAATCGAAGATAGAGTTCTTTGAAATGCAAGGGCTACTTGCTACTAACCCTAAGGGTGATTCCAATTAGATGTAGTAGAAGTAGTGCCTTTGGGTTGCTCATATCCTGAACAACTTGTATGGATGAATGCTGCCATTGCATTATGCCTAGAGGGAAGTGTTAGCGATCCAAGTGGTATTGTTATATAAAAGGTAAAACTTAGCCTAAGACCTCACAACCGGTAATGACTAAAACAGGGACGCGCCGCAGGGCTATATGGGTCTCTCCCATTAGGATCATCACTTGTATCTAGATCGAAATTTATTTATGGATTATGTAAGTTTGTGGCCTTGGAAATGGTTTGTCAGGGATAACCGAGGATGTGATCATATTCGATACTATCCAAGAAGGGGTAGACCAGTCCTGAGTAGTAGAGGTGCAATTAAGGCACGCTCGATACATTTTCTTTAGAGGTGTATTGAACGAAAGGTTAACCTTTACCTTTTCATGTCTGGAATCCATTCTCTAATAAGTGCCTTCAGACTACCTATACTAGAATTTAATTAATGTAACAATTTTGGCTAAGATTCAATATTTGTTTTAAACCCTAGACATTATTATAATATCAAGAAGATTTCCTATGAAATGATTTGGTTATCATAAGGTAAAAACTCATCCATGTTTATGTGCGGCGTGGCCTTTGAGATACCTTTATTTTGAAAAGTTTTATAACATTAAAATCCATTTGAGGTGTGTTTCTCGCGCTGGTTTATACCAGACTAATCTGGGCGTTATTTTTCTTATAAAACTTGGGTCAGACCGAGTATATTTTTAGATCTAGTTTTGGATGCTTTGGAGCTTCAGAAGATGAGCTGGAGGCCTCTAAGACATAATCGCTTATATTTTTATTCCCCACTACATTGGTTGTTTATATTCATCAGCATTTGTGAGGATATGTTGTTGTAATTGTCCAGGCTGATGATAAATTAGTGTACTCTGATTTAATATATGTATATTACAGTTTTTTTGTAAAGATCTATTATATATTACTCGTCATGATGTGAGATTCTGCTTTATCTTTTCTTTCATTTTCCACCAACAATCTGTCTTTCTGTGAATTCCGTGGATGTATTAGTGTCAATTTTTGAGGGTCGAAAAAGGTGGGTCGTTACTTAGGATGCCACAGTGTCGATAGGAATTTCTAACACTTGAACAAGGCAAATAGATACAATATTGATTTTTTGAAAAATTGGTAGATGAAATATTTTACCTAGGATTATATATTTTATATATATAAAGGAATAATTTGCAAATTTATATATTTATACAAGGTGTTTTTGTTTGTTAATGATAACATTTATTTATTATCATTATTGTTTGATTGGTCGTGCTTGAATAATTAGGAGCATTAGCTATCTTTTATTGGTTGTTAATCTATGCTTAATCAGTTTACAGGCATTAATTGTTTTGATAATCATGAGTACATTAAAATAAACCTCTTATGAATTGAGTTTCACAATTTGACTATGAGGTGTTAAAGAAAATGTTAAGTTAAAAGTCATTTTTTAATAATATTGAGTTAAAAGTAAAACTATAATAAAAATTATTTAATATAATCTAAATGGTAAGACAAGACATTTAGAGGATAAATTTTTGAGCAAATTTTATTATAATAAAGGAGGATTATTATAATAAAAGAAACTTTATGTAATTTTGTTTATAAAATGTGTTAAAAAATGGATTTTTGAGTTTAAATCTAGGAGTTATTTGAAATAATTTCGAAAGGATTTTTGAGAAAAGTAGCAGTAGTATTACTTAGAAGTATCTATAAGTATAAATATTTTGGAAGATAAAATTTAAATGTAATACAATTTTCTTTAGGGTAATGTAGGGAAAATGTCTTGGTTAGTTTTGGGGTAATCAAAATAATATTCTAAGTAACGATCGAATGTTTGCTTAGGTGAACATTGTAGTGCACTTAGAAAATTATTCCTTTTATCATTATGTAATCAAAATGAATTCAAATCCAAATGAACCCAAAGCTAGTGTTAGTGAATAAATTGTTAAAATTATTATATATATATATATATATATGTGTGTGTGTGTGTGTGTGTGTGTAGTATGACGTTCAAAAGGATTTTGAAAATAAAAACAGGGTCTTTGGATGTTAAGTTTCCTTAAAGGAAATTGACTGAAAATAAAAGGTATTTTGATAAATAATTAGATAAATGAAAATTCTAAAACAATGGATAGAAAAGAGAAAATTTAACTCAAGTTTTAAATGGGTTAAATTAGACAGGAAGGTTTTAAAAAGCATTGTTTTATTAAAACCGTAGTTTTGTTTAAACGTTTAATTCCCATAAACTATTTGGTAATTATTTGGCCGACTAAATAAACATCTTTTCTTAGAACGCCCTATGATAAAAAAAATGTCGAAGTAGTCGACTCAGTTTTAAGACCCACATTTTTTAGGCCTCCATTTGAATTTTGAAGATAAAAATAGATATAAAAATAAATTAATTAATTAATTAAATTGACATGTTGTATATACTCTTAGGACGTAGAAGAGTATTATACAAGTAAATAAAAATGGAGTAAGTTTTTATTTAATGCTTTATAAAGTCATGTCTTTATAAAATGTTTATAAACTTAAGTGGAAGTTTAGGAAGTAATTGATAAATAATTTTAATATTGAATGAAATAATATAAATAAAATTGAAAGTGATTTAGAAAGAGATTGGGGTAATTAAGAAACCAATCAGATTAAGTACGTAAATTATACGTAGATCATTTTATTCGCATGATTCCTTATCTAGGATTCGAATATCCTTATCTAGGATTCGAATACATAACTTTGGAGTGATTCACACCTGTCCAAAAAAGGATTTCTCACCGGATTCTTGTAAGCGAACACTTGATTCAAATTCTCGATATGATATAGAGGTTTTCCATCATAGTATATGGCTATGTAAAGTGAATAGAATTTCTAATCGAGTAACCTGATCGGAGTTCGCATAGGGAAGGTCCAGTAAGCAGTACTTGTTCGAAAATAAAGTTTATGGATCCAAGCAAGTTAACAGATCAGACATTGCATACAGATGATTTATGTATATCATACAGGCTTAAGTATATTAATATGCTATGTTTTATTGTGTGGCTTAGATAATCTTCTACGCAGTAACCAAAGACGGATGAGCGTAATGGTACGCGTAGGAAATTATCTATATCCTTGGACAATCGAGAAAGTTGTAAACCTAAGCAAAATTCTAAATCTTGTTTGTTAAGTCGCTTAACATTTTAAATAATGTTGTGTGTTTGCTTATTTCCTTATGGAATTTTATTTGATTGATAGTGTAATTTTATAGACTACGGTTTACAAAGTTATTATTTATTAGGACTTAAATCTTGGTGCTTTAGAAAAAGTGATTTAGAAAGAATTTGTGAAAGAAATAATAATATTATTATTTTGAAAACTTTGGTGAAGTATTATTATTTCAGAACAATTGAAAAGGGTTTTTGTGAATTGATTTTTCAAATATTTTGTTATGACTAAAGTTGGGCGATTGGGAGTTTTCCAATTTGGAAGACTTGCTAGGTATATTTGTTTATTCTAGTTATTATTTTAGGAGGAACCGAAGTACCACTGGATGCTCTATATTGTTTTGATTCTGAGGTTATACCATGCTTTGGTGGGAGGATCCATATCCTTGTTAAAATTGATTTTGTTTTGATTTATTTCTCTTCGGAGAAATTTGAAAAAAAATATTTTGAATATAAAAACCCGAGAATTTAGTTCTAAATTTATCTTTTGAAATGACTAGATGCTTAGACTTTTATTATAGAGTATTCTCTGTACTTTTGTTACATATGTTTGTTATATTGTTTATATCACTATTGCTTATGATAGAAATAACTTGTGTGTTGCTCTTCATCAACATGATATTCTTTTGGATTATGTAAGTATAAGATAGGTACAGGGAAGCAAGAGATTACTATTTGATTTCTATTGCATCTGCATTTGCATCGAGATAATAAGTTGCTTGCAAAATTAAAAATCAAATGCAAAAGAGGTACGTAGTGGATTTAGTTATTGGTGATTGATTGATGATTTTATACCCCAGATATGGAAGGCCATATGTCTTTTGTTTCCTTTTTTTGATATGGGCCAGTTGTGGCGAATTGTAGTTATTTGGATCTAGCAGCGCAAAGGAGATGCTGTTGAAATTTTCCGTAATATAAGGGACTTTAAAAGGTTGGTAACTCATTTTAATTAATTTTTTTAAACCTTAAGGGTTTGGAGATATTTTCTTCCTTTGGAATTTTGGGGATGAAATTCTTTTAAGGGGGGAGAATGTAACATCCCAGAATTTTATTATTTTGATTTTGAATATTAGTTTTAAAAATTCAAATAATTGGTGTTTAAATATCTAAATAACTTATATTCAAATATAGCATTATTTAAATATTTTAATTGTGAATTAAATATTAATTAAATGATTTAATAGCTGTATTTAACTCCTTTTAATTAATAAATAATAATGGCGACCTCATTTTGTAAATTTATTTTCAATAATAAATAGTTCGAATAAATAATAAGAAAAATCAGTTGTTAATAAAATGACTTGACTTATATTGTAGTATTATTAATTGAATTTATTTGATTTTTCTAAAAAAAAAATTTGGAAAATATCTAAAATTATCATTTGACGATTTTACGGCAAGCGACGGTATTTTTGAGGTTTCACATGATGGAATAATTTGTGTATTTATTGTTGATTTGTGACTATATCGTATTTTGGTGTATGATCGTATTTTTATTTCTGTCGTTTGTGGTTCATACGCTAATGGGATATTGGGGAACGAAGTACCGTAAATATTTTATTTCAATTTTTTTTTAAAATAAAATAAAATTCAAATTTTTGTTACACTCCATCAATGTCAATTTGATTTTTGATATGAAATGTTGCTTGAAAAATTAGTTTAGCTTGAGTTGGAAGTTAAGTGAATTTGTTTATAAAACTTAGAAAAAATTCAACTTAGCTTTTCCATTTTGATTTTCTCTCTTCCCTCCTTGTTCTTGTTCTTTTACAGTAAACGAAAAATGGCCTCAAAGCTTCAAAATTTAAAATCAAATATTATAGTTAATGAAAAATCTTAAAACAAGCATCTTTGATCTTATGTTGAGTAGATCTACAATTCTATACCTTTTCTGTAGTGCGCGGCTTCGGTTAGAGTTGTTCGATAGTCATGAACATCAGAAATAGAAGCTAGGGTTGTTATTTTTTTGAGATTGAAGTGGATTTGGGCTAATTGAAGTTTAGATTCGAGTTTGTAGTGTCATATTTCATCGACGTCGAGAGTTTGGAGTGGTGCGGCACTTTTTTGGGTGTCGCAATATTGGTGATCGAGGGAAGGTAGTGCTCATGTCCGGTTTTACTAGAGGCGATCGAGCTTCCAATTGATGGCATGGTTGAATTCGTGATGCCAAAAAAGGGATAGGTGATAGTTAGAGGTGCTCAAGGTTGTCGAGGTTAGGCATGACGCATGAATGTGGGATTTAGGGCAGCTGGTCGGAGTTGGGTAGAGGACGTCGAGTTCGTGCTTGTCGAGTCTGGCGAGTCGAGTTGGCAAAGAGCAGACCAACTATGAAGCCCGTTCATTGTTTAGCGGAGCGTAGCTCCGTGTTGTTAGGAATTAGTGCACGACAAGTGGGTTTAATGACTCTCTATGTAGATGAATTTGTATTTGAGAGGGATAAGGTTTGGGAAGGTAATTAAATGGGTAATTAGAATTTTAATTGAATGGTTAAGTAAATTTAATTATTTAATTAAATCGAATTCTTGTAAATTAAATATCTTACTCATATGTAGTCGTATTCAGACGCGGTCAACTGCGTTGGACTTGTAGAAACATTAGCTATGTGTTGGAACTTGTTTCCTTGAATTTGGGGCAACTGGAATTTTGGGCTAAAATCGAGCACAGTTCGATTTTAGACCAAACCGGAACACGAAAGCGTCCACTGGAATTTCGGTGAGTAAACTCACCTTTAAATAAACTATTTGATACCTGTGTTGCTATAAATTATTGTTAAATGCTTGGATGACAGTTTATATTGTTGTTTGGTTGTTTGTTTGGATTTTCAATTCCCGCTTGAAAAGCGGACGACATAAATAATCATTGTGTTGTAGGGGACAAAGACAAAAAGGAAAGTCGAAGTGTATGTAGCAAATAGGTCGCTACAGAACATTTCAAAATACCCATTTATATGTGTGATTTAAAGAGGACTTTTGTAAAGAGACCCTAAGGGGTTTCTAGCCAATATTTATTTACTTTTATCCTTATGTTGCTTATATTGATGTTTGGTTGAAATATTTGTGACATGCCGTTTGATTTGAATAACTGTCATTACAGCAATTTTCGCTATACCGTCACTTTTGAAGTATCATCCCCTTAAACCTTTTTGTGTATTGAACTTAAGCTATATTTTCATAAAATAGATGTTCGATCCTATTTTGCACTTTGAAAGTTGTTTAAACTATATTTTCAAATATTTTGGGTTTGAAAATAAAGGATGAGTGTTGTTCAAAATTTGTAAAAGCAGTTATAAATTTAATTAATCATTTTAAATAATGATGTTTAAAATTTATTTAATCATTTTAATAACGATGTTATAAAGTTAATTAATCATTTTAATAATGGTGTTTTAAAGTTAATTAATCATTTAATAATGATGTTTTAAAGTTAATTAATCATATTAATAATGATGTTTTAAAGTTAATTAATCATTTTTAATAATGAAGTTTAAGATTAATTAATCATTTTAATAAATGGTGTTTAAATTTAATAAACTAATTTAATAAAAGTGATTAAAGTTAATTAACTGATTTAATAAAGGTGTTTAAAGTTAATTAATTGATTTATTAAAGCAGTTATAACTTTGATTAATTGTCTCTTGGGATAATTAATATGGTTTAAATTGTTTAAAAGAATTATATCATTTATCTTGTTAGATGATTAACATTTTTTTAAATTTATAAAAGCATTTTAATTGATTTATTATCTTCCGGGATAATCAAGTTGTTTGTAATTTATAATTGAGAAAAATCTTTTGAAAGGAATTGTTTTTAAAAATAAAAGCTAAGTGTAAATTGTTTGGAGTTTACAGTAAACAATGTTTTAATGACATTTGTTTTTGACCTTTCTTATCTTTATACACTTAGAAATATAACTTGCTCTTTAAAAAATATATTTTCAAGAGTGTTTTTAAAGTGTTTTATAAATATTTGTGATATGAAAACCAAGCATAAGTTCTATTTTAAAAGTTTAGAAGTTTGATTTGGTTACGGAAAGGATAAGAAATTTAATTTTCATTAATGGTATCACTTATATGGAAGCGATTTAGTCATACGCTTAGCATTAGATGTCGAGGTATGGAAACTCGTTTCTATTTCGAAGGTTATAATCGTTGTCAAGGCAATGCCGAGAGGTAACACTACTTTAACTTGCCCGACTTTATTTTTAACAGAGGGGTAGTACAAGTTTGAAATCAACGAGTAGTGGTAAGGGTGTGAGATTTAATTTCCATATCGATCATTTTGATTATTTATGATAGTAGATTTATTGACTATCAATTCAACTTTCTTCTTTGTGTATCGTCAATCTAAGATGATTTGTTGCTCATTTGAGCATTGAAATCCTTTGTCGGAAATGACTAAAACCTAAGCGTGAGTGAGGATCAAGTTATTTGAGATTGCTCCCATTACGGTATCTTCACATCTACTCTAGATTGGATTCTGTTATATTCATGCGGAGATGTGAAATACTCAGATCAGTAAGGTTGGTGGGGTTTGGCTTGGAGTTACCGAGAGAGTTCTAGAGTATATGACTCTCTTAAGTATATTTCTAGTGGTATACTTTGGTGAGGGGTTGCACCCTCCTAATCACTGTTGGAAAATTCCTTTCCATCAAATCTTTGAATTGTTTTCTTAATTGCATCAAGAGGTGACTGGAGTCCCTCTCGATGTTAAATTATTTATGTCCATTCTTTAAGTTTGGATTTTTTGTCTTGTTTATGCCCATTTTTCAAAATTTTGTTTTTTTTAATGTGTTTCCATTCATTTATGTATGGAAGTTGTTCTTGTGAGGTAAAATCCATTCTGTGATTAGCGTCGTGGTCTCGCAGAGTTATTATATGTTCATTATATTACTTGAGTTTCACACGCGGATATTTCCAAACTGATCCGCGTGTTATTTTATTATAATCTCATGGTAGATCAAGTTTTTCCAGGTTGTCGTTGGTGGGACATTGAGCTTATGGAGTAGAGCTGGATGTTCACCTGTCATAGTTTTTTTATTTTCGGTTGTATTATTATGTATACCCATTAGCAATTGCAAGGTCGGGAAGTTATAACTATCTAGGATGATGAGGTTTGTTTTTAACTCTGATATACTATGTATTTTAGAGTGACAGCTCTTTGTTATATTGTATATGATTGTTCCGCTGTGAGATTTGTTTCTCATGTTCTATTTCTTTTTCTTTTTCTTTTACCCTAACAATCTACCTTTCCGACGATTGGATGTTCGACATTAGAATACCATGGATGTTTTGGTGCCGACTTTCGATAGTCGAAAAGTCAGGTCGCTACATAGCAAGTCTAGGTGCGACACAGTAATTGTGCAAAGGGTGAACAGGATGGAGCTATCTCGTATTATATGTGGATTACTATGCTTATTCCGATGTGCAACACTGTGGAGCTTTGACAGTGCTTGCTTATTACTGTTATTATTATGGGACAGTCATTTGGTAGTTAGGAAAGGATTTAATGTGGTTTTTAAATGGTTTATAACTTCTTTTATTTATGTGCATGCTAATGTAAAAGTTAGATCTAGATTAGGATTTGCTTAATTATTACTTTCTTATATTTATCATGTATGAATGGATGTATATGTATGATATGAATGAATGTATATGTATGATATTCCGTGTTTGTGTGTTGTGCTTTGATATGGTTTGCTAGTGCTTTTAGATAGTTAGGAAAGGGGTGGTCGAATTAGCAAATTTAAGGAAAAGGTGGTCAGAATTGGATGAAATTTGAAGAAGGGGTTTGGGAGCATGGAAGGAACCCAGGGTTCAAGTCGCATTGAAATTAGAGCTAAGTTTACTGATCGGTGCAGAGAGCTTTCTGATCGGTACCGAGAGCTTTCTATTGGTGGTGGATGTCTGGTTCTTCAAGGCAAAGCTAGGGATGATTGAAGGTCAAGTGCAAGAATTTGGCAAAATATTGGGCTACATACTGAGAGCTTTAGATGGCATGGAAATGATAGCTTTTGGAGTTAGTAATAGGAGATTTGGAGTTGATGCCGAGGGCTTTAGAGAGAAGTCGTCTTGGTCAAAGTACTTGTAAGATGGAATACTAGAAGTAAAGAGAGAAAGTTAGCCAAAATTGGCTAAGTACCCAACTCGGTACCGAAAGCTTTTGATCGATGGGGTCAGGGTCAAACTTCCAAGGAGAGAAGTAGAGGTTCTATAGGTATAGCTAAAGGTGTTTGTTTGTAAATTTGGTGTTTGATGGCGATGTAGCAGCACGATGATAGATATTGGTGATAGGGATACCTGGACACCCGTTATCATACTGGGTTTGCAGTATACCTTTACTATATTCGTAGAGTAGCATGTTATGTTCGTTCTGTGTTAACTCTTTGGTTGTAGGGACAGAGGTCTGGTATAGTTTGTATACCCTTGTTCCTTCCTATATCGAATTGTATAGTATTTTTGAGATTCATTTACCGCTCACATCAGACTATTGATTGACCCGAGGCTTTATGCCTTGCTTCTTATTTTCTTGGGTACTCTTAAATGAGTAGACTAGATAGCAGTTCTAGGTGTGACACAGTAGCTATGCAAAGGATGAGCTGGATGGACCTATCTTATATTGTATGTGGATTACCATGCTTATTCCGCTTTGCAACACTATAGGGCCTTGACAGTGTATGCATATTACTACTATTATTATAAGACGACCATTTGGTTTTATTTTGGTTGTATAACTCTTTTACTTATTGTATAACTATGTAGATCTGTACTTTGATATCTGGATCACTTAATTATTATTGTCTCTCCTGTTTTATATCTTCGTTGTATATTATAATTTATTTTATGCACTATGAGATATGCGACATGTTTTGTGATGTTTTATTTCATTTACAACCCTTGATGATCGTCCTACATCGGCCGGGCATGTCAGTAGTGCACCATCTTATGTATATTAGGTGTCGATGGTGTAGAGCGGTCGTCACAATATTAATACGCACTTCTTTGTGTAGGCTATTGGTTGGATCTCACCATTATATGATGGCTTTAGTTGGTATATGAGGGCTCTTTCGACACACAACAACTTTAATCAATACACAATAGCTTAAGGTTCATCATGATGGCTTGAATCATAATAATAGCATAATTTATCACGATGACCTAGAACAACATATCACGGCAGCTATAATGAATTGCTTCCCGATGGCTCTAGTTCTTCCTTTTATGATGGCACCAAGGAACTCTTGGCTAAGTCTTTGTTATTTTGCTTCGCGATAGCTCCAACTTCTTTTCATTGTGAAGGCTTTTTGGAACTTCCCACGATGACACTTTTACTTCCTCAAGTTTTTGCTTCCATAAATATGTCTCGACAACTTTATTTTGTATGTCTAAAGTTAACACATAGAAGCTCCCAGCAAATTGCCATATAAACCCTTCGTGGTAGCTTAGAAATGAAACAATCTTAGCAATAGGTATTTGGAAGACTCTTAGAAATGGCTCTTTGGAAAGCTCTTAGCGACGACTCTTTGGAAGACTCTTAGCAATGGCTCTTTGAAAGGCTCTTAGCAATGACTCTATGGAAGACTCTTAGCGATGGCTCTTTAGGACGCTTATCAATGACTTTGCTTTAATACTTGAGATCATCAGGCAGGGGTATACTTGTGGAACTCTTAGCAATAGCTTTTATAAATTGTTTAGCGATAACTCCATTTGTCAGTGATGACTCGAATTAGGCACATTGGCTTCTCTTCACATATGAAGGCTCCAAATAGGGCATGATGACTTATGAATATGCAAGATTGCTTCTTGTCTATTAATTCAGTCTTTGAATTTCGGGTGTAACAATGTTCATCCTCAAGGAACCATTCCATATTCCTTTCTTTCTATGATAGAACCACTTAACATTATATCCAACAGATCAACCTTCCTAGAATCTGCCCTTGTGGATAATCATCCTCATGGCTCAATTCAACATCGAGTCGTCATCCTTGGAATATAACTTCATTCATCGTCGAGTCACCTTTATTGAAGTCCCAAAGCTATCATTTTTAATTGTGCTACCACATCGTCATCGAACGCCAAGCGAACAAAAAAACACCTTCAGCACGACCTACAGAGTCCCTACACCTTCCCTTGAAAGTTTTGCCTCAATTGGACCCATATACTCAGGTCAGTACCGACCAGTTCTACTTGGTACCAATTCGAATGACTTAACCAATTTAATTAAGCATTCAACACCCCCGACTTCTTCCAACCTTCTGCCTCTTTGAAGTCCCCTCTTTCCATATCTTGACTCCCTAAGTCCCTCGTACCCTCTTACTGCCAAGAAAAAAGGTTGGCATTAACCAGAAGTGGTTGGTATCGACTTTTATACTTAGCCAAAAATTAAAGTTTTGGCTCCCAAAGTCCTTCCTTCCAACCTGAAGCTTGCCTCGAAGTTCCT
This sequence comes from Allium fistulosum, assembly GCA_030737815.1. Classification (NCBI taxonomy): domain Eukaryota; kingdom Viridiplantae; phylum Streptophyta; class Magnoliopsida; order Asparagales; family Amaryllidaceae; genus Allium; species Allium fistulosum. The sequence continues at coordinate 538,366,133 of CM060901.1, read as the reverse complement.
TACCTTTTTCCCTGAAGCAATTCCTTCTACCGATCCAAACTGAAGCTTCCACCGTCAGGATAATCACTCTGCACCAAAATGAAGTTGAATTCCCAAATCAACTCCAACAGACCAGCGACCTGAAGTATAGACTCTCATCATCTTAAGGAGCCCCGCCTCCAAGTTTCATCCCATTTTGAGAAACTTTTACTTGTTTTTCCCAAATCGAAAATTACTTCATAAGTAATCTAAAAGCACTAGAAAACCATATCAGAACATAACATGCAATAACAGCCATCATCTATATACATTCACCAAATATAAGCAATCAATCAAAACAGAATAACATGCAAGATTTAGCATATATCTATCTTTGCACTAAAATGATAATATTGACAAAAAGGGGTTGTAAAAGCATATAAAATTCATTTTAGTCTTAAACATTTTTAAAAGTTCAATTGAAGTTTAAAATTGTTTTAACATGAAAATTATTTCCAAAACATCATTTTAACTATATGGACAAGCATATGATAAGGAGAGATCAATAATCATGCATCTAATACCCAAATTACCACTTAAATCCCTATATCCAAAATGGATGAGAAGGGAAACGAATTCCAAAGCACCCAAATGATGAATCTACAATCCCTCTTTTCTAATTACCCTTCTAATGATGGATAATACTAAGACTAGTAAGGAAAAGATGAACCTTTTAATGAAATTGAGGTTGATGGAGGTTTAGAATTTTTTTTTGGGAAAGCGGGAAATAATCTAATCTATCCCATCACCCCCAATTAGGCACAACTCCAGAAATTAGTTAGTGGGCCGAAGTATAGGCTTAGTCTAATTGCTCACTAATCTATAGAACATCAAACAAAACTTAAAATAATCATATCTCCTAGACGGTAAGTCCATTTCCTATTATAACCACTCCACGGAATAAAAACCACAAGCTCGAGCTAATGGAAGTGGTTTCAGTCCTTAATTCAATCCTTATCAAAAGTTATAGGCCTTACAAAAATTTATAGGCCCAAACTATTCGATAAAAATTCTAAGTATGGAAGATGCCGTAGTACTCATTTCCCAAAGTTTTAGAGTCATGCAACCTTATATGATTTAAATAATATTATTTTACAATTCTCCGTTACGTAAAAACGAGTCGTTGCATGGATGCTTTAAGATGACCGAGCTTGATCCAGAAGTAGCTATTTGAAACACATGCAGTTTAAGTTAAACTATAATGGCCCAACTCCTAAGCCTAGCAAGACCTATGGGCAACACCTTGAGGGGATGTTGGACAACCGTCTTTGAGGCATGCCTAGGCCGTGTATCCCATAAAGGCCGACTCTTGACTTACAATTCACACTCCTAAGCTAAGTTACAGAAAAGTGGCCCTTATTCACTACTCTTTTTTGACTTAAAAGCCCAAGGTTACCAATTTGGGCCTAAAACCATAGCCCGAGACACTATTGCATTTGCTAAATTCGTAGGTCATCAGAAAGTTAGCCAATGTCGATCTACCGCCACTGACACGGCAGCAACAATCATTTGACGTCCAAAAGATGTTTAGAAAACACAAATTCCGATCAAGCAACGACACAAAAACAACTCAAAATCAAAAGGCTTTCAAACAGCGAAAAAACAACAGCAAAAAACCTATTTTTCAATGTCAAAGGGAAATCGCATTCACTAAGAGATGAAGAGGTATCAAAGAGAAAAGAAATGACATACCGTTCTATATAAAGAAGGAAGATTTGGAAGTTTTGAAAGCTTGAAAGGGTTTGACTATCAAAAAGTGCTTAGAATTTGGTAAAAAAATAAAGAAAAATAAGAAGAAGGGGAGGAGTATTTGCATATTCATCCCATCAGTCACAGCCGTCAGATTCAAAGTGCAAAGAAATCCCATCAATCTAGGTATTACTAATGATGTTGTCACGTCAATGGTTTCTGCTCTGAATCATCACAGTGTCGCTTTGTAAAAGGAACCATCTCGACGAATCATATGTTGACATGTGATAGATGCATTAAATGCAAAACGGGAAGCCCGATCGGCAGGACCTTCATGACTTGAAAAGCCCACCCATGCTCATATAGATGGGTTTGGAGGGCAAAATATTACTCAATTTTCTTGTAAATAGAAGATCAGTCGGCCATTGCTCATTAGCCCGACCCTGGTCCAACCCGATCCAATGCAAATAAGTAATCATACATCAAAGATAAGATGACCTGGACTTTAAGCCCGACCCGGCTTAAGACGATAAATAACCGACTCATCTGACAAGGCCCGACTCAAAAATGACCCATCCCTAGCCTAGCTTTATCTCAGCCCGCCTATGACAAGTCCAATATAGGTCATCTCGTCATCATGTATCGACTCGGCTCATCCTCTTTAGCTCTAGCAATCTTCAGCTTTGATCTCAACAATCGTCAACAATAAGCAACCAATCGATATGGTACATAAAAAGCTTCTATTTTGCATTATTTCCTGGAAAAGCGTACTACACGATAAAAGTACGACTGAGCATACTAATTACTGTGGCATGTCTGCCAAATGCACACCCACTCCTATATCATGTTGTCTTTCTCAACACAAAATACACTCTAATACGGAAAGATAGTTGGCATCCATCTCAGCTACATAATTGTATCATCTTTCCAACTATCCCCCAACGGCCAAAGTGACTAGATCTACGGCTAAGAAGAATTCTTGCCTATTAACTGCGCAACCATAGTCATCCACTGATCAACATAAGCTGCTATAAGTATTCCTTACCACACAAGATCAAAGTGGTTCATTTTTTAGATTCAGACATTATTTTCTAGCATGAAAAATATAAAAGCTCTTAAGTTCAAAAAAATTGTAATCTTAAGTGCTTTATTACTTATTATTCTCGTATAATTCCTTGTAATTGTAAGAGATCGATATAGTAAGAAATCTTCACAATAGATGTAGGCAAGCTTAGCCGAGCCACTTTAAACTTTGTATCATTTACTTTATTTATTCATTTACTCATCATTTTCAATTTTTAAGTTTAGTATTAACAAGCAATCTTTGCTAATACAAACACATTAGCATAATTTCGAGGTTGGCTGAAATTCTAGTCAGTAATATACATTGGCACAAAAAGGTGTCCATAAATCCAATAAAACACTACAAATATTATGAGTAATCATAATTTGCACAAATAATTTTGTATTGTATAGTGAACGATGATATCTCTTTAACCATGTGCGATTCAAAAGATGATATCGTTACTTGCACAAATAATTTTGTATTGTTCATCAAAAGTGTTTAACAATGTGTGATTCAAAAGAGTATACCATTACTGGCATAAATAATTTTGTATTGTATGCCGAATGAAGATTTCTATTTAGCAATGCACGATGCTAAAGAGGATAACATTTATTAAAAGACAGTGATCTTAAAGTAGCACCCAATCATACAAACGAGCAAATGGAGGATATGGGAATCAATTATACTTTATAAAAGCTGAAACATTGACCTTATGTCTTCTTTCTTATTATATTTTTTGGAATTAAATCCTATTTCTGGTGCTTTCCAACTTTTTTAGTCTCAAATGTACAAAATAAAGCCATGTATGTTTTCTTCAACTTACAATTCTACTTTTACTCAAAAATAAAACAAACCGCCCTAGATATTCCCAGCACTTTCATCCATTTCTCCTTTATTCACCGGAAGCTTCAGATTGACAGCATTATTATTTACAAAATAAAAAAAACAATTTTATTGAATTTCAAATGACTCTATGTGTCAGTCTTTATTAATTCAAGCTTTTATATAAATCTCCAAATCTAACTCATCAGATAATCGTGAAATGAACTTTAGTTTCAACTCCGGTAATCGCTTATTCTTCATATTCTTCTCAAAATGTGGTTTTTGGTGATCGAAAATGATTTATCTAGGGCTAATTATGAATGATGTGTTTTCCACTTTATTGCCTGATATGGGATAATAGTGATTTTTGCTCAATTGTTGTTAATTATAGTTGATATCTTCTCTTTTGAAAGAAAATTCACTATTTTATTATTAAGTTGTAGATGTCAGTTTGAAGCGTCACCTGAGGACTATTTGTTTAACACAGTCAAGGTGGTCATTTGGGAATTAGGTATTAAGTTGTAGTTGTTCTTGTATAATTTGCCTAATTAATTTGGTCATTTAGTTAATACAACCACATATTTCTCCATATAGCATAACTTAATGGTTTGAATTGTATTTTTGTAATGTTGGTTTTTTAGCAATAGTTCCTGTAAATTTTAATTGTTTAGTGGCATGATAGCTTATTTATATTAGTTTTAACATTTGATACCATTGATATATATTAAATTAAAAGTTTTGAAACTTATTTTTTGATTTAGTTTCTATAAAATCGAATTTGATAAATTAAGAATGTTTATAGCTTCTATAGCAACAATAATTGTGATAGTTTACAAGTTTTATTCTGTTAATAAATCATGAGTTATTTATTTTTGCATCTTAATAGGAAAAGAAGAGTATTGAATTGCATAATTTGTCAAAGATGGTTGTGTTGACCTGACTTAATGTAACGACCCTAATTTTGATTAACATTATTTAGGACATTTAATTAGTTAAATAAAATAAAATAATATAAATGGTTAAGGGAATTGAGATTTGAATAATAAAAGGGTAGCCATGCCAAGTTAAACAATGAACAAGAGAGAATTAAAATGAAATAGTTAGGGTAATAGATAAGGGCAAGATAGGAATAAGATATATTCATATACCCTAAACCTTAGGTCACTTTCATTTTACACGTTCATAAACTAAAACTAAACCAAGAAGAGGCCAGCCACCATTAGGAGAAAGCAAGAGAGGCAAAAATCAAGAGGAAGAAAGTTTAATAAATCTAATTCAAGAAACAAGTCTCAAACTCCTTAATCACAAGCTAAAGGTGAATAATAGGTTACATCTCATATTTTATTATTTTCGGTTATGGTTGAGACCCGAAATTATTTTTCAAATGATTTGCCATTTTTGATTGTTTAAATAGAGATATATGCTTGTTGATGATTTATGTTATTTCATACAGATTTTATGATAAAGTTTAACTTGAAAACTAACCAAATGACATCCAAATGCCTTGCAATTTTGATATAAGGTCAGAAATATTATTCTAGGGTTGGGTTTCAAGTTTCATAATTTTCTAAATTAATGTAGATTTATTATGAATTTTTCTAGTGAAGAAAATGGTTAATTGGGTTTAAAATTAATTATGGTTATTTTATATTGGCTTTGGGTTAGAGATTTATATATTTTGGAAAACATATTACAATTAATTTTTGAATAATTTTCCTAAGAGTTTTAATAAGTATATAAAATTATTTAAGATATGAGACTTAAATGTTTTATATGTTTATAAAAGGAGAAGGGGCAACTTGCAAATGTTTTAAATTATTAATCTCTGAAATTTGAAAGAATTTTTATAGAAAAGATTTTGAAAAAGTATTGGCAACCAATCATACGTTGACAAACAAAGCAGGTTAGTTGAAAAGAAATTGCTTTTTAAAGTTAAAAATCAATTTTATAAAGTTTTTGCTATTTCTCCACTTTCGGCAGCCACCTTTCGACCATATACTTCTGCATCCACCTTATTCGAAACCAATACACAGGGTATCAAGGACTTGGTACGTAGTGGATTAGAGATAGGTGAAAGGTATAAAGTCGAAACAGGGCTTTCATTGGGGTCGAGACCTTGTTTTTCTTTCAAAAGGAAATGCCACTTGCTTTGCTTTTGTAAAGAATGCTTTCGAAAGAGATAGCTTTTGACTTGGTCAAGTGTTCTAAAAGAAAAGAGCTTTTGAAAGAGGTTGTCGCCTTTGTTTTAAGAAAATGCTTTCGAAGGGGTCGAAACCTCTGCTGTTGCATCCTACCTTTCGAAGCAATGCCTTCGAAAGGGTTCTTTCACTTTAAACCCTGAGCTGCTTCTCCAATGCTTTCGAAGGGGTTGGTTTTGACATCGTCCAATTATTTAATTAGGAAATTACTTTCGAAAGGGTTGCCTTCGACTTAGTTCTTTTAAGACCCTTTTTGAGATTTTGAAAGTTAAACCCAAATGTTTCGAAAGGAATGGTTTTAAAGGGTTTCGAAAGGTTTTTTCACATGTTTTCACTTGAACCTAATGCTTTTGAAAGGTTTGATTTATGAAAAGGACTTAATGCTTTCAAAAGGTACATAACAAAGCTTTTGAAGGGGTGGTTCCCCAATGTTTTCGAAAAGGTTACCTTAGTGTTTAAATTGAGGGTTTCCAATGTTTTCAAAAGACATATTTTAAGTGTTTTGAAAAGAGGATGTCTATGTTTTTTTATAAAGCTTTCACAAGGATACTTTCAATGTTTTCGAAAGGTCTATTATAAATGGTTTCGAAAGGTATGTTCTGGCCTAAGATTATAAAGTAAAGTAGTTTACTTGTATCGAAAGGGATACTTTCAATGATTTCAAAAGGGGCACTTTCAAAGGTTCCGAAAGAGATTGTTTAAAGGTTTTAAACAAAGGTTTCGAATGTTTTGTGTAAAGTATACATAACATGGTAAAGTGATTTGAGTAAAGCATAGAGTACATTTTCCTTGTTTATATATGATTTATAAGGTTAAATCAATTTAAAAGAAATGTTTTCAAGGAAAATTTGATGGGGTAGTTGACCCTAAGTAAATGACTCAGATATTAGAATACCAGATGGGACTGGTAAAGAGTTGCGCCTTATAGTTTAGCTAGTAGCGCCTAGCTAATACAAGTCCAAAATTTCAGTGTGTAGGGCTTTGTCACAAGTAAGACTAAAATGATGTTACATGCAGAAAGGAATATACAGAGTATAGGTAGGTTCTTGGTGAGCCCGCAAAACCATTAGGATCATTTGACCCTAGGAGAAGTAAGTTAGGCACAGACCATCCAACAGTGTGTCTAACAGAAGTTATATTATTTGTTTATTTTTTCTGGTAGGCCCGAGCCAGCCAAAGGTTAGTAGTTAGCCGAACAAAACTATATTTTCAGACAGATAGTCTATTTACTACCTGATTTGTATGCATACATGATATTGTTATTATTGCTTTAACCAATTTGGTTGCAGGATTTTGATTTGCAAAATGATATATTTTAAAAGGGGTATAAGTGCGCGGAAACCCATTCCACTAAGTGGAATGGTCTCACTTAATATCTGTAAACCAAGATGTATAATATTATTCACACCAGACTTTATGTTTTCCTCTTAAACTCTCGGGTGCTCAAAATATCATTTGAGTAGGTTGAGACTTGAGGATTTACAGGTTTTAGTAGGTGGATGAATAAAGCTTTCGAAGGCGTTCAGGAGGCATGGATAGCTATTTAGGAGTTGTTTTTTTATTTTCGTTGTGATGTATTAAGACTGTTATGTCTATTTAGTACTCTGATCATCCAAATGGACATCTTCATATGTCGCTCTTGGCATATTTTGTAATAGTTATATTTGATCAAAACCTGGGAAACGTTTAGGAATATGTAATGGAATATGAAACATGTTTTGAAATGTAATCAGTAAAGTTGTTGTTTTTGGAATCTGTGGTTTTGTTTCATATTCATGTGCTTCTGATATTATGGATATCATTAACGTTGCCATATTTTGTCACCGGAAGTTAATACTATAGATGACTGCAACATCTATAGCGCTTAGCTTCAGGCCTTAAGATAGGGGATTGTTAGCACCAAAATTGGTCACTAACCTCGTTGAGAAAGATTGTGTAGAGAGATAAATGATGAAGGTAAATTTAAACGAGGAACAATATGCTAAATTGAATGCAAAGACGAGAACACTAGATTTATAGTGGTTCGGCATAACTGCCTACGTCCACTTTGAGGTTAATCTTTATTGCTTTACTTGATAGCTGATTACAGATACAATCCGTTTTCTAACTACTTGAATACAATTGCTAAGTAAAGAGGATGAGTCTTGAAAGCGGCAGAGTCTCCCTAGTGTTCCCGAAAAAAGGTCCATTTCACTGTGCCCTTGCCTCTCTATTTATAGACGAAGATGGGTTGGACTTCCCTGGCGGGCCTGGCAGCTGAATCCCTTGGCCCAAATGGAGTGGTCACTGTATGCTGACCCGAACATGCCGAACGGTCGGATGCCGAACCATCCCCTTCATGCCGAACGATGCTTGTTGTGTGGGAAGAGTAGGACGAGTAATAATCGAAGCCGGACATGCTGGGAAGAATGCCGAACAAACTTCTCATGCCGAACAGAAGTGAGGTGCTGAGTGGGGAGTGTAGGCCAAGCAATGGTTGAAGTTGACTGAGGTTGGATGAATGCCGATCACCTCTGGCTGCCGAACATTCTCGGGATGCCGAACAGTCTTTGGATGCTGGACGAACTCAAATGCCGAGCAACCTCTTTTGTCGAACGTTCACAAATGCCGAACGATATACAATATCGAACGTCTCTTAAGGCCGAATGCTCTTGCATGCCGAGCGTCCCATAGATGCCGGACGATCTTGGATGCCGAGAACTCCTGGATGTCGACCGCTTCTTGGATGCCGAGCGTTTGCTAATGCCGAGCGCTTCGTGGATGCCGAGCGTAACGAGATGCCGAACAACCCAGTTGAGCCGAACGGTATGGATGCCGAAGGACCCACAAATGCCGGACAGTATGCTAATGTCGAGTACTTAGTTGCCTGGTCAAATCCCCAGGAAACACTTGTCCCCCAAAGTGTATCACGTGACCGAACGTGATACGCTTTGAATTACAAAGGTCTCTCCGTTCCGCTTCGATCCTTGTCTTATTTCTCTCGGAGGTGTCATCTTGTGATTACCAGGTGGTGTGTGCTGAACAACATGCGAATGCCGAACAATACAGATGAAGCCGAGCGCTCCGTGTCTGCCGAACGATCTCATTTTGACCGGTTCTAACGGTCATCGTCTCTTCGACTTCTTCTTCTTCCCTATATAAAGGCCGGCCTGCTCCATTTTCTTCTCTTTTTTACACTCACTTCTTCTATCTTGTACTTGAGAAACTCGCCTGTTAACAGCCTCCAAAGACTTAACAATCCTTCCCAATCTATTCGGCATTAATTAAAACCGCGCCCTCAACACCAGATTTCTTCAAGTCTCGATCTACTAACTAGGTAACGATCCCTCTAATTAAATCCTTTACCTGAACAAAGAGGTTTTAACACGAGGCTCGAGTTCATAAATTAGAACCGTAGCCGATAGGTGTTGCGTGGATGCAGGAATCGAACTTCGACTAGGATATTCTTTTAGGGCCAGATGATGTGGAGGAAAGTAGGAGTTGGCTAAAATGCCAAATAGCATGGTCTTGTATGACTCGCCGAATGATACGTCCTCGTTGTTCGGTGTGGATGGAGGAAGAAGAGGAGAATGAGGTCGTTGTTAAGGACGGTGTGTCGAGCGTTGGGGCTCGGCGTAGCCTTGGCTCGGCATGACTCGTCACATGCCGGGCAGTGTAATGGAAGGATATGGAGGTAGTATGAGTTAGGTAGGATGTCGAACGTTGTCTCGGCCGAACAGAATCTTGGCCGAACGATGCTTTGCCGAACAATCACAAATGCCGAACCATATCAAGGCCGAACAATGATAAATGCCGAGACATACTTAGGCCGAACAACATGAATGTCGAACCATACTTAGGCCGATCAAACATAAATGTCGAACCATACTTAGGCCGAACAACACAAATGCCAAAAAATCATAAGTGCCGATCAAACATAAATGCCGAACCACACTTAGGCCGAACAACACAAATGCCGAACAATCATAAGTGCCGATCAAACATAAATGCCGAACCACACTTAGGCCGAACAACACAAATGCCAAACCTACAATTGCCTTGCCTAATCACATAACAAAACAAGGACAAGGACTCTAGCATACTAGCATATCAAACTGATCTGAGCTATTAACTCCCTAGCTTCAGTAGACATAAACCTTAGATTGACATAATCGGATAACTTCTTTTAACGTTTTCTGAATCTGAAACAGTAATCACCTTAAGGCAGGTTTTTGGAGACGGTCAGCGATGACGGTCTTCGAAGGCGATGATTCGAAGCTCAGTTTTATATTAGTAACCTTGTGACTTTCAAAATTTCAATGCTTATACACGATCGATTGCACTAGTTCACACACCACGTGGGGGGAATATTCGTGTTGTTAATTCTAATGTTGAACATTTTTCAAGTATAGTTCTCACAGGTGATTTGCCAGACTCACTATTTGTTGGAGATGCCTAAAAAATCTAGCTCCGCCACTATCTCAGATAGGCCTGGACCGTCTTCAAAGCAGGAAGTCGCGGACACTTCAAATCCGTCGACTTCCCCCGCTCATAATTTAGCTCCTGATGCCCTGGAGGCATCGATTCTCTTGGATAATCCGATCAACTCACAGGCTTTGAAGATTACCGAAGTCGCGCTTCGGCGAATATGCTCCATCCACGGAATCCCTTTGGCCGACGTGTTGGTTCCGTCAAGGCAGAATCATCCTCATCTGCCCCCAGTCAGATATACTGCCTGTAATAAGTTTATGTGCTGGATGGGCAGCGTGCCTCCATTCAATCTATTTCTTCGGGACGTGTTGCAATACATAGACATTGCCCCATCGCAACTGTATCCAAACGGCCACGCGTTCATATACGGGACCTACCTCCTTTTCATGGCTGTCTTCTCTAGGCCTACAACTTCCGGCGACATCAGATATATTTATATGATTAAGAAGCAGAAAGATAGCCCCTCCTTTGTGTTCCTCGAGCCGTACCACAAATGCCAAATTTTGACCGGAGCATGTAGCAAATTTGCCCTGTACAAACAGGAATGGTTCTATGTGCGTTGCCCTCCTGGTTTCGCGAGGAGATGGGTTGAAGGCAGTAAGTCTTTTCCCTGAGTCGACATTTGCGCTCTATCGGAACTATGCTTTTTCTAACTTCTTGTTTCATCTTTTCAGGTATCAACCCGCACCCTGAGGGCCGAGGATATTCTGAGACCGTTGAAGCCATTAGAGCTCTTCCTGCCGAGGAATGGGACATCCGAACCCTCCTTTCAAATGAGTCATTATCGAGATTCGGTCTGTTAGCAGGAGGTTGCCGGATTAGTCTTCTTGAGGGCGTCTCCATTCCCAAGCCCACATCCGGTAAAGGAAAAAAACTAGTTGAATCGTCATCACGCCATACCCCTGATGTACAGGAAGGGGAGAAAATCAAAGAGAGCGAAGCTCCTGAAACACAAGGCGAGAATGTGGGTCCTACTCAGGACCTGCTGGTCGAAGTGCATGATATTGAAACGTCATCTTCCCCTTCGAAGGGGAAAAAAATTGACGTATAAGATACGGAAGGAGAAAGTTGGCGGAGCTTCCAAAGTTACGCTCATCCCGCCAGAGAAAGAGGCTTCTTCACAGCACATGGAAAGTTCTTTAAAGGGTCTGTCGAACCTTACTATTCCCGACGATCTACTCAGTTACGGTTTCGACGATCCAGAAGCCCTTAAATTTCATTCGCCTACTAGAGGCGACACGGGAGTTCAACCCCCGGTCCAGGGAGATAACACTCCAATCAGTAAAGATAAAGGAACTGGTCCGTCGGGGGGAACACTAGGACACACACGCACTTCACCATACACTTCAATTTTTTCAATTACCCCAATTTTTCCTAACTCGTCGTTATTTTTATTCTATGCAGGTGACATGGGGCGCTCCCACGGGTTCGATCGCCTCCACGGTTCTTCTGTATTTCACCATTCGGGACGAGGTTCAAGCTCCGGTAGACGTAGGGACAGAGACGACTACGAAGATCGAGACAACCATCCCCGTGAGTCGTCTTACCGAAAGAAAACATATTCCCAGTCTTCATATTCTCGTAATCCCCCTTCTCAAACTGAGCCAGATAGAGAAAAACTTTCGTAGAAGGGGTCTCAACCCGATGTCTCCCGAGACCAACATTCCGGTTCATCGAGCACACGGCAATCTTGGGAACATCGGAAGAGAACAGAGCTTTCAAAGCCTCCTCCCCCTGTTACTGCGGCTGACCCAACGATAGCAGAGAAAATGGTCGATCTTAAGGCTAAATTTCCAAAAATATGCTTTGACGGCCTGAAATTCCTTCCGGCTATTCACCACATTCCAGGGCACGTCAAACAGAGTGCCCGTGCCTGCAACAACGACGTCTATGTTCAACATAATGCGTTTGCACATTTGGTCGAAAAAGTCTCGAAAGTATCTGTTGAGCGCCAACAAGAGATTGACCGCTTGAAGCTGGAAGCTATCTTCGACAAGGACATCATCAAGAGTCAAGATGAAGAGCTTGCTTCGTATAAGTCGAAACTTGAAGCCGCAGAGCAAAGTGCAAAAGACAGTACCGAGGCCGTCACTCGTCTAGAGGCGGCCCATAAAAAGGAACTTGATGAAGCAGTCCAACGCAGTGGGGCCCTTGCCTTAGAAAAAGATTCTATCCAGAAAGAAAGAGACGCGCTCGCCCTGCAAGTCGGAGAGTTGAAAGAGCAATTCTCTAAGGAGAAAGAAGAGAAAATAGCCGCTAAAGAAGAGTCCCAACGATACTGCAACGAAATTGTTGCTACACGGCTCTTAAAAACAAAGCTCGAAGATGAGCTTGCTAAGGTTGAGATAATGAAAGACGAAGCCCGTGAGGAGGGCAAGAGAAAAGCTTCTGAGGAGGTTGACTCTCGCCTCGAAGCAGCTGCAGAGGCTGGTAGAGAAGAGGTCAAGTGTATGTTTGACCCGCCGATTGCCGAATACAGCGCCCGCGTCCTTATGCACCGCGACTTGACATTCCTAGGCGAGGGCTATCTTGAAACTCTAGCTGAGGCCTGGGAGACTTTAATAAAGATCAGAAAGATCGAGTCTGGCACTGAGGAAGTCGATGAGAAGGCTCTAGTGAAAGAATTTCTCAGAGGGAACGAGCCAGCGGACTTGTCTGCAGCTTTGGCTCTTTATAGTAAAGGCTCTCCTCTATCAAAAGAGAAAGACGATGAAGCTGGTCCATCTGGGGCTAAGGCTGCAGCTCCTCCTTCTGCTGCTCCTCCTTCTGCTCAATCGGCCGGTCGGCCAACACTTGACCCATTTGAACAGCATGCCGGCTATGATCCGGAAGATCTCGGTCTTGGCGTTCATGTGTTATCCCTTATTCTAGAGGGTGAAACTCCACGCGCAACTGATAGCCAGTCAGAACTCGGTATAAAACTCTTCTTTTAGAAGTTCAAAGATCTGTCACTTTCTGGTAGCGGTTATTTGTCCTAATGTTCATTCTTTATGTTTTTATGCAGGCCGCTCTGATCCTGAACCAACTCCGAGGAGCGACAATGCCAAGGATGAGGCAGGGAAAATAAGCGATGTTGCTCATGCGGGAGTAACTCCCGGCCTGACGCTCAAGTGATCGGGGCGCTAGATGATGATAAGTTTGACACTTCATCTCCCGTTGTAGGGAGTGATGAAATAGAGATCACTGGCGCCTCAGAACATACTTCGAAGATGAGCATGAAGGAGCGACTCGCAGAAGAGGAGAAAAAGAAGGTCGAGATCAAGGTCGAGCCTCAAATACTGGAACTTACCGACCCGCGGAATAGGCCTCTAAAAATCATTCTCCCTGGCAAATCCAAACCGCTGGATGTTCCTTCTCCCACTCCTGACTCCGCTTCTTTGGCAAGCAAAAAATCCAAGAAGAAGCGTGAGGGAGATAAGTCATCTGAGAAAACAAAGGAAGACAAAAGAAGAAGCCAAAGAAATAGTCACTATTCTCGTTCAATGAGATTTTGCTTAGGTCTTGTAACTACTTTTATTTTTTCGTTTCCGTAGTTTGTGTAGATAGATTTTTGACTCCAAGTTTTAGAGGAATGTTGTGTAACCCCATTTTGGATTATTAAATAAAGTTTAGTTTCTTTGTCACTTGAACGATTCTTTTGCTTTTTTAGCTTTCTGTATAACTGTGGTCAAAACTCAAGTTCTTATGAGTTGCATAATTTCCCGTTTCACATTCTTGGGTACTTAGAATTTTTTCTAAATCCGCGCTCCGGGGATTTAGGGTAATTCGGTCCGCATTCAGGGGATTTGGAGATTCGAATCATCTATACTCTAGTCCGCACTCCGAGGACTTAGAGTACTCCGGTCCACGCTCAGGGGACTCGGAGATTGGAGTCGTTTATACTCTAATCCGCGCTCCAGGGACTTAGAGTACTCTAGTCCGCACTCAGGGGACTCGGAGATTGAAGTCGTTTATACTCTAGTCCGCGCTCTGGGAACTTAGAGTACTCTGGTCTGCACTCAGGGGAGTCGGAGATTGAAGTCGTTTATACTCTAGTCCGCGCTCCGGGGACTTAGAGTACTCTAGTCCGCACTCAGGGGACTCGGAGATTGAAGTCGTTTATACTCTAGTCCGCGCTCTGGGGACTTAGAGTACTCTAGTCCGCACTCAGGGGACTCGGAGATTGAAGTCGTTTGTACTCTAGTCCACGCTCCGGGGACTTAGAGTACTCCGGTCCGCACTCAGGGGACTCAGTGATTGAAGTCGTTTGTACTCTAGTCCGCGCTCCGGGGACTTAGAGTACTCCGATCCGCACTCAGGACTCGGAGATTGAAGTCGGTTATACGAGTTCGTACATCATACAGAATAATGTAACTCCAACATTTCATCACCCGACTATGAGATATAGAAACATTAGTAATTCATGGAAAAGACGGCTTTCAAGCCTTTATTAATGAAAACCAACTAAATTTCCTGATTACACGGTCAAAAAGAAACTAAGAGATAACGGAACAAAAACATACAGGAAATAACTGCGCCTAAAACAGGAAAGAAACAGGCTAAATGTAATAATGTCACAAATGTTCACTGTTCCACGCTCGGGGGAGTGTCACGCCATCAACGGTCGCTAGCTTGAATGTTCCCTCTCCAAGCTTCCGTTCAACGACGTATGGACCTTCCCAGTTGGGATTCATACGTGATGGTACCGGGAAAACTCGTTTCAAAATGAGATCACCCACATCAAAGATCCTTGGGCGGACTTTGTCGTCGTAATATCGCTTGACTCGGTGCCTATGCGCTGCTGCCCTTAGTTCAGCCTCTTCACGTTTTTCGTCGATGCAGTCCAGTGATTCCAACAAGAGATCCTGATTCGTCCTGGGGTCATAATATGTCACTCAATGCGATGGAACTTCAAGCTCCACGGGTACAACGGCTTCCGAAGCGTATGCCAATGCGAATGGAGTGTGGCCAGTCGCGGACTTGTGGGTAGTTCTATAAGCCCATAATGCTGTTGGGAGTTCATCTACCCACTTGCCTCCGGCTTTTTCAGAACGCTTCTTTAGTATGGACTTGATTATTTTGTTTACGGACTCGACTTGTCCGTTAGCTTTCGGATGCGCAACGGCGACGAACTTCTTCTCAACGCCATACTTAAACAGAAATCTTTGAACTCTCTGCTTTCAAACTGCATTTCGTTGTCCGTAATGATGGTTCGAGGGAGACCAAAGCGGCATATAATGTTTCGTACAACGAAATTAATGACCTTCTTAGAGGTGATTGTGGCTAAAGGTTCTACCTCGGCCCATTTTGTGAAATAGTCGACTGAAACTATCACGTATTTTGCACCACCTTTGGATATAGGCAAAGAGCCGATTATGTCGATTCCCCAGATTGCAAATGGCCAGGGACTAACTATTTGTGTGAGTTCTGTTGGTGGAGCTCTCGGGATTTTCGCATATCTTTGATAATTGTCACATTTTCTTGCGTAGTCTGCAGCGTCCCGATTTACAGTTGGCCAATAGTATCCATAGCAGAGGATCTTTTTTGCTAGTGTCTGCCCTCCAGTATGGCCGCCACATTCTCCTTCGTGAACCTCCTCCAAGACCCGCTTTGTCTCATCATGGGTAATGCATCGTAATAAGGGGACCGAGAACCCCTTCCGATACATTACTCCATCCTGCATCACATATCGTGCGGCTTTTCGAATGACCTGTCGTCTTTCGCTTCTTTTTTCCGGTAAAGTCCCGGTCGTCAGGTATAGTTTGAATGGGGTTATCCATGACTCCCTCTCGATTCCTGTTTCCAAAACAAAATCAATTTTCATCGCGTCTATGCTTGGAGCATGCAAGGTTTCAACGGGAACCAATCCCATTTGTTGTGCATCACCAGTGCTTACGAATTTAGCCAATGAGTCGGCTTCTTTGTTCTGTTCACGTGGGACATGCGAAATGTCATAATGTTCGAGGTTCGACAATAGTTCCTTTACCAGAACAAGGTACGGAGCAAGCTTCTGTCCCCTTGCTTGGTAGTCTCCTCGCACTTGGTACACCACCAGCTGCGAGTCACAAAAGATTTCAACTGATTTAACCCCAAGTTCTCCAACGAGCTTTAAGCCAGCAACCAGTGCCTCAAATTCTGCTTCATTATTCGTAGCCGGGAAATTGAGCTTCAAAGCGTAACAAATCGATCGATTTTCTGGAGTTACGAGAACTACACCAGCTCCGGAGCAACGATCGTTTGATGCCCCATCGGTGTACAATTTCCATCGAATAGGGGGAATGCCACTGTGATTATCTGGTTCGTCAAATACAGTAAACTCAACAATGAAATCTGCTAATGCTTGCCCTTGTATGGCTCTTCGTGGCAGGTAGGTAATATCGAACTGACTCAACTCGATATTCCATTTCAACATCCTTTCAGAAAGTTCTGGTCGTTGGAGTACTTGCCGTAAGGGCTGATCGGTATAAATACTGACTTAGTGTGCTTGAAAGTATGGACGCAGCTTACGTGATGCAATCACCAAGCAATAGGCCAATTTCTCAATTTTAGGGTAATTTCTTTCTGCCCCTGTTAAACGTTTGCTAACGTAATACACCGGCTTTTGGACCCGTTCCTCCTCGCGGACTAAAGCCGCACTTATAGCATGCGGGGACACGGCCAAGTATACATACAACATCTCGTGGTCTATTGGTTTCAAAAGCACTGGAGGACTCTCCAAATGCCTCAACAGATCTCGGAATGCTTCCTCACAGTTGGATGTCCATTCGAAATTTCTCTTCCCTTTCTTTATTATATCGAAGAAGGGAATACACTTATCTGTGGCTCTAGATATAAATCGGTTCAGCACGGCACCTTTCCATTCAAGCTTTGCACCTATTTTATAGTTCTGGGCGCTTGCACATCTCAAATAGCTTGAATCTTTTCCGGGTTAGTTTCAATTCCCCTAGCATTAACAATGAATCCCAAAAACTTCCCCGACGCAACGCCGAAGGAACACTTCAGAGGGTTGATCTTCATCCCATAATATCTGAGTATATCGAACATCTCTGCTAAGTCTCGGATGTGGTCGTTTGACTGTCATGACTTCACGAGCATGTTATCCACATAGACTTCCATCGTTCTACCAAGATGGTCTTTGAACATTCGATTCACCAAACGCTGATAGGTCGCTCCTGCGTTTTTCAATCCGAAAGGCATCACTACATAGCAATATAGCCCAACGTCTGTGACGAAACTAGTGTGTTCTTGGTCCGGAATATGCATCGGGATTTGATTGTATCCCGAGTATGCATCCATGAATGATAACAACTCGTGTCCTATAGTGGAGTCGACCAACTGATCAATCCTAGGCAATGGGAAACTGTCCTTGGGGCATGCTTTGTTCAAATCAGAATAGTCTACACAAGTTCTCCTTTTCCCGTTCGCCTTTTTCACCAGCACGGGGTTCGATACCCATTCAGGGTAGAGGGCATCGCGGATAAACCCATTGGCTTTAAGTTTGTCCACCTCCTCTTTGAGAGCAGCGGACCTCTCCGGGTCCATTCCTCTCCTCTTTTGTTTAACCGGGACGTACTTCGGGTCTATGTTCAACATATGACTCGTAATAGCGGGAGAAATCCCGCACATATCAGAATGCGTCCAGGCGAAAACATCAAGATTCACTCGGAGGAAATCACTAAGGTCTTCAGTCATTGCGGGGCCGAGTTGTGATCCGATCTTCAGTACTCGCGATGGATCGTCTCGGCTGACTGAAATGTCAATTGTCAATTCAGCCGGCGCTGCCTTTTCTTCCCTGGGTTTCTCATCGTCGTCTCTCGGATCTATGTCTCTGAAGATCCGAGAATTATGCCCGAGCCAGGGCTCGGGCATTACTTGTCAATTATTAGTATTACGGATGCAGACGGGATTGTCCGCAACCTTTCCTTTCTCCCTCCGATGGGCCTCTCGGAGCTCAGCCACATAACAGGCACGACCAGTCGCCTGGTCGCCATGAATAACACCTACTCCTTTGTCAGTCGGAAACTTTAAAGTCAAGCACCACGGGGCTAATGCTGCCCTAAACTCAGCCAGGGCCGGTCGAACCAAGAACACATTGTACGGAGAATCCACATCCAAAACTACGATGGGTAGGATTCGCACCCTCCGACGCTCGCCTTGTCCCAGTTCAACTGGTAACTCAACATACCCCACTGCATCGGTCGCTGCGCCATTAAAGCCATGTATACGAGCTTTAGACGGTTTCAAATCCTTCGTTTCCATCTTCAACTGGTCATAAGCCTTCTTGAAGATGATGTTGACAGAACTTCCACAATCAATCAAAATTCTTTTCACATAAGCCGGCACGATTGTCGTAGATATGACCATCGGGTCGATGGTAGGAGCCTCTACTTGGTCAGCATCTCTGCTCCTGAATACTATATCATCTATCATCACGCGCAGCTGTTTAGCAGGGGTCCCATCCTCTACGTTAGAACAACACTCGAAATCTGCGTGCTTCAGGGAACTAGCATACCGCTCCATCTCTTGCCAGTTCTTATCCGCAGGGTGAGGTCCGCCGATGATCGTGTTTATGACCAGTCTGCCCACAGTCCGGGCAGGCTCCTCGGGATGACGTGGAGCTGGTGCACGACGTGGGTTGGATGTTCCCTGTACTCCTTCCTCTGGATTCTTCACAAACTCCTGTAACATTTTCTTCCTGATCAACTTCTCTATAGCGTCATGTAGGTGTCTGCACTCTTCCGTATTATGCCCATAAGTCTCATGGAAGCGGCAGTATTTCCTAGTCCGCTTTTGTTCTTCGGTTGACTCCTTTGGACGCGGCTTTCTGTACTGAAAAGTATTGCAGGTTGATAGGTAAATGTTCTCAAGAGACGCATTCAGCGGGGTATACTCGTTGTAGGTTGGAATTCTCGGCTTCCACTTCCCCGCTTCTCTCTTCTTCCCTTGATTTCTTCCTCCGGATTCCTTAGGTTGCCCGGGCTTGTTCTGGACATTGACTTGAACTTTTCCCGAGTTGTCTCCGGACTGCTTCACAGCAATGTTGCTTTTCACGGACTCCTGGACAGGCCCCAGTGCCTTATCTCGCCTTACCCACCTGGCTTCCTCTCTTCTTATGAACTGATGTGCTTTTGAGTAAAAACGCTCTAGCGTAGTCGGAGGTTTTCCTGCCAGCCATTCTCCAAACTCTGAATCCAGATCCACGCCTCGCATCACAGCCATAAGAATTGCATGATCATTGGGATTGCTAACTTTAGTTTCCGCGACATGGAACCTCTGCAAATATTCCTTCAATGATTCCCCAGGAGCCTGGATTACACTTGATAAAGACATCACGTCTTTTGGACGAGTAGTATGTATCCTGAACTGTTCTATGAATTTCTTCGCCAACTCCTCGAAACTGGATACGGACCTTGGAGGAAGTCGAGTGAACCACATGGTAGCGATCCTAGATAGAGTTATCGGAAAACATCTACACTTGGTTGCATCATTTGCTCTTGCTGAATCCATCATCCATTCGTACCTCATGACATGCTGTCTGGGATCAGTCTTTCCTTCATATGTCGGGATAGTTAGCATACTAAACTTCCTGGGGTACGCTGCTTGTAGAACAATGTTTGTGAATGGAGTATGACTTCTTGACACTCCCCAATCATCGTTTGATAAGCCATGATTCTCTTTCATCAATTGTCTCATCATGGCTGTCAGGTCGGGTGTTTGTATGGAAGGTGGAAGGTTGGAGTCTGTTCTTCGTGATTGATCAGGTTGATGCCTCCTCTATTGGTGATCTGCCAAATGTGCATTTTGAGGTTCTACATCATTGGCATCTTGACGATTTGGGCCTCCAGCCTCCACCTGCACTCCAGCTCCTAAGTTTCCAGCTCCTGCTTGGTCACGGTCTCCAGCTGTTCGGACAGCAGCACCTGCCTGCATAATTTCAGTCTTACGGTGTCTATGCCGAGGAGGTTCATCGAACGAAGTTGAGCTGTCGGATGAAGAATAAGGAGCGGGATTGCCCCCAGCATTCTGATGCTGTTGTTGAGTGAGTTGTGCCATGAGGTTGGCGTTGGCTTGCATCTGCTCTCCGAGTTGTCTCCTGCTTTCCCTGAGTTCTCTCATCAAGTCGTTGAACTCTATTCTGGTGACAACCGGCATTTGGTCTTGGGCGGTAGTCCCTGCACCTAGAATCACTTGCTGATTGCTAGGTCCTGCATGTTGTACGCTAGCAGTCTCATGGGCGTCTGCATTATGAGAGGCTGATCTGGTATGTGGTCTAGCCATTGTAGAGTTATTGGTATGAACTCTGAGTAGAATCAACGGACGTCCTATGAATGAGTCGGATCTTCTTTGGGAGATTTATTCAATCTAGTAGCTTCAAAGCAGATCCTTGAGGTCTGAGAATTCAGTTCTCAGTGAAAGCACCAAAGTGTTAGCACCAAAATTGGTCACTAACCTCGTTGAGAAAGATTGTGTAGAGAGATAATTATGAAGGTCAATTTAAACGAGGAACAGTATGCTAAATTGAATGCAAAGACGAGAACACCAGATTTATAGTGGTTCGGCGTAACTGCCTACGTCCACTTTGAGGTTAATCTTTATTGCTTTACTTGATAGCTGATTACAGATACAATCCATTTTCTAACTACTTGAATACAATTGCTAAGTAAAGAGGATGAGTCTTGAAAGCGGCAGAGTCTCCCCAGTGTTCCCGAAAAAAGGTCCATTTCACTGTGCCCCTGCCTCTCTATTTATAGATGAAGATGGGTTGGTCTTCTCTTGCGGGCCTGGCAGCTGAATCCCTTGGCCCAAATGGAGTGGTCACTGTATCCCGACCCGAACAGGCCAAACGGTTAGATGCTGAACCATCCCCTTCATGCCGAATGATGCTTGTTGTGTGGGAAGAGTAGGCCGAGTAACAATCAAAGCCGGACATGCTTGGAAGAATGTCGAACGATCTTCTCATGCCGAACATAAGTGAGGTGCTGAGTGGGGAGTGTAGGCCGAGCAATGGTTGAAGTTGACTGAGGTTGGATGAATGTCGATCACCTCTGGCTGCCGAACATTCTCGGGATGCCGAACAGTCTTTGGATGCTGGATGAACTCAAATGCCGAGCAAACCTCTTGTGCCGAACGTTCACATATGCCGGACGATATACAATATTGAACGTCTCTTAAGGCCGAATGCTCTTGCGTGCCGAGCGTCCCATAGATGCCGGACGATCTTGGATGCCAAGCACTCCTGGATGCCGAGCGCTTCTTGGATGCCAAGCGTTTGCTAATGCCGAGCTCTTCGTGGATGCCGAGCATAACGAGATGCCGAACAACCCAGTTGAGCCGAACGGTATGGATGCCGAATGACCCACAAATGCTAGACAGTATGCTAATGCCGAGTACTTCGTTGCCTGGTCAAATCCCCAGGAAACAGGGATGTTACAACTTGGTATCAGAGCATAGGTTTATATAAAACTTTATAATTAAAATGATTTTGAAAACATAATCCTAAGGAATTTGAGAAAAGATTGGGGTATAGGATAACGTTGTAGTAATGTACTTATATTTTCTATATATAAGTATGCGCTTTATTTCTATTCTCCCGTCTCTCTTAGGCTATTCTTCTGTATCTCATGAAGACTCGAATGCTGATATGGATGCTAGAAGTGGAATAGTTAACCTAGGTGGGGGAAGCACCACAACTAATGGAAATGCCAGACCAAATACTAGGAGGAACCCAGGTCAGGCACAAGCTGTAAATGTGGGTGCTGAAGTCCCGTAAGTCGACATGGGAGCAATGTATCAGTTCTTTGTAAACATGATGCAAGTGGGAGTTAATGCTGGAGTAGTTGGAGGAAATGTTAAAGGAGGAAATCAAGAAGCTCAGGTCGTGAATAACTATGCTGTTTTGAGTAGAGATTACGCTCGGCTGGGAGGAAAGTCGTTTATTGGTACTAGAGGTGCAATTGAAGTGTAGAATTGGTTACTTCATTGCGAGAGGATTTTTCGCTGATTTGGGGCTCAATGATGAGCAAAAGAGGAGACTCACTTTTAGACAACTACAAAGAGCAGCATTGTATTGGTGGAATAGTGTTACTGCTGGATTTAATGAGGAGAATTTGACTTGGGCTGAGTTCAAAAGAAGGTTTGAGGAGAGGTTTATGTCGGAGATTGCTAAGTCTACTCTGCTCAAGAAGTATGCTGAGTTGGAGATAGGGGATATGACTGTGCTTGAGTATGCGACGAGGTTTGAGGAGCTAGCGAGATATGGCTATGCTACGGTTGATACTGTTATTAAGAGGAATGAAAAATTCATTCGGGGGTTGAAGCTTGAGCTTGCTAAAGGCCATGTTATCGCACATTAGAGATCCATGTGATGTTGTTGTTGAGATGGCCTTGTGGCATGAAGAGATGCTTTCTTTTCCTGAAAGAAATAAGGCAAAGGAAGCTCACGGAAGGCAGAGTCAGAAAAGGAAGTTTTTCCACCAGAAAGGGGCTTAGAAGGGTGGCACTGCTAAAAAAGGAAAGGCGGAGGTTGTCTACAATAAGTGTGACAAGAAAGGGCATTTCGCAAATAAATGTCGCTCAGGAGATGGAAAGAAGGTGATCTGGAAAGAAGAATATTAGATGCTTCAACTGCGATCAAATTGGACATTATAAGAACCAGTGCAAGGAGCCAGCCAAGGATGGAAAGGGCAAAGTGTTTTCATTGGAGCCAGCTACCTCGAGACCAACAACAGAGGAAAAGGGAAAGGCTGTGTTGGGAGGTACGCTTATGATTTATGGTATGTCAGTTAGCGTTCTATTTGATACCGGTGCATCGCATTCTTTTATATCTCATTGTTTGGTAAATAAGCTTAACCTAGAACCCTCATATCTAGTTACTTCCTTAAGGGTTGCAAATCCAATAGGAGGTTATGCGACTCTTGGGATGAGATATAACCACTTAGAGTTTGAATTGTTAGGTCATACATTTGTTTGTAGTCTGCATGTGTTTGATTTTGTAGGGTTCGGAATTATTTTGGGTATGGATTGGTTAAGTAAATACAATGTTATGATATTTTGCCATGATAGGAAAATATCACTTAGACACCCTGACTGTAGTGATCGGATCATACACTTCGTAGAAAACCCTAGTTTTGAGGTTAATGCTTTGTTGGGTGTTGTGGAGGTAGAAGACGAGTTGAATCGAGTTTTTGTTGTTAGAGAATTCGCAGATGTCTTTGAACCTATAGTAGGATTGCCGTTGAAACGAGCCATTGAGTTCTGGATAGATTTTATACCAGGAGTAGAACCGGTGAGTAAACCGCCAAGTAGAATGACACCTACCGAGATGAAGGAGCTCAAGGTGCAGTTGGTGGATCTGGAAGGCAAAAATTTTATCAAACCAAGGAGTTCGCCTTGGGGAGCAGCTGCAGTGTTTGCTAAGAAACCTAACGGATCGTTAAGGTTATGTATCGATTATCGTAAGTTGAATGAGAAGGTGATAAAGAATCAATATCCGTTACCTAGAGTTGACGATTTGTTCGACCAGTTGAGGGGAGCCAAAGTATTTTCCCAGTTGAATTTAGCAACATGGTTCCATCAGCTTAGAGTGGTAGAGGATATTATTCCTTTAATGGTGTTTAGAACTAGATATGGATCGTACGAATGGTTAGTAATGTCGTTCGGACTAACTAATGCACCGGCATTCTTTGTAGATTTGATGAACCGAATTTTCAAAGAGCACTTGAATAGGTTCGTGTTGGTTCTCACAGATGATATATTGATATACTCTAAAGATGAAAGAGAACATGAAGTTCATCTTAGAGGAGTGCTTGAGACACTGAGGTAATATCAGCTAAAGATAAAGTTTTCAAAGTATCTTTTCTGGAAGAAGGAAGTGAAGTTTCTTGGTCATGTGGTCTCAGAGAAAGGGTTGTCTATAGATCTGACTAAGAACAAGGCAATGAATAATTGGAAGAGACCCGAGACAGTGACTGAGATAAAAGTTTTCTTGGATTAGCTGGGTATTATCGGAGGTTCATTAAGGATTTTTCATGGATAGCAGCACCGATGACCAAGCTAACGCGAAAGGATGTGAAGTTTGTCTGGACCGATAAGTGTGAGGAGGCATTCCAGAAGCTGAAACACTTATTGACTAATGCACCTATGTTGGTTATTTCAAAGGGGATTCAGGACTTAGTGGTGTACACGAACGCATGTGGGACAGGATTAGGAGCTGTGTTAATGCAAAGTGGTAAAGTGATTGCCTATGTATCTCGACAGCTTAGACCGCATGAGGTTAGGTAACCGACACATGATTCGGAATTAGCTACGGTGATTTTTGCATTGAAGGTGTGGAGACATAAGTCAGTAAACTATTTATTCTCTTAGAAAGAGTTGAATATGAGACAGCAAAGGTGGTTAGAGTTTTTAGCTGCTTATGATTTTGGTATTGAGTACACACCAGGAAAAGGCAACAAGGTTCCTGATGCACTTAGCAAGAAACATCATAATGCAGTGTTAGCAATGATAGTTGAGTGGAAAGATTTAGAAGCGCTGACTACATGCAGGATACAGTGGAGATCTGAAGCTAGATCTAGTTAGGAGACTGCTATGTTGTCATGCTTAGAAGTTCGATCGGTGATGATCGGAAAGATTACGTCTAAGCAGAAGGAGGATCCATTATTAGTTGAACGGATCAAAAATTTAAGGGATGGAACAGAGAGCGATGAGTTGGAAGATTTCAGTCTTGACCATAATAGGTGGTTGATGAAGAAAGGACGACTATATGTTCCAAATGTAGGAAACATTAGGAAGGAAGTTTTAGAAGAATGTCATCGTTCGAAGTTCACCATTCATCTAAGAGAAACTAAGATGTATCAGGACATGAAAAGAAGTTTCTTTTGGGAAGGTATGAAGAGAGATGTAGGCTTGTGGGTGAAACAGTGTTTGAACTGTCAACAGGTTAAAGTCGAACATTAGAAACAAATTGGGTTACTTCAGCCTTTAGATGTTCTAGTATGGAAATGGGATTCTATCTTGATGGATTTTATAGACGGGTTGCCAAGGTCAAATAGAGGAAATGAAAGTATATGGGTCATAGTGGACAAGTTAACCAAGAGTGCCCATTTCATTCCAGTTAAGTCAACTAGAATGGCACCTGTATTACCAAAGTTATTTATGAAGAATATAGTTAGACTTCATGGAATTCCTAATAGTATAGTAAGTGATAAAGATTCCATATTCACTAGCGAGTTCTGGAAGAGTCTACAGGAGACTTTGGGTACCAAGCCCAAGATGAGTACCGCTTACCATCCATAGACAGATGGATAAACAGAAAGGATTAACAAAGTCTTAGAAGATTTGTTACAATCTTGTGTGCTAGATTTTAGGGGATTATGGGAAGACCATCTACACTTGGTCGAATTTTCATATAACAACAATTATCAGGCAAGAATAGGGATGGCACCATTTGTAGCTTTGTATGGAAGGCTATGCAAATCTCCCTTTTTTGGTTAGAGACCGGGGATAGGTTAGTTCTTGGTCCGGATTTGGTTAGGGAAACTGCAGAAAAAGATTGAGTTAATTAGAGCTAGAATGAAAGAAGCTCAATCTAGATAGAAGAGCTATGCAGATAAAAAACGGAAATACTTAGAATTCTCAGTTGGAGATCATGTTTTCGTCAAGGTATCACTAATGAAAGGTGTAATTCGATATGGAAAATCAGGGAAGTTGGCACCGAGATTTGTAGGGCGATTCCGTATTGTAGAAAAGATCAGGAAACTCGCATATAGAGTAGAGTTACCGAAAAGTTTGGCAGGAGTCAGCGATGTTTTTCATATATCTCACCTAAGGAAGTGTATTCGAGATCTGAAGACTACTATAGCACCAACTGTGTTAGAGTACTTAGTAGTGGAACCGAATTTGACTATAGCTAGAAAGTCAATTCGTATAGTCGCGAGAGATGATAAGAGGCTAAGGAACAAGACAGTTAGATTAGTTAAAGTCTAGTGGAGCGACGACGAGAGAGATTATACTTAGGAAGCTGAGAGTAGAATTAGAGATGCTTATCCTGACTTGTTTCATGGTATGTTTTACCTTTATGATTGATTTTGATGAGTACCTTATCGTAATTTCGAGGATGAAATTCTTTAAGGAGGGAGTTTGTAACGAACCTGATTTTGATTAACATTACCTAGGACATTTAATTAGTGAAATAAAATAAAATAATGTAAATGGTTAAGGGAATTGAGATTTGAATAGTAAAAGGGTAGCCGTGCCAAATTAAACAATGAACAAGAGAGAATTAAAATGAAATAGTTAGGGTAATAGATAAGGGCAAGATACGAATAAGATATATTCATATACCCTAAACCCTCAAGTCACTTTCATTTTACACGTTCACAAATTAAAACTAAACCAAGAAGATGCCGGCCACCATTAGGAGAAATCAAGAGAAGCAAAAATAAAGTGAAATAAAGTTTAATCAATCCAATTCAAGAAACAAATCTCAAACTCCTTAATCACAAGCTAAAGGTAAATAATAGGTTACATCTCATTTTTTTTATTTTTGGTTACGGTTGAGATCTGAAATTATTTTGCAAATAATTTGCCATTTTTTGATTGTTTAAATAGAGATATATGCTTGTTGATGATTTATGCTATTTCATGTAGATTTTATGATAAGGTTTAACTTAAAAAACCAAACAAATGACATCCAAATGCCTTGCAATTTTGATATAAGGTCAGAAATATTATTTTAGGGTTGCGTTTTAAGTTTCATAATTTTCTGAATTAATGTGGATTTATTATGAATTTTCTAGTGAAGAAAATGGTTGACTGGGTTTAAAATTAATTACGGTTATTTTATATTGTCGTTGGGTCAGAAATTTATATATGTTGGAAAATGTATTAGAATTAATTTATAGGAATTTTTGGAGAATATTCCTAAGAGTTTTAATAAGTATATAAAATTATTTAAGTGGAAATTAGCCACAAGGGCCTCTTTAACAAGTGGAATTAATTTCTAAGACACACAACTGAAATAATTACTTTTAAGGACAAAAAGTAAAATAATTAGTTTCTAGGGCCTAAAAACCTATGAAATTATGTCCTTGAAAATAATTGGACTGCTGACTTTGTCCTTGAAAGTAATTATTCTGATGATTTTGACCTTGAAAGTAATTTCGTTGAATGTGTGTCCTAGAAACTAATTGGACTGCAAAGTTTGTCCTTCTGGTGAAATGCCCCATTATTTAAGGTATGAGACTTACATGTTTTATATGTTTATAAAAGGATAAGGGGCAAATTGTAAATTTTTTTAAATTATTAATCTATGAAATATGGCAGCATTTTTAGAAAACATTTTGGAAAATATTGGCAACCAATCATATGTTGACAAACAAAGCAGGTTAGTTAAAAAGAAATTGTTTTTTAAAGTTAAAAATCACTTTTATAAGGTTTTTGCCAATTGACCACTTTCGACAGCCACCTTTCGACCATATACTTCCGCCTCCACCTTAGTTGAAACCAATACAAAGGGTATCAAGGACTTGGTACGTAGTGGATTGGAGATAGGCAAAAGGTATAGAGTCAAAACAGGGATTTCGAAGGGGTTGAGATCTTGTTTTGCTTTCAACAGGAAATGCCGCTTACTTTTCTTTTATAAAGAATGCTTTCGAATGAGAGAGCTTTTGACTTAGTCAAGTGTTTTAAAAGA
This sequence comes from Allium fistulosum, assembly GCA_030737815.1. Taxonomy (NCBI): domain Eukaryota; kingdom Viridiplantae; phylum Streptophyta; class Magnoliopsida; order Asparagales; family Amaryllidaceae; genus Allium; species Allium fistulosum. Next base: position 538,338,199 of record CM060901.1, on the reverse strand, counting down.
AAAGAGCTTTCGAAAGAGGTTGCCGCCTTTGTTTTAAGAAAATTCTTTCTAAGGGGTCGAAACCCCTGTTGTCACATCCTACCTTTCGAAGCAATGCCTTCAAAAGGATTCTTTCGCTTTAAACCTTGAGCCGCTTCTCCAATTCTTTCGAAGGGGTTGGTTTTGACACCATCCACTTCTTTTACTTAGGAAATTTCTTTCAAAAGAGTTACTTTCGACTTAGTTCTTTAAGACCCTTTTTGAGATTTTGAAAGTTAAACCCAAAGGTTTCGAAAGGAATGGTTTTAAAGGGTTTCGATAGGTTTTTCCACATGTTTTCACTTGAACCTAATGCTTTCGAAAGGTTTGATTTATGAAAAAGGACTTAATGCTTTCGAAAGGTATATAACACAGCTTTCGAAGGGGTGGTTCCCCAATGTTTTCGAAAGGCTTACCTTAGTGTTTAAATGGATGGTTTCCAATGTTTTCAAAATGCATATCTAAAGTGTTTAGAAAAGATGTCTAAGGTTTTATAAAGCTTTCGAAGGTATACTTTCAATGTTTTCAAAAGGTCTATTGTAAATGGTTTCGAAAGGTATGTTTTGGCCTAAGATTATAAAGTAAACCAGTTTACTTGTATCGAAAGGGGTACTTTCAATGGTTTCGAAAGAGATACTTTCAAAGGTTCCAAAAGAGATTGTTTAAAGGTTTTAAACAAAGGTTTCGATTGTTTTCATCAACAATGTTTTGTGTAAAGTATACATAACATGGCAAAGTGATTTGAGTAAAGCATAGAGTATATATTCCTTGTTTAAGTATGATTTATAGGGTTAAATCAATTTAAAAGAAATGTTTTCAAGAAAAATTTGATGAGGTAGTTGACCCTAAGTAAATGACTTAGATATTAGAATACTAGATGGGACTAGTATAGGGTCGCATCGTATACTTTAGCTAGTAGCCCCTAGCTAATATAAGTCCAAAATTCCAGTGTGTAGGGCATTGTCATAGTTAAGACTGAAATGATGTTACACACAGAAAGGAATATACGGAGTATAGATAGGTTATTGGTGAGCCTGCAAAACCATTAGGATCAGTTGAACCTGGGAGAAGTAAGTTAGGGACTGACCGTTCAGGAGTGTATCTAACAAAAGTTAGATTATTTGTTTATTTTTCTTGGTAGGCCCGAGTCAGCCAAAGGTTAGTAGTTAGTCGAACAAAACTATATTGTTTGGACAGATAGTCTACCCGATTTGTATGCATACATGATATTGTTATTATTGCTTTAACCAGTTTGGTTATAGGATTTTGATTTTCAAAAAGATATGTTTTAAAAAGGATATTAGTGAGGGGAAACCCGTTCCACTAAGTGGCATGGTCTCACTTAACATCTGTAAACCGAGATGTATAGTATTATTCACACCAGGCTTTATGTCTAACTCGAAGTTTATGTTTTCCCCTTAAACTCTTGGGTGCTCAAAATATGATTTGAGTAGGTTGAGATTTGAGGAAGTACAGGTTCTAGTAAGTGGACGAATAAAGCTTCTGAAGACGTGCAGAAGGCATTGATAGCTATTTAGGAGTTGTTATTTTTATTTCCACTGTGATGTATTAAGACTGTTGTATCTATTTAGTACTTTGATCATCCAATGGAGTATCTTCATATGTCGCTTGTAACAACCCGCATATTTTACGATTGTATATTTAAATGTTTTATTTAGATATAGCGTCGTTAATCGGATTAAAGTCTGAAAAGCTACTTTTTGTAAGCAGTCGAATTGGGACTCGAGACCACTTCCATTGAGTCCAAAATGACATTTACAACTTTTTTGAGTATAAACATCGATATGTTTGGAGCTGAGTGAATTTTGCTATTTTTCTATTGGGCTTTTGATGTAGCCCAGGAGGATGCCCAGAATGATGAAGGGTTAGGTCGCGTACGACCTAACGAAGCTTTTAAGTCGTTACTGGTTGATGAAGCAAAAACTGGTAAAGTGTTAGGTCGCGAACGACCTAACAAGGTCTTTAGGTCACACCAACGATCTAGTGGAGAGCTACGATCTAACAAGGAGGCTAGCGGGTTAGCAGTGTGTGAGGATTGGTGGGGAACTGAAGTATTAGGTCGCGAGCGACCTAACGAATCCTCTAAGTCGCACCAACGACCTAACAGTCTGAAGGGAAAGGTGATTCGACCTAACAAGTTACGACCTATGTTAGGTCGCAAGAAAACGGAACGAGCTAAGTTAGGTCGCGAAGTCTTACGTCGCAAAGTCTTAGGTTGTGGAGACTTAGGTCGCAAGGCCTTAGGTCGCGAAGAATTTCTGAAGCCACTTCTGTTAGGTCGCAAACGAAGGGATGCCGTTCATTCTTAGGTCGCAAAGCTCTGGATGCCATTGATTTTCTTTAAATCGCTGATCTAAGATGCGCAGGCTTTTAAGTCGCTGAAGACTTGTTGCCATGGATTCTATTGCCGACTTAATCTGGACCGTTGCTTCCTTAGGTCGCTGATAGATACAAATGTATGTCGTGTGATTGTATAGTTCTTAAGTCGTATGTTTGTCTTGTATGAGGGTTGTATTGTAATATGAACTGTTAGGTCGCTGCCGACCTATACTAAGTCGTGTCTGTTCTTAGGTCGCGCCATGTTAGGTCGTAGGTCGTTTCCGACCTAAGTACTTGTAATATTTTGAAGTTTTCTGTTGTGTTGAGTTGTAGCCTATAAATAGGCGTGTATGGTCATTCTGTAAAGGTTGTTGAATATTGAATAAAATTATCTTTTGATTGCTTTGTGCTTTCATTTAAATTGGTAGTTGAGTGTAATCTCCTATCTCCTCTTTCGGATAATCGAGTGCGCTCGATTCAACGATTGCAGAAGCCGATTCGCGGAATCAAGTGCGCTTGATCAACGCTTGAAGAATTGAAGATCTTTGAACCCGGTATCGTGCGCGATCAACGAGTTCGAGATAGCTAGAGTTCGGTATCTTCGGATCAACGAATTCAGGCATTCCAGTATTCTTCCAATCCACCGATTACTACTTTCACCGATCGAAGATCGTCTAGATTAATCCGCTGCGTCAGCTTTGGGTTTGGGTTTCAGCCCATCAACCCATCTAATACCCTATACTCCACTCAAGTTCATTCATTCATTCTCATTTTCCTAATACTCTCTAGCTAAAGCAAAAATGGTGGAAGAGAAAGAAAATTAAAATTCCTAAACCTAGTTTACTAGGAAATACAAATTCTAGCTCCAACATCAAAGAGAAGCTAAGGTAAGCATCCTCTTCTTCTTCTCCATCTCAATCTCTCTTCAATTCTCAGAAATCCCTAACCCTAACTTAGGAAAAACTTCACCTTTGATAATAGATTGAAGATTCTAGAGGTGTGTTGAAGAGGAATTGTTCTTGCCTTGTTTTAAAAGCTTCTCATTCATTGTTTTTGAGTTTAAAGGTGAGTTTTTTAACTCACATCTACGTCTATAGCTATCATTGTTGTTAGGTATGAATTCCTAATATTTGTGCATATTCATTTGCTTTTGATTTGAATTGATTTGGTGAATTTTCCAAATTTTGGTGTTTTGGTCCAATTTTATGAAAATCCTTCTATGGATATTTGGACATTAATATTCGGGGTGTATCGAAGAGCCTTTAAGGCTGGATTGTCGCTTGGTGTAAATCCTTAGTCGTCATTGCTCGTCCAATCGCTTCCGATACGTTTTGGCCACATTGGCCTAGGCAAATTGTTGCCCAGACCAGGTGACTAGACGTCTGGTGACCAAGTACAAACGTCTGGTTTGGACCTGGAGCAAAAATGTATGCACGCAAAATATATAAAAAAAAGTCAGAGACTAATTCCAAACGTCTGAAATTTAAGATCAGACGTCTGGTAGAGTCTCAGACGTCTGGGGTTCTCTGGATTTTTTCCCAAGGAACAAAACCAGACGTCTAGATTCAAAACCAGACGTTTGGTCATGGCTCAAACGTCTGATTTGCTATTCCAAACGTCTGGGTGGTTCTCTGAACTATTTCCAGAAAAGGAAACCAGACGTCTGGATTCAAAACCAGACGTCTGGATTCAAAACCAGACGTCTGGATTCCAAACTAGACGTCTGGATTCCAAACCAGACGTCTGGAAACCTTCATTTTTTCCTATTAAGGCTGTTTTGTGTGGATTTCCTATTTTAATCGATTTTTGTTGATTCGGATAGTTGTTATCACTTATTATCGACTTTGATGACTTCTTTCCTTGGACTTTTGGGAATATCCATTTGATGGATTTGATATCGATTTCTATGGTTTTGATTCACGTCTTCGAATGTGAATCTTTGGTGATTGATTATTTTTACAATCATTTTTGTGATTTGTCACTTTCAAATACAAAGGTTTCTATACTAGTAGTAACTATTCAAACTCTTTCATAAAGATGATTTCAACTCTATTTTTAATACAAAGCTCATTTATAAAACCGTTTTCCAACCTATTAGTATATACAAACCTTTACCTCATTTGTATGAGAAATCTAATTAAACGACTTAGTAAAACAAGTGGTATGAAACACTTGTGTTTACTTCGTCGGTTAATTCTTGGACTTGTTCGATTGAACTCTTGTGATAATTTTCGAGTGGAAATCTACAATTGGTTCGTAAATATTTAAGTTAAGCTAGTGGTTATGGGACATGAAGCTAAACTCTTATATTTACTAGCTTAGTGTGATTCACACTTTTTATTGATCGATGATGATCATTTTGTGATTTAGACTAGCGATGTGCGATGTCTATTTGTTCGTGTGGGGACTAAAAACCCCGTTTGTGGAACTTTGGTTCAATTTGGTGGGGTAGCGACCCATGGTCTTCAGGCCGTTTGTGGAGCTTCGGCTCAAAATTGATTGTTAGCGACCATGGAATAGCGTTCTGTTTGTGATAAACATGTTGGTGAGTTTTCATGCTCCCATTTGTGATAGGCCTTCCTCCTTTGTGATTTCTGGATTTCTGGTTGTGATTTCTAGAATTTGTGTTTCACCAATTTTCGTGGTTTGAATTGGTAAGATCTATCAATATTTGTGTTTTGGTGAATAATTTAAAGAATGTGATTCTTTTTGGTGTTTTGAGATGTTTTGAGATATTGTATGATTTTTGTTGTTATTTGATGTATACATGTCACAGTATGGCATTATTGTTATCATGCGTTTTTGTCATATCTCTTATCCTATCTCATTTTTATCTGATATTTATAGCTAGACTGATCTGTTTCTTATTTTCTTCTTAAATAATACTCGGGTCAGACCGAGGTATTTCAGGTGCTTCTTCTTGACTTCTTATCAGGGATTATCATCTGATTTTTTTGTCTAACTACTTTAGATTAGTATTTTTTGTTATTATACATTTGAGATATAGACTCCTTGATGTATAATTATTCTTTTGTCTAGCACTTGTATCTATTATTTTATGATGTAGTGGATCTTGTTTGACCTCTACTTTGATGTACACTTTATGTGTTATATTCATATATGATTCCGCCTTTGTGATATGAATATCTATGACTGATTTGTGTTATATTTATTTCTATATTTGTTTCCGAAGGCCTCATAGCCAATGTGTGGTAGCTTTGAGTTTGTATTTGATATGTCAGATTTCCTCTTGAAATGAAATGTAAGTTATACTCTCTGACATATCGGTACTCGCACAAAGCAATTACACAGATGGTCGCTCCTCAACAGCCTTATTCTTTGCGCTAGTCGACGGCATTACCCCGTAGTGTCCTTGGCTAGTGTGAGTATAGAGGTGGGGTGCCACAGCTTGGTATCAGAGCCAAACTTCGGAACAATGTAGAATAATCTAGCAAGGATCATTGTCCTAAGTCTTTCTTAGGAATCGTGCCATAGGATTTAATTCGAGTCTTCGTACCGTTCTATCCTTTTTTTATGATGCCTTGTTTTATCAATCAAGTTTGTTTGATATTCGTTCTGTGAATAACCTTTTCCCTCTTCTTTCTTTCTTAAAGAAGAGAAATCGTTAGACCAGGCCATCCCAGCGTCGGTCAATCGAGTGCTACTCCTCAGGATGGAGTATTTATGTCTGCTCAGCAACTTCTAGATCTTGTGAAAAATGCTCTAGCTATTGGACCCATTCCAGAGCCTACTCACCCTAAATCTGGGTTTGTACGCTTGTGCAGTGATTACACCAACTTGGGTGGAAAGCCTTTCAAAGGTTCCGAGAGCGTTACAGAAGTCCAAGCTTGGCTTAGAACATGCGATCACATCTTTTCCCGCATGAATCTTATTGATCTTCATCGAGTCAAACTGGCTTCTAGCATGCTCCAAGAAAGAACATTAGACTGGTATGAGCTTCTGATCTCCGAAACTATTGAAGCGGATCTTACTTGGGAGCATTTCCGGGAAAGATTCGAATTGAAGTTTGTGCTAGAAGCTGAAAAGGTAACTTTAGCTCGATGCTTTATTGACCTTGTTCAAGGTGAATCTTCTGTGGCAGATTATGTCACATCTTTTGAATCTCTTTCTAAATATGGGGTCGAGTATATTAATACCCCATTAAAGAAAAATCAGATGTTCTTCTATGGGTTGAATAAGAACCTCAAAAAGCCTTTAATTCTGAAACTGGAAGCTTCTTTCGATCAACTTGTAGATATCGCTCTTCGACTTGAAGAGGCCGATATAGAAAGTGATGTTGAAGTTGTGAGTGCCAAACAGAAATTCAACATCAATAAGAAGAGGCATCCCTTTATTAAGTTCGAAAGTCCTAATCCGAACAAGAAAGTGAAGCAAGTAACTTCGGTAGCAAAGACTCCAATCCCTAATCGTGGAAAATGCTACAATTGTGGCTCTAAGGACCACTATATAAATTGGTGTCCAAGGCCTATTTCTTGCCGCTATTGCAAAAGTTCAGATCATTATATATCTTCATGTCCCAAACTTCAAAGCAAGAGAGAGGGAGAAATGAATGTTATGCAAGCTCCTAGTAACACTTCTCATGGTCAAGGTAATTCTCATTCTATCCATGATGACATTAACTTGTTTTGTGATTATCCTATTCGAGTTCTTTTTTATTTGGGTTCATCTCATTATTTTACATCAAAAGAACTTGTTGATTATTTTCTTTAAATGTTATGGGCTTGATGATTTCATTGAGAATTGTGAATCCGATTGGTGGATCCGCAACACTCAGTTTGCTTTGTGAAAAATATCGAGATTATTTTATGTGATTATTCTTTTCGAGCCGATTACATGTTATGCGCTACTTAGGCTTCGAAATTGATTTTTGGGAAAGGATTGGCTTTATCATTATGAAGCCCACATCCTATGTCCTGAGCGGACTATATATCTTTGACATTCTCAATCTGTTAAGCAGATTTCTATTGTTTTTAAAGATTTTGATTTCCAAATTTGGTGGCAACATTTTATTCTTTAAACCCACTTGATGAAGAAGATGTTATTTCTCCCATTCAAGTAATTTGTGAATTTTCCGAAATATATTTGAGCTTGTCTTAGGATTATTACCTAAGCAATCTATTGAGTGGTGCTAAGGTCTTTTCAGCTCGACCTTGCCACCGGTTTTCATCAGCTACAAGTTGCGGAGGGTAGCATTCCACTTACCGCATTCCGCACTCGTTATGATTCTTGTGAGTGGTTCGTTATGTTATGCGGTTTGACGAACCTTCTACCTTATTTCATCCATTTTGTGAATCGAGTATTCTGCGAATATCTCGATGAGCCCATCCTTGTATTTATTGATTATGGATGAAAACAACAATTTAAAATTTGCAAATCTTTTTAATAAGATATTTATAAGTATGATTGGATTTTGTTCTTAAAACGAGCAAAGGATATTTGTAAAAAATTTAAGAGACTTGTTTATCATATAGAAGATGATTTTGTGTTGTTCTGCCCATTGTGTGCTTTAAAAATTCTGGTCGGTGCGCTTGATCAACGTTATCGATAGGAATCTCCTAAACGCTATGATGAAACAGTCAAACACAGTAAATTGACTTGTAATAAGTAATTTTTTCTAAAAAGATGATTACATAAAGTTAATGGTAATTTTGAATGTCTTAGCTTTTCGGGAAAGAGGATAAGAACTCTTTTCCGATGCTTTTATTCTTGTGATTCCCGAAGGGAACCAAGACTTTATTGATTGTACCGATACTCGACGTATTGGTTTGGGTGTCATTCTCTTGCAATGGGATTGTGTTATCACATATGCTTCTTGACAATTAAAGCTTGTCGAGACTAGATATGCCATTCATGATCTAGAGCTCACGGCAATTGTTTTCACTCTTGTAATTTGGTGTCGTTATCTTTTGGGAGAAAAAATTTTCTCTACACCGATCATAAATCTTTGAGGTATTTATTTTCTCAAAAGGAACTTAATTTGCGTCAACAACGTTGGCTCGAGTTACTTGCATCTTATGATCTTGATATTCCTTATACTCCTGGAAAGGGAAATCGTGTTGCCGATGCCCTTAGCCGAAAGCAATAAGCAGTTGTTTCAAGGATGATATCCGAATGGAACGATCTCGAGACTTTGTCCACTTGTGAGATTCGAGATCGTGAAACCAATTTATGTTCATGTCTTGTTTTGTGTAGCCTTGAGGCTCGTCCTTCTCTTTTGGACCGTACCTCTTTTGGCTAAACTCTATGTCAAAGATATTGTTAAATTGCATGGAGTTCCTACTTCTATTGTTAGCGATCGTGATCCATTATTTTACTAGTGGATTTTGGAAAGGTCCTCAAAACCTTTAGGAACAAAGCTTCATTTTAGCACCGCTTGTCGTCATCAGTCCGATGGACAAACCGAGCATGTTGGTTCATTTCCCATGAAGGGTGTTGTGCGTTTCAGTCGATCGGGAAAGTTAGCACCTCGATATGTTGGTCCATTTCCCATCACCGAACGCATTGGTTCTGTGGCTTATTGTCTTTTATTACCGGCTTAATTTTTTTTGCTATTTATGACATTTTCCACGTCTCTCTACTAGGAAATACCTTAGCGATTCCGATTCTATTTTTGAGCCCAGTGTTATTGAAGAAATTGAGATTTCACCAAATTTGACTTTTGAGCAACATTCTATTTGTATCATTACTACGGAGGTTAAACGCCTTCGAAATAAAGATGTTCCTCTTATGAAAGTTAAATGGTCCTCAAATCTTAAGGATTGCTCTTGGGAATCCAGAGAATTCATCGAGCGAACACATCCGGACTTACTCTGTCATGCTCCGTAAGGTGAACTTCTCATTTTAGAATTTCTTCTTTTTGTGTTGATATGCTTTTATGGTTGTTACTTTTTATTTCTTTCTCTTAATTATTGTGAGGACGCAATTTCTTTAAGGAGGGGAGTCTGTAACAATCCGCATATTTTACGATTGTATATTTAAATGTTTTATTTAGATATAGCGTCATTAATCGGATTAAAGTCCGAAAAGCTACTTTTTGTTAAAAGTCGAATTGGGACTCGAGACCACTTCCATTAAATCCAAAATGGCATTTAAAACTTTTTTGAGTATAAACATCGATATGTTTGGAGCTGAGTGAATTTTGCTATTTTTCTGTTGGGCTTTGGGTTTGGGTTTCAGCCCATCAACCCATCTAATACCCTATACTCCACTCAAGTTCATTCATTCATTCTCATTTTCCTAATACTCTCTAGCTAAAGCAAAAATGGTGGAAGAGAAAGGAAATTAAAATTCCTAAACCCAGTTTACTAGGAAATACAAATTCTAGCTCCAACATCAAAGAGAAGCTAAGGTAAACATCCTCTTCTTCTTCTCCATCTCAATCTCTCTTCAATTCTCAGAAATTCCTAACCCTAACTTAGGAAAAACTTCAACTTTGATAATAGATTGAATATTCTAGAGGTGTGTTGAAGAGGAATTGTTCTTGCCTTGTTTTAAAAGCTTCTCATTCATTGTTTTTGAGTTTAAAGGTGAGTTTTTTAACTCACATCTACGTCTATAGCTATCATTGTTGTTAGGTATGAATTCCTGACATTTGTGCATATTCATTTGCCTTTGAATTGAATTGATTTGGTGAATTTTCCAAATTTTGGTGTTTTGGTCCAATTTTATGAAAATCCTTCTATGGATATTTGGACATTGATATTTGGGGTGTATCAAAGAGCCTTTAAGGCTGGGTTGTCGCTTGGCGTAAATCCTTAGTCATCGTTGCTCGTCCGATCGCTTCTGATACGTTTTGGCCACTTTGGCCTAGGCAAATTGTTGCCTCGACCAGGTGACCAGACGTTTGGTGACCAAGTCCAGACGTCTGGTTTGTACCTGGAGCAAAAATGTATGCACGCAAAATATATAAAAAAAGTCAGAGGCTAATTCCAAACGTTTGAAATTTAAGATCGGACGTCTAGTTGAGTCTCAGACGTCTGACTTGAAGTTTCAGACGTCTGGGGTTTCTGGATTTTTTTCTAGGGAACAAAACCAGACGTCTGGATTCAAAACCAAACGTCTGGTCATAGCTCGGACGTTTGATTTGCTATTCTAGACGTCTGGGTGGTTTTCTGAACTATTTCTAGAAAATGGAACCAGACGTCTGGATTCCAAACCAGACGTCTGGATTCCAAACCAGACGTCTGGAAACCTTCATTTTTGCCTATTAAGGCTGTTTTGTGTGGATTTCCTATTTTAATCGATTTTTGTTGATCTGAATAGTTGTTATCACTTATTATCAACTTTGATGACTTCTTTCATTAGACTTTTGGGAATATCCATTTGATGGATTTGATATCGATTTCTATGGTTTTGATTCACATCTTCGAATGTGAATCTTTGGTGATTGATTGTTTTTACAATCATTTTTGTGATTTGTCACTTTCAAATACAAAGGTTTCTATACTAGTAGTAACTATTCAAACTCTTTCACAAAGATGATTTCAACTCTATTTTTAATACAAAGCTCGTTTATAAAACCGTTTTCCAACCTATTAGTATATACAAACCTTTACCTCATTCGTATGAGAAATCTAATTAAATGGCTTAGTAAAACAAGTGGTATGAAACGCTTGCGTTTACTTCGTCGGTTAATTCTTGGACTTGTTCGATTGACAATTTTCGAGTGGAAATCTACAACTGGTTCGTAAATATTTAAGTTAAGCTAGTGGTTATGGGACATGAAGCTAAACTCTTATGTTTACTAGCTTAGTGTGATTCACACTTTTTATTGATCGATGATGATCATTTTGTGATTTAGACTAGCGATGTGCGATGTCTATTTGTTCGTGTGGGGACTAAAAACCCCGTTTGTGGAACTTCGGTTCAATTTGGTGGGGTAGCGACCCATGGTCTTCGGGCCGTTTGTGGAGCTTCGGCTCAAAATTGATGGTTAGTGACCATGGAATAGCGTTCCATTTGTGATACACATGTTGGTGAGTTTTCATGCTCCCGTTTGTGATAGGCCTTCCCCCTTTGTGATTTTTGGATTTCTGGTTGTGATTTCTAGAATTTGTGTTTCACCCATTTTCGTGGTTTGAATTGATAAGATCTATCAATATTTGTGTTTTGGTGAATAATTTAAAGAATGTGATTCTTTTTGGTGTTTTGAGATATTGTATGATTTTTGTTGTTATTTGATGTATACTTGTCACAGTATGGCATTATTGTTATCATACGTTTTTGTCATATCTCTTATCCTATCTCATTTTTATCTGATATTTATAGCTAGACTGATCCATTTATTATTTTCTTCTTAAATAATACTCGGGTCAGACCGAGGTATTTCAGGTGCTCCTGCTTGACTTCTTATCAGGGATTATCATCTAATTTTTTTGGCTAACTACTTTAGATTAGTAATTTTGTTATTATACATTTGAGATGTAGACTCCTTGATGTATAATTATTCTTTTGTCTAGCACTTGTATCTATTCTTTTGTGATGTAGTGGATCTTGTTTGACCACTACTTTGATGTACACTTTTATGTGTTATATTCATATCTGATTCCGCCTTTGTGATATGAATATCTGTGACTGATTTGTGTTATGTTTATTTCTATATTTGTTTCCGAAGGCCTCATAGCCACTATGTGGTAGCTTTGAGTTTGTATTTGATATGTCGGATTTCCTCTTGAAATGAAATGTAAGTTATACTCTCTGACATATCGGTATCGCACAAAGCAATTAAAGAGATGGTCGCTCCTTAACAGCCTTATTCTTTGCGCTAGTCGACGGCATTACCCTGTAGTGTCCTTGGCTAGTGTGAGTATAGAGTTGGGGTGTCACATCGCTCTTAGCGTATTTTGTAATAGTTATATTTGATCAAAACCTGGGAAATGTTTGGGAAGATGTAATGGAATATGAAACATGTTTTGAAATGTAATCGGTAATGTTGCTGTTTTTGGAACCTGTGATTTTGTTTCATATTCATGTACTTCTGATATTATGGATACCAATAACATTACTGTATTTTGTCATAGGAAGTTAATACTGTAGATGACTGTAGCATCTGTGGCGCTTAGCTTTGGGCTTCAAGATAGGGGATGTTACACTTAACTTATCTTATATTATAATTATGTTGTTTTAAAAACTTATATTCCCTAAAGATTTCCTTGTACTGTTACTTTTTATACTCGTGTCATAAACATAATGGCTAGAAATTATTCTTAACTTATACATATTCCTTTTTAAACTAAGTTTGTTTAAATTCTTAGATTTGAAGCTTGGTTGTTTTCTATTGTTGCTTCTCTTGTTATTGGTTTCACATGTTTTTTAGCTTGGTTGTTTTTATTTGTAGCTTTTGACCTATTTTATACATTATTTCATAACTTTATTTTAAAATATTTTAACATTAATCTTAAATAAACTTCACTTTTTGGTTACTTGCTATAATATATCGAAATGGATGACTCTTTGATTTAACAACTTTGTAATATTTGCAAATCTTGATTTTTTTTGACATCCTTTTCTTTCTTAACATGAAATAAAAATTGTTCAAACAAGATAGATAAATTGTTAGGATCCGAGTTCTACCCTATCATTTTAGTATTTCACATTCACTATATTTTTTTGGAGTCTTCTCCCGATTTAATCATTCTTAAAAATATATTAGGTACTATTAAACTTACATACCATGAATCGAATGTAATATACCCTTTTCTTTGTTATTTCATAATTATTTTCTAGTTTTCCACATCACACTTAAATTGCAAGCTTGATCATTTGTTAGCTTCCATAAAATATTTAAAATGGATGGTGTTTTCCAGTTATGAAACTCTGAACCTTTTGTATTTCTGTCCTTTTCTAAAACGAAAAAAACCATTGTTAATAAAAGACCAAATACGTGCATATACATACATATACGTTCATATTTATTTATTTATTTGTGCATGTGTGTGTGTTGAGTTGCTCTCTAATTTATTTCCACTATTTATATGAATTTATATTTTTCTTAATTTTTTTAACTTAGGATCCTATTTCTTATTTATAAATAATGCATGTTAGATATTTATACCATAATCAGTATTATTTTGTTGGACACACATCAAAATAATTACATGAATATATATCTTAATTTTGATGTTCATAAAATTTGGATTTCATACTATAGTTATTTTAATTTTTTGATTTTATTTCCAAAAAAGCAAGAAAAAATAGAGTAAGCATCTTTCCAAAATAATTGCAAAGCTTCCTTTTTAAGTATGACTTCAATATAGCTGGTATGAGTGCTCTGATTGAATAGTATCCCTTTTATTATCTGGAAAAAATCTGGAATATAGCTGAGGGAACTACAAATTAAACCCATCTGTATATGTATTAAATTATATTACAAAGGAAAGTTATGATTATGAACATTATAAAATTTATTATTCTAATATCTATAAGCTACCATGATTAGTACTTCCATAGAAGTTATGATCCATATATATAAATCTTTTTACTAAATATTAAGTACATAATCAGCTACTACCATAGTTATGCATAATTAGTTGTTACTGTAACTGTTAATACTAGAATTATTAATACCTTTGACAACTTAGTTACTACTCTAGAATAATCATAGAACTATCTTTTTTCATAACTAAATTTAGGTTCATATATGTGTTATTAGGATACACCACAATCAAACACCCTACGAAAATGTGTAAAGAATAGTGTAGGTGAGAAAATCATAGGAGCTTGATAAGGCAAAAACCAATAATGATGGTATAAACCATTAATAAAATGCCATGCAAAACTATGCACAAATCAAATTGTATTGAATATGAAATAGAAAACATGTTCGCTAAGTAATTTATTTTGCAAACATTTTGTGGTGTTGATTTAATTTTTTTAGTTTGTATGAGTTAATTGATTGATTTTCACACATACATAAATAAATACATGCATATATGCATACATCCATACAAACATATATGTATACATAATGCTGTTTTGAAAATAGTTTTCCTTTATGACAGATTAAATCATATCATTACGCATGATGGTTTTAAAGTTTAAATGTATGAAAAATTACATAACATGTTGATACTAATTTGCTCATGAACTTTAAATTTAAAGAAAACCTTTTCTAATACATGTTTTTTTGGAATAAAGGTAAAAGGGCCCAGCCCATATACATAACAAAACGGGTAAAAACACCATACCCAAACTCACTCAAGTTATAACCCTAATTAGGGTTACTCGCCGACAATTACAACACTCGTAACCCTTCCATCCCAAAAAGAAAAATAATGGCAGATCAAACTAAGCCAGCCACTACCTATTTCTTCCATCTTCTTTCACTCCACTGGTCTCTCCTCTCTTCCAGTACGACAAACACTTGTTAAAACTACCCCTCATCCCCTCAATCTCCTTGATGGAGTAGATATTTCTCTGATAGGAGTTAGAAAGGGGAGAATTAGTAGATCTGATGTCAAAGCGACTCGGATCTGTTAGTTCTTCCTCTTGGACAATAGCGCAAGCTCGATTGGAAGCACGGTCGTGATTATTAGCTTCAAAATCATGTTAACTTGTTGAAATAACTTCGGGTAGGTTAGAAATTGCTCCAAATGCTTTCTGCAAGCTTCGGATGTCCATTTATCAGCTAAATAAGCAAACTAGGTTTGATCTTTCACTTTTTTCTTTGATTTTTGAAGAAGCATCTTGCTGTCAGTTTCTGTAACGCCCCACTCCGAGACCCACATTAGCAAAGAGTATTACTAGGTAACACTGTATGCTAATACGGAGAATAGAGCTGGATAGGAGCGACCATCTATAACCTTGTCTTAATTATCTATTTAATACACCAGCAATTGCCACTTCTTACCCAAGTGGATCGACATATCCAATAAATACTTAATACAAAGCCATAGGTGGCTGAAGGATCTATCAGAATAAAATATAACAACTCAAATGTAATTCACATCACAAAACAGTAGATCATTCCATACATTTACACATATACAGATACATTACAGAGTATACAAAATGATACATGTCAAGTGGTAAAGTAAACCACAATATACAGGCGAGTCAAAAGAATGCATATCAGAGTTACAACCAAAAAGGACTACACAAAAAGCTATAACAAAAGGGGGCTAGCAGAATAGTCCATACGGAAGCAAAATAGGCTAAGTCCAATGTACCTAACCTGAAACGTCTCGGTCTGACCCGAGTATAAAATACACTGGCCAGTCTAGCTAAACAAATCAGTTATAAAAAGCTAGATAATAATAATGTGGTATAAGATAATGATATAATACTCCTCCAAAGAGAAGTGCAACAATAACCACATTACTAACATAGTGAAACGTAGTCACTTAGTAAATAAATAAATCCTCCAAAGAGGAATCGACATCACATAATGTCGAATAATAAGCCTCATCTCAGCGGCATAATGCAATAGTAATAAAGATGGTTTGTAGAATATTACTCCTACTTAGGAGAAATTCCAAAACCCGCCATATCGGCAATTATAAGCAATAATGGAAACATATCCAAAAATTAATGCAACATAGCAAAGAATAGCACTAGTGTAGGCAATATAAGTTTCCACGGGGTAGACGCACTCATATCGTGTGGTTCCATAGAACCATCGCCGAAAGGTGCTACTCAAGGGAAATAAATAATAAAACATCAGAAAGTCGCACGGACTAAGACCATAGTCTTTATGCCAAGTACTGTTAATTTAGTGATATCACATGCCCAGAGGCGATACGCACGAAAGCTCTACTCCCACATAGGAGCAATTGTCCACATAGACAAAGCCAAAATACGCACGAAGACTCTACTCCCACATAGGAGAAATTGTCCACATAGACAAAGCCACACGCCCAGAGGCGATACGCACGAAGACTCTACTCCCACATAGGAGCAATTGTCCACATAGACAAAGCCATAATAATAATAATACTCCAACATAGGAGCAATTGTCCACATAGACAATCAATGACCCACATAGGTCCAGTACTGACCACCGAATCAAATGTGTCATAAACTCTTGGAAAGGAACCCGAAAAATGTTAACGTGGGTCCCATACCACACGTTCGCACTAAACGGTTTACTAACCGTTAGTCAATTTCACACTCAAAGCAGTACAAAGTTCACCTCATCTCATCGGTAAACCAGACCCAAAGGTCAAAACGATCAAACGAATAGATTAGGAATTAACTGAAAAGATAAACCCACGGGTTCATAGCATGCGTTTTATTTAATCATTTAATTCTCTTCCCTCTTCGCTCGAAGTGCAAAATTGTGTGTGTTTTATATAGGAATTATAAATTGGAGGAACGAGCTTTTAATACAATTCAAAAAGATCATTTTATAAAAACCCGTGTACGAATCAAAAAGGAATCATCAAAGTCAACTAAAGTGAAACAATTATTGGAGAAAGAAGAATCGATCAAAAATTGGAATCCCACACAAAATAGGCAAATTGGGTTGAGACAAGCAGATTCAGACGTCTGAATTGCATATTTCAGACGTCTGAAACTGGAGCTCAGCAATACTTTGCCTAGGCCAATGATGGCCAAATCATATTGGAAGCAATCGGATGAGTGATAATGGCTATGGGTTTACGCCACATGACTGTTCAAAAACTCACCAATACACTCCGACCAACATGCCCAAACAACCATATAAGGATTTTCATAAATTTTTACTTCAAACGCCAAAAATTGGAATATTCATTAAACCAATTCAATTCAAAGACAAATGGACAAGGATGATACGTTAGGAATTGCTACCTAACACTATCAAAGATATAGATGTAGATGTGAGTTCAAAAACCCTTTTAACCCAAAAACTCAAGAGAGAAGCTATAGAGCAAGGAAAGAACAATCACTCTTCAATTATAACCCAAGGAGCTTCAATCTAAGCACAAGAACAAATATTTCCTAAGTTAGGGTTTAGGAAATTTCAGAAATCGAAGAGGAATTGAGATAGAGAAGGAGAAGAGGATGCTTACCTAAGCTTCTCTTGGATTTTGGACTTGAATTTGAGTTTGAAAATGAATCTAGGGCTTAGGAATTTCCATTTCCCATTCTTTCCCCCATTTTTGCTAAAGCTTGAGTGTTTAGGAAATGAAGTGAGTGAATGGAGAGGAGAGGGGGCTGAGTTAGGGTATAGGATGAGTTGGGTGAAACCCAAACCCAAGCCCAAAGCCCTAGGTGAAAAATAGCAAAACTCATTCAACTCCAAACATACCGATGCTTATACTCAAAAAAGTCGCAAACACTGTTTGGAACCCAATGGAAGTGGTCTCGAGTCCAAATTGTTGATTCTCAATTTCATTCCTCATTCAAACGTCTGAAATTTCCAAACCATACGTCTGAATCTAGAAAAATATGAGTTCTCTGACTTCATTCAGACGTCTGAAATTAACGATTCAGACGTCTGAATCTGGAAAAATAGGAGTTGTCTAGAACAATATTCAGACATCTGAATCGTATATTTCAGACGTCTAACAATGGAAATTTTGGCCTATTTCCTTTCTGGTTTGATTCGAACAATTTCAGATGTCTGAATGCTTCATTTCAGACGTCTGAATGCTTCATTTCAGACGTCTGAATCCCTGTATGACAGTTTTTCTCAAATAGACACCTCCGAATCTCGATCCACAAAGACCTTTCACTAATTCGACTGTTCTTTTACGAATAGTGACTTTTTCGGACTAAAATCCGACTAACGATGCTATATTTAAATTAAACATTTAAATATACGAATCGTAAAATATGCGGGTTGTTACAGACTCCTCTCCTTACAGCAATTGCGTCCTCGCAATACTTAAGAAGAAAATAAAGAGTAACAACCATAAAAGCATATCAACACAAAAGAAAATTGAAATAATAAGTTCACCATAAAGAGCACGAAAGAGTAAGTTCGAATGTGTTTGCTTGATGGATTCTCAAGATTCGCAAGAGAAATCCTTAGGATTTGAGGACCATTGAACTTTCACAAGAGGAACATCTTTATTTCGAAGGCGTTTAGCCTCCGAAGTAATGATACGAATTGAATGTTGCTCATAAGTCAAATTTGGTGAAACTTCAATTTCTTCAATTACACCGGGCTCAAGAGAAGGATCGGAATCCCTAAGGTATTTCTGTAGTTGAGAGACGTGGAATACGTCAAAAATAGCAAAAGAATTGAGCCGGTACAAAAAGAGGTGATAAGCCACGGAAACAATGCGTTCGGTGATGGGAAATGGACCAACATATCGAGATGCTAATTTTTCCAATCAACTGAAATGCACATCACCCATCATAGGTGAAACACGAATGAACACCAATAAAGTCTGGACTTAAAACCAGCTTCTCACCGGCTTCAAGCCAACATGAAGGGAATCGACACGGCCTTCCGTAGAATGCCTCGAAAGGTTCCATACCAATACAAGATTGGAAGCTTACTATAGGAAGAAAACTCAACAAGAGACATACGATCTTCCCAACTTCCACCAAAATCAAGAACACATGCACGAAAGAGATCTTCAATAGTTTGATTCACACGCTCGGTTGGTCCATCGGATTGAGGACGATAAGCGGTGCTAAAATTAAGCTTTATTCCCAAAGCTTTTGAAAACCTTACAAAAACCCACTAGTAAAATAATGGATCACGATTGCTAACAATTGAAGTAGAAACTCCATGCAATTAACAGGACATAGAGTTTAGCCAAAAGAGGTGCGGTCCAAAAGAGAAGGATGAGCCTCAAGGCTACACAAGAGATGAACATGAATTGGATTCACGATCTCGAATCTCACAAGTGGATAAAGTCTCGAGATCATTCCATTCAGATATCATCAAAGAAACAACCGCTTGCTGCTCTCGGCTTAAGGGCATCGACAACACGATTGCCCTTTCCGGAAGTATAAAAACATCATAAGATGCAAGGAACTCGAGCCAACGTTGTTGACGCAAATTAAGTTCCTTTTTGAGAAAACAAATATTTCAAAGATTTATGATCGGAGTAGAGAACAAATTTCTCTCCCAAAAGATAATGACGCCAAAATCTAAGAGCGAAAACAATAGCCGCGAGCACCAGATCATGAATGGCATATCTAGTCTCGACAAACATTAATTGTCAAGAAGTAGATGCGATAGAACGTTCCCTTTTGCAAGAGAACGGCACCCAAACCAATACGACTAGTATCAGTATAAACAATAAAGTCTTGGTTCCCTTCGGGAACCGCAAGAATAAAAGCATTGGAAAAGAGTTCCTTTAATCGATTCTCTTTCCTGAAAAGCTAAGACTTTCAAAATTATAATTAACTTTATATATTCATCTTTTTAGAAAAATTAGCTTTTTACCAGAATTGACTGTGTTTGACTGTCTCATCATAGCGTTTAGGAGATTCCTATCGATAACATTGATCAAGCGCATCGACCAGAATTCTTAAAGCGCTCAATGGGAAAAACAACACAAAATCATCTCATATATGATAAACAAGTCTCTTAAATTTTTTACAAATATTCTTTGCTCGTTTTAAAAACAAATCCAATCATACTTACAAATATCTTATTAAAAAGTTTTGCAAATTTTAAATTTATTATTTTCATCTATAATCAATAAATATAAGGATAAACTAATCGAGATATTCGTAGAATACTCGATTCACAAAATGGATGAAATATGGTAGAAGGTTCGTCAAATCGAATGACATAACGAACCACTCACACGAATCATAACGAGTGCGGAATGCGGTAAGTGGAATGCTACCCTCCGTAACTCGTAGCTGATGAAAACCGATGGCAAGTTTGAGCTGAAAAGACCTTAGCACCATTCAATAGATTGCTTAGGTGATAATCCTAAGACAAGCTCAATATACCGGAAAATTCACAAACTACCTGAATGAGAGAAATAATATTCTCCTCATCCCGTAGGTTTAAAGAATTAAAATGATATCATCGAATTTGGAAATCAAAATCATTAAGAACAAAAGAAATCTGCTTAGCAGATTGAAGATGTCGAAGATATATAGTCCGCTCAGGACATAGGATATGGCTTCATAAGAATTAAGTCAATCCTTTCCCAAAAATCAATTTCAAAGCCTCAAAAATGCATAACATGCAAATCGGCTCAAAAAGAATAATCACAAAAAAAAATCTTGACATTTACAAAACAAACTGAGTGTTGCGGATCCACCAACCGGATTCGCAATTCTCAATGAAGTCATCAACCCATAATATCTAAAGAAAAAGAATCAACAAGTTCTTTTGATATAAAAGAGTGGGACGCACCCGTATCAAAAGAAACCAAATAGGAAGATCACGAAATAAAATAATGCCATCAAGGATAGGAGGAGAATTACCTTGACCAAGAGAAGGGTTACTAGAAGCTTGCGCAACATTCAGCTTTCCCTCCCTCCTACTTTGAAGTTTAGGACGTGAAGATAAACGGTGACCCAAACCTTTGCAATAGCGACAAGAAAAGGGTTTTGGACACTTATTTACATGGTGGTCCTAAGAATTACAATTGTAGCATCCTCCACGATTAGGGATTGGAGTCTTTGCTACCGAAGTTTCCAGCTTCCCTTTCTTGTTGGGATTAGGACTTTTGAACTTAATATGCCTCTTTTCATTGATGTTGAAGTTTTGTTTGGCATCCACAACTTCAACATCATTATCCTTATCGGCCTCTTCAAGTCGAAGAGCGATATCTTCAAACTGGTCGAAAGGCACTTCTAATTTTAGAGGTAAAACCCTTTCGGGGTTCTTACTTAAAGCACAGATAAACCTTTGATTCTTTACAAGATCCAAAAGCTGTTGAGCAGTCATAAATACGCCATCCAGAGAAGGACTACTGGATTGACCGGCGCTGGGACTGCCAGATCTAACCATCTCTTCTTCTTTAAGAAAGAAAGAAAAAGACAAAAGAGGAAAAAGGTTATTCTCAAAATGAATATCAAACAAACATGATTGATAAAACAAGGCATCATAAAAAGAAAATAGGATAGAACGGTACGAAGACTTGAATTAATTCCTATGGCACGACGATTCAAAGATTCATAACATTCATACTACACTTTGATGTACCATAATATGTGTTTCTGTTCTATGTTTATCATATTTTGTTCTGAACTCAGCTCTGATACCAAGTTGTAATGCCCCACTCCGAGACCCACATTAGCAAAGAGTATTACTAGGTAGCACCGTCTGCTAATACGGAGAATAGAGATGGATAAGAGCGA
Source organism: Allium fistulosum (assembly GCA_030737815.1). Lineage (NCBI taxonomy): Eukaryota > Viridiplantae > Streptophyta > Magnoliopsida > Asparagales > Amaryllidaceae > Allium > Allium fistulosum. Next base: position 538,316,617 of record CM060901.1, on the reverse strand, counting down.
CCATCTATAACCTTGTCTTAATTATCTATTGAATACGCCGACAATTACCACTTCTTACCCAAGTGGATCGACATATCCAATAAATACTTAATACAAAGCCATAGGTGGCTGAAGGATCTATCAGAATAAAATATAACAACTCAAATGTAATTCACATCACAGAACAGTAGATCATCCCATACATTTACACATATACAGATACATTACAGAGTATACAAAATGATACATGTCAAGTGGTAAAGTAAACGACAATATACAGGCGAGTCAAAAGAATGCATATCAGAGTTACATCCAAAAAGGACTACATAAAAAGCTATAACAAAAAGGGGCTAGCAGAATAGTCCATGCGGAAGCAAAATAGGCTAAGTCCAATGTACCTAACCTGAAACATCTCGGTCTGACCAGAGTATAAAATACACGGGTCAGTCTAGCTAAACAAATCAGTTATAAAAAGCTAGATAATAATACTGCGGTATAAGATAATGGTATAATACTCCTCAAAGAGAAGTGCAACAATAACCACATTACTAACATAGTGAAACGTAGTCACTTAGTAAATAAATAAATCCTCCAAAGAGGAATCGACATCACATAATGTCGAATAATAAGCCTCATCTCATCGGCATAATGCAATAGTAATAAAGATGGTTTGTAGAATATTACTCCCACTTAGAAGATATTCCAAAACCCGCCATATCGGCAATCATAAGCAATAATGGAAACATATCCAAAAATCAATGCAACATAGCAAAGAATAGCGCCAGTGTAGGCAATATAAGTTTCCACGGGGTAGACGCACTCATATCGTGTGGTTCCATAGAACCATCGCTGAAAGGCGCTACTCAAGGGAAATAAAATAATAAAACATCAGAAAGTCGCGCGGACTAAGACCATAGTCTTTATGCCAAGTACTGTTAATTTAGTGATATCACACGCTTAGAGGCGATACGCACGAAGGCTGTGATGACCCGGAAATCGACCTTCAAAAATCGGCACCCGTACCTCACTTGTACTCAAAATGGCGTAGATTCAAACGCCGAATCTGGTTCACCGGAGCTTATAACACAGTAAGTATAACAACACAGCGGAAGAAAGAAATAGATGAAATCATATACAACTCCAACGAATACAATATCCAGAATGATATACAACAATGATATCAATATGATACAACAATATCAGAAATAAATAATGATACAGCGGAAATAACAGAAGTGATAACTCCAAATGATCTCTAAAAGAAGATGAATCCAATAACTCCAATATCAAGCTCGAACCACAAAGAGAAGCAAGTGCAGTCCTGAACTCCAAGAACTGAACTAGCTCCAGATAATCTACTAAACCTGAATATCTGAAAACCCCAACTCTAGACTACCTGTGTGGAAAATGGTGGACACCCAGAGTTTAGGAAGGGAACAATAAACTCTGGATCAGTCATGGGACTGGTGTGAGCAACAAAAATAGTTTATCTTTAAACAAACAACAAAAGGCTTTTTAAACATTGAAACTCGCAATGCTTTTGGAAAATGAAACTACCATAAGACCTCCCACCACACACACAATGCAATCGCAGACTTGGAGGAGATTTCTTCTTATGATAATCAAACATGCTTACTACGCAAAAGAAAACTCTTTTGATATTATTACTAGTGCATAGTGTAGAAAGCCATTTCGAAAATATAATATAAATCTTAGCCAGCATACAACCATTATTGTATGCCTACTATAGCTACGATGTTCAATAGCAGGTTACCGCCACATTCCATAGCAGGTAATACAACTAAAACCGTACAAGGTTCGTATTGTTTCTTTGGATTTCCAACAAATGATCAGGCAAAGGAACTTCCTTACCGAAATGGAAACGCCTTTGGAAAGACGCCCCGAGAACCTAACCGGATCTCTTCAAACACAAGGCCGACGCTACCTCATGCTTTAACCAAGCTGTAACTAGGTAACTAACACACGAGTCATGTCATCCCCCGGTCGTTACCGACCTTTATTCCGGGATTCCGAAAACCAACAAAGCAACATCACACAGTAATGAATTACAGTGTCCACACGAGTTAAGTATCTGGGCTCCATACCATGATACCACCCTTTATCCCGAAGGAAATGACATACCCTAGGGGCGCTACCCCTACAAACCTTTGTCGCAACATTCCTGTTTCGACCATTACCGGGTTGTGAGGCTCGACGAAGTCTCGTCCACAAAGCCACGCTTTTTCACAAAGCCACGCTTTTTCACAAAGCCACGCTTTTTCACAAAGCCACGCTTTTTCACAAAGCCATGCTTTTTCACAAAGCCACGCTTTGACCAACAAATAATCATCAGCACTTCATATGCCACATTACCAAATTGGGAATGTATCACTAGTAACCATCAACTACATAACCTTTGAGCTCGTACGTCTCAGAGAAGGGTGTTAAGCTAAGAGAATAAATTCTTTTACATCTCAAAGTGTAATGTTAGACACACATCCATATAAGTCCGTTCCGGGATAGAACGGAACCGAAGGCACTTCCAAATAAGCCCTTGCAAATCCGGAAAATTTCTAATCACGTCCGGACTTCCCATCACTTAGGGTGCTAAAATCTCTATACCGGGGATCAGCCGATGCAGAGACAATCAATGGTAATCCTTTCGTTTTCGAAAGTATCCGGTCTTCACCACCGGTCTTCAAATGCTATCCATATACGTCGTATCATTATTCGGAATGGGTTATACGACACAAAGGTCCTTTCCCGGCTAAACCGAATAACGAGCGCAATTAAAAATCATATGGATACTGGGGTCTCAGTTAAATCACAGCTTAAAGCCTAAAACTTTTCATTCGAATGGTAAAACAAATTACCATTTCCAATCTTTTAAACAAAAAGATTCATTTCAAAAACCTTCAATGGTTTAAACAATTTCCACACTTTTAATCCTTTAAACAAAAAGATTCAATTCACAAAGTACGCCCCATTCACAAAGATTCATTCATGGATTTCAAAACAATTTCCATTTCAATTGAATTAACTCGTTAATTCTTTAAGTCAAGATTTAACTTATAGCTTTCAAAACTCATTTCCAAAGATTCATTCATAGTCTTTCAAAACAATTCTATTTTAAGTTGGATTAACTCATCCGGTCTTTGAATCAAAGACTCATTTCATAGTTTTCAAAACATTTCAATTCTATTTCAAACTTGAAATTCTTCCAACACAAATTAGAAGTTCATTACTTATGTGAGAGCTTTTACTATTTGAAAACAAATAGTTTCGTTTCAGAAAAATCCAGTTATATTTACACGAGTTAAAACCCTTGAATTAAATTCAAAATTCCCAAATCAATACCTTTAAAATGGTTTAACCAATATATAACTTGTACAGCATCTTTAATCCCTAGTTTCAAATCATAGGATTCAATTTCAAACTTGAATTCAAATTTAAATCAAATTATTTAAATTTTCAAAACTCGATTAAGTTATTCAAAATAACTTTTATCTTTGAAACTCATTTACAAAAGCTTTTCACTTTAAACCCAAATTTCCAATTCCAAAATCAATTGAAATTAAAATTCCAATTTCAAAAATATTAAATTTAAATTATCTGTGACTTAACCGATTTCCACGTGAAATCCATATTTGTGTGTGTATAGTGTAGTCCAGGGATTTTACACAATAGTGCACAACATCAATCATCACAGATATATCGATAAGCGGTATAATCTATAACGCTCATCTTTCATACACAGATCACAGGTAGATATATATATATATATATCACAGATAATAAGTTACATCACGGGGAATTAATTATATCCATCCCAGAGAAACAGATCACAACATAAATTAGGATATATCACAAAACATCATATATCAGGGATATCAAACAATTCAACATTCCAAATAATCCAAACATTCATAAGTACGACCAATGAATTATCTGATTAATTTAAATCAGATTTATTACTTATGAATAAATCACTAATCCTGGTTAATTAACATTGATTAATTACAATTTTATTTTAATTAATTAACCTTTAATAATAAATTAATTAGCCTCAATTAATAAATTAACCAATTGTCATTTAATTAATTATCCTATAATTAATCATACATTAACCCTTAATTCATAATTAATCCTTAATTATCACTTTATTAAATTAATTAATTTCTCTTAATTAATTTCTTAATTAATCCTTATCATTTATTGATAAAATTAATTAATTAATTTAAAATTCCTTAATTAACTTAATTAATCTCAAAACATTAAAACTTTAATGTTCCTTAAGATAAAACATTATCTTTATTAAAATCTTAGTTACATATTTCAAAACTTTGCTTAAAAACTTTTTAAAATCTGCTTTTCAAAACCTACTTCGGGTTCACCCCGATACTTACTCGAAACCTGCTTCGAGTTTTATCAAAATCAACCCATGCTCCAATTCTTTTTCAAACTTAAAATTTTCTTAAGTGTTTACCCCTACGCATTCAAAATTTGCTCGAGACAAAACTCAAGCCAATACATGATTCTCCTGAAGCATTCTTCGAGCTCATAGCCTTCTTCTCCAAACATATACCACTGATACCCATCAGAAGTTCGTGCACTTGCACAATCGAAAACGTCACTACTGGTGGAAGCTGCAGCCACCATCAAGTCGACGGCAACTAACCTGACCCTCACAAGCACTCAGGTACCCCAAACATCGACGAACTCGCGATCGAACATCACACCTCTGACTACAACAAACCAACCCACCAGAAAACACCTTGTCCTCCCACCTCTGGCCATCGGAGGCCATGAAAACTTCGTCAGAGCTTCGTCTTGACCACACGCTGCTATTCCCACCGTCTTCTGCAACTCGGTTCATCGGAGATGCCATGGCGATGAGATACTGACCTTGATTAAACTTACGGATAAAACCCTAAATCGTTTTCGTTCATCATCCACGATGAAATAGAAAATCAATGAGCATTTTTCCTTGACTCGTCAACCTCTAGGCTTCCTCTGACATGAATTTCGAAGCTCGATTTTACATTGATCATCAGGTTTTTGATAAAAACCCAAAGACTGTTCAATTCAAGAAAACTCCATATTTCCATCCTTACAAATCATGAAATTTCTGTTAAAAATCAGTATTTAGCAAAACGAATCTGATAAAATGATCAGAATTTAGAATTACATCATTTGAATTTTCTGTTTGAGTAATTTCTCTGTAAATCCTACATTTTTAAATTATTTATCATATATTTTTACTATATATATTTTTTATAAAATAACTTTACAATGTTATAAACATTTTTCTTTCACGAATCATAACCTAAAATTAATTGTATGAGGGGGTCTTGAATTTTATTTAGTAGGTTGAGCCTGTGATAACAACAGAACCTTATTTTCTCATACACACATATATTCACTCAGACATTTGCCAACATGCAAACAAATCCACATCACCATTCAAAGATCATCAAGATATGTAGGCTTAAGGTCTGATAAAGAGGAGTTTTCTCACCTGAATTTGAAGAACAGAGGAGGTTGAATACTGGAAAGAATTCTGAAGATTGATGCTTTGAAGGTTGTATTCTGATCTGTTTGAACTTCTCCAGATCAGGTTGAGTTTGATCTATGTTTTAAAACTGTGATGATTTGCTTTGACTTCCAGATTTGAACTTGAATCCGAGACTTGTTCTTGTTTTTACAAGTTGATGAGTTTGAATTATTGTTTGTTCAAGTTGAAGTTTTGTTTTGAGTTTTGAATGATTTTCACTTCAGTTTTATTTAGTTTGGAGTGGACGAAATGAGATGAGGAGGCTGGTATATAAAAATGAAGTTTACAGGTGATTATTTTCTTTTGTACAGGTTGATATATTTGCTTGTACAAATACCAGAGATTTTTTCTCTGCTTGGAGGCTGAATTGCTTTTGTGTAGTGTACTAATGCTTCATGCATTAATTAGCATTGTACAAAGTAATGTATTTTTTCCTTCATTTCGGCTGATACATGTATGAGATAATTAGTGGCTATAGGACATGGCATTTATTACTTGTACAATTACGTATTTTTTATCTACTTGCTATTTCTTTCTTTTCCAGGCTTGCTAAATTTTGTTTTCTTGAACGAACTGGAACCATATAGATGTGTATATGTGGAGAGAAAGGTGTTTGTACAGGCTGATAAGTCTTTGCATAGGGTGATGATATAGATTTGTACAAAGTGATATTAATTTGTACAAAGTGATATAAATGCCTTGTACATATTAGAGACTTTTTCTCCTCTTGGGGCTGACGTGATTCTTGTGATGGTGGCTTATATTAATTGTTATTGTACAATTTTTTTGCTTATCTTTTTTGATTTTTTTTTACATAGATAAATATATGTTAGTATCTTCTTAACTTACTAATTTATAATATAAGTGAATTTTCTTATATACATCTATTTCCATTTCTATTTTAATTTCTGCTTTACTTTATATATTTACTTTTATTTCAACTTAAATATTCATTTCTAGAAGTTTATAAGTTCATTTCATATTTTATATAACCATATATTTATTCGAAATATTTGTTTAACATCAACACTTATTTTGAATTCCTTTTAAAGTTTTATCACCCAACATTTTATTATTTATATTTGAAACCATTTACTTGAGATTTCAACCTCAATTTCAATATATATATATATAATTTCAAATTTGCTCATATATCACATATACATATATATTCACATATATATACAATATTTAAATTTAAAATGATTTAATATATTTTTTATTTGGATTCGGGGAAACTCGAATCAATTTTCAATGAATTTCACAATTTTTATTCAAAAATTCAATCAATTATCAATTTAAATTAAATTAAAATCCAGGATCGTTACAGACTTCCCCCCTTAAAAGAATTTCGTCCTCGAAATTTGCCAGGGAGACACAAAGATAGATGAAAAATATTTCATCAAATCAAACTGAATATTTATTCTGCATTTGGCTTACCAAATCAGAATATCAATAATAGATACGAGAACGAATTTGTTTTATCACTTCACAAGATACTCTGGTTATCCAGATCTACGAAATATGCAGAGGCATCAGTTAGTTCGAAGGGATAACTAACCATTCGAAGAGTATATCTGGACCCAAAAAAATAGATAGATATATGGATACAATTTCAAAACTTTTAGTTCAGAACTAAAATATACATATCAACCATAGCAATCAAAGCAACCAATACATCCAAGCAACAATTTCTGACCCGGTTGGAGTTTACGTCCCATTTTAATATATCAAATCTTCTTTCTAGATCAACCAGAAATCATCAAAGAATTCAGAAAAGATGACGAACAAAAGAGACTGATAGAGAAAAGATTATTTCCTTGTTGTTACAGGGTATTGACCATTTATAGTCGTATTCCCCTGTCCCTAATCTCATCCTCTTCTTGCACTCATACTCACTATCAGTGAATAGCAAGAGAATTTACTAACGAATTCGGACGGATATCTTAGGAATACTCATTCTAGGGTATACTTCACCCTATCTCTAATGAGTTACTTAATGTGTTATACTCCTGAGCTAAAGTTCAACCTTAGCTCTGATACCAAATGTGATGACCCAGAAATCGACCTTCGAAAATCGGCACCCGTACCTCACTTATACTCAAAATGCCGTAGATTCAAACGTCGAATCTGGTTCACCGGAGCTTATAAAACAGTAAGTATAACAACACAGCGGAAGAAAGAAATAGATGATATCATATACAACTCCAACGAATACAATATCCAGAATGATATACAACAATGATATCAATATGATACAAAAATATCAGAGATAAATAATGATACAGCGGAAATAACAGAAGTGATAACCAAATGATCTCTAAAAGAAGATGAATCAAATAACTCCAATATCAAGCTCGAACCACAAAGAGAAGCAAGTGCAGTCTTGAACTCCAAGAACTGAACTAGCTCCAGATAATCTACTAAACCTGAATATCTGAAAACCACAACTCTAGACTGCCCATGTGGAAAATGGTGGGCACCCAGAGTTTAGGAAGGGAACAATAAACTCTGGATCAGTCATGGGACTGGTGTGAGCAACAAAAATAGTTTATCTTTAAACAAACAACAAAAGGCTTTTTAAACATTGAAACTCGCAATGCTTTTGGAAAATGAAACTATCATAAGACCTCCCACCACACACACAATGCAATCGCAGACTTGGAGGAGATTTCTTCTTATGATAATCAAACATGCTTACTACGCAAAAGAAAACTCTTTTGATATTATTACTAGTGCATAGTGTAGAAAGCCATTTCGAAAATATAATATAAATGTTAGCCAGCATACAACCATTATTGTATGCCTACTATAGCTACGATGTTCAATAGCAGGTTACCGCCACATTCCATAGCAGGTAATACAACTAAAACCGTACAAGGTTCGTATTGTTTCTTTGGATTTCCAACAAATGATCAGGCAAAGGAACTTCCTTACCGAAATGGAAACGCCTCTGGAAAGACGCCCCGAGAACCTAACCGGATCTCTGCAAACACAAGGCCGACGCTACCTCACGCTTTAACCAAACTGTAACTAAGTAACTAACACACGAGTCAAGTCATTCCCCGGTCGTCACCGACCTTTATTCTGGGATCCCGAAAACCAACAAAGCAACATCACACAGTAATAAATTACAGTGTCTACACGAGTTAAGTATATGGGCTCCATACCATGATACCACCCTTTATCCAGTAGGAAATGACATACCTTAGGGGCGCTACCCCTACAAACCTTTGTCGCAACATTCCTGTTTCGACCATTACCGGGTTGTGAGGCTCGATGAAGTCTCGTCCACAAAGCCACGCTTTTTCACAAAGCCACGCTTTTTCACAAAGCCACGCTTTTTCAAAAAGCCACGCTTTTTCACAAAGCCACGCTTTTTCACAAAGCCACGCTTTTTCACAAAGCCACGCTTTTTCACAAAGCCACGCTTTGACCAACAAATAATCATCAGCACTTCGTATGCCACATTACCAAATTGGGAATGTATCACTAGTAACCATCAACTGCATAACCTCTGAGCTCGTACGTCTCAGAGAAGGGTGTTAAGCTAAGAGAATAAATTCTCCGCCTCCAACAGAAATGTATTTGATTGAAACCAGCTTTACATATCAAAGTGTAATGTCAGACACACATCCATACAAGTCTGTTCCGGGATCGAACGGAACCGAAGACACTTCCAAAGAAGCCATTGCAAATCCGGAAAATTTCTAATCACGTTCGGACTTCCCATCACTTAGGGTGCTAAAATCTCTATACCGGGGATCAGCCGATGTAGAGACAATCAATGGTAATCCTTTCGTTTTCGAAAGTATCCGGTCTTCACCACCGGTCTTCAAATGCTATCCATATACGTCGTATCATTATTCGGAAAAGGTTATACGACACAAAGGTCCTTTCCTGGCTAAACCGAATAACGAGCGCAATTAAAAATCATATGGATACTGGGGTCTCAGTTAAATCACAGCTTAAAGCCTAAAACTTTTCATTCGAATGGTAAAACAAATTACCATTTCCAATCTTTTAAACAAAAAGATTCATTTCAAAAACCTTCAATGGTTTAAACAATTTCCACACTTTTAATCTTTTAAACAAAAAGATTCAATTCACAAAGTTCGCCCCATTCACAAAGATTCATTCATGGATTTCAAAACAATTTCCATTTCAATTGAATTAACTCGTTAAATCTTTAAGTCAAGATTTAACTTATAGCTTTCAAAACTCATTTCCAAAGATTCATTCATAGTCTTTCAAAATAATTCTATTTTAAGTTGGATTAACTCATCCGGTCTTTGAATCAAAGACTCATTTCATAGTTTTCAAAACATTTCAATTCTATTTCAAACTTAAAATTCTTCGAACACAAATTGGAAGTTCATTACTTATGTGAGAGCTTTTACTATTTGAAAACAAATAGTTTCGTTTCAAAAAAATCCAGTTATATTTACACGAGTTAAAACCCTTGAATTAAATTCAAAATTCCCAAATCAATACCTTTAAAATGGTTTAACCCATATATAACTTGTACAACATCTTTAATCCCTAGTTTCAAATCATAGGATTCAATTTCAAACTTGAATTCAAATTTAAATCAAATTATTTAAATTTTCAAAACTCGATTAAGTTATTCAAAATAACTTTTATCTTTGAAACTCATTTACAAAAGCTTTTCACTTTAAACCCAAATTTCCAATTCCAAAATCAATTGAAATTAAAATTCCAATTTCAAAAATATTAAATTTAAATTATCTGTGACTTAACCGATTTCCACGTGAAATCCATATTTGTGTGTGTATAGTGTAGTCCAAGGATTTTACACAATAGTGCACAACATCAATCATCATAGATATATCGATAAGCGGTATAATCTATAACGCTCATCTTCCATACACAGATCACAAGTAGATATATATCACAGATAATAAGTTACATCACAGGGAATTAATTATATCCATCCCAGAGAAACAGATCACAACATAAATTAGGATATATCACAAAACATCATATATCAGGGATATCAAACAATTCAACATTCCAAATAATCCAAACATTCATAAGTACGACCAATGAATTATCTGATTAATTTAAATCAGATTTATTACTTATGAATAAATCACTAATCCTGGTTAATTAACATTGATTAATTACAATTTTATTTAAATTAATTAACCTTTAATAATAAATTAATTAGCCTCAATTAATAAATTAATCAATTGTCATTTAATTAATTATCCTATAATTAATCATACATTAACCCTTAATTCATAATTAATCCTTAATTATCACTTTATTAAATTAATTAATTTCTCTTAATTAATTTCTTAATTAACCCTTATCATTTATTGATAAAATTAATTAATTAATTTAAAATTCCTTAATTAACTTAATTAATCTCAAAACATTAAAACTTTAATGTTCCTTAAGATAAAACATTATCTTTATTAAAATCTTAATTACATATTTCAAAACTTTGCTTAAAAACTTTTTAAAATCTGCTTTTCAAAACCTACTTCGGGTTCACCCCGAGACTTACTCGAAACCTGCTTCGAGTTTTATCAAAATCAACCCATGCTCCAATTCTTTTTCAAACTTAAAATTTTCTTAAGTGTTTACCCCTACGCATTCAAAATTTGCTCGAGACAAAACTCAAGCCAATACATGATTCTCCTGAAGCATTCTTCGAGCTCATAGCCTTCTTCTCCAAACATATACCACTGATACCCATCAGAAGTTCGTGCACTTGCACAATCGAAAACGTCACTGCTGGTCGAAGTTGCAGCCACCATCAAGTCGACGGCAACTAACCAGACCCTCACAAGCACTCAGGTACCCCAAAAATCGACGAACTCGCGATCGAACATCACACCTCTGACTGCAACAAACCAATCCACCAGAAAACACCTCGTCCTCCCACCTCTGGCCATCGAAGGCCATGAAAACTTCATCAGAGCTTCGTCTTGACCACACGCTGCTATTCCCACCGTCTTCTGCAACTCAGTTCATCGGAGATGCCATGGCGACGAGATACTGACCTTGATTAAACTTACTGATAAAACCCTAAATCATTTTCGTTCATCATCCACGATGAAATAGAAAATCAACGAGCATTTTGCCTTGACTCGTCAACCTCTAGGCTTCCTCTAACATGAATTTCGAAGCTCGATTTTACATTGATCATCAGGTTTTTGATAAAAACCCAAAGATTGTTCAATTCAAGAAAACTCCATATTTCCATCCTTACAAATCATGAAATTTCTTTTAAAAATTAGTATTTAGCAAAACGAATCTGATAAAATGATCAGAATTTAGAATTACATCATTTGAATTTTCTGTTTGAGTAATTTCTCTGTAAATCCTACATTTTTAAATTATTTATCATATATTTTTACTATATATATTTTTTATAAAATAACTTTACAATGTTATAAACATTTTTCTTTCACGAATCATAACCTAAAATTAATTGTATGAGGGGGTCTTGAATTTTATTTAGTAGGTTGAGCCTGTGATAACAACAGAGCCCTATTTTCCCATACACACATATATTCACTCAGACATTTGCCAACATGCAAACAAATCCACATCACCATTCAAAGATCATCAAGATATGTAGGCTTAAGGTCTGATAAAGAGGAGTTTGCTCACCTGAATTTGAAGAACAGAGGAGGTTGAATACTGGAAAGAATTCTGAAGCTTGATGCTTTGAAGGTTGTATTCTGATCTGTTTGAACTTCTCCAGATCAGGTTGAGTTTGATCTATGTTTTAAAACTGTGATGATTTGCTTTGACTTCCAGATTTGAACTTGAATCCGAGACTTGTTCTTGTTTTTCCAAGTTGATGAGTTTGAATTATTGTTTGTTCAAGTTGAAGTTTTGTTTTAAGTTTTGAATGATTTTCACTTCAGTTTTATTTAGTTTGGAGTGGACGAAATGAGATGAGGAGGCTGGTATATAAAAATGAAGTTTACAGGTGATTATTTTCTTTTGTACAGGTTGATATATTTGCTTGTACAAATACCAGAGATTTTTCCTCTGCTTGGAGGCTGAATTGCTTTTGTGTAGTATAATAATGCTTCATGCATTAATTAGCATTGTACAAAGTAATGTATTTTTTCCTTCATTTCGGCTGATACATGTATGAGATAATTGGTGGCTATAGGACATGGCATTTATTACTTGTACAATTACGTATTTTTTATCTACTTGCTATTTCTTTCTTTTCCAGGCTTGCTAAATTTTGTTTTCTTGAACGAACTGGAACCATATAGATGTGTATATGTGGAGAGAAAGGTGTTTGTACAGGCTGATAAGTCTTTGCATAGGGTGATGATATAGATTTGTACAAAATGATATTAATTTGTACAAAGTGATATAAATGCCTTGTACATATCAGAGACTTTTTCCTCCTCTTGGGGCTGACGTGATTCTTGTGATGGTGGCTTATATTAATTGTTATTGCACAATTTTTTTGCTTATCTTTTTTGATTTTTTTGTACATAGATAAATATATGTTAGTATCTTCTTAACTTACTAATTTATAATATAAGTGAATTTTCTTATATACATCTATTTCCATTTCTATTTTAATTTCTGCTTTACTTTATATATTTACTTTTATTTCAACTTAAATATTCATTTGTAGAAGTTTATAAGTTCATTTCATATTTTATATAACTGTTTGCACAAAAAATGGGCAAACACCTCCAAGTCATATGATTTAGTTGATTTTATTTTGTTTTTAGTGATTTGGGAGATTTATGCAAATATGTAAAAAGTAGGGACTAAACTGTAAAAGACACGCGGATTTATAGTGGTTCAGCTAGAATGTGCCTACGTCCACTTTATATATTATTTCTCCTTTCTTGTTCAGATTACAAGTACAAAGCTTTGATACAAGTAAATGAAAGTTGTTTGAAAGTTCTATCTGCGCTTGAGCTCTCAAACTTGTCCCCCATTGTTGTACCCCTGCCCCTCTATTTATTGAGTGAGGCTGGGAGTAGGGGTTCTGGATGTATATAGTTGCTGGTAGGCCTGGGCTGATGCAATCTGGCCTAGCAACGTTGGTTCGGCAACGCCTTGGTTCAGTAGTGCTTTGGTCCGGTGGTAGATGGTTGGAGTTGAGACCTTGGTCCGGTAGCACCTGGGAGATGGGTTGGTTCGGTGGAGGTTGGTCCAGTAGTAAGTGGCCCGGTGGTGGCTTCCCTTGCCTCTGGTTCGGCAGTGGATGGAGGTAGCTGGTCCGGTAGTGGATGGTTCGGTAGTAGTGGAGTAGGAGTTGGTTCGGCTAGACAGTTGGTCCGGTAGTGGACTGGTTCGGAGATGCATGGCTCGGTGGTGGTGGAAACGCACCCAACATTTGCCCCCCAAAGTGGGGCATATGCCAGCATATGTCTCACTTTGTTTTAGGTCATTCGGTTTCAAGTGTCGAACCGGTTGGTTCGGTCGTCCATATTTGCCTATAAGTAGGGGCCTCATGCCCCTGTTATTCCGTATTAGCCGAACCAAAATTTTTGCCTTTGCCGAATCAAACGAGCACCGAACCATACCTCAACTGCCGGACCAGGTGAGGCCCTCTTCTGCCGGATGAGCTTTCGCTTTATCTTACCGAATGGACTCGGGGATTTCGAGTGCCGAATGAACCTTTAGCCTTGACTTACCGAATGGACTAGGGGTTTCCGAGTGTCGAATGAACCTTCAGTCTTGACTTACCAAATGAATTCGGGAGTCTAAGTGCCGAATGACCTTTCGACCTTGAACTACCGAATGTACTCCTATGTTTTGAATTACGAGTGAAATTCCAGTTTGCATACACTTGCTTGTTTTTATCTCTACATCCTTTGTTTTAATGATGTACTCTTTTGTGTTGCAGATAATGTCTCATAAAGTTGAAACCCGATCAGAAAAGAAGAAATCCCAGGACAGAGAAGATCCTTCCGCAGTGCCCCCAGCTCAGTCAGGACCGGGATGTCAAGGGCCCGCCCCGAGGTCAGTAGTAGATGGGTACGGCCCTCAGGAGCTTCTGAACTCACCTCCTGACTGTTTCCCTAGCTCTCTCAAAGGCGAGCAGCTTGATGTTATTTCTCGCTCCTTTGGGATTGACAGAGCGCGCATGCTATTGCCGGGGGAGGGAGTGATGCCATATAATCCCCCCGAAGGATATTTCGCCTATAGTAGGTACCATTGTATGTGTGGGGCCATTCCCCCGATCAATGCTTGGATACTCAGCTTCATCACCTACTTGAAGGTGGCTCCATTTCAGCTTCAGCCTAACTCCTACGCCATCCTGGTGAGCTTGTTTGTCATTTTCCAGAGGAGATACGGGCATCCTCCCTCCAACCGGGAGATCCGGTATTTGTACAATTTGAGAGGCTATAAGAAGGGGTCTCCATTCATCAGCTTGGAATCGGCCGTATCTTTCAAGCCGGTCCTGGACTTATATTCGAAGTTCAGCATGTTCAAGAAAGAATGGTTTTTCATCAAGGATGACTCTGTCTCTAATCGTCGCTTCAGTTCCGGATGTAAGTTTGAAGCTTATTTATAATTTCCGTTCTGACTGCAATGCTTCTTCTTATGTGTTTTTATTTCTTGCTAGCGACAGGTGGCTTTGCGGTCGTAGAGAATGATCGCCTGGTTCAGATGGCTGCGGAAATAGAAGCCATTTCGGGAAGGGATAGGTCGGCTTCTTACTTGATCAGGAACGCTACACTTCTGGGGCACAACCTGATTCTACCACATCAGTCCGTGGTCAAGCAGAGAGACACGGCGGAGGAGAGGGCTGCCAAAGCTACAGGAGGGGCGACGGCGAAGAGCAGCAAAAGGGGACCCTTCTCGATGCATCCAGTCGCCGGGGGGAAGAAACCCAAGAAGTCTGATGGACCCTCTCCCAGCACACATCCATATGTTTGGGAGGAGGAAAGAGTGGAAGGGGAAAAAGGCAAGGATGAAGGAGGTGAGGCAGAGAGCGGAAGTGGTAGAGAAGGTGACGGTGATCGTCACGGCGATGATGGTGGCGAAGGACAGAGCGGTGATGGCACCGGGGCTTTGCCTCCTGGGCAGGCGGCAGGCAGGCGTGATTCAAGAGTGGACAGATGACGCTCTTCGCCAAGCCTTCGAAGAGTTGGAGGAAGGACCGGCCTTGGCGGAGAAGCCCAAGAAAGCTGATAAGGCCGGGAGCGGCGCCGAATTATCTTCCGGGAGTGCTTCTACTGAGGCAACTTCTGCGATTCAAGGTGAATTTCTCTTTATTCTTTTTAATTCTTGAATGATGGCTCAATGCATGCTGGTGACACTTGGTTTTCATTCCAGGAGCGGGCAAAACGGCCAAGACCTCAGATCTTCGGCACAGGCTTGAACAATAAAGACTCCTCAAAGCTTCTGCCAAGCCGAAGCCTCCTACTAACCGCCTTGGAGACATAGTCGGCTATCGTCCTCTTCTTGGAGTCATTGAAGAAGATATACAAAAGAGGAAGAGGAGTCGATCTTCGTTTGAATCTCTTCCTAGCCCTCCGGCCCTACTCCAGCCTATTCACGATATTACGGAGGAGGATACTGAGTTTATGCCTTCCCCACATCCGTCTGAGAATCCAACCGTCACCCCGATAGATCACCCTGGCTTGGTTCGTAATCCGTTTGCGGGTTATTCAGACCTGGACCCGGCCTCTCATGACATCTCCTTCGATGAGGCTACTGGTGAGCACCTTCTCCCTCGCAATCCTATGGTACGGGTGCTTGACGAAGCTAAGTCCCTGGACCTTGATTTGCTTACCACTCGGGTTGTAACTCTGGGGGAAGAAGCTAAGGCGAACATCGACCGGGTTGCCGAGGAGACCAGGAAATTGATGGGGCATCATGCCCCACTAGTCAAGGCCGGGGAGGAAATTGGGAGTGCCAACATTCGGTTACGGTTAATGGTTTCCGACCAGGCTAAGCAACTTGCCGATCAAGCCATTTAAATTTCTCAGCACGAGGCCGCATCAAGGCAACTGAAGAAGACTATGGAAGAGGCCGGCAGGGCAGAGTTGTGATAAATGGAGGCCGCCTGCAAGGAGCGGATTGACATGGCCATTGCGACGTGGATGAGGTTCGACAAGTGGACCTTGAGCGGGTACAGGAATTATCAGGTAGACTTGCGGCCGCGGAGCTTGCTCAGTCCAGGTTGAAGGAGGAGATGGAGGCGATGAGGATATCCCTTCAGGCTAACCGCTCACGATATCGATCGGAGAGGGATGCTGCCGTTGCAAAGCTGCGTGCTTCTGAGGCCCGAATGAGGGAGCTTGAGGAAAATGAGGGGATGATGGATGAGATGCTCCAGGATATGTATTTCCGCACTAGGAAACAGGGTAACTTATCCTGGATGAATGATTACCCCCGAGTTATGGCCAGGATTTATCTCAGGGCTCCGGAGGAGGCTAGGGCTGATGCGAATAAAAAGGGTGGCGCGGTCTTCAGAATGGATGTGGTCACTGCCCAGTTTACCAAGGAGGAGAAGGTGGCGGTGAAGGAGGGTATGCGGCTGCTTGCCGCTGAGGAGACAGGTGTGCAAGTAGAGGATGATGATCAGGATGGTCAGGAAGCAGGCGCTGGTAAGTCTTCCCTTCTAGTCTTTCCGTTAACTTGGTTGCTTATCACTAATGAATTCTTTCTTTGACCAGACAGGTGGGCAACAGGACAAGGGTAAAGCTCCAATGCAGCCGGCTCCTTGACTTGACATGGATATCTTTATGTTGACTTGACATTGTTGTATATGTTAGTCTCAAAACAGTAACGTAACTTTTAGGTTGTAATCATGTTACTTGTAATAAACAACATTATTCTTGACGTGTAATTTTTTAACTTAAGCTGATTCTGTCGTTTTTGAATGTTTTTGCTATTTTGACACGTTGTATGAGAAATATAGCTATGCATATGCTTGTATTTCAGTTGTGCTTGATGTCAAGTTCTTGTTTAAAACATAATTTCATGTCTTGCAATGTTAGTGTGATGTGTGAATAAATTATAGCCACGTATTTATACACGAGAGAAGAAAATACCGCCCTTCATATGTTACTTGTAGATGGCAGCTTTGAATGTCTTGTGTGATTGAGTATGGAATGCGGCCTAGTGTCCCGTTGTGAGTTCCCAATTCCATTAGCGAATGTCTCCTATTCTGTGTCCTGTACTTTGGGGATCGTTATAGAGGATAGGAGGAAAGTTTTTTTTTAAATAAAATTGAAATATGAGAAATAGTAAAACTTCCAATCACGGAAGGCCTTCGATGTGCTTAAGTTCGTGGCAAATGGGCTTTGTAGTCAATTTCCCTAGCTGTGGGTCTTGGAGACATTTGTCACCCATCTTACACCTCCGCGGGGAGTTAATCTTTTTTACCACAGCCGTACTTAAGACACATGGGAGCCGATATCGCGCACAGTAACTACCCGGGCCATTATGGCCCGTAATCGTGGGTATTATTCGATTTACTGTGGCCGGCTAGCGTGGGTGCCGATCTTCAACCGTGAACTACCCCTGGCTAGCCACACTTTATGTTGGGGCTTAAAGTAGGTTCACAGTTGCCGGCGAGCCGAACGCCGTAATGAGCTGCCTTGGCTATAGTCGGCCTTCTTGGTGGCTTATAATCGGCTCATTACAGTTGGCTTTGAGGGCCATCGCGAGCAATGAGTTAACCCGCAGCAGAGGCATGCCAGAGCAAAAGTGTCTCATTGGCGAGGGCATAGATTCGTATAGTACCTGTTAGGTCTTGTCCAGGAGAAGTCGCGCTGTGGAGCGCCTTGAATGGAAATGCTATTTGCACAGGATTGTGTTCAATAGAAAAGGATAAAGTTAACAAGCAGCGAAGATATAAAGGAACAAGTTAAAAAAGAGACAAGGTTTTTAAAGTGGTTCGACACGAAAATGCCTACGTCCACTGATTCTCTTTGTTAATTCACTTCATATGGGCAGTACAAGTTAAGAAAAGTATCGACGAAGGTGTTGGATGTTCCATGCCCTCTGGAACACCTCCCCGTCCACTGTTGACAAAATATAAGCTCCATTGTGCAGATCTTTATGAATTACATATGGTCCGTCCCAGATTGGATCTAGCGCTCCGGGGCGCGGGAAGATTCGCTTGAGGACAAGATCTCCTTTTTGTAAGCTACGATGCTTGACTTTGGAGTTGTATTGCGTTGCCACTTTTTGCTTGTGAGCTGCTGCTTTGAGGGCTGCATCATTTCTTCTTTCCTCAATTAGATCCAAAGACATATGGAGAAGTTCTTCATTCTCTTCTGGGTTATAGTGGATCCTACGGTGGGAAGGCACTATAGTCTCAACTGGGAGCATAGCCTCCGATCCGTATGCCAAAGAGAAAGGAGTATGCCTCGTTGATGTTCTGAAAGATGTGCGATAGGCCCATAGTGCCGTAGGGAGTTCATCCACCCAAGCGCCTTTTGACTTTTTGAGTTTCTTTTTGATTAGAGTTTTGAGAATTTTGTTGACGGCTTCGACTTGTCCGTTTGCCTGGGGATAAGCTACGGATGAGAAGCTTTTGTGAATTCCATGCCATTGGCACCAGTTAGCGAACTCCTCGCTATCAAACTGAAGTCCATTGTCCGATATGATTTTGAATGGGACTCCGTACCTGCATAGAACATTTTTGATCAAGAAGTTAATAACTTTTGCTGAAGATACTTTATTTAGGGGTTCTGCTTCCACCCATTTGGTGAAATAGTTGACTGCCACTATAGCATATTTGGCCCCGCTTTGGCCCATTGGCAGTTCGCCAATCAAGTCAATTCCCCATACTACAAAGGGCCAAGGGCTGGTCATTTGAGTAATCTCAGTTGTTGGTAGCCGCGGAATCTTAGCAAACTTCTGACATCTGTCACATTTTCTGACAAAATCTAAGGCGTCCTTGCTTAAGGTGGGCCAGAAATATCCATATCGGAGTATCTTTTTTGCCAAAGTCTGCCCTCCAGTGTGATCTCCGCAGCTTCCTTGATGGATTTTGGATAAGATTTCCTTGGCTTCCCTTCCAGCGACACACCTTAATAAGGGGTTAGAGAAGCCACGTCGATAGAGGATGCCCTCTTGTATTGTGTAGCGGGAAGCTTTCCTCAAGATTTTCTTGACTTCGTTACGCCCGTTGGGTAGTGTGCCACTTTGTAAGTAGTCTCGGATGGGAGTCATCCAAGTTGCTTCTTTGGTTGCAGCTATCAGATTCACTTGCTCAAAACTTGGGGTTAGTTGCTTTGAGATGGCTACTGCTCCGGAAATAGCGCCATCTCTCATGCTAGCTTGCTTTGCCAATTCGTCGGCCTCTTGGTTCTCTTCCCGAGGGTTGTGTTTGATTAAATAGTGATCCAATCGATTGAGAAGCAACTTGGTCTTCTTTAAATATGCTATGAGTCGTTATTCTCGAGCCTGGAATTCTCCTAGTATTTGATTTACAATAAGTTGAGAATCGCTATGAAGACACAAAGAATTGGCTCTGATTTCTAAGGCAAGTTCTAATCCATCTATCACTGCTTCATACTCTGCATCGTTGTTGGTGGCGGCGAATTCCAACCTTATAGCATAATGTAGCTTATTTCACCTAGGAGTGATTATTACCACACCTGCCCCCGAGCCTTGTTCGTTTGACGCACCATCCACAAAGAGGTTCCACTTGATGTCTTCTGCTATTTCCGATTGCTCCTTACCTTCGTTGGTAGTGAATTCGGCAATGAAATCGGCCATGGCTTTCCCCTTGATGGCGGTGCGAGGATGGTAGGTAATATCATATTGACTTAGTTCAATGCACCATTTAAGTAGTCGCCCAGAAGTGTCGAGACGATGGAGTACCTGCCTCAGCGGTTGATCGGTTAGAACTTTGATGGAATAGGATTGAAAATAGTGTCGCAGTTTTCGTGATGTGATTAGCAAACAGTACGTTAGTTTCTCAAGTTTAGGATATCTGGCTTCCGCCCCTGTAAACCTCTTGCTTACAAAGTATACTGGCCGCTGCGTGCGTTCGTCTTCTCTAACCAATGCGGCGCTTAGAGCATGAGATGACACAGCAAGGTATAGGTATAGCTCTTCGCCTTTGTTCGGAGTTGAGAGTACTGGTGGTCTCTGGAGGTGTTCGATTAAGTTAAGGAAAGCTGTTAAGCATTCGTCAGTCCATTCGAATTTTCCTTTCTCTTTCTTTAGAGCTTCGAAGAAGGGGATGCATTTGTTGGTCGCTTTAGAGATGAATCTGCTCAAGGCGGACACCTTCCCATTTAGGCTTTGCATTTCCTTTCGGGTAGAAGGTATCCTGATATCTTTCAGAGCTCGGCCTTGTTCAGGGTTTGCTTCAATTCCTCTGGCATGGACGATGAATCCTAGAAACTTTCCTGATGATACTCCGAAGGAGCACTTTAGAGGATTTAGCTTCATTCCATATTGACGAAGTACTTGAAACATTTCATCCAGGTGGCTTACGTGATTGTCGGCTTCCCTTGACTTTATCAGCATGTCATCCACGTAAACTTCCATAGTTTGTCCTATTAGCCCCGCAAACATCTTGTTGACGAGGCGCTGATAGGTGACTCCTACGTTTTTAAGTCCGAAAGGCATTACCTTGTAGCAGTACAACCCCCGGTCAGTGATGAAACTAGTGTGGTCTTGATCGGGAGCATGCATAGGAATTTGGTTATATCCTGAGTATGCGTCCATAAAAGATAAGAGTTCGTGCCCGGCTGTGCTGTCCACAAGCTAATCGATTCGGGGAAGTGGGAAGCAATCCTTCGGGCAGGCGTCATTTAAGTTGGAGAAGTCAATGCATGTTCGCCACTTCCCATTAGCCTTCTTTACCAGCACCGGGTTGGCGATCCACTCTGGGTAGATGGCTTCTCGTATGAAGTCATTGGCAAGTAGGTTCTTTACTTCTTCATCGAGGGTTGCTGATCATTCTGCCCCCATACTTCCCTTTTTCTGTTTTACTGGCGCCTTGGTAGGATCAATGTTTAGTACGTGGCATGCTATGTCAGGGGAGATTCCGGTCATGTCAGCGTGTGACCATGCAAATACATCTAAGTTGTGGCGGAGAAAATCAATGAGTTGTTCCTTCAATTCTGCTTTTAGTTGGGACCCGACTTTCAATAGTCTACTCGAGTTATGTCGGTCTACAGATACAAATTCCATAGCCTCTGCAGGCTCAGCGGTGGCATCCTCCTCTTTGTCCCTGGGGTCTAATTCATTGAAAGGGTCGCTGGTATATCGAAGAGGAGGGGCTTTCTTTAGTTGCTATGCTTCCAAACTTTTTGTGCAGAGGGCAATCTCTACACTCTTCCCTTTATCCTTCCTGTGGTTGTTGCGAAGTTCAGTTACATAGCAGTCTCGAGCAATGTCCTGGTCTCCCTCTACTTCCCCTACTCCACTGTCCATTGGAAATTTCATCTTTAGGCACCATGGGGCCAGGACAATTTGGAAGTCAGACAAGGCTGGCCTTCCTAAGAAGGCGTTGTAGGCCGAGTGGTTTTCTATCAGCACAAATGTCTGTTTCCGCACAACGGAGCGGGGATGACTTCCAATTTCAACAAAGAGGTCCAGTTGCCCGAGGGGCATCTTCGCATCTCCAGTGAAACCGTGTAGTGGTTTATTGTCGGGAGAAACATCCTTTATTGACAGTTTCATTTTGTCGAATGCATGCTTGAATAGGATATTTACTGAGCTTCCAGTGTCTACTAAAATTCGGAAAACTTCGGCTGGACCGAGCCGGGCAGAGATAACCATGGGATCCATGTGAGGGTACTGCCTTCCCCCTAGGTCACGCCTACTGAATGTAATGTCATCACTCTCTTTCCGCTTCGGGTGGCGTTCTTCTATAACAGAATTAACGCGGTCTTCATTGTTTCTAAGTGACTTTCCATATCTTTCCATCTCTGCCCAGCTTCTGTCGGCGATGTGTGGTCCTCCCGAGATGGTATGGACCACTATCTTCTCTTGACTGGAGCCGCTAGTGTTGCGATTTCCTCTGCCTATCTCTGGGGAGGGTAGCCTTGGGTTCTCATTGGCAAGAGCTGGAGTCCTGTTCTAACCTTTTACATAGCGTTCCAGTCTCTTCCTTCTGATGTGTTCTTCAATCAAGTCCCGGAGATGATGGCATTCATTGGTATCATGCCCATGAGATTCGTGGAAGCGGCAGAACTTTCCAGATTTAAGTGCGTTATCTGATTCCTTCTTGTATGGTGGACGTTTGTATCTAACTTCATCTTGGGTGGCAAGGAAGATGTTTTCGATGGTTTCATTCAAAGGAGTGTAAGTGTCGAATCTCGGTCCTGGCCGATATAGGCGCTTTTCTCCCTTCTTGCCCCCAGCATTGTCTCTAGAATCATTTCTTCGAACGTCCTTTGCTACAGCGGGCGTGTTGCCATGAGCTGCCTTATTTTGTTGCCCTGATTGCCCCTCAGTGGCAGCATCTTCAAGCCTTATATATTTCCCGGCTTCATGGAAGAAATCGGGTAAAGTAGCTGGTTTTTCTTTTGTCAATCTTCTAGCAAATTTAGTATCCGGATGCACACCACTACAGAGGGCCATTAAGATAAGCTTCTCATCGGCATCTTGGACTGCGGCCGCTGCGGCATTGAATCGGGTTAGATATTTCTGCAGCTTCTCTCCAGGTTTCTGTTTGATACTGGATAAGGAATAAGCGTCCTTGGGTTGTTCCACATGAATGCGGAACTGGCTGATAAACCTTTCTTTCAACATCTCCCATGAGCTGATGGATCCTTGGGGTAGATGGCAGAACCAGGAGGTAGCTAGATCTGCTAAGAATAGTGGAAAGCATTTGCACAGTACTCCCTATGTTGCCCCGCTCATGAGCATATGCTGTGTGTATCTCTGTAAGTGTACAATTGGGTCAGAGGTTCCCTTGTAAGGTTCCATCGTTGGCATTTTCCATTCTCGGGGGGTGATGGCAATTTCGATATTGCGGGCGAAAGAGCTGGTTACCCTAGCGCCTATCCCTCGATCTCTTTGGTCCCATTGGACGCATTCTCTGAACAAGCGTGCCATCCTTTCATCAGAATTTGGAGTAGATAGAAATGAGTTTGGTTCTTCCCTGCGGGATTGATTCCGTCCTAATGACCTGTAGGGATGGTATCGCCTATCACTCCTAATATTTTCCAGTGGCTGTCTTTGGTCTTCTGGGAGCATGCTAGGGTCAGCTACAGTTAGCCCTTGCCTTGGTCTTCCCCTGCTGGGTTCCGTTCCGAGTACTTGCTCGGGTCCAACTTCGCGCTGGGCTCTAGCTCGGCCTCGTTCATTAGTGTTCTCATGGCTAGGTAGCATGACAGGCTCGGCTACAGTTGACCTCCACCCGGTACCTCCTCCGTTGGGTTCGGTTCCAAGTGTTTCCTCAGGTCCAACTTCGGGCTGAGCTCGGTCTCGGCTCCTACCATGGCCGCTTCTGTCGTTAGCTCCTTCGAAGAAGGAAGATCTTTGCTGTCTCTGAGATCCTCCAGACTGGGACTCACCCCATGATTCAGTTTTGCGGTTGGACTCTTCAGCATCCCTTAAGCGTGACATGAGTTGGTCCACCAAGGCTTCCTGCTGGGATGTAAAGCGGTTAGTCACTTCAGCCACAAACCTGTCTAGATCTGCCCTAGTAATTGCTGCCGGCTGTTCTGTGGCAGGGGTTGTCGGATTTGCCTGACCTTCATTTGGTACTGCTGCTGGAATGGGACGATTTACTTGATCTGTGACCACTGGATCTGGAAGACTGTTGGTTGCGATGTTTTTTCCTTTGTTAACATCTTTCTTCTGCTTGGGAGGCATGTCTTCCAAGCAATGAGCAACGCTGATAGGAAGAAAGTTAAGTGGGAGAAGCTGAAGTCCGGGGTTCAGCGTTCTCAGTGAAAGCACCAAAAATGTTTGCACAAAAAATGGGCAAACACCTCCAAGTCGTATGATTTAGTTGATTTTATGTTGTTTTTAGTGATTTGGGAGATTTATGCAAATATGTAAAAAGCAAGGACTAAACTGTAAAAGACACACGGATTTATAGTGGTTCAGCCAGAATGTGCCTACGTCCACTTTATATATTATTTCTCCTTTCTTGTTCAGATTACAAGTACAAAGCTTTGATACAAGTAAATGAAAGTTGTTTGAAAGTTCTATCTGCGCTTGAGCTTTCAAACTTGTCCCACATTGTTGTACCCCTGCACCTTTATTTATAGAGTGAGGCTGGGAGCAGGGGTTCTGGATGTATATAGCTGCTGGTGGGCCTGGGCTGATGCAATCTGGCCTGGCAACGTTGGTTCGGCAACGCCTTGGTTCGGTAGTGCTTTGGTCTGGTGGTAGATGGTTGGAGTTGAGACCTTGGTCCGGTAGCACCTGGGA
The DNA here is from genome assembly GCA_030737815.1 of Allium fistulosum. Lineage (NCBI taxonomy): Eukaryota > Viridiplantae > Streptophyta > Magnoliopsida > Asparagales > Amaryllidaceae > Allium > Allium fistulosum. Next base: position 538,291,749 of record CM060901.1, on the reverse strand, counting down.
GATGGGTTGGTTCGGGGGAGGTTGGTCCAGTAGTAAGTGGCCCGGTGGTGGCTTCCCCTGCCTCTGGTTCGGCAGTGGATGGAGGTAGCTGGTCCGGTAGTGGATGGTTCGGTAGTAGTAGAGTAGGAGTTGGTTCGGCTAGACAGTTGGTCCGGTAGTGGACTGGTTCGGAGATGCATGGCTCGGTGGTGGTGGAAACACACCCAACAATAACCATAGATTTATTCGAAATATTTGCACCCAACAATAACCATAGATTTATTCGAAATATTTGTTTAACATCAACACTTATTTTGAATTCCTTTAAAAGTTTTATCACCCAACATTTTATTATTTATATTTGAAACCATTTACTTGAGATTTCAACCTCAAATTCAATATATATATATATATAATTTCAAATTTGCTCATATATCACATATACATATATATTCACATATATATACAATATTTAAATTTAAAATGATTTAATATATATTTTATTTGGATTCGGGGAAACTTGAATCAATTTTCAATGAATTTCACAATTTTTATTCAAAAATTCAATCAATTATCAATTTAAATTAAATTAAAATCCAGGGTCGTTACAGAGGCTCTACTCCCACATAGGAGCAATTGTCCACATAGACAAAGCCAAAATACGCACGAAGACTCTACTCCCACATAGGAGAAATTGTCCACATAGACAAAGCCACACGCCCAGAGGCGATACACACGAAGACTCTACTCCCACATAGGAGCAATTGTCCACATAGACAAAGCCATAATAATAATAATACTCCCACATAGGAGCAATTGTCCACATAGACAATCAATGACCCACATAGGTCCAGTACTGACCACCGAAGCAAATGTGTCATAAACTCTTGGAAAGGAACCCGAAAAATGTTAACGTGAGTCACATACCACACGTTCACACTAAACGGTTTACTAAGCGTTAGTCAATTTCACACTCAAAGCAGTACAAAGTTCACATCATCTCATCGGTAAACCAAACCCAAAGGTCAAAACGGTCAAACAAATAGATTAGGAATTAACTGAAAAGATAAACCCACGTGTTCATAGCACACGTTTTATTTAATCATTTAATTCTCCTCCCTCTTCGCTCGAAGTGCAAAATTGTGTGTGTTTTATATAGAAATTATAAATTGGAGGAACGAGCTTTTAATACAATTCAAAAAGATCATTTTATAAAAACCCGTGTACGAATCAAAAAGGAATCATCAAAGTCAACTAAAGTGAAACAATTATTGGAGAAAGAAGAATCGATCAAAAATTGGAATCCCACACAAAATAGGCAAATTGGGCTGAGACAAGCAGATTCAGACGTCTGAATTGCATATTTCAGACGTCTAAAACTGGAGCTCAGGCAATACTTTGCCTAGGCCAATGATGGCCAAATCATATCAGAAGCAATCAGATGGGTGATGATGGCTAGGGGTTTACGCCACACGACTGTTCAAAAACTCACCAATACACTCCGACCAACATGCCCAAACAACCATATAAGGATTTTCATAGATTTTGACTTCAAACGCCAAAAATTGGAATATTCATCAAACCAATTCAATCCAAAGACAAATGGACAAGGATGATACGTTAGGAATTGCTACCTAACACTATCAAAGATATAGATGTAGATGTGAGTTCAAAAACTCACCTTTTAACCCAAAAACTCAAGAGAGAAGCTATAAAGCAAGGCAAGAACAATCACTCTTCAATTATAACCCAAGAAGCTTCAATCTAAGCTCAAGAACAAATATTTCCTAAGTTAGGATTTAGGAAATTTCAGAAATCAAAGAGGAATTGAGATGGAGAAGGAGAAGAGGATGCTTATCTAAGCTTCTCTTGGATTTTGGACTTGAATTTGAGTTTGCAAATGAATCTAGGGCTTAGGAATTTCCATTTCCCATTCTTTCCCCCATTTTTTCTAAAGCTTGAGTGTTTAGGAAATGAAGTGAGTGAATGGAGAGGAGTTGTCTAGAACAATATTCAGACGTCTGAATCGTATATTTCAGACGTCTAAAAATGGAAATTTTGGCCTATTTCCTTTCTGGTTTGATTCGAACAATTTCAGACGTCTGAATGCTTCATTTCAGACGTCTGAATCCATGTATGACAGTTTTTCTCAAATAGACACCTCCGAATCTCGATCCACAAAGACCTTTCACTAATTCGATTATTTTTTTTATGAAAAGTGACTTTTTCGGACTAAAATCCGACTAACGATGCTATATTTAAATTAAACATTTAAATATACGAATCGTAAAATATGCGTGTTGTTACAGTTTCGATGAGTAACCACTTCTGCTCTTTACTCGTACTAGATTTATTATGCGTACGAAAATTTCTTTCTTTCCAAATATGATAAATTGCAGTAGTTCTTAATATGTGAGCTAAGTCTCTTTCAATGGATTTGGTCTTGAATTTATTGTTGATAAGTTGTTTTGTTTGCTTTAGATCCATCTGTCCATTGTTTAGAATTTCCAGTTTAGCTTGTATGCGATTCCAAATAAAGTAGGAATAACTGCATTCGAAAAACAAGTGATTAGCACTTTCATTAACTAAATTGCATAAGGAACAAAGTGAATTAGTTTTATTTCCCCATTTATTAATTTTATCCCAAGTTGGCAGTCTGTTATTCACAGCAAAAAATGCACAGAAAGTCATCTTGGGGCTATTCACTTTGTTCCATATACATTGATACCAATCAACTATGGGGGCTTTATTTTTGATAACATCTTATGAATTTTTAAAGGAGAACTTCCCTTTGTTGCTAGCTTTCCATTCCCAGTAATCATTATCTACACTAGGATCAAGATGAATTTTGCATATTTCATGCTTGTGTGGGTTAGTAATTGGATGTAATTGAGGTTGTCATTGGTTGTTTTTATTATTACAGACACTATTACACTGGAACCTCCACATATGACTAAATTATTCCACCCAACTTTATTAATAAAAGAATCATTATTAAACTATGGGTCAAACCATAAGCTAGTTTCCTCACCAAGCTTAAATTTTCTTTCTAATAAAGATTTGCCAATATTTCTGCAATTTAAAATTTATTTCCATGCATTAGATTGATTGCTATTTGGTAACACATTCCAGAAATTACCATTCTTAAGGTATTTTGCCCTCATCCACCTAGCCCACATAGAATCAGCACTAATAAATCTCCAGAATAAGTTTAAATGACAAGTTAAGCTGAGATCAATCATATTTCTAATGCCAAAGCTCCCTTCATTTTTTTGGTTTGTAGACTTTATCCCAACTGATTTTGATATTTACCCTTCCATAAAAAATCAGCACATCTACTTTCTATTTTTATGATGGATGCTGCAGGAATGTGATATGTTTGAAACCAGTATAGAATGATAGCATACACAACAGTTTTTATTAACTAATCTTCCTGCAATATAAAGTAGTTTGCATGACCATGTTTCCATTTTCTCTTGGATTTTTTCAATAAGCATTGAACAGTCTGAATCTTTAATTTGATTTACAGATAAAGGCAGCCCCAAATATTTAATAGGAAGAATACCTTCTGCAATAAACATCTTTTTTATATCTGCTATGTTTACTGAAATATGCTTTACTTTTACCTATATTAAGTTACAACCCTGCATATTTATTCAGATTGTCAAAAATTCTCATAATGGTGTCTGCTTTAACTTTGTTTGCTTTAACAAACACCATTAGATCACTAGCATAGATAAGATGGTTTATGCAAGGTTGAACTCTATTAATAGGATTAATATTACCCTTAATGGCTTCAACTTCCACTAATATAGAAAAATATTCCATGACAATAGTAAATAGATAAGGTGATAAAGGACCACCTTGTCTAATACCCCTATTGCTTTTAATAAAACCTTCTGATTTACCTTGGATAAGAATAGAGAAAGTGGGGGTATTAATACATTCTAGAATCAAATCACAAAATTGACTAGGAAAACACATACATCTCATGATATGACAAATGAAATATCTATTCACTTTGTTATATGCTTTTTGCACGTCTATCTTAATATAAATGTTATCTCCAATTTTAGTATTAAATTTTCTGACCATCTCATGTGCTAACAGAGAATTCTCATATATTAGTCTGCTAGGCACAAAAGCACTCTGATTTTCAGAAACGAGAAAAGGCAAAAAAAATAATTCTATTACTTAACACAATAGTAATAATTTTATAAATGAAATTGCAGCAAGAAATAGGTCTGTAGTCACCAATACAAGTGGAATTTTTTTGGGAATTAAAGTTATAAATGTATGATTTATACTTTTAAGAATCTTCCCTTTTTCCATAAATTCATTAATGACATCGAAGACTTGTTCCTTAATATTATCCCAGTGGTTTTTATAGAATTTTGTATTAAACCCATTTGGATCAGGGCTTTTATTACCATCAGCATTAAAAATAATATATTTTATTTCTTAAAAAATGACAGGCGCAAGTAAAATTTTAGATGCATTATCATTCAATATATTTTTACAAGTAATTTGAGGAAATTTTTTTCATTGATGTTAGAAAAGTATAACTTTTCATAAAACACAACAGCATCTTTAACAACTCTGTCATAAACATTAGGTAGATTCCTAGCATTATCTATAATGTTTCCTATATTATTTAAATGCTTTCTACTACTTATTTTAGCATGAAAAAATTTAGTACAGTCATCACCTAGAGTAAGCCAATCTACTTTAGCTTTTTGTCTAGCATGAATTGTACTTTTATAAAGTTCAATAGAAAGTTTTTTCTGATTGGAAAAAAATTATTAACAACATTCATATCCTCTGGATTATTATTTGCAAGATCTTGTAAAAATTTCCCTTCCTTTCTTAAAATAACCAGTTTGTTATTATTCATAAAATTATTTTTATTCCAAGTTTTAAGATTATTTGTAGCATTTTTCAGTAACATACTAAACTGAAATTGTTTAGTACCATTACAAGAAAAATTAAGGCAGATTTCCATCAAAGCTTTATAATCCGCTTCTAAAACCCATCCATTTTTAAATCTGAAAGGGGAAATTTTATTACTAAAATCCACATTTTGAAAGAGATTGACAAGAAGAGGAGTATGGAGACTAGAATTTTGTTCAAGAGTGGAACATAGAAAATTAGGAAAAATATTTGAAAATTCTTTATTAATTAAAATTCTATCCAATTTATAGTGAATATTTTTATCCAAACCAGATTTCCAAGTAAATTTATTCCCACTAATATTAGGTACTAAAAGACCTGTTTCTAATAAAAATTTATTTAACCTATCTAGCTTACTTTGAGGAATCGTGTTTCCCTTATATTTTTCAAAGTCATGAAAAACAGTATTAATAATCCAGGGAAAATTATAAATTAAATTCAAAGCTTTCAGTTTACACCACATACCATTTCTTTCATTTTCAAGATTACTACCATAAATGCTTGTAATTTGCAGATAAAAACCCCTTATATTTTTGAATTGACAATCCATATACTGCTTATCTTTATTAATATTTAAGTTAGTCCAGATATTGGAATCCCATATAACTATGATTCTACCTCTACAGCCACAATCATTATTATTAATGGGCTTACAGTTGCTAGATAATTTCAGACAAATTTTTCATAATTCTCATCACTCAATTTATTTTTTATAAGTGCTATAATAGAAGGCTTATAAACACTTAACATATGTAGAATATCAAACTGTTTTGCAGGGGAGTTCATTCCCCTGACATTCCAGGAAAAAATAGACATAATATGATATATAAAAATTGAAAATTAGATAGTACCTGACATTATAATGCCCTTACCTCTCCTTTTATTTTTAATACTTTTAGCTTTAAGTCTTGTAGACATTTCATCCCATTCTGGATTGAGAGAAATGTACTTTTGTTTGAAAGCTTTCTTCTCTTTATTTCTCTTAATCTTACCAGTTTCCTTTGGTTTTGGGATGTGCAGCTCTGAGATATCGAGCTGGTCAGTAGCATCCACCATCTCTGATTCTATTCCTTCATTATGCACTGTTTCAAGAACTTTTATCAAAGATATATCAAATTGATTAGCTGTGCGAGGCATAGCTGAGTCGCAACACTCATCTATTGCAGCCTGCTCAGGGGAGGTGCTTTTGTGATCCTGTCTAGATCTTGATTCTTGGATTGTTGTTGGATATTATTATTATTTGTCTAAATACTGTTTGTAATTAAACATGGGTCTGAAATTAGGGGAGTTTCAGACTCAAAGACCATTGCATCTTTCCCTCCTTCCTTTGAGCTGCTCTGTATATTTTCTTTTGAGATGCTTTCCTTAACATTATGATGAACTTCCTCTGTTGTGACCTGATCTTCTTGATCAGAGAGCAATATAGTATTCTTTCTTTGATCGAAAGTGACACTTCTTGGTTGATTCGATCCTTTTCACCAAATGATATAAATTGTTTTTGTGTTATTGGAGGATTTCTCAGAGCAGGATTTACAGTATCTTTTTCTTGACTTTCTTGGCTACTACTTTTGGGTACCTATGCTTGTTTTGGACTGCACTGTTCTCTAGTGTGGCCAAAACACTTGCATACATTACACTTAGGTGCAACCCATTCATATTCAACTTTATTAGTAATTTTTGCACCATTATACAAAGAAAGATAGATTTCATTAGGAAGCTCATCATTTGCGGACAATTCTACAAGAAGGCGAGCATAATTCAATCTTGTCTTCAAAGTTGTGGTTGCATCCATTTTAATGGGTTTTCCTATGATACTCTCCATGACACTGAACGCCTCTCGGTCCCATAGATTCAGATTAACACTGGGTAATTTTACCCATATTGGCATTGTAGTTAAAAGATCCCTGTCCAGTTTCAACGATTCAAACCACCTTCTCATTATGATGAGTTTGCTATGATAGAAATAAGGTCCATTTTTCAAAACTGAATTGACATCTTGAGATTCTTTAAACTTCACTAGAAAGAACCCGTTCTCTCTAGTGTAGATTTCAAATTCACCAATTGGTTTCCAAACTCGCTGAATGTAAGATTTAAAAAACAAGTAGTATGGTTTGGTACCCACTACATAAACAAGAACTGGATTATTCCATGATTCAATTGCTCTTTTACACACTTCTTCTTTGACCAGACCATACTTCTTGTTATTTGATCTTTATTGGTGCTATATGCTCAAGATTGCAATCATCTTCAATTGGTTCTTGAGGCTGATCTACAACTATGTATGCCCATGTTTTCCGGCCTTGCACCTTGTTCAGTGAGATGGCTACCAGCTTTCTCTGTTATGACATCAGATTTCCCTTTTTTATCTGTTGCGAGGTGGTTTTCTGACCATATCTACCCTTTAGATTGACATTATTGGAGGCTGGTAGCAACTCCTAAACTTTCTTGGCCACTCTCCTCCTTAGTTGCTTCGATCAGACCAATTGAAACCCATCATTATCAATGATTGATATCCCCTGATGGCTTTTTGATGTGAGAAACCTTAGGTGGTCTGAGAAGAGAGAAAGAATTAGAGAGTTTAGAGGAAATTTGGTGAGGAAATTGATTTTCCCTCATGGCTAAGAGGAAACCCTAGATTTTCTTTCTAATACATGTTATTATGAGTACTAAGCAAATTTTCTTTAGTTCCTACTTTTGGGTTATCATCTTCTAAGGGCACGAAGAATAGTTCAAAAAACTACACAACTATATTGTTGATTATTTATCATTAAAGATAATGGTTTGTAACTACATCTACAGCATAGATAATGCATGCTCACTTAACTACTTAAGTAATATATTTTTTTCTTTTATCACACAAGATACAATTTTAACTCACCGAATATCGAATATTCATTTTTCAAAGTTATTTCTATTTGTTTATTAATTTTTTTTAGTGGTTTGGTATTTGGAAGTTGCAGTTTTTAAATTTCCAGATTATCTTGAAGATCAATTATTTATAAAGCTCTACCTTGAATAGTACAATAACTAATTTGTAGCTTAATTATTTTAATTATTTATTAAGCTAGAATATTATTTATGTTTTTCATGGTGTTGAATTAAATAAATCAGCAATACAGTTTGAATCAGTAAGGTATATGCTTCAAAGATTTCAAACAATTCTTGACTTCTGCATGAAAAATTAATAGTGTCTTATTTCCTTCTTCTTTGTAGATTTCAATTTAGTTTCTAACTGACTTCTTCCACAAACTTATATAGGTGAAAAATCAATAGTACTAAAAAAGGTGAGAATACACTATATGGACTTCAAATGTAGTCGTTTTTCATTTTTTTGGTTTTATACCATTATGGCATAAACCTATTCTTTCTTTTCTAGTCCAATTTGTTGAACCATTTGTCGATATGAATAAGTTATAGGTTAGACCACATCTATGACACACATATTAAGTATATTACATTCATGTGCTTTTGAATATATGTTCAGATTCTATGCGGAGTCAAATTGATAGTTTATTCAAATTATAATACCATTAATTTCTTTTAAAACACATCAACGAACAATGTTGCATGATACTAAATAAAGTCCTTAGATCCTATATTTGAATCATTATGCATGCATGTTAACTATATTTTCAGGATATTTACTGTAAACCTTGAGACTGATATAAAGTAATATTAGCGAAACTCTATAAGAACATACCATGGAAGAAATACTCTAAATGTGATCACTTTTAGTGTGGTATTTTGGAAAATTATTATTATCTGTGTTGTCATCTAGCATGTGTAAAAACATATACTAGCATGTTCACCATAGTAATTGGAACTCTCTAGAATGCATGTAGATTGATGAGTTCATGAATCAATATACCTTCAACTAGATTGGATTTGAAACAATATTTTTTCCATGTTCGTAGATATGCCTGAATGATTAGCGAATCTGGACCTTATAGAGGAGATATTAATTTGAATCCATGAGAAAAAACCTAATGAAGGTGCAAAGCATTACGGATGAAGCATTTAAATTAATGGATCAAGAATGGTTCTAGAGGCAAAGAAGCCATTGTCAATTGAGGAGTTGTTAGGCTGCCCAATGCTACTCCTAAAATAGCGAAAAGAGTTTTAACTAATCAATGATCTGCAACCTAAACAATTTAATGTAAGGCACAAAACATACAAGATCTTGGTCAAAAAGTTACGTTTATTTGACAAATGTATATATTGACGATAGCTTGATTTATTTGATTTTTTATTCATTCTTATCAAAGCATGAAGATCTTATGTGTTACTAGAATGTTGAAATATTAATGCAAACTTTACCTTAATTAATAATACTACTCTATCACTTATAAAGAATGAAAGCACTGCCAAGTATACTTTCATGAATTGGCACGTTGGGACTATTGTTTTATGATTACTAATATACTCCAAGTAGGATGCTGTTATCCACATAATTTTTAAGGAAAATGTAATGCCAAATTGAAAACATGTAATGTTGAAAACCGCATCAAGGAACTATGCTGACCTTAAGATTTAAAGGCATCTCTTACCAATGAAAACAATAAGTTATGACATAGATTAAGAAGATGCCATAAGTAAGCAATATTGAAGGATGGGCTACGCTGCAAGGTTGTTATTGCTACAGTATGCAATGACGCAAGGATATACAATGGCGCTAGATTGCATCCTAATGTCGCAAAATTGGTTATCATCAATAACGTATCTTATTGATGTCACACCTTATCTATATCGCCTCTTCTTAATACCGCATCATATCGATTCCACGCCCTATCAATATCACCTCTTCTCAATACCGCTTATTATCAATAACCCTTCTACGTTGATATAATCTCTTGTCAATGCTGCATATCCATCTATGCCGCCTTTTGTCAATGTTGTCTGTATCGATGTCGCTTATTATCAATGCCACCTATTATTGATACCGCTTGTTATCAATGCTTCGTATTATTGATGTTGCTTGTTATCACTGTGATGCTGCTTGTTATCAATGTCGCATGTTATCAATGCCACATGTTATTAATGCCACTTGTTATCAATGCTGATCATCACCAAAGCTGTTTCCTATTAATGTCATCCCTTAGTAATGTCGTATATCTCCAGAATTGTTATTTATCAATGTCGTGCCCTTAGTGATATCACTCTTCGTCAATCATTAAAGGACGCCGCAAGCCTTCAATGTAACAACCATGTTGTTAATTACATAATTTATTAAATTTAATTATAGTTAATAAATTCTAACTTGTGGTTTTTGAAATTTGACTATGTAATAAAATTTGGTTTTTTGAATGATTGGTTTAATTTAATTAAAAGAAAGGAGTTATCATTTCTAAGAGATAATTTCATTCTAAATTAGGGTATTGTTAAATTGAATAATAAGATTTTGATAATGAAATAAATTGTTAATTTGAAAGTTAAATTGAGTTGGTTTAAATTGATTTATTTTAATTGTCAAATGCAATGAGATATTTTTAGAAATCATTTAGAAATTCCCAAGTGATAATAGAATGTGGATTCTTTTTAGTTGTAAAACCAATTAGAAAGTATGATAGATATAAAGTATTAAACTGTAAAAATTTAACTTTAAAAATATACATTTTGGAATTTTAGGTTGTAATAGTTTATTTTTAAATCATTGTTAACGAGGTTTAAATCATTAAAAGAAAAAAGAAAAGTTTTTAGAAAAAAAAAGAGTAATTAGTCTAGTTGGGTTAGGCCCATTTACAAAGAAGGGTTTTACTTCTCTTATTCTTTCTGTACATTCATACTGTAAAACTCAGTAAGCAAAAGAAAGAGAACTTTAAGTTTTCACCTCTAAAATTAGTAAAATCATCATGAATTAATTAGAGAAAATCCCTAAATTTCTGTAAAATTCAAGGTAGCCTCTTCCTCTCTTATTCCATCTTTGTGAACCTTCAATTTCAGATTTTGAATAGGGTTGCAACCTACTGTATGTTGTTTGAAAATTCTATTTTAGAGGTTTGCTGATTAGAGAAGGAACCAGTAATAATTTTGTTGTTAGCTAAGAAGAAAAGGAAATAAAGTGAGTTAAACCTCACAAGATCCATCCCTAATTTTCTTATGGCATGCATTTGATTTTTACATTGAATGATTGTTTACTGTAAATTAACTGATAGCCTTGATTATGTGCATCCCTGTTGTTTGATATGTTGGCTGCTAATTTTGTATGTATGAAAACTTGCTCATGCAATTCCTGTAGTCTTGAGTTGAGTGTGTCCCTGCCCTACCTTGAAATTGGTACACATTTTCTTATTAGCTTTGGTTCCTTGGAAGCTAAAGAAAAAAAACATCCCTGGTACTTGCTTTAGTTATCCTATGCTTTGAAAAATGATCACATAAGCAAGCTTGAATTTTCATCCTTGGCTGCTACTAAAAAAATTATGAGTTGCCTTGACTTTGCAACATGCCTTTTTACTTGTCCATTGCCTTAAAATATGGGCACACATTTCTTTGTTTGAGAAAGAATTTTGCTTTAAAAAAATCATATCATGTTGCCTTAAAAAGTATTGTCATGCATTCTTATATATGTACATTTTTTTTGTAAGTATCTGCTGCATTGACTTGTTACCCATAAGTCCTATTGCCTGAAGAATGGTCCCTGTCTATTACTAGATTTGTGAATTTACCTTGCCTTTGTCCTTCTTTGCTTAATGTAGGTATGTCCCTGCTTATTACTAAATGCATGTACATAAATTTAAGAATGTGTGAATTTGCCTTTGTTCATCTTTTATTTTTCCTATTGTCTGTGTTAGCATATCTATTTGGCCTTTTTATCTATTTGGCCTTTTTATCTGTTTTCTATCTATATAAACCTATCTCTGTAACCCTAATGTAATCAATCTTCTTGCTCAGCCGTCTTGCTGAATAATATGAATTATCTTCTTCTTCTTCTTACTTGATTTTATAAACGTTTTACAAACGTTAACATGGTATCGGAGCAAATGACCTAAGCTCAGCATCCTTAGTCATAGCCAATTGATCCCAAAGAGTAGTAATTTCAGAATAAAAATCTTGAATATTTCGATCATTCTGAGATAATGACCGAATATCAGCCTCTAATTGATATTGAACGGCAAAGTTAGAGCGTACAAAAAGTCGCTCCAAATAGTCCCAGACTTGCTTAGCAGTATCAAACTTAGCCAATTGCATACCAATTTTATTCTCGACGGAATTATTAATCCAAGTAATGATCTTTGAATTGTTGGTATCCCATTTCTCCAATGATTCAACATTAGTAGTTTCAGAAGCCACAATAACACCAGAAATATATCCCCACATCTGTTTTCCTTTCAGAAAATTTTTCATGACATAACTCCAATAAGAATAGTTTTTTCCATCTAGACGAACACTAATAGCATGTAATGAATCATCACCTCCTGCCATATTTCGGTGTGCTAGGGTTTCAGGTCAAGTCTGGTATCAAATGGGCTAGGGTTTTGGTGTTCTAGGGTTTCGTTGGGGACACGAGCTGCAGGGACGAGGGAGGCAGGACCTGGGGCTGGAGCTGGGGAGATCGAGCTAGGTTTTTTATCTGATCGGTCTGGGGCTGGGGAGGCAGGGGCAGTGGCGGCAGAGGCTGGGGCTGAACAACAAAGCTAGGGTTTCGGGCTGAGGCAGGCTATCGTGCTATGGCCTACACTACATCTGAGATCATTTGGTTACGCTGGCTATTGGAAGATATGGGTGTTTCGATTTCTTCTCCCACTCCTATGTATTGTGACAATAAGAGTGCTATTCAAATTGCTCACAATACTGTTTTCCATGAGCGCACCAAACATATTGAGATTGACTGTCATTTCACTCGGTATCACTTGCTGCATGGAACCATTTCTCTGCCTTTTACTTCATCATCGACGCAACTTGCAGATTTCTTCACGAAGGCTCACACTATCGAACGTCATAGATTTTTCATTGGCAAACTCTCGATGCCTCTTACTATACCATCGCGTGTTTGAGGGGGGATGTTAGCATATCTATTTGGCCTTTTTATCTGTTTTCTATCTATATAAACCTATCTCTATAACCCTAATGTAATCAATCTTCTTGCTCAGCCGTCTTGCTGAATAATATGAATTATCTTCTTCTTCTTCTTCTTACTTGATTTTATAAACGTTTTACAAACGTTAACAGTCTGTACATGTTTTAGTAGCTTAGTTTGACTTTGTGCACATATCTTTGTTTATTTTTATTTTCCTTTAATTTGAAGTATGGCTGCTCTTAATTCTTGCTTTGATTTTCGTCCTTATCCTATTGCCTGTTAAACATATTTTTATTTTATAACCTTGCTATAAAACTAAACTATCACTTTGTACATATTTTACTATGTAGCCTAGCTATATATATCAGTTTCGAAATGCCTATATATGCTTTTCAACTCAATGCACTACTAATTTGTACCTACTTCTATTAATAGCCTAGTTTTCATAAATAAAGATCAAGAAAAGTGTTACAGGTCCCTATTTTTGACGTTGTTATAAGAAAAGTCCCTGTAGATATGAATATGTAAATTTAGTCCCTATTTTTTGAAAAATTGAAAACGCAAGGTGTTTTGCATTTTTCTGACAGAAAATGCAAGCTAACTTGCAATTTTTTACTATGAATTTTTTTTTTGAAAAATTTAAAAAGCGCAACTTAGCTTGTGCTTTTATTTTGAATTATTTTTTTGAAATTTTTGAAAATTTTCAAAATTTTCAAAAATGCAAGTTAACTTGCGCTTTCCATCAGGAATGCGCAAGCTAGTTTGCGCTTTCTGATTTTGAAATTATTTTTGAAATTTCAAAATTTTCGAAAATTTTGAAATTTTTGAAAAGCGCAAGTTAACTTGCACTTTTTATCAGGAAAGCGCAAGCTAGTTTGCGCTTTTTGATTTTGAATTTTTTTTGAAAATTTTGAACTTTTCAAAAAAAATTAAATTTTCGAAAAAACGCAAATTAACTTGCACTTTCTATAAGAAAAGCGCAAGATACTTTGCGTTTTCTGATTTAAAAAAAACAGGGACTTAATTTACATACTCATTATCACAAGGACTTTTCTTACAACAACATTAAAAATAGGGACCTTCATTGCAAAGCCCCCAATAAAGATATATAATTTTCGTGATTTCCTATACTTAAGCGTTCTTGCTTTGACTTTCAGCTTGTTGTTTTAATTTGAGAAAGCCTGTACAACATGTTTTAGTAGCCTTGACTTGACATCACTTTATGTGTATATATAAGTTACTTATTGTATATGTTTTACAATATATATATATATATATGTTTTCTTGTAGCTTAACTTTCCTTTCTCTTTACTTAACTTGCCATTTCACTTTACTTGCCTCGCCATTTATTTTAACAAATAATTTATTTACAAGCACGGTATAAAATTGAATAATTAAATAGTTGCAAATCTTATTTAAAAGAAATTTCCTTTGTATTGTCTTTTTCTTTTCAGTTATTTTAAACAAATAAAAAATATTTTAAAACTCTTTTATTTTATTTATTATGGATATGGGATTTTATTGGAATTTGCGATTTTCTATGAAACAAAGAATTTTAATAAATGATTGAATTGTCGGATTGGTATGGGACATTTCATACAGTTCTTTCGCTTATTATATTAATTTGCTAAATAGAGTTTGAGTGGAATTTACTAACTTTTAGTAAATACTAGAGTTTCACTTTATGGTATGTGACAGTTGATTAGATTCTAGTGATTACAAAAGTGAAAGTGAGCTACGCTTAGGTTGTATTATCTTAGGGTGTTCGGATTTCAGGCTGATAGATCCTTAAGAGATACACTCATAGATTTTGTTTTCCATGATCCTTGGGGTTGGTTGAAATTTTGTTTTTCACGATCCTTGAGATCGGTCGAGATTTTATTTTCCATAATCCTTGTGATCGGTCAAGATTTTGTTCTGTGTTTCGTGATTTAAATATTTCTATATCTTGAGATTGATTTCGAGTTAAACTATTTCAGTGACATGTTTATATCTAAGACATCTGTATTTATATTATGATGTCATATATCATTGTGCTATATCTAGTTCTTACCTCTTTGGATATTTAGAGATAGTCTGACCTATATTTTTTATAATACTCGGGTCAGGTTGAGACTTTGTAGGTTTCAGGACACACAGACTTTTGGGTAGGCTTACTAGCATGAAGATGGACTATTTTGATTTTTTCGGTTCATCTTTTGTAGGAATATAAGATGTATATTTTGAGATAGTGACTTATCCTGGATGTATATTATGTGGATCTAGTATTGTATTTTGTAGACGCACGATATGTATTGTATATGATGTATATTATTCCAGTGTAATCTGCAATTATTATTTCATATGATATACTGCTTTGATTTTGAGAAACTGGTGTGTTTATTACTTTAACTTGAGACTGTACCCATCAAAATTTTATTCCAGATATTTTCATAAAAAAACAGTAAGTATGACGTGTCAGTGTTAGGTTAAAGATATGTTCACATTTGATCGCCTTTAACAAGCCGTATTCTTCGTGTTATTAAACAACATTATTTATAATGTTTTTTAATAATATGGGTATAATGGTAAGGTCATTATAGTTAGTATCAGAGCTAAATCAAAATATTATAGCATATAATATCATAGATTTAGTCCTAGTGAGACTTAAAGTCCTATCCCCCAGGGTGTGTGGTAGATGGTTATATTAATTAATTATTCTGGGATAGGAATATAAAATGATTATAGGATAATCAATTGGGTTTTATTTTAACTAGTTATATTAAAAATAATATAAAAGTTAGATTGTGTAGAATAAGGTAATGGCTGGTGGTAGACCTTCTAGAGCTATTACAGGATCGACTAGTGGTCCTAGTACAAGAGACGTGATTTTGACTCCCGAGCAGATCGTTGAGATGGTTCGGACTGCCCAGACTCACGTTCTTTGTGCTCAACTAGATCATTTCGATTTCGCCCATCTCTGTAGTGATTTTAGATGGTTGAGGGTAAGCCATTCAAGGGGACCAAATCTATTGGAGAGGTTCAAGCATGGTTGAAGACGTGCGAACGCATTTTCACTAGCATGGAGCTTACAGATATTCAAAGAGTTCGAGTTGTAGCCAGTTATTTGCAGGAGAGGGCCTTGGACTGGTATAATCTATTGGAGGCAGATGCATCAAGGGTACCATTTACATGGGTTCAATTAAGATGGTGATTTGAGCTGAATTTTTTACTTGAGGCCGAGCGAGAGTCTATGACTAGGAAATTCATTGATCTCGGACAGGATCAGATGTCAGCCACGGAGTACATGGCAACGTTTGAGGCATTGTCTAAGTATGGTTTAGAATTTATTAGTACCCGAGGAAGAAATATCAAAAGTTTATTTATGGATTATGTAAGCCATTAAAGAAGGCTCTGTTACTTTAGCTAGATGTATCCTTCGAGTCTTTAGTTGATTCAGCACTCTGTTTCGAGGAGGCAGAGAAGGATAGTGAGGAGGAGGAACTTCTAAGAAGTAGAAGCAGGGGTTAAACCAAAAAAGAAAGTAGCCAATTGATTAAGGAAATTCCATGTCAAAAGGTAAGAAAAGAAAGCAGAATGAGTCCGTTTCCACAACTCTACCTATGAGTCAGGTAACATGTTTCAACTGTGGGATCAAAGGCCACTATTTGAATGAATGTCGTAAGCCTTGAGTTTCTTCTCCAGCGGGTGTTTGTATTTTTGTAAGAAGGAGGGGCACTTAATAGCAGATTTCCCATCTAAGGAAAGGAAAGAAGAAAAGGGAAAGGCCGCCGGGGCTTCTAGTAAACCAACTTAGCAAGGTATAGTTCTTTTGATTTTGAGAAGTACTCTTTCTTTTGGTAACTTGCATTGGAATTAGTTTTAGGAATAAATTAAATACCTTATATGAGCTTTTGCATTTTATGATAAGGATTTAGGATAAATGGTTGTTTGGATTTGATTGATTAAATGTTACGGAATGATTGCTTGGTTGTCTTTATTTTTATTGGATGCATGGATGCTATCAATGATAAAATAAATATAAATAGGGAAAATTGGTGATTATTTATTGTGTTGACTTGTTCGGAAAATGTTCAAGGATTTTGACTGATATATGGGACACCATATTATTGATAAGAGTTCCTGAACATCGAACGATGCATTTTGACTTGAAAATCTAAAAAATAATTGTTTGGGAAAAATGGAAAATATTTTGAGTTTAAAATAAATTGAAACAATATTTTAGCTATTAAATAATTGTGTGAAGCGGAGGGACTTGGTAAGGCATTGTTGATAGCACATGCGCTTAACTTTGTAAGTAACTAAACAAATAAAAATAATTAATGGCTTAGTATTATTTTTACAGTGAGAAATTTAATGTAGGATCTAGATTAACCCTAGAGGGGGGGTGAATAGGGTTATAGCAAATTTTCTCAAATTTAAACAAACCGTAGAAAAGTAAATATGCTGAAAAGTAAATCACACACAAAATTTACCCAGCTTCGGCAACACCCTGCCTACTACTGCATTCCCAGATTTCTTTTAGAATTAAACAGTCTCCCGCTTACAAACACTCTAACAGACTCGCAAACCCTGCTACCATCTATAGAGTTTTGCAAACTCGCAAACCCTGCTCACTGAACTAATCCTAACTAGACAATGTGACACAACCTAAAACCTAGGTGGTGATTTACCCGGATTTGATTCGAAAAATACAAACTTCTAAAATAAAACAAGAGCAAAAATAAATAAACTTGAATTGTTTTTGCCCTTAAAATAAAAGCTATAAACTAAAGCCTTTGTTTAATTAACAAGGCCGGCCCTTTTAATAATTTCCCTTTTATTTTTATCGGCCCGCTTGTTTCTTGAGATAATGGTGACTCTTGTTCCTTTTTGCAACTAAGATTAGGGCTTCGGCTCGTTCGTTGTTGTTCTGAATTAGGGTTTCGCCCTCGTGTTTGTGAGATTATCTATGGCTTCTGCCTCGTCTTCCTCTTGTGGAATTGATTTCGACTTTGGCCTCGATCTCGTTCCTCTGTGAGCAATTAGGGCTTTGTTACAGTCGTCTTTGTTGCTTCGAGATGATCGAGTTCGGCTCTTGACTTCGGTATGTAGTTTTTGCCTTTTGTTCTCTGGATTAAATACTTGAAATCGATAATGAAAAGTGCCGATGATGATTGGTTTATATAGGAGTTCGATCTCCTTTATTTGCGTTTGTATATTCGTGTTTGAATTTGTCAGTTAATTATCTTGGCCGGTTGATTTTGTTTTTATGCTCGAGATGGTTTCTGACTTCTTCAAAACGAATTATTTCCCTTACTTCACCGTCACGGTTTTAGTTTGACACCGTTCGATTTTTCCTTGATCGTCACGGTAGTGACTTTCCTATTTTACTTTGATTTTGATTTTTGACTTTTTCCATTTTTATACACACTTGATTTCTAACTTGGTCAACTTCGATTTTTCTGATGACTTTGGCCTTGACTTCGGCCATCACGATTTTGACGTTAATCATTTCTGATTCCATGAATTCTGGTTTTGACTTGTACATTGGAATTTCTTTGACTTCGATATTCTGGCCCCTGTGAGCTTCGTCTCTGGCCATCTTCTTTGGTTGGTCCCTGAGCACTTTTTCGACCTGCTGTAGTTGTTCATATGCCAGTTAGCTTGCATCTGCTTGCTGTTGTTTGGATTTGCTTGTGTACTTTACTGCTATATGTGCACTGTGCTTCATCATGCATTGTTCCTTTGCATTTGTTTGATAGCATATTGGACTGTAGTCTGGTCTGGTTTGTCTTATTATTTTGTTTGTTGTTGCTCTTTGTAGTTGTAGTCTTGAACTGGTGCACTTGTGTTGTTTGCACTGTGAAGCATTCGAGTCTGTTTTGATCATTGCTCCATGTAAACTTGATGTTGTAGTTCCTTTTCTTGGAGTTTGGCAGCTTCCATTTGACTTGTGTACAGTGTCTTTGAGCATTGTGGTCTGGTAAGGTTGTTATACTGATATGTAGTCATTTATTGTATACTCCAGTCTGCATTTGCATTTGTCTTGTATTCATGTGTGTCCAGACCTTGTTCATTCGAGTCTTTGTGTACTTGTCTTGTGATTTGGTTTGTTGCTATGCACTTGAGTCTTTTGTGTACTTGACATATGTGCACTGTGATCGACATGGTCTTTGTAGCACTTCTCTGCACACTGTTGCATTATTTCTGATATTGATGCTTTGACCTAGTTTGCACCGACCATGTTGTTTCGTATTTGCACCTATGTTGAATCCGATTTGGATTTGACCTTGTGCTGAAAGGTGTGACATCATTTTATTGCACTTGAGTTGAATCCTATATATGGGTTTGACCTATGCTCACATGTCCCTGTAAATTTATCAAGTGTATATATATCGGTGTGCACAGCCTTGTGGCATGTACAGTGATACACTGTGCATGTCACATTGTTCGTGTGTGATGAATTCAAATATAAATGATGACGAACAACCCAAATAACTGAGGCAAATATTATTTTCAAAATTCATATTTTGTTTTACATTGCAAAAATATTTTATTTTCAATTTTACTACGTCAATGTATATTTCTGCAGGTTGCTCAGATGCTGAATTCACATTGGAATGAAGTTTAAGATAAATTACAGTGTGAGTGATATGTAGTGAGCAGCTGATGTACATAAGAATTGTGATGTAATTGTATTGTGACTGAAATTGTATAGTTATAGTGAGAGCTTGAAACTATACTATCAAAATTGTAATAAATATTTGATTGAATAAAATATTCGTTTGAATTCCAATTCTGTGTTATTTATTTTATTCAGCAAATATTTATTTTATCTGTGAAAAATAAAATAGTACAATATCAAATACATTTAAATGAATGTATATATGTTTATTATCATCAAACAAAAATCATATACACGCATATTCAACAATCTCCCCCTTTTGATGATAACAAACATATATTTAAGATTTTGAATATATTAAATGTATTTGATCATTCAATTTGCCCCCCCCCCTATTTGAATGCTTCCTCTCTACACAAAACTCCCCCTTCATATATGCATGAGAATAAAATATGCAATATGAATCTATATGCAAATATGAAATATGTGAATTTTATTTGCGAATTTTAATTTCCAAAATCTTAACCTTTCTCTCCCCCTTTTGTTATCAGCAAAAGAATAATAGTAATAGAAAAATAGAGATATAGTGATAGACATTAATAATATTAAAGCTCAATCGAGTATAAATATTAATTTCGATAAAAAAATCAAACAAAAAATCATAAATACTTTAATTGACGCATATTCCACTTTAGAATGATAGGATGATATCATCAAATAAAACCATACAGTTGCGTCTATTTGTGGTATATTTATTTCAGGAAATTTGAATATCTACTTACCATGCATAACCGTTATGACTTTTAAATGAGATTAGCAGTATTCTAAATTCTTTTATTTTTATTTTTAAAAATGAATTCAAGTATCTTCTAACCACGCATAACTGTGCGGACTTTAAATGGGATTAGAATCAACTTGTCTATTTAATCAATTAATTTTGATATGCGTTCCATACATGCATAACCGTGAGGACTTTTAAATGAGTATGGAAACACATAATCAAAAATCCAAGTAATTCACCCATGCATAACCGTGAGGACTTTTAAATGAGAGTGAATATTTTGGATATTATTATTTATTGTTAGAAATATAATAAAATTGAAGCACAAATGATTTCCCGTTTAAACTACCACATATTGACATACTATATTGACTTTTGATGAGTGATGGTCGATAGAAAAATGATAGAAATAGAAATGATCATGGAATATTTATCAACAAAAAAAAATTTATAACTCTTGTTTAAATTTCTAAAGAAATTTTCTAATTATACTTTCTCAAGTCATAATATATGATTAATATCAACACTCATCTTATTTTCAATCACTATTTATCTTTTTAGATAATTATTAGGGGTCAGATCAGTTAACATAGTTATTTAAAATCAATTTCAAAGATAGTTATAAAATCAAATTTTCTTAAATAACTAATCTGATACAAGGTCAACATAAATTATTTTCTAGAAGGGGTTTTTAAGAAAAGTTTCTGCTATAATAGATATTATTTCAAGTGAAAAATATGCAGATATTTTCTTTGAAAAATGATGCAGCAAATGAATGTCTCGAAATATAATCACGTTCCACTAGTAATTTTTCTATCAACTATATTACTAGTGTGATCTGCATCTGACTTTAAATTTCACTCAATATTCACTCGTTGGATGTCATAGACCAGATTGTGAAATTTCAACAAACTATCTCAGAATTATTTTCAACAATTTTTAAACGAAATTTTCTTGACTTTGAATTGAAGTCGTGTTAACCATCAAACAAGTATCATAGTGTCAGATTTAGAAACCATAGGATCAACAGTCATTAAACCATCATCATTATTTCAAAAAAATTTCTTGAAGTTTCACCAATAAAGTTTCAACAATTTCTAAAAATCCTTTTTATAGCATGAGTAATCAGTAATCAATCAACATCATAATTTGACCAAACAGATTAAGTTCAATGTAAAAAAAATGGTTGGTCAACTTTTAAGCACAAATCAAAGTCATAGATAAGAGCAAGTCATGTAAGATCATATCAAGTTAGAATCTGTCAACCATCAAAATTACTTCGAGTAATTCTATTTAAATATGATTGGTTAATAAAAAAAATCAGAATTAACATCATCAATCATTTCACATAACTGGCTGATTTAATTTAGTTTATGGTGCAGATTTTCACATTTTATCTATCGTTTGAAAATAAATACAATTACCTGTTTTACCTGTACGATAATCTTTCGTTGTTTGCCCATTTTGAATCTGTCACCTTTATACTAGGCTAAGGAACGTTGATTTGTCGCCCGTTGTGTGTCTGGAACAGCCAGAATCCAGATAACACTAATGTTGTTCCTTAGCCTGCCACCACACCTATACGGTAAAAGATTTTTGTGACCTATTTGTTTTTATAGGTCCATGGTTGTTAGTGGCAGAATAATTTGATGAATATGTTTGAGTAGACCCAAAACTATTAATATATGTTCCTTTTGGCACCCAAACTTGTTTTGTCCTTTTATTCTTGTTCCAATAGACATGAAATTTGTTTGTAGAATTCTTAGGAGCCCAAACTTGTATAAATTTTGTGTTCTTGTTCCTATGACTACAATTTTCAACACGATGACCAATTATTTCACATCTAGCAAAGACACTCTTACCTTTTGCATTATCATCAACTTGTGTTTTCCCAAAGCCTAGTCCTTTTCTGTTGTTAGCAAAAAGTTGATTTCCCAATAACATGTTGAATGATTTTTCTCCTCTTGAAAAGTTATTCGGTGATTTCTCAAGATTTTGGACTTTGGTTTTTAATGTTGTGTTTTCAGTCACAAGTGAGGTGCATCTATTTATAAAATCCTTTTTCCTAGTGTCAATGTTTTCCTTAAGATTCAAGTTTTCTTTTTCAAGATTCTCAAAGCTATTCTTAAGTCTTGATAATTCTAAATCTAAAATTTTACATTTTTTACAGTCTAGGTTTTGAATATTTTCAAGTTCAGTTTCTAACCTAGTATTTTCATGGACAAGTTCTCTCCTATCAGATTTCAGTTTTTCAATTTTAGATTCAAGAGTATCAATTGTTTTAGCAAAATCACAACAAATCAAAACAAGTTCTTTATAAGAATAGTTACTTACCTCACAAGATTCCTCTGAACTTGCTTCTGAATCTGATTTTGCCATAAGACACAAAGTAGCCTCCTCTGAGCTATTATTCGAAACTTCCTCTCCTTCTTCATCATCCCTCTCTTCTTTGCTCTTTAAAGCAATCGTCTTCTTCTTTGATTCGGAGTTGTTGCGTTCCTCCTTTGTTTTTAGCTCAAGCTCATATGTCATCAAGTTGCCGATCAACTCCTCCATGCTTAGTTTACTCAGATCTTTCGATTCTTGTATTGTCGTGACTTTTTCCTCAAAGCTCATCGGTAAGACTCGTAGCACCTTCCTCACAAGCTCTACCTCAGTGAATACCTTCCCAAGCTCTATCATTGTACACCAAAGTTGAAAAGCGTCCAAACATGTCCTTTATGCTCTCGCCTTTGTCCATCACAAAGTTCTCGTATTCATTGCTGAATAGGGCTAGACGAGACTCCTTGACTTGAGAAGTTCCTTCATGTGTTACCTCCAAGGTATGCCAAATTTCCTGTGCAGTTTTACAATGAGAAATTCTATTAAATTCATTTTTATCAAGAGCACAGATCAAAGCATTCATGGCTTTAGCATTTGTAGTTTTTAATTTCTTATCGTTAGTGTCCCATCTATCCTTAGGTTTAGGAATCTCAGTATCACCAACAGTTATAGTGGGAGATTTATAGCTAGTTTCAATAATGTCCCAAACATCATAATCAACAGAACTAAAATAAATACCCGTCCTAACTTTCCAATAAGCATAATCATTCCCATCAAACATGGGTGGTCTAGCAATAGATTGCCCCTCAGAAAAAGCATTATTTGGTGGATTCATGACTCTAGAGTTAAAGAAAAATACCGGGCTCTGATACCACTTGTAGGATCTAGATTAACCCTAGAGGGGGGGTGAATAGGGTTATAGCAAATTTTCTCGAATTTAAACAAACCGTAGAAAAGTAAATATGCTGAAAAGTAAATCACACACAAAATTTACCCAGCTTCGGCAACACCCTGCCTACTACTGCATTCCCAGATTTCTATTAGAATTAAACAGTCTCCCGCTTACAAACACTCTAACAGACTCGCAAACCCTGCTACCGCCTATAGAGTTTTGCAAACTCGCAAACCCTGCTCACTGAACTAATCCTAACTAGACAATGTGACACAACCTAAAACCTAGGTGGTGATTTACCCGGATTTGATTCGAAAAATACAAACTTCGAAAATAAAACAAGAGCAAAAATAAATAAACTTGAATTGTTTTTGCCCTTAAAATAAAAGCTATAAACTAAAGCCTTTGTTTAATTAACAAGGCCGGCCCTTTTAATAATTTCCCTTTTATTTTATCGGCCCGCTTGTTTCTTGAGATAATGGTGACTCTCGTTCCTCTTTGCAACTGAGATTAGGGCTTCAGCTCGTTCGTTGTTGTTCTGAATTAGGGTTTCACCCTCGTGTTTGTGAGATTATCTACGGCTTCTGCCTCGTCTTCCTCTTGTGGAATTGATTTCGACTTTGGCCTCGATCTCATTCCTCTGTGAGCAATTAGGGCTTTGTTACAATCGGCTTTGTTGCTTCGAGATGATCGAGTTCGGCTCTTGACTTCGGTATGTAGTTTTTGCCTTTTGTTCTCTGGATTAAATACTTGAACTCGATAATGAAAAGTGCCGATGATGATTGGTTTATATAGGAGTTCGATCTCCTTTATTTGCGTTTGTATATTCGTGTTTGAATTTGTCCGTTAATTATCTTGGCCGGTTGATTTTGTTTTTATGCTCGAGATGGTTTCTGACTTCTTCAAATCGAATTATTTCCCTTACTTCACAGTCACGGTTTTAGTTTGACACCGTTCGATTTTTCCTTGATCGTCACGGTAGTGACTTTCCTATTTTACTTTGATTTTGATTTTTGACTTTTTCCATTTTTATACACACTTGATTTCTAACTTGGTCAACTTCGATTTTTCTGATGACTTTGGCCTTGACTTCGGCCATCACGATTTTGACGTTAATCATTTCTGATTCCATGAAATTCTGGTTTTGACTTGTACATTCGAATTTCTTTGACTTCGATATTCTGGCCCCTATGAGCTTCGTCTCTGGCCATCTTCTTTGGTTGGTCCCTGAGCACTTTTTCGACCTGCTGTAGTTGTTCATATGCCAGTTAGCTTACATCTGCTTGCTGTTGTTTGGATTTGCTTGTGTACTTTACTGCTATATGTGCACTGTGCTTCATCATGCATTGTTCCTTTGCATTTGTTTGATAGCATATTGGACTGTAGTCTGGTCTGGTTTGTCTTATTATTTTGTTTGCTGTTGCTCTTTGTAGTTGTAGTCTTGAACTGGTGCACTTGTGTTGTTTGCACTGTGAAGCATTCGAGTCTGTTTTGATCATTGCTCCATGTAAACTTGATGTTGTAGTTCCTTTTCTTGAAGTTTGGCAGCTTCCATTTGACTTGTGTACAATGTCTTTGAGCATTGTGGTCTGGTAAGGTTGTTATACTGATATGTAGTCAATTATTGTATACTCCAGTTTGCATTTGCATTTGTCTTGTATTCATGTGTGTCCAGACCTTGTTCATTTGAGTCTTTGTGTACTTGTCTTGTGATTTGGTTTGTTGCTGTGCACTTGAGTCTTTTGTGTACTTGACATATGTGCACTGTGATCAACATGGTCTTTGTAGCACTTATCTTCACACTGTTGCATTATTTCTGATATTGATGCTTTGACCTAGTTTGCACCGACCATGTTGTTTCGTATTTGCACCTGTGTTGAATCCGATTTGGATTTGACCTTGTGCTGAAAGGTGTGACATCATTTATTGCACTTGAGTTGAATCCTGTATATGGGTTTGACCTGTGCTCACCTGTCCCTATAAAATTATCAAGTGTATATATATCGGTGTGCACAGCCTTGTGGCATGTACACTGATACACTGTGCATGTCACATTGTTCGTGTGTGATGAATTCAAATATAAATGATGACGAACAACCCAAATAACTGAGGCAAATATTATTTTCAAAATTCATATTTTGTTTTACATTGCAAAAATATTTTATTTTCAATTTTACTACGTCAATGTATATTTCTGCAGATTGCTCAGATGCTGAATTCACATTGGAATGAAGTTAAAGATAAATTACAGTGTGAGTGATATGTAGTGAGCAGCTGATGTACATAAGAATTGTGATGTAATTGTATTGTGACTGAAATTGTATAGTTATAGTGAGAGCTTGAAATTGTACTATCAAAATTATAATAAATATTTGTTTGAATAAAATATTCGTTTGAATTCCAATTCTGTGTTATTTATTTTATTCAGCAAATATTTATTTTATCTGTGAAAAATAAAATAGTACAATATCAAATACATTTAAATGAATGTATATATGTTTATTATCATCAAACAAAAATCATATACACGCATATTCAACATTTAACTCATAATTTAATAAGGGAATAATTGGATAGAGTATTTTATTTACCCTTAAGTGTTTGATAAGCATAAGTTAAAACTTTTGGATTCTTTTTAAATAATAATGGGATAATTGAAAATTTTAAATGAAAATGAGGGAACTTTGATTTAAAGTATACTAAAATTTTAAATTTTGTACGCAATTGAAAGTAAAAATATAAAAGTTGCATAGAAATTTTTTATTATGTAATCCTTTTCATTAAGGAAATTGCGGTGACGCAATTTTCTTAAGGGGGGAGTCTGTAACAACCCCGTTGTTAATTACCTAATTAATTAAATTTAATTATAGTTAATAAATTCTAACTAGTGATTTTTGAAATTTAACTATGTGATAAATTTTGGTTTTTTTGAATGATTGGTTTAATTTAATTAATAGAAAGGAGTTATCATTCCTAAGAGATGATTTCAATTTAAATTAAGGTATTGTTAAATTAGCTATTAAGATTCTTATAATGAAATAAATTATTAATTTGGAAGTTAAATTGAGTTGGTTTAAATTGATTTATTTTAATTATCAAATGCAATGAGATATTTTTAGAAATCGTTTGGAAATTTTCAAGTGATAAGAGAATGTGGATTTTATTTAGTTTTAAAACCAATTAGAAAGTATAATAGATAATAAAGAATTAAAATTGTAAAAATTTAACTCTAAAAAAATACATTTTGGGATTTTGAGTTGTAATAGTTTATTCTTAAATCAGAGTTAACAAGGTTTAAATCCTTAAAAGAATAAAGAAAAGCTTTCAGAAAAAAAATAAAAAAAGAGTAATTAATCTAGTTCAGTTAAGCCCATTTATAAGGAAGGGTTTTACTTCTCTTCTTCTTTCTATACGTTCATACTGTAAAACTCAGTAAGCAAAAGAAAGAAAACTTTAAGTTTTTACCTCTAAACTTAGTAAAATTCTCATAAATTAATTGGAGAAAATCCCTAGAAATTCTATAAAATTCAAGTTAGCGTCTTCCTCTCTTATTCCATCTTTATGAACCTTCAATTTTAGATTTTGAATAGGGTTATAACCTACTGTATGTTGTTTGTAAATTCTATTATGGGTTTGCTGATTAGAGAAGGAACTTGTAATAATTTTATTGTTAGCTGAGAAGAAAAGAAAATTAGGTGAGCCACAAGATCTATCCCTAAGTTTCTTATGGCATGCATTTGATTTTTACATTGAATGACTGTTTATTGTAAATTAACCGGTAGCCTTGATTATGTGCATCCCTGTTGTTTGATATGTTGGTTGCTATTTTTTTACGTATGAAAACTTGCTCACACAATGCATGTAGCCTTGAGTTGAGTGCGTCCCTGCCCTTACCTTAAAATTAGTACATATTTTCTTATTAGCTTCGGTTCCTTGCAAGCTAAAGAAAAAAACGTCCCTGGTACTTGCTTTAATTGTCCTATGCTTTGAAAAATGATCACATAAGCAAGCTTGAATTTTCTTCCTTGCCTGCTACTGAAAAAAATTATGAGTTGCCTTGACTTTGCGACATGCCTTTTTAATTTACTTGTCCTAGGCCTTGAAATATGGGCACATTTCTTTGTTTGAGAAAGCATTTTTCTTTAAAATATTTGTATATCCTGTTGCCTTAAAAAGTATGGTCATGCGTTCTTATATATATACATTTTTTTGTATGTATCTACTACCTTGACTTGTTAACTCATGAGTCCTATTGCCTTGAAGAATGGTCCCTGTCTATTACTAGATTTGTGGATTTGCCTTTCTTTTGTCCATCTTTGCAAAATGTAGGTACGTCCCCGCCTATTACAAAATGCATATACATAAATTTGTGAATGTGTGAATTTGCCTTTGTTCATCTTTTATTTGTCCTGTCCGCGGGTGCGGCGCAGTGGAAAGGAGGCTTGGGTTATGGTAAAAAGACCCAGGTTCGATTCCTACCATGCGCTTCCCTATCCTATATAAATTTACCCGGGGGTATGGGGTTTGGATCAGCGGACGGCTTTAATATACCCTCTTCAGGAGTTTACCGGTCCGCCGGGTTCTTCTGGGTTTAAAAAAAAATCTTTTATTTGTCCTATTGCCTATACATTTCTAGTAGCTTAGTTGGACTTTGTGCACACATCTATGTTTATTTTTATTATCCTTTACTTTAAAGTATGGTTGCTCTTTCAATTCTTTCTTTGATTTCCATTCTTGTCCTATTGCCTGTGAAACATATTTTTATTTTATAGCAATTTATTCTATAACCTTGCTATAAAACTTAAACTATCACTTTGTACGTATTTTACTATGTAGCCTAGCTATATATATTAGTTTTGAAATGCCTATATATGCTTTTCAACTCAATGCACTACTAATTTGTACCTACTTCTATTAATAGCCTAGCTTTGCATAAATAAAGATATATAATTTTCGAAATTTCATTTAAATGTTTCTATTACAAAGCATTCTTGCTTTGACTTTCAACTCATTGTTTTAATTTGAGAAAGCCTGTACAACATGTTTTAGTAGCCTTGACTTGAATCACTTTATGTGTGTGTGTGTATATAAGTTACTTGCTGTATATGTTTTACAATATATATATATATATAGGTTTTGCATTTTTGCCTGTAACTTAACTTGTCATTGTCTTACTTCACTTGCTATTTCACTTTACTTGCCTCACCATTTATTTTAACAGATAAATTTTTTACAAGCATGGTATAAAAATGAATAATTAAATAGTTTCAAATCCTATTAAAAGAAATTTCCCTTTTATTTTCTTTTTCTTTTCAGTTATTTTAAAAAAATAAAAAAGATTTTAAAACTCTTTTATCTTATTTATTATGGATTTGGGATTTTATTGGAATTTGTGATTTCTATAAAACAAAGAATTTTAATAAACGATTGAATTGTCAGATTGGCATGAGGCATTTTATATAATTCTTTCGCTTATTATTTTAATTTGTTAAATAGAGTTTAAGCAGCATTTACTAGCTTTTAGTAAATACTAGCGTTTCACTTCTTGATATGGGACATATAATTAGATTCTAGTGATAACTAAAGTGAAATTTAGCTACACTTAGAGTTGTATTGTCTTAGGGTGTTCGGATTTTAGACCGATAGATCCTTAAGAGACACACTCATGGATTTTGTTTTCTACAATCCTTGGTCGAGATTTTGCTTTTCACGATCCTTGTGATCGGTCGAGATTTTGTTTTTTATGATCCTTGAGATCAGTCGAGATTTTGTTTTCCACGATCATTGTGATCAGTCGAGATTTTGTTCTATGTTTCATGATTTAAACATTTCTATATCTTGAGATTGATTTTGAGCTAACTATTTCAGTGATATGTTTATACTTAAGACATCAGTATTTATATCATGATGTCATATATCCTTGTGTTATATCTAGTTCAAACCTTTTTGGATATTTAGAGATAGTCCGACCTGTTTATTTTATAATACTCCGGGCAAGCCGAGACTTTTCAGGTTTTAGGACACGCGGGCTTTTGGGTAGGTGTGCTAGCATGGAGATATACTATTTTGATTTTTTTAGTTTATCTTATGTAGAATTATGAGATGTATATTTTGAGATAGTAACTTATTCTGGATGTATATTATGTGGATCTAGTATTGTATATGATGTATATTATTCCGCTGTGATTCGTGATTATTATTTCATATGATATACTGTTCTGATTTTGAGAAACTAATGTGTTTATTACTTTAGACTGAGACTATACACGTCAAAATTTTATTCCGGATATTATATAAAAAGGTAAGTATGACGTGTTAGTGTTGAGAGGAAACCCGTTCCGCTAAGCGGCATGGTCTCGCTTAATATCATATAACCGAGATGTATTGTATTATTCATGCTAGGCTTTATGTCTGACTCGAAGTTTATGTTTTTCCCCTTAAACTCTCGGGTGCTCAAAATTGATCTGAGTATGCTGAGAGTTGAGGATTTATAGGTTTTAGTAGGTGGATGAATAAAGCTTCCAGAGAGGAGTAGGAGGCTGATGCTTGCTATTTAGGAGTTGTTATTCAGTTTTATTTTCGCTGTGTTGTATTAGTCAGTTATGACTATTTAGTACTCTGGTCATCCAAGGAGACATCTGCATATGTTCCCTTTTGCGTCTTTTGTAATAATTATATTTGATTTGAACCGGAAAACGTTTGGGATTATGTAACTTGGATATAAACATGTCATTTTGAAATGTAATCAGAAAAATGTTTTAATATGTGATGATTTTATTTCATATTCAGATATTATGGATATCATTAATATTACTGTATTTGGTCACCGAAGTTAATACTATGGATGACTGCAGCATCTGTAACACTTAGCTTCGGGCCTCCATATAGGGGATGTTACAACTTGGTATCAAATCATATGTTTATGAAAAGCTTCAAACTAAAATGATTTTTTTAAAACATAATCCTAAGGAATTAGAAATAAGACTGGGGTATGGGATAACACTATAGTAACATACTTATATTTGCTATATATAAATACATGCTATATCTCTATTCTCCTATCTCTTTTAGGCTATTCTTATGTATCTCACGAGGCTTGAACATAAATATGGATGCTAGAAGTGGAAGAGTTTACCTTGGAGGGGGAAGCACCACTACAAATGGAAATGCCAGACCAAATACGAGAAGGGACCAAGGTCAGGCACAAGCTGCAAATGTGGGTGCTAGAGTCCCACAAGTGGATATGGGAGCAATGTATTAGTTATTTGTCAACATGATGCAGGCGGGAATTGATGCTGGAGTAGTCGGAGGAAATGTTGGATGAAGGAAGCTCCAATAGTGAATAACTATGCTATTCTAAGTAGGGATTATGCTCGGTTGGGAGGAAAGCCATTTATTGGTACAGAGGATCCAATCGAAGTAGAGAATTGGTTGCTTCATTGCGAGAGGATTTTCGCTTATCTAGGGCTCAACGATAAGCAGAAGAGAAGACTTGCTTCTAGATAGCTACAGGGAGCAGTGCTGTATTGGTGGAACAACATTGCAGTTGGAGTTAATGAGGAGACAATGACATGTGCTGATTTCAGAAGGAGATTTGAGGAAAGGTTTATGTCCAAAATTGTGAAGTCCACTCTGCTCAGGAAGTTTGCTGAGTTGGAGCAGGGGATATGACTGTACTTGAGTATGCGAGGAGGTTTGAGGAGCTAGCAAGATACGGCTATGCTATGGTTGATACTAATATTAAGAGAAATGAGAAGTTCATCAAGGGGTTAAAGCCTGAGCTTGCTAGGTCTATGTTCTCGCACATTAGGGATCCATGTGATGTGGTTGTTGAGATGGCATTGAGACATGAGGAGATGCTTGCTTTTCTGGAAATAAACAAGGCAAAGGAAGTCCATATGGGGAAGAGTCAGAAAAGAAAGTTTTTCCATAAGAAAGGAGCTCAGAAGGATGGAGCTACAAAGAAGGGAAAGTCGGAGGTTGTCTGCTTTAAGTGTGATAAGAAAGGACATTTTGCTAATAATGTCGTTCTGGAGGTGAAAAGAAGGTGATCGGGAAGAAGAATATCAGGTGCTTCAACTGCAATCAAATTGGACATTATAAGAACCAGTGTAAAGAGCCAGCTAAGGATGGCAAAGGAAAGGTGTTTGCATTGGAGCCATCTACCTCGAAGCCAACAGCAGAGGAAAAGGGAAAAGCAGCGTTGGGAGGTGCGCTTACGATTCACGGTGTGTCAATTAGCATTCTGTTTGATACCGGTCTTTTATATCTCATTGTTTAGTAGATAAGCTTAACCTAGAACCCTCATACTTAGTTACTTCCTTAAGGGTTGCAAATCCGATGGAGGGTATGCGATACTTGGGATGAAGTGTGACCACCTAAAGTTTGATTTGTTAGGTCATACCTTTGTTTGCAGTTAGCATGTGTTTGATTTCGTAGGGTTCAGAATTATTTTGGGTATGGATTGGTTAAGTAAGTACGATGCTAGGATATTTTTCCATGATAGGAAAATATCACTTAGACATCCTAACTGTAGTGATCGGATTGTATATACCGTAGAAAACCCTAGTTGTGAGGTGAATGCTTTGTTGGGTGTTCTGGAGGTAGAGGACAAGTTAGATCGAGTTTTCATGATTAGAGAATTCGCAGATGTCTTTGAACCTATAGTAGGATTACCACCGAAACGAGCCATTGAATTTTGGATAGATTTGGTACCAGGAGTAGAACCGGTAAGTAGACCGCCAAGCAGGATGACACCTACCGAGAT
Organism: Allium fistulosum; assembly: GCA_030737815.1. Taxonomy (NCBI): domain Eukaryota; kingdom Viridiplantae; phylum Streptophyta; class Magnoliopsida; order Asparagales; family Amaryllidaceae; genus Allium; species Allium fistulosum. The sequence goes on along the minus strand of CM060901.1, from coordinate 538,259,437 downwards.
GAAGGAGCTAAAGGTGCAGTTGGTGGATTTGTAAGGTAAGAATTTTATCTGACCAAGTAGTTCACCATGGGGAGCAGCCATAGTGTTTTCGAAAAAGCCCAACGGATCGTTGAGGTTATGTATCGATTATCGTAAGTTGAATGAGAAGACGATAAAGAATTGATATCTGTTACCTAGAATTGATGATTTGTTTGATCAGTTGAGTGGAGCCAAGGTATTTTCCTAGTTGGATTTAGCAACAGGTTTCCATCAGCTTAGAGTGGTTGAAGATAGTATTCCTTTGACGGCATTTAGAACTAGATATGGATCGTATGAATGGTTAGTGATGCCGTTCAGACAAATTAATGTGCCAGCATTCTTTGTGGATTTGATGAACTGAATTTTCCGAGAGCACTTGGATAGGTTCGTGTTGGTTTTTATAGATGATATTTTGATATACTTTAAGGATGAAAAGGCACGTGAATTTCATCTTAGAGTAGTGCTTGAGACACTGAGGTAGCATCATTTGAAGGCGAAGTTTTCGAAGTGTCATTTCTGGAAGAAGGAAATGAAGTTTCTTAGTCATGTAGTCTTAGAAAAAAGGTTGTTTATAAATTCGACAAAGATTGAAGCAGTGAGTAATTGGAAGAGACTCGAGACATGACTGAGATAAAGAGTTTTCTTGGATTAGTTGGGTATTATCGGAGGTTCATAAAGGATTTCTCGCAAATAGCAGCACCGATGATTAAGCTAACGCGAAAGGATGTGAAGTTTGGTTGGACCGATAAGTGTGAGGAGGCATTCCAGAAGCTGAAACACTTATTGACAAATGCACCAATGTTAGTTGTTCCAGAAGGGAATCAGGACATAGTGGTATATACATATGCTAGTGGAACATGATTAGGAGCTCTGTTAATGCAAAGAGGTAAAGTGATCGCTTATGCTTCTAGACAGCTTAGACCGCATGAGGTGAGATACCTGACGCATGATTTGGAATTGGCTGTAGTAATTTTTGCATTGAAGGTGTGGAGACATTACCTTTTGGAAAAAAGTTTTGAGCTGTATACGGATCATAAGTTGCTAAAGTATTTATTCTCTTAGAAGGAGTTGAATATGAGACAACAGAGATGGTTGGAATTTATAGCTGCGTATGGCTTTGGAATTGAGTACACACTGGAAAAAGGCAATAAGGTTGCGAATGCACTTAGCAGAAAACATCAGAACGCAGTGTTGGCAACGATAGCTGAGTGGAAAATTTTGGAAGCATTGACAACATGTACATTACGGTGGAGATCTAAAGCTAGGTCTAGTAAGGAAACCGTTGTGTTGTCATGTTTAGAAGTCTGACTAGTTATGATCGAAAGGATTGCTTCTAAATAGGTGGAGGATCCAGTATTAGTTGAACGGATCAGGAAGTTAAGGGATGGAACGAAGATCGATGACCTAAAGGATTTCAATCTTGACCAAAACGGGTGGTTGAGAAAGAAAGGAAGATTGTGTGTTCCGAATGCGGGAGACATTAGGAAGGAAGTTTTAGAGGAATGCCATCATTAGAATTCACTATTCATCCTGGAGGAACTAAGATGTATCAGGACATGAAGAGAAGTTTCTTCTGGGAAGGTATGAAGAGGGATGTAGGCTTATGGGTAAAGCGATGTTTGAACTATCAACAGGTAAAGGTGGAACATCAAAAGCTAAGTGGGTTACTTTAGCCATTAGAAATTCCAGCATGGAAATGGGATTCTATCTCGATGGATTTTATAGACGGGTTGCCAAGGTCAAACAAGGGAAATGAAAGTATATGGGTTATAGTGGATAGATTGACCAAGAGTGCCCATTTCATTCCAGTTAAGTCAACTAGGACGGCACATGTTTTAGCTAAGTTGTTTATGAGGAATATAGTTAGACTTCATGGAATTCCTAGTAGCATAGTAAGTGATAGAGATTTCTTGTTCACTAGTGAGTTCTGGAAAAGTCTACAGGATACTTTGGTACCAAACTCAAAATGAGTACCGCTTACCATCCGCAGACTGCTGGGCAAATATAAAGAGTTAACAAAGTCTTAGAAGATTTGTTACGAGCTTATGTGTTAGATTTTGGGGGATCATGGAAAGACCATTTACACTTAGTCGATTTTTCATATAACAACAGTTATCAAACTAGTATAGGGATGGCACCATTTGAAGCTTTGTATGGAAGACCATGCAAATCTCCAGTTTGTTGGTTAGAGGTCGGGAATAGGTGGTTCTTGGCTAGATTTAGTTAGAGAAGCTGCAGAGAAGATTGAGTTGATTCGAGCTAGGATGAAGGAAGCTCAGTCTAGGCAGAATAGTTATGCAGATAGAAAATGGAAAGACTTAGAATTCTCAGTAGGAGATCATGGTTTCATTAAGGTATCACCAATGAAGGGTGTGATTCGATTTGGAAAATCAGGGAAATTGACACCGAGATTTGTTGGACCATTTCCTATTATATAAAGGATCGAGAAACTCACATATAGAATAGAGTTACATAACAACTTGGCAGGATTCCACGATGTTTTTCATGTTTCTCATTTGAGAAAGTGTATTAGAGATCTAGAGACTATTATAGCACCGACTGTGTTAGAGGACTTAGTAGTAGAGCCGAATTTGACTATAGTTAAAAAGCCAGTTTGCATAGTTGTGAGAGATGAGAAGAGGATAAGGAACAAGACAGTCAGATTAGTTAAAGTACAATGGAGCGACAATGAGAGAGACTGTACTTGGAAGACTGAGAGCATGATTAGAGACGCTTATCCTTATTTGTTTGATGGTATGTTTTACCTTTTTGATTGATTTGTTGTGTACTTTATCGTAATTTCGAGGACAAAATTCTTTAAGGAGGGGAGTCTGTAACGACCCTAATTTCTAGTACCATTATTTAGGATTTTTAATTAGTTAAATTAAATAAAATATAATGATTAGGAGATTGAGATTGTGTTAGTAAGGGTAGTCGTGCCATGTTAGCAAATAAACTAAAATGAATTAGAAATAAATAGATAAGGGAAGTTAGATTAGGGGCAAAATAGGGAAAAGACACATTCTAATACCCTAAACCCTTAAACCACATTCATTTTCACGTTCATTTTCACAAATTAAAACATAAGAGGTTGGCCACCATTAGTAAAGCAAGAAGAAGATAAAGCTAAAATCAAGGGGAAGAAGCTTAAGCAACATAATCAAAGATCAAATCTCAACTCCTTAATCTCAAGCTAAAGGTGAATAATAACTACATCTCATGTTTTTAAATTGATTTCGGTTTTAGATTAAATCCGACCTTTCTTGCAAGGTTTTGCCATGTTTTGATTGTTAAAATTGGATATATATATATATATATATGTGTGTGTGTGTGTGTGTGTTTGTTGATGATTTATGCTAATTCGTATAGATTTTATGATATGTTTTGATGTGAAAACCCTATTAAATGACATCCAAATGCCTTGCGATTTCAGTACATGGATAAAATTGATATTTTAGAGATGAGTTTCAATTTTCATAATTTTTTGAATTAGTGTGGATTTAATATTAATTTTCTAGTGAAGAAAGAGGGTATTTGGGTTTAAAATTAATTACGGCTATCATGTATATGTTTTGGGTCTAAAATTAATATATGTTAGAAAACATATTAAAAATGATTTATGGGAATTTTTATAGATTTTTCCTAAGTGTTTTAATAGATATATAAAATTATTTAAGTTATGGGACTTAAATGTTTTATATATTTATAAAAGGAGAAGGGGTATTTTATAAATAATTTAAATTGTTTATTTTTGAAATTTTGGCATTACTTTTAGAAAAGAAAATTAGCAACCAATAATACTTTGATAAACAAGGCAGGTTAGTTGAAAAGAATTACTTTTTAAAGTTAAAAATTAAATTTTGTCATAATTTATTGTTTTTCCGCTTTCGACACCTAGGCTTCAATTGAGTACTTTCGCCTCCATCGCCATCGAAACCAACGCGTATAGTATCAAAGACTTGGTACATAGTGAATTTGATATAGGCGGAAGGTACTGGGTTAAGACAATGGGTTCCGATGGGGTCAAAGCGTTTCTTTGCTTTCAAATGAAAATGTGCCTGCTTTGCTTTCGAAAGGAATGATTTCGGCTTGGTTGAAATGATTTCGGCTTGGTTGAATTTAGACTGGGCCAAATTGATTTATGGAATGGTTTTGAATGAGGTTGCGCCTTTTGTTTTAAGTAAATGCATTCGAAGGGGTCGAAGCCCCTTGCTGCCGCTTTTTACCATTTGAAGCAAATGGTTTCGAAAAGGTAACTTTGTTTTTAAAACCTAGCCGTTTCTCCAATGCTTTCGAAGGGTTGGTTTCGACACCATCACTTCTTTACTTCGGAAATAGCTTTTGGAAGAGTGCTTTCGACTTGGTTGTTTTATGACCCTTTTGTTCTATTGAAAGTAAAACCTAAAGGTTTCGAAGGGAAAGGTTTTAACTGGTTTCGAAAGGTTATTCCACACGTTTTACATGAACCCAATGTTTTCGGAAGGTTTGTCTTAAGTGGTACACTTTAATGCTTTCGAAAGGTTTTAAATGGAAGGTTTTAATGTTTTCAAAAGGCAATGTTTATATTGTTTTGATAAGAGGATGTCTAAGGTTTTGAAGCTTTCAAAAGAATGGTTTTGTAATGTTTTTGAAAGGTTTATTAAGAATGGTTTCGAAAGGTATGTTTTGGCCTTTCGGCCTAAGTTTTCACTTGGTTTCGAAAGAGGTACTTTCAATGGCTTCGAAAGGGGCACTTTCAAAGATTTAGATGTGCTAATCAACAAAGTTTTGTGTAAAGTATGTATAACATGGCAAGGTGATTTGAGTAAAGCATAGAATATATTTTCCTTGTTTAAAGTATGATTTAAAGGTTTAAATCAATTTGAAAGAAAATGTTTTCAAGGAAAATTTTATGGACAGTTGACCCTAAGTAAAAATGACTCAGATATTAGAATACCAAATGGGACTAGTATAGTGTCGCATCCTATACATTAGCTATTAGCCCCTAGCTAATTTAGTCCAAAATTTCAGTGTGTAGGGCTTTGTCACAGGTAAGACTAAAAAGATGTCACACACAGAAAGGAATATATATGTACAGAGATAGGTTATTAGCAAGCCCGCAAAACCATTAGGATCAGTTGACCCTGGAGAAGTAAGTTAGAGACAGACCGTCCAAAAGAGGAATATCTAACAGAAGTTAGATTATTTATTTATTTTGTCTGGTAGGCTCGAGTCAGCCAAAGGTTAGTAGTTAGCCAAACAAAACTATAGTGTTAGGACAGATAGTCCATTTATTACCTATAACACCCTACACCCCCTAGTATACCCAAAAAGGCACACTAAAAGATATGGTGCGTTGTAGGTATAGCTAAAAACTTGCAAACACTAAGATTCACAAGACAAAATAAATAAAACAGCGGAAACATTTAAAAACAATAACTTATTATTCAAAACCAACTTCATAAAGTATAGTCATGAAACCAAATACAAGGTGTCTCAAAATACCAAATACATGTCTTATGAAAACCATAATCTCAGTCATAATATCAAAGTACATAAACAAACATCCCTCTCATAGAAAAGTACCAGTATATCAAATGAAATAGAAACTGAAAAGGAGGAAGTATAATACATAAAGAAAGATCTCTGCAGCTGAACCTCCAAAAGGGTCCAAAATCAACTATCCCTGCCTCTGCTGGCCTATGGGGGGATAAAGGGAAAATAGAGGAGTGGGTCAGACTAAAAGTCTGGTAAATGAATGTAATTACTAGTATTCTTAAGTAAGATAAAGGTAATAGACTTTGCAACAGTTCTAGTATAAAAGGAAGTAAGGAAATAGAAGGAAAGGTAAAGCTGGAATAAAAATATGGTTTAACTGTTTGCTTAGACTAATTCGATTGGATTATCTTGATTATTTGCACTTGTATTAAATAACTGCTTTGATTAGGCTGAATTCCCAATCCTACTGTAATTAGGCTGAAGTCCTAATTCTACCCTTTGATCGGCCTTCTACTCTGTTGTGCCTACCGCGAGCTAGTCCTATCATGTGGGTCCTACAACAAAAGACACCGGTGCCTACAGAAGACACCTACTAAGTGCTTTGGAACTCAATAGAGAATTATATCCCCGCACTGAGGTCGCATGCTCGACCACCGTTAGGTTCGCGCTATCTGTTGCTCCCCTTATGGACCTCTTATTTACCACGCTTTGGAACTCAATAACGAATTATATCCCCACACCTAGGTCGCACGCTCGACCACTGTTGGGCTCGCGCTATCTGTTGCTCCCCCTATGGGCCTTTTATTTACCACTACTCCAACATAAGCATGCCCTTGCCTCACACGTGCTATTGTGGGACCGCCTGTGTATATTAAAAAAAAGGAATGCTGTTGGTACTGGTTCTTGCCAAACAAAATCTAGTTGTGCCCCTTGTCCAAATCCCCATGATTTGAACTTTTAATTATTGACTTCTTATTTACCACTACTCCAGCATAAGCGTGCCCTAGCTTCACCTAATCTATCATGAGACCTAACTGAAAAAGGGAATGTTGTTGGTACGGGTCTTACTACTATCATTGCTTATTAACTTAGTATAAATTTGTTTAAATAAGCTTCTACTATTATTCTTGCTATCTTTGCTTATTAATTTATTATAAGTCTTAAGAATAAGTCTTTTCTGTTCTGTCTCTAATTATAACCTATGTTATAATTGTGCTTATTAACTTAACCCAAGGTCTAAGCATAAAAATAAGCTACTTCCTCTATTTACTCTTTTTAATCATAATTATACGTTATAATTAATCTTGCAAATATCTTAAATTTTCCTATTTCAGTCCAAGTCCAATTTATTACAGTCTTCTTATTTTACATCTAATTTTCTGTAAAATCGGTGTTCTTATTATTTAGTCCATATTCGCAATTTATTCTATTTTATTTATTCCATTCGCGTAAAAAGGAAATTCGAAAGAAACTGACAATTACAGAGGAAATTCCAAACGTAGAATAGATGTAAATAAATCATAAATAACAGTAATAACTATAAATAACTGTAAATAATTGGAAAAGCTATAATTAACAATAAATAATTGCAAATAACTGAAAAAGAATAGCTAAAAGAAAATAGACTGAAAAACAAGTCTAAATCTGAAAATAAACTGGTAAAAAGGTTATCCCAAAATTGTAGAAAAACTACAACAATTAGAAACCCTATTATTTTAAGTTACTTAAGAATCTAAAATAATTACTAAACACTCACCTAAAACAAAAGCTAGAATCCCTTTTATAGCAACCAAAATTCTCTAGAAATCCCCTCTAATTTGTACAATCTCGATCTCTTATTTGAATGTATATATAATATAATTTTATTTTATAAATGAAGAATGTAGGTAAATATTTGAGAGAGAGAAATGGAGGCTAGGTTTTGATTTTAGAGTGAAAACCTAGGTTAGTTTAGGTCTTATTTATAGTCTTTTAGGTGTGCTTTCAACTGTAGATTAGAATCTCTAGAAACTTCTGCTGACTCATTGTTGTGTCAAATCTTACAATGCACCATGTCGGCACCTTATCTTATATTTAATTTAATTAATTACACGCTCAATAATATACAAACTATAAATAACGTTTTCTTCTCCTCCATTATTTCTAATTTGTGACATATTTATTTCAAATTAAATTTCCATGCATCACTCTTTATTCGCATGTTTCATTTCAGTTTTCAACATCCCATTTAATTTACACGTTTACGTCTGAAATAAATAAATAAACACTACACCAAAACAGGCAAATTCTAACATTTATAAGTGTTACAAATAATTTCAGTAACACTTTTTAAGTGTTACTAATGGACTGTGAGGAATGGAGCGGCCAAATTTGTAACACTTATAAGTGTTACAAACATACGTATTACTAACACTTATAAGTGTTGGTACCTAAATATACGGTGACGCTTATAAGTGTTGGTAACGAAATATACGGTAACACTTATAAGTGTTGGTAACGAAATATACGGTGACACTTATAAGTGTTGGTACAGAAATATACGGTAATGCTTATAAGTGTTGGTAACGAAATATACGGTAACACTTATAAGTATTGGTACAGAAATATACGGTAACGCTTATAAGTGTTGGTAACGAAATATACGGTAATACTTATAAGTGTTGGTACAGAAATACACGGTAACACTTATAAGTGTTGAAAAATGATTATTTAGTAACATACATATATATACCAAAACTTAAACGCAAAGTTTAAATATAAACACACTGCAAATAATGGTTTCCATATCACAAATAATTCATCATACATATTCAGTGCAAAGTTTAAACGCTCTGCAAATGTACTATAATATATCATAAACAATTATTTACGTATCTAAAATACCACAATGTCATATATTCGGATATTATTACAACATAAGCTTCAAAAAATATATTTCAAAATACACTTAAAGTTTAACTTACGGTTAACCTAACCATTCCTGATCATCCACTCCAAACTCTAATGGTTTTGAATATTCTTCAACATCCAATACAACAATCCAAAGCATCCTTCTTCAAGTTCCTGCATTTAATATAAACACTCGATAAAAACTTTTTTTGTGATATGTTCAGTATCTCACTAAACTTTTTTTTTGGTTATTAGACCATGCAATCCTTAATAAAATAACTCTTAGCTACTAATATATGAATAGTCGAACTTACCACAAAATTATATACAATACATGAATATGCCGAACCTGATCGACATTTATACAACTGTATTCAGTGTTTATACATTCATGGTCCCATAGAGCCAAAAGGAGAAGCCTTATTTAAGTTATCAAATCTATGAATTAGTGGTTTTTATTGTGATGAAAGATTCAATGGACTGGTTTAATTAATTGTATATTTTATATTTTACTATTTGTTGTAACATTGACCGACAATATTTGAAATTTAATTTACAACTATTGCAGTAAAGAACACAAAATTTAATTTACGACAATATTTGATTGACTAGATTGGAAGTTGTAGGAACTTGCTTAGGTTGATAGCCTCGTATAATATAAATTTTGCCTACGATTGACTGAACGGAAATTTTATAAAGGTTTCTTACACTGGGCGAGTGTTCGGAATAGTTTAGTACATCTATACTTCGGTGACAATTTTTAGAAGTGTTTATTTCACTGATTCACTGTGAATCACTATTTAAGGTTGTCAAGGGTCTATCCTCAAGTCCCATCTCAAACATTCATTATCCACAATTTCTCTAATTTGTAGGAAGATAGAAGTCTGTATTAATTATCAGAAAGGTTAGTCTATTGTATCTAAATCCATACCTTTCGTTTTTACACTTCATGTAGCATGATTTCAATTATAAACCAAATGTGTCAAAAACTATCATAATAGCAGCAGCATAAAATTATTTTTCGCTTTTAGCCAAATGCCTCATGATATGCATTGATGGGCAATCCTATTTAGCAACTTTTCAATGGTCACGGGAAACTTGCGCTCAGGTAAACAATTGGTAAACATTGAATAACCAGACAAGGAGAAACCAGAAATTGAAGAAGGAAACAAGAGCAATTTGATGTAAAGAAAATAAATGTTGATATGCAAAATCTACAAATAAAATCCCCATTTATCTAGGCGTAAATTATGATATATGATAAAAAGAAATGAAAATGATGCAAACCTTGGGGCCTTTTACGAACAGGTAATCGCCAACTTTCATCTCACGGAAATGATGAGACATCCTTCCTTGAGGATACATCTACATTATAAAAAAAAGTAAGATTAAGAGGTACATAAGTTTGGTGGGTATATTTTATTTCCATTTTTCAAACAGAGTATACTAAAACAATATGTACCTTTATAACAAGTTCAAAATACCCAACATCTGAGTCTAAAGTGGTTGGAGTGTAAGGTTTGACAACTTCGTCTCCAACACTGTCCTTTCCTCTGTATGAATAAGGCAAATTTTGACATTACATTTTGAATATAAAGAAAACTACATAGAACTGAAAATTAGATATCATTTGAAAATGAGAACCAACCTGCAACTAATGTGTTGACCGATGGGTAGACCAAGAACTGATGTTGGCGTAGGAAGAGCAAATCGAAACTTGGCGACATTATGGCTGAGCTGCCTTTTCTCAACTAGTTTAAAGTCCTTAAAGTTTTCAGGATCCAAACAACCAACTGAAATAGATACAACGATTAGAATCAATATGTTCATTCAAGTCATTATTCTAACGCTAACTTTAAGATCTCGGTAAGCTCAACTGAGAACAATCTAACAAATATCAAGGTATATGTAAACTACTCAGTTGCAATAGTTGGGCACTGTGCCCAGTTCAGTCGCATTTGCAACTAAATTACTCGGTTCAGTGGCAAATGCAACTGAGAATAGTGCTCAGTTGCACCAACTAAGCACTGTGCCCAGTTGCAAATGCAACTGAGCAGTGCTCAGTTCAGTTACATTTGAAACTAAGCAGTGCTCAATTGCAACAACTGGGCACTATGCACAGTTCAATTGCAAATGAACTGATGCTCAATTGCAGCAACTCAGTTTCAGCATGGTTCATGTGTTCATGAGAATCTCAAAAACTCCAGATAACCGACACTGGTCACTAGGCATGGGAATAAAAACTACTGACTTTCTATGTATATCATGATCTGTGATTCCAAGATGTTGGAAACTATAACTACCACAGATATATTCCTTATAAATCATATTATAATATAGTATATAGTACTTCTACTGACTTCAATTTGGCCTATTCAGGTTAAGCTTCTAAAGGGATAAGGATAAAAGGCTTACCCTTGAAACAATTTATAGTGGACAAAAAAAATTCAACTCATAGTTTTTGAGAAAATTGAGGATAGGGATTTTAAGTATATTTCTTACAAAAGTCTAACATGCCTATAAGAAAAAAAATGCAGTTAGAGATTAGTAGTATAAAATAGTATGCAATTAGTGGTATAAAAGTCCAATATTGTAAAATAGTGTGCAATCGGTCAAAAAGACATATTGGTTAAAGGCCAGCTCTAAATAGTTACTCCCTAGCAGCCTTAGCACCATATTTTGATGCAGCCTCTCTTCTCACTGCAGGAATAACACAAGCTCCCTTGTTTGCACATAGGTAAGCTAATTGTCACTAAATTTATAGATTTTGCTCATAGTGAGCTCTAATATTCGTTGAATAATTATTATGTTACATAAACTAGTTGCATAAATTATGATAAATTTGTTAGTGAGTACATTATCATCATGAGTATACATTGACATAAAAAGACTACCTGGTTTCATAAATTATGATAAATTTGTATTAATAGACTACCTATTGTTTATATTCCCAAATGCAGGTAACTTTATATCCTGGTTAATTACTTGCCACAGCCATTTCTCATATCCTAATCAATTTATATATCTTATCTAGTTAAATATATCAATGTTTTGGTTTCGCATTGGGTTTTGCAACATTAGATATTCAAAGACAAGATTGGCAATCAGACTAGCAGCATAGAGTCCATATTCCAGAAAAGAACACCATGTTTCATTGAGGAAGAAGGAAAAAATTGGAAGACCGCTCATTACCAAAGTAGAAAGCATTTCAAAATGCACACTATTTTATCGAACTATATCCCAAAAACAGGCATAGCAGGAACAAAAATTCCAGCATGCCACCAAGACCGACACAAACTAAAACATTCCACCATGTATCAATGCAGCAAAGAAATGTATAACAAAAACAAAGCAACCAAAGTAAAACCATAAGAAGTTACAAAACAACAGAACAATGGCCAATTAGTGTACTGCTGTTAGTTTGAATTTGAGCACATATTTTTAGAAAAATAAATTTATTAATCAGATTGAACTTATATTGAATAGGTTTTGTTTCGGATAGGAATTCAGCCTGTCATTGTCCGCATACATATTGGAGTACAACTGATGTTTTCCTTTCCTACAACATTATACCTAGCATGTTGTCCTTTCCTACAATAGACTTGCTAATAGCATAAACAATATATGTAGCTGAACTGAATGCATGTCTTATATTGATCCTTAATAAGCCAGGTCTTAATTTTATGTATTTTCTCCGGTTAACATCGTCAAAAGCATCTCATCCACCACTCTTAACACCAGCAACATAAAGACAAAGATTGTTTGATAAAACAAATGTTCTTGCTAGTTTATTAGTAGTGTTCTTTGACTAATCCATTGAATTGGTCACAACATTAGACTACTCTACTAAGTATAATAATATTCTAGTGCTACCGTAATATGATGGAACCGATCACAATTTATTTTTAGTTATTACAAATTTCAATGTTGTTTTTAACTTTAATCACCAAGTTCAAACTCTAATCCTAGTGGATGACAGATCTATGGTTAGATGTAACTTCTAAAATTATAATATTATTGCAAAGTGCACTTTTTCCATAGAAGATTTTATCTTCATGGAAGAACACAAGAAGAAGAAACGTTAGTTTACCCATCTCTCTAGCAAAATATAAGGAGTAACATAAGGAATTCGTAGGGGAAAGACTGAAATCATTTGCAAAATTATTGGACTTATCTACAAAATACTATTTAATTAACAAAATATATGCCCTTTATCCAATAACTTTAGACGGTTATTTTTATCTCTGTGGAACAAAGAAAATTTTTCGCATTGGTTGGTTTAATCATAGTATCTCTCTTATTTATTTAAATCACCATGGTTATTTAAACTTTTCCATGAAAACAGAATTAGTTCAAGACAAAATAAACAAGTTGACAAGGTAAACAAGTTACAGCATGTGAGAACATGCATTGAATTATATCAGTTTGTCCTAAACCTCTTATTTCTATCTTGCAAATGCAATGCATGTGTTTATATATAGTGAAATTTTATATTCATATCTATGCTTAGGTAATCAGAACCCCTAAGGTCTATCAACATTAATACAAGAGAAAAATGAATTCCATACCGAAGAAGTTTTAATATAACAGATCAATAGAGTACTATATACAATTTCAAATAAAATAAATTTTGATTTTATGTTGTAATTTGTCTACTATTGTAAGCTATACATATTTCATTAAAAGATGTCTACACCAATCAAAAGATACCATTATATATAAAACACGCAAATATTTTCATCACACCTTTGACTGTCCCAGGCTATCTCAAGGTCGGTCATGGGGACATCACATACTACCATTATATATAAAACACCCAATGTGATAAAATTTAATTTAGAAATAGTCGTATAAATATTTATGTAGTAAATTCAAAGATGCAAGCAAACAAACAAATTTCATCCAGAAGTCATCCAAAAAAGGTTGTGAAATTAATTATTTCAGTACTGCAATAAGTGTGATTCAAAGTTCAAACTACAAATATGTTTATGCATATCGGTGTGCGTCGTCTATCATATAGTTTAATATGTGTAGATGTTGTTTTGAATGAGATGGGATTTGAGTTGATGGATTTTCAAAAAAGATCAAGCAGATGTTCGTTAAACATAAATTTCATAACGGTTTATGAATTTTTAAGCTTCAGTTTTGACTTTTAAGTACTACTGATTTCCAAGAAGAGAAAAGTAGCTCATATATTAACCTATATAGGAAGTGAGATTCAGAACATGATGTTTCCCAGTCAAGAAACATCATTGTTAATTTAAATTTAAAGATGATGTGAAAAAAGTTCTGATTCCTAGGCAAAATATGAGTCATCTTTTAAATTTGTACAACTAAGTTACTTCATAATTTGACAAATTCATAAACCTACGGTACCTCAAAAATATTCTTACAGATGATTTCTTCTTTAAAGGCATCAATTCTCCTCCCAGGCTTGTCAAAGCATTTGAGAAAACCTCTTTTTCAGCTGCAATATTCTAGTTTAAAAACACCATCAGTTTGGCCTCAGTTTCGCGATGATGTACGGGGACCAAGAGATTGGGCGAATTGAAGTCGGCAACGATGTTGATGGTAGAAGTCGGCGTTCTATGTTGGAAGGTGGATGAAGTCGTCGTTGATTTTGGCGAGGAAGAGATTGAAATCGACGTTGCTTTTGGCGAGGAAGAGAAAACCCTAAATTAAATTTATGCGGCCGAAATATGTGTGGCATTGGGTAAGCGTAAGAAGAGAACGCATATATTTAAATTACTGTTGACTCCTCTGGTTAATAAATTATTTACATTTTTACCAAGTACGACAACACTTATTTGTGTTGCAAAGTTTATTCAGAAAAGTATTTATTTTCACCAACACTTTTCAGCTATCCTAACACTTTTTTACTGTTAAGAGTTTGTAGCGTTTATAAGTGTTAGCAATTAACATATATAAACTGTTGCAAAATCACTGATTTGGTGTAGTGAAACAACATATCAATAATTTTCCATATTCACATCTGTTGTAATTAGATAAATAACATATGTCCACAAACGTGTATAAATGTTGAGTATTAATTAGTAACCTTATTCTTTACCTTTAAATTGAGCAATCAATTACATTAATTGATTGGTATTAATGTTTTTATGTTCAAAAACCAAACTGACCCTTTTTCTTTACTAACAAAGAAACAACATACCTTATATTTTCTGTAAGAAATGCAATCCTTCCATAATACACTCTTGCCTTTTCTTTTCAAAATATAACGTTTATTTTATTAAATGCCTTCTTTTTATAAATAGATGGTTACATTTTCTCTCATTTACAATAACCCATCTCATTTAAACATCGTCATCTTCATTTTTTAAATTTATAAAAGTAGATGCTTTCTTTTTAAATATACTGTTATATCTTTTTTTCTCTTTTGTAACAAAACAAACTCCCTGTTTATAAAATCATACATTTATTCGAAAATGAAAAGTTTATTTTATTTATCTCAAAACATGCATTTATTTTTATTTAAAATGTTCATTCCATTTTGACACAAATGCAACTTCTTATATTAAACTCAATCATTACAATTTAATTCCTCTCTCCCTTTCTAATTGAAACATTTTAATAAATCTTCTGCCAATTAATTTCAATACTAATTTCAAATGAATTCTAATTATAAACACTATTTCTTTTTACTTATAATTATTTATTAATTTCTCTTTAAATTTCGGGTTGTTACATTACCTGATTTATATATTGACATGATATTGCTTTTTATTGTTTTAATCGGTTTTGGTTGCAGGATTAAGATTTGCGAAAAGATATGTTTTAGAAGGATATTAGTGAGGGGAAACCCGTTCCTCTAAGCGGCGTGGTCTCACTTAATATCATATAACCAAGATGTATAGTATTATTCATATCAGGCTTTATGTCTGACTCGAAGTTTATGTTTTTTCCCTTAAACTCTCGGGTGCTCAAAATTAATTTGTGTAGGCTGAGGGTTGAGGATTTACAGGTTTTAATAGGTGGACGAATAAAGCTTCTGGAGACGAGCAAGAGGCCGATGCTAGCTATTTAGGAGTTACTATTTAATTTTATTTCCGCTGTGTTGTATTAAGTCAGTTATGACTATTTAGTACTCTGGTCATACAAGGGGGCATCTTCATATATCGCTCTTGGCGTATTTTGTAATAATTGTATTTGATCTAAACTTGGGAAACGTTTGGTGTAACACCCCACCTCTATACCCACGCTAGCCAAGAACACTACGGTGTAATGCTGTCAACTAGCACGGAGAATAAGGCTGTTGAGGAGCGACCATCCATGTAACTTCTTTGTGCGAGCACCGATATGTCAGATAGTATAGCATGTACTTCATTTAAGGAGGAAATCCTACATACCGATACAAACTCAAAGCTATCACACAATGGCTATATATAATCTTCGGAAATAAACATAGAAATAAACGTAACATAAATCAGTCACAGACATCCATATCACAAAGGTGGAAAAAGATATAAATATAGATATATAACACATGAAAGTGTACATCAGAGTAGTGGTTTGGAAGATCCACGATAATACAAAAGAATAGCTACAAGCTACATAAAAGATCAAGTATACATCACGGAGTCTATATCTCAAATGTATACAACAAAAACTACTAATCTAAGTAGTTTGCCAAAAGTCAAAGTATCCCAGAAGAGAAGTCAAACAGAAGCACATGTAACATCTCGGTCTGACCCGAGTATTATTTATAAGAAAATAATAAACGGATCAGTCTAGATATAAATATCAGATGATATGGTACAAAATAAAAGACATGGCACAAACATGTACTAACCATAATGACATACTACTATAAGTATGTAATTGAAAATCAACATGAGATTAATCAATATCACAAGAATCTTCTCAAAGATAAAATAGGGTATCATACCCTAAACTTGTATTCATAACAAGTCAATGACACACAAATTCACCAATGCACAAAAATTGATAAAACTTATCAATGGAAATCACGGAAATTGGTGAAGCACAAAATTCCAGAAATCATCACAAGAAATCCAGAAATCACAAGAAGGGGGAGGCCTATCAAAAATGGGAGTATGAAAACTCACCAACACGTGTAACACAAGACGAGACGCTATCTCATGGTAGCTAACCAATAATTTTGATCCGAAGCTCCACAAGAATGGCCCGAAGACCATGGGGCGCTACCCCACATATGTGATGTAGAAACATCACACAAACGGGGTTTAGTCTACCTCGTAGACAAAGAGACATCGCACAATTGCTAGTCTAAATCAAATCACAAAAATGATCATCATGATCATCAAGAAGTGTCAATCACACCAAGCTAGTAAATATATGAGTTTAGCTTCATGTCCCATAACCACTTGCTTAACTTAAATATTTACGAACAAACTGTAGATCTTCACTAGAAAATTGTCACAAAAGGTTCAATCGTACAAGTCCAAGAATTAACCGGCGAAGTAAACGCAAGCGTTTCATACCACTCGTTTTGCTAAGTCGTTTAATTAGATTTCTCGTACGAGTGAGGTAAGGCTTGTATGTACTAATAGATTGGAAAATGGTTTAGGACTTTGTAATAAAATAGTGTTGCAATCGCTTTGATAAAAGAGTTTTGATATTTACTACTAGTATTGAAACCTTCATATTTTTAAAGTGCCAAATCACAAAATGATTGTAGAAACAAATCAATTCACTAAAATTCAGATTCGAGGATGTGCATAAACTCCAAAGAGTTGAATTCCGAATCCAACAAGGTAGAAATGCAGACAAAACATCCACGGCATACGACTTAGGAAATTTGCGACCTAACGTAGCCGACCTAAGGAACAACGACCTAAGGAGTTACGGCTTAAGGAATGAGGCCGAGCGACCTAAGACAGAAGATGGTGCGACCTATCGAGCTGCGCGACCTAACAGGGTGACGCGACCTAACAAAGTCGAACTAAAAAGGTGCGCGACCTAACAGAGTCAAACTAAAAAGGTGCGTGACCTTACAGGGTCGAGCTAAGAGGTGGAATGACTTAACTGGGCGAACGATCTAACAGGTAAAGAGGCCGAGCGACTTAAGACATTGGCACGACTCACGTAGCCGAACGACCTAGAGGCGAACGACCTAAGGGTAAAAAGGTCGAGCGACCTAACTGCGCAGAGTTTTCAATGGCCGAGCGACCCAGGGGTTACGACCTAACGAAAGCAGGCCGAGCGACCTAGCATTGCCAACGACCTAGCAAGGAACGACCTAAGAAGGAACGACCTAACAACCGAACGACCTAAGTGTTCTGAACGACTTAAGGATGCCGAATGACCTAACAAGGTGTGACAGAATTGTAGGCCTGTCTTCTCCAAGGCCGAACGACCTAAGCCCAGAATTTTGCCAAAACACTAAAAATTGGGTTTTTCACCAATTCAATCTAAACCAAATGCAAATGCATGTGCACAAGTGATAGGGAATCATTCCCAACAATCCAACGACAGTTATAGATAAGAATGTGAGATAAAAATCTCACTTTTTTCACGAAATTGACGATGGAGCAGCTTAAAAGTGATGGAAGAATCAACCAAAAGCTTGAATCCAATGTCTTCACTTTGAATTTGGAGTTAGTTGTTGGATTTGCAAATGAACAAGAGTTTTGGAGTTTTAATTTCCCATTCCCTCCACTATTTTTGAAGAAGCTTTAAGTGTTAGGAAAATGAAGAAGGAATTAATGAAGAGGAGAAGGGGTTGGGACTGACTTAGAAGTGGTTCATCCCAAACCAAAAGCTCAAAGCAAAAAGTGACGAAAATTTCACTATCTCCAAACATATCGAAGTTTACACTCAAAAAGATCGCAAACGTCATTTTGAACTCAATGGATGTGGTCTCGAGTCCTAATTTGACCGTACGCAAAAAGTATCTTTTCGGACTAACATCCGACTAACGATAAAATATTTAAATATAAAATCGACAAATATGCGGGTTGTTACAGACTCCCCTCCTTAAAGAAATTGCGTCCTCGCAATATATAAGATGGAAATAAAAAGTAACAACCATAAAAGCATATTAACACAAAAAGAAATTTGAAATAAGAAGTTTACCTCAAAGAGCATGAGAAAGTAAGTCCGGATGTGTCCGCTCGATGAATTCTCTAGTTTCCCAAGAGCAATCCTTAGGATTTGAGGACCATTGAACTTTAACAAGCGGAACATCTTTATTTCGAAGTCGTTTGACCTCCAAAGCAATAATTCGAATAGGATGCTGCTCATAAGTTAAATTAGGTGAAACTTCAATCTCTTCCATAACACCGGGCTCAAGAATAGAATCGGAATCCCGAAGGCACTTCTGTAACTGAGAAACGTGAAACATGTCATGCATGGCAGAAAACTGAGCCGGTAATGAAAGGCGATAAGCCATGGAACCAATACGTTCAGTGATAGGAAATGGCCCAATATATCGAGGTGCTAACTTTCCCGATCGACTGAAGCGTACAACACTCTTCATAGGTGAAACACGAATAAATACAAGATCTCCCACAGAAAATTCTAATTTTCTTCTTCGGTTATCGGCATAGGGTTTCTTTCTACTCTGGGCTTCTTTCATCCTATGTCGAATAATATTAATCTTCTCTGTGGAATCACGAATAAGATCTGGACCTAAAACCAGCTTCTCACCGGCCTCAAGCCAACAAGAAGGAGATCGGCATGGCCTACCATAGAGTGCCTCGAAAGGAGCCATACCAATACTAGATTGGAAGCTGTTATTATAGGAAAATTCAACAAGTGGAATATGATCTTCCCAACTTCCGCCAAAGTCAAGAACACAAGCTTGAAGAAGGTCTTCAAGTGTTTGATTCACACGCTCAGTTTGTCCATCGGACTGGGGGTGATAAGCGGTGCTAAAATTAAGCTTCATTCCTAAAGCTTTTTGAAGACTCTTCCAGAATCCACTAGTAAACAATGGATCACGATCACTAACAATGGAAGTAGGAACTCCATGCAATTTAACGATTTCTTTAATAAAGAGTTTGGCCAAAAAAGGAACGGTTCGGTTAGATCGAACGGGAATAAAATGGGCGGATTTAGTAAGTCTATCAACAATCACCCATAAGCTATTATGACCCGAACGAGAACGGGGAAGGCCATCTATAAAATCCATGGAAATTTGATCCCACTTCCAAATTGGAATCTCCAAATTTGCAATAACTCACCGGGCCTTTGATGTTCAGCCTTGACAAGTTGGCAAGTCATGCAACACTTAACAAAGTTAGCAATATCAGATTTCATGCCCTCCTAGTAATAAAGCCGCTTCATATCCGCGTACATTTTACTATTACCGGGATGAATGGAAAATTTGGAATGATGAGAATCTTCTAAAATATCTTTACGAAGATCTCTAATATTTGGTACGATAAGTCTACCAAATTTTCGAATGCTACCATGAGAATCAATATCAAAGTCTTTCAAACCTTCAATATCGGTTTTGTCCTTAATATTCTGGCTAAGAAGAGCCAATTTGGGATCTAGCCTTTGAGCTTCAAGAATGCGGTCTAAAAGAGAAGGACGAGCCTCTAGGCTACATAAAACAAAAGATGAACATAAATCGGAGACACGATCTCGAATTTCACAAGTGGATAAAACCTCGAGATCATGCCATTCGGATATCATCATAGAAACAACCGCTTGTTGCTTGCGACTAAGTGCATCGGCAACTCGATTTCCCTTTCTGGGAGTATAAAGAATATCAAGATCATAAGAGGCAAGGAATTCAAGCCAATGCTGTTGACGTAAATTAAGTTCCTTTTGAGAGAATAAATATTTCAAAGACTTATGATCGGTGTAAAGTATAAATTTCTCTCCCAAAAGATAATGTCGCCAAATTCGAAGGGCGAAAACGATAGCCGCAAGTTCTAAATCATGTGTGGCATATCTAGTCTCAGCCGGCTTCAATTGCCTAGAAGCATAAGCAATAACACGTTCTTTTTGCATAAGAACGGCACCCAAACCAACGCGACTAGCATCGGTATAAACAACAAAATCTTGATTCCCTTCGGGAATAACAAGAATAGGAGCATCAGAAAGGAGCTCTTTTAATTTTTGAAAAGAAGTTTCACATTTGTCCGACCAAATGTATTTAACACCTTTCTTCATTAAGCTAGTGAGAGGCACGGCAATTTTAGAAAAGTCCTTAATAAAACGACGGTAATAACCCGCCAACCCAAGGAAGCTACGGATTTTAGTTACACTCTCCGGTCTCTTCCAATTTTGAATCGCTTCAATCTTTGAAGAATCCACTGATATTCCGAATTCGGAAATAATATGATCGAGCAACTTCGCATTAGATTGCCAAAAGTGGCATTTAGAAAATTTTGCTTTTAATTGATTGCTCCTAAGAGTTTCCAATACGATCCGAAGATGCTTTTCATGTTCCTCCTCGGTTTTAGAATACACAAGAATATCATCAATACATATGAGAACAAACCGATCGAGGAAATCTTTGAAAACTCGATTCATAAGGTCAACGAAATAAGCCGGAGCATTCGGTAAACCAAATGTCATAACTAGCCATTCATAAGATCCATAACGTGTACGGAACGAAGTCAAAGGAATACTATCCTCTGCAATACGAAGCTTATGGAAACCGGTAGCCAAGTCCAATTTTGAAAAGACTCTAGCACCACTAAGCTGATCGAATAGATCATCAATCCGAGGCAAAGGATATTTATTCTTAATAGTTAGATCATTAAGCTTGTGGTAGTCGACGCAAAGCCTAAGTGTACCATCGGATTTCTTCACGAAAATTGCTGAAGCTCCCCAAGGCGAGGAACTAGAGCGAATAAATTGCTTCGTCTCTAATTCGGATAATTGTTGCGCATCTCCTCATTCTCTTTATTGGACATGCGATAAGGAGGACGAGTAATAGGTTGAGCTCCAGGTATAAGATTAATTCTGAACTCAATTGCTCGTTTAGGTGGTAATCCTAAAACGGGCTCAAATATGTCGGAAAATTCACGAACGACGTGAATACGAGAAATGACATCTTCCTCATCATTATTATCATCATCACGAGGATTTAAAGAATATAAAGATGCAGCTAAAGTGGAATCCGAATCTTTAAGAATAATAGAAATTTGCTTTACAAATTGCGGATGTCGGAGATAAATAGTCCGCTCAGGACATAGGATATGAGCTTCATAACGGTAAAGCCAATCCATACCCAAAATCATTCCAAAGCCTAAATAACGCATGACATGCAAATCGGCTAGGAAAGGAAAATCACACAAAATAATCTCCACATCTTTACAAAGCAAACTAAGAGTTGCGGATTCACCAACCGGATTTGCAATTCTTAAAGAAGTCATTAAAGCAACAACACTTAAGGAAAAAGTATCGACAAGTTCCTTTGATATAAAAGAATGGGATGCACCCGTATCAAAAAGAACTCGAATAGGTTGATCATGAAATATAATAATGCCATCAAGGATGGAATGAGACATACCTTGACCGCGAGATGTGTTGCCAGGGGCTTGAGCCACATTAAGCTTTCCCTCCTTCTTGCCCTGAAGTCTGGGGCATAAATGTATATAATGATCCGGGCTTTTACAATAGCGACAAGAATGGGGCTTTGAACACTTGTTCACAAAATGGTCCTTAGAACCACAGTTAAAGCATTGCCCACTACTAGGGGTAGAAGTCTTTACTGCCGGAGGTGCAAGTTTCCCCTTTTTGTTGGGATAAGGACCTTTGAATTTATTTGGCCTCTTCTTGTTGTTGAAGTTTGGTTTGGCACCCACCACTTCAACATCACTTTCCCTATCAGCCTCTTCAAGACGAAGAGCGATATCAATGAGTTGATTGAAAGAAACTTCTAATTTTAGAAGTAATGGCTTCTTGAGATTCTTGTTTAAGCCATAGACGAACCTTTGGTTCTTCTTCAATGGGGTGTTGATGTATTCAACCCCATATTTAGACAGTGACTCGAAGGATGCGACACAATCTGTCACAGAGGATTCACCTTGAACAAGGTCTATAAAACGACGAGCCAATGTCACCTTCTCTGCTTCTGGTATGAATTTTAATTCGAAGCGTTCCCGGAATTGCTCCCAGGCGAGATCCGCTTCATTAATCTCATAAATAAGAAGTTTGTACCAATCCAATGCTCTTTCTTGGAGCATACTGGAGGCCACCTGAACACGGTGAAGATCGATAAGATTCATGCGAGAAAAGATTCGATCGCATGTTCTTAACCAAGCCTGGATCTCGATAATAGTTTCGGAACCTTTGAATGGTTTCCCACCCAAGTTGGTATAATCGTTGTACAAGCGTGCAAATCCAGATTTGGGATGAGTAGGTTCCTGATTAGGACCAGCTGCCTGAGCATTCTTTACTAAATCAAGAAGCTGTTGAGCAGTCATAAAAACTCCATCCTGGGGAGTAACAGTAGACGGTCCAGCTCTGGGACGGCCTGGTCTAGACATTCTCTTCTTTTAGGAAGAGAAAAGAAGAAATGTTATTCTCCAAATAAATATCAGGTAAATCTTGATAGATAAAACAAGGATACATAAAAGGAAATAGGATAAATCGGTACGAAGACTCGAATTAAATCCTAAGGCACGACTCCTAAGTTGGACTTAGGACGATGATCCTTGTTAAGTTATTCTACATTGTTCTGAAGTTTGGCTCCGATACCAAGCTGTAACACCCCACCTCTATACCCACGCTAGCCAAGAACACTATGGTGTAATGCTGTCAACTAGCACGGAGAATAAAGCTGTTGAGGAGTGACCATCCATGTAACTTCTTTGTGCGAGCACCGACATGTCAAATAGTATAGCATGTACTTCATTTAAGGAGGAAATCCGACATACCGATACAAACTCAAAGCTATCACACAGTGGCTATATATAATCTTTGGAAACAAACATAGAAATAAACGTAACATAAATCAGTCACAGACATCCATATCACAAAGGCGGAAAAAGATATGAATATATATATAATACATGAAAGTGTACATCAGAGTAGTGGTCTGAAAGATCCACGATAATACAAAAGAATAGCTACAAGCTACACAAAAGATCAAGTATACATCACGGAGTCTATATCTCAAATGTATACAACAAAAACTACTAATCTAAGTAGTTTGCCAAAAGTCAGAGTATCCCAGAAGAGAAGTCAAACAGAAGCACCTGTAACATCTTGGTCTGACCCGAGTATTATTTATAAGAAAATAATAAACGGATCAGTCTAGCTATAAATATCAGATGATATGGTACAAAATAAAAGACATGGCATGAACTTGTACTAACCATAATGGCATACTACTATAAGTATGTAATTGAAAATCAACATGAGATTAATCAATATCACAAGAATTTTCTCAAAGATAAAATAGGGTATCATACCCTAAACTTGTATTCATAACAAGTCAATGACACACAAATTCACCAATGCACAAAAATTGATAAAACTTATCAATGGAAATCACGAAAATTGGTGAAGCACAAAATTCCAGAAATCATCACAAGAAATCCAGAAATCACAAGAAGGGGGAGGCCTATCACAAAACGGGAGTATGAAAACTCACCAACACGTGTAACACAAGACGAGATGCTATCTCATGGTAGCTAACCAATAATTTTGAGCCGAAGCTCCACAAGAATGGCCCGAAGACCGTGGGGCGTTACCCCACATATGTGATGTAGAAACATCACACAAACAGGGTTTAGTCTCCCTCGTAGACAAAGAGACATCGCACAATTGCTAGTCTAAATAAAATCACAAAAATGATCGTCATGATCATCAAGAAGTGTCAATCACACCAAGCTAGTAAATATATGAGTTTAGCTTCATGTCCCATAACCACTTGCTTAACTTAAATATTTACGAACAAATTGTAGATCTTCACTAGAAAATTGTCACAAAAGGTTCAATCGTACAAGTCCAAGAATTAACCGACGAAGTAAACGCAAGTGTTTCATACCACTCGTTTTGCTAAGTCGTTTAATTAGATTTCTCGTACGAGTGAGGTAAAAGCTTGTATGTACTAATAGATTGGAAAATAGTTTAGGACTTTGTAATAAAATAGTGTTGCAATCGCTTTGATAAAAGAGTTTTGATATTTACTACTAGTATTGAAACCTTCATATTTTTAAAGTGCCAAATCACAAAATGATTGTAGAAACAAATCAATTCACTAAAATTCAGATTCGAGGATGTGCATAAACTCCAAAGAGTTGAATTCCAAATCCAACAAGGTAGAAATGCAAACAAAACATCCACGGCATACGACTTAGGAAATTTGCGACCTAACGTGGCCGACCTAAGGAGCAACGACCTAAGGAGCTACGGCTTAAGGAATGAGGCCGAGCGACCTAAGACAGAAGATGGCGCGACCTATCGAGCTGCGCGACCTAACAGGGTGGCACGACCTAACAAAGTCGAACTAAAAAGGTGCACGACCTAACAGAGTCGAACTAAAAAGGTGTGCGGCCTAACAGGGTCGAGCTAAGAGGTGGAACGACTTAACTGGGCGAACGACCTAACAGGTAAAGAGGCCGAGCGACTTAAGCATAGAACGATCCAAGGGGTTAGCGACCTAAGACATTGGCATGACTCACGTAGCCGAACGACCTAGAGGCGAATGACCTAAGGGTAAAAAGGTCGAGCGACCTAACTGCGCAGAGTTTTCAATGGCCGAGCGACCTAGGGGTTACGACCTAACGAAAGCAGGCCGAGCGACCTAGCATTGCCAATGACCTAGCAAGGAACGACCTAAGAAGGAACGACCTAACAGCCGAACGACCTAAGTGTTCCGAACGACTTAAGGATGCCGAACGACCTAACAAGGCATGACAGAATTGCAGGCCTGTCTTCTCCAAGGCCGGACGACCTAAGCCCAGAATTTTGCCAAAACACTAAAAATTGGGTTCTTCACCAATTCAATCTAAACCAAATGCAAATGCACGTGCACAAGTGATAGGGAATCATTCTCAACAATCCAATGAAAGTTATAGACAAGAATGTGAGATAAAAATCTCACTTTTTCACGAAATTGACGATGGAGCAGCTTAAAAGTGATGGAAGAATCAACCAAAAGTTTGAATCCAATGTCTTCATTTTGAATTTGGAGTTAGTTGTTGAATTTGCAAATGAACAAGAGTTTTGGAGTTTTAATTTCCCATTACCTCTACCATTTTTGAAGAAGCTTTAAGTGTTAGGAAAATGAAGAAGGAATTAATGAAGAGGAGAAGGGGTTGGGACTGACTTAGAAGTGGTTCAGCCCAAACCAAAAGCTCAAAGCAAAAAGTGACGAAAATTTCACTATCTCCAAACATATCGAAGTTTACACTCAAAAAGATCGCAAACGTCATTTTGAACTCAATGGAGGTGGTCTCGAGTCCTAATTTGACCGTACGCAAAAAGTAGCTTTTCGTACTAACATCCGACTAACGATAAAATATTTAAATAAAATATTTAAATATAAAATCGACAAATATGCGGGTTGTTACATTTGGGATTATGGAACTTGGATATGAACATATCGTTTTGAAATGTAATCGGAAAAATGTTTTAATCTGTGATGATTTTATTTCATATTCAAGTGCTTTTGATATTATGGATACCATTAACATTACCGTATTTTTTCATTGGAAGTTAATACTATGGATGACTGTAGCATCTCTAGCACTTAGCTTCGGGCCACCAGA
Organism: Allium fistulosum; assembly: GCA_030737815.1. Taxonomy (NCBI): domain Eukaryota; kingdom Viridiplantae; phylum Streptophyta; class Magnoliopsida; order Asparagales; family Amaryllidaceae; genus Allium; species Allium fistulosum. The sequence goes on along the minus strand of CM060901.1, from coordinate 538,233,368 downwards.
TAGGGGATATTACATTTCCCCTACTACAGCTAAGTGATACAAACATTATCGTTAGAAGACCATCTATTCCTGGAAACATTTCTCTTATGAGTTCTCAGCGCAGTTTTGTATTTGCAAAGATCCCATAATTAACTACAGCATACTGGCTAATGTCAAAAAAAAGCCGAGGGAATTATTGGGTAAATATCTTAAGAAATTTAATACAGAGGCGCTGAAGGCAGAAGATATGACCGATAGGGACAAGTTGATGGCTGTGCGCGCAGGACTGATCGAATAGACACTTTTCTAGCAGGAGCTCTATATTCATGAGTGCAGATATTTGCAAGAATTTCACTTTCAAGCTGATAAATTTATCTGTGTGGATGAAATGCATCACACCAGAAAGAAAGTTCAAACAAAGAAAGAAATGGGAAAAGCTGGCTATAACTGCAATAATAGGAAACTAAGATGGGAGGATGCCCTAAATACTAATCATGTTACTTTAAACAAGCCAACATCCTACATATTCGCTACAGTGAAAGAAAGTATCAATATTTCGGATTCTTACAAAGCTAAAACAAATCCTGAACCAAGAAGGGGGAGGACTATTGCGCTTATCGTAAGGCAAATGGATATAAACTAGATGAATGTCGAGTGCTGGAAGGCATAATTCAAAGCATGATTCGTTCTGGACATCTAAAGGAGTTTGTCAAGAACAATTAGAAAGCTATTCGTCCTAAAAATGGCAACCAAAGACTCCTCAACGATGCTGCAAATTTAGTGGAAGATGGCATTCAGCCAGATTTCATTCCACCTCTTAACATAATTAACGTTATCCATGGAGGCCCACACATAGTTGGAAGCAGCAGAGGATCCAGAAATTGCTACATTAGAGAAGCAAAAGATGGGTTTTTCTCTATTCAGTAAGAGTTGCCGCTCAAAAATACAAAGTTCCAAATCCATATGCATAAGTTGACCATCACTCCACAAGAGCTAAAAGGAGTTCGACATTCGTATAATGATCCGCTTATGGTCACTGTGCAAATTAGACTCTCCGTGTTACTAAAATTTTGGTGAATACTAGAAGTGCAAGCAACGTGATCTTCAAACATGTATTCGACCAAATGGGAATTCCAGAGGAGAAATTAGAGCTGAGCTTTAAGCCCATTTTTGGATTCAATAACAAAGGATCAACTCCTATTGGGCAAATAAAATTTCTCATGTAAGTGGGAATTCCTCCATGTTGCAGAACCTTTGAGACTCTCTTCATCGTCATAGATCAGCCTTCTTATTATAATGCCTTTTTCGGGAGGCCAGCTTTAGACGAGGTCGATACTTTTGTCTCACTAAAGTATTTGATGGTAAAGTTCCTGACTAAAAGTGGATAGGGAACCATAAGGGAAGAGCAATTTAGCTCTCATGAAATGTACTTTGCCACTTTTAAGCAATACAAACGAGATAATCATTCTTGTTATGACTCGGAGAAAAATAAATTAATCAGGATTGATATTAAAAAGTCTGTGGATGATGATTCTTCAAGCCCATCATCCAAAGCAAAAACAAAGCCTATTAAGAAAACTAAGCATGCATTGGGAAAATTTGACTGCTCTGAAAAGAAAAGAAAGATAAAATAAACAAACCTAGTGGAAGGCGGAATAGAAGGCAAGGAGATCATCATAGAATTAGATTATAAAGGTGAACAAGAAGAATAAAGCCCATAGAAGACCTTGAGGAGATGTGCTTGGATCTAGTTGATCCAACGAAGACCGTAAAAATTGGGAAAGAATTGGATAGTAAAATTAAAGGAGAACTAATTCAATTTATTCAATCCAGCAAAGATATATTCGTCGGGACTCATTCAGATATGGTTGGAATAGATCCGACCATAATGTGTCATGCTTTGAATATAAACCTAAATATCACACCTATTCGGCAGAAGAAAAGACAGTTCAATAAAGTTCGATCTAATACTTTGAAAGAAGAAGTAAAGAGATTGCTCGAGAATGAATTCATTAGAGAAGTACTTTACCCGAAATGGTTAGCCAATCAGGTACTACTCAAAAGATCTAATGGGAAATGGAGCACATGTGTCGATTATACTGATTTGAATAAGACATGCCTGAAGGACTGCTACCCCCTTCCAAGGATTGATCAGTTAGTCGATGCAACAAGTGGGCATAAACTATTATCTTTCATGGTAGCATATTCCAGATACAACCAGATTCCAATGTTCAAACCAAATAAGGAGGACACCAGTTTTATGACAAATTGGGGAACATATTGCTACAAAGTAATGCTTTTTAGATTCAAGAATGCTGGAGCGACAAACTAGAGATTGGTAAACATAACATTTAGAGAACAAATTGGCTGGAACATGGCAGTATATGTAGATGATATGTTGGTAAAATCACAAGAGGAAAGCAACCATCTAAAAAATCTTAAAGAAATGTTTGATGTATTACGAACATATCAGATGAAGCTTAACCCACAAAAATGTTCCTTTGGAATTCAATGCGGAAAGTTCTTGGGAGATATTGTCAGTGCAAGAGGAATTAAAGCCAACCTTGATCAAATTCAAGCTATTAAGGATATGGTAGAACCTAAGACAAGTAAAGATGAAATGAGCCTGAGTGAAAGAGTGAGAGCATTGAATAGATTCATTTCCAAGGCAACCGAAAATGCATCACGTTCTTCGATGTGATTAAGAAGAAAAACTTTGAATGGAGTGAGGATTATCTATATGGCAGTTTCTGAACATGCCGTCAGCTCTGTTCTGGTAAGAGAAGATAAGGGAACTCAACTTCTAGTATATTATATGACCAGAAAGCTCAAAAATGCAGAAACTAGATATCCTATTATAGAGAAACCGACATACTGCTTGAAGCTCACTGCTTGAAAAATAAGAGCTTACTTCCAAGCACATCCGATCAAGGTCTTAACCAACTTCCCACTTAAGTAAGTTTTTAGTAAGCCCGAAACTTTAGGAAGACTAGTAAAATGGGGAGTAGAGCTCAGTCAATATGATATTGAATTTCTACCCCAAGTGGTAATCAAAGGAAAAGCCTAGTTGATTTTGTTAAGGAATGTCGGGGTTCATTAAAGAACAATCATTAAAGAAGAAGGGTTTAAAGTCCAAATGGCAATTGTTTGTGGATGAAGCTTCAAACGAGCAAGGTGCTAGAGCAGGATATGTGATTATTACCCCTGATGGACATTGTTTATATTATGCAATGAAATTGGGATTTCCAGCCACTAATATTGTAGCAGAATACAAATCAATAGTGGTAGGACTCACTCTGGCCCTACAGTGGAGGATCCCTAGGATCGAGATTTTTAGTAATTCCCAACTAATGGTAAATCAATTGAACCAAACATATCGAACAAAGGATGCCAAGTTAGTCTTATATGTTAAGAAGGTGTTAAAAATGTTTACTCCGTTTGAGGATTTCTCCATACACCAAGTATCGAGAGGGAAGAATTCTCAAGCTAATTCTTTAGCTAAATTGGGTAGCTCACGGGGAGCACCAGAAACACGAATTGTACCAGTAGTCTACCAACCAAACCCCGGTATAGAAGAGAAGGCACCCAAATCAAGAAGTGAATCTATAGTATTAACTAGGTCTCAAGCTTTAACACATGTAGAGAAAGAGTTAGAAAGTGGAAATGAAACACTCCAAGAGAAATTTTCTCATCCATAGTTGGATGATCAATATAAAAACAATTGGACGACATTCATTGTTGAATACTTGATAAATGGAAAATTACCAATAGAGAAAAAAAGCAATAAGAATAAAACACAAAGCTCTAACTTTCATTATGATGAATGGAATACTCTATAAGAAAGGATATTCACTCCCTTACTTAAGATGTGTGAATCTCAAAATATGAGCAAAGTTATTAAGAGAAGCCCACGAAGGATTCTGTAAAGATCATTCTAATGGCATAAAGTTAGCCAAGAAAGTTATAAGACAAGGCTTATATTGGCCTCATATGACTAGTCATGCCATCGATTATGCGAAAAGATGTGAAAAGGGCCAAAAGTTCTATATGATCTCTCACATTTTCCACCAAGTGAATTGACTTCGGTATCAAGTCCATGGCCTTTCGATGTGTGGGGAATTGACCTGATTGGACCACTACTTATATCCAAAGAAGGAGCTAAATACGCAGTGGTGGTCATTAATAATTTCACAAAATGGGTAGCAGCAGAACCACTTTCAAATATCACATTAAGAAAAGTTCTCAAGTTATAATCAAAAATATTGTTACCTGATTTGAAATTCCACACAAGATAATATTTGATAATGGAACTCAGTTTGAAAGTAAAGAATTTACACGATGCTACCTAGAAATGGAATTATCAAGAGCTTTTCGTCTGTAGCTCACCTCAAGGCTAATGGAGCCGTTGAAGCTGCCAACAAAACTATTAAAACCATTATCAAAAAGCGATTGGACAAGGCTAAAGGAAATTGAGTAGAAGAACTACTTCTTGTATTATGGGCATATAGAACTTCTGTAAAAACTACAACATGGCATACTCCATATTCCGAATGTGAAGCCATGCTCCTAAATTGAGATTGAAGTACCTTCTCATCGAAGGATTGCATATGCATTTAATCTAAATCAAGAATTAAAGAAAGAATCTTTGGACTTAATCAATGAGTCAAGAGATGAAGCGGCCATACGGACTACTGAATATCAACAAGAAAATCCAAGTATTAAAATTCTAGAGTAAGAGAAAATCATTTCAAAAAGAAGATTAAGTACTCCAAATATTATGGAAAATACTAAGAATCCAGCGGATGGATCGTTCGGGACAAATTTAGAAGGACCTCTAATCATACACAAAGTAATCCCACTAGGAATCTATAGACTATGTCGATCCAAAGACAACGTAATACCAAGAATATGGAATGTCGAATATTTGTAGCCATATTTTCCAACAATAGATGACTAAAGAAGTTGAAATAACTATACCTACATGGTTGAGGAGTAAGACTCACCTAAAGTAAAAGGAAAAGCCTAAACCACTACCTAAGATGGTTATCCCCACTAAGATGGCCTGGTCAAAGCACTTCCTAAAGTTAGGTCAGAGTAAGCCTTTGGTCCTGTCTAAAAAGATCTAACCAAAGCATCTACAAGCCTTCTGCCCCGCCTACGTGGCCTGGTCGGAGCGTCTCTTACAGGGAACACGGAATAAGCCATTGGTCCGGTATAAGATGGTCTGACCAAAGCACCGAACTAGCCTTTAGTACCATCTCTAAGGCCTTACTAAAGCATCTCCTAAAGGGAAGTCGGGTAAATCTTTGGTTTTGCTTAAGCTAGCTAACCAAACGCACCGAACAATAGATCTAAATCATTATCTAAGACGGTGATAAGGGGTTCGATCCAAGTTGAGATCATCACCTAAGATGGTGACAAAGAGAAGGGACTATGACATCCAAAACCCAAAGAGAGGCAAAAAAGGACTAAGATATCCAAAGCCCATAGTGAGTGCAATGAAAAGGAACTAAGACATCCAAAGCTCAAAGAGAGGTGCGAGGAAAAGGGACTAAGACACCGAAGGCCCAAAGATAGGCAAAAAGGAAAGGGACTATGGTGTCCAAAACCTAAAAAAGGCAAAAGAACTCAATCAAAATGAGCTATTTGTACTCCAAAGCAAGAGTCGAGCAATCTTCCAGAGGAAGATCTATAAAATATGAGTTGTTGTGCTTCAATGTAAGGAAAGCGGGATTTCACCGCAAAAGAAAGCATTATTGCCAGATGGTTTTATGGTCTTCTATTATTGCCAGATGGATTTTCTAGTGTTCTTCTATTATTCAGAAATTATTATTGCTGGATATATTTTCTAGTCTTCTATTATTATTGCCAGATGGTTTTTTAGTCTTCTATTACTATTGCTAGATAGTTTTCGGGTCTTCATTTATTATTTCTACATGGATTTTCTGATCTTCTGTTATTGCCAAATGGATTTTCTGGTCTTCTTCCACTATTCGGAAATTATTATTGCCAGATGGATTTTTTGGTCTTCTATTCAAATGATTTTCTGGTCTTCTATTCAGATGATTTTCTGGTCTTTAATTCCCAATATTGGCAGAAGAGTTTCTGGTCCTCCCTCCTATGATATTTTCAGATGGGTTTTAGGGCTTCTACTTAGGAAATTATAATTCACTAGTTTTTTAATTCATGAAATCATTATTTCCAGATAGTTTTTTAATCCTGATTCTATGGGGTTCAATTCAAGTAAAATTGTCGTCAAATAGATTTTTGGCCTCTTCAAGTAAATCTATAGATTCTAAAAGTAATATTGAATTACAAACAAGAGATCCTTTATGGTCTTATTAAAATCTTGAAAGGTTGACTCAAAATCAAATTGAAATGAAAATCATGACTTGCTTTGAGTTTAGTAGGAAAACAGGGTTAGAGAGAAAACCTCGCAAAGAATAAGAAAAGATGACAAAATTCTTGGTTTTACACTAAAGTGTAAAAAGCCTCTTTTATACAAGGAGGAGGGGGGCAAATGTTATCCACATAATTTTGAAGGAAAATGTAATGCCGAATTGAAAACAGGTAATGTCGAAAGTTGCATCAAGGAACTATGATGGCCTTAAGATTCAAGGGTGTCTCGTAATAATGAAGTACAAAAAGTCATGCCATAGATATGAAAGTTTGTGTGGATCGACAGATATGGAATATATATTAAACTAAGTGCGGAAGCAGTTAATAGCAGTAAAGTAAATAAGAGTAAGCACACCAGGAATTTTTATACTGGTTCGAACTCCCGTTCTACGTCCAGTCCCAGACTAACTTCTGGCTTTAACTAACAATACCATCACTTAACCCGGAGGAATAGGTCTGAGCAGCAGATCAGACACCTGAGCAACAGAACATGATTTTTGCCTCAGCAGCCGAAGAGGACTTTCCCTTGCATGAGCAGCAGAACAGGACTTAACAGAATATTAAAGTAGTTGAGTCAATGTGTTCTTGATAACACTAATTTGTCTTTAAGACTATAAACTTCCTATAATCAATTCCTCAAGTATATAAAGAGTATGTGAAGATTTGAAAGGAAGAATATTGCTAAGAATCAAAGTATATGAAATATAATTCAAAGATTCAAAGCAATGAAGAATATGAATGCACTAGAATAATCACAAGAGAGAATATAAAGAATTAGAATCAGAATTGGTGATTATGAAGTATGTGAGAACTCCTATTTATAGTTTTCAGAGAGATGCAACTCTTAGTGAAGAGTTTCAACCAAGAGAGACATCTTTTCACGGAGTGCAACTCTTCATGGAAGAAGGTGTTCATTCAGAATTATGACAGTTGAAGCCCGGTCAGTCGATTGGTCGATTTCGGTCAGTCGACTGAATTCGAAAATTTTAAAATATTTGAACATTTAAAATTAGAAAAAGAGTACACTATTGTGCATATGCACAGTCAGTCGACTGGACATGCATAGCCAGTCGACTGGCTATGCATATATTGCACAGTGAACTTTGTTTTTAAAGAAACATAGAAAACTAGAAAACTTAAGGATTGATTTTAACATATGTCTAAGACTCAACACATATAATAATTACTTTAAGCATAGAGTTGTAGTCTTGATCCTCTGATGTCTTCTTTTTGTCATGTATGAGTGCATATTCTTCTTTAGCTTCTGAACCGTCTTGTCATGAATCAAAATTAGTGATTTACATTCTCCCCCTTTTTGATTGATGACAACCTGTATATATCTTAGAGAGAAAATTTTTCCCCCCTGAATATATGATAACTTTTTCCTGCATCAAATATGTTAGTGCACACACTTTTTCTCCCCCTTTGTCATCAACAAAAAGGAGACAGATAAATAAATTTTAGTGTACAACACAGAAACAGACACAGAACAGTACACATAGATAAGATAGAGTATCATAGTACATGAGATGAATAAAAACCATAAACAACGATAATGAGACTACTTACTACAAGTCTCACAATGTTTACTAGAGTATTTTGCAAAGTAAATTATTTGAACAAAGAACAAATTCCATCAAATCTTACCAACAAGATATAGAAGCTTACTTATCACGATCCCAGTCATATTCCTCTTCCAGCATATGCTCCTTTCCAGGCCTTGATGTGTCTTGTCCACTACCACTTGGTCTGCTAGTATCGCTTCCGGTGTGTTCCTCGGAAGTAGACCATGTGAATCTCGGTGCTGGTCGCTTACCATGTGCTATGGAAGAAGCGGTCGTGGATGAAGAACATGAAATCGCATCCCATGGTATAGAAAAGAATCCTTTGACCTTGTCTGATTTTTTATCAACTTTCTTCAAACGAGTTCCTAGTATTTTTTGATTTCTAGAAAGGATCTCTATGGACTCTCGTGTACTAGCCGATGTTGCAAGACGAATTTCTTCTTCTTCCTCGGGTTGAGGTGTTCACTCTCGAATGATTGGTCCGCCTAATTGTCATTATCGTTGTTGGCAACGCCATTCTTCATATGGGATAAATGCTTGAGGAGCTGACGGTAGTTTCATAAGACTCAATGTGCGAATGTTGATAACTCCAACGGAAGAAGTTTTGGATTCAGGTTGCGGTGCACCCACATTTAAAAGTAATCTCATTATATATTCTCCGAAGTAAATGGTTCTCATACCACCGTTGTTGAAGGTGAGAAATTCATCCAATATTCTCCGTAGCCAATTGACTTGAGTTCCTCCCCATAACGCATATAGTGCTTTGAAATTTTCCGGGTAGATAAGTTCATATGACCCGGTTCGTGGAAGGATACTCCTCATGAACGCTTTGTGAAGAATTCTCGCTTTTGGTCGAAGAAAAATAGATTTTTGTTCCGTCATATTGTCACCCATGAACATATGGCTAACTCGATCTCTTTGTCGAATATTACAATCGACATCGTCTAGAGGAATACCTTGGTTAGGCGATTGAAGTATGTGTGCCATTTGGTCTAAGGAGAAGAAAACTTGATGTCCACAAACTAAACTCCAAACACAATCATCTCTATTTGATGGACGTTGATGAGGAAGATTTAAATTAGCATAGAAAAGCTTCACCATGAGATGATTAATCTTGTGAGAATTGAGATTCAAGTCGAGTAGTGATTCCAATCCGGATCTACGCATAAGCTCTTGTAATCCGTAAGCCGCAAAATCGTTGTAGACCATAAATGAACCTTCAAAGATCCGCGAATTTTTTATTTTATGCCATCTTGCTATCGCGATATCGTTATATAGCTATTGTGCGATTTGGGTATCGGAGGTCCGGCGAAGGAGGAGCTTTTCCTATTTCGCTTTCTAGGAGCCATTTGATCAAGGATTTGGTGAAAAAATTGATTAGATTTGGGATTTAGGGTTTCTTTTATACGAAATGGATTTGAGTAAAAAAAACTGAGAATGGTAAAGTGAGAGTGGAGTAAAAAGTAACTAAATAGGGGATCAGAAATATTTACCTACAACCAGTCGACTGGACGAAAGTAGTCAGTCGACCGGTGCACTAAAAATAACACAAAATTTTATACAGCCAGTCGACCGATCGTGTTAGGTCAGTCGACTGACTGGTTTCCCAAGAGTTTGGTTTCCCTATAAACAGTCGACTGATTTTGATTCAGTCGACTGACTGTAAGAAATAATTACAGAACTATTTTTGAACTATTTTTCATGAAGACACACAAGTTTATTTTATGAAGTTAAGTACATTTTAAACAAAGAAAATGAGTATACTAGTTTTTGTGTATACAAAATTAGAAATGAGAGTGTGAGTCTTCCGATTCTTCTCCCGGTTCAATTTTTGTATTTTCAACAAATAGTTTTATAGGTGAACATTCTTTTTGAATCGGTGAGTTACTCGTTCCTCCACGTTCCCATGAATTCAGTCCTCCATGATTCCATGAATTTGGTCCTCTATGTTCCCATGGATTTGGTGATACATGAGGGCATTGAGGTGAGTGAATATGTGCGTTCGTGTTGATGGGGGATGAACCACATATTTTTGCAGCACATCGTTCAAGAAAACTAAGTCTCCTACCATGACTCTTTTGTTCATAATACATTTCACGCTGAAGTTCAAGTGTTTCCCTCTGATAGTGATGCAAGTCAGCTATCTTTTCTTTAGTTGTTGGAGATGGAAACAAGTTTCTTCGCATGCGTTTATTTTCTAGCGTATATCCCGTATGATGGCTTTGTGGTGGACATATCGGGATATAAGCAGGAGTCGGAGTTGGAAGTTCTGAAGACCCTGAACTTGGAGATTCATAATTAATTGAAGAATATCCAGACGAGTAATGAGAGGAAGGCTCGTCTGAGGATGATCCGGCCATGGTGTAGATAAACAATGCAAAGTTGAGAAACATGTTTGATTGTTTTTGATAGAAGTAATATTTTCTTTAAACAAGTAGGAGAAAAATAATTGTAGAATGAATATAAGTATAGAAGTTTGAAACAAAAAGGAATAGCTGAGATTAAATATAGAACGATTGAAATTCAGCCATAAGAGAATTGTGGACAATAATCAAAGTGATGTGGACCATTTAAAATCAAAACAGAAAAAAAAGCTGAAGTGAGCTATGAGCTTAGACAAGAAACATCACATAGCCTACTGGCAAAGACATATGCATACTTACCAGGAGGTCCTGAGTTCGAATCCTAACTCATGCAGAATTAATTTTTTTTTGAAAAAACTTAACTCATTTTTGAAAAACTTATAAATTTTTAAACGAGATAATTCCAAGTTCTCGTCTCAATTTTACAAAAGTGTTTTCATTTAAAGGTGTAGTAAAAATATCGGCCAACTGGTTTTCAGAAGATACGAAATCAAGATTTATTATATCTTTTTCAATACTATCACGAAGAAAATGATGACGTATGTCAATATGTTTTGTTCGTGAATGATTATATTTTTAGATAGGTTGATAGTACTTAAGTTATCACAAAAAATTGTTGATTTAGATAAATTAAAACCAAAATCTTGAAGTGTTTGCTGCATATAGATTACTTGAGCACATGCAAAAGCTGCAGATATATATTCTTCTTCACAAGTTGAGAGTGAGACGCAATTTTGTTTCTTAGTAAACCAAGATACAAGAGATCGTCCAATGAAGTGACAAGTTCCGCTTGTACTTTTTCTATCCGTCCGACTTCCTCCAAAATCAGCATCACTATATGAAACTAATTCGAAAGGACATTCTTTCGGATAAAATAATCCAAAGTCCTTGGTTTTATTAAGATATCGTAATATACGTTTCACTGCTCTAATGTGTGACTTTTGGATCTGCTTGAAATCGTGCACACAAACAGACACTCATCATTATGCCAGGTCTACTTGCTATTAAGTAAAGTAATGATCCAATCATGCTTCGATATAATTTTTGATCTACACTTTTGCCGTTTTCATCTTTTTCAAAATGTATAGTTGTACTCATAGGAGTAGGTTTGGCAGAAGTATTTTCCATACCAAAGCGTTTAATTAGATTATTACAATATTTTTCTTGATTTATAAAAATTCCATTTTTAAGTTGTTTAATTTGTAAACCAAGAAAATAATTTAATTCTCTCATGTGAGACATTTCAAATTCATTAGTCATTATTTTAGAAAATTCCTGACATAACTTTTCATTAGTTGAACCAAAAATAATATCATCAACATAAATTTGAATTATTAAAATATCTTCTTTCTTTTTCTTAATAAAAAGAGTTTGATCAACCTTCCCAATTTCAAAACAAGAGTCTATTAAATAACTTTTTTAGACGATCATACCAAGCACGAGGTGCTTGTTTTAATCCATATAATGCCTTTTTAAGTCTATAGACATGGTCTAAAAATTGTTCGTGAATGAATAAGGGAGGTTGTTCAACATAAACATTTTCTTTTATAAAGTCATTTAGAAAAGCACTTTTAACATCCATTTGATATAATATAAAGTTATGAAAACATGCATAGGCCAATAATATACGTATTGCTTCTAATCTAGCGATTGGAGCAAACGTTTCTTCGTAGCCAATTCCTTCTTCCTGATTATATCCTTGTGCAACTAATCTAGCTTTATTCTTAGTTATATTACCATGTTCATCAGCCTTATTTTTGAAAACCCATTTAGTACCAATAACTGATTGGTCACTAGGCCTTGGAACTAAATCCCAAACGTCATTTCTTTCGAATTGGTTTAGTTCTTCTTGCATAGCGATAATCCAATAGTCATCAGTTGAGGCTTCCTTAACATTTTTAGGTTCTATATTAGAAAGAAATGCTACGTGGCCCATTTGATTTAATTGATTTCTAGTTCTAACATTTGAAGTAATTTCTCCTATGACATTTTGAACTGGTTGATCTTTTAATATCCTTGGTGGAGATCTTAATTCATTATTAGGAAAATTGTTTTCATTATTTTTAGACAAGGTAGTTTCTATATTTGTGATATTTTCAGGAACTTCTTCGTCATCTCTACTTGGTATTTGTTTAAAATTTTCATCAAAAGATACATGAAGTGTTTCTTCGATGATATTAGTTCTTTTATTAAAAATTCGATAAGCTTTGCTTCAGTCTGAATATCCTATAAAGATTCCTTCATTGGATTTTGGATCGAATTTGCCAGGCTGATCTTTTGTGTTTAAAATAAAACATTTTGAACCGAAAACCTTAAAATAAGAAATATTTGGTTTTCGACCATTAAAAAGTTCATAAGAAGTGTTTTTAGTTAGAGGTCTTATAAAAACACGATTTAATACATAATAGGCAGTTGCTACTGCTTCTGCCTAGAAATGTTTGGGTAATGTGCTTCCATTTAACAAGGTTCTTGCACATTCTTGTAAAGTTCAATTTTTCCGTTCTACTAATTGTTGCGGAGTATGAGGAAAAGAAAGATTATGGTTTATTCCTTTCTTTTTACAAAAATGTTCAAAAATGTCGTTTTCGAATTCACCTCCATGATCACTCCTAATGTTCTTTATTTTTAAGTTTTTGAAATTTTGAATTCTTTTGGAAAAGACTTTGAAATTTTCAAAAGTATCACTTTTGTTTTTCATAAAAATAGTCCAAGTATATCTAGAAAAATCATCAACAATTACAAACACATATCTATTATGATTTATGGATTGCACTTGTGTTGGTCCAAATAAATCCATATGTAATAGTTCAAGTGGTTGTGTTGTTGAAATAACCTTTTTAGACTTAAAAGATGACTTAGTTAGTTTTCCTAATTGACATGCATCACAAATATGATCTATTTTAAAGTTCATTTTAGGTAATCCATTTACTAACTCATTTTTAGAAAGCTTAGTTAAAGTTTTGAAGTTAATGTGACAAAATCTTTTGTGCCAAACCACGGATCATTGTCTTTGGCTAGTAGACACAAATCTGAATTATGATTTATTTTCATATTCAAAATATAAATATTTTTGTCTCTATTTCCTTCAAAGAGTAAATTTTGATTTTGATCAGAAATGATACACTTATTTTCAGAAAAGGTAATTTTGAATCCTTTGTCACACAGTTGGCTAATACTTAAAAGATTATGTTTTAATTCTTGACTAGTAAAACATTTGAAATAAGAGGTAAATTAGATGTACCGTTGTTGCTCACATCGCCTTTGCCGATGATATATCCCTTGGAATTGTCTCCAAAAGTGACAGAACCTCCATCTCAGTAGATAATGTTCGATAGCATATTTTTGTCTCATGTCATATGTTTTGAGCAACCACTGTCTAATATCCATTTTCCTCTCTTTTTAAGTGGGTCCTGCAAAATAAAAAATAATATTGGTACCCACCTTTTAATAGGGTCCTAAGAGTTAGATCTTAGGAAACCAACCCCAAGAGGGTTTTGTATTCCCTTTATAAACATAATTTATATTTTTGTGTACAGATTCAATAAAGGAGTTTATATATTTCTTTCTAATCAAACTATTGTTTGTTTTAGGAATCCATATTTTTATAGTTTTCAAATTTGTCCTTTTTGAATTTTCTTTAGTGATTGTGGGTTTAAAATCAATTCCCCTTTTATTTTCTATTCTAGATGGAGCTATTGACCTCTTAACATAACCTAACCCCTTTTTACTTGACACTGATTGAGAATTTTTAATAATTTTAGACAAATTTTCTCTTCCTTTATTAAAGTTAGAAACATTTTGAGTAATATTCTCTAACTTACTTTTTAGCACAGTATTGTCTAGTTCAAGTAATTTTACTTTTGTTTTTAACTCGTGATTTTCAGAGACAAGAACATCATTCTTTTTTCTTTGAGTTTCAATTTCTTGACTCAATAAAGTAAGTTGAGAATTAGTATTAGAGACTGATTCTTGAAGTTTTTCAAGTTCTTCCTCTAGTATTTTCTTCTCATCTTTAAGCATATCTCTTTCGAATTCTGCTTTGTTCTGATTTTCGCGAGCTTCTTTATATTTACTTTTGAAACTTTTTAGTGTGTTCAAAAGTTCTGAATTAATTCTATTAGATCATCAAAAGTAAGATCACTAACCTCATTTTCTGTGGCCATGAAGCATACATTTGCTTGTTCATTTTCATTATCACTATCACTATCTGATGATGAGGAATCTGAGTCGTCCCATGTGACAGAGAATGCTTTCTTTTTGTACCTGTTTTTTCTGCCCTTGTTGGAATAACTCTTCTTTAGTTCTGGACAGTTTTTCTGGATATGTCCATTCTTGTGACAGTTATAACATTCTAAATCTGGTGCAGATGGTTTGCTTGAGAAGTTCTTTTTATCATTGAATCTGTTGTTCTTTTGATACTTTAAGAACTTCTTGAAATTCTTGGCAATGAATGCTAAATTCTCATCATCTCAATCTTGGTTCTCTTCTTCTTTAGCCCGAAAAGCTATGTACTTTTTGTCTTATGCCTGTACTCTTTTAGCCTGTAAATTAACTTCATAAGACATTAGATTTCCTATCAACTCCTCTGGTTTTATGGTAGAGATATCGTTAGCTTCTTCGATAGCTAAAAATTTTCTCTCCCATTCATCCGTGAGTGAGTTGAGGAGTTTTGACACAATATCAAAATCTATATACTTTTCTCCTAGTGCTAACAATGAGTGATATATGTCTTGGAATCTAGAGTACATATCATTTATAGACTCATCTTGTTTCATTCTAAAGTTTTGAAACTGATTTTTAAGCATTGAAATCTTACTTTGCTTAACTTTGTTTGTACCTTCATGAGTTATTTTTAGTGTCCGCCAGATTTCATAGGCAGTAGTGCACATGCTAACTCTATTAAACTCATTTTTGTCTAAAGCACAAAATAACATATTCATAGCTTTTGAATTATTTGTAGCATCTAGTTTCTGTGTTTGTGACCATTGTGCATATTCAGTATCTGGTATATGATGTTCAGTTTGAGTGATATTCCAGATATCATATCTGTTTGACTGCATAAATATTCTCATTCTAGTGGACCAATAACTGTAATTTAAACCATTAAATAGTGGTGGTCGTGCAGTGGATTGACCTTCATTGAAACTAGTGTTAGTGTTGTTTTCCATATTAACAAGATATCAAATAACTGTGTTATGGTTATTGGATAACCTTGCTCTGATACCAAATTAAAGTTTGTGTGGATCGACAGATATGGAATATATATTAAACTAAGTGCAGAAGCAGTTAATAGCAGTAAAGTAAATAAGAGTAAGCACACTAGGAATTTTTATACTGGTTCGAACTCCCGTTCTACGTCCAGTCCCAGACTAACTTCTGGCTTTAACTAACAATACCCTCACTTAACCCGGAGGAATAGGTCTGAGCAGCAGATCAGACACCTGAGCAACATAACAGGATTTTTGCCTCAGCAACCGAAGAGGACTTTCCCTTGCCTGAGCAGCAGAACATGACTTAACAGAATATAAAAGTAGTTGACTCAATGCGTTCTTGATAACACTGATTTGTCTTTAAGAATACAAACTTTCTATAATCAATTCCTCAAGTATATAAAGAGTATGTGAAGATTTGAAAGGAAGAATATTGCTAAGAATCAAAGTATATGAAATATAATTCAAAGATTCAAAGCAATGAAGAATATGAATGCACCAGAATACTCACAAGAGAGAATAGAAAGAATTAGAATCAGAATTGGTGATTATGAAGTATGTGAGAACTCCTATTTATAGTTTTCAGAGAGATGCAACTCTTAGTGAAGAGTTTTAGCTAAGAGAGACATCTTTTCACGGAGTGCAACTCTTCATGGAAGAAGATGTTCATTCAGAATTATGACAGTTGAAGCCCGGTCAGTCGACTGGTCGATTTCGGTCAGTCGACTGAATTTGAAAATTTTAAAATATTTGAACATTTAAAATTAGAAAAAGAGTACACTATTGTGCATATGCACAGTCAGTCGACTAGGCATGCACAGCCAGTCGACGGCTGTGCATATATTGCACAGTGAACTTTGTTTTTAAAGAAACATAGAAAACTAGAAAACTTGAGGATTGATTTTAACATATGTCTAAGACTCAACACATATAATAATTACTTTAAGCATAGAGTTGTAGTCTTGATCTTCTGATGTCTTCTTTTTTCATGTATGAGTGCATATTCTTCTTTATCTTCTGAACCGTCTTGTCATGAATCAAAGCTAGTGATTCAATAAGATAGAGAATGCCGAAGTAAGCAATATTGAAGGATGAGTTATGCCGCAACATTGTTATTGCTACAGTATTCAATTACGTAAGGATAAACAATGGCGCCAGGTTGCATCCTGATGCCGCAAAATTGATTATCATCAATAACGCATCTTATTGATGCGCGCCTTCTCAACATCGCATCTTCTCAATACCACATCATATCGATACCACATCATATCGATACCGCTCATTATCAATACCGCTTATTATCAATACCGCTTCTACATTGATATAATCTCTCGTCATGTCACATATCCATCGATGTCGCCTTTTATCAATGCCACTCTATTTTGATGCCGCATTTTATCAATACCGCCCGTTATCAATGCCATTTATTACTAATGCCGCATGTTATCAATGCCGTTTATTATCAATGCCACCTATTATTGATGCCATTTGTTATCAATGCCGCCTATTATTGATGTCATTTGTTATCAATGCCGCCTATTATCAATGCTGCATGTTATTGATGTCGCTTATTATCCGATCATCACCAATGCCGCTTCCTGCTAATATCGTCCCTTAGTAATGCTGCATCTCTTCATAATTGTTAATTATTAATCTCATGCCTTGGTGATATCACTCTTCATCAACCATTAAAGGACGTTGCAAGTCTTCAATGCGACATTGATAACAGACCACGAAAACAACCGAGATAGAAATTATGCCGCAAGTTTATCAATACCGAAGATTGACGAAAATGAATTATGAGGCCTGACCCATTAAGATGGCAGTTAATATTGCATGATGAAGGCGGAATAAAGCAGTCATGTCGAATCCCCCTACCTCTACAAATACAGACCTAGGAGCAAGGAGTAAGGGGCGATCATTTCTTTTCTCTCCTCTCAAAATTAAATAATTGTAACCCTAAAATGAATTAGGGAAAAACCTGATTTTATTATAATTATGACAAAATTATATGAACAATGACTTGAATATGTCTATTATCTTGATTGTGTACTTTGAACATTTTTGGATATGGACATGCATATGATAAAGCTCTTTGGACCCGAAGCTTGTCATGATTTTATATAAATCGCTTCGGTCTAAACTAGTATTCATATGCATAATCACTATCTTGCCGTCTACATATGGACATAGGACTATGAACTAAGAGGATTGCCTATCTCGTCCATTAACAAGCTTAATGGGCCATGCACATATTTACAGTCTATTCTTTTATCTTCTTTGATCATGTGGCACAGACTTCGAAGGTCTTATTTCAAAAGAATGTATAGACTTTCGAGCAATTTGTTCTAATAGACTATATGAGCTTTCGAATTCCTTATTCTAAAATTCTATGGGCATCATGGAGTCATTCCTCAATGGCATCATTTTTTACTAGGCTTTGAATGTTAAGCCTAATCTTTATCTCTTAACACCATTTGGTCAACACTAACTAAGTCATGCTTAGTTGTGTCATCAAGTGTGTTAAAATCGAGCTTTGGCTCATCATACTTGACATCGTGGATGTTCTATCATTTTTGGGGTTAACAAATGCTATATTAGAAAATTGACATATGAAACATTCATGTGACAATTATCTAATTTATATTATTCAGTTGATTTTTCCACATTTACTAGTCCACTTGGGATACATCATTGAAAATGATCGTTTCAACCTATTACCGACAATTTCAAAAATAATCTTAAAATCAGGCGTAGTGGTCAATTAACTATTGGAATGCACATTTAGTTAACAAAAAGCTTAACGAACATGGTAATGGTCCAACTTTTAGCTGCTTCTTAATTTTGTTTTATGTAGTATTATTGCTTTTTGAAACATATGTCATTTTCAATTATTAATTTGCATGAAAATTGTGAAAAGTGGACCGACATATCTTAAAAATAATTATTAATTACGAGCGCTACGGCATGCGCTTTGCACGTGAGTTGTTCTACAAATTGTATATGTTTCAAAACATTCAAAAACATAATTTTCAAAAATATTTAGTCGTATTTTGAGTTGAAGTCATGCATAGTTTGTTTGAATTTTTATTTTTAAGTTTCAGTATTTGATTTTTTTTTTTGGTAGTTTGAATTTATATTTCTTTCATTAGTTAATAAAGGAAGAATTTATAAAGGGATTTCATTTGTTTTATCCTATTTTAAAGTATCATTAAGATTTGATAATATTTGAGCATTCTGAATTTGTAAAAAATATATTTATCGGGTCCTAATTTCAAGTAATATTAATGTTTATTAATATTTGTAAATGTATGTGTTGAATTTGTAAAGTGAGTTTATTTGTTAGATCCAATTTTTAAGAGATTTGATGATATATATAGATGAATGTTAAATTATATATGAGTAAAGGGTATTTTCGGAAGTTTGCGGTCGGACCAAAAGTTTGCGCTTCCAAACCAACGATTATATTAATTATATTCAACTTTTTTTAAAAGCTAATACTCACGAATAACAGTAAAGAAATGGATCAGTATTCAATTGGTTACTTTTATGACTTTTGTTTGTTTACCAAAATCGGTTGGGCTCAACATTTCAGTATAAAGTGGAATCTCAACTTATTAGGATTAACAGAACAATTTCTTCGTGTTTGTACGAATTAAAAAACTCTATTTTAAAGCGTAAAGGTATAAGTTTATTAAAATTGCAAAGTTATACCGATCATATAGGATTACATGTTTTGAAATACAAATTTTCCGTTTATCTTCTACGAGTGTTACGACATGCGCGCTTCGCGCGTGATGGAAAAGGCTGAATTGTTTTTCTACAAATTGTATTTATTTAATATGTTCGAAAGAAAATGATGTCCACATATATTTAATCATATATTTGCGTTGAATCATACGTAGGTAATTTGAAATTTTATTTCTAAGTTTTAATATCTAATTTCTTGTGAGTTTAAATTCTTATTTATATTATTAATTAATAAAAAAACAAATTTGTAATGTAGTTTATTTGCTAGATTCTATTTTTAAGTGATATTAAGATTTAGTAAATATTTATAGAGGAAAATTCGAATTTGTAAAAGAAGCTTAATTGTCAGATCCTAGTTTTAAACGATACTAAATTTTAATAATATATGTAGTGAGACATTTTTGGTATTTCATACTGATACAAAAAAAGTGTGACAACAAATATATTACAACTATTAATAAAAACTTACGTATAAAGGGTAATTTTGAAAATTCACGGTCTGATCAAAAGTTTGTGCTTTAAAA
Organism: Allium fistulosum; assembly: GCA_030737815.1. NCBI lineage: Eukaryota > Viridiplantae > Streptophyta > Magnoliopsida > Asparagales > Amaryllidaceae > Allium > Allium fistulosum. The sequence goes on along the minus strand of CM060901.1, from coordinate 538,213,578 downwards.
CCAACTATTAATAAAGATTTATATCGTCTGTTTATTAAATTATATTAAAATTACATGCATATAAAAAAATACACGTATATGAACCACGAGTTAACAGTAGTAAATAAGAAAAAAGGTAGAAAATAATTTAAACTGATGAATTATCAGAAGTATGCTTCGGAGTTCAGTGGATGCTTCAAAAACTTATAAGCGTAAGTTTGTACTCCACCGCCATTATTTAGAAAAAAAGATGTATAAAATGAGAACAGATGCTAAATGGGCCGGATGCACTTGTTCTTCCATTTATCGGCCTAAAATAGGACGGCCCAGGATGATTTAACCTAATATTTCAAGTATTTTTCAACCTGCAGACTGAAATCAGATCACAGTTTCCATCGGTTTCAAAGGGAGGCGAATCTGAAATCGAAGTCGGAGCAAAGGTGAGAATTTTTATTATAGTTTCGTTTATTAATATCAATGCTATTTGCACCTTAATTACCATAAAAAATTACAAAGAAGAAGTTCAATCGGTGATGCAAAGTAAGTTGCCGACTGTAATAAAGGCGGACGCCAATTGTCTACCGAAATTTGGGTAACTTTAAGTAAAAAATATGGAGCCAGTAGCGGAGTAACTACTTGAGGTAGCAATATTAGTCAATATTAGGTAATTTTTGAAGAATTTTAGCTGACAAGATGAATCAATATTTGGCTTAAAACAGCCGAGGCTTTGAATGATGTTATATAACATTTTTGTTATTTAAATTTATTAATTGTGCTATCCTAATGGTTTCCGATTGACCATAGACTAATACTATTATTATATTAGAATTTTATTATATATTAAACGGTGCTAAAACATTTATTTTTACGGGGTAGCATGTCAGGTGCAAAGGTGTGAGCTTCTGCTATGTATTACAGTTCCATAATATTTTGTGTGCAATGAACATATTCAACTACAATACAGTTAGTAATGAATGTAGTTTTATCAAACTATATTTTGTAGTTGTACACATATCATGCAAAAGTTTAGCAATATCTGCCTTTCATTTAAGTCACGTGAAATTTAAATTATATATTCATAATTACTGGATGGGTTTCTAGAATTCACATCAAGCACGACTTCAAATCATTCGCCTAAAATATTCTTTTACCTTAATTATGACGGGGAATGTTTTTTCTTCTTCAAATAGGTGATTTTGTCTTGCATTTTCTTAATACATGGTAGATTGCACGTCACTTATATTACTAGTTCAATACATAAACATTATAAGGCTAAACATACATTAAATTTAGTATCAAGTTTTTTTTATCACAAAAGTTTTAAGATTGAAAGGTGATATGACATGTATTAATTAATGTTTTTTCTTTAAAAATGATTGCCTAACCTCCTAAAAATTTCACAAGTTTGCGTTTCTCATTAATAATTGTCTTTCAATTGTTAAAGGTATGGAGAGTTTATTGGTAATTCTACTAGATCAACTCATTCTTTTTTCTCTTTGATAATTGATCCTTTTGGTCACATCTGAAAATTCTGATGTGTAAAGTACATAGAAAATACGGTGAGTGCCTGGCTTTAGATTTTTTATTATCAATGTGGTGAACATTACGAGTGGTACACCATGAAAATAATATGATGACCAACCAAAAGTTTGAACTTTTGAGTTTTGACATAGCATTGAGATTTTTTGTTCTCGTGGAAAAATACTTGGTTGCATCGACTGTTTAGATTACTATCAAAATAAATTATTTAATTTTGAGAATATTTCATTCTAGAAAAATGAATTAAAGATACATAGTAGAATTATTCTTTAGTTGTCTGCAAAATGTGATTTTGAACTATTTAAAAAATTGATTTGAGTATATAAATTAACAAATCATTAAATTATAATTAAATCACGATGAAGAAAATAAAATTAACGGAACTTAATGCAATGAAATAAAAGGAAGGAATGTGATAAAATAATCATAGAAAATAATTTATTCAGAAGTGTTGATAGTCCTATATAGACATAACACCATCCACCAATAAATTTTATGCAACACCATTGAGGTGCTAAGTTATAATTGTTAAACATCTAGTTAAGTTTAAAAAATAATTTTTGTTACAGTCTATTGCTATAATTTTATAATACCTTAATTAAACAGAATTGCTATATGTTAAAACAATTCCATGTGGTGGCATTTGACTCGAATGTGCAAAACCTCGCTAGCCTTATGAATCTTGCAAGCATAGTCTCCTTCGCCTGAATCTTTATCTTGTGAATTTTCTTGGTCTATACTCGTTTGATATCAATAAGAACAAAATATGCACCCTTATCGGGTTGATGCAAATGAGTGTGTTAGTGAGGGAAATGAGAACAATCAAGGAGCAGCGCAGTCAATCCTAATGTGAGTAATTTTCCCCATTAGTTAACGTCCATTCTATCAATGCTACCATTTCAATGGACATGACCCCAATTTTGCTAATTCGTATTTCAAGGGTACACGAACATAATTTTCTCGGTTTGTCGATCAAATTCTAGATTTACTATTTTCTTTTTGCATATCTTCATCGACAAAACGCTCTCTTTTTGTTGGTAGAATTATATGTTTGGTCATAATTCATTTGAGCCGTCGAGTCGGTAGAATCATTTCTTTCCGTTGACAGTCCTGCATGCGGGCCAAGTTTGGCAATTGCTATGTTCGTCATAATATATGCTATGATCGATTGTTTCTTGCGTGCATCCTACTAAAATGATTGGTTTGAAACAAGCTATCCAACGACATTAATGTCAACTTTCAAGCGTCCACTATACTTCACGGATTCATGTTTAAACACATCAACTTGTCTAAGATAAAATCTAGGTAACGTTAAACTATATACAGTCTTGGAATTGAATGATCCAGGTCACCTTAGGATTGGGACCTTGGTAATGTATACTATGATATTTGAATACAACCGTATTTCACTAAGTTTATCTGCGCTGCGCTATGTTATGTTTTATAAATAGGAAAGTTTATTATTTTGCCAACTTACCATTTTAACACTTTTATCCTCATTGTATCAACACAACAATCAAGTTATAAAACATCACCGTTAACATCCAGTTCAACAATTGTTATATTCAAGTGTTAAAGTTATATTTCAAGTAATCAAATTTTCCTCCATCTTCTTGACAATGGAGTTATTTTTGCTAATTGAGTAAAATATTTAGTGTTTATTAACTTTGGATGTATGTAAATCAATACTAAATATAACGTGTACTCCGAGATTTTCTCGAGATGAACTTTAGAACCCGAGATGTATTTTCGAGGTGGACCTCCAAAATACAGTTATCCGTTGACAGTCCTGCATGCGGGCCAAGTTTGGCAATTGCTATGTTCGTCATAATATATGCTATGATCGATTGTTTCTTGCGTGCATCCTACTAAAATGATTGGTTTGAAACAAGCTATCCAACGGCATTAATGTCAACTTTCAAGCGTCTACTATACTTCACGGATTCATGTTTAAACACATCAACTTGTCTAAGATAAAATCTAGGTAACGTTATACTATATACAGTCTTGGAATTGAATGATCCAGGTCACCTTAGGATTGGGACCTTGGTAATGTATACTATGATATTTGAATACAACCGTATTTCACTAAGTTTATCTGCGCTGCACTATGTTATGTTTTATAAATAGGAAAGTTTATTATTTTGCCAACTTACCATTTTAACACTTTTATCCTCATTGTATCAACACAACAATCAAGTTATAAAACATCACCGTTAACATCCAGTTCAACAATTGTTATATTCAAGTGTTAAAGTTATATTTCAAGTAATCAAATTTTCCTCCATCTTCCTGACAATGGAGTTATTTTTGCTAATTGAGTAAAATATTTAGTGTTTATTAACTTTGGATGTATGTAAATCAATATTAAATATAACGTGTACTCCGAGATTTTCTCGAGATGAACTTTAGAACCCGAGATGTATTTTCGAGGTGGACCTCCAAAATACAGTTATTTTGTCAAAGATATCACTGGATACAAGATTAAGCCTCAAGAATCTTCCAAACAAGGCGCGATTGAAACCCGAAATTCAAAACCTTGGTTGGAACATAGTAAGCCCACATTGACAGTATTGTTGACGTAACATCCCTATTCTATAACGTAACATTCTTTCTATAAGCATTACTTTTTCAATGAACATGACCCAAATTCTGCCAATTTTTATTTCAAGAATCACGTGAACGTGATTTCCTCAGTTTGTCGATCAAACTCTAGGCTTTACCATTTTCTTTTGCATATGAAATATTTATAATATTACAAATATGAAAAATTCGTTTATTTTTCATTTAAGAGAAAACACGAGTTTTACAAATTTCTCAAGACAAACTTCAACGAAGGAGCTGTCAATTAGTACTGCTACAGATAAACTACACAGCAGGTCGTTATAACTAGAATGCATACTTATCAAAGAAATTTTACTTCTTTTAGTATTGGTTCAAAAAATGCAATGTAGTGTTTCTACTTGTTGAAACTTCTTTAAACCTAAGGTACTTATTTAACCTCCTCCTAAATTGGCAATCGTTCTTTTCTATTGACAACGGAACTTGATTTTACAGTTGTGGATGCTGTGATGATCGAAATAGGTTCTATTTATTTTTTACAATGCTACTTCGTTCATTTATTAATCCTAGCATAGTTTTTTAAGAAAGATGCGGCATTTATTATATTGAAAGATGAAATAATAATCATCTATGGATTGATCATTAGCATTATGATTAGGCATTACCTTCAGGTGAAGATTGCAGTATGAATTGGATTAGGTACATGTCATCTCTTAATTGTTTCTGTCTGTGGAAATTTCAAACATGAAATATTATAGCCTACAATTAGGACAGTCAAATTACTTTTCGGTATCCTTTTTACTTGATTATATATACATGAATTGGTTAATGATATATTTAATCCATACAATATATAATCTACAAGGTTGGTTTTCTAGCAAAAACTTAGATGCCTCTCTTTATTGTATTGACACTGAATATTTAATTAGATGATCAACTTGCAAAATAACAATTGTCTTGCTGTAATTGCATGGGAACCTAGATCTGGTTGAACTGTGAGGTAAACTGAACGAGATTTGGTCCTTGGGGCCAGTGGTTTCTCAACATTTAGTTGGTTTTTATTACGTATATTGTTATATATCCCAGAGTTGCATGTACAAGTTCTACATCAGCGATAAATTTTTATCATTCCGACTTCTTAGAAAATTCACTGAATGTGATATTATGTGATTTTCCATTCTGTTGTTTTGTTGAATTAACTTTTTGTGTAATTTTCATGTTCTACGGAATGTCTAGAAATCGCTTCCTTTAAATTTATGTTTTGTCAAGTGAATCAATTCGCATGCTTTTATATTTCGAAAACTACTGTATCTTCTTTAGAAATTAGGTTTTATGCTTTTATATTCCTATACATGTGCACTTTGAATGTAAAATTATAGTAGGCTACACAAATACCTGCTCTGATACCATTGATTGATTTATTTATTTACAGATGATTGACGATCAAGACTTGGGTTTCTTTGCCAACTTCCTCGGCATTTTCATTTTCATTTTAGTGATCGCTTATCATTTTGTGATGGCTGACCCAAAATATGAAGGAAACTAATATATGCTTTTGTGAGCAGTGTCGAACTGCATATTTAAATGTAGTAACTCTCATTTCTGTGCAAACATTTTGAGTTTAAGCATGCTATGATAGATTTTGAACCTTTAATCAAATCAGTTGAACTGTGTTCTTACATCACATACTTAGCTTGTATCTTACTTTTTTTCCTACTTGATGATAATGTTTAATCTTTGTTCTTGATTATATTAGTTTTAGCTGTGTTTCTATCATACATGTGAAATTACATCAGTAATACATATTTAGCAACATCCTCCATAAACCTATGCAAACAATACTGCCTTACACAATATACAACTAAATAAACATGCTTGATCCGCTTATCATCTTTTAGTGGTACAATTACTTGAGAGTAGAACACCAGTAGGAGGCCCACTGACCCTCATATAACAATGTCCATGCAAAACATAAGTAATCCTTAGAAACGTGCCTACAAAATCCGAAGTAGTCAAAAACGACCCTCTCACTTCTAATCCCACTTCATTCTGACCGATCTCTTTAGTCCATTCTTTAACTCTGTCCATAGGCAACTCAACTTGACTAATGACCATATGTACACTCCTCAACGTAGCCTCCCCTGCCTCTTCAGAAAAGCCATTGACACCTTGGGTCGCTATAAGCGTTCCATTATAGTACAAATCCAGGACTATGTACCGAAAGATGACATCAATCCTCCTATTGGGGTTGCTAAAGTTGGCCAGAATGGTAATGTCGGCATTGAGCAGTTTACCTGTATCGAGATAGGCGCCATTGAGTGTGACGCTGGAGATGTGGAACCTAGGGCTTTTAGGGCGAAAGAGGAGGTACAGGACAAGGAAAGCGATGCCGCCTAGGATGATGACAGCCCACATTATAGCACAACATATGGCCATTATCCATGCTATGGGGCTTGTTTTTTGAGGGCGCAGGTTGTATGGCCTAGCGATATGTGGCTGTGGATATGTTTGATTTTGAGCTTCTTCTTCTGCTTGATCTTGATGCATTTACTTTGATGATTAAAGATGTATTATGCTCAATATTAATGGTGATAGAGACTCAATTTTTGTGGGAGGATTGGGTGTTAAGTAATGCATTGAGTATTGTGAAAAGGAAGGAGATATGGAGGGGGAAAGGATCAAAGGATTCAAAGTTCTTTTGTGTATGGCAAGTAATTAATTGATGCCTACAAAGCTATTTTTCCTTTTCGTTTTCTTTTAGGCCTCAAAATGCAGCTTGGTTTGAAACCATTTGTTTCTATTTATATTTCAATTGTTTTTAATTGAAACATCCCTCTCGAAACGTTGAATTGTATATTATTTTTTGCTTTATTTTAATAAATATAATCTGCCAGCAGTTCAATTACTACCAAACTGTTTTGGATGCATGGAAAATTCTGAAAGTGGTACTATAAACGGGGCACGAAAAAGTTCATCGAAAAAAGAATATGTTACTGTGCTACAAAAGAACGACGGTCTGGGAATGAGTGCGTGTGTACAATATATTTTTAGTTGTTTTAAACCGTGCTAATTACTTTTATGTAAATATTAATAATTGGTATTAAATTATAAATTAATGCAAAAATTCTGAAATTAACAAACAGATGCATCAAAAAAGAAATTTGTAAACATACAACAGACGCAATAGGAATACATGAGAAAAGGTACAAATTTCATGGATTATGAGTAGATTTATTGATCAAATATTGTTGATACTAAATGTTACGCCTTATCTGTTCTATCCTAGCTTTCAATCGGCTCGGTTATGGCTCAGTTATGGGATCGGCTATATGATGATAGCGATCTAGTTGAACATGCTCATCAGTCATACTGCTTCTCTAAAACACTCCTTCAAGGCTTTGTTGAACCTTATTTCAATTTATTTATCCGTTCATTTCTTTCTTGTTGGTTTCGACGAAAGAATATACATCTACAGTGCATCGTAGAAAATGTAAAGCAGCAATAAGAGATCAAATTTTTAGATTTCTACGTCATTTTTGAAGAAATGAAAAAAATCGAGATTAGCATGGAAGAAGTTTCGAAGGAGATGTGAATTTTTAGAGAGAATGAAAAAATAACCGTCTAAAGTAGCAATAATGGTCATGCGTCAAAGTTTTGGAGTGCCTAGTTTAAGTGCAGGAACACACTCTTTGTTTCCACTATCCCCTAGAAGCAATAATAATAATAGTTTGTACAGGGTTATCCCACCTATAAAAAAGGTTTCAGATCCTCTGATTCTCCAAGTCAGTGCTCTTTGAATTCCTATTGTTTATTTTTTTACATTTTATTATCTTATTAATTAAATTCATTATGAAGTAATGGGGACCGTAGATAAAAATGAGGTGAAAAGATTTACGTTCTAACAAAAACTTATAAATTATCACAATAATAATTAAAGGGAAATAGAAAAAAGGTAAAATGCTCAGGAGCTACAATAATACACAACCCACCTTCTATATTCAAATATTAAATACACCTATTTCATTTACACCAATCCCTAACAACAGTAGTCTTTATGAGTATATCCGGAATATTAGATGTCGAATAACCAATGGACGAATCAAATTGCAATCAGTGTACTACAAGTTACAAAATCCAGACCACGAGTTTATTCGACATTTAAAATGGCAGATAAACTCGTATATCTTCTGTGGCTTTTACCCTTAGTCGACATTCTCTTTCATCATTTTAAAACCTAATTTTATCGACTCCATTAAAATTAATCCACAATTCATCTCTAATTCACTCAATTTTTAGTTAACTTTTCTCCCAAACGAGGAGACTTTTGAGTAGTTCACAGAAGAAGTAGTAGAAGAGCCACGTAGAATGTGGAAGGTGATGATAAATGATGTGATAACAGACATGGTGATGGTGACGGCGATGATGGTGGTAACTCGAGCTCTAGCAGACGATAAAGAGTAGTGGTAGAACAACCATGTCTCGAAAAAGGCGAATGGGGGTAGTATTTAAAGATGCTACTTTCGATCCCTGCATGGATCAAAACCTGGAGTAGGATAAGAAGTTGAAAAATTGTGCTTTTTGGACGGACAACAACAAATTAGCACAGTTGTCGTTAACATTCTAAGTTTGCTTATAATGAATAAAATTTATTAATAAGCATATTAATTCAATTAAGTTAGTAGGCACGGTAATTTTGACCTACAGTGAATTCAACATATAATTGTTGAACAACATAACAAACGTAATGGATGCTTATGACTTAAAAAATACACTCAATATTAAACAAGTTCGGGAAGGTCGTCTCCATGGTTCTTTTGCATCGATATTTCATCAATATAGGTTAATAATAGCTATTGACACTGACCACGTGACTGAGCATTTCTTGCGAGGTATAAGATTGGGTGATTTTGTAGTATGTAGTTAAATACATAGTTTACTATATTTCACACATTTCTATCTCGTATAATAAACTCAAATCACTATTATAAATAAAAATCATTATTGAATTTAGAAAAAGAGTCGTGCAATGTTCTGCTAACTATATGGTGAAGACCGCACATGCTTCTATTCTCCTTTTGGAGAGTTGGGTCTTATTTTTTAGATTTTACCATACCGACTAGCTTAGTTGTAGGACTTAGACAACCACTTCCCTATAATGAGAAGTTCCAAATACATAGCAATTTACGTTATATACCACCACATCTTGAGATACCTATAGGCTTATCGAGGGCACCCAGTTGAGAGTCAACTTCATTAGGGCCATAAGTTTTTTTTTTTGAGAACAAGAGTGATATTTATCAAGAAGATCACTAATTTTGATGTCTTGATAGTTCGAACTCAAGACATCTAGAATCTCAGTCCAGAGCAATTTACCACTTACACTTGCGCTAATGGTCCTTGACACATTAAGGCCACAATCAAACGACTAGTCAAGCTTTACTACCCAGGTTTCAACCTAGAGATTACTAGGCTCTTTGTTCTTTACATGATGGGGGTATGATTTCTACTCTAATCCATCCTCCACACTTTCAGTAGGAAATATTGTTATTGCAGTTGCATAGTTCTCTCTCGATTCACCTATCTTATTTGATTGGGGCACACCTATTATTACATATTTATATCCATCGTTGGACGTGCAGTGTGTCAATATTCAAAGAGGGACATCACATAGGGAATTCTAAAAGGTACCATAGTATTGGTATTACATTTCACCTACAATTTTTCATATATGATGGTTGACACACAACTAGCATTATTTTTTTTCTTGAATTTGTGCGTGGACCCCTTAGGATCGGCATAGAGCTGTGGAGGAGATGCACACATGTTTATGCTGTTACGCTAAACCAATTAAAGTTTAGACTAAGTGTGATATTGTCATTTGGCAATCGTATGATGGTCCCCTTTCTTGACTTACCCAACCACCTAACACGTTGGCTTCCTATCCACTATGTAATTTCGACTACTATCTTCTCCATCATATGGGGCTTGTGTGGTATCTTGATGAGTGTGGTAGTTGATAGAGTAAAGAGTGTGCTGTAGGAGAAATTATGTAATTTATTACGGAAATTAACTCTTATGTAAGAATCTTGTTCGAAATAAAGTATGCTTTTAGTTTTATTTTTTTATATATGTTGTTATATAGAGATATAAATAAAATAATAAATATATTAAACATATATAAGTATAAAATCCTTAGGAGAAGTATTTTATCAATTGCAATTGCTATTGTGTTCGTAACCACGAGTATTGAATTGATATATAAATAAATGTTTCATATAAAATGAGTAAGTAAACCATAATGCAAGATCATGTTTTCAATACGATTAAATATAATAAGGATCTTGTTGTGTTAAAAACAACACAGACCAAGAATAGCAAGATATACCTAGGATTTTGATCGCTGAAATGTGTTAGTTTCGATCTGTTTACTTAAGTGCAATATATTCGATATCATTAAAATATTAAGGATGATGGAATGCATTTTTGTAAAGAAACCCAATGCAGTCCTAAAGTAAATAGCTTCTCTTTTGAATAGTTTGACATTTTAAAAGAGAAAGTGAAAGTTTGATAATGGTAATAATGTTGACATAGTTGGGATGAAGAGAGTGAATGGTTACTTATGCTTTATGAAGAGATAACGGAACCGCAAAATTTTAAGATATTTACAGATGTTTAATATGGAACAAGAATATGACCTCTATTCCAAATTTATTTTTCATATAGAAAATAAGATCCAATTCTTCAGTTCGAGATAATTGGTCTAAAACTCTCAGCTGTAAATTACTTACAGTAAAAGACATGAATAGCTTGTAGTAAGTGGTCAAATGGAACTTCGTATTTCAAACATTGTTATAGTAACAAGAAAATAGTGAAAGCATACCATATGACATTTGTTAGTGGACACATCGAGTTTTGGAAGATTACATTTTTTTATGCAAAATATTATTAATGAAATAATAGCTATTTTAGGTTATGACCGAATATAGATATAGTTTTATTTTAATTTTGAATATTATGGATATTTGGTATATTGAAATGTCATCTTTATAGAGCAATAAATCTAAATCCATTACCACTAAAAACTCCGACCACTTCGTATATTGAAATGGAAGAGAGTCATTATGAGGGTCCTAGACAACAAGTGATTGAATTAAAAATGCAACAACTTGAAGTTGAACTAAAACAACAACAAGATTTTCCGAAGCAACAACAATACTCGCACAGCACCACTGTATCAGTGTTAGGCACTCCGACTTTAGTTCATAAGGTCATAGATTTGAATCCTATGTAGCGTGATTTGAATCACTGGACATACGTTGACTTGCATTATGTTATATACTAATTAAGAATTGTTGTACAACTATATACTACCAGCTAAGTGTCCAACTTAAAACACAACAATACCAACCACAACACTGATGAATGGAGCTACAACATTGACAATGTAGTACAATCCAATCATATAATGTGCACATGCAGGTATGTGGCTACTATTGGCATTGCATGAAATAGTATTGATGTCGGAGGTTGATACTTTAAATGCCTATTGTTCTCGAATAGTTGTGGATTGGCAACATGGATTGACGAACGTTTCCCTCCATAAAGCTGCTGATTACGCATGGGAATTAGAAGAAGAAATAAGGATACTTAGCAACCGACTACATGCACTAAGAATTCAGATACCTCACCTTATTTGGTGTAGTAATTAGAAGATGTATTATCATTTATGTATTTATCTATCTTTGTCCAAGTGAAATTAGTGTATCTTATTATTGCATTTTTATAGTGAACTTTAAATTGAATGGAAGTATAAACCAAATGCATGATGTATGAAATTAATATGATAACGTACAAACAAATACAAATACTATGAAGCAAATACAATAACTTATGAATGAAATACAAATACTAAAATGAAACTTCAAACATTATTTAAATTTACCCAAAGTGTGGAAGCCAACTATATCGAAGTACAATGGTATCGTGACTATTGTAATAGGTACGATATTCCTAAATACAACACGGATCAAAGGTAAGACGATTTTGCACAGACAAGTCTTTGTCTTTCACTTCTTTGATTATTTTGCAGTATTATTCGCAAAATCTAGTAAAGCACTTCTAGTATTTAAAGTAGTTTTCATTATAGTACCATCTGGTTCATTATTATAAACCTCATTTGAAAGCCTAGGGGTCAAATTAATGTATATGGCGAACTAGTTACTACATAAGTTAACATAAATTATCTGACAAAATAAGTTAATTAGCTGAAATAAGCTAACCGGCAGTATATAAATAAGTAAATAAAAATGATCACATCAAGATTTTTATACTGGTTTAGACTCTCATCCTACGTCCAGTCTTAGAATTTTTTGTGGAATTTCACTATTTTAACCCTCACTTGACCTGAAGGAACAAGTTTACAATAACCTTCCCTTGCTGCTGAACATGACTTCACAAGCTATCTGTTGGCTCTACAATGGGACTTTAACATCAATATAAAAATGTATTTGTAGAATTTTTGTAGCTTGCTACACGAATATCTCATTTTCAGTGCAATCTCTTATATTCTACATTGTAAAATCTCTAAATTAAATGAACAAGGGTTATAGAAGTATTTTGATTGTTGTAGATATGGGAATGAATGATTGCTTTAGAAAATTTAGAGAGCAGTGAATGTAAAATGCAATAATTAAAGATGGAGAAAAAATAGCAGAGCAAGAATTATTGTTTGATATATTAGAGAGAAATCCCATATATAGATGTTGTGAGGATGCATATGAGTGGTTGCTTCTAATTGAAAACGAAGAGAAAATACTTTGGAATGAAGAGGAAGAATAACCAAATAAAGAGACTTGACCAAAATATGAAATAAGCTTTCAAAAATCCTACATAGCAACTTCAAGTCAGACATAGGGGAAAGCTTGGGTGTCAACCAAAGGCAACTACATAGTAGTTCAAAAATTCAGTAAAAAAACTCAGCCACATTGTTTATAAATGTCAGCCTATAAATTTTATACAGGTCGACATGTATAACATATAAGTCGACTTATGTAAAACTTATGGGTTGACAAGTATGGCCCTTTTTTCATTTTAATTTTTTTTTTCTTTTGATTTTTTATGCCTTTTTTATAGTCGAAAAAATCCTAAAATATTTTATGACGTTTCAAATTTGGAGTGATTCGGAGATCTTTTATGGGGTTTTAATAAATCTTGACTGACTTGATAATTAAAAGATTTGATTTTTGTATCCTTTGTTTATCTTTGAGTATTTCTTCAACGTTATTATTTTCAAATAGATTTGTTAACTTCATTAGATGTCTCTGAATGATTGTTCTCCATTGTAGATGTCTTCGTTTGATTTATTTTGATATTTTTGTTATATTCGCCTCTCCCGAACTTCCATCAATCACTATCATAACTTAGCTTCTATATTAGTGGTACTATACTTGAAATAACTTAACCAAATCATTAGTAAAATTATCACATGTTTTTTATCATTAAAATAATAGAACCATATTCCTAACATTCTCTTCCTTTTTGATAATGGCAACCATATGATTTTTATAATAAAACCCCCCTTGAATTATTACTCCCCTCGTATCTATGTATTCCCCTTTCTCCCGAATCATTATCCCCCTTGTACCTATGTACTCTCTGGTTGATGTGCTCAAGTTTTCTGCATTTCCCCCATTTGCCATCAACAAAAAAGACTAAAATTTAAGTAATAACATACTTGGTAAAATATACTTCTCTCCTTTTGTGGTATTATTTTTGTAATTAAGACAATAGTCATTTTAGTTTAAATCATTTAAAGCACAAATTTCTTATTCTCTTCTCAATTTAACATACGTATCTTCTTGTGGTGGTTTAGTAAAAATCTTTGCAATTCGATTATTTGTGTTAAGAAAATGAAAATGACATTTCCTTTTGATATGTGGTCATTGTCTAATATCAACGTGTTTTATTCTTGAGTGATAAACTGGATTTTTTGACAAATTAATTTCCCTCGTGTTCACAATATATAGGAGACTTAGTAATATTTACTCTAAAAAGTTTAAGTGCTCATTGCATATATATATATATATATTAATTGTGCTCAACCTAACGCTGTAGAAATATATTCTACATCACAAATTGATAACGATACGCAAATTACTTCTTACTTAACTTGGAGACTAAGGACTAGCCAATAAAGTGACATGTGCCACTCGTGCTATTTCTATCCATCTTGCTACCTCCAAAATCAACATCTCTATATGATAATTACTCAATAGGACAACTATTTGAGTAGAAAAGTCCATAATCCTTAGTTTTGATTATTATAATATATTTTTTATCACTCCACTCTTAAGGGTGACTCCACAAGGTTGGCTTGAACTACAGCGCACAAGCAAACACTCATAATTATATGCAGTCGGTTAGCAGTTAGGTAAAGTAGTGACCCGATCATACTATGATATAATCATTGGTCAACCACTTTTCTGTTTTCATCATGATTTAGACGTAAACTTGCGCCCATTAGAGTTGGTTTACCAGTCACATTATTCTTCTGAACCGTCTAATCAAATCTTTATAGTATTTTTCTTGATATATAAAAGTACAATTTTCTAGTGTTTAACTTGTAAACTAAGAAAATAGCTAAGTACTCCCATATGAGACATTTCAAATTCATTTTTTCATATTATGCGATAGTTTATACATAAGTTTTCATTTATAGATCCAAAAATAGTATCATCCGCGTATATTTGTACTACTGGTAAATCATTTTTATTATTTTCATAAATAAAGTAGAGTTAACTTTACCAATTTCAAAAGATAGCATTTTAACCTATCATACCAAGCAAGTGGTGCTTGTTTAAGGGCATAAAGCTCCTTTTTGAGCTTATAAACATGGTTAGAGTATTTTCCATGCTTAAATTGAGGAGTTTGCTTTACATAAACATTTTTTCTTATAAAGCCACTTAAAATAAAACACTTTTTGTAGGATCGCATTAACCCTAAAGAGGGAGTGAATATGGTTTACTAAAAAATTTCACAGATATATATAAATTGCAACACAGATAATAACATAGTAAATGCGGAAATTAAAAGTGACTCACAAGTTTACCCAGTTCTAAAAAACTCGCCTACTGCTGCCCTTAAGGTTCTACTAGGAATTAAACAATCCAACGCTTATAGACCCTATAAACTCGCGACCCTCGCTAACCTGATTGTTCTAACCCAACGCTCAAAGCTCTACCACAACTCTACCATAGAGTTGCGAATTCTCTAACTACGCCACACAGCTCGTAACCTAGTTAACACTAGAGTTTAACAAAGTTCAAAAAAAAGAAAATACAATAAAAATAAACGAAACCCTAAATTGAAATATTAATTCAATTTAGCTCGATACAAGCAACGGCGCAGAATGATGCGATTAAGAAAAATAAAAGTTGATTATCCTCTTCATATTCAATTATCTGTTCCTCCTTTTCCTCTTTTAGCCCTTTTGTCTTTTGCTTTAACGTTCTCAAAATTAGGGTTTCCTCGATTCGAAGCTTCTAGTTCTAATGTTCGGTTGGTCGAAGAAAGATGTTAGCTTTGATGCTTAGTCGATCGAACTCCTTGCTTGAATACTCTTGGTCGCTTTGTTGTCGAGTTGGGTGTTGATAAATTGGTACGTGATTTTTGTCCTTTTCAATTTGTAGTGTTCTCGACTTCGATTCAAGTTATAAATTGGTTCTTGATTTATTTCTTTGCTTGCTCTCTAATTTTGGTCGAACTCGAATACTTGCCGGGTGGAATTTATAGGAATCATTTCCTATATTTTCGTATATACTTTTGGTTTGAATTTTTCAGAGTTTGATTTTCTCGACCATGGATTTTTGAACATACGCCTTTTAGATTTCTGACTTTGTCGCCAGTCTGATATATATTCAAAATTTTTGAATATACATTCAAATATATTTTAACCGGTTGGACCTTGACTTGTTCAAAAATGACATTGCTCGAATGCTTTCTGAGAATGCATTTTGATTTGTTCAAATATATGCTGGTGCTTTCTGATTTTGGTATTACTTGTTGAACTATTTTGCTGGTGTTTGTATCTCCGAATTGCCTCTATATGCTTTACTGTTTATCAGGTGTCCAGTGACGATGAACTCTATTCAGGTGATGTTGTATCTTGCTTAATGTTTCCGGTTTGAGTTGTTTGCTGTGTCTACTGCTTTATTGCTCGAAATTGATACCTGATGTACATGTATATGCACGTACTTGGTTGTTTTCATAGTTGAGAACTTATGTGCACTTTGCATTCCTTTGCTGAACTTATAATTGGATCTATCTAGTGTGCAAGGATGTAACAACCTAGAATTTCAGTCATTTGAATTTGGAATATTTAATAGATTTTAAATATTAAAAAGTTAATTTTATAAGTTAAATAACTTGAATTTCAAATATAGCGATTTATTGGATAATTAAATTATTGAATTTAATATTTGGAATTATTTAAATAATTTAATCCTGAATTTAATATGAATAAAAATGAGTTTGAAAGTTGAATTAAAATTCTATTTAAATAAGAATGAAGATAGTAAAATTTTAATTAGATTTAAAAGTGATTAATTTGGTTTTTATAATAATTCGTTCTAATTAACGTGTAAAATAGCCTTCTAGGTCACAGTCTCGGATTTCGACGAAATTAGTTTCATTGGATCCATAATAATGAATTATTATATGCCGTCGAATTTCGTGGCGATTGGACGTATCGTTTGGGTGTGCGAGATCGAAACGCATAGAAACTAATTTCAGAAATTTATAATATAATTGGATTTGAAAAGCTATCTTTTGTATATCATCAAATTAGACCTCGAGACTAGTTCCATTGTGTTCAGAATAAGTGTATTACATATAGAATGTCGGGCGGCATGCCTCGTTTGGGGATCAAGATTTTAAGAGGGTATAAAGCCAGATACTTTCAAATAAAATAATAGGTACCCATCACTTCAGCCCATACCTAGCCCATACCATCCACTATTCAAGCCATACCCATTGCCCTGCTTAAACGCACCTAAATAGAGAAAAGTTCGCCATTTTCTTCAATTTAAACCATCATCAATCCAATGGCTGTCGTTGACCAGAGCCACTCGAGACGTTTTTAAGCTAAGGTTCCTTCATGTAAGTTGTTCGGCATAGGGATACGAAGGCAATGCATGGTGGCGACTGGTTTTGGTGGAGCGTGGCGCCATAATTTGGAGGATGACCAAAAAATGAGCTATGGAGCTCGGTCGAGGTGGTGAATGGAACGGAGGATCAAGGCCTATAGCGTTGGAACGACGACGTGGAGGTGGTGCTGTTGTGGTCGAGCGGTGGCGTGGAAGTGGCGGTGACGTCGGGATTTTTCGAGTTTGACATGCGTAGTTCTATGGAGTTTTCAGGGAGCTACGGGGTGATAACATGGACGAGGCCGCTGGGTTGGGTTCGTCGAAGGGAGGCGGAGCTCCGGTGGTCGAGCTATGGGCTGGCGTGGCCTGAGGTGACGTGGGAATGGTCGTGAAGGGGGCGACCTAGGTTTTAGTCGCATACGAGATGGATGGGGAAAAGGGATTAAATTATTTTTATAATAATGGTAATTGGTTTGGTTAATTTATGTAATTAGCTTAATTAAGTTTAAATTAAAATCGTAAACTTATAAATTCAATATCTCATTCATACGAGGTCCAATCAAGATGCGGATTTTTGCATTGCGTTCGTAATGACGAAAGCTTCGTGATGGAAATGGTTTGGTCAAATTATGAGCATACAGAGATTTGGGCTAAATCAGACGTCGTTCGATTTTAGTTCCAAACCGGAACGCCTCGGCGACAATAGAAATTCTGGTGAGTTAAACTCACCTTTTTGGCTAACCAGTATGTTATATAGTAATAAAAATTATTGATTGGATGTTGGATGATTTACTTTTTTGTTAGTTGGTTTGGATTTATTCCCACCCATGGAGCGGATGACCATTTATATATACCCCCGCGTAGTAGCGGATGACCCATATTATATAATTATATACAATTTGTGATGCAGAGGGATAGGTTGGAGGGATCCACAAGGATTCCTCACCAATGTTGATTTTATTTACATATATATGTCTGGATACATATACGAGTTGTGAGGCAGGTGGAAACAGGTTGGAGGAATCCAACAGGTTTCCTCGCCATTTTTTGGAATGTTTTCAATAGTATTTTTGTTGAATGATTATGGAATATCAAACCTGATTGTTAACCCTATTGGTTATTACATTGTTATATGAGCAACTAAAAACGCTGTAGTGATAGGAAATCAATATTGACATTGGTTAAGCGTTTGTTAGCTATTGGTCTAAAATTAGTATTCTAAAAGTATTATAAATTGCCATTTGAGTTGGAAATGGGTTTTTAAGACAAGAAAGGATTTTAAATCCAAAATTGGGTTTCGAAAATATTTTTTGAAAGGATTTAACTTCTATTTTATTCCAACCTATTTATCTATCGTTTTCTAAGTGATTTATTATATTTAACAATATTTTAAAATGGTATTTATTATATTTAACATTGTTTTAAAAAGTTATTTATTATATTTAACATTGTTTTATAAAGATTAATTATTTATATTTATTATTGTTTTATTTTTTTTATATTTAATATCGTTTTAAAGTAATGTATTTAATGTTGTTTAAAAGTTATTTATCAACGTTTTAATATTTTGGAAAGTTAATTATTTTAAAAATAAATATGGCTTGGAAATAATAATAAGGATTATTAATAATGTTTTGGAAATTAATTATTATTATTTATAGAAATGGTAAAGATTAATTATTATTGTTTTTATTAATAATGTTTTGAAATTATTAATTTTTATTTTTAAGATGTTTTAAAGTCAATAATTATTATTTATTGATAATGTTTATTATTATAATAGTATTTCAAAGTAAATGATTAGAATTTATTTATAAATGTTTTCGAGATTATAGATAGAGTTTTATAAACAGATTTGGATTTTATGAGAGGGATCTTATAACATGGTCTGGGAAACTTAAGGGAAGATTAGTAAAAGGGTAAAAAGAGTTTTATAAATGGTTTTAGATATTTATAAAAGAATTTAAGAAAGGGGTTTATAGGTCTATTAAAGGAGTTTATAATTAGTTTTATGGGATTACAAAGAGTTTATAAATGATTTGAGAAATGATGTAGAGACATAATAATGGTTTCTAAGATTTATAAAATAGTTATAAATGGGTTTAGAGATTTATAAAGGAATTTATAAACGGATCTAGAATTGCGAAAAGGGAAATCTTCCTCCGTTTTGTGAATATACTTATGCTATTAGATAAGCATATGGATATTTTCTAAGTATTGATAATATAGGGATTTGTGAATATATATTCGTAAAAGTATTTTGATACAAATATTATAAAGTGAACTTAATTAATAAAAAAATTAAGTAAGGGCTAGTGGTTACTTATGTGTTTAACCAATGTTGGCTTTCCCCTTTTGAATTAAATCCCCCATTTGAATGTATGTTCGTTGATAGTTAAATAACCGACTATCAAATATGGACCTAAAATGTAATTTTAGAAATATCTAGGAGAAACATGTGAGTTATATGGCACAGATCTATGATGATGTTGTACTATGCGTATAAATCTCGTTTCGTTCTCCTAGGACAAATGATAAGGAAATCCGTCCACTAACGGTTAGGAGGTGATCTCCACTCTTATTGAATGCTTATTTCCTAAAGAATTGAGGTTGAGTTTACTAAAAACTATCGAATATTGTTTCGAAGAGACCGGGATTGGATAGTTATCCAAAAACCACTTCGATCCAACTCAAGCGCTTCAAAGTGAAGATATCTTGAAGATGATGGAATTGAGGACGAAGCTCTCAAGCGTTTTGTTCGGTCCCAGAACAAACTTGTATGGATGAATGCTGGTATTGCATTGTTGCTTAGAGGACAGTGTTAGCATTCCAAGTGGGAAGTGCTATATGAAAGGTAAAACGTAGCCTCAAGCCTTATCAACCAGGAATGACTAAAACAGGGGAGATGCAGCAGGGCTAAATGGGTTGCTCCCAAGTAGGGTATGATCATCCCTATCTAGGGTCGATATTTTGTCTCATTTGTATGCTTCGGGGCCCACTAACGGAGGGGTGATCATATTCGGTTATATCCAGTAAAGGATAGGCCGGCTCTGTGTTGGCAAGGGTTGATTGGTTCGACCTCGGTGTTATTTTATCTAGAGATGCACTGTGACGGGCGATGCCCCAATAACTCAGTCATTGTATGGAACCCATTCTCCAATAAGTGTCGTACGGACTTAGTTGTGCCCAACTATGCTGAAACCTGAGATGCAAGCATTTTGACTATATTCATATTTTACTTTGACCCTTATACATTATTATAATATTAATGGATTTTCTATAGAAAATGCTTTGGTTATCGTAAGATAAAAACCCGTCTGTGTTTATGTGCGGCGTGGTCTTACGAGGTACTTTTGATTTCAAAGGTTTTTATAACTTTGAAATTCAATTGAGCGTGTTTTCTCACGCTGGTTTTCCAGACTGAATCAGATGTTTTTTTATTATAATGCTCCTACATGTCCCAAAGAGGTAGTATAAGGCCTTGATGGGTTGATTTGGTAGGTGCTTATAGTCACGAGGCTGACCGTAAAAGCAGATTCGAGGTACCAGTGTATGCCATGGTGGTGTTGGGATGGTTGAAAAGCCATCGGTAGTCACTGATGAATGGTTGAAAAGCCTACCTATCGTCACTGTTGATGGTTGGAAACCTAGACCATTACATGTGGTATTAGAGCTGAAGGTTATGCGAAAACCTTGGCTTTGGTGGGAATTACTCATTAGAGATAGGGTCAGTAGTACCCTAGAATGAGTTTGAGTGTATATATATTTGAGCACGTATTTATCAGTGAAAAAAGGTTTATATTGTGTTGATTGATCTGTTGAGTGGCTTATGGATTCTGATCAATACGAGTAACTAACGTTATTGATAAGGATCTACAAACACTTGAACAGAGAAATTCGACATAGTATTGTTTTGAATTGGGTAAAAAATAATAATTTCACCTTGATTATATTTTATATATATAAAAGAATAATTTTTAGAAATTATTATAGTATATGGTGTGTTTGGTTGTTAGTGAATGATAATATTTGATTATTATCATTTGTTGTTTGTTGTTTGTGTTCTAACAATTTTTTATTATTATAGTGTAAACAAGATAAACAATTAAGGAATTGTTTTATAGAACCATAGTGAAATTATATATAAAGGAAGTTGATAAATATGGTTTGTAAATAAAAAGGATTAAAAGCTAAGGCTATGTTTGGTTTACCGTTTTTAGTTTTGAGTTTTCGTCCATACAAAAATACGAACAACGCATGTATATTATGAAAAATGGCCATTTTAGAAAACGAATTTAACACACAAAATAGAAAACAACTTTTTTTCATTTTTCGTGTTTTGAGAAAAACGGAAGCACGAGCAACAATTCATCCTTCCGTCGTTCCTCCATCCACTTCGTGGTCCCCTCCAATCTTTCGTGCATCCCTTCCGACCTCCCTTCATTCTTCTCATATTTTATAATTAATGTTGAAAACTCAAAATATAAAATACAAAATAAACCAAACGACCCCTAAGAATTTGAGAATTTAAATCCAGTTGATTTTGAAAAGGGTTTTTCAAAGTTTTGGAAAATAATAATATTATCTGGAAAATGTTTCTAAATAGAAATATTTGAAAATGGAATTTAAAAGAGATAAAAAGCACTGAACTCACTTCGGTCGCTGGAAAATAATTTTGATGATGACTGCAATATCATCGACGTTCATTTTTGGGTTTCCAAGAGAGGAATTGCTACCATAGAAGTTTTGTTTTGGTAAAATTAGTTTTGATTTAAAATTCAAAAGTACAATTTGAAATACAAAGAAAATAATTATAGTATCGTTTCAAGATAATTTGAAATAAGAACAGGGTGTTTAAGACTCTAGGAATTTTCATTTAAGTGTTTTATGAAAATATGAGAAAATAAGCTTTATAACTTATAAAATTGGGAATTAATAAGCTAAAGCAAATTTTTTAGATTTACTGTATATAAATTGTCAAGAAAGGCAAAATTGAAATAAATTTTTACTTAAGTTAAATAAAATGAATTTTGAAAAGAAATTTAATCTAGTTAGGTCAAATGAAATAATTTTTGAAATGAAACTGAATTTGATTTGAAATGAATCAAACAAAATAAATTAGTAAATTGAATATGTTTTGGAATGTCGTTGATAGAACTGGATATGAACTTAAGTTATGAAGTGATAATGAACATGAGAAGTTTTATATAAATGTTTATAATAAACTTAAGTAAAATTTAATGGAATGGTTCTTAAGTAACATTAGTATTGAAAGGAATATACTAAGTAATAAATGAAAGTGAGTATAGCAATGCGAATAATGATTATGAATAAATGAATGCAAATAAAAGAATCTGAATAATGAGAGACCAATTGAAATAAATACGTAAGTTGTACGTATATTATTTTACTTGCATAACTGTTTGATCCAGATTCGAATATACGATTTCAAGATGATTTACACCAGTCTGAGTTAGATTTTTTCACTCGATTCTTGAGGGCGAACACTAGATATGGATTTTTGATTAATTCTTGAATTCTCTATCATAATATATGGCTATGCAAGGAGAATGACGATTTCTGATCAAGGGACCGGAGCTGAGTTTGCACTAGAGTGGTGTGTTAACGATACTAGTTTGGAAGTGAGATTGTGTGATCGAGCGAGTGATCGGATATGATATTCCGTACGGATGATATATGTACATCGTATGGGCTTTAATAAATTAAAAGTTGACATTTGAAAATGAAAATTGATATGGTTATGAATTATTTGATTGGATATTATGTATAAGCAAGATGCAGGTATATAGAAGCAAAAGCTAGTTTGATGCTTTTTGTTTCACGAGTAGAATTTGGTTGCCCGACAAATGGGTACATGTTTATATCATTGTTTGAATTTGATGGTTTTATGATTGAGCCGCTTGGCTTTTGTTTTCTTTGGCTGGTTTGGGCACATAGTGACAGTTATAGTTGTTCCGATCGAACCGCGCAAAAGAGATGCTAGTAAAATTTTCCGTAAATTTAAGGCGTTAGAAAATTTTTGAGAATTTTGGCAAATTTTTGCTAACTAAAATTGGATGTTTATGTTATAACTTGGAATGATATTAGTTAGAATCTATGGATGGATTTAAAGATGTAGAAAAGGAAATAGCAAAGTTTCGACAAATTAATTTTTGAAAGTTAAAGGCTTAAAAGAAATTGGTAATCTATTTCAACTAATTGGTTTAGGAAGTTAATGGGTTTGGGGCATTTTTCTTCACTTGGAAATTTCGAGGACGAAATTCTTTTATGGGGGGAAGAATGTAACGACCCAGAATTTCAGCCATTTGAATTTGGAATATTTAATTGATTTTAAATATTAAAAAGTTAATTTTATAAGTTAAATAACTTGAATTTCAAATATAACGATTTATTGGGTAATTAAATTGTTAAATTTAATATTTGAAATTGTTCAAATAGTTTAATCCTGAATTTAATGTGAATAAAAATGAGTTCGAAAGTTGAATTAAAATTCTATTTAAATAAGAATGAATATAGTAAAATTTTAATTTAGATTTAAAAGTGATTAATTTGGTTTTTACAATAATTTGTTTTAATTAACGTGTAAAATAGCCTTCCGAGGCACTATCTCGGATTTCAATGAAACCGATTTCATTGGATCCGTAATAATGAATTATTATGTGCCGTCGAATTTCGTAGCGATTGGACATATTGTTTAGGCATGCGAGATTGAAACGCGTAGAAATTAATTTCAGAAATTTATAATATAATTGGGTTTGAAAAACTATCTTCTGTATATGATCGAATCAGGCCTCGAGACTAGTTCCATTGTGTTCAGAATAGGGGTATTACATAAAGAACGCTAGGTGGCATGCCTCGTTTGGGGTTCGAGATTTTAAGAGGGTACAAAGCCAGATATTTTCAAATAAAATAATTGGTACCCATCACTTCAACCCGTACCTAGCCCATGCCATCCACTATTCAAGCCATACCCACTGCCCTACTTAAATGCACCTAAATAGAGAAAAGTTCACCATTTTCTTCAATTTAAACCATCGCCAATCCAACGGCTGCCGCTGACCAGAGCCACTCGAGATGTTTTTAAGATAAGGTTCCTTTATGTAAGTTGTTCGACATAGGGATATAAAGGCGATGGACGATGGCGATTTGTTTTGGTGGAGCATGGCGCTGTAATTTGGATGATGAACAAAAAATGAGCTATGGAGCTCGGCCGAGGCGGTGGAGGCGAACTGGGGATCAAGGCCTATGGCGTTGGAACGACGACGTAGAGGTGGTGCTGGTGTGGTCAAGCCGTGGCGTGGAAGTGGCAGCAGCACCGGAATTTTCAAGTTTTACGTGCGCAGTTCTTTAGTGTTTTTTGGGAGCTACGGGGTGATAGCATGGACAAGGCTGATGGGGTTAGGTTCGTCGAAGGGAGGCGGAGCTCCGGTGGTCGAGCGGCGGGTTGGCGAGGCCTGAGGTGGCGTGGAAATGGTCGTGAAGGGCATGGCCTGGGTTTTAGTTGCGTAGGAGATGAAGGGGGAAGAGGGATTTATTTATTTATAATAATGGTAATTAGTTTGGTTAATTTATGTAATTAGCTTAATTAAATTTTAAATTAAAATCGTAAACTTATTAACTCAATATCTCATTCATACGAGGTCCAATCGAGATGCGATTTTTTGCATTGCGCTCGTAATGACGAATGCTTCGCCTTGGAAATGGTTTGGTCAAATTCCGATCATGTTGAAATTTGGGCTAAATCGGACGTCGTTCGATTTTAGTTCCAAACCGGAACGCCTCGGCGACAACATAAATTCCGGTGAGTTAAACACACTTTTTTGGCTAACTAGTATGTTATATAGTTGATAAAAATTATTGATTGAATGTTGAATGATTTACAGTTTTGTCAGTTGGTTTGGATTTATTCCCGCCCCTGGAGCGGATGACCCTTTATATATACCCGCCTAGTAGCGAATGACCCATATTATATAATTATATACTGTTTGTGATGCAGAGGGATAGGTTAGAGGGATTGAATAGGATTCCTCACCACTGTTGATTTTATTTACACACACACACACAGATATATATATATATATGTGTGTGTGTGTGTGTGTGTGTGTTGATACACATACGAGTTGTGATGCTGGTGGAAATAGGTTGGAGGAACCTAATGGGATTCCTCACCATTTGCTGGAATGTTTTCAATGATATTTTTGTTAAATGATTATAGAATCTCAAACCTAATTGTTAACCCCATTGGTTATGACATTGTTATATGAGCACCTAAAAACCCTGTAGCGATAGGAAATCAATATTGACATTGGTTAAGTGTTTGTTAGCTATTGGCCTCAAAGTAGTATTTTAAAAATACTATAAATTGCCATTTGAGTTGGAAATGGATTTTTGAAACAGGAAAGGATTTCAAATCCGAAATTGGGTTTCAGAAATATTTTGTTTTAAAGGATTTAATTTCTATTTTATTCCAACCTATTTATCTATCGTTTTCTAAGCGATTTATTATATTTAACATTGTTTTAAAAAGTAATTTATTATATTAACATTGTTTTATAAAGATTGATTCTTTATATTTAATTTTTTTTTATTTTTTTAAATTTATATTTAATATCATTTTAAAGCTATAATTTTATGTTGTTTAAAAGTTATTTATTAATGTTTTAATATTTTGGAAAGTTAATTATTTTAAAAATAAATATGGCTTGGAATTAATAATAAAGATTATTAATAATGTTTTGGAAATTAATTATTATTATTTATTGAAATTGTAAAGATTAATTATTGTTGTTTTTATTAACAATGTTTTGAAATTATTAATTTTTATTTTTAAGATATTTTAAAGTCAATAATTATTATTTATTTATAATGTTTATTATCATTATAGTGTTTTAAAGTAAATGACTAAAATTTATTTATAAATGTTTTTGAGATTATAGATAGAGTTGTATAAACATATTTGGGTTTTATAAGAAGGATCTTATAACATGGTTTGGGAAACTTAAGGGAAGATTAGTAAAAGGGTAAAAAAAGTTTTAATAATGGTTTTAGATATTTAGAAAAGAATTTAAGAAAGGGGTTTATAGGTCTATTAAAGGAGTTTATAATTAGTTTTATGGAATTATAAAGAGCTTATAAATGATTTGAGAAATGATTTAGAGACGTAATGGTTTTTGAGATTTATAAAATAGTTATAAATGGGTTTAGAGATTTATAAAGGAATTTATAAACGGTTCTAGAATTGCGAAAAGGGAAATCTTCCTCCGTTTTGTGAATATACTTATATATTAAGATAAGTATATGGATATTTTCTAAGTATAGAAAATATAGGGATTTGTGAATATATCTTCGTAAAAGTATTTTGATACAAATATTACAAAGTGAACTTAATTAATAAAAAAATTAAGGGGCTAGTGGTTACTTATGTGTTTAACCAATGTTGTCTTTCCCTTTTTAAATTAAATCCTTGATTTAAATGTGTGTTTGTTGATAGTTAAATAACCGGCTATCAAATATGGACCTAAAACGTAACTTTGGAAATATCTTGGAGAAACACGTGAGTTATATGTCACAGTCATCTATGACGATGTTGTACTCTACGTATAAATCTTGTTTCTTTCTCCTAAGACAAATGATAAGGAAATTCGTCAACTACCATTTAGGAGGTGATCTCCGCTCTTATCTTTGACTTTTTATTTCCTAAAGAACCGAGGTTGAGTTTACTGGACATTATCGAATATTGTTTCGAAGAGACCGGGATCGGATATGTTATCTGAAAACCACTTCGATCCAACTCAAGCATTTCGAAGTGAAGATATCTTGAAGATGATGTAATTGAAGATGGAGCTCTCAAGCATTTTATTCAGTCCTAGAACGAACTTGCATGGATGAATGTTGGCATTGCATTGTTGCCTAGAGGGTAGTGTTAGCATTCCAAGTGGGAAGTGCTATATGAAAGGTAAAACGTAGCCTCAAGTCTCATCAACCGGGAATGACTAAAACATGCGAGATACAGCAGGGCTAAGGGGGTCGCTCCCTAGTAGGGTATGATCATCTCTATCTAGAGTCGATATTATCTCTCATTTGTATGCTTCAGGGCCCATTAACATAGAGGTTATCATATTCGCTACTATCCAGTAAATGGTAGGTCGATTCTATGTTGGCAGGGGTCGATAGGTTCGACCTCGGTGTTATTTTATCTAGAGATGCACCATGATGGGCGGTACCCCAGTAGCCCAGTCATTGTATGAAATCCATTCTCCAATAAGCACCGTACGGACTTAGTTATGCCCAACAATGCTGAAACTTGAGATGCAAGCATTTCGGCTATATTCATATTTTACTTTGACCATTAGACATTATTATAATATCAATGGATTTTCCATAGAAAATGCTTTGGTTATCGTAAGGTAAAAAATCGTCTGTGTTTATATGCAGTGTGATCTTATGAGATTCTTTTGATTTTAAAGGTTTTTATAACTTTAAAATTCAATTGAGTGTTTTTTCTCACGCTTGTTTTCCAAACCGACTCGGGTGTTATTTATTATAATGCTCGGGTCAGACCGAGCATATTATAGATTTAGTTTGGATGCTTGGAGCTTCAGGAGATGAGCTGGAGGTCCAGAGACGTATTCACGTATATGGTTCATTTTCCGCTGCTTTGTTATTGAAATCATCAGCATTTATGAGGACATGTTGTTATAACTGTCTAGGCTGATGATTGTGATTTGTTTTTGTACTCTGATTGATGCATGTACTTAACATCCTCTCTTTTGTAAAGAGCATTGATATTATATTATATATTGTTCCACTGCGATTTTGAGATTCTGTGTTGTTTTTAGTTTCTTTTCTCTTCCTCTTCTTTTCTTCTTCCTCCTTTCTTCTTTTTATTCCCCTTACAATTGGGTTTTTCCGGCATTCGATTACTTGGCATGCAATACAGTGAATGTATTAGTGTCGATTTTCGAGGGTCGAAAATCGCCGGTTGATACAATGTATTTCTCTCTTTGCTGATTCACTTTTGTGTGCATTTGGCCTTAGATGTTGTAGTATACATTGTTTCATCTGAAGCTTTGAATTGCTTTTCCATTCACTGTGTACATATATATACATATACATATACGTATATGTATATTGGTGTGCTTTCTTTTGCTGCTTCTGATAAGTGCACTTGAGTTGAGTCCGAAGCATGGTTGCACCTATGTACACTGCTTGATGCTCTTGTGTTGAGCTCGAACTTTCTTAGGGTTTGACCTCGTATATTTGTCCCTACAGTTTACTGATACAAGTGCGAATGGATTTTGTATATGTACACGGTCCTTATGTCATGTAAAGTGATAGTCTGTGCATGTCATATGCTGCTCATGTACATTTATTTTTGGTCCTTGTCTAAAATATGAAAACAGGCAATATTAATATTAATTTTTTTTGCTATTTAGGTTCATTTCTTTTTCCAGTTTACTGTGTTGTTTATTTGACAGGTATAGCAGATGGCTGGACATAAGCTGGAGCAAGTAAATCAAGATCAACATAAAAAACAAACTCAAGTGAGTGTGACTGAGTGAGTTAATATTGTATGTGAGAGTGTATAGGAATGTTGTATATATGAGAGTGGTAGTGAAAGTTGTATTGTATTTGAAAATGTAAATATAGTGGAAGCTAAATGTGTACTATTTGAATTTGAAATAAAATATTTGTTCAAATAAAATTGCAATTCATTTATTTCATTCTACAAAATTGCAATAGTACTATAACAAACACATTTAACGAATATATATGTTTGTTATCATCAAACAAAAAACTAAACCGTTATACTCTACACTTTTAACATCCATTTGATTAGGTTTGAAATTACGGTAATAGCAAAAAGCTAATACAATTCTATTGCTTCGAGTCATGCTATAGGAACAAATGTCTAATTATAATCAATTCCCTTTTCTTAGTTATACCCCTGTGCAACTGGCCTAGCTTTATTTCTGACAGTTTCACCATTTTCATAATTTTTATTTTTGTATACCATTTAGTTTTGATTATAGATTGATCACCATGTTTAGGAACTAATTCTCACACGTCATTATGTTGAAATTGGTTTAACTCTTCTTTCATAGCTAATATCCAATATTTGTCTTTTATGGCTTCTTTATAAATTTTCTTTTCTAAATTGGGTATAAAAGCAATATAACCCATTTAATTAAGTTGTGTTCGAGTAAAAAAATTAGTAGATACATCACTAAGTACATTTTCAATTGGATGATCTTTCAAAATCCTTTGTGGTGATTTTAAAGTAATATTATCTTGAACTTTATTAATTTCAACAGTCTTATTATTTTGTAAAACATATTATTTTATGACTGTTGGTTGGTTAATAGATATAATTTATGGTTCATCTTCAGTAAATTAAAAAAATTCATCGAAAGACGCAAATAGAGTTTCTTCAAAATATTTTTTCTTTTATCATAAATTCTATATGCTTTACCTCTTTTCGAGTAGCCAATAAAGACGCCTTCATTGGCTTTCGGGTTGAATTTCATAATTGGTCTTTCAGATTAAGCATGAAATAGCAAATAAGCTCCAAAAGTAGATATATGAAAAGTGTAGCCTCTTGATCTTCCTCATAACAGCTCAATACACTAAGTTAGATCTGCTATCTAGTCCACTCATTTAAGAGTACCTAAGATAATAATAAGCAAAACATTAAACCTCGAGCCAAACAACAGTCTGGTATGAGCGATCTATAATCTTAAAATACTATAAAAGTCGATATAGTATATAGGACATAAGGTATGAAGAATCATACCTGACCAACCCATGCATCCAAAGAGTTAGCACATAATAGTATATGCTAATGTACTATTATCATCATATTGGTATCCTACAACTCAAAGTACAACATGGGGTGTCTAGGCATCTAAGTCAATAATACCTACATCATGTGACATCCCAATCAAAGTAAAGAAAATGTAGCAAACATCAATCATCCTCACATCACTCTCTCAAATCCCTAGGTGAAGCCCCGAGTTTCCCATGTGTAAGCTCCTCCATATCCCAAAGTCTTACATCCAATTATCTCCAAGTAGAATTCATCGATGGTGCATCCATGGGATGGATCAGGGGTGTATCCATGGGATCGCGAAGTAAGTCCAAGCCAAACTACTTTACCCAAACTTTGCTCTATCAATAGGGACCTTCATCATTTGTGCACTACACCTTAAATGATCCATCATATCGATCATCCTTGTGCACAAAACCCAACAAAGAACAAGTCCCTAACACTAATTCGTCTATCGATCGGCATTTTGTCTAGCACAACCATATATATAATACATTTAATCAAATAATACATTACATACATACGAACGCATACATACACTCAATTTCGAATTCAATAATCAATTAACCTAAATCTAGCATATTTCCTAAAGTTGTGTATACATATGAACATGTGCAAGAATGAACCAAAATTCAATTTAAAACATTTGAAATTTATTTATAAATCATGGTTAAGTTTAGATTTTAGATCTAGTCAAAAACACGTTTTTAACTTTGAAAACATTTTAAAAACATCAATTTTGATATATTAACACTATAGTAAAGTGAGAGATATAAACCACTCACCAAAATACCAAAATGCACTAAAAATTAGGCAATTCCAATCCAACCACAAGGCACGATTTCCGAGGCATTAATTTCGAGATTTCAAGTGATCCCTTGATAGTCCCTATGCAAATTACCTTCCAATCACTAGATTTAGCTAATTAAAGTAAGGATTTAGGTTGGTCTTGCCTAAGAAGATAATTAGTTAACATTAGAATAGTATTTGGGAATAGTGGAAATGATTAGAGGCTATTACATCAAGTTGGTCAGGCACAAATCTCGAAATAGGTTAATGGGCCTAATCCAGGGTTAAGTTAATTACCTGCTAATCTATCTTAAAAATGTCTAACTTCAAACAGCCTTATCTCCTAAATGGTAAACCCGAAAACCTAATGTGACCACTCCATGAAAAGAGAAACCATCGTATCTTTCATTTGAAAGTGGTTTTGTACTAATTCATCTCCTATCAAAAGTTACATGGTTACAAGTTTTCAGGGTCATGATCATCCAATAAGTTTTCTAAGGGTCAGAAACATCATCACTCAACATTCCCCAACTTTATAGTCTCGTATGAACCAACTTGGATTTAAAAATAATATTTTATGATCCTACGATACATAAAATATGGGTCATTACACTCTCCCCACCTTTAAGAATTTTGCCTCTGAAATCCCATCAAATAAGGTAAGGTCAAACAATATAGTTACCTTGCATGCCTAACAACCATAAGCAAGCAAATCTAACATCAAACATGCATACATAAGCAGGAAATAAAACTTATGCAACCTCAGCATGTAAGGTACTAAACTCAGCAATATAAAATACCATTATGATATCAAATGTGAAAGTTAATGATAAAAATGGAAATCTTACCAAATAAAAAGCTCTGGGTAAGCGGTCCCTACGCTCTCCTTAGTCTCCCATGTGCAATTGCTCTCACTTTCACCCTATTGAACCTTCTTCAACTTCATCATATTTCTCTCAAGCTGTTTCGTATCATATCCAATTATACGAATAGGCCTACGAGGTCTCAATGCTTCTGGTTCAATTTCGGTATCATCCAGCTGATCAGATGTAACAATTATGCCCGAGCTGTGCACAAACTTTCGCATATGAGAAACATGGAACACAATGTGCATACCTGCAATCTTCTAAGGTAAGACTCTGTAAGCTAGGATTCTAATCCTCTTGAGTATCGCAAAAGGACCTACAAATCTTGGTGCCAACTTCCTTTTAATATCAAATCAAACTACATTCTTCAATAGAGAGTTCTTGAAAAACACCATATTGCCAATAGAAAACTAAAATCACATCTCCTCTTATTAGCATAACTCTTCTCTCTATCTTGATTAGCTTTCATTCGTTGTTGAATGATCTTGATTTTCTCCAAAGTCTCTATTATCATATATGGCCTTAGTATCAGTTCTCGTTCGCTTCCCGCCAATATGAAGGAGCATTGCATTGTCGGCTATATAATCCTCAAATGGTGCTAGACCAATGCTCGACCTATAACTACTGTTGTATATGAACTCAATAAGATGCAAATGATCGTCCCACGAGCCTGTAAAGTCAAATATACAAACCCATAAGAGATCCTATAGGATACTGTTCACTTTCTTAGTCTGCCCATTAGTTTGTGGGTGATAGGATATACTCAAATCCAGCTTTATTCCCAACACCTCTTATAAGATCTTCAAAAATCCACTCATGAATAATCGGTCACAATCACTTATAATTCTCTTCGGCATACCATGGAATCATGCTACCCACTTCACATAAAAATCAACCAGTTTGGATGTTGTCTTATTAGACTTTATGGGCATGAATCGGGCACTCTTTGTTAATCTATCAACTATGACCCAGGTGCCATCGTACCCTCCTCTATTCCTTGGTAATCCATCATTGAAGTTTATCGATATATTTTCCCACTTCCATTGGGGAATCTCAAGCTGTTGTAGTAAACCACTTAGCCTTTTATGTTTATCCTTCACTGGCTAACAGTTCAAGTTTAAGATGAATGTCCCGATATCCTTCTTCATCCCTTCCTAATAAAATTTCTACTTCTTATAACGATACATTTTATTGCCTCTGGGATGTATAATCAATCTCGAACGATGGCACTCACATAACTCCTCATTCCTTAGCCCATCAACATCAGGTATAAAAAAATCTTCCATCCTTGCGGAGCCAACCATAATGGTCAAGTACATACTACTACGTATCTCCAGACTATATTCCCATCTCAGTCTTAGCAATGATCTCAACTAGTATAGTGTCATGTCTTTAACAAGTACCAATTCGCTCTATTGAAGTAAATATGATGGTTAAGCTCACCAACATCTTTGGCTCTAGCTTGCGTTGAGGTCGAAAGTCATAACCAATAATATACTCAAGCTGCTTCCACTCTAAGAACATTGCTCCTAAGCTGGCGTGTCTCCCACTAAAATCATCAGCGATTGCATTTCCCTTTCCAGGCATATAGGAAATGTCGAAGTCATAAGAGGCCAAGAAATCTAACTGTCATTGCCAACGAAGGTTCAGGTCCTTCTGCGAAAAGAGGTACTTCAACGATCTATGGTCAATGAATAGAACAAACCTCTCTCCAAGCAAGAAGTGTCTTCATATCTTCAATGCAAACACTACCATTGTCAACTCCAAATCATGGGTTAGGTATTTCCGCTTATGCGGCTTCAGCTATGGACTAGCCTATGCAATAGCATTACCCCTCTGCATCATTATAATGCCCAGTCTAGCACCATAAGCATCTGTTTATACTATCAACTCCTCCACTTAAGAATAACTAATATTGGTGCACTCGTTAACCTTTTATTCAGACTGACGAACACATGCTCACACCTCGAATCTCAAGCAAAAGTACGATTCATCTTTGTCAAGTTAGGTAACTATGCTGCTACCTTTGAGCAGTCCTTCGTGGATCGTCTATAATATTTTGCTAATCCAAGGAAACTTCTTACATCTGTAGCACTCTTAGATCGATCACAATCCTAGACTACTGCAACTTTCACAGGATCTACAGCAATGCCCTGCTCAAAAATAGCATGACCTAAGTTGCACTTCCCTCCTCTAGAAGTGACACTTAAAACTTCAATCGGTGCTTCCTCAACAAGTCAAGCACCATACTAAAATGTATCTTGTGTTCTTCTTCAATTAAGGAAAAGACAATAATATCATCAATGAACATAAGCACAAACTTTTTGGTTGATCTCTGGTAACACGATTCATATGATCAATGAAGCATGCCAGAGTATTGGTCAGCCCAAATGGCATAACCAAACATTCATAGAATCCCGATGGTGTGTGAAGTGCAGTAATCGATGAGCTCTCTCTTTCTACTCTCAATTGATGAAACTCCATCACAAGGTCCAACTAAGAGAATATCTTCGCACCATAGAGCCGATCGAACAAGTCATCAATACATGGGAGTAGATACTTGTTCATCCTCATTACTTTATTCAGCTTACGGTAATCAACAAAGAGCCTCAAAGAGTCGTTTGCCTTAGTGGCGATAGGTTCTCCCTACTCGGAGATACTCCTATGGGTGAACCCCTTCCTCAATAGGTCATTTATTTGCACCTCTAGTTCCCTCTGCTCTTTGGGTGACATACACCTCAAAGGCATAACTATTGTCCCGACATCCTTTATCAGATCAATAAGGAAATCTATCTCCCTATATGGCAGTAATCCGATCAGCTCCTCAAATATATTTGGATACTTCCTAGCTATAGGCATCGATGACAACTCATAATGTGGGATCTCGAGTGAATATAGACTATAACCTAATCATCTACTAGGAAGCTTAACTCCATCCTCTGACAATTGTCAGTCCTTATCATCACTAATAGAAACTCACAGTCCACCCCTACTCCATACTTCTAAGGCCACCCAATTCCCAATATAATACCAAACCCCACAAAACTCAATATAGTACAATTACAAGCAAACATGCATCCATGACTCGATAAGGCTACATCCTGAAATACCATACACTAGTCAAACCTCCCATAGGGTTTGACATAATCAAAGGTTTGTCAACTAGGTCAGGTTTCGATCCTAATTTATCTACCGGGTCACTAGATATAAAAGAATGCGATGTACTGGTTTCAAGTAAAATAAAATAGGTATACCATATATAGAAGGCATTCCTTAGACATCCATTCCCTTTCCATTCTTATTCGTCAATGGAGCGCTTGACAAATTCAGGGTGGCATTTAATGCAGAAGCTTCCATAGCCTACATATCCTTTAATGGCTATGGGAAATTCTTCTTGATAACCCAAATTTTGGCAGTTATAGCATTTCCTTCACTCTTACAGTCCTTGCCCAGATGACCTCTATCCCAGTAGGTATAGCAAGTAGGCTCTTGCTTGCCTTTCTTTGGACGTCCCTCCCTTAGAATCGCATTCCCTTAGCCGGCTCTGGACAGTCCAGCTTGACATGTCCAAACTTGTGGCAGTTGTGGTATACTTTCTCTTTTCTCTTGCAATCATTGCCGAAATGGTCCCTCCCTACACATTTGTAATGAGTGGGTATCTAATTACCCTTCTTTTAGGCACTTTTGCTCCAGGACTGTTTCTCACCCTTGTTGTCCCTCTTTCTCTTACTACTACCACACATTTGCAGTTTAACATCTCCTTTAGTAATAATGGAATGTTATGATATCACTATTTCTCTATATCCATGGGGTTCCTCTTTGAATGTTTTGCATTATGTTAATGAACATCGCCTGCATTTCTGGGTTTATTGCTACCATAATGCCCCATCCCTTAGCTTCAAATGCAGAGTTCTCGATATGCCTTTCAATCCTTAAAAAAGGTAATTAGAATGATCAGTCTCTCATACAATAAAACTACATAAGTAGTACTCATGTGTGCAATGTGACTTATATTATATATACTACTATATTCTTTTAAAAACTAAAATAACAAGTATGCTGTCTCATATATCGTTCGATCCATCCTTGAGTGATAACTAATAATTTATCTCTAATGGATCCCGTGTGAACTTAGGTTAACCATGCAACCTAAGCTCGGATGACAAATGTGGCAACCACCCTACACCTCTGACATCCAATATACATGTGCGCTGGGATGGTACCCGATCGATATAGAGCAATGATCATGAGGTAAAGTAATTGAACTCCAAAGAAAGCCATTGTATATCTCTCAGTGCATAAGATAATATATAATAATCACATAGATATCAAACAGACGAGATAGTAATATAACTTGAAGAATCGAAATCAAATCAAAGTGTAGAAGATCCATCATAGTTATACAAGCAAATAATAATAGAGTTTATACATCAAATAATACATTTTGAATAAAATATCTCTAGCTAAATAATAGCATAGCACTAATAAATCTCCATGGTGATGCACAGTAGAAATAATAGCGGATAAGCTCCAAAGGTATATATATGAAAAGCATAGCCTTCTGCTCAACCTCTGAACAACTCTATGCACTAAGTCAGATCTGTTATCTAGTCTACTCGTTCAAGGGTCCCAGAGATAATAAGAAGTAAAGTATAAAATCTCGAGTCATATAATTGTCTGGTATAAGTGATCTGCAGTCTTAAAATACTATAAAAGTCGATGTAGTAAATAGGACACAAGGTATGGAGAATCATATTTGACTTGCTCTACATCCAAAGATTTAGCACATAATAGTATATGCTAATCCACTATCATCATTATGTGGGTGTACCACTCAAAGTACAACACGGGGTGTCTAGACTTCTAAGTCAATAATACCTGCATCATGTGACATCCCCAGCAAAGCAAACCAAACATAGAAACCATCAATCATCCTTATATCACTCACACAATTGCATTGGATATAAGGTAGCGTGTACATCCATATCAATGGCCAAAGACTTCTTTACAATCTTGGTTTCTTGATACTCGACTCCATGCCACTTCGAAGGGTAGGAAACTGGACTTACAGTCAAAGTCTAAGGTAAGACATATCTGAAGTCAAAGATCTAGGATATAGTCAAATCTAGAAGAGCGCCCTCACATGGCCCCTCTTTACGAGCACACATTGAAAACTCCATATATCAATGATCCCTTAGCACATGTTTCCATAACAGATTACATCATATCTTCCATTTCACAAGTTTATACCAACGAACTTTCCATTATGGATCATTGTTATCCAACCCTTTGACCAAGCAATATTCTGATAGTCTAGAAATCGAACTTAGAAACTATCAAGGCAGGAAGCCTAGAGAGATAACCTAAGAAGAAACCAAGTACAAATAGAGCCAAGGGGATAAGATAAAGTGACTCAAAGAAATAAACTATAAAAATCCAACCAACGGTTGGATCAGTACCGATCCAACCCATGGAACGGTATCGATCCATATAATTTAAGGCAATCCAACTCCACTCCCTACTATCCACTCTACATGATCCCATGAGCCTATTTCAGGCACTACTTTGTTGATCCCATACAATCTTCTATCGATCTCCATGAGCATTTGAATCAACAACTCCATTCTTCCATAGATCCATCATTTGGTCTTAGAAACGAGCTACTATGGTGCAAACAAGTTTGGAATCATGAAGCTGATCATGAATCGAGCCTAGATAAGGAGTTCAAGACAACCAATTGGCCATCTCATGGATCGGTACTGATCCAAGCCCATGGATTGGTATTGATCTATGCAAACTGCAGAGGTGTCCACTTATTTTCTTGGAGAATTGGTATATGGTGAGGAAAACGAGGTGGAGATCATGAGGGCAAGATTTTAGGCTTCCTACGTCTATAAATAGAGGGGCATGGCTCATTTTTATGGATATTTTTTGGCTCTTGCTCTCTCTACTCAAATTTCTTATAATCACCCTTAGATTTATGCCGATCCATAAGAACAACTACTTGTAATCCAGTGATCTAAGCAAATTAAATCACTATGTAAATGTAGGCCAAGGTTAGTCGAACCATTATAAACGCGGTGTGTTCTTTTCTTGCTCATTTTCATTTATTTTCTTTATTTTTTATTCTTTACACAATCTTTTAGGTGTTTGTGCCATTTTTGGTTCAAACATTATGGTGCTTTCACTAAGAACTGAACTTAGGCTACTGGATCCATCATCTACTGTTAGATTTCATTGATCCGAGTGATAGATCCAATCTTCCAGCCTTACTGTACTACTATTCAAATTTTCAACAATCTAAAAGAAGTCATTCGCCATGGTCCCATCAAGCAAAGAATGTGCTGCAACTTCCAGAGCTATTGATGATGCTGAGAACCAAGACACTCATCATATGGATGAATTTGCCTAACTAGAAAAAGATGAGATCTGGAATCCAACCGAAGTCGTGACTAGAATGGAGATGGATCGTATGATGAAGCAGATGGAGTATAGATTCCAGTAGACTCGCAATGAGATGAACCAGCAGATGCAATAGAGCTTGAGGCTACTGAATGAACTAACTCAGAACAGCCATAGAAGGAGTAGAAGGGGCTTAGACCATTCAAGTTTAGAATCCGAAAGTTCCTCATCATCCGAGCAAAGACGAAGGGATAGGAGCAGAAGAAGATGCAAAACACGGATGGAACTTCGTATCAAGGAGCAAGACAAACTCACGGCTCGAGTTTGTGGATTAGTACCAACCCAAGAGGATGGATCAATTTTGATCCAACTTATGTCGGAACTGGACCTCGTCCCCTAGATGGTGGCGTGGATGTGACCTCTGGACATGTTGTTGATGATCAGAATCTGGAATATCGAGCTACTACTAATGATGCAATGCACCAGAATCAAACAGAGGGACTGCTGGATGAATGAATCTCCCAAAGTTTGGAGAGCCTAGGAATCAAGAGCCTACCCGAGATTGTTCATCGGGTGGAACACTCAGGGTAGACCCTCGATTACCGCCGTTCAGTCAAACTTGTAGACTCAAAGTACTTTGAAGACATGGTCAGGAGACTTGTAAGTTAAAACCGATTTAGAAGTAATGATGAAAGGGGTACTTCTCCTAGTCGAAATTTGTTTACTGAGAACATTTTATGTGCGAAGTATCCACAGAGGTTTGTAGTGCCAATAATACCGCTGTACGATGGAAAGATAGATCCAAGGCAGCACTTAATGAAGTAAGAATGGCATATGGACTCAGCTAGAGCATCTAATGTCCTAAGATGTCGTTGTTTTCCAATTTTCTTGGAGGGAGTAGCAACGATGTGGTTCACCCAACTCCCATCGAGATACATACGTCTTTTACCGTGTTGTCACGAAAGTTTCTAAAGCAATTCCATTTACACACTTCGTGTCAGAAAGATGCGATGTCATTATCATACCTCTTCTAGGGAGTGGGCGAGTCATTGAAGGATTTCTTGAACCGGTTCCACACAGCTATGACAGAAGTAACAAATCCCCCTGATGACATAGTATTGATGGCATTGATAAGGGGGATTCATCTTAAGACCAACTCCGAGAGATGGTTGGAAATGAAGCCCCCATCGACGATGGATGTTTTCTACAAGAAGGCTAATCAGTTCCTATATTTGGAGGAGGCACACAATCATCCCCAAAGAGGTGAGGTTGGGAGTTCAGCTGAAGTGATACAGAGCAACATTGTTGTAAAATAGTTAGAAGGAAATTCTAGGAATATGGATGTAAATGTTGGCAACAGGAGTGAAGTTCA
Organism: Allium fistulosum; assembly: GCA_030737815.1. Classification (NCBI taxonomy): domain Eukaryota; kingdom Viridiplantae; phylum Streptophyta; class Magnoliopsida; order Asparagales; family Amaryllidaceae; genus Allium; species Allium fistulosum. The sequence goes on along the minus strand of CM060901.1, from coordinate 538,174,080 downwards.
GAAATAGAATAACTATGGGGCCAGAAAGTGAAAGCTTGATAATAGGAATCGTCCTAGGATTCCTAAGTATGATAATTATACTGAACTGAATAACTCAATCAAGAATATCTATCTAGCAATTCAAGGTACCGAGCAGTACAGGAAGCCAGTTCCAAGGGAGTCGACTAAGAAGGAGAAGGTATTTGGCAAGTTCTGTAGGTTTTATGAGATGCACGGTCATAACACCAATGAGTGAAAACACTTGTGTGATATGATCGATGAGTTGATCCACAAAAAGAAGTTGCAGCAGTTTGTGAAAGCTCCGTAGGATGGTGGGCAAAGAAATTTTAACTCCCTTGGGTTGTCTTTTCAACGGGGGCAAGTTGGTCCTAGTGGTGAAGAGCCTAGGTAGCTTGAAAAATGTTTGGTGATAAATTCAATCATTAGTGGACCACATTCGGCTGACAAGAGTTGGAATGAGATGGATCGATACGTTGGTGCTTTAAAACATGTAAAAAATGAGAGCTACTTTGCTATAGAGGATAGAACTTTTAAAAAACAATTGAGAACCATGATAGATGACATTATTTTTCGAAACAGAGATGTTGATAGGGTGGAAGCCCTGACGATTGACTGTTGGTTGTAACGGTCACAATTGGTCCTGCTATTATACGAAAGGCACTGGTTGACTGTAGGAGTTTGGTTAACATTTTATTTAAAAAAGTCTACGATCAGATGCTTCTGGAGGACAAGGACTTGAAACTATGTAAATCTTGGATCCAACGATTTAATGGGATACCTACGGAGTCGGTCGGATATGTGGATTTACCGATGGTACTTGGAGATGGCGACCGCAAGCAAGCCTGACTCGTGCCTTTTGTGGTGTTGGATATTTACTCTGCTTACAATGCATTTTTAGGTTGATCGGCCATGGTTGAGTTTAGAGTGGCTATAGTTCCTTGGTGCTTGACAATGAAGTTTCCTATAGAAAATGGTGTGGGAATAGTCCAGGGAGATCAAAGGTTGGGCTGCGAATGTTACGTTTTCGAGCTAAAGGAGGCAAGGCAAAGAGAGAAAGGGAAAAGTGTAGAGGAAGCCCTCTGCATTAAGGCTTTGGACATATAGCAACAACTGCCTGAGCTTTAGCTGGGGTAGCATAGTCGGTTCCATAAGGTTATAGATCCGTGGAAAGAGCCAGAAGATTGGAAGAGTAGCTCCTGCCGTGTCAACGATCAACGTTACAGTTAGTTAGGATGACTCGACACAAGTCCTGAAGGTCGGATCACAGCTCAGTGTGAGAATGATGAAGGATTGGTTAGTTTTCTCTGGGCGAACCTCGATGTCTTCGCTTGGACGCACTCTGATATGTGTGGGATCTAGCCGGAGATAGCGAGCCATGCATTGAACATAAATCCCACATGCATTCCTATGAAATAGAAGCGCTACATCCTGGGTCCGAAGAGACCCACTTCACTCAAAGAAGTGGTGGATAAGATGAAGTATAATGGCTTCATCCACTTTGCCTTATACCCGAAATGGGTATCAAATCCGGTCTTAGTGAGAAAGTCAAACGGGAAGTGGAGGACATGCGTTGACTATTCTGACTTGAATAAGGAGTGCCTAAAGGATAGTTTCCTGCTTTAGAGGATTGATCAGTTGATGGATTTGACCACCTGCCATCAATTGCTTTCATTCATGGATGCATACTATGGATATAATCATATTCCAATGCACGTTCAGGACCAGGAACATACCAGCTTCATAACCAATCTGGGACTGTAATGCTATTTGGTCATTCCTTTTGTACTAAAGAATGCTAGAGCAGCTTACCAAAGGCTGGTAAACAGGATGTTCAAAGTAGGGCTGTCAATGGATACCCGAAAAATCCAAAATCCGTCCGCATCCGCATCCGAAAAGTGGATAAATATTCGATATCCGGAAAAAAAGATGCGGATGAGGATACAAAGACATCCACATCCGAAAACTATCCGTCCGGCTTTTGTCAAAATTATAGTTCAAATTATGTGTATTTTAGTGTAGTGAAACATATTTATTTATTATTTTATTAAGTTGGTAGTTTATATTATATGTGCTTAATGCTTATTAACTGCTCGAAACTATTTATTATCATCATATTTGTTAAACTTTAACACTTTTATAATCAATGAGATTGAAAAATATTTATGTTAAACTAAAATTTTCCGTTTACAATTCTTAATTTATTGGTCGTTAGCGGATAGGATAATTATCTACATCCAAAAGCATCCGTTGACAGGCCTAATTCAAAGACCAGATCGGATGCTCGATGGAGGTCTATGTTGATGATATGCTCATGAAATCATGGCGATCGAGAAACCACAGGATGATTTGGTTGAGATGTTAATGTCCTCTGGAAATACGGGATGAAGCTAAACCCTTTGAAATGCTCATTCGGCGCCGCGTCAAGGAAATTCTTAGGCTTTATTATGAACTCCCATGGGGTCGAAGCTAATCCGAAAAAAGATCTAGGCCTTGAGAAACGTCGAGGCCCCAAAGACGATCAAGGAGGTACAAAGCTTGAATGGGAAGGTCGCCACCCTTAGTCGATTCATCTTCAGAGCCACAAAAAAATGCATCCCTTTCTTTGACTTGATTAAGAAGGGAAAAAGAAACTTCGCTTGGACACAAGAGTGTAAAGTCACATTCCAGGCTCTAGTGGATCACTTGGAGAGACACACTGTTCTCTCGAAGCTAGTGGATGACAAGGACTTTTTTATGTATCTGGCAATGTCAGTGCATGCGTTGAGCGTTGCACTCGTTCAAGAGGAATTCCCCATCCAACGATGAGTCTATTACATCAATAAACGGTTGACATGAGCAGAAAAATTACCCGAAGCTGGAAAAGCTTCCATACTACCTATTGATCACTTTAAGGTAGCTCCGTCCCTACTTTTAGACTCATCCCGTCAAAGTTCTTACCGACCAGCCTTTGCGACAAGTCTTCCAACGACTTGAGCTTCTGGAAGGCTGTTGAAATGGAACATTGAATTGAGCCAATATGATATAACCTATCACCCTCGGAGAGCTATCCAGGGTCAAGCTTTGGTGGATTTTATAGCTAAATTCACTGCGCGAGATGATACTCCGAAGAGCAGTGGTAAGCAAAATGCTAGGTGGAAGATGTACACAGATGGTGCATCAAACGAACGTTGATCTGATACTGGAGTTATACTTGTCACTCCCAAGAAATGTTTAATCTATTATTCCTTAAGACTCGACTTTCCTATAACAAACAATGAAGTAGAGTATGAAGCATTGATTGTGGGACTCAAAATTGCCAAGGAACTGGGAGTTAAACTTTGTACATCTTTTGCGATTCCTAGCTGGTGGTGTGTCAAGTCAAGAAGGAGTTTCAGGCGAAAGGAGCGAGGCTGGCCGCTTATCTAAACCAAACCCTTGAGCTGCTCAATGACATTGAATATTGCACAATAACACATATTCCCAAAAGGGGAAATGCGAAGGCCGACTCACTAGCCAAGATAGCCAATTCTAGAGATGAGTAGCTTGGCCTAGTTCCTATGGAAGTGTTGTCAACTCCGAGCATCGACCATATGGATGTCGATTGGATCTTGGAGGTCGAGCATAAGAAGGATTCATGGATGACTCCCATAAAGAATTATTTACAAAGGGGAATCCTTTTGGATAGGAAGAGCGAACCACGGAAGCTCCTTTGCCAAGTTTCGAGATATATCCTTCAGCAAGGAGCACTATACAGGAAAGGATTCTCAGTCCTACTATCGCCGACGACGAGGCCAAACAAGTCCTGAAGGAAGTCCATAAAGGGGCCTATGGTGACCACATTAAGAGGCAAACTCTAGAGAAGTAGATTCTCTGCTATGGGTACTTCTGGCCAACTATCAACTGAGACGCAGCTGAATACACTAGAAAGTGCGACAAGTGCTAGAGGTTTGTTAAGATTTTGAATGCCACACCAATGGAGACTACTCAAATGGCTAGTCCCTGGTCATTTGCAATCTAGGTAATTGATATTATCGGTGTATTGGTGATATCTAAAGGTGGTGCGAAGTACGCCATCGTTGTAGTTGATTACTTCACCAAATGGGCCGAGGTAGAGCCATTAGCTACAATTACCACAAAGAAGGTAATCAACTTCATGGTCCAAAATATCATCTATCATTTTGGAGTCCCACAAGTAATCATTATCGATAGCGGAACCCAATTCGATAGCACCGAGTTTAAGGATTTCTGCCACCGACATTGCATAGAGAAGAGATTTGCTGTAGTGGTACACTACTAGGCGAATGGACAAGTTGAAGCTATAAGATTATCAAGTCCATTTTCAAGATGCGATTGGAAAAGGCTAAGGGAAAGTGGGTTGATGAACTTCCATTAACACTTTGGGCTTATCGGACAACCCACAAGTCACCGACTGGCCGTTCTCCCTTCTCCTTAGCCTATAGATCAGAGGCTATGATTCCAGTTGAATTGGAAGTTACTTCTCGTTGAGTGATTCACTATAGTCCATGGACGAATAAATAACTCCTTCTAAAATCTCTTGACATGATCGATGAGAAGCGAGATGAAGCTAACTTGAGAGCAGCTGCACATCGAAACCGAGATGCTCGAGATTACAATGCCAAGGTCACGAATTAGACCTTTAAGATTGGCGACTTGGTTCTCAAATAAATCTTCCCAGGCCCTGGAAAATTGGGCTCAATGTGGGAATGTCCATATGCAATAGAGCAAAAGCTTGGAGATGACACTTCAGGCTAGTGACGGTTGACGGGATCTCACTCCCAAAGGCGAGGAATAACAAGCACTTATGACGCTATTTCACTTAGAAATAAATTTATAAAGCCATGTAATAAGACATAACATGTCATTTCCCATCTTCAATAAATGGAATGGCTTTCCAGATCTGTGTTTCTGTTTTTACATAGCTTAAAGGTTGTGAAATATGACCGACTCCAATGAATCTGCATGTGTATAATGCAGGTATGTAGGTACCCGGAGTTAGTTACTAACCAAACTTCTATGGACCATGATTGGACTCTTAGAGTTCAACCATTCTTGGTGCTCGGAGATGGATGGAAATTAACTCTTGTCCTTAATGTGGGGGCAGGAGTATAAACCTAAAATGATGTGATTTGACCGTCCGCCAACCAACTTTTACCCTTGATATGGGGGTAGGAGTATAAACCAAATAGGCATGATTTGACCGTCCATCAGCTATCACTTACCCTTGATGGGATGACATGAGTATAATCCAAAATTAATGTGACATGACCATCCAATCACTAACATCTTTCCTAGAATAGGCAAGACGGAAGATCCATGCCTGGCGTAAGGTGGGATCTTACATATAAACTTTGACCAACACCAAGAGTTAAGTGTGATTGAAGGTAAACATTCTAGATAAGGATTGCAAACTACGATCTTGATTAATTGGCTTAAACTAGCGCCCAAAACTTGGCGCGATCGGTGCCACCATACTAGAAAAGGATATCTGAACTGTTATACTAAGTGGCTTACCCAAATCGATTCCCAAAGCCGGGCACTTCAACGATTGCTTTTCGTTCACTAGAACGACAAAAGGTCAGCAGATGACAAAATTGGCTAGTAACTTAGTTCGACCATAATCATGAGTGAAATGAATCATGAGTATATATAATGGGAAGCATAATTCTTAAGTACTCAGGAAATTTCACACAAAGCTTCGACAAAAAACAAAAATCGTTATTATTCACAGTTAAATAAGACTTGGAAGAAAAAGTACAAGTTGTATTTACACCTAAGCTGGAAAGCAAAAGTGGAAGCCAAATCCATGCAACACCTGCTGAAAAACAAAAAGCGAACAACTAAAAAGAGCCCAAGTACTGCTATACAACCAGAAAACGCAAAGAAGACGAACGATCACTTCTTGATCCCTTTCTTTCTCTCTTTCCTCTCCTTTTTCTCTGCAGAAGATGTCACACTCGATCCTTCCGGTCGCTTCCTTATCTTTCCCCCGTTTCCTTTACCCTTGGATAGAGTACTCTGTGAAGATCTAGCAGGCATGCTCTAGTTGCTCCCGGGTGGAGGAAGAGTGATAGGAACAAAGATAGTCTGACCGGGCAAAGCTATGGACAGAGGAGAAGGAAAGGCCTCTATCTTCTCTAGCTTGACCTCTTTGACTAAGACAAGTTTCTGCTCAAGCGTACTCATGGTAGGACCCTATAGGGGCTCGGAGGACTCAATGATACAACATCACCATCAGGCTAAGCTCCCTAAAGCTCACCAGTCCCTTCATCCCGTAGAGCATCTATCATTCATTCACCAGGCCTAGGAGTCTCGCCAGTCGGGATACTCGGCACCATCGTTGAAATGGTCACGATAACCGATTCTGCCAAAGATACTTGTTACCTCAACTAGAAACCTTTATCAGGAAGCGGGACAAATTGGGGCTAACTTGAAACCAGAGAGATATAAAATGAGAGATTAGCGATGTTAATCAGCGACATATGGACTCTTTAAAATACAAGTGAGGTCAATGAGATACCTCATTCAGTTTAAGATTCAGTGCGGGCCTGAGTGCCATCGGAATTCTCTTCCAAGATGGAAGAAAGGATAGTGGACATTAGCATTTGGAGTTGATCTAGATTATACCCTGAGACCAAAGATGAATCATGAGTAATTTGGGTCCGGAGGTGTCCCCAGTAGTGGCGTCTTGGGGCAATGATTTGGAGCCTTTGCCTAAGTCTTTCTACACTATATTGGCTAGCTCCAGATGGAGAATAAGCTGGCCCTCTTTTAGCACCTTGGGCTCATCTCCTATTAAGATCTCCTTCTTAAGCTATGCCAGATTCACCTCACCGCCTTTCTAGAATTTTTTTCTTCCTCGACGACTTATTCCCAAGCAAGGGCAAGAACTTTGGGGTAATCACGGTCGAACCACTCTAAGTTGCGAAACTTGAGTATGTTGGCATTGTACTTGTTGAGAATTTGTTCGAACTTCTCCATCATCTGCTTCTCTATGGCTTCAACCTCCCTCTTAACAAGCGCATCCATATCTCTCGTGCATTCAACCGCCTTGTCCCTTTCCACATGAGCGGTAACCGACTCTTTGCAATACCCCTGAGCTTCTTGGAGAGCATCATTCTTTCGCTTTGTTTCACTCTCAAGCTTGGATGATAACTCACTTACTTTTGTGGTCAGTGCATCTTTTTCTAGCACTAAGTAGCGATTCCGATGGTGTGCAGTCTCCATCTCATCGCGATGCTTGGTCCTTTTGCTTTCTAATGCCTTGGTAGCATCCTCGGCCCTTTTCTCAACTTCAGCTTGTGATTTTCTCAAGTTTTCAACTTCGGCGTCAAGATGAGAAATGATCCTTTTATCTTGTGCCTCCAAATTTTTCAAATTTTCAGTCTCGAGTTTCCTATCCCTCGAAACTTTAGACACTTTCTCAGCTACCCACACCCAATCATTATATTGGTTGTAAGCATCCAATACATAAGCGACTATCGTATCTCTGACCCCAAGTAGAATTTTCATCAGATTGGGCACAAACATAAAACCGTCAAAACATATTTTAGAGAAACTATTCCCTTATTTCAGCCATTCAAGCATCGACCGCAAGTTATTGCTCCACCATGAAGATAAGAGCTTCAATTAGCTTCTTGGTAGCCTTATGATGAGAAGTCTCAGAACTGCACTTATGGTGCCTGGGGTCAAAAGATTGAAAGGAATAGGATGATGCCAAATGCTACACAGGAATGGAAGATGGGGGTGCATGAGAAGCATCGCCTGGTAACAAGTCATCGCGGCGATCAGAGTGCCTATCTGAGCCTCTGGGCGGAGGTGATCTAGACCTAGAACGATGTTCGAAAGTAGAGTCCCATAACGAATAATCTCTATCATAAAAGCCTTTGTCCCTACTGCTCATGTCGCGGCTAGACCGATGGCTAGATTCAGAATCTCGACCACTGTGTTGATGGTACATGTTGGGATGATGCCTATGTGGTTGGGATACTTTTTCCTCCAATGATGAAATATATACTTCTTCCTCTCCATGGATCCAGCAAATGAAACAAGAACGAATTAGTTTCAACTAAAGAGGATGCGAGTTAAGTGCAATGCAGTGCATATGTGTGCGAGTGTCCTAGTGTCCCCCTAATGGACCATATTCTGGAGCTTTTCTCATGGAAGTGATCTCTCCTACGCTGAATGAAATGATGTCATCATCAAAGCAAAGGGGAGAATCGAGACCCTCTAGGCTCATATTTCCAATACCGAAGGAGCCAAACTAGATAGAAATTAGCCCTAAGTTAGCAAATGTATTTGTTGAAGGAAGGGAAGGAGTTTTCTCCACGATTGTGACTAGTGGAGGCTGTGTAGAAGTCTGCGCATTTGTAATCTTCAACTAGCCTTTTCTTCAAAATGAACTGTTGGTCGTCCTTAGACTGCTCAACTAAAGGTTCGTGGCCTACATTAACATCATCGTGGCCAGCCTCACCACCTTCACCTATGATTTCGCGTTCTTTGGCGTGTTTTTACTCTCTTTCAACTTCGGCCCCTGGAATTAGGATTGGGGGCAGTCAGGATTTACATTGCCACCTACATATGACTTATTATCGTCATTGTTATCACTATCTTTGTTAGAAGATAGTTAGACTAGACCAGTGCTACAACCCGCTTCTAACAGATTATGAGCTAAGAGATTTTCATCGGAGAGAAGAGCTCCAATATCTCTGTCCCTCTTCAGAAGTGCCATAAAAACTCTAATAGCATTTGCAAGAGCCGTGTCATTAGGTCTTGTTGGAACATTTGAATGATAGAAAGAATACGAGTTAAGCTTGCAAATTCACAAGGCAAATTCACAGCAAACAGATGAGGTATAACTTACATCAAAATAGCCATCTTCGTGCAAATCCAGGTGGACAACGAATGATAAATAGTTTTTTTGTCTAACTAACACCCAAGAGTTCTCAGAAGTTTATTCTGAAAGGATGAGGGTAGATTCAGCAAATTTCGAATCTTAAATAGAAAATAAGTGCCGAAAGGTAAAGGAGATATGAGATTTATAGTGGTTTAGGACCTTGATCCCTATGCTCGCTTTGAAGATTCTACCGTGAGCTTTTATTCCTCAACTTGATGTACAAATACATTTGATACTAAGTCCGCCATTAATGATCTTTTAATTGAAGCATTTCTAAAGGGAGTAAAGAACACTGAATGATTGTAGAATGTCGGAAATTCATTTGCCAGCCCCTTTTAGTAACATGTCGCCCTCTATTTATGGCAGATTTAAGGTTCTCCCATTGGTGCAGGGGTTTCACATGGATTGATGACCTGGCTTGCTATAGGCGGCTTGGATTCAAACATTTGTCATCATCTTGTTGAGAGTACCTTGACACGGATTAATGACGGGTCGCTTTTTTATATAGTTCCATTAATTCCTTTCGTTTATCTTGACAGTTGATCTCTATCTAGGGCTATTTAAGCCATTGATTGTTAATACTTATTGAAATGTCTTTGGTATAAGTGGTTGCCACTCCTTGCTAAGCTTGCTGTCTTAATTGGACAATGGTCCTGATCTTAATCGACGTCTTTGCTTTTCCTTTCGGATCTCGAGTTCTCGGATACTGATCCTAGTGCTTAAGCTCTCGGTGGAAACAAATAATGGGTCTCAGAATTATAAGCCAAGGAGCTTTCCTTTTGATCATAATTTGTACTAGGTATAAATTATGGTGTAACACATGCCCCCAAAATTCACCTCAAACGGTTGGTATAAGGTGGACTTTGGAAAGAAGGGTTTCATGTCATGCTTATTACTTTGCTTGTTAGTTCCATTCCTGTTATAAGGTTGACCTGAGCCTTTGTGCGAAGTAATTATCCTGAGAATTCTCTGCAATATTACATTACCGGGACAAGTTATGAAGATTTGACCTTGTTTCGAACACATTTTGAAATCCAACCTGATCTAAAGGGTTTTGAAAAATAACTTTAAACCTAACCTCGTATAGAGGATTTTGGAAAATAATTTTAAACCTAACCTCATCTAGAGGGTTTTGAAAAATAACTTGAATTCTATCCTCATCTAGAGGGTTCTAAAAATAATTTTAAATGAGTGCCTAGAGGAGAAAATACCGCGATACCATGCTCTAGTCATCTTGACTTGGTCTTACATATTATCGGGTTTTAGAAAACTATTAGTGGCGGTATAATGCCTATATTTTGCACGCGACCGACGTGACTCACTATACAGCACCGTGCATGTTACTTTTGACCATGGCTCACTCTTTGAATGACACGATTCAGCCATGGCTCACTCTTTGCACAATTCCAAGATTATGACTCACTTGGTGCATTCGGCATGGTCGACTTCCTGTGATTCAATCTTAACACGACACTATCAGATGTGGCTCACTGTTGCACGACACTTTTTGGCCATGGCTCACTCTTTACACGGCACTATTGGCCATGGCTCACTATCATTGGGAATCTACCTAACGCATGGTTCTGCATAACCATGATTTTCTTTTATTGGGAAACTACCCACTATTCTAACTTTCTTAGGATTCTACCCATTTTTCTAATCTTTTGCCCATCTTTCTGACATTTTCGAGAGTCTACCAGGAGCATAGTACTACTTGACCATGGCTTACTCTATTGGAAATCTTCCTAACAAATTCTATTTTGGTGCCGAGAGGCAAAATCTAATTTGAAACCGTAAGGTCAAAATTTTCGAAAATCATGCTTGACACTGGAAGCCATCTAGACTAAGTGAAAAGCAAAAATGTTTTGGTGAGGTGAAGGTTAAACTGGATTGCAATGTGGATTCTTTCTTTCCATAATTCATCTAAGGATGAAACTTCTTTATGATCAGGAAGCAAAACTGAATAACCGCCGAGTAGTGAAATCATTTACCCACCTAGACGTGAAGGCATGATTTTGAAATTTGCATGACGCTACTGGATCAGGGTAGTATCATAGCTAAAATATTTTGTGCAATATTTGAAAATTGCATGATATTACTTGATCATGGCAATAATCACGACTAAAATGTTTTGATGCAAGGTTTGAAAGTTGCATGATATCGCTTGATCACGGCGATAATCATGACTAAAATGTATTGATGTAATGTTTGAAAATTGCGTGATATCTCTTGATTACGACGATAATCACGACTAAGATATTTTGATGTAATATTTGAAATGCCTAAAACTTAAGAGAATCGAAGTCTTGTGTGACATACCTGAGGCATGGCTAAGATATTGATTATTGTCTCAAACTTGTGGACAAAACTTTTGTTCATGTAATAGCTCCATACTGCGGTAATGTCTCAGATGCTCGACATTTGAAGTTCGGGGTATTATGTTGTCGTCTGGTCTTTTTAACATATATGTTCCTGAGGGGATGATGTCTTGAATTATCAAGGTCCTTCCCAATTTGGACCAAGAGGTCTGTCTGTCGGATCCTTTGTATTGGGCATTATCTTTCGGAGGACGAGGTCTCCCTTCTCAAACTTCCTAGTTCGAACCCTTTAGTTGTAGTATCGGATCATCTTACGAATGTATTCTACCGTTCTTAAAGCGGCTTGGTTTCGAAGCTCCGGTAACATATCAAACGTCTCCTCTCGGAGCTCTACATTCTGCTATGTATCATAATAATGCCTTCGGTGGGAGGCAATCATTGATTCAACCGGGAGCGTGGCTTCAAACCTGTAAGCTAAGGAGAAGGGTGTATGTCTCCTTGAAGTCTTGGAGCTCATCCTATAAGCCCATAGAAAGAAAGATAATTCATCTACCCAATTTACCTTTGCTTTATTTAATCTTTTCTTCAAACAAGCTTTAATGGTCTTGTTGGCTACTTATATGGCCCCATTAGCTTGTGGGTGTGCCACCAAGGAAAAACTCTTGATGATACCATGATCTCAACAATATTCTACAAATTCTCGGCTTTCAAATTGAGTGCCATTATCCGTAATAATCTTATACAGGAGACCAAATCTAGATGCTATGTTCTTCATCACAAACTTAATTACCTGATGGGAGGTTATGGTAGCCAAGGGTTCGGCTTCAACCACTTTGTAAAGTAGTCAATTGCCACTATGGCAAATATTTTGCCCCTCCTTTGTAGTAGGAAGGGACCGAATAAGATTAATGCCCCAAATATCGAATGGCCAAGGACTCATCATTAGGCCAAGCATACTAGGGGGAGCTATCGACACTTTAGTGTAAAATTGGCATTTGTCACATGTTCTTACATAGTCTAAGGCATCATGATTTAGTGTTGGCTAATAGAAGCCTTGTATAATTATTTTCTTTGCTAACTTTTGTCCACCGCAATGGTGTCCACAAATTCTATCGTAAGCTTCCTTTAATAATCGATGCCCTTTCAAGGCAGTCACAAACCGAGGGTATCGAGTTGAAAATCCCATTCTATAGAGTATTCCATTTATAATACTTAATCTTGGAGCATTTTATTTGATTCATCATGCCTCATGGCATCCAAGGGTAGAATGTCATCAATTAGATACCAGATATATGGCGACATCCAGTTTTCTTCAGACATTATTCGCGTTGTGGCTTTGTCTCGGGTAGCTTGAGCTCGTGTTTTAACTAATATCTTCTTTGGTACTTGTATGCTGGGTTTCTCCGAGATCTCGACTGGGACGAAATTCAACTCTCTTACATCTCTCGAGCATGCATATTTTACTAAGGCTGACCCTAGCATTCGATCCCTTGGAATGCTTTCAATGTGATAACTCCCAAAAGCTGCAAGTAACTGCTTCACTTGTTTGACATAGAGAGCTAACCTCGGGTCTCGAGCATGGTAGCAGCTAAGAACTTGATTAACAACTATTTGAGAGTCACTGTATATTCGAATTTCCGAGACCTTGATGGAAATAGCCATTCATAACCCTACAATCAAGGATTCATATTTAATTACATTATTGGTTGCTGAGAAAGTGAGCTTGGTTGCACAGTAAATCTGATGATTATTTGGGGTTACCAGGATATAACCGACCCATGCCCCTTGTTCATTTAAGGCTCCATCTACGTAAAGTTGCCAAGGGAGCTATTTTTCCTTTCTAGTTTCGGCCCCAAAACTAGTGCATTCGGTGACGAAGTCAGCTAGCGCTTGACCTTTGATTGCTATTCTAGGTTCATAAGATATCTCATACCAGCTGAGTTCTATTGCCCATTTAATTAATCTTCCTGCAGTCCCGAGTCTCCTGAAAACTTGTCGAAGTGGTTGATCCGTAAGGACTTTAATAGGATGGGCTTGGAAATACGTCCGGAGCTTCCTAATTGTGAACACTAAGCTATAAACGAGTTTCTCAATCATTAGGTAGCGCTTCTCGGGTGGATCTAGCCTTTTGCTTACATAATATACCAGTCTCTGGGTCCCATTATCAATTCTTACTAAGGCTGAACTTATGGCCTACTCTGAAGCGATAAAGTAGAGGAACAAGGTTTCTCCATCTATTGGTTTAGACAACAGTGGAGGAGAGCTTAAATGCTTTTGTAGGTCTTCGCAGGTTTTTTGGCATTCGTCTGTCCATTTGAAGGTAACGTGTTTCTTTAAGTGGTTGAAGACACATTTGTCAGTTGACTGACTTATGAACCTGTTTAAAGCAATAATCTTTCCATTTAAGCTCATTAACTCTTTCCTATTGGTCTGAGCTTTCATGTTTGTTATGGCTTTTATCTGATCTGGATTTATTTCTATTCCCCTAGCACTTACTATAAAACCTAGGAATTTTCCAGATTGTATATTGAAGGTACATTTCTGAGGGTTTAGCTTCATCTGATATTTTTGGAGGACTTTGAATGTCTTGGTCAGATCTGAAACATGACTTTCTGATCGCTTAGATTTGACTAACATGTCATCAACATATACTTCCATGTTCGATCTATCTGCGTGGTGAACATTTGGTTGACTAAACTTTAATACGTTGCCCCTGCAATTTTTAAGATAGAATGGCATCACCTTATAGCAGAACAGGCCCATGTTGGTGATGAAACTTGTGTGCTCTTCATCAGGTTTAAACATTAGAATTTGAGTATATCCGGAATAAGCATACATAAAAGGAAGCAACTGGTGCCCACTGGCATCTTCAACTAATTGGTAGATTCTTGGTAGAGGGAAGCAATCCTTCTGGAAAGCTTTGTTTAGATCGATGAAGTCAATGCAAGTCCTCCACTTACCATTTGGTTTCTTTACTAGTACTAGATTGGCAATCCACCCTGGATACTACACGTTTTGGATGAAATTGTTCTTTAGTAGCCTCTCGACCTCCTCTTGTAAAGCCACATATCGGTTCCGGTCCAAGGGTCTCCTTTTCTACCTTACAGGAGTAAATTTTGGATCTATATTTAAGCAATGGAAAATGACCGAGGGTTCGATTCCCACCATATCATCATAAGTCCATGCAAATACTGATTGTGTTTAAGAAAGAAAATCTGCTCTTCTCGGATAGTGGGGTGGAAATAAGCCTCTATTTGTACTATCTTAGACTTGTCATTTTCATTGAGGTATATTTCTTCGACAGTCTCGGCTATTGAAGCTATCTCAATCCCTTTTCTTAGATCGAGATCAAGCTCAATTTCTTCCTCTTCCGGAGTTTCCTGTATTGTGTGGATAACCTTTCCCTTTAATCTAGGAGGTTTACTATTCTGCCCCCGTTTTATTTCTTTAAATCTTCCGTGATAGCTTGATACATAGATTAATTCTCCAATCATGAGATCTTCTTGTCTTGGGAAAATTCTTAATCGTTTCCTTTGGCTTTTCCTGGGTTTAGACCTCATGGTATTGGTTGTTCCCTTAACTTCGAGAGGTGTAGGTTGGTTAACTTTGACATCATTCTCATAAGATGAAGCTTTCCTTTATTAATTGTGTTAAGGCTTACATAATACAATTTTCTGGAGATCCACTGATCTCCTCTTACAAGCCCTTCTTCTATTTCGATGGGAAATTTTAAAAGTAAATGCTTGGTAGAAACGTACCTATCCATAACGTCAAGAGATGGTCTTCCAAAGAAAGTGTGTATGCTGACGGGATGTCCATGATGACAAAAGTAGTCTCAAAACTTCTACAATGAGGATTATTTTCAGTTTGACCATCTGTTTACACTCTCCAAGAGGCATTGTTCCCTCATCATTGAATCCTTATATGGGGGTTTGACTAGGTTTGCGTACGCTCTTGGGTAATTCCATCTTGTTGAATGCATGCTTGAAGATTATGTTGACGGCAGCTCCACCATCAACCATTATCTTTGCCACTTCCGAAAGCCCAATCTGGGCCGCAATCACAAGTGGATCATTGTGGGGCGATAGATACCATACTTATCAGAATAATCAAATGTGATTACTGGCCCACCTTCTGTTTTTTCTCCAATCTTTTCATCTCATATGCCGAGATGTCTCCAGCTTTGGCTTCATTAATATATATGTTTCAACTACCATTGCTTGCCCAACAATATGAGGTCCTCCTTGAATGACATCTACAAAATTCGTAGGAGCTGGTAGAGATCTCGATGCCAGTGCTTGAGGTTGCATGTTTTCGTTTCCTGCTGGGGTAGTAGCTCCTTGAGCATTGTCATCCTTCAAGAATTCATCCAATTTTGCCTCCCCGACCAACTTGTTGATAAAGGTCTTCAAAAACCTGCATCCTTTAGTATTATGGCCATTTTACCGATGGTAACTGCAGCATTTTTCACCTCGGTTCACTTCAGGTTCTCTTCTTCTAGGTGGGTAAGGGATTCGATCATGAGTCATAGCATACACCTGGGTATAAGAGTGAGTTAAGGGATAGACCTCTGAGACCTGATGCTCCTTCTTGAATCACTTAGCTGGAATTAATTTCTTATTGTCGCTTTCCTATTCTTAGTTCTTTCGGACAACCCATTTGGGTCCTTCAATCTGAATTTCTCTTCGAGCTCGATAAAAGAACTCATTTAAGGACTTACACTCTTGTCTCAGCAAATCATCAGAGAATGGGGTATTCCTCAATAACCCAAAGGGATAGCGACTAACTTGGTCTCATCTATCATCCCTTTGCACCGGGCAATAACATCATTAAATCTCTTGTAATAATCTTTTAGGGATTCTCCTCGCCCTTGCCAGAAGTCAGTAAGAAAACTTAATCCCGTTCTGGTGTCCTTTTAAGCGAAGAACTCCGTTAAGAATTCTATGGTCAGCTGCTTCCAAGAACTAATAGAATTTGGTGGGTAACTCTAGAACTACTTTAAAGCAAGTTCACTAAAGGTTGCGGGCAGAAACCTACATTTTACTTCATCTGAAGCTCGAATAGCTTGCATCTGTAGTTCATACAGGGCAAGGTGGTCTTCGAGGTCAGAGAATCCATCATAAGAAAGCTTTAGGATCTTGAATCCCGAAGGCATGTAGGCTCTCATAATTTCTTTAGAGAAAGGTTCAACTTTTTGAAGCTTCAACTTTGAAGTAAGGCTGGACTGGTCTTCTGGTTGCTTTTGTACTTGTTCTGATAACTTCATTAATAAGGTTTCCATCCTCTGGTCACCAAGCTTAAGAGTTTTGGCTTCAATACCTTAGGTTTCTGACCTGCGTGGCTGCCTTCCCCCAAGGTTTATATCCTTTACGGGCTTAAATTTAAGTATTTCTTAGAATGTCCCGCATTGGCTACCTCTGCGGTCTCAGCTTTCTTTGTTGCTTCCTTAGCCGTCATGGGCTCAGCTTCCAAGTCTTCATTAGTCATTGGCAGTTTTTCGAGATTTCGCCCGATAGTGAGAGGATTATCGTCCTCCTCAAGTATTGATGAGACTTTCTTTTCTAATTCAACAAAAGTTTTATTGACCTCAGTTTGGTAGTCATGCAGTCATTGGGCTGTATTAGAAACAAATTTAGCATCATCTAGCGAAACTCATTTTCGGAAAGGACTGGTGTGGCGGTTTCTTTAGTGGCAATTTGATTTGCTTAGTTTGCCTGATTCCCATAGTTTACAGGTAGTTCATCAACTTCCTCATCCTGGGTAGGGGAACAAGGAGATTTTTGAGAAGAAAGCTTTGACTTCATGTAGGTTGAAAGGCTGGAATTTGCTAGATTAGAGAATGATGGAGGTTTAGGGGCCCTCCTTCTAGCTCCAAAAATATTAGATAGATTTTTCGTCTAACTAACACCCCAGAGTTCTTGGAAGTTTGTTTCGAGAGGACGAAGGTAGATTCAGCAAATGTTGAATCTTAAATAGAAAATAAGTGTTGAAAGGTAAATGAGACACGAGAGTTATATTTGTTCGGACCTTGATCCCTATGTCCACTTTGAAGATTCCATCGTGAGATTTTATTCCACAACATGGTGTACAAATACATTTGATACTAAGTCCGCCATTAATGATCCTTTAATTGAAGCTTTTCTAAAGGGAGTAAAGAACACTGAATGATTGTAGAATGTAAAAAATTTGTTAACCAGCACCTTTTAGTTTTAAGTGCCCCTGTATTTATAGCAGATTTAAGGCTCTTCCATTGGTGCAGGGTTTTTACATGGATTGATGACCTGGGTCGCTATAGACAGCTTGGATTCAAACATTTTTCATCATCTTGTTGAGGGTACTTTAACACAGATTGATGACATGTTGCTTTTATATATAGTTCCATTGATTCCTTTTGTTTATCTGGACCATTAATCTCAGTCCAAGGCTATCTGAGTCATTGATTATTGATACTTGTTGAAATGTCTTTGGTCTTGGTGGTTGCTGCTCTCAGCTGAGCTTGTTGTCTAAATTGGACAATGGTCTCGATCTTAATCGACATCTTTGCTTTTGCTTTTGGATCTTGGGTTCTCGAATACTGATCCTGGTGCTTATGTTCTCGGTGGAAAGCAAATAATGGGTCTCGAAATTACAAGCTAAGGAGCCATCCTTTCGAATATTCGTAATTTGTACTGGGTATAAACTATGGTGTAATAGTGGACATAGAACCGTTCACTCTTAAAATAGTTCAACTTATTCCATGTATCGGTAATGACTCTATAGCTCTTGGCCGTTTTTAGGTAGATCTGAGAAGGGTTTCATTTTCGGCCCTTGAGACTATATATATATCGAATCTCCTCGTCGCTGGGCTCTCGATGCAAATGTTGATCAAAGAAAATATACGTTCCATGAAGGAAGACACTATTCGGATGTAGTAGCATCTGAGCTAACCTTATGAAGTTCAGGACTCGATGAATAAATTTGTTGAATGGCGGAATGTATCCCCCCGGCACATATATCTATTACAAGCGGTATAACCCTCCAGGGGATTGTGATCCCTTTGGTGACAGGAAGGACTAGTACATCCTCAAAGGGAATCCCATTTTTATCGTAGATTCTTCGGAGTGACCTCTCTTCTATCTTTGAGGTAATGGAATCAATGGGATCATCGAATGACAGCATGCTGGAGAGTGTCGGAAGCAGCTTCTATTTCTACTTCAAGGCCTTCTGTAGGCATTTAAGGAACCTCTGGATGAGGTTGATCCACCTGTGGAATTCAACTGTAGGTATAGGCTATGATGGAGTTTGTTATACAAGTGGAACTGTAGTCGAGCTCAACTCGGTATCTGATTCGGCATATTTGGAAGAAAATGGACTTGTAGCCTGAGTGGAAAGACGCTTGGAACACTATGCTCCATTTCTATAAATACTCAATAGATAATCAATATCAGATTAACTATAAGTGAAACCTAGTGCAGTGTCATGCGGTGTAGATTTCCGATATTATACAACAATTAATCTTAAACTTAAGATATCGCCCAAAGTGACCATCATCGCTGATCATCCCAACGAGCAGCACGTTGTCGGCCAGGCTTTGAAAATGCTTCAAAACCAAGAAAAAGGAATTCGACACAAGTCCATGAGGCAAAATTCACATGTGAACTTGGAGTTTACCAAATTCATCCGAGGGTTGGATTTATACCGATCCAACCCCTTGGAGAAATTTCGTCCTCCTTCTCCCTCTTGTCTCCGATTCCAAATCATGGCCATTGACATCGACGCTATCCATGTCCATGTCCAACTCTGTTCATGCGTGATTCTAGGCCATCACCTACCTAATGTGGTTCAAGGTTTAGTCCAGGATCGGGTTTGGTTGCAATGTATAGATATGGGTTTGGATCGGTGGCTCGAGTTCAACTAAGGCGGGGCGAGCGACGTCAGGTTCAAGCAGAGATAAGCGGCGGCGATCCTAGAGTTGAGCAATGGTGGAGTTAGATTAGGAAGTCAAGGTTTTTAATGACGGAGCTCCAAGCTTAGATCGGTAACAAAAGAAAATTGGAGAGAAGAGGGAAATAATGGGTTATATAACCCACCAAATGCGATTCTCTAGGCAAAAGGACAAGGCTTCTCTAAGTCTTAGATCAGTACCGATTCAAATCCTTAGAATGTCTCGATTCAAAGCAGATAATGTTGGAAACACAATGTATTTTGGAGGGCAAGTGTTATCTAGCCTTTTGACCAGATAAAATTCTGATAGTCTAGACGAATCGGACTTGGAAACTATCATGGCAGGAAGCCCAGAGAGATAGCCTAAGAGTCTAGAAACCAAGTACAAACAGAGCCCAGGGGAGAAGACAAAATGTCTTAAAGAAATAAATTAAAAAAATCAAACTAATAGTTGGATCGATACCAATCCACATAATTTGAGACAATACAACTTCACTTCCTACTATCCACTCTACGTGATCCCAGAAACCTATTTCACAGACTACTTTGTCAATCCTATGCAATTCTCTATCGATCTCCATGAGCATTTAAATCAGCAACACCATTCTTCCATATAACCAGCATTTTGGTTTTGAGAACAAGCTAATAATGGTGTAAACAAGTTTGGAATCATGAAGCTGATCACTAATCGAGCCTAGATAAGGAGTTCAAGACAACTAATTTGGCCATCTCATGGATCGGTACCGATCCAAGCCCATGGTTCGATACCGATCCATGCAAACTGCTAAGGTATCCACCTATTTTCTTGAAGAATTACTCTATGGCGTGGAAAACGAGGTGGAGATCATGGGAGCAAGATTTTAAGCTTCAACGTCTATAAATAGAGAGGCATGGCTCAAGGATCTTTTTTGGCTCTTGCTCTCTCTATTCTAATTTCATGTAATCACCCTCGGATTTATATCGATCCATAAGAACAACTACTTGTAATCCAGTGATCTAAGCAATAAAATCACTAAATGAACGTAGACCAAGATTAGCCGAACCACTATAAATGTTGAATGTTCTTTTCTTGCTCATTTTCATTTATTTTCTTCACTTTTTATTCTCTACACAATCTTTTGGGTGTTTGTGCCATTTTTGGTTCAAACAATCATCAACACTACATCCATCATCGATCCATCAAATTCTAGAACATCTCTAAACATCGATCAAATTAAAGCCACAGAGTTTCCTTGCCTTAGTCTTAAAGTTGCCTCATCAATCCCTTGCTGAAGCCCCAAGTTTCCCATATGTAAGCTCCTCCACAGCCCAAAGTTTCTATCCAATTTCCTGTAATTCCAATTCAATCGGCGTTGCATTCATAGGATGGATCGAAGGTGTATCCCTAGGATGGATCTAGAGTGTGTCCATAGGACCTTGAAGTAAGTCCAAGAAAAACTACACCATCCAAACATTTCTCTATCAATATGGATCTTCTATATTTGTGTGCTCCCCACTGAAATGATCCATCCTATTTATCATTCTTGTGCACAAGATCATCATAGAATGAGTCCCTAACACTAGTTCGCCTATCGATCGACATTTCATCTAATACAACCATATACGGTACATCCAATCAAACGATACATTAGATACATTCATACAAACACATACATACGCTTAAATCTGAATTTAATAATCAGTGAACCCAAATCTAGCTTATTTCCTAAACTAGTGTAGGAACATGTGCATTGTTACAACTAAAATTTAATTCAAAACATTTGAAATTCGTTTATAAAACATGGTTAAGTTTAGATCTAGTCAAATTCACGTTTATAAATTTGAAAAAATTTTAAAAACATCATTTTTAAACTATATTAACAACTATAGTAAACTAAGAGATATAAACCACTCACCAAAATACCAAGATGCACTAAAAGTGAGGTGAATCCAATCCAAATAGTAAAGACACGATTTCCAAAGCAGTAATTTCGAGATCTCAAGTGCTCCCTTGCTAATCCCTACGCTAATTTTCTACTAATCACTTGATTTGGCTGGTAAAGTAAGGGTTTAAGTTGCTTTTGGCTAAGAAGATAATTAATAGAGGCTGGAATAGTTTTTAGGAATAGTAGAAATCATTATGTGTTGTCCCATCAAGTTGGGTAGGCACAAATCCCAAAATGGATTAATGGCTCTAATCCAGGCTTAATTTAATTACCCGCTAATATGTCCAAAAATTATTTAACTTCAAATGGTTATATCTCCTAAATGGTCAAGCCAAAAGCCCTTATGACTACTCTACAGAAAAAGAAACCATTATATCTTTTATTAGGAAATGGTTTCAGACCCTAATTTGGTTTCTATTAAAAGTTATAGGCCTTACAGTTTTTCAGGGTCAAAATCATCAAATAAATTTTTTTAAAGGTAAAAAATGTCAATACTCGACATTCATTAAAGTTATATTCTCATATGACCCAAGTTGGATATAAAAATAATATTATACGATCCTCCATACGTAAAATACATGTTTTTACAGGATTTTACTTTTCTTTTGATTAACTGTTACATCGGATACGATATGTACTCTCATATATGCACTTTTACCATTATACTTTATATGACTTCACTCACATTAGACTATCTAGTTTGACCGACAATTTATATTTATTTGTAATTCTCGAGTCAGTTCGAGGATTTTGATAGGTTTTGATACTTACTTTAGTGGAATACAAATGCTTAATGAGAGATCATTTTTAAGATACTTCTTGTCTTGTACTCTATCTAGTACCATTCATGACACATTCTTTGAAGAGGCATGTACATTTTGTAAGCCGATGTATAGGCCTATGTATGGTTTATATTTTAATACATGATTGTATGGTATATCGTTTATTTAGTTAGCCCATTGGATTATATTTATTTTATTTTTATTTCTGTGTATTGTTTTATTCTGAAAAAATTCATGTACTATTGCTTTATGCTGTATTGAATATGAATCTAGTAAATTATATTTTCATTTTAAATCGTATCAATGCTAGTAAAGGGAACACGTACATTGGATCGCACATCAAGTGTCCCATTCTTCATGCTTTCAAATAGTAAGCTCCCTTCGATTACATATGTAAAGGGTTCAAGCATCACAGATTAGCTGACATAACCATGCAAATTCATCATCAATTAACTAATCATTTTTTTAGATATGCAAAGAGAGCTGATGTAGTTGGAACAAAATATTTTCTATACCATCAAGGTAAACAACATCATCAAATTTTATTTTAATAGAGTTAAGAGTGTGCCCTAAGGGCAATAATGTAATTTGGTTATATAACTCAATTCTTATAGCAAATCCTGTTCAAAATAAAGTAAGCTTTTGGTTTTATTTTCTATTTTATATATTTTTGTATTGAGATATAAATAATATAGTAACTACATTAAATATATATAAGTAGAAAATCCTTAGAAAATGTATTTAACGATTGTAGATGTAAGTATATTCATAACAATGAGTATTGTGTCGAATAAAATGAATATTTATCTTTAAATGTTCCTAGTCAAGATGCATCGAGAATGAGATATTGATATATCGGTTGTGACATGTGTATGTAATGCTCTCTATGTGGTGGGCGGTGAATTACTCATGACCATTGGGGAAGCCAAGCAGTTACATACGTGTAGTTTGCATGGAACAATCACATAACGACCCACCATCTATAGGTTAAAAATAAAATAGTAGATCTCACGTGATGATGTGAAGTAGTCTTTTGACTTAAGAATGCAATGAATATTAAGTGCATAAACTATACTTTGATTAAACCACTTGAAGTAAAATACAATTCAAAGGAGGATCATCACCTTCAAATAGAAAGTTATTATCACTGTAATTTGTAGTCAACATAAAGTCAAAGTCTTTAACCATAGCAAATCAATAATTGTTATCGGATTGAACCATGGACTTTAATGTTGGACTTCACAATTAACTATAGATATTAGTAGAGTTCTAACAATTGACCGAGCTCTAGATATCTAAAGGATAGAGTGACGATGAAAAGAAAATGTGCACAATGTATTGTTGCTTAAGTGTGTCGCTTTGAAAGATAAGAAATTGGATTTCACCTAGATAATCTATAGCAACTGAACTTGTGCCCACTATTATGCTTCAGCAAAGTCCATACAGGATTTAATATTTAAATTATTTAAATATTATTGAGGGCCAAGTTCACACCTGAGGTCGCACAATCGCAACACTCTGTTTTCAACCGAAAATAATTTATCGGAATAATTCATAAAGTTATAAATTACTATTATGGAGAAATTAATATAACGATGATATTAATTATTATTTTAATTATTATAAGATGGTATAAAATTAATTAATAATATATATAATTGTTATACATATATTTAATTATTTTTGGGCCAATATAATAATTTTAGTATAACAAATAGTGTATATATACATATGTGTGTGTGTTATTTTAGTAGGGAATTTTTTAAATTGTTTTAAAATAACGCAAACTATAATATATATATGGGTAGGAATTAACTAAAAGATTAAATTAATTAAGTGAGATAAGATTTCACTTATTCTGGGTCATACCTTGAATATGGATCGAGAGAAGATATTTTACATAACTCATTAGTGCTGCTATATATAGATATACCTAGATGTCTCATTCTATATACACTAAATTCATTATCTCTACATAAAAATAAACTAATCTTAATGGTTGACTTTTCTACTCCATTATTAAGTTAGAGAAATGTTCCCCTCAAGGCGAATCTGATCAAGGTGTAATCAACTGACTAGATTATCTAGTAAGTATTATTTCATATTTAATTTACGATCATTTATATTTACCATGTATATTTTCAAGGCAAAATCGAATTTATACATATTTATATTGGCAAAAAGCAAGATCATTTTATTTTCTTCCCTTCCTTTCATGCACATATATCTGTATCACTTTAACATGCATACAAGCCTTCACGACCAATATTGATATAGCGTGAGAAGCTTCAACTTGGTCGACGTGGTGTAGACGATGATTTAGAATCAAAAATGGTGGTTTAGTGCTCATGATGACATAACCAATGTTCTAGGGTTTTTCCATGGTCAAGTCGTGATCGACTTCGAGGCATTGGAAGGTTTCTCCCATCAAGCTAATTCTGGTAGTGGTACCTACAACGAGAGCGATGCCAAAAAATGAGACAAGTTTCGTTCATAGGCAACTAGAGTTTTGCATGAAAGGAGATGGTGTTATTAATCTGTTGAAACCATTGTTCATTATGATTAAATACAATAAGGATCTTATTGTGTTGGAAACAACACTAGACCAAGGACTATAGACCGACTTAGGATTCGATCACTGAGATGTTATTTTTGATCTATTTACTTAACTGCAATTTAATCGATTTCCAATGTGTTAAGGATGACTGAATGCATTTTTGTAAAGAAATATGATGGAGTGATGTAGTAAAAGAGTTTTCTTTTGGATGGTTCGACCATCTTAACAAAAATGTAAAAGTCTTGGAGTGGTAATGATGTTGGCACAGTTGGGATGAAGAGATGGTGAATAGTCACCTCTGCTTCATAAAAAGACAATGAAAATGGAATTATGTAAAACATTTGTAGATGCTTAATAGGGAATAAGAAATATGATTTCTATTTCAAATGTATTTTCTCATAGAAAATTGTTCTCTATAGGATCTATTTCTTGAGTTCAAGATATTTGGTCTAAAACTCTTGATTGTAGATTAGTTATAATAGAAGAAATAAATAGCTTATAGTAAGTGATTGAATGGAGATTCATATTTCAAATTTTGTTATTGTAACAGCAGAAATAGTGGGAGCATACCATATATAAATTACTAATGGATGCATCGAGCTTTGAATAATTACTTTTATGTGCACTAAATATTATTTAATAACTTTTTGGTTTTGACCAAAAAATAGACACAATTTTGTTTTAATATGAATATTATGAGTATACATTATAAAATAAATCTGTTTTTGGTATTTGTTTTCATAACAATAGTGGTGTGTTAGTTAGAGATGAGTTTGAAATCATACAAGTTAGAAAGCACTCCTTCCCTTAACATACATTCTTAATTCTCAAGTTAGAGATGAGTTTCAATACCTTGGAATTTGGTGTTAAGTACGAAAAGAATACATTCCATACCATCATAATTTTGAAATGATCGTTTATAGAAATCAAATCTCATTTTTTTATAAAATTCCTTTTCATAAATATCATTTCTATTTATAAAACTCCTTTTTTAAATCTCATATATAATTTTAAAACTCCTTTTGTAAATCTCTAAATATAATTCTAAAACTTCTTTTATAAAATGTCATTTATAAATCTTTTTTTTCTAAATATCATTTCTAAAATATCATTTATTTTATAAACCTCTTATCTATTTATAAAACTTCTTTTGCGAATTCATTTCTATTTATAAAACTCCTTTTATAAATATTCTGATTCTAAATCTCATATATTTATCATAAATTTTCAATTTCAAGATAGGACTAAATACTTTCCATAAAATGACCACTCCATATATCACTATAAATTCACAAATGTGATTTATTTTCCCAATTTATCAAAAATGATATTAGTTCCCTTTTATAAAATATCATTTAAAAATCTGTTCTTTTATTTCTAAAATACCATTTATAAATTTATTCTTTTATACAACATTTTTATATAAAGCATTTCACAAATATTTATTCCAAAATATTTCTATACACTTTTAAACAGAATCCCTTTATAATAAAAGATAAATTGCCCTTTTCTTCGAAATAAACATCTGTTATTCTATTAACTTTTCAATAAAATAAATACTTCCTAAAATACTTCAAAAAGCTTCGCATATAAATTAGAAAAGGTTATCAAAAAGGTTGAAATAAAATAAATAAGTTCAAAATCCATTTCTAAATAAAATGCGATAGCAAATTCCCAAAATCACATTTAAAATCATCATCCGAATCAAAACCATTTTTCAAATCAAAATAGCAAACCATGATATTTCAAAATGCTAAAAAGAGGCCCAGAGTTACCATAGCACTGAACCAATGCTATTATTACTTTTATTACTAAAAAGGTTCAACTTTTAACATATATCAACATCACATCCAATATGGCCAACTACCAAACTTTTAACATTCAACAATTTATATAAGAAGTATATAACTAAAATTTAAAATCAACAATGGCGAGAAAATCTGGATTCCTTTACAAAATTCCCTGTATTCATTTTATATGTCCTTCGCTTTTCAAAGCTGAAATTCAGCCAAAGCAAATCAATAGATCATTTAAGCATAAAAACATTAATTTATATCTACTGTATGTCATATACTGTTCAAAATTCCACTTGCTCCAAACTCGATCAAACTAATTCCAACGCATAGATATCGCTCCTATGAGCGCAATACAAAAGGCCGCGTCTCGACTGGACCTCCTATGAAGAAGTTCATTTTATAAGATTTGAGAATTAATAATATAATTAATTTGCTAATTACATTTTAATCCTTAATTGCCCTCCCTAACTTTCTTCCCAATCCACATCGCTCCTCCATGTACACGATAATGGTGCATAGCCATGCATTCATCAACCTTCTCTCCGTCAATTCACCACGAAATCAAACATCGAAAATTATAATCAAATCCATATCACACGAGCTTCCTTCCCGACACCACCATGTTGAACTCAATCAACCCTAAAAGAATGCAACTTGGGCATGACCTCCGCTTGACCTCAAACGACGCGACTCCCAAACAACCACCGAGCTCTACCAAAACTTCCCCACCGGAGCTCCTCCTCAAGAGAAACCCATTGCAACAAACACCATCACCAAACTCCTCCTCAATCACGAACAAACCCAAACCCTAGCTCCACTACTAACAACCGCACTCCCTAACCATTATCGAACATCACAAAACCTACATAGATTTGAAGCCTATATCCTCCCGAGTTTAATGAATCTAATTTTGTAAGTTTTAATTAAGTATTGGACATGATATTGAATTTTAAAGGAGGAAGTTTGATTTTTCTTTTTTACAGTAAAAGAGGATAGGGGAAAATGAGAAAAAGAAGAAGGAAAAGGAAATTGAAGAAAATCTTAGGGTTGAAGTTTAGTTTATTTACAAATTTCCGACACTTCGCTACATAGCATTTTATTCGCATACCAACCACGAACGACAAAAACAAAAATACGATCGTGCACAATAATATGACATTGTTAACCGAGTTTTTAACTAAGCAGAAAGCAATAGAA
Source organism: Allium fistulosum (assembly GCA_030737815.1). Lineage (NCBI taxonomy): Eukaryota > Viridiplantae > Streptophyta > Magnoliopsida > Asparagales > Amaryllidaceae > Allium > Allium fistulosum. The sequence goes on along the minus strand of CM060901.1, from coordinate 538,146,689 downwards.
GTTAGAACATCGAAATGGAGGCAAAACGAATTGAAATCTTTGAAGCATACCTAGATATGGCAAAGGAATAACTAAGAAAAGTTTCACCCTAAAATATGCTAAGGAAAGAAGTCGGCGACATGATCATGTCGGTGGTGACTTCTCCTGGCTTTGTATTTCTCACTCAAACTTTACAGGAGTCATTCTCCACTTCTTCTATGCTTGCTCAAGATATTTCCAAGGGTATTAGATAACCAATTATAAGAGTTGAAGAGTTAACAGGTAGAACGGCAGAGCAAACCAAATAACGAAGGAACGATCATCAAAATCAACCAACGATCCATGGAAACATCATAGGAAAACTTAAAATCAAATTGCATGAAGAGTGCAAAAAAGTTGGATCATATTTGACCAACACAAACATGTCGGCGCCAACACGATCATGTCGGTGCCGACATGTTTCAATAAGTCGGTGGGTCCCATAATTTTGTGTACTCCTTCGGAGAAACATCTGAACTCTTCTTTCGGCCCAAAACGTCTGCTACTCCAATAAATACAAATCATAGAGCAACCAAAAATAGGTCTAGTTTCTGCTATCACTACACGAAAGCACTGTCTCTTCTTTATCTCCTTCCTCTATACAATAGTCACCAAGACATACTTTAGGAAATTTTAGGACTTAGAATTAGTCTAACCCCTATACTTATGACTCATTCTCTCTCAAACCATTTGTAATCTCAAGTAACTTTATTGAATCTATAAGCAACCAAGATATAAAGTGGACTTAGGCTAAAGATTGATGAACCACAATAAAATCTTGTGTCTCTCTTTCTTATTCCTGTTTATTTTCCTTTTCTTTTACTATTATATGCTAGATCAAGGTTTCATAGGTTTCCTACAACCTATTCTTGGGCGGTGATCCATTTTTAGCATTAACATTTTAGTGCTTTCACCGAGAAAATCGAAATCCAGGCTTAGATCAAGCTTGCTATTTTGGATTAGAAGAGATACAACGGTTAAATCCAGAGAATTTACTTTAAGGATTTGTAGGCTTGCTGTTGAAAATCAATGGCACCTAGAAGACAGAGAACTACTTTTGAAAGATCCACAGAAGCAATCGTTGGTGGTGATGAAACAAACCCCTAACAAACTGAAATTAACAACACTAACAATCACCGAACATAGGTTAATACTGGAAATCTAGCACCAGGATCCTCCACACAACAGGAAGTTGTAACCAAAGGGGAGCTTAACTACATGGTTAATGAACTTAACCATAAAATGGTTGATAGCCAAAAGGCTCTCATGGATAAGATTGATGCTTTGCTAGCACTGCAGCAACTAGGTGCTCCGAGAGCTAGACGAGAAACTGCAGCTGTTATGGAACATTAAACAAAAGCAGAAGGAGGTCATTGGTACTCCTCTCACTAGAAAATAGCATGCTACAAACCCAAATTTGGGAGTGAATACTCCCCAAGTGAATATCACAATGCTTGTCTCTGACTCAAAGGATGACATGAAACTTAATGGAGGTGGATTGAAACTAAATGCTGATATAAACAAGCAAAATGCCGGTATTAAAGTTCAAGCTGCCACAGTAAGACCAACCACATGCCAACCAAACACTGCAGGAGTGGTTCTTCCGGTGAGTAGAGAACCTAGGCTTCAGCTGGCAAGCCGAGACCTTTTCGGAGTAAAACATTCGACGTAGCCCCTGATAGTTATCCTGTAGACCACCGCGCCAATGAGGAGTACATCGCTGACATAGTCAAATGGTTGGCAGAGGAGAGTAAAGGCAGGAAGAATGAAGACTAGGGTTCTACACCTAGCCGAACTCCATTCATGAAAAACATTCTAAGAGAAGAATGTCTTAAGAAGTTCACTATATGCTGACTATGCCGTCAAATAATAGAACAACGGATCCTAAACAACATTTGTACAAATACGAGTGGCGTATGAACGGAGCTAAAGCTACAGACGCTTTTCATTGCAGATGTTTTCCTATCTTCTTGAAAGGAGTCACTTCTATGTGGTTTACTAGACTTCCACCGCGATCCATTTCTACCTTTGAAAAGTTGACAAGAAAAGTTTCAAAATAGTTTATGCTTCATACTACACGACCAAAGGACGTGATGTCCTTATTTGGCTTTTTCCAAGGACCCAAGGAGTCATTGAAATGTTTCATGAACCGGTTTAGTGTCGCAGTTACCAGGTAAGCAATCCAAAGGAGGATATAATCTTTATGGCTCTGGTCCGAGCAATTCATCTGGACATGGATTTCAATAGATAGGTGGATTAAGATGAAGCAACCAACTACCATGGAGGAATTTAACTAGAAGGCAAGTCAGTTTCTGAGACTGGAAGAGGTAGATGCGATGGAAGGTAAGACTGCCAATGAGCAACTAAAGGAAGTAGTTCAGAGTAATGTGGCAGTCAAGCAGGATGGAGAGAGTTTTGGAGCTACTATAGGAAATGCAGGGAAGAATGTGAATCGGAAAAAGATAAACCAGAACTATCGTAGGCGTGACGGGAAGGGAAAGTGAATTTGGAATTTAATACCCGACAAGTATACGCCATTGAATAACAGTCTGGAGAACATCTACCTTGCTACTCATGGAATTGAGCGATATAACAAACCACCCAAGTGGGCAGAATCTGAGCAACAGAAGAGATCAGGGAAGTTTTGCCGCTTCTACGAAACCCATGGGCACAACACGAATGAATGACGACATCTGAAGGACTTAATTGAAGAAATGAGAAGGAACAATAGGCTCTAGTAGTAAGTGAAGAAATCTCAAACTTCTGACCAAATTGCTGGACCCCAAGCTCCGAATAATTAAGGAAATCAGTCTGGACCTAGCGGAGAAGGACCTAGACGAATGGACCAGAGACTTATTATAAGCACCATCACCGAAGGCCCTCACTCAGTGCAAAAAAGCTAGGGTGAGATGGAGCGATACACTAGTTCATTGAAGCACGCTCCTAAGGAAACTTGTTACGCTGTTGAAGATGAAGCCTTGACCAAGCAATAGAAAATGATAAGTGATGACATCATATTCCGGAATCGGGATACTAAAGGTATAGAGGCACCAACTCTCGAACCAATGGTGATAACGATTGGGATCATGCCAGCAATTGTTCATCGAGCGTTGGTTGACAATGAAAGTTCTGTTAACATCCTATTTGGAAAAAGTTCGATCAGACGATGATTAGCATAAAGGACGCACCCTCTTACAGGACGAAGATTCGATTTACAGGTGAATCAAAACAGCTAGTCAGGGTGATTGACTTACCTGTAGAACTTGGAGTAGGAGAACGGAGGGTGGTTCTTATCCAGACCTCCATAATAGTTGATAAATTTTTAGCTTACAATGCTTTCTTGGGCCGACCAGCCCTAGCTGATTTCAGAATAGGTTTGGCTTTGTGGTGCCTTACAATGAAATTCCCAACGGAAAACGGGGTTGGAGTAGTAAGAGGAGACCAGAGTATGGCAAGAGAATGTTATATCGCCAAACCGCGCAAATCCGAATGTTAAACCAAATTTTGGTTTAACGTTCAAGATGTGCGTATAAGGAGGCATGTTCGAAGAAATTCCACTAATACCGTTTGGTTTAGTGATAATTCACAAGATTGTTCGAAATGCAATTCATTAGCTCAAAAGATAAAATAGGCAAGTCCAAACAACAATAAGCCATATGCTCAAGTCATATTCTTTATTCATCCATGAATATATTACAAAATATGCGAATATACAATTTCTTTATTATTCAACCCCTTATATGTAAACATCATATGTCATCTTCTCCCTCATTAGCCTTTATGCTATTAGTTTGTCCTCGAAATCTTAACGAAGAGAACTTGAAGGAGATCCTAATTGGAAAAAGTGATAAGAGTGAGAAAGAAGTTACATACAAAATTGTATTTTCAGAAAATGTTATATACAAAATTAATTGTGCAATACATTTTTGAAATCATAAGTGCTTGAAACTTTTAGCACATGCGAAATCACTCATTTTCAAAATTAATCATCATATACTTGGGATTTAAATGTGCACCAAATTTAATATTTTTGAGCTCAATAAAAATCAACGCACATTAAACTTGACAGATTTTAAACTAGGCATAAATATGAATCCTTCATCTTTAAAATTTGAATATTTCCAAAATAAACATATCTGGTGCATACTTGAAACCTCAACTTTATGAAACTATTTAAAAAGCATTTACTTCTTTTATTTTTGAAAGCACATATGCATATATATTTTTGATATAGTTAAGGTCCAAATATGATATCCTGATGATTTACGGCATTGTAAGCTTGAAATTCTTTTATAATCACAAGTTTTCGAAATCAAATCCCTTTGAAGTCAACCCCTTTTTGTTTTTTTATCTGAAGCATTATTTTTGAAATTTGAAATATTCAAAAAATCTCCTTTTTGAAAATTTTGGTTTGCAAAATTATCAACTTTTGAAGTTTATAAATTTTTGGAATGAAATCGTTAAAAAATCATAAACTAGAGTTCTCTGTTTCTGATGATTTTTGACATGAAGGTGGGCTCTGACATTGATTATTCTTACGACATTGATTATCGTCAATTTGTTGCATTGGCTGATTTATGGTATTGAAACCTCTTGCAGTATTACCAATCTACGGCATTGGTTATCTTTGGCGTCAATTAGCGGTATTAAATATTTCCGACATCATCAAATTTATGTGATTGCCCAATCCTGCGGCATAAATTCAACCAGCATCATTACTATCCCGACGTCATCCATTAATCGCATCATTGAATCTTTAGCGCCACTTAATACTTGCAGTGTTGAATTAGCCTTCGTCGTCAAATGTCACGAACCCATTGACTTCATTTATAAATACTCTATCTTTTGAATCTTCATACATGTCATCATTCAGCTCCAAAGATTCACTTCCATCTGATTTCATAAGCTTGAGAATGTTCAGATCTATAGATCCGATGTCACTTGGATTTAGAAATCATGATTTCATTTGGATCTAAAATCATCTGGATCTAAAAGGAAGAAGATGTTGATTAAGTGATGATGTTTGAACGAGAAGGAGAAATTGATGCTGACCACGGACGAGATTGGTATCAAACTGCAGTTATTATTAATGTCGAAGGGAAGATTTTAATGTGGATCTGAATGTAGGGTCCGTCTATTAACCCCCCAGTATTATTAACCCCCCAGTATTTTCTCTTCACCCCCCGGTTTAAATTTTGAAACTTTTATTCCAATTATACCCTTAAATGAATATTTACATCCAGTATTATTCGGAAGGTCGAAATTGTGTACTCGACACACCACGTTCCACGCGAACGTGGTTGTTGAACCAACCTCGTCACGTTCGTGGCGGACGAGGTTGGTTCAACAACCACGTTCGCGTGGAACGTGGTTTGAGAGAGTGTGAAACGATTTTTTTTTTTTTTTTTACGAAAAGGAAGAGTATTTTTGGAAGTAGACGGGGTGCGAAGAGCAAAAGATGGGATGGATGTTTTTTTTTTAAAATAGTGGGGTGGGAAGAGCATTATACGGGGTGAGAATAGACGGAGCCCTGAATGTATTGTCTATGGAATGCAAGGTGTTATTGATGGTGATGGAGTGGAATTAATGTTCAGTTGTTACCAGACTTATGGTGCTACTGATCGCACTTATAAAAGCGTTCAAAAATTGATGATGCTAGCCTTCAAATTTTGAATTTGAAATCATTTCAAAATACGAAATCCAAAAATCCCTTCTAGGGTATTTCCGTTATTTTTTTGAACATTCGAATGTTCGAGCCTTCCTTCTAGCCCTAAAATGTTAAACCGAATTTTGGTTAAACATTCAAGATATATGTACGAGGCATGTTCGAAGAAATTCCAATAATAATCCTTTGTTTAATGATAATTCACAAGATTGTTCAAAATGCAATCCATAAGTTCAAGGTAAAATAGGCAAGTCCAAACAACAATAGGCCATATGCTCAAGTCCTATTCTTTATTCATCCATAAATATGTTACAAAATAAGCAAATATGCAATTTCATAATTGTTCAAGCCCTTATATGTAAACATCATATGTCATCTTCTCCCTCATTATCTTTTATGTCATTAGTTTGTTCTCGAGATCTTAATGAAGAGAACTTGGAGGAGATCCTAATTGGAAAAAGTGATAAGAGTGAGAAGGAAGTTAAGGGCCGCTTTCCATGAGTGGATGCATCTCTATTTATTATTGTTGAAGGGAGGTAGGTTTGCTTTCATTGGTGATGTTGGACTTTATGACGCCACTTGCTACTATCTTGGTGGTGGCCTCAAAATGGAGCATGTGATGGAATGTAAAAACTTCTGAGGCTTTATGAAGGAAAATACACATCCTCTTGAATTTGCTCTTGTGAATGACTCTAATATTCTTCTTTGCACGACCTTTGACATTCTTATTGTAACCCTTTCTTATCCTTTCGTCTTGATATCATTCGGTAACCTCTTGTCGACAACCTTCAGCAATAATTTTCTTAATAGCTTATGGCGTGTTTTTAGTCAATATTCTTTGTTGATTTGATGGCATGCATCATTAGTAAAGAACGAGGTGGTATGGAATGATCACGACATTACTTGAATGGCGACAGTAAAGAGGAGACAACATCAAAGAGATGCGATGTTGACTAAATGCGATATTGGCTAGGTGCGGTATTGATAAAATGCGCTGTGAATTATATGCGGCATTGAAACTTATGCCATGTGGCTTTGATGAAATGCGGCATGGATGGTGTTCGATATTCATGAATTGCAGCATCATTGTGGGCTTTTATAGTGATGAAGTGCGACAACCTTCTCTTGTTCCTTGTATTGACAGAGCACGGCATGGATGGCACGCAATGTTGATAGAATGCGGCATGAAATAAATGCAGCATGGAAGTAGTGCAACACCATTATCAGTTGTAGGCCTTTGATATTGATTATTCTCTTACCTTAACATCTAGAGCCTTGAACTTTGATCTAAATCTTTAGTTTCGGCATTGATTACTTTGCTTGTATCCTTTAAAAATTACGTGGATAACATTTGTCCAGCTCCTTGTATAAAAAAAGTTTTTTACACTTTAGTGTAAAATCAAGAATTCTCTTCTATTTCTGACTCTTTGCAAGGCTTTCTTGCTATCCCTGTTTTCCTGTAACATACAAAGTAAGTGATAATTTTCATTATAACTTTAGATTTAAAATCTTCAGGCAATCCCTTTTGGATTTAATAAAGCTATGAATTGACATATATTCTTTTGAGTGGAGAATTCATCATTTTCTCCATGTAAATTTGCTTCAAGAAATTAAATTTATCTAACGATGACTTTGCTCACATTTCATCCTCCCTCTAGGAGGCGCCTTAAACAGGAGGTTTTTAGATGGAAGTAAGGGATTACTACAGATCTTTCTCTAGAAGATTGTGACAGATTTTCCTCTAGAAGATTATAAAAGATCTTCCTCTAGAAGATTGTAATAGATCTTCCTCTAGAAGATGTGAGCGCCAATGGCTAATTTTTGGTAGATCTTCCTCAAGAAGATGTAACAGATCTTCCTTTAGAAGATTGTGAGCGCTAATGGCTATTTTTGACAGATCTTCCTCTAGAAGATTGTTTTGGAGCGGTAATAGCTCATTTTTGATAGATCTTCTTCTAGAAGATTGTTTTGGAGCGCTAATAGCTCATTTTAGATAGATCATCCACTAGAAGACTGTAATGATCTCAGCTTGGATCGAATCCCTTATCACCGTCTTAGGTGATGATTTAGGTCTTACACTATTTGGGGATTCTTACTCCTTTCCATGATTAATCCAGTGAATACTCTTGTTTCAATTTTTTTATTCACCCACTGTTGGGAAGTATGGTCTCAAATGTTCGGCGTTCCATGTTCTTGCTATTACATTGTTGCCATCAGGTCGGCATAGCCTATAGGTCCCAGGTGGGATTACTTTGTGTATGATTAGGGGTCCTTTCCAATTTGTCTGAGCGATCCATCCACTGGATTCTTAGTATTTTCCTTGACTCTTCAGAGCACCAAATCCCTTTTTTGAAATAATCTTTCTCTCGCTCTGGAGTTATAGTACTTCAATATCCTTTGTCGATATTCGGGTGCTTGTTCAGGTGTCTCATTCCATAGTTCACTAATTAAATTCAGGAATTTTTCTTTTATTCCTTAACCTTTCGATGGGATTCAACCTTAACCTCGGTTGGAAGCATTAATCCTTATGTATATGAAATTCATCCTATCATGGCTTGATATGCCTAAAGTGTGAGAGGTAGTTATTCCATTCAATTTGGTTTTCATAAAGTATGTAGTATGAGCTGTGGAGCACTCCTTCAGATCTTAGAAATGTAAATCTTTGTTAATGAATTTTTTGGTTAAGGGGAGACTTAAGTAGATCCAGTTGGCTTGCTAGGAGTGCATAATCTTCCGGTCAAATTCATACAATCCATTTTCAGATGATTGTTGTAGATCTAATATGAATCCTGTTGCTTGAGAATTACAATATTGGGCAAAGATTTGATTTCTGAGTTGCAGATTTACTTAAATTTTCCCTCCTTCTTGATTGAAAGGTGGTTTTTGCAGCACTCATTTGCGTAAGTGTATTGACCATTTTCTTTGGTTCATTGATTTGCTTTCCTTTTAGCTTCCCATGATCATGATTCTTGATGGATGCCCTTATCATTCCTTAGCTTTTCAAAAGTTATTTAGTGCACTCCAATGTCATGGATAAAAGATTTTATTCCTAGTATTCAAAGTTCAAAGGAAGTTTTTGCAGAACTAATTATTTCATAATGAAAATGTAAATCTTTAATAAGGGACTAACAGTCATGATTCTTGAACTAACAGTCGTTTAATTGGAGTTTTAGTAGCACAAATAGGCCATGGTAGCTCTTGAAAACTTTTCAATAGTGAATTTTAAGGATTTTATAAATTCCATTTTGAAATAGATAAACATTTGTTTTCCAAATTCATGGAATAGTCGGTGTTAGCTCCTTTGATTTACAAAGAATATTTTCTCAGAGACGTGTAAGGTAAAACTCTTTGAGTAAAATCGCTTGTTAAAAATAAATACTAATGTATATTATTACACCCTTGCAAGATGTAAAATTGTACCTCATCAAGTCTTAATCAGTGAAAAGAAAAATCTCGTTTATAAGTCTAAAAAGTCATGATTCATGAACTGATAGACTCTATAGACAATAACATACTCTTCTATAAGAATCTCCTCTTGTGAAATAATCTTTCCCAAAGGGTTATATTTTAGCATATGAAGAATTAGGATTTCATACATCGTTATAGGAAAGTCTAATTTATAGAACTTTACAATTTGAAGTCATGCTTGTAAAATATATATGTTCGTATTTTGGAATCACCTTATGTGAAACTACATATAAGAAACTTAAGATATTGGAAATTAATGTGTATGAAATCAATTAATGCATATAAGTCCCCTAATGCAGCTGACATTGACAAGCACCATTGTCCAAGTGGTTAAGTGATTAGGTTTTGGTGTGAGAGGTCACAAGTTCGAAATTTGCGTAGTGTGATTCGAACGTTTATTGACATGTGATTTGTTGTCCCAGTGACATGTTGTATATAAAGTACCATTTCAAAAAAAAAAAATATAGCTGACATCCCCGGATGAAATCTAATATAGTTGAAGTCATCTGTCACTTTCAGCATTAATTGATTCATTCGACATCATCTGGTTTTGCTTGAAACATGGACTCGATATCCTTTTGTTGTGCGTCAAACCTGATATGTTCCAAAATCTTCGACGTTTTCGGCATCATTTAATCCATACGACATCAATCCATTTGAAATTACTTATTCATACGGCATCACTTAAGCCATACAGTAGTACTTGCTAATATCCGAGATCACCGTACACTTATGCCTTACCCGAAGTTCGAGGTCTTTACTGAATCTGGAATCTTGTATTACGGTTCTTTTAGGAGCATATACGATATGCCTTTCAATTATGCATACTTGAGATTGTGCACATGTACCAAATCACTTTTGTTTAAAGCTTGATAGGATATATTTTGAAATTGATATACATGTTTGAAATCATATATGCACGAAATCATATATACATCTGAAATTGACACATATATTTCAAAGTTAAACCTTTATATTCATTCAAAACTCAACATGTATTTAAAGACTTATGTATATAAAGAAATGGATATTCTTAAAAGCTTGGTACATACATATAAATTGCATAGGAAGTCTAATATTTGAAACTAGTATATTTGAAATTATACAATTTTGAAAACTTAAATGCACAAAACCAAAAGTTCATGGTTCTAAAATTGTATATTCAAGGAATTGCATATATAAATGAGGCCCTTGTACCTTTGGAACCTTGCTTATACGTATATATATAAAACTAGCTTTATATAAAATTGACACACATTCAAAATCTTGTTCAACTGAACCAAATGCGTGTGTGCGAAGATTTATACTTCTGAAAACTGATATCCGTCTACTATATTTTAAAACCTGCACTTTTCTTGAACTTAGTACATATTTGAATCTATATACACCTTTCGAAAATTCATATATTCATTTGAAATTCATACATATAATAAGTTCCATACATCCGGAAAACTGATATGCATTGAACATTAAATATATTGCGAAACCTCATGAAGATACATATATTTGAAACTGGTCAGTATATAATAAACACTATGTATTTGAGACTTATAAGATTGCAATTTTTTTCGAAATTCAAATACTAAAACCAATATATAAATATCTAAAGCTGACATATTTCAGAGCCCGCATATTTATAAAAATTTACATACATTTGCAAATCCATATACAGGGAATTTTATATCTATAAAGCCTGATATGTGCCCAAAACTTGTACATTAACAATCTGTTCTTCTAAAACTTGCACGCATCATCAAAACTTTATGTAAAAATGCAAAAACCTAAAACTTCCATTTTACTTCTGTTTATTGAACTCATATTTCTTTGCAAACCTGATACATGTTTAAAACCGTACATTCTTGAAGCTCATACTTTCAAAAACCTACATGCTTATTATCCAAAAATTTTATTTATGAAATCCCAATACATCAACACAAAGTTCCGTTCATGAAAAATCAGATGCATACGAAACCTTGTATATTTGAAGTCATATATATACTTGAAACTATACATATCAAAGTCTGATATATCTGAAGTTCTTATGCATTCAAAATCACATTTTGTTGTAGTATGCAGAAGCTTCATACATTTATTTTTGAAACTAACATCTGACATCAATTTACATAAAACTGTCATGTATAAAAGTTTTATGTCCATAATACCCAAAACATGCTCGGAACTTGTATTTATGAAATCAACACATATTGAAAGCTACATGTACAAGAAATGGTACGCATCTGAAAGCTGCATTCTTTTATAAAACTATCGTATATTCAAGATCACGTACATTTAACGCATTTGAAATTGGCATTTATATTTGAGAGCCAATCATGCAACTTTGAATCTTGATAACACACATATCTGAAAGCGTATGCATCTGAAACTAATTGTATGCAAACCACATGTATACAAAATCTAAAGCATGTATATGACATACCTTCATGATCACTGATATGAGACCATACACTTTATGAAATTTACACATTCCAAAATCCACTTATGTTCAAAAACAATTTATATAAGACTAGTATGCGTTCAAAAAATTATACATTGTGCTGTACTCACCTGAAAACATATATATAAGCATTTGAAGCTATATATTCAAACCAAAACTCATACGAAATTTAATATTCTCAAAGCTTAGAAATATGCAAAAAATCTTTTATTTCCAAATTCAGACGTGCATACCACTACTAAAAAACAGTATATTCCAATTGTTCCAACGGCTTCCAACGGCCCGTTAATTTTTTACGTAGCCGTTGGAAGCCGTTTGAATCCATTGGAAATAAGCCGTTTGCGGCCGTTGGAAGCCGTTGGAAATTTTCCTAAGATATCAGCGAGCCATCTTCTCCCTCATTCTCATCTTCCCCAAATCAAATCCCCAAATCCCCCATCTCCTACCAAACTGCCGCCGCCCCAAAAACCATCCAAATCACCTCCTACGCCATCTACAAAGTACTCCGGTCCATCTACATCCTTCTACGTCTCCAAATCAGGTATTTTTTTCTATACCTAAATTTTTGGTTTTTTTGATTTATGGTTTAATTTGACTTGTGCTTGTTTCCTACTTGTTATTGTATGCATATTACATCATGCTATTCCCTAATGTCAGTTATTATCCCATAATAAACAAGTTATTACCGATTGAAAATTTTGTAATTTAGGATATTTTAATAGTTTATATATATTGATTTGGTTAGTATTGAACGTATGTGTGTGATAGAGTTTATTGCATTTGGAATCCGTTAGAACGGATATTGGATTTGTGCGAATACGATTTTTGTATTTGTAGAAACACGTGAATTTGTAAAAAATGAATTTTGTGTACAAATTTTGTGTATAAATGAATTTAGTATATTATGTAATAAAACGGTTAAATGTAAACCAATATTAATTAAACGAGTTATATATTCAAATTTAATATAAACAAATATTTAAATCCTTAGATATTATTCGACCCTGTCTGACAAGTGTTGTATATGATCGTTTTAGGGATATTCGTTTTTTCCACAAAACAGACAACTCTATTCATCTGATACATCATTTGTCGGATTTGTCCCAGTATTGGACAAGTTACAAACACTATAAAGTAATTATATTCCGTCAATCATATCACTTTAAACGGTTCACAAAATTTCGACGGCATTTCCTTTACGTTCCTTGTGTACACGCATTTGTGTACGATACAAGGAACACGGGGGAAATGCTGCCGAAATTTTGTGAATCGTTTAAAATGATATGATTTACGGAATATAATTACTATTGTGTTTGTAATGGAAAGTAGGATGTCCGACAATCAAAGAAAGACACATAAGTGGCAATGAAACAATAGTTGCTTATTTAAAATAAAGTTTGTGAAATTAGCAGTTTGCGGCCGTTGGAAGCCGTTGGAAAATTTCCTGCAAAATATAAAATGAATGATTTATAACATTTTTACTCTATCATAGGTTTTCTAGTAGGGAAACATGGTCAATTACTTTAATGATCGGAGCTGGATGTATCAAAAAAGGGAAATTAGTGGCGCAATAAGCGACCATTTTCTAAAAGGGGTACAAGTGTTCATCGAATTTGCTATAAGTAATATTGCAAACGATAAAGAAATTCGTTGTCCGTGTAGTAGATGCAAATTGTTGAACTATTTAGAACCGAATATGGCTAATGTTCATTTGCGCCAATTCGGTTTCGTACCCAATTATTTGCTGTGGGATCGTCATGGAGAAATTGTAGCCTCTAATAATCAAGAACAGTCGGTGGAGGTCATCAACGAAGAAGGTAGTACGAATCTCATAGAACATATGGTCGAAAATGCAGCACGATCAATGTTCCCTACCGTTGTAATTGATAACGACGATGTTAACATCGAAGAGGAACCAAATGTTGGAGCTAAAAAAATATATGATTTATTGGATCATGCTAAAAAACCCCTTTGGAATGGATGTTTAAGCGGCTCTCAATTATCGGTAACTGCAGAATACATTGCAATGAAATCAAAATACAACCTTACAGAAGCTGAATTTACGGCTGCTGTTCAAGCTGCTAAACGTCATATGCCATCCGATAATTTAATGTGCGAAAATTATTATGAAGTGAAAAAACTTATGTCATCTTTCGGTTTGCCATATCAAAAAATAGATACATGTTTAAAGGGTTGCATGTTGTATTGGAAAGAAGACATCAATCTTAGAAATTGTAAAATATGTAATCAGGAAAGATACAAATCGAGGAAAAAGAAGGGAAAAGAAGTTCCGTACAAGCGTATGCATTATTTGCCCCTCACCCCTAGACTTCAACGATTATATGCATGTATATATGGCAGGTATATATATTATGTCCGGTTCTGGTTCTGGGTCACGGCGACGTGGCTCTTCACGTCATATTGGAGAGGGTAGTGGTGAACCACCAGCTCGGCCACTTGTTTACTTGCAGCCTAAGGCTGATGAGACGTAAGTATCATAATTAGCAAGCATAGCATTTTAATTTTTTAATTGTACATGATATATCTATAATTGTCTAAAGTTCAATTTTATATTTAACGCAGTGGATTTGAGTTGAAGCCATCCAAAGTGGTTCTGAACATTTCGAAGCAGGCGTACATGGCTAGGATGACCGATTGCTGGCCCAAGTGGGGCAAGATCCCCGACGACGTGAGAGAGACGATTTGGCAAGATTTTCTGGTAAGTTTATACCGCTTTACAAGATGATTAATTAAATACAAATAAATAATTAGTAATATTTTCTCATTGTACAGGGCGCCATAGATTTGCAAGAGCCTGACGTCAATTTAGTTCAGCGACACTGAAACTCCAGGATCGCGAAGAACTATAGAGAGACTATGTCGAAGATTAAAAAAGTAGGAAAGAAGCCCAAGTGGATGAGCGCGACTGTATAGGAGAAGTGGGTTGAGTGGTGGAACTCTGAGGAGTTCAAGGTAAACCTACAATAAATCTCAGCAATTTTTTACCGTTTAATAAATAATTAATCATTGTAAATTTGCAGGAGAAGTCAGCTAGGAACTCGGCAAACAGGAGCAGGAATCCTGTATCACACCGTGGAGGCTCCAAATCTTTCCAGCATCACCGCGAAGATTTGGTAAATTTATCTATTATCACATTTGTATATTGATCAGTTCAGTAATTAGTTATGTACAGTTAAATTATCCAAATTATCAATTGCAGGAACGAGCTCGTGGAGGCTCTGTTGGCTTAGTGGACGTGTTTGCTCACACCCACGCGTCTAGGCAAGTAGATAAGGCTGGCAATATCATATATCAGTGGGGTGATCAAGATAGGACAACCGAGGCATATGTATGCATTTTTAAATTTCTAATACTTACACCGATAAGTTTATTAATTTCTAGCTATGCAAAATAATTACATGCTACTATTTTTCAACTGAAATTGTTTTTTTTCCATTATAGTCGAGGTTGCAGGAGGCACAGGCTTATGCGCTTCAGCAGTCTGGTCGTGATGCGCTGACATAGAAGGAGCAGGATAACATTTTTACCGCTGTTATGGATCCGGCGCAACGGAGTAGACGTTATGGCTTCGAAAACCTAACGGTAATTAATCCTTTTACATATTTACAAAAAATCAGCGTTTAGATATATAATGTTATAATATTTTATATGCTGAGACAACCCTTTTGCTATTATTTCTATTTGCAGGCTCGACAGGCTCGACAAGCTCAAAAAGACCAAGACAAAGAAGAAATAGAGCTTAGAGCTATGGTTGAGCAGCTACGGAAGGAGAATCGTCTACGAGCCATCCAGATGGAGCAGCTGGATCAAAAGCTTGCGCAGTATTTGCAGAATCATGGTACCCTTCCTTCGTCGTCTGGTGCTTCTGGAGGCGACGAGGATCCTTGAGGAGGTATGTTTTTGAGTATTTGTGTTTGAACAATGTATATATTGACTTGGAAATGTTTTGATGTTGATGGTGATGTTGTATATATTGGTACGGAGTGGGTGAGAAATATTTTGATGACATGTACATGGTTTATTGACATTTGTTGATGGTATGTACGTTGATGGTATATTTTGTGATGTTTGATCGGTTTGGTTTGTTTATATTTGTGTTTTATTGATTTATGTGTGTTGTTTGTATTGATATTGATATATATGTGTGGAATTGATTGAAAATTGAATGGAAATTGAATGGATTGGAAATGGTGTGGGTGGAAGGTAAATAGGCTTGCTGTTCTACAGCAAAATAAACACAGTATTTCCAACGGCTTCCAACGGCTTATTGGCCATTTTATTGTAACGGTTTCTAACGGATTCCAACGGCTACAAGTCGTTAGCGGCCGTTGGAAATTCCGTTGGAAATGATCCGTTGGATCCGTTGGAAAGCATTGGAAGGCGTAGGATTTATTCCAACGGCTTCCAACGGCCGCCAACGGCTAGGAGCCGTTGGAATAGCCGTTTTATCTTGTAGTGTACGAAGCTTGGTTAATTGAAACCTGCTACATGCAGTTGAAGTTCTATGCTTTGGAAACTCAACTAATATACAGAACTCTACATGCTTGAAACTGTGTACATCTGATGTCTATAAGAAATTTTGCATCCAAAACTAACACATATATATACATATACATATGCAAAGCCATGCATCATTGAAAATTTGATTTGCATATAAAACTGCATATATTCCAAAATGGGGCATTTCACCAGAAGGACAAACTTTGCGGTCCAATTAGTTTATAGGACACACATTCAAAGAAATTACTTTCAAGACCAAAGTCAACAGAATAATTACTTTCAAGGACAAAGTCAACGGTCCAATTACTTTCAAGTACCTAATTTTATAGGTTTTTAGGTCCTAGAAACTAATTATTTTGTGTTTTGTCCTTGAAAGTAATTATTTCAGTTCTGTGCCCTAGAAACTAATTCCACTGGCTAAAGATGCCCTTGTGGCTAATTTCCACTTCCAAAATCTTATTTACACAAAAACTGATATTCATATATGATATTGCATTTACTTAAAAGCTCATATACACTCAAATCCATAAGCCCATGATTTGGTATATTATATTCAAAAGTTCTTACTCATATACAAAACTATATACTCCTTAAAACCCACATCTTTATATACTAAGATTCTTTTATAAACCTGATTCTTACTTGAAAAACATCCGACATTTTTTGTTTTCAGAAACTGGTACATTTAAAGAACTAGATTTATACAGAATTTTATGTACTTGAAATTGTATTTTCAAAAAATGTTACATACAAAATTAATTATGCAATGCATTTTTGAAATCATAAGCGTGTGAAACTTTTGGCACATTCGAAATCACTCATTTTCAAAATCATTCATCATATACTTGGGATTTAAGTGTGCACCAAACTTAATATTTTTGAAACTCATTAAAAATCAACGTACATTAAACTTGATAGATTTTAAACTGGGCAAGAATTCGAATTCTTCATCTTCACAAAATTTGAATATTTTCAAAATATACATATCTGATGCATACTTGAAATCTCAACTTTACGAAACACATTTCAAAAGCATTTACCTTTTTTAAATTAAGTTTTATAAAAGCACATATGCATATATGATTTTAATATAGTTAAGATTCAAGTATGATATTCTGAAGACTTACAGCATTGTAAGCTTGAAATTCTTTTATAATCACAAGTTTTCGAAATCAAATCCCTTTGAAATCAACCCCTTTTTTAATCTGAAGCATCAGTTTCGAAATTTGAAATATTCAATAAATTCTCCTTTTTGAAAATTTTGATTCGCAAAATAATTAACTTTTGAAGTTTGTGAATTTTTGGGATGAAATCGTTAAAAAAAATCAAAACCTGGAGTTCTCTATTTTTGATGATTTTTGACATGAAAGTGGGCTCCGACATTGATCATCCTTACGACATTGATTATTGTCAATGTGCGGCATTAGCTGATTTACGGTATTGACACCTCTTGCGGTATTACCAATCTATGGCATCAATTATATCTGGCGTCAATTAGCGGTATTGCATATTTCCGACATCATCAAATTTACAACGTTGCCCAATCCTACGGCATAACTTCAACCAGCACCATTACTATCCCAACTATATCGATTAACTGCGCCATTGAATCTTCAGCGCCACTAAATACTTGCAGTATTGAATTAGCCTTCGTCATCAAATATCGCAATCCCACTGACTCCATGACTCCATCTATAAATACTGTATCCTTTGAATCTTCAAACCCGTCATCATTCAGTTCCAAAGATTCGCTTCCATCTGATTTCATAAGCTCGATAATGTTCAGATCTGTAGATCTAATGTCACCTGGATCTAGAAACCATGATTCCATTTGGATCTAAAATCATCTGGATCTAAAAAGAAGAAATGCCGGTTAAGTGACTGATGTTTGAACGAGAAGGAGAAATTTACGCCGACCATGGACGGGATTAATTTGAAAGGAGAACAAGAATGTTATCGAACCGGAGTTATTATTATGTCGAAGGGAAGATTTTGATGGCGATCAGATTGTATTATCTATGGAATGGGAGGTGTTATTGATGGTGAAGGAGTGGAATTAATATTCGGTTGTTACCAGACTTATGCCGCTGCTGACCTACCTGGAAAAGCGTTCAAAAATCGACTATGTTAGCCTTCAAATTTTGAATTTGAAGTCATTTCAAAATAAGAAGTTCAAAAATCCCTTCTAAGGTGTTTTGGTTATTTTTCGAACATTCGGAGTTCGAGCCCCCCTTCTAACGTCGAAATATCAAACCAAATTTTGTTTCAATGTTCAAGATGTGTATGCAATGAGGTATGTTAGAAAGATTCCAATAATACCCCTCGGTTTAATGATAATTCACAAGATTGTTCGAAGTGCAATTCATAAGTTCAAAAGATAAAATAGGCAAGTCCAAACAACAATAGACCATATGCTCAAGTCATATTCTTTATTCATCCATAAATATGTGACAAAATATGCGAATATGCAATTTCATAATTGTTCAAACCCTTACATGTAATCATCATGTGTCATCTTCTCTCTCGTTAGCCTTTATGTCATTAGTTTGTCATCGAGATCTCAATGAAGAGAACTTGGAGGAGATTCTAATTGGAAAAAGTGATAAGAGTGAGAAAGAAGTTAAGGCCTCATTCCATGAGGGGTGCATCTCTATTTATAGTGGTTGGAGGGAGGTAGTCTTGCTTCCATTGGCGATGTAGGACTTTATGGTACCACTCGTTACTATCTTGGTGGCGGCGTCGACATGGAGCATGTGATGAAATATGAAGTCCGTTGAGGCTTTATGAAGGAAAATATACCACATCCTCTTGAATTTGCTCCTGTGAACGACTCTAATCTTCTTTCTTTGCATGACCTTCGACATTCTTATCGTAACCCTTTATTATTCTTTCGTCTTGATATCATTCGGTCACCTCTTATTGACAATCTTCAACATTAATTTTCTTATTAGCTTATGACGTGTTTTTAGTCAATATTCTTTATTGATTTGATGGCATGCGACATTAATAAAGCACGACGCGGCATGGAATGAGCGCGGCGTTACTTGAATGTCGACATTGAAGAGGAGGCAACATCAAAGAGATGCGATGTTGACTAAATGCGATATTGGCTAGGTGCGGTATTGATAAAATGCGCTATGAATTATATGCGGCATTGGTACTTCGCCATGTGGCTTTGATGAAATGCGTCATGGATGGTGTCGATATTCATGAAGTGCAGCATCATTGTGGGCTTTCACAGTGATGAAGTGCGGCAACCTTCTCTTTTTTTAATATTGACGGAGCGCGACATGAATGATACGCGATGTTGATATAATGTGCATGAAATAATTGTAGCATGGAAATAGTGCAGCGCCATTATTAGTTGTAGGCCTTCAATATTGATTATTCTCTTGCCTTAACATCTGGAGCCCTGAACTTCGTACTAAAGCTTTAGTTTTGGCATTGATTCCTTTACTTGTATCCTTTGAAAACTATGTGGATAACTACAAACGCGTGAGAAGGGAAAGAATGGGGGGAAGTCTCTCCACATTCATGAACCACATGCATAGCAATTACAAAGCCTTCCTAGCTCGGGGACCATAGCCACTTCAATAAGGCTTTGGACCATAGGAAGAAGAGTTCATGGAAGGAGCTGGCATCATTGGTGGAGTTTACGATGGTTGTCCTTGTCGGTGTGGATGACTCGACTCTGGCCTTGAAGATAGGGTAATAGCTTGGAATCAAGATGCAACAGGAGTTAATTAAATTTCTTCATGCCAATCTAGAAATGTTTGCTTAGACGCATTCTGTTATGTGTGGAATATCGCCAGAGATAGCATGTCACACACTTAATATCGATCCTAAGTTCAGACTAGTGAGGCGAATGAGACGTGGTATGGGTCTAGTGCGATCCGCTGCATTGAAAGAGGAAGTGGATAAGCTGTTAGCCAACGGCTTCATCCATGACGCGACATATTTGAGTGGGTATCGAACCCCGTATTGGTCCAAAAATCGAATGGAAATCGGCAAACTTGCGTCGACTACTCAGACTTGAACAAAGACTACTCGAAAGATAGCTTTCCATTGCCTAGAGTCGACAAACTCATTGAAGAAACCGTGGGGCACGAACTACTCTAATTTATGAGTGCCTACTCCAGATACAATCAGATCATGATGCACGAGCCCGATCAGGAGAACACCAATTTCATTATCGATTTGGGACTGTACTATTATCGAGTGATGGTGTTTGGTCTAAAGAACATTGGAGCTACGTACCAAAGATTGGTAAACATATTCAAGAATCAGATCGGACGAACGATGGAAGCTTATGTGGATGACATGCTCGTGAAATCACGGGTATGTGAAAATCATTTGGATGATCTCTTTGAGATGTTTGAGATCCTCCGAAAGTATGGAATGAGGTTGAATCCGCTGAAGTGTTCATTCAGTGTCGCCTTTGAAAAATTTCTTAGTAGAAGGAGTTAGAAAGTATAAATAGAAATATCACAACATTGATCTGATTCATCTCTAGAGTGATGAACAAGTGTATACCATTCTTCGACACATTAAAGAAGGGTAAGAAGAACTTCGAATGGAATCAGAATTGCTAGCCCACTTTCGAGGAGTTGCTACGACATATGGAGACATTACCTGTTCTATCTAAACCAATGGATGGAGAAGATTTGTTCCTTTAATTGGCAGTGTCTCCCCACGTGCTAAGTGCCACACTTGTGCGCGAGGAGGCTAGGATTCAACGACCCATTTTCTACATCAGCAAACGCTTCACTGCACCTGAATGAAACTACCCAAAGTTGGAAAACCTAGCGTACTGCTTGCTAATAACATCAAGGAAATTATGATTATACTTCCAAGTTCACCCAATCAAAGTGTTGGCAGATCAACCTTTGAAACAGATACTCTATCGACCCGAGATTTCAAAACGAATTCTAATATGGAACATCAAATTGAGCCAGTCTAATATGACATATCATCCTCAAAGAGCAATTAACGAACAAACACTGGCAGATTTCATCGTTGAGTTTACTATTCGGGATGGTGAGGAGACAAATATTACGGTTATGATATCGCAATGGAAACTGTTCGTTAATGGTGCATCAAATGAATTTTTCTTAAGAGCGGGAGTTGTTCTTGAAACTCCCAAGGACGATCAATTTGCTATGCTATAAGGCTATAATTTCCTACTACTAACAATGAGGTGGATTACGCGGTGTTAATAGCAAGATTGAAAATTGTGAAGAAACCGAGAATAAAAGCTCTATATATCCATAGTGATTCGCAGCTAGTTGTCTGTCAGGTGAAGAGGGAATACCAAGCCAACGGAGCAAATCTCGCCCTTACTTGTTAAAAGCATGGGAATTGCTCAACGACATTGAACACTACACAATAACTCATATTCCTCAAGAATAAAACATGAAGGCCGATTATTTAGCCAAACTAGCCAGTTCTGGAGACGCACAGTCACTGGGACTGGTTCTAGTAGAAGTATTATCTGCTCCTAGCATAGGTCAAATAGATGTCGATTAGGTTTTGGAGACCGTGGAAGAGAAAGAATCGTGGATAACGCCGATCAAGGACTACCTGCTTAGGGGAATACTCCCTAGAGATGGGAATGAACGAAAGAAACTCCTTCGGAAGGCGCCATGATTCATAATGCAGGATGGAGTTCTATACAGAAGAGAATTCTCCTCCTCCTTACTCAGGTGTGTATTCGAAGACGAAGCTAGGAAGAACCACATGGAGATCCACGAAGGCAGCCGCGATGGCCACATCGGGAGGCAAATACTTACGAAGAAAGCTCTTTTCTACGGATATTTCTGGCCAACAATAAACCAAGATGCAGCTGATTACTCCAGACGGTGTGATCAATTGCAGAGATTTGCAAAGATTTCTAAAACCCCATCTACAGAACCCATGCAAATGGTTAGCTCATGGCTGTTTGTAATCTGGGGAAACGATTTGATCGGAGTACTACCAATAGCAAAAGGAGGGGCTAAATATGTTATCATTGCAGTTGATTACTTTACGAAATGGGCTAAAGTGGAACCGCTTGCCACAATTACTGCTAAAAATTAATTAATTTTGTAACGAAGAACATTATTTGCAGGTTTGGAGTACCATAGAAAATCGTCAGTGGATAATGGAACTCAGTTCGAGTGTGCTGAATTCAAAGACTTCTACAAGTGTTACCGGATCAAGAAGAGCTTTTTCGCAGTAGCGCACCCGTAGACAAATGGGCAAGTGAATGCAGGGAACAAAATCATCAAATCCACCATAAAGGAAATGCCGATAAATGCTAAAGGAAATTGAGTTGATGAGCTTCCACTTGTACTATGGGCTTACAGAATGACAAAATCTACGACCAGGCACTCACCGTTTTTTGGCATATGGTTGAGAAGCTATGATCCCAGTGGAACTCGAAGACCCTTCTCATTACAGAAGACACTTCAATCAAGGAGAGAATGAGCAGCTATTAATTGAGTCTCTCGACTAGATTGATGAGAAATTGAAGGAAGCTGAGCTAAGGACTGATGCTCATCAGAAAAGAGTGGTGTGACATTTCAACACCAAGATTCGCAACCGCACCTTCAAAGTGGGAGATCTCATCTTGAAATGGATTTTCTTTGGTATGGGAGCACTGCGCCCAAATCGAGAAGGACCCTACATGGTCAGCCGAAAACTTGGAGACAGAACGTTCAAGCTAATAACGGTCGGTGGAATTCTGATTCCCCGTGCCTAGAACAACGATTCACTACGGCATTACATTATTTAATATTAATCTATATATTTTCGTAAATAAGCCACCAAGGGACGCTAGGGCATTTTAAATAGGTAGGACTTTACTTTCCTTTTATTAATAATATATCTCGCTTCCTGAATCAATGGAACTACGTTCTTGTAAGAAAGTTGCCGAGTCGACGGGGAAAATCGACTCAAACCGCTGGATCATCGTGTAAAATCGATCCATGCCTTCTGAGAACTGGTGCTGCTCCAGCAACGTCGGAAGGCCCATCTCCTTATGCACCACCTATAAGCCGCATATTGCTGCTTGAACTGATGGAACTGTGTTCAAGCATGCAAAACTACCTATGGGCTACCTATAGGCCACACGTCAACGTTTGAATCGATGGAACCGCGTTCAAGTACACAATACTTCCTGTGCGCCACTAATAAGCCATACATCGCTTCTTGAACCACTGGAACCATGTTCTTGCAAGCAATACTCATTTCCTAAGTACTGGTATTGCCCCGACAACGTTGTTAAATTCGTCCATTCTCTAGCAACCGATTTTACCTCAGTAATACCGAGAGCTCATCCAAATTTTCTAAGTACCAGCATCGCCCGAGCAACGTCGGGAAAGTTTTCTATTGCGGGATTGGTGGAATCAGTATTGCTCCGGTAATGTTTTGAAAACCTAAATACTTGAGTTGTTCGTAAGTTTTCGGAGATAGAAAATGATACATGGGCAGGACCTCGGCACTGAACTTGGAAGAAGCTTATTGTAATCGAGGAACAAAAATACTCAAAATCAAGCATTAGAACAACAGGATCCCTGAGACAGGAGCCTACCGTGCAACCCAGACTAGGGGTAACCGAACGAGTTGCCTAAAACAATCGGTCTCTAACCAATTGCTTGAACCCTGCGATCGAACTAACCAGCCCTGTGGAGTTGGGGGCATACCTATCGGGGTGAGCTAAACCAAGATACACTACAGTTCTGTTACGCCGAACAGAGTATTTTGGAAAATCACAACGGAGCTAAGTAATATAATATGCTAAGTAACTATAGGAGTATCATTTACAAACATGGAGTTGACGTAAATAAACACATCACGCAAAATAGCAGTATACAATTTGGAAATTACAAAACTGGCAATCATATTATATATACTTGTAGTGGTATATAAGCAAGCATAATATATAGAATGTAGAAAAAGTATACAAGAGAGATTACAATGGAAAAGCTAATCTGCCATTGCTAGCATCCTTTTATGTACATAGACAAACAATAGGGGCCATACCCGCACAATATCAGCCTGTTTTAAACGTCAAAAAGTAAAATTTAGACTCTACTAAAGCGACAACAAAGAAAAGTACGGACTCGGTATAGACTCGATCATGATCAATACATACAAAACCAAAGTGCTCCATGAGCGCATAATCACATCATCACTTCTTACTGCCCTGGCGGGGAGTGAAGTTCTTCTGCTTATCGCCTTTGTTCTCCAGAATGAGCGTGTCCCTCTACGGTACTCGAGTCAGGTTCTTCAGATCCACCGACGGGCTTGTCTTTAGGCTTCTGCTTGCCATTCTTGATCGTAAATGGTAGAACTTTGGGCTTAGTGACGCCTGGCTCTATCTTTAGCTTCATCTTCTCTTCGTTCTCTCTTCGAACCCGCTTTGCCAACACCACTTTGTAAGTCAGATCAGAAGCACCGACAATCTGGATATCCTCCTCATACAACATGGAGATGTCCATTAATCCTTCCAAGACTGCAATCTGTTAAGCATCAGATCCAGGCCTAAAGACGGATGGCTGGATTGGAGCAGTCAGAAACAGCAGTCAAGGTGGTGAAACCGCTTCAGTGATAGAACATTGGGAGACAGGAGCATAGACGTAACATCCAGTGGACCAATAAGTTTACGAAGAGAGTTGTACAGTTTTGTAAAGGATTCGAGAGTAAAATAGAGTTGCTGGAGCATGGGAGAAACAAGGGAAATACCTAAAGTCGGACTTCTCTCTCTAACTTCAACTTCAAATTTCCAACTATGAAGGCAGGAGTGTAAGGCTCAACCATTGCTATAGAATTAGGAGTGATTGTCACTGGCTCTCTAGATTTTGAAAAGGGCTCTTAATGCCAACTCGAAGAACTCAGTCCAACGAGAGCTATAGCAGCAGTAACAGCCTTGGCATCCTTCTTTGTGAGAATTACTTTCCCCATAGCTAGCATCTCCATATCTTCAACACTTAAGTACTACACCATTAGCTCGATTTCAAAGCAATCGTTGCCAGCGCGGCGTAGCACTTCTTCTAATCCATTGGCAAGAGTAGCAGGATAGTCGTTCCCAAACCACTTCAAATCTCTGTGCATGATATCGCTTGCATAGAAGTGTTGGAGGTTACGATTAAGCTCTTCCCTCTCCTTAGCTCTTGCATTCTCTTCTTCGGCCTTCGCCATTTCAAGATCTTTATGCTCTTGTTGGAAAATCGCAAGCTTGTCGGTCCATAGGGTATCCAACTTGGCTGTCAGCTTATTGTTATCCTCTTGGAGCTTTAGATTCTCTTCTCGAAGCTTCTCTAGCTCGATTGCCTGGTCAGAGAGGGACTCCTTGCACCATATGATTTTATCTTTTTGAGCAAGCGCCTTAGCTTTCCCCTTAGCTTGTTTGTTAAAATCTACACCTTCAGCAGGAACAACTTTCAGCTCATTTCTCATTACAATGGTGACCCGATCGTGGGCTTGTCTTAGTTCCTCCATCAGCTTATCCGAGCTTATTTTTTGTTTTGGGGAGATCTCTTTCTCTAGTAACCTTAATCAAATCATCATTTTTCTTCTGACTTATCTTATCAAGATCGGCTTTCTCTTTATCAAGTGACTCAATCTGTGTGTAGTTGATTCGACTAACATCAGAAAGAGCGCTGCACAAATGCTGCCATCCAAATATGGACTCCACATTGCTCTAGACCGCCTCTAAGTTTTTCACTGCACTTTCCCTCGTAACGACCTTGATGTCTTGGTCGAACATCACCCTACAAAACAATAAGTGCAGATAAGCAGCTTGAAGGCGAGAAGCACCAGCCGGGATTGTAAGTTTCAAGATGCTCTAGGAATGAGCAGGGGCAGCAATGGATGTAATGGCCTGAGAGGATGGAATTTCTTGCACATTAGTAGTCTGAATGTTAGAACGAGGAGCGATCGTAGAAGTAGTAAGCCGACGACATTTGAAGGAATCTTATAGGGGATGCTTATAAATGTTGTAGGAAGTATCCCCCTCAGACTCTCTTTTCCTTTTCAGCCTTTCTTCCTCAGCTTCACGATGTTCTATGTCCCTTATCACGCTCACGATCTTTCCTCCATTGCCTCTCTTCATCAATCTCATAACGACAAGGTGGCTGAGGCTGGGTAGTGTGTCTTTTGAACTCGCTTCCACTGTAAGATAAGGTTCTGTATCTGTTGCGAGCCATGGAACCTGAAACAAGAAGGAAAATCGTATAAGTATTGGAATTACAAAAGTTAGGTGTATGCAAGAATGAGTGTATGTGATCCTAAGTGAAGTGTACGGCACCGATGACCCCTCTAATTACTCTATAGACCGTGTCCACATGGACGTGTGAGGTTTCTCCACCTTCACTAATACTAATCCCTGGAGGGAAGTGGAATATTTCGCCCAGAATGTCACTGACTGTGAAATTAATGTTGGTGGGTTCGCCAAAGGCAAGGAAGACTTCTCCCAGAGGACGAGTTCGAGCTTCGTTCTCATCGGTGGTCATTATAGCCTGATCGTCGGCTGTGTTCGAAGTCTCAAGTATTGCATGCTCCGAAGGAGGGGCAAGCATGATCTCTTGAAGGAATCTCATCAGAAAGGGATTAAACGGTGGGATAGAACCGCCAAGGCACATATAGCAGTTACATGCATATAGCTGGGAAGAGGAATATGGGAAAATTCATTTCCTATTGATAGACAAACGTCTTTTTCAAGAATTCTGTGTTGCATGCATATATTCCTAAGCATTTTCGCTGTCAAGACGAAAGGCCCCCATTCCGGTGGATCATTTATAATCAACCCTGGAGGCAACGGATGTGGAACAAGATCATTTGGCACTATCTGGCCCCCAAAAATGGAAGTTGTAGGTTGGTTGGTTTCGATCGAAACAAGATGGTAAAACTGGAGCTGTAGAGGATGCAACTTCGGAAGGAGTAAATGATCCTTCACTAGGTTTAAGGCGGGGCGATCGATGAGTCATTCTAAATAGTAGAACTTGGTGTCTAACATGGTCAGGTGAATTTATCTTAGAATAAAAATACCCATGTGACCAATGCTCGAAATACAAAGGAAGTCGACGTGTGTTAACTGACTGAATTCTAGGTGTTGACTGGGGCAAATGCAGTGTGTTATCTAGGCAAAGTGAGTCCAGTGTCCTAAGCACCACGAACGGACCATCCTATATAGATAGCTCACTCACGGTAGAATAACAAGTCACGTCATATTTTAAGATTATCTCTTCTGGAACTTACCCGTGATTCGTTCTTCAAAGCGACGTAGAAGGTCTTTCTTTTCAGGATCACTGGAAGTGCAGAAAAAAGAAGGGCAGTACGAAGGAATCGTCCATTACGCCCGAATCTAAGGTAAATTATCGTGTTTGGATCTATTCGATGATTGAGACTTAGCCAATTTCATGGGGAAGATAGTCGAGGCCGGAGGGTCAAACTTCTCTCCAGAATTATATGAGTTCAACTGGGGCATACCCTAGTTCCATCATTGATTAGACACGCAAGAAATTGATTGTCTCCCACCGAATTGAAATCGACTAAGTTAACTTCACCTCCTCCACCATCATCACTACAAGATCTACCACCACCCACCTTCAATTTGAATTAAGGATCGGTTATGCCTAGGGTTTCAACCTTGTTTGGGTCCGAGAGCTTTCGGTAGAGGATCCAAAGGTGGTGGCTGCTTTGAATAACGACGAATGATTTGGGGAAGCTTTGGAAACTGGTGGCGGTGCAAGGGCAGGAAGGCAGCGCTGATTGGTGAAGGTTGAATTTAGGTCGGTAGAGGAAGAACTCGGTAGAGGGGTTTGAATAGCTCGCTACTGAGAAGTAGAATGAAAGCATAAGAAGTATAAGTTAACACATGTTAACATATAATGAGAGTATGAAAATTTTCTTAAGTTAGCATGTCGGTACCGACATGTTCAAGTTGGTACCGACATGTTATACTTCCTTCAATATTGGTCACCCTTGTCACAATGACCTACTTAGCAATTGAAAGTCACATATGGATTCCAATATGTAAATTACATCGCCAATGTCGAGAAAATGGATTTTACTTCAAACTAACGCAACAGTTAACAGAAATCGGTTAATCAAAGTTAAGAAAAAATAGCATCTTAAGACGACATTCAAACAATTATTTGGAATTCGCAGGATAATAGTCCAAGACTCGTCTTGATCCAGAGCATGCTTTGTTTTGTATGAAAGCATACTCGATGGGCAAAATGTTAACGGGGTTTTTAACCAAGCAGAAATCAATAGAAGTTAGAACGTCAAAACAAAGATGAAACGACTTAAAATCTATGAAGGACACCTAGATATGGCAAAGGAATAGCTCAGAAAAGTTTCAACCCAAAATATGCTAAGCAGAGAAGTCGATACCGACATGATCAAGTGGGTGGTGGCTTCTCCTGGCTTTGTTTCTCAGTCAAACTTTATAAGAGTCATTCTCTACTTCTTTTATGCTTGCTCAAGAGATTTATAAGGGTTTTGGACAACCAATTATAAGAATTGAAGAGTTAGTAGCTATAACAGCAGAACAAACCAAGTAACGAAGGAATAATCATCAAAATTAACCAACGATCCATGGAAACAACACAGGACAACTAAAAATCAAGTAGCATGAAGAGTGAAAAAAAGTTGGATCACATTTGACCAACATAAACATGTTGGCACTAACATGATCATGTCGGTACCGACATGTTTCGATAAGTCAGTTGGTCCCAGAATTTTGTGCACTTCTTCGGACTGACATCTGGACTTTGCTCGACTCTTCTTCTGGCCCAAAATGACTATTATCCCTATAAATACAAATCATAGAGCCACCAAAAAAGGATCTGGTTTCTGCCATCACAACACAGAAGCTCTGTCTCTTCTTCATCTCCTTCCTCTATACAATAGCCACCAAGGCCGCTACTTTAGGCAATTCTAGGACTTAGAACCGGTCTACCCCCTGTACTTGTGACTCATTCTTTCTCAAACCCTTTGTAATCTCAAGCAAACTCTATCAAATCTATAAGCCACAAAGTTATAAAGTGGACATAAGCCATAGATTGTCGAGCCACTATAAAATCTTGTGTCTCTCTTTCTTATTACTTTTTATTTTCTTTTACTTTTACTATTATTTTCTAGATCTAAGTCTCACAGGTTTCCTACAACCTATTCTTAGGTGTTGATCCATTTTTGGCATTAATAGACACGATCCTAAAATAATAATAAAATACACTTATTATCTTATTTTGTAAAATTTCAAAAATACCAATGTTTGCTATAAAATACATCAAAAGATTATTTAAATATTTTCTAAATTAAAAATTATGGAAAAATCAAATAAATTCATTTGAAAATATGTCATTAAATATCGAATTATTTTATTATCAATTGATTTTTTATTAAATTCATTTGCTGAGCCACTATAAAATTTCGAGCCGTTACATAAAGTTAAATATATTTTTTGCTGGAATTCAAAAACTTAAAAAAATTATATAAATAATTTTCTTATGGAAATTATTTGTATATAAATTTTTATTTATTAAATTTGAAGTCGAGATTAATAATTTTTTTAAGATTTGAAACTAAAAATGATTTAATTATTTAAAAGTATAATTATTTATATTAATGTAAGTGTGTGTATATATATGTATATGATTTTAAATCCATAGATATATTTTTAAAAGGGGCATTTCACCAGAAGGACAAACTTTGCAGTCCAATTAGTTTCTAGGACACACATTCAAAGAAATTACTTTCAAGGCCAAAATCAGCAGAATAATTACTTTCAAGGCCAAAGTCAACGGTCAAATTACTTTCAAGGACATAATTTCATATGTTTTTAGGCCCAAGAAACTAATTATTTTACGTTTTGTCCTTGAAAGTAATTATTTCAGTTGTGTGTCCTAGAAACTAATTCCACTTGCTAAAGAGGCCCTTGTGGCTAATTTCCACTTTTTAAAATGTCGCAACTAGATTTTATCACACACACACACACATATATATATATAATAAAACAATTTTACATTAATTAATAAAAATGTAACGACCCGATATTTTCAACCATTCGCATCCGCACATGTCGGATTTGAATTGCTCAAAATACCGAATTGTTAATTTATATTTGGCAAAACTCAGAATATACAGTAAATAAATAATCACAGATCACAGACGTAGAGTAATATAATGCAGCGGAAACAAAGAAATAGTAGTTCATGAAGCTACTATATAAATACATCAGAGTTAATTAAGATACAATAGGAATACCAAGATACAACAGGAGTAACAGTATGATAATCAGGTACAACTCAGAATACAACTGGAATCACTGGATAACAAAATGAATAGATATCTGGTTCTTCAAAGCAAAACTCCAGCTCCAAAGGTGAGTCTCAAATGCTGTATCACTCAGTCTGACCCGAGCGTAAAGCAAAACACAAAACACTCGAGTTAGGATATACATACTTATATAATGTAAACCGACTCAAGTGAACTGTAATAAAAGTACAAGTAACTAAAAGGATGCTTGGGATCGCCCATCCTCTAAGGATCTGTTAAACTATTTACTATGTAGTAATATTCGCTATTATAATAATGTCTAATATAAAATAAACATACTTTTAAATAGCATTAAGGCTTTACATTTTCCACCTTAACACGTAATAGTCCCAGTAGTCTATCCAGTATTAGCATACTCCCAAAATGGGGGCTACCCTCGATACTCCACAGGCTACGGGAGAAATCACAACTCGTAGTAAAGCTCGATATGGTAGGTGACACGGCACACAAGGCAATGCCAGGGTAGATATACCAATTACACACACGGACTGATGGAAACGCATAGCAGCCACTACCGCTCCACCTCGAACAACACTCCCAAATCAAGGGGTGCACCCAATCAATCACAAAGTAATAGAATGGTATCAAAGAAGTGCGTCCGATAAGAGGTGCTACCTCACTGGTCTGAGATCGCTCCTGTTTTAGCCACCTTATGCCAACTCACAGGAGTTAGATCCACGTATATACCTTATGATCGTCACCACCATCCTACTTCATTCTGGAAACTCCACCGCGTACACAGTTGTCAAAGTGGTTTTCGGTATCGACGGAGAGTATGTCCATATCCGATCCCGGTCTCTTTAACAACCAATCGTTATTATAACCCGTGGTTATAAATTTAAAAACAGTTTATATTTCAAATCAAAATGCTTCATTAAAACCATTAAAATTTAAAGTCATTTTGCTTTTAAAACAAATATTCAATTCCCAAAAATTTAGCATTTTCTGAGTTCATTTATTCACTTAAAAACAATAAAACATAAAAATTCCAGCTTTCACAGCATTTAAAAAGTGCTGCGGTAAGTTATATTTGAAAACAATTCAATTCAGCAAAGACAGCATTTATAACTGCTGTAATAGGTCAAGTTTAAAGGAAAATAGTTCAATTCGGAAAAGACAACATTTACAGAACTGCTGTAATAGTTCAGGGTTCAAATTAAAGGTTTTAATTCAATTCAGCAAAGACAGCGTTTTAAAACTGCTGCAGTAGTTCAGTTATATACAAAAAATCACATTTCAACCTACTGCAGCACTTAACAAGTGCTACAATAGCCCTTTCATTAGTTTCAGGTTCAATTTAAGTTCCTGCCACTACAGCACTTACCAAGTGCTGTCATAGCCTTAGTTCATTTTAGTCTTTTAGTTCATTTATGCAACCACAGCATTTACCAAGTGCTGTAGATTCTACTTAGTTCAGAATTAGTTCATTTCCAGATATGATAGCATTTCTGAAGTGCTATTAATTGAATTTCCAGATTTTAAATACAATTCCAGCCACAAATAAACTTCAATTTAAATCATTTAAACTTAAAAAAAAATCATATTTTTCCACATTAAAAATGTTCATTTAAATCCTTTAACTTATGATTTTTTATAAAGAAAATTTTTTCAAATAAAAATCAATTTTTCCAAAGTTCACTTATTTAATTCAAATGTGTCAATTTCCCTTTTTCATTTTTAACAAATTACTTTAACACTTAAATTTAAATCTCCATTTTCACCATTTAAAACTTAATTTTCATTTTTTTAAATTTAATTAACTTAGATTCCATTTTAAACATCAATCAAAATTTCCAATTTAAGTTAAACTTTAAAATCACCATTTTCTATCCATTTATTTTACATTTATCACATAGAAAAATCATTTCCACTTTAATAAATCATTTAAAAATTCAATTTAAATCAATTTATCATATTTTTACACTTTTAAAATACTCAAAAATTTCCAAAAAATAAAATATATAATAACCACGGGTCTGTATAATATTTTCTAGCCTAAGTCAAGTGATACGGATAATATATCATTTCAATCCATAATTTAGAAAGAAAAATCCGGGTTTTATCATTTCAAACCCGCAATCCAAAGTAAATAAAATTTAAAAAGTCGCTCAAGCTTATCATTTCAGCCCATAACGATCTTTCCCTATTCTAAAGTCAGTTCGGGTATGTATCATTTCAACCCATAGTGAACCTAATCTATAGGGAACTTGTAGTGTGATAAACAGATATAAATGAACAGTTTAACAATATATAATAGTAACAGGTGATATGACATGTAATTTACAGGTTTAACATCGTACATAAATAATCACAGGCAGTTATATCATCATTTATAATTCTACACATTCAAATGTTGTCGCTTCACAATTGCATAAGTATATAGTGTCGTGTGAGATTTACTCACCTTTTTATGCTGGAGTTTGCAAAACAAAATACACAGATGAATTCCAGAAAGCACGATATAGCACGATTTGATTTGAATGGATGGAGAGCTTTGATATTGATCTTGTATACAACCATAAACAAAACAATATATAAATATAGATTCAACACAAAGTTTAAATTGAAACAATTGGAAATAAAGAGACAAATAACATTACCAAGTCTCTGAACAATTTATGCTTGACTTTGCCTCAACTTGTGCTCAACCATACATGTATATGGCTCGGCCATAACATGTTCTCATGTGGAAATAGATCAGGTTTGGACCACAAAAGGCATGGGCTATAAGGAATAGGAAGTGGTGGAGGTTACATAACATGAATACAAGGAGTTAAGGCACTAAGGTGGAGTTTTGGTGAACTTTTTGGGCTCGGCTTCATGGGTCTATGGCTCAGCCATGGCTTGTACAGGTCAGATCTGGACAGAGGCTAAAGTGATGGGTAGTGGTGGTATCTAGGTGGTGGTGGAGCAATAGGAGGCGGCCAAGGTGATGTATGTTGGTGGCGAAGAAGTTAGGCTAGGCTACATGCATATTTTAAGGGTTTTGGACATTGTTTTGTGTTGTTTGCATCAAGGGGAGGTCATGGCATTTTCTGGTTAGAGGAGGGGGAAGGTCAGGCCGTGGATTAGGTGGGAAAGGAAGTGGTGGTGGTGGTCGGAGGAGATGGTGGTGGCTATGGCCGAGCAAGGCAAGAAGAATTCAAGGCAAAATCAAGTGGAAAAAGAAGAAAAGAAGAGAATGGAAGCCATTAACTTATTTTATTTTTCTCAAATGAGAATAGCCATGCAAAATGAGGAGGATGGGAAGTTTTCACGTGAATGAGAAATGGAAATACACGGCTAAGCAAAAAGAAATGTACGGCCAAAACCAAAGCAAATGAAAAGTCAAAAGAAAATGAAAGGTCTTGGCTAATGAAAAGTCACAAGTTATTAAGCCTTTGCCTTTTCAAATTTCCATTTCTTTTAATCAAATAAAACAAATAAATTTCAGTAAATAAAAATAAAAAGATGAACCAAATAAAGTGAAAAAGAAAATAAATAAATAATTTAAGTAAAATAGAAAATAATTAAGAAAATAGCTAATATATTGAAACTAGCATTTAAAATATAAACAATGTACAATAAACATTTACAAATTATAACCACACTTTTAAACAAATAAAAGTCAAGTAAATAAAATAAATGCTGAACAAAATAAAGTGGAAATGAAAATAAAATAAGATTTTAAGAAAATAGAAAATAAATAAAGAATTTCTTTAATTAAATGAAACTGGAAATTTGAAATTATAAACAGAATACAATTGACATTGGAAAATATCGATTACACTTTGAAAAATGTTTTAAAACCAAAATATATACATAACAAGTTATTTTACCCATATTAGAACATTACATGACCAAATAAAATATTATTTATATAATTTAAAATAAACAATTTTGTTAAATACAGCAAATTACACACAATATTTAAAAGGGCATAACTTTCACATTATAAATCAGATTTCAACGAAACAAAAAATAGTATTCTTGAAATTTTATTTACTTTCATAATAAAAGGTAAAATTCAAAATTTTAAACTTTTAAAATTTTAAATTAAAAGTCAAAGTTTGACCATAATGACCAAAATTCACATTTTGGAAAATACTATATTTATTCTTGTTTGGAATTATAATTCACATAAAAATCAAAATTAATATTTAAAATAACAAAATTTTCCATTTTAATAAATAGAATAAAGTTTTTAGATTAGGAAATTCAATTTAAAATAATTATAAAATACAGGGTTGTTACACTCTCCCCCACTCAAAACTTTTCGTCCCCGAAAAGGAATGAGGTACGGGAAAACACAGAAAAAAGATAGAATGAAATAGGATTAAAACAAGATGATAAGAAGATTAAAATTATACCTGATAACTGTTGTTATAGGTAAGTTTAACAAGGTGGAGATGATCTTCCCAAGATCCTCCAGAATCAAGAGCACAAGCACGAAAAAGATCATCGAGAATCTGATTCACCCTTTCCGTTTGACCGTCAGTCTGTGGATGGTAAGCAGTGCCCAGATTCAGAATAGGGAGAAGTAAGAACCACATAAGAGATAGAAAAGTTAAATTATGAAGGAAAAAGAGAAAGAAAGAAAGACTATAACAAACTTATTAAGCACAATACGAAAAACACGATTCATCAAATCAACAAAGAGAGTAGGAGCATTAGTCAAACCAAAAGGCATGACTAACTACTCATAGAAAACCATTCTTAGTACGGAAAGCAGTCTCGGGGAATACTTTCCTCAGCAACACTGAGTTGGAGAAAATCAGTGGTAAGGTCAAACTGAGAGAAACAGTAGCTCCAAGACTAAACAATTCGAATTTGATTTCATACTTAGAAGGTAGGAGAATGGAAACAACTAGAAAGAAAAATAGATTGGAAAACAGAATAAGATAATAAATTTAAAACCATGAAAATTTCAACTTACATTAATAATTAATTTCATTCATTTGATTTCCTAAGTTAACTAAATATTAACTATTTCTTATTTTATTATTTATCATCCAATCATTAACAATTTATAAAAATCATGAATTTGAAAATCATTTATTATACTTATAATTTATTCAATAAATTTAATTCTTTTTTATTCCAAATTATTCTTAAATTTATTCCACTTAATATATCAAATCATATATATATTAAGTTTATTTCACTTATTATAACTATTTCAATTTATTTATAATTTCTTTTAAATATCATTATATTGTAAATTATTCAATTAACCCTTTTTCGCTATTTACCTCTATTGACCCTTTATAACTAAAATTTAAGTGTATAACATTTATTAAACCACTCAAATTTTATTTATAAAATCCCCTTTATATTGTATGTTTTCCAATTACATATTTAACTTTTAATAATTTGGGTAAGTTATATTGGAATGTAATTGAGTATTGTACAAATAAATTCTTTCTAATTCAATTATTCAAGTTTACATATTTATCCAAACCTTGATTTCCTTTTTATAATTGAAATTATTCTTTAAGATAAAATTCAAGAATTAGATTTCCGATTAACTTCAAATTATTTAGAAATAAATAAATATATATATATACATACACAATATATATCAAATAAAATTTAAATCATATATCTATATAATATAAGTCAAGTCATATTTAGAAATTCAAATCAATTAAATTTCAAAGCAAAACCGTAGCAAAGCTACAGAATAGTCTCTTCACTTCAAAACCCAAAAATGAATGTCAATGATGCTGCAGTCATCACCGAAATTATTTTCCAGCGACAAAGAAAAGATCACTGTTTTACAAATTAAAAATCCTTTGAAACAATTTCTACTAGAAATACTTTTAAATAAGTGGAAATTAGCCACAAGGGCCTCTCTAGCAAGTGCAATTAGTTTCTAGGACACACAACTGAAATAATTACTTTTAAGGACAAAATGCAAAATAATTAGTTTCTAAGGCCAAAAAACCTATGAAATTATGTCCTTGAAAGTAATTGGACGGCTGACTTTGTCCTTAAAAGTAATTATTCTGCTAACTTTGGCCTTGAAATTAATTTCTGTGGATGTGTGTCCTAGAAACTAATTGGACTGTAAAGTTTGTCCTTCTGGTGAAATGCCCCTTTAAATAATATATCCTTTTTAAAACTTTCAAAACAAAGTTCGAAATCATCGGAAATTTAATCCTCACATTCTTGATTTAAATCCATTTAAGTTTCCAAATTAATTTGTAACCATGTTTAATTATTTAGATAAGAAACTAAAGCCAATGATTATAAAATACATACAAAGTTAAATATTATTTCTTAACACCCAATTCCATTAATTATCAAAAATCAGAAAATTAACCTTATACATATTATAATTATACAAAATTTATCTATCTACTAAATTTGAAAACCATATTGTGTCAGTTTGCTCTGTTCGAGTGTTTTGGAGATCCTATCGATAGCGTTGATCAGACGAATCGATCGGAAACCCAAATCAACATCAACAACTTAAACAACACAATATATAAAACATCTTTAAATATAAGATTTTCAAATACAAGATTAATGTTTCAAAATAAGGATAGGGATTCAGATTTGATGGACTCAAATCAAAGAGAACTCTGATTTGAATATAAGTTGGAGACAAAAGATAAGATGGTTAAACAATAGAATAGGGAGTATGGATAAGCCTATATAAATCGCGGGTAACCTTAACTAGGTCAACCGTGACTTAAAGAATAAGATCGATGTGGATTTTCTGGGGTAAATCTACATTCGATCTCACGAAATAGAATTTAGAATAGTAAGAGATACTACCATCTAAACCGAGGATATATAAAATCTCCGGTGAAACAATGCCATTGTAAAGGAGTTTCACCCCTTCACAAGTCATTCAGAGGTTGGCGAGACCGCCGATTTATTATAGAGATCATTCGAAGTGGAGTTACGGGATACTCCAGAATCAAGAAGACATGAATAGGGGAGGACAGGAATGGACTTGGAACCGAAGGGAACGTTCCAAAATTCAAAGGAAACCGAATCGAAGAAGAAGGAAGTCAAGTTCGAACGAAAGTGATTCTGTAATTAAATTTACACTATATGCTGAGTTTGCCTAAAACCAGAGCTCTGATACCAATTGTAACGGACCGCGTCAATGGGGTAACGCCCACCATAGCATACAGTCGTACCTATGTTCTGCCTTTACAGCCAGCCTCTCGACTGCACCAACCCCGTAGGGACATGTAGGAGTAAGAGTCATCCGCTCGCTACCAAACCAAATGCGAGAACCCCCTATCATGCTGCACCCGCCAAGTGCATAGGCAGACACACATGTCTGATTTGAATTGCTCAAAATACCGAATTGTTAGTTTATATTTGGCAAAACTCAGAATATACAGTAAATAAATAATCACAGATCACAGACGTAGAGTAATATAATGCAGCGGAAACAAAGAAATAGTAGTTCATGAAGCTACTATATAAATACATCAGAGTTAATTAAGATACAATAGGAATACCAAGATACAACAGGAGTAACAGTATGATAATCAGGTACAACTCAGAATACAACTGGAATCACTGGATAACAAAATGAATAGATATCTGGTTCTTCAAAGCAAAACTCCAGCTCCAAAGGTGAGTCTCAAATGCTGTATCACTCAGTCTGACCCGAGCGTAAAGCAAAACACAAAACACTCGAGTCAGGATATACATACTTATATAATGTAAACCAACTCAAGTGAACTGTAATAAAAGTACAAGTAACTAAAAGGATGCTTGGGATCGCCCATCCTCTAAGGATCTGTTAAACTATTTACTATGTAGTAATATTCGCTATTATAATAATGTCTAATATAAAATAAACATACTTTTAAATAGCATTAAGGCTTTACATTTTCCACCTTAACACGTAATAGTCCCAGTAGTCTATCCAGTATTAGCATACTCCCAAAATAGGGGCTACCCTCGATACTCCACAGGCTACGGGAGAAATCACAACTCGTAGAAAAGCTCGATATGGTAGGTGACACGGCACACAAGGCAATGCCAGGGTAGATATACCAATTACGCACACGGACTGATGGAAACGCATAGCAACCACTACCGCTCCACCTCGAACAACACTCCCAAATCATGGGGTGCACCCAATCAATCACAAAGTAATAGAATGGTATCGAAGAAGTGCGTCCGATAAGAGGTGCTACCTCACTGGTCCGAGATCGCTCCTGTTTTAGCCACCTTATGCCAACTCACGGGAGTTAGATCCACGTATATACCTTACGATCGTCGCCACCATCCTACTTCATTCTGGAAACTCCACCGCGTACACAGTTGTCAAAGTGGTTTTCGGTATCGACAAAGAGTATGTCCATATCCGATCCCGGTCTCTTTAACAACCAATCGTTATTATAACCCCTGGTTAAAAATTTAAAAACAGTTTATATTTCAAATCAAAATGCTTCATTAAAACCATTAAAATTTAAAGTCATTATGCCTTTAAATCAAATATTCAATTCCCAAAAATTTAGCCTTTTCTGAGTTCATTTATTCACTTAAAAACAATAAAACATAAAAATTCCAGCTTTCACAGCATTTAAAAAGTGCTGCGGTAAGTTATATTTGAAAACAATTCAATTCAGCAAAGACAACATTTATAAACTGCTGTAATAGGTCAAGTTTAAAGGAAAAATAGTTCAATTCAGAAAAGACAGCATTTACAGAACTGCTTTAATAGTTCAGGGTTCAAATTAAAGGTTTTAATTCAATTCAGCAAAGACAACGTTTTAAAACTGCTGCAGTAGTTCAGTTATATACAAAAAAATCACATTTCAACCTACTGCAGCACTTAACAAGTGCTACAATAGCCCTTTCATTAGTTTCAGGTTCAATTTAAGTTCCTGCCACTACAGCACTTACCAAGTGCTGTCATAGCCTTAGTTCATTTTAGTCTTTTAGTTCATTTATGCAACCACAGCACTTACCAAGTGCTGCAGATTCTACTTAGTTCAGAATTAGTTCATTTCCAGATATGATAGCATTTCTAAAGTGCTATTAATTGAATTTCCAGATTTTAAATACAATTCCAACCACAAATAAACTTCAATTTAAATCATTTAAACTTAAAAAAAAAATCATATTTTTCCACACTATAAATGTTCATTTAAATCCTTTAACTTATGATTTTTTATAAAGAATTTTTTTTCAAATAAAAATCAAAATTTCCAAAGTTCACTTATTTAATTCAAGTGTGTCAGTTTCCCTTTTTCATTTTTAACAAATTACTTTAACACTTAAATTTAAATCTCTATTTTCACCATTTAAAACTTAATTTTCATTTTTTTTAATTTAATTAACTTAGATTTCCATTTTAAACATCAATCAAAATTTCCAATTTAAGTTAAACTTTAAAATCACCATTTTCTATCCATTTATTTTACATTTATCACATAGAAAAATCATTTCCACTTTAATAAATCATTTAAAAATTCAATTTAAATCAATTTATCATATTTTTACATTTTTAAAATACTCAAAAATTTCCAGAAAATAAAATATATAATAACCACAGGTCTGTATAATATTTTCTAGCCTAAGTCAAGTGATACGGATAATATAACATTTCAATCCATAGTTTACAAAGAAAAATCTGGGTTTTATCATTTCAAACCCGCAATCCCAAGTAAATAAAATTTAAAAAGTCGCTCAGGCTTATCATTTCAGCCCATAACGATCTTTCCCTATTCTAAAGTCAGTTCGGGTATGTATCATTTCAACCCATAGTGAACCTAATCTACAGGGAACTTGCAGTGTGATAAATAGATATAAATGAACAGTTTAACAATATATAACAGTAACAGGTGATATGACATGTAATTTACAGGTTTAACGTCATACATAAATAATCATAGGTAGTTATAACATCATTTATAATTCTACACATTCAAATGTTGTCGCTTCACAATTTCATAAGTATATAGTGTCGTGTGAGATTTACTCACCTTTTTATGCTGGAGTTTGCAAAACAAAATACACAGATGAATTCCAGAAAGCACGATATTGCACGATTTGATTTGAATGGATGAAGAGCTTTGATATTGATCTTGTATACAACCATAAACAAAACAATATATAAATATAGATTCAACACAAGATTAAATTGAAACAATTGGAAATAAAGATAGACAAATAACATCACCAAGTCTCTGAACAATTTATGCTTGACTTTGCCTCAACTTGTGCTCAACCATACATGTATATGGCTCGGCCATAACATGTTCATGTGGAAATAGATCAGGTTTGGACCACAAAAGACATGGGCTATAAGGAATAGGAAGTGGTAGAGGTTACATAACATGAATACAAGGAGTTAAGGCACTAAGGTGGAGTTTTGGTGAACTTTTGGGCTCGGCTTCATGGGTCTATGGATTGGCCATGGCTTGTACAAGTCAGGTCAGATCTGGACAGAGGCTAAAGTGATGGGTAGTGGTGGTATCTAGATGGTGGTGGAGCAATAGGAGGCGGCCAAGGTGATGTATGTTGGTGGTGAAGAAGCTAGGCTAGGCTACATGCATATTTTAAGGGTTTTGGACATTGTTTTGTGTTGTTTACATCAAGGGGAGGTCATGGCACTTTCTGGTCAGAGGAGGGGGAAGGTTAGGCCGTGGATTAGGTGGGAAAGGATGTGGTGGTGGTGGTCGGAGGAGATGGTGGTGGCTATGGCCGAGCAAGGCAAGAAGAATTCAAGGCAAAATCAAGTGGAAAAAGAAGAAAAGAAGAGAATGGAAGCCATTAACTTATTTTTTCTCTCAAATGAGAATAGCCGTGCAAAATGAGGAGGATGGGAAGTTTTCACGTGAATGAGAAATGGAAATACATGGCTAAGCAAAAAAAATGTACGGCCAAAACCAAAGCAAATGAAAAGTCAAAAGAAAATGAAAGGTCTTGGCTAATGAAAAGTCACAAGTTGTTAAGCCTTTGCCTTTTCAAATTTCCATTTCTTTTAATCAAATAAAACAAATAAATTTCAGTAAATAAAAATAAAAAGCTGAACCAAATAAAGTGAAAAAGAAAATAAATAAATAATTTAAGTAAAATAGAAAATAATTAAGAAAATAGCTAATATATTGAAACTAGCATTTAAAATATAAACAATGTACAATAAACATTTAAAAATTATAACAACACTTTTAAACAAATAAAAGTCAAGTAAATAAAATAAATGCTGAACAAAATAAAGTGGAAATGAAAATAAAATAATATTTTAAGAAAATAGAAAATAAATAAAGAATTTCTTTAATTAAATGAAACTAGAAATTTGAAATTATAAACAAAATACAACTGACATTGGAAAATGTCAATTACACTTTAAACGAAAATGTTACCTGGAGGTTTGACCAGGCAACTAGGTCGATCGGCATTCAAGCTCGTTCGGCGTTCAAAGGTCGAACGGCATCGGAAGCCTCGTTCGACATTCAGAGGTCGTTCGTCATTCGGCCTCGACCGGCATTCAGCCTCGTTCGGCGTTCAAAGGTCGACCGGCATCGGAAGCCTCGTTCGGCATTCAGAGGTCGTTCGTCATTCGGCCTCGACCGGCATTTAGCCTCGTTCGACGTTCAAAGGTCGACCGGCATCGGAAGCCTCATTCGGCATTCAGAGGTCGTTCGTCATTCATCCTACGCATCTCACTAATACACTGCCTCGTTCAACACTACAGCCTCGTTCGGCATTCAGTGGCCGTTCGTCATTCGGCCTTGACCGGCATTCAGCCTCGTTCGGCGTTCAAAGGTCGACCGGCATCGAAAGCCTCGTTCGGCTTTCAAAGGTTGTTCATCATTCAACCTACGCGTCTCACTAATACACTGCCTCGTTCGGCACTACAGCCTCGTTCGACATTCCAGCCTTGTTCGGCCTACACACTTAGCGCAACGCACTGCTTCGTTCGGCATAGGAGCCTCGACCGGCTTGAACATGTGGCTCGGCCTTTGCCGTTTGACATTTACGGCTCGGCACGCAGAAGTCACTCATCATGGGCCGAGGTATCTCACTCATAGGCCCAAGAGGGAAGTCCAACCCATCTTCGTCTATAAATAGAGGGGCAGGGGCACAGTGAAATGGGTCTTTTTTTCAAGAACACTGGGGAGACTCTGCCACTTTCAAGACTCATTCTTTTTACTTAGCAATTGTATTCGAGTAGTTGATGTACGGATTGTATCTGTAATCAATCGTTGAGTAAAGCAATAAAGATTAACTTCAAAGTGGACGTAGGCAGTTACGCCGAACCACTATAAATCTGGTGTTCTTGTCTTTGCATTCAGCTTAGCATACAATTCTCTGTTTTAATTTACTTTCTTCATTAATCTCTCTATACAATCTTTCTAAAAGGGGGTTAGTGACCAATTTTGGTGCTAACACATTGGTGCTTTCACTGAGAATCGAATTCTCAGGCCATAAGGATCTGCTTTGAAGCTACTGGATTGAATAAATCCCCCGAAGGAGATCCGAGTCATTCATAAGATGTCCGTTGATTCTACTCAGAGTTCCTACCAATAACTCTACAATGGAAAGACCACGTACCAGATCAACCTCTCATAACACAGACTCCCATGAGACCGCTAGCGTACAACAAGTGGGACCTAGCAATCAGCAAGAAAATATGGGTGCAGGGACTACCGCCCAGGACCAAATACAAGTTATCACCAGAACAGAGTTCAACGACTTGATGAGAGAGCTCATGGAAAGCAGGAGACAACTTGGAGAGCAGATGCAAGCCAACGCCAACCTTATGGCACAGCTCACTCAACAACAGCATCAGAATGCTGGGGGCAGTCCAGCTCCTTACTATTCATCTGATAGCTCAACTTCATCTGATGAACCACCTAGGCGTAGACGCCGCAAGACTGAAACTACGCAGGCAGGTGCTGCCGATCAAACAGCTAGAGATCGCCTACACCTCGGAGATCGCAACAAAGCAGGGACGGGAAACTTAGGAGTTGGAACGCGTATGGAAGCTGGACGCTCGACCCACCAAGATGGCAATGATGTCGAACCTCAAGATGCACGTTTGGCAGATCGCCAACAGAGGAGGCATCAACCTGATCAATCCCGTAGGACAGACTCCAACCTTCCATCTTCCATACAAACCCCATACCTAACAGCTATGATCAGACAGTTGATGAAAGAGAATCAAGGCTTGTCGAATGATGATTTGGGGGTATCCAAGAGTCATACTCCGTTCATAGACACTGTCCTACGGGCTGAGTACCCCCAAGAAGTTTAGCATGCCAACTATCCCGGCTTACGAAGGAAAGACTGATCCCAGGCAACATGTGATTAGGTACGAATGGATGATGGATTCAGCTAGAGCGAATGATGCAACCAAGTGTAGATGCTTCCCGATAACTCTATCTAGGATCGCTACCAGATGGTTTACCCGACTTCCTCCGTGGTCCGTATCCAGTTTTGAGGAGTTGGCGAAGAAATTTATAGAACAGTTCAGAATCCATGCTACTCGTCCCAAGGACGTGATGTCTCTATCAAGTGTGATCCAAGCTCTAGGGGAGTCGTTGAAGGAGTATTTGCACAGATTCCATGTTGCGGCTACTGAGGTCAGTAATCCCAATGATCACGCAATTCTTATGGCTATGATGCAAGGTGTGGATCCGGATTCAGAGTTTGGAGATTGGTTAGCAAGAAAACCTCCAACTATGCTAGAGCGTTTTTACTTAAAGGCTCATCAATTCATAAGAAGAGAGGAAGCCAGGTGGGTAAGGCGAGATAAGGCACCGGGGCCTATTCAGGAGGCTGTGAAAAGAAACAAAGTTGTGAAGCAATCCGGGGACAACTCGGGGAAAGTTCAGGTCAATGTCCAAAACAAGCCCGGGCAACCTAAGGAATCCGGAGGAAGAAATCAGGGGAAGAAAAGAGAAGCGGGGAAATGGAAGCCGAGAATTCCGACCTACAACGAATACACCCCACTGAATGCATCCCTTGAGAATATTTACCTATCGACTTGTAATACCTTTCAATATAGAAAGCCGCGCCTAAAGGAGTCAACCGAGGAACAAAAGCGGACTGGGAAGTATTGCCGCTTTCATGAGACTTATGGGTACAATACTGAAGAGTGCAGACACCTACACGATGCTATAGAGAAGTTGATTAGGAAGAAAAATTTATAGGAGTTTGTAAATAATCCGCAAGAAGGTGGAAATGGAACGTCCAGTTCCGGTCATGCACCAGCTCCACGTCACCCGAGGAGCCTGCTCGGACCATGGGTAGGCTGGTCATAAACACGATCATCGGCGGACCTCACCCTGCAGATAAGAACTGGAAAGAAATGGAGTGGTATGCTAATTCCTTAAGGCATGCATATTTTGAGTGTTGTTCCAACGTGGAGGACGAGACCCCTGCTAAACAGCTGCGCATGATGACA
Source organism: Allium fistulosum (assembly GCA_030737815.1). Classification (NCBI taxonomy): domain Eukaryota; kingdom Viridiplantae; phylum Streptophyta; class Magnoliopsida; order Asparagales; family Amaryllidaceae; genus Allium; species Allium fistulosum. The sequence goes on along the minus strand of CM060901.1, from coordinate 538,101,863 downwards.
GACGATATAGTATTCAGGAGCAGAGATGCTGACCAAGTGGAGGCTCCTACCATTGACCCGATGGTCATATCTGCGACAATCGGGCCGGCTTTTGTGAAAAGAATTTTGACTGATTGTGGAAGTTCTGTCAATATCATTTTCAAGAAGGCTTATGACCAGATGAAGATGGAGACGAAGGATTTGAAGCCATCTAAAGCTCATATCCATGGCTTTAATGGTGCAGCGACTGATGCAGTGGGGTATGTTGAGTTACCATTTGAACTGGGACAAGGTGAGCGTAGGAGGGTGCGAATCCTTTTTTTCGTAGTTTTGGATGTAGATTCTCCATACAATGTGTTTCTGGGCCGACCGGCCCTGGCTGAGTTTAGGGCAGCATTGGCCCCGTGGTGTTTGACTTTAAAGTTTCCGACTGACAAAGGAGTAGGTGTTGTTCATGGCGACCAGGCGACCGGTCGTGCATGTTATGTGGCTGAGCTCCGAGAGGCCCAGCGGAGGGAGAAAGGAAAGGTTGCGGAAAATTCCATCCGCATTCAGAAATTGACAATTGAGAAGTAATGCCCGAGCCCTGGCTCGGGCAAAATTCTCGGATCTACAGAGACATAGATCCGAGAAATGACGATGAGGAACCCAGGGAAGAAAAAGCAGCACCGGCTGAACTGACGATTGACATTTCAGTCAGCCGAGACGATCCATCGCGAATACTGAAGATTAGATCACAACTCAGCCCCTCGATGACCGAGGACCTCAGTGATTTTCTCCAAGCGAATCTCGATGTTTTCGCTTGGACACATTCCGACATGTGCGGGATTTCTCCCGCTATCACGAGTCATATGTTGAACATAGACCCGAGGTACGTCCCAGTCAAACAAAAAAGGAGAGGAATGGACATAGAGAGGTCCGCTGCTCTCAGAGAGGAGGTGGACAAGCTCAAAACTAATAGGTTCGTCCGCGATGCCCTCTACCCTGAATGGGTATCAAACCCCGTGCTAGTGAAAAAAGCGAATGGGAAGTGGAGAACTTGCGTAGATTACTCTGATTTAAACAAAGCGTGCCCCCAAGAACAGTTTCCCACTACCTAGAATTGATCAGTTGGTCAAATCCACTGCAGGACACGAGTTATTATCGTTCATGGATGCGTACTCGGGATACAATCAGATCCCAATGCACATTCCAGACTAGGAACATACCAGTTTTGTCAAAGACGTTGGACTATACAGCTACATAGTGATGCCTTTTGGATTGAAAAACGCGGGAGCGACCTATCAACGTTTGGTGAATCGAATGTTTAAAGATCAGATTGGTAGAACAATGGAAGTCTATGTGGATGACATGCTCATGAAGTCACGACAGTCAAACGACCACATTTGAGACTTAGCAGAGATGTTTGCATACTCAGATATTATGGGATGAAGATCAACCCTCTGAAGTGTTCCTTCGGCGTTGCGTCGGGGAAGTTTTTGGGATTCATTGTTAATGGCCGGGGAATTGAAGCTAACCCGGAAAAGATTCAAGCTATTCGAGATGTACAAGTCCCCAGAACTATAAAACAGGTACAAAGCTTGAATGGAAAGGTGGCTGCGCTGAATCGATTCATATCCAGAGCCACAGACAAGTGTATTCCCTTCTTTGATATAATAAAGAAAGGAAAGAGGAATTTCGAATGGACATCCAACTGTGAGGAAGCATTCCGAGATCTGGTAAGGCATTTGGAAAGTCCTCCGGTGCTGTCGAAACCAGTGGACCATGAAATGTTGTACGTATACTTGGCCGTATCCCCACATGCTATAAGTGCGGCTTTGGTCCGCGAGGAGGACCGAGTCAAAAAGCCGATGTATTACGTTAGTAAACGTTTAACGGGGGCAGAAAGAAATTACCCTAAAATTGAGAAATTGGCCTATTGCTTGGTGATTGCATCACGTAAGCTGCGTCCATACTTTCAAGCACACTCAGTCAGTATCTATACCGATCAGCCCTTGCGACAGGTACTCCAACAACTAGAAACTTCTGGAAGGATGTTAAAATGGAATATCGAGTTGAGTCAGTTCAATATTACCTACCTGCCACGAAGAGCCATACAAGGACCAGCATTAGCAGATTTCATCGCTGAGTTTACTATATCAGACGAACCAGATAGTCACAGTGCCATTCCCCCCATTCGATGGAAATTGTACACCGATGGGGCATCAAACGACCGTTGCTCTGGGACTGGTGTAGTTCTTGTGACTCCGGAAAATCGATCGATTTGTTATGCTTTGTAGCTCAATTTCCCGGCCACGAATAATGAAGCAGAATATGAAGCATGATTGCCGGCTTAAAGCTATTGGAGAACTCGGGGTAAAATCAGTTGAAATCTTCTGTGACTCACAGTTGGTGGTGTACCAAGTGCGAGGAGATTACCAAGCAAGGGGACAAAAGCTTGCTCCGTACCTTGCTCTAGTTCAGGAACTATTGACGAAATTTGAACATTATGACATTTCGCATGTCCCGCGTGAACTGAACAAGGAAGCCGACTCGTTGGCCAAATTCGCAAGTATTGGCGATGCACAGCAAATGGGATTAGTTCCCGTCGAAACCTTACATGCTCCAAGCATAGATGTGATGGAGGTCGATTTTGTGTTGGAAATAGAAATCGAGAAGGAGTCATGGATAACCCCATTCAAACTATACTTGGTAAACAGGACTTTGCCCGAAAGAAGAAGCGAAAGACGACAGGTCATTCGCAAAGCCGCGCGATATGTGATGTAGGATGGAGTAATATATCGGAAGGGGTTCTTGGTCCCCTTATTACGGTGCATTTCCCATGATGAGACAAAGCGGGTCTTGAAGGAAGTTCATGAAGGAGAATGTGGCGACCATACTGGGGGCAGACATTGGCAAAAAAGATCCTCTGTTACGGATACTATTGGCCAACTGTGAATCGGGATGCTACAGATTATGCAAGAAAATGTGACAAGTGTCAAAGATACGTGAAAATCCTGAGAGCTCCACCAACGGAACTCACGAAAATGGTTAGTCCATGGCCGTTTGCAATCTAGGGAATCGACATAGTCGGTTCTTTGCCTATATCCAAAGGTGGTGCGAAGTACGCGATAGTTGCGGTCGACTACTTCACCAAGTGGGCCGAGGCAGAGCCTTTAGCCACAATCACCTCCAAGAAGGTCATTAATTTTGTTGTACGAAACATTATATGCCGTTTTGGCCTCCCACGAACCATCATTACAGACAACGGAACTCAATTTGAAAGTAGGGAAATCAAAGATTTCTGTTTAAAGTATGGCATTGAGAAAAAGTTTGCCGCCGTTGCTCATCCGAAGGCTAATGGACAAGTTGAAGCCATGAACAAAATAATCAAGTCCATATTGAAGAAGCGTTTGGAAAAGGCTGGAGGCAAGTGGGTAGATGAACTTCCAACAGCGCTATGGGCTTATAGAACTACCCACAAGTCCGCGACTGGCCACACTCCATTCGCATTGGCATATGGCTCGGAAGCTGTTATACCCATGGAGCTTGAAGTTCCATCACATCGGGTGACACATTATGATCCTAGGACGAATCAGGATCTCTTGTTGGAATCACTGGACTTCGTTGATGAAAAACGCGAAGAGGCTGAGTTAAGGGCGGCAGCATACAGGCACCGAGTTAAGCGATATTACAACGTAAAAGCCCGCCCAAGAATCTTTGATGTGGGTGATCTCGTTTTGAAACGAATTTTCCCGGTACCATCACGTATGAATCCCAACTGGGAAGGTCCATATGTTGTTGAACGGAAGCTTGGAGAGGGAACTTTCAAGCTAGCGACCGTTGATAACATGACACTCCCCCGAGCATGGAATAGTGAACATTTGCGACGTTATTATATTTAGCTTGTTTCTTTCATGTTTTAGGTGCAGTTATTTCCCGTATGTTTTTGTTCCATTGTTTCTTAGTTTCTTTTTGACCATGTAATCAGACAATTTAGTTTATTTTCATTAATAAAGGCTTGAAGCCATCTTTTCCATGAATTACTGATGTTTCTGTACCTTATAGTCTGGTGACAAACAACTGGAGTTACATTATTCTGTCTGACGTACGAACTCGCATAAATGACTCAGAATCTCCAAGTCCCCTGAGTGCGAACTGGAGTACTCTAAGTCCCCAGAGCGCGGACTAGAGTATAAACGACTTGAATCTCCAAGTCCCCTGAGCGCGGACTAGAGTACTCTAAGTCCCCAGAGTGCGGACTAGAGTATAAACGACTTGAATCTTCGAGTCCCCTGAGTGCGGACCGGAGTACTCTAAGTCCCCAGAGCACATACTAGAGTATAATTTCATAACTCCCTTCGACGGGGGACGAAGTTTCAGACTTATCATCGTCAAGCGCCCCAATCACCTGAGCATCAGGACCGGGAGTTACTCCCGCGTGAGTAGCATCGCTCATTTTCCCCATCTCCTCCTTGGCGTCATCGCTCCTTGGAGTCGGTTTAGGATCAGAGCGGCCTGCATAAAAACACAAAGGGCGAACGTTAGAATCAATAACCTCTCGCCGAAAGCGACAGATCTTTGAACTTCAAGAAGAATAGTTTTATACCGGTCTCTTGCTGGTTTTCAGCCGTCCGAGGAGTCTCACCCTCTAGAATGGGGGATAGCACGTGAATGCCGAGGCCGGGATCTTCCAGATCGTAACCAACGTGTTGCTCAAATGGATCAAGTGTTGGCCGATCGGCCGATTGAGTAGAAGGAGGAGCCGCAGCCTCGGTTCCAGACGGACCAACTATGTCATTTTTCTCCTTTGATGGTGAAGAGCCTTTGCCAAAGAGGGCCATTGCTGCAGACAAGTCTGAAGGCTCGTTCCCCTTGAGAAATTCTTTCACTAAAGCATCTTCATCGACCTCCTCGACACCCGATTCCACCTTTCTAATCTTTATTAAAGTTTCCCATGCCTTGGCTAGAGATTCGAGATAGCCCTCGCCAAGAAAAGTCAAGTCCCGATGCATTAGAACACGGGCGTTGTATTCAGCTATCAGCGGGTCGAACATGCACTTGATCTCCTCTCTGCCGGCCTCTATAGCCGCCTCAAGGCGAGAGTTAATCTCCGTAGATGCTATTCTTTTGCCCTCTTCACGGGCTTCATCCTTCACCATCCCGACCTTAGAAAGCTCATCGTCGAGCTTTGCCTTCAAGAGTCGTGTAGCAACAATCTCGTTGCAGTATCGTTAGGACTCCTCTTGAGCAGCTATCTTCTTTTCCTTCTCCTTAGTGAATAGCTCTTTCAACTCTTTGACTTGCAGGGCGAGTGCATCCCTTTCTTTTTGAATAGAGTCTTTTTCTAAAGCCAGGGCCCCACAGCGTTGGACCGCTTCGTCAAGTTCCTTTTTATGAGTCACCTCTAGACGAGTGACGACCTCCGCAGTATTTAGCGCTCTATTCGGCAGCCTCGAGTTGGGATTTGTATGAAGAGAGCTCTTCATCCTGATTTTCATAATGTCTTTATCGAAAATAGCTTCAAGCTTCAGGCGGTCAATTTCCTGTTGACGCTCAACGGAGACTTCCGAGACTTTTTCAACTAGGTGGACAAACGCGTCATGTTGAACATAAATGTCGTTGTTGCAAGCGATGGCACTCTGCTTAACATGTCGCGGAATGTGATGGATTGCTGGAAGGAACTTTAGACCATCAAAGAAGATTTTGGGAAATTTAAATTTAAGCTCGGCCAGCTTCTCCGATATCGTCGGGTCTGCTGCAGGAACAGGGGGTGGTGGCTTTGAAAGTTCCGTTCTCTTACGATGTTCCCGAGACTGCCGTGTGCTAGATGAGCCAGAATGTTGGTCACGGGGAACATCAGGTTGAGACCCCTTCAACGAAGACTTCTCTCTACCTTGTTCTGTTTGAGAAGGAAGATTGCGGGAGTATGAAGACTGGCTGTGTGATTTCTTTCGATAAGTCGACTCTCAGGGATGGTTGTCTCGGTCTCCAGAGTCGTCTCTGTCCCGGCGCTTGCCCGTGCCCGAACCCGGCCAGAATGATGAAAAATTAATGAGCCGTGAAGACAATCGAATCCGTGGGAGCGTCCCATGTCACCTGCATAGAATGAGAATAACGACAAGTTAGAAAAGATTGGGGTGATGGCAAAGATTGAAGTGTAGGGTGAAGTGCACGTGTCCGTGTGTGTCCTAGTGTCCCCCCCCGACGGACCAGTTTCTTTATCTTTACTAATAGGAGTTTTTTCTCCCTGGACGTGGGCTTGATCGCCTGCATTGCCACTGGCGGGCGAATGAAGCTTAAGCGCTTCTGAGTCGTCGAAACCATAATTGAGCAGATCGTCAGGGATGGTGAGATTCGATAGACCTTTCAGTGAACTTTCTAAAGGTTGGGGGGAAGGTTCTCTCTCCTTTGGAATAAGGGTAACTTCAGAAGTTCCGCCCACTTTCTTCCTACTCAACTTTAGGTCAATTTCTTTTTTCCCTTGGAAGAGGAAGATGACGTTTCAATATCATGGACTTCGACCGTCGGGTCCTGGGTGGGACTAACATTTTCACCCGGTACTTCGGGCATCTTGCCTTCTCTAATTTCTCCCTCTTCTGGCGTGTCAGGGGCATTACTTGTTGAAGGCCCAACCTGCCTTTTTCCCTTGCCCGAGGCAGGTCTGGATAGAGTGACGCCTTGGGGAAGGTTTATTCGACGACCTTCCGCCAACAGCCCGAATCTCGCAAGTGACTCATTTGAAATGAGAGATTTGATGTCCCGATCTTCTGCGGGGAGAGCTCGGATAGTGCCACCGCTTTAGAGTATCCGGAGCCTTCGGGACGTGGATTGATACTTGAAAAAGTGGATAAAGAGTCAGAAAAGATGCAGATTCTGCCAAATTCAAGTGTTGATCTAGAAAACGAACTTATTCCCTTCCACCCATCTCCTAGTGAAACCGGAAGGACAACGAACATAGAACCACTCTTGCTTGTACTAGGAAAATTTGCTCCATGCCCCAGTCAGGATTTGGCATTTACTATATGGCTCCAGAAATAGAAAGATGGGCTATCCGACCGTCTCTTGAAGCGATAAATATAACGGATATCGCCTGGAGTTGGAAGCCTGAAGAGGACACTCATAAAGAGGATGCAAGTGCCATATAAGAAAGCATGGCTGTTCGGAGGCAGTTGTGAAGGAGCGATCTCGATATATTGCAATAAGTCGCGAAGGAAGGAGTTGAAGGGTGGAACGCTGCCAACCCAGCACATGAACTTATTGCAGGCTGTATACCCGGCTGGGGGAAAATGCGGATGATCATTCCCCGAAGGAACTAACACGTCGTCGAAAGGGATTCCGTGGATAGAGCATATCCGACGGAGGGTACTTTCGTTAATCTTTGAGGCCTGTGAATTGGCTGGGTCGTCTAAGAAAATAGCTGCCTCCAGAGCGTCAGGAGCCAAGTCGACGGATGCTATCGCAGTGCTCGGTAAGTTTTGAGCAGGGGTAGTTGATGGATTCGAAGTATCTACAACTTCTTGTCGAGAGGATGGCCCAGGTCTGTCTGAGATCGTAGTAGAGCTAGATTTTCTAGACATCTCTAATGAAGATTGAATCCGACAGAGTACCTGTTTAAACTATACTTGGAAAATAATCGGCGTTAGACTTAACAGCATAGATATCCCCCCCCGTGTGGTGTGTGAACCAGTGCGATCATTCAAATATAAGTGCTGAGAAATTAAAAGTCGCAGAGTTGATGATATAAAGTTGAACTTTGAACTATCCTCTTTGAAGACCGTCATCGCTGACCGTCTCCGGAAACCTGCCCTATAACGTTTTTCAATTTTGGACTTGGACATTGGCACTATATGTTAAAGGCTATTATATGTTTTTATCAATTTAAATTCAGACTTATACTTGTCGAAACCGGGGAATCATCAGTCCGGATTAGTTTGATATGCTGGTTTGCTTAAGTCCTTATCCTTGTTTTTTGTCATATGAAAAGGCATGGGAAATAAGTGAGTTCAACAAGGGTTATGTTCAAGTTGGAACAATTTTGACTGTCGTTATCTATTCATAAAAGGTCAAGACCAAGCGGCACTTGAAACACACGGCCTAAAAGCCGCTCGGCCTAAATGCCGCTCGGCCTAAATGTCGTTCAGCCTAAATGCTGCTCAGCCCAACTGCCTTTCGGCCTAAATGTCGCTTGGCCTCAATCCCGCTCGGCCTAAATGCCGTCCGGCCTAAGTTCATCGCTCGGCACCATCAACCAAGTACAACTCCACTCCTGCACATCTCTCCATCGTTCGGCATGTGGAATTCATGCCGAGCCACAGCCATACGTTCTCCTCTAACCCATTTCTTCGAATAAACAAGATACCCTCCTGGTTGGCCAGTCGATCACCACTCCAATTCACACGCCACCTTCGACTGAACATCTCAACCCTCGCCGATTCCTACAGAGCCGACACCATCTTCCATCCTCCAGTCCATCTAATCCTGAGGCTCGCTTAAACCTCGAATACATCTTCCTTATGTACGCATATTCATGGGTTAGAGGAAGGCCGTAAATACAAGAGTTGTTCAAAATCCCTAATTGGAGAGAGTCGAGCAAGTGAAGGGATCATACCTAATAGAGGGGGACGAAGTCTAATGGGATGCTCGATTTAGAAGTGGAATCTTCTCAGATTTGTGGTTGAGAGCAGTCGAGAAGTAACGTGTAGGATTCGGGAGTCAAAAAGGAGGTTGAGGTGTTGGAAAAAGTCTGGAAGGAGGTAAGCTCGTAAGAATATTAGAGCGGAGGTAAAAGGTAAAAAGGGAAGAAGGAGAGAAGTACCGACTTTTATAGTAGGAAGGAAAGAAGGTGAAGGGACAGTGACCGGTAGAACCGGTCAAGGCACAATGTCATTCGGCATCCATGTGTCGTTCGGCCTCCATGTGTCGTTCGGCATCCATGTGTCGTTCGGCATCCATGTGTCGTTTGACATCCAATCTCGTTCGACATCCATATGTCGTTCGGCATCCAATGCCTCGCTCGGCATTCAGGAAAACGCTATCGAAAAGATAGAACGAGGGCTTAAAGGAAAGCATGGAGGACTCATGATTCAAAGCGCATCACGTTCGACCACCTGATGCACTTTGGGGGGCAAGTGTTACCTGGAGGTTTGACCAGGAAACTAGGTCGATCAGCATTCAAGCTCGTTCGACGTTCAAAGGTCGACCGATATCGGAAGCCTCGTTCAGCATTTAGAGGTCGTTCGTCATTCGACCTCGACCGGCATTCAGCCTCGTTCGGCGTTCAAAGGTCGACCGACATCGGAAGCCTCATTTGGCATTCAGAGGTCGTTCGTCATTCAACCTACGCGTCTCACTAATACACTGCCTCGTTCGGCATTCCAGCCTTGTTCGGCCTACACACTTAGCGCAACACACTGCTTCGTTCGGCATAGGAGCCTCGACCGGCTTGAACATGTGGCTCGGCCTTTGCCGTTTGGCATTTACGGCTCGGCATGCAGAAGTCACTCACCATGGGCCGAGGTATCTCACTCATAGGCCCAAGAGGGAAGTCCAACCCATCTTCATCTATAAATAGAGGGGCAGGGGCACAGTGAAATGGACCTTTTTTTCGATAACATTGGGGAGACTCTGCCGCTTTCAAGACTCATTCTTTTTACTTAGCAATTGTATTCAAGTAGTTGATGTACGGATTGTATCTGTAATCAATCATTGAGTAAAGCAATAAAGATTAACTTCAAAGTGGACATAGGCAGTTACGCCGAACCACTATAAATATGGTGTTCTTGTCTTTGCATTCAGCTTAGCATACAATTCTCTGTTTTAATTTACTTTCTTCATTAATCTCTCTACACAATCTTTCTAAAAGGGGGTTAGTGACCAATTTTGGTGCTAACACAAAATATATACATAACAAGTTATTTTACCCATATTAGAACATTACATGACAAAATAAAATATTATTTATATAATTTAAATAAACAATTTTGTTAAATACAACAAATTACACACAATATTTAAAAGGGCATAATTTCACATTATAAATCAGATTTCAACGAAACAAAAAGAAGTATTCTTGAAATTTTATTTACTTTCATAATAATTGTTAAAATTCAAAATTCTAAACTTTTAAAATTTTAAATTAAAAGTCAAAATTTGACCATAATGACCAAAATTCACATTTTTGGAAAATACTCTATTTATTCTTGTTTGGAATTATAATTCACATAAAAATCAAAATTAATATTTAAAATAACAAAATTTTCCATTTTAATAAATAAAATAAAGTTTTTAGATCAGGAAATTCAATTTAAAATAATTACAAAATACAGGGTTGTTACAAAAAAACTGTTATTAATTCTCGAAATTTTTTAAATTATGGCTGAAATAACATGGTGGTATAAGCATCTATATATTATATAAAGATTATTGATACACATATAATTGAATATTTAAATAGAGATGTTACCTCCTCCTTGTGATCTTATCGATTGTCAAGCATGTTTTTTATTTAGTTTCCAACCCTGTCTCCTTGGCTACGAGTTGCAATGTAGTCACATTGACTTCTCTAATGTTAGCCGTAGCTAGGGTTTACGTTAGTTGAGTGTCAAGAGAATTAGAATAGAGGTTTCCTACTTATAGCCACACAAATATCAAATATCTACCCCATTTCTCTCAAACCCTAGGAGACAAGGTTCCCTTGCCCCTTCCCTTTTATGGCCGACCTTATTTGACCATTACTTGGTCAAAATGTCCATTGAATTTATTAAATAAATTATTTAATTATATTATTTAAGCTCCTTTCTCAATCGAACCGACGTACAACTTTTGTGCATCGTTACGGTTGATTTAAGGTTCAAATAATGATTGAATAGGCCATAAAATTTTAATATAACATTTGTATTAATTTATAACATTTATAAATTCATTTGAGATTGGTCGAATTTTGAAATAATTAACTACTTGGTTGTCTTGACTCTTTGGTGTGAACTTGGTCCTCGATCAATATTTAAATAATTTACTTTTGTAGAAGTAAAGTATCGGGAACAAGTTCAAAGCTTACAAATCATTTAGGCAAAATCCAATATCTAATCTGTATTAAGCTAACTTAGTAACGATATTTTTGTGCACGTATTCTTTTCATCATTATTGTATCATTTAGATATCTATTGTTTGGTCTAAGGTCAAAAACTATACTAATATCTGTATCTAATTGCATAAACCACTTTAAAGTCCTTGTTTCATTACGATAACATTTATCCATAAACGTATTTACTCTAGCTTGAGATTTTGACTTTAAGTTAATTACCAATTACAGTGATAGTAACCTTCTACAATGAAGGAGATGAATCTAGTCTTTGATAGTGTTTCACTTTAAATAGTTAAACATATACCCAACTATAGTCTAATAAGGTTGTCATGCCAAGTGTTTAACCATAATCAAAGTATAGCCTAGCTATTTTAGACCGATAGTACCCTCAATTCAGAGGACTATTGTATGCCATTACCATGAGATCTTCCATTTTGACTTAGTGGTATTAACTTATAGAAGACTCTCATCGAGTAGTTCTATGATTATTCCAAACAACTAAAAGTACTAACCCTTTGATATCCATAACATTCATGACCAATTCACCATCCATCATAAGGAGAGCATTACATATACTAATCTCAATGGATGTATCAATATCCTTTTCTTGATTTGTGTTGTTAAAGCGCTTAGTGGTTCCATAGTGGTGGAGGTGCAAAAGTTATAATTAGGATGAAACAAGGATATAGTAGAAAATAGTGGAGGTGAAAAAAGCTTCATTAGATATAAAACCGAATATTTAAAGTTATTCAATTCTCATTCTCACATCATTTATTCAGGAAAAAGAAATATTTTTTAATCTTATATAACAAAATCGAGGAATATCATAATTTATGTAGTCCAGATTTGGTGACTACAGTAGATTCCTAACTTATATTTAGCATTTTTGCCTTAACATTAGGTCTTTACCCTAACTTTGTTGATTTGGTTCAAATGAGAACTAGTCGAATCAAACTTTTATTTTAATGTTGCTAAAGTGAGTGCTAAAAAGCCTTGATTTAACGGGTGTAACTAAAAATAGTGGGGCTTGAAGCAAATCTGTTGTTTAATAGCACTATATTGAAAAAGCATAGCGATCGAAGAGTCCTATGCATTATAGCAGGGATTTTGCAAGGCTTTAGCGGGGCTTTAACTCCACTATTCTCGCTATGTCTTTAGGAAAATGTATGGAGTAGTGATTCAAAACTCATTGTTATGAACACATTCATAAGTACAATTAATATAGCGCTTCTCATAAGGATTTTCTACTTATATATATTTAATGTATTTAATTCTTTACTTATATCAATGTATAACAACATATATAAAAGAAAATAAAACCAAAACCTACTTCATTTCAAACATGATTCTTTTATAAGAGTTAAGTTATATAGTAAATGGCATAATTGCCTCTAGGGCATACCCTTAACTCTATCGGTCTCTCACTTTCACTTGGGGCCAATTATGGTGCCTCATGCACATACCTTCGATTGATCTACCTAAAATGGACCAGGAATGGGCCTTAATGAGTGGATCTGCGATATCATTATTTTGTATCTACTTTTCAAGTACTTCCCCATCACTAATAAATTTTTTTATCATGCATTCATTATGGAGAACATATCTCAACTTCTTATCAAGCTATCGTTTCCCACTGCAATCTATATTGCATTATTGTAATCTTAATATGTTATTGGGTATCAATGGCGAAAATCAGCCCTAGTTTTCTTATAAATCTCTGCACATTTATTGTTTTCATTGTGGAGTTATTCAAGGTGATGTACTTAGCCTCTGTAGTTGAGTCTGCCACAACCTCTCATTTGGAACATTTCAACTTAAAATGCATTAGTTAAGGATAAATGAGAATTTATGATTGACTTATTATATTCGATGTCTATTATGAGGTTTGAGCTTGAATGCTCCTTCATAAGCTGTTTGTTGTTTCTATAAAAAATTCTTTAGTATTTCGTTAATACTTGTAACGACCCGTGAATTTTAATGATTTTAATAACGTAATTAATTGGATTTTTCTTGAAAATAAAATAATTAAATATAACAATGAAAATTTGATATTTGAAATACGTCTATTTGAACGTAGCAAGTGGCAAATTTTTATTGGAAAATAGGTAAGTTTGTTCTGTTGTTAAATTTGAAATTAAATTTAAATCAGTTGATTTGATGAAAATAAAATGTTCTCAAAATCTAAATATTTTTATATAATAAAAATGTAAACTATTTTTTGAGTGAGACGTTATATTTCGTTTTGTCAAATTTGGAGTGCTATAGTCCCGTTTATCTTATTTTTGGAGTTTTAGCAGCATTTTGGGCACCGAAAATCGAGTTTTGATAGCTTGATCGTATCGCTCATATCCGTGTACCATTCTGTTCATCTTGTCGTGCTGATCTCCACAGTATATTCATTCCTGTAATTCGGCGGTCGGTACGTGGTGAAATCGGTAGAACGATTAACCGAATCTGTACCTGTTTTAAACTTTTGGTCTTCCTTGTGTCTTTCCATTGTCTAACGTATAACTCCAATAGCCATTAGCTTTAATAAATTATATATTTATGTATTGACCTTTGATTATCCCGTGGTCTTGATATTTAAATTGACGCGTCCCTTCTAACTCATTCTCTTCCCATTTCATTTCTAAGCTCACTAAAAAAAAGATTTCATATTGCTGTTAGCTTCATCACCTATGTCTTCATCCTAGTATAATTAAATTTCATACCACCTTCCTATAGCCTACCATTTCTCCAAACTCTTCCCCCACCTGGAGCTCGCACCACTCTCCCCTCCTTTATTTTTTGCATGTGCTTTGTTTGATATATATATATATATATATATATATATATATAACAAAGGAAGAAAAAATATGGAACGTCTCTACCCATGACCACCACAAGCACCTCCTCTCTCATGCTTGTCCTACCCTCTATCTTCTTCATGGCCGTACCTACCACATGCATACATAAAAAAAAGAAAAAGAAAGAAAAGTTGCATGCATTCATCTGTAGCCTGCTTCTTTGCCACTTCATTATCGTCCACGCCCAAACCCAGTTCACCTCGTGCTTCGCTCCACTTAGATCACAACGTGCATGCTAATATATATATATATATATAAACAATATATATACGGTTGTATATATCACGCTACGGCCAGCACCCCTGCCACGTCATCCCACAATTCCTTTCCCCGCTTGTGCCGCAGCCGAGCACTTCCTTTCCCTGGCAGCCTGACATCCTCCAGCCTCCTTCTACGCAATAGCCAGATCTGCCGCTTGAACAAGCTTGCTCGGTCTATCATCCATTCTTGCTTTTGTAAGATTATATAAAAACTTTTGTAAACTTTGTGTTTTGCTTGCTTTCGCATCATATATATAATATAATATAGGTATATATTATTTGATAGCTTGATCGTATCGCTTATATCTGTGTACCACTCTGTTCATCTCGTCGTGCTGATCTCCGCAGTATATTCGTTCTTGTAATTCAGCGGTCGGTATGCGGTGAAAAAGGTAGAACGATTAACCACATCTGTACCCGTTTTAAACTTTTGGTCTTCCTTGTGTCTTTCCATTGTCTAACGTATAACTCATTCTGAATTCATGTGTTGACCTTTGATTATCCCCTGGTCTTGATATTTAAATTGATGCGTCCCTTCTTAATCATTCTCTTCCCATCATTTCTACGCTCACTAAAAAAAGATTTCATATTGTTGTTAGCTTCGTCACCTATGTCTTCATCCTAATATAATTAAATTTCATACCACCTTCCTATAGCCTGCCATTTCTCCAAACTCTTCTCCCACTTAGAGCTCGCACTACACTCCCCTCCTTTATTTTTTGCTTGTGCTTTGTTTGGGAAATATATATAAATATATAACAAAGGAAAAAGAAAATATGGAACGTCTCTACCTTGACCACCGCAAGCACCTCCCCACTCATGCTCGTCCTACCCTCTATGTTCATCATGGCCGTGCCTACCGCATGCATATAAAAAAAATAAAGAAAAGTTGTATGCGTCCATCTATTGCCTGCTTCTTTGCCACTTCATCACCGTCCCCGCCCAAACCCAGTTCACCTCATGCTCCGCTCCACTTAGATCACAGCATGCATGCTATATATATATATATATGTATATATATAATATTTAAACACACACGGTTGTATATATCAAGCTATGGACAACACCCCTACCACGTCATCCCACAATTCCTTTCCCTGCTTGTGCCGCAGCCGAGCACTTACTTTCCCTGGAAGCCTGACATCCTCCAGCCTCCTTCTACGCAACAGCCGAATCTGCCGCTTGAACAAGCTTGCTCGGTCTCTCATCCATTCTTGCTTTTGTAAGTTTATATAAAAACTTTTGTAAACTTTGTGTTTTGCCTGCTTTTGCATCATATATATAATATAATATAGGTATAAATATAGTATTATATATATAATAATAATATTTCAACCTTGTTAATATTTTAAAGGTGTGTAGTTATACAAATATGTTCTGTTGGATTATATATATACTTATATAAGTTACATAACCTATTATCTACATATAATATATATATGCTTACATTTACCTGAAGCCAGCATTCCTGTTTGCATCTTTGAAGTATATATTTATAAGGTTTGCTTATTTTCATTGATGGTGATATATATGGTTATGTGTGTATATATATTTCAAGCCTGCTTTCATTTTTCATTCCACCTGCTTATATATATAAAGTTCATATATATATATATATATATATATATACTTTAACCTGCACCTGTTTATCGATTTATTTTATTTTATATAAAGTTTGTATATATTAAATTAATAATGAGGTTAGTTTTATATAATTTTTCATTTTCCAGTGATATGAGTTTTTAATATAGTAAATATCTTGCTGAAATGAAGTTGATCATCTTTGTCACCCGTGCCTATTTATATATATTATATGTTATAAGTTTAAACATTTATATTATATGCTACATATTATATGTTTTAAACATTTATTCAATGTATAACATTCTTTTAAAGTAGATTTTATAATAACTCTTATATGAATAAAATATGTTTAAATATTTATTTGAAATTTTTTGGAAAGAAATAATGATTTGAAAATAATATATAAAAGATTTTATAGTGATATGTGTTTTAAATTGAATATTGACTTTAAGAAAGAAAAATATAACAATATATATATTTTGTTTCAGTTATATCAAGATGGTTCTAGTTCGTTCTCATCAATTCCAAACGATTAGCTTTGTTCGTCGAATTCGTGTTTACCTCACTTTGCTTTGAGATTTTTCGTTTGGATTGGTTGAATGTCTAGTTCATGATTCAATTCGTAGCTTGTTCTGTTGTCAAATTCCTCTAGCCTCGAAAGGTGAGTAATCACTTACAATTAACCTTCTTATATTTAGTAAATCTAATTCATATGAAATGACGATTGAAATATGCTGTTAAATTTGAATTGTTAAGTTATTTAATTGTTAAATATGATATGCCATTATCTGCAATTGTTCACCTATGACATATGACACCATAACCAGTTGTATATATTATATTTAAATTTGTTACTGATGATATATGCCTGTTGTTGATATGTTATATTATTATCATATTTGTTCTCACCCTGCAAGTTCCCTGTTAGTTTAGAAATTCCCTATGGGTTGAAATGATACACACCCGAACGATCTTATAGATTAAGGTAAAATCGTTATGGGTTGAAATGATAAACTCAAGCGATTTTCATTGATTTTAAAATTTTAGGGATTGCGGGTTGAAATGATATATACTCGTAAATATTAAATTTAAATTGTGGATTGAAATGATAAATATCCGTATCACTTGACCATAGGATAGAAAATTATATACGAACACCCTTGGTCTATTTTTGAAAAACGATTCCCAAAGTTTGAAAGGAAATATATAGGTTTAAATAAATATTGATTTTTTATATTGATTTTAAATTTAATATAAAGATATTTTAATTTTAATATATATGTAAAATTTAGATTTTTAAATTTATATGTTTTGGAAATTTTAAAATTATAAGTTAAGTTTTAAAATGTAAATTATAAAATTTTACTTGTAACTTATTTATTTTTAAATGTATAAAATAAGATTAAAAAGAGATTTAATAATAATAAGATTTAATTTAACAATAACTAATATTATAAAATTTAATAAGAATTTAATTTAACTAATATATATATATATAATATGTTTTAACTATTTATTTAATTTATATTAATATTTCAAAATAGATTTTATAATAACTTTAACTAGTGGAGGTTGGAAAGATAAATTTAAATAAGAATTGATTTGAAATTTTATTTGTTTAGAATTGAATTTAAATAAGGTTTGATTTTAATTTATTGATTTGAGATTTTGAAAGGTATGATTTTATAACTTGATTTGATAAAAAGTGATTAAATGAATATTTCAACTTTAAATAAAAATTGAAATTGAATATTTTGTAATATGAGATTTTATTGAAATGGTTATTAAAATGATTAAGCGAATATTTTTAGATTTAAATAAAATTAAAAGTTGAATTATGAAAAATAAATGAGATTTATCAAATTGAGTTATTGTAAATTGTTTGAATATTTATACTCCAAAACCTATTGAATCTGAAATGTTTTAAATTTGTAATTCAAATCTGGATTTGAAATCGATAAATTAAAATGGTTTTGATGAGAATCTGAATTGAGATTGAATTAAATTTAATTTGGAACTAAAAGTTGATTTGAATTTGATTTGTGAAATTGGAAGAAATAATTCTTATTATAAACTATTTTTAATATATAAACTATTTTTAATAAATAAACTATTTTAAATATATAACTATTTTAATTTATAACTATTTAAATTTATAACTATTTCAATATTTAAACGGTTTAATTTGGAACTGTTATGATTTAAAGTAAACATTGATTTTAAAAGTGATATGATATCGAAAGTGATATGATTTCGAAAGAGTATATGATATGTTGATACGAAGTACGAACTGTTTGAAATGATTATAAAAGTGATTTATAAAATGACCACGGTGTGAAATAAGCATTTGGTTGTTAAAGAGACCGGGATCAGATATTGTCACACTCTCTGCCAATACCGAAAACCACTTTAACAACTGTGTACGTGGTGGAGATTCTAGAATGAAGTAGGATGGTTTGGCGATGATTCTATATGAGGTATTAACGCAGCCCTGACTCCTGCGAGTCAGCTTGATGTGGCTAAAACAGGATCCATGCCGCGCCAAGTGAGGTCATTCCTCCGATGGAGAACATTTCGTCGATACCATTCTATTACTTTGTGATTTGATTGGGTGCACCTTTGATTTAGGAGTGTGTCTCGAGGGGGCGGTAGTAGCTCTATGCGTTACCACCAGTCCGGATTCGCAAAATGGTAGAATCTTACCCTAGGCATTGCCTCGCGTGCCTTGTCACATGCCTTATCGCGCCTTCTACTAGTTTGATTTGTGTCGTACCTATGGAGTGCTCCCTGATTGCCCACCGGTTCGGTGGAGTTTACAAACTGTATAGACTACAGCATTATATAAAATGTGTTAAAGGGGATATGGGTAACGCCTTAACGCTATTTTAATAGTTTACTTCACTATAGACATTATCTATGTAGCGTATTGTACTACATAGTAGATAGTTCCACGGATCCTTAGAGGTTGAAAATCCCAAACATCCTTTAAGTTATTTTGTATTTCAGTTGACATTTCACTTGAGTTGAATTTACTGGTATAAGAATGTTAATCTTGACTCGAGTGTTTTGTGTTTTGCTTTATACTCGGGTCAGACTGAGCATCACAACATTTGAGACTCACCTTTGGAGTTTAGAGTTTTTCTTGAAGATCTATCTCTATCTATTCAGCTTCAGTTATTCCAGTTGTTCCAGTCATTTATGTTCAAACTTGTCAGTTGCTTATGTATTAGAGATTCATTTGTATTTGAGATTCTGTTGTATTTTGTTTCAGATTCTGATGTTTTATAGTAGCTTCATGAACTACTATTTACTATTCCGCTGCTTATTGTTGCAATACTCTATGTCTATGATTTTGTTATTGATTTATTTACTGTATATGCTGAGTTTTGCCAAATATAAATTAACAATCTGTTGTTTTGAGCAATTCAAGTCTGACATGAGTGGATGATTGTCGATTTGAACAGTTCGAAATACCAGGTCGTTACAAGTGGTATCAGAGCTCTGGTTTAGGCAAAACTTAGCATATGGAGTAAAAACTCATTAGAGATGGGGTAGTAATATCCTAGAATTAGTGGAATTGATTACAGAATCATCTTCGTTCATGCTTGAGAATTCTTCGTTAGGATCCCCTTAGATTCAGATTTCTTTGAAATTTTCGAACTCTTCCCTTTTGTTATGTAATCCACTCTTGTCTCGTCCTGTTTGTGTTCTTCTTGATACTGGAGCATCCCATAGCTTCAATCTCAACTGTCAACTACATCTTTGTGTGTGTCTAATCCTATCGACAGTCCTGCCAACTTTAGTATGATTTGTAAGGGGATGAAACTCCTTTACAACTAGCGTCGATTCGCCGAAGATTTCTACGTCCTCGATTTTGATGCTGTTATCTCTTTAAAAGCCCAAACCGTTCCTCTAGTAGACGACCCGGGTAATTCTTTTGTGATCAAATGTTGATTGCCTCAAGATTTTGCAGGTGGTTTTATCTTTTCACTTAATTCGCAGCCTAGTGATCTGCAATCCACCCGATATTCATGGATTATCCCGATGTTTGGTGAAGTCACTTCTCTCCCTTTCAGTCGGGAAATTGAACACCGCATCGATCTTATTCTTGGAACTTGACCTGTTGTCCAATCTCCCGGACGAATGGTTTCTATGGACGGTTAGTCGTCCTTTTTGGATTAACCATTGCTCCTATCTTCTTCGTTGATCTCATGAATCGCGTTTCCACGATGATCTCAACCAGTTGTCCTGGTCTCCATAGATGATATTCTCATCTTTTCTAAGTCTCGGTTGACTCGATTAAGGTCGCCCGCGATTAATATAAGTATATCAATCTTTTCTCTTTTGTAATCTTATCATCGTTTCGAGCTATCTTCGTTGTTAGAATTCTCTTTGATGAGGGTTCAATTAGAATTTGAATCTCTAGAATCTATTTTGAATTATCCTGTGAGGGAGTGTATTTGTAATTAATATAAATTTTTTTACATTGTGTTGTTTGAGTTGTTAAGTTTGATTTTGGGTTCCGATCAATTCGACTGGCCAATGCTATCGATAGGAATACCAAAACACTTGAACAAAGCAAACTGACACAATAATGTTTTTGAAATTGGTAAATGAAATAATTTTATGCATGATTATATTTTATATATAAAAGTTTAATTATCTGGAATTAGATAGTGAAATGAATTTAAAATTCGGATTTGAGAACTTAATTTCCGGTGCTTTTCAAAATTTGGATTTCAAAGTTTTGAAACTATATGTGACGACTGCCCATGACCCCTGCACTGAACCTAGAGATAGTGCGCTGTAAAGTGTGCCAGGCGACCATGGAAGATTGTCAGGATAAATTAAAACAACAGAATCTATCGTATTACTCACAGCGCATGGACAAAATACAATAGAACATATATATAGTGAAGCTTCACAGAATAGAATCTCATCAATAAAACTTCATAATAGTTGAATACAGACATCAGAATAATCAATACAACAAGCCTCATTACATAACACTCAGAGAAAATACAAACAACGGAACACCCAGTACATATAATAAGAAGATAATATGCAACCCTCCAGCTCGTCTTCGATATCAACACCGTGGAAAGCAAGAACGACACCTGTCACCTGCTACCTAGTCTGCCCGTCCCAAAAATGGACGAACAGCCCAAGGCAATAAGAGTTAAAACATAAAGCCTTGAGTCAGACAACAGTCTTAGTAAGCAGTAAATTAACTAACAACATACCAAAAGGGCATAAAGGAAAAAGGAATAGGAATACAACCCTCCCACTCCACCTCTTTCTACAGTGATAGCCCCCAGACACACACTAAGCAGAAGCAAACATAGCAGAGCATACAATTTAAAGTAAAGCAATTGTAACTCGAGTCAAGGGCGATGTTTTCCAAGCACAAACCCCCAAGGCCTAAACCAAGATCACATAAGCACCCAGAAAACACTGCTCTTGAGACCGAATGACGATACAACCAAACATCCATGACTCTGGCTATCACTGTTATCATTGCTTCGATATCATCGTTAATTGAATGACCGGCACATTCTTTCAGCCATCCGTCAAGGGCTAATGGAAACCCCGGTTCTAGACATAACTCTCGCACATCATCGTGACCCCTGCCTAGGACTATCGAATCTGCCCAAAGTACTTGACTACCAATCAGTAGCCTTCAGGGACTATCGAATCTGCCCAACGTACTCTTGCTTTGAGCATGCTAGAACCTTCAACAACGATGAGATCTCAGCCTCCTAGTCATCCTCCTCGACGACTATTTCCATACTAGCTCAAGCGCCTCTCGAGCAAACCATTATCCTCAACTCGAACCATTTCACTGAGTTATCAACATGCTTGGAATGATCCCGTCTGGATTAGACCAAGACTATCTCATATCATGCCTCGCCTCATCATCATCATAGCAAAGCCTCATCTCAACGTCATCATCCAATCTATCCATATAAGCTTCCACATCCACTACATATGCCACAAGCAGCTTTCCTAATCCAAGAGCCTTCCTCTTAGCTTTTGAATCATCTTCGGTCTAAATCAAATCATCAATCATCTAATTCATAGCAATCAATCAAGTCAAACATTAATCTAAGCAATCAAGCATTCAAATATGATCTAGATAGACAATATTAACAATAATGGCAATTTCGTAAATAAAGAGTCGAAAGTCTAACAAGCATGAAAACATGAGAAATGTCTCTATAAACTTGATGAATGAACTTGCATAGGTTATCATGTAGTAAAATGGATGTCAAAATCATCATGAACAATGGATCTATATGAATCTATTCTTAGGTTTACAAAAATGCATGGAAATCACTACTTTAACACAAAATCAAGCCAACGATCCGATATACTCCTTTGGATCCGTGTGAGAGATAATCACCACTCACCAAATCACCTAAACAACCCAAAAGCAACACACTTCAGATCTGGACAGCGAAGGATCTAACTTGATCTATCACAAATCCGCTTCAAACGATAAAATCTCTCTTCGATGGATGAAGATCTTCAATCTAAGCTCTTCAATCTTCGATTTGACCTTCGATATGGATGGAAGGAATCACTAGATTAGAGTGGAGAAAAGTAGTGAAGAAGTGTAGAAGTTGAGCTCTCAAAATGGCAGCACTTCGTCGCTTCAAAATCCGGATCCCAAAAAGTGAGAAAAACCCTCCTATTTATAGGCTGAAATCCCCTTAGGTCGCACACTCTTAGGTCGTCCACGACCTAACAAACTCTCCGACCTAACTCTTTGCGACCTAACACAATGCAGGCGCGCGACCTATCACCACGCGACTTACGACCTATCGAAACTCACCTGTCTACGACTTACGACTTAGCAGCTCAACTCCTAAGTCGCTCGCGACTTAACAACTCCTAGGTCGCTCACGACCTAACACTCAGGCAAAATCCAGCGACCTAACGCAGACACACTTCCTCGCGACCTAACAACTCAACAGAGTTATGACCTACGACTTAACTGAGACGCGACCTAGCAACAGCTCCGACCTAACAAATACACGACCTAACACTCACGCGACCTAACACCTTAGGTCGTCTAACGACCTAACTACGCTAACCAGCTAACCCTTAGGTCGCTAATTCCTATAGGTCGCTCACTGCTACCACCAGCTCCTTAGGTCGTTGCCGACCTAACTTCCTTAGGTTGCTAACCTACCTATCTCCTAGGTCGCTAAATCCTAGGTCGGAAATCCTTAGGTCGGTCAAATACTATAGGTCGTCCCAAACTCATCAACAACCTAAACCAATACGACCTAACTACTAAGTCGTTAACTCTCTTAGGTCGCTGCCTTTCCTATAGGTCGCTCCAATACTTAGGTCGTTCACTCGACCTATCCTACCTCACGACCTAAGCTTATCACACGACCTATCTCCTATACGACCTATCCCAAACTCCTTAGGTCGTCTACCCCATAAGTCGTCCACTACCTTAGGTCGCCAGTTTCTATGAGTCTCCTATTCCTTAAGTCGTCTACGACCTAAGCCTCAACATACGACTTATCTAGCATACGACCTATCTTAATCCTTAGGTCGCCAACTTCAACTTCCTTAGGTCGCCTATCCTTCTTAAGTCGGTCAATTCTCTTAAGTCGCTCACTATCTAATTTCGACTCGACTTAAGCTTCGAACGACTTAAACCCTAGACGACTTAACAACATTACGACCTAATGACAACAGTTTTACGATGTTTCGATCCGTAAAAATACGGGTCGTTACATTCTCTCCCCCTTAGGAATTTCGTCCCCGAAATTCCAAACAAACAAGAGCAATCAAAGACTATTCTGCACGCCTACCATCCATAGCAATCAACAAACCATGCATCCAATTCTAGCTTAGCATGCAGAATTCTAAAACTAGAACAAGTTACAATATCGTGAGATGACACGACACCTTAGGGCCATACCTTGAAGAGTTCAGGATGAGCTGCTTTCATCCTCTCTTCCACCTCCCACGTACAGTCGTTATCATCGTCACTCCATTGTATCTTGAGCAACTTAACTACCTTCCTCCTAAGCTGTTTCGTGTCGGTTTCAACAACACGAAGCGGCTTACAAGGTCTCTTATCGACTAGATCAACTTCGAAATCTTCACAGCTATCAGCAGAAACCACTGTATTCGAGTCGTGCACATACTTCCGTAGATACGATACGTGAAAAACATTGTGCACACCCGACATCTTCTCTGGTAACTCCAATCTGTAGGCGAGCTTTCCAATTCGCTCAATGATCGGGAATGGTCCAGCTAATCTCAGAGTCAATTTTCCTTTCTTCCCGAATCGGATAACATTCTTCAGTGGAGAAATCTTCACAAAAACCATATCACCAACGTCGAATTCCAAATCCTTACAACGCTTATCGGCATAAATTTTCTGACGGTCTTGGGCTGCCTTCATTCGTTGCCGAATGACTCTATGCAATCCGAAGTCTGTCGAATCATCTCTAGCCCAAGCATCAACTTTTCTCCGGTCTCTAACCAACATGTCGGAGAGTTACACGGTCTTCCATACAATGCCTCATACGGTGCCATACCAATGCTCGACTGGTAACTGTTGTTATATGAAAATTCCACCAGATGAAGGTGATCTTCCCATGATCCTCCGAAATCCAAAACACAAGCTCTAAGGAGATCTTCCAAAACTCGGTTGACTCTCTCAGTCTGACCATCTGTTTGAGGATGATAAGCTGTACTCAAACACAACTCGGTTCCCAAAACTTCCTGGAAGCTCTTCCAAAATCCACTAGTGAACAATGGGTCTCGATCGCTCACTATACTCTTCGGAATACCATGGAATCAAACTATCCACTTAACATACAACTCAGCCAACTTTGATGCAGTCCTAGTCGATCGAACAGGAATGAATCTTGCACTCTTAGTCAAACGATCTACGATGACCCAAATCCCTTCATTTCCCGTTCTTGTTCTAGGTAGTCCATCAATAAAATCCATCGATACTTGCTCCCACTTCCATGTAGGAACTTCTAATGGCTGAAGCAATCCACTTGGCTTCTTCTGTTCGGCTTTTACCAACTGGCAGTTCATGCACTTGGAAATAAAATTTCCAACATCCTTCTTCATACCTTCCCAGTAGTAGGTTCTCTTCATATCCCGATACATCTTATTTCCACCTGGATGAATTGTCAACTTTGAGTGATGACTTTCCTTCAGAACTTCACTCCTCAATTCATCTATATCGGGAACAACTAGTCGTCCTTGTTTCCGAAGCCAACCTTCTCGATCGACCTCGAACCCTTTACCCTTTTCTGGGTCCATTCCAGATTCCAAATCATGCATAATCTTGACAAGCTTATCGTCTCGCTTTTGGCTCTCGCCAATCCTTTCCACAAGAATGGGTCTTATCGATAAGTTTGCCAACATCTCAGGTTCCAATCCACATCTGGGCCTGAAGTCAAAACCAGCTAAATACTTGAGATTCTTCCATTCTGAAAACATGGCTCCCAATCCTGCATGTCTTCGACTTAACGCATCTGCCACTGCATTACCTTTTACCGGAGTATAAGCTATACCAAAATCATATGATGCCAAAATCTCTAGCCAATGTTGCTGCCGAAGATTCAAATCCTTTTGGGAGAAAAGATACTTCAACGACTTATGATCCGTAAACAACTCGAATCGAACTCCCAATAGATAATGTCTCCACATCTTCAGAGCAAAAACAATCGCCGCTAACTCCAAATCATGAGTCGGGTAATTCCTCTCATGCGGCTTCAGTTGTCGACTTGCATACGCAACAACTTTATCCCTCTGCATTAGCACTGCTCCAAGTCCAGTACCACATGCGTCGGTGTAAACCACCATCTCATCATTCCCACTCGGAATAGTCAAAACAGGAGCACTTGTCAATCGCTCTTTCAGGATTCTGAAAGCTTGCTCACACTTATCTTCCCATCTGAACACTTGGTTCTTCTTCGTCAATCCTATTAACGGTGCAGCTATCTTGGAGAAGTCTTTGATAAACCGTCGATAATATCCTGCTAATCCAAGAAAACTTCTCACATCTGATGCATTCTTAGGTCTAACCCAATCCTAGATTGCTGCCACCTTAGCGGGATCAACCGCTATTCCATTTCTAGAGATAACATGGCCTAAGAACCTCACTTCACTCTTCCAGAAGTGACACTTCGAAAACTTAGCCTTCAGCTGATGTTTCCGCAAGATTTCCAAAACAATACGCAAGTGCGTCTTGTGCTCTTCTTCAGTTCTGGAATAAATCAGAATATCATCCACGAACACAAGCACGAACTTGTTCAACTGATCTCTGAACACTCTATTCATAAGATCCACAAAATATGCTGGCGCGTTAGTCAATCCAAACGGCATTACCAGCCACTCAAAGAAACCGGATGGTGTCCTAAAAGCAGTCTTCGGCACACTATCCTTAGCCACTCTCAACTGGTGAAATCCCGTTGCCAAATCCATCTGAGAAAAAACCTTGGCTTCGTGAAGCTGATCAAACAAGTCATCTATCCTCGGCAATGGATACTTGTTCTTCTTAGTCATTTTATTCAGCTCACGATAATCCACACACAATCTCAATGACCCATCCGCTTTGGTTGCGAACACAACTGGTGCACCCCATTCGGACACACTACGCCGAATGAATCCTTTCTGTAAAAGGTCATCAACCTGCACCTTCAACTCTTGCTGTTCCCTAGGCGCCATTCGCCTAAGAGGCATCACAACAGGTCTGGCTCCTTCAACTAGATCTATACGAAACTCGATCTCTCTATGCGGTGGTAACCCTTTGACCTCGTCAAAGACATCCTCAAATCCATTCGTGATTGGCACAAATGACAGTCCATCCCGTGGAACAACCAGCGAATACATGATGCTCATGAAGACGCCTTCTTCATGCTTACATCGTATCACAATCTTTCGCCCCTCCACATTCTCGACTGTCACCTCCAACCTTTCACAATCAACCTTTGCCGCATACTTCCTAAGCCAGTCCATACCCAAAATAATTCCGAACCCCGCAAAGTTCAGAACAAAACAATCACAAACAAAAGAGCAACCATGACTCGATACAATCAGACCACGACATAACATACACAAACAAGACAAACCCCCAACTGGATTAGTCACAACCAATGGCCTATCAACAATATCCGGTTCTAAACCCAACCGGCCTACAAGTTCATTACAAACAAAAGAATGCGACGCCCCAGTATCAAATAACACTCTAACTGGAACACCACATATGGAGAGAGTACCTTGAACCACTACACTCTTTCCCTTCTCTTCAGCGGTAGGAGCTTTCGAAGACAATGGAACAGCTCCCAAAGCATAAGCTTGCACAATCTGCTTGTCCTTCCATGGTTCTGGACAATTCTTCCTGATATGCCTCGGCTTGTCACAGTTGTGACACTTCATCGGTACCTTCAGATTCTTACAATCCCTAGAGAAATGGCCCTTCTGCTGAAAATTGTAGCAGGTCACCTCGCCTTTCGGCTTCTTCTAGCCATCCTTACCCTTCTGCTGTTGCTGCTTCCTCTTCTTGTTTCTACCCTACTGGGGTTTAGACTCTTCCCTGGTCACAACAACAACATATCCTTCCTTAGGAAATAGACTCTCATGCCTGAGAGCTTTCTCCACAAGCTTCTCAAATGAATCATCCAGATGATCCACCAACTGCCTCCCAAGATAACTGTCCAAGCCTATCACAAACTTCTCATTCTTCTGATATGCAGATTCAATATACGATCGGGCATACTTGGACAAAGCTTCAAACTCAGAAACATACTCAAGAACTGGTCTTCCACCTTGCTTGAGCTCCACAAACTTCTTGAACAGAACAGACTTCTGAGCTGTAGAAATGAACTTAGCTTCAAATCTGGCTTGGAATTGCACCCAAGTGATCTCTTCCTCCGGAGTATCAATAGTGATAGAATTCCACCAATCAGAAGCTCTTCCTTGAAGTAGTCTTGATGCTAACTTCCTCTTAGTTGCATCCTCAATTCCCAAGTCACCAAAGATCCTTCTACAAGCATCTATCCACCTCTGAACTTCAATGGTTGATTCTGTTCCAAAGAAAACCTTTCCTCCAAGAGCAGTGTAGTCCTTACACAGCTTAGCAAAATCCACCGGTTTTGGAGTTTGAACTTGAACTCCAACATCCACCGATGGCCCCGGAGCTGGCATCCTTCTCATTATCGAAGTCATCATAGCTTCGAACATAGCAGCATAATCAGCAGCCCCCTCAGTAGCACGGCCTTCCCCAGCAGCTGGTCTCCCTCTTCGACTCATTCTCAATATCTATAAAAAGGAATGATTAGCATATCTAGAGAAACAACTACATAAAGGACTCAAACTCTACTAAGCTACTATATTATATATAGTAATCATCCATCAAAATACAATTACATCTCTCATACGTAGTTACGTCAGCGAGCGTTGGGTAAAATCGATTAACTAAAGCTCTGATACCAAATGTGACGACCGCCCATGACCCCTGCACTGAACCTAGAGATAGTGCGCTGTAAAGTGTGCCAGGCGACCATGGAAGATTGTCAGGGTAAATTAAAACAACAGAATCTATCGTATTACTCACAACGCATGGACAAAATACAATAGAACATATATATAGTGAAGCTTCACAGAATAGAATCTCATCAATAAAACTTCATAATAGTTGAATACAGACATCAGAATAGTCAATACAACAAGCCTCACTACATAACACTCAGAGAAAATACAAACAGCGGAACACCCAGTACATATAATAAGAAGATAATATGCAACCCTCCAGCTCGTCTTCGATATCAACACTGTGGAAAGCAAGAACGTCACTTGTCACCTGCTACCTAGTCTGCCCGTCCCAAAAATGGACGAACAACCCAAGGCAATAAGAGTTAAAACATAAAGCCTTGAGTTAGACAACAGTCTTAGTGAGCGGTAAATTAACTAACAACATACCAGAAGGGCATAAAGGAAAAAGGAATAGAAATACAACCCTCCCACTCCACCTCTTTCTACAGTGATAGGCCCCAGACACACACTAAGTAGAAGCAAACATAGCAGAGCATACAATTTAAAGTAAAGCAATTGTCACTCGAGTCAAGGGCGATGTTTTCCTAGCACAAACCCCTAAGGCCTAAACCAAGATCAGATAAGCACCCAGAAAACACTGCTCTTGAGACCGAATGCCGATACAACCAAACATCCATGACTCTGGCTATCACTGTTATCATTGCTTCGATATCATTGTTAATTGAATGACCGGCACATTCTTTCAGCCGTCCGTCAAGGGCTAATGGAAACCCCGGTTCTAGACATAACTCTCGCACGTCATCGTGACCCGTGCCTAGGACTATCGAATCTGCCCAGAGTACTTGACTACCAATCAGTAGCCTTCAGGGACTATCAAATCTGCCCAACGTACTCTTGCTTTGAGCATGCTAGAACCTTCAACAACGATGAGATCTCAGCCTCCTAGTCATCCTCCTCGACGACTATTTCCATACTAGCTCAAGCGCCTCTCGAGCAAACCATTATCCTCAACTCGAACCATTTCACTGAGTTATCAACATGCTTGGAATGATCCCGTCTGGATTAGACCAAGACTATCTCATATCATGCCTCGCCTCATCATCATCATAGCAAAGCCTCATCTCAACGTCATCATCCAATCTATCCATATGAGCTTCCACATCCACTACATATGCCACAAGCAGCTTTCCTAATCCAAGAGCCTTCCTCTTAGCTTTTGAATCATCTTCGGTCTAAATCAAATCATCAATCATCTAATTCATAGCAATCAATCAAGTCAAACATTAATCTAAGCAATCAAGCATTCAAATATGATCTAGATAGACAATATTAACAATAATGGCAATTTCGTAAATAAAGAGTCGAAAGTCTAACAAGCATGAAAACATGAGAAATGTCTCTATAAACTTGATGAATGAACTTGCATAGGTTATCATGTAGTAAAATGGATGTCAAAATCATCATGAACAATGGATCTATATGAATCTATTCTTAGGTTTACAAAAATGCATGGAAATCACTACTTTAACACAAAATCAAGCCAACGATCCGATATACTCCTTTGGATCCGTGTGAGAGATAATCACCACTCACCAAATCACCTAAACAACCCAAAAGCAACACACTTCAGATCTGGACAGCGAAGGATCTAACTTGATCTATCACAAATCCGCTTCAAACGATAAAATCTCTCTTCGATGGATGAAGATCTTCAATCTAAGCTCTTCAATCTTCGATTTGACCTTCGATATGGATGGAAGGAATCACTAGATTAGAGTGGAGAAAAGTAGTGAAGAAGTGTAGAAGTTGAGCTCTCAAAATGGCAGCACTTCGTCGCTTCAAAATCCGGATCCCAAAAAGTGAGAAAAACCCTCCTATTTATAGGCTGAAATCCCCTTAGGTCGCACACTCTTAGGTCGTCCACGACCTAACAAACTCTCCGACCTAACTCTTTGCGACCTAACACAATGCAGGCGCGCGACCTATCACCACGCGACTTACGACCTATCGAAACTCACCTGTCTACGACTTACGACTTAGCAGCTCAACTCCTAAGTCGCTCGCGACTTAACAACTCCTAGGTCGCTCACGACCTAACACTCAGGCAAAATCCAGCGACCTAAC
The DNA here is from genome assembly GCA_030737815.1 of Allium fistulosum. NCBI lineage: Eukaryota > Viridiplantae > Streptophyta > Magnoliopsida > Asparagales > Amaryllidaceae > Allium > Allium fistulosum. The sequence goes on along the minus strand of CM060901.1, from coordinate 538,071,459 downwards.
GCAGACACACTTCCTCGCGACCTAACAACTCAACAGAGTTATGACCTACGACTTAACTGAGACGCGACCTAGCAACAGCTCCGACCTAACAAATACACGACCTAACACTCACGCGACCTAACACCTTAGGTCGTCTAACGACCTAACTACGCTAACCAGCTAACCCTTAGGTCGCTAATTCCTATAGGTCGCTCACTGCTACCACCAGCTCCTTAGGTCGTTGCCGACCTAACTTCCTTAGGTTGCTAACCTACCTATCTCCTAGGTCGCTAAATCCTAGGTCGGAAATCCTTAGGTCGGTCAAATACTATAGGTCGTCCCAAACTCATCAACAACCTAAACCAATACGACCTAACTACTAAGTCGTTAACTCTCTTAGGTCGCTGCCTTTCCTATAGGTCGCTCCAATACTTAGGTCGTTCACTCGACCTATCCTACCTCACGACCTAAGCTTATCACACGACCTATCTCCTATACGACCTATCCCAAACTCCTTAGGTCGTCTACCCCATAAGTCGTCCACTACCTTAGGTCGCCAGTTTCTATGAGTCTCCTATTCCTTAAGTCGTCTACGACCTAAGCCTCAACATACGACTTATCTAGCATACGACCTATCTTAATCCTTAGGTCGCCAACTTCAACTTCCTTAGGTCGCCTATCCTTCTTAAGTCGGTCAATTCTCTTAAGTCGCTCACTATCTAATTTCGACTCGACTTAAGCTTCGAACGACTTAAACCCTAGACGACTTAACAACATTACGACCTAATGACAACAGTTTTACGATGTTTCGATCCGTAAAAATACGGGTCGTTACATTCTCTCCCCCTTAGGAATTTCGTCCCCGAAATTCCAAACAAACAAGAGCAATCAAAGACTATTCTGCACGCCTACCATCCATAGCAATCAACAAACCATGCATCCAATTCTAGCTTAGCATGCAGAATTCTAAAACTAGAACAAGTTACAATATCGTGAGATGACACGACACCTTAGGGCCATACCTTGAAGAGTTCAGGATGAGCTGCTTTCATCCTCTCTTCCACCTCCCACGTACAGTCGTTATCATCGTCACTCCATTGTATCTTGAGCAACTTAACTACCTTCCTCCTAAGCTGTTTCGTGTCGGTTTCAACAACACGAAGCGGCTTACAAGGTCTCTTATCGACTAGATCAACTTCGAAATCTTCACAGCTATCAGCAGAAACCACTGTATTCGAGTCGTGCACATACTTCCGTAGATACGATACGTGAAAAACATTGTGCACACCCGACATCTTCTCTGGTAACTCCAATCTGTAGGCGAGCTTTCCAATTCGCTCAATGATCGGGAATGGTCCAGCTAATCTCAGAGTCAATTTTCCTTTCTTCCCGAATCGGATAACATTCTTCAGTGGAGAAATCTTCACAAAAACCATATCACCAACGTCGAATTCCAAATCCTTACAACGCTTATCGGCATAAATTTTCTGACGGTCTTGGGCTGCCTTCATTCGTTGCCGAATGACTCTATGCAATCCGAAGTCTGTCGAATCATCTCTAGCCCAAGCATCAACTTTTCTCCGGTCTCTAACCAACATGTCGGAGAGTTACACGGTCTTCCATACAATGCCTCATACGGTGCCATACCAATGCTCGACTGGTAACTGTTGTTATATGAAAATTCCACCAGATGAAGGTGATCTTCCCATGATCCTCCGAAATCCAAAACACAAGCTCTAAGGAGATCTTCCAAAACTCGGTTGACTCTCTCAGTCTGACCATCTGTTTGAGGATGATAAGCTGTACTCAAACACAACTCGGTTCCCAAAACTTCCTGGAAGCTCTTCCAAAATCCACTAGTGAACAATGGGTCTCGATCGCTCACTATACTCTTCGGAATACCATGGAATCAAACTATCCACTTAACATACAACTCAGCCAACTTTGATGCAGTCCTAGTCGATCGAACAGGAATGAATCTTGCACTCTTAGTCAAACGATCTACGATGACCCAAATCCCTTCATTTCCCGTTCTTGTTCTAGGTAGTCCATCAATAAAATCCATCGATACTTGCTCCCACTTCCATGTAGGAACTTCTAATGGCTGAAGCAATCCACTTGGCTTCTTCTGTTCGGCTTTTACCAACTGGCAGTTCATGCACTTGGAAATAAAATTTCCAACATCCTTCTTCATACCTTCCCAGTAGTAGGTTCTCTTCATATCCCGATACATCTTATTTCCACCTGGATGAATTGTCAACTTTGAGTGATGACTTTCCTTCAGAACTTCACTCCTCAATTCATCTATATCGGGAACAACTAGTCGTCCTTGTTTCCGAAGCCAACCTTCTCGATCGACCTCGAACCCTTTACCCTTTTCTGGGTCCATTCCAGATTCCAAATCATGCATAATCTTGACAAGCTTATCGTCTCGCTTTTGGCTCTCGCCAATCCTTTCCACAAGAATGGGTCTTATCGATAAGTTTGCCAACATCTCAGGTTCCAATCCACATCTGGGCCTGAAGTCAAAACCAGCTAAATACTTGAGATTCTTCCATTCTGAAAACATGGCTCCCAATCCTGCATGTCTTCGACTTAACGCATCTGCCACTGCATTACCTTTTACCGGAGTATAAGCTATACCAAAATCATATGATGCCAAAATCTCTAGCCAACGTTGCTGCCGAAGATTCAAATCCTTTTGGGAGAAAAGATACTTCAACGACTTATGATCCGTAAACAACTCGAATCGAACTCCCAATAGATAATGTCTCCACATCTTCAGAGCAAAAACAATCGCCGCTAACTCCAAATCATGAGTCGGGTAATTCCTCTCATGCGGCTTCAGTTGTCGACTTGCATACGCAACAACTTTATCCCTCTGCATTAGCACTGCTCCAAGTCCAGTACCACATGCGTCGGTGTAAACCACCATCTCATCATTCCCACTCGGAATAGTCAAAACAGGAGCACTTGTCAATCGCTCTTTCAGGATTCTGAAAGCTTGCTCACACTTATCTTCCCATCTGAACACTTGGTTCTTCTTCGTCAATCCTATTAACGGTGCAGCTATCTTGGAGAAGTCTTTGATAAACCGTCGATAATATCCTGCTAATCCAAGAAAACTTCTCACATCTGATGCATTCTTAGGTCTAACCCAATCCTAGATTGCTGCCACCTTAGCGGGATCAACCGCTATTCCATTTCTAGAGATAACATGGCCTAAGAACCTCACTTCACTCTTCCAGAAGTGACACTTCGAAAACTTAGCCTTCAGCTGATGTTTCCGCAAGATTTCCAAAACAATACGCAAGTGCGTCTTGTGCTCTTCTTCAGTTCTGGAATAAATCAGAATATCATCCACGAACACAAGCACGAACTTGTTCAACTGATCTCTGAACACTCTATTCATAAGATCCACAAAATATGCTGGCGCGTTAGTCAATCCAAACGGCATTACCAGCCACTCAAAGAAACCGGATGGTGTCCTAAAAGCAGTCTTCGGCACACTATCCTTAGCCACTCTCAACTGGTGAAATCCCGTTGCCAAATCCATCTGAGAAAAAACCTTGGCTTCGTGAAGCTGATCAAACAAGTCATCTATCCTCGGCAATGGATACTTGTTCTTCTTAGTCATTTTATTCAGCTCACGATAATCCACACACAATCTCAATGACCCATCCGCTTTGGTTGCGAACACAACTGGTGCACCCCATTCGGACACACTACGCCGAATGAATCCTTTCTGTAAAAGGTCATCAACCTGCACCTTCAACTCTTGCTGTTCCCTAGGCGCCATTCGCCTAAGAGGCATCACAACAGGTCTGGCTCCTTCAACTAGATCTATACGAAACTCGATCTCTCTATGCGGTGGTAACCCTTTGACCTCGTCAAAGACATCCTCAAATCCATTCGTGATTGGCACAAATGACAGTCCATCCCGTGGAACAACCAGCGAATACATGATGCTCATGAAGACGCCTTCTTCATGCTTACATCGTATCACAATCTTTCGCCCCTCCACATTCTCGACTGTCACCTCCAACCTTTCACAATCAACCTTTGCCGCATACTTCCTAAGCCAGTCCATACCCAAAATAATTCCGAACCCCGCAAAGTTCAGAACAAAACAATCACAAACAAAAGAGCAACCATGACTCGATACAATCAGACCACGACATAACATACACAAACAAGACAAACCCCCAACTGGATTAGTCACAACCAATGGCCTATCAACAATATCCGGTTCTAAACCCAACCGGCCTACAAGTTCATTACAAACAAAAGAATGCGACGCCCCAGTATCAAATAACACTCTAACTGGAACACCACATATGGAGAGAGTACCTTGAACCACTACACTCTTTCCCTTCTCTTCAGCGGTAGGAGCTTTCGAAGACAATGGAACAGCTCCCAAAGCATAAGCTTGCACAATCTGCTTGTCCTTCCATGGTTCTGGACAATTCTTCCTGATATGCCTCGGCTTGTCACAGTTGTGACACTTCATCGGTACCTTCAGATTCTTACAATCCCTAGAGAAATGGCCCTTCTGCTGAAAATTGTAGCAGGTCACCTCGCCTTTCGGCTTCTTCTAGCCATCCTTACCCTTCTGCTGTTGCTGCTTCCTCTTCTTGTTTCTACCCTACTGGGGTTTAGACTCTTCCCTGGTCACAACAACAACATATCCTTCCTTAGGAAATAGACTCTCATGCCTGAGAGCTTTCTCCACAAGCTTCTCAAATGAATCATCCAGATGATCCACCAACTGCCTCCCAAGATAACTGTCCAAGCCTATCACAAACTTCTCATTCTTCTGATATGCAGATTCAATATACGATCGGGCATACTTGGACAAAGCTTCAAACTCAGAAACATACTCAAGAACTGGTCTTCCACCTTGCTTGAGCTCCACAAACTTCTTGAACAGAACAGACTTCTGAGCTGTAGAAATGAACTTAGCTTCAAATCTGGCTTGGAATTGCACCCAAGTGATCTCTTCCTCCGGAGTATCAATAGTGATAGAATTCCACCAATCAGAAGCTCTTCCTTGAAGTAGTCTTGATGCTAACTTCCTCTTAGTTGCATCCTCAATTCCCAAGTCACCAAAGATCCTTCTACAAGCATCTATCCACCTCTGAACTTCAATGGTTGATTCTGTTCCAAAGAAAACCTTTCCTCCAAGAGCAGTGTAGTCCTTACATAGCTTAGCAAAATCCACCGGTTTTGGAGTTTGAACTTGAACTCCAACATCCACCGATGGCCCCGGAGCTGGCATCCTTCTCATTATCGAAGTCATCATAGCTTCGAACATAGCAGCATAATCAGCAGCCCCCTCAGTAGCACGGCCTTCCCCAGCAGCTGGTCTCCCTCTTCGACTCATTCTCAATATCTATAAAAAGGAATGATTAGCATATCTAGAGAAACAACTACATAAAGGACTCAAACTCTACTAAGCTACTATATTATATATAGTAATCATCCATCAAAATACAATTACATCTCTCATACGTAGTTACGTCAGCGAGCGTTGGGTAAAATCGATTAACTAAAGCTCTGATACCAAATGTGACGACCGCCCATGACCCCTGCACTGAACCTAGAGATAGTGCGCTGTAAAGTGTGCCAGGCGACCATGGAAGATTGTCAGGGTAAATTAAAACAACAGAATCTATCGTATTACTCACAACGCATGGACAAAATACAATAGAACATATATATAGTGAAGCTTCACAGAATAGAATCTCATCAATAAAACTTCATAATAGTTGAATACAGACATCAGAATAGTCAATACAACAAGCCTCACTACATAACACTCAGAGAAAATACAAACAGCGGAACACCCAGTACATATAATAAGAAGATAATATGCAACCCTCCAGCTCGTCTTCGATATCAACACTGTGGAAAGCAAGAACGTCACTTGTCACCTGCTACCTAGTCTGCCCGTCCCAAAAATGGACGAACAACCCAAGGCAATAAGAGTTAAAACATAAAGCCTTGAGTTAGACAACAGTCTTAGTGAGCGGTAAATTAACTAACAACATACCAGAAGGGCATAAAGGAAAAAGGAATAGAAATACAACCCTCCCACTCCACCTCTTTCTACAGTGATAGGCCCCAGACACACACTAAGTAGAAGCAAACATAGCAGAGCATACAATTTAAAGTAAAGCAATTGTCACTCGAGTCAAGGGCGATGTTTTCCTAGCACAAACCCCTAAGGCCTAAACCAAGATCAGATAAGCACCCAGAAAACACTGCTCTTGAGACCGAATGCCGATACAACCAAACATCCATGACTCTGGCTATCACTGTTATCATTGCTTCGATATCATTGTTAATTGAATGACCGGCACATTCTTTCAGCCGTCCGTCAAGGGCTAATGGAAACCCCGGTTCTAGACATAACTCTCGCACGTCATCGTGACCCGTGCCTAGGACTATCGAATCTGCCCAGAGTACTTGACTACCAATCAGTAGCCTTCAGGGACTATCAAATCTGCCCAACGTACTCTTGCTTTGAGCATGCTAGAACCTTCAACAACGATGAGATCTCAGCCTCCTAGTCATCCTCCTCGACGACTATTTCCATACTAGCTCAAGCGCCTCTCGAGCAAACCATTATCCTCAACTTGAACCATTTCACCGAGTTATCAACATGCTTGGAATGATCCCGTCTGGATTAGACCAAGACTATCTCATATCATGCCTCGCCTCATCATCATCATAGCAAAGCCTCATCTCAACATCATCATCCAATCTATCCATATGAGCTTCCACATCCACTACATATGCCACAAGCAGCTTTCCCAATCCAAGAGCCTTCCTCTTAGCTTTTGAATCATCTTCGGTCTAAATCAAATCATTAATCATCTAATTCATAGCAATCAATCAAGTCAAACATTAATCCAAGCAATCAAGCATTCAAATATGATCTAGATAGACAATATTAACAATAATGGCAATTTCGTAAATAAAGAGTTGAAAGTCTAACAAGCATGAAAACATGAGAAATGTCTCTATAAACTTGATGAATGAACTTGCATAGGTTATCATGTAGTAAAATGGATGTCAAATCATCATGAACAATAGATCTATATGAATCTATTCTTAGGTTTACAAAAATGCATGGAAATCACTACTTTAACACAAAATCAAGCCAACGATCTGATATACTCCTTTGGATCCGTGTGAGAGATAATCACCACTCACCAAATCACCTAAACAACCCAAAAGCAACACACTTTAGATCTGGACATCGAGGGATCTAACTTGATCTATCACAAATCCGCTTCAAACGATGAAATCTCTCTTCGATGGATGAAGATCTTCAATCTAAGCTCTTCAATCTTCGTTTTGATCTTCGATATGGATGGAAGGAATCACTAGATTAGAGTGGAGAAAAGAAGTGAAGAAGTGTAGAAGTCGAGCTCTCAAAATGGCAGCACTTCGTCGCTTCAAAATCCGGATCCCAAAAAGTGGGAAAAACCCTCCTATTTATAGGCTGAAATCCCCTTAGGTCGCACACTCTTAGGTCGTCCACGACCTAACAAACTCTCCGACCTAACTCTTTGCGACCTAACACAACGCAGGCGCGCGACCTATCACCATGCGACTTACGACCTATCGAAACTCACCTGTCTACGACTTACGACTTAGCAGCTCAACTCCTAAGTCGCTCGCGACTTAACAACTCCTAGGTCGCTCACGACCTAACACTCAGGCAAAACCCAGCGACCTAACGCAGACACACTTCCTCGCGACCTAACAACTCAACAGAGTTACGACCTACGACTTAACTGAGACGCGACCTAGCAACAGCTCCGACCTAACAAATACACGACCTAACACTCACACGACCTAATACCTTAGGTCGTCTAACGACCTAACTACGCTAACCAGCTAACCCTTAGGTCGCTAATTCCTATAGGTCGCTCACTGCTACCACCAGCTCCTTAGGTCATTGCCGACCTAACTTCCTTAGGTTGCTAACCTACCTATCTCCTAGGTCGCTAACTCCTAGGTCGGAAATCCTTAGGTCGGTCAAATACTATAGGTCGTCCCAAACTCATCAACGACCTAAACCAATACGACCTAACTACTAAGTCGTTAACTCTCTTAGGTCGCTGCCTTTCCTATAGGTCGCTCCAATACTTAGGTCGTTCACTCGACCTATCCTACCTCACGACCTAAGCTTATCACACGACCTATCTCCTATACGACCTATCCCAAACTCCTTAGGTCGTCTACCCCATAAGTCGTCCACTACCTTAGGTCGCCAGTTTCTATGAGTCGCCTATTTCCTTAAGTCGTCTATGACCTAAGCCTCAACATACGACTTATCTAGCATACGACCTATCTTAATCCTTAGGTCGCCAACTTCAACTTCCTTAGGTCTCCTATCCTTCTTAAGTCGGTCAATTCTCTTAAGTCGCTCACGATCTAATTTCGACTCGACTTAAGCTTCGAACGACTTAAACCCTAGACGACTTAAAAACATTACGACCTAATGACAACAGTTTTACGATGTTTCGATCCGTAAAAATACGGGTCGTTACACTATATATTATTTGAAAGTATTTTCGAATGTAAATTGTTTTCAAAGAATTCTAAAAGAAGTCGGTACTCTCCTTTTTGTCGCTGGAAAATAATTTCGGTGATGACTGCAGCATCATCGACATTCATTTTCGAGTCTCAAAGTGGAGAGATAACTTAGTAGCTTTGCTACACTTTTGTTTTGGAAAATGGATTTTGATTTGAATTTCTTGAGTATGATTTGATGTACAATATATATATATATATGTATATGTATATAGTTATTTCAAAATGGTTTGAAGTGAACCCGAAAATTTAACTCTTAAGTTCTATACTAAGTGATGGTTTCTAATTATTGAAATGAAGCAATTTTTTTGAATAATTGGAGTATCTTAATGAGAAATGAAATTGGAACAACTTGAAATAGTTGAAATAGGATAAAATTTATTTGTATAATATTCAAGTTCATTTTAAAACATATATAACTTACCTGAAATATTCAAAAAGTTTAAATGTTAATGTAAATATGTAATTGAAGGTTATACAAGAGAAACTTAAGTAATAAAATGTTCAAGCTAAATTTTGGAAATGTTGTAAATAGAAGGTAAATTTGTATAGTGCTCAATTACACTCAGTTACATTAATATAACTTACTCGGAAAAAGTTTGAATGTAATGAGAATATGTAATTGAATAGTATACAATATAAATGTAAGTAAGAAGATGTGAAAAATGAAATTTATATGGTTTTAAAAATTAATTGTTGTATCTGATGTTATGTATTCCGAATCTATCTTATCTTTCTGTTGTTTCTATTCTCCTACCTCGTTTCCTTTTCGGGGATGAAAAGTTTTGAGTGGGAGAGAGTGTAACGACACGGGAATTTTAATGATTTTAATAACATAATCAATTGAATTTTTCTTGAAAATAAAATAATTAAATATAACAATAAAAATTTAATATTTGAAATACGTCTATTTGAATGTAGCAAGTGACAAGTTTTTATTGGAATATAGGTAAGTTTGTTCTGTTGTTAAATTTGAAATTAAATTTAAATCAGTTGATTTGATGAAAATAAAAATTTTTCAAAATCTAAATATTTTTATTTAAAAAAAATGTAAACTATTTTCTGAGTGAGACATCATATTTCATTTCGCCAAATTTGGACCGCTATAGCCCCGTTTATCTTATTTTCAGCGTTTTGGCAGCGTTTTGGGCACCAAAAATCGAGTTTAGATAGCTTGATAGTATCACTCATATCTGTGTACCATTATGTTCATCTCGTCGTGCTGATCTCCACAGTATATTCATTCTTGTAATTCAGCGGTCGGTTTGCGGTGAAATAGGTAGAACGATTAACCGTATCTGTACCCGTTTTAAACTTTTGGTCTTCCTTGTGTCTTTCCATTATCTAACGTATAACTCATTCTGAATTCATGTATTGACCTTTGATTATCCTCTGGTTTTGATATTTAAATTAATGCGTCCTTTCTAACTCATTCTCTTCCCATTTCATTTCTACGCTCACTAAAAAAAAGATTTCATGTTGCTGTTAGCTTCGTCACCTATGCCTTTATCCTAATATAATTAAATTTCATACCACCTTCCTGTAGCCTGCCATTTCTCCAAACTATTCTCCCACCTGGAGCTCGCACCACTCTCCCCTCCTTTATTTTTTGCCTGTGCTTTGTTTAGGAAAAATATATATAACAAAGGAAAAAGAAAATAAGGAACGTCTCTACCCTTGACCACCGCAAGCACCTCCCTACTCATGCTCGTCCTACCCTCTATCTTCTTCATGGCCGTGCCTACCGCATGCATACAAAAAAGATAGAAAAGTTGTATGCGTCCATCTGTAGCCTGCTTCTTTGCCACTTCATCACCGTCCGCGCTCAAACCCAATTTACCTCGTGCTCGGCTCCACATAGATCACAGCGTGCATGCTAAATATATATATGTATATATATAAACAATATAAATATATATACATGGTTGTATATATCAAGCTACGGCCAGCACCCCTGCCACGTCATCCCACAATTCCTTTCCCCGCTTGTGCCGCAGCCGAGCACTTCCTTTCCCTTGAAGCCTGACATTCTCCAGCCTCCTTCTACGCAACAGCCAGATCTGCCGCTTGAACAAGCTTGCTCGGTCTCTCATCCATTCTTGCTTTTGTAAGTTTATATAAAAACTTTTGTAAACTTTGTGTTTTACCTACTTTCGCATCATATATATAATATAGGTATATATATAGTATTATATATATAATAATAATATTTCAACCTTGTTAATATTTTAAAGGTGTGTAGTTATACAAATATGTTCTGTTGAATTATATATATACTTATATAAGTTACATAACCTGTTATCCACATATAATATATATATGCTTACATTTACCTGATGCCAGCATTCATGTTTGCATCTTTGAAGTATATATTTATAAGGTTTGCTTATTTTCATTGATGGTGATATATATGGTTATGTGTATATATATATTTCAAGCCTGCTTTCATTTTTCGTTCCACGTGCTTATATATATAAAGTTTATATATATATATATATACTTTAACTTGCACCTGTTTATCGATTTATTTTATTTTATATAAAGTTTGTATATATTAAATTAATAATGAGGTTAGTTTTATATAAGTTTTCATTTTCCAGTGATATGAGTTTTTAATATAGTAAATATCTTGCTGAAATGAAGTTGATCATCTTTGTCACCCGTATCTATTTATATATATTATATTTTATAAGTTTAAACATTTATATTATATGCTACATATTATATGTTTTAAACGTTTATTCAATGTATAGCATTCTTTTAAAGTAGATTTTATAATAACTCTTATATGTGTAAAATATGTTCAAATATTTATTTGAAAATTTTGGAAAGAAATAATGATTTGAAAATAATATATAAAAGATTTTATAGTGATATGTGTTTTAAATTGAATATTGACTTCAAGAAAGAAGAATATAATAATATATATATATATTTTGTTTCAGTTACATCAAGATGGTTCTAGTTCATTCTCATCAATTCCAAACTATTAGCTTTGTTCGTCGAATCCGTGTTTACCTTGCTTTGCTTTGAGATTTGTCTTCTGGATTAGTCGATTGTCTAGTTCATGATTCAATTCATAACTTGTTTTGTTGTCAAATTCCTCTAGCCTCGAAAGGTAAGCACTTACTCATGATTAACCTTCTTATATTTAGTAAATCTAACTCATATGAAATGATGATTGAACTATGCTATGAAATTTGAATTGTTAAGTTATTTAATTTTTAAATATGATATGCCATTATCATCAATTGTTCACCTATGACATATGACACCATAACCAGTTGTATATATTGTATTTAAATTTGTTACTGATGATATATGCCTGTTGTTGATATGTTATATTATTATCATATTTGTTCTCACTCTGCAAGTTCCCTGTTAGTTTAGAAATTCCCTATGGGTTGAAATGATACATACCCGAACGATCTTATACATTAAGGGAAATCGTTATGGGTTGAAATGATAAACTCAAGCGATTTTCATTGATTTTGAAATTTTGGGGATTGCGGTTTGAAATGATATATACTCGTAAATATTAAATTTAAATTGCGGATTGAAATGATAAATATCCGTATCACTTGACCATAGGATAGAAAATTATCTACGGACACCCTTGGTCTATTTTTAAAAAATGATTCCCAAAGTTTGAAAGGAAATATATGGATTTTAATAAATATTGATTTTTTTATATTGATTTTAAATATAATATAAAGATATTTTAATTTTAATATATGTGTAAAATTTTGATTTTTTAATTTATATGTTTTGGAAATTTTAAAATTATAAGTTAAGTTTTAAAATGTAAATTATAAAATTTTACTTGTAACTTTTTTATTTTTAAATATATAAAATAAGATTAAATAGAGATTTAATTATAATAAGATTTAATTTAACAATAACTAATATAATAAATTTAATAAGAATTTAACTAATATATATAATATGTTTTAACTATTTATTTAAATTTATATTAATATTTCAAAATAGATTTAGTAATAACTTTAACTAATGGAGGTTGGAAAGATAAATTTAAATAAGAATTGATTTGAAATTTTATTTGTTTAGAATTGAATTTAAATAAGGTTTGATTTTAATTTAATGATTTGAGATTTTGAAAGGTTTGATTTTATAACTTGATTTGATAAAAAGTGATTAAATGAATATTTCAACTTTAAATAAAAATTGAAATTGAATATTTTGTAATATGAGATTTTATTGAAGTGGTTATTAAAATGATTAAGTGAATATTTTCAAATTTAAATAAAATTAAAAGTTGAATTATGAAAAATAAATGAGATTTATCAAATTGAGTTATTATAAATTGTTTGAATATTTAAACTCTGAAACCTATTGAATCTTAAATGTTTTAAATTTGTAATTAAAATCTGGATTTGAAATCGATAAATTAAAATGGTTTTGACGAGAATCTTAATTGAGATTGAATTAAATTTAATTTGGAACTAAAAGTTTATTTGAATTTGATTTGTGAAATTGGAAGAAATAATTCTTATTATAAACTATTTTTAATATGTAAACTATTTTTAATAAATAAACTATTTTAAATATATAAGTGTTCTAATTTATAACTATTTTAACATATATACTATTTCAATATTTAATCTGTTTAAGTTGGAACTGTTATGATTTAAAGTAAACATTGATTTTAAAAGTGTTATGATTTCAAGAGTGATATGATTTCGAAAGAGTATATGATATGTTGATACGAAGTAAGAACCGTTTGAAATGATTATAAAAGTGATTTATAAAATGACCACGGTGTTAAATAAGCGTTTGGTTGTTAAAGAGACTGGGATCAGATATTGTCATACTCTCTGCCAATACCGAAAACCACTTTAACAACTGTGTACGTGGTGGAGATTCCAGAACGAAGTAGGATGGTTTGGCGATGATTCTATATGAGGTATTAACGCAGCCCTAACTCCCGCGAGTCAGCTTGATTTGGCTAAAAGAGGAGCCATGTCGGGCCAAGTGAGGTCATTCCTCCGATCAGGCACATTTAGTCGATACCATTCTATTACTTTGTGATTTGATTAGGTGCACCTTTGATTTTGGAGTGTGTCTCGAGGTGGGCGGTAGCAGCAGCTATGCGTTACCACTGATCCAAATCCGCAAAACGGTAGAATCCTACCCTAGGCATTGCCTCGCGTGCCTTGTCACATGCCTTATTGCACCTTCTACTAGTTTGGTTTGTGTCGTACCTATGGAGTGCTCCCTGATAGGCCACCAGTTTTGTGGAGTTTACAGTACTGTATAGACTACGACATTATATAAAATGTGCTAAGGGGGATATGGGTCACGCCTTAACGCTATTTTAATAGTTTACTTTACTATAGACATTATCTATGTAGCGTATTGTACTACATAGTAGATAGTTCCATAGATTCTTAGAGGATGGAAATCCCAAACATCCTTTAAGTTATTTTGTATTTCAGTTGACATTTCACTTGAGTTTAATTTACTGGTATAAGAATGTTAATCCTGGCTCGAGTGTTTTGTGTTTTGCTTTATGCTTGGGTCAGACTGAGTGTCACAACATTTGAGACTCACCTTTGGAGTTTAGAGCTTTGCTTTAAGATCTGTCTCTATCTATTCAGCTTCAATTATTCCAGTTGTTCCAGTCATTTATGTTCTGACTTGTCAGTTGCTTATGTATTAGAGATTCATTTGTATTTGAGATTCTGTTGTATTTTGTTTCAGACTCTAATGTTTTATAGTAGCTTCATGAACTACTATTTATCTATTCTGCTGCTTATTGTTGTAATACTCTATGTCTGTGATTCTGTGATTGATTTATTTACTGTATATGCTGATTTTTGCCAAATATAAATTAACAATCTGTTGTTTTGAGCAATTCAAGTCTAACATGAGTGGATGATTGTCGATTTGAATGGTTCGAAATACCAGGTCGTTACACTCGAGGGTACTCTTAACTGCCATTTAGTGAATTTACCTTAGATCTGATATTCTCTTAATATACCAAGTGTATTAGAAAAATCTAACATACCACAAAACATATCATATCTTATGATCTCTGTTATTGATGCATAAGGGATCTGCATCATATATTCCATATTAAATATTTTAATATGGCATCCATGTATATAGGTTGGGACAATCCCAACACCCTCTTAAATCGAGTATAAGAGATGTCTCTTTCAAATCTTTCCTCCTGAATTAAGTAACCAAACTAAAACTAGTTTTAACACTAGTACAACGCTAACAATCACTAGTATGCTGTATACTTATAACACTAGAAATGATTTAGTACCATTGATTTTCTTTTTTTATAGACACACGCTTCCTTTGCATTTTGACTGAAATCAAACTATTTGATTTTGTGTCAAAATACTTACTCAACCTCTAAATTCTTATTAGACACCATTGTTGTATAAGATCCTTGATCATATCTAAAAAACTTTAAACTATGTTATCACTGCTACTAATTGAGACATCTTTGCTACTGTGTGCAAATAGTTTACTTTAAATCATCATTTAGATGTTCTATTTCAACAATAGTATGCCAAAAAATCAAAGTCAAATTGAGCGATAATTGCATGTTGAATCCGAATGGACTTATGCAGTGAAATTACTCCACCAATTTTAACATTTGAAGTCAATGAAGTCATCTCCTTTCAATACTAATTTATATGATTCCAATTGCATTGATCTTTTCTTAAAGACTCATTTACGGCCGATGGATCATATCCTTTTGGGTACATTTACCAAAATCATATTTTGCTAATGTGTTGGAATTCATTTCAGATTTAAAGCATCACACCATGTAGTAGAGTCTTTACTCTTCATAGCCTGTCGACAACTGAGGAGATTGTTAACAGTTCATTTTCTCGATAATGATATGAAACTCATAGTTTCTCTTTAATGCACAAGAATTCTTATTAGTCATTTTAATGAAACTGTGTCTATTTTAGGCTTGTTTAAATCTATTTCATCTACGTAATTAATTACTATATTAGGATCTTGGGTCAATCCAAGTCTATCACATAATCATTAATTTCTTTAGAAAGAAATTCCTTCGGGAAGAAGGTGGCATGTCTTAAAACAATAATTCTTTACTTGGGGTGATGGAATAGACATTCAAAACATTTTACAAATTTCCTACATACTTACATAAAAAAGATCTAGTATTGAGCTCACAAAACTTGCATTCATAGCGTAATTAGAAAACCATATACCTTAAACTATTTAAGATCGAATTTCCTTTCTAATTCATATCTTATATGAAATCACAAACTATATTTCAGATGAAATAAAATTTAACATATATATTTATTCTTAAAAACATATCCTTAGAAAGAAATAACTCAACTTCACTCGTTATTAATCGTAGATGTCCAATAAAGTCCGGTTACTCCTTATCGATACATTATTATAACATATGTAAGAGTGACTTTGAGAGTGAGTCATATTCACTTTTAGGTACTATTGGAACTCTTATCCAAAATAATAACCTATCCGATCAAATCAAATTATCTTATTTCCTTTGCATGGTATATTTATTACTTCCGTTTTATATTCTATGAACTTATCATAGATATCTAACTTCTATATGAATATCTACATATTCATATCTAAAATAATTCATCGGTGGATTTAAATGAAGTAGGTGGATTCATTTTGGTGTCATTAGACTTTGGATCGCGTACAACTAGTGTATCAATCTAAAGAGTTCATTAACTCTTTTTGTCGCTCCTACCGAATGAGTGCCTTGCCTTGATCATTGAGGTACAATTCACAGATACTATATGATTCACAGTATATGATTAATGAATTATTTCTTAAAGATATGACTTAGTCCATAATTCCAAAATTAATTATTAAATATTTTAGATGTTTCTATATTTTTTATAGCTAACACATTACTATTATTATGAGAATATACACCATCATCGAAATTCCAAAGCACGGATTTATTTTACAACAAATATCCCTAATATTCATATTAAAACAAGCTACTTCTATTTTCGATCAATACCGAAAACAATTATTATTTCATAAATAACATTTGGCATGCATGAAAGTAATCTTTCAAAACTTGATGCGTCCACTGGTAAGTGGTATATGGTATGCTCCCACTATTTTTACTAATACAAAAACAACATGGGAAATAAGAAGCTCTATTCAAGCATTTACTAAGTGTTACTTATTACTTTTACGGTAACTAATTTATAGTTGAGAGTTTTAGATAAGATATCTTGAACTCAAAGAAATAAATCTTATAGAGAACAATTTTTTTTAAGGAAAAATACGTTCGGAATGGAAATCATATTTCGTATTCCCTTATTAAGCGTTTACAAATATTAGAACAAATTATGTTTCTGATGTCTTTTATTGAAGCAGAAGTGACCATTCACTCTCTTTATCACAACCGTGCCAACATTATTACTATTCTGAAAATTTTGCTTTCTCTTTCAAAAGGTCGAATCATTCAAAAGAAACCCTTTGCTTCAAGGCTACAATGGATTTCTTTACATAAAAGCATTCGATCATCCTTAACATTTTAAGGATATTGAATAAGTTGCTCTTAAGAAAACATATCAAAACTAATATTTCAGTAATCGAAATCCTAGGCCTGTCTATAATTCCTGGTCTAGTGTTATTTCTAACACAACAGTATCCTTGTTGTGTTGAATCATATTGAACACAGGATTTCACACTATGGTTTGCTTTCTCATTTTGAATGGAATACTTTCAGTGAGATTTCATACTTGCATGGATCTTGAAGCGACAACATACCAAAAGATTTATCCGTAAGTACATTTGTAACGACCCATAAAATTATCAGTTTGATAAATTATATTATTTTTACATATTCAAATATAAGGCTTATTAACATAGATTATGTTGTCTTGAACAATAAGTAATAATGGTAATCTTATTTTGAACAAGTACTTATGAAAATATATACTTTGGAAAAATATCGATAAAATGACCGATAATCGTTTTATCAATAAACAGCTGTAACGACCCGTAATTAGCGATAACTTAAATAATAAAATTTGATAAGATTTTCGAATTTAATATAGTGGAAATCAAAATTTATGATTGACAAATGGGAATTGTTTGAGTATGACTTAATAATATGGTTTGAATGTTAGTAACCACTATATTATTGTAACGTTAATAAATTGAATAAATATGAAGTTAATTTGTTTATAATCGGAAATAAGGAATAAATCAAAATATTGGGGTTAATGTTGGAAGTATCTATTGTAAATGAAATTGGTTGTATTTGGAATGTGCAATCTGTTGTGGCAAGTAATTTAAGATTTTGGTTGTAAATTTATTTGAATATAGGGTTTAATATATAGGAAATTGATTTACTAAGTTAGTCTAAATTTTATTTGGATTAGAATAAAGTTTATGAACTTTTAATATTGAATTAAAAGAGGATATATAAAAATTGAATATTTAATATTTTAATTAACTTGTCAAAATTGAAATTTTGCAAACTGTTTCGGATTTCGACGAAACTAGTTTCATCGGATCCGTAATAGTGAATTATTGTAGGATTTCAATTTTCGTAACAATCGGACTTGTCGTTTGACAGTGCGAGCTAACGCGCAGAAATTTAATTTCGAATTTAATTAAAATAATCGACTTTAAAAAAAGCTATCTTCCACATATGATCGAATTAGGCCTCGAAACTTGTTCCATTGCGTTCGGAATGGGGGTAAAACATTATAAACGCTTGGTGGCACGTCTCGATTGGAGTTCGGACAATTTTGGACCTACCTATATAAATACGCACGCAAACTGAGACAGTTTTATTATTATTTTATTTCAGAAACCCTAATTTCAAACCATGGCCGCCACCTATTCCATGGCCAGAAATTGCCGATCTTCTTTCCTTAATATCTCTCAATCCGTTCAACGAAATCGAAAAATTCCAGAAGCAAAAGTGTAGATCTCGACGAGCTCTTCGAATCCATATGGTTGATTGCTACTAATACATCACAGATTTTCCGAGATCTGAGATTGAAGGATGCACGTATTTTCTTGGATTGCGTGCAAACGGCGGCGAATGACGCGATGAAACTTGGCGCGTAGGTGGCTCTCAAGGTGGCGCACATAGTGGTGGTCGTTGATCAATCTCTGGTGGCTGATCTTTGCGTGCGTGTGGAGGTTGAAAGGATAAGGGTGTGTTCGGCTACGATCTGGGATTGGGAAGAAGAAAGTAACGTAATTTTTTTATTATTTAATTATTTCATAACAATATATATCGTATAACTTCTAATTAGCATATCTTTTGCATACCAGCTCGGATCGACACGCGGTTTTCTCCGTTGCGTTCGTATTAAAATTCCGGACAACATGGAGCTAGTTTGGCCACATTCCAAGACTGTTCAAATTTGGGCCTTTATTTGGATTTTTAAATCGTCGATAAATCAAAGGTGAGTGTTTATACGCTCACGCTTGACTAAATATGTTATGTTAGTTAATTTGAATTCATTAGTTAATATGAATGTTTCTGGTTGCTAGTTAGTAGTTTAAATTTGATGTTTAGTTGAAACTTAATCGAATTGGATTAAATTGTTATTTAAATTAATGTTGAAATTTAATTGTTAGTTAAATACCCATCTATGATAACCAGTTATTTGTTATGACCTGTTGATTGAATGATGAATTATGATGTTTGTTTGATGGTTGATGTTTGGTACGTTAAAATTGTTATTCCAATTAAATATGACATTCATTGCAGTTAATATCCATTCAATTTAATATTAAATTCCAATTTGCAAGTTTATACCTGTTAATGATAATAAATAGTCTATTGATGTTTATTGATTGATGTTTGAAATGTTTGATTTATTATTTTAGTTAAGTATGACCTTATTTCATTTAATCGTCATTTAATTAGCATGAACTTATAAATTGCCAGTTAATAACCGTTATTGATAATCAATTAAATTATGTTATCTATTGTCTGATTTGGATGATGATGTGATGGATGTTTAACTATTGATATTTGGATATTTGAATGTTGTGTTTATTTTATGTTGTTCTAACACTGCAAGTTCCCATAGTATTTATTTTATTTTATATTTATATTTAATTAAAATGGGATCGGGTTGAAATGCTAAATACCCAATTAAACAACCTGGCCTAGGATAGACAATTAAAATAAGAAACCCGATTAGTCAACAAATTGTTTCGAAATTAATTAACAACCTTAATGGATTTAATTTAGAACTTATAAATGATTTTACTCGAGTTTAAATGAAATAAATTAATGGATTTGGTTTGAATAAACTAATAAATTTATTTGAATTGTAATAGAATAAATAAATGAATTGATTTGAGTTTATATGGAATTGGATTAAGTAAAATTTAAAGTTAAGTAAAAATTTAAGATCTATAGACTTGGTTTTGATTAAACGGATTTGAGACTTAATAATGAAATTTAATTTAAGATTAAATGGAATTTGACATAAGTGGAATTTAAACTAAGTAAAGTTTGCAAATTTGATTAAGTGATAATTTAAATATAAAATGATTTTAAATTGAGTGAATTAGTTTAATTATGATTTTGTAACTTGGTTACGAAGTTAAATTGTTTTGAAACTTGTTGAGAAAAATAAAATTGTGTTAATTAATCAATGAACTAAATAAAGTGAAATATGATTCTTTAATAGAAATTGAATTTGATTTGGTAAACGGGTTAACTAAAACTATTTTGATTTAAAGGGGATTTAGTTAATGAAATTGATTTAACAGAATTTATAATTATATTTAATGAAGTAATGAATGTAAACTTAAATGTGAATGAATCGAATTTTGTTTAAATGATTTTGAATTAAATTAAGAATCAAATTAAATCCATTTAATATGAAATAAATTTAATAAGTGAAATTGGAATCTTATTAAACTGAAATTGAATACTTGAATTGATTTACTAAATAAATGTTGAACTAAATTTCATTTGGAAATATGATTTTAAATATTTGGAATAAATTGAATTGTGTAATGTCAGAATTTTGAAAGTCGAATTTGCAACTTGACTTTTGGATTTTGATTTGATTAAACTTTAATAATAAAATGACCATTGGGTAATTAATACGTAGTTATTAAAGAGACCGGGATCGGATATGGACATACTCTCTGTCGATACCGAAAACCACTTTAATAACTAATATACGGGGAGTGTTGATCCAGAACGAAGTGAATGGTTTTGATGAACGCGTTGACTGAAGAAAGAGAACGATTTTGGATGACCCCTAACATGACTAAAACAGGAGCCCTGCCGGGCCATTGAGGTTCGCCACCTCTAGCGGACACACTTCTTCGTTACCATATCTATTACTTTTGTGATTCGATTTAGGTGCACCCCTCGATTATGGGAGTGTTGTTTCGCGGTGTTGGGGTAGTAGCTGCTATGCCCAACATCAGTCCGGATGACGCAACTACTAGTATCCTAGTTGGTATCGCCTCATGTACCTTGTCATACTGTTTATCCTATTCGCGACCACTACGATTTTGATTTGTGTTATACCTATGGGGTACCCTCTGATAACCACTAGTTTACGGTGGGGCTTACGGTGCTGTATAGACTATGACATTTATAAACTGTGTTAAGGGTGGAATGGGCCATGGCTTAACGCTAGGAATGATATTTTACTTTATGATAGACATTATTGTATATAGCGTATTCTACTATATAGTAGATAGTTTAACGGATCCTTAGGAGATGGAAATCCCGAACATCTCTTAAGTTAATGCACGAACGTAAAACACCGGATAAGAGGTGTCTAAAACCCATAAACATCTCCGACGCCGTCACACTCATATTTACTTATTCGATTTAACTTACATGAGATATTTTAGTCCTGACTCGAGTGTTTTGTCTTTTCATTACGCTCGGGTCAGTCTGAGCATTCCAGATTTGGTTGAAGATCTATTCTGGAGGATGAAGACGGAGTTTGGTATTACATCATTTGTATTCTACTACTGTATTATTTTTCCGCTGCATTGTTGTATTATCTCTGATATGTATGTAACTCTGATTTATGATGTATAATAATAATCAAATTTATTTATTTAACAGCTTCATGAACTGTTATTTTATTATTATATCTTGTTCCTTCCGCTGCGAGATTCTGAGTTTGTTTCTGTTCTTTCTTTTCTTTTCTTATTTAACCCCAATAACTATCTGTATTTTGGATTGTTTGAGTCGGCATGTGTGTATGTTTTGTCGACTTGAACGGTCAAAAATGTATGTTGTTACAACAACTCTATAATTATCAGAAGTCATGTATGGAGCTGGATACATAGATTTATTTATCCATTTAAACAATAATATGAAATGAAATTATTTATTTATTTTATTTTTGGAAAACAAAATGTATTTATGACATCATCAATAATGGTATCATATTTAATAATGGATTTATGAATTTAAATTGAGATTTAATGATTTAATAATTATAATAATTATTCAAATAATTGTTTTTAAATGATAATAATTCATTTTAGTTGGTTATGAAGTGATAATAAATCATTTATAATAGTTTTATAAGGATATATACTTGATTTAAAATTATAAGGAAAATTGATATCGCTTTATCGATATAACAACACTTTTTGTAAACAATTATTTAATATTAATTTATATGGTTTTATAAATCAATTGTGATGATTTTAATTAATTAAAAATGATAAGAAATTATTTTTCAAATTTTGATTACATTTATATGTAGATTAATTTATAAGTGAAAATATGACTGAGAATCGGCTTCTCGATTTTCAACGGTTTAAAGAACGGAAGTTGTTTAAAGTTGTTGCAATGTTGTTTATAAGTCATGTGCACATATTTAACATACACATGCACACCCTAACATATACATGAACACATATATACATACAAATATACATATACACTTATATATATATATATATCTATTACAAAAGATCTAAGTATTTTTACATAAACTTCATCCTTACGCAAACGAAAGTCAAACTTTTCACACATTAACTCACAAACATGGCTACATACATGGGGGGGGGGGTTACTTCGATCATGCATGGTGATGAGGAGGAGTGTGTACTGGTGATGAAATGGTGATGCATATGCACATAAATATCATGATATTTTTGTTCATTTTTTTCCTATAAATACCACCCTCCATCTTCACTTCATTTGTTCATAAATTCCTAAGCTTCTTCACCTCTTTATACTCCTCTTTAACGGTCTTCTCTACTTAGTAAAATTATGAAGAAAAATTAGCAAAAAGAAAATAAATTTATATAAGTATATATACATTAGCAATCCACTTCAATACAAGCCCATACCACTCTTTCCTCCACCTTAAACTCACGGCCACCACCTCCTACCACCAAGGCCGAGCCCATCTCCACTTCCAAGTATAGGCTGAGCCCATTCAAAGGTCCAAGGCTCGATTCCATATGCTTTCATTCGATCGTAGCGAAGCTATAGCAAATTTTTGTAAAGTTAGAAACCAATGAAGGTAAGAAACTCTATTTATATTATGATATACTATACGATATATATTTTTGGTTATGCTTGGTTGTGATGATTGTAAACCATGATTGGATATCATAATACATTTGTTTGGAAAATCATTTTAAAGGAATTTTATTGAAAATTTTGCTTGAATATATCTAAAATACTTTGAAATAATGTAATAATAATTTGAAAATACTTTATAATAAAGATTTCAAAAACCAAAATTATTTAGAAATTTTCTCAAAATTTATTTGGAAGAAATAGTGCTTGAAATCTAGAAAAACGTTGAAAATATACCAAATCGATATTCAAATTCAAATCGAATTTAAATTCAAAATTTTAAATTTCAAATTCCTCCAAATCTCGGCTAATCCATTGATGGATATCATATCCCATAATCATCATCAAATTCATCTCAAAATTTGCATAAGAATTGGTCGTAAAATCATAGCAAACGAAGACTAAAAGCTGCGAAAAGAAATAGAACAATAGGCCACCACTTCACGTACTGGGCCAACAAGGGGGTCGACCCAGCCCAGTGGCCTTTTGTTCACTTACATTGTACAGCCCTTTGAATGTGAAACATCTATGCCATATTAATCTTTTAGTGATTTAAAAAGGAGAAATATGACTTATCAAACGATGAAACTTTTCAATGAAAATTGACATACACATAGTTTAACATCTAAACTACAATCCGAAAAAGATCCGGCAGCAATTCGAGATAAAATCAAGAAGTTATAGCTGCTCAAAGTAGTAACTAGAAACGAGAAACACTCAAAAACAAAACAGAAACAAATACATATACAGAGACTTTTTCTGAGCAATTTTCTTTACAGCACCTCATGATTTAGTTAGCTATTGTGAGTTCGTTATAATTTAATATATACATTTTAATATAATTGGAAATTTTAAATTGTTTATTTGGAATAAACAATGAATTTTGTAAATAAAATGAGAAAAATAAAGTTTGGAACTTTATTTTGTTTATTTGGGTATAAATATGGGATTAAGTATTGACTGGATAAGTATTTGGTTTAAATAAATTGAAATATTGGGTGTTTATTAGTTTAGAGCTAATAAATTAATTAGGTAATGTATTTCAACGTTAAATTGTTGAAATAAATCTAAACTAATGATTTTGCAATGGAAATTGACATGCACATAGTTTAACATCTAAACTACAATCCGGAAAAGATCCGGCAGCAATTCGAGATAAAATCAAGAAGTTATAGCTGCTCAAAGTGGTAACCAGAAACGAGAAACACTTTGAAACAGATACGTATACAGAGACTTTTTCTAAGCAGTTTTATTTACAGCAACTTATGATTTAGTTAGCTATTATGAGTTTGGAACTCACCTTAATGATTTCGCAAGAGTTTTACAGCAAGTTGCGAACTTTGGAGAAGGAATGGAGCTTCAAAGACCTGTATTAGCTGAAATGAAGACATGCAACAGGAAATAAACTGGCTATAGACAATTTCCGTATGTTGAATTTAAAATTAGAACAATTTAATTTGGAGGAATTTGAAATTTAACAACCCTGGTTTGGAGATTACCTATATATATTAAATTATAATGGAAGTTATAATTTAATATTGTAAATTAAAATATAATTGGAAATTAAAATATAATTGGAAATTTTAAATTTTTTATTTGGAATAAACAATGAATTGGTAAATAAAATGAGAAAAATAACGTTTGGAACTTTATTTTGTTTATTTGGGTATAAATATGGGATTAAATATTGATTGGATAAGTATTTGGTTCAAATAAATTGAAATATTGGGTATTATTAGTTTAGAGCTAATAAATTAATTAGGTGATGTATTTCAACGTTAAATCGTTGAAATAAATCTAAAGTAATGAAAATGAAGTTTTAAAAACTTTAGTTTGAGAATTTGAGTAGAAAATAATCAAATTGCAATTTTATTGTGTAAATACAACAATATTGGAGAACATTGTCAATATTAATCTTTTATTAAATTTAAAATGAGAAATATGAAGTTAATATGTGTTTTATTAAAATAAAAGATGAAATATTGTTTAAAAATAATATTTTGATGATTAAAAAGAGTTAAAATGATTTATGGTAATTTATTTGACAAGTAAACAATTTTTGTACAAATTGTTGCATTGAAAATAGTGTTTTGTAATAAAATAGCGTAAATTGTAAAATATTGTTGAAAATAAGGTTTTATTTGTAAAAATAACTTTTTATTGTTGAAATAAAAATTTATTTTGTTACAATAACAATTTTATTCCATACAAATAAGATGTATTCATTTTGTATGACTTTAAAATAAAGAAATAAGTGTATATTGTGTTAAATAAGAGAAAATGTGAACATAGCCATATATTTTTCTCTAAGTATTTTTTCTTGGGCTTGATAGGGTTAGGAATGGGATCCAAAGCCCATTATCTGGAAATTTCTGTAGGGAGAAAAGAGGCTGTACGTAGTTTTCCATTTGCCTCTTCTTCTCAAATCAACTTCACAATAAAAAGAAAATAAGAGAAAATAATGGCCTCCTTCAACTAAAATCAAATTCCACTAAAAAATTGTTGCAAATAAAAGAAGAAAATCACCAAAATAAGATTATACAAGGTAATCTCCACCAATACTAAAGAATTTCATCAAAAATCTTAGAACTTGATATGAGTGTGTTTGTAACCATTTCCATTTCCACTGCATGTTTCTTTTTCAGCTGTTACATGTTCCTAGAGCTCCTTTTCTTCACCAAAGATCATAGCTTGCTCTTAAACTCTTGCTAAATCATTGAGGTGAGTTCAAAACTCACAATTGCTAACTAAATCAAGCTTTGCCTGTAAAGAAAATTGCTTAGAAATAGTTACTGTATACGTTCTATTCTTTGTTCCTTGTTTCTTTGTTTTCTGGTTTTTGGTTTCTACTTTGAGTGGCTATAACTCTTTTATTTTCACTCGAATTGCTGCCGGAACTTTTCCAGAGTGTTGTTTAGATGTTAAGCTTGTTGCATGTCGAATTTCAGTCCATAACTCAATCATTTGCTTTGTGTAATGGTCTCTGGAAATTCAATACAAAGCAGAAAATGTAAGTAGGAAGAAGTCCGTAAACTGGGTCGACAGGGAGGTCAACCCAGCACTCTCCAAGTCGACCTGGAGGTCGACTTGGCGGTCTACCTAGCCATTGGGCTGGGTCGACCCCCTTGTTGGTCCAAAGCCCATTAGTGCTCTTAACTCAATCAGTTTAGTAAAGATAGACGATAATATGAAGCATAAGGTAAGTATGATAATTCTTCTCGAATAAGAAGAGATAACAACAATACATTTCCATAACTTAAGTGAACAAATATCACTTAAGCATATAGAACCTCTGAAGAAGTAACTCAAGATAAATCATCAAGTATAATAGTCACCTCATATCATCGACAATAGCCAAAAGTTGCTATAAAGGTTTCTCTAACCTTATCACTTAAATAGAAGAAAACTCAAATCACAAATCTCGCCAAAATGGCTAATACAAAATACAATTCACGTTTAATACAGGTCAAATATCACAAAGGGATCACTTTCCTTTAATAAATGAAATGGTGTATATGAGATTGTGAAACCTCTTTAAAATGGTTTACAAATGTTTTATAAACACCAAAATCCACTTTGGTGAAGTTTACACAAGTTATGGAAGTTGAGTCAAAAATAGGCGTGTCGCGTAACGGTAGTTCGTGATTTTGCACCGTAGAAAGTTAAATCCATTTATATGATAGATTCGGAGTCGGAATTCTTTGGAATAAGAATTTTCCAAACTCTTATAATAATAGTTCTCAAATAAAAGAAAAGGATCGAGATTTTGTTTAGTAGATTTTGAAATATGAGCAAATCAAGCTTTCAAAATAGTCGCAGTTTGGCAGTTCGGAAACCAAAGCGATAAATTCTTTAAAATGGATAATTTTAATTGTTTAAAAATATGGAATAAATTCTATAAATATATTAAAATGTTTTAAAAGATATTTGAGTTACAAAAATGGATTTCTAAATGAGCGAAAAGTTGTTCTGATCAAATAAGCCTTAAAAACACTATTCGCAGCACTATCCGCAGCAATTTTTGCAGCACTTTAAAAAACATTTAAAATATGGCTTTAAACTTAAGTATTCTTTCCCAAATCTTTTATAAATGTTTTCAAATAAATAATTAAGTATGTTAAAGATGATTTGTAGGTTTTATAATTTATTTTAAAAAAGTTTAAATAAATGATTCAAAGAAAAACTGTTATAATCAAGTGATTTAATCTTGGCTCTAAAAGCCAATGAGTAGACTGCATTTTTCTATTCGTGAGATTCGGGTGTGTGGTGCTTAAACTAAGGAGATGTTCAGGAGCAACCAGTGCCTTGGCACACCTGGCCTCTTTCCTGGGCGAGGAATAGATAAGGTCGAAATGTCGGAAATGAGACAAGTATAAAAGATTCAAATTTAATTTAAAACAACTTGAATTGTATAGAAATAATCTTCTTATACTTGGTATTAAATTCCGAGGAGGGAACCTGTACTATCCGTGTGAATTTAAAAGGTGATTTTACCGTTATTCGATGGATAGTAATGGTTGAATATGCAAAATTGATGTTGAGTAGAATTTGTATAATTTCTATTGACCCTTTTTGCTCAATAAGGTTTTACAATATGGTTTATAAAAAATGATTTTGATTTGGTATTTCTAAAGTAAAAGAGAGGTTTAATGGTTCTGTATATACTGGAAAAGAATATGATTTAAAGATTTATATCTCTAAACGAATTTTATTTGATAAAAGATATTAATGAATGAAATGATAACCACTCTCAAACTTAACATCATTTTATCAATGATTGGTTTGAAGGAACCAGGGTCGAATTTCAGTGATCCCTATTTGAAAACCACTTGAACCAATTTTACACGTTCAAAGGTGAAAACATGGAATTATAATAAATGGAATGAAAGGCTACTGTCACTAACCCTCGGGGGAAATTTCCTATATATATATATTAATGTGTGTGTATGGCAGTAGTATCTTTATTTGATCTTCGATGCAAGGGCTGCTCGCTCCTAATCCTATGGGTGATTCTCGATAGGATGTAGTAGGAGAGTTCCTTCAGTTTGTCCTATTCCTAAACAACTTGTATGGACGAATGTATGACATTGTGTTTCAAAAATGCACGTACGTTGATTTTTACAAACGTACATCCGTTTGGTAGTGTAGGAGGTAACTCTCATATACTTAACGTCCTTCTCTAAGATGTACGAGCTCAGAGGTTGTACAATTGCGGAAATCAATAGTGTGTGATGGAATTGGCAATGTGGCATTCAAGTGAATGTATGCTATGAGAAGGTAATCGTTGCCTCGAGCCTTATCACCCAGGAATGACAAAAAATATGGTAGATGCGGTAGGGCTAAGTGGGTCGCTCCCATTAGGATATGGTCATTATCTTTCTAGATTACCTCTATATATCGAGTATGTTGTGTGTGCTATGAGAGCCATCAGATAGGTCGGGAACGACCGGGGTGATGTCATATTCGGTACTATCTACGGTAAAGGTAGGCCAGTCTTGTGTTAGTAGAGGACCATCTGTTGGTGCCTCGGTGCATTTTTCTAGAGATATACTATTGGAAGGTAGTCCCTTACCTTGTCATTGTATGGGATCCATTCTCTAATATGAGCCTTTATGGTTTTAGTTGTAGAACCTAGTATGCTGGAATTTAATAATGTAACAATTTCGGCTAAGATTATATATATTTCAATGAGTTTTAAAAGAATGTCATCAAAGATAATATTCCTAGATTTTTCATAGCAAATGTTTTAGTTATCATAAGTTAAAAACCCTTTTCGTGTCTATGTGCGGCGTGGTCTTATGAGATACCCTTTATTTTCCAATACCCATATTTTTGAGTTTCTCACAGCAGTCCTATGACAGACCCGGAGTTTATTTTCTTTTCCCTTAAACTCTGGGTGCCCTATTTTTCTAAGCAGCCAAGTAGTCAGGTTTAACTAAGAGCATTGTGATAGAGCTTGAAGTCTGGAGCTGAAGATGTTCCTATAGATAGTTCTCCATTTCCATTGCCATTTCCGCCGCATTAGTTTACTTATTGTATCAAGCATTTATAAGGACAGATAATTATAACTGTCCAGGCTGATTTATAGGATAGACTCTGATACATGTATTTAAAATTTCCATTGTAAAGATATATATATATTAAAATAATATATGTTATTCCATTCATGTAAGATTCTGTTTTGTCTTTTTTTATTTTCCCTATGATAATCTACCTCTTCGGCACTTGGATTTGCGGCACTTTGAATACCGATGATGTATTAGTGTCGATTTCCGAGAGTCGAGGAGGTGGGTCGTCACATTTGGTATCAGAGCTTAGGTTGAGCGAACACCTGGGCTTGATAGGGATAAAGTCTCATTAGAGATAGGGTTAGTAATGCCCTAGGATGAGTAACTCATTAGAGACAGGGTAAGTGACACCCTAGAATGAGTTTGGAGTATTATATATGAGCGTGTATTTGTTAATGATATATAAAATGATTTGTTTTGAATATTGGTAAATGAAATAATTTTACCAAAGGTCATATTTTAAATATAAAGAATATATTTTGGAAAATATAGTTAGTTATGATATTTAAGTCATAAATTGGATAATTGTTTTAAAAACAAGTTAGTCAAATCAAGAATAAACAACTTGTGATTAGAATTTCACAGTTTGACTATAAGATGTTTAATAATGGTATTAAAATGATTTTGAAAGTCGATGATAATAATGTTTGGAAAGCATTTTTAAAGAATCAAAAGGATTTTTTTGGGAAAGAGATGAAACATTTTGATAAAAATCTCAATTTGTTTCCTAAGTATTGATCGAACCTTGATTTGAAATGCAGTATACTAGTTAAGTTAGGATAAATACTTAGTGCCTGCTTCTAATTATTTGTGTTTATTTTTGTAGATTTCATACAGAGGGAAGTATTCAAAAGGAGAGACCACAAGAGCAAACTGGGGTGAGAAAGATGAACTAATTATTCTTTCAAGTGATAAGGAAGAGCCCAAAGAAGAGGAGTATGATCTGTATGCTCATAGAGATAGAGATGGTTACCCGATAGCGAGAATGCTTATACCTCCCCTAACTCCAGAACTTGTCATAATATGTAGTGACGTTGAGGCCACTCTAGCCTCGAAAGGAAGGCGGATCAATGACCTTGCTAGTTCAGAGGTCGAACCTGAAGATGAACCCATGGAGGAAGAGTCTGAATCAATGGAGGACCCGAATGATATAATGCCAAATGAATCAAACCATAGTAGTGAGGGCAGCAACACCATATGGGAGATGGATGGGGATCAAGTTATTTGGAGCGAAGAGTCATCAAGTTCATACATTCAGTGGGATAATATGGAAGATGATGAAGCGGAAGCTGAGGAGGAATTTGAGAATTCCGAGGATATGAGAATACAAGGATCGGAGGAATTGGAGGAAGGAGAAATGTTGCAGGAAGTACCAGTTGGATTTGGACATGTTCCATGGAATCAGCATTGGCTATCGTATGGGAAAATGAAGAAGGAAATGAAGCTGACAACAAACAAGAGAATAAGGATGAGGATGTAGGTGAAATTTCATTGGAGTTTGGATATTGGAGTGTACCATTAGTGACAGATTCGGAATGATGATTGAGAGTGATTGAAGACCAGTTATATCTATCTAATATTAAGTATTTAGTAGTAGCTTATAAGTATGGCTTGTGATAGGGTGATGTGTGGTTGGTCATATATTTGTATTCGTATTATTAACTTTCAGTATATATCCAAGTAGGATTGGGATAACTTAAGGATGACCAAGTGTGATAGAAAGAATAAATATAAGATACAAAGATATATAATATAACTATGATCTTTCATTTTAACTTTATTCATTGCAATTATACAAGTCACTTAAGAAAATTTATAAGAATTCTTGATAAAGGAAACAAAGCTTAAAAGGAGAATTTATTTTGTAACATAAATGTTATGAAATAAAATTTTGAAATTAAAATGGGATTTATTGACAAAGAAATTTCAAAAGAAGTTTGGAATAAAATTATACTATTATTATTTCAAGTAAAGGGTAATTGATTTCTTTTGAAAAGGAGACAGAAATATTTTAGGGCAAATATTTTAAAATGATTATCAATGCGTTATAATAAAATATGTTTATGGAAAAGGTATTTATCTTCTAGAATGAGAGGTTTTCCTTTAAGAGGAAATATTTGGAGAATAAATTTATATATGAAGAAATGTCTTTATCAAAGAGTTTGAATCAAAGTTAAGATTTTATGAAATATTTTCATAAAAATATTTTGGGAAAGTTAATAAGTATGTATGTTGTAAGTAGATCATTTCATCACATGATTCTGATCTAAGATTCGAGTGCAGAACTTTGAGGTAGCTATACAAGTCCGAAAAAGGATTTATCACTTGATTCTTGACGATGAGCATTGATGAGGCTTTATGGTCGGATACTTAAGTTTTCTATCATAGTTGAGAGCTATGCAAGGAAAATTAAAATTATGATCAAAAAGCCTGATCGGAGTCCACACTAGAGGATCGGGGGATCAATAATAGTTCAAAAGTAATGTTGTGGATTCGAATAGGAGATCGAATCAGATATTACATGTGGATGATCTATATACATCGTACAAATGTAAGTTTAAAATTATATGTTTTGAGTTGTAATTTCGAGGACGAAATTCTTTTAAGGGGGAAGTATGTAACGACCCATAAAATTATCAATTTAATCAGTTATATTTATTTTTAAATATTCAAATATAAGGCCTTTTAACATAGATTATGTTGTCCTGAACAATAAACAATAATGGTAATCTTATTTTGAATAAGTATTTACGAAAATATATACTTTGGAAAAATATGATAAAATGATCGAAAACCTTTTTATTAATGAACAGCTCAATAATTATCAGAAGTCGCGCATGGAGCTAGATACATTCACTTATTTATCCGTTTAAACAAGAATATGAAATAAATTTATTTATTTTATTTTGGGAAATAAAATGTATTTATGACATCATCAATAATGATATCATATTTAATAATGGAGCATTTTTATTGTGATTTAATGATTTAATCATTATTCAAATAATTGTTTTTAAATGATAATAATTCATTTTAATTAGTTATCAAGTGGTAATAAATTGTTTATAATAGTTTTATAAAGATATATACTTGATTTAAAATTATAAGGAAAATTGATATCGCTTTATCGATATAACAACAATTTTTGTAAATAATTGTTTAATATTATTTATATGGTTTTGTAAATCAAATTTGATCATTTTAATTATTTAAAAATGATAAGAAATTATTTTTCAATTTTTGTTTACATTTATATGTAAATTAATTTATAAGTGGAAAATGTGATCGAGAATCGGCTTCCCAATTTTCAACGGTTTAACGAACGGAAGTTGTTCAAAGTTGTTACAACCTTGTTTATATGTCATATGCACATATATAACATACACATGCACACCCTAACATATACGTGAACACACACATATATATATACAAATATACATATGCACATATATATATATATATTACAAAAGATCTAAGATATTTTTACATAAAATTCATCCTTAAGCAAACCAAAGTCAAACTGTTACACACATCAACTCACACAGATGGCTACACACAGGAGGGAAGGTACTTCGGCCGGGCATGGTGATGGAGGAGGAAGGTGTGCTGGTGATGAAATGGTGATGTATATGCACATAAATATCATGATATTTTTTTCACTTTTTTTTCTATAAATACCACCCTCCATCTTCGCTTCATTTGTTCATAAATTCCTAAGCTTCTTCGCCTTTTTGTACTCCTCTTTAATGGCTTCTTTAGTTAGGAAAATTATGAAGAAAAATTAGCAAAAAGAAAATAAATTTATGCAAGTATATATAAATTAGCAATCCACTTCAAAACAAGCTCAAACCACTCTTTCCTCCACCCTAAACTCACGCACCACCTTCTACCACCAAGGCGGAGCCCATCTCCATTTGCAAGCATAGGCCGAGCCTATTCAAAGGTCCAAGGCTCGATTCCATAAGCTTTGATTCGATCAAAGCGAAGCTATAGCGAATTTTCGTAAAATTTGAAACCAATGAAGGTGAGAAACTCTATTTATATTATGATATATTGTATGATATATATGTTTGGTTATGCCTAGTTGTGATGATTGTAAACCATTTTTGGATATGATAATATATTTGTTTGGATGTGTAAACAATTCACGTTTAATACACGTCGAATATCACAAAGGAAATCACTTTCCTTTAATAAATGAAATGGTGTATATGAGATTGTTAAACCTCTTTAAAATGGTTTATAAATGCTTTATAAACACTAAAATCATATTTGGTGAAGTTTGGAAAAGTTATGAAAGTTGAGTCAAAAATAGGTGCGTCGCGTAATGGTAGTTCGCGATTTCGCACCACAGAAAGTTAAATCCATTTATACGATGGATTTGCAGTCGAAATTCTTTGGAATAAGAATTTTCCAAACTCTTATAACCATAGTTTTCAAACCAAAAAATGATCGAGATTTCGTTTAGTAGATTTTGAAATATGAGCAAATCAAGTATTCAAAAGAGTCGTAGTTTGGCAGTTCAGAAACCAAAGCGATAAATTCTTTAAAATAGATATTTTTAATTCTTTATAAATGTGGAACAAATTCTATAAATGTATTAAAATGTTTTAAAAGAGATTTAAGTTATAAAATGGATTTCTAAACGATCGAAAAGTTGTTTTGGTCAAATAAGCCTTAAAAACACTATTCGCAGCACTTTTTGCAGCACTTTTAATAACTTTTGAAATATGGTTTTGAACTTAACCATTCTTTCCCAATCTTTTAGAAATGCTTTCAAATAAACAATTAAGTGTTTTAAAGATGATTTGGAGGTTTTATAATTAATTTTACAAAAGCTTAAATAAATAATCTAAAGAAAAGCTATTATAATCAAGTGATTTAATCTTGGCTCTAAAAGCTGGTGAGTGGGCTGGATTTTTCAATTCGTGAGATCTGCATGTAAGGTGCTTAAACTAAGGAGATGTCCAGGAGCAACCAGTGCTTTGGCTCACTTAGCCTCTTTCCCGGACGAGGAATATATAAGGTCAAAATATCGGAAACGAGGAAAGTATAAGAGATTCAAATTTAATTTAATACAACTTGGATTGTATAGAAATTATCTTCTTAAATTTGCCATTAAATTTCAAGGAGGGAATCAGTACTATTCGTGTGAATTTAATAGGTGATTTCATCATTATTCAACGGATAGTAAAGGTTGAATACGGAAATTGATGTTGGGTAGAATTAGTATAATTTCTATCGACCCTTTTTACTTAATAAGGTTTTACAATATGGTTTATGAGATATGATTTTTTATTTGGTATTTCCAAATTTAAAGAGAGGTTTGATGATTCCATATATATTGGAAAGGATATGATTTAAAGATTTAAATCTCTAAAGGAGATATTTTATTTGATAAAAGATATTAACAAATGAAATGATAATCACCCTCGAACTTAACATCATTTTATCGATGATTGATTTGAAGGAACCAGGGTCGGATTTGTGTGATCCCTATCTGAAAACCACTTCGAACCAATTTTACACATTTGAAGGTGAAGACATGGAATGATAATAAATGGTATGAAGGGCTGCTTGTCACTGATCCTCGACGGAAATTCCCCATATCTGATTTGATCTTCGATGCAAGGGCTTCTCACTACTAATCCTAGAGGTGATTCCCAACAGGATGTAGTAGGAGAGTTCCTTCGCTTTGTCCTATTCCTAGACAAATTGTATGGACAAATCTGATACTACATTTGTAAAATGCACGTACATTGATTTTTACAAATGTACATCTGTTTGGTAGTGTAGGTTGTAACTCTCCTATACTTAACACCCTTCTCTGAGACATGCGAGATCAGAGGTTGTACATTTGTGGAAATCAATAGTGTGTGATGGAATTGGCAATGTGGCATTCAAGTGAAATGTATGCGATGAGAAAGGTAATTGTTGCATTGAGCCTTATCACCCGGGAATGACAAAAAAACAGGGTAGATGCGGCAGAGCTAAGTGGGTCGCTCCCATTAGGATATGGTCATCAACTTTGTAGATTACCGTCTATATATTGGATATGTTGTGTATGGTATGAGAGCTCTCGGATAGGTCGGGAATGACTGGGGTGATGTTATATTCGGTGTTATATACGGTAAAGGTAGGCCAGTCTTGTGTTGGTAGATGACCATTTATTGGTGCCTCAGTGCCTTTTTCTGGAGATGTACTGTCGGAAGGTAGTCCCTCACCTTATCATTATATGGAATCCATTCTCCAATGCGAGCCTTTACAGTTTTAGTTGTAGAACCTAGTATGCCGAAATTTAATAATGTAACAATTTTGGCTAAGATTATATATATTTATTTGAAAGAGTTTTCAAAGAATGTCATTAAAGATAATATTTCCAGATTTTGCATAGCAAATGTTTTAGTTATCATAAGATAAAAACTCATTCCATGTCTATGTGCGGCGTGGTCTTATGAGATACCCTTTATTTTCCAATACCCGTATTTTTGAGTTTCTCAGACCAGTTCCATGACTGATCCGATGTTTATTTTCTTTTCCCTTAAACTTTAGGCGCCCTATTTTTCTGGGCAGCCAAGTAGTCAGGTTTAACTTGGAGCATTGCGATGGAGCTTGAAGTCTAGAGCTGAAGATGTTCCTATAGATAGTTCTCCATTTCTATTTTCGTTGCATTAGTTTACTGATTGTATTTTTTATTTTTAAGGATAGAGATTTATAACTGTCCAGGCTGATTTATAGGATAGACTCTGATAAATGTATTTAAAATTTCTGCTGTAAAGATATATATATTGAAATAATATAGTTATTCCATTTATGTAAGATGCTAGTTTGTCTTTATTTTCTTTTACCCCATGATAATCTACCTCTCCAGCACTTGGATTTACAACACGTGAATATCGAGAATGTGTTAGTGTCGATTTCAGAGAGTCAAGGATGCCAGTTGCCATGACATTTTACATTTCTCTATCAATCCTTAATTCATTCAGGTAGTATATTTTAATTGATAAATAATTTTATCAATTATACTTGTTACTCAAATTTAATAAAGTAGATTTTCAATTTCACATACGTTCAATGCTTATTAGGTCGATTTATTATATTTATCTAACAAGGATCCCACTGAATTCTGTATCTTTCAAAAACCCTAAAAGAGATATAGGAATTTCATAAATTCTTCCAATAGGTATCAGAATCCATATATCATGTTACTACAACCTTATGGTTGCTCAATAAATTATACTCCCGATAAATAGTTAGTACCACTTTATCGGTTATATCCCGTATATGACTCCTAACATACTTTTAACTATGTTCCTAATCATTTTTATGGCTTTGAGTTTGCTTAATAAACCATGAAATACATTAAGTCCCCTTAACCCATCATAATGCAATATCTTATGGGGAGTTATGTAACCCTTGAGGTTGCTCAACAAAGTTACATAACATTCTTACTTATCTATGTATGATATAAACATCACTTGGATATTCTAGGGCTTGAGTTTGCTCAACAACCATAGCTATGTAAGGTACTCTATTTATATTATAAATTACGTATGGAATCATTATTTGTAATTCATAATTCAAATTAATTTTATATAGTATTATAAACTATTTAAGGGAGATGAGTATAACTCATGATATCATATATCTTTGTATACAGCCAATAAGTATCATGGATATTACTTTATTAACCTCTCATTTTCTTCATACATTATATATATATTATAACTTTTATAGTTCATTAAGTTATATATATATAACTATATTTATCCTTTTATTTGTTAAACATTTTAATTATATATATTTATTTAATATAATTTTAAATTTAATTAATACGATTTTAATATTTTTTAAATATATTCATAACCCATATAAATTTTAATTTAATTTAAAACAATGTTAAACATGCTTATTTAATTAATACAACTCTTTATAAAATTATGTAATTATTTATTTAATTTTTTTTAAATTAGTTTAATTTATAATATTCAAATATGCTTATTTGAATCAACTTAACAGTTTTGAGCCTTCCACAAGGGCATACACTTGGAACGGACCACTTCAATGAGACAGGTAGGCTTAGAGTTCTGTAGCGACCTTGAAATTCGAACACTTTGTCTTCGAATATCGAAACGTTTTAAATATAATTATGTGTTATAAATACGATTTTATAACCATGTTAAACATCATTTAATTAACGAATAATGATAAAAAACTTGTTTTTGAATTTTTTTACAAAAATATATTTTTCGAGGGAAAATCGATAATGCGGTCGAAAATCGGTTTATTGGTAAATAGCTTTTCGAT
This sequence comes from Allium fistulosum, assembly GCA_030737815.1. Classification (NCBI taxonomy): domain Eukaryota; kingdom Viridiplantae; phylum Streptophyta; class Magnoliopsida; order Asparagales; family Amaryllidaceae; genus Allium; species Allium fistulosum. Next base: position 538,033,932 of record CM060901.1, on the reverse strand, counting down.
CTATATAAGTCATTCAAACTCTTGTGTACTTATCTAATGATCAAATAAACACAATAACTAATTAATACACTCTCCTCTTCATAAAGCTTGGAATGTTCTAGAAGCTTCTAATGGATAAGAGATATTATCATGAGAGGGGTATAATGGTAATTAGCATAAAGGAGAAGTGACTTAAAGGAGAAGTGATGGGAGGTGAAGCTTCCATGACATGGTGGGGGGGGGTGAGTGTACACTTAGGAAACACCATTCTTATGCCTATATAAGGAGAGAAATACTATAGAGTTTGAATCACAAATTCATAAAGCTTAAGTGAGAAAAATCAATGGCTTCTTCATCTTCTTCATCTCTTATGTTCTAAAGAAAATAGTTCAAAATCAACTCCAAATCACTTCAAACTTTTCCACTAGGCTTAGCACAATATTAGAACACCTTCCACCTTCTAAAATATTGATGAAGCAAAGCTATACTCCCCAAGCAAGGAAGGTCGTGAGCAATAGGTCCATTTTTGGGCTAAGGCAAGAGTGAAAGCAAGGAAGAGAGGAAAGGAGGTTGATAACTTGGGCTTGAACTTTATTTCTTAGATCTTGGTTGTTAGTGAGGTTAAAGGTGAGTTAACACCTCACATTGAATGAAAATATAACAAATACATACGTTGTGTTGATTGTATATATGTTGTTCGAAGTGTTGTTAACATATGCTAAAACATTAGTTTGAATTCTTACTTTAAAGTAAGTGACATATGTGATACATGTATATGGAATTGAACGAACTTGGAATGAACTTGAATGGACTTGTATGAAATATGATTAAGCTTGAGCAATGCACATAGGTTATAGATGAACTTTGATTTAGATTGGACTCGAATTTGAAAGTGCGCTTACAGCGATAGTCGATATAGATGCAGTTCGGCATTGCCTTATTTTTGGAAATGTTTATGGGACTTTGTAGATAGATTCTTAAGGGTTTCTCACCATATTTATAATGTCTTATATATATGTTTGTTGCTATTAAAATCTTGAATAGTAAAAAGTTAAGTAACATCTCCAAAATGGCAAAATCTTCACTTGTGTAAAACTGCCCCATTTAGACTTGATTTTTGGACTTTAAAAGGTTTGAAAAAATATTTAAATTTAAGTATTTTGTTTCATTATTTTTACAAGTGTTTACTAACTCATATTAGAGTGTTTCAAAAGTGGTATGATATATTTATGAATTTTTAAGAATTAGTTGTGAATTTTTAAAGAAGGGATATTGTGTTAAAATATATAAAAAAACATGTCGTTTTCAAGTTTTAAGGAAAATTGTAAAGTTGTTGTTTTCAAGTAATAATTTGGATAAATGTTTTAAAATCTATTATAAGTATTTTCAAGTATTTAAAAATATATACAAATCTTTTCGAAAAGGGGTTAGAATTGCTAAATGGCCAAATGGTTGTTTGTTTAATTACTTGTTTGAAAAGTAATTAACTATGCTTAACAGTAAAAGCCAACGAAGTAAGGCTTATCTATTTGTAAGAGTTAAGATTATTGTTAAGTAGGGACAGTGCAATTGAGCTTTAACCTACCAGGCTTCCATCTTGACCAAGGAATAGTATGTCGGAAAATGTCAAAAACATGTTAACCGTGTTGATTTCTTTATTGTTTATAGAAATCATTAATACTATAGTTAACACTAAAAGCCGAAAAGGTGGACTTATCTATTTGTGAGATTCAAGAATGAAATGTCTAAGAAAGGATTTGATGTAAGCAGTGCTCTAACTTACCTGGCTTCGCTCTTGAACGAGGAATAGTTAAGTTGGAATGTCGAAAACGAGTTAATCATACAAATCGTGATTTGTATAAGCAATTGTTTTGAGTAGATAATTGATTTGTCAATTATCGAACTTGACCTAATATTGACTTAGGAAGTTATCGAAGGACTTCACGATTTTATATCAATAAGAACCCCTGGGGAGGAGTATTGGTATGAAATCTCTCTAGATTTCGTTTACTTTTGAGTGAACCGGAATTGATTTAAACGGGAATTCATCGATTATTGTTAGAGAGTCTAATAAGTGGAAAGAGTGTACTTATATGAGATGACTCAAAACCCATAATCACTTTAAAACCATATATGCGATCTATGTTCTGAAAGCGGTTGTGAAGTGGAATGTTATAGAATTAAACTATCTATCCTAAGGTTAAGTCCAAAGGAAAGGTCAACATTAGTATTTCAAACGATGCTATCATGTGGGGTTGTCTATCTAGTGGAGTATTCCAAGAGAGAGGACAACGTTAGCATTTGTTGAAAGACTTATGAAGGAATCTATGTGGAGATTCGAGATCCATTCAAGTTGCTCGAATCTATGTAGTGATTCGTGATCTGTTCAAGATATAGGAATCCATTTAGGGATTCGTGTTCTGTTCGAGTGATGAAGGCTTCAGTAAGAGATGCTGAACGTAGTCTCGACATCTAGAAAATGACAAAAATGGAGAAGGGGCATGGCTAGGGAGGTTTAGCAAACCTTAAGGGTAAATCAACTCTATGCCTAGAGATTCTTATTGATATGTTGGTATTGGGAGTTGATATGGCTCGGACCACACACCGAGGGTGGTCCAATTATGTTTACCTTAGAGTATGTCCCATCTAGATATATACGTTACTCAGAAGGTAGTTTCTGTCCTTGTCATAGAGTTCGGATTTAGTTTGATCGGAGGAGATCTCTATGGAAAATCCATTATGCGAACGTGCCTTAGCAGTGTTGATTGTATACCTATTATTGTTGCAGTAATTTGTATGGTCTCAATGGTTATAGTTACTTGTCTCATATTTCTTGAGTTTCTCACGCTGGTTTACCAGACTGATCCGAGTGTTATTTTCTTATAATGCTTGGGTCAGCCCTGGGTATGTTTCCAGATATAACTACGGACGCTTTAGATCTTATGGAAAAGAGTTGGATGATTACCTTCGGTAGTATTCTTATTTCCGCTACATTTTTGTATTATATATGTATAAGCATTATGAGGAATTATAATTGTCCAGGCTGATGATAGTACTTAGTTTTTAGTAACTCTGATATTTCTGTATTCAGAGTAACCTTTTGTACCGTTCCTTTAATATTATATATTACCATTCCATTGTTAGATTCTGATATTGTGTTCATTTCTTGTTATATTCTTTTTCTTTTATTTTACCCTAACTTTCTGTCTTTGCGGCACTTGGGTGCTCGACACATGAATACCATGGATGTATTTAGTGTCGATATTCGAGGGTCGAAAAGTCAGGTAGATACAAGATCGGGAGGTTTTCTACTCATATGAACATCCCTAATTAGAGTAACCTTCTCCTTTACTTTAAGAACCTTTTCCTTAGACACGCATTTAATTGATTTTCCTACAAGAACTGTGTGACGACCAACTTCCTCGACCCTTAGAAATCGACAATAATACATCCATGGCATTCACGTGCCGCAAATCCAAGTGCCGAAGAGGCTATTATCATAAAGTAAAAAGAAAATAAAGGCAGAACAAAATCTTACACAAATGGAATAACATATATTATTTCAATATATATATATATATAGTGGAAAATTTAAATACATTTATTAGAGTTAAACATGCACAGTTATAAATATCCGTCTTTATAAACGTGGAATACAATAGCACACTAGTGTTGTGAAAAAGAGGTAATAGTCTACTGAAGAATCTTCTAACACTATGCTCCGAGCTCTTCCAGATTTTTTCTAACTAAACCTGACCACTAGGCTACTAGAAAAAAATAGGGCACCCGGGGTTTAAGGGAAAAAGGGACATAAACTCTAGGCCAGTCATGGGAGTGGTGTGAGAAACTCAAAATACAGATATTTGAAAACAAATGATATCTCATAAGACCACACCGCACATAAATACGAATCAGGTTTTTACCTTATGATAATCAAAACATTTGCTACGCAAAATCTAGGAATATTATTTTTAATGACATTCTTTTGAACATACTTTTCAAATAAACTTATGAATCTTAGCCAAAATTGTTACATTGATTAAATTCCAACATACTAGCTACAAAGTAGGTTCTACAATCAAATCCGAAGGCACTTATTGGAGAATGGAATTCCATACAATGGCAAGGTAAGGGACTACCTTCCATATAGTATATCTTGAGGAATGTACCGAGGATTGACATCTTCGGAACCTCTGCGAATCAGAACCGACCTACCCACAGACCCATCTGGTGGCAGATAGGACTGAATATGACATCACCCCGGTCGTAACCGACCTACTGTGGCCATAACATACACAACAAACTTGACATATATAGAGTAATCTAGAAGGGTGATGACCATACCCTTATGAAAGCAACCCACATAGCCCTGAAGCAACCTTGTTTTAGCCATTAACGGTTGATGAGGCCAGAGGTAACAATTACCTTTCACATAGCACATATTCCACTTTGAATGCAACACTGCCATTCCATGATCACACAACTGATTTCTACAAATGTATAACTCTTGAGCTCGTATGTCTTAGAAAAGGGTGTTAAGTTAAGAGAAGTTGCCTTCTCCGCCTCCAAACAGATGATACGTTTATAAAGATCAATCAATGTGATTAGAAATGCAATGTCAGACATTCGTCCATACAAGTTGTCTAGGAATAGGACAAATCGAAGGAACTCTCCTACCAAATCTTGTCGGGAATAATCTTTAGGATCAGTAGCAAGCAGTCATTGCATCGAAGATCAAATGAATATACTACTACCACATATATGTGAAATGGGAAATTTCCCTCGAGGGTCAGTGATAAGCAACCCTTCATTCTATTTACTATCATTCCAAGTCTTCACTTTGACTATGTAAATTGGTTCGAAGTGGTTTTCAGATAAGAATTACTCAAATCCGACCTCGGCTCCTTCGAACCAATCACAGATAAAAAGATATTAAGTAAATAGGTGCTTATAATTTATTATTTTCTTTTCCTCAAAATACCTTCTAGAGATATATATCTTTAAAATATTTCTTTCTGGTATATACAGAATCATTAAACCTCTCTTTAACTTTGGAAATACCAAATCATTTTCATAAGTCATATTGGGAACATTATTGAGTAAAAAGGGTTGATAGAAATTAAACTAATTCTACTAAACATCAATTTTCATATTCAACCGTTACTATCCGTTGAATAATGGTGAAATCACTATTTAAATTCATACGGATAGTACGGGTTCCCTCCTCAGAATTTAATACCAAGTATAAGAATATTATCTCTATACAATCCAAGTTGTATTAAATTAAATTAGTAAATTCAAACCTTTTATACTTGTCTCGTTTTCGACATTTCGACATTATCTATTCCCCGCCCAGGAAAGAAGACAGTTGAGCCAGGGCACTTGTTGCTCCTAAATATCTCCTTGGTTTTGAACACCTCACATTTGGATCTCACGAATAGAAAAATCCAGTCTATTCGTCGGTTTTTAGAGCCAAGATTAAATCACTTGATTATAATAGCTTTTCTTTAAATCATTTATTTAAACCTTTTTTAAATAAACTATAAAAACTCCAAATCTTTAATAAAACACTTAATTATTCATTTGGAAACATTTATAAAACAATTGGAAAAGAATACTTAAGTTTAAAGCCATATTTCAAAGGTTCTTAAAAGTGTTGCAAAAAGTGCTTTTAAGCTCATTTTATCAAAACAACTTTTCGATCATTTAAAAGTCCATTTTATAACTCAAATGTCTTTTAAAATATTTTAAAAGATTTATAGACTTTATTCCATATTTTCTAAAGAATTAAAATATAATTTATAAAGAATTTGTAGCTTTATTTTCCGAACTGCCAAACAACGACTAATTTGAAAACTTATTTCGCTCATATGTCAAAATCTACTGATCGAAATCTTGATTTTCTTTCTTCGTTTGAAAACTATAGTTATAAGAGTTTGAAATTTTCCTATTACAAAGAATTCCGACTCCGAATCCATCTTATAAATGGATTTAACTTTCTACGATGCAAAATTGTGAACTGCCGTTACACGACGTGCCTACTTTAACCAGTTTTCCATTTTACTTCCAAACTTTATCGAAACACTTCTAAATGTTTATATAACATTATTAAATCATTTTAAACCATTTTCAAAGAGGTTTAACAACTCATATATATATACCATTTCATTTACAAAAAGGAAAGTGATTTCCTTTGTGATTTTCGACGTGTATTAAACGTGACTTGTTTTACACAATCAAACATGATGATCAAATCATAGCAACCAAACAACGTATCATACCATCAACCAAAGTGTATATATATATGTGGAGTTTTCTCACCTTTGACTTAAATCGAACTAATTTCAAAACAACTATATCTTTGCTACGATCCCTTTGGAGCTTACGGATCCTAGCCTAGGACCTTAAGGAAGGCACGACCTATGCTTGAAAGGGGTGGAGGCTCGGTCTTGAGCTTGAGATGGAAGGTGGTCGAAAGTATGGAAGAGAAGTGGTGGAGCTTCGACCTTGAATTCATAAAACTAGACCCGAAAATAGGTCATCTTCTCTTGTCTTTTTGACTATGTTGCACTCAAAATTTGAAAATGTTGTCGACTATATAGTTCTTTGAAATTCTATACTCTTTAATTTAAAAAAAGAATTACTTAATTCCAAGTTGTTTTGAAGGAGATATGATCAAAAGAAGAAGAGATATTCTCGGACCTTAAATCTAGGCCCGAAAATGCACTGCAAAGAAGTGAGAATTAGACATGTTTAAGCTTAGAATTGGAAGAAGTGGTACACATGAAAGTTGTAGCCCCTAGAATTTTACATGATTTGGAAAAATAATTTATCCATTTGGTTTGGTTTTGAAGAAGTGATGATAGAATGAAGAAGAGGCAAAATGAGTGGGTATTTCTAGCCAAAGTCCTCCAGAATATTATGATATTTTGGCCACCCTACATCACCACTCCATCACCACCCTTACGTCACCTTACATGGCTAAAATGACCCCCCTCCATGTGTGTACTCAAGTGTGTGTCCTTGGTTGACTTTGAGAACGCTTAAGTGATAAGGAAGTGAGAAAATATCTTAGATATTTCCACTTTTTACCTTAAGTAAATTTCTAAATGAAAATGGTAGTTTATATGTATGTATTTGTATATGTTCATGTACATGTGACATGTATATGTTTATGTTAATTTATATGTGTGTATGTCACATTGGTGCACAAGTCATTTGAACAACGTTGTACCACTTATATACGTCAAACCGTTATGAATTCTGATTCCGATTCCTGGTCATATTATCGCTTATTAGTTAACATACATATATTTGTAAAAAAAGTTTGATAATAATATTTCTACCATTATATAATAATTAAAATGATCTCATTTGATTTATAAAACCATATAAGTCAATATTAAACAATTATTTACAAAAAATGCTATTATACCCATAAATCGATAAGAATTTTTCTTATATATTTCATTTCAATTATGTATCTTTATAAAACTACTATAAATGATTTATTATCACTTCATAACTAATTAAAAAGAATTATTATCATTTAAAACAATTATTAGAATAATTAAAATAATTTTTAAATCATTAAATCTCAATTTAAATTCATAAATAAATTATTAAATATAAGGGCATCACCGATGATGTCATAAATACATTTAATTTCCAAAAATAAAATAACTAATTTTATTTCATATTCTTATTCAATTATAAAAATCAGTATGTACTCAGCTCTGTATGCGATGTTTTATGATTTTAGAACTGTTTATTAATAAAATGGTTTTTGGCCATTTTATCGATATTTTATCCAAAGTATATATTTTTGTAAATACTTATTCAAAATAAGATTACCATCAGTATTTATTATTTAAGACAACATAATCTATGTTACAAAATCGTATATTTGAATATTTTAGAATAATTTAAATATCTTTAATTAACGCGATCAAATTACAGGTCGTTACATACTTCCTCCCTTAAAAGAATATCATCCTCGAAATTATAATGCAAAACCTAAAGGTATTTGCCCAAAATATTTGCTGTTTAAACTTACATCTGTATAATGTATATAGATCATCGGTACACAATATCTGATTCAATTTACTATTCGAGTCCACAACTTTACTTCCGAACCAGTATTGATCCCTCGATCCTCTAGTGCGGACTCCAATCAGGCTTTCCAATAAGAATTTTAGTTTTCCTTGCATAGCTCTCAACTATGGTAAAAAAATCGAGTATCCTACCACAAACCCTCATCAATATTCGTCATCAAGAATCGAGTGGTAAATCCTTTTTTGGACGCGTGTAAATACTTTAAAGTTCCGTACTCGAATCTTTGATCTGAATTGGGCGAAGAAATAATCCACACTCTTTATATATATAATAGTCTTTCCAAGAAATCATTCAAGTTAAAAGATAACTTACCTTTTAAACCTCTTATATTATCTTTTACTTCTTTTAAATCAATATTAATTGTAATGCCTTTGTAATTAATTAAACTTCTTCGTTAGTCAAAACATACTTAATTAACTAACACTCCTTTATTAATTAAAACTCCTTTTATATGTATATATAAATATATCCTTTTCAAAATGTTTAGCAAAATTCCATTTCAAGTTCAAAAGAAGATTTTCCACTTAAATTTTGCTTCTTTAATCAAGAATTCTCATTGACTCATTTAAGAGATATATGTAATTGCAATGAACGAGGTTGAAAATGAAATAACATATTTATATTATACACTTCATAATTTATATTAACGTTTCAACTTTTGACACAAGTCATAGCTAAAGCATACAACTCCTATAGTAGCATACATTACACTAATACTATACATCACCCACCAGCATAATATCTCATCTCACATCATACATAAGCTATATATAGATATACTAAATAGATAAATAGAAAACTGCCTTCAACTATCATACTCATATTCACCATTCTTTTGAATCAGAGGCCAATGGGGTGTTCCAAAATCCAAAATTTATCATACTTTTACAATCCCTTTTTCATCACTCTCATGCTCGTCATTCGCATCATTTTCATCTTACAATTGCTGCATCTCTCCTTCAGCATAAGGTAGCCATGGCTAGTCCCATGGAACGTGACCGAGACCAATAGGTACTTCCTGCATTTCTTCACCTTCAGCTATTTCTTCGAGTCCTTTCATCTTAACTTCCCACGGGTTTTGAAACACATCAGCTTTTTCCACAGATATTTCCTCATTGTCTCCTTTCATTTCATACCGATTGATGTAAGAACTGGATGATTATTCTTGCTAAATAACATGTTCTCCTTCCATTTCCCAATTCACATTGTCGTCTCCGCTACCGTGGTCTGATATTATGGTTTATGGGTCCTCCATGGGTTCAGATTCCTCCTCCATAGGCTCAGATTCCTCCTCTATAGGCTCCGATTCTGCTATGGGTTCCAATTCAGAATTGGCCGAATCTGTTATCCATATTCCTTCCAAGGATCATGCAGACTTATCATCGTTGGATATAACGATCATTTCTGGAGTAGCGGGTGGGATGAGCATTTCCGACATTAGGTTCCCGTCTTTATCCCTTTTTGTGTATGGGATACACTCCCTATCAGTTCGAGGCCAAATGTTACTCAATGACTGCTTCGATGGTTCTTCCTCATCGCTTGAGAGGATAATGAGATTATCCTTTTCGCCCCAATTTTCTCATGATGACTCACCTTTAGAATACTTTCTTCCATATGGTTTCTTCAAATGTAAATGCATCCGCTTAGATATAGGCTCTAAGCATTTTACTTATTCTAACTCATTCTAATGTCAAGTTATTAATGTCTTATTTACTTAGGCATTTCCTAATATAAATCGGCCTTAACAATAACCTTTTTAAGGGAAAGGATTTTCCAATCACTTGGTGTTATTTTCCCTCAAATCGATCTTTGAAATCAAATTGAGATTTCTATCAAAATGTTTTATCTCCTTTCAAAATCCTTTTGAAATCCCTTATCAAAAAATATATTCCAAATATTCTGTTTCAAATATTTTGAGAACTCTTTTTCAAAAATTCCAATCTACTGTACATTCCTCAACTTATCTAGTTTTCATTCCTTATTAATCCTTTTATTGTTATTATAAGCATCTTATAGTCAAACTGTGAAATTCTAATCATAAGATGTTTATACTTAGTTTTACCTAACTTGATTTTAATCATCCAATACTAAAATTTTGAAGGGTATTCTTTTTTTATTCAAAATGTAATCCAAGGTAAAATTATTTCATTTACTATAATTTCAAAACAAAATCATTTATATATATCATTTACAAATACGCGCTCTTATATAATACACTCAACTCATTCTAGAGTGTTACTAACCCTATCTCTAATGAGTAACTCATCCTAGGGTATTACTAATCCTATCTCTGATGAGACTTTTACCCATGTCTTGCTCAGGTGTTCGCTCAACCTAAGCTCTGATACCAAGTGTGATGACCCACCTCCTCGACCCTCGGAAATCGACATTAATACATCCTTGGCATTCATGTGCCACCAATCCAAGTGCCAAGAGGCAGATTATCATGGAATAAAAGGAAAATAAAGACAGAACAAAATTTTACATGAATGTAATAACATATTTTATTTCAATACATATATATCTTTGCAGCGGAAATTTTAAATACATCTATCAGAGTTAAACATGGACAGTTATAAATAGCTATCGTTACAAAGGCAGAATACAATAGTACATAAGTATTTGAAAAAGAGGTAATAGTAACCTGAAGAATCTTCTAACTCCATGCTCCGAGCTCTTCTAGAATTCTTCTAACTAAACCTAACTACTAGGCTACCCGAAAAAAATAGGACACCTAGAGTTTAAGGGAAATAAACTCCGGGTCAGTCATGTGATTGGTGTGAGGAACTCAAAATACAGATATTTGAAAACAAATGGTACCTCATAAGACCATGCCACACATAAACACGGAATGAGTTTTTACCTTATGATAACCAAAACATTTGCTACGCAAAATGTGAGAATATTATTTTCATGCCCATTCTATTGAAAATACTTTTTAAATAAACTTATGAATCTTAGCCGAAGTTGTTACATTGATTAAATTCCTGCATAATAGCTACAAAGTAGATCCTACAATCATATCCGAAGGCACTTATTGGAAAATGGATTTCCATACGATGGCAAGGTAAGGGACTACCTTCTGTACAGTACATCTCTAGAGGAATGTATCGAGGATCGACATCTTCGAAACCTCTGCTAATCAGAACCAGCTAACCCGCAGACCCATCTAGTGGCGGATAGGACCAAATATGACATCACCCCGGTCATAAATAACCTATTTGTGGCCACAACATACACAATATACTCAACATATAGAAAGTAATCTAGAAGGGTGATGACCATACCCTTATGGGAGCGACCCACATAGTCCTAAAGCAACCCTGTTTTAGCCATTACCAGTTGATGAGGCCAGGGGTAACGATTACCTTTCACATAACACATTCCACTTTGAATGCCACACTGCCATTTTATTATCACACAACTGATTTCTACAAACATATAACTCCTAAGCTCGTATGTCTTAGGAAAGGGTGTTAAGTTAAGAGAAGTTGTGTATTCCGCCACCAAACAGATGATATGTTTATAGAGATCAATCAATGTGATTAGAAATGCAACGTCAGACATTTGTCCATACAAGTTGTCCAGGAACAGGACAAATCGAAGGAACTCTCCTACCACATCCTATCGGGAATCATCCCTAGGACTAGTAGCGAGCAGTCCTTGCATCGAAGATCAAATGAAGATGCTACTGCCACATATATATGATATAGGAAATTTTCCCTAATGGCTAGTGTGAGCGGCCCTTCATTCTATTTACAATCATTCCAAGTCTTCACATCGACTACGTAAATTGGTTCGAAGTGGTTTTCGGATAAGAATCACTCAAATCTGACCCTAGTTCCTTCGAACCAATCATTGATAAAAAGATATTAAGTAAATAGGCGCTTATGGTTAATTACTTTCTTTTTATCAAAAGTACCTTCTAGAGATATATATCTTTAAAATATTTTTTTCCAGTATATATGGAATCATTAAAACTCTCTTTATCTTTGGAAGTACCAAATTGTAACAACCCGCGTATTTTACGATTGTATATTTAAATATTTAATTTAAATATTTAATTTAGTCAGATTATAGTCCGAAAAGCTACTTTTTGCAAATAGCCGAATTAGGACTCGAGACCACTTCCATTGAGTTCAAAATTCCATTTGCGACCTTTTTGAGTATACACATCGATATGTTTGGAGTTCAGTGAATTTTGCTATTTTTCACTTAGGGCTTTGGGCTTGGGTTTGGGTTTCACCCAACTCATCCTATACCCTAACTCAGCCCCCTCTCCTCTCTATTCACTCATTTCATTTCCTAACACTTCAAGCTTTAGAAAAATGGGGGAAGAGAAAAGGAATTAGAAATTCCTAAGCCCTAGATTCATTTGAAAACTCAAGTTCTAGCTCCAAACTCTAGGAGAAGCTTTGGTAAGCATCCTCTTCATCTTCTCCAACTCATTCTCTCTTTAATTTCAGAAATTTCCTTAACCTAACTTAGGAAATGTTCTTCTTTTGAGCTTAGATTCAAGCTTCTTGGGTTGAAGTGAAGAGTGGTTGATCTCTCCTTTGTGATTAAGCTTCTCATTCATTGTTTTTGGGTTTAAAGGTGAGTTTTTGAACTCACATCTTTGTCTATTTCTATCATTGTTGTTAGGTATGAATTCCTAACATCTATTCATGTTCATTTGCTTTTGATTTGAATTGATTTGGTGAACATTTCAATTTTTGGTGTTTTAAAGTCAAAACTTTGAAAATCCTAGCTTTGATTTATGAACATGCTTTTGGTGGTGTATCGAAGAGCCTATAGGGCTGGGTTGTCGATTGGCAAAAACCCCTAAAGCCCATTGCTCGTCCGATCGCAAATTGAGAGAGTTTGCTCTTCATTTTGATTGGCTGGAAAAACAGTTCTAGTGCCAGTCAGTCGACTGGCCTCTGCAGTCAGTCGACTGACTGCAGGAACTGAAACTTTTGGGTTTCTGGATCAGTCGACTGGCCTCTGCAGTCTGTCAACTGACCAACTTGTTTTAGCCTATTTTGCTTGAGGTTCCAATTTTTATCGATTCGTGATTATCCGATTTATTGTTATCATTTATTATTGACTTTGATGACTTCTTTTTCGAGATTCTTTTGAGAATATCCATTTTGATGGATTCGGTATCGATTTCTTTGGATTTGATTCACGTCTTCGTATGTGAATTTTGGTGATTGATTGTTTCTACAATCATTTCTATGCTTTGTCACTTTAAAATACAAAGGTTTCTATACTGGTAGTAAATATTCAAACTCTTTTACAAAGATGATTTCAACTATATTTTTAATACAAAGCTCGTTTATAAAACCGTTTTCTAATCTTTTAGTATATACAAACCTTTACCTCATTCGTATGAGAAAATCTAATTAAACGGCTTAGCAAAACAAGTGGTATGAAACGCTTGCGTTTACTTCACCGGTTAATTTTTGGACTTGTTCGATTGAAACTCTTGTGACAATTTTCAAGTGGAAATCTATAATCTGTTCGTAAATATTTGAGTTAAGCAAGTGGTTATGGGACATGAAGCTAAACTCTTATATTTACTAGCTTAGTGTAATCGACACTTCTTGATGATCGATGATGATCATTTTATGGTTTAGACTAGCGATGTGCGATGTCTCTTTGTCCGCGTGGGGGACTATACCCCGTTCTGTTGAGCTTTGTCTCATTTTTATAGGCTAGCGACCTATGCTTTTATTGGAGTTTGGTTCATCGGGCGTTCGCTGTACTACGTCGTTGTTCTGGATTATTTGTGTTTGGTTCATCGGGCGTAACGTTGTACTACGTCGATGTTCTGGATTATTTGAGTTTGGTTCCTCGGGCATTCGCTGTACTACGTCGTGGCACTGGCTTTATGGTTAGCGACCATGGAATAGTGTTCCGTTTGTGATACACGTGTTGGTGAGTTTTCATGCTCCCGTTTGTGATAGGCCTTCCCCCTTTTTGTGATTTTTGGATTTCTAGTAGATGATTTCTAGAATTTATGTTTCACCAACTTTTGCGATTGGCATTAATATGTTTGTCAATATTTGTGTTTTGGTGAATAATTTAAAGAATGTGATTCTTTTTGGTGCTTTGAGATTCTTGAGATATTGTATGATTTTGTTGTTGTTTAATGTATACTTGTCATAGTATGGCATTTTTGTTATCATACGATTTTGGTCATATCTCTTATCCTATCTCATTTTATATGATATTTATAGCTAGACTGATCCGTTTATTATTTTCTTCTTAAATAATACTCGGGTCAGACCGAGATATTTCAAGTGCTCCCGCTTGACTTCTTATCAGGGTTCGTCACCTGACTTTTGGGCTAACTACTTCGGCGTAGTAGTTTTTGTTAGTATACATTTGAGATAGAGACTCCTTGATGTATACATATTCTTTTGTCTAGCACTTGTATCTATTCTTTTGTGATATTGTGGATCTTGTTTGACCACTACTCTAATTTACACTTCTATGTGTTATATTCGTATCTGTTTCCGCCTTTGAGATATGAACATCTGTGACTGATTTGTGTTATTTTTATTTCTATATTTGTTTCCGAGGTCCACTTAGCCACTGTGTGGTAGCTTTGAGTTTGTATTGGTATGTCGGATTTCCTCTTGAAATTAAATGCATGTTATACTATCTGACATATCGGTGCTCGCACAAAGCAATGACACAGATGGTCGCTCCTCAACAACCTTATTCTTCGCGCTAGTTGACGGCATTACTCCGTAGTGTCCTTGGCTAGCATGAGTATAGAGGTGGGGCGTCACAGCATGGTATCAGAGCCAAACTTCGGAACAATGTAGAATAATCTAGCAAGGATCATTGTCCTAAGTCTTTCTTAAGAATCGTGCCATTGGATTTAATTCGAGTCTTCGTACCGTTTTATCCTATTTTCTTTTGTGATGCCTTGTTTTATCAATCAAGTTTGTTTGATATTCATTTTGTGAATAACCATTTTTCCTCTTTTCTTTCTTTCTATAGGAAGAGAAATGGTTAGACCAGGCCGTCCCAGCGCCGGTCAATCCAGTGCTACTCCTCAGGATGGAGTGTTTATGTCTGCTCAATAGCTCTTAGATCTTGTAAAGAATGCTCAAGCTGCCGGACCCATTCCAGCGCCTACTCACCCTAAATCCGGGTTTGCATGCTTGTGCAGAGATTATACCACATTTCGCACTCGTTATGATTCTTGTGAGTGGTTTGTTACGTCATTCGGTTTGACGAACCTTCTACCTTATTTCATCCATCTTATTAATCGAGTATTCGACGAATATTTCGATGAAACCATCCTTGTATTCATTGATTTTGGATGAAAACACCAACTTAAAATTTTGCAAATCTTTTTCATAAGATTTATTTATGAGTATAATTGGATTTTTGTTCTTAAAACGAGCAAAGAATATTCGTAAAGTTTTTAAGAGATGTTTTTATCATAAAGAAGATGATTTTATGTTGTTTTGCCCATTGTGCTTTAAGAATTCTGGTAGATGCGCTTGATCAACGTTATCGATAGGAATTTCCTAAATGCTATGATGAGACAATCAAACACAGTAAATTGACTTGGAACAAGTAAATTTTTCTAGAAAGATGATTACATAAAGTTAATTGTAATTTTGAAAGTTTTAGCTCTTCGGGAAAGAGGATCATAAAAGAACTCTTTTCCGATACTCCTATTCTTGTGATTCCTGAGGGGAACCAAAACTTCACTGTTTGTACCGATGCTTGTCGTATTGGTTTGGGTGCCATTATCTTATAAAGGGGATGTGTTATCACATATGCTTCTTGACAATTAAAGCTTGTCGAAACTAGATATGCCATTCATGATCTGGTGCTCGCGGCTATTGTTTTCGCTCTTTGAATTTGGTGTCGTTATCTTTTGGGAGAGAAATTTGTTCTCTACACCGATCATAAATCTCTGAAATAGTTATTTTCTCAAAAGGAACTTAATTTGAGTCAACAACGTTGGCTTGAGTTCCTTACATCTTATGATCTTGATATTCTTTGTACTCCGGAAAAGGGTAATCGTGTTGCCGATGCCCTTAGCCGAAAGCAACAAGCAGTTGTTTCAATGGTGATATCTGAATGGAATGATCTCGAGACTTTATCCACTTGTGAGATTCGAGATCGTGAATCCAATTTATGTTCATATCTTGTTTTGTGTAGCCTTGAGGCTCGTCCTTCTCTTTTGGATCGTTCCTCTTTTGGCTAGACTCTATGTAAAAGAAATTGTTAAGTTACATAGAGTTCCTACTTCTATTGTTAGCGATTGTGATCCATTATTTTACTAGTGGATTTTGGTAAGGTCTTCAAAAGCTTTGGGAACAAAGCTTAATTTTTGCACCGCTTTTTATCCTCAATCCGATGGAAAAATAGAGCGTGTGAGTCAAATTCTTGAAGATCTTCTTCGTTCATGTGTTCTTGATTTTGGTGGAAGTTAGGAAGATCATATTTCTCTTGTTGAGTTTTCTTCCAATAATAGCTTCCAACCTTGTATTGGTATGGTACCTTTCGAGGCACTGTTCGGAAGGCCGTGCCGATCTCCTTTGTGTTGGCTTGAAGCTGGTGAGAAGCTGGTTTTAGGTCCAGATTTTATTTGTGTTTCACCTATGATGGGTGTTGTGCGTTTCAGTTGATCGGGAAAATTAGCACCTCGATATATGGGTTCATTTCCCATCACCGAACGCATTGGTTCCGTGGCTTATCGCCTTTTTTTACCGGCTCAATTTTCTGCTATTCATGACGTTTTCCACATCACTCGTCTATGGAAATGCCTTAGGGATTTCGATTTTATTCTTGAGCCCGGTGTTGTTGAAGAAATTGAGGTTTCACCAGATTTGACTTATGAGCAACATCCTATTCGCATCATTGCTTTGGAGGTTGAGCGCCTTCGAAATAAAGATTTCCGTTTTTGTGAAAGTTCAATGGTTCTCAAATCCCAAGGATTGCTCTTAGGAATCCTGAGAATTCATCGAGCGAACATGTTCGGGCTTACTCTTTCATGCTCTTTATGGTGAACTTCTTATTTAAAAATTTTCTTTTATGTTGATATGCTTACATGGTTGTTACTCTTTATCTTCTCCTTAAGTATTGCGAGGACGCAATTTCTTTAAGGTGGGGAGTCTGTAACAACCCGCATATTTTACGATTGTATATTTAAATATAGCATCGTTAGTCGGATTATAGTTCGAAAAGCTACTTTTTGCAAATAGCCAAATTAGGACTTGAGACCACTTCCATTGAGTTCAAAATGCCGTTTGCGACCTTTTTGAGTATAAGCATCGATATGTTTGGAGTTGAGTGAATTTTGCTATTTTTCACTTAGGGCTTTGGGCTTGGGTTTGGGTTTCACCCAACTCATCCTATACCCTAACTCAGCCCCCTCTCCTCTCCATTCACTCATTTCATTTCCTAACACTTCAAGCTTTAGAAAAATGGGGGAAGAGAAAAGGAATTAGAAATTCCTAAGCCCTAGATTCATTTGAAAACTCAAGTTCTAGCTCCAAACTCTAGGAGAAGCTTTGGTAAGCATCCTCTTCATCTTCTCCAACTCATTTTCCCTTTTAATTTCAGAAATTTCCTAAACCTAACTTAGGAAATGTTCTTCTTTTGAGCTTAGATTCAAGCTTCTTGGGTTGAAGTGAAGAGTGGTTGATATCTCCTTTGTGATTAAGCTTCTCATTCATTGTTTTTGGGTTTAAAGGTGAGTTTTTGAACTCACATCTTTGTCTATTTCTATCATTGTTGTTAGGTATGAATTCCTAACATCTATTCATGTTCATTTGCTTTTGATTTGAATTGATTTGGTGAACATTTCAATTTTTTTGTGTTTTGAAGTCAAAACTTTGAAAATCCTAGCTTTGATTTATGAACATGCTTTTGGTGGTGTATCGAAGAGCCTATAGGGTTGGGTTGTCGATTGGCAAAAACCCCTAAAGCCCATTGCTCGTCCGATCGCAAATTGAGAGAGTTTGCTCTTTATTTTGATTGGTTGGAAAAACAGTTCCAGTGCCAGTCAGTCGACTAGCCTCTGCAGTCATTCGACTGACTGCAGGAACTGAAACTTTTGGGTTTCTGGATCAGTCGACTAACCTCTGCAGTCAGTCGACTTACCTGCATGTTTCAGCCTATTTGGCCTATTTTGCTTGAGGTTCCCATTTTTATCGATTCATGATTATCTGATTTATTGTTATCATTTATTATTGACTTTGATGACTTCTTTTTCAGGATTCGTTTGAGAATATCCATTTTGATGGATTCTGTATCGATTTCTTTGGATTTGATTCACGTCTTCGTATGTGGATTTTGGTGATTGATTGTTTCTACAATCATTTCTATGCTTTGTCACTTTAAAATACAAAGGTTTCTATACTAGTAGTAAATAGTCAAACTCTTTTATAAAGATGATTTCAACTCTATTTTTAATACAAAGCTCGTTTATAAAACCGTTTTCTAATCTATTAGTATATACAAACCTTTACCTCATTCGTATGAGAAAATCTAATTAAACGGCTTAGCAAAACAAGTGGTATGAAACGCTTGCGTTTACTTCGCCGGTTAATTTTTGGACTTGTTCGATTGAAACTCTTGTGACAATTTTCGAGTGGAAATCAACAATCTGTTCGTAAATATTTGAGTTAAGCAAGTGGTTATGGTACATGAAGCTAAACTCTTATATTTACTAGCTTAGTGTAATCGACACTTCTTGATGATGGATGATGATCATTTTATGGTTTAGACTAGCGATGTGCGATGTCTCTTTGTCAGCGTGGGGGACTATACCTCGTTCTGTTGAGCTTCGTCTCATTTTTATAGGCTAGCAACCTATGCTTTTATTGGAGTTCGGTTCATCGGGCGTTTGCTGTACTACGTCGTTGTTCCGGATTATTTGTGTTTGGTTCATCGGGCATAAGTTGTACTACGTCGATGTTCTGGATTATTTGAGTTTGGTTCCTCGGGCGTTCGCTGTACTACGTCGTGGCACCGGCTTTATGGTTAGCGACCATGGAATAACGTTCCGTTTGTGATACACGTGTTGGTGAGTTTTCATGCTCCCGTTTTTGATAGGCCTTCCCCCTTTTTGTGATTTATGGATTTCTAGTAGATGATTTCTAGAATTTATGTTTCACCAACTTTTGCGATTGGCATTAATATGTTTGTCAATATTTGTGTTTTGGTGAATAATTTAAAGAATGTGATTCTTTTTGGTGCTTTGAGATTTTTGAGATATTGTATGATTTTGTTGTTGTTTAATGTATACTTGTCACAGTATGGCATTTTTGTTATCATATGATTTTCGTCATATCTCTTATCCTATCTCATTTTATATGATATTTATAGCTAAACTGATCCGTTTATTATTTTCTTCTTAAATAATACTCGGGTCAGACAGAGATATTTTAGGTGCTCCCGCTTGATTTCTTATTAGGGTTCGTCACCTGACTTTTGGGCTAACTACTTTGGCGTAGTAGTTTTTGTTAGTATACATTTGAGATAGAGACTCCTTGATGTATACATATTCTTTTGTCTAGCACTTGTATCTATTCTTTTGTGATATTGTGGATCTTGTTTGACCACTACTCTAATTTACACTTCTATGTGTTATATTCATATCTATTTCCACCTTTGAGATATGTGATATCCCGGGAATTTGGACAATATCAATTTAATAATCTGCATTGGAAATTAAATTGATTTGATGATCTTTGTTAATAAAATTGAATAAATTTAATAATCTAATTAAAATAAATATTTAATTAGTGATTTATCTTTTAAAAGTTTAATAAAATATTTTCTATTTATAATATATATGTATAATTGTATATATTGTAAATAGATGAGTTGGTTTGAATTTAACAAATGAAATTATGTTTTCAAATTTCTAATATTTTGGGTAATTTGTAAATCATGATTTAATTTAATATTAAGCTTTTTAATAAATAACTATATAGTTTTAAAATACATATTATAAATGTTTAATTGTTAAAATGGATTTTAGCTTAAAGTTCAAATTTAAATAAAAGATTTGTTTTATTTCTTTACTTGATATATATGATTTTAAAATAGAAGTAATCTATAATTTCTTTTATAAATTATTTAAATAGTCGAATTTGATATTTTCAAATAATAATTATAATACTTTGTTTTTATAAATATGAATAGACTTTGATAAAATAGAATTGTTATTTTAAATGGTAATTATATATGCATATATATAACTTGATTTTTAATTGGAGTTTTAATTTAATTTAAATTTGAATTTGAATTTGATGTTGTGAAATTTAAAAGAATAAATACTTAAAGTATTTAAATAGGCTTTTATTTATAATTTGTTTTGTTTTATTTTTCTATAAAAGAAAATGAAGAAATTCATTTATTTATACATAAGAAATAATAAATTAAGGTTTAAAAGCTTTTGTAAATAATTTAAAATTAAAATGAAATACTTAAATTACATGTGTAAGCCTCTTAACACCCTAATATAACATGTGTTAAGTCATGAATTAAGCAATGAGACAAGTGTTAATTGATAAGTGAATATGATGACAAATGTCATCTTTAATTTTATTTTTCTTTTATTTTGATAAATCACATTTTCACTTATATAAACATTGCTTCAACCCTTCCTTTCTTTTTCTATTTCTTTTGCCAAAACTAAGAAAAAGTTTCAGCCGTATAAAATCTCAAAACAGATCTGTAATTCATTTCTTTCCTATATTTTCCAATTCAAAGCCAAGAATAACTCAAACCAAAATCTGATAATCATATTTCCTCAAACAAATTCCTCAAAACAACAAATCTGGAAATCAATACTTCCAAACCAGAAATAAATTCTATAATCTGTAATTTACCTCCTCCTCAAACAAATATCTATTCAAATTTTCATTAGCCTGTAATCTTCTTCAACTCTGAAATTGTCTGAAGCTCTCTTCAAAAATCAGTAACCTGAAAAGCAATTTCTGCAAACATGCAACGGCACTTCATCCATGCCTGCATTTTTCACCTGGAAACATGAAAGCAAATTGTAGAATCTGAAAGCAAATTCAAAAGCTTGCAAGCATCTTTCCAGTAATTCAAGTTTAAGATTTTCATAAGCAAAAGATATGCCAGCAACTCAACTTTTAAAGATTCAAGCTATTTTCAAAAATGGAAGCTCTGTCTTCATTCTAAAATTGGTGAGTAACTCTTAACATTTAAAATACAAATGGTTGCATGCTAGTAGTGGTCGAATATAAATGAGTATTGCATATATCTATAAGTGAATGTCTATAGGTAATTGTATGTTTGTCTGTAATATTCTCTGTTCTTGTTTTCCTGATTGTTAAAACAGTTCAAATCTATTGCATGTGAGAAATTAATATGGATATGATATAATATGTTTGCATGAATGATTCATTTCTGAAATATGATTGAAACTACCCTGTATACATGGATGTAATTGTTTGAACTACTGAGTATATACATATGTGCATATCTGTCTGGCCTCTGTTTGATTCTAACAGACTAAACAAGTTTAAAATTCTATATCTCTAGATCGAATTCAAATCTGTTGATGTTATAAACTATGAAAACGTTTATTTTTGTGTGTAGTTTAAGTTAAAAATAATCCTATGGATAGATTATGCTGTATAGTTAACAAGTGATAAGTTTTACAGTAAATAACCAAATTTGGTGGAAATTTAATGTATTTAAAACAAGAATTCAAGCACGCTATTTAGATTCTTTTATAGAAATAAGAATTTTAGAAGTAAAATTGTGATTTTTAGTAGTTCATAATGTAAGGAATTTTAAGAGGACCAATTTCTCTTTAAAAATTAATTTCACAACCGTGGGTGGGGGAGACATCGGGACGGTGACGCTGGGAGGTGCGCGTAGTTATGGTGAAGAGCTTGACCGTGGCCATTTGTTGGATTAAGGCTTGGATTGGGTTGGGTGATGGATTTTAGGGTTTTAAGGCCAGTTTTACTCGTATGGGTTTAAAGAGGAACTGCGTCAATCTCGAGGTGTTTCAGGCGATCGGTCATGGGGGAATCGGAGCTGGATATCATGGCGTGGCTTTGGGTTGAACGGCGTGAGTCCTGGAGGTCGGAGGTGACGATCAGCGATCGATTTCCGATCAGATTTTGGTTCCTGTTTTGTTCGAGATTGTTCGTTTTCGTTTGACCGTAAATTTTGTAGTTCCGTTTGGTCGAGTTGATCGTTGAGATCGTTTGCAGCTTGGAGAATGCCGGAGAGATGGTCGGAAACGTCGCCGTGGGTTGGTGCACGTGCACGTGCACGTCTGAGTATCTGATGTGTTTGGGGAAGAAGGAGGAGCGACCCGGGTATGTTCTCGTGATTTTTGGTAGAAGACTCGAAGTGATTCTCGTGGTTTTTGAAAGTATAACTCGGGTTGAATGGTGTTACAGGTTTTACAGAAACCTGTTTGATCAGTTTTTAAATTTTAAAATAAAATTTAAAACTGATGTTTAAATCTAAAAGTAAAGTTTAAATAAGTTTAGTTTTTAAATCTGGAGTTTAAGTTAAAATCTCAGTTTTTAAATAAGATAAAGTATTTGAATTTTGAATTGATTTAACAACATTAAAAAGGATTTAAATAGTTTTATAACTTTGTTAAAGTTAAACTTGTCTTCATTTTAAATCTTAAATTAAAATGAAATTTAAATGTAAATTTAAAGGTAATTTGGTTTAAATGCTTTATTAATGATATTTTAATCATTAATAGGAATAAAGTGTTATCTTTAAGATAATTAAGATTTAATGATATGGGATAAAATGAATTATTAAGGTAATTAAAAATAATTAATCAATTTAATTAATTTATGACTTGGGTTAATAAATTAGTAATTAAGGGTTTAAAACTTTATTGATGAAGGATTAATTAAATTAATTTAAAGGTTAATTAATTTGAATTAAGGATCATTAATTTTATAAGTTAATGGTTAGGAATAAATTAATCAAGTAATTAAGGTTTAATTAAGTTATAGTTAAGTACTTAATTAATTAAGTAATTAGAGATTAATTTATTGATAATTAGGATTAATTAAGTTGTAATTAATAATGGTTAATTAATGTTTAATTATTTTAGAAAGGTAATTAAAATAATTAATAGTTAATGTAGATCATTAACTAAGGATAATTAATTAATGTGATTAATTTTGATAATTAATTAAGTTTAATTAATTTAAAGGATAATCATTTGTGAAATTAATAAAATTACTTAATGGAAGAAATTAAGAAATTAATTACTCATTGTAATTAATTGAGTTTAAATTGATAAGTTAAGTTAATTAATTTAGTTTAATTAATTTAAGATAATCATTTAATGATTTGTATAATTACTTAATGTAATTTAAGGAGGTATAATTACTTAGGAAAGTAATTAATGGGTAATTACTGATATAATTAACAAAGTAATTAAGGATAGTTAATTACTTAATGGAAATTAATCAAGGGATTAATTAAGAAATTAATTAAGGAATAATTAATTTATTTTAAGAAGTAATTAAGGTTAGTTAATTGCTGAATGTGATTAATCAATAATGATTAATAATTATGGTTTAATTAAAGATTAATTACTCAATGTAATTAATTTAGATAAAGTAATTAATGATAAAATGTAATTAAGGATCATTAATTTA
Source organism: Allium fistulosum (assembly GCA_030737815.1). Taxonomy (NCBI): domain Eukaryota; kingdom Viridiplantae; phylum Streptophyta; class Magnoliopsida; order Asparagales; family Amaryllidaceae; genus Allium; species Allium fistulosum. The sequence continues at coordinate 538,010,188 of CM060901.1, read as the reverse complement.
TATAATTATGATGTAATTAAGAATTGATTAATTAAGTAATAATTATAAATGAAGTGATTAATTAATGTAATTAATTAAGGAGTAATGTAATTAATTATAGTTAATTAATAAAAGAAGTAATTAAAGGTTAATTACTATAAGTGGTTAAGAATAATTAATTTGTATAATTAATTTAATACTAATTACTTGAATGTAATTAAATAATTAATCAAGGATGATTAATTAAATTGAATAATTGGATGATGATTGATTAATTGATTGATAATTAATTAATAATGATTTAAGCAAGATTTTAATGATGGAAGTAATTAATTTAATTTACTTTAAATTAATTAGAGATGAAATATTTAATTTAATTCATTTTAAATTAACTATATATGGTGATTAATAAATCATTGCTTAAGGATACTGAATGATATTGATTTACCTTGAATGGTTTGAGATCTCAGATATGAGATAATAGATATTGTGTGATTTGGATGCTTTGGTTGCATAATGATATGAATTATCTGCTTTTAATGATAATGTCGATTATCTATTGTGAATTATCTATCTGTATGTAAATAGATAATAGAATTGAATTGTTTTAACTTTAAAACAACTTGGCCTTAAAAGATACGTTTTGGATTTCGATGAGACCGGGATCGGGTTTCCGTATACCGGATTTCCAGGTCTGGAGACCCGAATACCACATCGATCCAAATTTACGTTAGGTCGTGAAATCAAATTGGAGCAAGTGAAGACTCGAGGTGTAAGAACGATTCTTTGTCAATATAACTCTGAGGGTGATTCCGTAATGAGTTGACGGAGATAGTACTTTCAGATTCGAGATGAAGATTCAGAGTGCAAGGGTTATGGTCGTTAACTCTGAGGGTGATTCCAATACGAGTGTAACGAGATAATGCCTTCGGTTTCGTTCGAACCCGGAACGAACTTGTATGGATTGAATGCTTTCAGAACATCGTCAGGTGGACGATGAGCATTCTAAGTGATGTCCTGATTAAAGGTAATCGTAGCCTCAAGCCTCATCAAACCGGGAATGGCTAAAACAGGGGAGGTGCAGCAAGGTTAGTGGGTAGCACCCAAGTAGGACAAGATTATCCCTGTCTAGAGGTCCCTTCTTATTATTCGGTTGTGTGGGCAGTTGATTGCAACAACTGCTGGGATATCTTGTGCGGGAATTATCCAGTAAGGGATGTTCCGGCCTTGTGTTGCAGGGGATTGGGAGTGATCCTCGGTACGGTGATCTAGGCCACGTACTGTGACGGGCGGTACCCCGGTAGCCCTGCCATTGTATGGAATCCAAAATCCAATAAGTGCCGTACGTATTAGTTGTGCCCAACTATGTTGGAACGTGAGATGTAAGCATTCCAGCTATTTCTGTATTTTACTTGAAAACCCTAGACCCTATTATAATACAATCGAATTTCCTATCAAATGTTTTGGTTAGCGTAAGGTAAAAACTTACCCATGTTTATTTGTGGGAAGTCTTACGTGATACCTTTTCTTTCGAAATGGTTTTTGAAGTTAAACAAGTTTAACCTGTTACTCACACCAGACCCATGTCTGACCCAAGTGTTTATTTCTGTTTTATAAACTCTTGGGTACTCAAATTTTTACGAGTAGCCAAGGGATTCAGGTTAGCTTTGACGAGTTATCTGGAGGAGCAATGGAGCAGGAGGCTTCGGCGTTGTAGATATAGATAGTAGTTCCGCTGTGTTAATCTCTGAATAGAGTTTTGTGTTGAGTTGTAATAACTAGACAGATGGTTATAACTGTCTAGTATGTGTTGTATAATCTGTGTAACTCTGATAATCATTGTATATGATGTAATACTTTTGTTATTAATATAAATTATTCGTTCCGCTGTTGAGATTCTGTTGTTGTTCTTTCTTTCTTCTCTTCTTTTCTACTTTCTCACCTCTTTCTTTTCTTCAAAACGATGCGTCTTCCTTGTCGTAGGATGGCGGGTCGTTACAGTGGTATCAGAGCAATAGGTTGAGTGAATACCTAGGCTCTGGAGTGGTGTCTATCTTGAGAGAGCGTATTTGTAATTTTTATATATTTATTCTACCTATTGTTGGATTACCTGTTCGGGTTTTCCAAATTAAGTTATAAGGGTAGATGAGGTAGGCTGTGTGTAACATGACTACCATTGATTGGAGTTTGAATGTTTGGAGTTAGAAGTGTATCTGATGAGACTGTAGACCAAATACCGTCTCGAGTAAGCTTTGCTGTGGTGAAGGATTTCATCAATCTCCGAAGGAAACTGTTTAAGGTTCGGAGTCAATCTTTGAAGTGCAGTTGGATGAGTAGAGTTTGGATCTACCAGTTAAGCAGAAGCGAGTGATGGTATCTTGGTAACTTCTGGAGGAAGTAGTTGTATGATGAGATACAATGACCATGGATGTTTCCGAAGATGTTTTCTTTGGAACAAGTTTAAGGAGTAAGTCTGCTTCAGTGTTGTGGATGAGTTCAGCATAGCGTCTCTGTTGGAGGTTCGAGTTTCTCGAAGAGCTTTGGATTAGGAAGTCCTTGGCATCTGTGGCAGCAGTGCAGTTCGGAGTGTTTTGTGTATTAGCAGGAAGTTTTCTAGCTGAGCAGTTTTTCTAAAGATGGAGTTCAGAAGTAGCAGAATATATCCATTTCTTCGATGAATTGGATAGATAAGTGTAAGCTATTCTGATTTGTTAAGAGAGAATAGTATCTTTGGATACTGGACTGGGTTGATCGCAAAAGTGACTTGCGATAGTTTGAGTGATCTTTGAGTTATTGAAGATTTTATGGATGTCTTCAGGGAAGTCAGAAGTTGTCTGCATCTGGAGATGAGTTTTCTTATCGACAGGATTCCAGGAGTGGTACCGGTGGTTCAGTCTAGTTGAAGGATAGTTCCTAGAGATAGAGTTTGGTGAAGCAGCTCAAGTTTTGATGGAGTATCTGAGTATTCTTTATGAATTTGTTGAACCATTTCTTCTGGGATGAGTTGTACAGTCTGTGTGGTGTTCTTCATCGACATTCTTATCTACTTCAGATCAGAGTTGTACAACAGAAGCAATTTGGAAGTGCATCTCTGTATAGGAGAAGTAAGTTCAGTCTTCTTTTGTTTGAGGAGTAAAGTTGTGGATCTCTTCCTTGTTTTGATTTGAATAAGTATTTGGTTTTCCGGATTAAATTGTCAGTTTGGACAACTGGAATTCGTTGTGTTTTACGTATCTCTGAGGGAGTACGTATTTGATCTATCATTGGTTTTGGAACCAGCAGTTCAGGAGGTTTGGTAGTTGAGTCAGACTCGTCTGTAGTCTAATATCCTGTCTAGTTCTGTAGATCTAGATGAATAGGAGTTCTGTAGCTTCGTAGTTTAGATTGTTTGTAGAGCGAGTGTCCCGGTATATATATATACTTGGGGAAACTCGGAAAATTTTATCCAGAATTTTTGTCTGAATAATTAGAATTGTTTGATTGGATGATGGTTTGCTATGGTTGTTAGCATATGGTTGATAATATATGCTTGTTAAATCTTGAATAGATTATTAAATTATCTTTGTTTAAATTTCGGGGACGAAATTATTTTAAGGGGGGAGGAATGTGATATCCCGGGAATTTGGACAATATCAATTTAATAATCTGCATTGGAAATTAAATTGATTTGATGATCTTTGTTAATAAAATTGAATAAATTTAATAATCTAATTAAAATAAATATTTAATTAGTGATTTATCTTTTAAAAGTTTAATAAAATATTTTCTATTTATAATATATATGTATAATTGTATATATTGTAAATAGATGAGTTGGTTTGAATTTAACAAATGAAATTATGTTTTCAAATTTCTAATATTTTGGGTAATTTGTAAATCATGATTTAATTTAATATTAAGCTTTTTAATAAATAACTATATAGTTTTAAAATACATATTATAAATGTTTAATTGTTAAAATGGATTTTAGCTTAAAGTTCAAATTTAAATAAAAGATTTGTTTTATTTCTTTACTTGATATATATGATTTTAAAATAGAAGTAATCTATAATTTCTTTTATAAATTATTTAAATAGTCGAATTTGATATTTTCAAATAATAATTATAATACTTTGTTTTTATAAATATGAATAGACTTTGATAAAATAGAATTGTTATTTTAAATGGTAATTATATATGCATATATATAACTTGATTTTTAATTGGAGTTTTAATTTAATTTAAATTTGAATTTGAATTTGATGTTGTGAAATTTAAAAGAATAAATACTTAAAGTATTTAAATAGGCTTTTATTTATAATTTGTTTTGTTTTATTTTTCTATAAAAGAAAATGAAGAAATTCATTTATTTATACATAAGAAATAATAAATTAAGGTTTAAAAGCTTTTGTAAATAATTTAAAATTAAAATGAAATACTTAAATTACATGTGTAAGCCTCTTAACACCCTAATATAACATGTGTTAAGTCATGAATTAAGCAATGAGACAAGTGTTAATTGATAAGTGAATATGATGACAAATGTCATCTTTAATTTTATTTTTCTTTTATTTTGATAAATCACATTTTCACTTATATAAACATTGCTTCAACCCTTCCTTTCTTTTTCTATTTCTTTTGCCAAAACTAAGAAAAAGTTTCAGCCGTATAAAATCTCAAAACAGATCTGTAATTCATTTCTTTCCTATATTTTCCAATTCAAAGCCAAGAATAACTCAAACCAAAATCTGATAATCATATTTCCTCAAACAAATTCCTCAAAACAACAAATCTGGAAATCAATACTTCCAAACCAGAAATAAATTCTATAATCTGTAATTTACCTCCTCCTCAAACAAATATCTATTCAAATTTTCATTAGCCTGTAATCTTCTTCAACTCTGAAATTGTCTGAAGCTCTCTTCAAAAATCAGTAACCTGAAAAGCAATTTCTGCAAACATGCAACGGCACTTCATCCATGCCTGCATTTTTCACCTGGAAACATGAAAGCAAATTGTAGAATCTGAAAGCAAATTCAAAAGCTTGCAAGCATCTTTCCAGTAATTCAAGTTTAAGATTTTCATAAGCAAAAGATATGCCAGCAACTCAACTTTTAAAGATTCAAGCTATTTTCAAAAATGGAAGCTCTGTCTTCATTCTAAAATTGGTGAGTAACTCTTAACATTTAAAATACAAATGGTTGCATGCTAGTAGTGGTCGAATATAAATGAGTATTGCATATATCTATAAGTGAATGTCTATAGGTAATTGTATGTTTGTCTGTAATATTCTCTGTTCTTGTTTTCCTGATTGTTAAAACAGTTCAAATCTATTGCATGTGAGAAATTAATATGGATATGATATAATATGTTTGCATGAATGATTCATTTCTGAAATATGATTGAAACTACCCTGTATACATGGATGTAATTGTTTGAACTACTGAGTATATACATATGTGCATATCTGTCTGGCCTCTGTTTGATTCTAACAGACTAAACAAGTTTAAAATTCTATATCTCTAGATCGAATTCAAATCTGTTGATGTTATAAACTATGAAAACGTTTATTTTTGTGTGTAGTTTAAGTTAAAAATAATCCTATGGATAGATTATGCTGTATAGTTAACAAGTGATAAGTTTTACAGTAAATAACCAAATTTGGTGGAAATTTAATGTATTTAAAACAAGAATTCAAGCACGCTATTTAGATTCTTTTATAGAAATAAGAATTTTAGAAGTAAAATTGTGATTTTTAGTAGTTCATAATGTAAGGAATTTTAAGAGGACCAATTTCTCTTTAAAAATTAATTTCACAACCGTGGGTGGGGGAGACATCGGGACGGTGACGCTGGGAGGTGCGCGTAGTTATGGTGAAGAGCTTGACCGTGGCCATTTGTTGGATTAAGGCTTGGATTGGGTTGGGTGATGGATTTTAGGGTTTTAAGGCCAGTTTTACTCGTATGGGTTTAAAGAGGAACTGCGTCAATCTCGAGGTGTTTCAGGCGATCGGTCATGGGGGAATCGGAGCTGGATATCATGGCGTGGCTTTGGGTTGAACGGCGTGAGGCCTGGAGGTCGGAGGTGACGATCAGCGATCGATTTCCGATCAGATTTTGGTTCCTGTTTTGTTCGAGATTGTTCGTTTTCGTTTGACCGTAAATTTTGTAGTTCCGTTTGGTCGAGTTGATCGTTGAGATCGTTTGCAGCTTGGAGAATGCCGGAGAGATGGTCGGAAACGTCGCCGTGGGTTGGTGCACGTGCACGTGCACGTCTGAGTATCTGATGTGTTTGGGGAAGAAGGAGGAGCGACCCGGGTATGTTCTCGTGATTTTTGGTAGAAGACTCGAAGTGATTCTCGTGGTTTTTGAAAGTATAACTCGGGTTGAATGGTGTTACAGGTTTTACAGAAACCTGTTTGATCAGTTTTTAAATTTTAAAATAAAATTTAAAACTGATGTTTAAATCTAAAAGTAAAGTTTAAATAAGTTTAGTTTTTAAATCTGGAGTTTAAGTTAAAATCTCAGTTTTTAAATAAGATAAAGTATTTGAATTTTGAATTGATTTAACAACATTAAAAAGGATTTAAATAGTTTTATAACTTTGTTAAAGTTAAACTTGTCTTCATTTTAAATCTTAAATTAAAATGAAATTTAAATGTAAATTTAAAGGTAATTTGGTTTAAATGCTTTATTAATGATATTTTAATCATTAATAGGAATAAAGTGTTATCTTTAAGATAATTAAGATTTAATGATATGGGATAAAATGAATTATTAAGGTAATTAAAAATAATTAATCAATTTAATTAATTTATGACTTGGGTTAATAAATTAGTAATTAAGGGTTTAAAACTTTATTGATGAAGGATTAATTAAATTAATTTAAAGGTTAATTAATTTGAATTAAGGATCATTAATTTTATAAGTTAATGGTTAGGAATAAATTAATCAAGTAATTAAGGTTTAATTAAGTTATAGTTAAGTACTTAATTAATTAAGTAATTAGAGATTAATTTATTGATAATTAGGATTAATTAAGTTGTAATTAATAATGGTTAATTAATGTTTAATTATTTTAGAAAGGTAATTAAAATAATTAATAGTTAATGTAGATCATTAACTAAGGATAATTAATTAATGTGATTAATTTTGATAATTAATTAAGTTTAATTAATTTAAAGGATAATCATTTGTGAAATTAATAAAATTACTTAATGGAAGAAATTAAGAAATTAATTACTCATTGTAATTAATTGAGTTTAAATTGATAAGTTAAGTTAATTAATTTAGTTTAATTAATTTAAGATAATCATTTAATGATTTGTATAATTACTTAATGTAATTTAAGGAGGTATAATTACTTAGGAAAGTAATTAATGGGTAATTACTGATATAATTAACAAAGTAATTAAGGATAGTTAATTACTTAATGGAAATTAATCAAGGGATTAATTAAGAAATTAATTAAGGAATAATTAATTTATTTTAAGAAGTAATTAAGGTTAGTTAATTGCTGAATGTGATTAATCAATAATGATTAATAATTATGGTTTAATTAAAGATTAATTACTCAATGTAATTAATTTAGATAAAGTAATTAATGATAAAATGTAATTAAGGATCATTAATTTATATAATTATGATGTAATTAAGAATTGATTAATTAAGTAATAATTATAAATGAAGTGATTAATTAATGTAATTAATTAAGGAGTAATGTAATTAATTATAGTTAATTAATAAAAGAAGTAATTAAAGGTTAATTACTATAAGTGGTTAAGAATAATTAATTTGTATAATTAATTTAATACTAATTACTTGAATGTAATTAAATAATTAATCAAGGATGATTAATTAAATTGAATAATTGGATGATGATTGATTAATTGATTGATAATTAATTAATAATGATTTAAGCAAGATTTTAATGATGGAAGTAATTAATTTAATTTACTTTAAATTAATTAGAGATGAAATATTTAATTTAATTCATTTTAAATTAACTATATATGGTGATTAATAAATCATTGCTTAAGGATACTGAATGATATTGATTTACCTTGAATGGTTTGAGATCTCAGATATGAGATAATAGATATTGTGTGATTTGGATGCTTTGGTTGCATAATGATATGAATTATCTGCTTTTAATGATAATGTCGATTATCTATTGTGAATTATCTATCTGTATGTAAATAGATAATAGAATTGAATTGTTTTAACTTTAAAACAACTTGGCCTTAAAAGATACGTTTTGGATTTCGATGAGACCGGGATCGGGTTTCCGTATACCGGATTTCCAGGTCTGGAGACCCGAATACCACATCGATCCAAATTTACGTTAGGTCGTGAAATCAAATTGGAGCAAGTGAAGACTCGAGGTGTAAGAACGATTCTTTGTCAATATAACTCTGAGGGTGATTCCGTAATGAGTTGACGGAGATAGTACTTTCAGATTCGAGATGAAGATTCAGAGTGCAAGGGTTATGGTCGTTAACTCTGAGGGTGATTCCAATACGAGTGTAACGAGATAATGCCTTCGGTTTCGTTCGAACCCGGAACGAACTTGTATGGATTGAATGCTTTCAGAACATCGTCAGGTGGACGATGAGCATTCTAAGTGATGTCCTGATTAAAGGTAATCGTAGCCTCAAGCCTCATCAAACCGGGAATGGCTAAAACAGGGGAGGTGCAGCAAGGTTAGTGGGTAGCACCCAAGTAGGACAAGATTATCCCTGTCTAGAGGTCCCTTCTTATTATTCGGTTGTGTGGGCAGTTGATTGCAACAACTGCTGGGATATCTTGTGCGGGAATTATCCAGTAAGGGATGTTCCGGCCTTGTGTTGCAGGGGATTGGGAGTGATCCTCGGTACGGTGATCTAGGCCACGTACTGTGACGGGCGGTACCCCGGTAGCCCTGCCATTGTATGGAATCCAAAATCCAATAAGTGCCGTACGTATTAGTTGTGCCCAACTATGTTGGAACGTGAGATGTAAGCATTCCAGCTATTTCTGTATTTTACTTGAAAACCCTAGACCCTATTATAATACAATCGAATTTCCTATCAAATGTTTTGGTTAGCGTAAGGTAAAAACTTACCCATGTTTATTTGTGGGAAGTCTTACGTGATACCTTTTCTTTCGAAATGGTTTTTGAAGTTAAACAAGTTTAACCTGTTACTCACACCAGACCCATGTCTGACCCAAGTGTTTATTTCTGTTTTATAAACTCTTGGGTACTCAAATTTTTACGAGTAGCCAAGGGATTCAGGTTAGCTTTGACGAGTTATCTGGAGGAGCAATGGAGCAGGAGGCTTCGGCGTTGTAGATATAGATAGTAGTTCCGCTGTGTTAATCTCTGAATAGAGTTTTGTGTTGAGTTGTAATAACTAGACAGATGGTTATAACTGTCTAGTATGTGTTGTATAATCTGTGTAACTCTGATAATCATTGTATATGATGTAATACTTTTGTTATTAATATAAATTATTCGTTCCGCTGTTGAGATTCTGTTGTTGTTCTTTCTTTCTTCTCTTCTTTTCTACTTTCTCACCTCTTTCTTTTCTTCAAAACGATGCGTCTTCCTTGTCGTAGGATGGCGGGTCGTTACAAGATATGAACATCTGTGACTGATTTGTGTTATTTTTATTTCTATATTTGTTTCCGAGGTCCACTTAGCCACTGTGTGGTAGCTTTGAGTTTGTATTGGTATGTTGGATTTCCTCTTGAAATGAAATGCATGTTATACTATCTAACATATCGGTGCTCGCACAAAGCAATGACATAGATGGTCGCTCCTCAACAGCCTTATTCTTCACGCTAGTTGACGGCATTACTCTGTAGTGTCCTTGGCTAGTGTGAGTATAGAGGTGGGGCGTCACACAAATCATTTTCATAATTCATATTGGGAACATTATTGAGTAAAAAGGGTTGATAGAAATTATACTAATTCTACTCAACATCAATCTCTGTATTCAACCTTTACTATCCGTCGAATAACGGTGAAATCACCTACTAAATACATATGGATAGTGCGGTTTCCCTCCTCGGAATTTAGTACAAAGTATGAGAAGATTATCTATATACAATCCAAGTTGTATTAAATTAAATTTGTAAATTTGAATATTTTATACTTCTCTCATTTCCGACATTTCGACCTTATCTATTCCTTGCCCAGGAAAAAGCCAGGTGAGCCAGGGCACTGGTTGCTCCTGAACATCTCCTTGGTTTAAGCACCTAATATGCGGATCTCACGAATAGAAAAATCCAGTCTACTCATCGACTTTTAGAGCTTAGATTAAATCACTTGATTATAACAGCTTTTATTTAAATCATTTATTTAAAATGTTTCTAAATAAACTATAAATCCTCCAAACCATTATTAAAGCACTAAATTATTCATTTGAATACATTTATAAAAGATTTGGAAAAGAATATTTAAGTTTAAAGCCATATTTCAAAGGTTCTTAAAAGTGCTGCAAAAAGTGCTTTAAAGCTTATTTTATCAAAACAACTTTTCGATCATTTAAAATTCCATTTTTATAACTCAAATCTCTTTTAAAATATTTTAATAGTTTTATAGAATTTATTCCATATTTTCTAAAGAAATAAAAATATCATTTATAAAGAATTTGTAGCTTTAGTTTTCGAATTGCCAAACCGCAACTATTTGGAAAACTTGTTTTGCCCATATTTCAAAATCACTAAACGAAATCTCGATTTTCTTTCTTCGTTTGAAAGCTATAGTTATAAGAGTTTGAAAAATTCTTATTACAAAGAATTCTGACTCTGAATCCATCATTGAAATGGATTTAACTTTCTACGATGCAAAATCGTGAACTACCATTACGCGACGCGCCTATTTTAACCAATTTTCCTTTTTACTTGCAAACTTTATCGAAACACTTCTAAATGTTTATAAAACGTTATTAAATCATTTTAAACCATTTTAAAAGAGGTTTAACAACTCATGTATTTATACCATTTCATTTACAAAAAGGAAAGTGGTTTCCTTTGTGATTTTCGACGTGTATTAAATATGACTTGTTTTACACAATCAAACATGATGATCAACTCATAGAAGCCAAACAACATATCATATCATCAGCCAAAGTGTATATATATATATATATGAGTGGATTTTTCTCACCTTTAACTTGAATCGAACTAATTTCAAAACAACTATAGCTTTGCTACGATTGCTTTGGAGCTTACGGATCCTAGCCTAGGACCTTAGGGAAGGCAAGACCTATGCTTGAAAGAGGTGGAGGCTCGGCCTTGAGCTTGAGATGGAAGGTGGCTGTATTTTTTGGAAGAGAAGTGGTGGAGCTTCGACCTTGAATTCATAAAACTAGACCTAAAAATAGGTCATCTTCTCTCTGCTTTTTGACTATGTTGCACTCAAAATTTGTAAATGTTGTCGACTGTATAGTTCTTTGAAATTCACTACTCTTTAATATGAAAAAAGAATTACTTAATTCCTAGTTATTTTGAAGGAGATATGATCAAAAGAAGAAGAGGTATTCTCAGATCTTAAATCTGGGCCCGAAAATGCACTGCAAAGAAGTGAGAATTAGACATGTTTAAGCTTAAAATTGGCAGAAGTGGTACCCATGGAAGTTGTAGCTACTAGAATTTTACATGGTTTGAAAAGATAATTTCTCCATTTGGTTTGGTTTTGAAGAAGTAATGATAGAATGAAGAAGAGGCAAAATGAGTGGGTATTTCTAGCCAAAGTCCTCCAAAATATTATGATATTTTGGCCACCCAACATCACCACTCCATCACCACCCTTATGTCACCTTTCATGGCTAAAATGACCCCCCTCCATGTGTGTACTCAAGTGTGTGTCCTTGGTTGACTTTGAGAAAGCTTAAGTGGTAAGGAAGTGAGAAAATATCTTAGATATTTCCACTTTTTACCTTGAGTAAATTTCTAAATGTAAATGGTAGTTTATATATATGTATTTGTATATGTTCATGTACATGTGACATGTATATGTTTATGTTAATTTATATGCGTGTATGCCACATTGGTGCCCAAGTCATTTGAACAACGTTGTACCACTTATATACATCAAACCGTTATGAATTCTGATTCCGATTCTCGGTCATATTATCACTTATTATTTAACATACATATATTTGTAAACAAAGTTTGCTAATAATATATCTACCATTATATAATAATTAAAATGATCTCATTTGATTTATAAAACCATATAAATAAATATTAAAAAATTGTTTACAAAAAGTGCTTTTATACCGATAAATTGATACGAATTTTTCTTATATTTTTTCAGTTCAAATATATATCTTTATAAAACTACTATAAATGATTTATTATCACTTCATAACTAATTAAAATGGATTATTATCATTTAAAACAATTATTAGAATAATTAAAATAATTATTAAACCATTAAATATCAATTTAAATTCGTAAATAAATTATTAAATATAAGCGCATCACTGTTGATGTCATAAATACATTTAATTTTCAAAAATAAAATAACCAATTTTATTTCATATTCTTGATCAATTATAAAATTAATTGTATGTACTCAGCTTTGTGCGCGATGTTTTATGATTTTAGAACTGTTTATTAATAAAATAGTTTTCGACCATTTTATCGATATTTTTTCCAAAGTATATATTTTTGTAAATACTTATTCAAAATAAGATTACGATCAGTATTTATTATTTAAGACAATATAATCTATGTTAAAAGATCAAATATTTGAATATTTTGGAATAATTTAAATACCTTTAATTAAAGCGATCAAATTACGGGTCGTTACATACTTCCCCCTTAAAAGAATATCATCCTCGAAATTACAATGCAAAACCCAAAGGTATTTTCCCAAAATATTTGATTTTTAAACTTACATCTGCACAATGTATATAGATCATCAGTACACAATATCTGATTCAATCTACTATTCGAATCCACAACTTTACTTTCGAACTAGGTGATCCCTCGATCCTCTAGTGCGGACTCCGATCAGGCTTTCCAATAAGAATTTTAGTTTTCCTTGCATAGCTCTCAACTATGGTAGAAAACTCAAGTATCCAACCACAAATCTTCATCAATGTTTGTCGTCAAGAATCGAGTAGTAAATCTTTTTTCGGACTGGTGTAAACACTTTATAGTTCCGTACTCGAATCTTTGATCTGAATTGGGCGAAGAAATAATCCACACTAGAATAGTCTTTCCAAGAAATCATTCAAGTTAAAAAATAAATTACCTTTTAATCCTCTTATATTATCATTTACTTCTTTTAAATCAATATTAATTGCAATGCCTTTGTAATTAATTAAACTTCTTAGTTAGTCAAAACATACTTAATTAGTTAACACTCCTTTATTAATTAAAACTCCTTTTATATGTATATATAAATATATCCTTTCCAAAATGTTTAGCCAAATTCCGTTTCGAGTTCAAAAGAAGATTTTCCACTTAAATTTTGCTTCTTTAATCAAGAATTCTCATTGATTCATTTAAGAGATTTATGTAATTGCAATGAACGAGGTTGAAAACGAAATAGCATATTTATATTATACACTTCATAATTTACATTAACTTTTCAACTTTTGACACATGTCATACCTAAAGAATACAACTCCTATAGTAGCATACATTACACTAATACTATGCATCACCCACTAGCATAATATCTCATCTCACATCATACATAAGCTATATATAGATATACTAAATAGATAGATAGAAAACTGCCTTCAACCATCATACTCATCATCTTCATCATTCTTTTGAATCAGAGGCCAATGGCGTGCTCCAATATCCGAAATTTATCATACTTCTACAATCCCTTCTTCATCACTCTCATGCTCGTCATTCAGATCATTTTCATCTTACAATTGTTGCATCTCTCCTTGGACATAAGGTAGCCATAGCTCGTCCCATGGAACGTGACCGAGGCCAACAGGTACTTCCTACATTTCTTCACCTTCAGCTATTTCTTCGAGTCCTTACATCTCAACCTCCTACAGGTTTTGAAGCACGCCAGCTTCTTCCTCAGATATTTCCTCATTGTCTCCTTTCATTTCATCCCATTTGATGTAAGAACTGAATGATTATTCTCCCTAGATAACATGTTCTCCTTCCATTTCCCAATTCAGATTGTCGTCTACGCTACTGTGGTCTGATATTATGGTTTCTGGGTCCTCCATGGGTTTAGATTCCTCCTCCATAGGCTTGGATTCCTCCTCTATAGGCTCCGATTCTGCTATGGGTTCCAATTCAAAATTGGGTGGATCTGTTATCCATATTCTTTCTAAGGCTCATGCAGACTTATTATCACTGGATATAACGATCATTTTTGGAGTAGTGGGTGGGATGAGCATTTCCGACATTGGGTTGCCATCTTTATCCCTTTTGATGTATGGGATACACTCCTCATCAATTCGAGGCCAAACGTTACTCAATGACTGCTTCGATGGTTCTTCCTCATCTCTTGAGAGGATAATGAGATTATCCTTTTTGCCCCAATTTGCTTATGATGACTCACCTTTGGAATAATTTCTTCCATATGGTTTCTACAAATGTAAATGCATCCGCTTAGATATAGGCACTAAGCATTTTACTTCTTCTAACTCGTTCTAATGTCAAGTTATTAATGTCTTATTTACTTGGGCATTTCCTAATATAAATCGGCCTTAATAATAACCTTTTTAAGGGAAAGGATTTTCCAAGCACTTGGTGTTATTTTCCCTCAAATCGATATTTGAAAACGAATTGAGATTTCTATCAAAATGTTGTATCTCCTTTCAAAATCCTTTTGAAATCCTTTGTCAAAAAAACATTCCAAATATACTGTTTCAAATCTTTTGAAATCTCTTTTTCAAAAATTCCAATCTACTGTACATTCCTCAACTTATATAGTTTTCATTCCTTATTAATCCTTTTAGTGTTATTATAAGCATCTTATAGTCAAACTGTGAAATTCTAATAATAAGATGTTTATACATAGTTTTGCCTAACTTGATTTTAATCATCCAATACTAAACTTTTGAAGGATATTCTTTTTTTTATTCAAAATGTAATCTAAGGTAAAATTATTTCATTTACCATAATTTCAAAACAAAATCATTTATATATGTTATCCCTCCTTTTAGCAAGGCCGTGATACCAAAAGATTAATTGGAAACCAAAGACAGTTCTCCTCGATTGTCAGTTATGTACAGGTCAGCTATGGATGTCGGTAAATTTTGACCGAGTCCGGATCAAGCTACAATTGATGCAACACGACAAACAAAGCTACGGAATCCAATATTCCAAATGTCAAGTCAATCCGAGTTCATATGCTCAAGATATGATTTGTACAAGCCAAGAAGGTAGCCTCATTACATATCCATCGGAGAACAGGCCCACTTCGTATTCATTGACGCCCACCCACTTCGAGCCATCAAACAACCTATTTCGGGTTGGCAACGTGTTCGCTCCGAGTCATTTCCCTGTTTATTTTGAGTTTCGTGGCAGTCTACTTTGAGCCGTTGGGAGGTCTACTTCGGGCCGAGAAGAAGATTACTTTGAGTCATGGCCATGAATCAATCGGCAACCTAGGTCCTCACCAATTTCATATCCATGCTACTCGCATCCAGACCAGACTGCACTCGTTCGTTTCTTATCCATCAGACACATGCACCTTTCAAATCGACCAAGGTTATTTACTTCGTATCGATATACATTTCGTATCGACCCATGTTGATACATGTTTCGTATCTATCACCCAGATGATCGATACGAAACCCATCCCTTCCTATCGATGCGAAGTAGTCACAATTGTCTACTTCGTATCGGTCACGTAGATGTGTACTTCGTATCGATCAACCAGATGGTCGATACGAAATTGACACTCTTCCATCGATACGAAGCACTAGGGAACATATGGATACGAATCATATATGATCGATACGAAGAGACCAATAATCGATACGAAGAGACCAATTGTAATCGATACGAAGAGACCAATTGTGATCGATAGGAAGAGCATTGCACCCGATGGATACGAAGGAGGAGGCAGTCAACGCGGCATGAAAAGTGGATCTACCATAGCTTATCGCTCCACATCGCCATCGTCTGATCGATGCGAACTATGCAGCCATCGAAAAGTCCAAATTTGCATCGATCACAACTGACAATCTACAAGTCCAAATGCCACTAAATTTTCACAGGAGCTTGCGTACAACCTAAAGAATGTCCATGATCGATCTCGACTCGATCAGGCAAGATCTTGATCGATACGAAATTCATTCGTATCGATCACGGATCGAGTCAAAATCATATGGGATCGATCGCATGGGCCCGTGCACGTGCCAGAAGAGGTCTCCCGAGATCTGAGCGAGATATTTGTAGCCTACGCCTATAAATAGCATCCCAAAGTCTACAGAAAAGGGACTTTTGATTCTTCAACGTCCAGACTCTGCAGGAACCATCTTTGTACTCGAAATTTGTTGTTGTAATCATGTTGTAGTCAACAAGCAAACATAAATAATATTATCAACTTCAAAGTGGATGTAGGCCGGATTGCCGAACCACTATAAACTCTATGTTCTTTACTGCTTTCCTTTTAATTTTTTGAGTGTTCTTCATTTTTAATTCTCTACATACTTGTTATTTGTAATATGTGATTGTGAACTGGTGCTTTCATTGACAATTGGGTGTTTGTGACCAATTTTGGCATAAACATTTTGGTGCTTTCACTGAGAAGGCTAGCACTCAGGGATTCTAAAGCTTGGAGTTCGGATTTAGGAAGCTAGAGGATCAGATCTAAAGGGAACCATGACAAAGCAATCAACGAGGAGACAAAGAACCGAAAGGAGTCAGCACGATGTGAGTCAGGAGGCTTCCTCAGGAGCAAATCAGGCTTCAGTTTTCATCACCAGAGATGAGATGGAGATGATGATGGGAGCTATGCATGAAGAGCTTCTAAAAAGACAAGAAGAGATGATGTAGAATCTGCTTTGACAAACTGGACAAACCGGAGTGCAGAATCAAGTTAACGCAACTGCAGGGGATGTTGGAGATAGGGATCAAGAGCATAGAGCATCCGGAAATCAGAATAGAGTAGGACCATCAAGAGCAGAACCAGATCTGGGTGGCACCCACCAGGAACATGTTGATCCAACCTCAGGCAGGATACCAGGTGGAGCTATTCAACGTGGCATTGATAGAGGAACGGATGCTCGTCCTGAATGGCAGATTCCAGAATTCCCTCGTGAACTCGGGGGGTAGTTTGGAGGCAACAGACAAGGACTACAACTTGACGACAATGACAGATTTGCGGAGGTGGTTAGACGAGCCATGATAGGTGGATTAGTGAATAGAGATCTGGAAGATGTGAACAGGAGCCCCTTCGCTCCCGCAATTAGGCAGGCCAGGAACCCACCTAAATTCAAGCTACCAACGCTGGAGACGTATGATGGGAGGACGGATCTTGCGGTTCATCTGATAAGGTATATGAGGCACATGGAAGTACTGGGGCATCAGAGGAGGTCATGGCCCGGTGCTTTCCATTGTATTTGACGGACATAGCAGCCCTATGGTTTAGAAAATTGGAGAGTGGTTCCATTGGAACGTGGACCGAGTTAACCAAAAAATTTATGAGGCAGTTCAGAGTTCACATTTCGAGGCCCAAGAATGTGATGAGTCTGGCGACGCTAAAACAAAAAACTGGGGAATCTTTGAGGAATTTTCTAACATGATTTAGTGCAGTAGCATCATCGGTGGATCGTCCAGATCCATCCATGGTCTTATTGGCAGCCGTAGCTGGCATAGCTAATGGAACGGAGTTCAAAAATTCACTGACAAGGGATCCACCTATGGATCTAGGAGAATTTTATCATGAGGCCGAAGGATTCCTGCGATTAGAGGATGCAAGTGTTGAAAGAGAGGAAGGAAAGGGAGTATAAGTTTATGCAGTCAAAGGCGGAAATACTCCTGAAAAAGATTCAGGCAAGGATAAAAGAAAACGAAAAACCGAGGATAATGGTGATGAACCAAAACGACCGCGAAAGGAACCGAGATTCACCTCTTATACGGAGTTGAATTAAACTTTGGAACGGATCTACCAGGACACCAGGGGGCAGGTTCCTTATCGAAAGCCAATGAGGAGGGATCCGACCAACAGTGAAAGAAGATCAAACAAGTATTGCTTATTCCATGAGCTAAATGGTCATAGCATGAATGATTGCCGACACTTGAGGGATGAGATAGAAGGACATATCCGGAATGGCCTGCTAACGCAATATGTAAGAAGGCGAGCCACAACGGTGGAGCAAGAAAGACCACCACCTGCACCAACTGGGAACGGCTCAGGATCGAGGCATCAGCTTGTCATCAATTGATTGAAATAATGACGAATAAGTGGCAAACTCCACACCAACATGATTAAGTCATTTACACGTGTACAGGATCGTAAACGATCCTCAAGCATGCTCTGATACGACTATCAATCACATCAGTGTAGGTCTTTGCACTTTGACATCTCTATTTTGCCTTTGTTTTCTATTTCTCATGTTTGGACTTGATTTTGTTGGACATTTCTGTTGAAAGAGTCATTTGAATGTAAATTTGGTTTTAATAATTCTATAACGGCCAAGTCACTTACACATGAACGAGATCGCGAACGGTCCTCAGACATGCTTTGAGATGGCGATAAACCACCACCGCAAACAATTCATAAACTCACTCGAATGTGAAATATGACGTTAATGATAATAAGTCCCCCCCGGGCACACACAATTCGCCTCGAACGGCACCCGACCGCGAACGGTAAAAATTCGCCTCGAACGGCACCCGACTGCGAACGGTCACAATTCGCCTCGAACGGCGCCCGACCGCGAACGGTCATAATTCGCCTCGAATGGCATCTGACCGCGAACGGTCAAAATTCGCCTTGAACGGCACCCGACCGCGAACGATCACATACCACCTCGAACGGCATACGATCTCGAACGATCGCCATTCACGGCCTGGCAGGATTATCAATCTCTTTATAGGTTATTAACAAGATATGGACATCTAACTTATGACATTACAAAACACACCTTCCTATCGCAAGGCATGTTTTGGGGGGCAAGTGTTATCCCACCTTTTAGCAAGGCCGTGATACCAAAAGATTAACTGGAAACCAAAGACTGTTCTCCTCGATTGTCAGTTATGTACAGGTCAGCTATGGGTGTCGGTAAATTTTGACCGAGTTCGGATCAAGCTATAATTGATGCAACACGACAAATAAAGCTACAGAATCCAACATTCCAAATGTCAAGTCAATCCGAGTTCATATGCTCAAGATATGATCGGTATAAGCCAAGAAGGTAGCCTGATTACATATCCATCAGAGAACAGGCCCACTTCGTATCCATTGACGCCCACCCACTTCGAGCCATCAAACAACCTACTTCGGGTTGGCAACATGTTCGCTCCGAGTCATTTCCCTGTTTATTTCGAGTTTCGTGGTAGTTTGCTTCGAGCCGTTGGGAGGTCTACTTCGGGCCGAGAAGAAGATTACTTCGAGTCGTGGCCATGAATCAATCGGCAACCTAGGTCCTCACCAATTTCATATCCATGCTGCTCGCATCCAAACCAGACTGCACTCGTTCGTTTCGTATCCATCAGACACATGCACCTTTCAAATCGACCAAGGTTATTTACTTCGTATCGATATACATTTCGTATCGATCCATGTTGATACATGTTTCGTATCGATCACCTAGATGATCGATACGAAACCCATCCCTTCCTATCGATGCGAAGTAGTCACAGTTGTCTACTTCGTATCGGTCACGTAGATGTGTACTTCGTATCGATCAATCAGATGGTCGATACGAAACTGAAACTCTTCCATCGATGTGAAGCACTAGGGAACATGTGGATATGAATCATATATGATCGATACGAAGAGACCAATTGTAGTCGATACGAAGAGACCAATTGTGATCGATACGAAGTGCATAGCACCCGATGGATACGAAGGAGGAGGCAGTCAACGTGGCATGAAAAGTGGATCTACCCTAGCTTATCGCTCCACGTCGCCATCGTCTGATCATTACGAGCGAGATAGATGCGAACAACATCAATGCGAACTGCACAGCCATCGAAAAGTCCAAATTTGCATCGATCACAACTGACAATCTACAAGTCCAAATGCCACCAAATTTTCATAGGAGCTTGCGTACAACCTAAAGAATGTTCATGATCGATCTCGACTCGATTAGGCAAGATCTTGATCGATACGAAATTCATTCGTATTTATCACGGATCGAGTCAAAATCGCATGGGATCGATCGCGTGGGCCCGTACACGTGCCAGAAGAGGTCTCCCGAGATCTGAGCGAGATATTTGCAGCCTATGCCTATAAATAGCATCCCAAAGTCTACAAAAAGGGACTTTTGATTCTTCAACGTCTAGACTCTGCAGGAACCATCTTTGTACTCGAAATTTGTTGTTGTAATCACGTTATAGTCAGCAAGCAAGCATCAATAAAATTATCAACTTCAAAGTAGATGTAGGCCGGATTGCCGAACCACTATAAACTCTGTGTTCTTTACTGCTTTCCTTTTAATTTTCTGAGTGTTCTTCATTTTTTATTCTCTACATACTTGTTATATGTAATCTGTGATTGTGAACTAGTGCTTTCATCGAGAATTGGGTGTTTGTGACCAATTTTGGGGCAAACAATATATATCATTAACAAATACGCGCTCTTATATAATACTCTCAACTCATTTTAGAGTGTTACTAACCCTATCTCTAATGAGTAACTCATTCTAGGGTAATACTAATCCTATCTCTGATGAGACTTTTACCCATGTCAGGCTCAGGTGTTCACTCAACCTAAGCTTTGATACCAAGTGTGATGACCCACCTCCTCGACCCTCGGAAATTGACATTAATATCCTTGGCATTCACGTGCTGCAAATCGAAGTGCCGAAAGGAAGATTATCATGGAATAAAAGAAAAATAAAGACAGAACAAAATTTTACATGAATGTAATAACATATATTATTTCAATACATATATATCTTTACAGTGGAAATTTTAAATACATATATCAGAGTTAAACATGGACAGTTATAAATATTTGTCCTTACAAATGCGGAATACAATAGTACACAAGTATTTTAAAAAGTGGTAATAGTCTACTGAAGAATCTTCTAACTCCATGCTCCGAGCTCTTCCAGAATTCTTCTAACTAAACCTGACTACTAGACTACCTGAAAAAAATAGGACACCCAGAGTTTAAAGGAAATAAACTCCGGGTTAGTCATGTGACTGGTTGTGAGAAACTCAAAATACGGATATTGAAAACAAATGGTATCTCATAAGACCACGCCGCACATAAACGTGGAACAAGTTTTTACCTTATGATAACCAAAACATTTGCTACGCAAAATATGAGAATATTATTTATCATGACATTCTATTGAAAATACTTTTCAAATAAACTTATGAATCTTAGCCTAAATTGTTACATTGATTAAATTCCATCATAATAGCTATAAAGTAGATCCTACAATCAAATCCGAAGGCACTTATTAGAAAATGGATTTCCATACGATGGCAAGTAGGGGACTACCTTCCGTACATTACACCTCTAGAGGAATATATTGAGGATTGACATCTTCGAAGCATTTGTGAATCAGAACCAGCCAACCTACAGACCCATCTAGTGGCGGATCAGACCAAATATGACATCACCCCGGTCGTAAACGACCTATCCATGGCCACAACATACTCAACATATAGAAAGTAATCAAGAAGAGTGATGACCATACGCTTATGGGAGCGACCCACATAGTCCTAAAGCAACCCTATTTTAGCCATTACCGGTTGATAAGGCCAGAAGTAACGATTACCTTTCACATAACACATTCCACTTTGACTGCCACACTGCCATTTCACGATTACACAATTGATTTCTACAAACGTATAACTCCTGAGCTCCTAAGTCTCTGGAAAGGGTGTTAAGTTAAGAGAAGTTTTCTATTCCGCCACCAAACAAATGATATGTTTATAGAGATCAATCAATGTGATTAGAAATGCAACGTCAGACATTTGTCCATACAAGTTGTCCAGGAACAGGACAAATCGAAGGAACTCTCCTACCACATCCTGTCGGGATTCATCCCTAGGATTAGTAGCGAGCAGTCCTTGCATCAAAGACCAAATGAAGATGCTACTGCCACATATATATGATATAGGAAATTTTCCCTGATGGTCAGTGATAAGCAGCCCTTCATTCTATTTACTGTCATTCCAAGTCTCAGTTCGACTACGTAAATTGGTTCAAAGTGGTTTTTGGATAAGAATCACTCAAATCTAACCCTAGTTCCTTCGAACCAATCATTGATAAAAAGATATTAAGTAAATAGGTGCTTATGGTTAATTATTTTCTTTTTATCAAAAATACCTTCTAGAGATATATATCTTTTAAATATTTTTTTCTAGTATATATGGAATCATTAAAACTCTCTTTAGCTCTGGAAATACCAAATCATTTTCATAATTCATATTAGGAACATTATTGAGTAAAAAGGGTTGATAGAAATTATACTAATTCTACTCAACATCAATCTCTGTATTCAACCTTTACTATCCGTTGAATAACGGTGAAATCATCTATTAAATTCATACGGATAGTAAGGTTTCGCTCCTCAGAATTTAATAATAAGTATAAGAAGATTATCTCTATACAATCCAAGTTGTATTAAATTAAATTTGTAGATTTGAATATTTTATGCTTGTCTCGTTTCTGACATTTCGACCTTATCTATTCCTCGTCCAAAAAAAAGGCAGGTGAGCAAGGGCACTAGTTGCTCCTGAACATCTCCTTGGTTTAAGCACCTAATATCAAGATCTCATGAATAGAAAAATCCAGTCTACTCATCGACTTTTAGAGCCAAGATTAAATCACTTGATTATAACAACTTTTATTTAAATCATTTATTCAAACTTTTTTTTAAATAAACTATAAATCCTCCAAACCATTAATAAAGCACTTAATTATTCATTTGAAAACATTTATAAAAGAATTGGAAAAGAATACTTAAGTTTAAAGCCATATTTCAAAAAGTTCTTAAAAGTGCTGCAAAAAATGCAGCGAATAGTGCTACAAATAGTGTTGTTAAGCTTATTTGATGAAAACAACTTTTCAATCATTTAAAAATACATTTTTATAACTCAAATCTCTTTTAAAATATTTTAAAAGATTTATAGAATTTATTCCATATTTTTTAAAGAATTAAAAATATCATTTTAAAAGAATTTGGCGCTTTAGTTTTCGAACTGCCAAACCGCGACTATTTTGAAAACTTGTTTTGCTCATATTTCAAAGTCAACTAAATGAAATCTCGATTTGCTTTCTTCATTTGAAAAATATAGTTACAAGAGTTCGAAAAATGATTATTACAAAGAATTTCGACTTCGAATCCATCATATAACTGGATTTAACTTTCTACGACGCGAAATCGTGAAATCGCGAACTACCGTTACGCGACGCACCTATTTTAACCATTTTTTCCATTTTACTTTCATACTTTGTCAAAACGCTTCTAAATGTTTATAAAACATTAATAAATCATTTTAAATAATTTTCAAAGAGGTTTGACAACTCACACACACACAAACACACACACACACACACATACCATTTCGTTTACAAAAAGGAAAGTGATTTCCATTGTGATTTTCAACGTGTATTAAACGTGACATGTTTTACACATCCAAACAACAATATTTCACACTCAACATAATGATCAAATCATAGCAACCAAACAACATATCATAGCATCATCCCAAGTATATATATAAGTATAAGGGGAGTTTTCTCACCTTTGATTTGAATCGAACTAATTTAAAATTGATTAGAGCTTTGTATGATCGCTTTAGAGCTTACGGATCCTAGCCTAGGACCTTAGGGAAGGCACGACCTATGCTTAAAAGCGGTAGAGGATCATCCTTAAGCTTGAGATGGAAGGTGGCCGAAAGTATGGAAGAAAAGTGGTGGAGCTTTGACCTTGAATTCATAAAACTAGACCTGAAAATAGGTCATCTTCTCTCGGCCTTTTGACTATGTTGAGCTTAAAATTTGGAAATGTTGTCAACTGTAAAGTTCTTTGAAATTCTCTCCTCTTAAATTTAAGTAAAAGAATTACTTAATTTCCAGTTGTTTTAAAGGAGATATGGTCAAAAGAAGAAGACGTATTCTCGGACCTGAAATCTGGGCCCGAAAATGCGCTGAAAAGAAGTGAGAATTGTGTATGTTTAAGCTTAAAATTGGAAGAAGTGGTACACATGAAAGTTGTAGCCACTGGAAATTTACATAGTGTGAAAAATTAATTTCTCCATTTGGTTCGGATTTGAAGAAGTTACGATAGAACGAAAAAGAGGCAAAATGAAAGGGTATTTATACCCAAAGTCCTCCAAAATATCATGATATTTTGGCCACCCTACATCACCACTCCATCACCACCCTTATGTCACCTTACACTACTAAAATGACCCCCTCCATGTGTGTACACAAGAGTGTCCTTGGTTGACTTTGAGAAAGCTTAAGTGGTAAGGAAGTGAGAAAATATCTTAGATATTTCCACTTTTTACCTTAAGTAAATTTCTAAATGTAAATGATAGTTTATATATATGTATTTTTATATGTTCAGGTACATGTGACATGTATATGTTTATGTTAATTAATGTATGTGTATGCCACATAGGTGCACGTGTCATTTGAACAATGTTGTACCACTTATATACATCAAACCGTTACGAATTCCGATTCCGATTCCCGATCATATTTTCACTATATTTATTAACAAAGTTTGATAATAATATTTCTATCATTACATAATAATTAAAATGATCTTATTTGATTTAAAAAACCATATAAATCAACATTAAACAATTGTTTACAAAAAGAGTTATTATATCGATAAAGCGATACAAATTTTTCTTATATTTTTCAATCTAAATATATATCTTTATAAAACTATTATAAATAATTTATTATCACTTCATGACTAAGTAAAATGAATTATTATCATTTAAAACAATTATTAAAATAATTATTAAACCATTAAATCTCAACTAAATTTATAAATAAATTATTAAATATAAGGGCATAATTGAGATGTCATAAATACATTTAATTTCCAAAAATAAAATAATTAATTTTATTTCATATTCTTGTTCGATTATAAAAGTAAGTGTATGTACTCAGCTCTAGGCGTGATGTTTATTGATTTTAGAGCTGTTGATTGATAAAACAGTTTTCGGCCATTTTATCGACATTTTTTCCAAAGTATATATTTTTATATATACTTATTCAAAATAAGATTATCCTCAGTATTTATTATTTAAGAAAACATATTCTATGTTAAAATTTCGTATATTTGAATATTTTAAAATAATTTAAATATCTTTTATTAAAGCGATCAAATTACGGGTCGTTACAAATTACCCTATGTGTTGGTTAATTGTTCACATAAGCAAAATGCGGGCTTTGATAATATCATCGGATTAGGTGCATCTACAGTTGGGGTAAAAGGGTGAATTTCAAAATATTTTTTATTAATTTGCACAAGATCGTGTTTTTTATACGAATAATAAATTTAATATTAAAAAATATTTAGTATTTATTAATAAAAGAGTATTAGATATACATGAGTCAATAACATATGTATAAGTAATAACATATGTCAATATTAATGTCAAAGGGATAAACATATACATGAATGCTCTGCTTAAAAGTAAGTATCACTTTTGTTATAAAAAATGGATAAACATATACATCAAATAACTAAATTTATATTTACATTAATACAAACTATTTTTTTTGTCATTATATTTTAATTGATATTTATGTTATATATAGTATAATATTATTTAAAATATTGATTTAGTATTATAAATAACTGTTTTAATTTATATGTTTATATAAATATTTATATTTAATTATTTCAACTAAAATTCAAATTTATAAAATGTTCGATAAATCTAAAATTCAAATTTAAATAGGTTTGAGTTTTTCAAAATAAATATCTATTAGTATGCATATTAATAAAAAATTAGTTAAGAATAACGACTTACAAATATATTTAAATTTTTTATTTTAAATCCATTTGGATTTTAGTTTAGTTTGAAATTGTCAAAAACTTTAATTTTAAACTAGTTTGACTGTTTTAAATAAATTGAAATTAAAATAACTTTTTCCTAAAATCCAAAATATTATTTTTTTTTGTAAATAATTATGTACGAAAATTATATATATTTTTATTAAATCTAAAGATGAGAGAAATAAAAAAATATCTCCTTTTTTAAAGATTTAAAGCTGAAAATGATTTAGTAGTTTAAAA
This sequence comes from Allium fistulosum, assembly GCA_030737815.1. Classification (NCBI taxonomy): domain Eukaryota; kingdom Viridiplantae; phylum Streptophyta; class Magnoliopsida; order Asparagales; family Amaryllidaceae; genus Allium; species Allium fistulosum. Next base: position 537,983,853 of record CM060901.1, on the reverse strand, counting down.
GTATAATTATTCATATTAATATATGCGTATGTGTATATATGTATATAGTTTTATATCCATAAATAATTTTTTAAATGCCAAAACTATATATATATAATAAACTAATTTTTATTGTAATTAATTAATTTAAAACTATTATTAGTTCTGATTTATTTTTAAATTATAGCCGAAATAACATGGTGATATTAAGCATACACACACACACACACATATATATAAAGATTATTTATACATATGTGATTGAATATATAAAATAGAGATGTTATCTTCTCCTTATGTTCTTGTCGATTGTCAAACATGTCAGTTCTTTTGTTTTCTCCTTTGTCTCCTTGGCTACGGTTTGCAATGCCATCACCATAACTTCACCAATGTCACTTGAGGGCTAGAGTTTTTCTTTTTTGAGTGTCAAGGGAATGAGAGTGGAGGTTACACATTTATAACCACATAGATATAAAATATATTCCCCATTTCTCTTGGAGATTAGGTCCCCTTGTCCTTCTTCTCTTGTATGGAAATCTTCATCCGACCATTACTGGTCAAAATGTTCATCAACTCACTTTGAATCAATTATTTGATTATATTATTTAAGCTCCTATTCCAATTGAAACGATGTAAAAAAATATAAACATCATGTTGATCGATTTAAGATTCAAAGAAATAGTTAAAAAAGACAAAAAATTCTACCACAACATTTGTATTAATTTTTTTTTTGAAGATTAAGCGGGGTTAAAACCTGGGCCCCTACCAGCTTTATTAAAAAAGGAAAACCAACAAGAGGGAGTTACAAAGGAGAGAAAAAAGAGGAAGGAAAACACAACAAAACAACAAAAAACCAAAAAAGAAGAAAACACTAAGGAGTCCAAGGCTGAAAATGGATGTCTAGAAACTTATAAGGGCTGATCTTCAACCCCAGAATAATATCATGCTTTAGAAAAGACCAAAGAGCTTCCTTGTTTCTGCTGATACCTTCAAAGCAACGGTTATTTCTTTCTCTCCAAATGTTGACCAAAAACTTCTTCATAGCAAAGAAAAAAAACTGTTTTACATCTTCAGACCATGACATGGCACAGTCCAACAAGTTCCATGGTGTAGAATGAAGAGGAAATGCATACACCTCCAGAAAGCATGTGATCACCATAGACCAGAGGAATTGAACATAAGGACATTCAAAATATATATGTGAAACACTTTCAGGTTGTTGAGAACACAGCTCGCACAGAGGATGAACTGACATACCAAATCGCAATAGCTTATCTCTAGTCAAGAGAGCATTAGAAACAACTTTCCAAAACATCAGATTATCAGTACTATTCGAAGCCGCAAACCAAGCAACCTTACTCCACTTCCAATCAGGCATTGCTTCCAACCCATAAAAAGCATCATAAACTTTTTTAATGGAGTGGCACTGATCATTCCACAAGACAGTGTCATGGTCATAAAAATCGTAGATGGTTGCTTCAAATAAACTCCAGTAATTCCTGACAGTATGATTACTTGAGTAGGGGAACACTAATCTTCCATTGAAAATATGATCAGTGGCAAGAGCATTGCTACCAATACCACACTGATATTTTTGCTGAGAGGAAAATACATGATCAAGAATAATTCCTTTGTCTAGCCAAGGATCGTGCCAGAACCTACATAAGCTAAACTCAGCAAGTTTTATTTAAATAAGAGGCTTGAAAGAGGATCTTAATTTTAATATATTCCTCCAAGTCCAGCTACAAGATTGTGGAATGTCCATACTCCAGAAATTTTTCGTACCAATATTATATCTTAACGTCCAGTTCACCCATAGTGAGTCATGTTTGTTTAGCAAAGCATTGAAATGATGGCTGAAAGCAGCCTTGTTCCAGAACCCAATGCTTTGCAAACCCAGACCACCTTTGTTTCTAGGCTTCTCCATGGTTTTGAAAGAGTAGGGAAGAACTTTCCTAGCATGAATGCTTCCAAACCAAAAGAATCTCATCATAGCTCTTCTAACTAGCTTAAGCAGTTTTATAGGAAGGATGTACGTCCTAGCCCAATACACAATTATAGAAAAACTAACAGATTGCACAAGCACCAATCTTCCAGCTTGTGACAAAAATCTGTTGGCCCAAAGATCCATAACAGCCGTGATCTTATCATATAGTGGTTGACAGGCAGCAGAAGTAACTCTGGAAGTACAAAGAGGAAGCCCTAGATAATACATATTAGACGACATAGTTTGCATACCAGTATAGGAAATCAGATTCATTTGCAGAGTACTGGAAACTCCAGAGAAAATGATACTGGACTTGTTATGATTAAGTTTGAGTCCAGTCATCAAATAAAAATTGTGAAGAGCAGAGGAAATGCCTTCAAAAGACTGCATGGTGGGCTTGGTGAAAATCATAATATTGTCAGCAAAAAGGAGGGATGAAGGTCTTTGCATTTGGGGTGGAACAAAATTTTCTTGCTATCAAACATAGGTCTTAAAAGGCAAGTAAATACCTCCATAACCAGAATGAAAATATATGAAGACAGGGGATCCCCCTGCCTGATTCCCTGCTTAGGAAGAAAATTGCTGGAGCTTGTACCATTAATTATAATAGAATAGGATGGGGTAGATATACACTCATAAATCCAAGCAACAAAAACTTTGGGAAAGCCCATAAGAGACATAACCCTAACTATTGTTTCCCAATGTATTGAATCGTAAGCCTTCTGAAGATCAAGCTTAAGTATTGCACGAGGAGAAACATTTGAACAGTTGTAACCTTTTAATAGCTCATGGGCTAACAATATGTTATCAAGGATATTTCTTTCTGGCAGGAAGGCAACTTGATTGCTTGATATTAATCTTTGAAGCACAGAAACTAACCTGGAGGCAATGATCTTGGAAATACATTTGTAAAGCACGTTACAACAGGAGATAGGTCTGTAGGAGGAGAGAGTCAGGGCAGGTTTAGACTTGGGGATAAGAACCAAGTTGGTAGAATTAACTGCTCTGAGCATCTTAAACTTGTCAAAAAAATTGTGGACAGCAAAACAAAACTGACCACCAACAACTTCCTAGCTTGAAGTAAAGAATTCGACATTGAAACCATCAGGTTCTCCCGATGAGTTTCTATTCATTGCAAAAAGGGTTTTCTTAATTTCATCATTGGTAACCTTAGCAATCAAAAGGCTAGCTTCGTCAGGTTTAAGTCTCGGCAGGGAGATAGAGGAGAGAAGGTCTAACTCCGGATGAAAATTACTAGCATTACCAAAGAGGCCTGAATAATACTGTAGAAAGGCTTTTTCCACAGTTTCAGGGGTTGAGTAGAGATTACCTGCTTCATCAACTACAAAAGAGATGTTATTTGAAGACTGCTTTATCTTCAGAGAAGCATGAAATTTTTTTGAATTCCTATCCCCTTCAGCAGCCCATCTAACTCTAGATTGTTGCTTCCTCATATCAGACTCAACTGCTAAGGCAAGACTAAGATCATTGAAGAGAGAAGCTTCCCTTTCAGCCATGAGGGGACAGTCAGGATGATACATCATACGCACCTGAGCTTCCTTTAACTGGACCATGAGTTTAGTAGATTGAAGGTTGCCATTTCCAAACCTTTCCCTTGCCCAATTCCGCAAGACTTCCTTAACTGCTCTAAGCTTCCTGCAAAAAATAAAGGAGGAATTTCCAAAGAACCTTTTAGCCCACGCATTAGAAATTAAATCACGATATTCAGGATGATGAACCCATGCATTGTAAAATTTAAAACCTCTTTTGGCTTCCAATGGTTTTATCCCAGTGGACAAGATAAGGGGGGAGTGATCAGAAAGGATTGGATGGGGCAGAAAGGTGGAGATGTTAGGCCATGTGGAAAGAGCTTTGAAGTTAGAGAAAGGATGATCAATGTTGGAGAAAACACGGGTTCCATTTCTTGAACGGTTATTCCAAGAAAAAGGGGCACCGAATCTGTTAATTGGAATTAAGGAAGAGTCATGAACTGCAGTATTTAATGGGATAATGTCCCTAGGCAAGAGAGGAAGACCCCCTTGTTTATCAGATAAGGACAAGCAACAGTTAAAATCGCCAAGCAATAACCATGGATGAGTGTCTTGTCTAAAGGCAGGAATAAGATTGAAAAGAGATTGTCTGGCAGAGAGGGAATTATAAGCGTAGATAAAGGAAATATAGAAAGAATTCGAAGAGTTGTAATATTTAGCACGAAAGTGCATTATTTGAGGAGTTGCAAGAATGAGGTCTAGAGTTAGCTGTTCAGGATTATGAATGACCATAATTCTCCCGTAGCAGGCTTCAAGAAGATTGTGGTGCAGAGACCAGGTAGGGTTAATGTACTTAGCAGCCTTAAGAGTTAGGGGCAAGTTCAATTTGGTTTCAAATATGGCAAAAACAGACAGCTGATGAAAGGAGATCAACTATTTCACCTAATCCAGTTTTAGAAAGTTGTGGGAGCCACAGATATTCCAAGCACCTATGTTGTGTAACATTAATTATACCATGTGTAAGTGAGTTCCATCTCTCATGCTACTGGTGACAGGAGAATTAATTCTTGTGAGTTTTTGATTTGGATTTTTTAATTTTTTGGACTTTTTGCTTTTGTCATCAACAGAAAGATGATGGCAGTCGTCAGAAGTTTCAGTAGGTGGCGATTTCCAACCTGGAATTGAACCCAGAAATTCATAAGGCTGACATGGATTTGGGTTGATCGGAGGTGGAAGAGAAGGGGAGGATGGAGAGGATGAGGAAGAGGAAAGAGGATGGGAGTGTAAGTTGATCACCAAATCAAAGATTTCTTTTTGTAAAGTAGAACAGAACAAAACCTCATGATTGTCAGAATTCGAAATGATTGCTTGTTGAGTTGAGGGAAGAGGGATTTCAGAATTGGGATAGGAGCAAGCACTGCGTGAGGTCTCACATGTAATTACATGCACATGTGAAACAGAGGCATGCACAGCTTGGTTGTCATTTACTTCAAGAGGGAGAAGCACGTCATTCCGCTCAGCAAATGCCACAACAGGTTGATTGAAAGGAATTTTCCCGCCTACCAAATTTTGTGAGCTACCACCATACACAGGAACAGAATTAGATACTAAAACAACTTTTTCATTCCCTGAAGTTGACATAACCTCAACAGTTTCCATGTCCCTTAACACTTCAAAGATGTTGTTTGTCAATATAGTTACATGTTCATTACCATTTTGTGAGCTACCATCGTACAAAGGATCAGTAGTAGGTACAAAAACACCATTCTCCTCCCCTGAAGTTGTCATAACCACACAATCCCCCTCAGTTTCGATGTCTTCTAACACTTCAAGGTTGTTGCTTGTCAATATTGTTACAAGTTCATTACCATTTTCATCTTCCACCACCTGAACCTCATTTCCACTTCCATCCTTTTTGTTAGCCATAGCGACATTATCCCGCTCAGATCTGCTATCAGCAGCAACTACATCAAAAACTAAGTTATGATCCTTCACTTGCATCTCAGACGTATAATCACCCTTATCCCTTTGCTTCTTGTTCACCACCCTCTTCCAGATCTACTTATTCTTGTTTGTCTGCTTTCCAAACTTCTGCTCAGTGTCAAGTTCATCATTCACCCTCTTTTTCAATTTTATTTCGTCCTCTCCTCTCCCATTACATTCTCCCTCTTTCATACAACCAATCGCCAAATGCCCAAAAACTTTACAAATAGAACAAATATCTGGTTTCCATAGATAACTAACCTTTATCATCTGAGTTGACCCATCAACCAGTTTCACAGGAAACTCATCAACCAATTCCTGATTTGGAGAGACGTCAACTAAGCACTTCGCATAGCCAATGCGCTCCAGTTTATCAGTTGATGTATCCAAACACATCAATCTTCCAATTCTAGAAGCTAACCAGTTAATCCCTAAGTGAGACCAAGCATAAAGAGGAATATTTGATAACTTTAACCAAACTGGCACCGATTTTATAGTACTGCAGCTATTTCCAATGTAAGGATCCCAAGCCTTTATATGAAGATCTTGTTACGAAGAAAAATTGGATCGGCCTCAACAATTCTCTTTCTATCCTCTGCACAAGACAGAAGGAAAAGGAACAAAGTTCCGTCAGACTTGATGGTGACTTCGCCTATAAGCTTCCACAGCTTTTTTAAATGAGTGATTACTATCATATAGGATAGGGGCTTGTCAAGGAAAAAACCCACTAGCCATCCTCCCCAAACTACATTACCAGCTTCCAGCACATTAGGGGGAGGCACGAGCACTTGGCCGTCATAAGATAGCTGAAAGTCAACAGGTGAGTATACTCCGGCATTTCGCGGTTTGGTTTTGAATAGGGAGGACCACGAGGAGGAAGAAATAGCGGGACGGATAGGAGAGAGTAAGTTAGGAGGTGGAACAGGGGGAGGTAAGTTTAGGGGGGAGTTTGGAAGGGATGCCGTAAGGAGAGAAGGAGGAGGAATAGTTGGAAGTAAGGGAAAGTCAGAAGAAAAGGACGAGGAAGGGGGATGGGAATGGGTATGGGCGGGAGCGGCCATAAAAAACCAAAAGAGGGAATGGGTATTAATTTATTATTAATTGGTAACATTTATAAATTAATTTAACATGGATTGAATTCGTATATAACTAACAACTCGGTTCTGTTGACTCTTTGGCGAGAACTTGGTCCTCGGTCAACATTTAAACAATTTAAATACAGATGCCTATACAGACTTTACTGAAGTACAATATCCAGCACAAGTCAATGCTTTTAAATTATTTGGTCGAAATCCAATTTCTACGATATTATTCTAACCTAGTAACAACATTTTGTACATGTGTTCTTTTTGTTATAACAATATCACTTAGGTATCTATAGCTTGATCTAAGGTCAAAAACTCTACTAATATCCAATAACATTTATTCGATAACATTTATCGCTTAACCATTTTACTCTAACTAAAGACTTTGACTTTAAGTTGACTACCAGTGATGAAGATACTAATATTCTACAATGAAGGAGATGAACCCTCTCTTCGGTAGTGTTTCACTTCAAGTAGTTCAACATACACCCAACTATGATCGTAATAGGGTCGCCATGCCAAGTGTTTAGCCATAATCAAAGTATAGCTTAACTACTTCAGATCGACAGTACCCTTATGTCTAAAGACTATTGTACGTCGTTGGCATGAGATCTTCAATTTTGACTTAGCTATATTAACCTATAGAAGAATCTTATCGTGTTGTTATATGAAACAATCACAGGTACTGACACAGCGGATTAAACAAAACAGTTTTCAATCGGTGAAAGTAGTAATCGATGGATTGGAAGATACTGAAATACCCAAATTCGTTGATCCGAAGATACCGAATTCAAGCTATCCCAAACTCGTTGATCGCGCACGATACCGGGTTCAAAGATCTTCAATTCTTCAAGCGTTGATCAAGCGCACTTGATTCCGCGAATCGGCTTCTACAATCGTTGAATCGAGCGCACTCGATTAACCGAAAGAGGAGATAGGAGATTACACTCAACTACCAATTTGAATGAAAGCACACAGCAATCAAAAGAGAATTTTATTCAAAAATCAACAACCTTTACAAATGACTCCACTTGCCTATTTATAGGCGTTACAAAATTACAACACAAATCTGAACAACTCCTAAGTCGTTTCCGACTTACGACCTACGACTTAGCATAACTCGGCGACGACCTAAGACAACAGTTACAACACAGAAACACAACGCAACGACTTAAAACAAACAGGCTACGACCTAAAAAGATACAAACGACTCAAAGACAAAACGGCTCACGACTTAAGAAAATATTTAACACATTACAACGACTCACATAGGTCGTACACGACCTATAGTACACAGCAGCTTCCCATCAACGACCTAGCCTTCTTCGCGACTCAACATAATCAACGGCTCAGATTGACACGGTATCAGGATCTTCGGCTACAAGTTTCTGCGACTTAAGAATCAATGGTCTAGATTAACTCGGCATAAGATTCAACGGCATCCAGAGTATTAGCGACTTATAAACTTGCGGCATCCCAGATCAACGTCTTAAGGAAATTAAAGGCAGCGATTAACTCGGCATAAGCATCAACGGTTTCCATCTTCACGCGACTTAAGAGGGTGCGCTTTAAACCTGTGCGACTTAACTAAGTCGTAACTCGCTTCCGACTTAACTCCTTCCTTAAGTCGTAGACGACTTAACACTTCATTCTCAATTCGAACCGCTCCTTCCGTGTCCTTCTCCGTAAGTCGTGGACGACTTATCAACTCCGAGTGACTTAAACCTTTGTTAAGTCGTAGCCCTTTTCCTCCTAATCCGTTAGGTCGTAAACTCGAGTTAACGCCATCCCCTGGTTTCTAGTTAAGTCGTAGCTCCTGTTCACATGCCTCCTTAGGTCGTAACTCGGCACAGTTAGCTCGTTCTTCATTACTAGGTTGTATTCCATTAGATCGGAGCTCATTAGGTCGTAACTCGTATATTACTTCTACCTTGTTAGGTCGTGAACGACCTACCAACTCCTTAGGTCGCGAACGACCTATGCCTTTAACATTCTGCGCTGCATCATCCTCCCCAGGTTGAGAAAAATTCGACCTCGAATTTGCACCATCCTCTTCCACTATGAGTTCATCCCCGTGGTATGGTATGAGATGTTTAACATTAAACACATCAGAAGTGTACACATCCTCCGGTAACTTCAATTTATAAGCATTTTCATTAATCTGTTTCACAACTTCCACAGGACCAATTTTCCTGGCTTTTAACTTGTTATAAGCGCCCACTGGAAAACGATCCTTTGTTAATACTGCATAAACTAAATCACCTTCATGAAATTCAACACTCCTTCGCTTCAGATCTGCCGAATGCTTATACTTCTCATTCGCTTTCTCCAATCGTTCCTGAACGATTTTATGACATTCCGTCAACCCCTCAACAAAATCAGCAGCTTTCTTAATTGTCCCCTTCGAGTGTGGTATTACCGTTAAATCCAACGGACCCTTCGGTAAGCTTGAATAGACTATCTGAAATGGACTGAACCCCGTGCTACGATTCACTGCATGATTATGAGCAAATTCGGCCTGACATAACTTCACATCCCAACTCTTCAGATTGTCCTGTACAAGACATCGTAACTAATTCCCCAATGATCTGTTTACCACCTCAGTCTGTCCATCTGTCTGCGGATGATAAGCACTACTAAACTTCAGCTTCGTTCTGACCATCTTCCACAAACTTAGCCAAAATTGAATCAGAAAACGAGTATCCCTATCCGACACAATAGATTCTGGCAATCCATGAAGTCGATAGATCTCTTTGAAAAATAATTGAGCAACATGAACAGCATCCGCCGTCTTCTTACAAGCAATAAAATGTGCCATCTTTGAAAATCGATCCACTACCACATAAATGGAATCATTTCCCCGTTGTGTCCTTGGCAATCCCAACACAAAATCCATACTCACATCAACCCATGGTTTAGTTGGTACAGGTAACGGCATATATAAACCAGCATTAGTCGCAGTTCCTTTCGAAACCTGACAGATATGACATCGTTCCACAAACCTCTCCACTTCTTTCCTCATCGATGGCCAAAAGTAAGACTGTGAAATCTACTGTAATGTACGGTCTCTCCCAACATGTCCTTCTTCATGTAGCTCTTTAACAATCTTCATTCTCAAACTACCCTCCGGTATACATAATCGATTTCCTTTGAACAGAAAACCATCTATCATCATAAACTCCTCCATCTTTACCTCCTTGATTTTATCAACGAGCTTCGCAAAGTAAGGATCTTCGATAAATAGTTCTGGCAACATTCCAAACCCTGTCACTTCAACCTTCAGTGTAGTCAACAAATGACTCCTCCTACTCAAAGCATCAGCCACTCGATTCGTCACCCCTGACTTGTGTTTAACAACAAAAGTAAACTGTTGTAGATATGCGATCCACGATGCATGTCTCGCTGAAATCTTGTCTTGCCCTTGTAAATGTTTTAATGCCTCATGATCAGTGTAAAGAACAAACTCTTTCTGAAATAGATAGTGTCTCCAATGTTTAATAGATTGCACAACAGCATAAAATTCCACATCATATGTGCTGTATCTCATCTTCGCTCCTGACAACTTCTCGCTAAAGTATGCAATCGGACGTCCCCTCTGACTCAACACTCCTCCAATTCCAACCTTGGATGCATCAGTATGTAGTTCAAACACTAGCTGAAAATCTGGTAATATTAGAATTGGTGCAGACGTCAAGAGTTCTTTGATTCGATCAAAAGCAACCCCGGCTTCCTCCGTACATGCAAACTGTTTACCCTTCATGCAATCCGTAACAGGTGCCATCACAGTACTAAAGTGTGGAATAAACCTTCGATAAAATGAAGCCAACCCGTGAAAACTCCGAACTTCCGTTATCGTCTTGGGCTGCGGCCAATCTCTGATAGCTTCGATTTTACTTTGGTCAACCTGTATTCCTTCTTCCGACACAACATATCCCAAAAATAAAACACTCTTCGCCATAAAGACACACTTCTTTGTAGCAGCATAGAATTGTTCTTCACGAAGAATAACTAACACTTTCTTCAAATGCTGAACATGCTCTTCTGTACTCGCACTGTAGATCAGAATATCATCGAAATAAACTACAACAAATTTCCCAATGTACGGTCTGAAAATTTGATTCATCACCCACATAAATGTACTCGGTGCATTTGATAAGCCAAACGGCATTACCAACCATTCATACAATCCTTCCCTCGTCTTGAATGCTGTCTTCCATTCATCCCCTGGTCTAATGCGAATCTGATGATAACCGCTCTTCAAGTCAATCTTAGAAAAGATTACGGACCCACTGATTTGATCCAATAGATCATCAAGCCTCGGCATCGGAAATCTATATCTCACAGTAATTTTATTCAATGCTCTACTATCTGTGCACATCCTCCACGTCCCATCCTTCTTGGGTACCAATAAAGCTGGTACAGCACAAGGACTTAAACTCTCCTGCACACGCCCCTGCTCAAGCAATTCCTCTACCTGCCTCCGCAACTCTTCATGTTCCTTCGGACTCATTCGATAATGTGGTCTGTGTGGCAACACAGCACCTGGAACAAGATCTATTTGATGTTGTATATCCCTCAACGGTGGCACCTCCGTTGGTAACTCCTTTGGAAATATATCCTCAAATTCTTTCAATACTGGTTTAACTTCTTCTGGTATTTCAACCTCTTCACTGCTCTCTCGTCCAATCAACAAGAATACTTCCGGCTCTTCCTCAACTTCTTTAACAAACTCCTTCAGAGATAATAAGGTTTTCAACTCTTCAATCTCTTCTGACTTACTTTCTCCCGGTTGTCTCTTCTTTGGAACTAAGATAATCTTTGTGCCTTTAAACATAAAACTGTAGCTATTGGTCCGACCGTCATGTTGTACTGCTCGATCATACTGCCATGGTCTTCCCAAAAGCAAGTGGCAAACATCCATCTCTACTACATCACACCATATTTCATCTTTGTATTTCTTCCCAATAGAGAATGGAACACGAACTCGTCTATCCACTTTCAATTCTCCTCCTTTTCTCAACCATGCTAACTTGTATGGATTCGGATGCTTCTCTGTCTTCAACTTCAACTTTGTTACAGCCTCGGTTGAAATGATATTGTCACAGCTTCCTGCGTCAATCACAAATTTACACACCTTCCCCAGTATAGTGCATGTCGACTGAAAGATATTACTCCTCAACCAACTAGCTTCTTCCTGCTTCGGTGTCAAACACGATCTCCTCAGCATTAGATTACAACCTTCATCTCCTGACGCAATATCCTGCTCATCCTCCTCAACTGGACTAGAACAATCCCCATCACCATCCTCATCCTCAACTTCTGCAATCATGGTTCTCTTCTTTGGCTTTGGACACTCACTGCTTTTATGACCCAATTCCTGACAATTGTAACATTTGAAACCATTGTTAATCCTTGCCTTCTCAACCTCCTTCACCACTGGTCTACTGATAGGTTTAGAAACATTAGAACTCCCACTAACACCCTTCGCTTGATTGTTGGAATTAGTAAACACACCTCCTCCTCGTCTACCCTGCTTCTCCCAAGCCAACGCTTTCTGATGTGCTTTTGCTACAGATCTAGGATCGAGCATGTTAACCATATCCTAAATCTGCATTCTCAATCCCCCAATGAATCTAGATGTCAGCTGCTCTTCCGTTTCCATAATATCATTCCTTGAAATAAGTTGATAGAATTCATCAGCATAGTCATTCACAGATTTCGTTCCTTGTCTCAAGTTCTGCAAACGTTGATACATCAAAGATTGATAATTGTAAGGTAAGAACGTTGCTTTCATCAATTTCTTCATCTTCTCCCAAGATTCAACTTTTGACTTTCCCATTCGTTCACGTGTAAGTTTGGTTTGCTGCCACCACGCCAAAGCTCTACCCCTCAACCTCGTAGCAACCAACTTCACTCTACGATGTTCTGGAACTTCTTTAAAGTCAAAAATCTCTTCAACATTAGCTACCCAATCTAGAAACTCCTCCGCTTGCATACCACCTTTGAATTCAGGAATTTCAGTCTTCATCCCCGACTCCCACTTGTGATCATACTCAGAATGATTTCTTCCTTGGCCTCGTCCTTGTCCTCGAACACTACCACCATCATATTCCTCTTCAAAATCAGATGTATATCGTTGTCGATCTCGTCCACCCACATCTCTACTACCTTCACGTCTACCACCATCATCCCTTCTATCTACATTCCTCCGTTCACGATCATTCACGTTCCTCCCACGCCTTTGATCATCATCAACACTTCTGTCTCGATTGGAATGTGGCGAGACTCTACTTCCCCCATGGTTAGATTCAGGTGAAACCCTTCTCCGATTTTGATTCATCTCCGTCATAAGCTTCTCTAACCGGCTAATTCCTTCGTTAAGCTTTTCACTAAAGTTTTCATTGATTCTTTGTTCCATCTCATCAGCCTCTTCTCTTCGATACAAAGCTTCAACGTTTTGATGTCGATTGGCTCTCCTTGGCGGCATACTTGAAACTTTACAAACCCTTCAAATTCAAACACAATTCGAACTTTGATCCAAAATGGAATGGATCGAAAACTTCCACTTTGTTGCAATTTGCGATGAACACGATGAACACAACCTCTCCAAATGATAAGATCCGATCTCTAAACTTCAAAACAAAGTCGAACAACTTCACTTGCTCACGGCTCAACACTTCAAGCTTCAAAATGATTAGGCTCCAAGTCTCGATTTAGCTATGATTGGCTAAAACACGCTCTGATACCAAAATTAACGCAACGGATTAAACAAAACAGTCTTCAATCGGTGAAAGTAGTAATCGGTGGATTGGAAGATACTGAAATGCCCAAATTCATTGATCCGAAGATACCGAATTCTAGCTATCCCGAACTCGTTGATCGCGCACGATACCGGGTTCAAAGATCTTCAATTCTTCAAGCGTTGATCAAGCGCACTTGATTCCGCGAATCGGCTTCTACAATCGTTGAATCGAGCGCACTCGATTAACCGAAAGAGGATATAGGAGATTACACTCAACTACCAATTTGAATGAAAGCACACAGCAATCAAAAGAGAATTTTATTCAAAAATCAACAACCTTTACAAATGACTCCACTTGCCTATTTATAGGCGTTACAAAATTACAACACAAATCTGAACAACTCCTAAGTCGTTTCCGACTTACGACCTACGACTTAGCATAACTCGGCGACGACCTAAGACAACAGTTACAACACAGAAACACAACGCAACGACTTAAAACAAACAGGCTACGACCTAAAAAGATACAAACGACTCAAAGACAAAACGGCTCACGACTTAAGAAAATATTCAACACATTACAACGACTCACATAGGTCGTACACGACCTATAGTACACAGCAGCTTCCCATCAACGACCTAGCCTTCTTCGCGACTCAACATAATCAACGGCTCAGATTGACACGGTATCAGGATCTTCGGCTACAAGTTTCTACGACTTAAGAATCAATGGTCTAGATTAACTCGGCATAAGATTCAACGGCATCCAGAGTATTAGCGACTTATAAACTTGCGGCATCCCAGATCAACGTCTTAAGGAAATTAAAGGCAGAGATTAACTCGGCATAAGCATCAACGGTTTCCATCTTCACGCGACTTAAGAGGGTGCACTTTAAAACTGTGCGACTTAACTAAGTCATAACTCGCTTCCGACTTAACTCCTTCCTTAAGTCGTAGACAACTTAACACTTCATTCTCAATTCGAACCGCTCCTTCCGTGGCCTTCTCCGTAAGTCGTGGACGACTTATCAACTCCGAGCGACTTAAACCTTTGTTAAGTCGTAGCCCTTTTCCTCCTAATCCGTTAGGTCGTAAACTCGAGTTAACGCCATCCCCTGGTTTCCAGTTAAGTCGTAGCTCCTGTTCACATGCCTCCTTAGGTCGTAACTCGGCACAGTTAGCTCGTTCTTCATTACTAGGTTGTATTCCATTAGATCGGAGCTCATTAGGTCGTAACTCGTATATTACTTCTACCTTGTTAGGTCGTGAACGACCTACCAACTCCTTAGGTCGCGAACGACCTATGCCTTTAACATTCTGCGCTGCATCATCCTCCCCAGGTTGAGAAAAATTCGACCTCGAATTTGCACCATCCTCTTCCACTATGAGTTCATCCCCGTGGTATGGTATGAGATGTTTAACATTAAACACATCAGAAGTGTACACATCCTCCGGTAACTTCAATTTATAACCATTTTCATTAATCTGTTTCACAACTTCCACAGGACCAATTTTCCTGGCTTTTAACTTGTTATAAGCGCCCACTGGAAAACGATCCTTTATTAATACTGCATAAACTAAATCACCTTCATGAAATTCAACACTCCTTCGCTTCAGATCTGCCGAATGCTTATACTTCTCATTCGCTTTCTCCAATCGTTCCTGAACGATTTTATGACATTCCGTCAACCCCTAAACAAAATCAGCAGCTTTCTTAATTGTCCCCTTCGAGTGTGGTATTACCGTTAAATCCAACGGACCCTTCGGTAAGCTTGAATAGACTATCTGAAATGGACTGAACCCCGTGCTACGATTCACTGCATGATTATGAGCAAATTCGGCCTGACATAACTTCACATCCCAACTCTTCAGATTGTCCTGTACAAGACATCGTAACAAATTCCCCAATGATCTGTTTACCACCTCAGTCTGTCCATCTGTCTGCGGATGATAAGCACTACTAAACTTCAGCTTCGTTCTGACCATCTTCCACAAACTTAGCCAAATATGACTCAGAAAACGAGTATCCCTATCCGACACAATAGATTCTGGCAATCCATGAAGTCGATAGATCTTTTTGAAAAATAATTGAGCAACATGAACAGCATCCGCCGTCTTCTTACAAGCAATAAAATGTGCCATCTTTGAAAATCGATCCACTACCACATAAATGGAATCATTTCCCCGTTGTGTCCTTGGCAATCCCAACACAAAATCCATACTCACATCAACCCATGGTTTAGTTGGTACAGGTAACGGCATATATAAACCAACATTAGTCGCAGTTCCTTTCGAAACCTGACAGATATGACATCGTTCCACAAACCTCTCCACTTCTTTCCTCATCGATGGCCAAAAGTAAGACTGTGAAATCAACTGTATTGTACGGTCTCTCCCAACATGTCCTTCTTCATGTAGCTCTTTAACAATCTTCATTCTCAAACTACCCTCCGGTATACATAATCGATTTCCTTTGAACAGAAAACCATCTATCATCATAAACTCCTCCATCTTTCCCTCCTTGATTTTATCAACGAGCTTCGCAAAGTAAGGATCTTCGACAAATAGTTCTGGCAACATTCCAAACCCTGTCACTTCAACCTTCAGTGTAGTCAACAAATGACTCCTCCTACTCAAAGCATCAGCCACTCGATTCGTCACCCCTGACTTGTGTTTAACAACAAAAGTAAACTGTTGTAGATATGCGATCCACGATGCATGTCTCGCTGAAATCTTGTCTTGCCCTTGTAAATGTTTTAATGCCTCATGATCAGTGTAAAGAACAAACTCTTTCTGAAATAGATAGTGTCTCCAATGTTTAATAGATTGCACAACAGCATAAAATTCCACATCATATGTGCTGTATCTCATCTTCGCTCCTGACAACTTCTCGCTAAAGTATGCAATCGGACGTCCCCTCTGACTCAACACTCCTCCAATTCCAACCTTGGATGCATCAGTATGTAGTTCAAACACTAGCTGAAAATCTGGTAATATTAGAATTGGTGCAGACGTCAAGAGTTCTTTGATTCGATCAAAAGCAACCCCGGCTTCCTCCGTCCATGCAAACTGTTTACCCTTCATGCAATCCGTAACAGGTGCCATAACACTACTAAAGTGTGGAATAAACCTTCGATAAAATGAAGCCAACCCGTGAAAACTCCGAACTTCCGTTATCGTCTTGGGCTGCGGCCAATCTCAGATAGCTTCGATTTTACTTTGGTCAACCTGTATTCCTTCTTCCGACACAACATATCCCAAAAATAAAACACTCTTCGCCATAAAGACACACTTCTTTGTAGCAGCATAGAATTGTTCTTCACGAAGAATAACTAACACTTTCTTCAAATGCTGAACATGCTCTTCTGTACTCGCAATGTAGATCAGAATATCATCGAAATAAACTACAACAAATTTCCCAATGTACGGTCTGAAAATTTGATTCATCACCCGCATAAATGTACTCGGTGCATTTGATAAGCCAAACGGCATTACCAACCATTCATACAATCCTTCCCTCGTCTTGAATGCTGTCTTCCATTCATCCCCTGGTCTAATGCGAATCTGATGATAACCGCTCTTCAAGTCAATCTTAGAAAAGATTACGGACCCACTGATTTGATCCAATAGATCATCAAGCCTCGGCATCGGAAATCTATATCTCACAGTAATTTTATTCAATGCTCTACTATCTGTGCACATCCTCCACGTCCCATCCTTCTTGGGTACCAATAAAGCTGGTACAGCACAAGGACTTAAACTCTCCTGCACACGCCCCTGCTCAAGCAATTCCTCTACCTGCCTCCGCAACTCTTCATGTTCCTTCGGACTCATTTGATAATGTGGTCTGTGTGGCAACACAGCACCTGGAACAAGATCTATTTGATGTTGTATATCCCTCAACGGTGGCACCTCCGTTGGTAACTCCTCTGGAAATATATCCTCAAATTCTTTCAATACTGGTTTAACTTCTTCTGGTATTTCAACCTCTTCACTGCTCTCTCGTCCAATCAACAAGAATACTTCCGGCTCTTCCTCAACTTCTTTAACAAACTCCTTCAGAGATAATAAGGTTTTCAACTCTTCAATCTCTTCTGACTTACTTTCTCCCGGTTGTCTCTTCTTTGGAACTAAGATAATCTTCGTGCCTTTAAACATAAAACTGTAGCTATTGGTCCGACCGTCATGTTGTACTGCTCGATCATACTGCCATGGTCTTCCCAAAAGCAAGTGGCAAACATCCATCTCTACTACATCACACCATATTTCATCTTTGTATTTCTTCCCAATAGAGAATGGAACACGAACTCGTCTATCCACTTTCACTTCTCCTCCTTTTCTCAACCATGCTAACTTGTATGGATTCGGATGCTTCTCTGTCTTCAACTTCAACTTTGTTACAGCCTCGGTTGAAATGATATTGTCACAGCTTCCTGCGTCAATCACAAATTTACACACCTTCCCCAGTATAGTGCATGTCGACTGAAAGATATTACTCCTCAACCAACTAGCTTCTTCCTGCTTCGGTGTCAAACACGATCTCCTCAGCATTAGATTACAACCTTCATCTCCTGATGCAATATCCTGCTCATCCTCCTCAACTGGACTAGAACAATCCCCATCACCATCCTCATCCTCAACTTCTGCAATCATGGTTCTCTTCTTTGGCTTTGGACACTCACTGCTTTTATGACCCAATTCCTGACAATTGTAACATTTGAAACCATTGTTAATCCTTGCCTTCTCAACCTCCTTCACCACTGGTCTACTGATAGGTTTAGAAACATTAGAACTCCCACTAACACCCTTCGCTTGATTGTTGGAATTAGTAAACACACCTCCTCCTCGTCTACCCTGCTTCTCCAAAGCCAACGCTTTCTGATGTGCTTCCGCTATAGATTTAGGATCGAACATGTTAACCATATCCTGAATCTGCATTCTCAATCCCCCAATGAATCTAGATGTCAGCTGCTCTTCCGTTTCCATAATATCATTCCTTGCAATAAGTTGATAGAATTCATCAGCATAGTCATTCACAGATTTCGTTCCTTGTCTCAAGTTCTGCAAACGTTGATACATCAAAGATTGATAACTGTAAGGTAAGAACGTTGCTTTCATCAATTTCTTCATCTTCTCCCAAGATTCAACTTTTGACTTTCCCATTCGTTCACGTGTAAGTTTGGTTTGCTGCCACCACGCCAAAGCTCTACCCCTCAACCTCGTAGCAACCAACTTCACTCTACGATGTTCTGGAACTTCTTTAAAGTCAAAAATCTCTTCAACATTAGCTACCCAATCTAGAAACTCCTCCGCTTGCATACCACCTTTGAATTCAGGAATTTCAGTCTTCATCCCCGACTCCCACTTGTGATCATACTCAGAATGATTTCTTCCTTGGCCTCGTCCTTGTCCTCGAACACTACCACCATCATATTCCTCTTCAAAATCAGATGTATATCGTTGTCGATCTCGTCCACCCACATCTCTACTACCTTCACGTCTACCACCATCATCCCTTCTATCTACATTCCTCCGTTCACGATCATTCACGTTCCTCCCACGCCTTTGATCATCATCAACACTTCTGTCTCGATTGGAATGTGGCGAGACTCTACTTCCCCCATGGTTAGATTCAGGTGAAACCCTTCTCCGATTTTGATTCATCTCCGTCATAAGCTTCTCTAACCGGCCAATTCCTTCGTTAAGCTTTTCACTAAAGTTTTCATTGATTCTTTGTTCCATCTCATCAGCCTCTTCTCTTCGATACAAAGCTTCAATGTTTTGATGTCGATTGGCTCTCCTTGGCGTCATACTTGAAACTTTACAAACCCTTCAAATTCAAACACAATTCGAATTTTGATCCAAAATGGAATGGATCGAAAACTTCCACTTTGTTGCAATTTGCGATGAACAAAATGAACACAACCTCTCCAAAGGATAAGATCCGATCTCTAAACTTCAATACAAAGTCGAACAACTTCACTTGCTCACGGCTCAACACTTCAAGCTTCAAAATGATTAGGCTCCAAGTCTCGATTTAGCTATGATTGGCTAAAACACGCTCTGATACCAAAACTGACGCAACGGATTAAACAAAACAGTCTTCAATTGGTGAAAGTAGTAATCGGTGGATTGGAAGATACTGAAATGCCCAAATTCGTTGATCCGAAGATACCGAATTCTAGCTATCCCGAACTCGTTGATCGCGCACGATACCGGGTTCAAAGATCTTCAATTCTTCAAGCGTTGATCAAGCGCACTTGATTCCGCGAATCGGCTTCTACAATCGTTGAATCGAGCGCACTCGATTAACTGAAAGAGGAGATAGGAGATTACACTCAACTACCAATTTGAATGAAAGCACACAGCAATCAAAAGAGAATTATATTCAAAAATCAACAACCTTTACAAATGACTCCACTTGCCTATTTATAGGCGTTACAAAATTACAACACAAATCTGAACAACTCCTAAGTCGTTTCCGACTTACGACCTACGACTTAGCATAACTCGGCGACGACCTAAGACAACAGTTACAACACAGAAACACAACGCAACGACTTAAAACAAACAGGCTACGACCTAAAAAGATACAAACGACTCAAAGACAAAACGGCTCACGACTTAAGAAAATATTCAACACATTACAACGACTCACATAGGTCGTACACGACCTATAGTACACAGCAGCTTCCCATCAACGACCTAGCCTTCTTCGCGACTCAACATAATCAACGGCTCAGATTGACACGGTATCAGGATCTTCGGCTACAAGTTTCTACGACTTAAGAATCAAAGGTCTAGATTAACTCGGCATAAGATTCAACGGCATCCAGAGTATTAGCGACTTATAAACTTGCGGCATCCCAGATCAACGTCTTAAGGAAATTAAAGGCAGAGATTAACTCGGCATAAGCATCAACAGTTTCCATCTTCACGCGACTTAAGAGGGTGCGCTTTAAAACTGTGCGACTTAACTAAGTCGTAACTCGCTTCCGACTTAACTCCTTCCTTAAGTCGTAGACGACTTAACACTTCATTCTCAATTCGAACCGCTCCTTCCGTGGCCTTCTCCGTAAGTCGTGGACGACTTATCAACTCCGAGCGACTTAAACCTTTGTTAAGTCGTAGCCCTTTTCCTCCTAATCCGTTAGGTCGTAAACTCGAGTTAACGCCATCCCCTGGTTTCCAGTTAAGTCGCTTCTCCTGTTCACATGCCTCCTTAGGTCGTAACTCGGCACAGTTAGCTCGTTCTTCATTACTAGGTTGTATTCCATTAGATCGGAGCTCATTAGGTCGTAACTCGTATATTACTTCTACCTTGTTAGGTCGTGAACGACCTACCAACTCCTTAGGTCGCGAACGACCTATGCCTTTAACATTCTGCGCTGCATCATCCTCCCCAGGTTGAGAAAAATTCGACCTCAAATTTGCACCATCCTCTTCCACTATGAGTTCATCCCCATGGTATGGTATGAGATGTTTAACATTAAACACATCAAAAGTGTACACATCCTCCGGTAACTTCAATTTATAAGCATTTTCATTAATCTGTTTCACAACTTCCACAGGACCAATTTTCCTGGCTTTTAACATGTTATAAGCGCCCACTGGAAAACGATCCTTTGTTAATACTGCATAAACTAAATCACCTTCATGAAATTCAACACTCCTTCGCTTCAGATCTGCCGAATGCTTATACTTCTCATTCGCTTTCTCCAATCGTTCCTGAACGATTTTATGACATTCCGTCAACCCCTCAACAAAATCAGCAGCTTTCTTAATTGTCCCCTTCGAGTGTGGTATTACCGTTAAATCCAACGGACCCTTCGGTAAGCTTGAATAGACTATCTGAAATGGACTGAACCCCGTGCTACGATTCACTGCATGATTATGAGCAAATTCGGCCTGACATAACTTCACATCCCAACTCTTCAGATTGTCCTGTACAAGACATCGTAACAAATTCCCCAATGATCTGTTTACCACCTCAGTCTGTCCATCTGTCTGCGGATGATAAGCACTACTAAACTTCAGCTTCTTTCTGACCATCTTCCACAAACTTAGCCAAAAATGACTCAGAAAACGAGTATCCCTATCCGTCACAATAGATTCTGGCAATCCATGAAGTCGATAGATCTCTTTGAAAAATAATTGAGCAACATGAACAACATCCGCCGTCTTCTTACAAGCAATAAAATGTGCCATCTTTGAAAATCGATCCACTACCACATAAATGGAATCATTTCCCCGTTGTGTCCTTGGCAATCCCAACACAAAATCCATACTCACATCAACCCATGGTTTAGTTGGTACAGGTAACGGCATATATAAACCAACATTAGTCGCAGTTCCTTTCGAAACCTGACAGATATGACATCGTTCCACAAACCTCTCCACTTCTTTCCTCATCGATGGCCAAAAGTAAGACTGTGAAATCAACTGTATTGTACGGTCTCTCCCAACATGTCCTTCTTCATGTAGCTCTTTAACAATCTTCATTCTCAAACTACCCTCCGGTATACATAATCGATTTCCTTTGAACAGAAAACCATCTATCATCATAAACTCCTCCATCTTTCCCTCCTTGATTTTATCAACGAGCTTCGCAAAGTAAGGATCTTCGACAAATAGTTCTGGCAACATTCCAAACCCTGTCACTTCAACCTTCAGTGTAGTCAACAAATGACTCCTCCTACTCAAAGCATCAGCCACTCGATTCGTCACCCCTGACTTGTGTTTAACAACAAAAGTAAACTGTTGTAGATATGCGATCCACGATGCTTGTCTCGCTGAAATCTTGTCTTGCCCTTGTAAATGTTTTAATGCCTCATGATCAGTGTAAAGAACAAACTCTTTCTGAAATAGATAGTGTCTCCAATGTTTAATAGATTGCACAACAGCATAAAATTCCACATCATATGTGCTGTATCTCATCTTCGCTCCTGACAACTTCCTTCGCTAAAGTATGCAATCGGACGACCCCTCTGACTCAACACTCCTCCAATTCCAACCTTGGATGCATCAGTATGTAGTTCAAACACTAGTTGAAAATCTGGTAATATTAGAATTGGTGCAGACGTCAAGAGTTCTTTGATTCGATCAAAAGCAACCCCGGCTTCCTCCGTCCTTGCAAACTGTTTACCCTTCATGCAATCCGTAACAGGTGCCATCACACTACTAAAGTGTGGAATAAACCTTCGATAAAATGAAGCCAACCCGTGAAAACTCTGAACTTCCGTTATCGTCTTGGGCTGCGGCCAATCTCAGATAGCTTCGATTTTACTTTGGTCAACCTGTATTCCTTCTTCCGACACAACATATCCCAAAAATAAAACACTCTTCGCCATAAAGACACACTTCTTTGTAGCAGCATAGAATTGTTCTTCACGAAGAATAACTAACACTTTCTTCAAATGCTGAACATGCTCTTCTGTACTCGCACTGTAGATCAGAATATCATCGAAATAAACTACAACAAATTTCCCAATGTACGGTCTGAAAATTTGATTCATCACCCGCATAAATGTACTCGGTGCATTTGATAAGCCAAACGGCATTACCAACCATTCATACAATCCTTCCCTCATCTTGAATGCTGTCTTCCATTCATCCCCTGGTCTAATGCGAATCTGATGATAACCGCTCTTCAAGTCAATCTTAGAAAAGATTACGGACCCACTGATTTGATCCAATAGATCATCAAGCCTCGGCATCGGAAATCTATATCTCACAGTAATTTTATTCAATGCTCTACTATCTGTGCACATCCTCCACGTCCCATCCTTCTTGGGTACCAATAAAGCTGGTACAGCACAAGGACTTAAACTCTCCTGCACACGCCCCTGCTCAAGCAATTCCTCTACCTGCCTCCGCAACTCTTCATGTTCCTTCGGACTCATTCGATAATGTGGTCTGTGTGGCAACACAGCACCTGGAACAAGATCTATTTGATGTTGTATATCCCTCAACGGTGGCACCTCCGTTGGTAACTCCTCTGGAAATATATCCTCAAATTCTTTCAATACTGGTTTAACTTCTTCTGGTATTTCAACCTCTTCACTGCTCTCTCGTCCAATCAACAAGAATACTTCCGGCTCTTCCTCAACTTTTTTAACAAACTCCTTCAGAGATAATAAGGTTTTCGACTCTTCAATCTCTTCTGACTTACTTTCTCCCGGTTGTCTCTTCTTTGGAACTAAGATAATCTTCGTGCCTTTAAACATAAAACTGTAGCTATTGGTCCGACCGTCATGTTGTACTGCTCGATCATACTGCCATGGTCTTCCCAAAAGCAAGTGGCAAACATCCATCTCTACTACATCACACCATATTTCATCTTTGTATTTCTTCCCAATAGAGAATGGAACACGAACTCGTCTATCCACTTTCACTTCTCCTCCTTTTCTCAACCATGCTAACTTGTATGGATTCGGATGCTTCTCTGTCTTCAACTTCAACTTTGTTACAGCCTCGGTTGAAATGATATTGTCATAGCTTCCTGCGTCAATCACAAATTTACACACCTTCCCAAGTATAGTGCATGTCGACTGAAAGATATTACTCCTCAACCAACTAGCTTCTTCCTGCTTCGGTGTCAAACACGATCTCCTCAGCATTAGATTACAACCTTCATCTCCTGACGCAATATCCTGCTCATCCTCCTCAACTGGACTAGAACAATCCCCATCACCATCCTCATCCTCAACTTCTGCAATCATGGTTCTCTTCTTTGGCTTTGGACACTCACTGCTTTTATGACCCAATTCATGACAATTGTAACATTTGAAACCATTGTTAATCCTTGCCTTCTCAACCTCCTTCACCACTGGTCTACTGATAGGTTTAGAAACATTAGAACTCCCACTAACACCCTTCGCTTGATTGTTGGAATTAGTAAACACACCTCCTCCTCGTCTACCCTGCTTCTCCCAAGCCAACGCTTTCTGATGTGCTTCCGCTACAGATCTAGGATCGAACATGTTAACCATATCCTGAATCTGCATTCTCAATCCCCCAATGAATCTAGATGTCAGCTGCTCTTCCGTTTCCATAATATCATTCCTTGCAATAAGTTGATAGAATTCATCAGCATAGTCATTCACAGATTTCGTTCCTTGTCTCAAGTTCTACAAACGTTGATACATCAAAGATTGATAATTGTAAGGTAAGAACGTTGCTTTCATCAATTTCTTCATCTTCTCCCAAGATTCAACTTTTGACTTTCCCATTCGTTCACGTGTAAGTTTGGTTTGCTGCCACCACGCCAAAGCTCTACCCCTCAACCTCGTAGCAACCAACTTCACTCTACGATGTTCTGGAACTTCTTTAAAGTCAAAAATCTCTTCAACATTAGCTACCCAATCTAGAAACTCCTCCGCTTGCATACCACCTTTGAATTCAGGAATTTCAGTCTTCATCCCCGACTCCCACTTGTGATCATACTCAGAATGATTTCTTCCTTGGCCTCGTCCTTGTCCTCGAACACTACCACCATCATATTCCTCTTTAAAATCAGATGTATATCGTTGTCGATCTCGTCCACCCACATCTCTACTACCTTCACGTCTACCACCATCATCCCTTCTATCTACATTCCTCCATTCACGATCATTCACGTTCCTCCCACGCCTTTAATCATCATCAACACTTCTGTCTCGATTGGAATGTGGCGAGACTCTACTTCCCCCATGGTTAGATTCAGGTGAAACCCTTCTCCGATTTTGATTCATCTCCATCATAAGCTTCTCTAACCGGCCAATTCCTTCGTTAAGCTTTTCACTAAAGTTTTCATTGATTCTTTATTCCATCTCATCAGCCTCTTCTCTTCGATACAAAGCTTCAACGTTTTGATGTCGATTGGCTCTCCTTGGCGGCATACTTGAAACTTTACAAACCCTTCAAATTCAAACACAATTCGAACTTTGATCCAAAATGGAATGGATCAAAAACTTCCACTTTGTTGCAATTTGCGATGAACACGATGAACACAACCTCTCCAAATGATAAGATCCGATCTCTAAACTTCAATACAAAGTCGAACAACTTCACTTGCTCACGGCTCAACACTTCAAGCTTCAAAATGATTAGGCTCCAAGTCTCGATTTAGCTATGATTGGCTAAAACACGCTCTGATACCAAAAATGACGCAGCGGATTAAACAAAACAGTCTTCAATCGGTGAAAGTAGTAATCGGTGGATTGGAAGATACTGAAATGCCCAAATTCATTGATCCGAAGATACCGAATTCTAGCTATCCCAAACTCGTTGATCGCGCACGATACCGGGTTCAAAGATCTTCAATTCTTCAAGCGTTGATCAAGCGCACATGATTCCGCGAATCGGCTTCTACAATCGTTGAATCGAGCGCACTCGATTAACCGAAAGAGGAGATAGGAGATTACACTCAACTACCAATTTGAATGAAAGCACACAGCAATCAAAAGAGAATTTTATTCAAAAATCAACAACCTTTACAAATGACTCCACTTGCCTATTTATAGGCGTTACAAAATTACAACACAAATCTGAACAACTCCTAAGTCGTTTCCGACTTACGACCTACGACTTAGCATAACTCGGTGACGACCTAAGACAACAGTTACAACACAGAAACACAACGCAACGACTTAAAACAAACAGGCTACGACCTAAAAAGATACAAACGACTCAAAGACAAAACGGCTCACGACTTAAGAAAATATTCAACACATTACAACGACTCACATAGGTCGTACACGACCTATAGTACACAGCAGCTTCCCATCAACGACCTAGCCTTCTTCGCGACTCAACATAATCAACGGCTCAGATTGACACGGTATCAGGATCTTCGGCTACAAGTTTCTGCGACTTAAGAATCAATGGTCTAGATTAACTCGGCATAAGATTCAACGGCATCCAGAGTATTAGCGACTTATAAACTTGCGGCATCTCAGATCAACGTCTTAAGGAAATTAAAGGCAGAGATTAACTCGACATAAGCATCAACGGTTTCCATCTTCACGCGACTTAAGAGGGTGCGCTTTAAAACTGTGCGACTTAACTAAGTCGTAACTCGCTTCCGACTTAACTCCTTCCTTAAGTCGTAGACGACTTAACACTTCATTCTCAATTCGAACCGCTCCTTCCGTGTCCTTCTCCGTAAGTCGTGGACGACTTATCAACTCCGAGCGACTTAAACCTTTGTTAAGTCGTAGCCCTTTTCCTCCTAATCCGTTAGGTCGTAAACTCGAGTTAACGCCATCCCCTGGTTTCCAGTTAAGTCGTAGCTCCTGTTCACATGCCTCCTTAGGTCGTAACTCGACACAGTTAGCTCGTTCTTCATTACTAGGTTGTATTCCATTAGATCGGAGCTCATTAGGTCGTAACTCGTATATTACTTCTACCTTGTTAGGTCGTGAACGACCTACCAACTCCTTAGGTCGCGAACGACCTATGCCTTTAACATTCTGCGCTGCATCAGGTACGTAATCCCTAGGTGCCAACAATGGTCATGAGTAACCATTCATCATATGGAGAGCGATACATACACTAGTCTCAATAAATGTATTGATATCTTTTTCTCGATGCATCTTTACTTGGAACATTTAAAGAGTAAGCATTTAGATATTGATTCAATACTCGTGGTTACGAACACATTAGTAATCACAATCAATAAAAACGTTTCTACTAAGTATTTTCTACTCACATATGTCTAATGTATTTAATTCTTTATTTATATCATAATATAACAACATATATAAAAGAAAATAGAACCAAAAGCCTACTTCATTTCGAACAAGGTTCTTTTATAAGAGTTAAGTTACATAATAAATCATATAATTTTTCTAGGGCACACCCTTAACATTCTCAATATTGACATTCATATTGCAAATAAGAATCTTTAACAAATAAAATAAAACTAGTTGAATTTGAATTAAATATAAATTAAACAAAATTTACGTACATATTAAATGAACAAAAACATTAATTTAAAATAAATCTAAATTATATTCAAATAATAAACTCCTCTTTTAATTGATATCCGCTAAATATGATTTAGCACAAAAAAGTTATTCATGTAAACACAAAATAAAGATCTAGTGTAAAATTAATAAAAGTATCTTTTTGAAATTTCCTATTTTTACCACACTGCTAATGCAACTAATTTAACAACTTATTCATTTCATCCCCAATTGTGACGAAACTTGGACCTATGTTCTTAAAATGATCTAAGATATCCATCTGTAAAATCAGGTTGAATTTGAAGGGCTCGGTTTTTGGGGTAAATCAGAGTGCAGATAAGGAAGATCCATTTAAAGACACATGTGAACGAAGGGATTAAGATATATAATTCGTGAAGATAGGTTCAACATGCAAGGTGGATCTACAATTATAATTATATTGGACATCTATATTATGTTTATAAAGGAGATCCATTCAATTGGCATTTTGACCTGCATACATACTCAAGACATTAGTAAAATTTGCTAACGCACTTGATCTGCAAACCGATAGCCTTTTTACTAGAGTGATCTCAAACTCAACTTTGGGTCATTTAAGTAAATGGTTTTGGATAAATTAAGTCAAAGGTAAATGTATTGAATAATTTGTTAATAATTCAAAATTAGAAACCCTTTATTTTGTCAATGTTTAGAAATTAGAATGTGAACGTCCATGAGTTTTAGCTTTATTAATAGTGGATTCTAAAATGATATTTATGGTAAGACAATTTCTATATAAGAAAATATGCAAGCACTTGGTGCAACATATCCATTATTTAATTTCCTTCAATAATTCTTTTACTTCCATTTCCATACTTTCTTTTTTCCATTTTCCATAGCATTTAGATGCAGAATTGTCCAATGTACATGAATCAATTATACTAAGATTTTAGCATGAATTCTATAATGGGACAACTCATGTGAATAAGGAAGACCATGTGTTTTTATCATCATCATTATCCTTGCCATATTCCTAAATGATTGGGGTTGACCATAAGGAAGTCCAAATATTTTTTCTTATGTGTGTGTTTTCCGGCATAAATATTTATTTGGATTATTGACTTCGTTTGTTAAGTCATGAATGCAAAAGTTTTAATTTTCTTAATGTAATAACTTTGCACCAAAATCTAAATATAAAATGATTTATGTTCAACAAACTTATTTCCGTATAAGCTTTAAGTTTGGTAAACTATAACCCTCTAGTAATAATACATACATTCCTAAGCTTTTTCTAATAGTTTATTAATAATCTAAGTGTCAACATGGCATGTACTGCTTCGGCTATGGAAAAAAATGCATTAAAACATATGTGTTATTTCTATGTATATTAGTGGCAAACTAAATGGTTAATCATCAATACCTATTTTATGTATAGTTACCGTGATGGATGAAATTATCAGTTCAAACATGAAATAACCACCCTTTCTATGTATCTAAGAGCGAATTATGAACATATTTCAACAACGATGGATAGCTTGCATAAAATTTGTGTAGGTCATGCAAACTATTGTTAAACACATTTGGATTTTTGGAATAAATCAAGTTGTTCCAATCATGAATTGTAGTTTTTCACTACATTGTCCTTTTCCCCCTCTTTTGTACGAGTGCAAGAATATTTTTCTCGATATGCGCTTTGCAAATAAATTGTAATTAACGTCAATTGCTTCAAATAGCACAAGTAATTTTCCTCTCACTCAAAACATGTTAGGCTATAAACAAGAAAGAGTGAGATGTATATGTGTCTCCCAAATAATTTCTAATAATAGCATTTATACATATCTTTTTTTGATTAAAATTAGGTACTTAAGTAGTAGTACATAGTTGTAAGACTTAGAGTATATAACATAGTACAGGCCAACATATGTCCAATGGTTCGAATCACGCTACACAAGATTCAAACCTATCACGTTACGAATCAAAGGCAGAGCGTCA
The DNA here is from genome assembly GCA_030737815.1 of Allium fistulosum. NCBI lineage: Eukaryota > Viridiplantae > Streptophyta > Magnoliopsida > Asparagales > Amaryllidaceae > Allium > Allium fistulosum. The sequence goes on along the minus strand of CM060901.1, from coordinate 537,954,670 downwards.
AACCATTAAGACAATGTTGCTAGACATTTAACCTATTATATATATAATCTATTAAAAAAATAGTCTAGACGTTGGCGAATAACCTAAACTTAGGGCATCTCCAACAGGCGTAGATTAAGGCGTAATATGAAGGGAGCGAATGAATTCTTACTCCAATTATAGTAATTCGGTTAAATATTAAAGATAATATTTAGTGGGGTCATGCCTAGAATAGGGTGCCTATTAAATAGACGCCTAGGGCATAGACGTCTATTAAAAAGGCGCTTAAGCCTTAAAGGCTCCAAGCACAATGGCTACAATACAACGGTTATGTCCTCTCCCACTCTATAAAAAATGCTTTCAGTCTTCATATCCACATCAAATTCTTCACTACTTCCTCTTTTAAACCACATTATTTCCAAATCAACACCGATCTTCACAATGTTTTCACCATTCGGAGAGTTTACGATCCTCGCACACCCAAAGCTATGTTTTCAAAGACAATAACAAGCAACAACACGGTAGTCCTCTGGGTCAGCATTCATCCAATCCATGGCAAAGCGACATGGACTTCGACCTGTGCAACGTTACTGTCATTATTTCAAACACTTAATAAGGGGTACTAACCAAAGTGGCGGTAAGTTTTGGAAGAAAATAATAAATACTTTCAACATAAAGCATACTAAAAAAACACGTTCTTTGTCGGCGATTCAAGGCCGATTCAAAAAACTCAATCGCCAAACTCAATTTTATGAATCGTAGAAAGAAAGAGAATCCTAGTAGAATGGGAGGCGAAGAGCATCTGGTATGTTTATTGGTTTTATTATTTTGTTAGTATATAATTTTGTTATTGATTATTTCTTTTTGGTAATCAGAAACGAATGGCGAATGTGTAATTCATAAAGCTTTTTGCAAAGAAAAATGGTGCTAAAAACACACTACTATCAATTCCCGAATTGTTATGAGTTGCTGACGAGATAACCGAAGTGGAAATCTGATAATGCAAAGAGCCCTAGAGACGTTCAACCAAAGGGAAAGAGAAAGGGAAAGGGAAAGAGAAAAGCATCAAAATCAACATACTTGTCTAGTCTGGAAATTCATCTGGTAGAGAAATCCCATTCGGGGGAAAAAATGAGGTGGATGTGCTCACCCAAAGACCGGATGAAGATTATAGACCAATGGGCTCTAAAGCCACAAAGAGAAAGAATATGCATGAAGCCAGTTTGAAAGCTAAAGTGAATGTCTCTCATGAAATACACGAAAGAAGACTGCTAGATAGAAGCAAGCAATCATAAGAGAAGATTGAGGTAATGCGTGAGTTTGTGGATAACGAGCAACAAAAGTTGGATATTGAATGGCAAATGCAAAAACAATTGATTATGGATAAAGGTTTGATGGGAATGGATGAAGTTCAAATGCAATATTGGACGGAGTGCAAAAGAAAAATATTTATATCTAGGTTCACTCAACTGTAGTTTGTTTTAATCTTAGCACTTTCAAATTTGTATTATTTCAATGCACTTTTTGTTTTATAAATTTGCTGTATTTGCTTATTAATTAATGTTATACTATTTTTGTTTCCATTCATATAATTGATACGTTAACTAAAGTACGAATACATTACAAATGCATACACACATGATTAACTTGACGTAAAATTGAACTAACACTCTCTAAAGTAATTCCAAATATAATTCATAAGGTCTTTTTTGGCCTATTGTGAAGTTGTGCATCTCGGAATGAAAGTTGTCGTTCCACGTAAATGTCGAGAGCTTCTTCGGTTAAAAGAATGTTATCTTGAACTATATCTGGCATTTGCACTACACCATCATATTCGTAGTGATGATGTTCTTCATCCATATCTCTTTCATCTTCAACAATCATATTATGCAAAATAATACATTTAAACACGATCATGGACATCTTTTCTCGACACCACAATCGTTAAGGATTACTAATCATTGCAAATCTTGATAGAAGGACACCAATGCTCTTTAAATAACTTTTTTTCATACCTCTTGCATCGCAACAAACTTTGCTTGCTTTGCTGTTATCAGATTTGGATATGTTTTCACAATGGTTCTCCACTTTGGATAAATCCCATCGGGTAGATAATATATGTGGTCCTAAGTGTTTTTCCCAAGAGTAAATGTCATCAGAGTTACATGGCCAAGTTCTAGATCATTAAATAAATGTGAACTATCAATAACATTTAAGATGTTATTAGATTCAAGCATTCCAAAGAAAGCAAGCCAAATCCACAAATCGTACAAAGCAACCGCTTCCAAAATGATAGTTATTCTTCTTTCTTTACCGTTGTAAGCTCCATGGTATGTGTTGGGGCAGTTCTTCCATTCTCAGTGCATACATTCGAGACTTCCTAGCATGTTAGGCCATCCTATGCTCTCATGAATTTCTCTAATCTACACAACACCATCCTTGTTCAGAGATATAAGTTACTCAGTCTCGTAAACGTCTACAACAGATTGATAGAATTTGTCGATAGTTTCTAGTGCGGTACAGTCTACAATGCAGTATGCATCGTCCAGTGCATCTGCAAGGGTGCCATAGCTAACATCCTTAATGCAGAAATCCTTTTTTGTTCACCGCTAGGACCCTAAGTCTTTGAAGCATTTGGATTATGAATAAAATATATATTGTTGTTTTGAATACCTATCAAAATTCTCAAGAATAGATCTCTTCTCATTTTGTACCTTCTCCTAAATATATCTGGTCCATTATTGCAATTTGGATTGAACTAGTCTTGCATGATTATGAAAGGAAAATTGATTACGATTTATATATTCCCGACTTATGACCGATCCACCATGTTTTATGGATGTGGAACCATAAGCTTCATTGCACAAGTCTACTATTTCTTGCATTTCCTCCGCTTCTTCTCATAGGATATCTTCCTCTTCAGAATCACTATTAAATTCCGTAATACATTAGAGGAAAGTTGAGGTATCCATTTTAGTATTTAATTTTCTGCTGAACGAGAAAGAATGAAGTTTAAAATGTGATATTTGAGATGGATGTTGAAGTCCTTATATAAGTGAATTGGTATATGCATAACAACATGGCATGGGTTGACAACATTATTCAGAGTGTTGTCAACTCAACTATAGCAGACTGGCATGGGTGAACAACATTATTTTAGAGTGCCGACAACTCAACTGTAGCAGACTAGCATGCATGACAATATTATTTCAAAGTGGTGTCAACTCAACTTTAACTAGTGGCAGATAAAGAACTCAGATTGTGGCCATATCTACTTTAACAAGTGGCAGATAAAGATTTCAGAGTGTTGTTAACTAATGGCAAACAAAGAATTCAAAGTGTGGTCGTCTCTACTTTAACAAGTGGCAGACAAAGATTTCAGAGTAATTTCAACTCAACTTTAACAAGGGGCAGACAAAGAACTCCAAGTGTAGACATCTCAACTTTAAGAAGTGGTAGACAAAAAACTCAAAGTGTGGTCATCTCAACTTTAACAAGTGGCAGACAAAGAATTCAGAGTATGGTAATCTCAACTTTAACAAGTGGCAGATAATGAATTCAGAGTGTAGTTATCTTAACTTTAACAAGTGACAGACAAAGAATTGAAAGTGTAGTCATCTCAACTTTAATAAGTGGCAGATAAAGAATTCCAAGTGCTGTCATATCAACTTTAAAAAGTGGCAAACAAAGAATTCAGAGTGCAGACAGCTCAACTTTAACAAGTGGCAGACAAAGAAATACATTTAAACGAAAGGACACATGATGAACTACGTTGTAGATATAGAAATCATTACATGGTTAACTACATAAATACAAACAAACTAATAACTACATTAATAGAAGGTGACCTTAGTTGGTTTTTAAGCAGTACAATTTCATTCCTTAAGTCTAAGGCTAACTATTTATATCTTCCAAGGAGAGGAGAGTCGAGTCAATAACAGACCCCATACTGACCTACATGACATTTATAGAAACAATGTCCGATGTTTGTACCAACTGTTGCCACTATATCAATGTACGCCTCAAAACCATAGTTGTAGAAAATGATGTCGAGTCTCAACTCTTCGAGAAGAGTTAACTTCCGCTCATGAACCATTGCTAGACTTACTTGATTTTGTAGTAATGCCAATTCCCTTTGCAATTCCAATATGTAGTCAACTCCATGTTTAGGTAGAGCATCGTCGATCCACTTGTGAAATCAATATCTATAGTATCAACAATTTAGATAACAACGTCCAACGTTAAGACCATATCTCACAATAGCATGAAGAGCAATATCATCAAAATTAATAGGACTACCATCATCAACCTGGACTGCAGCCAGCTGAGCATGCAAATCGTCATTCTATGCCTGCATCACCTACTGTGCCTACTAAGCATGTTGAATGAAAATCGGAGTATGGATGAGTCCATGTGCTAAATAGTGGTAATATATCGTCCATGCTCATCCAACCTACCTACATACTGCAATTATAAATAATATATCAATGTACGTCTATTTAACTAATACTATACAATAAATTATTAATTTATTTAATTACCTTGAAAGGTGGGTATAATCCAAGAGTAGAGATATCAACAATACATTGATATTGTGTATAAACTATTGGTTGCTCGATAATAGTACTATTGATATCATATGCTCTAAAATAGGTGTCAATACCCAAGTCCATGTTCTTCTGCGAGTACTGAGATGGAGTAGGATCAAAAGAAAATGGAGGTGCCTAAACTCTACTAGTGACTAGACGTGGACCTACATGATCGAAGGTCACTCCTCATGTGTAGTTAGGTAACATGTAGCGTTGAGGAGCAACTCTAACGCAATGTATGTTAAAATCCCCATCGGTTAGGAAAAACGTCGAAGTATCAACCCATCCAGCCTATCTCAGCCCTAGTATATACAGCGATCTAATGGTTCGACATTTGCCGAACATATCATCACAAGATAATGGATATCTTCAGGAATACATAGCTCCTTAATCGTCCGATAACAACATCTCTCTCCCAAATACCAATAAGAAGAATGGCTGGTGTATGTAAAACAATCATCCTTAAACACAAGTAATATGCTATAGAAAGAGGATGACCATCATACATCTGGTCAATCTATGTCATGGTGGTCCAATATGAAGCCTATGCTGCTCGTAAAAGACTATCCATGCACCTCAAATCAATCTGAGAACATGCCTCCGTCAAGTCCTATCTAACCTCCATAGGCTCATGAGAAACCAACTGAACACGCTCCCATCGTCTAATGTATGGGAAGTATGTCTCCGCTGCATAGGTAGCTGTCATAACAATGTGGGGGTGCACGTTTGCCGTGTACTCATAATAACAGCACAACAAAATATACCAAAAGCCAAACATCTATCTTGCCTTCCCGAGAGCATAAGAATCAAGAGCGGTGTATAGACATCCAAGTATAGAAAAGGGAAATTTTACCATAAGGGCCTCTTTCCATCAAACAATAAGTTTCTAGGACACAAGTTTAAAATAATTATTTCTAGGACCAAAGTTAATACACGTTACGTCTGTTACTTTATCCCTCCATTCCGTTACTTTTTCTCTCGTTCCTTTTCCTTTTTCAGAACCCAGTAAAACGAAATCAAAATCTAAAATCGAAAAGTAGAGTTTTCTAAACGACTAGACAATTTGTGATCGAAGATTTCTGCCATTATTCAGTTAAACATCAATTTTTCTTCATCGATTCCTCTACAAGTATGTACTATTTTTTTTATGTAAACGATTTAGGTACATGTTTTGGAGCTGGTTTATTGTTAAATGATATTAATTAACGAGTTCTTCGTAAAATAGTAAGCGTCAGATCTTACTTTATTCAACTATTTAAAAAGATAGAAGCATTTATCTTCTAATGTAAAGGATTTACGTACATTTTTGAGTTATATGTTCATAATCATTGATACAAATGGTACATTATCTAATGCATTTAAGGTGTTTGATGTTTTTCTCATGATATTAGTTACTACATATAATATACAGATATGTTAAACCGTAGGTAAAAAAGATAAAAGCATTTATGTTTTTATGTAAATGGTTTAAGTTGTTTGTTGTTTTGGAGCTGGTTTATTGTTAAATAATATTAATTAACGAGTTCTTCATAAAATAGTAAGCATCAGATCTTACTTTATTCAACTATTTAAAAAGATAGAAGCATTTATCTTCTGATGTAAAGGATTTACGTACATTTTTGAGTTATATGTTCATAATCATTGATACAAATGGTACATTATCTAATGCATGCAAGGTATTTGATGTTTTTCTCATGATATTAGTTACTACATATAATATACAGATATGTTAAACCCTAGGTAAAAAAGATAAAAGCATTTATGTTTTTATGTAAATGGTTTAAGTTGTTTGTTGTTTTGGAGCTGGTTTATTGTTAAATGATATTAATTAATAGTTCTTCACTCTGTCCAACATTTCATTATATATGACATTTTTTATGCAGCGTAAAAATGCATACAAGGTCTTCTAAGTCGAAGATATTCATTCGAAAAACAACTTGCATATTCATAAACGAAGGTGGAACCCAATGCATAAATATAAGACCTATTTCCAGTCCATTTTGTGATGAACACAACCAAAGACCATCACCATTTACAACTCCATTGGTAATTATTTTCATACTTATGTTTCCCATAATATTTAATTCTAATCTTCATTTTGTATATACGTAATAAATTGGAATCTAGATTCCATATTTTAAATAAAAAAATACCTAAATTTTTTGAGCTTACATTGTTTACCTTGGTTAGTCTGCTATTCTGTCACTACATTTACGTATACATGTGTGTGTGTTTCTTCACATCTTCATACATTGACTTGTACATAATTTGAGAAAAGAAAAGTAGCCTTCATCCATTTTTTCGTGGGTTTCATTTTGTTTAAATCTCAATTGGCCGAGTAGAAAGCGTCAATGGCAGTTCATTTCTTGTCATTTTGGTTCCTAGTTGCTGGTTGTTTTGGAAGCAAATTATTGGTGAGTTTTATACTCACATTTCTAAAATAATTAGATCAGTTGATATTTTTGGTTTACCCCAAAAAGTAGTGTGTATGTGAAAAGTTGTTGCTCATTTCATTTTTACTGTCTGCAGTTTGCCGAGCCTTCATCTTTAACATATTACCTTTAATGCTTTTTCTGTTGTTTCGTTGGTTTATACAAAACACAGTGGTCCAAGGTTCATTTAACTGAGTCCAGATTTTTTGGTAATATGTTTATATGTGTGACCAGCCCTTAAATTGTTTTCATGCGGCTATATAAGTGTCTTGTGCATGCACAAGTAAGTCAAGAAAATATGGTAGTCCAAGTTAATACAAAGCATTGGTCAGCATTTTTTTGTGCGTGCGAGTGTTTAAAAAAAGGTTCAAGTTTTTCTTTTGCATTGCTTCATTACGGGCATGGAACAGTATGTACACTTGTTTTTATTACCCAAGCAAAGCAAAAGTTTGATCCATGTATGCACGTCTTCATGTATTTCAAGGGACAACGTGTCCAGTTTTCATACTTCATATGTGTGTGTGTGTGTTTCTGCATTCACTTCATATATTTTGTATTGGGTTGATGTGCATTGACTTGACTTGTTGCTTTATTTGCAGTCAGTTATCATCTAGCTTGTCTGCACTTGCATTCTCATCTTGTCGACATGTCTGCATTGGACTCTGGTTTCAATGTGTATGATGTTGCAAATTCACTTGATGTTTCATACATGTATATATGTAATGTTTGAACACTTCAGTCAGGTTTGGTTACTTCATTTTCATTGATGTTGAGTTGTTTTTATGGTGCATTTGTTTGTGTATGTTGTGCACTTGTTTGCACTGTCACTTTTGAATCTGAATATTCATTGATGTTGTAGCTTTCATGTTGCATTCATACATGTTGTACATGTAATTACTTCAAGGCTATTGTGATGATGAAGATAAAACACATTATCTTTATATACTTTGAAACTTTCTAATTGTAAATTTTCATTTCATCAAATAAATCTTGTTGGTTTTCAGTTGTGAATGTTCATTTATCTTTCATTGGTCTAAATTATAAATTAGAGAATGCGAAATTTTCAAACTGTGATGATTGAAATAGGTCTAAAAAAAATTCAAACATTTGTTCTTTACAACAAAACCTATTGGATTCAATTTATACTTTTGTTTTTTTTTTAAAAAAACTTTATATACTAAAAAAGTGCTTTATCTTTTAATTTTTTAAATAGAGGTACTTTATGTACTAAAAATTATCTTAACCTCAAAAAAATACAAAATAATGTAAATGATAAAACATATTATCATTTTATTCAAATTTTTGTGTAGTAAGATATTTTTTTGATAATCTTGTTATTTTTACCTTCTAATTTATTTTTTGATTTTCCTAAATATAGAATCAAAGTGCACCAACACAAGAATTACCTGATGTGAATGAAAAAGAAGACTTCATATCTGATGATGAAAAAACGTTTTCACAGCAACTAGCAGAAGACATTACTGATTTGGATGATATAGATCAGTATGAAATTAAGAAAATAGATATGAAGCAAAAAAGGCAGTACACAGGTACTTATAGATGTAATTTGGATGCAGTGTATAAGGTGATGTCAATTATAAAGGAGAAACACATTCTTTCACCGGAAGCAAAAGCTTTTTTAGAAAAAACGCCTTTCAAAAACTTTTTCAACGTTTTTCTTAGTGATTCAATAACAAGACAAGATTTGAGGAAAAGTGCTTCAAATTTAGATGATATCATTACTTCTTTTAATGAAAAAGAAAATGCTTTCACAATTGGAAACAAATTACTCAAAATTACTCCTGAAGAAGTCAGTCTAATTTTTGGAATGCCAATAGCTGGAGAGGACTTGTTTCCTATACCAGCTTCTAACAAAGCCTTAGCCATGGAAAGTTTCTCTAATTTTTTAATTGCCAATTTTGAAGAAGAAGACATAATTAACCAAAAAACAGTAACTAAAAGACTGAATACACTGTTAGAAGAAGAAAAAGGAAATGAAGATATAGTGAAATTGTTGTTGTTGCTACTAGTTATAACTTTCCTATTTCCAAACAACCAAAGCTACATGCAATGGGGATTCTTGCCGAAGTTGCTGAACTTAAAAAAATTAAATTCAATTTCTTGGCCGCGAGCGATATGTGAAAATGTGTTGAAAAAGGTTAAAAAGTATCATGCTGACCCTAGAAGTACACCAGGCTGCACTATGGTGTTACTGGTATGCTTTCATAATTTTAACTAAATGTAAATATATTCAAATTTATATTTAATACAAAAATATAAATGCTTTTATCTTTTTCTTGCAGTATTGGATTTGTGAACGAACACAAATAGTTGCTGAGAAGGAAAATCTGCAAACAAAAATCCCAAGAATGGGAAAATGGGATTTATCGAAATTGAAAGATTTGGACCTCACTGAGGTTGACAATGACAAAGTATGCTATTTTTTAACTGTACATTTTTTTTTATTTTTTCGAAAGCAATTTTGTAGAATGTTAGTAGTCATATGTTTAATGTGCAAGCTTAACTTGTCTAGTACTTCAATGACAATATATATGAAAGCTTAACTTTAAATTTATTCATTGCAGATTTTAAAAAAATTTGCAGATGTAACAAAAGAAGAAAAAAAAATTCTTTCCAAAAAAATAAAAGCTATTGAAGTGGAAGTAGACCGAAACAACAAAAGGAAATTAGATGAGTACCAGGAAGACACAAGTTTGAGAAAATCTGAAAAGGAATATGCTGATAACATAATGGAGCTACAATCAAAAGTCAATTTTTTGTGCTCTGAGATGAAAAATGTTGAAGAAAAATTAAAGGAGGAAAGATGTTTAAGAGAAGCAGCTGAAAATAGAATCCAAATTCTTGAAATGAAGCTTCAGAAATTGGAAAATTTAAAAAAGCATGAAGTGGAGGAAAAAGATAATTTCAACAAAAAAACTGAAGCTCAAAATGGTAAAAAAAAAATTGTTGGTATGATTCACATAAACAGTTCTGCTAATTTTCCAACTTTTGATATTATGCAAACTCAAGATTTCATAGTAGAAAAGCAGACACAAGATAGTTTAATATTTGACAATCTGAAAGAGCCTGCTCAAGAAAATGTTTCTGAAAATCCAATTGTTGTTGAAGATATTGTCCTAAAAGAACCAAAAAAGAAGAAGAAGCCAAAGAATGTTGACAAACGTCCACTACTCGAATATCTTACCGAAGAAAAAAAAGAAATTGTCAAAAAAAATTTCAAAATTCTTGGACGAAACAAGTAAGTAACTAAACTACTTTTGACTCAATTGAATTATGTTATTGTAGAAGTTCCACTCACGGCGATCTGGTTGAATTGGGGGAAGATGTAGGTATTATTGCGGGGCAATCAATTGGGGAACCTGGGACTCAAGTTGAAACTAATTATTTTTAAGGACAAAACTGGGCCATTAGCATTTCTCTTTTCTTTTTAATGCACTGTCAGTTGTTTTATGTACAATTCATAAAATTCCTGTAGAGTATGACAATATATTTTTCTTAAACCTGTTATTAATATTTCGTTAACTTATGGTAGATCTGTACCATCCTTTAGTTAATATTGAAGGTGACAATTAAAAAAAGATAAAACTGATTATCTTTTGTATGTACTGTCATATGTTTAATGTACAAGTCACAAATTTGTCAACCATTTTAACCATGTCATAATATGCAAACATTTTAACATTGTCATGTTTGGTAGTGCCATTCAATAAACATCCAATAATGTGTAAACTTTTTAAGTTATGGTTTAATCAGAGTTAATAAACAATTTGTCACTTGTGCCATTCAATAAACAACCTTGTATTGTTGGTGTACTACACATCGACTTGATGGATTGACTCAGTTTAACTTAAAAATTGCCAAATTGAGTCATTCTATCAAGTAGTTGGGTTGTATCATCGACAATCCAAGGCTGTTGAAATTTATTAAAATCTGAAGAAAAAAAAGAAATTTTTGGTGATGAATAGTTTGCTGGTTGATGTTCATGAAGATAAAAAAAAGTTATTTAAGCACCTATTATTGTAAGTACCAAGTATTTTTATTTGCAACCTTACTTTTTTTAATGCACTGTACTTTAGTTAATAATCCAAGTGACAACTAAAAAAAGATAAAACAAAATATCTTTTTAATGCACTGTCAGCTGTTTTATGTACAATTCATAAAATTCCTGTAGAGTATGACAATATATTTTTCTTAAACCTGTTATTAATATTTGGTTAACTTATGGTAGATCTGTACCATCCTTTAGTTAATATTGAAGGTGACAATTAAAAAAAGATAAAACTGATTATCTTTTGTATGTATTGTCATATGTTTAATGTACAAGTCACAAATTTGTCAACCATTTTAACCATGTCATAATATGCAAACATTTTAACATTGTCATGTTTGGTAGTGCCATTCAATAAACATCCAATAATGTGTAAACTTTTTAAGTTATGGTTTAATCAGAGTTAATAAACAATTTGTCACTTGTGCCATTCAATAAACAACCTTGTATTGTTGGTGTACTACACAGCGACTTGATGGATTGACTCAGTTTAACTTAAAAATTGCCAAATTGAGTCATTCTAGCAAGTAGTTGGGTTGTATCATCGACAATCCAAGGCTGTTGAAATTTATTAAAATCTGAAGAAAAAAAAGAAATTTTTGGTGATGAATAGTTTGCTGGTTGATGTTCATGAAGATAAAAAAAGTTATTTAAGCACCTATTATTGTCAGCACCAAGTATTTTTATTTGCAACCTTACTTTTTTTAATGCACTGTATTTTAGTTAATAATCCAAGTGACAACTAAAAAAAGATAAAAAAAATATCTTTTTAATGTACTGTCAGCTGTTTTATGTACAATTCATAAAATTCCTGTACAGTATGACAATTCATAAAATTCCTGTACAGTACGTACTCTTGTTATTTTCTTTTGTTAAAAAATATTTCATTACATACTAATCTTACTTTTTCAGTATACCAATCTTAATTAATTTTCTTTTATACTGTAAGTGCCATACAACACAGAACATACTAATCTTAATTTTTTAGTGATGAAGCATTTACTTGTGACGATGAAAACTTCATCACCATCACAAAAAGTATGATAGAAGAAATTCTCTATGGAGAATATATTTCTGGTCAAGTAAGTACACAAAACTATACTTTGCGTCATTATAAATTCTTTTCTTTGCTTCATTATAAAATCTATTCTTAATCCATATTTTTTTTGGAAATGTAGGTTATTGATTGGTTTTGGTTCAGAAAAACAAAATTTTTAGAACAAAGTTCTAGCATTATATATGTGAACACAACAATGACAGTAAGTGTACTATAATGTAAAATTTAATTTGTTTCTAAGATAAATTTTTTGAAATTATTTTTTAACAGAAAAGCGCAACAGATGGAAACCTGGAAAAGATCAAAAAAAAATATGTTTAATCCTTTTATTAAACAAGCACTTCTAAATCCATTATGTTGCAATATATTATTTCCTATACATGGCAACGGACATTGGAGCTTGCTAGAGCTAGTAGTGGAATCATGTTCATGGAACCATTATGATTCTCTACACTTGACCACAAGATCTAAGACATTAAGAAGTGGACATTCAAGGTTTGCTATTAATGTGGTAAGTAAAATACACTGAAAGTAAAAAAGATAAATAGATTTATCATTATTATTAAAAAAATTATATATATATATATATATATATTTGGCAGAAAGCAGCGGTAAACAAAATCAATAAAGACTTACAGGACGCAGGCGAGAAAACAATTCTGGGAAAGTCTTCATTGATTAAAAATATTAACTGTGCTCAACAAAGCAACGGGTAATTTTCATAATCACTGATTAAAAATGTTTACCTAGGATTTAAGTACATTTTCAGTTATATTTTCGTAATCACTGATACAAATGGTACATTATCTAATGCATTCAAGGTATTTGATGTTTTTCTCATGATATTAGTTATTACATAGAAAAGATAAAAGCATTTATGTTTTTATGTAAATGATATAAGTTGTTTGTTGTTTTGGAGCTGGTTTATTGTTAAATGAAATTAATTAAAGAGTTCTTCATAAAATATTAAGTGTCAGATCTTACTTTATTCAACTATTAAAAAAGATAGAAGCATTTATCTTTTGATGTAATGGATATAAGTACATGTTTAGTTATATTTTCATAATCACTGATACTGGAGATTTTTATACAACGATGAATGTTACACAATAACTAAAATTTTAAAAAATGCAGGTTCAACTATGGAATTTTCGTAATGATGTTTATCCAAAAGTTAGCACAAGGAATGGACACAACATCAAAAATCAGTCTAGAACAAGTAAACGCATTTAGAGCACAGATAACTGCACAAATTCTCTCTGATGAACCATACTGCTGGACAATTGAAAAATTCTGCAGTTCAGCTTCAGCAACAAAAGATGTGAACTGACAATGATAGCAACAAATTCTTTGATGTCTAACAGTCCTTTTATCATACATTTGTTAAAATTTTATTTGACTGATGAATTTGTAATGGTTGACTTAGGCCATATTATTTGAATTGTAAAACCTACTTACAGATGTTGTAGACTTGAGTTTGTTTATGTGTATGCTGTGCACTTGTTTGCACTGTCATCTTTTAATATGACTATACATTCATGTTGTGTCCTAGAAAAAAATTGGGCCGTATAATACAGAGTGTGTTGTGTAATGTGAAGGTTACTGTGATGTTAAGTAATTTGCTAGGATGAGGAAGATAGTGTGGATGGAAGTGCTATGTAGTTAGTGTTGATGGTTGCTGTGAATTTCAGGTTATAAAGGTCGTTTCTGTTAGTGTTGAGGATGTTTTATGTCAAATGACAGAAGTTTGAAGATAGTGATTGGAGTTGCAGTGCAGTGGGAGGTGATGGAAGTCCTGTGAGCTATTTTAGGTTGTGGCAAAGTGCAAGGTTGGTCAGTTGTAGGCAGAAGGGTAGATGTTAGTGGAAATGAATGATGAAAGTGATGATGCGTGAGAATGGGAAGAAGGAATGCTGGTTGAATACTGCTCTCTTGAAAAAAGAAGTTATTACAAAAAGATAAATAACTATTGGAGATGGATAGGTATTCCACCGTTATGAAAAATCAACAAATATTTCTGCACAAACAAAATTGAACAAATATTTCTGCACAAACAAAATTGAACAAATATTTCTGCACAAAGAAAATTTAAATCAATGACCGCAAATATACTTGGTCCTAAGCTTGTTTGAGGCCAATGATATATCAATTTATCTTTTTAAACAGAACAATTGCAAACAATAGTTCTTCCATTCTTTCCATTTCCTGTTAGAAGAGTAACTACCACCTTCATCATTCACAACTTCAAGTGCCTCTGACTACTACTTACTTCACTGCCAACCTCCACTGCCTCACTTCTTAACTACAACACCTCCTCCTTTACAAAAGTCCAAATACCACTCTGTCATACTTCACTTACTAACCATACTTCCATCCCAAACCACTCACAACCTATAAACTTCACAGTTCTCTGACCATACAAGCAAATACTACTACACCACTGTTTCATTCAATACAAACTGCAGCAACATTCCACACTCAACACTGTCAGAGAAGCCACAACCCACAATTCTTCTTCACTAACCATCATCTTACCAATTCCACACTGACTACCTACCAACAACCATCACAGTGCCTACCAGAAAAGCAGAAACTCATAAACAATTGCATACAACCAAAAGTAATCAAAATCAGATTATATCCAATTCAACATATGCAATAATCCAAATATTCAAGTCAAAGTATTCATAGAATAACCAATCAATCAAATACACTTCACTAATACAATCAACTCAATTATTCAAGTCAAGTATTCATAGAACAACCAATCAATCAAATACACTGGACTAATACAATCAACTTAATTATTCAAGTCAGAGTATTTATAGAACAACCAATCAAATACATTGGACTAAAACAATCAACTCAAATATTCAAAGAACATCCTCTTCTATTATGTCCTTGTTTTTTTACACTTTCCACATCTGTTTTGCTTAGCATGAAAGTCAGCCCCTTCAATCCTATTCATCCTAGGCCTACCAGCTCCACGAACAGGCTTAGGAGGAAGAACAATAGATGATTCTTCAGCTTCAATTGCTTCCTTATCAAAAGTTGGAATAGGATTGATCAAATGTGAATATGAAGCTCGATAATACTCAGCAGTAAAGCAATTCTCAATATATTCATAAACAGAATTTCTGGTTAAAGAAATACACTTCAAAGCATGCGCACAAGGAAAACCTGTCACTTTCCATTGATTGCAACTGCAAATGCGATTTTTAAGATCAACCTTTTGAGATGTTGGAGAATGAACTTCAAAAATATACCTACAAAATGTAAAATTAAAAACAGTTAAAATATGTACACAGATTGCATTTCCAAAAAATGATTATTAGCACTAAATATATTCTCTCTAATCTATCTAATAAATAAGACCCAATTCATGTGCATAGAACTAATAGTGAAAAATAAGACTCATAAACCAAAACAAATAACAACATGCATACTGTTCATATTCTTTAGAGAAAGTATATCTTATGTAAATTTTGATTTTGACTTTCTTTTTAAAAAAAATGATAACCAATCTAGAAAAAAGAAAGCATAAAGGTTATAGTAAGAATTAAAACCAGTAAACCTTGACAGTGATTTCAATGGGTAAGGCATCCACTGATTAAGTGGAATTGACTAAAAACATTCCCTTGATGCACCAGATTTGACTTTTCCAAAAATATCAACAGGATTGTCCAAGTCAAGAACTAATATACCATAAGCAAAATGTACAGACTCATCCAGACAAAAATAATGAAAGAGCTAAAAATTACCTACAGTGTTAATTACAATGCCGCGACTGTCAAGATTCAAAAGATCCAAAGGGGTTTAAAATTTATAAATACCAACAAAATGAAATCATAACACAGGCTACATAGCAAGTTGAAAAAAGATAAATGCATTTATCATTTTTTTCAGAAACTATGAACATCATGTAAAAATATAGAAATAAATACCTAGATGATTTAGAAACACTCCACCCAAATCCTTCTTCCTTCAATTTCAACAAACGAGCTTCCATTTTTGGACATAGCACACTAGTCCACTTTGATGCCTCTTCTCTACGATTAGACATTTGCATCATCAGTTTTACCCTAATTCCATCAAGACAAGCAGTAACAGGCAAAATTCTTTCATCCAAAATCCAAGAATTAAAACTCTCAGCTACATTGGACTTATTTTCGCCATATCGCTTCCCTGGAAAAAACAAATCAGCCCAATGATCATATGGTTTATCATTCAAGTACTGTATAGCTTTGGCACCTCCAATTTCTTTGTACTTGGACATGGCTTTTTCAAACTCATGATGATTAGAAGCTATAGCACAACGCTCAAGTAAATGAGCTACCCAAACACCCCTTCCACTTTTCACAATGCTAGCAATATTATTTTGCATATGATGCAAACAATAAGAATGATGACTATTTGGAAATTTTTTTGGAATACTTAACAATAAACCCCAGTGTCTATCACTTAAAAAAGTTAATATTCTATCACAACTGAGAGCATTCTTTAGGTGTTTTAAAAACCAACTCCAACACTCTTCATATTCTTTGGGAACAAGAGCCATTGCTAATGGGAAAAAACCTGGAAAAAAAACAAAAAAAAATAATTCACTGTTTATGTATTACATTTGAAACAACAAAAAATTAATTCACTTTTTGTGTAAAAAAAATTATATTTGAAACAGTATTATCTAATAGTAGACAATCACATGTGTAGTCTACGCAGAAAGGGTAGAAATTGCAAAGATATGATACATAATTCATGCATACAATACAAAGAATAATATTCAAACATCTAAAACATATATGCTTTTATCTTTTCTATATGCTGTTTAAATCATTTGTATACCTTATGTAAGAACTTCAAATAAAGAGAAAAATGATAAATATGTTCAACATGTAGTAGTATCTATGATATATAATGACGGCTTAATATGTTATTTAATTCTTTATATTAAAAGATAAATGCATTTATCCTTTTTAACTCCTGTATACAGTAACATTTTGTATATCAAATTAAAGAACATTATATCTTTTACAGTATTTGTTTTGGATCAAATTTACAATAAGAAGAGCATGACTGTCCATTGAACAATTGTACCTACTTTGTAACTAGTGCAACTAGATTGAAGATGTTAGAGATAAAAACATATATGCATTTATTGTTTGAAATATGACAGATTCTGGTAAATCCAGCATAAGCAGTAGGTATCATGATAAACTGAAAAAAATAAAACATCTAGATTATGTATCTATCAAAATAAAAATAAAAAAACAACCAACATTAATCATCATTAATTTTCAGTTGAATTAAATTGTCAGTTTGAATTCATTTTTGAAACAACCAAATGCACTATATTTGAAACAGTACTATATAACAGTAGACTAATCACTTGAACAAAATGCAGTATGTACACAATAAAATTCAGTAGAACAATAACTTAAAGAAACAGTACTATGTAACATAAATACAACAACAACAAAAAAAAATTCAGTACCTTGATTCCCATTTTTCGCAGTGGCAGCCATCAAAATACCACTTCGCCCTTTCAAAAAGGTAGCATCCAAAAACACCATAGGACGACAATAGTTAAATCCAAATATACATGCCTCATAACATACAAAAACTCTCTCAAATTGATTTGTTTCAGAATCCACATCCATACTTGAATAACTATTTGGGTTATTTCTTTCCAATGCCTTCAAATACCAAACTAATTCATTGTAAGATTTCTTTTCATCACCAAAAATATCATTCATAGCCAATTTCTTACCCTTATAAGCAAATTAATAGCTTAGCTCCACATCATAATCTCTTCTAAATCTTTTAATGATATCCTTGGTTTTTCTTTTTGGCTCATCACGAATTTGATTGACGATTAAACTTTTCACAAGATCACTATTAATGGTTGGACTACTAAGAGAACGAAATCCACCACCACAAGTATGAATCAAGTTAATGTTTTTAACAAATAGTTGGTCCAATTGCTTCAGTTTGCAAGAAGCATGAATCCTAAAAGGACAGCTAGCTACAGCACATCGAACTGTCAATCGTTCTTTACAATTCTTAATATACTGTACTTTAAATCCATTCTTCAAACAATAAGCACTAACTGTTCTACGGAATCCAATAGCAGAATCAAACTGTTGACCAACGCCAGTAAAAAATTCCATATTTGAATTCTTCTTCAACAATTCATGTAAATCCTTTTGTTGAGTAAAACTAGAATCTAAATCATCATCATAACCTAACATATTATTACTTGACTCAACACCAACAACTGAACCAGACTTACTACTTTCACCAACAAAATTATCCATTGAATCATTCTTCAGCCGTAGAAAAAAAACCAAAAATTCTTCCTTTTTAAACCAAGACAAACACAATATAGCTTGAAGATCACTATCCGTTTCAATAAAGGTAGTCTTTGATTCTCGAATATAAAAAATATCAAAGCATAATGGAGTAAAATTATTCCACTGCTCCCAAATCCTATTCCTAACATAAGAAATAGAAGCATCCAATCCAAAACAAGCACTAAAACAATTGTTATTGAAATCAAACACAACTATAACAGATGAATCACACCTGCAAAAAAAAATGTAAAAAAAATTAAAAAAATATAACTATGTGAAACTGATCTTAAATAAAAACTAATAGCATAAGACTATTTAAATCATTTTTTATACCACTTTTTGAAAAAGATAAAACAATTTATCTTTTAGAGATCACTATCACTCTTTGGGATAACCTGATTACAACAGTGGAAAATATAACTATGTAAAACTGATCTTAAATAAAAACTAATAGCATAAGACCATTTAAATCATTTTATATACCACTTTTTGAAAAAAGATAAAACAATTTATCTTTTACAGATCACTATCACTCTTTGGGATAACCTGATTACAACAGTGGAACACGTGGAAGAAAAACATTCGTTGTAATTGTACCTATTCAAGTTTACATTGTTGAAAAATCATAGGTGAAAAAGATGATCTGCAAAAATATACTTAATGGTGAAAAAGAAGAGCTAAAAAATTATCATAACAAACACACACTAAGATCAATATGGTCTTTAAAACACATAATCACATTCAATGGCTGCCAAATTATTACTAGAGCCAGAATGGAATTTTGATACACCATTCTTAAACATCTAAACAATCAGAGTTTAATTGCAAACTAAAGAACAAACGAAGCTAAATACACAGTGATTGTGTTATAAGAATAAAACAATACCATTCAGAAGCCATTATTCCAACTACATCAAACAAAACCTTCCTCCAATAGATGAAAACAACCTCCTGTGAAAAGAAACATACAATAACATCATAAAAAATAGAATTGAGAATGAAAAACAGCAAATAAAAAAGAGACTCACCAAATGAAGAAAATCGCCTCACGATTTCCCACAATTAAAGTCGATTTTGATTTGAGAAGAAACTAACGCCTCACGACCGCTTCAATTGCACAAGAAACGACCGCTTTGATTGAACAAGATACGTCTAATTTTCACGACCGCCTAATTTGCAAGATCGGTAGATTTCAGAAGGTACGTAGTTCTTTGAGAAGATGAAGACGCACGCGCCTAATTTTCACGATCGGTAGATTTCAGAAGATACGTACTTGTTTGAGAAGATGAAGTCGCACGCGCCCAATTTCCAAGATCGGCAGATTTAAGAATATACGTAGTTGTTTGAGAAGATGAAGACGAACGCGCCTAATTTCCACGATCGATTTCAGAAGATATTTAGATGTTTGAGAAGATGAAGACGCACGCCGCACATAATTGTCCTCGAAAATAATAGTTTCAAACCCGTGTCCTGGAAAAAAAATGGGCCATATAATTAGGCCCTTCGTACCAATTTCCACTATAGAAAACCCCCAGTCTATAGTATGGAGTTGATCCAGATCGACTACCGCTATAAGATACCCTAATCTAGTGGTACTCTTATTTGACTAGCATTCTTGTAGTGGTAGCCGATCTAAATTAGCTCCATACTATAGACTGGGGTCTTTTATTCTTAGATGTTTGTACACTACTGTTGATTCTTATGCTTTCGAGAAGGTGAGACAGATGTTTGGCTTCTGGTATATTTTACCATGCTGGTACTATGAGCACACGACAAACATGCATCCCCACATTGTTATGACATCTAGCCATGCACTGGAGACATACTTCCCACACATAAGACGTCGAAAGCATGTTCAGTTGGTTTCGCATGCGCCTATGGGGGTTAGGCATGACTTGATGGAGGCCTGTTCTCACATTGATTTTGAGGTGCAGGGTTAATCATTTGTAGCCACCATAAGCTTCATATTGGATCGTCGCGACACAGACTGGCCAGATGTATGATGGTCATCCTCTTTCTATTGCATATCACTTGTGTTTATGGAGGATTTTTTTATATACACCAGCCTTTCTTCCTATTTGGTATTTGGGAGAGAGATGTTGTTATCAAACTACTATGGAGCTACGTATTCCTGGAGATCCATTATCGAAAAAGTTGGACCATTGGATTGCAGTACATACTGGGATTGAGAAAGGCTGGATCAGTAGATTCTTCAACGTTTTCCTTAGCCGACGGGGATTTTGATGTATATTGGGTTAGAGTTGCTCCTTGATCCTACATGTTACTTGACTACACTCGAGGAGTGAACTCTGATCATGTAGGAACACATCCAGTCACTGGTAGAGTTCAGGCACCTCCATTTTCTTTTGATCCCACTCCATCCGAGTACTCGCAGCAACCTATACACTTTGATCTTGATGCCTATTTTAGAACATATGATATAAGTGGTACAATTATCGAGCAGTCGATAGTTTACGCATAGGATCAGGATATTACCGGTATCCCTACTATTAGATTATACTTACCTTTAGAGGTAATTCAATAAATTAATAATTCATTATACAGTACTAGTTAAGTAGACATATACTGATATATTATTTGTAAATATAGTATTCAAGTAGGTTGGACGAGCATAGATGATACATTATAGCTATTCAACATATGACACGCATTCATACTCAGATGCTCATTAAACAGGCTTAGTAGGCGATGCAGGCATAGATTTATGATTTGCAGGCACAGCTGGCTGCGGTCCAGGTTGATGATGGCAATCCTACTAATTTTGATAATATATAATATCCATCCTATTATGAGATATGGTCTTGATGTTAGACGTCATCATCTATGGTGTCAATACTATAGATGTGGGTTCCACGAGTGGATCGACGATGCTTTGCCTTAACATGCAGCTGACTATATAACGGAATTGGAAAGGGAATTGGCTTTACTAAAAAATCAAGTAAGTCTAGCAATGGTTCATGAGAAGGAGTTAACTCTTGTCGAAGAGGCGAGACTCAACACCTTTTTTTGCAACTTTGGTATCGAGGCGCAGATTGACTGTAACATCCCTCACTTAGAGGCCCAAAACTAATGGCTACGGATGCCGCAATCATCCATAGTTATTAATCCTAGGCGACCAAATACGGTAACGTTAGATAAATTGATATACCAGAAGCACATGGATATGGAAAAAGGTTTAAAATTTCAAAACAACTTTCACATTCCATTCCAAAGTTTAAAATTTCGAAAGCCATTATAAATTTCTTTTAAAACCATATGTATCGACTAAGTCGAAAGCTTGGTAAAACAAAGGCAGACGCTTATCTTTTCAAAACAACTTGAGGTAACTACCCCGTCGGAAGCTATGCTTTCGACACCATACCTTTCGCCTTTCTCCAATCCACTACGCATCACCTAGATGATACCCTGTGTATTGAATTTAGCTTAATAGGGTTTCGACATAGTCGAAGGCGAAAGGTAAGGGACGAAAGGTATTCTGAATAGAGTCGAAACCTGTTTTTCTGGGTTATATACTAAATTAACTTATATAACCTAACTTGCCTACATGTAAATTTCTTATTGGTTGCCTTTACTTTTCCCATGCTTTTCAAAACTAACTGCCTTTTTATTTTGGATAAGTATCAAACTTAAACTTTTACAAATAAAACCTTCCTCTTTATTTATATGTAAATCATTTTGATCCTCTTCTCAAAATAATTTATTTTGTATAACAAATCACTTAAGAAAAATCTCCAAAAATCACAAAAATTTACTTTGATCATGTTATCTAACATATCAAAATTTCAAATCCATATTCTCAATATATTTCCTGAAATAAATTATTAAACCCAACGTGCTACATTTTCATTCACAAATTCATAATAACCTTTCCAAAGCTTGGAAAATTATCAAACTTAAAACCCAACTCTAAAATCATGTTTTCCATAACATATAATTTTTCCATGGCATTTAAGCATCAATATCACACAGTTTTGATCTAAAACCGTATGAACCATTATTTAAACAATCTTGTTTAAATTTAAATAAACCATAACTCAAGCATATCATCATCAAACATCATATATACGAATTTAAACTTAAATTCAAAACATATATTTAACAAATAGAGATGGAAATTATTATTCACCTTTATCTTTGATAAGGAAAGTGGATTGGGATGAGTTTGATTCCCCTTTTAATTCTTTTTCTTTTCCTTTGAATTTCTCTTCTTCTTTTCTTTTTAATGGCAGGCTCTATTCTTCTTTTACTTACGTTTTTTATTTGTTTTTCAAATAAAGTCAATAGGAAATGAAATGGTAAAAAGAGAATATATATATATATATATAAGGATAAGGGGTTAGGTAAAGCTTATTGCCATTATATCCTTATGTAAATTAATTTACTTATAATCCATTCTCATACCCATTTAATTTATTACTTAAGCACAACCACTTAAATTTATTCAAATCTCAATCCCCTTTTCACTTAAGACTTTCATTATTCTATTTAATTTATCTAATTAAATATCCTGAATAATGTTATTTTAAATTAGGGGTGTTACAGACTCCCCCCTTAAAGAATTTCGTCCTCGAAATTCAGTAAGGACCAAATACTAATCATAGCAATCATTTGTAACCACTCCTAACAACTACACTGTTTATTTGATTAGTGATCATCTATATAAATCTAATATAGACATACCATTTAAAACAGATCAGGATAGGTAACTCGAATCCTGTCTTTTGTCTCCTAAGTACAGTCCTTCTCATTGTCTCTCCACTGAACATTCACCAACTCGACTGTCTTGGACCTTAATCTTTTCTCATCCTCGCTACAACCTAAACTAGTTGTCTTACAATTGTTAGATTAGGCTCTACTATCAACTCGTCCAATCCTGTTGGAGGAATAATACTCTCTGGATCATGCACATACTTGCGAAGATGACACATGAAATACATTATGGACACCTGCCATATTGCTCGGCAATTCTGCTATATATGCGAGCTTTTCAATCCTTTCTATAATTTGGAATGGACCAACATATTTCGATGCCAACTTTCCTGACTTTCCGAATCATGTCACTCCCTTCATCGATGATACCTTAGTAAACACCCTCTCTCCAACTGATAACTCTAGGTCTTTACGCCTTTTATCTGCATAACTTTTCTATCTGGACTGAGCTTCCTTCTTCCGATTTCGGATCAACTCAATCTTCTCTAATGCCTCTCTAACCATATCTGGACCTAAGACTAATTTGTCTCCAGTCTCTAACCAACATGCGGGTGATTTGCATGGCCTCCCATACAAAGCTTCAAAAGGTGTCATTCCTATACTAGTCTGAAAACTATTATTATAGGAGAACTCAACCAAATGCAGGTGATCTTCCCAAAGTCCACCAAAGTCTAGTACACAAGCTCTCAACAAATCTTGGAGTACCTTATTGACTCTCTCAGTCTGCCCATCCGTCTATGGGTGATACGCTGTACTCATCTTAAGTTTGCTACCTAATACTCTCTGTAGACTTCTCCAAAACTCACTAGTGAATAGTGCATCTCTATCGCTGACTATGCTACTAGGAATTCCATGAAGTCTAACTATGTTCTTCACGAACAACTTCGCCAAAACAGGTGCCGTCCTGGTTGACTTAACTGCAATGAAATGGGCACTCTTAGTCAATCTATCCACTATGACTCATATGCTTCATTTTCCTTGTTCGACCTTGGAAAACCGTCTATAAAATCCATGGATATAGAATCCCACTTCCAAACTGGAATCTCTAAAGGCTGAAGCAACCCGCTCAGCTTCTGGTGTTTGGCTTTCACTTGTTGACAATTAGCACATTGTCTAACCCACAAGCCAACATCTCTCTTCATGCCTTCTCAATAGAAGCTTCTCTTCATATCTTGATACATCTTGGTTCCTTTAGGATGAATCGTAAACTTGGATCGGTGACACTCATCTAGAACTTCTCTTCTCGAGTTCTCTACATTCGGAACACATAATCGTCCCTTCTTCCTCAACCATCCTTTTTGGTCAATGCCAAAATCTTTAAGAACATCGATCTCAGATCCCACCTTGAATCTTCTAATTTTCTCAACTATCTCTGGATCCTCTTTCTGTTTAGAAGTTATCCTTTCGATTAGCAGTGGTCGAACCTCTAAATAGGCCAACATAGCAGTACTCTGACTAGAATCAGCGGTCGATCTCAATTTTATACTACACATAGCCAAAACTTCTAAATCCTTCCATTCTGCCAACATAGCTAACACCACATTCTGATGTTTTCTGCTAAGAGCATCCGCTACCTTATTTTCTTTTCCAGGAGTATATACTATACCAAAATCATAAGCAGCCAAAAACTCCAGCCATCTCTGCTGTCGCATATTCAACTCTTTCTGAGAGAATAAATATCTTAAGGACTTATGATTAGTGTGTAGCTCAAATCTCTCTCCTAAGAGATAATGTCTTCAAATCTTCAATTCGAAGATCGCCGCAGCCAACTCCAAATCATGAGTAGGATATCTTACTTTGTGCTAAGTTTGCTTTGATACAAAAGGAATAAAGAAAGATGTACAAAGAGCTTATGGCGTCCTTCAATCAAGATTTGCAATGATTTGTAATCCTTGTTGATTGTGGTTTCGAAAAAAGATGTCCACAATCATTTTTACATGTATTATTCCGCATAATATAATATTGAAGACAAAAGAGATATGGATGACGAACATCATCAATACGAATATAATGGTGCAGCGCAAATGCCAGATATATTCCGAGATAACAATCTTTTAACAGAAGAAGCTTTCAACATTCACGTGGAATGACAACTTTCATTCTAAGATGCACAACTTCACAATATGCTACAAAAACACTTTATGAATCATATTTGTAATTACTTCGGAGACTGGTAGTTCAATTTTACATCTAATTAATCATGGGTGATATGCATTTGTGATGTATTCATACTTTAGTTAGCGTATCAACTGTATAGCATTTCCTTCTAAATGTTATTTAACTTGGGTACACGCTTTGTATGAATGGAAACAAAAATAGTATAACATTAATTAATAACCAAATAGAATAGATTTATAAAAACAAAGATTACAATGAAAATAATACAAATTAAAAAGTGCTAAGATTAAAAAAAACTATAGTCAAGGGAACCTAGTTATAAGCATTTGTCTTTTGCACTCCATCCAATATTGCAATTGAACTTCATCCAATCATGCCAAATCTTTATCCATAATCAATTGTTCTTGTTTTCACCATCCAATATCCAACTTTTATTGCTCAATATCAGTAAACTTATGCATTACATCAATCTTCTCTTATGTTTGCTTGCTTATATCTAGATGTCTTCTTTCGTGAATTTAATGAGCGGCGTTCACTTTAGCTTTCAAACTGGCTTCACGCATATTATTTCTCTTTGCTGCTTTAGTGCGCATTGATCTACAATCTTCATCGAGTCTCTGGGTGAGCACATCCGCCTCATTTTCTCCCTCGAATAGGATTTTTATACTATATGAATCTCCCAAACTAGACGAGTATGTTGATTTTGATGCTTTATCCTTTCCCTTTCCCTTAGTTTGAATGTCGCGCATTATTAGAGTTCCACTTAGGTTGACTCATTAGTCATTCATAACAATTCATAAATTGATAATAGTGTGGTTTTCTAGCACTGTTTTCACTTGCAAAAAGCTTTATGAATCCTCGTTCATAATTTTTTTCTAATAACCAAAAAAGAAATAAACCCATAACAAAATTATATACTAACAAAGTAATAAAATCAAGAAACATACCAGACGCTCTTCGTCTCCCATTCCATTAGGATTATCTTTCTTTATTTTATAAATATGAGATTCATGAAATTGAGTTTGACGGTTGATTTTTTCGAATCGACCTTGAATCACCGACAAAGAACGTGTGTTTTCATGATGCTTTATGTTGAAGATATTCATTATTTTCTTCTAAAACTTATCGCCGCTTTGGTCAGTACCCCTTACCAAATCATATGATAGTAACTGTTGCACAGGTTGAAGTCCTCATCGCTTCGCCATAGGTTGGATGAATACTGGCTTGGAGGAGGACCGTGTTTCTTGTTATTGTCTTCAAAAACATAGCTTTGAGAGTGCGAAGAATGCGTAAACTCTTCGAATGATGAAGACATTATGAAGATTGATGTTGATTTGGAAATAATGTGATTTAGAAGAGGAAGTAGTGAAGAATTTGGTGTGGATATGAAGATTGAAAGTGTTGTTTTTATAGAGTGGGGGGACATAACCATTGTGTCATAGTCGTTGTGCTTGGAGCCGTTAAGGCTTAGCGCCTATTTAATAGATGTACATGCCCTGGGCATCTATTTAATATGCGCCTAGTACTGGATGCCTATTAAATAGTTAGGCGCTTATGGCCAATTCAGAATACTAGATTTGCCGCTAAATAGTATCCTTAATATTCAACTGAACTATCGTTATTGGAGTTAGAATTCATTCACCCCCTTCATATTGCGCCTTAATCTATGCCAGTTGGAGATGCTCTTATAGGATGCATCCTAAAATTATCTGTGACTATGTCGAATCCATCTTGTGTATTACGATGCCACTCAAAATAGTTGAATTATATTAGAATACTTAAAAGATATTAACTTTGAATATGTCCAGCGTGCTCAAATGTTTTTTGATGACTAATAAAATTGTGAATAACTCAAATGCTGCTATAATTAGTGGGATCATCTGTTTTGATGGTATGAAAAATTGATTTAGCGTCACAATATTTTTAGACGTCTCTGGTCAATCTTCCAACAAATGATTGCGCACCTGCTTTGCACTTCTAACTTCCATTAGTCTACTTAGGACACTTTAACATCCTTAGTTCGATTAGAACAACTACATTTCTATTTATATGCTAATGTAGGGTAGGTAAAAAAGTTCTCCTTATTTTCTTTATATTTATCCACCCTTCCTCAATAAAATGAAGCTCTCTATGTCATATTAATAGAATTAAGATCTAAATTTAGTATAATTACATGCAAACCATGTTTTCGACTCATACTAACATATCATCCCTTTATTTTTTTCATAACCACAATTTTTACTACATTTAATAGAAGTTCTATGAATAACATATGTAACTAGATTCAAATTATATAAGTCTTGTGAACAACATGCATCCATATTTTTTAAATTCATTAGCATAATCCATCATAATTTCTTTATATGTAAAATGTTGTTTGACCTTTCAAAGAATGATCTACAAAAAATATCATAATATAATGCAAACCATAACACCAAAATAAGAGAGAGCATAATAACCTAAATAAACCACGTAATCAACAAGTATGGAAATCCATGCATCTCATGAAAATATGATATTGCTCGCAATTCCATATTGAAGTATTGGAACTACCCCCACTACCACTACCTTAGGGCGACAATAAAATTTCATTGAATCATGAATGTAAAAGATAAAAGAAATTTTTTACCTTGATCGACTCTTTTTCATGTTGTTCCGTTCCTGATGTAAAACACTCATTCTTTAGCATATTTTGAAGATTTTTAAGACAAAGAGGTTATGAATTTTTGGTGAGTTTGAGAGTAATGAGGAAATGAGAGATTTAGAGAGAAAGGTAGAATATGAAATAAAAATCAATGAGGGGAAATTGTGAAATTTATCGGAATGTGAAAAATGAATGTCGAATTGTGAATAGAATCGGTGTAGTAAAATAATCGAAGATGGTATGAGAATCTAGGCTAGAAAAGAGAATTTGAGGACATACAAGACATGACTATTAGAAATCTTATGGACCAAATATCTACACTTATCATTCACTTGTAGACATCTTTTAAAAAAGAAAGAGATTTTAGGTTAGAAAAACAATACTATTATATAAAGACAATGATAAATTAATATGAATTTTGTCTTATATAATCATGTGATACAATCCTATCGTAAGCAAAAGACATATATTGCATTCTAAATTTATATGCTATTTTATTAAAAGTATAGAGAAATCATACTATGTAGTTGTGATTTCTACGAAATTTTGTTTTCTAATTCTTAAAACATATGCGTTAGTGTTGCACACACATACCTAAATATTGTAAATCATCTTAGACTTTCACTACTATTTCTAATAGATTAAAGTTTAACTTATTCAATGATCATGATGTTGGATTAGTACATCTTGACTAGGAACATTTAAAGACAAGTTTTATTTTATTTGGTAAACTATTTTTCCTAAGGATTTTCTATTTGTATATATATTTAATGTATTTAAAACATTAATTAAATCCAAATATAACTATATAATTGGTAGAAAATAAAACCAAAAGTTTACTTTATCTCAAACAAGATTTGTTGTAAGAGTTAAGTTATATAATCAAATTACATAATTGCCCCTCGGGTAAATTCTTAACTTTACCAATCTCCCACTTTAACTTAGGGCCAATTATAGTGGCTTAAGTCCATACTCTCAATCATTTTTCCTAGACAAAACCAAGAAAGGAACTTAGTGAGTGGATCTGTAAAATTATTGATTCACATTTACTTTTTGATAATATTTCTCTATTACTGATAAACTTTTTATCATGTATTAATTATGGAGAACATATCTAGACTTCTTATTGAGCTGTTGGTTCCTATTGCAATTTTATTGTATCATTGTTATCACAATATGTTATTAGATTTTCAATTGGGGGAATCTTCCTTAGCTTTCTTATAAATTTGTACACATATATACTACTTTCATTGTAACACTATTTAATGTGATGTACTTAGCCTTTATAGTTGAATCTAATACAATCTCTCATTAGGAACATTTCCAACTTAAATCCCATTTATTAAGGGTAAATGCAATAGCCTATACTTTTACAATTAGTAATTAATTATAATTAATAGTTTAGTTAAAAATTAAACAAACTATCTTAAAGAATAATTTTTAAAGATGAATGAATTAGCACTCAAGACCTATTCCATCGTATTCATAATATCATTTATATATGAAATGCATATAATGTTTGTTAAAATTAGATGAGATTGGTAAAATGAAAAAGAAAACAAAAGGTATGGGCAAAATGGTCATTTGACCAGAATTTGTATTACACAATTCTAAAATGAGCCATTCTCATCTTTAACCCTTCATTCTCAACTTCCTCTTCATTTAAGCAAAAATTAAAATTAAGGGTGCTAAGCTTTAAATCCCCATAACTCCTTCATACCTTAACCAAACATTTATAAATACATACCTAAATTTTAGTTGAAGGATTCTCTACATATCCATACCATCAAGTTTGCCTTTTTAAGAATATAGAAGCCAAGTTTTAGAAATCAAAGGAAAGCTTCAAACTATGTTTATTAGAGCTTAGATTTCAAGGAGATTTGGTAAGTTGGATCTATTATGTATACGTTATAATCACTAGATACGTTATAATCTTTATATATGTCCAAATATTGGTTAATGCTTGAGTAATGAGCTTGATTTGGGATTTTAGAGATGAGAATCTAATTTATAAATGTTTTGGCAGAGTAAATTATATAACTCGATGTGTTAGGATGTTTGGTATGAATTGAATTGTGTTTGTTTGATTGTTGATTTCATAGTAGATAGAGTTGTTAATTAGAAATTCAATGATAGTTGAAGTTGTCATTGAAATATGGAGTGAAAGTGGTTGACTGAGTGGTTAAACTCAGATGGTTTGAAGAGCATTCGAGTTCTAGGGTGATTCGTCGAATTGCCTTCAAGTGGCATTCGTCCCATGATGTATTATCGATGATATGAACTTTGGTGCAAGTTGTAGATGATAGGGATAAGACTGCAATGCCATGGGTTCTTGACGTCGAGGTAAGGGAAGTTGGACGATGATCAAGAGGAGCCTAAATGGTGGGATAAATTTCCATAAGGAAATTTACCCATCCAGGTTTAATCCAGCACCTCTACAGGCAAACAATCGTTTGTCCAAAGGTTATTAGTTGACTAACTAAAGTAGAGTGTGCAGGGTTGAGTGGTCGAAAGGGGATGATAAATATGGCCTATAACTGTCGACTAATCAGGTTCGACCAGTCTACTATCAAGGTGGTCCATCGATTGATTGACCTCGACCGACCAACTGTTTTATTATAACCTATAATGGCAACAATGGGTTAGTCAATTGACCTATATAAATCAACTGAATAATTGACTACTAGATCGGAAATGTTGGTGTTGTCTTCTGGTTTTGGTTGAAGCTTCAGAAGACAATAGCTTTTGCATACGAACTCAGATTGAGGTATGGTTTGACCGGTATTCATCTTTATTCAAGGGTTACAATCTGGGTCGGTTTTGGAGTACTCTAATTTCAATGCCTAAGTGGGACCTATGCCGACATATATTCCAAAATTAGAGATTCGAAGAGAGACCAGGAAGATGCATTGACATTGTTGGGTGAAAAGGAGGTCATAGGTGATGCTTGCGATGCATTTAATTTGTATTGTGATTTTGTTATATAGGATTTCGGTATTTTTTGAGATGCGATGGTTAGATTATTGTGATCCATAGTATATTGCATATATGTGGTAAGTCCATATCCCTTGGGTATAGCCTTGGTTATGATATTTATAGGCCATTTGTAGCCAGAGCGATTGTTGTGTCGCTTGTGCATCTTCAGGCGGTTTCGACGCAAAGATAGGAGACGTTCCATCTCAGTGATGTAGGATTATGGACCTTAGGCAACATTTTGGAAAGGGCTATAGGTCCCCAAGTTACTTATCATTAGTACCGATGATAAACAAATGGTAGTAGTTAGGCACATGTACATTGATTCGGGTTTGATGGTGGATGATGTGTTGAAGCATAATAGCATAGGTCTTAAATTAGTTATCATGCTCGGCGATTTTGGCCTTACTAGGAGAATAGCCTATTGTATGGCATTTGTTTATGATTGGTGCCTTGTTGTTTTGAATATGATACTTTTATCGTATAACATAGCACTATAGTAGAAATGTGCTTACTTGTTGGATGCATGTGAAGATTCAGGTTGAGGTATGGGTTCATTACCTCGAGTATTGCCATTTTGTTATTGTTTATAATATTGCACTATATTGGTAATCACGTAGATTAGTGATATTTCCTTTTTATTGGATTTTGTGTTTGAAACTATGTTTGTTGTTTCTATTATTGTCTATTCTTTACATAGGTTGACTTTGAGATGGGGAATCTCTGTTGGCTGGAGGCAATTCATAGAGTCATAGCTACCTTACCGCTATGATTATATCTATTCAATTTTTGATGTACAGACATGTAGATCATATGTATTATTTTGAAACATGTATTCGTATAGGATTTGATGTACCGGTTCCACTATGTGACTCATGATATTGTGCCTTGCATCTCTTGATATATTATGCATCTAGCCTTCTACATGTTTCGGTTGATATTATGTTTTGTATCCTTCCGCTATGAGAACTAGCATTGTGATAAATGCTCTGTGATATTTGTTGTGTTATATATATGTATACTACCCTTAACAGAACATCATCTATGGCACCATTGGGGAGTCCGGTTGCCTGGCTGTGAATTTTAAGTGTTACAAAAGGCATGTTGTTGCATTTCTTATTAGAGCTATAAGTGGAAAGGGCGTATTTTAATTTTATATACTTATGCATATTGCATTTTGGCACTTGCACTTTTTTTTCTTCTAGCATTCTGCACTATCTTGTCGAAAAGTTGCTAATAATTTCCATCTACGGATAACTAATATAAGTCATGCCACTTATGCAATAGTTGTTAGGGAAAATGTTGGGGCCTTGGATCTTCATATGCTAACATGGTTTTGGAGATACCTTCAGGGTACAATGTAGGGTACCCAACCTCCAACAGTAGTCCCTCCTACTCTGGCAGTAGTTGGGGTGATGCCTTTCCTTCACCGCCTCCACCACCCATTCTTGATTTACCTCGGCTTTGCAGAGATTACCTCCATATGGGAGGCAATCCATATTTGGGGACGGAGTCATTCATTGAGACTCAAGCATGGCTCCTCACTAGTGAGCGAATCCTTGATGATATAGGGTTGAGACATTGATGGATGACTTGCTTTTAGGAAACTTAAAAAGGAAGCTTTGTGTTGACCGAATGTTGTGGTGGGAGAGGTAGACGAGCATGTTGTAACTCGGAAAGAGTTCTAATGGAGATTTGAGGCTTGGTTTATTTCTAAGGTTGAGAGGGGCTTGCAAACTAAGAAGTTCTTATATCTCCAAAAAGGTGATAAGACCGTAAAGGAGTACATCATTGATTTCACACTCTTGGCTCATTCAGGATAGACATGATCAACTCTACCACTAAGGAAGAGAAGAATTTATGAGGCTTAATCGCCATTTAAGGACCTCGCTTTCAGCCATATTCCTATGGATGCTACTTTCAAGTGTCTTGTAGAAGTGGCCTTATTAAACTCTACTTCTCAAGGTTCTCTTAAGGAGTAATAAGCTAAAGTGGAAGTCAAGCGCAAGTTCCAAGGTAAGAGGAAAGGAAAGTGGAACAAAAATGAGCAAAGCCAAGGAAAGAAATGGGGAGTGACTTGAAATAGGTGCCATTTGAAGGGTCTTATTGCTAAAAATTATAGTGACAACCTCCAAGCAAAGACATATTTCACTTGTGATCAATCTGGACATTTCAAGAAGGATTGTCCATCTCTTCCGTAGGGTGGGCAAATGGTTGAAGCCTATGTTATCTAAGGTACTCTTAGTTCGAGTGCTACATCAAAACTCAAAAAAGGGAAGACCATCGACGTGGAAGGTGTGATTTAGATTTATGACTTTTCTACTCATGTTTTATTTAATAGGGGAGCTTCACATTCTTTTATCGCTAGCCATCCTATTGATACTTATGTTTAGTGCCCCATGTTATTGATGATTCTCTTATAATGTCGAATCCCATTGTGGGATCGACGCATCTTTCTATGATACGTAGAGATATTAAATTATCTTGGGAGCGGGTTTAGGTTTTTTGTGATGCTTCTGTGCTCAATGTTTCATGTTATGGATTTGTACTAGGGATGGATTGGATGATGAAGCATGGGGTTGTCACCAACTGTGATGGCTATGTAGTCCGTATGAAG
Organism: Allium fistulosum; assembly: GCA_030737815.1. NCBI lineage: Eukaryota > Viridiplantae > Streptophyta > Magnoliopsida > Asparagales > Amaryllidaceae > Allium > Allium fistulosum. The sequence continues at coordinate 537,921,111 of CM060901.1, read as the reverse complement.
GCTGGTGGTGGTAAGGGCTTAAGGTTTTATCTTAAGTTCTAAGATGTTGATCTATTTATACTCTTTGGATATTTATACTCCTTGGATATCTCCTGTGATGAATTGATGCAAGTTCCCATTGTTAAGAATTTTATGAGTGTATTTGAAGTGATTTCGAGTTTACCTTCCCCTTGGGAAATTTAACTCCATATTGATTTTGAGCGAGATGCAAAGCCAGTTATCATACCTATTAGAAGCATGGCTCCAAGTGAAATAAGATAAATGAAAACTTGAATTTTTAAGCTTTCAAAAAAGGGTCATATTCAGAGAAGTACATCAAGTGGGGAGCACCCATTGTATTCGCCACTAAAGTGGATGAACCCTTGAGATTGTGTGTTAACTATATAGAGTTGAATAAGTTGAAAAGAAAGAAAAGATATCCTTTTCCTTGTATTGATAACTTTTTCGAACGACTCGAAGGAGTGAAAATTTTCTCTCAACTTGATCTTGCTATGGGTTTTCATTAACTAAGAGTAGCCAATGATAGAATTCTAAAAACCGTCTTTAGAACTCTCGATGCATCTTAGAATGGTTAGCAGTGTTGTTTGGCATTATGAACGCACTTGCATAATTTGTTGATCTTATGAGTCATGTCCTTCAGGATCAACTTAATAAATTTGTAGTGGCGTTTATATATATATATATATCATATATTGATATTTTCTAAATGTGAAGAAGAGCACAAATTACACTTGAACGAAGTGCTGAGGCGGTTATTTTTGGAGGAGGGAAGTTCGATCCTTGGGTCACGTCTTACCCAAGCATGGGATTTCCATTAGTCAAAGCAAGGTTGTCGTGGTGTAGGATTGTTAAGTGCCAAGTAGTGTGACCAAAGTTTGTGTTTTTCTTGGGTTAGCGGGATACTATTGAAAGTTCATTAAAGACTTTACGAAGGTTTCTAAAACTTTGACTCATCTAATTAGGAAGAACCAAGTCTTCTCATAGGATGTACATAGTGAGAACTCTTTCATTAAGATAAAGCAATTATTGACTAGTGCTCCAGTTCTTGTTATTCCGGAAGGACAAAACCATTTACTGTATATGTTGATGGTTGTGGTATGAGACTCGGTGTTGTTCTTATGAAAGAAAGAAAAGTGGTTGTGTATGCAAGTAGGCAACTTAAGACCCATGAGAAGAACTATCCCCTACTATGGGCCGGTCGATAGCTCATAGGAGTGCAATCGACCTGTCAATGTGTTTTAGCTATGGTTTGAACCTCGGCTAACGCCGTATTTAATAATATTAATCTAACGGATACGACTAATTCGAGAGCCTATAAATACAAGCTTAACACCTCCTTTTTCTTCTCATATTTTCTGATCTAGGGCAACGAAGGTCTACCATATCCTCTTCTCCACCATTCCTCCTAATTTTAAAATAATTTGTATTTATACAAATTGGAGAAGAGCAGAAATAAATAGAAGAAGGGAAGGAGCGGATTAGTGTTGCACAATAAAAAGGTAAATTTCAATATTATAAAATTATATTCCCCTTTTACCAAATCTCTTCTCAAATCTGTATTTTAATGGGGTATACACTTTATACATATTTCGTGGGATTAGAAAGCAAATGGAGTTGATTTAAGAAATCAGATTTAGGTCAGGGGATTTGAAAAGATTTTAAAGGTGAGTGAGATTTATGTTATTTACTTGTACCACTATAATTTATTCCTTTGGAATTTTATTTGAATTTATGCCTTAATAGAAATCTAAAGAGTTGTAGGTTTGAATTATGTGTATAAAACAACGCCTACATATTATGTAAATAAATAGGAATATTGTTTACATCTAGATCTAGAAATTAGTCCCCAAGTTGTTAAAGGTTGATATGGATAAAGATGTAAAATTTGTTCCAAATCTAAAATTAGGTTGTAAAAATATTAGCATAATTTAGATTTGTTCTGATTCTATTAGAATGTGAGTTTTGTATTTTAATTTGTTAGAAGCACTATCCGTTTAACCTTCGTGAATTTGTGTAATATCTTAATTTCATAGAAAAAGTGGAACGTTTGATTTGACAAGGAATATATATCAAAAGAAGAAAGGGATGTGTAAAGTATGAATTTCTTTTTCATAGTTTACACTGTCTATTTCAATAAAGGGGAAATAAATAATTCCTTGTAATTCTAAAGTAAGCAAATATCTTATTTTAGGTTAATTTATGGAAGGTTATAATGGAAAACATTTTTGAAGGATAATTCTAACAGATTAAAATACGAAATGAAATATTCTAGTTGAGATTTATAACTAGAAACATAATTATAAATTTAATAACATGAATAACCACGCTAAAACATTCAGAATAAAAGTATAATTAATACAATGTAATATACGTTAATATTCACATTAGATGTAAATTGGATGTTAGAATAGATCATGTAATAAATGGTAAGATTGGGAAGTAAAGATGGAAGGATTGTAACTCCAAAAACGAATAAGCAATAAATGTGCAATAAATTGGGAGTTACAAGAATTTAAGTAGGTTCTAAATGAATGAAATGAGATTGATTAATGAAATTAGCAGGTTAATTATGGAAAGTACAAGGAAGAAATGATGGTAAGATTTGAATAAGTTAATGTCTTTAGGAAACATCTGTTAAGTTAATAATAATTTATTATAGATAAAAGGGACATTTATAGAAATAATCAATGAAACATGTTAAGTGGTAATTAAATATCATAAGGCAAGATAATTGTCACTAGAGTAAGTTATGTAGTCTTAAATATGAAAATAGAGATTAGTGGGCTTTGTCCAATAATAAAGCTTAGAATAATTAATTGGACTTAGTGGGTTAGGATGTGAGGTCAGTAGAGTTACAGAACAGAAGTCTGCCCTTCACTCAGAGGCTACCAGCAATTATGTACACTTACTACTAATGTAATACATCTCTAACCATTAGACCCGTGGGAAAAAGGGATACTCAAAGGATGTAAGACCCGCTTCTGGGTTGGAGGTATTACGTGATTGATCGAGGGCCCGCCTCCTCCCTATTTAGGAAGTATTAAATGGTCAGGATTAGTGGTTAAGCATGGTAAAGGATATCTTGGAAAGGTCTGCTTCAATAGGAAGTATTAAGTAGTTGAAGAGATTTCCATGAAATATCAGCCAAATAGGTACCACTGAGGGGTCCGTCTTGGGATTTGGTAGTAAATGATGGGGACCTGCCTTAAATAAGGTATTAAATGGTTAGAGTTTTCCTAATTCCGTTAAGAAGGTATTAAGTGGCTTGGGTACTACCTCTCATATGGCTAGGACATTACTAACGATAGATGTAGCAATTATATATTATAAAGCCGTATATAGAAGTCATCTGTCCCTGTAGCTAGGACCGATAGACCAATGTTCACGATGCGAAGGTCCCGCTTTGGGGAATGAGGTATTAAATGGCCGTTGGGCCTGCCTTCTCTCTATTCTAAAAGTATCAAGTGGTTGGTTTTTGGGTAGCATATGCACAATAGGCATATGTCAATATTGTATACCTTAGAGAAGGTTAGGCAGACATATTGTACGTGCATTAAACGGAATAACCATAAGTAATAAGACATAACATTTAAATGGGAACCAATTGGTATAAGTTTGTGTTATGGATTAAGTATACAATTTTCCAATCACCAGAACATTGTTCTGACCTCTTCCTCATTACAACCCATAAAATAGATTTAGAGGAATAGGTCGTTGGAGCAAGATGGAACGGTTGATTGAGAAGTCTTCTTATTCATGCTCGGTGTTGAGAAGGCGATTGGATGTCCAAGGAATATCATTGATTCCAAGGTAGTAGCCTCAGTCAGTATTTATATCCTATTATATTTTCAATTCCGCTGTGAGTTTAGTTTGATCATTCTCTGATATACTTATGTTTATTACAGGTTACCAAAACCAATGTTTCGTACCCTAACGGACTTGGGTTTCGATTTTTGTTCGGAATTATGGCTCATTAAGGTGAGGGTTCTTACATTGTGGTTAAAAGATAGAAATATGGGGTCGAAGTGGTTGATCAAGTAAAACTTGTATTGTTTGTAGAGTGCTTGAGTTCTGGGATGATTCATTGTATTGCTTTCAAGTGGCATTCATCCCGTGACGGATTGTCATGACATGAGCTTGGGTGTGAGATGTAGATAGCGGGGGCAAGATTGCAATGCCATGGGGCATGACATCAAGTCAAGGGAAGCTGGTAGACGATCAAGTGCAGTTTAAATGGTGGGATAAATTTCATTAGGGAAAGTTACCACATCTAGGTTCAATCCTCCACTTCTGTAAGTGAACAGTTGATTAACCAAGAGGAATTAGTTAACTACTGGAAGTTGGGTATGCAAGATTGAGTGGCCAAAAGGAAATAGGCCAAATATGCCAAATAAAAGTTGATTGGTCAGGTTAAACCAGTTGACTGTCAATGTGGTTAGTCGACTGGTTTACCTTAACCAAGTTGACTATTTGACTATAGCCAATATTGGCTAGAGCAAGTCAGTTGACTGACCTATATGGATTAATTGACGGATCGACTAGAGATTTGGAAACGTTAGGGTTGTCTTCGGGGTTTGGTTGAAACTTCGAGACGCTATAACATTCGCTACAATCTAGGATGTATTATTGGATTTTGGACTACTTTGATTTCGGTACCTAAGCGAGATCCATCTTAATATGTATTCCAAAACCAAAAACCGGATATTCAAAGAGAGACCGGGAAGACATATTGATCTTGTTGGGTGATAAGGGGGCAAAGGCGATGCATGCAATACATTATGATTCGTAAGGTGAGTTTTTTTATAGTCGTTCAATAATTTTTGAGATGTGATGGCTAAGGTATTGTGATTTAAGATTCCGTATGATATTGCTACGACCTTGGTATTTGATATTTTTATACCATTTGTAGCATGAGTAGCTATTGTGTTGGTTGTGCACATTCGAGCAGCTTCGACGCAAAGATATGGGACGTTCTATCTCAATACGTAGGACTATGGACCTCGGGCTATGTTATAGCAAGGGTTATAGGTCCTCGAGTTACTTGTTATTAGTTCTAATGATCAACAAATAGTAGCGATTAGGCATTGGTATATTGATTCTGGTTTGATATGATTTTAGATGGTTGCATAGCATTGATCTTATATTAATGACCATGCTTGGTGGGTTTTGGCCTTACCGAGAGACCCATAGCCCACTAACCTAGTGTGTGATGTTTGGATCACGATTGGTACCGTAATTTCCTGTATATGATAGTTTTATTATATGACATAGCACTACAATAGAAATGTGCTAACTTACTGGATGCAGGTGAAGATGCAGGTTGGGGTATGGTTTCATTATCTCGAGCATTACCAGTTTGGTGTTATTTATAATACAATAGCATATTAGTAATCATGCATATTAGTGATATTTCCTTCTCACAAAAATTTATGTCTAACCCTCTCTTTGTTGTTTCTTTTGTTGTTTATTCTTTGAGTAAGTTGACTTAGAGATTGGGAACCTCTACTAGTTAGAGGCAATACATAGATCCATAGCTATATTATCGGTATGATTAATCTACCCAGTTTTTTGTGTATTGACATGTAGACCATATGTATTATTTCGATACATCTATTCGTATGTGATTTGATGTACCAATTACACTATATGTATGATATTAAATCTTATGTCTTTTGATATGTTATGCATCTAGTCTTCTATGTTGATATTTTATTTTATATCCTTATTATTTTCGATGCTACTTATTAAGTTTGAGTTTGAATACTCCTTTCTAAGGAGTTCATTGTTTCCATAAATAATTCTCTAGTACTTTGTAATTACTCTTAACTATTGTTGCTCGATTTTCTCGCAAGTAGTTTACTAGCCAAGTGAACACAGTCTAGCCCAATCAAAGCCACCCCAATCGATCTGCCATCGACCCGCTAAGTTGGTCCAAGCCCATATTGGTCTCAAACCACCTTTCTACTAAGCAAAGCACTAAGATGAGACCTGGCCGTCTCATCCAAAAGCACCCCTCACACTTAGACAAGATCCGGATCAGATCCGGCTCGGTCTCGACTAGTTCCTCTATATCAAACTGCTTCCAACAGCAGCTAAAAGCTAACACAATTCGCCCAACATCATATTAACCGACGATAGGCTCCTAAGCCCATCGCCATAGACAGCACATCAAACAAGAATGGCCCTAGCATGGCCCGTCTTTAGCTTGGCTTCAGTATAGCTAACTCCAACCGACATTAGGCATCCCTCCCAACTACCTCACACGTGGCCATTAACCGTCTTCCTATATGATCCTATACAAGATACCATGTCCTTTCCATTTTGTCGATAGCTGGTCGGCCAGCTCAGCCATGTGAACACTCAAGTGAATGAGAAAGTTGTCCATCCATCCATCTTAAGCACCATAGTTGGAAGGCTGAACAAGTGTGGCTTACCATCAGCATTAAATGCACATTTAATGTAAGCCCACACCAAGTACAGAGAGGCAATGAGCACATTCTCATCCACCACATAGCTTTTAGCATACTTTATTGCTACCATCACCTCTACATTCAGATCAACGGTCAAGAATTTTTTCCGTCGGCTTTACAACGCGATCTCAACCGTCGGTCATCCACTTCAGCTACTATAAATACCCCCTACTTTGCAACTTCAAAAGGATTGAACTTTAGTTGAAACATTCAAGAATCATAATGCTGTGCATAAGTCAATGCTTTTGATACCACATAAATCCTGAAGGTTACATAGCTTTGTTAGTCTTGAGTGCCCCACATTTCTTATTATTTATTTGTAATCCCTTATAGTTGTAAGAGAATATATAATAAGAGAACTTCATAGTGGACGTAGGCAACTTTCCTGAACCACTTTATATCTTATGTTATTTACCTTTTAGCTACGTATTTAATTCCTCATTTTCTCCTTTTTTAAAGCCTAATGATTGGCAAGTAACCTTTCCTTTTCTCAATGCACTCATACCATTCCAAGGTTGGCAAGAAAACTATTCAGCATTTTATGCTAGAAGGAGGCCCCCCCGCTTAAACCTCTCTTTTCCATACCTCTTAACTCTGCAAGACCAGATCTAACTTGTTACAATGGACAATACTTCACAGTTCGAAGGTAACAGCTCTAACGAGCACCAAATCAACAATAACACTCTCTTTAGAGCTGCCCAGCCCAATCTTGGCTCTAGTGAGGAAATATGGCATGATGTACTGCTATAGCTGTTAAATGTAGGTCAGCAATCCTGCGAAGTGAATGGCTTGAGGACATAGATGAATTTTCAAGCCACCGTGAATCTTATTCCAGCAGCTCCTCCAAGGACCAATCTGGTCGATCCACCTACTCACGAATTCGTGCTTCCTAATGTCGAACCATTCGTGAATATCCTCATGTCCAGCTGTGCTTAGAACCATGCCAAGAAAAAGGTTAAGCTGAAGATTAGGATGGTAGAAACCCAGTATTCTTGGCCACTCCCCAAAGAACTAAAGAGCTCATCGCAGTACGGAATGAACAATCCACTCTTTGATGAAAGGCAGGATTGTCAAGCATAATCACTCTTACCTTCCATCAACGTCCAACTCGCATGTAGGAACTGAAGGCAACATCGCCCAAACTGCCATACAGACATCTACCTCGGCCGAAGATGTCCCGGAGCGTATGATATATGTACTAGACTAGTGCGACTTACAAACCAACTCAGACCTAAAAGACAACCCATTAGACCGATTTAGGCATTAAAGGCAGACCAGCTAGCACCTGGAGTCCATCACCGTAGACAGCTCTAACACCAACAAGCTCATCCAAATTGGCACCGAGCTCAGCCCAAAAGTTAGAGAGGACCTAATCAGGTTCCATTGGCAAAGCAAATACATCTTCACTTGGTAACACATTGACATGACTGGCATTGATCCTAGGATCATTTTTCACGCGCTCAACGTCGAGCCTAAGGCCAACCCATTAGCCAAAATGCTAACCGCTCAAACTATAGAGGTATTAAGCTCTCAAAGAAGAGGTGGAAAAGCTGCTGGCCAATGGCTTCATTAGGGAAACAAACTATCCCATATGGTTGGCAAACCCAATACTAGAAATAAAGCCAAATGGAAAATAGATAACATGTATCGGCTTCTTCTATCTTAACAAGGCCTACCCTAGAGACAGTTTTCCCTTTCGCATCGATCAGTTGGTAGAAGTAACTAGTGGGAATGAGCTCCTCACCTTTATGGATGCATATTCAAGGTACAATCAAATTTACATGCACGACCCAAACCAAGAGCACACCTCTTTTATAACTAATGTTGGCTTGTTCTACTATCGTGTCATGCCTTTCAGTTGGCGAAATGCAAGCGCAACATACCAATAGCTCGTCAACCTCATGTTCTTAGAACAAATCTATGGAATTTTTTATGGTCAATATGTTGGTTAACCCAAGGAGTCGGGGAGGGCATGTGTAGAATCTAACTCTTTCTCCATCTAGTCCGGCAAATTCCTTGGCTATATCATGAGCGCCAAGAGGATTGAGGCCAACCCCGATAAAATCTAAGCCATCCAAGACATGTAGGTTCCCAAAATCATGAAGCAAGCGCAAAGCCTTAGTGGAATGGTTGTATTAAGCCGATTTGTGTCAAAATCAACTGATCAGTGTCACATTTCTTCGATATTATTAAGAAAGGGAAAATTTTCACATAGAGTGGTAAATGCACCAAGGCATTTGAAGAATTGAAGCAGCATCTGACCACTCCCTCATATTTTCCAAACCCATCGATGGTGATAATATTTATCTATACTTAGTTGTATCTGATCATGCTAGCAGTGCCACCCTAATTAAAGAAGATGAAAAGATCCAACGAACGGTCTATTATGTTAGCAAGAGATTGACCAGTCCAAAGACTAGGTACTCTCGGCTAGAGAAGCCCGCGTTCTGCCTGCTCATGGTGGCCTATAAGCTCTAGCTATATTTTTAGGCTCACCCTATCAAAGCCCAACAAATCGACCTCTGAAGTAGATCCTCAACCAGCACGACACAACGGTTCGATTATTAAAATGATCTGTCGAGCTTAGACAACATCACACCCTATTCCAACATCGCATTTCCATCAAGGGTCAGGCCTTTGTTAACTTCATCACTGGATGATCAGGGTTGGATGGCTTAGAAGAAGAAGCTATCGTCGATAGACCATTTTGACACTTATACGTCCATCGAGCATTGAACAAGGAAGGGGCAGGGGCCGGAATGGTCCTCATCATGCCAGAGGGGAAAGAATTATGTTTTGTGGTCCATCTCACCATTAAGGCGACCAACAACGAAGCCGAGTAATAAGTTGTCCTTGTCGGTTTAAGGATGGTGAGGGAGCTAGACATGGAATCTATGCATGTTTTAAGCGACTCATCTTGGTCGTCAACTTCAGGGGGAAGAGATCATAGGGTAATAAAGATTTAGCGATGATCATGGTGGAGCGAGGCTTCCATGGTAATCATGGTAACACGAGACCTTGGAATTGGTCGTGATGATGCATGGCAAGGTGAGACCTTGGTGATAGACATGGCGGTATGAGATCGTGGGGACAGTTATCATTGTACATTTACTTTGCATTGCTATGATTTGTATAACTACTATATGGATGTCTTGTGACGTAGGGATTCCTGAGTTAGCTAACCTGGCACCCATATTATACTTAGTATAGTATATTCATATGATTGTAGTGAATTTGCATAGATCGTTTGTTGTGTGCCAACTCTTTGGATGCAAGGACATATTAGGATGATTCTTCATATTGTATGCCCTTATTTATTATGTACAATTTTTATAGTATTTTTGAGATGATGTGTTGCTCAAACCAGACTGTTGTCTTACCCGATATTTTATGCTTTGCTTCTTATTATCTCGGTGCCCTTAAATGAGTCAATTAGGCATTACATGTTTGGATAGCGTATGGAGCTGTATAGAGTACGAGAAGGAGGCTACGCTTTCAAATATCTATACTTGGAGCTTACTATCGCTTATATTCTTCTGTACAGTACTGTGGAGCTATACCAGCACTTGAATTATCTTAGAGATAGTTATAGAGTTTATTTTGGAGATTTGGGATGCATGAACTCTATTGTTTATGCTTTGTATAATCTTGAACCAATCATAATCCGATGTTATTATTTATGGTTCATTTGATTATATCACTTTCTTGCCTATTTTACATCTATGTTCTTATATAATATTATGTCCGTACGCAATGAGATGTTCTATAGGTTCTGTGTTTGGATTTTCGTTATTTTACACCCTTGGCTACGGTCCTGCATTGACCAGGTACCGCTACAACGTAGTATACATGTGTATTGGATACCGGAGGTGTATGGCGCTCGTCACACAGTTTCTCTAAAAAGAAATTCTTTCAGTATGATGGTCGTGTGTCTTGAAACAACAATTTATTTCTTAGTGTGATGGAATAAGCATTCAAAACATTTTTATTAATCGCCCGTAGGCTCACATAAACCAATTTAGCTTTGTGTTCAAAAAACTTACGTTCATAACATAAATCAAACAACCACTTACCTTAAACTATTTAAAATGGGTGTCTTCTCAATTATTATCTTTTATGGAGTTGTAATCTCATCTTTTGATGAAATAAAATTCAATATATGTGCTTACTCATAAGTATAATCCTTATAGAAAGAAGTAACTCAACCTCACTCTTTATCAATCATACTTTGTCCAACAAAGCCCAATTACTCCTTATCGATACATCATTATGTAGCATAGAAAGGAGTGACTTTGAGAGCGAACCATATTTTTTTAGGTGCTCTTGGAACTCTTATCTAATATACTCAACTATTCCATCAAACTGAAAATTATTTAATTTCTTTTGCTAGTTATATTTTCTGCTTCTATTTTATATTATATAAACTTATCATGGGTAACTAACTTGTGTATTAAATACACATGGTTCTATTAGGGAAAATTCATTAGTAAATTTAAAGATTAAGTGGATCCGCTTTTGGTATCAATAGACCTTGGACTGCATATCCATATGTATCAACTGGAAGAGTTCATTACCTTTCTGGTTACTCCTATAGAATGGATACTTTGCCGTTAATCATTTGAGATACAATTCACAAGTACCATATGATTCACAATCATACGATTAAAAAATAATTTCTCAAAGATATGGCTCAGTCCCTTATTCCAAAAATAATTGTTAAATATTTTGTATAATTTTGTATTTTTTATAGCTAACACATTACTATTTTTATGAAAACAAATACCATCATCGACATACTAAAAATGCAATTATTTTACAATGGATATTCAAATTAAAACAAAGCTGCATCTAATTCTAGGCACAATCGAAATCACTAATTATTTCACAAATAACATTTGGTATACATGAAGTAATTTTCCAAAACTTTATATGTCCATTAGCAAATGTTATATGGTATGCTCTCACTATTCCTATAGTACAATAATAGCTTTTGAAATATGTAGCTTATGGAGAACAATTTTCTATAATAAAAAAACTGTAATAGAAATTATATTTCTTATTCCTTATTAAGCTTCTACAAATATTTTACACAATTTCGTTTTTGATGTATCTTTATAAAGTAGAGGTGATCATTTGCCATATGTTCACCCAATTAAGCAAATAGTCCTTCCACCCTCAAACTTTCACTTTCTCTTTTAAAAGGTTGAACCATTCAAAGTGAAAACCCTTTACTACAAGACTTCATAGATTTCTATATAAAAAGGCATTCAATCATCCTTAACATGTCAAGGAGATCAAATATGTTGCACTTAAGTAGACATATGAAAATTAACATTTCAGGGATCAACTTCTTAGGTCTATCTGTAGTTTTTTGTCTAGTGTTGTTTCCAACACAATAAGTTCCTCATTGTACTCAATCGTATTGTATTATGGTTTACTTACTCATTTCAAATGAAGTAATTTCATCAAGATTCCATATATTATAAACGACACAGTTCACCATACAAATTTTGTATTAAATATGGATCGAATATCTGTACTATTATATTGTTTTAAAGTTCAAAACTCATAGAAGATAATACAAAATCTTGGACAAATTTTTAGTTAAGTGACCAAGACTCAGAAATTTTAATGGTTGTATTATCTGGCTCTTGCATTGGTATTGAAGTGAAAACATGTTAAAGGATTAATTATTAGGTAAATATTTACATTTCTTTTTTAATCTATAATTCAGCGCGTTTAGTATATTTTAGTCGATAAACAATTTTATAAATATATTAGCCATGCAAATTTTTTGAAGTCGAATATTATTATATTACATATGTTCATATGCTCATTTTAATGATTTTTTATATTTTTCTAATAAGGATCCCACTAGATTTTACAAATTTTAAAACCCTAAATGAGATGCGGGAATTTCACAAACTGATCTAGTGAATGTTATGATCCATTCATCATGTTACTAGGATGCTGAATAAAGTGTATTCCCCATAAAGATAAACAACACATTATTAGTTATATCTTATATTTAATTTCTAACCGTACATTCTTTTATCCTAATTGTCTTTATAACCTTGAGGGTGCTCAACTAATCATAAAATACATTAGATAATCCTAACCCATAAGTTCATGATTACCTAAGGAAATTTTTGTAAACCTAGAAGATGCTCAACAAAGTTACAAAATTGTCTTACTAATCTAGTGACAATATAAACCTCACTATAAATATTTTATGGTTAGAGAATGCTCAGTAACTATAAGTACGCATAGTACTATGTTTATATTGTAAATGATAGAAAACAACATTACTTTAGATTTGTAATCTCAAAACATTAATGAAGAGTATTATCGTCTGTAAGAAGTAATGAGTATTCATTATACTCAATGACATCATTTGTCATTATATATTTTAGTACAGTTATATACATATGTATTTATTCCTTATAACTATTATGAGTTTTATTTTAATTTTAACCTTTAAAATCTTATTTTTATTTTATTTTATATAAATTATATAATATTCTCTTATTTAATTACAACATTTATAATATAATATCATTAAATCTTATATTTATGTATATATATCATTATTAATTAACAGTTAATTAACATTAAAACTTTATTATCACCTTTTATGAATTATAATATTTATAGTTCATATTATAATTTAAAATTACTTTTAATTTATCTATTTATAAATTTTACAATTTCAAATTGAAACTAGTTCAAATTTATTTATTTATAACTTTTATAAATTCAAAGTTAAGTTTTTTTTAAATTTTTTATTAAATCCTTTATGAATATAAAATTAAAATAATTTTAAGTTTTATATATAACCCATATAAAGTTTAATTCAATTTAAAATAAACTTTTTTTGGCAAAGCCAACCGGCTTTAAAGTAGGTCGTGCTACTATGAATATAAATAAGGAACATGTGTTCTGTACATGCACAGAATAGATAAATATGGTTTTATAGTGGCCAGACACTTAGTACAAGAGCAAAAGGAAAATATAGGAGATTGACAAAAGGTCTAAACTACTCGGAAGGGCACAAAGCCCCCCTGTCATTACTGATATCAACATCAGTACCTGGACCAATAACATGCTGAACAGCAGAAAAGTACATAGCTAGGTTCAGATCATAAGACCTCGAAAGAGGAGAGTAGAGATAAATCCGGTCCCATGTAGGATCTAAGAACTGCCACCAATTCCTAGCACCATCAATACCACTGGTAGATAGAGAAAGACCATCGCCGTCAACAGGATACACTAACCTCGTAGTCTTATCAGGGCCACCTAAGAACATGTGATAACTATGCAACTGCGGGTCATATCTCATTTCCATCTTCTCGTGAATCCAAGAACTCTCTTCATGTTCCCAAGTAACAGCCTCAACATCAGAAACACTAACTGCTAGTGAATCAATATCTATCTCCACCGCTGAAGAAGGAGATACAGGATTAGAGACACGCGGAGCACTTACCTTGGAAACCCATTTCATTTTCGGCCTCGGGAGGGGAATTTTTCTAGAAGGAGATAAAGGTGTTGTCCTAGAACACTTTTCCACGGGATGACCAAAGGACTGGAAGTTAGTGCAAATGTCAGGCTTCCAGCTATAATTTACTTTTATTTCCACCTCATGACCTTCTATGATTTTTACCTTTAATGTAGATGGCAACGGTTTCTCAGGGGTAATCTCAATCAAAGCTCTAGCATATAATAAGTTCTTATGTGCAACGGTATTAGCATCAAAGCATTTGAAATCCCCAATAAGGCTTGCAAGCCAATTCAGTCCAATCAGAGGTTGTAGGACAGACGAGATATTGGAGAAAGTGGCTCAAACCGGAATAGATAGAATCTGCTCTCTAGCACTATCTATACCAAGGCTCCATGGAGTCACAATAAAAGGTTTTCCCTCAATTATAAGGGGGCTAGTATCAAGCGCTATAAGTCTATCTTCCTTATTACCAAATTTAAAGTAGAAAAAGGAATTTAAGAATTGGACATGAAGCGAACCTTTCAGTTTCCATGCACGCCTATAATGCTCTCGAACAACAGAGTATGATGAAGTAGCGTCAAGAAAAAATCCTACTAAATGGTCAGACCAGTGACTCTCCACTACCCTAAGAACAGCCAAAGGAATAATGTTAATACCATCAATGCATTGAGAGTTGAATACCTGTAGAGAATATGTTCCAACATTACGAGGCAAAGACTTAAATAAAGAGGACCAAACTGGTTTGGCAACCATATTATCAACATCATCACAAGAGCCATCAGAGAGATCATTTATTGCAGGCACAACATTGGTAACAGGGGTGGGAACAGTATATTTTCGATGAGCAGAATCAAACCCAAACATTTTAGGAGGATTATAATTCACAGCATTGAATGAATCTTTGGCAAAATCAATGCCACCGCAAGCAACAGATGAATCTAAATTGATACCACAACAGCCAGTAGAAACATTAGTAATAGAAACTTCACCAGTTACTAGAATAGGCATAGCTGCTGAAACATTAAGAGGAAAAACACACTAATCCTCTAAGGCCGGTAAACAATTCACAGCAGAAGACATAACTTTGACACAGAGGCCTATAGTGTCAGATGCTACCACTTGAATCCCAACACTCAACAGACCAGAGCCATCGACTCGAGATTGAACTATGCTATCCTCACTCATCCAATTACCAACAGTCGAAACTAAATGAGAAATAGGAGAAGAAGGTATAATAGTGGCAAACCTGACAATGGAAAAGTACAAATCGTAGAACAGTCGAGATTGTCAGCAAGATTCAAAATAGGGTTAATCGTGCTAGGGTTTGTCGAAGGCGACACAGGGTTGCGAACGTCATTGGGGGATAAAGCGAATACCGAAGCAGAAGAGAGCAGCTCCGAATACGAGAAAGTACGGCCAGATCTGGTTTGCGAAGCAGCGAGCCTTGGTTTATCCTTACGATTCTTGGCCATCGGAGGAGAGACGATGTAGGGAAGTTAGGAAGAGGCAGACGAGGCAAAGGAAGAGGTAGGAGACGGAGTGGAATAGGGATGGCCGAAGAATCGCTGATTAGAAGCGGCGGCCATTTTTTGACACAATTAAATATGATTTAAAATAATTTTAAATTAATTAATTTATACTTTTATGAATACAAATGTAAAAATAATTTTTAAATTTATCCATAATCTTTATAAACTTGAATTTAAATTTAAACCAATTGTAAATCCAAATTTTATATATTATTCATAATAATAAAATATGGGTTCTGATACTATTGTTGAATCAAGTGCATCAGGCAACGGCTTAAATAGGTAAATTTCAAATTTTCCTTTTTAGTCACTATGCATTAGATCTTTTACAACATTATCATGAGTAATTTTGTAACATTAGATCTTATTTAATATTTTCTTAGTTGAATTTGATTTTAATTTTAACTTACATTATAATATCATTATTTTAACAATATTAATTTGTTTTACAATGTCATACTTTGTTCAAGATATTTACCGAGATAATTTATTATCAACTTAAATAAAATTTAACTATTTGTAAATTTTATAACAAAATAATTATCACATATAATGATATAAACACACACACATGCACACTAAAAAAAGTATTTAAACAATAATAATTAATAAAATAATATTGTTATAAATGCAAATACACTAGTTCAAATTTAATATCTCATAAATTGATGTAATAAATTTGAATAATTCTAATTCGTCTTAATTCGTATCATAAATCTAAATCAAACGAATTATGTCTTAATATATTAATTTTGATTGTGCTGGTAAATATTTAATGATATTATTAATATTATAATGTTTAATTTACAGTATCACAAATTAAAGTATAATTTACTATTAGATAATGTCAATGTGTTTAGAATTTCAATATAAACTTAATCCCGCAAATTGTGTGTAAAACAGAGTTTGTATGTGAAATGTATACATATTTTAAAACATAAGGGCCAAAATGTAATATATAATTTATCAGAGATTCAAAAATAATTTTACATGTCATCCTTGTGAAAGCCTAGTCGCCTAAATGAATTTCATTGTCGAATTAATATGATCGCCTGAGACAACTGGAGTTGCCGGAACCACCTTCTTTTATCACCTCATGCAATGAGCTACCTAACTATGTGATCAAAGCTATACTAGACGTTGCCATATGAAACTTTAGTTCTTGCTCATTCTGCCACAATTAACCCACACCTCAATATAAGAGGGAGGATCGTCGGTAACATATCCAATTGATTCTAATCAGATGATGAATGGAAATCCTCTAGCAAAGTCGGAATGCTTTGGCATCGATGTGCACCACTATAGGCATAACCGTGCATGGATAATACAAGGATTTTTTCCTTTTTTATTATAAACAAATTTATTTTAAAACAATTCATTAGAATACAATTTACAAATTCAATTTTGGTTCAAAAAAATTGAATTATTTGTTCGATACTCTTACCTATCAAATATTCCTTGAACCATTAGTTTTGCCTTTAAGAGATCCTATCTCTTAATTAATAGAGGAGTTATAAATCCCATCATTAAGATGTAACTTATTTTATGGAAACAGAATGAATTTCAATATCTATAGCTAGAGATATCTAGGTGTATTTATAGTGCTAATGGGCTATGTAAAATATCTTACCTAGATCCGCTATTTAAGTAATGACTAATTATATGTGAGCTCTTATCTCACTTAATTAATTAAACCCATTTTAATCGGTTCATACCTAAATATATTTTGGTCCACCTTATTCTAAAACAATTTAAAAATCAACAACCAAAATAATATATATATTATTTATTATATTTAAATTATTATATTGACCGAAAAAATAATTATATAACAATTATATATTTTATTAATTAATTTTGGATCCTTTAATAATAAATCAATTAGTATACCCATTATACTAATTTATCCATAATAATAATTTATAACTTTTATAAATTATTTCAATAAATTATTTTCATTCGAAAAATGAGAGTAGTTGATGTGTTACTCCTAGATGTGAACATGACCCTAAATAATATTTACACAAGTTCAATATCAAAGCATGTACGGACATTGCTAAAGAACAATAGTGGGCATGAGTTCAGTTGCTTATAAATTATCTAGGTGAAATCCAATTTCTTATCTTTTAAAGTGACATCATGAAGCGATGATATATTGTACACTAAAGGCTCTTCGCAAAGTAGATGTACAATAACAAGATGTTAATGGAACAAGTATAAAATCTCGGTGTCATTTAGTTATTATTATTTTCTATGATTTTTTTCTTTTTATTATTCTAATTATTGATTGTGTTGGATTGAACAATTGTACGATTGATTGTTTTGCAACACATGTGTCGAACCGTTTGGAAATTCGGTTGACTTTGTTATCAATTTCTATTAGGAGATAGATTTAAATTTCTACTGATTATTTTAATAAGTTCCCTTACACATGTGCATATGTTTGTGTATGTGCACATGCACATGTGTGACACTAGTAGTTTTCTATACTATTTAACCTTAAGGGGCTGTACCGGAATATTAATGTTGTAACATGCATGATCGCATGCTTTATTGTGGCTGTTGGATAACTACAATAAAATTTTAGTCCACATCACCTGATATTTTGTTTTTCTCCTCTTTATCTATCCTTATTTCTACTACTTATTAATTAGGCATGTGTAGTATGGATTACCAGACAAGCTCGCACATATGTGCATCCATGTGTGGTCGAATAGGCGCATGTGGCACTTTGATGGTGCACTTGGCACTTAGCATTGTGCATTATATTACAATGGAATGGGCTCGTTTCTACATGACTCTTCATTCTCTCTATTTCTATTTATATCTCAACTCTTAAAATTAGATATATATATATTTTTTTATCTGTTTATCTGTTACAATTGTGGTTGATAGAATTTATGAATGTATTAAAAGAATTATCTCTTCATTACCCCGACTCTTTAAATTTATCAACTTTTAATAGTCCGAGCTGTAGTTTCAGACCCATAAATACTTATTGTCATCCCTTTGATGGATATAAAACAAAGACAAATTTAACTCATCTTCTCAGAAAACTCTTCTACTACTCCTTGGCAATTGCATTTCTACACTATTCCAAATTCTTCAACCTTGAGTGCACAAGATTGAAGTTTGTTGTGCGAATCTTGGAGAGCAAACATCATTCAATGATTGCACATTTATCGTGCTTGAATTCGCTTTCAAAGATGTGGCCTATCCATGGGACAACCTCTCTTTCATACTCTTTGCTGACTACTTTTCTTATAATTTGAAAGCGAATTTTCATAGTAAAGAGTAATGGCCCTTGCAACCAATTGCATTCTTCTTGATCCTTCCAAATTTAAAGCCTTAGATGGAACCAACTACAAACCCTTCTCCGAGAAACTACTCGTCCTGTTCAAGTAGTTGGAAGTTGATTATGTCCTATATACTGAACCCCCATCGAGGTTTCAGAAGTGGCTACTCCAACCACAACCGAAACTGCACAACAGAGCATCGTACCAAAGGATAATGATAATGAAGTCAAAAAAGATTTTGAAAAGGACAACAAGTTAGTCAGGGGACACATGCTCATATATATGTCAAACAAACTATTTGATCTATTTGTTAATAAGAAATCAACAAAGATCATTTGGGAAATGCTAGAAAAGAAGTATGGAGTGGATGATACTGGAAGAATAAGTACGTGGTAGGTAAATGGTTGCAATTTTAGATGGTTGACAACAAATCAATAACGGAGCAGATTCATGAATATAAAACTTAGTATCTCACTTACATAACAAAGGAATGAAGATGTGTGATATCCTACAGGCCAATGTGTTACTAGAAAACTTCCACTATCTTGGAGCAATTATAGAAATTATCTTATGCACAAGAGGAAGGATCTTTCTCTTCAAGAACTAATCGGTCACATGTAGATCAAGGAAGCAAATTGTTTAAAGGATAAATTCAATGCTATGACCATGTTAATATTGTGGAAACTGGAAATCAACTAATGCAGATAGATTTAGGAATAAAGGGAAAAATACTCAGAATTTTTCTAATCAAAAAATTTGGAATACTGTAACAAAAATAATAAAATTTATAAGAAAATGACTATATGTTCTTTATAACCAGGTAATAAGGCGCATCAATGCTTCCGATGGAAAGGACGATGCAATCAACAACAAGCTACCGATGGTAAAGCATAAGCAAATCTTACTAAGGATGAAGATATCATAGTTGCAGTCATTGTCGAGGCTAACATGATGGAAAACAATACCGATTGGGTGCAAGACACATGAGCTTCTAGACATCTATGTGCAAATCGAAAGCTTTTCCATCAATTCCTGGATGCAGGTGAAGGTGAGCGTGTCTTCGTATGGTACTCTACTATTGCTGTAATACTTCGAAAATGAAAGGTTATTCTAAAACTTACTGTTGGAAAAACTTTGGCATTGAATGATGTATTATATGTACCCTCCCTTCATTGCAA
Organism: Allium fistulosum; assembly: GCA_030737815.1. Classification (NCBI taxonomy): domain Eukaryota; kingdom Viridiplantae; phylum Streptophyta; class Magnoliopsida; order Asparagales; family Amaryllidaceae; genus Allium; species Allium fistulosum. The sequence goes on along the minus strand of CM060901.1, from coordinate 537,901,140 downwards.
TTTGGTATTTGGTGGCATTGACGATTTTTTTCATTAACCTTGGAGTTATAATAAAACATTATGAAGAGAAAAGGTTACTTGCTAATTACTAGGTTCAATGATAGAAAAATGATGGGAAAAGAGTCTTTAAAGGTAAATGACACAAGGTGTGGAGTGGTTCGGCCAACCTACTTACGTCCATTTTGGAGTTCGCTTACTATATGGCTCTCTTACTAAACCCCTTCAATTTAGGGGTAATGAAGCTCTCTTAATCATGTAGATTCAACATTTTGTTAACTTGTGATCTCTTTTTGTGCTTTATGACAATATTTGATGTGGTTTAATTTTGTTGTTTTAGCTTTTAATTTGATAGCTAATGTTGTTGATGCAAAATAGGCTATGCTTAAACAAACTAAACACAAAATTACCTTTTCATCTACATATGATTATGGTAATGAGTGGATTTTAAAATCAAAATTTGATGGTCTATATTACTAACAAATAGTAAATAGGTCATACTTAGAATAGATTTTATTTTCTACTTCATTTACATTTTCATGAGAGTTAACAAGTGGTTTAGTAGGTGTGTTAAAGTTTGATGGTTTATGTTGGGCTAACTAATAGCGCAAATAGGCCATACTTATGATAAACATATCAACTAAATTCACTAATGACCAAAAGAGAGATCATATTTTCATTCTGTTGATTTATGTGATCATGAGAAGGAATTTGCTTCTAAATTGCCTTCAAACTCTCATATTTTTATCCATTTTAGCTTTTGTTAGTTTTTACATCTTTTAGTTTAACACAATCTCAAATTCTTGGTTTAATTTGATTGAGTAGAAATTTTAAACTCAATACAATTCCTGGTGGATCGACCCGTACTCGCCACTTACTAAAATAGTACGTCGTGCGCTTGCGATTATTTTTAATTAAAATTTGATCGGCTATTTTCTAATCCGATAGGAAATTAGCAGGTTAAACAAGTTTTTGGCGCCGTTGCCGGGGAATTAATTTGATATTAATTTCTATTCTTCGAATTATTTGTTGTTTGATTTTATTGTATGTTTGTTTGTGTGTTAACTTGCATTTAAAAAAAATGTCGTGTTGTGTGTTTGTTGTTTGATTTTTGTTTGTGTGCTTGTTTTCTAGTTGCATTTGCATTTTTTTTTAAAAAAGCATACCCAATTTCAAACATAAATAGTTTATGGCATTTACATTTTTCTTTTCTTCTTTCATTTTTTGTTTACATTTACAAAACAAAAATCACACTGTGCAACTGTGCACTTCAATCCATTATCACAACCTTCAAACTTCTCTAACCATCCCCCTTCTCAGTTTCACCACTGCCTACCCATTTCCCTCCACCATCAACACTCTTCTCCTCCAATAGCAACCACAAAACCATACAACAACCTATCATTTCATCATCATCTCATCAACTTATGCCTGCACTTCACAATTCATCATATCCTCTAACCCTTAACACACCAAGCAACCTGAAACACTGCCCATTCATACGATTGCCTCCAGCCACTTATAACATCCTCAAACCCAAACATACTACCCACACTGAACATCTACAAACTAACCAACTGCCACTTCTTACTGCATAGTGTGCCTTGCCTGCCTTCTACATTCAAACACCCCAAACTTCAACCACTCAACCACCAAACTTCAACCATTCCACCACCATAACATTTACTGCTTCACAACATCTTTGTGCATTTCCTCCCACTACTGCTACAGTCTTCCCTCTGCCCCTTCAACTGCCAGCTTCTATCAACTTACTGCCACACAAACCATCATTAACAACTGCCTACACTCCAACAACAACTTACAACACACAGTCACTGCCCTCTTCCGCTTCAACCATACTGTGCACATCAACAACCTTCCACAGTTCTACCACGTACAAGTAGCCACCATCACCACATATCCACACTACAACAAAAATACCTTTTCGCAACTGCCAAAAACAGTTGTAATAGGTCTATTACAACGGTCGGCCGCCAGTCTTAATATCCAGAGTTGTAATAGAGTTGGAGATTTTTACAACTGTCACCGACAATTGCAGGAGCAGTTGTAAAAAAAACCTTTTTACAACTGCTTTTGACAGTTGTGGTAAAGTCTACCATAACTGTTGCATTGATAGTTGTTATAGGTCTCTTTTGCAACTGCTAATAGCAGTTGCAATAATACCTTTTGCAACTGCTTTTGGCACTTGTAATAGATTCATTTACAACTATTATTGACAGTTGCAATAAATCTTTTTAAAACTGCTACCAACAATTGCAATTCATCTTCTGACAACTGCCATTAACCATAGCATTCACAACATTATAATTAAAATCGATATTTCACTAATAATAACTACAATCGTTAACATTACTTGACACAACACGAACCATTCACATTTGATAAAAGCTAAAATAATTCAATTTTACACCATTTGTGAATTCACAATTCTATTACAAAACATAACTAATTCCATAACATACGTCAATATAAATACAGATACGTACTAATCAAAAGAGATAAATTTCCCGTGCCAAGCAACAATCGTCCCCATGTCAATATAAATACAAATGCTCATTCAACCAAAGCAACTCACATTCTTCGCCAAATCTTAACAGTAAAGCACTTATATCTGCATCTCCTGGCAAGTCGAGCATAGCCACTACTAACCATGGATCCATGTCTATTAACGGGTCAAAAGCTGGAGGGTGCAAAGCAGTAATGGGTACGCTAGGTTTGGATCCAATGATCCATAATGGTGGTTTGGATTTTGGTGTGACATGAAATGCAAGAAATCGCTTCGGTTCCCACCCTGCTGATTGTACTTTAAGTTTCCATCTTTCTGCTAGATATCGAAGAGCATCTCGCTTTTCTTTTCGAATATTTAGAAGTAATACATTGATATTTGATACTTCTAAATTCTACTACTTCTAAATATCAATGTATTACTTCTAAATTCTATTTTGATAAAATGTTGTATTTTGGTACAAAAGTTAAGAAGGCTGCATGATAATCAAATATCAATATCAATGAAATGTAAGCCTGTCATAATCTCTATCTAACCAGGAAACATGCATGCCTCTACCACAAAACTACCATGTGGCTTTATATCTAAAAAAGGAAAAAGTAATGGAATTTATAACTAACGTATAACATCTAACAATCATGATCATGCAAAGTAATAATATCAAATTAACTTGCCTAAGCATAGCGGGAAAATGCAGCTACTAGCAAAAAAAGGTGAAAAAACCATAGTTATAATTAAAAACATAAATAACTCTAAGAAAAACAATTGAATGAAATACCAAATTTTCACGTTATCATCTACATTCCAGCATTACCGAACATTGCTGCTGCTGGAGTTGAATCACACTACACTGCCATTCTAACCGAACAATCAAATGTTTAGTTAAACAGAAGCCGTGCTTGGAATTCTGAAATTAATGAGAACCATGCTAATATTGCCAGTGGTGTGAATATAAATACTCCCATCCAATGCTCATATGCTCTTCCTACTGCTTTATCTGTCCCCCATAATCCCAATGATTCCACTGCTAGTTTGCATGCTTGTGCGATCAGTATTTTTAAACTGAATTACATTCTTGCATTTGTAAATAACAAGAAAATTGTATAATGTGGAAGGCATAGATGCACCTGGAGTAGAGCCTACCCAGTTGGAGTGAATAAAAGAAAACTAAGGAATATATCACCGATTATGAGATTGAAAAAAAAAGAAAAGAACAACAATGGTTCCAGTTGTTCCAATAAACAAGAATAGCTTGAGTAGCCTGAACATGAGTTCCCTTCCCATTGAAATCACCTGAACGTACAAGAAATAAATAAATTTGCATACAGTTCATATGACAATGCATTTACAAGCAGTTTACAACAGTTTAAAGAGTAAACAAAATGATGGAATCGTCTTTTGGCAAACTCTTTAACTTCAACCATAGATAAAAATCTGCACTTCGATGTTTTAGGTTTTATGTTTTTTGGATTAAAGTTTATCTTGTATGCAACTTTTGCTTGAGGCCCTACATTAATATGTATTCCTTTTGTCCATAATGATTAAAAATAAAATCAATCCATCGGTACTATTAATGGACCAAAAATATAAAGCGATAACCGAGCTTTAGCTTTATGCGACTATTCTTCAAGACACCGTTAGTTTTATACACCGTTAGCTTTATGTATGCACTTTAAGAATAGGAAATGAAACACTTACTGAATTAACTGCACATCCTAACCGAACCAGAAAAACGTTGAAGCACAATTAGCTACTTCATAAAAACGAGTCGAAAAAAATACAAAAAGATATCAAGAAAATCAGAGCAAACTATAGGGTAAATGAAACACTAAGAGAAGCACGTAACATGCTACTAAATATAAGAAAGAAGGCTAACCTTCTACTTCATCTTCCACCTCAATTCGAACACTCACTGCCTGAACAACTACTTCACCAATCTTAATTTCAATCTTCACCAACTCCTATCAAACATAACCAACACGCAACCACCAATTAACTGCCTGAATCCCCAGTTACCACCAATGTTTTTCACCCTTTCTCGGCCTTCTAGATCTGTTCTTTTAATATACTGTTGCAAACTGCAAACACCCTGATCAAAATTCCAATTCTCAAACAATTTCAGGGTTCGATCAAATTTCACTTGATATGTTCTCTAATAGAAATGACAGTCGATGATGGGATGTCCCTGCCCATGCTACGTTAGAAGTGTCTACTGCGAAAATCATCATCCAAGCAAAAATAAAACCAAACCCATTAAGAATAATCACAAGAAGATCCGAAAAGAAAACAAACCCACTAAGACTGTCATGAGAGAAGAAAATCACCACGACGACGCCTACCGCTGCTCTAGAAATAGCTGGAATAGATGGCGATGCCGGTTCTCGCGCTCTAAAGAAAGTGTCTACTATGAAATGCATAAGCGTCAAAATCAAAGCATAAGGAAGGGTAAGGCAATCGAAGCTCTTCCTAAGGTTGAGGAAGATAACACTATTAGGGTTTTGAATGTTGGTGAAATTTGGGCATTCTCTGAAGAGCCTAACGGCATTCCTGGATTTTATGCTATCGATCGTACAGTTCCAGGTGAGCTCGTAATACAAATCAATATAATTGTGAAGTGATATTACTTTTGAAGAAGAAGAGGCTTGAGCGAGCGATTTTGGTTTTATTTTGGGGTCGAGAAGCGGTATTTAGGAAAATAATATAGTTGAAAATTTGGGGAGTGCGCCAAAATTTTGGATTTGGAGCCAAAACTTTTGAATTGAAGCCAAATAAAACTTGTATATGTGTGTGTAAAGAGTTACAAAAGAAAATAGCTACATGTATATAAAAATGGTATGTTGGATGCGTTCAGCGTTTGTAATCATAAACTAGCTTGTTCAAATTCAAACATTTGTTTAGCATAAATTATTTATTAATAGTTATTAGTATCGTTACGTCGACTTGTAATTTTCGTCGGTTGTTAAAGACAACTATAAGTTAGAATCTATTACAACTACCGAAAAAGAATGGTTGTTAAAAATAGGCATCTATTACAACTGGCAAAGAATAAAGGTTGTAATAGGCATCTATTACAACTGGCAATATAAAAAAGTTGTTGAAAATAAGTTTATTACAACTTCAAAAAAAACGTTGTAAAAGACCATTATTACAACTGACATTTTATGGCAGTTGTTAAAGTACAGTTGTAATAGGGTCCTTTTGTTATTACTTCTTAATTAATTAATAAAAGAAACTATTATTTATTAATTATAAATAATCAATATTAATTATTATTTATTAGTTTTTAATTATTTAAATTAATTATTATTTTTATTTTTATTAATGATTACTTCTTAATTACTAAATATTAAATATTACTTCTTAATTATTTATATTAATGATTGCTTCTTAATTATTATATTAATTATTAGTTATTAAAAATTAATTTTAATTTATTAATTATTAATTATTTAATAATAATTATTGATTACTATTTATTAATTATTATATTAATTATTAAGTATTGAATAATAATTATTAACATAAATTATTAATAATAATTATTTTGTATTTCAAATTAATTATTAATTGCTATTATTTAAAATAATTATTATTTATAATTAATTTTTATTAATTATTTAATTATTAATTAAAAAATATTATTAATTAATTATATTAATTATTTAATTATTACAACGGACATGCAAAAATGTTGTAATGGGCATCTATTACAACTGACGAAAAAGAAAAGTTGTTAAAAATATGCATCTATTGCAACTGGCAAAAAGAAAAGTTGTAATAAATATCTATTACAATTGGCAAAAAATAAAAGTTGTTAAAGATAGGCATCTATTACAACTGGCAAAAGAGAACAGTTGTAATAGACATCTATTAAAACTGGCAAAATAAAACAGTTGTTAAAAATAAGTTTATTACAACTTTCTGAAAAAAAGAGTTGTAAAAAATCTTAATTACAACTGACATTTTGTGACAGTTGTAAAATTACAGTTGTAATATGGTATTTTTGTTGTAGTGCCATTGCCTGCATACAAGCATACATCTCTTCCTATCCATTCACTATAAACAACCCTTGAATTGCCATTCTTTTCATACTTCATTAACAAAATTCACACAACACTTCACTTTTTACATTATCACAAACTCCTCATAAACAACTGCAGCTCCTGTTACCTCGTATTTACAACTGCATATCCAACACTTCTCTGACAACTGCACCAAGCCATCAAACTGCTATATCATCTCCTCACATATCATCTCCTTAGATATACCACTTCAATCCCTATCAGTGCATCGAACCCTCCCCTGCACAGTGAGACCACCTGTTACATTGCACTTCAACCTGCCTTATACTCCAACACAACCTACTGCTTGCTCACTCTCACCCAAACTTCCATCACCACCACAACCTCTTGCTGCACTTAAACCAACCCACTTCAACAACACTGTCTTACCTCCCCTTCTCCCTGTTACACAACCCCTTTCATCACCCATACCCCCTAAACCACTACCATCTTCCAACAGTAATCATACAACCACTTCCTCTTCATACTGCCACCCTTCATAATCAGTTCACAAAATACATACTATCACCCTGTCACACAACTGCCACCTCCTCCATAATCACAGCAGCACTTACATCAACACCGTCACCCCTTCTCTACTTCAAACTTCATCTACCTGAATATCTACCTTTACTACCATACACTGCCATCCTCCACTTCTTCTATCAACCACCCTCCTCACAACTGCTACACATCAGACCACTGCATATTACCATCTACTGACATCCATCTATTGACATATTCCCCAAACTACTGCTATTACCAATTTCCACTGCCTCACCATCTCTGACCACTCCATTAACCATCTGGCCAACCACTTCATTGCCTGCAATAACTCGCGACCTCGACTCCTGCATCTACAACCCGAAATTGCTCCCTTCAAACCCCAATTTCATCGCCAGCTTCACCACCAATCGTGACATTTCACCGACCAACTTCCTCACACGCGCAATCCCCAATCGCCTCTGCCCACGTGACCCTAACCTCTTCAAATCGCCGCGACTCCCTCAAACTTGCGATTTCAGAACCTTCAATCGAGTTGTGATTTCAAATCGGCTGCAATTTTTTTTTGTGAATTGGTAGTCGCGATTTCAATTGAGTGAATTATGTTTTCATTTTTTTTAGAGAGAAATGAAACCAAGTGTTGATTTATTTGAAGAGGCAGCATGTTGGGTTAGTTTGGTGAAAGTTTTTTTGGGTAATTTGGTTTGTTGGGCTTAGTTTTTTTAGTTTGGTAATTATTATTAATATTATTATTATTAGCAAAAAAAGGAGTTGATTATAAATTCCTTTTGGGCTCTGGGTTAGTGAGTTTGTTTTTAGTTGTTTTCATTTTTATTTTCTTTTGTTTTGCTTTGCAAATTAATTTATATATAAAAAAAAGTCATTTTGGTCTCGTTTGTTTTAGTTCATGATGGTTGGGTGAATTGGTTTAGATTCATTTATTTTTAGTTTCTTACAAAAAAATGAAAAGGAAAAAAAAATTGTTTTGGTTTCATATTTTCTTAGTTTCTTTCTTAGAAAAAAATTATTATAAAAATTGTATATATCTTGTTCGAAATTTTCAGGTTGTAGGTGGCAGAAGTGCTTGCCATAAATAAATTGCTTGCTTGCTTATATAAAAAAAATTTGCTGCTTTTAAAATAATTTGCTAATAATTCTGCATGCTCTGGTATCGTGCCCTTATCTATTGTTTTTATTTGTTTTGCATTTTTGGTTGCTTGCATTTTAAAAAATTTCAAAAACACAAACAAAATCCATTCGTAGTTGCATCGTTACATCACGTTTAATTTCTGTTTTTCATTCATATCATTTTATTTTCTTTTTTTTAAGGGCAACACCCAAACCCACATAAGGCATCACCCCTTCCTTGGCCCACAAATTGCATTTCATTCTAGAATTTTAACTAATAATAACGGTTAGACATCGAACTTAAGGGTGTCACGAGCTCACCTAGGGCTTAATTGTATATTGACAAGTTGTCCTCTTTCGACAATTTAATTTCTTGGTTTCTAGGCTACGGCAAAACAATAACCATTTATAAATCTTACGGTGATTCGTAAATATTATAGTGGTTGTTTCTCTGAAGGTACTTAAACCTTTGGCTGCATTACTTGGTGATTCATGGTGCACCGATAAACCCTGTCCGTTACCTAGCTGAGAACTATCTTGTTGATTTAAGACAAAGTGTGATTATACAATTTTGGGTTAGGAGCTACTTAGGATAGAAAATTTGTAATTAAGCCATTGCATTCATTTAGCTGCATTAATTCATGCATATTTAAAAAAAACAAAAAACAATTTCAAAATCCAAAACTAAAAAAATTATAAATATTCCTTAACTTGGTTTTTAAATCCTTTCTTTTGAATTTTTTTAATCAAAATCAATAATTCAAAAAAAAATTAAGTTAGTTTTTTTTGGAATATACATATATATATAATCTTTTCAAAAACAAAAAAAATATAAAAAAAGAAAAAAAAACCAAATTTCCCTTTTGAAAAAGAATAAATTCCTTTTGGTAAATAGTTTTCCTTTATAAAAAAAGCTTAAGCACATAAAACCAATTTCTTCAAAATTTTCTTCAAAAAAATCAAAAAAATAAAATAAAATAAAATTTTCTTCAAAATGTTCGAATTTTCTTACTCGCTAGAATTTTTCAATAGTAGGGAAAATCAATATAATACATATAATTTCATACCAAATTCATATGGATATTTTAATAACAACTATTGTATAAACAATTTGGATATTGAAGAACAAAGTTTTCAAAATGATGACCAACTCTCAAATCTTGAAAATAGCATTAAAATGATTTCGTCTTTAATTGAACTCTCTACACAAAACGATCAAAGGATAAATGATTTGTGTAATTCATATTTGTGTAATAAATCAAATAAAAGTTTTTAAGATAATTAAGATTTGAATTCTCTTCAGAATTCAAATGATTTCGATTATAACTCATGCCAACACAATTTCAAACTCCAAAATGGATTTCAAAATCAAAACGAAAATGGAAAAAATTGTTTAAATGATTTTGGCAATAGGAGTTATTTCAATGATGGTGAAATTTATGTTCTTAACAAGTTCAAATCGAAAATTCTCAAGTTAATAATTATAAATTGGATTTTGTTGAGCAAATGGAAGATATTTACAATGATCATATGGATTTGTTGTTTGAAACATATATGAAACAACGTGAGAAACAAAATCAAATCACAATGGGTGACGAGTCAAATAATAATCCACCTTTTACCCAATTTGACGATTTTCAAATGACAACTTTTGAAATTGAAATTGACAGTCTTAATGAAGTAGTTGAAAATACGGTAATTGAGTTGGATTTCAATTCTTTTCAGGGTGAGAAACTCGATTTAAAATTCGATCTTCCTTTATCCTATTTCAAAATTTTGAATACAACTTTGGATTTTGAAATTGATACATGCGATGAAGTTGTTGATAATCCAACAAAGAAAGATGAATTTAATGAACATAATTTTTTTGGACTTTTCAAAAATGAGTTGTTAAATTCTAAAGGGGAAGATTTAAATTACCATTTCGATTTTGAAATCAATAATTTTGAAGAATTTGTCAATGATGAGCTTGAAATTAAATTTGGTGAAAATAAACTTGAACTTCAACCAATTGTTCTATCTACCCCGAAAATCATCGAAAATAAAACAACTCATACGATTTTTAATAAAACAATATTCGTTTTTCCAAACCAACATTCAACTTTGAAATCTTTTATGGTTTAGTTTTTTGTACTTAAGCTATGTCTCTCTTACTTGACGAGACAAATGAATTGGTCTTTAAAAGACCGTTTCATTTACTCTTTGACTATATATTTTTTGATGTCGTGTAAATAATAACCGTTTCATTTTCACGTAAATATAGGTCATATTTTTATTTTATTGTTCTCCTTTCACTTGGGTTGACTGTGGGGACATAGTCAAAATCAAGTGTGGTGAGTCTCATCTTCATCTTTAATTTTTCATGGTTTATTTTTTGCATTTTCTTTCCAAAACTCAAAACTAAAAATAACAAAAATTCCAAAAAAAACAAAAAAATTTAGCATATGAATTTACTTTTGAAAAAAAAAACATTATAGAATAAATATATTGTTTTTAGTTATTAAATTTAAATTTTTTAAAATTCATTTGTCTCAACAAAAATAAAAATAAAGTTTGATTACAAATAACTATGGTTTAACTAGTATAAGGAAGGTTCATGGGTAATAATTATGAAGTATATCCTAATTGAAAATCTATGTTTAAAAAAGTGGTGGATTTAAAAAAAGGATATAACATTTTTTATCTTCTAAGTTAAATTATGTTAAGATAATTTTGCAAAAATCTCCCTTCAATAAAGAAAAAAATATATAACAAAAAACAAAAAGAAAAAAATATATATGTGTATATATATAACATAAAAAATGGTTTTTATAAAAAAAATAAACACCTAGATCCATGCGTTCACACGCAAGTGTTTATACTCGCCATGCTCTGTACCCTTCACACATAAGCCCGAAAGGCAGTGCATGATCGGTATATCTGGCCTCAGTTTATCCGAGTTAGGTGTATGTATATAAAAATTATTTTTAATAATACCTACAGTCGATAGGTGTACACACTAGTGCATTCACTCGCCATGCTCTGTATTCCCCTCACCGCAAGGCAGTGCATGGGTCATATATCTGGCCTCGGCCTCGGTTTTCTGAGTTAAGCATATGTAAATATTGTTAATATCAATAAAATTTTCAAATAAAGAGGGAGTAAGCAATTGAAATCCAAGCACTATTTTTACTTATTTGATTGGACTTGTTATTCAAAAGAAATGAAAATACCAATTTGAAAAACTCTGATAATCAACTAAGGATCCGTTTCATAGTTAAACTATGTTATTAATCAAAATTACTAGCCAAACTAGAGTCTAATTGTGATGATAACTTAGTTTTTATTGGAAATTTTGACAAGTAAAATGACTAAAATTTCATCATGATGACCAAAACTTATATTTAACAAATTCATGTAAATTTAAAAGTAAATCCTTCATTTGTAAATATTTTCAAAAACTTGCATTCATATCATTGTAAATAATTCTTGCATTTTGAGATTTTCATTTCATATTTGGATTTTATGGGTAGTATCCACTGAAAACCCTCACAAGACAACACTCGTCCTACTAGGGACACTTAGAGGTTTAACGGCTTGTTGCATACGCTCAATGCTGTAACGACCCATATTTTTACGGATCGAATGTTTGTAAAACAGTTGTCATTAGGTCGTATAGAAGATAAGCCATGTGTAGCTTAGGTCGTCTGGAAGATAAGTCGTGTGGTGGCTTAGGTCGTGGGGTAGGTTAGGTCGAGTAGTAGTTAGGTCGGGTGAGCGACTTAAGGGATTGGAGCGACCTAAGGAAGTTGGCGACTTAAGGTAGTGGACGACCTAAGAGTTAGCAACCTACAGGAATTGGCGACTTAAGGAGTAGACGACCTAAGGTTTGAGCGACTTAAGGAAAGACAGCGACCTAAGGGAGTTAGCGAGTTAACGACCTAAGGAACTAAGCGAGTTAACGACCTAAGAAGGTTAGGTCGTGGACAAGTTAAGGAGATAAGTGGGATGAGTCGTTAGGTCGCGTGGATGTTAGGTCGTATCCTAGTTAAGTTGTTAGGTCGTGTAGCGTTAAGTCGCTAAGAGTTAAGTCGTATGGTGTTAAGTCGTGCAAGGGCTTAAAAGTCGTAGGTCGCGCATTAGTGTTGAGTCTTAGGTCGTGACATTTTTAGGTCGTGGAAGCGCATATGTCGCTAGGTCGTGCGCATGTGTGTGTGGTTAAGTCGCGTGAAGGCTTAAGGGGTTAGGTCGCTGAGTGTTAGGTCGTGAGCGACCTAGGAGCGAGCTAAAGTTAGGTCGTGGCTCCTGTTAAGACGTTGAGTCGAGTGTGCGCTAAGTCGTAAGTCGCAGGCCTGTTAAGTCGTAAGTCGTAGGTCGCGCGTATGTGTTAGGTCGCGCGAGTGTTAGGTCGGAGGATTTGTTAGTTCGTGGACGACCTAAGGGGGCGGACGACCTAAGGGGATTTCTGCCTATAAATACACGGGTTCTTCTTCATTTTTGGGATCCGGATTTTGAAGCGACGAAGTGCTGCTATTTTGAGAGCTCGAGTTCCATACTTCTTCACTTCTTTTCTCCACTTTAATCTTGTGATTCCTTCCATCCAAATCGGAGATCAAATCGAAGATCCAAAAGCTTAGATTGAAGATCTTCATCCATCGAAGAGAGATTTCATCGTTTGAAGCGGAGTTTTGATAGATCGAGTAAGATTATTCGCTGTCCAGATCTGAAGTGTGTTGCTTTTGAGGTGTTTAGGTGATTTGGTGAGTGGTGATTATCTCTCACACGGATCCAAAGGAGTATATCGGATTGATGGCTTGATTTGGTGTTAAAATAGTGATTTCCATGCATTTTCATAAACTTAAGTGTAGATCTATTGTTCATGATGATTTGACATCCATTTTACTACATGTTAACCTATGCAAGTTCATTCATCAAGTTGTAGAGATATTGCTCATGATTCATGCTTGTTAGATTTAGACTCTTTATTTACAAGATTGCCATTATTGTTATAATTGTTTATTTGATCATGTTTGAATGCTTGATTACTTGGATTAATGTTTGACTTGATTGATTGTTGTAAAGTAGTTGATTGATGATTTGATTTGGACAAGTTAGTCGAAGATGATTCAAAAGCTAAGGGAAAGGCTCTTGAATTGGAAAAGCTGCTCGTGGCATATGTGGCGGATGATGAAGCTCATATGGATAGATTTGATGATGTTGATGTTGAGATGAGGCTTTGCTATGATGAGATGAAGCGAGGCATGGTATGAGATAGCCTTGGTTTAATCCAGACGGGATCATTCCAAGCATGTTGATAACTCGGTGAAATGGTTCGAGTTGAGGATAATGGTTTGCTCGAGAGGCGCTTGGGCTAGTATGGAAATAGTCGTCGAGGAGGATGACTAGAAGGCTGAGATTTCATCGTTGTTAAAGGTTCTAGCAGGCTCAAAGCAAGAGTACGCTGGGCAGATTCGATAGTCCCTAAAGACTATGATTGTAGTCGAGTACTCTGGGCAGATTCGATAGTCCTAGGCACGGGCTGCGACGACGTGCAGAGTTCTATCTAGAACCGGGGTTGCCATTAACCCTTGACGGACGGCTGAAAGAATGTGCCGGTCATTCAATTAACGGTGGTATCGAAGCAATGATAATAGTGATAGCCAGAGTCATGGATGTTTGGTTGTATCGTCATTCGGTCTCAAGAGCGATGTTTTCTGAGTGCTTATCTGATCTTGGTTTAGGCCTTGGGGGTTTGTACTTGGAAAACACCGACCTTGACTTGAGTGATAATTGCTTTACTTTAAATGTCTGCTTTGCTATGTTTATTTCTGCTTAGTGTGTCTGGGGGCTATCACTATAGAAAGAGGTGGAGTGGGAGGGTTGGATTCCTATTCCTTTTACCTTTATGCTCTTTTGGTATGTTGTTAGTTAATTTACCGCTCACTAAGACTGTTGTCTGACTTAAGGTTTTATGTTTTACTCTTATTACCTTGGGCTGTTCATCCGCTTTGGGATGGGCAGACTAGGTAGCAGGTGACAGGGGCTGTTCTTAGTTTCCGACGATGCTGATGACGAAGACGAGCTGGAGGCTTGCATATTATTTTCTTACTATGTGTACTGGATGTTCCGCTGCTTGTATATTCTCTGAGTGATATGTAGTGAGGCTTGATGTATTGACCATTCAGATGTTGTACCAAACTATTATGAGGTTTAATAGAGATTCTGTTCTGTAAAGCTTCACTATATATACTTTCTATTGTATTTTATCCATGCGCTGTGAGTTATACGATAGATTCTGCTGTTTTAACTTAACCTTGGCAATCGTCCATGGCTGCCTGGCACACTTTACAGCGTACTATTTCTATGTTCAGTGCAGGGGCCATGGGGCGGTCGTCACATTTGGTATCAGAGCTTTGGTTAATCGATTTTACCCAACGCTCGCTGACGTAACTACGTATGAGAGACGTAATTGTATTTTGATGGATGATTACTATATATATAATATAGTAGCTTAGAAGGATTTGAGTTCTTTATGCAGTTGTTCTTAAGGTGTATTAATCATTCCTTTTTATAGATATTAAGGATGAGTTAAAGAGGGAGACCAGCTGTTAGGGAAGGCCGTGCTACTGAGGGGGCTGCTGATTACATTGCTATGTTCGAGGCTATGATGACTTCGATCATGAGAAGGATGCCAGCTCCGGGGCCATCAGTAGATGTCGGAGTTCAAGTTCAAACTCCAAAACCGGTGGATTTTGCTAAGCTGTGTAAAGATTATACTGCTCTTGGAGGAAAGGTTTTCTTGGGAACAGAGTCAACCATTGAAGTCCAGAGATGGATAGATGCTTGTAGAAGGATCTTTGGTGATTTGGGAATCGAGGATGCAACTAAACGGAAGCTCGCATCAAGACAGCTTCAAGGATGAGCTTCTGACTGGTGGAACTCTATCACCATTGATACTTCGGAGGAAGAAATTACTTGGGAGCAATTCCAAGCAAGATTTGAAGCTAAGTTCATTTCTACGGCTCAGAAGTCTGTTCTGTTCAAGAAGTTTGTGGAGCTCAAGCAGGGTGGGAGACCAGTTCTTGAGTATGTTTCTGAGTTTGAATCTTTGTCCAAGTATGTCCGGTCGTATATTGAATCTCCTTATCAGAAGAATGAGAAGTTTGTGACAGGCTTGGACAGTTATCTTGGGAGGCAGTTGGTGGATCATTTGGACGATCCATTCAAGAAGCTTGTGGAGAAAGCTCTCAGGCACGAGAATCTGTTTCCTAAGGAAGGATCTGTTGTTGCTGTGACCAAGGAAGAGTCTAAACCACAACAGGGTGGAAACAAGAAGAGGAAGCAACAGCAGCAGAAGGGTAAGGATGGCCAGAAGAAGCCGAAGGGCGAAGTGACCTGCTACAATTGTCAGCAGAAGGGCCATTTCTCCAGAGATTGCAAGAATCCAAAGGTGCCGGTTAAGTGCCACAACTGTGACAAGCCGGGGCATATCAGGAAGAATTGTCCGGAACCGCGGAAGGACAAGCAGATTGTGCAAGCTTATGCTTTGGGGGCTGTTCCATCATCTTCAAAAGCACCTACCGCTGAAGACAAAGGAAAGAGTGTGGTGGTTCAAGGTACTCTTTCCATATGTGGTGTTCCAGTTAGAGTGTTATTTGATACTAGGGCGTCGCATTCTTTTGTTTGTAATGAACTTGTAGGCCGGTTGGGTTTAGAACCGGATATTGTTGATAGGCCATTGGTTGTGACTAATCCAGTTGGGGGTTCGTCTTGTCTGTGTATGCTATGTCGTGGTCTGATTATATCGAGTCATGATTGCTCTTTTGTTTGTGATTGTTTTGTTCTGAACTTTGCGGGGTTCGGAATTATTTTGGGTATGGACTGGCTTAGGAAGTATGCGGCAAAGGTTGATTGTGAAAGGTTGGAGGTGGCAGTCGAGAATGTGGAAGGGTGAAAGGTTGTGATACGATGTAAGCATGAGGAAGGCGTCTTCATGAGCTTCATGTATTCGCTGGTTGTTCCACGGGATTGACTGTCATCGGTGTCAATCGCTAATGGATTTGAGGATGTCTTTGATGAGGTCAAAGGGTTACCGCCGCATAGGGAGATCGAGTTTCGTATCGATTTAGTTGAAGGAGCCAGACCTGTTGTGATGCCTCTTAGGCGGATGGCGCCTAGGGAACAGCAAGAGTTGAGGGTGCAAGTTGATGATCTTTTACATAAAGGATTCATTCGGCGTAGTGTGTCCGAATGGGGTGCACCAGTTGTGTTTGTAACCAAAGCGGATGGATCGTTGAGGTTGTGTGTGGATTATCGTGAGCTGAATAAAGTGACTAAGAAGAACAAGTATCCATTGCCGAGAATAGACGACTTGTTTGATCAGCTTCACGAAGCTAAGGTGTTTTCTCAAATGGATTTGGCAACGGGATTTCACCAGTTAAGAGTGGCTAAGGATAGTGTGCCGAAGACTGCTTTCAGGACACCATCCGGTTTCTTTGAGTGGCTGGTAATGCCGTTTGGATTGACCAATGCACCAGCATATTTTGTGGATCTTATGAATAGAGTGTTCAGAGATCAGTTGAACAAGTTCGTACTAGTGTTCGTGGATGATATTTTGATTTATTCTAGAACTGAAGAAGAGCACAAGACGCACTTGCGTATTGTTTTGGAAATCTTACGGAAACATCAGCTGAAGGCTAAGTTTTCGAAGTGTCACTTCTGGAAGAACGAAGTGAGGTTCTTAGGCCATATTATCTCTGGAAGCAGAATAGCGGTTGATCCTGCCAAGATAGCAGCAATCCAGGATTGGGGTAGACCTAAGAATGCATCTGATGTGAGAAGTTTTCTTGGATTAGCAGGATACTATCGTCGATTTATCAAAGACTTTTCCAAGGTGGCTGCACCGTTAACAGGATTGACGAAAAAGAACCAAGTATTCAGATGGGATGCTAAGTGTGAGCAAGCTTTCGGAATCCTGAAAGAGCGACTGACAAGTGCTCCTGTTTTGACTATTCCAAGTGGAAATGATGAGATGGTGGTTTACACCGATGCATGTGGTACCGGACTTGGAGAAGTGCTGATGCAGAAGGGTAAAGTTGTTGCGTATGCAAGTCGACAACTGAAGCCGCATGAAAGGAATTATCCGACTCATGATTTGGAGTTAGCGGCGATTGTTTTTGCTCTGAAGATATGGAGACATTATCTATTGGGAGTTCGATTCGAGTTGTTTACAGATCATAAGTCGTTGAAGTATCTTTTCTCCCAAAAGGATTTGAATCTTAGGCAGCAACGATGGCTAGAGTTTTTGGCATCATATGATTTTGGTATAGCCTATACTCCAGGAAAGGGTAACGCAGTGGCAGATGCGTTAAGTCGAAGACATGCAGGATTGGGAGCCATGTTTTTAGAATGGAAGAGTCTCGAGTATTTTGTTGGATTTGACTTCAGGCCTAGATGTGAATTGGAACCTGAGATGTTGGCAAACTTATCGATAAGACCAACTCTTGTGGAAAGAATTGGAGAGAGCCAAAAGCTAGACGATAAGCTTGTCAAGATTATCCATGATTTGGAATCTGGGTTGGACCCAGAAAAGGATAAAGGATTCGAGGTCGATCGAGAGGGTTGGCTTCGGAAGCAAGGATGACTAGTTGTTCCCGATATAGATGAATTGAGAAATGAAGTTCTGAAGGAAAGTCATCACTCGAAGTTGACAATTCATCCAGGTGGAAATAAGATGTATCGGGATATGAAGAGAACCTATTACTGGGAAGGAATGAAGAAGGATGTTGGAAATTTTATTTCCAAGTGCATGAACTGCCAGTTGGTAAAAGCCGAACAGAAGAAGCCAAGTGGACTGCTTCAGCCATTAGAAGTTCCTACATGGAAGTGGGAGCAAGTATCGATGGATTTTATCGATGGGTTACCTAGAACAAGAACGGGAAATGAAGGGATTTGGGTCATCGTAGATCATCTGACTAAGAGTGCAAGATTCATTCCTGTTCGATCAACTAGGACTGCATCAAAGTTGGCTGAGCTGTATGTTAAGTGGATAGTTCGATTCCATGGTATTCCGAAGAGTATAGTGAGCGATCGAGACCCATTGTTCACTAGTGGATTTTGGAAGAGCTTCCAAGAAGTTTTGGGAACTGAGTTATGTTTGAGTACAGCTTATCATCCCCAAACAGATGGTCAGACCGAGAGAGTCAATCGAGTTTTGGAAGATCACCTTAGAGCTTGTGTTTTGGATTTCGGAGGATCATGGGAAGATCATCTTCATTTGGTGGAATTTTCGTATAATAACAGTTACCAGTCAAGCATTGGTATGGCACCGTATGAGGCATTGTATGGAAGACCGTGTAACTCTCCGACGTGTTGGTTAGAAACTGGAGAAAAGCTGATACTTGGGCTAGAAATGATTCGACAGACTTCGGATTGCATAGAGATCATTTGGAAATGAATGAAGGCAGCCCAAGACCGTCAGAAAAGTTATGCCGATAAGCGTCATAAGGATTTGGAATTCAACGTAGGTGATATGGTTTTTGTGAAGATTTCTCCACTGAAGAATGTTATTCGATTCGGGAAGAAAGGGAAATTGACTCCGAGATTTGTTGGACCATTTCCGATTATCGAGCGAATTGGAAAGCTCTTCTACAAATTGGAGTTACCAGGAAAGATGTCGAGTGTGCACAATGTTTTTCATGTATCGTATCTACGGAAGTATGTGCACGACTCGAATACAGTGGTTTCTACTGATAGCTGTGAAGATTTTGAGATTGATCCAGTCCAGAAGAGACCTCGTAAGCCGCTTCGTGTTGTGGAAACTGACATGAAACAGCTTAGGAGGAAGGTAGTTAGGTTGCTCAAGGTACAATGGAGTGATGATGTTAACAACTGTACATGGGATGTGGAAGAGAGGATGAAGGCAGCTCATCTTGAACTCTTCGAGGTATGGCCATAAGGTGTCGTGACATCTCATGACATTGTAACTTGTTCTAATTTTAGAATTCTGCATGCTAGGCTAGAATTGGATGCATGGTTTGTTGAATGCTATGGATGGTAGGCATGCAGAATAGCTTTTGATTGCTTTTGTTTGTTTGGAATTTCGGGGGCAAAATTCTTAAGGGGGAGAGAATGTAACGACCCGTATTTTTACGGATCGAATGTTTGTAAAACAGTTGTCATTAGGTCGTATATAAGATAAGCCATGTGTAGCTTAGGTCGTCTGGAAGATAAGTCGTGTGGTGGCTTAGGTCGTGGGGTAGGTTAGGTCGAGTAGTAGTTAGGTCGGGTGAGCGACTTAAGGGATTGGAGCGACCTAAGGAAGTTGGCGACTTAAGGTAGTGGACGACCTAAGAGTTAGCAACCTACAGGAATTGGCGACTTAAGGAGTAGACGACCTAAGGTTTGAGCGACTTAAGGAAAGACAGCGACCTAAGGGAGTTAGCGAGTTAACGACCTAAGGAACTAAGCGAGTTAACGACCTAAGAAGGTTAGGTCGTGGACGAGTTAAGGAGATAAGTGGGATGAGTCATTAGGTCGCGTGGATGTTAGGTCGTATCCTAGTTAAGTTGTTAGGTCGTGTAGCGTTAAGTCGCTAAGAGTTAAGTCGTATGGTGTTAAGTCGCGCAAGGGCTTAAAAGTCGTAGGTCGCGCATTAGTGTTGAGTCTTAGGTCGTGACATTTTTAGGTCGTGGAAGCGCATATGTCGCTAGGTCGTGCGCATGTGTGTGTGGTTAAGTCACGTGAAGGCTTAAGGGGTTAGGTCGCTGAGTGTTAGGTCGTGAGCGACCTAGGAGCGAGCTAAAGTTAGGTCGTGGCTCCTGTTAAGACGTTGAGTCGAGTGTGCGCTAAGTCGTAAGTCGCAGGCCTGTTAAGTCGTAAGTCGTAGGTCGCGCGTATGTGTTAGGTCGCGCGAGTGTTAGGTCGGAGGATTTGTTAGTTCGTGGACGACCTAAGGGGGCGGACGACCTAAGGGGATTTCTGCCTATAAATACACGGGTTCTTCTTCATTTTTGGGATCCGGATTTTGAAGCGACGAAGTGCTGCTATTTTGAGAGCTCGAGTTCCATACTTCTTCACTTCTTTTCTCCACTTTAATCTTGTGATTCCTTCCATCCAAATCGGAGATCAAATCGAAGATCCAAAAGCTTAGATTGAAGATCTTCATCCATCGAAGAGAGATTTCATCGTTTGAAGAGGAGTTTTGATAGATCGAGTAAGATTATTCGCTGTCCAGATCTGAAGTGTGTTGCTTTTGAGGTGTTTAGGTGATTTGGTGAGTGGTGATTATCTCTCACACGGATCCAAAGGAGTATATCGGATTGATGGCTTGATTTGGTGTTAAAATAGTGATTTCCATGCATTTTCATAAACTTAAGTGTAGATCTATTGTTCATGATGATTTGACATCCATTTTACTACATGTTAACCTATGCAAGTTCATTCATCAAGTTGTAGAGATATTGCTCATGATTCATGCTTGTTAGATTTAGACTCTTTATTTACAAGATTGCCATTATTGTTATAATTGTTTATTTGATCATGTTTGAATGCTTGATTACTTGGATTAATGTTTGACTTGATTGATTGTTGTAAAGTAGTTGATTGATGATTTGATTTGGACAAGTTAGTCGAAGATGATTCAAAAGCTAAGGGAAAGGCTCTTGAATTGGAAAAGCTGCTCGTGGCATATGTGGCGGATGATGAAGCTCATATGGATAGATTTGATGATGTTGATGTTGAGATGAGGCTTTGCTATGATGAGATGAAGCGAGGCATGGTATGAGATAGCCTTGGTTTAATCCAGACGGGATCATTCCAAGCATGTTGATAACTCGGTGAAATGGTTCGAGTTGAGGATAATGGTTTGCTCGAGAGGCGCTTGGGCTAGTATGGAAATAGTCGTCGAGGAGGATGACTAGAAGGCTGAGATTTCATCGTTGTTAAAGGTTCTAGCAGGCTCAAAGCAAGAGTACGCTGGGCAGATTCGATAGTCCCTAAAGACTATGATTGTAGTCGAATACTCTGGGCAGATTCGATAGTCCTAGGCACGGGCTGCGACGACGTGCAGAGTTCTATCTAGAACCGGGGTTGCCATTAACCCTTGACGGACGGCTGAAAGAATGTGCCGGTCATTCAATTAACGGTGGTATCGAAGCAATGATAACAGTGATAGCCAGAGTCATGGATGTTTGGTTGTATCGTCATTCGGTCTCAAGAGCGATGTTTTCTGAGTGCTTATCTGATCTTGGTTTAGTCCTTGGGGGTTTGTACTTGGAAAACACCGACCTTGACTCGAGTGATAATTGCTTTACTTTAAATGTCTGCTTTGCTATGTTTATTTCTGCTTAGTGTGTCTGGGGGCTATCACTGTAGAAAGAGGTGGAGTGGGAGGGTTGGATTCCTATTCCTTTTACCTTTATGCTCTTTTGGTATGTTGTTAGTTAATTTACCGCTCACTAAGATTGTTGTATGACTCAAGGTTTTATGTTCTACTCTTATTACCTCGGGCTGTTCATCTGCTTTGGGATGGGCAGACTAGGTAGCAGGTGACAGGGGCTGTTCTTAGTTTTCGACGATGCTGATGACGAAGACGAGCTAGAGGCTTGCATATTATTTTCTTACTATATGTACTGGATGTTCCGCTGCTTGTATATTCTCTGAGTGATATGTAGTGAGGCTTGATGTATTGACCATTCAGATGTTGTACCAAACTATTATGAGGTTTAATAGAGATTCTGTTCTGTAAAGCTTCACTATATATACTTTCTATTGTATTTTATCCATTCGCTGTGAGTTATACGATAGATTCTGCTGTTTTAACTTAACCTGGGCAATCGTCCATGGCTGCCTGGCACAATTTACAGCGCACTATTTCTATGTTCTGTGTAGGGGCCATGGGCGGTCGTCACAAATGCAATAGTGCTCCCTACGAAAACGGATTTATCTTTGTTTTTCTTTATTCGAGAACGAATAAAAAGAAAAGTGTGGGGGTATTTGATGTGCACGTAAATGTGCATATTTTTATTTTCATATTTAATCTAATTTAATTAAATAAATGAGCATATAGGGTGTTTTAAAATGTTTAAACCAAAATTCAAACTATTTCCAAATCATCATTTATTCATCTTCATATAGGGGCAAAATGGTCATTTTTATGCATATATTAATTTGAGAAAATTTACTTGAACATTTTAATGTTATTTTATAGAAATTTGGATTCTAATGAAAGAGGTCTTCATGGAAATATGCATGCACAAGAGTTAGAGAACAAATGAAGATGGAAATAAATCAACTTATGCATCATGGAGGACCCCACCTACCCACTTACCTTGATCTACAATTAGGAGCTAATGCACATGTTAGTGGAGCTTAAAGTTGCATCCATACTTAATGGAGGATTAATTAGAGGCTAATGATCACTTGGTGGCCACACTTCCTAGAGGGGTATTTTGGGTAGTCCCCAAAAATATGCATTAGGGTTTTAGACTTGTATAAATACCCCATATGTTCATGTAATTAAGCTCTTAGCCTCCTCTTTAGTTAGTTTAGTTTAGGCTCAAAAATAAAAACTCTCTTTTCTTTTTAATGGCTTCTTAGCCTCCTTTCATGTAATTTCTTTTTATGCAATTTTAATACATGCTCTTTTCTTTGTTGTTTATTTCATGTTAGTAGTGTAGATCTTTTTATTTATGCAAGTAGATTAGCTTTTATTTTATTTTAATTAGCTCTCTTCTTACTTAGCTTGCATTTTCCTCTTGTTTTTGTTTCATGTTGAACTCTACATTTGTTGAAGTGATAAAAAATATGAGAAGCTAAACCCCTTCAATTTAGGGGTAATGAAGCTCTCTTAATTATGTTGATTCAACATTTTTTTAACTTGTGATCTTTTGTGTGCTTAATGACAATATTTGATGTGGTTTAATTTTGTTGTTTTAGCTTTGAATTTGATTGTCTATGTTGTTGACACCAAAAAGGCTATGCTTAAACAAACATAAACACAATTTACCTCTTCATCTACATATGATTATGGTAATGAGTGGATTTTAAAATCAAAATTTGATGGTCTATATTACTAACCAATAGTAAATAGATCATACTTAGAATAGATTTTATTTTCAACTTCATTAACATTTTCATGAGAGTTAAAAAGTGGTTTAGTAGGTGTGTTAAAGTTTGATGGTTTATGTTGGGCTAATTAATAGCACAAATAGGCCATACTTATGATAAACGTATCAACTAAATTCACTAATGACCAAAAGAGAGATCATAATTTCATTTTATTGATTTATGTGATCATGAGAAGGGATTTGCCTCTAAATTGCCTTCAAACTCTCATATTTTTTATCCATTTTAGCTTTTGTTAGTTTTTACATTTTTTAATTTAACACAATCTCAAATTATTGGTTTAATTTGATTGAGTAGAAATTTTAAAATTAATACAACTCCCTACGGATCGACCCGTACTCGCCACGTACTAAAATAGTACGCCGTGCGCTTGTAGTTATTTTTATTTAAAATTTTATCGGCTATTTTCTAATTCGATTTTAAAATTTTAAATAAAAATTAAAATTTTAAATAAAAATTAAAATTTTAAATAAAAATAACTGCAAGCGCACGGCGTATAATTCTAGTACGTGGAGAGTACGGGTCGATCCGGAGGGAATTGTATTGATTTTAAATTTTCTACTCAATCAAATTAAGCCAAGAATTTGATATTTTGTTAAGCTAAAATATATAAAAACTAACAAAAGCTAAAATGGATAAAAATATGAGGGTTTGAAGGCAATTTAAAGGCAAATCCCTTCTCATGATCACATAAGTCAACAAAATGAAATTATAATATCTGTTTTGGTCATTAGTGAATTTAGTTGATATGTTTATCAAAAGTATGGCCTATTTGTGCTATTAATTAGCCCAACATAAACCATCAAACTTTAACACACCCATTAAACCACTTGTTAACTCTCATGAAAATGTTAATAAAGTTGAAAATAAAATCTATTCTAAGTATGATCTATTTAGTATTGGTTAGTAATATAGACCATCAAATTTTGATGTTAAAATCCACTCATTACCATAATCATATGTAGATGAAGAGGTAATTTGTGTTTATGTTTCTTTAAGCATAGCCTATTTGGTGTTAACAACATAGACAATCAAATTCAAAGCTAAAGCAACAAAATTAAACCACATCAAATATTGTCATAAAGCACAAAAAGAGATCACAAGTTAACAAAATGTTGAATCTACATGATTAAGAGAGCTTCATTACCCCTAAATTGAAGGGGTTTAGCTTCTCATATTTGTTATCATTTCAACAAATGTAGTGTTCAACATGAAACAAAAACAAGAGGAAAATGCATACCAAGTAAGAAGAGTTCTAACTAAGATAAAATAAAAGCTAATCTACTTGCATAAACAAAAAAAAAATCTACACTACTAACTTGAAATAAACAACAAAGAAAAGAGCGTGTATTAAAATTGCATAAAAAGAAATTACATGAAAGAAGGCTAAGAAGCCCATTACAAAGAAAAGAGAGTTTTTATTTTTGAGCCTAAAACTAAACTAACTAAAGAGGAGGCTAAGAGCTTAATTACATGAACATATGTGGTATTTATCCAAGCCTAAAGCCCTAATGCATATTTTTGGGGACTACCCAAAATACCCCTCTAGGAAGGGTGGCCACCAATTAATCATTAGCCTCTAATTAATCCTCCATTAAGTATGTATGTAACTTTATGCTCACTAACATGTGTATTATATCCTAATTGTATATCAAGGTAAGTGGGTAGTTGAGGTCCTCCATGATGCATACGTTGATTTATTTCCATCTTAATCTGTTCTCTAACTCTTGTGCATGCATATTTCCATGAAGACCTCTTTCATTTGAATCCAAATTCCTATAAAATAACATAAAAATGTACAAGTAAATTTTCTCAAATTAATAAATGCACAAAAATGACCATTTTGCCCCTATATGAAGATGAATAAATGATGATTTGAAAGTAATTTGAATTTTGGTTTAAACATGTTAAAATACGCTATATGCTTATTTATTTAATTAAATTAGATTAAATATGGAAATAAAAATCTGCACATTTACGTGCACATCTCTTACAATTAAAGGAATTATAAGATAATAATAAGAAAAGTTGATACACCTAAGACAAATGAATCTACTAATCTCAAGGAGTTGCTGAACTTAAGAAGCTTAAGTGGAGGGCCATGGGTTCCAACCTTCTAGGTACCTCTACCGAAGACCTAACAAACTGGAGTCCCCTCCACCGGGGGTCCAACCAACCCTTTGAAAGTGGCCATGATGAGGTTCTTATAATAGTTGAACTAATGCTTGGTTGGCTAAGCTCATACTGCAAAACAAGCATGAAGCGTGAGTGACTATTGATATGGCTGAATGGACTTAATGAGAGACGACTGGTGAAAGAAAACAATGTGTAGCTGAGACGAAGGTCGATAGAACTTTATCAGGAGCATACTCTACCATGATTTACATTAAATGCACTTGTACTTGCAGTATGCTTGTAGGAAATGTGACATGCTTCTTGTTAGGAATAGGTACATCTGGTTGTTCCTCTTATCGCCTTTCTCTCACATGCCTAGTAGCAGACGGGCTGAGCTGATTTGCTGAGAACATAAGGAGGATAGGGAATAGTTGAGAGCCAAGGGTATGCCAAGTCAGGTGAGATGAGATGGAGTGCATGTTGCAGGTGGCAATATCGAAGCTGGATCGATGACGGGTCACCATTTAGACAGTCTAAAACTATGTTGATCGGGAGATAAATGAGGTAGAGATGCATAAGCAACCAGGCTATCTTAGAGACGGTTGCAAGCAAGCAAAGAGGGAGAGTCGGTCAGGCAATAGAATATGGGCCGAGCCAGGGTTGTGCCTTGTCGTGGCAGGCAAGCCGGTTCCTAGGGTTGCTGTGTTAGGTGGCTTCACTAGTAGATGGCTTGACATGCAATTGAGCAGAGGAGATGATGCAGGCCTAAGCTGGAATCGTGTTATCTTCATACAAAGGAAACCCAATCGATATGCCCCTAGTCGTGCCTGGCTTGTGAGCTAATTTATAACCAGTTGGCATGGACTAGTCTAGACTAGGTCAAGATACCTTGATTAGTTTTCCTTCTGACTTACGAAAAATTGAGTAACATTTTGCCCCCAAAGTCCATTCCCGTGAGTGGGCTTGGGCTTGTAATATTACGAAGACTCCATCGATTGATGGTTCTGCTATGCAATTAATGCACCACCCCTGTGGCATTGCACCGTTGGTTGCGACGGTTGTGCTTCTCGAGAAGTGGCATAGATTTGTTGTTTGCCCATGCATGTGGTGTGAAACAACCCTTATCGCTCCTGAATGTATAAGATCCTTTTTTCCTTTTTGATCATAACGGCTGCGATTGAAAGGAAAGGTGTATAAATATCCCTCTCTTCTTCCTCTTTGAAACCATAGAGCTATTGGCATGCAACCTCTTTAGCAAACTCATACCTTGCATGGTTTTCTAGTGGTTTAAACAGATATCTTCATCTTCCTCTTTCCCTCCTACTACCCTTGAGCGCTTGGGTTTTTATCAAAGTTGGTTGGGGTTTAAAAGAAGGAGGCAGCTCTTTTTGGGCCAAACCATGTTATCAATTGTAGTTTAGATCGCATACTTGGATTTCTGCTTCATAAGATGGATCTTGCCTTTTGCTTGGACCTACACTTGCGCTTTCTGACCATCTTCCCGATGGTGATTGCTCATTAATCTTGGACTAATGATCCAAGAGAAGCTAGGGGCTTCCTTGCTTTGATGCTCTGACATTCCCGACTTAGGTAGGTTTGGATGCTCAACTGCTATGTTACAAAGAGCAGTAGAATTCGCATTTGTTGCTTTTGCCATGGCTGAAGCCTTTGTTTGCTCTTTAGTGAGGTTGCCTGGAAGATTTCCAAGGTCTCTTGCAAGATCCGATATAGAAGGCTTTGAAGGTGGCGACACCCTTAGTTTTCTTCAACAAGTTCTTGATCGCTTTAAGTGTTTGGTGAGTACCATCAATGCAACCGATTGCAATCTAGGATATGGTAAGAGTGCGGGCCAGTGATGTGCTTCTTGTTCCCTTTCTCTTTCTCCTCTTTTCAACTAATTAGCGATTGAAAATCTTTGTAAGCCTAGCAGGGCAGGCATTGTGCTCCCACACTCTTTTAAACTGAATAAGAATAGATCGTTTGTGTTGTAAACTTATTGTCTATGAAACTACTTCTTTCCTTTGATTGTATGCCTGGGGCTGGTAGGGTAGGGTATCTTGAATAGCTAGGAAAGCCCCTTGCACTGGGTTAACCAATATGTTTTAACTAATAGGTTGGGTCAACCAATGGGCTTTGAAACAAGTATTAATCGAGCAACCCGATCATTCATCAAATGTCGAGGCTGGCAAATGACAGCCGAGCTTCACTATGCTACTTTGTTGATGGGTGGCCTCGGCATGAACCTGAGTGCTTAGTGGCTCGAGGTCCTTTGGGAAACATGCAATCAGGAGGATTCCTAAATTATTTCATAAAAAAATTTCATATTTAAGATATGTAAAGTAGTAATATTATCATGCAACGGACTAAACCCAGGCATTGATAAGAGTAAAGTGCCGGCTAGGTACGAAGTGGCGGGTGGCATTGGCATAGAGTGGGAGTGCATGTTGGCTCATGGATTCTCCAAGGTGATAAGCAGTCACGTGTAGAGTGTCAGTCGGGTCCGGCTCGAATCGAAGCGCATGAGGGCTCGAGGGTTCTCCTATGTGATATGTCGCCTGTTGATAAGTGACCATAGGTCTTGGCTTGAACTAGGGTGCATGGATGGCTTGAACACTCATGCATAAGGGTGTGATATAATGGTGAGACAAGCGTCAAGCGCCATCATTCATAAAATTTTGGTAGATTAAAATGGTTAAAAGTTAGCTTGTCTGTGTGTCGCTCTATTGTTGGGTAGTTCTGGCAAAAATCTAAGCTTTGAGTTACTTGAATGTTGTCCTAGGTAACACACTGCACTAAGGAGCTGATAGGCGATCTCGGCTTGAAACTAAACACTAAGAGGCTTGAAGGTTCTCCAGGCTGACGCGCTGCAATAAGAAGCCGACAAGCGGTCTTGGTTTGAACCTAAGCATTGAGGGGCATGAAGGTTCTCCAGGGTAACATGTTGTAATAAGGAGTTAATAGGCATCCCCAGCTTGATCCTATGCATTGAAGGCCTTGATGGTTCTCTAGGGTGACATGCTACACTAAGGAGATAGGCCTGAATTATTTCTATATGGGCACACTACAGATGTTGGACTTCGCTTCACTTGGGGTAACAGCCCCAGTCCTGACATCAGTGTCCCTTCTATACGGAGGATGGGCAACATCATGGGCGAGAGGTACGAACCACTACAGGCGCTTATCCTATCGTCGATGCGCCCAGACATGAAGGGGAGAGACTTCTCACCCAAACTCATGGGGCAGTGGGCGGTCCATGAGTAAGGAATTGAATGCATGGTGATTTGAACTTGCTAGACAGCTTGGAAATCTCCAACAAGGAAATGGATTCTCGGTAATCCACCCTCGTCGATAGTCGGTAGGACATGAAGGGACTGGCAGCTTGTGCAGTCCTGAGCAGCAAAGGTTGGCGGTCCCTAAACTAGGTAATGAGCACATGATAACTCATCCTTGTTAGATAGCCTTAGTGAAGGTGCTGAACAATCCAAGCTCTGTGGTCTTCAATGCATTCTTTATAAATGGGCTCGGAAGTGAGCTTACGAAAAGAACTGAAATGACAATATCTAGGCATCATGAGATATGTGTGTGAGCATTTGGCTGCTTTTGGATGTTGTTGATGGTGAAGATGAACGAGAGAACTATTTGGAGACCCACTAGAGGGGAAGGGGCTGCTTTGGGCATTAATAGGACTGTTGGGTCTCTATGATTTCTGAGAAGGGGTTCTTGGCTGGCGGTCGAGATTTCTAAGGAGTTTACCCTACCCTCAAGTTTTGCCAGGAAGCGGGCTGACCAAGATGGTCCAAATCTTAAGGCAGACCTTTGAGCAGTTAGGCGCGTCCCTTACATAGGGTGCATGTAATTAAGGCTGGCATAATTAGGTTGATAATAGAAGCAATGTGAGAGGATGAGCGGGCGCGCACAACAACTACATAAGAAATAAAGACAATCTTCTCGATGAATGAAGGAGGTAGTGGAATACTATCCACCATTGCCACTGTCGATGTTGAATGCAAGGTACCAAGCATGAAAAAGGCTTGCATAGAAAACTGCTAGTTATAAGATCGGAGGTTCACCTTCCTTCTAGCACCCAAATGTTGATGATATTTTTCATCAACCTTGGAGCTGTGATGATACGTTATGAAGAGCAAAGGTTACTTGCTAACTATGACTTAATGATGGAAAAATGAAGGGAAAAGAGCTTTGAGAAGTAAATGACACAAGGTTTGGAGTCGTTCGGCCAAGCTGCCTACATCCACTATGAAGATCTCTTACTACATGGATCTCTTACAATTACAAAGAGTTACAAGAGAATAATAAGAAAATATGATACGCCTAAGAATATTGAATCTTCTAATCTTAGGGAGATATGGATCTCAAGGGGCTTGGGTGGTGGATCATGGGTTCCAACCATTTGTGTCCTCCCTTATCGGGGGCCCAACCAACACGAGTCCCCTCCACAAGGACCCAACCAACCATGGTCGCCTTCACCAAGGTTCCAACTAACCCCTCGGAAGTGGCCATGCATGAGGTTCTTATAGTAGTTGAGCTGATGCTTGGACGGCTAATATCATGCTGCAAAACAGGTGTGAAGCGCATCTAGCTATAGATCTGGCTGAATGGACTTGATGAGAGACAACTAGCAAAAAAAAGGATTGCATGGTTGAGATGAAGGTCAACAGAATTGTACCAGGAGCGTGCTCTACCATGCTTTTCATTAAACGCGCTTGTACTTGCAGTATGCTTGTAGGAAATGGAACATGTTTCTTGTTAGAAATAGGTACATATGGCTATATCTCTTATTTCCTTAATCCCGCATGCCTAGGTACAAATGCGCCGAGTTGTTCTGTTGAGACCATAAGGAAGATGGGGAACCGAAGAAAGTCGAGGGTATGCCGAGTCGAGTGAGGCAAGATGAAGTGCAAGTTGCAAGTGGCGGTATCGAAGCCGGATGGACGATGGGCCACTCTTGAGATAATTTCAAATCGTAACACCCAATAAAACAAACAATAATTAATTAAAAAGAGTTAATAACTAATTTATGAGGCTCAAAAATGAAATTTGAGAAAATTTCAGAATTTGGCCATGAAATTTGCAACAACGTGTTATTGGCACTCTTCCGATCAACTTTCGTATGTAAAGCGTTGTGATTAAAGTTCAAACAAAGAAGTTATCATGGTTTGAAGTTTCCGGATTAAAAATAATTAAAAAGAATTCAAATCAGTTTAAATAAAAATAAATTTCATGCCACTATAATGTTAACGAGGGAATTAAATCACCAGGACCCACCGGTCAAAAGCAGGGTATAGTCGATCGACCACTATATGTAGCCAGTCAACTAGTTAGTTAGGGTCAGCGCATTCTGAAACACAACCTAAATGGTCAGGATTTAATAAATAATAATCTAATGGATAGAATTGATTCCAACGCCTATAAGTACAGGCCTAACACCTCACTTTTCTTCTCATATTTTCTGCACCAAGCAACGAAGCTCTTCTATTTTTCCTTCCCCACACTTCTAGAAATTATAAAAATACTATATATATGTATATATATGTGTGTGTGTGTGTGTGTGTATATTGGGGATGGACAGAAAACAAAAGAGAAGAAATGAAGGAGTGAATCAATTTTCCGCAAGAGGTAACTTTAGAAAATTTTAATTTAGATTCCACTTAAGTTAAATCCATATCTGATCTGCAAATCTAATTGGTATTCGTACATGTTTTAAATACATATTTAGGTTGAAAAGAAAAGGAGTCAAGTAAGAAGAATGGACCTGGATCTGGGGATTTAAAGCTAATAGGTGAGTGAAAAAATTATGTAATTTACATAATACTAAATTTATATCGTTGAAATTCTATTTTTGTTATTATGCTTATGGGAAAATCATTAAATTATAGGGTTAAATAAATGAATCTACTTGAAATCCATGCCTACATACTTAGTAAATTGTTTAACTTTGATGAAATGGTATATACACCCTAGATTTAGAATTTAGAGAGAATAGTCCCTAAAATTTATGAAATCTGATATTGATAGAATTATGTAGGTAGTTCCAGATTTTTGTTATTTGGGTTGTAAACTGACAAACTTGTTAATTATCGATTGGGGATGTTTTAATATTATTTAGGATTTAAAATTTCTATATTTTAATTCAACGGAATTGTAGAATGTACAATTTAGTTGTATTAATCTCCATCCAAATTTCCATAAACTGTCCACCTCACAATTATATATAAAAAGTGTGTTGTTTGAAATAACAAGGGATATGTCCAAATGATGGAGATGTGCAAATTAGAGGTGTCTTTTCCATAGTTTGCTCAATCTATTTCAATAAAAATAAGAAGGGATAACTCCTTGAAATTAGAAACGTAGCACAATCCTACTTTTTGTTAATTTATGTAAAGTTTGCAACGTTAACATTTCCTTTTTGGAAAAGATACAGTTCCAATGCATTAAAATGTAGAAATAAATATTTTTGTGGAATTTACACATAAGTGTATATCCATAAATTCTTAAATGTAGAAACTAAAATGTTACAAGTAGAAATATAAATAATCCCGTTTACCAGTTATATATATAAGGTAAAGTATAAGTTTAAGAAATAAATAAATGCTGGTTACAACATATATACATATATATGTAATGTGCAATTAATTGTACAAACAAATGTCATTAATACTCGTCCAATTTGAATATAAAAGACCATTTATGAAGGGAATTAACTGGAGGTAAAAGAAACAGTAAATGAAATTTAATAGCATTAATGAAAATGGGAGATAAAGGCAGTAAGTATAAAGTAAGAAGTTCGTAGCAATTAAATAAATGAATACTAATAAATAAACTAAGGAGGTGTAATAATTTCCTCATTTGAAATTATATGGCCTCAATAATATGTTTGCTATGGATGTGAATTGTTGGGCCCAGTCTAATATTTAGATTAATTATAAATGACTTGGCTTAGTCTGGGTTGGGATGTGAGGTTAGTAGAGATACATAATAGGAGTTTGTCCTCCGTGAGAGGCTACCATCAGTTGTGTATACATATTGTAGATGTAGGATATCTCCAACTATAGGACTCGTGGAGATATACGTCCATGTATAGGTTTAGGGATAATATACCAAGGGGTTCGCCTCGGATTTGAAGTATTAAATGGCTAAGTACCTTAGGGGGTCAAGAGGTTTACTTCGGGGTTGAGGTATTAAATGGCCATTGGATCTACCTCTTCCATATTCAAGAAGTCTTAAATAAACTACGACAATGTCTAATTGGGAAAGTAGGGTCTGTTTCAATTCTATACCAGATGTACTAAGTAACCAGGAGTGGGAAATTTCCTTGATTTTCATTACGCAAATCTAAACGGGTTTTGAGTTTGGAGGTCGACGCTATGTTAACATTGTTGGTAAACCGCATTTATGGAGTAGGGCTAGATATAAGTCAAGGCCACCATCAGTCCCAAGCATTCGTTAGCAAAGACTTGGGTTAAGCCCAGATGGGCTACACTTCCTACTGGCGTAGATTTCACATGAGATATGCACCAACCTCAAATTTTGGTTGCTTTTTTGTTTGGTTGGAGGTTGGCTAGTTAATCCTTAGATAAGTCTTTGAGATGAGTTAGTAATACGGCTAATTAAATTGTAAAGGTCATATCAAGGAGTCATCAGCCCTCGTAGTTAGGACCAGTTGACCATCAATTACGTTGCGAAGGAGACTGCTTCGGAGTCAAGGTATTAAATGGTCGTTGAGTCTGTCCCTTCGCTATTTAAGAAGTATTTAGTGGTCGAGGTCTCCTTTTTGGGGAGTACAGTGGTGCTACATATATTAACATAATATACTTATACCTCGGAGTTGGTTGGGACTATCGTATGTGCATATGGAATTAAATGACTAATCCATGAATAGTAGACATAATACTTAAATGGAAATCAATCGGAATAAACTGGTGTCATGGATAAATTATAAATTTCTCAATCACCAAAACGTTGTTATGACCCCCTCCTCATTACAACCCACATGACAGATATAGAGGAACATAATACCACTACAATACAAAAACGGCAAGTGGACAGGTTCTCTCATTCATGTTCTGCAACGACAAAGGAAACTATTCATCCGAGGAATGACATTGATTGTAAGGTATAAGCCTTAGTCAGTATATATGTTTTATTATATTTTACAATTCCGTCGTGAATTTGTATAAATAACTCTTTGATATACTTATGTTCATTATAGGTTACCAACACCAATAATCCGTACCCTAACGAACTTGTGTTTTTGATTTAGTCAAAATTCAAACCCATTAAGGTGCAGGTTATTGCACACCTATGTTGATTGGAAGATAGCTAAGGGAGAGATGCTTGAGTAAGCGAGCTGGCTTGGAGTCGGGTTACAAGCGGACTAGAGAGAGTCAGTCGACCAATGGGAGATGGGCCAAGCCAGGCTTGCGCCTTGTTTTGATAGGCAAGCTGGTTGTTAGGGTTGCTATGCTAGAAAGCTCGCTAGTAGAAGGATTGACCTGCAATTAAGAAGAGGAGCCGATGCAGGCCTAGGCTAGAATTGGATTATCAACATACACAAGAAACCCCGTCGACCTTTCCCCAGTCATGGTTGGCTTGCAGGTTGATTTGACCAAGTTGGCCTGGACCAGTGCAAGTCGGGCTAAGATAGCTTGATTAGTCTACCTTCTTAGTACAAAAAATTAAGTAACATGTGGGTCACTGAATAAGGACGGTCACCCTAAATGGTGGTGGCTACAAATAGTAACCTCAGCAACTGGTTTTATGGCAACCTCTCAACTGCCTAAGCCAGTCCTATGACTACCTGACCAACCTACCTTGGGACATATATGGGTAAGAAATAAAGCTTTGCCACATTTCACAATGCGAGAACCCACTATCATGCTTCAACCAACTCTGATACCAAATATAACAACTTGCCTTGAAACAGGACTAATTTTCAACCTAGAAAAGGCCCATCGAACCTTAGACTCATTTCAAAGCTGGCTAAAATTGATGCAAAGAACAATACATAGAGCTATCTATCTAAATATTTAGATCCCACAATAGAAGGACAAAATATAATATCAGAAACAGTACCCATTTTATAAAAATTCAAGTGTTAGAAAAATACAACATAATTCCACATAACAACGCCAAATATCCATAGTGCAATATTTCAAAATAAATTATCATGTCTAAATGGATATATCAGAAACAAAAACAACATAAGTAGATAGATAAATAACTACCATAAGTCTCCATCTCCGCTACCATCTCCGGAATCTACATCTTCTTTTCAAACATGTGTTGTACCGAGGAAGGAGTCAGAACAAAAATGTCTGGTGAATAAAAATCTCAAGCATTTCTATAATAGTACCTGGGAAGTATAATTTAAATAAGAGTTTGTCTTACGCATCCTAACTATATTCTATGTAAATTTCTCCATCCGTAAGTCCAACTTTATAAAACTTTCCAATCCAAATCACTAACCCATCTTCAACTGTAGGTCAAAAGCCACTCCTAGTCTCACGCATCTACTATTAATAATGTCCTAAAAATGTAAGAGATAGTACCCAAGTCACTTAATAGTTAATACCTATTAGAAACTAGGCAGACTCTGACCATTTAATACCTCATTTAGGTAGGACCTCATCATTTACTACCTATCCCAAGGCGGACTTCTCTCCGATACTATCTAGCTGACATCGTATGAAATCTCAACACGCCCTAATACTTCTTTATGGAAGAGGCAAACTCTATAATAGCTACTTAATACCTCAAACCCGAAGCGGACCCTTTCTGAGATATCCACTACCGTGTCTAACCTCCAAGCCCGACCATTTAATACTTCCTAAATAGAGAGGAGGCAGGCCCTCAATCGGCCACTTACTACCTTCGACCCCAAAGCAGGTCCTACGTATTATGACTTGTAATCCAAACTGTGACGTCTCATACTAGTTTGACTATTCATAGGTACTGGTAGCCAGATTAGCTGGGCAGGTTTACCCTACATAATTTGGGACTAACCTCGCGTCCACCATGGATACTTATTATAGGTGATGTCTCACATTAGCTCTAAAGTCACACTGCTGGTAGCCAGATTAGCTGGGCAGAATTCCATGTGATTTTTGACTGACCTCGCATCCCTATAACTTAGTCATAACCTACACTCACTTAACATACTATCATACACCACACCGCATAAATATGTGCCTAAAATATATCTAATTATGTGAAGATTAAGCTCTATACTAATCGTTTAAGTGTCAAAACTTTTAAATTTGTAGAATTCCAATTCAATATTAACAAACATACCATATATCTAATATTCTCGATTAAACAACAGACTTGTATAGAAATAGAATCCATACTAAACTTATTTTATACTAAAATAGTAGAATCAACATTAATAGAATTTATAATTCAAATCCTTTTACGCTCTATCCAACTTCTACGTATACAAATAAAAAGCAAATTTTTATCTATTATGGAAATAGGCAGTGTAAACTATGAATAAAGAGAATCCGTACCTTACACACCATTTTCTAGCTTAGTTCTTTTCAAAAACCCTTAGTCGGATCCAAAGAAAAAGATGAGAAGTAGAATAAAATGTAAAACATTAAAATTGCAATAACTACACAATTCCATTATTTTAATGTAGAATAATTGAGATCCTAACATAAGAATTAACATTTCGCTTAAAGGAATTTTAGAGTTTTAGTTTTAAATTTTTTTTGAACAAACTCCCTAAGGCATATATCAAATCCAAATTATACTATATAATTACTAAAATCAGAAAAAAAAGATTTTCACTCACAAAAGGTCCTTAGCTCTTCTTCCTGGATTTGTTTACGCCTGCTTCAAATCTCTTTTAAGATCTTTTCCTTTAGAAATATACAACAAGTAGGTTATATATAGATTAAATTCTGAATTTCAAGGATTAGAAGTGAATAGAATTAAAAAATTAAATATTAAAAACCAAAAATTTCTTTCTTGAAACCCTATTGAATTTTTGAATCTTAAGGAAGAAAGAAATGATAGAGCTTCGCAACGTTCCTAAATAATTTATGAATAAAAGTTAGGGTGCTAGGCTCTTATTTACAGTGGTTAGAAAGCACTGGAACTGGCGGATTTAAATTGGTGTAAAATAATATAATTCGGACCGTTCGTGATCTTCCTTACCCAAGCAACCACAACCGCACTGGTCGACCGGTCCTAGGTAGCGGTCGACCGGTAGCCTATTTTGGGAACGTATATTTAATTACAATTGATTTATTATTTATTTCCCTAATTAAAATTTAACGTTAACTTTTATTTTAACGTTTACTTAACCCCCAAGTCTAACTACCGTTAATTTTTTGAATTTCAAACTTTGGCATTAATTATTTATTTGAATTCTATTTAAATTAATTTGAATTTGAAAACTTTAAATATTAATAACTTTTTCGTTTGAGCTCAAAACTTTATATATGAAAATTGATCAGAGAATTTCCACGAATACAACGACACAACCTTCCTTGCCAAATTCCAACATTTACAAAATTTCCATTTTGTCCTTACTATTAATTAATTATTCCTTGTTAGTTAATTTCTTGTTAATTTTAATGGGGTATTACAATTCGTATGAAGCTTGTTTTTGAATCTAATAAAATTGATATAACTAGGAATGAGGAATTTGTGGGAAAGGGATATCTAGCTGATGGTCTGTCTGTATGAACTCTGTTATTTCTAGTAATGAAAGTACTTATGTTTTTGTTTATGTGGTTGAATCCTTTAACTTCTGACATAACACATAGGGACATTTTAATGCAGACTCAATCAGTAGACTTAGAAAATTAATAAGCTAAATATAAAAAATGACACTTTACCTTTCAAATGTTCTACATGTGTTTATGCCATAAAAACCCTTTCAAATCAGATACTAATAGAAGCACCGAATTACTAGAATTAATGCACTTAGACTTGGCATATTTTAAGAACACAATCAGTAGAGGAGGTAAATGCTATTATGTAACCTTCATTGATGACTTTTCTAGATACACCAAAATCTATCTTCTTAAAACTAAAGATGAGAATGTAGAAATATTCTTAAAATTTAAGGTTGAAGTTGAAAACCAATTATACCAAAAAATCAAAAGGCTTTGGTCTGATAGGGTTGAGAGTATTGTACTAACATTCTAAAAGGTTTCTTATATGAGTAGCTAAAAGGAAAAATAAGACTCTTAAGAATATGATGAATGCAATGCTTTTAAATTCTGGTATGATTGATAATATATGGGGGAATCCATATTATTCGCATATTATTTACTTTAGAGTGTCTCAAAAAACTTTTGATAAAACCCCTTACAAATTACGGAGATGTTTTCCTTCCGACCTAAAATTTTGAAAGTGTGAGGGTGCTTAGCTAAGATGGATTTAGTAGACTTTAGAAAATCTAATATAGGACCTAAAACAATTGATTGTGTATTCATTGGCTATGCTTCTAATAGTGTTGCATATAGATTCATGTCTTTAAACGATCGAACTACATATGAGGCTAGAGATGTTATATTCTTTGAAAATGTCTTTCCTTTAAAGAACTATAATAATGAGAGTTCATTTGGCTCTTCTATTGCCAATGAGGTGCCATTGTCCTTTCGTATCTACCATCTATTGCTAATGAATCTAAAAATTAACTTAAAAGAATTAAAAGGCAACGTATAGAGACTAACTTTGGACTAGACTTTATTACTGCCTTTTGTGGTAGAAAACACCAATTTTGAAAGGATTGGTGATACCATTGTTTTTGTACTTTTAGTTGAAGAAGAACCTAAAACATACGAAGAGACAATTACACTTGGAATGGTAATTATTGGAAAGGTGCTATTAAAAGTGAACTTGATTCTATAACATTTAACCATACCAGGGACTTAATTGACCCACCCAAGGGATGCAAATCAATTAGCACTAAGTGGATATTTAGAAAGAAATTGAAAACCGATGGTTTTGTAGATAAATTCAAGGCTAGATTCGTAGCTGTTGATTTCACGCAAAAGAAAGTCACTGGATTATTTTGACACTTATTTTCCTATCACCAAGGTGGGTACTATTAGAACTTTAGTTGCCTTGGCTTCTTTTCATAATCTAGTAGCACACCAAATGGATGTGAAAACTGTTTTTCTTAACGGTGACTTAGAAGAAGAAATTTATATGGAATAACCAATTTTTTCATAGTACCTTGTCAAGAGAATAAGGTTTGCAAATTAAGAAAGACTATTTATAGCCTAAAACATGATCCTAAACAATAGTATGAACAGTTTTATAGAACTCTAGTAAATAATTATTATATAGTGAATGCTACTAATTCTTACGTATATTTAAAGATATTTGGTCCTCATTGTGTGATTATTTGTCTTTAAGTTCATGACATGTTGATATTTGGTATAAACATGGTTGGAGCAAATAACACAAAAAAATTTGTTGTCCTCCCAATTTGAAGTGAAAGATTTAGGAGAGATTGATGTGATAATAGGAATTAAAACGAGAAAAACCATAATAAGTTTCTCGTTAAATCAATCGCACTAGATAGAGAAGATTCTAAAATGCTTTAATTATTTTGACGTGACTCCTGTTCGATCTCCATACGGTCCTAGTATGCATCTTAGAAAGAAAAAAGAACTTAGTGTGTCATAAGTTGAATATGCCAAAGTTATTGGAAATGTAATATATTCTATGAATTATACTAGAGCCGACTTAGCTTATGCCATGAGTCATTTGAGTAGGTACACTCACAACCCCAACAACAAACATTGGAATGCTCTTTGTTGTCTTTTGAGGTACCTTAAAAGTACAATTGGTTGGTGCTTGCATTTCAACAAATATTCTGCTATCTTTGAAGGATTTTGTGAAGCAAACTGGGTTACTGATAATGATGAAGTTAGCTCCATTAGAGGCTATGTGTTCACTTTAGGTGGAGGTGCTATATCATAAAAGTCCTATAAACAGACATGCATAGCACGATCTAATATGGAATATGAGTTTATTACTCCTGAATTGGTAGGTCAAGAAGCATAATGGATGAAAGACTTGTCGGCAGAAATTTCACTAGGGGAAAAGTAAACGTTCCAGTTTCTTTACACTGTTATTCACATGCCGCTATTGGAATCACAACTAATTGAGCATATAACAAAAAAGGAAGGCACATCCATGTTAGACAAAAAGTGGTGAAGAAACATTTGAAGCAAGGGGTGATTTGATTAGAATATGTAAGATCAGAAAAGAGCTTGGTAGATCCACTCACAAAAGGGTTGCCAAGAAATGTGGTTCTTGAACCTTCAAGAGGAATGAGCTTTAGGCCTAAAGTAGAGGAAAATTTAACGAATACCCATTGGCAACCAAAAAAGGTCACATGATTATTCTTTCCTTTCTATATTTGTGTTTAAGAGATTGATTGCCTTTTGAATCTGTAACCAGTTATAGTAGTGCTTCTGTAATGCACTTGATGGATTCATTTATGAAAGTCTTGATTTGAACTATACATTAATCATTAATCCATATGCAGCCTTGGTGGTGCTTATGTTATGCACTTGATGGATTTTTACTTATTTATCTGTGATTGAGCCTATTACCCCTGTTGAATCCATAACTAGTTATATGGTGCATTTGAAATGCATTTTATGGATTCTGTAAACTATTTCCCTATTAAATCTATAACCAATTTTTGTTGGTGCTTTTGAGATGCACTTGATGGATTCTATAAACTTACTAAATCCATAACCAGCTTTGGAGACGCACTTAATAGATTATACTAACATTTTCCCCATTAATTCCATAACATTCTTGGTTGTTCTTTTGAGACACAGTTGATAAAAATTATTTATTTTTCTCTAATCATGCCCAATAGAATCTATAATCAGAATTGGTGGTGCCTTTGAAAAGCACTTGATGAATTCTACCATCTGATTTAAGGTTGAGCTTTATGCTCTTAACGAGTTCATAGCCAAATTTGCTGGTGCTAGGTAGGCGCACTTGATGGAGTTACCTACTTGAGTGTGAAGGTGAAGCCGATTTCTATGGGAAATTTTAGTTGATATCTCTAGAACACTCATGAATTCCAGAGGTAAGCGCATAGCCACAAAAGTGCATACATATCGTGGAGAAGCGTAAATATCAAAAGTGTAGTATGAGTTGTGAAGTTTCAACCAAATCTCATAGTTCAAGATAAATTCACTGCATAGACAAAGTTGTAACTTCGCTTCTAGTGCATTTATTCAAATCGAAAGATATTGGTGCACATGAACAAATTTTTTACTTTACTCACGTTGTTTATACTTCATCTATTTGAAATTTTTTATAGTTAGTGGGGTGTTGTTGGATAACTACAATAAAACTTTAGTCCTACATTGTCTGATATTTTTTATTCTCCTCTTTGTATATCTTTATTTATAGTATTTATTAATTAGGCGTGGGTAGTATGGATTACCAGGTAAGCTTGCATGCGTGGACAAATGAGCCTATGTGGCGCTTTGATGGTGCACTTAGCACTGTGCACTGCACTACAATAGAATAAACTTGGTTCTCCATTACTCTTTCTTCCCCATTTTTCTATTTTTATTTCATCTCTAAAAGCTGAAGAAAAAAAAAGACTTTTTATCTACTTATTAGTTACAGTTGTGACTAAAAGAATTATGAATGTATTAAGAGAACTGTTTCTTCATTATCTCAACAATTCAAACTTATCACTTATTGAGTTCTGAGCTACACTTTTCACACCCTCGCCTATTTATTGTTGTTTCTTTGATGGATAGAAAACATAGAAAGAATCCAATTCATCTTCTTAAAAAATTGTACAACTCATGAGCAATTGTCTTTCTACACTCATCCAAATTATTCAACATTGAGTGCAGAAGTTTGAAGTTTGTTGTGTGAATCGTGGTGAACGAACGACAATCAATGATTGCACATTTGTTGTGCCGAAATCCATTTTCAAGGCAGTGCCCTCTCCATGACATAACCTCCTTTTTCTAATCTTTGGTGACTATCTTAAACCGAAAATATAGTAGTAACGTACGTAAAAGACTTTAAACAGTGATCTAGAACAATATTATATGTTAAGTTGTCATTCTGTGTAGGGAAAAAGTATATCCTACACATTATCCACAAATTATATTAATTGTTTGTATTTGGAGAAAAGAAAAGAAGAGGATGGTTTATATCCGTTGGCGTCAAAATTGTCCACCAACATCCAGTTGTATGAAAGCAACAATATCCAGTCACAGATCTTAGATAGTACCTTATGTAGAGAATATAGTATAAAGAACAAACAAATTAAAAATGAAAGCAGGTAAAAGGGGACAAGATTTATAGTGGTTCGACTAACTATAGCCTACGTCCACTCTAGAATAATCCTTTTTATTAACGTAGTTTATTTACAATTACAATCCAAAAATTCAAGAATAAAATTGGCACAGTGTAGCCTAGTTTGAAGATAAAGAGAAACAGAAAGAAGATCTTTTTTCTGACGCCGCGTCTACTGCATTTATAAGGGAAGACGTGCACGGATCAGGCTGAAATTTGGAAGGTTCGGGAGACCAAGATGAGGCCACCTAAAAATTTCCAGGCCCATCAGGGCCCAATCTAGGATCGTTTTCACTCTAGAGGGGTGGTGAATAGGGAGATACTAATAATAATAAAAATTAATGCAGAAATAAAACCAATCACAAATAATAATGTAGAAGAGATCACACACAAATTTACCCAGCTTCGGCAAAACCCTGCCTACGTGCTGCCCTTAAGGTTTCTACTAGAAATTAAGTAGTCAGACGCTTACACACGTAAACTTATGACACCCGCTAATGACTAACCTAACTCTACGCTTAAAAATCTGCCACAACTCAGCCACTGAGTTGCGAATTCTCAAACTACACGACCATAGTTCGAAACCTAGTCACACGACTAGACGGTTACACAAGTCAAACGAGAAATTACAAAATAAAAACAAAATTAAAAAAACCTAATTCTAATTTAAGCCCAATTATTAAGTGAAGCCGTCCCACTTTAATTTATATCACAAGAAAAAAGACGTCTCCCTTTTCTTTATTTTCGTGGCCGCTCTCTCCTTTTTTTTATTTTCGTGGCCACTCTCTCTTTTTCGTTCCTCTTCACAAATTTAGGGTCTTTATTGAAGTCGCCACCTTGAAAAATTTGAGCTCAAATCGAATACTGGTATGCTCTCAAATCACAAATATGATTCGAAGCTTCTTCAAGTTTCTTGCGTACATACGGTCGCTTCGAGTTCGAATGATAATTTGGTATGTGATATTCGCCCCTTTTTTATTTTTAAATATATTCGAATTTAT
This sequence comes from Allium fistulosum, assembly GCA_030737815.1. NCBI lineage: Eukaryota > Viridiplantae > Streptophyta > Magnoliopsida > Asparagales > Amaryllidaceae > Allium > Allium fistulosum. The sequence goes on along the minus strand of CM060901.1, from coordinate 537,858,373 downwards.
GCTATGATTAATGTCTTGGGCTCGAACTCATGAATTGATTGCCGATGATGAACTAGGTTTATAGGGATTAAAGCCCTATATTTTTGTTCGTATTTGTTTTGTTTGAATTCTTCGTGGTTTTTGCTTGACCATTAGATAATTGATTGAATGCTCATAATATTTCTAACTTGTTCTTAATTGAATTTGCTTGAATATTTTTCTAAGTTGGTTCTATTCATTACTCCTTTGACTTCAGCCCATTGAACTTTGAGATAATATATTGGGTTGACGTGATTTTTGACTTCGACTTGTTTATTTTGAAATACCCTTGACCGGTTCACCACGATCTGCTGGCAATCGATTGTGGTATTTGAATTTTTAAGATTTTCTGGACTTGTTCTATTCGTGTTATCACCTAGCTTTGACTTTGGCATTTAAACTTGACATGTTCATTTTGAAATCCTATTCAAACTACTGCTTTTTCAACTCCTCGATGTATATTTAAACTTTACTCGAACTGCTACTATGTATATTTAAACTTAGTAGCCTTGCATTTCACTCTGTTTCATATGTATATACATGTTGCTTCACTGTTCCATATGAATGTAGTTTTCATTGGTCTTGTCTTCATGTTTCCTTGAGTCTGCACTCTGGTTGTTCATGCCTCTGACCTGAACTTGATTCTTGTCTGTCATTGCTACGAGTCCTTTCATGCTGTTTGTTGTACATTCTTTTTTGCTGGTCAGTTACATTTGGATATAACCTTGACTTGTTCAATTCTTGTTATTTTGCTCCATATTTGAATTTAAGATATTTTATTTAAGTCTGATTTGGTTCACTCGAGTTGAATTGTCTTCATTTTGTACTGTAGACTGGAAGGTCTCATTTGGTTGAGTCTCATATGCATGCTCTCTAGTTGTTTGGTTATGTTGAATCCATGTTTTATGTGTATTGTTTCGAGTCTGTGCATATGATATTTGATTGCATTGTGAAGTTGATCTGAGTTCTTGTAGTCTTAGTTCCGTGATTACTTGAGTTTGATACACTCAACTGGTGCCTATTGTTGTTTGTTGGTCTGTCCATTTTGCTATTTGCTTTGGTGCACATTTTGCTGATCTGATTTGATGTTCATGTAAACTAATGTCTCTTGGCTGAAATTTGAGATGCTGAGGCAATGCACATGTGTACGTGTACACATGTGTATATGTAGGCTCTTGTGCTCATGTTGTGACTTAATTTGTATTGCACCTGAATATTTGCACTTGAGTTGAATCCAGCTTTTACTTGGGTTTGACCTTGTGCACACCAGTCCCTACAATTTTAACGAGCAAGTGTATATCGGTATGCACGGCCTTGTGGCATGTACAATGATACACTGTGCATGTCACAAGTTTTTCGTATAAAATTAAAAAGTAAATGATGACGAACAACCCAAATAACTGAGGCAAATAATATATTCAAACACACACTTCACTATTCACTGCAAAAATATTCCTTTTTCAATTTTACTGCGTCAGTTTTTATTTTTGCAGATAATTCAGATGCTGGATACAAGCTAGAAACAAAGTTGAAGATCAAATACGAGTGAATGAGTGATATGTAGTGAGGTGATAAATTGTACATTGGTGTTGTAATTGAAAGTGTGTTGTAATTGAAATTGTAATGTAATTAAAAATTATATATGCAGTGAGAGCTCAAATTTGTACTATTTGAATTTGTAATAAAATATTTGTTTAAATATGAATTCTGAGTTATTTATTTTATTCAACAAATATTTATTAATTATGTGAAAAATAAAATAATACAACAACAAATACAATTAAATGAATATATATATATATATATATATATATGTTTATTATCATCAAACAAAAATCATAGGCTATTGTATTCTACAATCTCCCCCTTTTGATGATAACAAACATATATTAAGATTTTGACTTTATTAAATGTATTTGGTCATGATGAATTCCATTAGCACCCCCTATTTGAATGCTCCCCCTACAACAAAGCTCCCCCTTCACCTATGCATGAAAATAAAAAATATGCAAATAAAAAATATACAATGCAATGAACCTAGATGTGAACTAGATGAGAATATGCAACAGTAAAACATTTGAATTTATTTTTCAAAATCTTAACTTCTCTCTCCCCCTTTTGTTATCAGCAAAAGAGTAATAGTGTTAGAAAAATAGAGAAAAAGTGATAGACGTTAATACAACATTAATACCTAATCGAGTATATATATTAAATTTCAATAAAACAAATCAAACAAAAATCATAAATACTCTATTAGGCGCATATTCCATTTTAGAGTGATAGGGGTGATGTCGGTATATAAAACCATATAGTTGTATCTATTTGTGGTATATTTATGATAGGAATTTGAATACTTACTAACCATGCATGACCGTTAGGACTTTTAAATGAGATTAATAGTATTCCCAAATTTTAAAAAAAGAATTTCAAGTATCTTCTAACCACGCATAACCGTGAGGACTTTTAAATGGGATTAGAATCAACTCGTCTATTTAATAATCAATTTTGATATGTGTTCCATACATGCATAACCGTGAGGACTTTTAAATGAGCATGAAAGAACATAATCAAAGACTCCAGGTAATTCACCCATGCATAATCGTGAGGACTTTTAAATGAGAGTGAATACTTTGCATGTTTTTATTGCTAATTAAATATAAAAAAATTTGAATAATTTCCCGTTTAAAATACCACATTTTGACATACTATATTGGATTTTGATGAGTGATGGTCATTAGGGGTGGGCATTTAACCGGCCGAACCGACTTAACCGACCGAACCGACCTCAATCGAACCGCTTTAACCGAAAAAATTGGTTAACCGAACATTAGGTTAACCGACCGACGTTAACCGATCAAAATCGGTTCGGTTAACGGTTAACCATGGTTATATATCGGTTAACCGTTAACCGAAACTGATGTTCAAATTATCTTTTAAAACCCAAAACTATTAGTATTCGCTTCGCAACCCGGCCCAAAAAATTTTAGGTAACCCTAATCAAGACTTCAGCCGACAACCGATATTCAGTTATTCACCTATCTTCGTACTTTAGTTGAGAGAAATCGAAATCATTCCCAAAAATAAAAATCGAATCGATCCTCCGCCATAATCGAATCGATCCTCCACCACCTTAGTCATAATCGAATCGATCCTCCACCGTCTTGCTCTTCAGTCTTTGCAATCCAGATCATCGATTTAAGCAATGATGAATGCTAAAAGGAAGAGGAAAAACGTGAGTTTGATTTAGTTTTTACAAATCATTTTTCTGATTTGTTACTTATAGAGGATCAAAACGAACTTCTTTACATGGTAAAACAATGCCAATTACTATTTTTTATAGCTGCTTTAAATTAGTATCTAAATTTGTTGTCTAATCTAGCCAAGGTAATGTTACTGAGTAATATTAACGGACCATGAGTTTATTCCGAATTAGTTTACAAATGACTGTGTACATATGTTTGTTACTGTAACAGTGTAACTCTAGACCATAAAACATGAAAGTGATACTTGTTGAAATATATATACACGCCTGAAATATGATTTCATGGCCCTGGCCTGAAAATTATTCAGTTACTTCTAGGTGTTATTTCTAAAATTAAATGGTGAGTTGAATTTATTAATTACACACATTGTTATTAGATTAGTTGAACTCATCCATTAGGTATTGCAGTAGCCTGTAGTTAATGTGCATACAAGATGCAATGTGTGTATAAGTTGTTCCAGATGTCCGAAACATAATTTGATTGACTTGAAATATAATTCAATAGCCTGGAACAAAATTTAATAGCCTGAAACATGATATAGTTACCTGAAATAGAAATTGATTATTGTGTTTTATAAATAGTGAAACGTATGACAGTTATGTGTGCAAGTAAATTGTATATGACATTGTTAGTTTGTAGTTACTAGTTATTACTTACGTTGGAATGGTTAAGGTTTATTCAATTTTTTTGTTTAGCTTGAATGTTTTGAAAACAATGAAAAGGATCCGTCTATAGTAGGTTTGTTCATTTTTAATAATTTTTGAAACCAATTTTTGTTAACGTCGGTCCAGTCGATCACCGGATTTTTGAAAACAATTTTTGTTGATCAACTAATTTTTCAAAAATTGGTGGTTCCAAGTTCCAAAAATTAGTTGATCATCGGTGTTTTGAAAACAAGGAAAATTGATTTTCAAAAATTAGAGCTTCACGAAAATTTTGAAACAATGCAAGTTTTTGTTTATCACTGGATTTTCAAAAATTAGTGGTTCCAAGTTTTGAAAACAATGAAAATTCATTTTTACATCATTACATTGACATGGTCACATGAACTTGTGCAAACTGCTTAACAAATTTAGTATCAGTATCAGTATACATGATTAATAAATTGAGTATATATGATTTCATCTTCTTTGGCCTGATTTCTTTATACATGATTAATAGCCTGATACAAATGAAACAATGGATTGTGCTCATGATTAATAGCCTGATTTCTGCTCATGATTAATAGCCTGGTATACATGATTAATAGCCTGATTTCTGCTCATGCATTGTGCAAGATCACTAGCCTGGTACAAATGCAAGGAGATTGTCTATTATGAGAAGTAATTATTTAACTTGCTGGTTATTTGATTTTTTGTGTAATTACAATTTACAAATAGTAGTCATCTATCAACTATTTTGACAAGCCATTATGTTCCCACTTCCCACTACTTCTACTAAAAAGATATTAATAATATTATAATTAAATTTATAAATTAAACCTGCAATTTGTATATTACTATGTAGTTTACATACAACAATTTATTGTCAGCTCAACTCATTTTGTTGTTGTTGATATCCTTAGAATTAGATTTCAGATCATTGATGAGCACACACCAATGAACCATTTTACCAATTATTTGATGAATGGCAGTTATGAGTTATATTTATTTTGTTTTCTTTGGTTTTGTTTTGCTATTTAGTATTTAATATGAAGTAGGATGGTTTATCTTTATAGTTACCAGTTTGGTTTTGTAAAACAGGTGGAAATAGGTGGATCTTCTAGAGAAACAATGGATGATAATGAGTACATGGAAGAAGCGGACGATGAGGAAACCGGGGACGAAAACATCAATGTTGGAAAACCACCTCAACACCTGAATCGCAAGCCTTCTTCTAGAAAGCCTTCTCCGGTATGGAAACATTTTACTAAAGATATTAATCCCAAAGTTAACAAATGTGCTTGCAATTACCGTGGTCAACAATTTGCATGCGATTCTAGATATAATGGCACTTCACATTTGAATTATCATGTAGCAAAATCATGTAGGTCAATTCCACGTGATAGTGATAAGAGATAAAAAACTTTATCTTTTGGAAAAAATAGCGATAGTGAAGATGGTTGCACTCTCACCACGTGGTCATTTAACAAAGAGGAATGTAGAAAATCATTAGCTCGAATGATAATTATTGATGAACTCCCTTTTAGTTTTGTGGAGGGTGAAGGTTTTCTTGAATTTTGTCGGCAATTGTGTCCTAGTTTTGAAGTTCCTTCACGTAGAACAATTTGTAGGAATGTGCTTCAACTATATTGGGACTCAATAGATTCTCTTACTTTGATGAAGAAATTCGTCCTCCGGGTACTATAGATTGGAAAAATGCCGAATTATTTGTTAAAATCTTAAAGAATTTTTATGATATTACTTTAAAATTTAGCAAAACTTTATCTATTACCTCAAATGATTTCTTTGCCGAGCTAAGTGGAATCAAGAAGAATTACGAGCATTGATTGCGGAAACGAATCCTTATGTTGGAAGAATGGGATTTAATATGAAATCTAAGTTTGACAAATATTGGGGAAGCGTACGTAACATGAACAAGATTTTACTTGTTACGTGTATGCTTGATCCAAGATATAAATTTCAATTTTTGAAGCTATGTGTTGAAGACATGTATGATAAAGTAGTTGCAGATGATATATTAAAAAGTGTGAAAGATATTTTGATAAGGTTATTTGACTTCTATGTGAGCGATACTACATTTGGAACACAAACATGTGATGAACCGTCATCTAAAAATTCCACCGATAGTGAAAATATTGTGAATGCTAGTGATGTTCTTTCTAGAAAAAGGAATACTTTTTTAAGACAAATTCGACAACGAGATATTGAAGGTAATGAACTAGAAAAATATTTAAATGCACCGATTGAGGATGCACCAAATGATTTTGATGTTTTACTATGGTGGAAGGTGAATAGTTCCAAATATCATGTTTTATCTCTAGTTGCTCGAGATCTCCTTGCTATACCCGTGTCCACGGTTGCTTCCAAATCTGCTTTTAGCACCGGAGGAAGGGTTATAGACCCTTTTCGTAGCACTTTGAGTCCACGAATGGTTGAGGCATTGGTTTGTACTCAAAATTGGTTAAAGTCCAAACCAATTTTTGTTGATCACTGGATTGAGGTTCCAGTCGATGATGTTTACTATTATGATGATGCATTCGCGGGTGATATTAGCATTCATAAAATAATCTAGCTCGACATTTGTTTGATTTTACATATAACTAATTTATTTTCCATGTAGAATTTGTGCATGGACATCAATGTGAATTGCCATTATCTTCAATTTTCAACATGGATAGTCCATCTCCATCATCGCTGTTTTCACCATGGTTAGTATCTTCCATCGCTGTTTTCACCATGGTCTGAGAATGAGGTCTTATATTACTTGAGCATTTAGTTCGATGCCTCTTATATTGACCATAGCCTACAGTAATTAGATCGCTCGATTGTTCCTTAAACTAAGAAATAATAATGTTAATAGTTCTATGTACTATGTAGTTGAATTATACATGCATGATACAAAATACAAATGTTTAATGAATTGATCCAGAAAGCCAATCTTTGAGTATGAGTTGAGAACTTCAAGTCCACATCATGTAGATTGTTTAACAAACCCCTGAAATTTAAATAAAATTACCTGACTTTGTTGACATTTATGCATATGTTTTTATGTTAAAGATATGAATATGAATTATAGTTTCCCACCTTAGCTTAGTCTGATATTGTGCATTCAATTCGTATAGTTCTGTTACTTCTGTACATGGTGCAAATGACATTGTGCATTCATGTTTGATTGTTTGTAGTTTTGTACATATTTGACGATATCGCATGTTTTCAGCTTTGTTTTGTTACTTCTGTACAAGGTGCATTCATGTTTGTAGTTCTGTAACTTCTGTTACTTCTGTACAAGCTGCAAACAGCAATAACATATTAACATTATGCCTTCAGACTTTGTTGTTGCTTAAATCTGAATTCAAATCATATATAATATAGCTCAAAATGTAAATCAAAATTGAATGTATGTTACACATTTTAGATCACTGTGTAATGGTTAATTATTTTAAAATTTAAACAACGTAACTGAATATCTTCGATTTTTGTAGTTTCCTATAAATGCAGCAGTGTTAAATAAATTTAGGATTTATCACACTAGATTTATAGAGTTTGAACTACTTGATTGTTGATTCACTTACAAGTTTGTCAAATTATTTATTATATTTTATTAATCTGAACATTCATTTTATTTGTACAGGTGTAATTATGACTTGATAGTTGATTGTATAATATTAGAAATATCATTACTAAATGTAGAGACTTCATGGCTATTGAATAACCTTGCTTTTTCTATATATTCAATGCATGCTTTTAAATACAGTCAAGGAAGTCTAATACTGTAATGCAGTCAAGGAAGTCTAATACAGTCAACTAGTCAAGGGCCTTCAATATATATTCAATGCATGCTTTTAAATACAGTCAAGTGTCTTCAATATATTCAATGCATGCTTTTAAATACAGTCAATGAACTGAATGAAGTCTAATACAGTCAAGGGCCTTCAATAATCAATATATTCAATGCATGCTTTTAAATACAGTCAAGGAAGTCTAATACATTCAAGGGCCTTCAATATATATATTTCACGATATCACGTATTTCTGTTTTCAGCTAACTTTCATTTGTTTACCTTTGGGCAGAGAGACTTGGAGAATGGAGAGTGCTCACTGCTGGTTGTTAGCTCGTGGCTGACAGGCTGTGTAATGGTTGAATCAGTTGATGGCTGCTGTAGAGTGTAGACTACGTTGTACTTGTAATGTTTGATTGTTTATGAAATTGGTGTAGACATGTAGTTCTAATGTTTGATTGTTTGTACTTTGTAATGTGGCATGTATAAACCATGAAATACGAATTCTTGTAGTTGTAGCTTTGTATTTTGTAATGTTGTGTCTGCGAGTCACGACTCAGTGAGTCTGTTGTGGTTACTGGTTACTGCCTTACTGGTTAACGACTTGTAATGGTCTTGTTCATGGTAGTTCCATGTTGTTATGTATGTACTCTATTGTGGTTGTATTTCTATGGTTACATTTGTCATTTTCTATACAATGCATGTTTTAATTTCAGTGCTATGGTTATAACTTGGCCGGTTAACCGCTGTTACTTGACCGGTTAACTGATTAACCGTTTAACCGCGAATAACAATCGGTTAACCGTTCTATTTGAATGGTTAACCACGGTTTAAAAGTCACGGTTCGATCGATACATCTGACCATGATTAACCGCATATTGGTTAACCGAACCGCTTAATAGTTTAGGTTAACCGCAAAAATTAACCGATTTGAGCGGTTAACCGACCGCGCCCACCCCTAATGGTCATTAGAAATATGATAGAAATAGAGATGGTCATGAAATTTTTACCAATCAAAGTTATTACAAATTTTGTTAAATTTTTTTAAAGAAATTTACTACATATACTATCCCAAGTCAAAAATGTATGATTAATAACAACACTCGTCATTGTTTCAGTCACTATTTATCTTTTTGATAATCAGTAGGGAGTCAGATTGTTAATATATTCATTTAAGACCAAATCCAAAAATAAATATAAAATCAAATTTCTAAAATTCCTAATTTGAAACAAAGTCAACAAAAACTATTTCTGGAAAGGGTTTTATGAAAAAAAATGTTTGCCAATTGAAAATCAGTTAAAATGAAAATTATGCAAATATTTTCTTTGAAAATATGATGCAACTAATGAATGTCCCTACATAAAACACATTCCACTAGTAATTTTTCTATCAACTAGCCTACGAGCGTAATCTGCATCTGAATTCCCCTTTGACTAAAAGTCATCATTAGATAGATATCATAGACCAAATAGTGAGGGGTGCAATAAATATCAAATAATCATTTTTACAGCTTTTAAAATGAGATTCATTTGGATTTGATTGAATCCGTGTACACAAATAAGCAGAGAACACAATGTCTAGAAGCAGTAAGATGAAGAAGTGATCAATCATACCTCGATATTTCTTTTGATCAACTACATTACCAATTTCATCCTTGTCAATTTAATTTTGGTGCTCAAATTTTCTCAGTTGATCACTGGCCGATTGAAATCAGATTATGGTACAGATTTTCAACATATAATACATCGTTTGACCCGTTTTGACTCTGCCACCTTTGTACTTCTCTAGGCTAAGGAAACTTTGATTTGTTGCCCGTTGTGTGCCTGGAACAGCCAGAATCCAGGTACCACTCTTGTTGTTCCTTAGCCTACCATGATTGTTAGTGATAAATGATTTTGAAAAATATGTTTGTGTAGACCCAAGACAATCTATATTTGTTCCTTTCGGCACCCAGATTTGTTTGACTTTAAGGAATTTTACATTCGTGCCTTTGGGAACTCAAATTGGAATGGTTTTCACGTGTTTGGGTCTATACCAGCAATTGTTGTGATTGTGTCCCATTTTTCCACAAATCATGCACTTGGAATTGACTTGATTAATTTCGCTTCTAACACGTTCAGATTGAGTATACCCAAGTCCTTGTCTAATATGATTAAAAGTTTGTTTCCCTAATAACATATTTAGTGATTTTTCTCCTTTGGAAAATCTTCCTAAAGTTGTAGACAAATGTTGGACTTGTGTTTTGAGTGATTCATTTTCATTCAATAACAAGGTGCACTTTTTAATAGAATTTTATCTCCTAGTGTTTTCACTTTCTTTCAAAATTAGAATTTCATTTTCAAGTGATTTAATTTTAATTTCTGATTTTTTAATTTCTTCTTTGAATGATGGGCACTTATCACACTTAGGGCTCTTATTTCGATAGTTTGTAACCAATTGATCAAGCTGCTTATTTAGTTCTATCAAACTATCTCTTTGTGATCCAATTTTAGCGTACTTCTCCCTAAGTCTTTCAAAATAGCCATTTACCTCATGAAAATATATAAGTAATTCTGAATGAGTATGTTTTGATACCTCGCTTGGCTCGTCGTCATCACTGTTAGTTGTTTCTCCTTGAAGACACAGATTTCCTTTTTCACTCTCACTGCTAGTGCTTTTATTATCAACATCACTTTTATTCCATGTGGCTCGGTTTCTTTTCTTGGCTGAGTCGATTTTTAGGACAATTGGGCTTGATGTGACCAGGTTTATTGCACTTGTGAAAAATGATCTCTTGCTCTTCTTAGTTGTCTAGAATTTTGACGATTCTGTTCTTCAATTGTTGATTTAGAGCTGGATTTCCATACTTTTGATTCCACCTTTTGAATTAATTTATTATCAACACCAGTTTAGCTGCACCATCATCATCATCTTCACTTTTAGTTGTTCCTTTGAGAGTTATTGATTTCTTTCGAGTATCAACTCCTTCACGTTCTTCCTTGAATTTCATTTCTAGCTCATAAGTGGTGAGATTTCCTATGAGTTCTTCAACTTTAAGTTGTTTCAAATCTTTTGATTCTTGAATTGCAGTCACTTTTGCTTCAAAGTTTCGTGGAAGAATTTTGAGTATTTTTCGAACTATTTCCAGTTCTGTGTATGGTCTTCCAAGAGCTTTTGATTTGTATACGAGATTAGAAAGTCATCCATACATTTCTTTGACACTTTCATCCTTTGCCATTGTGAAGTTTTCATATTCGCTACTGAGCATGGCAAGGCGAGATTCTTTGACTTGGGAGGTTCCTTCGTGAGTCACTTCAAGTGTGTGCCAAATTTCCTGCACGGTTAGATGATGTGAGATACGATTAAATTCAATTTGATCTAATGAAAAAATAATAAAATTCATGGCTTTAGCATTTGCAAATTGTAGTTTATTTTCGAGATATGTCCATTGATCCATCGGTTTTTCAACTTTTTGATTATCTACAACTACAGTTGGTGTCCTATATCATGTCTCAACAATATTCCATGCATCTATGGTTTTTATAAAAAATTTCATCCTAGTTTTCCAATAAGTATATTCACCATTGAACATAGGTGGTCTAAATATGGACTGACCCTCAGCAAAAGCATAATTAAAAGAAGCCATTTTAAAAAATCAAAATTTTAGTTGAAAAAATTGGTTTATGTTCCAAGCTCTGATACCACTTGTAGGATCATTTTCACCCTAGAGGGGGGTGAATAGGATGATACTAATAATAATAAAAATTAATGCGGAAATAAAACCAATCGCAGATAATAATGCAGAAGAGATCACATACAAATTTACCCAGCTTAGGCAAAACCCTGCCTACGTGCTGCCCCTAAGGTTTCTACTAGAAATTAAGTAGCCAGACGCTTACATACGTAAACTTGCGACACTCGCAAATGACTAACCTAACTCTATGCTCAAAACTCTGCCACAACTCAGTCACTGAGTTGTGAATTCTCGAACTACACCACCGTAGTTCGTAACCTAGTCACACGACTAGACAGTTACACAAGTTAAAAGAGAAATTACAAAATAAAAAAAACTAATAAAAAACCCTAATTGTAATTTAAGCCCAACTATTAAGTGAAGGCGGCCCACTTTATTTATATCACAAGAAAAAAGACGTCTCCCTTTTCTTTATTTTCGTGGCCACTCTCTGCTTTTCTATATTTTCGTGGCCGCTCTCTCTTTTTCGTTCCTCTTCACAAATTTAGGGTTTCTTGATTGAAGTCGCCGCCTTGAACAATTTGAGCTCGAATCGAATACTGGTGTGCTCTCAATTCACAAATATGATTTGATGCATCTTCAAGTTTCTTGCGTACATGCAATCGCTTCGAGTTCGAATGATAATTTTGTATATGATATTCCCCCTTTTGATTTTCGAATATATTCAAATTTATGCTATGATTAATTGCTTGGGCTCGAACTCATGAATTGATTGCCGATGATGAACTGGGTTTTATAGGGGTTAAAGCCCTATATTTTCGTTCGTATTTGTTTTTTTTGAATTCTTCGTGGTTTTTTCTTGACCATTAGATAATTGATTGAATGCTCATAATTTTTCTAACTTGTTCTTAATTGAATTTGCTTGAATATTTTTCTAAGTTGGTTCTATTCATTACTCCTTTGACTTCAGCCCTTTGAACTTTGAGATAATATATTGGGTTGACGTGATTTTTGACTTCGACTTGTTTATTTTGAAATACCCTTGACTGGTTCACCACAATCTGCTGGCAATCGATTGTGGTATTTGAATTTTTAAAATTTTCTGGACTTGTTCTATTCGTGTTATCACCTAGCTTTGACTTTGGCATTTAAACTTGACATGTTCATTTTGAAATCCTATACAAACTGCTGCTTTTTCAACTCCTCGATTTTGTTACTCGAACTGCTACTGTGTATATTTGAACTTGGTAGCCTTGCATTTCACTCTGTTTCATATGTATATACATGTTGCTTCACTGTTCCATATGAATGTAGTTTTCATTTGTCTTTGTAGTACCCCAAAATTTTGTGAAAAATCATTTTGATAAAATGATTTAATTTTGAAATATTTAGATTTAAATATGGTGAAATTCTTGGGATTAAATAGTGTGCAAGGATATGTGTGCACATGCACACTGGAAAATGGCACAGGGGAAATCTAAGAATTTGTGGAAAAAAAATAATATATAGGGAAAAGAAAACATTTCAAATATAATTTTGAAATGTGAATTATTCTCTCCTCAGACTACATGTATTATTTTGAAAAAAAAAACATCAAAATGACATGAAATGTAATACAAGTCAATATGCTTGTGTAGGTAAAAATAGAAAAGGAGATTTCCAGAAAAGAATAAAAGCATAAATAAAAAATGAATCACACATTTAGCATGACTTGGGTAAGTAATTAAAGATAGCCATTTTCTGGAAAAGTAAAAAAAAAGGTACTAACTATAATGGACTAAAGTGGCCGGGGCATTAAGGAGGAAAATGTGAAAATGCATGAAAATGGTCAGGATAGAAATGGAATTTTGTTGTAACAAAACCCTAAGAGAAAACACTGGTATAAATAGGCAGTTTTGGCCAGGAAAACATTTTACCCTGAGTTGCACAAAATAATAAGAAAGAAAGGAAAAAATTGAAAGGAAGAAGAAAACACACATACATAAGGATTTTCTGGATCAAGAGAAGGAAGAACTTAGGTGAGTAACCTCACTGAATTCATGGCATTAAGACCTGAGATGAGGTAGCCACTTTTTTATAATGCCATTTACATATTGCTGGTTTTGATGTATATGATTTCATCAATGCTTTTTGGATGTTTCTTTTTGAATCTGATATGATTTTATTATGGATGTTTTTTTGGTGATCTTTGACTTGTTGAGATATTTGCCTTTGGATGTGCATCTTACTGTATTATTTTACTCAGAAATGTTAAGGTCCAGAATCTTAAAATCATATATAGAGAATATTCTCAACTGTTATAGATCTATGGCATGGAAATGTTATCAAAGAAAAATATTGGGAGCTGCATTATACTTGGTATAAGTGCTGAGGCTTGAGAAGAAAGAAATTAAGGGTGCAATAGAAATTTTCTAGGTGTTGAGCCCTTAATCAAATTAGAAAAAAGAAGCTCACAAGCTAAAACTATGATTGAGCCAGATCATAAATCTGATTCAATCATAGAGGCTTGTAGATCAATATAACAAGACATGCCATGCCTCTTTTACAGTTGAAAATATTCTTATATTTTTACTGAGATCAAGACATAATGTCCACATTTTTAGAAATAACTGTTTACTTAATTTCAGAGTAAATTATGCTAGAAAAATTTATGGGTGTTTCCATGTTTGCAGTGACAAATTCACTTAGCTATCTGATGATAATATTTAAATCAATGCACTAGCAAATAAACTAGGGAAGGGAAGGCCAAGAAGGCTGCTGGAATGCTTGTTATATTTGATGTATGCAAGTTGGCACATGGTTTATTTAAGCCCTGAGATCTTTGTGCAATGATGTGAATTAGTTCATTGCAATGTGTCCCTGTGATTCCTTGATGGCAGATGAGGCAGGAATTTAAACTGAATTTATACAACCTGTACATGAAGAGATAGGAATATGAATATTTCTTAGGTTGGTTGGTATGGAACCATGATTGTTCCAGTGAATGCACATGTTGCAAATAGATAATTATGTTTGCCTGATTATGAATGCAGATATAGGAATGATAGATGGAGTTATCATACCTGAGTCACTTTATTTACATAATGATATAATATGTGATTGCAGAAATTCATTCAAATAACAAGTCATTACACTCATAGTCTATGTTGTTTAATATCATGGATATACTGATGTTGCTCATACCAGATCATGGATCTGACCCTTATTTTCTCATGGCATATGGGGGTGTCTCATTTTAAAATGAGGCAGCCACCAATGCTCTTTCAGGAAATGCAGGAGCTAAGTAGAAAGTGAAGTTATGGCAAATGAAAAGGGATTGAATGAACATGCTTGCTAATTTTGATAAGAGCCTAATATGATTTTATCTGCATGTATTCATGAGACAGTTGTGTTTGAACTTGATGTTATGTAACGAACTTGCTATGTTTGATTGAACTGGTCGTTTATCTGTTGAATATTTCTATGCATTAAGGTTTAAAAATTAAAAGAAATATCTAGGTTGAAAACTAGAAAAATATGCTTAAGTATTAGATATGAAAGCCTAGGAAAAGAAATATACATATATGTATGTGAGCAAATGTTTTGCATAACTTATATTATGTATTAGTCAATTCTTGAGACATAGCAAATGCACTAAGTTTTTAGAATTAAAATCTGGACTTATCTAGAGGTAAACTTATAAGGATTTAAATCTTTTTACTGTGATACTTTGTAAACCAGTTTAATACCACCTTTTGAATTGTTTAGAGAAAATCAAATATTTTGCAAGGCCAGTGTTTTAAATCTCGGATTTTGGCCAATATCTCGGGAAAATATCTCGGCTATCTCGGGCGATATTTAAAACACTTATAACTAAATAGGCTGCCAAATCTCGGATTTTGGCTGATATCTCGGATTTTTCATCTCGGCCATCTCGGGGAGATTTAAAAGCCTGTGCAAGGCTTCAGATATAATGCCATTGCCTTGAACAAGTGTCTGTTAGACACAAGACACATGGGTTAACCAGCTTCAAATGAGTGAAGTTTTGGTTGACTATATTTGATAGTATTATGAATGTAAAATACATTTCAAAAGCTTTAGCTTATTTAGCAATTGTTTCACCACAACCAACTTTTAAAAGCCATACCAGATATGCAATCTGGACAGGTTTGCACTATCAAAACCTGGAAACACACATTATTCTTTTAAATATTTTTAAGTTCAAATTCTTGTCACAGCAAATCTTATGCAAATACTCAACTTATAATGTGTTATATAGGCTAAGATTGAAATAAACAAGTCATATAGATTGAATCAAAATAAGAAAGTTTCTAGAAAATACATTAGTGGGAAAATGATAAGAGAATATATCATTTTATGGTCTTAGCCAAATATCAATATATTTGAACTATGAGAAAAAAAAAGAAGAGAATCCCAAATACTTTGACCAAATATGGACAGGATTTATTAACATATTATAAATATTCAAAAGAACAAGGTAATTAACTATATGAAGATTTCTTCAAATCCAAACTAAACAGCATGCTCTTGTTTAACAAATGGAATTAAAAACATACTCTGATTTTAAACAAGAGGAACACATACATCCTCATATGTATGTGTATATCTTTAGGAATAAACTGATATATTTATATTGCTAAAAAAATATTGGATCCTGGATGAATTGTTTGAAAAGAAAATGACTCTGAGAATATTAATTATAGGAATGTAAAAAAAAATTTAAGCAAAATCTGGAGGGTCATTTCAGTTGGTATCAGAGCAAATGATTGCATTGATTGTTGAATACTATAGAAATGTATTATATCTGGTTGTTTGGATAAAATAATTTTGATAGGAAAATATTAACCATAGAAAATACTTAAAGTACACTAATACTATTTGCCCATAATTTGGTTAGCAAACCATCGTAGGAAGGGGATCACATCATGCAGGGACAAGTGCACCACAGATGCTTGATATGCAAGAGTTTGTAAGAGTTTTAAGGGATGGAATTGGGCATAGGCCTGAGAACCCACATGAGGAACTTTCAAAACTACTGAAGGCTTACACCAATTTGGGAGGCAAAAGTTTTGAAGGGACTGAGAATGTGATGGAAATTCAAGCATGGTTGAGAACACTAGATAGAATTTTCAATGACATGCAGCTTGATGATCAGAGGAGGAGGCAAGTAGCTTCAAGACAGCTGAAAGGAGTAGCATTAGGCTGGTGGGAGGTGATCATAGCTGGGAGAATTGAAAATGAAATCACTTGGAATCAATTCAAGGAGATGTTGGAGGCAAGATTTGTACCAGCATCAGCCAAGACCATTTTGCTTGAAGAATTTATCAGACTTAGGCAGGGAACTTTGAATGTTACTGAGTATACACAAAAATTTAAGGGATTATCCAAATATGGAGCAATGCTAGTGGCAGATGAAGCATCCAAAAATGATATGTACATTAGAGGTTTGAACCCAGGACTTAGCAGAGCCATGCTACCATATGCAGATAGGACTTTTGATCAAGTAATAGATTTGGAATTGAAATTGGAACAGGATGACAAGGAAAGAGAGAAGTATAGGAATTTTAAGAGCAACAACAACAAGAAGAATAAGGAAAGAAATCACCCTTATGATAAAAAGAAGGGGGAGACAGACAACAAGAAGGACAGAGATACTAAAGCTAATGATGCTAAGAAGAAGTTGATTTGCCATCATTGTGGAAAGGAAGGACACATCAAACCAAGGTGCCCAGAATTAAAAGGAGGAGCTTTCAAGTGCTACCTATGTGGGAAAGAGGGGCATATGAAAAGGAATTGTCCTGAGTACAAACAGCAAGGGAAAATAGCAAATTTGGAAGGCAAAGGCAAATCCACAGTGGAGAGTGGAGCCGAGAATCATGGTCAAGTGGAAGGTACACTACTTATTTGCACCATACCCATAGCAGTAGTATATGACACTGGGGCAACTCACTCCTTGATTTCCTATGAATTAATTAAAATGCTAAAATTAAATTGCATATTGGTTAAAACCCCACTGCTTATACAAAGTCCGCTGGGGAGTTCTAGTGTTTTGAACATGAATTGTGTGGATGTGGAGTTAAACATTGGAGGAAATATTTTTATTTCCAATTTATATGTTTTGAATTACCCAAATATAGGTGTTATATTAGGGGTAGACTGGCTAAGGCAATTTAAAGCCATAATTAATTTAGACTCATCCACCATATCATTGCAAAATTCTAGGGGCCAAAGGATCACAGTTTTATGTGAAGTATCTAAGGAAGGAAAATTATATCATTTAGTTGACTCAGAAAAAGATTTCAGTGAATTAACCATTGAAGAAATTCCCATAGTCAATGAATACTTGGATGTGTTTGGGGAAGTTAAGGGTGTTCCACATCATAGACCAGTTGAGTTTCAAATTAATCTCATTCCAGGAGCAAGTCCAATAATCAAGAAACCCACCAGAATAGGGCCAAGTGAATTGAAGGAATTGAAAAATCAGTTGGAAGAATTAGAAGGTAAAGGATTTATAAGGCCAAGTAATTCATGTTGGGGTGCTCCAGTAGTGTCTGTAAGAAAACATGATGGTACTTTGAGAATGTGCATAGATTATAGAGAACTAAATAAAGTAACCATCAAGAATAAATACCCATTGCCTAGAATAGATGATCTCTTTGATCAACTAAGTGAAGCTAAAATATTTTCTAGATTAGACTTAGCATCAGGATTTCATCAAATGAAGGTTGAAGACTCAAGTGTTAAGTACACTACATTTAACACTAGATATGGCTTATATGAATTTATGGTTATGCCATTTGGCTTGACAAATGCTCCTTCATATTTTGTAGATTTGATGAATAGAATATTCAGAGATTATCTAGACAAGTTTGTACTGATTTTTATTGATGACATTTTGATTTATTCCAAAACAGTGGAAGAGCATAAAAATCATTTGCATTTAGTTTTGTCAAGATTAAGAGAAAATGATTTAAAGGCAAAATTTTCAAAATGTGCATTTTGGAAAGAAGAAGTACATTTTCTTGGTCATGTTATCTCTACCAAAGGAATTTCAGTAAACCCCAATAAGGTAGTAGCTATCCAAGCATGGAAAAGGCCTAGCACAGTAAGTGAGGTTAGATTATTTATGGGGATGGCAGGATATTATAGGAGATTTATAAAAGATTTTTCGAAAATATCATCACCACTTACCAATTTAACTAGAAAGAACCAAGCCTTTGTATGGACAGAAAAATGTTAGCAAGCTTTTATCAAAATAAAAGAAGCTTTAATTAATGCACCAGTACTGAGGGTGCCAGAAGGGAATGAAAACTTAATTGTGTATACTGATGCAAGTGGCTCTGGGCTAGGGACTGTGTTGATGCAGCAAGACCGGGTGGTAGCCTATGCATCTAGGCAATTAAAGCCACATGAAACAAGATATGCAACCCATGATCTTGAACTAGCAGCAGTTGTGTATGCCTTGAAACTCTGGAGACATTATTTGTTAGGTGCCAAATTTATTTTGTACACTGATCATAAAGCACTGAAATATTTATTTTCACAAAAATATTTGAATATGAGGCAACATAGATAGGTGGAGTTCCTAGCTGCCTATGATCTAGATATACTCTATACACCAGGTAAGGCAAATAAAGTTGTAGATGCCTTGAGTAGACAACATGCTAAAGTAGCCATGTTGATGATGGAAGAGTTTAAGGATTTGTCTATACTTACTGATTTGGAAATTGAAGCAAACAGTGAGGTACAAATGGTACCAATTAAAGAAGATGAAAGTAAAGGGAAATTGAGTATGGTATCTCTGCAATCAGATTTACTTCTAAAGGTGGGGGAAATGCAGGAACAAGACCTAAACCTATTGGAAAAGAAAATGCTCTTATCAAAAGGGGAAGAAGTAGTAAATTATCAAGTTGATAAAGATGGTCATTTAAGGAACATGAATAGGATATGTGTTCCAGAAAACATAGAATTGAAGGAGAAAATATTAAATGAATACCATAGGAGTAAGTACTCCATACACCCAGGCAGTACCAAGATGTATCAAAATTTGAAAAGAAATCTTTGGTGGAAGGGAATGAAGTCAGATGTGGCCAAACATGTTGCAAAATGTATGACTTGCCAACAAGTCAATGCAGAGACACAAAGTCCATCAGGACTGTTGCAACCCCTTAGTATACCACAGTGGAAGTGGGAGGATATATCTATGAATTTCATAGATGGTCTGCCTAGATCTAAGAGAGGAAACACAAGTATATGTGTAATAGTGGATAGGCTAACTAAAGTAGCACATTTTATCCCAGTAAAATCAGAAAGAAATGCCCCAAAATTGGCTCAAATATTCATGAAAGAGGTGGTAAGATTGCATGGCATACCCAAAACCATTGTGAGTGATAGGGATACCATCTTCACCTCAAGGTTTTGGAAAAGTTTTCAAGAGGCCATGGGGAGTGAATTGTGCTTAAGCACTGCCTACCATCCACAATCGGATGGACAAACTGAGGTGGTGAACAAAGTTTTAGAGGACTTGTTGAGAGCATGTGCACTGGACTTTGGAGGCAACTGGGAAGACCATCTCCATTTAGCTGAGTTCACATACAATAACAGTTATCAAAGCACCATAGGGATGGCACCATTTGAAGCCTTATATGGCAAGCCATGTTTATCACCTGTGTGTTGGGTGGAAACAGGAGAAAGAACTATTTTAGGACCTGAGTACATATAAGAAACTACAGAGAAAATTAAATTGGTGAGGAAAAGAATTGCAGCAGCTCAAGATAGGCAAAAGAAGTTTGCAGATAGGAAGAGAAAGCAAGTGGAATATGAAGTGGGTGACTTTGTTTTTATCAAAGTTTCACCTATGAAAAAGGTCTTGAGATTTAGCAAGCAAGGTAAGCTCACACCAAGGTATGTTGGACCCTATAAAATTCTGGAAAGAATTGGTTCATTAGCATACAAACTGGAACTGCCAGAGGAAATGAAAGCAATGCATAATGTTTTTCATGTGTCACAACTTAGAAGATGGGTACATGATAGAGAAGAAATTCTGGAAAAACCTACCCAAATTCAAATAAATCCTAACTTGGTTTATGAGAAAGAACCAGTGGGGATTTTAGCTAAAGAAGAAAAGAAATTAAGGAGTAAAACTTTGAAACTGGTAAAGATCCAATGGAGTCTTGATCCTAATGATTGTACATGGGAGCTAGAAGACAAGATTAGGACAGATTATCCTAAGCTTTTTGCAGATTAAAGGTAATTTTAAAATTTCTAGAAAATCTAATATGTATGGTTGCCATGATTGAATTTGCTTGCTTATGCATATGTTTGATAGATTTTCAGAAAATAAGGTGATGCTTGTTATAAGTACTAGGGAAATTGTGAGGACACAATTCCTAAAAGGTGGGGTGAATGTAATACCCCAAAATTTTGTGAAAAATCATTTTGATAAAATGATTTAATTTTGAAATATTTAGATTTAAATATGGTGAAATTCTTGGGATTAAATAGTGTTCAAGGATATGTGTGCACATGCACACTGGAAAATGGCACAGGGGAAATCCAAGAATTTGTGGAAACAAAAAATAATATATAGGGAAAAGAAAACATTTCAAATATAATTTTGAAATGTGAATTATTCTGTCCTCGGATCACATGTATTATTTTGAAAAAAAAAGAAACATCAAAATGACATGAAATGTAATACAAGTCAATATGCTTGTGTAGGTAAAAATAGAAAAGGAGATTTCCAGAAAAGAATAAAAGCATAAATAAAAACTGAATCACACATTTAGCATGACTTGGGTAAGTAATTAAAGATAGCCATTTTCTGGAAAAGTAAAAAAAAGGGTACTAACTATAATGGACTAAAGTGGTCGGGGCATTAAGGAGGAAAATGTGAAAATGCAAAATGCATGAAAATTGTCAGGATAGAAATGGAATTTTGTTGTAACAAAACCCTAAGAGAAAACACTAGTATAAATAGGCAGTTTTGGCCAGGAAAACATTTTACCCTGAGTTGCACAAAATAATAAGAAAGAAAGGAAAATATAGAAAGGAAGAAGAAAACACACATACATAAGGATTTTCTGGATCAAGAGAAGGAAGAACTTAGGTCAGTAACCTCACTGAATTCATGGCATTAAGACCTGAGATGAGGTAGCCACTTTTTTATAATGCCATTTACATATTGCTGGTTTTGATGTATATGATTTCATCAATGCTTTTTGGATGTTTCTTTTTGAATCTGATATGATTTTATTATGGATGTTTTTTTGGTGATCTTTGACTTGTTGAGATATTTGCCTTTGGATGTGCATCTTACTGTTTTATTTTACTCAGAAATGTTAAGGTCCAAAATCTTAAAATCATATATAGAGAATATTCTCAACTGTTATAGATCTATGGCATGGAAATGTTATCAAAGAAAAATATTGGGAGCTGCATTATACTTGGTATAAGTGCTGAGGCTTGAGAAGAAAGAAATTAAGGGTGCAATAGAAATTTTCTAGGTGTTGAGCCCTTAATCAAATTAAAAAAGAAGAAGCTCACAAGCTAAAACTATGATTGAGCCAGATCATGAATCTGATTCAATCATAGAGGCTTGTAGATCAATATAACAAGACATGCCATGCCTCTTTTACAATTGAAAATATTCTTATATTTTTACTGAGATCAAGACATAATGTCCACATTTTTGGAATAACTGTTTACTTAATTTCTGAGTAAATTATGCTAGAAAAATTTATGGGTGTTTCCATGTTTGCAGTGACAAGTTCACTTAGCTATCTGATGATAATATTTAAATCAATGCACTAGTAAATAAACTAGGGAAGGGAAGGCCAAGAAGGCTGCTGGAATGCTTGTTATATTTGATGTACGCAAGTTGGCACATGGTTTGTTTAAGCCCTGAGATCATTGTGCAATGATGTGAATTAGTTCATTGCAATGTGTCCCTGTGATTCCTTGATGGCAGACGAGGCAGGAATTTAAACTGAATTTATACAACCTGTACATGAAGAGATAGGAATATGAATATTTCTTAGGTTGGTTGGTATGGAACCATGATTGTTCTAGTGAATGCACATGTTGCAAATAGATAATTATGTTTGCCTGATTATGAATGCAGATATAGGAATGATAGATGGAGTTATCATACCTGAGTCACTTTATTTACATAATGATATAATATGTGATTGCAGAAATTCATTCAAATAACAAGTCATTACACTCATAGTCTATGTTGTTTAATATCATGGATATACTGATGTTGCTCATACCAGATCATGGATCTGACCCTTATTTGCTCATGGCATATGGGGGTGTCTCATTTTAAAATGAGGCAGCCACCAATGCTCTTTCAGGAAATGCAGGAGCTAAGTAGAAAGTGAAGTTATGGAAAATGAAAAGGGATTGAATGAACATGCTTGCTAATTTTGATAAGAGCCTAATATGATTTTATCTGCATGTATTCATGTGACAGTTGTGTTTGAACTTGATGTTATGTAACGAACTTGCTATGTTTGATTGAACTGGTTGTTTATCTGTTGAATATTGCTATGCATTAAGGTTTAAAAATTAAAAGAAATATCTGGGTTGAAAACCAGAAAAATATGCTTAAGTATTAGAAATGAAAGCCTAGGAAAAGAAATATACATATATGTATGTGAGCAAATGTTTTGCATAACTTATAATATGTATTAGTCAATTCTTGAGACATAGCAAATGCACTAAGTTTTTAGAATTAAAATCTGGACTTATCTAGAGGTAAACTTATAAGAATTTAAATCCTTTTTACTGTGATATATTGTAAACCAGTTTAATACCACTTTTTGAATTGTTTAGAGAAAAGCGAATATTTTTCAAGGCTTCAGATATAATGCCATTGCCTTGAACAAGTGTTTGTTAGACACAAGACACATGGGTTAACCAGCTTCAAATGAGTGAAGTTTTGGTTGACTATATTTGACAGTATTATGAATGTAAAATACATTTCAAAAGCTTTAGTTTATTTAGCAATTGTTTCACCACAACCAACTTTTAAAAGCCATACCAGATATGCAATCTGGATAGGTTTGCACTATCAAAACTTGGAAACACACATTATTCTTTTAAATATTTTTAAGTTCAAATTATTGTCACAGCAAATCTTATGCAAATACTCAACTTATAATGTGTTATATAGGCTAAGATTGAAATAAACAAGTCATGTCGATTGAATCAAAATAAGAAAGTTTCTAGAAAATACATAAGTGGGAAAATGATAAGAGAATATATCATTTTCTGGTCTTAGCCAAATATCAATATATTTGAACTATGAGAAAAAAAAGAGAATCCCAAATACTTTGACCAAATATGGACAGGATTTATTAACATATTATAAATATTCAAAAGAATAAGGTAATTAACTATATGCAGATTTCTTCAAATCTAAACTAAACAGCATGCTCTTGTTTAACAAATGGAATTAAAAACATACTCTGATTTTAAACAAGAGGAACACATACATCCTCATATGTATGTGTATATCTTTAGGAATAAACTGATATATTTATATTGGTAAAAAAATATTGGATCCTGGATGAATTGTTTGAAAAGAAAATGACACTGAGAATATTAATTATAGGAATGTAAAAAAAAATTTAAGCAAAATCTGGAGGGTCATTTCAGTCTTGTCTTCATGTTACCTTGAGTCTGCACTCTGGTTGTTCATGCCTCTGACCTGAACTTGATTCTGATCTGTCATTGCTACGAGTCCTTTCATGCTGTTTGTTGTACATTCTTGTTTGCTGGTCAGTTACATTTGGATATAACCTTGACTTGTTCAATTCTTGTTATTTTGCTCGATACTTGAATTTGAGATATTTCATTTAAGTCTGATTTAGTTCACTCGAGTTGAATTGTCTTCATTTTGTACTGTAGACTAGAAGGTCTCGTTTGGTTGAGTCTTATATGCATGCTCTCTGGTTGTTTGGTTATGTTGAATCCATGTTTTATGTGTATTTTTTCGAGTCTGTGCAAATGATATTTGATTGCATTGTGAAGTTGATCTGAGTTCTTGTAGTCTTGGTTCTGTGATTACTTGAGTCTGATACACTCCACTGGTGCCTTTTGTTGTTTGCTAGTCTGTCCATTTTGCTATTTGCTTTGGTGCATATTTTGCTGATCTGATTTGATGTTCATGTGTACTGATGTCGCTTGGCTGAAATTTGAGATGCTGAGGCAATGCACATGTGTATATGCAGGCTCTTGTGCTCATGTTGTGACTTTATTTGTATTGCACCTGAATATTTGCACTTGAGTTGAATCCAACTTTTACTTGGGTTTGACCTTGTGCAACCTGTCCTATAATATTAACAAGCAGGTGTATATCAGTGTGCACAGCCTTGTAGCATGTACAGTGATACACTGTGCATGTCACAAGTTTTTTCGTATAGAATTAAAAAGTAAATGATGACGAACAACCCAAATAACTGAGGCAAATAATATATTCAAACACACACATCACTATTCACTGCAAAAAAATTCCTTTTTCAATTTTACTGTGTCAGTGTTTTTTTGCAGATAATTCAGATGTTGGATACAAGTTGGAAACAAAGTTGAAGATCAAATACGAGTGAATGAGTGATATGTAGTGAGGTGATTTATTTTATTTGAGTGAATGAGTGATATGTAATGAGTGAATTTTGTACTATTTGAATTTGTAATAAAATATTTGTTTGAATAAAATATTTGTTTATGAATTCTGAGTTATTTAATTTATTCAACAAATATTTATTTAATTATGTGAAAAATAAAATAGTACAACAACAAATACAATTAAACGAATATATATATGTTTACTATCATCAAACAAAAATCATAGGCTATTGTATTCTACACCCACAATAGGGATTAGTATCGATCCTTATTAGTGGGTCCAAATGGGTTGCATTTCTTTAAGGAGTGCCCTATGATGTTAGCTACTTGCTCCCCAAATTTCATGCAATTCCGACATACGGTTTTGTTAGATATCGCATTTTCCATGAAGTAGTGTTGCTTGAATTCTAATTTCTGCCGATCCTTCCAATGGGAGTTATGCCGATCCCTCCAACTTCCTCCAATTGGAATGAGATCCCTAAGGGCTGTTCCACATGACGTAGTAAGCTTGTACACCAAGTTTCATGTTGATAGAATATGTAGATTTCGAGATATTGATCGATCTTTGCTATAAAGTTGAGTTCAGTCGATCCCTAAGAAGGAAGAGGGCCGATCCCTATTGAGTAATAGAGGCCGATCCCTCTAGACTTCTCCAAATGCCTTGCAATTCCTAAGAGCTTCTCCATGTTGTATTATGCTTAGCCTCCAAGTTTCAGGCCAATTGGATTTGTAGAACTCGAGTTATTGATCAATCTTTGTTGCAATATGTTGTGAAGGCTGATTATAGCTGATCCCTATGGAGGGAAGAGGGCCGATCCCTCCAACTTGCTCTATTTGATGTGTGATCCCTAGGTTAGACTCCCTAGGGTCCCCACATCTTGCTCACAAAATTTTATATGCATTGGACTTGTGGACTTTGAGATATTGATTGTTTTCAATTGAGTTGTACTTACTTAGCTGAAATATGTCGATCCCTTTTATACCGATCCCTTTTTATACGATCCCTTTCTTAGGTGAAGTAATTTGCCCATAACTTGTGCATACAAACTCCAAGAGACTTGAGATTTGAAATGTAGCCTCTTGGGGCCTTCCTTGTCACTTTATACCGGTCTCACCCAGTTGGGACAAAAATTGAGGACATGTACCGATCCCCTATGGGAAGGGATATGCATCGATCCCCTGCCTGGGGAGGTACTAGTCTGTACTTAGAATATTATTGAGATTCTATCTTTTGGTCTTGGTTGATCGTCACTTCATATCATTGTATGCACTTGATTTTCGGACCTCATAGTCATCGCTCTTGTCTACTGGCCCTGATAATCGTGAAGTCTGTTGGGTTAAATCCGCTTATCTACTACCTTAGCAAAAGGTGGGTTAAAACTTTTCCCTCCAAAACATGTCTTGCAATAGGAAGGTGTGTTTTTAATTGCCATAAATCCAAAATTTGAAATCCATAACCCATTAACAGATGTATTTTCCAAACCAAATCCACGATCTCTCCAGATCGTTTTATCCGAATCTGCATCCATCCAAAGCCATATCCATTGATGTTCGAAGCTGATATCCAAATCCATGACCTTTCCGGGTTGTTATTCTAATCCAAATCCTCGATCTCACTGGATCCTTGCTGAGCACAATCTGTATTCGACCCTGAGTAGGTCGATCCATCGCATTCGAGCAAAGCAACCTACCCCTTGCCAGGCATAGTCCATACCTGACGACCTTGATCTCTTTGAATCCTTGCCGAGCACAATCCATACTCGACGACCTGAGTAGGTCCATCCATCGCGTTCGAGCAAAGTGACCTACCCTTTGCCAGGCTTAGTCCATACATGACAACCTTGATCTCTCTAGATACTTGCCGAGCACAATCCATACTCGATGACCTGAGTAGGTCGATCCATCGCGTTCGAGCGAAGCGGCCTACCTCTTGTCAGACATAGTCCATACATGATGACCTTATTGGGTTTTATTCTTTGGCCTCGATACCCAGTTAAGGACTTAATCCATGCTGCACGAGTCCGTTTCATCGTGTTTGCCTAACGAAAAGACCCATACCTTGCGATTGTTATCCCGTCTCTCCGGATAGGACCACAATCGCGACCTGTGTCATCTATTACATTGATCAAAATTTGAGCATTCCTATGTCCATTTTCCAAAATATAAAATAAGAGTCCATACAACTAATAAACCAGAGTCCAAATAAAAGCTAGAAAAACAAGATTCCGAAACAAACAAGAAGAAAGAAAAAATTCACAAAACCGAGCACAATGGTTTATCACCATCTCTAAGCATGCCTAGGGACCATCCTCGATCACGTACATGTGTAAGTGAAGTCTTCCTACTGCAGATTTTTTGACTTATTCCATGCCATCCCGATTAATTGATGACAAGTTGATGATGATGCCTTGACCCAATGCCATTTTCATTTGAAGTGGACGGTGGCAGCTCCTGTTCCATCGCCGCAACCCGAGTCCTTACATATTGTTGTAACTGATGATCCCTCATGTGTTCCTCAATGATATCCTTCAAATGCCTGCAGTCATTTGTATTCTGCCCATCCAGCTCATGGAATAAGCAGCGGTTTTCTAATGTCCGTTCACGTTCGGAAGGTTCCCTCCTTACCGGCCTTCGATACAGAAGGCGTCCTCGAGTATCCAGATATATCTATTCTAGGGCTTCATTTAATTCTGAGTAAGAAGAGAATTTGGGCTCTCCCCTCTATCGCTTCGATCCATCGAAGCTATTGTCCATGTTTCATTTGCCCTTGTCCTTTACTGAGCCTTCACCGGGTGCTTCTCCACCCCGTGCCCTATTAACTTTCGTTGCCTCTTTATCATCTTTCGCATCTTCTTGTCGCAGAAACCTTTCTGCTTCATGGTAGAATTCTCAAAGATCCATCGGTGGATCCTGTATTAGTGATACCTTAAAATATGAATTATCTGCAACTCCTGACACTACCGCCATCAAAACCATCGATAGATCTGGTCGATCCACCGAGACAACTGCCAAATTGAACCTGGTTAAGAAATTCTTGAGTGATTCTCCTGTCCACTGCTTTACTACTATCAGTGTCATCACATTCTTGGGTCTCGTAATGTGAACCCGAAACTACTTCATAAATCTTTCGACCAATTCCGTCCATGTGCTAATAGAACCACTCTCCAACTATCTGAACCATAGCGCAGCTATATCCGTTAACTACAATGGGAAGCATCATGCCAGGACCTCTTCCTAGTACTTCCATGTGTCGTATATACCTCATCATATGCATAATTTGATCCGACTTTCCTTCATAAGCTTCCAGTGTTGGTAGTTTTGAATTCTGGTGAATTTCTAGCATTCCTGATAGTATAAGCGAATGGACTTCTATTTACATCCTCCAGATCCCTGTTCACTAATCCTCCATGCATAGCTCGCCTGATCATCCCTGCAAACCTGTTATTGTCTTCCAGTGGTAGTCTCCTATCATCATGTCTAAGCTGCCTTCCGTTTCTACGAGGGAATTCTGGAATGTGTTGCTCTGGTTGAGCATCCAAATTCCGATTCACACCAAGCTCCATGGAATTGATTGTAGGTCCTCCAGCAACGCAATCAACCAGACCTGAGGGCATGACCCTAGCCTTTGGGGATTGGTGTCGATCCCTCTAAGATGGACGGGGTTTGCCCCCGGCTGCTCTGTTCCATTCCCTTGTCCATTGGCTCCATTTCCATATTCCCAAATTATGATTTCTAGCGATTCTTGCTGCTTCAACTCCTTGATCTAAGTTGTCATTAGCCCTGCTGCTCCATTCCCTTGATTCTGTGCTCCAGCTTGTCCAATCTGTCAAAGTAAATTATGCATCATCTCCTTCTGTCTTTTCAGCATCCGCTCCTGCATTTCGTTCATCATTGTTTCCATCTCCTACCTAGTGATGTAGGCGGAAATTTGATTAGCTCCAGCTCTTGAGGAAGCCTCCTGACTCCTTTCACGATGGCTTCTATCCACTACCTATCTTCTTGTAGATTGCTTCACCATTGCTTTAAATCCAAGCTCCAAATCTTTTCCAAACTCTAAATCTGAATTCCAAATCCGTGGGGGCTAGCTTTCTCAGTGAAAGCACTAAAATGTTGAAGTCAAAATTGGCCACCAACACCTAGTTGTATGAAAGCACCAATATACAGTCATAGATCTCGGATAGTATTTTATATAGAGAATATAATATAAACAACAAACAAATTAAAAATGAAAGCAAGTAAAAAGAGACAAGATTTATAGTGGGTTTGCTAACTCCGGCCAACATCCACTCCAGAATAATCCATTTTATTATATTATAGTTTGTTTACAGTTACAATCTGAAATTCAAGAATAAAATTGGCAAGGTGTAGCCCAGGTAAAGATAAAGAGAAGCAGAAAGAAGATTCTTTTTCTGACGTCATGCCTGCTGTATTTGTAAGGGAGGACGTGCACGGATTGAGCTGAAATTTGGACAGAAGGTTCGGGAGACCAAGACGAGGCCATCCAAAAATTTCCAAGCCTATCAGGACCCACAATATTGATCGGTGCCCATCCCTATTAGTGCGTTAAATAGGCTACGATCCCCATGAGGGGTGCCCAATGACGTTAGCTACCTACTCCCCAAATTTCGTGCAATTCCGACGTACGGTTTGTGAGATATCGCATTTTCCGTAAAGTAATGTTGCTTGAATTCTGATTTCTGCCGATCTCTCCAAAGGGAGTTATGCCGATCCCTCTAACTTCTTCCAATTGGAATGAGATCCATAGATGGTGTTCCACATGTTGTAGTAAGCTTGTATTCCAAGTTTCATATTCATAGCATGTGTAGATTTTGAGATGTTGATCGACCTTCGCTATAAACTTTGGTTCAGCCGATCCCTAAGAAGGAGGAGGGTCGATCCCTATTGAGGGATAGAGACTGATCCCTACAAACTTCTCCAAATTCCATGCGATTCCTAGGGGAGCTTCTCCATGTTGCATTATACTTAGCCTCCAAGTTTCACGCCAATTGGATTAGTAGAACTCGAGTTATTGATCAATCTTTGTTGCAATATGTTGTGAACGCTGGTTATAGCCAATCCCTATAAAGGGAAGAGGGCCGATCCCTCCAACTTGCTCTATTTGATGTGCGATCCCTAGGGTAGACTCTCTAGGGTTCTCACATCTTGCTCACAAAATTTTATATGCATTGGACTTATGGACTTTGAGACATTTATTGTTTTCCATTAAGTTGTACTTACTTGGCTGAAATATGCCGATCCCTTTTATACCGATGCTTTTTTATACAATCTCTTTTATACCGATCCCTTTCTTAGGTGAGTAATTTGTCCATAACTTGCGCATACAAACTCCAAACGACTTGAGATTTTAAATGTAACCTCGTAGGGCCTTCCTTGTCACTTTATACCGATCTCAACCATTTTGGGACAAAAATTGAGGACATGTACCGATCCCCTAGGGAAAAGGATATACACTGACTTAGGATATTTTGGAGATTCTATTTTTTGGTCTTGGTTGATTATCGCTTCATATCATTACTTGCACGTGATTTCTGGACCTCACAATTATCGCTTTTGGCTACTTGCCTTGATAATCGTGACGTCTGTTGGGTTAAATTCACCTGTCTATTGCCTTGGCAAAAGGTGGGTTGACAATATCCAATATTCTTGGGGTGGGTATATGACCTGACTATATTTTGAATGGAGAGCGTTAGAAAAAGGATGCATGTTTTCTTTCCAACTTAATTTGTTTTTGCAAGCTTGTAGAAGTACGTTCTAACTTCTCAACTTGACCTTGATATTTCAATAGGTTGAGTAGATCATTGGGGACAATCATTTGCAATTGTTATGCTTCAAACTTCGCAATACTAATATGGAATGCAGAATTGGATCTTTCTGGCAATCACTGCAAAATACTCAACCTAGGATGAATTTACATAGGGTTGCATGATGCAATTAGAACTGTCAAACGCGTTGGGTTGGGTCAAAATGAGTTGGGTCGAGTTTGACCCAACCCATTTATGACCCATTCTTTTTTATCCATTTATGACCCAATCCATTTATGGCCCAATCCATTTAATAAGCGGGTTATCCATTTATAGAATTAAATTTGATTTGACTAATAAAAAACAAATAAATATAAAATAATTCTAATTCTAATTTTTACGTTTCGAATTTCGATAAAAATCAAATTTTAAAATTTTAGTTCTAATTTTCATCAAAACTCAAATATGGGGATATGGTAGCCTTTTATTTTCCAAGTACAACTGTCAGTCTTCATGGAAAACTACAATGTGCATTAACAAGATGAAGTATCTAAGTGTTCCATATTGTCCGTAATTTAGGTGAGAGTTAATCGGTCGAAGTTTCGCCTTATTTCGATTTAGTATGAAGAAGTTATTGCAGTCTGAATAAAAAAAATAGCGGCTTCTGCACTAGGCGGAATTCAAATATGGGGATGTGGTAGCCTGTTATTTTCTAAGTACAACTGTCAGTCCTCATGGAGAACTACAGTGTGCATTCATAAGACGAAGTATCCAAGTGTTCCATATTGTCCCTAATTTAGGTGGGAGTTAATCGGTCGAAGTCTCGCTGGATTTCGAGTTAGTATAAAGAAGTTATTGCAGTCTGAACAAAAAAAGCCGCTTCTGTACTAGGCGGAGTTCAAATATGGAGATGTGACAGCCTGTTATTTTCTAAGTACAACCGTTAGTTTTCATGGAAAACTACAGTGTGCGTTCACAAGATGAAGAAACTGAGTGTTCCATATTGTCCGAATTTATGTGCGAGTTAATCGGTCGAAGTCTCGTCTGATTTCGAGTTAGTACGAAGAATTTATTGCAGTCTGAACAAAAAAAAAATAGCGGCTTCAGCACTAGACGGGAGTTCAAATATGGGAATGTGGTGGCCTGTTATTTTCTAAGTACAACTGTCAGTTCTCATGGAGAACTACAGTGTGCGTTCACAAGATGAAGAAACCGAGTGTTCCATATTATTAGTAATTTAGGAAGTTCATCGGTCGAAGTGTCGCCTGATTCTGAGTTGGTATGAAGAAGTTATTGCAGTCTGAAAAAAAAAATAGCAGCTTCTACACTAGGTGGAGTTCAAATATGATGATGCGGTAGCCTGTTATTTTCTAAGTACAACTGTCAATCTCTATGGAAACCTATAATGTGTTCAAATTCTTATTTTCAAATTTTAAGTTTTAATTAATGGGTGAAGGGGTTACAAATTTATATTCCTTTTAAAAATGGATCAACCCAATCCATAACCTATTTAATAAAATACATAAATGGATTGATCCAACCTATTTATAAGTAAGATAAATGAATTGGATTAATTGATTGGGTCATATTTTGATACGTCTAGATGGAACCATTTTTTGATGAGTGGTACATCTCAAACCCTCGTTCACAAAACTATGAACAGTTTTTTGACATTGATGCATTCATATGACATGGATGCAATTTAGCATTTTCTACTCTTTTCATAATCACCCAAATAAATTTGCCTTAATATATTCTCGCAAGACAAGTCGGATTAAAGACACACGCACTTTTTAAAGAATTATACCATGTGGCATTTTGGCATAAAACTCAATCAAGTACCTTTTGCTCTCTAGTTTAATTTTCATTTCTACTATTATTTTTTTATTTTTAAATGCAAATCTTTAGTAATTATACAGGCACATAATTTATCATCTGGATAGGATAAGTTCAGAATTTATGAAATCTATCATGTTAAACACAATCTATGGGACATGCCAGTTGGTTGTGAAGTCAGAATATAATCGAAACTAAGGGTCCGTTTGGTTTCGTTTTGAGTTTTGATTTTTGTGTTTTCAATATACATTACAAAATACAAGAAAACATGAGAAATTTTTTTTACAATTTTTAGCCATTACAACGATGGACGGAAAATGAAGAAGATGAATTGTTTTCCGTCCTTTTGTTATGTTTCAAAACAAGAAAAATCAAATAAACTTATTTTTTATTTTCTATATTAATTCAATTTTTCAAAATTGTGTGTTTTCCAACAATGCATAAGAAATGCGCATTTTTGTTTATACGAAAATAAAAACAGCAAACCAAACAGCAAACCAAACAGGCCTAAGATTATGAAATCTGTTTTCAGAATTATTGTTATTTTGAATATAGGAAATAACAGAGCAACCAGTTGTGTAGCAGGCTAGCGACATTATCATTTCCTACATCGGGTGCAATCAAATAACTTTGCTAGGAGTATATCAAGTTCATATTATTTTATTATTGTTAAATTATCATTCTAGAACATTGGACACGTGTCTTACTGACTAACAAGAAAGTTGGTACTTATTTTGGATAACCTGGAATTAACGATTAGTTTTACTTAAAAAGGCCAAACCAACCGCCAAGACTAGAACGTATTTCGTTATCAACAGCTTTAGAGCATTTCGGAGTACCAAACCAAGAAATTCACCTCCGCATGCAACGTAGCATACACATACCTTTTCTTGTAATGCAATAAATATTGTAGTTCTAATTCTGAACAACTTCTATTGACATTTGTGCTCCACCATAACCTAATTAGTACAAGTTTTCAATTTTATTAGCAACCTAAATTGTGAATATTCTGGTTTCTCCACCTTAACGATTTAAAAATTCCAGCTGGAGCTGTGCTTGTGTTCTGAATATATTGCACCTTCTCTACTATAGATGATACTGGTGTGGAAAGCAACCTTTTGTTTCTAAGTTACATCGTTGAATAAATCCCAAAACAGCATTTTTATTTATACTATCAAACCCAATTCTGTAGTTAAATTGTAATCAGGTAAAAAACGTGGTTATAAAAAGCTCAAGAATTGTTTTTGATATGTTTGAATTTTAATACCCAGATTTGATTTGATTTTAGACGTATGAAGAATTATTTGAGAGAATCCATGTAGGATGGCATGGGAGAGCCTCGTGTATACATACTTCACATGCTACTAATTAAGTTTCATATTGCTTTTTGACCACAAGACAATTTAACATAATGGAAAAAAATTCCTGTTCCATGTTAGCAGGTATTAATCTTGCAAGTATAAAGCTTATCCATGATAATCACCTGAGTTTCATTGTCCAAAACATTAGTGTATATTTTCATTAGAGGAATTAGATCAAGGTTCAACTTTCCGTTTGCCGTTTCGTTTCGGTCGTCGAAGAAATTCAAATTTTCGATTTTATTTCGCAAATTCTGCTTTAATTCCGATTTGAGCATTCTGGTACTTTTTTTTAATATGTCAATAAATATGCAATACTAATACTAAATAATATATTATTCAAATTACATAAAAGATACAAGACATATGACACAAAAAAATTAATATCAAAAACTATTTCTTTAAACATCATACGAATTATGGTCATTATTGCCACAACATAAAACTGTTATTAACCTAATTATAGTTAAATTGTTATCCAAATTAATCTCGCACACAACATAAATTACCCCATCTATTAAATAATAGTAAAGCGTAAGAAATTCAAGCCCTCTTATTAATTGTAAGAGCTTTCTCTACTCTCCTTAATTCTCTCTCTAGATATTTTAGTTTCAAATTTTTATAATTTATCAATTTATAGTTATTTTACTAAACTTCTAATGTCAATTTATAATCAAATACATACTTTTAAAATTTTCTATAATTATTCACAAATTTCTTTTTAGTTCTCATCTAATATTTTACATTTAAGTCCATATATTTAAATTAATTACGTAATTCAAAATTTAAACCATTTGATAAATTGACTTAACTAATATTAGATACGTTGTGTAAATCCTAAAATACCAAAGTAGCATCAACAAACTGGTAAAAAAAAATTTCTTTTGCATACAAAGATATGTAAATCACATAGCATAAATTATATACATCAACAATAATAACAAATTGATTTTCTAATTTGTTTATCTCAATGAAATTATTTGCATTGTACTGAAAAATTATATTTTTAGCTTTACACACCTATATTTTAAATTTCTATAGTTACTTACAAATCCTTATTAGTTCCCTCCTAATATATTTTTACTCATATCCATGTATTAACCAATTATGTAACCTTTATTTTAAATCATACAAAATAAATTGATTAACTAATATTTATTAATTCATTTAATAAATCTTAAAATATACCGATTTAAGTAGGTATACAACACTCATATATACAAGCGAAGATGATAAGATTGTTATTTTTATTCATATATATAAAGGTATATGGATCACATAACATAAAATGTAAACATAAAATAATATATTTTTAATTCATCATTCATTTATCTTTAAAAAAATCATGCATTGTAGTACAAAACTTCGTTTTTTACCACCTTTAAATAATAAACTTATATATTACAACAGTGGGATGTGAAAGCACGGATTACTCTAATACAAATTAAGTTACGTAGACATTCTCATTTTCAACGTTATATTATTACAACTTTAAAAGGATAAATTTATATTTTACAATATTGGGATGTGAAAGCACAGATTACTCTAATAAAAATTAAGTTATGTAGACATTTTCATTTTCAACGTGATATTAAAACTTACCCAACTCATAACCCAAATTAACGCTACAGATTTATTATATATTATTATTATTATTATTTTGCAAATATTGAAGTTGTAAACATGACACTCATACAACAACGTGAAATTTATGATTAACTGCTAAGTTAAAAAAAGTTTACTAATTGAAATCTCAAATAATGAATAAAAGTTCATGCGTAGATAAGTTGATCGTAAGATGTTTTTCTCAACTACAACTACATACAAAGTTCTTCTCATTTTTACCCTACTTTCTAACATTCAGCTACATATATTTAATTAGTTAAGTTGATCATTAATTTAAAATATTTAATACATTCAATTACTTAATATTTGTTATTTCATTATAAATCCTTAAAAATATATATACAATATTCATATTAATAGAAATGGAAAATTCAATTTTTTCATCCATTTATATAAAAAATATATGTATCACATAGCATCAACTATTTATATATATAGCAATAGAAACACACATATACGCGCGCACGCACATATATATTGCTATTATCGAGTTAGGACAATAATTCCGACGAGAATATATGGTTGGCGACCCTCTACTTATATCCGAGTGTTGCATGTCATTTTAAATTATAAATTTCTTTATTTCAATAAATTTATCATATACTGCTTAAAAATATTCAATTTTTAACAATAATTAAAATTTAAAAATTATTGTTTAACAACACTACCGTGTGCAACGCACGGGTTACACACTAGTCCAAATAAATTGCAATTACCCAGCCAACTATTACCAAATCAAGTAGTCCAAATAGCCTAGTTATTCTTCTCATCTTCTCGACAAATTAATTCAACAACGGAAAAAAATCATGAATCTTCAACGTCGCCATCCAATACCTCGTCGTTCAAGCTCGAGATCTCATTCAATCTTCGTCGCTGATTAGACTTGTCAAACGGGTCGGGTCGGATCAAAATGAATTGGTTCGAGTTTGACCCAACCCATTTATGACCCATTCTTTGTGACCCATTATGATCCAACCCATTTAATAAACGGGTTACCCATTTAGCCTATTTAAAGATTTAAATTCGATTTGACTAATAAAAAACAAATAAATATACAATAATTCTAATTCTAATTTTTACAATTTGAATTTGGATAAAAATCAAAATTTAAAATTTTAATTCTAATTTTCATCAAAATTCAAATACGGGGATGCAGTTGCTTGTTATTTTCTAAGTACAACTGTCAATTCCCATGGAGAACTACAATGGCCGTTTACAAGATGAAGTATCCGAGTGCTCCATGTTGTCTGTAATTTAGGTGGGAGTTAATCGGTTAAAGTCTCGCTTGATTCTGAGTTAGTATAAAGTAGTTAATGCAGTCCGAACAAAAAAAAATAGCGGCTTCTGCACTAGGCGGAGTTCAAATATGGGGATGTGGTAGCCTGTTATTTTCTAAGTACAACTGTCAGTCTCCATGGAGAACTACAGTGTGCGTTCACAAGATGAAGTATTCAGATGTTTCATATTGTCTGTAATTTAGGTGGGAGTTAATCGGTCGAAGTCTCGTCTGATTTCGAGTTAGTATGAAGAAGTTATTGCAGTCTAAACAAAAAAATAGCGGCTTCTGCACTAGGCGGAGTTCAAATATGGGGATGTGGTAGCCTGTTATTTTCTAAGTACAATTGTCAGTCCCCATGGAGAACTACAGTGTGCATTCACAAGATGAAGTATCCGAGTGTTCCATATTGTCTGTAATTTAAGTAGGAGCTAATTGGTCGTAGTCTCGCCTTATTCCGAGTTAGTATGAAGAAGTTATTGCAGTTTGAACCAAAAAAATAGCAGCTCCATCACGAGGCCGAGTTCAAATATGAGGATGTGGTAGCCTATTATTCTCCAAGTACAACTGTCAGTCCACATGGAGAACTACAGTGTGCGTTCACGGGATGAAATACCCGAGTGTTCCATATTGCCCATAATTTAGGTGGGAGCTAATCGGTCGAAGTCTCGTCTGATTCTGAGTTAGTATGAAGAAGTTATTGCAGTTTACAAAAAAAATAGCGGCTTCTGCACTAGGCGGAGTTCAAATATGAGGATGCGGTAGCCTGTTATTTTCCAAGTACAACTGTCAGTCTTTATGGAAAACTATAACGTGTGTTCAAAATTCTTATTTTCAAATTTTAAGTTTTTAATAAATGGGTAAATGTGTTGTGCATTTATAACCCTTTTAAAAATGGGTTAACCCAACCCATAACTCATTTAAAAAAAATTCATAGATGGGTTGACCCAATCCATTTATAAGTAGGGTAAATGGGTTGGGTTAATCGGTTGGGTCATATTTTGGTAGGTCAATCGATGATGGATGACAGGCCGAGATCCCCTTCGATCATTGGCGTCAATGGATGCTTCCTGAAATCAGCAAGCATGGATCTTCAAATTTAGTAACAAAAATGAATTTGCTTTTTATTTGGTCGGAATTTGCTGAGTGAATGAGGTGAATGTTTTTTTTTTTTACTTTTTTCCCTGACCATAAATCTGAATTTGCTACATTTTTCGGTCCTGTCCACACTGGAACTAGAACGGAACCTTTGAAATTCCAATGTGTCGATCGGACATTTGAACCGTGAATTAGATAGGATAAGAAACTTCAAGCAAAATTTTATTTTTAAGACATTAACTAGTATAAAGGAAACAAACCTCATTTATCCAGATCCCAGTATCTCGTCTCCACGCTGCAAACTCCTATCACCATTACCAGTATCATCTACCGCATCCCTCAGTGCCACTCATCATCTAAAGCCCCGGGTTCTACCACCTTAAATGCCATCAACATAATCGTAAATCCTAGCTGCCATCGCCCGACATCATTATTAGTTTTTTTCTCCTCAACCACTAATCCTAGCTACCACCTCATCTTGCTACTTCACAACAATGATGTTCCATCTAGCGTGCTCCTCTTCGGCGTCTCCTCTTACCAGAGATGTTGTCGATCATCAGAAAAAAAGCTACAAATAATATAAAAAGTACTAGTTTAAACTAGCATTGTGTGTGTAATGCTCGTGTAAATTATCATCATATTCCTATAATGCTAGTTTGTAATTATTGGTATTATATAAATATATATAATGCTAGTTTCACTAGCATTATATTATATGTAGTGCTACATTAATTTTTACAATTCACATAATGCTAGTTATAATCGACTTCAGCGGCGGAGCTAGCTTTTTTCTTTTGGTAGGGCTAAAAATTGGACAAAAAACAAAATCCCAACCCTTAGAGCAAGAAAAATTCTTTTTCCCATATGAGCAGCAGAAAAAAAAATTGGATAGCCGATGAAGAGTGTTAATCCAAGTAAGCGTAAGGGTTTTGGACGTTCGAGAGGATAGGGTGGTAAGCAAGACAAAAGATGTGAAAGGCACAACATGCGTTGGCATGAGTCAAAGGATTGTGGGGTTAAAATTTCAATGATAAAATGTTATAATTGCAATCAGATGGTGGAAGAGTATATGGATCGATAATATAGTTAAAATACGACTAGCAAGTGCGGAATTATAAATAATAATAAATGGCAGTAATAAAAATGACACCAGGGATTTTTATACTGGTTCCAACTTCTCGTTCTACGTCCAGTCCCAGACTCCTTCTGGAATTTCTCTAACAACCCTCACTTAACCCGGAGGAACAGGTATTACACCGCCTGAGCAACCAAACAAGACTTTTCCGCCTAAGCAACCGAATAGGACTTCAAATACAATTTGGAAAATTGTTTCTTGACTTGTGTGTTCTTTGAATAACACGAATATAGTCAATGTAGTACACCCTTCCTATAATCTTCTTGATATGATGATTTGAATGTGCAAAGATAGGAAGTAGAGAATTGAAAGTCACTTGTGATTATGATAATACAAAGCAAGTATAGATAGAAAGAATTGGTATTTAAAATAGTGAATTTTCATCTCTATTTATAGTATTGAATAGTCTTAATTTAATAGTTGCAACTATTAGAAGAAGTGCAACTCTTGGTGAAGAAGACAACTCTTCAGAATTTGATATTTCATGAAGAGATGTTTCAGTTCGTCAAGTTCAGATGTCTGAGAGAAAAGTGACAGATGTCTGAATAAAGTTTGAAATTCAAAAATACAAGAAGGAAAACAACAGTCATTTCAGACGTCTGTCTTTTAATTCAGACGTCTGTCTTTGGTGACAGACGTCTATTATTAAATTGACAGACGTCTATTTCATATAGAAATAGAAGCACTATTTACATAGAGTTTAGACGTCTGTTATATTATCTTTAGACGTCTGATATTGATGTCAGACGTCTGAATTAATATACAGACGTCTAAATCTGTACTGTTTTGTTCCTTCCTTTATTTTAGCACTTTTGAACTTGAGATATTATATAATTTTGAAAATATTTTTGTATATCTTTTAAATAATTAAAGATATTTATTATTTTAAAGCATGATTTTCAAAAGTATATTTGTGTGTGTGTGTTTTATCATCATATCAGAGATTGTACGAAAAATATCTAACTTAGAAATAATAAAAATTTGAGAACTTAATCTTGTTGATGATATGATAATAGCTTCTCTTGTAGATTCCTGCAAGAATATTTGACATTATAGTATATAGGTTGAAATATATAGTTGTCGCATTAAAATCGAAGAAGGCAGGTTCCAATATTCTCTCCCTTTTTGACGATGACAACTATATAATTCAACGGTTAGTATAACCATACCTTTTGCTCCCCCTGTCAATATGACCAATTTATATAGCAGAAATGTTATTATTTCTCCCCCTTTGTTATTAACAAAAAGAGTTGTAGGGGGTGTTAGATATAGAGAAATGACAAAATTGTGAATAACAAAATAGTTCGCTTGTCCAAAGCGTTCCTTTATCTCGATGAAGCCTAATTTTTGGATTGTTGACATTTGCAAGAAATAATAGGATACTAAGTCTACAAATGTTGACTTGATTGTCTTTGAAATCAATAAGACTAGTGATCTGAGATCTATCAGTATAGAGCCTAAGTTTGTACGTAGGAAAATGATCAAGGTCATGAAAAATACCATGAAATGATGGCAGAGAAGATAGATGTTTGTAACGAGCCATACTTCGGGGTTCATGGTAGAGCCAAGCTGCAATTTGATCTTCTGAAGGGAGAATATGAGGAGCTTGTTGAGAAGAATCCCCTTTTTGTTTCTTTGATTTGGGCGCCATTTTAATTTGAAGAAGGCTAGGGTTTTGAATTTTGATTTTGAGAAAAAAATAGACGTGATGAAGAAGAGAAACCGTTAGTATGATTTATATTGTTTTCTTTCTAACAGAGTTTCAGACGTCTAAAAAATATACAGACGTCTGAAGTTCTGTAGATAAGAAACAATTCAGAGAAGTTTAGACGTCTAAATTATTATAACAGACGGCTAATAAGAATGACAGACGTCTAAATAATAGTGACAGACGG
Source organism: Allium fistulosum (assembly GCA_030737815.1). NCBI lineage: Eukaryota > Viridiplantae > Streptophyta > Magnoliopsida > Asparagales > Amaryllidaceae > Allium > Allium fistulosum. The sequence continues at coordinate 537,817,359 of CM060901.1, read as the reverse complement.
CTCAGTAGGTTCAAATTGAAATAGAGAGTAAAAAACATTTTGAACTAAAATCAGACGTCTGAAAATTTTATGTTAGACGTCTATATTGGAGAAAAACGTCTGTTATTTTCAGACAGACGGCTAATTTTTATACCAGAAAAATTGAAAATTTTTAAACTTAATTTAGACGTCTGTGATAAATGATTCAGACGTCTGTGTGGCTGAAAACAGTAAAAGAAGATGTTTTACAGACGTCTGTATGTCTGATGTTTAATTTTGTTGCTTAGTTTAATGAAAAAAATATATTCAAATATTTATTTATTTTGAAAATACAAAGCAAACATGAATAACCAAATCAACATACAATCATATATATATATATTATCTACTTAGGAGTCTTTGGAGTTTTTGGAGACTTCGGAGACTTCCCTTTGGATGATTCGTGTTGATTGTGTTCATCAGACTGTTTAATGGGAGACCATTGAGGCTGACGGTCCTACGAATTTGGGGAAACATGAGGACGTTGAGGTGAATGAATATGTGCATTTGTGTTGATCGGAGATGAACCACATATTTTTGCAGCACAACGTTCAAGAAAACTGAGTCGTCTACCATGACTCTTTTGCTCAAAATACATTTCACGCTGAAGATTAAGTGTTTCCCTCTGATAGTGATGTAAGTCATCTATCTTTTCTTTAGTAGTTGGAGATGGAAATAAATTTCTTCGCGTGCGTTTATTTTCTGGCGTATACCCCGTATGATGACTTTGTGGTGGACATATGGGAATATAAGCTGGAGTTGGAGTTGGAAGTTCGAAAGACCCAGAACTAGGTGTTTCAAAATCAAATGACGAATATTCAGATGAATAGGAAGGCTCATCTGAAGATGAACCAGCCATTGTATATATGAATAAAGCAAAGTAAAAAAACATAATTGTATTTTGCTATTACCTTTGTATAAAAAAAATAAGCTGAATGACAATTTTCTTCGGAAAGAAGGAATTTATAAAAAACTGGAGGCTAAATAATGCATGGTTAAGATTAAAAGAAGAATAATTTAATTTTAACCAGAAAAAAATATGTGTGGATAAAAACAAGTTTTTTATATTAACCTTTAAATAAAAACAGAATTGAGTTGAAGTAAACTTCATAAACTTTTGAAAGAGATAATTCCAAGTTCTCGTCTCAATTTTACAAAAGTGTTTGCATTTAATGGTTTGGTAAAAATATCTGCTAATTGATTTTCCGAAGATACGAATTCTAGATTGATTATATCTTTTTCAATATTATCACGAAGAAAATGATGACGAATATCAATATGTTTTGTCCGTGAATGATTTACTGGATTTTTAGATAAATTAATAGCACTAGAATTATCACAGAAGATTGTAGATTTAGATAAATTAAAACCAAAATCTTGAAGAGTTTGTTGCATATAAATTACTTGAGCACATGCCAAAGCTGCAGATATATATTCTGCTTCACAAGTAGAAAGTGATACGCAATTTTGTTTCTTACTGAACCAAGATACTAGAGATCGTCCAATTAAGTGACAAGTCCCACTTGTACTTTTTCTATCCGTCCGACTTCCTCCAAAATCAGCATCACTATATGACACTAATTCAAAAGGACATTCTTTCGGGTAAAATAGTCCAAAATCTTTGGTTTTGTTGAGACAACGTAAAATACGTTTCACTGCTCTAATGTGTGATTCTTTAGGATTGGCTTGAAATCGTGCACACAAACAAACGCTCATCATTATATCGGGTCTACTAGCGGTTAAATATAATAATGATCCAATCATACTTCGATATAATTTTTGGTCTACACTCTTGCCATATTCATCTTTTTCAAGATGTATGGTTGTACTCATAGGAGTTGGTTTGGCAGAAGTATTTTCCATACCAAAGCATTTGATTAAATTATTACAATATTTTTCTTGATTTATAAAAATGCCATTATTAACTTGTTTAATTTGAAGTCCAAGAAAATATGTTAATTCTCCCATGTGAGACATTTCAAATTCATTTGTCATTATTTTAGAAAATTCTTGACATAATTTATCATTAGTTGATCCAAAAATAATATCATCTACATAAATTTGAACAATTAAAATATCATGTTTCTTTTTCTTAATAAAAAGAGTTTGATCAACCTTTCCAATTTCAAAACCAGAGTTGATTAAATAACTTTTTAAACGATCATACCAAGCACGAGGTGCTTGTTTTAAACCGTATAAAGCCTTTTTAAGTTTATAAACATGGTCTGGAAATTGTTCGTGTATAAACAAGGGAGGTTGTTTAACATAAACATTTTCTTTAATAAATCCATTTAAAAATGCACTTTTAACATCCATTTGATATAATTTGAAATCATGAAAGCAAGCATAGGCTAATAGGATTCGTATTGCTTCTAATCTTGCGACAGGAGCAAACGTTTCTTCATAGTCAATTCCTTCTTCCTGATTATATCCTTGTGCAACTAATCTAGCTTTATTTCTAGTGATATTACCATTTTCATCAGCTTTATTTTTAAAAACCCATTTAGTGCCAATAACTGATTGATCATTCGGTCGTGGAACTAAATCCCAAACATTATTTCTTTCGAATTGGTTTAGTTCTTCTTGCATCGCAATAATCCAATAATCATCAGTTGAGGCTTCCCTAATATTTTTAGGTTCTAAATTAGAAAGAAAAGCTATATGACCCATTTGATTTAGTTGATTCCTTGTTTTAACTCTTTCATCAATTTATCCTATTATATTTTGAATAGGATGATCTTTTAAAATTCTTGGTGGGGATTTTAATTCAGTTTCAATTTGATTAATAGAAGCGGTATTGTTAGGTGCATTGTTGTCAAAAGTAGAGTTTGAATTTATTATAATGTCTTCATCATCATTTGTTTTAATTTTGAAATTTTCATCAAATGATACATGAAGTGTTTCTTCAATAGATTTAGTTCTTTTATTATATATTCTATATGCTTTGCTTCGTTCTGAATATTCGATGAATATACATTCATCCGATTTTGGATCAAATTTTCCTAATTGATCTTTCGTATTTAAGGCAAAACATTTAGAACCAAACACTTTAAAGTAAGATATATTAGGTTTTCTACCGTTGAAGAGTTCATATGGAGTATGTTTAGTTAAAGGTCGAATAGAGACACGATTTAGGACATAACAAGCAGTAGCAACGGCTTCTGCCCAAAATTGTTTTGGAAGAGTGGTTCCATTCAATAGAGTCCTAGCACATTCTTGAAGTGTTCTATTTTTACGTTCAACAACTCCATTTTGTTGAGGCGTTCTTGGAAATGAAAAGTTATGAAATATTCCTTTCTTATTACAAAACTTCTCAAACATTTCATTTTCAAATTCACCTCCATGATCACTTCTAATGTTTTTAATTTTTAGATTTTTAATATTTTGAATACGTTTAGCAAAGATTTTGAAATTTTCAAATGTATCACTTTTGTTTTTCATAAATAAAGTCCAAGTATATCTAGAGAAGTCATCAACTATTACAAAAACATATATATTGTGATTAATAGATTGAGTCTGAGTTGGTCCAAATAAGTCTAGATGTAACAACTCAAGAGGTTGTAATGTTGAGATGATCTTCTTAGATTTAAAAGAAGATTTAGTTAGCTTTCCTAGTTGACAAGCATCACAAACGCTATTTACCTTAAAATTCATTTTAGGTAATCCTTTTACCAAATTGTTTTTGGATAATTTATTAATAGCTTTGAAATTTATATGACAAAATCTTTTATGCCATAGCCAAGGATCATTTTCTTTGACTAATAAGCACAAATTTGTATTATGATTTATTTTCATATTCAAAATATAAATATTACGATCTCTTACTCCTTCGAAAATAATATTTTTGTTATGATAAAAAATATTGCATTTATTTTCAGAAAATACTATGTTAAAACCTTTATCACATAATTGACTAATACTTAGTAAGTTATGTTTTAAATTTTTAACTAATAAGACATTTGTAATAAGAGGTAAATTAGATGTACCGTCATTGCTCACATCACCTTTGCCGATGATGTAACCTTTGGAATTATCTCCAAAAGTGACAGATCCTCCATCTGAGTAGATAATGTTAGTTAACATATTTTTGTCGCCTGTCATGTGTTTTGAGCAACCACTGTCTAGAATCCATTTTCCTCTTTTCTTAATCGGTACCTGCAAAAAATATTGAAATTCTATTGGTACCCAATTCCTCTATTAGGGTCCTAAGGGTTAAATCTTAGGAAGCCAAACCTAGTTGGGTTTAGAGTTCCCTTTAAAAATAAAATTTTCATTCTTATGTACAGACATAATGAAAGATTTAATGTAGTTTTTCCTAATCAAATTATTATTAGTTTTTGGAACCCAAATCATAATTGATTTTGGATGAATAACTTTTGAAGAAGCTTTTTGAGTGGATATAGATTCCTTTTTCTTGAAATTAGTATATAAAGAATCATTATTTTTAGAATACTTTTGTATTGGTTTTTTATATCCTAACCCCTTTTTATTTGAACAGGTTTGAGAGTTCTCAATTATTTTAGAGAGACTCTCTCTTCCACTGTTAAATTTAGAAACGTTTTTAGAAATATTTTCCAGTTTTGTTTTAAGATTTGATACTTCTATATCAAGTGTTTTAATATTAGAGTTTAAATCATAATTCTCTTTTGCTAATTTAACATTCTCATATTTCTGTCTTTCTATTTCACTGCTTAAATCAGTGAATTGAGATGTTATATTAACATAAGATTCTTGAGATTTTACTAACTCTTCCTCTAATATTTTCTTTTCATCTTTTAACATGTCAGTTTCTATTTCAGTTCTATTTAATTTTCCTAAAGCATCTTTATATTTACTCTTTAGGATTCTAAGTTTATCTAACAATTCAGAGTTTATTTCTATTAAATCGTCAAAAGTTAGATCACTTACATCATCATTTGTTGCCATAAAACAAACATTGGCTTGTTCTGAATCACTGTCATTATCACTGTCTGATGAAGATAATTATGTATCATCCCATGTAACTGAGAAGGCTTGTTTCTTTTTATATTTGTCCTTTTTGAGATTATTCTCTTTCTTCCGATCAGGACAATCTTTCTTTATGTGGCCCTTCTTGTGACATTCGTAGCATTCAAGAGATGAGCTTGATGGCTTATTAAAACCCTTGTTATTTCCAAATTTATTACCCTTTTTGAATTTTAAGAACTTTTTGAAATTCTTAGCTATAAATGCCATATCATCTTCTGATTCAGAGTCTTCTTTTTCTGCTTGAAAAGCGATAGTTTTCTTGTCCTGTGCTTGTGCTCGTCTTGCCTGTAAATTTACTTCATAGGACATTAGATTTCCTATTAACTCTTCTGTTTTTATGGTTGAAATATCATTAGCTTCTTCGATAGCTAAGACTTTTCGTTCCCATTCATCAATTAAAGAGTTAAGGATTTTTGATACAACATCAGATTCACTAAAATAAATTCTAAAGCTAAAAGTGAGTGATAAATATCCTGGAATCTAGAGTACATTTCACTAATACTTTCTCCTTGTTTCATCCTAAAATTTTGAAATTGGTTTTTAAACATAGAAATCTTGCTTTGTTTTACTTTATTTGTTCCTTCGTGAGTAACCTTAAGAGTATTCCAAATTTCATATCCAGTTTTACAGATACTGACTCGATTGAATTCATTTTTGTCTAAAGCGCAAAATAACATGTTCATTGCTTTTGCGTTTGCAATAGCATCTAGTTTTTGGGTATTAGACCATGTAGCATACTCTGTAGTAGGAATATGATATTCAGTTTGAATGATATTCCAGGTTTCAAATCCACTTGCTTGCATAAAAATTCTCATTCTAGTTGACCAATAACTATAATTTAATCCGTTAAACAATGGTGGTCGTGTAGTGGCTTGTCCCTCAGTAAAACTGTTGCTAGTGTTATTGTCCATATTATTAAAATATCAGATAACTGTGTTATAGTTATGTGATGACCTTGCTCTGATACCAAATGAAAGAGTATATGGATCGATAATATAGTTAAACTACAACTAGCAAGTGCGGAATTATAAATAATAATAAATGGCAGTAATAAAAATGACACCAGGGATTTTTATACTGGTTCGAACTTCTCGTTCTATGTCCAATCCCAGACTCCTTCTGGAATTTCTCTAACAACCCTCACTTAACCCGGAGGAACAGGTATTACACCGCCTGAGCAACAAAACAGGACTTTTCCGCCTAAGCAACCGAATAGGACTTCAAATACAATTTGGAAAATTGTTTCTTGACTTGTGTGTTCTTTGAATAACACGAATATAGTCAATGTAGTACACCCTTCCTATAATCTTCTTGATATGATGATTTGAATGTGCAAAGATAGGAAGTAGAGAATTGAAAGTCACTTGTGATTATGATAATACAAAGCAAGTATAGATAGAAAGAATTGGTATTTAAAATAGTGAATTTTCATCTCTATTTATAGTATTGAATAGTCTTAATTTAATAGTTGCAACTATTAGAAGAAGTGCAACTCTTGGTGAAGAAGACAACTCTTCAGAATTTGATATTTCATGAAGAGATGCTTCAGTTCGTCAAGTTAAGATGTCTGAGAGAAAAGTGACAGATGTCTGAATAAAGTTTGAAATTCAAAACTACAAGAAGGAAAACAACAGTCATTTCAGACGTCTGTCTGTTAATTCAGATGTCTGTCTTTGGTGACAGACGTCTGTTATTAAATTGACAGACGTCTATTTCATATAGAAATAGAAGCACTATTTACATAGAGTTTAGACATCTGTTATATTATCTTTAGACGTCTGATATTGATGTCAGACGTCTGAATTAATATACAAACGTCTAAATTTGTACTATTTTGTTCCTTCCTTTATTTTAGCACTTTTGAACTTGAGATATTATATAATTTTGAAAATACTTTTGTATATCTTTTAAATAATTAAAGATATTTATTATTTTAAAGCATGATTTTCAAAAGTATATTTGTGTGTGTGTGTGTTTTATCATCATATCAGAGATTGTACAAAAAATATCTAACTTAGAAATAATAAAAATTTGAGAACTTAATCTTGTTGATGATATGATAATAGCTTCTCTTGTAGATTCTTGCAATAATATTTGACATTATAGTATATAGGTTGAAATATATAGTTATCGCATTAAAATCGAAGAAGACATGTTCCAACAGATGGGACATATGAAGAAGGAATGCCCTACTTTGGGAAAATTAATATAAGGTGAGTTATACACGGTATTATCTTATGTTTATATATAACATAAGATACACATATACGTGAAATAGAGTTGCATTCGAAATTTCGAGGATGAAATTCTTTTTAAGAGGGAGAATGTATTACCCCGTAGAATTTAGACGTATATTTTAATACTAGGGGGAAAATGGTAGTTTTACTAACATTAGAATTAGGTTACGGGGCTTATACCATTGCGTGGAGCTCATATTTCTAGTCAGAATGACATATTGGTTTGTTTGGATCGGAATCCGTATGAAGGAGTTACGCGAGTATTAAGTTGTGAGTTTTGATTTGGGTTAAATGTGCCTAAGCCCATTAGGCTGAAGCAACGATTCAGAATTAATATAATGGGCCGAGAAGAAGTTTTGATTAATACAGTTTTCCCATTTCAGTTTTTCTATCTTCTTCCTCTGTCTCAATGTAATCCTCAATCCTCTCTCAAATATAAATCAAACCCCAAAAATTTATATACCAAATTGATGAGCACGAAGAGGGCTACAAAATATATCAATCATTTTTGGAACTGGGAATCGTGGAAGGATTACATTTCCGGACAACAAAGCTTTTGGGGGAAAAACGATGGATTCTAGGGCTTTGTGACATAATTCGATGAGTGAAGAATATTACTGATGATATATTAGTTACACAAGAGTAGTATAATGTCATATGATTACTATTAGGCTAACTAAATACTAAAATTTGGAAGTATATGTTAGAAATTTAGTATTAAAATAATCATAGAGATTAATGATATTAATAATAGTTGAATTGGGTTTAGATTTCACTTATATCATTTATGTAATTGAAATGAATATAGTGGTTAGGTTATTGTAATTAAGAAATTAATATGAACATATTTATAATGCGTGACAAACGAAGGAATAGGATGGTAGATGTAACGACCCGTTTTTCCCTACCCTTTGAATAGATACTAAACCACATGTGTCCAACTCAATTTGCCCGAACAAGCGGATCATTAAGGGTAGAAAGAAAAATAAAGATAGAACGGAACAGAAAAATAGAATCTCACACGAATGGAATAACATATATTATTTTAGCAATAATCTTTACAGTGGAAAATTTTAAAACATATATCAGAGTCTAACCTAGATTCTGCCTGGATAGTTATAACACCTGCCCTTACAAATGCTGACAAAAAAATGCAATAGATGCAGCGGATAATAGAATATGTCTATACGATCGTAAAGATCTCCAGCTCTCCTCTGGAAACTCCAAGGGCCTTCAGCTAATCCTGAAACTACTCGAATCTGACCCGAGTATTAAAAATACCCGGACCAGGCTTGATAAACCAGCGTGAGATACTCGAAGTTTTAAGTATAGCTCATAACGATGTTATCAAAACCTTTGAAAAGAAGGGTATCTCATAAGACCACACCCACACATAAATATGGACGGGTTTGTACCTTATGATAACCAAAACACTTTTAGTGCCAAAATAATTTGATATTATCTTTAATTACATTCTTTTGGAAAACATCTTTCAAATAAACTTATTCAAGTAAGGTATCAATACTCGGACTAAGTCTAAGGGAATATATCCAGACTAGGTCAAACGGAATATACCAGATGAAATATGTGATACAAAAGGGGTAGCTGAAATGTTTGCAAAGCATTACAGCTATTTTGGGAATACAATCAAAACCGTAAAGCTCATATTGGAATTGGATTTTCCAACATGATAGGGAACCTCGATAACCACGCATAGCAACTGGAACCCGGTGGTTTTTCATGCAAGGACTCACACACCACTATTCCTCGTATTGCCACACTTCTTGATATCCGGTGTCTTCTCATGCAAGGACTCACACGCCACTATACCATAGAATAAGGGTCCGGTCTAGACACCTTGGTGACCTAGATCATACCCCGCTAGTCACCTTGAGGGATCATACGCCACCCTCGTCATACTAAGCCTGAAATATGTAACATAGTTCCCGTATCATTTTCGAGATGTGAGGCTTGGGAGTGAGGTTACGCTCAACTTAGACAAAGCCATGCTTTTCATACAAAACCATGCTTTAATCATAACATATTCCACTTTGAATGCCACATTGTCATTCCTTAATCACACAACTGATTTTTACCAATGTATAACTCCTAAGCTCGTACGTCTCAGAAAAGGGTGTTAAGCTAAGAGAAGTTGCCTTCTCCGCCACCAAGCAGATAATACGTTGATAGAGATCAATTTATGTTATCGGAAATGCACCGTCAGACACTCATCCATACAAGTTCATTCTAGGACTGAACGAAACAGAAGGCACTCCTCCTACTACCATTAGTAGCGAGTAGTCCTTGCAATCCGAAGATTTCAAAATACGATAGGACCACTGCTATAACATGTCTCTATATTGGGAGCTACCCAGAGAATGTCAATAAGCAGTCCTTTCGCTAATGAAGATCTCTGATCTTCAATAATCATCATCTTCAATACAACTTCACTTTCGAACGTATACATTAGTTCGAAGTGGTTTTCGGATAGGAGTTACCCCTAATCCGGCCCTGGTTCCATCGAAACTAATTATCGATAAAAAGATGTTTAGTTCATATATGGATATCAATCATTAATCAATTACTTTATCTTTTATTTAAATCAAATATCTTTCTTAGATATATTCTTTTTAATTTATTCCATTTTCTTTTCAAGAGTATATGGAATCATTAAGCCTCATTTATCAAATCATTTGGTTTATTTAAACCTTTCTTAAATCTTGGAATAATTCCAAATTATTTTCTCTTCTACTTAGGAAACATTTCAACATTATTTCTTTAAATCTTTCATTTAGAACTCCTCTTTAATCTTAGGAAATACCAAGTCATCTTATTTAAAATCACGTTTAAACCTTTAATAAAGATTTTCTATTTCCAAATCCTCATTTAAATGGGTTAAAAATATGTTATGTAAAACATCGTTACAACAAACCCAAAACCATTTTACTCAAATCCTTGTTTAAACACTTGGAAAATTCTTACTTTTTACTTTGGGAAAACCTTTTTAGAGCATCCGGGCTTTCCTTTCGATTTGTTCCACCCCTCGTCTAAAAGATAAAATGATGGCCAGATAAGTTTAGGGCACTGGTTGCTCCATTTCTAACCTTAGTTACACACCTTGTTTTACCATTTATATCTCACAAGCGGGACAAATGTACTAGTCGTTTCCGCATACTCAGTTTGTTATTACATTTAAGGAAATGATTTCTATTATATTGTTTAAGTGTTATAATAACCATTTATTTAAACTCTTTCTAAAAGAATTATAAAACTTTCAATTTATATTTAAAACACTTAATTATTCATTTAAAAACATTTATAAACGATTCTAGATAGAATCATTATGTTTAAATCTTTATTTCAAAAGTTATAGAAACTGCAGCAGAAAAGTGCTGCGAAAAGTGCTTAAAACAGCTTATTTGATTAAAACATTTTTTTTAATGTTTGAAAATTCTTATTTTCCAATTCAAATCCCTTTAAAACCATTTTAATAGATTTATCAAATTTATTCCATTTTTTTAATTGTTTAAAAATATCATTTATAAAGAAATTCCTTCTTGGATTCCGAACTGCAAAACCGCGATGTTTTTAGAAAATTGTTTTGGACATATTTCAAAATCTACTTAATGAAATCTTGATTTTCTTTCTTTGTTGGAAAGATATGGATATAATAGTTCGGAAATTTTTTATCTCGATGAAGTCTGAGCTATATTCACCCTCGTATACTCGTTTAACTTTTATGGCGCGAAATTGCGAACTATCATTACGCGACGCGCCTACTTTTGACTTGTTTTTCAATTTCTTTTCAAACTTCATGGAAACACTTTTAAATGTTTATAAAACATTCCTAAATCATTTTAAACTCATTTTATATAATATTTTTATATTTCAAACTCATTTTCCATTTCATTTCATATTATTATATTATATTATTATAATATCATTGTCAACCTTTTTAGATATTTTAAAATCATTAAGAGGCTAAATAATTTCCATACACATATTTATTTGGATTTAGACTCTCATTTAATTAACTATGGTTAATTTCTAACCATTTCTCTTATCATTTATCAAACCAAGTAATCATCCATATTAACAATCATTTAAACAAACAACTTTGCATCCAAGTTATCAAACATATTAATCATCTAAGATATTTAACTTTCATATTATTAAACTTGGAATTATCTGTTAATTCAAAAATGAGTACTCACATTTAACTTAATCGATTCTTCCTACCAACATTCTTATAAATCCACACTTCACCTAAACTTTTGTGAATTAATCATCACAAATGCTCCCTCTTTTCCAAACTCCAGAAAATTCGACAGCGCTTCCGTGACACCTTGAATTTCTCCTAGCTCCTTGGAATGAATTCGGCGTACTTCTTTCTCTAATTCTTGCTCCGAAGCTCTATGATATTGCTCCTCTCTTCTTGGTAGGTTCGGTCTAGAGTGGTGGAGCTCGAGTTTGGAAAGGTGGAGGGCGTACGGCCTTGGAGGAGGTAGGGGAAGGTATGGTCGAGGTGAGGGGAGAGGAGGTGGTGGTTTCGGCGAAGTTTTGAGGTTTTTTTTTTTTTTTTATTATTTTTTTTTTCTAGAAAATGGAGATGGAAGCCATGAATATGGAGATGAAGAAGAAAAAGAAAGTGAAGAAAAGTGGAGAAAAAATGTTGTGAGAAAAGAAGGGAATGGAAAGACTATTTATAGTTGAAGTTTGCTACACAAATTCCCCTATTACCCTTAACATAAAAGACCAAAATACCCTTAGATATTTTTTTCCAAACTTCACATTACAAAAAGTAAACTTAGCATCTTATTAATGCATTTCAAATCCTTACTTTATGTCCTTATCACTTAAGGAGTAAGAAAATTAAGTAATAATGATATTTCTTTTGATTTGACAAGTTTTGTTTTTATTAGTTTACTTTTGCTAATGATATTTCTAGAATTTTCTAATCTTAACTAGCAAAAGTAAACTTGATTAACTATTTGTTAATTACTTCATATATGTTAAAATGTTTATAAGAATATGTACATAAAGGTGCAACGACGTTGCGACAAGTTTAAATCGACAAAACGTTGAATTTTTACAAAATGTTTTACGGTCATATTTTGGCATTTTAGTTAAACTATTTATTTATGAAACCAAACTTAAAAATAAATTTCTTTTCATCTTTAAATAATTATAACGAGTGTATTTGACTTATAAAATAATATATATACAATATCAAAATTTATTTGCAAATATACGACATTGATATTTGTCAATGCGCGACGAAATTTGTCAACCGCAATAACAAAATATATATACAGTTATCAAACTTTTATCAACCAATTATTATCATTATATAATGATTTTAAAAGCAATTATTTATCCTTTAAAACAATTATTGGACTGTATATTCAATTTTATCGAAAACCGGCTTTTGTCAATTTTTGTCAATGTTACGGTAAAAGTCCAAAATCTTTATTCAATTCTAAAAATAAGTTCACCATTCTTATTTATTAAATAAAACATGATTATTTAAGTTTGAAAATTATATATTTGAATATTTAAATGCATTTAATATTTCATTTTCAAAGTGGTAAAATTTCGGATCGTTACAGACTTCCCCCCTTAAAAGAATTTCGTCCCCGAAATTACCCTAAAACAAACCCCAAAGGTATTTACCAAAAATATTTATCTTTAATCTTAATTCTTTAGGATATGCATAGACCATCCGTATGAAATATATGATTTGATCTCTTATTCGAATACACAACTTTTCTTCCGAACTAGTATCGATCCTTCAATCCTCTCGTGCGGACTCTAATCGGGCTTCTAGATCATAAACCTTTGCTTTCCTTGCATAGCTCTCAACTATGATAGAAAACTCAAGTACCTAACCAAAAACCCTCATCAATGATCGCCGTCAAGAATCGAGTGATAAATCCGTTTTCGGATTAGTGTAAACACCTCAAAGTTCCGTACTCGAATCTTAGATCAAATTTATGTAATGAAATGATCTATATATAACATATGTATTTATTAACCTCCAAAAATTTTCATCAAACTTTTATCTTAAGTTCAAACATTTTATAAAGATGTTTCTTTATATAATCCCTTTAATTATTTATTTCCAAATATTTTTATTAAAGGAAAATATTCTAAAGGAACCATTTTTCACTCAATAGATAATTTATCTTTATTATAAAAAAAATTGTTTTTTTTGTTTCTTTTTTTGTTCACAATCATTTTTACTTAGTATATTTCCCTTGATACTAATATTATTTATGAATAATTTTGTAAAACTATTACTTAACTTTATTATATCTTACAACTTATGCGAATCAATCACTTTTAAGTCCAAATTCTTGATTTATGCTACCAGGTTATAATTATCTTTTTAAAGAGTCATTATTTTACTTAAGCGTATAAATAGTTTGTGATTTAAATCTATATTTGTATGGTATACCTTTACATCCTATGAGTATATACAAATCCCAAATTTCAAATTGATTTTATTTAAATCCGTATGTTTAACAAATTTAAACTTTGTTGTAATTTACTATTATCTTAAATTCATAAGTTGTACAACTTATTCCTTATTTAATACTATTTTTATTTTTCTAGCTTTGAAAAACAAATTTTAAAACTACCCATATTTAAATCATCAAATTCTCATCTTTTAAATCTTTTTATCTATAAATCATATTTATAAATTTATACTTATCTAATTTCATTTACTCAACATATTTCAAAATCTTTTATCAAAACTTTTCATCAATTTCTTAGTTTTGAGTTAGGTATAAGTCATAAATTTTCGATCGTCCAAAATCATCGAAAATTCCGCTTTATCTTATCAATTGGCGATCCCGATTTATCTTTGGTTTAAACACTTTTATAAAGATTAATAATCAATTTATCAATTAAAGATTCACATTATCTCTTTAACTTAAGAAAATTATATAGATCGAGTAACTCCAAAACCATACCAAGGAACTGGGTACTACCGATAGTATTACATGTCCCTTTAACAAGAAGAGTAATACTTAAGTGAAGTATTTACCATCCGAACACATCTCTTCCCATTTTTAGGTTATTTTCTAGCCGCTCAAACTAGTTATCATAAAATACTTCTTTTTATTTGAAATAATACCATTACTATTTCTAAATCCTTTAGAGATTACTTTGTCTATAAAATCTATTTTATAAATTCATCTTATATTAACTTGCTTTATTTTAATCACCTTTAAATTTTCATATCTTCCATATCTATCTTTTATAAAATTATCTTATCTTTGTAAAATACCTCCTTTTTTTAGACATGCTCATTTATTATCTTATATTAATTCATTTATCTTAACCCAGTATTATTATCAAACAACTTATAGTCAAATCATGAAACTTAATTCATAAGGTGTTTGTTAAATCAACGGATGATAATAGTTAAAGGTTATCATTCCCTTAATTACAAGCTAACACACTATTAATAACTATACCATTTTCAAAAGTTATTTTTTTATAAATAATACATAAGCTTAGGTAAAATTATTTCATTTACCCAAATTTTTCAAAATCAGTGTGTCGGTTCGCCTTGTTTAAATGTTTAGGAACCCTCATCGATAACGGTGATAAGGCGCATCGATCAGGATCCATAAATCACTCAATAGATAAATCAACATAAAATATTTTATTAGTTACTAACAAATACGCACTCATATATAATACTCTCAAACTCATTCTAGGGTTTTACTAACCCTATCTATAATGAGTTACCCGTCCTAGGGTATTACTAACCCTATCTCTGACGAGTCTTACCCCAACAAAGCCTAGGTGTTCGCTCATCCTAAGCTCTGATACCAACGACCCGTTAATCCGTACCCTTTGAATTGACAATATACCACACGTGTCCAACTCAAATTGCACGAACAAGCGGATCATTAAGGGTAGAAAGAAAAATAAAGATAGAACGGAACAGAAAAACAGAATCTCACACGAATGGAATAATATATATTATTTCAGTAATAATCTTTATAGTGGAAGATTTTAAAACATATATCAGAGTCTAACCTAGATTCAGCCTGGAAAGTTATAACACCTGCCCTTACAAATGCTGACAAAAAAATGCAATAGATGCAGCGGATAATAGAATACATCCATACAATGATGAAGATCTCCAGCTCTCCTCTGGAAACTCCAAGCGTCTTCAGCTAATCCTAAAACTACTCGGATCTGACCCGAGTATTAAAAATACCTGGATCAGGCTTGATAAACTAGCGTGAGGTACTCGAAATTTTAAATGTATAGCTCATAACAATGTTATCAAAACCTTTGAAAAGAAGGGTATCTCATAAGACCACGCCCACACATAAATACGGGTTTTTACCTTATGATAAACAAAACACTTTTATTACCAAAATAATTTGCTATTTTCTTTAATGACATTCTTTTGGAAAACATCTTTCAAATAAACTTATTCAAATAGGGTATCAATACCCAGACTAAGTCTAAAGGAATATATCCGGACTAGGTCAAACGGAATATACCGGACGGAATATGTGATACAAAAGGGGTAGCTGAAATGTTTGCAAAGCATTACAGCTACTTTAGGAATATAATCAAAACCGTAAAGCTCGTATTGGAATTGGATTTTCCAACAAGATAGGGAACCTCGATAACCACGCATAACAACCGGAACCCGATGGTTTTTCGTGCAAGGACTCACACACCACTATTCTTCGTATTGCCACACTTCTTAATATCCGCTGGCTTCTCATGCAAGGACTCACAAGTTACTATACCATATAATAAGGGTCCCGTCTGGACACCTTGAGGGATCATACGCCACCCTCGTCATACTAAGCCTGAAATATGTAACATAGTTCCCATATCATTTCCGAGATGTGAGGATTGGGAGTGAGGTTACGCTCAACTTATATAAACCACGCTTTTCATACAAAACCATGCTTTGATCATAACAGGTTCCACATTGAATGCCACATTGCCATTCCTTATTCACACAACTTATTTTTACCAACTTATAACTCCTGAGCTCGTACGTCTCAGAAAAGGGTGTTAAGCAAAGAGAAGTTGCCTTCTCCGCCACCAAGCAGATAATACGTTGATAGAGATCAATTTATGTGATCAGAAATGCACTGTCAGACACTCGTCTATACAAGTTCGTTCTGCGACTGAACGAAACCGAAGGCACTCCTCCTACTACCATTAGTAGCAAGTAGTCCTTGCAATATGAAGATTTCAAATATGATAAGACCACAGCTACAATAAATGTCTCTATATTGGGAGCTACCCAGGGAATGTCAACAAGCAGTCCTTCTGCTAATGAAGATCTCCGGTATTTAATCATCATCTTCAACACGTCTTCACTTTCGAATGTATACATTGGTTCGAAGTGGTTTTCGGATAGAAGTTACCCCAAATCTGACCCCGGTTCCTTCGAAACCAGTTATCGATAAAAAAGACGTTTAGTTCATATATGGATATCAATCATCAATCAATTACTTCATCTTTTATTTAAATCAAATATCTTTCTTAAATTTTTTTTTTAAATTTATTCCATTTTCTTTTCAAGAGTATATAGAATCATTAAGCCTCATTTATCAAATCATTTGGTTTATTTAAACCTTTCTTAAATCTTGGAATAATTCCAAATTATTTTCTCTTCTACTTAGGAAAACATTTCAACATTATTTCTTTAAATCTTTCATGTAGAACTCCTCTTTAATCTTGGGAAATACCAAGTCATCTTATTTAAAATCACGTTTAAACCTTTAATAAAGATTTTCTATTTCCAAATCCCCATTTAAATGGGTTAAAAATGATGTTATGTAAATATCGTTACAACAAACCCAAAACCATTTTACTCAAATCCTTGTTTAAATCTTGGAAAACTCTTCACTTTTTACTTTGGGAAAAGCTTTTTAGAGCATCCGGGCTTTCCTTTCGATTTGTTCCAACCCTCGTCTACAAGATAAAAAAAAGGCCAGGTAGGTTCAGGGCGCTGGTTGCTCCATTCCTAAGCTTAGTTACACACCTTATTTTACCATTTAGATCTCACAAGTGGGACAAATGCACTAGTCGTTTTTGCATACTCGGTTTGTTATTACATTCAAGGAAATGATTTTTATTATATTATTTAAGTGTTATAATAACCATTTATTCAAACTCTTTCTAAAAGAATTATAAAAATTCCAATTTATTTTTAAAACACTTAATCATTCATTTAAAAGCATTTATAAATGATTCTAGAAAGAATCGTTATGTTTAAATCTTTATTTCCAAGTTATAGAAACTGCAGCAGAAAAGTGCTGCGAAAAGTGCTTAAAACAACTTATCTGATTAAAACAATTTTTATATTGTTTGAAAATTCTTATTTTCGAATTCAAATCTCTTTCAAACCATTGTAATAGATTTATCAAATTTATTTCATATTTTTAATCATTTAAAAATATCATTTATTAAGAAATTCCTTCTTGGATTCCGATCTGCAAAACCGCGATGTTTTTAGAAAATTGTTTTGGACATATTTCAAAATCTACTAAATGAAATCTTGATTTTCTTTCTTTGTTGGAAAGACATGAATATAATAGTTCGGAAAATTATCCACTTCATATACTCGTTTAACTTTTATGGCGTGAAATCGCAAACTACCATTACGCGACGCGCTTAGTTTTGACTTGTTTTTCAATTTCTTTTCAAAATTCATGGAAACACTTTAAATGTTTATAAAACATTCCTAAATCATTGTAAACTCATTTTAAATAATATTTTTATATTTCAAACTCATTTTCCATTTCCTTTCGTATTATAATATTATATTATTATAATATCATTTTCAACCTTTTTAGATATTTTAAAATCATTAAGAGGCTAAATAATTTCTATACACATATTTATATGGATTTGAATTCTCGTTTAATTAACTATGATAAATTTCTAACCATTTCTCTTATCATTTATCAAACTTAGTAATCATCCACATTAACAATCATGTAAACAACCAACTTTGCATCCAAGTTATCAAACATATTAATCATCTAAGATATTTAACTTTCATATTATCAAACTTGGAATTATTAGTTAATTCAAAAATAAGTACTCACCTTTAACTTAATCGATTCTTTCTACCAACATTCTTATAAATCCACACTTCACCTAAACTTTTATTAATTAATCATCACAAATGCTCCCTCCTTTCCAAACTCCAGAAAATCCGACAATGCTTTCGCGATACCTTGAATTTCTCCTAGCTCCTTGGAATGAATTCGGCGGTACTTCTTTCTCTATTTCTTGCTCTGAAGCTCTACGATCTTACTCCTCTCTTCTTGGTAGGCTCATAGAGTGGTGGAGCTCGGGTTTGGAATGGTGGTGGGCATACGGCCTTAGAGGAGGTAGGGGAAGGTATGGTCGAAGTGAGGGTAGAGGAGGTGGTGGTTTCGGTGGAGTTTTGAGGTGTTTTTTTTAACTTTTATTTTTATTTTATATTATATTTTTTTCTAGAAAATGAAGATGGAAGCCATGGATATGGTGATGAAGAAGAAGAAGAAAGTGAAGAAAAATGGAGAAGAAATGCCATGAGAAAAGAAGAGAATGGAGAGGCTATTTATAGTTGAAGTTTGCTACACAAATTACCCTATTACCTTTAACATAAAAGACCAAAATACCCTTAGATATTTTTTTTCAAACTTCACATTACCAAAAGTAAACTTACCATCTCATTAATGCATTTCAAATCCTTACTTTATGTTCTTATCACTTAAGGAGTAAGAAAACTAAAGTAATAATGATGTTTCTTTTGTTTTGACAAGTTTTGTTTTTATTTGTTTACTTTTGCTAATGATATTTCTAGAATTTCCTAATCTTAATTAGAAAAGGTAAACTTGATTAACTATTTGTTAATTACTTCCTATATGTTATAATGTTTATAAGAATATGTACATAAAGATGCAACGACGTTGCGACAACTTTAAATCGATAAACATTGAATTTTGACAAAATGTTTTACGGTCATATTTTGACGTTTTAGTTAAACTATTTATTTATGTAAACCAAACTTAAAAATAAATTTATTATCATCTTTAAATAATTAAAATGAGTGTATTTGACTTATAAAATAATATAAACAATATCAAATTGTAAATATACCACATTGATTTTTGTCAATGTGCGACGAAATTTGTTAATCACTATAACATAAATATATATACAGTTATCAAACTTTTATCAACCAATTATTATCATTATATATGATTTTAAAAGCAATTATTTATCCTTTAAAACAATTACTAGATTGTATATTCAATTTTATCAAAAACCGACTTTTGTCAATTTTGTCAATGTTACGGTAAAAGTCCAAAATCTTTATTCAATTCTAAAAATAAGTTCACCATTCTTATTTATTATTATAAAACATGATTATTTAAGTTTGAAAATTCTATATCAAAGTGGTAAAATTTTGGGTCGTTACAGTAAAATGGGGTGTTTAAATGAAACATGTAATGTTAAACAGTAAGAATGAAGCAAGAATCGAATTGGGGAAGAAATGGTTTCAAATCGGTAGTTTACAAACAAAAATCGACGTTAGCCTCTCCACACCTTCCACCGGTCCACTTGTGGGCATTTACTTTGTCATCTTGAACCTGGACCATGGCTGGAGCAATTTTACTCTAGCCAGACCTATACGAAATAGTTAAAATGTAATGTGTTGGTTCTTTTGTGATATTTGGAAGTGTTTAATGTATAGATACGTCCTTTGATAATGTGTTGTGACGAATGGTTAGGTTGTGTGTTAGACCATGTTTATCTAACTTGCCCTTTTGTTTACATTTACAGGAATAGTCTATATTTAACTATATCCTAGGGTTAGTCTCTATTTAACTAACTCTTATGTTTATCATTCGGTTTGTCCCTGTTTAACTAACTCTCTCGGTTATCGTTGGGTTGGTCTGTATTTAGCTAACTCTGTTCTGTTTCCTTTAATGTGTGTAGATGAACTCCTATGTTTAACTAACTCTATTATGTTTTTCTCTATTATGTGTTAACAAGTTAGTATATATTTATCTAACTCTAATATACATTAAATGTTAATAAATATATAATAGTGGTCATCTATTGTGTTTATGATGGTAGACTAACTTTGTGAATGCGGGTGAGGCAGGTTGAGGAAGTAAGTATTGATATTCATATGATGTTTATGAAATCGTGTATTCATATATACTTGGTAATATTTTTACTCACCAAACATGTGTGTCTGACCCACCATACACTATAAGTAAATGAAGTATCGTGATGGTGTGGTGTTCGAAGACAGAGACTATGGACATGTTACATAAGTTGTCTATTGTTTGTATATATATATATATAGCATGACATTGTGTGTATGTATAAATGACTATGTGTGACTTATGTTATATGTAGATGATATTTGTTTATTTTATCTATATGTTATAATTTGATCCATTCCACTGTGAGTTCTGGAAATTTTAGTTTGTTAGTTTATATAGCTCTCTACATACTATTGAATTTGTTTACAACTATTCGGCTTTTCATTCTATGGTGATTTTATGGCCGTGAAAAGTCTAGTTGTTGCATTTTCCTTAATTGTTTGAGATATGATTCATAATCATAAGATCAAAGAATTATTTCTCAACATTGTGGCTTAATCCATAATTCCATAATAATTGCAAATAAATTTAGATACTTATGTATTATCCAATGCACCATAAATACCACCATTATAGTTTTATTTTATAATGAATATATAAATATTCATATTAAAATAAAACTATGTTTATTTTTCAGTCGAAACTGAAAAACGATTATTATTTCATGACTAATGTTTAGTATATTTTAATAAAACAATTTTCGTAATTTCACTACAAGAAAACTGATTTTTTGTAGCGCCCAAAAACCGCCACTATGTATTTTTAGTGGCGTTCCAATAATCGTTACGAGAAAACATGCCACTAAAAATCCTTGAGTATTAGTTGCACTTTTTTAAACGCCACCAAATTTGTTTTTTTGATAGCGTTTTTATAACGCCATAGAATTCCTTTTTTGTAGCGCCTATTTACCGCCACCGAAAAGGTTTTCTCCTCCATGATACTTTTTTATGGCGTTATCTAAATTTTTTGTAGCGCCTGTTTAACGCCACCGAAAGGGTTTTCTCCTCCACGTTACCTTTTCATGGCGTTATATACATTTTTTGTAGCGCTTAATAAACGCCAGCATAAGTGTACTTGAGTTTTTAATCACTCTTTTGTAGCGATATTTTAACGCTACCAAAATAAATAATATCCAGTAGCGTTTGTTTCCCTCCACCTGCTACTCCAGATTTACCCCTGATCTAGCATCCAATTATATAATAACAGAATACACAAGCACATACACTTTTGAACACAATATATTAAACAACTACAAAATACGTATACGCATTGAAGATCCACAAGATACATAGACATTCATACATCCACATACATATCCACAAGATACATAGATATTCATACATCCACATACATAGGTGTCGACAAAAAGCTACCCGTACACATACACAACAAAACTACCATAAGTGTTATAACCAAACTACCATAAGTGTCATAACCGTACATATACATCTGAAATAAACGTCTGAAATAACCAAAGTACCTAGCAAAACCTGAACCACCATAAAAACCTGAACTACCTGTCATTGCTGATGTCTTCAGAACCTGAACTACCTGTCAACAAAGAACAGAACAAAAGAGTGAGAAAACAAAACCTGAACTTAAAACAGCTTAAATAAGCAATGTACTAGAACAAAACATATGGACGACAATCGACCACTTCTCTGCACTGCCACAACACTCAACTACCTTGCCACTTCTTCCTACACTATCACTGTACTGCCTTAGCCTGAACTTCATCACCAAACAAAGCACCTGCACCACCCCACCTTCTAATACACTCCTTCCTAAACAAAATCCACCTCCACAAACGACCAGCTTGCCTGAAACAAAATCCACCTGAAAACATCCAACCACACAAACACGCTCACCCAAACTCTCATCAATCCCATATTGCATCTCCTACAAATTGCATCACTAACATTCCACCACAATCCATACATAACTCCTCACCATCAATTATTTTCCCTCCCCTGAACCTGAACCACCAATCACAATCATTCAATCACAATTCGAATATAACACCCCTACTTATGTACTTTTATCATTTTACCAAAAATCTATCTGCACTTTAGCTGCTAGCATTCCTAATGTATATAAAAAAAATTATATACCTTTCATTTTGACTTAATAATGATTTTTTCCATTGGCCAAGCTATGGGAACGCCAAAGCAATCATCCATGCACGTCAGACCCGATGTTGGTCTCCATATCTCTGCATCTGGAACTATCACCAGTTCAATCCAAACTTTTACACCATTACGTCCCAATGGACGACAATGGACCATCGTTATCGGATCAGTTGATGCAATACTTCCTTCAGCCACTACGTCTGCTCCACCCAAATCGATCAACTGGCATTTGGCATCCTTTTGCATGGTTGCAATCGACTGAAAGAAAAGAGATTATTATGCACAATGTATACATGCACATTAAATAAACTTTCATACACAGTTAACTTCTTCAAATTTGAAAACTAATACTTACATTTTGCGATTTATTCATGACCATATGTGCGGATTTCATGGGTGAATTCACAACATTTTCAGTATCATCACGACTCTCATCTAGTTTTTCTTGATCAGCTTCTACTTTTGATCTTGGCCATGCTACTTTCCTACCAACTGCATCTCCAATGCACGACATATCAGATGTGGGTCGCCACAAATAAGCATCTTTATTTACTACTTTGTCCACCCAAATCACAACAGTAGACGGACCGAGTGGAATACCATTAACAGTATATTTTAGATCAGTGGCGTGGATTCTTCCTTCGGCAACTACACCTTCACCCTCAGTCCAACCGTAAATCTTGCAAGTGTCTTCGATGATGCTGGTACTCTAAAAATGAGAAGTGAAATTCAAGACTTTAGTATGCTATACAAAAACAACGAATATGTGTTAAATTTTTATTCAGATGGGGGGTGTGCTCGTTGCATTTTAGACATCAATAAGCTCGCAGCATATTACACTAATATACTTAACGTGAAAAAAATTACCATACTGGCTGCACTACAGTTCAATCGTGTTTGCATCGGGACCTTGATGCAAACTGATGGCCAAGCAACTACCTTATTCTTAGCGTCTGCTAAGACTGCCATTTCAGGTGTAGGCCTCCATAAATAAGTATCTGCTTTATCCACTGAATCTATAACAACGCTCCCAGCATTTGGTCCAAGACGAATGCCATTGACAACGTCATCTGGGTCCATGGACAACAGCCTCCCATGGGCAATAACTCCAGAGGTTCCATCCCAATTCAACAGCAAATATACTTCATCGTCGATCTACAATTAATCAACCGAAAATTAAATCAATTACTTGATTAAAAAATTAAAATATAAATTTCATTTATTGAGTAATATAAATATTATTTTTACCGAATCAGGTGAGTTCCTTCTCGAACTTTCTTACCCTGTAGCGAAGCACGAATATAAATTAATATTTTACGAATATAAATTAATTTCCAAAAATTTACCTTCTGGTCCATCAGAGTCTGTATCATTCCCTTCAATTCTGCTATATCCTTTCGACACCGAGACACTTGTTTATCTTTGGACTGGGCCAAAGCTAGCTTGGTTAAAGTGCAACCCCTACCAATGCCCTTAACCGTCCCGGTTTATCTTGTCCTAGTACATGTACAAGAGCATCTTTTCCAATATCATTCTGTGTCGAGCCGGATTGGGATAGGCTACCATATTTTTTGATCTCCTCCTATATAAATAAATACACATAGATAATGTACAATGGTAAAAATATCATAGTTTCAAAAAAAATATACCAATAAAATTAAAAACAATTTTACAATAGTATTCGCAGCTTCCATGTTCACTGGTTCACCATTTTTTTTAATTTGAGATCTAATCCACACATCAGCTCTACTTATGGACGATGGATCTACACTTTCTTTTTTCTAAAAATAGAATAACATTAAATTAATAAACTGACATGTATAAAATAATGTTAAATAATGCTATAGTTAATTAACTTACCATGTCTTTGGTCTTTCTAGCCATTCCCCTACGACCAGTTATGTAACGACCCGTATTTTTACGGATCAAAAAGTTCGTAAAAATCTGGAATTCTTAGCGTTGTTAAGTCGTTTTAGATTTTGGGCAGAACTTTGTTCAAGTCCTAAGTCGTGACTGAGTTAAGGAAATAGGCGACTTATAGAAACTGGCGACCTAAGGAGTTTGGGATAGGTCGTATAGGAGATAGGTCGTGTGATAAGCTTAGGTCGTGAGGTAGAGTAGGTCGAGTGGACGACCTAAGTATTGGGGCGACCTATAGGAAAGGCAGCGACCTAAGAGAGATGCGAGCTAAGGAGTATACGACCTAGTGGAGTGGAGCGACTTAGTAGTTAGGTCGTATTGGTTTAGGTCGTTGATGAGTTAGGGACGACCTATAGTATTTGATCGACCTAAGGAAGTTAGGTCGGCAACGACCTAAGGAACTGGTGAGTAGCGACCTAAGGGTTAGTATCCTACAGTAGTTAGTGACCTAGTGGTTAGCGTAGTTGGGTCGTAGACGACCTAAGAGTTAGGTCGTGAGTTCTGTATTGAGTTAGGTCGTAGGCGACCTAAGATAGTTAGGTCGCGTGTGTGTTAGGTCGCGTGTTTGCTAAGTCATAGGTCGCGTGTTGTTTTAGGTCGCGTGAAGGCTTAAGGTGTTAGGTCGCTGGGTGTTAGGTCGTGAGCGACCTAGGAGTCGAATGTGTGTTAAATCGCAAGGAAGCGGTCTGTGTTAGGTCGCATATTCGTTAGGTCGTAGGTCGCGTATGCGCATTCATTAGGTCGTAAGTCGTATGAAGGCGCTGATCTGCTAAGTGCTAGGTCGTAGGTCGTAGAAGCTTTGGTTGTTAGGTCGTAGGGTTTTGTTAGGTCGGAGGTTGTTAGGTCGTGCGGTTTTTAGGTCGTGGACGACCTAAGAGCGGGCGACCTAAGGGTATTCAGCCTATAAATAGGAGGGGTTTTCTTCATTTTTTTGGGATCCGGATTTCGAAGCGACGAAGTTCTGCCATTTTGAGAGCTCGACTTTTACACTTCTTCACTTCTTTTCTCCACTCTAATCTAGTGATTCCATCCATCCAAGTTGAAGATCAAATTGAAGATTCAAGAGCTTAGATTGAAGATCTACATCCATTGAAGTGAGATTTCATCGTTTGAAGCGGATTGGTGATAGATCAAGTTAGATCCTTCGCTGTCCAGATCTGAAGTGGGTTTCTTTTGAGGTGTTTAGGTGATTTGGTGAGTGGTGATTATCTCTCACACGGATCCAAAGGAGTATATCGGATCGTTGGCTTGATTTGGTGTTAAAGTAGAGATTTCCATGCATTTTCCTAATCATATGTGTAGATCCATATAGATCCATTGTCCATGATGATTTGATATCCATTTTACTACATGTTAACTTATGCAAGATCATTCATCAAGATTATAGAGACACTGCTCATGTTTTCATGCTTGTTGGACTTTTGACTCTTTAATTACGAAATTGCCATTGTTGTTGTAATTGTCTATTTAGATCATATTTGAATGCTTGTTTACTTGGATTAATGTCTGATTTGATTAATTTCTATGAATTAGATGATTGATGATTTGATTTAGACCGAAGATGATTCAAAAGCTAAGAGAAAGGCTCTTGAATTGGGAAAGCTGCTCGTGGCATATGTAGCGGATGGTGAAGCTCTTATGCATAGATTTGATGATGATGTTGAGATGAGGCTTTGCGAGGATGTGATGAAGCGAGGCATGATATGAGATAGTCTTGGTCTAATCCAGACGGGATCATTCCAAGCATGTTGATAACTCGGTGATATGGTTCGAGTTTGAGGATAATGGATGCTCGAGAGGCGCTTGAGCTAGTATGGAAATAGTCGTCGAGGAGGATGACTAGAAGGCTGAGATCTCACCGTTGTTGAAGGTTCTAGCATGCTCAAAGCAAGAGTACGTTGGGCAGATTCGATAGTCCCTGAAGGCTACTGATTGGTAGTCAAGTACTCTGGGCAGATTCGATAGTCCTAGGCACGGGTCACGACGACGTGCGGGAGTAATGTCTAGAACCGGGGTTTCCATTAGCCCTTGACGGACGGCTGAATGAATGTGCCGGTCATTCAATTAACGATGATATCGAAGCAATGATAACAGTGATAGCCAGAGTCATGGATGTTTGGTTGTATCGTCATTCGGTCTCAAGAGCGGTATTTTCTGGGTGCTTATCTGATCTTGGTTTAGGCCTTGGGGGTTTGTACTTGGAAAACATCGCCCTTGACTCGAGTGATAATTGTTTTACTTTAAAATTATATGCTCTGCTATGCTTTCTTCTGCTTAGTGTGTGTCTGGGGGCTATCACTGTAGAAAGAGGTGGAGTGGGAGGGTTGCATTCCTATTCCTTTTCCTTTATGCTCTTTTGGTATGTTGTTAGTTAATTTACCGCTCACTAAGACTGTTGTCTGACTCAAGGCTTTATGTTTTAACTCTTATTGCCTTGGGCTATTCGTCCATTTTGGGACGGGCAGACTAGGTAGCAGGTGACAGGTGCTGTTCTTGCTTTCCACGATGCTGATGACGAAGACGAGCTGGAGTATTGCATATTATCTTCTTATTATATGTACTAGATGTTCCGCTGCTTGTATATTCTCTGAGTGTTATATAGTGAGGCTTGATGTTTTGACTATCCAGATGTTTGTATTCAACTATTATGAAGTTTTATTGATGAGATTCTATTATGTGAAGCTTCACTATGTATATGTTCTATTGTATTTTGTCCATGCGCTGTGAGTAATACGATAGATTCTGTTGTTTTAATTTAACCTGGCAATCGTCCATGGTCGCCTGGCACGCTTTACAGCGCACTTTGTCTAGGTTCAGTGTGGGGGTCATGGGAGGTCGTCACATTGTGTATCAGAGCTTTGGTTAATCGATTTTACCCAACGCTCGCTGACGTAACTACGTATGAGAGACGTAATTGTATTTTGATGGATGATTACTATATATAATATAGTAGCTTAGAAGAGTTTGAGTCCTTTATGCAGTTGTTTCTCTAGGTGTGCTAATCATTCCTTTTTATAGATATTGAGAATGAGTCGAAGAGGGAGACCAGCTGCTAGGGAAGGCCGTGCTACTGAAGGGGCTGCTGATTATGCTACTATGTTCGAAGCAATGATGACTTCGATCATGAGAAGGATGCCAGCTCCGGGGCCATCGGTGGATGTTGGAGTTCAAGTTCAAACTCCAAGACCGGTAGATTTTGCTAAGCTGTGTAAGGACTACACTGCTCTTGGAGGAAAGGTTTTCTTGGGAACAGAAACAACCATTGAAGTTCAGAGATGGATAGATGCTTGTAGAAGGATCTTTGGTGATTTGGGAATTGTGGATGCAACTAAGAGGAAGTTAGCATCGAGGCAGCTTCAAGGAAGAGCTTCCGATTGGTGGAACTCTATTACCATCAATACTCCGGAGGAAGAGATTACTTGGGAGCAATTCCAAGTCAGATTTGAAGCTAAGTTCATTTCTACAGCTCAGAAGTCTGTTCTGTTCAAGAAGTTTGTGGAGCTCAAGCAAAATGGAAGACCAGTTCTTGAGTATGTTTCTGAGTTTGAAGCTTTGTCCAAGTATGCCCGATCATATATTGAATCTGCATATCAGAAGAATGAGAAGTTTGTGACAGGCTTGGACAGTTATCTTGGGAGGCAATTGGTGGATCATTTGGACGATTCATTTGAGAAGCTTGTGGAGAAAGCTCTCAGGCATAAGAGTCTGTTTCCTAAGGAAGGATCTGTTGTTGCTGTGACCAGGGGAGAGTCTAAACCACAGCAGGGTGGAAACAAGAAGAGGAAGCAGCAGCAGCAGAAGGGTAAGGATGGCCATAAGAAGCCGAAGGGTGAAGTGACCTGCTACAATTGTCAGCAGAAGGGCCATTTCTCCAGGGATTGCAAGAATCCGAAGGTACCGATGAAGTGTCACAACTGTGACAAGCCAGGGCATATCAGGAAGGATTGTCCAGAACCGAGGAGGGACAAGCAGATTGTGCAAGCTTATGCTTTGGGAGCTGTTCCATCATCGTCGAAAGCTCCTACCGTTGAAGAGAAAGGAAAGAGTGTGGTGGTTCAAGGTACTCTTTCCATATGTGGTGTTCGAGTTAGGGTGTTGTTTGATACTGGGGCGTCGCATTCGTTTGTTTGTAGTGATCTTGTAGGCCGGTTAGGTTTGGAACCGGATATCGTTGATAGGCCATTGGTTGTGACTAATCCAGTTGGGGGTTCGTCTTGTTTGTGTATGTTATGCCGTGGTCTGATTGTGTCGAGTCATGGTTGCTCTTTTGTTTGTGATTGCTTTGTTCTGAACTTTGAGGGTTCGGAATTATTTTGGGTATGGACTGACTTAGGAAGTATGCGGCAAAGGTTGATTGTGAGAGGTTGGAAGTGACAGTCGAGAATGTGGAGGGGCGAAAGATTGTGATACGATGTAAGCACGAAGAAGGCGTCTTCATGAGCTTCATGTATTCGCTGGTTATTCCACGGGATGGACTGTCATCTGTGCCAATCGCTAATGGATTTAAGGATGTCTTTGACGAGGTCAAAGGGTTACCGCCGCATAGAGAGATCGAGTTTCGTATAGATCTAGTTGAAGGAGCCAGACCTGTTGTGATGCCTCTTAGGCGGATGGCGCCTAGGGAACAGCAGGAGTTGAGGGTGCAGGTTGATGATCTTTTGCAGAAAGGATTCATTCGGCGTAGTGTGTCCGAATGGGGTGCACCAGTTGTGTTCGCAACCAAAGCGGATGGATCGTTGAGGTTGTGTGTGGATTATCGTGAGCTGAATAAGGTGACTAAGAAGAACAAGTATCCATTGCCGAGGATAGATGAATTGTTTGATCAGCTTCACGAAGCTAAGGTGTTTTCTTAGATGGATTTGGCAACGGGATTTCACCAGTTAAGAGTAGCTAAGGATAGTGTGCCGAAGACTGCTTTTAGGACACCATCTGGTTTCTTTGAGTGGCTGGTAATGCCGTTTGGATTGACTAATGAGCCAGCATATTTTGTGGATCTTATGAATAGAGTGTTCAGAGATCAGTTGAGTAAGTTCGTGCTAGTGTTTGTGGATTATATTCTGATTTATTCCAGAACTGAAGAAGAGCACAAGACACACTTGCGAATTGTTTTGGAAATCTTACGGAAACATCAGCTGAAGGCTAAGTTTTCGAAGTGTCACTTCTGGAAGAGTGAAGTGAGGTTCTTAGGACATTTTATCTCTGGAAATGGAATAGCGGTTGATCCCGCTAAGGTGGTAGTAATCCAGGATTGGGTTAGACCTAAGAATGCATCTGATGTGAGAAGTTTTCTTGGATTGGCAGGATATTATCGACGGTTTATCAAAGACTTCTCCAAGGTGGCTGCACCGTTAACAGGATTGACGAAGAAGAACCAAGTGTTCAAGTGGGAAGATAAGTGTGAGCAAGCTTTCAGAATCCTGAAAGAAAGATTGACGAGTGCTCCTGTTTTGACTATTCCTAGTGGGAATGATGAGATGGTGGTTTACACCGACGCATGTGGTACTGGACTTGGAGCAGTGCTGATGCAGAGGGATAAAGTTGTTGCGTATGCCAGTCGACAACTGAAGCCGCATGAAAGGAATTACCCGACTCATGATTTGGAGTTAGCGGCGATTGTTTTTGCTCTGAAGATGTGGAGACATTATCTATTGGGAGTTCGATTCGAGTTGTTTACAGATCATAAGTCGTTGAAGTATCTTTTCTCCCAAAAGGATTTGAATCTTCGGCAGCAACGTTGGCTAGAGTTTTTGGCATCATATGATTTTGGTATAGCTTATACTCCGGGAAAAGGTAACGTAGTGGCAGATGCGTTAAGTCGAAGACATGCAGGATTGGGAGCCATGTTTCCAGAATGGAAGAATCTCGAGTATTTAGCTGGATTTGACTTCAGGCCCAGATGTGAATTGGAACCTGAGATGTTGGCAAACTTATCGATAAGACCGACTCTTGTGGAAAGGATTGGCAAGAGCCAAAAGCGAGACGATAAGCTTGTCAAGATTATCCATGATTTGGAATCTGGATTGGATCCAGAAAAGGATAAAGGATTCGAGGTCGATCGAGAGGGTTGGCTTCGGAAGCAAGGACGACTAGTTGTTCCCGATATAGATGAATTGAGGAGTGAAGTTCTGAAGGAAAGTCATCACTCGAAGCTGACAATTCATCCTGGTGGAAATAAGATGTATCGGGATATGAAGAGAACCTACTACTGGGAAGGTATGAAGAAGGATGTTGGAAATTTTATTTCCAAGTGCATGAACTGCCAGTTGGTAAAAGCCGAACAGAAGAAGCCAAGTGGATTGCTTCAGCCATTAGAAGTTCCTACATGGAAGTGGGAGCAAGTATCGATGGATTTTATTGATGGACTACCTAGAACAAGAACGGGAAATGAAGGGATTTGGGTCATCGTAGATCGTCTGACTAAGAGTGCAAGATTCATTCCTGTTCGATCGACTAGGACGGCATCAAAGTTGGCTGAGTTGTATGTTAAGTGGATAGTTCGATTCCACGGTATTCCGAAGTGTATAGTGAGCGATCGAGATCCATTGTTCACTAGTGGATTTTGGAAGAGCTTCCAGGAAGTTTTGGGAACCGAGTTATGTTTGAGTACAGCTTATCATCCTCAAACAGATGGTCAGACCGAGAGAGTCAACCGAGTTTTGGAAGATCTCCTCAGAGCTTGTGTTTTGGATTTCAGAGGATCATGGGAAGATCATCTTCATTTGGTGGAATTTTCGTATAACAACAGTTACCAATCAAGCATTGGTATGGCACCATATGAGGCATTGTATGGAAGACCGTGTAACTCTTCGACATGTTGGTTAGAGACCGGAGAAAAGTTGATGCTTGGGCCAGAGATGATACGACAGACTTCAGATTGTATAGAGATCATTCAGCGACGAATGAAGGCAGCCCAAGACCGTCAGAAAAGTTATACCGATAAGCGTCGTAAGGATTTGGAATTCGACGTTGGTGATATGGTTTTTGTGAAGATTTCTCCACTAAAGAATGTTATTCGATTCGGGAAGAAAGGGAAATTGACTCCGAGATTTGTTGGACCATTCCCGATCATCGAGCGAATTGGAAAGCTCACCTATAGATTGGAGTTACCAGAGAAGATGTCGGGTGTGCACAATGTTTTTCATGTATCGTATCTACGGAAGTATGTGCACGATTCGAATACAGTGGTTTCTGCTGATAGCTATGAAGATTTTGAAGTTGATCCAGTCGATAAGAGACCTCGTAGGCCGCTTCGTGTTGTTGAAACCGACACGAAACAGCTTAGGAGGAAGGTAGTTAAGTTGCTCAAGATACAACGGAGTGATGATGATAACGACTGTACGTGGGAGGTGGAAGAGAGGATGAAGGCAGCTCATCCTGAACTCTTCAAGGTATGGCCCTAAGGTGTCGTGTCATCTCACGATATTGTAACTTATTCTGGTTTTAGAGTTCTGCATGCTAGGCTAGAATTGGATGCATGGTTTGTTGATTGCTATGGATGGTAGGCGTGCAGAATAGTCTTTGATTGCTCTTGTTTGTTTGGAATTTCGGGGACGAAATTCCTAAGGGGGAGAGAATGTAACGACCCGTATTTTTACGGATCGAAAAGTTCGTAAAAATCTGGAATTCTTAGCGTTGTTAAGTCGTTTCAGATTTTGGGCAGAACTTTGTTCAAGTCCTAAGTCGTGACCGAGTTAAGGAAATAGGCGACTTATAGAAACTGGCGACCTAAGGAGTTTGGGATAGGTCGTATAGGAGATAGGTCGTGTGATAAGCTTAGGTTGTGAGGTAGAGTAGGTCGAGTGGACGACCTAAGTATTGGGGCGACCTATAGGAAAGGCAGCGACCTAAGAGAGATGCGAGCTAAGGAGTATACGACCTAGTGGAGTGGAGCGACTTAGTAGTTAGGTCGTATTGGTTTAGGTCGTTGATGAGTTAGGGACGACCTATAGTATTTGACCGACCTAAGGAAGTTAGGTCGGCAACGACCTAAGGAACTGGTGAGTAGCGACCTAAGGGTTAGTATCCTACAGTAGTTAGCGACCTAGTGGTTAGCGTAGTTGGGTCGTAGACGACCTAAGAGTTAGGTCGTGAGTTCTGTATTGAGTTAGGTCATAGGCGACCTAAGATAGTTAGGTCGCGTGTGTGTTAGGTCGCGTGTTTGCTAAGTCATAGGTCGCGTGAGTTGATAGGTCGCGTGTTGTTTTAGGTCGCGTGAAGGCTTAAGGTGTTAGGTCGCTGGGTGTTAGGTCGTGAGCGACCTAGGAGTCGAATGTGTGTTAAATCGCAAGGAAGTGGTCTGTGTTAGGTCGCATATTCGTTAGGTCGTAGGTCGCGTATGCGCATTCATTAGGTCGTAAGTCGTATGAAGGCGCTGATCTGCTAAGTGCTAGGTCGTAGGTCGTAGAAGCTTTGGTTGTTAGGTCATAGGGTTTTGTTAGGTCGGAGGTTGTTAGGTCGTGGGGTTTTTAGGTCGTGGACGACCTAAGAGCGGGCGACCTAAGGGTATTCAGCCTATAAATAGGAGGGGTTTTCTTCATTTTTTTGGGATCCGGATTTCGAAGCGACGAAGTTCTGCCATTTTGAGAGCTCGACTTCTACACTTCTTCACTTCTTTTCTCCACTCTAATCTAGTGATTCCATCCATCCAAGTTGAAGATCAAATTGAAGATTCAAGAGCTTAGATTGAAGATCTACATCCATTGAAGTGAGATTTCATCGTTTGAAGCGGATTGGTGATAGATCAAGTTAGATCCTTCGCTGTCCAGATCTGAAGTGGGTTTCTTTTGAGGTGTTTAGGTGATTTGGTGAGTGGTGATTATCTCTCACACGGATCCAAAGGAGTATATCGGATCGTTGGCTTGATTTGGTGTTAAAGTAGAGATTTCCATGCATTTTCCTAATCATATGTGTAGATCCATATAGATCCATTGTCCATGATGATTTGATATCCATTTTACTACATGTTAACTTATGCAAGATCATTCATCAAGATTATAGAGACACTGCTCATGTTTTCATGCTTGTTGGACTTTTGACTCTTTAATTACGAAATTGCCATTGTTGTTGTAATTGTCTATTTAGATCATATTTGAATGCTTGTTTACTTGGATTAATGTCTGATTTGATTGATTTCTATGAATTAGATGATTGATGATTTGATTTAGACCGAAGATGATTCAAAAGCTAAGAGAAAGGCTCTTGAATTGGGAAAGCTACTCGTGGCATATGTAGCGGATGGTGAAGCTCTTATGCATAGATTTGATGATGATGTTGAGATGAGGCTTTGCGAGGATGTGATGAAGCGAGGCATGATATGAGATAGTCTTGGTCTAATCCAGACGGGATCATTCCAAGCATGTTGATAACTCGGTGATATGGTTCGAGTTTGAGGATAATGGATGCTCGAAAGGCGCTTGAGCTAGTATGGAAATAGTCATCGAGGAGGATGACTAGAAGGCTGAGATCTCACCGTTGTTGAAGGTTCTAGCATGCTCAAAGCAAGAGTACGTTGGGAAGATTCGATAGTCCCTGAAGGCTACTGATTGGTAGTCAAGTACTCTGGGCAGATTCGATAGTCCTAGGCACGGGTCACGACGACGTGCGGGAGTAATGTCTAGAACCGGGGTTTCCATTAGCCCTTGACGGAAGGCTGAATGAATGTGCCGGTCATTCAATTAACGATGATATCGAAGCAATGATAACAGTGATAGCCAGAGTCATGGATGTTTGGTTGTATCGTCATTCGGTCTCAAGAGCGGTATTTTCTGGGTGCTTATCTGATCTTGGTTTAGGCCTTGGGGGTTTGTACTTGGAAAACATCGCCCTTGACTCGAGTGATAATTGTTTTACTTTAAAATTATATGCTCTGCTATGTTTGCTTCTGCTTAGTGTGTGTCTGGGGGCTATCACTGTAGAAAGAGGTGGAGTGGGAGGGTTGCATTCCTATTCCTTTTCCTTTATGCTCTTTTGGTATGTTGTTAGTTAATTTACCGCTCACTGAGACTGTTGTCTGACTCAAGGCTTTATGTTTTAACTCTTATTGCCTTGGGCTATTCGTCCATTTTGGGACGGGCAGACTAGGTAGCAGGTGACAGGTGCTGTTCTTGCTTTCCACGATGCTGATGACGAAGACGAGCTGGAGTATTGCATATTATCTTCTTATTATATGTACTAGATGTTCCGCTGCTTGTATATTCTCTGAGTGTTATATAGTGAGGCTTGATGTTTTGACTATCCAGATGTTTGTATTCAACTATTATGAAGTTTTATTGATGAGATTCTATTATGTGAAGCTTCACTATGTATATGTTCTATTGTATTTTGTCCATGCGCTGTGAGTAATACGATAGATTCTGTTGTTTTAATTTAACCTGGCAATCGTCCATGGTCGCCTGGCACGCTTTACAGCGCACTTTGTCTAGGTTCAGTGCGGGGGTCATGGGCGGTCGTCACAGGTTGTATGCGGAAGTTGTGTGTACCTAAGTGCTGAATATTTCTCACTTTTTTGCTGAAAATATTGAAAGATGCTAGAATTTAACAACCAAAATCATAAAAAGAAAAACTATCTAATATTTATAATGCAGGGTAAATATGTATGGTGAGGATTGAAATTTATTTGAAAATCAATTCATCATGGTCATATACTTATTTGGTATTATTAATGCTGGATAACTCAGTGACATATACAGCATTCCATATCTACTAATAATATTTATAGATTGAACTAACTTGCAAAGTGTTTTTTTTACTTCATTTAAAATGTTCCTGTGCTTGTCATAATGCATTTGTATTTTGTACTGTCATAGGTTCCTGCAGCTAATACCTAAACAGGAACCCTCAACATCCACCAACACTTGGACTTCACTTCTAAAGAAATTTATCGGTTGCTAACTATGTAGATGGATTTGCATAAACATGCCAGACGAGTTCAGTAGGAATGATTTACCTTAAACTCCGGACTTGTTTTCGCCTTCACAAACTTCCTCCAATCGGTTATGCTTTTTATGTTCGTAGGTTTCAGTTTAAGTCTTTCCTCATCGTTCTCCTCTTTTTGCAAATTTCGAACCAATTTTCTTTTTGACGATCTCCAAAGTACTCCCATTTGTTGAAATATAGCTTTTCTTTGCCATTCCTCTTCCAATTTAAATCTAATCTGCAACAATACATAAAAACATGATATTAGTAAAATTTATTTAATTTAAATATGACAGATTTAATTAAATCTGAAAGGTTTTCTGAAGTTATTAGAGGGCAATTTCAATTTATAATTGGCAAGAACTATTTTTCAATTTATCCAGAAGTTATTAGATGGCAATTTCAATTTATAATTGGCAAGACCATGCAATATTTGAAGTCATTTTCAAAACATATTAGAGTCAGAATGTTAAATAATAGATGCTTGCTTCATACCAGAACCGACTGCCACAAAACTTCTTTTAAG
Source organism: Allium fistulosum (assembly GCA_030737815.1). Classification (NCBI taxonomy): domain Eukaryota; kingdom Viridiplantae; phylum Streptophyta; class Magnoliopsida; order Asparagales; family Amaryllidaceae; genus Allium; species Allium fistulosum. The sequence goes on along the minus strand of CM060901.1, from coordinate 537,781,439 downwards.
TCATCACTAATATTCCTCCAATCATCAATGGTGTATGGAACCTGCTCCCGCATAAGCGGTCCAAGAAAAGAGGATAAATATACCGACCCTTGCCCTACCGGTATACCTAGATCATTGAACTCAACTTCAATTCGATCCTGACTGCATGACGGGAGTCTTTTTGCTTTTGCTTGACCTTTACCACCTCTTTTTCGAGATGTACTTCCGATTTCAGCTTCACTTTGTTTCCCAATTTCCAGCTCGGCATCAGCAGTTTGTTCAGGACGGGTTTCATTTTCTAAGCGGAGTCCTTCATTTGGGTCAGAGGGGATATCATCTAGTGGTTGTTCGTCTTCTTCATTGTGAACAGTGGCTTGCTTCTTAGCATTGTCTGGTTGTTCTTCTATTTCATTTATACTAGCTGGAACTTTACGTTTTCGCTTTGACTGTTTGTTCTTAGCTTTGACTGTTTGTTCTTCAGCCTTTCTCTGCAAGCGGGTACGTACAGATGTTGTAGACATATTTTTCTGCAAGTGAAAGAAAACACAGTATAAACCAATAAGCACATGTAAACAATAAGCAGCGATAAATATTAACAAACAACACTTAAATATCATCAACACGTAGCTGAAAAGAGATGTGGCAGTTTGCAAACCAAACAAGCAGGCCTAAAAGCCTTGAGATGATGAACAGATTTGTAATTTTATGAGAAAATGTACATGTAATGCAAACAGAATTGATAAGAACACTACTCATTATCAAGCAATATATGCAAACAGAATTGATAAGAACATATAATGCTTGTCTCATGCTGGTAGACTTATGATTATTAAATCTATTGTTTTCTCCATGCACATATACTATGCTGGAATTTTCCTTCTCCCTAAATACTTATTAAATATGATTGAATCGGCCTGCAATCATTTCTCGTGGTCAGCGAATCCCTTCTCAAAAAATTATTCCTATTTCCTTTTCCAAAGTCTGCTCATCTACTGAGCATAGTGGTTAGGGTGTCATTAGATTAGCTGATTGGAACATAGTTGGCTGCTCTTCCTTTATAGAACATCTTGTTGGCAAAGAAACTAGCTTATGGAAATCTTGGTTTCAAGTTTTTTAATTGGTAAAAGACAATTTTGGTCCATGGCCATTCTGCCCAATGCTAGCTTAAGTTGGAGAGGTATTCTGAAGTCTAACTACAACTCCTCTCCCTATTTAAATTGGAAATATCCCTATTCCTTGTCCATGGTTACACCACAGTAAGATTCTTAGACCTGAGAGAGAGTAGGATTAGGAACCCACAACAATTGAGAATCCTGAATGCTTGGTCCAATTGTTTTGTAACTATAGAAAGAGATCTTAATAAGAAATGCGAAAACTCAAATTAATATTACAACACCAGCCATTGAATCAGTTGACAAACAAAGACCAACATTAAAATGCATGATCTAATATACCCATTTCTTTTAAGAAAACAAATACCAAACATACCAATACACCATATAAAATCAGTCGAACAAAGATAGCAGTTCACAAAAAATATAATCCTAACAAAAACTATGAAAACTGGAATTAAGATTTCCTTATTTGGCAGAATTATTAATAAGTGATTTATTGATATCATGATACTTTGCCTCTAGCAACGATTCAATTAATCAGAGTACAGAGCTCTTTATTTCCATGGATTCCAAGCTACAAATGATATAGAGTGATCGTTTCCACCTTTAAATCAACCATTTCAGTAATAGTTTAGGAAAAAATACGAAAATAAGATGCATTCAAATTCATATAAAATCCAAATAGAATCACAAAGTCGATTTAAAAGATTCATACCTAAATATACCTAATCGATTTAAAAGATTCATACCTAAATATACCTAGATCTGCTGGCTGCCGCGACTCGATGTTGAGTAAGGGGGAAACGACGGAGTTGACGATGATACTTGAGTGCGATGAAAATTTAACACGATTAAAAGGGGAAATTTTTTTTCTAAAGAAGAAAGCAAATTAGGGACGAGAATTTTGTTAAGTACGAGAGTAAAATGATAGGTTACGTTTATTTAGTTCGCGCGGACTCTTTTTTTTAGAAGCGGGAAACGTGAATTATTTTTTGCCACGTTTATATTATTTGGTAATCTATTTTTTGTTGCATTTACAATAAAACGCCACCGATTTTTGCAACTATAAATGGTTTTTCTTGTAGTGTTTGATGCGACCAAAAAATGCTTTATGGCATACTCCAACTATTTCCGCCATTACTATAATAGCGTACAAAATACGAAGTTCCATTTAATTACTTAATGGAGGCTATTTATTCCATCTATTGTAACCAATTTACTGTCAATAGTTTTTAGATCAAATATCTTAAACTCGAAGAAATAAATCTCAAAGAAAATAGTTTTCTATATAAAATACGTTTTGGAATGATGTCATATTTCTTATTCCTTTATAAGTATCTATTATTATTTTACAATTCTTGTTTCTAATGTCTCTTCATGAAGCAAAAGTGATCATTCGCCCTCTTCATCCCAACTGTATCCTAAGTTACATCCACTCTTATACATTCGTTTTACTTTCTAAATGGTCGAACCATTTAAAGGAAACTCTTAGTACAAAATCATAACAAACTCTTTATAAAAATGATTTCGGTCATCCTTAACATTTAAAGATATCAAATAAGTTGCATTTTACGTAAACTGATCAAATTAACATTTCAGTGATCGAATCCATAGATCTATCTTGTAGCTTCTAGTTTAGTGTTACATTTAATACAACAAGATCATTATCATAATCAATAATATTGAATACATGATCTCACACTATCGTTTAATTACTAATTTCGAATGGACAATTTTCATAGAAATTTTGTACATTATGAATTGTGACCGTTCACTATATGACATTTATATTTAATTGGATATAGATCAAATATTAATATCTATGTATTGTTTGTAGAGTTCAAAACTCATAGAAGACAATACATAGTCTCGTGTAAATAAAAACGTAAGTGGCCAAGTTACGTATATTTTAAGTAGTTGTATAATTGAGCGCTTGCATGGATCTTAGTATAACAACATGCAAAAATAATTTTTGGTAAGTATACTTTATATTTCCATTTGTTAGTCTTAATTTATTTCATTAGTATATTTTAATTGATAAACATTTTATCAGTTTTACTAGTTGCCTAAATCCATCGATGTAGATTATTTTGACTTTATATAGTAGATGTTCTTATAATATTAGAAACGTTAAATATTATCATTTCATATTTCTAATAAGGCTCATGCTAGAATTTTATGTTTCCCAAAACCCTAGATGAAACATGGAAAATTTTCGACTTCTCTGGTGGGTACTAGGACTCGCATGCCTTGGGACTATGACCTTGAGGAAAGCTCAACAGATCATAGACCCATATACGATAGATAACTTCTTATCGGTTGTATCACATACAACTCCTAACTTTGTGGTCCTTGTCCTAATCTCATGTTAACTCTGAGGAAAGATCAACTAATAAAGAGAGATTATTCATACATACCTACCGGTTTGCGATGACCTAAGTATAATGCACGTACCTTGAGGAAAGATCAAAATGTAAGCAGTTATCTTACCTCGTCTATTCTATACATTAATAGTACTACACATAACATCCCTAGGTTGAGGAAAGCTTAACAACTAAGGAGTATGCAAGTAATCTATTAATATATTAATGGTAGAGATCAATTTTATATTAAAGCCTCATAATATTTAATATATTTAATTGAGTGATATCGACTTAGAGAATAATGCATTTCTTACGAAATACTCTTATGATTCAAGTGTTGGACGCATCTGAAATAATGATATATGTACTATATGTATGTATTTATTCCTTAAGTCTATTTTGGATTTCTTATCGTTCCACCTTTTATTATACATTTATATTATATAAGTTTAATTCTTGTATAACATTTTATAATTTAATCAATTTATATAATAATTTATACATAATCTTATATTAATATTATTGATTAAATCTTATTTATTTTATTTTATTAATTAATTAACATTTTAATTAATTTTATTTTATTCATTTTAAACACTTTAAATTGAATATGTACACTATAACATTTATAGTTATACACATATATCTTATATATCTATATTTTATTATTTATTAATTAACATTTAATTAAAACAATTTAATTAATTATAATTAAATTTAAAATTTATATATTACCTTAACATCTTTAGATAATGTTGCATATATCAGTATATATGTTATTTAATTTAATTAATTATTTAGTTAATTAATCTAATTAATCATTAATAATTTTTGAAAATAATTATTTTATTTTCAAAACAAATTTGAAAGCTATTTTATAACATTTATAAAATCATTACTTATTTTAAATCTGACCTTTAAATTTAAAATTTTATATTAATTTATATTAAATTTAACCTTTTAAAATTTTGAATTTATTTTAATTTTAAAATAGACTTTGAAAATTATCTAAAGGCCTAAATTAATTTGGGCCTTTATATTGGGAATAACCTTTGGGAATATGTCGTATTGGCCAATAGCCTAGTAGGACATAGTACTTGATTACCTAAACCCAACCTTACACATTACTTTTCCAAACACTCTACTATATGGGTAGGCTTTAATAAGTTAGCCCCAATACTGCTAATTTAGGACGCATGGGCTCTTGGACACTGATACCATTGTTGGAACTGGCCTGGTAAATAGCTGGTTAAATGGATAAATTTCAAAACATTTATTCAATTTTAGGTTTTATTGGGCCTATGAAGTCTAAATTTATTTAGATCTGATCTAAATTAATTTTAAATAAAATCAATATTTTATTTTATTTGTAAATAAAGTTTTATTTTAATATTGTATTTGTATTATATAATATCACATGTGTATTATATACACATGTGTGTGTATGTGCACGTGCAACATATGCAGTGTACATGGTTTAACATGCCCGTATATAAGTGCTGGGGTTTACACCGCAACAAACATATTAGCCCCATCATATACATATTAGATCTAGATTTAAAAATATCTTACAAATCAAATATAACGATTTTATAATAGATTGTATTATATATATATATATTATTAAATAAATATGTATATATATATATATTAAAATCAATGTTTAAAATATAAAATGATATGCATATAAATAAATACATATATAAACAATATTTTTTGAACTTACGGTTTTATAATTTTTTAATATAATTTTTTTTATTTAACATTTCCATACAGAAATTGTGTGTGTGTGTATGTATGTATGTATGTATGTATAATTTTTTTCGAAAGCATAATTTTGAAATATATAAAAGTTTATAATTATTAAACTTATAATATATATACATATATTATAAAGTATATGTATATATATATATATTAATTATGTAGAACATAATATTTAAACATATATATTTAAGCATATACCATTTTATAAATATAACTATATAATTTTTTTTAAATTTTGGAATAATATTATGTGAATATTTTTAACAAAATTTTAAATTTAGTTTATATATTTATTTATGCATTAAAAATCCAACTTTGTTTTAAAAATCTTTTAAAATAATACTTAATTTGAATTTTTTTTCTTTTAAATGTCATGAGCTATATACATACATACATATATGCATACATATATACATACAAAAATTATATATATATATATATATATAATTTTTTGTTATTATTAATATATACATACATGTGTGTGTATATATATATATTCAATGTTGACAACACAAACATATGTGGATTCGTGATAATATACATAAAATTTAACATCATATGAATAACATAATAAACAAATATATACAAACACAAAAGTGTAAATAAAGCTACTACCTTGATTATAGCATGGTTGTAACATGTTGAAACGTTGAATCAAATGACTCGTGAAACCTGTATCCAAAACTTCTAGAGAGAGCTACCAGAACAAAAATACCACACACCAATCTACTATTCATATTTAAATTTATGTTTACTTTGCTTGAAACTATGGAGGAGTCTTAAGGACGGTTTGGCCATAAAATAACAGAAGGTAGGCTAAAAATTAGAGAGCAAAAGAGAGGGATTAGAAGTGTTTAAATAGGAGATAATGGTAGGAGCAAATTGTAGACCTAAATCCATTATTCTCTATAGGAATTCAAACCGCACTCAAACCAAATCAAACCCTCCTTCCCCTCTATCATAACCGACTACAAATGACCTTATATGGGCCTCCAAAATGCTTCAAGCCTAATTAAATAAATATGCATTTAAATCTAATTTAAATGCACATCAATATCATATATTGGTACGTGTGTATACAACTTTTATGTATGCACTATTTTTAATATTGATCAACATAAATAAAATAATTTTTTATAGTTATTATTTCATAAAAATTAATTAATTAAATTAATCTATAACAATAATGATTAATTAAATCGGGTGGTAACCGGAGTATTCAACATTTCGATTGTGTGACTATTAGGCGTAAATTCGGTCAGTGATTAATATCAAACAATTCGAATATTAACGTTCACATGTCACCTTAGCTAGTGGTGTGAAATTATGGCCAAATTTAGCACTTACATAGCTTTGGTAAAATCCAATTTTACTTATTTTAAGCATTGTCCTATAGTGACAATTATTTACACCGATTCTATTCATCAAAACTATATCACATTAGGACTTATAAAATTTGGTTATGGTCAAAATTCCAATATCGTTCACATTCAACTTTATAGTCCAAACATAAAGTCCTTGATTTAATAATAATTATTATTATTAACTGAACTGCTCTAGCCAGAGACTTTGACTGTGTGTTGACTTCGGTTAACTGTGATGCTAACCTCATATAACCGAGGAGACGAATTCTCCATTGAATAGTGTCTCACTTTTAATGCTTCCACTCAACCCAACTACAGTCATTTAATGGACGCCATGCCACGATATAATTATAATCAAAACAAAGTTTCTACATTAAAGCTTGATAGTATTCTAAACTCGAGAGAATTGTGTAATATTATCACACTAATATTTTCAGTTTGACTTTAGTTAAATTAACCAACAGAAAACTATCGAGTGAGTCATTTCATAGTTATCTAACTATCAACACGTAACTCCTTGGTGCCTTCCATCAGCCATGAGTAATACATTGCCCAACATTTTTAGAGTGTTACGTATTCTAGTCTAACTAGATGTACTGATATCCAGTTTTGATACATCTTGACTAGGAATATTTAAAACGATATGTTTATTACATTGTGACAAATTGCTCCTGATTACAACACCTTGTAATTACTATCACAAAACACACAAAATATGGATTTTTTAAGATTTTACTACAAAATTAATAATTTACAATAAATTACAGAATTGCCCTAGGGCATACCTTAACCCATCACTATGCTATAGATAGATTTTTCTGGTTTACATATCTTAAAACCATTTGTTACTTTGGTGTTATCAAAATTTTCATGTCATTATTTTGGTGTTTGTTTAAGATCGTAAAGTGATTTAATAAGCTTGCATACTTTACGTTCTTATTAAGGCATCACAAACCTTCTAGTTGCGTCATATATATTTCTTCGTTAAATTCTCCAGTTAAGAATACAATCTTGACATCCATTTGATGAATTTTAACTTTATAGATAGAAGCTAATTCAATTAATGCCTTAATTGCTTAAATTATAGCTACAAGTGTATATGTGTCAAAATAATCTATTCCTTCTTTTTGAGTAAATCCTTTAGCAGATAATTTAGCCTTAAACTTTTCTATCGTGCCATTGCTATTAAATTTTTCTTAAATATCCTCTTACATCCTACTGGTTTAGAACCATGAGGTAAGTCTACTACCATCAAAGTTTTATTTCCCATAATAGAATTCATTTTATTGTTTATGGCTTCTTGTCAAAATGATGAATCCTAAGACTATATTACCGCATTATATTTAAAGGATTGAAATCTATGCTTGTAGAAAATAAGGCTTGATGTTTAATAATATTTCTTGTTCCTTCGACCAAATAAATTACAAAATCTGGTGCAAATGATTTTTCAGTCCTTATTGTTTTACTTTTCCAAAGAGGTTCGTTGGTTTTATCATTATTTGCCTAAGTGTTCTCAATTTCACTAACATGTTCATTGACCTCTGCCATTTCATGAATAGGTGCGTTTCAGTGAGGGTCTATTTTACGTTCTGCTACTCCATTTTATTATGGTGTAAGCTATAGGTGTTTAATGTATTATTCCTAAATATTTACAAATGCAGGGAATTTATATTCACCTCCTCCTTTTGATCTAAGGGTCTTAATTTTAGAATCATATTGGTTCTCTACTTCCGTTTGATAGGTTACAAATGATTTCAATACCTCGTCTTTAGCATGCATCAGATAAACATAACAATATTTTGAATAATCATCTGTAAAGGTAATTAAATATTTCTTTCCTCCTCTAGGAGGAGTACTATGCAACTCACAAACATCACTATGAAGTAGTTGTAACAAATTAGCAGTGCTGAAAGATTTTAAAGAAAATGGTTATTTGGATATCTTTGTTAAAGAGCATACCCTGCACTGATCATTAATATTATTATCGTACTAATGAAACCATTTCATTTATACGTCTAGTATGAAAAATTCCTAATATACTATGTCATAATGAAAAAGAGTCAGCAATATAAGCAGAAGTAATAGTATTATTGATATTAAGTTTGAACATTCCATCACACATGTACCCTTTACCCACAAACACACCGCCTTCGGTTAGCACATATCAATTTGACTCAAAGGCCTGTTTGAAACCAAACTTATTTAAAAGACTTCCAGAAACAAGGTTCTTTCTAACATCGGTTACATATTATACATTATTTAGTGTCAGAATCTTTCTGGACGTGAATTAAAAGTTTACCATCCCCTTCCCCATGATCTCTATTTTAGCTAAGTTTTCTATATAGAGATAGCTTTCATCTCTAATGGCTCAATTTCTTGAATAGACTGTTGTTGTTGAAGATATAGTTAGTAGCACCATAATCGGTCCACTAAGAATTTTCTCTTTCAATCATATTAATTTCAGAGATAACGACAACAAAGCTGTCTTTTGATGATTGTTGTTTCTTTTTAAAGAAACAACAATCCCTTTTTAAAGTGACTAGGTTTTCCATAGTTGTTGCATCCATTCACTTTCTTTGCCTTCTTGTTGTTGAACTTGTTTTTATTCTGAAACTCCATCTTTTGATTCAAAGAGCGATCCTAGGCATTATTTGCCTTCGTTTCCTCCACCATGTGGATCTTTAATGAATGCACTATTGGTTCATCATTTTCCCTTAACCTTAATTTTCTTCAACCTGTGGATATTGCGTTAGGCTGTCCATATTCATTTCCTCCTTCTTGTGTTTTAATATTTTCTTTTGATCTTTCCAAGAAGAGGAAATTTTGTCTATTATGGATGAGACTTTGATTTTTTCATCCATATTCATAGTATGCTGGTTGAATTGGTTCAAGATGTACATAATATCATCGAATTGCTCTACTACTGGCCTATTATAGGGCATTTTGTAATTAAAAAATTTAGTAGTTAGAGATTTCTTACTTATTGCATCCTCTTTTTTTTCTTCAAGCGCATCCCAGCACCTATTGTAATCAGTTTATTGTAGTACATATTGAAAGTGTATCCGTCGTAGCATTGCATATGTGCCCCTTGCAAATATAGTCATCCTGTTCACATTTGATTTGTGCACTTATATTCGCAATAGTTTTGTCCTCTACCTCCTCCAATTTCGATGTGGTACATACATATACCACTTTCAATCCTGTCAATAAAAAGTGCATTTTATTCAACCAACGAACGGAGTTAACGCCATCCAATCTCTCCAATTTGAGAAATTTAAAGCGAATTCTCTCAAACTGTGTAGTGCCATTATGATAATATCGTCGTAAGATTGTTAGAGTATTATTCCAGAATTTAGGATTTGAGATAATGGTTGTATTGGTGAACCTGATAGAGATCGCTTCAAGACATGTCGATGATGCTTTCCTTAAAACAATATTTTCCTTCTCTGCTTGATTAAATAATCAAATGTGTGCTTAGAGTAACAACATACCATCTCCCAAGATACAATGGAGTCGATATGTTAATCTCTATTATTGACTACGGTTGCACTACCGAATTTGATTCAAACAATTTTAGAATGAATGTGTTGAACAAGTGTTTCGAGTTTGTGATCTGCAGTATCACAAACTAGATACCTTTTTGAAGAAAAATGAAAACAGAGGGCGAAGAGAAGGAGTTTTTCTGTATGAATTTCTCAAGAAGAGAAAGAAGAGCTTGTTTCGGGCTTTAAAACTGACCCATTTAGAGAACAAATTTTGTTCAAAAATATTATCCAAATCCAACTATTCCACACATGCATTCATGTTAATATGCATGGTCTCCCTCTTCAAGGCAAGAGAAAGAAATTGAATGTCCAAAAGACTTACAGTTTCTCTTGTGGAATCTAAATTCAAACAAATGTACTTTCTTTTATTTTAGGGTGTGGGACTATTCCACATCCCTTTCTCTTTCTTCTCTTCTCTTCTCTTCCACTGTAAAATAAAAAATACGCACACAATTTTATTAAAATTTCCTATAAATTGAAAAACGAAAGCAAAATGACGTGATTTGAAAATTACTTTTATGAAAATTAGGGAATAGGATCAAACAAACAAAATTAATTTAGGGCTACGACTATTAATCCCTTAGTTATTGCTCTACACCCCCCGCATAATTCAATTAAAATGGTTAATCCCACTAATGTTTGTTAACCTCTCATTTATTACCATACTAAACTTTAGCTTCATAGTTAAATCTTCCTCTATTATTCATTGTGTTACTCTTTCTAGATTTTTACTTGAAAAATTTCTAAAAAATCAAAGATATAGTACATCATAATTTATTTTCATAAGGTTTTGAATTTAACTTAGATAAATAATCTACCTTATTTTTCAGTATTTTTATACTTTTCCAAAAATGGTTAAAGCTAAATTCAACATTATGTTACGTTTGCTTCGATATTTTTTAAATTTAATTTCTCTAAAAAAGAATTTGTTATATGCATTTAAATGCGTGAACTCCAATTTTAATTTTGTTAAATCATGGTAATAATATATTTTTTATTGTAGATGTTTGTTTGAAAATTTGCATATCTTTAGTGAGTAAGAAGGAAGATTGTTAACCCTAAAAATGGATCAACACCCTGAATTGAGTATGAAAGTACCATCCCTGTTTATCAAGGAAAATAAAATAGAAAAAGCAATAGTATATAGCAGAAAAAGTAAAGAGACAAGAAGATTTTTATAGTGGCTCCGTTGTTAATGAAGCCTATGTCCACTTTATAACTTTCTATTTACTGACTGTTGTTACAAATGGAATCAGATTACAATATAAGTGAATCTCCTAAGTTAGATAAAGTCACAAGTTCAAGAGTTCATTGGAGAATCACAGTGAACCCCAAGATGACTATTGTGGTGGAGGAGAAGAGTGCAGAATAATTTCTACGGAGTTCTAGCATCCAGTCTAGAAGATCCTTTTTATGTTGCAGATAGGTGAGTATTTATAGGGATTAGAGAGCTATTAGGCTATGCCGCTTTGCCAGAAGCCAATACTTGATGGTACGAAGACGCTCCAAAATATTCACAGTAAACCGATCTAACTTGATGGATCGCTAGTGATCCATAGGGCATGGATCACTAGTGATCCATGTAGTTGAAGTATTTTTGGATTGTTTTACTTGGATGGCGCTCCTTGCCTTATATAGATGTTCTCCATGTAATTTCATAACGAGTTGCCTTGTTTTGATGGTGATTCATGTACGGGTTGCATTGAACTATAATTGGAATCATATGAATGCTCACTTCTCAAACAAGTTTGCTTGGAATATCATGAAACTTGGCAGATATTCTTAGAATAAATATTGGTTCATGATGCAAGAAGTTTGGAGCATCCATGAGCAATCCTTATGGATCGCTAGCAATCCTTAACGATCCATCACCTTGTCCTACTTTTGTATCTTTCCTCTTGGGTCTTTCTTAGCTTCTTCTTCTGGTCCTTTTGGTTGATTCTTGAGTAGTTTTGACTTGAAGTAGGTGTTCTAGCTCCCATTGAATTCTGTCGGGTTAAAAATCCAGTTAACATTTGCTCCCAGATTATGCCTTCGTTGGAAACAAGGTGTGCTTTAGAAGTAACTGCTTTTGAGTTCCTATTTTGTGAAGTTTAATTGATAGTGTTGAGGCTATCATGCAAATTTGGCTTTGGCTATTCAGCTGTCTATTGAGTTTTCAATTCGAACCGTCGTTGCTCGTAACGACAAATCAATTTCAATCCCATAACTTTCCAAATGCTTGCAAACGACACATAGATCATACTTGGTGAGTCCATAGTCCATGAATTGCTAGCGATCTAAGGACTTAGCAAATTTTTTCCTATTTAACTTTGTTCGGGCCGACCTTTCATCATTTCACGCTTTCCCTTACGAACCGAGCTAATCTCTCTGTGACCCGAGCTAAACGCGGCCAAACCCTAAGCTTGCTCACGCCATCACCGTCGTCGATCTGTAGTGCTGAAGCTTGCTGCTGCCGACCTCACTTGACTTCGCCGTCACCTTAAGCTAACCCCTAATGCTTGAAATGTCACTCGCCTGAATCGCTGCCGAACTTGCCCACTTTGGATTGCCAGCAACTTGAAATTGACTGCATTTACCTTCTGACTTAAGGTTGGTGATGTAGATTTTGGTGTAGTATTAGCGATTAGTGATGAAGTTATGTTGGTGACAAATGCAGTGGAAAATTCGAGCTGATTGTGACTTTGTGGAAGAATATAGTAAATCGAGTCTTGAATTCTACACAGAACGAAGACTTGGTTTTGCTTGGTGCTTGACATGTTTTACTATCTTCATCTACGGAGTCAGAATTAACTTGCACCAAGTTACACCGTTGATCCCGGTACGGCGTCTTGTGGATTGATTTTGGTTTTTCTAGGAGGTGATAATAGCTTAGGGTAGCGTCTTGTATGCAGCTCATGCTGTTATCACTTTCCAGAGAACTGAAATCGACTTATGTTGAGAATTCTCTACTCGAGACACATTGATCTATAGTTGCTCACTTTGGATTGGTCATGTCATTGCACAGTCAGTGTACTTGGAATAGGAAGAGCTTTCCGTGTTGCTTCAGACAGCGGATCCATTATCAATCGTTGATCGGTAAAGGGTAAGTGCAGGAGGAATAACTTTAATGAATGATACAAAAAGCTTCTTCCTTTCTTTGCTGTGAGTGAACTATCTACACAAGATAGAGCGTTCATAGTGTTTAGGACACCGAGCCCATCCCACATAGATAACATATTACACTTGCCCCAATCAACTCTTAGCATCCGATGAGTTGGCATAAGTCAATACTTTTTCGGAATTCAAGTGTTGAGCGTGGGGGAACTTCTAGTTATAAACAGAATTACCTGACCGTGTTAGATACAAGATATGTTATATAAAATGAAGCACCCGTTATCCCATCGTAAATCCAGTGGAGGAAGTCCGACACTCTTGGAAGTCGAATCAACATCAGTTATGCCTTCACAAACGGTTTTAGCATGTCCTACTTCTTCGGCACCACCAGCTGAATATGGTCAGTTAGTTCCAATTAGTTCGGTTGTAGATTGAACTCCTCCATGCTTTAAAGTTTTACTCAACCCTCCGAAGAGAGCTTCCACCGTAATTTATGCTAAAGTCCTGCACAACATTTGTTTACATCATGGCATTCTGGGTGGACGTACGCCTTCTATTGTAAAACGAGTTTGCACACATGCCACCTTTGGGGTACACCGCTTGCCATCAGTACATGTGCTTGAATGGAGCAGTGCCCCCCTTCAATCATTTCTTGAGAGAGACTCTTTTGAATTTGGAAATTGCCCCCATTTCAGATTCACCCCATCAAAAATACGCGATTTTGACTTGTCTTCACATTTTTTTATGCGGACATTCAATTGTGCCCCAAGCTTTGATGAGCTGAGATACTTATTTTTATTCAAGAAGAGAGACGAATGTCCATCTCTTGTGATCATCAAGGCTCCAAGAAATCACAAAATCGTGTTGTAGCTTCAAAGTAATTTGTCCCCATTCAAGACCTAATATTTTCTCGTTAGGTGTCCTGGGGGATTTAATCACCTTTGGACGACATGGGGTAAGTCTTCTCTTTTATTCGTTGAGATTTAAAACATTGGTATGGGATTTTTAATAGATTGAATACTCCTTGCAGTTATTTCGAGGCCAAACAAAGATCCATCGGTTGATCCCATCTTCCATACTCTAAAAGCCATAGATGCCAGAGAGAGATCGGTCAGACCTTTGCTAACGGAGGAGAATTTTCATCGGTACGGGTTGATGCATCCCAGGAGATCCGTCGTTGCTGTTGAAGTCACATCCCCTACCCATTCCAGGATTCAAATATGCTCCACTTCTTCATCGCACGATTCTGAAGAGGGTGGCCCATCAGGAGGAGAGGGTCCATTCAGTCGATCAATTGAGGAAAATCATGAAGGAAAAGGCATTATGACCGGGACTAGTAGCCCGATTAGGATGCCCTCGATCTCGAGGGAGGAGAAGAGGAGTTCAAACAACAAGAAGGCAAGGTCGCGGTGTTCATAGAAAAGGAGGAAGGTGAAATTGAGAGCTTGATTAGCAATGATTCCTCCTCTAACGATGAGGAATTTGATGTAAGTTCCAATGATGGAAATTTCGAATCATGTGACAAAATCCCGGGAACGAGTCCCGTTCTCCCGGACTCGCCTCCCTAGGAGATTATTGCTAAAGATGCTTCTCCAACCGTCGAATGACCTCATGGTTCTCTGCCTAAGGAAACCGATGTCAACTTTGGGGACTTGAGCAATGTTTACATGGACATTGGTGAACTCGTGGGAGATGATTTTGAGTTCGAGGGATTGTCTTCTCACCCTGGACATGCTACGTCTAGCTTTAGCCTGACTACCACTATAATCGCTTCCCGATCTGGTTTGTGAAGTCCTTTTAGGCCGCCTACGACACATTGCACCCTTCTCTAGGGTCACATACACTTACATATGCATTATTTGAGTTCATTTTCTATCGCTAAAGTTCTTCATTTTTCATATCAGGTACTATGGGAGGTCGTGGACTATATGAGGACCTTGAATACGTTACAGAAGCACAACGTGGGTCGAGACGGACTTCAAGCCGCCATCAGCCCCAAGAAAATGAGGAAGAATGGAGAAGGAGGAAAGATTGGGAAGCCGAAGTTCGTCATCGGGATGACGAGGATCGAAGTAGAGTTTATAGGAGTGGTTATGAGAAGTGGAAAACCTTGACGATTGAGAAGAGCCATTCAAGAAGTCGAAGGTAGATCGTGGTTCCCATCCTTCCGAGCACCAAGCATTTGCCCCGGCTCCAGTCTCTGTTGGAATTAAAGTTCCGACTTCTACTGTTCAAGTATCTCCATCAACCTAGACTCCATCAACTCATGTAGTGTCTGCTTCTGGTTCTTCATGCCCCCGTAGGAGGCCAGCTTATATAGCTTGAAGCCGTGCTCCCCGGATGGTTTCTAAAGGGAGTTAAATTTGATCGTGACCTATGCCCAAGCCATAAGGATTCTTATATGCCCCATCTCTAGGCGATTTAGAGCGATTTAGATCAAGTTGAAGGATGGGAGAAATTATGTAAGCAATTGGCGGACACAAACCATAACAACTACCAAGAGATCCTTTCCTTCAAGTCAGAAAAGGATGATTACAAAAGGATGTTGATGGAATGTGACGCCAAAATTGTTCAAGTGACAAAGGAGAGGGATACTGTCATTTGAGAGAGTTAGAGCAATGCTAGTTTGCTGAAGGAATTGAAAGAGGCCCATGCAAAAATTGAGATCATGTTCAGAGATGAAATCAAGAAGACCTATGCTGATGAGGCTAAGCTAAAAAAGGAGCTTGAAATCAAAGACGAGATCATCGAAGCTTAGAGGAGAACTATTGTTGGTCATGACGAAGCCGTCGAAGCTCATAAAAGACAATTGTTGATTATGCAGGAATGGTGGAATCCTATGACAAGACCATTTCCGATCAGGCTCGAATGATCGCTTCACTTCAGGAAAGAGTCGTGCAGCTTAACGTTGAAAAGACCAAAGTTGAAATTAATAAGGACGCTATGACGGTGGACTACTTGGAGCTGTATGATACCTTCAAACGGAAGATGGAGAAGATGGATGACACCATTTTGAATTTCTACGTCTACTCCTTGTTGCGTCAGGGCAGCCTATGTTATCTAGATCCTAAATTCCCACTTACTCTTATTGAGGTTTGGGAAGAAGTCCTGACCCGTTTTCAAGAAGACGGAGATGCATACACTAAAAAAGAGTTGGAGGATGCTTATCTTAATGAAGAATCAAAGAAGGCTTTGGTAGAGGGCCGAGAGATTATTCGGGTGGAAAGAGAGCAAGAAGCCGCCGATGCTGTCGCAATTACAGCTGCTAAAGCACTATCAGAGCCTTCCAGTTCTAGGCATGTCGAATCGTCCAAGCAGTGTCATGATCAGAAAGGAATCATTCCAGCTTCGGCCGGTGTCGCTTTGTTGTCTGCCCATTCAATAGGTATCTCTTAAGCTTTGGGTGGTCCTGAAACTTTGTCCAAGATCATGCAACCATCCAGAGAAGGAAACAGTGGGGAGTATGAGGTTGAGATTCATCGTCACACTTCTGATGTAAGTAACTTCCTTGTTTCTCCCGAGCTTGAGGATTTTCAGCTCACCCCGCAAGAACAAGATGAATTGAATGCTTTCCTTTTTTATCTTATAGATCTGTCTTCTTTGCCTGTCGAACTGCAATTTCTCCAGTCTCGGGGCCTATTGCCATTTCAACTGCTTCAACGCTTGTTTCTATGGCTGCTTTAGTTACTACACCCATGTCTGGATTGCAACTAGGACCGAAGTATGAGAAGATCATTGTTTTGCACGGCCTGGACGACTCTTTCATATCATTAGAGGGCGACTTAGCAGCAGCTGACACTTGAGAGCAGACGGACCAAGCTAGCTAGCTAAGTAAAATTGAGTAGCAAATGGCGGCTGTTAAGAGGGAAAAGATTGAGGAGAGAAAGTCTTCGAGGAGCTCCCGCAAGTCCCGGAAGTGCAAGACCAAGCAGGAGCCTTTCGAGGGGGTCGAAGAACAAGGAGGAGACATGGGCACGATGGCGATAATTGATATCTCTGACAGCGATACGACTCCGGATGGGGATGTTGAGAGGAAGAAGAAACTTTCGACCAATGGCGCGAAGGGAGGTGTTGGTAAGAAACACTGACAGATTCGAGTGACAGTGGAGTCGGATTGTAACGCCCCACCTCGAGACCCACACTGACAAAGAGTATTACTGGGTAATACTATCTGCTAGTGTAGAGAATAGGGCTGTTTAGGAGCGACAATCCGTAAGCTTTGTCTTAAACACCTATTAAATACGTCGATTGGGTACTCTAATTTTTTTTTCTTTTTATCTTTCTTAAGTGGATCGACATACTCAATAAATGTTTAATACAAAACTACGGTGACTAACGGATCTATTAGAACAAAATATAACAACAATAAATATAACGGATCACATAACAACAGTCAAACGTATATATACATATATAAAGATACACCATAGTACACTACATAGTGATACAACAGAAGTGGTACATAAACTACGATAAAATACATCGAGCCAAAACGAATAAGTACAAATCAGAGTTTACAGAAAGACCACAAAACTATACAGAAGACCACTAGTAGATAATCCAATGTGGAAGCAGCTAAGCAGTACAACGGCAGATGATTAACCTGAAATAACTCGGTCTGACCCGAGTATATAAAAATACATGGGTCAATCTAGTTTAAATAAATTAATTAGTAGATGATAAATGAGATATAATTTCTCATAAGGAAACATTCCTTTAATCAAAAGGAATGATATAAACTCAGATTTACTCAGATTCCAAGTGATGGAAAACACTGAATTATCACAAGGATTAACTCATGAATGACACCTGCTCAATACTGATGTTTCCTTCTTAGAAGGTTACTCGTAATATAAATTCTGATAAAATCATATAAAATTTCAGAAGAAAACCATAGAAATCTCATAACTCATGGAACTCAGTTAAGAGTTCAAAACACATAAATCTCATGTAATAAATAACATCTATTTTCATTAACATCAATTTCGCTTACTTGTTTAGGTTAAGCATAGAAAATCTTAACCAATAAACACCAAGATGGAAATCACCAAAACACCATATAGAACTCGTATAAAAGTTCAAAACACCATAAATGCAAACACCTTGTATATATAATCATCGTATAGCACTAAGGCTATGTATAACACCAACACCAAATAGAAGGTGAAAACATTTAAAAATCACCAAAATATATAATAAAAATGGATCTATATCACCGTCGCATGCTTTTTAACAAATGGCCGAAGTCTGCCGAGTACTGTAATACACCCACCTGTCTAAATAAAGCCCCACCAGACTTTTAATCGACCCACCAGTCGAATGTTTGACCCACCGGTCAATGTATGGCCCACCAGCCTAGTACGGCATCACCACCATCGGAATGTGTCACCAACTTCCATACAGTAACCCGAAAAGTGACAACAATGCATCCCATACCACACGTTCTCACTTAACTGTTTACTAACTGTTAGCCAATGCCACACTAGAAAACAAAATCATTTAAATCACAATAATTGCCTCATTCATCGGCATATACAACCCGAAGATCAATGAATGTGTAGCTTCGAGTGAACAGGTCCGGAATTAACCGAAAAGGTAAACGCATGTGTCCCATACTACATGTTTTACTAAATCGTTTAATTCACTTTCTCATACACTCGAAGAGTGCAAAAATGTGTATTTTATATAGAAAATACTTTGCTTTGAGAAAACTAGTTTTTAAAACTATGTTTCGAAACACTATAAAAATTCTTTTCTTCAAAATCTCTTTATTATTGAGAAATCTATGTTTATAAATACATAAAATATGGTTTAGAAAGATATTATTTCTAATAGAAATCGATTTCGAAAAATATTAATTCAAAACTAGCTTTTAATCGAAAATTTATTTAATAAAATCGTTTCCAAATCACATGCACAAAAACATTGAATTCAAGAGCAATTCAATCCAAAAATCGTACACCAAATACTCATGAAAATCCATAAATTCAATATATACTTAATTTCTGAATTCATAAAGAAATGGTCAAGAAACATCAATTAAAATCGTATAAAACTTAGTAATAGAACTCAAGAATGCAGCTTATTTAGCCAATTTTCCCCTTTTAAAACCCAAAATTTGATAAAATAGAAAACATAAAAGTTGAAGATGATTGTCATAGCTCGAAGTCTAAAAAAGAATCACCTAATTCGGACTTACCAGTCAAAATTTATGACAATTTCAATTCTCAGGTCTAAAATTAGAAAACTCTGAACAATTAACATAACAACAGGGCTGCGGCTTAAAGAGCCAGTTAGACCCTTTAGAACCCTGAATTTGATAAAATATGATAAGTAATGAATAAGTTATGATAAGTAATGAATAAGTTATGGTCATTTCAATTTCAAGTATAAACTCAGGAAATTCGTTTAAAGACAGAACTATGATTCTGTGTTCATACCCGTTTTAGGTCATTTAACTTGAAAAATATCAAAAATTGATCAAAAGGAAAATTGTTTGTCATTGAATATGTTTTTCTAACTCAAAAAGATTGACCCCAAAAGGATTTGGGAAGTGCAAGTTATTGCTGTTTTACTACAGCACACTCTCTAAACAAATTATTTTAGCTATCCTCTTTGTTTCTAAGATGCAATACTTTAAACCAATATGAAATCATAGAAATTCAATTCGTACTTATAGTACTTGAATTCAAGCAGCAATACAATCCTAATAACTTTAGATATAGATTTATGAGTATGAAAAACTCATCTTAAACTTGCAACCAACCACACAGAGAATTCCTACGTTTTAACCTTCAGTGAAGAGAGGATTTGGCACAACAAAACGCAATATGTTCCTATGAAATTTTTACATTTGGTAGGTATATGTGTTGGGAATAACATATCCATATTTTGAAATTTTCTGATTTTTCTAGAATTAGTTATGAATTTATTCCTGACCTGCATTTTTCAACCCAGATTTCTATTTTACTAATTCTATATTGTGAAATCAACAACATGCAAGCAATTCCTACAACTAATTTCTCAATTCATAGAATATGCAAGTTATTCTCGGTTGTAACAGCAAGTTTTGAGCTTAATTTAGACAACAACATATAGACATAGTGTGAGGTGGCCTCACCTTAAAGCTTTGCTATTACTCTAATTTGCTTTCATCTTTAAGCTACAACTCAAATTTCCCAATTCAAAACCTAGAACTCCATTAACGCAAAATTTCTCAACTCAAAATCTATGAAGAATTAACATAAACGAATTGGAGGGAAGATGTAATATGGCTTGAGCAACATACCTTGATTTACTGGATTTAATTGCAATTTATTTGATTTTAAAACTTGTAATTTGCTTGCATTCTAGGTTTTAGTTCTTGAGCTTTTGATTTGAGAAATAGTTTTTGTGGTTTGTTTACTGAACGTATAGGAGAATGATTTCTCCTTCTTTAGCTAATTTGTCTAAGTCCTAAATGGGCTGAACCAATACCCAAAGCACAAACCCTTAAATTATATAATTAAAACATGTATTAGATTTAGCACAAAACACATTTTAACTTAACTTCAATATTAATTATCTCTTAGATTAAGACAAAAAAAAAAGTTATGTGAATACACTAAAAATAAGTTCGTCAACTAATTTTTCTAATGAACCAAAAATTACTAATTTCCGAGGTCATTTGACCCATTCAAATGATTTATTGAAAATTGACTTTTTCATGTTTTTACTAAATTGCAAAACATGTCAAAAACGAATTTTAATCATCCAAATTATTCTTTCTTCAAAAATAAAAAGCATAAATCAATTTTAAAACACAAATAAGATTTTACCCGAGTTCTCATCGGGAATTTTGCACAAAAACCCCTCATTATCAATTATTTTCACTAAGAACCAATATTAAGGAAAATACACATTTTATTAATTCAAATCATTCTCTAACTTATTTACCCTTTATAAATAAGTTAAAACACTTCAAAATTTTCCACATTAGTCTTTAAAAAGATCACACTCTCAAATTTACACAAATATTCATTATTAATCTTATTTCTCAATTTAAACTCAATTTAAATCCAATTTACTTAATTAATAATTGCTAATCAATGTGGTTAAAAATCGGGTTATTACAGAACTCCCCGCCTAATAAAATTGTGTCCTCGCAATTTGACTTATATAGAATCATCTTAATAAGTTATTACTTAGCTACACTATTAACAAAATCTTAGTAGCAACCATGTAAACACACAAGAAAGGCTCTTTTAACTTATGTGTTACGAGAAAATATACTAGGAGTATTATTTCTCTCAAAAATTCATTTTCAAATTGCGCTTACTACTAATTATTCCTAAAGAGTATTTCTATTTTATTATCATTTAAGAAATATATTCACCTTGTTACTAAAAAGTCATATCATGCCAAGCAATGACAATCATTTCAAATATGGTGAATGAAAATTCATAACCACACAAAACTAATCAAATAACAGTTACTAAAATAATCTACTCTTGCCTATTACCAAAAATATTTTCTAGGTGTCAAAGTTTTTCGAAATTTTTTGCGGAGTCTTCTTTATACGGAGAGTCGTTTACAATTTCACAAATATGATTTATATAATATACAACGACCATAAGGTCGGAAACACAATATATATTTTAACATTTATCATTTCTAAATTTAATCCAAAAATATACCTTTATTGTTAGCATTTTTAAGCGAGACTGCTTAACTTTATACATGCTTATGCGCAAACTAAAGTCCAATCATCCTCGTGCACCTGTACTTCACTTAAATGAATCATATTAGATTACATTTATGAATATAAGAAACATTACATTCAAAAACGTAATCTCAGGACAGTAGTAAAAAATTCAGGTTTCATCATAGTAAATCATGAAATCTAACAAAGCTCATAACATAAAAGTTATTCTACTCAGTCTACGCTTTCCGGCAATATAAAAATCAACAAAATTGGATTTATGGTTTGAAAGTTATGCTCAATATATTTTTAGCTTCAATCTCAGAAATTTTTAATAGGACAGAGATGTCCATTCATTTTCAAATCCACTTTAGACTAAACAAAATGAAAATTTTTCCAAAGTGGTAAAATAAAACTTATAGCTTACCGAAAGCACTTTCATTTACAAAAAGATTGAACTCATTTGGAGTTATAAATCTCAAGTTATTGCTCTTTTAGTACAACACTTTTCCAACTAAATTTTCAGCACTAAAATCAAATTAAAGCTACCACTCTCAAACCATTTTTAAATCCAAACTATATATTTCGAGACAAATCTTTATACTAATTTATTTATTACATAATCCACTTTTGGAAAGCTAAAGACTTCAAAATTTACAACTTACTTCATGCAATCAACTTTCACAAATCAAGTTACTCAATAAAACATTTTCACAAATTACACAAACAAGTTTTAATGAAAACTCATTTTTTAATTGAGATAGTTAATCTCTTCTACTAACAAATAACAATTATTAATCCAAAATAACTTTGTAAATACACATTGATTTTTAAATTGTTCTCCCAGTTTAAATAATATTTTCTCGTTGCCTTATGCATTTATTATTTCTTGCACTTATCAATCAAATAATTAACTATGTGTCCAAACTAAGTTTTCATAATCTTCAATTATAACGTTTTACTAAAATATCCTTTTTGATCAATATTTTAGATTTCTAAACAATGCATTTTCTTATTTTTGAATACATCGTTTTATTAATCAATGCATCACATTATATATATATATCCAATTTAACCCTTGGTTTAATTTCACTTATGAATTAAATTTCATTTTCTCAATTTAATCCCTCTAATACTCCTTATGGTAGCCACACTTTGGTGATACCGCAAATTCTTATTGATTGGGTTTCTAATTCTCTATTATAACGCCTACTCAATATGAAATTATATATATCTTTTTTAAAATTACTATCTTATTAAACATCTATGTAACTGTCAATCAAACCAACATTTATTAAAACAATTACCACAGATGCTCAGCGAAAATAGTCCCACCATTTTCGCTGCGCAACTCTGATCACTAATAAATCAGGACACACAATTTAAATCTAAGTCATCTGAGGTCCAATTTCTATTATTTTATAAATATCACTTTTTAGCAAAGGTGACATTCAAAATCTTATAATATTTTCAAAACTTATTATCTACCCCCCAAGGACACGAAAAGATTAAAGGCACGATTAAGGATAACGACGATTGGGAACTATGTTAACACTTGTATTATACTTCGATGTACTGTAATACATGTTCTGTTCTGTGTTTATCATATTTTGTTCCGAACTTAGCTCTGATACGAAGCTGTAACGCCCCACCCCGAGACTCACACTAACAAAGAGTATTACTGGGTAATACTGTCTGCTAGTGCAGCGAATAGGCCTGTTTAGGAGCGACCATCCATAAGCTTTGTCTTAAACACCTATTGAATACGTCGATTGGGCGCTCTAGTTTTTTTTTTCTTTTTATCTTTCTTAAGTGGATCGACATACCGAATAAATGTTTAATACAAAACTACGGTGGCTAACGGATCTATCAGAACAAAATATAACAACAATAAATATAACAGATCACAGAACAACAGTCAAACAAATATATACATATACACAGATACATCATAGTACACTACTTAGTGATACAACATGAGTGGTACATAAACCACAATAAAATACATCGAGCCAAAATGAATAAGTACAAATTAGAGTTTACAGAAAGACCACAAAACTATACAGAAGACCACCAGTAGATAATCCAATGCAGAAGCAGCTAAGCAGTAATCAACAACAGATGATTAACCTGAATAACTCGGTCTGACCCGAGTATATAAAAATACACGGGTCAGTCTAGCTTAAATAAACTGATTAGTAGATGATAAATGAGATATAATTTCTCATAAGGAAACATTCCTTTAATCAAAAGGAATGCTATAAACTCAGATTTACTCAGATTCCAAGTGATGGAAAACACTGAATTATCACAAGGATTAACTCATGAATGACACCTGCTCAATACTGATGTTTCCTTCTTAGAAGGTTACTCGTAATATAAATTCTGATAAAATCATATAAAATCTCAAAAGAAAACCATAGAAATCTCATAACTCACGGAACTCAGTTAAGAGTTCAAAACACATAAATCTCATGTAATAAATAACACCAATTTCGCTTACTTGTTTAGGTTAAGCGATAGAAAATCTAAACCAATAAACACCAAGATGAAAATCACCAAAACACCATATAGAACTCGTATAAAAGTTCAAAACACCATAAATGCAAACACCTTGTATATAAAATCACCGTATAGCATTAAGGCTATGTATAACACCAACACAAAATAGAAGGTGAAAACATTTAAAAATCACCAAAATATATAATAAAAATGGATCCATATCACCGTCGCATGCTTTTTAACAAATGGTCGAAGTCTGCCGAGTACTGTAATATACCCACCTGTCTAAATAAAGTCCCACTAGACTTTTAATCGACCCACCAGTCGAATGTTTGACCCACCAGTCATTGTATGGCCCACCAGCCTAGTACGGCATCACCACCATCAGAATGTGTCACCAACTTCCATATAGTAACCTAAAAAGTGACAACAATGCGTCCCATACCACACGTTCTCACTTAACGGTTTACTAACTGTTAGTCAATGCCACACTAGAAAACAAAATCATTTAAATCACAATAATTGCCTCATTCATCGGCATATACAACCCGAAGGTCAATGAATGTGTAGCTTCGAGTGAACATGTCCGGAATTAACCGAAAAAGTAAACGCATGTGTCTCATACTACATGTTTTACTAAATCGTTTAATTCTCTTTCTCATACACTCGAAGAGTGCAAAAATGTGTATTTTATATAGAAAATACTTTGCTATGAGAAAACTAGTTTTTAAAACTATTTTTCGAAACACTATAAAAATTCTTTTCTTCAAAATATCTTTATTATTGAGAAATCTGTGTTTATAAATACATAAAATATGGTTTAGAAAGATATTATTTCTAATAGAAATTGATTTCGAAAAATATTAATTCAAAACTAGCTTTTAATCGAAAATTTACTTAAGAAAATCGTTTCCAAATCACATGCACAAAAACATTGAATTCAAGAGAAATTCAATCCAAAAATCTTACACCAAATACTCATAAAAATCCATAAATTCAATATATACTTAATTTCTGAATTCATAAAGAAATGGTCAAGAAACATCAATTAAAATCGTACAAAACTAAGCAATAGAACTCAAGACTGCAGCTTATTTAGCCAATTTTCCCCTTTTAAAACCCAAAATTTGATAAAATAGAAAACATAAAAGTTGAATATGATTGCCATAGCTCGAAGTTAGAAAATGAATCACCTAATTCGGACTTACCAGTCAAAAGTTATGACAATTTCAATTCTCAGGTCTAAAATTACAAAACTCTGAACAATTAACATAACAACAGGGCCGCGGGTTAAAGAGCCAGTTAGACCCTTTAGAACCTAGAATTTGATAAAATATGAAACAAGAAAGTTGTAGCAAAGAGTCCAAACTTTCCAGAACTTCGAGAATGATCAAATTCCGATAAGAAACGAATAAGTTATGGTCATTTTAATTTCAAGTATAAACTCAGGAAATTCGTTTAAAGACAGAACTATGATTCTGTGTTCATACCCATTTTAGGTCATTTAACTTGAAAAATATCAAAAGGTGATCAAAGGGAAAATTGTTTGCCATTGAATCTTTTTTCTAACTCAAAAAGATTGACCTTAAAAGGATTTGGGAAGTGCAAGTTATTGTTGTTTTACTACAGCACACTCTCTAAACAAATTATTTTAGCTATCCTCTTTGTTTCTAAGCTGCAATACTTTAATCCAATATGAAATCGTAGAAATTCAATTCAACAATTCAATTCGTAATTATAGTACTTGAATTCTAGCAGCAATAAAATCTTAATAACTTTAGATATAGATTTGTGAGTATGAAAAACTCATCTTAAACTTGCAACCAACCACACAGAGAATTCCTACATTTTAACTTTCAGTGAAGAGAGGATTTGGCATATCAAAACGCAATATTTTCCTATGAAACCTTTACAGTTAATAGATATATGTGTTGGGAATAACATATCCAAATTTCGGAATTTTCTGATTTTTCTAGAATTAGTTATAAATTTATTCCTGACCTGTGTTTTTCAACCCAGATTTCTATTTTACTAATTCTATATCGTGAAATCAACAACATGCAAGCAATTCCTACAACTAATTTCTCAATTCATAGATTATGAAAGTTATTCTTAGTTGTAACAGCAAGTTTTGAGCTTTAGACAACAACATATTGACATAGTGTAAGGTGAACTCACCTTAAAGCCATGCTATTACTCTAATTTGCTTTCATCTTCAAGCTACAACTCAAATTTCCCAATTCAAAACCTAAAACTCCACTAACACAAAATTGCACAACTCAAAATCTATGAAGAATTAACATAAACGAATTGGAGGGAAGATGAAATATTGCTTGGGCAACATACCTTGATTTTACTGGATTTAATTGCAATTTATTTGATTTTAAAACTTGTAATTTTCTTATATTCTAGGTTGTAGTTCTTGAGCTTTTGATTTGAGAAATAGTTTCTGTGGTTTGTTTATTGAACGCACAGGAGAATGATTTCTCCTTCTTTAGCTAATCTGCCTAAGTCCTAAATGGTCTGAACCAAAACCCAAAGCCCAAACCCTAAAATTAAATAATGAAAACTTGTATTAGATTTAGCACAAAACACATTTTAACTTCACGTCAATATTAATTATCTCTTAGATTAAGACAAATAAAAATTTATGTGAGTACACTAAAAGTAAGTTCGTCAACTAATCTTTTTAATGAACCAAAAATTACTAATTTCCGAGATCATTTGACCCTTTAAATGATTTATTGAAAATGACCTTTTCATGTTTTTACTAAATTGCAAAACATGTCAAAAATGGATTTTAATCGTCCAAATTATTCTTTCTTCAAAAATAAAAATCATAAATCACTTTTAAAGCATAAATAAGATTTTTACCCAGTTCTCATCGGGAATTTTGCACAAAAACCCCACATTATCAATTATTTTCACTAAGAACCAAGATTAAGGAAAATACACATTTTATTAATTCAAATCATTCTCTAACTTATTTACCCTTTATAAATATGTTAAAACACTTCAAAATTTTCCACATTAATCTTAAAAGATCACACTCTCAAATTTACACAAATATTCATTATTAACCTTATTTCTCAATTTAAACTCAATTTAAATCCAGTTTACTTAATTAATAATTGCTAATCAAGGTGGTTAAAAATCGGGTAGTTACACGGATATTGGAACATTTTGATTTGTTTGACATGTATTTTGTACAAGTGCAGAGTCTGCACTTATTACTTTTGTTGTTGTAGCATTTGTACTTTTCTTTTTATTGGTCGATATTGTGGGTACGGCCCTCACATTTTAATTTTGTACAGAAAATGTTATAAGGAATGAAAAGATTTACGTTACTACTATCATCTCTTCTGTGTTCTTCCTTATTTATCATGTACTTAGCTTGCTTTTATACTACTTATGTGTTCACATGGCACGATTGCTTGCTCTGTAATTTCTATAATTCACATTACCGTGTCATATTTCGTGGTATACGATTCCTTTATTTCCGTGATTTCACGCATTATGTGTGCATTTTTTAACTTTATAATATTGTGATTGTCAAAATTCTTTGTTTGGATAAACGGGACCATGGTGTAGTTTTTCTTTCAACCAAATATTGGTATGTGTGTGCCCCTTACTTTATGGGGTTGTTTTCTCCGAACACATGAAAAATGACCGAATGATCCGAGCGATTCCTCGGATGTCTCTAGCCGAATCTACTTTGTGGTTCCTATCTTTGGGAATTTGCAACGCGAGCGTCTCGACTCTAGAGATTTAGTCGGTCAACGATTGGAATTCTTTTCCGATTTCTAGCTGCGCGACATTGTTGGATTCATGTCAATTACTTTTGATAGTAGGAGTGGATTCTTGTTAGTTCTACAATAGACGAATTTCCCAGGTGTTGTTAGGACAGTACCAGTACTTACAAGATCTTAATGGTTTGTTGATGGTGTCGGAGCAACATTAGTGCTTGCGTGGAATGCACGGCTTTTAAGAGTGCGCGGCTAACTTGAGAGTGCGCAGTTTACGAAATGCGTGGCTTTTAATAGCGTGTGCGGCTTACGAAATGCGAGGCTTTTAAGAATGCGCAACTTACGAAATGCACGGCTTTTTGAGAGTGCGCGGCTTACGAAATGCGAGACTTAAGTAATTATATTTTCTTGGGCATCCACAACCCAAGAAACGCTGTGCGACTTACGAAATGTGCGGCTTTGATTTGGGCCTTACCAGTGTTGCTGGCGAAACACCGGTTCTTAGAAGGAAGGGATCGAGTTCCATCGATCCAACGGTTTTAGTCGATTTGCTTCCTTCGACTCGACGGGTAGATGCGGTGTACTTGAGCATGGTTCCACTATCTCAAGCAACGATTGGATGGTTTTGAGTCGATTTGATCCCATCATCTCAGCATGTTACTTTTGTGAACACAGTTTTATTGCTTCAAAAAGCAAAGCGATTTTATTAATAAAAGTTGGACAAGTTCTACATATATACAATGCCTCTGGTATACCGGGATGGCTTATTGGTAGGAAATAGGAAATATGTAAGATAGTCTTAGATAAAGTAACGACGCAGCAATTCGCTGTTCCAAGCTTGGGGAATTTGGGTTCCATCAACAGTTGTTAGCTTGAATATGCCATCCCCTAGCTTCTGGCCGATTACATAGGGCCCTTCCCAGTTTGGTCCAAATGTTCCTAGTATAGGGTAGACCCATTTGAGGACAAGGACTCCCACTTCGAAAGTACGGTTACAGACTTTGGAATTGAAATATTGTGCGACCCTTTTCTAGCAAGCAGCAATCCTTAACTCGACTTCTTCCCTCTTCTCATCGACCATATCAAGTGACCTGAGTAGGAGCTACTCATTCTGCCTTTGATTGAAGTTTTGCCTTCGATGAGAGGGGACTTTTAGCTCGATTGGGATCATTGCTTCTGAACCATATGCCAGTGCAAACGAGGAGTTCCCAATAGCAGATTTGTGCGTTGTCCTGCAAGCCCATTGCATGAGTGGAAGTTCATCAACCCAATTTCCTTTAGCATTAGTTAGCCGCTTTTTGATGGTGGACTTGATGATCTTGTTCACTGTTTCTACTTGCCCGTTTGCCTACGGATGTGCAACAGCGAAAAAGCTTTTCTCGATTCGGAAGCGCTTGCAAAAATCTTTAAACTCAGTGATTTTGAATCGAGTCTCGTTATCTGTGATGATTTTTTATGGCACTCCAAACCTGTAAATAATGTTTTTAGTGAAAATTAATAACTTTCTTTGAAGTAATAGTGGCTAGCGGTTCCGCTTCGGCCCATTTAGTGAAATGGTCAACAACAACGATGGTATATTTGGCTCCTCCTTTGGCCATTGGTAATACACCAATCATATCCATTCCCCAGATCGGGAATGGCAATGGGCTGACCATCTACGTCAGCTCTGTCGTAAGAGCTCTTTTGATCTTGCTGAATATTTGGCATTGGTCGCAGCGTCTGGCATAATCTGCTACATCGCATTTTACTATTGGCCAAAAATACCCATATCGAAGAACTTTCTTTGCAATGGTTTGCCCTCCAGTGTTATATCTACAGTCACTTTCATGAACTTCCCTGAGGATTCTTTAGGCTTCGTCGTTGGTCACACACCTGAGCAAGTGGGTAGGGAATCCCCTTCGATGGAGCATCACATCCTGTACTACAAACCATGGTGTCTATCAAAGGAGCTTTTCCGTTGATTCTTGTCTACGATGAGTGTTCCTTTGAGCAAGTAGTCCTTGATTGCTATCATCCACATTTCTGGTTCTTCGGTTTTTTTGAAAATCCAGTCGATATCCACCTCGCTTATGCTTAGAGCGGTCAGAGTTTCAATTGGGACTTGCTCCAAGGACCGAGCTTCTCCAGAACTGGCCAGTTTTTCTAGATAGTCCGCCTTCGTGTTTTGTTACCTCGAAATATGAGTTATGGTGTTATGTTTGATGTCATTCAGCAGTTCTTGCATTTTAGATAGATATGGAACGAGGTTCTCTCCCCGAGCTTGTTATTTGCCTTTCACCTGGCAAACGACTAGCTTAGAGTCACTATAGATGGGTACGGACTTTATCCCGAGTTCCTATATAACTTTCAACCCGGCTATCAATGCTTTATATTCCACTTCGTTATTTGTTGCAGGGAATTCCAAGTGTAAGGCACAGCAAATGAATCGTCCTTCGGGAGTTTCGAGCACTACTCCTGCCCCCGAGTAGAAATTGTTGGATGCACCATCGACGAACAACTTCCAACGTGTCTACGCTTCCGGAGTACTTTCTTCTTTGTTATCTCTTACCGTAAACTCAACAATGAAGTCTGCCAACGCCCACCCGTTAATCGCCTTTCGAGGGTGGTAAGTTATTTCGTATTCACTCGATATGATGTTCCATTTGATAAGCCATCTAGAGGTCTCGGAGGGTACAACACTTGCTTCAAGGGTTGATCTGTTAGTGCTTTGATCGGATGTGCCTGGAAGTACGGTCGTAACTTTCTAGATGTGATCAAGAGGCAATATGCTTATTTTTTCAATCTCGGATAGTTCTTCTTGGCTCCAACGAATTGTTTACTGATGTAATATACAGGTCACTAGATCTTAGCTTCTTCTCGTACGAGTGTAGCACTTAATGCACGGGGCGAGACTACTAAGTAGATAAACAAGTCATCTCCGTCTACCGGCTTGGACAGGATTGGCGGGGCTTCCATATGTTGCAGCAGCTCTTTGAAGGCGGTCTGACAAGCCTGATTCCATTCGAAGTTCTTCTTTTCTTTCTTTAGTGCGTTAACAAACGGTATA
Organism: Allium fistulosum; assembly: GCA_030737815.1. Taxonomy (NCBI): domain Eukaryota; kingdom Viridiplantae; phylum Streptophyta; class Magnoliopsida; order Asparagales; family Amaryllidaceae; genus Allium; species Allium fistulosum. The sequence goes on along the minus strand of CM060901.1, from coordinate 537,750,236 downwards.
CATTTGTCGGTTGCCTTTGAGATGAACCAGCTTAGTGCTGCAATCTTTCCATTCAACCTTTGTAACTCTTTCTTGTTCCTTGGGGCCTCGACTTCCGTAAAGCGGTAATTTGTTCAGGATTTTCTTCGATGCCTCTGGCGCTTACAATGAATCCCAAGAACTTTCCAAAGGCTACTCCGAAGTGACATTTAAGTGGACTGAGTTTCATTTTATATTTGTAGAGTATTTCAAACATTTCGGTGAGGTTGTCCAAGTGATTTGCAGCTATGCGCAATTTAACCAACATATCGTCTACATAACTTCCATAGTCTTCCTAATTTGATGTTTGAATATGGCATCAACTAGTAGTTGGTAGGTTGCACCAGCATTCTTTAAGGTGAATGGTATCACTTTTTAGCAGTATAATCCCAGATCAGTAATGAAACTGGTGTTTTCCTAGTCAGGTTCATGCAACATGATCTTGTTGTACCTCGAGTAAGCATCCATAAATGATAGCAGTTTATGTCCAATTGTCCCGTCCATAAGTTGATCGATTCTAGGCAGAGGAAAGCTGTCTTTTGGATAAGCTTTGTTTAGGTCCGAGTAGTCGATATAAGTTTGCCATTTTCCACTAGACTTCTTGACCAAGACTGGGTTAGATACCCATTTGGGGTAGGTTGCATCGTGGATAAAACCATTCGCCATCAACTTATCCACTTCTTCAATCAGCGCTTTGACCATTCGTGTCCTAAGTTGCTCTCTTCTGCTTCACTGGTGTATACTTGGGATCAATATTAAGTGTGTGGCATGCAATCTCTGGCGACACCCTACACATATTGGAATGTGTCCAAGCGAATATGTCCAAGTTGGCACAAAGAAATTTGATTAGTCCCTATCGCATCTTGTTTCCAAGATGTCATCTAATTTTCAGGACCCGAGTCGAGTCATCCATATCAACTGGGATAGGCAACGTCAATTCTGCTGATGCTGTTCGATCCTCCCCTGAACTCTTCTTTAAGGTCCAAACCTTGTCGAATCGGCTATGGTCCCCAAGCCAGGGGCAGCTCTGTAGTTTCTATTGGGTTGGTTCGCGAATGTGGAGAGTTCCCCACATTCTTTCCTTTTTCTTTTCTTCTTGACTCACGCAATTCTGCGATGTAGCATTCTCTAATGAAGCTTTGATCACCCCAACTCCATTCTCTGTCGAAAATTCCATAGTTAGACATCAATGAGCTAAAGCAATCCTGAAATCTGCCAAGGCGGGCCAACCTAAGAAAGCATTGTAAGCAGATATTTCATCTACAGTCATAAAGGTCTGGATGAGAATGTCTCTTCGGTCGCCTTACCCATGTTCTACGGGTAAATCTATTGTTCCGACGGGTTTCTTAGGTTCACCGGTGAATTCCTGGATCTTTGTTTGACAAGCGGATACGTCTTTCATATTTATCTTCATCTGATCAAACGTGTGTTTGGACAAGATATTCACAGAGCTGCCACTGTCCACCAATACACGTCGGACCATGGCTGGTCTGATTCCTACCGTCACGACCATGAGGCCGAGGGTTGAAGCTTCTATTCCTTCAGTGCCTCGATTCCAGAACACTATGTCGTCGTTCAGTGTCCTCTGTTGCTTGGCAGTTATGCAGTAAAAGCGCTCGAGAGATTCAATGCGGTGGAGGCAAAAAGTCATAGTGGGGATACAATGAGGATATAGCAGAATATAGCGGATGACTCTAAAATAGCATATAAAACTCGTACTTAGTGTTTTTATAAATATAAAATGGTGAATAAATGAAAAATTAACATTCAATTGAATTATAATTAATAGATAAGTAATTTTAAATAAAAACATATGCGAATATACTGTAAATAAATGTAAAACTATTATATAACATAACTGAATTTAGTAGAATACTAGAGTATTTTCATTTCTGAAATTATATTAAAAATTCAACTAAATAAATTAATTTCATAATTTTTATAATTTATAAATGTCATTTTTCAATTTATTTCTTTTAAAGCAGATATAGCGAAAATAGCAGAATATAGCGGGAATAACGGGATATAGCGGAAATAGCAGGGCTTAAAACGGAAAGGCTATATTAGGGTCTATATGGAAAAATCGTAGCGGTAGAAAACTGCTATGAGACATAGCAGGGTTATAGCGGGGTCATAGCGGGGCATTAACTGCACAGCTTGGTAGGAGTTCCGTCTTCGATCCCGAAGCACGAATCTTCCGGAGAGTGTCTTAATAAGCTTGCATATCGCTCCATTTCTCCCCAACTCTTATGCACGGGATGAGGTCCTCCAGATATTTTTTCTATAACGATGCTCTGGTCGGTCCGTCTGGATCCCTCTTCGATGGTTCCAACATGGTTTCCCCGATCTCTAGGAGCTTGGAGTGCTATAGGCTGGTCAGGATTTTATGGTTTCCTCGCATATTGCTGAAGCTTGTTCTCCTGAATTAGCTCTTCAATTAGGTTCTTCAGGTGACGACACTCATTCTTGTTGCGACCATGTGTTTCATGGAAGCGACAATATTTTCCGGAACGCTTCTACTGTTTAGTTGCTTCCTTTTTGGGCTGCTTCTTGTACTCCTATGTCCCTTGTGTCGCAAGGTAGATATTTTCTGGAGTATCATTGAGCGGGGTATAGTCTTCGAGTCTAAAGCCTTTAAGTCGCTTGTTTCCTCCGTTTCGCTTGTTGGATTCTGGTTCATCCTTTTCCGCTTCCCATCCTTACCCGCATTTGCCGCAGCGGTCTCGGAGCTATTTGCATTCTTGTTAGTTGTCAATCCATCCTGGCTAGCGCTTGTTGGTTGTAGGTTAGCAGATTTTCCCTCTAGCTCCTCTGCCTCCTCCAATCTCAAGTACGGTTTCACCTTTTGATTAAAGTCCTTCCTAGTGGTAGATTGTTTCATTTTGATCCATTTTCCGAATTAAGTGTCGGGATGAATGGCACAGACCAGGGCCATGAAGAACATATCTTCGTTTGGGTTACTTACTTCAGTGACCGCGGTGTTAAACTGACTCATAAAGGATTTTAGTGATTCATTTTGTCCCTAGAATAGGCCAGATAAGGACATCACATCTTTTAGTTATGCCATGCGAAACCTAAATTGATCAAGGAACCTTATTGCTAATTCATCGAAAGTGGAGATGGATTTGGGTGGGAGCCTAGTGAACCACATGGAAGCAATTCCCTCTAGAAAGATTGAAAAACATCTACATCGAACATCATTTGAAGCACTCGCTCCGTCCATGTACCAACTATACTTGTACAAGTGAGGTTTCGGGTCTCTGGTTCCATCGTAGGATGGAATAGTTGGCATAGTGAACTTTTTAGGATATCGTTCATTCAGAATGTCATCAGTGAAGGGAGTCCAGCTTGGAGCGGATCCCCATTTGTCATCTCTCCTATCCTTACTTTCATCCATCAAGCGCTTGATCATATCTGCGATATATGCCTCTAATGTCCGATAGTCCATGAGATGGCTGTAAGTGACTACACCAAGTGTTCGATCTTGCAAACGATCTTGGTAAGTAGGCCGAAGCCTAGGCGCTCCTGTCTTCGGGACAGCCACTCCTTCAGAGTTCCGTTGGCTTACGGTTGGTCGGGTAGGGGCGGTTTGGACCTCTATGTCAGTATTGAGTGTGTTAGTGTTTCCTTTCAACTCGTCGTCGTCGGGTTGCTCACCATCTTCAAAGTCGGAGAGATTCACTGCTATACCTTTTCGTGGGGTTTTCGTCCCCAAATTCAAGTTCATGGTGGGCTACTTTGCAGTTGGTGGAGTGCTTACTTTTTCTTCTATAGTGATTCCTACAACTCCATCTGCTGCTCCTTTTTGCTTCCGCCTTCCGTTTTTCTATTTAAGCCGGATACGGAAGAAATTTCCTGCTCCATGGCAGTGCAGGTTTTAGCATGGTTCATGGAGCGGCTAGTGATTGCAAGGTCAGAAGGGCATTTAATTTGTCCATAAGAGCTTTTTGGTTTCTCTCCATCTTTTGATTGATTTCAATAATCATCTTATTTAATTCACCTCTGGCGACAATTTCATGCTAGACAAAAGATCCTGGCACTTAATCGCCTGTGTTGGCCCCAGAATTAGCTCTGGTTAATGGATTATTGGCATCATTGACCTCAGCTTGCTAAGGATCGGTTTCTTCTCCTGTTATTACAGCTCTTATGGATCTTCCGGAAGCAGTTCTCTTTCTTTCTGGTGCCACTGATTTTCAGTGGCATATCTTCTAAGCAGAGATTGAGGATCTAACTTTTGAACCTATCTGATCCAAACTAGATAGCTAGATTTAAGCTTGAGTTCAATTCTCGGTGAAAGCGCCAAAAAGTTAACTCAAAATATGGATCAACTTCCTGGATTGAGTGTGAAAGCACCATCCCTGTTTTTCATGGCAACGAAAATAGAAAAAGCAATAGTAGATCATAAAAAAAGTAAAGAGACAAGAAGATTTTTATAGTGGCTCCGCTGTTAATGAAGCCTACGTCCACTTTATAACTTTCTATTAACTGACTGCTGTTACAAGTGGAATCGGATTGCAATATGATTGAATCTCCTAAGTTAGATCAAGTCATAAGTGCAAGAGTTCATTGGAGAATCATAGTGAACCCTTAGATGACTATTATGTGGGAGGAGAAGAGCGAAGAATAATTTCTGCGGAGTTCTAGCAGCCAGTCCAGAAAATCCTCTTTATGTTGTAGGTAGGTGAGTATTTATAGGGATTGGAGAGCTATTGGGCTAGGCCGCTTTGCCAGAAGCCCATACTTGATGGTACGAAGACGCTCCAAAAATTTCACAGCGAACCGATCTAACCCGATGGATCGCTAGTGATCCATGTAATTGAAGTATTTTTGGATCGCGCTCCTTGCCTTATGTAGATACTCTCCATGTAATTTCATAACAAGTTGCCTTGTTTTGATGGTGATTCATGTACATGCTGTATTGAACTATCACTAGAATCAGATGAATGCTCACTTCTCGAACTAGTCTGCTTGGAATATCATGAAACTTGGTAGATATTTTTAGAGAATATATTGGTTCATGATGTAAGAAGTTTGGAGGATCCATGAGCAATCCTTATGGATCGTTAGCGATCCATAGGTGATGGATCGCTAGCGATCCTTCACCTTAGCTTACTTTTGTATCTTTCATATTGGGTCTTTCTTAGCTTCTTCTTCTTGTCGTTTTGGTTAATTCTTGAGTTTTGAGTTGAAGTAGGTATTCTAGCTCCCGTTGAATTCTGCCAGGTTAAAAACCAGGTTAGCAAAGACTATTAAACCTGACCCCAAAGCATGCACACAAACATCGTGCATGGTAGCTGTACAGTCTCGTGGATGTGGATTTGTGTCAAATAAATATTTTTTATTTACAAGGGTGAAAAAAGAGTAATTGGGATGTGAATAATACTACCCTAAATTTAGAAAGTTTCACAAAATAATTGTTGATGGGAGCAAATACATTCCTTAAGAAATAATTTTCCTTCTTTGTTGGATTTTTCAAATCTAATTCTCATGGATACAACCAATTCATTCTTTTGGTATAGTGGAAAAAAAGATTAGTGTAATGAATCATCGTATCTTAATTGGTGAATTTGTTGAAAGATAGCATTCATATGCAAAAATACAAAAGAATTTATGAATTTGTTGAAAGCATTCATATGCAAAAATACGAAAGAATTTATAAAGACGCTACATACAACCAAGGTCGGTTCAAGTGAATGGATTGCCTTAGGCAACAAGAAATTTTTAAAAACACTACTCTGAAGGGAATTGAACCTTCCACCTACGTGCAAGAAAACTTGCTCACTTCCACTACACTAGTAATATTCTCAAATAATGTAAAGTAATATTCATTAAATATTAAACTGTTTAGGTCTTCTGTTTTCTTCTACCTTGTTGCCCCCATCCGAGGGGTTGCCTTAGACGGCCGCCTAGTAAACCTAACCCTAGAACCGGGTTTGCATACAACATAACGATGATGATTGAATTTTATGAGGACATGTAGTGGGCTTTAGAGAGGAAAAGTTAACGAATTGATCTATGATGTAATAATGAAGACTAAATGAATGGTATTGAATTTATGACAACTAATTCAATTAATGGCACATTAATTAAAATTAATTTTGCAGTACTGTTTCATAATTGAATTTATGGAACAATCTTTACTGCTTTCACTATGTTATAAATAAAACAATTTAATAAAACAAAAATGCTATTTGTTTTTGTCAAAACATGCTGACCAAAGTCAATAAAATAGGAATCCACCTCAAAACTATATATACAATCGCCCCCACACCCCTAAATTCCACAGTTTGAACTTATTCTTAGATTTGGTAGAATTTTGTTCGGGCATACTAGCAAAGCTCTTAATAAAATATCAGGACTACTGAACTCGGCAAAATATCGAGATAAATTTTTTACTATATATAATAAACTGCTGGCAAACATCATGTGTTCAATAAGAGGTAAAATGTCAATGAGCAGAAGAATGCTTTGAATAGAGATTAAAAAAGTAGTCTAAAATATAACGTAATCAAATCAGTACGAAGAATTTAAGTACATGAATGCAATAATCAAAAAGTGTAAATGCCAGGATATGCTAATTTAGAAATTAAGAAAATTACAGAATACAGATTATAGTTTTTTCTTTTTCTTTTTCATTTTTCCTTTTTCTTAAATAGTCAGGACCACAATTTTGATCAAATGTGGTTCGTGTAATAGTTAGTGCCCCAATTTTGAACTACGATATGAAGATCAGAAGGCGGGTTACAAGTGTAATTACAGACAAAAATGGTTGAAATAACAACACTCCACTATATATATTTTTATCGTTTTTGTTCTTCTCTTTTACTTTCTCATAACCTAATTTACCTTCTTCTCTCTTTTTCTTTCTCATAACCAAACTAAAAGAAGAAAGAGAGGATCCATGAAAAAAGTTGAAGAAAGGGTTCCTCTCTTGGAAAATGAACTTGATCATCATAATTTTGAAAAACATGAGATGGAAGAGACTTTAAGTGTAAAAACATGGACAGAGACAAAGAAACTATGGAGCATTGTGGGACCAGCAATAATAGGCCGAGTGGTGATATACAGCATGAACGTGATCACACAAGCTTTTGCTGGTCATCTTGGTGATCTGGAACTCGCTTCAATGTCCATAGCTAACAATGTTGTCCTTGGATTTAATTTCGGTCTTCTGGTATGTTTATATATAATTATACTTACCTGCTTGAATTTATTTGACCATTTGTAATCAAATCATATCTAAAATTTATGTGCTCCAATCTGAGCTTTTCGTATGCATCTATTCTAAATCAATTACCAAAACATGCCTTGAATTTCAAACTAGAGCTGTTTTAGGGACTTGTGAATCCTAAGTATTACGGTGATTGAACGTTTGTTCAAGTATAATCAATTTACTTTTTAGTTATAAGGGCATATAACAAGGCACTTTAATAACAAACCATTGTTCCAAAGGGTCATTCATCAAACCAAAGCATTAATAGCTACAGTGATTGAATCCCTAGGACTCTATATCAAAAATTAGTGTCCGCGGGTGTGGCGCAGTGGAAATGAGGCTTGGGTTCTGGTAAAAAGACTCAGGTTACCTGGATATTAAAACTAATAACCCAAAGTGTTGGGGTTCTACAACACATTTTCTTAGGAGTTGGTGGACACTGTCCAAGTTACCTGGATATTAAAAAAATCATTATGTTTCATTGTATTTATGTCACAGAAAATAGTATTTTTGCTCCATTCTTTTTTCTTTTTTCTTTTTGAATTGGAGAATATAGCTACTATTTTTAATCGATAGAATGGGACAAAAAATATAATGGATTTAACTGAAATTACAGTTGGGCATGGCAAGCGCACTCGAAACGCTATGTGGTCAAGCTTTTGGTGCAAAAAGGTACCACATGCTAGGGATATACATGCAAAGGTCATGGATAGTGCTTTTCATTTTTGCCATCCTTCTTCTACCAATGTACATATTCGCTACGCCCTTGCTCTACTTCCTAGGCCAACCATCTAATTTGGCCAAGCAAGCCGGCATGGTGTCGATATGGTTCATCCCACTTCACTTCTCTTTTGCTTTCCTGTTCCCTTTACAAAGATTTTTGCAATGCCAATTGAAGAATTCGATCATTGCCATTATATGCAGCGTAGGACTAATAATACATGTATTCATTAGTTGGTTGTTTGTTTACCGGTTAAAGTTTGGATTGATTGGTACTGCACTCACTCTTGATTTTTCATGGTGGGTGGTTGTGATTCTTTTGTTCATATATGTTTCTTGTGGTTGGTGCCCTTTATCTTGGAATGGGTTTTCAACGGAAGCATTTTCTGGACTTTGGGAATACTGGAAATTGTCTGTGGCTTCTGGCATTATGTTATGGTATGACCTTCAATCATTTGCATGCCTTCTTTCTAATTCATGCTTGAGTTCCGGTAATGATAGTACCATTTTTTGGTTGAAAATTATTTGACGTAGCAAGTGGGTAGTTTATGAACTTAAGCAATTATGTACACCATCAATTAAGCCACTGCATGCAGTAGTTAATATTATATCATGTCATTTTCAACCATTCTATCGACCAAAATAACTTCACCTAACACATCTATCATGGTGGCACTTTCTTGTAAAGTTAATCAAATGTGAGGAGAAAGAGTGGCCAGATTAGATTGCCTTGTCACTAAGTTATCAAGGATTTGGTTTTTAACTTGTTTTATACTATTATTCATAGGATTTGGACTAGTCAAAAAATTTACAACTTGTATATCGTAATACATACATCTGGTTATATTATGAGAATCTTGAAGCTTCTTTAAATTCATTGGAGCATCCAATACTGAATAAAACTTCAACTAAGTCTGTACTCCCAGCTAAATACAAGTTTTGATCATTGTGCCAGAGCTTGTAGCTCTATAATTTTTTTTTTCCTCTGTTTGTTGGTCAGAAAAAAAAAATAACGTCTGCAGATTATTTGTACTAAAGGTTTGTGGTATGTTGGTTTTGTAGCTAACGCACAGCCAAAATATATTTTACTTAAGACGGATATGATGATTCTAAGACTTGTTGTGCGCAAGTTTATTAGCTATTAATTTCGTATTGTTCGTGAATTCATAGTTTGGAGAACTGGTACTACAAAATATTGCTCTTATTGACTGGGAATCTAAAGAATGCCAAAATCGCTGTTGATGCGCTATCTATTTGGTATTTCTCTTTTGCTGATTTTCTTAAGTATGGATCCGAACGGTTTGTAAGTAGTTTTTATAACCATTTCTTCTATTCAACTGTGTTTATACAGCATGACCATAAATGGATGGGAAATGATGATTCCCTTGGCATTCTTTGCTGGCGCTGGGTAAGTTCTATTAATATTTGTTATTTCATATTTAAATAGGACAAATTTTATAACTGCATGTATTCAGAGAAATATATTTACACACACCACTTTTCCTTGTCCATTTCAAATTACAGATTCTGGACAACTATTATAAACCGAAACAGAAAAATAGTTTTGTTGGCTAGTTAAAATGCATCGTCATCATCACCCTACATAATGATTAATAACTTTATTTCCCCTTAGCAGAGTGCGAGTTGCAAATGAACTTGGTGCTGGAAATGGAAAAAATGCAAGATTTGCTACCATTGTCTCTGTTCTGAATTCTACCGTAATTGGTGTATTCTTCTGCATATTGGTGATTGTTCTTCGTGATAAAGTTGCTCTTATTTTCACAACAAGCTCAGAGGTGCTTGATGCTGTAGACAATATTTCAGTTTTGTTGGCATTAACAATTCTATTAAACAGTGTTCAACCTGTTCTTTCTGGTAAGTACTTCTTCAATGTTACTAAATTTCCTTTACTTGTATATACTATATACTGCAGTTATCGGATGTGAAATAACCACATACATATCTATGTATAACTGTAAGTCCATAACCATTGTTCTTATCAACTGTCACATAAATGCGTGCATAGCATATGCTGATTATAAAGTACAATATTTACTGTTTTTTCAGGTGTGGCTGTTGGTTCAGGATGGCAAGCAATGGTCGCATATGTAAACATTGGAACATATTATTTAATTGGAATCCCCGTTGGTATATTTATGGGATTGATCTTCGACTTTAGAGTTTTGGTATGATTCAGTTCCATATTATGGGTATGATTAAGCGGAGTTGAGTTGTGGTTGTGACAGTACAGTCTCAATTATATTGAACATGAAAACCATGTAACATCAAAGAAACATAACTTCCCAGAGTTTTCAATAGCATGCACTACACCAGCATACCTAGGTTCTTTCATTAAGATGCGATTCTTAGGTTCTAATTATTTTTTAGTGGTTATATCGGTTCTAGATCCTCATTGAGTGAACCAGATAGCCAAATTATAAACAGTAAAGGTGAACAAATTCATGAATATAGGTCCCTGCCCTTTACATTCAAATCACATGTTGATTAGCATATGTATTACTCTAAATTCTCATAAAAAATGGTCAGAAAGTAGTATACTGAAGTGAAGTTCATAAACTACACATTGCAGGGAATTTGGGGTGGAATGATTGGTGGAACTGCTGTACAAACTTTGATATTAGCATGGATCACAATAAGATGCGATTGGGATAAAGAGGTCAGCTTGGTTAATATATTCCATTTTTCCTTAACCATTAGGACAATAAGCAACATAAGATTTTATCATAATTTTCTTTTATTTTCCAGGCTGCTGTTGCTGGTGCCCGAATGGATAAGCTGGAAGTTTCAGGATAAGATTGCGTGAAGTATTATGTTAGTTATAATAAACATTGTAATTCATTGAACAAAATTTATCCTAATATTTATGCATCGAGTTTTTCTACTCAAATTAACTAACTTGTAATTGTTATGGGATTATATTTGAGGGAATTCTGCAGAAGGAAAGATAAAGATTTTATTTTACAAGTTTAGGTAATGTTTGACTATAAAATGAATTGTGTTTTGCGTGTTTTTTTTTGAAAGATGGTAAAGGACCGAGCCCAAAATACAAAAACGGGTAAAAACCCGATTCACTTATTACAAACTTATTACAAAACCCTATCTCCATTAGGGTTGCCGACATAATGATAGTCTACTAAAAGAAACAATGGCGGTGAGGTTTTCTCGAAAGCGAGACTTCAGATCTCGTTCACCAGCCTTTTCCGCTACTTTCTCCCCTCTCATAGTAAGAAATGCACTGATTAAATTTGTTTCTCATGCTTCCATCGACTTTGATTGTGCTTGTGTAGCTTTTCGAAGCTAAGTTGTAGTTTATTAAAGCTAGATTTACAGATCTGATGTCATCGCGACTTAGATCTGTAGATCTATAGCTACTTTCATAAGTTTTAGGTTGAATGTTGGTTTGAAGCTCGTTAGCATCTAGATCGAATTGCTGATGAATGCTCAAATCAGTTTGGTAGGCCTTCGGATTGTGGAGATAATGTTCGATGAACCTACTGCAAGCCTCTTTACTCCAAAAATCCGCAAGAAAATCAAAACCGGTTTGGTCTTTTACTTTTTTCTTTGACTTGTGAAGACTTACTCTGCTGTCACATTCTATAATAAGCCATCTATGCTCTTTGGAAAGTTTCGACTTGTTATGAGTACGATTATTTCACTTTTTCCATATGTGATACACTGTTGTAGTCAATAATACATGCGCAAGATCTCTTTCAAGTGATTTGCTTCTGAATTTGTTGTTGATATCCATTATAATATGTTTTAGATCTATGCTGCTTTTATTGTTTATGCTCAGTGTAGTTCTAATCTGACTCCATATGTAATAACTGTAATTGCATTCAAAGAATAAATGACTAGTACTTTCATTAGCTAAGTTGCATAGGGAACAGAGTGAGTAAGTATTTCTTCCCCATTTATTGATTATATCCAAAGTTGGCAATCTGTTATTAATAGCGAAATATGTACAGATAGCCATCTTAGGATTATTCACCTTGTTCCAAATGCATTTATGCCAAACAACAGTAGGCTGTTTACTTCTAATATGTTCCCAAGTTTTTTAAAAGAAAACTTACCTTTCACTACAACAGTTTATGGGTTTCATAGCGTTTTAAAAACGCTATAACAGGCTACCATAGCGTTTCAGAGAACACCGTGGAACCACAAGCTATGGTAGGCCGGCAACATTACATAGCAGGAAGGAAAACGCTATAATAACTAATAGCGTTTACAAAAGTGCATAGCGTTTGCACCCTACCATAGCGTTTTTTCTCTGTTATTAAACTTAAACGCTATAGGGAATTTAATCCTTCATTTAACTTCTATAGCGTTTTTGAGCACATTTTATAGCGTTTCATCAAACCATGTTATAGCGTTACAATGTTTTTCGATAGCATTTTTTGTCATTCTTGTATAGCGTTTTTTATTTTCTACTATAGCGTTTTTGATTCTATTATAGCGTTTTTGATGCATAAATCTTACATCTCATATAGAGTTGCGATAGCGTTTGATGAATCAATAGCGTTTTTCAAACGCTATCCTATATAATATTAATTTTCAGCATTTGTTTCAATTTTCTTTTTTTTATATTATATTATATATATATGCACACAGATAGATATATGTATATGCAACATTACATAATAACAACATTACATTACATAATAACAACATTACATTACATAATAACAACATTACATTACATTACATAATAACAGTTTTGGTCATAATTAGCAGTTTGCCTCCAACATTACATAATAACAGTCTTGGTCATAATTAGCAGTTTGCCTCCAACATTACATAATAACAACATTATCTAGCATAATGTACTAATACAAGTATGAAGAAAACATAAGCATATGACTTAGCCCAGGCATCCATCTTTCCCATCATTTTTGCAATCACAGGAGATACCTTAGGATTTGCTTGATGTTTCGCCAAACTTGCAGTATTACTCGTACCTGTGCAAATTCAATGAACATATGAGGTAATTTGCAGATAATTTTATACTGTCATTACAAAAGCACACTCAGAATTTCCCAACAAAAAGAAAAACTGTAGAATTTCATGTATACATCTCACAGAACAGAGGTAGAACCATTTAACTGTCAAGTGTGCATAAACAGAAACGTGTTTCTACATGTACGAATCATCTCAGACTGAACATCACCGGAAACACCTACTATTACTATAATTTACTTAGTTGTCTTATTACCGTACTATACCCAGAGAATTATTCTACTGTACTCAGACTATTTACTAAAACAGAGGGATATTTAATGTTAGAAATATTTATTAAAGTGGTTCATGAGGGAGTATATTTAGTTGGGTGCAAATAAGTCAACTGAATACTGATTTCTGTCTGAAATCTAAATTTTTCTACCGTAGTGCTTTTATAAATGTGTTATGCATTAAAGATAAAATATTAGCCAAACAATATTTATATAACGCAATAAATACGGAGGTACGATATAACCAAACAATATTGATCACTTAATAGCAGCAAACTGTTTTGGCCAAAAAAAATAGTCTTTTTATAATTGTGGTTCCACAGTCTTAAAAAAAGATGAAGGTTATATGATAGAAGCAAACAAATTCTTCCAATGAAACCAATACAGGTGCAGGAATATTAAAACCTGAATAAATGCTCATTCCTTCTTACATTCAAGCATTTACTCTCTTTGTACCATGATATATAACCACAATTAATTCATAAAAAAATAACCGCTTAATCTCCTTAACACCATAAAAGGCATTCTCTGGACTTTGTATTATTGCTGCAATACTCAACTGGAGATCTAAAATCTATAACAAAAATAACCAACAATAGGTTGGTAACTACTCTAAGCGAGTTTTTATACAAAACTATACTTTAAATTATGAAATGTAAACTCAAATCTTATGTTCCAACAGAGGATAATATAATGTCATGCAAATAATTTGAAACATGTTTAATACAATTCTACTTTCAAGTAAAAATAAAAGGAAAAAAGAATATCAGAAAACTCACATTATTTGTGTCTTCCATCAACAGCTTTTTTTGGGGCGAAACTAGGCTATTATTAAAGTGCTGAATAAGCAAGACAGTGGGGATTAAGCTCTTGAATGGATGATAACTTCTTTGTAACTTTAGGTACATTAATCCAAAATACTCGAGCTATAAGAGAACTAAGGTATCCACTGAAGATACTATTCAGAAATATCTTTCTGCTCCAGAAAAAATTGAAGCAGACAACTCTTCATAGCTAATGAATATACACTGAACAATGAATATATATATATATATATATATATATTCGAATGAACAATTGCTAACCTTGATACCATTATATGCAGGGTGTGAGTAAAATAGGTATATCTGGTTAAAAACAGGCAAAGCACAAAATATTGCAGGGTGCAAGAGGATAGGTTAGCAACAATGTGCATTTATAGAAGTTATAGTTGGTATGATGCTAAATAACGTGTCCCATTTCATAAATTCTTTCATGGTCAATGGTCAATGTAGCAAAGCTAATAATAGGTTCATATATGTAGAATTTCTATACCATTCTTAGAACACTATAAAGCATGTTTTCATACAGTTGTGCTCTTTAAACGGTGCTACTTTTCGATTCAAATACAAATTGCCACCTCTGTATTCACCGTAGGATTTCGATATCCATCGTCATACGTACTTAAAATGCATCAAATTTGCATGTTTTTATAAATACTCACTTTGTTGGAAATGGTTTTTCTTGTAGTGTGAAAACGTTTGTTTGAATAAATTATATATAACATTGTAATTCAAAAGGAAAAAATCTATAACGCATAAAATATAATAAAGAGTAGTTTCTCCTTGAGTCTGAAATTTTTTTGGGTCTATACTCTAAATGAGGTCATATAACATTCTCACAAAGAATTATAGTTTTATAAATTTTGAAATGTTCGATTAGATGCACTACACTATGAATCACATGGAAAAAAATAACATGGGTTAACTATTGACAAAAAAGAGTTAACAATGTTTATCAATCAAAATCAATAAATCAGTCAGGTGGTGCTAAAAGATGTCAGCACAAGTTCGCAACAAAACTCCAATAATTTTTGTTTAAGCTAATATGCAAGAATGACATAATGAGTACTGGAATCAAACCTGCGAATAGCAATTCCCTTAAGAAGTTTGCAGTGAAGAGATAGCTAGTGCAGTTGCACAAAGACCCCTGTTGTTGATCTTCTCAGCATACAGCTCTATACTATTTCCAGGGAAGTTAAAATGTTTTTGAACAACTGAAGTGAGTCCTCTAATCCTTTTTCTTTTCTCACATGGCTCTGTGCTTATGTTCTTTGCCAATAGCTAATATGAAAATGTGCCATTCGCTCCATGCATCAGGCTTCTATTCTTTGCCTAAATTTCAGTCGACATGCTAAGTCGTCACCTCAGTTGCAATACTCAGTCATACTCATCAAGCTTCCCCGCTTTCATTGGTTCACTCACCCACTTTTGTTGCAGTCTTCATGCTCCTTCAATACCACTTTGTTGTTATTGGCTTCAGTTGTAGTCCTACCACGCAAACTTGCTTCGTTGATCGTGGTTCCTCTTGCCTACTTCAGTTGTAGTTTCAGCCCACTAGTCTTCCACCATTGCTCCTCTGCTTGCAGTTCTAGTCATGCATTCGGTTAGAGTTCTCATTCCACGTGTTTAAGTGAGTACAGAGGTTGCCTAACTGACATGTGTATGATTAGCATAGATAATCATGTGTTCAGTCTTCAACTTCAGTTGCTTCTCTCCACTGTCACGCAGCAAACCAGCCATGCGCTTTAGCTGCAAATATGATTCTGGTTTTTAGGTCATTGTGCAACTATTTTTCGGGCACTAGTTATCAAATCAAACTAATCTATCTGCATAACAATTTTAGTTCTTACTCTATAGATCAAGGTTGATAATTTAGAGGGGAAACAATTTAGTGCTCCTGCTGTAAGTTATCCTTAACGTGTTGTATGCTTTTTTTAATACTAATTTTGATAAATTCCTTTGGTCTAATTTCAGGTTGTGTTCTCGATTCACGGATGATGAGTTCTTACGTGTATATTGTAAAGGTCTTGTTCATTTCTTGGATAAATTTGTTACTTGTTTTTTCAGTTATGCATCACTCTAATATTGGTTTTAAACTTCTGAATTTTAGAACAATTTCATTTGCAAACAGATCATGTTTATTGTGTTTGGTCCAGCTCTTATATTTGGAAACTTAACAAAAACAATCACATTACAAGATTACATTTCTTGGTATTTCTTCGATTATATTTTCTACTATTTAAATGTGAATGGAACAGATTACATATTTCTATAGAAATCAAAGATTACCTTGTCATACGAAGGTGGTTCATGCCAGTCAACATTGGTATAAAATTCTTAGTTGGAGGAAGCCTCGGATGGGTCGCTGTAAAAATCTTGAAGCCCAAACCACATCTTGAAGGCCTTGTCATTACAAGCTGCTCTGCAGGTATATAATATTATTACACAAGAATAATTTCATATCAATTAAATTCATGAAAATTCTATAAAGATATTTTGACTCGCGTCCTCTTTTTTTCTCTTAACAAATATTTATAGTACGAATATTGGATCATATTTCCAAAGAGAATACTAGTACCGCAAATATTTGTAGTAAAAAAACAGGGATTTGCAGAATGAAAGCAAACTGACAGGGATTTGGACAATGATAAACAACAAATTGTTTCAGAGGCAATCAACTCAGATACAGCAGTAGTAGAAAACACAGAAGCAAATAATAATGTGCAGTCTCAGTTTATAACAAATAATTCCAATGAAACACCCAAAACTTTTCAAGAAAGATAAAACAACTACAGATTTAGAAAATAAATCATTCTAAAATTCAAAGTAACTTTGAAGTGTGCTCACTTCCTAATGCCATGTGTTGCACAAATCTATTAACTTTTCTATCTATTCGGCTTTTTATCCTTAACTCGTCATCTTTATCAACCTGGCCACTGATTTCACTTACTGGAGCTACATTCCACAAAAACCGCACCAAGTAATAGAATTTTATACTAAGTAACAACAAAACCGCACTAAATAAATCATAAAACACAATACTGTTGTGAACAAAAAAATAAAAAGGTAAAAATCATAACAAATTAAATTTCGATATATAATTTATCAAATAGATTGTTGCTGCTAAGTGCAAACAAGAAGGACTCAGCTAATATTCTGAAGAATATTAGTTAATTGAAACCTAAACTTAAAATAGTTTTAAGGCCACTTATAATTTTGCTAATAACTGTAAGCCTGTATAAATGAGAAATACCAAACCCAATACAAAAGCATTTCAAAAATCAAAATGACAAAATTCTAGGTCGAACAAAAAGAATAACGCTTGATCTGACATTTATACTCCTATTCTGCATTTCATTCAATATATGCAATCCATTAATATATAATTTCCTATTGTTTTAACTTATCAGTCAAATTTAGTTAGAACCATCTAATAGGAAAGTGAATGGAATCAAACATGTCCAAGTTACTCATAAAATAACCCAAACTTATTTTACATGAAAAGTATACCATCGCAACCATATGTCCAAGTTACTCAATCTGTGATAGCATGATGTGGTAAGGAAAAAAACAGCAAAGCATAAAATCGCATAAGAAATATGTACTTTACATTTTACAAACGAATCAGAAAAAAAAGGGTATAATACCAACCAGTGAGAAAGGAGTATACTGTTTTTCCAGATACTTCTAAAGTCTAATTCACGTGATATGTAGAGCAATACAGGGGGAAAAACCATACAACTGATTGTTAATAGCCAGCCAATGAAACAACTGTGTAACTTCAGAGTCGAATTAGCAAATACCAATCTCCATTTTTGATTAAGTGCAGGACACAGCGTAAACTGATCAATGAATACTCTATTCAGATCAACAACAACCTAAGAATTGTAACTGCAAGTCAGGGAGTTGTTTCTTTAATACAATTTCTCCAGTACAATTTCATTAACATTCCGCTTTTTCTACACATGATGAAATAAAGTGCCATAACAATGTGAATATGGTT
Organism: Allium fistulosum; assembly: GCA_030737815.1. Taxonomy (NCBI): domain Eukaryota; kingdom Viridiplantae; phylum Streptophyta; class Magnoliopsida; order Asparagales; family Amaryllidaceae; genus Allium; species Allium fistulosum. Next base: position 537,732,215 of record CM060901.1, on the reverse strand, counting down.
ACTTAAAATGAAGGTCTTAACGGTTACAACATTCTGTATAAAGACGTGACTTTTTGTTCGAAATGACCTATGAATACAATTTGAACTGCATATGAAATAAGACACCTATGGCATAACTGATAATGAGTGGTACTAACATACAACACACTAGAGTGGGCAACCCAACCATATAGAGTTTTGATGTATGGTATATTTATGTCTAACTGTCGTTATAAACAAAGATTTCATTTACTTCATTTTCATACAATGACTGTACTTTAAACACGTTTGTCCAAAATAAGTTGTGACTGGTTGGTAATATATCCAAAACAGATTTTATTTTAGTTTTTCGTCTTTTACTTCGATGTAGAACCATTGCTTTTAAGGGTACGTCAACATCGTAAGACATAACATCCACCAGCGGTTGGATGACTGCTTAATCAGGCTGCATATATGAATAAACAACTCAAATAATTTACCCCAGAAAATAGGCACGTATGTCACTTAGCCATTTAAGCATTTATCTGATTAAAACAATGAGGTTGCACTAGTTCAGTTGTATAATACAATGATTTTATAAGCGATTAAAACAATTTCATTAACTCCATTCATATGTGTGTATCAAAATTTGTAAACCTATATGAACGCATTACCAACAAATAAACAAGAAAGCATGAATCTCTTAACAAAATTTCAGGTATGACAACATTGTAAATTTACCTTTCTCATCTGTTTGCTTACTTATAGGTGGGTTCTTATGTTTTTTTATCGCATCACATATAAAAAAAAATTAAGAATTAAACCATAGTTCAGTCAACGAACTTCAAGCAAGGAATCTTCTACACGATGATATTCTGTAGAACAATGGAATTGGTTTTAGATATTGATAACAAATATTTTTTCAAATATAATGATATAACAATGTAGAAATTATTTTCAAAGGAAAGCATCATAATTTATTCAACATTATAAAATGCTTCAAAACCAACTCACCAAAGAAAAACCTACACACGTAAGCCAATTGGCTTACATCTTTTTACTTATATTTTATAGCCTCATTTGTTCTCGTCGTATTGAATGGATTAAAATCAAGAACAACATTCACTAAAATATTTTCCAAGTCCAGTTATTAAACTAACACTGAATCGTGGTTTCAAAGATGAAACCATTAGCAACTTCTCAAAAAAAGATAATTATAAGCTGATCCTTGCCAAGTTTTACACAATAGCTGAAGTCGTAGCAGATAGAGCAGAGATAGTAATTAATAGATTAAGCATCATGAGCAATGAAAATATATATAATAAATGTTGTAGTACCTCTCACGGCATTTCAAATTGGAGAGGTGCGGATTTCGGGTTCTAGGCAGTTGAAATGGTGGCTGCGCTTAGGGATTGGGATCGAATGTTGATGATAGAGGTTAGGGTTTCGCCATTCAGAAGTTGATGACAGAGGTTAGGGTTTCGCCATTCAGAAGTTGATCGAAGTTGATGACAGAGGATAGGGTTTCGCGATTGAATCGACTGTTGGCAATTTAGTGATTGACGTAGTTATTGTTTGCTGGAGATGACAAGGGAAAGAAAGTGTTTTCTGAAGGAGGCAACGAAGTGAATAGAGTGCATTATTTATTCCCGCAAAAAATTCGCTTCCCGCCTTTTGATTGAATAGCGTTGAGTACGCCTGTTTATTTACCACATAGCGTTGGAAGCCCTACATTACACAGTGGTGGAAGGAGGGTATGCCGAAACGCTATGTATTAGTGCTATCAAAAGTCCATATTTTTGTAGTGTTTGCTGCTGGCTAACCATTCCCAATAATCACATTCTGCATTAGGATCTAAAGGAATATTAGTAATAATGTTTTTATGTGGATAAGTAATTGGATGTAGATGAGGTTGCCATTGATTATTTTAATAATGACATCCACATTAGCATTAGCACCACCACAAATAACTAGATTATCCCATCCTACTCTATTAATAAAAGAATCATTTTGAAACCAAGGGTCAAACCATAAACTAGTTTCATTACCAGATTTGAATTTTCTTTGAATTAAAGATTTTCCTAAATCTCTGCATTTTAAGATTTGACTCCAAGCATTGGATTGATTATTTTTTGGTAAAGGTGTCCAAAAATTGCCATTTTTAAGATATTTGATTGTCATCCATCTAGTCCATAAAGAGTCACCACTTACAAATCTCCAAAAAAGTTTAAATTGACATGTTAAACTAAGGTCATTCAGATTTCTAATGCCAAGGTCACCTTCTTTTTGGGGTCTGCATACTTTATCCCAACTAATTTTATGATATTTACCCCCTCCATAGAAAGTCAGCACACCTACTCTCAATTTTTTTAATTATAGCCACAAGGATATGATATGTTTGAAACCAGTATAGTATAATGGCATACACAACAGTCTTTAACAGCTCAATTCTACCAGCAATAGATAAAAGCTTACAAGACCAGGTCTCCATTCTGCCTTGAATTTTCTCAATCAGATTAGAACAATCACTGTCCTTAATCTGATTGACAAATAAAAGGGAGACCTAAATATTTAATAGGGAGATTACCTTCACCCACTTTAAGAACATCCAACACCTCCTTTTTGTACCTACAATGCTTACTGAAATATGCCTTGGTTTTAAATTCATTAATTTGAAGTCCTGCATATTTGTACATATTCTCAAAAACTTGACTAATAGCATCTGCATTAGTTTTATTGGCCTAAGAGAACAACATAAGATCATCTGCATAAATAAGGTGAGTAATAGATGGTTGAACTCTATTGATTGGAGAAATATTATTTTTAATTGTTTCAATATCAATAAGAATAGAAAATATTCCATAGCCAAGGTAAAAAGGTAGGGAGAAAGTGGATCACCCTGTCTAATTCCCCTATTACTTTTGATAAAACCCTCAGGTTTACCTTGGAATAAGATAGAAAAGGTGGGTGTATTAATACACTCAAAAATTAACTTACAAAATTTTGTAGGAAACTTCATACATTTCATGATATGAATTATGAAATTTCTATTTACCTTATCATAGGCTTTTTGTAAGTCAACTTTAAGACACATATTATCACCACTTTTTTTATTAAAATTCCTGACCATTTCATGTGCCAACAGAGAATTTTCATATATCAGTCTACCAGGAATATAAGCACTCTGATTTTCTGAGATTAGAAAGGGAAGATACAGTTTTATCCTATTGCTCAATATGGTAGCAATGATTTTGTAAACAGAATTACAACAAGAAATTGGTCTATAATCTCCAATACAAGTTGGATTTTTGTTTTTAGGAATTAAAGTAATGAAGGTATGATTAAAGCTTTTAAGCAACTTTCCTTTGTCCAAAAATTCATTGACAACTCTGATAATCTGCTCCTTAATATTTTCCCAGTGAGTTTTAAAATTTTTTGCATTAAAACCATATGGACCAGGACTTTTATTATCACCGGCACTAAAAATAATGGATTTGATTTCATCTTGATTTACAGGAGCTAATAAAATTTCTGTAGCATTATCAGTTAACACATTTTTACAAATAATATCAGGAAAATTAGTTTCAGTAGAATCTGAGTAATATAAATGAGAATAAAAATTAATAGCTTCACTAACAATCCTATTATAGTCATTAATGCAAGCACCCCTACTATCAATAATCTTCCCTATATTATTAATGTGTTTTCTGCAACTCATTTTAGCATGAAAAAGTTTCGTGCAGTCGCCTCCCATAGTAAGCCACTTTGGCTTTTTGCTTATAGTTAACTGTGTTAATATAAATCTCATGAGAAAGTTTTTCTTGGTTGGAAAAGAATTTATCAATAATGTTAATATTACCAGGATTATCATCAGCTAGTTTTTGCAAAAAATTTCCTTCCTCTCTTAGTTTGTTTAGAATATCATTCTTGTTACAGTTATCCTTATTCCAGTTTTTTATTTTATTTTTTGTATTTTTTAAAAACATGTTAACTAGAATTGGTAAGAACCTGTACAAGAGAAACTAAAACACTCTTTAATTATCTCATTGTATTCATTGTTAGCCACCCAACCATTTTTAAACCTAAAAGGAGCAGCTTTAATATTATTATTCTGATTATGGAAAAAAATTATCAGTAAAGGAGTATGATCACTAGTGTTTTGCTCAATAGAGAAACAACTGAAATCTGGGAAAACTTCGCAGAAGTTTTTATTAATTAACACTCTATCAAGTTTTCAATGTATATTCTTTTCTTTACCAGATTTCCAAGTGTATTTGTTTCCACTTATATTAGGTTCTATAAGACCGGATTCAAGTAAAAATTTATTAAATTTTTCCTAATTTACTATGGAGGATTTTATTACCACCAAATTTCTCATATGCATGGAAAACAGTATTAAAATCTCCTACAATAAGCCAAGGAAAATCATATCTTTGACTTAAGGCTTTTAACCTATACCATAAACTATTTCTTTCATTTTCAAAATTACTACCATAGATATTAGTGATTTGTAATGAGAACCCACCAACATTTCTAAAATTGCAATCAATAAATTGGATGTCCTTATTATAATTCACCATGTCCCAAACATTTGAGTCCCAAATAACTAAAATTCTACCCTTACTACCACAGTCATTATTGTTGATAGATTTCCAATTATTGGAAAGTCTAAAACAGAATTTCTCAGTATTGGCATCATCCATCTTATTTTCAATGAGGGCAAATAATGATGGTCTATAAATCCTAACCATATTTATAATATCAGTTTGCTTTGCAGGGGAATTCATACCCCTGACATTCCAGGCAATGGTAGACATAATAAAATATATTAATATAATAGATGAAAAAATATAAGACAAAGAGGGTTTCAAATAGAACCTGATGCACTGATACCCTTACCCTTCTTTTTTTTCTCAGTGCTTTTAGCTTTAAGCCTTATAGTCATTTCATTCCAATCTGGATTGACTGATGTGTATTTTTTCCTAAAAGCCTTCTTCTCTTTAATTTTGCTCTTATTCTTGTCAATTGCTTTAACCTTGGCAATATGTAATTCTGATATATCAAATTGTTTTTCAGATTCATTCATAACATGGTCAGTAGTTGGTACAGTAGCACTGCCTGGAATTCGGATAAGAGAGATGTCAAACTCCTCAGCATTGCGAGGCAAAGTTGAGTGGATGCCATCCCTGTCCTCAGCTTCTGTAGCATTTACTGATGGAGGTTCACTCTCCATGTTAATTTCCTGACTCTGACTGGTTCTTTGATGAGGGATTTTGTTTATAACTGTACCATAATGGTCTGTAATTAAACATGACTCTGAAATGGGAGGGATTTCAGAGTTAAAGACCTTTTTATTATTTTTTCCCTCTTCTGTATTGTGTTGTATTATATCCTTCAAATTTTTTTCAAACCGTCTGAATGATGAACTTCCATAGCAAGGATCTATTCGTTTTGATCAGAGAGCAATTTTGATATTGTTTCTTGATTGAAGATGATACCCTCGTGACTGATTCGATCTGTTTTCTTTTGGATTCTTGATTGATTTACTGCCACTTCATTGAGATTTGGTTCTTGAGATGTCTCAACTGAATCATTTTCTTGGACCACAGGGATTTCTCTATTTTGATTATTGGCTTTCACTACAACAAAAACGTACTTTCACAACTGCCAAAAACAGTTGTAATAGGTGTATTACAACTGGCATCCGCCAGTCTTTACATCCACAGTTGTAATAGAGGGAGATTATTTTACAAGGGGCACAAACAGTTGCATAAGCAGTTGTAATAATTTTTTTTGCAACTGCAAATAGCGGTTATAAAAGAATTATTTACGATTGCTTTCGGCAGTTGTAAAAGACTTTTTACAACTGCTATTTGCACTTGTACTAAAGTTTATCACAAGAGCCAAAATTAGTTGTTATAAGATTATTTTGCAACTGTCAACAAGTGTTGTAACATAATCTTTTACAACTGCTTTAACAGTTGTAAAAGACTTATTTACAACTATTTACTACAATTGCAATAGATATTTTAACAACTGTTTCCGCCGGTTGCGTTAACATTATACAACAGTTTGTAATAGTTGTAGTAGAATGTACTATAACTAGTGATGGCAGTTGCACCAAATTTTTTTACAACTGCTACAAACTATTATAAATCATCTTTTCACAACTGCTATTAACCATAAATTTCGTAATATTATAATTAAAACCAATATTTCGTTAATAATAACCACAATCATTCAAATACTTGAAACAACACGAACCATTCACATTCAAAAACGATTCAAGTTTACACCATTTATGAATTCATAATCCGTTCCAAAACATAATTAAATCTGTCACATAAATCAGTAAAAGTACATATACGTACTAATTAAAAGAGATAAATTCTTTATGCCAAGCAATAGGCGTCCCAACCGCTTGTCCAATCGTATAGATATCTGAAGTAGGCCTAAATAGAAAAGCTTCAGGGTCCACCACTGCATCGACCCAAACTTTCCAAGCATCTGCTCCTAGTGGTACATGATGCACTAAAACATTAGGATCGGTAGATGCGATTGTTGCTTCTGCGACAACATTCCTTTACCAACTCAATAATTTGCACTTTCTAGGCTGCTGCTGAAATTGTATATCAACACCAGTTGTGACGTTGTTGCTACTCCGATGAGACTGCAAAAATAAATCATTATGGTGAAACCCTATACAATGAAACTCATAGCTGCACAAAGGGAGAAAAAGAAGTAATACACACAAGACATAACACACAAACACAAAACAATTTGGACGACTTAACGCTCTTAACGCATTTTTTTTCCAAAAGTAATACACTTTTTTTCCAGACAATTCGCTGACTGTCAGAATAAATAAAATTGTGCTACAATGCAGTTACGTACTTTGAGAACAACAAAGCAGAAATATCAGTGTTTGGGTTTGTGGTGGACAGGACAAGTGTATTCAGAATTTTTATGAAACCATTTAGCTGGACATGATTTGAATTTTGATATACGTGGCTGCTCTAGTTTTTTTCGTTAGTTTTACAACCCCCGGCACATCTGGAACACAATGGAATGTCTAGTGATACGATTAATAATGTTAAAAAATATTATAGACAATTTAGTGCCAGGTTGCAGCGTAGTTTCACAACCCCTGGCACATATGGAACACTGGAATGTCTAGTGTAGCTGAAACAATTAGATGCAGCTCTGTATTAAACATAAACATATATCACCGCTGCCTGACAACACAAACCCAGCAGCAAATTCAAGACTGCCTTCACTTCCACCAATTCAAACCAACCACTCTTCTCCACAGTTGTGCCTGCATATTGCCACTATTCGTACATAAAACTCCTTCAAAACATCACTTTGACAACTACAAGCACTGCCAAATCATTCAACAAACACCCAACCTTGCCACAGACATTCACAAGCAAACAACCTGAACCATATACAACCACATTCAACCTCGACAGCACTTCAACTTGGACCATATTCCAACAACCACCATACCAATCTCCTACCCACCTAATCAAATCAACCTCCAATACCCTTTCTCTGCCATGTCTACTTCATCTCCCCTGCACCCTCTCCTACACCTTCCATCACAGTTCTTCAAATTGCTACCTCCACCCACAACCACACAACTGGGGCCATCACTAAAGAACCATTCTAACAATCACTTCCAACTCCTTCCGCTACACTCTACATCTTCAACTGCTCCTCCATTGCATCACTCCTCTACATCTTCACCACTGCACAAAGCCATAACAAACTTCACAGTCTTGCCTAGCATTCCTCCATCCACCTACACTACAAAAATAGAACAACCGGAAGCCGCTTCATCAACAACCCACAACTTCTCCCACAACCAAACATCAACTACTGCCTCCCATCATCACCACTGCAAACACCTCTGCAACTTCCTAAACTAAACAACCAACACCATCCAAACTCCTACAATACCTCACTGCAGCAATCACTCACACTTCCAAATCTTAACCAATCTCCTCACAAAACCGTCACTGTAAATCACTCAGAACTGCTACTTCATCCCTTCCACCGAATCACCCTGCTTCAAAATTGCAGCAAACTTCAGCAACCTTTGCACTACATCAAACATACACTATTCTTCAAAACTGTTCTCATCTACAAAACCGCCACCTTCAATCGAACTGCCTAAACCCAATCAACTCAGCAGCTAGACATAACTCTTACCATCGACTGTCATCACCATTAACAACGACTATGCACCATCTCCTTGCTAACAAACATCACAAATTCATCCATACATCCTCTGCTGTACAACTACACTTCATCACGCCATAACCACTTCTACATTCCCTGCCTGTCTCAGAACCACTATCATTTGTGCACTGTCTGTCCACCTCTTTGCTGAACCAGTTGCATACATTCACCACCTTCCTCTACCTTAAACAACAAGGCATCACCCCCTCAACCACAACTCCACTAAGACTAGACTGCTACCAAACAAACTCCACTTCACAAAACACCACATACCACTAACATGCCCTGCCTACATACACACTGATATCATCGGAAAAAAAATATCCAAATCATCCTCTGATTATTCGACAGCAACAACCATCCACTTCGTCCACATCGACCTTCCTCAACGCTGCAAACTAACTTCCCTATCTTGCAGCAGCAGCTCACATATACATCACCATACCAACAAGAACCACTCACTTTTGTCATATACATCATATACTCACTTTTGTTATTTCGTTTTTTATATGTCAACTGTGAAGGTACTAACTATGGTGAATGTGTTGTTGTGCATGGGGATACTGTCAACTGTGAAGGTCATACACAAAAACATGTGAATGAAATATGACATTGTTTCGGAAATACCTGAGGTGTATTGCCACGAGGAGTCACAGGTTCTTCCGCTACATTTTGTTTACCATTGATGTTCTGTTGAAAAAAAAAAATGTTAGCACGCACTAATAAATTAAACATATATTAATTACTCGTTAACACAATGAATCAATTATAACTTACAGCCATAAACAAATCAGAGAGCTCTTTCATTTGAGCTTGCAAGGTTGTAATTTGATTTTCTAAGTCACGTACTTTTTTTGAACTAATCATACGTACTCCGAACTGAGTTGGTGTAACCCCAAAACCTAGCCCCCTTATTCTACCTCTGTGTTCATGACCAAAAACCTTTGACACTCCATCTTCGTTCAATGATACCGTTCCTTGAGAAATTTGAGTGTTTTTATACTCTTTTACCTTAGCCTACAAATTCAAAAATATTCATTTTTATATGTCGCAACATTAAATGTAACATTCAAATACTGAAGACAATTGCAAAAATACATGTCAAGTAAAATATATCAAATTTGACTATTAGTCGGCGAAATGGTTAAATGGAGTCAAAATGAAAAATAATTTGATGTATTATCCATCCTTACTATGTAATCGGCGACAACAGAATTTGGTGGTTCTCCATTTTTCTTTGTGTGACCTCTGCACCACAAATCCTCCCTACTGATATCTGATGAGCAACCACTTTCTTTTTTCTGCAATAAGAGCTTAACAACTAAATACTAAACAATTTTGGATATTTTTTGGATACTGATTATATTTTTTTGATACCGATTATAAATGAATTTTACAAGTTATTTTTTTTACCATATCATCTGCCAGTCTTGCGTAACCCTTTCGACTCATAGTGTGTGGAACTGTATTCAACGCTCGTATGGCCTTGTATTTATTGCTTGTCGACTACATAAGAGAAATTCATTAGAATTTGGTATAATAAACTGAAATGAAAAATTCTTAATTGTATCCATCAAAACAAAACCAACTACCTCAAACTCTTTTGTTAATTTCTCGTTGATAAAATCATTCCACTCTTGAGCACTTTTAATATTATTCGGTTTTAATATGTCTAATTTGTTGGAAGCATCGGGACTCTTTGCTGCAACTTTTATAGCTTTGACTAGCCTTGATTTTGCCTCTTTCCATCGTAGGCCCACCATCTGAAGGAACATATTTTGGTATATATCATCCAACTTGAATCTTGCCTGTACAGTATGAATTAAATCTAAATTGCATAGTTACATTATGTATAAAAAGAAAAATCTAAATTGCATAGTTACATTATTAGCAGTAGCAGGTTTGCCCTTCTATAATACTTCTTGAATTACTTGTTTTGAAGGAAAGTATGTTACTTTAGGGATCTGAACTTTGCACGAAGTTATATGGTAGATGTTTTTGGCCGTTATTATTTTTAATCTGTCCAGGAATTTGTTGCTATTATGCATGTCAACTTCTCTCGGATCTCAAATGCCGCTAAGTTTGATACCTGAGCGACTAATGAGCCAGTAATTCAATGAATACAACATCATGCCTAATAAACTTGGCTCTATATCAAAATACTGCAGTTTACTTCCACAGTCAATGCCTAACATGTTGACTCTTTCATATATAAATATATGATGACTGACGCTAGTCTTTTATAATTCGACCTGGGAGCATTTTGTTTGCAATCACTGAATTATAATTTCGCGCGTGCCGTAATGCTCGTGTGTGTATGTGTATATATATATATATATATATATAGACACACATTGTGTGTGTTCTGTTGGCGCACAGTTAAATACGCAGAAGGCTGGTACATGAAAACAGGAATAACTATTTTTAAGGTCAAACGCGGTAGAGCGTTCTATGTTTCAGAAGTTCGGTGTCATTAATAGAAGCAGAAGGCTGCTAAAATTCAAGATTCGCTGCTTCTTCCTACGATGGCTCAACTGAATTAAATTCAGAACTAGACTTTATGTTCAATGTATTCATACCCATGCTATTTACTGTTGATCTTCATCTAGTTATTTAACTGGTACATCTCATGTTTAGTTTAAAATTTAAAATCTCCATCAGTATATATATTTGGAGAAAAGATGAACAGTTAAACATGAAATATAAAAGAAAATTCGAACATCAGATATAGGTAGCAGAGTCGCAAATTTAAACATCAGATATAGGTACCAAGATAAAAATTCAGATATGGCAAAATAATTAACCAAATGTACCTGGCAATTTTCTTTACTTTTGTATAAAACTAGTGAGACTCCAATATAAATATATAAAGATTAATTAATTACTAATTACTAATATTTGATATCTAATTAAAAAAAATTACTTTCAATCAACCTTCAACCCAAATGCTTAAAAGTCCTACACAGGAAGCCAGAAAGGTGGAAGGAAAATATACGTAATGGGGTAGACGACATTAATTTTGAACAAGTAAGCACTCAAGTTAGAATTGACTTATCAAGCAGAAGACAAAACTTGGGCAGCCGTATTTCCAGTTATATGGACACAACTTTGGACCACAACAAGGACGCTAAAAAGGTTAAAATTAAAACAAAAGGACCAGTAAGTCCAGGTTTTGTTCTAAAGTGGGCAGTAACTAAAACACTTTACGCTTTTAGATTTTAGAAAAAGAATGCATGCAAAGCATAGAAGTAACAGTACTTTCAATTCATAGAGTTTTATTTCTTTAATTACAAAAGAAGATAATAGACAAGGTTGTTACCAGAAATTCATGTTACTGTGAAAAGCATAGAAGTAACAGTACTTTCAATTCATGTTACCAGAAATTCATGTTACCAGAAAATCCATGTTACTGCTACATGTTACAGGTAGGTTATTTTAGGGTCAATTTTAGGATCAATATTCATTACAGATAGGTTATTTCAAAATACCATACAAAACTGCTTATTTGTAAATAAGCCAATATTTAGAAATAGGCTAATGGTATGTAATGTAGATATCATAAGACAAAACTGCTACATGTTATAGGTATGTTATTTTGCATGTTAAAATAGACAAAACTGCTTATTTAGAAATATTCCTTACACATAGGTTATTTCTAAATACTATACAGAAATGCCTACTTAAAAATAAGCCAATGTTAAGTATTGGTTGATAGCCAAAGTTTGGTTATAAAAACATGAGCCAAAGTCTACTTTTCTATATATATCATGGTGATTTATTGTAGTACCTGAATACATGTCCATATATCAGCCCTTAATTTGTCGTCGACTTTCTTCCAATTGCTAATGGTCACAGGTATCATCTCCCTTGCTAAAGTCCCAAGATACGATGATAAATATTTGGAATTTGGACCAATAGGTTGATTTAGTTCATTGAACTCAATTTCAACCTTCTCATTTGGTGTCAAAGAAAATAATCTCATCATTGTTTTTCCTCTTTTCCTCTTAGTTTTGACCATGTTCGCCTCTTCGGAGGAAAAATCTAAGTTGGTTGAATCAAGAGGATTGGATGAGTGTGTGGTATTGACATTTTGAAGGGGAGCTAAATCATGAGGATTGGACGTTTGTGTGGTAATGACGTTTTGGAGAGGGGTTGAATTAAGAGGATTGGATGATTGTGTGGGATTGACATTTTGAATGGGAGTTGAATCGTGAGGATTGGACGTTTGTGTGGTCACGACGTTTTGGAGGGGAGTTGAATCAGGAGGATTGGATGAGTGTGTGGTATTGACGTTTTGAAGGGAAGTTGAAACATGACTATTGGACGTGTGTGTGGTAACGACGTTTTGAAGGGAAGCGAAATGAAGAGATTTGGAGGAGCGTGTGGTAGTAACGTTTTGTAGGGGGGTTGAATAATGACAAGGAATGATGGATGGAGGAATTTCACCGTGCTTGCGTGGAGATTTTCTAACAGTCACATTCATATCCTTAAGAGTACAACCAACTTCAACTTCAACATCTTTCATTTTAGAGATTCTAATACCACCGTTAGCCTCTGTTAGACCACGAGCAGCTGCAAGTGCAACAAGACTTTGCTTCTTCGATCTTTTATGTGCTTGCTTCGAGCTCTGAAATTATTTGAATAAATATAGCATTAGTTAGGGTTATAGTTGGAATTGAGGTAAAAATAGCAATAGCATTTACCTCTCCTTGATGTTGCTCGTTCTTACCCATAGATGCAATAAGTTCAAGCTTCTTTCTCCAAGTGATCAACCTAGAAAAAAATCATAATATGTAAAAAATTAACATTATACTAATTAGTATAGGACTTTTTTGATATGTAACGACTATGAATAATATCAATAAAAATATGAAAACAACCACGTGCGATACGATGTAAAATTGTTTTGATACACTTCTATCAAAAACTCGAGTAAATTAATATGTGATTTGATAAGTCGTATCTTTTTAATACGAAGAGAAATTTATTCATCGGTTTATATAACAACATAACTAAACACTTTAACACATATGACTACATATAAAACAACATATCAACAATGAATGCTTATTCTTACCAAAATGCCATCGCAATCCTTTCTTATGTAACTTTTGTCTTCATTATCAACATCTCTATCATTAAGTAGCGACTCATCTAGTGGTTTACTCGTTGAGTTTTCCTCCTCCTCATATTTTTCCAATTCATGAAAACCTCTAGGAGGTGCTTTCAAAACAACATACCAATTTGAAGAACTACTTTCTCTAGAGAAAAACACTTGTACAGCTTGTGTTGCTAAGATGAAAGGATCGCTTGCAAATTGATTTTGGAACTGATGTAAATTAACTAATGTAAAGCCATCTTCAACCTTAACTCCACGATAAATATTTGCCCAATCACACTTAAACAAAGCAACTTGAAACAAACGGTAGTCCAACAACAAAATCTCATGCAAGATACCATAATAAATAATTTTCTCTACGGACCCGTCTGCACGAATTGTATTTGCCTCAATGGAAACACCGCTATTTTGCGTAGACTTCTCATTGTTTTTAGTATGGAAACGTCGTCCATTGACAATATAGCCAGTATAAGAAACTACTTGCGATCGAGGCCCATACGAAAGCCATTTTATTATTTCGCTAACATCTGAAACATTTCTCTCATCTTTAACCTGGACATACAAAATGTTGAATATAACGATATATGACAATAATATGTGCATATATGAAGCTTAATTGGTTTAATGAAAGAAAATATAACTATTTCAACCTTTTTTCCGAACCAATAACTAAAAGTCTCTGAATGCAGTTTTGACAATTCCATATCATTTTGTAAAAGCCGAGGGTACAAACGTTTCAACTCCTCCTTGTGCATTCTGCATATGCAAATGTACAAGTTAAAATTTAATTGCTTTCATATAGAATGATCGAGTTGAACTTATACTTACTCTATGTACGGCTCCACTTCATCGGTATTGAATAGCACATACCGATGAGCAGCATCAATCACCTCCTCGGAAAGTAACATGGGTTTTCCTTTGGAAATCGGACGCCCATCGAGTATGGAATCACTTTGTTGCACTTCATTTCGATTTTTCTTTCCTCCAAATTCATACCCATCTTCAATATATCTAGCACAATACTTAATGCATTCTTCAGCAGAATAGCGCTCAGCTATGCATCCTTCAGGTCGTGCTTGATTTTTAACATAACCCTTGAGTATTTTCATATACCTATAATCAAGACATAAGCATAAAATGCTTTCATAAGCGCATATTTTATTAATTACGTTAAGTATTCATAAAAAAATTACCTCTCAAATGGATACATCCACCGGTATTGTACCGGTCCGCATATTCTTGCCTCCCTCCCCAAATGTACCGTCAAGTGAATCATGATATCAAAAAAGGAAGGGGGAAAGAATCTCTCAAGGTCACATAATGTTAATGCAATTTGATTCTCCATGGATTCTAATTTATCTCTATCAAGCACTCTTTGGCATAAGTCATTATAAAATGAACATAGTCGCAGTAATGCATTCCTTGTACCTACGGGCAAAAGCCCTCTCAATGCTACAGACAATAGTTGTTGCAGCAAAACATGATAATCATGAGACTTAAGACTTGAAATTTTTTCCTGTTTTACAAAACATTTCCCAATATTTGAGCTATACCTATCAGGCACCTTCAAATTCCTCATTCTATCGTAAAAGATCTCTTTTTCTTGGTCTGTTAAGGTGCATGGTGCAGCAGGAAGTAATACTTTACTTCCAACATCTATAGGATGCAACTTCTTCCTTATACGCATTGCTTCCAGATCTTGACGTGAAGTAATTCCATCTTTTGTTTTTCCTTTGATATCAAGCAATGTACCAAGAATGCTCTCGCAAATATTTTTTTCGACATGCATTACATCTAGATTGTGACGCAAAGGAAGTGTCTGCGAAAACCAGAAAAATGTGTGTAATAGATTGATAGTAAAATACTAATTACTAGACATGGCTATCGAATGAAAAGACATTTTATTTTTAATTATCTTTTACCTTCCAATAAGGCAAATCAAAGAAAATGGACTTCTTTTTCCACATTTGGATACCTTTTTTCTTCACATCTCCCCGCTTTCTTTTTCTACCGCCTATCTCTTCCTCCTTTGTCTTTTTCCCCCACTCATTAACGATATCTTTGACATCTTCGAAGATTTGAGCACCTGTATGTATTGGAGGCACTTGTCTATTTTCTATGGTTCCATCGAATAAGTTTTTCCGGTGGCGATATTCGTGATTAGGTGCAAGAAATCGTCTATGGCCCAAGTACGCGCATTTTTTACTAAATGGTAGCCATATTGAACATGTATTAATGCCACAAACAGGACATGCTCTCTTACCTTTTACAGTGCAACCTGCTAAATTTCCATAAGCTGGAAAATCATTTATTGTCCACATCAGAATTGCATTTAATCTAAATTCGCTACGATTGAATGCATCATACACCTTTACCCCTTTATTCCACAATTTGTTCAAATCTTCAATAAGTGGTTGCAGATACACGTCGATATCATTTCCTGGTTGTCGCGGTCCGGGAATTAATAAAGATAGCATCATATTATCTTTATGCATACAAAGCCACGGAGGGAAGTTATAAGCAACAAGAAACACTGGCCAACAACTATATGTTGAATTCCAATCACCAAAAGGGTTAAAGCCATCACTTGCAAGGCCAAGCCTTAAATTTCGTGGATCGGATGCAAAGGAGTGATACATTCTATCAATTGTAGACCACTGAGAGGAATCTACAGGATGTTGTAGTTTACAATCTTCTCTTTTATTACTGCTATGCCATCTTAATTGTTCTGATGTCTCCGGCGACATGAACATTCTTTTCAACCTTGGTATGAGTGGAAAGTATCTCAAAACCTTCACAGGTATTTTGGATTGCTTTCCATCTTCTCTTGTCTTGTTCTTTTTCCAACGAGATTTGCCGCATTTAGGACAAAAATCACAATGTGCAAGCTCTTTTCTAAATAGACAACAATCATTTGCGCATGCGTGTATATTCCTATAACCTAAACCAAATGATTTAATCAACTTCTTTGTTGCGTATGTTTAATTAGGAAGCTTGTTTTCCTTAGGTAACATATCCTTGATGAGCATAAGAAGTTCCGTAAATGCCGTGTCGGTTATACCATTTCGAGCCTTATGTTTATAAAGAAGTATCGTAGCAGACAACTTTGTGTGGCTTGTACAACCAGGATATAAAGGTATTTCAGCTGTCTCCAACAATTTCTTAGTCCCTTCCCTATGTTTATCATTAACACGATATTCATTCTCCTCGTCTTCAATTTGTGCATCGAAGTACATTCTGTATGTATCTGCCACTTCGTCGGCTTCATTTCGTGACTGACGCGCTTCTCCATGAAAGATCCATACATCATATGTTGGATCAATTCCAAAACACACCAAATGTGTCACAACATCTCTTGGAGAATGCCAAATAAGGTTCCTACATCGACGACAGGGGCAAATAATTTTTTCTGGATTACCCTCACTTTCAGCATGCTTGTGTATGAAATTTCGAGCGGCTTGCCTATATTCCTCTGTCATTCTAAAAAAAATAAACATATCCTTAGTCAACCCTACATAGTTATAAGTACAAAATTATTAATCAAAAATTACGAAACCTTGGTAAATTGATCCATGTTTTGTCCATATCTTATGTGGATCAGATTGGGCACACGTGGAAAAGAAACTAGTAACTGCAACAACAAAGAAACTAGTAAGTTTTAAATAGTCCCTCCCTTTAAATGCTACATGTAAAACTTGACTTTGATAATTTAAATTCAATTTCTTTAACCCCCAATTTCTTCATACATTTCCACAACTTTCTTGAACTGCTGCTATTATGCCAGGCTAAACAGTTCAGGATAGTTGTGGGAATTCATGGAGATAGTTGTGGGAATTCATGGAGATTAGTTCAAAAGATTAATTAAGGCAGAAGAAGGTCAAAACTTATAAAACTTTAGAGAATAAGGATGGTAAAGTACATAATTAGTTACCATCATCATGCATTCAATCCAATATTTTAATCATCTCAAACAAACAGATTACTGTTTTTTTCCAACCCTATACAAAGGCTGTAAAGTGTAAACTAAATCGTTTTGCACTTTTTGAGTATTTCCGTCCAACTATTTTGTTCTATGACTACATAGCAATGAGATGAACATAATACAAAAAAGTGTACATTTTTGTATGTTGCGGCTGATGTTGATAGATTCATTCATCAATCAATTGGTTTAAATGCGTGTATAATTTGAATTCGCGTAGTTCTTAAAACTGTTTGCATGCATACTACCTAAGTCAAATAATTGGCAGTGATTTGTGCAACTGAAGGAAAAGTTTTGAAGTTGACAAAATTTAATACAAATAGCCTGGGACTTATACTTTCTATAATGCAACTTCAACTTGATTTTGTGCCAAGTTCCAATGCACGTAATAAATGAAATAAAATATTTGACCAGGCAACATTACTACAAATACACTTGAACACAAAAATCTCTTTCACGCAACTGATTTAAACCAAAACTTGGCTTGAACTCTCTATATTGCATGCTCAGATTAAAAACACAAATGTCACTGACTATTTCCACGCAAGTAATAAATTTACAAAATATTTGCATACGATAGAAGGTATATAATTTAAATTAGAAGCGTGAGTTTTGAACTCACATTTTTTTTCCGCTTCAAAGTCAGTAGGCAACCCGGATCCAAAATATTGCATACGAATGTTTTACAGTAAATGTTATTTTGAAATTCACATTAAAATTCAAAACTCACAGTAAATGTTATTTTGAAATATTGCATCCAAAATATTGCTTCAAAACTCACATTAAAATTATTTTTATTTTGAAAACATGCCTTACAGTAAATGTTTTTTTTCCATTTCTTTAGTGTAAAAATACTCAAATTTCAAACTTCTCAATAAAATAAAACATTGAACAATCGAAATAAATGGTTAATAAAATGCATTCATCCATCTATAGCAGCAATCTACATGTAACTTAACCAATCAACCAACTACTTTCACGTAGCACTCTTATTCTCTTTTTTCCAACAACCAACTAAAAGCAACTTCTGAAAATCACTACAGTGGATGCTGAAGAAGGCCTGACACATCGGGCTTAGCGGCAAATAGCAATGGTTTAAGCGGATCAGTTATTTGAAAGCTTCAAGTTGTAAAAGTGTAATGCTCGGAGAACGATAAGCATTGTAGCCGTGTTTTGTAGTATTATGCACTTTCTATAGATACAAGTATTGATCGGAAAAATTTAGTATGAACATAGATTACTTAAGCCATATGAAAAAAGTCTGAGAATACAAAATAGCAAAATCTAGTCAAAACACTTGAAAACAAAAATATATAAGGGAGTTAACAAAATTTCTAATTAAAATGCACTAATTGTGTTTAATAATCGATAGTGGTATTACTAAGACAAAAAAATTGTATAAACCATCAGTAATGAAAAACAGAGTCTATCCAGAATTTTAATTAGATCTAATTTGGTTAGAGCTGATCCACCACATGAAACCATGATCTACGATGACCGCAGTAACAGTAAACAATGCATATGTTGAGTAACAAAAAAAACAGTGAAGCGGAAAGCATAAAATATGAAGAAAACAGTCGCTTGCCTTTTTATTCGGTGGAAAATAATACCCAAACGAAATTTTATCCTTTATGTCAGCAGTGAAATTAGTATCAATGTTGGTTAAAGCCAAATCATCACACGAAATCAGGATTTATGACGAGTACAGTAGTGATAAAATCATATATATATTGATTTAACAGAATTATGGAACCTGAAGGTACAAAACATTAATAAATTGTCACATTCCTTTTTATTTATTGGAATGTCCCAAAGGCCGAAAATTAAGTACTTAACTTATAATGAAACGATAAGTTTTTAGAACAGCGCAGGAGGAAGTAATAACTTCATACGTAATCATCAAGACAGAACCACACTTCAAACTTTATCATCAGAAAGAACAATATACTTTCTTAACGATTGGCAAAAAAATGAAGAGTCAAAGTGTTTAGCGGCAATGACAGAACCCTAGCTTGTTAAAAATTCATGTCACTGAAATAATCTTAACGATACCATACCTATATCAGCGGCAATGACAAGCAGATGGCAGAAAAGAGCGCAGCTAGGGTTCGCGGGTTTCGTCGATGGCAACGACAGCGAGCGGTGGTCTGGCTTCGTGGATGGCTAGGGCGGCGAGCGTGTTTAGCTTCGTGGAATATGGCAAGAGCGGCGAGGTAAACGAGATGGGGTTAGGGTTTAGGTGTATGAAATTTTGACGGTGAGTTTTAGTGCCGAGTGAGTAAATTGAGCGGCCAAGAAAAATGGAGGGAGGGAAGTTGAAAATTTTGATGAGGTGGAAAGGGAAATGTATCTATTCAAAAGACAACTGGAATGGACAGTTATTATAATTGAGTAATTACAACTGGTACAAAAAAAGCAGTTGTTATAGACGTATATTGCAACTGCTATATAGATAAAGTTGTTAAAAATACCTTTGTTACAACTGTTAGAAATAAACAGTTGTTAAAAATAACCTATAACAACTGTCGGTTTGTGTTAGTTGTAAACTAAAAGTTGTAATACGACTGTTTTGTTGTAGTGTTTGGGTATCCACATTTGTTTCGGATTACATTGCTCTCTATTGTGACCGAAGCATTTACAGATACTCCACTTCGGTGGAACCCATTCATATTCAATTTTTTGAGTAATACTCTCGCCATTATAGAGTGTAAGATTGATTTCTTGAGGAAGTTCATTGTGACGCCCCACCTCTATACCCACGCAAGCCAAGAACACTACGGTGTAGTGCTGTCAGCTAGCACGGAGAATAAGGCTGTTGAGGAGCGACCATCTATGTAATTACTTTGTGCGAGCACCGATATGTCAGATAATAAAACATTGCATTTCTATTTTTAGAGGAAACCCGACATACCGATACAAACTCAAAGCTACTACACAGTGGCTATAATAGTTTAGGACAATAGATATAAAAATAACACAGATAACATAAATGCGGAAAACAGATGGAACGAAAAGTCTCATATATATAATAACTGATATCAGTTACAATACATTTGACACAATACAAATGATACAACTACAACTGTCGACTCAAGAAGTTATATATACAAGTACATTATCAACTAATATACATGAATACATTATCATCTTAAAACAGACACACTGACTACTACAACAGGACGAAGACCACTTCAAATGATATAAAAAGTCTTCATAGCTCTAGCAGCAACCCAAAGCTAAAAATCTACAACCTGTAAATACTCGAGTCTGACCCGAGTATTACATTCAAAAGAAAATAATACCCGGATCAGTCTAATTCAAACTCAGTTATAAGCGCATAGAAGCAATAATAATCAATCTCAATATAGATGACAGTCACAGAAATCTCGTATATCCAACTCTCGATACGAGAATTGGATAACGGCAGATATAACACTAAACAGTGTTAATCCACAAAACAGAAATCCAAAGCAGTTTAAGCAATTGAAATGTCAATTTAAAAATATCAATGCTAATTGGCTGCAGTACACGCTAACGTGTACTGCCTCGCCAATACAGCCTACGAATTACGCAACAGGTCGATGAATTAAGAATAAAAGAGATATCGATTAAAATCTGTCAATTCGGTGTGGCTGCAGTGCACGCACGCGTGCACTGCCTCGCCACAACAGAATATAAAGTCACCACAAGGGACAAGGGTAAAACTGCTACGAAAATGCAGCCACCACTTGTATTTAAGGGCAAGGCTGCATCAGTGAAATGAAACAGTGTACCCAGTGAAAGAGACAATAAGTGAAACAAGTTCAACATGTCGCAAAGCAGGGCACAGGGAAATAGCAAACTGAAGGCGAGAGCACAAAAGATATGGCACTACAACACTCAACAGAAAAGAAGCAGATCAGCCTCATTAGAAGATAAGGTCATTAGTGAAGAAAAAATGACAAAAATGCCAATGATACAAGGCATCAATGCAATGT
The DNA here is from genome assembly GCA_030737815.1 of Allium fistulosum. Classification (NCBI taxonomy): domain Eukaryota; kingdom Viridiplantae; phylum Streptophyta; class Magnoliopsida; order Asparagales; family Amaryllidaceae; genus Allium; species Allium fistulosum. The sequence continues at coordinate 537,710,938 of CM060901.1, read as the reverse complement.
ATCAGATTCGAGAACAAGGCAGTGCAGCAGCATAAAGTTTCAACTAAGAGAATACGAAATATGTACACATGAACAATATGTGTCCAGACTCAACAATTCAGAGAAGATATGCAAAGGTCAGAACAACATGGTATGTTGAAGAATAAATGAAAACTGCAACCATGATCAAGCGCAAGTGCAGTTTGTGAAAGGTCAAGCTACCACGAACAACTCCAACGTGAATATACAATTCAAGTACATCAAGTCAAAGATTAGGCCAGAGGCAATGCAATGAATCATACAGTTTCAAAATCCAGAAATCAGAACAGACTACATGAAATACATTGGAGCAATGCAACAGTGAACCACTAATTGAAACCGGACAGTGCCAGCACAATAAAAATAATAATTGTACATCAATAGTGTAGCAGTGTAAGGCATTTACATGAACAAGGCTCGAGAATATACATGCGTGAAGACCAACACTAAGTGGGGTTTGCATCACGAATTCGACATAATGTAACCAGACCTTGAGGCTAAACAGACCAACACTAAGGCTCAGGTGATATTAAGACTCAGCGCAACTAAATCTAAGCGGATAAAGCCAATGAATCTCGAATTGAACAGCCAGAGTAAAGACTACAAGATAATCCAAAACAAGGCTACACATCAAATAAATTAGGTGAAGCAACTAGATTTCAAAGCAGCAGCTCAATTTAAATGGCCAAAAATATTATCAATACAATGGTGATACTACAGAGACATGGCATCACTACTCAAATCAAGTGACCGAAGTCACACAAATCGGAACCGTGATGGTCACGAGATACTGAACAACTCAAAATCACAAACGAGTGAACCAAGAAACACAAAAATATGGGAATTCGAGCAAAGCCCAAGTCAGGAAAACAAACATCAACATCGAAATAAACTCGAACGCCCTAAGAGTGAAGTAGATGTGAGTGATAGCTCACTCACCTTGTTTGAAGCGGAGACGAACTCGAGAGAAGGAGTCGTAAGCACCAACATCACATTCGGCATAGATCCATCGAGTTCAAGTAAGCCAAAATCAGCAAAGCAAAAGGAGCAAAGTACATACCGAAATCACAGAGGAACTCGATCCAAATTGAAGAGCCGTGAGCAAATCAGAGAATATTGAAGTCTACTATCGAGCGGCGCTTCAATTTGTACAAGCCTCAATTCCAGATTCGAAGGCAACAGAGGAACGAAAGCCTTAGCAAGCATCGAAAGAACGAGCGAGGCCAAGCCCTAAATTTCTCAGATCGAAGAAAAATAATCACCGCCATTTTCTTTTCAGAGCAAAAAGGAACGAGTTAGAGAACAAAAGAAATAGGGCCGGCTGGTCTAGATGATTATCACGGCAACAATGAGTATGGGCCACAATAGTTCTCTTTAAAGCCCGTTTCCATAATACGAAATTCTATTAAAAGAATTTCTACTCGATATAGAAACTCTACCAACCATTTTATAAAAGAACTTCAAATTGATTTTTTGATTTCAATAAAAATTTACGAACGATTTAATCACCTAATGGCGATAATTAAATGCTACGAATTTGCGGGTTGTTACATTCATCATCTGCAGAAACCTCCACGAGAAGACGAGCGTAATTCAATCTCGTCTTCATGGTTGTAGCTGCATCCATTTTTATGGGTTTTCCAATAATGCTGGCCATCATGCTGAAAGCCTCACGATCCCACAGTTAAAGATTGACATTGGGTAACTTAACCCATATTGGCATCATAGTAAGAAGATATCTGTCCATTTTCAGGGATTCAAACCATCTACTCATTATGATGAGTTTTCCATTGTAGAAATATGGTCCATTCTGAATAACTGAATTGCAATCATGAAACTCTTTGAATTTAACAAGAAAGAATCCATTTTCTCTGGTAAAGATTACAAATTCTCCAATTGGTTTCCAAACCCGTTGAATAAAAGCTTTGAAAAACATATAATATGGTTTGGTGCCTACAACATAAACCAAGATCGAATTATTCCAGCATTCAATTGCTCTTTTGCAGACGTTTTCCTTTATCATACCATATTTCTTGTTATTGATTTTGATAGGAGCAATAGTTTCAAGAATGCATTCATCTTCTTTTGGTTCATTAGATTGCTCAGAAACGATATATGCCCATGATTTTTGTCCCTGTTCTTTATTCAGGGGAAAATTTACCGGTTTTCTAGATTGGAACAGTTGGCTTCCATTATTCTGATGGGTGAAGGTCGGAATCTGACCATCTTTTTTCTTCGTTTCACCATTATTGACCCGCGCAGTCTCTGATTATTACTGGGCTATCATTTTCTTTGTGATCTTGACTGAACCAATTGAAAGCCATCATCGTCTATGATGATACTATCATTTAATTCTCTGATGTGAGATTCAGGTGGTCTATTTTGGTGCCTTGAAAATGAAAGATGAGATTGATTTTTGCGAGGAGAGAGAATTTCCCCAATGGCTGAGGAAAATCCTAATTTTTTTAAACTTTTCTTTGTGTTTTGCATTTTCAATATGCATGACAAATGATATGGAATGAGAGAATGAGTTGGAGAATCCCGGTCGTTTCAATAAAGGAGGAATTGGTGAGAGGAGCATAGTTTTTGATATGCTGTGAAACGGAAAACAACAAAATATCATTTTCAATCTTACATGCTAAAATCATTTCAAATCATCTGTTTTTTCATCTCTTTCGTTTCTTCCGTGCATTTTAAAGTAGAAGGCTGAAATGCAGAATACAAAATTTATTTTCAAACCAAACGTCATCTTAGAATTTCAAGGAGAATATTTCACGTTCACATCTTAGAGAGGATATTTGTCATTCAATTCTGGTTTGACCAACTCATAACCCCAACCTCTTGTCACGTCCCACTATCCATCATTGCTACATCTTGACATTCTTTTTTCCACACCCCGTCTCAATGGTCAACACTTCCGGTCCACAACCCTAAATTATTGAAAACCCTGTCTGTCACCAAATATGACAGTCGCATCAGCACCCACCTTACCAAAACTCTAACTGATCTTTTTTTATTGTACATCAACATCTACAGTCACATTAAAATATCAAACGTGAATAAAATTGCTAATCTAAACTAGTATAATACACGTATATAATGTTATATTCAATGTGCTGCTAAGGGCTTCACGCTGCTTGCTAGGCTCACTGCGGTCAGCTGTTAACCATCGATGCCAGTGTAAAAACATAATTTGTTCAGCCATTGACGGTCGAACGCAGTGCCCCTGGTACAGACCGTGATGTCCTTAGCACTACACTATATTTATTTGTACATTTTAAAAAATTCTAGTTGTCAAGGGTCAGTAACTCAAGTGGCAAATGGTATGACGTTTTACATTAAGATTTTCAAGGTGATGAGTTCAAACCACATAGACATCGAAATGAGTGTTGCTTGAAAAATGTAACACTCTTATTCTTAAAAGAAAAACGCTAGTTACAAGTAGCATCAAAGGTTATATTTATTTTTACTGTTTAAAAAACCTTAGTTATAACCAACGTTTTAAAAACAAATGTTATATTATTTTTAAACTATAAAAATAGTGCTAGCTCTAGCTCATTTTTATTGTCATTGCATCCCTATACCATCGTCGCCTCCATAAACACTTATGTCGCCTCCACAAACCACAGTCGTCACCACTGTGTGATCGTTTCCATCACATTTTGCTAATCGGACTTAAGGTGAATTAATGCTAAATATTTTTCTTCAATCCAAAAAAGAAAACGACTCCACATCTATGATGCCTTACATTTCTATTTTAATGATTTGATCTTGTTACAAGTTTGAGTATAACATAAAGCGTTATATTTATGCTAAGTATGATATACTACTTATATATATTAGAAAGAAGTGCAAAGGAGAATGAAAAATGGATATGAGTGTGTATTTTATTTTATTTTATTGAAATGGTACTTAGATACAACATGTCACTAGGACAACTGAACACAAACCACATGTCAATATATATTTGAATCACACTACGCAATTTTCGAACTTGTGACCTCTTGCACCAAAACCGAATCACTTAACCACTGGGACAATGGTGCAAATAAGGTAAACGGTCCAAGGACTATGAAACATAAAAGCGGTAGCCTCATTTCATTTTAACCCTATTTTCAAATTACGTAGACAATGACGACTATAGATCAGAAGAAAAAAAACTCTCTTTAGCTTCGATCTGTAAATAATTACCTAATTCAGGAGGGTTTCCAACACTAGTCTTCTTCTACTTCATCCCAAATCTGAGCTGGTTTCTTTAATAAAGCAATACGCTTTAACTTCAATTCCAACTTTTAAGCGGCTAGATGCGAATAACTGCATTCTCCTCTTTGCCATAGAGATGAGTGATGGATTTTATTGTCGATTTCACTTCTGGAATACTCTCCATTAACAATTTCATTGTTAATGATTTTCCCTAATTTCGTAGATTCAGCTCTACTTCGATTCAAATTTTTTGGGTGATTGGCAGAGCGGTAGAGTTTTTCCAAATCAGGTATATGACTCTCTTCTCCTTCTCTTGAATTGTTACTATGTTTCCATGTTCTAACTCCTTCCTTTGCTTGTGTACAGGAATATATTTTGGTCTAGGGAGGACTTCGGCCGCCTGTAGTTCGCGCTCTCTCTGAATCTTGGATTGGAAGTGGAAATCTGCTTCGAGAATCAGTATTATGTTTTCCGCTTTGTAAGAAAGCTTCTATCCTTTCATTCTAGTAGTTTGATGACTTATTCTTTGCAATTAAGTATATTTTTCCATGTAAATGAGTACTGGTTTCAATGCCAATAGTCATAATTTTTTGTTTTTGAGATATTTTTCTTTCATCCACTTGGCCTATAAAGATTTTCCTTTTAAGAATTTTCAAAATAACTTGAGATTGCAAGCTTCTTTCAAATCTTATATATTTCTCAACCCTAATCCACCTGATTTCCTTGACTTGCATACTATTTCACATGCAACTTTATGATGTATTCCTCTCCAAATAAAGTTTGCATATATTTTTTCTATTTTGTGAATTGCTTTTGGTGGGATGTTGTGCGATTGAATCCAGCACATTATTATTGCTATGATGATTGTATGTGTTATCTCCAGTCTACCAGCTAATGACAACAACTTGCTAACCATCCTCAAGGTCGGCTCATGGGCTAGGTCGAGCAGGCGATCGTTTAGGGGAACCTCCCCCGATGGGGGCAACAATTGAAAAAAAATATTAGTGATGAACAATAAATTTTATATAAATATGTATTGATGTCTAAATTTTTGTAAAGAATTGTTGACTTGGTTGGTTGTGCACATGGTTATTCATTGTAAGGTTGGGACTTCAATTCCCAACGGCAAAGTTTTTAACGCTTCTCTATTTTCTACAGTTTATTCATGTGTTGTCTAGGGCAACCAATGATTTAGAGCCGGCACTGATCATCCTTCAAGTCTATTCTGAATTATATCAAATAATCTTGTGCAGTCTTTGTCATTTATTTGATTTATACTCAGAAGGAATCCTATAAACTTTACTGGCTGAGATCCTTCTTTGAACTTTAAAATACTCAAGATTTCTTTTTTTCCCCACATGCTTTGTTGAAATATATTTTACTTTTACGTTCATTGACTTGCAAGCCAACAAATTCTTTCAATTTTTCAAATACCCTAACAATAGCTTCTGCACTTTGTAAGTCTGCATTTAAAAATAATAATAAGTCATTAGCATATAGCAAATGGGAAATACTTGGTTTAACTTTATTTATAGGTTTAATATTCCCATTTATCTGTTCAACTTCTATTAATATTGAAAAAAATTCATAACAATGGTAAATAAATAGGGGGAAAATGGGTCTCCTTATCTAATACCTATATTGCTATGTATATAACATTTGAGAGTACCATTAATAGTAAATGAATAAGTAACATTTATACATCCTTTTCGGTCTTAATAGAAGGGTCTCCTTATGGTTTCATCTCTAGTTCAAGAGGATTACGACAAGGTGACCCTCTCTCACCATATTTGTTTGCTATCGCTTTGGAATTCCTGACAATTAATCTGGATATGGAATTGATCAAAGGTAATATCAAACCCATATTCCAAACTGAACCTTTGATTACACATCTGATGTATGCAGATGACATTCTCATCTTAACCAAAGCTACTATTGAAAATGCAAAGTGTATCAAGCAAGTGCTCCAAGAACTGAATATCATAACAGGGATGGAACTAAATAACAATAAAACTACATTGTTTCTGAGCAAAGGAGTCACAAACAAACCTCAAATTGCTCAGATCCTTAATTACAGTATTGGCAATCTACCAATAGTCTATTTAGGCATTCCTTTATCAAATAACAAACTTAGAGCTAGAGACTTTGGTGGGCTGATAGACAAAATAAACAAAAAGTTTAATCATTGGCACAGCAAAATGCTTAACATTAGTGGGAGAGCTGAATTAATTAAAACGGTTATTCAACCTATTTTACAGTTCTGGATGCAATTCTCACAGTTTCCACTGACAGTAACACAAAGAATAAACTCTAATTTCCTATGGAAATCTAAAGCCCATCCTATGAGATGGGAAGATGTGTGCAGAACCAAAGCTGAAGGTGGATTTGGTATACGGAAAATTGAAGACATTTCTAAAGCTGTGGCTACAAACCTTCTATGGAAATTTATTAAGGGTGAATCATTATGGGCTAACTGGACTCGAAATAAATATTGTAAAAATGCAAATATCTAGACTGCCAACATAGACCCTACTGCTTCTTATACTTGGAATACCCTGCTTAGAGCTAGACAATGGGGTAAAGGTCTCATTAATAGAAATATTGTTAATGGGGACACCACAAATTTGTGGTTTGATCCCTGGCTCAACGGATCATCCTTAATTGAAATAAGTGGTTGGAATGCCATGCATGTGGCGAGAGGATATGACAAAAAAGTTTCTGTGTTGATCTCTAACAACACTTGGAAACAACACTTAGAGCATGTCCCTATTCAATTCCATCAAATCATTCACAACATCACCATCCAACAACAAACGGGGGACGACTACTGGACTTGGACCCCCAGTAACAATGGTAACTTCACCTTAAAATCAGCATGGAACCATCTTAGAAATAAGAACCCAGAACATTTTTGGACAAAAATCGTATGGGGAAAAGGGTGTGCACCTAAAATGTCAACTTGTGCTCTAATGGCCATTCAAGATAAATTGAAAACTAAAGACCGTGTTAGTAGATGGAATACATCTATTGACCAAAGGTGTAACTTATGTGCTAGTGACCTAGAAGACAGGGACCATCTCTTTTTCAACTGTCCATATTCTCGTAATCTATTAGACATTATCATGCAGCAAATCAACATAGATGTCAATCGAAATTACAACATCATGAATATATTGGACTGCATAAGTAAGAAAACGAGAGATCAAAATTTAGCTAAGCAAGTAGACAATATTGTTTTTACTTCCCTGATTTGGAATATTTAGTGCGAACGTAATAATAGGATCTTCAGAGGGGTTGAATTGCCTGCGACCATCAGAAGCACCCTGATAATACAAGAGATCAGATCGTTACTGCGTCACTTAACCATTAATCATGATATTAATATAGAGACTAAACGTATCTTTGAACAATGGAATCTCGTAGTGAGGTCTACTGTTCCCCATCATCCACCCTGATTTCCTTATCTCCCCCTTTTGGAATCGTAGTTGCTCTTGAGCTATTATGTGTAGAATATGGACACTTCGAATTCCTCAGATCTATTATGTAGAGAAAGGCGACTTTTTCTCTTTCCTGGATTCTGTCATTTCTTTGAACTGGAAGTCACATTGAGTTCGTTGTAAACCTATGCTGCTCTCCACGTGATGTTTTGTCTATATTCTATCGTCTCTCGGTTGAAATGGCAGCTAAATAAGGCTTTGCTTTTTGGATCAAGTTGCTCCAACGGATGGTTTTGAGTGCAGTTCTCCTTTGTTTTACTCCTCCATCTGTTAAACAATTTGATTTTTGTTTGTTCTATATTGTAATGTTAATATATGGAAGTGATATGTACTCTTTTTCCTTGTAAGGCACCCGTTTAGGTTAGGGGGATTGCAAGGTTTTAATGAGGCATATCATGAAAATATATGCTTTCTGTTAATAAAGTACCTTTTTTCAAAAAAAAAAACATTTATACATCCATTTACCAAAGCACAAAATTTTTCATGAAATCCCATTTGTTTCAACATATGTATTATAAATTCCCTATTGATTTTATCAAAAGCTTTGTGTAAATCAATTTTTATACACATGAGATTTCTATTTTTATTATCGAAATTCCTAATCAGGTCATGAGCAAATATTTTCTACTATTAGTCTACCATATATAAATGTACTTTGATTCTCAGAAATTAGAATATTTCAAAAAGACTTTCATTCTATTATATAATATATGTTTGAAATAATTTTATACACAAAGTTGCAACATGCTATTGATCTATAATCATCTAAACCATTGGGATCTTAACTTTTGGAACTAAGGTTATAAAAGTATGATTTGAGTTTTATAAGATCCTCCCAGTTATGAAAAATTCACTAATTGCATCAAAAAGGTTTTATTAAATTTTCCGCAATGCGCTTTATAAAATTTAGCCCCAAAGCCATCAGAGTCGGGACTTTTATCAACATTTGCATTAGAAATAATAATTTTGATTTCTTCTAATCTAATAAGGGAAAGTAAAATATCTTGACTATCATCATGAATCTAAAACTTGGTACCAATTTTTGGAAAATACTTATATAAGAGTCAGTATTGTATAATTGTGTAAAATACTTTACTGTCTCTCCTTCAATCTGTGAGGCTTCATTTATTACTCTTCCCTTTGCATCAAGTAATTTTCCTATATCATTTTTATATTTTCTATTGGACATTTTAGTATAAAAGAATTTGCTAGCTTTATCCCCAGTATTTAACCAATCAACTTTTACCTTCTGCCTTAAATTGACAGACTACACATGAAGTGATCTAATCAGCTCATTTTGAGCCTGAAAAAAATTGTTGACTTTACTAATGTCTAAGAAATCATTGTTCATTTCATTTTGCAAACATCTCGCATTTCTCTCTAATTTGCTTTATATCATTTTTGTTTCTAGATTTGTTCTAGTTTTTCAATCTTTCTTGGTTATATGAAGCATTTTATCTATACTATATTATTATTAGTGAGTTAAATTTCAAGCTCATACAGGCCCCCTTTAAATTTGGCAACTGAACAGTCTCCGAGTATACTATTATTAGTTAGTTGAATTTCTAGAGTGCAGAGGCCCCTTAAAATTTTTCCGAAACCCAACCGTCGCGCAATTTATTTCCTCTATTTACCCAGCTCCACCCTTCCTCACTTATTATCCAACCTAAATAATAATGTCCTCCGAATTTCTATAGCTATCGTACTCGCTTCTTACCACCGTCTCCGTCCCTTTCGACTTGGACTCTCCGCCAGATCGATTTTCGCCACAACTAATTAGCCCAATTTCATCTTACCACTTCAGTAGAAGTCATGCCCTAGATATTTATTTCTTCCAGGTTTGATTATCATCTCTCTCTTAGTTATAGTCAATTTTTTTTAGTTTGCAATTATTTTATGCCGAAATTTTAATCGTTGTCCTTCAGTTTCATCCAGGTTGATAATTTTCTTTTAGAAATGGTGATTCGCTGGTCCAATCTGCTTCAAAGGCGTAGCCCCAAATTTTACTCTCTTTTCGGTATTTTCCATTAATTTATGATTGATTCTCAATTTTGTTTGAAAGTTCGTTATTTTAAGAGACATATGAAATGTATGTCCTAATGATATTTAATTTTTTTTAGTTTTTGAGCTAAATTTATGATCTCTATTCATACAAAATATACGCGTTCGTTTGCCTGAGTAATACAAGTTGGCTAATTTTAGACATTAGTTGGATTTCTGGATTCAAAACATGTCTTTGCAAGAATGTGAAGACAAGAACTACATCCATTTGGTTCCCTTTATTCCTTATTCATCAATAGAACCTTATTTCAGTCCATACAGTGGTACAAATAAACTTCCAGCCAAAGCCCATTCTGTTTCTTAGTTTTTTAGTGTAATTATTTATTTTAATTTTCTAAATAATTAGTGTCCTTCTATTCATCAAATTTTGTATAACCTGAACATGATTTAGGCATATACCAATGGACCAACTTTACTGATTCTACCATATATTATTAATTTACACGGGGTTGTCTTGAAAGAACTTTTATTAGAAAAGGAGGATTTACTAGATAAATTGATCTGACGTGATTTTATCCATTTAGCTAATTTTTATGATGCCCTGAGTCAAGGAAAACAACTTTCTTCATTATTGATGCCTTTTTGATAAAGGCCTTAAGTTGTATATAGCATGACTTTAATACTTCATCGTTACCCATATTAAATAGCTTTCTTGATTTTTACAAATAAACTACAAATTCATTACTGATATGTGCTTTATGATAATTTCTCTTGGTTGGATTTATTGATTATGTGTGGCTTATTTGGCTCAACTACATGTCACTTTCAAGGAAACAACCACAATAATGTATTTCAATGTTTAGAAAGTTATATATGTGAGATTAAGGCCACTAGAAGGTGGAAACCTATAAACTTCAACTATTAGATATGCTAATGGTACTGTTTTTCAGAAAATGTTTGTTCATGCCCTATTGATTAGATATTATCACCTTTACTTTAGTGCTTTTACCACTATTTGACAAGCTTTGGAAAAATAATATTTTAATTGATGAAGGTTTTATTGTAATTATATAGGGATATAGATTGTACGAAACTTAGTAGTTAATATTTTTATACTCAAAACATAATATTTAGTTCCATATCAATACATGTACATATATTTGGAGTAAACCACCTCTCTAAAGATTAATCCACAATGAACTTGAAAGTTAATAGGCGATGTTGTATGTTAATATCCCGAACCTATTTTGTCATCATGATTGTAGTAGTAGAAATTTAAGATACTACAACTTAATATGGTAAATTATGAATTTTTTATCCTTCAAGTACAATTCAGTTTTATTAATCGTTTTTTTAATAATGAAATGCTTTGGGACTGCTATTTTAAACATGCTTATTCATCACTATTAATACAGCAAATACTATGTACTATAGCCACTTTCGAGCTTCCTTGAATATCCAAGCTTTATATGTTACATTTAGTTGCGATATTAAACTATAACACCCAAAGTTCGATATTCTTCTATTCATTACATTTGCCCAAATTTCTTCCACTTTGCCTGATTTGTACTTCAGATGTACAATGTATGCATTGTTCAAGACACTTGCAAAATAGTCGACTTATATATAACTAAGCTTGTTGTTATATACTAAAATAGATTACATGTCATCAACTGATAATTGTCACGAAAATAATGTCTCTACATTATTAGGTATTACTTTAGCAAGGAAAATGTCACCAGTACCCAAATATGATTAGATATACTAATAGTTGAAGACTAACAATTGTCAAACTTGACACTTTAATAACTCAAATACACATAAAATATCAGTGACTATGTTTTCTTTAAAGAAGTAAAGACAGATTCAATATATTTCTCTCCCAAACCATGAAAATTTATTTTGTAAGAAAAGGACACTGCTAGGTAGAGTTAATTACCAATTGTAGAATTTAAACTGTATTGTATGTGTATTTAAAATATAAAAGAAATCCAATATATATATTTATAAGTATGCCATTCATCTAGCATATTTGAACCCAGATGATGCAAATGGAACGCTGACGCATGTAGAAGAAATTGCAGAGATATTAGCATTATCAATTAGCTAGAGTGATTGATACTCCTCCAAGAAACATGTCAAGGTGTAGTACAATTTTTTAACAAGAAAGATATCGGTTTGTACTTTAATTATGATTTATTTACTGATTTGTTTTTATATTATTCATTTTCTATGTTAAATAGTTGATTTTGGCGTTTTATAGTTGTTCTTTTTCATGCTATCGTTACTTATTTTTTATATGACAGCGATGAAGCTTTATATTATATAATATGGTTTTATATATACAATTTTTATTTTTACATGTGATTATTTCTTTGTAACAACTACATAATTAACTGTCTATTTTAAATATTTAGGAGTGAAATATAATCTTAGTGACACATATTGTACTTCTGGCTGAACCTCTGATAAAGGAAAATAGTTGCTTTATATCTTTTAGAGTTAGTAATATGTTAGATATTTAGTTTATTAGTTGAAGCACCGACTAGGAATGTTCCACCATGAGATTTTTGAACAAACTACTTATAAAATGTAGTAGATGAAATTCACCTAAGTTTACTTTTCTTCACCACACCTATATCAAATTATATTCCTGTTACATTGTCCAATGGATATGCCTCTGTATTGGACGTATACATAAGCCTAGCCAAGAGAGACTATGGACATAAAAAGTTAAATTTAGGGAACATGTTGGGATAATTTAAAGAAAAGTCAACTTCAATTTTTCCACACACGTCTATCGGATGTGTCTTAGTACTAGTTTAAAATTAAATTTTTATGCGAGTTTGCAAGTGTAAAAATATTTGGTAATGTAAATTTTTTTGTTCTTAGTGGATACCACACAAAAGATTGATGCAGGTATTCGGTCCTAAGGCAACTGTAAATTTGAGTTGGGAAATTAGTCTTCAAGTATGAGATTGTTTCAATTATTAAGTTAATTTCAACTTGCTACATGCACAATAGGTGATAAATAGGATAGTACTGTCCCGCAACTGAGATGGTGGCCGAGTAAATGTTTAATAAAGAGAATTGAGTTAACACTCAAAATGTTCACTTACTTCGCTATGAGGTTAGAACTGAATTTCTGTTCATCTTTTACCAATTCAATTTATTATTTTTTATCATATAAATTAATTTTTATCATATATTTACATTGGGTTTTGGATTTTTTAGTATTCACAGAAGATTTTTATTGATATGAAAATATCAGATTAAAATGGTTATTGCAATAAATTATCATATCAAGTTTTAAACTTTTACCAACTTAGTGAATTTCACAGGGTAAATTTTGTATTCATTCAGACATACTTATCATTTAGTTGACATTGATCGTAAATACAACCTCAGAAGGTTGTAACATGCATATTTGTTTAATTTGGAAATGCATTATAAAGAAATATGTATAAATTTAGCATCGCCAGACTCTAATCTGTGCTCTTTTGCTTTTGTTTCCAGCAACTTTAGAGCGACTTTAAAAGAGTAGGGATCAAGCTTGAGCTTTAACCGTAAGTTCTAAACTCCATTCTTTACAAGCAACATTTCTTATTTATTTTTGGTTTATATGAGCATGTCACTATCGTTCATGTTGGTTATAGCTAAAAACTATTATCCACTTCATGGTTATTGTACTTTTTGAAAATTATATAACGTTTTAGCTCTACAACCTAAAATAGTGAACATAATAATATCGACCTATATTATTACAGCCATTTCACTTTGAAGTATAAGCTGTTAGAATTGCAATTTATCAATGTATATTAATCATACCTTATGTTTGACCATATAAACTTAGTTGCAAGGTTATAGTATAATAATGTACATCTAATTAAACTAATAAAAAATGTTTCCCATTTATAATCTATTATATCAAATGAAAGATGAGTTTAAACTTATGTGTCGCTTAATTTATAGTTTCTCGAAATTCTATAATGGTCACGTATATTTATCCCGAATTTCCCAACCTTCCCAACCTTCCCATCTTCTTAAATGTATATTTCCGCCTTCCAATTCCACTTTGTAACTCATAAATTGTTTTATATGGTTACAATAAAGAGATCTCAAATTCCGATCAAAGTCATGTTCAAATCGATTTCCAATCTATTAAGTTATGAATATTGTTTATTCAATCTTCAATTTCTAGCATCAAATGAAAGAATGTTTAGCCAAAAGGGAGCAATTTCAAGTCCCATTCTCAAATATGAACTCTAGCCATTCTATTCTTTACCCACTTCGATTAAAAATTGTTCATTCTCAAATATTTAGAGCAAGGATGTGGCTCCAAGGGTATCATTTAAAAAAATTCCTTTTGAATGTACGATTGTTCAATTTTATTCAACTAATGAAAGTCTTGAAAAAAGAAGAGAAACTTATAATAAGATCACAGAGTAATTTTATTTATGGCAGCACCAATAGAGCTCATTTTCTTAGCAAATTCTCTATAGTATTTAATCTTTTGGTTTACATTATTTTTAATGCTTCTACTACTTGCATTTATTCAAATTTTCAATTATCCTCTACCCATAAAAATTGGATGGATCTCCCTTTATTAATCAGTTTACAATCGTTATTTCATAGATGAGTTCATCTTTGAATTAATTTTTGACCTCTTCGTGCAGCTTTAGTGTTCCCTTACAAGGTATGTTGTGGATTTCAACTCTGAATTGCTAATTGTTACTGCAGCAATTCATTCTTATATGAAAGAGGTAACTATAAGCTTATTTCATTAAATTATAAGGTGCGGTTAAAATAACATGTCCATTTAGAATTCATATGCTTTGTTATTCTTCAGTCAGTAATTAATTCTAAATATAATTTATACTCAACGATATAGCCTATATAAAATATCTTATTTTCTACAAATTAAATCATGTGGTTTTGGATTATGTTCCTGTTAATACTTATCACCTAATATGGATTGATGGTGAATTGACAGGGTTTATATTATGTTGAAATATATATTTTACTTTATATACTCTGCTAAATCACAAGGTATCACATGGATTTGGATATCATTTTCTTATATAAAATATATTTCTTACTTTATATACTCTTCTAAAATGTCATTGATACAAACATTATACTTTAAAACATAATAGAAAATGGTATCCATCAACCTTCATGATGAATTGATAAGCTTTTGTGAACTAGGTAGTTGAAGAATATATATTTCTTACAACGTTATAGGTTCTCAAAAAGTATAAACTATTCTGGATTGATAGTGCTAATTGTGTTTTTGTCTCAAGCTCTTCTCTTCTATTGAGTCGGTTGCAACAATTTTTGTATTGGATATCGACAACATGAAATTTAAAACAAAAGGAACACGCCGTAGGCAAGTTGATTATTCGTCTTTTATGACTGCTATTAGTGCATATTAATGTAGATAGATGCTTATAACACAAAAATAATATGGTAACCAAAAGCTGAAGGTTTTGATTTTAACAATATAATGTGATTAAGATCACATCTATTAATGGATAGAGCCAATTATTTCTTCTATTACTTCTTAATGAGATTTAATGTAATAAACAGCTCATTTCTACTATTTTCAGCTATAGAACCATGCAAAGGCGATCAGTTTAAGCATATAATGCACTAGAAGTAGTATAAATGTATTTTTCTTCCATATTTCCTACATGTAGAGGTCATATGAAAGTAAGTACCAGATAAAAAGTCATAAGTCATTATTAGCTGTCCCAAAGAAAATCGACTTCATCTTGCAAAACTAAGGTGAAACTATTACACGACCAAGTCTGTGCCTCGAAAGCATTTCAAGGTGCAAAACTATGTTTATGTTTTTTGCACTTACTTATCACTATATTTTTCTTTATAAGATGAAAAAGTATGCACATATAAACGTGACACGTGCATGCATAGAAGTAGTAAAAGTTTTACTCAAACAAGTTTTGTTGCCAAATGCTCAAATGTCCCTTTGTGCTGCTAGCTAATTTTCTGGCAAAAGGGATATAACGATAAAGTATAGAAACATGTTGCCAACTTAAATCCACTTTTCTTCTTCTATTTATTAGTTTCTTGATAATATGTGTAAGATATTGATTAGTACTACCCAAACAGCCTTCAAATTCTATTTTTCAGAAAATAAAAGGTGCACTTGATTGATATAATATATAAAATAAGAACCATGTACTAGATTATGACTTCATCACATTTCTAAAGTTCATATTCTTTCCTATGTTTGGGAATTTCTTTTGACAAATAAATTGAGTTCTAATTCAAATACATATAGTTCTAAAATAATAATTGATATCAGTACAAGAATTTTCAAACAAAAAAACCTTTGTACAAAAATGCTTGATTATCCCAAAAAATCTGAAATATATCTTACAGGAAACAGTATCTTTAAACAAAACAATATTGTAAAAAAAATTCCATTCTATTACAGACTTCTGTAAAAATATGTTTATCATAAAATTTATAGCTTTATGATATTTTTTATTTCTTCTAGAAAAATTAGATAATAGTATATTTTTTCCAATTTTATAACAAATACAGAAAACTTGAAAAGAAAATTAGTTTAGAAAAATAAATTGAATACTTTTCAAATGTTTTAGATTTTTCAATATGCTAAAATATTAAAAAAAAAAGAATACAAATAGATCAAAAAAAATTCAAAAGAGTTTGACTTTTATAAGCAAATGGCAATATTTTAAAAGGAAGTCTAATGTTATTGAACACTCGATTTTTTCTTGGGAAAGCAAAAGTTTCACTATTTTTCCTTCAGAAATTAACTTTGTTAGAAATTAAATTCAATTATTTTCTAAAGGGTTCAATTATTCAAAGATTTTAGTTTTTTTCAAAGAAAGCGACGGCAAGGGTAATTTTATCCATTTGAGAGCAGCTTTATATATTTCACAAAGTATATGTCTTGACATGCTTTATATATATTGTAAGATTTTGTTTAACATTTTATTAAAACAAAACATGGCCATTAATTCATTAGATTGTTCAGTTTTCCTAATCATTTTAATAAAAGATCTCTAATTTTGACTACAAAATGAAAATATAAATACACTATCATCTTAGGTAGCTTTCCAATATTATTTGTTTCTCAAATAAGTTACCTTTCCTATAATGGGTTCATTGGTTAACTGACCTTGACATACTTTAATCATTTTTAATTTATGTTGTGGAAAAAATGCAAAGTTATAGGTGTATTCAGCCAACAACACAAAATTGTGGTGGTTTGATATGTTTCTGGTAGTGGTTTTGATAGGTTCATAGTTGTGGTTTGCATGGTTTCTCCTTCTTCATAATTATTTGCTGGCAGTTCATTTTTTAGCGTCGTTAGTTGACAGGTTATGTCAATTGTATTGTGAACATTCAAATATACTACTTTGCGATATGGTTGTTAATAATTTGGTCTTCATCATTGTATTAATGATGATATATTCGACAAATACATCATTTCCACTCAATTCATGAAGTTTTACAGAGCATTACAATGGCTTTTTAGGCACAAGTGAATTATCAGTTTTGAATATTTTGTTGTAGGTAGAAATCTGAAACTTTTAGCCTACAATCTTTTTGAATGACTTTATTTTTGGATATTTGTCTTATATTATATTGGTATGACTAACTGCACTAGGAATTAGGAATTGGTGCTGATATGTGTCTACTTTTAGGTGCAGGTTATCCAAACTCAAAGCAAACCATTGTATATATTGCAAATAAGAGAAGCTAAGTTTGTTGCAGATTGTTAGCTGTACATTATGTATGCATATTGTATTACTTTTACTAGAGAAATTATGAGTTATGCATAATGTATTATATTTACCAAAACATGTTTATGTACCATTGTTAGTATTATACTAATCAAACTTTAATGAGCTATTCATGGAAGTAGCGGGTTCTAGCTTATCCAATTTAGTGGAATGTTTGATGTTTTACTAGAACATCTGCATTAGGTTTTCTTTTGTTTTCAATAACAAACACTTTTATTCAAATGAAACGTAAGGTGTTATCTGTGTAAGAAAGTAATTTTATTATTATTGTTTTGGGAACTTGAAAACTATTATTATAATATGTTCGATATTGTCTTAAAAACTTACTTTACTCTGCTATTACTCTTTTTTGGTAGGCTATTAAGACTGTTAGTTGTTACTTTAATTCCAAATGGTAATGCTGCTTAACTTGGTAGTTTTTGAATTTTATTTGACTTTCAAATAAAGCATACAGATTTCATGGAAAGTAAAAAAGAGTGCGAGTTTGATATTTCGAAAGCAAGTAGAAATTTAAACATTGCAATAACATAGAGAGTCCAACAAACTGTTAAGTCGAAAACCGTGTGTGTAGCACGGGTTCGCACTAGTTGAAATTATATTGGGTAGTGCCCTGAATTTTTGTAGGCAGACGTTTATTGACCACTTCTCTATAATTTTCCCCATACACCCACACCCATTCACATATCTAGAAGTGGGTTTTTTCTTATATGAAGAATTTTGAGAAAGATATAATTGAACAGGTGTGTGATCACTTTAAGCCCGAGGTAAAGTGTATCATTTAAAATCTGGAAAAATGTTTGCAAAATTCTGGTTAACTAAAATTCTATCCAATTTGCAATGAATGTTTCTAAATTTCTCAGACTTCCATGTGAATTTATTTCTAAAATAGTTGGTTCAAATAAACCAGTTTTTAAAATAAAATTATTTATCTTTTCTAACTTTTTGAAAGAAATTGGAATACCTTCACTCTTTTCAAAAGAGTGAAAAATTGTGTTAAGATCTCTAATAACCACACATGGATTTTCTATATTTTTATTTAATTATTCAAGATGATTCCATAAAATCAACCTCTCCTTTTCACGGTTAGATGCATAAATAAAAGTAATTTCTAAAAGAAAGTCTCCCTTATTTGTGCATTTACAGTGTATGTACTGAAAATTAGAAGAAGATTTATTTATTTCCCAAACATTAGGGTCTCAAAGAATCATAATTACAGCATTTCCTTCCATATGTTTGTTATTCAAAATGTTACAGTTCTTCAGACTTCTAGCCTGATAATCATCAATTTTACTAGAATCTTATTTATGTTCTAACAAACTTAAGATGCTAGGTTTAATCAATGCTAGATAAGTCCAGTTTTCTTTCAAGGGAATTAAGCCCCTTTACATTCCATGCAATTATAGACATATTAAAACAATAAGATATAAAAATAAATGATACACAAATAATATAGTCTTTAGTTACAGTGAAGCATTGTATCTGCTATCCTCATCTATCACTGTAAACTTTTTGCCACTTCTCTTGCATGATTTCTTGTCCTATACTTTCAGTTGGTCTTCCTATTTTGTGTTTCTAACAATGTATTTTTTTTCTAAAAACACTATCTTCTAAATCCTCTAGGATAGTTGTGGATAAAATGTCTTTTATTTCTTTCATTCTATTCTTTTTCTTTTACTTTACTTGTAGATTTAGAGGCAGTTGCTATCTGACTAATTGCATTTTCAATTGTTTGGATTGAGATGGTTTTTTTATTATTGAGGAGTTAAATTTCTAGATAGAAATGAGATGTCTCACCCATCTATAATCTCTGCTATAGATCCCTATATAATTTGATCTCTATTTGTATTGGTTTGATTGTCAGGTGATTTGCTTTTATTGCTCTTTTATGTAGTATACACAGTGGGAGTTGAATTGGTCAAATTATGATCAACCATCCCACTTTTCTTTTCTACTTGTGGCATGAAGTCTTGCACACTCTTGCCAAGAGGAGCAACTCTTCTATGAGAATTTTCATTATCTGAAACTATGGGTGTAATGGTCTCTGGTTCTTTCTGTTGAGTCTTGTTTTCCAATATTGCTGCATTAACTTCTTTGTTTTTACTCTCTATTGTAGAAGGGTCTGCATTCTCAAAAGTTTCTGATGCATTGTTTTCAGAACTTGCATTCTTGTATATATGCATACCATCATTACTCTCAATTTGTTTTTAGAATGTTGTATTTGCTTCAGAGCATTTCTTTTCTTTCCAATCTTTTTTGGTATCACAGTTTTTCTCAAAGATTTCTGATGCATTGATTTCAGAACTTGAATTCTTGTCTATTTTCATACCATCATTACTCTCAGTTTGTTTTTCAAATGTTGAATTTGCTTCAGAGCATTTATATTCTTTCCAAACTTTTCTGGTAACACGGTTTTCTACATTATGTCTGAAACATGCATAATTTTTACATCGTAGGGGGATCCATTCATATTCTATTTTCAGCACCAAGTTATTCCCATCATGCATTGAGATGTATGCTTCTTTTGGAAGCTCAGCATCCGCTTCAATCTCAACCAATATTCTTGCATAGCATAACCTAGTTTCATTTGCAGTGGGTTCATCAAGTTTCAATGGGATGCCAACTACACTAGCAATTGCATTAAAAGTGTCTTTATCCTATAATTTCAGATTTGATTCTGGCAAATGAATTCAATTGGCATTGTCGAAAGTAAGTCTTTATCAAAATTCAGTTTCTTGCTCCATTTTTTCAATATGATGAGTTTTCCATTAAGAAGTAAGGACCCCCATTTATTGGTTTGTTACAATTCAATGCATTTGATAATTTTATAACAAAGAAATCATTATTTCTTATGTGGATTTTAAACTTGTCTGATCGGTTCCATGATCTTATACAAAAGCCTTGAAGTGATGATAAGCGGGCATGTTGCCAAAGACATAGGCAACAATTGAGAATCCCCATTTGAATTATGTTCGTCTACCAACCTCCTCCTTTACAATAACAACCTTCTTCTTGTTAATAAAGAGTGGTTCAACATAATTCAAATCGAAATCTGAATTCAGACCCATTTTCGTGATCATATCAAGCCAGGAAGAAGCCTTGCTCTGATTATTCTTGTCTTGATACTACATATCCAAGCCTGCTTGCATGTTTCTTTGTGCATTTCTTGGATCAAAAGCTAGTTTATAAACCCGATTTCTTATGGCATGCTTGTTTACAAATGGTTGGAAGTTTGGCTTCGGCTTCGCTAGGGTGGCTGAGGGATGATTAGATTGGTGAGCGTTTTTACGGCGGCTTTTCACCATTTGAAAACCTTCATCGTCTATTTTTGTTGGTTTTTCTTTAGGGCTTTATTGTGTAGGAGGATTGAGATTTGGTAGAGGAGGAGAATATGAAGGTAGAGATGAGCCCCTATCTGGTCTTGGCACTCATCTATGAAGATGAGATTGTTCACTATTTTCATGGGTGTCATTTTTCATTTTCTTAAGTCAATACAAAGTTGTACATGTTAAATTTATGAATTAGCTCATGCTGCACACTTTACACTATTTTTTAATGTTTTTGGGTGATACAACAATTGGTTTACTAACTTGATAAAATGATATGAGTGTGTTATGTTAAAGAAATTAAAAAAATAAAGCAACAATTTAGCAAATTATTACTTTATGTTACAAAAAGAATGCATATACTATGATAATATATCTCATTATCAAAAATTTACAATCTCTTAACTTGAATGGATGTTTTGTAAAGAAAAATAGTACATATTATCTACATATATGAACTTATAAGTAAAGTCGTCAATGGATACCCGAAAAATCCAAAATCTGTCCGCATCTGTATTCGAAAATCGGACAAATATCTGATTTTCGAAAAAACAGATTCGGATACGAAGGCATTCACATCCGATAATTAATTCTTTTTGTTAAGATTTTAGTTTATTTCACATGTATTTTAATACACCGAGAGATATATGTATTTATATATTTGTAAGTTAATAGTGTATATTTTATGCATTTAACGGTTTAAAACTATTTATTATCATCATATCCATTGATTTGACATACATCTATGATATGTTCGATTGAAAAAATATCTTAAATCAAAACTTTATATTTATATTTATTTTTTTGCCGATCATTCGCGAATAGTATAATTATCTGATATTTGTCTGTATCCGTATATATGGATGTGGATATGACACTATCCGCATCCGAAAATATCCGTTGACAAGCCTTGTCAATAGTTAATTTTGGTTGATATTGGATCAAACCGGGTGATGACAATGGGTACAAAATTCATTCATGCTTATAATTAACCAGCGGCCAGTACAAAATACAGGTTCATCACACAAGAAAAAGTTCGGTAAGGGGTAACAAAAGAAAGGCGGTAATAGGAATTATGAGTTCCAATGCATGAAAATTAATGCTTCACATGCCATCGAATGCATTCACTCATTTATCATTCATTAATTTACTTTCTTCTTCTAGTTTGTAAACGGTCAGATACGAATTCGGATAGTGTCATATTCGTATGCGTATCAGCGGATGCGGACATATATCAAATATTTATTGGATATTCTTTGACCAATTCACAACCAATAAATTTAAACAAATAAACACAAAATTTTGATTTATTATAAATCTATTTCAGTACTAAAAATATTAAAAAAAATAAACACGCTAAAAAATTTAATTTTAAGTAGCAATTATTGTTTTTTATATACATATTAATTATTTTTTACCAAGATAAAATGATAAAGGCAATCATTTTATGTACTATAAATATACAAAAAAATAACTATAATCTTAATAAAAACCGAACGAATAATTATCGAAAACGGATATAGTCATATCCTTATCTGTGTTCTTTTTGCAAATATCGGATAATTTTTCATATTTCGAATACGGATACAGACAGATTTAACAACGACTTTCTAAAAACAAAATAATGGTGGTTCTAACTAAACGAACTTGCAAATTTATGCTTGTAGGGTGGCTTTTTCCCAAATCTGATCATTTTTCCATCGGGTCTTCCTGATTCCATCCTCGCAGTTGACTCAAGTCTCCGTCTTTCATTTTTTAAGCTATAGAAGTACTCCAAACTCTCGTTAACATGGCTTTGAGTGTGGCTTTGGTGGTCTCTACTTTGTTGCTGGTGGTTTGTACGCGGTTGGAGAGGGTACAGTGGGCTAGTTTCTTTCAAAATGTGTGTACGCGTCTCAGGTTGGCATGCATCTGAAATGAATTTAAATTTCCTGAGTCTCTCTGATGCTGGTAGACTTTTAGCTTGAAATAATCTTAAGTTTCTTTCCATGCATATATGCTATACTCTGCTTGATATTGCTACATCAATTAGATCTGCATGGAAGCGTTTGTGGCATGTGTTCTTACTATTGCATCGAGACATTTTAGTGTGTTCACTTGTGATGCTTTTAGTTGTGCCTTTTTCTCTACTTGTTGCCAAATAGTTGCACTGAAAAAAGAGATTATTTATTGTTTATTTCTCTTTGTCGCGTAATTTGCACACTATTGATGGGATGATGTTCCAGTTCTTGATTCTGTCCAGTGCCTTTAGTCCATTTACCTATGTTAAGTATAGGCACGTTGACATTTTTGGTGCACAAATTGAAAGATTTGATTGTATATCTTAGGAATAATTATGTAATTGTTAAGTACATCTATAAAATTCCGATATGAAGCTAAATAAAATAAATAAAGTAAAATATATTTTTGAATTTAAATTGGGATTTTGTTGAATTAAATGAGATCAAAAGGTTATTTTAGGAATATACCGATCCACAAATTTTACACATTAATTATTAATTTTAAGAAAATTGTTTAAAAAATAAACTTGATGAGAAGGCAAATTTGTATAGAATTGTCTTTTTGGAAAATTTAATGGTTCTATTGAGTTATAGAAATATCAAAAACGTATATTTTGATATATAAATGATATATTTTTGTTCGAGTGCGGAAACTTCGGGCCTTTGTAACCACTTTGGGTCCAACACGTCTTTTTTTCGTCTATAAAGAGACCGCTACAGAGAAATCCACTACCAAAAGTTGAATTACTAGGCATTTTCCTACCGCCCTTAATATCGTTAATAGAGGCTAAAACAATAATCAAATTGCCTCCAAAAGTATGAGAGGCAAATTAATGATTGCCCCAAAAAGGGTTGCCTCTGAAAACATCTAAGGGCAGATAGAATTTTTATTTGGCCTCTACTACCAAGCATATTATGACGTGGACAGGTATTCAAATTATATAGTAGGCATCAACTATTGCCCCAAATTATTGCACTAAAGATGAATAAAAAAGCCTCTACAACTTAGTAATAATTTATGGTAAAGGCAAACCAAACTGCCTCTATTAGTTTCAGATATTACTGCAAATCACAGAGCTATACAGTATGCTTCCAATCATTAGTATATTTTGAACTGAAACGAACACAAGGAATACAAATGTAAAATAATATAAATATAACATTCTAAATTTATCCATGTACCATACAACAAAAAAAACACTGTCTATTAAAGAAAAGTAACACTGTTTCATACTTTAACATGACAGACTAGCATTAAGCTGCAAACTGCAGCCTTGTTCAAACACAAATTAGAAAGGAAAAAAAGTGTTCTTAAACATACATGAACCCAAACATTCTATAAAAAGAAGACTGCTGCAAACTGCAGCCTTGTCCAAACACAAACTAGAAAGAAAAAAAAAAGCATTCTTAAAGATAGGAACATTCCATAAAAATGGGACATAATATAACTATCAACTTCATTAAACCAACTACTTATCTGAACTTGAGCCCGTGAGCCATGAATTGTAAAAAGTCCATATCATTAAGGATTGTTGTAAAGTCTCTGGTAGGTTGAGACACTTGAGCATGCAAGGATGGATGATACTGATGTGGATAATAGGTAGGCCCAAACTGTGGATATGTTACATTTTGTTGGAAGAGTGGTTGTTGTTGGGAGGATGGCTGTTGTTGATTGGGTGGTCGATGTTGGTTTACTAGCTGCTGACTTGTGTTAAGAGACTCTTCTTGTGCAGATGATGGTTGTTCTGGTGAGGATTGAGGATTTGATAACAAATTTTTAGAAGATTGTATCATATGTCGTAGCTCCTCTATCTCCTTCCTATGTTTCTCATTGATCATTTGTTGTTTTTCATACATTTCTTTTAGACTCAAGCGTTCGAATTGCAATAAAGTATAAGCTCGACCTCTGCGTGATCTACGAACTGTTGTTGTCGGTTGAGTTTTTTTTTAACAAAGCTAGCCGGCTTTAT
This sequence comes from Allium fistulosum, assembly GCA_030737815.1. Taxonomy (NCBI): domain Eukaryota; kingdom Viridiplantae; phylum Streptophyta; class Magnoliopsida; order Asparagales; family Amaryllidaceae; genus Allium; species Allium fistulosum. The sequence goes on along the minus strand of CM060901.1, from coordinate 537,686,127 downwards.
AATGGGCCGTGCCATTGTATAAATAATGGGGAAAACATGTGTTCTACACATGTACAGAACGGCTAAACGGGCTCAAGAAGCCCAAAGCAAAGAGAAATTAAAGCACATGAGCTAGGTAAAATGAGCCTAAACTGCTAAATGTCGGTTGAGTTTCTTGAACCTAAGGAACCATTTCCGATGTTACAACTTCTCCGTAACCGCGAACTCTGCCCCTGGTCTCAAATCCTCTTGTTGGTACATATGCTTGCAGCCTTACCTTTGGTGTCACCTCTCATGAATATCACCTAGTTCAGCCAACTTTTGTGATATGAGTGCCTACAAAATATTATACAAAAACAGAAGTAAATGTCACTTTCATCATTCATGGAAAATAATAATACTATAAAAAGAATAATCTGATGGTATATCAATATGCTCGCTGCTAGTGATGATGCCAATATCGCAGTCAAAGCTACTGTGAACTAAGTAGAAGATGAACGTGTACTAATAGAAATGATGTTGTATTTTATAGAAAACAAAGATTCTTAATTTCATCACATGGTCAAAGATGTAGCTGATCCTTTTATAATGAGCAAATACATACATACAATACAAATAAAAGAATATTGGACTTGATACAATTGGGCCAAGGTTATTTCTGTGACCCGCAATATATTAGTATATCACAAGATACTTCATATATTCTTACTCCCCCTTTCAATTAGTTCTAGGGGGTATTCTTCTCCTCTCTCATCTTTCCCCTGCCTTCTTCTACTTTGAGTTCCTGCTTTAATCTTGTGAAATTTTTCATACAAAGTGGCTTTGTGAGGATGTCCGCTCTTTGACACAAGGCTGGAATGTGATTTACTTTCAGTCTTTCACTCATAATTTTCTCGCGAACAAAGTATAAATCGATTTCGATATGTTTTGTTCGTGAGTGCATTATTGGATTGGCGGAAAGAGAGACTGAGCTGAGATTGTCGTACCAGATAATCGAGGTATTTGTGAGATCGATTTTGATTTCATGAATCAATGATTTAACCCAGGTTATCTCTACTGCCGTACTAGCTATAGAGCGATATTCCGCTTCGGTACTGGAGCGAGATACCGTGGCTTGCATTTTAGAGCTCCATGAGATTAGGTTACTGTCCAGGTAAATACAATATCCCGACGTTGACCTTGTATTGTCGGGGTTGGTAGCCCAGTCTGCATTCGAGTACGCTTGTATGTTTAATTCTCTACTATTATTGAAGTGAAGTCCGTGATTTAATGTGCCTTTTAGGTATCTTAAGATACGTTTTACCGCTTTCCAGTGATCGCTGAGAGGTTTGTGCATGAATTGGCATATTTTATTTACACTGAAACTTAGATCTGGTCTTGCTATTGTAATATATTGCAGGGCATCGACAATATTTCTATATTGTTTCTCGTTTGTAATGGCTTCACCCTTGTCTCTTGAGAGATGTAGGTTGCTAGTCATAGGGGTAGGTAATGGTTTGGCCAGATCCATATTTGCTCTTTTCAGTATATCCAGTATATATCTCTTTTGACATAAGAATAGTTCTGAGTTAGATTTCTGTGTAACTTCTATACTAAGAAAGTAATGTAGATTTCTCAAATCTTTTATAGAGAATGCTTGATCCAAATGTTTGATTGTCTGGTCCATAGTTTTATTGTCACTTCCGGTAATGATAATGTCATCAACATATATCAAAATGTACGTAACCTTGTCTTGTTTGCATTGAATATACAAGGAATTATCTGATTTAGTAGATACAAAGCCTAGCTCTATTAGGGTTGACTTGAGTTTCTCATTCCAGACATGAGGAACTTGTTTCAACCCATAAATAGCCTTATGTAGTTTGCATACTAAACTGCTATTAGCTTTATCTTCATACCCTTCTGGTTGTTCCATGAATACATCTTCTTTCAAATCTCCATTGAGAAATGCATTGTTTACGTCTAACTGTCTGATTTTCCATTTTCTGTATAAAGCAATGGTTAAGATGATCCTTATTGTAAATGGTTTCACCACAAGAGAAAATGTTTCATTGAAGTCGAAACCATACGGTTGATTGTAGCCTTTTGCAACAAGTCTTGCTTTATATTTTGATATATTTCCATCTAGGTTTCTTTTGATTTTGTAAGTCCACTTACATCATATGACATTCTTATCTCTTAGTATAGATACAAGACTCCATGTTTTATTTCTGATTAGAGCACTATACTCTTCATTCATGGCATGTTTTCAATTATCATCTTTGATTGCTTCCTCATAACTGTTTGGTTCTGTCTGATCTAATTGAGTGCTATAGGCCTTAGGTTTGAAAATTCCACTTTTGGCTCTAGTAATCATATGATGTCCTGTCCTTGCAGGTGGTGGTTCTTGAGCACTGATGTTATTGCTAGTATGTTAAGACTCAGATGAAGAGGATTCTCTTTGATCTGAGTTGGTAGTATTGTCCTGATTTGTATTGTTAGAGGTATTGGATAACTCATGTGAACCATGACCTGATCCAGCACTGGATATTGTGAGTTGTGGTCCTTGGCTTCTCTGCATACCTTCATCAGTTTGATTTAGGTTCCAGTTAGATACTACAGGTATGGACGAAATTGACATATTATTTTTGTTGTCTACCTTTTTGTGGTTTTGATTCCTTCATCTGCAAAAGCAAAAAATGCTCTCATTAAATACAACATGTCTTGACACAAAGATCCTACCATCACTACTCAAACACCTGTAGTCCTTTTGATTATTTGCATATCTCAAGAAGGTGCAAGGGGCAGATCTAAGACTTAATTTGTGATTGTTGTAAGGTCTAAGACATGAGAAGCATAGGCATCCAAATGTCTTAAGACTTTGATGGTCTGGTTTAGCCCTAAATAACACCTCAATTGGGTTCTAGTGTTTAAGTACTTTGGTAGGAAGCCTGTTAATTAGGTACACAGCAGTGTTGAAGGCTTCTGGCCAAAATTTCATAGGTAGAGAGGCTTGTGCTAATAGAGTTAGCCTAGTCTCTACTATGTGCCTATGTTTTCTCTCTACCAGTCCATTCCGCTCTGAAGTATATGGACAAGTAGTTCTGTAAACAATTTCTTTTTTTAGAAAATATTCTTTTAATGATTTGTATTCTCCACCTCCATCAGTTTGCATTATCTTAAGTTCACTGTTTACTTATTTCTCAGCTAGTGTGATGAATTGTATTACAGCCTTACATGCATTTGATTTTGTTTTTAACAAATAAATCCAGGTATACCTGGAATAAGCATCAACAAAGGATATGTAGTACCTGAATCCATAGTCAGAGTGTAACGACCCGATATTTTGGACCATTCGCATCCATTATAAGTGTATAGGTAGACACTCATGCCGGAATTGAATTGCTCAAAATACCGCGTTGTTAATTTAAATTTGGCAAAACTGAGCATATATAGTAAATAAATAATCACAGATCATAGACACAGAGTAATAAATGCAGCGGAAATAAAAGAAATAGTAGTTCATGAAGCTACTTTATAAATGTATAAGTTACATCAGAGTTAAACCAGATACAACGGAAGAGTGACACGATACATCAGATACAAATCAGAATACATCACTGGAATCCTCGAATACTGAAAGCAGAATAGATGGCTGGATCTTCAAGCAAAGCTCCCACTCCAAAGGTGAGTCTCGAATACTGGTACACTCAGTCTGACTCGAGCGTAAAGCAAAACACAAAACACTCGAGTCAGGATTAACATTCTTATATCAATAAATCCAACTCAAGTGAAATAGCAATTGAAATACAAGTAACTCAAAGGATGTTTGGAATAACCATCCTTTAAGGATCCGTTAAACTATCTACTATGTAGTAGTGTACGATAAGTAGATAATGCCTATCAGTAATATAAAATATCAAAATAGTGTTAAGTCATGGCTCATTCCACCCTTAACACATTTTTATTCCCAAGAGCATATACAAGCCCGTAGTTTCCCCAAAACCGGAAGTCACCAGAGGGCAATCCATATACTAAAGGTACAAAACAAATCGTAGTGGTCGCGTATAGGGATACAAGTATGATAAGGCACATGAGGCAATACACAAGGTAGTGAAACTACCGTTTGCCTGATCCGGACTGGTGAGAACGCATCGCCGCAGCGATCGCAACACCGCGAAACAACACTCCCAAAATCAAGGGTGCACCAATCGACAACAAGTAATGAGTAGTTCAAAGAAGTGTGTTCGCTTGAGGTAGCTGACCTCCATTTGGCCCGACACGGCTCCTGTTTTAGTCATTTCCAATTTGACACAAGTGTCAAGGCTATCCATTATCGTTCTCTTTCTTCAGTCATCACGTACATCATTCCAACCACTTCATTCTGGATCATCACTCCGCGTATAGTTATTAAAGTGGTTTTCAGTTTAGACAGAGAGTATGTCCCTAACCGATTCCGGTCTCTTTAATAACTTTCGAAATTATTACACCAATTGGTCATTTATATATTCGAAAACCAAATCAAATTCAATTTCAATTTGAATTTATAAATCAACATTTTATTTGTCTTTCTAAAACAATTTCCATAATTTACATTTCAAAACTTCCAAATTCATAATTTCAAAATCTTATAATTCAATTTCAATCTTTATTTAAAACAATTCAAATATTTATTCAAGCTCGTATATAAGTTTCATTCCGAAATCATTTAAATCAATTTAATTTAACATTTAAATCAATTTAAATTCATTTATCAATTTCATTCAATATTCGTTAAGTTAATTTATCATTCAAAACAATTTCTATTAATTTCCAATTCATTAAAACAATTACTTAAGTTCAATGCCATTATATCAAAACTTACAAATTTAATTAAGTTAAATTTGTCAAATCAAATTCTTTAAATTACAAGTCTCACATTAATTTCAAAAATATCACATTTTATTTCTTGTTAAAGAAATTCAATTTCACTTATTTACTTACTTAAATAATTTTCCAAAACTTAATTAATAAAGAAAACTCAATTTCAATTATTTACGAAGTAAATTCACTTATTCAAAAGTTCAATTTCACTTATTAAAGAATTCAATTCAATTTGATCATTAAATCATTCAATCTTATTTAATTATTAAATAATTCAAAACTTAATTATTAAATAATTTCAAAGTTTAATAATTTCAAACTTAATTATAATTTCAAACTTAATACAATCATTTCTCAAATTAAACAACATTCTTTCATCAATTACATTGTTAATATTTTGTTTCATATTATTAAATATTAACATTTTCCTTTCATTAAAATTCAAATTTCAATCTTAATTTCAAACTATATTATTAATTCAAATAAAATCTTTGTTTATTTTTAAATCAAATTATTGACCAATCGGGTTTTATTTAATTCTCTATCCTAGGTCAAAGTTCAATTTGGGTATTTATCATTTCAACCTGATTCCAATTCAATTCAAAATCAAAGCATAGCATAGTGAACTTGCAGTGTGATAACTGGGATGGTGTCAAAGTAAATAAACAAGCAATAGCAACAATAAATAACAATCCAATAATCAATTTAAATAATCCCGAAATAATCGTATTAATTCGCATTGTAATTTGTACGACTTAATATAATTATTTCTAAAATCTACACTATCATTTCATGTAGATTAAAGATTATTACATTACGGTTTTCACTTGTCATTCAATTTCAATTTTTACACTACAACAATTAATCCAATATACGTTCAATGGTTCAAAGTGTAATTTATCAAATTCTATGTGTCAATTAACTTAACAATTAAAAGGGGTCATATTATTCAAATTAGCTAATCAAATTCAACACATATGTCGATTAAAATTTTTAAACTATTCTACGTCAAATTCAATTGCATATTATTTATCACTTACAACATTAACAATTTAACGTCCAATGTAAACATCAAACAATCAATCATTTAACAACCAAACTGGATTATCATTGTATAAATAACAGACAATGGTGTCAGATGTCACAGGTGAACTGATACAGGTAATAGCATATATAACAGTGTAATTAACTAACGGCAGCATATTTCAATTGTCGTTTCAATTGAAATCAAATTTAATAAATAAAAGAACATTAATCGTGAGTGATTGCTCACCTTCCGAGGCTAGAGAGATTCGACAAATGGAAAGAGCTAAAAATCCAAGCACGAATTGCAAGGCAAAGTAGATTGGCACGAACTCGACAAATAGAGCTGATAGTAGAATCAATGGAAACAGATCAAACTAGCTTGATATAAAAATTTAGGCGAGATGTATTTTATATTATAAATTTCCTTAAATCCAATACTTAATTTAAAATACACATTCCTTTTTTTTATAAATCATAAATTTAAATATATACACACATTGAAATCAATACATATACATATTATAATAATTATAATAAAAATCATATAGCATATATAGGCTACGTACAAACATGTATATATGTGCCAAACTTCGTAGTATACTATTATATACATAGTAAAAGTTTCTTTTTTACCATAAGCAAAAGAAACTACCAACTAAATATACGTCCTCAAACCAAGAAAAACAAATGAGTTGACAGAATTTATGAATATATATACACTCGACCATATATAACCAAACTTCATATTACTACTATTAACCCATATGAAATGAAGATAGAAATAAAATCTTTATAATATACTTAAAAATCAAACATTATCAAAATCAAAATATGAGTTGAAAACTTATGGGTTTAGTACTGTGTAATAATATTGGAGATAGGGTTTTTTAGATTGACCGGAAAAACTAACTAACGCGACGGCTTCCAACACAAAATATTGTTACAATAGTTAAACTAATGGTACATTTTTCTGATGTAAAAGAAATATATTAAACAAAGGATGAAGTGGTATTCGCTCTCAATGCACTGTACTCATTATATCTAATGAGAAAGAATAATTTAGAGTCCACTGGAAACTCAACCTCATTAAAATTTGTTCTCAAAATATTCTGCAAAGACAATTGCATTTTAGTATTACAGCAAAAATCTTAAAACATATATATGCGTATATCTTTATATAATAAAAATTTTAACAGACCTTTCCACCAACTAAATGAAATAACGGTGTATAAACTCTCATATTAATAACTGTTTACACACTTAACAACATTTAAACAAGAATATATATATATTCTTTATAAAAATTTATACTAACAGATAAGATTAAAAATATAAATAAATGTAACACATGTTTTACCTGCAACTACAAAACACACTCGCAAGTATACACGGAGAAGGCGACAGAGGAAGATGAGGCAGGTGGGTAGGTGATAGCTGAGAGGGAGATGTACAGTGGGCGGCGGAACATGCGGAGCTGGAAGTGGGTGAGAAGCGGGCAGAGTCTAGGTGCGGCGCAGAGCTAGGCGGTCGGGGCGAAGGTGGGGTTTGACGTGGAGGCGGCGGACTGGGTGAGTGTTTGGCCAAGGATGCGGGGTGGTCCAGTGACATGATGGGGTAGAGGTTTTGGACGGTGGTCGGTTGCTGGTTGTGGGTCAGGGGGGCGGAGCGGATCGATGGAGGTATGGGAAAGCAAGGAGGCCTGGGTTCGGTGACGGTCTCGGGAAGTAGAAGAATGAACGGCGGTGGCAAGGATGAGGTGAAAAATGCGGGATGGGCTACCGAAGTGGGCCATGGCGGCGAGGCTGAAGGGGAAGGTCGGCCAGCGAGCATGGATGGCGGAGGCAGGGAATCGGTTTGTCAACGGAAGGCTAGGCGACGCTGACATGTGGATGTCGGAGGAGCGGGTTGCGGCCAGAGAGAAATGGCCAAAGTGGCGACTAGGAAAGGAAGGAACCGGATGAAGGCGGTGCGCGTGAGGTGCTGGCTGTTGTGTGCGTGGTGGTTGCCATGGAGGGTGTCGGTAGAGAAACTGTTGCATGGAGATGAGCAACACTGAAGAGGAGAAAGTGAGGAAATGAGCAAGATGATATGACAGCAAGCTTCTTAATTTCCAAATGCGAACAGACAGATAAGTTTTATAAGTTTTCAAAGGAAACAAATAAACAACCAGCAGATAATAAAGTTTGATGTTGGAAATAGCTAAAAACATAAATAATAACTTCTGTGAAAAGAAGAAAAAGTAGTTACGAATTTGCTTTCAGCCGCTTGGAAACTGAATAGTTGCTGAATATCCAACGCTCCAAAATGGTACCGATAACGATGTTGGTTTCATGGGTTTCGTTGCGAACCAACTTTCAAAATAAAGAGTTGAATATACCATAGAGATCGGCACGGCGAGACGATCAAAATGGTATACAGATATCGATGGTATGATTGAATTATAAAAATTCGAATTTTCTCATAGTGGAAAATGCAAGAAAAACACTGAAAAATAAGATCGACGGTGCCTAAGATGTCCGAATTTGGAAAAATGACAAACTGACATCTTGCTCAGAAGATGGTTTAGAATTTTTCTATGTAAAAATATTTAGGTTTCGGAAACATTTTATTTTCATCGCTTTTTAACTGATTAAATTGAAGTAAATTTTCGTGCGAAATAAACTTTCATATTTTCGGACGAAAATTTACCAGTTGCTATGTTTAACTAAACGCATTCCAAATATCAAATTTATATTTCAAAATTTTATCGTTTAGAATTTCACAAAATTTCAACTAATTACGTTATTAAAACAGTTGAAATTTACGGGTCGCTACACTCTCCCCCACTCAAAACTTTTCGTCCCCGAAAAGGAACGAGGTAGGAGAATAGAAACAACCAGAAAGAAAAACAGATTTGAAATACAAAATAACAATTTATTTAAACCATATAAATTCAAATTTAAATTAATTGATATTCAATAATTGATTTAATCCATTTGATTTCACTAAAATCAATCTCAACTATTTCTAAATTCATTATCTTATTATCCCATTTTCTTCAATTTACAATTTCTAAAACCATAAATTTGAATAGTCTTTTATTATAATCATATTTTCTTCAACAATTTTAAATTCTTCTTTATTCCAAATTACTGTTAAATTTATTCTACTTAATATATCTACTCATATATATATTTAACCCATATAAATTAATTTAAAACATAAAAGTTTCGATTTAAATTAATTTTCATCTACTAATTTCTTTTAAATTCAAGGTATTTTCATATGTTGATCAAATTTTAATTTATTAATTCTTTCAAAACAAATTTATTAATTCTTTCAAAACAAATTTATTTCATTATTAACTGAGTTTACTAATTATCCTATCTAACTCTATTAACATCTTTATAATCCAATTTAGTGTATAACATTTATAATAAACACTCAAATTTTATTTATAAATTCAATTTATCTTATATATTATCCAATTACATATTCAACTTCTGAATGATTTAGGTAAGTTGTATTAGAATGCAGTTGAACAATATACAAATAAAATTTTCCCAATTCAATTATTCAGGTTTAAATATTTATTCCAAATTTTGGTTTTATTTATAATTAAAATAATCTTTTAACAAAATTTAAGAATTAGATTTCCGATTAACTTTAAACAATTTAGAGATATATATAATATATTTATATCAAATCAAATTAAATTTTAAAATAAGATACCTATATATATATATATAAATCAAATTATACTGAAGAAATTTAAATCAAAATATTTTTTTCAAAACAAAACCGTAGCAAAGCTATAGAATGGTATCTCCACTTCGAAACTCGAAATTGAATGTCGATGATGCGGCCGCCATCACCGAAATTATTTTCCAGCGACAAAGAGAAGAGCACTAGTTTCAACATTTTAAAATTCTTTGAAAACGGTTCTCATTTGGAAATATTTTAAATAATATACATTAAAATTCTTTGGAAACAAATTATAGTCAAAATACCTTTAAATAATGTGCATTTTAAACCTTTAAAACCATAGTTCGAAATCATTGGAAATTAAATTCTCAAATTCTTAATTTAATTTCATTTCAAATTCTAAATCAGTTTATAAACCAAGTTTATAAATTCATTTATCGAACAATAGATGAAATCAAATATTATCATTTCAAACAACGAATTAATTTACCTCTTCTTTTTTTTCTTTCAGAAAATTTACTTATATATTTATAATATAATCATACAAAATTATTTCATTTACCAAGTTTGAAAACAATATTGTGTCAGTTTGCTCTGCTCAAGTGTTTTGGAAATCCTATCGATAGCGTTGATCAGACGAATCGATCGGAAACCCAAATCAACATCAACAACTCAAACAACACAATATATATATAAACATTTTTAAATATTAATTTACAAATACACAACTTTGCTTGACGATACATGAATGGATTTCAAAGCAAGGATAGAGATTCAGATTCGATGGACTCAATCAAAGAGAATTCTGATTCGAAGATAGGTTCGAAACAAAGATAAGATGATTAAATAACAAAATAGGAAGATAGATAAGTTTATATAAATCGCGGGCAACCTTTACCGGGTCGACCGTGACTTTAAAATAAGATCGGTGTAGAATTCCGAGGTAAATCGACATTCGATCTCAAGAAATAGAATTCAGGTATAGCAGAAGATAGATAGCATCGTAAACCGAGGATACAGAAATCTCCGGTAAATCGATGTCTATTGTAAAAGAGTTTCACCCCTTAATAAGTCAATTTGAGATTGGCAAGACCGTCGTCTCATTATAAAAATCATTCAAAGTAGAGTTATGGGATACTCCAGAATTGAAAGAAGACGAATAGTGAGGGACACGAATGAAATTTTGAACCGTATGGAACGTTCCAAAATTTAAAGGAATCGAGTCGAAAGGAAGAGATTGAAACTCGAATGAGAGTGATTCTATAAATACATTTACCATATATGTTGAGTTTTGCCTAGAGCTACCAAAGCTCTGATTCCAACTGTAATGACCCGATATTTTGGACCATTCGCATCCATTATAAGTGTATAGGTAGACACTCATGTCGGAATTGAATTGCTCAAAATACCGCGTTGTTAATTTAAATTTGGCAAAACTGAGCATATACAGTAAATAAATAATCATAGATCACAGACACAGAGTAATAAATGCAGCGGAAATAAAAGAGATAGTAGTTCATGAAGCTACTATATAAATGTATAAGTTACATCAGAGTTAAACCAGATACAACGGAAGAGTGACACGATACATCAGATACAACTCAGAATACATCACTGGAATCCTCGAATACTGAAAGCAGAATAGATGGCTGGATCTTCAAGCAAAGCTCCAACTCCAAAAGTGAGTCTCGAATACTGGTACACTCAGTCTGACCCGAGCGTAAAGCAAAACACAAAATACTCAAGTCAGGATTAACATTCTTATATCAATAAATCCAACTCAAGTGAAATAGCAATTGAAATACAAGTAACTCAAAGGATGTTTGGAATAACCATCCTTTAAGGATCCGTTAAACTATCTACTATGTAGTAGTGTACGATAAGTAGATAATGCCTATCAGTAATATAAAATATCAAAATAGTGTTAAGTCATGGCCCATTCCACCCTTAACACATTTTTATTCCCAAGAGCATATACAAGCCCGTAGTTTCCCCAAAACCGGAAGTCACCAGAGGGCAATCCATATACTAAAGGTACAAAACAAATCGTAGTGGTTGCATATAGGGATACAAGTATGATAAGGCACATGAGGCAATACCCAAGGTAGTGAAACTACCGTTTGCCTGATCCGGACTGGTGAGAACGCATCGCCGCAGCGACCGCAACACCGCGAAACAACACTCCCAAAATCAAGGGTGCACCAATCGACAACAAGTAATGAGTAGTTCGAAGAAGTGTGTTCGCTTGAGGTAGCTGACCTCCATTTGGCCCGACACGGCTCCTGTTTTAGTCATTTCCAATTTGACAGAAGTGTCAAGGCTATCCATTATCGTTCTCTTTCTTCAGTCATCACGTACATCATTCCAACCACTTCATTCTGGATCATCACTCCGTGTATAGTTATTAAAGTGGTTTTCAGTTTAGACAGAGAGTATGTCCCTAACCGATTCCGGTCTCTTTAATAACTTTCGAAATTATTACACCGATTGGTCATTTATATATTTCGAAAACCAAATCAAATTCAATTTCAATTTCAATTTATAAATCAACATTTTATTTGTCTTTCTAAAACAATTTCCATAATTTACATTTCAAAACTTCCAAATTCATAATTTCAAAATCTTATAATTCAATTTCAATCTTTATTTAAAACAATTCAAATATTTATTCAAGTTCGTATATAAGTTTCATTCCGAAATCATTTAAATCAATTTAATTTAACATTTAAATCAATTTAAATTCATTTATCGATTTCATTCAATATTCGTTAAGTTAATTTATCATTCAAAACAATTTCTATTAATTTCCAATTCATTAAAACAATTACTTAAGTTCAATGCCATTATATCAAAACTTACAAATTTAATTAAGTTAAATTTGTCAAATCAAATTCTTTAAATTACAAGTCTCACATTAATTTCAAAAATATCACATTTTATTTCTTGTTAAAGAAATTCAATTTCACTTATTTACTTACTTAAATAATTTTCCAAAACTTAATTAATAAAGAAAACTCAATTTCAATTATTTACGAAGTAAATTCACTTATTCAAAAGTTCAATTTCACTTATTAAAGAATTCAATTCAATTTGATCATTAAATCATTCAATCTTATTTAATTATTAAATAATTCAAAACTTAATTATTAAATAATTTCAAAGTTTAATAATTTCAAACTTAATTATAATTTCAAACTTAATACAATCATTTCTTAAATTAAACAACATTCTTTCATCAATTACATTGTTAATATTTTATTTCATATTATTAAATATTCATTTTTCTTTCATTAAAATTCAAATTTCAATCTTCATTTCAAACTATATTATTAATTCAAATAAAATCTTTGTTTATTTTTAAATCAAATTATTGACCAATCGGGTTTTATTTAATTCTCTATCCTAGGTCAAAGTTCAATTTGGGTATTTATCATTTCAACACGATTCCAATTCAATTCAAAATCAAAGCATAGCATAGGGAACTTGCAGTGTGATAACTGGGATGGTGTCAAAGTAAATAAACAAGCAATAGCAACAATAAATAACAATCCAATAATCAATTTAAATAATCCCGAAATAATCGTATTAATTCGCATTGTTATTTGTATGACTTAATATAATTATTTCTAGAATCTACACTATCATTTCATGTAGATTAAAGATTATTACATTACGGTTTTCACTTGTCATTCAATTTCAATTTTTACACTACAACAATTAATCCAATATACGTTCAATGGTTCAAAGTGTAATTTATCAAATTCTATGTGTCAATTAACTTAACAATTAAAAGGGGTCATATTATTCAAATTAGCTAATCAAATTCAACACATATGTCGATTAAAATTTTTAAACTATCCTACGTCAATTCAATTGCATATTATTTATCACTTACAACATTAACAATTTAACGTCCAATGTAAACATCAAACAATCAATCATTTAACAACCAAACTGGATTATCATTGTATAAATAACAGACAATGGTGTCAGATGTCACAGGTGAACTGATACAGGTAATAGCATATATAACAGTGTAATTAACTAACAGCAGCATATTTCAATTGTCGTTTCAATTGAAATCAAATTTAATAAATAAAAGAACATTAATCGTGAGTGATTGCTCACCTTCCGAGGCTAGAGAGATTTGACAAATGGAAAGAGCTACAAATCCAAGCACGAATTGCAAGGCAAAGTAGATTGGCATGAACTCGACAAATAGAGCTGATAGTAGAATCAATGGAAACGGATCAAACTAGCTTGATATAAAAATTTAGGCGAGATGTATTTTATATTATAAATTTCCTTAAATCCAATACTTAATTTAAAATACACATTCCTTTTTTTTATAAATCATAAATTTAAATATATACACACATTGAAATCAATACATATACATATTATAATAATTATAATAAAAATCATATAGCATATATAGGCTACGTACAAACATGTATATATGTGCCAAACTTCGCAGTATACTATTATATACATAGTAAAAGTTTTTTTTACCGTAAGCAAAAGAAACTACCAACTAAATATAAGTCCTCAAACCAAGAAAAACAAATGAGTTGACAGAATTTATGAATATATATACACTCGACCATATATAACCAAACTTCATATTACTACTATTAACCCGTATGAAATGAAGATAGAAATAAAATCTTTATAATATACTTAAAAATCAAACATTATCAAAATCAAAATATGAGTTGAAAACTTATGGGTTTAGTACTGTGTAATAATATTGGAGACACGGTTTTTTAGATTGACCGGAAAAACTAACTAACGCGACGGCTTCCAACACAAAATATTGTTACAATAGTTAAACTAATGGTACATTTTTCTAATGTAAAAGAAATATATTAAACAAAGGATGAAGTGGTATTCGCTCTCAATGCACTGTTCTCATTATATCTAATGAGAAAGAATAATTTAGAGTCCACTGGAAACTCAACCTCATTAAAATTTGTTCTCAAAATATTCCGCAAAGACAATTGCATTTTAGTATTACAGCAAAAATCTTAAAACATATATATGCGTATATCTTTATATAATAAAATTTTTAACAGACCTTTCCACCAACTAAATGAAATAACGGTGTATAAACTCTCATATGAATAACTTTTTTTTGAAAGAAGGTAATTGGGCCAAGCCCATAGATTTACAAAGCTAAAAGGCAATCGGGTAAAAACAAGACTACTCGAAACTCAGAATACAAACCCTAAAAACAGATTAGGTTATCACAACACCGCCTCCATAACACAGAACGAATAAAAATGGCAGATCTCCAATGGCGATTTAGCTGAGAACGCCACAAAATCAAGCACGAGCTCTATCACGTCTTCTTGCTACTCTCTCCCAGTAAGAAAGGCTCTGGTTGAATTTGCTTCTCATGCTAATATCGACATTAACAGAGCTAAAATGATTTCTCGAGTCATCGTTGTGCTTAGTGTGGCTACAAGCTGCAGATCTGGTGTTAACGCAACCCAGATCTGTAGCTTTGTAGCTGCCATCGCCACCTACGAGATTGTTGTCTAGAGGCTCGTTGTTGACTTGATTGGTACGCTGATGAGTACTAGAATCAGTTTGATAATCTCTCGGGTTGAGAAGATAGTGTTCAATATGCTTACTGCCAGCTTCTTTACTCCAATAGTGTGCAAGGAACTCGAATCTTGTCTGATTTCTGATCTTTTTCTTAGATTTTTGGAGAATGATTTTGCTGTCATTTTCAATAATAATCCATCTTTGCTCTTTGGACAACTTCGTATTGTTATGGGTACGGTTGTTTCTCTCTTTCCATAAATGATAAATTGCAGTAGTTAGAAGAACATGAGCAAAGTCTCTTTCAAGGGATTTATTTCTGAAATGATTGTTGATCTCGATAATAATTTGATTAAGATCCATGCTGTTGGTATTGTTCATCCCCAGTTTCGATTTAATTTGCCTCCAAATGTAATAACTGTAGCTGCATTCAAAAAATAAATGATTCACATTTTCATTCGATAAATTGCTGTTTACACACTTAACAACATTTAAACAAGAATATATATATTCTTTACAAAAATTTATACTAACAGATAAGGTTAAAAATATAAATAAATGTAACACATGTTTTACCTGCAACTACAAAACACACTCGCAAGTATACACGGAGAAGGCGACAGAGGAAGATGAGGCAGGTGGGTAGGTGATAGCTGAGACGTGTGGGAGATGTACAGTTGGCGGAGGAACATGCGGAGCTGGAAGTAGGTGAGAAGCGGGCAGAGTCTAGGTGCGACGCAGAGCTAGGCGGTCGGGGCGAAGGTGGGGTTTGACGTGGAGGCGGCGGACTGGGTGAGTGTTTGGCCAAGGATGCGGGGTGGTCCAGCGACATGATGGGGCAGAGGTTTTGGACGGTGGTCGGTTGCTGGTTGTGGGTCAGGGGGGCGGAGCGGATCGATGGAGGTATGGGAAAGCAAGGAGGCCTGGGTTCGGTGACGGTCTCGGGAAGTGGAAGAATGAAAGGCGGTGGCAAGGATGAGGTGAAAAATGCGGGATGGGCTACCGAAGTGGGCCATGGCGGCGAGGCTGAAGGGGAAGGTCGGCCAGCGAGCATGGATGGCGGAGGCAGGGAATCGGTTTGTCAGCGGAAGGCTAGGCGACGCTGACGTGTGGATGTCGGAGGAGCGGGTTGCGGCCAGAGAGAAATGGCCAAAGTGGCGACTGGGAAAGGAAGGAACCGGATGAAGGCGGTGCGCGTGAGGTGCTGGCTGTTGTGTGCGTGGGGGTTGCCATGGAGGGTGTCGGTAGAGAAACTGTTGCATGGAGATGAGCAACACTAAAGAGGAGAAAGTGAGGAAATGAGCAAGATGAGATGACAGCAAGCTTCTTAATTTCCAAATGCGAACAGACAGATAAGTTTTATAAGTTTTCAAAGGAAACAAATAAACAACCAGCAGATAATAAAGTTTGATGTTGGAAATAGCTAAAAACATAAATAATAACTTCTGGGAAAAGAAGAAAAAGTAGTTACGAATTTGCTTTCAGCCGCCTGGAAACTGAATAGTTGCTGAATATCCAACGCTCCAAAATGGTACCTATAACGATGTTGGTTTCATGGGTTTCGTTGCGAACCAACTTTCAAAATAAAGAGTTGAATATACCATAGAGATCGGCACGGCGAGACGATCAAAATGGTATACAGATATTGATGATATGATTGAATTATAAAAATTCGAATTTTCTCATAGTGGAAAATGCAAGAAAAACACTGAAAATAAGATCGACGGTGCCAAAGATGTCCGAATTTGGAAAAACGACAAACTGACATCTTGCTCAGAAGATGGTTTAGAATTTTTCTATGTAAAAATATTTAGGTTTCGGAAACATTTTATTTTCATCGCTTTTTAACTGATTAAATTGAAGTAAATTTTCGTGCGAAATAAACTTTCATATTTTCGGACGAAAATTTACCAGTTGCTATATTTAACTAAACGCATTCCAAATATCAAATTTATATTTCAAAATTTTATCGTTTAAAATTTCACAAAATTTCAACTAATTACGTTATTAAAACAGTTGAAATTTACGGGTCGTTACACAGAGCTTACAGGTGCAGGCCTCCTTACAGGTGCAGGCCTCCATAGATCTATGGCCACTAGTTCTAGAGGTTTTCTAATAACAGTAGTTGAATCTATAAATGGTAACTTATGGCTTTTGTCTAATTGACAGTAAGTGACACACATATAGTAAAGATATATCAAAAGAAATGTTATTATTCATAAGTACTTGTTTTACAACATTTACACTGGGGTGACCCAGTTTACAATGCCATAAGTCAAATATACTTTTGTCATTCTTAACATTTGATTCAGAACTGTTACACCAATTTTTTCTAACTTTGCTCTTTCTTCAGTTTCCAAAGTTGAATTTGTATAACCCCTTGACCATTTTACCATGTAGTAATATTTCTTGATTTAGTAAGTCTTTTACTACACAGAATTTTGGGTGAAACTCAAAATACACATTGTTCTCATTAGCAAATTGAGACACACTTATTAGATTCTTTTTGATTCGAGGAATTCTTAATAGATTATAGAGGTAAAGGTGTCTTTTACCTTGGACGCTGCTAGTTCCAATATGTGTAATGTTTATAGTTTCACCATTTCCCATATGTATAGTATGCATACCTGTATATTCTTTGTTGCCATGATTTAGATTCTGGAGGTTATTTGTAAGGTGATTGGTGGTGCTTGAATCTGGATACTAGTCTTCACTTGCATTGTCTTTAACCCTGGTAAGATTTTCTGGATTTATTTGCTGCATTCTTGAGCTTTCACCCTGATTATTCTACCTTTGATCCATATGAGCAACATTGGCACTAGAACTGTAGTTTCTTTAATTTCCTTGATTTTGTTGACTTGGGTAGTATTCAGTCTAAAATAGCACTGCCTTGCTGTGTATCTAGGTTTTTCACATATTTGACACTTAATTCTATTAGTATTCCATCTGTTGTTCCCGCCTCTTCCTCTTTGAGTAGCAACACCCCTTTGATTATATGATTCTTGCCTGTTATTTTTATTGTCTTGCCTCCTTCCTTGGTTCTTAATTTTTGAATTTGAGGCATAGTTAATTGACAGTTCTGTGTTGCTTTCTTTTCTCTGTTCTACTCTACCTTCATGCGATAGCAAGGTTGAGTGGACATATTGCATACTAGGTAGACTTTGTTGTGAGGAGATAATGGCCACAACTGATTCATATTCTACATCTAGGCCATTCAATATAGTAAGAATTTGTTTTGTTTCTGACACTGTATGACCAGTAGTGTCAAGAAGGTCACAGTAAGTCTTGACTTTGGTCAAATACTCCCTCATTAACATGTTTCCTTTCTTTAAATTCTGCAACTGTCGCTTGTAATGCATAATTCTTGCTGCAGACTATGTGTTGAATATCTGTTGAATTGTAGTCCAAATTTCATAAGATGTTTTGCATCCAACGATCTGTGTTAGAAGTCCAAAACTAATGGATGACAATAACCAGGCTGCAAGTAAACTGTCATGCCTTTGATGATTAACATATTCCTTGTTTATAACTCGCTCTCCTTTGTTGTTAGTGATCATTCTTGCGGGGGTAATGGCAGTTCCATATAGGAATTCTTCTAATCCATATCCTTTTATACTGGTTTCAACTTAGTATTTCCATAGCACAAAATTGTTTTCATGTAATGGAGTGGTCACTAAATAATTCTTTGGCTTGATAATGATGCAGGGATTACTCTCTGAGACAGATAGTTCTTGATTCTTGAGTCCACTTGATGTAGTGGATGAAACTTCATCATCTCCAGCCATGTTGAAGCGATGGAGTGTAATGTTGAGAATCTTGATAGGATTCTTTAAGGGTGCACCCAGAACTTAAGGATCTTGATGCAAGCTTCTTGGCGAGGCACTTTGCAGAGAATTCTTGATGATACTCAAGAAAGATGGTGATGTAATAAAGGCTAAAACTGTACACTCTCAGATGATGAGAACACTAATTTCCTGAGAGCAACCGAAGGGGCTGAGTGATGAAGCAACTCTGATAGCCCTTTCTAGACGGTTCGATGATGAAGGAAAAACCGTTCTCTGATGAGTGCCAAATGATGATCAAAGAAAGATCAGATGGAAGATGATCGGTAGATGATTCCTGTTGTTTGATAGTTTTTAAAGCTCTGATACCATAATAGAAATGATGTTGTATTTTATTGAAAACAATGATAGTTAATTGTCAAATTTTGGCGACACTATATAGAGAAATTGAAGTGGTTGGAAGTATCTTGGTGACGGAGAAAACGGTGCACAAATTGGAGCTCGAATGTGGAAGTTATGGTGAAGAAGGTGGAGAGGTGCTGGAGTGACAGGGAAAGACGTATGTCATTATGGACAGATGTCTGAGGTTTCAGCAGTAGTTTTCCAGAGACTCAGGGTAGACGTCTGAGGATATGGTCAGATGTCTGTTGCTTCAGCAGTTTTTCCAGAGCGCAAGGACATACGTTTGTCACTTTGGACAGACGTCTGATGTCTCAGGAAAATTTTTTCCGAGACCATGGACAGACGTCTGTCGCATTGTGACAAACGTTTGTGGCGACTTCTTCGTGTTTTCTAACCTAGGCTTGGTATGTAGATTTGTGATATTCGAAGGGCAATTTTGAAACTTTGCCTAGGTTTTATATTCTCCTATATAAGCTATTTTTTGGATCCAGATTTTGATGCAACAAACAGCGACTGCAAGGGTTTTAGCCTCCACTAATTAGGGTTTATCGAAACCTAATTTTCTTCAATTCTCTTCTCCATAAATCAATTCTATTAGAATTTTGATCATTGTAATCAATTCTTGTACTCTTCTCTTCGATAGTAGTAAAAACTCTCTCTTAAAGTGAATGTACATTAACACAACGTTAGTGGAACCACTATAAATCGCTGTGTGATTTATTTTTCATTATTGCTTTGATTTCTATATTACTTGTTTGGGATTGTGATCAGATTTGGATTGGTTGAGATTTAGATTGAGTTATTGATTGGTTGTTTTTAAACTTCTTACCACATCTCGTCTTCCACTGTGCTTTTAGGGTTTTGATTTGAGTGGTCTCGAGTTAGAATTCCGTCACAACATTTGGTATCAGAGCATTGGTGTTGGTAGGTGGTTGTAGAAATGCCAGAATCAGATAATACCTCAAGTAGTTCCTTAATGGGTATCCTAGTGGTGTAGCGCCTTATGTACGTGGATCATATGCGGTTTCAGGATCATAATTGGTAATCGACAAGTGGAATGACGGTAATGATTTTGAAAAATGGCAATGGAAGATGAAAGTTCTAAGAAGGAATTGAGTGCATCAGGTAGTGTTTGATACACATTTGTTGCCAGCGCCCATCTTGGATATTGAGGGAGAGGAAATGGAAGAGTGGGCACTCACTACACTTCAACTTGCTATGGAAGAGAATGTTATCTCTGAAATTAGTGGTGGGACTACTGCTAAGGGTATTTGGGACAAGTTGGAGGAGTTGTATATAAAGAAGTCACTAACTAATCGATTGATCTTATTGCGAACGTTCTTCACCTATAAAATGAAGGAAGGTACTTCGCTAAAGGCACACTTGAATACTTTTGATGATTTACTAATGAAGATGAAGGCGGTAGATTTGATCTATTACCGGGATACATTGACTCTTGATGATGTCAAAACAGGTCTTCTTAGCGAGAAGTTGCGGGATCAAATGAAGGAGTTAGGTGATGGAAGTAGTGGTGCTAGTAGTGGTCATGGTTTATTTGTGAAGAAGGAGAGGTATATGAAGAAGGAGAACCGGGAGCGTTCTAAATCAAGGAACCCCGGTTGGAGTGGAAAGTCAAAGGAAAGAAAAGGCAAGTGCTATAATTGTAAGAATTTCGGTCATTGGAAGAATGAGTGTCCGTACAAGGAGAAGGTAAAGAAGGAAGTAGCATCTTCATCAGTAGCGGTGGAGAGTGGAGCTGGTGAGGGAGACGTAGATGTATTATCGGCGGTAGCATTAGATGTTTCGGGTAGCGAATGGTTGCTCTATTCGGGGGCGTCTTATCATATGACGACGAATAAGAATTGTTTTTCATCTTATGTTGACAGAGAAAAAAACTCAATTGTTATGGAAAATGGTGCTATTTGTAAGTTGAAAGGCATTGGTTCCGTGCAAATTCGGATGTTTGACGGAATGGTTTGTACTCTCACTAATGTGCGCTATGTTCCGGGACTTCGGAAGTCTCTTATCTCTTCGGGGCAACTGGATTCTTTAAGTTGTAAGATCACTATTGAGAGTTACAGCTTGCGGGTTTCGAAGGGTGCGCTTGTGGTGATGAAGGGTGCTAGAACTCATGGTATTTATTTGCTTCAAGGAGTGACCATAGAAGGTGAAGCTTGTGTAGGAGTTGATAGTTCTCGTGGCTTGGATGCGACTAAGTTGTGGCATTTGAGGTTAGGTCATGTCTCGAAGAGGAGTTTGGATATCCTTCAGAAGAGGGAGATGATCGGTGGAGAGAGTTTCAACAAATTAGAGTTTTGCGAAGAATGTGTCATGGGGAAGCAAACTAAAGTATCATTCGGTGAGAGAAAACGTGATTCCAGAAGGGTTCTTGAGTATGTTCACACGGATGTTTGGGGACCGGCACCGGTAGCTTCTTTGGGTAGAGCTCGCTATTTCATCTCTTTTGTTGATGACTTTTCTCGAAAAGTATGGGTATATGTAATGAAGGCCAAGTCGGAGGCATTTGCAAAGTTCAAAACTTGGAAATCACTTGTTGAGAATGAGAGTGGCAAGTCTTTGAAAGTCCTAAGGTCTGACAATGGCGCAGAGTATGTTTACGGAGAATTCTTGGAATTTTGCAAGCATCATGGTATTCGAAGGCATTTTACTACACCGGGAGATTCGCAATCGAATGGTGTTGTGGAGAGGATGAACCGTACTCTACTAGAGAAAGCTCGATGTTTGAGATTGACATCGGGTTTAGCTAAGGGATTTTGGGCCGAAGCTTTGTCAACCGCAGTGCATATTATTAATCGAGTTTCGTGCTCAACTATTGGTAACAAAATTTCGAAGGAAGTGTGGAAGGGAAAGAGCATCGACTTGAGTTATCTTCGTGTGTTTGGTAGTCTGGTTTATGTGCTTGATTTGGGAAATGATAAGCTTGAACCTAGAGCTTTCAAGGGGATTTTGCTTGGTTATAAGGATGGAGTAAAAGGCTATCGGATTTGGAATCCGCAAACGAAGAAGGTTATGAATTCTCGTCATGTTATTTTTGATGAGTCGACGATGTTCAAGGAGAATGGGAGCTCATCGGATGTTCCTGATTCGGTTCATGGTGAATCAAAGGAGAAGGAAGTTATTCCCGCATTTTGTCCAAGAAGTAGAGTGAGTAGAGTAGTTGGAGATGCTTGTGAGAAGGAAGTGGTTGATGTTACATCACATAGTCCATAGAATGCCTCTAGTAGTGTTGGTGATGTGCATGATTCTAGACAAGATTCGGTTCAAGGTGGAGCCGAGGGAAGTTTGGTTGATGGTATTGCTACTCGGGTTGGTCGTCGTGCAATAAGGTCACCCAATAGATATGGTGATTGGAACTATCTTAGCTTTTGTGTTAATTTAGACTATGCTCTTCATGTAGTCCAAGATGAGCTGATGGACCTTGACGACGTCATGGAGTTGAGTAATAGCTCGAAGTGGATTTTCGCCATGGAGGAAAAGATGCAATCATTGTTAAAGAATCAAACTTGGGATTTAATTCCACTTCCTAAAGGAAACCATGCTATTAGGTGCAAATGGATATACAAGGTAAAGGACAAAGGGAGATACAAAGCTAGGCTAGTGGCTAAGGGGTTTGCACAAAGGAAAGGGAAGGAGTATGATGAGATATTCGCACCGGTTGTGCGTCATACTTCTATACAGATATTACTTGCAATAATTGCTATTAAAGACTTAGAGTTGGAGCAACTTGATGTGAAAACCGCCTTCTTGCATGGTGACTTGGATGAAGACATCTACATGGAGCAACCGGAATGTTTTGCTGTGGATGGTAAGTCAAATTTGGTTTGCAAGCTAAAGAAATCACTATATGGTTTGAAGCAATCACTTAGACAATGGTACAAGAGATTTGATCATTTAATGCTTGAAAATGGTTTTGATAGAAGCGTCAAAGATGCTTGTGTATATTTCAAGAAGTTAAAAAATGATTGTTAGGTGTATTTACTCTTGTATGTGGATGACATGCTCATTGCTTCTAAGTATAAGAATGAAACCAACAAGTTAAAACTGAATTTGAAATCAGAGTTCGAAATGAAGGATCTTGGAGAAGCAAAGAAGATATTGGGCATGGAAATAGAAAGAGATCGAAAGCATTTTGAGTTGAGATTGACTCAAAAGGAATACATAGAGAAAGTGCTTTGCTGGTTTAGCATGGAGAATACAATGGCGTCAAATACACATTTACCTTTTCATATAAAGCTTTCGAGTAAGGGATCACTCTCTTGGAAAAAGACAAGTCTTATATGGCAAAGGTGCCATATGTTAGTGTGGTTGGAAGTCTAATGTATGCTATGGTGTGTACAAGGTCTGATATTGCAAATGCCATCGGGATGGTTAGTCGGTATATGGCTAATCCTGGGAAATCGCATTGGGAAGCAGTAAAGCTCATATTGAGATACCTTAGAGGTACATCATCTCATGGTCTTGTTTTTGGCGGTAGTGATAGAATGGATTGCAAGTTGGTTGGTTATTGTGATTCAGACTATGTCGGTGATAGAGATCGAAGAAAATCAACTTCTGGATATGTCTTCACACTTGGTGGTACAGCTATAAGTTGGAGATCGTGATTGCAGGCCGTAGTTGCTTTATCCATTACGGAGGCGGAGTTGATAGCCATGGTGGAGATGGCAAAGGAGACACTTTATTTGAAGCGATTGTTGTGTGACTTGGGATTCGAGTATGATAGCATAGATGTTCGATGTGATAGCCGGAGTGCTATTCATTTGGTGGAGAATTTGGCGTTTAGCTCACGGACTAAGCATATTAAGTGAGAGAGTCATTTATAGTAGCTATGGATGAGGATAAGCAAGTATATCTTCGGAAAGTGCACACAAAGGATAACGCAGTGGATATGTTCACTAAGGCATTGTCGGTTGAAAAGTTCGAGCATTGCTCGTACTTGATTTACTTGGAGAAGTGCTAGCTGCCATGAGGTGGCACGGTTGAGGGAGGAGCTTGTTTATAGACGAGGAAGAGTATCAATGAGAGATTGAGGTTCCATCTTCTTGGTAAGTGCTAGTTTACACTCCTTAGCACTTTAGTCTTTGGTGAGACGGTTTAGGATGTGGATGTTTTCAACACTTTGTTAACGGGCGGAGGCTTTACCTGAGCTCGTTGATGGAGTGCAAAGGGCGGTGGCTTTACCGGAGCTCATTGGAAAAGCATTCACATTTGGTTGAAGGTCGAAGTGGTGATAGTTGGTGCTATCGGTTGTTGTTAATGGTATGGTACCATTGGAGTTGGAGATGGATATAGTGTCGAGGTGGCGTGTTAAATTTTGGCGACACTATATAAAGAAATTGAAGTGGTTGGAAGTAGCTTGGTGACGGAGAAAACAGTTCGCAAATCGGAGCTCGGAGGTGGAAATTATGGCGAAGAAGGTGGAGAGGTGCCGGAGTGACAGGAACAGACGTCTGACATTATGGACAAACGTCTGAGGTTTCAGCAGTGGTTTTCCAAAGACTCAGAACAGATGTCTGAGGATATGGTCAGACGTCTGTTGCTTCAGCAATTTTTTCCAGAGCGCAAGGACAGACGTCTGTCACTTTGGACAGACGTCTGTCACTTTGGACAGACGTCTAATGTCTCAGGGAAAATTTTCCTAAGACCATGGAGAAATGTCTGTCGCATTGTGACAAACGTCTGTGGCAGCTTCTTCGTGTTTTTTGACCTAGGCTTGGTATGTAGATTTGTGATATTCGAAGGGCAACTTTGGAACTTTGCCTAGGTTTTCTATTCTCCTATATAAGCTATTTTCTGGATCCAGATTTCGATGTGACAGACAGCGACTGCAAGGGTTTTAGCCTCCACTAATCAGGGTTTATCAAAACCTAATTTTATTCAATTCTTTTCTCCACAAATCAATTCTTTTAGAATTTTGATCATCGTAATCAATCTCTTGTGCTTTTCTCATCGATAGTAATAAAAGCTCTCTCTTAAAGTGGATGTACACTAACACAACGTTAGTGGAACCACTATAAATCGCTGTGTGATTTATTTTTCGTTATTGCTTTGATTTCTATATTACTTGTTTGAGATTGTGATCGGATTTGGATTGGTTGAGATTTAGATTGAGTTATTGATTGGTTGTTTTTACACTTCTTATCACGATCTCGTATTCCGCTGTGCTTTTGGGGTTTTGATTTGAGTGGTATCGAGTTAGAATTCCATCACAACATTAATTTCATCACATGATCAGAGATGTAGTAGCTCCTTTTATAATGAGCAAATACATGCATACAATACAAATAAAAGAATATTGGGATTGATACAACTGGCCCAAGATTATTTCTGTGACCCGCAATATATCAGTATATCACCCGATACTTCATATATTCTTACTTGTACAAAGCGAAGTTTTTGGCTGTAGTAGAAAATGTCGAGGGTTTCATTCCTGATATTCTAGGATTAGAACTTTCAAAGGAGAAATGATTCGTTCTTGTATTATGATATATATTATGAGAAAATTATGCAATATGATGTTGTTAATAGTAAAATGCATTTCATGTGCTGACAAAGAAACATATATACCATATCATATATATTATCTCTGAGCGACAACTTTGTTTAGTGAAGGCAAAAAAATTCATAATTAGGAAACTAGTATAATACTTGGTTCCTTCTAAGAAAAACCATAATGAAAACTAAAAATTGTATGATTACAATTCCAGTTAACTTAGAAAATACCTATAGATCAATTAGCTCCTATGATTTCATTGCTTAGTTAAAAATTCACCAACAAATTTGCTGTTTACGTTTGTAAACAGTTTAACAATTAATTTTTCTAGTTGATTAGTGTTAGATATGGCTCACATTTACATAGGTTGAACGTTAAGTCTCACATCACAAAAAATATGACGTATAACGTGGTATATATGTGAGATTGGTGACACGTAATATTGGAAATTTTTTTTGTTACAAGCAAGTGTTGCCAAGACCATGTATGTGTTTGTTCCGAAAGGCGATGAAATGGATGTTCAATCGGAACGCTGATACATCGGAAGCTTCATTAGGTGGCGCCGTTACGGACCAATGAAACGTGCGTTCATGGGATTCGTTAGAGTGCCGAAACACAACAGATTAGTTGATTTATTTGCTTAGTTGCTTTATTTGCTTAGTTATAAAATAGGTGAGAAATATATTCGCTCAGCTGATTTATTTTCTTTCACGTTGTTTTATTGAATTAATTTGAGTGTTTTTACATTAATTTGGTATGTAACACATGCTAATGTTCTCATTTCAATTTACTAAAGGTGATTTTTCCTATGAAATTATGTTTCAAGCATGTTTTCTTTGTCAAAACAATGACACTCAGTCAACTAGCTTTCATTTAATATAAACTGAGTAGATTATACATACTAGGAACAAATTCTATTATTGCAGTTGACTCCCTTTACACGCTAGGAACAAGTTGCACCTGCAAGAAGTCAGTTTCTATAACAAGATCTGGCAGCATATATTTTTTCGTGATTCATCTATCTTTCTTATTGCTAAGTGTGTTACAGTTTTTGCTATTACTTATCGCATTTTCACGCTTTATGTATATAATGCTGCTATAATACTTACCTACTCAAAACTGCATTTGCTATTACTTGTTCACTTCTCTTTGATTTATGTTGGATTTGGCTTCTTCTTTTTTGATGTTCCCATGTTGGTCGATACATATGCACATTCTTCAGCTTCTCTCTTTATTTATTTTTGTTTGCTGCTTGTCAGCTTCCTCAAATTTGTACTTGTTGCTTTATTAACCTTATCGTGATCTATATTCAACCCCCCCTTGTTTTTAATATATCAAAAATGAAAAGAAGAAGAAGCTAAGAAAAAACAATGCAAACTCGTGTTTAAGCAACTCCGCTTAAATGGCCTTTCTTTGCCATAGTATTTTGTAAGTATTAACCTCCTCTCCCACTTGTTTTCTTTATATTTATCTTTGGCTTAACAATTATGTTCCATTTTCTTTGTTTGCATTTCTTGGTCTTAATGTACACACAGTCACATACATATGTGCGATGCATATATAATTATATACAGGTTCTGCGCAATTTCTTTTCTTTTTACGCTGGTTGTTTTTGATGGTTTTTTTATTCCTTTTCCATCATACCAAATAATGTCTCTACCTAACAAGCCCTCAAAATCCTTGTTCTACAAAACCGACTCACTACCTATCAGACCAGTCCGGAACCACCGCCAGGAAAATACAAGTATTTGAATATCTCATTTCATTATGGGATGACTTGTGGCTAAAAAGGATCAAACTGCCTGCGACAGTATATTGCTCCAAGCATCCAACCTAGCCGCTGGCCTGTCATCCTAAGCCGCTACACTCTTCATCTTCATCATAGAGCATTTTAAGCACCATTATTGGCTTCCACAGAGAATCATGTAATGTTGTTGTTACTTTTATTTGCCTCTATTAATAAAAACTGAACGTTCATGTTATTTCAAAACTATTGAACCCTGTATAGATTTCCTTGAATTTCATATTTCCTTGTTTTCATAAATATGAATACATGTAATTGGTTACCTATAAGTTTTCACTACTAGAACGGCTTCAGTTTGCGACAGATCCGGACAACGGCTAAAAAACGCGGCTGTCGCCAGCCGTCGCCTACCTGAAAATATAACATGCGAACCAAAAAAACATTTCAGCATTATTTCCCTCCATCCCCTTTCCTTCTTCTTTCCCAATTTCGAATCATGCCGCCCCAAGCCGCCTCCAACCGCCACCAGCTGCCTCTAGCCAACGTCCCCTCCCCGCTGCGCACTCCTTCCTCCTTCTATTTCTCCTAATTTTTTGAGGTATATTGTATTAAACCTTATTTATGAAAAATTTAGTAATTTTGGTTTGAATATGTTAGATTAATTGGTATTAGATGATGATATTGTTTATTAGTTGATTTGGAGATAAAATTAAAACCCTAATTTAGAAAATTAGTTGATTATTGATTTGAAATTGATGATTATTGTGTATTAGTTGATGATATTAGTGTGTTAGTTGATTTGAAGATGTTATTAAGTGGTTTGATTGTTTAATTCGTAATTAAAAATTAGGGTTATTTAAAATTTGAAAATTAATATTATTGATTAATAGTGGAAAATGACGTTTGTTACAATTTACGTGAAAATTAGTGTATAATTATTGATTAATTTGCTCCTAAGTAGGTACGGGTAAACATAAGTAATATTCTTTAATTAATTAGTGCGTGTTAATTATAACTGTTGGTGTTTAGTATAAAATTAATTTATTTCAATTTTGTTATTATTAGTGCTAACTTCTAATTTCAGCTTACAAAATCTGTAAATTATAATTTTGTTAGTTAAAAGAGTTTGAAAATACGTTATAAAGCGTATAATTTAGTTAACAAAACGTTAAGAAATATTATACTTAAATCGATTTTGTACAAAATTTTAAGAAACGAATATAACAACAACAAATATTCTATTGAAATCGATTTTGTAAAAAGTTAAGTAACGAATATAACAACAACAAATATTCTATTGAAATTGATACTTAACGAATATAACAACAACAAATATTCTATTGAAATCGATTTTGTAAAAAGTTAAGTAATGAATATAACAACAACAAATATTCTATTGAAATCGATTTTGTAAAAAAATTCAAGAAATAAATATGAAAACAACAAATACTGTACTGAAATTGAATTTCCAAAAAGTTAAGAAATGAATATGACAAGAACAAATACTGTACTCAAATCGATTTTCTTTAAACTTAAGAAACGAACATAACAAGAAGAAATATGCTACTGAAATCGATTTTCCGATAAGTTAAAAATTGAATATAACAACAACAAATAATGTACTCAAATCGATTTTCTAAAAAGCTATGAAATTTATATACATGAACAAATAATGTACTCAAATCAATTATCTAAAAAAAATTTGAAATGAATATAATATTGATTTGAAAATAAGTGTTAAGTATATTATAACAAATACAACAACCACAAATTAAAGCCTTAAGTTCCAAAATGTTTTAATTTATTTTAGAAAATACAACAACAAAAATACTCCCCTTGGATGCAAAGTTATGTGTAGAAGAGAAGTGAACGGAAGTGCTGTCGAAAGTAGACAGAAGCCTTTAGTCCTAAAAGTTTTTACTTTATTTTAGAAAGTAAAACAATAGCAATATATCACTTGGGTGAGAAGCCGTGCATAGAATTGAAGTAAAGTGAAGTGCTGTCGAAATTACTAATCTATTTTTTTAAATTAAGAACAATGTTCGATTATTTTGTCGACCGTACATGGATGTATGAAGTCAGAACTGAAATGAAAGGTTCGATGAAAGAACATTTCGACAATGGTGTACACGAATTTATTAGATTCGCAATCTCAAATAATCGAAATAACGAAGAACTTCGTTGCCCTTGTAGTAAGTGTCAACATTTGAAGCATTGGAAGTTAGATACAGTTAAAGTACATTTGTATAAATATGGATTTGTGCCAAATTATTATTTATGTGATCGTCATGGAGAACTTGTAGCACCTACAACGAATTGTAACGACCCGTACTTTTACCACTTTGAAAATAAAATATTTAAGGTATTTAAATATTCAAATATAGAAATTTCAAACTTAAATAATCATGTTTTATATAATAAATAATAATGGTGAACTTATTTTTAGAATTGAATAAAGATTTTGGACTTTTACCGTAACATTAACAAAATTGACAAAAGCTGGTTTTCGATAAAATTGAATATACAGTCCAATAATTATTTTAAAGGATAGATAATTTCTTTTAAAATCATTGCATAATGATAATAATTGGTTGGTAAAAGTTAGACAACTGTATATATACTTATGTTATTGTGAGTGACAAATTTCGTCGTGCATTGACAAAATCAATGTCGTATATTTGCAAGTTAATTTTGATATTGTTTTATATTATTTTATAAGTTAAATACACTTGTTTTAATTAATTAAATATGATAACAAACTTATTTTCAAGTTTGGTTTACATAAATAAATAGTTTAACAAAAACGTCAAAATGTGACCGTAAAATATTTTATCGAAAATCAACGTTTTGATCGATATAAGTTGTGCAAACGTTTTGCAACTTGAATAGTATTTTATAAACACATTAATAAAGAAATAAACATCTCTCTTATACTAATCAAGGATTAATTAACTTAAGTATTTATTAAAAGTTAAATAAAGCACAAAATGATAAAGTAAGTTTACTTTTGCAAAATCAAATAAAATCTCAAACAAATCAAAGCATACATCTCTTCTTTATTAATGCTAATGTACTTAGCCATCAAATCATGCGTAGAAAAGGAACAAGTTTATTTTTAATGCATTTTTATAAAATAGAAAAAAGTTAAATCATTTCATTTTGGTACAAAGTTCAAATCCCCATGTCTTATCCATCTTTTCTACATTAAGTACATGTACTTAAGGGTCTAAATCATGTTTTGGAAAGATATTGCAAATTTGTGGCTAAATATGAAAGTAGCTTAAGGTTAAAAAGGTAAATTCACTTAAGAACTTCATGTATAAATACCACCTTAAGCTCTCCACTTACTCACATTAAAATCTCTCTTCTTCTTCCTTTCTTAAAGCTTCTCTAATGGCTTCTTATCATAAGAAATTAATGGAAAAATATTAAGAGTAGAAGAGAAAAATTATTTAAGCAAGTATATGATATCAATCCACTTCAAAATCAAGTGCAAACCACCTCTCTTCCTCCCTACAACTCACGGCCTCCCCATCCATCACCACCCCTAGCCAAGCCTTTCCCCTCCATAAGCAAGGCCGAGAGCACTAAGAAAGAAAGGAAGGAGATCGAAAGCTCCGGAGCGAGAAAAACAAAAGGAAGTGCTGTCAGAATCGATTCGGGAATCTACAAAAAAGTTTGGTGGAGTGGAACTAATCGTGAGTACTCAAATCTTAGTTTTATTTTAGTAAAACTTAAGTTGATAATACACATGTTAAATTAAAAATTAATATGTTAAATATTGGTTGATATTGGATGATAACTTGATTGATATTATGGTTGATTATATGGTTGATTATATGGTTGTGAAATGGTTGATAACTTGGTTTGATAAATAATAAGAGAAATGGTTAGTAATTAACCAAATTAAATTTAATGGAAACTAAATCCATAATAATATATGTATGGAACGATTTAGCCTGCAAATGATTTTAAAAAGGTCGAAATGATATTATAATAATATAATATTATAATATGAAATGAAATGAAAAATGAGTTTGAAATATGGAAATATTGTTTAAAATGATTTTGAAATGATTTAGAAATGTTTTATAAACATTTAAAAGTGTTTCAACGAATTTTGGAAAGAAATTGAAAAACAAGTCAAAACTAGGCGCGTCGCGTTACGGTTGTTCCCGATTTCGCACCGAAAAAGTTAAATAAGTATACAAAGTGAAATATAGCTCGGAATCCTTCGAGATAAGAATTTTCTGGACTATTATATCCATATCTTTCCAATAAAGAAAGAAAATCAAGATTTCATCTTGTAAATTTGAAAATATGTCTAAAATAATTTTCAAGAAAAATCGTGCTTTTGTAGTAAAGTGACCATAGTTTAAAATTGATATTTTAAATGTTTTAAAAATATGAAATAAATTCTAAAAATGTTTTAAAATGTTTTAATAGTGATTTAAGTTGAAAGGATGGATTTCTAAATGATATAAAAGTCGTTTTGAAGAATATAGCTTTTTGCAACACTTTTTAATAACTTATGAATTATGGATTTAAACTCAACAATCCTTTTACAAATCTTTTATAGATGTTTTTAAAAGAATAATTAAGTGTTTTTAATAATGATTTGGAAGTTTAATGAATCATTTCTAAAATGAAGATTAATAACTGAGTATGCGGAAACAACTAGTACATTTGTCCCGCATGTGAGATCTAAACGGTAAAACAAGGTGTGTAACTATGGTTAGGAATGGAGCAACCAGTGTCCTGAACTTACCTGGCCTTTGTTTTCTCTTTTAGACGAGGGGTGGAACAAATCGAAAGGAAGGCCCGGATGCTCTAAAAAGGTATTCCCAAAGTAAAAAGTGAAGAGTATTCGAAGAGTTAAACAAGGATTTGAATAAAATGGTTTTAGATTTGTTGTAACGATGTTTTACATAACACCATTTTTAACCCATTTAAATAAGGATTTGGAAATAGAAAATCTTTATTAAAGGTTTAAACGTGATTTTAAGTAAAATGACTTGGTATTTCCCAAGATTAAAGAGGAGTTTTAAATGAAAGATTTAAATAAATAATGTTGAAATGTTTTCCCAAGTAGAAGAGAAACTAATTTAGAATTATTCCAAGATTTAAGAAAGGTTTAAATAAACCAAATGATTTGATAAATGAGGCTTAATGATTCCATATACTCTTGAAAAGAAAGTGAAAAGAATATATCTAAGAAAGATATTTGATTTAAATAAAAGATGAAGTAATTGATGGATGATTGATATCCACATATGAACTAAACATCTTTTTATCGATAATTGGTTTCGAAGGAACCGGGGTCGGATTTGGGTGATTTCTATCCGAAAACCACTTCGAACCAATGTATACGTTCGGAAGTAAAGGCATGTTGAAGATGATGATTATTGAAGACCGGATATCTTTATCGCGGAAGGACTGCTTGTTGACATTCTCTAGGTAGCTCCCAATATAGAGACATTTATAGCAGTGATTCTATCGTATTTTGAAATCTTCATATTACAAGGACTACTCGCTACTAATGGTAGTAGGAGGAGTACCTTCGGTTTCGTTCAGTCCCAGAACAATCTTGTATGGATGGGTGTCTGACATTGTACCGTGGAGTCACAAACGTTGACGTTTACAAACGTACATCTGTTTGGTGGCGGAGAAGGCAACTTCTCTTAGCTTAACACCCTTCTCTGAGATGTATGAGCTCAGAGGTTGTATGTTCGTTGAAGTCAAATAGTGATTAAGGAATGGTAATGTGGCATTCAAAGTGGAACCTGTTTTGATCAAAGCGTGGTTTTGTATGAAAAGCATGGCTTTGTCTAAGTTGAGCGTAACCTCACTCCCAAGCCTCACATCTCAGAAATGATACAGGAACTATGTTACATATTTCAGGCTTAGTATGACGAGGGTGGCGCATGATCCCTCAAGGTGACTGGCGGTGTATGATCTAGGTCACCAAGGTGTCCAGACGGGACCCTTATTGTATGGTGTAGTGGCGTACGAGTCCTTGCATGGGAAGCCATCAGATATCAATAAGTGTGGCAATATGAGGAATAGAGGTGTGTGAGTCCTTGCACGAAAAAACCATCGGGTTTCGGCTGTTATGCGTGGTTATCGAGGTTCCCTATCATGTTGGAAAATCCAATTCCAATACGAGCTTTACGGTTTTGATTGTATTCCCAAAATAGCTGTAATGCTTTGCAAACATTTCAGCTACCCCTTTGGTATCATATATTCCGTCCGGTATATTCCGTTTGGCCTAGTCCGGATATATTCTCTTAGACTTAGTCCGGGTATTGATACCTTATTTGAATAAGTTTATTTGAAAGATGTTTTCCAAAAGAATGTCATTAAAGATGATATCAAATTATTTTGGTAATAAAAGTGTTTTGATTCATAAAGTAAAAACCCGTCCGTATTTATGTGTGGGCATGTTCTTATGAGATACCCTACTTTTCAAAGGTTTTGATAACATCGTCATTTTAAATTTCAAGTATTTCACGCTGGTTTATCAAGCCTGATCCGGGTATTTTTAATACTTGGTTCAGATCCGAGTAGTCTCAGGATTAGCTGAAAGACGCTTGGAGTTTCCAGAGGAGAGCTGGAGATCTTCATCATCGTATGGACGTATTCTATTATCCGCTGCATCTATTGCATTTGTTTTGTCAGCATTTGTAAGGGCATGTGTTATAACTGTCCAGGCTGAATCTAGGTTAAACTCTGATATATGTTTTTAAAATTTTCCACTGTAAAGATTATTGTTGAAATAATATATGTTATTCCATTCGTGTGAGATTCTGTTTTTTGTTCCGTTCTATCTTTATTTTTCTTTCTACCCTTAATGATCCGCTTGTTCGTGCAATTTGAGTTGGACATGTGTGGTTTATTGTCGATTCAAAGGGTATGGAAAAACAGGTCATTATACGAATCCTGTTACTTTAGAGGTCGATGTTGTTATGACGAATCGAATAGAAGGTATGGTGGAAGATGCAACACGATCAATGTTCCCTACCGTTCAAGTTGACGGTGAAGACGTCAATGTCGAAGAAGAACCGAATGTGGGAGCAAATAAAATTTATGATTTATTGGATGCTGCTAAGAGACCATTGTTGAATGTTTGTAAAAGTGGAACCGAATTATCAGTAACCGCTGAATACATCACTATGAAATCAAAATTCAACTTTACAGAAGCTGGATTTGCAGCAGTTGTACAAGCTGCAAAATGGCATATGCCACCCAATAATTTGATGTGCGATAGTTATTATAAAGTGAAAACACTTATGTCGGCTTTCGGTCTGCCTTACCAAAAGATAGATACATGTATAAAAGGTTACATGTTGTATTGGAAAGATGACATTAATCTTAGGAGTTGCAAAATATGTAACGAGGAAAGATATAAACCAAGAAAAAGTAAAGAAAAGGAAGTTCCATACAAGAGAATGCATTATTTACCAATCCCCTAGACTTCAAAGGTTATATGCGTCTTCAGCCACGGCATGTCATATGCGATGGCACAGCGTGAGAAGACATGATAATTGCTTCCAAGGACAAAGTTGAAATTGATAGGTTAAAATTAAAGCTAAAAGCGGAATTCGAGATGAAAGACCTTGGAGAAGCAATGAAGATTTTAGGAATGGAAATCCAAAGAGAAAGAAAACTGAAGGTGTTAAGATTGACACAAAGAGAATATATCCAGAAAGTGCTTGCTTGGTTCAACATGGAGAAGGCAAAGACAATTAGTACTCCCATGCCTTTGCACGTTCAGCTTTCAGAAAAGAACTCTCCGATCTCAAACAAAGACAAAGCTTATATGGAGAAGGTACCTTATGCTAGTGCAGTTGGAAGCTTGATGTATGCTATAGTCTGCACAAGACCAGATATTGCACATGCAGTTGGTTTGGTTAGTCGCTACATGGCTAATCCAGGAAAAATGCAATAGGAAGTAGTAAAGTACATTTTGAGGTATCTTAGAGGAACAACAAATTATGGGCTTGTTTATGACGGCAAGGAGAAAGATTTTAGCTTGGTCGGATATTGTGATTCTGATTATGCCGGAGACAGAGATCGAAGAAAGTCAACCTTAGGTTACGTCTTTACACATGGAAAGATAGCTATCAGTTTGAGAGCGAGGTTGTAGACTATACTTGCCTTGTCTACTACAGAGACAGAGTTGATAGCCGCTGTTGAAGCAGCTAAAGAGGCACTTTACTTGAAGCGGTTGATGTATGATTTAGGCTTTGTTCATAGGAGTATAGTAGTAAATTGAGATAGTCAAGTACAGTACATTTGGCTGAAAATCTAGCGTTTAGTTCGAGAACAAAGCATATAGAGGTAAGAGAGTCTTTCCTTGTCTCTATGAATGATGAAAAGCAGGTGCATCTTTAGAAAATTCACACCGAGGAGAATGCAGCAGACATGTTCACTAAGTCCTTACCTATTGCAAAGTTCGAGCATTGCTCGAACTCAATTCGCTCGCTAAAGTGCTAGATGCCACTTGGTGGCATAGGGAAAGAGTGAGTTAGTATACGGAGATGTTTGTTTTGGAGATTGATGGGTCCTACATGAAGGAGGGACTTTCAACACTTTGTTGGCAGGTGGTGGCCTTGCCGGAGTTCGTTGACAAAGTAGAAGGGTAGAGGACTGGCACAGCTGCTAGATGAGCATATTACAGCCTTTTTAGCAGAGCACGGGAGGATGCCTGGTGAGGATGGTTCGGGAGATGAGGATGAGGATGAGTAGGTACAGATTTTTTTTGACCTGTAATTATTGACTTGTGTTGATGGAGTTGGTACATTATTGATGGTTGTGTATAGTGATGATTGTGGATGAGATGAATATTAGTATTTGTGTAGATATGGTTGTGTGGATTGATGGAATATTGGTTTTAGTTGATGAAAGTTTATGTAAATATTGATATTTGCATTGTGTTTTTAATTATTTGTGATATGTATGAGATTATACGTTGCATGCGATGTTAATGGTTGTGATATTGAGTTTATATGTGTTGGGAATGAAGCGAAATTGAGATATGACGTTTATTGTGTGGTTTGGAAGGATTAAAGCAGAGCTGGGCAAAACAACAGGTTTTAAGATGGCAACGGCTAGCGACGGCCATCTGGTTACAGTCTTGCGTCGTATGGCGACGACTAGCGACAACCTTTCGGTTCCAGCATTGCGACGGCTAAATTTCTCAGATTACCATCGCCAGCCGTCGCTAAAACGGCGACGACACCGTCGCTATTTTGCTAGCGTCGTCCAGTTTTGCTGCGGCATTTAGTGATGGCTGGCGTCGGCCGGCAACAGCCGTTGATGGCTAATTGTCGTCGCTAAATGCAGCCGTTCCTGTAGTGTTTTTGTAAGATTCAAAATAAATAATAGAATGGTAATTATACCATGATTTGAAAAAAAATCTGTTACCAATTATCTATGAATATTGACTATTCAGTTCATGCATGTAAACAAAAAATGATATTCCTTACATGTATTAAATTATTATAGAATTATCCAAGTTGTTATTTACCATATTTGTAATTCAGATAATTGAATAATTTAAAGTGACTATGTATCTCTCACTGTCATTCCCTTAGAAGAAAATTGATAATACCGCCCTACTTTTCGAAATTGAAAATGAAACTTCAATTGAATTCATGTACTGTAAAATTGCTAAATTGAGACATATGAACCTAATTGATAGGATCCATAAATTATTGTTCAATTGCAAACCGCCTAACAGTAGCAATAGCATTCTAGTAGTAACTGTATATGTAACGACCTGGAATTTTAGACACTTCGTATTTAAATATCTGAATTATTTAATTATTTGATCTTAGATTAAATATTATTAAAATGATTTAATAAACTTGTTAACCCCTTTTTATTCATAAGTAATGATGTCAAACTTCTTTCAGTAAAGTGTTTATAAAAATAAATATTTTGAAGAAATATTGATAATGTGACCGAAAATCATTTTATCGATAAACGTCTTTTTAACCGTCAGAAGTTGTTCGGGTTTTTTTACATATACTTATTTACTTAAGAGCACAGTAAAATGAAATAAAAATATTTTTTCATTTATGAAAATAAACCTTTTTGATGATGTCATGGGTGATTTCATTGAAGATATTTTGAGTGTAAGGGTAAAAGAGTAATTTTGCTTAAGATATTTTTCATGTAAAGTGAAAAGCATGCAAGACACATGGGGGGATATTTTGGGCTGGTCTTGGCCATGTATAAAAGAGATTTTCGTGTGTTAAGCACTTCATAATTTTGCAAATCTTAAAAAGAATCAAAAGAATAAAAATGGTAAAAGTGGATTAACACTAATCCACTTTATTTCTCACTAATCTTTCTCTAATTAGTTCAAAACTTCTCCAAACTCCATCAACCTTTCACTAAGGCCTTAGAACACAGTAGGTAGCATGGATATAAAGTCGAAGTGGAAGAAAGATGAGAAAAAGGTGGGATCTTGTTTAGGCCATGAGTAAAGGGGAAAAAGGAGAACATGGTTTTGTGATTTTGGTGCTAAAGATTGGATCTTTAGGCATTTGATGATGGTAGGAAGTGGTTCTTGGTTCTTGGGTGTTTTTGCATGGTTTCTTCACTGGTTTGTTGAGTTTGCTCACAATCTTGTGTGTATATGTTATGTTATATATGTTGTGTGCTTGAAATATAAAGTTAAAGTGACATTAACTAAGTAAAATTATAAACTTTGGACCCCTCTTACTTTTGAAAGCAAATGAAAAATATTCTATAACATCACTTCTATTAGCCTCTTAATGTGGTGTGGCATTGACATAATGTGTAAATGGTTATTTGACTTGTGTATTGAATTGAAGTATGTTTGAAAGTGTTTGAAACATGAATAGTTGCTATAAGTGCACTTCGATATCCCTTAACTTTAACTTGTGTAAATGGAAGATTTTTTATTTTAACATGGGATTATTTGATTTGGTTGTTTTCTGCATGTATTTTGATGTATTGGACAGTAAAGAATTGGTTTGGAAAGTTATAGAAATTGTGAACCAAAGTTGTGAATGTTAGAAGTGAAAAGGTCGTTATGGATGCACTTTGATGCCTTATGTTCGGTGATTTTTAAAGTTATCTTTGAAAGACATCCTTGGGTCTTCTTTGCATTTTTAATAAGTATTATATGTGTAATTGTTATTGTAATAAAATTGGAGTTTAAAAGGTTTAGGAACTAGTTGAATAAAGTAGCTAAAGTTGGTGTGAAATGTGGTTATAAATGCACTTTGAAAATATTGCTTTTTTTGGGGATTTTTTCTAAATAAATTAAAAGATATTCTTGGGGATTTCTTTTATTTGTTTTTAAGTACCCTAAGGTTAATACTTACTGTAAAAATTTCAAGTGTTAAATCATTTGTTAAGTAGTTAAAACTGGTCACAAAGATTGTGCTTTTCAATGCTGATCTTTAACAAGGACTTTTAACAGCATTTATAAATGTTGTAGTAAGTTGCTTATGGTTTTAAGTATCTAAAAATGGTATCTAAATTTGTTTTTTCCCTAATCTTTTGAGGGATGTTTTCTAACATATTTTGCAGTATTTAAAAGTTGGTTTGAAGCTAAAATATATATTTAATATTTATTCATGAATTTTGAAAGTAAAGGGGTTTTAAATCATAAATATGTTTTTACATTATTTTCATCAAATTATAAATTAATTATTCTCAAGTAATAGTTTACATAGATATTTAAAACCTATTTACAAGTATTTTTGAAGTATTTATATATATAAGTTTTGAAAAAGGAAATTAACTATGCTTAACACTAAAAGCTAACGAGATAGATTTATCTATTTGTGAGTTTCAAGAACGAAATGTGTAGGCAAGGCTTTGATACAACCAGTGACCTAACCTACTTGGTTTCACTCTTGGATGAGGATTAGTTAAGTTGGAATATCAGAAACGAGCTAAATATATGAATCGTGTTTTTTATAAGCAATTGTTTTTACCTTTATAGTCGATTAGTCGACTATCGAACTTAACTAAATATTATATTAGATCTTTAAAAGGATGTTTTAATGATAAGCATAAGTGAAATGGTTTTGAGTTTGTTGTGACAATGTGTTAATAACATTCGTCTTTAACTCTTTTGGTTATACTTATGAATGTAAATAAATCTTTAAAATGATGTTTTAAGGATAAGCATAAGTGAAATGGTTTTGGGTTTGCAATGACAATGTTCAAGTAACATTAGTCTTAAACCTTTTTGAATGGATTTGTGAAAGTACTTAAGCCCTTAAAATGGATATTTTGAAGGAAATTATTAGTATGGAATCTTTTGAAAAAGGTAGAAAAAGTAAAGGTTTAAAGTAAGAAACCTTGATAATGATTTGTGAATATACTTATTCAATTAAAATAAGTATACGAATACTTTTTGAAGTATTGAAAGATTACAAGTAAATAGTAGTGATTGACAAATGATGCTTTATTAGATAAATGAGTTTTACTAATAAAAGAGGTTTTTAATTAATAAAGGAAGATTAATTAAAAAAAGGATTATAAGTTGTTTATATGACTTGATCGTGCTTGTGTGTGTCGATCATGTTTCATGTGTTACTTGCTTCTGGATAGTATATGGGACTTAGTTTCCCTTATGTGATCATTCTCATCATTATTGAAG
This sequence comes from Allium fistulosum, assembly GCA_030737815.1. Lineage (NCBI taxonomy): Eukaryota > Viridiplantae > Streptophyta > Magnoliopsida > Asparagales > Amaryllidaceae > Allium > Allium fistulosum. Next base: position 537,645,961 of record CM060901.1, on the reverse strand, counting down.
TTGACCAAAATATGACTCTGGAAATATCTAGAAGAAACACGAGAATTAAATGGTATAGTTATCTTCAATGATGCTATACTGTACGTATAAACTTGCTTTGCCTTTCTAGGATAAATGATAAGAAAATCCATCCATTTAAATGGTTAGGAGGTGATCTTCGCTCTTATGTATTGTCTATTTATTTCCCAGAGAACGGGATTTGAGTTTACCGGAAATCCATCGATTGGTTTTGGAGCGTCCGGTCAGCGGGGGAGTGTACTTATATGAGATGACTTGAAACCGTAACCACTCCAAAACATATACGTATTCTATGCTTTGGAAGAGGTTCGTGATTGGTTCGAGATGCTTAAATCTATGTGAAGGTTCGAGATCTGTTTGAGATGCTCTAACACATGTAGTTGTTCATGATCTATTCAGAATATGGGAATCCATGTATGATTCCGAGATTTGTTGAGATATGGGAATCCTTGTGTGGTTCCAAGATCTGTTCGAGTTAGGGACTCATGCATTGAGATATGTTCGAGTTGTGGCTCGTGTGTTGAGATGGTGAACGTGAGTTCATCGTTGGTAATGATAGAAACTAGAGATAGAAGGCATAGCTTATGGGGTTTAGCTAACTTAAAGGGTGCAGGCACTCCATTCTAGTGTTACTTATATATATGTATGCGGTAGTGATGTGACCCGGTGCCACGTGTTGGGCATGGACCAGCTATGTTTTACCTATGGTATCTTTTATCTAGAGATATACGACGCTTCAAAAGGATGTCTCTGGTCCTTGTGCAAGAGGACCGTTCTCAAAGTACTGAGAGCATCTCCGTGGAATCCTACACAATCAGCGAATGTGTCTTAGTAGTTGTGATCGTATACCTATCACTGTTGTAATGTACACTCACATGCATCACAACTACTTGATTATCTATATTTCACACCCTAAACATTATTATAGTATCACTGGATTTTCAAATAGAATTAGTTTGGTTATCGCAAGGCAAAAGCCTGTCCTTGTTTATTTGCGGTGTGGTTATATGAGATACCATTACATTTGAAGAGTGTTATAAATATGATAATCCATATGATTTGAGTTTCTCATGCCGATCCAGACTGATCCGGTGTTATTTTCTTATTCAGATCAGCTCGTGTATATTTCTAAATTTAGCTTTGGTTCATTGGAGCTCTTGGAGAGGATCTGGATGATTTCTTATCGTATTTATTTTCCCTGCATTACTTGTTTTGTATTTATCAGCGCTTGTGAGGAAAGGCTGTTATAACTGTCCAGGCTGATGATATGTTAGTTTACTCTGATTGATGTATGTATTTCAAAGTTTTATTTTTAGTAAGATCTTTTGAGATATTTTATATTATCATCCCGCATGTAAGATTATGATATTGTGTTCTTCTTTCTTATTCTTTTACTCTAACAATTTTTCTTTCCGGCAATTGGGTGCTCGGCACATGAATACCATGGATGTATTAATGTCAACATTCAAGTGTCGAAAACGCTGACCTTTATAGGAGATGAAAGCAAATATTAAATAAACAACTTTATTTTATAAGGGTAATTAGAGGTTTTTTTATAGTGGTTGGTCTTTCGACTGACTTAGCATATAAAAATGACGCTACATACATATCATAATTTGGAAAAAAGATGAATAATAGTTATTAAAAAAGAACAAATTTAGGCTCAAAGGATATCAGACTTACCACCATTTTCTCAGAAGCATCGTCGACCCAGCTTCTTTGCTCATCCTTTCTCTTATGAACTAATTCATATGCTTCAATTGGATCAGGTTCGTAGCCATGCTCTTTTTCCTATTTTGACAAATTATACATCAATCAGCAATAAAAACTACAAGGTGAACTAAAGATTTAATTCAAGTAAAACTGAGGTTTTATGATGATAGCGTATGACTCATAAGTTATATAGAACAATTATATATTGGATGTATGATTTGTAATATAACTTATTATTCGACAAATAGAGAACAAAACCATGGATTTAGTGAACAGAATGTTGTTGCACTTATTAGAAAAATTGGAAACAACTCCGTCTAGAATAAGTAATGGGCGTTTTATTTTTATAATAAAAGAAGGTAAAAGTTCATAAACATTTATTCGTAATTTTTTAAAGTAAACAATCTAAAATGATCACAATAAGAGAAATCTACAATAAAGTAAAAAAGAGTAAACCCCTTGCTCATTTGAAAATAATATGATTATCGCATTAGAATGATAAGAAGAATGTAGAAAAAACATGATTACTTATATAACCACTATAGTGTCGCACGAAGCTCATTGATCCACCCGTGTGACTCATTTTTAATTTCTTACGATTCTCAATGTTTCTTTCAACCCTTATCTGATATTCATTATCAGTATTGATCATAACAATTGTATATCTTTATGTATGCATATGAATTAAAAAGGGATACGTCTCTTACTTTATTTTTGGGATTGTTATCCCAGTAGTTTACTATTTCCCTCCATTGATACTACACAATCATCTCCAGATGTAAAATGTATTGGTGACCCAATATGTGGAGTGTAATACTTATCTTTTAACCCGGCTTGGTTATTTCATACTCTTTTAGATAGTCTCTTTGGTAGTAATTGTCGAATTTTAGGAATGTAGGGTATATCTTCAGGACGCCAATCAATAGTATCCTTGAAACAACATTAATTATGTTACATTTTCCGGTTGTACAATTGCATATTAAAACAAGAAATAAATTCTTACAGTAAAATAAAATTGAAAGTAACTTCTGGTTTCATTTTAAATTACTATAAAATTTCAGGTTACATCCAAGGTATTCAGTTTATGTAATCAGTAAAGTTCAACTTATAGATATTACTTTCTATAGTTTGTCCATATGTGAATCATCATATGCTCTCCAATCTGTTGGAGATAGAGGAAGAAGATTATAATTTCTTGCCAAACTACCCAAGTACCTTGCTAACTTAGCATCTTTTGGTATAACACATAATCCATCCTTTGTGAACTCAATGCTCTCCTTCCTCGATATGCCGCATTTAGGTTTGTTGTAGCCACATCCTTTTCTCTTTATGAATACTGTTAAGTAGAATATAGTGTAAATCAGTGTATGAATAGTAAATTAATATATGTGCAAGACAAATAATTAATTATAACTTGCAAGAACATGCCATCATTTTGAGAGCCATCATTTTCTTGCATGTCATCATAAAAATTAGAATATCCATAAATGCTCATCTATTGATCAATAATATAGTTGTACAGTAGAATCGTGTACCATTAAACTAAAAAGTGCTTTGTATTCTTTACTAAAACTATAACAACTCACAAGATAAAGGAATTAAACACACAATGCATATGCAAACCGAAATGAAAAACATGTCATAAATAATATATAAAAAATTCAATTTTGGACAGAATTAACATAAGAAAGCATATCATAAATTTAAACATGAATTCCATTACTATATTTTATCCTCACTCTTGTTTTCAGTCTCTTCTTCATTAGAGGCATCAAGTGTGGAAATTTACTGTATTCATTGGTAAAACTTTGTTAACATAAACACCATGAACATGCATTCTTATCTGTAGCTCTTCACTATCCAAATTCGAATCATCAAGATTTGGTGTGGCATTATAGTTGTCTATGTCGACTTCGTTATTATCTTCAATTAAATCATAGAAGTCTCTCTACTTGGTTTTAATGACAACACTCTAATATGGCTCTTTTGGGTCAATAACATAAAACACTTGGATGGCTTGTGATGCCAAAATAAACTAATCTTTATTTTGTGCCACTCGATTAAAGTTCACCAAGTTAAGTCCATATATATCCTTTATTTTCCTGAATTATTTACCCAGTCGCATTCAAATAAAATAATTTTCCAAGCTTATCGTCACTTTTACCGGGAAACCTATAATCAAGCTTATAAATCGTCTTTAAAACCCCATAATAATCAACATTACCGGCGATTAGACTACAATCTCTTATGCTCGAATAACTTGAGGTTTCAACATTCACAAAGACACCACAATTTTAATTGTTGTATCTATCATCCATAGATTTAGTTCGAAACCTATAACCATCTACAACATATTTCTTATATTCCTTAACAGTCATATTTGGACCATTCGCTAGTCGAAGTAAATCTTTTGATATTGATGAATCTCCCATAGCATAAAGATTATTTACCTATAAATATAATAATATAATATTAACAATAATTTAAAAATACTAGGTATAACTTGTGAAAGATATTTACATGATGTCGAAACCAGGTAGTAAATTCTTTATTTCTCATACCCTCTACTTCTTGAATGGTTCTACGTTGATGGATTCTACGCAACTCCCTCAATCTTTTACTGTCAAATCGGAAGTCAAGCAAGAAAAAAAATTGGTCATCCATTGTTGAAATTAAAGCACACATTTAATATTACCGAATGCGATCTTGCTCTAGAAAAAAAACCACTTCGTTGCAATTGAATAGGATATAAGTGTGACATTGTTCCCAAACACTTTTTTCCAGATTAATTTTTGTACATTTGCCTAAATGATGACCAAAGTTTTCGAAAATTGATTGGCCCCCTTCGATTTTGCGAGGCAATGATGTATCAGCATTCCGACCACGTCGAGTATGACGAGTTTCAACGCCTGTCAAATACATCGAACAAAATGACACACACTCTTCTACAAGTTATCCTACAACAATACTTCCTTCTGGATTACTCTTGTTGCGAACATATCTTTTCAATGTAGGCAAATACCTTTGGACAACAACAAAAGATAATTCTTCCAAAGGGTATTTACGATGTTTGCAAATATCCTTTTAGTGTCTGTAAAAAATATAATTTTATGATGTATATTTTTAACAGATGAATTATGCGCTGACCTAATACCTTTCAATAGGGTACATCCAGCAATAGTGCACTAGTCCAGCAATTGCAGGTTCATCGGCTAAATGAATAATTAGATGAACAGATATGGTGAAAAAGGATAGTGGGAACATTTTCTCCATCATGCATAGGACTAATGCAACCCTATATTTAAGTTGACTAATTGATGAAGCATGTTTCTTTTCTTACATAGTTATCTAAATATTGCAGATAACTCGAGCAAAATAAGAATGAGTAGTCTAGGCAAAACTCATCGATCATGACTTTTCAAGCCAAGTAATTTTTTCTCCTTCACATCTACACAACGCACAATGTTAGTAGAATATCCATCAGGGACGCATACATTTTAAAGAACTTTGCAAAACAATATTTTTTCCTCATTGGTTGTGAAAACTATTGCTGGAGGTATATACGTCCTATTTCCTTCATGAATAGGCCGAAGAGATTTTCTTATAGTTAAACTTTCCAAGTCAGCTCGAGCTTGAAGTCCATCCTTTCCTTTTTTTGGCATACCAAGTGATATGCTCAAAATATTTTCACATACATTTTTCTCCAAATGCATAACATATGTTATGTCACATTAGAAGATGTCGCCAGTAAGGTAAAGTAAAAAATAGGCTTTTTTTCTTCCATGGTCCAATAACTCTTTGTTCCCTGGTGGAATTGACAGTTCTTCGTTGTTTTTTCCAACAATTCTCAACTATTGGTGTTTTACCAAATGTAAATTTTAAATTGGATTGTTGTATCAAATACTCAATTCTGGTTAATGGTTTAGGTGCAAGACCAGCCACACGCTTCCCATTAAATGAGTGTACATCAATTCGAAATCTATGTGTTATAGGCAAAAATCTTTGATTTCCAAAATAACCTTGCATTTACTATTTGGTAAGCGCACTGAACACGTTTCGTAATTACAATGCGGACATGCAAGTTTTCCGGATGTACCGTATCCTGATAGATTAGCATAAGTAGGTAAATTGTTTATAGTCCATAAAACAGCTGCTCTCATTTTGAATGTTTGTTTAGTTAAAACATCATATGTCTTGGTATCAACTTCCTGTAACTCTTTTAACTTATCTATTAATGGTTGCATATATATATATATATATCAATGTCCTTTTTAGGTTTGTGAGGTCCAAGAATTAGCAGTGACATAAAAAGATAAAGTTGCTTCATACACAACCATGGAGGTAGATTATAAAGAAATATAATAATTGGCCAATTGCTATGTTTACTATTCATGTATGCAAATGGGTTGAACCCATCACTTGCAAGTCCAAGTAGAACATTGCAAATTTCAAAGGCAAAATATGGGTATAAAGAATGTAGATGCTTCTAAGCTGGAGAATCTATTGGATGTCTCATACAACCATCATTTGAACTACCAACTAAATGCCATATCATATGTTCTACAGTATGCTTTGACATATATAACCTTTTCAATCTAGGAAATAAAGGAAATAATGAAGCACCTTAGCTGATACTTTCTTCCCATCAATTTTACCTTCTATACTTACTTTGTATCTTGAAAGCCCACAGTGAGAGCAAGCATCCAAGTTTAATTTTTCTTTCCATTATAACATGCAATCATTTATACATGCATCAATATTTTCATACGTTAGACCCAACTCATTAATAATTTTTTTTCTTAGGCATTTGATTTCGATAAACAATTATCTTCGGGTAACATATCTTTGAATGCTTCTAAAAGCAAAGAGAAGGTTGAGTTACTTATATTCCCCAAACACTTGATCTAGTATGATTTTACAACCACGTCCAATTTTTTATACTTACTACCAACACACAACCTCTTATTTTCTTCATCTAACAACGTGTAAAAGCATTCTACCTCAGGTGTTTGACCTTCACAAGTAAAAGGATGTGTTGATGAATCAACACTTTGTGTATGTTGCATAAATGTTTCGCTAAGAAAATCATACATCTCACCTCCCTCTCTTTCATCATTAATATCGGCTGATGTATTATTAACCAGACTGCCATGAGTTTCACCTTCGACATTATACTCGTCAAGATAAGTTTCACCATGATGTGTCCAACGAACTGTCATATATAAGGGATCCATACCATACAAAAGAAGATGACCACCAACATTAACTCTATCATTAAAATAATGATTGCAACATTTTTTACAAGGACATATGATTCTTATTCCAATGAGCGGATTTGGAAAATGCCTCATCCAAAAATAGTTCCATCTTTTTTTATATTCATATGAACCCCAATCCAAATTCACCTAACTATTGTCCATTGTATAGTACCAACTGCCACAATAATATATCAAAGCAAGTGTTAAACAAAATTTTATGATTTGTAACTTTGAATTTTATATAAACCAGTACGTATGGCACGTCCGTTGGACGTGTGCAAAGAATAACATGCATTAACTTTTTAGTGCAAAACAGTACGTACAAAGGTACATTAAACTCAACATTAGTTTCAAACAATATTTTTAACTCCGCTGTCCATATCTTTCTGGTTATTGATGTCGGCTTTAAGCCTAGATAAAATGAGGAGGGGAAAAAATTGATAAAACATGGGATCAAAAGTTTTAATTGAGCCAAACTAACTGCTCGATTTTCAAGGCAGTAATCTTGTTGTTTGTATTACTCTTCTAACCTAAAGTGCTCATTCATGCAAATATTGAATATATGGTCACCATCATGAAATTCTTTATATCATATATTTTAAGAGTTGCAATTATAAGATGTCAAGCCACCCAGCTGCAAGAATTACATATATAATAGACCATATACAGACCCGTAAACTCATAATCTTTCACTAAAATGATTATTCTAATCCTATTCCTAGTAACTTTGCTGTAGCTTTATCGCTGAATCCTCAAACTACAACTACGTAACCCTGTACTTAAATCTAGATTTCAAACAAAAATATAGAACAAAAATATAATGCCCATATTACAAAATATAAATTCAGTATGCAAATTTCTTAAAATTGAGGGGCTTAAAGAAGAAGAAAAATCTTTTTTTCCTTGTAATAAAAATTGTTCCTATCTTCTTTAGATCTATTCTTCAAAACCCTCCAAAAATTTATAGTTTCTTTCTTCCCCTCTCCACACTACTTAAATGACCAAGATTTCAGATATTTTGTCTCTATGATCACGCTTGCCATTGTAGTTCTTCGTCCTTGAACACTTGCGTGGCAACGGCATGAGAGGCTGCTCCTCATTTGGTTCTTGAGAGGCTGATACTGGAGGAATCAAATTTTTTACCTAGATCTAGTGTGATATCATCTGATGTGGTGGATGTTGCTGCTTGACCAAAAGGTAAAATCAATGATACCGAATATACATTGATAAGATTAGTGATTGCCTAGGAGTTTTAAACTGTGTGCTTGAGTGCTACCAAAAATGGAATCAGCCAAACTAATGCTGAGCTGATTTAGGGGATTTGCTCAGACCGTGATGTTGGTTGTGTGCTTTGACTATTCAGTGCTATTTTCATTTTATGTACTCATTTTCTTACCAAAATCATAGCGCCTTATTTTCATTATGAAGGAGAAACTTAAAAGAATAAAAAATATAAAAGGTTTAATAACGTTAACAATATGAAATGAACTTCCTTTCCGACCAAGCTCTGAAAACTTGTTTTTTGACTACCAATATTTAATACTTCACTTTCATCTATATAATCACTGAAAAATAAAATTGATGACAAATCTTACTGAACATATTATGTACCTTGAACTGATAATTGTATTTTTTCCATAATAATCTTCATATTTCAATGCACAAACTACAACCAAGAGTAAATGGTGCTTTGCATCATATAAAACAAAATTAGGCCATACTTATGGAAGGTGCATAATCCTTACTTCCACAATGGCCGTCAAATCAGTAGCTTTGGCTCCAATTTCTCTCAGCTACATATCATTCTCATGCTTGACCAAGCAATCTGCAAATTTAATTCACTATTTTATAGTACAAATCAATTAGATCATTCTAAAAATGTATTTGATCCAAATATATAACACTAATTATACATTCACTAACTTTATACATCACAACTACATCCAAAGAAGTCATTCATGTACACTGCATACAACTACATCCAAAGAAGTCATTCATGTACACTGCATATAACTTTATACAACACTAATTATACATTCACTAACTTTATACATTCACTAATTTTTTGAAGTGTTGTTATAAGATTCAATAAGGTTTGTCATCACCTTTATTACATTTCTGAAATTTTCTCAAACATCTCGTCTTTACTATCCCATTTAAATCATCTTATGCCATCGAAAGTTCAGCTCATAACTTCCCCACATGTTCAAACCAACGTTTGCGATTTTTCAAACTGCTTTAGTTCATCTTGACTAAGTTGTTCCTGAATATTAATATTAAGGATAAAATCTTAATATTTTTATCATTGAATGTCAAAGTTGTTCCTGAATTGTAAACAAATTTAAAATGAATGTTTTGTGTTAACAATTGTTCATCTGAAAAGTGCATGGCTTTGAGTTTTCTCTAACCTACTAAATTTATTTGTACGCTCTAAAAAATAGATGAAAAATCTTAATATTTTTATCTTTGAATGGCAAAGTTTTTCCTGAATTGTAAACAAATTTAAAATAAATGTTTTGTGTTAATGTAGGCTTTGAGTTTTCTCTAACCTACTAAATTTATTTGTACGCTCTCAAAAATAGGTAAAAATGAAGTTTACTACTTGATAAATGAATTGAATCAAAAGATTTTTCAGTAATGATAACCTGATTACTGAAATTATGGCTTGGATAGGGAATCTAAGCAGCAACTTTGCGGTGGTATATGTATCAGTTGTTGAATCCCTAAATCATATAGAAATCAAGGGATTAGAATAAAATAGAAAAGAATAACCCAAATAATACAATTAAAGGTAATAACTAATTACCTTGTCCTAAAAATGATGAAAACCACATCATACGTTGCAGATATTCCGTAATTCGTGTAAACCTTTGCTTGATAAGGTGCACAAATTGTTTCAACCCACTATTCAAAAAGCTTGATGCCTTCGCCTGGACATACTTTGATTCAAGTGATTGTAGAGTCTCAAAAATAGGTAAAAATGAACTTTACAACTTGATAAATGAATTGAGTCTAAAAAATTTCATTAATGATAACCTGATTACTGAAAATATGGCTTGGATAGGGAATCTAAGCAGCAACTTTGTGGTGGTATATGTATCATTTGATGAATCCCTAAACCATATAGAAATTGTAGATATTAATTAACCATGTATGCAAATGCAAACACAAAGCCAATACTCATTTTGAAAATTTAATGTAAGTAAAAGCATGGAAACCAATTTCAGCAATATATCATTTCCTTTATGTAGTTTTGACTAAGCAAGTTAAAACTTATACAGACATAGTCTTCAACTATGCTATCCCTGACTACATCATTCATTCCACAATCATGTTAAGATGAAGAACATACCTTTATTATTTGCTTGATGAAATGCATCCACTCTTTGAACTTGAAGACATATATGAGGCATAAACAATCTTCTTGCCCAACGAAGTTGCACTAATTCTGCCCACTTTTTAAGGTTCTCAAACTCCATTAAAACCTGCATAATAAAGATAATAAAGACACTCATTCAAGACTTTAGATTTGTATTGAACAGGGTTATTTGTCAGTTGAAATTGGTAAAATAAACCTTTTCCATACACTGATATCTGCACACATGAAAATCATCTAAATGAGATATACAAACATCTAGATGGGAGCAACAAAATTAGAGATAAACTGATAAAATCAGTTAAAAGCCAACTCACATCAGCTTACAGAGCTCATCAACAACAACAGACAAACTGATAATCATCCACTTTTTTTGCTTTTCAAAATCATGACAATAGGTGCGAGCAATCATCTTCAATAAACTAACACAATTTTATATGTGTAGAACAGTATATTATCTAGAGTAACTAACACAATTTTATCAATACCATATTGTCTTATGAAATCTACTTTCATTGTTCAATCAAAGTGATTTTTCACATGTTCGCAATCAAAAAAAATGTTTGGAAAATGGTATGATTACCACTGGTGCTTTCTAACCCTTGATTAATTATCATCTTCAATAAACTTTTAACTTTATAAAATTTGTATACCTATTTATTATTCGTAATCATTACGATGTAACGTAAGTATAAATAAAATTAGAAGTACTGAAATGGGTTTTGTCTATCTCACTCCAAAGTTATATTAACTTTAAAGTAAGTGGACCATCCTTTGAAACAACTCCTAACATAAGCCAAACCAATTATCAATGAAGTTTATGTTAATATGGATATTATGTGGTACTGGTAAGATTATATGAATTCTAGAAGATGAAATTAATTTTTATTCCCTCAATAAGAAAATACTGAAAACAATTAGTCTGTAAAATCAAATTGCCTAACTTTGCAACGTACACACCTGAATGTTATATCCCCCTCTGCCTCACAGTTTTAGTTGTCAATCCTCCACCAACTAGAGTTGCTACTAAATAAAAACTTCAACATCTACGTAACCATTGAAAAATAACTAAGAATTGCAAGCCATTATGGACCGAAATATACAACATCTAATCAGATCTGGCATTCAAAATTTGAGATTGCCCAAAAAGTTATTTGAGCAAGCCCTAAAGGATTAAAGCTTACAAAGATGAAGAAAATTTGAAAGTGAATTTAGGGGAAAGATTAGAATCAATACCTGAATATTTGGTTCCTCTATTTCACCTAATATTTAACATGGTTGCAGCGACGGGGATGAATAGTTGAAATCTGGCTCTGCAATTCCACAGAAAAAGCAAGCAGCTAGCCTGAGACAAAAATGGACGATATTTGTAATGTCACTTAGAGTTTCAAATCTAACATCGCCCAACTGAATATCCTCGGCCCATATCCATCTGAAACACAAATTCAACTTAAAGATGCATAATTTGAGTAAGAAACCCTAATTTTGACATGGAGTTAACATAAAGGTACAGAAATCAACAATTTAGAAGACTGAAAATAACCTGGATCCTTGCCTTGGGGAGGAAGGAGGCAAACCGCAATGGAGAAAAGCGAGATACTGTTTCGTAATCTGGGAGAGAGGAGGAAGCAAATAGTAAATGAGTGGAAAATTTTGGCAGGGTAGGATAACTGTCTCTTGTGTGTGGTGGATAAGAACTTGGATCATAGAAATTACATAAACGTCCTTATCATGGTAGAAAAAGTAGAAGGTTATTATAGGTATTTCAAAAGCTTCATTTGGGGAGGGGGGTATTCCCATTATATATAGATAAATTAGTGAATTTCCTCAAATTCAATTTGTAATTATATTTTTTTATTCCAGTTAAGAATCACATTATTTTTCATCAAATGATTTCACTTTTTAATTTATTGCATTTCTAGTATCCTAAATATGATAGTGGTGGTGTGAATATGGCACATCGACTTATTAAATTGTAATTGGTTATTATTTAAAACCTTATCACTCCACATCATCATAATTTTCAAATTCACTAGTTTATCTATATACATCCTTAATAATTGTTAGCAAATCAATCAAATGAATACACATTAACTTTTGTTATAAAGTAAATGCAAAAGTACAAAAAGCCAACTACAAGTGAGAGAGCTAGACAACCATGTTGGCCAAGATGTTTTAATACAAAGAAATACATTAACTATGGCAAATCTTTTACACAGTTGCTAGATTTACTACCAGAAGCAACCTAATCTAGACAAACGTGGAGATAAGGTGCAGATTTCGCACCAGCTAGTACCAACGCATTAATAAGTATATTGTTTGCAAAAAAAGGTTCATTTAATTTTTTTATCACAACAATCTGACGGATTTCATGCTATGTTGTTTGCATAGTGTTTGCTGAACATTTTTCTTCATAGTTTAATCCATATTTGTGTATAAATACTTAAAGTGAACAAGAGATGCGACATAATGGCATAAAAAGATAAATAATGATATATTTGTACATGAGGGGAATTAATTTAAAGGATAAAAACTTGTATATTTTTAGCCTCAAGGACACGACATCAATATTTTAATTATAAGGACAAACATTCTTCAAAAATTATTCATATGGACAAACATTCTTTCAAAATTATTCATAAGGACAAACATTCTTCCAAAAATGCTACCGAACTAAAAACTAATACCTAAAAACTGCTATTGATAACTACAAACTGATACCTAAAACCTGCTATCAATAACTAAAAACTGATACCTAAAGAAAGTTGTCCTTCAGGCTAAAATATTGAAGGTCTATCCTTAAGGCTAAAACGCTGAAATTTTTTGTCCTTGACAATAATTTCCTGTTGTACATGCGTAAAAAGTGATACTTTAAACTAAATAATGGGGTAAAATAATATCGACCTTTAATCCCCTTAATTGCCAATGTCGCACGACCGATGTTAGAAACCCTTGAACATAAGCTCCTCAAGCCTGTAAACAATACAAAATAAACTATGGCTATATAGGCACATCTAAACCAAACAATAAAAAAACACACAACTATATGATATAATATTCAAATCAAGTGATAAAACATATACTATAACAAACCATCATTTATGAATTTGTGTATGCATATATGTACACACACACAAACATACATACAAACATACATACGTACACACACACATATATATATATATGTGTGTGTATGTATATGTATGTATATATATATATATATGTATGTATGTATGTATGTATGTATGTATGTATATGTATATATATGATACAAGTATGAACCCATTTACACACACGGATTTCATTGGAAAACTAAACATAACATTGATTACACTGGCTTCACAAAGTAGCTTTCAACAAAGTACAATAGAATTATGAGAAGCACATAGCAGAATTGAGAACACGAGCTTTAGCAAAGGATGGTGTTATTGTTTTGTGAGGTATAAGGAGGCATGCACACTAAAATAGTCAAATTGATTTTAAAATTCAAAAATAAAATGTCTTTGACCTTTTGAAATTAATTTTGAATTAAGATATTTTAAATTTTAAATTTCAAATTTGAATTAATATTTTACTTAGTCAAACTATCTAGATTTTATTAGAGATTTGAATTTAAATTAATATTTTACTTAGTCAAACAATTCTGCTTGATTTTAGATAATTTAATCTCTATAGTTTTTACTTTTTTTAACTACTGCGTAATATGACTCTGAAATATTTTACTTAGTCAAACAATTCTACTTTATTTTATTAGAGATTTTATTTGAGATTTTATTAGTACCATCAGCTATTTAAAGAAGTTGAGTAACTTTCATAACCTTATAATTTTAAAGTAAAAAAGGAACTTGCAAAATCTGTAAATAAAATAAAAACTGCCTAAGTTTAAGTTGCATTGATTAATCAATGGCATAAGTAAAATGTACTGAAATAACAAAATGGTAAACAAAACCAAGCACTGCTACATTTAATTTATGTTGATCAATCAAAGTCATAAGTGTACTTTTATGTAAGTAGTTTAAAGGATCATCTTTACCTAACCAGTTGAACAAAAGCTTACAGATCATTATGGTCCAACAGGTTGCTTGATATCCTAACCTATCATTTTGCAATCAAATTGGTAGACTTGTTGTATAAAAGAACAATGACAAACTTCTAAAGTGTTACAGTAAAAAGTCGGTACTATAAGAATTGAGAAAAAAGTGACAATATATATAAATATAAGGTTAATTCAGTTGTCACATTAAGAGACCATGGTATAAGACTATATTTGAAAAGTAGAACACACAATTTAAATATGACAAACTACTAAAGTCAACAAAAAAGTGGTATTAGAAATAACTTGGATGTATTATTTAGTGGTAGCTAACATTCTCATGATTGATAGTCTGATAGGAAATGGGTTGCAATAGTTCAGTGTACATATCATGACTACATATTTCTCACATTGCAAACATTTAATATTTCCCTTTTCCTAAAAGTGCAATCTCCAAAACACTTGACTTGATTTCTAGTCATGCAGCCAATGAAATATAGAGAGGAACACTAATCAATCATCAAAACACCGGACTGGCTTGATATGGATGGACAATACTAAAAGGTAATCATCAAAAATCTCAACTAGAACACATAATATAGTAATAAATCCAATTTAAATTCTCTATGGAAAGTATGTGGGCCATTTGCATATTACAAACACTTCAAAACCGTAATATTTACCATCAGTCAACCTTTCAATGCTATGTCAAATTTATAAGTTTAATGGGTAAGTTTCTTGCTTGTAGACAAATCAATTTAGGTAATAGAAACAAATATGACAACAAAACTATATACAATGCCAAGTTAAATACTACCAAATTTACCTACACTTCTCTAGTAATATCCCCAAATTCCCTACCTTTAAATTTTTGCCTTTTTTTTCTTTGGACTTCATATCTTCATACTCGGGTAACAACTGATGTAGTTGAAGCATGCATCTTTGAAGAAAGAAATAGGAAAGAAAAAAAAAATCAAATTACTTGTTGTTATACTTACAAAAACAGTAAAATTTAAAGATTGCTTATTAGTAATAACTATTAAACACAAAAACTTATATCATTTAGTATATGTTAGTAGAAAAACACAAATAATAATCCGATATCTTTTTGTGGTATAATAAAAAAAAGGTACAAGAAACCTATATAAATGTCAATAGTTAATGGTAATTAGGTACTTATATATAAGTTTCGTGTTTATAGCTATAAGTTCCGGAACAGTGATAACTTTAAAATCAAAAATAATGAATTTTAGTATTGTTGTTTTCATGTTTGACAAATTGTGATATGTCATTCAAAGTTCAAGAAGTTTTAATCCTAATCAATATTTTGCGTCACAATTCATGAGCTTTCCTAGCCTGGTCTAAACTGTAAATTTTTATTATTTTAAGTTTTAACTCTAAAAAAGTAATTACTAATTCTATAGAAACATTCATTGTGTTGAGTTTCGGCATTCCCGCATTCCGTATACGTTCTCTTCACCGTGTCTAGCTGGAGTCAACGGTCGAAGTCTCCTATGCCGACGTCCTGATTGAACATCCCTTCATCGCCTCCCATCGAACATATAATTTTCTATTGGCAAAACATTGTAACAAAAGGAATCCCAAATGTTACGTGCCACTAATTCCATATATATACTACGATTCTTTCAAATATCCTGCGATGTGAGACTTATCTATTCAATCCACGCACCCACTCCATTTACAATGTGAGCCACGCCTAACACGTTGTATGTTTTGTATACCTTACAATAGTAACACTTGCTATAAAAATTGCATAATATTCACAGCCATGATCTATTTGCAACAAGTATTTTCGATTGAAAATAATAGAGTCAAAGTATTAAAATAACCTTTTAAAATGAGATTTTTGCAAACGATTTGTTCATTTTACTTTACAAAACAATACACATAGCTTATTTTCAATAAATACAAATATAGCTTCTTCAAACTTATGTCAAGTAAGAATATAATTTCCAAAACAAAAATAAAAATCCTCCAATAATTAATCTGAAACAAATGATTAGTCAAAAAGGCAAATGTTAATATATATTAAGCACTTTAAGAAATGCATAATGCATATGTCTTCTACTTGACCAACCACTTAATGCACAATATAAATAATGTATCAAAATATTAAATAATATTTCAAACTTCTTCTGATACCACTTTTATGAATCTATTAAGCCCATCATAATGTCATGTCATTACCTTAACACTTGTACCTTTATTAATACGTCCATGGCGAACCAATATGCATAAATTTGAAACCATTTTCTTCATATTAGCAAAAGATTTACGCACACATATGTCCACAAATATAACAAGCCAAAAGAACATATTATTTATGTATCTAATTAATGAACAGAAACCTAAAGGGATGCAAAAAAGAGATTTCATTTGGAACTGAAACCTATATTTTACTAGTCAATAAGAACAACAATATATATATATATATATCATTCATTTAATAGAACTATAAAATCATCAATTCAAATAATAGAACTATAAAATCACGAATTCAAATTTTTTTATGTTTATACACAAATGACTATTACATGAAATTATATTAATCCACTCATGATAAATAAATTAATCAGTGGTAAAACAATAGCGAACCACTAGTAGGGTGAACTAGCAGAAGTTATAACATTGCTAAAACAAGGTTATTAAAGTGAATAAAAATTACCAAAAGTAGAGTTTTACTCGTAACTAGATAAGTTAGGGGATTGTAGGTCAAGCCACCGTCAAGCATCATTTAGCATAATTAGGTGAAACTAATCTAGGATTAACCCAATTTCCATAATTTCTCATATGTTTTGCTAAAATTGATTAACTCTATTAACTTAAGTAGAGGCAGTGCTTCTGTGAAGTGGTCATAATTGTCCTACCGACTTGTAGTAAAACTAAGAAAGACCTAAGCCCTTTGATATGAAATCTTTTGATTATTGAAAAACTTATGGATTGCTTCTTATATACGTACTTTAGTTCAAATTACACTTATTTTGAATAAAATAAACATTCAAAAGCTAATAAGTATGTGAATTAATTCAAGATTTAAAAGTATACATCTAGAGTTTTGATTCCAAAAAATGAAGAAATAAGTATATAAATATAACAATAATTATATTAATGATTTTCTTTAAAGATTAATATATCTGGGTATTATTAGAAAGTGCAATTGTTTCATATATTGAAAGTCCTCATTTTTTGTTCTTTTCAAATAGTACAATACAAAATAAATCGGTGAGTATTTCATATAAGCAATTACAATGAATCAGTGTATAATTGTGAACCTTAAAGTCAAAATTCTTTTGACCACCTATGTGAATTCATAGGCAAGCTTGAACTTTTCTTGGTAGGAGAGCTTAAAATTGTCAAAATGTGAATTATAATGGAAAACGCAACCCGAACTGTAGATTTAGAAGTATGTTTCTCAATCCCATATTAACTTATCAATGAATATTTAAAAAACTACCTCAGTAAATAAAGCTTCCCTTAGTCTCCTAAACTGCCAAATCGCAACTTGAAAAAAAGAAAAAAAAATACATGGGTCAATTAGGGAGAAAATGCAACCTTAATCAATCTAGTACAATTATTTCTGTTCGTTTTAGCATAATTCATTCATTAAAACTACAATCTATGTTATTTTTATTCAACATTTTGACCAGACAACATCTAGAATGACTTGACGAACCGAATTTGAAAGCTACCAAGGTAGAAGACCCAGATAGATAACCGTAAAATCTAGAAAATAGAGTACATTCAAGATCTCTAGACATAGGCAAGACAAATTCAAAGATTCAAGACCGAGATCCATCAACATGATGGATCGGTACCAATCCATGTCTATGGATCAAACCGATCCATAGAATTCTCCCATACTTGGCTCATTTTAGCCTTGTTGCCTACTCTTTACACCAAAATTCATTCCCAAGCTCTATGGACCGTTCGCTTGCCATTTACTATCAAACATCCCAAATGCAAGAAATCAACATGACTACTTCTCCACCGATCCATTTGATCAACCTAGAAAAGGGCCCAAAGCAATGCAAACCAATCAAGAAACGTCAAGCTATCGACATGGTGATTCATCTCAAGGTAACCAAGCTAAGTTTTATGGATCGGTACTGATCCATAGCCATGGATCGGTACCGAACGATCCATATTGCTGAGTTGGCCATGTCTTCTCTTGAGCAACTGTCGGGAGATTATGGAGAACGTGGAGGAAGACGTGCCAGAGCCTTTCACGGTGACCTACAGCTATATATAAGGCTAGAGAGCTTCGTTTCGGAGATCATTTTGCTCTTTGCACGTATTTCTTGTAATTGGTTACCGAGTGGTACCAAGCAATAAGAATAGCAATTGTAAACCAGAGATATTATCAATTAAATCTCAAGTGAACGTAGTCAACGATTATCCGAACCACTGTAAACCTTGTGTGTATTGTTTCTACTTATTTTCATTTACTTCTTCATCACTTTTATTTTCTACACAATCTATTGGGTGTTTGTGCTAGTTTTGACGCAAACATTTTAGTGCTTTCATTGAAAACCGATTCTCAGACCTGTTTGGATCTATCATCTACTATTGAATTGTCTAAATCCAAGAGATAAATCTGGTTTCCTTTGTATTTTTGAAATTTTTAACTACTTAAATTTTCAAGAATATATACGAAAGCTTTCTACAATGGCCCCTAGAAGAGACCATTCTACCACTTCATGTGCTACGAAGATGTTGAGGAGACCGATCTCCAATAGGTTGATAAGGTTGCATAACCAACTACCGCGGATGTTTAGAACCCAACTGATGTGGTCACCAAAGTTGAGATGGACCACATAATGAAACAGATGAAAGACAAGCTACAAGAAAGCCATAATGGGTTTAATGCACAGATGAAGTAAAACTTGGACTTATTGAATCAACTAACCAACAATCGCACTAGGAGAAAGACAGATAGACCGCTTTCTGATTTAGAATCTGATAGTTCCTCGTCGTTGGAGCAAATTTAGAGGGACAAAAAACAAAAGATGCTAAGGAAGGAAACCAGAAAGTCAAAACAAAAGGTAGGATTGAGCCGCAGCCAAGGCCTATGGATCGATATCGAACCATCAAGTGGATCTGGTACCGAACCATCCAGCTTGGGTCCTAGTCCTCGACTCATGGGTGATGCTGTTGGTTTGGCTTCTAGACGTAATGTCGACGGTCGGAATGTTGAGACACGGGCAGGTACTACAGATCTGTCATGGAGAGATTGTGTGCAAGGGACTTCTAAACGAATGAGTCCTACAGAGTCAGGGGAACCCAAGTATCATGAGACTAACCGAGAGCGTTTTCCGAGCCAAACACTTGAGATATATTGTTCACCACTGTTCATTAGACCCACTTGAACCAGATTTGACTGAAATGGCCAGGAGACTGATAAGCGAGAGTCAACAGCGGACGAATAATGAATGGGAAGAGAAGCGAAGTGCGAGCACTCGTTACTAAGTAAATGAATCAAAGTAGATAAAAATTTGAGCCATGTATGATGAGGAATTCTGGTATGAACAAAGGCAGAAAATAACACTAACAAAGAAGGTAGATATCCAACTCTAGTTGATGGAGCAAGGCTAGCGAAACCATTTCTTCATTTTTGATCCAAAATGTGTGTGATGGTAATGCCAACCCAACGAAAGAGGAATGGTACTACCACTTAAGGAAGAGCTGAAGATGCCATCGTATAATGGAAAGACGGATCCGAGACAACATTTGATGATGTATGATTGGAATATGGATTCGACCAGGGCTACTGATGTCGTTAGATGTCATTGTTTTTCGATATTCCTGGAGGAGGTAGCAACAATTTGGTTCACTTGGCTACCCCCGAGACCAATATCGTCCTTTGGTCAACTGACATGAAAGTTCATAGAGAAATTCCACGTGCATATAACACTTCCAAAAGACATGATGTCACTTTCTAACCTCTTCCAGGGAGCAAGAGAGTCTTTGATGGATTTTTTGCATAGATTTCATACTGCAATGGCGGAAGTAAGGAATGCTTAGGAGGACAACGTATTGATGGCGTTGATTAGGGGAATTCATCCCGATTCTGATTTCGGGAGATGGTTGGAAATGAAACCCCCGTTGACAATGGATATCTTTTATAGAAAGGCCAATCAGTTCTTATGCTTGGAAGAGGCACGTACTCATCCCCAAAGGGATGATGCTAGGTATACAACCGAAGTGATATAGGGTAATATTGTGGTAAAGCAGTCCGGAGGAAGTTTTGGGAATGTAGATATAATTTTCGGTGACAAGAATGATGCTCAAAAGCGTAATGATAATAGGGCCAGGAAGCGAAAGCTAGAAAATAAGAATCGTCCTAGGATCCCTAAATATGATAGCTATACTGAGTTGTATAACTCAATAGAGAATATCTATTTGGTAACTCAAGGTACTGAGCAGTATAGGAAGCTGGCTCCGAAGGAGTCGATTGAGAAGGAGAAAAGATCTGGTAAGTTCTGTAGCTTTCACGAGACATATAGTCATAACACCAATAAATGCAGACATTTACATGATGTGATTGAGGAACTAATTCGTAAAAATAAGTTATAGCAGTCTGTTAAAGCCCCGTAGGACAACATGCATGGAAATTCTAAACCTCATGGGTCGACATCCCAATGGGAGCAAGCCGGGCCCAGTGCTGTCGAACCTAGGCGGCTTAAAAAATGTCTTGTGATAAATACTATAATCGATGGACCGCATCCGATTGAGAAGAGTTGGGATAAGATGGAGCGGTATGTTGGTACTCTAAAACATGTAGTGAATGAGAGCTGTTTTGCTGTTGAAGACGGTACTCTGGCAAAGCAACTCAGGAATGTGACAGCTGATATCATTTTCAGTAATAGAGATGATGACGAGGTAGAGGCTCCGACTATTGATCCTCTAGTTATCTTGGCCATGATTGGACCTGCAGTAGTGAGAAAGGTTTTGGTTGACTGTGGGAGTTTGTTTGCACAAAAAATGGACAAACACCTCAAATTCGTATGATTTAATAGATTTTATGTTGTTCTTAGTGATTTGGGTGATTTATGCAAATATAGGAAAAGCAGGGGCTAAGCTGTAAAAGACACGCAGATTTATAGTGGTTCAGCCAGAATGTGCCTACGTCCACTTTATATGTTATTTCTCTTTTCTTGTTTAGATTACAAGTACAAAGCTTTGATACAAGTAAAAGAAAGTTGTTTGAAAGTTCTCTCCGCGCTTGAGCTCTCAAACTTGTCCCCCATTGCTGTACCCCTGCCCCTCTATTTATAGAGTGAGGCTGGAGGCAGGGGTCTTGGATGTATATAGCTGCTGGTGGGCCTGGGCTGGTGTGGTCAGGCCTGGTAGCGTTGGTTCGACATTGCTTTGGCTCGGCAGTCCTTTGATTCGTCGGTAGGCTGTAGATGCTTTGGTTCGGCATTACATGGTTCAGAGATGGTTGGAGTAGGAGTTGGTCCGGTAGCGAGATATGGTATGTTGGTCCGGTGTGTCTGGTCCGGCAGGCTCCTAGATCGGTGGAGCTCATGCACCTTGGTTCGGTGGTAGGGAGTAGGTTGGTCCGGTATAGATTATGCTCCTTGATTCGGCATGGGAGTAGGTTGGTCCAGTATAGATTGTGCACCTTGATTCGGTGGTAGGGAGTAGGTTGGTCCGGTATAGATTGGTTCGGTAGAATCTCACCCAACACTTGCCCCCCAAAGTAGGTCATGTGCATGCACGTGTCTTGCTTTGTTTTGGGTTATCTGATTTTGTCATTCCCATCCGGCTCCCAGTGCCGAACCAGTTGGTCGGTGGTTCACCTTCGCCTATAAGTAAGGTTCTAGGGCTTCCGTTACCTTCTACCGAATGAGACAGCCGAATCAGTTCTTCTTGCTAAATCAGTCATATCGCCGAACCAGACGTGTTGCCGAATCAGGTGATTGCCGGATGGCCTCTTCCCTTTTTTTTGTCTTATCGAATGAACATGAAGTTTTAATACCGAATGGACCCTATCCTGAGGAAGCCGAATGAATCTGATACCTAGAATGCCGAATGAATCTTTAGTTGAGAATGCCGAACAAATCTTTACTGAGAAATGCCGAATGAATCTTTAGTTGAGAATGCCGAACGAATTTTTACTGAGAAATGCCGAATGAGTCTTTAGTTGAGAATGCCGAATGAGTCTTTAGTTGAGAATGCCGAATAAGTCTTTCCGTTAACTTGGTTGCTTATCACTAATGAATTCTTTCTCTGACCGGACAGGTGGGTAACAGGACAAGGATAAGACTCCGACGTAGCCGGCTCCTTGATTCGACCTGGAAAGTTTTTTTTTGTGGACTTGACATGGTTGTATATGTTAGTCTTAAAACAGTAAAGTAACTCTTAGGTTGTAATTTTTGCTACTTGTAATAAATAGCTCTATTCTTGACGTGTAATTCTTTAACTTAAGCTGATTCTGTTGTCTTTTGAATGTTTTTGTTATTTTGACATGTTGTATGAGAAATATAGCTATGCATATTCTTGTAATTAAATTGTGTTTGATGTCAGGTTCTTGTTTAAAACATAATTTCATGACTTGCAATGTTAGCGTGAGGTGTGAATAAATTACAGTCATGTGTTTACACATGAAAGAAGGAAATACCGCCCTTTATATTTTGCTTGTGGATGGCAGCTTTGAATATCCTGTGTGACCGAGTAAGGGATGCGGTCCAGTATTTTGCTGTGAGTATCCGCTTCTATTAGTGAATGTCTCCTGTTCTGTGTCCTGTACTTCAGGGATTGTTACAGAGGATAGGAGAAAAATTTCTTAAGTAAAATTGAAATATGTGAAAAAGTAAAACTTCCAATCACGGAAGGCCTTCGTTGTGCTTAAGTTCGTGGCAAACGGGCTTTGTAGTCACTTTCCCTAGCTGTGGGTCTTGGATACATTCGTCACCCATCTTACGCCTCCGCGGGGAGTTAATTCTTTTTTACCACAGCCGCACTTAAGAAACATCGGAGCCGAGATCGCGCAAAGTAACTACCCGGGCCATTATGGCCCGTAACCGTGGGTATTATTCGATTTACTGTGGCTGGCTAGCGTGGGTGCCGATCGTCAACCGTGAACTGCCCCTGGCTGGCCACACCTTATGTTGGGGCTTATAGTCGGTTCACAGTTGCCGGCGAGCCGAACGCCGTAATGAGCTGCCTCGGCTATAGTCGGCCTTCTCGGTGGCTTATAATCGGCTCATTACAGTTGGCTTTAAGGGCCGTCGCGAGCAATGAGTTAACCCGCAGCAGAGGGATGCCGGAACAAAAGTGTCTCATTGGCGAGGGCATAGATTCGCATAGTACCTGTTAGGTCTTGTCCAGGTGAAGTTGCACTGTGGAGTGCTTTGAGTGGAAATGCTATAGGATTTTGTTCAACAGAAAAGGATAAAGTCAACAAGCAGCCAAGATATAAAGGAACAAGTTAAAAAAGAGACAAGGTTTTTTAAAGTGGTTCGGCACGAAAAGGCCTACGTCCACTGATTCTCTTTGTTAGTTCACTTCATATGGGCAGTACAAGTTAAGAAAAGTATCGACGGAGGTGTTGGATGTTCCATGCCCTCTGGAACACCTCTTCGTCCACTGTTGACAAAATATAAGCTCCATTGTGGAGATCTTTATGAATTACATATGGTCTATCCCAGATTGGATCTAGTGCTCCGGGGCGAGAGAAAATTCGCTTGAGGACAAGATCCCCTTCGTGTAAGGTACGATGCTTGACTTTGGAGTTGTATTGTGCTGCCACTTTTTGCTTGTGGGCCGCTGCTTTAAGGACTGCATCATTTCTTCTCTCCTCAACTAGATCCAAAGACATGTGAAGGAATTCTTCGTTCTCTTCTGGGTTATAGTGGATCCTACGGTGGGAAGGCACAATGGTTTCAACTTGGAGCATAGCCTCCGATCCGTATGCCAAAGAGAAAGGAGTATGCCCCGTTGATGTTCTGAAGGATGTGCGATAGGCCCACAGTGCCGTAGGGAGTTCATCCACCCAAGCGCCCTTTGACTTTTCGAGTTTCTTTTTTATTAGAGTTTTCAGAATTTTGTTGACGGCTTCGACTTGTCCGTTTGCCTGGGGATACGCTACGGATGAGAAGCTTTTGTGAATTCCGTGCTCTCGGCACCAGTTGGCGAATTCCTCGCTGTCAAACTGAAGTCCATTGTCTGATATGATTTTGAGTGGGACTCCGTACCTTCACAGAACATTTTTGATCAAGAAGTTAATAACTTTTGCTGAAGATACTTTATTCAGAGGTTCCGCTTCCACCCATTTGGTGAAATAGTCGACTACCACTATAGCATATTTGGCCCCGCCTCGGCCCATTGGTAGCTCGCCGATTAAGTCAATTCCCCATATTGCGAAGGGCCAAGGGCTGGTCATTTGAGTAATCTCAGTTGTTGGTAGCCACGGAATCTTAGCAAACTTCTGGCATCTGTCACACTTTTTGATGAAATCTAAGGCGTCCTTGCTTAAGGTGGGCCAGAAATATCCATATCGGAGTATCTTTTTTGCTAATGTTTGCCCTCCGGTGTGATCTCCGCAGCTTCTCTGATGAATGTTGGATAATATTTCCTTGGCTTCCCTCCTAGCGACACACCTTAATAACGGGTTAGAGAATCCGCGCCTATAGAGGATGTCTTCTTGTATTGTGTAGCGGGAAGCTTTCCTCAAGATTTTCTTGACTTCGTTATGCCCGTTGGGTAGTGTGCCGCTTTGTAGGTAGTCTCGGATGGGAGTCATCCAAGTTGCTTCTTCGGTTGCAGCTATCAGATTCACTTGCTCAAAACTTGGGGTCAGTTGCTTTGAGATGGTTACTGCTCCGAAGATGGCGCTGTCTCTCACACTTGCTTGCTTTGCCAATTCGTCGGCCTATTGGTTCTCTTCCCGAGGGATGTGTTTGACTAAGTAGTAGTCCAATCGGCTGAGAAGTAACTTGGTCTTCTTTAAAAATGCTATGAGTCGTTCTTCTCGAGCTTGGAATTCTACTAGTATTTGATTAACAATAAGTTGAGAATCGCTATGAAGACACAAAGAATTGGCTCCAATTTCTATGGCAAGTTCTAATCCAGCTATCACTGCTTCATATTCTTCATCATTGTTGGTGGCAGCGAACTCCAACCTTATAGCATAGTGCAGCTTATTTCCCCTGGGAGTGATTATTACCACACCTGCCCCCGAGCCTTGTTCGTTTGATGCACCATCCACAAAGAGATTCCACTTGATGTCTTCTGCTATTTCCAATTGCTCCTTATCTTCGTTGGTAGTGAATTCTGCAATGAAATCAGCCATGGCTTGTCCCTTGATGGCGGTGCGAGGGTGATAGGTGATATCATACTGACTTAGTTCAATGCACCATTTAAGTAGTCGCCCAGAAGTGTCGGGACGATGGAGTACCTGCCTCAGTGGTTGATCGGTCAGAACTTTGATGGAATGGGACTGGAAGTAGTGACGCAGTTTCCGTGATGTGATTAGTAAATAGTATGCTAGCTTCTCAAGTTTAGGATATCTGACTTCTACCCCCGTAAACCTCTTACTTACGAAGTAAACTGGCCGCTGCGTGCAGTTGTCTTCCCTTACCAAGGCAGCGCTTAGGGCGTGAGATGACACAGCAAGGTATAGGTATAGGTATAACTCTTCGCCTTCGCTTGGAGTCGAGAGTACCGGTGGTTTCTGGAGGTGTTCGATTAAGTTAAGGAAAGTGGTTAAGCATTCGTCAGTCCATTCGAACTTTCCTTTGTCTTTCTTTAGAGCTTCGAAAAAGGGGACGCACTTGTCCGTTGCTTTGGAGATGAATCGGCTTAGGGCGGCCACTTTTCCATTCAGGCTTTGCATTTCCTTTCGAGTGGAAGGTATCTTGATATCCCTTAGCGCTCGGACTTGTTCAGGGTTTGCTTCAATCCCTCTGGCATGGACGATGAATCCTAAGAACTTTCCTAATGATACTCCGAAGGAGCATTTTAGAGGATTCAACTTCATTCCATACTGGCGAAGTACTTGAAACATCTCGCCTAGGTGGCTTACGTGATCATCGGCTTTCCTTGACTTTACCAGCATGTCATCCACGTATACTTCCATAGTTTGCCCTATTAGCCCTGCAAACATCTTGTTGACGAGGCGCTGGTAGGTGGCTCCTGCATTTTTAAGTCCGAAAGGCATTACCTTATAGCAGTATAAACCCCGGTCAGTGATGAAACTAGTGTGGTCTTGATCGGGAGCATGCATAGGAATTTGGTTATATCCTGAGTATGCGTCCATAAAAGATAAGAGCTCGTGCCCGGCTGTGCTATCTACAAGTTGGTCGATTCGGGGAAGTGGGAAGCAATCCTTTGGGCAGGCGTCGTTTAGGTTGGAGAAGTCAATGCATGTTCGCCACTTCCCATTAGCCTTCTTTACCAGCACCGGGTTAGCGATCCATTCCGGGTAGATGGCTTCTCGTATGAAGTCATTGGCGAGTAGATTCTTTACTTCTTCATCGAGGGCTGCTGATCGCTCTGCCCTCATACTTCTCTTTCTTTGTTTTACGGGCGCCTTGGTAGGATCAATGTTTAGTACGTGGAATGCTACATCGGGGGAGATTCCGGTCATGTCAGCGTGTGACCATGCGAATACATCCAAGTTGTGGCGGAGAAAGTCGATGAGTTGCTCCTTCAACTCTGCTTTTAGTTGGGACCCAATTTTCAATAGTCTACTCGAGTCGTGCTTGTCTACAGATACAAACTCCATAGCCTCTGCAGGCTCGGCGGTGGCCTCCTCCACTTTGTCCCTAGGGTCTAATTCATTGAAAGGGTCACTGGTATATCGAAGAGGAGGGGCTTTCTTTAGTTGCTACGCTTCTAGACTTTTCGTGCAGAGGGCAACCTCTACACCCTTCCCTTTATCCTTCTTGAGGTTGTTGCAAAGTTCAGTCACATAGCAGTCTCGAGCAACGTCCTGGTCTCCTTCTACTTCCCCTACTCCATTGTCCGTTGGAAATTTCATCTTTATGCACCATGGGGCTAGGACAATTTGGAAGTCAGACAAGGCTGGCCTTCCTAAGAAGGCGTTGTAGGCCGAGTGGTTTTCTATTAGCACAAACGTCTGTTTTCGTACAACGGAGCGGGGATGGCTTCCAATTTCAACAAAGAGGTCTAGTTGCCCGAGGGGCATCTTCGCATCTCCAGTGAAACCGTGTAGTGGTTTATTGCAGGGAGATACATCCTTCATTGATAGTTTCATTTTGTCGAATGCATGTTTGAACAGGATATTTACTGAGCTTCCAGTGTCTACTAGAATTCGGTAAACTTCGGCGAGACCGAGCCGGGCAGAGATAACCATGGGATCCATGTGAGGGTATCGCCTTCCTTCTAGGTCACGCTTACCGAATGTGATGTCATCACTTTCTTTCCGCTTCGGGTGGCGCTCTTCTATAACCGAATTGACACAGTCTTTATTGTCTCTAAGCGACTTTCCATATCTTTCCATCTCCTTCCAGCTTCTGTCTGCGATGTGCGGTCCTCCTGAGATGGTATGGACCACTATTTTCTCTTGACTAGAGCCGCTAGTGTTGTGGTTTCCTCTGCCGATCTCCGGTGAGGGCAGCCTTGGGTTCTCATTGGCAGGAGCTGTAGTCCTATCCTGACCTTTTACATAGTGTTCCAGTTTCTTCCTTCTGATGTGTTCTTCAATCAAGTCCCGGAGATGATGGCACTCATTGGTATCATGCCCATGAGATTCGTGGAAGCGGCAGAACTTTCCGGACTTCTGCGCGTTATCTGATTCCTTCTTGTATGGTGGGCGTTTGTATCTAACTTCGCCTTGGGTGGCAAGGAAGATGTTTTCGACGGTTTCGTTCAAAGGAGTGTAAGTGTCGAATCTCGGTCCTGGCCGATATAGGCGCTTTTCTCCTTTCTTGCCCCCAGCATTGTCTCTGGAATCATTTCTTCGAACATCCCTTGCCACAGCAAGCGCGTTGCTGTGAGCTGCCTTATTTTGCTGTCCTGACTGCCCCTCAACGGCAGCATTCTCAAGCCTCATATATTTCCCGGCTTCATGGAAGAAATCGGGTAAAGTAGCTGTTTTTTCTTTTGTCAACCTTCTAGCAAATTTAGTGTCCGGATGCACACCACTACAGAGGGCCATTAGGATAAGCTTCTCATCGGCATCTTGGACTGCGGCCGCTGCGGCATTGAATCGGGTTAGGTATTGCTGCAGTTTCTCTCCAGGTTTCTGTTTGACGCTGGATAAGGAATAAGCGTCCTTAGGTTGTTCCACATGAATGCGGAACTGACTGATAAACTTTTCTTTCAACATTTCCCACGAGCTGATGGATCCCTGGGGTAGATGACAGAACCAGGAGGTAGCGAGATCTGCTAAGAATAGTGGAAAGCATTTGCACAGTACTCCCTCTGTCGCTCCACTCATGAGCATATGTTGTGTGTATCTTTGTAAGTGTACAACGGGGTCGGAGGTTCCTTTGTAAGGTTACATTGTTGGCATCTTCCATTCTCGGGGGGTGATAGCAACTTCGATATTGCGGGCGAAAGGGCTGGTTACCCTAGCGCCTATCCCTCGATCTCTTTGCTCCCGTTGTACGCACTCTTTGAATAAGCGTGCCATCCTTCCATCAGAATTTGGAGTAGATAGAAACGAGTTTGGTTTTGTTCTGTGGGATTGATTCCGTCCAGATGACCTATAGGGATGGTATCGTCTATCATTCCTCATATTTCCCAGTGGCTGCCTTTGGTCTTCTGGGAGCATGCTAGGGTCAGCTACAGTTGGCCCTTGCCTTGATCTTCCCCTGCTGGGTTCTGATCTAAGCACTTCCTCGGGTCTAACTTCGGGCTGGACTCTAGCTCGGCCCCGTTCACTGGCGTTTCCGTGGTTAGGCAGTATGACAGGCTCAGCTACAGTTGACCTCCGCCCGATACCTCCCCCGTTGGGTTCGGTTCCAAGCGTTTCCTCAGGCCTAACTTCGGGCTGTGCTCGGTCTCGGCTCCTACCATGGCTGCTTCTGCCGTTAGCTCCTTCGAAGAAGGAAGATCTTTGTTGTCATTGAGATCCTCCAGACTAGGACTCGCCCCATGATTCAGTGTTGCGGTTGGACTCTTCAGCATCCCTTAAGCGTGACATGAGATGGTCCACCAAGGCTTCCTGCTGGGACATGAAGCAGTTAGTTACTTCAACCACAACCCTGTCTAAATCTGCCCTAGTAATTGCTGCGGGTTGTTCTGTGGCAGGAGTGGTCGGATTAGCCTGTCCTTCATTTGGTACTGCTGCTAGAGGAGGACGATTTACTTGATCCGTGACCGCTGGATCTGGAAGACTGCTGGATGCGATGTTTTTTCCTTTGTTAACATCTTTTTTCTGCTTGGGAGGCATGTTTTCCAAACGATGGATGATGCTGTTAGGAAAAAGGTTAAGTGGAAGAAGCTGAAGCTTCGAGCTTCTAGCTCTCAGTGAAAGCACCAAAAATGTTTGCAAAAAAACGGACAAACACCTCAAAGTCGTATGATTTAATAGATTTTATGTTGTTCTTAGTGATTTGGGTGATTTATGCAAATATAGGAAAAGCAGGGGCTAAGCTGTAAAAGACACGCAGATTTATAGTGGTTCAGCCAGAATGTGCCTACGTCCACTTTATATGTTATTTCTCTTTTCTTGTTTAGATTACAAGTACAAAGCTTTGATACAAGTAAAAGAAAGTTGTTTGAAAGTTCTCTCCGCGCTTGAGCTCTCAAACTTGTCCCCCATTGCTGTACCCCTGCCCCTCTATTTATAGAGTGAGGCTGGAGGCAGGGGTCTTGGATGTATATAGCTGCTGGTGGGCCTGGGCTGGTGTGGTCAGGCCTGGTAGCGTTGGTTCGGCATTGCTTTGGCTCGGCAGTCCTTTGATTCGGCGGTAGGTGGTAGACGCTTTGGTTCGGCATTACTTGGTTCGGAGATGGTTGGAGTAGGAGTTGGTCTGGTAGCGAGATATGGTATGTTGGTCCGGTGTGTCTGGTCCGGCAGGCTCCTGGATCGGTGGAGCTCATGCACCTTGGTTCGGTGGTAGGGAGTAGGTTGGTTCGGTATAGATTATGCTCCTTGATTCGGCATGGGAGTAGGTTGGTCCGGTATAGATTGTGCACCTTGATTCGGTGGTAGGGAGTAGGTTGGTCCGGTATAGATTGGTTCGGTAGAATCTCGCCCAACAGAGTTCAATCAACATTCTGTTTAAAAGAGCCTATGACCAGATGCTTCTAGAGGCAAAGGACTTACAGCCATGTAAATATCGGATCCAGGGAATTAATGGGACGGCTATGGAGCCCGTGGGATGCATGAATCTACTGGTGGTTCTTGGTGAGGGCAATCACAAGAGAGTGTGATTATTTTATTTGATATTTATTCTAACTATAATGCTTTTTTAGGCTAACTGGTTCTTGCTGAATTCAAAGCGGCCATCGCTTCTTGTTGTTTAAGATGAAATTCCTAATCAAGAACGGTGTGGGGATAGTTCAAGGTGATCAACGGCTTGGCCGCGAGTGCTATGTCGCCAAATTGAAAGAGGCCAGGAGGAGAGAGAAAGGATGCAGAAAGGGCTCTCTACATCAAGGATCTAGACGCATAGCAATCATCGCCTGAGACCAAGCTCGGGTAGCATAGTCGGTTCCATAAGGATATGGATTCGAGGAAAGAGCCGTTGGAAGGTAGGCTAGCTCCAGCCGAGCTAGCGATCAATATCCCGATCAGCCACGACGATCCTACATGGGTCTTGAACGTGTGATCATAGCTTGACACAAGGATAATGAAAGAATTAGCTGCTTTTCTCCGGGCGAACCTGGATGTGTTCGCTTGGACACACTTGGACACATGTGGAATATCATCGAAGACAGCGAGCCCTGCATTGAATATAAATCCAAAATGCATTCTTGCAAAATAAAAACGCAGCAGCCTAGATCCAGAGAGACCCGCTGCACTTAAAGAAGAAGTAGAGAAGTTAAAGGATAACGGCTTCATCCGCGATGCCTTATTGCCGGAATGGGTATCAATCTATTTCTGGCGAATAAGTCAAATGGGAAGCGGAGGATATGCATTAACTATTCTGACTTGATCAAGGCATGCCCAAAGGACAACTTCCTACTCCCAAGAAAAGATTAGCTGGTGGATTCAACAATTAGATCCCGATGCATGTACCCGATCAGGAACACACCAGCTTCATAACCGATCTGGGACTGTACTACTATCTCGTTATACCATTTGGATTAAAGAACGCCTGAACATGATGTTTAAAGACTAGATCGGATGCTCGATGGAGGTATACGTGGACAATATGCTAATGAAGTCACGACGATCAGGGACACATTGATGACTTGGCTAAGATGTTCAGTATTCTTCAAAAATATAGGATAAAGCTCAATCCCTTGAAATGCTCACTTGGAATTGCTTCAGGGAAATTCTTAGGCTTCGTTGTGAACTCCCGTGGGATCGAAGCTAATCTGAAGAAGATTGAAGCACTAAGGAAAATCCAGGCCCCAAAGGCGATCAAAGATGTCCAAAGCTTGAATGGAAATGTTGCTGCCCTGAGTTGATTCATCTCCAGAGCCACTGACAAATGCATACCATTCTTCGATGTAATCAGAAAAGGAAAGGAATTTCACTTGGAATGCAAGAATGTATAGACGCATTCCAGGCTTTGGTGGATCACTTAGAGAGACCTCCTATTCTATCGCAATTGCTAGATGACGAGGACTTGTTTATCTATCTGGCAGTGTCGGTGCATGCTTTGAGTGCCACACTCATACTTAAAGAATCTAAAATCCAGGGACCATTGTACTACATTAGTAAACGGTTGATTGAAGCAGAAAGAAACTATCCAAAGCTGGAAAAGCTCACATACTGTTTGTTGATTGCTTCAAGGAAGCTCCGTCCCAACTTTCAGGCTCATCTGATCAAAGTTTTGACTGACCAGCCTTTGGGACAGGTCTTGCAATGACCCGAGACCTTTGGAAGGTTGCTTAAATGGAACATTGAATTAAGCCAGTGTGACATTACCTATCACCCTCAGAGAGCCATCTAGGATCAAGCTGTAGAGGATTTCATTGATGAATACACTGCACGAGATGAGTGGAGAACATAGTGCCAAGTGGAAAATGTACACAGATGATGCATGTAATGAACATTGTTCCCGCACTAGAGTCATGCTAGTGACTCCTGAGGAACATCTGATTTGTTATGCCTTGAAACTCGAATTTCCTGCAACAAACAACAAAGCAAAATACGAAGCCTTTATTGAAGGAATAAAGATTTCCAAGGAGCCGGGAGTTAAAACTTTGCATATCTATTATGATACCCAATTGGGCATATGTCATGTGCGCAAGGAATTTCAAGCGAAAGGAGCAAGGCTAGCTCCTTATTTAAATCGAGCCCTTGAGCTGCTTAGTGATATCTAATTTTACACAATAATGCATATTCCCAGAGAGGAAAATGCGAAGGCTGACTCGTTAGTTAAGTTAGCCAGTTTCGAAGATGCACGGCTTATGGGTCTGGTTTCGGTGGAAGTATTATCAGCTTCGAGCATCACCCATATGGTTGTCGATTAGATCTTGGAGGTTGAACTTGAGAAGGAGTCACTGATGACTCTGATTAAGATCTATATACAGATAGGAATCCTTCTGGACGGGAAGAACGAACGACATCAACCCTTTGTAAAGCTGTAAGATTTATCATGCAAGAAGGGGTACTTTATAGGAAAGGATTCTCTATCCCTATGCTTCGATGTGTCGCCAATAGTGATGCCAAGTATTTCTTGAAGGAAGTTTATGAAGGATATTGTGACGACCACACCGAGGGGCAAACCCAAGCAAAGAAGGTCCTTCGGTATACGTATTTATGGCCAACTATCAACCGAGATGCAGCTAACTGCACAAGAAAGTGTGATAAATGCCAGAGGTTCGCCAAGATACCAAGAGCCCTACCAATATAGATAACTCAAATGGTCAGCCTATGGTCATTCGCAGTCTGGCGATATCATTGGCGTATTGTCGATATCTAAAGCTGGCGCAAAATACGCCATCGTCGTAGTTGATTACTACACCAAAGGAGCTGAGGCGGAGCCGTTAATTACAATCACCATAAAGAGAGTAATCAACTTCGTGGTCAGAAACATCATCTATCATTTTGGGATTCCACGAACGATCATTTTCAATAATGGGACCAAGTTCGACAGCGCCGATTTCAAGGACTTCTACCGTAGGCACAATATCGAGAAGAGATTTGCCGCAGTAGCACACCCTCAAGCGAATAGAAAAGTTGAAACAGTGAACATGATTATCAAGTCCATTCTGAAAAAGCAGTTAGAGAAGGCTAAGGGCAAGTGGGTCCATGAGTTACCGTTAGCACTTTAGGCCTACCGAATGTCCCACTAGTCAGCGATTGTCCACTCTCTATTTTCCCTAGCTTACGGGTCAGAGGCTATGATCCCAGTTGAACTCAAAGTACCTTCTCATCGAGTGACTCACTACAATCCTCGAACAAATGAGGAACTCATACCGGTGTCCCTTAACATGATCGATGAGAGGCACGACGAAGATGGGTTGAGGGTAACTGCACACCGAAACCGAGTCGTCCGATATTGCAATACCAAGGTCAGAACTCGAACCTTTGAAATCCATGACCTTGTGCTTAGACAAATCTTCCCTGGCCCTGGGAACTTGGGCCTGACTTTGGAAGGCATATGTGATCGAATAAAACCTTGGAGATAACATGTTCAAATAGACAACAGTGGATGGAATCTCACTCCTACAGGCGTGGAATAGTGAACACTTATGACGTTATTTCACTTGAATGTAAATTCGTACATACTTACTCAAAGCCTTGTAACCAGAAAGATTCTGTCATTTCTTTGTTTTATTAAAGGAACGACTTCTAAAGCTCGTAAACCCGTCTATACTCAATTTTATACTGTGAAGTGTGTTATATTTAAATAAACTTACATATGCAAAGTGCAGGTGTGTAGGTACCCAGAGGTAAGTGCCAACTAGACTCCTACAGTCCATGATTGGACGCATGAAGTTCAACCACATTTGGTGTCCAGAGATAGGCGCCAAGAAACTCTTTAACCCAGAACTTGGGGGAATGAGTATAAATTATCAAAGGTTGAACGAGATAGTTAGCCTTTATTGTTCATGCCCAGAGTTTGGCAGAGCATCCATACCTTGCCCAGAGTAGGCAAGACGAAAGGTCTGCGCCAGGAGAAAGGTGGGATCTTATTTATAAACTTCGATTAACGCCCGGAGTTAGGTACAATTGAAGGCAAACGTTCTGGAAAAGATGTTCAAACCACTATGACTAAGTGGTTAACTTTGACCGACACCAGAGTTTGACATGGTCAACGTGCACATTTTAAAGAAGGATGTCCAAAGAGACATCTGAAAGATAATTACTACGATTAACACCCGAAGATAGGCACGATCGCACTCGAAACATCCTGGAAAGGGATGTTAAGTTGATCTTTAGAGTAATTAGAATTTGACCAAGTTCTGGAGTTGAACATGGTCATATATGGATAGACGTCCCGGAGATTATTCTTTACTCACAAGCAATGAAAAGGACTAAGGACTTAGTCCGATGAAGACAACGAGAAGTGGATCGCAAACACATTGAATGCAGAGAGTACTTCTCAAACACTTAGGCAAATTCAAACTCACACAAGACTTGAACGAAAGGAAAAGCCTTTTATTCACATCAAAACAAGTACAGGTGTTATTAACATCCAAGTTGAAAAGCAAAAGTGGAGGCCGAATCTGCACAACAGCGGCCGGAAAAACAAAAAAGAAAAAGTGCCTAAGTAATTCTATGCAACAAAACATAAAGGAGGTGAACGATCATTTCTTCAGCTTGTGCTTCTTTCCTTCCTTCCATCACGAAGACTATCCGTCTAAGCCTTCATTATTTTTCTTACCTCCTCATCCCCCACTTCCTTAGCCCTTCATTGGAGTACTTTGTGATGAAGTGAGGGGCGCGCTTTGAGTAACTCTAGCTATAGGAATTGTGATTGGAATGTAGATAGGATCGCTGGGAGATGCAATGGATAACGGAAGAGGGAAGGAGTCAGCCGATTCTTGCTTGATATTGATGGCATCCAGGACATGTTTATCATGGAGCTCCTATATAGTGGGCATTATAGTAGGCCCCAAAGTCACCATCATTGAAACATCCTCGTCAATCTAAATCTCTTGGAACTCACTTGTCCCTTCTTCATCCAGAGCTCGGATCTTCTATACACCGGGAGTATAGCCGACCAGAATGCTTGAGGTTGCTTTAAAGATAGTCACAACTATTGAATCGATCACTTCAGTTACCCTAGGTTGGGAGCATTATTTGGGAAGAGTTGGAGTTGCAGGTTGACCTGTAATTTTAGATAGATGATCGAGAGATTAGTGACGTTGACCGGTGTCATGTGTGCCTTCTCAAATACGAGTAAGGTCAGCAATATACCATCGCCGGATAGGGATTCCGTATAGCCAGGCGTACCATCCGAGTTTCCCTCCAAGATTGGAGATACCATGCTAGGCTTGAGAAGTTGCGGCGCATATGGATCTTACCCAAGGTCTGATGAATTGACAGAAGTGGCTGAAGGCCCGGGAGTAAGACCTACCGTGACATTCTAAGGAGTGGTGCCAGAGCCTTCAGCTTGATCTTTCCAAACCGTGTCATCCAATTCTGGATGCAAGATAAGTTCACTTGCTCTGATCGCCTCGATCTCCACTGCCATGAAAATCTCATTCCCAGCTCCACCAAGTATATTTTAGTTCCTTCAGTGTGTTCGCGATCATCTCGCATGATTTTCTCCCACTCCATTGCTAAGGTGCAAGGATAAGCTTTACCGAGCCACACCAAGTCTCGAAATTTAAGGACATTTGCATTGTAGTTGGTAATGAGTGGATCGAAACTATTCTTAATTCGCCTTTGTGCGGAAGCCACCAAATTATCCTCTTTTTTCGCCTTGTCTAATGCATCATCTCTTTCCTTACGTGCATTGTATCTCTTATTGCAAACACCGAGCAATTCTTCATAGTAAGTTTGAGCAGTCTGAAGAGCCTCATATTCTCTTTCCTCTCAACTTTAAGCCACGCTTTGAGCACTCTTACTTCCTCAGCCAAATCATGATTCATGTGGTGAACAAACTCCACTTCGATCATGTGTTTCTTTCTTTCTTGCTCGATTGTAGCCTTCAAATCCCTAACCTTTTGATTAGTATCCTCTTTGGCCTTCTTTAACTTGGCAACTTCTTTGTCAAGATGGGCGATGATCTCGTCATTCTGATTCACTGTGAGTTTAACTCCTGCGATCTCGGCCTCTATGTTCTCGAAGTATTCCGAAATTACCTCGGTTAGCCTCCTATGAGACCCTTCTTTGATTGTAATTTCAGAACCTGTGGTTAAAAGACCCTTCTTTAATTCTACTTATGGATGGTCCGTTCTAGGTCCAGGCCTCTAGGTGCAGGCCCTATTTGAACTTTTGGAACCCATTGTTCTACTTATGGATCTTTTTGTTGAGGTATAGTTTGTACTAGACTTTGTTGTGCAAGTGGAACTGTGGTCGAGCTTAACTTGGTATCTAACTCGGTGTATCTAACAATTAATGCACCTACAGCTTGAGTAGAGAGACGGTCGGAACATCTTGGTCATAGCTATCAAAACTCAACATATAAGTGACATAATATTAATTAAAAATTATGCCATATGCTAAAATGAAAGCCTAGTGTAGCGTCATGTAGTGCTGATTTCGGTTACTGTACCACGGTCCATCTTAAAGTCTAAACTTCATCCGAAGTGACCATCATTGTAACACCCCTATTTTTAATAAAACATTATTCAGAACATTTAATTAGAAAAATTAAATAGAATAATGTAAAGGATTAAGGAGAATGAGATTTGAAACTTAATAAGGCCATGCCAAATTAATTAATTAATAAAGATTGTTTTAAAAGCTCAACATATAAAAGAATATATGAGAAGGGAAATTTAGGGAATAGACCTATCCCTTGCCTTAAATCCTCTCCCACCTCATTTCAGTTTTATTTTATACATTCACAAAACAATCTAAAGAAAAAGAAAGTCAAGGCCTGCGATAACTTAGGGAAGTAGAAGCACGAAATCAAGAGGATTCAAGAGAAAAAGCTTAGAGAAGCTAAGCCATATCAAATCTCAACTCCAACATCTAAATCTAAGGTGAATAATAATGAAACCATCTCACTTTTTCTTGTTTAATTTCAAACCCCAAGGGTCTTTGATTCGTTTATGTTAATATGATATGCCATGTTGATCTTATCATTGTTTGGATAGAATAATGATTTATTGGAATTTTATGCAACTGCTCAAATGGGTTTTAAGGGTAAAATCTAAGATTTTAATCTTCAAATGCTTTGATTTCTTCTATGTTGTATAAAATATTATTTTGGGGATGAGTTTTTAATTTCATAATTTTCCAATCTATATAGATTATTTTATGAATTTCCTAAGAAGGAAATAGCTTAATTTCGGGTTTTAATTATTTAATCTATATATAATAGGAATATATGGTTTTGAAGCTTTTGAATTGTCTAAAACACCCTCTTTGTCTTCTACTGCGCTGTAAGGATATTTTTATAATTTTAACTGCTCGTGTGGTTACTTGCATACAACAACAATACACGTTTCCTCAACCCTCCAACCTACTAATTTTCTTTCTATGGAAAAATTTTGATCCCTCTTTCTTCAAACATAACCTAATTTGGCTTCTTTTATCAGTGGCAGTAATGATCCAAAAGGCACAAAACCTTCAACGCCAAAACTATCTGAAATCAAGAAGAGGCAGAAGTGGTTTGGTGTGTAAGTTCAGAATTAGGTTTTTTCTCTTTTTTTCTTTTCGTTAAATTTATTTAACTAATGTATTTACATATCAACCAATTCCTGAATAGTTTGGCAAACTGCCTCAGCAAAATCTGATCAACTTTTTGTTAAAGTTTTATACTTAATTGAAATTTTAGGTAGGTATATCAAGCTTAATGAATATTGTAGGTAAGTATGGTGAAGATAAGGCATATTGGAACAGAAGTTCGAAAGAGTTAGAAAGCAATTTTATAGCCTTGAAACACAATATAAAAAAATTAAGTACTACATCTAATTATCTTTGGCACTTGATTCAAGGAAATGGCATTTGTTCATAAAGTATGTACATTAGATAGAATGTTTTTTATACATTAAATACTAATGTAGATTTTTTAAATTTTTGGCTGTGATGGTATATTTTGTGAACATAGTCAAATTATCGATGAAAAATCTTCAACCAATTTGTGGAATAATAACTGATTTTCTCAAGACTATTACAAATCAAGGATACATAAAAGGTTTTCTATTTTTTGATCCATAGCATATGAACTCTTCCCACAAGTAACTAATTTTATTTTAGTATGCGGAAGCCATTAGGCAAAATGTTAGTGCTCAAGTGCTTGGATTTGTCTACCAAATAAACAACAATAGCATATGTACTCGTTCACTCTTTTTTGTTCCAGTTCCATTTATATCTATGTAATCCCAACACTTTTCCTTGTTTATTTATAATACATACAGCTAGCCATTATTTGCATCATGTATTCCTAAAGTTTTAAATCTTGTATTCCAGAACAAGATTTATATTTAGATTATTGTCTAATAGAAAATTAAGAATTCTTACCATACATGATCAAATTTAAAGCATTTTTCCTTTACTAGATAGTCCAAATTCATAAAGACTTAAATTAATAATTCATATGCAAGTAAAGGTGTAAACAATGAGTCAATAGCAAGCAATCATAATTCTGATGTAAAAAGTGTGTTGTACATTAGAAGGCTAAGAGCAAGAAGATCGAATTGATATGAATATGAACACATGTTTTAGTTACACTAGAGTCAATTACACCACCATATACCTATGATTAAAACTACTAAGTACTTTTACAAGGTTCAATCTATTTAGCGTAGATTATATACATATTCATTGATTTAGTAATTTTATTTGTTAATTTTTCTTTGTACACGTGCAAAGCACGTGCATTAGTACTAGTATAATTAAATATGGTTTTGGCTTCGAAATTTTTATATGATAAGGAGAAGGATATTTTCGAGTTTTTGTGAATTTTTAAGATTTTCCTTAAGTAATTATAATTTATTATGAAATTATTATGCTAGATGAGAATTTAAAAAGATAATTAATTAAGGGTCTTTCCTCAAAGGTACGTATTTGTTGAGCTTTCCTCAAAGGTACGTATTTGTTGAGCTTTCCTCAAAGATAAAAAGAAATTATTATGCTAGATGAAATTATTAGTACACGTATTTGTTGAGCTTTCCTCAAAGGTACGTGCATCATACTTAGGCCGTCGCGAAATCATTGGTCCGAATGAATAATCCCACTTTACTTGTTGAGCTTTTCTTGAGGTAAAGGCGGGATTAGGACAAGGTACCATGAGTTAGGAGTTGTATGTGATACAACCGATAAGGAGTTATCCATCACATGCGGGCCTATGATTTGTTAAGATTTCCTCATGGCCAAAATCCCAAGACAGATGAGTCCTAACAACTACTTGTAAAGTCGAAAGACTTCAATATTTCGACTTAAGGTTTGGTGTAATATAAAAGACTAGCGGGAGCCTTATTAAAAAAATGAAATGATAACATTTAACCTTTCTAATATCGTAGGAACATACACTATATAATTTTATAATAATCTACATTGATAAATTGTTGTATTTAATACGATTAATAAAACGTTTATCAATTAAGATATACAAATGAACTTAATTGAAGATTGAAAAT
The DNA here is from genome assembly GCA_030737815.1 of Allium fistulosum. Taxonomy (NCBI): domain Eukaryota; kingdom Viridiplantae; phylum Streptophyta; class Magnoliopsida; order Asparagales; family Amaryllidaceae; genus Allium; species Allium fistulosum. Next base: position 537,605,745 of record CM060901.1, on the reverse strand, counting down.
TTTAAATATAAATATAGTTACTAATAAATGCTTATTGCGTATTAATATTTCAAAACCTATCCAAGCACCTAAGTTGCTTATTACATATAAATACGTTCGAAAATTTAGTTGCTTATGTGTTTTTTTAGTTAAGACTGTGTATTGCGTTCTATGAGTTCCAAACTCAAAATCAATACAAGACTATGTATATTTGATCCATAGTACTATAATATATAATTGTTATATAGTAAACGGTCACAGTTTGTAATGTATGATACTTTGATGAAATCAGTTTATTCGAAGCAAACAAATAAATCATATCATGAGATCGAGTATTCAATTTGATTGATTACAATAAAGATTGATTAAAATAAAGATCATATTGTGTTTATTGTAACATAAGGCCAAAACTATAAGAAAGATCTAAGAACTAGATCACTAAAATGTCAGTTTGATTAGTTTACATAAGGTGCATCATATTTGATGTCCTTATATGTTAAGGATAATCAAATGCATCTTTGTAATGAGTTTGTTATGATGTTGTAGTAAGAGTTTTATTTTGAATGGTTCAACCATTTAGAAAGGAAAACAAATGTATAAGGGTAGATGTGATTTAAGGGACAGTTGGAATGAAGTGGGTGAATGGTCACTTCTGCTTCATAAAGAAACATCGAAAATGAAAATTGTAAAATAATAACTAGCACTTAATATTAGAATAAGAAATATGATTTCTATTCCAAAATGTATTTTCATAGTGAAAATTGTTTTCAATGAGATTTATCTCTTTGAATGCAAGATATTTAATCAAAGAACTCTTCGCTATAAACCAGTTACAGTATATGAAATAAATAAACTATATTAAGTGAATGATGAATCTCCATATTCAATACACTATTATAGTAATGGCGAAAATAGTGGGATTATGCCATATAGCACTATTGATTGCATCAAATTACTAAAATTGTTTTTGTAAAACATACCGAACATTATTTATGGAACGATGACTATTTTCGGTGTTGACTAAAAAATAGATGTAGTTATATTTCAATATGAATCTTATGGTATTCATTATGAAATAAAACTATAATATGGTATTTGTTGTCATAACAAAAGTGATGCATTGTAAAATACTTAAGTATCCAAAGTTATTTACAATTATTTTGGAATTATAGACTAAGCCATAGTTTTGAGAAATAATTTTTTTATGTGATTATGAATCGTTTGATACTAGTTAATTATATCTTAAATAATTAAAGGCTATACACCCATTTAGTGGGAGTGTCATAAGCATTGATGAATTATTCGGATTGATACATATTATTGTATGCAATCGCAAGTTTATTAATACCATAATTGTTCCACATACTTCATTATATTCAACGATGAGTTATCACTGTCATAGACATGTGTATTTGATACACATGTAGTATGTCTATGGTAAACTCATAGAATATAAAATGGAAATAAAAAAATAACGTGCAATAAAATAAAATGATTAGATTTGATCGAACAATTAAGCATATTGGAAAGAGTTCCGAACGTACCTAAAAATGAATAAAGATTCAACCTTAAAAGGCACTCCTCCCTATGATACATAATTATGTATCGATAATGAGTAATCAAACTTTGTTGGACAAAGCACAATTAATTATGAGTGAAGTTGAGTTAACTTCTTCCAATAAGGTTGTGTACTTAAGAGCAGTACACAAGGTTAAAATTAATATCATCCAAAGAATAGTTTACAAAACCATATGAGATAAGGGTTTATAAGAAACCCCTACATATCCTAGCCTAAGGATTTGGCTGGTTGTGCGTGCTGAAAGACTGCATGTGATAATGGTATGTAAGGGATCTTGTACATATCGTCCTATGAAATTTTTGAAAACGATAGTCATTAGATGACTAATTTATATTGTAAACATAAATATATTGTGAACTAATGTGAAGTCAGTTATATATAAGGCAATTCATAAAATGTTTATGAGTGCTCGTTCCATTGCACTAAGAAAAAACTGTTGTTTCAAGAAATGCCAATTTCATAGCAAATGAATTTCTTTGAGAAATTATTGGTGTTAGAATAGATCTGGATATGATCCAAAGATGAGACTGACTACGTGGGATGAATTAAAATTAACCTAACATAACTGAACCTATCACATTAAAGTGTCTAATAAGTATTCTTACACATTGAAGAGAAGCTATGAGTTTCTTATCAATATCGAGAATAGATAATCCTTAGTTGTCAATTAATCAATTAAGAGTATTGATTATATAATATGGTATGATGCACAAATCTAAAATAGATTGTAGGTACAATATCAAAATATGATTTTGATAGTTGTATTCAAAGGGATATTATTCATTGGCCACAAATGTGTCTTTAAGAGGAAGATAAATGCAGTTAGAATATAGTGAGCCACATCGATAAGAATAATATCGTGAATTTCAATTGTTGAAATTAACTTAATAGATTCACCATTCGATGTGCTCAAGTTGGTTCGTATTTTACACACAAAATTATCGCCTAATATGACTTTATGTTTTGGTATATATGCGTTGAAACATAAAATTGTAAACAATGATTTAGCGTAAACTGTTTACACATAATAACCAAAGTATCTTGAAATTAGTGTGAGCGATATTGGGTTTGTGGGTTTTTAGATATGATCCGAGAATGGATATGAAAGTATCATTATGAAAAGCATCAAAATTGAATAGATGTTTTGGTAGATGTATCAAATAGTTTGATTATTAGTCAAAATGCAGAGGAAGCGTGTGTTTATAAGAAAGAACATTAAAAGGTACATAGATATTTGTAAATCATAAGTAAAAAATGCACTGCTAATTGTTAACGGTGTACTTATGTTAAAGTCATTTTTAGTTGTTTTAATACTCAATGTTGGATTTGTAAATGATGTATTTTATGAAAAGTATAAAAGATATTTGGAATGTCCCAAAGCAATATGCAAGGGCACCTCATTAAAATGTTTAATACGGAACATGTAAGATGGATTCCTTATGCATTGGCAATAGGAATAATCATACATGTTTTGTTGTCTACAATATCGTGATTTGTTTATGTTTTTGATACATGAAGAAAATATCAAATCCAAATTGATATCACTAAATGATAGTTTGGAGTGTTCTTGTGTATTTACGAAATACTCGAGAATTGTTTACAGAAACAACGAAGTCCTTATGAAAGAGTGTTCAGGCTTAAACTTCATAAGTGATATTGAGTATAATATGTCAACAATAAATTCAAGTTAAGAATCTTTAAGTTGGAAATGTTCCGAATGAAAGACGACGACCAATTCAATGAAAATGGATAAATACATCCCTTTGAATAGTGTCGTAATAAAAACAATGTATGATAACAAAGTCACAATATAGTTCATAACAGAAGTTAGAGCTCACTCGAAGTCAAGAGATACTCTGAATCGTTCCATATGATAAAGGTAGTTTATCAGCGTCAGAGAAAGTTGATTTACAGAATAGATAATTGAAACATAATAGCATACCCATTTAGTGAGGGATTGACCCAATTGGTTTTGAGGAAACCGATTAGAGAAGTTAGAATAAGATTCCTTAACTGACCCAAAGTGCAAGTGGGAGATTGATAGAGTTAGGGTATGCCCTAGGGGCAAATATATAATTTGTTACACATATCTAACTCGACAACCAATCTTGTTTAAAATAAACGGTGCTTTTTTCTATTATATAGTTCATATAACATGTTATATTAATTAATTAATTTAAAAGTATACTTGTTAGAAAATCCATAAATAGTATGTTTTGTGTTAGTAGTTCCAAAATGTTGTAACTGTGAGTAATTTATCACAGTGAAAACAAATATATCATTTTAAATGTTCGTAGTCAAGATGCATCGACACTGGATATCGATGTATTTGTGAGACTTGAGTACATAGCGCTCTCCAAATGTTGGATAGTGTATTACTCATGACTATTGGGTGCACCTAGGGGTTACGTACTAATAGTTATCAGATAACCATGGAATGACCCACTCGATAGTTTTCTGTTGGTTAATATAACTAATTAAGGTCAAATAGAAAATATCGATGTGACTGATTTGAATAGTTCTCTCAACTTGAGAATACCGTGGATCTTCAATATGAAAGCTCTGTTTTAATTATAGTCAAATCATGCCTTGGCATCCATCGAGTGACTATTGTTGGGTCGAGTGGAAGTATTGGAAGTGAAGCACTATGTTAGTGCCAAAATTGGTCACAAACCCCGATTGTTGTGAAAGCACCAGTGTATGAATACAAATCAACAATATTCACGCACAAATATCAAATCTAAGCAAACAGAATATCATAATTCATAAATAGCGAATAGAAACACAAGATTTATAGTGGTTCGGCGATCTTGCCTATGTCCACTCTGAAGTTGATGATTTTATTGATGTTCACTCGATGATTACAATTTCTTCTGATGTAGTACAACTGATTATATGATTATAATCTGAACCTGAGGAAGCAGTGGTGATTCTGAGTAGATCTGGCAGAGTTTGGGCGCTCTTTAACTCCTAAAATTGTCCGACCCCTTTTTTGAATGGCCAGGGGCTCTATTTATAGTTGTAGGAGGCTGATATTTCGCCTAAATTGAAGGGAGACCAGTTCTGGCACGTGAGGGGGCCCATATGCCCGCTTTCAAGAAATCCGGGCCTACTTCGGGATCGATTCGAACTCAACTTCGAATCGATCAAGATTTGATCTGATTGAGATGAAATTTGGCATGAACATTCCTTAGGTTGCCAGTAAGCTACTGTGAAAATTTCATAGCATTTGGATTTGTAGATCTTGAGATATGATCGATTCAAGGTTGTATTCTTTGGTAGGACGTCTCGTTCGAATCGATCAACTTGCACCGGTAGCTTCGAATCGATATGGTCACGTGTTGTTGCGATGACGTGGAGCGCATTCTTCGAGTCGATTCGCATTTCACCCCGGTTTGATCGAGTCATCCCGAGTATTCTTCCGCTTTGACTTTGACGGATTCGAAGGTTTCAACCACACATGGATTCAGACAATGTCTTATTCGTAGCGACCCTGACTTGCCTCGGTCGATCGATACAAAATGACCACATTGGATGGATTCGAGGAGATGTTCTCTGGTGGATATGAATGTATCTTTGGTATATGGAGTCGAGATGGAGTTTCGTTCGTATCGATCATGATGCATTCCAGTTGATCGATACGAATAGGCGGTCGTAGGATGGATTCGAAGAAGGGTCACTGGATGGATACGAAGTGGAGTGACTGCATGGATTCGAAGTACTTCCAAGCTTGATGGATACGAGGTTGATGATGTCTGATCGATGCGAATCGTGGCCAACTGTTGATGGATTCGAACAGGGAGGCGCTGATGGATTCGAACACAGGTGTTGCCTATGGATTCGAATAAGGGTATCCTCCTTCATTTTGCATCGATCATAACTTGAGCACACGAACTCGGATTAACCTGAAATTTGAAAAGCTTGCTATCGTGGCTTTGCTTGTCATGTATTATCAATTGTAGCCTGATCCGGACTCGGGAAAAATTCATCGATATCCATGGTGAATTTGTGATGTAACTGTCCTACAGGATGGACTGTCATTGATTTCTAGTCAACTTTCTGGTGTCACGGCCTTGCCAAAAGGCGGGATAACATTTGCCCCCCAAAACATGCCTTGCGATAGGAAGGTGTGTTTTGTAGTTCCATAAGTTGGATGTTTATATCCTGTTGATGACCTGTGGTACAACCTGAGAAGAGTTTGACAGTTTTATATGACCTTAAATGATGACCGTTCGCGATCTTAGCCATTTGAGGTGGAATGCGACCGTTCGCGATCTAGCATTTTCTGTATGACCTTAAATGACGACCGTTCGCGATCTAGCCATTTGAGGTGGAATGCGACCGTTCGTGATCTAGCATTTTCTGTATGACCTTAAATGACGACCGTTCACGATCTAGCCATTTGAGGTGGAATGCGACCGTTCGCGATCTAGCCTTTCTATATGGCCCCAAATGACGACCGTTCGTGATCAAGCCATTTGAGGTGAGGGGTGCCGTTCGAGGTGAGTTGTGACCGTTCGTGGTCGAGTGCCGTTCGGGGCGAATGATGACCGTTCGAGGTCGGGTGCCGTACGAGGAAGATTGTGACCGTTCGAGGTCGGGTGCCGTTCGAGGCTAATGGTGACCGTTCGAGGTCGGATGCCGTTCGAGGCGAATGAGTGTGCCCGGGGGGGACTTAGTATCATCAATACCAGGTTTCACGTTCGGGTGAATTCTCGGATTGTTTGTTGCAACGGTTTATCGCCATCTCAGAGCATGCCTAGGGACCGTTCGCGATCTCATACATGTGTAAGTGGCTTAGCCGTTATGAAATCACAAGTAGCATTTTTTTATTGAAAATAAGTTTTTAACAGAAATGGTAAACAAAATCAAGTTCAAATGTTCAAATCAAGATGAAACAAAAGCAAAGCAAGGATGTCAAAGTGTAAACTCCCATAACGATAGGGTTAACAGTCATTCAGAGCATGCCTATGGACCGCTCGTGATCTCGTACATGTGTAAATGACTTACCCGTGTTGGTGAGAGGTTTACGACTTGTTCATCGATATTTCAATTAATTGATAACCATACGGTGTCCCGGCTCAGGGTCACTCCTAGCTGATGTAGACGGTGGTCGCTCTGGCTCCACTACTGGAGCTCGCCTTCTCACATACTGAAGTAGCATACCGTTCCTGATGTGCCCTTCCACCTCATCCTTCAGATGTCTACAGTCGTTAGTGTTATGACCGTTCAGTTCGTGGAACAAGCAATATCTGTCTGATTTCCTCTCGTCAACAGTGGGGTCCCTTCATATTGGCCTACGGTAGGGAACTTGCTCTCGTGTATCTCGGTAGATTCGCTCCAAACTCTCATTCAACTCTGAGTAGGTGGTGAATCGTGGCTCTCTCCGCAGTCCCTTTGGCCCGTCACCACTATCCTCATCCTTTCGTTTTCCTTTATCCTTGCCTGAGTCCTTTTCGAGAGGCTTTTTGTCTTTAATTGCATAAACTTCTATTCCCTCTCCTTCTTCTCTTTCAGCATTAGCGTCTTCCAATCGCAAAAACTTTTCTGCCTCGTGATAGAATTCTCCTAGGTCCATAGGCGGATCCTTAGTTAATGAATTTTTGAATTCTGTGCCGTCAGCTACTCCGGACACAGCTGCCATCATAACCATGGATGGATTTGGCCGATCCACCGATGCCGCTGCCGCATTGAATCGCGTTAGGAAATTCCTCAAAGACTCCCCAGCTTTCTGCTTTAGCGTTGCCAAACTCATCACGTTCTTGGGTCTTGAAATGTGAACCCTGAATTGCCTCATAAATTTCTCAATCAAATCGGTCCATGTCACAATGGAGCCGCTCTCTAGCTGTCTGAACCATAAAGCTGCTATGTCTGTCAAATACAATGGAAAGCACCGGGCCATGACTTCCTGTGATGCCCCCAGCACTTCCATGTGCCTTATATACCTCGTTAGGTGGACTGCAGGATCCGTCCTCCCATCATACCTTTCCACTGTTGGCAGTTTGAATTCTGGTGGGTTCCTAGCCAACCTAATCGCAGGAGAAAAGGGACTCATGTTCACGTCTTCAAGATCTTTGTTTACTAATCCGCCTCTCATGGCTCGCCGGACCATCTCTGCCAATCTATCGTTGTCTCCAAGCTGTAGTCCTCGTTCACTACCTTCGATCTGCCCCCCGAGTCCGTGTGAGCTTTCGGGTGTCTGCCCCCCTGGCTGAGCATTCATCCTTCTATTACTGCCAGGTTGCTCGGATGTCCTTGTCTCTCTTCCCGGGTTCAGATCAACATGCTCTAAGTGTGTGCCCCCAGCTCCGGCGCTGCGCCAGATGGTCCTGCTCCGTTCTGGACTCCGGTTGTCCCTTGATTTTGCACTCCAAGTTGTCCAATATGTTGAAGCAAATTCTGGATCATTTCCTCCTGTCTCTTCATCATTGCCTCCATCTCATCCCTGGTGATGAAGATCGATGCTTGGTATGCTCCTGAGGAAGCCTCTTGACTTCCTTCATGCTGACTTCTCTCAGCTCTTTGCCTTCTACTTGTTTGTCGGGTCATTGTCTTTCAAATCTTCAAGCTTTCAGATCTGAACTTCAAATCTTGTGTAGCGGGCCTGAGTTCAATTCTCGGTGAAAGCACCAAAGTGTTTGTGCCAAAATTGGTCACAAACTCCGAATGTTGTGAAAGCACCAGTGTATGAATACAAATCAACAATATTCACACACAAATATCAAATCTAAGCAAACAGAATATCATAATTCATAAATAGCGAATAGAAACACGAGATTTATAGTGGTTCGGCGATCTTGCCTACGTCCACTCTGAAGTTGATGATTTTATTGATGTTCACTCGATGATTACAATTTATTCTGATGTAGTACAACTGATTATATGATTATAATCTGAATCTGAGGAAGCAGTGGTGATTCTGAGTAGATCTAGCAGAGTCTGGGCGCTCTTTAGCTCCTAAAATTGTCCGACCCCTTTTCTGAATGGCCAGGGGCTCTATTTATAGTTTTAGGAGGCTGATATTTTGCCTAAATTGAAGGGAGACCAGTTCTGGCACGTGAGGGGGCCCATATGCCCGCTTTCAAGAAATCCGGGCCCACTTCGGGATCGATTCGAACTCAACTTCGAATCGATCAAGATTTGCTCTGATTGAGATGAAATTTGGCATGAACATTCCTTAGGTTGCCAGTAAGCTACTGTGAAAATTTCATAGCATTTGGATTTGTAGATCTTGAGATATGATCGATTCAAGGTTGTATTCTTCGGTAGGACGTCTCGTTCGAATCGATATGGTCACGTGCTGTTGCGATGACGTGGAGCGCATTCTTCGAGTCGATCTGCATTTCACCCCGGTTTGATCGAGTCATCCCGAGTATTCTTCCGCTTTGACTTTGATGGATTCGAAGGTTTCAACCTCACATGGATTCGGACAATGTCTTATTCGTAGCGACCCTGACTTGCCTCGGTCGATCGATACGAAATGACCACATTGGATGGATTCGAGGAGATGTTCTCTGGTGGATACGAACGTATCTTTGTTATATGGAGTCGAGATGGAGCTTCGTTCGTATCGATCATGATGCATTCCAGTTGACCGATACGAATAGGCGGTCGTAGGATGGATTCAAAGAATGGTCACTGGATGGATACGAAGTGGAGTGACTGCGTGGATTCGAAGGACTTCCAAGCTTGATGGATACGAGGTTGATGATATCTGATCGATGCGAATCGAGGCCAACTGTTGATGGATTCGAACAGGGAGGCGCTGATGGATTCGAACACAGGTGTTGCCTATGGATTCGAATAAGGGTATCCTCCTTCATTTTGCATCGATCATAACTTGAGCACACGAACTCGGATTAACCTGAAATTTGAAATGCTTGCTATCGTGGCTTTGCTTGTCATGTATTATCAATTGTAGCCTGATCCGGACTCGGGAAAAATTCATCGATATCCATGGTGAACTTGTAATGTAACTGTCCTACAGGATGGACTGTCATTGATTTCTAGTCAACTTTTTGGTGTCACAGCCTTGCCAAAAGGCGGGATAACACACTATTTAAGAGAGGATTCGTCTTCTCAGTTATATAAGGTTAGTATCATAGTCAACTCAAGTCAACTCGAAGTTAAAGTCACTAGCCAGAGCAGTTCAGTTAATAATAATTTTTATTATTGAATCAAGGATTTTGTGTTTGGTCTATAGAGTTAAATATGGACGATATTGGAATTTTGATCGTTACCAAATTCCATAATTCCAAAGTGATATAGTTTTGAGGAAGAGAATTGATGTAAATAAAAGTCACAACTGGGTTGTTGACTAGGTTTTTAATCGAGTAGAAGTCATTAGAAGTTAGAATGTCAAAATGAAGACAAAATGACTTAAAATCTTGAAGGCACACTTAGATAGGGAAAAATAATAGCTCGAAGAAAAATCACAGGAAAACATGCTAGGGGTAACAACCCAAATTCCAGTGGGTCCGGATTTTTCGCAAAAATGCTAGAATCCAAGCCCACTGAAGCCCGAGTTGGGTTTCTGGTATCCTGCAAATAAAGACAAATATATCAGAGCTCAGATAAACATCTCACAGCAGAACTGACTAAAATCTAATAGTAAGTAAATACTCACCAAAATAATTACACTTTCTAAACAAGTGTCTCAAAGCTGGAAAGTCTCTACCATCTAGCTAACATGTAGGATGTTATGAGGAGGGGGTCAAAACTAAAGTTCTGGTGAATGGACAAATTATATACTTCTAAGTTTAATTCTACATATACCGTTTTATTTCCATTTTATGTTATATTAGGTTTATTGGGTTTATAATACTCTCCCTCTATGCGTGAATCGTACCTATCTACTCCCTAGTAGATCAGAACCTAATAACTAATATATGTAGCTATATGCCTAATGGCCGTATCGGTCCTAGGTACTACCCTTAGTACCTTCTGTATCCTCCTCGAAAAGGACTCCATCGTCTCGCTGCTAGGGCGAGCTGTGACTACATCTGTAAAGGACTACCTCGTAAGGCCTGCAATACAGATGTTCCGTCGTATGCTCTAAAAACATAAAACTGCATCCGCACTAGCCTATACTAATGCTCGGACATCCACAATGTACCACCCAGTGCGTACCTTGAGGACTATACGTAATCGTTCTGTCTACTTCTTGAATCCCGCTAAATAAGGTCTACCTTGTACGGAACTTGGTCGGGGATTTTCTATATCTGTAGAGGACTGCCTCGTTAGGCCTACAATACATATATTCTACTTGGTCTGTCCCTTTTCTTATTATGGCTATGGCCCCACGCAGCCACCCCTCAACTAATCGAAAGACCTCTAAAGAGCTGAGTGACTGTGCCCTACTGCAAACAATCTAAACATCTAATTGGCTGCGCCCCTCATCCAATGTCTCGATAGTGAAAGGTTCATTAGACTGTTGTAGTCTTTCCCGAACTCGCTTCCTGGTTTTGAGGCCGGCCCGATATCTACATGCGACTTTCCTTTTGGGTCCTGCCCACTAAAACATACTTGCAAGTACTGGGACATACAAATATCCTACTCCAAACATCAACCTCTTTTGACTGCCTACAATGGTCCTGCCATGCAAAAAGCAGTCAATGCATACTCTTTTGACGGAACACCTACAGACCTGCCTCCGGAGGACTGCTTCACTATGCCTACCCCAGAGGGCCATCCTAGAGTATCCTCATGTCCCGTTGAAGTCTCGTACTTCCTTCCAGCCCAAAATAACTAAGTTGGACGTACTTCTTCCGTGCTGAAATCTGTGATGAACTGCTTCGTTAGGCTCTTCATCCTTTGGGCTGCTCCTAACGCATCTTACCCTTTTATTAGACCCTAAGTCTAATCTTTTATTTTGCGTTTAGTTTACTTTTCTTATTCTGTTGGCTACTTATTTACCCTAATTAGCATAATTTTGTCCCAGCCTCACCTAACTATTGTAAGACCATTAGTTCCTGACTGAAAGGGAATGTCGTTGTTATGGGCCACTTCTATTATCTTGCTTATTAACTTAATCCAAGATCTAAGTTTATTAAACTAAGTCTCTTCTATTATTTCTGCTCTATTTGCTTATTAACTTCATTTAATTCTTAAAATAAGCCTTTTCTTATTTTTCTCTTTTTAATTCAGCTTCTCTTATTTTACATCTAGTTTATGTAAATCTAGTGTTCTTCAATTTTAGTCCGTATTTGCGAATTCTTCTCTTTACTATTTTATTCACGTAAAAATGAACAAAAAGAAACTAACATTTACAGACTAAATTTAACTTCAAAATAGATGTAAATAACTTTAAATTTCTTACTTTTAGGCTTACGCCTTTCTCTAATTGTCAAGCCTAATACTGTTCATATTTAATTGGATTACTATCTTCCTTTTTTCCAAATAAATAATAACTAAATATAAGCTCTCTTATACAATTTACAGTCTCAGTGTAACTAATTAACAGAATTAATTACTAAAATAAAATACCGAATAAAATTATTCAACGGGAATCTAACGATAATATATCATAAACGTAAAAGATATATAATTAAATCCACTCACCTGTCGTCCTTAGCTTTAAATCTCTATCTTCTAAAATTACTATGCCATTCTACAACTTCTTTCCTTTAATTTGTTGCAATTTCTCTATTTTTTTCACATATATTTTATTTGGGTTTATTTGGTGAAGATTTGTCAGAAATAGGAGAAAAGAATGAAGAAAGAAGCCATTGTTTACTGTAAGAGAGGGATGAAGAAAGTGACGGCTGATTGAACGAATTACATTATGTTCCCTCTTAAATAGATGCAGCCCACCAATTATCTAATTAATCATCTACTTAATTGATCCTTCAATTAATTTTTATGTGCAGCAATATACTGCCTATATGTACACATTCAAATCTAGGTCAACTATTATTTCTTTTCCTTATTAATTGACATTTTCTACTGATTACGTTACAATCCTAATTAATAGCCCAATTAATGGATTAACATGTCACCTCTATTAGTTAATTTCCCTAATTAATATTTTACACATTGTAACGATTCATTAATTGGCATGTTAATTAATTCCACCATTCAATTAACATATATATTTAATATGCATATTTTTTTATCCATATTTGAATTTGAATATTTATTTGTTACATTTATATGTAAACCTCTTTAAATTGGGAGATCTAATATACACACACACATGTTATATATTAATCTCCAATATTAATTCACATATTAATTAATTGCACTTTTTAGCTGATTCTGTTTGCAATGTTAATTATTTCCTTTATTTTTTCCTCTTACATCTAATTCTCTTAATAATTTACATTCATTACAAACATAATAAATTTGTTACTACTTTTATAAATATCCTACGAATTAATTGCAAATGTTTATAATTGATAAAATTTCCATAATTGCATATGTAATTGTTTTTAACGCTAAAACTTCAAACGACTATAACTTCTCCGTTTAAAGTCCATTAAGAAAACATTGTATATGGAAGTTGATCAGAAAATTGCCACGAACACAATGGTGTAAGTTTCGTTGTCAAATTCCAACATTAGCAAAATTTCATTTTTCACCGTTTTCATAGTTATCAATTAAATTTATTTTTAATTATATAAAAATGCTGTTAGTCCCTGAGAAGTTGGTTTTGATGACAACAACCTTAGAATAAGATTATAAAATATAAATACTAAAATTATTGTTTAGATATATATGTATATGCAGAATATAAACATGCAGGTACCAAAGAATGAAGACTGTACAGTATAAAGATTCAAGAACTGATAAACTCAAGATCGAAGATATCAAGATTCAAGACTCATGAGTATCAAGATTATCAAGAGTTCAAGATTTCTAGATAAGTAATTTAGTTAGGAATTTTGTTAAAACTCCTAGAAAAGCGCCGACATCTTAAAATCCATTTTATTCGTGGAATGGAATCCACTTCGAGCCCGTTAAAGGGATGGAACCCTAAGTAGGATGGAACCTACAAAAAATCTAGTGGAACATTGTTTTGCATCCACTAACTTTTATTCAAATGTTTTACAAAATTATATCTTGTTTTCAAAATGATTTCAAAATCTTCCTTTTTAAATCAAAAACATCTATCCTGGTTTTAAAATACTTTTAGCCTCAAAATAATCTTTATTTTCAATATCAAATTATCCTTGGTTTTAAACTATCTTTTAATTATAATATATTTAACTTTTAATATTTACACTTAGATTTAAATATAAAATTATAGTAAAATTTTATATATACCAAAATATTATTCTCTATACTTATTTATGTATTTTAACTATAGTTAAGTATATTTATAAAGTTTAAAATAGTTTTAATACAAGATAGAAGTTATTTTCAAAGAAAAACAAATTACCAAAAATAACTTAGGCCTGTCGACAACCCCAAGGAACCCTTGTCGACAAGGTGACAGTTTATTTCAAAAGTTTGAATTTCAAAGGAAGTGTCTATTCGTCATATCCTTTCATGAATGGACATGGTTGTTGTTCTACTATAAATAGGGCTATTTTAAACGAATTTATAATCATATTTTCTCCAAGGTTTCACTCCTCTTCTTCTTCCACATTTCTTTATATACATTTTTACCATTACTCTGTCGAAATCACCATTGAATCTAACTACATCATCTCTGGTTTGATTCTCTATCACTATCTCAACAAGATCCCAGTGCTATTCAATGTTATAGACTTCTTTGTATTCAATCGAGCGAGAAAAGGTGTGATTGTAGCCTGGAAAATCAATCGGATGAACTTGTTGCCCGTAAAATCAAGTATCTCTACCCAGAGGATTGTGAATCTGGAGCGGTGTACCTCGTGGCCTTGAAATCGAGGGTGTAATTGTAAGAATTGATTTTGAAAGGAAATCCGTACTTGTGTTGCGGGACTGGATGTAGGGTAACTCCGAACCAGTATAAAATCCGGCGTGTTCTTTCCTTTATTGCTTTTACTTTATATCTGCATCTATGTTTGATTCTGTGATCATATCTGTGTCTGAATATTGCATACATTTGTGTTCAAATTAAGATAAACTCAAAAAGAATTAGTAATTCCTTAAAACACTATTCACCCCCCTCTAGTGTTAATTCTAGCCTTAAGATCCGTAATCTGCATTTCTCACAAATGCGAGGTGTTACATTCTCCACCCTTTAAGAAATTTTGCCCCAAAATTCGACAAGGGTAAAATTATGTAATTCCTCGCATTAATCACATCCATTTTATGTACATCCAATTTTGCGACCATCCGTGTTCTTGTGCAAAAGTGTTATTCAAAATAAAATACATGTATGTACGTGAATTTTTAGCGGTACCTCCTATATGAATGCTTTTCTTCTTTAAAAAATTATTTTAAAATATGATGCAAACATCCTAAATATAATTGCAATTTCTATATGAATGCAATTTTTTGAAAACTCAAAACATTTTTCATCCAATTTTTCCCACAGTCCTACTGAATAGGGGTGTAGTTCAACGAATTTTTCATCCAAATCCTCCCACACAACTTTTAATATTCGAATTTCAAAAAATCTAATTTTCCGAACTCGATTTATTATGTCAGAAAGAAGTTAGAAAATGGAAAAACTTCACATTTCTCCATTTTACTTTTGCGTACCTCTCTCTTCGTACTTGGAACTTATGCCGCTATCCTATAAAATCTCTATTTTTTTCCCAAGCTTGGTTTACATAAGAAAGATTTTTCTTTTCAAACTTTTTTCCCAAGCTTAATTTATGAGAAAGATGTATTTTTCTTTTACAGTTCTCATTTATTTCTATTGATGTTTCTGTTGCTTTCTTCAGATCTTACCGTTTTCTTTTAGTTACCTTTTATCTGCTTCTACTCTTCTTTTAATATAGCAACTAAACACAGCTATCATCTAGGGCTAGGAGGTCTAGGACCATGTCTACTCTGACACAGAAAGGTCCTACTCTAGGAATCCAAATAACTCATATGCTCCTCCTGCCGCCTACTACTTGTTACAAACTTACGCTGTGTTACTCATGAACAATAAGATCTATTCATCTCTTCTATTCCAAGCTCAAAAAGGAATAATTAAGTCTCATTTACTGCAACAGATAAGGGTTTCAATCTATGCAGTCTCTATCTAAAAAGGCAACTAAGCTTGGGGAAATTTTCTCTTTACCTTTCATTTTTCCCCAACTATGGTCTACTTTTCCTAACCACGCGTGTCTTACTATCTTACTAATATCACTTCACTATTCTTCTATAGTCTACACACATGAAGCAACATTTAGGTTTTCACTAGTGTCCTATACACCTTACGAGAACTTTTATTATTAATACTAGGAGTAATACTGCTATAGCCTTATACTTTTCCTGTTACACCTAGGAAATGATTCCTATCTACTCCATGTTTAAAAGTCTTGTTTGGTTTGGTATTTATCATTTTACTTCAAAAATTAAAGCTTCTAAATTTTTGAAACATCAAATCCCAAAATTCTTTCCTTTGAAAGTGTTATTTTTAAGTTTTCTGTTAAATTCAAAGGTACTTGGTTACTTAAAATTTTATCTTTCCAAAAACTTATTTAATTTTTCACCAGACCATTTTTCTTTAAAACATGTCTTGCTTCTTCTTAAAACATTTTTCTTTTTTCTTGACTTCAAAAAAAATGTCCTCACATGTTTTCAAAATATCTTCTTTTCGTATCATAGATTTTCAAATGTACTAAAACTGGAGTATAGAAGAACAATTATTTTATCAAAGATCCCTTAACTTTCCTACTCTTCCAATTACTTAACCTTGGAGGAGTTTCTAACTTACTACACTTAATTGTTTTATACCTTAATGTATTGGAATTACTTTCTCTTATGAGAAACCATTAATGCTAAAATCTTCTATGAATCCTTTAAAGGAGGATTTCATGTTTATGTGAAATTACAAGGAACTTATTTTTTATTTTTTATTTTTGAAATAGGCTATACAAAATATGGTGCTTTCCATACCTTGTACATCTCTTTCACGTATTCCCCTATAACTTGCACAAAACATCTTTATTTGTGATTCATAGAATATTTTATCATTATTCATTTCATTCCAATAGATTAAAGTATGTTTAATCTATATTCACTTACAGTAGATATTTCCTACTAAATTTATTAATTTAACTTACATCCTTTTTCAAAAGAACTCATTTTCAAAACTATTTTAATATCTTCATAACTAGAAAACATTTTCATATACTTGATTAAATAATAAGTGTACATATAAACCACTTTAGAAATTATCTTCAAAACTCATTTGGGTCAAAACAGATGTTGCGTAAAACACCGTTACTACAACCCAAAAATACTAATATATGGATTCAATTAAAATAAATATTAATAAATCCCATATGCTATTTAAAAACATTTACTTTGGGAGTCACATACTATAACAATAGTGTCATAGTCTGTGCTTCCTTTATTTTTACCGAAGATATCTATTACAACAATAAATGTTGTAACCTACGTTTTTGATACTTAACACACTCTAGGTTTTTATATTTTAAAATATTTGTTCACCTACAAGGAAACTAGCGAGCTATACATGCTCTGTAATTCTTCAAAAAGAATTTTACTTTTAACAAAATTTACATCATATAAAAACCAATTTAAATTTCATATCGCTTATTTTTTCAAAAACCCAATATTTATTTCCTCGAATATATTAACAATTATATTTTTTCAACTTTTCAACTCCAAAAGTTTCATTTTATTGGGCTAGACATAAAGTGGATTTTCTTCTTACTAAAACCTTTTATTCCTTCCAAAATAAAAACACTCTCCCTACTATCCCTAGGGAACTTCCCCACTTCCTATAACATATGGATATCAACCTTCTCTCAAAACATGGCTTATTGTACACTATAAAATGGTAATAACTTCGGGCTCAACACCCTTGGATCATCCCAAACCCAACTAGCAAACTATGCATAATTGTACTTCTAAAAACTTCCCATATGTTAAAGTCTATAATTGGGGACTATTTGGATTTTAGTACATAATATATTTATATTTTATTCAAAAATACAAATACGTTCACTCACTATCTACCTAGGTATCCTAAACCTAGGCTCTGATACCAAACGTAACAACCCGAATTTCAATGGTTCTGGATTTTTCGCAAAAATGCTAGAATCCAAGCCCACTGAAGCTCGAGTTGGGTTTCCGGTATCCTGCAAATAAAGACAAATATATCAGAGCTTAGATAAACATCTCACAACAGAACTAACTAAAATATAATAGTAAGTAAATACTCACCAAAATAATTACACTTTCTAAACAAGTGTCTCAAAGCTGGAAAGTCTCTGCCATCTACCTAACCTGTAGGATGTTATGAGGAGGGGGTCAAAACTAAAGTTCTGGTGAATGGACAAATTATATACTTCTAAGTTTAATTCTACATATACCATTTTATTTCCATTTTCTGTTATTAGGTTTATAATACTCTCGCCTCTATGCGTGAATCGTACCCATCTACTCCCTAGTAGATCAAAACCTAATAACTAATATATGTAGCTATATTCCCAATGACCGTATCGATCTAGGTACTACCCTTAGTACCTTCCGTATCCTCCTCGAAAAGGTCTCCACGTCTCGCTGATAGGGCGTGCCGTGGTTACACCTGTAAAGGACTGCCTCGTAAGGCCTACAATACGGATGTTCCATCGTCTGCTCTAAAAACGTAAAACTACATCCGCACTAGCCTATACGAATGCTCTGACATCCACTATGTACCACCCAGTGCGTACCTTGAGGACTATACGTAATCGTTATGTCTACTCCCAGAATCCTGCTAAACAAGGTCTACCTTGTACGGAACTCAGTCGGGGCTTTTCTATATCTGTAGAGGACTGCCTTGTTAGGCCTACAATACAGATATTCTACTTGGTCCGTTCCTTTTCTTATCGTGGCTATAGCCCCACGCAGCCACCCCTCAACTAATCGAAAGACCTCTAAAGAGCTGAGTGGTTGTACCCTACTGCAAACAATCTAAACATCCAATTGGTTGCGCCCCTCACCCAATGTCTCGATAGTGAAAGGTTCATTGCACTGTTGGTTTAACTCTAGTCTTTCCCGAACTCGCTTCCTAGTTTTGATGCTGGCCTGATATCCGCATGCGACTACCCTTCTGGGTCTTGCCCACTAAAACTTACTTGCAAGTACTGGGACATACAAATATCCTACTCCAAACATCAACCCCTTTTGACTGCCTACAATGGTCCTGCCATACAAAAAGCAGTCAAGGCATACTCTTTTGATGGAACACCTACAGACCTGCCTCTGAAGGACTACTTTTCTTACCCAAGATGGCCATCCTAGAGTACCTTCACATCCTGTTGAAGTATCGTACTTCCTTCTAGACTAAAATAACTAAGTTGGACGTACTTCTTCCGTGCTGAAATCTATGATGAACTGCTTCGTTAGGCTATTCATCCTATGGGCTGCTCCAAACGCATCTTACTCTTTTATTAGACCCTAAGTCTAGTCTTTTATTTTGCGTTTAGTTTACTTTTCTTATTCTGTTGGCTACTTATTTACCCTAATTAGCATAATCTTATCCCAACCTCACCTAACTATTGTGAGACCATCAGTTCCTGACTGAAAGGGAATGCTGTTGGTATGTGCCGTTTCTATTATCTTGCTTATTAACTTAATCTAAGATCTAAGTTTATTAAAATAAGCCTCTTCTATTATTTCTGCTCTATTTTCTTATTAACTTCATTTAAGTCTTAAAATAAGCCTTTTCTGTTCTTTCTACTTAATTATAACCTATGTTATAATTTTACTTGCAATTGTCTCTTTTATAACCTATATATTATAAATATAAATACAAGTGTCTCTTTTCTATTATAGTCTGTCTTCTTTTATTATGATATTGAATTCTCTTTAATTCTCTTATGTTATATGACAATCTTGGCTTGGGACTACGCCCGATTGTCACAAATTTACTTACCATAATAACTGATTTTCCTTTATTCTATTATCTGTGCAGTAATTGTAGATCTAGGTATATTTCTTTTAATTGCTTCTAGTCTTGTCTAATAATTAACTTGATTCCTTCTTTAATTCCTTTAATTCTTCACTTTATTTTCTTATATTCTAGGAAGTAGTTCTATTCTATTTGGTTGGTTACGAAAACTGTGTTAAAAATCCATTTCCATATTTTAATACTAAATGAAACTATAAACAATAATCTGTAACTACAAGATATATTTTTTATTATTTTTTTACTTTTTGGATAGTGCAAAATACAGTAGTTTCTCTATTTTTCACTAATTCCTTTATTCTTTCTTTTATTCTTGCAGTTACGTTTATCGTTATCTTTTAAATATCAAACTATAGAAATGCATTCTATTTTATAAAGCAACTAATTAATCTATCACTAACTTCCCTATCAAGTTATTAAATTTTCCCTTTTAATTTATTTTTCCCCGTTTTTAAGCATAATTTACTGCAAATTTCTATTTTTCTCTTTTTATTTCAGCTTCTCTTATTTTACATCTAGTTTTTGTAAATCTAGTGTTCTTCAATTTTAGTCCGTATTTGCGAATTCTTCTCTTTACTATTTTATTCACGTAAAAGGGAATAAAAAGAAACTAACATTTACAGACTAAATTTTAACTTCAAAATAGATGTAAATAACTGTAAATTTATTACTTTTAGGCTTACGTCTTTCTCTAACTGTCAAGCCTAATACTGTTCATATTTAATTGGATTACTATCTTCCTTTTCTCCAAATAAATAATAATTAAATATAAGCTCTCTTATACAATTTACAGTCTCCGCGTAACTAATTAATAGAATTAATTATTGAAATAAAATACTGAATAAAATTATTTAATGGGAATCTAACGATAATATATCATAAACGTAAAAGACATATAATTAAATCCACTCACCTGTCATCCTTAGCTTTAAATCTCTATCTTCTAAAATTATTATGCCGTTCTACAACTTCCCTCCTTTAATTTGTTGCAATTCTCTATTTTGTTCACATATATTTTATTTCGGTTTATTTGGTGAAGATTTGTGAGAAATAGGAGAAAAGAATGAAGAAAGAAGACATTGTTTACTGTAAGAGAGGGATGAAGAAAGTGACGGCTGATGGAACAAATTACACTACGTTCTCTCTCAAATAGATGCAGCCCACTAATTATCTAATTAATCCTCTACTTAATGGATCCTTCAATTAATTTTATGTGCAGCAATATACTGCCTATATGTACACATTCAAATCTAGGTCAACTATTATTTCTTTTCCTTATTAATTGACATTTTCTACTGATTACGTTACAATCCTAATTAATAGCCCCATTAATGGATTAACATGTCACCTCTATTAGTTAATTTCCCTAATTAATATTTTACACATTGTAATGTTTCGTTAATTGGCATGTTAATTAATTCCACCATTCAATTAACATATATATTTAATATGCATATTTTTTTTTATCCAGATTTGAATTTGAACATTTATTTGTTACATTTATATGTAAACCTCTTTAAATTGAGGGATCTGATATATATACACACACGTTATATATTAATCTCTAATATTAATTAATTGCACTTTTTAGCTGATTCTGTTTGCAATGTTAATTATTCCCTTTATTTTTTTCCTCTTACATCTAGTTCTCTTAATAATACTATGAATTAATTGCAAATGTTTATAATTGATAAAATTTCCATATTTGCATATGTAATTGTTTCTGATGCTAAAACTTCAAATGGCTATAACTTCTCCGTTTGAAGTCCATTCAGAAAACATTGTATATGGAAGTTGATCAGAAAATTGCCACGAACACAATTGTTTAAGTTTTGTGGTCAAATTCCAACGTTAGCAAAAATTCATTTTTCAATATTTTCATAGTTATCAATTAAATTTATTTTTAATTATATAAAAATGCGGGGTGTTACACTAGGGGAAGAGATCGGTGCCGACTTGTTTACACACATATCGGCGCCGACTTGTTTAGCATCCTACTAGATCTCTCCAATTTCACACAAGCCATTGTTTACCCCTTCCATGTGTTCTCAAGTGATTTCCAAGGATTTTGGACAACCTATTATGAGAGTTGAAAAGTTAACAGCTAAAACTACAGAGCAAACCAAGCAATGAAAGAACGATCACCGAAATCAACCAATGATCGATGAAAACAACATGGGACACCTTAAAAAAGAGAAAGAAGAAGAGTGCAAAAGAGTTTGACCAAATTGGAGCAACACAAACATGTCGGCACTGACATGAACAAGTCGGTACCAACATGTTTGTACATCTCAGTGGGTCATACGAATTTTCACACTTCTTCGGGCTGACATTTAAGCTCTGCTCCAACATGACTTCTGGCCCAACATGACTGTTTCCCCATAAATACAAACCATAGAGAAATCAAAACATGATTTGGTGTCTGCATCACTACGCGAAAGCTCTGCCTCTTCTTCATCTTCTATCTCCACACAATAGTCAATAAGGCAGCTACTTTGGGCAATTCTAAGACTTAGAATCTATCTAACCCCTAACTTGTGACTTATTCTCTTTCAAATCTTTTGTAACCTCAAACAAACTACATCAAATCTATAAGCAACAAAGCTATAAAGTGGACATAGGCCATAGATTTCCGAACCACTATAAAATCTTGTGTCTCTCTACTTAATTTCTGTTGTTTTCCTTCTATTTCAACTGTTATCTGCTAGATCTAGGTCTTACAGGTTCCTATAATCTATTCTTGGGTGCTAATCCATTTTTGGCGTCAACATTGTAGTGCTTTCATTGAGAAAACTAAACCAAGGCTTTGATCTAGCTCTCTACTTTGGACTGCATAAGATCCAAAAGTTAAATCCGAAAAGTTTGCTTGGAGAAATTGAAGATTTGTTATTCCAATAGCTCCATGGAAAGAAAAATCTAAAGATGGAAGATCTATAAGAGCAACAGTTGGTGGTGATGAAGCAAACAACTACCAAACAGAAGTAAATAATGGAAATTCGCTACCCAGATCTTCTACTCAATTGCAAGTTGTCAATAAAGAAGAGCTTAATCAGATTATCAACGATTTAACCAGAAATATATTAATAGTCAAAGAGTCTCTCATTGATAAGATGGATGCATTGCCAACTTTGCAACCGCCAATAACAAGAAGATGTAAAAGGGAAACTATTCCTACAATAGAACAAGAAAATTCCTCCATTTCAGGTCTAAACTGGAGGAATGGAAAGAAAAGATAGAAGGAAGCAACTGCTGGAGTTGCGGGGTACATTGCAGGAGGAAGTAGGGGGATTCTCCCTATAAGGAGACAGGATGGTGTCGATTGAAAACAACTTGGGGCCGACCCAAACTTTGGGGTGAACACTCCTTAAGAAGGCAACATCGTGCTTGTTTCAGACTCCAAAGAGGATATGCAACATGATGGCGGAGACTTGGGATTGAATACTGGTGTTAACGGATAAAACGCTAGAGCTGAAGCTCAAACAGCCGTGGTAAGACCAACTGCATACCATTGAAACACTGAAAGAGTGGTTCTCCCGCAGAATGGAGATCCTAGGCTTCTGTTGGCAAACCAAGATTATTAGTAGAGTCAAACACTTGGGGTAGCCTTTAGCAACCGACTTGCTGATAACTGCGCAAGCGAAGAATACATCGCTGACATAGTCAAACGATTGATGGAGGAAATCAGGAGGAGGAAAAATGAAGAGTGGGGATCTATGCCGAGTCGAACCCCTTTTACTACGAATGTCCTGAGGGAAGAATATCCCTGAAGATTCACCATACCGACTATGCCATCGTACAATGGAACAACGTACCCTAAAAAGCACTTGTTTAAATACGAATGGCATATGGATGAAGCTAGAGCTATAGATGTCGTCCCTTGTAGGTGATTCCCTATCTTCTTGGAAGGAGCAGCCTCCATGTGGTTTACAAGACTCGCACCAAAGTCTATTTCCACTTTTGATGAGTTGGCAAGAAAGTTACTGGAACAATTTAGACTTCACAATGCACGACCAAAGGATGTGATGTCCTTATCTTGCTTTTCCTAAAAGTCCAATATACCACTGAAAGCTTTCTTGAACCGGTTTGACATCGTAGTTACTAAGGTGAGCAATCCAAAGGAAGACATGGTATTTATGGCTTTAGCCATGCCATTCATTTGGATACGGATTTGGTAAATGGATTAAAATGAAGCAACCGACTACCATGGACGAATTTCGTCGAAAGGTAAACCTGTTTCTAAGGCTGGAAGAAGCAAGTATGTTCAAGGCAGAACCGTCGATGAGCAACTGAAGGAAGTGATTCAAAGTAATGTTGTAGTTAAACAGGATGGAAACAGTTCTGTAGCAGCTGTAGGAGGTGCAGGAAAGAATGCAAATCTGAAAAAGAGGAACTAGAATTTTGGTAGGCGTGACAGGAATAGAAAATGCTAGATGAATCTAAGGCCCAAAGACCATACACCGTTTAATAATAGTTTGGAAAATATCTACCTTTGCCACTCAGGGAACTGAGTGATACAACAAATCGCCCAAGAGGGAATCGTCCGAACAACAAAAGCGATCGGGGAAGTTTTGCCGCTTCCACGAGACTCACAAGGCATAATACAAATGAGTGTCGGCATTTGAAAGACTTGATTAAGGAATTGATGAGGAACAATAGCTCCAGTAGTACATGAAGAAATCACAAAAACCTGATTAACTTGCTAGACCACAAGCGCTAAACGCTCAAGGAAATCAGTCCGGACCCAGCGGAGAAGGGCCCATACAAACGGATCAAAGGTTAGTTATAAACACCATTATTGGAGGACCTCATCCAGCGTAGAAGAGTTGGGTGAAATGCAACGATATGCCAGTTCTTTGAAGCATGCTCCTCAGGAGAGTTGCTAGGTCGTTGAATACAGAGCTCCAACTAAGCAACAAAGGATGATTACCTATGACATCATATTCCAAAATAGAGACACCGAAGACATTAAACCACCAAATCTGACCCAATAGTAATAACGGTTAGGCTCGATCTAGTAGTTGTACATCGAGTTTTGGTCCACAGTAGGAGTTCGGTCAACATTCTATTTCGAAAAACATTTGGCAAGATGAAAGTAACCATGAAGTCTGTGACCGCCTACTGAATGAAGATTCAGGTATTTACAGGTGAACCTAAGCAACTGGTTGGGACAGTCGATCTACCTGTAGAACTCGGAGAAGAGAGTGTGTGGTCCTTATCTAGATATTTGTGATTGTTGATGAGTATTCTGCTTACAATGCTTTCTTAGGCCGACCGGCACTCGCTGACTTCAGAATCCTTTGGTTCCATGGTGTCTCACGATGAAATTCCAAATGGAGAACGGGATAGGAGTAATAAGAGGAGACTAAAGCCTTGTAAGAGAATGCTATGTTGCAGAATTTCGTGAATCAAAGCACCGTGAAAAAGGAAAGAATGTGGGGCAACTCTCTACATTCGTGAATCTCAAGCATAGCAATTATAGAACCGCCTCTGGCTCGGGGACCATAACCACTTCGATAAGGCTATGGACCCTAGGAAGATGAGTACAAGGGAGGTACGGGCAGCACCGACGGAGTTTACGGTGTCTGTCCTTATCGACATGGATGACCCAACTTAGGTCTTGAAAGTAGGTTCGCAGCTGGGAATCAAGATGTAAAATGAATTGATAAAATTTCTTCGTACCAATATGGAAGTGTTCGCTTGGACGCATTTCAATATGTGCGGGAGACCACCGGAGATAGCATGTCACGCACTTAATATCAATCCCTAGTTCACACCGGTATGGAAAAAGAGATGCAGTCTGGATCCGAAGCGATCTGCTGCATTGGAGGAGGAAATAGATAAGCTTTTGGCCAATGGTTTCATCCGCGATGCAACATATCCTGAGTGGGTGTCGAATCCTATGTTGGTCTGAAAATCAAATGGAAAGTGGCGAACTTGCGTCAACTACTCAAATTTGAATAATCCTCGCCCAAAGGACAGCTTTCTAAACCCTAGAATCGACCAATTTGTTGATGGAACCGTGGGTAACGAACTGCTCTCATTTATGAATGCCTACTCAGGATATAATCAGATTATGATGCATGAGCCTAATAAAGAGAATACCAGCTTCATCAACGATCTAAAGCTATATAGCTACCGCGCAATGTCATTCGGCTTGAAAAACATTGGAGCTACTTACCAGAGATTGGTGAACACAATGTTCAAAAACCAAATCGGACAAACAATGAAAGTATATATGGATGACATAATAGTGAAATCACGAATGTCTGAAAATCACTTGGATGATCTCTCAGAGAAGTTTGAGATCCTCCAAAAATATGGAATGAAACTGACCCACTGAAATGTTCATTCGTGTTGCTTTAGGGAAATTTCTCGAATTCATAATGAATGCAAGGGGCATTAAGACTAATCCGGAGTAAATTGCTGCACTACAGAATGTAAAGCCCCGATGACAAAAAATGAGTTGCAAAGTTTGAATGGAAAGATCGTAGCATTGAGCAGATTCATATCTAGAGCAACAAATAAGTGCATACCATTCTTCAATGCATTAAAGAAGGGTAAATAAAACTTTAATTGGACTCAAGATTGTCATACCGCTTTTGAAGAATTACTATGACACATGGAGAAACCACTGGTTCTGTCCAAACCAGCGGATGGAGAAGATCTATTCATTTACGTGGTAGTGTCTGCCCATACATTAAGTGCGGTACTTGTGCGTGAGGAAGCTAGGAATCAACGACCCGTATACTACATTAGCAAGGGGTCACCGGAGCTGAACAAAACTACCTGAAGTTGGAGAAACTGGCATATTGCTTGCTGATAGCATCAAGGAAACTGCAACCGTACTTCCAAGCTCATCCAATCAAGAAGTTTACGGATTAACCCTTAAAACAAGTACTCTACCATGCTGAGACTTCAGGACGGCTTCTGAAATGGAACACCAAGTTAAGCCAATATGATGTAACATATCATCCTCTAAAGGCAATCCATAGACAGATGTTGGCTGACTTCATCGCTGAATTCATGATGTAGGATGACGAGGAGGAGGATACTACGGTCGTAGTATCGCAATGGAAGTTGTTCGTCGATGATGCATCTAATGAATTCTTCTTAGGAGCGGGAGTTGTGCTTGAAACTCCTGAAGGATGTTTGATTTGTTATGCTTTATGGCTAGAATTTCCTAATACTAACAACGAGGCAGAGTACGAGGAGTTAATAGCAGGATTGAAGATTGTGAAGGAAGTGGGAATAAAAACTCTACATATCAACAACCACTCTCATCTAGTCGTCTGTCAGTTGTAGAAAGAATATCAAGCTAAAGGAGGGAATCTTTGCTCAGTGGCATTGAACACTACACAATAACTCATATTCCTAGAGGACAAAACATGAAGGCCGATTATTTAGCCAAACTGGCCAATTCTGGAGAAGCACGGTCAATTAGGACTGGTTCCATTATAAGTATTATTTGCTTCTAGCATTGATCAAATGGATGTCGATTGGGTTCCAAAGATCGTGGAAGAAGAAGAATCATGGATGATGCTGATCAAGGAAAATCTACTCGGAGGGATGCTCCCCAGGGACTAGAATGAACAAAAGAAGCTCCTCCGAAAGGCATCGTGATTCATAATGCAAGATGGAGTGCTGTACCAGAGAGGATTCTCTGTCCCTTGCTCATGTGTGTAACCAAAGATGAAGCAAGAAAGATCCCCATGGAAATCCACGAAGGTAGCTCTACGATCACACTGAAGGGCAAACGTTGGCGAAAAAGGCTCTTTGTTATGGATATTTCTGGCCGATAGTAAATAAAGATGCATCAGACTACACCATATGGTGTGATCGGTGCCATAGGTTTACGAAGATCCTGAGAGCCACATCTTCAGAACTTACGCAAATGGTCAACTCTTAGCCATTTGCAATACGAGGAATCGATTTAATCGAAGTACTACAAATAACAAAAGAAGGAGCTAAATACCCGATCATTGCAGTTGACTACTTTACAAAATAGGCTGAAACAAAACCGCTTGCCACTATTACTACTAAAAAAGTGATTAAATTCATAATGAAAAATATTATTTGTAGGTTGGAGTACCGCAAAATATCATCACAAATAATGGAACTCAACTCGAGAGTGCGAAGTTCAAGGACTTCTACAAGTGCTACCTGATTGAGAAGAGTTTTTCTATGGTAGCACATCCACAGGCAAATGGGAAAGTAGAGGCAGTGAACAAAATTATAAATTCCACTATAAAGAAAATGCTGATAAAAGCAATAAGAAATTGGGTTAATGAGCTTCCGCTTGCACTATGGGCTTACAGAACGACACACAAATCTACGACCGGACACTCACCATTCGCTTTGGCATATGGCTTAGAAGCTTTGATACCTCTAGAATTGGAAGTTCCCACTCATCATAGAAGAAACTTCAATCAAAGAGAAAACGAGTAACTCCTGCTCGAATCACTCGACCATATTGATGAGAAGTAGGAGGAAGCTGAATCGAGAACTGCTGCTCACCAAAAGAGAGTGGCACGACACTTCAATGCAAAGGTTCACAATCGTCTCTTCGAAGTGGGAGATCTCATTCTGAAATGGATCTTCTTGGGTACAGAAGCGCTTGGCCCAAAATGGGAAGGACCCAATATGATTGACCAGAAACTTGGAGAAGGAACATTCAAGTTAGTGAGCATCGATGGAATTCTGATTCCACGTGCTGGAACAACGACTCTCTACGGCACTATTACATTTGATACCTATCTATGTATTTTCTATTTCGCAAATAAGCCATCCTAGAACGCTGGGGGCATTGTAAATAGGCAGGACTTGCCTTTTTTCTTCTATTTCTTCAACAAAGCTAGCTTCTTGAACTAATGGAACCGCGTTCTTGTAAACAAACCGTCGAGTCAAAGGAGAAAATCGACTCAAACTGTTGGATCAACGGGGAAAATCAAACCAAACCTTTTAAGAACCGGCATGCTTCGGAAACGTCAGGAAGATTCAAAACCGTCGAGTTAACAGGAAAAATCGATTCAAACTGTCGGATTGGTAGGGAAAATCGATCCACACCTTCTGAGAGTTGTTGTTGCTCCGGCAACATTGGGAAGGCCCGTATCCCTATGCACCAGACTATAAGTAACACGTCGCTTCTTGAACCGATGGATCCACGTTTTTATATGCAATCTCCTCGTGTGCCTTACAATAAGCTGCACGTCGCTTCTTAAACTAATGAAACCACGTTCTTGTTAGCAATCTCCCTGTGCGTCACACAATAAGCCGAACGATGCAGGACACTTCTTGAACCAATGGAACCGTGTTCTTGTAAGCAAGACCCCTGTGTGCTACTAAATAAGCCATACGACTGAGAAAATACTTCTCAATCTACGGTAAGAAGTATGGAGTCCCAAAACCGCCGAGTCAATGGGGAAAATTGACTCAAACCGTTGGATCGATGGGGAAAATCGATCCTAACTTCCTAAGTACTAGTATTGCCTCTGGGAAATGCTGGGAAACCCTTCGATTTTCTAGTTATCGGTATTACCTCGGTAATATCGAGAGACCATCAAACTTTCTAAGTACCGGCATTGCCTCGGCAATATTGGAAAAGTTTTCAAATGCAGGGTCGATGAAAGATCAATCCCCATTTTCCAAGGATCAACGTTGCTCCAACAATTCCAAGAAGATTTAAAACCCGACTATGAAAATCGACTCAAATCCCCAGATCAATGGTGGAAATCAAGCCATATCTTCTATATATTGATGTTGCCTTGACAACGCTACAAAACAACAAATCACTAAAAATGATCGAGAAATCAACTCCTAATTGTCAAAAGTTGACATTGCCTGAAGATAGGCGATGACGAAAGGAATAAACTGGACCCCAGAGATAGGCGATTGTGAAGGAGAATCCAAAGAATTGAGCTGTTCGTGCATGAGTTTTCAAAAATAGAAATTAATGCATGAACAAGATCTTAGTAGTAGGCTCGAAAGAAATCGATCGTAGTCAAGGAACCTAACACCTGGAATCGAGTGAAAAAACCGCAAGTTCCCATAGATGGAGCTATTACACAATACAAACTAGGGAAACTGAACGGGTTTCTCGAAATACCCGGTCTCTTAATCAAGTGTTTAAATCCAGTGTTCGGAATAACCAACCCTGTAGAGTGGGTGGGAAACACACCGACACTTGGTCGAGAAGAGCTCTGCTGAGCCCGAGTAGAAAATAGCCGTGGAGTTTCTAAACTAAGACACACTACAGCTCTGTTACTCCGAACTTGTGCAGTTAAAGCCCCACTAAAGCCACACAAAATCCCCATTATATCCCATAGCACTCTTCGACAGCTATGCTATTTCAGTTTACTGCAATTAAACAGTAAATCCACTTTAAGCTCTGCTATTTTCTGTTACATCCGCTAAGTCAAAGCTTTTTATTACCCACTTTAGCAATACTAATATACAAAGGTTGATTTGACTAATTATCGTTTAAATAAAATCAATAAAGTTAGGGTAAAGACTTAATTTTAAGACATAAGTGTACAATATAAGTTGGAGATCTATCGTAGTCACTAGATCTAGTCTGCATAAATCATGATATTCTTTGGTTTTATCATATAAGATTAAAAAATATTTCATTTTCCTACACAAATGATGTGAGAATGAGAATAAATTAACTTCTAATATTTTTTTATATCTAATGAACCTTTTTGCACCTCCGCTATTTTCTGCTATATCCCCGCTTTATCCCCGCTATAACTTTTTGTACCTTCACCGCTAAACGTTTTAAGTGCATAGCGCCGAACAGAATATTTTGGCAGTCGCAACAGAGCTAAGTAATATAGTATGCTAAATAACTATAGGAATATTATTTACAAGCATAGAGCTATGGTAAATAAACAAGTTATGTTATTTACATGCATATGGTTGCGGTAAATATACACATCACATCACACAAAACAACAAGATATATGAAAATTGTAGAACTTGCAATCGTATTATATATACTTGTAGTAGTACACAAGAGAGATTACAATAGAAAAGCTAATCTTTCATTACTAATATCTTTTTCTATACATGGACAAACAGTGGGCACTGTACCTGCACAATATCGGCCAGTTTAAGACTCAAAAGAAAAGAAAAAGTACAGACTTGGTTGACAAAAAAACACACCAAAACCAAAAGCGCTCCACTCCATCAGCACTTAATCAACTCATCACTTCTTACCACCCCGGCGGGGGTTGATCTTCTTCTACTTTTCGCCCTTCTTCTTTTCGGAAGGAGTCTAGTCTCCAAAATGATTGCGCCCTTCTCCGGCACCAAAATCAAGTTCTTTAGATCCATTGGCGGGCATGTTTCAAAGCTTTTTCTTGCCAGTCTTGATCGTAAATGGTAGAAATTTGGGCTAGGCATCGCCTAGTTCCGTCTTCAACTTCATCTTCTCTTTAGTCACTTACTGCAACCACTAGGCCATCGTCTCTTCATTAGTCAGATCAGAAGCACCAATAATTTGGATGCCCTCTTCTAGCGACACGGAGATGTCTTCCAATCCTTCCAAGGCCGCAATTCATTGAGCATCGAATTCAGGACCGAAGCTGGAGTGTTGGATCGGAGCAGTCGTGCCTTTGGAAATAGCAGACGAGGTAGTGAAAATCACTTCGGTGCCTAAACTCTGAGAGATGGGGGGCAGAAACGAGACATCCGACTGACTTATAAGTTCATGAAGAGAGTTGTAAAATTTAGTAAAGGACTCAGGAGTGAAATTGAGTTGTTGGAGCACTAGAGAAATGAGAGAAATACCTAAATCAGGACTCTTCTCAACTTCAAACTCACCTACTACTGGGACAGGGATATAAGGCTCAGTTGTTACAATGGCTGACAAAGAGAGAATAATCATCACCGACTCTCTAGACTTAGAAAGAGACACTTCATGCTGACCTGAAGAGCTAAGGCCCGTGAGAGCACTAGTAGCATTAGCAGAAGCATTGTCATCCTTTTCGGTGAGACTTGCCATCCCTACAAAAAGGATCTCAATCTCTTTAGCACCAAGATACTACACCATCAGCTCTACTTCAGAGTGATTATTTCCAGTGCGGTGCAACACCTTTTTCTATGCATCAGCAAGAGTCGCAAGGTAATCATTCCCCAACTACTTCAGATTTCTATACATAATAACGATTGCATTAGAGTGTTGAAGATTGTAGTTCAGCTCTTCCCTTTCTCTTGCTCTCGGTTCATCCTCGACGACCTTTGCCACTTCAAGATCTTTTAGCTCAGTTCGGTAAACTGCGAGTTCAATATCATTCGCAAGCTTCTCAGTCGATAAAGTATCCATCTTCACGGCTAGCCCTTTATTCTCTTCTTGAAGCTTTCGGTTCTCCTTACAAAGACATTCGAGCTCGAATGCATGTTCGAAGAGGGCCTGGTCTTTAGACCGTATAACTTCATATTTTTGAATGAGTGCTTGGACTTCTCCTTAGCTTGTTTATTGAAATTTGCACCTTCAGTAAGAGCGACTTTTAGCTCGTTTCTCAACACTATTATGGCCCGGTCTTAGGTTTGTTTCAATTCCTCCATCAACTTGTACGTGCTTGCTTTTTGTTTAATGGTGAATTTTCTTTCTCTAATAACTTTGAGATCGTCTTCTCGCTCCTTAATCTTCCTCTCATGCTCGACACTTTCTCTTTTAAGTGACTCAATTTGTGTGTAGTTGAGTCGATTTATGATGTGCACGTAAATGTTTATATTTTTACCACCATATTTAATCTATTTAAATTAAATAAATGATCGTATTGGGTATTTTAACTTGTTTAAACCAAAATTTAAATTATTTGAAATTGTCACTTATTCATCTTCATATAGGGGCAAAATGGTCATTTTTATGCATTTATTAAATTGTGAAAATTTACTTGTAATTTTCTATGTTGTTTTGTAGGAAATTTGGTGAATTTTACAAGTGGTTACATAATGATATATGCATGCACAAGAGTGAAGAGAACAAATGAAGATGGAAATAATGCAAAGTGAAGATAATAGAGAACCCCACCTACCTACCTACCTTAATGTACATATTAGAGGCTAATGCACATGCTTATGGAATTAATGGCTTCATGTACACTTAAATGAGGATTATTTGAAGCTAATGATTACTTGGCCTCCACACTTCCTAAGAGGGTATTTTGGGCATTCCCCAGAAATATGAATTAGGGTTTAACACATGTATAAAATCCCCTTATGTTTCATGTAACTCTCCTCTCCCTTAGTCTCTCTTTAGTTTAGTTTAGGCTCACAAATAAACAAGCTCTTCCCTTTCTCTTTTCATGGCTACTTAGCCATTTTTATTTCATGTACTTTTCCTTTTTTTTATGCAATGTAATTATTGTTTCCTTTTAATTACATGTTCATTTCCTTTCATGCTAGTAGTGTAGATTTTCTTTTATGCAATTAGAATAGTTTTCTTTCATTTAGCTTTCATTTTGCTTTCTTTTTGCTTTCATGTTGCAAGCTACATTTGTTAATCAAATGACAAATATGAGAGTCTAAACCCCTTCAATTTAGGGGTAATGAAGCTCTCTAATTATGTAACTTCAACTATTTGTTAATTCATGCTCTCTTTTTGTGCTTAATGAAGAATGATTGAAGTGGTTTAATTGTTGTTTTTGCCTTGAATTTGATAGTCTATATTGTTGACACCAAATAGACTATGCTTAAACAATCACTAACACAAATGCCTCTTCATCAAAATATGATTATGGCATAAGAAAGTGATTTGAAATTAAAATTTGATGGTCTATATTTCTAATCAATAGTTAATAGGCCATACTTAAAATAGATTTCATTTTCATTTTCATTGTCAAGTTTCATGAAAGTTAGTAAGTGGTTTAAGGGGTGTGTCAAAGTTTGATGGCTTATGTTGGCTAACTAATAGCACAAATATGTCATACTTATGATAGACACATCAATTAAAACACTAATGACCATAAAAGAGAGATTATGATTTCATATGTGTTGAACTACATAATCTAGAGAGTGGATTTATTCTCTAAATTGTCATTTAACTCCTATATTTGCATTTCTTTTCTTTTAGTTAGTTAGTTAATTCCCTAATTCTCTAGCTTAACTTTCACTCGACTTTGGTTTAATTTGATTGAATAGATTTTTAAAATCATCAATTACCTGCGGATCGACCCGTATTCTCCATGTACTACAAGTGTACGCTGTGCGCTTGCAGTTATATTTTTAATTTAAATTCGTTCGACGGTTTTCTAAACCGATAGAATTTCCATCAACGAACAAGTTTTTGGCGCCGTTGCCGGGGAATTTGCTTTGATTTTAATTTTCTATTCTTCGGATTAGTGTTGTTTGATTTTATTGTGTGTTCATTTTGTGTGTTTGTTTGCATTTAAAAAAAAGAAAAAAAATATTGTGTGTTTGTTTAATTTTTGTGTGCTTGTTTCTTATTTTCTAGTTTTTTTTTGCATTTGTATAAAAAAAGAGGCATACACAATTTCAAAAGGAAAAAAAAAGATATTTTATTGCATTCACATCTTTTTACATTCACATTTCATTTTCTCCTTTTATTTACATTTACAAAAAAAATTTCTGTGCATATATCAGTGCACTGTTGCACCTTACTGTAGATCAACATTCTCTGTGCACAGCCCATGTTTCTGCCCTCTGCTTCGACAGTCCTCTACCTGAATTCCGCCATTCTTGCTACCGCTATTCAGTTCATCAACCACTGACCAAAAAAAAACCCTGACCACTTCAACATTTTCATACATTACATTCACCATCCATTCAATCTGAAACTGCTGTCACAACATCATACATTCAACTTGCAAATTTGCATTGACATTCATCATCCCCCTTCATTTCTGCCCACCTCTGCAGCACATACTGTTATCAACTCCATACAACAACGTTCAACTCTGCTACAAACACTACACATCCTATCACTGCGGTTCAACATCCTATCAGTGCACACATTTCTGCCATCAACCATCATTGAACCTACATAATACATCTCCAACCACTCTGCCTAAAACAACAACTCACACTTGCAGCCAAAACATCTCATACAATCAGTCATCACACTTTACAACAGTGCATTCACTTCCAAACTACTATTGCCTTGCATAAATCACCTCAGCAACTTCTTTCAATCACATACAAGTGCACAGTGCACAACTGCATTTCATACTTCAAAGTTACCACCTGAACTTCAAACTTCAGTTCACCATTCATCACAGTTCTCAAAATTGCTACCATTCATCGAAACCATTCATCAACTGCCTGTCATCAACATACATTCTTTCACCTTCTTTCAAAACGTCCACATCACATTTCTACAACTTTAGCCATACACTTTTACTTGTCCCCTAACAACTAACCATCCACAAACTGTGACAGCATCACCTCTGATCAACTGACAGACTGCTGCTACACTGGCCTGACTTACTTCATACCCCCACTCCCTTGCTTCATACCACAGCATCATAACTCCAAACCATCCCCATCCACTTGTCCCTGATACACTGCCTGAAACAACACAAACACTCCTACCATCCCAAACTTCTAACTGCCTGCAGCAGTCCAACCTCCTTTGTCATCATCACCCAAGTCAACAACATACCCCCTTCCTCCACCAACAAACATCACCAGTGCTCCTAAGCACCTCTGCCCCTTCCTTAGATTTCGCCTAATCACCAATTCACGACACCCTACAACGTTTGCTACCCAATTCACCTCGCCTACATTGACTTCACAACCGGACATCACCTCCACACTACACTACAAAACATCACCATCGTCTACAACCAACCACACTTCTTCCATCTTCCCAAATCCAGCAAGCCAATCCTCAACCGCAACCTCGAATTACAACCACGACCACCGTCTCGCCATCCACAACCAAAATCCAACTGCCTGCACTAAATTTGAGCAACCCGAGCTCGAAAATTCTCCCAATTCACCAGAAATTATCGCTTCAAACACCCCTTCCAATCGAAGAAACGAACTAGCGACCTATTTATCAAAAATTGGCTATTGCGATTTTGTTTTTACTTTTTTTTGGTTTTTGATTTTGACTGCCCAGAATAATTCTCTGTCTACACGAACTTAATAGAAAAGGAAGGGGTATCGGATTTGACGGTTATAATCGATTTTGGGCCGGTTAGATTTAGTTTGGGCTGTGTTCGTTTGTGCTTTTGATTCTCCTTTGTTTTTTGGTTCTAAAAAAAAAGAAAAACAAGTTTCAATTTGGTTAATTTTCAATCTGTTTTGTTGGTTTTATTCTCACTTGTTTGTCTTGTTCTGATTTGATTTCTATTTCAATTTAAAATGGTACTTTTAAGTTTCCTTTCCAAAAAAAAAATTCAAAAAAAAAACCAAAGAGTCTCTTCCAAAAAAAAACGGGGGTTGTTTTGAATTTGTTTTGTTTTTCATTTATTTTAGTTTCTTTTTTGATATAAAAAAACAATTGTATATATCTTGTTGTAAATTTCAGGTTGCCAAAGCAGATTGGAAAAGTTGCTTGCTTCGCTCAACTGTTGCCCAAAAATAATTGCTTCGCTTTGCTTTATAAAAAGAAGAAAAAACTGCTTGCTTGATATATCTATTGTTTTTATTTGCCTTGCATTGTATATATCTCTTGTTTTTATTTTAGTTGCATTGTTGATTGCTTGCATTTGCATATATATATATATTTAAAAAAAATTCAAAAATTAAAAAAAAAAAAATCCATTCGTAGTTGCATTGTTAATACACGTTTAATTTCTGCTTTGCATCTCATCCTAGAATTTTGATTAGTAATAACGGTTAGACATCGATCACTTTTAATTGTGTATTGACAAGTTGTCTTCTTTGAACAATTTAATTTCTCGGTGTCTAGGCTACGGCAGAGTAATAACCATTTATAAATATTACGGTGATTCGTAAATATTATAGTGGTTGTTCCTCTGAAGGTACTTAAACCTTCGGTTGCATTGCTACCGTGATTCGTGGTGCACCGATAACCCCTGCCCGTTACCTGGCTGAGAACTATCTTGTTGATTTAAGACAAAGTGTGATTATACAATTTTGGGTTAACTTAGGATAAATCATTTGTAATTAACTTTGCATTCATTTAATTGCATTAGCTCATGCATATTTAAAAAAAAAATCAAAATCCAAAACTAAAAAAAAATTAAATATTTCTTAACTTGGTTTTTTTTCCTTTTCCTTTGAAAATTTTCAAATCAAAATTTACTTAGGTTTTTTTTAGAAAATCAAAAATCCAAAAAAAAAATATAAAACCTTTTCAAAAACAAAAAAAATCGAAAAACCAAAAAAAAACAAAAATCAATTTTCCTTTTGAAAAATAAATTTTATTTGTAAATATTTTTCCTTTATAAAAAAAAACCAAAAAAATTCTTGAAAATGTCTGAATTTCCATATTCACTTGAATTTTACAATAGTTATGAAAATCAATATAATCCATATGATTTCACTCCAAATTCGTATGGATATTTTAACAACAACTATTATTTAAATGATTCGAATTTTGAACAACAAAGTTTTCAAAACGATGACCAACCCTCGATTCTCGAAAATAGCATTTCATCTCTACTTGAAATTTCTACACAACAAAATCAAATAATAAATGATTTGAGTAATTCATATTTGTGTAATAACTCGAGTCAAGGATTTCAAAATTTGAATTCAATTCAAAATTCAAACGATCTCGATTATAACCCATGCCAATTCAATTTCGAACTCCAAAATGAATTTCAAACTCAAAATGAAAATGGAAACAACTTTTCAAATGAATTTGGCAATGGGAATAATCTTAACCACGCTACGATTGAAAATCTACGTTCTCAACAAATTCAAAGTGAAAATCCTCATGCTAATAACTATAAATTGGATTTTGTTGAGCAAATGAATGAAATTCACAATGATCACACAGATTCGTTGTTTGAAACATATATGAAACAACGTGAAAAACAAAATCAAATCCCAATGTGTGACGAGTCAAGTGACAATCCATCTTTTACCCAAATCGATGATTTTCAAATAACAACTTTTGAAATTAAAAATAACAATCTTACTGAAGTTGTTGAAAACACGGTAATTGAGTTGGATTTCAATTTTTTCGAGGGTGTAGAACCAAATTTAAGATTCGACCTTCCTTTTCTCGATTCCAAAAATTTAAATGCAACAACTTTGGATTTTGAACTTAATATATACGATGAAGTTGTTGATAATCCAAATAAGGAAGACGAATTCAATGAACACGATTTCTTTGGACTTTTCGAAAACGAGTTGTCGAATTCTGAAGGGGACGATTTGAATCATCATTTTGATTTTGAAATCGATGATAAGCTTGAATTTGGTGAAAATAAATTTGAATTTCAATCAATTATTCTATCAACCCCGAAAATCATCGAAAATAAAACAACTCGTACGATTTTTAATAAAACAACATTCGTTTTTTCAAATCAACATTCAACTCTGAAATCGTTTATGATTTGGTTTTTCGAGCTTGAGCTGTGTCTCGTATACTTGATGAGGCAAATGAATCGGTTTTTGGAAGACCGTTTCATTTACGCTTTGACGATATACTTTCTGATCCCGTGTAAATACCATTCATTTTCATATAAATAAAGGCCATTTTTATTTTTATTTTTCTCCTTTCACTTGGGTTGACTGTGGGGACACAGTCAAAATCAAGTATAGGGGGAGACTCATCATCATTTTCGATTTTTCATGGTTTATTTTTAATTTTTCTTTCCAAAATTAAAAAAAATTCTCAAAAAAAAACAAACAAACAAATTTTATTTTCTTAAGCATTTTAATTTATTTTTAAAGAAACACTATAAGATAAATATATGGTTTTGGTTTATTAAATTGAAATTTTTGAAAATTTATTCGTCTTAACAAAAATAAAAATGAAGTTTGATTACAAATAATAATGGTTTAACTAGTATATAGGAAGATTCATACGTGATAATTATGAAATATATCCTAATTGAAAATCTTTGTTTTAAAAAAGTGGTTGATTTAAAGTAAAGGATATAACATTTTTTTTGTCTTCTAAGTTAAGTGGTGCTAACATGATTTTGCAAAACTCTCTCTTTCTAAAAAAAAATCTGAAAAAGAAAAAACAGAAAAAAAACATTTGTATATATGTAAATATTTTCTATTAACACCTACGGTCGATAGGTGTGCACACTTGTGTGTACACTCGCCATGCTCTGTACCTTTCTCACGTAAGTCCGAAAGGCAGTGCATGATCGGTATATCTGGCCTCTGTTTATCTGAGCTAGGTGTATATATATAAAAATTCTTTTTAATAACGCCTACAGTCAATAGGTGTTCACGCTTGTGTGTTCACTCGCCACGCTCTGTATTCCCCTCACATCAGTCCGCAAGGCAGTGCATGGGTAATATATCTGGCCTCAGTTTATCTGAGTTAGGCATATGTAAATATTGTTAATATCAACAAAAATTTTAAAAGAAAAAAATAGAGAGAGTAAGCAATTGAAATCCAAGCACTGTTTTAACTTATTTGATTTGACTTGTTATTGAAAAGAAATGAAAAATACCACTTTGATGAACTTTGATAATCGATAAGAATCCATTTCATAGTTACACTACATAATCAACCGAAACAACGAGTTAAACTATAGACTATTTGCTTTGATAACTTGATTTTTATTAGAAATTTTGACAAGTAAAATGACTTAAATTTTCAAGATAATAACCAAAACCTATATTTAACTTATTTGTGTCAATTTAAAAATAAATCCTTCATTATAAATATTTTCAAAAACTTGCATTCATCTCCTTGTAAATAAATCTTGCATTGTGTAAATAGTTTCATTCTGCATTTGGATTTTGTGGGTAGTATCCGCTGAAAACCCTCACGAGACAACACTCGTCCTACTAGGGACACCCAAAGGTTTAACGGCTTGTTGCATACGCTCAATGCAATCGTGCTCCCTACGAAAACGGATTTATCTTAGTTTTTATTTATTTGAGGACGAATAAAAAGATAAGTGTGGGGGTATTTGATGTGCACGTAAATGTTTATATTTTTACCACCATATTTAATCTATTTAAATTAAATAAATGATCATATTGGGTATTTTAACTTGTTTAAACCAAAATTCAAATTATTGGAAATTATCACATATTCATCTTCATATAGGGGCAAAATGGTCATTTTTATGCATTTATTAAATTGTGAAAATTTACTTGGAATTTTCTATGTTGTTTTGTAGGAAATTTGGTGAATTTTACAAGTGGTTACATGATGATATATGCATGCACAAGAGTGAAGAGAACAAATGAAGATGGAAATAATTCAAAGTGAAGATAATGGAGGACCCCACTTACCCACCTACCTTAATGTACAAATTAGAGGCTAATGCACATGCTTATGGAATTAATGGCTTCATGTACACTTAAATGAGGATTATTTGAAGCTAATGATTACTTGGCCTCCACACTTCCTAAGAGGGTATTTTGGGCATTCCCCAAAAATATGAATTAGGGTTTAACACATGTATAAAATCCCCTTATGTTTCATGTAACTCTCCTCTCCCTTAGTCTCTCTTTAGTTTAGTTTAGGCTCACAAATAAACAAGCTCTTCCCTTTCTCTTTTCATGGCTACTTAGCCATTTTTATTTCATGTACTTTTCCATTTTTTATGCAATGTAATTATTGTTTCCTTTTAATTACATGTTCATTTCCTTTCATGCTAGTAGTGTAGATTTTCTTTTCTGCAATTAGAATAGTTTTCTTTCATTTAGCTTTCATTTTGCTTTCTTTTTGCTTTCATGTTGCAAGCTACATTTGTTAATCAAATGAAAAATATGAGAGTCTAAACCCCTTCAATTTAGGGGTAATGAAGCTCTCTAATTATGTATCTTCAACTATTTGTTAATTCATGCTCTCTTTTTGTGCTTAATGAAGAATGATTGAAGTGGTTTAATTTTGGTTTTTGCCTTGAATTTGATAGTCTATATTGTTTACACCAAATAGACTATGCTTAAACAATCACTAACACAAATGCCTCTTCATCAAAATATGATTATGGCATAAGAAAGTGATTTGAAATTAAAATTTGATGGTCTATATTTCTAATCAATAGTTAATAGGCCATACTTAAAATAGATTTCATTTTCATTTTCATTGTCAAGTTTCATGAAAGTTAGTAAGTGGTTTAAGGGGTGTGTCAAAGTTTGATGGCTTATGTTGGCTAAATAATAGCACAAATATGTCATACTTATGATAGACACATCAATTAAAACACTAATGACCATAAAAGAGAGATTATGATTTCATATGTGTTGAACTACATAATCTAGAGAGTGGATTTATTCTCTAAATTGTCATTTAACTCCTATATTTGCATTTCTT
Organism: Allium fistulosum; assembly: GCA_030737815.1. NCBI lineage: Eukaryota > Viridiplantae > Streptophyta > Magnoliopsida > Asparagales > Amaryllidaceae > Allium > Allium fistulosum. The sequence continues at coordinate 537,564,786 of CM060901.1, read as the reverse complement.
TTCTTTTAGTTAGTTAGTTAATTCCCTAATTCTCTAGCTTAACTTTCACTCGACTTTGGTTTAATTTGATTGAATAGATTTTTAAAATCATCAATTCCCTGCGGATCGACCCGTATTCGCCATGTACTACAAGTGTATGTCATGTGCTTGCGGTTATATTTTTAATTTAAATTCGTTCGACGGTTTTCTAAACCGATAGAATTTCCGTCGACGAACAATTTACATCGGAAAGAGCCGTACATAGACGCATCCACTCAAGCCCTGCATCCAAGTCTTCTTGTAGCTTCATCTGAGTAATCTCCCTTTTCACATCCTTAACATCTCAGTCAAATTTCACATCGTGAAGAAAGAGATGTGGATAGGTAGCTGATAGGCATGGATGGGTGTTTGGGAGATAAGACTTTGTAATACTTGTGGACTAAATGGGAGGAGCGGTAGTTAAGGTTTGACACGATGGGGTTTCCCACTGAACAATAGCTTGAGCATCTGTGTGTGGAGGAATGAAGAAAGAAGTAGGCCCATGATGCTCGGAGGAATCCGTATGTCATTTATGCACATTGCGAGAAGAGTATCCACAAGACTCTCTCTTCCTCTTTTATCTTTCTTCTTTAGTCGTAAGATGTTCTCTTTCATCCCTACGAGCCTTATCGCACTCGCGAACTTTCTTCATCCATCTCGTAATGGCGAGGTGAACGAGGTTCGGGGGTATGTCTCCTGTACTCGGTTGCACTACGAGAGAGAGCTCTGTATCTATCACTAGCCATGAAACCTGAAATGACAAGGAAAAACGTATAAGTATTGAAGTTACAGAAGTCCAGTGTATGTAGAAAATGAGTGTTTGTGGTCCTAAGTGAAGTGTATGATGCCGATGAACCCCTAGTTACTCTACAAACTGTGTATGCATGGGCATAAGGATGGAGTTTCTCCACCTTTGCTGGTACATATCCTCGGAGAAAAATTGAAGTCGGAACCTACTTCACCCACGACATCGCTAAATATAAAATTGATCTTGTTCAGGTCGCCCAAATTAACGAAAAAAGTGCTAAAGGGACAAGATCCAACTACATTCTCTTCAGTATTTGTAGCAACTTGGTCACCAGCTTCACCGGGACTTTTAGGAATTATGTGCTCTGGAGGAGGGGGTAGGGGGAGAAAGGGCTCATTTCGGGTGATTCACCAAATGATTCATCCCCTTCCTCGCTAGCATGACAGTCGCTATCAACGTCACTAGCGCTGCCACTCTCTTCGCCAACGCTGGCTCCTTTCCTTCTCTTCTCACGAATCCTACGTCTTTCTCTAGGATCGTTGGCATTCTAACATCTTCACCCTCATCATCGAGGACATCGCCTCCCGCAAGCTCATCGGTCTCTCTACCAACATCTTCCTCCATGTGCACTTCACCTGCTGCACCCTCTTCTTCCCCTTGAGAATTCTCGTTCTAAGCTATGAGTGGGTGCATTAGAAGAAGAACGTAATCTACAACTGCTTCATTTTGAGGACTCGGTATTAGCAATCCTTCCAAGATGAAGCAGTCCATACTCTTGCAAGTTGTCGTTCGTCAGAAGGAATGTAACGGTACGCTAACTTGCTCTAACCGCCTTTAAGTCATTAAGCAATCTCTCATGCTCCCTTTTATCATTGATTCTCGAAAGGCCTGTGGGAAGCATACATTAAGTTAGAAACTCAGAGTCAGAGATTCCAGGATAAGAGAGATCGGTAAAAATAAGCTTACTTCCCCTTAATCAGAGACGATTGAATACCTCTAGGCAGTGTACGAAGAAGTATTCGTTCTTAAGATAATAATGTTTACTGTGAAGCTTCTCGATAACTTTACATCTTTTTCATGCCACTACTATCACAAAGGACAGACAGTCCTTCCTCCTCTTGAACTTTAAAAAATAAGTGAGTTCGTTGAATCATGAAGGCCGATTGAATTTTCGCATGAAAAGGACATATAACGAATTTAATAAAGCATGCCCATTCGAATGAACTTGGAATAGAGCACATCCATTCTCTTGTAGAAATTTCATTAAAAAAGAATTGAAAGGTGGGACGGAACCACCAAGGCACAATTAGCGATTACAGGCCATATAGCCAAGCATGGGGTTAGAAGCGAATTCATTTTCGACGGGCAGACGGACGTCTTTCTTCGGGATGCCATGTTGTAAATAGATATCACAAAGTGATTTCGTTGTCAGGGCGGTGGCCACCCGCTCTGGTAGATCAGTCATAATCCTCAACCCCGGAGGCAGTAAATGTGGTACTGGATCAATTGGCACCAGCTGGCTTTAGGACTCATAAGTTGAAGGCTGGTCAGTTCCGACTAGAATAGAGGGTGAAACTAGAGCAGTAGAAGATGCAGCTTCAGAAGGAGTAGACGACACTTCACCGGGCTTAAGTTGAGGTGATTGGTGAGTCATTATAAATAGAAAAACTTGGTGTTTAATACAGTTAGGTATTTTAGTGTAGAATAAGCGTACCTATGTGACTAACCCCTGGAATCCAAAAGAAGTCAACGTGTGTAGACCAATCAGATTTTGAGTGTTGACCGAGGAAGACACAGTGTGTTATCTACGTGAAGTAAGTCCAGTTCCTTGAACACCGCGAACAGACCATCCCGTGTAGATAGATCACTTGCATTTGAAAAATAAGTTGCACTGATATTTAGAACTGTTTCTTTCGGAACTTACCCATTATCGACGGAAAATCGATAACGGATCCATTGTCCGTAGCGACACGGAAAGTTTTTCTTTTCAAGATCACTGGAAGTTTAGAGATGGAAAGGCAGTGCGACAAAATCATCCAATATGCCCGAACTCAAAGTCAAATCATCATATTGGATTCTATTCGATGATTGAAACTTAGCCAATTTTGCGAAAAAGGATAATTAAAGGTGGAGAATTAAACTTCTTTCGGAAGTCACGTGTATTCAACCAAGGCAAGCTCTAACTTCACCGCTGATTGAACAAGCCAAAATTCAGTTGCCTTTCATCAAATTGAAACCAGCCAAGTCAAAACCATCTCCTCCACCATCATCACCCCAAAATCCACTATTCCTCATTAAATTGAATTGAGCTTTAACTCAGCCTAGGACTTCCAAGTAGGGTTAGATCTGGGAACTTTGAACGGTGATTTTAGAGGTGGTGGCGGTACTAAATGGTGGCGAGTTGCTTGGAGAGGTGGCGGCGGGTGATGGCAACAAGGGAGCAAGTTGGTGGAAATGATATTAGACGGTCGAAATTAGGTCGACAACAAAGAACTCGAGTAGGAGGAAGACTCGGTACTGAATAAAGAGTAGAAAGAATAAGGGGAATTTTAAAAAGTGTTGAACCTGAAAAAAATTCTCAAGATAACATGTCGGTGCCGACATGTTTAAGTTGGTGTCGACATGTTACCTTCCATCCAATTTGATTTAATTTCATTACAGTGAACCTCCTCGATAGCTTAAAGCAGCGCATGGATTCCAGTACGAAGATTACATCACTAATGTAAGGAAAAGAAATGTCAACAAAAACTAAAGCAGACAGTTAACTTAGATCGGTCAATCAATGTCAAGTGAAAGCGACGTTTCCACACAACATTCAAATGATTAAATAGACTTCACAGAATATTAGCTCGAGCCTTTTTCCATCCAGAGCTGCTTTGTTTTCAACGAAAGCATACTCTGGAGGGAAAAAGTTAACTGGGTTTTTAACCGACAAAAGTAAACAGAAGTAGAACGTCGAAAAGAAGACGAAATGACTTGAAATCTTGAAGTCACACTTAGATAGGGCAAAAGAATAGCTCAGAAAAAAATCATAAGAAAACATGCTAAGGGGAGAGACCAGTGCCAACTTGTTTGCACTTATGTCGGTGCTGAATTGTTTAGCATCATACCCAATCTCTCCAATTTCATATAAGTCATTATTTACCCCTTCCATGTGTGCTCAAGTGATTTCCAATGATTGTGGACAACCTATTAGAAGAGTTGAGAAGTTAACAGCTAAAAAGGCAAAGAAAACCAAGCAATGAAAGAACGATCACCAAAATCAACCAACGATCGATGAAAACAACATAGGACACCTCAAAATGAAGAAAGAAGAAGAGTGCAAAAGAGTTTGACCAAATTGGAGCAACACAAACATGTCGACACCAACATGAACAAGTCAATACCGACATGTTTGTACATCTCGGTGGGTCCCATGATTTTTCACACTTCTTCGGGCCAACATTTAGGCTATTCTCCAACTCAACTTCTGGTCCACCATGACTGTTTCCTCTATTAATACAAACCATATAGCAATCAAAACAGGATCTAGTTTCTGCCATTACTACACGGAAGCTCGCCTCTTATTCGTCTTATTTCTCCACAAATAGTCACCAAGGCAGCTACTTTAGGTAATTTTAGGACTTAGAATCTATCTAACCCCTGTACTTGTGACTTATTCTCTTTCTAGTCTCTTGTAATCTCAAACAAACTACATCAGATCTATAAGAAACAAGCTATAAAGTGGACGTAGGCAATGGATTATCGAACCACTACAAAATCTTGTGTCTTTATACTTTATTTTTGTTATTTTCCTTTTATTTCAACTATTATTACTAGACCTAGGTCTCACAGGTTTCCTAGAATCTATTCCTGGGTGTTGATCCATTTTTGGCGTCAACACGAGTAACGCTTAATAAAGTGAAATTAGATTTTACCAAAACCAAGAAAGCAATAAATTTATCCATAATGTCGCACCACCTGCTAAGTGACGTGTGAATGTTAGTATTCGAATAGTTCAATATTAATCGCTGACCAAATTTACACCTGACGAGTTACACAACCGAAATGATGAATTCTCCTTTTACCAAATGATTTAATTAGTTTACAATTGTTATAAATTAATTAAATTAAAATATTAATTATTAAATTTTGATTATGATTTGAGTAATAAATAATACTCAATACATTTATAATAATTATAAACATATTTATAATAGTAATAAATATAACAACCTACCTCTTTAGGACCCCGTAACTACATGACAAAGTCCCGAAATGATGAGTCATTGGAAGATAAATAACTTTCAGAGTCTCATAGTGAATGTTCATACAATATATCATATTACATAAATTTATTTTATAATGACATATCTGATACCAAAATATAAGTCTGTACAAGTCAACCTAAATCAAATCCACACATTGTCACATCTTATCATTTGTTATAGATAATTTATGCAAAACTTATGTACAATATTTACAGTATATATAGATCTCGTATCTAGGTCCTTAATGACTCCAAACTCCTTTAACCTTAATAGCATAGAGAGAAAATATAGGAGTGGCTCAAACATATGTCTACGTGATTGAGGCAAATCTAATTGTTATGACTTGGAATTTTCAACGTTTTATATTTAAATATCAAATTTTTTTAATTATTTAAATCTTGTATTTAATGTGAATAAAAATGATTTCAAAAGCATATTTAAATTCTTTTTAAATAATAATGGTGATGGTAAAACTTTTAAATAATATTTAATGTGATTAAACTTGTTTTAATAATAAATCTTTCTAATTAATGCATGAAATTATCATTCTGGTGCATTGTCTCAGATTTTGATGAAACCAGTGTCATCGGATCCGGAATAATAAGGTGATGTGCATAGACGAGTTTTGGGATGATCGAGCGTGCTGTGTGATCGTGCGAGCTCGAAATGCATATAATTTAAAAAATTAAAATATACTATTTATTTGACTATAAATACCCCTTAACTCTTAAACCCTTCATTATTTTCTTCCTACACAAAAAAACATAGCCGCCACCATGTATCTCCTTCTTTTAATTGTTTCGAGAGATAGGGTTATAGAAAATCAACGTTGTTTGATTCGCTGAACTCGTGTGATCGAGGGCTTCGTTATGGTGTTGAAATTGATGGGTGCGATGGTGTTTGGGGATGATCGACTATATACAGTTGAAGCTAAGGTTTTGCTTTGGTGTTGTTTTAGGCGGAGTTGATCGAATCGAGGTTGGGCATTGGGTTTCTGGCGTTAAAGGCTTCGATTTATGGAAGTTTGGTGGTGTGCGGCCATTAGAGGTAGAAAGCTATTATTTCTTTATCTTGTAGTATTGATGGGTTGCGACTGCAAAGGGAGAATTGGACATGGTTTTGGGGGCACGGTTGGACTCGGGGAGGCTAGAGGAGTTGATTGATGGTGGTTGGAGACACTCCAGTTGCCTATGGTGGAAAGCGACATTTAACCATGTCGAGGAAGCATCATGTCAATTTGGGCTAGGTGACGGTGTGCACGACATTACATGCATGCACAGGAGCAAGAAATTAAACTTGGGGGAAGAAGAGGAAAGATGGGGTAGTGGTTGATTAAGGGTAATTATTAATTTATTTGGTCAATTAATTAATGTTTAATCTCAAATCCTTATAAAACTCATAATTATGCGTACGAGGTCCAAATCAAACGTGGTCTTTTGCATTGCACTCGTGGGATTTTTATCTTCGCATTGGAACTAATTTCGCTAAGTTTGGAGCAAGTAAAATTTTAGGCTAAAATTGAAGGGCATTCGATTTTGTGCTCGTGCAGGAATGCGTAAGAATTAGCTTGAATTTTAGTGATTTTATTCACCAGTTATTTGTATATTATTATGATATAACTGTTGTAAATAGTATAAGAACAATATAAGCTATTACTTTTGGACACTTCGTTGCTTTTAAAAGCAAATGACAACAATATATGTAGTATAATCTCTCTTTTAATTCTCTATAACATGTATCATGGCCGGGACTTGTTTACGTTTTTTATATTGTGTTTGATAAAGTTGGAAATTGTGTTGTGAATGCTTGAAGCGATATAGTCGCTATAAATGCACTTTGAATATCCTGGTATTTAACAATTATTAAATTGGTAAAATTGTGATACATCATGTATGTATGTATGTATGTATGTATGTACATTTGGTTATGCCCTACACACTTTTTGGTGTATTTGACATAGAGGAATAGGTTTGGACATTTATGGAAATTGGCAATGGAAATTATGGTAGTTACAAGCAAAAAAGTCATTATGGATGCACTTTGGAATCGCTTTGTGTTCGACAATTTTAAAGTTAACTTTGAAAGACATCTTAAGGCTTCTTTGTATTTTTACTAAGTACTATAAACATACTTATTTCCAAAAAAATATCAAGGTTTAACATTAGCTGATAATTCATTATGGATTTTTAATAAATTGTTTTAAACCATAAAACCTGTTTGTATGGTTTTTAAATAAAATTATAAAATAGATATTTTAAATAATATTTTGAGTAAGTGTTTTAAACCATATTATAAGTATATTAAAGAATGGTTTACAGAATAAATAGTTTTTAGAACCTCAATTAAAGGTTTTATTTAAGAAAAAAAGGCTTTTATATTATAATATCTTGCCAATTGTTTATAGTATTTTATTAGATATCTTATTTTTAAAAATAAATTTGTATATTCATGTGTGTGTGTGTGTATTTTTATAGGTATTTTAGTATATTTAGAAGTTTGGAAAAGAAGTTTTGTGTTTTGTAAAAGAATATAAACGAGTTTTTGGATTATAACACTTTTGTTATAATGGATGGTTTTGTAAAATTGATTAAAAGGGTATATTACCTTGTTTAATAAGTGAAGATGTACGTAGAGCTTTAAATGAATGTTTCAAAGCTAATGGCAAGTATAAAAGTGATTTTGGATTTATAGTAATGATGTTTGGACAACATTTGTGTTAACTCATTTAATTATACTTTTGAAAAGTAATTAGATCTTTAAAAGAAAGTTTTAAAGATAATGATTAAGTGAAGTGTTTTGGGTTCGTTGTAAACAATGTTTTAACAACATTTGGTTTTAAACCCTTGAATAATATTTTAAAGTGGTAAAATATTGTTAAATGATTTTGGAAAATACTTAGATCTTTGATAATGGAATTTTAAAGATAATAACAAGCATGGAATCTTTTAGGAAAAGATGGCAAAGTATAAGTTTTGAAGTATAGAAGAGAGAAGGGGTTTATAGTAACAATGTTTAAGTGACATTTGTTTTTAACCTATTTGACTCGTTTAAACTACGTAAAATTTGTTATTGATTTGTAAATATACTTATACTGTTGAGATAAGTATATGAATACTTTTGAGAGTATTAAAATATATAGAAATGAATATTGAAGTTTTAATTAAATAGTGAAGTTTAATTAATAAGTGAAGTTTCATTTATAAGTAAGTTTATTGAGTAAAAAAGAGTTTTACAAATAAAAGAGATTGTAATTAATAAAAGATTAATTAATTAAAAAAGGGATTCAAAGTCATGTATATGACTTGATTGTATTTGTGTGAGTCGATTATGTTTTATGTGCAACTTGCTTACAGATAGTATATGGGATTTAGACTTATGTGATCATTCTCATTTTTGTTAAATTTGACCAAAATATAACTCTGGAAACATCTTTAAAGAAACACGAGAATTATATGATACAGTTATCTTCGGTGAAGCTATATTGTATGTATAAACTCATTTTACTCTTCTTAGACAAATGATAGGGAAATCCGTCTACTTAAATGGTTAGGAGGTGATCTCCGCTTTTATGTATTGTCTGTTTATTTCGAATCAGAGTTGAGTTTACCAGATATCGATCGATTGGTTTTTGGAGCGCTTGTAAGTGTGGGAGTGTACTTATATGAGATAACTTGAAATTGTAACCACTCCAAAATCGTAACCACTCCAAAACCATATACGGGTTCTATGCTTTGGAAGAGGTTCATGATTAGTTCGAGATGTTGGAATCTATGTGGAGATTCGAGATCTATTTGAGATGCCTGAGCACATGTAGTTGTTCGTGATCTATTCAGGATGTGGGAATCCATGTGTAATTCCAAGACCTATAGAGGTATGGGAATCCATGTGTGGTTCTGAGATCTGTTCGAGTGGTGACTCGTGTGCAAGAATGCTAGACATAGCCTCACCAGTGGTAATGAATAAAACCAGAGATAGGATGCATAAACCAGGGGTTTAGTTAACCTAAGGGTGCAGGCGACTCTACCCTAAAGATACCTATAGTTATGCATGCAGTAAGTGGTGCACTTGGCCTTGGTGGCCAACTATGTATTTCCTATGGTACATCGGCTAGGGATGTATAATGCTTTGGGAGGATATCTCTTATCCTTATGCATAATGACCGTCCTAGATGTTCCGAGGGCACCTCTAGGGAATCCTACACAATTAGCGAACATGCTTTAGCGGTTTTGATTGCATACCTAGTACAGTTGTGATGTAAAATCACATGCAACTTGATTGTTTATATTTCACACCTTAGACATTATTATAATATCATTGGATTTTCTAATAGAAATGGTTTGGTTACATAAGGTAAAAACCTGTTCGTGTTTATTTATGGCGTGGTCTTTTGAGATACCTTTTGTTGATGCTAAAAATGGGTATCAACACCCAATAGAATCTAGTAGAGATTAAATGAAGAATGAAATTAAAACAGAGCAAATATCATAAATGAACACATAGATTTATAGTGGTTCGGAAACCTTGGCCTACTTCCACTTCATATTTTTACTGATCTTGCACTTGATTATGATTACAAGAATGTTTGGATCAGATAGGATCCATTAGTACAAGAATAAAGAATAAAAATGGAAGAGCCTTGGCAGTAGAAAAAAGGATCCCTTTTCTAACGCCATGCCTGTTGTATTTATAGGGGAAGATGTGCATGAATCATGCTGAAATTTCGATAGAAGAACCTCTAGGCCAAGACGAGGCCATACAAGAATTTTGATGCCCATTGAAGTCCACAATAGCGATCAGTACTGATCCCTATTTTGGTGTCCGAATGGGGTGCGATCACTCTGCTTGGTCCCCCATAAAGTTAGCTACTTGCCCTCCAAATTTCATACCATTCCAGCTTACATTTTGTGAGATATCGCTTTTTCCATGAAGTTGTGTTGCATGCATTCTGATTTTAGTCAATCTCTCTAGAAGAATAGGTACCGATCCCTCCAATCTCCTCTGATTGGAGTGCAATCCTTAGGGGGTGTTTTCCATGCTATAATGTGCTTATATTACAAGTTTCATGTCAATTGGATGAGTAGAACTTGAGTTATTGCACGATCTTTGGTGCAATGTGAGTTGTCTCCTGATTCTAGCCGATCCCTATTGAGGGAAGAGGGCTGATCCCTCTTTCTTCATGCTTTTGATATGCGATCCTTAGGGTCCCCACATCTTGTTCCCAAAGTTTCATATTCATTGGACTTATGGATCTTGAGATATTGATTGTTTTCTATTGAATTGTACTTGCTTGGCTAAAATATGCCGACCCCTCATGTACGATCCCTTTTGTACCGGTCCATTTCTTAGGTGAAGTAATTTGCCCATAATTTGAGCATACAAACTCCTAATGACTTGAAACTTGAAATATAGACTCAGGGGCCTTCCTTGTCACTTCACTTCGATCTCGCCCAGTTTTGTACAAAAATTGAGGATATGTACCGATCTCTAAAGGGAAGGGATATGCACCGATCCCCTGCCTAGGGGAAATACTAATCCATACTTAGAATATTCTGAAGAGCCTATCCCTTGGTCTTAGTTGATCGGAGCTTTATATCATTGCCTGCACTTGATTTCTGGACCTCACGATCATCACTCTGGAATATTGGCCTTGATGACAGTCGAGTCCAACTTGTCCAGTCAGTTCGAATATTAGCTGGTCAAAATGCTGGAAAACACTTACCCCCCAAAGTCATCTTATGTCAAACATGACGTGCTTTCAATCGAAGCAAGTTAGAGTTGCTGGAATGAAATCCATCTAGTTTTCTGAATAGTCTATATTCTTCCGTTGGGTTATTTTCCTAGAGTTGTATCTCTCTTTGATCGTCATGACGCTTGGTCGATTTCCAATAGTATAATTCTAGGTTGTATTCCATCAGTTGTTATCTGTGCACGGCTCTGTGGAGCTAGTAGGCTTTGGCTACCTTATCCAGTTTTGTCTTTGAAATCTTCGGGTGATAATTCAATTTCTGTCAATTTCAAAAACTAAATTTTTAGAGTATACACATGCACGTTCAGGTACACATTCTTGTCATTGGCTCCTAGATGCATTTGTACGCTCATAGGTCGTCACCAATTCTTTATAGTTTAATTGCAATTAATTGGAATTCCTTTTTTATATTTTATTTTATAATGAAATAGGGCTTGTAATAAGTCATTCGATGAGAGGGGACTTCAAGTTCTACAAGGATGACGACCTTGGAGCCGTAAGCAAAAGCTAATAGAGTATGGCCCGTCGTGGGCTTGTGGGTGGTTCTGTAAGCCCATAATGTTGTTGGGAGTTCATCCACCCACTTGCCTCTAGCATTTTCCAAACATTTCTTCAGAATGGGCATTATGATTTTGTTCACAGCTTCAACCTGTCCATTTGCTTGAGGGCGAGCAACTGCCGCAAATCTCTTTCCAATATGATACCGACGGTGAAGTCTTTAAATTTAGCGCTATCGAATTGGGTTCGTTATCATTTACAATAGGTCATGGAAGGCTAAAATGATAGATGATGTTTTGGACAATGAAGATGATTATTTTCTTCACTGTGACCGTGGTTAAAGGTTCAGCTTCAACCCATTTGGTGAAGTAATCAACTGCTACGATGGGGTATTTCGCACCACCTTTAGAAATCAACAAGGAGCTGATGATGTCAATACCCCAAGTGGCAAACGGCTATGGAGTGACCATTTGAGTAATTTTTTTTGTCGCTAGGGGCCCTTGGAATTTTTGCAAACATCTGGCTCTCGTCGCATTATCTAGCATAATCAGTTGCAACTCTATCGATAGTTGGCCAGTAATACCCGCAACGAAGTATTTTCTTTGTCAGGGTTTACCCCCCGGTGTGTTCATCACATTCCCCTTCATGGACTTCTCTTAAGATGCGTTTAATTTCATCATGGGAAATACACTTAAGTAGGGGAACAAGGAAGCCCTTTCTATACATGAATCCTTGGATAATGTAGCGTGAAGCTTTGATGAGGATCTGTCGTTTTTCATTCCTCCGTTCAGGAAGGATTCCTCATTGCAAATGACCTTTGACAGGAGTCCTCCAGGACTCCTTTTTCGACTCCGTCTCCAGAACCCAATCGATCTCCATCTGGTCGATGCTTGAAGGATTTAATACTTCAAACGAGACCAAATCCATCTGTTGCGAATTCCCAGAATTGGCCAGCTTGGGCAGTGAATCAGCTTTCTCATTTTGTTCTCTAGTGGTGTGTGTAATGGTGTAATACTCAAAGTCTACTAGTAGCTCTTGGACCTGCCCGAGATAAGGAGCAAGTTGCTGCCCTCTAGCCTGATAATCTCCCGTAACTTGGCATACTACTAACTGGGAATCACAAAAAATTCATAAAGTTTTCACTTCCAGTTCTCTGGCAGGTTTGAGCCCGGTGATCAAGGCTTCATACTTAGCTTCGTTATTTGTTACAGGAAAGTTGAGTTTCAGGACATAGCAGATCGATCGTTCTTCAGGAGACACTAACACGACTCTTGTGCTAGAACATCGATCGTTGGAGGCTCCATCCATGTACATTTTCCATCGGATGGTAGGGGCTTCATTGCTCTTTGGGAGATCATCCTGTGCAGTGAACTCAGCTATAAAGTTTGCCAGTGCCTATCCCTAGATGTATTTCCGAGGGATATAGGTAATGTCAAATTGGCTCAGCTTGACGTTCCACTTGAGAGTAACCTTCCAAACGTCTCAAGTTGCTGCAGAACTTGTCGTAACGGCAGGTCAGTGTATACGTTAATGTGGTGAGCCTGAAAGTAAGAGCAGAGCTTTCGTGATGAAATCAACAGGCAGTATGTGAGCTTTTCCAGCTTTGGGTAGTTTCTCTCAGCACCTGTCAATCGCTTGCTAACATAATATACTGGCCTCTGGATCTGATTCTCTTCAAGTAACAATGCGACACTTATGGCATGTACCGGCACTGCTAAATAAATGTATAAGTCTTCATAGTCCAGTTGCTTGGATAAGAAGGGAGGTCTCTTTAAGTGATCTACCAGAGCTTGAAATGCATATATGCAATTATACGTCCATTCAAAGTTCCTCTTCCCTCTCTCGATCAAGTCGAAGAGAGGAATACACTTGTCGGTGGCCCTGAAGATAAATGGCTTAGTGCAGCAACCTTCTTATTTAAGCTCTGTACCTACTTAATCATCTTCGGTACCTAGATGTTTCAAATTGCTTGAATCTTCTCGGGGTCGGCTTTGATTCCGCAAGGATTGATGATGAAACCCAAAAAATTTCCCTAACGCAACGTCGAAAGAGCATTTCAAGGGATTTAGTTTCATTCCATATTTTCATAGAACACTGAACATCTCCGCTAAGTCATAAATGTGGTCGTTTGATCGTCGTGACTTCACAAGCATATCATCCACGTATACTTCCGTCGATCGCTCGATCTGGTCTTCAAACATCCCGTTGATTAGTCTTTGGTAAGTAGCTTCAGCATTTTTTAGTTCAAACAACATCACAGCATAATAATATAGACCTAGATCGGTAATGAAGCTAGCGTGCTTCTGGTCAGGCATGTGCATCGGGATCTAGTTGTATCTAGAGTATGCATCCATAAATGAAAGCAGTTCATATCCAGTGGTTGAGTCTACCAGCTGGTCGATCCTCGAAAGTGAAAAGCTGTCATTCGGGCATGCCTTGTTCAGGTAAGAGCAGTCGATGTATGCACTACGCCATAGATGACATTCTGCAACATTTTTGCAAGGTGTTGCCAGCTAAAATGTTGGGATAGATATAAAATTTTGGTCCTACTGCAACGTTGTATTTATGGTGCTACCTTAGCCATAAAAATGTGTTGCTCTAGCTAAACAAGTGTAACACGATGCAACATTTTTATATAGTGTTGCTATAGATGTATTCAAATTAAAATATTAATAAAATTAGCAATCCGCGTGAATACGATCCAACGGTCTACATTTAATCCGACTGTTAAAATGGATCGCCGCTGCACTTTTTACCAAATTTTCGTTTTCCCACTTATGTTGGTGTAGATCCACTTTCAGTTTTCAATTCATAATTCTCAAATCAAAAAGCAAATTCACGAAATCCAGCAAATTCATACTTTCAATTCGCGATTAGAATCAATTCATAATTCTCAAATCAATTCGCGTGGAGATGGAAGATGATTTCAGGCGATTAGAATAAATCAAGTATCAAGTTCCAATTCACGATTCATCATTCGGTCTAACATATACAAGTCATTCTCCTCTTCATCGTTTTCCTCCGCCGCAAGAAAGAAAAAACAAATCGATTTTCAGTTTTAATATCTGATTTCGATGTCGAACATCGATATAGAAGGAATCATGAAGTCGCTGCCGAGCGATGGCAGAGTTCCCAAAACCAAAATTGTATGCACTCTGGGCCCTGCATCAAGATCCGTACTGATGATCGAAAAGCTTCTCAGAGCTGGGATGAACGTTGCCCGATTCAATTTCTCACATGGATCTCACGAGTATCATCAGGAAACTCTCGATAATCTGAGAATCGCTATGCAGAACACTCAAATCCTTTGCGCTGTCATGCTTGATACTAAGGTTCGGTTTCTGACTTTATTTTGATGCTCGTTTTTTTGTATTTGATTATAGATCTTAACTATTTTTTACTTCATTTTTTGAAACTGGAAACAGGGTGAGCAAATATGATGACCCAGTAACTTATGCCGTTGACTTCACTTTTTTCTTTTAATTAGAAAATGATAATACTTAGAAAAACTCTTTATTGTTATTGCATGATTTACGGAATATAGAAACCTCTTCATTTTGATCGAAGGATATATGCAATCCTATTAAATTGATCTCAGGGAAATGTTGATTAAATACCCAGTACAGTGTCAGGTGAGATTGAACTAACCATATGCTAAGTATGTTTTAGTTGTATTGCATGATTTATTTACAACATTTGATTGTTACTGATTGAAGATACATGCATACCTCTCAATTTTATTTAAAAGGTGTGGGATTAAAGTGATGCTGTGTTTCAAATCTAGAGTGGCTCGCAGTGCCATCATTCGGTCTAGAAGCATGCTGATTCATTTGTGCATCATTTTACGTCGTTTCAAAGAAGGCTCGATCTTCCGAAATCGGATGAATCGGGCGGTGCCCCGGACCCCCGCCGGCGCTGCGCCCGGACCCGCTTCTCGGCTCGCCTTCGGCTCGGCACTCGGCTCGTCATATATTTGTCAGTGTCGGTGTCTGTATAAATTGAAACTGCATATGTAATGAGTGAACTGAGTGATGTAGTGAGGAATATCTGTATATGTGAATATCGGTGTTATATATCATTGAATTGTAAAATAGTGGAGTCAGGAATTTGTACTGTTTCAAATGTTGAAATAAAATATTTATTTAAATAAATTACTGTTTGAATATCAAATTCTGTGCAATAGCATTTTATTAAATAAATATTTATTTCTATTAAAAAATCAAATATGCTCTACATTGTGGGTCCCACAAATTCAGATTTTAATATCTATAGCAACATTTTGGAATGTTGGTACAAACACCTATGGATGTTGCTATAGACCCAAATATGGTTCTATTGCAACAATATTTCTTATGTTGCCTTAGATAGTCAAAATGTTGCCTTTGAGGTCTGCGGCAACGCGGCAAAATGCATCACCGAGAAAGTGTTGCCTTTGCCCTTTTTTAGCCTACAGCAACATTTTTTGGCACTTCCTGCATCACTTCTTTGGTGTTGCAGTATGCAATCTATGGCGTAGTGATGTCTGCCACTTTCCATTAGCTTTTCTCACAGGAACTGGATTGGATACCCATTTCGGGTAGTGGGTGTCGCAGATAAACCCATTGGTTTTTAGTTTATCCACCTCCTCTTTAAGTGCAGAAAATCCCTCTGGATTCATGCCGCATTGGTTTTATTTCACCGGGACATGCCTCCGGTCGATATTCAATTCATGGTTCGCGATAGTCGGTGATATCAAACGCATGTTAGAATGGGTCTAAGTGAACACTTCAAGATTCGTTCGGAGAAAGCTAGCTAATTCCATCATCATTATTGCACTGAGCTATGATCCGATCTTTAGTACCCATGATGGATCGCCATGGCTGATCGAAATGTCAATCGTCAGCTCAATGGGTACAGCCTTGGATTCCTTAAGTTCAAACGTAACTATTTCACAAAACAATCAACGTGAAATCTGGTTAGGACGGTCAATGATAATGATTACTCTGGTCGAATCCCAGAGTCTTTTCATGAGCTGTTGAGTCCGATAGTGATGGGTTTTAGATGCTTTGAGCGATTATCTGCAAATGGTCAAAGATCAGGCTTAGAAGCATGTTGAATCAAACGTCGAGTATGGTTCAGCCTTGTGTTGCACGCAGCTGCATAGCTGGCTCTTGCTTTGAGTTTGAATCTTCCTAGGTATTCGAGTAACGTGCTTTCCATTTAATGTACTCACGATCTGTTGCTCGTCGCTAAGGTTGGAATGATAGTCAGTTGCCCATGAGCATGGGCATCGATTCAATGATTTTATCTATAGGCATCCTTTCGGTCGTAGCCTCGAGTCATTGTAAACACTAGGCATGGGTTAGAATATTGAGCTATTGCAGTCATCTTTTGGATGATCACACTTTTTCCCCCAGTCTTGGGTTGATAGATGTACTGCATGGACAGTCGAGTCTCGTCCTAGTCCTGTTTATACTCCCACATAAGCTCCAAGGACTTAGAGTTGATCGATGAATGGTCGGTTCACATTCATCTTGTTTCTCTCTCGTGCCCTCAAGTCTGGGGCGTACATCGATAAGTAGGAAGGCAAGTCATGTTCAATCAGTGATTGATGCTCTCCCTGTCGGACCAAAGTCAAGGATCAGTGTGCGGACAGTTGAGTCACGTCTGTTTCATATTTCTCTTCTAGTTGGATCATGGTAGTCAACGAATGAAAGGTCACATCGCATTCATTCGGACCAGGACGGTGAATTGCATCCATTTTGATTCATATTATCCCACCAGATCTAGGGATAGAGTTGGCTCAGGTATAGTCGGGTCATGCTCATCTGGTTTCATACTCCTCCTGATGGATCGAAAGAGGGTCCTGGGGAATTAATGATCAAGTCATACTCATTCGTGGTTTATTCTCCTATCCGCACTCTAGTGATCGCTGTTTTTTAGAGGACATCCGGGTTATATCCGTTTGTGTTTGGTGTGGATCGACATTGACACGCGATTCAGTGGGACAATATGGAAAGCTTGGATCGACATTGCCTGTCGACCCAGTGGTACGATATAGTCGGTTGCTTGTAACTTTGAATGCTGTTTCGATTGGTTTTGTGTTAAGGCCTCCTTGCAATCATTGCCTTAAGTTGTAAAGTTTACCAAGCCGGAGCTATAGTGAGATGTCGTACTCAACTTGTAGTAGTTTGTACTCTCGTTCCCATTCTTGGGTTAGCAGAATTAGTTCGTAGACGGTTGAATTCCATCTGCAGTGAGTTTATACACTTCCTGTCGAGTTCAGGTTGAAGTTTATGGAATATTGAGTGGTCGAACCACACTCATCTATTTGTTTATACTCATATTTTATTTTTTTGAGATCATGGGGAACCTTAAGATCATGGTATTCATTGATACTCACTTAAGTAAACCCCACGCCGTGTGTCTACCCCGCTTTTATTTAGTCGTCGCACACGGATGCGTAACGTTGAAACTCCCACTGATGGTTTGGCGCTGGGATTCACTCTAAGGATAAGATTTTGTTTGCGAGTGGTCGAACCGCACCCAATTTGTGTTTATACTCCAATCCGGACTAGGGGACCAGAGTTATTTGTTGGATGGTCGAACCGTGTCCATGTTTTGGTTTGGATTTTGGGCTTGCCGATGTTCGGGCAAGGCTTGGATAGGTCACCGTACCTCAGGCGCAAGCAAGGTCGTGGATGGACGTATCACATCCTCTTTGGATTGGTTGATCGAACCACGTCCAATTTAGGCTTAGGCTCTCAAACCGCCCCTGCATCTAGGACATGAGTCGATGCGTGGATGGTCGTACCACGTCAACTTCCATTTGGATCCTGTTTCTACCGAGCCTTGGAAGTAAGATGAGTGTTCTGAAGAACTTCGAGCTCGAGAAGAGGAGGATATGGTCACATCACATCCACTTTGAGTCGTGTGTTTGCCCCCAAGTCAAGGGTAAGAGTTGAGGAGCGGACGGTCGAACTGCGTCCTTTTTTTATAGTATTCATACTCCAAACCGTGCTAAGGGATCAAAGTTGATCAATGGACGATCGAACCACGTTCATCTTTTTTGTGTTTATACTCCAATCGAGGCTCCGGGGACTAGACTTTTGTGATGCATGCTCAATCACACCCGTTTGATGTTTATACTCCATTCTGCGTGTTGGGAATGAGTGTTGATCAATGGACGGTCGAACTACGTCCATCTTTTTGTGTTTATACCCCGGTCCATGCTCCAGGGACCCGAGTTTCATGATGGGTGGTTAGTCACACCCGTTTGATGTTTATACTCCAATCTGCACTCTGGGAACCAGAGTTGATCAATGGACGGTCGAACCACGTCCATCCTTTTGTGTTTATACTTCGGTCAACGCTTCGGGGACCACGGTTTTATGATGGGTGGTCAGTCACACCCATTTGATGTTTATACTCTAGTTCATGCTCTGGGTACCAGAGTTAATCAATGGAAGGTTGAACCGCATCCAATTTACTTCATACTCCTCTTGGAAAGTCAAGGGCGAGAGTGGTTGGATGGATGATCAAGTCACATCCACCTTACATTGCAGTCATGTCCTTGTGTTAAGGGCGGTGGTTGATGAGTAGATAGTCAATCACGCCTACTTTAAGTCGAGCTTCAAGACTGCCTCCTATGCCCAGGGAAGAGTTAATGTGTAGATGGTCAAATCTCGTCCACTTTAGTTGGACCTTGGTCGTGCTGAGCTTCGGGAGAGGCATAAGTAGTTTGGAAAACTTCAAGTATGAGCTGGGGAGTGGATGGTCGAATCACATCCACTCCAAGTGTTTCTCTGGTCTTCAAGTGAAGCGCAGAGGTTGATGAGTAGATGGTCAGTCGTGTCCATATTACATTAGAGTTTGTCCTTGCCGAGCTTTGAGCAAGGCATTGATGTCCTGTCAGGATTGAAGCACAAAATAAGAAGTGGATGGTCGAGTCACACCCACTTTCCATTTCAAGTTCTTGCCCCCATGTCAGGGGCATATGGTAGCTGATGAGCGGTTAATCATGCTCATCTTGTTGATCCTCTAAAGGTCCGATCATGGTCCGTGGAGGTTGGTTGGCGCCCAACTCTAAGTACTTGGTCACCTGCATCATTTGGAAGTAGTTTAGTTAAAGTTGATCGTAGTTCACAACATAATTGAAATTGTAATTAACATTATCGACAAGTGAAGCAACGTTGTTTGCTTGCTATCCCACTTTGCCTCAGCCCTTCTCAATTGGAAGTCGACCGTAGGTGGTCCAATTGATAATCATAGTTCTCTATTGATAGGATGCTCCATGCTCGCCATTCTGTGTGGCTTGCACATATTGTTAAAGCTTTCCTTTCCGGATCTGCTTTCCGATCACATCTCGGAGGTGTCTGCAATCGCTGGTGTTATGACCGTGTGTATCTTGAAATATACAATATTTCTTGGATTTCCTCTTGGTTTCGGTGGACTCTCTTGAGGATGGTCTCCAGTAGTGCTCCAAGTCATGAGTCTCCAAGTAGATTTTTTTGATTGAATCGTTCAGAGTACACGAGTCGAATTTTGGGATCCTGGGTCATCTTCGAGAATCCGAGTCCTCGTCTTAGACCTTAATGCTGCCCTCGCTTTGAATTCCTTCAGCCAACGGGTCTGCATTGTTCTTTCTCCTAGTCTGCTCTACCTCCTCCTTGCTTAGGTTTTGGTTCACTTTTTAACAGAAATGATCGAAGGTCATAGGAGGTTCTCTAACTTACTAGTCGCCAAAGTCTGTTTTGGGGTCGATTCCCCTTATCAATGCCATCAGTATGATATTCTTGCTGGGATTGGTCACTTTAGTGACAACGGTGTTAAATCTCTGCCAAAAGTTTTTGAGCGGTTCGCCTGGCGCTTGGGATAAGTTGGATAACAACATCGCATCCTTGGGGTGAGTCGCAAGCATTCTTAATTGCCCGATGAACTTCTTGGCCAGTTAATTAAACGAGGAGATGGACCTGGGCAGTAATGGTGTAAATCACATGATCGATCGCTATTCCCCCGAGGAATATGGGAAAGAACCTGCATTTAATTGTGTTCGTCACTCAGGCGGAATCCATGTGCCCTTTATATTTCATAAGATGCTCTTGGGGGTCTGTGTTTCCAGAATACGCCGGCATGGTTAGCATATTGAATCTCCTGGGACATTCTTCATATTGAATGGCTTCAGGGAATGGGCTTCTACTGGGGGAAATACTCTAGTCGTCATTAGTCCGGTCTGTTTTCAAGTTACGGCTGCTTGTAATGCTTGTGAATGTTGTGTGCATGATTGTCCAACGTTTGATGGTTGAGAACGCTGACCGAATGGCGAATTAGTTAGGATGGGATTGCTGATCGGTGATGACCCCCACACTTTCATCCAACTCGGGTGAAATCCATATAAAGAAGCAAGTAAGGCCTCTTGAGGTTGCACATGAAGTTTGAAGTCATTTGGAGTTCGTACGCCTGAGTTATGACCAAAACAAGATGGATCGGTATTGATGGATTGGTGATAATTTACTTGGAGTCCGACCGGAGAAAATTTGCTATTTGCTTGGAGTCAGCCTCTGGTTCACTTGGAGAAAATCATGGTTTTAGCAGAGTTTGACCTTAGGCCAGAACTTCTTGGGTTTGCTTCAAGTCGAATATGTGACTACTTCAGGTTCAACTTTGGGTCAGCCTTGAAGGGAGTTTTTCGACAAACGTTTCGACAATTTTTGATGGTTTTTGATGACTACCACTCTTGACTCAACGAGGGAGGTTCCATAATGCTAAGAGATGACTTTGGTGATAGATAGTTATACTTTGGATGGCATAATAAGTGGCTTAGGGCGGTCTTCACACAAGCCGTCGTATAATAGCTGCCAAATTAGGCGTTCGGAAGTTGGTCAGTTGAGAGCAGTATTAATCTACCCTAGAAGCCTGATTCGGTAACCGATCTTGGTTTCGTATCATATCACCTTGGTTCTCCAGCCTTTGGGGTACCGTTTGAGTAGAAGTTCCTTGTCCATTCCTTGGCTGCAGTTTGGCTGCAATTCAGCAGCTGCGGCTTGATCCCCTATGCCCCGGTCAGTCACAAGACGTAAAGGAAGTGGATAGAACACACCGTCTTTAAGTTGAGTTCCGAATCTAGAATGCGGGGGGCACTACGAAATATTTTTTACAACTATTTTTTTAAAATGGATCGTACCCAGTCCATATTTTTTATTATATCACAAGCGGTGCTTTATTTTTATTTGTAGGTCGATCCCTTTGAATTGCGCACCAAGTGGATCGATGGTATAGGGATCGACTGAATTGCCTTGGTGAGGGATCGGCAGCATAGGGGTCGGCTGGATTTCCTTGGTAAGGGATCGGTAGCATATGGGTCGACTAGATTGCCTTGGCAAGGAATTGGTAGCATAGTGGTTGGCTGGATTGCCTTAGTAAGGGATCGGTAGTAGGCATGGAGGGATCGGCTATGTAGGGATCGGTCATGGATGATGGAGTATAGAGGGATCGGTATTTTTCATTCATGACATAGGGAACGGTTGTGGCTAGTGAGAGGGATCAGTGGTGAACCGATTTGGAGAGGGATCGGTATATACACCATACAGAGGGATCAGTGTATACACCTTGCAAAAGGGATCAGTATATATACCTTGTAGAGGGATCGGTATAATACCTTGCAGAGGGATCGGTATATACACTTATTGGAGCGATCGGTATATATGCTAGAGGGATCGGTATATATATATATATGTTGGAGGGATCGGTATAGCTGTTTTGGAGGGATCGATATTGACGTCTTTGGAGAGATCGGTATTTAGCATGTATACGTATTTAGGGGTCGATTATAATGGCATGGTGTTGAATTCGCATAAGACCATGTTGTGTAAGGAAGACTCAACACTTTCTAGCTTCATGAACTTTAACATTTGCATCCAAACTTGAACTTGATAATGAGCCATAAATTGCAATCCTCAAGCTTGAACATACATGCAAATGGATGAACATGATCTTTTGCCTTGAACATGGATTAGAATCCAACTTGAATTGCTAATGCTATATTCCAGTACACTGATGTCAAATCCTGGTGCCTATGTGAAATTTGCAATCGATCGACGTGAATGTCGGTTGAGCATTCTACTTGCCTCGTCAAATGCTAGCATCATCAGATCCTCCAACAACACGGGAAGTAGAATTAATTGCTCTAACCATGGCTGATAGTCTCCTTATATCTGAGTAGAATATGAAACTTGTTGGTAGAAAGCTGGATCTGTCTCACGAATATGGAAATCCACAAGTAGATGATGAGATCCAATCAAGCTGAGAATTCAAATCTCAATGAAAGCACCAAAATGTTGACGCCAAAAATGAACATCAACACCCAATAGATCTAGTAGAAATTAAATGAAGAATGAAATTAAAACAGAGCAAATAACATAAATGAACACATAAATTTTTATGATGGTTCGGCAATCTTGGCCTACGTCCACTTCATAATTTTATTGATCTTGCAATTTATTATGATTACAAGAATGTTTGGATCAGCATGGATTCATTAGTACAAGAATAAAGAATAAAACTGGAAGGGCCTTGGTAGCAGAAAGAAGAATCCTTTTCTAATGCCATGTCTGTTGTATTTTTAGTGGAAGACATGCATGGATCGAGCTGAAATTTCGGTAGAAGAACCTCTAGGCAAAGACGAGGCCACATAAGAATTTTGAGGCCCATTGGGGCCCACAATAGGGATCGGTACCGATCTGTATTTTGGTGTCCAAATGGGGTGCGATCCCTTTGGTGGGTCCTCCATGAGGTTAGTTACTTTCCCTCCAAATTTCATGCCATTTTGACTTAGCGTTTATGAGATATCGCTTTTCTCAGGAAGTTGTGTTGCATGCATTCTGATTCCAACTGATCCCTCTAGAGGGATAGATACCGATCCCTCCAATCTCCTCTGATTGGGGTGCGATCTCTAGGGGTTGTTTCCCATGTTATAATGTGCTTATACTTTAAGTTTCAAGTCAACTGGATGAGTAGAACTTGAGTTATTACTCGATCTTTGGTGCAATGTGAGTTGTCTCCTGATTCTAGCCAATCCCTATTAAGGGAAGAGGGTCGATCGCCTTTCTTCATGATTTTGAGAGGCGATCCCTAGGGTAGGCTTCCTATGGTCCCCACATCTTGTTCCTAAAGTTTCATATTCACTGGACTTATGGATCTTGAGATATAGATAGTTTTCCGTTGAATTGTACTTGCTTGGCTGAAATATGCAGATCCCTGCTGTATGATCCCTTTTATACCGATCCCTTTCTTAGATGAAGTAATTTTCCCATAACTTGATCATACAGCCCCAAAGGACTTGAAAGTTAAAATATAGCCTCAATGGGCCTTCTGTAACACCCCTAATTTTTAATAACATTATTCAAGAGATTTAATTAGATAAATTAAATAGAATAATGTAAATGGTAAGTGATAAGGGGATTGAGATTTGTGTAAATACTAAGTGACCGTGCTTAATTAACTGATTAAATGGGCTTAAGAATGGCTTATAGGCTAATTAGTTTACACAAGGGTATATTGGGTATTAGCCGCACCTTAATTCCACAACCCATATATATATATATATATATATATATATATATAGGGCTTGCCATCCATTCACGTCTATTTCTCATTTTCACAAAAACGTAAAACGCAAACACAAAAGAGGAGCCAGCCATTGTTAAGGAAGAAAAGAAGAGAAATTCAAATCAAGCTAAGGAATTACATCAAGGGAAATAAATCTCAATCTCAATCCAATCTCCTTATCTTAATCAAGGTGAATAATAATTTATACCATCTCTACATTATTTTATGATAATATTTTCGGATTTAAGATTAAATTTGTTTTTATGATGATTTGGATGATGATATGCTTGAATTATAATTTATTTGATTTAAACAAGATTGTCTAAATGGGGATTTATGCGTTTTTAGGGCAAAACCGATGGTAAATGATCTTTGAATGCCAAGGAAAAATTATATGTTATGTAAAATATGATTTTGGAGTTGGGTTTTAATTCCGATAATTTTCCAAGCCATGGAAAGATTATTATGAATTTTCAAAGGAAAATATGGTTAATTGGGTTTAGAAATTTATTTCAGAAATGATATTCAAAATTTGAACGTGGTTGTAATAAGTATGTTGTAATAAGTATATTTTAATAAGTATATTTTCTCTGAACGTGGTTCTCGTAAATGGATTATGTAAGGAATTTGAAATGTTTTGGAATGGAATGTGGAACTTGTTTTATGTTTTAATTTTTTCCATAATCTTCTGTTTTTGTCATATCAATGTATCTAGCATTACCGTATTTGGTCCCTGATGATTAATAACTATGGATGACTGCAGCATCCGTAGCCGTTAGTTTTGGGCCTCTGAGTGGGGGATGTTACAAGTTGGTATCAGAGCATAGGTTTATGAAACTTAAAAGAAATTTAAACCTAAAAGATTTTCAAACATAATCCAATGAATCTGAAAATTAGATTAGGGTTTGGGTTAATGTTATATTAACGTACTTGTATTTGATATATAGATATATATAAGTACGCAATCCCCTCTCTCTTAGATCGTTCTTTGTATCTTACTAAGGCTCATATGCAGATTTACGAGAAAAAAGATATGGAAGCAGGAAATGGAAGAGGAAATCTCGGTGGAGGAAGCACCACAACCAATGGAAATGTTTGACCCACCAAGAAGAACCAAGGTCGACAGGCTAATGCTAACCATAATGCTGATGCCAATGTGGGTGCTGGAAATCCACCAGTAGATATGGGGGCGATGTATCAGTTCTTCGTCAATATGATGCAAGCATGAGCTGCTGTTGGAGTTGCTGGAAATGTTAAAGGAGCTAATCCTGCGGCTCTAGTTGGGAATAATTATGCTAAGCTGAGCAGAGACTACACCAGTCTAGGTGGAAAGCCATTTATGGGAATGGAAGATGCAATTGAAGTTTAGAATTGGTTGTTGCACTATGAGAGAATCTTTGCAGATTTAGGTTTAGATGATGAGCAAAAGAGGAGGCTGGCCTCTAGGCAGTTGCAAGGGGCAGCACTTCACTGGTGGAATAGTGTGACTGTCGGAGTTTCGGATGAAGAGTTAACATGGGCTAAGTTCAAAAGGAGATTTGAGCAGAGGTTTTTATTTGAAGTTGCATTGATGAGGAAGTTTATGGATTTAGTTCAGGGAAGGATGTCGATAATAGAGCTTGCTACTATGTTTAATGAGCTGTCTTGATATGGGTATGCACCTATAGACACCGACATCAGGAGGAATGAGAGGTTCATTCGAGGATTGAGACCTTAGATTGCTAGGGCGATCCTGAGACATATCCATGATCTTTGTAATGTGGTTGTGGAGATGGCAATCCTATGCTTGTTGTTTGTGCTAGAGAGAAGCCAGTTGAAACCCAGGGTTCTCAAGGAAAGAAGAGAAAGTTCTTTAAGAAGAAGGGAGTCTAGAAGGGAGATGCTACCAAGAAGGCAAAGGCTGATTTAGTTTGCTACAAGTGTGACAAGAAGGGTCATTATGCAAATAAGTGCCGGACAGGCAAGGGGAAGAAGGCTGCAAATAAGAGGAATGTGAAGTGCTTCAACTGTGACCAAGTTGGGCATTATAAGAATCAATGTCCAGAACCGATTAGGGCGGACAAGGGAAAGGTTATTGCTATTGGACCATCATCTACTAAGCCAACTACAGTTGAAAAAGGGAAGACTGTGATGGAAGGTACATTTTTGATTCATAGATACCGGTTAGGATACTATTTGATACCGGTGCATCACGTTCATTTATATCCCAGTGTTTGGTTGATAGGTTATGCTTAGAACCCACATACCTTGTTACTTCCTTAAGGGTTGCGAATCCAATATGAGGGTATGCAACTCTGGGGATGAGATGTGACCAGTTAGAACTTGATTTGTTAGGTCATAAGTTTGCATGCAATCCATATGTTTTCGATTTCGTAGATTTTGGAATCATTTTGGGTATGGATTGGTTGAGCAAGTATGAGGCCTGGATATTTTGCCAAGATGGGGAGATATTACTGAGACACCCACATAGTCATAACCGAATCATATTCTCAGTGAAGATTTCTGACCGGAGTTGTTGTGCTTTGTTAAGCGCAATGGAAGTGAGAGAAGAGTTAAGTCAGGTTCGAGTAGCAAAAGAGTTTGCAGATGTCTTTGAGCCAGTCACAGGACTACCACCGAAACGAGCTATCGAGTTTCGAATAGATCTTGTGCCCAGAGCTGAACCTGTGAGTAGACCACCTAGTAGGATGATACCTACTGAGATGAAGGAATTGAAGGTGAAACTAGTGGATCTAGAAGGAAGGAATTTTATTAGACCCAGCAGTTCACCTTGGGGAGCGGCCACGGTATTCGTAAAGAAACCAGATGGGTCGTTGAGGATGTTTATCTACTATCCTAAGTTGAATAGGAGGAAGATTAAGAATAAGTATCCTTTGCCAAGAATAGATGAACTATTTGATCAGTTGTGTGGAGCTAGAGTGTTTTCCCAGTTAGATTTGGCGATAGGTTTCCATCAGTTAAGAGTGGCAGAGGATAGTATTCCTTTGACAGCATTTCGGACTAGGTATGGTTCGTACGAGTGGTTAGTACTGCCATTTAGGTTAACGAATGCACCTGCTTTCTTCATGGATTTGATGAACCGAGTTTTCCGAGAGCACTTGGATAGGTTTGTGCTGGTGTTTATAGATGACATTTTGGTATACTCTAAGGATGAAAGAGATCATGAGGATCATCTTAGAGTAGTGCTTGAGACGTCGAGGCAGCATCAGCTAAAGGCGAAGTTTTCTAAGTATCATTTCTGAAAGAATGAGGTTAAATTTCTTGGTCACGTGGTTTCAGAGAAGGGGTTGTCAATCGATCCAGATAAGATCAAAGCTGTTAATAATTGGAAGAGACCAGAGACGGTGACCGAGATTAGAAGTTTTCTTGGACTTGCTGGCTATTACCGAAGATTCATTAAGGGTTTCTTGCGGATAACAGCACCTTTTACTAAGCTAACTAGGAGGAGGTGAAGTTTGTCTGGTCCAACAAGTGTGAGGAAGCATTCCTTAAGTTAAATCATTTGTTGACTAATGCACCAATGTTAGTAGTTCCAGAAGGAAACCAGGGTTGGTGGTGTATACTGATGCATGTGGAACTGGAATGGGAGTTGTGTTGATGTAAAAGGGTAAAGTGATTGCCTATGCTTCACGACAGCTTAGATTGCATGAAGTGAGATATCATACTCATGATTTGGAGCTGGCTGTGGTGATCTTCGCGCTGAAGATTTGGAGACATTATCTCTTAGGGGAGAGATTTGAGCTATGCACAAATCATAAGTCTTTAAGGTACTTATTCTCTCAAAAGGAGTTGAATTTAAGACAGCAGTGGTGGTTGGAGTTTTTGGCATCTTATGATTTTGGTATAGAGTATACTCCTAGGAAAGATAATAAAGTAGCAGATGTTCTTAGCAGAAGACATCAGAATGTGGTGTTAGCTATGTTGGCAAAGTGGAAGGATTTAGAAGCTTTGACTACTTGTAGTGAGCAGTTAAGAATGACTACTAGTTCTAGTCAGAGTACCGCTATGTTGTCCTGTTTAGAAGTTCGACCAGTATTTATCAAAATGATAACTTCTAAGCAGAAGGAGGGTCCAGTATTAGCCAAGAGGATTAGAAGGCTTGAGGTTGGAACTGAGGTCGATGATTTAAAATAATTTAGCCTTGACCAGAGGGGATGGTTGAGAAAGAAGGGACGGTTGTGTGTTCCAAATGTTGAGAACTTGAGGAAAGAAGTTCTTGGAGAATATCATCGATCCAAGTTTACGATTCATCCTGGAGGGACCAAGATGTATCAAGATATGAGGAGGAGCTTCTATTGGGAAGGTATGAAGAGGGATGTTGGCTTGTGGGTTAGGCAGTGTGCAAATTATTAACAAGTGAAAGCCAAACATCATAAGCCAAGTGGATTGCTTCAACCTGTAGAGATTCCAGTTTGGATTTTATAGATGGGTTGCCAAGGTCAAATAGGGAAATGAAAGTATATGGGTTATAGTGGACAGGTTGACCAAGAGTTCCTATTTCATTCCACTTAAATCAACTAGGACGACACCTGTTTTAGTTAAGTTGTTCATAAAGAACATAGTTAGACTACATGGAGTTCCTAGTAATATAGTCAGTGACAGAGATTCTTTGTTCACTAGTGAATTCTGGAAGAGTCTACGGGATGTGTTAGGCACTAAGCTGATGAGTACTGCATATCACCCTCCGAAGGATCTGCGGACAGAGAGAGTCAATAAGGTACTCGAGGATTTATTGAGAGCTTATGTATTGGATTTTGGTGGATCTTGGGAAGATCACCTGCATTTAGTTGAGTTTTCATATAATAATAGTTATCAAACAAGTATAGGAATGGCGCCTTTTGAAGCTTTGTATGGAAGGCCATGCAAATCACCAGCATGTTGGTTGGAGACTGGAGACAGATTAGTCTTAAGTCCAGATATGGTTAGAGAGGCGTCAGAGAAGATTGAGTTGATCCGAGAAAGGATGATGGAAGCTCAGTTTAGATAGAAGAGTTACGCAGATAAGAGGCGTAAAGACCTAGAGTTCTCAGTTGGAGATAAGGTTTTTATTAAAGTATCACCGATGAAGGGTGTAGTACGGTTCGGGAGATCAAGGAAGCCGGCACCGAGATATGTTGGTCCAATCCAGATTACAGAAAGGATTGGAAAGCTCGCATACGGAGTAGCGTTGCCGAGCAGTATGGCAGATGTCCATAATGTATTTTATGTGTTTCATCTTCGCAAGTATGTGCATGATCCAGAGACTACTATTCCTCCAACAGGTTTGGAAGATTTGATAGTAGAGCCTAATTTGACTTTTCTTAGACAACCAGTTCAGGTTGTAGCGAGAGATGAGAAAAGATTGTGGTCCAAGACAGTCAAGTTGGTAAAAGTTCAGTGGAGCGACGGTGAGAAGGACTGTACTTGGGAGACAAAAGATAGGATTCCAGATACTTATCCTGATCTGCTTTGAGGGTATGTCTATATTAGATTTATATAGATAATTGCTAGTCAGGTAGACTAATATGGTAGTTAGGAGTCGTTACAGATGATTGCTATGCTTAGTATTTTGTCCTTACTAATTTTTTAGGACGAAATTCTATAAGGAGGGGAGCCTGTAACACCCCAAATTTTTAATAACATTATTCAAGATATTTAATTAGATAAATT
This sequence comes from Allium fistulosum, assembly GCA_030737815.1. NCBI lineage: Eukaryota > Viridiplantae > Streptophyta > Magnoliopsida > Asparagales > Amaryllidaceae > Allium > Allium fistulosum. Next base: position 537,535,292 of record CM060901.1, on the reverse strand, counting down.
AAATAGAATAATATAAATGTTAAGTGATAAGGGGATTGAGATTTGAATAAATACTAAGTGGTCGTGCTTAATTAATTAATTAAATGGGCCTAAGAATGGCTTATAGGCTAATTAGTTTACACAAGGGTATATTGGGTATTAGCCACATCCATAACCCTTATATATATCCACGGTTTGCCATCCATTCATGTTTATTTCTCATTTTCACAAAAACGTAAAACATAAACACAAAAGAGGAACTGACCATTGTTAAGGAAGAAAAGAAGAGAAATTCAAATCAAGCTAGGGAATAAATCAAGGGGATTAAATCTCAATCTCAATCCAATCTTCTTATCTTAATCAAGGTGAATAATAATTTATACCATCTCTATTTTGTTCTATGATCATATGTTTTCAGATTTAAGATTAAATTCGTTTTTATGATGATTTGGATGATGATATGCTTGAATTATAATTTGTTTGATTTAAACAAGATTGTTTAAAAAGGGATTTATGCGGTTTTAGGGCAAAATCGATGGTAAATGATCTTTGAATTCCATGGAAAAATTATATGTTATGTAAAACATGATTTTGGAGTTGAGTTTTAATTTTGATAATATTCCAAGCTATGGAAAGATTATTATGAATTTTTAAACGAAAATAGGGTTAATTGGGTTTAGAAATTTATTTCAGAATTATATTGAGAATTTGGGTCTGAAATTTATATATGTTAGATAACATATTTAAAAGTGAATTTTTGTGATTTTTAGGGATTTTTCTTAAGTGATTTGCTATGGAAATTAAATTATTTTCGAAGGACTTATTTGCATTATTGGTTTGCTTAATGGAAGGGCTTATTTGCTAAATTAACCTTGGTTTAGATCTAAAATTAAGTAGTAGTTATTTTGGTAAAGAATTTGAAAAGTTGAGGGAACCAATCACATGTTTACACGTGGGCAGGTTAGTTAGAAAGTATTTGCTTTAATTGGCATTAATCAATTTTTACCCAGAAAAGTTGGTCCCTCCTCCTTTAGAAGTGCCTTTCGACTCCAATGCCTCCGCTTCACCTCAGTCGAAACCAACCTAGCCGAAACCTACTAAAGCCGAAACCAATACACATGGTATCAATGAGATTGGTACGAAGTGGATTGGTGAAGTGCGGAAGGCAGGGTGTCGAAAGCATTGCTTTCGATAGAGACATAACCATTGTTTACTTTTAAAAGATATGCACCTGCCTTGTTTTTGAAGGGTGCTTTCGACCAAGTCGATACCCAGTTGCTTTCGAACTTGTTTCCGCCTTTCCTTGTTTAAAAGTAGAGCTTTCGACTTAGATCGTTGTTTATAAAAGAATGCTTTCAAAAATAATGGTTACGACCTAGTCGAAACCCGATGCCATCGAGTTTTCCCCAATACTTTTATATGATAAAGAATAGTTTCGAAAGAGATACTTTCTTTTATGTTCACTTCGACCCAAATGATATTTTTAAACATAAATCCAATGATTTTAGAAGGGATACTTCCAAAGGTTTCGAAAGGGGTAATTTCAATGGTTTCGAAGCTATGCTTCTAAGAGTTAATAAGTAATACTTTATTACATTCGAAAGGTTTCGAAAGAGAGGTTTTAAAGAATTTCGAAAGGCATGGGCCTAATGTTTTGAAAAGAGATTTATATGCTTTCGAAGGAGGTTATCCAGTGAGGTCGAATGCTAAGTTTAGAAGGTTTCGAAAGCCTTAGTTTTTCAAAACAAATAACCCAATCTCATTTTAAAATAAAACCATGGCATAAATAAAGTGTTTTGAAATGGAGTTTTGAAGAAGTTTTCCTTGATTAATGGGTTAAAGGGATTAGCCAAGTTTTATATAAACTGGATTCAAGGATATTAAACCCACAAGAGTGGTATTGTTATATTATTATGTTTGCTTCTTCATATAAGTATTTGAATTCATATTATAATAAACTCATAACGGTACCTTGGGAAAGGGCAGAATAACTAGCTAGGTTCCCAGTAGTGAATATAAATTAAATTAATTAAAGATATTGGCAGAAGTCAATAGGTTCACAGTAAGCCCATGATAGGTTCACAGGTAAGCCCATGAAAACAGTGTATAGGAAAAGATATTGGTAGGGGCCAATAGGTTCATAGTAAGCCCATGAAAACTATGAATAAATGAAGATGTCAGGAAGACAGGTTCATAGTTAGCCCATGAAACTATGATTTGATATTAGCTGGGGACAATAGGTTTGTAGTTAGCCCATGAAAACTATATCCGGATTAAGATATTGACAGATGTCAATAGGTTCGTAATCAACCCATGAAAACTAGGATAAGAGGAAAGATATTGGAGTTACCAATAGGTTTAGGGAGAACCCATGAAATAGTAAAGATATTGGCAGGGTCCAATAGGTTCTTAGTGATCCCATGAAAACTATGTAACTGGACAGGGAGTCCTTAAACATTAAACAAGTTATTAGTAAGCCCATGAAAACTAATAGGTTAATAGTGACCCTAAAAACTATAAATGAGACAGTTAGTCAGAATGCATGGGGATGGGAAATCTAGAATTAATTTACCTGTTTTGCATATCATCATATTATTTGAGATGTTTTAACCATTGTGGATGCAGAAGCACCGTATATGGTTTTATAAAGGTTTTAGGATACTAGTGAGGGGAAAACCCATTCCGCTAAGCGGCGTGGTCTCACTAGATATCTAAATGGTTTGAGATGGTAGATTATTATTAATACCAGGCTTTATGTCTGACTCGAAGTTTATGTTTTCCCTTTAAACTCTCGGGTACTCAATTAATTTTGAGTAGTTTGAGGGTTGAGGTTTTCAGGTACCTCTTTAGACGAATAAGCTTCCGGAGACGTGCAGGAGGCCTGATAGCTACTTAGAGTTCTCCTTTATTTTGATTACCCTATGTTGTTGATGTAAGGGAAAAGTTGTTTAATTGCCTATATATACTCTGATCATCCAAGGGGGCATCTTCATATGTCACTCTTGGCGTAAGTTGTAATAAGTATATTTTCATTGAACGTGGTTCTCGTAATGGGATTATGTAAGGAATTTGAAATGTTTTGGAATGGAATGTGGAACTTGTTTGATGTTTTAATTTTTTTTCCATATTCTTGTGTTTCTGTCATATCAATGTATCTAACATTACCGTATTTGGTCACCGAGGATTAATAACTATGGATGACTCTAGCATTCATAGCCATTAGTTTTAGGCCTCTAAGTGGGAGATGTTACACCTTTTGTCACTTTATATTGATCTCACTCAGTTTTGGACAAAAATTAAGGATATGTACCGATCATTAAGGGGAAGGGATAGGCACTGATCCCCTGTTTGGGGGAGATACTAATCCGTACTTGGAATATTCTAAAGAGCATATCTCTTGGTCTTAGTTGATCGATGCTTCATATCATTGCCTGCACTTGATTTCTAGACCTCACAATCATCGCTCTGGGCTACTGGCCTTGATGACAGTCGAGTCTAACTTGTCTGGTCAGTTCGGATATAACCGGGTCAAAATGTCGGATAACACCTTTATTTTTGAAGGGTTTTTGAAATATAAAAATCCATTCGATTTGAGTTTCTCACGCTGGTTTACCAGACTGATCCAAGTGTTATTCTTTTATAATGCTCAAGTTAGCCTGAGTATATTTCCAGATTTAGCTATGGACACTTTGGAGCTTCAAGAGACGAGCTGGATGCCTTAGGCGTATTCATGTATTTAATTTCCACTGCATTACTTATTTTTTAACTATTAGCATTTGTAAGGATAGGCTGTAGTAACAGTCCAGGGATATGATAGGTTAGTTTACTCTGATTGATGTATGTATATTAAAGTTTTTTTTGGTAAAGATATTTTTGAGATATTATATGTTATCGTTCAGCATGTAAGACTCTGATATTGTGTTCTTCTGTTTTATTTTGTTCGTTTTCCTTTTCTTTTACCCTACTTTCTGTCTTTTCGACAATTGGGCGTTCGGCATGAGAATATCGTGGATGTATTAATGTAAACATTTAGGGATAGAAAAGGCCATTCATTACACTAATACAGGTATATTACTGTGGAAGTGATGTAAACACAATTTAAGTCTAAGCATAATATCTTCTAGTTCTGCTTGAGCTATGCTATAGAAAGATATTATACTAACTTAATAGCCCTAAACGTAATCCGGCCTAGCCCCTTGCGGTAAAGGATTACTTGTCTACAGTTATCTGGTCTCGCTATGTGCGGTAAAGGATAGTCATATATTGGACTAACTCCTGGTCCCGCCACATGCACTACAGGCAAACTGTTGTCCACATCAAAACTTTGCTGGACCAGCCTCGATACTGTACAGAAGAATGCCACATTAATACCATAAATTAGGTCCCCACGGCGTTTACTACAAGATTTGGGTATTCGTATTGCCAAATAATACATTTTTATTTCATCAAATTATAGAATCCAAAGTCATACACATCACATTCTCATTTCGTTGTTTCGATCCTGATCTTACATACTCGTCTTGTTGCCCAAACTGCATATTCTAATGTCGCGCTTCGCCTTCATCAACTACTTTCCATGCATGCCTCGAGTATTCAGCAACCATTCCAACCGACACGTACTACATCCATCTATCATTTCTACCATCGATCTATACTTCCAAACAACAACCAACCTAATCATAGGATACCTAATTCACATTCACAAAAGAAAGCTCTTTTATAAAGGGAAGATCATCTTTGCCCTAGACATACTAAAACCAGCTCCAACTAGTTAATCCAACTCCTTCCAAAGTTGCTACAAATTAGCTAGTAAGACCAGTATATTAATTGGGGATAAATCAATAACTCAAGGATCCATTCTATTCGGCATAGATCATCTCACTTTGTATTCCGTAGCGCCTTTTGAAGTTTGCCTTGGAAATCACCGCGTAAAGTATCAAAGCGATGCACGTTAACTCAGGCAATTAAAATGTCTGAAATCCCAAATTTAAGTGTTCACCAATCGATCGATGGTGCATCCACCGATGCAACGGTGAAGCACCCAGAAATGCAGTTTATCATTGCAATTTGGATTTTATTTTATATATTTTCATTTTGATCTTGTTTTTGATTATTCCTGGGATTAAAATTCACACAAAGAGTACAGTAGAACAAAAAAATAGATTTAGTAGTGCCCAAAAAATGCTATCACAAATTATAGTAGTGTTTTAGAGAATGTCGTTAAAATACATACAACTAAAAGTCTATGACTTTCTGTTGTGTTTTCATAAAAACTAGGGAAAAGCAACATATTGCAGCGTTCTACAAACGCAATCAAATTTTTTTATCGTAGCACTGTTTAAACGCAACTAAAAACCCAAACCTTATTGTTGCATTTTAATAAATGCACTATATATACTGTTGGGTACGTTTCGACCCTATTCCAGACTGCCGAACCAAAGCTCCACTCGAGACTGCCGAACCAAAGCTCCACTCGAGACTGCCGAACCAAACCTCCACTCGAGACTGCCGAACCAATACAACCGAATCCACTCCTCTCCACCGATCCAAACTACCACCGAACCAATACAACCGGACCAAATCCCATCCACCGATCCAAACTACCACCGAACCAATACAACCGGACCAAATCCCATCCACCGATCCAAACTACCACCGAACCAATACAACCGGACCAAATCCCATCCACCGATCTAAACTACCACCGAACCAATACAACCGGACCAAATCCCATCCACCTATCACCAAACCACCTCATGACCGAACCAAGAGGATGCCGAACCAGACTGCCAGGCCAGATCACTTCAGCCCAGGCCCACCAGCAGCTGTATATATCCAAGACCCCTGCCCCCAACCTCACTCTATAAATAGAGAGGCAGGGGTACAACAATGGGGGACAAGTTTGAGAGCTCAAGCACGGAAGGAACTTTCAAACAACTTTCTTTTACTTGTACCAAAGCTTTGTACTTGTAATCATAAGAAAAGAAGAGAAATAACATATAAAGTGGACGTAGGCACGTTCTGGCTGAACCACTATAAATCTGCGTGTCTTTTTTACAGTTTAGCCCCTGCTTTTCATATATTTGCATAAATCTCCAAAATCACTAAGAACAACCTAAGATCTACTAAATCATACAACTTTGAGGTGTTTGTCCATTTTTTGTGCAAACATTTTTGGTGCTTTCATTGAGAGATTGAAGCTCGAAGCTTCAGCTTCATCCGCTTAACAAGTTTTCCTAACAGCATCGTCCGCCACTTGGAAAACATGCCTCCCAAACAGAGAAAAGATGTTAACAAAGGAAAAAACATCGCATCCAGTAGCCTTCCTGATCCAGCTATCGCGAATCAAGTAAATCGTCCTCCTCCAGCAACGGTAACAAATGAAGGACAGGCTAACCCAACCACTCCTGCCACAGAACAGCCTGCAGCAATTACTAGGGCAGATTTGGACAGAGTTGTTGTTGAAGTAACTAACCGCTTCACGTCCCAGCAGGAAGCCTTGGTGGACCATCTCATGTCACGCTTGAGGGACGCTGAAGAATCCAACCGCAACACTGAATCATGGGGCGAGTCCCAGTCTGGAGGATCTCAGAGACAGCAAAGATCTTCCTTCTTCGAAGGAGCTAACGGCAGGAGTAGCCGTGGTAGGAGCCGAGACCGAGCCCAGCCCGAAGTTAGGCCTGAGGAAACGTTTGGTGCCGAACCTAACGGGGAAGGTACCGGGCGAAGGTCAACTGCAGCTGAGCCTGTCATGCTGCCTAACCACAGAAACACCGGTGAACGGGGCCGAGCTAGAGTTCAGCCCGAAGTTGGACCCGAGGAAGTGCTTAGATCAGAACCCAACAGGGGAAGATCAAGGCAAGGGCCAACTGTAGCTGACCCAAGCATGCTCCCAGAAGATCAAAGGCAGCCACTGGAAAATATGAGGAATGATAGACGATACCATCCCTACAGGTTGTCTGGACGGAATCAACCCCACAGAACAGAACCAAACTCATTTCTGTCTGCTCCAAATTCTGATGAAAGGATGGCGCGCTTATTCAGAGAGTGTGTCCAACGGGAGCAAAGAGATCGAGGGATAGGCGCTAGGGTAACCAGCCCTTTCGCCCGCAATATCGAAGTTGCTATCACCCCCCGAGAATGGAAGATGCCAACAATGGAACCCTACAAAGGAACCTCCGATCCCGTTGTACACTTACAGAGATACACACAGCATATGCTCATGAGTGGAGCAACAGAGGGAGTACTGTGCAAATGCTTTCCGCTCTTCTTAGCAGATCTTGCTACCTCCTGGTTCTGTCATCTACCCCAAGGATCCATCAGCTCATGGGAAATGTTGAAAGAAAAATTCATCAGTCAGTTCCGCATTCATGTGGAGCAACCTAAGGACGCTTATTCCTTATCCAGCGTCAAACAGAAACCTGGAGAAAAGCTGCAGCAATACCTAACCAGATTCAACGCCGCAGCAGCCGCAGTTCAAGACGCCGATGAGAAGCTTATCCTGATGGCCCTCTGCAGTGGGGTGCATCCGGACACTAAATTTGCTAGAAGATTGACAAAAGAAAAACCAGCTACTTTACCCGATTTCTTCCATGAAGCCGGGAAATACATGAGGCTTGAGGATGCTGCCATTGAGGGGCAGTCAGGACAGCAAAGTAAGACGACCCATGGCAACGCCCCTGCTGTGGCGAGGGATGCTCGAAGAAATGATTCCAGAGACAATGCTGGGGGCAAGAAAGTAGAAAAACGCCTATATCGGCCAGGACCAAGATTCGACTCTTACACCCCTTTGAACGAGACCGTCGAAAATATCTTCCTTGCCACCCAAGGCGAAGTTAGATACAAACGCCCGCCATACAAGAAGGAATCAGATAGCGCACAGAAATCTGGAAAATTCTGCCGCTTCCACGAATCCCACGGACATGATACCAACGAATGCCATCATCTCCGAGATCTGATTGAGGAACACATCAGAAGAAAGAAACTGGAACGCTATGTAAAAAGTCAAGATAGGACTCCAGCTCCTGCCAATGAAAACCCAAGGCTACCCTCACCAGGGACCGGCAGAGGCGACCGCAACGCTAGCAGCTCTAGTCAAGAGAAGATAGTGGTCCATACCATCTCAGGAGGTCCGCACATCGCAGACAGAAGTTGGAAAGAGATGGAAAGATATGGGAAGTCGCTTAGAGACAATAGAGACTGTGTCAATACGGTTATAGAAGAGCGCCACCCAAAGCGGAAAGAAAATGATGACATCACATTCAGTAAACGCGACCTAGAAGGAAGACAGTACCCTCACATGGATCCCATGGTTATCTCTGCCCGACTCGGTCCCGCCGAAGTTTACCGAATCCTGGTAGACACTGGAAGCTCTGTAAATATCCTGTTCAAACACGCATTCGACAAAATGAGGCTATCAATGAAGGATGTATCTCCCTGCGATAAACCGCCACACGGTTTCACTGGAGATGCGAAAATGCCCATCGGGCAGCTGGACCTCTTCGTTGAAATTGGAAGCCATCCCCGCTCCGTTGTAAGGAAACAGACGTTTGTGCTGATAGAAAACCATTCGGCCTACAACGCCTTCCTAGGAAGACCAGCCCTATCTGACTTCCAGATTGTCCTAGCCCCGTGGTGCCTGAAAATGAAATTTCCAACAGACAATGGGGTAGGGGAAGTGGAAGGAGACCAAGATATTGCACGAGACTGCTATGTAACTGAACTTCGCAACAACCACAGGAGAGATAAAGGGAAAGGTGTAGAGATTGCCCTCTGCACGAAAAGCCTTGAAGCATAGCAACTAAAGAAAGCCCCTCCTCTTCGATACACCAGCGACCCTTTCAATGAATTAGACCCTAGGGACAAAGAGGAGGAGGCCACCGCCGAGCCTGTAGAGGCTATGGAGTTTATATCTGTAGACAAGCACGACTCAAGTAGGCTACTGAAAATTGGGTCGCAGCTGAAAACTGAATTGAAGGAACAACTCATTGATTTTCTCCGCCACAACTTGGATGTGTTCGCTTGGTCACACGCTGACATGACCGGAATCTCCCCCAACATAGCATGCCACGTATTAAAAATTGATCCTACCAAGGCGCCTGTAAAACAAAAAAAGAGAAGTATGGGGGCAGAGCGATCAGCAGCCCTCGATGAAGAAGTAAAGAATCTACTCGCCAATGACTTCATACGAGAAGCTATTTACCCAGAATGGATCGCCAACCCAGTACTAGTAAAGAAGGCTAATGGGAAGTGGCGGACCTGCATTGACTTCTCCAACCTAAACGACGCCTGCCCAAAGGATTGCTTCCCGCTTCCCAGAATCGATCAGCTTGTAGACAGCACAGCCGGGCACGAACTCCTGTCTTTTATGGATGCATACTCAGGATATAACCAAATTCCTATGCATGCTCCCGACCAAGACCACACTAGTTTCATCACCGATCGGGGTTTATACTGCTACAAAGTGATGCCCTTCGGACTTAAAAATGCAGGAGCCACCTACCAGCGCCTCGTCAACAAGATGTTTGCAGGGCTAATAGGACGAACAATGGAAGTATATGTAGACGACATGCTGGTAAAATCACGGAAAGCCAAAGATCACGTAAGCCACCTAGGCGAAATGTTCCAGGTACTTCGACAGTATGGAATGAAGTTGAATCCACTAAAGTGCTCCTTCGGAGTGTCATCGGGAAAATTCTTAGGATTCATCATCCATGCCCGAGGGATAGAAGCAAACCCTGAACAAGTCTGAGCATTAAGGGACATCAAGATACCTTCCACCCGAAAGGAAATGCAAAGCCTAAATGGAAAAGTGGCTGCCCTAAGCCGATTCATCTCCAAAGCAACGGACAAGTGCGTCCCCTTTTTCGAAGCTCTAAAGAAAGATAAAGGAAGGTTCGAATGGACGGACGAATGCTTAACCGCTTTCCTTAACCTAATCGAACACCTCCAGAAACCACCGGTACTCTCGACCCCAAGCGAAGGCGAAGAATTATACCTATACCTTGCTGTGTCATCTCACGCTCTAAGCGCTGCCTTGGTAAGGGAAGACAACCGCACGCAACGACCAATTTACTTCGTCAGTAAAAGGTTTGCTGGGGCAGAAGTCAGATATCCTAAGCTTGAAAAGTTAGCATACTGCTTACTAATCACTTCACGAAAGCTACGTCACTACTTCCAATCCCATTCCATCAAAGTTCTGACCGATCAACCACTGAGGCAGGTACTCCATCGTCCCGACACTTCCGGGCGACTACTTAAATGGTGTATTGAGCTGAGTCAATATGATATCACCTATCACCCTCGCACCGCCATCAAGGGACAAGCCATGGCTGATTTCATTGCAGAATTCACTACCAACGAGGATAAGGAGCAACTGGAAATAACAGAAGATATCAAGTGGAATCTCTTTGTGGATGGTGCATCTAACGAACAAGGCTCGGGGGCAGGTGTGGTAATAATCACTCCCAGGGGAAATAAACTGCACTATGCTATAAGGTTGGAGTTCGCTGCCACCAACAACGATGCGGAATATGAAGCAGTAATAGCCGGATTGGAAATTGCTATCGAGATCGGAGCCAATTCTTTGTGTCTTCACAGCGATTCCCAGCTTATTGTTAATCAAATACTAGGGGAATTCCAAGCTCGAGAAGAGCGACTCATAGCATATTTAAAGAAGACCAAGTTACTTCTCAGCCGATTGGACCACTACTTAGTCAAACACATCCCTCGGGAAGAGAACCAAGAGGCCGACGAGTTGGCAAAGCAAGCAAGTATGAGAGACGTCGCCATCTTCGGAGCAGTAACTGTCTCAAAGCAAACGATCCCAAGTTTTGAGCAAGTGAATCTGATAGCTGCAACCGAAGAGGCAACTTGGATGACTCCCATCCGAGACTACCTACAGAATGGCACACTACCCGACGGGCGTAACGAAGTCAAGAAAATCTTGAGGAAAGCGTCCCGCTACACAATACAAGGAGACATCCTCTATCGGCGCGGGTTCTCTAACCCATTGTTAAGGTGTGTCGCCGGAAGGGGAGCCAAGGAAATCTTATCAAACATTCATCAAGGAAGCTGCGGAGATCACACCGGAGGGCAAACGTTAGCAAAAAAGATACTCCGATACGGATATTTCTGGCCCACCTTGAGCAAGGACGCCTTAGATTTCGTCAAGAAGTGTGACAGATGCCAAAAATTTGCTAAGATCCCTCGGCTACCAACAACCGAGATTACACAGATGACCAGCCCTTGGCCCTTTGCAGTATGGGGAATTGACTTAATCGGTGAACTGCCAATGGGTCGAGGCGGCGCCAAATATGCTATAGTAGCAGTCGACTATTTCACCAAATGGGTACGGAGTCCCACTAAAAATCATATCAGACAATGGACTTCAGTTTGACAGCGAGGAATTCGCCAACTGGTGCCAAGAGCACGGAATTCACAAAAGCTTCTCATCCGTAGCATATCCCCAAGCAAACGGACAAGTCGAAGCAGTCAACAAAATTCTGAAAACTCTGATCAAAAAGAAGCTCAAAAAGTCAAAGGGCGCTTGGGTGGATGAACTCCCTACGGCACTATGGGCCTACCGCACATCTTTCAGAACATCAACAGGGCACACTCCTTTCTCTTTGGCATACGGATCGGAGGCTATGCTCCCAGTTGAAACCATTGTGCCTTCCCACCGTAGGATCCACTATAACCCAGAAGAGAACGAAGAGCTCCTCAACATGTCTTTGGATCTAGTCGAGGAGAGAAGGAATGATGCAGTCCTAAAAACAGCAGCCCACAAGCAAAAGGTGGCAGCACAATACAACTCCAAAGTCAAGCATCGTACCTTACGAGAAGGGGATCTTGTCCTCAAGCGAATCTTCCCTCGCCCCGGAGCACTAGACCCGATCTGGGATGGACCATATGTAATTCATAAAGATCTCCACAACGGAGCCTATATTTTGTCAACAGTGGACGGAGAGGTGTTCCAGAGGGCATGGAACATCCAACACCTCCGTCGATACTTTTCTTAACTTGTATTGCCCATATGAAGTGAATTAACAAAGAGAATCAGTGGACGTAGGCATTTTTTTCGTGCCGAACCACTTTAAAAAAGCCTTGTCTCTTTTTTAACTTGTTCCTTTGTATCTTGGCTGCTTGTTAACTTTATCCTTTTCTGTTGAACGAAATCCTGAGCATATAGCATTTCTATTCAAAGCACTCCACAATGCAACTTCACGTGGACAAGACCCAACAGGTACTATGCGAATCTATGCCCTCGTCAATGAGACACTTTTGCTCCAGCATCCCTCTGCTGCGGGTTAACTCATTGCTCGCGACGGCCCTTAAAGCCAACTGTAATGAGCCGATTATAAGCCACCGAGAAGGCCGACTATAGCCGAGGCAGCTCATTACGGCGTTAGGCTCGCCGGCAACTGTGAACCGATTATAAGCCCCAACATAAGGTGTGGCCAGCCAGGGGCAGTTCACAGTTGACGATCGGCACCCACGCTAGCCGGCCACAGTAAGTCGAATAATACCCATGAGTACGGGCCATAATGGCCCGGGTAGTTACTGTGCGCGATCTCGGCTCCGGTGTGTCTTAAGTGCGGCTGTGGTAAAAAAGAATTAACTCCCCGCGGAGGCGTAAGATGGGTGACAAATGTCTCCAAGACCCACAGCTAGGGAAAGTGACTACAAAACCCGTTTGCCACGAACTTAAGCACATCGAAGGCCTTCCGTGACTGGAAGTTTTACTATTTCACATATTTCAATTTTACTTAAAAACTTTCCTCCTATCCTCTATAACAAACCATAAAGTACAGGATGCAGGGTAAGAGATACCCGCCAATGGATGCAGGGATTCACAATCAGGTGGCAGAACATTCAACCGCTTTCCATGCTTGGTTATACAAGATATTCGAAGCTGCCATTTACGAACAGAACATGAAAGGCGATATTTTCTTCCTTTATGTGCAGATGCATGACTGTAATTTAATTTTTTCACACCACACGCTAACATTGCAAGTCATGCGATTATGATTTAAAACCAGAATCTGACATCAAACACAATTTAATTACGAGAATATACACAGCTATATTTCTCATACGACATGTCAAAACAGCAACAAACATTCAAGAAACGACAAAATCAGCTTAAGTTAAAAATTACACGTCAAGAATAATGTTGATTATTACAAGTAGCAAGAATTACAACTTAGAAGTTACTCTACTATCTTAAGACTAACAGATACAACACTGCCAAGCCTACAAAAAGAATTTTCCAGGTCCAATCAGGGAGCCGGTTGCGTCGAAGTCTTGTCCTTGCTCTTTTGCCCGCCTGTCCGGTCATAAAAAGGATTCATTAGCGATGAGTAGCCAAGTTAACGGAAAGACTAGAAAGGAAAACTTACCAGCACCTGCTTCTTGACCGTCCTGGTCGTCATCCTCTACCTGCACGCCTGCCTCTTCAGCAGCAAGCAGCCGCATACCCTCCTTTACCGCCACTTTCTCCTCCTTGGTGAACTGGGCAGTGACCACATCCATACTGAAGACCGTTCCACCCTCTTTATCTGCATCAGCCTTAGCCTCCTCCAAAGCCCGAAGGTAGGTCTTGGCCATGACCCTGGGATAATCATCCATCCAAGAGAGATTGCCCTGCTTCCAAGTCCGGAAATACATGTCCTGGAGCATGTCATCCATCATTCCCTCGTTCTCCTCAAACTCCCTCATCCGGGCATCGGAGGCCGACAACCTTTCGACGGCAGCATCTCTCTCCAGTCTGTATCTCGAGCAATCAGCCTGAAGGGACCTCCGCATCACCTCCATCTCTTCCCTCAACTTAGCTTGGGCAAGCTCTGCAACCTCAAGTTTCTCGGACAATTCCTCCACCTGCTCGAGATCCGCTCTCCGAACCTCATCCACCGTGGCAATAGCCATGTCAATCCGCTCTTTGCAAGCAGCTTCCATTTTCCGCAATTCGGCCCGACTGGCCTCTTCCATGGTTTTCCTTAATCGCCCAGTAGCAGCCTCATGCTGAGAAATCTGGATAGCCTGATCCACAAGCTGCTTGGCCTGATACGAAACCACCAGTCGAAGTCGGATATTGGCGCTCCCAATCTCCTCTCCGGCCTTAACCAGCCGAGCATGATGCCCCATCAGCTTCTTGGTCTCCTCTGCCACCCGATCAATATTAGCTTTGGCCTCGTCTCCCATAGTGACTATACGAGTGGTGAGTAGATCGAGATCTAAGGACTTGGCTTCATCAAGTACTCGTACCATGGGGTTACGGGGGAGAAGGTGTTCACCAGTGACTTCGTCAAAAGTAATATCATGAGAACCTGGATCCAGATCAGGATGACCCGCGAATGGATTACGGGCCAAGTCGGGACGGGCGATATGAATAACAGAAGGGTTTCCGGACGGGTGTGGAGAAGGTACAAACTCGCTACCCTCCTCAGTAATATCATGAATAGGCTGAGCCGGAGGCTGAGGACCGAGCGAAGTTTCGGATAAAGGATGACTCCTCTTCCTCTGCTGAATACCCTCTTCGATGACCCCAAGAAGAGGACGGTATCCGACTACATCCCCGGAGCGTTGGGTTGAGGGCTTCGGCTTAGCAGAAATTTTGGAAAGTTTATATTGCTCGAGCCTGTGTCGAAGGTCTGAAGCTTTGGGCGTCTTGCCTGCTCCTGATATAAAGAACAAGTGTCACAATCTTACATTACTATATGATTCAAGAAACGCGGTAAATTACAAGTTAGAAAAGGAAAAGAAACACAGCTGTGGTTGTACAAACCCTGGGGAGGAGTGGGATACTGCAATAAGTCCTGGATTTCATTCCAGGACGGGAGCGGGTCATAAAATATTCCTAAGTCCCTATCATTAGTGAAGCATGCAGGGGTCAAGAGTTCACCTTGAGTCGTCAGAGCCACCTTGGCCGGAATAGTCGGAGAAGACTCACTTGCACCAGTCCCGGCTTTGTCCGCCTTCCCGGTCTTCTCTACCAAAGCCGGATCATCATCCAACCCCTCAAAAGCTTGGCGGAAAGCATCATCCGTCCACTCTTGCATTTCGCCTACTTGCCCAGAAGACAGAACCCTGGAACCATCACCACCCTGTCCATCGCCACCATCATCACCAAGACGCTCAACGTCACTTCCGCCCTCAGCCTCACCTCTTTCTTCCTCCGCATCTATCTCCCCCTGAGTAAGTGGGCAATTGCTGGGAGAAGGACCGTCCGACCTCTTAAGTTTCTTACCTCCGACGGCTGGAGGTTTCGTGAATGGTTTTCTCTTTCCACCCTCTACCGCAACGCCTCCCTTAACCTGAGCAGCCGCCCTCTCTTCCGCCGTTTCCCTCAGCTTAACTACAGACTGCTGCGAAAGGATCAAGTTATATTCCAGAAGAATCGCATTTCTAATCAAGAAGGCGGATGATCTGTATTTCCCAAGAATGGCTTCTATCTCAGCCGCCGTCTGAACCAGGCGGTCAGTCTCCACAACCGGAAAGCCACCTGTCGCTAGCAAAAATGAGAAAGTATGAGAAGAAGCATCGCAATCGGAATAAAAGCTATAAGTAAAAGCATCAACTTACATCCAGAGGTAAAGCGCCGGATGGAGACGGAGTCGTCCCTAACAAAGAACCACTCTTTCTTGAACATGCTGAATTTAGAGTACAGGTCCAGGACCGGCTTGAAGGTCACAGCGGACTCCAAGCTAATATATGGGGACCCCTTCTTATAGCCCCTTAAATTATACAAGTACCGGATCTCCCGGTTGGAGGGAGCGCGACCATACTTCCTCCGAAAGATAACGAAAAGGCTCACCAGTATGGCATAAGAGTTGGGCTGAAGCTGGAATGGGGCCACCTTCAGATACGTGAGGAAGCTGACTACCCAAGCATTGAGAGGCGGGATAGCACCACACATGCAATGGTACCTACTATAAGCAAAGTATCCTTCGGGAGGACTGTATGGCATGACTCCTGGGCCCGGCAGCAGCATGAGGGCTCTATCGATCCCAAAGGAACGAGATATAACATCGAGTTGCTCCTCTTTGAGAGAGCTAGGAAAGCAGTCAGGCGGGGAATCCAGCAGCTCCTGGGGACCATATCCATCCACTAATGACCTCGGGGCGGGCCCATGACGCTCCGATCCTGATTGAGCTGGGGGCACGGCCGAGGACTCTCCTTCACCCCCGGATCTCCTCTTATCTGATCGAGTTTCAACTTTTCGAGACATTTTATCTGCAAACATGGGAAAGGTATATCGTTAGAATATACAAGCAGCGTAATCTGGAATTTCGCTTAAAAATTCGAAGTATGAAACACATGTTCACTCGGTACAATGGTTCATTCGGTCGTATAACTTAATGGTTCATTCGGTCGTATAACTCAATAGTCCATTCGGTCGTATAACTCAATAGTTCATTCGGTCGTACAAATCAATAGTTTCATTCGGTCGTATCACTCAATAGCTTCATTCGGTCGTATAACTCAATAGTCCATTCGGTCGTATCACTCAAAAGTTTCATTCGGTGGCACGAGTCAATGGTTCATTCGGTCGTTCAAATCAACAGTTCACTCGGCAGAAAAAGTAGTACCTGGTTCGGCTAAATCACTTGGTCCGGCTAGAATGCTTAATAACTTGGTTCGGCTAAATCACTTGGTCCGGCTAGAATGCTTAATAACTTGGTTCGGCTAAATCACTTGATAGGAAAAGCGATGGCCTAAGCCCCCTATTTATAAGGGAAGGATGAATGACCGGACCAGCCGGATCGACTCAGGTACCGAATACGGTCACTCGAGACAAAACAAAGCACAACGTATGCCGTCATACGCCCCGCTTTGGGGGGCAAATGTTGGGTACGTTTCGACCCTATTCCAGACTGCCGAACCAAAGCTCCACTCGAGACTGCCGAACCAAAGCTCCACTCGAGACTGCCGAACCAAACCTCCACTCGAGACTGCCGAACCAATACAACCGAATCCACTCCTCTCCACCGATCCAAACTACCACTGAACCAATACAACCGGACCAAATCCCATCCACCGATCCAAACTACCACCGAACCAATACAACCGGACCAAATCCCATCCACCGATCCAAACTACCACCGAACCAATACAACCGGACCAAATCCCATCCACCGATCTAAACTACCACCGAACCAATACAACCGGACCAAATCCCATCCACCTATCACCAAACCACCTCATGACCGAACCAAGAGGATGCCGAACCAGACTGCCAGGCCAGATCACTTCAGCCCAGGCCCACCAGCAGCTGTATATATCCAAGACCCCTGCCCCCAACCTCACTCTATAAATAGAGAGGCAGGGGTACAACAATGGGGGACAAGTTTGAGAGCTCAAGCACGGAAGGAACTTTCAAACAACTTTCTTTTACTTGTACCAAAGCTTTGTACTTGTAATCATAAGAAAAGAAGAGAAATAACATATAAAGTGGACGTAGGCACGTTCTGGCTGAACCACTATAAATCTACGTGTCTTTTTTACAGTTTAGCCCCTGCTTTTCATATATTTGCATAAATCTCCAAAATCACTAAGAACAACCTAAGATCTACTAAATCATACAACTTTGAGGTGTTTGTCCATTTTTTGTGCAAACATATACTTTGTAGCGTTTTTGTTTGTCACCATATATATTTTATTAGCGTTTACTAAACATTACTAAACATTGTTGTTTTATATGCTAATTTCCCTCGTTGTGGTAGCTTGTTCGACTTCCACTTCATTTTGTTCACAACATGTATTATATACTAAGATTAATCTATTCTAATATGAAACCAACAATCACTCGTATGATTATCACACACAAATAATCTAAAAACACATTAATCATATAATGAAATATGATATACAAACAATTTGATACAAAAAAAATTAAATAAAATAACCATGTTCGCATAAAATCCACGACCGTGTAGATACAGTAATCACAAGATAACCAAGTTAACGTAAAATCAATAACCATACATAAACAAACTTACACAACTAGTGCTAATAAAATATTATAATACAAATGATGATTAAAGGCAAGTGCCAATTCATTGCTGCATCTGATCATTTCTTCAAAAAAGCTTATGTACTTGTAGAAAAGTGTAATAATCAACAATGAGAACTTGTACAAAATCTTCTAAGGAATATGGTATGTAACTAGTTTACCATTGAGACCTTCCATAAATAATTTTTGACTTCCCTAAATTTTTTTGTACACATGAGTTCTAAGTTGATATATTAAGAAATATAACAAATAAGCTCAATAAGTAAAATGAATTTAAACCCATTTTTGCATCAGTAATAATACAAGCCTTCAAAAAATCAAGTAATTCAAAATCACCTGAGTGTCACTGTTTAGTTACATCTTCAAAGCCTCTGCACTCAATATTTCTTCAACCATGCTTCATTCCTATAGTCATCGTCTATAATTGAATTTCAGAGACCACTCCCAGTTCCTTACAACACTACTCCTACTTTCTAAGTTGATATATCAATATCAATAACAATAATATATTAAAAGGGTTATTTTCTTAATTTAATAAAGCACCCGTTTTCAAGGTTCCTAGCCAAGATTTCAGATAATAAGACACCGGCTCTTGCTTCAACCACTCATGTTGCATTGTCAGGCTATCTTAAGAAAAGCACACCAGCGAGAAACATAATCCGCACAATGAAGCCTCATGGACTTTTCTTAGAAGAAGTGAAAAAGCACAAGATCATTCATTTTTATCAAAAGATCACAAATATGATTACAAAGAAACGTGCAAACAATAAAATCATTTCAAGACTTATTTCATATGTTACTGTACTAACATCCCTTTCATATTTATATGGCAAAGGTATTTATGATGTATTCATTTTCTAAGTACAAGTATCTTATTTTCCTGATATATAGACAAGGACCTAGGAGAACATAAATGGAATTACTTCTTCAAACATTCTCTAATAAAATAGAGATAATAGATATTCAATTAATTTACACAAGAGCATGTGGGAAATTCATTCTTTCTTCTATTTATTAGCTAAATGAAGCATATTGCATGTAATACATGATAGTTTATCCAGTACCTCTTGTAGAACAGATGGATCATCGGCAAATCTAGATGATATTTTTATTAGTCTATCTAAACCACCCTTTAGAACAATAGCAAGTTCATTATCATCACTCCCTGCCAACTTCAGAGAATAAAAAAAAACGTTAAAACAATTATTAAGCAGTTGGGATTAATAACAAAATGGCAGTTTTTATAACCTTTGATAATAATGTACAACAATTCTATGTCTCCATTTTCAGACACTGACCGGAAAATTTCTTCATGTATGCAATGTGGGAAGAATATACTATAAAATGCATATGGTTCTTTACAACATTTTGCATCTCTTCTTAATGCCTATGTAACATCCCGTATCTGGAGGCCTAAGCACTACAAATGCTGCAGTCATCCAGAGTATTAACTTCTGGTGACAAAATACGGTAATAATAATGGTATCCATAATATCAGAAGAACTTGAATATGAACAAAATCACATATTTCCAAAAACAACATTTTACTGATTACATTTCAAAACAAGTTCATATTCAAGTTACATAATCCCATATCATTTCCCAGGTAAAAATTAATTATAATCATTACAAAATACGCCAAGATCGACATATTATGATGCCCCCTTGGTTGATCAAAGTAGTATAGTCATATTTGACTTAATACACGGCGAAAATAAACAAAATAATCTATAACTCCTAATTAGCTATCCGTCATCCACCTACTCGTCTCCGGAAACTTTATTTGCCAAAATTTCTAAACCTGAAAACATCAACCCTCAGCCTACTAAAATTAATTTTGAGCACCCGAGAGTTTAAGGGGAAACAAAAACTTCAAGTCGAACATAAAGCCTGGTTTGAATAATTCTGTTACATCTCGGTTTACTAATATTAAGTGAGACCACGCCACTTAGCGGAACGGGTTCCCCCTCACTAATATCCTCTTTAAAAATATATTTTGCAAATCCTTTCCTACAACCAAACTGGTTAATCAAACTGATTATATCAAAATAGCATGTCCTTTATGTTAATAAATGGACTATCTGTCCATAAAACAGGTAATAAGTGGACTATCTGTCCACAACATAATTGCAAGGTCCGTTATGCTAAAAAATGGACTATCTGCCCCTAAAACTGGGTTGACTGCCAGCAAACTGGACTAACTGTCCGGATCAAAATGGACTAACTGTCCGAATCATTTTCTTATGGTTAACTACCCTCCATCTTTTTCCTTGAAAACCTTTTCAAAATGATTTAACCTTTTAAATCATACTTATACAAGAAAAATATATTCTTAGCTTTACTCTAAGCTATTTTGCCATGATATATATATACTTTACTCAAAATAATGTTGATGAATTTTAATAAGGATTAGCTATCCTTCCAAAACAAGTTAAAACCCTTTTTAACTTGAAAATACTTAGGCTATATTGCCTATTTAATACATTCGAAACCTTTAAATAACCCTTTCAAAACCATTGAAGGTAACCCCTTCGAAACCATTGAAAGTGACCTTTTCGAAACCATTAAAAGCCTTTCGAAAACATTGGGAAAACCTTTCCTTTCTTTTCTCCGAAAGCTTCAAAACATTAGACATCCTCCTTTAAAACCTTTAAATATTGCCTTTCGAACACATTGGAAAAACCCTTCCTTTCAACCCTTTCGAAACCCTGGGGAACCACCCCTTTCGAAACCATTCTTTAAAACCTTTTGAAATAGTCAAAACTCAATCCTTTCGAAAGCACTTTGGGTTCAATTTAAAACATGTGGAAACCTATCAAAACCATTCGAAAATTTACTCCTTCAAAACCTTTGAAATCGTCTCGGTCGAAATCATTTGAATTATGCCTTCAAGTAGAGAAAAAGGATAAGAAACCCATTAAAGTCGAAAGCATCTGTTTTTGAACCATTTAAAACTGTCCCTTTTGAAACCATTTAGGTTTTACTTCAATCGTAGAAAAAGGGTATTTAAAACATTTAAGTCGAAAGCATCTGTTTCGAAACCATTTCCTAAGTAAAGAAGTGAAGGTGTCAAAACCATCCCTTCGAAAGCATTGGAGAAGTGGCCAAATTTTAGAAAACAAAGTATCCCTTCGAAACCATCTGAGTCGAAAGGTAAAAAGGTGGCAACAAAAGGCCTCGACTTAGTCGAAAGAAGTTATTTAAAAACATAGGTGGAACCCAATCAAAAGCATTTCTTTAAATCCATTAAACCCAGTCGCAAGCCATTTAGTCGAAAGCAAGCAGACGTATTTTTAATTTAAAAGCAAAGTAATGCTCAACCCTTTCGGAACCCTTGGTTTCGACTCCATACCTTTCGCCTACATCCAATTCACTACGTACCAGTTCCCTGATACCATGTGCATTGGTTTCGACTATGTTGGAGGCGAAGCTAAGGAGCGGAACCTAGTGCCGAAAGCATCGAAATAGTGAAAAACATGTAGCAAATAGTTCTTTTCACCTAACCTGCTTTACGTGTCAAATTTTGATTGGTTGCCTCTCTCTTTACCAATAAAAAATAGTGCCATTTTCAGAACTAATCTTTTCGAATTATTTGCAAGAAGCCCCTTCTCCTTTTATAAATATATAAACCATTTAAATCCCATAACTTAAATAATTTTATATACCCATTAAAACACTTAGGAAAAATCTACAAAAATTCCAGAAAATATCTTTTAATATGTTTTCCAACATATAAAAATTTCAGACCCAAATCTTTTATTATTTAACCGTAAATAATTATTAACCCAAATCAACATTTTCTTTACTAGAAAATTCATATAAATTCCAAAAAAATTCTGAAAATTGAAACCCATCTCTAAAATATCATTTATGATCTTCATAAAAATTCGCAAATCATTAGGATGTCATTTTATAGGGTTTTCACATTAAAACATATCATAAATTCAATATGAACAACCACAATTCATCAACAAATATATATAATCATTTCATCATTCATAAACATGGCAAATCAATGCAAAATATACGGAATTCATCTTAAAATCGAAAATAATAAAAATTTGAGATGTAAACATTATTCACCTTGGCTTTAGAGATTAAAGAGGTTGGGATGTGAATGGATTTGATTTGCTTAAGCTTCTTCCTAGCTTTTCTCTATCTTCTTCCTCTTTCTCTTGTTAATGGTGGCCGGCCTTAGTTTAATTTTTTTGATAAAATGAAATGAACGTCTATGGGGGATACACGGCTATGTTTAAGGGATATAGGAATGGCCTTTTTTCCTATTTTACCCCTCCTCTATTTCAATTTAACTCTTATTTTAATTCATAGGTTAAATGGCATGGCTACCCGTTAATTAAATCAAATCTCAATCCCCTAATCAACACATTATTTTATTTAATTTAGCTAATTAAATATCCTAAATAATGTTACCAAAAATCTGGGGTGTTACAAACTCACCTCCTTAAAGAATTTCATCCTCGAAATTACAGTAAGGGACACAACAAATCTAACAAAGAGGTAAAACATACCATCAAATAAATCAGGATAAGTATCTCTAATCCTGCTCTCAATCTCCCAAGTACAGTCACTGTCATTGTCGCTTAACTGGACTTTGACTAATCTGACCGTTTTGGTTCTAAGCCTCTTCTCATCTCTCGCAACAATACGAATAGGCTTCCTTACTATAGTCAAATCCGGTTCTACTACTAAGTCCTCTAGCACAGTCGGTGCAATAGTAGTCTCCAGGTCTCTAACACACTTTCTGAAATGAGAAACATGAAAAACATCGTGGACTCCTGCCAAACTGCTCGGTAACTGAATTCTATATGCGAGCTTCTCGATCCTCCCAAAAATAGGAAAAGGTCCAATGAATCTTGCTGCTAACTTTCCTGATTTCCCAAATCTAATTACACCCTTCATCGGTGACACTTTGATGAAAACCTGATCTCCAACTAAGAACTCTAAATCTTTCTGTCTCTTATCCGTATAACACTTCTGCCTAGACTAAGCCTCCTTCATTCTACCCCGAATGACCTCAATCTTTTCTGCAACTTCTCTGACTAAATCTAGACCAAGAACCAACCTATCCCCGGTCTCTAACCAACATACGGGAGATTTGCATCGCCTTCCATACAAAGCTTCAAACGGTGTCATCCCAATACTAGTCTGATAACTGTTGTTATATGAAAACTCAACTAAATGTAGATGGTCTTCCCATGTTCCCCCAAAATCTAGAACACAAGCTCTTAACAAATCCTCCAAGATTTTGTTAACTCTCTCTGTTTTCCCATCTGTCTGCGGATGGTAAGCGGTACTCATCTTTTACTTGGTTCCCAAAACTTCCTGTAGACTCTTCTAGAACTCGCTAGTGAATAAGGAATCTCTATCACTAACTATGCTACTAGGAATTCCATGCAGTCTAACCACACTCTTCATAAACAACTTTTCCAAAACAGATGTCGTTGTGGTTGACCTAACTGGAATGAAATGGGCACTCTTGGTCAATCTGTCCACTATGACCCATATACTATCATTTCCTATGTCGACCTTGGCAACGCGTCAATAAAATCCATGGAGATAGAATCACACTTCCATACCGGAATATCTAATGGATAAAGCAACCCACTTGGCTTCTTCTATTCGGCCTTTGCCCATTGGCAAATCAAGCACTGTTTTACCCATAAGCCAATATCCCGCTTCACACCTTCCCAGAAGAAACTTCTCTTCATATCCTGATACATCTTAGTACCTCCCAGATGAATAGAGAACTTCGAACGATGGCATTCCTCTAAGACTTCTTTCCTTATGTTTCCTACACTCGGAACACATAATCTTCCTTTCTTTCTCAACCTCCCATTCTGGTCAAGACTGAAATCTGTCAAGTCATCGCTCTCGGTTCCGTCTCTTAACTTCCTGATCCGCTTAGCTAATACCGAATCTTCTTCCTGTTTAGAAGCAATCTTTTCAATCATTCCTGGTCGAAATTGTAACGAAGCCGGATTTCGCCCGCTCGAAAATCGACATCCATACTTTACATCGTACTCAAATGCCGTAGATTCGACCGTTCAAATCCGAGTCGCTGGAGCTTATAACAACATTAAGTAAATAACACAGCGGAATAAAGAATAATACATTGATATACAATATCTGATACAACAGAGTGATACAATGAATATCAATATACATCAGAGATATGATACAAGAAATAGCAGTGGAAAAGAAAACGATAACATCAGCAACGGATAATCTCCATCTTCATAGCACCAATCCAGAAATAGCTCGAACTCCCAATAACGATACACCAAGATAAGCAAGTGCAGTCCGATCCAAAGACTGAACTAGCTCCAGAAAATCTACTAATCCTGACTATCTGAAAAACCCAACTCTAGACTGCTCGTGTAGAAAAATTTTGAGCATCCAGAGTTTAGGAAAGAAACAATAAACTCCGGATCAGTCATGGGACTGGTATGAGCAACAAAAATAGTTTATCTTTAAAAACGAACAGCAGAGAATTTTAAAGTCAATTCGCAATGCTTTTGGAAAATGAAACTACCATAAGACCTCCCACCACACACACAATGCAAACGCAGACTTGGAGGAGATTTCTTCTTATGTTAGTTAAAGATGCTTACTACGCAAAATCAAATCAAATCGTTTTTTATATTATTATTAGTGCATAGTGGAAAACATTTTGAAAGTAGAATATAAATCTTAGCCAGCATAGGTACCATTATATTATGCCTGCTATAGCTGCCTCATGAGGAGACAGGTTATACAATTGAAATTGTAAAGGCTCGTATTGTTTCTTTGGATTTTTCCAACAAATGGTCAGGCTAAGGAACTTCCTATTCCACGAAAGAAACGCCTCTGGCAGGACGCTCCGAGAGACAAACTGCTCTCTGCCAAACAAGGCCGGCTACCCCCTTTCCCAAGGGATATACAAAACCTCAGATATGCCACCCCCGGTCCTTTGGGACCTTTAACCGAGCGCTCGTCACCAACATCACACATAATAAATAAAGTGTGTCCACATGAGTAAGTATCTGGGCTACATACCATGATACTACCCTTTTCCAGAAGGAATGGTCATACCCTAGGGAAGCTACCCCTGAAACCTTGCCGCACAATTCTTGTTTCAACCATTACCGGGTTGTGAGGTTCGACGAAGTCCCATCCACAAAGCTACGCTTTGTCACAAAGCCATGCTTTGGGTCAACAGATGATCAACCTATGATCACAAAGATAAATGATCAAACAAATGATCATATCACAAATGATCAAACACTGATCATCACACAGCAACACTCAGCATACCACATTACCAAATTGGGAATATATCGCTGATAACCTTCAACTACATAACCTCTGAGCTCGTACGTCTCATAGAAGGGTGTTAAGCTAAGAGAATAAATTCTCCGCCACCAAGCAGAAATGTATTTGAAAGAAATCGGCTTTATATCTCAAAGTGCAATGTCAGGCATACAATCCATACAAGTCTGTTCTGGGTTCGAACAGAACCGAAGGCACTTCTTACGAAGCCCTTGCAAATCCGGGTATTCACAATCCCGTCCGGACTTCCCATCACAAAGGGTGATAAAATCTCCATATCGGGGCCATTCGATGTAGAGACATTCGACGAGTTGTCCTTTCGTTTTTGCAAATATCCGGTCTTCACCACCGGTCTTCAAATGCTATCCATATACGACGTATCACATATTCGGAATGGGTTATACGACCCAAAGGTCCTTTCCCGGCTAACTCGAATAGTGAGCGAAATATTTAAAAACATATGGATATTGGGATTTCAATTAAGTCACAACTTAAAAATTCAACTTCTTTTTTAAATGGTTTCAACCGATTACCATTTCAAATCTTTTAAACAAAAAGATTTTTTTTCACAAAGTTCACCCAGTTTCACAAAAATCAATTCACAGGTTTCAAAACAATTTCCATTTCAATTGGATTAACTCGTTAAATCTTTAAAACAAAGATTTAACTTATAGCTTTCAAAATAATTTCATTTCGAATGGTTTAAACAAAACATCACTTTAAATCAGTTAAAAATAAACAGATTTAATTCATAGCTTTCAAAAAGAATTCATTCATAACTTGGAAAACCATTTTTCAATTCAATTTTGAAATTCCTTTAATTAAACTGGAATTTCATTTCTTATCTGAAAGCTTTTATTCCTTTGAAAACAACCAGTTTCATTTCAGAAAATCTGATTCATTTATACGAGTTAAGGTTCTTGGGTTAAATCCAAATTCTCAAAATTTTACTTTTTATATGGTTTAACTTCATATAAACACATTTATATCATCTTTAATCAAAATTCCAATCATAGGATTCAATTTCAAACTTGAATTCAAATTTAAATCAAATTATATAAATTTTTAAAACACGATTAAGTTATTCAAAATAACTTTTATCTTTGAAACTCCATTTCAAAAGCTTTTCACTTTAAACCCCAAATTTCCAATTTCAAAATCAATTGGAATTAAAATTTCAATTTCAGAAACAACATCAAATTTAAATTTTCTGTGACTTAACCGATTTCCACGTGAAATCCATATTTGTGTGTGTATGGTGTAGTCTAGGGGTTTTACACAGTAGTGCAACAACATCAATCATCATAGATATATCGATAAGCGGCATAACCCATAACGCTTATCTTCATTCACAGATTCATAGATAAAATAAATTTATCAGTCACAAAGATTCACTATTACAATTCGATGTGGGTTTCAGATATCCAACTGGAATCCGACTCCCTGTCGCATCGAAATTCAAATGTCGTTTCACGGGCCAAGGGTTTCATATTCACATAGTAATATATCACAGATAAGTAAATTACAGATCACAACATAAATCAGGACGTATCACAAAGCATCACAAATCAGGGATATCAAATAGTTCACATTCAATAGAATCCAACCATTCATAAGTAAGATCAGTTAATTGTCTGATTTATTCTAATCAGATTAATTTCATATGAATAAATTTCTAATCCTGATTAATTAATATTAATTAATTACAAATCATTTTGATTAATTCTTTCTTTACTCATTAATTAACCATTTATAATTTATAAATCAACCCTTAATTTCTTAATTAATAAATTTTGAATTCATTAATCTCTAATTATTAGTAAATCAATCATAATAATTAATTAATTAAATTACTTAATTATTCTTGAATTAATCAGTTAATTAATCTTTATCCTTAATTAATTAAATTAATTAATTATACTTAATTCCCTAATTAACTTAATTAACTCCAAGATAATAAAACATCTTTAACTTAAGATAAACATTACCTTAATTACCATTTACATCTTAAAACCCCTTTTATCTTTATAATTATCTTAAAACAAATTTTAGATTAAATAAATTTTAAAAACTCCTTAACAAATGTTAAGAACCATTTGATATTAATAAAGTAATGTTTTAAAAGAAAGTTTATCCAATTTGTTTTTAGATTTCAAAAATCTTATATTTAAAAACTTTTATAAACTGACTTTAAGTCTACTTCAGGTCATACCCGAATGCCACTCGGGTTTAAACCCGAGTTTCCTGCTTCCCTTCCAATTTCAAAAAAAAACTTAGTTTACATTTTACAGTTTTAAAAACTAGCAGGCTATCCCTCACCAAACACTCGAGTATAAACTCGAGTACACGTGCACCACTGAATTGGCCACCTCCGACCATCGCCAATACCCTCGACGGGTCATCTACGAGCATCTTAACCCATTCCATCACCCAGCTCTGGTAATTACATCAGAAAACAAAATTTGGCAACTTGACCACTTCTTGGCCTTGAACTACCATCAGAAAATCGCCTCGCCCCACCACGTTGAGCCACCGGCGAGCCTGAATCTTCGACCACAGCTTCATCACGTCACGCTTCATCGATCCATCTCCTCGCGATCGATTCCGATCAACCATCGATGACGGAAACACCCCGAGAAACACCACGACCAAAACCCGGTCTAAAACCCTATTTCGATCTCGAATACAAAATCTAGATTTTTAAAAATTCAACTTGCATTTTTCTGGTGATGTCGAGCCCTCCACCTAGCTGCGACGACGATCACGAGGCTTACGATCGTCTTGGTTGCCGGAATTTGACAAAAGTTTGATTTTCTGATCATCTTAGAAATCTCAACAAATACTTAATGAAAAATCACCAACTTTGTTTTAAAAATCTTGTTTTCGAATAACATTTCACATTTTATACTTGAATCAATGATTTGTCATATTCGAATTTATCATATGTTTTAGCTTCCCTGTATATTCCATCTTCTTTTCTTTTTATTCTTTCCTGATTTTATTCATAAGTATTTTTTTTTTATCAAATCAAAGTTTAGATAACACAAACATTTTCCTTTAAAATCTACACATGAATCTGCTTATTCATTGGGGTGAGGATTTTTTTCATGTAAAATCTTGTGTTTGTTATTTGCTATAGAGGTATGAACAGACATTCAAAACATACATGCACTGATACATTCAAACATACAGGTGTATTTAACAACATTCCAGATCATCTTTTAAGAATTAATACCATATCAAAGAATATAAGCAAGAATAGGTGTGTTGCTCACCTTTGCTTGAGAATGACAGAGCACTTTTTTTTATTTGAAAAGCTTTGAACTTTAAAAACTGAGAAGTTGTTTGCTTTAATCTTCCTTTATATCATCTTGCTTGACTCTCTGGTTTTGATGAATTCATATTGTTTTGTTTGCTTCAGTTTTACTTTAAATGATGGACGAAACTGAGATGTTGATATAAAGAAAAGAGCTTTACTATGTGATGTACTAACATTGTACAGGGTGATAATGTGTTTTTGTACAAAAGATCAGGGATATTTTCTTCTTCTTGTGGCTGATAGATTATTGTAGTGGCCAACATTAATTAGCTTTGTACAAATATATACTTGCTTTTCTTCATTTCGGCTGAGAAGATATTCATGTGTACTTGAGAAGATGTGGTATTAAATGTATGTGTTTCTCATTTTGTTTACAGCAAATCTATTTGCGTTGTATTTGTACTTCTTTGTTTTGTTTAAGTGTACATAGATATCTATAGTTGAATATATTTTGTTTCATTTGTAAACTTGTATTTGTATTTGTTTCCATCTTATCTCGGCTGTACAAAGCATGGAGATAGTTTGCTATCTTGTTTTGGTTTCACACTTGTATGTATTTTTGTTGTCTTGATGGTTGCATATGTGTCTTGTTTCTTGCTTACATATATACTTGCTGCCTTGTTACCTTGAAAACTTTATATATATATATATATATATATATATATAGATAAAGTTGTCTTATTATCTAGGGATATAAATGAAGTTTTTAATTTTTAATATGTTGTTATAATTATATTTCTAACTTAAGTGTTTAAATTGTCTTACATATAAATTTATTCATTTTTGTAGTATATATATTATCTTGCATTTTTACATTGTATTTATATTTTACTTTATTACTAACTATCTTGTATTTCTTTATATATATATTTTTATTTTCTAAACCATTTATTTACAACTCAAATTCAAACCAAAAAATATATCTATATATTTATTATTTTCAAATTCACTCGTATATGCCCAAATACATATATACACATATTTACAATATTTTTAAATTTAAATGATTTATACAAAATATATTTGGATATCGGGGAAACTCGCAATCAATTAATCCAAAAAAATAAATTTTACAAATTTTTATTCAAAAATTCATTAAATTATTAATTTAAATTAAATTAAAATCTGGGGTCGTTACAGAACTTCCAAACAAGATAACATTACGGTTTCTCCGCTAGACCGCGCCTCAGATCTCCACTGCACTCTGCAATCTGCTAATGCTTCCAAATCTTTCCACTCAACAATCATCGCAAATACTGCATTCTGTTGTTTCCTGCTAAGTGCATCCGCAACCTTGTTGCTTTTCCCCAGTGTGTACTCAATCCAAAAATCATAAGCAGCGATAAACTCTAACCACCTCTGCTGTCTCATGTTCAACTTCTTTTGAGAGAACAAATACTTCAGCGACTTATGGTCTGTATATAACTCAAACATTTCTCCCAAAAGGTAATGTTTCCACACCTTTAACATGAAAATCACTGCAGCCAATTCCAAATCATGTATCGGATACCTGACCTCATGCGGTCTAAGCTGTCTAGAAGCATAGGCAATCGCTTTACCTCTCTGCATCAGCATAGCTCCTAATCCTGTTCCACACGGATCTGTATAAACCACCAAATTCTGATTCCCTTCCGGAACAACCAACACCGGTGCATGGGTCAATAAGTGTTTCAAACTCCGAAATGCTTCCTCACACTTAACGGTCCACACAAACTTTACATCCTTTCTCGTTAGCTTGGTCATCGGTGCCGCTATCCACGAAAAATCCTTAATGAACCTCCGATAATAACCAGCCAACCCAAGGAAACTCTTTATCTCTGTCACTGTCTCGGGTCTCTTCCATATTCACCGCTTCAATCTTAGTCGGATCTACTGACAACCGTTCCTCTGAGAGTACATGACCAAGAAACTTCACTTCCTTCTTCCAGAAATGACACTTCGAAAACTCTGCCTTCAGCTGATGCTGCCTCAGCGTCTCAAGCACCACTCTAAGATGAACTTCATGCTCTCTTTCATCCTTAGAGTATATCAAAATATCATTTATGAAAACCAATACGAACCTATCCAAGTGCTCTCGGAAAACTCGGTTCATCAAATCCACAAAGAAAGCCGGTGCATTAGTCAGTCCGAACGGCATAACCAACCATTCGTATGACCCATATCTGGTCCTAAACGCCATCAAAGGTATACTATCCTCTACTACTCTGAGCTGATGGAAACTTGTTGCCAAATCCAACTGCGAGAATACCTTGGCTCCAGTCAACTGGTTGAACAAATCATCAATCCTCGGTAACGGATATCGATTCTTTATCGTCCTCTCATTCAACTTACGATAATTGATACATAGCCTTAATGATCCATTCGACTTCTTAGCAAACACAAGGGTGCCCCCCAAGGTGAACTACTCGGTCTGGTAAAATTCTTGCCTTCTAAATCCACCAACTGCACCTTTAACTCCCTCATCTCTGTAGGAGTCATCCTGCTTGGTGGCCTACTCACTGGTTCTGCTTTCGGAACCAAATCTATCCGAAACTCAATGGCTTGTTTCGGTGGCAATCCAACTACAGGCTCAAAAAAATCCATGAATTCTCTAACCACGAAAAATCGACTCAACTCATCATCCAATTCCATAACACCCAACAAAGCGTTAACCTCACCATTAGAACCTACTACGACATAAACTATCTGATCACTACAATCAAGTATTCTAAGCGATATTTTCCTATCCTTGCAAAATATCCTAGCATCGTACTCACTTAACCAATCCATCCCAAGAATAATCCCAAACCCCACAAAATCAAACACATGGAAACTGCAAACAAAAGTATGACCTAACAGGTCAAACTTTAACCGATCACACCTCAACCCTAGAGTTGCATACCTTCCTATTTGATTCGCAACCCGTAAGGAAGTAACTAAATATGTGGGTTCTAGGTTAAGTTTATCTATCAAACATCTAGATATAAAAGAATGCGATGCACCAGTATCAAATAGAATGCTAACAGACATACCATGAATCTGAAGCGTACCTCCCAAAACTGCCTTTCCTTTTTCCAGAGCTGTTGGCTTCAAAGTCGTAGGCTCCAATGCATACACCTTGCCCTTTCCATCCTTAGCGGGCTCCTTGCACTGGCTCTTATAATGTCCAATCTAGTCATAATTGAAGCACCTGACATTCTTCTTTCCAGCCACTTCCTTAGCC
Organism: Allium fistulosum; assembly: GCA_030737815.1. NCBI lineage: Eukaryota > Viridiplantae > Streptophyta > Magnoliopsida > Asparagales > Amaryllidaceae > Allium > Allium fistulosum. Next base: position 537,503,450 of record CM060901.1, on the reverse strand, counting down.
TTTCCAGCACGACACTCATTAGCAAAGTGCCCCTTCTTGTCGCACTTGAAGCAAACAATCTCAGACTTCCCTTCCTTAGCTGCTCCACCTTTCTGAGTACCTTTCTTAGGGAAGAACTTCCTCTTCTGATTCTACGCAACCTAGACTTCTTTAGCCTTACTCTTCTCTAGAGAATCAAGAATCTTCTCATGCCTTAAGGCCATCTCTAATACAAAGTCAGAAGAATCTCTAATATGAGGTAATGTAGCCCCTGCTAATTCTGGCTTCAACCCCCTGATAAACTTCTCATTCCTCTTCATTACTGTATCCACTGAAGCATACCCATATTTGGCCAACTCCTCAAACTTTATGGCATACTCCAAAATAGACATCTCTCTGTGCTCTAACTCAGAATTTTTTTTGATCAGAGCAGACTGTGCCATTGCAGACATAAACCTCTCCTGGAACCTCCCCTTGAAATCTGCCCATGACAAGGTTTCCTCATCCACACCAGCCGCCACACCGTTCCACCAAAACCAAGAAGCTCCCTAAAGCTGTCTGGATGCCAACCTCCTCTTCTGCTCATCGTTGAGCCCCAAGTCTATAAAGATTCTCTCATAGTGCAATAACCAATTTTCCACCTCTACAACATCCTCTGTCCCCGGAAAAGGCTTCCCGTCAAGCTTAGCGTAATCTCCGCTCATCTTAGCATAATGGTTAACCACCGGAACTTCCGAAACTCCTGCTCCTGCAACATCTCCTCCTAACACTCCGACTGCAACCCCCGCTTGCATCATATTCATGAAAAATTGATACATAGCTTCCATTCCAACTTGCGGGACTCCAGCACCAACATTCTCTACTTGTGCCTGACCATGGGTCCTCCTTGTACTAGGTCTGGCATTCCCATCGGTGCCCTCCCCTTCTGGGTTAACTCTTCCTCTTCTACCATCCATATCTGTATTCAAACCTCATGAGATACAAAAAAATAACCTAACAAGGATAGGAGACTAGAGATAAAGCATATACTTATATATAGAAAATAAAAGTATGTAACTATAGCGTTATCCCATACCCCAATCTTACTCTAATTCCATAGGATTATGTTTTAAAAACCATTTTTAGTTTAAAGTTTTTCATAAACCAGGCTCTGATACTAAGTTGTAACATCCCGTATGTGGAGGCCAAAAGCTAAGCACTACAGATGCTACAGTCATCCATAGTATTAACTTCTAGTGACAAAATACGGTAATGATAATGGTATCCATAATATCAGAAGCACTTGAATGTAAACAAAATCATAGATTTCCAAAACAACATTTTACCGATTAAATTTCAAAACAAACTCATATCGAAGTTACATTATCCCATATCGTTACCCAGGAAAAGATTAATTATAATCATTATAGAATACGCCAAGAGCGACATATGACGATGCCCCCTTGGTTGATCAAAGCAATATAGTAATATCTGAGTTAATACACATCGAAAATAAACAAAACAATCTGTAACTCCTAATTAGCTATCCGTCAGCCACCTGCTCTTTTCCGGAAGCTTTATTCGACAAAATTTCTAAACCTGAAAACCTTAACCCTCAGCCTACTCAAATCAATTTTGAGCACCCGAGAGTTTAAGGAGAAACAAAAACTTCAAGTCAGACATAAAGCCTAGTGTGAATAATTCTGTTACATCTCGGTTTACTGATATTAAGTGAGACCATGACGCTTAGCGGAACGGGTTTCCCCTCATTAATATCCTCTTTAAAACATATATTTTGTAAATCCTTTCCTGCAACCAAACTGGTTAATCAAACTGATTAAAACAAAATAGCAATATCCTTTATGCTAATAAATGGACTATCTGTCCATAAAACAGGTAATAAGTGGAATATCTGTCCACAACAGAATATGAAGGTCTATTACGCTAACATATGGACTATCTGTCCATAAAACTGGTCCGACTGCCCGCAAACTTGACTAACTGTCCAAATCAAAATGGACTAGCTATCATCATTTTCTTAGAGTTAACAACCCTTCATCTTTTTTCTTGAAAACCTTTTCAAAATGATTTAACCTTTTAAATCATACTTATACAAGGAAAATATATTCTTAACTTTAATCTGAGCTATTTTTCCATGATACACACACACACACTTTACTCAAAATAATGTTGATGAATTTTAATAAGGATAAGCTATCCTTCCAAAACAAGTTATAACCCTTTTTAACTTGAAAATACTTAGGCTATATTGCCTATTTAATACATTCAAAACCTTTATGTAAAACCATTAAACAACCCTTTCGAAACCATTGAAGGTAACCCTTCGAAACCACTGAAAGTGACTCTTTCGAAACCATTAAAATCCTTTCGAAAACATTGGAAAAACCTTTCCTTTCTTTTCTCCGAAAGCTTCAAAACATTAGACATCCTCCTTTAAAACCTTTAAATATTGTCTTTCGAAAACATTGGAAAAACCCTTCCTTTCAACCCTTTCGAAAACCTGGGGAACCACCCCTTTTGAAACCATTCATTAAAACATTTCGAAATAGTCAAAACTCAATCCTTTCTAAAGCAATTTGGGTTCAATTTAAAACATGTGGAGACCTTTCGAAACCATTCGAAAATTTACTCCTTCGAAACCTTTGAAAATCGTCTCGGTCGAAAACATTTGAATTATGCCTTCAAGTATAGCAAAAGGATAAGAAACCATTTAAAACCGTTTCTTTCGAAACCATTTGGGTTTTACTTCAATCGCAGAAAAAAGGCCTTTAAAACAATTAAGTCGAAAGCATCTGTTTCAAAACCATTTCCTAAGTAAAGAAGTGATTGTTTTGAAACCATCCCTTCGAAAGCATTGGAGAAGTGGCCAAATTTTAGAAAACAAAGTATCCTTTCGAAATAATCCGAGTCGAAAGGTAAAAAGGCGGCAGCAAAAGGTCTCGACTTAGTTGAAATCAGTTATTTAAAAACATAGGTGCAACCCAATCGAAACCATTTCTTTAAATCCATTAAACCCATTTGAAAGCTAACTGAGTCGAAAGACATTTAGTCGAAAGCAAGCAGACATATTTTTAATTTAAAAGTAAAGTAATGCCTCAACCCCTTCAAAACCCTTACTTTCGTCTCCATACCTTCCGCCTACATCCAATTCACTATGTACCAGTTCTCTGATACTATGTGCATTGGTTTCGACTGTGTCAGAGGTGAAGCTAGGGAGGTAGAACCTAGTGCCGAAAGCATCGAAATAGCGAAAACATGTAGCAAATAGTTCTTTTCACCTAACCTGCTTTAAGTGTCAAATTTTGATTAGTTGCCTCTTTCTTTACCAACAAAAAGTACTGCCATTTTCAGAACTAATCGTTTTGAATTATTTGCAAAAAGCTCCTTCTCCTTTTATAAATATATAAAGCATTTAAGTCCCATAACTTAAATAATTTTATATACCCATTGAAACACTTAGGACAAATCTACAAAAAATCCAGAAAATCTCTTTTAATGTGTTTTCCAACATATAAAAATTTCAGACCCAAATCTTTTATTATTTAACCGTAAATAATTATTAACCCAAACCAACATTTTCTTTACTATAAAATTCATATAATTTCCACAAAAATTCAGAAAATTCTGAAAATTGAAAACCATCTCTAAAATATCATTTACGATCTTCACAAAAATTCGCAAGGCATTTGGATGTCATTTTATAGGGTTTTCACCTTAAAACATATCATAAATTCAATATGAACAACCATAATTCATCAACAAGTATATATAATTATTTCATCATTCACAAACATGGCAAATCAATGCAAAATATCTAGAATTCATCTTAAAACCAAAAATAATAAAAATTTGAGATGTAAACATTATTCACCTTGGCTTTAGAGATTACAGAGATTGAGATGTGAATGGATTTGATTTTCTTAAGCTTCTTCCTATCTTTTCTCTATCTTCTTCCTCTTTCTCTTGTTAATGGTGGTCGGCCATAGTTTAATTTTTTTTTGATAAAATGAAATGAACGTGTATTGGGGATACACGGCTAAGTTTAGGGGATATAGGAATGGCCTCTTTCCTATTTTACCTCTCCTTTATTTCAATTTAACTCTTATTTTAACTCATAGGTTAAATGGCATGGCTACCCTTTAATTAAATCAAATCTCAATCCCCTAATCAACACATTATTTTATTTAATTTAGCTAATTAAATATCCTAAATAATGTTACCAAAAATCTGGGGTGTTACAGCCTATTACTTTGAAACTAGGATTGGTGAAGCAATATTACAAAACTAAAATCTGATGAGAATGGCTCGCCGTTAAATACTACAGTGATATAAGAATTAGCAATATTACATTATCCATGTCGAGCCATATCTCACCGCTCTTCATCACCATCGACGCGGAATAAACCAATACACCTGATGTTAATGAGTTATGTAGGAGATTATCTATTCCTCTACGATTGAATGTTGTTTGTAAAGGCAGATGTTATAGCTGTCTATTTGGTAACTCTGATCATCCAAGGGGGCATCTTCATATGTCGCTCTTGGCATATTTTGTAATAATTATATGTATCTGAACTTGGAAAACATTATGAGATTATGTACTGAATATGAAATGTAATGAGAAAATTTATTCTGAAATTGTGTTTGAAATATTTCATATTCTTATGCTTCTGATATTAAGGATACCATTAACATTACCGCATTTTATCACTGGAAATTAATCCTATAGATGACTACAACTATGTGGCAGTTTGTTTCGGGCCTCAAAATGGAGGATGTTACAACTTGGTATCAGATCATAGGTTTATATAAAACTTAAAAGAATTTGGACCTAAAAAAAGATTTTTAAAACATAATCCTAATGAATCAGAAAATAAAATTATGGTATGGGATAATTCCATAGTACCGTACTTGTATTTGCTATATATAAGTATACACTTTATCTCTATTCTCCCATCTCTGTTAGACGTTCTTCCATGTCTTACTAAGGTTCAAATGTAGATTTAAAGAGAAGTAAGATGGAGGTAGGAAATGATAGATTGAATCTTGGAGGAGGAAGCACCACAAAAAATGGAAATGCTAGACCCAATACTAGACGAAATCCGGGTCGGGCATAAGCTACTAATGTAGGTGCTGGAGCACCGTAGGCTAATATGGGAGCTATATATCAGTTTTTCGTCAACATGATGCAAGTGGGAGCTGCTACTGGAGTTGTAAGTGGAATTGCTGGAGGAATGAATCGAGGATGTGGTAAAGTTGCCCTAGCAATTTATTGGAACCGAGGATGCAATTGAAGTAGAGAATTGGTTACTTCATTGTGAGGGAATCTTTTCTGATCTTAGACTGAATGATGAGCAGAAGAGGAGGTTAGCATCCAGAGAACTGCAAGGAGCTACGTTGTACTGGTGGAACGGTGTAACTGTTGGAGTAGCGGAGGAAACCCTGACTTAGGCATAATTTAGGAGAAGGTTTGAAGAGAGGTTTATGTTAGAAATCACTAAGTATACCATGTTGAGAAAGTTTGCTAAGTTGGTGCAGGGAGATATGACTGTGCCGGAGTGCACAACGAGGTTAGAGTGTCATCTCGGTATGGGTATGCTACTATGGATATGGTAATTAAGAGGAATGAGAAATTTATCCATGGATTGAAACCTGAGAATGCTAGGGCAACTTTACCACATCTTAGGGATCCATGTGATGTAGTTGTTGATATGGCTTTAAGAAACAAAGAGATGCTTGCTTTCTTGGTAGTAACAAAGAAGTGGAGGCTCAAGGTGGGCAGAATCAGAAGAGAAGGTTCTTTCACAAGAAAAGAGCTCATAAGAGTGGAACTGCCAAGAAAGGAAAATCTGAGATTATCTGCTATAAGTGCAATAAGAAAGGGCATTTCGCAAATGAATGTCGTTCTGAAGATGTAAAGAAGGTGATTTAGAGGAAGAACATTATTGTAACGATCCCGTATTTTAATTAAATTTAAATTGATAATTAATTTAATTTTTGAATAAAAATTGTGGATAATTGATTCGAGTTTCCCCGCATCCAATTAAAAATATATTAAATCATTTTAAATTTAGAAATTGTATGTATATAGCTATACTTCTAAATTCAATATCTCTTCATATACACTAAGTTGAATTAAAGTGATTAAAGGAAAACTGTTTGTATTAATCAAATCTTGTTTTTAAAAATGTTTGTAAGTATAATTTGAAGGTAATTAACCAGAAAATAGAAATTTACAGTGGAAAAATGCATTCAAGTCAAATTTGATTGTTAAATTTTCAAATCTTGATTATATAATTGGATTCGTGATTGAAAACCCTGATTTTTAATATAGAATTCAAGATTTTTAAGTGTGTTTGAGAGGAGATTTCGCGAGATGAATGGTTTTTGGTTAAATGGGAAGTTCTGGCGATCACGATAGTCTGAAGTCTCGGGGTCTTGATCAAAGGTGGCTCGTAGATCGATGATCATAGGAAAAATGACCACCGGTTTTCTGGGTCATCGTGGTGGCATGGCAAGGGAAAACTAGGGTTCGATAACTAGTTTTGGTTGACGTTGTTCTCGAGGAAATTCCGATGACAATGGTGGATCGAGATCGATCGCATCAGGGGGAATTAAAGTGAGAGGTTGTGGCAGAGGTTCAGGCGGAGTCGCGAGGAGTCTGGCGATGGTACACGGTGGTGCGAGGCGATTTCGTCAAAGCGTTTGGGTTACAGGAAGAAGCTCAGTAGCTCGTTTTCGATTTCGAGCTTGATGCTCGAGTTGGATGGTCGGAATCGATAGTGGGGGTTGTCGATGACTTGTTGACGTCGGTGAAGTTGATCGGAGCAGTGCCGATCACGTGTACACGTACACGAGATATCTCTCGTATCTAGTCTGGTTTGAAGGATTGGAGAAGAAGCATTTTTGCTTGGGGAAGACTCGAAGTAAACGAGGGTTTGACTCGAAGAAAAATAGAGAAGCGGGATGCTCGGGTTTAACCTCGGGTATTCTGGGTTTTGGCTTGGGTAATTTAGAGCTTGGGCTCGGGTTATGTTTAATAACCAGGTTTTCAAAAGAAAGCATGATCAAGTTTCAAAGAATATTTAGATAAATCAGTTTCAAGTGAATGTTAGCCAAAGTTTCCAAAGTAAATTTATTAAATAAGTTTTAAAACAAGTTTTAAAGATAAATTGTTTTAAGTTGGAATAATTATACATTAGTTGATTTATTAAATTAATTAACAAGTGTTTTTGAAATATAATAATGTGGTATCAAACTTTAATTAATCAAGAAGATCTTAAAAGATTTTTTGTATAAATCAATTTCAAGTTTTCATTTAATGTAACAACCCGCATATTTATTGATTGTATATTTAAATATTTTATTTAAATATAACATCGTTCGTCGGATTATAGTCCGGAAAGCTACTTTCTGCAAACGGTCGAATTGGGACTCAAGACCACTTCCATTGAGTTCAAAATGTCGTTTGCGATCTTTTTGAGTATAAGCTTCGAGATGTTTGGAGTAAGTCGAATTTTGCTACTTTTTCTATTGGGTTTTGGGTTTGGGTTCAGCCCACTAGCTAAATTAACCCCTAACTCAGCCCTCTCCTCTCCATTCACTCATTCCCACCCCCCAAACTTAAGCTAAAACTAAAAATGGGGGAATGGAAGAGGAATTAGAAATCCAAGCCCTAGTTTCTTCTTTCAAACTTGAATTCTTGCTCCAAACTCTTGGAAAAGCTTAGGTAAGCTCCATCTTCATCCTCTCCATCTCTTCTTCTCTTTGATTTCTGAAATTTCCTAAAACCCTAACTTAGAAAATGTTTCATTTTGAGCTTTAGATTGAAGCTCCTTGGGTTGAAATTGAAGAGTGATTATTCTAGCTTTGCTTGTAGCTTCTCTCTTGTGTTTTTGGGATTAAAGGTGAGATTTTTATCTCACATCTATGTCTATATTTATCTTTGATTGTTGGGTATGAATTCCTAACACTTATTTATGTGCATTTGATTTTGGTTTGGATTGATTTGGTGTATATTCCAATTTTTGGGGTTTTGAAGTTAAATCTTTAAAAATTCATAACTTTGATGTTTGATCATGTTTTTAGTGATGCATCGAAGAGCCTATAGGGCCGGGTAGTCGACAGGCATAAATCCTTAGCGCCATTGCTCGTCCGGTTGCGAAGTGGTTGAGTTGGCCTTCATTTAGATAGCTTGGAAGTGCTGGGAACAGGTTTCGGCCGACCGAATCCAGGCTCCGGTCGACCGACCTGCTACTAGAGCACTTCTCTGGCTCTGGTCCGGTCGACCAGCCTACTGAGTCCAATCGACCGACCAGCATCCCGCGGATTTTCCGGGTCTGAGTTTGGTCGACCGAACTCAGTAAGTCAGTCAACCGACCTGCTCCTATTTTGCCTATTATGTCTATTTTTTCTATTTTGCTTGATTTCCAAATTTAATCGATGTATGTTGATTCTAAGTAGTTGTTATTTCATATTAGGCTTTGATGACTTATTCTTGACTCCATTCACGGGTTTTTTATAAATGATCTCTTCAAATCGTATTAAAAACTCGCTTCTCCAATTTATAAATTCTATTTAAAACACACACACAATTTCACACTCCGAGCGAAGTGGGAGGAGAATTAAATGATTAGATAAAACGCGTGCAATGAACACGTGCGTTCATCTTTCCAGTTAATTCCCAATCTATTCGTTTGAACGTTTTGACCTTTGGGTTTGGTTTACCAATGAGATGAGGTAAACTTTGTACTGCTTTGAGTGTGAAATTGACTAACAGATAGTAAACCATTTAGTGCGAACGGGTGGTTATGGGACTCACGTTAACACTTTTCGGGTTCCTTTTCGGGAGTTTGTGACACATACTGCCTTTGGGATAGTGTCTTCGGACTGTCTCCTTCTGGCTTGTTGCCTTTAATATCGCTTTTGGAGTTGGTCCTTTGCCCCGGCTCGAGAGGTATTTGGGATTGTTGTTGCCCTATAGTATCGCTTTCGGAGTGGTTTCTTCACCACCGCTCGAGAGATATTGGGGTGTTGCTTTTTATAGCGCTTTTGGAGTGGTTCCTTCACCACCGCTCGGGAGATATTGGGGTGTTGCTTTTTATAGTGCTTTCGGAGTGGTTTCTTCACCACCGCTCGAGAGATATTGGGGTGTTTCTTTTTATAGCGCTTTCGGAGTGGTTCCGTCACCACCGCTCGAGAGATATTGGAGTGGTTTCTTCACCACCGCTCTAGAGATATTGGAGTGGTTTCTTCACCACCGCTCAAGAGATATTTGGGTTTGTTGCCGTTGGAATTTTCTATTGTTTCTTTGATACGTACATTCCCTAGGTATCGCCCTTCGGTGTTGGTCCTTTGAACCACACGATATATATAGCGATTACCTTGTGGAAACTTATGTTACCTTTGTTGGTATTTGTTAATTGCCTTTTGGCGTGTTTTGGGATATGATATCCTTTGTCTATTGGGATTGCCGATGATATGAGACTTGTTTTGATTCATCTTATGTTAGATGATTTGGATATCTCCTTTGGGGATTATTGTGGTACTTTATGATTTTGTATGGGCGTTATCATTTAGTTATCTAACTGATTTGTTTAGCTAGACTGACCCGTGTATTTTATACTCGGGTCAGACCGAGTTGTTTTTAGGTTTGGTGCTTTTGGACTTAGCCTCTTTTGCTTCCGCATGGATTATTTCGCTAGTTTCTTTTGTCTTAGCTTTTGTGTAGTCCTTATCCGTTGTAACTCTGATATGTATTCTTGTGAACTCGTCTGTATATTGTGGTTTGCTATACCACTTGATATGTATCATTTTGTATACTCTGTTTTGTATCAGTATATGTGTTTATGATGATCCACTGTTCTGTGATGTATATTATATTTGAGTTGTTATATTCTGTTCTGATAGATCCTCCAGCCACCTATGGTTTTGTTTTAAGTATTCATTGGATATGTCGATCTGCTTGGTATTGCAATTGTCGATGTACTCAATAAATAGTTAAAGCAAGGCTATAGATGGTCGTTCCTCAACAGCCTTATTCTCCGCAATAGCAGACGTTATTCTTTATAATAACCTTTGTTATTGTGGGTATAGAGGTGGGGTGTCACATTTAATAAGATCTTAATGGTGATTAAGAAGTTAATTAAGATAAATGGATTATCTTTAAATTAATAAAGGTTTTAAGTAATTAAAAGGATAATTACTTGAGGGAAGTAATTAAGTGATGATGACTCAGTGTAATTAAAGGATTAATTAACGTAATTAATCAAGAAGTTAGTTTAATTGATATAAGTAATTAAGGGAAATAAATTATTAATATAATTAATCAAATGGAGATTAAGGAAGGAATAATTAATTTGTGAATTAAGGATGATTAATTAAATATTTTAATTAATGATTAAAGTTGATTAATCAAGTGGTTAAGCAATAATTGATTAAGGTAATTAATTTGAGGAAAATTAATCTATTAAAGATTAATTAATTAGTCAAGTGATTAAGAAATAATTGGTGATTAACTTATGATAATTAACCCGAATCTGATAATTTGTTCATAAGTGATACATTTGATTTAAATTTATCAGTCGATAAATAAAAAAATTTACTTGTAAATGTTTGGACTTGACCGAATGGTTGAATTGTTGATATTCCCTGATCTGTGATGCTGTGTGATATATTCTGATTTGTGTGTGAACTGTATTGTAGTTTATTTATCTGGGATGAATGTAATATATTATCTGTAATTTATATATCTATGATCTGTGAATAAAAGATAAGCGTTATAGTTACACCGCTTATCAACTATATTTCTGTATTTTGATCTGTGATGATTTATTGATGTTGCACTACTGTGAAACCCCTGGACTACACCATACACACACAAATATGGATTTCACGAGGAAATCGGTTAAGTCACAGATTTTTGACAATAGTAAAGATTGAATTCTTAAATCCAAAATAGTTTTGGAATTGGAATTGAAAGCTTTTGAAAATGAGTTCAATGATTTAATAGAATTTGAAATTCAAATAATTTGATTTAAATTTGAATTCAATATTGGAAATTGAATTCAATAACTTGGGATTTTGGGTCTAAAAGATTGTACAAGTTATAAAAGGTGTTCATATGGGTTTTTAACCATTAAAAAGTGTGGTTTTGGAAATCTAAATTTAAATCCAAGTTTTATACTTGGATGGCTTTAACCTATGTAATTATAATCAGTTTTTCCAAAATGAAAACTATTTGTTTTCAAATAATAAAAGCTTTCATATAAGGAATGAATTTCCAATTTGTGTCAAAAGAATTTCAAGTTTGAATTGAAAATGGTTTCCCAAGCTATGAAGAATCTTTGTTAAACTGGGTGAACTTTGTGAGATGAATCTTTTTATGTAAAAGATTAAAATGGTAATGTGTTTAAACCATTTGAAAGAAAAGTTTTGGGTAATAAGTTGTGACCTAACTGAAATCCCAATATCCATATGTTTTTAAATATTGCGCTCATTATTCGGTTTAGCCAGGAGAGGAATTTGTGTCATATAACCCATTCCGAATAATGATACGTCGTATATGGATAGCATTTGGAGACCGGTGGTGAAGACCGGATACTTTCAAAAATGAAAGGATTACCATCGATTGTCTCTGCATTGGCTGATCTCCGGTATAGAGATTTTTAATCACCCTTTGTGATGGGAAGTCCGGACGTGATTAGAAATTATCCGGATTTGCAAGGGCTTCTTTCGAAGTGCCTTCGGTTCTGTTCAAAACCCGGAACAGACTTGTATGGTTGTATGTCTGACATTACACTTTGAGATATAAAGCTGATTTCTTTCAAATACATTTTTGTTTGGTGGCGGAGATTTATTCTCTTAACTTAACACCCTTCTCTGAGACGTACGAGCTCAAAGGTTATGTAGTTGAAGGTTATCAGTGATATACTCCCAATTTGGTAGTGGCATGCTGAGTGTTGCTGTGTGTTGATGGTCATTTGCTGATCATTTGTTGATCAAAGCATGGCTTTGTGAAAAAGCGTAGCTTTGTGGACGAGACCTCATTGAACCTCACAGACCGGAAATGGTCGAAACAGGAAAGATGCGGCAAGGTTATGAGGGTCGCTCCCTTTAGGGTATGTCATTTCCTTCTGGAAAAAGGTGATATCATGGTACGGAGCCCAGATATTTACCTGTGTGGTTGCTCCAATCTCATTTACTGTGTGATTGTTGCTGTGTGATCGAGGCCTCAGATAAAGGTCCCAAAGGACCGGGGGTGGCATATTTTCGTGTAGTAGTTACCTAGTGTAAGAGGTAACCCGGCCTTATGTTGGCAGAGAGCTAGTTAGTTCTCGGGACGTCCATCCAGAGGCGTACCCATTGGCAGTAGGAAGTTCCTTAGCCTGACCATTTGTTGGAAATCCAAAGAAACAATACGAACCTTGTAGGTTTTAGTTGTAGAACCTGCTATTTAACATAGCAACTATAGTAGGCATAATATAATGGTACCTATGCTGGCTAAGATTAATATTATATTTTCGAAAGGATTTTCTGCACTATACACTAGTAATAATATCCAAAAAGTTTTTCTTGTGTAGGAAGCATGTTTGACTATCATAAGGAGAAATCTCCCCCATGTGTGCGATTGCATTGTGTGTGTGCCGGGATGCCTTATGGTAGTTTCATTTTCCAAAAGCATTGTGGATTTCAATGTTTAAAATCCTTTTGTTGTTTGTTTTAAAGATAAACTGTTTTTGTTACTCACACCAGTCCCATGACTGACTCGGAGTTTATTGTTCCTTTCCTAAACTCTGGGTGCCCACAATTTTCCACACGGGCAGTCTAGAGTTGGGTTTTTCAAATAGTCAGGTTTAGTAGATTATCTGGAGCTAGTTCACTTCATCGGAGTTGATGACTGCACCTGCTTATCTTGGTGCATCGTGTTGGTGTTTCAAGCTTGATGATGGAGTTGTTGGAGTCATTCTCTTTTGTAGATCATTTGGAGTGATCTCTTCCATCGTTGTTATTTCCGATGTAGCATTGTATCATATCTCTGATATTGCTGTATATTATTGATATCATTGTTGTATATCATTCTGGATATTGTATTCGTTGGAGTTGTATATGATATCATCTATTTCTTTATTCCGTTGTGTTGTTATATGTTTCCTGGAGATTTGGCCAGGCAACTAGTGCTCGACATCAGGTAGCACTCGGCGTCAGAGAGTGTTCGGCATCTAGGAGTGATCGGCGAAGTACTCGGCATCCAGAGGGACTCGGCGTCAGAGAGTGTTCGGCATCTAGGAGTGATCGGCGAAGTACTCGGCATCCAGAGGGACTCGGCGTCAGAGAGTATTCGGCATCTAGGAGTGATCGGCGAAGTACTCGACATCCAGAGGGACTCGGCGTCAGAGAGTGTTCGGCATCTAGGAGTACTCAGCGAAGTACTCAGCATACCAGGCTACTCGGCGTCAACTAGCACTCGGCATCAACCAATGCTCGGCGTCAGCTAGCGCTCGGCATCGATAGAACTCGACAATAGGAGTGCTCGGCATCCAGAAGACGTTCGGTGGACATAACTACTCAACATGACACTATCGTTCGGCCAGCATGCATCATTCGATCAAGAGCTTCAGATAGAGTTACGATCGGCTTCAGCTGCAACCATCTTTCACTTCCCACACATCAAATGAACCATTCAGCATAGAAAGGACTGTTCGGCATGGAAGGGACCGTTCGGCATGGAAAGGACTGTTCGGCGTCAAAGCGTTCGGTATACCTGGTTCGGCATGCAGCGAACACTACACCTGGGCTAGAGCGTTCGGCTACCAAGCCCACTTGGGAAGTCCAGCCCATCTTTGTCTATAAATAGAGGGGTAGGGTCACAGTGAAGAGGATCCTTTTTTGGGAGAGAAGACTGGGGAGACTCTGCCATTTTTGTGACTCATCTTCTCTACTTAACAACTTCATTCAAGCATTTGATTCACGAATTGTATTTGTAATCATCTATTAAGAAGATCAATAAAGTTTAACCTCAAAGTGGACGTAGGCAATTACGCTGAACCACTATAAATTTGGTGTTCTTACTTTCTGCATTTAAAGTAGCATTCTCTTCTCTGTTTAATTTGCTTTCATCACTTATATCTCTACACAATCTTTCTCTAAGAGGTTAGTAACCAATTTTGGTGCTAACACTTTGGTGCTTTCACTGAGAATTGAATTCTCAGACCTTGAGGATCTGCTTTGAAGCTACTGGATTGAACAAATCCCCCAAAGAAGATCTGACTCATTGATAGGATATCCGTTGATTCTACTCAGAGTTCATACCAATAACTCTACAATGGAGAGACCACGTACTAGGTCAGCTTCCCATAATGCAGATGCCCATGAGACTGCTAGCGTGCAACAAGCAGGACCTAGCAATCAACCAACAATTCCGGATGTAGGAATTGCTGCTCAGGACCAAGCTCCGGTTTTCACCAGGATAGAGTTCAACGACTTGATGAGAGAACTCAGAGAAAGCAGGAGACAACTAGGAGGGCAGATGCAAGCTAACGCCAACCTGATGGCACAGCTCACTCAACAGCAGCAACAGAATGCTGGGGGCAATCCCGTTCCTTATTCCTCATCTGACAGCTCAACTTCTTCTGACAAACCTCCCAGGCGTAGACGCCGTAAGACTAAAGCTGCGCGGGCAGAAGCTGCTGTTCAAACAGCTAGAGATCGTGACCGAGCAAGAGCTACAAACTTCAGGACCGGAGTGCAAATGGAGGATGGAGGCCCAGACCATCAAAACGCTAACGATGTCGAACCTCAAGACGCACGATTGGCAGATCGCCAGGAGAGGAGGCATCAGCACGGACAGTCGCGTAGAACAGACTCTAACCTTCCCCCTTCCATTCAAATGCCAGATCTGACAGCCATGGTCAGGCAATTGATGAAAGAAAATCAGGGTTTATCAAATGATGATTGGGGAGTATCAAGAAGTCATACTCCGTTCACAGATGTTGTGTTGCAGGCGGCGTACCCCAGGAAGTTTAGTATGCCTACTATCCCTGCGTATGAGGGAAAGACTGACCCCAGACAACATGTCATGAGGTACTAATGGATGATGGATTCAGCCAGAGCAAATGATGCCACCAAGTGTAGATGCTTTCCGATTACTCTATCTGGGATAGCTACTATGTGGTTCACCCGACTCCCTCCGCGGTCCGTATCAAATTTCGAGAAATTGGCAAAGAAGTTCATTGAGCAGTTCAGGATACACACCACACGTCCAAAGGACGTAATGTCACTGTCAAGTGTAATCCAAAATCCTGGGGAGTCATTGAAGGAATATTTACAAAGGTTCCATGTTGCGGCAACTGAAGTCAGTAATCCCAATGATCATGCAATTCTAATGGCGGTAATGAGAGGTGTGGATCCAGATTCTGAGTTTGGAGACTGGCTCGCAGGAAAACCTCCGACTACGCTAGAGCGTTTCTACTCAAAGGCACACTAGTTCATAAGAAGAGAGGAAGCTAGGTGGGTGCGACGAGATAAGGCACCAGGACCTATCCAAGAGTCTATGAAGAGCAACATTGCTGTGAAGCAGTCCGGAGACAGCTCGGGAAAGGTCCAAGTCAATGTCCAGAACAAGCCTGGGCAGCCTAAGGAGTCTGGAGGAAGAAATCAAGGGAAGAAGAGAGAAGCGGGGAAGTGGAAGTCGAGAATTCCAAGCTACAGCGAGTATACTCCGCTGAACGCGCCGCTTGAGAACATCTACCTATCCACCTGCAATACTTTTTAGTACAGAAAGCCACGTCCAAAAGAATCAACTGAGGAACAGAAGCGGACGGGGAAATATTGTCGCTTCCATGAGACTTATGGGCACAATACGGAAGAGTGCAGACACCTGCACGACGCTATCGAGAAGTTAATCAGGCAAAAGAAGTTGCAAGAATTTGTGAAGGATCCATAAGAAGGAGGACAGGGAACGTCCAACCCTGGCCGTGCACCAGCTCCGCGTCATCCCGAGGAACCTGCCCGAACCGTAGGTAGACTAGTCATAAATACAATTATCGGCGGACCTCACCCTGCAGATAAGAATTGGCAGGAGATGGAACGATATGCAAGTTCCCTGAAGCATGCAGATTTTGAGTGTTGTTCGAACGTGGAGGATGGGACCCCTGCTAAGCAGCAGCGCGTAATGACAGACGATATAGTGTTCAGAAACAGAGACGCTGACCAAGTAGAGGCTCCGACCAACGACCCGATGGTCATATCTGCGACGATCGGACCAGCATATGTAAAAAGAATTCTGATTGATTGCGGAAGTTCAGTCAACATCATCTTCAAGAAGGCTTACGACCAAATGAAACTGGAAACCAAGGACTTGAAACCGTCCAAGGCTCGTATACACGGTTTTAACAGCGCAGCGACCGATGCCGTGGGTTATGTTGAGTTGCCAGTTGAACTGGGACAAGGCGAGCGTCGGAGGGTGCGAATTCTACCCTTCGTAGTTCTGGATGTGGATTCTCCATATAACGTTTTCTTGGGCCGGCCGGCCCTGGCTGAGTTTAGGGTAGCGTTAGCCCCGTGGTGTTTAACTTTGAAGTTCCCAACTGACAAAGGAGTAGGTATTGTTCATGGCGACCAAGCAGCTGGTCGTTCCTGTTATGTGGCTGAGCTCCGAGAGGCCCATCGGAGGGAGAAGGGGAAGGTTGCGGACAATCCCGTCCGCATCCTTAATGCGGATAATTGACAAGTAGTGCCCGAGCCCTGGCTCGGGCATAGTTCTCGGATCTTCAGAGATATAGATCCGAGAGACGACGATGAGAAACCTAGGGAAGAGAAGGCAGCGTCGGCTGAATTAATAATTGACATTTCAGTTAGCTGTGACGACCCTTCGCGAATACTGAAGATCGGATCACAGCTTGGCCCCGCGATTACTGAAGACCTTAGCGACTTCCTCCGGGCGAATCTTGATGTTTTCGCCTGGACGCATTCTGATATGTGTGGGATTTCTCCCGCCATCATGAGTCATATGTTGAACATAGACCCGAAATATGTCCCGGTTAAGCAAAAAAGGAGAGGAATGGACCCGGAGAGGTCCGCTGCTCTCAGAGAGGAGGAAGACAAACTCAAAGCAAATGGGTTCGTCCGCGACGCCCTCTACCCTGAATGGGTATCCAACCCCGTGTTGGTAAAAAAGGCGAATGGGAAATGGAGGACTTGCGTAGATTATTCCGACTTGAACAAAGCATGCCTAAAGGACAGTTTCCCGTTGCCAAGGATCGATCAGTTGGTCGATTCCACCGCAGGACACGAGCTGTTATCATTCATGGATGCGTACTCAGGGTACAACCAAATCCCGATGCATATTCCAGACCAAGAACACACCAGCTTCGTTACAAATGTCGGACTATATTGCTATGTAGTGATGCCCTTTGGATTGAAGAACACAGGAGCGACTTACCAGCGTTTAGTGAATCGAATGTTCAAAGACCAACTGGGTAGAACGATGGAAGTCTATGTGGATGACATGCTCGTGAAGTCACGACGGTCAAACGACCACATTCGAGACTTGGCTGAAATGTTCGACATACTCAGGTATTATGGGATGAAGATCAACCCCCTGAAGTGTTCCTTCGGCGTTGCATCGGGGAAATTTTTGGGATTCATCGTCAATGCTAGAGGAATTGAAGCTAACCCAGAAAAGATCCAAGCTATTCGAGATATGCAAGCGCCCAGGACTATAAAGCAAGTACAGAGCTTGAATGGAAAAGTAGCTGCGCTAAGTCGATTTATATCCAGGGCAACTGACAAGTGCGTCCCATTCTTTGATATAATAAAGAAAGGGAAGAGAAATTTCGAGTGGACGTCTAGTTGTGAGGAAGCATTCCAGAATCTGGTGAGGCATCTGGAGAGTCCACCAATGCTGTCAAAACCAGTTGACCACGAGATGCTATACGTATACTTGGCTGTATCCCCACATGCGATAAGTGCAGCATTAGTTCATGAGGAGGATCGAGTCCAGAAGCCGGTGTATTATGTTAGCAAGCGTTTAACGGGGGCGGAGAGAAATTACCCTAAAATCGAGAAATTGGCTTATTGCTTGGTGATTGCATCACGTAAGCTGCACCCATACTTTCAAGCACACTCAATCAGCGTTTATACCGATCAACCCCTGAGGCAGGTACTCCAACGGCCGGAAACTTCTGGAAGATTGCTAAAATGGAATATCGAATTGAGCCAATTCGATATCGCCTACTTACCACGAAGAGCCATCCAAGGGCAAGCATTAGCAGATTTCATCGCTGAGTTTACCATTCCCGTCGAACCGGATAATCACGACGTCATTCCCCCCGTTCGATGGAAATTATACACTGATGGTGCATCAAACGACCGTTGCTCCGGCGCGGGCATAGTTCTTATAACTCCGGAAAACCGATCAATCTGTTATGCCTTGAAGCTTGATTTCCCGGCCACAAATAACGAAGCAGAATATGAAGCACTGATCGCTGGCTTGAAGCTCATCGGGGAACTCGGGATCAAATCAGTTGAAATCTTTTGTGACTCACAGTTGGTGGTTTACCAAGTGCGGGGAGACTACCAAGCAAAGGGACGAAAGCTCGCTCCGTACCTTGTTCGGGTCCAAGAACTACTATCAAATCTTGAGCATTATGACATTTCGCATGTCCCGCGTGAACTGAACAAAGAAGCCGACTTATTGGCTAAGTTTGCGAGTACCGGCGATGCACAGCAAATGGGATTGTATCCCGTTGAAGCCTTGCATGCCCCGAGCATAGACGAGATGAAAGTCGATTGCGTGTTGGAAACAAAAATCGAGAAGGAATCGTGGATAACCCCATTCAAACTGTACCTGACGACCGGGGCTTTACCAGAAAAAAGAAGCGAAAGACGGCAGGTCCTTCGAAAGGCCGCGCGATACGTAATGCAGGATGGATCAATGTATCGAAAAGGATTCTCAGTCCCATTATTACGATGCATCGCTCATGATGAGACAAAGCGGGTCTTAAGAGAGGTTCACGAAGGGGAATGTGGCGACCATACTGGGGGGCAAACGCTAGCAAAAAAGATCCTCCGCTATGGATATTACTGGCCAACCGTAAACCGGGACGCCGCAGACTATGCAAGAAAGTGTGACAAGTGTCAAAGATATGCGAAAATACCGAGGACTCCAGCAACGGAACTCACACAAATGGTTAGTCCCTGGCCATTTGCAATCTGGGGAATCGACATAATCGGCTCTTTGCCTATATTCAGAGGTGGCGCAAGATACGCGATAGTTGCAGTCGACTATTTCACGAAATGGGCGGAGGCAGAACCTTTGGCCACAATCACCTCTAAGAAGATCATTAACTTCGTTGTACGAAACATTATATGCCGCTTTGGCCTTCCTCGCACCATCATTACGGACAACGGGACGCAATTTGATAGTAGAGAGTTCAAAGAGTTCTGTTTAAAGTACGGCATCGAGAAAAAGTTCGCCACCGTTGCACACCCAAAAGCTAACGGACAAGTCGAGGCCGTTAACAAAATAATCAAGTCCATACTGAAGAAGCGTCTGGAGAAGGTTGGAGGCAAGTGGGTAGATGAACTCCCGACAGCATTATGGGCATATAGAACTACCCACAAGTCCGCGACCGGCCACACTCCATTCGCCTTGGCATACGGCTCCGAAGCCGTTATACCCGTGGAACTTGAAGTTCCATCACACCGAGTGACATACTATGATCCCAAGACGAACCAGAATCTCTTGTTGGAATCACTGGACTACATCGATGAAAAGCATGAAAAAGCCGAATTAAGGGCGGCAGCGCATAGGCACCGAGTCAAGCGCTACTACGACGGCAGAGTCCGCCCAAGGATCTTTGATGTGGGTGATCTCGTTCTGAAACGAGTTTTCCCGATACCATCACGTATGAATCCCAGCTGGGAAGGTCCGTACGCCATTGAACGGAAGCTTGGAGAGGGAACATTCAAGCTAGCGACCGTTGATGGCACGACACTCCCCCGAGCATGGAACAGTGAACATCTGCGGCACTATTACATTTAGCATGTTTTCTTTCTTATTTTAGGCACTTTTATTTCCTGCATGTTTCCGTTCAGTCATAACTTAGTTTCTTTTTTAAAGTTGTAATCGAGCAGTTTAGTTGATTTTCATTAATAAAGGCTTGAAGCCGTATTTTTCACAGATCACTAATGTTTCTATATCCCATGACCGGATGACGAATTACATTATCCTATACAGA
Organism: Allium fistulosum; assembly: GCA_030737815.1. Classification (NCBI taxonomy): domain Eukaryota; kingdom Viridiplantae; phylum Streptophyta; class Magnoliopsida; order Asparagales; family Amaryllidaceae; genus Allium; species Allium fistulosum. The sequence continues at coordinate 537,483,231 of CM060901.1, read as the reverse complement.
GTACGGACTCGTGTAAACGATTTCAAATCTCCGAATCCCCAGAGCGCGGAGCGGAGTACTCTAAGTCCCCGGAGCGCGGACTAGAGTATAAACGATTTCAAATCTCCGAATCCCCAGAGCGCGGAGCGGAGTACTCTAAGTCCCCAGAGCGCGGACTAGAGTATAAACGATTCCAAATCTCCGAATCCCCAGAGCGCGGAGCGGAGTACCTTAAGTCCCCGGAGCGCGGACTAGAGTATAAACGATTTCAAATCTCCGAATCCCCAGAGCGCGGAGCGGAGTACTCTAAGTCCCCAGAGCGCGGACTAGAGTATAAACGATTCCAAATCTCCGAATCCCCAGAGCACGGAGCGGAGTACTTTAAGTCCCCGGAGCGCGGACTAGAGTATAAACGATTTCAAATCTCCGAATCCCCAGAGCACGGAGCGGAGTACTCTAAGTCCCCAGAGCGCGGACTAGGGTATAAACAATTCCAAATCTCCGAATCCCTAGAGCGCGGAGCGGAGTACTCTAAGTCCCCGGAGCGTGGACTAGAGTATAAACGATTTCAAAATCTCCGAATCCCCAGAGCGCAGAGCGGAGTACTCTAAGTCCCCAAAGCGCGGACTAGAGTATAAACGATTCCAAATCTCAGAATCCCCAGAGCGTGGAGCGGAGTACTCTAAGTCCCCGAAGCGCGGACTAGAGTATAAACGATTTCAAACCTCCGAATCCCCAAAGCGCGGAGCGGAGTACTCTAAGTCCCCAGAGCGCGGACTAGAGTATAAACGATTTCAAACCTCCGAATCCCCAGAGCGCGGAACGGAGTACTCTAAGTCCCCAGAGCGCGGACTAGAGTATAAACGATGTCAAACCTCTGAATCCCCGGAGCGCAGATTTAGAAAAAAGTCCAAGTACTCGAGAGATGTAGAACAAGAAATATGCCACGTCCGGAGATGTTTGAACAACACGAAAATGGACTGGGAGACAATGCGACTACAGTTAGTCATCAAACAAAAGAAAAGCAAGAGAATCATTCAAACAAAAAAGAAACTAAACTTCATTCAAATAGTTCAAAATGGGGTTACACAGTTACTCCTACAAAACTCAGAGTTGAGAACTTATCTATACAAGCTACAGGACTTAAGCAAGAAGCTCGTTGAATGAGTGTATTAATTATTTCTTCGGTTTCTTCTTCTTGTCTTCCTTTGTTTTTTCCGACGACTCCTCTCCTTCACGCTTTTTCTTGGATTTCTTGCTTGCTAAAGAAGCGGAGTCAGGAGTAGAAGACGGAACATCTATTGGTTTGGACCTGCCCGGGAGAATGATTTTCAAAGGCCTGTTCCGCGGGTCGGTAAGTTCCAGGATTCCATGTTCAACTTTGACCTCGGCCTTTTTCTTCTCCTCTGCGGCAAGGCGGTCCTTCATGCTCATCTGTGAAGTATGCTCAGAGGCGCCAGTGATTTCAATTTCATCACTACCTTCGGCAGGAGATGAAGTGTCAAGCTTATCATCATCTAGCGCCCCAATCACTTGAGCATCGGGACCAGGAATTACTCCCACATGGACAGCGTCGCTAGTTTTCTCTGCCTCCTCCTTGGCATCATCGCTCCTTGGAGTCGGCTCGGCGTCAGAACAGCCTACATGAAAACATAAAGAATGAGCGTTAGAACGAATAACCACTGCTGAAAAATGATGGGATCTTTCAACTTCTAGAAAAGAAGAGTTTCCTACCGAGTTCTGGTTGGCTATTGGTCGCGCGTGGGGTTTCACCCTCCAGAATAGGAGATAGCACATGAACACCAAGCCCGGGATCTTCAGGGTCATAGCCGGCGTGCTGCTCGAACGGGTCAAGTGTCGGCCGACCAGCCGGTTGAGCAGCGGGAGGAGCAGCAGTGTGAGGAGCCATAGTCTCAGCCCCAGACGGGCCAGCTTCATCATTTTTCTCTTTTGGAAGGGGAGAGCCTTTGCTATAAAGCGTCAATGCTGCGGATAAATCCGCTGGCTCATTCCCCCTAAGGAACTCCTTCACCAAAGCATCCTCATCGACCTCTTCAGAGCCCGACTCGATTTTCCTGATCTTTATCAAAGTTTCCCAGGCCTCAGCTAGGGATTTGAGATAGTCGTCGCCCAAGAACGTTATGTCACGATGCATAAGGACGCGGGCTCCATATTCAGCAATCAACAAGTCAAACATGCATTTGACCTCTTCCCTGCCGGCTTCTGCGGCCGCCTCGAGGCGAGAATCAATCTCCTCTACAGCCTCTCTTTTGCCCTCCTCACGGGCCTCATCCTTCATTTTCTCAACCCCGGCAAGTTCGTCATCGAGCTTCGTTTTCAGGAGACGAGTAGCAACGATTTCATCACAGTATCGCTGTGATTCTTCTTGAGCAGCTACCTTGTCCTCCTTCTCCTTGGAGAGTAATTCTTTCAGCTCTCTGACTTGCACAACGAGCGCGTCCATCTCTTTTTGGACAGAGTCTTTTTCTAGGGCGAGGGCACCGCTGCGCTGGACTGCCTCATCAAGCTCCTTCTTGTGAGCCATCTCTAAGCGAGTAACTGCCTCAGCAGTATCTTTTGCGCTTTGTTTAGCGGCTTCCAGCTTCGACTTGTACGAAGCGAGCTCTACGTCTTGGTGCTCGATGATGTTTTTGTCGCAGCCAGCCTCCAGTTTCAGGCGATCAATCTCCTGTTGACGCTCAACGGACACCTCCGAGATCTTATCCACCAAGTGCACAAACGCGTCATGTTGAACATAGACGTCGTTATTGCAGGCAATGGCACTCTGCTTCACGTGCCCAGGAATATGGTGAATAGTTGGGAGGAACTTCAAACCGTCAAAGCAAATTTTCGGAAACTTGGCCCGAAGATCGACCATCTTTTCCGCGATAGTTAGATCAACCGCGGGAGTAGGGGAGGAGGCTTTGGAAGTTCTCCCCTTTTTCGTTGTTCCCGAACTTGCCTCGTACTCGATGAACCGGAGTGTTGTTCTCGAGGAGCATCAGAGTGGTAACCCTTCTGTGAAGTTTTCTCTTTATCCGGCACAGTTGGAGGAAGAGGATCACGGGACTGCGAAGATTGAGAATATGCCTTCTTGCGGTGAGACGACTCACGGGGACGATTGTCTCTATCTTCATAATCGTCTCTGCCCCTGCGTCTGCCTGAACCAGAGTCCTGTCCAGAGTGATGAAATATGGAAGATCCATAAAGGCGATCGAGTCCATGAGAACACCCCATATCACCTGCAAAGAATGGAGATAACAACGAGGTAAGAAAAATCCATGAGAAAAAAAACTTGAAGTGTATGATGGAATGCGTATGTGCGTGTGTCCCAGTGTTCCCCCCAACGGACCCGTTCGTTTATCTTTACTAATCGGAGTGTTGTCTCCTTGGACCGGGAGTTGAACTCCCGCATTGCCTTTAACGGGCGAAGAAAACTTGAGGGCTTCAGGATCGTCAAACCCGTAATTGAGAATATCATCGGGAATAGACAGGTTCGACAGGCCCCTCAGGGAACTTTCCAGGTGCTGCGAGGAAGCCTCTTTCTCAGGCGGGATAGGCATGACTTTTGAAGTGCTACCAACTTTCTCCTTCTGAACTTTATATTTTAACTTCCTCTTTCCCTTCGAAGGGGAGGATGACGTCTCAATATCTTGAACTTCGACTGCCGGATTTCAAGCGGGACTGACATTCTCGCCTTGATTCTCAAGAGCTTCGTCTTCTTTGCGCTCACCTTCTTCGTGCGTATCGGGAGTGCGGCGCGACGACGATCCGGCCTGTTTTTTCCCTTTACCGAACGAAGGTTTGGGAATGATGACACCTTCTGGAAGGCTGATTCGACGACCAGGGGTTAGCAAGCCAAACCCCGACAGTGATTCATTTGAAATGATAGTCTGGATGTCTCGTTCCTCGGCAGGAAGAGCTCTAATGGCTTCAACAGCCTTAGAATATCCTCGGCCTTCCGGACGCGGGTTGATACCTAAAAAGATGAAACAAAGAGTTAGGAAAAGCATGACTCCGGTTAAATGCGAATAGTGACTCGGCAGAGAGACTTACTGCCTTCAACCCATCTCCTCGCAAAACCAGGAGGGCAAACCATTCCTGTTTGTACAGGGCGAATTTATTGCATGCCCCTGTCAAGATTTGGCATTTGTGGTACGGCTCGAGGAACATAAAGGAAGGACTGTCTTTTCGTCTCTTGATCATATAAATGTATCTGATATCGCCAGCGGTTGGAGGTCTAGAGAAGACGGCCATGAAAAGTAAGTAGGTCCCGTAGAGAAACGCATGGCCGTTCGGGTGCAGCTGCGACGGAGCTATGTCAATATACTGCAATACATCCCGGAGAAATAAATTGAACGGAGGCACGCTGCCCATCCAACACATGAACTTGTTACAGGCGGTATACCCGACTGGGGGCAGATGAGGACGATCGTGTCGCGAAGGGACCAACACATCGGCGAAAGGGATCCCATGAATGGAGCATATCCGTCGGAGAGCGGCTTCGTTGATCTTCGAAGCTTGTGAATCGATCGGATTGTTTAGAAGAATTGCTGCCTCCAAGGCATCAGGTGCTAAGTTGTGAGCAGGAGAAGTCGACGGATTAGAAGTATCAGCAGCTTCTGGCCTTGATGACGGCCCAGGCCTATCGGATATAGTGGCGGAGCTAGACTTTCTTGACATCCTCAATAAATAACGAACCTGGCAAAGTGCTTGAGAAAGCTATACTCAAAAAACGTTGAACGTTAGAGTTAGCAACACGAGTTTTCCCCCCACGTGGTGTGTGAACTAGTGCAAGCAATTGTGTACAAGCAATAAGAATCTAAAGATTTCAAAGATATAAAAATGAGCTTCGAGTCGTCGCCTTCGAAGACCATCATCGCTGACCGTCTCAAAAAGCCCGCCTTGAGGTGATTACAGTTTCAAATTCAGAAAACGAGTGTTAATCAAACCCAGATTTAAGTCTACTAAAACTAGGGAGTTAATGATCCGAGTCAGTGTCATATGATGGTGTGCTTAGATCTTTTGACCTTGTGTAGATTAGGCAAGGCAATTGTTCGTTCGGCATTTACGGTGTTCGGCCTAAGTATGGTTCAACATTTATCATTGGTCGGCATTTATAATTGTCCGGCATTTGCATTGCTCGGCCTTGATATGGTTTGGTTAAATTTTGTTTGGCATTTGGACTGTTCGGCCTAAATATAGTATTCGGCATGTATGTTTGTTCGGCAGGACAGTTGTTCAAAACGTATATTGTTCGGCATGTCAGTTGTTCGGCAATTATGTTGTTCGGTCTAAATTCTGTTCGGCGTGTGTGTCTGTTCGGCATGTCAGCTGTTCGGCGCATATACTGTTCGGCATTTGGGTAGTGTTCAGCCTTAGTTTGTTCGGCTAAAGTAGCGCTCCACCCTCGATTACAATTCCAACCTACTCCTTCTCCATCTGCGCCGAACGACAGGAACAGATCGCCCGGTGAAGATTACGCCGTTTGACACCCCATCTTTCTTTTTCTCCCAGTCTTGTTCGGCGCGAAGGATCTAGGCCCAACTACCATGCACCATTCGACGACTCCAAACGTGCGAGCCATTTCTACTCGCCACACATTATGCAACCGTAGAAATGTCCCGTTTTCCACGTGATGAACCTAAACCTCGTGTTGAAGTAATTTAATCGTGGAAGGAACGATACCTAGTTCGAAGATCAAACTTGAGGAAAGATCAATTAGGCTTTATATCTGATTGGCTGGCGAGAATTGCAAGTCTCTTGGGTGTGACAGATATGAAGGTGTAAAAGGAAAATAGTGGAAGGACGCCTGGTTTTATAAGGAGAAGATGGAAGTTGAAAAGGCTATATCCGGTAGAACCGGTCAAAGTCGTAGCGTTCGGCTTCAAAGCGAAGTGTCGCTCGGCACATGAGGATTGTTCGGCTTCGAAGGCATCGTTCGGCGTCCAAACCATGCTCGTCTCACACCTCCTTCACTAACATTCTCGAGAAGGAACCTCCTAGGTAAGCTGAACTAGATTCAAAGCGCATCACGTTCGGTCACATAATACACTTTGGGGGGCAAGTGTTTCCTGGAGATTTGACCAGGCAACTAGTGCTCGGCATCAGGTAGCACTCGGCGTCAGAGAGTGTTCGGCATCTAGGAGTGATCGGTGAAGTACTCGGCATCCAGAGGGACTCGGCGTCAGAGAGTGTTTGGCATCTAGGAGTGATCGGCGAAGTACTCGGCATCCAGAGGGACTCGGCGTTAGAGAGTATTCGGCATCTAGGAGTGATCGGCGAAGTACTCGGCATCCAGAGGGACTCGGCGTCAGAGAGTGTTCGGCATCTAGGAGTACTCAGCGAAGTACTCGGCATACCAGGCTACTCGGCGTCAACTAGCACTCGGCGTCAACCAATGCTCGGCGTCAGCTAGCTCTCGGCATCGATAGAACTCGGCAACAGGAGTGCTCGGCATCCAGAAGACGTTCGGTGGACATAACTACTCAACATGACACTATCGTTCGGCCAGCATGCATCATTCGATCAAGAGCTTCAGATAGAGTTACGATCGGCTTCAGCTGCAACCATCTTGCACTTCCCACACATCAAACGAACCATTCAGCATAGAAAGGACTGTTCGGCATGGAAGGGACCGTTCGGCATGGAAAGGACTGTTCGGCGTCAAAGCGTTCGGCATACCTGGTTCGGCATGCAGCGAACACTACACCTGGGCTAGAGCGTTCGGCTACCAAGCCCACTTGGGAAGTCCAGCCCATCTTTGTCTATAAATAGAGGGGCAGGGTCACAGTAAAGAGGATCCTTTTTTGGGAGAGAAGACTGGGGAGACTCTGCCATTTTTGAGACTCATCTTCTCTACTTAACAACTTCATTCAAGCATTTTATTCACGAATTGTATTTGTAATCATCTATTAAGAAGATCAATAAAGTTTAACCTCAAAGTGGACGTAGGCAATTACGCTGAACCACTATAAATTTGGTGTTCTTACTTTCTGCATTTAAAGTAGCATTCTCTTCTCTGTTTAATTTGCTTTCATCACTTATATCTCTACACAATCTTTCTCTAAGAGGTTAGTGACCAATTTTGGTGCTAACACTATACTTATTGTGTTATAAGCTCCGGGGAACCAGATTCGGTGTTTGAATCTACGACATTCGAGTACAAGTGAAGTACGGGTGTCGATTTTTGAAGGCCGAGTTCAGGAACCTTACAATTGTGCTTCAACTGTGATCAGGTTGGTCATTATAAGAATCAGTGTAAGGAGCCAGCCGAAGCTAAGAAGCCAAGGTGTTTGCATTAGAACCGGCTACCTCGAGACTAATAGCCGAGGAGAAAGGAAAAGCTATGATGGGAGGTATGATTTTGATTCATGGTATACCTGTTAGAGTTCTATTTGATACTAATGCATCACATTCCTTCATATCTCATAGTTTGGTAGATAAGCTTAGAACCCTCATACCTAGTTACTTCCTTAAGAGTTGTGAATCCAATAGGAGGGTATGCAACTCTTGGGATGAGATGTAACCAGTTAGTGCTTGAATTGTTAGGCCATATATTGGCTTGTAGTTTTCATGTGTTTGATTTCATAGGCTTCGGAATTATTTTGGGTATGGACTGGTTAAGTAAGTATGATGCTAGAATATTTTGCCACGATAGTAAAATATCACTAAGACACCCTAGTAGTAGCGATCGAATTATATACTCAGTAGAAAACCCGAGTTTAGATGTTTGTGCTTTGTTGGGTGCAATGGAGGAGGAAGATGAGTTGAATCGAGTTTTCGTTGTTAGAGAATATGTTGATGTCTTCGAGCTGGTGACAGGACTACCGCTGAAATGAGCTATTGAGTTTCAGATAGATCTTTTACAAAGAGCTGAACCTGTTAGTAGACTGCCAAGTAGGATGACACCTAATGAGATAAGGGAGCTAAAGGTGCAACTGGTGGATTTAGAAGAGAAGAGTTTTATTAGACCAAGAGTTCGCCTTAGGGAGAAGCCACGTTGTTTGTTAAGAAACTAGATGGATCATTAAGGTTGTGTATCGATTATCGTAATTTAAATGAAAGGACAATAAAGAATCGATATCCATTACCGAGGATTACTGATTTGTTCGACCAGTTGAGTGGAGCCAAAGTATTCTCTCATTTTGATTTAGCAACATGGTTCCATCAGCTAATAGTGGTTGAGGATAGTATTCCATTATTGGCGTTTATGACAAGATCTGGATCGTGAATGGTTAGTAATGTCATTCACATTAACTAACGCGCTAGCCTTCTTCGAAGACTTAATGAATCAGATCTTTCGTGAGCATTTGGATAGATTCGTGTTGGTGTTTATAGACGACATCTTGATATATTCCAAGGATGAAAGAGACCATGAAGTTCATCTTAGGATAATGCTTGAGACACTTAGACAACATAAGTTAAAAATGAAGTTTTCAAAGTGTCACTTTTGGAAGGAGGTGAAGTTCCATGGTCATGCAGCCTCAGAAAAAGGGTTGTCGGTAGATCCACTAAGATTGAGGCAGTTAATAATTGGAAGAGACCCAGGACAGTGACCGAGATAAAGAGTTTTCTTGGACTAATTGGCTATTACCAGAGATTTATTAAGGATTTCTCGTGGATAGCCGCACTGATGACTAAGCTAACAAGCAAAGTAGTAAAGTATATTTGGACCAATAAGTGTGAGGAGGCATTCCAGAAGCCGAAACACTTATTGACGAATGCGCCATTGTTAGTTGTTTCGGATGGGAATCAAGATTCAGTTTTGTATCCAGATGTTGCGGAACAGGACTAGGAGCTGTGTTAATGCAGAGAGGGTAAGTGATTGCTTATGCTTCTCGACAGCTCCGATCGCATGAGGCTAGATATCCGACGCATGACTTAAAGTTAGCTGTGGTGATTTTTGCATTACAGGTGTGGAGACATTATCTGATGGGAGAGAGATTCGAGTTATTTATGGATTATAAGTCATTAAGATATTTATTCTCTCAGAAGGAGCTAAATATGATATCGGAGATAATTAGAATTTATAGCTGCCTATGACTTTGGAATTGAGTACACACCAGGGAAAGAAAATAAGTTGTAGAAACACTTAATAGAAGACATCAGAATGCAATATTGGCAATGATAACTGAGGGAATGATTTAGAAGCATTGACTACATATGATGTATAGTTAAGATCCACATCAAGTTCGAGTCAGGAAACTGCTTTGTTGTCATGTTCGGAAGTTTGATCGGTGATGATTGAAAGGATTGCTTCTAAGCAAGGAGATGATCCATTACTAGCTGAACGGATCAGAAGGTTAAAGAGTGGAACTGAGATTGATAATTTAAAGGATTTCAGTCCTGACCAAAATGGGTGGTTGAGGAAGAAAGGAAGGTTATGTGTTTCGAATATTGGAAACATAAGGAAGGAAGTTCTTAAGTAGTGTCATCGATCAAAGTTCACCGTTCATCCGGGAGGAACTAAGATGTATCAAGATATGAAAAGAAGTTTCTTCTGGCAAGGTATAAAGAAGGATGTAGGCTTATGGGTAAAGCAGTGTTTGAACTATCAGTAAGTAAAAGCCGAACATCAGAAACCGAGTGGGTTACTTCAGCCTTTAGATATTCTAGTGTGGAAGTGGGATTCTATATCTATGGATTTCATACACGTGTTGCCAAGGCGAATAGAGTAAATGAAAGTATATGAGTTATAGTGGACAAATTGACTAAGAGTGCACACTTTATACCGGTTATGTGGACTAGGATGACACCGGTTTTAGCTAAGTTATTCATGAAGAATATAGTTAGACTACACGAGAGTCCTAGTAGTATAGTAAGTGACAGAGATTCCTTATTCACTAGTGAGTTCTGGAAGAGTCTACAGGAAGTTTTAGGTACCAAGCTCAAGGTGAGTACCAATTACCATCCACAGACAGATGGGCAAACGGAAAGAGTTAACAAAGTCTTAGAGGATTTGTTAAGAGCTTGCGTGCTAGATTTTGGAGGATCATGGGAAGATCATCTATGCTTAGTCATGTTTTTATATAACAACAGTTATCAGACTAGTATAAGGATGGCATCGTTTCAAGCTTTGCATGAAAGGCCATGCAAATCTCTAGTATGTTGGTTAGAGACCGAAGATAGATTAGTTCGTGGTCCAGATTTAGTAAGAGAAGTCGCAGAAAAGTTATGTAGATAAGAGATGAAAGGACCTAGAGTTCTCAATCGGAGATCATGTTTTCGTTAAGGTATCACCGATGAAAGGTGCAATAAGATTCAGGAAGTCATGGAAATTGGCATCTAGATTTGTTGGACCATTTCCTATTATAGAAAGGATTGGGAAACTCACTTATAGGATAGGGTTACCGGATAGTTTGGTAGGAGTCCACAATGTTTTCCCTATTTCTCATCTAAGAAAGTGTGTTTGAGATTCAGAGACTACTATTACTCCGATTGAGTTAGAAAGACTTAGTAGTTAAACCGGACATGACTATAGTGAGACAGCCAGCTCGTATAGTGGCTAGGGATAAGAAGAAGCTAAGAAATAAGATATTTAGATTAGTAAAGGTCCCGTGAAGTGACAACGAGAGAGACTGTACTTAGGAAATAGAGAGCATGATTAGAGACACTTATCCCGACTTGTTTGATGGTGTGTTTTACTTTTATGTTTGGTTGATGTATGTACCTTATCGTAATTTCAAGGACGAAATTCTTTAAGGATGAGAGTCTGTAATGACCTTAATTTTGACTAACATTATTTAGAACATCTAATTAGATAAATTAAATAAATAATGTGAAGAGATAAGAAAATTGAGATTTGGAAATTAAGTTTAGGTTGTGCCTTAGTTAATAAACCAATTAGAGAAATAAAAGGTTAGGATAAGAAGGAGGAAAATGATAAGGGAAAAATGTGAATAGCCTTCATTCCTACCCTTTAAACCCTTCTATCTTCATTTCCTTCATTCATTTTATACACATACAAACTAAACATAGAAAGATGTCGGCTATAGCAAAGGGAAAACAAGAAGGGAACTAAAAAATTAGGGAATTAAAGCCAAACAGAATCAAGTCTACACCAAATCTCTTCTTTCTTATCCAAACCAAGATGAATAATGAATATACATCTCAAGGTTTTGATTGGTTTTAGTTTTAAGTGTAAATCTATTTCTTTAACAAGCATTATGCCATGTTTTAGTAGCTTAAGTGATTATATGCTTATTGGTAATTTTTAGAATTTAAATATGAATTTTTTGATATGTTTGAGTTGGAAAACCTATCATATGACACCCAAATGAGGTTTGATTTTAATATGATGTAAGAAATATTATTTTAGAAGTGGGTTTTTAATTTCATAATTTTCCAAGTAAGTATGGATTTTATATGATTCTCTAAGTGAATAAATTGGTGAATTTCGGGTTCTAATTATTCAAGGTAAATAAAATAAGTTTTTGGCCCTGAAATTTTTATATATCGAAAAGTATGATTAACTTGGTTTTTTTTATTTTTGGGGATTTTTCCTAAGTGTTTAAGTATGGTGAATAAATTATTTAAGCAATGAGGGTTTAATTATTTTATTGTGACATTAAGCTATGGGGTTAAAATGTAAAATGTTTTAATATTTTAAACTATCATGTGCGATATTCAGTAAAGAAATTGATAAAGTTTTTATTAGCCAATGAGATTTGGACAAAATTTAGAGGTTTGGTGAAAAGATAATACTTTTTATAGTAAATTGGCAGTTTTCGAGTTAATTACAGTTTTACCATGTTGACGTTGTCCATATCGAGCCACATGTCACTGCACTTCATCGTCATTGATGCAGAACAAACCAATATGCAAGATGTCAATGAGCTTAACATGAAGCGGATTGGTTTGAAGCTCGTCGAGGCAGCAATAAAGATAAAGGGATGGCCTTCGACATGGCCATGTCGATGTGCAAGCATGCCGCATTTTATTTAAAAACGCTTGTAGCCGCATGTGTTCTTTAGACTCGTTGACCACTATAACCTCGCTGTCGCATCGTTTTATTGAGTGACTTCGAGTTTCAGCCTCGTCGACCCATTGGTCATTGATCCTAACCCTTATCAATTTAAATTGCCATCGAGCCTATACCGCTTTTGATTTAATTGACGTCATTAATATCGACGCCGCACCTATTCAACTTTTATACCCTAGAGAAGGCTTCGATGCCGAGATTTTGAGTGTCACCGAGGTTTAACATTTTATAACTTTACAATATGACTTATAAAGTTATGACATCGACATCATCCCCGTGTGTGTGTGTATATATATATATTCAATTAAATGACTTCGACATTCTTTTGAATGGGCAAAGATCTTTGATGGTGATGGCGTCACCTAGTTCTATTATTGTAAAGGTTTTACATAGTTTTGGCCCTGCAGTCTAAGTTTTGAGAGGGTGGAAGACCCTAATGACTTCGAGATTCATCAATAATGTTTTGTAAAGCATATATCATGGTATAAGTATTTTGAATAAAGTAAAGGATAATTGTTTCCTTGTTTTAAACATGATTTTAAGAGTTAAATCATTTACAACGACTTTGTTTTCAAGGTGATATGGATGGGGTAGTTAACCCGAAATTTTATTTAAGAATGACTCAAAAATTAGAAATAACTAGATGGGACTGGTGTAACAACCCGAATTCCAGTGGGTTCGGATTAATTATTGAATAAAATTATCTAAATGAGAATTTAACGATAATATATCTTAAACTTAAAGGATATATAAATAAATCCACTCACATTGCTAGCTTTCCAAATCTCACTGTTTTTATTTCTGATCTGTCCCTAACATCTATATTTACCTCCCTTGTAATCCCTATTTGGAATTACAAACGATATATTTACAGATATATAATATTTGAAGGAGAAAAGGAAGAGATTTGGATTAGAAATACCAAATAAAACTCAGATCTAGGGTTTTACCTTTAACATAGCCTTTTGATTTGAACCAATTCCTAATTCCCTAATTAATTCTATTCTCTTCCTATTTAGATCTAAATTAGTGTGAATTAGATCTAAAATTTTGTTATTAAGAAAGTGTAGAAGAGATAGAAAAATGGCAGAGCTTCTGTAGGCAAAAGAAAAATAATGAGAATAAAAATGAGGCTCTGCACCTATATTTATAGTGGTTCAAATCAATGCTAACCATTAGATATAAAACCCTAAAATCTAAAGCGTACACTCAGTCTATGGACATTAAATTAATATGTTTTCTTCTGCGTTTGTTTTTATTTCAAATTGATTCTCCAACAATCTTTTCATTAATCACTTTCCCCTTCTCTTTCGCAATCTATGGAAACATATATTTTTAAATGTGATGTTTCTTTTAAATAAGATTCCCCTATTAATTACCCAATTAATAGATTTCATATATACCTAGAATTAATTTACTATCCAATTAATCCATGCCTGCACTGTGATTTCTTACCAAATTAATATGTCAATCAACACCATATTAGTTCATCGCATATATGCATATTAATTTATTTTATTCCCATAATTATTGCATGCATATATTCTACAATTGAATTTTGAATCACAATCTTAATTATATATGTTACCATAAGTCTTCATGTTTGTTAATTGACAATTGATTACTCGCATAAATTACTCTTCCTCCATTTTATTCTCTTGCACTAATGTATATGTTTCTAATCATATCAATTAGTTGCTACAATATATGTTCCCTTTCTTGTCAGTTCCGATCAATTAATCACCTCTACTAATTAATTGAATATTAATTTCCCTTTTAAACAAACACTGTCAATTAATCTTCCCTATTAATTGATTTTATATAATTTCTCTCTCTAATTTATTTGTTACACAAATATATATGTATTCCAAATAATATTAATTAGTTGCCCTATTTACAAACATTTCTTTGTTTTAAAATTTCAAACGTATATAACTTAATTAAATTATTTGCATATATAATTGTAATTTAAAGCGGGGTGTTACAACTGGTGCAGGGTCGTGCCCTATACTTTAACTAATAGCCCCTAGCTGATATAAGTCCAAGATTCTAGTGTTTAAGGCAGTGTCATGGGTACGACTAAAAGAAGGTTACAGATAGAAAGGAATACATAGACTAGAGATAGGTTATTAGAGAGCCCACAAAACCATTAGGTTCAGTTGACCAGAGAAGTGGTAAGTTACGGACAGACTGTCTAGTTTTTCACTAACAGAAGTTAGAACACTTATTATGTCTAGTAGGCCCGAGTCAGTCATAGGTTTATAGTCAGCCTGATAAAACTATGATGTTGGGAAAAATAGTTCATTGATTACCTATTTTGTATGCATACATGTTATTGTTATATTGTTGGTTAATCAGTTTGGTTGCAGGATTTTGATTGCAAAAGATATGCTTTTAAAAGATATTAGTGAGGGGAAAACCCGTTCCGCTAGGCGGCATGGTCTCACTTAATATTAATAAATCGAGATGTCATATACTTATTCACGCCAGACTTTTGTCTGACTCGAAGTTTATATTTTCCCCTAAAACTCTCGGTGCTCAAAATTTAATTTGAGTAGACTGAGAATTAAGGTTTCGAGTTTAGTAGGTTTTGGTGAATAAAGCTTCCGAAAATGTGTAGAAGGCAAATATTAGCTATGTAGGAGATTATATATTCCGTTGTGATTGAATGTTGTATGCAAATGTAGATGTTATAGCTATCTATTTAGAAACTCTGATCATCCAAGGGGCATCTTCATATATCTCTCTTCGTGTATTTTGTAATAATTATATTTATCTGAACATGAGAAATGTTATGCGATTATGTACTGAATATGAAATGCTGATTTGAAATATAATAAGAAAAGTTGTTTCGAAATTGTGTTTGAAATATTTCATATTCTTATGCTTCTGATATTATGGGCACCATTAACATTACCGCATTTTGTCATCGAAAATTAATACTATATATGACTGCAGCATCTATAACGGTTAGTTTCGGCCTCAAAAAGAGGGATGTTACAAAAAAATATACACACATTAATAGTAAGAGTGTTTAAAGTAATGAATGCTGAAACCAAACACGTCTTCTTGAGTTGTGCTTTGAGTGCATCAAAAAAAGAAATTGCAAGTCCAAGTTTAGTAAATCATCAAGCATATCCAAATACCTAAATAATAATATAAGTTCATGTTAACTTTGTAACAATAACAAATAGACAATTTGTATAACACTGAACAATACTTTGCAATATTATGAGCTAAAATTGTGAAAGCATGGTACTGTAAGTTCAGTGTATTTGTTGTATACTTACTGATTGCTGAAAAACATGACTCTGGTGACCTGAAAACGAAAATGAAAGGAGACATTCTATAGATGAACCCCATTACTAATGTAAATGTGGAGTCATGTCCTAGCAATAACCTTGTAGCTGTAACAATGAAGGGAGAAGGAGTGTTGCTGTAACTTATAAAACTACTAATTCACCATCGGGTATTAGAAAGAGAGTTCATCAACTATATCTAAATCAAAGAGTTCATTTAGCTCTATGAATGCTTTGGTTGAAAGCTTAGCGAAGTATTCTGAAACAAGTACTTCTCCATCAGCTGGTGATGATATTAGAATCAATTTTCTTGCCAATGTGGCTACTGGATAAATTTCTACACATTCTTTATTTCTAAATTCTTCTCCTAAAGAGGAAATTGATGTTGCTAATGGTAGGTCAAGTCTAAATTATCATGCGATGATGGTGTGTCCTTAAATTGCATCCATTCTGATGAAACTGCTGATCATGGATCAGCAAAGCAAGAGATTAAGGATAAGCTGCATAATGCAAAGCATTAGTTAGTAGACAATCATGCAAAGCATGAGGTAAACTGCAAATCCTATAGAGAAATAAGCTGATACACAAGTTCAACAATCATGAAAAGTAAAAGAAAATATAAATTTCAAATTCTTATATTGTATAAGCATAGCAAGTAATTACAAAGCATAGCTAGCGAAAAAAGAAGTAACTAATTAGCAACAAAAATAATCAATCACATATTCAATGAAGTGGTCTTTTAATTTGCTAAAAAAATAAGTCTAAAATGGAACTGATTTAAACTTCAATGTCAGTGCATCGAATATGTAATTGAGTTTGGACCACTGATATGATCAAATAGAAACAAAATCCAAACTAGTAGCGAACTGTTTAACTACTTCTATGTCGGATTATAAGTGATACTATAAGAACGAAAAGGTGAAGTTAGATAGTAACCTAAGATTATGAGTAAATTGACTCAAGTAACATAAAACCATATAACCGACTGAATACATTTTTAGGCTAAGAGAATAGTTTGCTAAAGCATAGGAAATAACATGTTTATGATAAGCATATTTTTCTGCCAATGTATGCTAGCTTCCATGAAGAGAAGGTAAGCATACATGTATATATTTCAATCAAGGAGTAACATATCAATATTTCCTTTTGCCAAATAAACTCATATTTTGTGGTAAAATAAATAACTGTATGAGCCACTAAGAAATGTAAATTCATTATGTTAAACAATATTTTTAACACATTACAACATGTTCACCTAAAACTTGCTTAGAATTACTTTTATTTATCTATGAACATGAACTAAACTTCATTAAAAACTATATGTAAGGTATAAGCATATGTAATGAGCAGTTGATAATGTACATATACCAGCTCGTAAAAGGAATTGAGCTCCACTTTCCTTCATCAAGTCTCCAATACACTCCTTTAGAAAATTTTCTTCTTCTCTACTCCGTGCTCCTTTTGTTGCACCAATACTTTTCTCATTTTATTGTCACTTTTTTTATTCCTACCAGCTAAGGACAACATAGAAGTACATGATGGTGTCGCCATTATATAATAATTTTTTTTGTACATAAATCCTTTTAACCCAACTAACAAATTGAAACTGAAATGGAAATAACTTAGAAAATCAACTCAACTAGCTAGTAGAAATAAAAATTGCAAAGTAATAGTCATAGACCTAACAAAAAGGTTAGCAAATCAACAATATGCACTGTGCATGAAAAGTAATTTAGAAATAAATATATTTTAACCAGTTAAAATTCCAGCTCAGCCACAGTGGCGGTAGGCTAAGGTGCGATGATAAAATGAGGCATGACGATTGCCTGAGGTAAGATGTGAGAGGTTGAGGCGTAGTAGCAGGTTAAGGACAAGACGCGATTTGATGTCGAATACGAGCTTGGGTTTTTATTTTATCATTTAAGAATGAGAACATTTTCACTATTTTAAGTTTAAGATCCAAAAGGAAAATTTTGAGTTTTTCCTTTATTTTTTAAGGAAGAGAAACTTAATAAAATTATTTAAGTACTAAGTGGGAGAAAAAGAAATATGAGCGGTCGAAGAAAAATTTCATCGAAACTTTAATAAATTATTAGCAAGAACGCTTATTTGCGCTTTTTACTTAATTTTGATTTTCTATACGACTGGTAGTTGCACTTGAGCTTGAAACACTACTAATTAATGCTACTAATAACAAGTTTTGTTGTAGTGCTATACTTTGAGTTCTTAAGTCCCTCACACACACCCCAGTGCGAACGTGTGCTTCGCACACGATTTTCGCCAATGATTGTAACAAAAACGCAAATGATGTTTACATATAATTATAAACTGTTATAGAAATTCTTCAAAGACTGGTGATACCTTTTATATGGAAGAGAATTGATAAGTTATAGTGCTTGTTTGATCACTATTGACATGACCGTTTTATCTTTAAAACCATGAACATATGAAATTATCATTCAAGAATCACTGTACACAATTTTGGCTTTATAAAAAAATAAACTAAATTAGTAAATGATATATATATTGCATTATGGTGATCACATCAGATTGGAACTCTAAAGTAACTTTATGCAGCAAATCTTAAGTAGAGTAAGGTTACGCATATCTATATTCAAACGCTTGTAATGCCCACATGTAGTTTAGCTAAAAACATTAGTATGAATTCGAGATATAGCCATAAAAATCACAGTAGATGACAAACCATGTTAATTGATTCTCTTTCTCATATAGCTTCTCACCGGACAGTCTTCATTGACTTTTCTGTTAAAATGAACTTTAAATCCGAATTTCACAGTACTTCAAAATACAGGTCCCACTATTAAGACTAAGACAACTTAGCAACTTCTTAGTGAAGTTTCTCTTCTTTTCATATAATCTTCAAGGTGTTACAGGTCTTCTGCATGGGTACACCATCATTCGCAAAGTCAATAGGTCCAACCAAATGTTAAAATGTGAGCATGTATGAACCTTAGTCTGAAGATGGAAACTGGATATTATCAAGTAATTTGCATCTCTCCTTGATAAAAGATATAACTAATAACTTCAAAAAAAAATTTCCATAAACCTATAACATTGTAGCATTAATATTAGCAGAGAAAAAGATATATGATTTGGCCATTTACTTTTAAAAAGAAAAAAGAAGTTAGATAAAATCATGTTAGAACACATATACTCATGTATGTTATACAACAAAAATAATTGCACTGTACTTGTATCTTAGTTGAAAGTCTGAGTTTTTAATATAAAAACGTTAGTTGCAATAACCACACAAAAGATTTTAGGTGAATCACAATTAATTTAGTAAGTTAAAAGGTATATTGCCAAGAACCCTGCATGAACAAAAAACAAAAAAACATCAGTATCATTAATAGGAGTAATATCAATAAAATCTAATGCACTATTTTTGAATCAATGCGAAATATCATCCTACAGAACGCTCAAACTTGCCAATCTTACCATAGTATATTTTAAGTTACAAACTTCAGTTCATTAAATCTTGAAGTTTAATAAACAAATATTAAATGGAAGGCAAAAAATGCATAATAAAAATAGGAAAAATAGTAAAAATGTTCATTATTGGTTTTTTTTTCAATTTTATATTCTACTCAAAGCAGTAGATTCAAATTGTAATAATCTTCAACGCTACTGTTCAATAATGAGAGGCGATTAATATATTTAAAGGCATTATCGATCTACCTGTGGGTAAAATAATTTGAAAGCATTCTTTAATTTTCATACATTATTTGTTAACAAATCATTAACTTGCATGAATATAATATTTACATATCCATGTTATTATCTTGAAGTAAACATAAGTTTGAAAAAAAATATAAAATGAATAACTTTGTTATACCAAAATTGCAATCAATTACTAATCCAGGGAAATAGTTTAGCTACTTTTGAAAATATTAATTATAATAGCATATATATTTGATTTTATTCATACATGTAGAATTCCAAGTAATGATACGCTAAAAACGTAATTTGTGCAGTGATATACATTGAAGCTCTGAAAATGTTAATCCAAAAATTCAAAAGGAAATATATTATGAATGCATACTTCAACCAAAAAGTGATTAGTCGTGACCTTCTCTGTAGTTTGTAGGCCTGCCAACTGATACTTTTGGATTCGGATAGTGTCATATCCGCATCCAAAATCATTTTCAGGTATCGGATATCTGCATCCGCGGATACAGACGGATATCGTATAATTATACTATCCGCTAACGATCGATAAAGCACTCCATTAATTACAAAAGTTTTTAGGAAACAAATATGATGATAACAAATAGTTTTGAGCTGTTAATAAGCATTAAGTGTACATAATATAAACTGCTAACTTAATAAAATAATAAAGAAATATCTTTCATTGTATCAAAATACACATAATTTAAATTATAATCTTGACAAAAACGAGATGGATAATTTTCGGATGCAGATGTCTTCGTATCCGCATCTTCTTTTTCAGATATCAGATATTTATCTGCTTTTGGGATATGGATGCGAAGATTTTGAAATTTTCAGGTATCCATTGACTACCTTAGTAGTTTGTAAACCTCTAATATCATTAAATCTGTAAATATTTACTTTTCATATATGTGTGTGTATATATATGTATATATTTTATATGTATATGTGTGTGTGTATATTATAGACATTACCCATCAAGGCATAAAATCTTAAAATTTAAATTCAAAATCTGAATTATTTTGTTGAAGGCCAACATGTAAGATAAGGAAGCCTTTAAACTCCACTCAAATCTTTAAAATCTAAAAGTGCTTCTTAAGCTTTCAAATGAATATATAAAATGGAAAACTTTATATTATTAGTAAAAACATTACACTGCTTCTTCCATAAAACCCCAAAGAGGCGATTTGTTAAACTTCTGTATCATCAAATTTGAAAGAAAAAAATATTTTTCATAAATACAAAATTATATAAAAGAATACACATTACCTATTAAGGCATAAGTTCTTAATATTTAAAATCTAAAAATATTTGTTGAAGGCCAATATTTAAGTTAAGGAAGCCTTTAAACTCCACTTAACTCTACAAAATTTAAAAGTGTTCTTTAAGCTTTTAAGTAAATACATAAAATGGAGAAGTATATATTGTTAGTACTATACATGTTGGAGATTAATAAATTTTAGATCTAAATACATATAACTCATATTGATTCAATCGAGAAACAAGTAGATGAAATGAGAAAGATCAACGAAAGACATACCTGAATCCATTATTGATTACTGAAGAGAAGATTAACCAGGTTATAATCTTTCAAATTGACACAAGCTTAGATCTAAAAATTCTTTGTAGAAGAGGGTAGAGAAGATAAGATAAGACTTGTGTAATTAGGGGACCATAACCCCATATTCATAGCATTGTGACATTTTTCAGTTCGACCCTTCAACAAACTGAAATTATCACTCTGGTATCCGCATATTATAATTTTACATGACGAATATATCCTTAAGCCTCAATATATTTATTCAAGAATAGATCACATGTTTAGACTTAATCATAAGATAGCACATACATTCAAACAATAAAATATGTGGCCCCATTATGTTGAATTATTTCAACAATCTCCCCATGGGCCACATATGTAACTTCGTAGAATGTATTCAACTTTATGAGCTCTCAAATAGCTATCTTGATAATATGGTATATCCAAAACAATCTCGTTCATGATTGTGTTAACATAGGATCAAAGCGACTTTCCTTACTGTTATTGTAACAAAACCCATCAATGGTCATATATATGAATACAATCAAATGACATAGATCAATCATGTATGTATAGCATGGAAATATATGAAATGTGATCTTTACATGTTTATTTCCAATTAGTCCTACTTTACTTTGATGACATCACAAACCAATATATATATATATATATATATATATATATAAACAATTAGAATGCAAAAGAAAACTTTTTTTTCTTTATTTCTGATCATAATAACTAAAGCATGTCCATAATTAAAACATAGAGCAATGTTACAAAAGAAATAACTTAGTACAAACTCCCCCAAAACCAAAATATCCTTATATAAAAGATACACCCATTTTAGCAATGTGCTCATGAACGACCTTGGGTGGTAATCCTTTTGTAAGTGGATCCGCTAACATGGAATTTGTCCCAATATGCTCTATAGATATTAACCTATTATGTAGTCTCTCCTTCACAACTAGAAACTTGATGTCAATGTAATTTGACTTACTTGAGCTTCTATTGTTATTAGAATATAATACTTCTGATTTATTGTCACAATACAACTTTAATGGTCTTTCAATATTATCAATAATGCATAGCCCAGTGACAATTTCACAGCTATTTCCCATGATTAGATGCCTCATAACAAGCCACAAACTCTGCTTCTATTTTGAAGAAGCTATGAGCGTTTGCTTAACGCTCTTCCATGATATAACCCCTTCAATTAATAAAAATATGTATCCTGAAGTGGATTTCTGCTATCCGGGCATCCAGGAAAGTCAAAATCAGAACACCCAATGATCTTCAACCGGTCTAATCTTCTATATGTAAGCATGTGGTCCTTGGTTCTTTGAAGATAGCTTATAACCCTTTTTGCTGCTTTCCAATAATCCATTCTAGGGTTACTAAGATACCTGCCCAACACTCCTACAATGTATGCAATATTCGGACGCGTACACACTTGAGCATACATTAGACTCCCTATAGCAGATGCATAAGGGATCTTTTGCATTTCTTTAGCTTCAAGGATGTTATTAGGGCATTGTTTGAGACAAAATTTATCTCTTTTAGTGACAGGATATCACCTTATTTACAATATTGCATGTCAAACCTTTAAAGCACCTTTTCTTTATAGTTCCTCTACGACAATCCAAGAATACTCCGTGAATGATCACGACTTATTTGGATTTCTAATACAAAAGAAGCATCCCTAAGATCCTTTATTTCAAAATTATATGAAAGAAATCTCTTGGTTTCGTGCAAAATATGTAAATTATTGCTGGCAAGCAATATATCATCAACATATAAAATCAAAAGGATAAATTTGCTCACATTGAACTTGTGATACACACAGTTATCAATGATGTTTACCTCAAAACCAAATGAGCTAATTACATTATGAAATTTGTGGTACCATTGACAAGAAGCTTGTTTGAGCTCATAGATGGATTTTTTAGTTTGTAAACCATATTTTTTGGATCTTTGACCACAAAGTTTTCTGCTTGCACCATGTAAATTGTTTCCTCAATATCCCCATTGAGAAACGCAGTTTTAACATTCATTTGATGTAACTCAAGATGAAAATATGAAAAAAGCGCAAAATTATTATGAAAGAGTCTTTTGATGAAACCGAAGAGAAAGTCTCTTCAAAATTGATGCCTTCTTTTTTAGTAACACCTTTTGCTACAAGACGAGCCTTATATCTCTCCATGCTACCATTTGCATCCTTTTGGTTTTAAATATCCATTTATAACAAATGGATTTCTTACCTTTAGGTATGGGAAAAGATCCCAAAATTTATTGTCTTGCATGGATTTATACTCTTCATTCATAGCTTCAATCCGTTTTGAGAATTAGCATCTTGCATGGCTTGGTGAAAGTTGATAGGATCATTTTCCACCAATCCATTATTACCCTCTATTTCTTGAAGAAATACAACATAATCATCCGGAATGGCATTTCTCCTTTCTCTAGTGGATCTCCTTAGTGTTAATTCATTGTGAAGCTATTGAGTTTGTTCTTGTAGAACATTAACCTCAACTTAAAGAGGGTTTTCTTCAACATTGTCTTGTTGAGGTTTCAAATTTACTTCTTCATTAATAACAGGAATGATAATATATACATTGTCAGAAGAAGTAACTGTAGTGGGAATCATAGATGATGATTCCTCCTCAAAAAAGACGTTCCTTACTTCATTTCTGCACCCTAATTCAACATCCTAAAAAAATGTCGAAGTTCCCGTCTCAAAAATTTTCCTTGGTGTGGGATCATAAAATTTATAGCCCATAGATCGCTCAGAATAACCAATAAAGTAGCTGCTCACTATTTAAGAGTCCAATTTTCTTTCATTTGGCTTATAAGGCCTTGCCTCAACTGGACATCCCCAAATATGAAAATGCTTTAAAGTGGGTTGTTTGTCTGTCCAAAGCTTATAAGGTGTTTTTGCAGCTGCTTTAGTAGGTACCCTATTAAGGATATAAACTATTGTCTTTAATGCCTCCCTTCAAAGTGATTTTGGTAAGGTAGAATGACTAATCATACTCCTCACCATGTTTTTAAGAGTCCTGTTTCGTCTCTCAGCAGCACCATTCATGCTAGGTGAACCTGGCATGGTGTACTGTGAGACTATTCCACATTCCTCTAGGAATCGAGCAAATGGTCCTAGACATTATTCACCTGATCCATCAGATTTACCGTAATATTCACCTCCGCGGTCAGATTTGACAGTTTTGATTCTTTTGTTGAGTTGGTTCTCAACTTCTACCTTAAATTTCTTGAACATGTCCAAGTATTCTGGTTTGTCATGTATAAGATATAGGTAGCCATATCTAGAGTAGTCGTCTATGAATGTGATAAAATATTGTTGACCATTCCAAGATGCCTCGAGGAATGGCCCACAAATGCCTGTATGTATCAATTCTAAGATGGCGGTTGCTCTATTGGCACCTATTTCTTATGTTTGGTCTGTTTTCCCTTGATGTACTCTACATAGACATCATGGTCTGAAAAATCAACGGATTCCAAAATGTCATTTGACACAAGCCTTTGAATTCAAGATTTAGATATATGACCTAAGCGTTTGTGCCACAATGTGGTTGAATTTTCCTTATTAGCTTTTCTTTTAGTACCACATGATTCCACATGCAAGGCTTCATTATAAGAGGTATTAACATCAAGCATGTATAAGTTATCATAAACATTAAGAGAACTAGTTCCAACAAGAGTTGAATTTATTGATAAACTAAAAATATTATTCCCAAATGAACAAGAATAACCATATTTGTCCAACTTAGAAATAGAAACCAAATTCCATCTAAATGTTGGTATAACGAAAGTATCAAATAAATCCAAAGAAGATTGAGTTCTTAATAACAACTTAAAATGCCCAATAGCCTTTACTTAGCCGATTTTCCATCACCCACATAGATGTATATAGCATCAGTTGGATTTCGGTAGCTCAGGCAGCCCTGCATAGAAACACTTATGTGAGTAGAGGCACCAGAATCTAACCACCAAGTTTTTCTGGGTATTGTAGCTAAATTTACTTCAGAATAGACCAAAGCAAAAGATATACCTTTCTTAACACCCCATGCGTGATATTTGGTACAACCTTTCTTTAAATGTCCAGTCTTCTTACAAAAGTAACAATCATCAGCCTCCTTATGTTGTTTCTTTTTTGTCGGCCCTTAGCAGTTTCTTTATCCCTCTTTCTCTTTTTGGCTTTTCCCTTAGAGGTGCATGCCAAATGAGCACTTTCAGTCTTATCATGCTTCATCTCTCTTCTTCTTGCACACAATACGAAATGAGCTCATTAAGAGTCCATTTCTCCTTTTGATAGTTATAACTGATCTTAGACTGGTTGTATTATGAAGAAAGAGAGATTAATACAAAATGCACAAGAAAATCATCCAAAAGCTCAAGCTTAAGTGCCTAAAGTTTTGAAGCAATATTAGACATTTTCATAATGTACTCCCTTATGTTTCCTTTGATTTGATACTTCATGGAAATCAAGCGTTGCAAAAACGTGCTTGTTTCCGCCTTATCGTTTTTAGCAAAATGGTTTCCAATCCCAGCAAGGAAATATTTGGCAATGGTTATCTTTTCAGACACCACACTCATAAATGTCTCTGGAATGCCGCGCTTTATGATCATTAGACTCATGCAGTTTGAATGATCCCACCTCTCAAAGTTCTTTATAACATCAGAAGAACTTCCATCCGTAAGAGGGGCAGGTTCATCCATCCCAAGTGCAAGGTCAAGATACATGTAGCCAAGAACAAGCAATATGTTCTCTTTTCAATCTTTAAAGTTTGTTCTAGTTGGAATAGGAGTGTTGTTAAGATTGGCAGGTACCATAGTTAAATTAGCTGTAAGTTTAACATAATAATCAATCAAATATGCTCACATTATAAATCAGAACCGTAGTAAATTCAAATAATTGGTAAGTCCTTTCTCAGGATACCTAGCACAACATTAATATCAAGTCTTTGGACAGTAATATTAATTGTAAGTGGTACTCTTGTTGTAATGATCAAACACTAATAATAGGTTCAAGTCAAATAACAATCTTCCTTTGGGCCAATTAGACATTCACTTGTAAAACTGTATAATTGTCACATATTTATCATCATACATGTGTAAGTGATTCCACCAAATATTAGTCTTCCTTTGGGTCGGCTAATATCTGCATGAATAAATACACACAAATATCAATGAGCAACTAAAATAAGAGAGGTCAGTTTGGTGACATATTAGTTCACTTGTAATGTAGGATATTTACTATTAGTTTGCAAAGAGACACCAAATAATATTTGAATTTATTTGTTCATTATCTTAACTCATTCATATATATATATATATATATAAATACATATATAAACATTTTTCATGACCAACTAAAATAAGAGAGGTCACTTTGGTGACATGTATTTCAATTAGTTCACTTGTAATGTAGGATATTTAGAATTAGTTTGTAAAGAGACATCAAATAATATTTGAATTTATTTGTTCATTATCTTAAATCATTCACACACACCCCATAAATATAAATGTTAAATTTGCACATACTGAAATATGATTTGATGGCCGTAATGAAAATATGACATCAATTGAAATTGTAATAATACATAAATGAATAATATTTGCAATAACAGTCGATATTAAAATATTTCATACTTTATTTAACTGCTAATATTCAAGCTAGAAGATAAAACATATTTTAATATAGCATGGTCCATACATGTAATACTGCCAAAAAAACTACCAAAATATGAGTTGATGAAAATGCAGCAGTCGTTGATTCCAAACATAGTGGGAAGTAATGAAAATAAATAGAGTCCATGCTAGGTGGACGATGGGGTAAAATATATGAATTCATTATGACAATGGCTATTATATCAGTGCGGCATGAGATCAGCATTCGATGGAAGCTTATTTGAATAAGCAAATATGAATACATGAAACATGATAACAAATCTAAAATAAACCAAAAATTCTAAAAAGTAGATCAAAGATACAAGTCAATATCACTGCATGTGATGATTATGCTACATAAATATTACAATGGTTTCATACTTGCCTATTCCTTTGTTTTTTTTGTGTGCATATAATCCAACCAAAATAAAATAACGATGGCACTCTATTACTGGACAAAAAAATAAATTAAAAGTACAGTTGAAAACATGTAGATGCTTCCATACGTGGGAATAAAATAAGGTTCAACATGGCAACCATCTTCAACACCACAATTTCTATGACAATAAAATATGCACAACCGCAATAAATACGAAGATATAACTACGGATGGTTTTCAGTAGCTAAACCAAAGAAAGAAAGAAAATTTGATGATTCCACAAATTACAATGTTCTAGATTCATCATAGTTTAAAAAATACTATACAGATTAGATCGAAATAAAAGGAGTCGGATAAATCAATAAAAAAATAATCTATAATCCTCAATTAGATCTTTAGAACCCTAATTTCATATTCTCCTCAAATAACAAGATCAAATTTTTCTCAATAAAATTAATAATGGATGGCTCCGATACCACTTGTTAGAGATTAATAAATTTCAGATCTAAATACATATAACCCATATTGATTCAATCGAGAAACAAGTAGATTAAATTAGAAAAATCGGCGGAAGACATACATGAATCCATTGTTAATTACCGAAGAGAAGATTAACAAGGTTATAGTCTTCCAAATTGACACAAGCTTAGATCTAACAATACTCCGTAGAAGAGGGTAGAGAGAATATGATAAGACATGTGTAAGACCATAACCCTATATTTATAGCATTGTGACATTTTTCAGTTCGGCCCTTCAACAAACTGAAATTGTCACTATAGTATCCACACATTATAATTTTACATGACGAATATAGCCCTTAAGCCTTAATATATTTATTCCATTATAGATCACATGTTTAGGCTTAATCACAAGATAGCACGTACATTCAAACGATAAAATATGTGGCCCCATTATGTTGAATTAGTCCAACACTACATACATCATATATATGACAAATCCGTTGACCTATATAACAATTTCTGTAAAATTGCACACTTTTTCCCTTTCTTTCCCTACCTCTAACCTCTTCAATATAATCACACTCAAAATTATGAGTGGACAGCGAAAAAAGAATATTTAAGGTAAAATGATGTGCATTATTTTTATGAATTAGCTTCCAATGATGATGATGCCAAACTAAATTAGAAAAGGTTTGTAACAAACATGGAATAAGTAATTTGAATGACCTACATAATAAGACATAAAAGTATACACATAATGATACTTTCATAAAATATGTATATGCATATATCAAACATCAAAAAAATTGAAAAGCAATGTATTTGATAATGTTAAAGTATAAAATTAGCCTAAAAATTCGGCAAAAAACAACTGTATGTAACCAAAATAAATATTACAAAGTAGTCCTAAAAGCATAAACATTTGAAATGAATAATACAAATTTCAAAATTGCTTATGAAGGTTCGGTATGTAGAATATGAGGCCTTCTAAATTAAAATTCAACGTGTAGAATGAAAAATCCTTTTTATCAACTATTTATCAACATTCAAAGCCTAAAATTAAAAATCAATATGGAAAACAGAGGTTGAATATCTAAGTTTAGTAAAATTTCAAATTAATCCAAAGATTTGGTAACAAAAAAATCTTTGTACTATTAAAAATTAAAAAAATTCAAACTATTCCTAAAAGCATAAATCTATATAATGAAAAATGTAATTTTCAAGCTGAACTATTCTGAAGGTGTAAAATTAGAGGTAGAAAAAGAATTTGATAGGAATGAGCTTAAAATTGGAAATTCTTTCAATTGATCCTTTGATTTTCATTGGGCTTAAAATCATACTCAAAATTTACTTTCTAGAATTGTTGAAATTTTATAATACTCGACATTTATTAGGTTAGATATGCAATTTATTTTGTGCACAACCACCAACTTGTAAAGCAATGCAAACATGAACTTCAGCCAACAAATTAGAATATTAAATGGTAATATAATCACTATCAGCATAAATACAGCGACATCTTTTGTTTTTAAAATCTATAGTGGAAAATGAGCATCATTAATTTATGCAGAAAAAAGTAATATGTAGAATAAAAAGGTCAAAATTCCTATACTTAAACCAATGATATAATATGCAATATCTTTGTACATATCTTTGTAAATATGACTATAGTTGGTCATGCAATGTATCATTTGTTTAGTATAGATTTATATATCCTTGCTTCCATATTACATTGAAATTATTAGGTAGCGAAGATACAATTAAACAATAAAAGTTTGAATAGTTAAGTATGGCCAAACATTTTGATATGATTCTTCTAAACCAAAAGCGTGGGAAAAATAAAAATTAGCCTATTCCAGATCATACAAAATACATCCAAACGCATCCTCATATTTCCAACCCAACAAAACTTCCCAAAACTGATGAAAACACAATTTAAATTACATCTCATTTATGCCAATTACTAACATACAAATCTTATCCATATATCTATATGATCCCTACATAAATAACCACGTTTCTCTTTTTCTTTATTCTAATTCTGAATCAAATGAACAATGCATATTTTCTTACTATTGACCACATAGCAGTCAATTTGATACAGTTCTTATAGATTTATTTACGACATAAACACATAGAATTAGTTTGGCACCTGGAGTGGAGACAAAATAACCGTTTGATCGTGTTGATCAATTTTATAGAGAAACCTTATTGTTTGTGGTTGTAGCATGAGAATCCCTGGTTGGGTATTATCAATTTCTGTAGAATTCAAAGCAATAGCAAGGTTAGTTCTCTATGTTAATAGTCTTCTTTATAAAAGGATGAACACAACAAACTGGCTAGGTAGTAATGACAAAGGAATTACTAGTATTGAGCACCTAGTTAGAGAAAAACGATAATGAATGCATACACCCTTTAATATGATGAAGATATCTTAATAGTTATTCAATACCCATTTGGCTAGTTCTTTATATGTAACATGATATAAGTTTAGCTTTTGGAGGCCACCAATAAATTAGCCAAATCCAATAGACTGTTATAATTTTATTTTGAATTAATCAATAAAAGCATGTTTATGCAAATCCGCCATACATAAGTTATAAATGTTACCATTTACCTACATCAACTTAATAACAAAATACAATCAATATAATAACAGAATACATTAGTTATAAATGCTACTAATTATAATAACAGCAGTTACTGCAAGCATACAAAACTAATGCAAGCAACTTACGTTTTGAAACAATCAAGTGAATATCTAACAAAACAATAACGTAAAGATTGTTACTTTTTCTATATTCTACCTGCAAATCTCGTGCTGGTCAATCTAGATTAACAAAAAAAATGAAAACTCTATAAAGCTGAAATGCAGATCAAAATAGGGTTGGAGATAATAGTATCGTATTAAAAAACTCAAATTTTACAGTTGATTCATTGTGATAATGGAGGCAATCGAATATTTGATTGTAGTATGGGGCTTGGATTTTACATCTCCTACTGTAATGCTTGCACCTTCAACCAAAATATGCCGAAAATAAAAAAATGATTCGAAATGCTATGGTTGAAAAAATAATGAATTTATAATAGAAAAATGACAGGGGAAAATGGAGACAATTAAGAAAGATAGTTTGAAAATAATACCCAAATTCTAACTTTCCAATATCGAGGCAAGATTCAGTTGACATTTTTGAAAAATTGAGAAATTAACTGGACTTGCAAATCTGCAGAGTAGGCCAAATTAGAGGATTCCGGAGCTATAGGGGCTGGCGACGTTTATCAGAGGAGAGGTCGACGTCGATGTATGGGGAAAGGCACAAATTAGGAGTAAAACAATATTTAGGGTTTGGACGATGAAGAAGGAAGGGTAGAGATGTGCAGAAAAAAAAGAGCACGACGGTTGAGTTTAAAATTTCTGTACGAAAAGGAAAGGGGCTTCTAAGGGCATCTCCAGTGGGTTACGCACGTAATATTCAGGACCCTGAATATTACGTGCGTAATCTCGTAGGAGAGCGCACCGGTCTGGCGCCCATTTTATGGGCGCCAGACCATAGGCGCCCATAAAATGGGCGCCTGATGCCAGGCGCCCATTAAATGGGCGCCTGGCATCAGGCGCCCATTTTATGGGCGCCTAAAATGCAGACGCTCATAAAATGAGCGCCTGCCCCCTCCCCCTACCCATCCCCTCCCTTTCCTCCTCATTTTTTCTCTACCTTTCATTTTAATTTTTTTTTTAATTAGCAAATCTAAACGAAATGCCGCCGCGTCCAACCAAAATCGCTCGAAGAACGGTTCACAGACATCCAGCGGAGCAAGCTGGACCGTTACATGTTCCGCCGCCACCTGGAGTTTCATCAGACGATCTACGTGTATTACACGAGCTTCCAGATGGTTATCGGCATAGAGCCGAATCCGCTTTGACGACCGTACAGGTATAAATTGCACATTAGTATATTTGATTATTTTTATATGTACATCACATAATCATATTAAATAACTGTTATTCTGTCAAAAATTAATAATTCATAAATTATCTTTAGGACCATTACATTCATTGTCGGGGTAGTTGGGCTAAGTGTATTACCCAGTTTTATGATTCTCTTCCCGGTCCTATTGCTGAGAGGCTACAGGCTAGTCCTTTTGGTCTTTTTTTGTCGATTAGGCCTGTTCAGTCCTTTGATCGACCTCTCATTCGGGCATTAGCTGAGAGGTGGTGGCCCACCACGCATACGTTTCATTTTTCAGATTTTGAGCTTGGTATCACCCCAGTTGATTTCTACGTGTTCACTGGCATTGAGATTGGACGACATGGTCTTCGACCTTTTCCATTTGATGATTTGTACGAGTCCCCCAATCTGTTTACTGTTTTTCTACCATTGATAGATGTTACCTGCGTCAGTAGTGGTTCTGTTAAGTTGACTTACCTGCAGCAGTACATCACCACTTATATAGCTAGAGCCGATATGATGGATGCAGTCACTAGAGCATTTCTGCTGTACTTGTTTGGTTCGACCTTTTTTTCGAACCAAAAAGGTACGGTTCGACTAGGTTATTTAGCATCTCTTGCTAGATTAGACCAGCTACATACTATTGATTGGGGCACAGCGATATTAGGCACCCTTTATACCGCTCTAGATTCATTTGCGCTTGGCGATGTCAAGCAGATGTACGCTTTTTGGTATATTTTGCCGTTATGGTACTACGAGTACACGGCAAACATGCATCCCCGCATCCAGGACATGGCTAGTCAGGCTCCTGAGCAGTACTTCCCTAGGATGAGAAGGTGGGAGACTATGCAGTACGTACATCATGTTCCCTTAGGTGTACGGCATGACTTGATGGAGGCTAGGTCACAGCTTGATATGCGTAGTCGAGGTAACATCATTCGTACTCCTTGGGCCTTACATTGGACTCATCTAGCAGATGCAGGTCTTATGGTGGACGACCATCCCATGATGGTTGCGTATTCTCTATCTAGACGTAGGGTTGCTTTGCATACACCTGCATTTATGCCTATGTGGTATTTGGGAGAGAGGTGTGCTTATCAGATTACCGGTGATCGTCGTATACCATATGATCCTTTATCTTGTGAGGACATGTTTGGTAGACATAGGGTGATTGGCGATCATTACTTAGATGCTCTACGACAGGCTGGGTGGGTGGATAGCAGTACTTTCTTCATCGATGGAGACTACGATTCTTATTGGGCCAGAGTAGCACCCCGTAGATTCATCGTACCAGATTATGTTCGTGGGGTCAACTCTGATCATATAGGACCTCACATGGCAGCCGGTAGAGTTCAGGTACCGCAGGTTTCATTTGACCCGATTCCGTCACAGTTCTCGCAGACTCCCATGCAGTTGGAGCCTGATACTACTTTTAGAGCATATGACGTGACAGGTACTATGATTGAGCAGCCTTTAGTCTTTCCAGACCACCCTGAGTTTCCTGGTGTGCCTTCAGTTGGGTTATATCCTCCGTATGAGGTACGTTTGTTGTTTATTGCCCTTTTTCCTTTATTTTATGCTTAGTTTCTTACTATGTCAAATATCATCTTTATGTAGTATGCTGCTAGATTGGACCAGGCCAGAGTTTCACTTGGTGTGTTTCGCGATATGGCTCTTGCACATACACACACCATGCATGATATGTACATGCAGCATACACATATGCTAGAGACGCAGATTGATCAGCTGTCAGCTAGACTTGCTATATATGAGCCTTTCGGATCACAGGGCGGAGGTGAAGCTGGTCCCAGTGGGTATGATGCTGGTGGTTTAGGTGAGGATGATGGGGGTGAGGAAGATGATGAGGACGAGGGGGAGGATGGTGAGGATGGTGATGGGGATGACGATGATGATGACGGAGATGATGATGACGGAGATGGGGATGATGATGACGATGACGGAGATGATGGTGATGGGGATGATGGTGATGATGATGACGACGACGACGTTGCATCCCTTTAGTTGTATACCTTTTAGTATATGCATAGCGAACGTTTTATTATATGTTGCAGTTCATATATCTTATGTACTTATGTCATTGTCTGAGTGTTTGTTTATATAATTTCACTTTCTTGGATTTTGGCTGATAATGTTCGAGTATGCTATGAATTATATATGTTTGTGTATGCTGGGAATTATATATGTTTGTGTATGCTGTGAATTATATATGTTTGTGTATACTGTGAATTATATATGTTTGTGTATACTAGTGACATTAGAATTGAAGACATACGAACATTGATAAAAAACGACACAGTAATAATAGAACATAAATATGAATATACTAGACGTGACGATTAAATTGCAACTCCTGTAAAGAAATTCGAAGACGTCTTATCTCCTGTTCTAGTTCGTTTGCATAGGTTATTCCCCTTGGACATAAAGGATCATCCAACCATTCCACGTAATTGCAACCATTAGGCCAGAATTGACATATTTGGATTCGACGACCAATATTTTCTCCATCCGCACGTACTACAACTTCAACTCCATACCCACACTGACAACAAACTGGGTACGATTCAACTTCTTGCTCAGTGGGAGGTTGAACTACTTGAACCTGGTTCTCAGGTTGTTCATATGCATGACGAACAACATGTTGTTCGTATGGTGGTTCAACCACTTCCTGAAGTCTCAACTGCTCAAGATCTGGAAATTGACCGCGGACATCTTCATAGTGTTGTTCTTGATAATTGATAAGCCAATCCTCATCAGTATGTGGACTTTCCGTACGCACGTAACCTGCATCTGAATCGATAGAAGAAGGCCAAGAAGGCATTGGATGATGAATTTATTGTTGTGATTGAGGAAGAAGATGATTATGAATGATGAATAAGTAAATAAGAAAGCGTATATATAAACAAACAGGTAGTAGGGGAATGATAAAAACAACAGACATTATTTGAAAAGACAAGTCAGAAAGCTCTCCACACATTAACGACCGTTACATAACCAACTACCAATATTGTTATCTTAAGGCCATCCAAATCTTTCTAGCCAATTTTGGCGTATGAAGTATGCATCATGGCCAATGAACGGAGTGCGGTATTTTAAATTGTATCGACCGTCATATGTCGAACGTGTATTCTCAAACACATTTTCCGATATTACCTCATTAATAATCTTTGTGTAACGCGTGCATGCCCTAGTAAAGTTTCCGTATGCTGTCCTGACCTCTTGAGCCGTACGTCTAACTTGACAACCCACGTCGTTGTTGTACAGTTCAGCCAGAGTCTCCCAAAAATGAATTACCATTACCTCCTGATTGTCGCACATCTCATCGGTTTGTATGTAGTACTGCATAAGTAACTTCAATTCATGAGACTTAAATGTCATGTTGGACAATGTAGTTTGAATAATGTTAAGTTTTTAAATGATTTCAACAGATAACGATTTGTTAATTTATAGAATGGATGTTGATTCTCTCCACTCAAGAATCTTGACCGGCAGATGAACGTGGCTACAGTATTTGATTTGACTACACACTGAGCCACCTTCTCTCCACTCAAGAAAGCAGAGAATCTTGATCGGCAGATGAACGTGGCTACAGTATTTGATTTGACTGCACACTGAGCCACCTTCTCTCCACTCAAGAAAGCAGAGAATCTTGACCGGCAGATGAACGTGGCTACAGCATTTGATTTGACTGCACACTGAGCCACCTTCTCTCCACTCAAGAAAGCAGAGAATCTTGACCGGCAGATGAACGTGGCTACAGTATTTGATTTGACTGCACACCGAGTCACCTTCTCTCCACTCAAGAAAGCAGAGAATCTTGACCGGCAGATGAACGTGGCTACAGTATTTGATTTGACTGCACACTGAGCCACCTTCTCTCCACTCAAGAATTTGTCTATACATATAACCATTTGGATCTCATACTTGTTCACCTCAATTAAGTCTAACAAAACATTCACATATCAAACAACCATCCTCAAATAACAAACAATGTCTGGAAATTTACTAAAAGCTATATTGCTATGCGACAGTGACTCTGAAGAAGAAGCGTATGCGTTAGCGCATCAACAAGAGGAGGAGGAACTGATGGAGATATACCGTGAAGCATACGGTTCAACTTCTGGAAAACAAGGCGGTTCAGTTATGGGTCGGAAATATATCAACCGTAACCAGCAAGCATTTCATAAAACACTTATGCAAGATTACTTTGCCCGTGATCCAACTTACGGTCCAGAGATGTTTAGACGACGATTCAGAATGAGTCGTCCATTATTTTTAAGAATTCTCGAAAGTATTCAGCAGAATAATAATTATTTTGTTTACAAGCAAGACGCCGCAAAAAAACAAGGTTTAAGTGGGCATCAAAAGATGACCGCAGCGTTGAGGATGTTAGCGTACGGTACACCCGCCGATGCCCTTGACGACGCATATCGTATTGCAGAGAGTACGGCATTGGAAAACCTAGATCACTTCTGTCAGTCAGTTGTGGACATTTATGGGACTGAATATCTTCGTTCTCCAAACGAGGCAGATGTAGCGCGCTTGCGTGAAATGCATGAAAGCAAAGGCTGGCCTGGAATGCTTGGAAGTCTAGATTGTATGCATTGGGAGTGGAAGAACTGTCCAAAAGCTTTTCATGGAGCATATAACGGTAAAGAAAAAAAACCTACTATCATCTTAGAAGCGGTTGCCTCTAATGATTTGTGGATTTGGCATGCTTTCTTTGGAATGCCAGGTTCTCTTAACGACATAAACGTTGTCGAACGATCTCATTTGTTTAATGATTTAGCGCAAGGTAAGTCAACTCCCTTATCATTTACTCTTGGTCATAATACATATGAGCATGGATACTATCTTGGAGATGGAATTTATCCCAAATGGAGTACGATTGTAAAGACATTTGCAAACCCAATGACGGCAAAACAGAAACAATTTGCTGCAATGCAGGAAGGACAAAGGAAGGACGTAGAAAGGGCATTTGGGGTCCTTCAAGCAAGGTTTGCAATGGTCAGGAATCCATGTAGATTATGGAAGAGATCAAAAATGGCTGCAATTATGTTCTGCTGTATAATTTTGCATAACATGATCATTGAAGATGAACGCGCTATGGACTATCCCGATTTCGAGTATGATGGGGCAAGACAACCCCCCGAATTGTTTCGCACAGCTACGTTACGAAATGAAGGACAGTACGCAATTCATGTCGATAATCATGAAGTATATCGTAATGCTGCTATTCATAATAGACTGCAAAGGGATTTAATTGAGCATATTTGGAATTCTCATGGAAATCAATAGTTCGGGATGGTGGATCTTTGTTTAATTACATCTGTTTGCCTTTTTATTTCTGTAACGAAGTGTAGAATGCTATAATTTTTATCTTTGTAATATCATTTATGTTTTTTGAAATACATCTTTATTGATGTCTACATAATGCATCGAAATAAATGACATCCCATTGAATATTTTAAAACTAAAAATAACACATGATTGAAAATATAAACTGAAGGTACATGGATATTTAACTGCAATAACTTAAAATATCACATGAATATTTCAACTACATATGTTTTGTTCCCGATCTACTCTCAACAATGCGTTGTTTGTACTCCATCCAATATTGCATTGTAATTGGGTCCATTCCGGTGACATCCTTTTCCATTACTAAGGTCTCTTGGCGTTGCCGTTCTAGCTCAAACCGGCCCTTCTCAATCTCGGCCAGTTCTTTTAACACGGCAAGCTTTTCTGCACTCCCCCTTTGACGTTCTGCATTCTCTCTCGCATGTTTTTCATGCATTTGGGCTAAACGAGAATCGATTTGAGATTGAACGGCAATTTTCTTCTTAGCTGCTCGTTGCCCCATCGGTCTAGCATCTTCATCAAATGCGGGTTCTGCTTCTTCGTCTTCGTTATCTGGGCATACATTAGAGTCCATCTGAGAAGAATTGCTTGGGCTGGAATTATAATTAGTTCGTCTTGTTTTTTTCTTGCCCTTCGAGTTCGTCTGAACATCTCTTAAGCTTTTTGCAGTGTTTGAGCTCCATTTTTGTTGACTAACAAGCAAGTCGTAGCAGTTTGCAAACTGATAGTAGTGGGGTTTCTTTGTACCATTTTCTCTTGGAAATAATTTCAAGAATTGATCGTTCGCCATTCTCTTCTAAAAAAACAGAAACACAAAATGATATATTAACAAAGTGATCAGAATGAATATAAATTAAAAATAATATTTTTCAAAACGCTACCAATTCAGCTTCGCCACCCATTCCACTTGGATTTGCTGTTCTTATTTTGTGAATCTGCGACTCGTAGAATTGTGTTTGTCGATTAATCTTCCCGAAACGACCGGTGATTGCAGACATTGACCTCGTCTTTTCGACATGCTTTTTATTGTACGCAGTCATGACTTTTGCCCAAAACGCCTCTCCACTTTGGTCATTCCCCTTTACCGAGTCGTTAGAAAAATGACAGTAAATATAACACAAATCCTTATCTTCATCGCCAGACCATGTAGCAGAAGAATGGAAGGATAGAGGGGGAGCGGTTTGGGGATGAACATTTTGAATTGGTTGAGAATCAAAATCCCAGCTATCCAAATTCATCGCTTCGGTATATGATTGAAAAGGATGAGACATACTTTCAATATTATGGAATTGAGAATATAATTGTAATAGAAGAAGAGATGTGTGTTTTACAATCTGAAAAATAGTCCTATATATATAATGAAATCACAAATATGACCGTTTATAGCCGTTGTAATTTTAAATATGACCGTTTATAGCCGTTGGGGACAAAATATGACCGTTTATAGCCGTTGGGGACAAAAATATGACCGTTTATAGCGGTTGGATTTCAACATGATACGATTTTTTGGTAGCCGTCGGAGGGGTTTGGCGGGGTTGGGCTTGGGCGCCCATTTTATGGGCGCCCAAGCCCTGGCGCCCATTTTATGGGCGCCAGAGCTCTGGCGCCCATAAAATGGGCGCCAGGGCTTGGGCGCCCATAAAATGGGCGCCTGGGCTTGGGCGCCCATAAAATGGGCGCCTGGGCTTGGGCGCCCATAAAATGGGCGCCCAAGCCCAGTTCAGGATCCTGAACCGGATCCTGAACATTAAGCTTAATATTCACTCTGAATTTGACGACTGGGAAGACTTTTTGGCCTCAATTCAGAATGTAACCTAACGATTGGAGATGCCCTAAGCTATTGAAATCAAACTCAGTCATCATAACATAGAATGTGTGTATACTAATATACATTTAAATTAAGTTAAAATAGGAATTTGGTGTCAAAGTTGTTAATTTTGTGTACTGAATATAAAATTATGGTCATTTCATATACCTATGTTTCTAAACCTACTTTTAGATTTATACATGTTAATTTCACATCCTAAATTAGCCCTAAACCATTTTATATCAAAATCAAAGCATTATATCGAGATCGGAGAAACCACACTCACTAATTCCAAGCCAAAGAAACTCGAATTTGTCTACTATCCCGAATTTCTAGAAATGTAAATCTCTGTAATCGCCTATAAATGTCACTCCAAATGATAGAGGGCTTCGCTATGACTCCAACTCACTTCATCTCGTCGAATTTCATTAAGGATTGATGGTTTGGTGTTTAGGTGAGGGAAGGAGGAAGAAAAATGGAATCTGTGAAATTTCAGAAATGAAAAGTTAGAAAATGAGATATTGAAATGTACGTATATTTTAAATAAGCTTTAGGAGGGAAAACTTAACTGCCATCTCATATTTGAATTCAAATTATGGGCTTGGCCCAACTTGGCCCACTTAAACAAAAATTTTGTTATCTCACTCATAAGATGTTCGATTCGGACAAGTGAATACTCCATCTTGACCAAAAAAATTAAAGCTATGCAATGATACAACTCCCAATAACAAATTCAACCGTTTGTAAAAATGACTATTTCGCCCTTCTATTAAAATTTATCAAATTACCCTCTGACCAAATTCAAAATTTATTTATTATTAATTATAATCATTATTTAAGTTATATACAAAATTTTGAGGTATTACAATACTATTAGACGTTTGGTAGTTAATTATGTTTATTTGATGATTAATATTATGTTACTAATGTTGATTGGATTAGTACACATTTGATGATATGGATGTTGTGTTACCATCAGTGATTGGATTGGTACCCATTTGATTACATTGATATTATGTTACTATTGTGGAGTGATTAGTACACACTAGATGACTTATGCTTACATTGATGATGTATTACTATAGTTGATAATTAATAATGTATATAAGTATATTGATAATGTTGTTCTTTTCTTTTTTGATGATTGAGTTGGCACTACTTGTTGTTGATGTTCAATGGCTAAGTGTGATATTATTGTTTTCACCTTATGTGATGATTTGTTATGATAGATAAGTAGGAATACTATTTTTACTTGTACTATTTGCATTGGTTGCAATGTTTGCATGGTTTCTATGGTTGTTATGTACTAATAAGTATTTAGATGCAAGAGAGAAGAGCGGGAAACAGAATTACGTGGGCTTGATCCCTAAAAGGGGTACTAGGTAGTCCTTTCTATGCAATAGCCATTGGTTCCCTTACGGTCAGGGTGTATAGAAATTGGTGCGGTCCAAACATAGTTGGCACCTTTTCTCTTTATAATATGTATTTATAAGTTGTTGGTGGATGCAATGAAAGGAGAAAAGGTTTTAGAATAAGTCGCATTCACAAGATGGTTCGATATACCCTTGCATCATAGTTATACGGTTCTTACTTAATAATTGATTTATTGAAACATGTATATTATGTAATGTATGAGATTTGAGCAAGGTTTTAAATCTCCCCGAGATCAGCCGAGATGAAAATCCGAGATATTAGCCAAAATCCGAGATTTGGCAGCTTGGTTAGTTATAAGTCTTTTAAATATCGCCCGAGATAGCTGAGATATTTGCTCGAGATATTGGCCAAAATCCGAGATTTGAAACCTTGGATTTGAGTAATATTTAATTATTAAATGATCTGCTTGTATGTGTATATATTGATTATTAATTCTACTGTGAAATTTTCCTTTTTGTTCATTGTTTAAATTTTTTAATCGTATACACCCACGGTCTACTATCTTTAACGTTTGAAATTAGTCGTAAGCGTATTTTGTTAGCGTTTATAATTATTTTTAGATGTTAAAAATAGTAGGTCATCACACTTGGCATTGAAGCTTAGGTTTAGCGATTTCCCGAGCCATGGCTAGGTTTAAACCAATTAGGGTAGTTTAATTTATACCGTAGTTAGGGTTAGAATATAAACGAGAGAGTGTTTGATGATAATTGTATGCTTTGTGTATAGGGGTTTGTTTATTTAACCGCAATTACCTCAACCAATAATGATGTTTATTTATTATGACCTTTGTTTGAAAGATAAATAAAGTAGGAGGGGTAGGATAAACATTTATAAGAGAGGTTAAGTGTTGGTTATAACCGTGTGCACATGCCCGATGTTATATTATAATTGGAACCTAATCTTAATAAGATGGAATCACTTTTATCTTTAAGTGGATAATATTTGTTTGGAGAATTTATAAAGTATACGTTTTTTATTTTAAAAATATTCTATTAAAGAGGGAAAACTATTTATAACATTAGGTTATTTGTTAAAAAAAAATTGAAAAATAAAGTATTTAAATTGAGGAAGTAAAATATTTTTACGAAAAGAAAGAGTAAATATTTTAGTTTAAAGTATTTCAGTAACAGTGTTTTGATTAGATATTGGAAGTTGAATCAGCGTTAAAGAAACATTTTAGTGTGAGAAATTTGTTTGTTTTAAAACATCCTTTGGACTGTATTTCTATAATGGTATAACGATTTGGAAAATCTTTACTAATAAAGGAAGATTTTATCTACGGAAGAGAAATTTTTTTGATAAGTATTTTATTTGAAAATACTTTTATGAAAGGATGTTTAGTTAAAATATTTTACTTTGATTGCAATATTTTGTTGAGATTAAAAATTGTTTTGATAATAGCAATATTTTCAAAAGAAATATTGTTGGTAAATGATATTTTAAAATATATACTATAAGGTTCGAGGAATATTTATTTAGTAAGCTATTTAATGGGAAGAAATAGTTTGATAATAGTATAAGATTTAAAATGTTTATGTCAAAAGTAGCTTGTTGGGGAATATCTAGTGAGATCCCTCATTTTAAAGAAAAGAATATTTTGTTGAAACATTCTTTACAGTGAACATTATATGACGCAGAGAATATTTTAAAGATACTTTACAGGAAGGTCATCTCCACAAAAAGATATTTTACTTTGAAAGAATTATTTTCTCAGCAGAAGTATTTGAAAACAATATGGTGGAAATATTTTTGTTTGGGAAATTATTTTATCGGTGGACATATATAAAAATGGTTTGATGTAAGTATTTTTGTTTAAGAAGTAAATTTTGAGGGTAAAGAATGTGATAAAATATTTATTTGAGAGAAACTTTTAATCATAGGAGTATATTTGATTTCAGAAAACTTTTTGTTTGGAAATTGATTTTTGATTTAAAGGATTTACACTTAAAGGGCACTCTTTGATAAAAAGTGTTTTGAAAAGACAAACATTTTTTGGTAAAGTGTTTTGGTTGAAAAGAACTGAAATCGAAAAATAAATTATCGAGGACATATTTGGAATATATTGTTGAGATGGAATTTATTTTAAGATATCTAATTTTACAATACTTTGAGAAGATATTTTACTAAGATGAGGATGATTTGGAAGTAAATGGTTGAAAAGTTAAAATATTTGATCGAATAAAAGACTTCAGAGGTGTTTGTTAAAAAGTATTTTATTAAAAGGATGTTTTATATGAATATTTTAACTTGGAACCATAAAATTGGATTTTTTTAATAAGAGGTGTAAGACGACAGGGTAAGATGAGCTTTGAGTTTGCCCAATA
The DNA here is from genome assembly GCA_030737815.1 of Allium fistulosum. Taxonomy (NCBI): domain Eukaryota; kingdom Viridiplantae; phylum Streptophyta; class Magnoliopsida; order Asparagales; family Amaryllidaceae; genus Allium; species Allium fistulosum. The sequence goes on along the minus strand of CM060901.1, from coordinate 537,441,327 downwards.
GCCATTATAACAATGTTACTTTTATGACTATTATGTGCAACCTTTCCCTAATGAGCTGTACAGACGTCCAATTATTCCCTTCCTTGGAGAGAGTTGGGATGTGAGGAATGGACTGCCCATTTTGATGTTTGGGACAGTCACTATTTTGTCATATTTGTTTCCATTGGATGAATTTTTTTCACTGATCTATTTTTATGTTCGATCCTTTGTGTGTATTCATAGAGTTAGAGGTATGCCCTAGGGGAAATTGTGTAATTAGTTACATATATCTAACTCGATGACTAATCTTGTTCAAAGTAAAAAGTGTTTTCTTTCGATTATATACTTGTTATATTATGATATAATTAATTAATTAATTAATTTAAAGTATATTAAATAGAAAAATCTTTAAATGATATGTTATGTGATAGTAATTACGATGTTTTGTAATCGTGAGGAATTTATCACATTAAAAATAACATATTATTTTAAATATTCCTAGTCAAGATATTTTGACATAGGATATCGATACATTTGTTTAGACTAGAGTGTGTAACACTCTTCTAATGTTGGTAGTGTATTACTTATGGTTGTTGGGGACACCAAGGGATTATGTACTAATAGATATTGGATAACTATGGAATGACACACTCGAAAGTTCTCTGTTGGTTGATATAACTAAAATCAAATAGACCGTCTTGAAGTGACGATGTTACATAGTTATCTCGACTTGAGAATACTGTGGAACTTCAATGTGGACACTTCACTTTGATTATAGCTAAATCATGGCATGACATCCATCAAATAGCTATAGTTGGTCTGAGTTGAAGCATCGAAAGTGAAACATTATTTAATAGAGAATTCATCCTCTCAGTTATATGAGGTTAGTATGACGATCAATTGTACTCAATTAAAAGTCAAAGTCTCTAGCCAGAGCAATACGATTAATAATAATTTTTATTATTGAATCAAGGATTTTGGGTCTGGACTTACAAAGTTGAATATGGACGATATTGGAGCTTTTACCAAAACCAAGTTCCATAAGTCCTAATTGGATTTTACCAAAAGGCGTGTAAGCGATAAATTCAAACAAAATGTCACACCGCTAGCTAAGGAGACGTGTGAACGTTAATATTTGAATTGTTCGATACTAATCGCCGACTGAATTTACACCTTTGAGTTATACAACCAAAATGATGAATACTCTGAATGAACCACATGATTTAATTAATTTATAATTGTTGTAAATTAATTAATATCTATGAAATATTAATTATTGGCTGTTATTTAATTTGTTTAAATACAATGTTAATTTAAGAGTTAAATGACAATTTAAAGAATAAATCCACTCTCTAGATCATGTAGTTCAACACATATGAAATCATAATTTCTCTTTTATGGTCATTAGTGCTTTAATTGATGTGTTTATCATAAGTATGGCATATTTGTGCTATTGATTAGCCAACATAAGCCATCAAACTATAACACGCCCCTTAAACCACTTTCTAACTTTCATGAAACTTGACAATGAAAGTGAAAATGAAATCTATTTTAAGTATGGCCTATTAACTATTGATTAGAAATATAGACCATCAAATTTTAATTTCAAATCACTTTCTTATGCCATAATCATATTTTGATGAAGAGGCATTTGTGTTAGTGATTGTTTAAGTATAGCCTATTTGGTGTCAACAATATAGACTATCAAATTCAAGGCAAAAACAACAATGAAACCACTTCAATCATTCTTCATTAAGCACAAAAAGAGAGCATGAATTAACAAATAGTTGAAGCTACATAATTAGAGAGCTTCATTACCCCTAAATTGAAGGGGTTTAGCCTCTCATATTTGTCATTTGATTAACAAATGTAGCTAGCAACATGAAAGAAAGGAAAATGAAAGCTAATGGAAAAGAGAAGCTAATTAACAAGAATTAAACTAATCTACTTTGCATGAATGTCTACACTACCAACATTAAAGTAAATGAACAAGGAAAGAAAATGAACAAGTAATTAAATTGCATAAGAAAATTACATAAGAGAAGAAATGGCTAAGTAGCCATGAAAAGAAAGAGAGCTTTTATTTTTATTTTGAGCCTAAACTAAACTAAAGAGAGAGTAAGGGGAGAGGAGGGTTACATGAAGATATGGTGTATTTATACAAGTGTTAAACCCTAATTCATATTTTTGGGGAATGCCCAAAATACCCTTGTAGGAAGTGTGGTGGCCAAGTTATCATTAACTTCAATAATCCCTCACTTAAATGTACATGAAGCCATTAATTCCATAAGCATGTGCATTAGCCTCTAATTTGTACATTATGGTAGGTGGGTAGGTGGGGTCCTCCATTATCTTCACTTTGAATTATTTACATCTTCATTTGTTCTCTTCACTCTTGTGCATGAATATATCATCATGTAACCACTTGTATATGAAGCCAAATTCCTATAAAAATATAGAAATTTCTAATTAATTTTTTTCAAATTAATATATGCACAAAAATGACCATTTTGCCCTTGGATGAAGATGAATATGTGACGATTTGAAAATAATATGAATTTTGGTTTAAACAGGTTAAAATACCCGATATGATCGTTTATTTAATTTAAATAGATTAAATATGGTGGTAAAAATATGCACATATACGTGCACATCAAATACCCCCACACTTATCTTTTTATTCATCCTCGAATAAAGAAAAACTAAGATAAATCCTTTTTCGTAGGGAGCACGATTGCATTGAGCGTATGCAACAAGCCGTTAAACCTCTGGGTGTCCCCAGTAGGACGAGTGTTGTCTCATGAGGGTTTTCAGCGGATACTACCCACAAAATCCAAATGCAGGATGAAAATATTTACAAAATGCAAGATTTATTTACAAAGGGATGAATGCGAGTTTTTGAAAATATATACAAATGAAGAGTTTACTTTTAAATCGACACAAATAAGTTAAATATAGGTTTTGGTCATTATCTTGAAATTTAAGTCATTTACTCGTCAAAATTTCCAACAAAAATTAAGTTATCATAACAAATAGACTATAGTTTAACTCGTTGATTCGGTTGATTACGAAGTGTAATTATAAAATGGATCCTTAGTTGATTATCAAAGTTTATCAGAGTGGTATTTTCATTTCTTTCCAATCACAAGTCAAATCAAATAAGTTAAAATAGTGCTTGGATTTCATTTGCTTACTCTCTCCATTTTTTTCTTTTGAAAATTTTATTGATATTAACAATATTTACATATGCCTAACTTGGATAAACTGAGGCCAGATATATTACCCATGCACTGCCTTGAGGACTGATGTGAGGGGAATACAGAGCGTGGCGAGTGAACACACGAGTGTGAACACCTATTGACTATAGGCGTTATTAAAAAGAATTTTTATATATATACACCTAACTCAGATAAACTGAGGCCAGATATACCGATCGTGCACTGCCTTTCGGGCTTTCGTGAGAAGGGTACAGAGCATGGCGAGTGAACACATGACTCTAGGTGTTTATTAAAAAATATATACATATATACAAGAAATAATTTTTATGTTTTTTTTTTGAAAGAGAGAGTTACGCAAAATTATCTTAGCACTATTTAACTTAGAAGACAAAAAAAATGTTATATCATTTACTTTAAATCAACCACTTTTTAAAACAAAGATTTTCAATTAGGATATATTTCATAATTTTCACGTATGAATCTCCCTATATACTAGTTAAACCATTATTATTTGTAATCAAACTTCATTTTTATTTTTGTTAAGACGAATAAATTTTCAAAAATTTTAATTTAATAAACCAAAACCATATATTTATCCTATAGTGTTTCTTTTTAAAAATAAATAAAAAATGCTTAACAATTTTTTTTTTTGAGTTTTTTTTTATTTTGGAAAACAATTAAAAATAAACCATGAAAAATTGAAAAATGATGATGAGTCTCCCCCCACACTTGATTTTGGCTGTGTCCCCACAGTAACCCCAAGTGGAAGGAGAAAAATAAAAAAAATAAAAAAATGACCTATATTTACATGAAAACGAAAAAATTATTATTTACAAGAGTTGAGAAAGTATATTGTCAAAAAGTACATGAAACGGTCTTCCAAAGACCAATTCATTTGTCTCGTCAAATATACGAGACACAGCTTAAGCTCAGAAAACCAAACCATACGAGATTTTGAAGTTGAATTTGGATTTGGAAAAACGAATGTCGTTTTATTAAAAATCTTACGAGTTGTTTCCTTTTCGATGATTTTTGGGGTCGATAAAACAATTGATTGAAATTCAAGTTCATTTTCACCAATTTGAAATTCAAGCTTATCATTGAAAACTTCTTCAAAATTATTGATTTTAAAATCAAAGTGGTGATTTAAATCTTCCCCGTCGGAATTTAACAACTCATTTTCGAAAAGTCCCAAAAATCGTGTTCGTTGAATTCGACTTCCTTTGTTGGATTATCAACAACTTTATTGCATAAATCAAGTTCAAAATTCAAAGTTGTTGTATTCAAATTTTCAGAAAAAGGAAGATCGAAATTTAAATCGAGTTTCTTACCCTTAAAAGAATTGAAATCCAACTCAATTACCAAATTTTCAACAACTTCATTAAGATTATCATTTTCAATTTCAAAAGTTGTTATTTGAAAATCGTCGATTTGGGTAAAAGATGGATTATCACTTGACTCGTCACACATTGAGATTTGATTTTGTTTATCACGTTGTCTCATATATGTTTCAAACAACGAATCTGTGTGATCATCGTAAATTTCGTTCATTTGCTCAACAAAATCCAATTTATAATTATTAACATGAGGATTTTCACTTTGAAATTGTCGAGAACAAAGATTTTCAACCGTATTGTGGTTAAGATTTTTCCCATTGCCAAATTCATTTGAAAAGTTGTTTCCATTTTCATTTTGAGTTTGAAATTCATTTTGGATTTCGAAATTGAATTGGCATGGGTTATCATCAAAATCGTTTGAATTTTGAATTGAATTCAAATTTTGATTGTTTTGAAAACATTGATTTGAGTTATCGCATAAATATGAATTACACAACTCATTTATCTCCTGATTTTGTTGTGTAGAGAGTTCGAGTAAAGATGAAATTATTTCAATGCTATTTTCGAGATTCGAGGGTTGTTCGTCATTTTGAAAAATTTGTGGTTCCAAATTCGAATCGTTTAAACAATAATTGTTGTTGAAATATCCATAAAAATTTGAAGTGAAATTATATGGATTATATTGATTTTCACAACTATCGTAAAATTCACGTAAGTGGGGAAACTCAGACATTTTCAAGAATGTTTTTGGTTTTTTTTATAAAGAAAAAAAATATTTACAAATAAAATTTATTTTTTAAAAGGTAAATTGATTTTTTTTTGTTTTTTGGTTTTTCAATTTTTTGTTTTTGAAAAGGTTTTATAATTTTTTTTGGATTTTGGTTTTTATAATTTTTTTTGGATTTTTGAAATTTCAAAGGAAAATGATTTAAAAATTTCAAGGGAAAAGGAATATTTACAATTTTTTTTAGTTTTTTATTTTTGAAATTTTTTTTTTTTTTTAAATATGCATGAACTAATGCAATTAAATGAATGCAATGGCTAATTACAAATGATTTATCCTAAGTTAACCCAAAATTGTATAATTACAAATTGTCTTAAATCAACAAGATAGTTCTCGGCCAGGTAACGGGCAGGAGTTATCGGTGCACCACGAATCACCGTAGCAATGCAGCCGAAGGTTTAAGTACCTTCAGAGGAACAACCACTATAATATTTACGAATCACCGTAATATTTATAAATGGTTATTACTCTACCGTAGCCTAGACACCAAGAAATTAAATTATTCAAAGAAGACAACTTGTCAATATACAATTAAAAGTTATCGATGTCTAATCGTTATTATTAATCAAAATCTAGGATGAAATGCAAAGCAGAAATTAAACGTGTATTAACAATGCAACTACGAATGAAATTTTGGTTTTTTTTTATGAATTTTTCTTTTATAAAATGCAGGCAAACAACAATGCAAGGCAAATAAAAACAATATATATAGCAACCAAGCAGTTTTTTTTTGGCAAGCAAAGCGAAGCAGTTATTTTTAGCAAGCAGCTCCTTTCCTTTTCTGCTTTTGAAACCTGAAAATAAAAACAAGATATATATACGGTTTTTTTTCATATCGAAAAAGAAACTAAAATAAATGAAAAACAAAACAAATTCAAAACAACCCCCGTTTCTTTTTGGAAGAGATTCTTTGGTTTTTTTTGTTTTGGAAAGGAAACTTAAAAGTACTATTTTACTTGATGACAATTTAAAGAATAAATCCACTCTCTAGATCATGTAGTTCAACACATATGAAATCATAATCTCTCTTTTATGGTCATTAGTGCTTTAATTGATGTGTTTATCATAAGTATGGCATATTTGTGCTATTGATTAGCCAACATAAGCCATCAAACTATAACACGCCCCTTAAACCACTTTCTAACTTTCATGAAACTTGACAATGAAAGTGAAAATGAAATCTATTTTAAGTATGGCCTATTAACTATTGATTAGAAATATAGACCATCAAATTTTAATTTCAAATCACTTTCTTATGCCATAATCATATTTTGATGAAGAGGCATTTGTGTTAGTGATTGTTTAAGTATAGCCTATTTGGTGTCAACAATATAGACTATCAAATTCAAGGCAAAAACAACAATGAAACCACTTCAATCATTCTTCATTAAGCACAAAAAGAGAGCATGAATTAACAAATAGTTGAAGCTACATAATTAGAGAGCTTCATTACCCCTAAATTGAAGGGGTTTAGCCTCTCATATTTGTCATTTGATTAACAAATGTAGCTAGCAACATGAAAGAAAGGAAAATGAAAGCTAATGGAAAAGAGAAGCTAATTAACAAGAATTAAACTAATCTACTTTGCATGAATGTCTACACTACCAACATTAAAGTAAATGAACAAGGAAAGAAAATGAACAAGTAATTAAATTGCATAAGAAAATTACATAAGAGAAGAAATGGCTAAGTAGCCATGAAAAGAAAGAGAGCTTTTATTTTTATTTTGAGCCTAAACTAAACTAAAGAGAGAGTAAGAGGAGAGGAGGGTTACATGAAGATATGGTGTATTTATACAAGTGTTAAACCCTAATTCATATTTTTGGGGAATGCCCAAAATACCCTTGTAGGAAGTGTGGTGGCCAAGTTATCATTAGCTTCAATAATCCCTCACTTAAATGTACATGAAGCCATTAATTCCATAAGCATGTGCATTAGCCTCTAATTTGTACATTAAGGTAGGTGGGTAGGTGGGGTCCTCCATTATCTTCACTTTGAATTATTTCCATCTTCATTTGTTCTCTTCACTCTTGTGCATGAATATATCATCATGTAACCACTTGTATATGAAGCCAAATTCCTATAAAAAATATAGAAATTTCTAATTAAAGTTTTTCAAATTAATATATGCACAAAAATGACCATTTTTCCCTTGGATGAAGATGAATATGTGACTATTTGAAAATAATATGAATTTTGGTTTAAACAGGTTAAAATACCCGATATGATCATTTATTTAATTTAAATAGATTAAATATGGTGGTAAAAATATACACATATACGTGCACATCAATATACATAATAGTAGTGCAGCGGAAATAAAATACTATGGTATGTGAAAGCATCCAGTTAGTCTCCTCCAGCTTCAAAGAATATCAACAGAAACCTTCCATTCTCAAACTACTCGAAAGAGCACCCGAGGAATTAAGGGAAAAATAAAACCATGCGTCGGACATAAGTCTGGTGTGAGAAACTCTAGAAATATGAGGCCTCATATAGCAATATCTTTTGAGACTAACCAAATCACTGGAATGGTTTTCCCTTCAAAAGAATCAAACCATCTAATAAGTTCATATTGCAATATAATAGATAGTGTCTAGGGTGTAGAATATAAATCAGAAAATAACCGTGCTGCTTGCATCTCACAACGCAACAAGATTGGAAGTACACCTAAAACCGCTAAGGTTCATTTGCATATGGATTTCTGTTGGAGATACCCTCAGCACGTCGAGGAAGGGCATCCTAACAAGGGTCAGAACCTACCTTGTGAAACCACGTATATCTCTTGAAAAATATACCACAAAGGTAAATATAGCTAGTCCACGCCCAAACGCGTGATGCAAAATATCATCAACTCCCGCGTGCCTCAACCAAAAGCATCTCTAGATATGCAACGACCTACCCTCTTGACCCTCAAATGTCGACACTAATACATTCATGGTTTCATGTGCCGAGCATCCAAGTGCCAAAAGGACAAATTATTAGGGTGAAACAAAAAGAAAAAAGAAATAGAACAAGGAAGAAGAGAACACAGTATCAGAATCTCACAACGAAATAAAAATATATAATATCAAAAGAACAACACAAAGGGGTTATTCCGATATAGAAATTTCGGAGTTACAAAACCTAAGTATTATCTTCAGCCTGGATAGTTATAACAACCTTTCCTTACAAATGCTTATATATATAATAGTAATGCAGTGGAAATAAGAATACTATGGTAGGTGAACATCCAGCTCATCTTCTCAAACTCCAAGGAATAACAACAAAAACCTGCCTTTCTCAGACTACTCGAAAGAGCATACAAGGAGTTAGGGGAAAACAAAAACCAAGCGTCAGACATAAGGTTGGTATGAGAAACTCAAGAAATATGTGATCAACATATAACATTACTTTTGAGATCTAATGGAATGCCATAACGGTTATCCCCTTAAAAGAACCACCATCTAATAGGCACATAAGGTGATATAATAGATAATGTCTAGGGTGTAGAATATGAATATTATAACATAGCTGGAATGGTTACGTTGGTTATATTCTATAACATATTAGAGGGTACAATCACACGTGATAAGGAACGTTCGCATAATGGATTTTCCACGGAGAGCTCAGTGGAAAAGCCAAATCCAAACTCCACGCACAAGGAACAGAAAACACCTTCCGAGTATCGTATATCTCTAGATAAAATATACCATAAGGTAAACACAAAGGCCCACACCCAAACAAAAACATGAACTACTTGGTATCAAATATCATTAACTCCTACACACAACATCGATTAGCATACTCTAGATATAGAGTTGACAATACCCTATCATGGGATTGCAAAACCCTAGATTGTGCATCCTACTATGTCTTTAGCCATTTCTGATGTCGAGGTCACCTTTGGCATCTTTCACACGAGCCATCATCACTCGATCAAAACACGAATCCCCAAATGGATTCCCGCATCTCGAACAGATCTCAAAACCACACATGGATTCCATCATCTGGAGCAAATCCATTTCCAAGAGATAGAACATGTATCTCAGTCTTGAAGTGGGTTTCAGTAAGTAAAACACTTACCAATCCCGATCTCTTCAAGACTGAATCGACGAACTTAGTCATTGAATGATAATGAAAGCAATCGCATATGGAAACCAAGTCTCGTATACTTATCACATTTCCGATATTTTCATCTCACACTATCTCTCGATCAAGAGTGAAGCTGGTAGGTTAGAGCTATATTGCTCATATTCCTACATGAACATCAGTTTTAATTCCCATGAATAGACAAGCCTACTTCATCAGCTTTCAGTGCTAAGTATACGACTAAATGTTTTCCATAAATGAGTAAACATACAAAGCATGATTAAGTCACACAAGCACGATTTAGTCACATAAGCGAATTCTAATCCCTTTTTGATTAATTAATATTTTATTAATTAAAACATTTTATTAGTAAATATTCTTTTATCTAATAAAACATCATTTAGGAATTTCTACTATTCATTTGTACTCTTTCAATACTTCAAAAAGTATTCATACTTATTTCAAATGGTGTAAGTATATTCACAAATCATTAACAAGATTTCTTACTTTAAACCTTTACTTTGTCTATACTTCAAAAAGTATTCATATACTTATCTCAAATGGTATAAGTATATTTACAAATCATTAACAAGATTTCTTACTTAACCTTTACTCTTTCTATCTTTTCCAAAAGATTCCTTACTTATAATTTCCTTCAAAATATCCATTTTAAGGACCTAAGTACTTGTACAAATCCATTCAGAAAGGTTTAAGACTAATGTTGCTTAAACATTGTCACTACAGACCCAAAACCATTTCACTTATGCTTATCATTAAAACATCATTTTTAAAGATCTACTTACAAACTTAATCAAATAGGGTTAAAGACGAATGTTAATAAAACATTATCACAACAAACCCAAAAACCATTCCACACTTGTATTATCTTTAAAACATTCTTTTTAAAGATCTAAGTTAATAATAGGTTAAGTTCGATTGTCGATCAATCGATATCTAGTCAAAACAATTGCTTATATAAATCAATATTCGTATACTTAACTCGTTTCCAAAATTTCAACTTAAATATTCCTCATTCAAGAGTGAAGCTAGGTAAGTAAAAGCACTGGTTGCACCAAAGCCTTGCCTAGACACTTCATTCTTGAATCTCACAAATAGACAAGCATACTCGTTGACTTTTAGTGTTAAGTATAGTATTAATGATTTCCATAAACAAGTAGCAAACAACATGATTAACCTATTTCCAACATTCCCGAAGTAACTATTCCTCGTTCAAGAGGGAAGCTCGATAGGTTACAGCTCTATTGCTTTATCCCTACTCGACATCAATCTTAACTCTCAGAAATAGATAATCCTACTTCTTCGGCTTTTAGCATTAAGAAAAGTTAATTACCTTTTAAACAAGTAAGTAAACAACAAGATTAACACATTTCCGACATTCCAACTTAACCATTCCTTGTTAAAAAGGGAAGCCCGGTAGGTTAGAGCTCTATTGCTCCATTCTTACTCGACAACAATCTTAACTCTCAGAAATTAGAGAAGTCTACCTCGTAAGCTTTTAGCGTTAAATCTCTTCTTTACTTTTCCAAAATTTATATATAATTATTAAAATATATTTAAACTTCAAACCAACTTTAATATACTTCAAAACATGTTTAAAAACATCTCTAAAAAGATTCGAGAAAAATACCAAATTTAAATATTATTTTTGAACATTTAAAACCATAAACGGCTTACTATAGCATTTATAAACGTTGTTAAAAGTCCTTGTTAAAAAAACATTGAAAAGCACGATCTTTACTGTAACACATCGATATTTTATGGGAAATATAATTAAAAAGAAATTAAAAGCACATTTGGCGCAACGGTAAAGGCGCATGTTGATTTCCTTAGTGACCAGGGATCAAGTCCCGTTGTCCCCCAAAATCTAGAGCGATATTTTTTCAGCTGGTTCATTTCCAGCAATTTTCCTACATATTTCAGCGTTGTTTCTGACATGTGGTGGCTTTCCATTCACTCCAGTAATGTAATAGGATAAGATGGCTAAATTTTATTGGTTGAGTGATGTGTATGGACTAGAATGGATAACCATTAAGTGTATAAAATAACCAGATTTAATCTAAAATAATCTAATGGATTATATTCACTCAAACAATCTATAAATAAACCATCTAACCTAAACCTAATCTCTTATTCAACCGTCGCCATAATTCTACAGTAAAATTAGTGTGTATTATTCTTCCTCCTTTTCTCTACTAAATAAACAAATCTCTACCAAATTAAATTATCTATATATATTCAAGCAATTTGGGGAATTTAGAAGAATCAAAGGGAGAAATATTAAAGCAAATCTTTTTCAAATTTATACAAGCTCAAGTGCCAGGTGAGTGGGAATTAATATGAAATAGAAAAATAAAGTAGTTCAATTTCAGTTCTTTTCTAGCACGTTAATATGAATTAAATTCTGTTATTAATTGAGAATAGATGTAAATTATTGCAACTTCTTCTTCTTCTTCCACTTCTCAAATCTAATTCATGTTTGGTTTAAAATATGGGACATATAAATCGTCTATTCACATTTTATGGCTTAAATAAGATTGAAATTTATGTAAATTATTGTATCTTCTTCTTCGTCCACTTCTCAATTCTAATTCATGTTTGGGTTGAAATTTGGAACAAACAAATTGTTATTCACGTTTCATGGCGTAAACAAGATTGGTTTAATTAAATTGAATTAGAATTGTTATTCACTTTCTAATGGTAGAACAGGTTAGTTGAATAAATTTAGAATATGTTACTTGAATAAAATTATGGTTTTGATTGAGTCGGAGCCGGTCAGACGTAAGAGGCATTTAGTCACAGTGCACGGGTGAAGAGTATGACTTTCACGCTGTAGCACATGGATAGGTAAGGACAGCAGGTCTGACAGGCCGATTGACATTTATTATCACTGCATGGTTGACTTCCCTAGAGTGACCATGGACTTTGGCTTCTTAGGAACTGTATCTAAGAAGGATTCACTACATTATATTATTCACCCTGTGTGATATGCAGCGAAGACCTAGAATTAAACTGTTTTATTCTTTCTGCTTCATTTTATTTCTCATTCACCAGACTTTATGTCTGACCCATTCCTATTTTCTCCAAATCATAGAAGGGCAGTCTAGGTTGCAGTTCTTTGCAGCTTGGAGGGTCATTGGAGCAGTTGTTATCTTCATCTTTTATTTCTTTTCTTTCATGTACTTCCTTTCTCTTTTCCGTACTTCACTCTATATATAGGGACCTATATTGTGAACTTTGTTATGTTTTATGTTTTGGTGCAGACTACTTGGTACTTTTGGTTCCAGAAATAAATTTGGGATAATGTTGTTTTTAATGAAGCAGTTTTGCTATTAATTTATAATTAGTGAAAGTTTTCTTCCATTGTAATATTTTAATCATTTTATATCGTTGCCTTAGTCTCTGTGCTATGTTATCGATTTTTATTTCACCCGACCACCAGTGTTTCTAGTCATGTCCGATTTTCGAGATGCCTAGAGGTGCGGGGTGTCATAGTTGGTATCAGAGCTAAGGTTTCGGTAATCCTAAAAATATTTCAAAAATATAAAGGTTTTCGAATAATTTTTAAAGGATATTCCAAATAATACTTTTAAAAGTATATGTATATATTTTGGAAAGAAAAGAAATTTTAGAAATAGGTCCCTCATTTCTCTTCCTCCCTATTTATTGAACTATTTATAGAGTACCTAATCCCATCTTTTTAATATCCACAGATAGAAATGTTTGAACCGCAAGATATCCCCGAAGTTCCAGGCCTTAATATGCCTGCTTGGTTCAGACGCTATTTGCAGGCTACTGCACGAGCAAAGCCACCGGCTAGGGATGCTGCTCCGACAGAAGGGGCTCCAGCCCGTCCGCCAGGCATTCCCGATTTTCCCAAGTTATGCAAGGACTACACCAGCTTAGGAGGCAAGCCGTTTCTTGGCACCGAGTCATATACCGAGGCGAGAGCTTGGATCCGTAGTTGTGAGCAGATATTTGGACTTATGGGATTGGAGGACTTGGCTCGAAGACAGTTGGCTTCATGGTAGTTGCAGGGAGAAGCTCTTTATTGGTGGGAGACTATGGAGGCCGAGGCTGATAATTCGACTTAGGCGGATTTTCGTACTAGGTTCGAGACGAAATTCTTATCGCAGGCTGAAGAGAGAGTGCAGCTAGAGAAATTCATACATCTCAAGCAAGGGGATATGACAGTTAAGGAATATGTTAATCAATTCAATGAGCTTGCCAGATTTGGACTAGACCTGATCAATACTCCTCACAACAAGGCACTGAAGTTCACTAAGGTTTTGAGTCAGCCACTGCAGAGTTTGGAGGTGAGCCACATTCCGATGGGAGCCACTTTTGAGGGATTGGTAGAGATGTCTTTACTTGCTGATACTGAGAAGAAATGAGATGTAGCGCAGAAGAGTTATGGGAAGAAGCAGTGGAAAGGAAAGAGGAGAGGAGGAGGAGGGTTGGGTGGAAAAAGGAAAGTTCCAAGGAAGGACTGGAAGTGCAATACTTGTGGGAAACCAGGTCATCTTGCTAAGGATTGTAGAGGGGTAGGAGAGTGACCGAGACTGAGGTGCTATCTTTACGATCAAGTGGGGCATATGAAAAAGGACTATCCATCGAAGCCCAAGGATAGTTCAAAGACACCTTCACAGCCTGCTCAAGCTTATGCTTTAGAGGCAGCTCCTTCCTCTAGTACTCATCCGATTGTGGACAAGGGAAAGAAGGTGATCATCGAAGGTGTGTTATCTATCTATGATTTTCCTGTTCGTACCCTATTTGATTCTGGAGCTTTGCACTCTTTTATATCTAGTACTCCGTTAAAGAGTCTTGGTCTTGATGCTTGCTTAGTGACCGACCCGGTAGTAGAAACAAATCCCGTAGGAGGATCGACCTATTTGTCCATGTTATGTTGGGATTTGAAATTGTTTATTTTAGGGGTTGAGTTTGACTGTAGTGCCTTTGTATTGGGCTTTTCCGGGTTCGGGTTGATTCTTGGTATGGATTTGCTATCCATGTATGGTTCTGTTCTTGATTGCGATAAGAGGGTAGTGAGGTTAGGCACTTGTAGTGGATGTACCTTGGAGGTATCTTGTGATCCTAGAGGATTAGTCATGTTGAGCTACCTTTATTCTCTTGACTTATCGCCAAATAGTTTGAGTTCGGTACCTATTGTTAGAGACTTTCCAGATGTGTTCGAAGAGGTTACTGGCCTTCCACCTCGAAGAGAGATCGAGTTCAAGATTTATCTTGTCGATAATGCCAAATCGGTTGCTTTACCAGTAAGGCATATGGCTCCCAAGGAACGTCGTGAGTTGAGCAAGCAGATTGGAGAGCTTTTAGAGAAGGGCTTCATTCGTAGGAGCATTTCTACGTGGGGCACACCCTTCGTCTTTTCCACTAAGGCAGATGGCTCTCTCAGACTCTGCATGGATTATAGGGAGCTTAATAAGCTGACGAAGAAGAATCGTTATCCTCTTCCCTATATAGACGATCTCTTCGACCAGCTAGTATGAGCCAAGGTATTTTTGCAGCTCGATTTGGCCATAGGATTTCATCAGTTGCGTGTGGCGGAAGATAGCATCGAGAAGACTGCGTTTAGGACTCCGGATGGGTTATTTGAGTGGTTAGTCATGCCATTTGGGCTAACCAATGCTTCGGCATATTTTGTGGACCTGATGAGTCGAGTATTTCGCGAATCGTTGAACAAGTTTGTGGTGGTGTTCGTCGATGACATTTTGGTATATTCGTGAAGCAAGGAGGAGCATATTGTTCACTTGGAAGAAGTGCTTAGGACCCTGCTAGCACATAAGTTGAAGGCGAAGTTCTCCAAGTGCCACTTTTGGAGGGATGAGGTTCGCTTTTTGGGACACATCGTTTCAGAGGATGGACTTGCACTAGATCCGATGAAAGTGGCAGCAGTATAGGATTGGCAGACCCCTAAGAATGCCACGGACATAAGGAGTTTCCTTGGTCTTGCGGGCTACTATAGGAAGTTCATTAAGGACTTCTCTAGGATATCAGCTCCACTTACCCGCCTTACTAAGAAGAACTCAGCTTCTGTTTGGGATGCCAAGTGTGAGGATGCCTTTGGTCGATTGAAGGAAGCTTTGACTACCGTGCCCATATTGGTATTACCGGATGGAACCAAGCCTTTCTCGGTTTATACGGATGCTTGTGGTACGGGGCTAGGGGCGGTACTGATGCAAGAGGGTAGGGTAGTGTGCTATGCGAGTAGACATTTGAAAACGCATGAGAAGAACTACCCGACGCATGATCTTGAGTTGGCAGCTATAGTTTTTGCTCTCAAGTCTTGGAGGCACTATCTCTTAGGAGAAATATTTGAGCTTTTCACAGATCATAAGTCTTTGAAGTATCTATTCTCTCAGAAAGACTTGAATTTGAGACAGCAAAGATGGATGGAGTTTTTAGCCTCTTATGACTTTGAGATTTCCTATACCCCTGGCAAGGGTAATGTAGTGGCAGATGCGTTGAGTAGACGCAAAGTGGTTTTAAGTCCTCTAGTTTTGGAATGGAAGCATTTGGAATACATTGCTAACTTTGATTTTAGACCTCCATTGGATTTAGCTCCGGGATTGTTAGTAGCCCTCGACGTCCATCCTACTTTGATGGAGCAGATTGGAGCAAGGAAAGGTGAGGACGAAGAGTTAATGGACATTTTAGATAAGCTTGGTAGAGGAGAGTCATCACCACATCTTAGGCGCTATACCATGGACACTAAGGGATGGCTTAGAAGGGATGGTAGACTTTGTGTTCCACGTAGTGAGGATTTAGTAGATGCAGTGTTGGTCGAGTCACATCATTCTAAGATGATAGTGCACCTCGGTGGTGATAAGATATACCGGGATTTGAAAAGGGTATTCTATTGGTCCGGAATGAAGAAGAGGGTGGCGGAGTATGTATCGAAGTGCCTCACTTGCCAAAGGGTAAAGGCGGAATAGAAGAAGCCCGGAGGACTATTGCAGCCATTGGATATTCCATTATGGAAATGGGAGAGCATCTTTAAGGACTTCGTGGATGGATTACCAAGGTCACGGAGAGGGAACACGGGCATTTGGGTCATTGTGGATAGACTGACGAAGAGTGCTCATTTTATACCCATTAAGAGTAATAGGATGGTGGCTTCTTTGGCGACTCTTTATGTAAGGGAGATAGTTAGGCTTCATGGAGTTCCCGCTAGCATTGTGAGCGACAGAGATCCATTATTCACCAGCAAGTTTTAGAGGAGTCTTCAGCAAGCCTTGGGAACGAAATTGAATTTGAGCATGGCATATCACCCTCAGGCAGATGGACAGACTGAGAGGGTAAATAGGGTTTTGGAAGATTTGCGCAGATTGGGCATCATTGACTTCAGAGGCTCTTGGGAAGACCACCTACAATTGGTGGAGTTCACGTATAATAATAGTTATCAAGCAAGCATTAGGATGGCACTGTTCGAGGCCTTCTATGGAAGACCATGTAGATCACCAGCCTGTTGGTGGGATACCACCGATAGGATCTTGCTTGGACTAGACTTGGTGAGGGAAACTTCTGAGAATGTGGATTTGATTCGCAAGAGGTTGAAGACTGCACAAGATAGACAAAAGTCATATGCCGACAGAAGACGTTCACATTTGGAGTTTAAGGTTGGAGATATGGTTTTTGTCAAGGTTTCTCCTCTGAGAAACGTTATGAGATTTGGCTCAGTGGGTAAGTTAGCACCGAGATTTGCAGGACCCTTCCCTATTACCGCACGAATTGGAAAAGTGGCATACAGAGTTGATCTTCCAGATAAGTTGGAAGGAGTCCACAATTTTTTTCATGTTTCACATCTAAGGAAGTGTCTACATGATTCTGCAGTAGTAGTAGAACCCGATCAGCTATGGGAAGTGGAGGTAGAGCGTGAATCACTTGTGCATCATACACCCACCTGTATATTGGAACACAACATCAAGAGATTACGCAACAAGGAAGTTCGTCTAGTGAAGGTTCAATGAGGAGATGACTCCAAGGAGTGCACATGGGAATCTGAGGAGAGAATTCGAACTTCTTATCCTTTTCTATTTGAAGGCACACTTCAAATATCCTATCTTTGATCTTTGATCTTTGATTTTCCTTAGTTAGGGCCTTTTCGATAATATTTAGGTGAAACGTATGGATGGTAGCTTGGTTGTAAACATGTCATTAGGGCATGTTATGTTTGATGGATGAAAATGATTGCAAGTGGATGCCGATGTTTGCAAATGGATGCATTGCATGCACTAGATAGATATTTATTAGGATAATCGGCCAACTAGGTACACACACCTGCATATGCGTGCATGTTATTTATTGCATTTGCACATGGTTGTATATATATGTGTGTATATATAAATGGATGTTGCATATGGATGGTGCATTTGGGTGAATGATTGAAACATACAAATAGAATTATCAATTATACTAGGGTAATTGCATACATTTGGCTGCATGGCGTAAGCATACTTGCATCACAAGAGGTCAACTAAATCAGTAGACCGACTACCTTTTCACATTAGGTAAGTTCATATGCATTTCACTTTGCATAAATCATAAATTGCATTAGTTAAAAAGAAGGACAATGGTAGAAATGGACGATGGTTGAGTAGATGGATGTAGTTCTTGGATGCTGGTTGTTAATTACGTTCTTCTGTCTTTGGAGATTTCAGGGACTAAATCCTTTAAGAGGGGGAGAATGTCACAACCCGATATTTTATAGGAAATATAATTAAAAAGAAATTAAAAACGCATTTGGCACAATGGTAAAGGCGCATGTTGACTTCCTTAGTGACCAGGGATCAAGTCCCGTTTGTCGCCCAAAATCTAGAGCGATGTTTTTTTAGCTGGTTCGTTTCCAGCGATTTTCCTACATATTTCAGCATTGTTTCTGACATGTGGCGGCTTTCCATTCGCTCTAGTGATGTAATAGGATGAGATGGCTAAATTTTATTGGTTGAGTGATGTGTATGAGCTAGAATGGATAACCATTAATTGTATGAAAGAACTAGATTTAATCTAAAATAATCTAATGGATTATATTCACTCAAACAATCTATAAATAAACCATCTAACCTAAACCTAATCTCTTATTCAGCCGTCGCCATAACTCTACAGTAAAATTAGTGTGTATTTCCTCCTTTCCTCTACTAAATAAACAAATCTCTACCAAATTAAATTATCTATATATATTCAAGCAATTTGGGGAATTTAGAAGAATCAAAGGGAGAAAGATTAAAGCAAAGCTTTTTCAAATTTATACAAGCTCAAGTGCCATGTGAGTGGGAATTAATATGAAATAGAAAAATAAAGTAGTTCAATTTCAGTTCTTTTCTAGCACGTTAATATGAATTAAATTCTGTTATTAATTGAGAATAGATGTAAATTATTGCAACTTCTTCTTCTTCTTCCACTTCTCAAATCTAATTCATGTTTGGTTTAAAATATGGGACATATAAATCGTCTATTCACATTTTATGGCATAAATAAGATTGAAATTTATGTAAATTATTGTATCTTCTTCTTCTTCTTCCACTTCTCAATTCTAATTCATGTTTGGGTTGAAATTTGAAACAAACAAATTGTTATTCACGTTTCATGGCGTAAATAAGATTGGTTTAATTAAATTGAATTAGAATTGTTATTCAATTTCTAATGGTAGAACAGGTTAGTTGAATAAATTCAGAATATGTTACTTTAATAAAATTATGGTTTTGATTGATATAATTACATAATTTTGAATATGGTTTTGGAACAAAATTGGGAAGTCTAATTGGCATAATCATTTGTTTCATGTGTGGCCTAAAAATGTAAAGTGGAATTTTGTGTAATTAAATGGTTTGTGGCTATTGTATAAAAAATTTGTATAGATTAAATCTCTAAAAGGAGAACGTAAATTAGGGTGGAAAAAAAAGAAAAATGTAAATTAAATGGACCCTAAAGGCTAGTGTAAATCTGTAACAAAATGATATAAAAATTACAAACAAACCATACGGATGTGAAATTGAAATACCTTTTATATAAGAAAAAGGGAAATTGTGAAATAACCAAATCGGATGTAAAAATGGCCTACAGCAGATTAATAGAAATAAACAGTATGTAAACTATAACGGTAAAATTAATTAATCTAGAAGCGATTTGGTAGGCAGACCTTGTAAAGGCCTGGATAGGAGTTTGCCGTTAAGACCAAAATATAGTTTTGGCTGTACGTACTAGGAGCGGGCAAGTAGGTTCGCAAGGATGTTTGTTACTTTTCACAGGTTGCTAGTACGTAGGATAGATAGCACCCGCAATCTTAGGCTTCTTCATGTAGATCGATGCGGACGGAACTTGACAAGTGTGCTCCGACGTAGGCTTCTTTAGGCAGATCGTTAGAGGATTTTGTGCAGCCGACAAGCTATGGGCGCTCTTTTGGAGGATAGACACTTTGGATAGGGGCAAGTCCACGTTGGTGACCGAGGAGACAGGAGGATAGGAGTCCAGTTTGGCGGAGCCTGAGCGCAACTTCGGGGTCCTGTGAGGTTGTTTGAGTTGGCGCCGGTCAGACGTAAGAGGCATTTAGTCACAGTGCACGGGTGAAGAGCATGACTTTCACGCTATAGCACATGGATAGGTAAGGACATCAAGTCCGACAGGCCGATTGACGTTTAGTGCTACTACATGGTTGACTTCCCTAGAGTGACCATGGACCACTACAACAAAAATACCCTATTACAACGCCCTTTTTACAACGGGCATTGGTTGCCCGTTGTAATAGAAGGCTATTACAATGGTCCATTTAGGCCCGTTGTAATAGATGCCCTATACAACGTCCTTTTTACAACAGGCGATGATAGCCCGTCGTAATAGAATGCTATTAAAATGATCCTTTCAAGCCCGTTGTAATACATGTCAATTTTACAACGTTCACGAAATGCCCGTTGTAATAGATGACAATTTTACAACGTTCATGAAATGCCTGTTCACGAAATGCCCGTTGTAGACATAAATGACTTCATTAAGCATTGAAAACTAATTTATACTGGTAAGTTCTTCCACTTTGTATTTTCGTTCTCCCGCTTAAAATTTGTTTGTATTTTCATTCTTCCGCTTAAAATTTTGCATTTCCTCCGACCTAAATTAAACATACAGGAAAAATCAAAATCACACTTTACCAAATTTTCATTCCTCCACTCTAAACCTAAATCTTAATCCATACCCGTCAATAATTTGCTCCATCAGCAGCTCTCTCCGCCCTCTCCTCCTTTCGCTCTGCCATCCTCTCCCTCAGCTTCGAATCAAAGCCTCTACCCTAAACCATTCCTAGACCTAGTTCGAGTGAACTTTTCCATTCGTCCTCATCATGGATCTGACATAGTAATCGTATTCGATGCGATTAAGGTGGAGAACTATAGGGGAAAGTGTGGGGATGAGGAGGAGGTGTTCAAGCTGGAAACAAGGAGGGCGAGAGAGGAATGGTTGGTTGCGGAAATAAGGAGTTTGGGGTCGGGGAGCCTGGTGGATGGAATAGCTGCAGCTATGATGGGGGAGTGCGAGATGAAGGGGAAGAAGGGGACAATGGTCGTGACTATGACCGGTGCTGGCCGTGCAGGAGGGTTTTGAGGAGGTTGATTAAAGGCCTTTTGGCGATTGAGTTGGATGATGCTGTTGCGCAGGAGGCGACTGTAGGTCCTGGTTCTACTTCTTCCTGGTTAATGCGATAGTGATACATCAGCCAAATGAGTAAATAGTTAATTTGTTTCGTATTGTTATCATTCATTGGTTACTTTCAATATTTATCTTGTCCATTACTGTCAAAATCAAAATATAACACTGGCCATGGAATCAATTATATGATCTGCACAATGGAAATTCATTGATTTCAATAGTAGTACCGAAAATTTGGTATCTGTTTTAATAGTTAGACCAATATAAAAAATCTGTAGAGCATTAGATAGTCTACAAACGAACTGTTCTGTTTTCCGAATATATGTTTTTGGGACCAACGATTGCTGTTTCATCATTTGCTTCTTTACTGTTTTTTCATCCTACTTGTATGATATTGTTTCAATCTGATAATTAACTGCATTTTCTTTTGCAAAAGTGACATCTCAATAGAAAGCGTTCGGTCACTTACGGATATCGATCGTGTCATAGAATAAATATATAAAAGCAGTGACCTTTGAAGCACAACTGTCCTTTGTTGAAGTAAAGAAGTGACTCACAAGACAATGACCAGGAATTTGTTTGTTGTGTTTAGTGTGCGTCTCTGTTGAGGCAACGTTAAAGTATTTCGATGCATAAATTTATCATCAACTGATATCAAGGTTTGCTTATCTTATAATGGTTTATTGCACGTATATTTTGACTAAATTTCTTATTATATTTTACTGATGCAGAGACTAATATCTATATCGTTATTTTAAGTATTCCAATGACTGTTTGACATGGCTTATAACATTTTCGTAATATCAAACTGATTAACCTTATTGCCATTCCATGAAAAATCAGGTGTCCTACATACTATCATATGATATGCTCCATGGATTAAGCAAGATCCACTTGTTCACTATTTTGGCACTTTGGCTTATGATGATTATTCTATGTTCACTGTTCTATTTAGTTGTACGCAAACAAAGATACAGATCATGTCAAATTGGACACTGGACAACCAGGTTTTGGACTGCAACTCAGAAGTACGTAAAATTGTTAATGCGGACATGGAATATGAAATAACAGTTTAAATTCAAAGAGGTAAAATAATCTTGAATATTTGTAGTACATTCATATATTAGGATTTATGTCTACAATCTCAAATTAATGATAACGGTTCAACTATAACTGACTGTTTTAAGGGTCAGTTAATCAAAAAAAATTCAAGCAAGCATTCTATTTCAGGAATATATATACAACCAACTATTTCAAGCATATACATCACCTAATAGCCTTGCATCTCATTCTGACAATCACTAGAGGAGCAAGTAAATTTGTTTTTAAAATATAGCTTATAATGGAGCAAGTAAAGACACCTTTTGGAAAAGCAACAATCAAATATACAAATTTAGAGATAAAGTTCTTTTTCTAATATTTTTGAGGTGAATCATGTTGCTACTTTAGCAGATCAAATTATAGTTGTGCCACCTCTATATACATTTTTGCATGATGAAAATCATATTCCATCAATTTTGCAATAAATTTCAGGACTACTACAAAGTGATAGAAGTTACATATGATGAATAGATGAGGTTATAAAATATAACTATCGAATGCTGGCTTTGATAGGTATTCTTAAATTTTCTTAGAGGTAATTCTAATATTTCTAGCAGACATGTATGTTATATACAAATGTTATACATAGTTATATAACACTTTCATTAACTCATTTCCCCTCATTAATTACTAGAAATGGCACCCTGATAAGCACAAAGGAAACAGTGACATTACTGCAAAATTTCAAGAGATAAATGAAGCCTACAAAGGTAAATTTACTTTGTTTTATTCCCTCAGAAATTGAATTTACACATGCAATCAGATACAACAATCTATTATTTCATACAAGGATATGCATGTTCGTCGTCTATGCTATGTTTTGGAGTATTTATCCTTTTACTGGCATATCCCTGAATTATAAGGGAGATATTGACAATGAGCAACTCATTTTTCGTTTGCAGTGCTTAGCGACCCAATAAAATATCTTGATTATGGTATATCTAGGAATCACGAGATAAACAGATATAGCTTACGGGTGAGAACTATTCCTAGAATGCCATTTTAATAATCTACAAAATCATTTCATGATTCGTTCCATGCACAGCACATACAGTGACCAGTAGAAAGACCAAAGCATAGTAGTAAGATGCTTGTTTTTCTTTCTGAGGAAGAAACAGAGACATCAACCACCACGTATGAGCCTTGTTGCTATCTTTCCGAGG
Organism: Allium fistulosum; assembly: GCA_030737815.1. Lineage (NCBI taxonomy): Eukaryota > Viridiplantae > Streptophyta > Magnoliopsida > Asparagales > Amaryllidaceae > Allium > Allium fistulosum. The sequence goes on along the minus strand of CM060901.1, from coordinate 537,418,001 downwards.
AAGAAACAGAGATGCAGACTATCAAAGAGGCCGTTGGATCAGCCGTCGCATGGCATAAAGACTTTATCTCTGTGGTATAGTATGATTGTACTTAGAGCATGATATTTGTAGCGGACTGCTATGTGTTAATGCTTTATGTATTTGGCATGTAAACTTATCTAACTTTTGGAGTATTCGAATTCTATGACTCTAGCTTTTAGTCTTTTCGTATGTGATTTTAATTATTTTACGACAATATTTAGTATTAGTATGGATGTATTGCATGGATGCTACTGTAATTTTTTTTAAATTTGCATTTATTTTGCAGCGAGCAATGTGCGTTGTTATATGAGCTTTTTACAATGGTCAATGCATGTTGTGAAACAGGCTATGCAACTACTATGGTTAGTCTATTGCAACGGGTTTTGGCCGTTGTATTATAGTCTATTACAACGGTCATAACCCGTTGTAAAAAGGTATACTGCAACGGGTTTTACAACGTGCTTTGCCCATTGTAAAATGTGGTGGATCAATTACAACGAGGCCTATTACAACGGGCACATGCCCATTGCGAAAACCATATTACAACGGGCATTACCCGTTGTAAAAAGACTGTTTTGTTGTAGGGGACTTTGGCTTCTTAGGAACTGTATCTAAGAAGGATTCACTGCATTTATTATTCACCCTCTTCGATATCCAGGGAAGACCTGGAATTAAACTGTTTTATTCTTTCTGCTTCATTTTATTTCTCATCCACCAGACTTTATGTCTGATCCATTCCTATTTTTACTATTTTCCCCAAATCACAGGAGGGCAGGTCTAGGTTGAAGTTCTTTGCAGATTGGAGGGTCATTGGAGCAGTTGTTATCCTCAGCTTTTGTTTCATATACTTCGTTTCTCTTTTCTGTACTTTACTCTATATATGGGGACCTATATTGTGAACTTTGTTATGTTTTATGTCTTGGTGGAGACTACTTGGTACTTTTGGTTTCAGAAATAAATTCGGGATAATGTTGTTTTTAATGAAGCTATTTTGATATTAATTTATAATTAGTTGAATGTTTCTTCTGCTGTAATATTTTAATCATTTTATGCTATTGCCTTAGTATTTATGCTATGTTATGGATTTTTATTTCACCCGACCACCCGTGTTTCTAGTCATGTCCGATAATATAAGTTATCATTTGATTTCAAAAGCAAGAGGGGTCCAAAGTTTATAACTTTACTTAGTTAATGTAACTTTAAATTTATAATTCACACACAATACATACTTATAAGATAGTGAGATAACTCACTTAGATCCATGCCAAACCCAAGCACAAGGCCACAAGAAACAACGAACCACTTCCTTCCATCACCACTAGCCTAAAGATCCAACCTTTAGCACTTCCAAACCAAAGCCACACCTCCTCCTCCTCCTAAGCTCATGACCCGCTCCAAGATCCCCCTTTTCTCTCACCATCTCCCACTTTTCACTTGCTAATCATGCTTTCCATGATGTTTGAGGCTTAAGGCCAAAGTTTAAAAGAGATTGGAGATAATTTGTTTAAGACTTGAAAAGGTTAGAGAGTAATTAGTGGATTAGTGCTTAAGCACTTCCAACATTTTTAACTCTCATACTTCATCTCAAGTTCAAATGAACTAGTGAGTTATGAACTAAACCCCTCCCTCCTATTTATAGGCTAGGAAATGAGATGTTGAATGACCAAAAACCCCTCACAAAGGACCTAACATTAATTACAAACATCACTTCTCATTTATCATTTACTTGACTTTTAGACATTTCCATTTATGCTCATTTCATAATATCTTTGATGACATCACCCATGACATCATCCATAAAGTTTATTTCCATAATTGGCAAAAGAATTATTTCATTTTATTAATTTTCTAAGAAAATAAGTGTATGTAAAAAAATCTGAACAACTTCTGACGGTTAAATAGTTGTTTATCGACAAAACGATTTTTAGTCACATTATCGATATTGTTTGCACAAAAAATGGACAAACACCTCAAAGTCGTATGATTTAGTAGAGCTTATGTTGTTCTTAGCGATTTTGGGGGTTTATGCAAATATATGAAAAGTAGGGACTAAACTGTAAAAAGACACGCAAGTTTATAGTGGTTCAGCCAGAATGTGCCTACGTCCACTTTATATGTTATTTCACTTCTCTAGTTTTGATTACAAGTACAAAGCTTTGATACGAGTAAAAGAAAGTTGTTTGAAGAGTTCCTTCCGTGCTAGAGCTCTCAAAACTTGTCCCCATTGTTGTACCCCTGCCCCTCTATTTATAGAGTGAGGTTGGGAGCAGGGGTCTTGGATGTATATAGCTGCTGGTGGGCCTGGGCTGATGCAATCTGGCCTGGCACACCTTGGTTCGGCATCCCATGGTTCGGTGGTAGGAGTGCGATGGTTTGGACCGGTAATGCTTGGTCCGGGGGTTTGGTTCGGTGAGGTTGGTCCGGTGGTTGGTTTGGTGAGGCCGGAAGTAGCTTGGTTCGGTGGTTGGTTTGGTGAGGCCGGATGTAGCTTGGTTCGGGGGTACTTGGTTGAATCTCGGTTCGGTAGAAAGAGTAGTGTTGTGTCTAGGGTTGGACCGGTGAGCTGATGCGGTCCGGTGGGAGACAGGATGTGGTTGGTTCGGTCATGAGTCTTGGAGGAGAGTTTGGACTTGCTTTTTGGTTTGGTGGTAGAAATGCACACAACACTTGCCCCCCAAAGTAGGGCATGTGCGTGCGCATGGCGTGCTTTGCTTTAAGTCTGGAGGAGCTTTCCTCTGGTTTTCATTACCGAGCCAACCGGTCCGGTAGTCCACCTTCGTCTATAAGTAGAGGCCTTGTGCCACCGTTATTCCCTACCAAGTGTAACGGCCAAACCAGATCCCTCCCAGCCGAATCAACTTCTTTGCCGAATCACGTTTGGTTGCCGAATCATGTGAGTTAACCTTCTCTCGCCGAATGATTAGCGTTGGGAATACCGAATGAGTTTTCGCTTTGTATTGCCGAATGAACACGAAAGGCTTTCTAATGCCGAGGGTTCCCTTGTATTGCCGAATGAGCTTGACATTTTAGTACCGAATGAACTTTATATCATACTACCGAATGGACTATTGACTTGTTGCATCTGCTCGCCGAATGAACTGTTGTATCGAGTGAACATGTGTTTCATACTTCGAATTTTTAAGCGAAATTCCAGATTACGCTGCTTGTATATTCTAACGATATACTTTTCCCATGTTTGCAGATAAATGTCTCGAAAAGTTGAAACCAGGTCAGATAAGAAGAAGTCTGGGGGCGAAGGAGAGTCCTCGGCCGTGCCCCCAACTCAACCAGGATCGGAGCGTCATGGGCCCGCCCCAAGGTCATTAGTGGATGGACATGGTCCCCAGGAGCTGCTGGATTCCCCGCCTGACTGCTTTCCTAGCTCTCTCAAAGAGGAGCAGCTCGATGTTATATCTCGTTCCTTTGGGATCGATAGAGCCCTCATGCTGTTGCCGGGCCCAGGAGTCATGCCATACAATCCTCCCGAAGGGTACTTTGCTTTTAGTAGGTACCATTGTATGTGTGGTGCTATCCCGCCTCTCAATGCTTGGGTAGTCAGCTTCCTCACGTATCTAAAGGTGGCCCCATTCCAGCTTCAGCCCAACTCTTATGCCATACTGGCGAGCCTTTTCGTCATCTTTCAGAGGAAGTACGGGCGCCCTCCTTCCAACCGGGAGATCCGGTACTTATATAATTTGAGAGGCTACAAGAAAGGATCCCCATACATTAGCTTGGAGTCAGCCGTGACCTTCAAACCGGTCTTGGATCTGTACTCTAAATTCAGCATGTTCAAGAAAGAGTGGTTCTTTGTTAGGGACGAATCCGTTTCAATCCGGCGCTTTACCTCTGGATGTAAGTTGATGCTTTTACTTATAATTTCTATTCCGATTGCGATGCTTCTTCTCATACTTTCTCATTTTTGCTAGCGACAGGTGGCTTTCCGGTTGTGGAGACCGACCGCCTGGTTCAGACGGCGGCTGAGATAGAAGCCATTCTTGGGAAATATAGATCATCTGCCTTCTTGATTAGAAATGCGATTCTTCTGGAATATAACCTAATCCTTCCGCAGCAGTCTGTAGTTAAGTTGAGGGAAACGGCGGAGGAGAGGGCGGCTGCTCAGACCAAGGAGGGTGTTACGGCAGAGGGTAGCAAGAGGAAACCTTTCACAAAACCTCCAGCTGTCGGAGGTAAGAAACTCAAGAAATCGGACGGTCCTTCCCCCAACAATTGTCCACTTACCCGGGAGGAGGAAGACATAGAGGAGGAACGAGGCGAGGGTGGAGATGGTCAGGATGGTGACAAAGGTGGCGATGGCGTCGGGGCCCTACTTCTTGGGCAAGCGGGCGAGATTCAGGAGTGGACGGATGATGCGTTCCACCAGGCTTTTGAGGGGTTGGATGAGGATCCGGCTTTGGCAGAGAAGACCGAGAAGGCGGACAAAGCCGGGACTGGTGCGAGTGAGTCTTCTCCGACCATTCCAGCCAAGGTGGCTCCGACGACTCAAGGTGAACTCTTGACTCCTGCATGCTTCATTAATGATAGGGACTTAGGAATATTTTATGACCCGCTCCCGTCCTGGAATGAAATCCAGGACTTATTGCAGTATCCCACTCCTCCCCAGGGTTTGTACAACCACAGCTGTGTTTCTTTTCCTTTTTTAACTTGTAATTTACCGCGTTTCTCAAATCGTATAGTAATGTAAGATTGTGACACTTGTTCTTTATATCAGGAGCAGGCAAGACGCCCAAAGCTTCAGACCTTCGACACAGGCTTGAGCAATATAAACTTTCCAAAATTTCTGCTAAGCCGAAGCCCTTAACCCAACGCTTCGGGGATGTAGTCGGATACCGTCCTCTTCTTGGGGTCATCGAAGAGGGTATTCAGCAGAGGAAGAGGAGTCATCCTTTATCCGAAACTTCGCCCGGTCCTCAGCCTCCGGCTCAGCCTATTCATGATATTACTGAGGAGGATAGCGAGTTTGTACCTTCTCCGCACCCGTCCGGAAACCCTTCTGTTATTCATATCGACCGTCCCGACTTGGCCCGTAATCCATTTGCGGGTCATCCTGATCTGGATCCAAGTTCTCATGATATTACTTTTGACGAAGTCACTGGCGAACACCTTCTCCCCCGTAACCCCATGGTACGAGTACTTGATGAAGCCAAGTCCTTAGATCTCGATCTACTCACTACTCGTATAGTCACTATGGGAGACGAGGCCAAAGCTAATATTGATCGGGTGGCAGAGGAGACCAAGAAGCTGATGGGGCATCATGCTCGGCTGGTTAAGGCCGGAGAGAAGATTGGGAGCGCCAACATCCGACTTCGATTGGTGGTTTCGGATCAGGCCAAACAGCTTGCGGATCAGGCTATCCAGATTTCTCAGCATGAGGCTGCTACTGGGCGACTAAGGAAAACCATGGAAGAGGCCAGTCGGGTCGAATTGCGGAAAATGGAAGCTGCTTGCAAAGAGGCCAGTCGGCTTCCGATGCCCGGATGAGGGAGTTTGAGGAGAATGAGGGAATGATGGATGACATGCTCCAGGACATGTACTTCCGAACTTGGAAGCAGAGCAATCTCTCTTGGATGGATGATTATCCCAGGGTCATGGCCAAGATCTATCTTCGGGCTTTGGAGGAGGCTAAGGCTGATGCAGACAAAGAGGGTGGAACGGTCTTCAGTATGGATGTGGTCACTGCCCAGTTCACCAAGGAGGAGAAAGTGGCGGTAAAGGAGGGTATGCGGCTGCTTGCTGCTGAAGAGGCAGGTGTGCAGGTAGAGGATGACGACCAGGACGGTCAAGAAGCAGGTGCTGGTAAGTCTTCCTTTCTAGTCTTTCCGTTAACTTGGTTACTCATCACTAATGAATCCTTTTTATGACCGGACAGGCGGGCAAAAGAGCAAGGACAAGACTTCGACGCAACCGGCTCCCTGATTGGACCTGGAAAATTCTTTTTGTAGGCTTGGCATTGTTGTATCTGTTAGTCTTAAGACAGTAGAGTAACTTCTAAGTTGTAATTCTTGCTACTTGTAATAATCAACATTATTCTTGACGTGTAATTTTTTTAACTTAAGCTGATTTTGTCGTTTCTTGAATATTTGTTGCTATTTCGACATATCGTATGAGAAATGTGGCTATGTATATTCTTGTAATTAAATTGTGTTTGATGTTAGACTCTGGTTCTACACCATGATTTTATGACTTGCAATATTAGCGTGTGGTGTGAACAAATTATAGTCATGTATTTGTACATAAAAGAAGAAAATACCGCCTTTCATGTTTTAATCGTAGATGGCAGTCTTGAATATCTCGTAGGACCGAGCATAGAATGTAGTCGAATGTCCTGCCACTGTGAGTCCCTATACCCATTGGCGAGTATCTCCTACTCTGTATCATGTACTTTAGGGATTGTTATAGGGGATAAGAAAAAAAAAAGCTTTTTAAGTAAAATTGAAATACGTGAAATAGTAAAACTTCCAATCACGGAAGGCCTTCGAGGTGGTTAAGTTCGTGGCAAACGGGTTTTGTAGTCACTTTCCCTAGCTGTGGGTCTTGGAGACATTTGTCACCCATCTTACGCCTCCGCGGGGAGTTAATTCTTTTTTACCACAGCCGCACTTAAGACACATCGGAGCCGAGATCGCGCACAGTAACTACCCGGGCCATTATGGCCCGTAATCGTGGGTATTATTCGATTTACTGTGGCCGGCTAGCGTGGGTGCCGATCGTCAACTGTGAACTGCCCCTGGCTGGCCACACCTTATGTTGGGGCTTATAGTCGGTTCACAGTTGCCGGCGAGCCTAACGCCGTAATGAGCTGCCTCGGCTATAGTCGGCCTTCTCGGTGGCTTATAATCGGCTCATTACAGTTGGCTTTAAGGGCCGTCGTGAGCAATGAGTTAACCCGCAGCAGAGGGATGCTGGAGCAAAAGTGTCTCATTGGCGAGGGCATAGATTCGCATAGTACCTGTTAGGTCTTGTCCAGGTGAAGTTGTGTTGTGGAGCGCTTTGAATAGAAGTGCTGTATACTCAGGATTTTGTTCAACAGAAAAGGATAAAGTTAACAAGCAGCCAAGATACAAAGGAACAAAAAAAAGAGACAAGGTTTTTTAAAGTGGTTCGGCACGAAAAGGCCTACGTCCACTGATTCTCTTTGTTAATTCACTTCATATGGGCAATACAAGTTAAGAAAAGTATCGACGGAGGTGTTGGATGTTCCATGCCCTCTGGAACACCTCTCCGTCCACTGTTGACAAAATATAGGCTCCGTTGTGGAGATCTTTATGAATTACATATGGTCCATCCCAGATTGGGTCTAGTGCTCCGGGGCGAGGGAAGATTCGCTTGAGGACAAGATCCCCTTCTTGTAAGGTACGATGCTTGACTTTGGAGTTGTATTGTGCTGCCACTTTTTGCTTGTGGGCTGCTGTTTTGAGGATTGCATCGTTTCTTCTCTCCTCGATTAGATCCAAAGACATGTGAAGGAGTTCTTCGTTCTCTTCTGGGTTATAGTGGATCCGACGATGGGAAGGCACAATAGTTTCAACTGGGAGCATAGCCTCCGATCCGTATGCCAAAGAGAAAGGAGTGTGCCCTGTCGATGTTCTAAAAGATGTGCGATAGGCCCATAGTGCCGTAGGAAGTTCATCCACCCAAGCGCCCTTTGACTTTTCGAGCTTCTTTTTTATTAGAGTTTTCAGAATTTTGTTGACCGCTTCGACTTGTCCGTTTGCCTGGGGATATGCTACGGATGAGAAGCTTTTATGAATTCTGTGTTCTTGGCACCAGTTGGCGAATTCCTCGCTGTCAAATTGAAGTCCATTGTTTGATATGATTTTGAGTGGGACTCCGTACCTGCACAGAACATTTTTGATCAAGAAGTTAATAACTTTTGCTGAAGATACTTTATTTAGAGGTTCCGCTTCCACCCATTTGGTGAAATAATCAACTGCCACTATAGCATATTTGGCCCCGCCTCGGCCCATTGGTAGCTCGCCGATTAAGTCAATTCCCCATATCGCAAAGGGCTAAGGGCTGGTCATCTGAGTAATCTCGGTTGTTGGTAGCCGAGGGATCTTAGCGAATTTTTGGCATCTGTCACACTTCTTGACGAAATCTAAGGCGTCCTTGCTTAAGGTGGGCCAGAAATATCCGTATCGGAGTATCTTTTTTGCTAATGTTTGCCCCCCGGTGTGATCTCCACAGCTCCCCTGATGGATGTTGGATAAGATTTCCTTGGCTTCCCTTCCGGCGACACACCTTAATAATGGGTTGGAGAAACCGCGCCGATAGAGGATGTCTTCTTGTATCGTATAACGGGACGCTTTCCTCAAGATTTTCTTGACTTCATTGCGCCCGTTGGGTAGTGTGCCACCTTGTAGGTAGTCTCGGATGGGAGTCATCCAAGTTGCTTCTTCGGCTGCGGCTATCAGATTCACTTGTTCAAAACTCGGGACCGTTTGCTTTGAGATGGTTACTGCCCCGAAGATGGCGATGTCTCTCATACTCGCTTGCTTCGCCAATTCGTCGGCCTCTTGGTTCTCTTCCCGAGGGATGTGTTTGACTAAGTACTGATCCAATCGGCTGAGAAGCAACTTGGTCTTCTTTAGATATGCGATGAGTCGTTCCTCTCGAGCTTGGAATTCCCCTAGTATTTGATTAACAATAAGTTGAGAATCGCTGTGAAGACACAAAGAATTGGCTCCGATTTCTATGGCAATTTCTAGTCCAGCTATCACTGCTTCATATTCTGCATCGTTGTTGGTGGCAGCGAACTCCAACCTTATAGCATAGTGCAGTTTATTTCCCTTGGGAGTGATTATTACCACACCTGCCCCCGAGCCTTGTTCGTTAGATGCACCGTCCACAAAGAGATTCCACTTGATATCTTCCGTTATTTCCAGTTGCTCCTTATCCTCGTTGGTAGTGAATTCTGCAATGAAATCAGCCATGGCTTGTCCCTTGATGGCGGTGCGAGGGTGATAGGTGATATCATATTGACTCAGCTCAATACACCATTTAAGTAGTCGCCCGGAAGTGTCGGGACGATGGAGTACCTGCCTCAGTGGTTGATCGGTCAGAACTTTGATGGAATGGGATTGGAAGTAGTGACGTAGTTTTCGTGAAGTGATTAGTAAACAGTATGCTAACTTTTCAAGCTTAGGATATCTGACTTCTGCCCCAGTAAACCTTTTACTGACGAAGTAAACTGGTCGTTGCGTGCGGTTGTCTTCCCTTACCAAGGCAGCGCTTAGAGCGTGAGATGACACAGCAAGGTATAGGTATAATTCTTCGCCTTCGCTTGGGGTCGAGAGTACCGGTGGTTTCTGGAGGTGTTCGATTAGGTTAAGGAAAGCGGTTAAGCATTCGTCCGTCCATTCGAACTTTCCTTTATCTTTCTTTAGAGCTTCGAAAAAGGGGACGCACTTGTCCGTTGCTTTGGAGATGAATCGGCTTAGGGCAGCCACTTTTCCATTTAGGCTTTGTATTTCCTTTCGGGTGGAAGGTATTTTGATGTCCCTTAATGCTCGGACTTGTTCAGGGTTTGCTTCTATCCCTCGGGCATGGACGATGAATCCTAAGAATTTTCCCGATGACACTCCGAAGGAGCACTTTAGTGGATTCAACTTCATTCCATACTGTCGAAGTACCCGTAACATTTCGCCTAGGTGGCTTACGTGATCTTTGGCTTTCCGTGATTTTACCAGCATGTCGTCTACATATACTTCCATTGTTCGTCCTATTAGCCCTGCAAACATCTTGTTGACGAGGCGCTGGTAGGTGGCTCCTGCATTTTTAAGTCCGAAGGGCATCACTTTGTAGCAGTATAAACCCCTGTCGGTGATGAAACTAGTGTGGTCTTGGTCGGGAGCATGCATAGGAATTTGGTTATATCCTGAGTATGCATCCATAAAAGACAGGAGTTCGTGCCCGGCTGTGCTGTCTACAAGTTGGTCGATTCTGGGAAGCGGGAAGCAATCCTTTGGGCAGGCGTCGTTTAGGTTGGAGAAGTCAATGCAGGTCCGCCACTTCCCATTAGCCTTCTTTACTAGTACCGGGTTGGCGATCCATTCTGGGTAAATAGCTTCTCGTATGAAGTCATTGGCGAGTAGATTCTTTACTTCTTCATCGAGGGCTGCTGATCGCTCTGCCCCCATACTTCTCTTTTTTTGTTTTACAGGCGCCTTGGTAGGATCAATGTTTAATACGTGGTACGCTATGTCGGGGGAGATTCCGGTCATGTCAGCGTGTGACCAAGCGAATACATCCGAGTTGTGGCGGAGAAAATCAATGAGTTGTTCCTTCAATTCAGCTTTCAGCTGGGACCCAATTTTCAGTAGCCTACTTGAGTCGTGCTTGTCTACAGATATAAACTCCATAGCCTCTGCAGGCTCGGCGGTGGCCTCCTCCTCTTTGTCCCTAGGGTCTAATTCGTTGAAAGGGTCGTTGGTGTATCGAAGAGGAGGGGCTTTCTTTAGTTGCTATGCTTCAAGGTTTTTTGTGCAGAGGGCAATCTCTACACCTTTCCCCTTATCTTTCTTGTGGTTGTTACGAAGTTCGGTTACATAGCAGTCTCGTGCAATATCCTGGTCTCCTTCCACTTCCCCTACCCCATTGTCTGTTGGAAATTTCATTTTCAGGCACCATGTGGCTAGGACAATCTGGAAGTCAGACAAGGCTGGTCTTCCTAAGAAGGCGTTGTAGGCCGAATGATTTTCTACCAGCACAAACGTTTGTTTCCTTACAACGGAGCGGGGATGGCTTCCAATCTCAACAAAGAGGTCCAGCTGCCCGAGGGGCATCTTCGCATCCCCAGTGAAACCATGTAGTGGTTTATCGCAGGGAGATACATCCTTCATTGATAGCTTCATTTTGTCGAATGCGTGTTTGAACAGGATATTTACAGAGCTTCCAGTGTTTACCAGGATTTGGTAAACTTCGGCGGGACCGAGTCAGGCAGAGATAACCATGGGATCCATGTGAGGGTACTGTCTTCCTTCTAGGTCGCGTTTACTGAATGTGATGTCATCACTTTCTTTCCGCTTTGGGTGGCGCTCTTCTATAACCGTATTGACACAGTCTCTATTGTCTCTAAGCGACTTCCCATATCTTTCCATCTCTCTCCAACTTCTGTCTGCGATGTGCGGACCTCCTGAGATGGTATGGACCACTATCTTCTCTTGACTAGAGCTGCTAGCGTTGCGGTTTCCTCTGTCGGTCCCTGGTGAGGGTAGCCTTGGGTTTTCATTGGCAGGAGCTGGAGTTCTGTCTTGACTTTTTACATAACGCTCTAGTTTCTTCCTTCTGATGTGTTCCTCAATCAGATCTCAGAGATGATGGCATTCGTTGGTATCATGTCCGTGAGATTCGTGGAAGCGGCAGAATTTTCCAGACTTCTGTGCGTTATCTGATTCCTTCTTGTATGGTGGGCGTTTATATCTAACTTCGCCTTAGGTGGCAAGGAAGATATTTTCGACGGTCTCGTTCAAAGGGGTGTAAGTGTCGAATCTTGGTCCTGGCCGATATAGGCGCTTTTCTACCTTCTTGCCCCCAGCATTGTCTCTGGAATCATTTCTTCGAACGTCCCTCGCCACAGCGGGGGCGTTGCCATGGGTCGTCTTACTTTGCTGTCCTGACTGCCCCTCAATGGCAGCATCCTCAAGCCTCATGTATTTCCCGGCTTCATGGAAGAAATCGGGTAAAGTAGCTGGTTTTTCTTTTGTCAACCTTCTAGCAAATTTAGTGTCCGGATGCACCCCACTGCAGAGGGCCATTAGGATAAGCTTCTCATCGGCATCTTGAACTGCGGCTGCTGCGGCGTTGAATCTGGTTAGGTATTGTTGCAGCTTTTCTCCGGGTTTCTGTTTGACGCTGGATAAGGAATAAGCGTCCTTAGGTTGCTCCACATGAATGCGGAACTGACTGATAAATTTTTCTTTCAACATTTCCCATGAGCTGATGGATCCTTGGGGTAGATGACAGAACCAGGAGGTAGCAAGATCTGCTAAGAAGAGCGGAAAGCATTTGCACAGTACTCCCTCTGTTGCTCCACTCATGAGCATATGCTGCGTGTACCTCTGTAAGTGTACAACGGGATCGGAGGTTCCTTTGTAGGGTTCCATTGTTGGCATCTTCCATTCTCGGGGGGTGATAGCAATTTCGATATTGCGGGCAAAAGGGCTGGTTACCCTAGCGCCTATCCCTCGATCTCTTTGCTCCCGCTGGACACACTCTCTGAATAAGCGTGCCATCCTTTCATCAGAACTTGGAGCGGATAGAAATGAGTTTGGTTCTGTTCTGTGGGATTGATTCCGTCCAGACGACCTGTAGGGATGGTATCGTCTATCATTCCTCATATTTTCCCGTGGCTGCCTTTGGTCTTCTGGGAGCATGCTTGGGTCAGCTACAGTTGGCCCTTGCCTTGATCTCCCCCTGTTGGGTTCTGATCTTTAAATCATTTTAATAATATGAAATCAAAGATTCAAATATTTAAATAATTCAGATATTTAAATACGAACTGTCTGAAATTCCGAATCGTTACAAGATATTTGGAGTATATGTACCCTTAGGTTAGCAAAAGCTATTGGCTATGATCCTACTCCGGTATTGTGAATTTCTATGTTTTGATTTATTCAGAGCAGGTTGCATGTAATTTTCATAAATTACCCAATTCTAAAATATGTATAAAAGCGCATTACTTAAATTAACAAAGAATATATCAAAAAGGGAAAGAGATGTGTAAGATATGGATATTCTTTTGCATAGTTTACTCTATTTTAATAAAAGAAAAGAAATAATTCCTTATAATTTCAAACAAAGAAAAAATCTCACTTGTGGTTAATTCATGAATTTTTTTAATGGTATTCCTTTGTAGAAGGATAGCTTTGATAAATTAAAATATGGAAATGAATATTCTAGTTTAGAAATTAGTAGTTAGATACACAAACACACACTTATACACATATAACCTCATTTTACATTCAAAAACAAAAATATATATAAATAGCGTAATGTATGACCATATAAATATTAGTTAGAAATTAACGGATTAGGATTTGTGGACCTTAATTACAAATTTAACGGAAAATAAATTGTATTTAATGAGAGTTAAAAAGAATTAAATGAGGACCAATTAGGGAATTTAATATTATATTTATGGATATGGAGGACTTGAATCGGCATATAGATGGATTTTTTTTGAAATTGGAAGAAGATTATAGGGATTAAATAAGGATTGATTAGAGTTGGTCCAATTTTGACATGAATGATCAATTATTACGGGTATATTAACTGAAGTAATGGATGGACCATGTTTATTAGAAACCAAGAAGGAGAACTAAGGAAGGTGGGTGATGGTGGAATGATATACTAGGAATGCCCATCTTAATTTAGTAAGAAGTGTTAGATCACACAACATCATTTACACCAGTTGATGATAAATGGCAGCTTCCAGCAAAATTTTCTTTTAGAATTTTTGGGTTGTAATCGTTAGTTGTCTCCCTTAGGTTATTGGAAAAGTGTACGATATGGTATGAGATATGCCCCCGTTTTATCACTGTATTGATTTTATGGATGGGACTAGACTGCTTCATAAATATATATATGTTGAGAAGCAACGTTATTAAGGAAATTTTATAGGGACACTTAACTAGCGATAAAATGTAAGATTGGAAGCTAATAAGGAAATTAGGTTAGTAACTAGAAATAGAGAAAGCTTCAACTCCAGAAACTTTAGGATTTTAGGAAAAATAAATTTTAGCTTACGGATGTCAACATTCAAGGATGACCATTCACCCCGAAGGAGATACGATGTATAGGGATATAAAAAGAATTTTCTATTGGAAAAGGATGAAGAAAAGGTAGCAGAATTTGCCACTAAGTGTTTGACGTAATAAAAAAAACTTTTTCCCATTAAGGAGCAATAGGACTGTAACATCTCTAGCATAAATTTATATTAAGGAGGTAGGTTGATTTCACGGAAATCCGGTTAGCATTGTTAGTGATAGGACCCTTATTTACTAGCGAATTTTTAAGGAGTTTGTAGTTAGCTTTAGAAACTTCATTAAATCTTAGCACCAATTACCACCCATAGGCCGACAGTAAAACAGGAAGGGTGAATAGAATCTTGGAAGACTTGTTAAGATCTTGCACCATGGACTTTGGAAGACTTTAGAGGATATTGGGAGCAACACCCACCTTTAGTTGAATTTGCTTTTAATAATAGTCACTAAGCAACGATTGGTATGGCACCCTATGAAGTGCTTGATGAAAGGTTATGCAAATCGCCAAATTGTTGGTGGGAAACCACCGAAAAAATCCAACTTGGACCAAATTTAATTCGCAAGACTTCAAGAAAGGTAGAATTGATTATTAGGCAGCGAATGAAGGTAGTACAAGATCGTCAAAAATCCTATGCGGATAATTGAATAAGGGACTTAGAATTTGAAGCAAGGACATGATGTTGTTAAAGTTTCCTACTTAAGAAGGTCGCGAGATTAGGAAAATCGAGAAAGTTGGCACCAAGATTTGTTTGGCCTTTCCCAATTTTTTAAAGAATAGGAAGACTTGCTTATTATAAGGAGCTATTAGATAATCTGGCAAGAGTCTATGACATTTTTCACGTTTCGCACTTGAGGAAATGCCTTCATAACATAGCCACTATGGTAGAGCCTGATCAATTAGGGGAAAATGAGACGGAGCCAATAGCTTCCCATGCCACTGCACGCGTTGTGGAGCATGAAACTAGAAAGATCCGCAACAAAGAAATTAGCCTGGTTAGATTACAATGGGGGAAATCTGGTGGAAAGCATAAGGACTTCTCATCCTAAGCTTTTTTCTAGCAAACATTTTCTATCCAAAATTAGGTTTTGGTTGCATCATGGTTGCTAGATTGGATGGTAGGAGTTGGTTGCCACACTTTTCACTACACTTTGCACTCATATAGAAATTTTATTCATGTTTGGGATGTTTGCACGCATGCCTATATGTCACGATCATACGCTCACGCTAGGATTAAAAACCACCTATAATATGTCTGCATACATGATGACATTACACTTTTAGTTGAGTAGATGGATATGTAGATAACTAGGTTGTATAACATGGATGTTTATTGCACGTTACGCTACCCGCCCATCGGAAAGATTTCGAGAATGAAATCCTTCTTAGGAGGGAGAATGTAACATCTCGTAAAATAAGAAATAAATAACTTAATTAATTAAATAAGATAATGTTAAAAATGAAAATTTTGTAAATGCCAGAATTCGACCACGAAAATTATGTCGTTGCGTTCGAGGCGAAATTCTGATCAATTCTCATATATAATGTTTTGAAAATGAGCTCAAACAAAAAAGTTACGGACGTTTGAAGTCTTCGGATTCAAAATAATTAAAATGGAATTTAAATTAAAATAAATAATAAATTCCTATATTTGAAATTTAAAAAATTATAGTAATTAAACTTAGGGGTTAACTAAACGTTAAAATTAACATTATTGTTAAAAATTAACTAAGGTATAAAATAAATAAATCAACGATAATAAACAATGTTCCTAAACTAGGTTGATCGGCCGACCGCTAGTGATCGACCGCCTAGGTAGGTGCAGTGGACCGATATTAGTGTTGCAGCTAGGGTTTTCTCTTATCATGAATGGTCTAGATTTTACTATTTTTAATCAACTTAAATCTGACGATTCTAGTGCTTTCTAACCACTATAAATAAGATCCCGGCTCTCTCACTTTTATCCACAAATTACTTTGGGAACCAAGCAAAGCTTTGTCAGTCTCTCTCCTTAAAGATTCATAAAAATACTCGAGGGTTTCAGGTAAGAAATTTTAGATGTTCATTATTCAATTTCTAATCCTTTTCTCCTCCAATACCTAAATTTCTAAATCTAATCCATATACAATTCCTTTGTTGTATATTTCTAAAAAGAGAGATCTGTGAAAATTAAATTAGACGTAAAAAATCCAAAAAGTGGAAGAGCTAAGGACTTATTGTGAGTGGAAATCTCAGCCTTCCTTATTTCAGTAATCATATAGTATAATTTGGATTTGATATATGCCTTGGGGAATTTTGGTTCAAGAAAACATCACATTGAAACCCCCAAAATTCTCCTAAGTGAAATGTCAATTCTTATGTTGAAATCTCAAATATTTTTTATTAAAATAATGGAATTTGTGTAGATATTGCAGTTATAATGTTTTACCTTCCATTTTGCTGCTTATCTTATTCTTTGGATCTAATTATGGGTTTTGAAAAGAATGGATTGGGAAATGGTGTGTAGGTATGAATTCTTTTATTCGTAGTTTGCACTGCCTATTTCCGCAATTTAATTAGAAAGTCCCTTTTTAAGTTTTATACAAAGAAGTTGAATAGAGTGTAAAAGTATTGAATTGTAAGTTTCTACTAATGATTGATTTTGCTATTTTAGTATAAAATAAATTGGATATGGATTCTACTTTATACAGATCTATTGATTGAATTGCGGATATTGGATATATGGTATATTTGTTGATATGGAATTGGACTTGTATAAATTTGAAGTTTGACATTTAATCGTTAGTTTAGGGCGTAATTATCGCATGCTTAGAAATATTTTAGGTGCGTATGTGTTTTATACATGCACACACATATATATGCGTAATAATGTATACTTAATAGCGTAGTAATTAGGTTATTAATTAATGTTAACCCTCTTAGAAAAGTAATTAATTGTAAGACGAAATTAGAGTTTTTTTATAAGGCCTTGATATGGAATGTGGTGAGATGTGCGATAATATGTTAAGAGAGTGTTGTAAATTATGACTAAGTTATAAGGATGCGAGGTCAGTCAAAAGCACACGGAAGTCTGCCCAGCTAATCTGGCTACCAACAATGTGACTTTAGGGCTATTGTGAGACATCATCTATAATAAGTACTCACAGAGGATGCAAGGTTAGTCCCAAAGTCTACAGGATAAACCTGCCCAGCTAATCTGGCTACCAGTACCTACGAATAGTCAGGATAGTTGTAACGACCACGAATTTTATATATATTTAAATTGATAATTAATTTAGTTTTGAATAAAAATTTGTAAAATTAAATGATAAAGTGATGCGAGTTTCCCCAAATTAAAATATATTCAAGTATGCAAATAAAAGAAGAAATACAAAAAAAAACTAGATAAGTAATATAAGTATGTAGGATGAAGTAAACAAACCAGGCTTTGTATATGTACGTAGCCTGTAAGAAGTTTAGTTATGCAAGAACAAAGAAAAGAAAACAAACAAAATATATTCAAGTAACAAATTTGTTAGTCAAACAAATATATATCTATAGGCTTGCATAAGAAGATAGTAAAAATAAGCAAAGACTAGAAAAAAGAGGAGATTTGTACATGGCAATTAATGCCAATATCTTAGTACACAATAACATATCATCTCAGCCGAAATAGTAAGGATCATTTCAGCCACCATATAAAGAAAGATCACTGACCAAACAAATAAAAAATCTCTGCCTATTGTACTAGAGAGAAAAATATATCATCTCATGTTGTACAAAATATATACACCCTGTATATTTCATCTCCACATCAAGCTTTCTTCATTTCAGTTTTCGTTCCATTCCAAACTGAGGCAAACACTATCTAAAATCTAAACAAAACTTCCACTTAAAACAAACAATTCAACTCGAACTAGAGATCAAAGAAGAAAAAGTTTTCAACTTGCATTTCTCCAGCCTGTTTAAATGGAGCCCTGTTCTGTCTTCCTCTGGAAACAACACGGTGAGCAAACTCTTTTGAAACCTCTAATATTTGATCTGTGGTTTGAATTGGTTTGAATGAGTACTTATATGTGTATAAATGCATATATATTCACTGTGCATGTTTGGGTGTTTGTTTTTCTCTGTTCCAAAGTATAGAGTTTAAGATAAAGAAAAAAAAAATCAAAATCTTCTTTCCTGATCTCTACTAGGCCATAGTCCTCAAACAAACCAAGGTTGTTTAAACATAAATGAAGAGCTAAAAATAGTTCTAATCATGATTGTGATATATGGTATTTGGAAACATAGTTTTACATAGAAAGATTCAAAGTATGTTAAATTTGAATGTTGCGAATTGTTGATTCAATTATGTAACTTGAATCATCTTTGAAAGGTAGGATTTTTAAGATGAAAATGGTAATTTTTAGTTTTTTATTTTACGAGCAGTTCATATTTGAACAAAATTTGCATTTTATCCATTTTCTAACAATTGAGTCAATCTTAAATGTTGGAATTTTGTTTGAAGCAAGTTTGGCGTTTGTTGCGTTTAGGAAAATTGTCGAAATTTTTTTCTATTGCACGAGTTGGTGGGACGAGTTCAATTTAGGGTTTAATCCCTGTGTTTGGTAGGTCAAAATCGTGAGTCGATCACGTCATCGCCAACGTGTTTCTGGCGATCGCACCAGAGGGAGCAGGAAGTGAAGGCTTTGGCGAATGCGAGGACGAGTTGGCAAGGTTGATGATGCTCGACAATGGTCAGGCGATGCGTTATTGTGGTCGGAGTTTGGTTCCAGTGTGGAGTCGAACAACTCGTTTTCAAATCCTGTTTTTTTGTGTGATCTGAGTGTTCGTGGCAATAACCGGGGGTGGATGAGTGATCGATCGACGATCGCAAAGCTGGCCAAAGTATTGGCAAGTGGTTGTGCACGTATACGTGTATCGCATACATACCTGGTTTCGTGGAATTTGGGAAGAAAGGCGAAAGCTCGGGTCCAAGCACGAGTGATCAGGCAGTTTACTCGAAGTAAACGAAAGGGGGGTGAAACCCGAAGTCGAACTCGGGAACAAATGCGTTTGGCTCGGGAAAAAGTTTTAAAATAGGCTCGGGTTTGTTTAACTTGGTACCAGATTTCAAATTTAAAAAGGAAATTTGAAACAATGTTTTCAAATTTATGGTAAATAATCATTAAATCATAAAATGAATGAGTGACTTTAAGTAATGGAGATTTATGATTTAAAAATTCATTAACGAATGAGTTTTAATGGCTAATTAAATTATAATCAAAAAATGATTCATATAAGAAATTTTCTTCAAAAACGTGATTAAAGAAATTTAATCGTTAATGAAATCATTAACTAAGATTATTTGAACAATTAATTAATATGATAAATTTTAACATTAAATTAGATTTATTAATTTAATAATAATCAATTGTGGAATTATTAAGTATAATTACTGTAACGACCCGTAGATTTTAATAAATTTTATAACGTATTTAATTTGATTTTTGAGAAATTTTAAACAATAATATTTTAAAATAAAAATGTAATATTTGTCAGCTAAATCAATGGGTGACCGTTGCTTTTAAAACTGCTCATATTTAATTTGGTACATTTAATTTCTATTTGTTCCGTTCTTTTCCCTG
The DNA here is from genome assembly GCA_030737815.1 of Allium fistulosum. NCBI lineage: Eukaryota > Viridiplantae > Streptophyta > Magnoliopsida > Asparagales > Amaryllidaceae > Allium > Allium fistulosum. The sequence continues at coordinate 537,398,592 of CM060901.1, read as the reverse complement.
TTGCCTTTTTCATTCCTTGATTTTGGTGCTATTGGCTTCAACAAACGTATCATATTTAGAACAAATTATATATATATATTCCTTACCTTACCTGTGTCTTTTCTTTGTCTGCTCCTCTTCTTTACAAGCAAATTTTAAAGTGCATTAAATAGCTTTTCAGCTGAAATCAAAGGGATTGAACTGTTGCCATTATTTTGTTTATATATTTCAGGTTCTCTGTTGCTTTCGGAAGGAAATATACGTTGCCTTCTTTGTGTATTATTCCACCTGCTTAATTTTAGCATGCGTTTCTATTATTTCTCTTTTCTCTTACCTGAAGCATTTATTTTGACTCTTCAATGTCCTTCCGTTTGAATTTTTTTTTTCAAAACTTCTTGTCCAATCAAATTTATTGCTTTAATAATCTTTCCTGAATCAATGCTTCTAATCGTTGCTATTTCATTGCAGCAAATCATTCATTACTTTACATTTATATTAGTACCTTTAATTGTGACAGTTAATTTCCCTTCGGTTTTAAATTTTGAAACGTGCTGCACATGCATATCAATTGCTTAATAAACTGCGTCAATCAAGTGTTTATGTTACTTCTCATTTATTTGATTGCCAACAGTACAAATTCAAACGGTCATCTAGCTTTATTACTCCCTTTATCTTTTATTATGCACGATCACTTGAAGAAACGTATAACGTACATACGTTTTTTTTTTCATTATTTGATTTGGCTGCAGCTCATATTTTATTTGCGTGTATAAATCAACGTGAATATTTATTGCCTAAAATCCTCACCCGCAACTTTATATTTATTATTTATGTGATACGTTTCCCAATTTGTGCCTATTCGTTTTTCCTACATTACTTGTTTTAACCGCTGAAACATTTTTAACCTTTTGACAGTTCAGTTTTTCCACTCTACCCATTTTATATATTTCTTTTCTTCCCCCTCTCCCTGTTCTCTACTTTCAATATAAATTTGCCAAATCCACCTTCATATTTTCACTCGACAAAAAAAAATTATAAAAATAAAAGCATCGGTGCTTCATCTTTTGCCGCCTGGATCTCGTTGCCTTCGCCAATTCCAGAACAAGCCTTCTGCTTCCTTCCCCTCATTTATATACTTATATAAGTAAGTAAGTTGTTTTAAAACTTATTTTGGGTTAATATGCAGTTTTGTTATCAAGATTTGCATGGTTTTGTTATAATATATTTCTTTTATCAAATCATTTTATATGGTGTTATAAGTCGCTTCTTTTTTTTGTATGATGCGTGTGTTCATATAATAGTATAGTATATTATATCATAGTATATTTTATCACTGTTGTTTATGATTTTAAAGTACATATATATAATTTACTGTATGTATATGTTAGTTTTGGATCAAAATACATTAGTATATATAGATATAACTCAGAGCTTTCTATTTTGGGTTAATATATGTACAAACTTATATTTTGTTTTGCTTATGAGTTCTATCTGTTATATATATAAAGGTAGTATATATTCTATTTTCGTTTATATCAATACTTTGCTTTCTGAATTTTTTTTATATACGTTTTAATATAATATATATAAACTTATATAAATTTTAAATATGTCTGTTATACAAATTTTACCAGTCATGCATATATTAATTATGTTATAGTATGTTATATTAAAATTGGTTATAGTTTTATATTAGTAATGTGTTTAATTAGATATATATAACAGTTTTGATTTTTATTATACATCAATGTTTTGATTCTTTAATAAATATATGTATATATTAGGGAGCAGTAGTCTTTTGTCGTGTAAAGAAATTTGTGTAAAATTTTGCTTTAAACTTTTATTTTGTTTGAGTTAGTGAGGAGTTTTATAAACATTGGTTTAAATAGAAAAAATAAACTTTTTGTTAGTGTTGTAACTCATTGTTAAAGTTAAAATATATAGTTATTTTGTTTTGATCGGCTATTTTAAGTATTATATATTTGGTTGTTTTAAAACGGCATCTTATTTTTTTAGGCGTCAGCATGAATTTTTTTAGGTCTGCATATTTTATACTTGTTAAGTTGTTCATATTCTAAGATATGTATTCAGTATATTTTTAAGTATGCTTAAAAGCTTGTATATAAGATGAGTACTGACTTTAGGTAAATGTAGGTGTTTTAGATAAATTGTGCTTTATTCTAAAACAATGGATTTTGGAATGTGTGTGTATATAGATATAATATGTGTTTAAGAAATTGTTGTGGGAAATAGTTTAAGTATATAAAAAAAACTTTGATTTTTAATGCTTGAGTTAAGAATGATGATTTAGAAATTTTTATATTATTTTGATGTCTATTTTCAATTTATGTCAAACTGACCCTAATCATTCCATCGATTCCCCATTATCAGTTATCCGTCGTGCCTGTTTTCTTCATCGAATCATATCCATCCAGCGTTGCTTTGGAATTCGTAGCTCGTTTCCTTGTCAAATTTCTCTAGCCTCGAAAGGTGAGCAATCACTCACGATTTAACGTTCTTATATTTATTAAATTTGATTTCAATTGAAACGATAATTGAAATATGTTGCTGTAGTTATTTAAATTGTTATATATGCTATTATCTGTAATTGTTCACCTGTGGGATATGACACCATATCCTGTTGTTTATATTATATTGTTATTGATGATATATGTCTGTTGTTGTATTTTATATTATTATCTGTTATCACTCTCCAAGTTCCCTTTTAGTATAGAATTCACTATGGGTTGAAATGATACATACCCGGACGGACTTTAGAATAGGAGGAAATCGTCATGGGTTGAAATGATAAACCCAAGCGATTTTCATTTGAATTGAAATTGGGATTACGGGTTGAAATGATATCTACCCGTATATATTTAAATTACGGATTGAAATGATAAATATTCGTATCACTTAACCATATGATAGATATATATACAGACACCGTTGGTCCATATATATAAATACTTTAAAATAAATTATATGGATTTGGGAAGAAATATATGGTTTTAATAAATGTTGATTCTTAAATTATTATATATAAATGGTAATGGTATATAAATAGATTTAATAATAATATATAATTTAATTAAGATTGATTTAATACATATAATATGGTTAAGTATTCAAATTTATGTTTCAAAATAGATTTCGGTAATAATTTGAATAAGTTAAGGTTGGGAAGATAATTTTATTTAATTAAACCGATTTGAAACTTATTGAAATTGGGATTTAAGATATGATTTATAACCGGGTTTAATTTAAATAATTTAATGAATATTTCTTATTTAAATAAATTTAAGGAAATATTTAGTAAAAATGAAATTTAAGGCTAGTTAAATGATATTGAATTTATTAAGTGAATATTTCCTGATTAAATAATAATAAAGTTAAATCAAGAGCTATATGAAACTGTTAAATTTAACTTTGAAAATGTTGAATATTAAAGCTTTGAAATATATTGAAATTTAAATGGTATATTTAGAACTGAATTGAATTGATGAATTGAGCTTTGAATAAATTTGAATTTGGAATTTGAGTTAATTTGAATTGATTTGTGAGACTTGAGGAAATTGAATACTTTACTGTATAAATTATTTAATGTATATACAATATTTTGGAAAATAGATATTTTTGAAATGAAAATGATATTTTGGTTTTGAAGTATAAATTTATTTGAAATGACCACGGTGTTATAGTGTATATTTCCATCTTGTAGATAGTTCCGAAGATCCTTAGAGGATGGTTATCACAAACATCCTTTAAGTTACTTGTATTTCAGTTGATATTTCACTTGAGTTGGATTTATTGATATAAGAATGTTAATCCTGACTCGAGTGTTTTTTGTTTTGCTTTACGCTCGGGTCAGACTGAGTGATACAGCATTTGAGACTCACCCTTGGAGTTTGAAGCTTCATTTGGAGATCCAACTATCGATTCAGCTTTCAGCTTTTCCACTTGATTTGTTCAAAGAGGTCATCTATTCATACTGAAGACTTCACTGTATTTGAGATATTCTGTTGTATTTTTTTTTGAAAATCAATAGGCTAAGGGAGCCTTGCCCATTCATTATATCACAAATCATTTACATCAGTAATACATTCAACATTATACATTCCTTCCTATATCTACACATATAAACAAAGAAAAAGTAATGATATTACAAATCAGCAAATTCTAGAAATAGCCTGCTCTTCTTTTCTTTATGTTCAAGCTACTATCTCTTATCATTAGAAACCCATCATTGTATCAGCTTATCTTGCATTATACCTTTGCTTGAACTACAGAGTTCATGTAATTATCATTATGCACCATTATGATCAGACACAGTTAGAAGATCCAAACAGCAATCTGTAGTACCAACTGTTTAGTCAGCCTAATCCCATCATTTTAGAGATCCGCTCCTCTGTTAGCTCTTTTAACAATCAAATTATTAATTCTTGTAAACAAATCATTTGCTGAATTAAATTTATTTGAAAAAATTCTCTCATTCCTTTCCTTCCAAATTACATAAACAAAGTTTTTCAGGACTGCCAGCAATGCTTTGGATTTAGGGTTCTTCCATCTTGTAGCCTTGTAAATATTGAACCATTCTTCTTTTGAATTCTTGTCAGGACTGTGAAATTTACCAACAGTCATCAATTTTCTCCAAATATTACCTGTAAATGCACAACTAAAAAACAGATGAGTATTATTTTCCCTTTGGTCATTGCAAAATACACATTTACTATTGTCTAATAAAGCATAGTCCTCTAATTTATCCTTTGTTAATAAAGCATTTGCCATAACTTTCCATAGCATGAAATTTTCTTTTGCTGGACTATCAGAGTTCCAAATTCTATTATTCCAAGCAAATTTTTCATTGCAAACATTATCCAACAGCAAGTTGTATACTAGATTTATTGAATGTATTTTCCTCTGTTCTGACCATAAAACTGAGAGTTCACTTTCTGGAATTCTTGTCTTAGCAACTTCTTTCCAAATCTTTCTAACTTCCATTGAACTACTATATGGCAGTACAACTCCACTGTCATGTAAAAAATTTGAAGCTTTGGTCTGTAGAGGAATGCCAGTGGATATTATATTAGAGTAATTCATACAATTCTTTAGAATTAATCTAGGTTTTGCCCAAGGATCAGACCAAAACCTGTAATCTAAATTCTTTTTAGGGTTGATTTGTATCAATGGTAAGAATTTCTCCCTTAGCTTTAAATATTCCTCCAACTCCAACTACTATTATGCTGAATTTGCATATCCCAAAAATTCTTCCTCTTTATCAAATTTTCTTTTATCCATAATGTCCATAAGTCTTCACTATCACTCAAAATTTTATCAAAGTATTTTGAGATAGCAGCTTGATTCCAGATTTGTAAATTTGTGATACCCAATCCACCTTTAGATTTTGGTAGTATAATCTTTTTGAATGAAATAGGAATGATTTTCTTGGAGAAAGGATCACCATGCCAAAGAAATCTATTCAAAGCACTTTTTATCATCGAAATAAGTTTAACAGGTAAAATATAATTCCTCATCCAATATGTAGACATGGCCGTAGCAATGGATTGTATTATAACAAGTCTTCCAGCCTGTGATAAATTTGAGCTAGGCCAAGAGGTAAGTTTTTCTGTGATTTTCTCATATAAAGGTAAACAATTAGCTTTAGAAAGCCTAGATGTTACAAGGGGTAAACCTAAATATGTTGCATTAGATTCCATAATCCGTAAACCAGAAAATTTAATCAACTCATTTCTGAAATCCTCTTCAACCCCAGCTATGAGAATATTTGATTTCTTGATGTTAATTTGAAGCCCAATAATAATATGAAATTTATCAAGAACATCCAATATTGAATGTATGTTTGAAACAGTAGGCTTTGTAAATATTACCAAATCATTCGCAAATAGAAGGTGAGTGATTAAAGGATTCTTACATTTTGGATGCAATTCCAAGGATTTATTTTCTACCTGTTCCTTTATTAAAACATTTATCAGTTCCATTACGATGATAAACAAATAAGGTGAAATTGGATCTCCTTGCCTAACCCCCTGTGTGCCCTTGAAGTACCCATTTAAACATCCATTTCTAGAGATAGAGAAATAAGGAGTAGATATGCAAGTATATATCCAAGCAAGTAGAGGTTTTGGAAAATTCATCCTAGCCATAATTGCAATAATAGAAGTCCATGAAATAGAATCAAATGCTTTTCTAATATCTAGCTTTAACATGCATCTAGGAGAAATATTCGAAGATCCATAACCCCTTAGTAACTCATGAGTCAGAAGTATATTATCACTTATATTCCTATTTGGAAGAAAAGCCACCTGATTCTTTGATATAATGTAAGGGAGAATAGCTTGCAATCTAGAAGATATAATTTTTGATATTAGCTTATAAACTACATTACAACATGAAATTGGTCTGAATTCTGAAACATTAGTAGGATTATCAATCTTGGGCACTAGTGTAATTGAAGTAGAATTAAATCCTTTTGGAAGTTTATTAGACATGAAAAAGAATTTCACAGCTTTTAATACATCAAACCTGATTATCTTCCAACAATACTGAAAAAAATAGGCATTAAAACCATCTGGTCCTCCACAACTTTCCTTATTCAAATTAAAAACAGCTGACTCGATTTCTTCATTAGTAATTTCCTTAATAGTACTATTAGCCTGAGCATCTGATAAATGAGGAGTTTGTAGGTGAAAAAGAGGACTCACATCAGTAATATAAGGCCTAGGATTAGCTAGAATGGATGTAAAGTAATCTACAAATGCACTGGAAATATTCTCCTCATTATCTTGCTTTATACCCTTGATATCATAGATGCAATTTATTCTATCCTTAGCTTGCTTGATCTTAATCTAATTATGGAAGAATTTAGTATTCCTGTCACCATATTTCTCATATTTAGCATGGAGTAACTCTTTAGACATAGACAGTTCATATTCTAACATATCTTGCAATGAGTTGGATATATCAGCTTCCTCCCTAGCAAGAGATAAATTCAAAGGATCAGAAAGTAAAGCTTTTTGTACCATTGAAAGCTTTTCCCTCAATTCACATGATATATCAGAGCCAGCTCCAAAATTCTTTTTAGACCATATTTTCAATTTGTTCTTAAGTTTTAAAAGCTTTGTCTTCAAGGTATACATGGGGTTACCATTGATCTTTTCTTGCCAAACCTGCATTACTAAGTCCTGAAAAGAAACATGATTAGTCCAAGATTTAAAAAATTTAAATGAAGAATACTTAGCTTTAGCAACCTCTCCCCATGATAAAATAAGTGGGCTATGATCAGAAATGGATGGAAGAAGAATGTTACAATATAAAGAAGGCCAAAGTGAAATAGCTGATATGTTTTGAAAGGCGTGATCCAGTTTACAAAAAGTTCTAGGACCATTGTTACTCTTGTTATTCCAAGTAAAAATTGGTCCAAATGATTGAATTGAAGATAGAGAAGAATGCAATAACATTTGAGAAAGAGGGGAGATATCCTTTGAAGATAGTGGCGTACCACCTGATTTATGAGAAGATAAGAACATACAATTGAAATCACCTAAAACAAGCCATGGGATAGCTGATTGGTTAAGAGTAGGTAAATGATTAATTAAGAGCTTCCTTCTATCAGTGCAATTCTGGGCATAAACAAATGTCAGGAAAAAAGTAGAGATGTTTCCAATAACTGATACTTCATAATGCAAGAATTGATCTGATTCTTCCAATTTATTTAGCTGATAAAAATCCATGTTCCACAATACCATTAATCTTCCATATGACGCACTTGATAAATTATCATCATATTGCCAATTAGGAGCTATAAACTTGCAAGCTTTTCTAGTTAATTTTGCATTCAACTTAGTTTCACTCACACACATAATATGAATATTTTCCTCATTCATCAATTTCTTAATTTCTTTTTGTTTTGAGAGCAAATGCCCTCCTATAATGTTCCAGTAAGCTATATTTTTCATCAACATCATGTATTAGGAATAATTAAGTTACTTGGATGCCTCCTTGTATGTCTTGAAAACTTCCCTGAAAAGTTTAAGTCTTTGCAGTCTGATTTTGGCTGAATATCATCAATATTGCTTTCAAAACCATTGTCTATATCCATCATTTCATCGGATTTATTTGACTTGTTACTCTTTGGTTTCCTGCCTCTTTTAACTGTCATGCTGGGTGAATTATTATTTCGCTCAGTCAATTTAACAGTAGACTTCTCCATCGTAGAAGGAAGAGAGGAAGGTGGTTTAGGAATTGATGATATTGGAGGAGGAAGGATTATATTAGAAGGAGGAGATAAATGAGAGTATGGAGAGGAATTATTATTTGAAAGAGGTTGATCAGGTACCTTACCAATACCTTCTACCATTTCATTATCCGATTTGCTATTATCACCTTCACAAAAATCAGCAAGAATTGAGAAAGAATTGTATGAAATCACATTATTAGACTTTGGAGCTGCATTACACTTTCCTTTTGATTTTTCTTCCTTATCAATCGGTAACTTATAATCATCCTTACTATTGATATTATTCAGGAGCTCAACAGCCTGCATACCATTTCCTTTTCCAAATTCATCCTTGTTTATATCTGACTTTTGTTTATTACTGACCACTGGAATAGACTCCTTTTTTTTCCATACCTTAGTCTTCTTCTTGTGAAAAACAAAATTATTTTCTTCCAAATTCATTGAATTATTAATTTGAGAAAGATTTTTAGTCAACAACTTTGTATCGAAAGGCTCCTTAATATATCTAGCATCTTCAGAAAAATTATTCCCATAACTAATATCATCAAATTCCACATAGCTGTTATCCAATTTAGTTTCCAAACACTCTTCTCTAGAATGCCCAAACACTTTACAAACATCACAAATTCTAGGTCTCCGATCATACTCAATTCTCACTTTATAGCTTCCTTCACCCAAACCATCAATTTCAACATAATCAGGAAGAATTTGATTAGGTTCTATTTCTATCAATGCCTTTGCATATTTAAATCTTTTAAGCTTTTCTGTATTTTCATCAAAACAAATCAGTCTACCAATATGACATGCTAGCCAATTTATACCCATTAGAGTCCATGCAATCGTAGGAATTTTATAAAAATGAACCCATATTGGAACTCTTCTTATACTAGCTTGTACACAGCCTATAGAAGGATCCCAATTATTGATTATGAACATTTTTCCTTTGATGAAAATGGGGTCAGATTGAAGTATATGAAATTTGTCTTGCTCATTCGAAAATTTGAAGTAAAAATTCTCATTATCAGATTTGATATCTACTTCACCTTTAAGTTTCCAAAATCTTCTAAGATGATTAACAACTGTAAGATAAGAAAGAGTACCATCCAGAAAAAATCCTACCAAATGATCACTCCAAAATTTAAGTCCTTCATTTTTCACTTCCTCTGGTAATTGCTTTGGCTTTCTATCTTTAATGATATCGAAATTTCGAGGAATATAGACTCTTGCATTCCTAGGCTTATTTTTGAAAAGAGATGACCAATTGGGAAAAACTTTACTCTGTACACCTGCCTCACCAATAAAAGAAACATCCTCAATTTTCCTAGAATTCTCGCAAGATATCCCAATACCAGAATTACTCTGATCAATTTTATCATGATCAACACTATTCCCAGTCTCTAATGAAGAAACATTAGATTCAAAAAAACAAGAAGAAGGAAAAGGACGCTCAGCATTACTATTCAACAAAGAAGAAGAATTATTCTCAGATACTAAATCCCGATTAAAAGCAGACTTAGAAATGGTAGACGGATGAAAAGGAGAGGAGAGTGGAAGAGTATTGGAAGAATCAGGAATGGGCTTGGAAGGAGAAGATGAATTAGGGATCGGGGAAGAAGAAAGAAGACTAGGGGAAAGGGATGAAGGGGAAGATAGAAGAAGACTAGTAGAAAGGGGTGCAGGTAAATTGGAAGAAGAAAGATGCCTAGGAGAACGAGGAGGAGGAAGCGGGGGAGGAGGAGGAGACAAAATCAAAGAAATAGGAGAATGGATCGAGGGAGGAGGGGGAAAAGAAGCCGCCATCACTAAGTATTCAAATTAGCTTGAAGGGATTTCTTTCATTCTGTTGTATTTTATTTTAACTCTGATGTTTATATAGTAGCTTCATGAACTACTATTTTATCTATTCCGCTGCGTATTATTGTATTACTCTGTGTCTGTGATTCTGTGATTGATTTATTTACTGTATATGCTGAGTTTGCCAAATTTAAATTAACAATCTATTATTTTGAATTATTCAAGTCCGACATGTGTGGATTTATTGTCGATTTGAATGGTCCAAAATAGTGGGTCGTTACAGTTGGTATCAGAGCTTTGGCTCTAGGCGAAACTTAGCATATATTGTAAATTTATTTACAGAATCACTTTCGTTCGAGTTTAATCTCTTCCTTTTGACTTGATTTCCTTTGAACTTTGGAACGTTCCCTACAGTTCCAAAATTCATTCTTGTCTCTCTCTATTAGTATTCTTTTGATTCTGGAGTATCCCATAACTTCACTTTGAATGATCTCTATATGAATAGGCGATCCCACCAATCTTTGAATGAATTGTGAAGGGGTGAAACTCCTTTACAATTGGCATTGATTCACCGGAGATTTATATATCCCTCGATTTAGATGTTTCTATCTCTTGTTATGCCGAATTCTATCTCTGGCGATCGAATGTCGATTTGCCTCAGAATTCTGCACCAATCTTATTTTGAAGTCACGGTTGACCCTAGAGTCATCCGCGATTTATAAAAATATATCTATCTTGTATTTTGTAATCTCATCTTTGTTCGAGACTATCTTCAAGTCAAAATTCTATCCGATTGGAGTCCCTCTAATTTGAATCTCTATCATTGTTTTGAAATACATTTTTGAATCATCCTTTGAAAATCGGGTTTGTTTGTATTTTTAGAAAGTGTTTTATATACTGAAATTTTTATTTTGATAAGTATGATTATATTCTACATATAAAAGTGAAATGTTTTCGATAAAGATTATATACTTTTTCTAAAATGAGAATTTGAGGTTTCGAAAGGATTTGTAATTTTGAAAAATTATATAAGAAATTTGATTTATCTAAAAATGATTTATAATTGAAGGATTTAAATTTGAAATTCGAGAATTGAACTTCGGTATGTTGAAATTGGTTTTAAGATTTTGAAATATATAATAATAATATGATTTAAAAGTATTTTCCGAATAAGAAATGTTTCAAATGATTTTAATGAGTTTCGAATGATTTCGAAGAAATTTCAAAAGAAGTTTGAGAAAATAGAAGTCCAGAACTCACTTATGTCGCTGGAAAATAATTTTGGTGATGAGTGCACGCATCATCGACATTGATTTTCGAGTTTCAGAGTGAAGGATAGGCCACTTCAGTAGCTTTGCTATGCGAGTGATTTTGTGAAACCATTTTGATTTCAAATTATGAAGTATGATTTGATATTCGAAAGATATATGTATATATATATTTGAAATGATTTGAAGTAAGCCGGTGTTCAGTCCTCGAGTTTTTGATTTGATTTGATATAACCCTATCTTTTGGAATTGATTTACTGATTTGTTGGTGATTTCCAACTCTTGGATTGAAATATGATTTCTTCGACTATTTTGAAGGTTCAAGCACTTCCAAATCAAGGTTAACTTTTCGAAGCTAAGTAATTTTGAAAAATATAAAGTATATAAGTTTGGTATGTATGATTTAAGTATGTAGTAATGATTTAAATAAGTTGAAACTGTTTTGTTAAGTAAATGAATAAGGCTATTTTGAATTTCTAATATGAAATTTAGATTTGAAATGTTTTGAAAAGAATTTGGTCTTCAAAATATTTTGAATAAAATTTAGTTTAAATGTTTTAACTAGGTAACATCTTTATAAAACTATATATTTAACAAGTTGGAATAGATACATAAGTTGTACGTATGCTGTTTTATTCACATAAATAATTTGATCCAAGTTTGAGTACACAAGTTCGAGGTGAATTACACCATTTCGTGTTAGGATTTTTCATTTGATTCTCGATGGCGAATATTTGATATGTATTTTGGGCTTGATTCTAGAATTCTCTATCATAGTATATGGCTATGCAAGGAGACTGATGGCTCTAGTCGAGAAACCATATCGAAATCCGCATTAGGGAAGTTGAATGGACAATACTAGTTCGAAAGCGAACTTGTGTGATCGAGCGAGCGATCAAATGTGATTTTGCGAAATGATGACATATGTACATCTTATATTCTAAAACCATTCATATATTTTGACACTGAAATTGAAAGCTGTCGGGTTAGAATATCTTTGCTTACTAAAAGAAAATTTCCAATTTAAATTACAAAGATATATAACCCATAAAAGCAAAGATGTTCAATCCCATATGGCTCTTCATACAACGAAATTTATTTTGAAAATTTTGATCCTTATATAAGATGGACCTTATGTAAGTATAAGATGAGTTTGAAAACAATTGATTTTGGAAATGAATTGGTTGACTTAAATTATATTGATTTAGAAACCTGGATTATTTTCTAAATTTATTATGTTGGAAACTTTGAAACTAAAGATATTTAAATTGAGAAGGAATAATTTGGTGGGATTGTATATGATTTTGAAACTGAACTGATATTGAAACAAATTGAAATTTGAGAACCTTATTTTACTAAATACCTGATTTGGGAGTTATCGAACTTCTATAAAAATTGGTTTGTATAAATATGATGTTGATTCGAAAACTATGGATTTGAAAAGGTACTCAATTTGAATAGTGAAATCTTATATAATTGAAGTCTATATAAGTGTGATTTGATATACTATTGATTTGGGAAAGTATTTGATTTGAAAATGAAATCTTATATATAATGGACTTTATATAAGTATGATATTTGAAATTAATTTGAAAGGTACTATATGATACATATTTTCGAAGTAAAGATATGGAAAGTGCCTTCTGCTTGATATCCGATTTGTGGCCACATCTTGGATTCATTCTATCAATATTATTCTCTCTGATTTTTGGTTTTCCGGATATGATACTCGAGTTTCCATCGAATTCCATGGCGTTACCCATGGTCTTACGAACGTGGATGCATAGCGCAACTGCCTGGCTGAGATGGCCTAGGGGTACGTATTGTTTCCTGGGGGATCCAAGCGTAACCATTGTGTATCTTGCATCTATGTAGGTCGCATTAGTAGCGAAACCGCCTGGCTGAGATGGCCTAGGGGTACGGATTGTTTCCTGTGGGACCCAGGCGTAACCATTGTGTATCCTGCATTCTACTAGTCATCATGGCGTAACTCGCAGGGCTGAGAAAGCTTATGGATATGGATTGTTTCCTGGGGGATCCAGGCGTAACCATTGTGTATCTACGAACCATGGTTAGACAAAGGTTTGTTTGTTTTTTTTTGTTTGGATTGTACTTTCCATATCTGGTTTTAAAAGTTTTCCAGTATTTTCACTGGGTGTTGAAACAGGTCTACTAAGTACCTGGAGAATTCTAGTTTTGCGCCTGATCAACGCACTACCAGAGTCTACAGGAACAAGGATAAACTTGTTGAAACATCGAGTTATAAAAGTATTTTCGGAAGGAAAATTTGTTTCGATATAAAAGTATTTTATTGTAGAGGTATTTTATTATAAAAGTATTCCCAACAAAGAAATTCTGTATTAATATTCGAAATTGAAATTCTCATGGTTTAAATTAATTATTCGTGCCCGATTCTATTCTTTTGAATCTACCTTATCTGCTCAACTTTATTTATTCTCCTATATTCTCTTTTCCGAATCTATCTTCTTTCTTTCCTTCTTTTGAATATATCCTTTAAAATATTGTTTATTTATATACTACCTAGTTTAATAGTAAATTTTTTAATGTTTTATAAATAATTGATCCCATAATTAATTGAATGGATCTAATAAAATAAGGAATCTATTAAATATTAATTAATTTAAATAATAAAAAAAAGTATATGGTTTTAAATAAATTGTTTAAATTGTTTTCCAAAGTCTAATTTTTCATCAGGTTGTTTCTATTTCTCCTACTTTGTTCCTTTTCGGGGACGAAAAGTTTTGAGTGGGGGAGAGTGTAACGACCCGTAGATTTTAATAAATTTTATAACGTATTTAATTTGATTTTTGAGAAATTTTAAACAATAATATTTTAAAATAAAAATGTAATATTTGTCAGCTAAATCAATGGGTGACCGTTGCTTTTAAAACTGCTCATATTTTATTTGGTACGTTTAATTTCTATTTGTTCCGTTCTTTTCCCTGTTGCCTTTTTCATCCTTGATTTTTTGGTGCTATTGGCTTCAACAAACGTATCATATTTAGTACAAATTATATATATATATATATATTCCTTACCTTACCTGTGTCTTTTCTTTGTCTGCTCCTCTTCTTTACAAGCAAATTTTAAAGTGCATTAAATAGCTTTTCAGCTGAAATTAAGGGGATTAAACCTATTAGCATCAAAATTGGTCACTAACCTCGTAGAGAAAGATTATGTAGAGATATAAGTGATGAAGGTAAATTAAACAGAGAAGACAATGCTAATTTAAATGCAGAAAATAAGAACACCAGATTTATAGTGGTTCAGCGTAATTGCCTACATCCACTTTGAGGTTAAACTTTATTGATCTTCTTAATGATTGATTACAAATACAATTCGTAGATCAAATGCTTGAATGAAGTTGCTAAGTAAAGAAGATGGATCTGAAAAATGGCAGAGTCTCCCCAGTGTTCTCCTAAAAAAAGGTCCTTTTCACTGTGCCCCTGCCCCTCTATTTATAGACAAAGATGGGTTGGACTTCCCAGGTGGGCTCGGCAGCTGAACACTCTGGCCCAAATACAGTGGTCGCCGTATGCCGAACAAAATAGGCCGAACGCTAACGATGCCGAACCACCCTCTCTATGCCGAACGGTATGTTTGATGCGTGGGAAGAGTGGAATGAATGTCAGTCGAAGCCGAACGTGCCTTTGCCCGAACGAAGCGCCTGGTCGAACGTTGTCTATGGCCGAACGTTGGTGCTGGCCGAACGATAGCTTTAACCAAACAATGCTTCTGACCGAACGTTGTCTATGGCCGAACGATGGCTCTGGCCGAACGTTGGCCTTTAGCCGAACGGTGTCTCTGGCCGAACGATGGTTCTGGCCGAACGATAACTTTTGACGAACAATACAACCATGCCGAGCAGTTGTATACACCGAATGCCTCCCGATGTCGAACGCTTTTGGATGCCGAGTACTCCTGGATGCCGAGTGCTCCTAGATGCCGAGTACTCTTAGATGCCGAGTACTACTAGACGCCGAGTACTACTAGATGCCGAGTACTACTAGACGCCGAGTACTACTAGATGCCGAGTGCCCCCAGATGCCAAGTGCTCCTAGATGCCGAGTACTCCTAGATGCCGAGTACTAGTTGCCTGGTCAAATCTCCAGGAAACAGTTGCCCCCCAAAGTGTATCACGTGACCGAACGTGGTACGCTTTGAGTCATGTAACCTTTTCGTCTCGTTTTAAATCCTTGACTAACCTCGAACGGAGATGCCTTCTTGAGAATTCCATTGGTTTAGGTGTGTGCCGAGCGTGTTCTAAATGCCGAACAAGACATTCGTGACCGAACGATGCTTTCTGGCCGAATGATCCTTCAGTGCCGGACATCATTATATGCCGATGCCGAACGACGTGACTTTGACCGGTTCCACCGGATGTAGCCTTTTCGACTTCTTCGGTTTTCCCTATAAAAGCCAACACCTCCATCCTTCTTTCCCTTTTCACACTTCTAACACTTCTGCCTTGCTCCTGCCGAAGCTACCAGCCAATATACAATTCACCGATTCCTCTCCAGTCTTCACCTTTCCAACTAGGTACCGATCCTTTCACCTAAATGCAGTCTTTACGCCCGAACTCCCTTAATTGGTGGGATAAATCAAGCCTTGACTAAAGTGTCTGAGTCACGCGATGAGGGTGGAAGGAAGAATAAATAGAGATGGGTTTTCTAGGAAGTCGTTGGTAGACATACTGTGGTTCGGCATAAGTATTATATGCCGGACCATATTGGAGGAAGGAGATAAATGGAGGAAGTAGGAGATGATTAGGGGCATCGAGCGGTATGGTCTGGTACGACTTGCCGAACGATGTGCCCTCGTGGTTCGGTGTGGATGGAGGAAGAGATGAGGCCAATGTTAAGGACAGCGTGCCGATGGTCATCTCAACCCAACCGTCACAAACACCGTACCATGCTTAGGCTAAAACATGCCGAACGAAGCGAGGCCGAACACGACTCACATGCCGAACAACAACTTAGCCGAACCAAAATTTAGCCGAACACAGACTTAGCCGAACAATGACTTAGCCGAACAATGACTTAGCCGAACAATGACTTAGCCGAACAATGACTTAGCCGATTAGTTGCAAATGCAGAACACTTATTAACTACATCTACTCGTATAGTAAAGCAAGAAACAGGGCCCAAGCATTCTAGCATATGTAAAGTCGACCCGGATCACTAACTTCCTATCGTCATCAAACATAAATCTGAACTTAGATTATCATACATTTTCGGGATCTGGAATTGCAATCACCAAAAGGCAGGCTTCTGGGGACGGTCAGCGATGACGGTCTTCGAAGGCGATGACTTAACGCTCAATTTTATATCAACAACTTTGCGACCTTCAAACTTTCAACGCTTTTACACGATTGCTTGCACTAGTTCACACACCACATGGGGGGAATATTCGTGTTGTTAATTCTAACGTTCAACGTTTTTCAAGTATAGTTTTCGCAGGCACTTAGACAGATTCATTATTTATTGGGGATGTCTAAAAAGTCTAGCTCCGCCACTATATCTGATAGGCCTGGGCCGTCATCAAGGCAAGAAGCCTCTGATACTTCAAATCCGTCGACTTCCCTTGCCCATAACTTAGCACACGATGCCCTGGAGGCAACAATTCTTTTAGACAATCCGATCGACCCATAAGCTTCGAAGATCAATGAAGCCGCACTTCGACGAATATGTTCCATCCATGGGATTCCTTTCGCCGATGTGTTAGTCCCGTCGCGACACGATCGTCCTCACCTGCCCCCAGTCGGATATACCACCTGCAATAAGTTCATGTGTTGGATGGGCAGAGTGCCTCCGTTTAATTTATTTCTTCGGGACGTGTTGCAGTATATAGACATTGCCCCATCCCAACTGCATCCAAACAGTCACGCGTTTCTATACGGGACCTACCTACTCTTCATGGCCGTCTTCTCTAGGCCTCCAACTTCAGGCGACATCAGATACATTTACATGATCAAGAGACGGAAAGATAGCCCCTCCTTCATGTTCCTCGAGCCGTACCACAAATGCCAAATCTTGACAGGAGCATGCAGCAAATTTGCCCTGTACAAACAGGAGTGGTTCTACGTGCGTTGCCCTCCTGGTTTTGCGAGGAGATGAGTTGAAGGCAGTAAGTCTCTTCGTTGAGTCATCATTCGCGTTTAATTGGAGTTATGCTTTTTCTAACTCCTTGTTTCATCTTTTCAGGTATCAACCCGCGTCCGGAGGGCCGAGGATATTCTGAGGCCATTAGAGCCCTTCCTGCCGAGGAACGAGACATCCGAACCATCATTTCAAATGAATGATTGTCGAGGTTCGGCTTGCTAGCCCCTGGTCGTCGGACTAGCCTCCCGGAGGGCGTCTCCATTCCCAAGCCAACATCCGGTAAAGGGAAAAAACAAGTTGGATCGTCATCACGCTACACTCCCGACACGCACGAAGAAGGTGAGCACAAAGAGGAGAAGCTCCTGAGACTCAAGGCGAGAATGTGGGTCCCGTTTGGAATCCGTCGATCAAAGTTCATGACATTGAAACGTCATCCTCCCCTTCGAAGGGAAAGAAGAGGTTAAAATACAAGATTCGGAAGGAGAAAGTTGGCGGAACTTCAAAAGTTACGCCTATCCCGCCAGAGAAAGAGGCTTCCTCACAGCACCTAGAAAGTTCTCTAAGGGGTTTGTCGAACCTCTCCATCCCCGACGATATACTTAATTACGGGTTCGACGATCCTGAAGCCCTCAAGTTTTCTTCGCCCGCTAGAGGCAATGCGGGAGTTCAACTCCCAGTCTAGGGAGACAATACTCCGATTAGTAAAGACAAAAGAACTGGTCCGTCGGGGGGAACACTAGGACACACACGCACATTCGCATTCCATCATACACTTCAAGTTTATTCTTATTTCCCGGATTTTTCTCAACTCATTGTTACCTCTATTCTTTGTAGGTGACATGGGGCGCTCTCACGGACTCGATCGCCTTCATGGTTCTTCGATATTTCATCATCCCGGACGGGATTCAGGTTTAGGCAGACGCAGGGACAGAGATGATTATGAAGATAGAGACAACCGTCCCCGCGATTCGTCTCATCGTAAGAAGGCATATTCCCAATCTTCACAGTCCCGTGTTCCTCTTCCTCCAACTGAACCGGATAGAGAGAAGTCTTCACAGAAGGGGTACCAACCCGACGCTCCTCGAGAACAACACTCTGGTTCATCAAGTACAAGGCAAATTCGGGAGCAACGAAAAAGAGCAAAACTTCCAAAGCCTCCTCCCCCTACTCCCGCGGTTGACCCAAATGTAGCAGAAAAGATGGTCGATCTTAAGGCCAAATTTCCAAAAATTTGCTTTGATGGTCTGAAATTCCTCCCAGCCATTCATCATATCCCTAGGCACGTGAAGCAGAGTGCCATTGCCTGCAACAACGACGTCTATGTTCAACATGACGCGTTTGTACACTTGGTTGAAAAGATCTCGGAGGTGTCTGTGGAGCGAGAATATGAAATTGATCGTCTGAAATTGGAGGCTGGCTGTGACAAGAACATCATCAAGCATCAAGACGAAGAGCTCGCTTCGTATAAGTCGAAGCTGGAAGCCGCTGAGAAAAGTGCAAAAGATACTGCTGAGGCAGTTACTCGTTTAGAGATGGCTCACAAGAAGGAACTTGATGAAGCAGTCCAGCGTAGCGGTGCCCTTGCTTTAGAAAAAGATTCTATCCAAAAAGAAAGGGACGCGCTTGCCACACAAGTCAGAGAGTTGAAAGAATTACTCTCCAAGGAGAAAGAGGATAAAGTAGCTGCTCAAGAAGAGTCACAACGATATTGTGACGAAATCGTTGCTACTCGGCTTCTGAAAACGAAGCTCGATGACGAACTTGCTGGGGTTGAAAAAATGAAAGACAAAGCCCGTGAGGAGGGCAAAAGAAAAGCTGCGGAGGAGATTGACTCTCGCCTCGAGGCGACCGCAGAAGCCGGTAGGGAAGAGGTCAAGTGTATGTTTGACCCGTTGATTGCTGAGTATGGTGCCCGCGTCCTTATGCATCGCGACTTGACATTCTTGGGCGAGGGCTATCTCGAATCCCTAGCCGCGGCCTGGGAAACTTTAGTGAAGATCAGGAAGATCGAGTCGGGCTCTGAGGAGGTTGATGAGGATGCCCTGGTGAAGGAGTTTCTTAGGGAACGAGCCAGTGGATTTATCCGCACCATTGGCGCTTTATAGCAGAGGCTCTCCCCTTTCAAAAGAGAAAAGTGATGAAGCTGACCCATCTGGGGCTAAGACTATGGCTCCTCATACTGCTGCTCCTCCTACTGCTCAACCGGCCGGTCGGCCGACACTTGACCCATTCGAGCAGCATGCCGGCTACGATCCTGAAGATCCCGGGCTCGGCGTTCATGTGCTATCTCCTATTCTGGAGGGTGAAACTCTACGCGCAACCGATAGTCAGCCAGAACCCGGTAGGGAACTCTTCTCTTTTAGAAGTTAAAAGATCTGTTACTTTCCAGCAGTGGTTATTCGTTCTAACGTTCATTCTTTATGTTTTCATGCAGGCTGCTCTGGTCCCGAGCCAACTCCGAGGAGCAATGACGCCAAGGAGGAGGCAGAGAAAAAAAGCGATGTTGCTCACGCGGGAGTAACTCCTGGCCCTGACGCTCAAGTGATCGGGGCGCTAGATGATGATAAGCTTGACACTTCATCTCCTGTCGAAGGGAGTGATGAAATCGAAATCACTGGCGCCTCTGAGCATACCTCAAAGATGAGCATGAAGGAACGCCTTGCCGAAGAGGAGAAGAAAAAGGTCGAGGTCAAAGTCGAACCTGAAATACTGGAACTTACCGACCCACGGAACAGACCTCTGAAAATCATTCTCCCGGGTAGGTCTAAACCATTGGATGTTCCGTCTCCTACTCCTGACTCCGCTTCTTTAGTGAGCAAGAAATCCAAGAAAAAGCGTGAGGGAGAGGAGTCATCGGAAAAAACAAAAGAAGACAAGAAGAAGAAACCGAAGAAATAATCGCTACACTCGTTCAACGAGTTCCTTGCTTAAGTCTTGTAATTACTTTTATCTTTTGTCTCTGTAGTTTGTATAGATAGGTTCTTGACTCCAAGTTTTGGAGGAATAACTGTGTAACCCCATTTTGAACTATTGAACGAAGTTTTAGTTTCTTTTTCGCTTGATTAATTCTCTTACTTTTCTTTGGTTTGCTGACTAACCGTGGTCATAACTCAAGTTCTTATGAGTTGCATTATTTCCCAGTCCATTCTCGTGTTGTTCAAACATTTCCAGATGTGGCATACTTCTTGTCCCACATTTCTTGAGTACTTGGACTTTTTTCTAAATCCGTGCTCCAGGGATTTAGAGTAAGTTGATCCGCGTTCAAGGGATTCGGAGGTTCGCAACGTTTATACTCTAGTCCTTACTCCGGGGACTTAGAGTTGTCCGGTCCGCACTCTGGGGACTCGAAGGTTGAAGTCGTTTATATCCTAATCCGCGCTCTGGGGACTTAGAGTACTCCGATCCGCGCTCTGGGGATTCGGAGATTTGAAATTGCTTATACCCTAGTCCGCGCTCTGGGGACTTAGAGTACTCCGATCCGTGCTCTGGGGATTCAGAGATTTAAAATCGTTTATACTCTAGTCCGCGCTCCGGGGACTTAGAGTACTCCGGTTCGCGCTTTGGGGATTCGGAGATTTGAAATCGTTTATACTCTAGTCCGCGCTTTGGGGACTTAGAGTACTCCGATCCGTGCTCTGGGGATTCGGAGATTTGAAACCGTTTATACTCTAGTCCGCGCTCTGGGGACTTAGAGTACTCCGATCCGCGCTTTGGGGATTCAGAGATTTGAAATCGTTTATACTCTAGTCCGCGCTCTGGGGACTTAGAGTACTCGATCCGCGCTCTGGGGATTCAGAGATTTGAAATCGTTTATACTCTAGTCCGCGCTCTGGGAACTTAGAGTACTCCGATCCACGCTCTGGGGATTCAGAGATTTGAAATCGTTTATACTCTAGTCCGCGCTCTGGGAACTTAGAGTACTCTGATCCGTGCTCTGGGGATTCGGAGATTTGAAACCGTTTATACTCTAGTCCGCGCTCTGGGGACTTAGAGTACTCCGGTCCGCGCTCTGGGGACTCGGAGATTGAAGTCGTTTATACGAGTTCGTACATCGTACAGGATAATGTAGTTCGAGTAATTCGTCACCCGACTATGAGATATAGAAACATCAATAGTTTGTGGAAAATACGGCTTCAAGCCTTCATTAATGAAAAACAACTAAACTGCTTGATTACATAGTTAAAATATGGGCGTAGCTTACGTGATGCAATCACCAAGCAATAGGCCAATTTCTCGATTTTAGGGTAATTTCTTTCTTCCCCCGTTAAACGCTTGCTAACATAATACACCGGCTTCTGGATTCGGTCCTCCTCACGAACTAAAGCCGCACTTATCGCATGCGGGGATACAACCAAGTATACGTACAACATCTCGTGGTTTACTGGTTTTGACAGCACTGGTGGACTCTCCAGATGCCTCACCAGATCCCGGAATTCTTTCTCACAACTAGACGTCCATTCGAAATTCCTCTTCCCTTTCTTTATTATATCAAAGAAAGGGATGCACTTGTCAGTTGCCCTGGATATGAATCGACTTAGCGCAGCTACTTTTCCATTCAGGCTCTGTACCTACTTTATAGTCTTGGGCACTTGCACATCTCGAATAGCTTGGATCTTTTCTGGGTTAGCTTCAATTCCCCTTGCGTTGACGATGAATCCCAAAAACTTCCCCGACGCAACGCCGAAGGAACACTTCAGAGGGTTGATCTTCATCCCGTAATACCTGAGTATGTCGAACATTTCAGCCAAGTCTCGAATGTGGTCGTTTGACTGTCGTGACTTCACGAGCATTTCATCCACATAGACTTCCATCGTCCTACCAAGCTGGTCCTTGAACATTCGATTCACCAAACGCTGATAAGTCGCTCCTGCGTTCTTCAGTCCGAAGGGCATTACTACATAGCAATATAGCCCGACATCTGTAACGAAGCTGGTGTGTTCTTGGTCCGGAATATGCATCGGGATTTGGTTGTATCCCGAGTATGCATCCATGAATGATAACAGCTCATGTCCTGCGGTGGAGTCGACCAACTGATCGATCCTAGGTAACGGGAAACTGTCCTTGGGGCATGCTTTGTTCAAGTTGGAATAATCTACGCAAGTTCTCCATTTCCCATTCGCCTTTTTTACCAGCACGGGGTTGGATACCCATTCAGGGTAGAGGGCGTCGCGGACGAACCCATTGGCTTTGAGTTTGTCCCCCTCCTCTCTGAGAGCAGCGGACATCTCCAGGTCCATTCCTCTCCTCTTTTGTTTAACCGGGACGTATTTCGGGTCTATGTTCAACATATGACTCGTGATGGTGGGAGAAATCCCACACATATCAGAATGCGTCCAGGCGAAAACATCAAGATTCGCCCGGAGAAAGTCACTAAGGTCTTCAGTCATTGCGGGGCCAAGCTGTGATCCGATCTTCAGTATTCGCGAAGGATCGTTTCGGCTGATTGAAATGTCAACCGTTAATTCAGCCGGCGCTGCCTTTTCTTCCCTGGGTTTCTCATCATCGTCTCTCGGATCTATGTCTCTGAAGATCCGAGAATTATGCCCGAGCCAGGGCTCGGGCACTACTTGTCAATTATCTGTATTAAGGATGCGGACGGGATTGTCCGCAACCTTTCCTTCCTCCCTCTGATGGGCCTCTCGGAGCTCAGCCACATAACAGGAACGACCAGCTGCTTGGTCGCCATGAACAATACCTACTCCTTTGTCAGTTGGGAACTTCAAAGTTAAGCACCACAGGGCTAATGCTGCCCTAAACTCAGCCAGGGCCGGTCGGCACAAGAAAACATTATACGGAGAATCCACATCCAAAACTACGAAGGGTAGGATTTGCACCCTCCGACGCTCGCCTTGTCCTAGTTCAACTGGTAACTCAACATACCCCATTGCATCGGTCGCTGCGCCATTAAAGCCGTGTATGCGAGCTTTGGATGGTTTCAAGTCCTTTGTTTCCATTTTCATTTGGTCATAAGCCTTCTTGAAGATGATGTTGACAGAACTTCCACAATCAATCATAATTCTTTTCACATAGGCCGGTCCGATCATCGCAGATATGACCATCGGGTCGATGGTTAGAGCCTCTACTTGGTCAGCATCTCTGTTTCTAAACACTATATCGTCTGTCATTACGCGCTGCTGCTTAGCAGGGTCCCATCCTCCACGTTCGAACAGCACTCAAAATCTGCATGCTTCAGGGAACTTGCGTACCGCTCCATCTCTTGCCAATTCTTATCCGCGGGGTGAGGTCCGCCGATGATTGTATTTATGACTTGTCTACCCACAGTTCGGGCAGGCTCCTCGGGATGACGCGGAGCTGGTGCACGACCTGGGTTGGATGTTCCCTGTCCTCCTTCCTATGGATCCTTCACAAATTCTTGCAAATTCTTTTGCCTGATCAACTTCTCGATAGCGTCGTGCAGGTGTCTGCACTCTTCCGTATTGTGCCCATAAGTCTCATGGAAGCGGCAATATTTCCAGGTCCGCTTCTGTTCCCCGGTTGATTCTTTTGGACGTGGCCTTCTATACTGAAAAGTATTGCAGGTTGATAGGTAAATGTTCTCAAGAGACGCATTCATCGAGGTATACTCGTTGTAGCTTGGCACTCTCGATTTCCACTTTCCCGCTTCTCTCTTCTTCCCTTGATTTCTTCCTCCGGACTCCTTGGGCTGCCCAAGCTTGTTCTGGACATTGACTTGGACCTTTCCTGAGTTGTCCCCGGACTGCTTCACAGCAACGTTGCTTTTCGTGGACTCTTGGACAGGTCCTGGTGCCTTATCTCGTCTTACCCACCTAGCTTCCTCTCTTCTTATGAACTGGCGTGCCTTTGAGTAGAAACGCTCTAGCATAGTCGGAGGTTTTCCTGCCAACCAGTCTCCAAACTCAGAATCTGAATCCACACATCTCATCATAGCCATTAGGATTGCATGATCATTGGGATTACTGACTTCCGTTGCCGCAACATGGAATCTTTGTAAATATTCCTTCAATGACTCCCCAGGACTTTGGATTACACTTGACAGAGACATTACGTCCTTTGGACGAGTAGTGTGTATCCTGAACTGCTCAATAAACTTCTTTGCCAACTCATCGAAATTGGATACAGACCGCGGAGGAAGTCGGGTGAACCACATAGTAGCGATCCCAGATAGAGTAATTGGAAAGCATCTACACTTGGTGGCATCATTTGCTCTAGCTTAATCCATCATCCACTCATACCTCATGACATGCTGTCAGGGGTCAGTCTTTCCCTCATACGCAGTGATAGTAGGCATACTAAACTTCTTGGGGTACGCCGCCCGCAGCACAACTTCTGTGAATGGAGTATGACTTCTTGATACTCCCCAATCATCATTTGATAAGCCCTGATTTTCTTTCATCAATTGCCTGACCATGGCTGTCTGATCTGGTGTCTGTATGGAAGGTGGGAGGTTAGAGTCTCTTCTACGCGATTGTCCATGTTGATGCCTCCTCTCCTGGCGATCTGCCAAACGTGCATCTTGAGGTTCGACATCGTTAGCGTTTTGATGGTCTGGGCCTCCAGCCTCCATCCGCACTCCGGTTTCAAAGTTTCCAGCTCCTGCTTGGTCACGGTCTCCAGCTGTTTGAACAGCAGCATCTGCCCGTGCAGCTTCAGTCTTACGGCGTCTGCACCTGGGAGGTTCATCAGAGGAAGTTGAGCTGTCAGATGAGGAATAAGGAGCGGGATTGCCCCCAGCATTCTATTGCTGCTGTTGAGTGAGTTGTGCCATCAGGTTGGCGTTAGCTTGCATCTGCTCTCCTAGTTGTCTCCTGCTTTCCCTGAGTTCTCTCATCAAGTTGTTGAACTCTATTCTGGTGACAACTGGAGTCTGGTCCTGGGTGGCAATTCCTACACCCGGAATTGCTGGCTGATTGCTAGTTCCTGCTTGTTGCACACTAGCAGTCTCGTGGGCATCCGCATTATGAGAAGCTGACTTGGTACATGGTCTTGCCATTATAGAGTTATTGGTATGAACTCTGAGTAAAATCAACGGATGTCCGATCAATGAGTCGGATCTTCTTTGGGGGATTTGTTCAATCCAGTAGCTTCAAAGTAGATCCTTGAGGTCTGAGAATTCAATTCTCAGTGAAAGCACCAAAGTGTTAGCACCAAAATTGGTCACTAACCTCGTAGAGAAAGATTATGTAGAGATATAAGTGATGAAGGTAAATTAAACAGAGAAGACAATGCTAATTTAAATGCAGAAAATAAGAACACCAGATTTATAGTGGTTCAGCGTAATTGCCTACGTCCACTTTGAGGTTAAACTTTATTGATCTTCTTAATGATTGATTACAAATATAATTCATAGATCAAATGCTTGAATGAAGTTGCTAAGTAAAGAAGATGGATCTGAAAAATGGCAGAGTCTCCCCAGTGTTCTCCCAAAAAAAGGTCCTTTTCATTGTGCCCCTGCCCCTCTATTTATAGACAAAGATGGGTTGGACTTCCCAGGTGGGCTCGGCAGCTGAACACTCTGGCCCAAATACAGTGGTCGCCGTATGCCGAACAAAATAGGCCGAACGCTAACGATGCCGAACCACCCTCTCTATGCCGAACGGTATGTTTGATGCGTGGGAAGAGTGGAATGAATGTCAGTCGAAGCCGAACGTGCCTTTGGCCGAACGAAGCGCCTGGTCGAACGTTGTCTATGGCCGAACGTTGGTGCTGGCCGAACGATAACTTTAACCAAACAATGCTTCTGACCAAACGTTGTCTATGGCCGAACGATGGCTCTGGCCGAACGTTGGCCTTTAGCCGAACGGTGTCTCTGGCCGAACGATGGTTCTGGCTGAACGATAACTTTTGACGAACAATACAACCATGCCGAGCGGTTGTATATGCCGAACGCCTTCTGATGCCGAACGCTCCTGGATGCCGAGTACTCCTGGATGCCGAGTGCTCCTAGATGCCGAGTGCTCCTGGATGTCGAGTACTCCTAGACGCCGAGTGCTCCTAGATGCCGAGTGCTCCTAGATGTCGAGTACTAGTTGCCTGGTCAAATCTCCAGGAAACAGAACCGTTGCCATTATTTTGTTTATATATTTCAGGTTCTCTGTTGCTTTCGGAAGGAAATATACGTTGCCTTCTTTGTGTATTATTCCACCTGCTTAATTTTAGCATGCATTTCTATTATTTCTCTTTTCTCTTACCTGAAGCATTTATTTTGACTCTTCAATCTCCTTCCGTGTGAAAAAAAAATTTTCAAAACTTCTTGTCCAATCAAATTTATTGCTTTAATAATCTTTCTTGAATCAATGCTTCTAATCGTTGCTATTTCATTGCAGCAAATCATTCATTACTTTACATTTATATCAGTACCTTTAATTGTGACAGTTAATTTCCCTTCGGTTTTAAATTTTGAAACATGCTGCACACGCATATCAATTGCTTAATAAACAGCGTCAATCAAGTGTTTATGTTACTTCTCATTTATTTGATTGCCAACAGTACAAATTCAAACGGTCATCTAGCTTTATTACTCCCTTTATCTTTTGTTCTGCACGATCAAAGAAACGTATAACATACGTACGTTTTTCTTTTTTTTTCATTATTTGATTTGGCTGCAGCTCATATTTTATTTGCGTGTATAAATCATCGTGAATATTTATTGCCTAAAATCCTCACCCGCTACTTTATATTTATTATTTATGTGATACGTTTCCCAATTTGTGCCTATTCGTTTTTCCTACATTACTTGTTTTAACCGCTGAAACATTTTTAACCTTTTGACAGTTCAATTTTTCCACTCTACCCATTTTATATATTTCTTTTCTTCCCCCTCTCCCTGTTCTCTGCTTTCAATATAAATTTGCCAAATCCACCTTCATATTTTCACTCGACAAAAAAAATTATAAAAATAAAAGCATCGCTGCTTCATCTTTTGCCGCCTGGATTTCGTTGCCTTCGCCAATTCCAGAACAAGCCTTCTGCTTCCTTCCCCTCATTTATATACTTATATAAGTAAGTAAGTTGTTTTAAAACTTATTTTGGGTTAATATGCAGTTTTTTTATCAAGATTTGCATGGTTTTGTTATAATATATTTCTTTTATCAAATCATTTTATATGGTGTTATAAGTCGCTTCTTTTTTTTTGTATGATGCGTGTGATCATATAATAGTATAGTATATTATATCATAGTATATTTTATCACTGTTGTTTATGATTTTAAAGTACATATATATAATTTACTGTATGTATATGTTAGTTTTGGATCAAAATACATTAGTATATATAGATATAACTCAGAGCTTTCTATTTCGGGTTAATATATGTACAAACTTATATTTTGTTTTGCTTATGAGTTCTATCTGTTATATATATAAAGGTAGTATATATTCTATTTTTGTTTATATCAATACTTTGCTTTTTGATTTTTTTTATATACGTTTTAATATAATATATATAAACTTATATAAATTTTAAATATGTCTGTTATACAAATTTTACCAGTCATGCATATATTAATTATGTTATAATATGTTATATTAAAAATTGGTTATAGTTTTATATTAGTAATGTGTTTAATTAGATATATATAACAGTTTTGATTTTTATTATACATCAATGTTTTGATTCTTTAATAAATATATGTATATATTAGGGAGCAGTAGTCTTTTGTCGTGTAAAGAAATTTGTGTAAAATTTTGCTTTAAACTTTTATTTTGTTTGAGTTAGTGAGGAGTTTTATAAACATTGGTTTAAATAGAAAAAATAAACTTTTTGTTAGTGTTGTAACTCATTGTTAAAGTTAAAATATATAGTTATTTTGTTTTGATCGGCTATTTTAAGTATTATATATTTGGTTTGTTTTAAAACGGCATCTTATTTTTTTAGGCGTCAGCATGAATTTTTTTAGGTCTGCATATTTATACTTGTTAAGTTGTTCATATTCTAAGATATGTATTCAGTATATTTTTAAGTATGCTTAAAAGCTTGTATATAAGATGAGTACTGACTTTAGGTAAATGTAGGTGTTTTAGATAAATTGTGCTTTATTCTAAAACAATGGATTTTGGAATGTGTGTGTATATAGATATAATATGTGTTTAAGAAATTGTTGTGGGAAATAGTTTAAGTATATAAAAAAAACTTTGTTTTTTAATGCTTGAGTTAAGAATGATGATTTAGAAAATTTTATATTATTTTGATGTCTATTTTCAATTTATGTCAAACTGACCCTAATCGTTCCATGATTCCCCATTATCAGTTATCCGTCGTGCCTGTTTTCTTCATCGAATCATATCCATCCAGCGTTGCTTTGGAATTCGTAGCTCATTTCCTTGTCAAATTTCTCTAGCCTCGAAAGGTGAGCAATCACTCACGATTTAACGTTCTTATATTTATTAAATTTGATTTCAATTGAAACGACAATTGAAATATGTTGCTGTAGTAATTTAAATTGTTATATGTGCTATTATCTGTAACTGTTCACCTGTGGGATATGACACCATATCCTGTTGTTTATATTATATTGTTATTGATGATATATGTCTGTTGTTGTATTTTATATTATTATCTGTTATCACTCTACAAGTTCTCTGTTAGTATAGAATTCACTATGGGTTGAAATGATACATACCCGAACGGACTTTAGAATAGGAGGAAATCGTCATGGGTTGAAATGATAAACCCAAGCGATTTTCATTTGAATTGAAATTGGGATTACTAGTTGAAATGATATCTACCCATATATATTTA
The DNA here is from genome assembly GCA_030737815.1 of Allium fistulosum. Taxonomy (NCBI): domain Eukaryota; kingdom Viridiplantae; phylum Streptophyta; class Magnoliopsida; order Asparagales; family Amaryllidaceae; genus Allium; species Allium fistulosum. Next base: position 537,369,453 of record CM060901.1, on the reverse strand, counting down.
AATTATGGATTGAAATGATAAATATCCGTATCACTTAACCATATGATAGATATATATACAGACACTGTTGGTCCATATATATAAATACTTTGAAATAAATTTTATGGATTTGGGAAGAAATATATGGTTTTAATAAATGTTGATTCTTAAATTATTATATATAAATGGTAATGGTATATAAATAGATTTAATAATAATATATAATTTAATTAAGATTGATTTAATACATATAATATGGTTAAGTATTTAAATTTATGTTTCAAAATAGATTTCGGTAATAATTTGAATAAGTTAAGGTTGGGAAGATAATTTTATTTAATTAAACCGATTTGAAACTTATTGAAATTGGGATTTAAGATATGATTTATAACTTGGGTTTAATTTAAATAATTTAATGAATATTTCTTATTTAAATAAATTTAAGGAAATATTTAGTAAAAATGAAATTTAAGGCTAGTTAAATGATATTGAATTTATTAAGTGAATATTTCTTGATTAAATAATAATAAAGTTAAATCAAGAGCTATATGAAACTGTTAAATTTAACTTTGAAAATGTTGAATATTAAAGCTTTTAAATATATTGAAATTTAAATGGTATATTTAGAACTGAATTGAATTGATGAATTGAGCTTTGAATAAATTTGAATTTGGAATTTGAGTTAATTTGAATCGATTTGTGAGACTTGAGGAAATTAAATACTTTACTTTATAAATTATTTAATGTATATACAATATTTTGGAAAATAGATATTTTTGAAATGAAAATGATATTTTGGTTTTGAAGTATAAATTTATTTGAAATGACCACGGTGTTATAGTGTATATTTCCACCTTGTAGATAGTTCTGAAGATCCTTAGAGGATGGTTATCCCAAACATCCTTTAAGTTACTTGTATTTCAGTTGATATTTCACTTGAGTTGGATTTATTGATATAAGAATGTTAATCCTGACTCGAGTGTTTTGTGTTTTGCTTTACGCTCGGGTCAGACTGAGTGATACAGCATTTGAGACTCACCCTTGGAGTTTAGAGCTTCATTTGGAGATCCAACTATCGATTCAGCTTTCAGCTTTTCCAGTTGATTTGTTCAGAGAGGTCATCTATTCGTACTGAAGACTTCACTGTTTTGAGATATTCTATTGTATTTTATTTTAACTCTGATGTTTATATAGTAGCTTCATGAACTACTATTTTATCTATTCCGCTGCGTATTATTGTATTACTCTGTGTCTGTGATTCTATGATTGATTTATTTACTGTATATGCTGAGTTTGCCAAATTTAAATTAACAATCTATTATTTTGAATTATTCAAGTCCGACATGTGTGGATTTTTTGTCGATTTGAATGGTCCAAAATAGTAGGTCGTAACAATTACTTAATGATAGTAATTGTGAAATTAATTATTCAATGTAATTAATTGAGTTAATCGAATTAGTTCAAGTTAAAATTTCTTAAGTTAATTAATTCAGAATAATCAGTTGATAATTTGGGAAAATATAATTACTTAGAAAAAGTAATTAATAGATAATTACTGAATGTAATTAATTGAATGATGATTTGAAATTTGAATAAATCATTTGTTAATGAATTAAAGGATTAATTAATAATGGCGATTAATTAAGATTAATTTAATAATTAAAGATCAATTGATTCATTGATTTAAATTGATTAGTTAATAATTAAGGGTTAACTAATAAATTTGAAGGAAGAATTTATTTCAAATAATTTGTAATTAAATTATGATAATTAACCCGGACTAATAATTGATACATCTGGTTTAAATTAATAAGTTGATTAATAAAATTTACCGGTAAATGTTTGGACTTGACAAAATGATTGAATTGTTTGATATTCTGATCTGTAATGCTTTGTGATATATTCTGATTTGTGTGTAATCTGTACTGTAGTTCATTTATATGGGATGAATGTAAATTATTAACTTTAATTTATATATCTGTGATCTGTGAATGAAAGATAAGCGTTATATTTATACCGCTTATCAACTATATTTCTGTATTCTGATCTGTGATGATTGAATGATGTTGCACTACTGTGTGAAACCCCTGGACTACACCATACACACAGAAATATGGATTTCACGTGGAAATCAGTTAAGTCGCAGATTTTTGACAATTTTAAAAATTAAATTCTTGAATCCACATGGTTTTGGAATTTGAATTGAGAGCTTTGCAAATGAATTTCAAATGTAAAAGTTATTTTAAATAACTTAATAAAACTTGATATTTTAGTAATTTGATTTGAATTTGAATTCAATACTTGAAATTGAATTCAATGATTTGGGAAACTAATTGTTTTCAACTGATAAAAGCTCTTATATAAGAAATGGATTTCCAATTTGAATTAAAGGAATTTCAAATTTGAATTTCAAATGGTTTTCCAAGTTAAGAATAAATCTTTGGAAACGTGTTTTGAAAGCTATAAGTTAAATCTTTGTTTTAAAAGATTTAACGAGTTAATCCAATTGAAATGGAAATTGATTTGGAAAATCTGTGAATGAATCTTTTGTTTAAAAGATTAAAGTGTGGAAATTGTTTAAACCGTTGAAGGTTGTTAAAATGAATCTTTTTGTTTAAAGATTTGAAAATGGTAATTTGTTAAACCATTTGAAAAGAAAGTTTGGGTTTAAGTTGTGACTTAACTAAAATCCCAATATCCATATGTTTTTAAATATTACGCTCACTATTCGGTTTAGCCGAGAGAGGACCTTTGTGTCATACAACCCATTCCGAATAAGTGATACGTCATATATGGATAGCAATTGAAGACCGGTGGTGAAGACCGGGTATTTGCGAGAACGATAGGATAACCTATCGATTGTCTCTGCACCGAGTCGCGCCGGTATAGAGATTCCCTAAGTGATGGGAAGTCCGATCGGGATTGTGAATACCCGGATTTGCAAGGGCTTCTTCGGAAGTGCCTTCAGTTCTGTTCGAACCCGGAACAGACTTGTATGGTTGTATGTCTGATATTACACTTTGAGATATAAAGCTGATTTCTTTCAAATACATTTCTGTTGGTGGCGGAGAATTTATTCTCTTAGCTTAACACCCTTCTCTGAGACGTACGAGCTCAGAGGTTATGTAGTTGAAGGTTATCAGTGATATACTCCCAATTTGGTAGTGTGGCATGCTAAGTGTTGCTGTGTGTTGATGATCATTTGTTGATCATTTGTTGATCGAAGCATGGCTTTGTGAAAAAGCGTAGCTTTGTGGACGAGACTTCATCGAGCCTCACAACCCGGTAATGGTCGAAACAGGAATGTTGCGGCAAGGTTGTTAGGGGTCGCGCCCCTAGGGTATGTCCATTTTCTTCTGGATAAAGGATGGTATCATGGTATGGAGCCCAGATACTTAACTCGTGTGGACACTGTAAATTTATTACTGTGTGATGTTGCTTTGTTGGTTGAGGGGCCCCTCGGATAAAGGTCGGTAACGACTGGGAATGGCATACTCGTGTGGTAGTTACCTAGTTACAGCTTGGTTAAAGCATGAGGTAGCGTCGGCCTTGTGTTGGCAGAGAGCAGGTTGTCTCTCGGGGCGTCTTTCCAGAGGCATTCCCATCTCGGTAAGGAAGTTCCTTAGCCTGACCATTTGTTGGAAATCCAAAGAAACAATACGAACCTTGTATGGTTTTAGTTGTATAACCTGCTATGGAATGTGGCGGTAACCTGCTATTGAACATAGTAGCTATAGTAGGCATACAATAATGGTTGTATGTTGGCTAAGATTAATATTGTATTTTCGAAAGGATTTTCACACTAAACACTAGTAATAATATCAAAAGAGTTTTCTTTTGCGTAGTAAGCATGTTTGACTACCATAAGAAGAAATCTCCTCCAATTCTGCGATTGCATTGTGTGTGTGGCGGGAGGTCTTATGGTAGTTTCATTTTCCAAAAGCATTGCGGATTTCAATGTTTAAGATTCTTTTATGTTTGTTTTAAGCATAAACTGTTTTTGTTGCTCACACCAGTCCCATGACTAACCCGGAGTTTATTATTCCCTTCCTAAACTCTGGGTGCCCACAATTTTCCACACGGGCAGTCTAGAGTTGGGTTTCTCAGATATTCAGGTTTAGTAGATTATCTGGAGCTAGTTCACTTCATCGGAGTGGGTGACTGCACCTGCTTATCTTGGTGCATTGGTTGGTGTTTCGAGCTTGATGTTGGAGAAGTTGGATTCATTCTCTTTTTCAGATCATTGGAGTTATCAATTATGTTGTTTCCGCTGTAGCATCTTTATTTGTCTCTGATATTGGTGTATCATATTGATATCATTGTTGTATATAATACTGGATATTGTATTCATTGGAGTTGTATATGATATCATTGTTTTCTTTCTTCCGCTGTGTTGTTATACTTAATGGTGTTATAAGCTCCGGTGAACCAGATTCGGCGTTTGAATCTACGACATTCGAGTACAAGTGAAGTACGGGTGCCGATTTTCAAAGGCCGATTTCAGGGTCATTACATTTGGTATCAGAGCTAAGGTTGAAATTTAGCTCGGGAGTATAACACATTAAGTAGCTCAATAGAGATAGGGTGAAGTATATCCTATAATGAGTAATCCCTAAGATATCTGTTTGTATGCCTCAGTAAATTCTCTTACTATCCACTGATAGTAAGTATGAGTGCAAGAAGAGGATGAGATAGGGGACAGGGGAATACGACTATAAATGGTCAATACCCTGTAACAACAAGGAAACAATCTTTTCTCTATCAATCTCTTTTGTTCAGCATCTCTTTTCAATTCTTTGATAGTTCCTGGTAGATCCAGGAAGGAGATTCGATATATTAAAATGGGACGTAAACTCCAAATAGGCCAAAATTGTTTGTTTGGATGAATTGGTTGCTATGGTTGATAGGTATACTTTAGTTTCTAAACTGAAAGTTTTGAAATTGTATCCATATATCTATCTATTCTTTGGGTCCGGAAATTCTACGAATGGTTAGTTATCCTTTCAAACTAACCGATGCCCCTGCATATTTCGTAAATCTGGATAACCCGAATATCTTGTGAAGTGTTAAATAGATTCGTTCTTGTATCTGTTATTGATATTCTAATTTGGTAAGCCAAATGCAGAATAAATATTCAATTTGATTTGATGAAATATTTTTCATCTATCTTCGTGTCTCCTTGGCAATTTCGAGGACGAAATTCTTTTAAGGGGGGAAGGTTGTAACGACCCCGAATTTTATATATATTTAAATTGATAATTAATTTAGTTTTGAATAAAAATTTGTAAAATTAAATGATAAAGTTATGCGAGTTTCCCAAAATTAAAATATATTCAAGTATGCAAATAAAAGAAGAAATACAAACAAAAACTGGATAAGTAATATAAGTATGTAGGCTGAAGTAAACAAATCAGGCTTTCTATATGTACGTAGCCTGTAAGAAGTTTAGTTATGCAAGAACAAAGAAAAAAAACAAACAAAATACATTCAAGTAACAAATTTGTTAGTCAAACAAATATATATCTATAGGCTTGCATAAGAAGACAGTAAAAATAAGCAAAGACTAGAAAAAAGAGGAGATTTGTACATGGCAATTAATGCCAATATCTTAGTACACAATAACATATCATCTTAGCCGAAATAGTAAGGATCATTTCAGCCACCATATAAAGAAAGATCACTGACCAAACAAATAAAAAATCTCTGCCTATTGTACTAGAGAGAAAAATATATCATCTCATGTTGTACAAAATATATACACCCTGTATATTTCATCTCCACATCAAGCTTTCTTCATTTTAGTTTTCGTTCCATTCCAAACTGAGGCAAACACTATCTATAATCTAAACAAAACTTCCACTTAAAACAAACAATTCAACTCGAACTAGAGATCAAAGAAGAAAAAGTTTTAAACTTGCATTTCTCCAGCCTGTTTAAATGAAGCCCTGTTCTGTCTTCCTCTGGAAACAACACGGTGAGCAAACTCTTTTGAAACCTCTAATATTTGATCTGTGGTTTGAATTGGTTTGAATGAGTACCGATATGTGTATAAATGCATATATATTCACTGTGCATGTTTGGGTGTTTGTTTTTCTCTGTTCCAAAGTATAGAGTTCAAGATAAAGAAAAAAAAAATTCAAAATCTTCTTTCCTGATCTCTGCTAGGCCATAGTCCTCAAACAAACCAAGGTTGTTTAAACATAAATGAAGAGCTAAAAATAGTTCTAATCATGATTGTGATATATGGTATTTGGAAACATAGTTTTACAGAGAAAGATTCAAAGTATGTTAAATTTGAATGTTGCGAATTGTTGATTCAATTATGTAACTTGAATCATCTTTGAAAGGTAGGATTTTTAAGATGAAAATGGTAATTTTTAGTTTTGTATTTTACGAGTAGTTCATATTTGAACAAAATTTGCATTTTATCCATTTTCTAACAATCGAGTCAATCTTAAATGTTGGAATTTTGTTTGAAGCAAGTTTGGCGATTGTTGCATTCAGGAAAATTGTCGAAAAAAATTTCTATTGCGCGAGTTGGTGGGACGAGTTCAATTTAGGGTTTAATCCCTGTGTTTGGTAGGTCAAAATCGTGAGTCGATCACGTCATCGCCACCGTGTTTCTGGCGATCGCACCAGGGGGAGCAGGAAGTGAAGGCTTTGGCAAATGCGGGGACGAGTTGGCGAGGTTGATGATGCTCGACAATGGTCAGGCGATGCGTTATGTGGTCGGAGTTTGGTTCCAGTGTGGAGTCGAACAACTCGTTTTCAAATCCTGTTTTTTTTGTGATCTGAGTGTTCGTGGCAACGACCGGGGGTGGATGAGCGATCGATCGACGATCGCAAAGATGGCCAAAGTTTTGGCAAGTGGTTGTGCACGTATACGTGTATCGCATACATACCTGGGTTCGTGGAGTTGGGGAAGAAAGGCGGAAGCTCGGGTCCAAGCACGAGTGAACATGCGGTTTACTCGAAGTAAATGAAAGGGGGGTGAAACCCGAAGTCGAACTCGGGAACAAATGCGTTTGGCTCGGGAAAAAGTTTTAAAATAGGCTTGGGTTTGTTTAACTTGTTACCAGATTTCAAATTTAAAAAGGAAATTTGAAACAATGTTTTCAATTTATGGTAAATAATCATTAAATCATAAAATGAATAAGTGACTTTAAGTAATGAAGATTTATGATTTAAAAATTCATTAACAAATGAGTTTTAATGGTTAATTAAATTATAATCAAAAAATGATTAATATAAGAAATTTTCTTTAAAAAGCTGATTAAAGAAATTTAATCGTTAATGAAATCATTAACTAAGATTATTTGAACAATTAATTAATATGATAAATTTTAACATTAAATTAGATTGATTAATTTAATAATAATCAATTGTGGAATTATTAAGTATAATTACTTAATGATAGTAATTGTGAAATTAATTATTCAATGTAATTAATTGAGTTAATCGAATTAGTTCAAGATAAAATTTCTTAAGTTAATTAGTTCAGAATAATTGATAATTTGGTAAAATATAATTACTTAGAAAAAGTAATTAATAGACAATTACTGAATGTAATTAACTGAATGATGATTTGAAATTTGAATAAATCATTTGTTAATTAATTAAAGGATTAATTAATAATGGCGATTAATTTAGATTAATTTAATAATTAAAGGTCAATTGATTCATTGATTTAAATTGATTAGTTAATAATTAAGGGTTAACTAATAAATTTGAAGGAAGAATTTATTTCAAATAATTTGTAATTAAATTATGATAATTAACCCGGATTAATAATTGATACATCTGGTTTAAATTAATCAGTTGATTAATAAAATTTACCGGTAAATGTTTGGACTTGACAAAATGATTGAATTGTTTGATATTCTGATCTGTAATGCTTTGTGATATATTCTGATTTGTGTGTAATCTGTACTGTAGTTCATTTATCTGGGATGAATGTAAATTATTAACTTTAATTTATATATCTGTGATCTGTGAATGAAAGATAAGCGTTATATTTATACCGCTTATCAACTATATTTCTGTATTCTGATCTGTGATGATTGAATGATGTTGCACTACTGTGTGAAACCCCTGGACTACACCATACACACAAAAATATGGATTTCACGTGGAAATCAGTTAAGTCGCAGATTTTGACAATTTTAAAAATTGAATTCTTGAATCCACATGGTTTTGGAATTTGAATTGAGAGCTTTGCAAATGAGTTTCAAATGTAAAAGTTATTTTAAATAACTTAATAAAACTTGATATTTTAGTAATTTGATTTGAATTTGAATTCAATACTTGAAATTGAATTCAATGATTTGGGAAACTAATTGTTTTCAACTGATAAAATCTCTTATATAAGAAATGGATTTCCAATTTGAATTAAAGGAATTTCAAATTTGAATTGAAAATGGTTTTCCAAGTTACGAATAAATCTTTGGAAATGTGATATCCCGGAATTTTGGCAATATCAATTTAATAATCTTTATTAATAATTAAATTGATTTATTGATTTATTTTATAGATTGACAAATTTATTTATTTTAAAAAGGATAATAAAATTTTAAATATTGGAAATATTTATTTATATCTTTTCTAACAATTTTAAATTGGGAAGTTTTAACTTACTAAAACTAATATAAATGTTTATATTTATAATGTATATATATATAGGTATATATATTATAAATAGGGAGTCTTTAATTTAATAAAAGGATAAGTTATCAAATTATAATATATATGTATATATATATTGTTATTTGAAGTTATGTATTAAAATTAAATATGATAATTATAAAGCTAATGTTAAAAGTATTTTCCATTTAGAATATATATATTTTTGTATATATTGGAATGGAAAGAATATTGAATTTGAATTTAATAAGATGTTTTCAAATTTTAATATATATATAATTTGTAATTTGGTTTAATACTTTTGAAAATGATATTTTAAGATTTAAATAACAAGAATAATTTCTTATTTATTATAAACATATATTTTAAGTTTTATTTTGGTTAAGGTTTAAATTAAGTAGTTCAATTGTTTTAATATTATTTTCCTTTTAAAATTCAAACATAAGATAAATTGGTTTGTGAAAGATATATAGAATTGAAATAAATCTCTCAAGCATATAAAATATGTTGTATTTAGTTTAATAAAAACATAAGTTATTATAAATAAATTGTTTACATGAATTCATATTTGTATATTTATTTAAAATCTAAAAGCTTATTTATAAAAAGATAAATACATTTTTATATACATATAAATATTGTATAAATACACATGTATAACTTAATTAAATTAATAAAAGACAAGATTTACACTTGTAAACATATGGAGGCTTGGATTTCATATGTGTAAGCTAAGTAACAACTTAAGAAGACAAGTGGCTATTTTTCTCTTTAAATTAAAGTCATAAATAAATAAAATGAAAGAAGATCTGATTTTACTTTTCAGCTGAATTAATCTTTCTTCACTTCTTTCTCTACTAAAACTAAATTCGAATCTAAAGAAAAATGGAAAACCTGGAATCAAGAAGAATGAAAATCTGGAAAATCAAAAATTCAAAGATCAAATGAAGAACTGGAAATGTAAATCTGAGATAAGAAAGATGAAAGGCAATTTCAAATAGGAGTTTCAAATCTTCAAATGCAATCTGAAGTCATGTAACCAGATCAGAGAAAGATCAAACAGCAAGAAGTTAAATTCAACAAGCAAAAAGAAAAAATCAAATTCAAAAGCCTGGAAACAACATATGTCTCTGTTTAAAATAACAGGTGAGTAAACCTATTTTAAAAACAGTTTAATCCTGGATTTCATCTTGATGTTGTGAATAAAAATCATGCTGTTACCTGAAATGCTTGGATTAAAATGAATGCATGTATGAATATGAGTGTTTGTTGCCTGTGTAGTGCCTGTATGTATACAAATATAGGCTCTGTTGTTTTATCAGAGTTTGATTTCTTAGAAAATCCAATATCTCATCATCTAATCACTGTTAGCCTTTGATTCGCAAATGAAAAATGATGGAAATCATAAAATATCACTACTAAAAAATAAGTTGTGGAATTTATATAGATTATTTGTCTGGGAAATTTATAAATAACAGTGTAAATGTAATTTGGGTTAAAATTTATAAATTCAAATTCTAGTTTTGATTTTATAATTGAATTACAATTGGAAAATTATGGTTTTTAATGCTTGTAACATAATTTTTAAATTGGGGAATTTCTGAGATATCTGGGTTTCTCTGTTTTTGGCATTTTGGTCAAATAGTGGTGAACGACGGCGAGTTTGACGTCGACGTTGAGCATGATGATCGAGGGAGTGTCGATGATCGTAGGAAAAATGTCCTGGAATTTTATTATTGAGTGTGTTGGCCAGAAGTGTTCGAATTAGGGTTTTTAACGTGAAGTTCGTTGACAATGTTCAGTTGGGATTCACGGTGTTGATAGGCAACCGGAGTTGATCGCACTTGTGCCGTAGATTCTAGGGGTTGTGGCGTAGCTACGGTGGAAATCGTGGGTTGTCTCGAAGCTTGGGTTGCCGTGGCGAGTCGATTGTATTGTGGTGTTCGTTTAAACTGATGGGTTTAGAATGGTCGAAGTCGAATCTCGTTCGAATCGAGAAGATCGGGGTGGTCGTATGGGTTGCCATGGTGAAATCTGACTTGCCGGAGGCCAGAACGGAGTTCATCGACGTCCAGTCGTGGTGTGCACGTGCACGAGAACGATTGTGTGCATCTGGAAATTTTGGGTTGGAGAAGAAAGCTTCTTCTCGGGATTACTTCGGGAAATGGTCGACTTTACTCGAAGCAAGAATATGGTGGGTTTGACTCGTGTTTACTTCGGGGAAATAAGGGTTTTACTCGGGTTAGTGGTGAGCTGGTTTTAAGATAATGGAACAGCAATTGTTTTAAGTTTAAAATCAAAAGAAGTTTGATATTTGTAATGTTCTGAGTTTTAAAAACAAAGGTAAACAAGATTTTAACCATTTAAACTAAATTGATTTCTAGAAAAATTGGTTTAACAAGTTTTAAATAATTTAAATAAGTAAGTTTTTAAATAATAGAAAGTGGATTTTCAAAATGATCTTTGTATTAAAAATTATTTAAATAACCTTGAAAAGCTTCAAAGATTTTAAAGGTAAAAACTAAATGTTGTAATTGTTTAATTATAATAAAGATTTGATCTTAAGTAATTAAGATTTGATTTATTAAAGGAAATTAATATGTGAAATTAATAAGAATAATTCATTTATTGAAAATGATTTAAGAATAGATAATAACTTAATTAAGATAAATGGTTTCTCTTAATTAAGGTCTTTAAGTATAAATAGTTAAGAATTATTTAATTAATTTTAAATAATTAGTTAAATAATTAACTAAGTAATAAATTAGTGATTATTAAAGATAATTACTTATAATTAATTAAGTATAATTACTTGATGAAGTAATTAAGAAATAATTACTAGATGTAATTTAGTAAAGATAAAATATTTAATAGATTAATTAGAGGATAATTATTTTATTAAATAGAAATGATTAAGAGTTAATCACTTAGTGTTATTAATTTAATAATTTATTAAATTAAATAAATTAAAGGATTAGATTAATCAAAGATGATTAATAATTGTGGTTTAATTAAGGTTAATTAATAATGTAATTAATTAATTGTTAAGATAATTAATAAAAAAGTAATTAGTTAATGAAAGTAATTAAGGGAAGTTAATTACTGGATTATATTAATCAAAGGTGATTAATAATTATGGATTAATTAAGGTTAATTACTTAATGTAATTAATAGAATAATTAAAGATATAATTAAGGATCATTAGTTTATAATTAATGATGTAATTAAGAATTGATTAATTAAGATTAACTAATCAGATGATAACTAATTAATTGTAATTAATTAAGAATTAAAGTAATTAATTATAATTAATTAATTAATGAAGTAATTAAAGGTTAATTACTGTATTTGATTAAGAATAATTAATTTGTGAAATTAATTAAAGATAATTACTTAAATGTAATTAAAGAATGATTAATCAAGGTGATTAATTAAAGTGGATAATTAGAGAAAGATTAATTAATTTATTGGTAATTAATTAATGATTATATAAGTAAGATTTATGATGAAGTAATTAATTTAATTTATTTTAAATTAATTTGAATAAAGTAATTAATTTAATTCACTTTAAATTAATTAAAGATAGAGATAGTTAATTTAATTCATTTTAAATTAATTATGTTGTGATTAAGTAAATCATTGCTTATGTATGAATGGATGACATTGATTGTCTTGAATGGATGTAATCTCAGAAATGAGATAAGTAATGTGGTGTGATATGAATGCTTGGTTGCATTATGATGGTAATATAGATTAACTATTGTGATGTTGATATGGATTACCTATTTTGTTATGAATCATTTGTTTATTTGATAATGTGATTATCAATGGTGAATTGTGAATTATCTATCTGTATGAATATAGATAAGTTAAATTGTTTAAACCTTTAAACAACTTGGCCTTAAAAGATACGTTTTGGATTTCGATGAGACCGGGATCGGGTTTCCGTATACCGGTATTCCAGGTCTGGAGACTCGAATACCACATCGATCCAAATTAACGATAGGTCGTGAATCTCAAGTGAAGATGAAGAATCAGAGTGCAAGGGTTATTGTCGTTAACTCTGAGGGTGATTCCAAAACGAGTGTAACGAGATAATGCCTTCGGTTTCGTTCGAACCCGGAACGAACTTGTATGGATTGAATGCTTTCAGCACATCGTCAGGAGGACGATGAGCATTCTAAGTGATATGTTCTGATTAAAGGTAATCGTAGCCTCAAGCCTCATCAACCGGGAATGGCTAAAACAAGGGAGGTGCAGCAAGGCTTCGTGGGTAGCACCCACTGAGAGCAAGATAGATCCCTGTCTAGAGGTCCCTTTTCTTTTATTCGGCTTAGTGTGTGGTTGGTCGCGCCAACTACGGGATTGTCTTGTTCGGGATTATCCAGTAAGGGATGGTTCCGGCTTTGTGTTGCAGGGGAGCGGGCGTACTCCTCGGTACGGTGATCTAGGCCACGTACTGTGACGGGCGGTACCCCAGTAGCCCTGCCATTGTATGGAATCCAAACTCCAATAAGTGCCGTACGTATTAGTTGTGCCCAACTATGTTGGAATGTGAGATGTAAGCATTTCAGCTATTTCTGTATTTTACTTGAAAACCCTAGACCCTATTATAATACAATCGGATTTCCTATCAAATGTTTTAGTTAGCGTAAGGTAAAAACTTACCCATGTTTATTTGTGGGGAGTCTTACGTGATACTTTTGTTTTCAAAGGTTTTCAAAGTTAAGCAATCTAACCGTTTACTCACACCAGACCCATGTCTGACCCAAGTGTTTATTTTCTGTTTTATTAAACTCTTGGGTACTCAAATTTGTATGAGTAGTCAAGGGAATTCAGGTTAGTCTTGACGAATTCTGGAGGAGCTGTGGAGCAGGAGGCTTCAGCGTGTAGATATATAGAGTTTTCGCTGTGTATGATGTATCGTATTTATGTAGTTGTGTTGTATAATAGACAGAAGTTTATAACTGTCTATATTGTGATGTATAAATCGTGTACTCTGATGTATATGATATTATGTAATATCTTATGTGATAATATATTTCTCATTCCGCTGTGAGATTTCTGATGTGTTGTTGTTCTCTCTTCTTTTCTTTTCTTCTTCTATCCCTTTCTTTCTTCATAACGATGCGTCTTTCTGGGCAAAGAAAGCCGGGTCGTTACAGGAAACGTGTTTTGAAAGCTATAAGTTAAATCTTTGTTTTAAAAGATTTAACGAGTTAATCCAATTGAAATGGAAATTGATTTGGAAAATCTGTGAATGAATCTTTTGTTTAAAAGATTAAAGTGTGGAAATTGTTTAAACCGTTGAAGGTTGTTAAAATGAATCTTTTTGTTTAAAGATTTGAAAATGGTAATTTGTTAAACCATTTGAAAAGAAAGTTTGGGTTTAAGTTGTGACTTAACTAAAATCCCAATATCCATATGCTTATAAATATTACGCTCACTATTCGGTTTAGCCGGGAGAGGACCTTTGTGTCATACAACCCATTCCGAATAAGTGATACGTCATATATGGATAGCAATTGAAGACCGGTGGTGAAGACCAGGTATTTGCGAGAACGATAGGATAACCTATCGATTGTCTCTGCACTGATTCGCGCCGGTATAGAGATTCCCTAAGTGATGGGAAGTCCGATCGGGATTGTGAATACCTGGATTTGCAAGGGCTTCTTCGGAAGTGCCTTCAGTTCTGTTCGAACCCGGAACAGACTTGTATGGTTGTATGTCTGACATTACACTTTGAGATATAAAGCTGATTTCTTTCAAATACATTTCTGTTGGTGGCGGAGATTTTATTCTCTTAGCTTAACACCCTTCTTTGAGACGTACGAGCTCAGAGGTTATGTAGTTGAAGGTTATCAGTGATATACTCCCAATTTGGTAGTGTGGCATGCTAAGTGTTGCTGTGTGTTGATGATCATTTGCTGATCATTTGTTGATCGAAGCATGGCTTTATGAAAAAGCGTAGCTTTGTGGACAAGACTTCGTCGAGCCTCACAACCCGGTAATGGTCGAAACAGGAATGTTGCTGCAAGGTTGTTAGGGGTCGCACCCCTAGGGTATGTCCATTTTCTTCTGGATAAAGGGTGGTATCATGGTATGGAGCCCAGATACTTAACTCACGTGGACACTGTAAATTTATTATTGTGTGATGTTGCTTTGTTGGTTGAGGGGCCCCTCGGATAAAGGTTGGTAACGACCGGGAATAGCAACTCGTGTGGTAGTTACCTAGTTACAGCTTGGTTAAAGCATGAGGTAGCGTCGGCCTTGTATTGGTAGAGAGCAGGTTGTCTCTCGAGGCGTCTTTCCAGAGGCGTTGCCATTTCGGTAAGGAAGTTCCTTAGCCTGACCATTTGTTGGAAATCCAAAGAAACAATACGAACCTTGTACGGTTTTAGTTGTATAACCTGCTATGGAATGTGGCGGTAACCTGCTATTGAACATAGTAGCTATAGTAGGCATACAATAATGGTTGTATGTTGGCTAAGATTAATATTGTATTTTCGAAAGGATTTTCACACTATACACTAGTAATAATATCAAAAGAGTTTTCTTTTGCGTAGTAAGCATGTTTAACTATCATAAGAAGAAATCTCCTCCAATTCTGCGATTGCATTGTGTGTGTGGCAAGAGGTCTTATGGTAGTTTCATTTTCCAAAAGCATTGCGGATTTCAATGTTTAAGATTCTTTTGTGTTTGTTTTAAGGATAAACTGTTTTTGTTGCTCACACCGGTCCCGTGACTGACCCGAAGTTTTATTCCCTTCCTAAACTCTGGGTGCCCACAATTTTCCACACGGGCAGTCTAGAGTTGGGTTTCTTAGATATTCAGGTTTAGTAGATTATCTGGAGTTAGTCCACTTCATCAGAGTGGGTGACTGCACCTGCTTATCTTGGTGCATTGGTTGGTGTTTCGAGCTTGATGTTGGAGAAGTTGGATTCATTCTCTTTTTCAGATCATTGGAGTTATTAGTTATGTTGTTTCCGCTGTAGCATCTTTATTTGTCTCTGATATTGTTGTATCATATTGATATCATTGTTGTATATCATACTGGATATTATATTCATTGGAGTTGTATATGATACATTGTTTTCTTTCTTCCGCTGTGTTGTTATACTAAATGGTGTTATAAGCTCCGGTGAACCAGATTCGGCATTTGAATCTACGGCATTCGAGTACAAGTGAAGTACGGGTGTCGATTTTTGAAGGTCGATTTCAGGGTCATTACAATAATACGATACGTCACTATGGGGGTACAGGTCATAATACACAGAACCTGCTTTAGAGATTGAAGGTATTAAGTGGCCGTGTAAGGGCCCGCCTCTTCCCTATATAGAAAGTAGTAAATGATCGAGGCTAGCAATTAGGCATGGTAGAGGATATCCGAGGAAGTGTCCACTTCGATATGTTGTATTAAGTGGCCCGAAGAGGTTCCATGCAATGTCATCTAGATAGTGCTGGTGAGGAGTCTGTCTTGGGATAGGTATTAAATGACGCGGACCTGCCTTAAATGAATTATAAAATGGTCAGAGTCTTCCTAGCTCCCATTAAAATGGTATTAAGTGGCTTGGGTACTATCTCTTGCATCGTTAGGACATTATTGACGATAGATGCATGGAAATTGCTTTTGGCTTACAGTTGAAGAAGAGTTATTGAGTTGAAAGAGTAATGGTTATGGAATTAGACTGGGAAAGCCTTAGGGCTTATAGTTGGGAAATCTTATAATACAATTAGGATGTGTAAGACTGTAACGACCTGCTATTTTGCACTATTCGCATCCGCACATGTCGGACTTGAATAATTCAAAATACCGAATTGTTAATTTAAATTTGACAAAACTGAACATATACAGTAAATAAAAATCACATATCACAGACACAGAGTAATAAATGCAGCGGAAGCAAAAGATAGTAGTTCATGAAGCTACTATATAAATATATAAGTTACAACAGAGTTAAACCAGATACAACGGAAGAGTAACACGATACATCAGATACAAATCAGAATACATAACTGGAATCATCGAATACTGAAAGCAGAATAGATGGATGGATCTTCAAGCAAATCTCCAACTCCAAAGGTGAGTCTCGAATACTGGTACACTCAGTCTGACCCGAGCATAAAGCAAAACACAAAACACTCGAGTCAGGATTAACATTCTTATATCAATAAATCCAACTCAAGTGAAATAGCAATTGAAATACAAGTAACTCAAAGGATTTTTGGAATAACCATCCTTTAAGGATCCGTTAAACTATCTACTATGTAGTAGTGTACGATAAGTAGATAATGTCTATCAGTAATATAAAATATCAGACTAGTGTTAAGGCGTTACCATTATCCCCCTTAACACATTTTATACAAGCGTTATAGTCTATACAGCACTGTAAACTCCACCGTAAACTAGTGGGATATCAGGTACTACTCCATAGGTATAACACAAAACAAATCGTAGTGGTCGCGTATATAGGGATCCAAGTATGACAAGGCACATGAGGCAATACCCAAGGTAGTGAAACTACCGTTTGCCTGATCCGGACTGGTGAGAACGCATCGCCGCAGCAATCGCAACACCGCGAAACAACACTCCCAAAATCAAGGGTGCACCAATCGACAACAAGTAATGAGTAGTTTTCGAAGAAGTGTGTTCGCTCGAGGTAGCTAGCCCCCATTTGGCCCGGCACGGCTCCTATTTTAGTCATTTCCAATTTGACACAAGTGTCAAGGCTATCCATTATCGTTCTCTTTCTTCAATCATCAACGTACATCATTCCAACCACTTCATTCTGGATCACACTGCGCGTATAGTTATTAAGGTGGTTTTCGGTTTAGACAGTGAGTATGTCCCTAACCGATTCCGGTCTCTTTAATAACTTTCGTGATTATTACACCGATTGGTCGTTTATTCATTTCAAAACCAAATCAATTTCAATCTCAATTAAAATTTGTAAACCAACATTTCATTTGTCTTTCAAAACCAATTTCCAAAAATTTACGTTTCAAAACATCCAAATTACCATTTCAAAATTTTCTAATTCAATTCCAATTTCTATTTAAAACAATTCAAATATTGATTCAAGTTCGTATATAAGTTTCATTCCAAATCATTTAAATTAATTTAATTTAACCTTCAAATCAATTTAACCTCATTTATCGATTTCATTCAATTATTCGTTAAGTAAATTTATCATTCAAACAATTTCTATTTAATTTCCAATTCACTAAATCAGTTACTTAAGTTCAACTTCATTGTATCAAAACTTACAAATTTGAATTAAATTAAATTCATCAAATCAATTCTTTCAATTACAAGTCTTACATTAATTTCAATAAAACACATTTTATTTCTTATTAAAGAAATTCAATTTCACTTATTCAAGAAGTTCAATTTCACTTATCAAAGAATTCAATTTATTTAATTATTAAATAACTTCAATCTTATTTAATTATTAAATAATTTCAAAACTTAATTATTAAATAATTTCAACTTAATTATTAAATAATTTCAAAACTTAATTCAATCATTTCTCAAATTAAACAACGTTCTTTCATCAATTACATTTTTAATATTTTGTTTCAGATTTTTAAATATTAACATTTTCCTTTCATTAAAAGTTCAAATTTCAACTTCATTTCAAAACCATATTATTTATTCAAATAAAATCTTCATTTTATTTCTAAATCAAATTATTGACCAATCGGTTTTTATTTAATTCTCTATCCTAGGTCAAAGTTTAATTTGGGTATTTATCATTTCAACCCGATTCCATTCCAATTCAAAATCAAAGCATAACAAAGGGAACTTGCAGTGTGATAACTGGGATGGTGTCAAAGTAAATAAACAAGCAATAACAACAATCAATATCAATCCAATAATCAATTCAAATAATCCCGAAATAATCATATTAATTCACATTGTTGTTTGTGCAAATTAATATTATTTTTTCTAGAATCTACACTATCATTTCATGTAGATTAAAGATTGTTACACTAATATTAATACGGCTCTTCATTCGATATCAATTATTCAATTTCATACAACATCAATTTTTATACAACATACATTCAATGGTTCAAGGTGAAGTTAACCATATTACTACGTGTCGAGTAATTAAACATTTAAAGGGGGTCATATTATACAAAATTAACAAATCAAATTCAGCATATAGATCCAATTTAAATTGTTGACTATCCTATATCAATTCGATTGCATATTATTTATCACTTTAACATTAACAATTTAACGTCCAATATAAACATCATCAATCAATCAAATATCAACCAAACTGGATTATCATCGCATAAATAATTAACAGATAATGGTGTCAGATGTCACAAGTGAACTGATACAGGTAATAACATATATAACAGTGTAAATCACTATAGCAGCATATTTCAATTGTCGTTTCAATTGAAATCAAATTTAATAAATAAAAGAACATTAATCGTGAGTGATTACTCACCTTTCGAGGCTAAAGGAGTTTGATACACAACAAGCTACGAATTGGATCACGGTCTAGACCATCGAACAAATCCAAACAACAATCTCAAGCGAAGTAAGCTAAAAGTGGATTAGACGGGCAAAGCTGAAAGATAGGGATGGATGGAAACGAATCAGAATTGTCTTAATATTATTGAAACAAAATAAATATTATATCCTTATGTCCATTTCAAAAATTAACATAAAATTTTAGACACATAGTTAAAATAATATATATATATATATATATATATATATCTAAAGAAAATCCAATTATAATTTTTTTTTTATTATAAAACAATACAAACACTTTATTATAATATACAAATAACTTATACTCTTTTGAACAGTTTTATATATTATTAATATTCAGCAAATAAACTAAATTTATGCATAACGGTTATAAGTGCAGACTATAACATGTAAACTATATTTATAAACTAACATGCCAAAACAGCTTACAAGTGTATATACCTTTAGTCAATATTTATTATAAATAACAATGTACATATGAGTCATAGGAAATGCCAGCACATCTCAAATTTTGGAAATGAACTTTTAAACTGTACAACACATATACAAACTTACGTATATAAACAAAATGGGAATATACAGTATTCGAAATATATTTATAAGACAAAACTATATTTATATAAGTATTTAAAATATTAGACAGAATTAAAACTTACATAGACTTATATATAAATTTGACTTATATACTTTTATAAGCAACTAGCTACTATCTAAAATTTGAAACCAAAGTATATGTTTTCAGCCGAAATTATTTTATTATAAAACTTAAACTATTTATAACTGTAAAACCTTTACAATTTTAAAAACTGCAACAATACACTTACTATATATATAACATCCGCATATATACAAATAAACTTTGATGAGTGTGCAGACTGTACACACAAACATAAACTTGTACATGCAACTGTGATGTATATAATTAACCAAACACACTAATATAAGTCTTCATACATAAAACATGAACAGGTTACATATCACTTAGACAACTTTTCTATATAACAGAACTAGAATTTGTATACAGATAGGTAAAATCATAAAACAACCTATATCCCTGTAAGTATATAAATAACTATAAACTCATATCTCTTAACAAATAATACATATAACGTGAAACCCATATATACAACAGAACCTCTATATGTAAACGCATCATCAATATAGTATATATAACTCATGTATTTAACATGACAGCCATTTTTTATATATAGTATAAATAAACACTTATATAACCTTTATATATATCTATATACAAAACTAAAAAGGTTTGTTTACCTTTTTATAAATTACGAAGGGAGAGACAGGGAAGAAGGCTGGTACACGTGAGCTGAGGCGTAGGTGGAACGGTGTGTTGAGGCGTGGAATTGGTCGGAGTGGAGCGCGTGAGGATGAGGCAAAGGCGGAGCTAGTGTTGGAGGCGGCGGAGTTTGTATGGTGGTGTGGGTTTGCACATCTGAGGCGCGCGGCAGTGGAGGTGATGAGGTGCGGCGGGTTGGTGGGTAGGCAATGGGTTGGAGTCGGGTGGCAGGGCTGCTAGTCTTTGAAGGCGAGGCCAATCTAGCTTGCGATGTCGGTGGCGGAGGAGGGTTTTGGCGGAGAGGCTACTGATTTGGGGGTGTGCTCGATGCTGCTGTGCCAGGGAGGGAGAGGGTAGGGACACGGCGTGTGCAAAGGGAGAGGGCGAATTGAGAGGAGGAAGATAAAAAAAGAAGGTGGCAGAGAAGTAGCAGCTAGATGCAAAGATGAACAATCTTATATTTTCTTCTCTGAAAATGAAAGTGAATTTCAAACAACCGTGAACAAATCAAAAATAGAAATGCCGAAATTTTGGAAAGGTGAATTGCAAAAGGTTGATATTAATTATCTGGGAATACGAAATGCAAATGGCCATTGGTGTGAACACGGAAATGAACGGACAAAGAGGACCAAAACAAAACTCAATACGGTTACCGATATGTTTACAGTTTCGAGATTTTGTCGCATACCGGACTCCAAAACATAGAAATAAATATACCGTGGAGATCAGCGCGATGAGACGGTCAAAACGGTATACAGATATCAAAGGTTCGATTGAATTATAAAAATTCAAATTTTCTACTAGCAGAAAATGCAAGAAAAACGCAGGAAAATAAGATCGACGGAGCTAAAGAAGTCCGAATATGGAAAAACGAAAAATGACGTCTTGCTCAGAAGATGGTTTAGAATTTTTCTATATAAAAATATTTAGGTTTAGAAAACATTTTATTTCATCGCTTTTTAACTGATTAAATTGAAGTAAATTTACGCGCGAAATAAACTTTCATATTTTCGGACGAAAATTTATCAGTTGCTATGTTTAACTAGATGCATTCCAAATATCAAATTTATATTTCAAAATTTTAACGTTTAAAATTTCGCAAAATTTCAATTAATAACGTTATTAAAACCGGTTAAATTTACGGGTCGTTACACTCTCCCCCACTCAAAACTTTTCGTCCCCGAAAAGGAACGAGGTAGGAGAATAGAAACACCTAGAAAGAAAAATAGATTTGAAATATAAAATAATAATTAATTTAAACCATATAAATTCAAATTTAAATTAATTGATATTCAATAATTGATTTAATCCATTTGATTTCACTAAAATCAATCTCAACTATTTCTAAATTCATTATCTTATTATCCAATTATCTTCAATTTACAATTTCTAAAACCATAAATTTGAATAGTCTTTTATTATAATCATATATTTTTTTCAGCAATTTAAATTCTTCTTTATTCCAAATTATTGTTAAATTTATTCTACTTAATATATATCTTATTACATATATTTAAACCGTATAAATTAGTTTAAACCATATAAATTTCGATTTAAATTAATTTATATTCAATAATTGATTTTAAATTCAAGTATTTCCATAAGTTGAACTAATTTCAATTTGTTAATTCTTCCAGAACAAAATTTATTATATTCATCTCATTCAATTAACTTATTATTCTATCATCTTTATTAGCATTTTTTTTATAATTAAAATCCAAGTGTATAATATTTATTATAAACACTCAAATTTTATTTATAAAATCATTTTATATTGTATATTATCCAAATACATTTTAACTTCTGAATAATTAAGGTAAGTTATATTGAAATGCAATTTAGTACTATACAAATAAAATTTTCAAATTCAATTATTTCAAGTTTAAATATTTATCCAAAATTTAGCTTTATTTATAATTGAAAACATCCTTTAACATAATTTTAAGAATTAAATTTCCGTTTATAATTTCAAACCCTTTAGAGATAATTATGTATATACTATATATATTAAATCAAATCAAATTTAAAATAATATACCCATATATATATATATATATAAATCAAGTCGTACTTAAGAAATTCAAATTAAAATATTTTTCCAAACAAACCGTAGCAAAGCTACAGAATGGTTTCTCCACTTCGAAACTCAAAAATGAATGTCGATGATGCGGCCGCCATCACCGAAATTATTTTCCAGCGACAAAGAGAAGAGCACTGATTTCAACATTTTAAAATTCTTTGAGAACGGTTCCTATTTGAAAATACTTTAAATAATATACATTAAAGTTCTTTGGAAACAAATTATAGTCAAAATACCTTTAAACACTGTGCATTTTAAACCTTTAAACCATAGTTCGAAATCATTGGAAATTAAATTCTCAAATTCTCAAATTAATTTAATTTCAACTTCTAAATCAGTTTATAAACCAAATTTATAAATTCATTTGGAACAATAAATGATAATCAAATATTATCATTTCAAACAACCAATTTAATTTACTTATTAAATTCCAAAAAAATTTACTTATATATTTATAGTATAATCATACAAAACTATTTTGTTTACCAAATTTGAAAACAACATTATGTCAGTTTGTTTTGTTCAAGTGTTTTGGAAATCCTATCGATAGCGTTGATCAGACGAATCGATCGAAAACCCAAATCAACATTAACAACTCAAATAACACAGCATATATTAAAACATATATATATATATATTATCTTACAAATACATTTCTTTGCTCGACGATACAAGAATGAATCTTTAAAATAAGGATAGGGTTTCAAATTTTGATGGACTCAAACCAAAGAAAATTTTGATTCGAAGATAAGTTCGAAACAAAGATATGATGATTAAATAACAAAGTAGGAAGATTGATAAGTTTGTATAAATCACGGGCAACCTTAACTGGGTCGACCGTGACTTCAAGAATAAGATCGATGCTGAATTCCGAGGTAAATCAACACTCGATCTCAAGAGATGGAATTCAGGTATAGCAGGACATAGATTTCATCGTAAACCGAGGATACAGAAATCTCCGGTAAATCGATGCTATTGTGAAGGAGTTTTCACTCCTTTTACAAATAATTCGAAGATTGGCGAGACCGCCGATTCATCGTAAAGATCATTCGAAGTGGAGTTATGAAATACTCCGAAATTAAAAGAAAACGAATAGCGAGGGACACGAATGAATTTCGAAACCGAGGGAACGTTCCAAAATTCAAAGGAATCGAGTCAAAAGGAAGAGATTGAAACTCGAATGAGAGTGATTCTATAAATACATTTACCCTATATGCTTAGTTTTGCCTAGAGCTACCAAAGCTCTGATACCAACTGTAACGACCCGCTATTTTGCACTATTCGCATCCGCACATGTCGGACTTGAATAATTCAAAATACCGAATTGTTAATTTAAATTTGGCAAAACTGAACATATACAGTAAATAAAAATCACAGATCACAGACACAGAGTAATAAATGCAGCGGAAGCAAAAGATAGTAGTTCATAAAGCTACTATATAAATATATAAGTTACATCAGAGTTAAACCAGATACAACGGAAGAGTAACACGATACATCAGATACAAATCAGAATACATCACTAGAATCATCGAATACTAAAAGCAGAATAGATGGACGGATCTTCAAGCAAAGCTCCAACTCCAAAGGTGAGTCTCGAATACTGGTACACTCAGTCTGACCCGAGCGTAAAGCAAAACACAAAACACTCGAGTCAAGATTAACATTCTTATATCAATAAATCCAACTCAAGTGAAATAGCAATTGAAATACAAGTAACTCAAAGGATGTTTGGAATAACCATCCTTTAAGGATCCGTTAAACTATCTACTATGTAGTAGTGTACGATAAGTAGATAATGTGTATCAGTAATATAAAATATCAACTAGTGTTAAGGCGTTACCATTATCCCCCTTAACACATTTTATACAAGCGTTATAGTCTATACAACACTGTAAACTCCACCGTAAACTAGTGGGATATCAGGGAGTACTCCATAGGTATAACACAAAACAAATCGTAGTGGTCGCGTATATAGGGATCCAAGTATGACAAGGCACATGAGGCAATACCCAAGGTAGTGAAACTACCGTTTGCCTGATCCGGACTGGTGAGAACGCATCACCGCAGCGATCGCAACACCGCGAAACAACACTCCCAAAATCAAGGGTGCACCAATCGACAACAAGTAATGAGTAGTTTTCGAAGAAGTGTGTTCGCTCGAGGTAGCTAGCCCCCATTTGGCCCGGCACGGCTCCTGTTTTAGTCATTTCCAATTTGACACAAGTGTCAAGGCTATCCATTATCGTTCTCTATCTTCAGTCATCAACGTACATCATTCCAACCACTTCATTCTGGATCACACTCCACGTATAGTTATTAAGGTGGTTTTTGGTTTAGACAGTGAGTATGTCCCTAACCGATTCCGGTCTCTTTAATAACTTTCGTGATTATTACACCGATTGGTCGTTTATTCATTTCAAAACCAAATCAATTTCAATCTCAATTAAAATTTGTAAACCAACATTTCATTTGTCTTTCAAAACCAATTTCCAAAAATTTACGTTTCAAAACATCCAAATTACCATTTTGAAATCTTCTAATTCAATTCCAATTTCTATTTAAAACAATTCAAATATTGATTCAAGTTCATAAATAAGTTTCATTCCAAATCATTTAAATTAATTTAATTTAACCTTCAAATCAGTTTAACCTCATTTATCGATTTCATTCAATTATTCGTTAAGTAAATTTATCATTCAAACAATTTCTATTTAATTTCCAATTCACTAAATCAGTTACTTAAGTTCAACTTCATTGTATCAAAACTTACAAATTTGAATTAAATTAAATTCATCAAATCAATTCTTTCAATTACAAGTCTTACATTAATTTCAATAAAACACATTTTATTTCTTATTAAAGAAATTCAATTTCACTTATTCAAGAAGTTCAATTTCACTTATCAAAGAATTCAATTTATTTAATTATTAAATAACTTCAATCTTATTTAATTATTAAATAATTTCAAAACTTAATTATTAAATAATTTCAACTTAATTATTAAATAATTTCAAAACTTAATTCAATCATTTCTCAAATTAAACAACGTTCTTTTATCAATTACATTTTTAATATTTTGTTTCAGATTTTTAAATATTAACATTTTCCTTTCATTAAAAGTTCAAATTTCAACTTCATTTCAAAACCATATTATTTATTCAAATAAAATCTTCATTTTATTTCTAAATCAAATTATTGACCAATCGGTTTTTATTTAATTCTCTATCCTAGGTCAAAGTTTAATTTGGGTATTTATCATTTCAACCCGATTCCATTCCAATTCAAAATCAAAGCATAACAAAGGGAACTTGCAGTGTGATAACTGGGATGGTGTCAAAGTAAATAAACAAGCAATAACAACAATCAATATCAATCCAATAATCAATTCAAATAATCCCGAAATAATCGTATTAATTCACATTGTTGTTTGTGCAAATTAATATAATTATTTCTAGAATCTACACTATCATTTCATGTAGATTAAAGATTATTACACTAATATTAATACGATTCTTCATTCGATATCAGTTATTCAATTTCATACAACATCAATTTTTATACAACATACATTCAATGGTTCAAGGTGAAGTTAACCATATTACTACGTGTCGAGTAATTAAACATTTAAAGGGGGTCATATTATACAAAATTAACAAATCAAATTCAGCATATAGATCCAATTTAAATTGTTGACTATTCTATACCAATTCGTTTGCATATTATTTATCACTTTAACATTAACAATTTAACGTCCAATATAAACATCATCAATCAATCAAATATCAACCAAACTAGATTATTATCGCATAAATAATTAACAGATAATGGTGTCAGATGTCACAAGTGAACTGATACAGGTAATAACATATATAACAGTGTAAATCACTATAGCAGCATATTTCAATTGTCGTTTCAATTGAAATCAAATTTAATAAATAAAAGAACATTAATCGTGAGTGATTGCTCACCTTTCGAGGCTAAAGGAGTTTGATACACAACAAGCTACGAATTGGATCACGGTCTAGACCATCGAACAAATCCAAACAACAATCTCAAGCGAAGTAAGCTAAAAGTGGATTAGACGGGCAAAGCTGAAAGATAGGGATGGATGAAAACGAATCAGAATTGTCTTAATATTATTGAAACAAAATAAATATTATATCCTTATGTCCATTTCAAAAATTAACATAAAATTTTAGACACATAGTTAAAATAATATATATATATATATATATATCTAAAGAAAATCCAATTATAAATTTTTTTTATTATTATAAAACAATACAAACACTTTATTATAATATACAAATAACTTATACTCTTTTGAACAGTTTTATATATTATTAATATTCAGCAAATAAACTAAATTTATGCATAACGGTTATAAGTGCAGACTATAACATGTAAACTATATTTATAAACTAACATGCCAAAACAGCTTACAAGTGTATATACCTTTAGTCAATATTTATTATAAATAACAATGTACATATGAGTCATAGGAAATGCCAGCACATCTCAAATTTTGGAAATGAACTTTTAAACTGTACAACACATATACAAACTTACGTATATAAACAAAATGGGAATATACAGTATTCGAAATATATTTATAAGACAAAACTATATTTATATAAGTATTTAAAATATTAGACAGAATTAAAACTTACATGGACTTATATATAAAATTGACTTATATACTTTTATAAGCAACTAGCTACTATCTAAAATTTGAAACCAAAGTATATGTTTTCATCCGAAATTATTTTATTATAAAACTTAAACTATTTATAACTGTAAAACCTTTACAATTTTAAAAACTGCAACAATACACTTACTATATATATAACATCCGCATATATACAAATAAACTTTGATGAGTGTGCAGACTGTACACACAAACATAAACTTGTACATGCAACTGTGATGTATATAATTAACCAAACACACTAATATAAGTCTTCATACATAAAACATGAACAGGTTACATATCACTTAGACAACTTTTCTATATAACAGAACTAGAATTTGTATACTGATAGGTAAAATCATAAAACAACCTATATCCCTGTAAGTATATAAATAACTATAAACTCATATCCCTTACCAAATAATACATATAACGTGAAACCCATATATACAACAGAACCTCTATATGTAAACGCATCATCAATATAGTATATATAACTCATGTATTTAACATGACAGCCATTTTTTATATATAATATAAATAAACACTTATAACCTTTATATATATCTATATACAAAACTAAAAAGGTTTTTTTTTACCTTTTTATAAAATACGGAGGGAGAGACAGGGAAGAAGGCTGGTACACGCGAGCTGAGGCGTAGGTGGAACGGTGTGTTGAGGCATGGACTTGGTCGGAGTGGAGCGCGTGAGGATGAGGAAAAGGCGGAGCTAGTGTTGGAGGAGGCGGAGTTTGTATGGTGGCGTGGGTTTGTAGATCTGAGGCGCGCGACAGTGGATGTGATGAGGTGCGGTCGGGTTGGTGGGTAGGCGATTGGTTGGAGTCGGGTGGCAGGGCTGCTAGTCTTTGAAGGCGAGGCCAATCTAGCTTGCGATGTAGGTAGCGGAGGAGGGTTTTGGCGGAGAGGCTACTGATTTGGGGGTGTGCTCGGTGCTGCTGTGCCAGGGAGGGAGTGGGTAGGGACACGGCGTGTGCAAAGGGAGAGGGCTAATTGAGAGGAGGAAGATAAAAAAAGAAGGTGGCAGAGAAGTAGCAGCTAGATGCAAAGATGAACAATCTTATATTTTCTTCTCTGAAAATGAAAGTGAATTTCAAACAACCGTGAACAAATCATAAATAGAAATGCTGAAATTTTGGAAAGGTGAATTGCAAAAGGTTGATATTAATTATCTGGGAATACGAAATGCAAATGGCCATTGGTGTGAACAGGGAAATGAACGGACAAAGAGGGCCAAAACAAAACTTAATACGGTTACCGATATGTTTACAGTTTTGAGATTTTGTCGCATACCGGACTCCAAAACACAGAAATAAATATACCATGGAGGTCAGCGCGATGAGACGGTCAAAACGGTATACAGATATCAGAGGTTCGATTGAATTATAAAAATTCAAATTTTCTACTAGCGGAAAATGCTAGAAAAACGCAGGAAAATAAGATCGACGGAGCTAAAGAAGTCCGAATATGGAAAAATAAAAAATGACGTCTTGCTCAGAAGACGGTTTAGAATTTTTCTATATAAAAATATTTAGGTTTCGAAAATATTTTATTTCATCGCTTTTTAACTGATTAAATTGAAGTAAATTTACGCGCGAAATAAACTTTCATATTTTCGGACGAAAATTTATCAGTTGCTATGTTTAACTAGATGCATTCCAAATATCAAATTTATATTTCAAAATTTTAACGTTTAAAATTTCGCAAAATTTCAATTAATAACGTTATTAAAACCGGTTAAATTTACGGGTCGTTACAAAGACATATTCTTATCTAATTTATACTGCTTAAGTACTATCATAGTACGGCTCGAGATTTTTATTCACCAAACATTATTGTTCTGACTCCTTGATCAGTACAACATAGGTTAGAGAAGACGTTGAAGATTTTCTGAGATGGTGGTGGAGACACAGACTTATGGCAGTTATTTAATTATCTGTTTTATTTTTATAAATCTATTGTACCCATTGGAGTAGCTATGTGTTTTTGAAATATTGCACTACGAATACTTGACGTTGTTATGTATGGTATGTTTCCGACATTTGAATTTTTAAATAAAATGGGTACTGTTCTAATATTATAATTTTATCCTTTTGCTGTGATATTTTGAATGTGTAGATAGATAGCTCTGTGTATTATTCTTTATACCAACTAACAACCAGCTTTGGAATGGGTCTAAGTTTCGATAAGCCTTTTCTATGTCAAAAAGTAGGTCCGTTTCAAGGTGGATTGTTACAAACTTGGAGGCACGATAGGCTTGGACAGCAAGGAATAATGGTGGAAATCTTGCAAACATTTACCACCATGGATGTCAAACTTCAAAATGAAGTATATCCTTCATTTCTCCACAGATTCTGATGAACTGCTCATTAAAATGACTTAGAGATGAGTACTAACATCTAGAAAAGGAATTGGGGGTGAATTGTGGAGGTTTCTTAGTGCAAATGGAATAGTACAGTGAAGGGTTTGGTGTTGGTGATTGTTTTACATCTAATTTGCTACATAACTAGTAATTATCTCATAGTTTTATGATAACCTACGGTTTAGGAATTGGATTTGGTTAAAAATTGATAATTAGTGAGTTTGGAAAGTAAATAAAGTTGATATAATATGGAAATAAAATTGTGATATGATTTTATAATCAATAAAAATGATAATTTGTTGATGTTTGGCCAAACAAAGAAATATTCAATCTAATGTTGATAACATAAGGCTAAAGGCATATTAAAATGCATGGATATATATGCATTAAATTATATGATGATATATCATATAAATTAGAAAATAAAATTATTAAAATTATAGAATAGACACACACACACACACATGTGTGTGTGTGTATCTTGTATATAAACTGATATGAGAAGAGAATGTATAAAAATAAACATTTGAGATGTCATACTGTATGATATATAGAAAATACTATAACAAATCATATAAAAACTTAAGATATGATTTTAGAAGTAGTTTTATACATTTCAGAAAATAAATATGAATTAAAATGAATTTATTTTGATTATTATGGAAAATTTGATAATATATTGAAAAACAATGTTTTTAAACAAGAAAATAGGTTATACGGAAAATATACTTTATAAATAAATATATATATATATATAATCATATAAAAATGTTTATAATGTCTCTTATAATATATCAGGTGTGAAAAATAATTTATTTCGAAATTATAATGATTATTAAAGGTGTTTTGAAGTGTATATGTGAAAAGGTTGTATTTTTATTTTCTAAAAACTAGTTTTGTAAGCATTAATTTCTAAAGCAATTTCGAAATGATCTCGATGCAAAATTTTTGATGAAATTGAAGTATAACAACAGTAGAGGAACATATCTAAATATGAAAGAAAATAGATCAAAAATGAGCAAGGGAAGAGAGAAATAAAAGTTGAAAAAATATAGTGTGCAGGAAATTGATAGGAGCAAAGCTCCTATACTTGGCCACCACCGATCAACCGGTAATGGAGTTATCGGTCGACCATTGGCTTAGGGTTAAAATAACTAAGAGGGAGCGACTAATGGTTTTTCTGGTGACATTTAGCCAATATTTTGATGTGATTTCCCAAATGATTAAATTGAATGATTAGATATGTTTGTGTATGTATAGTGATACATATGTAGATACACACACACACACACATATATATATATATGTATGTATATGTATATTGTTATCCGCCGTTTTGGTCCTGCCATATTCTCACTATTTGGACAAGTTAGATTCGACTGTCATCAAGGCCAGTTAGTCCGGGGTGATGATTGTGGGGTCCAGAAGTCGAGTGCAGATGGTAATGTGAAGTCGAGACTGAATGGAATTGAGAGATGTGCAAGGCAGAATGTTTGAAATATGGAATATGGTTCAAAATATAGGAGGGATCGACAAAAATCAACATCCAAGATAGGGATCGGTATGTTTAGGAAGTTAATGCAGTTCAATGGAAAATAATTAATATCCCAAGATCCACAAGTCCAATGCAAATGAAAATTTGTGAGCAAGATATGTGGCCCTAGGGAGCCTACCCTAGGGATCGCACCTCAAACGGATGGAGTCAGAGGGATCGGCCTTCTTCCCTCAGTATGGATCAACTGAAATCAGGAAGCAATTCATGTTGATGAAAAGATCCAGCAATAACTCAAGTTCTACTAATCCAATTGGCATGAAAATTGGAGGCTAAGCATATTTCAGCATGGGGAAGCTACCAGAGTGATCGCACTCCCAAATTCCTCCAAGATAGGGATCGATACCGATCCCTATTCTTTGGGAATTGGGCCATGCGATCCCTCTTGTGGGTCCATATGTTTCTAAAGTCCCTTCTGCCGAATTTTCAAGGAGATATTTGGCCATCTTCATCTATAAATATAGGCTTGATTGTTCATTTTTGGGATTTTACACTGCTAGTTGTTTTGTACTCTATTTTAACCAAGGATTTTCATCCGATCCCTATTGTACTCGGTTACAAAGTGATTAATAAAGCAATCCGTTCAAAGTGGATGTAGGCAAACAACGCCGAACGACTATAAATCATTGTGTTCGTGTTATTGTTTAATTTACTGCTATTTCTTAGTTATTATCCTCTATTTTCATTTTATACTCTTTATTTATTTCTCTTTAAAACTTCTATTGGGTGTGTGGGCCAATTTTGGTGTAAACATTTTGGTTCTTTCGCTGCGAGCCTTGATTCTCAGCTTATTAGAATCCCTTTGTTACTATTGGATTGCAAAAATCCCTCGAAGTACAATGACAAATGATATTGTGTTTAGAAACAAGGATTCAGACAAGGTGGAGGCTCCAACGATTGATCCAATGGTCATTTCGGCCATGATCGGCTCCGCTTTAGTGATAAGGATATTGGTTGATTGTGGAAATTCTGTAAATATAATTTTCAAAAAAGCTTATGATCAGATGTGGATGGAAGCTAAGCACTTGAAACCGTCTAAAGCCCGCATTCATGGCTTTAACGGTGCTGCAACCGAAGTTGATTGGTTATGTTGAATTGCCCGTGGAGTTGGGAGAAGGTGACCGCAGGAGAGTGCAGATTTTTCCATTCGTTGTTCTAGATGTCGACTCTCCATACAACGCTTTTCTGGGCCGACCGGTCCTAGCTGAGTTTCGAGCAGCTCTTGCCCTATAGTGTTTGACTTTGAAGTTCCCGAAAGATAATGGTGTTAGAGTTGTTCATGGTGCTCAGGCGGTTAGACGTGCTTGTTATGTAGTTGAATTGAGGGATGCTCAATGAAAGGAGAAAAGTAAGAGTGTGGACAAGTCTGCCTGCATCCAAGCCATTGAAGATTGACAACCAGTGCCTGAGCCTTGGCTCCAGTGCCATAGTCTGTTCTATAGAGACATAGATCCAAGAGATGACGAGTGGGAGCCCAAAGACACCATGGCTGCACCGGCTGAGCTAACGATTGACATCGCAATCAACTACGATGACCTGTCACGGGTCCTAACGATCGGATCACAGCTCAACCCCCCGATAATGAAAGAACTTGCTGGATTTCTCCGAGCAAACATCAAAGTGTTCGCTTGGACTCACTCTAGCACATGTCAGATCTCGCCTGCCATTGCGAGCCATGCATGAATATTGACACGAGCGACGTCCTGGTGAAACAAAAAAGGCGTGGCATGGATCCGAAGAGATCTGCCGCTCTTAAAGAGGAAGTGGATAGGCTCAAAGACAATGGGTTTTTCGTGATGCGCTCAACCCTAAGTGGGTATCGAATCCTGTACTTGTGAGAAAGGCGAATGGAAAATGGCGGACATGCATTGATTACTCGGACTTTAACAGCCCGAAAGACAGCTTTCTCCTTCCAAGGATCGACCAGCTGGTAGACTCAACCATGTGACACGAATTGCTATCTTTTATGGATGCGTACTCATAATATAGCCAAATCCCGATGCAAATTCCTGATCAAGAGCACACCGGCTTCATTACTGATATTGGATTATATTACAATGTGGTAATGCCACTTGGACTAAGGAATGCAGGAGCAACCTATCAACGCCTAGTCAACATAATGTTAAATGTCAGGTTAGAAAGATGATGGATGTATATGTGGATGATATGCTCATGAAGTCACGTTGATCTTGTGACCACATTAGAGACTTAGCAGAAATGTTCGATGTCCTCCAGTACTACAAAATAAAGATTAAACATCTAAAAATTTTTGGCGTTGCATCAGGAAAGTTCTTGAGTTTCATTGTCAATGCCCGTGGAATCGAAGCTAATCCCGAGAAGATCCATGTTATTCAAAATATCGATGCGCCAAAGACTATCAAAAAAGTACAGAGCCTGAATAGGAAGGTTGTCGCCCGAAGCCGATTTATTTCTAGAGCTACAGCTAAATTCATTCCTTTCATTGACTTGATTAGAAGAGGAAAAAGGAATTTTGAATGGATACAGGATTGTAAAGACGCATTTCAAGCTTTGGTGAATCACTTAGAGAGACCTCCCATCTTGTCAAAGTCGGTAGACCATGTAGATTTGTATATCTTCTTGGCCGTGTCGGTACATGCTTTAAGTGCCGCACTGCTTCGTGAAGAAAATCAAATCCAAAGACTGGTCTATTATGTTAGCAAGCGTTTAACAGGAGCTGAAAGGAACTATCCGAAGATAGAGAAATTAGCATACTGCTTGTTGATTGCTTCACGAAAGCTCCGCCCCTACTTTCAGGCACATCCTATCAATGTTTACACCGACCAGCCGTTACGACAGGTCCTGCAGCGACTTGAAATGTTTGGAAGGTTACTCAAGTGGAACATCGAACTGAGCCAATTCGACATCACTTATCTTCCTCGGAGGGCTATCCAGGGTCAGGCGTTGGCGGATTTTATAGTAAATTTACTGCACGGGATGATTTCCTAAAGAGCAGTGAAACCTTTACAATATGGTGGAAGTTATATACAGATGGAGCATCCAATGATCATTGTTCAGGAGCTGGAATTGTGCTTGTAACTCCCAAAGATCAGTCCATTTGTTATGCTCTAAAGCTTGATTTTCTTGCAACAAACAATGAAGCTGAGTATGAATCTCTAATTGCTGGACTTAAACTAGTCAGAGAACTGGGGATAAAATCTCTAGAAATCTTTTGTGACTCACAATTGGTAGTATACCAAGTCAGGGGAGATTACCAAGCTAAAGGATAATGACTTGCTCCGTACCATACCCAAGTCAAGAGTTGTTGACTGACTTTGAGTACTATGATATTACGCACATTCCTTGGAATCACAACAAAGAGGTCAACTCACTGGCAAAGTTTGCTAGCACCGGGGATGAACAACAAATGGGCTTGGTTCCAGTTGAAGTATTAAACGCTCCGAGCATAAACCTGATAGAAATATATCGGGTACTAGAGATGGAGTTTGAGAAGGAGTCATGGAAGACTCCGATTAAAGACTATTTTCTACAAGGAGTTCTTTCCTAACGAAGAAATGGAAAATGACAAGTCCTTCGTAAAGCTTCACGTTGTATCATGCAGGAAGGAATTATGTATAAAAAAAGGTTTTTCCATTCCCCTACTCCGGTGTATCGCTCATGATGAAATAAAACGGGTCCTAAAGGAAGTTCATGAAGGGGAGTGTGGCAATCACACTAGGGGCCAAACCCTAGCAATGAAAATACTCTGTTACGGGTATTATTGGCTGACTGTCAATCGAGATGCCGCTGATTATGTAAGACGATGCGACAAGTAAAAGTTGTATGCAAAAGTTCCGAGAGCTCCACCGAAGGAAATCACACAAATGGCCAGTCCATGGCCATTTTCCGTATATGGCATAGATATTATCGATTCCTTACCAATCTCTAAAGGTGGTGCAAAGTACGCCATCGTCGCAGTTGATTACTTCACCAAATGGGCCGAAGCGGAACCATTTGTCACGATCACAACAAAGAAAGTAATCAACTTCATCGTTCAGAACATCATCTGTCATTTTGGTCTTCCACAAACTACTGTAATAGATAATGGAACTCAATTTGATAGTGCTAAATTCAAAGACTTCTACCGTCGGCATCATATTGAAAAGAGATTTACGACAATCGCTCACCCTCAAGCCAATGGACAAGTTGAAGTTTTGAACAAACTCATAAAGTCCATTCTGAAGAAGTGTTTGGAAAAGACTAAAGGCAAGTGGGTAGATGAACTCTCGACAACAATATGGGCTTATAGGACCACCCACAATTCCACGACCGGCCATGCTCTATTCGTCCTTGCTTATGGTTCCAAAGCCGTTATTTTTATTAAGCTCGAAGTTCCTTCTCATCAAGTAACCTACTACGATCCCAGAACGAATAAAGATCACCTCTTGGAATCTCTAGATTTTGTAGATGAGATGCGCGAAGAAGCTAATTTGAGGGCAGTTGCACACCAACATCGAGTCGCCCGGTGCTACAACACAAAAGTCCGACCTAAAACCTTTGAAATCGGCGATCTCGTCTTGGAACGGGTTTTTCCTGCCCCGTCGCATATGAATCCTACTTGGGAAGGACAATATGTCATTGAACAAAGGCTTGGAGAGGGAACTTTCAAGCTAACGACCGCTGATGGCATCACACTCCCAAGGGCGTGGAATAGCGAGCATTTACGACGCTATTTAATTTATTTCATTTCATTCAGTTTTATTTAATTTTAGGATTTTCTTTCTAGATATGTAATACGACAAATCATGTCATTTCTTTCCGTTTGTCAAATAAACTTTGAAGCTTCCTTCATATCTATGATTGTTGTAACATTACATATTAGTTACGATACCCGACTAACTAATATTGATATGTCCGAGCAGGTTCCCATAGTTTGGAGCTAGTCGATTACATAAGTTCACGATTGAACTAAACAAAATGAACATGGTCCGACCGTTCATTTGATGATTCTTGTTCACAACCAGATGGATGGAGTACATAACGAGGAATGGATATGACTCGACCATCCAATAACCAAACTAATCCCATCAAGTGATGGGACAGACATGAATCAAAAGCGATCGTGATGCGATTGATCGCTCGCTAAGTCAAACCCTGGACTTTGGGATAAATCAATTAATTAAGGAAAGTATGATCTGCCCATTTTTCGAAATAACTCTAGATCCCCGGAGCGTGGACTGGAGTATAAACATAAGTCGGGAGAGATTCGACCACCCTTTAACTAACTCTTATCCCCAAAGTGTGAATATGAGTATAAACAAATAAACTAGTGTGGTTTAACCACCCACTATTCCAAAAACTCCGGACTAAAACCGGCAGTAGGAGCATAAACTTGCTAAGAATGGAATTTGACCATCTACTATCTGACTCCGTTAACCCAAGAACGGGAGCAGGAATATAATCGCTCAACCCGCTAAATTCGACAGCGTAACATTAGGACTTGAGCCCAATGTTTGATACAACTTATAGCCACGACCACATGGAGGCCTTGAGTAAAAATTAATGGACGATTTTCGAATTAACGAGCAATGAATTACAAGTACATTGAATGGAAAAGTAATAGCTCTACTGCTTAGACAAAATTCACATAAAAGTCCGACAGAAAACAAAGAACTTTTATGTGCATGCTAAACTTCAAAAATTGTGATACAAGTTTATTCAAAAATGGGGGTCATACCCATACATTCATAGCCAATAAAAGATATAAACAACTATGCAAACTATATACAAATTAAGTCGGAGTGATGAGCATTTCTTCTGCCCTTTCTCCTTTCTGGATTTCTTAGGAGTTCCACCACCCAAACTTCCGCCTGTCCTTTTCCTTGATCCCTTGTTGCACTTGGCAGGAGAGCTTTCAAAGGTTGGAGGGAGTTCTTGAGGAACTGACCCGCCGGGTGGAATGACTTGTAATGGAACGAGATTTCGGTCGTCCATACCCGCATCGACGGGTTCAGCCTTAAATTTTTTCTTTAGCAACTCCTCTCACTCGATGCATTCTTTTAAGCTAATCTCATCGGTATGTTCGGTGGCACAAGTAATTACAACATCATCTGATTTATCAAGCAGCGGCGGGTCATTAGCTTTTTCATCATCAAGCGCTCCGATAATTTCAGCATCGGGCCCTGAAATGTCGGTGGCCGCCGGAATTTCAGTAGATACCGAATGTTGCTCCACGGTGGCACCGCTTCCTAGTGTTTGGCCGAGACCCAGAAAACCTACAGATTCACAAAGACAAGAAGATAAGCCCATGAATATTGGGCATGAAGGACGAAATCTCTTGAAAAGTGAGGAATAAAGGCGGATACCTATGTCCGACTGACTCTCAGTTGTTGTCGGAGTGCTCCTCTCTAGAGTAGTAGTCAGCACCATAGATTAATAACCGGGTCTGTCCGAATCATAGCTCAGATCCTATCCCGGGCCGAGAGAAACTGACGCTCCTTCTGCTTGCGAAGAGGAGGGGCACTTGGGGTCGAACTCCAAAGACTCGGTAGTGTTTTTCCCTTTGCCGGAGGGTGCTAGAATGTCAAAGTATCGGAATCTAGCAGTAGCAAGGTCTAAAGGTTCATCCCCATGAAGAATCTCCCATACCGGTTTCTCTTCGTCTAAATCAGCTTCACCGAGGGTTTCCGTTTTCATTTCGACAATGTATTCCCTGTCCTCGGCGAGCGACTCGAGGTTGCCCTCACCAAGAAAACTCAAATCACGATAGATAAGGACTTTAGCATTATATTCAATGATCAGGGGATCGAACATGTCCTTAATTTCATTTCGACCAGCTTCCATGGCATGTTCTAACCGAGCCTCGCTCTGTTCTCTAAGCTCATTGCGGCCCGCTTCTCTTGCCTCTTCTTTGAGGACTTCAATTTGAGCAAGTTGCTCGTCAAGCATAATTTTCAAATTTCGGGCTTCAACGGCCTCTTTGCAATATCTTTGCGACTCCTCCTGAGCTTCAATTTTCTCTTCCCTCTCCTTTTTAAGGAGTTTTTCAAGCTCCTCAACACGACATGCCAA
Source organism: Allium fistulosum (assembly GCA_030737815.1). Taxonomy (NCBI): domain Eukaryota; kingdom Viridiplantae; phylum Streptophyta; class Magnoliopsida; order Asparagales; family Amaryllidaceae; genus Allium; species Allium fistulosum. The sequence goes on along the minus strand of CM060901.1, from coordinate 537,331,288 downwards.
AATATTTTTCTCCTTTTTCAAGGTATCTTTTTCCAAGGCAAGCATGCCTCTGTGGTTGAGGGCAGCATCAAGTTCATTTTTGTGGGCAGCTTCTAAACGACTCACCACCTTAGATGTTTCTTTGGCACTTTTTTCTACCTCAGTTAGCTTCACCATCAACTTTGAGATCTCATTATCATGTTGTTTTATTATATCTTTATCATGGATCGCCTTTAGCTTGAGACGATCGATTTCATGATGTTTCTCGATAGACACCTCGGAGATCTTTTTTGCTAAGTGTTGGAATGATTCATGTTACACAAAAACGTCATTGATGCATGCGAGAGAACTTGATTTAGCATTCCCTGGGATTGTATGAATGGAGGGAAGGAACTTAGGCCCGTCGAAGCAAATCTTTGGGAAATTGACCTTAAGTTCGGCCAATTTTTCCGCCGTGGAAGCCTCAGGAGCCGCAGTCGGAAAAGATGGATCGGAAGTGACGATTGGGCATTTGCCCAACCTATGGTCATGGGATTGTCTGGAGCTAGATGAAACAGAATACTTTTCAGGCAGTACAACAACCCGAGGACCATGAAAAGAAGTCTGATCGCCACTGTGTACACGAAGATTAGGTTAAACTTCTTGATGAGGCAACCAAGACTGGGACTTATGTTTGGAAGATGAATATTCCTTCGAATGACGTCTTCTTTCCCGGCCGTCATCACTCTCTACGCCTACCTGATTCTGAAACGCGGCTGGATCTGTACTGCATCGAGGAGCCCCTCAAGCGATTGAAAGCTCACGATTGAGACATCACACTTGTAAACCAAACAAAAGTGTATATGTGACCATTGAACAAAAGTTAAATTAAAATCGTACGGTGAAGTACACGTGATTGTGAGTGTCCTAGTATCCCCCCAACGGACTAGTTGCTATAGCCTTGCTCATAGGAGTTTTCTCCCCTTTGCCGGTGGGAAGAATGCCATCACCACTTCTGGTGGGAGAATTGAGCCTCCCAATACTGATGTTGGGGAAGTCATAGGTCATGATGTCATCAGGGATTGGGAGATTTGACAACGCTTCCATCGAGCTTTCTAAATGTTGGGAGGATGACTCTTCGTCGACGGAAGTGATAATAAACCCAGGCTCTCTAGTAGTTTTTCTCTTACGGAGTTTATATGCAAGCTTTTTTCTTCTTCTTGCTAGCATGTGAGGTTGTGTGCTTTGTGATGGTTCGACCATGGGTGCACAACCCGGACGTGCATCAGCATCATCAGGCTCGTTGATCTTGGCACCCCTAATTTCACCCTCTACAACGTCATCCTGAGTACCCTCGACTATGGGCATGACAAGGTTTTTGGTATTGTCTTCTTGTTCTATAACATTTCTTGGTAGTGCATCGCTTCTTGGAAGCACAATGCTGCGACCTTCTTCCAACATCCAAAACAGAGATAACCATTCATCGGCTACGAGAAGTCAAATGTCCCTGTCTCCAACCGGCAAGGCGCAAATTGCATAAATCACCCTTAAGAAGCTATCTCCATCTGGACATGGATGGACATCTGTAAATTTTCAAAATATTAGTTGGCTCAGGATATGACTTGGACTAAAGAATTTGAGAATAAAGCGAAGACGACACTTACATCCTTCTAACCATCGCCTCGCGAAGCCAGGTGGACACCGGACAAAGAACCATTCATGTTTAAATAGGCTAAGTTTGTTCCAAGCACTCATTAAGACTTGACGGTTAGGCGAAGGCTCGAGGAAAATGTAGGAAAGGCTTCATGTTCGTCGTTTAAAGTTGTAAATAAACCTGATGTCCTCAGGATATGGTGGGCGGAACAGAATGTTCATGAATAGCAGGAAAGTGCCATGGAGAAAGGAATAGCTATTTTGGTGTAGTTGAGTGGGAGCTATTCTGAGATATTTTACCATCTCCAGAATAAAGAATTAAAGGGCGGCACACACCTGGCCCAACACATGAACTTATTGCATGATGTATACCCCTCCAGGGGCGAATGAGCCTTGTCGTTCACTGAAGGAACCAGAATGTCTTAGAACTAAATCCCGTGTCTAGAACATAGTTTGCGAAGAGCGGCCTTGCCAATTCTAGAGGCTTGGGAATCTGTTGATTTATCTAAAAATATAGCACCTTCTACAACATCAGGGGCAGAACTTATATCTTCCGTCGAGAGGACGGGAACTTCAGTGAAAAAATCGGCCGATGGGCCAGAAACCTTTGGTTGTTCAGTTTGACGATCAAGGAAAAGTCCTCCATATATAGTTGAGGAACTTAACTCGACTCTAGGATTGTTGTGTTGTGAAGTTGGTCTAGAAGACATTGCAGCTGGACGGTCTGAACGTATGGAGTCGATATCAATTAAACTCAGTAGATAATCGAGATTGGAAAAGTTTACTTGTCCCCCCATGCTAAGTGTAAGCTAGTGTGGTGCAGTGTCATGTAGTGCAGAGATAAGCAGCTCAAAATAAAAAAGAAAAAGTAAATGATGAGACTTTTGATTCCGACCAGAGTGACCGTCATCACTGATCGTCTCAACTGGCGAATAGATTGATTGGTTGTGTAAGCTTTGGGATCGATCATCGGCATATCGAAGTGTGAAACCCGTTATTAAAGTCCATATGTTAAGTTTTAGTTCATGTTCTAGGTCTTAGGAATTTGGTCATTCAATTTCGAGTTTAATAGTGGATATGCAAGTCTTGTTGTTCATCATCGTCATATGTTGAAGTTAATTGGAATGAAATTTGTTCTGTTTGATCAAACAAGTAAATATGGATTGTTTTCAAGTTCAATTCAAAGCCTAGAATTGGCCAAGTATAAGTAGCTGATCCCTATATAGCCGACCCCTATATATGCTGATCCCTATTCTAAAGCAAGACAACCGATCCCTCTCTCTAAGCGATCCATGCGGATCTTTTTCCATGGCGACAACCGACCCCTCCATATAAAACACACAAACAAAAACTATTGATCCATCCACACTAACAAAAACAACCGATCCCTTCCCTTCACCATACCACTGATCCCTCCATGCGAGCCAAAAAAAACCGATCCCTCTCCTCCCATACTCTTGTGTTATCCCTCAAACCTATTGACCGATCCCTATATACTATGCATCCTTTCTTCCTCCTTCTTTGCAATTCAACCGAACCCTACTCCATCATATGCCTTGTCTCCCCCAAACGATTTCGACCATCCTCTCTTCATCGTATCAAACTCCAACCCATTCGCTAATGAAGTAGAACCCATCACCTCATCACAAAAATTAAGGTAAAAAAGCAAGAAAACCAACCTAAGTTAAAGAGTCATGAGTTGCTGGGTAGGGGATTCCCAATTTCGGGTTAAATTAAAGATGGAGTGATGGCTTGGAGTGAGAGAAGGTGGTGGATTCAAAGAAGGCGGTGATGCTTGGGATCAGATTGATGAAAGGAAGAAGTTTCAACTTTGGAGAACTAAGAAAGGGTTCAGTCATGGGAAGGTAAAAGGAAGAGAATGGGAAAATGAAACGAAGTAAAAAATTGAAGGGAGAACATTAGCTTTTATATGAAGGTAGAGAGACCGGTATGCTTCTAAATGTCCCACGAAGCTGAATGAGTTGAGTTCCCAATATGCTGAGGGATCGGTACCGATCCCTTGACTTGGGATCCATTCGATCCCTATTATTAAAAAAAAGAAAGGAAAAATAAGAGAAAGAGAGAGGGATTGGCATGGAGAATGTCGACCCCTATGTGCATAAAAAAATAATAAAGGGGAGAAAAGTAGGGATAGGTTATGGGCTCTTGTACATATAAGCGTGGGCATGAAAATTATGCAAAGCACATATATACAAAGTGCAATGAAATCGTATCTAACTCAATGATAATTAATGACGATCCATGAACGTATAAACACGTCTGGGAGCCAATGACAAGAACGTGTACCCGAATGTGCACGTGAATATTCTAGAAGTTCAATTTTTGAAATCGACGGAAATTGAATTCAAACCTGAAGTCTTCAAGTTTGAAACCGGATCAAATGACCAAAGCTGATTGGTCTTATGGAACCAGACATAGATATCAGCTAAGGGAATATAATCCTAGATTTATGCTATTGGAAGTCGAACAAAGGTCACGACGATCAAAGAAAGATGCAGCTCTTTGGGAAAATAATTCGAGGGAAGGATAGCAACTATTCAGAAAACTAGATGGATTTCTTTTCGATGAGTCTAACCTATCTCGATTCAAAGCACGTCAGGTTCAGCACAAGACATACTTTTGGGGGCAAGTGTTATCCGGCGTTTTGGCCCGGCTATATTCTCACTGATTAAACAAGTTAGATTCGACTGTCATCAAGGCCAGTTAGTCCAGGGTGATGATTGTGGGGTCTAGAAGTCAAGTGCATATGGTAATATGAAGTCGAGATTGAATGGAATTGAGAGATGTGTAAGGAAGATGTTTGAAGTATGGAATATGGTTCAACATATTTTAGGGATCGACAAAAATCAACCTCCAAGATAGGGATCGGTATGTTTTAGGAAGTTAATGTAGTTCAATGGAAAAGAATTAATATCTCAAGATCCACAAGTCCAATGCATATGATATTTTGTGAGCAAGATGTGGGGACCCTAGGAAGCCTACCCTAGGGATCACACCTAAAAAGGATGGAGTCAGAGGGATCGGCCTTCTTCCCTCAGTAGGGCTCAGCTGAAATCAGGAAGCAATTCATGTTAAAGCAAAGATTAAGCAATAACTCAATTTCTACTAATCCAATTGGCATGAAAATTGGAGGCTAAACATATTTCAATATAGGAAAGCTACCACAAGGATCGCAACCCCAAATTCCTCCAAGATAGAGACCGATACTAATCCCTATTCTTTGGGAATTGGGCCATGCGATCCCTCTTGTGGGTCGATACAGTTCTAAAGGTCCTTTTGTCGAATTTTCAGGGAGATATTTGGCTATCTTCGTCTATAAATACAGGCTTGGTTGTTCATTTTCCGAATTTTACACTGCTAGTTGCTTTGTACTCTACTGTAACTAAGGTTTTTCATCTGATTCCTATTGTACTAAATTTACAAAGTGATTAATAAAGCGGTCTATTCAAAGTGGACGTAGACAAACAATGTCGAACCACTATAAATCATTGTATTCATGTTATTGATTAAATTTACTGGTATTTCCTAGTTATTATCCTCTATTTTCATTTTATACTCTTCATTTATTTCTCTTCAAAATTTCTATTGGGTGACTGTGCTAATTTTTGATGCATATATACATATATATGCGTATGGATACTTGGTTGCTATTGCTAGTGATCTCTTGATTATTGATTGTTGTGTACTCTATTGCTTATCATGGTAACATGATCGCTCAGTGACTAAGGTGTGTGTTGTTGGCAAAAATGGGTTCGTAAGCCATATATATGGAACTATGTCCATTTGGTGATTCGGCTATGTGTCAATGCAATAATGTAAGCTTGGCTTTGTCTGAGGGTTAAATCATGTCATTGACTGTTATAACCGTTTCTTGACCAAGGGCTTGTTTCATAAATTAGTCATATTTGTTATATTGTTCAATTAACTTGTTGGTTGTAGGTGAAACAGAACTAAGGTATGATATTTATCATAGTTATCTTAGTACTTTTGGGAACGATTAGAGTGTGGTAAAGTGGACATACATCACTCACCGGATTTTAGTTTGACCCACCCTATGTTTTTTCCTTTTTTTATCACTAGGTTGATGAAGTATAGTATGTTGTTTAGAGTAACATCTGAAGGCATAGATAATTATGACGTTAGTGATGTATGTAACTTTATGTATAACTAATTATTTGTTATTATATATGTGTATCTTGATTAGATTGCACACACACACACACACACACACACACACACATATATATATATATGACTTATATATTTAGTTGGATCATTTGATTTGAAAAAGTGATGCTTTGATTATATTATACATTTGTTACCTTTCTCCATGAGATCAGAAAGAGATAGATATAATATATTTATTTTTCCTTCTGTTATCATTTACCAATGATTTGTCCTTTCCAGCTTTCATGGTTTACATATCGAAAGTTGTGTTAAATCAAAGTATCGAAAATAGAAAATTGTTACATTTGATAACAAAGTAAAATATTCCTTAAATTAACGACTAGGGACATATTAAGAGAACGTATTTGTGTGTGTATATATATATGTGTGTGTGTGTGTGTGTTGAGTACATACATATTCCTGTTGAGTTAACTATTGATTGAGGAGTTTGTAATGAATCTGAATTTAGGATAACTGAGAAAGAAGTAGGAACGGAAGTAAGTACTAGTGGGGTTAAAACCAGAACTGGAAATGATATTAAATCGATATTGGTGATATTTCGATGTGTACATTCCCGTTTAGTTCCACCTGTATATATATAAGCGATAAGCTAGACCAATGTAAACCCCGTAGAACCTACACTTATAGTATAAGGAGTGGTTCCTATCAACCATGTCGGTTTTTAATTTCCAAAAGTGGTATGGCAATTTCTCTAGTTGGGTAGGAAACTCTATGCTGGAACTGAACCTTATTCGGTGATGTATGCTTGGCCCAACACTTTTGAGAAAATACCAAAATCTTTTAAATATGCTTGATAAATACACCAAATAAGGAGGTGATGAGTTTCATAGAATTAAGTTTTGAAAATAAAATATTTTTAAAAGAATTGTTAAGAAAGGAATTGATTTTGGAAACTGAATTTTTTTAAGAAAAGATTTTCTCTAAGAAATTGTTGGAAAGGGAATTACCTATGGATATGGAATTATCATATTTTCCTATAAGGGAATTTATGAATCGAAGGGCCTGAAATATAAGATTTTGAATATATATATATATATATATATATATATATGTATATATTTGATTTATAACTTTCGAAAATGATCTCTAGATTTGATGTGGATATAGTTGGTAGCTAAACGAATTTCCAAATTTACTTTTACATAAATAGTATGTATTGTTTATCAATGTTAGAAATTTCTATTTATAAAATAAAATGATATATACTTATATATACAATAAAATTGTTAGAAATTTATGAAATGATGTTGTAAAAAGTGAAGTATTTTAGAAAATAACTATAGCCACTTCAAATTTAATTGTATTTTAAGTGTTTAATATTGAATTGGTGAAGTTGGAGGAAACTAATTGATTTTGAAAATAAAATATGAAATCATAGAAGTGAAATATATGATGAATGGATTGTTTTATAGATTCCTAAACAAATAGGAAATTTTTTGAAATAATATTTTAAAGGTGAAGGGAAGTTTCAAATTTTGACATTTGATGAATTCTCAGTTGATAAATCTTGGCATTGTTATTTTAAAAATATGGGAAGGATATTCCAGCTTGTTAAATTATTATCTTTAAAGAAAATGGTTTAATGGATCAGTAAGTGAATAAGGAAGGTCAGATAGTTGAACCTTATGCATTGGAAGTGGTTCCAGGTGCAAGCATATCACTATCTTCTAAGAGAAAGGAAAGTAGAACATGATGGAAAGATAGGTGCTACTTTTGGTTATAAACTATCCTAGTGGATAGTTTGGACATTAAACCTCATAAAGTGCTTAAATCTGTTGTGGTATTGAATTCGAATTAAGGATCGTACCATTTACCCATTATAACCATGATTTTGAATTTTTAATTTATGGATAGAGTACTTTAGTGACACCTATGTACTAAATTTGTTGGGGGCATGGATTGATTTTTGAGATGTATTGGATGACTCATTATGAGATGATGTTGGATGGTGATAAGACTCTGGATCAAATGAGGAGAAGTGGACTAAGCATGATCTTGTTGTATGTCGTGATCCCGACAGTCCCACGAAGATGAATTATTGTCCATCTTGTAACATAAGAATCTCATATGCCTTTGTTGAAGATTTCGATCTCCATCACCAAATTTATAAATTCATAAGGCAAATTGGCATTCGACCTAAGCATATTACTCTAGAAAGGAATCGAGAGTTGGATAGGAGAATTCCGAGTTGAGATAGGGAGATCATATTTTGGTTAGAGCGAATAAGTTTAAGTTATTTTGTTGAAATATTATAGAGAAGAGGCACTAACCTATTAACAAAATAAATGGATTAATATTTATATGAAAGAGATTGGACCAGAGTTATACTTGTATGATATTGGGAGTTTTAAGATACGATTGAAGTAGAGTTTCACTTGGAAAGCTAGACAATAAAAGAGGCAATTGTGGTGTTGGAATTTCATTTGATTGGATCTTATTACCAATCAATTGAAAATTTATTTAGGATGTCGTTTGAAATTTTATTTGGGAGGTCCTACAATTTGTTGTGTGATAGGATCCTGGTGACCTTATATTATTTCTATGTGATTCGACTCAATGATTGATCTATGGATTAAATTTTGGAATAATTGATATTTACATTATTTCATACCGTATTATTGCGATAATGGTCGGTGATGGAGGCGAATAGTGTATAGATGATTTGTTATTTGACATCGCCGGTTAAGGTAGATGATTTGGTTGGTTTGTGGATGGGTTGTAACGAGCCCGAATTTTATATAAATTTAAATTGATAATTTATTTAATTTTTGAATTAAAATTGTAAAATTAATGGTAAAATAAAGCGAGTTTCCCAAAATTAAAATAAATTTTGTATAAATCATTTAAATTTAAAAATATTGTAAATATGGTATATATGTGAATATATATGTATACGGGCATATATGAGTAAAATTGAATATATATGTATATATTTGATTTGAATTTAAATCTTAAATAAACGGTAGATAGTTAAACTTTAAAAAAGAAATAAAATTTGGGTTGATGTTAAATAAATATTTCAAATAAATTTATGGTCAAGTAAAATATAAAATAAACATAAAAGAATTCTATAAATATCTGTGAAGCTTATAAAGTAAGAGGACAAAGCAAAAGAAAAGAAAAAAAAATATCAGTAGGCTTGCAAAAGAAGAAGCAAGATAAATATATAGGTATAAACTAATGAAAGAAGATAGAGTGGAGGCATAAAGTACTTAGTAATAAATGTTTACATCTCTAAACTCACCATATTATCATCTCAGCCGAAAAAAAGAGGAAAAAAATCTATGTACAAATCAAGTAAAAATAATAATGATAAATATACGATATAAACTATTGAAATAAATATATAAAGTAAATATGTATTGATATAAAAAAAGTAATGCATGAGTATGTTAGACAAGAAAAGAAAATATCTAGGAACACATATACAAAAATAGGATAAGTCTAAGATCTTATAGACTAAGTATATGTTGCAGGCAAGAATAAAGTAAAAGCATAGTAGGCAAGTAAAATAAAATATGTAAGTATGCTAGGCAAATAAGTATTGTATGTAACCTGTAAAAGTTAGAATGCAAGAACAAAGCAAAGTAACAAAATATCATACACATAAAAATAAGTAGTAGGACACAAAGTACTCAAGCATTTAATGCTTCCATTTCTTAACAGCATACAAGGTCATTCGAAATGTTTGAAATATCATTTCAGCCTCCAACACTTAAAAAAATCTCTGACCTATGTAATAAAATAAAAGATAGTGTACCAGGCAAAGGGCATAACCCTGTAAACACTTTTATATATTATCCTTCTCATTTCAATTCGTTTAACACTACAAACCAGAAAATAGTAAGCTTTTCTTTTACAAACTTAAATAACTTCATCAAACAAAGGCAAGCTGATTAGGAAGATCAAAGCTTTCCAGTTTAAAGGAATCAAAGCAAGACAAAGTTTTCAAGTTTTCTGGGATCAAAACAAAAACATGCAAATGCCATTTACAGTTTCAAAATTTGCTCTCTGTTTATCTTCAGGTGAGTAACCTTCACCTTTAAAATTTTTGTATCTGAGTTAGTTGCATGGGTTGATTTGGAAATTATGTTGTTGCAATCTCTTGTGCATATATGTTAATGTGTAAAGGTATGTATGCTTTGTATGCCTGTCATTTTGAAATGCCTCCGTTCCTGTTCTTCCCAAACCCAGATTTACCAATGAATCTTTATCTTTTGATCTACTCATTGATCAAACATAGAATATAAACAAAAGATGTTTGTTGACTATGAGTTAAGATTTAAAAATTCATTTCAAGTTATAACAACTCGTATATGCCTTTGGAAATCGACGAACTGAGTACAATCTTTCAATATGTCAAAATTCAAACACTTTAATTTACGAATTCAGGATTATAAACTGAATCCTCATACTAAGTTATGATTTTTAGAGAAAAATTTATAATTTTTAGATGAAGGGTTTAAGTGCAGTTCAACTTCGAGCGAAAAATGGGTTTGGGTGATTTCCGGTGGTCGGAGACGCTAAGGGGGGTCGGGTTTTCTCGTAGTGATAGAGGAGGCTACGACGGTTCAGGGAAAAATAACCGGAGATGCCCTCGATCATCTATGTGACGGCGGCGAACAATTTAATTTTTAAACCCTAGTTTTCCTGTGATCAGAAGAATTGATCACCGCGACCTATATAAGTGATCGAGCTTGCCCTGATTTGAGTTGGTGATAGGTGGAGTATGGATGGAGTAGTGGCCGGAGGCGTAGCTTTTCTGGTGATCATGGTCGATGGGACGAGACATTTTTTTGTTTGAGTTCGTTCCAGGTTGGTGGTGGATGGCTCGATTTGGAGTTTCGATGTCGTTTGTTATTCTGGGTGGTCGATTGCTTTGGGATGGTCATCGTTGACTTGTGGGTGTCTCGGCGAGGGTCGGAGTTGGTCAGAGTTGATGGTGCACGTACACGTGCACGTTTATGTCTGGTGGCTGATCGATTTGGGAAGACGAATGTTATTTGGGGATTGAACTCGAAGCGTGGCTCGGGGAAAGCAAGGGTGGGCTCGAGTTTTGGTATCAAGACATTTGCGGGAGTTAACAGTATAACGGGTTTTAGAAATTTTAAAAACAAAACAGGGTTTAAAACAAAGAAGGATATGGAGGCTCGAAGCTAATCACGGAAATTTGGTATTTGACACGAGTTGATACTCGAGTTAGTCTCGGGTCTGTTTAAAACTAATAGCAGGTTTTCAAATTTTAAAGAAAAATCATATTCTAGTTTTTAATAGATATAGATAAATTAAGTCTTTAAAGTTATTTGAAAGAATAAGTTTTCAAAAATTGTAAGTAAGTAATTAAAGGGTTAAAATAATTAATGAAGAATTATTAATTAAATACTAATTAATGATTAAAATTGATAAATCAAGTGATTAAGAAATAATTGATTTAAACATAATTTATTTAATGATTTAAAGTTGATTTATTTATCAAATGATTAGTGAAAGGATAATTTATTAATATGGTTAATAAATTAAAGAAATTAATTTGAAGATAATAAATCAAAGATAAATTAATTAATGTAAGTGGTTAGGGATGATCACTTATTGAAATTTTATTAATTAAGTGGTAATTAATTAATTCAGGGTTAAATTATTAATTAAAGATAATTAATTAAATGGTGAATTAAATAATTAAAAGTTAATTATTTAATAATTAAAGGTTGATGAATTTTAATTAAAAGTTAATTAATTTATTATTAATGGTTAATTAATAAATGATTAAAGAATAATTAATCAAAAATGGTTTATAATTTATTAACAATTAATTAACCAGGATTAGTAATTAATTCATAAGTAATTAATCTAATTTGAATAAATCAGATAATTAACTGACCTTACTTATGAATATTTGGATTCTATTGGATGATTTGATTGTTTGTTATCCCTGATATATGATGCTTTGTGAATTGTGATACATCCTGATTTATGCTGTGATCTATAATTTACTTATCTATGATATATATCTATGATCTGTGAATGAACGATAAGCGTGATAGTTAATACCGCTTATCAACTATATTTCTGTATTCTGTGATGATTGTATGATGTTGCACTACTGTGTAAAACCCCTGGACTACAACATACACACACAAATATGGATTTCACGAGGAAATCAGTTAAGTCACAGATGAATTAAATTTAATGTTTTTGAAATTGAAATTTTAATTTCAATTGATTTTGAAAATGGATTTGGGTTAAAGGTTAAAGCTTTTGAAAAGGTGTTTTCAAAGATTAAAAAAACTATTTTTATTAACTTGGTAAATTTTCCAATTTAAAATAATTTAATTTGAAATTGAATTCAAAATAAGGAATTGAATTCCATGGTTGGAAATTACGGTTAAAAATGTTAGAAATGTGTTTATATGAAGTTAAACCATTTAAAAGTATAATTTTGAGAATTTGGATTTAACCCAAAGACTTTAACTCGTATAAATGAATCAGATTTTCCGAAAATGAAACAGTTTGTTTTAAAAGAATAAAAGCTTTCAGATAAAAAATGAAATTCCTGTTTAATTAAAGGAATTTCAAGATTGAATTGAAAAATGGTTTTCCAAGTTATAAGTGAATTCTTTTTGAAAGCTATGAATTAAATCTGTTTATTTTTAACAGATTTAAAATGATGATTTATTTAAACCATTCGAAATGAAATTGTTTTGAAAGCTAAAAGTTAAATCTTTGATTTAAAGATTTAACAAGTTAAATTGAAATGGAAATTGATTTGGAAAATCTGTGAATGAATCTTTTGTTCAAAAGATAAAAATGTGGAAATTGTTTAAACCGTTGTAGGTTGTTAAAATGAATCTTTTTGTTTTAAAAGATTGTAAATGGTAATTTGTTAAACCATTTGAAAAGAAAATTTGGGTTTAAGTTGTGACTTAATTGAAATCCCATATCCATATGTTTTAAAATATTGCGCTCATTATTCGGTTTAGCCGGGAGAGGACCTTTGTGTCACATAACCCATTCCGAATAAGTGATACGTCGTATATGGATAGCATTTGAAGACCGGTGTTGAAGACCGGGTGTTTGCGAAAACGATAGGATAACCTATCGATTGTCTCTGCACTGGGTAGCTCCTGGTATAGAGATCCCCTAAGTGATGGGAAATCCGATCGGGATTGTGAATACCCGGATTTGCAAGGGCTTCTTCGGAAGTGCCTTCGGTTCTGTTCGAACCCAGAACAGACTTGTTTGGTTACATGTCTGACATTACACTTTGAGATATAAAGCAGATTTCTTTCAAATACATTTCTGTTGGTGGCGGAGAATTTATTCTCTTAGCTTAACACCCTTCTCTGAGACGTACGAGCTCAGAGGTTATGTAGTTGAAGGTTATCAGCAATATACTCCCAATTTGGTAATGTGACATGCTGAGTGTTGCTGTGTGATGATCATCGTTTGATCATTTGTGATATGATCATCTGTTTGATCATTTATCTTTGTGATCATTACTTTGATCATCTGTTAACCCAAAGCATGGCTTTGTGACAAAGCGTAGCTTTGTGGACGAGACTTCTTCGGACCTCACAACCCGGAAATGGTCGAAACAGGAATATGCGGCAAGGTTATGAGGGTCGCGCCCTTTAGGGTATGTCATTTCCTTCTGGAAAAGGGTGGTATCAGTTATGGAGCCCTGGTATTTAACCTATGTGGATACTCCGATCTCATTTATTGTGTGATTGTGTGTTTATCGAGGCGCCTCGGATAAAGGTCCCAAAGGACCGGGGGGTGGCATATTCGTGAGTTACCTGTTACAGGGGTAACCCGACCTTGTGTTGGCAGAGAGCAGTTTGTCTCTCGGGATGTCCAGCCAGAGGCGATCCCATTCGGTGGTAGGAAAGGAAGTTCCTTAGCCTGACCATTTGTTGGAAATCCATCTTCCAATACGAACCTTGTATGGTTTTAGTTATAGAACCTGCCATTTACTTATGGTGGTCACCATTGTTTAGATGGTAGCTATAGTAGGCATACGATACTGGTCGTATGTTGGCTAAGATTAATATTATACTTTCGAAATGTTTTATGCACTATGCACTAGTAATAATATCCAATGATTTGCGTAGTAAGCATCTTTGACTATCATAAGGAGAAATCTCCTCCGATTCTGCGTTTGCATTGTGTGTGTGTGCGGGAGGCCTTATGGTAGTTTCATTTTTTAAAAAAAGCATTGCGAATTGACTTTAAAATTCTCTGCTATTTGTTTTTAAAGATAAACTGTTTTTGTTGCTCACACCAGTCCCATGACTGATCCGGAGTTTATTGTTTCTTTCCTAAACTCTGGATGCTCAAAATTTTTCTACACGGGCAGTCTAGAGTTGGGTTTTTCAGATAGTCAAAATTAGTAGATTTTCTGGAGCTAGTTCAGTCTTTGGATATGGACTGCACTTGCTTATCTTTGTGCATCGTTATTGAGAGTTAAAGCTATTTCTGGATTGGCGTTTTGGAGATGGAGATTATCCGCTGCTGGTGTTATCTATTTTCTTTTCCGCTACTATTTCTTGTATCATATCTCTGATGTATATTGATATTCATTGTATCACTCTGTTGTATCAGATATTGTATCAGATATTGTATATCAATGTATTATTCTTTTTCTTCCGCTGTGTTATTTACTTAACTGTGTTATAAGCTCCGGCGACTCGGATTTGAACGGTCGAATCTATGGCATTCGAGTACGATGTAAAGTATGGATGTCGATTTTCGAATGCGAAAAATCCGACTCGTTACATTTGGTATCAGAGCTAAGGTTGAACTTTAGCTCAGGAGTATAACACATTAAGTAGCTCGTTAGAGATAGGGTGAAGTATACCCTAGAATGAGTAATTCTTAGATATCCGTCCGTATGCCTCAGTAAATTCTCTTACTATCCACTGATAGTAAGTATGAGTGTAAGAAGAGGATGAGATAGGGGACAGGGGAATACCACTATGAAATGGTGAATACTCTGTAACAACAAGGAAGAAATCTTTTCTTTATCAATCTATTTTGTTTGTCATCTTTTCTCAATTCTTCGATAGTTTCTGGTAGATCCAGGAAGAGATTCAATATATTAGTTTGGGACATAAACTCCAAATAGGCCAAAATTGTTTGTTTGGATGAATTGGTTGCTTTAATTGCTATGATTGATAGGTATAATTTGGTTTTTAAACTGAAAGTTTTGAAATTGTATCCATACATCTGTCTATTCCTTGGGTCCCGATATGTTCTACGAATGGTTAGTTATCCCTTTGAACTAACCGATGCTACTGCATACTTCGTAGGTCTGGATAACTCGAGTATTTTGTGTAGTGTTAAACAGATTCGTTCTCATATCTATTATTGATATTCTGATTTTGTAAGCCAAATGCAGAATAGATATTCAGTTTGATTTGATGAAATGTCTTCATCTATCTTTGTGTCTCCTTGGAAATTTCGAGGACGAAATTCTTTTAAGGGGGGAAGTCTGTAACGAGCCCGAATTTTATATAAATTTAAATTGATAATTTATTTAATTTTTGAATTAAAATTGTAAAATTAATGGTAAAATAAAGTGAGTTTTCCCGAATTAAAATAAATTTTGTATAAATCATTTAAATATAAAAATATTGTAAATATGGTATATATGTGAATATATATGTATACGGGCATATATGAGTAAAATTGAATATATATGTATATATTTGATTTGAATTTAAATCTTAAATAAACGGTAGATAGTTAAACTTTAAAAAAGAAATAAAATTTGGGTTGATGTTAAATAAATATTTCAAATAAATTTATGGTCAAGTAAAATATAAAATAAACATAAAAGAATTCTATAAATATCTATGAAGCTTATAAAGTAAGAGGACAAAGCAAAAGAAAAGAAAAAAAATATTAGTAGGCTTGCAAAAGAAGAAGCAAGATAAATATATAGGTATAAACTAATGAAAGAAGATAGAGTGGAGGCATAAAGTACTTAGTAATAAATGTTTACGTCTCTAAACTCACCATATTATCATCTCAGCCGAAAAAAGAGGAAAAAAATCTATGTACAAATCAAGTAAAAATAATAATGATAAATATACAATATAAACTATTGAAATAAATATATAAAGTAAATATGTATTGATATAAACAAAGTAATGCATGAGTATGCTAGACAAGAAAAGAAAATATCTAGGAACACATATACAAAAATAGGATAAGTCTAAGATCTTATAGACTAAGTATATGTTGCAGGCAAGAATAAAGTAAAAGCATAGTAGGCAAGTAAAATAAAATATGTAAGTATGCTAGGCAAATAAGTATTGTATGTAACCTGTAAAAGTTAGAATGCAAGAACAAAGCAAAGTAACAAAATATCATACACATAAAAATAAGTAGTAGGACACAAAGTACTCAAGCATTTAATGCTTCCATTTCTTAACAGCATACAAGGTCATTCGAAATGTTTGAAATATCATTTCAGCCTCCAACACTTAAAAAAATCTCTGACCTATGTAATAAAATAAAAGATAGTGTACCAGGCAAAGGGCATAACCCTGTAAACACTTTTATATATTATCCTTCTCATTTCAATTCGTTTAACACTACAAACCAGAAAATAGTAAGCTTTTCTTTTACAAACATAAATAACTTCATCAAACAAAGGCAAGCTGATTAGGAAGATCAAAGCTTTCCAGTTTAAAGGAATCAAAGCAAGACAAAGTTTTCAAGTTTTCTGGGATCAAAACAAAAACATGCAAATGCCATTTACAGTTTCAAAATTTGCTCTCTGTTTATCTTCAGGTGAGTAACCTTCACCTTTAAAATTTTAGTATCCGAGTTAGTTGCATGGGTTGATTTGGAAATTATGTTGTTGCAATCTCTTGTGCATATATGTTAATGTGTAAAGGTATGTATGCTTTATATGCTTGTCATTTTGAAATGCCTCTGTTCCTGTTCTTCCCAAACCCAGATTTACCAATGAATCTTTATCTTTTGATCTACTCATTGATCAAACATAGAATATAAACAAAAGATGTTTGTTGACTATGAGTTAAGATTTAAAAATTCATTTCAAGTTATAACAACTCGTATATGCCTCTGGAAATCGACGAACTGAGTACAATCTTTCAATATGTCAAAATTCAAACACTTTAATTTACGAATTCAGGATTATAAACTGAATCCTCATACTAAGTTATGATTTTTAGAGAAAAATTTATAATTTTTAGATGAAGGGTTTAAGTGCAGTTCAACTTCGAGCGAAAAATGGGTTTGGGTGATTTTCGGTGGTCGGAGACGCTAAGGGGGGTCGGGTTTTCTCGTAGTGATAGAGGAGGCTACGGCGGTTCAGGGAAAAATAACCGGAGATGCCCTTAATCATCTATGCGACGGCGACGAACAATTTAATTTTTAAACCCTAGTTTTCCTGTGATCAGAAGAATTGATCACCGCGACCTATATAAGTGATCGAGCTTGCCCTGATTTGAGTTGGTGATAGGTGGAGTATGGATGGAGTAGTGGCCGGAGGCGTAGCTTTTCTGGTGATCATGGTCGATGGGACGAGACATTTTTTTTGTTTGAGTTCGTTCCAGGTTGGTGGTAGATGGCTCGATTTGGAGTTTCGATGTCGTTTGTTATTCTGGGTGGTCGATTGCTTTAGGATGGTCATCGTTGACTTGTGGGTGTCTCGGCGAGGGTCGGAGTTGGTCAGAGTTGATGGTGCACGTACACGTGCACGTTTATGTCTGGTGGCTGATCGATTTGGGAAGACGAATGTTATTTGGGGATTGAACTCGAAGCGTGGCTCGGGGAAAGCAAGGGTGGGCTCGAGTTTTGGTATCAAGACATTTGCGGGAGTTAACAGTATAACGGGTTTTAGAAATTTAAAAAACAAAACAGGGTTTAAAACAAAGAAGGATAGGGAGGCTCGAAGCTAATCACGGAAATTTGGCATTTGACTCGAGTTGATACTCGAGTTAGTCTCGGGTCTGTTTAAAACTAATAGCAGGTTTTCAAATTTTAAAGAAAAATCATATTCTAGTTTTTAATAGATATAGATAAATTAAGTCTTTAAAGTTATTTGAAAGAATAAGTTTTCAAAAATTGTAAGTAAGTAATTAAAGGGTTAAAATAATTAATGAAGAATTATTAATTAAATATTAATTAATGATTAAAATTGATAAGCCAAGTGATTAAGAAATAATTGATTTAAACATAATTTATTTAATGATTTAAAGTTGATTTATTTATCAAATGATTAGTGAAAGGATAATTTATTAATATGGTTAATAAATTAAAGAAATTAATTTGAAGATAATAAATCAAAGATAAATTAATTAATGTAAGTGGTTAGGGATGATCACTTATTGAAATTTTATTAATTAAGTGGTAATTAATTAATTAAGGGTTAAATTATTAATTAAAGATAATTAATTAAATGGTGAATTAAATAATTAAAAGTTAATTATTTAATAATTAAAGGTTGATGAATTTTAATTAAAAGTTAATTAATTTATTATTAATGGTTAATTAATAAATGATTAAAGAATAATTAATCAAAAATGGTTTATAACTTATTAACAATTAATTAACCAGGATTAGTAATTAATTCATAAGTAATTAATCTAATTTGAATAAATCAGATAATTAACTGATCTTACTTATGAATATTTGGATTCTATTGGATGATTTGATTGTTTGTTATCCCTGATATATGATGCTTTGTGATACATCCTGATTTATGCTGTGATCTATAATTTACTTATCTGTGATATATATCTATGATTTGTGAATGAACGATAAGCGTGATAGTTAATACCGCTTATCAACTATCTTTCTGTATTCTGTGATGATTGTATGATGTTGCACTACTGTGTAAAACCCCTGGACTACAACATACACACACAAATATGGATTTCACGAGGAAATCAGTTAAGTCACAGATGAATTAAATTTAATGTTTTTGAAATTTTAATTTTAATTGATTTTGAAAATTGATTTGGGTTAAAGGTTAAAGCTTTTGAAAAGGTGTTTTCAAAGATTAAAAAAACTATTTTTATTAACTTGGTAAATTTTCCAATTTAAAATAATTTAATTTGAAATTGAATTCAAAATAAGGAATTGAATTCCATGGTTGGAAATTACGGTTAAAAATGTTAGAAATGTGTTTATATGAAGTTAAACCATTTAAAAGTATAATTTTTAGAATTTGGATTTAACCCAAAGACTTTAACTCATATAAATGAATCAGATTTTCCGAAAATGAAACAGTTTGTTTTAAAAGAATAAAAGCTTTCAGATAAAAAATGAAATTCCAGTTTAATTAAAGGAATTTCAAGATTGAATTGAAAACTGGTTTTCCAAGTTATAAGTGAATTCTTTTTGAAAGCTATGAATTAAATCTGTTTATTTTTAACAGATTTAAAATGATGATTTATTTAAACCATTCGAAATGAAATTGTTTTGAAAGCTAAAAGTTAAATCTTTGATTTAAAGATTTAACAAGTTAAATTGAAATGGAAATTGATTTGGAAAATCTGTGAATGAATCTTTTGTTCAAAAGATAAAAATGTGGAAATTGTTTAAACCGTTGTAGGTTGTTAAAATGAATCTTTTTGTTTTAAAAGATTGTAAATGGTAATTTGTTAAACCATTTGAAAAGAAAATTTGGGTTTAAGTTGTGACTTAATTGAAATCCCATATCCATATGTTTTAAAATATTGCGCTCATTATTCGGTTTAGCCGGGAGAGGACCTTTGTGTCACATAACCCATTCCGAATAAGTGATACGTCGTATATGGATAGCATTTGAAGACCGGTGTTGAAGACCGGATGTTTGCGAAAACGATAGGATAACCTATCGATTGTCTCTGCACTGGGTAGCTCCTGGTATAGAGATCCCCTAAGTGATGGGAAATCCGATCGGGATTGTGAATACCCGGATTTGCAAGGGCTTCTTCGGAAGTGCCTTCGGTTCTGTTCGAACCCGGAACAGACTTGTTTGGTTACATGTCTGACATTACACTTTGAGATATAAAGCAGATTTCTTTCAAATACATTTCTGTTGGTGGCGGAGAATTTATTCTCTTAGCTTAACACCCTTCTCTGAGACGTACGAGCTCAGAGGTTATGTAGTTGAAGGTTATCAGCAATATACTCCCAATTTGGTAATGTGACATGCTGAGTGTTGCTGTGTGATGATCATCGTTTGATCATTTGTGATATGATCATCTGTTTGATCATTTATCTTTGTGATCATTACTTTGATCATCTGTTAACCCAAAGCATGGCTTTGTGACAAAGCGTAGCTTTGTGGACGAGACTTCTTCGGACCTCACAACCCGGAAATGGTCGAAACAGTAATATGCGGCAAGGTTATGAGGGTCGCGCCCTTTAGGGTATGTCATTTCCTTCTGGAAAAGGGTGGTATCAGTTATGGAACCCTGGTATTTAACCTATGTGGATACTCCGATCTCATTTATTGTGTGATTGTGTGTTTATCGAGGCGCCTCGGATAAAGGTCCAAAAGGACCGGGGGGTGGCATATTCATGAGTTACCTGTTACAGGGGTAACCCAGCCTTGTGTTGGTAGAGAGCAGTTTGTCTGTGACGCCCCACCTCTATGCTCATAATAACAAAGAGTATTAAAAGAAATACTATCTATTATTACGAAGAATAAGGTTGGATAGGAGCGACCATCCGTAATTGGCCTTACACTAATATTGGTTATCTCGATAGGATTGGTATATACTTTTTATTTTTCATCTATTATTTATTTACCCCCATCGACATATCCAATTATCAGTATAAAACAACTACGATAGTTCATAATAGTTTAGGACATTAGATATAACAATAACACAGATAATATAAATGCGGAACACAGATTAACAAAAATCTCATATATATATAACCGATGTCAGTTACAATATAGTTGACACGATACATATGATACAACTACAACTGTCGACTCTAGAAGTTATATATACAAGTACATTATCGTCTAATATACATGAATACATATCGTTCTATACAATGACACGACTACTACAAAATGACACTGACAACTTTAGAAGATGTGAAAAGTCTTCAAATCCCGAACAGCAACTCAAAGAAGGAAATCTACAACCTGGAATAACTCGGGTCTGACCCGAGTATTACATTCAAAAGAAAATAATACACGGGTCAGTCTAATACAAACTCAGTTATTAGTGCATAGGAGCAATAATAATCAAACGTCAAATAGACGACAGTCACAGAAATCTCGTATATCCAACTCTCGATACGAGAATTTGATAACGGCAAATATAACACTACGCAGTGTAAATCAACAAATCAGAAATCTCAAAATGATCAAACACATCAAATTTCTGTGTATATCAGTAAAACAGCAATGTCAAAACCAAGAAGTGTCAACAACAATGCTGCAGAGCCAAAACATGTGCCTCAAAAGACTCAAGTAAATGGATGAAAAACAAAGCAAGACAGTTTGCAAGCAATTCAATGAACACTACAACAATGAATATGAACATGACGTTCAAGCAATCAGGTTATACTAGCAGGAGAAGTAATACATGAACCCAAAATGAATAAATGACAGAGATGAGATGAGCAAGTGAACCAAATCAAAATAGAGCCCAAGTTTACATATGAAGTGATTCAAGTCCAAGCAACCAGAGCAATGCATCACTAAATGTCAAGGCAAAGCAACCAACTACATATATGCAATGCAGACAGGTCTAACAAAGTGGAACAGCAACATCAAATGCTTCTTCACAGCTACAACATGAATGCCAACATCATGAATGCAGAACCTACTCTAGACAAAAGTCAACATGATAGCAAGTACACACAGGAAAGCAGTGAAATGGGCAAAAGTATCAAGTCTGGAAAACAAGAATGCCCAGACTCAACAAAGATGTACAAAGACCAGGCTACAGAATGTCCTAATGCAGACAGCTTCAAATTTACAAACACACTAACAACTACAAGACCAACTCGATGTCACTGACCACAAACAACAGACAATATCAACCATTAGACCAACTCAAGATAAATTGAGCATAGTTTAATGCAAAAATATGTCACAGTGATCATAATGCAAGTGCAACTAAATGAATCAACTACAAAGAAAGCAAACAACCATATGGACAGTAATCAACTACAAGGTATGCAAACAAATATGGAATGGAATGCATCTACAAGTGCGGATGGCCAGAGTCAAAACTCACAGCGAAACAATGAAGTGCACAGCTACAATGATGCATGATAAGCAATGGCAAAAAGATGGCCAGAGACGAAGCTCACAGGGGCCAGTAAGCCAAAGAAATAAATCACAGTAAAGTCAACAAGGAACCACACGAAAACAAATTTTCAGAGATTCGAAACAAAAGAAACCCAATTTTCGTTCGCAAAGCAACCTGAGGCCATAAATGAAGTATTCAAGCTTCAACTCCAAACATGACTTCAATTCGAAACCATTATACAGAGGTACGTAAACCACTACAACAAGGCCATAATTTACAGTGAAAGACCAGAAACAAAACTCATCATAAAACCCAGTCAAAAATCAAAGGCCACAAAACAAAATAACAGACAAGTTCGAACGGTTCGAAGTAGATGTGAGTAAGGGGAATTACTCACCTTTCACCGAAGCGAAGACGAACGAAAATTTATGGAGATCGACTCCAGAAGCAAGCATCGAACTCGTCGAAGTAGCCAACAAAGAATTCATCTCAAAATCGATCGAACCAGGCAACATCAGAAACATCCAACAATCGATCGAAACAATCACGTGCTTCGACATACAAAGCCCACAGATCAGAGCGCAAGAGGAACGAAAGCCCTAGCAAGCATCGAAAGAACGAACGAGGCCAAGCCCTAATCTGATCGAGAAAACAAAGAGGAAATCGTCGCCATTTTTATTTCTCTTTCGTTTGAATGTTTGATTTAGGGTTTCGAATGAATGAAGAATGAGGAAGGGGGATCGGGTTGTCTTTGATGAATACGGCACCAAGAAAGAATGGATCAAGATGATTTGTAAAGCCCACAACCCTTTTAACAAAAATTTTAATTCAATTATAAAAGAATTCAAACCGGATAAGAAGAGAATTTCAATTCGATCAAAATGCCAATAGCTATTAGCAACTAGATTAGATCGTCAAGAGACGATAATTAAATGGGTACGAAATGTCGGGTTGTTACAGACTCCCCTCCTTAAAGAAATTGCGTCCTCGCAATCATAAGGAGTAAATGGATAAAAGGTAACAACAAAAAGAGGATGGCAATGTCGAATGCATAAGCAAAGAAAATGTCAATAGGGAAGTATTGGAATTATGGAAGTATCAGATATAAAATCGAAAGGTTCGACTGCTTCAAATCAAAAGAATCAACATCGAGGGGATCAAGGAATCAAAATCAGACGACTCTATAAACAACCTCAAACATCATCATCGACTGATAAAAACAAGATCAATCGAGTTCTAGCAATTGAAAGAAAAGGAATCAGAGCAGAAATCACATACTGCACGAATTGAATGTGAGTAAATCAAATTACTCACCTGAATTGCCAGAGAAAAAGACGAAGCTCGAATCTCAAAATCGTAAATATTCAATCATCAAAAACGATAATTGAATTTTCAAATCGCAAATATTTACTTATCTCAAACAATAATCAAATCAATAAATATTTAATTATCACAAATGAAAATCAAATTTCACAAATATCTGATTATCAAAAACGATAATCAGAAACACAAACATTCGATTAATCAAATCGAAAAATATTTAATTATCTCAAACGATAATCAAATTTCACAAATATCTGATTATCAAAAACGATAATCAGAAGACAAATCAAATATCTAATTATCTCAAACGATAATCAGAAAACAAATAAAATATCTAATTATCTCAAACGATAATAAAAAACAAATCAAATATCTAATTATCTCAAACGATAATCAGAAAACAAATATTTAATTATCACAAATGATAATCAAATCTCAAATCAACAAATATTTAATTATCTCAAGCGATAATTAAATCTAAAATCAACAAATATTTAATTATCTCAAGCGATAATTAAATCTCAAATCAACAAATATTTAATTATCTCAAGCGATAATTAAAAGCAACAAATATCTGATTATCGAAAACGATAATCAGAACTCATATCAACAAATATCTAATTATCACAAGCGATAATTAGAAACAACAAATATCCGATTATCAAAAACGATAATCAGAACTCATATCAACAAATATCTAATTATCACAAGCGATAATTAGAAACAACAAATATTCGATTATCAAAAACGATAATCAGAACTCATATCAACAAATATCTAATTATCACAAGCGATAATTAGAAACAACAAATATCCGATTATCAAAAATGATAATCAGAACTCATATCAACAAATATCTAATTATCACAAGCGATAATTAGAAACAACAAATATCCGATTATCAAAAACGATAATCAGAACTCATATCAACAAATATCTAATTATCACAAGCGATAATTAGAAACAACAAATATCCGATTATCAAAAATGATAATCAGAACTCATATCAACAAATATCCAATTACCTACAGATGATTGGAAACAACAAATATCTAGAAATCAATTAAGAAGACTAGAAAATCAACATAAAAGCTTGGATCGATCCCATCATATGGCGAGTCTAAGCTACGCCGCACGTGCATCTCATATGGCCGAAGCCTACCAAGTACTGTTATCATAATTTTGGCGCCCAACATATGACCCGAAGGTCCAACATATGACCCGAAGGTCTAGTACTGGTATTTGACCCGAAGGTCCATCATATGACCCGAAGGTCCTCATAGTGGCTCGAAAGCACACGAAAGCATCAAAATATTTCAATTAACGAGTCCGGAATTAACCGAAATAGCAAACGCACATGTCCCATACCACGTGTTTTACTAAATCGTTTGATTCTCTTCATCGTTCCTTGAAAGTGCAAAATTCATCAAAATCATCAAACAACGGATATTTCAATTAACGAGTCCGGAATTAACCGAAATAGTAAAAGTGTGGTTCCATACTCCGCACTTTTGCTAAATTGTTTAAATCTCTTCATCGTTTCCTTGAAAGTGCAAAATTGTGTATTTTGTAAAAATACACTTTACATTCTCAAACGGACAAGTCCGGAATTAAGCGAATCAGTAAAAGAAAGGGGTCATAGTCCTCGATTTTGCTGAAACGTTTAAATCGCTTTCTCATTCTTTTGAAATCGCAAACTGTAAAATTTCTGAAAACAATTTTTATTTATTTTGTAAAAATAACAATTCACATTCTCAACTGAACAAGTCCGGAGTTAAGCGAAACAGTAAAAGAAAGGGGTCATAATCCTCGATTTTGCTGAATCGTTTAAGTCGCTTTCTCATTCTTTTGAAAACGCAAATCGTTAAAAATTTATAAAACAATTTTCATTTGTAAAACGATTTTCCAATCACGTGATTAAAATAGCAAATCAGTAACAATTTCGGTAAGGAAATCGTACTTCTCAAAATACCGTAAAAACGGTCACAAAACAGCATTGCGGAATAACCGCTTGAAAATCCACTTTTAAAATTTGACGGTTACTGAAGCCAAAGCGACAGTAATTTTAAAACGTCAAAATCACATCAAAACAATCTACATCAAAATGTAATATCAGTGAATTCTCATTCATCAAAATGCCACAAAACACCGTGCTTCAAAAATTTAGCATTGGTGTAAAAATCTCGTTATAAAGATAACGGCAACAAAATACGTTTCATAACCTAGTATCGGTTCAACGTAAAATAAATACAGTAACGTGCAATTCATTTGCATGCACATTACAATATAAACAAGGAAATCATTAGAGTGTATCTTCAATGAAGACAACTCAAAACAGCAAAAGCTAATCAATAGATGATTAGTACAAAAGAAAGCCAGCGGAAATTTCAACAAAAATCACATATCTGCAATTTCTTCGAATCCTCAATTAGGATTCGAAATTCTCAAAGAAACAAAATAATTACAACTATGTAAACAACAAATAAAATTCATATCAATTTCGTATTTCGATTTTTAAATCAAAAAGATTATCAGTTGTACTCAGCGAAGACAGTTTCACTGTTTCCGTTGCGCACTCTGATAAATAGAACACAAATCAATCAAATCATCGGAACACAATTTCATCAAAACAACAAAACACAATTCTACTTTTATTTTTAAATAAAGATATTTAAAAATTTACATCCAAATTCAAAACGTTAGTTTTTGACTCAAAGCACAATAAAACATCGACCAATAGTTGTAACATATGTTCCATCCAAGTTATGTTTTATATTATGTCCATAAACCCCAAGCTCTGATACCAACTGTGACGCCCCACCTCTATGCTCATAATAACAAAGAGTATTAAAAGAAATACTATCTATTATTACGAAGAATAAGGTTGGATAGGAGCGACCATCCGTAATTGGCCTTACACTAATATTGGTTATCTCGATAGGAGTGGTATATACTTTTTATTTTTCATCTATTATTTATTTACCCCCATCGACATATCCAATTATCAGTATAAAACAACTACGATAGTTCATAATAGTTTAGGACATTAGATATAACAATAACACAGATAATATAAATGCGGAACACAGATTAACAAAAATCTCATATATATATAACCGATGTCAGTTACAATATAGTTGACACGATACATATGATACAACTACAACTGTCGACTCTAGAAGTTATATATACAAGTACATTATCGTCTAATATACATGAATACATATCGTTCTATACAATGACACGACTACTACAAAATGACACTGACAACTTCAGAAGATGTGAAAAGTCTTCAAATCCCGAACAGCAACTCAAAGAAGGAAATCTACAACCTGGAATAACTAGGGTCTGACCCGAGTATTACATTCAAAAGAAAATAATACACGGGTCAGTCTAATACAAACTCAGTTATTAGTGCATAGGAGCAATAATAATCAAACGTCAAATAGACGACAGTCACAGAAATCTCGTATATCCAACTCTCGATACGAGAATTGGATAACGGCAAATATAACACTACGCAGTGTAAATCAACAAATCAGAAATCTCAAAATGATCAAACACATCAAATTTCTGTGTATATCAGTAAAACAGCAATGTCAAAACCAAGAAGTGTCAACAACAATGCTGCAGAGCCAAAACATGTGCCTCAAAAGACTCAAGTAAATGGATGAAAAACAAAGCAAGACAGTTTGCAAGCAATTCAATGAACACTACAACAATGAATATGAACATGACGTTCAAGCAATCAGGTTATACTAGCAGGAGAAGTAATACATGAACCCAAAATGAATAAATGACAGAGATGAGATGAGCAAGTGAACCAAATCAAAACAGAGCCCAAGTTTACATATGAAGTGATTCAAGTCCAAGCAACCAGAGCAATGCATCACTAAATGTCAAGGCAAAGCAACCAACTACATATATGCAATGCAGACAGGTCTAACAAAGTGGAACAGCAACATCAAATGCTTCTTCACAGCTACAACATGAATGCCAACATCATGAATGCAGAACCTACTCTAGACAAAAGTCAACATGATAGCAAGTACACACAGGAAAGCAGTGAAATGGGCAAAAGTATCAAGTCTGGAAAACAAGAATGCCCAGACTCAACAAAGATGTACAAAGACCAGGCTACAGAATGTCCTAATGCAGACAGCTTCAAATTTACAAACACACTAACAACTACAAGACCAACTCGATGTCACTGACCACAAACAACAGACAATATCAACCATTAGACCAACTCAAGATAAATTGAGCATAGTTTAATGCAAAAATATGTCACAGTGATCATAATGCAAGTGCAACTAAATGAATCAACTACAAAGAATGCAAACAACCATATGGACAGTAATCAACTACAAG
Source organism: Allium fistulosum (assembly GCA_030737815.1). Lineage (NCBI taxonomy): Eukaryota > Viridiplantae > Streptophyta > Magnoliopsida > Asparagales > Amaryllidaceae > Allium > Allium fistulosum. The sequence goes on along the minus strand of CM060901.1, from coordinate 537,303,536 downwards.
GTATGCAAACAAATATGGAATGGAATGCATCTACAAGTGCGGATGGCCAGAGTCGAAACTCACAGCGAAATAATGAAGTGCACAGCTACAATGATGCATGATAAGCAATGGCAAAAAGATGGCCAGAGACGAAGCTCACAGGGGCCAGTAAGCCAAAGAAATAAATCACAGTAAAGTCAACAAGGAACCACACGAAAACAAATTTTCAGAGATTCGAAACAAAAGAAACCCAATTTTCGTTCGCAAAGCAACCTGAGGCCATAAATGAAGTATTCAAGCTTCAACTCCAAACATGACTTCAATTCGAAACCATTATACAGAGGTACGTAAACCACTACAACAAGGCCATAATTTACAGTGAAAGACCAGAAACAAAACTCATCATAAAACCCAGTTAAAAATCAAAGGCCACAAAACAAAATAACAGACAAGTTCGAACCGTTCGAAGTAGATGTGAGTAAGGGGAATTACTCACCTTTCATCGAAGTGAAGACGAACGAAAATTTATGGAGATCGACTCCAGAAGCAAGCATCGAACTCGTCGAAGTAGCCAACAAAGAATTCATCTCGAAATCGATCGAACCAGGCAACATCAAAAACATCCAACAATCGATCGAAACAATCACGTGCTTCGACATACAAAGCCCACAGATCAGAGCGCAAGAGGAACGAAAGCCCTAGCAAGCATCGAAAGAACGAACGAGGCCAAGCCCTAATCTGATCGAGAAAACGAAGAGCAAATCGTCGCCATTTTTATTTCTCTTTCGTTTGAATGTTTGATTTAGGGTTTCAAATGAATGAAGAATGAGGAAGGGGGATCGGGTTGTCTTTGATGAATACGGCACCAAGAAAGAATGGATCAAGATGATTTGTAAAGCCCACAACCCTTTTAACAAAATTTTTAATTCAATTATAAAAGAATTCAAACCGGATAAGAAGAGAATTTCAATTCGATCAAAATGCCAATAGCTATTAGCAACTAGATTAGATCGTCAAGAGACGATAATTAAATGGGTACGAAATGTCGGGTTGTTACATTGTCTCTCGGGACGTCCAGCCAGAGGCGATCCCATTCGATGGTAGGAAAGGAAGTTCCTTAGCCTGACCATTTGTTGGAAATCCATCTTCCAATACGAACCGTGTACGGTTTTAGTTGTAGAACCTGCCATTTACTTATGGTGGTCACCACTGTTTAGATGGTAGCTATAGTAGGCATACGATACTGGTCGTATGTTGGCTAAGATTAATATTATACTTTCAAAATGTTTTATGCACTATGCACTAGTAATAATATCCAATGATTTGCGTAGTAAGCATCTTTGACTATCATAAGGAGAAATCTCCTCCGATTCTGCGTTTGCATTGTGTGTGTGTGCGGGAGGCCTTATGGTAGTTTCATTTTTTTTTAAAAGCATTGCGAATTGACTTTAAAATTCTCTGCTATTTGTTTTTAAAGATAAACTGTTTTTGTTGCTCACACCAGTCCCATGACTGATCCGGAGTTTATTGTTTCTTTCCTAAACTCTGGATGCTCAAAATTTTTCTACACGGGCAGTCTAGAGTTGGGTTTTTCAGATAGTCAAAATTAGTAGATTTTCTGGAGCTAGTTCAGTCTTTGGATATGGACTGCACTTGCTTATCTTTGTGCATCGTTATTGAGAGTTAAAGCTATTTCTGGATTGGCGTTTTGGAGATGGAGATTATCCGCTGCTGGTGTTATCTATTTTCTTTTCCGCTGCTATTTCTTGTATCATATCTTTTATGTATATTGATATTCATTGTATCACTCTGTTGTATCAGATATTGTATATCAATGTATTATTCTTTTTCTTCCGCTGTGTTATTTACTTAACTGTGTTATAAGCTCCGGCGACTCGGATTTGAACGGTCGAATCTATGGCATTCGAGTACGATGTAAAGTATGGATGTCGATTTTCGAACGCGAAAAATCCGACTCGTTACATTTGGTATCAGAGCTAAGGTTGAACTTTAGCTCAGGAGTATAACACATTAAGTTGCTCGTTAGAGATAGGGTGAAGTATACCCTAGAATGAGTAATTCTCAGATATCCGTCTGTATGCCTCAGTAAATTCTCTTACTATCCACTGATAGTAAGTATGAGTGTAAGAAGAGGATGAGATAGGGGACAGGGGAATACCACTATGAAATGGTGAATACTCTGTAACAACAAGGAAGAAATCTTTTCTTTATAAATCTATTTTGTTTGTCAAGTTTTCTCAATTCTTCGATAGTTTCTGGTAGATCCAGGAAGAGATTCAATATATTAGTTTGGGACATAAACTCCAAATAGGCCAAAATTGTTTGTTTGGATGAATTGGTTGCTTTGATTGCTATGGTTGATAGGTATAATTTGGTTTTTAAACTGAAAGTTTTGAAATTGTATCCATACATCTGTCTATTCCTTGGGTACTGATATGTTCTACGAATGGTTAGTTATCCCTTTGAACTAACCGATGCTACTGCATACTTCGTAGGTCTGGATAACCCGAGTATTTTGTGTAGTGTTAAACAGATTCATTCTCATATCTATTATTGATATTCTGATTTTGTAAGCCAAATGCAGAATAGATATTCAGTTTGATTTGATGAAATATCTTCATCTATCTTTGTGTCTCCTTGGAAATTTCGAGGACGAAATTCTTTTAAGCGGAGAAGTCTGTAACGACCCTGAATTTTATATAAATTTAAATTGATAATTTATTTAATTTTTGAATTAAAATTGTAAAATTAATGGTAAAATAAAGTGAGTTTCCCCAAATTAAAATAAATTTTGTATAAATCATTTAAATTTAAAAATATTGTAAATATGGTATATATGTGAATATATATGTATACGGGCATATATGAGTAAAATTGAATATATATTTATATATTTGATTTGAATTTAAATCTTAAATAAACGGTAGATAGTTAAACTTTAAAAAAGAAATAAAATTTGGGTTGATGTTAAATAAATATTTCAAATAAATTTATGGTCAAGTAAAATATAAAATAAACATAAAAGAATTCTATAAATATCTATGAAGCTTATAAAGTAAGAGGACAAAGCAAAAGAAAAGAAAAAAAAAATTAGTAGGCTTGCAAAAGAAGAAGCAAGATAAATATATAGGTATAAACTAATGAAAGAAGATAGAGTGGAGGCATAAAGTACTTAGTAATAAATGTTTACATCTCTAAACTCACCATATTATCATCTCAGCCGAAAAAAAGAGGAAAAAAATCTGTGTACAAATCAAGTAAAAATAATAATGATAAATATACAATATAAACTATTGAAATAAATATATAAAGTAAATATGTATTGATATAAATAAAGTAATGCATGAGTATGCTAGACAAGAAAAGAAAATATCTAGGAACACATATACAAAAATAGGATAAGTCTAAGATCTTATAGACTAAGTATATGTTGCAGGAAAGAATAAAGTAAAAGCATAGTAGGCAAGTAAAATAAAATATGTAAGTATGCTAGGCAAATAAGTATTGTATGTAACCTGTAAAAGTTAGAATGCAAGAACAAAGCAAAGTAACAAAATATCATACACATAAAAATAAGTAGTAGGACACAAAGTACTCAAGCATTTAATGCTTCCATTTCTTAACAGCATACAAGGTCATTCGAAATGTTTGAAATATCATTTTAGCCTCCAACACTTAAAAAAATCTCTGACCTATGTAATAAAATAAAAGATAGTGTACCAGGCAAAGGGCATAACCCTGTAAACACTTTTATATATTATCCTTCTCATTTCAATTCGTTTAACACTGCAAACCAGAAAATAGTAAGCTTTTCTTTTACAAACTTAAATAACTTCATCAAACAAAGGCAAGCTGATTAGGAAGATCAAAGCTTTCCAGTTTAAAGGAATCAAAGCAAGACAAAGTTTTCAAGTTTTCTGGGATCAAAACAAAAACATGCAAATGCCATTTACAGTTTCAAAATTTGCTCTCTGTTTATCTTCATGTGAGTAACCTTCACCTTTAAAATTTTAGTATCTGAGTTAGTTGCATGGGTTGATTTGGAAATTATGTTGTTGCAATCTCTTGTGCATATATGTTAATGTGTAAAGGTATGTATGCTTTGTATGCCTGTCATTTTGAAATGCCTCTGTTCCTGTTCTTCCCAAACCCAGATTTACCAATGAATCTTTATCTTTTGATCTACTCATTGATCAAACATAGAATATAAACAAAAGATGTTTGTTGACTATGAGTTAAGATTTAAAAATTCATTTCAAGTTATAACAACTCGTATATGCCTCTGGAAATCGACGAACTGAGTACAATCTTTCAATATGTCAAAATTCAAACACTTTAATTTACGAATTCAGGATTATAAACTGAATCCTCATACTAAGTTATGATTTTTAGAGAAAAATTTATAATTTTTAGATGAAGGGTTTAAGTGCAGTTCAACTTCGAGCGAAAAATGGGTTTGGGTGATTTCCGGTGGTCGGAGACGCTAAGGGGGGTCGGGTTTTCTCGTAGTGATAGAGGAGGCTACGGCGGTTCAAGGAAAAATAACCGGAGATGCCCTCGATCATCTATGCGACGGCGGCGAACAATTTAATTTTTAAACCCTAGTTTTCCTGTGATCAGAAGAATTGATCACCGCGACCTATATAAGTGATCGAGCTTGCCCTGATTTGAGTTGGTGATAGGTGGAGTATGGATGGAGTAGTGGCCAGAGGCGTAGCTTTTCTGGTGATCATGGTCGATGGGACGAGACATTTTTTTTGTTTGAGTTCGTTCCAGGTTGGTGGTGGATGGCTCGATTTGGAGTTTCGATGTCGTTTGTTATTCTGGGTGGTCGATTGCTTTGGGATGGTCATCGTTGACTTGTGGGTGTCTCGCCGAGGGTCGGAGTTGGTCAGAGTTGATGGTGCACGTACACGTGCACGTTTATGTCTGGTGGCTGATCGATTTGGGAAGACGAATGTTATTTGGGGATTGAACTCGAAGCGTGGCTCGGGGAAAGCAAGGGTGGGCTCGAGTTTTGGTATCAAGACATTTGTGGGAGTTAACAGTATAACGGGTTTTAGAAATTTTAAAAACAAAACAGGGTTTAAAACAAAGAAGGATAGGGAGGCTCGAAGCTAATCACGGAAATTTGGTATTTGACTCGAGTTGAAACTCGAGTTAGTCTCGGGTCTGTTTAAAACTAATAGCAGGTTTTCAAATTTTAAAGAAAAATCATATTCTAGTTTTTAATAGATATAGATAAATTAAGTCTTTAAAGTTATTTGAAAGAATAAGTTTTCAAAAATTGTAAGTAAGTAATTAAAGGGTTAAAATCATTAATGAAAAATTATTAATTAAATATTAATTAATGATTAAAATTGATAAATCAAGTGATTAAGAAATAATTGATTTAAACATAATTTATTTAATGATTTAAAGTTGATTTATTTATCAAATGATTAGTGAAAGGATAATTTATTAATATGGTTAATAAATTAAAGAAATTAATTTGAAGATAATAAATCAAAGATAAATTAATTAATGTAAGTGGTTAGGGATGATCACTTATTGAAATTTTATTAATCAAGTGGTAATTAATTAATTAAGGGTTAAATTATTAATTAAAGATAATTAATTAAATGGTAAATTAAATAATTAAAAGTTAATTATTTAATAATTAAAGGTTGATGAATTTTAATTAAAAGTTAATTAATTTATTATTAATGGTTAATTAATAAATGATTAAAGAATAATTAATCAAAAATGGTTTATAGTTTATTAACAATTAATTAACCAGGATTAGTAATTAATTCATAAGTAATTAATCTAATTTGAATAAATCAGATAATTAACTGATCTTACTTATGAATATTCGGATTCTATTGGATGATTTGATTGTTTGATATCCCTGATATATGATGCTTTGTGATACATCCTGATTTATGTTGTGATCTATAATTTACTTATCTGTGATATATATTTATGATTTGTGAATGAACGATAAGCGTGATAGTTAATACCGCTTATCAACTATATTTCTGTATTCTGATCTGTGATGATTGTATGATGTTGCACTACTATGTAAAACCCCTGGACTACAACATACACACACAAATATGGATTTCACGAGGAAATCAGTTAAGTCACAGATGAATTAAATTTAATGTTTTTGAAATTGAAATTTTAATTTCAATTGATTTTGAAAATGGATTTGGGTTAAAGGTTAAAGCTTTTGAAAAGGTGTTTTCAAAGATAAAAAAACTATTTTTATTAACTTGGTAAATTTTCCAATTTAAAATAATTTAATTTGAAACTGAATTCAAAATAGGGAATTGAATTCCATGGTTGGAAATTACGGTTAAAAATGTTAGAAATGTGTTTATATGAAGTTAAACCATTTAAAAGTAAAATTTTGAGAATTTGGATTTAACCCAAAGACTTTAACTCGTATAAATGAATCAGATTTTCCGAAAATGAAACAGTTTGTTTTAAAAGAATAAAAGCTTTCAGATAAAAAATGAAACTCCAGTTTAATTAAACGAATTTCAAGATTGAATTGAAAAATGGTTTTCCAAGTTATAAGTGAATTCTTTTTGAAAGCTATGAATTAAATCTGTTTTTTTTAACAGATTTAAAATGATGATTTATTTAAACCATTCGAAATGAAATTGTTTTGAAAGCTAAAGGTTAAATCTTTGATTTAAAGATTTAACAAGTTAAATTGAAATGGAAATTGATTTGGAAAATCTGTGAATGAATCTTTTGTTCAAAAGATAAAAATGTGGAAATTGTTTAAACCGTTGTAGGTTGTTAAAATGAATCTTTTTGTTTTAAAAGATTGTAAATGGTAATTTGTTAAACCATTTGAAAAGAAAATTTGGGTTTAAGTTGTGACTTAATTGAAATCCCATATCCATATGTTTTAAAATATTGCGCTCATTATTCGGTTTAGCCGGGAGAGGATCTTTGTGTCACATAACCCATTCCGAATAAGTGATACGTCATATATGGATAGCATTTGAAGACCGGTGTTGAAGACCGGGTGTTTGCGAAAACGATAGGATAACCTATCGATTGTCTCTGCACTGGGTAGCTCCTGGTATAGAGATCCCCTAAGTGATGGGAAATCCGATCGGGATTGTGAATACCCGGATTTGCAAGGGCTTCTTCGGAAGTGCCTTCGGTTCTGTTCGAACCCGGAACAGACTTGTATGGTTACATGTCTGACATTACACTTTGAGATATAAAGCAGATTTCTTTCAAATACATTTCTGTTGGTGGCGGAGAATTTATTCTCTTAGCTTAACACCCTTTTCTGAGACGTACGAGCTCAGAGGTTATGTAGTTGAAGGTTATCAACAATATACTCCCAATTTGGTAATGTGACATGCTGAGTGTTGCTGTGTGATGATCATCGTTTGATCATTTGTGATATGATCATCTGTTTGATCATTTATCTTTGTGATCATTACTTTGATCATCTGTTGACCCAAAGCATGGCTTTGTGACAAAGCGTAGCTTTGTGGACGAGACTTCTTCGGACCTCACAACCCGGAAATGGTCGAAACAGGAATATGCGGCAAGGTTATGAGGGTCGCGCCCTTTAGGGTATGTCATTTCCTTCTGGAAAAGGGTGGTATCAGTTATGGAGCCCTGGTATTTAACCTATGTGGATACTCCGATCTCATTTATTGTGTGATTGTGTGTTTATCGAGGCGCCTCGGATAAAGGTTCCAAAGGGCCGGGGGTGGCATATTCGTGAGTTACCTGTTACAGGGGTAACCCGGCCTTGTGTTGGCAGAGAGCAGTTTGTCTCTCGGGACGTCCAGCCAGAGGCGATCCCATTCGGTGGTAGGAAAGGAAGTTCCTTAGCCTGACCATTTGTTGGAAATCCATCTTCCAATACGAACCGTGTACGGTTTTAGTTGTATAACCTGCCATTTACTTATGGTGGTCACCACTGTTTAGATGGTAGCTATAGTAGGCATACGATACTGGTTGTATGTTGGCTAAGATTAATATTATACTTTCGAAATGTTTTCTGCACTATGCACTAGTAATAATATCCAATGATTTGCGTAGTAAGCATCTTTGACTATCATAAGGAGAAATCTCCTCCGATTCTGCGTTTGCATTGTGTGTGTGTGTGGGAGGCCTTATGGTAGTTTCATTTTTTTTAAAAAGCATTGCGAATTGACTTTAAAATTCTCTTCTATTTGTTTTTAAAGATAAACTGTTTTTTTTGCTCACACCAGTCCCATGACTGATCCGGAGTTTATTGTTTCTTTCCTAAACTCTGGATGCTCAAAAATTTTCTACACGGGCAGTCTAGAGTTGGGTTTTTCAGATAGTCAAAATTAGTAGATTTTCTGGAGCTAGTTCAGTCTTTGGATATGGACTGCACTTGCTTATCTTTGTGCATCGTTATTGAGAGTTCAAGCTATTTCTGGATTGGCGTTTTGGAGATGGAGATTATCCGCTGCTGGTGTTATCTATTTTCTTTTCCGCTGCTATTTCTTGTATCATATCTTTGATGTATATTGATATTCATTGTATCACTCTGTTGTATCAGATATTGTATATCAATGTATTATTCTTTTTCTTCCGCTGTGTTATTTACTTAACTGTGTTATAAGCTCCGGCGACTCGGATTTGAACGGTCGAATCTATGGCATTCGAGTACGATGTAAAGTATGGATGTCTATTTTCGAACGTGAAAAATACGACTCGTTACATGGGTGTCGTTGATGTGGCATCTCGGATAACGTTACACCACACATATTTGTTTTGGATTGGGTGATTCATATCATTGTGCAAGTTAATAGTTTTTTTACTGTATATATTTTGTGGCGACATTTATGAAGTATTGATACCTGAGTTGTCACTGCAACTGAAAGTATATTCCTTGAACTAGATGTGACATGAGTTTAATATCATGTTCACTATGCTAGGACATCATCCATTTTCAGTGTTCTTATATATAGTTTGGTAGTATGATGTTATTTTGAATTTTTTGTTAGATTGGTATGGCATGACACCATCCAATACTGAGTTGTCTCGACCATAATACAATAATAGTGAAATGATGATAGGTTATGACTGGGGAAAGGTGTTATTAATGCAATTGTATAAAGAAATAATTGAATTTTGATTCTAAGTTGAAAAGGATTGCCTAAACTAAGTGCGTGCTGTGATCATATGAGAAGATGTTACCGAAGATTAGAAAATATTTGTAAAGGAATGCTATTAGCATGCTAATCTAAAGAGAAGTATTTAGAGTTTGATTTACAGATATGTAGAAGATTCTCCTCCATAATTTGGTACTAGGATTACATGTGTTGGTATTATCAGCATTGTGAAATGAAGTAATCTAAGTTATATAGATAAACATGATTCAAGGAATTAAGAGATAGTTATATTTTTAACCTTTATTTGTAAAAGACATTTTGGATTAGGTTGGTGGTGAGATTATATAAGAAGTACTTCTGATTAATTTAGACTAAAGGATTTTAAGCTGTTTGCATAAACATGTTTTGAAGATTGAAGAGAGGATGTATTTAGTTGCACCCATTAAAATGCGAAAACAATTTTAAGGAAAAAATTGAGATTTGGAATTTGAATATGATTTAAAGATAAATAGATTATTTTCAATCATCTCTCGTATTTAAGAGATGTTATCTATTCAAGAAAGTTGTTGTCAAGCATTGGTTTAAGGGTACATAATATTATGGCATACCATGTGCACATGAACGACGCATCACTTAGTCAATCGCTTTTAACACGAACACAATTTTATATTAGGATCTCACTAAGGATTAGGAATTCACTTAGATTTAGGATTTGTTTGCTATGTCTGAATGGTTGAAAGAATATAACTGCTTTGTTTGGTTGCTTGAATGATTACTTGTTTGTAAATTTTAGGACATGGAAAAAATTTGAAAGCTTTTGTAGATTGAGGACATGGTACTTTAGTATCATGGTTGTTGGAGAATTTGAGAAGAGATTTCATAATTTCACACCACTTAAATTGGATTGAAATTTTGAAGAGAAGTAATGTTATGTTTACAGGTAAAGACGTCACCCGATTTCGATGTTCTTAGGTGAACCGAGGAATCATATAGTGACTCAAGTTATTAGTTTGCTTAGGTAAGACACCATCAACTTTTGAGTTGTCTTACCCTAGTATCCAAAATATGAAATGATATATACTACTGGGATGATTTGAATGTTGTGTATGTGCATTTAGGAGTTATATGAGACTACATTTTAGTTGAGGCATGTTTATGCCATGATTACTGGCTACGGTGCAATGGCAACGGTTTATTTGCATTGATAAATGGATTACAGAAGTAATGGTTGTGCACATACATTTGGGATTAATATTTTGGAATGAGTATATATATAACAGTAGTAAAGCTAAGTAAGTTGAGTTAGGAAGAACGATCCGGTCATGAGTACTTGGAAAGTGGAGGAGAGAATCCAATCATTTCATTTTTAATCCTTTCTTGAATGTTTTCTCATTTGTTTGCTTTTAGTGTAATTTTGTTTGCTAGGTATGATTGTATGGTTTCTATAAGTTATTATTGCTTTTTTAAGATATGATTATTGATTTGATTGTTTTGTTTACAATATATAGTATATTGCTTGACCTTTGATTGTTTTGCAATGTTTTGGTTTATATAAGTTGCCTATCTATTTTGTGATATGTTGCATTTAATCAAAGTTGCATAACATATATATAAATTTTATCTTTTAACTAGGATGTATTGCATAATGCCTAATATTCCATGTCATTTATTATGGAATTTTTGATAGTATATTGGAAAACAATGTTTTTGAACAAGAAAATAGATTTTATGGAAAATATGCTTTATACATGTATATAAAATCATATAATTTTTTTATAAAGTCCCTAATGATATTTTAGGTGTGAAATTTAATTTATTTCAAAATTATAAAAAAATTTAAAGGTATTTTGAAACATGTATATATTGAAAGTTGTATTTTTGTTTACTAAAAACTAGTTTTATAAACACTGATTTCTAAACCAATTTTGAAATGATTTCGATGCAAACTTTTTGATGAAATTGAAGTAAAAAGATAGTATAGGAACATATCTAAATTTGAAAGAATACTGATTGAAACTCAAATTAAAACTAAGCAATGTGAAGGAGAATAAAAACTGAAAAAAATATACTATGTAGGAAATTGATAGGAGTTGTACTAGGCCACCACTAGTCGATTGCTGGCATTCGGTGGGCCTAGTAACACTAGACCCAACATGGTTGGGTTAATATAATGAATGGGGATCGACTCAAGGTTTTTCCAAGGTTCTTTGGGTGACATTTAGGTAACGTTTTAATGTGATTTCCCAACTTAATTGAATGAAATGATTGGATGCATATATAGTGATACGTACGTAGATACAGGAATATGTATAGGTATACATACATACATATATGCATATGGATAGTTGGTTGTTATTGCTAGTGATTGCTAGGCTATTGGTTGTTGTGTCGTGTAATGACCCTGATTTTTAAATGATGTATTTTACAGTATTTTTGGTAGTTATACGTATTTTATAGATATACTTTCACCAAGAGGCACTAAAGAATTTGGACGAGCAAGAAGTATCCTTGGGTTTAGAAAAATCATATGAGTCGCACGGTCGAAGAATTTTTGAGGTCGAATGTTCCAACAGCCCGTACGACTTAAAACACCCAAAAATAGCATTTTGGAGCACAATCATAGATTCTGACGAAAATTATATCGTCAGAATGAGAAATATAAAATGAGTTGCATCATCAAAGAACATCGCAATCCGACATTCCTATAAGTCGTACGACCACAAAATGTGCATTGCAATTATGGAATTAAAAATAATAATGATTTTCAAATCCCCAACCCTACCCACTACCTATAAATACCAAACACTTATTGTAGCCGCATGTTCATTCATTTTTTTCACATTATCTCTTTCCTCTTCATAAAACACACCTTCCTACTTCCTTTCCCTTCTTCTTTAATGATCAAATGGCTATTGTTTTGGCCAAAACAAAAATTGGGTCTCTCCATTTTTCAAAGAGCTATGCAACCATTACCTAGTTTTGTCCAACTCCACTTGTGGTGGTTGAAAAATGCGGGTCAAGCGAAGAGAGTGATTTTGGTGTTGAACTGATATGGATTTGGAGGGTATTCCAGTGGTTGTAGTGGAGAGAAGATCAAAATGGAGCTGGAATGGTCATATTTCATGTTATAGTAAAGGAGGTATCTGAGTTGAATGGAAAGATCACCAATGGTGAACTTTTTGGTGATCTAAACATAGAGGAAACCGTTGATGTGAGTTTGTTCATCTCGGCAAGGGGAGTTTGGAAATGTAGATGAAAGAAGCTGGAGATGGACAAAGTGGCAGTGTAATAGGGGAGAAAGACCCAAAAATAGTGGGTTCGGTTGCGTTTTCATGGTCAAAAGTTGGTTGTCACAATCAGGGGGGTTGGGGCGGGGGCGGTTGCAGCGGTGGTGTTGGATCACGCTGTAGTGTAGGTAGTCTCTAGTTGGGTGGCAGTTGGTGCGGTGGTGTAATGTGAGTGCATTAATGGATGGGGTTGCATGCGTACAATAATTGTAAGGGTGGACATGAGCTACATGAGAGAAGTTACATGAAAGAAGATAATTATGAAACTATCAATTAAGCTAAATAAGGATTAATTAGGATAATTAATTTATTAACTAATTTAAATCGATATCATATATCGTCCATATCTTTTGCATAATGTTAGATTTGGACATGGTTTCTTGCATCGCAAGTCGTATTGGAGTCCCATACGACTTGTCACGGAATTAGATAGCTTTTATTGAGCTGAGTGATTTTATCTCTCACCATACTATAATAGCTGGTGTAGTATAAAAATGTGTTTTTAAAATGATTTCAAATATTGAAATGCGTTTTATGATAAAACTAAATTTAATAATGATTTTATAATAAATTATAAAGATTAAACATGAATTTTGACTTGATTTTGGGTGTTTCATTATATTGTTGGTCATTGTTGCATAGAGATAGATTTGGATGTTATAAGTGTTTGATTTTTGGATTATAATGGTTGATATTGGTTAGTAGGATGTATGTATGATATTATATGCTTGAAATACGTTCTTCTATGGATTATTTGATTTGTTTGAGTTTCTGGAGTGGTTGTGCTAAGGGAAAACCGATCGTTGGTGCTACCCTCGAATGGTTTTACTTTAAGCTTAGGTGAATGAAACTCCGAGGATGTGTTATCTTGACTTCGAGGTTCTAAATGGCATGGCGTGGCTACTACATCGGGATGCTTATTGGGAGACTTTAGGCTTTACCTAAGAGATGTGCCTAGCTACTTCAGGGCATACCTAGGGATCTTGTGAAGATTCTTCGAACTTGGTGGTGACGACTCTATGGCTCGTGAAATACATCTAGAGGTATTACAAACTTTGAAGTATTGATGACGTGGATCTGTTTGCTTGAGAACTACGAGTGAGTAGTGTGTATGGACGTAGTAATGGTCCTAGGAGACATGTTTGATGATGTGAAATGATGGAGTGGGACGGAATTTGTTCTACTATCGAGTCATGTATTGAAGGGATCGTTGAAAAATCTAAATCGATTGTGTGTTTCATGGGGTAAGGGCATGTGAGGATGCTCCTATGTATCCTAGACCTTAGTGATAATCTGACATGCACATGTGAGGGCAGTACTTATGCGGAGGTATGTGATCTGACACCAAATTCAACAGCGACGTACAATACCATTGACCTTAGTGATGGTCGTACGAGTCATCCTATGTCAATAGGCATCTTATTGGTAGTGCGAGACCTTAGTGATGATCATCATGTTTAATTGATTGTTATGTGTGTTGTGATTTCAATGCTTTCTTTAATTAATGTGCGATTGAGATGGATGTTCTGTGGTGTAGGTATTACTATATAGATAGCCTGACACCCATATTGTACTTAGTCACTTACACTTATATGGTGATAGTATAGCTTATATTGTGTTAAATGCTAGCTTATTGGTTGCAGGGATAGGGCTGGTATGATTTCTCATATCATTGTTCCTTATACTATACCGGCTTTTATAGTACCTTGAGATTATTTATCGCTTACACCAGACTATTATCTGACTTGAGGTTTTATGTTTTGTTTCTTATTATCTCAGCTACTCTTAAATTAGTAGACTAGATATCAGGTCTAACATTAGTGCATGGAGTAATTCAAAGGATGAGCAAGAGGCCGGCATTATTATATATGTTATTTTCAGAGTTTTATTTGCTTATTCTGTTGTGAAACACTTTGGAGCTTTATCACTGCTACATTTATCTAGAGAAAGATAGCTATGTTATTATCAGTTGTGTAATTATATTACTATTTTATATAACTGTGTTCAACCTGTGCTCTGATCTTTGATGGTTCATATAGTTATATTTCAGCTTTGCCTGTTTATATCAGTATTGATTATTATTTTATCATCACGCTGTGAGATATATGATATGTTTTGTGATTGTTTTAGTCAATTTACCCCTTAATTATCTCTCTACATCGTCCGTGTACCATCGCAATGCACTATACAGGTATATTTGGTACTAAAGCTATAGGACAGTTAGCACACTTGGTATCAAAGCTTAGGTTGTGTAGTTGACCTAAGTTGATATGAAAACTATTAGAGATAGAGTATAAGATATCACTCTAGAATGGATCGAGTGATATATGAGAGAGCATACTTGTTATATTTTTATTTTCAAAAATATAATATTATATATATATATATAAGTCACATTGCATACACGAGTACCACTTATGTAGCTTTCCTGCCAGAGAGACTTATCATTCTTATTACATATTGTAAAAATGAGCCAGCATATGAGAAATACTGCAAGGACCTCTATGTCTAGTCTAAAGGAAGGAGCGGGCCTGGGCCAGCTAACCCCGATATGTAGACCATGTTCACTGAGATGGTGAGGAACATGCTGCGAAACATCCAAGGTGGTTCTCTTACTATTAATACGAGTACATATGCACGCCCAGGTGGGCCTGCATTTAACCACAATGTGCATGCATTTTATTTATACATGTGGAAGTAGATTTGATAGTAGTATCCCCACATTTTAACGCCGCCTAGGCAGAAACCGCTATTTTTTTTGTTCTGACTGCAATAACTTCTTCATACTAACTCGGAATCAGGCAAAACTTCGAACGATGAATTCCTACCTAAATTACAGACAATATGGTACACTCGGATACTTCATCTTGTGAACACACACTGTAGCTCTTCAAGGGGACTGATAGTTTACTTAAAAAATAACATGGCACAACATCCTCATATTTGAACTCCACCTAGTGCAAAAGCCGCTATTTTTTTATTCAGACTACTATATTTTCTTCATAATAACTTGGAATCCGGCGAGACTTCGACAGATTAACTCCCACCTAAATTACGGACAATATGGAACACTCGGATACTTCATCTTATAAACGCACACTATAGTTCTCAATGGGGACTGACAGTTGTACTTAGAAAATAACAGGCTAATACATCCCCATATTTCAACTCCGCTTAGTGTAGAAGCCGCTATTTTTTTTTGTTCAGACTGCAATATTTACTTCATACTAACTCGGAATCCGGCAAGACTTCGACCGATTAACTCCCACCTAAATTACGGACAATATGGAACACTCGGATACTTCATCTTGTGAACGTACACTGTAGTTCTCCATGGGGACTGACAGTTGTACTTAGAAAATAACAGGCTACCACATCCCCATATTTGAACTCCGCCTAGTGCAGAAGCCGCTATTGTTTTTGTTCAGACTGCACTATTTTCTTCATACTAACTCGGAATTAGGCGAGACTTCGACCGATTAACTCCCACCTAAATTACGGACAATATGAAACACTCGGATACTTCATCTTGTGAACGTACACTGTAGTTCTCCATGGGGACTGACAGTTGTACTTAGAAAATAACAGGCTACCACATCCCCATATTTGAACTACGCCTAGTGTAGAAGCCGCTATTTTTTTGTTCAGACCGCAATATTTTCTTCATACTAACTCGGAATCCGGCGAGACTTCGACCAATTAACTCCCCCCTGAATTACAGACAATATGAAACACTCGGATACTTCATCTTGTAAACGTACACTGTAGTTCTCCATGGGGACTGATAGTTGTACTTAGAAAATAACAGGCTACCACATCCCCATATTTGAACTCCACCTAGTGCAGAAGCCGCTATTTTTTTTGTTCAGACTGCAATATTTTCTTCATACTAACTCGGAATCTGGCGAGACTTCGACCGATTAACTCCCACCTAAATTACGGACAATATGAAACACTCGGATACTTCATCTTGTGAATGTACACTGTAGTTCTCTATGGGGACTGACAGTTGTACTTAGAAAATAACAGGCTACCATATCCCCATATTTGAACTCCGCCTAGTGCAGAAGCCGCTATTTTTTTTGTTCAGACAGAAATATTTTCTTCATACTAACTCGGAATCCGGCGAGACTTCGACCGATTAACTCCCACCTAAATTACGGACAATATGAAACACTCGGATACTTCATCTTGTGAACATACACTGTAGTTCTCCATGGGGACTGACAGTTGTACTTAGAAAATAACAGGCTACCACATTCCATTATTTGACCTCCGCCTAGTGCAGAAGCCGCTATTTTTTTTGTTCAGACTGCAATATTTTCTTCATACTTACTCGGAATCCGGCGAGACTTCGACCGATTAACTCCCACCTAAATTACGGACAATATGGAACACTCGGATACTTCATCTTGTGAACGTACACTGTAGTTCTCCATGAGGACTGACAGTTGTACTTAGAAAATAACAGGCTACCACATCCCCATATTTGAACTCCGCCTAGTGCAGAAGCCGCTATTTTTTTGTTCAGACCGCAATATTTTCTTCATACTAACTCGGAATCCGGCGAGACTTCGACCGATTAACTCCCCCCTGAATTACGGACAATATGAAACACTCGGATACTTCATCTTGTGAACGCACACTGTAGTTCTCCATGGGCACTGACAGTTGTACTTAGAAAATAACAGGATACCACATCCCCATATTTGAACTCCGCCTAGTGCAGAAGCCGCTATTTTTTTTGTTCAGACTGCAATATTTTCTTCATACCAACTCGGAATCCGGCGAGACTTCGACCGATTAAATCCCACCTAAATTACGGACAATATGAAAAAGTCGGATACTTCATCTTATGAACGTACACTGTAGTTCTCCATGGGGACTGATAGTTGTACTTAGAAAATAACAGGCTACCACATCCCCATATTTGAACTCCGCCTAGTGTGGAAGTCGCTATGTTTTTTGTTCAGACTGCAATATTTTCTTCATACTAACTCGGAATCCGGCGAGACTTCGACCGATTAACTCCCACCTAAATTACAGACAATATGAAACACTCGGATACTTCATCTTGTGAACGTACACTGTAGTTCTCCATGGGGACTGACAGTTGTACTTAGAAAAAACCAGGCTACCACATCCCCATATTTGAACTCCGCCTAGTGCAGAAGCCGCTATTTTTTTTGTTCAAACTGCAATAACTTCATCATACTAATTCCTAATCCGGTGAGACTTCGACCGATTAACTCCCATCTAAATTACGGATAATATGGAACACTCAGATACTTCATCTTGTGAACGCACACTGTAGTTCTCCATGGGCACTGACAGTTGTACTTAGAAAATAACAGGATACCACATCCCCATATTTGAACTCCGCCTAGTGCAGAAGCCGCTATTTTTTTTTGTTTAGACTGCAATATTTTCTTCATACTAACTCGGAATCCGGCGAGACTTCGACCGATTAACTCCCACCTAAATTATCGACAATATGAAACACTCGGATACTTCATCTTGTGAACGCACACTGTAGTTCTCCATGGGCACTGACAGTTGTACTTAGAAAATAACAGGATACCACATCCCCATATTTGAACTCCACCTAGTGCAGAAGCCGCTATTTTTTTGTTCAGACTGCAATATTTTCTTCATACTAACTCGGAATCCGGTGAGACTTCGACCGATTAACTCCCACCTAAATTACGGACAATATGAAAAAGTCGGATACTTCATCTTGTGAACGTACACTGTAGTTCTCCATGGGGACTGGCAGTTGTACTTAGAAAATAACAGGCTACCACATCCCCATATTTGAACTCCGCCTAGTACGGAAGCCGCTATTTTTTTTGTTCAGACAGCAATATTTTCTTCATACTAACTCGAAATTCGGCGAGACTTCAACCGATTAACTCCCACCTAAATTACAGACAATATGAAACACTCGGATACTTCATCTTGTGAACGTACACTGTTGTTCTCCATGGGGACTGACAGTTGTACTTAGAAAATAACAGGCTACCACATCCCCATATTTGAACTCTGCCTAGTGAAGAAGCCGCTATTTTTTTGTTCAGACTGCAATATTTTCTTCATACTAACTCAGAATCCGGTGAGACTTCGACCGATTAACTCCCACCTAAATTATGGACAATATGAAACATTCAGATACTTCATCTTGTGAACGTACACTGTAGTTCTCCATGGGGACTGACAGTTGTACTTAGAAAATAATAGGCTACCACATCCCCATATTTGAACTCCGCCTAGTGCAGAAGCCGCTATTTTTTTTGTTCAGACTGCAATATTTTCTTCATACTAACTCGGAACCCGGCGAGACTTCGACTGATTAACTCCCACCTAAATTACGGACAATATGAAACACTCGGATACTTCATCTTGTGAACGTACACTGTAGTTCTCCATGGGGACTGACAGTTGTACTTAGAAAATAACATGCTATATTCCCATATTTGAATACTATTTCTCTATAAGATGTAAGAGGGTATATTTGGAATTTCAAAAAGACATGGTTGAATTCCTATTCAAGGAATTCTCATTATTAGTAGTAAAGATTAGTGGCGATGACACTACAGTGTACGTGCCCAAAGCTGGCTTTGCCAAACTGAATAAAGACTATTCTATCCTCGGTGGCTAACCGTTCCTTGGAACAAAATCATTTTTGGAAGTGCAGGAGTAGGTAGACACTTATGAGCGTATCTTTGAGGACTTAGAGCTTGAAGACACCATAAAAAGGAAGTTGGCATCCAAGCAACGTATGAGTAGGGAAATGAACTTTTGGAATGATATAAAGATCACTACTTCTAAGGATTAGTTCATTTAGGAGCATTTTCAAAGCCAGTTGAGAACAAGTACATACAGACTGCTTAAAAGTCGGTACTGCTCGAGAAATTCGCTAACGTCAAGCTAGGGGACTTATTTTTTTGGAGTATGTGGCCGAGTTCGACATGTTGTTGAAGTACGACTTATCTTCTATCGATACTCCATTGAAAAAGAATGAGAAGTTTATTGCGGGCTAAGTCAATTATCTTGGGGAACGACTAATGGGCCATATTGATGAATCCTTCGAGAAACTTACCGAGGAAGCTTTGAGACATGAGAATCTCTATCCTAAGTCTGAAGTTATTGTTACTAAGGGTAGACCAAAGCCACAAGTAAGTAGGAAAGGTAAGAATAAATGGAAAAATGACAAGAAGAAGTAGGTTGTGTCTACTTAAAATTTGAATGCTATTCTAGCTTTGTCGACTGCTTCATTGACGAAGGTGAAGAGGAGGCATTGTTGTACAAGGTGTGCTTTCTATTTAAGGTATACATGTTCGGATTTTATTCGAATGTGTATCACATTCTTTTATATCTAATAACCTAGTGGATAGGTTAGGGTTGGGTCCGGACCTAGTGGATAGACTTTTGGTTGTATCGAACCCTTTAGGTGGTTTGGCCAACTAGAGTATGGTCTATCATAACATGGTGTTGTCAAGTGATGGTTACTTGTTTTATTATGATTGCTTTGTTCTTGGTTTCATATGTTTTGGTATCATATTAGGAATAGATTAGCTAAACAAAAACAAATTTATAGCGGATTGTGAGAGATTGATGGTGATGATCGGGATAAGTGGTGAGAGTAGGTTAGAGCTGAGCTACATGCACAATGATGTAGTGATTGTTTGCTTCTTATATTCGCTCGAGGTCCTTTGTGAGAAATTGTCATCGGTACCCATAGAGAGGGAATACCTAGACATATTTGAGGAGGTGACTGGATGACCTCCGCAATGAGAGATCGAGTTCCGCATCGACTGTGAGGATGCAAGGACAACAGTTATACCACTAAGGAATATGGAACCTAGGGAGCAACAAGAGCTAGAGGTGTAAGTGATTGGCTTCTTGAGGTAAGGGTTCATTCGATGTAGTATATCTGAGTGGGGAGTGACTGTATATTCTCCACGAAGGCAGATGGCTCCCTTAGACCGTGTGTCGATTACCGTGAGCTGAATAAAGCGAAGAAGAATATGTATCCACCTTTACATATTGTGACTTTTTCTATCAGCTTCATGGTGCTAAAGAATTTTCTCAATTGGACTTAACGATGGGGTTCCACCAACTGAGAGTGGCGGGAGAGAGTGTGCCAATTATTGTGTTCAATACACCGTCAAAACTCTATGAGTGTTGGTTATGCTATTTGGGCTAACCAACACATTAGCATACTTAATAGATCCCACGAATCGTGTTTTCAAATATCAGTTCAATAAGTTCGCTCAATTATTATATTCTCGTCTCCTCCTGGATGAAAGAAGAACAAAAGACAAATTTGACGATTGTGTTAGAGATGTTGAAGAAGCACCGGCTAAAGGCAAAATTTTCCAAATGTCTTTCCTGAAGGAGAGAGGTACAATTATCGAGCAATGTTGTTTCCAAGAAGGGCATTGTTATAGTTCCTGTGAAGATAGTGGCAGTCCAGGATTGGAGTCAACCCAAGAATTCTATACATGTGATAAGCTTCCTTGGATAAATGAGATATTATAGACGATTCATAAAGAACTTCTCAAAGGTAGTAGAAATGTAAACCAACTTAAGGAAAAAGAATTAGACTTTTGTTTGGAATGTGTTAATTGGGTTTTTAACCAAGCAGAAATTAATAGGAGTTAGAATGTCAAGACAAAAATGAAACGACTTGAAATCTTTGAAGCACACTTAGGGATAGAAACATCTCAAAGAAAGTTCAACCAAAATGGAACCAACTATAGAGGTCGGTACCGACCTCTCAGGTCGGTGCTTCTATAGGTGTCAAGTTATCTACCCAAACTTTGCATGAGGCATTTTTAGCCAATTAAGTGCCCAGGAGAATTCCAAGAGTTTCAAACAACTGATTACAAGAGTTAAAGAGTTAGCAGCCAGAACAGTAGAACAAGTCAAGTGATGAAGGAAATATCATTAACGTTAATCAACTATCCATGAAAACATCATGGGACACTTCAACATGAGGTGGAATGGGAATGTAAAAAAGTTTAAGGCAATTGGAATTAACCACGTAAGTCGGCACCAACATGAGAGGTCGGTATCGACATGTCATATCAACTTGGTAGCATTTGCAACTTTGCGTAAACCTTCGGACCTTTATCTGGACTCTGCGCCAACTCTTCTTCTAACCCCATATGACTGTTGCCCTTATAAATAAAAACCATAGAGCAACCAGAACGGGGTCTGGTTTATGCCATCACTACGTGGAAGCTCTGTCTCTTCTTCATCTCCTTCCTTTACATAATAGTCACCAAGGCAACTACTTTAGGAAATTCTAGGACTTAGAATCGATCTAATCCATGTACTAGTGACTTATTCTCTCTCAAACCCTTTGTAATCTCAATCAAATCTATATGTGACAAAAGTATAAAGTGGACGTAGGCCAAAGATTACCGAACAACTATAAAATCTTATGTATTCCTTTCTTATTGTCGTTTTATTGTCACTATTACCCGCTAGATCTTGGTCTCACAGGTTTCCTACAACCTATTCTTTGGTGTTAATCCTTGGAAAGATAAAGAAATTTCTCATTAAGTTACATACCTACTTAAAAAAGAATAAACCTCAATTTCAAGAAGTTGAATCTTCTACCAAGACATTCACCGAGGAAGCGGAAACCATTTTGAAGGAAACTATTCAGGAGCATTTTTGGCAACAACTTTTTGGTGCTTTCACCGGGAACATCTGAATCCAGGATTTGATCTAGCTTGCTATTTTGGATTAGAAGAGATCCAACTGTAAGATCCAGGGAATTTGCTTTGAAGCTTTGTAGGCTTGCTGTTGGAGATCAATGGCACCTAGAAAACATAGAATACTTCTGGAAGATCCACAGGAGCAACATTTGGCGGTGATGAAGCAAACCCCCAACAAATCGAAATCAACAACACTAACAATCACGGAACTGAGGTTAATACTGGAAATCTAGCACCATGATCCTCTGCTCAACAGGAAATTATAACCAAAGGGGAGCTCAACCAGATGGTTAATGAACTTAACCAAAAATGGCCGATAGTCAAAAGGCTCTCACGGATAAGATTGATGCTTTGCTAGCGCTACAGCCACCAAGAGCCCCAAGAGCTAGACAAGAAACTACAGCTGCTATGGAACAAGAGAATTCCTCCGTTTTGGGACTGAACAAGGGGAATTGTAAACAAAAGCAAAAGGAAGTTGTTGGTGGAGCTGCAGGAATCATAATAGAAGGCAACAGAAGTACTCCTCCCACTGGAGAAAAACCTGCTGCAAACCCAAATCTTGGGGTGAACACTCCTCAAGCGAACAATGCAATGCTTGTTTCTGACTCTAAAGATGACATGCAACTTGATGGTGATAGATTGGAACTGAACGCTGATGTGAACATGCAAAATGTCGGAAATGAAGTTCAAACTGCCCTGGTAAGAGCAACCGTGCACTAATGGGACCCTGCAGGAGTGGTTCTCCCAAAGAATCTAGGCTTTAGCTAGCAATCCGAGACCATTTGCGGAGTCAAACACTCGGCGTAGCCCCTGACAACCAACCTGTAGACTACCATCCTAGGGAGGAGTACCTTGCTGACATGGTCAAATGATTAATGGAGGAGAGTAGAGGCTGAAAGAATGAAGATTGGGGTTCCGCACCTAGCCGAACTCCATTCACTGAAAAAGTTCTAAGAGAAGAATATCCTAAGAAGTTCACTATGCCGACTATGCCATCATATAACGGAATGACGGACCCTAAACAACACTTTTACAAATATGAGTTGCATATGGACAGAGCTAGGAATACGGATGTTGTCCGCTACAGATATTTCCTTATCTTCTTGGAAGGAGATGCTTCCATGTGGTTTACTAGATTTGCATCGAGGTTTATTTCTACTTTCAACGAATTAGCAAAAAAAGTTTCTAGAGCAGTTTTGACTCCATACTGCACGATCAAAAGATGTGATGTCCTTATCTGGCTTTTTCCAAGGACCCAATGAGTTACTGAAATCTTTCATGAACCAGTTTAACATCGAAGTTACTGAGGTAACCAATCTAAAGGAAGATATGATTTTTATGGCTTTGGTCCGAGCCATTCACCCGGATATGGATTTTGGTAGATGGATTAAAATGAAACAGTCCACTACCGTGGAGGAATCCACCGAAAGAAAAACTAGTTTGTAAGACTGGTAAAGGCAAGTATAGTCGAAGGTAAAACTGTCTGTGAGCAACCATAGGAAATGGTTTGTAATAGCAATGTCATGGTTAAGTAGGATGGAAACAGTTCTAGAGCTACAATAGGGAAGACAGGAAAAAATTTGAATCAGAAGAAGAGGAATCAAAACTTCGGTAGGTGCAATGGAAATGGGAAACGTCTAAGGAATCTCAAACTCGAGGATTATATGATGTTCAATGATAGCTTGGAAAACATCTACCTTGCCACTCAGGGAACTAGCGATACAACAAACCATCCAATCGTGAAGCGTTTGAACCGCAAAAGAAATCGGGGAAGTTTTGTTGCTTTCACGAGACTCACGGGCATAACACATATGAATGTCAACATCTGAAGGACTTAATTGAGCAACTGATAAGGAACAACAGGCTTCAACAGTGCATGAAGGAATTGCACAATTCTAACCAACCTGTTGGACCCCAAGTTTTGGGCAATCCAGGAAATTAGTCTGGACCCAGTGGAGAAGGGTCCAAACAGACTGATCAAAGGCTAATAATAAGTACTATAACTGGAGGACCTCATCCAATGTAGAAGAGTTGAGACAAGATGGAGCGATATGCTGGTTCTTTAAAGCACGCTCCTAAGGAAACTTGTCATGCCATTGAAGATGGAACCCTGGTCAAACAACAGAAAATGATAACTACTGACATTATATTCTGAAATCAGGATGCTAAAGGTCGAGCCAACAGTTGTTTGTAGAGTGTTGGTTGACAGCGGAAGTTCGGTTAACATCCTGTTCTGACAAACGTTCGATCAGATGAAGATTAGTATGAAGGATGTGATCGCTTGCAGGACGAAGATTCGGAGATTTATAGGCGAATCAAAATAGCCCGCGGGGACGATTGACTTACCTGTGGAACTTGGAGAAGGAGAACGGAGGGTGGTTCTTATTTAGACCTTCGTGATAATTGATGAATTCTCAGCTTACAATGCTTTCTTGGACCGACCGACCCTTGCTGGTTCCAGAATAGCTTTGGCTCTATAGTGCCTTACAATGAAATTCTCAAAGTAGAATGGGGCAGGAGTGGTTAGAGAAGACCAAAGCTCGACAAGAGAATGCTATGTCGCTGAATTGCGCGAAGCTAAACGACGTGGAAGGGGAAGAATGTGGGGAAGACTTTCCACATTCGTAACCCGAGAGCATAACAATTACAGAACGTACCCTGGCTTGGGGACCATAGTCACTTCGATAGACTATGGACCCTAGGAAGAAGAGTGCAGGGGACAAAAGGGAAGCACCGTGGAGTTTATGGTTGTTGTCCCTGTTGATATGGATGACCCAACTCGGCTCTTGAAGATAGGTTCACAGCTTGGAGTCAAGATGCAAAATGAACTGATAAAATTTATTCATGCCAATCTAGATGTATTCGCTTGGAAGCATTCCAATATGTATGAGATATCGTTGGAGATAGCGTGTCACACACTTAATATTGACTCCAAATTCATACCAGTAGGGTAGAAGAGAAAGCGATCTGCTACATTGAATGAAGAAGTGGATAAGCTGTTGGCCAACGGCTTTATCCGTGACGCAACATATCATGAATGGGTGCCAAATCCTGTACTGGTCAAGAAATCAAAGGGGAAGTGGCTGACTTGTGTCGAATACTCGAACTTAAACAAAGCTTGCCCGAAGGTTAGCTTTCCACTGGTCAAGAAATCAAAGGGGCCGTGAGCTACTCTCATTTATGGACGTCTGTTTAGGATACAATCAGATTATGATGCATGAGCCTGATCAGTAGAACACCGGCTTCATTATCGACTTGGGACTGTAATGTTATTGCGAAATGTCGTTCGGCTTAAAGAATGCTGGTGCTACTTACCAAAGATTAGTGAACGCAATGTTCAAGAATCGGATCGGACGGACGATGGAGGTATACGTGGATGACATGCTTGTGAAATCATGAGTATCTGAAAACCATCTGGATAATCTCTCGGATATGTTTGAAATCCTTCAGAAGTATGAAACAAAATTGAACCCCTTGAAGTGCTCATTCGGTGTTTCATTAGGAATATTTATTAGATTCATAGTAAACGTGAGGGGCATTGAAGCCAATCTAGAACAGATTGCTGCATTACGGAATGTCAAAGCTCCGTCGACAAAAAAGGAGTAGCAAAGTCTGAATGGGAAGATTACAGCATTAAGCCGCTTCATATCCAAAGCGATGGATAAGTGTATACCATTCTTCGATGCATTGAATAAGGGTAAGAAGAACTTTGAATGGAATCGAGACTATCAAACAACATTTGAGCAATTACTTTGAGATATGGAAACACCATTGGTTCGATCTAAGCCAGTAGATGGGAAAGATCTATTCATCTACTTGGCAGTGTTTGCCATGTTCTAAGTGCATCACTTGTGCTTGAGGAGACTAGGATTCAACGACCCGTCTAGTACATCAGCAAATGGTTCAGCGAAGCTGAACGAAACTACCCGAAGTTAGAAAAGTTAGCATACTTCATGTTGATAACATTATGGAAGCTGGGGTCGTATTTCCAAACTCACCCAATCAAGGTGTTGACCGACCGACCCTTGAAGCTAGTACTTTATCAATCCAAGACTTCGGGATGGCTTCTGAAGTGGAATATTGAATTAAGACAATAGGATGTGGCTTACCACCCTCGAAAAGTGATTAACTGACCGGTGTTGGCTGACTTCATCGTCGAGTTCATAATTCGGGATGATGAGTAGGAGGATACAGTGGTTGTAGCATAATAATGGAAATTGTTTATCGATGGTGCATCAAACGAATTCTACTCAGGAACGGGAGTGGTGCTTGAAACTCCCGAAGGATAGTCAATTTGTTATGCTCTAAAGTTAGAATTCCTTGCTACTAACAATGAGGCAAAGTCCGAGGCATTAATAGCAAGGTTGAAGATTGTGAAGGAACTAGGAATTAAAGCTCTCTATATATACAACCACTCTCGCTTAGCCATTTATCAAGTGAAACAAGAGTATTAGGCTAAGGGTGCGAACCTCGCCCTTTACCTGCTGAAATCATGGGAATTTCTCAACGATATCAAACACTACATAATAACTCATATTCCCAGGGAAAAGAATTTGAATGCCGATAACTTGGCTAAACTGGCCACCAGTTCCGGAGATGCACAGTCACTAGGATTGGTTCTAGTGGAAGTATTGTTGACCCCCAGCATAGGTCAAATGGATGTCGACTGGATTCTAGAAATCGCAGAAGAGGAGGAATCATGGATGACGCCGATAAAGGACTACCTACTTAGAAGAATACTCCCAAGGGACCAGAATGAGTGAAAGAAGCTCCTTCGGAAGGCACCACGATTCGTAATGCTGGACAAAGTACCATACCAAAGAGGGTTCTGAAAGTGTGTACGCTTGTGCACACTAATTACGGATCGTGTAATATGGACTAATATATGCGGAATGTTATTTACAATTGCTATACAAGTAAATATTCAATAAACTAACTATATAGCAATTCACAGATATAGAATAGTAAATGCAGTAAACTGTAAAAATCACACCAGGGATTTTTATACTGGTTCGGACCTCCCATCCTACGTCCAGTCCCAGACTCCTATCTGGATTTTCACAACCAACTACCTCGCTTCACCCGGAGGAACAGGTTTACAACACCCGAACAGCCGAACGGGATTTCGTGCCTCTTACAACACCGAGGACTTCAACAAAAACAAATACAATTGCCGTTGACAACTTGTGCTCTTGATAACACTGATTTGTCACTTGTAGTACACCCTTCCTATAATCTTATCCTCAAAGTATGTGAATGATGTTTGTGAAGATTGAAGGAAGTATATTACTTAATTGAATCAAAAGATATGAAATAATTTCAATGATTCAATAAGCAATTGAAATGTTTGAGAGTTCCAGACAGAGATCAATAGAATAGAGATTAGAATAAAAGAATTGGTTATCTGGAATAATGATTTCATGATGTTTATATAAGAAATAAACAGTTGTAACCCTTTGTGAAAAGGTACAAACAAAGGTCATGATCATTGGTGAAGAGAAAGAGAAGCAACCGTTGAAGAAAAGGAAGTGTCTATACGAAAGGTTGCTCTCTGTTTGAAAACGGTCGACAGGTCAAAAATGGCCGGTAGACAGGATTTCAAATATATAGACGTTATGTGCATGTGTGCACGTTCTTTGTGCAATTTACACAGAAACGGTCGACCGCCCAAAAACCTACCGGTCGACCGGTCCCTGTCAAATTGCACAATGAATGTGCAATGCCATTCAAACGTATATATATTGATTATATTGAGGTGCATGATTATTTGAGGATAGATTTTAACAAGTTTAACACTATTACAACATCAAATAATTAACCTATAATCTAGAGTACCATATGTAGCTCTTTTGTGTCTCTTTATAGCCAAGATGTCTTCTTTTTGTCGATCGCCTTTATTTCTTTGTCAGAAATCAAAACTTCATGGACTATGTGACTCAACATTCTCCCCCTTTTTGATTGATGACAACATATATGAAGTTCTGAATCTCCCCTTGAATATGTGATCTCCCTGAGATTTTGTCTGTATTCTTTATATATATATATATATATATTCCTGCAAATAATTGTTAGCTCTTTCTCCCCCTTTGTCATCGACAAAAAGGAGTAATAGATAATGGAATAATATAGGAATGTATCAACCAGAATATCCATTTTCCTCTTTTCTTAAGTGGTACCTGCAAAAAATATAATTAAGACCATGGTACCCACTTTTTATAGGGTCCTAAGAGTTAGATCTTAGGAATCCAAACCCATACGGGTCCGGTATCCCCTTTATATACATAATTAGAATTATAATGCACAGTATTCATGAAATTCTAAATATATTTGTTCCTAATCAAATTGTTATTTGTTTTAGGAACCCATATTTTGATAGTCTTGACATTTTTCTTCTGAAATTTCACAACTGGCTTTGGTTTGGAATATAATAAACTAAGATTTTTCTTAGCTTCAGTCTTTTGTACTTTCTTTTTCCTTTCATTACCAAAATGTTTCTTGGTTTCTTGTTTCCTATATCCCAAACCTTGTTTATTTGAAACAGATTGTGAACTTTCAATGATTTTTGTCAAATTTTCTCGACCTTTGTTAAAGTTAGAAACATTTTGAGTAATGTCATCTAACTTAGTTTGTAAGCTCGCCTTTTCTAGGTCCAGATTTTTGACTTTTGCCTTAAGCTCATGTTTTTCAGTAGTGAGAGCATCATTTTTCTCTTTTTGAGTTTCAATTTCTTGACTCAAAAGA
The DNA here is from genome assembly GCA_030737815.1 of Allium fistulosum. Taxonomy (NCBI): domain Eukaryota; kingdom Viridiplantae; phylum Streptophyta; class Magnoliopsida; order Asparagales; family Amaryllidaceae; genus Allium; species Allium fistulosum. The sequence continues at coordinate 537,274,670 of CM060901.1, read as the reverse complement.
GATAATTGAGAGTCAACATTAGATGATGATTTTTGAAGATTTTCAAGTTCTTCTTCTAATATTTTCTTCTCGTCTTTTAACATATCTCGTTCAAACTCTGCTCTACTCAAATCTGCTTTGGCTACTTTTAATTGACGTTTTATGTCTTTATATTTGACTATCAATTCAGAATTTATATCAAGTAATTCATCAAATGTAGGAATTTGTACCTCATCTTCTGTTGCCATAAAACAAACATTAGCTTGTTCATTCTCCTGATCACTTTCACTTTCAGATGAGGATGAGTCTGAATCATCCCATGTTACTGAGAAGGCTCGTTTCTTTGACTTGTCCTTCTTATGTTTGAATTTATCATTTTCTGACTTCTTCTTTTGTTCTGGACAATACTTCTGCATGTGCCCCTTTTTGTGACAGTTGAAACATTCTATAGTTGATGAAGATGGTTTGTTTGATCCAGATTTCCTTTTGTTGTAACGACTGGCTTTTCGATATTTTAGGAATTTTTTGAATCCTTTTGCAATGAATGCCAAATCTTCATCTTCAGAATCTGATTCATTTTCATCTTTCTCAGCATGAAATGCTACACTTTTCTTTTCTTCTTTCTGTTCTTTTCTAGCCTGCAAATTTGCTTCATAGGACATTAAATTTCCTATCAATTCATCTGGCTTCATGATGGAAAGGTCATTAGCTTCTTCAATTGCTAATACTTTTCCTTCCCATTCACTAGTCAGAGAATGTAGAACTGTTGAAACAACATCAAAATCTAAATATTTTTGTCCTAATCCGATAAGTGCATGATGAATAGTTTGAAACCTTGAATACATATCATTGATTGTCTCATTTGGTTTCATTTTGAAATTTTGAAACTGACTTTTCAGCATGGCTATTTTGGCTTGTTTAACCTTGTTAGTACCTTCATGAGTGGTTTTCAGCGTTTGCCAAATTTGATATGCAATAGTGCAGATACTAACACGGTTATATTCATTTTGGTCTAATGCACAAAACAACATATTTATTGCCTTTGCATTTACGGCTGCTGCCGTTTTCTCAGCCGTTGTCCATTCTGAATATTCAGTTGTTGGATTCACTATTTCTTTTTGAGTAGCATTCCAAGCATCATAGCTATTTGATTGCATAAAAAATGACATACGTGTAGCCCAATAGCTATAGTTGAGACCATTAAAGAATGGAGGTCTTTGTGTTGATTGACCTTCCGTGTAAGTGCTAGTGCTGGTGTTAACGTTATTTGCCATATTACAAGAATATATCAAATAACTGTGTTATGGTTATGTGATGACCTTGCTCTGATACCAAATGAAAGTGTGTACGCTTGTGCACACTAATTACGGATCGTGTAATATGGACTAATATATGTGGAATGTTATTTACAATTGCTATACAAGTAAATATTCAATAAACTAACTATATAGCAATTCACAGATATAGAATAGTAAATGCAGTAAACTGTAAAAATCACACCAGGGATTTTTATACTGGTTCGGACCTCCCGTCCTACGTCCAGTCCCAGACTCCTATCTGGATTTTCACAACCAACTACCTCGCTTCACCCGGAGGAACAGGTTTACAACACCCGAACAGCCGAACGGGATTTCGTGCCTCTTACAACACCGAGGACTTCAACAAAAACAAATACAATTGCCGTTGACAACTTGTGCTCTTGATAACACTGATTTGTCACTTGTAGTACACCCTTCCTATAATCTTATCCTCAAAGTATGTGAATGATGTTTGTGAAGATTGAAGGAAGTATATTACTTAATTGAATCAAAAGATATGAAATAATTTCAATGATTCAATAAGCAATTGAAATGTTTGAGAGTTCCAGACAGAGATCAATAGAATAGAGATTAGAATAAAAGAATTGGTTATCTGGAATAATGATTTCATGATGTTTATATAAGAAATAAACAGTTGTAACCCTTTGTGAAAAGGTACAAACAAAGGTCATGATCATTGGTGAAGAGAAAGAGAAGCAACCGTTGAAGAAAAGGAAGTGTCTATACGAAAGGTTGCTCTCTGTTTGAAAACGGTCGACAGGTCAAAAATGGCCGGTAGACAGGATTTCAAATATATAGACGTTATGTGCATGTGTGCACGTTCTTTGTGCAATTTACACAGAAACGGTCGACCGCCCAAAAACCTACCGGTCGACCGGTCCCTGTCAAATTGCACAATGAATGTGCAATGCCATTCAAACGTATATATTGATTATATTGAGGTGCATGATTATTTGAGGATAGATTTTAACAAGTTTAACACTATTACAACATCAAATAATCAACCTATAATCTAGAGTACCATATGTAGCTCTTTTGTGTCTCTTTATAGCCAAGATGTCTTCTTTTTGTCGATCGCCTTTATTTCTTTGTCAGAAATCAAAACTTCATGGACTATGTGACTCAACAGGTTCTCCGCTCCCTTACTTAGGTGTGTGACCGAAAATGAAGCCACGAAAATCCTCATGGAGATTCATGAAGGCAGTTGCGGTGACCACACCAGGGGGAAAACATTGGCGAAAAAAGCTCTATGCTATGGAAACATCTGGCCAACAATAAACAAAGACGTGGCAAATTATTCCAAACGATGCGATCGATGCTAGATATTTGCAATGATCCCACTAATTTCATCTATTGAACTTACGCAAATGGTCAGTCCATAGCCATTTGCAATCTGGAGGATTGATCTAATCGGTGTGCTACCAATAGCAAAAGGAGGAGCTAAATACGCCATTATTGCAGTTGATTACAAAGTGGTCCGAAGCGGAACCACTTACCATGATTACTACTAAAAAAGTGATTAACTTTGTAAATAAAAACATTATTTGCAGATTTGGGGTGCCATAAAAAATTATCACGGACAATGGAACTCAGTTTGAGAGTGTTGAGTTCAAAGACTTCTGCAAGCATTACCAGACCGAGAAAAGCTTTTCCACGGTAGCATATCTGCAGGAAAATGGGCAAGTGAGGCAATGAACAAAATCATCAAATCCACCATAAAGAAGAGGTTGACGAAAGCTAAAGGAAATTGGGTTGATGAGCTTCCGCTTGCAGCATGGGCTTACAGGACAACAAACAAATCTACTACTGGACACTCTCCCTTTACTTTAGCTTATGATTCAAAAGCTATGATACCAATGGAACTGGAAGTCCCCTCTCATCGCAGAAGGTATTTCAATCAAAGAGAAAATGAGCAACTACTACTCGAACTACTTGACCAGATCGATGAGAAGAGGGAGGAAACTGAGCTTAGGACTCCTCCTCACAAGAAAAGAGTGGCACAACACTTCAACACCAAGGTTCGAAACCGTACCTTCAAAGTGGGAGTTCTCGTCCTGAAATGGATCTTTTTGAGTACGAGAGTACTTGGCCTAAATTGGGAAGGACACTACGTGATTGGCCAGAAACTTAGAGACGGAACATTCAAGCTGACGATGGTCGATGGAATTCCGATTCCCCGTGCTTGGTACAACGACTCGCTATGGCACTACTATATTTAATTCTTATCTATGTACTTTCTATTTTCGCAAATAAGCCATCCAAGGACACTTAGGGCATTGTAAATAGGCAGGACTAGCCTTTCCTTTTATAAATAATATATGTCGTTTCTTGAACCAATGGAACCGTGTTCTTATAAGAAAACCGCCGTGTCGAGGGGGGAAATCGACTCAAACCGCTGGATCGACGGGAAAAATCGATCCATACCTTCTGAGAAATGGCATTGCTCCGGCAATGTCGGGAAGGCTCATATCCTAAATAATAAGCTGCACGTCGCCGCTTGGACCGACGGAACCGCTTTCAGGTATGCAATAGTCCTTATGCACCATAATATACCGCATACCGCTGCTTGGACCAATGGAACCGCGTCCAAGTACGCAAAACCCCTCATGTGCCATCAATAAGCCGCACATCGCTTCTGGAACCGATTGAACCGCGTTTTTGCAAGCAACACACGTCCCACATAACAAAGAAACTACTTCCCAATCTTCGGATGGGGAGTATAGACCCTCAATCCTCCAGATCGATGGAAAAATCAATTTGGAATTTCCTAGGTATCAGTTCTACCCCAACAACACTAGGAAATCCTTTTATTCTCTAGTGATTGATGTTCCCCCAGTAACACCGAGAGCTTATCCAAGCTTTCTAAGTATCGACATTGCTTCGGCGATGTTGGGAAAGTTTCCTATCATATGATTGGTGAAAATCAGCATTGCTCCAAGAATACCATAAAGTCCAAATGGCCGGATCGATGGTAACACCAGAGGAAAATCCAAGTACTTGAGCTGTTCGAAAGTTTCCAAAGACAGAAACTGATATGCGAACAGGATCTCAAAACTGAACTTGGAAAATCCAGTCATAGTTAAGGAACGAAATGCTCGGAATCAAGCATTAGAGCCATGGGTTCCTAGAGACAGGAGCCTAATGCGCAACCTAGACTGGGGGCAATCGAATGAGTTGCCCAAAACAACTGATCTCTAACCAATTTCCTAAACCCCGAGTTCAGAGTAACCAGACCTGTGGAGTATGGGGCAAACATACACCATCACATTGTTGGGACATGCTAAACTGAGATATACTACAGTTTTGTTACGCCGAACGAAGTACTTTGGCAAATCATAACAGAGCGAAGTAATATAATATGCTAAATAATTGTAGGAATACCATTTACATGCACAGAATTGTGGTAAATATAGATATAACACATACACAGAAGTATATGGTATAGGAAATTGTAATACAGGAAATCGTATTATATATACATGCAGTTATTTATAGATTAGCATAGTACTTAGAATGCAGGGAAAGTAAACAGAATAGATTATAGTAGAAATGATAGTCTTTCATTACTAATATCATTTTATGTATAGACTCAACAAATAGCGGTGCCGTTCCCGCACAACATCGGCCAATTTCAGAAATCACACAACAAAAAACCAAACAAAACAGAAAGTACAGACTCTGTACTTGTACGGACTCGATCGACTCAAAAAACATACAAAAACCAAAAACAGTCCACTCCATTGGAACTCGGTCACATCATCATTTCTTTCTACTGTGGCCACCTTTACCGTCCTTGCCCAAATGAATCGGAATTTTCTTCCTCTTGCTTTTTTTGCCAAGGGCAATGACACCCTCCAAGGACGCAGACTCTCCTCCCATGGTAGGACCAGACCCCTCAGATACTCCTGTAGCGGCTTCTCCGTCCTTTGACCTTCGGAGCGTGATTGTAGTCGGAGTGTTGCGCTTTTCTTCCTCCTTCTTCTTCGCCTACATCCCCTTCTTTTACTTCTCAAGTCTCTTTGCCATTGTCTCCTTGTTAGTCAGTTTTGACTCACCGATCATTATCGCTTCTTCTTCTAGAGACACAGAGACATCCTCTAAGTTCTGCAATGCCGCTATCTGCTTAGAGTCAGGCTCATGCCCGGTGATTGAGACAGGAATCGTACCTGAAGCCACTGTGGAGACAGTGGTGGAAGCGGTAAAGATGGTAGTGGCTTCCAAACCCTATGTAGCTGAAGGAGGTGGTGGGAGAGAGCTTGACCTACAAGTTGGGAAACGCGGTTGTATTGTTTAATAAAGGACTCTGGAGTGAACTGGAGCTTTTGGAGTACGGTAGAAACGAGGGAAATACATGTACTGGGAGTTTGTTCGTGAACTTGAACTTCAAAATCCCCTGCTCTAGTCCCCGTTTCGGTGGGTTGCTTGACAATTGGAGGAAAGTATGGCTCACGCAGAGCTTCAGAAGATGGATGCATGTGGTTGGCTTCAGGGTTGATAGTTGTGGATGTTGGAATGGTAATTACTTGCCCTTGAGATTTAGGAGCAGATATATCACCTTGACTTGAATAGCTTGGGCCAGCAAGAGCTTTAGTAGCGGCATTAGTGATGTACTTCCCTCTCTCCTCTCGTAGAATCTCCTTACCAGCCGCTAGGAAGTCTATATCCTCAGGATTGAGACAAGTCGCCATTAATTCTTCTTCAAACCGCATATCCTCGACTCGCTCTAATCTAACTAACACTTCTTCCCAAACTATAGCGAGAGTCTAGGGATAATCCTTTTCGAGCCACTTCAAACTGCCCTTGTTCATATCATTGCAAGTGTAGAGATGTAGTAGGCTAGCATCCATTTGGCTCATCACTTCATCATGCTCCTTTAAAAGTCTGAGAGCTCCGATCGTGTGACCAAATGGTCGATCTCGGCCGCCAGTTTATCGGATGTGATATATTCTTTCCCCTTAGCCAGTCTTGCATTCTCCTCATGGAGTCGAGTGAGTTCGACAGCCTGCTCAGCAATGGTGGCGGCTTGTTCAGCATTTGTTTGGTCCTAGGCCTTGACAGTCTTCTCTCCTTCAATGACTTACTCTTTCAGTTTGTCGAACTCCCTTGGAGCTTCTTTGATCCGATCATTAATCAGGAGAAGTGATCTGTCTTAAGCCCGGTTTATGTGATGACCCAAAATTTTACTACTTTGATTTATGAATATTTAATTTATTTTAAATATTCAATTAATGGTTTTAATAATTAAAATAACCCTCTTTTAATTTGTAACTAATGGTAGAAAATTCATTTTTGAATGTTATTTACTAAAGTGGAAATTAGCCACAAGGGCCTCTTTAGCAAGTGGAATTAGTTTCTAGGACACACAATTGAAATAATTACTTTCAAGGACAAAACATAAAATAATTAGTTTCTAGGGCCTAAAAACCTATGAAATTATGTCCTTGAAAGTAATTAGACTGCTGACTTTGTCCTTGAAAGTAATTATTCTGCTGACTTTGGCATTGAAAGTAATTTCTTTGAATGTGTGTCCTAGAAACTAATTGGATTGCAAAGTTTTTCCTTCTAGTGAAATTCCCCTTTACTAAAATAGGTAGTTCGATGGAAAATAAAAACTGTGACCGGAAAGCATTTTTCGAATTTTCGATTTTTCATCGACTAAAAGTTGTGAACACTTTAGTATAGATCTACACACATATACAAATAATATATGCATGGTTAAGAATATTACATGGTAAAATATTTTAACCTAAGTAAATAAAAATAAGAGATATGACTTTTGTTCCAAAAAATAAAAATAAAAGAGAAAAGAGAAAAGGTGTGTGTGTGTGTTATCACATCAAAGTACAAGGATCATTTTATTATCCAACATGTTTTCAAGCGTGTGGTACTTGGATGGATTTGGAAATGATGTGTGTAAGGGGGGTGGCATGTTCAATAAGTAAGGAGGAGGTGGTGATGAGGTAGAGAAAATGTGTGGAATGTATTACTTAAAGGGTAATTTAGTAATTTGTTTATTTCACTTTGTATAAAAACAATTTCTAATTTTTTCTCTCTCTCATTTTCATTTTTAATTCTCATTTCCAAAACCTTCTTCTTCTTTTCTATGTTTTGAAAACTTTTTAATGCTTCTATAGTTTTCCAAAAGTTTAAAAATCATTCTTTTTCCAATTTTAATTTTTGAAAAATCATTTAAATACCCTTCTTTCTCTTCCACACATCCTCTTTATCTAGCCTAAAACACCCTCTATAACCTAAGACCAAGCCCAAAATTCACTTCCCAAGGTCCAAAAATCAAATTTTTACTAAGGAAAATCCAACATCTAGGATCGATCCAAGTTGATGTGGTGGTTCTAATTGATTTGGTTAAGTTTTGGTGAGTAAAGCTCACTCCTTTATGCAAGATTTAAACTTTATGAGTTTGTTATATTTCTTGTTGGTTGTATGGTTGAAAGTAGTGTTGTTGTGTTATACTTGTATGTGTTTATTTGTTGTATTTTTTATAGACTTGGAAATGAAGTTAAAAAGTGAAACAATGGTTATGGGTTATGATCTTTTCCTTGTGTATGTTGGTTATGGCATTTGTTGGATGTTTGAGCTTATGTTATGAATGTGTATGCTAAAGGAAGTTAGCACTTGAACTTGTTGATGTGTGACATCGAGATCCCTTTGTTTAAACTTGGTTACTAATTTGATTTTTATAGAAAAGTTTTATAGGTTTTCAAACTTTACTTTTGAGTTTTTCAAAAACTTTATACTAAGTTTATAAAAAAAATTAAAAGAAAAAGGTAAGATATTTAAGGGCTATTGTATATGTAAACTATTTTAAAGTTATGGTATCCATAGCGATAGTCATTATGGATGTAGTTCGTAAAAACGAACATTTTTTAGAACTAAATGTGATTTCACTCTTATTATTTTTGAAAGGTATTTTCAAACATATTTTAGGTGTTAAAAGGTAATTATTAGTTAGTTAAGGATTTTAATTATGATTTAATTAATTAATTTATTAAGGAATTAATGATTATTTAAATTAATTGATCTAGTAAAGGTATTTAGTACTTAATTATTAATTAAGTAAATGGTTAATTATTTAATTAATTATTATTTAAGTAAGGTTCAATTATTAATTATCTATTAATTAATCAAGGTTTAATTATTTATTATTCAGGCAGCATTAATTATTTCTTAATTATTAATTAAGTTAGGTTTTAACTAGGATTTAGTTAAGATTTAATTATAATTTGATAAAGGTTTTATTTTTAATTACTTTATTTCCAAGGATCGGTTTGTTTAAAAAAACAACTTTCTTTTTCAAGGGATGGTTTAAATATAATGGATTCTCTTTGTCCGTGCCTTTAAGTAGCCAAACCAATATTTAGCAGAATAAATCCTCATTCCGCTATAATTAAATTGAAAAGATTATTAATTATAACTGTTTAGTAGAATAAATCCGCATTATGTTATAATTTAAAGGGAATAGATTATTGATGACATATGTTTAGCAGAATAAATTCCTGTTCTGCAATAACAAAATTGAATAGATTACCGATGACATCTGTTTAGCAGAATAAATTCCCATTCTGCTATAATTTAAATTAAATAGATTATTGATGACATTTGTTTAGCAAAATAAATCCTCGTTCTGCTTTTATATTAATTTGGACATTTACTCATATGCCAATTAATTAATATTAGGAAAAGTGATGTGTTAACCATTGATGGTTAATTATGGATTTGATTTACATATTTGTTATTTATGTAAATACTTATTATGTGACTGGAAAGTCAAGTTGAATTAAATGGTAACTTGATTTAGTACCATTGTGGTCGATAAGCCTCTTTTCAAAATTTTAAAGTTATGGATTTAAAATAACTTAAATTATATAACAATTTGAGGTTAAGTGTTTCTAAATGATGTTATAAAGTAAGTTAGTTAATCATTTATTAATGAGGTTTTAAAGTTAATTATTTAATTATAATGTTTAGAGGAAATCAATTAATTAAATAAAGGCATTTATAAACAATAATCTATTTATAAAAGGGATCTTACTTAATAAAAGGATTTATTTAAAGGAGATTTCAAATGATATTTGGTAAATGATAATTTATAAATGATTTTTATAAAGGGGTTATAAAGGAAGATTTATAAAAAAATTTATAAATAGAAAGGGATTTTAGAGATTTGTAAAAGAAGTTTGTAAATTAATTTGGAGATTCATAAAAGTATTCATAAATATGAAATATGCTTATAGAAATGGAATTTTATAAAAGAATAAGATTTATTTTATAATTAATCCTTTTTAATTATGGTGGTATGGAAACATTCTTTTCATAATTAACACCGGAGGATAGTGGTTTGGTTTATAGTAAGTAATGTTTTTAAATGATATTTGTTTTGGCCCGTTTAAATATAAATTTGGAAAAGAAGAAAATCTTCCTTGAGTTTTCTTAATATACTTATACCATTGAGATAAGTATATAAGTATTTTCTAAGTAGTGAAAATATAATGGTTTATAATATACTTATACCACTGAGATAAGTATGTAAGTGTTTTTCAAGTATTGAAAAGAGTATAAGGGGTTTGTGAGTATATCTTTTGTGAAGATATTTTGAATTAAATAATTGAAAGAGATTCTAATAATTGAATGATTGATTGCTTGTTATTTGATAGTTAAATAACTGACTATCAAATCTTGGCCAAAAATCTAACTCTGGAAATATCTGGGAGAAACACAGGGGTTATATGGCACAGTCATCTTCGATGATGCTGCACTATGCATATAAATCTAGTTTTGTTCTCCTAGAACAAATGATAAGGAAATTCGTCCACTTAAACGGTTAGGAGGTGATTCCGCTCTTATGTATTGTTTGATTATTTTCGAAAGAACTGGAGTTGAGTTTACTGAAAACTATCGAATGTTGGTTCGAAGAGACCGGGATCAGATAAGTATGACTTATCCGTAAGCCACTTCGACCCAACTCAAGCGTCATATTGAAAACATCTTGAAGATGACGGAATCGAAGGCAGAGCTATTGGAAGTGCAAGGGCTACTTGCTACTGATCCTGATGGTGATTCCAAAACGGATGTAGTAGAAGTAGTGCCTTTGGTTTGTTCATATCTTGAACAACTTCTGTTGATGAATGCTAGCATTGCAACGGTGCCTGGAAAGGCGATTTTAGCATTCCAAGTGGGATTTGCTAAGAGAGGAAAAAGGTAATTGTGACCTCATAAGCCTCACAAACCGGTAATGAATAAACCAAGGGATATGCGTCAGAGCTATGTAGTTCGCTACCATTAGGAGCAGTCATTCCTCGATCTAGAATCGAAATTTATGGATTTGGTATGTGCATGGAAGTGAGGCCATGGCTGGTGCACATTTTTTTGGAGCCTTGGTCCCAGGAAATGATGTAATCCGGCCTGTCATGTTAAAGGGGCAGCCGGCTTTGATTCGTAGAGAGTCCATGTGAGGCCCTCGACACATTTTTCTAGAGGTGTACTATGGCAGATGGTACCCTAGTAGCCTTGTCATTGATGGAAATCGAATCTCCAATACGTGCCATACAGATTTAGTTGAGCCCAACTATGTTGGAACGTGAGATGCAAGCATTTTGGCTATATTCATAACCCTTAGACATTATTATAATATCACGAGATTTTCTATAAAATGATTTCGTTATCGTAAGGTAAAAACCTGTCCGTGTTTATGTGCGGTATGGTCTTACGATATACCTTTTATTTTGAAAGGTTTGATAATATATAAGAATCTATTTGACTATGTTTCTCACGCTGGTTTTACCAGACTGATTCAGGCGTTATTTTTCTTATAATGCTCAGGTCAGCCTGAGCATATTTTCCCGAATTACCTGGACACTTTGGAGCTTCAGGAGATGAGTTGGATCCTCCAAGGCGTATTCATGTATTTTATCTTCCGTTGTTTTGTTCTTATTGTATTTATCAGAAAAAGGATAGGTTGCTATAACTATCCAAGGTATGATGATAGAAAAATTGCACTCTGATTGATGTAGGTATATAAAAAATTTCTTTTTGTAAAGTTCAATGATATATTATAGATTACTCATCACATTGTGAGACTTTTGTCTGCCTTTTTCCATGTATGTATAAGCGCGCGTATTTGTTAGTGGTATAAAAATGTTTCTATTGTGTTGTTTGATCGGTTGAGTGGTTTATGAATTCTGGTCGATGCGTTTGGCCAACTTTATCGATTCTGATTCCTGAACACTTGAACAAGGCCAACCAACACAGTATTGTTTTAAATAGGTAACTGAAATAAATTTACCTAGGATTATATTTTAGATAAAGTAATAATTTTCGAAAAATTAATATAGTTATTTTTGATGTGGTTGTGATAATATTCAATTATTATCATTTAGGGTTTAAATAGTCATCCTCATCCAATTTTCGAACATTAACTATTATTTATTGATTTATAAGTAATTTATCTTTCTACAACATAGGTTGGGTAGATAAAATTGAGGGAACGGTGAAACGAACATCTTGTAAATTAAGTTTCTCAATTTGACTATAAGGCGTTCGATGTTAATATTGGATTAAAATTGGATTTTAATAAAAGATATTTATTAAAAGAAAACCGAATATTTTAGAATAAATGCTTGAGAAATGATTTTGTGTAAACAAGTTGATTTTATAAAAAGTTGGTTTATAAAAATGTGTTTTATAAATAAAAGGATTTTTGGATTTAAATCCTGGAGTCTAGAAGGAGATTTCAAATGTTTTATGGAAAATGTAGTAATATTTTTACTTGAAAATATTTTTAAGTATAAATATTTCGGAAAAGAAATTTTTCATATAAGGAGTATTTTCTTTGGTTGGTTCGGGGAATGAGTCCCGATTTGTTCTTTGATGATCTGAATAATCTTCTAAGTGATGATCAGATGTTCGCTTAAGCAAATTTGTAGTGCACTTAGTAAATTATTCTCTTTATCATTGTACGATAGAAACAAGTTCAAATCCGAAAGAACCTGAAGCATGTAGGAAATTGATATTTTATTTAAAACTATTTGAGTGGAACTATATACAAAATTGTTCAAAAGGGAATTTTTTTGAATAAAAGAAATATTTTTATGTTAACTAGTTCGAGTGGTCCGAAAATAACTAAAAATGGAAAAGAGATTTGTTCGGATGGTAAGCACTTCTATTAAGTATTACCCTTCTTGGTAAGCGAATATAAGATACTATTTGGTAGTACCCAGTTCCTTAGTATCATTTTGGAGTTACTCGGGCTATATGTATGCATTTTCTATGGTTAAATATATAGTTTCATTTCAAAAAGGATTTTGAAATAAAAACCGGGTATTTGGATTTTGAGTTTACTTAATAAATTCAAATTGGAAAAGTTTGAACTTGATAGTGGTACATACTCTCAAGATATAGTAGGGTATTATACAAGTTAAAATTAAGTAGTTTCTATGAAATGTTTCCATAAATAATTTTAACAGAAAAAAAAATTGGTATTAGTAAGAACCAATAAAAATAAGTACGTAAGTTGAACATAGATCATTTCTCTTTTTCACATAGTATTTGATCCAAGATTCGAGTACATGACTTTGATGTGTTTCACACCATTCCAAATAAGGATCTATCACTCGATTCTTGACGACGAACACTTGGTGAGGGTTCTGGATATGGAACCGAAGATTTCTATCATATTATATTGTTATGTAAGGAGAACGGATGTTTCTTGTTAAGAAGCCCGATCGAAGTCCGCAGTAGGGAATCAGGTGAGTGATACTAGTTCAGAAGTGAAGTTATGTATTAGAGTAGAGATTGAATCAGGTTTGGCATAGGGATGATCGATGAACATCATATGGACTTATGAATGGTATTGGATATTCATGTGGTGAAATTTTGGGGTCGAAATTCTTTTAAGGGAGATAATGTAACGACCAAGAATTTTACCACTTTGATTTGTGAATATTTAATTTATTTTAAATATTCAATTAATGGTTTTAATAATTAAAATAACCCTCTTTTAATTTACAACTAATAGCAGAAAATTCTTTTTTTAATTTTGTTTACTAAAACAGGTAGTTCGATGAAAAAGAGAAAATGTGACCGGAAATCATTTTTCGAATTTCCGATTTTTCATCGACTAAAAGTTATCAAAAATGTTGTGAACACTTTAGTATAGATCTACATATATACAAATAATATATGCATGGTTAAGAATATTATATGGTAAAATATTTTCACTTAAGTAAATAAGAATAAGAGATGTGACTTTTTTCCATAAAATTAAAATAAAAATAAAAGAGAAAAGGTGTAAGTGTATTATCACATCAAAGTACAAGGATCATTTTACTATCCAACATGTTTTCAAGTGTGTGGTACTTTGATGGATTAGGAAATGATGTCTGTAAGTGGGGGTGGCGTGTTCAACAAGTAAGGAGGAGGTGGTGATGAGGTGGAGAAAAATGTGTGGAGGGTATGTACTTAAAGGGTAATTTCGTAATTTGTTTATTTCAATTTGTATCCAAAAGATTTCTTATTTTCTCTCTCTCATTTTTCATTTTTAATTCTCATTTCATAAACTTCATGTTCTTTTCTAAGTTTTGTAAACTTCTTAATGGCTTCCATGGTTTTCCAAAAGTTTAAAAATCATTCTTTTTTCCACTTTTAATTCTTGAAAAATCATTTAAACACCCTTCTTTCTCTTCCTACACATCCTCTTGTCCAAAAGCTAGCCCAAAACACCCCTTACAACCCAAGGCCGAGCCCACCCTCCTCTAGACCGGGCCCGAAATTCACTTCCCAAGGTCTAGAAATAAAAATTTTACTAAGGAAAATCCAAGATCTAGGATCAATCCAAGTTGTAGTGGTGGTTCTAGTTGATTTAGTTAAGTTTTGGCGAGTAAAGCTCACTCCTTTATGCAAGATTTAAACTTTATAAGTTAGTAATATTTATTGTTGGTTGTATGATTGAAAGTAGTATTGTGTTGTGCTTGTATGTATTTATTTGTTATATTTATTATAGACTTGGAAATGAAGTCAAAAAATAAAGTTATGGTTTAAACTTATGATCTTTTCCTTGTCTATGTTGGTTATGGCAATTGTTGGATGTCTGAGCTTATGTTATAAATGTGTATGCTAAAGGAAGTTTGCACTTGAACTTGTAGATGTGGGACATCGAGATCCCCTAGTTTAAACTTGGTTACTTACTTTATATTTTCTAGAAAAGTTTACAAGTTTTCAAACTTTATACTAAGTTTATAATGAAATTTAAAAGTAGAAAGGTAAGGTTGTTAAGGGATATTGTATATGTAAACTAGATTAAAGTTATGGTATCCATAGCGATAGTCTTTGTGGATGCAGTTCGTAAAAACGAACACTTTTTGAAAACTTAAAGTGTTTTCACTCATATTATTTTTGGAAGGTACATTCAAACATATTTTAAGTATTAAAAGGTAATTATTAATTATTAATTATTAATTCAGGGTTTCAATTATTATTTAATTAATTTATTTTTTAAGGAATTAATGATTATTTAAATTAATTAATTTAGTAAAGGTAACTTGTACTTAATTATTAATTAAGTAAGATAATTATAATTAGTTAATTTTGTAAGGGTTAATTAATTATTAATTAAGTAAATATTTAATTATTTAATTAATTATTATATAAGTAAGGTTTAAGTATTAAATAACTGTTTATTGATCAAGGTTTAATTATTTATTAATCAGCCAGAGTTAATTATTTCTTAATTATTAATTAGTCTAAGTTTAAAATAGGATTTAATTAATATATTTTAAGATTTAACTATTATTTGATAAAGGTTTTATTTTTAATTACTTTATTTCCAAGGATCGGTTTGTTTAAAGCAGCTTTCTTTTTCAAGGAATGGTTTAAATACAAGGGATTCTCTTTGCTTGTGCCTTTAAGTAGCCAAACCAAAATGGAATAGATTATTGATGACATATGTTTAGTAGAATAAACCTTGATATGCTATAATTAACTTGAATAGGTTATTGATGACATCAGTTTAGTAGAATAAACCCCCGTTTTTGCTATAATTTAAACAGAATAGATTATTGATGACATATGTTTAGCATATTAAATCCCTGTTCTACTATAATTAAATTAAATAGATTATTGATGACATCTGTTTAGCGGAATAAATTCCTGTTCTACTATAATTTAAACAGAATAGATTATTGATGACATATGCTTAGCAGAATAAATCCATGTTCTACTATAATTAAATTGAATAGATTATTGATAACATCTGTTTAGCAAAGTAAATCCACATTCTACAATAATTTAATTTGAATAGATTATTGATGACATCTGTTTAGTAGAATAAATCCCCTTTCTGCTATTATTTTAATTTGGACATTTATTCATATGCTAGTTAATTAATATTGGGAAAAGTGATGTGTTAACAATTGATGGTTATTCATGGATTTGATTTACATATTTGTTGTTTATGTAAATACTAGTTATGTGATTGGAAAGCCAAGTTGAATTAAAAGGTAACTTGATTTAGTACCACTGTGGTTGCTAAACCTCTTTCCGAATTTGTAAAGTTATGGATTTAAAATAACTTAAGTTATATAACAATTTGGAGTTGAGTGTTTATAAATGATGTTTTAAAGTAAGTTGGTTAATTATTTATCAATGAGGTTTTAAAGTTAATTTATTTAATTAAGATGTTTAGAGGAAATCAATTAATTAAATAATGGTTTTTATAAATAATAATCTATTTATAAAAGGGTTTTTACTTAACAAAAAGGATTTATTTAAAGGAGATTTCAAATGATATTTGGTAAATAATAATTTAAAAAGAATTTTTATAAAGGAAGATTTATAAAAGAGTTATATAAATAGAAAGGGTTTTATATATCATTTTGAAGATTTGTAAAAGATTTTTTCTAAATTAATTTGGAGATTCATAAAAGTATTTTTAAATATAAAATAAGCTTATAGAAATGAAATTTTATAAAAAAATGAGATTTGTTTTGACAATTAATCCTTCTTGGTGGTATGGAAACATTCTTTTCATACTTACACCGAAGGATTGTGGTTTGGTTTATAGTAAGTAATGTTTTTAAATGATATTTGTTTTGGGCCATTTATATTTATTTTTAAATGATATTTGTTAATATACTTATTTCGTTGAGATAAGTATATGAGTATTTTCTAAGTAATGAAAATGTAACGATCTGCCTTTCTTACACTTAGAGACGACACTTAACACATCCATGACATTCGTGTGCCGATCATTTAAGTGTTCGAAAGACAGGTCATTAGGGGTGAAAGAAAGAAAAAGAAAGAACAGAACCTCACAATACGTGACGAGTAATATATAATACGAACAAGTCTTTACAAAAAGAAATTATCTTTATTATACACATCATCAGAGTACATTAACCTATTATCAGCCTGGACAACTATAACAGCCCGTCCTTACAATTGTTGAGAGATACAGACAAAAACAAAACAAAAGAAAACAATGGAAGAATATAAGGCATGTGAATACATCTTGGAGAATCCAGCTCGTCACCTCAAAGCTCCAAAGGATCTAGCTAAATCTGGCTCGGGCTGACCCGAGCAGTTTAAGAAAAAAACGCCTGGTCGGTCTGGTAAAACCAGCATGAGAAACTCAAATCACAAGGAATTAATTTATTACAACTTGTAAAATCTTTTAACATCAAAGGTATCTCGTAAGACTACGCCGCACATAAATAACGACGGGTTTTTACCTTACGATAACCAAAACATTTTGATAGAAAATCCAGTTATATAATGATAATGTCTAGAATACAAATACATATTCATCATAGCCGAAATTGTTACATTATTAAATTTCAGCATAATAGGTATATAATCAAGTCCGAAGGCACTTATTGGAGAATGGATTCCAACTATGAAAGGGTAAGGGTCTACTCACTGAATCCATACACCTCTAGATAAAATGTACGGAAGGCTACAACATGTTGCACCTATGCTACTCAGGACGGGCCCTACTCCTTTCTGGATAGCGCCAAATATGATCACCCCTTGGTTGCGATCATACAACCATAATGGGCCCCGAAGCATATAGAGAGATATCGACACTAGATCTTGGGGTTGTCATACCCTAATGGGAGCGACCCACATAGCCTTTCCGCATGTCTCTACTTTAGTTATTTTCCCGATTGATGAGGCTTGAGGCTATGATTACCTTTTTATATAACAACCATCTTGGAATTCAAACACTGCCCTCCAGGTAGAAATGCAATGCTAGCATTCATCCATAAAGTTCGTTCTAGGTCTGAACGAAACCGAAGGCACTACCTCACATCCATTTTGGAATCACCTTCAGGATTAGTAGCAAGTAGCCCTTACATTTCAAAAGTCCCATCTTCAATTCGAAACTTTGAGTTGGATCGAAGTGGTTTTCAGATAAAGCAAATCCAATCTCGGTCTCTTCGAAATAACATTCGATAGTTTTGGTAAACTCAACCTCGGTTCTTATGGAAATAATCAGAGAATACATAGGAGCAGGAATCACACCCTAATCGTTTAAGTGGACGGATCTCCCTATCATTTGTCCTAGGAGAAAAAAACGAGATTTATACACATAATACAGCATCATCGAAGATGACTATGCCATATAACTCACGTGTTTCTCCTAGATATTTTCGGAGTTATATTTTGGTTCATATTTGATAGTCGGTTATTTAATTATCAAATAAAAAACAACAACAAATTCAGAGATTTAATTACCCATAGCAACCACTAAGCCTCAAACTAAATCTTTCATTATTAAAACTCTTTTCAAAAGTGTTTATCAAAACATTCATATACTTATCACATTGACATAAGTATATTCACACAACATTTGTGAAAGATTTCTCATTTCCAAACCATATCAAAGGATCAAACAAAATGTTATTTAAATTAGAGAAAAAGATAACGTCAAATAATATTCCTTCGGTGTTAAGTGTGGAACGAATGTCCATACCACCAGAATTAAGAAGGTCGGTTAAAGGAAATCCAATCTCAAATCCTTTTATAAGTTTCCTTCTATAAATCCTCTTAATAAATCTCTTTTATTTATGAAACTTCTTTACTTAAATTCCAAACCCATTTACAAAACTCTTTATAAATCACCAAGTTAAATTTTAAAAAACTCTTTTATAAATATCAGAACCATTTATATATCTCTTTATATATCTCCAAAATTATTTATAAAACTTTCTTTATAAATATCTAAAATCATCTATAAAACTTTCATATAAATATTACTTATTTAAAACAAAACTCCTTTGATAAACTCATTTAATAAAGTTTTTTTGATAAACAAAATGATTATTTAAAACATCCTTTATTAAAATCATTACTTAACTTGATACCACTATTAAAAGTATAATTGACTTTAAAAATCAGAAAGAAGCCTAGTGTTCGCAATGGTTCTCGTTTAATTAAGTTTACTTTTAAAGTTATAGCATGGGTATTTACATAACAAGCGGATATGTATAAGGGAATCGGCCGACAACAAACAAATCAACATATAGGTAAGATGTCCAAGTTACTATAATAGCAGACGGGGATTTTTTCTGCTAAACACATGTCCAAGTTATTATAATAGCAGAATGGAGTTTTATTCTGCTTAAATAGATGTCCACATAATCTACTTAGGAAATTATGGCAGAACTGTGATTTATTCTACTAAACAGATGCCAAATACTAGTTAATTAGCAGAATGGTGATTCATTCTACTAACATATGTCCACACAATCAACAATCAATTCATAACAGAACATAAATTTATTCTGTTATCATGTGTCTATAACAACTAAACAATTACACTATAGTAGAACATGGATTTATTCAGCTATTTGATGTCAAAACAATTCAATCAATCAACATTATAACTCATTCATAGTTATCTGTCTACTTAATGTATCAACATTTGAATCCCTTGTGCTCAAAACTATCCTTTGTAAAAGAATTCCCTTTTTAAACAAATTGATTCTTGGAAAATCAATAGGATTTAAAACTTAAAATCCTCTTTAAAATAATAAATTATAAGTTAAACTCTTATTAAATCATAATTAATCTTTATTAAATCTTAATTTAATTAAATAAACAAATTAAGAAATAATTAAACCTTTAAATAAATGATTAAACAATAATTAATTATTAAATAAATAATTAAACACTAATTAATTAATCCTTTATTATTTATTAAATATTCATTTAAACCTTAATTAATAATTTAATATTAATTAATTTCAATTAAATAATATTTAATTAAGTCTTAAATAATAAATTAAACCTTTAATAAATAATTTATAAATTACAACATTAATTTATTTAAAATTAAACACATGGTTAATAATTAATTAATAATTAACCCTATATTTAATTAGTAATTAATTAAAATTAAATCATAAACTTAACTTATAATTAATTAAAAGTTAATCATACTTAATAATTGATTAATTAAAATTAATATTATCCTTAAAAAGGTAATTAATTAGTAACTAATCATCGCTTAATTAAAGTTAATAAACCTTATAACACTTAATTAATTAATAATTATTAAAAATTAATTAATTAATTATTAATTATTAAATCCTTAATTAACTTTTAAAAACATTATTATTAGGCTTTTAAAACATTTACAAAAAAATTTTAAGTATAAAACTTAAATTTGAAAATTCGGATTTTTAAAGCGAAACTACATCCATAGCGACTATCGCTATGGATACCCATAATTCCAAACTTGTTGCATCTCAAATAATCCCTAAAACACTTACTTTTAACTTTATTTTACTTTGTGAACTTAGGATTTTGTTTTTAAAGCAAAACAAAAGGTTAGAAAACTCTTAGAAAACCTTTTCTTCTAAAACAAAGTAAGAAATCAATTTGAAACTCAAAGGATCGCTATGTCGAACACAACACATTTCAAGTGCTAACCTTGCTCACTAACTTTTCCATTTACTAACTTTACTTACTAACTTTCCATATCACATCCAACCATAAGACAAAGATCCCGCCTTTATAACTGAAACGTCACTTTAATCATCAATTCAAAGTTCTAATGCTAAACCCCAAATTAGCACATATATATACATCCAAACCATACCATAATCCAAACAACAACATCATCTATACAACCATATAAAATATATATATATATAATTCTTTCTCAAAAATTTTAAGAAATTTACTCACCGAAAAGCTTTGAAAACTTGAAATACTTTAGAACTTTTAAATCTGGGAAAACTACAAAAATCATCTCAAAAATGGGTTAACTTCTCCTCAATTTTTGGATATGTTACTCTCGGATTTTGAAAAGTTTCCAAAAGAAAAGTTTTAGGACGTTCTTTTCTCAACACTTTCAAAAAATGAATCACTCAATTTCAATGGTTTTTGAGAGAGATATGGTTAATAGAATAAGGGGTGTTTTCGGATTGGAAAATTTTGAGTCCAATAACATGTCTGAAAGAAATGCATTTTTGACATAGCTACACTCAAAATTTGAAAATATAGTACAAATAAAAGTTGTAGCCATTGAAATTTCGTATGGTTTGAAAAAAATATGAAAATCTCCATTTGGTTCGGAGATGAGAAAGATAGGATAGAAGAAAGAGGATGAAAATGGGGAAGTTTTGAAACAAAGTCTGAAATGAATTTAAAAGGAAAAACTTAAAATTTTAAAACTTTGGAAACTAAAAGAGAAGCCATGAAAGTTTTTCATGAAGCTTAGAGAGGTTTTAGATAATGGAAATAAAGTGATCAAATAAGGAAAAAACATATAAAAAATATATTTTTATATAACATGAAATTACTAAATTACCTAATTAGCCCTAAGGTACTTAACCTCCACAAACTAAATGCCACATCACCACCTTTGTCTCCCCTCCATATCACATCACAAGCCACCATTTTGTCCCCCCCCCTCATGCTAACATGAATTGAATGCTTTGGTACTTAATGTTTTCTTATGTTTCTTTTAATTTTCTTAATTTTATTTTAACTTTACGTAAAAGGTCATATCAACTTACATACTTAAGTATATATATTACACCATATAATTTACTTTATCATACTTAAGTTGTTAAAATATGTATGAACATAAGTTAGCTAATATACTCATAACGTATTCGACAACTTTTAGCTGATGAAAAGTCGAAAATTCGGAAACGATTTCCGGTCACATTTTCGATTTTTCTTCGAACTAAATATTTTTGTAAACAAATTTGGAATACTATTTCACCATCATTATTAATCATTAAAAAGAGTTTATTTTCATTATAAAATCTATAATTTGAATATTTAAAATTAACTAAATATTCCCAAATTAAAGAGGTAAAATTCTAGGTCGTTACACTCTCCCCCCTTAAAAGAATTTCGACCCCGAAATTTTTTCCCAGCCCTAACCTAGAAATACTTAACACTACTCATCAATCTATAAGATGTACATAGATCATTCCTATACAAAATCTAATTCGATCACTCACTCGAATATATAGCTTTACTTCCGAACTAGCATTGCTCACTCGCTTCTCTGGTGCGGACTCCAATCAGGCTTCTCAATTAGAAACTTTTATTCTCCTTACATATCCATATACTATGATAGAAAACTTTGGTTCTAGATTAAGAACCCTCACCAAGTGTTCGTCGTAAAAAATCAAGCGAAAAATCCTTCTGCAGAATGGTGTGAAACACCTCAAGTCATGTGCTCGAATCTTGGATCGAGAATTATATAAAAAAGAAAAATGATCTACCTACAACCTACGTACTGATCTAAAGGTTCTTACTATCCAACTACTTTCTACCCTCCCATAATATTATGAAAACATTTCATAACAATTCCAACTTAGGTTCAAACATTTTTAAATGATTCAACTTGATTTATAAAATCCTTTTCATAAAATTATATTAATTTATTACTTGCATAATACTCTCCTACATCCTAAGAGTATATATACAAATCATCGGATTTTTAATTCTATTTAGTTTTTAACTATTCAGATGTAGGTCCAAAATAACTTGGGTCTTAAAACTGAGTCGACCAATCTAACCTCTTTACCCAATTGTATTGTAAGTAGCTAAGAAGAGTAGGATGGTGGTATCCAAACCCCATCCAAGAGTCTACTTTTTTATTAGACACCCCTAAGGTAAAGACGTTTATTAGTCGGTCCAATAACATCAAATTATTTTTCACTTCTAGATGTTAAAATCAAAAGACACGTTTTAATAAAACCTAGTTTATTAAACCTTTTTATCAAACTAATTCAATTTCAAAACTTCATTTATTCACCCATTATTTAATCAAAATATTTGAAAACTTAGGAGCCAAATACCCGAGTTTTAGTTCAAAAGCTTTTTGAAATGACACTTTATATTTAATCCTTAGAAAATATACATATCATCCGAGTAACTCCAAAATGATATCAAGGAACTGAGCACGACCAAATAGTATCATAATTCCCCTTTACCACGAAGGGTAATACTCAAGAGAAGTGTTTACCATCCGAACACATCTCCAGCCCAATTTTAGTCACTTTCGAGCCACTCAAATTAGTTAGTTATAAAAATATTTCTTCTTTTTCAAAAATTACCATATATATTTCCAACTAAATAGATTTTGATAAAATATTATCCTCTACTTTCTTTGTATTCATTCAGATTCGAACTTGTTTTGATCGTACAATGGCAAAGAGAATAATTTACTAAGTGCACTGCTATATCTCCCTAAGCAAACATTCGATAGTCACTTAGAAGATTATTCAGATCATCACAAAAAAGATCGAGACTCATTCCCCAAACCGTCCAAAGAAAAATCTTACTCTCAAATTCTTTTTCAAAATACTTATACCTTAAAGTATTTTTAAGTAAAAAATATTACTACTTCTCCAAGACTCATTTGAAAACTTTATCAAAGCCATTGGGATTTGAATTTCCTAAAAATTCATCTTATTTTTATAATTGTGATTTATAAAAATCAACTATTATAAAAATCATCTGAAATATTTATTTTAATAAACACCTTTTATTAAAATTTAATTTTTAATCCAACATTATCATCGAACGCCTTATAGTCATACTATGAAACTTAATTCACAAGGTGTTCGATTCATTGTTCCCATAACTCTATCTACCTAACCTATAATTAAAAGGAAATACTACTTAGAAAATAGTCAATGCTCAAAAATGGATGAGCATGACTAATCGAATCCTATATGATAGTAATAAAATATTATCAACTCCTAACAACAATCACATTATATATAACTATATTTTATTTTTGAAAATTATTCTTTTATACATAAAATATAATTTAGGTAAAATTATTTCATTTACCCATTTAAAACAATACTATGTTGATTTGCCTAGTTTAAGTGTTTAGAAACCCATATCGACACCGTGGTGCCCCACGTCTCGACCAGAATTCATAAACCACTCAACCGATAAATCAATACAATATAAAGCATTTTTATAGCGCTAACAAATACACACTCAATATATATGCTCAAACTCATCCTAGGGTCTCACTTACCCTTTCTCAAATGATTCAACCCCACCAAAGCCTAGGTGTTCACTCAACCTAAGCTCTAATACCACATTGTAATGATCTGCCTTCTTACACCTAGAGACGACACTTAATACATCCACGGTATTCGTCTGCTGATCATTTAAGTGTTTGAAAGTCGGGTCATTAGGGTGAAAGAAAGAAAAAGAAAGAAAAAGAAAGAACAGAATCTCACAATACGTGACGAGTAATATTTAATACGAACAAGTCTTTACAAAAAGAAATTATCTTTATTATACACATCATCAGAGTACATTAACCTATTATCATCCTGGACAATTATAACAGCCTGTTCTTACAATTGCTAATAGATACAGACAAAAACAAAACAAAAGAAAACAGTGGAAGAATATAAGGTACGTGAATACGTCTTGGATAATCCAGTTCGTCGCCTGAAAGCTCCAAAGGATCTAGCTAAATCTGGAATATATGCTCGGACTGACCCAAGCATTATAAGAAAAATAACGCCTAGATCAGTCTAGTAAAACTAGCGTGAGAAACTCAAATCACGAGGAATTAATTTATTATAACTTGTAAAACCCTTTAACATCAAAGGTATCTCGTATGACCACGCCGCACATAAACACCGACGGGTTTTTACCTTATGATAACCAAAACATTTTTATAGAAAATCCAGTTATATTATGATAATGTCTAGAATACAAATACATATTAATCATAGCCGAAATTGTTACATTATTAAATTCCAGCATAATAGGTATACAATCAAGTCTGAATGAACTTATTGGAGAATGGATTCCAACTATGAAAGGGTAAGGGTCTACCCATCGAATCCGTACACCTCTAGATAAAATGTACGGGAGGCTACAACACGTTGCACCTCTGCTACTCAAGACCGGCCCTACCCCTTTCTGGATAGCACCGAATATGATCACCCCTTGGTTGCGATCAAACAACCATAATGGGCCCCGAAACATACATAGAGATATCGACACTAGATCTTGGGATAATCGTACCCCAATGGGAGCGACCCACATAGCCCTACCACATGTCCCTACTTTAGTTATTTTCCTAGTTGATGAGGCTTGAGGCTACGATTACCTTTTTATATAGCAACCATCATGGAATGCTAACACTGCCCTCCAAGTAGAAATGCAATGCTAGCATTCATCCATACAAGTTCATTCTAGGTCTGAACGAAACCGAAGGCACTACCTCTACTACATCCATTTTGGAATCACCCTCAGGACTGGTAGCAAGTAGCCCTTGCACCTCAAAAGATCCATCTACAATTCGAAACGTTTGAGTTGGATAGAAGTAGTTTTCGGATAAAGCAAATCTGATCCCGGTCTCATCGACACAACATTCGATAGTTCCGGTATACTCAACCCCGGTTCTTTTGGATATAATCAAACAATACATAGGGGCACGAATTACCCCCTAACCGGTTAAGTGGACAGATCTCCCTATCATTTGTCCTAGGAGAACAAAATGATATTTATACACACAATACAACATCATCGAAGATGACTATGCCATATAACTCATATGTTTCTCTAAGATATTTTCAGAGTTATGTTTTGGTCCATATTTGATAGTCAGTTATTTAATTATCAAATAACAAATAACAACAAATTCAGAGATTTAATTA
Organism: Allium fistulosum; assembly: GCA_030737815.1. Classification (NCBI taxonomy): domain Eukaryota; kingdom Viridiplantae; phylum Streptophyta; class Magnoliopsida; order Asparagales; family Amaryllidaceae; genus Allium; species Allium fistulosum. The sequence continues at coordinate 537,249,193 of CM060901.1, read as the reverse complement.
CCTATAGCAACCACTAAGCCTCAAACTAAATCTTTCACTTATTAAAAATCTTTTCAAAAGTGTTTATCAAAACATTCATATACTTACCTCATTGACATAAGTATATTCACAAAACATTTGTGAAAGATTTCTCATTTCCAAATCATATCAAAGGATCAAACAAAATGTTATTTAAATTAAAGATAAAGATAACCTCAAATAATATTCCTTCGGTGTTAAGTGTGGAACGAATGTCCATACCACCAGAATTAAGAAGGTCAGTTAAAGGAAATCCAATCTCAAATCCTTTTATAAATTTCCTTCTATAAATCCTCTTAATAAATCTCTTGTATTTATTAAACTTCTTTACTTTAATTCCAAACCCATTTACAAAACTCTTTATAAATCACCAAGTTAAATTTTACAAAAACTCTTTTATAAATATCAAAATCATTTATATATCTCTTTGTAAATCTCCAAAATTATTTATAAAACTTCCTTTATAAATATCTAAAATCATATGTAAAACTTTCTTATAAATATTCCTCATTTAAAACAAAACTCCTTTAGTAAACTCATTTAATAAAGTCCTTTTGATAGACAAAACAATTATTTAAAACATCCTTTATTAAAATCATTACTTAACTTGAAACCATTGTTAAAAGTATGATTGACTTTAAAAATCAAAAAGTAGCTTAGTGTCCATAATGGTTCTCTTTTAATTAAGTTCACTTCTCAAGTTATAGCATGGTTATTTAGATAACAAGCAGATATGTATAAGGTAATCGGTCGACAACAAACAAATCAACATATAGGTAAGATGTCCAAGTTACTATAATAGTAGACGAGGATTTGTTCTGCTAAACACATGTCCAAGTTATTATAATAGCAGAATGGGGTTTTATTCTTCTTAAATAGATGTCCACATAATCTAGTTGGGAAATTATGGCTGAACTGTGATTTATTCTACTAAACAGATGCCAAATAAAAGTTAATTAGCAGAACGGTGATTTATTTTGCTAACATATGTCCACACAATCAACAATCAATTTTTAATAGAACGGAAATTTATTATGTTATCTGTGTCCACAACAACTAAACAATTACACTATAGAAAAACAGGGATTTATTCTGCTATTAGATGTCCAAACAATTCAATCAATCAACATTATAACTCATTCATCGTTATCTTTCTACTTAATGTATCGACATTCGAATCCCTTATGCTCAAAACTATCCTTTGTAAAAGAATTCCCTTTTTAAACAAATTGATTCTTGGAAAATCGAAGGATTTAAAACTTAAACTCCCCTTTAAAATAATTAATTATAAGTTAAACTCTTATTAAATCATAGTTAATCTTTATTAAATCTTAATTTAATTAAATAAATAAATTAAGAAATAATTAAACCTTTAAATAAATGATTAAACAATAATTAATTATTAAATAAATAATTAAACACTAATTAATCCTTTATTAATTATTGAATATTCATTTAAACCTTAATTAATAATTTAATGTTAATTAATCTCTACTAAATAATCTTTAATTAAGTCTTAAATAATAAATTAAACCTTTAATAAATAATTAATAAATTACAACCTTAATTTATTTAAAATTAAACATATGGTTAATAATTAATTAATAACTAGCATACACTTAACTTATAATTAATTAAAAATTAATCATACTCAATAATTGATTAACTAAAATTAATCTTATCCTTAAAAAGGTAATTAATTAGCAACTAATCTTCGCTTAATTAAAGTTAATAAACCTGATTAACACTTAATTAATTAATAATTATTAAAACATAATTAATTAATTATTAATTATTAAATCCTTAATTAACTTTTAAAAACATTATTATTAGGCTTTTAAAACATTTACAAAACAATTTTAAGTATAAAACTTAAATTTAGAAAATTCGTATTTTTAAAGCGATACTACATCCATTGCGACTATCGCTATGGATACCCGTAATTCAAAACTTGTTGCATCTGAAATAAATCCTAAAACACTTACTTTTAACTTTATTTTACTTTATGAACTAAGTATAAAGTTTTGAAAGCCAAACAAAAAGTTAGAAAACTTTTAGAAAACCTTTTCTTTTAAAACAAAGTAAGAAATCAATTTGAAACTCAAATGACCGCTGTGTCGAACATAACACATTTCAAGTGCTAACCTTGCTCACTAACTTTTCCATTTACTAACTTTCCATATCATTTCCAACCACAAGACAAAGATCACACCTTGATAACCAAAACGTCACTTTAATCATCAATTCAAAGTCTAATGCTAAACCACAAATTAGCACATACATATACATCCAAACCATACCATAATCCAGACAACAACATGATCTATACAACCATATAACAACCATATATATAAAGGTAAATTCTTCCCCAAAAATATTAAGAAATTTACTCACTGAAAAGCTTTGAAAACTTGAAATACTTTAGAACTTTTAAATCTTGGAAAAGTACACAAATCATCTCAAAAATGGGTTAAACTCTTCTCAATTTTTGGACATGTTACTCTCGGATTTTGAAAATCTTTCCAAAAGAAAAGTTTTAGGACATTCTTTTCTCTATACTTTGAAAAAAAGAATCACTCAATTTCAATGGATTTTGAGTGAGATATGGTCAATAGAAGAAGGGGTGTTTTTGGATTGGAAAATTTTGATCCAAAAACATATCTAAAAGAAATGCATTTTTGACATAGCTACACTCAAAATTTGAAAATTGGTACAAATAAAAGTTGTAGCCATTGAAATTTCGTACAGTTTGAAAAAAAAGAATATCTCCATTTGGTTCGGAGATGAGGAAGATAGGATAGAAGAAAGAGGAGGAAAATGGGGAAGTTTTGAAATAAAGTTTGAAATGAATTTAAAAAGAAAACTTAAAATTTTAAAACTTTGGAATCTAAAAGAGGAGCCATGAAAGTTTTTCATGAAGCTTAAAGAGGTTTCAGATAATGGAAATAAAGTGATCAAATGAGGAGAAAACATATAAAAATTGATTTTTATATAGCATGAAATTACTAAATTACCTAATTAGCCCTAAGGTACTTAACCTCCACAAATTAAATGCCACATCACCACCTTTGTCTCCCCTCCATATCACATCACAAGCCACCATTTTCCCCCCCTCTCATGCCAACATGAATTAAATGCTTTGGTAATTAATGTTTTCTTATGTTTCTTTTACTTTTCTTAATTTTATTTTTATTTTAACTTTACATAAAAAGTCATATCAATTTACATACTTAAGTGTATATATTACTACCATATAATTTACTTTATCATACTTAAGTTGTTAAAATATTCATGAGCACAAGTTAGCTAATATGCTCACATGTTTTCGACAACTTTTAGCCGATAAAAAGTCGAAAATTCAAAAATGATTTCCGGTCACATTTTTGATTTTTCTTCGAACTAAATATTTTATTAAACAAATTTGGAAAACTATTTCACCATCATTATTAATCATTAAAAAGAGTTTTATTTTCATTATAAATTCTATTATTTAAATATTTAAAATTAATTAAATATTCCCAAATCAAAGAGGTAAAATTCCAGGTCGTTATAGAAAATATAATGGTTTGTAATATACATATACCAATGAGATAAGTATGTGAGTGTTTTCCTAGTATTGAAAAGAGTATAAGGGGTTTGTGAATATACCTTCTTTGAAGGTATTTTGAATTAAATAACTGAAAGTGATTTTCATAATTGAAAGATCTATTTATAAAGGCTGAGTGGATCCCATATCGAATTAAATCTATAATTGATTGCTTGTTATTTGATAGTTAAATAACCGACTATCAAATCTTGGCCAAAAATCTAACTTTGGAAATATCTGGTAGAAACACGGGGGTTATATGGCACAATCATTTTGATGATGTTATACTGTGCATATAAATCTCATTTTGTTCTCCTAGGACAAATGATAAGAAAATCCGTTTACTTAAACGATTAGGAGATGATCTCCACTCTTATGTATTGTTTGATTAATTCCAAAAGAACCGGAGTTGAGTTTGTAAGATTACGGAATAGGGATCTTAAGGCTGAATTAAGACTAAAGGGGGGGTAAATAGTGTTTTCTAATTTATACGAATCTTTTTGAAATCTTTTGAAATTATACTTAGAATAATGAGATTAACAATCACATAAACAATTGCAGAATCCAAACACAAACAACCAATAAATGCAGTAAGAATAAAAGGAAAGAACACACCAAGATTTTATATTGGTTCTGAGTTACCCTACATCCAGTGCTGTACAATTCTTTGTACGTGTTTCTTTTCAAATAGTAAATGAAAATACAATCTCGATTTCAAGGTTACGAGACACACCCTCCAGAATCCCGGCCTTTGGGTAGAGCCGCTTGATTTTCGGGCTACAAGCACACCCACTAGATTTACGGGATACTAAGCACACCCAAATGATTTCACGGGCTACAATCATACCCACAAGTGTATCGGTTTGATTTTATAGAGATTTACAAACTTAGAACTCATCCTATAATCCTTGAATAGCACTTAGATCTTGATTGGAGTGAGAGAGATGATATAAATCAGAGAGAAAATGATAAAGTATCAAACTAATCGCAATGGAGTTTGATTCTGCTTGAAATTTGGTAGAGTATGGTTATAATTTATTTTAGAAGATGAGAGAGTAGAAGGAGGAGAGAAGAATAATGAAAAGTGATTAAAAAATTCGTTGGAAACACATGTATTTATAGAGGAAAAACAATCATGTTTATTCATGAAGAGATATGACGAATAAACACTTCTTTTCAAAATTAAAATTTGAAATTCACGGCTAGTATGTCGACATATAGGGCTAGAGTATGTCGACATACCCTTTGTAATTTTGAAAAACACATTAAAATATTATTTGGAAAATATATGTTTTTGTGAAATAATTTTAAACTTTGTAAGTATGTTTAAATATAATGTATATGGTATAATCATTATAAAACTTAAGTAAAACTATATGATAAGATTTTTGAAAAATAAACTAATATAAATCAAAATATAATAAAAACAATAACTTGGTAAAATATTAAAAACTAAAATGATAAGTGTAAGAAATTAATAACTATTTGAAAGTTGTTTTGAAAAGACTATTTAAAAACTTATTTAAAAATAGAGAAAGATGAGAGAGAGATCAAATGCTATCAGAATTTTAACAAATATTCTAGACTCTAACTTATCTAGAATATCTTGGAATCTTAAACTCTTGAATACCGACGAGTCTTCATTCTTGAGTCTCTATATCAACATCTTTAACTCTTCAATCTTAACTTGATACTATACATTCTTCTTATATCAACACCTGTTTAATATCCTGCACTATATACTATATATATCTTGATAAAACATTAGTATTTAATTTTTATATGATTTCCTAAAGTTGTTGTCATCGAAACCAAATCCTTAGGTTCTAACAATCTCCCTTTTTTATGATGACAACTTTGTATATAAAATATAATATAACTCCCCCTTAATCTATGCCTAATATACAAAACTCCTCCTTAACCCATGCCTAGTATTTTAAACAAAAATTACTAACTATAACTATAATTCTAACTTTAACTCTTAATATTAATTCTAACTACCCCTAACTAAAACACTATATGATATAAACACATATAGAAGTAATAAGTAATATAATCATGAAATGTAAAATGACAGAAATGATATATAAGAAACATCATTCAATATTTTAATCAATTCAAGCATACATAATGTTACACACGAAGCAATATTTAAATTCAAATAGATTTGAAACCAATCAAATAAAACCAAACATACCAAACAAAATTAATTCAAGTATTATATACAATCAAACCTATTAAAATTAGACATTTCTTGGGACTTCAACCCGTCCATCTGTGCCAAAGATTGGATCCATTTTAATAGCCTCCCAATCTTCATCATCTTTATTGATGGTGCATTCTAGACTAGCGGTTGGTTCCTCTTTGTTCACAGCTGAAATCATCCATTGAATTGCATCATTTCTTTCTCCTTGATCCTCTCCATTTGACTTAATTCTAAGTGTCTTTGGTTCCGCAGGATAAAATAGAGAATGTTATTAAAGGATTCAAGCGTTTGTTCGAGTTTTTCAGTTAATTATTGAATAGGAGAAGCCATTGTTTATAATTTGGAGTTTAGAAAAGTAAAGGAAGAAGAACGAGAATGAATAGTAATGATTTTTTGGTTTAAATGTGTATTTATAAGCGTAGAAATTCGTTGGAATTGAATAGACACTTGTTGTCTATTCATTTTACAATAATTATTTTTGAAAATGAGCCATTGTATGTCGACATACATACTCATGGTATGTCAACATATATGTAGAAAGTTGTAAAGTTGCTTTGTTTTGGTATTTTGATATATTTAGCTTATACTATTATACTAGTTATGCTTTCTGGAGATGGTAATAAGTGTATAACAGTAAGGAAACAAGGATTTTATTACTACTTAGACAAGGATTACATAGTTCACAAAGAAAAGAAATATACATAACACCACATCAAACTCAAATATAAACAACCAAGTATAATCATACTCAAACATAACTAAAACAAACTAGAAATATGTAGACGAAGGGGATGATGAAGAGGTCCTAAGCTTGCGTTTCACCTTTCCAAAGAACTTATCCATTTTATTGAAAATGTTGTTCAACTTCTTACTCATGGAACGTCTGAGAATCCTTTGATTTTCAACAATCTTCTTTTGGTTGTTGAGAATGTCTTGATTGGTTGGTCGAGGTGGAAAGTTAATGCTTTCTAAAGAGGTTTCCTCCTCCTCCTCCTCTTCTTCTTCGATATCCATTTCTTCCCCTTCTTCCTCTTCCTCCTCTTCTTGTATTTCTTCCTTCTCTTCATGTGCTAACCTTTCTTCTTTCTCCGCAAGTGTTTCATATAGCTTGAAAATTGGTGAAATTTTCATAAGAGCTATATTTGCTTGATTAAACACTTTACGAGAAACAAATTCCTCTCCTTTAAATTCAATTCCAAGTAGTTAAATATTCGGGTAAGGTAAATACCATAAGATAATGTGTTTTCATGGGTGGAAAGATTTTTGAGATAAAATTTATCCAAAATAGCTTGAGCCCAATTTATGTCATATTGACCATAAATTGCAAAGAATGCTTTACAAACTTTTAAGGTAGGATTATTGAAATTTTCTGAACGAGGAGTGATAGTATGTTGCAAAAGAAGATTAAGAATTCTAGCATTTGGACGAAAATTCGATTTTAAAACTCAAAATTATCATCTCCTTCAAAAATATTTTAAAAAACTACACAATTATGCTCATCAATTTTGAAATCAGAAAGGTCCATTTCGGTGGATTTTCATCCAAGAATAGTACCCAAAAGTTCACAATTCAAAACAATTAAAGTTCCTTTAACACTACTCCATACTTCTCCTTCTCCACCATCATAAAATTTCCCTTTCAAATTTGCATAAAACATTTTGACCAAGTGTGGATAGCAAACAAAATCGTTTTGAGAAGCATTAATTAAACCGAGATTTCCATTTTGAGAAGAAAGAGTATCAATTTCATAAGTAGAAAAGCATTAAAAATTGCAAACTTTCTCGTAGAAACTTTACCATAAGTCATATAGCTAATCTAGGCTTTATAGCTTCTTGATCTTGAAAGGGAAAGTTTTCGATGGTTTTGGAAAGTCTCATGGATGTTGGAGTGCTTGAGGATGCCATTGATGAATGAATTGAGGAGATAAGAGAGTTTATAAAAGTTTGAATTTTGAAATAAAAGGTGAATTGAATGGTTAGTGATAGAGGTAATAAGTAGAGAATAAAATGACATGTTTTCTAGTCAAGAGACACCTTTTCAATACATTGGGGTAGGTGAAAAGGTGGAGGGAAAATTCAAATTTTAAATTTGAATTGAATTTGAAATTCAAATTGTAGACATGTATGTTGACATATACTATGGGGGTATGTCGACATATCTACTGAATTTTTCAAAATTGAATTGTTTTTTTAACTATATCCTACTTTATTATATACAACTATCTATAACTATATTATTATTATTTACATAAAAAATAGTTAAAAATAGTTAAAAATAATTTTAAATATATAATTATATTAATTTAATATACAAAAATATAATAATATAAAATTATAAAAATCACACATTATTCAACCAATATTATTATTAATCTATAGGATATTCCTAACAATCAAACAATCAAAAATTCAAATGATATAAATTTTTTAATATATTAAATACGTACCTTTTTGTGATCATATTTTACCAATTATATCTGAATTCTATATTGCTGTGAAGCACATGTTGGCTATTTGCATATCTAATTCATTTTCACTTAATCATGTGTATGAGTCATCTAGTGTTGCAGTATAGGAACTTCTTCGTTTTCTAGATGAATCAGTGTTTGGTGTGGTTTTCAGTTTCTTGGGATGCGGGCAGTCTCGTTTTAAGTGACCAGGTTCATCGCAGTTATAAAATATGATGCCATTTCCGCTTTCACTTCTGTTTCCAGAATTTTTGTTGTCATTTCTTTTAAAATTATTCATCTTCCTATATTTCAGGAAATTTCTTGAAGTTCCTTATCATGAAAGCAATTTCTTCATCATTATCACCATCTGAATCCAGATTATCCATCATTGCATTGAATGCTATGGATTTCTTCTCTATTGCTTTGCTTTATCTTCTTCCCTACATTTGTGCCTCAAATGAAATTAAATTGCCAATTAAATCTTCATTCTTTAGTGTGCTAATATCATCAGCCTCTTCAATTGCAAGAGTCTTTTAGTCTCATTCAAGAGTAAGTGAATTGAGGATTTTTCTAACTTGATTCTCTTCAGAGGACCTCCACTTTTTAATGGTATAAATTATAATTATTGGTCAACTAGAATGAGAATCTATATGCAATCCAGTGGATTTGATATCTGGAATGTTATACAAAGTGAGTACACAACTCCTACTGGAGAATACTCAACTTGGAGTAACACACAAAAACTAGATGCTACATCAAATGCAAAGGCTATGAATATTTTATTTTGTGCACTAGATAGAAATAAATTCAATAGAGTTAGCATGTGCACTTCTGGTTATGAAATTTAGAGAACACTTAAGATAACACATGAAGGAACGAACAAAGTTAAATTAAGCAAGATCTCTATGTTGAAAAATCAATTTGAAAATTTCAAAATTTCAAAATGAGGCCAAATGAATCTATAAATGACATGTACTCTAGATTCCAGGATATTTATCATGCTTTACTATCACCAGAACAAAAGTTTACTGATTTTGATGTTGTTACAAAAATCTTAAATTCTTTAACGGACGAATGGGAAAGAAAAGTCCTAGCCATTGAAGAAGCAAGTGATTTGTCAACATTAAAACCAGAAGAATTGATAGGTAATTTAATGTCCTACGAAGTAAATTTGCAGGCAAAAAGAAATGGAGCACAAGAAAAGAAAAATGTGGCATTCCAAGTAGAAAAAGATGATTCCGACTCGGATAATGAAGATATGGCAATGATCGCTAAAAATTTCAAAAAGTTTTTGAAATTCAACAGAAACAAATTCAAGGGAAACAAAAATAATTCCAACAACAATTCCAATAGCAGCAAACCATCATCTTCAGCAATGGAATGTTATGAATGTCATAAGAAAGGACACATGAAGAAGGATTGTCCAGAGCGTAAAAAGAATAATTTCAAAAAGACAAAACCAAACGAAAAGCTTTTTCTATCACTTGGGACGACACTGACTCATCATCCTCATCAGAGAGTGAAAGTGATAATGAACAAGCAAATGTGTGCTTCATGGCTTCGTCAGACGATGTAAGTGATCTTACTTTTGAAGATTTAATTGAAATTAATTCTGAATTAGTAAATTTAGCAAAGCAACTTAAAAAGAAAAATAAGGAGTTGCAAAGAAAGTTAGATAGAACAGTCTTAGAAGTAGATATGCTGAAAGATGAGAAGAAAATATTAGAAGAAGAACTTGAAAGTTCTCAACAATCAAATTCTAACTTATCTTCTCAAATTTCGTCAATATCTGAAGAACTGGAAATTCAGAAAAATAAAAATGATGTTTTACTTTTCGAAAATAATAGTTTAAACTCTAAGATTAAGGATTTAGAGTTAGAAAAATATAGTCTTAAAATAAAATTTGATGATATTTCTAAAAATGTATCTAATTTCAATAAAGGAAGAGAGAATCTTTCTAGTATACTTGAAAATTCTCAATCCTCTAACAATAAATCTGGACTAGGATTTAAGAAACAAAACAATTTTGCTAAAAGTAGGATTAATAATAATATTAAGAAGGATATTAAGAAAACAGTTTACCCAAATACTAAAACCATCAAGATATGGATTCCAAAAACAAATAATGTTTTGATAAGGAATAAACATATCAAAATATTTATGGAAACTATTCATAATAACAAGAATTATGTTTATAAAGGGAATTCTGAACCCGTATGGGTTTGGCTTCCTAAGATCTAACTCTTAGGACCCTAAAAAGATTGGGTACCAACTTTTTATAAACTTTTTGTAGGTACCACATAAGAAGAGAGGAAAATGGATTTTAGATAGCGGTTGCTCAAAACACATGACTGGAAACAAAGAAATGTTGTCAAACATTATATACTCAAATGGAGGAGCAGTCACCTTTGGAGATAACTCAAAAGGATATATCATCGGCAAAGGCGATGTCAGTAGCAACGGTACCTCTAATTTACCTCTCATTACTGATGTTTTATTAGTTAAAGATTTAAAACACAATTTATTAAGTATTAGTCAGCTATGCGATAAAGGTTTTAATATAACTTTTTCAGAAAATAAATGTAATATTTTCGATAAAAATCATAACACTATTTTCGAAGGAAAAAGAGATAAAAACATTTATATCTTAAATATGAATGTTAATAATGATTCAAATTTGTGTTTAGTAGCTAAAGAAAACGATTCTTGTCTTTGGCACAAAAGATTTTATCACATCAATTATAATACTATCAACAAACTAGCTAAAAAAAATTAGTTAAAGGATTACCCAGTATAAAATTCAAAACTAATATATTTTGTGATGCATGTAAATTAGGAAAATTAACAAAATCTTCTTTTAAATCAAAAAAAGTAATATCTACAGAACAACCACTTGAACTTTTACACATGGAACTTTTTGGACCAACTCAAGTGCAGTCTATTAATCATAATAGATATGTATTTGTTATTGTAGATGATTTTTCTAGATATACTTGGATTTTCTTTTTGAAAAATAAAAGTGATACTTTTGATAATTTTAAATTTTTTGTTAAAATAATCCAAAATATTAAAAGTTTGAAAATTAAAAATGTAAGAAGTGATCATGGAGGAGAATTTGAAAATGAAGCTTTTGAACAATTTTGTAACAAGAAAGGTATTAACCATAATTTTTCGTTTCCTAGAACACCACAACAAAATGGAGTTATAGAAAGAAAAAATAGAACGTTACAAGAATGTGCAAGAACTTTATTAAATGGAATCACTTTATCAAAACACTTTTGGGCAGAAGCTGTAGCTACTGCTTGTTATGTATTGAATCGTGTTTCTATTCGACCATTAACTAAGAATACTCCATATGAACTACTAAATGGAAGAAAACCAAATATTTCATATCTTAAAGTTTTTGGCTCTAAATGTTTTATTTTAAATACTAAAGATCAACTAGGCAAATTCGATCCAAAATCCGATGAAGGAATATTCGTTGGATATTCGGAACAATGCAAGGCTTATCGAATTTATAATAAAAGAACTAAAATTATTGAAGAAAGTTTACATGTTTCATTTGACGAAAATTTTAAAAATATAAATCCAAATGTTACTATTGATTCTGATGATGAAGCTACTCAGAATGAAAATAGTAATACTAAAGAAACTTTCGATAATGATCATGATATTACTGAAAATGAGAATATTACTCCTAATATAATAAAATCTCCACCTAGAATTTTACGAGATCATCCTGTGAAAAATATAATTGGAGAAGTTAATACGAATGTTAAAACCAGACATCAATTAAATCAAGTTGGACATGTAGCTTTTCTCTCTAACATAGAACCTAAGAATATAAAAGAAGCCTCAACTGATGACTACTGGATTTTTGCCATGCAAGAAGAACTAAATCAATTCAAACGAAATGAAGTTAGGGAACTCATTCCTAGACCTAGTGATCGGTACTAAATGGGTTTTCAAAAATAAAGCAGATGAACTAGGAAATATAACCAGGAATAAAGCTAGATTAGTTGCACAAGGATATAATCAAGAAGAGGGAATTGATTACGAAGAAACGTTTGCTCCAGTCGCCCGACTTGAAGCAATACGAATCTTATTGGCTTTCGCGTGTTTTCATAATTTTAAACTTTATCAAATGGATGTTAAAAGTGCATTTTTAAATGGATACATAAAAGAAAATGTTTTTGTTGAACAACCACCTCCTTTTAATCTGGATCATGTTTATAAACTCAAAAAGGCGTTATACGGTTTAAAACAAGCACCACGTGCTTGGTATGATCGTCTTAAAATCTATTTATTAGAATCTGGTTTTGAAATTGGTAAAGTAGATCAAACGCTTTTTATTAAGAAAACTAATAAAGATATTTTAATAATTCAAATATATATTGATGATATCATTTTTGGCTCGACAAATGAAAAACTATGTCAGGAATTTTCGACTGTAATGACAAATAAATTTGAAATGTCTCATATGGGAGAATTGTCATATTTTCTTGGATTACAAATTAAACAAATTGAAAACGGAATTTTTATTAATCAAGAAAAATATTGTTATAATTTAATTAAACGATTCGGTATGGAAAACACTGCTGCCAAACCAACTCCTATGAGCACAACGATTCATCTCGATAGAGATGAGGATGGCAAAAGTGTTGATCAGAAACTATATCAAAGTATGATTGGATCTTTACTATATTTGATAGCGAGTCGACCCGATATTATGATGAGTGTTTGTTTATATGCTCGATTTCAAGCAAATCCCAAAGAATCACATATGCGAGCAGTTAAACGTATTATTCGTTATCTAACTAAAACCAAAGATTTCGGGCTATTCTATCCGAAAGAATGTCCTTTCGAATTAGTTTCCAATAGCGATGTTGATTTTGGAGGAAGTCGGATGGATCGAAAAAGTACGAGTGGAACGTGTCATTTCATTGGACGTTCCTTAGTCTCTTGGTTTAGTAAGAAACAAAACTGTGTTTCCTTATCAACATGTGAAGCAGAATATATATCTGCTGCTTTGGCATGTGCACAAGTCGTATACATGCAACAAACACTACAAGATTTTAATTGTCATCTTGAAAAATCTATAATTTATTGTGATAATACTAGTGCAATAAATCTTTCTAAAAATCTGGTCAATCACTCACGAACAAAACACATTGATATTCGTCATCACTTTCTTCGTGATTGTTTGGAAAAAGGATTAATAAATTTAGAATTTATTAATACTGAAAATCAAATTGCTGACATTTTTACTAAACCGCTAAATGAAAATATTTTTATAAAACTTAGACGTGACTTAGGAATAATGTCTTTAAAAGATTTATAAATAAAAATATGCAAAAATATTGAAAAACAAAAATTGTTTTATTTCTCACCAAAGAGGAACTCGAACTCATGACCTCTGACTTGCTTGTTAAATGTTGTGTTATAGCTACTTGAACTATGGGTGTTTCTTGTCTCAGTTTTCTATAAAGTTTTTTTATTTGTTTTGTTTTCAGAAAAACTATTTTTAGTTCTAAACTTATAAATCATACATTTACAAACAGTTTTATTGTTAAACATCTGTGATTATATTTAAAATTAGTTCCTATCCACTAATTTTTCAGCAAACAGATGTTTATATATACTATGCTTATCTTTCAAAACATATTCTAAGAAAATTTTACAAACAAAACTTGAAAAATGTCTTCAAACAATGACTACTATAATTCCGAAAACTCCCATTTATCATACACATCTCCAGACGATGATGGTTCCGACCGCATTCCTGAAAACGGCCCTTATCCTACCTTTCCCATGCCTAAACGTATCCTTGACTTCTCTTCTCCGGATAAAGACCCCCGACATGGGTGGAAACCATGGGAAGACTCCCATACAGGCTATACACCTGAAAAGCAAAAAGGGAAGAATGCAATGGTAATATCTCCATCAACCAAACAAAAAATTGATGAAATACATCACTACCAACAACAACAAATGGATATGCAGCGGGAACTCTACTATGAACAAAAAGTCACAACAAGACGTTTCAGTTTTCTGGAAATGATTGCCATGAAAGTTTGTTCATCAAAGAAGGATGATGTTGCTGAACCTACTTATAGACCCTCATCCTCTTCAAACCCTATTCAAACTCCAATAGCTCCAAGATGGTCACCTATAGAAGATGTTCCGTCTCCAAACTCATGGGAACATATATTTTAACGAACGGTGGCTAAAATTATATATATATATATATATGTTGTTGTTTTCAATAAAGATGTATAAATATAATGCAATAATAATATAATTTATATTTCTATAATTTTTGTTGAAAAACAGCAAAAATGTGCATTTCTAACAGGGTCGGTCGACCGAAGACCTGAGTCGGTCAGCCGAACCCATCCCGAAAGTTTCAAGTGTACATTTCTAACAGGGTCGGTCGACCGAAGACCTGAGTCGGTCAGCCGAACCCTACCCGAAAGTTTCAAATATACAATTCTAACAGGGTCGGTCGACTGAAGACCTGAGTCGGTCAGCCGAACCAATCCCGAAAGTTCCAACTATTTTCAGATAACTCATTCGGTCAGCCGACCCAGTTCCTTCGGTCGACCGAACGTATAATCTGCTGTTTTTTACCTCATATTAGTAACCCATCCTTTCACCTTTTCAACTTACCTCTTCACTTTTTCTTTCCAAATTTTAGTTTTATAACCTAGCCCCCATTAAAATTCTCCCAAATTTTTATCTTTTCTTCAAAAACAATGGCTCCCAAGAAGAAATCAAAGACTACCGGTGGCTTATCTTCATCAACTCCCGTAGATACCCAAATCGCCTCATGGCTTGTCAATGACGTAGCACTTCAAAGATGGATACAACTTCAAGACGCCAAAATCTTTGAAGAATCATTTATAAGTTATCCTAATTTCGCTTCCTACGGTATTTAAAATGCCGCTATTGAGAGTGGACTTGATACATTCCTTGACCATAGGAAAAATAACTTGAAAATCAATCATATTATGGTCAAGTTATTTCTGGCAAACCTTAACCTTGTCAATCCACCGAGAAACACTGACAATTGTGTTTGGACATCGGTTTGTGGAACCTCAATTTTCCTTTCCATTGATCGAATTAACCATATTTTAGATGCTAGACCGGGTGGAATCTCATTACGCGATGTAGATTGTAATATATCAAGTCGTGACCGGATAAGCCATTTATTTTTCGAAGATGATGCTACGGACTTTAGACAAACATCATCACTCAGACCTAAAGCTAGACTCCTTCATCGATTCATGATGAAATCTTTAGTTCCTAGAGGTGGTTCATATCATCTCGTATATCCAGAAAACTTTAAGGCATTGTATGCTATCTGTAGGAAAATACGAGTTAATTGGGCACAACTTCTTATGGATGAATTTCTCTCTTTCAACCAAGGAAAGATGCTCCATATTTATTATGGAGAATACATAATGAGATTGATCAATAGCTTTGTCATGAATGCTCCGGAATCCGAAACCTCCAAAGTCCGTATTTTTGATTCACGGACCATAAAGTTAATGAAATTGCCTGATGCTCCACCTCGATTTATAAGATTTGAGCAATGGAGTGATACTCCAAGTGAACAACTACGTCGTAGCTATTCTACACCTCAACCATCTACTCATGATACGGAACGTCTAACCCGCCAATCCTCAATTCAACGACCAACTCCCGAAATTAGTACGGAGGTGGCCATTGATATTTTGGCTCAGAATTAACTAGCCTTGGATGCCCGGCTACGAAAGATTGATGGTCGTTTCAAGAAAATCAAGGGCTTCTTTGTGAATTTATAGGATGCGTTATCATGTACTTCCGAAGTCGGTGCCTCTTATGTTGCTCCCGGAAAAAGACCGGCACCGAATTTCTCTTGGTCTACTTCAGATAACACAAGTTCCGGTACATCGGCAACTCACATTTCTCAAATTCAAAGACGTTGTAAGGAACCGGTTCCTCCGGAAGAAAATATTTGTCCAGAATTTTGGGATTCTGATGATGATGAGGAGTGATCGTATTGTTTTACAATTTAATTTCAAGAATTTCTTTATGAACAATATGTCTATTATTAAATGTTGTGTATTAAGCAAACACATTAATATTCCTATTTTGGTTTGAATATGTAATATTTAAAACTCAATGTTTTCTTACTTGTGTTACATGTTCCGTATTTCTTTTACATATTACATCTAGTAAGTATTCCTTTTTTTCGATGACAAAGGGGGAGAAATATATGAAAGCTAACAAATTTTTTGCAGAAAAGTCGCCATATATTCAGGGGGAGAATTATAATATATATGTAAATACTACTTCGTCATATAAGTATTGTCATCAATCAAAAAGGGGGAGAATGTTGATTCATGAGTTTTGATTCATGACACAAGCTTCAGAGATCATACGACGAGAATACTATACGAAAGCGACAAAAAGAGAATAAGTGTATATTGTGCACTACAAAGGAGACAAGACTACAATCCAGAGATTAGTATGAATATTTTAATGTATTAAGTCTTAGAATATTGTTAAAATCATTCCTCAAGTAGTCACACACACACAAATTGATTTATATTGATTTATACATAAATAAGTGTGCACTGTGCAATTGACAGCAGGTCAGCTGACCGACCAGGAACCTCGGTCGACCGACTCTGTGTCAAGTGCACAGATATGCACTGTTTTTTACATGTCTGTATACTCAGTTGACCGGCCAGTTTTCTCGGTCAACCGACCTGAACATAACGGCTAGTTTTCTGAAGAGTTGCGATTGTTCATGAAGAGGAATGTCCTTCAATCCAAGAGATACGGACACAACTTTTGATTGAAACTCTTCATGAAAGATTGTAACTATTCTACAACTATATAAACATGTTCAATTCACTTCTACAATCACCGATTCTTGTTTATAATTCTGAAATCTATTCTCTATTTATTTCTGCAAATAAAAGCACTCATTCTTATTTAATATCACTAGAATCTTGATTTAATTCATATACTTTGATTCTACGTGATTATCTTCCTTCTATATCTTCACACACATATATACTCTTGAGGATTTGATTATAGGAAAGTTGTACTATCAAAAGACAATCAGTGTTATTCAGAACACATTCGTCAACAAGCTATTTGTATTAAGTTGAAGTCCTCTTCGGCTGTTGAGGCGGAAAAATTCCTTTTCAGCTGCTCAGGTGTCGTATACCTATTCCTCCGGGTTAAGTGAGGGGTTTAGTTTAAATCCAGAGGGTATTCTGGGACTGGACGTAGAACGGGAAGTTCGAACCAGTATAAAAATTCCTGGTGTGCTTACTTTAATTTTTATTTTACTGCTATTATCAGTTTCCGCATTTATATATCATATTACACGATCCTTAGTACTGCACGTACACTTTCAGTACCTTTGTTCCTTATACTATACTGGCTTTTATAGTATCTTGAGATTATTTACCGTGCACTCTAGACTATTATCTGACTTGAGGTTTTACATTTTTATTCTTACTATCTTGGGTACTCTTAAATTAGTAGTCTAAATAGCAGGTCTGACATTAGCGTATGGAGTTGTTCAAAGGATAAGCAAGAGGTTGGCATTATTATATATGTTATTTTAGAGTTTTATTGCTTATTCTGATGTGCAACATTATAGAGCTTTATCAGTGCTACATTTTATTTAGAGAAGGATAACTAAGTTTATCATCCGTTGTGCAAACTGTATTACTATTTTGTATGATTGTATTGAACATATGCTCTGATCTTTAATGGCTCATATATTTATATTTTAGTCTCGCCTATTTATATCGGTATTGATTATTATTTTATCCTCATGTTGTGAGATATACGATAGGTTTTGGATACTTTACACCTTGACTATCGCTCTATATCGGCTAGATACCATTGAAGTTTATTATACAGGTATATTGGGTACTAGAGGTGTAGGACGGTCAGCAAGATTGTGTAGTTGACCTAAGTTGATACAAGATCCATTAGAGATAGGTTATAAGTTATCACTTTAGAATGGATAGAGCGATATACAAAAGAGCGTACTTGTTATATTTTGGTTTTCAAAATTATATAGTGGTATATATATAAGTCGCATTGCATGCACGAGCACCACTTATGTTGTTTTCCTTCTAAAGAGATTGATCATTCTTATTACATATTGCAAAAATGAGCCAACAGATGAGAAATGCTGCAAGGACCTCTATGGCTGGTCTAGAGAAAGCAACAGGCTCGGTGAGGCTAACCCTGATATGAAAATCATGTTCACTGAGATGGTGAGGAACATGTTGCAAAATGACCAAGGCATTTTTCCTACTATTGCTATTAGTGGTGACGATGCTCCAGTGCTCACGCTCGGAGCTAGCTTTGCTAAAGTGAATAAAGGCTATTCTAGCCTTAGTGGTAAACCATTCCTTGAAACGGAATCAACTTTGGAAGTCAAAGACTGGTTAGACACCTACGTGCGCATATTTGAGGATTTAATTTTTAAAAATGCCATGAAAAGGAAATGGGTATCTAGGCAACTTCAGAGTAAGGCAATGAACTAGTGAAATGTTATAAAGATCGCTACTTCTAAGGATCACTTCACATGGGAGCATATCAGAGCCTGATTTGGGGAGAAGTAAATAACGACAGCTCAAAATTCGATATTGTTTAGGAAATTTGCCAACTTCAAGAAGGGAGACTTGTATGTTTTAGAGTATATGGCTGAGTTCGATATGTTGTTGAAGTACGGCTTACCTTCAATTGATACTCCACTAAAAAAGAATGAGAAGTTTATTATGGGCTTAGATGATTATCTCGGGAACGACTAGTGGGTCATATTGATAAATCCTTTGAGAAATTTGTTGAGGAAGCTTTGAGACACAAGTGTCTCTATCCTATGACCAAAGTTATTGTTGTTGCCAAGGAAGAGCCAACGCCGCAAGTGAGCAGAAAGTCAAGAGTAAATGGAACAACAACAAGAAGAAGAGGCGAGTGATTTTGTCTCTCACCATACTATGATTCCTAATGTTGCATAAAAACGTGTTTTATGATAAATCTAAATTTAATAAGAACTTTAAAATAAATTATAAAGATTAAATATGAATTTTGACTCATTGTTGGGTATTTCGTCATATCGTTAGTCATTGTTGCATAGAGATCGATTTGGATGTAAAACGTTTGATTTTTGGATTTTATTAGTTAATATTGTTGGTAGGATGTTTGTATGATATATTATGCTTGTAATATGTTGTTCTATAGCTTATTTAATTTGTTTGAGTGCTTGTAGTGGTCGATATTTAATAAGGGAAAACCAATCGGTGATGCTGCCACTTAATAGTTTTTCTTCAAGCTTAGGTGAAGGAAACTCCAGGGCTGTGTTATCTTGACTTTCGAGTTCTAACAGAGGGTGCCATGGTGTGGTTACTGCTTCGGGACACACTGGGAGACTTTAGGCTTTACCTAGGAGATTAGCCCGACTGCTTAATGGCTTATCCAGGGATTCTATGAGGAGGCTTCTATACTTGGTGTTGATGACTCTACGACTCATGATAGACATCTGAAGGTGTTTTGAACTTCAATTTATTAATGATGTGGATCGCTTTAGTCGAGTAGTTCAAGGGAGAAGTGCGTGGACTTAGTGATGGTCTAAGGAGGCATGTTTGACAATGTAAAGTGACGAAGTAGGATGTAGTGTGTTCTACTATCGTGTTATGTGCTAAAGAGATCGTTGATAACTCTAGATCGGATGTGTGCCCCATAAGGCATGGGTATGTAAGGATGCTCACGTGTGTACCCTAGATCTTAGTGGTTGTCTGGCCTACTCATGTAAGGGTATTAGCTATGTGAATGTACGTGATCGAGCACCAAATCTGATGGTGACGTAGTCTGTCGTTGACCTTAGTGATGGTCGTAAGAGTTATCCTATGTTGATAGGCATCTTAGTGGAGACATAAGACCTAGTAATGGTTACTATGATTAATTGATTTCTTAGTGTGCTGTTATTTTTATGCTTGTTTTAATTGATGTGTGATAGAGATGGATGTCTCATGATGCAAGTATTACTATATAGATACCCCGATGCCCATATTGTACGTAGTGATGTACACCTATATGATGATAGTATAACATATATTGTGTATGTGCTGACTTGTTGGATGAAGGGACATGGGCGCTATGATTTTTCATACCTTTGTTCCTTATACTATACCAGCTTTATAGTATCTCGAGATTATTTATCGCTCACACCAGATTATTATCTGACTCTAGATTTTATGTTGTGCTTCATATTATCTCGGGTACTCTTAAATGAGTAGACTAGATAGTAGTTCAAACATTAGCGCAAGGATCTTTTCAAAGGACGAGCAGGAGG
The DNA here is from genome assembly GCA_030737815.1 of Allium fistulosum. NCBI lineage: Eukaryota > Viridiplantae > Streptophyta > Magnoliopsida > Asparagales > Amaryllidaceae > Allium > Allium fistulosum. Next base: position 537,228,561 of record CM060901.1, on the reverse strand, counting down.
CTAGCGCTATTATATATGGTATTTTCAGAGTTTTATCATGGCTACATTTTATTAGAAACATATATTTAAGTCATAATCAGTTGTGTAAACTTTATTACTGTTTTTTATGACTGTATTGAACATGTGCTCTAATCTGTGATGTTTCATATAGTTATATTTATGTCTCTTATAATTATATCATGTTGATTATTTTATTTTATCATTGTGATGTGAGATATAAGACAAGGTCTGTGATTGTTTTAGTTACTTTACTCCTTGACTATCACTTTACATCAGCCGAGTATCATCGCAGCATACTATACAGGTATATTGGATATCGAAGGTATAAGGCGGTCGTCAAATGTCCTCTATTATTTATCATGGTAACACAACCACTCAATGATCTGAGGATTTTATGAGGTGCGTGTTGTTTGCAAAAATGTGTATGTTAGCCATATATGGAACAACGTCCATTTGGTGATTCGACCATATGTTAATGCAATAGGGTAGACTTGGCTTTGTACGTGGGTTAGACTATGTCATTGACCATTGTTATTGTTTCTTGACTAAGACCTTATTTCACAAGTCAGCCATATTGTTATATTGTTCAATTAATTTGTTGGTTGCATGTGAAATGGAACTAAGGTCTGGCCTTTACCATAGTTATCCCAGTGTTACTTGGCAATGATCAGATTATGTTGAAAAGTAGATGTACATTACTCATGGGACTATAGTCCGACCCTTTTTCCTTTTTGTTTCATTACTAGGTTGATGAAGTCTAGTATGTTGTTTCGAGTAATGTTTGAAGGTGTAGATGACGATGGCATTACTAAGTATATAACTTTTTATATAAATAATCATCTAACATTTGGTATTGTATATATGTGTATCTAGATTGGATTGCATATGTATATGATTTGTGTATTTAGTTGGATCATTTAATTTTAATATCGTACATTGATTATATTATATATTTGTTACCTTCCATTGTGAATCTAGAAAGAGATAGATATAATATATTTATTTTGCCTCCTGTTATCATTCACCAACAATTCGTCCTTTTTGGTTTTCGAGGTTTACACTTCAAGAGTTATGTTGAATCAGAGGGTCAAAATGGTGGGTTGGTATAGAAGTACTCAAATATAACTTGATACCTAAAGCATTGTGTAGACTTGATTAAAACCTCATAAGTCAAGGGAGGATTTCGTTGTAACATGCCCTACTTTGAGACCTAAAAATGAGCAGTGATGGTGCTGCAGTCATCGCCATAATTATCTTCAAACAACAAAATGAGATCATTTTTAAACAACATTAAATAAACAAAGAACCTGAATAATTTCCATTGCATAAATTTTATTTCCCAAGTCGTTCCAGCATAGGGTTAAATACAAATAAACCATAGATAATAGTGTTATGCCCGATATATGAAGATGCTGACCTGAACACTTAACAAGTTATATAATCGGGTTTACAACTGTGGAATACAAAAGAAAACTGTATTATCTACTAAGCCTTATGTTTTGTCTTTGGAGATTTTATTCATCTTCAAAAAAGATACATGTTTAATTCCATAACTCAACCTACTCGAATGAGTATATATGAGTTTATCGAAAAAACAATAATAAAAAAATAAGTCAGACATAAAGCCTGGTATGAATACTATATTTCTCTATACAACATAAAGTGAGACCACGCTACCGAGCTTAACGGGTTTTCCCCTTGCTAAGTCGACACTAGCAATTACATCATATCATGTAATCAAATCATCATATCATGGGCATACATATAGCATCATTTTGAACATAATTATCCCCTATACTTACTATTCATTTATGAACCATGTCATATATATTCATCCATTTGACCTTAAGAATACCTTATACTTATCAACCATTTGTTATGAACTATGTCATACAATCATCATACATGCTCACATGCATCACCCAGACTTTTATTTAGGTGTCGATCTTAAACTTGTCCATAATTTTTTTTAGCGATTACCTCTCGAGGTCTTTCTATCACTAATTTATCTTTGTGTTGAACAACATCATCGATGAAATGACCACTTATTTCACTATGGGAGCCACCCTGACTCACCTAGGAGTTTGAATGTATGCATCCTGAATACATTCTACCAAGCATTCTTACTGGGCATCAATAGCCCACCAAGTCCCAGAAACACTTTCGTTTAATGTTGTTGATTCATTCATTGAAAACATCTATTTGGATGTTATTACTCCGACTAGAGTTAAAATTTCTGAACTAAACCCAATAAACTTCATAAGTCTTGGCACCCTGCAATATAACACTGAATGTAGACTTCACTGAGCCTCACTTCTTTCCATTTAATAACTCCATGAGTTGGTATATTTTAATATCTTAGATTCGATCCATTTCTTTCATCCATTAACTGTGTACCCTACATATTTTTTAGATTTTCATGTTCAGATCAAAAATCTTTCAGTCCTTTAGATAAAACATTTTTATCTTTTATTTTTAAAGACGCACTTACCATTTCTTAACTTCCCTAAGCTTACCCTCTTTTCCCTATTTTCAATAAGGTATTACATTTTAATTTATTATTTTTCTTCATAATTTCATCCCTATGAAATTGAAGTTAAACATTTTGGAGGGCAACTTCAAAATTTGACATATATTTAAATAATGGACTTAATATCATTAACTATCGCCTATATAGCTATTGCAGCTCTAAACCCATGTTGTCGCATACCTAGTTATCGCATGTATATAGCTATCGTAAGTATATGTTTTTGGGGCTATCGCATGTATAAACTCAAAGCTATCACATGTATAACTTATAGCTATTGCAAGTATGAATTTAGGCAATCGCATATTTAACTCTAATAATTATTGCATGTCTAACTATTAGGCAATAGCTATTGCTTGCCTAGATATCGCACATCTAAAATAGTTATTGCATATCTAACTTTCAAGGCTATCACATGTATCAACTTAGAGCTATCGCTACTTCCAAGGGTTAAAGTAATCCACTTATCTTTTGATGCTCAACCTTTATTTGCTGATATGTGAAGCATTTCAAACATTCACTGATAACCCTCTTTATCCCTTCCTAAAATTACACCTGTGATGACCACTCTAATACCTAATATCCATACTTAATGTGTTGCCATGGTACTCAGTTGATGTAGAGTGGCAGTCAAGGAGTAAAGTAACAAAAATCCAAAGTATAACCTGTCGTATAACTCACAGCTCACAGGATAAAATATAATAATCAATATAGATATAAAACATGCTAGATAATAGTATAATCAAATGAACCATAAATAAGAAATCTGAGTGTAATAGGTTTGTAAGACTATACAAAACAGAATACTTGAGTTTGTATATCCCAATACATGAAAATAAACTCCAAAGGTTATCTCTAGTAATACTAAGTATAGACATAACTCATGCGGAATTTAAGCAATATTAAGCTCTAAAATATTGATATGTGAATGTGATGCCTCTTGCCCATCCTCCGCAAGGCTCCATGTGCTATCTCACACCTGTTATCCATAATCTAGTTATTTAAGGGTACTCAAGATAATAAGAAGCAAAACATAAAACCTCAGGTTAGATAACAGTTTAGTATGAGAGATATATCATCTCAGAAATAGATATAAAACCATATATAGTAAATTATAACATAGAGTATGTAGAACCATACATGACTGGTCCCTGCATCCAAAAATTTAGCAAATAAACATGGTATATGATAAACAACTATCACATATAGGTGTACTACACCAAGTACAGTATAGGATGTCGAGGTATCTAACACATAATACCTACATCACATGACACCCGTATCAAGGACACATCAAACACATCAACCATTACACATCCTTGCATCTCTCACTCAAGTATCGTTGGATATATGATAACTCTTATCACTCATACATATGTTCAACAACTACTTAATGTTATGTATGCTCAAACTTATGCCTACACAGATGGCTAGGGATTGGAAACACACATGCATTCAAACATACGGGTACAAACTACCCTGAGTACACACAGACTTACCATGTCCTTGTTTTTTATGAGCACTCATCATAACCTCAAAGTTCTCTAATGATCCCTTAACACACGTACTAATAGTAGAACTACCACTTGTTTTACTCCATAAGTTATCACCTGGAACTTATCTGCTCACTCAATCACAGGATGCCATAGTCACCCCCCACATCGAGTCACCAAAGTCAATTTACTCCTTGGTCACTTCACAAACCCCTAACTCATCTTAAGTTTTCCTAGAGCCACTCTACACTTTCCCTGAAGTCAACCCTAAAGTGGTCTCGAAGTAGCCCACAGTTCTCAGTCAAAAGCCCCATCTCCAAGTTAGGTTGAGTGTCGGCCCACGGTTATGTGGAGACTGAACCAAAGCAAACTCCAGAACCTAATTTCTCATCCAACCATGCAACCTGAACTAATGCCTCATCCTTTGCACTGAAGCTCATCTCACAATATTCCTCATGTAGCTCGAAGTTCTTATCAAGCAAGCCAAGTGTCAAAAACAATACACCACCGGACTAAAGTCTTCAACGCGTTTCTTTCACTCCATCCTAAAGTTCCAACCAAGCACACCATATGCCGAACATAATTCCTTTACCATTTCCTACACCTTCTTATTTGCATTAATTCGATTGCTGCACTTACCACTTCGACCCACGTGCAATGCCAATGTATCGATACAACCCCAAACCCTCTGGAGACGACCCGTCGAAGTTTGTCATATGGCTATGAATCCATATCTTTATGTACTCACATCAAAGAGAAACACATACTACTTCTACACTAGGACCTATAATTCCCTATAATTTTTCAAAATTAAATAATTAAATAAAAGGGTAAAATTATAATTTCACATAAATGGAAAAATAGTAAATTTCTACAAGAGTTGGGATTAGACTTCGAGACTGATTTCATTGCATCTGAAATACCATTTCTAGTAAGAAAACTATATTACTTTCTGAATTTGATTAAATGGGGTAGAAATTAGAAGAAGTCAAACCCAACGGCAAAGAAGGGAACATAAATTATCTTCTTACACAGAATTGAACGAAACCCCAGACGGGATTTAGCTGGATAACAGGGGTAGATTCCCTACCGAAAACTAATGAGAAGAGAACCCACCGATCAAGAAAGAAGACCGGGGAAGTGTTGCCTATTCCATAAGCTGCATGGTCATGAAACCAATGATTGCAAGCACCTTCCTGACCTAATTGAGGAACTGGTTAGGAACAAAAAATTATAGCATACGTTAGAAGCCAAGCTTCAGTAGTGGAACAGAAGCAGCCACCATCTGCAAAAATAAGAACGGTCCTGGATCTAGATTGAGGATAGTTATCTCATGATCGGGACGGTAGAGAATCAGGTTTGAATCTCCCACTTTGCCTTTGCTTTTAATAAATGATTCGATATTGTAGCCAAGTCACTTACTCATGTATGAGACCTCGATCGGTCTCTAGGCATACTCTAAGTTGGATGCTAGACTGCAGTGCCAGTTGGGATAAATGATGTGTTGTTTAGTTGATGTTTTGAATTTGAATTCATGATTGAATGCATGACTTGGAAAATTAGTCGAATGTGATAAATGATATTAGTTTTGAAATACCAACGGAGATTGGTTACCTGCTGAAATTGATTAAGATTTAATGATCTCATTGGGCGTGACGACTGACATTGATTGTGGTAGTCTTGTTCGAAGAAAAGGGTGATGACCACAAGGTGAAAGCCACTTTGCTGTAGAGCAGGTGGATTGCGCTTGTGTGAAGGTAAGTCCCTTTACCGGAGAGTGAGTGAGCGAATGGACTTACTTAATCATTGGGTCCCTTGTCGGAGAGCGAGCGGATTGGACTCAGCAAGGATCCAAAAAGATCGAACCATAGATTGGATGTCAAACGATCCAGAAAGATCGAACCCTAGATTGGATGTCAAACAATCTAGAGAGATGGAACCTTAGATTGGATGCTAAACGATTTGGAGAGATTGTGGATTGAAATAACGATCCAGAGATCTCGGTGATCGAACTAATGATCTGGAGTGATCAACGATTGATTTAATGATCTGGAGAGATCGATGATTGAGTTGACAATCCAAAGAGATTGATGGTTGGATTAGCGATCCAGAGAGAGCAAGGAACGATCCAGAGAGATCGAAGAATGATCCGAAGAGATCGACAATGACCTTATGGCCCGGATAAGTCGAAGATTTGATTAACGATCCGAGGTGATCAGGAATTGAATTGGTCACCAAGTACATGACCCGGAGAAATTGAAAATTAGACTTTGGTTTTGAACACCACTTGAGTTTGAAACAATTCGATAGCAATTATCGAATTAAGACACTGATGTTAATACGAGGTTGTTAAATCCCGGATGAACACAAGACAATCCAGATTCATGATGTATGTACGATTTAATAGCGCCGGGAGAACACGGAATAATGATTATCCATGACTAACTTTTAAGCAAGGACTCAAGTCCTTAGCTATAATTGTTTGGAACGATCTTTGATTTACAAGCAAATCCAAAGGAACCAGACGACTCGCAGCAATTTGGTTAGCTAATAGCCAGAATTTCAACCACCAGTGTTTTATCAATTTTGATGTTTGTTCCTGACCAAAGCACACCTTCTATTCATAAGGCATGCTTTGGAGGCAAATGTTATTTGGCTTTGTGACCAAGCTATATTTGGACAAATCAAAACGACCAAACAGAGAATTTGCCAAGCAGGAATCCAGAGCGATAATTGCCAAACTCGGATATCGAGTAGAAATGATAGATGAATCCCAAAGCACGTCAAAGGCTCCCAAAATAGCCAATACATCAAGCAAATACAAGTGCAAAATCCAATGCCCGGATATCAATCAAAGTCATGGATCAATACCGATCCATGACCATGGATCAGTACCGATCCATGACCATGGATCAGTACCGATCCATGGTAGTTGCCCCGAACTACTTCAATTGTTATGTTGAGCAATGTTAAGACATTCACCAACTCAAAATTGCAATTAGATGATTGTTCGCCTACAACATACGATTCTAACTCTTAATGAATGATCCAAGTACTATCGACCAACATTCGAACCAAGGAATTCCATCAAATTCAAGCTCACATTAATGCAACTAGATACCAAAGACAAAGGCACAAGCCAAGAAAGTAGCTACATCAACTCGAAGAAGGATTTACCATCCATCTAATGGATATGTACCAATGCAATTGTAAGATTCCAAAAACTCGGCCTTCGAAAATCGGCACCCGTACTTCACTTGTACTCAAAATGCCGTAGATTCAAACACCGAATCTGGCTTCCCGGAGCTTATAACAACATTAAGTATAACAACACAGCGGAAGAAAAAGAATATATCAATATATATAACATTGATACAATGACAGATACAATAATCTGATACAACAGATATCAATATACATCAGAGATATGATACAACAATATAGCAGCGGAAAGAAAATAGATAACACCAGCATCAGATAGAATATCTCCAAAAGAATGCTCCAATCCATAGCTAGCGGAAAGCAAGGTCAGTCGTCCAAGGACTGACTAGCTTCAGATAATCTACTCAACCTGAATATCTGAGAAAACCCAACTCTAGACTGCCCGTGTGGAAAATAGTGGGCACCCAGAGTTTAGGAAGGGAACAATAAACTCCGGATCACTCATGGGACTGGTGTGAGCAACAAAAATAGTTTATCTTTAAAACAAACACAACAGAACTTTAAACATTGAAAATCGCAATGCTTTTGGAAAATGAAATAACCATAAGGCCTCCCGCACGCACACACAATGCAAACGCAGAATCGGAGGAGATTTCTCCTTATGATAGTCAAAGATGCTTACTACGCAAATCATTGGATATTATTACTAGTGCATAGTGCAAAAAACATTTCGAAAGTATAATATTAATCTTAGCCAGCATAGACATTCCGAACTATGCCTACTGTAGCTACCATCTACACAGTGGGGCGCCACCATAAGTAAATGGAAGGTTCTACAACTAAAACCGTACTGGTTCGTATTGGAAGATGGATTTCCAACAAATGGTCAGGCTAAGGAACTTCCTTTCCTACTGCCGAATGGGATCACCTCTGGCTGGACGTCCCGAGAGACAAACTGCTCTCTGCCAACAAGGTCGGGTTACCCCTGTAATAGGTAACTCACGAATATGCCATCCCCTGGTCCTTTGGGACCTTTATCCGAGCGCTCGGTAACAACATCACACATAATAAATAAAGTGTGTCCACATGAGTAAGTATCTGGGCTCCATACCATGATACCACCCCTTTCCAGAAGGAAATGACATACCCTAAAGGGCGCGACCCTCATAACCTTGCCGCAACATTCCTGTTTCGACCATTTCCGGGTTGTGAGGCCCTGACGAAGTCTCGTCCACAAAGCTACGCTTTGTCACAAAGCCATGCTTTGGGTCAAGAAATGATCAAAGAAATGATCACAAAGATAAATGATCAAACAAATGATCATATTTCAAATGATCAAACAATGATCATCACACAGCAACACTCAGCATGCCACATTACCAAATTGGGAATATATCGCTGATAAATTTCAACTACATAACCTCTGAGCTCGTACGTCTCAGAGAAGGGTGTTAAGCTAAGAGAATAAATTCTCCGCCACCAAACAGAAATGTATTTGAAAGAAATCGGCTTTATATCTCAAAATGTAATGTCAGACATGTAACCATACAAGTCTATTCTGGGTTCGAACAGAACCGAAGGCACTTCCAAAGAAGCCCTTGCAAATCAGGGTATTCACAATCCCGATCAGACTTCCCATCACTTAGGGAATCTCTATACCGGGAGCTACCCAGTGCAGAGACAATCGATAGGTTATCCAATCGTTCTCGCAAACACCCGGTCTTCAACACCGGTCTTCAAATGCGATCCATATACGATGTATCACTTATTCGAAATGGGTTATATGACACAAAGGTCCTCTACCGGCTAAACCGAATAATGAGCGCAATATTTAAAAATATATGGATATTGGGATTTCAGTTAAGTCACAACTTATTACCCAAACTTTCTTTTCAAATGGTTTAACAAATTACCATTTTCAAATCTTTAAACAAAAAGATTCATTTTAACAACCTTCAACGGTTTAAAAAATTTCCACACTTTAATCTTTTAAACAAAAGATTCATTCACAGATTTTTCCAAATCAATTTCCATTTCAATTGGATTAACTCATTAAATCTTTAAAACAAAGATTTAACTTATAGCTTTCAAAACAATTCCATTTCAAATAGTTAAACAATTCATCATTTTAAATCTGTTAAAAATAAACAGATTTAATTCATAGCTTTCTAAAAGAATTTATTCATAACTTAGAAAACCATTTTTCAATTCAATCTTGAAATTCCTTTAATTAAACTGGAATTTCATTTCTTATCTGAAAAGCTTTTATTCTTTCAAAACAAACAGTTTTCATTTTGGAAATCTGATTCATTCATACGAGTTGAAATCCTTGGGTTAACTTCAAATTCTCAAACCAATATTTTAAAATGGTTCAAATTCATATAAAACACATTTATAATATCTTTAATCAAAATTCTAATCATTGAATTCAATTCCAAATATTGAATTCAAATTCAAATTTAATTATTTAAATTGGAAGCTTAATTAAGTTATTTAAAATAACTTTTATCTTACAAACTCCTTTTTTTAAAAGCTTTAACATTTAACCCAAATTCATTTCCAAAAATCAATTGAAATTAAAATTTCAATTTTAAAATATTAAATTTAAAATATCTGTGACTTAACCGATTTCCTCGTGAAATCCATATTTGTGTGTGTAAGGTGTAGTCCAGGGGTTTCACACACAATGGTGCACAACATCAATCATCACAGATTAAAATACAGAAATATAGTTGATAAGCGGTATAATGATAACGCTTATCTTTTCATTCACCGATCGCAGATCACAGATATATGAGTCATAGATAATAAATTATAGGTCACAACACAAATCAGAATATATCACACAACATCACAGATCAGGGAATATCAACAATTCAATCATTCAGTCAGGTCCAAACATTCATAGGTAAGGTCAATTTATTTATCTGATTTAATTAAATCAGATTAATCACTAATCCTGGTTAATTGATCATTAATTTCAAACCAAATTAATTAATTATTTTTAATTAATTAAAACAAGTGATTATCCCTAATCACTTGTATTAATAAATCACAAATTAATTATCTTGAGTAATTATTCTTTAATCACTTGATTAATCGATCGTTAATCATAAATTAATTATCCTTAATTACTTTCATTAAGTAATTATCCTTAATTACTTACATTCATTAATTAATCATAATTAATTGATTATCCTTAATTAAATCACATTAAATAATTACATTGGTTAATTCTCCTTTATTAATCACTTTAGTTAACTAACCTTTAATTATTATTAAGTTAAAAATAAACTTTTCAAAATAAAGGTTATATTTATTTTAAACCATGTTTAAAATTTGATAAATTTAAAATGATTTATTTAAAAGCCCTTCTTAACTTGTTTTAAAACTCAGGTAGCCTTAATTATTGAAAGAAAATTGATTTAACCAAATTCAATTAAAAAAATTTTGATTTTTCTTTCAAACATTAAAACTGTTCTTACCACCAGACAATCAACCCGAGCAAATACACGTTTTACCCGAGCTTGACCCCAGGTAATCCAAATTTTGCCATCTGCTTCGAGTTTTCCCATAATTCTCTTCGAGCTTGACCCGAGCACATCATCGTCTTCCCCAGTTACTTAACTAAAACCAGGTACGGCCACCTACACATGCACGTGCACAGATCATCGTCGCTATTCTGATCATCGATACCATCCCCAGCACGTCAGCGACAACTATCACGACCCAAACGACCACATAATTCGATCAAACTAGCCTGAGATCAAAAACGAGTAATCGAGCTCCACCTGACACTCAACCTTGATTAACAAATTCACCTCGCCTGATCATCATTGATCACCTGCGACTACGCCGCCGCATCCAGACATTTGCCACTCACCCACGTTTCGATTCCACCCGGCTTGGTCCAACTCGATGCACCGATGACACTACAGCACTCACATTTCCGATATCGACAACAATTGGGTTTAAACCCTAAAACGGCGTCGCACCACTACCACGGCTATCAGTAATTTCTCCAGACAATTTTCCTTCAATCACCATCCTTTAAACTATATTCAACAACTAGCACGACCCTCAGATCGTCATTGACCATCGGAAATTGACCAAATTGCGTTTTCTGTTCATCCCATGAATGCTCCCCCAAAACACAATTAAAATTTTTGATTTTGTTTATAAAAATCATGTTTTTCAGAGTTGAGTCTAATGACGTAAGTGTAACAATAAATTTTGGCCCTCGAATTTCTCACATGCTTTAGGTTCATTATGTATTCTTGTTCCAGATCAAAATTTACTTCTAACTTTTTTTTTCTTAAAAAAAATATTTTTAAGAGCTAGATCTTGATTAAACAAACACATTTTGTTTAAATCCTAAAGTCTAAAGAGGATTAGAAGTAGAGATTTGAATTTTTGAAAACAGGTTTGAAAACATACTAACTAGGAACAGAGCTATTTGCTTTGTACCCAGACATGCACTCATCCATATTGTGACGACCGCCCATGACCCCTGCACCGAATCTAGAGATAGAGCGCTGTAAAGTGTGCCAGGCGACCATGGACGATTGTCAAGGTAAGATTTAAAACAACAGAATCTATCGTATTACTCACAGCGCATGGACAAAATACAATAGAACATATGTATAGTGAAGCTTTACAGAACAAAATGACATCATATAAAACTCCATAATAGTTGAATACAAGCATCCACATAGTCAATACATCAAGCCTCACTACATATCTCTCAGAGAATACAAAACAGCGGAATATCCAGTACATATAATAAGAAGATAATAAGCAACCCTCCAGCTCGTCTTCGATATCAGCATCGTGAGAAGAGAACAACACCTGTCACCTGCTACCTAGTCTGCCCGTCCCAAAATGGACGAACAGCCCAAGGCAATAAGAATTAAAAACATAAAGCCTTGAGTCAGACAACAGTCTTAGTGAGCAGTAAATTAACTAACAACATACCAAAAGAGCATAAAGGAAAAGGAATAGGAATACAACCCTCCCACTCCAACCTCATTCTACAGTGATAGCCCCCAGACACACACTAAGCAGAAGCAACATAGCAGAGCATACAATTTAAAGTAAAGCTACTATCACTCGAGTCAAGGGCGATGTTTTCCAAGTACCAAGGCCTAAATCAGATAAGCACCCAGAAAATACCGCTCTTGAGTCCGAATGACGATACAACCAAACATCCATGACTCTGGCTATCACTGTTATCATTGCTTCGATATCACCGTTAATTGAATGACCGGCACATTCTTTCAGCCGTCCATCAAGGGCTAATGGAAACCCCGGTTCTAGACATAACTCCCGCACGTCGTCGCAGCCCGTGCCTAGGACTATCGAATCTGCCCAGAGTACTCGACCTTCAACAGTTGGTCGTTGGGACTATCGAATCTGCCCAAACGTACTCTTGCTTAGAGCATGCTAGAACCTTCAACAACGATGCTATCCAAGCCTCCTAGTCATCCTCCTCGACGACTATTCTCATATCCATTCATTATCCTCAACTCGAATCATATCACCGAGTTATCAACATGCTTGGAATGATCCCGTCTGGATTAGACCAAGTCTTCATCACATGATTGCCTCGCTTCATCACATCTTCGCAAAGCCTCATCTTAACATCTCATCATCAAATCTATGCATAAGAGCTTCATCATCCCGCTACATATGCCACAAGCAGCTTTCCCAATCCAAGAGCCTTTCCCTTGGCTTTTGAATCATCTTCGATCTAAATCTAATCATCAATCATCTAGTTCATAACAATCAATCAAATCAAACATCAATCCAAGCAATCAAGCATTCAAATATGATCTAAGTAGACAATTATAACAATAATGGCATTTTCGTAATTTAAGAGTTGAAAGTCCAATAAGCATGAAAACATGGGTTATATCTCTACAAACTTGATGAATGAACTTGCATAGGTTAACATATGATAAAATGGATGCAACATCATCATGAACAATGGATCTATATGGATCTACACTTTGGATGAAGAAAATGCATGGAAATCTCTATTTTAACACCAAATCGGGCCAACAATCCGATATACTCCTTTGGATCCGTGTGAGAGATAATCACCACTCACCAAATCACCTAAACAACCTCAAATCAACACGCTTCAGATCTGGACAGCGAAGGATCAAGCTTGATCTATCACGAATCCGCTTCAAACGAAGAAATCTCTCTTGAAAAGATGAAGATCTTCAACTTTAGCTCTTGAATCTTCAATCTTGATCTTCAACTTGGATGGATGTAAGCACTAGATTAGAGTGGAGAAAAGAAGTGAAGAAGTGTAGAAGTCGAGCTCTCAAAATGGCAGCACTTCGTCGCTTCAAAATCCGGATCCCAAAAAGTGAGAACAACCCCTCCTATTTATAGCTGAAAACTACCCTTAAGTCGTGACTAGTCTATCTCCTAAGTCGTTTCCGACTTATGACTTAAGCCTCCACGACTCAACCAAGCTACGACTCATCCACTTGCACGAGTTATCACCCATGCGCGACTCATCAGCTTACGACTCATCAGAAGGTACGACTCATCAGAAGGTACGACTCATCAGAAGGTACGACTCATCAGAAGGTACGACTCATCAGAAGGTACGACTCATCAGAAGGTACGACTCATCAGAAGGTACGACTCATCAGATAACTTGGGTACGACTCAACTCCTAAGTCGTCCAGGTCTTAAGTCGACCACTACCTTAACTCGTCAGCCGACTTAACACTTAACTCAAAACCTTAAGTCGTCTACAATAACATAAGTCGGTCACTTCCTTAGGTTGTCTATCCCTTAACTCGGCAACGACTTACAACCTACGACTTAACACTTGCCGAGTTAACTTCAACCTACTAACCTAGCCCAGCTATGACTTATCTCCTTATGTCGTCGCCGACTCACCCCTTGAGTCCTTAACTCGCCCAGACTCATCACTAAATCGTCCAGAACTCCTATCTCCTAAGTCGTATACGACTCACGACTTATGCTAAGTCGTGAACGACTTAGGACTTAGGCAAAATTTGCCTAAAATCTGAAATGGCCCAAAACGCTAAAACTCCAGATTTGACGAACTTTTCGATCCGTGAAAATACGGGTCGTTACATTCTCTCCCCCTTAGGAATTTCGCCCCCGAAATCCCAAACAATCATAGCAATCAAAACTATTCTGTACGCCTACCATCCATAACAATCAGCAAACCATGCATCCAATTCTAGCTTAGCGTACAGAATTCTAAAATTAGAACAAGTTACAATATCGCGAGATGACACGACACCTTAGGGCCATACCTTGAAGAGTTCAGGATGAGCTGCTTTCATCCTCTCTTCCACCTCCCATGTACAGTCGTTATCATCGTCACTCCATTGTATCTTGAGCAACTTAACTACCTTCCTCCTAAGCTGTTTCGTGTCGGTTTCAACAACACGAAGCGGCTTACGAGGTCTTCTATCGACTGGATCAACTTCGAAGTCTTCACAGCTATCAGCAGAAACAACTGTATTCGAGTCGTGCACATACTTCCGTAGATATGATACATGAAAAACATTGTGCACACCCGACATCTTCTCAGCTAACTCCAGTCTATAGGCGAGCTTTCCAATTCGCTCGATGATCGGGAATGGTCCAACAAATCTCGGAGTCAATTTTCCTTTCTTCCCGAATCGAATAACATTCTTCAGAGGAGAAATCTTCACAAAAACCATATCACCAACGTCGAATTCCAAATCCTTTCGACGCTTATCAGTATAACTTTTCTGACGGTCTTGGGCTGCCTTCATTCGTTGCCGAATGATCTCTATACAATCTGAAGTCTGTCGAATCATCTCTGGCCCAAGCATCAGCTTTTCTCCAGCTTCTATCCAACACGTCGAAGAGTTACACGGTCTTCCATACAATGCCTCATACGGTGCCATACCAATACTTGACTGGTAACTGTTGTTGTACGCAAACTCCACCAAATGAAGGTGATCTTCCCATGATCCTCCGAAGTCCAAAACACATGCTCTAAGAAGATCTTCCAAAACTCGGTTGACTCTCTCGGTCTGACCATCTGTCTGAGGGTGATAAGCTGTACTCAAACACAACTCGGTTCCCAAAACTTCCTGGAAGCTCTTCCAAAATCCACTAGTGAACAACGGATCCCGATCGCTCACTATACTCTTCGGAATACCATGGAATCGAACTATCCACTTAACATACAACTCAGCCAACTTTGATGCAGTCCTAGTCGATCGAACAGGAATGAATCGTGCACTCTTAGTCAGTCGATCCACAATGACCCAAATCCCTTCATTTCCCGTTCTGGTTCTAGGCAATCCATCAATAAAATCCATCGACACTTGCTCCCACTTCCATGTAGGAACTTCTAAGGGCTGAAGCAATCCACTTGGCTTCTTTTGTTCAGCCTTTACCAACTGGCAGTTCATACACTTGGAAATGAAATTTCCGACATCCTTCTTCATGCCTTCCCAGTAGTAGGTTCTCTTCATATCCCGATACATCTTATTTCCACCTGGATGAATTGTCAGCTTCGAGTGATGACTTTCCTTCAGAACTTCACTCCTCAATTCATCTATATCGGGAACAACTAGCCGTCCTTGCTTCCGAAGCCAACCCTCTCGATCGACCTCGAATCCTTTATCCTTTTCTGGATCCAATCCAGATTCCAAATCATGGATAATCTTGACAAGCTTATCATCTCGCTTTTGGCCCTCGCCAATCCTTTCCACAAGAGTGGGTCTTATCGATAAGTTTGCCAACATCTCAGGTTCTAATTCACATCTAGGCCTGAAGTCAAATCCAGCTAAATACTCGAGACTCTTCCATTCTGAAAACATGGCTCCCAATCCTGCATGTCTTCGACTTAACGCATCTGCCACTGCGTTACCTTTTCCCGGAGTATAAGCTATACCAAAATCATATGATGCCAAAAACTCTAGCCAACGTTGCTGCCGAAGATTCAAATCCTTTTGGGAGAAAAGATACTTCAACGACTTGTGATCCGTAAACAACTCGAATCGAACTCCCAACAAATAATGCCTCCACATCTTCAGAGCAAATACAATCGCCGCTAACTCCAAATCATGAGTCGGGTAATTCCTTTCATGCGGCTTTAGTTGTCGACTGGCATACGCAACAACTTTATCCTTCTGCATCAGCACTGCTCCAAGTCCAGTACCACATGCGTCGGTGTAAACCACCATCTCATCATTCCCACTTGGAATAGTCAAAACAGGAGCACTCGTCAATCGCTCTTTCAGGATTCCGAAAGCTTGCTCACACTTATCATCCCAACTGAACACTTGGTTCTTTTTCGTCAATCCTGTTAATGGTGCAGCTATCTTGGAGAAGTCTTTGATAAACCGTCGATAATATCCTGCTAATCCAAGAAAACATCTCACATCAGATGCATTCTTAGGTCTAACCCAATCCTGGATTGCTGCCACCTTAGCGGGATCAACCGCTATTCCATTTCCAGAAATCACATGGCCTAAGAACCTCACTTCACTCTTCCAGAAGTGACACTTCGAAAACTTAGCCTTCAGCTGATGTTTCCGCAAGATTTCCAAAACCATACGCAAGTGCGTCTTGTGCTCTTCTTCCGTTCTGGAATAAATCAGAATATCATCCACGAACACAAGTACGAACTTGTTCAACTGATCTCTGAACACTCTATTCATAAGATCCACAAAATATGCTGGCGCGTTAGTCAATCCAAACGGCATTACCAGCCACTCAAAGAACCCGGATGGTGTCCTAAAAGCAGTCTTCGGCACACTATCCTTAGCCACTCTCAACTGGTGAAATCCCGTTGCCAAATCCATCTGAGAAAACACCTTAGCCTCGTGAAGCTGATCAAACAAGTCATCTATTCTCGGCAATGGATACTTGTTCTTCTTAGTCACCTTATTCAGCTCACGATAATCGACGCACAATCTCAACGACCCATCTGCCTTGGTTGCAAACACAACTGGTGCACCCCACTCGGACACACTACGCCGAATGAATCCTTTCTGTAAAAGGTCATCAACTTGCACTCTCAACTCCTGCTGTTCCCTAGGCGCCATCCGCCTAAGAGGCATCACCACAGGTCTGGCTCCTTCAACTAGATCTATACGAAACTCGATCTCTCTATGCGGCGGCAACCCTTTGACTTTGTCAAAGACATCCTCGAACCCATTTGCGATTGGCACTAAAGACAGTCCATCCCGTGGAACAACTAGCGAATACATGAAGCTCATGAAGACGCCTTCCTCATGCTTACATCGTATCACAACCTTTCGCCCCTCCACATTCTCGACTGTCACCTCCAGCCTCTCACAATCAACCTTAGCCGCATACTTCCTAAGCCAGTCCATACCCAAGATAATTCCGAACCCCGCAAAGTTCAGAACAAAGCAATCACAAACAAAAGAGCAACCATGACTCGACACAACTAGACCACGGCATAACATACACAAACAAGACGAACCCCCAACTGGATTAGTCACAACCAATGGCCTATCAACAATATCCGGTTCCAAACCTAACCGGCCTACTAGTTCATTACAAACAAACGAATGCGATGCTCCAGTATCAAACAAAACTCTAACTGGAATACCACATAGGAAAAGAGTACCTTGAACAACCACACTCTTTCCCTTATCTTCAGCAGTAGGAGCTTTCGAAGACGACGGAACAGCTCCTAAAGCATAGGCTTGCACAATCTGCCTGTCCTTCCTCGGTTCTGGACAATTCTTCCTGAAATGCCCCGGCTTGTCACAGTTGTGACACTTCATCGGCACCTTAGGATTCTTACAATCCTTCGAGAAATGGCCCTTCTGCTGACAATTGTAGCAAGTCACCTCGCCTTTCGGCTTCTTCTGGCCATCCTTACCCTTCTGCTGCTACTGCTTCCTCTTCTTGTTTCCACCCTGCTGGGGTTTAGACTCTTCCCTGGTCACAGCAACAACAGATCCTTCCTTAGGAAACAGACTCTTATGCCTAAGAGCTTTCTCCACAAGCTTCTCAAATGAATCGTCCAAATGATCCACCAACTGTCTCCCAAGATAACAGTCCAAGCCTGTCACAAACTTCTCATTCTTCTGATAAGAGGATTCAATATATGACCGGGCATACTTGGACAAAGCTTCAAACTCAGAAACATACTCAAGAACAGATCTTCCACCCTGCTTGAGCTCTACAAACTTCTTGAACAGAACAGACTTCTGAGCTGTAGAAATGAACTTAGCTTCAAATCTGACTTGGAATTGCTCCCAAGTAATCTCTTCTTCCGGAGTAGTGATGGTAATAGAGTTCCACCAATCAGAAGCTCTCCCTTGAAGCTGTCTCGATGCCAACTTCCTCTTAGTTGCATCTTCAATTCCCAAATCACCAAAGATCCTTCTACAAGCATCTATCCACCTCTGGACCTCAATGGTAGATTCTGTTCCCAAGAAAACCTTCCCTCCAAGAGCAGTATAATCCTTGCACAACTTAGCAAAATCCACTGGTTTCGGAGTTTGGACTTGAACTCCAACATCAACTGCCGCCCCCGGAACTGGTATCCTTCTCATGATCGAAGTCATCATAGCTTCGAACATGGCCGCATAATCAGCAGTCTCTTCAGTAGCACGGCCTTCCCTAGCAGCTGGTCTCCCTCTTCGACTCATTCTCAATATCTATAAAAAGGAATGATTAGAACATCTAGAGAAACAACTGCATAAAATACTCAAACTCTACTAAGCTACTATATTATATATAGTAATCATCCATCAAAATACAATTACGTCTCTCATACGTAGTTACGACGGCGAGCGTTGGGTAAAATCGATTAACCAATGCTTTGATACCAAATGTGACGACCGCCCATGACCCCTGCACCGAATCTAGAGATAGAGCGCTGTAAAGTGTGCCAGGCGACCATGGACGATTGTCAAGGTAAGATTTAAAACAACAGAATCTATCGTATTACTCACAGCGCATGGACAAAATACAATAGAACATATGTATAGTGAAGCTTTACAGAACAAAATGACATCATATAAAACTCCATAATAGTTGAATACAAGCATCCACATAGTCAATACATCAAGCCTCACTACATATCTCTCAGAGAATACAAAACAGCGGAATATCCAGTACATATAATAAGAAGATAATAAGCAACCCTCCAGCTCGTCTTCGATATCAGCATCGTGAGAAGAGAACAGCACCTGTCACCTGCTACCTAGTCTGCCCGTCCCAAAATGGACGAACAGCCCAAGGCAATAAGAATTAAAAACATAAAGCCTTGAGTCAGACAACAGTCTTAGTGAGCAGTAAATTAACTAACAACATACCAAAAGAGCATAAAGGAAAAGGAATAGGAATACAACCCTCCCACTCCAACCTCATTCTACAGTGATAGCCCCCAAACACACACTAAGCAGAAGCAACATTGCAGAGCATACAATTTAAAGTAAAGCTACTATCACTCGAGTCAAGGGCGATGTTTTCCAAGTACCAAGGCCTAAATCAGATAAGCACCCAGAAAATACCGCTCTTGAGTCCGAATGACGATACAACCAAACATCCATGACTCTGGCTATCACTATTATCATTGCTTCGATATCACCGTTAATTGAATGACCGGCACATTCTTTCAGCCGTCCATCAAGGGCTAATGGAAACCCCGGTTCTAGACATAACTCCCGCACGTCGTCGCAGCCCGTGCCTAGGACTATCGAATCTGCCCAGAGTACTCGACCTTCAACAGTTGGTCGTTGGGACTATCGAATCTGCCCAAACGTACTCTTGCTTAGAGCATGCTAGAACCTTCAACAACGATGCTATCCAAGCCTCCTAGTCATCCTCCTCGACGACTATTCTCATATCCATTCATTATCCTCAACTCGAATCATATCACCGAGTTATCAACATGCTTGGAATGATCCCGTCTGGATTAGACCAAGTCTTCATCACATGATTGCCTCGCTTCATCACATCTTCGCAAAGCCTCATCTTAACATCTCATCATCAAATCTATGCATAAGAGCTTCATCATCCCGCTACATATGCCACAAGCAGCTTTCCCAATCCAAGAGCCTTTCCCTTGGCTTTTGAATCATCTTCGATCTAAATCTAATCATCAATCATCTAGTTCATAACAATCAATCAAATCAAACATCAATCCAAGCAATCAAGCATTCAAATATGATCTAAGTAGACAATTATAACAATAATGGCATTTTCGTAATTTAAGAGTTGAAAGTCCAATAAGCATGAAAACATGGGTTATATCTCTACAAACTTGATGAATGAACTTGCATAGGTTAACATATGATAAAATGGATGCAACATCATCATGAACAATGGATCTATATGGATCTACACTTTGGATGAAGAAAATGCATGGAAATCTCTATTTTAACACCAAATCGGGCCAACAATCCGATATACTCCTTTGGATCCGTGTGAGAGATAATCACCACTCACCAAATCACCTAAACAACCTCAAATCAACACGCTTCAGATCTGGACAGCGAAGGATCAAGCTTGATCTATCACGAATCCACTTCAAACGAAGAAATCTCTCTTGAAAAGATGAAGATCTTCAACTTTAGCTCTTGAATCTTCAATCTTGATCTTCAACTTGGATGGATGTAAGCACTAGATTAGAGTAGAGAAAAGAAGTGAAGAAGTGTAGAAGTCGAGCTCTCAAAATGGCAGCACTTCGTCGCTTCAAAATCCGGATCCCAAAAAGTGAGAACAACCCCTCCTATTTATAGCTGAAAACTGCCCTTAAGTCGTGACTAGTCTATCTCCTAAGTCGTTTCCGACTTATGACTTAAGCCCCCACGACTCAACCAAGCTACGACTCATCCACTTGCACGAGTTATCACCCATGCGCGACTCATCAGCTTACGACTCATCAGAAGGTACGACTCATCAGAAGGTACGACTCATCAGAAGGTACGACTCATCAGAAGGTACGACTCATCAGAAGGTACGACTCATCAGAAGGTACGACTCATCAGAAGGTACGACTCATCAGATAACTTGGGTACGACTCAACTCCTAAGTCGTCCAGGTCTTAAGTCGACCACTACCTTAACTCGTCAGCCGACTTAACACTTAACTCAAAACCTTAAGTCGTCTACAATAACATAAGTCGGTCACTTCCTTAGGTTGTCTATCCCTTAACTCGGCAACGACTTACAACCTACGACTTAACACTTGCCGAGTTAACTTCAACCTACTAACCTAGCCCAGCTACGACTTATCTCCTTATGTCGTCGCCGACTCACCCCTTGAGTCCTTAACTCGCCCAGACTCATCACTAAATCGTCCAGAACTCCTATCTCCTAAGTCGTATACGACTCACGACTTATGCTAAGTCGTGAACGACTTAGGACTTAGGCAAAATTTGCCTAAAATCTGAAATGGCCCAAAACGCTAAAACTCCAGATTTGACGAACTTTTCGATCCGTGAAAATACGGGTCGTTACACATATCTACATATATACATGCCTATTTGCATACATGCAAACACATTTACAACTTCACTTCAAACATTAATCCCCATATCAAGTCAAAGATCAAATCTAATGTAAGTTTGCTCACAGGCATGAAAACAGGGAATGAGAATTTGATTATCAGGACAGGTTTTGAAACCTATATATTTGGTTCCAGTAAAGTAATTCACTGATTCTTTCCTTATAAATATTTTTAAAAATGGCATTAGATTAAGGTAAACAAAATTTCTTTAAGGATTGTAGCTTAACATCAATTATAGAAAGAGATGTTGAATTTATTTTTTCTCCTGAACCCTGTGAACTAAGAACGGGAATTGTTTTCCTATATACCAACATATGCACTCAGATATAAACATGCAGGCAAATATCCACATCATTCAAACACATTTCATATCCTAGTTCACAATTCATTTAAGCATACATGTCAGGTTGAGTCTACTCACAGGTATAAGATATAAAGAAGGCTAGTTTAAAAGAAGGTTTGCTCACATTGAAAATGGCAGAGAAGAACAGAGATCTGAAACTTGAATTATTTGAAGTCATTTGATCTTCTGCTTGAACGTGATGCTTACATACTTCAGTTTTAAGTTTGAACTTTTATGCTTGATCAGGTTGTAGGTTTTGAAACTGTTATTGGAAACTTTTGATCTCTGGTTTTGTATTGATAGTAGATTGTTGTTTTTATTGAATTTTGTTGAAGTTTTTAGTTGATATTCACTTCAGTTTTTCTTAGCTTTGAAGGAACGAAACTGAATGAAAAGAATTGATATATGGGATGAAGTACACAGGGTATGCTATTTTGTACAAGGTGATAATATGGTTTTGGTACAAAATGATATATTATTTCTTCTCTAGTACAATAGGCAAAGATCTTTTCTTTGCTTGGCCGGCTGAAATCTTGCTTTGGTGGCTTGTATTAATTAGGCTTTGTACAAATACTTATTTTATTTGATTGTACATAGATATTTCTTCTTACTTCATTTCGGCTGAGATGATTTGTTGGGGCTACCTATGTAACATTCACATTATACATATTTTTTTACTTTCTTGAATATGTTAGTTTTTCTTTTGCAAGTGGATATACATAGCTATGTATATTTGTTTCATCTTGTCTTATTACTTCGTCATATGAATACATTAATGTGTTGTTGGCATTTATCAAATGTGTTTTGCTATACAATTTTATAATTTTATATTGTATAAATTTTATTTATATTTCTAACTTAAATATTTTATTTTCATGTTTGAGTGTATTTTTATTTTTCTTTAATCTTATTATTTTGTAATGATTTATGATATCAAAATTTACTTTATATTATATGAACTATATGTATTTTTCTATAATTTATTTCTATCTCCATTATTTATTTCTAACTTAAATACTAATTATTTATATATTCATTTGGTAATATAAGTGAATTTCTAGATTTTAAATTTGTTATTAGATTTTATCCAATGCATTTATTTTATACTTTATAGCTTATATAATTTCATTTTTTAAACCATTTATTTATGATTTAAATTCAAATAAAATATATATATATATAATTTCAAATTTACTTATATATGCTCAAATACATATATATACAATATTTTTAAATTTAAAATGATTTAATATAATTTTTATTTGGATTCGGGGAAACTCGAATCAATTTACCAATGAATCTCACAAATTTTATTCAAAATTTAGATTTATTAACAAATTTAAACTTAATAAAATTCGGGATCGTTACAGACTTCCCCCCTTAAAAGAATTTCGTCCTCAAAATTTGCCAAGGAGACACAAAGATAGATGAAGAATATTTCATTAAATCAAATTGAACATCTATTCCGCATTTGGCTTACCAAATCAGAATATCAATAACAGATACAAGAACGAATCTATTTTAACACTTCAGAAGATACTCGGGTTATCCAGATCTACGAAATATACAGTGGCATCGGTTAGTTCAAAGGAATAACTAACCATTCGTAGAACATATCCGAACCCAAAGAATAGATAGATACATGGATACAATTTCAAAACTTTCACTTTAGAAACTAAAACATACCTATCAACCATAGCAATCAAAGCATCCAATTCATCCAAACAAACGATTTTGGCTCAGTTGGAGTTTATGTCCCATATTAATATATCGAATCTCCTTCCTGGATCTACCAGAAATTATCGAAGAATTGAGAAAAAATGTTGAACAAAAGAGATTGATAGGGAAAAGATTATTTCTTTTTGTTACAGGGTATTGACCATTTATAGTCGTATTCCCCTGTCCCCTATCTCATCCTCTTCTTACTCTCATACTTACTATCAGTGGATAGTAAGAGAATTTACTGAGACGTACGGACGGATATCTTAAGGATTACTCATTCTAGGATATACTTCACCCTATCTCTAATGAGCTACTTAATGCGTTATACTCCTAAGCTAAAGTTCAACCTTAGCTCTGATACCAAATGTAAGATTCCAAAAACTCGGCCTTCGAAAATCGGCACCCGTACTTCACTTGTAATCAAAATGCCATAGATTCAAACGCCGAATCTGGCTTCCCGGAGCTTATAACAACATTAAGTATAACAACATAGCAGAAGAAAAAGAATATATCAATATATATAACATTGATACAATGACAGATACAATAATCTGATACAACAGATATCAATATACATCAGAGATATGATACAACAATATAGTAGCGGAAAGAAAATAGATAACACCAGCATCAGATAGAATATCTCCAAAAGAATGCTCCAATCCATAGCTAGCGGAAAGAAAGGTCAGTCGTCCAAGGACTGACTAGCTCCAGATAATCTACTCAACCTGAATATCTGAGATAACCCAACTCTAGACTGCCCGCGTGGAAAATAGTGGGCACCCAGAGTTTAGGAAGGGAACAATAAACTCCGGATCAGTCATGGGACTGGTGTGAGCAGCAAAAACAGTTTATCTTTAAAACAAACACAACAGAACTTTAAACATTGAAAATCGCAATGCTTTTGGAAAATTAAACTACCATAAGGCCTCCTGCACGCATACACAATGCAAATGCAGAATCGGAGGAGATTTCTCCTTATGATAGTCAAAGATGCTTACTACGCAAATCATTGGATATTATTACTAGTGCATAGTGCAGAAAACATCGAAAGTATAATATTAATCTTAGCCAGCATAGACATTCCAAACTATGCCTACTATAGCTACCATCTAAACAGTGGGGCGCCACCATAAGTAAATGGCAGGTTCTACAACTAAAACCGTACTAGTTCGTATTGGAAGATGGATTTCCTACAAATGGTCAGGCTAAGGAACTTCCTTTCCTACTGCCGAATGGGATCGCCTCTGGCTTGACGTCCCGAGAGACAAACTGCTCTCTGCCAACAAGGCCGGGTTACCCCTATAACAGGTAACTCACGAATATGCCATCCCCCGGTCCTTTGGGACCTTTATCTGAGCGCTCGGTAACAACATCACACATAATAAATAAAGTGTGTCCACATGAGTAAGTATCTGGGCTCCATACCATGATACCACCCCTTTCCAAAAGGAAATGACATACCCTAAAGGGCGCGACCCTCATAACCTTGCCGCAACATTCCTGTTTCGACCATTTCCGGGTTGTGTGGCCCTGACGAAGTCTCGTCCACAAAGCTACGCTTTGTCACAAAGCCATGCTTTGGGTCAACAGATGATCAAAGAAATGATCACAAAGATAAATGATCAAACAAATGATCATATCACAAATGATCAAACGATGATCATCACACAGCAACACTCAGCATGCCACATTACCAAATTGGGAATATATCGCTAATAAATTTCAACTACATAACCTCTGAGCTCGTACGTCTCAGAGAAGGGTGTTAAGCTAAGAGAATAAATTCTCCGCCACCAAACAGAAATGTATTTGAAAGAAATCGGCTTTATATCTCAAAATGTAATGTCAGACATGTAACCTTACAAGTCTGTTCCGGGTTCGAACAGAACCGAAGGCACTTCCAAAGAAGCCCTTGCAAATCCGGGTATTCACAATCCCGATCGGACTTCCCATCACTTAGGGAATCTCTATACCGGGAGCTACCCAGTGCAGAGACAATCGATAGGTTATCCTATCGTTCTCGCAAACACCCGGTCTTCAACATCGGTCTTCAAATGCGATCCATATACGACGTATCACTTATTCGAAATGGGTTATGTGACACAAAGGTTCTCTCCCGGCTAAACCGAATAATGAGCGCAATATTTAAAAATATATGGATATTGGGATTTCAGTTAAGTCACAACTTATTACCCAAACTTTCTTTTCAAATGGTTTAACAAATTACCATTTTCAAATCTTTAAACAAAAAGATTCATTTTAACAACCTTCAACGGTTTAAACAATTTCCACACTTTAATCTTTTAAACAAAAGATTCATTCACAGATTTTTCCAAATCAATTTCTATTTCAATTGGATTAACTCATTAAATCTTTAAAACAAAGATTTAACTTATAGCTTTCAAAACAATTCCATTTCAAATAGTTAAACAATTCATCATTTTAAATCTGTTAAAAATAAACAGATTTAATTCATAGCTTTCTAAAAGAATTTATTCATAACTTAGAAAACCATTTTTCAATTCAATCTTGAAATTCCTTTAATTAAACTGGAATTTCATTTCTTATCTGAAAAGCTTTTATTCTTTCAAAACAAACAGTTTTCATTTTGGAAATCTGATTCATTCATACGAGTTGAAATCCTTGGGTTAAATTCAAATTCTCAAACCAATATTTTAAAATGGTTCAAATTCATATAAAACACATTTATCATATCTTTAATCAAAATTCCAATCATTAAATTCAATTCCAAATATTGAATTCAAATTCAAATTTAATTATTTAAATTGGAAGCTTTATTAAGTTATTTAAAATAACTTTAATCTTACAAACTCTTTTTTTAAAAGCTTTAAAATTTAACCCAAATTCATTTCCAAAAATCAATTGAAATTAAAATTTCAATTTTAAAATATTAAATTTAAAATATCTGTGACTTAACCGATTTCCTCGTGAAATCCATATTTGTGTGTGTAAGGTGTAGTCCAGGGGTTTCACACACAATGGTGCACAACATCAATCATCACAGATTAAAATACAGAAATATAGTTGATAAGCGGTATAATGATAACGCTTATCTTTTCATTCACCGATCGCAGATCACATATATATGAGTCATAGATAATAAATTATAGGTCACAACACAAATCAAAATATATCACACAACATCACAGATCAGGGAATATCAACAATTCAATCATTCAGTCAGGTCCAAACATTCATAGGTAAGGTCAATTTATTTATCTGATTTAAATAAATCAGATTAATCACTAATCCTGGTTAATTGATCATTAATTTCAAACCATATTAATTAATTATTCTTAATTAATTACAACAAGTGATTATCCCTAATCACTTGTATTAATAAATCACAAATTAATTATCTTGAGTAATTATTCTTTAATCACTTGATTAATCGATCGTTAATCATAAATTAATTATCCTTAATTACTTTCATTAAGTAATTATCTTTAAGTAATCAATTATCCTTAATTACTTACATTCATTAATTAATCTTAATTAATTGATTATCCTTAATTAAATCACATTAAATAATTACATTGGTTAATTCTCCTTTATTAATCACTTTAGTTGACTAACCTTTAATTATTATTAAGTTAAAAATAAACTTTTCAAAATAAAGGTTATATTTATTTTAAACCATGTTTAAAATTTGATAAATTTAAAATGATTTATTTAAAAGCCCTTCTTAACTTGTTTTAAAACTTAGGTAGTCTTAATTATTGAAAGAAAATTGATTTAACCAAATTCAATTAAAAAAAAACTTGATTTTTCTTTCAAACATTAAAACTGTTCTTACCACCAGACAATCAACCCGAGCAAATACACGTTTTACCCGAGCTTGACTCCGGGTAATCCAAATTTTGCCATCTGCTTCGAGTTTTCCCATAATTCTCTTCGAGCTTGACCCGAGCACATCATCGTCTTCCCCAGTTCCTTAACTAAAACCAGGTACGACCACCTACACGTGCACGTGCACAGATCATCGTCGCCATTCTGATCATCGATACCATCCCCAGCATGTCAGCGACAACTATCACGACCCAAACGACCACATAATTCGATCAAACTAGCCTTCGATAAAAAACGAGCAATCGAGCTCCACCTGACACTCAACCTTGATCAACAAATTCACCTCGCCTGATCATCATTGATCACCTACGACTACGCCACCGCATCCAGACATTTGCCACTCACCCACGTTTCGATTCCACCCGGCTTGGTCCAACTCGATGCACCGACGACACTACAGCACTCACATTTCCGATATCGACAACAATTGGGTTTAAACCCTAAAACGGCGTCGCACCACTACCACGGCTATCAGTTATTTCTCCAGACATTTTTCCTTCAATCACCATCCTTTAAACTATATTCAACAACTAGCACGACCCTCAGATCGTCATTGACCACCGGAAATTGACCAAATTGCGTTTTCTGTTCATCCCATGAATGCTCCCCCAAAACACAATTAAAAATTTTGATTTTGTTTATAAAAATCATGTTTTTCAGAGTTGAGTCTAATGACGTAAGTGAAACAATAAATTTTGGCCCTCGAATTTCTCATATGCTTTAGGTTCATTATGTATTCTTGTTCCAGATCAAAATTTACTTCTAACTTTTTTTTTCTTAAAAAAAATATTTTTAAGAGCTAGATCTTGATTAAACAAACACATTTTGTTTAAATCCTAAAGTCTAAAGAGGATTAGAAGTAGAGATTTGAATTTTTGAAAATAGGTTTGAAAACATACTAACTAGGAACAGAGCTATTTGCTTTGTAGCCAAACATGCACTCATCCATATCTACATATATACATGCCTATTTGCATACATGCAAACACATTTACAACTTCACTTCAAACATTAATCCCCATATCAAGTCAAAGATCAAATCTAATGTAAGTTTGCTCACAGGCATGAAAACAGGGAATGAGAATTTGATTATCAGGACAGGTTTTGAAACCTGTATATTTGGTTCCAGTAAAGTAATTCACTGATTCTTTCCTTATAAATATTTTTAAAAATGGCATTAGATTAAGGTAAACAAAATTTCTTTAAGGATTGTAGCTTAACATCAATTATAGAAAGAGATGTTGAATTTATTTTTTCTCCTGAACCCTGTGAACTAAGAACAGGAATTGTTTTCCTATATACCAACATATGCACTCAGATATAAACATGCAGGCAAATATCCACATCATTCAAACACATTTCATATCCTAGTTCACAAATCATTTAAGCATACATGTCAGGTTGAGTCTACTCACAGGTATAAGATATAAAGAAGGCTAGTTTAAAAGAAGGTTTGCTCACATTGAAAATGGCAGAGAAGAACAGAGATCTGAAACTTGAATTATTCGAAGTCGTTTGATCTTCTGCTTGAACGTGATGCTTACATACTTCGGTTTTAAGTTTGAACTTTTATGCTTGATCAGGTTGTAGGTTTTGAAACTGTTATTGGAAACTTTTGATCTCTGGTTTTGTATTGATAGTAGATTGTTGTTTTTATTGAATTTTGTTGAAGTTTTTAGTTGATATTCACATCAGTTTTTCTTAGCTTTGAAGGAACAAAACTGAATGAAAAGAATTGATATATGGGATGATGTACACAGGGTATGCTATTTTGTACAAGGTGATAATATGGTTTTGGTACAAAATGATATATTATTTCTTCTCTAGTACAATAGGCAGAGATCTTTTCTTTGCTTGGCCGGCTGAAATCTTGCTTTGGTGGCTTGTATTAATTAGGCTTTGTACAAATACTTATTTTATTTGATTGTACATAGATATTTCTTCTTACTTCATTTCGGCTGAGATGATTTGTTGGGGCTACCTATGTAACATTCACATTATACATATTTTTTTTACTTTCTTGAATATGTTAGTTTTTCTTTTGCAAGTGGATATACATAGCTATGTATATTTGTTTCATCTTGTCTTATTACTTCGTCATATGAATACATTAATGTGTTGTTGGCATTTATCAAATGTGTTTTGCTATACAATTTTATAATTTTATATTATATAAATTTTATTTATATTTCTAACTTAAATATTTTATTTTCATGTTTGAGTGTATTTTTATTTTTCTTTAATCTTATTATTTTGTAATGATTTATGATATCAAAATTTACTTTATATTGTATGAACTATATGTATTTTTCTATAATTTATTTCTATCTCCATTATTTATTTCTAACTTAAATACTAATTATTTATATATTCATTTGGTAATATAAGTGAATTTCTAGATTTTAAATTTGTTATTAGATTTTATCCAATGCATTTATTTTATACTTTATAGCTTATATAATTTCATTTTTTAAACCATTTATTTATGATTTAAATTCAAATAAAATATATATATATATATAATTTCAAATTTACTTATATATTCTCAAATACATATATATACAATATTTTTAAATTTAAAATGATTTAATATACTTTTTATTTGGATTTGGGGAAACTCGAATCAATTTACCAATGAATCTCACAAATTTTATTCAAAATTTAGATTTATTAACAAATTTAAACTTAATAAAATTCGGGATCGTTACAGCAATGGCATGGACCGATACCGATCCATGAAATTTGATGACGTGGCCACGATCTTCTCCAAACAACTTCATCTGGACATGGGAAACGTGGGCGTGAATGTGGTGGAGTAATTTTTGGCAACCCTCGATTATAAATAGACAAGAAGAGGCATCATTTAGGGGAACTTTTAGCTCTCTTAACAATTTTCTCTATAATCTCTTGTAATCCTGAGGATCATTACCAATCCATAAGCATAGCATTTGTAAACAGCAAACAAATCAGCAATAAAGCTAAGTGGACGTAGGCAACGATTAACCGAACCACTATAAAACGTTTATGCCTTACTTCTATCCATTTTTATTTTCTTTCTTTTTTTATTTCTCAACTATAATTTCTTAGGTGTTTGTGACACATTTTGGTGCAAACAATATTACATTCACTGTAATTAAGGAGTCATCCATTTGTGATATCTATAAATTAAACGGTGATAAAGTATGTGGTTCGTCCAACTATCGTAACTGTTAGTCCACTTAGAGGGGATGCACCATCCATTATCATGTTATGGTACTTATGGACTTAAAGAAGGAGTTTAGTTTGGTATGTCAAAGGATACGAAGAGGTTTTTCATTGGTCGAGGATGAACAAGCAAGTGACAGAGCACATTGCAAGCTATTTGACGATAGAGATATGCCAATAGTGCAATCTATTTAAATTTAATCCATACTTGGAAATTATATGATTAGAGATGCCTAAGTGATATGCTAAGGAATGGAAATCGCATAGGATAGGTATGCATAGAGAGTTCATAATGGGTAGCTAGGTAGGTGAAGGACTCACTATTAAGATATGTTATATGGGAAAGCTAGTGTCATAAGTTGTTGGGCCTTTCCGATTGTAAATAGAGTAGGGAAGTCAACATGTTGAAGTAGGTTCCTTGAAAAGTTGGCAGTGTTCAAGTGTTTTCCGTTTAACCCATCTACAAACTTACGTTAACGATCAAGCAGTTATGGTGGAGCCTAGTCGGCTTATGAGGTAAATGTAGAGACGGATCTAGAATACTCTGTAGGTGTATTTATATTTTAGGACTTGATGTGATACGACATAAAAATGAGGAAATGAAGTTGGTCCAAATACGATGAAGAAAAGGTTTGGATGGGAGTATGTGGGAACTCGATGGGGTAATCCGAGCTTCACCTTCACGAGCTCTCTTCCACTAAGTTTTTTTATTTATCTTTCTCATTAGATCATTGTTTGTTTGCATTGTTGCTTTTGCTAGCTAATTGATATAGGCATGGATGTATGTACGCAAGGATTGGTTATATACACATCCTTAGATTTGTTTCGGTTGATATGGTTGTTTTGTTTGGATTATACCAGTTTGGTTTATAACATGTTGGCTTATATGTAAATAAATTCCAACCTAGGATAGATACCCATAGTAAGTGTTCTAGTTTATGCTGGATAATGTTATATATACTATTTATTGTTCCTTTATATAATTGTTTACTGATTATGCTTATGGATGTGATTGTTTACTTGCACTTTGATATGAATGTTGCATATGGATGTATGGATGCACATACGTATATATATATATATATATATGTATGCATGTATGTATATGTATATGTGTGTGTATTTTATTTTATTTTGGAAATTAGGTAAATAATTTTAATGCATTGTAGCCCAAATGAGTTTGGCCTTAGACCGTAAAAACACACATGGAAACAAAATAAAAACAACTTTACAACTAAATATTCTTTCCACTTTCAAATCTACTTTCACCTCTCTCTCTTCTTCGAGTAATTAATAATTGCGGCCAAAACTCACTGCTCATACTCGGTTGCTTGTCGATGTCAGCCTCAAGTCCCCTTCTTCAGATGCGCTTGCTTTTGATTCCCAGCTCGTGGTAAGGCTTCTTCCTCTAATTCTTTTCGAGGTCAGTTTAATGTCCAACAATTCTAAATCATTAATAAGATCTATACTCCACTCTGCATGTTGAAATAATCTTCAGTTCCAGCCTCTCCAAATGCTCCATGTAGCAACTGTAACAACGATTGCACCCAACTTGGATTTAAAGTCTATAGCTTGCCTTCGTTCACATAGGCATGTTAGAATTTCTTTCAATTTACAACTAGAATTGTCGAAATTAGCCATGGATTTACATGTCTCCTAGATTTTTCATGAATATCCGCATTCAAAAAATAAATGAGAATGACTTTCTTCTTCAGTGTTGCACAAAATACAATTTTTATCCATTGAGATATCCCATTTTACCAAGCAGTCCTTTATAGGAAGATGACCAAGCATTGCTTTGTAGGTTGTAAGAGCCATCTTGGAGCAATTTAAACTATCCCATATAATTTTGGACCACACTATTTTAGGGTATTGTTTCCTCACTACTTCCCATGCAGACTTAGTTGAGAAGTCTGAATCATGCTTCCACGACCATATGTGATTGTGTCTATCAAAATAAAGAGGAATGAATTCAATTTGTCTTTTTAAATCATCATTACATTTATTGGAATCACAATGTCGAGTATTGTCATGTATAATAGAGTCCACTGAAGAATCTGGACATGCATAGGTAGAATTGGTGTCCCAGCCCAAAGAGTAAATAAGTGACTTGCTGTTGATCCATAGGTCCTTCCACAAATTAGCATCCTTCCAACTAGCAAATTCTCTAGTGCAGTTTTTAGCCAACTTGTCTCTAATTCTCGGAATGGCTTTCCATGTAGGAGAAGCATTGTTTTTTACTGCCATTTGCCAAAATTTACCCTTAAAATATCTCTACCTCATCCATCTGGCCCACTAACACTTAGAATTTATAATTTTCCAGCCATGTTTTAAAGTAGTAACATTTCTCATCTCTCTTAAATTCCTAAGACCCACCCCACCTTCAGCTTTAAGCCTACATATATCCTGATATTTTATTTTGTGTAGTCCTCCCTTCCATATAAATTCAACACAAACTTGTTCGATTTTACCAATTGAAGCATCCAAACGTTGAATAGTCTGGAACCAAAAATTAATTTTTGCTTGGTTAATAGTGTGGACAAGTTCAATTCTTCCAACAAAGGAAAGGAGTGTTGAGCTCCATCCTTGTAATTTGTTCGTGAATTTAGTAACCAACTCAACACATTCCCTATCAGTAATTTTGTTTGAAGATAGAGAAATTCCAAGATATTTGACTAGAAGCTCTCCTTCCTCCGCCCTTAGAATTTCTAGGACTTCCAACTTGTTAGAATAGAACTTGTTAAAATAACATTTGGTCTTAGTTTCATTCATTTTCAAACCCATTCTTTCTTCTGGGGTGTGAAAAATCTATTTAATGGTTCTAGTTGCTTCTTTAATTACTTGATTTAATGCATATAATCAAATCATCAACATATAACAGGTGGCTTACTCTAGGCTGGAAATAGTGTATAGTCTGAAATAGCTTGTTGTGACCAGCTAGCCCCATTTGGAGAGGAAAATATTCCATAGTTATCGCGAATAGATAAGGAGATAAGCAGTATCCTAGCCTAATCCCACGAGAATTGTAACGACCCATAATTTTACCACTTTGAAAATGGAATATTTAATTTATTTAAATATTCAAATGTTGAATTTTCAAATTTAAACAATCATGTTTTATATGATAAATAAGAATGGTAAACTTATTTTTGATATTGAATAAAGGTTTTGGATTTCCATTATAAAATTGACGAAAGTCAGATTCCGATAAAGTAGGATAAATATTCAAGAAATTTTTTTAAAGGATAAATAATTCTTTTTTTAATATATATAATCCATATCAAACTCATTTGATAATAATAGTAATTTAATTTATAATGGTTCGATAAATATATATATATATAACTTGTTTTATAAAAGTTGACAAATTTCGTCGCATATCGATAAATCGACGTCGTATTTTTACAAATAGATTTAGACACTGTTTTATATTATTTTATAAGTCAAATATACTTTTTTAAATTATTTAAAGGTAATAAGAAATTTATTTTGAATTTTGGTTTACATGAATAAATAGTTTAAATAAAACATCGAAATGTGACCGTAAAATATTTTGTCGAAAATCAACGTTTTGTCGATTAAAATTTGTCGCAACGTTGTCGCAACTTTATTTTCTTATATAGGAACATATATTCAAATAGTACAAGTATTAATTAATTCACTAATCAAGTTTACTTCTACTAAACATACTTAGAAAATTCTAGAATTTCATTAAGAAAAAGTAAGCACAAAATTCCAAAACATGTCAAATCAAACCAAAACATGGTTTAGAATCTAAAAAGTGGAAGAATAATGGAGGATGGTGGAAAACCTGTTGTGGCTGAGCCTTATAGATGTTTGGAGGTGGTGGCTGTGCACTTTGAAGCATGGTGAAAGAGTTTAGGTGATGGTTTGGTGAAGTTAAAATGATTTACTAAAGTGTTAGATAAAATGAATGTTGGTAGGAAGTTAAACGATTTGGTTAAAGGTGAGTACTCGTATTTACTAATTAGTCCATAAATTATTTCAAGTATAATGATTTGAAAGTTTAAATATGTTGGATGATTAAATGTTTGATAACTTGTTTGCAAATTGGTTGATTATGTGATTGTTTATATGGTTGATAACTTGGTTTGATAATGATAAGAGAAATGATTAGTAATTAACCATAGTTAATTAAATGAGAATTAACTTCATGCAAATATGTGTATGGAAATTATTTAACCTCTTAATGATTTTAAATAATCTAAAAAGGTTAAAAATGATATTATAATAATATAATATTATAAAATGAAATGAAATGGAATATGAGTTTGAAATATAAAAAAATTGTTTAAAATGAGTTTAAAATGATTTATAAATGTTTTATAAACATTTAAAGGTGTTTTAATGAAGTTTGAAAAGAAATGGAAAAAAGTCAAAAACAGGCGCGTCGCGTAACGGTAGTTCATGATTTCGTGCCGTAAAAGTTAAATAAGTTTACAAGGTGGAATATAGCTCAGAATCATTCGAGATAAGAATTTTCCAGACTATTATATCCATAGTTTTCCAACGAAGAAAGAAAATCAAGAATTCATTAAGTAGATTATAAAATATGTCCAAAACAATTTTCTAAAAATATCGCGGTTTTGTAGTTGGGAATCCAAAAAAAAAAGATTTCTTTAAAAATGATATTTTATAATGTTTTAAAAATATGAAATAAATTCTAAAAATATTTTAAAATGTTTTAAATATATTTAAGTTGAAAAGATTGGTTTCTAACTGATATATTAGTCGTTTTGAAGAATATAGCTTTTAAAACACTATTTGCAACACTTTTCGCAACGCTTTTAAATAACCTTTGAAAAGTAGTTTTAAACTTAACAATTCTTTCCCAAAATTGTGTGAATGATTTTAAAAGAATAATTATGTTTATTTTAAAGATGATTTGGAAGTTTTAATAAGATTTTGAATAAATGGTTAAGAGAAATTATTTGTAACACTTATGTAAAAAGTGAAGAATATTGAATATAATAACAAACTGAGTATGCAGAAACGACTAGTACATTTGTCTCGCCTATGAGAGTTAAACGATAAAATAAGGTGTGTAACTAAGGTTTGGAATGAAGCAACTAGTGCTTTATCTTTTAGACGAGGGGTGGAACAGATCGAAAGAAAAGGCCGGATGCTCTAAAAGATCATATTTTAGTTTTTCCAAGATAAAAAGAAAAAAATTCTTTTTATCGATGATTAGTACGAAGGAATCGGGATCGGATTTGGGTGATTCCTATCCGAAAAACCGGGATCGGATTTGGGTGATTCCTATCCGGAAATCACTTCAAAATAATTTTCGAAACTTCATATATGAACATAACATCTTTTTATCGATGATTAGTATGAAGGAACTAGGTCGAATTTGGGTGATTCCTATCCGAAAAACCGAGATCGGATTTGGGTGATTCCTATCCGAAAATCACTTCAAACTAATTTTCGAAACCTCATATATGAACTTAACATCTTTTTATCGATGATTAGTACGAAGGAACCGGGATCGGATTTGGGTAATTCCTATCCAGAAAAAGGGGATCGGATTAGGGTGATTCATATCCGAAAATCACTTCAAACTAATTTTCAAAATAAATAATATTGAAGACGAAGATCTTCATGATGTAGGACTATTTTCCACTAGTCCCTGGAGGTGAAATTTACCATATCAAAATGGCAGTAGTGCTCTGTTATGAAAATCTTCGATTTACAAGAATATGATTTGAAGTTAAGAAAGAAATATTTGATTAAGATTTAATGAATGATTTGGGAATATTTTCCCTAAGTTAAAAGTTATAACTTGAATATAATAAATCTTTGATTAAGATTCAATGAATGATTTATAAATGTTTTCCTAAGTAAAAGATGAACTGGTTTGGAATTATTCCAAGATAAAAAGAAAGGTAAATAAACCAAATAATTTGACAATGAGGCTTAATGATTCCATATACTCATGAAAAGAAAATGAAATAAATTGAAAAGAATATATCTAAGAAAGATATTTGATTAAATGGAAACATAAAGTAATTGATTAATGATTGATAATCATATATGAACTTAACATCTTTTAATCGATGATTGAATTCGAAGGAACTGGGGTCGGATTTGGGTGATTCCTATCTGAAAACCACTTCGAACAGATCTACGTTCAAAGTAAAACGTGTTTGAAGACAAATGATTTTGAAGATGGAGACCTTTATGATGCAGGGCTATTTTCCACTAGTCCCTAGAGGTGAAAATTACCATATCATATGGTGGCCGCAGTGCTCTGTTATGAAAATCTCTGATGCAAGGACTTCTCACTACTAATGAAGTAGGGGAGTACCTTCGGTTTGTCCTGTTTTTGAACAACTTGTATGGACGAATGTCTGACGTTGCATTCTAAATTGAATTGAGTGATCTCTATAAAACGTATATCTACAAGGTGGCGGAGTAGGCAACTTCTCTTAGCTTAACACCTTTCTCTGAGACATACGAGCTCAGAGGTTATATGTTTGTAGAAATCAGTCATGTGATTATGGAATGGCAATGTGGTATTCAAAGATCAAAGAAGATGTGTTATGTGAAAGGTAATTTTTTACATTAGGCTTCATCACCTGGAAATGATAGAAATAGGGTAGAAGCAGCAGGGCTAAGTCGGTCGCTCCCATTACGAGATGTCATCACCCTTCTAGGTTACTTTATACATGTCTAAGTATGTGGTGAATGTATGACTCGGGATCCCGTTAAAGGTCGGTAATGGCCGGGGTGATGACATATTCGGTACTGTTCCAAAAGGGGTAGGCCGATTCTGTGTTGGTTTATGCATCCGATATCTGGACCCTAGGAGCTTCCCTCTAGAGGTGTACTATCGGAAGGTAGTCCCTTACCTTGTCATTTGTATGGAATCCATTTTCCATAAGTGCCTTCGAATTTGTTTGTAGGGCCTAGTATCTGGAATTTAATAATGGTAACAATTTCGGCTAAGATTAATAAGTTTATTTACAAATGTTTTCAAAGAATGTCATTTGGAAGTAATATCAAATGTTTTGATATATAATGATTTTAGTTATCATAAGGGAAAAACCCTTCCGTATAAAATGTTTTCAAAGGATTTTATTTATAAGGCTGATATATGTCACGGTCATTTAATATTCGAGTTTTCTCATGCTGGTTTATCGAGCCTGATCTGGGTATTTTCAATACTCGGGTCAGATCCGAGTAGTTTTAGGTTTAGTTGAAGACGGTTGGAGTTTCCAGAGGAGAACTGGAGATATTCATATACGTATGGACGTATTCTATTATCCGCTGTAGTTGTTTGATGTTTGTCAGCATTTGTAAGGACAGATGTTTATAACTGTCCAAGCTGAATTTAGGTTAGACTCTGATATATGTAATTTAAAATTTTCCACTGTAAAGATTATTGTTCAATATTACATATTATTCCATTCGTGTGAGATTCTTTTCTATCTATTTTTCGTTTTCTACCCTTAATGATCCGCTTGTTCGTGCAATTTGAGTTGGACATGTGCGGTTTATTGTCGGCTCAAAGGGTACGTAAAAGCGGGCCTTTACATTTTGTATCAGAGCTAAAGGTTAAGCGAGAACCTTGGCTTTGGTAGGGGTAAAGAATCATCAGAGATAGGGTTAGTAATACCCTAGGATGAGTAACTCATTATAGATAGGGTTAGTAACACCCTAGAATGAGTTGAGAGTATTATATATGAGTGTGTATTTGTCAATCTTATATATAAAGGTTTTGTTTTGAAAAATTGGTAAATGAAATAATTTTACCTAGGATTATATTTTGATTACAAAGTATATATTTTGAAAAGTTATATAGTTAGAAATCATGATTAGTGAAATTTAAATATGAACATCTTGTTATTAGAATTTAACAGTTTGAGTATAAGGTGTTTGATAATAAAATTGGTTTAAGAAATGAACATATAAGATAAAAATCTATTTAACAAATAGAAAATGATTATGTAAAAGATAAATGTAAAAGGAATGAAAATTTAAATTCGAGTAATTTAAAAGAATTATGGTAATCAAAATGAAGTTAATTAATATAAGATAAAAGGAATTTATAAATTAAATTTTATAAACAAAAGTAACCTCTAAAGGATTTTGAAAATGGTAATATTTCAAATAAAAAGAGGTATTTTATGATAACTAATTCGATTGGCTCAAAAATAAACTAAAAATGGGCAAGAGATGTGTTCGGATGGTAAACACTTCTCTTAAGTATTACTCTTCTTGTTATGAGCATATATGATACTATTGGTAGTACCTAGTTCCTTGGTAATATTTTGGAGTTACTCGATCTATATATTTTTCTTAAGTTAAAGAGATAATGTGAATCATTAATTGATAAATTGATTAGTAATATTTATAAAAGTGTTAAAACCAAAGATAAATTTATAATCGCTAATTGATAAGAAAAAGTGGGATTCTCGACGATTTCGGACAGTCGATATTTTTTGAATCACACCAAACTCAGAGCTAAAGAATTTATGAAAACTATTGGTAAAAAATAAACAATTGTGAAATGTTTTGAGTAAATGAAATTGGATAAGTATAATTTATAAATGTGATTATAAATAAAAAGGGTTTAAAAGTGGAGAAATTTATAATAGCATTAAATCAGAAATAAATTTTATAATTATGAATGTGAAATGATAGTAACCTACAAAAAAATTTAAATCTATAATTCACCCCGATAAAAAACCAATCGGGAATTTGGGACGTGTATATATACTATTAGGATTTAAAAAGGCACTATACAAAAATAGATTTAAGTCATGAACTTTTTATACACTTAAGTAAAATAATGACCCTTTAAAAAGTAAATTCTAACCTGGAAAATGATTTATTAATGAATTCTAGATATATATATATAAGGATTTGGACTTAAATTTTTAAAAGTGATGGATTTACATAGTTGTGTTTATATGATATAATAAACTAAGTAATAGTTTTACGAAATGATTCATAAACAATATTAGTATTAAAGAAAATATACTAAAAAAATGAATGTGAAAAATAAAGGATGTGAATAAAGAGAATTTGTTATAACTGAGAAAAACCAATAGGAATAAATATGTAATTTATACGTAAATCATTTCATCACACAAATTTTGATCTAATATCCGAGTACGGAACTTTGAGGTGTTTACAGCGATCCGAAAAAGGATTTATCACTCGATTTCTTGATGGCGAGCATTGATGATGGTTTGTGGTTAGTCACTCGAGTTTTCTATCATAGTTGAGAGCTATGCAAGGAAAGCAAGTGTATTTGATCTAAAACCTTGATCAGAGTCCGCACTAGAGGATCCGGGGATCGATACTAGTTCGAAAATAAAGTTGTAGATTGGAATAAAGATCAAATCAGATATATTATACGGATGATTTGGGTACATCTTATGGGTTTACGTTTGTGAAATAATACTTTAGGTAAAATATTATGGGTTTAGGTTCGGGGTAATTTCGGGAACGAAATTCTTTTAAGTAGGGGAGAATGTAATGACCCATAATTTTACCACTTTGAAAATGGAATATTTAATTTATTTAATTTTTCAAATGTAGAATTTTCAAACTTAAACAATCATGTTTTATATAATAAATAAGAATGGTAAACTTATTTTGGATATTGAACAAAGGTTTTGGATTTCCATTATAAAATTGACAAAAGTCGGATTCCGATAAAGTAGGATAAATATTAGAGAATTTTTTTTAAAGGATAAATAATTCATTTTTTAAGATATATAATCCATATCAAAATCATTTGATAATAATAGTAATTTAATTTATAATGTTTCGATAAATATATATATAACTTGTTTTATAAAAGTTGACAAATTTCATCGCATATCGATAAATCGATGTCGTATTTTTACAAATAGATTTGGATATTGTTTTATATTATTTTATAAGTCAAATATACTTGTTTTAATTATTTAAAGGTAATACGAAATTTATTTTGAAGTTTGGTTTACATGAATAAATAGTTTAATTAAAACATCAAAATTTGACCGTAAAACATTTTGTCGAAAATCAACGTTTTGTCGATTAAAAGTTGTCGCAACATTGTCGCACCTTTATTTTCTTATATAGGAACATACATTCAAATAGTATAAGTATTAATTAATCCATTAATCAAGTTTACTTTTGCTAAACAAACTTATAAAATTCTAGAATTTCATTAAGAAAAAGTAAGCACAAAATTCCAAAACATGTCAAATCAAACCAAAACATGGTTTAGAATCTAAAAATTTTAAGAATGATGGAGGATAGTGGAGTACCTGTTGTGGCCGAGCCTTATGGATGTTTGGAGGTGGTGGCCGAGCACTTTGAAGCATGGTGGAAGAGTTTAGGTGATGGTTTGGTGAAGTTAAGATGATTTAGTGAAGTGTTGGATTAAATGAATGTTGGTAGGAAGTTAAATGATTTGGTTAAAGATGAGTACTCGTATTTACTAATTAGTCCATAAATTATTTCAAGTATAATGATTTGAAAGTTTAAATATGTTGGATGATTAAATGTTTGATAACTTGGTTGCAAATTGGTTGATTATGTGATTATTTATATGGTTGATAACTTGGTTTGATAATGATAAGAGAAATGATTATTAATTAACCATAGTTAATTAAATGAGAATTAAATCCGTACAAATATGTGTATGGAAATTATTAGCCTCTTAACGATTTTAAATAATCTAAAAAGGTTCTGATATTATAAAAATATAATATTGTAAAATGAAATGAAATGGAATATAAGTTTGAAATATAAAAAAAATGTATAAAATGTGTTTAAAAGGATTTATAAATGTTTTATAAGCATTTAAAGGTGTTTCAATGAAGTTTGAAAAGAAATGGGAAAAAAGTCAAAACCAGGCGCGTCGCGTAACGGTATTTCGCGATTTCGCGCCGTAAAAGTTAAATAAGTATACAAAGTGGAATATAGCTCGGAATCATTCGAGATAAGAATTTTCTGGACTATTATATCCATAGTTTTCCAAGAAAGAAAGAAAATCAAGAATTCATTAAGTATATTTTAAAATATGTCCAAAAAATTTTTCTAAAAACATCGCGGTTTTGTAGTTTGGAATCCAAAAAAGAGATTTCTTTAAAAATGATATTTTTAAATGTTTTAAAAAATATGAAATAAATTCTAAAAATCGTTTAAAATGTTTTAAAAAAGATTTAATCTGAAAAGACAGATTTCTAAATGATATATAAGTCGTTTTGAAGAATATAGTTTGTAAAACACTATTTGCAACGCTTTTCGCGGCAGGTTTAAATAACATATGAAGTGTAGTTTTAAACTTAACAATTCTTTCCCAAAATTTTTGTGAATGATTTTATAAGAATAATTAAGTATTTTAAAGATGATTTGGAAGTTTTAATAAGATTTTGAATAAATGGTTAAGAGAAATTGTTTGTAACACTTAAGTAAAAAGTGAAGAATATTGAATATAATAACAAACTGAGCATGCGGAAACGACTAGTACATTTTTCCCGCCTGTGAGAGCTAAACGGTAAAACAAGGTGAGTAACTAAGGTTAGGAATGGAGCAACCAGTGCCCTGAACTTACCTGGCATTCGCTTTATCTTTTAGACGAGGGGTGAAACAGATCGAAAGGAAAGCCCAGATGCTCTAAAAGATCATGTTTAATTTTTTTTTCCTTTTATCGACGATTAGTACGAAGGAACCGGGATCGAATTTGTGTGATTCCTATCCGAAAAACCGGGATCGGATTTGTTTGATTCCAATCCAAAAATCACTTCAAACTAATTTTCAAAACCTCATATATGAACTTAACATCTTTTTATCGATGATTAGTATGAAAGAACCAGGAATGGATTTGGTTGATTCCTATCAAAAAAATGGGATTGGATTATGGTGATTCCTATCCGAAAATCACTTCAAACTAATTTTCGAAATAAAACATATTGAAGACGAAGATCTTCATGATGTAGGACTATTTGCCACTAGTCGCTGGAGGTGAAATTTACCATATATAAGGTGGTGGTCATGCTATGTTATGAAAATCTTTGATTTGCAAGAATATGATTTGAAGTTTAGAAAGAAATCTTTGATTAAGATTTAATGAAAGATTTGGGAATATTTTCCCCAAGTTAAAAGTTATGACTTGAATATAAGAAATCTTTGATTAAGATTTAATGAATGATTTGGAAATGTTTCCTAAGTAAAAGATGAACTGATTTGGAATTATTCCAAGATAAAAAGAAAGGTAAATAAACCAAATAATTTGATAAATGAGGCTTAATGATTCCATATACTCATGAAAAGAAAATGAAATAAATTGAAAATAATATATCTAAGACCGATATTTGATTAAATGGAAAGATAAAGTAATCGATTGATGATTGATAATCATATATGAACCTAACATCTTTTAATCGATGATTAGATTCGAAGGAACCGGGGTCGGATTTGGGTAACTCCTATCCGAAAACCACTTCGAACCAATCTACGTTCGGAGTAAATCATGTTTGAAGACAAATGATTTTGAAGATGGAGATCTTCATGATGTAGGGTTGTTTGCCACTAGTCCCTCGAGGTGAAGATTACCATATCATATGGTGGCAGCAGTGCTCTGTTATGAAAATCTCTGATGCAAGGACTTCTCGCTACAAATGGAGTAGGAGAGTACCTTCGGTTTGTCCTGTTCCTGAACAACTTGTATGGACGAATGTCTGAAGTTGCATTCTAAATTGCATTGAGTGATCTCTATAAAACGTATATCTACAAGGTGGCGGAGAAGGCAACTTCTCTTTGCTTAACACCTTTCTCTGAGACATACGAGCTCAAATGTTATATGTTTGTAGAAATCAGTCATGTGATTATGGAATGGGAATGTGGCATTCAAAGATGAAAGAAGATGTGTTATGTGAAAGGTAATTGTTTACCTCTGTCCTCATCACCCGAAAATGACAAAAAGAGGGTAGAAGCAACAGGGCTAAGTAGGTCGCTCCCATTAGGAGATGTCATCACCCTTTTAGATTACTCTACACATGTCTAAGTATGTGGTGAATGTATGACTCGGGATCACGTTAAAGGTTGGTAACGGCCAGGGTGATGACATATTGTACTATCCAGGAAGAGGTAGGCCGGTTTTGTGTTGGTTTAGGCGCCTAGCATATGGACCCTAGGTGCATCCCTCTAGAGGTGTACTGTCGGAAGGTATTCCCTTACCTTGTCATTTGTATGGATTCCATTTTCCATAAGTGCCTTCGGATTTGTTTGTAGAGCCTAGTATCCGGAATTTAATAATGGTAACAATTTCGGCTAAGATTAATAAGTTTATTTGCAAATGTTTTCAAAGAATGTCATTAGAAATAATATCAAATGTTTTGATATAAAAATTTTTAGTTATCATAAGGGAAAAACCCGCCCGTATTTATGTGTGGGCGTGGTCTTATGAGATACTCTTTCTTTTCAAAGGATTTTATTTCCAAGGCTAATATATGACACTGTCATTTAATATTTGAGTTTACTCATGCTGGTTTATCAAGCCTGATCCGATTA
Source organism: Allium fistulosum (assembly GCA_030737815.1). Classification (NCBI taxonomy): domain Eukaryota; kingdom Viridiplantae; phylum Streptophyta; class Magnoliopsida; order Asparagales; family Amaryllidaceae; genus Allium; species Allium fistulosum. The sequence continues at coordinate 537,184,166 of CM060901.1, read as the reverse complement.
TTTTCAATACTCGAGTCAGATCCGAGTAGTTTTAGGTTTAGTTGAAGACGGCTGGAGTTTGTAGAGGAGAGCTGGAGATATTCATCTACGTATGGACGTATTATATCATCTGCTGTAGTTATTTGATGTTTGTGAGCATTTGTAAAGACAGATGTTCATAACCGTCCAAGCTGAATTTAAGTTAGACTTTGATATATGTATTTTAAAATTTTCCACTGTAAAGATTATTATTCAATATTATGTGTTATTCCATTCGTGTGAGATTTTGTTCTGTCTATTTTTTTTCTACCCATAATGATCCGCTTGTTCGTGCAATTTGAGTTGGACATGTGCGGTTTATTGTCGGCTCAAAGGGTACGTAAAAGCGGGCCTTTACATTTCGTATCAGAGCTGAAGTTTAAGCGATAACCTTGGCTTTGGTGGGGTAAAGACTCATCAGAGATAGGGTTAGTAATACCCTTGGATGAGTAACTCATTACAGATAGGGTTAGTAACACCCTAGAATGAGTTGAGAGTATTATATATGAGCGTGTATTTGCCAATGTTATATATAAAGATTTGTTTTGAAAAATTGGTAAAAGAAATAATTTTAACCAGGATTATATTTTGATTACAAAGTATATATTTTGAAAAGTTATATAGTTAGAAATCAAGATTAATGAAATTTAAATATGAACATCTTATGATTAGAATTTCACAGTTTGAGTATAAGGTGTTTGATAATAAGATTGGTTTAAGAATTGAACATATAAGATAAAAATGTGCTTAACAAATAGAAAATGATTATGTAAAAGATAAATGTAAAAGGAACGAGAATTTAAATTCGAGTAATTTAAAAGAATTATGGTAATTTAAATGAAGTTAATTAATGTAAGACAAAAATAATTTATAAAATAATTTTTATAGACAAAAGTAATCTCTAAAGTATTTTGAAAATGGTATTATTTCAAATAGAAAGAGGTATTTTATGATAACTAATTCGATTGGCTCAAAAATAAACTAAAAATGGGCAAGAGATGTGTTCGGATGGTAAACACTTCTCTTAAGTATTACTCTTCTTGTTATGAGCATATATGATACTATTAGTAGTACCCAGTTCCTTGGTATTATTTTGGAGTTACTCGATCTATATAATTTTCTTAAGTTAAAGAGATAATGTGAATCGTTAATTGATAAATATGATTAGTAATATCTATAAAAGTGCTTAAACCAAAGATAAATTTGGAATCACTAATTGATAAGATAAAGCGGGATTATCGATGATTTTGGACAGTCGAAATTTTTTGAATCACACCAAACTCAGAGCTAAGGAATTTATGAAAACTTTTGGTAAAAGATAAACAATTGTTAAATTTTTTGATTAAATGGAATTGGATAAGTAAAATTTATAAATATGATTATAAATAAAAAGGATTTAAAAGTGGAGAAATTTATAATAGCATTAAATCAGAAATAAAATTTATAATTATGAATTTGAAATGATAGTAACCTACAACAAATTTTAAATCTATAATTCACCGGATATAAAACCAATCGGGAATTTGGGATGTGTATCTATACTATTAGGATGTAAAAGGGTATTATACAAAAATAGATTTATGTCATGAACTATTTATACACTTAAGTAAAATAATGACTCTTTAAAAAGGAAATTCTAACCTGGAAAATGTTTTATTAATGAATTCTAACATTAATTAAGGATTTGGACTTAAATTTTTAAAAGTGATGGATTTACATAGTTGTGTACATAAGTTATAATAAACTAAGTAATAGTTTTACGAAATGATTCATAATCAATATTTGTATTAAAGAAAATATACTATAAAAATGAATGTCAAAAATAAAGGATGTGAATAAAGAGAATTTGGTATAACTGAGAAAAACCAATAGGAATAAATATGTAATTTATATGTAAATCATTTTGTCGCACAAATTTTGATCTAATATCCGAGTACGGAACTTTGAGGTGTTTACACCGATCCGAAAAAGGATTTATCACTCGATTTCTTGATGGCAAGCATTGATGATGATTTGTGGTTAGTTACTCGAGTTTTCTATCATAGTTGAGAGCTATGCAAGGAAAGCAAGTGTATCTGATCTAGAAGCTTGATCAGGGTCCGCACTAGAGGATCCGGGGATCGATACTAGTTCGAAAATAAAGTTGTAGATTCGAATAGAAGATCAAATCAGATATATTATACGGATGATTTGGGTACATCTTATGGGTTTAAGTTTGTGAAATAATGATTTAGGTAAAATATTGTGGGTTTAGGTTCGGGGTAATTTCGGGGACAAAATTCTTTTAAGTAGGGGAGAATGTAACGACCCATAATTTTACCACTTTGAAAATGGAATATTTAATTTATTTAAATATTCAAATGTAGAATTTTAAAACTTAAATAATCATGTTTTATATGATAAATAAGAACAGTAAACTTATTTTGGATATTGAATAAAGGTTTTAGATTTCCATTATAAAATTGACAAAAGTCGGATTCCAATAAAGTAGGATAAATATTCGAGAAATTAGTTTTAAAGGATAAATAATTCTTTTTTTAATATATATAATCCAAATCAAACTCATTTGATAATAATAGTAATTTAATTTATAATGGTTCGATAAATATGTATAAAACTTGTTTTATAAAAGTTGACAAATTTCGTCGCATATCGATAAATCGATGTCGTATTTTTACAAATAGATTTGGATATTATTTTATAAATCAAATATACTTGTTTTAATTATTTAAGGATAATAAGAAATATTTTTTGAAGTTTGGTTCACATGAATAAATAGTTTAACTAAAATATCAAAATGTGGCCATAAAACATTTTGTCGAAAATCAACGTTTTGTCGATTAAAAGTTGTCGCAATGTTGTCACACCTTTTTTTCTTATATAGGAACTTATATTCAAATACTATAAGTATTAATTAATTCACTAATCAAGTTTGCTTTTACTAAACGTACTTAGGAAATTCTAGAATTTCATTAAGAAAAAGCAAGAACAAAATTCCAAAACATGTCAAATCAAACCAAAACGTGGTTTAGAATCTAAAAAGTGGAAGAATGATGGAGGATGGTGGAGAACCTGTTGTGGCCGAGCCTTATGGATGTTTGGAGGTGGTGGCCGAGCACTTTGAAGCAAGGTAGAAGAGTTTAAGTGATGGTTTGGTGAAGTTAAGATGATTTAGTGAAGTGTTGGATTAAATGAGTGTTGGTAGGAAGTTAAACGATTTGGTTAAATGTGAGTCTTGTATTTACTAATTAATCCATAAATTATTTCAAGTATAATGATTTGAAAGTTTAAATATGTTGGATGAATAAATGTTTGATAACTTGGTTACAAATTGGTTGATTATGTGATTGTTTATATAGTTGATAAATTGGTTTGATAATGACAAGAGAAATGATTAGTAATTAACCATAGTTAATTAAATGAGAATTAAATCCGTACAAATATGTGTATGGAAATTATTTAGCCTCCTAATGATTTTAGATAATCTAAAAAGGTTTAAAATGATATTATAATAATATAATATTATAAAATGAAATGAAATAGAATCCAAGTTTGAAATATAAAAATATTGTTTAAAATGAGTTTAAAAAGAAATGGAAAAAAGTCAAAAACATGCGCGTCGCATACGGTAGTTCGCGATTTCGCGCCGTAAAAGTTAAATAAGTATACAAAGTGGAATATAGCTCGGAATCATTCGAGATAAGAATTTTCCAGAATATTATATCCATAGTTTTCCAACGAAGAAAGAAAATCAATAATTCATTAAGTAGATTTTAAAATTTGTCCAAAACAATTTTCTAAAAACATCACGGTTTTGTAGTTTGGAATCCAAAAAAGAGATTTCTTTAAAAATGATATTTTTAAATGTTTTAAAAATATGAAATAAATTTTAAAAACCTTTTAAAATGTTTTAAAAGAGATTTAAGTTTAAATATTGGTTTCTACATGATATATAAGTCGTTTTGAAGAATATAGTTTTTAAAACACTATTTGCTACACTTTTCGCAGTAGTTTTAAATAACCTTTGAAGTGTGTTTATAAACTTAACAATTCTTTCCCAAAATTTGTGTGAATAAATTTAAAAGAATTATTAAGTATTTTAAAAATGATTTAGAAGTTTTAATAAGATTTTGAATAAATGGTTAAGAGAAAAATTTTGTAACACTTGAGTAAAAAGTGAAGAATATTGAATATAATAACAAATTGAGTATGCGGAAATGACTAGTACATTTGTCCTGCCTGTGGGAGCTAAATGGTAAAACAAGGTGTGTAACTAAGGTTAGGAATGGAGCAACCAGTGCCCTAAACTTACCTGGCCTTCGCTTTATCTTTTAGACGAGGGGTGGAACAGATTGAAAGGAAAGCCCGGATGCTCTAAAAGATCATGTTTTAGTTTTTCCAAGATAAAATTTTCCTTTTATCGATGATTAGTACAAAGGAACCAGGATCGGATTTGGGTGATTCCTATCGAAAATCACTTCAAACTAATTTTCGAAATTTCATATATGAACTTAACGTCTTTTTATAGATGATTTGTACGAAGGAACCGGGATCGGATTTGGGTGATTCCTATCCGAAAATCACTTCAAACTAATTTTTGAAACTTCATATATGAACTTAACATCTTTTTATCGATGATTAGTACGAAGGAACCGGGATCGGATTTGGATGATTCCTATTCGAAAAACCGGTATCATGTATTAGTGATTCCTATCTGAAAATCACTTCAAACTAATTTTCGAAACCTTATATATGAGCTTAACATCTTTTTATCGATGATTAGTACGAAAGAACTGGGATTAGATTTGGGTGATTCCTATCCAAAAAAAGGGATCAGATTTGGGTGATTCCTATCCGAAAATCACTTCAAACTAATTTTCGAAATAAAACATATTGAAGACGAAAATCTTCATGATGTAGGACTATTTGCCACTAGTCCATGGAGGTGAAATTTACCATATCTAAGGTGGCAGTAGTTCTCTGTTATGAAAATCTTCGATTTGCAAGAATATGATTTGAAGTTAAGGAAGAAATCTTTGATTAAAATTTAATGAATGATTTGGGAATATTTTCCCTAAGTTAAAAGTTATAACTTGAATATAAGAAATCTTTGATTAAGATTTAATGAATGATTTGAAAATGTTTTCCTAAGTAAAAGAAAAACTGCTTCGGAATTATTCCAAGATAAAAAGAAAGGTAAATAAACCAAATAATTTGATAAATGAAGCTTAATGATTCCATATACTCATGAGAAGAAAATAAATAAATTGAAAAGAATATATCTAAGAAAGATATTTGATTAAACGAAAAGATAAAGTAATTAATTGATGATTGATAATCGTATATGAACTTAACATCTTTTAATCGATGATTAGATTCGAAGGAACCAGGGACGGATTTGGGTGATTCCTATCCGAAAACCACTTCAAACCTATCTATGTTTGAAGTAAAACGTGTTTGAAGACAAATGATTTTGAAGATGGAGATCTTCATGATGTAAGGCTGTTTGCCACTAGTCCCTCGAGGTGAAAATTACCATATCGTATGGTGGCAGAGTGCTATGTTATGAAAATTTCTGATGCAAGGGCTTCTCGCTACTAATGGAGTAGGAGAGTACCTTCGTTTTGTCCTATTCCTGGACAACTTGTATGGACCAATGTCTGACGTTGAATTCTAAATTGCATTGAGTGATCTCTATAAAACACATATCTACATGGTGGCGGAGAAGGCAACTTCTCTTAGCTTAACACCTTTCTCTGAGACATACGAGCTCAGAGGTTATATGTTTGTAGAAATCAGTCATGTGATTATGGAATGGAAATGTGGCATTCAAAGAATAAAGAAGATGTGTTATGTGAAAGGTAATAGTTTACCTCAGACCTTATCATCCGGAAATGACAGAAACAGGGTAGAAGCGGTAGGGCTAAGTGGGTCGCTCCCATTAGGAGATGTCATAACCCTTCTAAATTACTCTACCCATGTCTAAGTATGTGTTGAATGTATGACTCGGGATCCCGTTAAAGGTCGGTAACGGCCGGGGTGATGACATATTCGGTACTATCCAAGAAAGGGTAGGCCGGTTTTGTGTTGGTTTAGGCGCTCAGTATCTGGACCCTAGGTGCATCCCTCTAGAGGTGTACTATCGGAAGGTAGTCCCTTACCTTGTCATTTGTATGGAATCCATTTTCCATAAGTGCCTTCGGATTTGTTTGTAGAGCCTAATATCCGAAATTTAATAATGGTAACAATTTCGTCTAAGATTAATAAGTTTATTTGCAAATGTTTTCAAAGAATGTCATTAGAAATAATATCAAATGTTATGATATAAAAAGGTTTTAGTTATCATAAGGTAATAACCCACCGTATTTATGTGTGGGCGTGGTCTTATGAGATACTCTTTCTTTTCAAAGGAATTTATTTCCAAGGCTGATATATGACACTGTCATTTAATATTTGAGTTTTCTCACGCTGGTTTATCAAGCCTGATCCGGGTATTTTCAATACTCGGGTCAGATCCGAGTAGCTTCAGGTTTAGTTGAAGACGGCTGGAGTTTGCAGAGGAGAGCTGGAGATATTCATCTACATATGACGTATTCTATTATCCGCTGCAGTTGTTTGATGTTTGTCAGCATTTGTAAGGACAATTGTTTATAACTGTCCAAGCTGAATTTAGGTTAGACTTTGATATATGTATTTTAAAATTTTCAGCTTTAAAGATTATTGTTCAATATTATATGTTATTCCATTCGTGTGAGATTCTGTTTTGTCTATTATTATTTTTCTACCCTTAATGATCCACTTGTTCGTGCAATTTGAGTTGGACATGTGTGGTTTATTGTCGGCTCAAAGTGTACGGAAAGCGGTCCTTTACAAGAACTGTTGATATGTCTATTAGGAACTCCATTCACTGGGATTGAAAAGGTAGGGGTAGTAATACAATCACTAATCAACTCAATCGGTTTGTTTGGGAACCCCATACTTCTAAGCATGTGAAGGATAAAATGTCGGTTTATCCTATCATATGCCTTGTGGAGGTCAACTTTTAAATAAAAATTGTTTGCACCCTTCTTATTGAAGTCTCTGATAAGTTCATGTGCTATTAGCGAATTTTCACAAATGCTTCTGCCTTTGATAAATGCACTTTAACACTCAACAATGAAGTCTGGTAAGATTTTTTAATTCTATTGCATATGATCTTGCTAAGGATTTTATAAATAATGTTATAGGAGGCAATCGATCTATAATCTTCAATCTTTGCAGGGTTTTCCATCTTTGGCATCAAACAAATAAAATTATGGTTTATTTCATTCAGAATTTTACCAGATTGGAATGATTCTTGCATGGATGATACTGTGTAGTGTTTTAGGTCCCCCAGTGTCGTTTGTAGAACTCGGACACCGGCCCATCTAAGCCAAGAGCGGAGTCTTAATGGATGGAGTCGAGGGCAGTCCAAACTTCATTTTAAGTGATTCCCCTACGCAGCATACGCCTTCCATTGGAATTCATCGGTCTTTTGCAGTTAATTAGTGGTAAGTTGCTTTCAGAATAACCATTGTAAAGTTTAGTGTAATATTTAAAAACCTCTGCCTCTAACACCGATAGTTATTGCATTGGTTGCCATCTTGTTTAAGATATTGAAAATTTATGTAGAGTTTCTTCTGATAGACATTTTTGTGTAAAATAATTTAGTGCACTCATCCCCTTCTGTTAACCACTTTTCTTTTGCATGTTGCCTAAATTTAATGGCTTTTATCTTCAATGCCTCTTTGAGTTTATCCTGGATTTTCTAATATGTATTCCATGCGTCTACATTTGAGGAACCCGAGTCTATCTCGAGAAGATATTTTTCACATTATTTCTAAAGATTTGAAATGTTGTATTGTCTCTCGGTCTGCATTTCTTCCAATCCTTCAATCTTTGTTTGATGCATTTTACAATATCTTGAAGTTTAAATAAATGATAGCCATCTACTAACTCACAAGCATTAAAATTAACTGCTTTGTCATACCCATCAATCATGTTCCATTCATTTGCGTATCTGAAAGGATGACCTTTCTTCGTAGAAGGTCTATTAGTTAAGAGAATGTGAAGAGGACTATGGTCACTAGTCGAGCTTGGTAATATGCTAACTTTAATATCAGAGAATAGGTTCATACAATCAAAGTTAATCAGCACTCTATCGAGTTTACACATTATTCTTACATTCTCCACTTCTCCATGTGAATTGCATGCCGAAGTGGATAGGCTCAACAAGCCTAGTAGATAACACACAATTGTTAAATTCAGACAGTTGGGTGACCCTTAATGTAAGTCCACCTCTTTTCTCTTCTACTTTTAGAACCGCATTAAAATCTTATAGAACAATCCAAGGACCATGAATTGATGAAGCTATATTTTTAAGACTGTTCCATAGTGTTGTTATACTAGACGCAAGATCACTAGCATACAAACAAGAAATATATATAGTAAGACCACCCGAGTTAGTAGCTTTTAAAGTTATTTGTTGATCCTCCTTATAACGAATTTGCATCTACCATATCACCTTATCTTTACTACTAGTAAAGAGAATTCATTAAATAAATTTACTCGGTGCCTTTCTAAAATTACAAATATACCTTTTTACATCTCATAAAGAAATAGTGTTCAAATATTGGGAGGTAGCCTGTTATTTTCTAAGTACAACTATTAATCACCAAGAAAAACTAAAATATATGTTCATAAGCTGAAGTACCCAGTGTTTCATATTGTCTATAATTTATGTAGGAGTTCATCGGTTGAAGTCTCGCCTGATTCCGAGTTAGTATGAAGAAGTTATTGCAGTCTGAACAAAAATAGCGGCTTCTGCCTAGGCGGAGTTCAAATATGAGGATGTAGCTTGTTATTTTCTAAGTACAATTATTAGTCACCACGGAGAACTACAGTGTGCATTCAAGTGATGAAATATCCAAGTGTTCCATATTGTCTGTAATCTATGTGGGAGTTCATTGGTCGAAATCTCGCCTAATTCTTAGTTAGTATGAAGAAATTATTGCAGTAAGAACAAAAAATAGCGTCTTCTGTCTAGGCGGAGTTCAAATATGGGGATGTAGCCTATTAATTTCTAAGTAAAATTGTTAATCACCATGGAGAACTACGGTATACGTTCATAAGCTGAAGTATCCAAGTGTTCCATATTGTCTATAATTTAGGTGGGAGTACATCAGTAGAAGTCTCACCTGATTCCGAGTTAGTATGAAAAAATTAATGCAATTCAAAAAAAATGCGGCTTTTGCATAGGCGGAGTTCAAATATGGAGATGTAGCCTGTTATTTTCTAAGTACAACTATTAGTCACCATGGAGAACTACAGTGTTGTTAACAAGATGAAGTATCTGAGTGATCCATATTGTCCATAATTTAGGTGGAGTTCATCGGTCGAAATCTCGCCTGATTCCGAGTTGGCATGAAGAAGTTATTACAGTCTGAACAAAAAAATAGGGGCTTCTACCTAGGCGGAGTTCAGATATGAGGATGTAGTCTGTTATTTTCTAAGTACAACTGTTAGTCACCATAGAAACTACAATGCCCATTCAAGAGATGAAATATCCAAGTGCTCCGTATTGTTCGTAATTTAGGTGGGAGTTCATCGGTCGAAGTTTTGCCTGATTCCGAGTTAGTATGAAGAAGTTATTGTTGTATGGACAAAAAAATAGTGGCTTCTGCCTAGGCAAAGTTCAAATATGTGGATGTAGCCTGTTATTTTCTATGTACAACTATTAATCACCATGGAGAACGATGATATACATTCATAAGCTGAAGTATCCAAGTGTTTCATATTGTCCGTAATTTAGGTGGGAGTTGTAACGACCCGTAAATTTCAACTGTTTTAATAATGTAATTACTTGAAATTTTGTGAAATTTTAAACGATAAAATTTTGAAATAAAATTTGATATTTGAAATACGTCTAGTTAAACATAGCAACTGGTAAATTTTCGTCCGAAAATACGAAAGTTTATTTCGCGCGTAAATTCACTTCAATTTAACCAGTTAAAAAGCGATGAAAATAAAATGTTTCCGAAACCTAAATATTTTTACATAGAAAAATTCTAAACCATCTTCTGAGCAAGATGTCAGTTTGTCGTTTTCCCAAATTCGGACATTTATTGCTCCGTCGATCTTATTTTTCAGCGTTTTTCTTGCATTTTCCGCTATTAAAAATTTCGAATTTTTATAATCCGATCGTACCACTGATATCTGTATGCCGTTTTGATCGTTTCATCACGTTGATCTCAGTGGTATATTCGTTTGTGTATTTTGGTGTTCGGTACGTGGCGAAAACGCGTAAACGAGTCACCATATCGGTATCAATTCTGGACCTTTTGTTTGCCCTGTGCCTTTTTGATTTTTCCAACGTTTAATTCAAAAGCTTTTGCCATTAATATTCTTTTTGGAACTTTGCTATTCCCAAGTACATATTTTTTCACGTTACTTCAAATTAAAGACCATTGGTATTATTTTGAAACTCTCTATCTTTAATCTCTACTGCGCCTATTCCTTCTCCCCACCCTCCCTTTCCATTCTCTGTTGTTCCCATGGCCTCAACAAGGAAACCCTCCTTCATCTCCAATCTCTTCCCCTCTCCTTGCACCGCCAATACCCTTCAAAGTCGAACACCGTGCTTCCTCGTCCACCAGCGCCTTGCTCCTCCCTGACTTCCGCCACCTCCCCTCCATGCCAGCAGATCGCACGCGACCGTCACCACAAAACCCGACCTTCAACTCACCTTCTATCTGCAAAACAAAAGGAAGCCCGCTCCCTCTCTTCTCTTCCACTTTCCATGAGGCCGATAGCCCCACACCAGTGCACAGCCGCCCTTCTTTCCTCCCTGGCCGCCTTTGACCCACCTCCTCACCCCTCCGGTCGTACCCTACGAGCACAGCTTTCAACACGCAACACCTCCTCCTCTCCTCCAACTCGAGCCTGTCTCGGCCTTCACACAGCAAGTGCCAGTAGCCACTTGTTTTCCACCAACTGTCTGCGTTTTTGTTCACCCTAGCCAGCTCGCCTTGCATCATTTGTCTGGCCTTTGTATTGTATATATATAATACAATGCAACCAGTATTTCAAATTTTAAAGGTATATATATTGCAGCCTTATGTTTGATTGTCATATAAGTATTGTTTCATAAATATTGTTTTAAGCATTTTTTTATGATATATATATATATAGTCAAATTTTGGCATCTTTAAGTATATTTTTACATGAGCCTTTGGTTGATATTTGAAAAAATCATATAATATGTAAGTTTTATATATATTAATATTTATATAGCTAGGTGTGTGTTTTGGATAACTTATACACATTGATTTTTTTTAACGAACAGTGTTTAAGAAAGGTTGAGGCTGAAATAAAACATATGTACTTCATGTGGTTTTAAATATATATATGTATATATTTTATCTTATAATAGTATATATAATAATTAGGTTATATATTAGAATGCATATATCTAATGTTCTGTATATCTATATCTGTAGATATATATAGATGTTTAACTTTTGGTCTTGCTGATTTTTGGTTTATGAGAAATGGTTGTGTGTGTGTGTGTATTTCAAGTTAGAATCTGTTGTTTATATTAGAGTGTACAAGTTATAGATAAAGTTAGTTATATAAGTTGTATATTGCTAAGTATTTTAGTTACTGTAGGCATTGTTTATAATATATATACGTATACAGTGTATACAATGTTTATAAGGTTATTTGTAACATATAAGTATAACGGGTTTGAATGGATACTATGTTTACCGGTACATATTATAAAATATAAGATTTGGTTATATAAGGTTGTACTATGCGCTGGTATATTTAGAGCGTCTATATATGTTTGACTGCATATGCATACACAAGTTGTAAATGTCATAGGTTAGTTTATTTTATATATTTGTGACTTGTTTTTTTTTGAGGTTATGTTTCGGTTCTGTAATTGTTTTTTTATCTAACATTTCGTATTATATTCTATATGAAGTTATATATATAGTTTTGGAAAAGAAATATGTCCAGTTCATGTTGCATGGTTTATATTTGGAATATGAGTATAAAACGTTGTTGTGTTAAACGCATTACAGTATATAAATTGTTTTAAAAATATAGGATGTCTGATAATACATATGCAACGGATACTTCAAGTATATGTATACAAGTACAATAATAGGTAAGTTTGTATATATATAGGCTTAGTCTGCATATATGTTAAGTCTGCACATATAAGTCTAGTTGTTTTACTGTTGCATGCATATGTAAGTTTTCGACCTGTTCAGTTTGTCATTTTATTTTATTTTCAGTTTTACAGTTATATAAAAATAGTAATAATAATAATAATAATAAGATATAAGTATTTTTATTATTTATGTATAACGATATGATTTACATTTTTGTTTTAATTTTGTCAAACTGATTTTTGATCGTTTCACTGATTTCTCATTATCAACTCGTCTGTTAAATTCGTGTCAATCTGCTTTGCTCTGAAATTCGTGCTTGGATTCGTAACTCGATTCAATCGTCAAAATCCTCTCTAGCCTCGAAAGGTGAGCAATCACTCACGATTAACGTTCTTTTATTTATTAAATTTGATTTCAATTGGAACGACAATTGAAATATGCTGCTGTTAGTTAATTACACTGTTATATATGCTATTGCCTGTATCAGTTCACCTGTGACATCTGACACCATTATCTGTTAATTATTTATGCGATGATAATACAGTTTGGCTGATAATTGATTGATTGTTGATGTTTATATTGGACGATAAATTGTTAATGTTAAAATGATAAACAATATGAAATTGAACTTGATATAGGATAATTAAATGTTAAATTTGATTAACTGACATTTGTATAATATGACCCCTTTAACTGTTGAATTTATTGACACGTAGAATTTGTTTAATTACATTTTGAACCACTGAATGTATGTTGTTAAATTGATGATGTATGAAATTGTAAATTGAATGACAAGTGAAAAACCGTAATGTAATAATCTTTAATCTACATGAAATGATAGTGTGGATTCTAGAAATAATTATATTAATTCGTACAAATAACAATGCGAATTAATATGGTTATTTCGGGATTATTTGAATTGATTATTGGATTATTATTGTTTGTTGTTATTGCTTGTTTATTTACTTTGACACCATCCCAGTTATCACACTGCAAGTTCCCTTTGTATGTTTTGATTTTGAATTGAATTGGAATCGGGTTGAAATGATAAATACCCAAATTGAACTTTGTCCTAGGATAGAGAATTAAATAAAACCCGATTGGTCAATAATTTGATTTGAAATTAAATCGAAGATTTTATTTGAATAAATAATATGGTTTTGGAATGAAGTTGAAATTTGAATTCTCAATGAATGGAAATGTTAATATTTAAAATCTGAAGCAAATTATTAAAAATATAATTGATGAAAGAATGTTGTTTAATTTTAGGAATGATTGAATTAAGTTTGAAATTATTAAACTTTGGAATGATTTAATAATTAAGTTTGAAATTATAATTAAGTTTGAAATTATTAAACTTTGAAATGATTTAATAATTAAGTTTGAAATTATAATTAAGTTTGAAATTATTAAACTTTGAATTATTTAATAATTAATAAGGTTGAATTATTTAATGATTAAATTGAATTGAATTCTTTAAATAGTGAAATTGAACTTTTGAATAAGTAAATGTTTCTTCGTAAATAATTGAAATTGAGTTTTCTTTATTAATTAAGTTTTGAAAAATTATTTAAGTAAGTAAATAAGTGAAATGGAATTTCTTTAACAAGAAATGAAAATGTGATATTTTTGGAATTAATGTAAGATTTGAAATTGAAAGAATTGATTTGACGAATTTAATTGAATTCAATTTGTAAGTTTTGATTTGATGAAGTTGAATTTAAATAATGGATTTAATGAATTGGAAATTTAATAGAAATTGTTTTGAATGGAAAAATTTACTTAATGAATATTGAATAAAATCGATAAATGAAGTTAAATTGATTTGAATGATAAATTAAATTAATTTAAATGTTTTCGAAATGAAACTTATACGAACTTGAATCAATATTTGAATGGTTTTAAATAAAGATATTGAAATTGAATTATAAGATTTTGAAATGGTAAATTGAAGTTTTGAAATGTAAATTTTGGAAATTGATTTCGAAAGACAAATGAAATGTTGATTTACAAATTCTATTTGAAATTGAAATTGATTTGGTTTTGAAATAAATAAACTACCAATCGGTGTAATAATTACGAAAGTTATTAAAGAGACCGGAATTCGGTTATGGATATACTCTCTATCTAAACCGAAAACCACTTTAATAACTATACGCGGAGTGATGATCCAGAATGAAGTGGTTGGAATGGTGATCGTGTTGACTGAAGAAAGAGAACGATAATGGATAGCCTTGACACTTGTGTCAAATTGGAAATGACTAAAACAGGAGCTGTGCCGGGCCAATGGAGGATTAGCTACCTCAAGTGGACACACTTCTTCGAACTACTTATACTTGTTGTCGATTGGTGCACCCTTGATTTGGGAGTGTTGTTTCACGGTGTTGCGGGCGCTGCGGCGTTGCGTTCTCACCAGTCCGGATCAGGCGAACGGTAGTATCACTACCTTGGGTATTGCCTCATGTGCCTTGTCATACTTGTATTCCATTTATGCGCGACCACTACGATTTTGATTTGTACCTTTAGTATATGGATTGCCCTCTGGTGACTTCCGGTTTTGTGGAAACTACGGTCTTGTATATGCTTTTGGGAATAAAAATGTGTTAAGGGTGGAATGGGCCATGACTTAACGCTATTTTGATATCTTTTATATTACTGATAGACATTATCTACTTAGCGTATATTACTACATAGTAGATAGTTTGACGGATCCTTAAAGGATGGTTATTCCAAACATCCTTTGAGTTACTTGTATTTCAATTGCTATTTCACTTGAGTTGGATTTATTAATATAAGAATGTTAATCCTGACTCGAGTGTCTTGTGTTTTTGCTTTACGCTCGGGTCAGACTGAGTGGTCCAGTATTCGAGACTCACCTTTGGAGTTGGAGCTTTGCTTGAAGATCCAGCCATCTATTCTGCTTCCAGTATTCGATGATTCCAGTGATGTATTCTGATTTGTATCTGATGTATCATATTACACTTCCGTTGTATCTGGTTTAACTCTGATGTAACTTATACATTTATATAGTAGCTTCATGAACTACTATCTCTTTTATTTCCGCTGCACTTATTACTCTGTGTCTGCGATCTGTGATTATATTTATTTACTGTATATGTTCAGTTTTGCCAAATTTAAATTAACAACGCGGTATTTTGAGCAATTCAACTCCGGCATGAGTGTCTACCTATACACTTATAATGGATGCGAATGGTCCAAAATGTCGGGTCGTTACAGGAGTACATCTGTCGAAGTCCCACCTGATTTCGAGTTAGTATGAAGAAGTTAATGCAGTCTGAATAAAAAATAGCGGCTTTTGCCTAGGCAGAGTTCAAACATGGAGATGTAGCCTGTTATTTTCTAAGTAGAACTGTTAGCCACCATGAAGAACTACAGTGTGCATTCACAAGACGAAGTATCCGAATGTTCCATATTGTCAATAATTTAGGTGGGAGTTCATCGGTCGAAATCTCATCTGATTCCGAGTTAGTATGGAAGAAGCTGCTATTTTTTTGTTTTTACCGCAATAACTTCTTCGCTTCTGCCTAGGTGGAGTTCAATATGGGGATGTAGCATGTTATTTTCTAAGTACAACTGTTAGTCACCATGGAGAACTACATTGTGCATTCACAAGATGAACTATCCGAGTGATCCATATTGTCCGTAATTTAGGTGGTAGTTCATCGGTCAAAGCCTCGCATGATTTCAAGTTATTATAAAGAAGTTGTTGCAGTTTGAACATAAAAATAGCGGCTTCTGCCTAGGCGGAGTTCAAATATGGGGATATAGCCTGTTATTTTCTTAGTACAACTATTAGTCACCATGGAGAACTACAGTGTGCATTCACAAGATGAAGTTTCCGAGATTCCATATTGTTTGTAATTTAGGTGGGAGTTCATCGGTCAAAATCTCGCCTGATTTCGAGTTATTATAAAGAAGTTATTGTAGCTTGAACAAAAAAATAGCGGCTTCTGCCTAGGCGGAGTTCAAATATGGAGATGTAGCTTGTTATTTTCTAAGTACAACTGTTAATTACCATGGAGAACTATGGTATGTGTTCACAAAATGAAGTATCCAAGTAAAAAAAATTCAAATTTTCAATATTATTTTTTTTCAAAATTTATATTTTTGAATTTTATGTTTTTAATAAACGGGTTAATGGGTTACCCATTTATAACCTTTTTAAAAATGGGTCAACCTGTTTATTACCTATTTAATAAAGATTCATGAATGAGTTGACCTAACTCATTTATAAGTTGGATAAATGGGTTGGGTTAATGGGTTGGGTCATTTTTTGACACGTTTATGGTAATTGGATCCTTGATCGGCTATAGTTGCTAAAATTATTTGAATTGAACTATCTCTCGATTTGCATGCCATCTGTTCATGGGCCATGTTTTTAATCTTCATGGCATCATCTCAGCTCAATTAGATGTTATTGGAACAACTTCTTTCTTCATCCTCGAGCTTATGTACAACTACAATTAATATATTTTGGATGATATAGGACTAATTAAAACAATTAGAATGTGTTTAATGTTGCCTAGGACAACGATAAAGAGACAAACAATGATTTATTATACGTATAACCTCAATAATTAATTCTTGCCCCTATTTAAATACAAGTGCATGTATAAACCAATAACTTTTATACTTCCTCTTTTGATTCTTTTCATGTCTATTCTTTGAGGTTCATGTTTCCTTTCTTGAATGCCGGAACAAATGAAGAGAAAAATCATTAAAATGGAAATAAAATATAAAGATTTTACTCGGGTAATTAAATCTACTAAAATAAATAGTAAAAACTTCAGAATGACAAATATTAAATTACTGTTTTCCAAAAGGAAAAATAGTAATTTGAAAGCTAGTTTCCGCAAGAGTAACTTGAAAGCATAAAAGACAAAAATCTACAAAAGAGTGGTAAGGAAACAATTAATCGTTGATATATATTGATACATTTTCTCATAGCTCACATTAGCTAAAAGAGCATAAGCATGTAAAAATACAAGTACTATTTCATTTTCAGTAGTATAAAGTAAAGTAAAACAAAAGAAAGGAATGATAAACTACAAATGCTTTCAAGTTATTGGTTCTGTGAATGTTCTTTAGTTGTCTCAGTCTTCTCGATCGTTGCCTCAGGTTCAGTTTATGCTAGCATTGCTACTATCAAATCTACTTCCACATGTGCAACTATAAACGCATGCACGTTGTGATTAAATGCAGACCCACCTGGGCGTGCATATATACTCGTCCCACATAATGAGAATTCTTCATTTACTACCCATGTCATTATTATGAACATATTCCCACTCACTACCCATAGTTTTTTAGAAGAATCTTAGATTGTCATCATTAAACTTGTTTTCTAGTATGCCCATAATTGAAGGTAACAATGACCTTCTAAGATTGAAGAGGTCTAATTTACGGGCATCATTGTTTAGACGTCTTACATTCAAATTAATTATGACATTTAGATTGAAGAAGATTGGCTCCTCAATTTGTCTGGGAGAATCCCCTTGCAAACTAGTTGCCTTGCGTTTCTGCATTTTACCTTTGAACTACTGCTCGCAACTTTGGTTTGGTTTTGTATATGTTTCCCCTGTACTCCTCTTCTGACTCCTCCTCTGACATACTTAGATCAATATTTAGCTTACTTAAGTTTTCTGTATTTCAAACAACTTCTCAGATGGGCCTTCAGCAAGGCATGGATCTATTGACACCCCCTGGGTACCTTTTCAGTCTCAACCTAGGCCGAGTCTTTACCAGCTATTTCCAAATGAGCCTCTTACACCTGTACTATAGCTGGACTAGGATGTGTGTTGAAAGTTGGGTCTTGTGTGTCTTGCTGATGTAAATTATTAGTATGTAGCGGGGAAACCTTAATAGCCTTTATGTGTTCTTCCATAGGAGAAGAACTCATGTTTTTGTCTTGGCTGCTTTGACCTATACATAAGTTGCTATCTGAACTGTTACTTTCTTTTCTTTTCCACATCTGTAACGACCCATTATTTTGGACCATTCAAATCGACAATAAATCCACACATGTCTGACTTGAATAATTCAAAATAACAGATTGTAATAAAAATTTGGCAAAACTCAGCATATGCAGTAAATAAATCAATCACAGAATCACAGACACAGAGTAATACCATAATACGTAGCGGAATAGATAAAATAGTAGTTCATGAAGCTACTATATACAACATCAGAGTTAAATAAAATACAACAGAATATCTCAAATGTAGTGAAGTCTCCAATACAACAGATGACTTCTCTGAACGAATCAACTAGAAGAGCTGAAAGCTGAGGCGATAGTTGGATCTCCAAAGGAAGCTCCAAATTCCAAAGGTGAGTCTCAGATGCTGTATCACTCGGTCTGACCCGAGCGTAAAGCAAAACACAAAACACTCGAGTCAGGATTAACATTCTTATATAAATAAATCCAACTCAAGTGAAATATCAATTGAAATACGAGTAACTTAAAGGATGTTGGGATAACCATCCTCTAAGGATCTTCAGAACTATCTACAAGGTGGAAATATACATTTTAACACCGTGGTCATTTCAATTAAATTTATACTTCAAAACCCAAATATCATTTTCATTTCAAATATATCCATTTTCCAAAATAATATATATATATTAAATGATTTAAAAGTAAAGTATTTAATTTCCTCAAGTCTAGCAAATCGATTCAAATCAACTTCAAATTCCAAATTCAAATTTATTCAAAGCTCAATTCATCAATTTAATTCATTTCTAAACAGATCATTTAAATTTTTAATATATATTTCAAAGCTTTAATATTCAACATTTTCAAAGTTAAATTTTACAGTTTCATATAACTCTTGGTTTAACTTTATTATTATTTAATCAGGAAATATTCACTTAATAAATTCAATATCGTTTAACTAGCCTTAAATTACATTTTACTAAATATTTCCTTAAACTTTATTTAAACAAGAAATATTCATTATATTACTTATAATTCAAACTCAAGTTATAAATCATATCTTACATCTCAATTTCAATAAGTTTCAAATCAGTTTAATTAAATAAAATTCTTTGTTGAATACAATTTCAACTAAATTCAAATTATCTTCCCAAACTTAACTTATTCAAGTTATTACTGAAATCTATTTTGAAACATAAATTTAAATTCTCAACCATATTATATGTCTTTAGTCAAGCATTCCCATTTATATAAATAATTTAAGGCTCAACATTTATTAAAACCAAATATTTCTTTCCAAAGCCATAGAATTCATTTTCAAAATATTTATATATATGGACCAACGGTGTCTGTATATATATTTATCATAGGGTTAAGTGATACGGATATTTATCATTTCAATCCGAAATTTTAAATATATACGGGTAGATATCATTTCGACCCGTAATCCCAATTTTAATTCAAATGAAAATCGCTTGGGTTTATCATTTCAACCCATAACGATTTTCTCCTATTCTAAAGTCCGTTCGGGTATGTATCATTTCAACCCATAGTGAATTCTATATTAACAGGGAACTTGCAGAGTGATAACAAATAATATAAAATATAACAACTGGCATATATCATCAATATAAATAACCGATAGTGGTGTCAGATGTCATAGGTGAATATATACAGATAATAGTAATAACAGGCATATAAATACTAGATACTGGGGTCAGATGTCACAGGTGAACATATACAGATAATAGCATATATAACAATTTAAATAACTACAGCAGCATATTTCAATTGCTATTTCAATTGAAATCAAATTTAAATAATAAAAGAACGTTAATCGTGAGTGATTTCTCACCTTTCGAGGCTAGAGAAAATTGACAATGAACTTGAGTTACGAAATGCAAAGCAACGCTAGATGGACATGATTCGATGAAGGAACAGGCACGACGGACAAAGCTGATGGAAATATATGAGAATGACTGAATCAGTTGATATAAATTGAACTGAATACATATATTAACATTTTGAAATCAAATTAAAACATATATTTATTTTCAAATTTATATTTACTCATGTTTGTAAAATAAAGTATACCTTTATACAACTTATAAAATATATAACTCAAATCAATATATATACACATTGTATAACAATAGGTCAACTTATACTACAAACTTGATATATACTGACACACAACTTATATTATATATTAAACAACAACATTTACTTTATAAACTTAGTATGAATACAATACTTCTATATATGTAACTAATATATCAGTCAAATTATATCATTATTATAATATACATATAATTGGCAAAGACACGCTAGTGTGTTCCTATATATATACAACTAATACCTTAAGCATATACAGCTAATACCTTAAGTCCATACAATAACATATGTGCACTTGTACATATTTAAACCAATACTGACATTATTCAAATGCAACTGTTACTTTTAAAACTATATAAACTTTATAGTATACATTTATTTAAATCATACTTCTCTGGAACAATACATAGGCATATTTCATGAGTTAACTAACTAACATGTTGTACAGGTTGTATATATTAATATATATAGGCTGCCACTTATAAAACAATACATATATAATACATATAACTGTAAACTAGGACAGACACATGCTTATACCTATACTACAGAATTAATATACCACTTATATATTATATTAAACCATATCTTAGACCACTATTCAAACAAAAATCAAAATTTAAACCTTTTTAAAAGTAACCTTTTATATATATAATATTTAAAAACAATATTCATTCAATATCATATATTTTTCTTTCAAAACGTAAAGGCAAGGCATGCATGTATGAATTCATATGTACTAATCATCTTTAAAACAGCGCATATAATTATATACTTATATAACTCACAACTTAAAACAATACTATACAATATATTTGACTAACAATACTGAAAAGTTTAAGACATATTATAAAGCTTACTTATAAATACTTAACCTATACATAAATATTATAACAGTAACCATATACTTTAACATATATATTAATATATACTTGTATACATGTATATTTCACCTTAAAATATCAAACTCAGAATATAGTACAGATATATATGCATTCGAGATGTGCAAAACCCATACAAATGTGAAAACGTGAGCCTATCATCACCTACACTACATATATAAACGTGAAAACACATATTAAACAACCCATACAACTACAAATATACAATATATACACTCACACATCCCGGCATAGAGGAGGAGAAGCCTGGCCATGGGGCCGAAGTGGCTGAGCCTACTGTCGAATGGGAAGAGTTGAGAAGTGGTCGGGCTTCACAGGCGGTGGTGATGTTGGCTTCGAGTTGAGGAGCAAGGAGGCTCAAGGCTTGGGGTTGCGTTGAAATGACCCTCCTATTTCCACCCTAATTTCATAAGGATTTTTTTTTTTGCTGAAATGCTTTGTAAATAGATCTGAATTCATTTCTGAATTGAATTAGGAAAAGTAAAATGTTTTTCTAAAAGCTTCAGATAGAATGAAATGAAAGGTATCTCCCTTGTTTTTGAACTAGTGTATAGCATATACAAGACTCATGAGTTAACCAGCCTCAACTAAATGAAGTATTGGTTGATCATGATAGACTGTATCTTGAAAATATAGATGCATTTCAAAGCATAGTACATTTAGCAATTGTTTCACTCAGTTTTCTGGAAACTGGACAAAGGTAATGACATGTACATAAATACCTGTGTACATGTTGATAAATTGGGCAAAAAAATATAAATTTAAATTCTTAAAACAGTTGTAGGAATGGGTTTTAAAAATAGTTATGTAAAAAGAATTGTTTTGTATGTTAGGTTATAGGCAAAATCAAATATATATGCACAATTATAGGTAGGTATCAGATTTCTAACCATACAGGAGAAAAATAAAAAGAAAAACCAAAAATTGTGTTTGAACCGACCAGCATAGCACTCGAACTCGTGACCTTTCATGTATAAGTTAGGCGCGTTTCCATTACGCCTAGATGTTGCTTGTGTTCACTTAGGATCCACTTACTTTTATACTGAATTTGATATTATCCAGACTTTAACATAATCATCTATATTAAAAGCTTGTTTACCACTGATTATTACTTGATCATTTCTTAATCCTAATGACAGACTAAAGTACATGTTTCTAGTGGATATTATGGCCAAAAATCTGAATACAATAATTTATCTGAATTGCCAAAAATCTAAATCAAACAGAATGTTCTTGTACAAAAAATGAAGTATACACTCTGAACTTAGATAAGAAGATCACATACATCTTCATATGTATGTGTATGTTATTAGATATACACTGATATATTTATATTGGTAAGTTATTTTGATCCTGGATATATTTTGTTTATTGGAAAAAGAAAATGACCTTGGAAAAGATATTTGCAATGAATGATATATCTATATATCATCTCTTAGCAAAAAAAAAAAATCCTTATGAAATTAGGGTGGAAATAGGAGGGTCATTTCAGTTGGTATCAGAGCACTTAGTTGCATTGATTGTTAAGTATTATAGAAATGTATAATGTCTGTTTGTTTTGGATGAAATAATTTAGATAAGAAATTAGAAATTATAGAAGCACTCATAATATACTAATACCATTTACCCAGAATTTAGTTAGCAGAACATGGTAGGAAGAGGATCTCATCACAATGCAGGAACCAGTGCACCTCAAATGCTTGATATGCAAGAATTTGTGAGGGTTTTAAGAGATAGAATTGGGCATAGGCCTGAGAACCCACATGAAGAGCTTTCAAAACTACTGAAGACTTATTCCAATTTGGGAGGCAAGAGTTTTGAAGGAACAGAGGGTGTGATGGAAATTCAAGCATGGTTGAGAACACTTGATAGGATTTTCAATGACATGCAGTTGGATGACCAAAGAAAGAGGCAAGTAGCTTCTAGACAACTGAAAGGGGTAGCTTTAAGCTGGTGGGAGGTGATCATAGCTGGAAGAAATGAAAATGAAATCACTTGGAATCAGTTCAAGGAGATGTTGGAGGCAAGATTTGTACCAGCATCAGCCAAGACCATTTTGCTTGAAGAATTTATCAAACTTAGGCAGGGAACTTTGAATGTCACTGAATACACTCAAAAGTTTGAGGGGCTATCTAATTATGGAGCAATGCTAGTGGCAGATGAAGCATCCAAGAATGATAGGTATATAAAAGGGCTGAACCCAGGACTTAGCAGAGCTATGCTACCATATGCAGATAGAACATTTGATCAAGTAATTGATCTGGCTTTGAAACTGGAACAACATGACAAAGAAAGAGAGAAATATAGGAATTTTAAGAGCAACAACAAGAAGGATAAGGGAAGATATCACCCTTATGATAAAAAGAAGGAGGAGGCAGACAACAGGAAGAGTAAAGATACTAAAGCCAATGATACTAAGAAGAAATTGGTTTGCCATCATTGTGGAAAAGAAGGACACATCAAACCAAGGTGCCCAGAGTTAAAAGGAGGAGCCTTCAAATGCTACCTATGTGGGAAAGAGGGGCATATGAAGAGGAACTGTCCTGAGAATAAACAGCAAGGGAAATTGGCAACTTTGGAAGGAAAAGGCAAATCTGCAGTGAAAATTGATGCTGAAAATCATGGCCAAGTGGAAGGTACATTACTCATTTGTGCCATACCCATACCAGTAGTATATGATACTGGAGCAACACACTCTTTGATTTCCTATGAATTAGTTAAAGTGTTAAAATTAAACTGCAAATTGGTTGAAACCCCATTGCTTGTACAAAGTCCCCTAGGGAGTTCTAGTGTTTTGAACATGAATTGTGTGGATGTGGAGTTAAACATAGGAGGAAATATTTTTATTTCCAATTTATATGTTTTAAATTACCCAAATATAGGAGTTATATTGGGGGTAGATTGGTTAAGGCAATTTAAAGCCATAATTAATTTAGACTCATCCACCATATCATTGCAAGATTCTAGAGGCCAGAGAATCACAGTTCTATGTGAAATAGCTAAGGAAGGGAAATTGTATCATTTAGTTGACTTAGAAAAAGATCTGAGTGAACTAACCATTGAAGAAATTCCCATAGTTAATGAATACTTGGATGTGTTTGGGGAAGTTAAGGGTGTTCCACACCACAGACCAGTTGAGTTCCAAATTAATCTCATTCCAGGAGCAAGTCCAATAATCAAGAAACCTTATAGAATGGGGCCAAGTGAACTGAAAGAATTGAAAAATCAGTTGGAAGAATTAGAAGGCAAGGGATTTATAAGGCCAAGCAATTCTTGCTGGGGTTCTCCAGTAGTGTTTGTGAGAAAACATGATGGTACCTTGAGAATGTGCATAGATTACAGAGAACTAAATAAAGTAACCATCAAGAATAAATACCCATTGCCTAGAATAGATGATCTCTTTGACCAACTCAGTGAAGCTAAAATATTTTCTAGGCTAGACTTAGCATCAGGATTCCATCAAATGAAGGTTGAAGACTCAAGTGTTAAGTATACTGCATTTAACACAAGATATGGCTTATATGAATTTTTGGTCATGCCATTTGGTTTGACAAATGCTCCTTCATATTTTGTTGATTTGATGAATAGAATATTTAGAGATTATCTAGACAAGTTTGTACTGATTTTTATTGATGACATTTTGATTTATTCTAAGACAGTGGAAGAGCATAAAAATCATTTGCATTTAGTTTTGTCAAGACTAAGGGAAAATGATTTAAAGGCAAAATTTTCAAAATGTGCATTTTGGAAAGAAGAAGTGCATTTCCTTGGGCATGTCATCTCTGCCAAAGGAATATCAGTAAACCCTAACAAAGTAGTGGCAATCCAAGCATGGAAAAGGCCTAGCACCATCAGTGAGATTAGATCATTTATGGGGATGGCAGGATATTATAGGAGATTCATAAAAGATTTCTCAAAAATATCATCACCACTTACCAATTTAACTAGAAAGAACCAAGCCTTTGTATGGACAGAAAAATGTGAGCAAGCTTTTATCAAAATAAAAGAAGCCCTGATTGATGCACCAGTATTGAGAGTGCCAGAAGGAAATGAAAATTTGGTTGTGTACACTGATGCAAGTGGCTCTGGGTTAGGGGCTGTGTTGATGCAGCAAGACCAGGTGGTAGCCTATGCATCTAGGCAATTAAAGCCACATGAAACCAGGTATGCAACCCATGATCTTGAACTAGCAGCAGTTGTGTATGCTTTGAAACTTTGGAGACATTATTTGTTAGGTGCCAAATTCATTTTGTACACTGATCATAAGGCACTGAAATATTTATTCTCACAAAAAGATTTGAACATGAGGCAACATAGATGGGTAGAGTTCCTAGCTGCCTATGACCTAGATATACTGTATACACCAGGCAAGGCAAATAAAGTTGCAGATGCCTTGAGTAGACAACATGCCAAGGTAGCCATGTTGATGATGGAAGAGTTTAGGGATTTGTCTATACTTACTGATTTGGAAATTGAGGAAAACAGTGAGGAACAAATGATGCCTATTGAAGAAGGTAAAGGTAAAGGAAAATTAAGTA
Source organism: Allium fistulosum (assembly GCA_030737815.1). NCBI lineage: Eukaryota > Viridiplantae > Streptophyta > Magnoliopsida > Asparagales > Amaryllidaceae > Allium > Allium fistulosum. The sequence continues at coordinate 537,158,443 of CM060901.1, read as the reverse complement.
TGATATCTCTGCAATCAGATTTACTTCTTAAGATTGGACAAATGCAGGAACAAGACTTAAACATGATGGAAAAGAAAATGCTCATATCAAAAGGGGAGGAAGTAATAAATTATCAAATTGATAAAAATGGTTATTTAAGGAATAAAAATAGGATATGTATTCCATAAAATATAGAATTGAAAGAGGAAATATTAAATGGGTACCATAGGTGTAAGTACTCCATACACCCAGGTAGCACCAAGATGTATCAAAATTTGAAAAGAAATCTTTGGTGGAAGGGGATGAAGTCAGATGTGGCCAGATATGTTGCAAGGTGCATGACTTGCCAACAAGTCAAGGCAGAGACACAAAGGCCATCAGGACTATTGCAACCCCTTAGTATACCACAGTGGAAGTGGGAGGATATATCTATGGATTTCATAGATGGTCTTCCTAGATCTAAGAAGGGAAACACAAGTATATGGGTAATAGTGGATAGGCTAACTAAGGTAGCACATTTTATCCCAGTTAAAACAGAAAGAAATGCTCCAAAATTGGCTCAAATATTCATGAAAGAGGTAGTAAGGTTGCATGGCATACCCAAAACCATTGTGAGTGATAGGGATACCATCTTCACCTCAAGATTTTGGAAAAGTTTTCAAGAGGCTATGGGGAGTGAATTGTGCTTAAGCACTGCCTACCATCCACAATCAGATGGTCAAACTGAGGTGGTGAACAAAGTCTTAGAGGATTTGTTGAGAGCATGTACACTGGACTTTGGAGGCAACTGGGAAGACCACCTCCATCTAGCTGAATTCACCTACAATAACAGTTACCAAAGCACCATAGGGATGGCACCATTTGAAGCCTTATATGGCAAGCCATGTTTATCACCTATATGCTGGGTAGAGGCTGGAGAAAGGGCTATTCTTGGACCTGAATATGTTAAAGAAACCACAGAGAAAATTGGGTTAATAAGAAAAAGAATAGCAGCAGCTCAAGATAGGCAAAAGAAATTTGCAGATAGGAAGAGAAAGCAAGTGGAATATGAAGTGGGAGACTTTGTTTTCATCAAGATTTCACCTATGAAGAAAGTCATGAGATTTGGCAAGCAAGGTAAGCTTACACCAAGGTATGTTGGACCCTATAAAATTCTGGAAAGAATTGGTTCATTGGCTTACAAATTAGAACTACCAGAGGAGATGAAAGCAATGCATAATGTTTTTCATGTGTCCCAACTTAGAAAATGGGTACATGATAAGGAAGACATTTTGGAAAAGCCTACCAAAATTCAAATAAATCCTGACTTGGTTTATGAAAAAGAACCAGTGGGGATTATAGCCAAGGAAGAAAAGAAATTAAGGAGCAAAACCTTGAAACTAGTTAAGATCCAGTGGAGTAGTGATCCTAATGACTGCACATGGGAGTTAGAGGATAAGATTAGAATGGATTATCCTAAGCTTTTTGCAAATTAAAAGGTAATTTTTTTTTCTTCTGGAAAAATTATTTGTTATGCATGGTTGATATGGTTGAATTTGTTTGCTTATGCATATATTTGATAAGTTTTCAGAAAAGAAAAATGATGCTTACTAAATGTTAGAAAAATTGTGAGGACACAATTCCTAAAAGGAGGGGTGAATGTAATACCCCAAAATTTTGTGAAAAATCATTTTTGTAAAATGATTTAATTTTGAAATATTTAGATTTAAATATGGTGAAATTTCTGGAATAAATAGTGTGCAAGTATATGTGTGCACGTGCACACTGAAATGGCACAAGAAAGAACTCCAGATTTCTTGGATTTAAAACAAGAATTAAAGAGCAATACAAACATGATTTTGCAACATGGTTATTTGATTTCTGAGATTTTATGGGTCATCTTAGAAAATAAGAAAAGTAAGTTTTACTTTAGATCAGTAAACAAATTTATTTAAAACCCAGAAAAGAAAATAATATATATATATATATTTGTAAACTTGTATACATATAGGTGCATATGTTTCTGAATTTAAAAGAGGAATTAAAATAAGCCTAGATAAGATATGTATACAAATATACATTTTTAAATACTGAAAAGTACATATATATATATTAGCAAGTGAAACCATAACATTAAAATGACATGAAATGTGATACAAGTCAATATGCTTGTGTAGGCAAAAATAGCAAAGGGGATTTTCAGAAATAATTAAAATAAATAGAATAGTCACACTTTTGACATGACTAAGTGAGTGGCCATTTTCTGAAAAAGTAAAAGAAAGAAAATGCAGCCTTTAAATTGGTTAATATGGCCGGGGTAATATGAATGAAAAATGCATGATGCTAAGCCAGGACAGAAATGGAATTCTGTTTCAATAAAACCCTAGAGGAGAAATGCTTATAAATAGGCAGTTTAGCCAGTAGAATTATTTTACCCCGAGCTGCATAAAAATAAGAAAAGAAGAAGAAAATATTGAAAGGAAGGAGAAAACACTCAAACAAGAATTTTCTGGATTAATAAGAAGAAACATTTAGGTGAGTAATCTCACTGAGTTCATGGCATTAAGACCTGAGTTGAGGCAGCCACTTTTTATATTGCCATTTATGTATTTCTGGTTTTGATGTATATGATTTCATCAATGCTTTTTGGATGTTTTATTTTAAATCTGATATGATTTAATATGGATGATTTTGATGATCTTTGATTGGTTGAGACATTTGTCTTTGGATGAGTATCATACTGTTTTATTTATACTCATAAATGTTAAAGTTTAGGATCTTAAAAATTATATAGAGAATACTCTCAACTGTTATAGATCTATGGCATGGAAACCTTATAAAAATGATTGGAGCTGCATTATACTTGGTATAAGTGCTGAGGCTTGAAAAGAAAAATGTTAAGGGTGCAATAGAAATTTTCTAAGTGCTGAGCCCTTAATCAAAAAAAAAACCCACAAGCTAAAATTATGATTGAACCAGATCTTGAATCTGAATCAATCATAAAGGCTTGCAGATCAGTATAACATGCCATGCCTCTTTTACAGTTGAAAATGTTCTTATATTTACTAAGATCAAGACATATTGACCCCATTTAGGAAATGACTGTCTGATTATTTCTGAGGGGAAATTATGCTAGAAGAAATTATGGATGTTTCCATGTTTGCAGTGACATGTTCACTTAGCATATTTGATGTTAGGATTTAAGACAATACACTAGTAAATAAACTAGGGAAGGGAAGGCCAAGATGACTGCTGGAATGCTTGTCATATTTGAAGTATGCAAGTTGGCACATGGTTTGTTTAAGCCCTGAGATCTTTGTGCAATGATGTGAATTAGTTCATTGCAATGTGTCCCAGTGATTCCTTAATAGCAGATGAGGCAGGGATTTAAATTGAATATTACAACCTGTAAATGAAGAAATAGGAATGTGGATATTTCTTAGGTTGAATGGTATGGAACCAAGATGATTCCAGTAAATGAAATTGATGCCAATAGATAATCATGTTTGCATGATTATGTATGCAAGTGAAGGAATGATAAGTGAATATATCATACCTGAATCAACTTAATTATACTATGTTAAAATATTTGATTGCAGAAATTTGCTTAAATAACAAGTTAGTACCCTTATATTCTCTATTGCTTAATATCATGAATGAATTGATGTTATTCATACCAGATCATAGATCTGACCCTTGTTTGCTCATGGCATCTGGGGTGTCTCATTTTAAAATGAGGCAGCCACTTATGTTCTTTCAGGTAACCCAGGCACTAAGTAAAAATGAAGTTATGGCTTTTATGGAGGAGTGAATGAACATGCTAGCTAGTCTCAATAAGAGTTTAAATTGATTATATCTGCATGTATTCAGGAAAAATATTATGTTTCTAAGACTTCCAGTCATGTAATGAATTCTATTATGGTTAGATGAACTAGTTGTATCATGTTAAATATATTGTTATGCACTAAGGTTTAAAATCTCAAAGGAAAAATCTGACTGGGAAACAATGAAATGATTTTAATTATTGATATGAATGTTTGGAAGAGAAATATGCACATGTAGTTGAGCTACTGTTTTGTATAATTTATATTATGTATTAGTTAACCTTGAGACATAACAGAGCACTGAGTTTTAGAACTAAAATCTGGATTTAGCAAGATGTAAACTTAAAGGATTTTATTTTCTTTTTACTGAAATGCTTTGTAAATAGATCTGAATTCATTTCTGAATTGAATTAGGAAAAGTAAAATGTTTTTCTAAAAGCTTCAGATAGAATGAAATGAAAGGTATCTCCCTTGTTTTTGAACTAGTGTATAGCATATACAAGACTCATGAGTTAACCAGCCTCAACTAAATGAAGTATTGGTTGATCATGATAGACTGTATCTTGAAAATATAGATGCATTTCAAAGCATAGTACATTTAGCAATTGTTTCACTCAGTTTTCTGGAAACTGGACAAAGGTAATGACATGTACATAAATACCTGTGTACATGTTGATAAATTGGGCAAAAAAAATATAAATTTAAATTCTTAAAACAGTTGTAGGAATGGGTTTTAAAAATAGTTATGTAAAAAGAATTGTTTTGTATGTTAGGTTATAGGCAAAATCAAATATATATGCACAATTATAGGTAGGTATCAGATTTCTAACCATACAGGAGAAAAATAAAAAGAAAAACCAAAAATTGTGTTTGAACCGACCAGCATAGCACTCGAACTCGTGACCTTTCATGTATAAGTTAGGCGCGTTTCCATTACGCCTAGATGTTGCTTGTGTTCACTTAGGATCCACTTACTTTTATACTGAATTTGATATTATCCAGACTTTAACATAATCATCTATATTAAAAGCTTGTTTACCACTGATTATTACTTGATCATTTCTTAATCCTAATGACAGACTAAAGTACATGTTTCTAGTGGATATTATGGCCAAAAATCTGAATACAATAATTTATCTGAATTGCCAAAAATCTAAATCAAACAGAATGTTCTTGTACAAAAAATGAAGTATACACTCTGAACTTAGATAAGAAGATCACATACATCTTCATATGTATGTGTATGTTATTAGATATACACTGATATATTTATATTGGTAAGTTATTTTGATCCTGGATATATTTTGTTTATTGGAAAAAGAAAATGACCTTGGAAAAGATATTTGCAATGAATGATATATCTATATATCATCTCTTAGCAAAAAAAAAAATCCTTATGAAATTAGGGTGGAAATAGGAGGGTCATTTCATGCGTGTTGAAGGTGGAAGTGGTGACGTGGGGAGGAGGTGAAGCTTCGGTTGGGAGAGGAGTTCGCATGCTACAGGAAAAAGAAAAGAAAAATGGAGGCGGGAGGAAGAAAAAGAAGAAGGGAGAAGGTAGTGAAAAATGCAGATCTAAATAGGCTACTAGATATTTTATATTAGTGGAGTAAAAGGTAGAGCAAGGTAGAGTAACGTACCAAAATAATGGCAACGGTTGAATTTCCTTGTTTTCAGCTGAAAAACTATTTACTGCAATTGATTATTAGCTTGAAATGCACGGTAAAGGTTTGAAAAGGACGGGGAAGTTAAAAGTCACAATTAAAGGTGCCGTTACAACAAACAGTTTATTATTCCCATCGTGTACCGGACCTCAAAATACAAAAATAAATATACCGTGGTGATCAGCGCGACGAGACGATCAAAACGGTATACAGATACTAGTGGTACGATCATCCGATCGAAAGTCGATAATCGGTACCAGAAATGCTGCTATTTTGTCAGAATTAAGATAAACGGAGCAGTAGAAGTCCAAATTTGGAAAAACGAATTCCGCAGTCTGATTCAGAATGATCAGAATAAATTTTCTCCTGTTGACAAATTTTGGTTTCGGAAAACTTTTAAATTCACTGTTATTAACCGGTTTGATTTGAAATGAAATTTTACAGGAAAATAAACTTCAATATTATCAGATGAAAATTTTCCAGTTGCTATATTAAAATATACGTATTCCAAATAATAAATTTTTAATTTCAAATTTTATTGTTTAAAATTTCACAAATTTCCAGTTAAATATACTTTTAAAACCATTAAATTTTGCGGGTCGTTACACTCTCCCCCACTCAAAACTTTTCGTCCCCGAAAAGGAAGGAGGTAGAAGAATAGAAACAACCAGACAGAAAAGATAGATTGAAAGTCAAGATTAAACAATAAATTTGAACTATATAAATTTTACTAAAAATTTTAAAACTTCATTTGCAATTCAATTATCTTATATACTTTAAAACCTTTCAAAAATCCATTTGTAAAATTTCTTGCTTCCTTTATACTACCATTTATGTTTAAATGACACCTTTATAAATGTATGAAAACCATTTGAAAACAATTATTTACATTATTACTTATATTTACAAAGAAGCTATTAAATCCACAATTCATAAATTTATTAATTCTATCTAAAATACTTTTCAAATATTATTAATAAATCAATAATCATTTCTTTAAATCTGTTTTATTTAATTAATAACTTCTAAAATATTTATAACACTAAAATTTCTATTAAACCATGTTTAAAAGGATATAGTCAACAAGGAAAAGAAGGAGGACTTGGAAAAACCCGAATATAGGTGAATAAATAAAGCTGAGCAGATAAGGTAGATTCAAGGAGTAGTATCGGGCATGAATAGTTAAATTAGAACCATAAGGGTTTTGATTCCAAATATTGATACAAAATTTTCTTTGTTGGAAATACTTTTATTATAAAATACCTTTATAACGAAACAAATTTTCTTTCGAAAATACTTTTATAACTCGATGTTTCAACAAGTTTATCCTTGTTCCTGTAGACTCTGGTAGTGCGTTGGTCAGGCGCAAAACTAGAATTCTCCAGGTACTTAGTAGACCTGTTTCAACACCCAGTGAAAATACTCGAAAAACCTTTAAAAACAGATATGGAAAGTACAATCCAAACAAAAACGAACAAATCATGGATCGCAGATACACAATGGTTACGCCTGGATCCCCCAGGAAACATCCGTACCTTTTAAGCATTCACTGCCTTGCGAATTTCGCCATGCAACAAAACGGTGGACCGCAGGATACATAAAAATGGTTACGCCTGGATCCCCCAGGAAACATCCATACCCCGTAAGCAATCTCTGCCTTGCGGATTACGCCACTAACACGACCATAGATCGCAGATACACAATGGTTACGCCTGGATCCCCCAGGAAACATCCGTACCCTTTAAGCAATCACTGCCTTACGAATTACGCTATGCAGTCGAGTTCGTAAGACCATGGGTAACGCCATGGAATTCGAAGGACACTCGAGTATCATATCCGGAAAACCAAAAATCAGAGAGAATAATATCGATAGAATGAATCCAAGATGTGGCCACAAATCGGATATCAAGCAGAAGGCACTTTCCATATCTTTACTTCGAAAATATGTATCATATAGTACCTTTTCAAATCACTTTCAAATATCATACTTATATAAAATCCATTATATATAAGATTAAATTTTCAAATCAATTACTTTCCAAAATCAATAGTATATCAAATCATACTTATATAGACTTCAATTATATAAGATTTCACTTTCAAATTGAGTACCTTTTCAAATCTATAGTTTTTGAATCAATTTCATACTCATACAAATCAATTTTATATAAGTTCGACAACTCCCAAATCAAGTGTTTAGTATCATAAGGTTCTCAAATTTAAATTTGTTTCAATATCAGTTCAATTTCAAAATCATATACAATTTCACCAAATTATTTCTTCTCAAATTAATTATCTTTAGTTTCAAAGTTTCCAAAATAATAGATTTAGAAAATAAATCCAATTTCCAAGTCAATAATTTTAAGTTAACCAATTCATTTCCAAAATCAAATGTTTCAAAATCATCTTATACTTACGTAAGGTCCATCTTATATAAGGATCAAATTTTTCAGAATAAATTTCGCTGTATGAAGAGCCATATGGGATTGAATATCTTTGCTTTTATGGGTTATATATCTTTGTAATTTAAATTGGAAATTTTCTTTTAGTAAGCAAAGATATTCTAACATGACAGCTTTCAATTTCAGCGTCAAAATATATCAATGATATTAGAATATAAGATGTACATACGTCATCATTTCGCAGAATCTCATTTGATCGTTCGCTCGATCACACAAGTTCGCTTTCGAACTAGTATTGTCCATTCGACTTCCCTAATGCGGATTTCGATATGGTTTCTCGACTAGAAGCCATCAGTCTCCTTGCATAGTCATATACTATGATAGAGAATTCTAGAATCAAGCCCAAAATCCATATCAAATATTCGCCATCAAGAATCAAATGAAAAATCCTAACACGAAATGGTGTAATTCACCTCGAACTGGTGTACTCAAACTTGGATCAATTCAATTATGCGAAATAAACAGCATACGTACAACTTATATATTTATTCTAACTTGTTAAATATATAGTTTCTTAAAGATGTTACTAAGTTAAAACATTTAAACTAAATTTTATTCAAAATATTTTGAAGACCAAATTCTTTTCAAAACATTTCAAATCTAAATTTCATATTAGAAAATTTTAAAATTTTCTTATTCATTTACTTAACCAAACAGTTTCAACTTATTTAAATCCTATTACTTCATACTTAAACATTCAAAACAAACTTATATACTTTATCAAAATACTTTTCAAAATTTCTTAGCTTTGAAAAAAAATTAACCTCGATTTGGAAGTGCTCGAACCTTCAAAATAGTTGAAGAAATCATTTTCAAATTCAAGAGTTGGAAATCAGCAAAAAATCAGTAAATCAATTTTAATAGATGGGGTTATATCGAATCCAAAGCTCGAGGACTGAACACCGGTTCATTTCAAATCGTTTCAAATATATTTACATATATCTTTCGAATATCAAATCATACTTCGGAATTTGAAATCAAAAATGGTTTCACAAAATCACTCGCATAGCAAAATTATTGGAGTGGCCTATCCCCCACTCTGAAACTCGAAAATCAATGTCGGTGATGCGTGCACTCATCACCGAAATTATTTTCCAGCGACATAAGTGAGTTCTGGACTTTTTTTTTCTTTCTCTAACTTCTTTTGAAATTTCTTTGAAATCACTCAAAACTTATTAAAATCATTTGAAACATTTCTTATTCGGAAAATACTTTTAAATCATATTATTATTATATATTTCAAAATCTTAAAACCAATTTTGAAACACCGGGGTTCAATTCTCGAATTTCAAATTTAAAATCCTTCAGTTAAAAATCATTTTAGATAAATCAAATTTCTTATATAACTTTCAAAATTTCAAATCCTTCAAACTTCAAATTCTCATTTTTAAAAGGTATATATAATCCTTATCGAAAACATTTTCACTTTTACATATATAGAATAAAATCATATTTATCAAAATAATAATTTCGATATATATAACAATTTCTAAAATACAAACAAGCCCGATCTTCAAAGGATGATTCAAGAATGGATTTCAAAACAAAGATAAAAATTCAAACTAGATGGACTCTAATCAAATAGGATTCTGATTCGAAGATAGGCTCGAACGAAGATGAGATAATTAATTACAAAACAATAGATGGATACACTTATATAAATCGCGGGCGACTTTAACCGGGTCAACCGTGACTTCAAGAATATAATTGGTGCGAAAATCTAAGAAAAATCAACATTCGATCTCCAGAGATAGAATTCGGCATAACAAGAGATGGCAACATCAAAACCGAGGGATATAAATCTCCGGTGAATCAATGCCTATTGTAAAGGAGTTACACCCCTTTACAATTATTCAAAGATTGGCGGGATCGCCTATTCTTATAGAGATCATTCGAAGTGGAGTTATGGGGTACTCCAGAATCAAAAGAATACAAATAGGGAGAGATAAGAATAAATTTCGGAACCGAGGGACATTCCAAAATTCAAAGGAAATCGAGTCAAAAAAAAAGAAGAGATTCAACTCGAACGAAAGTGATTCTGTAAATAAATTTACCATATATGATAAGTTTTGCCTAGAGCCAAAGCTCTGATACCAACTATAACGACCCGTTATTTTGGACCATTCAAATCGACAATAAATCCACACATGTCTGACTTGAATAATTCAAAATAACAGATTGTAATAAAAATTTGGCAAAACTCAGCATATGCAGTAAATAAATCAATCACAGAATCACAGACACAGAGTAATACCATAATACGCAGCGGAATAGATAAAATAGTAGTTCATGAAGCTACTATATACAACATCAGAGTTAAATAAAATACAACAGAATATCTCAAATGTAGTGAAGTCTCCAATACAACAGATGACTTCTCTAAACGAATCAACTAGAAGAGCTGAAAGCTGAGGCGATAGTTGGATCTCCAAAGGAAGCTCCAAATTCCAAAGGTGAGTCTCAGATGCTGTATCACTCGGTCTGACCCGAGCGTAAAGCAAAATACAAAACACTCGAGTCAGGATTAACATTCTTATATAAATAAATCCAACTCAAGTGAAATATCAATTGAAATACGAGTAACTTAAAGGATGTTGGGATAACCATCCTCTAAGGATCTTCAGAACTATCTACAAGGTGGAAATATACATTTTAACACCGTGGTCATTTCAATTAAATTTATACTTCAAAACCCAAATATCATTTTCATTTCAAATATATCCATTTTCCAAAATAATATATATATATTAAATGATTTAAAAGTAAAGTATTTAATTTCCTCAAGTCTAGCAAATCGATTCAAATCAACTTCAAATTCCAAATTCAAATTTATTCAAAGCTCAATTCATCAATTTAATTCATTTCTAAATAGATCATTTAAATTTTTAATATATATTTCAAAGCTTTAATATTCAACATTTTCAAAGTTAAATTTTACAGTTTCATATAACTCTTGGTTTAACTTTATTATTATTTAATCAGGAAATATTCACTTAATAAATTCAATATCGTTTAACTAGCCTTAAATTACATTTTACTAAATATTTCCTTAAACTTTATTTAAACAAGAAATATTCATTAGATTACTTATAATTCAAACTCAAGTTATAAATCATATCTTACATCTCAATTTCAATAAGTTTCAAATCGGTTTAATTAAATAAAATTCTTTATTGAATACAATTTCAACTAAATTCAAATTATCTTCCCAAACTTAACTTATTCAAGTTATTACTGAAATCTATCTTGAAACATAAATTTAAATTCTCAACCATATTATATGTATTTAGTCAAGCATTCCCATTTATATAAATAATTTAAGGCTCAACATTTATTAAAACCAAATATTTCTTTCCAAAGCCATAGAATTCATTTTCAAAATATTTATATATATGGACCAACGGTGTCTGTATATATATTTATCATAGGGTTAAGTGATACGGATATTTATCATTTCAATCCGAAATTTTAAATATATACGGGTAGATATCATTTCGACCCGTAATCCCAATTTTAATTCAAATGAAAATCGCTTGGGTTTATCATTTCAACCCATAACGATTTTCTCCTATTCTAAAGTCCGTTCGGGTATGTATCATTTCAACCCATAGTGAATTCTATATTAACAGGGAACTTGCAGAGTGATAACAAATAATATAAAATATAACAACTGGCATATATCATCAATATAAATAACCGATACTGGTGTCAGATGTCATAGGTGAATATATACAGATAATAGTAATAACAGGCATATAAATACTAGATACTGGGGTCAGATGTCACAGGTGAACATATACAGATAATAGCATATATAACAATTTAAATAACTACAGCAGCATATTTCAATTGCTATTTCAATTGAAATCAAATTTAAATAATAAAAGAACGTTAATCGTGAGTGATTTCTCACCTTTCGAGGCTAGAGAAAATTGACAATGAACTTGAGTTACGAAATGCAAAGCAACGCTAGATGGACATGATTCGATGAAGGAACAGGCACGACGGACAAAGCTGATGGAAATATATGAGAATGACTGAATCAGTTGATATAAATTGAACTGAATACATATATTAACATTTTGAAATCAAATTAAAACATATATTTATTTTCAAATTTATATTTACTCATGTTTGTAAAATAAAGTATACCTTTATACAACTTATAAAATATATAACTCAAATCAATATATATACACATTGTATAACAATAGGTCAACTTATACTACAAACTTGATATGTACTGACACACAACTTATATTATATATTAAACAACAACATTTACTTTATAAACTTAGTATGAATACAATACTTCTATATATGTAACTAATATATTAGTCAAATTATATCATTATTATAATATACATATAATTGGCAAAGACACGCTAGTGTGTTCCTATATATATACAACTAATACCTTAAGCATATACAGCTAATACCTTAAGTCCATACAATAACATATGTGCACTTGTACATATTTAAACCAATACTGACATTATTCAAATGCAACTGTTACTTTTAAAACTATATAAACTTTATAGTATACATTTATTTAAATCATACTTCCCTGGAACAATACATAGGCATATTTCATGAGTTAACTAACTAACATGTTGTACAGGTTGTATATATTATTATATATAGGCTGCCACTTATAAAACAATACATATATAATACATATAGCTGTAAACTAGGACAGACACATGCTTATACCTATACTACAGAATTAATATACCACTTATATATTATATTAAACCATATCTTAGACCACTATTCAAACAAAAATCAAAATTTAAACCTTTTTAAAAGTAACCTTTTATATATATAATATTTAAAAACAATATTCATTCAATATCATATATTTTTCTTTCAAAACGTAAAGGCAAGGCATGCATGTATGAATTCATATGTACTAATCATCTTTAAAACAGCGCATATAATTCTATACTTATATAACTCACAACTTAAAACAATACTATACAATATATTTGACTAACAGTACTGAAAAGTTTAAGACATATTATAAAGCTTACTTATAAATACTTAACCTATACATAAATATTATAACAGTAACCATATACTTTAACATATATATTAATATATACTTGTATACATGTATATTTCACCTTAAAATATCAAACTCAGAATATAGTACAGATATATATGCATTCGAGATGTGCAAAACCCATACAAATGTGAAAACGTGAGCCTATCATCACCTACACTACATATATAAACGTGAAAACACATATTAAACAACCCATACAACTACAAATATACAATATATACACTCACATATCCCGGCATAGAGGAGGAGAAGCCTGGCCATGGGGCCGAAGTGGCTGAGCCTACTGTCGAATGGGAAGAGTTGAGAAGTGGTCGGGCTTCACAGGCGGTGGTGATGTTGGCTTCGAGTTGAGGAGCAAGGAGGCTCAAGGCTTGGGGTTGCATGTTGAAGGTGGAAGTGGTGACGTGGGGAGGAGGTGAAGCTTCGGTTGGGAGAGGAGTTCGCATGCTATAGGAAAAAGGAAAGAAAAATGGAGGCGGGAGGAAGAAAAAGAAGAAGGGAGAGGGTAGTGAAAAATGCAGATCTAAATAGGCTTCTGGATATTTTGTATTAGTGGAGTAAAAGGTAGAGCAAGGTAGAGTAACGTACCAAAATAATGGCAACGGTTGAATTTCCTTGTTTTCAGCTGAAAAACTATTTACTGCAATTGATTATTAGCTTGAAATGCACGGTAAAGGTTTGAAAAGGACGGGGAAGTTAAAAGTCACAATTAAAGGTGCCGTTACAACAAACAGTTTATTATTCCCATCGCGTACCGGACCTCAAAATACAAAAATAAATATACCGTGGTGATCAGCGCGACGAGACGATCAAAACGGTATACAGATACTAGTGGTACGATCATCCGATCGAAAGTCAATAATCGGTACCAGAAATGCTGCTATTTTGTCAGAATTAAGATAAACGGAGCAGTAGAAGTCCAAATTTGGAAAAACGAATTCCGCAGTCTGATTCAGAATGATCAGAATAAATTTTCTCCTGTTGACAAATTTTGGTTTCGGAAAACTTTTAAATTCACTGTTATTAACCGGTTTGATTTGAAATGAAATTTTACAGGAAAATAAACTTCAATATTATCAGATGAAAATTTTCCAGTTGCTATATTAAAATATACGTATTCCAAATAATAAATTTTTAATTCCAAATTTTATTGTTTAAAATTTCACAAATTTCCAGTTAAATATACTTTTAAAACCATTAAATTTTGCGGGTCGTTACAACATCTGTCTAATAGGTTGCATAGTTTTTTTACACTAGGCATCAAAGTGACCAAAACATTTGCAATTCTTACAACTAGGGAGAAAAAACTCGTGCTCTACATCTTGAACATATAATGTTATTTCAAATTGTTCCCCTTCTTATCTTTCACCCGGACTTGACGCTTTAGTTCATAGGTAGCCTTAATGTCAACAAGGACCCCAAGCATATTTTAACCTCTTCACATTCCTGGTAACATCATCCATTGCCAATGGAGTTCCAATTAGGCTAGTAATCTTTCTAATACCTCTAGCGTTCAAAGAGATAGATCTAGGTTTACCAACCTGACCCAGACCGTGTGGGATTCTAGCATATCATGGTCCAACCGAAGGTTAAGTTCCCATTTCTTGATAAAGATTAGCTTACTATCCATGAAACATGATCCTTCGTCTAGCACTTTCTTGCACTCAACCTCATTGCAATATTTAATTAAATAAAACCCATTCTCCCTTGCAAACACGTCCCAAGATCCTGACGGTTTCCACTCCTTCTTAATATTAGAGTTTAAATGAATATAATATGGTATATGCCCAATAGATATAAGTAAATGGAATTATTCCACATGGAGCTTGCGTTATCAAACACCTCGTCATCAAGATCAGCAAATTCACCATTTTCATTATTTAATGAATCGAACTTCTCTACCCCACCATCGATTCTAGTGTTTCCCACTGTTGCATCAACCCATGTGCGGATCCCAGGCTTGAAATGTTGCTAATTGGTTACGTGCCCCTCTTTTATTTTTTTGTGGTAGCTGTAGTAACCCAAGATTGATTCTATTTCCTATATTTAGTAACCCAAGATTGATTCTATTTCCTATATCTGACATCATTCCACCATACGTCTTCCTTCTTATTATCTTTAGTCACCTGAGTATAAAATTTTGCCTTAGGGTTTCGGTCCCCGTTATTGTTTGCAGCCGCCATTGTATATATTGTGTATATATATGTATATGCATATATTAGGATGTTTGCATACATATTGGTTGCATTACATGCGCACTCATATAGAGGCCGATTTAGTTGCATTTGCACTCATCTCATATCATATCATCATATTTTATCTATCATAGGTATTATATACTCTTGGTTGAGTTTTTTCTTATATTGTATGATGGATGCTAGATGGATATAGAAAAATTTATTTTGTATGTTTGTATGTTATAAAGTGAGTTGCATTGTCTGTCTTTTGGAATTTCAGGGATGAAACTCTTTTAAGGAGGGATGATGTATTACCCATAATTTTATGAAATTAAATAATTAAATTAAAAATGGCAAAATCATAATTTCATATAAAGGTAAAAATAGTAAATTTCTATAAGATTTGAAATTAGGCTTCGGGACTTATTCCATTACATCGGAAATGCCATTTAGGATCAGAAAACATACATAACTTGTTGAATTTGGTTAAACGGGTTATAAATTAAAAGAAGTCAAACCCAGTGGCATTTTCGTAATATATTGATTTCAAAAGTATAGCTTAGATATTATTATTTTCAGCCTATGAATAGATTCTTAACAACATTTCGTTTTCTTTATAAAGCTTGCCTCTACTTAATAAAACCCTAATCAATGAATCAATTCCAAATCCACCAAATGAAATCCAAATTAGTCGAATTAATATATGGTACCAATCGCCATGAAGAGAGCTATGCAAATAATTCAAAGCTATCGAGATATTCGAAATTTTCAAGACAGGGAATTTCTAAATAGTGAGGAAGGAGGAGGATTAACCTTAGATTAGAGAAGATGCATGGCTAATCGGTAAGTGGGGTTTATCATATTTGTGTATATATTGATGAGACGTAGTAATTCACCCCTTAAGATCTTAAACCAATTTATAAACAACGTAATTAATAATGAAAAAGTGATTTTTTTAACCTGATTACGAGGTAATATGCCATGGCTTAATGATTAAAAAGTGAATTTTTTTATTAATTGTAATTAGCAAGAGTTAATCGCCTTCTAATAAAAAAGTGCTAGGTACAAAAATATACCAAACTAGACATATTATGTATCAAAATTGTAGTTTTTGACAACACGAACCCACTAGTGTTATTCGTTCGTTTATTCGGTATACGGATTGGTCAGAAAACGAGTCGGAAGACGTGGATAGTTCGTTTAGGTTCAATGGAGAAATGATGACGATAGGACAAACAAAGAGTATGTATGTTAAGGGGCATCGAGAGGAACGCCACGTTGGGGTCTAATCAGCTCCAAATGGTCAGAGTTCACTACAATGGAATACCCTAGATAAAGTAGTCATAGTGGTGGGGCAGGCTTTCAGGTGGTTGAAACCACACAAAAGGTGGTGCTGGGCGTGGGATGATGAGTGGTGGCATCAGATCGATAGTCGGGCCTGCGTGGAGGTGGTAGCGATGAGATAAGGCTGGCAGCTGTAGGATGTTGAGCGAAGTCATTCACTGTAATGATAGGGATTAGTAAATTTAATAGAATAATTAATTTAATTATTCAATTATGAAAATGCGCCTTAACTTAAAATGATTATAACTCTCATGTCTGACCTTCATTTCACACGTGGTTCGTTGCATCTGGATCATGGTGAGCTAAGAAATGTTTTTATGTATTCTTTGCTATTTTCTAATATAGTTAATAAAATTTTCTTAGTTGGGAAAATTCATTGTACACAGTACGTATTAGGCGATGCGATAGTCCGAGGAGGTAAGTCCTTAATATATGACAGTCCGAGTAGTTGATTCCTCAATGTACGATAGTCCTAGGAGCTAAGTCCTTAATATACGATAGTCCAAGGAGCTGAGTCCTCAACCTACTATTGTCCGAGGTGCTGAGTCCTTAATATATGATAGTTCTAGGAGCTAAATCCTCCACATACGATACTCCAAGAAGTTGAGCCCTCAATATACGATAGTCCGAGGAACTGAGTCCTCGATATTCGATAACATGGTCAGTGTACCTGAACCCTTGATATATGATTTGGTGGTAGGGGTTTGAGATTTTGGGTTAACATAAGGTATGTGGTTAGGCATGAGCTACATTTTAGTGAGGCCTTAGCATATGTCACTATTAAATAATATTATGTTTAGCTGACTTAGGCGACACAAGTTAAGGTATGGTTTTCAAACATAAGTATTATTTTACTAGCGTATTGGCATTATACACTTATATGATGTGTTTCACTCAACAGGTGTAGGTTGGACCCCCTCTATCATTCTCTTCCTTTTATATATACTCTGATAGGTCGAAGAAAAGGGAAGATGGTGGCTTGGAGGCAAGATGGTACGATGTAGACGCATATTTATTTATCTATTAGTTATCAATTATTTTATCTCAGTTATTCCAAAACATTTGGATGATTTTGTTACCAGTGTAGAGAGTGTTGTAAGTGAAGTTTACTTGACACTTTATTAATTTGTTCATCTGGGATTATTGTATTATTAATTATTATATTTTATTCGTTCCCCTGCGAGTTTTAGAAAGTGTATAGTATTGTAGATAGCTCTGTGATCTATTATATATTTTACCTCAAAAACGATCGCCATTTGCATGATGTGCGATGTCCGTGTCATTTTATGCGTGAATCGAGGCGACGTAGATGGTGGATTGTTACCGGGCCCTTATACATAGAAGCAATCCCAATCTTCAATTCGTTCTGATGAGCTTTCAAACATTCAAACATACAACAACATATCAAACAACGTTCAACCAATTAAACATATATCAAATCATAACAATTCATCCTGAACACATTCATAGCCAAGCCTAACATTCATATGAACAATCATACATCAAAACAATAAGTTTAAATCACTTTAAATCATTTCATATTTGTTGTTACTCTAGTTTTAAATCTAAAACAGCAGCATATCATATTTTTGACTTTAAAAACAGATCCAAAATATGTCAAATATATAGAAATATATATATTAGGTTTAGAGATGATATATAACTCATCAAATACTCAAAAATAAATGAAAAGCACGCAAGTCGAGCCAAATCTGAAATGACCAGCAAAGATATGAAATTCCCCTTCTAAAAATATAGATTTGGAAATCTCTTGCTAATCCCATTGTTAATCTACCCTTAATATAATGTTTCAAAAGGGATTTGTAGTGGTTTTAGTTGGAGAAATGTATAATGGAGGTTTAGTTCTAATTTAGGGAATATATAAATGATTTGGGGGATGCTAGAAAGTTGGTATTAGCATAAATCCTAAAATGGGTTATGGGCCTAACCATAGGCTTATGCTAATTACCTCTAAAAGCTATCCAAATACTCTCAAACTTCAAACAGCCATATCATCAAAACCTTAAGTCCAAAAATCGATTATGACCACTCCATGGAAAGAGAAACTATCATTTTTTTCATTTAGAAGTGCTTCAGAACCTAATTCGGCATCCATCAAAAGCTATAGTGGCTACAAGTTTTTAGGGTTAAAATCGTCCATAATTTAATATAATGGTCAAAAATGTCAAAACTCAATACTTTCTAAAGTCATGGCTTAGTTGGAAGTCATCTAAGTATACAAATATTATTTCTATGATACATTGATACGTAGAAATGTATAGAGGATGTGGATCATTACATTCTCCTCATTACAGGAATTTGGCCCCCGACATTCCACTCAAGCTAAACATAAGCAAACGATAGAATACTAAGCATGCCTAATAATCAAACAAGCACAGCAACCATCAAACATGCACACAGGTAAAACATAAAAGATTATGCAAATCCTAGTGTGCATGGTACTAAACTAAGCAATGTGTTATCAAAAGTGAAGATAAATGTGATAAACAAAAGTCTTACCAAGTAAAGATCTAAAGATTAGTGGTCCTCATGCTCTACTCGGTCTCTTATGTGTTATCGCCTTCGCTCTCACTTCGTTGAACCTTTACTACCTTCACCATCTTCCTCCTAAGCTGCTTTGTACTCTGCTCGATTATACGAATGGGCCTATAAGGTCTCAATGCTTCTGGTTCAACCTCGATTTATCCAATGATTTGGTGCTACTATAATGCGCAAATCATTCACAAACTTCAGAAGATAAGAAATATGGAACACACTGTGCACAACCACCATCTTCCGAGGTAAGTCAACTCTGTATACTAGAATCTGAATCCTCTTGAGTATCGAAAATGATCCTCCAACAAACCTCGGTGTCAACTTCCCCTTAGTACTGAATCAAACAACATTTTTCAGTGGAGAGGTCTTGACAAATACCAAATCGCCAATAGAGAACTCAAGAGCACATTTTCTCTTATCAATGTAGCATTTCTATCTATCTTGGGAAACTTTCTTCTGTTTCTAAATGATCTTGGTCTTCTCCATATCTCTCTAATTATATCTAGCCATAATATCAGTTTCTTGCTCGCTTCCCACCAGCACGAAGGAGTGTTGCATGGTCGGTCATATAGTGCATCAAATGGTGCCATATCAGTGTTAGCCTGATAATAATTTTTGTATGTGAACTTTACTGCATGCAACTGATCATCCCACAAGCCTCCAAAGTTCAGAATGCAAGCTCGTAAGAAGTCCTCTAAAGTACAATTCATAGTCTCAGTCTGTTCATCAATATAAGGATGGTAAGTTGTACTCAAATGCATCTTCATCCCTAGCACCTCCTGTAAGCTCTTCCAAAACCCGCTCTTGAATAATGGGCATCAGTCGCTTACAATGCTTTTCGGAAAATCATGGAACCTTACTATCTACTTCACATAGAACTCGGCCAGTTTCATTGTTGATCTATTGGACTTCATGGATATAAATCTAGCACTCTTCGTCAATCTATAAACAATGACCCAAATGTTGTCGTATCCACCTTTAGTCCTTGGCAATTCATTAATAAAATCCATCGATATTTGTTCCCAATTCCATTGGGGAATCTCAAGTAGTTGCAGTAAACCACTAGGCTTCTTCTACTTGGCTTTTACTAACGATGGTTCATACACTTTGATACAAATACCTGATGTCCTTCTTCATCCCTTCCCAATAAAATGTCCATTTCATATCTCGATACATCTTATTGCCTTTAGGATGTATAGTCAATCTCGAATCATGGCACTCTCGTAGCAACTCATCCCTAAGTCCATCAATATCAGGTATAAATAATCTTCCATCCTTACAGAAACATCAACCATAGCCAAGTCTGAGAGAGTTAGGGGTACGTCCTAAGGGCAATTATGTAATTTTCTACATATATCTAACTCCATAACCAATCTTTTTCGTAATAGAGGTATTTTATTTCTATTATGTACTTTGTTATATAATAATATAATTAATTAAGTAGTTAATTTAAAGTATATTAAATAGAAAATCCATAAATGATATGTTATGTGATAATAAATACAAGGAGTGGTAATCTTGAGAAAACTATCACAATATAAAATAACATATTATTTTAAATATTCTTGGTCAAGATGTTTCGAGAAAGGATATCGATACATCTATTGAGACCATCATATGTAATGCTCTCTAAATGTTGGGTAGTGTATAACTTATGGTTATTGGAGGCACCATGAGGTTATGTACTGATAGTTATTGGATAACTATGAAATGGCTCATCCGATAGTTTCCTGTTGGTCAATAATAACTAGGTCATGTAGGAAATCTCGAAGTAGGGATATTACATAGTTCTCTCAACTTGAGAATATTGTTAAGCTTCAGTGTGTATACTACGCTTTAATTATAATTAAATCATGGCATGGCGACCATCAAATGATTATAATTGGATCTTAGTTGAAGAATTGGAAGTGAAACAATATTCAATATAGAATTCATCTCGTTAGTTGTATGAGGTTAGTGTCATGATCAATTGTAGTTAACTCAAAGTCAAAATCTCTGGCCATAGCAGTATTATTAATAAAAAAATGTTATTATTGAACTCAAGGACTTTGTTTATAGACTAATAGAGTTATATATGGACTATATTGGAATTTTGACCAAAACAAACTTTCATAAATCCTAAAGTTATAGTGTTTATGAAGAGAATTGATGTAAATAATCAATGCTAAAATGTAAGACTTAAATTTGTAAAACTGGATTTTACAGATGAGATTTGCAAGTAATGAGTTTGGCCAAACTATAGCACCTCCAGCTAAGGTGACGCAAAATCATTAGTATTTGATTTGTTTAAATATTAATCGCTGACTAAATTCACACTTGTGAGTTGCACACTTGAATTCATTTTAGTCTCCAAAACACCACTCGATTTGGTTAGTTTATAAAGTTTATAAATTAATGAACATTTAAATAAATATCAATTTTTACTATATTTATTATTTGGGGTGTATTTAGTAAATGGGGTAGCTTCTAGAAATGTTCTGAGTGCTATTCGTAATTAAATGGATGCGTGTATAAAAGTTATATATGTGCGTACTGATATATGATATCGACAATAATTAAAATAGAATTTAAATAGAGTTAATTTCTATAAGGTTTTGAAATTCATTTGGTCTGTTATAGACCAAGAATAGTTCGACCAATATTCAAGAGGAGAGGAATTTAAGGCATGACTTGCTAAGTGGAGATGTTGGAAGATATTTTTCTGCTATATCCCTTATTTAAGTGATCCTAAGCCTTCATTTTTAGGTAGATCGTTTTCCTCCACCTCTTCCTTTCTCGACCGATATAACCTTGTATACTCCACACCATAGCCAAGCTTGAATACACCATAACTATTATATGAAACACATTCTAGTGGTGACATTCCCAAGCTTGCACCTTTGGACAGGGATCTACGAGATCTAGGAGACAATTTGAATCAAAGTGTGAATCTAAGGCAATTTTTCTTTAGGTAATCCTAAATTTTATGACTATATATATGTTAGTTAACATCATTATAATGATTTCATATATGTGATACTATCCCCACATAAATATTTATATATTAAATTAATTTAGATAATTAACCTAAATGAATTTTTTAGTTTAAATTCAAATCTTAAAATTAAAATATATGTAAATATTTTAAATTCAACCAAGTTTGAACTCATATATGTACATATATATATACATATATTATAATTTCCTTAATATTAAAATATTTATTTTTTGATTTTAAAAGATTATTTACTAATTTCAAAATCTAAAATACCTTAAAAATATTTTAAAACTGTATATATATATTTATTTATTTAATTAAATTGTTTAAATTACATTTGACTATTAAAAATATATTCTCCAGCCAAAATATAATTTTATGTAATCATATTATATATATTAATTATTTTTTATTGCAGTGTTTACCTTTAATATTATATATACATATATATTACTATTAATAAAAATTAGTTTTTTGATTTGATAAAGTCAATATTTTTTATTGGCTGAATAAGATTAGCGCACGCACACAGATGTGTGTGTAACATCCCAATATTTTCAACCATTCGCATCCACACATGTCAAAATTGAATTGCTCAAAATATCAGATTGTTAATTTATATTTGGCAAAACTCAGCATGTACAGTAAATTAAATAATCACATAATCACAGACACAGAGTAATATAACAATAAGCAGCAGCAACAAATGAATAGTAGTTCATGAAGCTACTATATATATAACAGAGTTAAACAAGATACAACAGAAGTCTCGAATACATAGAAGTCTCAATACAGTAGTCAGTAACAAAATCTGAATATATCACTAGAGTCAACTGAATAACTGAAAGCTGAATAGATAGCTGGATCTCCAAGCGAAGCTCCAACTCTAAAGGTGAGTCTCAAATGCTGCGACACTCAGTCTGACCCAAGCATAAAGCAAAAACACAAAACAATCGAGTAATGATTAACATTCTTATATCAATAAATTCAACTCAAGTGAAATATCAACTGAAATACAAGTAACTTAAAGGATGTTTGGGATAACCATCCTCTAAGGATCCGTGGAACTATCTACTATGTAGTAATATACGCTATTATAATAATGTCTAAAGTAAAGTAAACTATTAAAATAGCGTTAAGGCATTACCCATATCCCACTTAACACATTTTATAGTGCCAATAGTCTATACGGTACCGTAATACCTCTTGATCAGGAGGCTACCAGAGGATACTCCATAGGTACGACACAAAACAAACTCTTAGTGGTCTCGATATGGAAGGTGACACGGCACAACTAGGCAATGCCAGGGTAGATATACCAATTACACTTCCAGGCTGGTGGTAACGCATAGCCGCAACTATCGCCTTCCTCGAGCCACACTACCAAATCAAAGGTGAGCACTAAATCAATCACAAAGTAATAGAATGGCAGTCGAAGAAGTGTGTCCGATCGGAGGAGCTACCTCACTTGGCCCGTCAATTGCTCCTGTTTTAGCCACCTTAAGCTAACTCACGGGAGTCAGGTCCACGTATATACCTCATATAGAATCGTCGCCACCATCCTACTTCATTCTGGAATCTCCACCACGTACACAGTTGTTAAAGTGGTTTTTGGTATTGACAGAGATTATGACAATAACTGATCCCTGTCACTTTAACAACCAAACGTTATTATAACACCATGGTCATTTCAAAATATCATACTTCAAAACCAAAATATAATATCCATTTCAAAACCATATTAATACGATATCATTTCTCGCTTAAAATAATATTCATTTCCAAAATCATTACACTTTCCAAAATTATAACTTTTCGAAATTATAACACTTTGAAATTATAACACTGTGAAAACATAACTCTTTGAAATTATAACACTTTGAAAACATAACTTTGAAATCATAACACTTTGAAATTCATAACACCTTCCTCTTAAACAATTTAGATATTATTAATTGTATATATATTAAAAATAATTATAAATGAAATAGTTAATATAATAAAATAATTTGTATATAAAATAGTTATAAATTAATAGTTTATATTAAAGTAAATAGTATATTAAAAATAGTTTTTATTTAAAATGGTTTATAATAAAATAGTTTATATTAAATAATTATATATATTAAAATAGTTTATAAAGTAAAATATTTATATATATATATAATACTTTATATAATAAAATAGTTTCCTCAAAGTTCACAAATCGATCCAAATCAATTCAAATTCCAAAATTCAATTTAACTCCTTCTCAATTCAACCATTTCAATTCAATTCAGTTTCTCAATAAACCATTTCAAATTATATCGATTTCAAATACAGATTTGAACCACAAAATATACCATTTCAATTTCAATATATTTCAAAGCTTTACATATTCAACATTTTCAAAACTAAATTTGATAATTTCATTTATATCTCAATTTAACTTTATTATTGTTTAGTTTTGAAATATTCACTTAAATTAATCCAATATCATTTAAATAAGCCTTAAATTACAATTTAAACTAAATATTTTCTTCAATTTATTTATTCTCTAAATATTCATTTAATCGCTTTGAATCAAAATCAAGGAATAAAATCATATCTTTAAATCTCAATTCAAAAAAATTCAAATCAATTTAAATTTATCTTTCCAACCTTAATATATTAAATTATATATAAAAATCTACTTTTTAAAATACAATTTGAAATAAATACTTAAAACATATTATATACTAATTAAATCAAACTTTATTAAATCAAATCTTATTATTTAAATTTATTTTATATTAAAACTTATTCTATATATTTTGAAATAGTAAAATTGTAAGTAAAATCTTAAAATTTATAATTTCAAAGCTAACTTATAATTATATAATTTTCAAAACATATAATTTTAGAAATCTAAAATTTAAACCTTTATAAAAATAACATTTATATATAATATCTTAAAATCAATATTTATTAAAACCATATATTTCCCTTCAAAACCATGGAAATCATTTTCAAAATGTTTATATATAGACCAACTGTGTCTGTATATAATTTTCTATCCTATGGTCAAGTGATACAGATATTTATTATTTCAATCTGCAATTTAAATATATACGGGTATATATCTTTTCAACCAACAATCCTAAATTCAATTAAATGAAAATCGCTTGGGTTTATCATTTCAACCCATAACGATTTTCTCCTATTCTACAAGATCGTTCAGGTATGTATCATTTCAACCCATAGGGAATTCTATACTAACAGGGAACTTGCAGAGTGACAGCATATATGACAATAATATAATAATCAGCAACAAGCATATATCATCAGTGATAAAATAAATAACAGATAATGGTGTCGGATGTCACAGGTGAGCAGTTACAGACAATATCATATAAATAGCAATTTAAATAACTAACAACGGCATATTTCAATTGTCGTTTCCATTGAAGTCAGATTTAATGAATATAAGAACGTTAATCGTGAGTGATTGCTCACCTTTTGAGTCTAGATAGATTTGTCAACGAAATGAGCTACGAATTCCAAAGCAAGGCTTGATGGACACGATTCAATGAACAAAGCTGATAGATAAAGAATAGACGAAATCAAATCAGAACTAGATCGATGCAGATATATGGTATAAGTGGACTTATATATATATATATATATTTAGTTATATATATATATAACTAAATATATCTATTTACATATATAAAACATATTCTAAATACCAACACATTTTAAATTGAATATATATACATTTAAAAATCATTGTTTTAAATTTAAAACACACATAAAAATCAAACATATATATATATACATTTTATTTTTGAAGTAAATACATATATATATTTCTAAAGAAATCCAAATATCAATATTTATTAGAAAAATCAATATAAACAATTTATTATAATATATAACTTAAAAGTAATGAAAGATTTAAAAATCTATGTATAACATACATATAACTTAGCTTATATATATAATTGGCATATAAAGTCAAATACTGACACATATTAAGATTAAAATAAAAATCCATGTATACTTATATATATATATATATATAACTAAAATATATAACTGATATAAAATCTGATATATAACTAGACACATGTAAAATAGTAGAAAAGAAGGAAAAATAGCCAGGTATGATTCACAAGATCGATACCTTTAAATTATAAACTAATATATATATATACCAAACCCAATATACATCCTTAAATACTTCGAACATATCCTATATAGTTAGACTACATATAATATAGTTTAAAAACCAAACTAATGAATACAATTTTTTTTCTTCACAGCAAAACTAAACTACTATGTTATACCTATATATATCACCGTACACCTTTTATATATATCATCTTCAAAATAAATGTTTAAAATAAAATAAATCTAAACTATATAAACAAATTAGATATATATATATATATAATACCAATATGAAACTGTACAGCAGATGAAATATTGAATACTATTAAAAACTTATACATACCTATACGTATATCAATCGCAGAATATATACAACTTTCAAAACCAAATATATAACTGACATTATTACTTTATGAAATCTAACACATGTAACTTTGAATATAACAAACAAATGTATATTATTAAAATCTATATGTACTATTCTATTACATTAAAATGAAATCAGATTTTATATGAAAACTACATTTATAAACAAATATATATAAATCATACAGTAACAGCCGATGCAAACTATGCTTATAAACCAATAAAAAAAACTAATATAAACTCAAATCCAACAGATCAAAGATAAGTTATATAACTAATAATTAATAACTTATAGATATAAAACCAATATAAACTAATATATATAATATAAGCATATTACTTACTGCAAAATATAATACTTATAAACATATATATATATATATATATATATATATATATATAAAACTAATATAACCATATAATACCTTTGCTTCAGTCATACAAACCGAGAAAAACAAAACATACAACAACAAAGCTAACATACAAATTCTGTAATATATATATAAACTTTATATATATGAAATAACACACACACATATGTATATATATATACCACACAAGAAAATGCTCGACCGAAACTTAGGGAGGAGGAGGGGAGCACGACCATGTGGCCTGAGCACGGATGTAGGGGAGAGATGCTTCGGCTGCTTCGGTGGTGGATGAGGCGGAGAGGCTAAAGGCTGGTGATGGCTCGACCATAAAGGAGGAGATTGTTGCTGAGGTTAGGGTGAAGTGCTCGATGAGGTGGTGGCGGACGTGGTGGCGTAGGCGTTGGATGACGTGGTAGAATGGGGTGGTTCGATGGTGAGCAGGTGACAGAGATTCGACCATGAGAGAATGAAAACTAGAGACGGTGAAATGGCAGAGAAAAGAATGCAAGCATGTTTATATTTTTTCTTTTAAACGAAGATAAGAAATGGGAGAGACAGCAAACAATACACTGACCAACAAATAATAAATTTGAAGTGATGGAAATGACAACGCACAACATCTGTATTCTAGGAATTTTAAGAGGCTAGAGGCTGTTGGATGATATTCGTTGGAAAATGAAAGGTAAGGGAAGCTAAAAGGGTCGAATGTGGAACCGTTATGAAATCATTTCACAGATTGTACCGCACACCGGACTCCGAAATTGACAATTGAATATACCATAGAGATCAGCACGACGAGACGATCAAAATGGTACACGGATATCAGTGGTACGATCATCCTATCAAAAGTCGATAATCGATACCGAAAAATGCTGCTAAAAC
Organism: Allium fistulosum; assembly: GCA_030737815.1. Lineage (NCBI taxonomy): Eukaryota > Viridiplantae > Streptophyta > Magnoliopsida > Asparagales > Amaryllidaceae > Allium > Allium fistulosum. Next base: position 537,130,663 of record CM060901.1, on the reverse strand, counting down.
ACCAGACTTAAGGTAAACGGTACAATAGCAGTCCAAATTTGATGAAATGAAATATAACGTCTCACTCAGAAGATGATTTATAAATTTATTGTATAAAAATATTCAGCTTTGGAAAATATTTTATTATCATCAAATATTAACTGATTTAAATTGAAATAAAATTACACAACAAAATAAACTTTAATATTATTTGATGAAAATTTACCATTTGCTATGTTTAAATAGACGTATTCCAAATATTAAATTTTTATTTTCAAATTCAATTATTTAAAATTTCACAAAATTCCAGTTAATTACGTTATTAAAACCCAGTTAAATTTATGGGTCGTTACACTCTCCTCCACTCAAAACTTTTCATCCCCGAAAAGGAAGGAGGTATGAGAATAGAAACAACTAGAGAGAAAAATAGATTTGAAATAAAAATAAAAAAATTAATTCCTAACCATATAAATTTCAATTAAAATTAATAATTGATTTAATCCATTTGATTTCACTTAAGTTAAATCAATCTTAACTATTTCTAAATTCATTATCTTATTATCCAATTATCCTCAATTAACAATTTTTAAAATCATAAATTTGCATAGTCATTTATTATAATCATATTTTATTCAACAAATTTAATTCTTCTTTATTCCAAATTATTATTAAATTTATTCCACTTAATATATCTTATCACATATATTAATTATATTGAAATTTATTATAACCACTCAACTTATATTTATAAAATCATTTTATATTGTATATTATTCAATTACATATCTAACTTTAGAAAAATTTAGGTAAGTTATATGTTGGAATACAATTGAGTATTATACAAGTAAAATTTTCCTAATTCAATTTATTTCAAGTTTAAATATTTATTTTAAAAATCTAGTTCCATTTTATAATTGAAATTATTCTTAACAAGAATTTAAGAGTTAAATTTCCGATCTCACTTCAAACTATTAGAGATAAATGTATACATATATATTGTATATATATCAAATCAGATCTATAAACATATACTTATATATATTATAAATCAAGTCATACTTAAGAAATCCAAATCAAATTTATTTTCTTTCAAAAGAAAAATGTAGCAAAGCTACTAAGTGATCTCTCCACTCTGAAACTCAAAAATGAATGTCGATGATGCGGCCGTCATCACCGAAATTATTTTCCAGTGACAAAAGAGGAGAGCACTGATTTAATTCCTTTTTAAAATTCTTTGGATACGATTTCTATTCGAAAATACTTTAAATAATATGCATTTTAAAACTTTTAAAACCAAAGTTTGAAATAACCGAAAATTAAATTCTCAAAATCTTAAGTTAAATTCATTTCATTTTTTTCAAATCAATTTATAAACCATGTTTATAAATTCATTACTTCATACGATGATGCAATAGTTAATGTTTACAAAACAATAAATGAAAATCAAATATTATCATTTCTAACAACCAATTCAGTTAACTTTTTAATTTCAGAAAAATTTATACTTATATAATATAATCATACAAAATTTATTCCATTTACCAAATTTGAAAACAATATTGTGTCAGTTTTCTCTGTTCAAGTGTTTTGGAATTCCTATCGATAGCATTGATCAGACGAATCGATTTAAATCCCAAATCAACATTAACAACTCAAACAACACAATATATAAAACATTTTTATATTAATTACAAATATACTCCCTCACTCGATGATTCCATAATGGATTTCAAACGAAGATAGAGATCCAAATTAGAGGAACCCTAATCAAATAGAATTTTGACAGAGGATGGGCTCGAGATAAAGATAAGATAATTAAATAATGAAAAGAGAAAAGATGGATAAACTTGTATAAATCGCGGGCGACCTTAACCGGGTCAACCGAGACTTCAAGAATGAGATCGGTGCAGAATTTCTAAGGCAAATCGACATCTAATCGATAGAATTCAGCCATAGTAAGAGATATCAGCATCTAAAACGAGGATACAGAAATCTCCGGTGAATTAATGCCTGTTGTAAAGGAGTTTCACCCTTTTAAAGTTCATTCTAAAAGTGGCGGGACCGCCGATTCAATATAGAGATCAACATGAGTGGAGTTATAGGATACTCCAGAATCAAAAGAACACGAATAGGAAAGACAAGGATGGATTTCAGAACAAGTGGGAGAGTTCCAAAATTCAAAGGAAACCGAATCAAAGAGGAAGAGATTCCAGCACGAGCGAAGGTGATCCCGTAATTAAATTTACCATATATGCTAAGTTTTTCCTAAAACCAAAGCTCTTATACCAACTATAACATCCCGATATTTTCAACCATTCACATCCACACGTGTCGGAATTGAATTGCTCAAAATATCATATTGTTAATTTATATTTGGCAAAACTCAACATGTACAGTAAATAAAATAATCACAGAATCACAAACACAGAGTAATATAACAATAAGCAGCGGAAAGAAATGAATAGTAGTTCATGAAGCTACTATATATATAACAGAGTTAAACAAGATACAACAGTAGTCTCGAATACATAGAAGTCTCAATACAATAGTCAGTAACAAAATCTGAATATATCACTGGAGTCAACTGAATAACTGAAAGCTGAATAGATAGCTGGATCTCCAAGCGAAGCTCCAACTCCAAAGGTGAGTCTCAAATGCTGCGACACTCAGTCTGACCTGAGCTAAAGAAAAAACACAAAACACTCGAGTCAGGATTACCATTCTTATATCAATAAATCCAACTCAAGTGAAATATCAACTGAAATACTAGTAACTTAAAGGATGTTTGGGATAACCATCCTCTAAGGATCCATGGAACTATCTACTATGTAGTAATATACGCTATTATAATAATGTATAAAGTAAAGTAAACTATTAAAATAGCATTAAGGCGTTACCCATATCCCCCTTAACACATTTTATAGTGCCAATAGTCTATACCGTACCGTAATACCTCCTGATCGGGAGGCTACCAGAGGATACTCCATACGTACGACACAAAACAAACTCGTAGTGGTCTCGATATGGTAGGTAACATGGCACAACTAGGCAATGCCAGGGTAGATATACCAATTACACTTCCGGGCTGGTGGTAACGCATAGCCGAAACTATCGCCCATCTCGAGCAACACTCCCAAATCAAAGGTGCGCACCAAATCAATCACAAAGTAATAGAATGGCAATCGAAGAAGTGTGTCCGATTGGAGGAGCTACCTCACTTGGCCCGTCAATTGCTCATGTTTTAGCCACCTTAAGCTAAATCACGGGAGTCAGGTCCACGTATATACCTCATATAGAATCATCGCCACCATCCTACTTTATTCTGGAATCTCCACCGCGTACACAGTTGTTAAAGTGGTTTTCGGTACTGGCAGAGAGTATGACAATAACCGATCCTGGTCTCTTTAACAACCAAACGTTATTATAACACCGTGGTCATTTCAAAATATCATACTTCAAAACCAAAATATAATATCCATTTCAAAACCATATCAACACGATATCATTTCTCGCTTAAAATAATATTCATTTCCGAAATCATAACACTTTCCAAAATTATAACTTTTCGAAATTATAACACTTTGAAATTATAACACTTTGAAAACATAACTCTTTGAAATTATAACACTTTGAAAACATAACTTTGAAATCATAACACTTTGAAATTCATAACACCTTCCTCTTAAACAGTTTAGATATTAATAATAGTGTATATATATTAAAAATAGTTATAAATGAAATAGTTAATATAATAAAATAATTTGTATATAAAATAGTTATAAATTAATAGTTTATATTAAAGTAAATAGTATATTAAAATTAGTTTTTATTTAAAATGGTTTATATTAAAATAGTTTATATTAAATAATTATATATATTAAAATAATTTATAAAGTAATATATATTTATATATATATATATATATATATATATATTTAAATACTTTATATAATAAAATAGTTTCCTCAAAGTTCACAAATCGATCAAATCAATTCAAATTCCAAAATTCAATCTAACTCCTTCTCAATTCAACCATTTCCATTCAATTCAGTTTCTCAATAAACCATTTCAAATTATATCGATTTCAAATACAGATTTGAACCACAAAATATACCACAATTTCAATATATTTCAAAGCTTTACAATTTCAACATTTTCAAAACTAAATTTGATAATTTCATTTATATCTCAATTTAACTTCATTATTGTTTAGTTTTGAAATATTCACTTAAATTAATCCAATATCATTTAAATAAGCCTTAAATTACAATTTAAACTAAATATTTCTTCAATTTATTTATTCTTGAAATATTCATTTAATCACTTTGAATCAAAATCAAGGTATAAAATCATATCTTTAAATCTCAATTCAAAAATTTTCAAATCAATTTAAATTTATCTTTCCAACCTTAATTTATTAAATTATATATAAAAATCTACTTTTTAAAATACAATTTGAAATAAATACTTAAAACATATTATATACTAATTAAATCAAAATTTATTAAATCAAATCTTATTATTTAAATTTATTTTATTAAAACTTATTCTATATATTTTAAAATAGTAAAATTATAAGTAAAATCTTAAAATTTATAATTTCAAAACTAACTTATAATTATAAAATTTTCTAAACATATAATTTCAGAAATCTAAAATTTAAACCTTTATAAAAATAACATTTATATATAATATCTTAAAATCAATATTTATTAAAACCATATATTTCCCTTCAAAACCATGGAAACCATTTTTAAAATATTTATATATGGACCAACGGTGTCTGTATATAATTTTCTATCCTATGGTCAAGTGATTCAGATATTTATCATTTCAATCCGCAATTTAAATATATACGGGTATATATCTTTACAACCCGCAATCCCAAATTCAATTAAATGAAAATCGCTTGGGTTTATCATTTCAACCCGTAACGATTTTCTCCTATTCTACAAGATCGTTCGGGTATGTATCATTTCAACCCATAGGGAATTTATACTAACAGGGAACTTGTAGAGTGACAGCATATATGACAATAATATAATAATCAGCAACATGCATATATCATCAGTGATAAAATAAATAACAGATAATGATGTCGGATGTCATAGGTGAGCAGTTACAGATAGTAGCATATAAATAGCAATTTAAATAACTAATAGCAGCATATTTCAATTGTCGTTTCCATTGAAATCAGAATTAATGAATATAAGAACGTTAATCGTGAGTGATTGCTAACCTTTCGAGTCTAGATAGATTTGTCAACGAAATGAGCTACGAATTCTAAAGCAAGGATTGATGGACACAATTCAACGAACAAAGCTGATAGATAAGGAATAGACGAAATCAAATCAGAACTGGATCGATGCAGATATATGGTATAAGTGGACTTATATATATATATATATATAACTAAATATAACTATTTACATATATAAAACATATTCTAAATACCAACACATTTTAAATTGAATATATATACATTTCAAAATCATTGTTTTAAATTTAAAACACACATAAAAATCAAATACATTGTATATTTGAAATAAATACATATACATATTTCTAAAAAATCCAAATATCAATATTTATTATAAGAATCAATGTAAACAATTTATTATAATATATAATTTAACAGTAATGAAAGATTTAAAAATCTATGTATAACATATATATAACTTAACTCATATATAATTGGCATATAAAGTCGAATACCGACACATATTAAGATTAAAATAAAAACCCCTATTCTACAATTAAAAGAAAAATCCATGTATACTTATATATATAACTAATATATATAACTAGTATAAAATCTGATATATAAGTAGACACATGTACAATAGTAGAAAAGAAGGAAAAATAGCCAGGTATGATTCACAAGATCGATACCTTTAAATTATAAACTTATATATATATATACAAAACCCAATATACATCCTTAAATACTTCGAACATATCCTATATACTTAGACTACATAAAATATAGTTTAAAAACCAAACTAATGAATACAATTTTTTTTTCTTCACAGCAAAACTAAACTACTATGCTATACCTATATATATCACCGTACACCTTTTATATATATCATCTTCAAAATAAATGTTTAAAATAAAATAAGTCTAAACTATATAAACAAATTAGATATATATATATATATATAATACTAATATGAAACTGTACAACAGATGAAATATTGAATACTATTAAAAACTTATACAAACCTATACATATATTAATCGCAGAATATATACAACTTTCAAAACCAAATATATAACTTTTTTTTTGATAAAAATGTGTGATCCTCTTCGAAAAGAGGAGAGCACACATGCAAATATATATATATATATATATCACTAATATAAAGTGCTGCCAACATGCCTGGCAGGTAACAAAAAACCAAATACATATATATATCAAATCTCAGGTACTCCTAAGATGAGTTCCGGCAAGGCCACCACCCATCACACCCCGATATCGAGCTCCGGCATGGCCACCGCCCGATATTGAGGTGTTAGAAGTACCTAAAAAACTAGAGGAAATACAAAAAAACTACTAGATGTCGTCCCAGACTAATGAGGAAGCTCCAACCAACTGGATCAGGAGAGGTGAATAAGCGTCTGCTCTGAAGTGGATCTGCTGAAAAGAGAAACCGCTCTGAAGCCTCTGAACAAGAGAAAGGGGGACCCTCTCTACTCTCGTGACCTCTCTACTATCTAGTGTCTAGCAATCTGAAGATATGAAAACCTACAAAGTGAACCTGATATCCTATCTCCCATACCTGTAACTGGAAAAAGACTAAAGAAAAAATTAGAATGATACATATATATGTATATTTATATAATAAATATACATATATATGTATTAATAAAGAAGGAAAAAAACCTAAATAAGACTAACTGGACAATAACAGTATAAATAAAATACCTAAAAGCCAATACCAGACAGAGACAAGTACAAATATTAAGACGGATCTATCTTATGAACCTTTAATCATAAGTAAGTTATGATTAGAAGTGAAGTCATCATCTAAATTAGAGAAAATATTAATAATACTATTATTAATGTTAAATATATTATTGTTGTGTTTAAATAAATTAATATTATGATTAACCTTATTAAGATACCTTTTGAAAAGGATATTATTAGCTAATTTATATTTGGGGTTAGAGATCCAATTAAAACAAAATGAAGAAATTGTAAAAATCAATTTGTTAAAATGACAATTATTATTATTGAAAATTCTTTGATTTCTTTCAAACCAAATAAACCAACTAATAATAATGAATAAAGTGTCTAGTAAAAATCTAATATTCTTTTTGAACTTGAATCTATAATTATTCCAGTAAAATTCACAATCCGAAATTTTAGTTGTTATATTAAAGTTAAAAATTTTAAGAGTGTTAATTAGAATGTAATTAAAATCCATACAAATATAGTATATAGGATTAATGTCATCAAGATACAGATTACAAAAATAACATTTATTGTCATTTTGAATATTTTTTCTCTTTAAAAATTCGATTGTATTAAGTTTTCCATGAAGAATTAACCACATGTGAATTTTGGATTTAGGAGGAGCATTAGATTTCCACATATATTTAAATGAGTTATTTATTGTACCTGAAAAATTAATGAATCTGTAGAAAGAATTAGAAGTATATTTCTTACTTTTATCCCATTCCCAACTAATAAAATCATTAACATTATCAATATTATAAAGATTTAATCTGGCATAAAGCAAAGAAAGTTGTCTAAAAATTGAATCAACTAAAATTCTGTTAAAACTGAAATTCCAAGGAGGATCATTTTCTGGAGAATAAACTTCTTTGATTAAAGCATACTTAAAGTTACAAATTTCATATAGATCCTTAAATTCTATCTTAAGAGGCAAGATCGAAATCCAACGGTCATGCCAAAACGAAGTACGATTACCAGAGTGAACAATTGTATTTATTCCTAAATTAAATATCTCATTACATTTTAAAATGTTTTTCCAAAAGTTAGATATATTTTGAGTGGTTGGAGAAGCAATTTGATATAAATTGCTATTTCCATTATAGTAATATTTAGAAATGATCTCTTTCCAAATAGCGTTATTATTTATATCATTGAACTTCCAAAGCCATTTACCTAACAGAGACAAATTCATATTACGCAAGTTAATAACACCTAATCCACCTTCCTTTTTGGCCTTACAGACGATTTCCCAATTTACAAGACATTTAATATTATTATTAGAATTTTCTCCACTCCATAAGAAATCTCTTCTAATCCTATCAATTTTATCAATAACCCAATCCGGGAACAAATGCAAGGTCATCCAATAAATCGGAAGAGCTGATAAAACCGAATTTATTAAAACTAGTCTACCAGCTCTAGATAGAAATCTCCCATTCCAGTTAGAAATCTTATTTTTAATTTTATCAATGATAATAATCCAATCGTCATGTTTGAGTTTGGTGGGTCTAATCACAAAACCGAGGTAGTCAAAAGGAAAGTTCATAGTTTTGCAATTAAGAGTATTAGCAACTAAGTTTTCAACTTTATCAAAATCATTTAAAACTAACACGGAACTTTTGTCAAAATTTATTCTTAAACCAGATAAAAGTTCAAAGCTGTAAAGGATAAACTTAAGGGTAATGATGTGTCTAGGAAGATGGGAAGAAAAAGTAAGGTATCATCAGCAAATTCAAGAACCGATAAACCATTACGCGAAATTTCATTGCCTACACGTCCAAGAGATCCATTATCCATTGTTCTTTTAATAATTTTAGCAAAAACATCAGCAGGTAAGTTAAATAATAAAGGTGATAAGGGATCCCCTTGCCTTAAACCTCTCTTAGATTGAATTCTATTACCTAATATACCGTTAACCATAATACTAGAGTTTCCAGTTCTAAGCAAATTCAAAACCCAATAGATCCATCTATGACTAAAACCTCTAGCATGAAAAATATCTACAAGAAAATCCCAATCTACTGAATCAAAAGCTTTAGCAAAATCAAGTTTTAAAATCGCACAAGTTATGTTATTCTTACAACAATAATTGATATATTCTTGAACCACTGCCACTCCATCAGTGATATTTCTCCCTTTAATAAAAGCCAAGTGTGAACAGTCGATTAATTCATTCATTCTTTTACTAAGTCAATTAACTAGAACTTTTGAAATGATTTTAACTGAACAGTTAATCAAAGAAATAGGTCTAAAATCTTTTAAGTTTTTAGCTCCTACTTTTTTGTGTAACAAAATAACATTTGCGAAATTAAATCTCCCTAATTGCAAATTACCATTGTAAAAATCATTAAACATATTAACTAAGTCAAATTTTAAAACGTCCCAAAAAGTATTATAAAATAAAATAGGAAATCTGTCAGGTCCCGAGGATTTATCACTTGGCATGTCATTAATTGCTTTTCTAATTTCCTCTTCAGTAAAAGGATTATCTAACTCTGATAAATCAACAATAGAATCAGATGGATACAGATCTATCCATCTAACATTGATTCTATGTTTGATTTTAGAACCAAAAATATCCTTATAATAGTCTGTAAAAGCCTTGTTAAGATCTCTTTGATCAACTAACTCTATATTATTAACAAATATAGAGTTAATTGTATTACTACATTTTCTACCATTAGCTATATTATGAAAAAAAATTGGTATTATTATCACCTTCGTTGATCCATTGAATTCTGGACCGTTGTTTCCACACAACCTCCTCCTTTTCTAAAATAGAATTTAAATCATCTTTTAAATTAGCAAGAACATTACATTCACCTATATTTAGAGATCTAGATTCTTCGATCTTTTTAATTTTAAGCATTTCATTAAGAATATTATCTTTTTTAATTTTTAGATTGCCAAAAACATTTTTGTTCCAATTTTTAAGAAAAATCCTAAGCTCCCTAAGTTTAGAAACAAAAGCTTTTGCAGAATTTTCCTTATTTCTAAAATTATGGAAACTCAAAGAAATCCATTTACCTTTAACTAGATTCACAAAGTTAGACTCCAAAAACCACATCTTTTCAAATTTAAAACTGTTAATAATAACCCTATGGAATTCACAATTAAGAATAATTGGGCAATGATCGGAGTAAGTATAAGGTAAACCAGTGACTCTACAGATTGGGAATTTGTCTTCGATTTCATCACTAACAAAAAATCTATCAAGAAGAGCCATGGATGGAGACTCTCTAGCGTTACTCTAAGTAAACTTTCTATTAGAAAGGGGAATTTCAATCAAATTAGAATTAATAATAAATTGGTCGAACTCCTCCATAGTAGAGTAATCCCCTTCTCTAGGAAAATGCTCACCTATGAAATGCGTAAAACCAAATATATAACTGACATTATTACTTATGAAATCTAACATATGTAACTTTGAATATAACAAACAAATGTATATTATTAAAATCTATCTGTACTATTCTATTACATTAAAATGAAATCAGATTATATATGAAAACTACATTTATAAACAAATATATATAAATCATACGGTAACAGCCTATGCAAACTATGCTTATAAACTAATAAAAAAAACTAATATAAACTCAAATCCAACAGATCAAAGATAAGTTATATAACTAATAACTTATAGATATAAAACCAATATAAACTAATATATATAATATAAACATATTACTTACTGCAAAATATAATACTTATAAACATATATATATATATATATAACTAATATAACCATATAATACCTTTGCTTCAGTCATACAAACCGAGAAAAACAAATCATACAACAACAAAGCTAACATACAAATTCTGTAATATATATTAACTTTATATATATGAAAGAACGAACACACACATATATATATACCACACAAGAAAATGCTCGACCATAGCTTAGGGAGGAGGAGGGGAGCACGGCCAAGTGGGTAGAGCACGAATGTAGGGGAGAGATGCTTCGGCTGCTTTGGTGGTTGATGAGGCGGAGAGACTAAAGGCTGGTGATGGCTTGGCCATAAAGGAGGAGATGGTTGCCGAGGTTGGGGTGCAGTGCTCGATGAGGTGGTGGCGGACGTGGTGGCCTGGGCATTGGATGACGTGGCAGAGTGGGGTGGTTCGATGGTGAGCAGGTGACAGAGATTCGGCCATGAGAGAACGGAAACTAGAGAAGGTGAAATGGTTGAGAAAAGAATGCAAGCCTGTTTATATTTTTTCTTTTAAACGGAGATAAGAAATGGAAGAGACAGCAAACAATACACTGACCAACAGATAATAAATTTGAAGTGATGGAAATGACAACACACAACAGCTGTATTCTAGGAATTTTTAGAGGCTAGAGGCTGTTGGATAATATTCGTTTGAAAATGAAAGGTAAGGGAAGCTAAAACGGTCGAATGCGGAACTGATACGAAATCATTTTGTAGATTGTACCGTACACCGGACTTCGAAATTGACAATTGAATATTTCGTAGAGATCAGCACGACGAGACGATCAAAACGGTACATAGATATCAGTGGTACGATCATCCTATCAAAAGTCGATAATCGGTACCGAAAAATGCTGCTAAAACGCCGGACTTAAGGTAAACGGTGCAATAGCAGTCCAAATTTGATGAAATGAAATATGACATCTCACTCAGAAGATGATTTACAAACTTATTGTATAAAAATATTCAGCTTTGGAAAATATTTATTGTCATAAAATATTAACTGATTTAAATTGAAATAAAATTACACAACAAAATAAACTTCAATATTATCTGATGAAAATTTACCATTTGCTATGTTTAAATAGACGTATTCCAAATATTAAATTTTTATTTTCAAATTCAATTATTTAAAATTTCACAAAATTCCAGTTAATTACGTTATTAAAACCTAGTTAAATTTACGGGTCGTTACACCGTGTGTGTGTGTAAACATAAACACAGATGCATATTTTATTTTATAATACATGTATATGTATGCAAACTAATTATACATATTAAACTACTGTTGTCTATTTTAAATTAATATAAAATTAAAAGATTTAGTTTCAACTACAAAATCATTTAAATATATTACTATACATATTTAAATTTATTTAGTATATTTTAGCTAACAGCTTTAAGATCTATTTTGAATTTTAAGATGTTTTACTAAATCTTGATTAGATATTTTAAACATCAAATTTAAATATAAAATTATTGGCTTAGTCAAAATTAGGTTAGATATTTTATATTTTATTACAAATGAATAATTTTGAAATTTATAGTTATATTTACATATTTTATAAACATATTAAATATTGTTTTGAGACAATTAACACATATATAAATGACCAATATACATAGTGGACATAAATTCCAGTGTCTAATTATATACACCTTTATATGTTTCACGTCACCCATAATATATTCATACACGAGTATATATTGATATACTCATAACATACAAATATTAACTTAAATTAATATTCACTAATTATTAAACAAAATAATAAAATTAAAATGATTTCATTTGAAATAACAAGATTGTATCTAGTGTAAATGTTAGACTTTATAGGCCGACTAAGATCAAAATAAGGAATTTATTTTTGATATCTACCATTTTCACCCGCCGTAGACTGGCCTAGTTCCAATGATGGTATTATGCGGTCTAATTAGCAACTTTAGGGCCGATTAATAAAGCCTACTTAACTAATAGGTGTCTAAAATAGTAATGTATAAGATTAGGGTTGAACAATCTTGTATTCTTCCCTTTCCAACTACCAGCCTAGCCCAATGGGTGGACTATGTCCAAAAGGTTGGCACAGTTGTAAAGATCCAAATTGATTGGGCATAAGGATAATTTCCAAAATTCAGTTTAAACATATAAAGTATATTTTAATTTTAAAAGTTAAGGTTAAAATATAAAATAAATTTTATAAAAGATATAAAATATTTTTCAAAATTGTTTTGAAATTAAAATTAATATTTTCAAAAAATATTTATTATTTAATTAATCAGATAAATTAAATAAATAAATAATTAAAAGTTAATTAATTAAAATAAACATATATATTGATATATGTGTGTGTATAGCTATAAAAGATATAGTTTAATATATGTTTATCTTAAATTATTTAAGGTAAATTAAAATAATATTTCGAATTTATTAAAAATATTTAAATAAAGTTATGTTAATTAAATAAAATATTTATTTGATAAATAAATTAATTAAATGTTAATTAATAAAGACATACATATATATAATGATATTTGTAAGTAAAACTATGTATGTTATAATTAATATTCATCTTAAATTGTTTAGGATGAATAAAATAAAGTTATGAATTTTAAAGATAATTTGATTAATTTATTAATTAAATTAATTAAAATTAATTAAATATGATCTAATTAATAATAAGCATATGAATACTATATAAGTTAATTAAATTATATACAGTTATAAATGAATTATACTCATATAATGTAATTGTATAATATAAGTGGAACTATAAGAAACCCAACTTATGTTTAAAGAATAAATAAGTATGCATTCTACGTATACCGTGATTTCTGATGTGTTTGACACTAGAATCATAAGGGTATTCCATAAGAAATACATTATTCGCTAAATCAATATCACTCTAATATATGTATATATTAAAGTTTATGAATCTCTAATATAGAAAGTTGTCCTCTACCACTTATATATTAACAGATTACTTGCATACTCTTTAGTTGTTGAGCAAACTCAAGCTAGAGATGCTATGCATGGTACTATCAATATATTGACTAGATGAGGTAAGATACATGCATGTATTTGTTGATCAAACTCATGGTACATGCATTATACTTAGGCCATCGCAAAATGGTTGGTATGAATGTATAATCTTTTTCGATTTGTTGAGCAAACTCAAGGTCGAGTTTGAGATTAGGACAAAGACCATAGTTAGGAGTAGTTATGATACAACTGATAAAGAGTTATCCATCGCCTGTGGGCCCGTGACTTGTTGAGCAGACTCAAGGTCAAAATCTGAAAGCAACAAGTCCTAACACTTACTAGAGGAATCAAAAGATTTCTATATTTCTCTTAAGGTTTTGAAAAAGGTAAAAATCTAGTGGGAGCCTTATTAGAAAAATTAAATGAACACATTTAACTTTTCTAACATTATAAGAATATATGTTGTACAAGTTAAAGTAATCTTCTTCGATTAGTTTGAGCAACTAGTATAATTGATAAACTGTTTATTAGTTAAATTATGCAAATAAATTGAATTAAGATTGACATAGAAATATAAAATATACTTACCAATAAATATTTAGTTATGTTGTCACTTCAAGACTCTTGCAAGAGCCAAATTATACAACTACTAAAATATTTATGCCTCGGTAGCTTAGTGTTTATCTGTGAGATTATGAACTATCATTTATGAGTTCTGAACTCTTAAACAATAAAAGACATGGATATTTGATTCATACTCAATCACATATAAATGTTATATGGTCAATACTCGCGATTTATAATGTATGAAACCTTGATGTAATTAGTTCATTATAAATGAGCAATTAAACCATAATGCAAGGTCATGTATTCAATACGATTGAATGTAGTAAGTATCTTATTGTGTTAAATGTAGCACTAAAGCGAGAGCTACATGGTGGACCTAGGAATTCAATCACTGAATGTCAGTATAATCAGTTTACGTAAAGTGCAACTTATTTGATATCCTTAAATGTTAAGGATAACCAAATGCATCTCTATAAAGATTTCTATGCGGTCTTGTAGTAAGGATATCCTTTAAATGCTTTGACAGTTTGGAAAAGGAAAGCGAATGTTCAAGAGTGTAACTTAGGCATTGTTAGGATAAAGAGAGTGAATGGTCACCTCTGCTTCATGAAGAGACATTAGAAATGAGAATTGTATAAAACACTAATAGGTACTTAATATGGAATGAGAAATATGATTTCTATTCCAAATGTATTTTCGTATAAAAAATTGTTTTCTATGAAAGTTATTTCTTTGAGTTCAAGATATTTGACCAGAATCAATCCACTATTAACCGGTTACAATGTATGAATTACTATCATATAATAAGTGGTTGAATGGAGATTTATATTTCATATGTTGTTATAGGAATGGCAGAAATAGTAGAAGCAAACCATTCGACACTTATTAGTGTAAGCATCAAGTTACAAAAGATTATCTTTGTAAATATACCAAGTACTACTTATGAAATAATAATTGCTTTTAAGTATTGACTAAAAATATATGTTATTTTATTTTAATATGAAAATTCATTATAAGGTAAATCTATAATAACGGTTTTTGGGTCAAAATTTGACACAACACCCCCAATGAATCCAAAAACGACAATATCACAAATGAAAATGAGATTAAATAGCTTGCATACATGAATTTTATAGTGTTTCGGCCTTAAATCACTGTCTATATCCACTTTAATTTTATTTCAAGAGTTTTGGCATGAACACAAACAAATTAAAATGTTTTAGATCAAGAAACAATCCAAGTTTGGTAGCAATTGATAGCCAAGTTAGATTATGGAAGAGAATAAAAATCAATATCCCTCTTTAGTTGCTCTAAGGTGGTTATTTATAAATGAATCCACCCATTGAATTCCCCAGCTTGTGGAAGACCAAGTAAAAACTCAAATCCACATGATTAAGGAGGAAGAATGAGTAAATATCATAGTAAAAATCATGTCACTAGCAGCCATAATCATATCAGTACCGATCATACTTTGTTTGATGGTAGATCACTCTTTATTCATACTTTCTTGCATCTTCAAGTTTCCAAGCTTTGTTGCCAAAGTTGTCCCAACAAATTATGTTGGCAACGACATGATTCCTCCTATATGAGACTTGTATTTTTTTGCAAAGTACTGGAGTGGTTTACCTATTTGGTCAGAAGTGGGTCCCCCAAGAGGTCATCTCGTTACCCACAATCATGTCAGTACCGACCATATTCGTCTTGCATCAATCTTGCTCCAACTTCTTTTGATATGTTATTCCATCATTCCAAACAACCCCTTAAGTTCTTGATCCATTCCTTCACTATCTTGAAGTCCAAATTCACTAAGAAGTTGCTCGGTTAAAATGTAGAACAATACTTACCCCCAAAGTATGCTTTCATGAAAACAAAGCATGCTTTGGATCAAGTCAAGCAATCAGGGTTTAGCTGCATAAGATTCAATAGTCAACTAACCATCATCTTGAAGCATCATGCCTATTCCAAATGTGTCTGTTCATTGCTTTAAATAGTTATCATACTATTTCTTTTACACGGTCGAGTTAGAGCCTTTGGTTTTATGGAAATCACATCTTGTCTCGATCTGGTAAGTTTCTCTTTTTCTTGTTTTCTTCTTCTTCTTGTTCTTTTTATTGAGGAACAAAATATGTTAGTACCGACTATAATAATGTTAGTACCAACCATTATTATGTCGGTACTGACATGATTTAAAAGATGTGATAAATATACTAACACTTAGAAAAATTTTATCATCTCATTTCATTTTCAGGCCTACTTATCTTCCTTGCAATTTTGACTTTTCCAACTGTCACTGCTATCTTGTGACCTTCAACACCGCCGCCACTAACTCGACCACCACTATTGACATCAAGTCGTCACCGACCTTGGTTTACAGCAATCAAATCAGCACCAATCTCCCCTTACATTGCCAGATCATGATTCGAACCTATGTGGATTTTGATTTTGGGCTTCGGCACCATGTGTGCTACCAGAATCTTGCAACTGTCACCATTGTCGCTATCATGCCACGGTCACCGATTAAATTTCAACCCAAGGTTTTTTCCCCATTTTCTATCATGGCTGAACTATATTACTCGATGGTGGGTACCTAACTTGAAGCCGACACCAAAATCTTATGGGTTTGCCTCCAAATTTCTATCATACCTTCCTTGGCTTGGTGTTCACTCCGCGTATTCTTGGTTTCCAGCTCTGGTTTACTGTAGATCAGCTTAAAGTCCTCAAATATGACAATATCTCACATTATGGAAAATGGGCAATCAACTTCATCAAGCTTCAGTTGAATTTTAATTGATGACTTAACTTCGATGGGATAGTTTAAAAAAATAGTCACATTGAATCCTGTGATGACCACCCTACACCACCGGTTGCTAATAAACTAATAAAAGTGCGCTACTGCGGTGCATGGCCGATGTAGGAAAATTTTCAATGAAAGAAAAGAAAAGAAACATCACATAACATGTCTTATGTCTCACAACGCATTAAATAAAATATAATAATAACATCACTGATATAAAACAGACGAGATAGTAATAACTAAAATGAACCATAATATCAGAGTATATAGGTTAACAAATTTATAAAACCTAGTAATAGAGTTTATACAAAGAGGAAATAAACTCGAATAAACCATCTCGTAGAAAAGCAAACATTGCCTAGGCTTCACTGTGTTGCATAGCAGAATAAGCAATAGCATATCCATATATAATACGAGAAAGCTCCATCCAGCTCGTTATCTGCACAGCCACCACGTATCCCCTAGACCTGTTATCTAGTCTAATCATTTAAGAGTACCCAAGATAATAAGAAGCAAAGCACAAAATTTTGAGTCAGACAACAATTGGTGTGAGCGATAAGATATTTCAAAATACTATACAAGTAGATATAGTAAGGAAAAAAGGTATAAGAGTCATACCTGACCTGTCCCTACATCCAAAGAGTTAGCACAAAACATCTATAATATACTACTCTACTATCATCGTCAAAATGTACTACGTCCTAAGTATAGTATCGGGTGTCTAGGTATCCATGTCCTAAATACCTACGACAAGCGACTACCCTATCACTGACTACCCTAGAGTGATAATCGAATACTATAGAAACCATAGTAGACATAGTATCCATCAAACAATTCTCGCTATCACTCAAGTGCCTTGGATATATGATAACTCGTATGACCGTCCTATGCCAGAGACCAATGGAAAATTCTCGGTTCCTTGGTGCTTGAAATCCATGCCACTCAATAGACCAGGAAAACTATATTGCACGTCCTAGCAGTCTAGGGTATACGGATCATGCCTAGATCCATGAGTATACGTCCTAATACCAAATCAGCATCCTACGCTAAGCGTGCATTACTAGCACACTGGAACACTCCGAGTATCGACGATCCCTTCGCACACGTATTAGAACCCATTCTTGTTCGATTTTTTCCATCATCATCATAGAGCCCTTCCTCGCCCTACTGATTTCCATTTCTATAGTAGAGCATGCCCAAGCTCTACTTCATAAGCTCACATTCTTTAACTTATCTCATCATATCTTAGCATAATAGAGCACGTTCAAGCTCTACCTTACAAGCTCGCGTCTGAGAACTGTCCTTATGGGCCACCATCATGACTCCCGTCCTAGTGTCATCATCATCGGTACACTTCTAGAACTCCTCATCAGTTGTAGAATCAATATCTCAAAGTCCTGATGCAATTAAATCGAAGCACTCTAATATCACTTAATTTCTTAACCATCAATCTTCATCATGCTATCACATCTCTATCGAATGATGAATGAACATCTCTAGCATAACCCAAGGACCACGTACTTCACCTCCATGAATTTTCATCCCGACCGGAGCACCTTTTTCAGATTTGTGCCAACTTGAAGTGATTGGTACTGGTCTGAACTTTTGACCCCTAATCCTTATCCTTGGCCTTCACTCGAACTCCTCTTCTACTTTTTGAAGTCCCCAAGCTAAAACTCAAGTCCAATTCTTCCCAATTTAGGTCAGTATCGACCTGAACACTTAGTCAAAATTCTTGCCTTTGACTTCCCAAACTCCACTTCCAATTCTTCCCAATTCAGGTCAGTATCGACCTGAACACTTAGTCAAAATTCTTGCCTTTGACTTCCCAAACTCCACTTCACTGTTGTCTCGAAGACTGGCCCAAAACACTCTAACAATTGGACCAAAGCATGTTTCCATGTGAACTACACCGACCTGATTTAGCCACTGCTTGAACCTAAGACCACCTCCAAACATACGTAAAGTCGGTCCCAACTTTTCCACCAAATTGCTCGAAGTATGACTTGAAGAAGGACTCCATCGATCTGAAATCCCCATTACCACTTCAGGTTGGTACCAACCTGAAGTTCACCCTACAAAACTTGTCCAATCAACCTACGATCTGAGATATAGGCTCCTTCTCTTCTCCAAAGCCCATCCACCAAGTTTCATCCAATTCCAAACAAGTTTGCCTTCGTTTTGCTTGATTCGACCACCTCTTTTCGTACTATTCTAAAACACTAACAAATCACATGAAATCAATTCATCCAAACGATAAGGGATTATCAAGCATTCATACATCATGATCAAGCAAATCAAACATATTTAATACTTAAAATTTATCGTAGATCTAGCATATACACAAGAATGACAATATGGTCTAAAAGAGGTTATTAAATAACCAAAAATCCATTTTTACTCTTTTTAATTCATCCATAAATATATATATATAAAGGCGTAATTAAAGTTTAAAATTGTTTAATCATGTTTATTACATCAAAAACACCAAATTTAACTACATATATAAGCATAAAATAGTGAGAGATCAATAATCACTCACCTAATACCTAATTACCACTTTAGTTCTCCAAATCTGAGATGGGATGGCAAGAACGCGAATTTCAAGATAGCTAAAATGGTAAATCTACTACTCTCTTTGCTAATTACCCCTCAATTTTTGGGTTAGGTTAAGATTATTAAGAAAAAGGGAAGCATTTTGAAGAAATTAGGACTGATGGAGGTTTAGAACTATTTTAGGGAAGATAGAAACAATCTAGATTTGTCTCATCAGCCCCCCCTTAGGCTCCAATCCCGAAATGGGTTAGTGGACCTAAGTGTGGGTTAGCCTAATTATACACCCCGCAATTTTAATGATCGAATATTTAAATGATTGATTTAAATATTTAATTGTGAAGTAACAAAACGCCTCTAATACTCGATTTTTACAAACGAGCAAATTTCGAAATCAACACTTAAGCTCCGATTTAAGCCAATTCCTTCGCGGTTTTTGGTGATTAGAGCTTGGTTTAGGGAAATGCAAGGTGAGTGGGATGATTCTCTTATTTAATTTATGTGTTAATCCTCATATTTTCATTTATTGAAAATTATAAAATCATATGAAGTATTTAGAGGATGTTAGTAACGTAATTAGGCTTATGTTTAAGCCTTAAACACATTTATATTCACTCATTATTAATTAGAGACCTTTCCCTAGTTTTGAAATAGTTACTAAGCCCTAATTTTGATTATGGGGTTAGTAATTGATTTCGAGGGATGTTGTGATTGATTAGAGGCTAATTTTATGATATAATTATGCGCATATCGTTGGTTAGCAATATTTAAACTAATTTAGAAGGTTTTGGAAAAAGTTAGTAAACTAATTAAACTTTACACTTATTATTAAAGTGATTAATATTTATAAAATGGTTATGTCATTTTATAAATGAAGTATAGATTTTATAAAATGGAAATGAGATTTTATAAGATAGTAATATGAAGTATACTTACTTTCAAGTGAGAAAATTAAGTATTTAAAGGTTTAAGTTGATTTATGAGCTAATGATATATTTTATAAAATGGATATAAGATTCAATAAAATCGTATAAAACTATATTAAACATTTATTGAAGAGGTTTCATAAATAAAAGTAAGATTTGATTTAAGTAATAAATGTAGTATGTATATGAGTATGGGCAAGTATATGTATACGTGTATTTGAAGATACATAACAATCGAAACAATGTATGTATTGTAGTTAGAATTGTGTATGGTTGTTTGTTTATATAGATATGCAACTGTTTGATATATGGAAATATTATTGAATACAAATACGTTGCGGGCATTTCACGTAGCTATAGCAATTATCGTGTGCTCTAAGTTGTGTAAGAGATTACACTGGGTCGAGTAATCGCACCGGTAATGCTTGAAATGGGACTTATGATGTTATTGTGCGTTTACATGAACTTGTGTGCATTAGCGTGCACGAATGAGTGTATCGATAAACGTATAATCTACGCACAAGGCAAGGAGGTCGGGTATGTCGTTTTGGCGTGTTAGAGGAAGTCGGTTCGCTATAGTCACCTATTGAACTCTACTCGTGCAAGAGTGGATTTTGGTATCGAAACCGGTTTTCGAATACTTATGGAATCCACTTCCAAAACGCCAACAAATATGAAGTTTTAATTTTAAAATTTGGCAGAGAATAAAAGTTTAAGAAAACTTTTGGGTTAAGATGGTAACGTAAGTAATTAAAGTATATAATCAATTAAAATTAAAACGAGAAATAAATCACGGTCATAGAACAAAGACCGATCGACCGACTATTTTAAAGGCGGCTATGGTGTTGCTTGTTTTAAACAACTCTGATTTAATTAATCTGATCCAGCGACTCTAGTTCCTCTTCACCTCTATAAATAGACCCCTAGACCACACACTTTTGCTTCATAAAATTTTGTAGCAACAACGAAGTTCTGTCAAATTCTTTCCCCTTAGGGTTTTAGAAACAGTAAACTTTCTGGTAAGTAATTCTAATTTCTAATCTCTAATTTAAATTGAATTCCCAATCTTTCTCCTCTCTATCTTCTAATTTCTAAAATCTAATCTGTATATATACAACCTATTTATTATATATTCAAAAAGGGAAAGATCTAACAGATAATTAGAAGCGGTGTAAATCATATGTCATCTTCTTCTTCTTTAGATTCCAGAGTCAGTTAGGATTTTCAGGTAAGAGCTTTAGCTGTTTAATTCTTTTGGTTTCTGGTTATATTCCTCTCTAGTTCTATTTTTGAATCTAATTCCTATATATAAATCACTTTGTTGTATATTCCAAAAGTGGGAGATCTGAAAGAGAATTAGGCATGGTGGAATCAAATCCATTTAGGAAGCAAACAATTCTCTATGAGTGCAAATATCAAGTTTTTCACATTTTTGTAATTGAATAGTATTTGTTTGGATTTGATGTATGCCTTGGGAAATTTTGGTAAACAAAAACATAACACCTAAAACCCTCATAATTTCCCTAAATAAATGTCAATCTGTGAATATGTTGGAATTTCAATTATCTGTCTTAAAATAGTAGTATCAGATCTGTGCTTGAGATTTAGGTAATTCATACTTTATTCCACTTTATTTCTTTTGTTTTCGCTTGAAGTATAAAAAGGGTTCTAAAAGAGAAGAAATTAGAAATGGTGTGCAAAGTATGAATTTCATTGTATGCACTGCCTCTTTCTGTAAATTTAACATGAATAGACCCTTTGTCGCTTCAAAAGTGCTTTGTGTAAAAGTTGAATAGTATATGAAATATCTAAATTATAAGACTTGTTTTACTTGAAATAAAAGAGGTAAATTATACTATGTTAATATGAGATGAGTTTGGTATTATTCCTTTTTGTATACAAGTCAGTTGTTGGCTAAGGATATTAGCTATATATTTTATTGGAATTTGGGACTTGTAAAGTTTGACATTTAAATTAATAAGCATTTTCTTTACATGTGGCTAGAAATATTTTATTCGAATGATGTGTGTGTGTATACATATATAATATTAAGGTTTTTTGAATTGTCTATTTCTGTATTTATATTTTAGTTCATTCCGCTATGAGATCAGAAAGTGTAGAATTTCTTAGAAATCTATCTCCTTAATTATGCTCTGTAATGTTTTTAATAACCCAACAGCTCGAATTTCTTAGCATGATCCATGTCGGGAAGTGCTGACGAACGTGGGATTCGAACCCATGCCATTCTAGAAACCAACACAATGCACCAAACCACTATGCTAAAAGATCTTTGTGTTGACTTTCCGAGAGGGATGTTATAGACTATCTGCCTTAAAGAGCCCAACATCCTCGTTGGCTCATCATCACACATCACCCGGGCATTGTGCTTGTAACCCACGTCGATGCCACACCAACCAATATCTGCAGCACTACAGCACATAATTACGGCTGGATATAGGCTCTGATACCAAATGTAACGACCGCAGGATTCGAACCCATGCCATCCTAGAAACCAACACCACGCACCAAACCACTGTGCTAAAAGATGTTTGTGTTGACTTTCTGAGGGGGATGTTACGATTTTGAACGCTACACTTATTATTAAAGTGATTAGAGGGTTAATGAAGCTTAATTAGTATTTATAAAGTGTTTATGTGATTTTATTAATGAAGTGTAGATTTTATAAAATAGAAATGAGATTTTATAAGATAGTAATATGAAGTTTACTTTCCTTCAAGTGAGAAAATTAAGTATTTAAAGGTTTAAGTTGATTTATGAGCTAATGATATATTTTCATAAAAATGGATGTAAGATTTTATAAAATAGTATAAAACCATATTAAACATTTATTGAAGAGGTTTTTTAAATTAAAGTAACACTTGATTTAAGTAATAAATGAATTACTTATTTAGATATATGTGTATGTATAAGAGTATGGGCAAGTATACGTATACGTGTATTTGAAGATATATAGAAATCAAAATGATGTGTGTATTATAGTTAGAATTGTGTGTGATTATTTATTTATATAGATATGTAAATGTTTGATTATATAGAAATATTATTGAATACAAGTTCGTTGTGGGCATTTCATGTAGCTATAAAGACTATCGTGTGCGCTAAGTTGCGTAAGAGTACACCGGCTTGAGTAAAATCCCCGGTGGTGTCCTAAATGGGACTTATGAATTTATTGTGCGTTTGCGCGAATGTTTGTGTATTAGCATGCACAAGTGAGTGTATCGACACACATATAAGCTACGCACAAGGCTAGGAGGCCAGGCATGTCGTTTTGGCATGTAAGAGGAAGCCAAGTCGCTATAACCGCCCGTTGAACTCTACTCGTGCAGAGTGGATATTGGTATTGAAATCGGTGTTCGAATACTTATGCAATCCACTTCCAAAACGTCAACAAATCAACTCCAGTAGATTTCTAATGGAATAGAATCCGGCTCTAGAAGCAAGGAAACTCATCGAGTGAAGTGTCGAAAGAAATGATATGTGAATCGACGTCCATTCGGGAGATTTCTCCCCGACCTAGGTTCATTCCCTAGGCCTGGCAATTTCAGTCGACTAGATGCGAAATTCAATCAACTGAGTGAGAGTAAAACTGCATCTCGAGGGGGGAAACCCCAGAGTAGAAGACTGGGGGATAATTCTCCGTCAACTAAACTCAGCCGACTGAAATAATACTCCAGTCGTCTGAATACTTGGGCAACGAATAAATTTGTGGAATTTCTTCCTCGTTCAAGAGTTGTTGTTTATGGCATCTTGGCATGACTTTGTAGAGGCTCTAGGCTACTCGGGGAGGTAGAATGCAAGGCGAAGCTCGTCATTTGGATACGAATGTTAAGTGATTCCTTTGGAATCAACAACGATCGGGCATAGGGTTGGTACGACGATTGGTCGCACAATCACGTCCGATGAGCATATACGAACGAATGGATTGAATTCATACCTTCGAGGGTTGAATTCGAGATGCATACAGTTAGAATAATTGTTTCGGCCTTATATTAGTGACCGTATAAAGTTTCGATACTATATTAGTGACTGTACATAGTGTTGATAATTTATTAGTGATCATACATTGTATTGGCCTTATATTAGTTGGCATGCCTATTATTGGTCTTATAATGTAGACCATCTTATTGACAAATGACGACGAGATATTACTTTTCGTTTGTGATAAATGTATTTGACTATGTGACGTTATATTTGATATATTTATATATCTATATGGCATCGATGTTCCATTATGGTTTGAATGGCATATTATACGGGATACGCCCGTCGCTTTCTTCCATAGAGTCGTTACGTGAATTTATTAAGAAATCCTTGATAGTTGAGAGGGAGATGATGATGATTATCTATGAGTGGATCATATGCCGGTTATGCTCGTTAAGGGGTATGGTAGGATCCACATAGGTTTTAAGTAAATTGAGTACTTCCTATATCACTGTTTGCACCAAAAATGGTCACAAACCCCAATTACGGTTGAAAGCACCAGTTCGCAATTACAGGTCTCAGATATCAAATATGTAGAAAAACATATATGAAGAACACTCAGAAAAATTCAAATGAAAGCAGTAAACAACACAGGATTTATAGTGGTTCGGCGATCGTGCCTACGTCCACTCTGAAGGTGATATCTTTATTGATTCACTTAATGATCTCAGTTGATTACATCAGAATACAATGGATTATAAATCTGAAACTCGAATACAACAGCAATGATTAGGTGTAGAATTGAATCCGGCAGAGTCTGGACGTTCAATGGCCAAAAAGATCCCTTTTCTGTAGGCTTTAGGGGGCTATTTATAGGTGTAGGAGGCCCAGATCTCGCCCAAACTTCAGGAGACTTTTTCTGGCACGTGAGTGGGCCCACGCGACCAGTCCCACCAAGTTTCGCCTCGATCTGCGATCGATACGAAGTGATTTCGTATCCATCAAGGATTAGTCCAATCGAGCTGAAACTTGGCAGGAACATTCTTTACCTTGTATGGAAGCTACTGTGAAAATTTCATAGCATTTGGATTTGTAGATTGGGAGATATGATCGATACGAGTAAGGGTTTCGGGTTTGCTGTTCGCTCCGAGTCGATTGCTTCGAATCCATGCCTTCGAATCGATGGAAGCACGTGTCTTCGAGACGACGTGGCGCGCATATCTTGCATCGATCCACCCTTTGCTCCGAGTTGACCGCTTCGTATCCACGAATTTCGCCTTGTTTGCATCAAGTGCCATGACCCAGTTTGAACCGATGGATATGAATCATCGATCGATACGAACTGGATCGAGACGAATCGAATGGATACGAACAGGGCAAGTTTGATGGACACGAAATAGTGACTTGCCACTGATGATGGATGCGAGGTTGATCGATGCGAAGTAGTGCTTGGGGATGGATACGAATCCGATGGATTCGAGTAGATGTTGCACCGATCGATACGAAATCGATGGATACGAACTATGGTTCTTCAATGGGTACGAAACCAATCGATACGAACACTGATGGATACGAACCAGTACGTTTTTTCTAACTTGTATCGATCATATCTCATTCATACGAACTCCGATTAACCTGAAATTTGAAACGCTGGCTCCCATGACTTTGCTTGCCGTGTCCTATCAATTGTAGCTTGATTCGAGCTTGGACAAAATTTGTCGATATCCATGATGAAGCAATGTTTAGCCAATCTTTGGGACAAACTATCTTCAGTTCTCCGGTCAACTTTTTGGTGTCACGGCCTTGCCAAAAGGCGGGATAACATTTGCCCCCCAAAACATGTCTTGCGATAGGAAGGTGTGTTTTGTAGTTCCATAAGCTGGATGTTCATGTCCTATCATCGTCCTGCAAAGAACTTGATAGTCTTTCCTGACCACGAATGACGATCGTTCGCGACCGTATGTTATTTGAGGTAAAATGGGACCGTTCATTGTCAGATGTCGTTCTAGACGAGTTGTGACCGTTCGCGGTCAGGTGACGTGGAAAGAGGAATGTGATCGTTCGCGATCGTGTGCCGTACGGGGCAAAAAATGTGATCGTTCTTGATCGAACGCTATACTAGATGAAGTGTGACCGTTCGCGGTCGGGTGCCGTTCGAGGCAAATGGTGACCGTTCGAGGTCGGGTGCCGTTCGAGGCTAATGTTGACCGTTCGAGGTCGGGTGCCGTTCATGGCGAAGTGTGATTGTTCGCGATCGAATTGTGACCGTTCGCGGTCGGATGCCGTTCGAGGCGAATTGTGACCGTTCGTGGTCGAGTGCCGTTCGAGGCGAATTGAGTGTGCCCGGGGAGGGACTTAGTATCACTAATACCAGGTTTCACGTTCGGGTGAATTCCCGGATTGTTTCTTGCAACGGTTTATCGCCATCTCAGAGCATGCCTAGGGACCGTTCGTGATCCCGTACATGTGTACGTGGCTTAGCCGTTATGAAATCACAAGTAGCATTTTTTCATTGAAAATAAGTCTTTAGCAGAAATGTTAAACAAAGTCAAGTTCAAATATTCAAATCAAGATGAAACAAAAGCAAAGCAAGGATGTCAAAGTGTAAACTCCCACAACGATAGGGTTAGTAGTCGTTCACAACATGCCTATGGACCGTTCGTGATCTCGCACATGTGTAAATGACTTACTTGTGTTGGTGAGAGGTTTACAACTTGTCCATCGTTATTTCAACTAATTGATAATCATACGATATCCTGGCTCGGGGGAACCCCTGGCTGATGTAGACGGTGGTCGCTCTGGCTCCACCGCTGGAGCTCGCCTCCTCACATACTGAAGTAGCATACCGTTCCTGATGTGCCCTTCCACCTCATCCTTCAGATGTCTACAGTCGTTAGTGTTATGACCATTATGTTCGTGGAATAAGCAGTATCTGTCTGATTTCCTCTCGTCAACAGTGGGATCCCTTCGTATTGGCCTACGGTAGGGAACTTGCTCTCGCGTATCTTGGTAGATTCGCTCCAAACTCTCATTCAGTTCTGAATAAGTGGTGAATCGTGGCTCTCTCCGCAGTCGCTTTGACCTGTCACCATTGTTCTCAGCCTTTCGTTTTCCTTTATCCTTGCCTGAATCATTTTCGAGAGGCTTTTTGTCTTTAAGTGCATAAACTTCTATTCCCTCTCCTTCTTCTCTTTCAGCATTAGCGTCTTCCAATCGTAAAAACTTTTCTGCCTCGTGATAGAATTCTCCTAGATCCATTGGCGGATCCTTAGTTAATGAATTTTTGAATTCCGTGCCATCAGCTACTCCGGACACAGCTGCCATCATAACCATGGATGGATCTGGCCGATACACCGATGCTGCTGCCGCATTGAATCGCGTCAGGAAATTCCTCAAAGACTCTCCAGCTTTCTATTTTAGCGTTGCCAAACTCATCACATTCTTGGGTCTTGAAATGTGAACCCTGAATTGCCTCATAAATTTCTCAATCAAATCGGTCCATGTCCCAATGGAGCCGCTCTCTAGCTGTCTGAACCATAAAGCTGCTATGTCTGTCAAATATAATGGGAAGCATCGGGCCATGACTTCCTGTGATGCCCCCAGCACTTCCATGTGACTTATATACCTCGTTAGATGGACCGCGGGGTCTGTCCTCCCATCATACATTTCTACTGTTGGCAGCTTGAATTCTGGTGGGTTCCTAGCCAACCTAATCGCAGGAGAAAAGGGACTCTTGTTCACGTCTTCAAGATCTCTGTTTACCAATCCACCTCTCATGGCTCGCCTGACCATCTCTGCCAATCTATCATTGTCTCCAAGCTGTAGTCCTCGTTCACTACCTTCGATCTGCCCCCCGAGTCCGTGTGAGCTTTCAGGTGTCTGCCCCCCTGATTGAGCGTTCATCCCTCTATCGCTGTCAGGTTGTTCGGATGTCCTTGTCTCTCTTCCCGTGTTCGGATCAACATGTCCTAAGTGTGTGCCCCCCAGCTCCGGTGCTGCGTTGGATGGTCCTGCTTCGTTCTGGGCCCTGGTTGTTCTTTGATTTTGCGCTCCAAGTTGCCCAATCTGTTGAAGCAAATTCTGGATCATTTCCTCCTGTCTCTTCATCATTGTCTCCATCTCATCCCTGGTGATGAAGACTGACGCTTGGTTTGCTCCCGAGGAAGCCTCTTGACTTCCTTCGTGCTGACTTCTCTCAGCTCTTTGCCTTCTACTTGTTTGTCGGGTCATTGTCTTTCAAATCTCCACGCTTTCAGATCTGAACTTCAAATTTTGTGTAGTGGGTGCTAGTCGTTCTCAGTGAAAGCACCAAAGTGTTTGCACCAAAAATGGTCACAAACCCCAATTACGGTTGAAAGCACCAGTTCGCAATTACAGGTCTCAGATATCAAATATGTAGAAAAACAGATATGAAGAACACTCAGAAAAATTCAAATGAAAGCAGTAAACAACACAGGATTTATAGTGGTTCGGCGATCGTGCCTACGTCCACTCTGAAGGTGATATCTTTATTGATTCACTTAATGATCTCAGTTGATTACAGTAGAATACAATGGATTATAAATCTGAAACTCGAATACAACAGCAATGATTAGGTGTAGAATTGAATCCGGCAGAGTCTGGACGTTCAATGGCCAAAAAGATCCCTTTTCTGTAGGCTTCAGGGGGCTATTTATAGGTGTAGGAGGCCCAGATCTCGCCCAAACTTCAGGAGACTTTTTCGGGCACGTGAGTGGGCCCACGCGACCGGTCCCACCAAGTTTCGCCTCGATCTGCGACCGATACGAAGTGATTTCGTATCCATCAAGGATTAGTCCAATCGAGCTGAAACTTGGCAGGAACATTCTTTACCTTGTATGGAAGCTACTGTGAAAATTTCAGAGCATTTGGATTTGTAGATTGGGAGATATGATCGATACGAGTAAGGGTTTCGGGTTTGCTGTTCGCTCCGAGTCGATTGCTTCGAATCCATGCCTTCGAATCGATGGAAGCACGTGTCTTCGAGACGACGTGGCGCACATATCTTGCATCGATCCACCCTTTGCTCCGAGTTGACCGCTTCGTATCCACGAATTTCGCCTTGTTCGCATCAAGTGCCACGACCCAGTTTGAACCGATGGATACGAATCATCGATCGATACGAACTGGATCGAGACGAATCGAATGGATACGAACAGGGCAAGTTTGATGGACACGAAATAGTGACTTGCCACTGATGATGGATGCGAGGTTGATCGATGCGAAGTAGTGCTTGGGGATGGATACGAATCCGATGGATTCGAGTAGATGTTGCACCGATCGATACGAAATCGATGGATACGAACTATGGTTCTTCAATGGGTACGAAACCAATCGATACGAACACTGATGGATACGAACCAGTACGTTTTTTCTAACTTGTATCGATCATATCTCATTCATACGAACTCCGATTAACCTGAAATTTGAAACGCTGGCTCCCATGACTTTGCTTGCCGTGTCCTATCAATTGTAGCCTGATTCAAGCTTGGACAAAATTTGTCGATATCCATGATGAAGCAATGTTCAGCCAATCTTTGGGACGAACTATCTTCAGTTCTCCGGTCAAATTTTTGGTGTCACGGCCTTGCCAAAAGGCGGGATAACAATCACCTATACTCACTGAGGGGTACGGTGAGATCTACACGAGTTTGACCACTTTGGATGCGACTCGGAGTCCATGGTACACTGAGTACTGACTCTATTTATTTTGGACCCCCAACGAGAATCATTGGATCGCGATCGGCGCCTAAAGCAGACTTAAGTTTTAGGTATATATAGTAGGTCATATATCACATACTAAAAGGTACGGTGAGACCTACACGAGTTCGACCACTCTGGATGTGACTCAAGGTCTATGGTACACTGAGGCACTGACTCTGTTTATCTTGGGCGAGTCTACCGCGGACTGCATTCATCAGCAATAATGAGAATCAATTTATATTCTTTGCTTACCGCTTTTAGTTATATTGTGAGTTATATTAGTTGTTTGATAATACTGTCGTGTATTCTAGGATATGCTTATATTGTGATATTCATATCGTCTCTGCATTTTTATACTATATTACCTTGTTAATATATATACTGTTACGTGTCGGTCACATCATATTAGTTATGCTGACTTTTTGATTACGGGAGAAGAGCGGGTTATCGTATGATTTTCTATCTGTTGAATAGGTTTACTATACTTGTTTATAGGTAGTCCGAATTACCCCTGAGCCACGTTTATGGGGAGGGCCAGCTGTGATTTGGTTATTTTCTGTTTATTTGTATATAGTTTCGATATACAATATTTTGAGATAGTTCCCCTCACACCAGGCTTTTAGTCTGACCCACGCTTTGTCTTTGTCTGCTTATGTCATGACAACTCTCGGGTACTAGATTGATTAGTTTGAGAGTCATGTGCTTTGGGATACGCTAGTAGGATGCGAAGTTGGAGTATTTTTTAGGCATGGCACTGATATTTTAAGATATATATACTTGATATTTTAGTAGTACATGATAGACCTGTTATTTGTTAAAGAATTTCTTTGCTAACACCCAAAAAGTACAGGAGAAGAGGAATTTGGATGAGTAAGGCTTAGTTGACCCTTATTGGTCTTAATGAGTGTTGGCAAAAGCGACACTTGGTTGAGAAAAGGCTTAGGTGAATAGGTTTAGTATGTTTAAGTCCATGAAGAAATCACAAACTGTCCATGTTGAATCTATACTCTAGTCCACGTCGAAGCTAGGTCATCAATATAGAATAATCTTATTCTAATAGAAATTGAGAGTATGAGTGTTTAGGAGTTCGAAGCAAGTTATGATTAAAAATCACAAGTACTTTGCAACTCAAAACAAGCCATAAGTCATGAAATCTTTATTCATATGCTATGTAATTGTTGAATGTATAAGTTCATATGTGCAAAAGTACAATCGACATTAAAATACCCAAACCAGTTCTGGATTACAAAGTTTAAAATGTAAGAATTGAGAAAAGAATGATCCGCCCTTTTCTTCATGCCCCTAGGTCCGTATTTATAAGGGTTGAGGGATGCGACATGACTGCCATGTGTCCATCGACATGCTTGACCTTCGGCATTTACCGTATTGATGCCACATGGCGCTATGCCTTGGATGATGATGAACTTCAACATCCACTTGCACAATGGTGAACTTCGGCGCTTAGCATCCATTCCGTCTTGATAGCCTTCATTAATGACATTCGATATCAATATTGTATTGAGGATATGCGGCATCCTTTGAAGGTTGATAAAGTGCGACATTACTATGGCACGACATCAATAAGTGGTGACGTTGATAAGTGGCGATATTAGCAATGATCGGCATTGATAATACACGACATTGATAATAGGCGGCATCGATAGCAAACGGCATTGATAACAAGCAGGACTGATAACATGCAGCATTGACAATAGGCAGCATAGATGATAAGCGGCATTAGGGATGAGCGGAATTGATAGGAGACAACATTGACGGTGAAGCGGGATTGATGAGATACGACATCGCTTTGAAGGGTGACATTAGAATAAGGCGGAATTGGAGAGATGCCATATTAATCTGCGGCGACATTGATTCTTCTGGCTATATGGAAGAAGTGCTTCTTTTGATGGAATGCGGCATTTATGGGATGTGGCATCAATGCTATATTATATTGTTATAACATTAACGGCTATTATCTGCCATTTGACCCTATTATGTCCTAACTAATTGGATAAGTTAGACTCGACTGTCATCAAGGCCAGTAAAGCCCAGAGCGATGATTATGGGATCTAGAAATCAAGTACAGATGATAATATGAAGCCAATCGAATGGAGTCAAGAGATATGCTATACAAAATGTTCTAAGTATGGAATATAGTCTAATCTAGAAAAGGGATCGGGTATGATCCCTCTCAACTAAAGGGATCGGATTATTTCAACTAAACAAATGCAACTCAATGGAAAATAATCGATATCTCAAAATCCATAAGTCCAATACACATTAAAATTTAGAAACAAGAAGAGGGTACCCTAGGGAGTCCACCCTAGGGATCGCACCTGAAAAGGAACAAGTAGGTGGGATCGACCCTCTTCCCTCCATAGGGATCGGCCAGAATTAGGAAACATCACACATTGCAACAATGATCGATCAATAACTCAACATCTATAGATCCAATCAACATGAAACTTGGAGGACAAATGCACCACAACATGAAGAACCCCTCATATGGATCTTAGCTCCTAACTCCTCCAAATTAGGGATTGGCCTCGATCCCTATTTCTTGGGATTTGGGCCATGTGATCCCTCATGTGGGCCCCTATGGCTCTGGAGATCCTTCTGCCGAATTTTCAGGGAGATATTTCACCATATTCCTCTATAAATACAGACTTGATTGTTCGTTTTGGGGATCTCTACACTGCTTGTTGCTTTGTGTTCTTTGTTAACTAAGGATTTTCATCTGATCCCTCTTGTACTCAGTTTACAAAGTGATTAATAAAGCTATCTCTTCAAAGTGGACGTAGGCAAACAACGTCGAACCATTATAAACTGTTGTGTCTCTGTTATTACTTATTTCTTATTGCTTTATTGTTGTATTTTCTCTATTTACATTTAATATTCTTCATTTATTCCTCTACTACAAATCACTTGGGTGTTTGTGCCAATTTTTGGTGCAAACATTTTGGTGCTTTCATTGAGAAAAAAGATTCTCAGCTCTATTTTGATCCCTTTGCTGCTATTGGATTGGACAAATCTAAGGAAGAGATCCAGAATTATCTTCAAATAGTTTATCCGTTCTATTTAGATTTGCTAAAGTCTAAGGAATACTATCAACAATTATCAGGAACACCAGATCTACCTCTCAAAACGCAGAAGGAAATGAGAACGCCGGCATCCAACAAGGAGGCTAGAGCAATCTACCGGTAGATGTTAATGCTACCAATCCAATTGATGTCCAGAATCCAGCTAGATGTCCAGAATCCAGCTAATTCCATCACAAGAGCTAATTTACAAAATCTGTTGAGAGAGCACATAGATAGCCGCCGATAGCTGAACCAGCGAATTCAAGCCAATATCTATCTAATGAATCAACTCAAGGATCAACAATGTAGGAAACCTAGGAGGGAGCCAACTCCCTATTCTTCATCGAAAAGCACTACTTCATCGGATGACCATCATAGGCGCAGATGTCCCAAAACCGACAGACATTATGTAGAAGCATCTGGACATCAACATACAACCCTTCCTGGGATGCCAGGACCGATCGAACACGATTCCTCTATAGGGATCGAGGCTGATCCCTCTTGTAGAGGAGGAGCTTTACCCTTTTTTGATGGAACTCGAACTAGAGCCACCGCGGTTGATCTGGATAATGGAGTTCAAGTTAATGCAGATCAATTACCTCTCCAGAATGATGATGATGTGAATGCACATTAAGAGGGCGTTGAGCCAAGAAGGCGTGGAATGGCCCGTAGACATCGACCAGACCATTCACGTGAGATAGAGCACGACCATCGCTTAGCTCTAACTATCAAAATGACAGACTTGTTGGCTATATTCATACAGCTAGTAAGGGAAAGCCATGGTTTGACTAATGATGATTTGGGGATCTCAAGAAGCCATACCCCGTTCACAGACAATATTTTACATGCGGAATATCCAAGGAGATATAGCATGCCATCGATGCCTACCTACGAGGGAAAAACTGACCCCAGGCAGCACATCATGAGATATGAATGGTTGATGGACTCTACACGAGCTGATGATGCCATAAAATGCAGATTTTTCCCATCACTATTTCAAGCATAAGAACGATGTGGTTCATGAGATTGCCTCCAAGGTCAATCTCTATATTTAACGATTTGGCAACAAAATTTGTGGAGCAATTCCGTATACACGCAAGTCGCCCCAAAGATGTAATGTCTCTATCAAGCGTGATCCAGACTTTGGGAGAACTGCTAAAAGACTACTTGGAGAGATTTCATACAGCCATCACAGAAGTCAGTAATTCGAATGACCATTCAATATTGATAGCGGTAACAAGAGAGATTGAACCAGAATCTGACTTTAGTGATTGGTTAGTTGGCAAATCATCCATAACATTGAAGCATTTCTATGCAAAAGCAGCCCGGTATTTGAGGAAAGAGGAAGCTAGATGCTCTAGGAAGAAGATGCTGTAGGACCGAGTGGAGAGAGAGTGTAGAGTAACATTGAAGTGAAACAGTCCGGGGAGAGTTCCGAAAAAGTTCATGTAAATGTCCAAAATAAACTGAATCAGCAAAAGAAAGGCAGTGACAGGAACCGTGAATGAAAGAGGGATTCTGGAAGAGGAAAGTCTAAGATTCCAATGTATGATACCTATACACCACTGGATATAGCTCTAGAGAACGTTTACTTGTCTACATGCAATACCATGCAGTACAAGAAGCCACCTCCGAAAGAATCGATGGAAAAAAAAAGCAATATGGAAAATATTGTCGGTTCCACGAATTCTATGGTTAGATCACAAATGAATCTAGGCATCTCCAGGATGATATCGAGAAACTGATTCGGGAAAGAAAAGTACGACAGTTGGTTATAGCCCCGCAAGATGGTGGGCAGGGAACATCCGACCCCAACCGAGGACAAGCACCGCACAGGGATGAGGAGCCTGCATGGATTGATGGAAGATTAGTGATCAATACAATAACTGGAGGACCACATCCAATTGATAAGAGCTAGCACGAGATGGAGCGTTATGCAAAGCAATCAGGCATATGAATATTTAGTGTTGTTTAAATACAGAAGATGGGGCTCCAACAAAACAACAACGTACTACGGCAGACGACATAGTATTCTAAAACAGAGTTGTAGATAAGGTGGAGGCACCGACGATCAACCCAATGGTCATTTCGGCCATGATCGGGCAAACTTAGTGAGAAAATTTTTGATTGACAGTGGAAGCTCGATGAATATTATCTTCAAAAAGGCATACGATCAGAAGAATGGAAGCCAAAGATTTGAAACCATGTAAAGCCCGCACTCATGGATTTAACGGTGTTGCAACGGAAGCGATAGGCTTTTTCGAGCTACCAGTGGAGTTAGGAGAAGGCGACTGTAGGAGAGTACGATTGTTGCCATTCGTTGTATTGGATGTGGACTCTCCATATAATATTTTTTTAGGCCGATCGACCCTTGCCGAATTTTGGGCACCCATTGCCCCTTGGTGTCTTACCTTAAAATTCCTAACTGATAATGGCGTAGGAGTTGTGCATGGAGATCAGGTGACCGGATGTGCCTGATATGTGGCTGAGTTAAGGGACGCTCAATGGAAGGAGAAAGGTAAGGGTGTGGACAAGCCTCTTAGCATCCAAACCACCGAAGATTGACAACCAGTGCTTGAGCCTTGGCTCAGGTGCCAAAGTCGGTTCTACAAAGATATAGATCTGAGAAATGATGAGGAGGAGCCCAAAGAAGCCAAGGTTGCACTGGCTGAGCTAACGATTGACATCATGGTCAGCCACGACGACTCGTCACAGGTCCTAAAGATCGGATCACAGCTTAGCCCCCCAATGATGAAAGAACTTGCTGGTTTTCTCCAAGAGAATCTTGATGTGTTTTCTTGGACTCGTTCTGATATGTGTGGGATCTCGCCTGCCATTGCGAGCCATGCATTAAATATCGACCCGAGGCATGTCCCGATGAAACATAAAAGGCGTGACATGGATCCGGAGAGATCTGCCGCACTTGAAG
Source organism: Allium fistulosum (assembly GCA_030737815.1). NCBI lineage: Eukaryota > Viridiplantae > Streptophyta > Magnoliopsida > Asparagales > Amaryllidaceae > Allium > Allium fistulosum. The sequence continues at coordinate 537,094,515 of CM060901.1, read as the reverse complement.
AGGAGGTGGATAGGCTCAAAAGCAATGGATTTATTCGTGACACCCTCTACCTGAAATGGCTATCAAATCCTGTACTTATGAGAGAAAGGCAAATGGAAAATGGTGGACATGCGTTGACCATTCGGACCAAAATAAGGCGTGCCCTAAAGACAACTTTCCTCTTTCGAGCATTGATCAACTAGTGGACTCAACCGCAGGACATGAGTTGCTTTCTTTCTTGGATGCGTACTCTAGAGTAATCAAATCCCGATGCACATACCCAACCAAGAGCACACCATTTTTATTACTGACATTTGATTATACTGCTATATGGTAATGCCATTCGGGTTAAAGAATGCTGAAGCAACCTATCAATGCCTAGTTAATCGAATGTTAAAAGATCAGATTGGAAAGACGATGGAGGTATATGTGGTTGATATGCTCGTGAAGTCACGACGATCAAGCGACCACATTAGAGACTAAGCAGAAATGTTTGATATCTTCCAATATTACAAAATGAAGATCAATCCTCTAAAGTATTCCTTTGGCGTTGCATCAGGAAAACTCTTGGGATTCATTGTCAATGCTTGTGGAATCGAAGCTAATCCCGAGAAGATTCGAGCAATTAGCAACATCTAAGCGCCAAAGACTATAAAATAAGTACATAGCCTAAATGGGAAGATTGCAGCCTTAAGTCGGTTTATTTCTAGAGCTACTGATAAATGTATTCCTTTCTTCGACCTGATAAGAAGAAGGAATAGGATCTTTGAATGGACATAGGAGTGTGAAGATTCATTCCAAGCTCTGGTGAACCACTTAGAGAGACCTCCCATCTTGTAAAAGCCGGTGGATCACAAAGACTTGTATATTTACTTGGCCACGTTGGTACAAGCTATAAGTGTCGCACTGCTTCGCGAGGAGAATCGAATCTAGAGACCAGTCTATTATGTTATCAAGCGATTAACAGGAGCTGAAAGGAACTATCCAAAGATAGAGAAATTGACATACGCCTGTTGATTGTGTCATAAAGGCTTTGCCCCTATTTTAAGGCTTATCCTATCAACGTCTACACCGACCAGTCGTTACGACAGGTCCTTCAGCAATCTGAGACGTCTGGAAGGTTACTTAAGTGTAACATCAAGCTGAGTCAATTTGACATTACCTATCTCCCTCGAAGAACCATCCACGGACAGGCACTGGCGGACTTTACAATCGAGTTCACCGCACAGGATGATCTCCTAGAGAGCAGTGAAGCCCCTACCATCCGATAGAAAATGTATACGGATGAACCCTCCAACGATCGCTGTTCTGGAGCTGGAGTTGTACTAGTAACTCCAGAGGATCGATCAATTTGCTACGCTTTGAAGCTTGACTTCCATGCAATGAATAATGAAGCTAAATATAAAGCCCTGATTGCTGGACTGAAACTTGCTAGAGAATTGGGAATAAAATCTCTTAAAATCTTTTACGATTCCCAGTTGGTGGTATACCAAGTTAGGGGAGATTACTAGGCTAAAGGATAATGACTCGCTCCGTATCTTATCCAAGTCCAAGAGCTACTGATTGACTTTTAGTATTATGACATCATGCACATTCCCCGAGATCAATGCAACGAGGCTGACTAATTGGCAAAGTTTGCTAGCGCCGGGGACGCACAACAAATGGGCTTGGTTCCAGTTGAAGTACTAGATGTTCCGAGCATAAACCAAATGAAAATCGACTAGGTACTAGAGACAGAGCCTAAGGAGGAGTCGTGGATGACTCCGATAAAAGCTATTTTGCTACGGGTAGTCCTTCCCGAATGAAGGAATGAAAGACGAAAAATCCTCTGCAAAGTTTCACGATATATCATTCAAGAAGGAGTCATGTATAGAAAGGTTTTTCCAGTCCCCTGCTCCGGTGTATCACTCACGGTGAAGTAAAACGAGTCCTAAGGTAAGTTCATGAAGAGGAATGTGGCGATCCCACTGGAGGTTAAATCCTAGCAAAGAAAATACTCAATTATGTGTATTACTAGCCAACTGTTAACCAAGATGTTGATGATTACGCTAAGCAATGCGACAAGTGCCAGATGTATGCAAAAGTTCCACGAGCTCTGTCAATGAAAATTACACAATGGTCAATCCATGGCCGTTGGCCACATGGGGCATAGATATTATTGGTTCCTTACTGATCTCTGAAGGTGGTGCAAGTACGCCATCGTAGTGGTTGATTACTTCACCAAATGGGCCGAAGTAGTACCTTTAGCTATGATCACGACGAAGAAAGTAATCAACTTCATTGTCCAGAACATCATCTGTCATTTTGGCCTTCCATAAACCATTGTAACTGATAATGGAACCCAGTTCGACATCACTGAATTCAAAGAATTCTGTCGTCGGCATCATATTGAAAAGTGATTTGCAGTAGTTGCTTCCTTTCTAGAAAATGGACAAGTTGAAGTTGTGAACAAAATCATAAAGTACATTATGAAGAAATGTTTGGAAAAGGCTAGGGGCAAGTGGGTGGATGAACTCGCAATAGCATTATGGGCTTACAGAACCACCCACAAGTCCACGGCTAGCCATACTCCATTCGCCCTTGCTTACGACTCCAAAGCCGTCATTCCTGTTGAACTCGAAGTCCCTTGTCATTGAGTGACCTACTACAACCCAGAATGAATAGAGATCTCCTCTTAGAATCTCTAGACTTGGTAGATGAGAAGCGTGAAGAAGCTGATTTGAGGGCAGTTGCACATCGACACTGAGTCGCCCGATACTACAACACTAAAGACCGATTTAGGTCCTTTGAAATCGGCAATCTCGTCTTGAAACGGGTTTTTCCTGTCCCATCACACATGAATCCTACTTGGGAAGCACCGTACGTCATTGACCAGAGGCTTGGACAAGGAACTTTCAATCTAGCGACTGTTGAAGGCGTCACACTCTCAAGGGCGTGGAATAGCGAGCATTTACGACACTATTTAACTTAGTTTATTATTTTTCATTCAGTTGTATTTAATTACCGAATTTGCTTTAGCATTTGTTTTTCCAGACATGTAATAAGACAAATTATGTCATTTCTTTCCATTTGGCAGATAAAGTTTGAAATTTCCTTCATATCTGTGATTGCTATAGCATTACATATTATTTATGATACCCGACTAACTAAAATTGACATGTCCGAGCAGGTTCCCAAAGTTTGGAGCTAACCGATTACACAAGATCGCGATTGGACTAAACAAAATAAACGTGGTCCGACCGTTCATTCGATGATTCTCGTTCACAACCCGATAGGCGGAGCACCTAACGAGAAATGGATGTTACTTGACCATTTGATAATCAAATTAATCCAAACGAGCGATGGAATAGACATGAATCAAAAAGCGATCGTAACAAGATCAATCGTTCTCCAAGTTAAACTTCGGGCTTAGGGACAAATTAATCAATTAGGGAAAGTACGGTTCGACTATTTTTCAAAATAACTCTAAGTCCCTAGAGTGTGGACTGGAGTATACAAATTGGGTGTGATTCGACCACCCGCTAACAAACTCTTGTCTCCAAAGTGTGGATATGAGTGTAAACAAATAGATGAGTACGATTTGACCACTCACTATTACATAATCTCTGACCTGAAGTTGACATGAGGAGTATAAATTCGCTAAGGATGGAATTTGACCATCCACTATCTAACTTTTCTAACCCGAGATTGGGGCAGGAGTACGATCGCCTAAGCCACTGAATTCGACAGCATAGCATAAGGGCTCAAGCCAAGTGTTTGGTACAACTTGAGGCCACAACCTCATGGAGGCCTTGAGTAAAATTAACGGATGACTATCTGAATCAACGTGCAGCGAATTATAAGTACATTGAATGGAAAAGTAATAGCTCGACTACTTAAGAAAATTCACATAAGAGTTCAACAAAAAACCAAAGAACTTTTATTTACATAAAACTTGGAAATCATAGTATAAGCGTTTATTCAAAAGCAGGGGACGAACCCGCACAAACACGGCTAGCAAAAAGAAAAATAGCTACATAAGCCATGTATAAACTAAGCCGACATGATGGCTATGTCTTCTGCTTCCTCTCCCTCTTGAGTTTCTTGGGATTGGACCTACTTAAGCCTTTCCTTGTTCGTCTCTACGATCCCTTACCATGGCCTTTAACACCTTTGGCAGGAGAGCTTTCAGATGTTGGAGGGAGTCCTTCGGGAACCGACCCACCAGGTGGAACGAATTATAGTGGGATAAGGTTTGGATCATCGACGTCAACAACAGGCTCGGTTTTGGCTTTCTTTTTTAGCAACTCCTCTTTCTTGATGCGCTCCTTCAAGTTGAGCTTATCGGTGTGTTTGGAGGCACATGTAATCGTAACATCATCAGATTCATCACACAGTAGCTGTTCATCGGCCCTTTCATCAGCAAGAGCTCTAATAACTTGAGCATCGGACCTTGGAATGTCAGTAGGTATCGGTTGTTTCTCCACAGTGGCACCACTTCCCAGAGTTTGACTTGGAGCTGAGAGACCTACAAATTTGCGGGAACAAGCAAATAAGCCCAGAACTATTGGGCATGAAGGACCAAACCTTTTAAGTAATGGAGAATGGAGTGGGGTACCTGAATCTAGCTGACTTTTGGTTATTTCCGGAGTGCTTCCTTATTGAATAGGAGTTAGCTCCTTTGATTTATGACTAGGTCTATCCGGATCATAGCTTGGGTTTTGTCCGGAGCCAAGAGAAATCGTTGCGCCGGCTGGTTGAAGTAAATAGGAATCTTTGGGACCATACCCTGAAGCCTCCGTGATGTGTTTTCCTTTGCCAGAAGGTGCCAAAATATCAAAGTATCGAAGCCTTGCAGTGGAAAGATCTAAAGGTTCATTCCTATGAAGGATCGCTCGCACCAATTTCTCCTCGTCTAAATCGGCTTTTCTATGGGCTTTCTTCCACATTTCAACGATATATTCCCAAGCCTCGGTAAGCGTTTCGAGGTAGCCCTCTCCAAGTAAACTCAAATCACTTTGGATTAGGACCTTGGCATTGTATTCAACAATCAAAGTATCAAACATGTCAGTAATATCATTCTAATCAGCCTCTTTAGCTTCCTCCAACTAGGCCTCAATTTTCCCTCTAACTTCATTACGGCTAGCTTCCCATACTTCTTCCTTAATGGCTCTGATTTGAGCGAGCTGCTTGTCATGTTTAATTTTCGGCTTCCGGGCCTCGATGGCTTCTTCGCAATACTTTTGAGACTCCTCTTGATCCTCAAGTTTTTCTTCCCTCTCTTTCTTAAGAAGATCTTTGAACTCCTTAACACGGTGGGCTAGAGTGTCTTTCTCTTTTTGCAGTGTGTTCTTCTCTAGAGCAAGCACACTACTACAACTAAGGGCAACGTCCAACTACTTTTTGTGAGTCATTTCGAGACGATTAACTGCTACGATGTTTCTTTAGCACTCTTCTCTGCCATGGCTAACTTCGTGGTCAACTCCGTGATCTCATCATCTTGGTGTTTGATTATGTCTTTATCATGGATCACCTCTTGCTTAAGGCGACCGATTTCATGTTACCTTTCAGTAAACACCTCAGAGATTTTCTCAGTTAAGTGCTGGAATGCTTCATGCTGCACAAAAACATCGTTGACGCACGCAAGTGAACTCATTTTAATATTTCCTGGGATTGTGTGGATAGAAGAAAGAAACTTTAGTCCATCAAAGAATATTTTTGAAAATTTGACCTTAAGTTCGGCCAATTGCTCTATCGTAGATGCCTTAGGAGCTGTAATAGTCAAAGCTGGATCAGAAGTAATAAAAGGACGTTTGCTCGACCAGCGATCGTGAGGCTATCGAGAACCAGATGAACCCGAATGATGCTCGAGTGGCACAGTAGTTTGGGGAACATGAGAGGAGGCCTGATTGCCATTATATACAGAAGGATTGGTCTAAACTTCTTGGCGATGAGATGATTGAGATTTTTACTTGTGCTTAGAGGATGAAGATTCCCTTGAATAATGGCTCCTTTCCCGGCTGTCACCCCTTTCTCATCGCCTGCCCGAGTCCGGACCACAACTGGATCTATAATGTGTTGAGGAGCCCCTCAAGCGATCAAAGGCATGAGAATGAGACATATCATCTACAAACCAAACAAAAAAGTATAAGTGACAATCAAATAAAAGATAGACAAAAATTATGCAGTAAAGTGCATGTGATTGTGAGTGTCCAAGTGTCACCCTAAGGGACCAGTTGCTGTAGACTTGCTCATGGGAGTAATTTTTCCTCTACCGGTAGGAGGAATGTCATCACCAGTCCTGGTGGGAGAATAAAGGCCCCCGACACTAGTGTTGAGAAAATCAAAAGTCTCTATGTCATCTGGAATCGGTAGGCTTGAAGATCCTCTTCTATCGAACTCTAAAGAGGATGGAAGTAGGACTCTTCTTCAACAGAGGTGATAGTGAACTTGGGCTTTTTAGTAGTTTTTCTCCTACGGAGTTTGTAAGACAGCTTTTTCCCTTTCCTAGTCGGTGCATGAGATTGCATGCCTTGTGATGATTCGACCATAGGCGCATTGCCCGAACCTACATCATTATTGTCAGGCTCATTTGCATCATCACCTCTAAATTTGCCTTCTTCGGCATCATCCTGAGCCTCCTCAATCGGGGCACGACAGGGCTATCAGTGCCGCCTTCATGTTCTATAACATTCATTTGTGGTGCAATGCTTCTTTGAAGTCCGATGCCGCGACCCTCTTCCACAACCCAAAAAGAGATAACCACTCATCAGTTACAAGTGATTTAATGTGCCTGTCTTCGATTGGGGTAGTGTGAATTGCAGAAACCACCCTTGAATAATTATCTCCTTCGGGTCGTGAATGGACACCTATAAATTTTCAATGTATTTGTTAGTTTAAGATACGACTTGGGCTTAAGGATTTGAAAATAAAATGAAGCCAACGCTTACATCCTTCCAACCGTCACCTCACGAAGCCGGGCGGACAACGAACGTAGAACCATTCGTGCTTAAAGGCACTGGGCTTATTCCAAGCACCAATAAGAACTTGATGGTTGGGCGCGGGCTCGAGGAAAGTATAAGAAAGACTTCATGTCCATTGCTTAAAACTATAGATGAACCGGATGTCTTCAGGAGATGGCGGACGAAACAGAACATCCATAAATAACAAAAAGGTGCCGTGAAGGAAAGCATAGCTATTCAGATGCAGCTGAGCGGGAGCTATTACCAAATAATTTAGCATCTCTCGAATAAATGAATTAAAAGGCGGCACGCATTCGGCCCAACACATAAATTTATGACAAGCCGTATACCCCTCCGGGGGCAAGTGGGCCCTTTCATTCCCTAAAGGGACTAGAACATCTCCAAATGAGATCCCATGTTTAGAGCACAACCTATGGAGAGCGGCATCACCAATTCTGGAGGCCTGGGAATCCACCAGGTTATCCAAAAATATAACACCCTCTAAAGCATCATGGGCAGGATTTGTCTCTTCCACCAGAAGGATGGGAACGCCAGTTAAAAGGTCAACTAACGAATCGGAACTCTCTAGTTGCTAAGTTTGATGTTTAGGAGAAAGTCTACTGGATACAGTCGTAGAACTCGACTCGGCACCTGGATTGTTGTGCTGTGAAATTTGTCTAGAAGACATTTGGGCTAAATGCCTTGAATGTCTGGAGCCTATATCAACTAAACTCAGTAGATAATCAATATTAGAAAAATTTACCTGTCCCCCATGCTAAGTGTAAGCTAGTGTGGTGCGATGTCATGTAGTGTGAAGACAAACAATTCAGTTTAAAGGCAAAATTACTGACAAAACTTTGGGTTCTAACCATAGTAACCGTCGTTGTTGACCGTTTTAACTAGAATTTAAATTGATCGGTTTTGTCAAATTTGGGATCGACCATTGGAATATTGAAGTGTGAAGTTCATTATTGAAGTCCATATGTTAAGTTCTAATTCATATTCAAGTCCCAGAAACTTAGTCGTTCAATTTCAAATTCAAAGGTGGATATGAAAGTCATGTTGTCCGTTATAGTCGTATGTTTAAGTTCATTAAGACGGGATTGGTTCTGATTGTTCATACAAGTTTATATGGATCAGTTTGGTCAAGTGTTCAAGCTAGATTCAAAGGCCTAAATTCGGCTAAGTCCCCATAGCCGATCCCTTTATCTCAACATAGCTGATCCCTCTCTCAAAGCCAACCTGACTGATCCCTCACAAACGCTCCACCACCGATCCCTATGTCATGAATGAAAAATGACCAATCCCTCCATAGTCCATCACGACCGATCCCTCCATGCTCCATACTCGACCAATCCCTCCGTGCTACAACTCCAACGTTTCTTCGATCGCTACACGTTCAATGCCACTGATCCATACACCTTCATTCCGATCACTCACTTAAGTGTATCCAAACCCTTACTCGATCCATCTACTTAGCAACCACCGCTTGCATCCCAAACAGATCCCTCCTACTTCGCTGTTGTTCTTCTTGTTTCCTCCGATAAAGCAAGGTTCAAATTCATTAGTACGATCAAACACATCATCTCATCATGAATCAAAGTTAAATGCAAAACTAAAAAACCTACCTATATGTATATGAGTGTGGATTGTCACGTATGAGATGGGGTGAATTTCAATTCAAGTTGAGGAATAGGCGATGTTCTTGAATTCAAGGGGGTGGCATATTGAGTGATGGAGATGGTGGTAGTTTCGAAGGAAAAAAGAAAGGTTTTAGCTCTAAGGTAAAGGAAAAAGGTTTGGTATTGAAGAAAATAAAAGCAAATGGAACTAAAGTGAATAAGCGAAGAGATGGAGGGGTGGAGTATCAGTTTATATATGAGGGCTCATAGGGATTGACTTGCACTTGTTTAGAAAAGGGAACTGGTATGATAGTCTAATGGTCCCCAAGGTTTCATAGGGGTGTCTTACCTTGAGGGCTCAATGGAATATAGCTTAATCTTGAAAAAGGATTGGGTACGATCCCTCTCAATTAAAGGGATCGGATTATTTCAACTAAACAAGTGCAACTCAATGGAAAATAATAGATATCTTGAAATCCAAAAGTCCAATACACATGAAACTTTGGGAACAAGAAGAGGGGACCCTAAGGAGTCCACCCTAGGGATCTTATGCCAAAAGGAACAAAAGGGGTCGACCCTCTTCCCTCCATAGGGATCGTCCAGAATTAGGCAACATCACACATTGCAACAATGATCGATCAATAACTCAACATCTATAGATCCAATCAACATGAAACTTGGAGGAAAAGTGCATCACAACATGAAGAACCCCTCATCGGGATCGCAGTCCCTAACTCCTCCAAAATAGGGATTGTCCCCGATCCCTATTTCTTGGGATTTGGGCGATGCGATCCCTTATGTTGGCCCCTATGGCTATGGAGATCCTTCTATTGAATTTTCAACGAGATATTTCACCGTCTTCCTTTATAAATATAAACTTGATTGTTCATTTTGGGGATCTTTATGCTGCTTGTTGCTTTGTATTCTTTGGTGACTAAGGATTTTCGTCTGATCCATCTTGTACTCATTTTACAAAGTGATTAATAAAACTATCTCTTCAAAGTGGATGTAGGCAAACAACGCCGAACCACTATAAACTGTTGTGTCTCTGTTATTAGCTTATTTCTTATTGTTATATTCTCTCTGTTTACATTTAATATTCTTCATTTATTCCTCTACTACAAATCTCTTTGGTGTTTGTGCTAATTTTTGGTGTAAACAACGGCTTTTCGCATAAAGCTTTCCAATGTTGTCATTCCCTTACTAACAAGTGGCATTGTTTCCAGTTTCTTTGACACAGTATCATTCATTCAACTTTATAAGTGGTATGCTGTATTGATGGCATTTAGTATTTCTGGCTTCGTTGATGACTTGCGACATTGCATATTATTCTTTATTGATGAGGGGCGGCATTGTATGCTTTCGGCGTTGTTTTATCTTCATACTTTCGACATTGCTTGAATATGAGATCATGGCTATGCCGACATGCCTTATACCTTCGGGATTGATAATGATAGTAACATCTGCACCCCCAGTATAAAGGAAGCATTGACTTTTCAAGTCAATACCTTCGACATCAGTTTATTTTACCTCCTATTGGTATTCTTTGCATATCCGACCGAGCATTTAGAACTGATCCAATGGTAGCTCTATGTCTTTTCTTCCACTATAAATAATCAAGTCCTTTCCTTCCTCTTCTTTTACCTGCGATTAAAAGCTCAAACAAGCAAACTTAAATTTCTCAAACTTACTCATATATCCCAATCTTTCGGCATCAAAGCAAAAATTAAGGTACATATCTCCTTTCAATCAATTAAACTAATGAGTTAAATTAAGAATTTCTCATTCGAATAGTTGTTAGAGTTTGATTTGGGGATTTTCGGATTCGGGTTGATGCTTAAGTTTTGATATTTGATTAGGGTGGCTAATCTTCATATTTTCGGTTAACTTGATGATTAGTTAAGCTTGTAGATTGAATTAGCAAAGAATTTTTATGTCGTTTAGATGATTAATTGGATTAATTAAAGTCGGACAACATTGATTTGGAAACCTGGGCGTATCTAGTTTAATAGAGAAACGAATAGTATATTAGACCCAATACCTGATATTTCTCTATTATATTTCATCACTAATGCCTTACAATATCATTATGATGTTTGACATTGATTAAAAACATTGCCGTTTAGATTCAATATTGATTTATGGGGCTGTTGTACGACATTGGTTATCTTACCATATGTTATTATCTTTCTTTAGCAATCATTTCTAACATTCTTATGTAGACATTATATGACATTGTTATTTTATGACATAGTTGTTGTAGTAATTTTGTGGGTTACTTATAAAAGTATTATCGACCTATGTCAACATTGGTCATTGATGATGGTTATTTTTATCATTTCGACATTGACCATGGCTACGGCATTACATCATAATTTTATAACGTAACTAACATGACATCCGTTATTATTTCATACATTCAACATAGATTTATGATGCAACATAACACTTTGGTTGCTCTTATGATAATTCTTACTTTAAGTTTCTTGTAAACACCCATAGGCATACTTTCTTACCACAAGTTTAATATTTATTTGCACACTCTCAATCGACTTAGGAGTTTAAATTTTCCATGAGTTCAATGTTGATTATGCAATGGTCATTGACTTGTTTTAAATATTATATGGGACTATAGACTTTTAACATTTTAGTGCCATAATCCAGGTAATCAATTAGTTATTCATTGTTTTAGAATATAATATCCCATTTTACATCATAAGCATTCTAATTGTAACTTTTCGAATTTAGAATAATATCAACTGGCAGATAAATGGAAGGCAAGAAAATAGCCCAGAAAGGAATCAATAAGACCAGCAAGGGCCCAAAAGCTTCTACATCTACCAAGAAAGAGGATCACCTTCTTAATCCGTCATACATTACCCCTCAGCAAGAAGTGGATTCCATTCTTAAGCAGTTTGGAATCAGAGGTATAGAAGCTATTCCTGTTGGTCCTTCTGGCAAAATTGACAATCCCCCAGAAGGGTTTTTCGCCTTCACCTAAATACATATATGACACTCGTTATATCTTCCTTTCCCTGATTTTTTTTTGAGATTCCTGGAGCATCTAAACATCGCTCTAAATCAATTAACTCCAAATTCATACACCTATTTGACCTACTTGGAGGTTCTTGCTAGGGAAGCCAAGCTTCCTTCTCCCAGTGCTAAAATTCTTCATATAGCTAGTCCTGCCAAGATAGGTGAGTAGCAGGGCAGTCCACTATATCGCATTCGTCCCATTTAGAAAAGCTTAATCATCAATGCAACTAATAAGACCAAGGGATGGTAAAATCAATTCTTCAATGTCAGATGCTACTATAGGATTAGGGGAACTTTCTCTGTTATAGGTAAGTCTCTATTTCCTGCTACTTATGTAATATTTGTCACTTTTCTCACAACGGATGTTTTCCTTTAGGTTCGGCTCCTAAGCAGTTAAGCCCCTCTGATAGGGAGACTGTCAAATCCCTAACTCTGGCATCTAAAGAGCATGGGTGATAAACTCACACTTTGATGAAAGCGAATCTTTGCCATTACTCACTGATTTAGACCAACATATAATACTTGGGGAACCCCAATGATTAAAGGAAATGCCCAAGGGAACGGTCGCTGGTCATCAATAAATGTAATGCTTTCTCTACTTCTTCTCCAATTCAACTTGAGCCAATTGGTAATTATTTAATATAACTAGTGTGTAATTCTTGATGTCATTATTTTATCGACTTATTTTCTTTGTTTTAAGATCGTCTGCTCTTATTGTCGCTTTTAAAGAGACAAAAGTTAAAGATGGTGCTCCAAAAAGAGAAAAAATAAAGATGAAATTCCTGCCTCATCTCGATCGAGCAAACCTGCTTCCATTGAGGACTCTATTGCCAGAGCAATTGAAGCATTAAAAAAGGAAGCAGACGATGAGCTTCCTGCTGATATTCCACCTTCTTCCCTAAACAAAAGGCCTAAGCTTGTGGGTGACTTTATTCCTATTGTGGATGAGGAGGAATATGTAACCATTGACTTGAGCCCTGAGTTTGCCGATAAGGAATCTCTCGGGCATAATGTTCAAGAATCTACTGAGGCGGCTCACTCTTCAGGTCCCCTCCTCAAGATTTCTTTTCCTACTTCTCCAACATCTCTTAGTTGTTTGTATGCTGATCTCGAGCAATCTCCTTCCCCAAAAGATCCTCTTCCTTCGAAAGCCCAGGTCTAGTCTCATGTGGCCAATTTTGATGATTTCATTCGATTGGCTATCCAATCCCCCTCTATTACTTCTCTTGGGTCATCAAAGCCCTTAATATATTCCAAGGATCATCTTTTCATTATTCTTAAGCAGCTTTTATCGGTACGGTTTTCCTCTCATTTGGTTAATTTTTAGCTTTATAGATCCTATCTCGACTTAAACTTGCAACACATTGCAGGTAGGAAAGAATATGTTTCTCCTCCAAAAGACTTCTCAAGAACCTTCTAATGAAATAGTTGAGCTCAAAAGACAAATTTCTCCACTTAATCATAGCACAATTGATCTTACATTGGCAAGATAAAGCTGTTACTGAGAAATAGAACCTCATCTCGTCACTCAATGAGGAGAAAAATGCTAGGCAACTGCTAGAAAAGGAGGTGAAGGCATTGAAAGAAGACCTCGAGAAGGTCAACAATGAGAAAATTGAGCTAGTTGAGAAGGAAGTGAAAATTTTAAAAGCGGTTATTGAGAGGGCTAATGAAGAAAAAGTCAATCTATCTAATAAGAACCCATCCTAGGAGGACAAGCTACAAAGAAAAACTAGCATCTTGGCTAACTTGAATAATATTATCAATGATGCTAAAAAAAGTCATCTCTTTCCTCAATGATGCCCTTTTTAAGATTACCAAGAAATGTTATGAAGAAGCCTTGTTTATGGCATAAGCTAATAACATTCAAAAGTGCCCAGACTTAGATTTTCCATCCCTCCCAGATTGAACGAAAAATTTCAAAGAAAGTTTACTCTTAAACTGAAGAAAGAGAAGAAGGCTCTTCGGGAAGAGTTTTCTGCTGAAGAAAAGGTTGACGTCGAAAAGTGGCTAATCCTTAATGATCCTCTAATGATGAAGAAACAGAATCTGACAGAGAAGAAGACGACGACGATAATGATGATGGTGATAGAAAAGTTCTTTTAGGACCAAAAGATGGGGTGAGTGGATAAGTGATCCCAACTTGGACACATCTGCCCAAGGCGCAAGCTTTACTAATTTTCATGATCCTTAGGATACTGAAAGAATGGATTCTTCCAAAGATAATGCTCCCCCTAGCCATCAACCGAAGGAGAAAACTCAGACTCAAATCCCGACTCCGCAAGTATGGAGTTCTTTATTTTAGATGTTTAAGACTTCCTATTTAGCTCTTGATTGATAAGTTTACTATTTTAGTTAAGGAAAAAAGACAAATACTATTACGAGATTCATTATGAGAAGAGTGTGAAGAGGGAGAATCGACTGAATAGGGAACTTGAAAAGTTGGTTAAAGAATACAATGACTTGTCGGATAAATACAAACGCCTTTCTGGCGATGCCATGTGGTTACAGTTTTTAAAGGATAAGCAAGCCGCCCCTCGCTTAAAATGAGCCCGTATATAGAGAGAAAGGATTGCGAGAGAGAATATCGAATTAACGACTCTATTTTGGATGTTAATTGATGACAAAAACGCTTTAATGGAGTTCGTCTATAAAGTTTATTCCGGGGGTTAATTTGTGGACTTTTCTTACTTGGATGAAAATAGTGGGGGTTTGCTTAGACGCCTTCATAAAAAAGATCTAGATGATCATGGAAGCGATCCTCATCCCGCGACTTATTGGAACTTACATAGGTCGCTAGTGTTCCCCTTTCTCCTAACAATCTTCCTCCTAAACAAATGTAGCATAATAAGGGGAGATTCATTTCTGAATTTTATAAGAGATCAATATTGTATGAACCTGAATGATTGTATGATTGCAGTATGTAATTCAAGTAGCTTATGAACTTTATCACTTTTATTTCTCTTTTATTAGTCTAATTTTAACATATTTTCCAGATTAATAAAATCTCAAGTAGTCATATTTCCATGGATCTCTGGAGTAAATTCGTCAGGTTAAAGAAGGATTTTAAAGAGAAATATTTAACTCTCAGGACATCTCAGTTTGCAAGGCATTGTTTTCTAAGAGATTTATAAGAAGTATACACACATTCCCTCACTTTTACTTTGATTTCCTGGGCGATGAGAATGACAAACTGCTTAGTAAAATCCGAACATATCACGCTAAATTTCTACGTGATCATGCTAGCCCTCCAGCCAAAAAATGGAATTATCATTGATTCCCTTCGGTTAATACCCTAAAAGGGACTAAATCTCCTTTTGATTCTACCCTTACCTTATCTATCAAGTCATACGAAGGGGCCAAGACTGCTGTTTCAAAGCTTTAAGAGTTATTTGAATGTTCAAAAATGGGGTTGTAATGTAATTTGAATTTCCTTATTGTTTGTAAACTTTTGATGTTACTTACTGAAAGAGCTTATTTTCATTTATTAATTTCCATTTTACTTATTCTGAATAGGAAAGCTAGTTAGCGCTTGAATTTGGTCCCACAGATGTTCTTTCTCGGTTGAACGACATTAAAGATAAATTGATAGCTGATATTGAAAAGGGACGGCCTTCTTCAGACGCTTCAGTTTTGCGGTTTTCGAACAATCCAGAAGCGCAAGAGTGACATAGGAAGTATTATCAATCATGATCAATATTTAGTAACTATAAAGAAATGACCTCCAACTTAAAGAAAAGAACAAAGAATTGAAAGAATTGAAAGAGAAGATAGATGTGGTCTTAGGGTCTAATCCTTCAAGTGAGGTTGATGCAAAAATGGCTAGATTACACCAACTGATAAATGAACTTGAAGTGGACATATTAAAAAGTCAAGCGTCCTGTCAATCCTTGGAACTTATTGCAAGTGGAGGTGATTCCAGCCTTCCAACTCCTACTCCTGAGAGAACGACAAGGTCTCAATCCTTATCTAGTAAAGAATTTCCTACTTTATTAAACCAACCTCCGGGTCTAAGCAACGAAGAAATCTCCAAATGGAGTAGACATGTCAAATTTGAGTGCATGTAATTTTTCAACAAGAAATGGAATGAAAAAGATTCTCAACACCACAATGATCATGAAAGTCAAGTTGAAAAGCTGGAGCGTGAAAAGCATACTCTTGAGCAGGAAAGCAAGAAATTAAAGAGCACGATTCTAACTTTAAAAGGAGCCAATAAGACTCAAACCTGCACTGAATACTCAAATTGACTCAGTTGATGATGTAGATACTATTTGGAAAAGGAGAAGAAACTTAAAGAACTTTTGGATGTGGCCATTCGCCACATTACCGATTCTTCATCGGTTGCTGAAGATCTGAAGAAGTTGGCACAAAGCCCTTTAACAGGGAATTGCTTGTAGATCTCTAAATGGGTCCTTTTATAGCTCAATTCTAGTACCTGTGACTTTCATATACAACATATTCGATAATAAATGAACTTGTATTCAAATGAATGTTACCTTGAATGTACCGTATGCACTTTCCTTTTTAAGTTTGCTGAATTAGATATATAACTTGCTTTTCAGTACCTTAACATGGTATGTAGCTTTGAATTGAACAATGGTTTGTCTTTGGAATTGTTTTACGATTGATACCTTACCTTAAGGTTCAAATACCCTTCGACTTCAATGCGGTATATCATAGAATCATAAATGGAGGACCGGAAAATTATCTGGGAGTAATAACAGAAGACCAGAAAACCCTCCAGCAATAATAATAGAAGACCAGAAAACTCATATGTTAATAGTACTAGAAGACCAGAAAATCCATCTGGCAATAATAATAGAAGACCAGACAACCCATCTAGTAATAGTAATAGAAAAACAGAAAATCCATCAGGCAATAATAATAGAAGACCGGGCAACCCATCTGTTAAAAGTAATAAAAGACCAGAAAATTCATCTGGCAATAAAGGAAGACCAGAAAATCCATCTAGTAATTGAAGATTGCCTCTGCTTTGGAGCATAAACGGCCCACATTTAACAGAACTTTCTCTATAAGATTGCTTAATTTTATTTCGGAGCACAAATGGATTGTTTTGACAGATCTTCCTCTAGAAGATTGTTTTTGCTTTTGGATTGAATTGATTTATTTAGCACCATCTTAAGTGATGATCTCCACCTGGATCAAACCCTTTATCACCATCTTAGGTGATGATTTAGGTCTGTAGTTCGGTGCCTTTGGTTAGCTAACTTTTAGCGAAACAAAAGACTTACCCAACCTCCATTTAGAAGGCGCTTCAGTCAGGCCTTATAGACGGTACAGAAGGCTAGTTCGGTGTTTTGGTCAGGCGGTCTTAAAGAGTACCAAAGGCTTACTCCATCCTCCCTCTAGGAGGCGTTTTGATCAGGACATGTAGGCGGGATCAAAGGCTCGTAGATACTTTGGACAGGCCATTTTTAGGTGGGACCAAATGATTACTTTGACTTCCCTCTAGGTGGTGCCTCAAATAGGTCGTTTTCAGGCAGGAATAAGGGCTTATGTTTTGGCCAAGCCATGTAGGCAGGACCGAAGGCTTTGTTGGTGCTTTGGCTAGTCCATCTTAGGCGAGACCAAAAGCTTACTCCGTCCTCCCTCTATGAGGCGCTTTGACCAGGCCATCTTGGTGGGATCAAAGGCTTTTTCGTTGATTTTAGGAGTTTCTTTCCCTCCTTAACCATGTATATACACTTATTTTATGTAGAAAATCTTATATTATTGCTGACTTGTTTAACATCTTACAAATTCTTTAAGTTGTCCTTGTCCTAGGAAATTATTGATTATCCCTTCCAAGCTCTGATATTGGTTCGTGTCGTGCCCATTAGAACAATGATAATGACAGTATAATCCTCCAAGACTTCTTTCATTCTTTGGTCGCTTCTTTTGTAAAGGCTAATAGTTGAGCTTGTCTTTAGTCAAGAGGCAGATATTCTCATTAGAAATAGTAAGGGAGTAAGTCTTGGAAATTCGTGATCTTTTGGAGAATGATTGAGACGACCGCCCTACACCGCCGACACCTAATATACCTGTATAAGTGCGCCGTAGCAGTGCTCGGTCGATGTAGAATGGAATCCATAAAGTAAACAACATATCACGAAACCTGTCACATATCTCACAGCGCATCGAATAAAATATAATAATGAACATCTCAAATATAAAACAAGCGAGACAGTAAATAATTGAGTAGATCACAGCATCAACGTGTATAGATCCATACACTAAACGACATAAGTAATAAAGTTATACATCAAATAATAACTTATAACATCGTCTCTAAATAGAAAGCACTAGCAAGCTCCATAGTGTTGTGTAACGGAACAGCAAATGAGTACATATAATAATACGAGAATAGCCTCCTACTCGACACCTGTCCAACTCCATGTGCTTACTAGACCTGATACCCTAATCTACTCATTTAAGAGTACCCGGAGTAATAAGAAGCAAAGCATAAAACCCCAGGTCAGGCAACAGTCTGGTATGAGTGATAGAAATCTCAAATACTATAAAGGAAATAAAATAGGACAAATGGTATGGAGAACCAAACTTGACCCGTCCCTTCATCCACATAGTTAGCACATATAAAGGATATATGCTACTCTATGATAATCATCATGGGTGTGCTATATGTCAAATACTAAGGGTGTCTAGATATCGGCATCAGTATTATCTACATCTTGTGAAATCCCTAAGGTGATGGAAACAATCAAACAAACATAGCATCCATTATCCATCCTCACATTCACTCACTCAATGCGTTGGATATATGATACTCATATGACCCCATCATTAGGTTAAGGACTACTTAATGTCCCGGTTGCTCAATACACGAATCCATGCCACTCAGTAGGCCATGAACTAGACTACCATCAAAATAGTCCTGGGTACATTAGACTAAACATCGTGCGATCCAAAGGCCATCAACACCCAAGTGATCAGTGTCCTTACATACCTCTGCTTTATGAGTACACTTCAAAACCTACGAATATCAACGAACCCTTTACACATGTCATCCATAGCAGAGCCCATCTCAAAACTGTCCATGCAATTCCCATATGAAGTTACTGCGGTTGGGAACTACTCTAGACAGCCATCATAGGCCATAGATTATCATGATGCGTCCCGTGACCCGCTTCCAATAGTTCCCTCAATCCAACTCATCTTCGCTTACTCTTCCATCTTGAAGTATAGCTATCCATCATCAAAAGACTATCACTCGGGGAAATGAACTCCAAACAATTTGGAATTCGAAATGTAGCCTTATGGGATCTTCCTTGTTGCCCCTTATCGAACTGGTCAAGTTTGGGATAAAACCTAAGGGTAGGTACCGAACCACGACTACCAACCATTCCCACCAAATCATGGCTACCAAACCATTGCTAACGATCCCATATTCCACCCACGAGTTCTTGCACATCTCCCAACGCTCCCTATGGGTCGTGGCCTAATTGGATCAAATCCCATGCGTCGGTACCGGCCAATTGGACTTGACCAATTCTTGGAACACCCATGGGTCGTCACCGACCCAAGGGACTTAGCCGAGTTTGTATGATTTGGCTCCACCAAACCAAGTGAAAGAAACTCCACCGAACCATCGAATTAGAAGCTCCACCGACCCAACTACTTCGAATGCCACCATCCATATATTTAGCTCACCTCTGATCCATGTTTTGAAGCAACACCGAACCATCTACTTTAGAGCTATACCGAATCATTGAGTTAGAAACTCCACCGACCCATCGTATAGAAGTCTCACCGATCCATCACTTTAAGCTACCACTGATCCATCCTTTGTAGACCCATAACTCAATCATGCCAACTCCACATGACTTGATACTTGGTGTGCAACCTTATAAGGCCTTCCTTGTCTCCATTGTTCGCACGCCAATATGGTGAAATTTTATGGGTCATCACCGACCCAGAACTCCTACCCATATAATTCGCCATCCGATTCGACGTTTCAACCATACAAACAATAAGCAAGCATACATACATCTTATACAAGCAATCAGCCAAACATCCAAGAATGTCATTTTAAAGAGCTCTAACTAAAGTGAAGATTAAAATCAATAAGAACATGTTTAGGGACCCATAAGAACACATTTTCACAAATCTAGTCTAAATCATCTAAAATTCACATATATGGTGTAATATGGGTTAAAACATTTCTAGTATTTTTTAAAATAATTTTTAAATTGTCATTTAGGGTGTAAAATGGCCTAATTAGTAAGTGAGAGAACTAATTCTCATCTTATCCAAAGCAAGATCCCAAATTCCAAGTGAACAATAAAAGCACGGATTCTAAGGCTCTCTCAACATCAAATCTCTAATTCCAAGTGAAAATCTCTCTAAACTCCTCTTAATGATGTTATTTGGCTAATTAAAGTGTGTTTAGGGTTGCTTTTTGGCTAAAAGAAGTTAATGGAGGTTTCTAACTATTTTAGGAATAGTGAAATAATGGGGATGAGGTCCGATCAGCCTCCATATGCTCCAAACCTGAAACGGGTTATGGGCTATGTTGCTAATGGCTCTAATTACCCACTTAAGCTACTCAAAATCAATGAAAACTTCAAACAACCCTAACTCGAAAATGGTAATTCCGTTTTCTTAATATGACCACTCTACGAAAAGGGAAACCATCATTCGGATCTAATGGAAGCAATTTTAGATCCAAACTTGGTTACTATTAAAAGTTATAGTCCATACAAGATTTACAGGGTTAAAATGGTCGCATAAAAATCTGCTAGAAATCATGGATGTGGGAAATGTCCCTAAGAGTAATTTCTCAGAATATTAGAGTCATACGAACTCATATGAAAATAATATAAATATCCTACGATCCTCTAATACGTAGAATACGGGTCATTACATTCTCCCCCTTAGGAATTTCGCCTCCAAAATCCCATAATCAATTCCATAGGGTCATCCCACTTGCCTAAAAATCATATTCAAGCATAGGCAACCATCACACATCAAACATGCATATATAGCAATAAGTGAAAAAGAAAACATCTAAGCCTATCCTAGCATGAAGGATACTATGCTATAGTTTATTTCACGATATCATAAGCGAAACTAAAAATGGTAAATAAGAAATCTCACCAAATAAAGAGCTCTGGATATATTATCCTCATGCTCTCCTCAGTCTCTCAAGTGCAATTGCTTTCACTGTCACCCCCACTAAACCTTTACCAGCTCCATTGTCTTCCTCCTGGGCTGCTTTGTATCCCATACGATGATAAGAATAGGCCTACGAGGTCTCGAAGTTTCTGGTTCAACCTCGATATCATCTAGCTGATCCGGTGCGATAGTCACACCTGAGTCGTGCATAAATTTCCGTAGATAAGAGACATGAAGGACATTGTGCACTCCCACCATTCTTTGAGGTAAGTCGACTCTATAAGCAAGATTCCTAATCCTCTCTAATATTGGAAAAGGAACAACAAATCTCGGTGCTAACTTACTGCCAAATCGAATGACATTCTTTATTGGAGAGATCTTGACAAATACCATGTTGCCGATGGAGAACTCTAAATCTTGACGTCTCTTATTAGCTTAGCATTTATGTCTGTCTTGGGGAGCTTTCATTCATTGCCAAATGATCTTGATCTTCTTCGACGTTTCTCTAATTATGTCTAACCCCAATATCAGTTTCTTGCCCGCCTCCCACCAACGTGAAGGAGTGTTTTACGGTCGGCCGGTAATGCTTTGAACAGTGTCATACCGATGCTAAATTGATAATTGTTGTAGTATGCGAATTCAACAGGGTGTAATTGATCATCCCACGAGCATCTAAAGCCTAATATACAAGAATGCAAGAGATCTTCCAAGATACGATTCACTCTCTTAGTTTGACCGTTAGTTTAAGGGTGATAAGTTGTGATGAGGTGCAGCTCTATCCCTAACGTCTCCTATAAGCTCTTCCAAAACCCACTAGTGAACAACGGGTCTCGGTCACTCGCAATGTTCTTCGGTACACCATGGAATTGTACTATCCATTTCACATACAGTTCGGCCAATTTGGCTGTCATTCTACTTAACTTGACGGGTATAAATCAAGTGCTCTTAGTCAATCGATTGACTATGACCCAAATGCTATCGTGCCCTGCTTGAGTCCTAGTTAGTCCATCGATACTTGTTCCCACTTCCACTCGGGAACTTCTAGCTGTTGCATCAAACCACTAGGCTTCTTCTTCTCTGCCTTAACCAACTGGCAGTTCATGCATTTTGAGATAAATGTCCCAATGTCCTTCTTCATCCTTTCCTAATAGTAGGTCTGCCTTATATCATGGTACATCTTATTACCTTCAGGATGAATGGTCAATCTCGAATGGTGGCACTCATGGAGAACCTTATCCTTCGAACCATCGACATTAGGAATAAACAATCTTCCATCTTTATGGAGCCAACCATCTCGATCGAGTATGTACTGTCTAATATCCTCGAACTCTACTCATGCTTCAATATTAGAAATAGTCCTAGCTAGTCTGGCATCACACCTCTGACTAGTACCAATCTGTTTAATAAGAGTAGGTCTGATAGTCAAGCTTGCCAACAACTCTGGCTCTAGCTTGCATCTCGGTCGGAAATCATAACCAGCAATACACTCTAACTGCGCCCACTCTCGGAACATAGCTCCCAAGTTGTAATATCTCCTACTCAAGGCATCGGCAGCTGCATTACCTTTCCCGTGTTTATATGTAGGAGGCCAGGATCTCAAACCATCGCTACTAGCGAAGTTTAAGATCCTTCTGTGAAAAGAGGTACTTCAATGATTTATGGTCGATGAACGGCTCAAACCTCTCTCCTAAAAGAAAGTGACTCCAAATCTTCAGTGCAAACACTATTGCTACTAACTCTAAATCATATGTCGGGTATTTCTTCTCATGTGGCTTTAGCTGTCGACTAGCACATGCAACAACCTTGCCCATCTACATCAATATCGCATCCAATTCGGTACCACAAGCATCATTGTATACCGTTATCTCCTCGTTTCTGCTCGGAATTGTCAATGTCGGTGCACTCGTCAACTTCTCCTTTAGACTCACGAATGCCTACTCATATCACGCATCCCAAGTAAAGGTCTGATTCTTTTTCATCAAGTGAGTCAATGGTGCTGCTACCTTAGAGAAATCCAGGATGAATCATCTATAATATCCATCTAAC
The DNA here is from genome assembly GCA_030737815.1 of Allium fistulosum. Taxonomy (NCBI): domain Eukaryota; kingdom Viridiplantae; phylum Streptophyta; class Magnoliopsida; order Asparagales; family Amaryllidaceae; genus Allium; species Allium fistulosum. Next base: position 537,071,759 of record CM060901.1, on the reverse strand, counting down.
CCCAAGAAACTCCTCACATCCGTAACATTTTTGGGTCTAATCCAAACTTGGACTACTGCGAATTTTGCACGATCGACGGCAATGCCCTGCTCAGAAACAACATGACCCAAAAATCTCACTTCCTTCTTCCAAAAGTGATATTTAGAAAACTTTGCCTTCAGTTGGTGCTCTCTCAACACATCCAATACAATCCTCAATTGTGTCTTGTGTTCTTCCTCTATCGGTGAATAGACAAGATTATCGTTGACGAACACAAGCATAAATTTATCTAGCTGACCCTTGAAGAACGGTTCATGAGATTAACAAAGTATGCCGGTGCATTGGTTAGCCCAAATGATATAACTAACCACTCATAGAAACCAGACGATGTATGGAGCATAGTTATCGACACTCTCCTTCGCAACTCTCAATTGATGAAATCCCCTCGCAAGATCCAACTGAGAAATACTCTAGCACTATGAAGCTGATTGAACAAGTCATCAGTACGTGGGAGTGGAAACTTGTTCTTCTTTGTCACTTTATTCAGCTTACGGTAATCAACACATAATCTAAGAGAGTCGTCCGCCTGCATGGCGAATACTACTGGTGCTTCCCACTCATATATACTCCTGCGAATGAACCCTTTTCACAAAAGGTCATTCACTTGCACCTCAAGCTTTCTCTGCTCTGTAGGTGCCACCCTCCTCAAAGGCATCATTATTGGTCTGGCATCTTTAACTAAATCAATACGAAACTCGATCTATCTGTGTGGCGGAAGTCTGGTCATCTCCTCAAATATGTCCGGATACTCCCTAGCAATAGGTACGAATGGCAACTCATTGTGTAGGTTGTCGAGCGAATATAGAAAACTGACCATCACATCGCCATTTGGAAGGCATCCTAACATTACCATCCGCCCATCATCTACTCCTATCATCACCATTGAGTTCTCACAATCCACCATCACTCGGTATCTATGAAGCATGTCCATCGCCAGAATGTTGCAAAACCCAACGAAATCCAAGACAAAAAAATCACAAGCAAATGAGCATCCATGACTCGATAAGACCAAACCACCACAAACCATACATAGGCTAGTGGAGCCTCCAACAAGGTTCGTCACAATCAAAGGTCGGTCAACTATTTCAGGTCTCAATCCTAGTTTACCTACTAAGTCACTAAATATAAAGGAATGTGAAGTCCCGGTGTCAAATAAAATTCATATAGGAACATCATAAATGGAAAGCATACCTTTGAATAACGATGCCTTTCCATTTCTCTTTCGCTGATGGAGCCTTCGACGAAGTTGGAACGACATTGATAGCATATGCTTTCACTACTTGCTTCTACTTTAATGGCTCTGGACAGTTCTTTTGAATATGCCCAAGCTTGTTATAATTGTAACATTTCTTCTTCTCAGCTTTGCAGTCTTTACTAAAGTGACCTACTTATCTACAGTTGTAGCAAGTCGATCCCTACCTAGCCTTTTTCTTGCCATCTTTGTTCTGAGACTGCTTCCTCGTATTGTTCCCTTTCTTTTTGCCTCCCCATCCCAATTGTTGCTTTGGCTCTTCTTTAGGAACAATGACTTTTGGTTTTGGATATAAACTTTCATGCCTTAAAGCCTTGTCGAATATCATCTCAAAAGTCTTGACAATGTGGCCAGGATTCGCTCCCTCAAGTAGTCGTCCAAGCTAATGATAAACTTCTCATTCTTTTTAAATGGAGTGTCAATGAATGACATCCCATATTTCGATAGAGCATCGAACTCAGCAACATATTCGGAGATAGTCATATCACCTTTATTCAGATCCACGAACTCATGGAACAGAACTGACCTCTGAGCTATAGGAATAAATTTCTCCTCGAATCTGGCTTTAAAATGGTCCTAAGTGAACCGATCCTCAGGAGTGGCAGCCCTCACTGCATTCTACCAGTTCATGGCTCGCCCTTGAAGCTGTCGGGAAGCCAATCACCTTTTCATAGCATCATCCAGCTCTATGTCATCAAAGATCCTTTCACGGGTATCAAGCCAATCTTGCACTTCCATTACTGACTCCGGCCTCTGGAATGGTTTGCCATCAAGACTAGTAAAGTCCTTGCTTAGCTTAGCAAAATTGGCTTTGGGCACCTGCACTGGAGCACCAACATTAACAGCAGCATTTAGAGCGGCCACTTTAGTATTTTGTAGCATGTTCCTCATCACAGTATTAAACATGGTCTACAGATCAGTATTAGCAGCTCCCGAGCTAGCTCCTTCCTCGACTCCAGAGATGGAGTTCCTAGGAGCGTTCCTTGTTTGGCGACTCATCGTTCAATCTGTAATAAGGACAATCGGTCTCTCTATAAGGAATCCTACTTAAGTAGTACTTATGTGTGCAGTGTGACTTATATACTATATATATTACCATATAGTTTTGAAAACCAAAATATATAACAAGTATGAGTACACACACTCACTCTCTCTCTCTCAATCTAGTCTAAGGTGAGAACTCCTACCCTATCTATATTGGATCACGATATCCCTTAGGTTAAACAACGCAACCTAAGCTCTAATACCAAATGAGACGACCGCCCTACACTGTTGAAACCTAATATACTTGCATAAAAGCGTTGTAGCGGTGCTCGGTTGATGCAGAATGATCATCCATAAAGTAAAGTAAATAACATATCATAGAACATGTCGCATATCTCACAGCACATCGAATAAAATATAATAATGAACATCTTGGATATAAAGCGAGACAGTAAATAACTGAATAGATCACAACATCAGGGTATATAGATCCATGCAATAAACAATATAAGTAATAGAGTTATACATCAAATAATAACTCATAACAGTGTCTCTAAATAGAAAGCACTAGCAAGCTCCATAGTGCTGTGCAGCGGAATAGCAAATGAGTACATATAATAATACGAGAATAGCCTCCAACTCACCGCCTGTCCAGCTCCACGTGCTTACTAGACCTGATATCCCTAATCTACTCATTTAAGAGTAACCGAGTAATAAGAAGCAAAGCATAAAACCCCAGGACAGACAACAGTCTGGTGTGAGCGGTAGAAATCTCAAGTACTATAAAGGAAATAACATTGGACAAATGGTATGGAGAACCAAACCTGATCTGTCCCTGCATCCACTTAGTTAGCACATATAAAGGATATACGCTACTCTATGATAATCATCATGGGTGTGCTATATGTCGAAGTACTAAGGGTGTCTAGATATCAGCATCAGTAATATCTACATCTGTGACATCCCTAAGGTGATAGAAACAATCAAACAAACATAGCAACCACTATCCATCCTCACATTCACTCACTCAATGTGTTGGATATATGATACTCATATGACCCCATCATCAAGTTAAGAACTACTCAACATCCTAGTTTCTCGGTAGTCGAATCCATGCCACTCAGTAGGCCCAGAACTAGACTACCGTCAACATAGTCCAGAGTACATTGGATCTAAACATCATGCGATACAAGGGCCATCAACACCTAAGTGAGCGTCCTCACATACCCCTGCTTTACGAGTACACTTCAAAACCTATGAAATATCAACGGTCCCTTTACGCACGTCATCCATAGCAGAGCCTATCTCGGAACTGTCCATGCAACTCCCATCTGAAGTTGCTGCGGTCGAGAACTACTCTAGGGAGACTATCATCATGCGTCCCACGACCCGCCTCCAACAGTTCCCTCAATCCGACTCATCATCGCCAACTCTGCCATCTCGAAGTATAGGTATCCATCATCAAAAGACTATAACTCGAGCATACGAACTCCAAACAATCTGGAATTCAAAACTTTTCCTAATAGGGTCTTCCTTGTCACCCATATCGATCATGTCAAGTTTGGACAAAACCCATGGATAGGTACCGAACCACGACTACCAAACCATCCCCATTGATCCATGGCTACCAAACCATTGCCAATGATCCCATACTTCACCCACGAGTTCTAGCACATCTCCCAAGGCTTCCCTATGGGTCGTGGCTCAATTGGATCAAATTCCATGGGTCGGTATTGACCCATGGGACTTAACCAATTCTTGGAACACCCATAGGTCCTCATCGACCCATAGGACTTAGCCGAGTTTGTATGATTTGGCTCCACCAAACCAAGTTCTTGAAGTTCCACCAAACCATCGAATTAGAAGCTCCACCGACCCATCTACTTAGAATGCCACTGATCCATATATTTAGCTCAACTCTGATCCATGTTTCGAAGCAACACCGAACCATCTACTTTGGAGCTATACCGAACCATCAAGTTAGAAACTCCACCGACCCATCATATAGAAGTCTCACAGATCCATCACTTTAAGCTACCACTGACCCATCCTTTGTAGACCCATAACTCAATCATGCCAAACCCACATGACTTGATACTTGGTGTGCAACCTCATGAGGCCTTCCTTGTCTCCATTGTTCATACACCAATATGGTGAAATTTTATAGGTCGTCACCGACCCATAACTCATACCCATCTAATTCGCCATTCGATTCGGCGTTTCAACCATACAAACATTAAGCAAGCGTACATACATCTTATACAAGAAATCAGCCAAACATCCAAGAATGTCATTGAGGTAAGTCGACTCTATAAGCAAGGTTCCTAATCCTTTCTAATATTGGAAAAGGACCAACAAATCTCGGTTCCAACTTCCCTCTACTGCCGAATCGAATGACATTCTTCAATGGAGAGATCGTGAAAAATACCATGTCGCAGATGGAGAACTCTAAATCTCGACGTCTCCTATTAGCTTAGCATTTATATCTGTCTTGGGCAGCTTTCATTCATTGCTAAATGATCTCGATATTCTCTGGTGTTTCTCTAATTATGTCAAGCCCCAATATCAGTTTCTTGCCCGCCTCTTACCAACGTGAAGGAGTGTTTCATGGTCGACCATATAATTCTTCGAACAGTGTCATACCGATGCTAAATTGATAACTGTTGTAGTATGCGAATTCAACAAGGTGTAATGATCATCCCACGAGCCTCTAACGTCTAATATGCAAGAAGGCAAGAGATCTTCCAAGATATGATTCACTCTCTCAGTTTGACCGTCAGTTTAAGGGTGATAAGCTATGCTGAGGTGTAGCTCTGTCCCTAACATCTCATGTAAGCTCTTCCAAAACCCACTAGTGAACAACGGGTCTTGGTCACTCACAATGTTCTTCGGCACACCGTGGAATTGTACTATCCATTTCATATATAGTTCGGCCGGTTTGGCTGCCTTTCTACTTGACTTGACAGGTATAAATTAAGTGCTCTTAGTCAATCGATCGACTATGACCCAATTGCTTTCGTGCCCTGCTCGAGTCCTTGGCAGTCCATCGATACTTGTTCCCACTTCCACTCGGGAAGTTCTAGCGGTTGCATCAAACCACTAGGCTTCTTCTGCTCTGCCTTAACCAATTGGCAGTTCATGCATTTTGAGATAAATGTCCCAACGTCCTTCTTCATCCTTTCCTAACAGTAGGTCTGCCTCATATCATGGTACATCTTATTACTATGAAGATGAATGATCAATCTCGAATGGTGGCACTCACGGAGCACCTCATCCCTCAAACCATCGACATTAGGAACAAACAATCTTCCATCATTACGGAGCCAACCATCTCGATCGAGTATGTACTGTCTCATATCCTCAGAGTCTACTCATGCTTCAACCATAGAAATGATCTCAGCTAGTCTAGCATCGCATCTCTGACCAGTACCAATCCATTTAATAAGGGTAGGTCTGATAATCAAGCTTGCCAACAACTCTGGCTTTGGAGCTATATCGAACCATTGAGTTAAAAGCTCCAATGACCTATCGTATATAAGTCTCACTGATCCATCACTTTAAGCTACCACTGACCCATTCTTTGTAGACCCATAACTCGATCACGCCAACTCTACATGACTTGATACTTGGCGTGCAACTTCATGAGGCATTCCTTGTCGCCTCATATCGTTCGCACGTAAATATGGTGAAATTTTATAGGTAATCACCAACCTATAACTCCTACCTATCTAATTCGACATTCGATTGGCGTTTCAACCATACAAACATTAAGCAAGCATACATGCAAAAATGTACAAGTATTAGCTATGAACTAAAGATCCAAGAATGTCATTTTAAAGAGATCTAACAAAGGTGAAGGTTAAAATCCATAAGAACATGTTTAGGGACCCATATGAACACGTTTTCACAAATCTAGTAAAAATCATCTAAAATTCACATATATGGTGTAATATGGTCTAAAAACATTTTTAGAATTTCTAGATAATTTTTAAAACATCATTTAGGGAGTAAAATGGCCTAATTTGAAAGTGAGGGAACTAATTACTCACCTTAATCCAAAGCAAGATCCTAAATCCCAAGTGAACGGTAAGAGCATGGATTCCAAGACTCTCTCAAAAGCAAATCTCTAATCCCAAGTGAAATTCTCACTATTCTCCTCTTAATGATGCAATTTGGCTAATTAAAGTGTGTTTTAAGGTTGCTTTTTGGCTAATGGAAGTTAATGGAGGTTTCTAACTATTTTGGAAATAGCGAAATGATGAGGATGAGGTCCCATCAGTGTCCATATGCTCCAAACCCGAAATGGGTTATGGGCCATGTTGCTGATGACCTTACTTATTCACTTAAGCTGATTAAAATCAATGAAAACTTCAAACAGCCCTAACTTGAAAACGGTATGTCTGTTTTCTTAATATTACCACTCTACGGAAAGTGAAACCATCATTCAGATCTAATGGAAGTTGTTTTAGATCCTAACTCGGCTCCTATCAAAAGTTATAGTCCATATTATATTTATAGTGTCAAAATGGTCACATAAATATTCGCCAAAAATCATGGATGTGGGAAATGTCCCTAAAAGTCATTTCCCAAAATATTAGAATCATACGACCTCATATATGAAAATAATATAAATATTCTATAATCCTCCAATACATAAAATAAGAGTCGTTGCAATGACCCTTTTGGTTGATATTTAATTCTTTTATTGCTCATGATAGACTCTTCATCTTTGATGGCCAATTTCCTTTTTAGGGAGCTTTGTGCTTCATTTATTTTATAGGTCGATCAAGCACACTCCTTCTCTTTCTGGTAATCTGTTCGAAGTCACTTTCTATTTCTTTTTCAAAAATGGTTCCCTTAGCTTTGAGTTGGATTTCCTTCCTCGTTATCAAGAAGTTGTTATCCTTTTTATACCACCTCCCTAGGGCAAAGATAGTTTTGGCTCCATATGAAATGGATTCAAACTTCATTTTTCTATATTGTAAGAAGCTCATTGCCTCTTCTTATCTTCCATTACTTGTAATGCTGGTAGTCTCAATACTTGTTCTTTACAAAGTCAAGGATCACTTGTGGTTTGGTAGGTTAGCATGGTCATTCGAGGCTCAGAGGAACTTGTTTAGAGATTATAACATACTTAATTGGCATGACTAAGCAAAGCCCAGTTGATGCGATTAAATGGTGTTAAGAGTCAAGGGTAGGCTAGTTTGGAATGGTTTCTTAATGAGATAGGCTTCGTAGGGATAAGTTCTCTAAACCCTATATATGCAGGTTAAGGTCGTTCCACTTATGAGTTTAACGGAGTTTGAGGTCCGAGCCCTCTTTCTAGGGCCAAAATGCTAAAAAAAACTTCGGTAACCCAAAATGTGAAAGAGAAAGGGAATTAGATTGAGTAAGGCTTAGTTGGCCTCAATGAGTGTTGGAAAAAGCGAGACTTAGTTGAGAAAGGACTTAGGTGAATAGGCTTAGTTTATTCAAGTCCATGAAGATATCACAAACTAACCATATCGAATCTGTACTCCAGTCCACGTCGAAGCTATGTCATCAATAGAACAATCTTATTCCAATAGAAATTGAGACTATGAGTGTTTAGATGTTTGAAGCAAGTTATGATTAAAAATCACAAGTACTTTGGAACACGAAACAAGCCATAAATCATGAAATCTTTATTCATATGCTATGTAACTGTTGAATGTACAAGGTCCCATATGAAAAAGTACAATTGGCACTAAAATTCCCAAATCAATTTAGGGTTACAAAGTTTAAAATGTAAGAAGTTGAGAAAAGAATGATCCGCCCTTTTCTTCATGCCCCTTCATATTTATAGGGGTTGAGGGATGCGGCATGACTGCCACATGTCCATGCAGCATGCTTGACCTCCGACATTATCCAATTGATGGCACATGGTGCTATGCCTTAGTTGCTGATGAACTTCAGCATCCACTTGCACAATGGTGATCTTCGGCCCTTAGCATCCATCACGCCTTAATAGCCTTCATTGATTTCATTTGATATCAACATTGTATTGAGGATATGCGGCATCCTTTGAAGGTTGATGAAATGCGGCATTACTATGGCATGGTATTAATATGTGGTGACATTGATAAGTGGTAACATTGATAAGTGGCGATATTGGTAATGATCAGCATTGATAACAAGCAGCATCGATAGCAAATGGCATTGATAACGAGCAGCATTGAAAACATGCGGCATTGACAATATGTGGCATTGATGATAACTGGCATTAATAAGCGATGACATTAGTGATGAGCGGCATTAATCGGAGAGGACGTCAATGGTGAAGCGACATTGATGAGATGCGACATTACTTTGAAGGTGACATTAGAATAGGCCAGAATTGGAGAGATGTGATATTAATCTGGAGCGACATTGATTCTTCTAGCTATATGGAAGAAGTGCTTAATTGATGGAATGCGACATTAATGTGATGCGACATCAATGCTATATCATGCCATTATAACATTGATGGCTTTTGGCATAAAGCTTCCCTATATCATCGTTCCCTTACTAACATGCGGCATTGTTTCCAATTTCTTTGACACGATGTCATTTATTCAATTTTATAAGTAGTATGTGGCATTGATGGAATTCAGTATTTCTGGCTTCGTTGATGACTTGTGACATTGCCTATTATACTTCATTGATGAGGGGCGGCATTGTATGCTTTCGGTATTGGTTTATCTACATACTTTTGACATTGCTTGAATATGAGATCATGGCTATGTCGACATGCCATATACCTTCGAGATTGATAATGATAGTAACATTTGTATATGAGACTGTTGTATCTGATATTTATTCATAACTCCATGCTTATTTTAGGCGTTTATGTATTCTAACTTTCTGTACTGATACTTATTTATCAGTTGCTTCCGCTAGGGCGGTCTCTTATGTATTGTTATTATATTATGTCCTTGTATATTCAGTATATTATATATTATCATTCCGTAATGAAATCTTATCGATATCTTGGTTTAGTGTTTTGTTCTAATTTTACCCCGACTATCTATCGTTTATGTTATTTGGGAGTCTGTCGTTGTTATGAGACATGACTTTTTAAGTTCTACAAAGGGCGGGCTGTTACACTAGTTACCCAATAATGTTGACTTTTTAGGTTCTACAACCATAATCCTCAAATGATAAGTCCGTTTTACTATTGCGACCACTCTATAGAATGGAAAACCATCACCCTGAAGCAATGGAAGTGGTTTTTGGCCCTAACCTGGCTCATATCCAAAATCATAGGCCATATAAGATTTTTCAGGGTCAACATAGTCATACAGAAATTCGATAAAAATCATTGATGTGGAAAATGTCCTTAAGAGTCATTTTCCAAAATACTAGAGTTATAAAACCTTGTATTAATTAAATAAAAATATTTTATTATCCTCCATTACATAAAATATGGGTCGTTACATATTTCTCTTTAACAATTTCGCCCCCGAAATTCCCAGACAAACCAAAGAATAGTCAGTCACAGTTACCCCCCCATGCCTAACAATCATAAGCAACCATCAAACATATCAACAAGCAGCCATGCAATTAATAGTATAGATAAACCTATCCTAGTATGTGGGATACTAAACTATCCAATATGATATCAAATGTGAAAGTAAATACGATGACAGTAGGCCTTACCATGCATAGAGCTCCGAATATGCAGCCCTTATGCCCTCCTCGGTTCTCATATGCAATCACCTTCACTTTTGCCCCATTGAACCTTCACTAACCCTATTGTCTTCTTCCTAAGCTGTTTTGTATCGCATTTGTAACAATCCACCTTTAAATGAGCTTAATTTTTGACCTAATAATAGCCAATTGAACCTTAGACCCATTCCAAAGCTGGTTGTTGGTTGGTTAAACTGATACAATGAACAATATATACAAAGCTATCTATCTATGTTATTAGAATCTCATGGCTGGAAGAATAAAATTTACCATCAGAAACATGTACCCATTTCATAAAAAATCCAAATCTAAAAAATACAACATATCATCTCAAATATCCAGAATTCAATGTCCAAAACAATAATAACATGTCTAAAACTGGGTACAACAAAATATATCGAAAACATAAATAGATATGTAAACTTCCATAATACTTTGCCTCCACCTTCATCTTCTAAATCAATATCGTCTCACCTAACCTATGTGTTGTAATGAAGAGAGGGTCAGAACAACAATGTCTGGTGAATAAAAATCTCAAGTCTTACCTTAACAGTATTTGGGTAGTATTATTTAGATAAGTAATATGTCTTATGCATTCTATACTATATATCCTACCAAACATACCTCCAACTGTAGGCTAAGGCTCATTCTAGTCTCATGCAACTACTGCCAATCACGTCTAAACAATATGAGAAAAAGTACCTGAGCCATTTAATACCTCTTTAATGAGAATTAGGTAGACTCCAACCATTTAATACTTATATCCTAGGTAGATCCCCTTCATTTAATACCTAACACAAGAGGGACCCATATATTGTACTTTCTAACTGACATCGCACAAAATCTCATTAGGCCAATTAATACTTCTTTATGGGAAGAGGTAGACCCTACAATGGCCACTTAATACTTCGAACTTGAAGCGGACCACTCTCGAGATTTACTACCACCGCACTTGAATGATAATCTCGAACATTTAAATATTTCTTAAGTGGGAAGGAGGCAGACCCTACAACAACCTCTTAGTACCCCCAACCCAGAAGCAGGTGCTACGTATTATGACCTATAACCCAAAATGTTACTTCTCACATTAGTCCGACTATCCATAGGCGCTGGTAGCCAGATTAAATGGGCAGAATTACCCTACAGAATTGGGACTAACCTTGTGTCCACTATAGATACTTATTATAGGTCATGTCTCATGTCAATCTCAAAGTCACACTGTTGGTAGCCAGATTAGCTGGACAGACTTTTGTGTGCTTTTGACTGACCTCGCATCCTTATAACTTAGTCATAATTCTAATCTTCTAACATATTGCCATATATATACCTCACCGCATTTCGCATTAAGGCCATATAAGGAAAACTTCTTATTCCACCTTCAATTATGGATTAATTGCCATAATTATCCTTACTTCCTACCTATAGGGTTTAATGCTAATTACTAACCTATTTATACTACGCGATTAATACGTTATTACTTATAATTTAATGATTATGTATACGCTAATATATTTATACGTACGTAATTTGGGCTAACTAATTATTCATAAGCCTGCGAAGATTTTTGCGTCATATACTAAGCGCTTTAAATGTCAAAACTTTCAATTCATACAAGTCTAACTCCATACAATAACATACAAATTAGCTAATATCCTTAGCCAAACAAAAAGGTTGAAAGTGGAATAGAATAGAAAATATTCAAATTGCAAAAACAAAACAATTTCTACTATTTTAATATAAAATAATTAAGATTCCAATAAACATAAAAATTGACATTTCATTTTGGAGGAATTTTGGGGTTTTAGTTTTAGTGTTTACATGAACAAAATTCCCCACGACATAAAACTAATTGAACTTCTACTATACAAATACTCAAAAGTGAAAAACTAAGATTTCCACTCATAGATAATTACCTGCCTTTTTTTAGATTTGACTCACGTCCGCTCCTAATTTCTCCTTCAGACTTCTTTTTATTGAAATATACAACAATTGGATTGCATATAAATTAGATTCATAATTAAGGAGAAGAATAAAAGTAGAAGAACAAATATTTATATAAATTTATTAACTTTTTCCCTTAAATTTGAACTCTTGAATCTAGTCTAGGAAGAAGACTGACAGAGCTTCGCTAGCATTTCAAATAGTTTTGTGAATAAAAGCGAGGGGGCTAGCCTCTTATTTATAGTGGTTAGAAGGCGTCTGGATCATTGGATTTACGTCGGTTTAAAATAATAAAATCTGGATTTTTCATGCCTAAAAAACCCTAACCGCCACTCGAAGCACTGGTCGACCGCTCACTCTCAAGCGGTCGATCGACCGACGACCGGTCGAGGTGAGGGGTCAACCGGTCCCCTTATTTGGAACGTAATTAATTATTGCTTAATTCATTTATTTATTTCCCATCTAATTTCTAATGTAAACTTTTTCACTAACGTTAATTTGACCCAATGTTAAATAAATTATTATCTGTTTTAATTTCATGTTAATGTTATTTAAATTTTAGAATTTGAATTCTTTTGAATTAATTTGATTCCGAAAACTTCAAACATTAATAACTTTTCTGTTTGAAGTCTGATTACAAAACTTTATATATAAATGTTGATCAGAAAATCAACACGAATGCAATGGTGTAACTTTCATTGCTAAATTCCGACATTTGCAAAATTTCCACTTTTAGCATTATTATTAATAAATTAGTTTCTTATAAATTTTTATAGGGTGTTACATTCTTCCCCTTTAAATAGGATTTCGTCCCCGATATCCCTAAGGGATAGATAGTGTAATGCGCACTCTACAACCATGTTATACAACCATATTATCTACACAACCATCTACTCAACCAAAAGTACAATGTGATTATGTATGCAACATACTAAGGCAAGCTCAACCCTAGCGTGAATGCAAGAACGTGAAGTATAAGCATGTATGCAAGCATCCTAAATATGCATAAAATTCTACATGAGCGTAAAAATAACAGTAAAAAGTGTGGCAACAATCCTTTACCATCCAATCTAGCAACACGGATGCAATCAAAACCTAAATTTAGGAGGGAAACTCCAGAGAAAAGCTCAGGATGAGAAGCCTTCATCTTCTCTTCAATTTACCATGTGCTTTCCACCAGATTATCTCCCCACTATACTTGGACCAGTCTAATTTCTTTGTCGTGGAGCTTCCTAGTTTCATGCTCCACTATATGTTCAGCGGCACGGGGTGCTATCGGCTCTGTCTTTATATCTACTTACTGATCGGGCTCTACTAAGGTGGCGGTGTCATGAAGGCATTTCCTCAAGTGTGAAACATGAAAGACGTCATGGACTCCCATTAACTTATCCGGAAGCTCTACTCGATATGCAAGTTTCCTCGCCCTTTCTAAAATCGGAAAAGGCCCAACAAACCTCGGGGCCAACTTCCCTAATGTACCAAACCTTATAACCTTCCTAAGAGGGGAAACCTTAATGAACTCCATGTCTTATACCACAAATTCCAATTGCTTTTTTCGCCTGTCAGCATAGGACTTCTGAAGTACCTGTGCGGCCTTCATTCGCTGCCTAATCATCTTTATATTTTCCGAGGTGTCACAAATCAAATGTGGTCCAAATAGAATTTTGTCAGTGGTTTCCCCACCAATAATTAGGTGATTTGCATGGCCTCCCGTATAACACACCAAAGGGTGCCATGCCAATCATCGCTTGGTAACTATTATTGTATGCGAACTCTACTAAGGGTAAGTGTTGCTTCCAATGTCCTCCGAAATCCATGATGTAAGCTCTCAACAAACCTCCAAAATCCTATTTACTCTTTTTGTCTGGCCGTCGATCTGCGGTTGGTCAGTGGTGCTAAGATTCAATGTTGTTCCCAAAGCTGATTGTAAACTCCTCCAAAATTCACTAGTGAATAAGGGGTTCCTATCACTAACAATACTAATTAGAACTCCGTGCAGTCGTACCACTTCCTTGATATAAATTTGCACTAGAGATAATGTAGTCCTATTACTCCTAATGGTAATAAAGTGGGTACTTTTAGTGAGTCTATCCACTATAACCCAAATACCTTCATTGCCGCTTTTAATCCTAGGTAGCCCATCTATAAAGTCCATCAATATATGCTCTCACTTCCAAATCGGCACTTCTAATGGAAATTACAACCGTTCGGGCTTCCCTTATTCTGTCTTTATCTTTTAGCACGTCAAACACCTAGAGACAAACTCCACTACCCACCTCTTCATCCCCGGCCATTGATAAATTTGCTTTATATTTTTATACATTTGATCTCCACTGGGGTGAATGGCCATCCGAGAATGGTGACTCTCAGCCAAAACTTCCTCTAGAACGTCCTCCGCCATAGGAACACAAAGGCGTCCATCTCTTCTTAAACATCCTCATTCGTCAATCGCATACCTACTGCTCTGGGGTAAATGCTTTCATATACTTAGCTCCAAAATGCCTATTATTGTCACATATTCCTTCGTCTCATGCCATATGCTGTCCATTAATGTTGGTTTAACTTCCATGGCTTCCAAATAGCTTAGAGTAGGTTCCATTGGCGGTTGAAAATTGAAATCCGAGTGGAACTCCAATTGCCTCCACTCATATATAGCCCCTAGAATAGCATGCCTCTGGCTAAGGGCGTTGATGACAACAGTCCCTTTTCCGAGGGTGTATGATATCTCAAAGTCATATGGTGTTATAAACTCCATCCACCTCTACTGCCTAAGGTCTAAATCTTTTTGGAAAACAATACCTGCTAACTCCAAGTCATCAGTTGGGTACCTCTTCTCATGGTCCTTCAACTTCCTACTCACATAGGCTATCACCTTAACTTCTTGCATAAGACAACTCCTAATCTCGTACCACATGCATCAGTGTAAATGGTAAAAGGTTTTGTTCCATCGGGAATGGTAAGTACTAGCTCACTAGTCAACAACTCCTTTAACTTCTCGAACGCTTCTGTGCATTTCACATCCCATGAAAAAACAAGAATTTTTTGGTTAATCGAGTTAGTGGGACTTCTATATTTGCAAATTTCTTGATGAATTTCCTATAGTAACCCGCCAACCCAACAAAACTCTTAACCTCCACAGCGTTCTTCGGGAATCTTCCAGTCTTGAATAGCTTCTACCTTTGCAGGGTTCATGGACATTCCCTTGTAGAAACAATATAACCTAGAAATCTCCCCTCCTTCTTCCAAATTGACACTTTGAGAATTTGGGTTTCAGTTGGTGCCTTCTCAAAGTCCCCAGTACCTCCCTTAACTGATTTTCATGCTCATCTTCACTTTAAGAGAACACTAGAATATCATCTACGAACACTACTACGAACTTGTTAAGCTGCCCCCTAAAGACTCTACTTATCAAATCTATAAAGTATGTGGGGGCACTTGTTAACCCGAAAGGCATCACTTCCCATTCATATAGTCCGTTTGGAGTGCAAAAAGTAATCTTCTGCTTGTTATCCTCAACTATTGGAATCCAGTGGTTAAGTCTAATTGGGAAAAGATTTTGGTTCCAATAAGTTAATCAAACAAATAATTTATTCTAGGTAAAGGATACTTGTTCTTCTTGGTCTTCTTATTGAGTTCTTTATATTCAACGCATAGCCTTAAAGATTCATTTGCCTTAGTGGCGAAGATAATAGGTGCCCCTCATTTAGAAGTACTTTGGCGAATAAATCCCTTTTGCAAAAGCTCGGAAATTTGCTTATCCAACTCTTGCCTTTCTTTTGGGGCCATGTGCCTTAATGGCAGAGGACAGGTCTAGCGTCCTTCTTCAAATCGATTCTGAACATTATCTCCCTTCGAAGTAGGAGACCCGAACTTCTTCAAAAACATCAGGAAATTCTCGAACTACGGGCACAGATGAGAGCTCATCCTATGATAGGCTCAGCAAATATAAATATAAATAACATAACTTGATTAAGTTTTGGAGTGTACAACGAACATTTATATCTCACCCCTTACAACTCCTTACCGTACAATCCTCCTATCACAATCTAAGGCAGCCCATTAGTAAGACAACCAATCCATCCCTATGATAAGTCTATACCCCTCAAAACCAAGAACATATGCGTTACATGTAAAATCAACGTTACATATATCCACAACTAGGTTTTTACAAATTAAAGAAAAGTATGTCGACCCCCCAATAGGATTTGATCCAACTATTAGGTTGGTTACAACTTTGGTTTTTAGACTCAAGGAGTTAACTATTTTCTAGCTATGAATGAATTTGATGCTCGCGAGTCAAATAAGGTACAAATAGTATACCAGAAATAATAGTTGTACCTTCCATCGCAGCTTATCCTTCATCTCTAAGAGATCTACTTGAGATAGATATAGCCTCAGTGGCATAAGCTTGTCCACTCTGTCCCTCCTTTGCTAGCTTTGAACATTGATTCTTGTGTTGTCCCTCCTCATGGCAGTGGTGGAATCTTCCTTTGAACTCCTCTCTCATCAAGCTCACCTTGCAATCCTTAGCAACATGTCCCTTCTTCTGACTCTACGGCATGTTATACTTCCTTTCTTAATCTTCCCCTTGGCTTGTCAGCCCAAAATCCTCCCTTTCGAGTTCTACCACGATTTTGTGCTGGTCTCATCTTCCTCTTCTCCTCACTACCAATAGTCTGCAGCAAGGCCATTTTAAATATCATCATATAAGTGGTGCCCGTGGGTACCTAGGTCAAAAGCAGCTATCTAAGTGGGGAATTTAGGCCTTTAACAAACTTCATTATCTTCTTCATGGGGGTTTCAATCAAACTCAATCCAAATTAACCAATTCTATGAACTTACTAATATCTCCTTCAATATAGAGTCTCCCTGCCTAAGTTGTATAAACTTCTCCAATTGAAAACTTATTTCAGCTCTAGACATGGATCACAACCCAAAGCATGTTCTGAATTCAACTGAAGTGATCCCTTCCCCAGCACTCTCCTTAGCCATTATAGTCCACCAATTTAGTGCCTCCCCTTTTAGATGCCATGCGACCATCCTCCTCTTGATTCAGTCGAGGGAGGAATTCTATAATAGGAACATCATAAATGGAAATCATACTTTTAATAACGATGCATTTTCCTTTTTCCTTCGCCGAGGGAGCACTCAACGAAGTCGGGACAACATCGAAAGCATATGCCTTCACCATCTGCTTCTGCTTTAATGGTTCTGTACAATTCCTTTACCTGTGCCATACCTTGTTACAATTAAAATGCTTCTTACCCTCAACTTCACAATTCTTACTCAGGTGGCCTCTCTCCATAGTTAAAACAAGTAGGTTTCCACTTTCCCTTATTGTAGCACCTTTATTCTGGAACTGCTTTCTCTTTCCATTCCATTTCTTCTTGCCTCCACCGCCTTATTATGGTTTTGGTTCTTCCTTAATAGCTATAGTAGCATACTTAGCTTTGGGGTACAAGCTTTCAAGTTGAAGAGCTTTCTCCACAATCTTCTCGAAAGGCTCGTATATATACCCCACCAGCTTTTCCCTAAAATAATCATCAAATCCCATAATCATGTTTTCATTCTTCTTCAATAGGGTGTCAATGAAAAACATCCCATATTTCAACAGAGCGTCGAGCTCAACTACATAATCGAAGGCATACATATCTCCTAGCTTCAAATCAACAAAATTTTTGAACAGCACCGACTACTAAGAAACCCGGATAAACTTCTCTTCGAATCTCGTTTTGAATTACAACTAAGTAAAGTGGTCCTTAGGGGTGCTGACCCTAATGGCATTCCACCAGTTCATGTCTCTCCCTTGAAGCAGTCGGGAAGCCAACTTCCTCTTTATAGGATCATTGATCTCCATATCACTAAATATACGCTCATAGGTATTCAACCACTCCTGTACCTTGATGGCTAATTCTATTCCATGAAATGGTTTCCTCTCCAGAATAGAGTAATCCTTGCTTAACTTGGCAAAGTTAGCTCTCGGCGCTTGCACTTGAGCACCACCCATAGTAACATTACGAGTAGCCACTTGGGCATTCTGCAGCATGCTCGACATTATAGTATTGATTATGGTATTCAAGTCAGCATTAGCAGTCCCCGAGCCCTCTCCTTCATCGACTCCAAAGACGGAGTTCCTCATAATGTTTCTTGTATGCCGGCTCATTCTTGATCTATAATAAGAATGATTGGCCTCTCACAAAAGAAAAACTGCATCTATGGTACTCGTGTGTGCATGCGACTTGTATACTATATATATATATAGTTTTGAAAACAAAAATATATAACAAGTACATTCTCTCTTGTGTGTGTGTGTCTACACACACACACACTCCCTCTCTCTCTCGATCCAGTCTAAGATGATATCTCCTTCGCTATCTCTACCGGACCACGGTGTCAACTCGGGTTAATCATGTAGCCTAAGCTCTGATACCAAATGTGACGATCGCCTTAACTATCAGCACCTAATGTACTACTATAAGTGCGCTATTGCGGTGAACGACTGATGCAGGATGACTGTCAATGAAAGAAAAGAAATATCACGGAACCTATCGTATATCTCACAGCACATCGAATAAATTATAATAATAACATCACTGATATAAAAAACAGGCGAGATAATAAAAAATAAAATGAACCACAATATCAGGGTACACAAGTTCATAAAGTTTTACAATATAGTAATAGAGTTTATACAAAGCAGAGATAAACTCGAATAAACCACCTCATAGAAAAGAAAACACTGCCCATGCTCCATAGTGCTGCATAGTGGAATAAGCAATAGCATATCCATATATAATACGAAAAAGCTCCATAGAGCTCGTCCTTTGCACAACCATCGTGTATCACCTAGACCCGCAATCAAGTCTACTAATTTAAGAGTACCCGAGATAATAAAAAGCAAAGCATAAAACCTTAGGTCGGACAACAGTCTGGTGTGAGCGATAAGATATTTCAAATAATATACAAGTCGATAGAGTGAGGAACAAAAAGGTATAAGAGTCATATTTGACATGTCCCTACATCCAAAGAGTCCGCACATAACATCTATAATATGTTACTCAACTATCATCATCAAAATGTACTATGTCCTAAGTACAGTATTGGGTGTCTAGGTATCTACATCTTAAATACCTATGTCAAATGACTACTGTAGAGTGATAATCAACTACTATAGAAGCCATGGCAAACATAGCATACACCAAATAATCCTTGCTATCACTTAAGTGCTTTGGATATATAATAACTCATATGACCGTTCTATGCTAGAGCCCAATGGAAAAGTCTTGGTTCCTTGGTGCTCGAAATACATGCCACTCAATAAGCAATGAAAATTAAACTACAAGTCCTAGAATTCTCGGGTATATGGATCACATCCTAAATCCATGGATAAACGTCCTACCCAATGAGCATCCTCACCTACCCCTACTTTACGAACACATTAGAACACTCGGGTATTAACGATCCCTTCACACATGCATTCAAACCCATCCTAGTTTGATTTATTCCATCATCATCATTTAAACCCTCCTTGTCCTACTTATTTCCATTTCCTTAGTAGAGCAGTCCTAGCTTTACTTCATAGACTCACATCCTAGAACCAGTCTTACCGTATCTTTCCATACTAGAGCATGCCCTATCTCTACCTCACAAGCTTGCATCCTAGAACATGTCCTTATGGGCTACCCTCTCGATTCCCATCCTAGAGTCATCACCATTGGAACACTTCTAGAACTCCTCATCAGTCATAGAATCAACATCTCAAAGTCTCGAAGCCATTACATTGAAGCACTCAAATATCTCTTTGTTTATTAACCATCAATCATCATCGTGCTGTCACAACTCCGTCGAATGAAATATGAATGAACGAACACCTCTAGCAGGACCTAGAGACCACATACTTCACCTCCCAGAAGTTTCATCTCAACTTGAGCTAGTTTTTTAGATCGATACCGACCTATAGAGATCAGTACTGAACTAAAATTTTAACCACAATCTAGGTCATTGGCTTTCACTCGAACTCCTCTTCTCTCTTTTGAAGTCCCCAAGCCAAAATTGAGTCCAATTATTTTAAGTTAAGGTCGGTACCAACCTGAATACTTGGTCGAAATTTTTGCCTTCAACTTCCTAAACTCCACTTCATTGCTATCTCAAAGCCAAGCTCAAAGCATTCCAACTCTTAGCCCAAACCACGTTCCCATGCAAACTCCATCGACTTGATTTAGCCACAGCTTGAACCCAAGGCCTCCTCCAAACTTACCTGAAGTCAGCCTTGAGTTTTCAACCAAATCGCCAAAAGTACGACCTAAAGTAGGACTCCATCGATCTGAAATACCCATCACCACTTCAGGTCGGTATCGACCTAAATTTCACCCTCTAAAACTTTTCCAATCAACATGCGATCTGAGATGTAGGCACCCCCTTCTCCAGAGCCCCTCCACCAAGTTTCATCCAATTTCAAACAAGTTTGCCTTCTTTTGCTCGATTCGATGACCTCTTTCGCTACTATTCTGAAACACTAACAAATGATATAAAAACAATTCATCCAAACATACAAGGCATTCACAAGCATTCATACATCATGATCAAGCAAATCAAACATGCTTAATACTTAAAATTTATCCTAGATCTAACATTTATACAAGAATGACAATATGGTCTAAAAGAGATTATTAAATCACCAAAAATCCTTTTTTTACTCTTTTTAATTCATCCATAAATATATACAAGGGTGTAATTAAAGTTTAAAATCATTTAATTGTGTTTATTACATCAAAAAAACCAAATTTAACTACAAAGACAAGCATAGAATAGTGAGAGATTAATAATCACTCACCTAATACCTAATTACCACTTTAATTCTCCAAATCTGAGATGGGACAACAAAAAAACAGATTCCAAGATAGGTAAAATAGCAGATCTACTATTCTCTTTGATAATTACCCATCTAATTAGGGATTAGGCGAAAATTAGTAAGAAAAAAGGATGCTTTTCGAAGTAATTAGGGCTAATGGAGGCATAGAACTATTTTGGGCAAGATAGGAATGGTTAGATCTGTCACATCAATCCTCCTTAGGCTACAATCCCGAAATGGGTTAGTGGGCCTAAGTGTGGATAACCTAATTACCCAATAATACTGGTCAACAATAGCCAAAAATTAAAATAGCCATAACCTTCTAATGGTAAGTCTGTTTTACTATTATGACCACCCTACAAAATGAGATACCATCATCTTGAAGCAACGGAAGAGAATTCAGACCCTTATTCGGCTTCCATCAAAAGTTATAGGCCATACAAGATTTTCAAGATCAAAATGGTCACAAAGAAATTCAATAAAAATAAAAAATGCGAAAAATATATTTAAGAATCGTTTCCAAAATATCAAAGTCATACGACCTCTATGAATTAAATAAAAATATTTTACGATCCTCCAATACGTAAAATACGAGTCATTATAAATACACTCCAACATCCGACTGAATCACGCGTAAACACTTCAAGTTGAATAATATAATCATGTGTTCCTGCAAAGAAAGTTTTATGTCGCTTTTTGGATAATGGTTCTACTATTGTATATTTTATAACAACAGGTAAAATCCAACACACATTTCCATAGCATGACGTAGCTTGTTTTCCACTATGAGTGGGCAATCTACACACAGTTTTCGCATACAACATGCTCTAGACATAGGACGCACTGCATAGAGACACACGTTGTACTGCTCTGGTGATTTGCAAAATCTAATTGGTCAATGTGCATTGACATCCATTGGATTCTATACATCAGCTGCACGGGTTTTCATTGATGTAGAGTATTAAAATAAAACTTACCCAACCTCGTACGTTCTCAAGTTTTCTAATTTAAAATGACCAATACCAAACGATCTCCTCATCTTAGAACTAGACCAAGCCCTTCCACTCCTTCGATGGAAGCGGGCTCTTCTACTTCTCAAGCGTCTACTTCCACTTCCTTTGGAGCGAGATGCTTAATTACATGAGAAATCCAACTCGAAGGTGTTCCACAAGCCTAGCCTAATAGCCTTGCCCTTTCAAGAGAGGACCAACCTATTCTCTATGTCTTGGATAATCCTCAAGAACAAACTCCTTCTAATTTGATCATTAAGGAGCTTAAAACTATCCGCATCAAGCATGAAATTCTGTTGGATAAGGTCCTTCTATCTACACCCGATGAAATGGCTCATCTCCTGTCTATGGGCTATATCGCCCACAATAAACATATGTGCCTATCTGGAATCATGCCTCCACTTAACGTGTTCCTTACATTTTTTCTTCAACGGCTCGAGCTAGACACTACCTAAGTGCATGCTCAGCTCTCTTTATAACATTTTTATGATGCACCTATCTCACCCCTTACTTTCGAAGAGCTCATCTTCAAGAAAAGGCAAGATTCGCCTTCTTTGCTAATCGTTGAAGCTTACAACCGCTACAAGGCTGTTGAGGCACTCCACAACAAGCTGAGCTACTTTAAGAGTGAATAATTCTTTGTTCGTAATCCTGAAGGCTTCAACTGCCTTTGGTTGTCTGTAATGAGCCACTATTTTGGACCATTCAAATCGACAATAAATCCACACATGTCAGACTTGAATAATTCAAAATAATAGATTGTTAATTTAAATTTGGCAAAACTCAGCATATACAATAAATAAAATAATCATAGATCACAGACATAGAGTAATATAACAACAATGCAGCGGAAACAAAAGAATAGTAGTTCATGAAGCTACTATATATATATAACAGAGTTAAACAAGATACAGCCGAAGTCTCGAATACAATAGATTTCTCAATACAATAGTCAAATACAAGATCTGAATACATTACTGGAATCAACTGAATAACTGAAAGCTGGATAGATAGCTGGATCTCCAAGCGAAGCTCCAACTCCAAAGGTGAGTCTCGAATACTGTATCACTCAGTCTGACCCGAGCGTAAAGCAAAACACAAAACACTCGAGTCAGGATTAACATTCTTATATCAATAAATCAAACTCAAGTGAAATAACAACTGAAATACAAGTAACTCAAAGGATGTTTGGGATAACCATCCTCTAAGGATCAGTTAAACTATCTACTATGTAGTAGTGTACGCTAAGTAGATAATGCCTATCAGTAATGTAAAGTATCAAAATAGCGTTAAGGCGTTACAATTATCCCCCTTAACACATTTTATATAAGCATCATAGTCTATACAGCACTGTAAACTCCACCGTAAACTAGTGGGCGATCAGGGTGTACTCCATAGGTATAACACAAGACAAATCGTAGTGGTCGCGTATAGGGATATAAGTATGACAAGGCACATGAGGCAATACCCAAGGTAGTGAAACTACCGTTTGCCTGATCCGGACTGGTGAAAACGCATCGGCGCAATGATCGCAACACCGCAAAACAACACTCCCAAATCAAGGGTGCGCACCAATCAAAAACAAGTAATGAGTAGTTTACGAAGAAGTGTGTCCGCTAGAGGTAGCTAACCTCACTAGTCCGGCATGGCTCCTGTTTAAGTCATTTCCAATTTGACACAAGTGTCAAGGTCATCCATTATCGTTCTCTTTCTTCAAATCCAGCAACGTCATCATTCCAACAACTTCATTCTAGATCACACTCCGCGTATAATAGTTATTAAAGTGCTTTTTGGTTTGGACAGAGAGTATGTCCCCAACCGATCCCGGACTCTTCAATAACTACGTAATTATTACACCGATTGGTCATTTAATAAACTTTCAAAATAGTTTATATTTAAAAACCAAAATATCATTGCCATTTCAAAACCATATCAATACGATATCACTTTCACTTCAAATAAATCCATTTCCAAAATCATATCACTTTCCAAAGTTATATCGCTTTCGAAATTGAAAGTCTTTTAAATCAAACACTTTGGAAATCAAAACCTTGAAATTCATAACACTTTGAAACTATAGTTTGAAATCATAACATTTTGGAATTCATAATACTTTCCTCTTAAACAGTTAGATATCAAAATTAGTGTATATAATAAGATAGTTTATAAAATAAAAATAGTTTATATAAAATAGTTATAAGTTAAAATAGTTTATAATAAAAAATATATATTGAAAATGATTTATATAAAACAGTTTATATTAAAATAATTTATAAAGTAAAATATAAATAGTTGTAGATATAGTTTAAAAATACTTTATAAAATAAAATAGTTTCCACAAATTCACAATCGATTCAAATTAACTCGACTTCCAAGTTCAACTTAATTCAATCTCAATTCATAAATTTTAACTCAATTCAATTTCTCAATAAATCATTTCGAATTATAACGATTTCAAATACAAATTTGAAACACAAAATAAACCATTAAATTTCAATATATTTCAAAGCTTTAAATATTCCACATTTCAAAACTAAATTTGATAATTCCATTTATATCACAATTTAATTTCATTACATTTAGTTTCTGAGATATTTCTTTAATCATTTCAATACATCTAAATACAACTTCAATTCACAAATTTATATAAACAAAATATCCCATTTAAATTTATATAAGTTTGAAATATTCATTTAAGCCACTTTTTAATCAAATTCAAGTTATAAAACATATCTTAAAACTTCAAATTCAATAGATTTCAAATCAAACTTATTTAAGTATAATTCTTAAATAATTAAGAATTCCAAATCAATTTCAAATTATCTTTCAACTCGAAATATTATAAACTCTATATTTGAAAATATAAATTTTACATAAATACTTAAACATATTTTATATTGATTCAAATCAACTTTATAAATCAACTTTAATAACTCTTTAAAATCAATATTTATTAAAACCATATATTTCTTTTCAAAACCATAGAAGTCATTTCAAATTATTTATATGTAGACCAACGGTGTTTGTATATAATTTTCTACCCTATGGTCAAGTGATACAGATATTTATCATTTCAATCCGCAATTTAAATATATACGGGTATATATATATATATATATCATTTCAACCCGTAATCCCAAATTCAATTCAATTGAAAATCGCTTGGGTTTATCATTTCAACCCATAACGATTTTCTCCTATTCTAAAGTTCATTCGGGTATGTATCATTTCAACCCATAGTGATTCTATACTAACAGGGAACTTGCAAAGTGATAACAGTTATGATAATAATATAACAGGCATATATCATCAGATAATGGTGTCATATGTCACAGGTGAACTGATACAGGTAATAACATATATATAACAGTGTAAATAACTAACATCAGCATATTTCAATTGGCAGATAATGGTGTCAGATGTCATAGGTGAACAGATAGCATATAATGACATATATATAACGATGTAAATAACTAACAGCAGCATATTTCAATTGTCGTTTCAATTGAAATCAAATTTAATAAATAAAAGAACGTTAATCGTGAGTGGTTGCTCACCTTTCGAGTCTAGAGAGAAAACACCGGGATGAGTTACGGATCCAAGCACGGATTTCGAAGCAAAGCGCGATGGACTCGAGTTCGACGGACAAGCTGATAATAGGAAGTGATGAGAACGAATCAAAACTAGATCGATAAAGATAATTGATATAATTGAATTGATATAGATATAACATAAAAAAAATTGTATGTATATACAAAATCCTATTCTAATTTCAAACATTTATAAAAGAATATATACATATATATAGTTTAAAATTAAACATATTGACTCATGTATATCATACTTAAAATCAAACCATAACTTGATAAAATAAACTCTAAATCAATAAACAAAACAGTACAGGAATCATATATATAATATAATATTTTATATGCATTGGAAAAAAAACCCAAAACACTACACGCCGTTCATATATACTTGTATATGCAGACACAAAATGATATAAACTTGTACACTTCATATATATAGCAGACCCCTTTATATATAAAGCCATGAATGAAATACATGACTCATATATATGCAGCAAATACATGTAAAGAAAAATACCCGACTGTATGAAGACAAACTATATGTTAAAATTTATATAAACAACATATCAGAGATATAAACTATTACCAGATACACATTATACACTTTATATTTTTATATGCACAATTTACAAATCAAAATAAATAAAAACAAATCAAATACTCTCAGACAGAAAGTAAATATCAACTTACAATATATATATATATATATATAAACTAACACATATATTTTAAATTGATATATAAACGAGATACACATATAAAAGCAGGTATATGCATAATATAACGAAATAGATTACAACTTATGTAAATAAATATATGTAAAAGTTTATGTAGACTACTAACATACTTTATATAGCTTAAGTAAACTTCATAACTGGATATACTTTATTTTATATATACTGTATAAACTTTAAAACTTGCGTATGTAATATTTATATAAATATACAAACTCCTTTAACATTTCATATAGCAGGTTTTTATACAAACTATAAATATATATCATCACTTCCCACTATAATATAAACAATATAGTATACATAAACACCAATATATGACTTGTATATATAAACGTACAAAGTATAAAGGATATAAGCTCATAACATATATAAACATTTATTTCGGCTGAGACAAAATAACATATATGTGGACTACCCAATACGTGCATGCTTCACAAAATATGCAGACTCATATACAAACTCGTATGAAAAATTCACTTATACATATAAATCTTATAACTGAACAAGTGTAAGCTAACATATGTAACCCGATATACATATTTTACTATAGGAATGTAAACTGTAAAACAATATACAAAATTTCTTGTATAACCTACTCTACTATCTTTATATATGCAGATAGTAAAAACAAAATGAAAGCAACCTTACATTAAGAAGTAGATAAAGGCCAAAGTGGTTGAGGTGGAAGGCTCGAGGTAAAGAGGTGTCATTGGGGTTTGATGAGCTTTCGGCCAGTCATTGGCTGTCGCGAGAGAAGGGAAAGAGTGTGGTGGAGGTTGCACGACTAAGTGGAAAGAGGAGGCGATGCGGAAGAGAAAGAAAGGGGGAAAGGCGAGTGGAAGTGGTCACGGTGGATGACAGAGGCCGGTGCTCAGCGAAAGTTGTGGCGTACGGCGTTAAAGGGGATGAAGGCCGAAGAGTGAAGAAGTGGCAGGGTGGAGCATCGACTATAGGGTGTGGAAAGGCCGGACGCGGAGATGGTGGAAGCGTTTGATGAGGCTGAGCCTGGGCGGTGAAGAAGGAGATGCGGTCGGAGCTGTTCGACGTTAGGCGATGGCCGAGGTTGATGGATGCTTGGCTACGTGAATGAGGTAAAGGCGCGCGAGAGAGAGGAGGAGGTGTGGCTTGAACAAGAAGATGAAATGTGAATAGCTTTACATAATAAATGCAAATGCCAGCTAACGTTTTCTCTTTCTACCAAAACTTTAAATATATGATATTATTAACTGACAGAAATAAAGTGGGAGAGCAGAAGCCAAAAATGAACGAACCAGCAAATGTTATAAATTCAACATGGGGAAAAGTAAAAGTCAAAAATAAATTCAGGAGTATAAAGAGGCTAGAGGCTATTAGAATTATTCACGTGAAATCTGAATGGACACAGGAAAATTCTAGATATGCAAAACGAATACCGATACGATTATCGATTTCGCGGATTCCGCTGTGTAACGAACTTCAAAACACAGGATTGAATATACCATAGAGATCAGCTCGACGAGACGATCAAAACGGTATACAGATATCAGTGGTATGATTGAATTATAAAATTTTGAATTTTCTACTAGCGGAAAATGCAGCAAAAACACAGAAAAATATAATCGACGGAGCAAAAGAAGTCCGAATTTGGAAAAACGAAAAATGACGTCTTAGTCAGAAGATGAATTAGAATTTTTCTATGTAAAAATATTCAGGTTTGGAAAACATTTTATTATCATCAATTTTAACTGATATAAATTGAAAATTACACTAGAAAATAAACTTCCAAATTATCTGATGAAAATTTATCAGTTGCTATGTCTAATTAGACGTATTTCAAATATTAAATTTTTATTTCAAAATTTTATTGTTTAAAATTTCACACAAATTCAATTAATTAAATAAATAAAACCACTGAAATTTACGAGTCGTTACACTCTACCCCACTCAAAACTTTTCGTCCCCGAAAAGGAAGGAGGTAGGAGATTAGAAGCAACCAAAAAGAAAAATAGATTAAAAGACAAGATAAAACAATTAATTTAAACCATACAAATTAAACTAATTAATATTTAACAATTTGGTTTAATCTAGTTGGTTTCACTTAAGCTAAATCGATCTATCTATTTCTAAATTCATTATCTTATTGTCTATTCATCCTCAATTAAAATGTCTAAATCATCAATTTGTATAATATTTCATTTATTATACACATATTTTATTCAACAAATTTAATTCTTTTATTCCAAATTATTATTAATTTTATTTCGCTTAATATATCTTATTACATATATTTAAACCATATAAATTAATTTAAACCATATAAATTTCAATTTAAATTAATTTATAATTCAATTATTGAATATAAATTCAAGGTATTTCCATAAGTTGATCTAATTTCAATTTATTAATTCTTTCAGAACAAATTTATTTGATTTATCTCATTTATTATCCAATCAACTTATTATTCTATTTAACTCTATTAACCTTTTTTATAATCAAAAATTAAGTGTATAACATTTGTTATAAGCACTCAAATTTTGCTAAAAAAACATTTTTATATTGTATATTATCCAATTACATAATCAACTTCTGAATAATTTAGGTAAGTTATTGTAACAACCCGGGATTTGCATTACCAATTAATAAATAAAAGTTAGGATTTTTATTTATTTTAATGAAGCATAAAAGGATTTGGAATAACAAAATTTATTTGAAAAAGGCTATTTTAATTAAATGGGAAATATGGGATTTTAAAATGAGGATAAAATGTTATTTTGGAAAGTTAAATATTTTAAGAGAAGTTTTAAAACGGGTTTAGGTAAGAGAAAAAAAATGAGTTTTATAAACATATATGAACACTTAGACTAATTTTTGGAAAAAAAAACATGTAAATAACTCTCTTCTTATTGGGTTACTAAACCTAGCCCAATAACCCACCCTAAACCTCCTCTATAAATTATCTCAAACTCTCCTAACCTCATTCATTCATCCCTAATCAAAATCCCAATCATTTCCTAAAGCTTTCATAACAAAAATGGCCTCTATCTTCATCTCCTTCTAGTTTTTGCTTATGCAAGTCATTCTATGCAAAGGTAATGCAAATACCCACCTCAAATCCGTTTTTTATATCTTTCTCATTTCTGAAATTTATTTGGTAACACATGTTTTATGTGTTTTTTTGATCTTATAGCCTCCTAATCATCTTTTGCTAACTTGGGTTGATGCTATAGTAGTCTTTGTTGCTTTCTAGAGAGGTATATTGCTAAAAACCTCTTCTAATATGTGTTTAATCATCTTTTGATTTTAGTAATCATTTAGTAACACATGTTTTATTATGTAACATGTGAATCATAGCTCTTTGATCATCTTTGCTTTCATTTTGGGTGTGCACACAAGTTGCTTGCTATATTGGTTGAGGTAAAATTGTTAGCTAAATCTTTTTTTACTTGATGCTTCTATAATTTTCGTTTTGGAATTGTAGCTGAAACGAAATCAGGCATAACTTCTTCATTTCTCATCCGTTTTTGGTCAGGTTTTTTTTGTTGCAAACTAGATTCAATAAGGAACACTTTTTGTTCAGTCAGTTTTCGGTAATTTTTCCATTTAGATGACCTGAAATGCATTCAAAGACAGAAGACCAATTCTATCTTTAACAAGTTATCTTGAGTTTCAATCTAATATTGTTTTGCATGTATCTCTCTCGTTTTTGATCCGAATTAGATAATTTTGGATGTTCCGGAAAGGTTAAAACATATGCTACAATTTTTGTTCAGTGAGTTTTCTGTAATTTTGCCATTTAGATGACTTGAAATGCATTCAAACACAGAAGACCGATTCTGTCTTTAACAAGTTATCTTGAGTTTCAATCTGATATTGTTTTGCATGTATCTCTCTCGTTTTTGATCCGAATTAGATAATTTTGGATATTACGGAACGATTAAACATATGCTACAATTTTTGTTCAGTGAGTTTTCTGTAATTTTGCCATTTAGATGACCTGAAATGCGTTCAAAGACAGAAGACCAATTCTGTCTTTAACAAGTTATCTTGAGTTTCAATCTGATATTGTTTTGCATGTATCTCTCTCGTTTTTGATCTGAATTAGATAATTTTGGATGTCCCGGAAAGCTTAAAACCTATGCTACAATTTTTGTTCAGTGAGTTTTCTGTAATTTTGAGTCTAACTAGGTCAAAAATTGATTTTTCTACTATCATCCCGAGAGCGATACACATATTAGCTCTATGGATGAAACTGAAATTATTTTGGTCATAACTTTTGAGCCGCTAGTCGGAATTTGACGATTTTGGTCTCCTTGGAAAGATGGAGTTATGAACTCCATATTTGGAAAGTTTGGTCATCATCTGAGTTCATTAGACCCTTCGAATTTCCTGTAAGAGTTGAACCGAGATCGCTGTGCAAAACAGTGCATTT
This sequence comes from Allium fistulosum, assembly GCA_030737815.1. NCBI lineage: Eukaryota > Viridiplantae > Streptophyta > Magnoliopsida > Asparagales > Amaryllidaceae > Allium > Allium fistulosum. The sequence goes on along the minus strand of CM060901.1, from coordinate 537,041,261 downwards.
CATGTTTCTATGTCCGACTTTGGAACGTCGCTACGCCTTCGTTTCAAGTCAGAATCGAGTAATTCTTTTTGCGTTCTGAAGTAGGAATGTCGGACTACGTTCCTACCAATTTCATGCCATTCGGATTCAGTCTGCTGGTCTGAATAATTTTCCGAACTTGGGTTCGCGTTAGTTTTGGACTATTTTCCAACACTTAGAATATTTTCAGTGATTTTCTGGTTTTATCGATTTCTTTGAGATTTGTCTCTGGATTTTGTACACGGGCCTTATAAAAAGGTTTTAAAAGGATTTTTCGCTCTGAAATGGCTTTCGAAATTATTATATAATATTATTTTTAATTAGTAAACTATTTACTCCATAATAGGAGAGTTTTCAAAAGCCATTTTAAAGTGTTCTCAAAATCAATTATAAATCCGTTTCGAACCATTATTTTCTATAATAAAAATCTCACACTCACTTTTTAGCACGTCGAATGAAGTGGAAAGGTGCTTAAACGGTTAGGAAATCTCCGGCCTATGGAACCGTGTGTATTTTCTTTCCGGTTAATCCCCGACCTATTCGATTGATCGTTTTGACCTTTGGGTCTAGTTTACCGATGATACGAGGTAGACTTTTTATTGTTTGGAGTGTGAGCTTGCTATTGGTTAGTAAACCGTTTAGTGCGAACGTGAGGTATGGGACTCATTGTTAACACTTTACGGGTTCCTCTCCAAGAAGTTTGTGACACATTAGCCTCTGGGCAGCCAGTACTGGACCTTTGGGTCACCACGCCTCTGGGCAACCGTCTCTGGACACCTGTTATATGGAGCAGTTTCTTTTTCGGCATGTGCCTCTGGTCCTTTATCCTTCTGGGAAGGATCTCGTCGTCTCGCGCGTTCCGCATCTGTGCGAGTGATCGATCACAACTCTACAGTACTAGGCAATAACGACTCAGGTCGGTGCACGTGCTATACTTGTATTATCTGATGATTTTTATATCCATTCGAGTACCGCCATTCGGTGTTGGTTTAATGGAATCATACGATGTAAGTGCGATTACCTTGTGGATTCACAGTGTCTCTGGGCACTGCTTTTCAGTGTTTGATTTCATTGACTTTTCAGTATATCCCCATTGCTCTTTGGAGCATCGATCTTTGCTTGGGCATTGATTACAGACTCTGGTCATTCTTGGGATTATTTCCTATGGGCAACTTTATATAGCTTTGGCTATGCCGATGATATGAGGCGATTTTATTTATTCAACACTTTGGTGCTGAGATTCTCTTTGGAGATTTTTTCTGTTGATTGATGATTAGTGACCGTCATTATATTCATGTGGTCCAAAATACTCTTCTCTTAGGAAAAGTACTTTTTTATTTATGTACCGCATTATTATATATCTCAGTTATTACTGATTGTTTAGCTAGCCTGACCCGAGTGTTTTCGCTCGGGTCAGACCGAGTTGTTTCAGGTTAGGTCTCTGGACTTAGCTTTTGTGCTTCCGCTTTGGACATTATCTGCTATGCTGATAGATAGCGCTTTTATTTGTCCACTATTCAGCTACTCTGTTATTATTCAGACTTTGATATGTACATATATTTGACTCACATGTGTGGGCAGTGGCTTTGTACCCACTTATAGTATTTGGATATGTATTGATGATGTATTGTCCTGTGATTTTATATCTGTTATGTGATTTTGTTCTGTGATGTTTTATCATTTTATTACTATGCTTATTCTGATAGATCTTTAGCCATTGTAATTTCATTATAAATATTTATTGAATATGTCGAACCACTTGAAAAAAAAATAGATACCACCCTTTCGACGTATTCAGTAGATAGTTATAGCTTGATTACAAATGGTCGCTTCCACTATACTCTATTCTCCGCTTTAACAGACGGTATTACTCCCGTAATACTCTTTGTTACAGTGGGTCTCAGAGTGGGGAGTTACAGCTTGGTATCAAATTGAACATATCCACCTTTAGATAAATAAGTTAGGAATATGTGTAGGAATCTACTATATTCCGTAATATTCCTTAATGAATTATCTATCTTTGAATCGTGCTTAACTAAATCTACCCATCATATGTTCGAGAGTGTCTGAAACCTCTCTATTGCACCTTCTGCAAGAAGGAGGGACACAAGATCTACGCTTGTCCTATTGCTCCAGCTAGTGCCAAGCCTGGTAGGCTTAATGCTGCCAAGGCTCCTACCACTTCTGCTCAGCCTAAAGGTACACATCCTTCCGTTCTTGAAGGCACTATTTTATTTCGTGGTAGATCTTGTAGAGTTCTCTTTCATACGGGTTCCTCTCACTCATTCGTATCAAAGGAACTAGTTGATACTTTATCTTTGGATGTTACTTGTATGGTTTCTTCACTAAGGATTATGAATCCCATTGGTGGATCCACGACCCTTAGCTTACTTTGTGAGAATATAGATATTGATCTTTGTGGATTTTCTTTCCGTGCGAATCTGCACGTTATGGAGTATTTGGGCTTTGATATGATTCTTGGCATGGATTGGCTCGTTCAGCACGACGCCAAAAATTATTTGTTCGGAGCGGATATTATTCATTCATCACCCTGACTCGTCCTCTCCGTTAGCTATTGTTCTTCAAGATGTTGGGCTTTTTAATGTTACTTTATTCTCTCTCGATTCACGAGATGAGGACTTGAACTTATCTCGTATTCCGGTTGTTCGGGATTTCCCCAACGTATTCGAGCCAGTATCCGGACTGCCGCCAAAGCGAGCTATTGAGTTCCGCATCGATCTCATTCCAGGCTCTCATCCAGTTTGGCGTCCTCCTACGAGAATGTCTACTAAGGAGAATGAGGAACTCAGGAAGCAGTTAGTTGAGCTTGAAGCGAAGCAGTTCATCCGATCCAGTTCTTCGCCATGGGGTGCTGCTGTGGTCTTCGTTAAGAAGGCTGATGGCTCTCTTAGGCTTTGCATTGACTATCGCAAGCTCAATGAGCTGACCATCAGAAATCGCTACCCACTTCCTCGGATAGACGACATGTTTGACCAATTGAGCGGTGCGAAGGTCTTCTCTCAGCTTGACCTTCCCACCGGATTCCATCAGTTACGAGTCACGGAAGACAACATTCCTCTTACAGCATTTCGCACTCGTTATGGTTCTTTTGAGTGGTTTGTCATGTCGTTCGGCTGGACAAACGCTCTGGCTTTCTTCATCGATCTCATGAATCGAGTATTCCGGGAATACATCGATAGATTCGTTCTGGTTTTCATCGACGATATTCTTATTTATTCTAGATCTGAGGCGGAGCATGCTCATCATTTGCGGATCGCCTTGGATACTCTTCGTCAGCATCAGCTTAAGGCCAAGCTCTCCAAGTGCCATTTTTGGGAGAGCAAGGTCAAGTTCTTGGGCCATATTGTATCATTTGAGGGTATTTCTGTCGATCCTGCCAAGATCGAAGCTATTCAGAATTGGAAGCAGCCCGAGAACGTTCATGATATTCGCAGCTTCCTTGGGCTGGCAGGTTATTACCATCGGTTTATCAAGGATTTCTCTCGAGTTGCACTTCCCCTTACGACGCTGACTCGTAAGGGTGTTCGCTTTATTTAGTCTGATAAGTGTGAAGCTTCCTTTCAGCGACTGAAGGAACTTCTCACTCATGCTCCTATTCTAGTGGTTCCAGAGAGTAACCATGATCTTGTTGTTTACACCGATGCTTGTGGTAGCGGCCTCGGTGTTGTGCTTATGCAGAAGGATTGGGTAGTTGCTTATGCTTCTAGGCAGCTACGTCCGAATGAGGTTCGCTATCCGACTCATGATCTTCAGTTGGCAGCTAACGTCTTTGCTTTGAAGACATGGCGTCACTTTCTATTAGGCGAATGCTTCACTCTTTACACCGATCACAAGTCGCTGAAATATTTATTCAGTCAGAAGGATCTCAATAGGCAGCAGCGATGGCTTGAGTTTCTCGCCTCATATGACTTAGACATTCAGTATACCCCTGGCAAGGGTAATCGTGTGGCTGATGCACTCAGTCGCAAACACTCGGCAGTAGTTTCTATGATGATAGCCAAGTGGGATATTCTTGAGACTCTTTCTATGTGTGATATTCGAGATCGAGATCCGTCTTCTGATCCTCAGATCTTGCTTTTCAGCTTGGAAGCTCGACCTATTCTATTGGATCGCATTGCCCATGCTCAGCGGTAGGATCCAGGCTTGTTGCGATATATTCATCTCCTTGAGTCGGGATCCAGTGATGAGACATTGTTGGATTATTCTATTGATTCTCATCGGTGTCTTCGTAGGAAGAACCGTATTTTGGTACCATCTGATTTATCACTTAGGCGCGACATTCTAGACGAGTGTCATCGCACTAAGTACACTATACATCCCGGGTCGAGTAAGATGTATGCCGACATGTGTCGCCCATTTTATTGGGAGGGCCTGAAGAGTGATGTTGCAAGTTATGTAAGCCGTTGCATGACTTGTCAACAAATCAAAGCTGAGCATCAGCGTCCATCTGGTCTTCTTCAGCCGCTAGAGATTCCATTGTGGAAATGGGATCAGATATCCATGGATTTTATTGACGGTCTGCCTCGATCGAGGTCAGGCCATACTTCTATTTGGGTCATCGTCGATCGCTTGACCAAATCAGCTCATTTCATTCCTATTAAATCCACTCGGACTTCTCCTTAGCTTGCCAAGCTATATGTGAAGGAAGTCGTTCGACTTCATGGCATTCCTAGCTCTATCGTCTGTGATCGAGACACTATCTTTACTAGTCACTTCTGGAAGTGCCTACAGTCAGCTTTGGGCTCAAAGCTGAATCTCTCGACTGCTTATCATCCTCAGACCGACGGTCAGACAGAGAGGGTGAATCGTGTTTTAGAGGATGTTTTGCGCTGTTGTATTCTGGATTTCGGAGGTAGTTGGGAGGATCACTTACCGCTTGTAGAGTTCTCCTACAACAACAGCTTTAAGTCTAGTATTGGCATGGCTCCTTTCGAGGCTCTTTACCGAAGGCCATGTCGTTCTCCTTCGTGTTGGTTAGAATCTGGCGAGAAGCTTCTTCTTGGTCCAGATTCAGTTCGGGAATCTTCTGAGAAGATTATTCTTATTCGTCAGAGAATGAAAGAGGCGTAGAACCGTCAGAATCCTACGCGGACAACCGTAGGAAGCCTCTTGAGTTCTCCATTGGTGATTCTGTCTTTATTTGGATATCTCCCATGAAGGGGGTTGTGCGTTTCAGCTCTACAGGGAAGTTGGCTCCTCGCTATGTTGGACCATTTCCTATTACGGAACGCATCGGCCCCGTTGCTTATCGTTTGGCTCTACCTGCTCACTTCTCTGGAATACACGACGTGTTCCATGTTTCCCAGCTTCGCATGTGTGTCCGCGATCCTGATTCTATCATTGAGCCGCATGCTGTGCCTGATTTAGAGATCTTACCTGATTTATCTTAGGAGCAGCAACCTCTTCGTGTGCTTGATTCGGAGGTTAGACGCCTTCGCAACAAAGAGGTCCCACTCGTGAAGATTCAATGGTCACCGAATCCTAAGGACTGCACTTGGGAGACCAGAGAATCTATCGAACGCTCTTATCCTAGCTTTCTCCCATCTTCTTCTGCGGGTGAGAATTCTCTATTTTATCTCTATCACTTCTTTTGTGGATTTGACGTTATAGACGACATCTATCTTAAGGAATTGCGGGGACGCAATTTTCTTAAGGGGGGGGTCTTTAACAACCCGGGATTTGCATTACCAATTAATAAATAAAAGTTAGGATTTTTATTTATTTTAATGAAGCATAAAAGGATTTGGAATAACAAAATTTATTTGAAAAAGGCTATTTTAATTAAATGGGAAATATGGGATTTTATAATGAGGATAAAATGTTATTTTGGAAAGTTAAATATTTTAAGAGAAGTTTTAAAACGAGTTTAGGTAAGAGAAAAAAAATGAGTTTTATAAACATAAATGAACACTTAGACTAATTTTTGGAAAAAAAACATGTACATAACTCTCTTCTTATTGGGTTACTAAACCTAGCCCAATAACCCACCCTAAACCTCCTCTATAAATTATCTCAAACTCTCCTAACCTCATTCATTCATCCCTAATCAAAACCCTAATCATTTCCTAAAGCTTTCATAACAAAAATGGCCTCTATCTTCATCTCCTTCTAGTTTTTGCTTATGCAAGTCATTCTATGCAAAGGTAATGCAAATACCCACGTCAAATCGGTTTTTTATATCTTTCTCATTTCTGAAATTTATTTGGTAACACATGTTTAATGTGTTTTTTTGATCTTATAGCCTCCTAATTATCTTTTGCTAACTTGGGTTGATGCTATAGTAGTCTTTGTAGCTTTCTAGAGAGGTATATTGCTAAAAACCTCTTCTAATATGTGTTTAATCATCTTTTGATTTTAGTAATCATTTAGTAACACATGTTTTATTATGTAACATGTGAATCATAGCTCTTTGATCATCTTTGCTTTCATTTTGGGTGTGCACACAAGTTGCTTGCTATATTGGTTGAGGTAAAATTGCTAGCTAAATCCTTTTTTACTTGATGCTTCTATAATTTTCGTTTTGGAATTGTAGCTGAAACGAAATTAGTCATAACTTCTTCATTTCTCATCCGTTTTTGGTAAGTTTTTTTAGCTGCAATATAGATTCAATAAGGAACACTTTTTGTTCAGCGAGTTTTCGGTAATTTTGCCATTTAGATGACCTGAAATGCATTCAAAGACAGAAGACCAATTCTGTCTTTAACAAGTTATCTTGAGTTTCAATCTAATATTGTTTTGCATGTATCTCTCTCGTTTTTGATCCGAATTAGATAATTTTGGATGTTCCGGAAAGGTTAAAACATATGCTACAATTTTTGTTCAGTGTGTTTTCTGTAAATTTGCCATTTAAATGACCTGAAATGTATTCAAAGACAGAAGACCAATTCTGTCTTTAACAAGTTATCTTGAGTTTCAATCTGATATTGTTTTGCATGTATCTCTCTCTTTTTTGATCCGAATTAGATAATTTTGGATGTTCCGGAAAGCGTAAAACATATGCCACAATTTTTGTTCAGTGAGTTTTCTGTAATTTTGCCATTTAGATGACCTGAAATGCGTTCAAAGACAGAAGACCAATTCTGTCTTTAACAAGTTATCTTGAGTTTCAATCTGATATTGTTTTGCATGTATCTCTCTCATTTTTGATCCGAATTAGATAATTTTAGATGTCCCGGAAATCTTAAAATGTATGCTACAATTTTTGTTCAGTGAGTTTTCTGTAATTTTGAGTCTAACTAGGTCAAAAATTGATTTTTCTACTATCTTCCCGAGAGCGATACACATATTAGCTCTGTGGATGAAACTGAAACTATTTTGGTCATAACTTTTGAGCTGCTAGTCGGAATTTGACGATTTTAATCATGTTGGAAAGATGGAGTTATGAACTCCATATCTGGAAAGTTTGGTCATTATCTGAGTTCATTAGACCCTTCGAATTTCCTGTCAGAGTTGAACCGAGATCGCTGTGCAAAACAATGCATTTCATGTTTCTATGTCCGACTTTGGAACTTCGCTACGCCTTCGTTTCAAGTCAGAATCGAGTAATTCTTTTTGCGTTCTGAAGTAGGAATGTCGGAATACGTTCCTACCAATTTTCATGCCATTCGGATTCAGTCTGCTGGTCTGAATAATTTTCCGAACTTGGGTTCACGTCAGTTTTGGACTATTTTCCAACACTTAGAATATTTTCAGTGATTTTCTGGTTTTATCGATTTCTTTGAGATTTGTCTCTGGATTTTGTACACGGGCCTTATAAAAAGGTTTTAAAAGGATTTTTCACTCCGAAATGGCTTTCGTAATTATTATATAATATTATTTTTAATTAGTAAACTATTTACTCCATAATAGGAGAGTTTTCAAAAGCCGTTTTAAAGTGTTCTCAAAATCAATTATAAATCCATTTCGAACCATTATTTTCTATAATAAAAATCTCACACTCACTTTTTAGCACGTCGAGCGAAGTGGAAAGGTGCTTAAACGGTTAGGAAATCTCCAGCCTATGGAACCGTGTGTATTTTCTTTCCGGTTAATCCCCGACCTATTCGATTGATCGTTTTGACCTTTGGGTCTAGTTTACCGATGATACGAGGTGGACTTTTTATTGTTTGGAGTGTGAGCTTGCTATTGGTTAGTAACCCGTTTAGTGCGAACGTGGGGTATGGGACTCATTGTTAACACTTTACGGGTTCCTCTCCAAGAAGTTTGTGACACATTAGCCTCTGGGCAGCCAGTACTGGACCTCTGGGTCACCACGCCTCTGGGCAACCGTCTCTGGACACCTGTTCTATGGAGCAGTTTCTTTTTCGGCATGTGCCTCTGGGCCTTTATCCTTCCGGGAAGGATCTCGCCGTCTCGCGCGTTCCGCATCTGTGCGAGTGATCGATCACAACTCTACAGTACTTGGCAATAACGACTCCGGTCGGTGCACATGCTATACTTGTATTATCTGATGATTTTTATATCCATTCGAGTACCGCCATTCGGTGTTGGTTCAATGGAACCATACGATGTAAGTGCGATTACCTTGTGGATTCACAGTGTCTCTGGGCACTGCTTTTCAGTGTTTGATTTCATTGACTTTTCAGTATATCCCCATTGCTCTTTGGAGCATCGATCTTTGCTTGGGCATTGATTACAGACTCTGGTCATTCTTGGGATTATTGCCTATGGGCAACTTTATATAGCTTTGGCTACGCCGATGATATGAGGAGATTTTATTTATTCAACACTTTGGTGCTGAGATTCTCTTTGGAGATTTTTTCTGTTGATTGATGATTAGTGACCGTCATTATATTCATGTGGTCCAAAATACTCTTCTCTTAGGAAAAGTATTGTTTTATTTATGTACCGCATTATTATATATCTCAGTTATTACTGATTGTTTAGCTAGCCTGACCCGAGTGTTTTCGCTCGGGTCAGACCGAGTTGTTTCAGGTTAGGTCTCTAGACTTAGCTTTTGTGCTTCCGCTTTGGACATTATCTGCTATGCTGATAGATAGCGCTTTTATTTGTCCACTATTCCGCTACTTTGTTATTATTCAGACTTTGATATGTACATATATTTGACTCACATGTGTGGGCAGTGGCTTTGTACCCACTTATAGTATTTGGATATGTATTGACGATGTATTGTCCTGGGATTTTATATCTGTTATGTGATTTTGTTCTGTGATGTTTTATCATTTTATTACTATGCTTATTCTGATAGATCTTTAGCCATTGTAATTTCGTTATAAATATTTATTGAATATGTCGAACCACTTGGAAAAAAAATAGATACCACCCTTTCGACGTATTCAGTAGATAGGTATAGCTTGATTACAAATGGTCGCTTCCACTATACTCTATTCTCCGCTTTAACAGACGGTATTACTCCCGTAATACTCTTTGTTACAGTGGGTCTCAGAGTGGGGCGTTACAGCTATATTAGAATATAATTGAGTAGTATACAAGTAAAAGTTTTCCAATTCAATTATTCAAGTTAAAATATTAATTCAAAATTTTGGCTTTATTTTATAATTTAAATTATCCTTTAAGATAAAATTTAAGAATTAAATTCCCGATCAACTTCAACTATTTTAGTGGTACATAAATATATGTACATAATATATCAAATCAAAATTTTGAAATCATATACTAATATATATATATATATATATTATAAATCAATTCATATTTTAGAAATTCAAATTAATTAAATTTTTAAAGCAAGACTGTAGCAAAGCTACAGAATGGTCTCTTCACTTCGAAACTCGAAAATGAATGTCGATGAAGCTGCAGTCATCATCGAAATTATTTTCCAGCGACAAAGAAAAAAGCACTGATTTAAAACCTTTTAAAGTTCTTTGAAACGATTTCAATTTGAAATTACTTTAAATAATATGCATTTTAAACTTAAAAACCAAAGTTGGAAATCATCGGAAATTTAAATTCTCAAATTCTTGACTTAAATTCATTTCAAATTCCAAATCAATTTATAAACTATGTTTATAAATTCATTTAGAATAATAAATGATAATCAAATATTATCATTTCAAACAACCATTTTAATTAACTAACAAAATTCAGAAAATTATACTCATATATATGTAATATAATTATACAAAATTTATTTAATTTCATTTACCAAATTTCAAAATAATATTGTGTCAGTTTGCTCTGTTCAAGTGTTTTGGAAATCCTATCGATATCGCTGATCAGACGAATCGATCGAAAATCCAAATCAACATCAACAACTCAAACAACACAATATAAAACATTTTAATATAAATTTACAAATACACACCCTCACTCGAATGATTCCAAAATAGATTTCAAACAAGGATAGAGATTCAAATTTTTGAGGGACCCTAATCAAAAGAATTCAAACTAGGAGTTAGGCTCGAACGAAGATAAGATTATTAAATAGCAAAAGAAAGAGGTGGATAGACTAATACAAATCACGGGCAACCTTAATCGGGTCAACCGTGACTTCAAGAAATAGATCGAGGTAGAATTCCAAAGCAAATCGACATTCAATCGCCATAGATAGAATACGGGTATAGCAAAAGATAGCAGCATCGTAAACCGAGAATACAGGAATCTTTGGTGAATCAATACTAATTGTAAAGGAGTTTCACCCCTTTACAAATCATTCAGAGATTGGCGAGACCGCCGATTTATTATACAGATTATTCGAAGGGAAGTTATGGGATTCTCCAGAATCCAGAAGACACGAATAAGGGAGACAAGAGTGGACTTTGGAATCGAAGTGAACGTTCCAAAATTCAAAGGAAACCAAATCAAAGAAGAAGGAATTCAAGCTCGAACGAAAGCGATTCTATAATCAAATTTACTTCATATACTGAGTTTGCCTAAAACCAGAGCTTTGATACCAACTGTAACGACCCACTATTTTGGACCATTCAAATCGACAATAAATCCACACATGTCAGACTTGAATAATTCAAAATAATAGATTGTTAATTTAAATTTGGCAAAACTCAGCATATACAGTAAATAAAATAATCACAGATCATAGACATAGAGTAATATAACAACAATGCAGCGGAAACAAAAGAATAGTAGTTCACGAAGCTACTATATATATATAACAGAGTTAAACAAGATACAACCGAAGTCTCGAATACAATAGATTTCTCAATACAATAGTCAAATACAAGATCTGAATACATCACTGGAATCAACTGAATAACTGAAAGCTAGATAGATAGCTGGATCTCTAAGCGAAGCTCCAACTCCAAAGGTGAGTCTTGAATACTGTATCACTCAGTCTGACCAGAGGGTAAAGAAAAACACAAAACACTCAAGTCAGGATTAACATTCTTATATCAATAAATCCAACTCAAGTGAAATAACAACTGAAATACAAGTAACTCAAAGGATGTTTGGGATAACCATCCTCTAAGGATCCATTAAACTATCTACTATGTAGTAGTGTACGCTAAGTAGATAATGCCTATCAGTAATATAAAGTATCAAAATAGCGTTAAGGGGTTACCATTATCCCCCTTAACACATTTTATATAAGCATCATAGTCTATACAGCACTGTAAACTCCACCGTAAACTAGTGGGCTATCAGGGAGTACTCCATAGGTATAACACAAGACAAATCGTAGTGGTCGTGTATAGGGATACAAGTATGACAAGGCACATGGGGCAATACCCAAGGTAGTGAAACTACCGTTTTCCTGATCCGGACTGGTGAAAACGCATCGTCTCAACGATCGCAACACCGCGAAACAACACTCTCAAATCAAGGGTGCGCACCAATCAAAAACAAGTAATGAGTAGTTTATGAAGAAGTGTGTCTGCTAGAGGTAGCTAACCTCACTGGCCCGGCATGGCTCCTGTTTAAGTCATTTCCAATTTTCCACAAGTGTCAAGGTCATCCATTATCGTTCTCTTTCTTCAAATCCAGCAACGTCATCATTCCAACCACTTCATTCTGGATCACACTCCGCGTATAATAGTTATTAAAGTGGTTTTCGGTTTGGACAGAGAGTATGTCCCTAACCGATCCCGGACTCTTCAATAACTACGTAATTATTACACCAATTGGTCATTTAATAAACTTTCAAAATAGTTTATATTTCAAAACCAAAATATCATTGCCATTTCAAAACCATATCAATACGATATCACTTTCACTTCAAATAAATCCATTTCCAAAATCATACCACTTTCCAAAGTTGTATCGCTTTCGAAATTGTAAGTCTTTTAAATCAAACACTTTGGAAATCAAAACCTTGAAATTCATAACACTTTGAAACTATAGTTTGAAATCATAACATTTTGGAATTCATAATACTTTCCTCTTAAACAGTTTAGATATCAAAATTAGTGTATATAATAAAATAGTTTATAAAATAAAAATAGTTTATATAAAATAGTTATAAGTTAAAATAGTTTATAATAAAAAAATATATTGAAAATGATTTATATAAAATAGTTTATATTAAAATAATTTATAAAGTAAAATATAAATAGTTGTAGATATAGTTTAAAAATACTTTATAAAATAAAATAGTTTCCACAAATTCACAATCGATTCAAATTAACTCGACCTCCAAATTCAACTTAATTCAATCTCAATTCATAAATTTTAACTCAATTCAATTTCTCAATAAATCATTTCGAATTATAACGATTTCAAATACAAATTTGAAACACAAAATAAACCATTAAATTTCAATATATTTCAAAGCTTTAAATATTCCACATTTCAAAACTAAATTTGATAATTCCATTTATATCTCAATTTAATTTCATTACATTTAGTTTCTGAGATATTTCTTTAATCATTTCAATACATCTAAATACAACTTAAATTCACAAATTTATATAAACAAAATATCCCATTTAAATTTATATAAGTTTGAAATATTCATTTAAGCCACTTTTTAATCAAATTCAAGTTATAAAACATATCTTAAAACTTCAAATTTAATAGATTTCAAATCAAACTTATTTAAGTATAATTCTTAAATAATTAAGAATTCCAAATCAATTTCAAATTATCTTTCAACTCGAAATATTATAAACTCTATATTTGAAAATATAAATTTTACATAAATACTTAAACATATTATATATTGATTCAAATCAACTTTATAAATCAGCTTTAATAACTCTTTAAAATCAATATTTATTAAAACCATATATTTCTTTTCAAAACCCTAGAAGTCATTTCAAATTATTTATATGTAGACCAATGGTGTTTGTATATAATTTTCTACCCTATGGTCAAGTGATACGGATATTTATCATTTCAATCCGCAATTTAAATATATACGGGTATATATATATCATTTCAACCCGTAATCCCAAATTCAATTCAATTGAAAATCGCTTGGGTTTTATCATTTCAACCCATAACGATTTTCTCCTATTCTAAAGTCCATTCGGGTATGTATCATTTCAACCCATAGTGATTCTATACTAACAGGGAACTTGCAGAGTGATAACAGATATGATAATAATATAACAGGCATATATCATCAGATAATGGTGTCAGATGTCACAGGTGAACTGATACAGGTAATAGCATATATATAACAGTGTAAATAACTAACATCAGCATATTTCAATTGGCAGATAATGGTGTCAGATGTCACAGGTGAACAGATAGCATATAATGACATATATATAACGATGTAAATAACTAACAGCAGCATATTTCAATTGTCGTTTCAATTGAAATCAACTTTAATAAATAAAAGAACGTTAATCGTGAGTGGTTGCTCACCTTTCGAGTCTAGAGAAAAAAACACCGGGATGAGTTACGGATACAAGCACGGATTTCGTAGTAAAGCGCGATGGACTCGAGTTCGACGAACAAGCTGATAATAGGAAGTGATGGGAACGAATCAAAACTAGATCGATAAAGATAATTGATATAATTGAATTGATATATAGATATAACATAAAAAAAATTGTATGTATATACAAAATCATATTCTAATTTCAAACATTTATAAAAGAATATATACATATATATAGTTTAAAATTAAACATATTGACTCATGTATATCATACTTAAAATCAAACCACAACTTGGTAAAATAAACTCGATATCAATAAACAAAACAGTACAGGAATTGTAACGTTTCGACTTTTCGACGTTTGAAAGTCGACATTAATACGTCCACTGTATCAAATGTTGCGCAATCGAATGCCGAAAAACCTAACCATTAGGATTAAAAGAAGAGGTAGAAGAAGACAGAAGAAAAGAAAGAACAGAAAAACAGAAACAATATCAGAATCTCACATTCGCAGTGGAAAAATATATAATAGCTGAATGAATAATCTTTAAAACAAAAGACAATATCAGTTTATACATACATCAATCAGAGTTTATAATAATAGACATCACTGGACAGTTATATAACTTGTCCACATACATAATACACAGCGGAATAAATAAACAAGTACGGGAGTACGTCTCGCCATCCAGCTTGCCTCCAAAGCTCCAGAATATCCTGATAACAGAACTCTAGGCTGCCCATGAGGAAAATTATTGGCCCCCAGAGTATAGAAAGGGAACAATAAACTCCGAGTCAGTCATGGTGACTGGTGTGAGATCGTAAAACAGTTATTTTCACAAAGAAAATAAAATTAATTCGCAATGCTTTTGGAAAATGAAACTACCATAAGGCCTCCCTCCACACACACAATGCTAACGCAGAATTGGAAGAGATTTCCCCTTATGATAGTCAAAGATGCTTACTAGGAAAAATCAATTGATATTATTATTAATGTCTAGTGTGGAAAACATTTCAAAAGGATAATATCAATCTTAGCCAACATACAACCATTATTGTATGCCTACTATAGCTACTATGTTCAATAGCAGGTTACCTCCACATTACATTGCAGGTAATACAACTAAAACCGTACAGGCGCATATTGTTTCTTTGGATTTCCAACAAATGGTCAGGCAAAGGAACTTCCTTACACCGAAATGGAAATGCCTCTGGAAAGACGCCCCGAGAACCTAACCGGATCTCTGCAAACACAAGGCCGACACTACCTCACACTTTAACGAAGCTGTAACTAGGTAACTAACACACGAGCTATGTCATCCCCCGGTCGTCACCGACCTTTATCCGAGGATCCTCAACCACAAAGCAACAACCACAAAGTATAATAAATTTGCAACATCAACATAGGTAAAATATCTGGGCTCCATACCATGATATCACCTTTTATCCAGAAGGAAATGATATACCCTAGGGGCGCTACCCCTAAAAACCTTTGTCGTAACATTCCTGTTTCGACCATTACCGGGTTGTGAGGCTCGACGAAGTCTCGTCCACAAAGCTACGCTTTTTCACAAAGCCACGCTTTTTCACAAAGCCACGCTTTTTCACAAAGCCACGCTTTTTCACAAAGCCACGCTTTGATCAACAAATGATCAACAGCACTACGTATGCCACATTACCAAATTGGGAATGTATCACTAGTAACCATCAACTACATAACCTCTGAGCTCGTACGTCTCAGAGAAGGGTGTTAAGCTAAGAGAATAAATTCTCAGCCACCAACAGAAATGTATTTGATAGAAACCAGCTTTACATCTCAAAGTGTAATGTCAGACACACATCCATACAAGTCCATTCCGGGATCGAACGGAACCGAAGGCACTTCCAAAGAAGCCCTTGCAATCCGGGTATTCACTAATCACGTCCGGACTTCCCATCACAAGAAGAGTGATATAAATCTCTATACCGGAGCAACTCGGTGCAGAGACATTCGACAGGTTGTCCTTTCATTTTCGAAAATACCCGGTCTTCACACCGGTCTTCAAATAATGTCCATTCACGACGTATCACTATTCGAAATGGGTTATATGACATAAAGTCCTCTTCCGGCTTAACCGAATAATGAGCGTTTGTTTTAAAAACAAATCAAGTGCCATTTCAAAGGCAAATATTGATAGTTGGTTATTTAACTATCAACAACATTCACAACAATCAACATATTTAAATATTTTTTTCCAAATTATTTATTTTCAAAATATCTTCACAAGATATATATTTTTCCACACTATAACATTTGAAAACCAATTTCAAATCACATTTCACACTTCATCGCTTTGAAAACAAATTTCAAATCACATTTTTACACTTCATCGCAAAATGGTCCATTTAAACCAATTAAATAAATCCTTATCGATTTATTTCAAATTTACATTCCAAATCTGTAAATTTATTTCCACACTTTAAAAATAAATCAATGTTCATTTTTTAAAACAAATTTCCCTTTCCTTTATAAATTCCATTGTGAATTTTAAATTTCCAAATGTCCACTTATATACGATTTTCAAAAATCATTTTCCAAAGATTCACTTTCAAACACCAAATCAATTTCAAATTGATTTCTAAACTTATTTCAATCACCAAATCGATTTCAAATTTATTTCAACAGAAATCAATTTTTATTCAACACCAAATCAATTTTCATATCGATTTCCCAAAGATCTATTTTCAAATACCAAATCAATTATAAATTGGATTCTAACCAAATTTATCACTTTTAAAAATAATTCCTTAATCTTTTCCAAACCATTTAAAATTCCATTTTCAATAAATTTTCCAACTTTCGAATAATACTATTCAAAATCCATTTAAAAAAAATCTTTTCCCATATTTTGGAAATAATTCAATGAGATTTCAAAAATCGACTTTATGCTTTTAAAATTCCATCTTTTAAATTTATTCAATTCTTTCAAAAGGAATTCACTTAAAATTTCCAACTTTAATTTCAAAAATCCAATTTCATTTATTTCTGGTATCCAACGATACCAAAAATACATTCAGCTAAATTATAGCCTTCAACAAATTCAATCACAGTTATAATCATTCACAGATTATAAATAAATAATCACACACCATATGAAACAAATTCATACAACATATGAAACAAATTCATATAATTTGAGGAATCCAGGTGGATCCCTCCAACCTGTTTCCCTGCATCCACAGATGTTAGCACAATACCAATTCCACTTCGAGGTGGAATATCGCGGTATATGGGATTTATAAAATATCATCCGCTAGTATGCGGCGCAATAGGGTCTCATCCGCTATATAATGCGGGAAATCAATCAACTCCAATATATACATATTCCAATATATATATATTGCTATATATATTACTATATATACTATCACATCCAATAGCAATCAATAACTGAAAATTCCACTTTCATTTGAGTGAGAAGATCTCACTTTTGCTTTTATTTTGCAATTCATTTCCAATCTAGTTTGTTTTCTTCACCGTTTTAGACCTTGTATAAATAATTACACAATTTATCAATATTCGAATTTGTTGAACAAATTAATTTTCCTATTTGATAAGTTTAATTAACCAATGATCTTTATTTTAAACCAATTTTTTTCTTAAATAAATTATTTTTGGTAACTAAAATAAATTAATAGGCTAAACTCCATAATACATTATTACAAAATAGACTAGTGATTGAAATTATAAATCTATATTTCTCTTCACTTTTGGAACTATATATATATATATTTTATACAATAAGCTATATAAATTTCATTAAAATCTAATTTATATAATCTTCAAATATTTTTAAAATTCCTATATAACTTCAAAAATATTACCGTATATATATCAAAAATTAAACAGTAAGTTACCTGCATGCATAAAAATGATTTTATATAAACTTAAAAACCTAATTTTAAATACAACTCTATTTTCAGAAATTTCACCTATATAAATAAATTTAACTAAATACCTTACTGAAACATATTTCACTTCTGCACATTCCTATATTCATATATATATATATTTATATTTAAATTAAAACAGAAAGGGTTTTGCATCTTACTGGAAAAATCAAATACTGAGTATATGTGTGTGTATATATATATTTTATACAAAAATAATAGTTTTAAATTTACTGGAGAGATCACCTTTGAAACCTAATCGTGGTAAGCCTTCCACCTGCTGCCCTATGATGTTGCCGCACCCCCACGCCATCAACCACCAGTCTCTGCCTCGACGTCGCGACTCTGGCGCCACCACGAAAATCACGAGTTCTACATATGCTAGCGTGCGAACCAAGGTTCCAATCCCCAAACTCGAATCGCGACTACGATTACCACCCCCTTGCTTCCAGATGATACTCTCGTGGCCGATAGGATTGATTCTGAGAAAATGAGGTGCGTGATGAACGAAGATGACTGGCAATTGCGATTTAGGGCTCGAGTTCTTCGATCGATACATCATTTTCGAATTCGTTCGATTTTATTTGAACTGGGAGGGTTTCCTTTGCTTTTTTTTTTCTTGATTGCCGATTTGATTTTTAAAAGAGGGGGAAGAAGATGTGTGTTGGCCATTGTTTTCCTCTTTTGAACGAAAAGGCTCGGCCTTGAATTTGATTTCATTTTGAATTTTCATTCGAACGAAAACTTGAAGTGGACGGCCATTAATTTAGTTTTGAACGAAGAAAGTTTTCGTTTGTTTTTTTTTCTTTTTCTCGTGTACCTTAACAGAGAAGGAAGGGGACATGATGATGTTGGCGTGTACGAGTGGAGACAGTGATTTGAAGGAAAGGCAGCTGGATGTTGGGTTGACTAGTATAAATATCCCATTCAAATTCAAATCGTCACGAATTTGCAACTTAAAATTTCGATGTTCTGTCGAGACGTGCCGTTAGGCGTTCATAATGTTATACACCTATTCCGAACGCAATGGAAAAGGTTTCGAGTCCAAATTTGATCGTATGGAGAAGATAGCTTTTTGGACCACTTATAATATTAAATTTCGATTTAATTTTTGCGCGTTTGCTTATCGTACGGCCAAACGATCACTCCAAACATTACGAAAATTGAAATCCGATAATAATACAATATTACAGATCCAATGAAACTGGTTTCGTCGAATTCCGATATTGTGCCTCGGACAGCTATTTTTAAATATCGATTTAAACGATGCAATTTCAAAACTGAACAAACCACTTCCAAATTCAATTCTGAAAATTCCAGTACCTTTAGAATTATCAATATAGATTTTCCAAGCCTTGAAAATATTTTTAATCAGCTTAAAACTGAAGATTCAAATGTTTACCCAACTGCAATAAATTAAATTCAATAATTAAATTGCCAAATTCATTCTGATATTTGAATTTTCAAATTAAACTATCATTCGAATATTTAAACTCAATTAAATATTCACATTTCAAATGTCAAAAATTCAGGGTCGTTACAATCTTCCCCCCTTAAAAGAATTTCGTCCCGAAATTACAATTCAAGAAGGATGATTCAATCCCCGTTTATCATTTTCCCAAAACCAAACGGTTTTATCAACTTATCAACCCAAATCTTTTATCATAAAAGATCCATTATTACTTTAACTAATTTTCCAAAATTAACCATAAGTTCCAAATAATATGGTTTTCTTAACAATTCAATTTTTCATTTCAAATTCAAATTTTGAATTCAAAATTTTCTCAAAAATATTCTAACTCTCTAAATTTCCGAGAAATTTCGCCAGCGTCTCCTTTGCACGGCTAGCTCGGTACGACTACAAAATGTCCCTACGGACTCCCAGATTCCAAAAGAAAACAAAATGCCAAGTGGAAAAATTAGAATCCATCAAATTTCATACTGAAATTCTGAAATGCCCCAAAAATTTTGAGGGAAAAATTAAAACAATTTAGTTTAAATATATATATATATATTGGATCAAATGTTGATGGAGTTTCTGAATTGGATGATGTGCAGGGATATGTGTGCATGTGCAAACTGGAAATGGCACAAGGAAGAGATTTAAAAAATTTTTGAAAAAATATATATAATAATAATGATAAAAATAAATAAATAAATAAACAAAGGAGGGAAGCATTTCAGATATAATCTTGAAATGTGAATCATTGATCAAATTAAATATTTAAATAAAGGGGTAAATTCTTTATTTAAGGCATTGGAATGTAACTGAAGCATAACCCAAGTTAAAAAATATATATATAAAATATGTGCTTAAACATATTCTCTGTGAAACAGGGAAAAATTAAATAAGATAAATAATTATATACCTATACACATGTATATTTTCTGTGAGAAGAAATATATTGAAACTGAGCAGGAAAATAATGATAACATTAAAATAGCATGAAATATAAAATAAGTAAGTATATTATGTATGAGCAAAAATAGGAAAATGGGGATTCCCATAAATAAAAAAATATACTTGGTCACACCTTTAACATGATTTAGATAGACTGGACATTTTCTGAAAAAGTAGGAAAAAAGAAAATGTTGCCTTTAACAAAAGAAATATGGCCGGGGTAACTGAAAATGGGAATGTTAAAAAAAAATATAAATGCAAAATGCATGACATTGGTCAGGACAAAAATGGAATTTTGTTTGATAAAACCCTAGTAAAATGCTTATAAATGAGTAGTTGTAGCCAAGGGAAGCAGTTTACCCGAAATACTTAAAAAGAAAGAAAACATTTAGAGGAGGAGGAGAAAATATTGTTCAGGGATTTTCTAGATTAACTAGAAGGAGATACTTAGGTGAGTAACCTCACCAAATTCATGGCATTAAGACCTGAGATGAGGCAGCCCATTTTAATGTTGTTATTTTTAGTTTTGTTGAATATGGTTTTATCAATGTTCTTTGGATGCTTATGGATCTGTCATGACTTTATTATGGATGTCTTGGATGATCTTTGATCTATTGTGACGTTTGTCTTTGGATGTGCAACTTACTGTTTCATTACACCCAGAAAAGTTAAAGCATAAAACCTTAGAATCAAGGCAGGAATACTCATAACTAATCTGGATCTATGGCATGAAACATTTTAATAAGAGAAAACATTATGAGCTGCATTATACTATGTATAAGTGCTGAGGCTTAGAACAGTGTATTAGGGGTGTACTTGAGTGCTGAACCCCTGATCAAAAAAAAAG
Organism: Allium fistulosum; assembly: GCA_030737815.1. NCBI lineage: Eukaryota > Viridiplantae > Streptophyta > Magnoliopsida > Asparagales > Amaryllidaceae > Allium > Allium fistulosum. The sequence continues at coordinate 537,020,279 of CM060901.1, read as the reverse complement.
ATGATAAAACCCACAAGTTAAAATTATGGTTGAGCTAGATTGTGAATCTGGTTCAATCATAGTTACTTGCAGATCAAAATAAAACCCAACATGCCATATCTCTATTTATAGTTGTAAAGATTCTTGTATGGATCTAAGACCCAGATATCTCTTGGCAACATCATTAAAAATAATTATTTATTTGCTTCTGGAAATTATGCTTACAAGGTGTATGGGATGCTTTCATGTATGCAGTAGCATTTTTCATCTAAATATCCGATGATAAAAAAAATCAAACAAATGCTTCTAGTAGATAAACTAGTGGTAATGAGCCAAGAAGGCTGCTGGAATGCTTGTTATATTTGAAGTATGCAAGTTGGCACATGGTTTGTTTAAGCCCTGAGATCTTTGTGCAATAATGTGAATTAATTTATTGCAATGTGTCCCAGTGATTCCTTAATAGCAGATGAGACTGAAACAAAAATTGACATGTATATACTCATAGGTAACTCCTAAACCAAGAAGCAAAAGATATGAGTGTTACTCAGATTTGTTGAAATGGAGACATGGTTACTCCAGAGCATCTAAGTACTGGAGATTGATGTGAATGATTGTATGATTATGATTGTGTAATTAGTTGACTTACGAAGTTATTACACTTGCATGATAGTCTAACCTATAACATAGAATATAGATGTTTTGATAAGTTACTCAAGTGACTGGCTAAAACTTATGCATCATTCAATTGCTTAATATCATGAATATAATGAAGTTATTCATACCAGATCATAGATCTGACCCTTGTTTGCTCATGGCATATGGAGGTGTCTCATTTTAAAAATGAGGCAGTCACTAATGCTCTTTCAGGTAATGCTGGAATTAAGTAGAAAATGAAGTTATGGCTAAGGAGAAGGAGTGAATGAACATGCTAGCTAGTTTTAATAAGAGCCTATGATGGTTTTATTTTCATGTATTCATGAGAGAATTATGTTTGAATATGTAATGAATTGCCTTGTTTGATTAAATTAGTTGTTGTCAGTTGACTTTTGTTATGTCGTAAAGTTTGAAAATCTGAGGGAGAAGTTTATTTACATTTAAATAATCTTCATACAGAACTAATAACCTGATGTAGCCAGGTTTGAATAAAGACACTAAGCTTTGAATGTAAAAAACCTGATTTCAAATTTGTAGTATATTTCAGACACTTAATTGTTTTAATTAAGGCATTTTGCAAAAGAACTCAAGCTCATTTGTATGTGTTACTTTAAGAAATGCATTTTTTTGAAGAAAGTTTTTAGCACTTGGCAACTGAATAACATTTCAATTACCTTAATCAAGTGTTTGGTTAGCACAGCCATATGGTTCAACCAGCTTTAAAAGAATGGGGTCTTGGTTGAGCATGTTGGTCTGTAATTTGAGAACTAAAAGTGTTTTACATCCTTTTGTTAAAATTTATGTTAAAATCTCCTTCAAATGTTAAATGGTAAACATGTATTTTAAAACAGATTGGTATTATCATTTCAGAAAGAATTTTGAATCCAAGATCTGGTTCACTTGAAACAAAATGGTTGTTCTTAAAAAAAAGAAATAAACATTTTTCAAAGTCCAGAACCTCTATTATAGAAAACTTAGATATCAGTAACATAAAAGAACTACTTATGTTATGTCAAACTGTATAAATAAAGAATGAGAGAGGTTTCAAAGAAATAAATTGAAAATGATAAATGTAGATATCATTTTCTGGTACTTAGGCAAATATCAAACATTTGAACTATGCAAAAGAAAAATAAATAAATGAACTCTTGTGTTCTAAGATTATCTGAAACATGGTTAACATAATCAAATCCAAGTATGAATAAATATGAATCAGATCCACTTATATAATGTAAATATCAAAGAATGTGGGAATTCAAATTATGAGTAGATCCATTTCAAATTCAAATCAGACAGACCAGCTCTTGTCAAAAAAAAACATATAATAAACTCTGATTTTAAACAAGAGGAACACATATATCATCATATGTATGTGTATATTTCTATGGCTGAACAGATATGTTTATATTGGTAGAAAATTTAAATCCAGAGCACATTGTTTGAAAAGAAAAATTGACCCTGAGAAATTTAAACTAAGTTCAATTGAGAAAGTAAAAAAAAATCCTTATGAAATTAAGGAAAAAAACTGGAGGGTCATTTCGTTTGGTATCAGAGCTAATGTATGTATTAATTACTAAGTATCATAGAAATGTATTATGTCTGTTTGTTTTGGATGAAATAAATTTAGATAGGAAAATATTAGCTATAGAAAATATTCAGAGTGTACTAATACCCTCTGCCCAATACTTAGTGACCAGACCATGGTAGGAAGAGGATCTCATCACAATGCAGGACCCAGTGCACCACAAATGCTTGATATGCAAGAATTTGTAAGGGTTTTAAGAGATGGAATTGGGCATAGGCCTGAGAACCCACATTAGGAGCTTTCAAAACTACTTAAGGCTTACACCAATTTGGGAGGCAGAAGTTTTGAAGGAACTGAGAATGTGATGGAAATTCAAGCATGGTTGAGAACACTGGATAGAATTTTCAATGACATGCAGCTAGATGATCAGAGGAAGAGGCAAGTAGCTTCAAGACAACTGAAAGGAGTAGCTTTAAGCTGGTGGGAGGTGATCATAGCCGGAAGAAATGAAAATGAAATCACTTGGAATCAGTTCAAGGAGATGTTGGAGGCAAGATTTGTACCAGCATCAGCCAAGACCACTTTGCTTGAAGAATTTATCAGACTTAGGCAGGGAACTTTGAATGTCACTGAGTACACTCAAAAGTTTGAGGGGCTATCTAATTATGGAGCAATGCTAGTGGCATATGAAGCATCCAAAAATGATAGGTATATAAAGGGTCTGAACCCAGGACTTAGCAGAGCTATGCTACCATATGCAGATAGGACTTTTGATCAAGTAATAGATCTGGCATTGAAATTGGAACAGCATGACAAGGAAAGAGAGAAGTATAGGAATTTTAAGAGCAACAACAACAAGAAGAATAAGGGAAGATATCACCCTTATGATAAAAAGAAGGAGGAGTCAGACAACAAGAAGGACAAAGACACTAAAGCCAATGATGCTAAGAAGAAATTGGTTTGCCATCATTGTGGTAAAGAAGGACACATCAAACCAAGGTGCCCAGAGTTAAAAGGAGGAGCCTTCAAATGCTACCTATGTGGGAAAGAGGGGCATATGAAGAGGAACTGTCCTGAGTATAAACAGCAGGGGAAATTGGCAACTTTGGAAGGCAAAGGCAAATCTGCAGTGAAAATTGATGCTGAAAATCATGGCCAAGTGGAAGGTACACTACTCATTCGTGTCATACCCATAGCAGTAGTATATGATACTGGAGCAACTCACTCTTTAATTTTTTATGAAATAGTTAAAATGTTAAAATTAAACTGCATACTAGTTGAAACCCCATTGCATGTACAAAGTCCCCTAGGGAGTTCTAGTCTTTTAAACATGATTTGTGTGGATGTGGAGCTAAACATAGGAGGAAATATTTTTATTTCCAATTTATATGTTTTAAATTACCCAAATATAGGAGTTATATTGGGGGTAGACTGGTTAAGGCAATTTAAAGCCATAATTAATTTAGACTCATCCACCATATCATTGCAAAATTCTAGAGGCCAGAGGATCACAGTTTTATGTGAAGTAGCTAAGGAAGGAAAATTATATCATTTAGATAACTCAGAAAAAGATCTCAGTGAACTAACCATTGAAGAAATTCCCATAGTCAATGAATACTTGGATGTGTTTGGGGAAGTTAAGGGTGTTCCACATCATAGACCAGTTGAGTTTCAAATCAATCTCATTCCAGGAGCAAGCCCAATAATCAGGAAACCTTATAGAATGGGGCCAAGTGAACTGAAAGAATTGAAGAATCAGTTGGAAGAATTAGAGAGCAAAGGATTTATAAGGCCAAGTAATTCTTGTTGGGGTGCTCCAGTAGTGTTTGTAAGAAAACATGATGGTACTTTGAGAATGTGCATAGATTACAGAGAACTAAATAAAGTAACCATCAAAAACAAATACCCATTGCCTAGAATAGATGATCTCTTTGACCAACTCAGTGAAGCTAAAATATTTTCTAGACTAGACTTAGCATCAGGATTTCATCAAATGAAGGTTAAAGACTCAAGTGTTAAGTACACTGCATTTAACACTAGATATGGCTTATATGAATTTATGGTTATGCCATTTGGCTTGACAAATGCTCCTTCATATTTTGTTGATTTAATGAATAGAATATTCAGAGATTATTTAGACAAGTTTGTACTGATTTTTATTGATAACATTTTGATTTATTCCAAAACAGTGGAAGAGCATAAAAATCATTTGCATTTTTTTTGTCAAGATTAAGGGAGAATGATTTAAAGGCAAAATTTTTAAAATGTGCATTTTAGAAAGAAGAAGTGCATTTTCTTGGGCATGTTATCTCTGCCAAAGGAATATCAGTAAACCCCAATAAGGTAGTAGCTATCCAAGCATGGAAAAGGCCTAGCACAATTAGTGAGATTAGATCATTTATGGGGATGGCAGGATATTATAGGAGATTTATAAAAGATTTTTCAAAAATATCATCACCACTTACCAATTTAACTAGAAAGAACCAAGCCTTTGTATGGACAGAAAAATGTGAGCAAGCTTTTATCAAAATAAAAGAAGCTCTGATTAATGCACCAGTATTGAGGGTGCCAGAGGGAAATGAAAACTTAATTGTGTACACTGATGCAAGTGGCTCTGGGCTAGGTGTTGTGTTGATGCAGCAAGACCAGGTGATAGCCTATGCATCTAGGCAATTAAAGCCACATGAAACAAGATATGCAACCCATGATCTTGAACTAGCAGCAGTTGTGTATGCTTTGAAACTTTGGAGACATTATTTGTTAGGTGCCAAATTTATTTTGTACACTGATCATAAGGCACTGAAATATTTATTCTCACAAAAAGATTTGAACATGAGGCAACATAGATGGGTGGAGTTCCTAGCTGCCTATGATCTAGATATCCTTTATACACTAGGTAAGGCAAATAAAGTTGCAGATGCCTTGAGTAGACAACATGCTAAAGTAGCCATGTTGATGATGGAAGAGTTTAAGGATCTGTCTATACTTACTGATTTGGAAATTGAGGAAAATAGTGAGGTACAAATGGTACCCATTGAAGAAGATGAAAGTAAAGGGAAATTGAGTATGGTATCTCTGCAATCAAATTTACTTCTAAAGGTTGGGAAAATGCAGGAACGAGACTTAAACCTATTGGAGAAGAAAATGCTCTTATTAAAAGGGGAAGAAGTAATAAATTATCAAGTTGATAAAGATGGTTATTTAAGGAACAAGAATAGGATATGTGTTCCAGAAAACATAGAATTGAAGGAGGAAATATTAAATGAATACCATAGGAGTAAGTACTCCATACACCCAAGCAGCACCAAGATGTATCAAAATTTGAAAAGAAATCTTTGGTGGAAGGGAATGAAGTCAGATGTGGCCGGACATGTTGCAAAGGGTATGACTTGCCAACAAGTCAAGGCAGAGACACAAAGGCCATCAGGACTGTTGCAACCCCTTAGTATACCACAGTGGAAGTGGGAGGATATATCTATGGATTTCATATATGGTCTGCCTAGATCTAAGAGGGGAAACATAAGTATATGGGTAATAGTGGATAGGCTAACTAAAGTAGCACATTTTATCCCAGTTAAATCAGAGAGAAATGCTCCAAAATTGGCTCAAATATTCATGAAAGAGGTGGTAAGATTGCATGGCATTCCTAAAACCATTGTGAGTGATAGGGATACCATCTTCACCTCAAAGTTTTGGAAGAGTTTTCAAGAGGCCATGGGGAGTGAATTATGCTTAAGCACTGCCTACCATCCACAATCAGATGGACAAACTAAGGTGGTGAACAAAGTCTTAGAGGACTTGTTGAGAGCCTGTGCACTGGACTTTGGAGGCAACTGGGAAGACCACCTCCATTTAGCTGAATTCACATACAATAACAGTTATCAAAGCACCATAGGGATGGCACCATTTGAAGCCTTATATGGCAAGCCATGTTTATCACCTATATGCTGGGTAGAGACTGGAGAAAGAGCTGTTCTAGGACCTGATTATGTAAAAGAAATTATAGAGAAAATTGGGTTAATAAGAAAAAGAATAGCAGCAGCTCAAGATAGACAAAAGAAATTTGCAGACAGGAAGAGAAAGCAAGTGGAATATGAAGTGGGAGACTTTGTTTTCATCAAGATTTCACCTATGAAGAAAGTCTATAGATTTGGTAAACAAGGTAAACTCACACCAAGGTATGTTGGACCCTATAAAATTCTGGAAAGAATAGGTTCTTTAGCATACAAATTGGAATTACCAGAGGAAATGATGGCAATGCATAATGTTTTTCATGTTTCGTAACTTAGAAGGTGGGTACATGATAAAGAAGAAATTCTGGAAAAGCCTACCCAAATTCAAATAAATCCTAATATGGTTTATGAAAAGGAACCAGTGGGGATTTTAGCTAAAGAAGAAAAGAAATTGAGGAGCAAAACTTTGAAACTAGTGAAGGTCCAATGGAGTATTGATCCTAATGATTGTACATGGGAGCTAGAAGATAAGATTAGGATGGATTACCCTAAGCTTTTTGCAAATTAAAGGTAATTTTTAATTTCTGGAAAATTTAATATGCATGGTGATATGATTGAATATGCTTGTTTATGCATATGCTTAATAACTTTTTCTAAAGTCAGTGAATGCTTGTTACAAGTACTAAGAAAAAAAATTGTGAGGACACAATTCCTAAAAGGAGGGGTGAATGAAATGCCCCAAATTTTTTGAGGGAAAAATTAAAACAATTCAGTTTAAATATATATATATATATATATATATATATATATTGGATCAAATGTTGATGGAGTTTCTGAATTGGATGATGTGAAGGGATATGTGTGCACGTGCACACTGGAAATGGCACAAGGAAGAGATTTAAAAAATTTCTGAAAAAAATATAATAATGATGATAAAAAAAATAAACAAAGGAGGGAAGCATTTCAGATATAATCTTGAAATGTGAATCATTGATCAAATTAAATATTTAAATAAAGGGGTAAATTCTTTATTTAAGGCATTGGAATATAACTGAAGCATAACCCAAGTTAAAAAAAATATGTGCTTAAACATATTCTCTGTGAAACAGGGAAAAATTAAATAAGATAAATAATTATATACCTATACACATGTATATTTTCTGTGAGAAGAAATATATTGAAACTGAGCAGGAATATAATGATAACATTAAAATAGCATGAAATATAAAATAAGTAAGTATATTATGTATGGGCAAAAATAGGAAAATGGGGATTCCCATAAATAAACAAATATACTTGGTCACACCTTTAACATGATTTAGGTAGACTGGACATTTTCTGAAAAAGTAGGAAAAAGAAAATGTTGCCTTTAACAAAAGAAATATGGCCGGGGTAACTGAAAATGGGAATGTTAAAAAAATATATAAATGCAAAATGCATGACATTGGTCAGGACAAAAATGGAATTTTGTTTGATAAAACCCTAGTAAAATGCTTATAAATGAGTAGTTGTAACCAGGGGAAGCAGTTTACCCGAAATACTTAAAAAGAAAGAAAACATTTAGAGGTGGAGGAAAAAATATTGCTCAGGGATTTTCTGGATTAACTAGAAGGAGATACTTTAGGTGAGTAACCTCACCAAATTCATGGCATTAAGACCTGAGATGAGGCAGCCCATTTTAATATTGTTATTTTTAGTTTTGTTGAATATGGTTTTATCAATGTTCTTTGGATGCTTATGGATCTGTCATGACTTTATTATGGATGTCTTGGATGATCTTTGATCTATTGTGATGTTTGTCTTTGGATGTGCAACTTACTATTTCATTACACCCAGAAAAGTTAAAGCATAAAACCTTAGAATCAAGGCAGGAATACTCATAACTAATCTGGATCTATGGCATGAAACATTTTAATAAGAGAAAACATTATGAGCTGCATTAAACTATGTATAAGTGCTGAGGCTTAGAACAGTGTATTAGGGGTGTACTTGAGTGCTGAACCCCTGATCAAAAACAAAAGATGATAAAACCCACAAGTTAAAATTATGGTTGAGCTAGATTGTGAATCTGGTTCAATCATAGTTACTTGCAGATCAAAATAAAACCCAACATGACATATCTCTATTTATAGTTGTAAAGATTCTTGTATGGATCTAAGACCCAGATATCTCTTGGAAACATCATTAAAAATAATTATTTATTTGCTTCTGGAAATTATGCTTACAAGGTGTATGGGATGCTTTCATGTATGCAGTAGCATTTTCATCTAAATATCTGGTGATAAAAAAATCAAACAAATGCTTCTAGTAGATAAACTAGTGGTAATGTGCGAAGAAGGCTGCTGGAATGCTTGTTATATTTGAAGTATGCAAGTTGGCACATGGTTTGTTTAAGCCCTAAGATCTTTGTGCAATAATGTGAATTAATTTATTGCAATGTGTCCCAGTGATTCCTTAATAGCAGATGAGGATGAAACAAAAATTGACATGTATATACTCATAGGTAACTCGTAAACCAGGAAGCAAAAGGTATGAGTGTTACTCAGATTTGTTGAAATGGAAACATGGTTACTCCAGAGCATCTAAGTACTGGAGATTGATGTGAATGATTGTATGATTATGATTGTGTAATTAGTTGACTTATGAAGTTATTACACTTGCATGATAGTCTAACCTGTAACATAGAATATAGATGTTTTGATAAGTTACTCAAGTGACTGGCTAAAACTTATGCATCATTCAATTGCTTAATATCATGAATATAATGAAGTTATTCATACCAGATCATAGATCTGACCCTTGTTTGTTCATGGCATATGGGGGTGTCTCATTTTAAAAATGAGGCAGTCACTAATGCTGTTTCAGGTAATGCTGGAATTAAGTAGAAAATGAAGTTATGGCTAAGGAGAAGGAGTGAATGAACATGCTAGCTAGTTTTAATAAGAGCCTATGATGATTTTATTTGCATGTATTCATGAGAGAATTATGTTTGAATATGTAATGAATTGCCTTGTTTGATTAAATCAGTTGTTGTCAGTTGACTTTTGTTATGTGGTAAAGTTTGAAAATCTGAGGGAGAAGTGTATTTACATTTAAGTAATCTTCATACAGAACTAATAACCTGATGTAGCCAGGTTTGAATCATTTAAAGACACTAAGCTTTGAATGTAAAAAACCTGATTTCAAATTTGTAGTATATTTCAGACACTTAATTGTTTTAATTAAGGTATTTTGCAAAAGAACTCAAGCTCATTTGTATGTGTTACTTTAAGAAATGCATTTTTCTGAAGAAAGTTTTTAGCACTTGGCAACTGAATAACATTTCAATTACCTTAATCAAGTGTTTGATTAGCACAGCCATATGGTTCAACCAGCTTCAAAAGAATGGGGTCTTGGTTGAGCATGTTGGTCTGTAATTTGAGAACTAAAAGTGTTTTACATCCTTTAGTTAAAAGTTATGTTAAAATCTCCTTCAAATGTTAAATGGTAAACATGTATTTTAAAACAGATTGGTATTATCATTTCAGAAAGAATTTTGAATCCAAGATCTGGTTCACTTGAAACAAAATGGTTGTTCTTAAAAAAAAGAAATAAACATTTTTCAAAGTCCAGAACCTCTATTATAGAAAATTTAGATATCAGTAACATAAAAGAACTACTTATGTTATGTCAAAATGTATAAGTAAAGAATGAGAGAGGTTTCAAAGAAATAAATTGAAAATGATAAATGTAGATATCATTTTCTGGTACTTAGGCAAATATCAAACATTTGAACTATGCAAAAGAAAAATAAATAAATGAACTCTTGTGTTCTAAGATTATTTGAAACATGGTTAACATAATAAAATCCAAGTATGAATAAATATGAATCAGATCCACTTATATAATGTAAATATCAAAGAATGTGGGAATTCAAATTATGAGTAGATCCATTTCAAATTCAAATCAGACAAACCAGCTCTTGTTAAAAAAACATACATATAATAAACTCTGATTTTAAACAAGAGGAACACATATATCATCATATGTATGTGTATATTTCTATGGCTGAACTGATATGTTTATATTGGTAGAAAATTTAAATCCAGAGCACATTGTTTGAAAAGAAAAATTGACCCTGAGAAATTTAAACTAAGTTCAATTGAGAAAGTAAAAAAAATCCTTATGAAATTAAGGAAAAAAACTGGAGGGTCATTTCAAATTCAAATACATACCTTATTGTCGACCAATTTCAAATTATCTTCGAAATCTAAATCCAATTCCATTTTCCTTAGCCTTTACAATCCCTGTACACTTTACTTAACAACAATGTCCGAATTCACTTATTGGATTCCCATTACCAATTTTTTTTACTTAAGAATTTTCTCCACTTCTTAAGTTTAATATAAGTGTTTACACTCTACTTATATTTATTTTCACTTCACAAACAAAGTTATATATTCATTTCCATTCAACTTTGCATTTTCAACTTTATTTGAATTCAATTTACAATTTCAATTCTATTTGAATTCATTTTATCTTCAAAAATCAAAAATTCCTTTTCTAGTTCAATTCCTACGCTTTCATTACAATTTTGAAAATCAATTTTTCCATTAACGAAAATTTTCCAAATTTTTCAAAATTTTTCTAACTCCCAAATTTTTCAGAAAATTTTGGCGGAGTATCCTTTGTACGGAGGAGCTTTTGCAATTTGACAAAAGATATGAATATATATACATCGACCAGCTTGGTCAGAAAAGCAAAAATAGTTCATATTTCCTATTTTTATTGCGTAGGCGTACCTTTATTAGAATTTTAAGCAAAACGGCTTCCAAAAACCTGCACTTACTCAGTTTAAACACGTAAGTGACATATATAGGAAATCTATTTACATTTCACTTAATTTCAATAGTGAACCCAAAGTTTGCATAAGCAATGCATTCAAAATAATTCCCATAAGCAATTTATAAGGTTTCGATACAATTTAAATTGCTTTCATCTAATTTACATCCAATTCAATTTGCATTTCATATTCACATTCGTTTTGATGCATTGATATACAAAAATCTTTGCTTAGCATCCATTTCATAATTTTACTTAAGTCGAGCTTTTATCCAATATTTATTTAAGTTTTTTTTTCAATTCGAAACCCAATTTTATTTTTCCTTGTAACACTTCCAAATTTAAATCCTTGATTTGATTTTCATTTATCAAATTCATTCCATCTACTAATTTAATTAAATTAGTTTTATTCACTTATTCATAATGATTCATTTTACAATTTCCAGTTTACTCTTCATTCAATCATCAACTTAGAATATTTTCAATATCAAATTTACTTAAGAATTTCACACTTATTTCTTAAGTTCAATACAAGTATTTTCCATACTTTTTTATATTAATTTTTCAATTACCACTTGGTTTATAACCACTTATATTTAAACTGGATTGCCAATTCCATATAAATTCAATCAATCTTTCATTTATAATTATTGAATTCAATTCATTTCAAAACCTTTCAATCTACTTTAAAATAATTCTCTGGAATTCTATTTCAAATTATAAATCACATTCACAATTTACATTTACAAATCTCATTCATATATGAATTTATTTCCTTATACTTTCAATTCATATTTATAGATTTCATTTGTTAAATGAATTTATCTCCAAATCTTTGGTTATACCATTATTTCTTATTTAATTTCCATATAACAATGATAATAATTCAATATTATCACTTTCTAACAACCAAGCATCCATATACTATAATAATTCATAGAAAATCATTTCTTTTCTATACAAAAATAGTTTTGGGTAAAATTATTTCATTCACCCTATTTAAAACAATATTGTGTTAGTTTATCTTGTTTAAGAGTTTAGAAACCCCTATCGATTACAGTTGGCCATACTGCACCGACCAGAATCTATAAACAATCAACCGATAAGTCAACACAATACAAAACAAATTTTGTATTCACTAACAAATACGCGCTCATATATATTATTACACTCACACTCATTCTAGAGTACAACTGACTCTATCTCTAATGAGTAACACCCAACAGAGCCAGGGTTGTCGCTTAACCGGCTGCTCTGATACCACTTGTAACGTTTTTACTTTTCGACGTTCGAAAGTCGACATTAATACATCCACTGTATCAAATGCCGCGCAATCGAATGCCGGAAAACCGAACCATTAGGGTTAAAAGAAGAGGTAGAAGAAGACGGAAGAAAAGAAAGAACAGAAAAACAGAAACAATTTCAGAATCTCACATTCGCAGCGGAACAATTTATAATAGCTAAATGAATAATCTTTAAAACAAAAGACTATATCAGTTTATACATACATCAATCAGAGTTTACAACAATACACATCACTGGACAGTTATATAACTTGTCCACATACATAATACACAGCGGAATAAATAAACAAGTATGAGAGTATGTCTCGCCATCCAGCTTGCCTCCAAAGCTCCAGAATATCTAGAATATCCTGATAACATAACTCTAGGCTGCCCGTGTGGAAAATTATGGAACCCAGAGTTTAGAAAGGGAACAATAAACTCAGAGTCAGTCATGGTGACTGGTGTGAGATCGTAAAACAGTTATTTTCACAAAGAAAATAAAATTAATTTGCAATGCTTTAGGAAAATGAAACTACCATAAGGCCTCCCGCCACACACACAATGCAAACGCAGAATTGGAGGAGATTTCCCCTTATGATAGTCAAAGATGCTTACTACGAAAAATCAGTTGATATTATTATTAATGTCTAGTGTGGAAAACATTTCGAAAGGATAATATCAATCTTAGCCAACATACAACCATTATTGTATGCCTACTATAGCTACTATGTTCAATAGCAGGTTACCGCCACATTCCATAGCAGGTAATACAACTAAAACCGTACAGGCGCATATTGTTTCTTTGGATTTCCAACAAATGGTCAGGCAAAGGAACTTCCTTACACCGAAATGGAAACGCCTCTGGAAAGACGCCCCGAGAACCTAACCGGATCTCTGCAAACACAAGGACGACGCTACCTCACGCTTTAACCAAGCTGTAACTAGATAACTAACACACGAGCTATGTCATCCCCCGGTCGTCATCGACCTTTATCCGAGGATCCTCAACCATAAAGCAACAACCACAAAGTATAATAAATTTGCAGCATCAACATAGGTAAAATATCTAGGCTCCATACCATGATATCACCTTTTATCCAGAAGGAAATGATATACCCTAGGGGCGCTACCCCTAAAAACCTTTGTCGCAACATTCTTGTTTTGACCATTACCGGGTTGTGAGGCTCGACGAAGTCTCGTCCACAAAGCCATGCTTTTTCACAAAGCCACGCTTTTTCACAAAGCCACGCTTTTTCACAAAGCCACGCTTTTTCACAAAGCCACGCTTTTTCACAAAGCCACGCTTTTTCACAAAGCCACGCTTTTTCACAAAGCCACGCTTTTTCACAAAGCCATGCTTTGATCAACAAATGATCAACAGCACTTCGTATGCCACATTACCAAATTGGGAATGTATCACTAGTAACCATCAACTACATAACCTCTGAGCTCGTACGTCTCAGAGAAGGGTGTTAAGCTAAGAGAATAAATTCTCCGCCACCAACAGAAATGTATTTCATAGAAACCAGCTTTACATCTCAAAGTGTAATGTCAGACACACATCCATACAAGTCCGTTCCGGGATCGAACGGAACCGAAGGCACTTCCAAAGAAGCCCTTGCAATCCGGGTATTCACTAATCACGTCCGGACTTCCCATCACAAGAAGAGTGATATAAATCTCTATATCGGAGCAACTCGGTACAGAGACATTTGACAGGTTGTCCTATCATTTTCGAAAATACCCGGTCTTCACACCGGTCTTCAAATAATGTCCATTCACGACGTATCACTATTCGGAATGGGTTATATGACATAAAGTCCTCTCCCGGCTTAACCGAATAATGAGCGTTTGTTTTAAAAACAAATCAAGTGCCATTTCAAAGGCAAATATTGATAGTTGGTTATTTAACTATCAACAACATTCACAACAATCAACAGATTTAAATATTTTTTTCCAAATTATTTATTTTCAAAATATCTTCACAAGATATATATTTTTCCACACTTTAACATTTAAAAACCAATTTCAAATCACATTTCACACTTCATCGCTTTGAAAACAAATTTCAAATCACATTTTCACTTTTCATCGCAAAATGCTCCATTTAAACCAATTAAATAAATCCTTATCGATTTATTTCAAATTTACATTTCAAATCTGTAAATTTATTTCCACACTTTAAAAATAAATCAATATTTATTTTTTAAAACAAATTTCCTTTTCCTTTATAAATTCCATTGTGAATTTTAAATTTCCAAATGTCCACTTATATACGATTTTCAAAAATCGTTTTCCAAACATTCACTTTCAAACACCAAATCAATTTCAAATTGATTTCTAAACTTATTTCAATCACCAAATCGATTTCAAATTTATTTCAACACAAATCAATTTATATTCAACACCAAATCAATTTTCATATCGATTTCCCAAAGATCTATTATCAAATAGCAAATCAATTATTAATTGGATTCCAACCAAATTTATCACTTTTAAAAATAAATTCCTTAATCTTTTCCAAACCATTTAAAATTCCATTTTCAATAAATTTTCCAACTTTCGAATAATACTATTCAAAATCCATTTTAAAAAAAATCTTTTCCCATATTTTGGAAATAATTCAATGAGATTTCAAAACTCAACTTTATGCTTTTAAAATTCCTTCTTTTAAATTTATTCAATTCTTTCAAAAGGAATTCACTTAAAATTTCCAACTTTAATTTCAAAAATCCAATTTCATTTATTTCTGGTATCCAACGATACCAAAAATACATTCGGCTAAATTATAGCCTTCAACAAATTCAATCACAGATATAATCATTCACAGATTATAAATAAATAATCACACAGCATATGAAACAAATTCATACAACATATGAAACAAATTCATACAACATACGAAACAAATTCATACAACATATGAAACAAATTCATATAATTTGAGGAATCCAGTTGGATCCCTCCAACCTGTTTCCCTGCATCCACAGATGTTAGCACAATACCAATTCCACTTCGAGGTGGAATATCGCGGTATATGGGATTTATAAAATATCATCCGCTATTATGCGGCGCAATAGGGTCTCATCCGCTATATAATGCGGGAAATCAATCAACTCCAATATATAAATATTCCAATATATATATTACTATATATACTATCACATCTAATAGCAATCAATAACTGAAAATTCCACTTTCATTTGAGTGAGAAGATCTCACCTTTGCTTTTATTTTGCAATTCATTTCCAATCCAGTTTGTTTTCTTCACCATTTTAGACCTTGTATAAATAATTACACAATTTATCAATATTCGAATTTGTTGAACAAATTAATTTTCCTATTTGATAAGTTTAATTAACCAATGATCTTTATTTTAAACCAAATTTTTCTTAAATAAATTATTTTTGGTAACTAAAATAAATTAATAGGCTAAACTCCATAATACATTATTACAAAATAGACTAGTGATTGAAATTATAAATCTATATTTCTCTTCACTTTTGGAACTATATATATATATATATTTTATACAATAAGCTATATAAATTTCATTAAAATCTAATTTATATAATCTTCAAATATTTTTAAAATTCCTATATAACTTCAAAAATTTTACCGTATATATATCAAAAATTAAACAGTAAGTTACCTGCATGCATAAAAATGATTTTATATAAACTTAAAAACCTAATTGTAAATACAACTCTATTTTCAGAAATTTCACCTATATAAATAAATTTAACTAAATACCTTACTGAAACATATTTCACTTCTGCACATTCCTATATTTATATATATATATATATTTAAATTAAAACGGAAAGGGTTTTGCATCTTACTGGAAAAATCAAATACTGAGTATATGTATATATATATATATATATATATATTATACAAAAATAATAGTTTTAAATTTACTGCAGAGATCACCTTTGAAACCTAATCATGGTAAGCCTTCCACCTGCTGCCCTATGATGCTGCCGCACCCCCATGCCATCAACCACCAATCTCTGCCTCGACGTCGCGACTCTAGCGCCACCACGAAAATCACAAGTTCTACATTTTCTAGCGTGCAAACCAGGGTTCCAATCCCCAAACTCGAATCGCGGCTACGATTACCATCCCCCTTGCTTCCAGATGATACTCTCGTGGCCGATAGGGTTGATTCTGAGAAAATAAGGTGCGCGATGAACGAAGATGACTGGCAATTGCGATTTAGGGCTCGAGTTCTTCGATCGATACATCATTTTCGAATTCGTTCGATTTTATTTGAACTGGGAGAGTTTCCTTTGCTTCTTTTTTTCTTGATTGCCGATTCGATTTTAAAAAGAGGGGGAAGAAGATGTGTGTCGGCCATTGTTTTCCTCTTTTGAACGAAAAGGCTCGGCCTTGAATTTGATTTCATTTTGAATTTTCATTCGAACGAAAACTGAAGTGGACGGCCATTAATTTAGTTTTGAACGAAGAAAGTTTTCGTTTGTTTTTTTTTCTTTTTCTCGTGTACCTTAACAGAGAAGGAAGGGGACACGATGATGTTGGCGTGTACGAGTGGAGACAGTGATTTAAAGGAAAGGCAGATGGATGTTGGGTTGACTAGTATAAATATCCCATTCAAATTCAAATTCAAATCGTCATGAACTTGCAACTTAAAATTTTGATGTCCTATCAAGACGTGCCGTTAGGCGTTCATAATGTTATACGCCTATTCCGAACGCAATGGAAAAGGTTTCGAGTCCAAATTTGATCGTATGGAGAAGATAGCTTTTTGGACCAGTTATAATATTAAATTTCAATTTAATTTTAGCGCATTTGCTTATGGTACGGCAAAATGATCACTCCAAACATTAGGAAAATTGAAATCCGATAATAATATAATATTACGGATCCAATGAAACTTGTTTCGTCGAATTCCGAGACTGTGCCTCGGACAGCTATTTTTAAATATCGATTTAAACGATACAATTTCAAAACTGAACAAACCACTTCCAAATTCAATTCTAAAAATTCCAGTACCTTCAGAATTATCAATATAGATTTTTCAAGCCTTGAAAATATTTTTAATCAGCTTAAAACTGAAGATTCAAATTTTTACCCAACTGTAATAAATTAAATTCAATAATTAAATTGCCAAATTCATTCTGATATTTGAATTTCAAATTAAACTATCATTCGAATATTTAAACTCAATTAAATATTCACATTTCAAATGTCAAAAATTCAGGGTCGTTACAGGAATCATATATATAATATAATATTTTATATGCATTGGAAAAAAAACCCAAAACACTACACGCCGTTCATATATACTTGTATATGCAGACACAAAATGATATAAACTTGTACACTTCATATATATAGCAGACCCCTTTATATATAAAGCCATGAATGAAATACATGACTCATATATATGCAGCAAATATATGTAAAGAAAAATACCCGACTGTATGAAGACAAACTATATGTTAAAATTTATATAAACAACATATCAGAGATATAAACTATTACCAGATACACATTATACACTTTATATTTTTATATGTACAATTTACAAATCAAAATAAATAAAAACAAATCAAATACTCTCAGACAGAAAGTAAATATCAACTTACAATATATATATATATATAAACTAACACATATATTTTAAATTGATATATAAACGAGATACACATATAAAAGCAGGTATATGCATAATATAACGAAATAGATTACAACTTATGTAAATAAATATATGTAAAAGTTTATGTAGACTACTAACATACTTTATATAGCTTAAGTAAACTTCATAACTGGATATACTTTATTTTATATATACTGTATAAACTTTAAAACTTGCGTATGTAATATTTATATAAATATACAAACTCCTTTAACATTTCATATAGCAGGTTTTTATACAAACTATAAATATATATCATCACTTCCCACTATAATATAAACAATATAGTATACATAAACACCAATATATGACTTGTATATATAAACGTACAAAGTATAAAGGATATAAGCTCATAACATATATAAACATTTATTTCGGCTGAGACAAAATAACATATATGTGGACTACCCAATACGTGCATGCTTCACAAAATATGCAGACTCATATACAAACTCGTATGAATAATTCACTTATACATATAAATCTTATAACCGAACAAGTGTAAGCTAACATATGTAACCCTATATACATATTTTACTGTAGGAATGTAAACTGTAAAAAAATATACAAAATTTCTTTTATAACCTACCCTACTATCTTTAAATATGCAGATAGTAAAAACAAAATGAAAGCAACCTTACATTAAGAAGTAGATAAAGGCCAAAGTGGTTGAGGTGGAAGGCTCGAGGTGAAGAGGTGTCATCGAGGTGAAGGGCGAGTGAAAGTGGTCACGGTGGGTGGCAGAGGCCGGTGCTCGGCGAAAGTTGTGGCGTACAGCGTTAAAGGGGATGAAGGCCGGAGAGTGAAGAAGTGGCAGGGTGGAGCATCGGCTATAGGGTGTGGAAAGGCCGGACGCGGAGATGGTGGAAGCGTTTGATGAGGCTGAGCCTGGGCGGTGAAGAAGGAAATGCGGTCGGAGCTGTTCGACGTTAGGCGATGGCCGAGGTTGATGGATGCTTGGCTACATGAATGAGGTAGAGGCGCGAGAGAGAGAGGAGGAGGTGTGGCTTGAACAAGAAGATGAATAGTGAATAGCTTTACAGAATAAATGCAAATGCCAGCTAACGTTTTCTCTTTCTACCAAAACTTTAAATATATGATATTATTAACTGATAGAAATAAAGTGGGAGAGTAGAAGCCAAAAATGAACGAACCAGCAAATGTTATAAATTCAACATGGGGAAAAGTAAAAGTCAAAAATAAATTCAGGAGTATAAAGAGGCTAGAGGCCATTAGAAATATTCACGTGAAATCTGAATGGACACAGGAAAATTCTAGATACGCAAAACGGATACCGATACGGTTACCGATTTCGCGGATTCCGCTGTGTACCGAACTTCAAAACATAGGATTGAATATAGCATAGAGATCAGCTCGATGAGACGATCAAAACGGTATACAGATATCAGTGGTATGATTGAATTATAAAATTTTGAATTTTCTACTAGCGGAAAATGCAGTAAAAACACACAAAAATAAGATCGACGAAGCAAAAGAAGTCCAAATTTGGAAAAATGAAAAATGACGTCTTAGTCAGAAGATGAATTAGAATTTTTCTATGTAAAAATATTCAGGTTTGGAAAAAAATTTATTATCATCAATTTTAACTGATATAAATTGAAATAAAATTACACTAGAAAATAAACTTCCAAATTATCTGATGAAAATTTACCAGTTGCTATGTCTAATTAGACGTATTTCAAATATTAAATTTTTATTTCAAAATTTTATTGTTTAAAATTTCACACAAATTCAATTAATTAAATAAATAAAACCACTGAAATTTACGGGTCGTTACATTGTCCGGGCGTAAGTTCCTTCATCTACCTCGTTCTTTATATTTGAGCTTTCTTCATCCAAACATCTAATACTCTCTCCATATCCTTGATAGATCTTCCCATACAAAACCTAACGAACGATCTTGCTCATACTTTAGAATTCTTGAAGGGGATCAGTCGTGACTTGAGAAAACCAACATACCTTCTTACCAATGCTTGACTACGATAATTTCACCTCCTCTACAACACAAGGAGCACTGTCCATAATCTGGTTCCTACCAAAGCGGCTCGAGCCACTACTGGTCCTTTTGCTTAGGAGTGTGACTTCGACGATGATAAACAGAGGAGTAAGGTAGGTCAAGAAGTCGAGGCATGGTGAAGAGGAAGAGGAGGAAAAAAGAGTCAGAAATCTAAGTGAGGAAGAGATAATAGGAGAAGAGACTGTAGGAGAAGCCGGGCGCAAAGAAATAGATAAAGGAGAGGATGAGGAAGAGGATGAGGTTGATGAAGTCGAGGAGTATAACATTAGTGAAGATGAATCATTTGGGGAGACATCCCCCAAAGCACCATGACTACTTCATCTCCAAAGCCAAAACGATTGGTAAACGGTAATCAAAGCTCCATCGCTTATACTTGAGCCATGCTCCAGTCTCATCGAAGAGTCAACCCCTCTAATGGGTTCATCCGCAAACATCTTTAGCTCTCTAAGTGACCTATGACTCTCTCCGACTTCCCTTTCGATTGGTTAAATGTAACATCCCGATATTTTCTACCATTCGTATCCACACATGTCGGACTTGAATTGCTCAAAATATCAAATTGTTAATTTATATTTGGCAAAACTCAGCATATATAGTAAATAAATAATCACAGAATCACAAACACAGAGTAATATAACTATAAGCACCGGAAACAAGAGAATAGTAGTTCATGAAGCTACCATTTATATATAACAGAGTTAAAACAAAATACAACATATATCTCGAATACACAGGAGTCTCGATAAATAGTCAAATAACAAATCTGAATACATCACTGGAATCAACTGAATATCTAAAAGTTGAATCGATAGTTGGATCTCCAAACGAAGCTCCAACTCCAAAGGTGAGTCTCAAATGCTGTGACACTCAGTCTGACCCGAGCGTAAAGCAAAACACAAAACACTCGAGTCAGGATTAACATTCTTATATCAATAAATCCAACTCAAGTGAAATATCAAATGAAATACAAGTAACTCAAAGGATGTTTAGGATAACCATCCTCTAAGGATCCGTGGAACTATCTACTATGTAGAAATATACGCTATTAACAACCAAACGTTATTATAACACCGTGGTCATTTCAAAATATCATACTTCAAAACCAAAATATCATATCCATTTCAAAACCATATCAATATGATATCATTTCTTACTTAAAATAACATTCATTTCAAAAATCATAGCACTTCAAAGTTATAACACTTTCGAAATTATAAAGCTTAGAGATTATAACACTTTGGAAATCATAACACTTGATAACATAATACTTTTAATTTCATAACTTTGAAATCATAACTTTCTACCTGAACAGTTTATATATTAATAATAGTATATATAATAAATAGTTTATATAAAAATAATATAAGTTAAAATAGTTATATTAAAATAATTAGTATATTAAAATAGTTTATATTAAAAATAGTTATAAGTTAAAATAGTTTATATTAAAATAATTTATAAAGTAAAATATATAAATAGTTTTAAATATAATTTAAAAATATTTTATATAATAAAATATCTTTCTCAAATTTCACAATCGATTCAAATCAACTCGAATTCCAAAATTCAAATTTAATTAAATCTCAATTCATAAATTTCAACTTAATTTAGTTTCTCAATAAACCATTTCAAATTATATCGATTTCAAATACAGAATTGAACCACAAAATAAACCATCTCAATTTCAATATATTTCAAAGCTTTAAATATTCCACGTTTCAAAACTAATTTTTGATAATTTCATATATATTTTAATTTAACTTCAGTATTATTTAGTTTTTTCACTAAATCAATCCAATATCATTTAAATAAACCTTAAAATACATTTTAAATAAACTAGATATTCCTTCAATTTATTTAAACTTGAAATATTTATTTAATCGCCTTAAACCAAAATCAAGTTATAAAATCATATCTTTTAAAAATCTCAAATTCAGTAAGTTCCAAATTGATTTAATTAAATAAATTCTTAATTAAATACAATTTCAAATAATTCCAAATTTATCTTCCCAACCTTAACTTATAAAAATCATTATAAAAATCTATTTTAAAATAAAATTTTAAATAAATACTTAAACATATTATATATTATTTAAATCAACTTTATTAAATTAAAGCTTATTATTAAATCTATTTATACTAAACTAATTTATACATATTTTAAAATAGTAAAATTATAAGTAAATTCTTAAAATTTATAATTTCAAACTAACTTAAAAATTTTAAAATTTCCAAACCATAAAATTTAAAATTAAGAATTTGACTATATATAAAATAACATTTATATACAATATTTTAAAAATCAATATTTATTAAAACCATATATTTCTTTCCAAAACCATAGAAATCATTTCCAAAATATTTATATATAGACCAACGGTGTCTATATATAATTTTCTATCCTATGGTCAAGTGATACGGATATTTATCATTTCAATCTGCAATTTAAATATATACGGGTATATATCTTTTCAACCCGCAATCCCAAATCCAATTTAATGAAAATCGCTTGGGTTTATCATTTCAACCCATAATGATTTTCTCCTATTCTACAAGTTTGTTCAGGTATGTATCATTTCAACCCATAGGGAATTCTATACTAACAGAGAACTTGCAGAGTGATAACAGATATGATAATAATATAACAGGCATATAACATCAATATAAATAACAGATAATGGTGTTAGATGTCACAGGTGAACAGATACAAATAATGGCATATATATAGCAATGTAAATAAACCAACAGCAGCATTATTCAACTGTCGTTTCAATTGAAATCAAATTTAATAAATATAAGAGCGTTAATCGTGAGTGATTGCTTACCTTTCGAGGCTAGAGAGTTTGACAATAGAACAATCTACGAGTTCCAAAGCAACGCTAGATGGACATGATTCGACGAACAAAGCTGATAAATAGGAATTGACAAAATCAAATCAGGACTGGATCGATGATGATAAATGGTATAAGTGAACTTATATATATCTATATATAACTATATATATAATCATATGCCAAATTCAAATGTATATTAAATTAAATATATATGTTTTTTTTCAAAATCATTGTTTTAAATTATAACACCTAATTAAAGTCAAACATATACAAAACACAATATCTATTAAAAATCAATATAACTTACTTTGTTATTAATATTACTAAACCCATATATCTATAAACTCGTTATAGTATAATATATATAAACTTATTATCAAACTGCCAAAGCTTCTTATATAAACTATATATATATGTGTATTAATATGACTTTTACATTATACAACTTACATTCATATTTAAAACAATGTATATATCATAAAAGTAAAAAAATTATCCAACCTGAAACCTATTATATTCATATATATACACTTTTCATACAAATATATATAACAAAGCTGAGGTAAACACTTATACTGCAAAATATATTTAAACTTACAAACTCTACAGATATATTTTAACAAGTATATACAAAACTTATATATATATATGTACTAACTGTAAAAAAATTATTTTTAAACTCATATTCTATATATACTTAGTTTGAAAGTTTGACACAAAATATATATATATATACAGAAGAAAAGACAAAACATGGTATAAATATACTTTAAAATATATATACAGGTTTCAAACAAATCCCACTATATATATACTAACTGCAAATTTACTTTGAAAACTATATATATAAACTCACGTTATCATATACATATAAAATTAAAATCCAAAACTGTAAATTGTAGATTTTATATATATATATATACACACACATACATACATACACCGACCGAACATATATATATACAACCTATGTATATTTAAAACTAACAGATAGATATAAGTATTACCTATAAATAAAAAGATGGAAGCTAGGCAATGGAGGAGATGAAAGGAAGGGCCACGTGATTGGGTGTTCGGCTGTCGCAAGGCGGAGTAGCAAAGGTAGGCTCGGAGCAAGGTTCAGGCAATAGGAGAAAAACAAAAGAAAGCAAACTTATTTTTTTCATGTAAGAGAAGGTTAAGGGAATCGGCTGCTGCATGGCTATGGGATCGGATTTTGCACAAGCAAGGGTGTGGGAAGAGTGAATGGAGTCGAGATCAGGTGGGGAGTTGCTGCGTTCGAAGGAAAAAGAGCTCATGTTGGATGAGGAAGGCAGTTGGTGGTAATTCGGCACAGTGGGGTTGGCCGATGGCTCTGGGAGAAGAAGGCTCGCACGAAAATTTTTGAGCAGGATTAATGTATATATTAACATGTAATATAATACTGTATTCCATTAGAGAAGAAAATAGAAAAAATAAAAGTGGAAGGGAGCCAATAAAAATGAACAGATCATAAAGATGGAAGTGAACAGAAAGTGAAGGGACACCGATAATAAATTACAACCATGGAATCAAAAAGTTAGCACAAATTCAGGGATTTATTAATTGCAAATAGCTGTTGGATTTGTGCAGGTAAGTAGATGAAAAGGTAGATGGAAACCAAAAGGTTTTAAAACGGGTACTGATACGGTCCGACGTTTTACAGGTTCCGCCGCGTACCAGACTTCAAAACACAGAATTGAATATACCGTAGAGATCAACACAGCGAGACAATCAAAATGGTATACATATATCAGTGGTAGGACCATCCTATCAAAAGTCGATATTGGTACCGAAAATGCTGCTAAAACGTTGGAATTAAGATAAACGGAACAATAGCAGTTCAAATCTGAAGAAACAAAATATGACGTCTCACTCAGAAGATGATTAATAAATTTATTGTATAAAAATATTCAGTTTTAGAAACATTTTATTATCATTAAATAATAACTGATTTGAATTTAAATGAAATTACACAATAAAATAAACTTCAATATTATCAGATGAAAATTTACCATTTGCTATGTTTAAATAGACGTATTCCAAATATCAAATTTTTATTTCCAAATTCAAATAATTGAAATTTCACAAAATTCAGTTAATTACGTTAATAAAACCATTAAAAATTTACGGGTCGCTACATTAAATTTCGAGGATATCCTTAAAACCAGCCCCCGCAAATTCAGCTTCCCATAAGAAAATATTTTTACACCCACTGAGGGTGATGAGACTCCATCTTTGAACCCTTTCGAACATGATCCGTAGGTTATATTGGGAATGTCAACACTTCACACACTCCTAGGATCATGAGCACAAATACTTAGTACTCAATCTTAATCCAACACTTTAGTTTTGATATAACTCTTTTCCTTTTCAAGTACAATAGGGAGACAACATTTTGTAAAACTTCATCAAGGTGTTTGCCAACACCACTCTTCAACTCTTGAGTCCTATTATAACCATCATGGTTGATATCAAGAGTTAGATGTTAAAAGGAAAAGGTGGAAGGAACAAGAAAAGTGTGATGCTGAGGAAACGTAGCATCGACGTGAGACGCAAAGGTAATTGTATGACCGCTCTAGGTGCGACTTCGATTCCCACTTTCGACAACTCTCGTAGACTCACCCTTGACAGCAGTGATAATCTTCCTACCATGTCCCTCCTCTGCCAACTCGACCTACCACAACTGCTATCTTAGCTCCCTCTCAATCCAAAGCCGTCTGCCGTACCCAATATATGTAATCCCAAAGCTAGTAAAGGAACTTCAACTAGCTATTCTGCTCCTCCACCCCCTCCCCTCGAAGGTCAATCCAGTGTTATCACAACTAGGATGCAAACGACTCTAGCTAGCTATTTTCTTAAGGGGGTTATGTTCTATTGAAATATTAAGGACTTCCCTCATAGTTATGCTAATGAAGACCTTGCTAGACTTGAGGAGGCCATCGAGCAACTCTATGAATGGAAGAAACTCACTAAGGGCCCCTTTTATGTTAACCGGGCTAACAAGTTGATCATCCGTTCCTTTGACATGGAGAGGGCTGATCACAATAGGATGTGTGAAGGCTATAAATAAGAACTGGCTACAATCACGAAGGATAGATATAAAAAGAAAAAGTTCGGCAAGGACTCAAAAAAGAATGGCCGAGCTGTCTAAGGCTTACACGTAAGTAGGCCTGTCAACGGATACTCTCAGACACGGGTAGTGCCATATCCATATTCGTTTCAAAAATCATTTTCGGATATCATATATCCGTATCTATGGATGCGGACGGATATCAGATATTTATCGAATATTTTTCGACCAGTTCATAACCAATAAATCTAAACAAATAAATAGAAAATTTTAATTTATTATAAATCCATTTTTGTAAGAAATATACAAAAAATAATAAATACACTAAGAAAAATAATTTTAAGCGGTAAAAGTTAATTTTATATACATATTAATTTTTTTATCTAGATAAAATTGTTAACGACAATCATTTTATGCACTAAAATACATAAAAAATAATTATAATCTTGATAAAAACCGGACGGATAATTATCAAATACGGATATGACCATACCCGTATTTGTATCCGCTTTTCGGATATCAAATAATTTTTCATATTTTGGATACAGATATAGACGAATTTCAGATTTTTCGAGTACTCATTGACAACCCTATGCGTAAGAGACCCCAGTAATAAATTCACAGCACTACAAGAACATATGCTTTTGACAGTAGTTTGGAACAACATTCAATCGCTAAGTGTTGTTAACGGAATAAAAAAATTTCATTTTATGCAAAGTTGGGATAAATACACACAAAGCGCGAGAATTATAATTTTACTTAAAAAAAAGGTGGTTCCCATCTCTCCACTTCTAACAAATATTTAGAAAATCTATCCCCCAAATCCAATCAATGTCACTCTCACCAATTTCATCCCTAACCCTACTCCTCTATATAAACCCCAACATCTCCATCCACATCATGATATAATCCCTGTTGTCAAATTCAGTGATGCATGAAGAAGAAGAAGAAAATCTGCCAATTGTGAGAGCCTCAAAATCGGCGAGCTTCATAGTTTTAGTTCTTATTTTTGTGATATTTTAAAATGGTTTATTTCATATATTAAAATGAATTAATCTTGTTAAACTAGTTTATCATAGTTTGCATTAGTTTTTGTGCAAATGATTTCAGAAAGAATATTCTGTAATTTGTTGTTAAGGAACAAATATTATGTACATAATATCATTCCTCCTTTTCATCTTGCAATTGTTCTGCATCATCAATATATAGTTAGGAACTTTGAAATCTATTCAGTTAGGTTGGGTTTTTCCACTTTAGTATTGATTGTAATTTGTCAAGTTTTAATTTTATCTTTCATTTAACAGATTTGGCTTAACCGGTACTGTTTTTTTTACAAGGAGGCAAGCATATAAGGTTTTATTTAATAATGCATAAATACCGTAACCAATTTTATGGAGAATATTTTTAATTCATGATATGCTTCTTCGATTAATTTTTTTAGAAAATTTGCAGAGTAAATAATGTTTCTCCTACCCTTCAAAATTTTAGGGTAGTCAAATTTAGAGTTGATAGTCATAATAGTTATGTGTGGCTGTTGAAGCCATGAAAGTGATTTGAATGCATTCATTCATTTGATGCTTCTTCCTTTAATTTACCCTTAATTTACTCTTTTGATATGTTTACAAAGGAATTATTTGAAAATGCATACAAGAAGAAATGGTTGAACTACCTTACAAACTAGACTTGCTTTTGTTTCCATAATTTCTTTAAAAATTACACTACAATGTGTGGGTATTAGTACTTCCTATTTTATAAACATGTTGATTTACTTAAGACGGTGCATATAAAGACCTGTATTAAGATAAGATCATGAACTAAAAAAATTCATAGAAAATAAATTTTAATGCTTGATGAACAATGAAAACCATGTGATAAGGTAGGATGTTGCTTCTATTGTAATTATAAATAAACAAGTAATCATTATATCAAGTCTTATATATGTGGTTGTACATAGACAAAACCTAAAGAACTGCACTTATATGAACAACTAGTCATAATAGACTGATGACGAGAGGCCTCTAAAAATATTATCCATCTCAGACCCTTGTAATTTTCTTTCGATCTTATTTTAATACTATCTTCCTCTGTAAATCTCAAAAATCCCATGTATCTTTTTCTGGATTTATCATCTAATTGATGTAGAATCACAAAATGAATATAAGTTCTCTTAATCCTTTTCTACTTTTAGACATAAATATATTTTCTGCTTTTTTTCTATTTTAATATGGCTTAAGGCAGAGAATGGCTTGAGATAGCAAATGGTTGGATAAGTAGCAGTTTTAATATAAACATGCCAATTTGTAAACAGTTGAGTGTATACTCAATTGTGTCATGGTAAACTTAAGACAGCGCTTTAGTCATCCTATATATGAATCAAAATTAATGGATCTAGTTACCTAACTTGATTTAATACCCTAAGTTTAATATTAATTTTTGTTTTTGTTTCCCTTAGTGTAGGCTCAGTGAATCGTAGAAGCTGTTCTGAACTTGCTAAGTAAGGAGATATTAAAGGGTTTTTGGTTGGAGGCGCTTCTTTGAAGGTATACACATATATACCCTATAAATTTCCTAATATGATAAGTATAACTACTATTACTTTGTCTGATCCTTTGTTTCTCATAATTTTGCATACAATCTTTACATGACATGAGCACCTACCATTTATATTAAGTTGCACCGACAATGGCTTAACGAATGAAATAAGATAATTGACTCAGCAAACCATAACAACCGCACATATGAAAGTAGTGGTATTTCTCATAACAGGTCATCACATACAAGTCTAAATAGCAGCTTCTTGGGCCAACACTTCAGCCCAATATCAAATGTAATATCATAGTATAAATGTAGATCGTATATGATGTGAACAGGTATGTAAAAAGCCTTTTAGTATTTGTAAATCAGAGATAGAAAATCAATATAATCATACTTTCAATTCTTTCTTGGTATCAGAGCACAAGAATTGCTTAATAGCAAATCACGTCATTCCATTAATCTCTTAGAAGAAATCTCATCATAGAGATTAGGATGCACTTTTTAGATCATCAGAGAATCAAGATTCTCTTCATCTGATCATGTAAGATCAATCATACCTGAGTCTCATCAAGATCCGTATCCTTCTCTTCAGTTTAAGTTCACGCATCTGTTGTGCTTCACCAAGAAGGCAACTGCCAGAGATATAATCATCACTCATTTGATTTTTGGCTGCATGTAGTACCTAAATCTGTTACCCTTCTTTTAAATTATCTCAATTTAGTCCAATTCATCTAATCTAATCAATTCGTGAAAATGGTGGAAGGAGAAATTGATAACTCAGAAGCAAGAACCACCAGTTCAACACCTCAAACAACAACCACCCAAGATCTTATCAAAGCCATAATCAAACCCCAAAGTCAACTAGTCGGGGTACAACTAGATGAAAGTAATTATCTCCTCTAGAAATTCCAAATAAAGACAACAATTAGGGGTTATGGTTTAGACGATCATGTTCTTGGAACATTGGTCACTCCATCAAGATATACTGTAGATCAAGATGGAAAATTAGTAAGCAATCAAGAATATATAAATCATCAAAGGCAAGATAGCTTAATCAGTGCATGGTTATTGTCATCCATAAGTTCAAACATACTGCCACGATTAATTGGATGCAAAAGTGCACATGAGATATAGTCAACAGTAGAGCAAGTATTCAATGCTCAATCTGCTGCAAGAATCATGTATTAAAAAAGGCAATTGCAAAGCATAAAGAAAGAAAACTTATCAATGAGAGTATTTGACCAAGATCAAAACATTGTGTGATCTTAGTTAGCATCTGCAGGCCATAAAATTTTAGATACTGAGCAAGTTTTATGTATATTAAGTGGATTAAATGAAGATTAAGAGGCTATGGTAGCAGTAATATTTTCAAAGGAAACAACTCCAAGCATTCAATATGTCCATTCTACTCTTCTTGCTCATGATGATAGAATAGAGCAAAAAAAATCAATAACATCAGATTTTTCAGTTAATTTCATCAGTAACAGTAAATTCAAGAATCAAGAAAGGAACAACAATAGTAGAAATCAAACAAATGGTCAAAGGGGTGGTCAATCTTTTAGGTCCAGAGGCAGAGGTGGAAGATACAACAACAGTAATAGACTGAGATGTCAGATTTGTGAAAATTTTGATCATGTAGCCAATAAATGCTATTTCAAATTTGATGCTAACTACACGCCATCGCAACAAAGCAACAACAATTCAAGAAATTACAATCTCAGTGCTAATATGATCAATGCATATCCAGATTCTAAAGAACAACCAAAAACCAGAAGTAATGATGCAACAAAGATTGATGACATTCAAGATGAAAGCTGGTATCCAGATTCAGGCGCTACCAATCATGTAACAAACAACCTAAGCAATCTAAACTTGGGATGCAAGGAGTACAGAGGTAAGCAATTAATTCATATGGGTAATGGTGAATCCATCAAAATTACACACACTGGAAATGCAAGTTTTGTAGGCACAAAACAACTTTTCCTTAACAATTTGTTAGGAGTTCCATCAATTAGAAAAAACTTATTAAGTGTTTCACAATTTGCAAAGGATAATTGTTAGCACCAAAATTGGTCACTAACCTCGTAGAGAAAGATTATGTAGAGAAATAAGTGATGAAGGTAAATTAAACAGAGAAGACAATGCTAATCTAAATGCAGAAAGTAAGAACACCAAATTTATAGTGGTTCAGCGTAATTGCCTACGTCCACTTTGAGGTTAAACTTTATTGATCTTCTTAATGATTGATTACAAATACAATTCGTAGATCAAATGCTTGAATGAAGTTGTTAAGTAAAGAAGATGAGTCTGAAAAATGGCAGAGTCTCCCCAGTGTTCTCCCCAAAAAAAGGTCCCTCTTCACTATGACCCTGCCCCTCTATTTATAGACAAAGATGGGCTGGACTTCCTAGGTGGGCTCGATCGCCGATCACTCTAGCCCAAGTATAGTGGTCGTTGTATGCCGAACCAAGTAGGCCGAACACAATGATGCCGGACCACCCTTTCTATGCCGAACATTATGTTTGATGTGTGGGAAGTGTGGAATGGTTGTCAGTCGAAGCCGAACGTGCCTCTGTCCGAAGCGCTTGACCGAACAATGCTCTCTGGCCGAACGATGCATTCTAGCCGAACAATCCCTTTGGCCGAACGATCCTCCTTGGCCTAACGTGCCTCCTGGCCGAACGATGCATTCTGGACGAACGGTTCCTTCGGCCGAACGATCCTCCTTGGCCTAACGTGCCTCCTGGTCGAACGATGCATTCTGGCCGAACGGTACTGTTATGTCGAGTAGTCATATACGCCGAATGCCTTCTAATGCCGAGTACTCCTGGATGCCGAGTACTACGCCGAGTACTTCTAGATGCCGAGTTCCACTGGATGTCGAGTACTACCCCGAGTACTTCTAGATGCCGAGTATTATCTGATGCCGAGTACTATCTGATGCCGAGTACTATCTGATGCCGAGTACTATCTAATGCCGAGTGCTAGTTGATGCCGAGCGCTACGCTGAGTACCATGAGATGCCTAGTGCTACCTGATGCCGAGCACTAGTTGCCTGGTCAAATCTCCAGGAAACACTTGCCCCCCAAAGTGTATCGCGTGGCCGAACGTGGTACGCTTTGAATCATGTAACCTTTTCGTCTCGTCTTAGACCCTTGACTAACCTCGAATGGAGATGCCCTTTTGTGAACTCTAGCGGTTTAGATGTGTGCCGAGCGTGTTCTAAATGCCGAATGAGACATTTGTAACCGAACGATGCTTCCTTGCCGAACGATACTTCATTGCCGGACACCATTATGCGTCGATGCCGAATGATATGACCTTGACCGGTTCCACCGGATATGGCCTTTTCGACTTCTTCTGTTTCCCTATAAATGCCAGCACCTCTATCCTTCTTTTCCTTTTCACACTTCCAATACCTCTGCCTTGCCTCTGCCGAACCTATCAACATACAACTCGCCGATTCTTCCCAAGTTTCTTCCTTACCAACTAGGTACCGATCCTTTCATCTCAGTACAACCTTTATGCTCGAACTCCCTTAATTGATGGGATAAATCGAGCCTTGGACAAAATGTCGAGTCACACGACGAGTGGTGGTAGGAAGTGTAAATATAGATGAGTTTTTCCAAAAATCAATGATAGACACACTGTGGTTCGGCATAGGCATTTTATGCCGGACTAGATTGGTGGAGGTAGAAACATGGAGTAAGTAGGAGATGACTAGGGGCATTGAGCGGTCTGGTCTGGTACGACTTGCCGAACGATTCGCCCTCGTGGTTCGGTGTGGATGGAGGAAGAGGCGAGGCCAATGTTGAAGACAACGTGCCGATGGTCATTTCAGCCGAACAGTCACAAACACTGTACCATACTCAGGCTAAAACACGCCGAACAAAACAAGGCCGAACGATCCCTTTAGCCGAACAATGCATTAGCCGAACAATGACTTTAGCCGAACAATGCTTTTGCCGAACCAGGACTTAGCCGAATAGTGACTTTAGCCGAACAATGACTTTTAGCCGAACAATTACTTTAGCTGAACAATGACTTAGCCGAACAATGACTTAGCCGAACAAAGACTTAGCCGAACAATGACTTTAGTCGGATAATGCTTTAGCCGAACAATGACTTTAGCCGAACAACGACTTTAGTCGAACGATGACTTTAGCCGAACCAAAATCTTAGCCGAACAATGACTTAGCCGAACAAAGACTTTTAGCCGAACAGTGACTTTAGCTGAACAGTGACTTAGCTGAATAATGACTTGGCCGAACAAAGACCTTGCCGAACCAAAATTTAGCCGAACACTCATTAACTATATCTACCCGTAAAGCAAAACAAGAAACAGGGCCCAAGCATTCTAGCATATGTGAAGCCGACCCGGATCGCTAACTTCTTAGCTTCAGTAAACGTAAATCTGAACTTAGATTATCATACGTTTTCTGGATCTGGAATTGCAATCGCCAAAAGGCAGGCTTCTGGGGATGGTCAGCGATGACGGTCTCCGAGGGAGATGACTTGATGCTCAGTTTTATAGCAACAACTTTGCGACCTTCAAACTTTCAACACTTTTACACGATTGCTTGCACTAGATCACACACCACACGGGGGGATATTCGTGTTGTTAACTCTAACGTTCAACGTTTTTTCAAGTATAGTTTTCGTAGGCACTTAAACAGATTCATTATTTATTGGGGATGTCTATGAAGTCTAGCTCCACCACCATATCTGACAGGCCTGGGCCGTCATCAAGGCAAGAAGCCGCTGATACTTCAAATCCGTCGACTTCCCCTGCCCATAACTTAGCACCCGATTCCTTGGAGGCAACAATTCTTTTAGACAACCCGATCGATTCACAAGCTTCAAAGATCAATGAAGCCGCACTTCGACGGATATGCTCCATTCACGGGATTCCTTTCGCCGATGTGTTAGCCCCTTCGCAACATGATCGTCCTCACCTACCCCTAGTCGGATATACCACATGCAACAAGTTCATGTGTTGGATGGGCAGCGTGCCTCCGTTTAATTTATTCCTCCGGGACGTGTTGCAGTACATCGATATTGCTTCATCGCAGCTGCATCCGAACGGTCACGCGTTTCTATATGGGACCTATCTACTCTTTATGGCCGTCTTCTCTAGACCTCCAACCTCTGGCGACATCAGATACATCTATATGATCAAGAAACGGAAAGACAGCCCTTCCTTCATGTTCCTCGAGTCATACCACAAATGCCAAATCTTGACAGGAGCATGCAGTAAATTCGCCCTGTACAAACAGGAATGGTTCTACGTGCGTTGCCCTCCTGGTTTTGCGAGGAGATAGGTTGAAGGCAGTAAGTCTCTTTGCTGAGTCATCATTCGCGTTTAATTGGAGTCATGCTTTTTCTAACTCCTCGTTTCATCTTTTCAGGTATCAACCCGCGTCCGGAGGGTCGAGGATATTCTGAGGCCGTTGAGGCCATTAGAGCTCTTCCTGCAAAGGAACGAGACATCCGAACCATCATTTCGAATGAATCATTGTCAAGGTTCGGCTTGCTAGCCCCAGGTCGTCGGATTAGCCTTCCGGAGGGCGCCTCCATTCCCAAGCCAGCATCCGGTAAAGGGAAAAAACAGGCCGGATCGCCATCACGCCGCACTCTCGATACGCACGAAGAAGGTGAGCGCAAAGAGGACGAAGCTCCTGAGACCCAAGGCGAGAATGTGGGCCCCGCTTGGAATCCGGCGGTCGAAGTTCATGATATTGAAACGTCATCCTCCCCTTCGAAGGGAAAGAAGAGGTTAAAATACAATATTCGAAAGGAGAAAGTTGGCGGCACTTCTAAAGATATGCCTATCCCGCCAGAGAAAGAGGCTTCCTCACAGCACCTGGAGAGTTCTCTAAGGGGTTTGTCGAATCTTTCCATCCCCGACGATATACTCAATTACGGGTTTGACGATCCTGAAGCCCTCAAGTTTTCTTCGCCCGCTAGAGGAAATGCGGGAGTTCAACTCCCAGTCCAGGGAGACAATACTCCGATTAGTAAAGACAAAAGAACTGGTCTGTCGGGGGGAACACTAGGACACACACGCACATACGCATTCCATCATACACTTCAAGTTTTTTCTTGTTTCCCGGATCTTTCTTAACTCGTTGTTATTTCTATTCTTTGTAGGTGACATGGGGCGCTCTCACGGATTCGATCGCCTCCATGGCTCTTCCATATTTCATCATTTCGGACGGGATTCAGGTTCGGGCAGACGCAGGGACAGAGACGATTGTGAAGATAGAGACAACCGTTCCCACGATTCGTCTCATCGTAAGAAGGCATATTCCCAATCTTCTCAGTCCCGTGATCCTCTTCCTCCAACCGAGCCGGATAGAGAGAAGTCTTTACAGAAGGGGTCCCAACCCGATGCTCCTTGAGAACAACACTCTGGTTCGTCGAGTACGAGGCAAATTCGGGAGCAACGAAAAAGAGCAGAACTTCCAAGGCCTCCTCCCCCTACTCCTGCGGTTGACCCAACTGTAGCGGAAAAGATGGTCGATCTTAAGTCCAAGTTTCCAAAAATTTGCTTCGATGGTCTGAAGTTCCTCCCGGCTATTCACCATATCCCTGGGCACGTGAAGCAGAGTGCCATTGCCTGTAATAACGACATTTATGTTCAACATGACGCGTTTGTACACTTGGTTGAAAAGATCTCGGAGGTGTCCGTTGAGCGTCAATATGAGATTGATCGCCTGAAATTGGAGGCTGGCTGTGACAAGAACATCATCAAGCACCAAGACGAGGAGCTCGCTTCGTACAAGTCGAAGCTGGAAGCCGCTGAGCAAAGCGCAAAAGATACTGCTGAGGCAGTCGCTCGTTTAGAGGTGGCTCACAAGAAGGAACTTGATGAAGCAGTCCAGCGTAGCGGTGCCCTTGCCCTAGAAAAAGATTCCATCCAAAAAGAAAAGGACGCGCTCGCTATACAAGTCAAAGAGTTGAAGGAATTACTTTCCAAGGAGAAAGAGGACAAAGTAGCTGCTCAAGAAGAGTCACAACGATACTGTGATGAAATTGTTGCTACTCGGCTCCTAAAAACGAAGCTCGATGACGAACTTGCTGGGGTTGAAAAAATGAAGGACGAAGCCCGTGAAGAGGGCAAAAGAAAAGCTGCGGAGGAGATTGATTCTCGCCTCGAGGCGGCCGCAGAAGCCGGCAGGGAAGAGGTCAAGTGCATGTTTGACCCGTTGATTGCTGAGTATGGAGCCCGCGTCCTTATGCACCGCGACTTGACATTCTTGGGCGATGGCTATCTCGAATCCCTAGCTGTGGCCTGGGAAACTTTGGTGAAGATTAGGAAAATCGAGTCGAGCTCTGAAGAGGTCGATGAGGATGCCTTGGTGAAGGAGTTTCTTAGGGGGAATGAGCTAGTGGATTTATCCGCAGCTTTGGCGCTTTATAACAAAGGCTCTCCCCTTCCGAAAGAGAAAAGTGATGAAGCTGGCCCGTCTGGGGCTGAGACTACGGCTCCTCATATTGCTGCTCCTCCCGCTGCTCAACCGACCGATCGGCCGACACTTGACCCGTTCGAGCAGCATGCCGGCTATGATCCTGAAGATCCCGGGCTTGGCGTTCACGTGCTATCTCCTATTCTGGTGGGTGAAACCCCACGCGCAACCGATAGCCAACCAGAACCCGGTAGGAAACTCTTCTTTTCTAGAAGTCAAAAGATCTTGTTATTTTCCAGCATTTATTCGTTCTAATGTTCTTTATGTTTTCATGCAGGCTGCTCTGATCGCGAGCCAACTCCGAGGAGCGATGACGCCAAGGAGGAGGCAGAGAAAACAAGCGATGTTGCTCATGCGGAGTAACTCCTGGCCCTGACGCTCAAGTGATCGGGGCGCTAGATGATGACAAGCTTGACACTTCGTCTCCTGCCGAAGGGAGCGATGAAATCGAAATCACCGGCGCCTCTGAGCATACCTCAAAGATGAGCATGAAGGAACGCCTCGCCGAAGAGGAGAAGAAAAAGGTCAAGGTCAAAGTCGAACCGAAAATACTGGAACTTACTGACCCGCGGAACAGACCTCTGAAAATCATTCCCCCGGGCAGGTTTAAACCACTGGATGTTCCGTCTCCTACTCCTGACTCAGCTTCTTTAGCAAGCAAGAAATCCAAGAAAAAGCGTGAAGGAGAGGAGTCGTCGGAAAAAACAAAGGAAGACAAGAAGAAGAAACCGAAGAAATAATCGATACACTCGTTCAACGAGCTTCTTGCTTAAGTCTTGTAGCTTCTTTTATCTTTTGTAGCTTGTAGTTTGTATAGATAGGTTCTTAACTCTGAGTTTTGTAGGAGTAACTGTGTAACCCCATTTTGAACTATTGAATGAAGTTTAGTTTCTTTTTCGTTTGAACGATTCTCTTACTTTTCTTTGGTTTACTGACTGACCGTGGTCATAACTCAAGTTCTTTAGGAGTTGCATTATTTCCCAGTCCATTCTCGTGTTGTTCAAACATTTCCAGACGTGGCATACTTCTCGTTCCACATTTCTCGAGTACTTGGACTTTTTTCTAAATCTGCGCTCCGGGGATTTAGAGTAAGTTGATCCGCGTTCAGGGGATTCGGAGGTTCGCATCGTTTATACTCTAGTCCGCACTCTGGGGACTTAGAGTACTCCGATCCGCGCTCTGGGGATTCAGAGATTTGAAATCGTTTATATTCTAGTCCGCGCTCTGGGGACTTAGAGTACTTCGATCCGCGCTCTGGGGATTCGGAGATTTGAAATTCGTTTATACTCTAGTCCGCGCTCCAGGGACTTATAGTACTCCGATCCACGCTCTGGGGATTCAGAGATTTGAAATCGTTTATACTCTAGTCCGCGCTCTGGGGGCTTAGAGTACTCCGATCCGCGCTCTGGAGATTCGGAGATTTGAAATTCGTTTATACTTTAGTCCGCGCTTCGGGGACTTAGAGTACTCCGATCCGCGCTCTGGGGATTCAGAGATTTGAAATCGTTTATACTCTAGTCCGCGCTCTGGGGACTTAGAGTACTCCGATCCGCGCTCTGGGGATTCGGAGATTTGAAATCGTTTATACTCTAGTCCGCGCTCTGGGGACTTAGAGTACTCCGATCCGTGCTCTGGGGATTCAGAGATTTGAAATCGTTTATACTCTAGTCCGCGCTCTGGGGACTTAGAGTACCCCGATCCGCGCTCTGGGGATTCGGAGATTTGAAATTCGTTTATACGAGTTCGTGCATTGTAGAGGATAATGTAGTTCTAGTAACTCATCACCCGACTATGAGATATAGAAACATTAGTAATTCGTGGAAAATAGGGCTTCAAGCCTTTATTAATGAAAAACAACTAAACTGCTTGATTACATGGTTAAAAGGAACTAAGTTGCGAGTGAATGAAAACATACAGGAAA
Organism: Allium fistulosum; assembly: GCA_030737815.1. Taxonomy (NCBI): domain Eukaryota; kingdom Viridiplantae; phylum Streptophyta; class Magnoliopsida; order Asparagales; family Amaryllidaceae; genus Allium; species Allium fistulosum. Next base: position 536,982,511 of record CM060901.1, on the reverse strand, counting down.
TAACTGTGCCTAAAACAGGAAAGAAACATACTAAATGTAATAATGTCGCAAATGCTCGATGTTCCACGCCCAGGGGAGTGTCACGCCATCAACGGTCGCTAGCTTGAACGTTCCCTCTCCAAGCTTCCGTTCAATGACGTACGGACCTTCCCAGCTGGGATTCATACACGAAGGTACCGGGAAAACTCGTTTCAAAACGAGATCACCCACATCAAATATCCTTGGGCGGACTCTGCCATCGTAGTAACGCTTGACTCGGTGCCTATGTGCTGCCGCCCTTAATTCGGCCTCTTCACGTTTTTCATCGATACAATCTAGTGATTCCAACAAGAGGTCCTGATTCGTCTTGGGATCATAATATGTCACCTGATGCGATGGAACTTCAAGTTCCACGGGTATAACGGCTTCAGAGCCGTATGTCAAGGCGAATGGAGTGTGGCCGGTCGCGAACTTGTGGGTAGTTCTATAAGCCCATAACGGTGTCGGGAGTTCATCTACCCACTTGCCTCCGACTTTCTCCAGATGCTTCTTCAGTATTGACTTGATTATTTTATTAACGGCCTCGACTTGTCCGTTGGCTTTTGGGTGTGCAACGGCGGCGAACTTCTTCTCGATGCCATACTTTAAACAGAACTCTTTGAACTCTCTGCTTTCAAATTGCATCCCGTTGTCTGTAATGATGGTGCGAGGAAGGCCAAAGCGGCATATAATGCTTCGTACAACGAAGTTAATGACCTTTTTAGAGGTGATTGTGGCCAAGGGTTCCACCTCAGCCCATTTTGTGAAATAGTCGACTGCAACTATCGCGTATTTCGCACCACCTTTGGATATAGGCAAAGAGACGATTATGTCGATTCCCCAGATTGCAAATGGCCAGGGACTAACCATTTGTGTGAGTTCCGTTGATGGAGTCCTCGGGAATTTCGCATATCTTTGACACTTGTCACATTTCCTTGCGTAGTCTGCAGCGTCCCGATTCACGGTCGGCCAGTACTATCCATAGCGGAGGATCTTTTTTGCTAGCGTTTGCCCCCCGGTATGGTCGCCACACTCCCCTTCGTGAACCTCTTTCAAGACTCGCTTTGTCTCGTCATGAGCGATGCACCGTAATAAGGGGACTGAGAACCCTTTTCGATACATTAATCCATCCTGCATCACGTATCGCGCGGCCTTTCGAAGGATCTGTCGTCTTTCGCTCCTTTTTTCTGGTAAATCCCCGGTTGTCAGGTACAGTTTGAACGGGGTGATCCACGACTCCTTTTCGATTTCTGTTTCCAACACATGGTCAACTTTCATCTCGTCTATGCTCGGGGCATGCAAGGCCTCAACGGGATACAATCCCATTTGCTGCACATCGCCTGTGATTGCAAACTTAGCCAACAAGTCGGCTTCTTTATTCTGTTCGCGCGGGACATGTGAAATGTTATAACGCTCAAGATTTGACAGTAGTTCTTGGACCTGAACAAGGTACGGAGCAAGCTTCCGTCCCTTCGCTTGGTAATCTCCCCGCACTTGGTAAACCACCAACTGAGAGTCACAAAAGATTTCAACTGATTTGATCCCGAGTTCTCCGACGAGCTTCAAGCCAGCAATCAGTGCTTCATATTCTGCTTCGTTATTTGTAGCTGGGAAGTCAAGCTTCAAAGCATAACAAATTGATCGATTTTCCGGAGTTATAAGAACTACACCCACGCCGGAGCAATGGTCGTTTGATGCCCCATCAGTGTATAATTTCCAACGAACGGGGGGAATGACGTCATGATTATCTGGTTCTATGGGTATGGTAAACTCAGCGATGAAATCTGCTAATGCTTGTCCTTGTATGGCCCTTCGTGGCAAGTAGACGATATCGAACTGGCTCAACTCGATGTTCCATTTCAGCAATCTTCCGGAAGTTTCTGGTCGTTGGAGTACCTGCCGCAGGGGTTGATCGGTATAAACACTGATTGAGTGTGCTTGAAAATATGGGCGTAGCTTTCGTGATGCAATCACCAAGCAATAGGCCAATTTCTCGATTTTAGGGTAATTTCTTTCTGCCCCCGTTAAACGCTTGCTAACATAATACACCGGCTTCTGGATTCGGTCCTCCTCGCAAACTAAAGCCGCACTTATCGCATGTGGGGATACAGCCAAGTATACGTACAGCATCTCGTGGTCTACTGGTTTTGACAGCACTGGTGGACTCTCCAGATGCCTCACCAGATCCCGAAATGCTTCCTCACAATTAGACGTCCATTCGAAGTTCCTCTTCCCTTTCTTTATTATATCAAAGAAAGGGATGCACTTGTCAGTTGCCCTGGATATGAATCGACTTAGCCCAGCTACTTTTCCATTCAAGCTCTGTACCTGCTTTATAGTCCTGGGTACTTGCACATCTCGAATAGCTTGGATCTTTTCGGGGTTTGCTTCAATTCCCCTAGCATTGACGATGAATCCCAAAAACTTCCCCGACGCAACGCCGAAGGAACACTTCAGAGGGTTGATCTTCATCCCATAATATCTGAGTATGTCAAACATTTCAGCCAAGTCTCGAATGTGGTCGTTTGACTGTCGTGACTTCACGAGCATGTCATCCACATAGACTTCCATCGTTCTACCAAGCTGGTCTTTGAACATTCGATTCACCAAACGCTGATAAGTCGCTCCTGCGTTTTTCAATCCGAAGGTCATTACTACATAGCAATATAGCCCGACATCTGTGACGAAGCTGGTGTGTTCTTGGTCCGGAATATGCATCGGGATTTGATTGTAACCCGAGTATGCATCCATGAACGATAACAGCTCGTGTCCGACAGTGGAGTCGACCAACTGATCAATCCTAGGCAATGGGAAACTGTCCTTGGGGCACGCTTTGTTCAAATCGGAATAGTCTACGCAAGTTCTCCATTTCCCATTTTCCTTTTTCACCAGCACAGGGTTCGATACCCATTCAGGGTAGAGGGCGTCGCGGACGAACCCATTGGTTTTGAGTTTGTCCACCTCCTCTCTGAGAGCAGCGGACCTCTCTGGGTCCATCCCTCTCCTTTTCTGTTTAACTGGGACGTATTTCGGGTCTATGTTCAACATATGACTCGTAATGGCAAGGGAAATCCCACACATATCAGAATGCAGCCAGGCAAAAACATCAAGATTCGCCCGGAGGAAATCACTAAGGTCTTCAGTCATTGCGGGGCCGAGTTGTGATCCAATCTTCAGTATTCGCGATGGGTCGTCTCGGCTGACTGAAATGTCAATTGTTAATTCGGACGGCGCTGCCTTTTCTCCTCTGGGTTTCTCGTCGTCGTCTCTCGGATCTATGTCTCTGAAGATCCGAGAATTATGCTCGAGCCAGGGCTCGGGCACTACTTGTCAATTATCCGTATTAAGGACGCGGACTGGATTGTCCGCACCCTTTCCCTTCTCCCTCCGGTGGGCCTCTCGGAGCTCAGCCACATAACAGGCACGACCAGCCGCTTGGTCGCCATGAACAACACCTACTCCTCTGTCAGTTGGGAACTTCAAAGTTAAACACCACGGGGCTAACGCTGCCCTAAACTCAGCCAGGGCCGGTCGGCCCAAGAAAACATTATATGAAGAATCCACATCCAAGACTACGAAGGGTAGGATTCGCACCCTCCGACGTTCGCCTTGTCCCAGTTCAACTGGTAACTCAACATAGCCCACTGCATCGGTCGCTGTGCCATTAAAGCCGTGTATGCGAGCTTTGGACGGTTTCAGGTCCTTTGTTTCCATTTTCATTTGGTCATAAGCCTTCTTGAAGATGATGTTGACAGAACTTCCACAATCAATCAAAATTCTTTTCACATATGCTGGTCCGATCGTTGCAGATATGACCATCGGGTTGACGGTTGGAGCCTCCACTTGGTCAGCATCTCTGTTTCTGAACACTATATCGTCTGTCATTATGCATTGTTGCTTAGCAGGGGTCCCATCCTCCGTGTTCGAACAACATTCGAAATCTGCATGCTTCAGGGCACTAGCATACCGCTCCATCTCCTGCCAATTCTTATCCGCGGGGTGAGGCCCGCCGATGATCGTGTTTATGACTAGCCTACCCACAGTCCGGGTAGGTTCATCGGGATGACGCGGAGGTGGAGCACGACCTGGGTTGGATGTTCCTTGCCCTCCTTCCTAAGGATCCTTCACAAATTCCTGTAGCTTTTTCTGCCTGATCAACTTCTCTATTGCGTCGTGTAGGTGTCTGCATTCTTCCGTATTGTGCCCATAAGTCTCATGGAAGCGGCAATATTTTCCAGTCCGTTTCTGTTCCTCGGTTGAATCTTTTGGACGTGGCTTTCTATATTGAAAGGTATTGCAGGTTGAGAGGTAAATATTCTCGGGAGACGCATTCAGCGGGGTATACTCGTTGTAGCTTGGAATTCTCGACTTCCACTTCCCCGCCTCTCTCTTTTTTCCTTGATTTCTTCCTCCGGACTCCTTAGGCTGCCCAGACTTGTTCTGGACATTGACTTGAACCTTTCCTGTGTTGTCTCCGGACTGCTTCACAGCAATGTTGCTTTTCACGGACTCTTGGACAGGTCCTGGTGCCTTATCTCTCCTTACCCACCTAGCTTCCTCTCTTCTTATGAACTGATGTGCCTTTGAGTAAAAACGTTCTAGTGTGGTCGGAGGTTTCCCTACCAACCAGTCTCCAAATTCAGACTCCGGATCCACACCTCTCATTACCGCCATTAGAATTGCATGATCATTGGGATTACTGACTTCAGTTGCCGCAACATGGAATCTTTGTAAATATTCCTTCAATGACTCCCCAGGACTTTGGATTACACTTGACAGAGACATTACGTCCTTTGGACGAGTAGTGTGTATCCTGAACTTCTCAATAAACTTCTTTGCCAACTCCTCGAAATTGGATACAGACCGCGGAGGAAGTCGGGTAAACCACATAGTAGCGATCCCAGATAGAGTAATTGGAAAGCATCTACACTTGGTGGCATCATTTGCTCTAGCTGAATCCATTATCCATACGTACCTCATGACATGCTGTCTGGGGTCAGTCTTTCCCTCGTACGCAGGGATAGTTGGCATACTAAACTTTCTGGGGTACACCGCTTGTAACACAACATCTGTGAACGGAGTGTGACTCCTTGATACTCCCCAATCGTCATTCGACAAGCCCTGATTTTCTTTCATCAATTGCCTGACCATGGCTGTCAGGTCTGGTGTCTGTATGGAAGGTGGGAGGTTAGAGTCCGTTCTACGTGACTGTCCATGTTGATGCCTCCTCTCTTGGCGATCTGCCAATCGTGCGTCTTGAGGTTCGACATCATTAGTGTTTTGATGGTCTGGGCCTCCAGCCTCCACCTTTACTCCAGTTCCTAAGTTTCCAGCTCCGACTTGGTCGCGGTTTCCAGCTGTTTGAGCAGCAGCACCCGTCCGTGCAGCTTCAGTCTTACGGCATCTGCGCCTGGGAGGTTCATCAGAAGAAATTGAGCTATCAGATGAGGAATAGGGAGCGGGATTGCCCCCAGCATTCTGTTGCTGCTGTTGAGTGAGTTATGCCATCAGGTTGGCGTTAGCTTGCATCTGCTCTCCTAGTTGTCTCCTGCTTTCCCTGAGTTCTCTCATCAAGTCGTTGAACTCTATTCTGGTGACAACTGGAGTTTGGTACTGGGTGGCAATTCCTACACCCGGAATCGCTGGTTGATTGCTAGGTCCTGCTTGTTGTACGCTAGCAGTTTCATGGGCATCTGCATTATGAGAAGCTGACCTGGTACGTGGTCTCGCCATTGTAGAGTTATTGGTTGGAACTCTGAGTAGAATCAACGGATGTCCTATCAATGAGTCGGATCTTCTTTGGGGGATTTGTTCAATCCAGTAGCTTCAAAGCAGATCCTTGAGGTCTGAGAATTCAATTCTCAGTGAAAGCACCAAAGTGTTAGCACCAAAATTGGTCACTAACCTCGTAGAGAAAGATTATGTAGAGAAATAAGTGATGAAGATAAATTAAACAGAGAAGACAATGCTAATCTAAATGCAGAAAGTAAGAACACCAAATTTATAGTGGTTCAGCGTAATTGCCTACGTCCACTTTGAGGTTAAACTTTATTGATCTTCTTAATGATTGATTACAAATACAATTCGTAGATCAAATGCTTGAATGAAGTTGTTAAGTAAAGAAGATGAGTCTGAAAAATGGCAGAGTCTCCCCAGTGTTCTCCCCAAAAAAAGGTCCCTCTTCACTATGACCCTGCCCCTCTATTTATAGACAAAGATGGGCTGGACTTCCTAGGTAGGCTCGATAGCCGATCACTCTAGCCCAAGTATAGTTTTCGCTGTATGCCGAACCAAGTAGGCTGAACACAATGATGCCGAACCACCCTTTCTATGCCGAACGGTATGTTTGATGTGTGGGAAGTGTGGAATGGTTGTCGGTCGAAGCCGAACGTGCCTCTGTCCGAAGCGCTTGACCGAACAATGCTCTCTGGCCGAACGATGCATTCTAGCCGAACAATCCCTTTGGCCGAACGATCCTCCTTGGCCTAACGTGCCTCCTGGCCGAACGATGCATTCTGGCCGAACGGTTCCTTCGGCCAAACGATCCTCCTTGGCCAAACGTGCCTCCTGGCCAAACGATGCATTCTGGTCGAACGGTACTGTTATGTCGAGTAGTCATATACGCCGAACGCCTTCTAATGCCGAGTACTCATGGATGCCGAGTACTACACCGAGTACTTCTAGATGCCGAGTTCCACTGGATGCCGAGTACTACCCCGAGTACTTCTAGATGCCGAGTACTATATGATGCCGAGTACTATCTGATGCCGAGCACTATCTGATGCCGAGTACTAGTTGATGCCGAGTGCTAGTTGATGCCGAGCGCTACGCCGAGTACCATGAGATGCCGAGTGCTGCCTGATGCCGAGCACTAGTTGCCTGGTCAAATCTCCAGGAAACAATAATAATGTATGTTTTGAATTTTATCCAAAACATTGTTTAGCCAAAGATATTCTAACTAAAGAAACTATTTTGTAGGGTAAAGAATTTAGACGATTGTACAAATTCAATGTTGCAAACTCCAGAAATTCTGAATTTAGAAGAAAATGGTGTAATATTTTTGAAATTGAATAAGAAGATAAATGAAAGAATTTTGATATTTCGCATTCCAAGCTAGGACATACAAATGTAAGCATTGTAAAGAAATTAATTACACTAAACCCCTAGAATTAATTGCTAGTGATTTATTTCTTGAGATCAAAATCTGAAACTCATAATGCAGTACTATAATTTATAGCTCAAGCTGAAAAGCAAACAAATTGTCAATTGAAAGTTATGCAAACTGATGGTGGAACTGAGTTCCAACCACTCAATGAATATTTTCAAAGAAAAAGAATAATTCACAGAACAACTTGTCCATACACATCAGAACAAAATGGACTTGTTGAGAGAATACATAGACATATTGTAGAAACTGGACTTACTTTACTTGCTCAGGCATCAGTTCCACTAAAGTTTTGGCCTGATGCCTTTGCTACAACTGTGTTTTTAATAAACAGATTACCCATAAAGATTTTACAATTTAAAAATCCAATAGAAGTACTTTACAAAATTAAACCTGACTATCAAAGTTTAAAGGTGTTTGGATGTCTATGTTTTCCTTACTTAAGGCCGTATAATACACATAAGTTAAAATTTAGATCATCCCCATGTACTTTCTTAGGCTATGCAGCTAACTAGAAAGGATATAAATGTTTGGATAGTAATGGAAAAATCTTTATATCAAGGCATGTGGTGTTTAATGAAAAGATAATTCCATTTAGCAAATCAAATATAAAAACCTCACAAAAGGTATATAATTCAAAATTCTCTATACCACCAATACCTGAGCAACCTGATACAATACCTCAAGTTCAAGGAGAAAGAATCCAGAATGATAAAAGCTCAGAGTTACTAGCCAGATCCAATTCACAAAAAACTGTACCCAGTCTTGAGCCAGGTCATGAAGAGGGTGAATCATCTGAAAGTACAAGTCAAGTACCTCATCAGGGCACCATCACTTAATCAGACTCTTATCAACCATTAGATGATTCACAACCACCTAATGATCAATAAGAAGTCACAACTGATGAATCAAGTCAACCTCCTACAAAGACCGGACATCACATGATAACAAGAGCAAAGAGTGGTATATTTAAACCAAAAATATACAGTGCAGTTATAGACACTGAAAAGCCAAATACTTACCATCAAGCTATGCAAAGTGATAAGTGGAAGACTGCTATAAAAGAAGAGCATGATGCATTGATAAAAAACAAAACCTGGAATCTAACTTCATTACGAAGCAACAAGAATGTTATAGGTTGTAAATGTACATATAGAATAAAAAGGAATGTTGATGGTTCAGTTTCTAAATACAAGGCAAGGCTTGTAGCAAAAGGATACTCACAACAAAGTGGTTTTGACTTCACTGAAACTTTTTCACCAGTTGTGAAACCCTCTACTATTAGAATTATCCTCACTATTGCCTTACATAGAAACTGGAACGTCAAACAATTAGATGTAAATAATGCATTTTTAAATGGCATTTTGCAGGAAGAAGTATACATGGAGAGGCCTCTAGGGTTCAAATAGGAAGGAAACGAAAAGCTTGTATGAAAATTGAATAAAGTAATCTATGGACTTAAACAAGCACCAAGAGTTTGGTTCGAGAAGTTAAAATTAGCACTGGTCAAACTTGGCTATAGCTCAACAAAATCAGACAACTCCTTATTTATAAAATTCAATGAAAATACAATTACCTACATACGAATATATGTTGATGACTTTATCATTACAGGAAACAGTGAAGCAGAGATCAACATACATACAAAGCTTCTAGATAAGGAGTTCTCAATTAAAGATTTGGGGAACTTGAACTATTTTCTAGGTATTGAAGTAAAAAGGATCTCTGATACAGAAATGCATTTGAATCAAAGAAAATATATTTCAGAAATCCTATTAAGAGCAAAAATGGATCAAGCAAATGCACTGTCTACTCCTATGGCAAGCAACTCACATTTGTGTAAATACAAAGGGGAATCAATCTTAAATGATAGGCAATACAGAAGCATAGTAGGAGCATTATAATATGTAACAATTACCAGACCAGAAATCTCATTCGGTGTAAACAAAGTAAGTCAGTACATGAAAAATCCACTTGATGAGCATTGGAAAGCTGTCAAAATAATACTAAGGTATCTCAAGGGAATTATGAATCATGGAATGACACTGCAATCATGCAAATCTATCAATATTAATGGTTATGCCGATGCTGACTGGGCCATGGATATGGATGATAGAAGGTCTACTACTGGGTACTGTATACTTTTAGGCAAAAATCCAATTTCATGGTGTTCAAAGAAGCAAAACGATAAAAAATTTACCCCTTTTCCCCTACAGTATCTAAATCTAGCACAGAAGTTGAATATAGAAGTATTGCCAATGCTACTGCAGAAGTAGTGTGGATCGAATCTCTACTCAGTGAACTTCAAGTTAAAATAAATAGCAAACCAACAATTTGGAGTGATAATTTAAGTATTGTGCTACTTTTAGCAAATCCATTTCTACATTCCAGAACAAAGCATATGGAATTGGATCTCTATTTCGTACGAGAGCGAGTGACAAAAGGAAAAATCAATATAAATCACTTACCATCATCTTACCAAATTGCAGACATTATGACAAAGCCGCTATCGAAGAGGAATTTCATTCGCTTCAAGCAAGAACTGAAAGTTAATGAACTCAACAGCAACTGACGAAGTAAAGTTTCTCGCAACTCAAACAAAATTGAAGAATAATAAAATCAGTAACCTCAATCAGAGTAAAATTTCACTTGACAATCAAGTAAAATTCCACTCGATGCGTGGAGGAAATTGCAAGTAGCAAAGCTAACATGAAACTGCACTTAATTTGAAGAAGAACTGCATATTAACAAAGCTCATATCCTCTGTTGAAGTAAATTTCATGAGATCCAAGCAGAAATAAGAGATTTTATGATGGTGGCTACGATTTAGGAATATCGAAAACCCTAACCCTAAGTTGGGTTTAGGGGGGGTAATAAATGAAATGAGATAATTGACTCAGCAAACCATAGCAACCGCACATATACAAAGTAGTGGTATTTCTCATAACAGGTCATCACATACAAGTCTAAATATCAGCTTCCTGGGCCAACACTTCAGCCCAATAACAAATGTATTATCATAGTATAAATATAGATCGTATATGATGTGAACAGTTATGTAAAAAGCCTTTCACTATTTGTAAATCAAAGATAGAAAATCAATATAATCATAGTTTCTGCAAATTCTTTCTTGGCTCAAATAGGACAGTTCCATGATACACATTGATAGTTACTGACATAAATATCATCAATGGTTTTGTGCACATTTTCAACCCAACAAATTTTACATCAGTTTATAGTTAATTATATACACACTTTATTAAAAAAAATTCAAAAATGATATAAAGAAAGTTTATATTTTTATAAATATAATCATATTCATCAAAACAGGAGCAATGATTGAAGTCATAAGTAATACTAGAATATAGAAAAAAAGAGCAATTGAAGTGCAAAAGGAGAATAATGGCTTTTGTATTATTGTGCATATGGAAATATTTGGCGAATGAGCTTTATTTGCGTGAACTTTTTCTGCTTCTAATGTTGAGAAGAATTTTTGGTGTTCAAAGTTGGACAAGGATATCTTATAAGTGTAACGAAACTAATATGAATTCTTATTATATGATGGATGTTACCTTTTAGGGTAAGATGGGCAATATATATACAATATTTTATGTAGACTAGGACTTAGTATATGTTTTTGCACATATAAAATGCGAAGCAGTATATATTCAGGATATATATGAGTGTACATTGTTTGACTTCTTGTAGCAAAACTTATTAATCACATGTCGCGATTACATTTGACATTCAATTAAATATATATTCTTGTTTTATGTCGAATTAGTTCTTGGTATATATATTTTTTAAATCGAATGATAGTTGCACTTATTGTTAATGTTTTGATATTAACTTGGGGTACTAAACTAAGATTAACTGATATATTTAGAGATAAAATAAGATTGATCTCTATTTTCAAAAAAGACAACCTTATAATACTTATATTGGTCTAATTAGCTCTCTTTTCCTCCTGGCTAAGAACCCTCATGTTGTAGAACAGTGATGAACATTAAGGTTCTTTTATATGCTGACTTAAGCACGTGCATGTAGATCACTAGATCCTTTTGCTTTGTAGGTATTCATGTTCCTTACAATACTTTTCCTTCTAGTCTCTCAAAGCCTATATATCCTTGGAGTATCTCAAAGCCTATATATTTGCTACACTTGTATGATAATGTGAAGCTTATTGTCAAACATAAGAAAAAACTATTAGTTTTATTAATAAAGTTAAAGATCCTCTCTAATATTGTACAAATTCCATTAAGGTCATAAATCAATTAATATGGCTAGCTGTTGTAGAAAGAGTTAATTAAGGGCTATAAGAGATTTGATATATGTACTAATTGTTTTTTGATGAAAGAGTGGTCCTCTAATAGGGAGAGCACTCACAATTTTATTAGAATAATAGCCAAAATGTCAAATCTGTGTTTCATGGATAATTACACATTCAAAATATAGGATCGTTACTTAGATGATCAACAAAAGAAGAGAAACTAAACAGGAATAAAAGGATATATACACTATTTTATGCAATCTAAAACTTCTAAAAGGTGTGCTAAGCTAAAATGTGAGCTCTTAAGTGCTAAGATGCCACAAGGAATCAAAGGGACGAGCACACACATGCAAGGAATGATCAAGCATGAGAGAATAAGCATGGTTCATTTCAACAACATGGGGAGAATAGGCTCCAACGTGTGAAATAAATAGGAGCATGTATAAGTGTAACGACCCATATTTTTAACAATGTGAAAATTTTGAATTGAACAAATTTTTTGAACGAAATTGTTAGAAATTAAAATTTCAGGATTTTATTGATGTAAAATATATTAGAGTATAAGTTATAATCTTAATTTGAATTCTTATTAGTAACAGAGGTTGCAATAAGATAAAAGGTAACATACATTGAGATATAGTTTAATGATATTGGTTTGAATGTAATTTATAACATGGATTAGAATAACAAATATGTAAATTTTAATAAGGAATAGAATGAATGTTTTATTAAAAGAGAAGTCATAGTTTTGTTTATTTGTAATGTGTTTTAGTGATTACATGAATTAGAGAACTTTTATTTAGTAAGTAATTTATAACTCTTGTTGTATACAATAATTTTATAATTATGTTTTAATACAATTGTTTTATTTCTCTTTCCATTAATTAGTGTCCGTTTTAGAATTTAATATTAAAATTAATTGCAATTAATGTGATTGGAATCTTTTAATTAAAAAGAATAAAATGTTAATCGCAATTAATGGTGTTTAATAAAAGAAACATACATTTGTATTAAAAGAAAAGGAACATTTTGATCCAAATAAAACAATGGTAAGAAGAATAAATGAACGTTTTCATTTGAATGTAAGGGTAATTTTATAAAAGAAAATTTTGAATTTGAAACAATATATCAGACAGTTCAAGGTTGTATAAATGTTGTGGAATCAACTAGAAGTTATCTTGTATTAACAATTGTACATTAATTACACATGTTCAGATATAGTTATATTTTAATTTTATATATTGTTAAAACTCGTAAAAGGTTGCATTAATGTGACCGTTACGGCAATTAAAATAATAAAGTAAAACTTCTAAATCATTTTTGTAATGCATCGATAGATATATATATGCATGAATTAAAAAAAGTAAATATTAGGCTCAGGTCCTTAAAGTCAAACTTAATACACGAAAACTCCTTTCCAAAAAAAAGATTATAAATTAGGTCCCTAGAATTAAGTTACTGAATAATTACATACATTTATGCAATTATATCTAAAAATTTCATAAATGTCTGCAATTTTTTGAAAAAAAATTCAGTGAATAATTGAGGAAATGTCTGCAATTATTCACTGAATAATTGCATAAATGTATGCAATTATTCAGTAACTTAATTCTAAAGACCTAATTTACTTACTTTTTTTGGTAAGGATGTTTGATGAATTTTGAAACTTAATAGGTGCTTTAGCCAAACTATCCCATAAAAAAAGTTGTTTGAGTAACACAAATCAATATATAGATTGATTGGTTGATAAATTAATTGACTGATTGATTGTTAATTGATTGATTCATAGTTAATTGATTAATTGAGTTAATGGAATGTACACATATTAATATAAAAAGAACATTTTGATAAAGAATTAAATGGTATGAATATGTGTATTTATGGAGTTAATGAGATTAATTGGATTGAGAATACGTTTGGGAATTGGATTCCAAAAGATTGTTTTGCATCGTTTATTTGGTCATTCATTTCTTATTAATTAACACCTATCTATTAAGCCTCATTTTCGTTTCATTTGTTTTCTCATTTCCTGTAGCTTCTTTTTAAAAACTCATCACTTAATTTACTTTCTCATTATTAAACCTGTCACCTCATTTTCATTGTTTCCACTTTGCATTCCCAATCTCCTTTTCTTGAAGCCATTTTCAACGTGAGATTTTTTCTTTTCCTTTTTTCTCTTTCTTCACCTCTCTTTTCCTCCATCCTTCTTCTTTACTTTTCTTCTTTAAAACAACTCCAAATCCAACCATTATTTTTTCAAACTGAAGAGAATTGAATAAGAAAGAACTTTCATGTTTATTACTTTTTTAAACTTTAAAAGTAGTCATGTCAAAATTCAATTTTTTTATCCAAATCATTTTTTGTCCCAAATTTTTAATTCCGAAAATACCTCCTCTTCTCCAAGCCATAACTTCTTCAAAACAAATTGAAATGCGATGATTCTTTTTTCGAAACCATATATAATTTAATAAGATAGAACTTCTCTTCAGACAGCTTTTTCAAATTGGTGATGCAATTTGGTCAAAAACCCACAAGAAGTCGACCTATTTTCTGATCCAGTTTTGATTGAAAGGCGATTGTTTTAGCTTCGAGGTTATAGTAGGAAGTGCTACCTTGATTCTAGTAGCTTGTGATGTTTGTTAACTTGGTTTTGTGGTGCCTAAGTCGATAGTTGTATTATTGTGGGGCGCTTGTCTCTCTTGATCTTGTTTTGAATATTCTAATGCACTAAATCAAAGGTGAGTTTTATAACTCACGACTTATATTTTCTTATGCAATTAAATTTAAATTTGGTTTGTTTGAATTGAATATTAATTTAATATTGTTGTCATATATTTATAATGAAATTGAAATTTATGTTGACATCATACTATTGAATTGAACTTGAATTGAATATATTGTCACCAGTTGAAATATTAGACTTGAATTTAATGTTGACATATAGCAATGAATTGAAATGAATAAAGGAAATAACTTGAAATCTATGTGTTGGAATAAATAGTCGAACTTAACATTTTATGATAAAAATAAAGTTGGAATGAAATTTCAATGAAAATAAGATAGAATTTTGTAACAACCCGCGATTTTGGTCATTTAATTCAGAATTTTTAATTAATTTCAATTATTAAAATATTGGTTTAAAAGCTTTAATACTAGAATAAATTATAGGGATTGTTTAAAAGTCTTTGAAGTGTGAATAAAAATTTGAATAGTGATTTAAATGTTGGAATCATGGACTTATTATTGAAAATGATGATTTAAATATTTTGATTTTAAGTTGAATATTAATTCTATGGATTTAATGGACTTGTTTAACTCCTTTTAAATTTTCAATAGTAACGGTGAATTGAATTTGTAAAATTATTTGCAGTTATAAATGATTCAGGTAAATAATCAGAAAATATATTTTATTTTTATGATCCGATTCTTGTTGATGTATTTTTGATTTAATTTATTTGATTTTTCCATCATTTTTAATTTGGAAAATATTTAAGTTGTTGTTTGACAATTTTTCGGCAAACAGCAGTGTTTTTGTGATTTTGAAGAATTCAATAACCAGTGTATATTATTATTGTTTTAGGATCGTGCAGCTGTCTTAATCATGATCGTATTTTGGTTTGGTCGATTCGGGGTCCGTATGTGAACAGAAATCTGGACGGTGAGATACTTGAAATATTAAAATAAAATAAACATCAACCAACATTTAGTACAAACAAGCACATTTTCTCTGATCCTTGTGTTCCCCGTACTTGTTCATTTATTCACGTTCTAGAACAAAGAAAAGCAAGCTTCTTTAAATTCAAAAATTAATATATATATATATATATATACATATATCCTAATTTAAACATCCATACCCAACTAGCACACAAACATGTTTCTTTGCTCTTAGCTTTTGCTTTCTTTCATAGTGAAGAAAAAGTAAAAATGGCAGATTTAAAAAAAAATTCGAAATCAGTTCGTATAAAAATGCCAAAAATTTAAAAATGGGATCTTTAAGATGTATAGAACGGGATATTCAAGATGATATGCAAATTTTAGGGTACGGCTTCATTCGGTTGAGATTGTTAGTGTTTTGTTTGAGCTAGGGTTTATATTTTAGCATAGTTGAGGTGACAAGAGGCTAATCGAGACTTGGATTCGGGTTTGTTGGGGGAAGAGGCATCGACGACGGCATTTCGGGTTTGTCCGATGGGGTTTCACCATTTGCGTCGTGGCAGAGCAGTGGGGGAAAGGGGCTGGAAGTTGCGATTTAAGGTGGAGCCACGGGTGAGGAATGTTTGGGTCGAGGTGAAGGAGTTTTTGATAGGAAGTTCGTCTGCACCGACGTTTTGGATTTCGTGGAGAATGGAGCATGGGGGAGAGAGGGAAAGTGGCAGTCATGGTGAAGATGGAAGCAGGTTATAAGCGGGAATTGATGGAGAAGAAGAGTTAGTTTTTAAATTTGTGATTAGGTGGATTTATTTTTAGTTAAGGAAATTATTATTGTATTTAATTCGTAAATCTAATAAATTGAATAACTTTTTCATACGAGGTCCGATCGAGATGAAACTTTATGCGTTGCGCTCGTTATGATGATAGCTTCGCGATGAAACTTGTTTGGTCCAATTTAGAGAAAGTTGAAAATTTGGGCTAAAATCGGACAACGTTCAATTTTAGTTCAAAGCGGAACACTTAGGTGAGTTAAACTCACTCTTTTTGGTTAATTAGTATGTTTATAGTTAAATTTTATTTATGCCTGTTTGGAGGGTTGAATTTGCTGGTTGTTGAATTTGATCTAAGATCATGATATAGCATCTTGAAATGCTATTAGATTGTTTGAATTTGATCTAGGATCACGATATATCACCTTGAAATGCTATTAGATTGTTTTGAAAGTAGGGGTTTCTAAACACTTAAACAACTGTATTGGTAGAGGTTTCTAAACACTTAAATAAGGAAAATCGACACAGTATTGTTTTGAAAGTGGGTAAATGAAATAATTTTACCTAAATAATATTTTATATATAAAAGAATAATTATTCAGAATTTATTATAGTTATATATGGTGTGTTTGGTTGTTAAAGAATGATAATATTTGATTATTATCATTTATTATTGATTGGTTGTACTCAGATAGTTATGAGCATTTGTTGGTTAAAATAAGTACGAACACCTTGTGAATTCTGTTCCACTGTTTGACTATAAGGTGGTCAATGATAATATTGAGTTGAATTTTAATTATAATAAAAGTTATTTATTATAATCTATATAAAGAGAAACAATTAGGAAAGGATCTTATATAAGAAGTAAAACTATATAAGCAGGATATATAAATATAGTTTATAAATAAGGATTTAAAATTGAGAATTTGAGTACTTAAATCTCAAAGATTTGAAATTGTTTTTCAAGTGTAGTGACAAATAATAATAGTATTATTGGTGAGTGTTTTGGAATAGAAATTTTCTTAAAATAATGGTTTATAAATAAAAATGGATTTAAATTGAAAAATTTAGAACTCAAAGCCCGGTGTTTTGAATTTGTTTTGCAAACTCTTGAAAAAAGTAATAATGGTATTATTTTGAAAATATTAATTAATAGAGATATTGTAAAAGGATTTGGAAAATTTAAAAAGCACAAAACTCACTTTGGTCGCTGGAAAATAACTCTAGTGATGACTGCAGCATCATCAGTGTTCACTTTTGAGCTTGTAAAGTGAGGAATTGCTACCGTGATAGAAGTTGGTTATTGAATTGTTTTGGGTAAAAAAAATTTGTTTAAAAATTTCCAAATATGATTTGATATACAAATGAATATATGAATATTATTATTATTATTTCAAAATGATTTGAAATAAAACCGGGTTCTAAATTCTGAAATTTTCAGCCAAGTGATATTATAGATTCGTGTATCTTAACCATTTGGATAGTTGATTGGTGTATCTCATTTCGGGACATTATTGGTAATTTTCATTTATTGAAATGAAAAGGAATTTCAGACGATTTTGGATAGTCGGGGTTTCCAAATTTGATATAGAAATCTGAAGCTAAGTGTTGTGAGAAATTTAAAGAAATAAGTTCCATAACTTATGAATTTGAGATGATAATAGTTTAAAGCTAGTTTTAAATTGTTGAATATTCATGTTAAGTAAAATTAATCTATTATTGTATATATATACCCTTGGGGAATAGAAGAGTATTTTGCAAATATAAACTTGAGTTATAGAATTTAAATAGACTTGAGTAATATTTCTTAAGTAAAATATTTATTCTTTGGAAGTAATAAGAATCTTGGAAAATGTTTTATTGACGAGTCAAGTCTTTATAAAGTGTTTGTAGGCTTAAAGTATTATTGTTATAAAATGATTTGGAAAAATGAATACTAGTATTAACTGAGAATATGAACTTAAGCTTAAAGTGGGTAATAAACATAAGTTTGCTTTATATAATGTTTATAATAAACTTGAGTATGGAGGAGCTTTAAGTTGAAGTTGTGGCTTTGAAATATGCATAAACTTGAGTTTAAAGTGACTGATTTACATAAGTTGTGTTTTATAAGATGTTTATAAACTTAAGTTGTGAAATATTTGAGTTCTTAAGTAATGTGTTCTGGAATGGGTTAAAATAAAAATAGTGTGTAATGAAAATGGATTTATGAAATAGTTCATAAATAATTTTAGTTTAAAGGGAATATACCAAGAAATAATAAATGTGAATTAAAATAATTGGTATAGTCAAGAAAAGTAAATTTGAAATTGAGCTATGAGGTAAAATTTAACTTTAGTAAAGTTAAATAAAAGGATTTATAAAATGGTTTGTAAATGAATTTTAGTATTAAAGGAAATACTATTGGAAAATAAAGTGTGTTTAAAATTGAATGTGAATAAAAGAAATTGGTATAATTTAGAGACCAATAAAATAAATACGTAAATTGTACGTAGATCATATTATTCGCATAATTGATTTTGATCTAAATTCAAGTACACGATTTCGAGGTTATTTACACCGATCCGAACAAGGATTTTTTACTCGATTCCCAACGACGAACACTTGATATAGATTTTTGATTGGATTCCAATTTTTTTATCATAGTATATGGCTATGCAAAGAGAACGACTTCTAATCAAGGAGCTGGATCGAAGTCTACACTAGGGAAGTCAAGTGAACGATACTAGTTCGGAAGTGAAATTTGTGTGATCAAGCGAGCGATCAGATTTGATACTGTGTATAGATGATATATGTCCATCGTACGAGCTTTAGTAAATTATATGTTTTGACATTGGAAATGCAATATTATATGGATATGAGTTATATGTTTGGATATTATGCATAAGTAAGATGCAGATTCATGGAAAACAAAGGCTGGTTGATGCTTTTGGTTTCGTGAGCTGAGTTTGTTTGCCCGACAACTAGGTACATATTTATATTGTTGTTTGGATTGATGATTTTATGCCCCAGATATGGGAGGCCACTTGGCTTTTGTTTTCTTTTGATTGGTTTGGGCCCGTAGTGGCGATTTGTAGTTGTTTCGATCGAGCCGCGCAAAGGAGACGCTGCCGAAATTTTCAATAATTTTAAGTCTTAGAAAAATTTACTAACCTATTCCAACTAATTGATTTTGAAAAGTTAATGGGTTTGGATACACTTTCCTTATCTTAACAATTTCAGGGATGAAATTCTTTTAAGGGGGAGAGTGTAACAACCCACGATTTTGGTCATTTAGTTCTGAATATTTAATTAATTTTAATTATTAAACTATTGGTTCAAAAGCTTTAAAACTTGAATTAAATTATAGGAATTGTTTAAAAATATTTGAAGTGTGAATAAAAATTTGAATAGTGATTTAAATGTTGGAATCGTGGACTTATTATTGAAAATGATGATTTAAATATTTTTATTTTAAGTTGAATATCAATTCTATGGATTTAATGGACTTGTTTCACTCCTTTTAAATTTTCAATTGTAACGGTGAATTGAATTTGTAAAATTATTTGCAACAATAAATAATTCAGATAAATAATCAAAATTATATTTTTATTGTACGATCTGATTCTTGTTGAAGTATTTTTAATATAATTTATTTGATTTTTCCATAATTTTTAATTTGGAAAATATTTAAGTTATCGTTTGACGATTTTTCGGCAAACAATAGTGTTTTTGGGATTTTGCAGAATTCACTAACCAGTGTATATTATTATTGTTTTGGGATCGCGCAGCTGTCCTAAGCACGATCGTATTTTGGTTTGGTCGATTCGAGGTCCATACGTGAATAGAAATATGGATGGCGAGATACCAAAAATATTGAAATAAAATAAACATCAACCAACATTTAGTACACACAAGCACATTTTCTCTGATCCTTGTATTCCCCGTACTTATTCATTTATTCACATTCTGGAACAAAGAAAAGCAAGCTTCTTTAAATTCAAAAATTAATATATATATATATATATATATATATCCTAACTTAAACATTCGTACCGAACTAGCACACAAACATGTTTCTTTGCTCTCCGCTTTTGCTTTCTTTCACAGTGAAGAAAAGGTAAAAATGACAGATTTTTTTTAAAAAAAATCGAAATCAATTCGTATAAAACTTCCTAAAATTTAAAAATAGGATCTTTAAGTTGTATAGAACGAGATATTCAAGATGATATGAAAATTTTAGGGTACGGCTTCATTCGGTTGAGATCGTCGGTGTTTTGTTTGAGATAAGGTTTGGATTTTAGCATAGTTGAGGTGACAAGAGGCTAATCGAGACTTGGATTCGGGTTTGTTGGGGAAGAGGCATTGACGGCGGCATTTCGGGGTTGTCCGATGGGGTTCCGCCGTTTGCGTCGTGGCAGAGAAGTGGGGGAAAGGGGCTGGATGTCGCGATTTGAGGTGGAGCCACGGGTGAGGAATGTTTGGGTCGAGGTGATGGATTTTTTGATGGGAAGTTCGTTTGCACCGACGGTTTTGGATTTCGTGGAGAATGGAACATAGGGGAGAGAGGGAAAGTGGTGGTCATAGTGGAGATGGAAGAAGGTTATAAGCGGGAATTAATGGAGAAGAAGGGTTAGTTTTTAAATTTGTGATTAGGTGGATTTATTTTTAATTAAGGAAATTAATTATTATATTTAATCCGTAAATCTTATAAATTAAATAGCTTTTTCATACGAGGTCCGATCGAGACGAAACATTTTGTGTTGTGCTCGTTATGACGATAGCTTCGCGATGAAACTAGTTTAGTCCAATTTGGAGCAAGTTGAAAATTTGGGCTAAAATTGGACATCGTTCGATTTTAGTTCAAAGCGGAACACTTAGGTGAGTTAAACTCACTTTTTTTGATTAATTAGTATGTTTATAGTAAATAAAATTTATTTATGCCTGTTTGGATGGTTGAATTTGTTGGTTGTTGAATTTGATCTAGGATCACGGTATAGCATCTTGAAATGCTATTAAATTGTTTGAATTTGATCCAGGATCACGATATAGTACCTTGAAATGCTATTAGATTGGTTGAGTTTTTAAAATTGTATTCGAAACTTGTTTTAAGAAATGGGCCATATATGAGGTAATAAATTGATATTGATTTTGATTAATTTAATTACGTTGTTTAAAATTATAATGTAGTTAGTGTAAGCATACTTCTTGGTGCTATCTATTTGGCCAAATAAACCCCGTACTGTTAAGTAAGTTGGATAGTGTAAATTTGGACACCTGTGTAGTGGAATAAATCACCGTTCCGCTAATAAAATTAATTGGTCAATAAATTAGCAGAATAAATCCCCGTACTGCTATTTTACAGATTTAAATGTCTAATCATATATTGTTGACTGATATGCAAACTTTGAATAAGTGATGCGATAAACAATGACAATTAAGTGTTGAATTTATTTATATAGTCGTTGATTATGGAAATATCAGTTATTAAATTAGAAAATTAAATTACATGATGTGGTAGCTTGTTTAAGTACCATGGTGATCGTTAAGCCTCCTTCAAAATTTAAAAGATAAGATTTTTATTTGAAAGTTATTTTGAGAAATAATTATTATTAGTAATAAGATTTTAATAGTAATAAATATTTATTAATAATGTTTTAAAGATAATTAATAATTGTTTTAATAACAATTTAACTTAATAAATTTATTAATATAATTCTTAAAAGTTATTTCTTAATGTTTTTTAAGAATATTAAATTATTATTTTAAAGTCATTTAATTATTGTTTAAAAAAATGTTTAATTTATATTTTAATTATTTATTCAAAGTGATTTAACTATACTTTCATTTTTAATTAAAGTTATTTGGTTATATTGGTTCAAGTTATTTAATTATATTATATGTTAATCACTTATCATATTATATTAGTTAAAAGTTAATTAATTTTTGTATTAATAACGTTTTAAAGTAATTAATTATTATATTAATATTGTTTTGAAGTTAACTTATTAATACAATAATAGTGCTTAAATTTTTTTTAATATATTATTAATGAGATTCTAAAGTTATTATTTTGGATGAGATTTAATTAAAATGAAATAGAAGGGTGATTAAATAATAACTTGTATTTTAAAGTCATTTAAATAATTTATCGTTTATCAAGGGGAACTTATAGACTTGAAGAGTTCATTAAATAAGTTTGTTTAAATATGGGAAGAGTTTTATAAATGGCTTTAGATATTTATAAAAGAATTTATAATTGAGTTTAAAGATCTGAAAGGAGAAGTTTTTATAAATGGGGTTTTGAGATTTATAAAGTATGTTTACAAATAGATTGGGGATTTATAAAGAAACTTTATAAATAGATTGGGAGAATAAAGAGATTTGGAAAGAAATGGTAGCGTTTTCTTTCTAATCAGATCCTCAATCACATTTCTTAAGTGTCAACATTCATTGATACCGTGTCCATGAGTCTCATGAAAGTGACAATACTTCCCCGAATGCTTTTCTTTTTCAATAGTCTCCCTTGGAGGTGGCTTCTTTTAATTCCTTGTACCTTTCAAAGTAAGGTACATGTTCTCAACAGAATCATTCAAAGGAGTGCAATCCTTCAGTCCCATATACCTCATGCGCTTCTTGGTGTCTTTCTTCTTCCCACCAGTGCCTTTGTTTTTGCATTTCAATATTATTGCCGATATTTACAACAATGTTCCAGTGCTCTCAGCACTTTGTTTGATAGCAACATTGCTTTGCACAATAGTACTCAGCTGACCTCGACAGTCTTCAGCCAAATCTACCTCTTCCCAGTATAGAAATTGGGATGCCTTTCGATAAAACTCCTCCATGGTAGTTGGTTTTTTCTCTTCAACCATCTATGGAAATTAGTTTTGGGATGAACCCCTCCTATTAATGCCATTAAAACAAACTCCTCCTTAGGATTGCTTACTTCTTTTACTACAGCGTTGAGTCTGGTTAAAAAAATTTCAAGGTCGCTTTGGAATTCCGATGGATGTTCGATAAGGACATCACATCCCTCGATCGAGCTGTGTGGAGCCTTAACTACTCCATAAACTTCTTTGCTAACTGGTTAAAAGACGATATGGACCTCGGTGCGAGTTGAGTGAATCACATTGTCACTACATCGTCTAAGAATATAGGAAAGTACATGTATCTTACCGCATTAATAGCACGGCCACAATCTATATGCCATCCATACTTCAGTAGATGCTATCTAGGATCAATCGTTCCATCATAAGACGACATCATTAGCGTTACAAACATTTTCGAATAAATCTTCATCAAAATATTATCAATGAATAAGGTTAAGTTAGGTAATGAATCCTACTCATCATTAGTTCTATGTTGATTTCCATTCAGCAACCTATTTATCCTATCCTCTAAATATTCCTCGCTGGTTTGAGAAGCTGGATGGTGAACATTAGACATAGCCCCGAGTGTTTGACTTTGAAAATTTTGTCGGTTTGTGTTAGCACCAAAATTGATCACTAACACCCGAAGAAAGGTTTGTGTAGAGAGATTAATGAAGAAGGTAAATTAAAACTGATGAATAACACAGTTGAATGTAGTAAATACTGTAAAAAAAACAACACCAAATTTATAGTGGTTCGGCGCAACTGCCTACATCCACTTTGAGTTTTAATCTTTATTGCTTTTCATAATAATTGAATATAGATACAATCCGTACACCAATAACTCGAACACAAGTTTTAGCTGAAAAGGAATGAGTCTTTAGAGTGGCAGAGTCTCCCCAGTGTTCTCGAAAAAAGGTCCTTTCAACCGTACCCCTGCCTCTGTATTTATAAACGAAGATAGGCTGGACTCCCTTCGCAGGCCTAGGAACAAGGTACTTCGGCCCATAGTAGGCGATTTCTGTGTGACGAGCCAGGCATACCGAACGGTGGCCGCCGAACGATGGTGGCCAAAAGGTGGTTGCCGAACGAAGGTGGTCGAACGAAGGTGGTCGAACGGTGGTTGTCGAACGAAGGTGGCCGGACGGTGCACATATGTCGGACTACCCAAAACGGATCAATCCCTTACCTCTCCAATCTCTAACTAACTCAAGTCTCATCCAGACTCAATCAAAGTCTTCGTAATTATCACCTTGTAGCCGGGCCAAGTGACCGGATAACATTTGCCCCCCAAAGTGCGTCGTGTGAACCAACATGACGCGCTTTGAATCGAAGCAAGTTAGAGTCTCCTGAAAGAAATCCATCATGTTTCCTGAATAGTCATTATCCTTCAATTTTATCCTCCCAAAGTGTCGTATCTTTCTTTGGTCGTCATGACGCTTGGTCGACTCCCAATAGTATAAATTCAGGATTGTAGTTCATCAGTGGCCATTTGTGTCCGGTTCTTTAGGGCTAGTAAACTTCGGCTATCTAATCCAGTCTTTTCTTAATAACCCTAAGTGAAAATCCAATTTTTGTTGATTTCAAGAAGTCGAATTTTATGAATATAAATGTGCATGTTCAGGTACATGTTCTTGCCATTGGCTCTCGGATGCGTTTTATATGCTCGTAAGTCGTCACCAATTCCATCTAGTTTAATTGCAATTCTATTGCAGTTCCTTGTTTATATTTTTTTGTGAAATAAGGGTTGTAACCAGCCACTTGATGAGAGGGGACTTCAATTTCTACATGGATGACGACCTTGGAACCGTAAGCAAGGGTGAAGGGAGTACGACTAGCCATGGACTCATGGGTAGTTCTATAAGCCCATAACCCTGTTGAGAGTTCATCCACCCATTTACTTCTAGCCTTTTCCAAACCTCTCTTCAGACTAGACTTTATGATTTTGTTCATAGCTTCAACCAGTTATGATGGATCGTGGAAGGTCATAAGGGCAAATGACGTTACGGACGACGAAGTCGATTATTTTCTTCATGTTGGCCGTGGTTAAAAGTTCTGCATCTACCCATTTGGTGAAGTAAGCAGCTGCTATGATGATGTATTTCGCACCACCTTTGGGATCAGCAAGGAGATGATGATGTCAATGCCCCCAAGTGGCAAACGATTATGGACCAGTCATTTGAGTAATTTCCATCGGCGGGGCTCTCGAATTTTTTGCAAACATCTTGCACTCATCGCTTTGTCTATCATGATCAACCGCATCTTGATTGATAGTCGGCTAGTAAAACCCGTAGCAGAGTATTTTCTTTGTCAGGGTTTGCCCCCTGATGTAATCGCCGCATTCTTCTTCATAGACTTCACTCAAGACTCATTTGATATCATCATGGGCGATACACCGAAGCATGGGAATGGATAAACTCCTTCCTACACACGACTTCTTCTTGGATGATTTGGCATGAAGCTTTGAGGAGGATCTGTCGTTTTAAATTCCTCCGTTCAGTAAGAATTCCTCATTGTGGATAGACTTTGATAGGAGTCATCCATGACCCATTTTGGCCAGCTTGGCTAGTGACTTGACTCTTTTCATTTCGTTTGCTGAGGATGTGTGCAATGATGTAATACGTGAAGTCGGCTAGTAGCTCTTAGACCCAGCCGAGATAAGGAGTAAGACAATGCCCCCTAGCAAGATCAACTTCCTTAACTTTGCATACTACCAATTAGGAATCACAAAAGATACGTAAAGTTTCCACTTCAAGTTCTCTAGTAAGTTTGAGGCTGGCGGTCGAGGCTTCATACTAAGCATCGTTGTTTGTTACAGGGAAATCAAGTTTGAGGACGTAACAGATCGATCGTTCCCCAGGATTCATTAACATGACTACTGCGCTATAACACTGATCCCCGGATGCTTCATCCGCGCACATTTCCATCTGTTGGTTGGTTCTCCACTACTCTTCGAGTAGTCATCTGACGTAGTGAATTCGGGTCTGAGGTTTGCTAATTTCCTTCCTTGGATAGCTCTTCGAGGGAAATAAGTGATATCAAATTGGCTTAATTCGATATTCTATTTAAGCGGTCTTTCAGACATATCAGGTCGTTTTATGTCCTATCGCAACGGCTGGTAGGCATAGACGTTAATGGGGTGAGCCCAAAAGTAAGAGTGGAGCTTTCATGATGAAATCAATAGACATTGCGCTAGCTTTTGTAGCTTCACGTCGATATCCAATGCACGACTCGCGATAGTCGGTGAAATCACACATGCATGTCAGAATGGGTCCAAGGAAACATATCATCATTTGTTCAGAAAAATCCAACTAATTATTTTACCATTATTGCACTGAGCTGTGAGTTGATATTCAGCACCCGGAAAGGGTCGCCATAGCTGGTTGTAACGTCGACTGTCAGCTTAGCGGGTGCAATCTCGGATTCTTTGAGTTCGGATATAACTATTTTGCATAACATTCAATGTGAAATATGGTTGTGACAATCAATGTTGATGGTTGCTCTGGTCGAATCCTAGAGTCTTGTCATGAGTTATTAAGTCTGATAGTGAAGGCATCTGAATGGTCTAATCGATTATCTGCAAATGGCCAAAGATCAGGCTTAAAAGCACGTTGAAGAAAATGTCGAGTAGGAGACAGCCTCGAGTTGCGTGAAGCTGCATAGTCGGATCTTGCTTTGAATTTGAATTTTCTTGTATATTCGAGTAACGCACTTTCCATCCAATGCATTAATGATCCTTTACCCATCCTTTGGGTTGAAGTGATAGTCAGTTGCCAACGAGCTTAGGCATCGACTTAATGATTCTATCGCTAGGAATTCTTTCGGTCGTAGCCTTGCGTAGTTGTAAACACTATATATAAGTTTCAATATTGAGCTATCGCAGCCAGTCTTTGGATGATCACGCTTCTGCTTCCAGTCTCGGGTTGATAAACATACTGCATGGACGGTTCGGTCTCGTCTAGCTATGTTTATACTCCCACCTAATCCCCAAAGACATAGATTTGATCGGTGAATAGTTGGTTCACATTCATCCAGCTTCTCGCTCGTGCCCCCAAGTGTGGGGAATATACCGATAAGCAGGAAGGCCAGCCATGCCCACTTTAGCTTTACTCTCTTTCCCGTTGAATCGTGGGATCAGGTCAGTTGACGGGAAGCTAGGTCTCGCCTATCTTGGATTGTACTGTGGTTTTTCATTCCAGGAGGAATACTACAATTCCTCATCAGTTTCAAGGTGTAATTTGGGTACTGGACGGTTAGCCACGTCCACTTTAGTTCATATTATGTAATCAGATCTCAGGGTAAAGTTAGCTCAAGTGCAATCGGGTCATGCTCATCCAGTTTCATATTCCTCCTGAAGGATCGAATGAGGGTGTTGGAGAATTAATGACCAAGTCTTCATGGTTTACTCTCTTTTCCACACTCCGGTGGTCATAGTTTTTCAAGGGACATTAGGGTCACATTCGTATGTGCTTGGTGTAGATCGATATTAACCCTCGATCTGAGGTACGATATAGTCGGTCATTCGTGGCTTTGGATGCCGTTCCGATTGGTTTTGTATTAAGGCCTCCTTGCAGTCGTTGCCTTAAGTTGTAAAGAACGCCAAGCTAGAGCTATAATGAGCTGTCGTATTCAGCTTTTAGTGATTTGTACTCCTACTCTCAACATTGATTTGGCCAGGCCATAAGTCGGATGGTTGAACTCCATCCTTAGCGAGTTAATACTCCTCCCGTCGATTTTAGGCCGAAGTTTGCGGAATAGGGAACGGTCGGAATCCATTCATCTATTTATCGATGTTCATACGCCACTCTGCATTCTAGTGACTTAGAGTTATTCTTCCTCTGGTCGACTCGCGCCCAATTTGTGTTCATGCTTCGGACCATGCTTCGGGGACTTAGATATTTGTCGAACGGTTTATTCTTTAGTCACAGTTTGGGACACAAAGATTGTCGTCAAGTTGTTTACACTCCAGTCCGCACTTTGGGGACTCGGAGTACTCTAGTCCGCTTCAGGGACTTGGTGATTTTTCTCAAGTCATTAATACTCTAGTCCGCACTCCAGGGACTTAGAGTACTTTAGTCCGCACTCTGGGGACTTAGAGATTTTTAGTCGTTTAGACTCTAGTCCACGCTCTGGGGACTCAGAGTACTCTAGTACGCACTCTGGGGACTTAGAGATTTTTAGTCATTTATACTCTAGTCCACGCTCTGGGGACTCAGAGTATTCTAGTCAGCACTCTGGGGACTTAGAGATATTTAGTCGTTTAGACTCTAGTCTGCGCTCTGGGGACTCAGAGTACTCTAGTCCGCACTCTAGGGACATAGAGATTTTTAGTCGTTTATAATCTAGTCCGTGCTCTGGGGACTCAGAGTACTATAGTCCGCACTCTGGGGACTTAGAGATTTTTAGTCGTTTAGACTCTGGTTCGCGCTCTGGGGACTCAGAGTACTCTAGTCCGTACTCCGAGGAGTTAGAGATTTTTAGTCATTTATACTCTGGTCCGCGCTTTGGGGACTTAGAGTACTCTAGTCCGTACTCTGGGGACTTAGATATTTTTAGTCGTTTAGACTCTAGTCCGTGCTTTGGGGACTCAGAGTACTCTAGTCCGCACTATGGGGACTTAGAGATTTTAGTCATTTATACTCTAGTCCGCGCTCTGGGGACTCAGAGTATTCTAGTCCGCACTCTGGGGACTTAGAGATTTTTTGTCCTTTAGACTCTAGTCCGCGCTCTGGGGACTCAGAGTACTGTAGTCCGCACTCTGGGGACTTAGAGATTTTTAGTCGTTTAGACTCTAGTCCGCGCTCTGGGGACTTAGAGTACTCTAGTCCGCACTCTGGGGACTTAGAGATTTTTAGTCGTTTATACTCTAGTCCGCGCTCTAGGGACTCAGAGTATTCTAGTCCGCATTCTGGGGACTTAGAGATTTTTAGTCGTTTATACTCTAGTCCGCACTCTGGGGACTCAGAGTACTATAGTCTGCACTCTGGGGACTTAGTGATTTTTAGTCTTTTATACTCTGGTCCGCGCTCTGGGGACTCAAAGTACTCTAGTCCGCTTCAGGGACTTATAGATTTTTAGTCGTTTATACTCTGGTCCGCGCTCTGGGGACTCAGAGTACTCTAGTCCGCTTCAGGGACTTAGAGATTTTTAGTCGTTTATACTCTGGTCCGCACTCTGGGGACTCAGAGTACTCTAGTCCGCTTCAGGGACTTAGAGATTTTTAGTCGTTTATAATGGTCCGCGCTATGGGGACTCAGAGTCCTCTAGTCCGCTTCAGGGACTTAGAGATTTTTAGTCGTTTATACTCTGGTCCGCGCTCTGGGGACTCAGGGTACTCTAGTCCGCTTTAGGGACTTAGAGAGTTTTAGTTGTTTATACTCTGGTCCGCGCTCTGGGGACTCAGAGTACTCTAGTCCGCTTCAGGGACTAAGAGATTTTTGTTGAGAGCAGTCGTATTTCCACCTGTTTGATTTGTATTTCATTTACCGTATCGAGCCTAATTTTGTAGAATGAACGGTCGAACCACGTATGCTCATGGAATGAGACTCTGCCCCCAGCATCATGGACGAAACTTGAAAAATGGACGTTCGATTCTCGTCCGCTTGGTGATTGTAGCTCTTCCAATTAAGTCAAGGAAGGAGGTATATGATAGATGGTTAGATCACATCCATGCTGGGGTTGGATAATCAAGTGTCGCACAATTTTCTTCGTATCTCTTTTTGGAAAATAAGGATAATGGATTATTGAGTAGACAAAGTAAGTTGCATATGTTTCAAGGTGCAGTCATGTCCATGTATTGAGTGTGATGGTTAACGAGTAGGCAGTCCATCACATGTACTTCAAGTCAGGCTTTCGAACTACGTTTGGTATTTAGGGTAGGATTTGATGTGTAGATGACCTAATCACGTCCACTGTAGATAGATCCCGATGTCACTGAGCTTTAGGAGAGGCATCAGTATTTTGTCAAACTTTGATCTATGACTCGATTTGAGTGGATGATCATGCCATATTCATTTCAAGCCTTGCTTAGGTCTCCAAGTCAAATGTGGAGGTTGATGAATGGACGGTCGGTCATGTTCGCTTTGTATTGGGCTATGACCGTGATGAGCTTTTCAATCTCTACTCCTTGGCCCCAAATCAAAGGCACATGGTTGATGATGAGCGATCGAATCATGCTCGTCTTGATGAAAATCCACAAGTCCAATCAAGGTCTGCGTGGATTGGTTGGCGGCCAACTCTGAGTACTTGGTCACCTACATTGTTTTGGAAGAGGTTTTGTTCAAGTCGGTCGTAATTTAAAGCACAATTGAAATTGGAATAATCTAAAGAAGATTGGTATAAATCTCATTAATAAGGGGAGTAGCATCATGTGCTTGCTATTCAACTCTGCCCCTAGCTCCTTCTAGTGGGATGTCGACTACCAACAGTCTAATTGATAATTAGAGTTCTTTATTGATGGGCATCTGAAGTTCCTGGCTAGCCATTCTGCAAGGCTTGCATGTACTATTGAAGCTTTCCTTTCCCAATCAGCTTTTCGATCACACCTCGGAGATGTTTGTAATAGCCAGTGTTAGGATCAATGTGCATCTTGGAATATACAACATTCCCCTGATTTTCTCTTGACTTCGGTGGACTCTCTCGAGGTTGGTTTTCACTACCACTCTGAGTTGCGAGTCTCCAAGTAGAGGCTACCGATTGAATCATTCAAAGAGCATATGAGTCAAATTTTGAGATCTTGTTGTGTCTACTAGACTCAGAGTCCTTAGCCAATCGGCCTGCATTGTTATCTTTCCTAGTCAGCTCCACTCCTCTTCACTTTGGTTCTGATTCATTTTGTAACAGAAACGATCCATGGTCGTAGGAGGCTCACCAGCTAACTAGTTGTTGGTATGATGTCCTTGTTAGTATTTGGAATAAATTGCTTAGAGCCAAACATTGGTCAACTTGGAGTCACTAAATTTGAAGTGCTGGGTCAGTGAAGAATGATGCTTGGAGTCATCATGGCGTTTTCTTAGAGTCATATCATCTATGTTCTCCAACCTTTGGGAGTATCGTTTGAGTAGTGGTTGCTTGTTCGTTCTCTTGTTGCCATTCAGAAGCTGTCGCTTGATCCTTTATGCCCTGGTCGGTCATAAGATCTAAAGGAAGTGGATAGAATGTTCCTTTATTAAGTTGAGTTTTGAATTCACTATGCGGGTGCTCTGCGCTGCGGCTAGGGTTCGGCCTGGAGTGGCTCTTTTTCGGAAATTTGGGTCGTACCCAAATTTTTTTTTTTTGAAAATAGGGGTCGTATAAGAGACCGGTGTAACTTAGGTTTGGATCGGCATCGACCAAGGTGGTTCGGCCAAGAGTGTCTCGGCCAAGGCGGTTCAGCATGGAGCTGGAGTGGCTCGACATGGAGCTGGAGTGGCTCGGCCTGGAGTTGGAGTGACTCGGCCTGGAGTGGCTCGGCATGGTGCTGGAGTGGCTCGGCCTAGAGTGGCTCGGGCTGGAGTTGGAGTGGCTCAGGCTGGAGTTGGAGTGGCTCGGCCTTCATTCAACTTGAGTGCAAACTTCAAAATCCAATCCCCAGATCTTGCGTACATCAGTGAATCCAATCCTTTCACATGAACATGAACACTTGATTAACTCTAAACAAGAAAATTAGCATAAACAAATCTTCCAAAAACAGGGGCAGTAGACTTAGTTTCTCTAACTATGGCTATCGGCATCCTTTAGATTTCTTTCAAATCTGAATAGAATAGGAAGTTTTCTAGTAAACAACTGGATCTATCTCGCGAATATGGAAATCCACTAGTAGATGATGAGATCCAATCAAGCTGAGAATTCATTTCTCAGTGAAAGCACCAAAATGTTAGCACCAAAATTGGTCACTAACACCCGAAGAAAGGTTTGTGTAGAGAGATTAATGAAGAAGGTAAATTAAAACTGTTGAATAACACAGTTGAATGCAGTAATAACTGTAAAAAAAAGAACACCAAATTTATAGTGGTTCGGCGCAACTGCCTACATCCACTTTGAGTTTTAATCTTTATTGCTTTTCAGAATAATTGAATACAGATACAATCCGTACACCAATAACTCGAACACAAGTTCTAGCTGAAAAGGAATGAGTCTTTAGAGTGGCAGAGTCTCCCTAGTGTTCGTGAAAAAAGGTCATTTCAACCGTACCCCTGCCTCTGTATTTATAGACGAAGATAGGCTGGACTCCCTTCGCAGGCCCAGGAACAAGGTACTTCGGCCCATAGTAGGTGACTTCTGTGTGACGAGCCAGGCATACTGAACGGTGGTTGCCGAACGATGGTGGCCAAACGGTGGTTGCCGAACGAAGGTGGCTGAACGGTGGTTGCCGAACGAAGGTGGTCGGACGGTGCACATATGTCGGACTACCCAAAACGGATCAATCCCTTACCTCTCCAATCTCTAACTAACTCAAGTCTTATCCAGACTCAATCAAAGCCTTCGTAATTATCACCTTGTAGCCGGGCCAAGTGACCGGATAACAGTTTGTACCATGATGCCTAAGCTCCCCTATCTCTGGGAGACTAATTGTCCAAACCCTCTATAATGTCTTACTAGTTCAGTGACATCCGTCTAAACACAAGTAGTCTGCATGCTAGTATCTCATCCTATGTCATTACTAGCATCTTGTAGATCGTCCTCACTACCAAAGAGATTCAAGGCTTCACATTGTGTAACATCCCGAAATTTTATCATTTTAATTTTGAATATATAATTAACCTTAAATATTTAAATAATTGGTGTTTAAAAATCAAGCTAACTTATATTCAAATATAGGTGTTATTTAAATATTTGAATTATGAATTAGATATTAATTAAATGGATTAATAGCCTTATTTAACTCCTTTTAATTAATAAATAATAAGAGTGAATTCATTTTTGTAAATTTATAAACAATAAAAAATAGTTTGAATAAATATCAATAATGAGACTGAAAATCGTTGTGTCGGTAAAATGATATCGAAATGCATGATATTATCATTCCAGGGCATTGTCTTAGATTTTGATTAAACTAGTGCCTTCAGGATCCGAATAATAAGGCGATGTACGCCGGCAAGCTTCGTGGCGATCAGACGTACCATGTGATTGTGCGAGCTCGAAACACGTAACGATTAATTTTAGAGAATTAAAAATAATGATATAATTTGATTATAAAAGCTAACATCTATGGACGATAGAATTAGGTCCCAAAACTAGTTTCATTGAGTTTTGAATAGGGGTATTTGGCTACGAACGCTAGTGAGCATGCCTCGTTTGGAGTTCGTGATGTTGGGGTGGTGAATAGTGTAGGAGATAAAATCTGTAAAAGGACCCATGCTCTCTCCTCAATTTCTCAACTCAGAACTTAGGATAGACTCATCCAACGGCCACCATTGATCGACGCCACTTGGAGCCGATTAGGTGATGGTCCCAACGTGAAAAATGTTCGTGGGGGTGAGATGAGTGTATTGACTGGTAGGATTGAGATGGATCGAGGCTAGGCGGTGGTGAAGTCGAGATGAATGCAAACCCTACTTTAGGTTCGATATCAGGGACGGCGGCGAGTTAAGGGGCGAGACTAGTGGCGATGGGTGGGGGTTGATAAGGACTTGCGGCTAGAAGTGGAACGGCGGAGTTCGGTGGGCTGCGGCAGCAACATGTAGTGGTTGAATGGTGTTGTTATCCCGCCTTTTGGCAAGGCCGAGATACCAAGAAACTGACTGGAAAATAAGGGTCATACGTCCGCAGCATCGGGCAGCTATTGGATAGCCATGAATATTGATGAATTCTATTCGAGTCTGGATCGGGCTGCAATTGATAAGACACATCAAGCAAAGCCGTGAAAACCAACCTTCCGAATTTCAAGATAATCCGAGTTCGTATGCTCAAGTTATCACCAATGGAAAGTGGAGGAGATAGCCCTATGTTCGAATCCATCAGAACAAGCTCTATGTTCGAATCCATAAAACCAAGCCTTGGTTCGAATCCATCAGGTTTTCCCCTACTTTGAATCCATGCAATCGATATACTTCGACTCCATCCCATAACTTACTTCGAATCCACCCTATTGAGGCAAATTCGAATCGATCAACTATGGGATACCTCGATCGATTCGAACGAACATCTCCTCGAATCCATTCCCTCGAATCCACTAATTAAAGGCGGCTAAAACCATGGATTCGACCCAATAAACTCGGAGAAAAAGCTGGATCAACCCGAGAAGCGCGCACGACACATCACCATTCACACGCGCAAACCATCGATTCGACCCTATCGATTCGAAGGGGATCGATTCGAACCAAGCATGTCAACCGGAAATGCAATCTTGAATCGATCATAACTTGAGATCTACAAGTCCAAATGCTATGAAATTTTCACAGGAGCTTACGTACACGCTGAAGAATGTCCACACCAAGTTTCACCTCGATTGGATGCTTTCTTGATCGATTCGAACCCAAGTTCGAATCGATCC
Source organism: Allium fistulosum (assembly GCA_030737815.1). NCBI lineage: Eukaryota > Viridiplantae > Streptophyta > Magnoliopsida > Asparagales > Amaryllidaceae > Allium > Allium fistulosum. Next base: position 536,948,313 of record CM060901.1, on the reverse strand, counting down.
CAAAGTGGGCCCGGATTTCCAGGATCCGGGCGTGTGGGCCCCCTCACATGCTAGAAGCGGTCTCCTCGAATTTTAGGTGAAATATCAGCCTCCTACACCTATAAATAGAGCCCCTGGTCATTCAGAAAAGGGGTCGGACAATTTTAAGAGCTAAAGGGCGCCCAGACTCTACCAGATTTACTCCAAATCACCACCGCTGCCTTATTTTCAGACTTAGCTTAAAAAGTCAGTTGTACTACATTATAAGAAATTGTAATCTTCAAGTATCGAGCAATAAAATCATCAAACATCATAGTGGACGTAGGCAAAACGCCGAACCACTCTAAATCGCTTGTCTTTGCACTTTACATTTCTGTTATTTGGAGTTTTTGTTAGATAATCCTCAGTTTTAATTTTCTTTCTTCACTTTTATCTCTTCAAAAACTTCTGAAGAGTGTTGTGCCCATTTTTGGTACAAACACTTTGGTGCTTACACTGAGAGCAACCAGCTTTTTCTCCTGCTCCTTGGATCTACCATCGATACCGGATTGCATAAATCCAAGAGGAAGATCCAGATCTCTAATCCAGAATCCTTCCATTCTATTCAGATTTGCATAAAATCTAGGAAAGGAACCCACTACTTAAGATGGTTAGTACAAGAACTACCTCTACGGCTGCTGATCAAGAAGGTCGGGATAGGCAGAATCCTACACAGCAGCTATAATCCAATCAAGACAACAGTGCTCACTCAGATCCATCTGGGCCAGTAACCAGACAAGAGTTCCATGTATTGCCCCAGGAATTGACTCAAAGTCGGCAACAGCTAGCCGAACAGTTGCGTGCTAATATTGAATTGACCAATCAATTGAACCGCCGAAGGCGTAGGAGGATCAGGAGGGATGATGCTTCCCACTCGTCCACTGAAAGTTCTGCTTCATCTGACTATCATGGCAGATCTACACATCCCCGATTGGACGCAAGTCATACACAAGCTACCGGATATCAACCTGCCTTGACTGTAGGACAATTGAGGGTCGGACCGTCAACTAGCTTCCAGGCCGGGCCCTCGTCGCGAGGAGGTGTTGTTCCACAGCATACCACAGACAATCGTACTGCAACCGCCGCGGTAGAAACAAGGGTTGATACCCAGAATCTATCAGATCTAAATAATCAACAACGTGGGCATACTCCTGAACCATACATCCCAGAAGATGTGGAGCCAAGGAGGCGAGACATAGGCCGTCGATAGCGTCCAGTCCAAACTTGCACTGTGGAACCCGACCACACCTTAGCTCAGCATGCACAGAATGTGGCTATGCCTGATATTTCAACCATGATAGGTCAAATGATTCGCGAGAGCCAAGGGCTTACCAATGACGACTGGGGAATCTCCCGTAGTCATACGAAATATTATACGATGATCCTCCTCGGCGATTCAGAATGCCAACTCTCCCTATGTACGAAGGAAATTCCGATCCCAATCAACATATTTTGAAGTATGAGTGGTCAATGAGCACCGCAAGGGCTGATGATGCAGTAAAATGCCGAAGTTTCCCCATCTCTTTGGGAGGAATTGCAACAATGTGGTTCACAAGGTTGCCACCTAGATTTATCTCTTTGTTCGATCAACTGGCTAAGAAATTTGTCGAACAGTTCCATATGCATGTCGCCAGACCTAAAGACGTTAACACCCTATGTAGCGTCACCCAAGCTAAGGGAGAGATGCTCAGACGTTATTTAGAAAGATTCCACGCGGCATGTGTAGAGATTAGTAATCCTAACGATAACTCAATCTTGATGGCATTAACCAAAGGAATCGATCTCGATTCTGAGTTTGGAAATTGGCTAGTTGGGAAACCACCCGCATCGTTGGACCGTTTCTACTCCAAAGCCGCTCAGTTCTTACGGCAAGAGGACGCGAAACAGTCTAGGAAGCAGGATGATGCGATGCCCAGAACTGAAGGAATACAAAGTAATGTAGCAGTTAAGCAGTCCGATGAAAGTTCCGGAAAAGTTCAGTTGAATATACAGAACAAACAGACTCAGCCGTGAGGCAACAATGGTCTGGATAAAAAGAGAGATCAGAACCGAGGCCCACGACGTAGGGCTCCAATGTTCGATAATTACACGCCATTGAATACATCATTGGAGAATATATATCTACAAACTTGCAACACTGTGCAATATAAGAAGCCTGCTCCGAAGCAATCGTCGGAGAGGCAGATTCAAACAGGGAAGTTCTGTAGATTCCACGAGTGTTATGGCCACAATACCAATGAGTGTCGACATTTGCAGGACCTCATCGAGTAGCTGATCAGAGAAAGAAAGTTAGATCAGTTTGTGCGAGCGCCGCAGTTTGGTGGTGCGGGCCCTTCAAATTAGAATCGTGCACAGAATCAAGAAAGACAGGAGGAACCAGCTCATTACGGAGGAAGATTAGTAATTAATGCTGAAGGTGGTAGTCCTCATCCAGCGGTTCGAAGCTGGGAGGAAATGGAATCATATAACAACTTAGTCAGACGTACAAACTTCGAGTATGATGGTAACTTGAACGATAGACCTTCGACCAAGCGGAAGAGAGCGATGACTAACGACATCATTTTCCGAGACAGCGATGTTGATTACGTCGGAAGCCCGACTACTGACCCACTTGTGTTACCGACCCGAGTAGGACCGATATGGATAAAGAGGATCCTGATTGACTGTGGGAGCTCTGTGAATATCATATTTGTACATGCTTATAATCAAATGAAGATGAAAGCTAGGGATCTAAAACCCTGCCAAACTCATCTCCATGGATTCAATGGCAGCGCTACCATACCTGTTGGGATGGTGGAGTTACCAGTTGAGTTAGGAGCCGGAGAACGTAGATCGATTCGAACATTGCAGTTCGTTGTGTTGGATGTAGACTCGCCATATAATGCCTTTTTAGGTCGACCTGCCCTTGCAGAATTCAGGGCCATAATCGCCCGTGGTGTTTAACTTTAAAGTTCCGTACCGTCAACGGAGTTGGGGTCGTCCAGGGTGACCAGGTTGATTTGAGAACAATCATACGCCGAAATCGTGTTGCCCGATTATGCAGTGCCAAGGACCGACTTAAAACTTCTGAACTCGGTGAGCTAATCACTAAAAAAGATTATCCCGCACTCCCACACATGAGATCAACGTGGAGAGGGTCGCACAAAATTAAGCGAAAACTCGGGGATGGCGAATTTAAGTTAGCAACCGTTGATGGTCTAACTTTATCAATGGCCTGGAGTAGCGAAAGTCTTCGTCGTTACTGCAAATAACAGGCTATGTTTATCTATTTAGTTTAAATTCCATTCTAAACTTTGTTTTTGCATTTCGAAATTAGAATTTGTAATAAGGCAACTGACTTTGCCATATTTTCTTATTTCAACAATAAAATGCCATCTCTTCAAGCCAGAGCTGTGATTCATTAAATACAATGTACAACATCATGATGCACGGAGAGCTAAATTCCATCACGCAGTGGAATTTATTCAAGTAGGGAGTGGCCATGATACGATTGGCCATTCGCTGAATGAAACCCAAGCTCGGGGGCAAGCCATCACATCAGGCTAAAAATGGGTTGGTACACAATGATCCTCCACTTAACTCCGTACTCCCAGAGTGCAAGACGAAGTATAAACATCACTCAACTCCGTACTCCCAGAGTGCGAGACGGAGTATAAACATTAACTAAACTCCGTACTTCCAGAGTGCGAGACGGAGTATAAACATTCACTTAACTCCGTACTCCCAGAGTGCGAGACGAAGTATAAACATTTACTTAACTCCGTACTCCCAGAGTGCGAGACGGAGTATAAACATTTACTTAACTCCGTACTTCCAAAGTGCGAGACGGAGTATAAACATTTACTTTACTCCGTACTTCCAGAGTGCGAGATGGAGTATAAACATTTACTTAACTCCGTACTCCCAGAGTGCGAAACGGAGTATAAACATTTACTTAACTCCGTACTCCCAGAGTGCGAGACGGAGTATAAACATTTACTTAACTCCGTACTCCCAGAGTGCGAGACGGAGTATAAACATTTACTTAACTCCGTACTCCCAGAGTGTTAGACGGAGTATAAACATACATCAAATCCATATTTATCCCCAAGACTGGGGGCAGAACCAAAGCAAATAATGAATTGAAGGCAAAAGGGAATATGTTTTCATTTCCATATCAACAAAAAGAATCCGATTACAAGATGGTTCAAAAAATTCCTACTAGTGGGAACCGAGTCCATATCTATACACGGCTATAGAAAAAATCAATAAAACGAAACACTATCCCCGAACGTGACAACAAACTAAAGGAAGAGATCAATCTTTCTTCTTCCTCAGTTTCTTCTTCGGGGTAGTCCCACTAGATCCGCCACCCTACTTCCTCCTCACTCTCTTACTCTTCTCCGGTTTTTCCTCCGATGGCGACATAATGTCAACATCTTCCTCGGAGCTTGAGGCGACGGAGATTCTCTTGGGGGGTTGAACTGGAGGCATAGGGCTGTAACAGGAAGTGGGGCAGGAGCGCTTGCAATGACCACAGTGCCGCCCGGCGATATCATCATTAGTGGGGCAGGACCAGGCGGATTCATGTCTGCTGTCACTGATGTCATCTCAGCATTGATCTTAGCAAGAATTTCATCCGCACGAGATACTTGTGCCGCGCTAGATGTGTTAGTGGTTGGCATAAAAGAGCCAACAGCTGGAGCAACCCCACTCATGACAAAAGATGGATCTGCGAAGGGTTCGTTGGGTTGACTAAGGAGTTCCTCAATCATCTGAGCATCGAAAGATAACATGCTCACTTCTCCTTCTTCACCGACCACAGAAGATGTCATAATAGCCTCGGTGACAATGGCCCCTACGCTTGATAAGAGGCTTGAGATGCAGGAGGCGCAGAGATAACGGTTTCAGTCACTGAAATGCGAAAAAACGAAGATTATTAGCTAAGAGTATTGATTCAGATTCACCACACTAAGTGTATACGAAGAGGTGTTCAAGTACCTTCCTTAGCCTGGCCCGAAGTATGGGCAGATACAGAGGCAGGAGCATCAGCGGAAGACAATTGCGGCTGGTCAGGATTATAAGCAGGGATGGACTCGGGATCGACGCACCAATGGTTTCAGGCAATGTCGGAATTACAGCTCCAACACTTGTTTCGTGATGCTCAATCCCCGAGCCCTCACCTGTCTCTATCTGTTGAGCACCGAGCCTCTCTTTCGCCACGGAAATCACCGCCTCGTGGAGAACTTTCCTCTCTTCCTCAGAAAGCAAGCGCATCTCAAGCTCGAAATCATCCAGCATTTCATTCGAATGTGCTGCTTTCTTCTCCTCCACCAACCTAGTCCAGGCGTTGTACAGAATCATAGAGTCATCTCCCAGCCATGATAAATTTCTGTGCTCCAGCACGTTGGCGTTGTATGTGACCAGAAGATCATCGAAATCGGCGTCCATCCTGGACTGCTCCGCCATAATCTTTTCCTGGATTTCTGCCTCCACAGACTTGGTCTTGGCCACCGCCGCAGCAAGTTCGGCTCAAAGTGACACAGCTTGGTCGCATGCCTCCTGAGCGGTGGTATTAGCATCGTCTTTTTCTTTCACCACCTCAGCAAATTTGGCCTTGAGCTCATTCAGCTCTTTAACGGCTATGTCCCGCTCAGCTACGACGGTAGTATAGCGGTGGCCCATCCCTTCTACCAAGGCATAGTGTGCCTGCTGCATCCTCGCCATCTTCGCCACAGCATCATCATGCTTTTTAAGCGCTTCGAGTTCAGAGTTTCAAGACGACTCCATCTCAGATTGAAGAACCTGGATGATGCGATCTTTCTTGACAATCTCAGCATCACGCTCCTGAATAACCTTTGCCCGGTCAAAAGCTACCTTTGAAGCTTTCACGGCTGCTTTGTACCACTCCTTGTATTGGGCATAAAAGTCGCGGATATAGCTATGCACAATATTTTCGGCATCCGAAGGAATCCTCTTGAGATGGGGAGGGAAGACATATGCATCCAGACAGATTTCTGGGAAGTCCTTTTTCATTTGAGCAAGCTGGATGGCTCCTTCACTTGTCAATTCAGCCGGAGCCTGTTCAACAATGGCAGCTGTCGGCGGTTCAACCCTTTGCCGCTGAGTTTCAGGCCTGGAAGATTGAGAAGGTGGTTGTTGATGCGAAGACTCAGGAGGATCTATAGGGACCCTAGGAGGCGGAGGAGAACAAGATCGCGGTCGGTACTGATAGCTCCTATCTCTGTCAGTACGATCTTGACCAGAGTGGCTACGCCAATAATCTCGATCTCTATCATAGCGATCCTGATTGGTATAGCCTCGTCCCTGATCCCTATCTGATTCCCTCCAGCGGGACTCATGGTATGAGGAAGATCGGCGTACATTACGGAGCCTATCCAAAGTGGATCCACGGCATGACATCTCACCTGCGATAAGAAGAAACTACAGTTTAGAATCCCACAAAAGCGACATTCAATATGCGGAAATCATGTAGTGCTGTGAAAGTGTGTGTAAATGTGTAAACCCCTAGACCAACCGGAAGCGTTGACCGCACTCAAAGGGAAGGGCTCGCTCATATTTAAAACATCTTGAAATTCCTCCAACCCGAAATTATGAGGAATCGATATATAATCCGGGATGGGAATATCGTCAAGCCCTTTGAAAGTATCTCTCGATTGAGAAGGGGCGGCCTCGGAAATCATAACTCCGGAAGTGGGAGGAGACACATTTACAGACTTCTACCCCTTAGATTTAAGTTTTTTAGAAACGACGGTCTTGCTTTTCCGTCTTTCTCCCAACTCTTCAAAATTTCCCGAAAGATCCGTCATCGGCTCTACGTCTGTGTGAGTTCTTTCTTCATTGCTCACTTCAGTTATCACAACCCCGAGCGTTTTCTTCGCTATTTTCTTCTTCTTCTTCTTGTTCTTCTTTGAAAAGGGCTTTAGCATCCCTTCGGTGACTATGCTCTGTTTCCTTTCAATCAAGCCGAGAGTCCTTAAGTTATAGTCAGTCAGCACCGAGTCGATGTGTCTCAGCTCGCTCGGAATTTCTTGGAGGCTTCGAACTATGCCCTTGTAATACCCATCGTCGGGTCTGGAGATAATGGCTATAAGAAAAACAGGATGTCAATACCAATGCCAAAAAGCTATTCGTCAAAGAAATCGTCAACAGGTTACGATACTTACGCCTAGACAACCATCGCCTAGCAAAACCAGGAGGACACCAGACATAAAACCATTCATTCTTGAAGTAACTAAGTCTGGTCCAAGCTCCGGTAATAACTTGACAGTTTCTCACTGCCTCCAAAAATGTAAAAGACGGACTATCGCCTCTGCTCTTGAAGTTAAATAGATATCTGATTTCGGTCGGCCTTGGAGGACAGAAGAGGTGGTCCATAAATACAATAAATGCACTGTTCAGTAGCGCGTGCCCGTTGGGGTGTAATTGAGAGGGAGTGAGTCCAAGAAACGATAACATCTCCCTAATATACTGGTTGAATGGAGGGAGTGTTCCGGCCGCACAAGCATGACGGTAAAAGGCAGTATACCCTTCGGGCGGACAGTGAGGTCTGTCGTTGGAACTCGGCAATAACACATCGTCTAAAGAAATATGATGCCTTGTGCATATCCTACCCAACAAGTTTTCGAAGATGTTAGATTGAACGTAATCTATAGGATCCTCGATAAATATTGTGTCTTGTAGCTCGTCGGGAGTTGGATCTACTATATCCGCCGGGATATCTGGAATTACAAGGACCGGAGGAGGAGAACTCTGAATCTCCTACTGCTGAGAGCTCGAAGGCTCCATAACTGACTAACTTATCAGAAAGCAACGTTAAGTTCATAAAAAACCCATGCATTCCCCAGTGAAGTGCGTATGAATGTGTTGTGCATTGCAAGTGCAGTGCATTACTTAAGCAAATTTTACAGAATGAAACGAAATGTGCAAACGACAGAACTATGAAAATCAGACTAGAAATGACCGTCATCGCTGACCGTCACAACCACGCCATCCAGATGATACCGGTCGATTCAAGCATAAGTCCGTAATATTTTTGGGTTAGGCCATAGTTCCATCGACGAGCTTCAAAAGGCAGTCACATGTGCAGTCCTACAGTCAAGTTCAATTATGCAAGGCCGAAGCTCGTCGGAATCAGATGTTCGAGTGTGCTAAAATTCATCAAGTCCATCAAATGTCAACTCGAAATCAGTCGTGGTTCAGGTGTTGGAGCAAGTCAGAGATATTGCATTCTTTGAACTGAGGACGATCGAATCGATCATCTCGAATCGATACAGGTCGACTCGATGTGCTTCGAATCGATAAGGGTTGACTCGATGCGCTTCGTATCGATACGGCCTTTGGAGCGCTGTCTAGTCTCAATTGGAGGAGCACTTCGAATCGACCGAGAAAGAATTCATACCAACCAAGGAAAACGACTTCGTATCGATCAAACTCGATACCTTCGAATCGATCGTGGGGTTATGGGTTCGAATCGATCGATACGAACCACTTCACCTCACGAGCATCGATCCGAGGCCACACAATCGGAACCGATTCGAACTACTCCATCCCGGATCGATACGAGGCAAAGAGAAAAGCAATTCCTCAAGATCTCTCCTTCTATTCCAAGAAAACCTCAACACTTTGTCGTGCACCATCCCTCGACTCGATTAGTTTGGCTCAGATCTCAAAACCCTTCGAAATTGATCTCAGAAGAATTCAAGAATGGTGGCGAAGATTTTCGGTTCCATCATTCTTGGCACGGCCGTATGCATTAGTTACCTGATTTGTTTTGATTATGATCGAAGGATTGAAGGCTAGATCGATTCGAAAGAGTGTCTTTCTCGAGTCTGGAGGATCGATGCGAAGAGGAAGGCAGAGTAACAGTAAAAAGTAAAAAATGAAAGTGAGCTATGCCTCACGTATTTATATGGATCCTAAGGAGGAAACGAGACGCTTCGCCTCCCGGTCGACCTGACCGATTGTTACCGGTCAAACACCGATCGATTCGAACGAGCGCATTCGAATCCACCATGCTTCGAATCCATCAAGGCGGCGCTGATATGAAGCTTCATCAATACGAAGCTTCATCGATACAAAGCAGTTAACAGAAGCTGAATTGAAGTCGCCATATCCCATCGAATTCGAAGTACCAACTTCACGACCATCGATTCGCAGCGATTCGAAGACTATCGATTCGAACAATCACTTCGAATCCATAGAAAACCATCGATGAGAATGAACGCATCGCTTCGATATGAAAAAATTACTTGTCTACCTTTTAGATCGATTCAAGAGAGGGTCGATACAAGAGGATAATCATAGACAATCATCAAAACAATGTTTTAACTCGAATTACAAATCGATTCAGGAGAGGATTGATATTGAATTCGAAAACAAACTGAACTGGCAACGACTTGCAAACATGCAACGTTAGCTAAAGTCAAGGTAACACATATATGCACATATGTCTGACTAACATTTGATCTTTGACATTCACAGGGATCAAATGCTCATCTCGTCATGATTTCGACGACAAACAGCCAATTACAATCATACAACGATCAATTACAGCAATATAGAATACAACTTTCAGCAAAGCATGTCATAGTTGTCCAACGTGAGACTGCAGCTTTTCAAAGCACGTCATGTTTACAAAAGATGTACTTTGGGGGCAAATGTTATCCCACCTTTTGGCAAGGCCGAGATACCAAGAAACTGACTGGAAAATAAGGGTCATACGTCCGCAGCATCGGGCAGCTACTGGATAGCCACGAATATTGATGAATTCTATTCAAGTCCGGATCGGGCTGCAATTGATAAGACACATCAAGCAAAGCCGTGAAAACCAACGTTCCGAATTTCAAGATAATCCGAGTTCGTATGCTCAAGTTATCACTAATGGAAAGTGGAAGAGATAGCCCTATGTTCGAATCCATCAGAACAAGCTCTATGTTCGAATCCGTAAAACCAAGCCTTGGTTCGAATCCATCAGGTTTTCCTCTACTTCAAATCCATGCAATCGATATAGTTCGACTCCATCCCATAACTTACTTCGAATCCACCCTGTTGAGGCAGATTCGAATCGATCAACTATGGGATACCTCGATCGATTCGAACGAACATCTCCTCGAATCCATTCCCTCGAATCCACTAATTAAAGGCGGCTAAAACCATGGATTCGACCCAGTAAACTCGGAGAAAAAGCTGGATCAACCCGAGAAGCGCGCACGACACGTCACCATTCACACGCGCAAACCATCGATTCGACCCTATCGATTCGAAGGGGATCGATTCGAACCAAGCATGTCAACCGGAAATGCAATCTTGAATCGATCATAACTTGAGATCTACAAGTCCAAATGCTATGAAATTTTCACAGGAGCTTACGTACACGCTGAAGAATGTCCACACCAAGTTTCACCTCGATTGGATGCTTTCTTGATCGATTCGAACCCAAGTTCGAATCGATCCCAAAGTGGGCCCGGATTTCCAAAATCCGGGCGTGTGGGCCCCCTCACGTGCCAGAAGCGGTCTCCCCGAATTTTAGGCGAAGTATCAGCCTCCTACACCTATAAATAGAGCCCCTGGTCATTCAGAAAAGGGGTCGGACAATTTTAAGAGCTAAAGGGCGCCCAAACTCTGCCAGATTTACTCCAAATCACCACCGCTGCCTTATTTTCATACTTAGCTTAAAAAGTCAGTTGTACTACATTATAAGAAATTGTAATCTTCAAGTATTGAGCAATAAAATCATCAAACTTCATAGTGGACGTAGGCAAAACGACGAACCACTCTAAATCGCTTGTCTTTGCACTTTACATTTCTGTTATTTGGAGTTTTTGTCAAATAATCCTCAGTTTTAATTTTATTTCTTCACTTTTATCTCTTCAAAAACTTCCGAAGAGTGTTGTTCCCATTTTTGGTACAAACAGGTGCCAACTTTCTTGAGTTTGACCTGGGGTTTGCGGCGTTGTGGGGAGGTGAACTGGTTGCCTTCAGGTTCGTCGTGGTCTGAGGGGTCGGCGCCGGTGGTGTGATGGATGAAGGTGGCCAAAGGCGGCTTCTGGAGCAAGTTGAACGGAGGTCGATGCAGCCTGGGTTTCAAATCATGGATTAGAGTTTTAATGAGATAATTAAAACTTATTAGTTATGTGATTAAGTATTTAATTGTTTAATTAATCCAAAATTTTATAAACCTAATAAATATTTTTTACGAGGTCGGACTTGGATGCAGTTGACTATGATGGACTCGTATCAATGTCACCTATATATTGGAGTTGGACACGTTGAATTTGGAGCTAACAGAATTTCAGGCAAAAATCGAACAGATCAAACCAAAACGCGAAAGCTTCAATTGGAATTTCTGTGAGTTTACTCACCTCTAGATAAACTATAAGATATTTGTGTTGCAATAGGTTATTGTTGAATGCTTGGATGATAGTTGATGGTTTTAATGAAGTAAAAATTAATGATAAAATTATAGTGATTTAATTTAATGACATTTAACGTAGTTAAATTAGTTATACCTCTTTGTGATATCTATTTAGCAGAATAAAACATCGTCCCGGTATAATTAATTTAAATAGATTATTTTGGACGTCTATCGAGCAGAATAAATCACCGTCTGTGCTTGCAAAGTAAAAAAGATTATTTTTAAAGTTAATTAATATGTGGACTAATTAATAAATGATATGTTAGCTATTGAGTGCTAATTATTTATAATAATATGTTTGTTATTATTGTTTGTTTGGATTTGAATTCTCCCTCGAAAAGCGGATTTCATAGATAACCATTGTGCAACGACCTGTAATTTTTAATAATTAAAAACTATTAAATTTAATAAGATTTTGAAATTTAATATTGTGAGGAATTAAAATTTATGATTTATTAATGAGAAAAATAATGAGAATATAATTTAATAAGGTTGATTGAATGAGACTGACAACTGTTTAAGGTTATTGCAATTAATGGTAATAATAAAGGTAAATAAAGATTTAAATCAATGTTGTATTAAAAGGAGAAATTATGTAATTAATTGAAATTAGTTAATATATAATGGAATAAATATTTGGTAAGTAATTTATCAACCTTTGTTTGTAAACAATAGGTTAATAGAGGTGAATTATTAATGTATTACAATTGATTGATTATCATCTTGATATCTAATCTGTTAGAAATTAATTGTAAATCAATTGAAATTAAATATAATTAAATATTGCAGTTAATATGAGTTAAGATGATAACTGTAGAATAAGAATGTAATAAAATGTAAACTAATGTTAATTATATTCATAAGGTGATGGTTGATTGAATAATAAGGGTGTAAATCGAAATAAAAGAAATTGATTCAAATAAATTATTATTAACTGGGATTTTATTACAATTGTAATCGAACGCTGAAATTAGTGCAATATTTAAATATTGGATTTAGCATGGAAAATTTATTTTAAAAGATTTTAAATTTCTATGTAATCAAGAATGATGAAAATTGTTAACTTTTAAACATTGAATTAAAAAGTGACTAAATTGATTTTTAAATGATAATTTATATAATTAACGTGTAAAATTGGGTGTTTGGGTACTATCTCCGATTTCGATGAAACCAGTTTCATCGAATCCATAACAGTGAATTATTGTAGGATTTCAAGTTTCGTAGCGATCGGACTTATAGTTTGATCGTGCGAGCTCGAAACGCATAGAAATCGATTTATGGAATTTAAATGAATATAATTTAATTTTAAAAGATAGCTTCTATATTTCTCTGAATTAGGGTTCGAAACTTGTAAAAGCCCGTATCTCCGTACCCTTTTAGTCGACAATAAATCACACGTGTCCAACTCAAATTGAACGGAAATACGAATCTTTAGGGGTGAAGAAGAAAAGATAGAAGAAAATAGAATAACAGCACAGAATCTCACAATCGCAGCAGAACAAAATATAATATATAATAACAGATCTTTATACAAGAAACTGTAACTGTTAATATACATTCAATCATCAGATTACAACAATCAATAAATCAATATGGACAGTTATTATAACTTGTCCTCACTAGTGTTGTCTATACAGCCTGACACCCACAGCGGAATATTATATTTAAGTACATGATATACGTCTCTGAAATACTCGGTCTGACACGAGCATTATAATAAAATAACACCCGAGTTAGTCTGGAAAACCAGCGTGAGAAAACATACTCAATTTGAATTTATTACTGTTATCAAAAACCTTTGAAAACAAAGGTATCTCGTAAGACCACGTCACACATAAAAACGACGGGTTTTTACCTTACGATAACCAAAACACTTTTATAGAAAATCCAGTGATATTATAATAGTGTCTAAGTACAAATACTTATTAAAATAGCCGAAATTGTTACATTAATTAAATTCCAGCATACTAGGCTCTACAATCAAAATTGTAAAGGCTCGTAGTGGATATTGGATTCCATACAATGACTGGGCTACTGAGGTACCGCCCGACATAGTACACTTCTAGAAAAATGTACCAAGATCGCACCTAAAGATCCCTGGCAACATAGGACTGGCCTACCCCTTACTGGATAGTACCGAATATGTCATCATCTCGGGTGTTCCCCCCCTAATCGAGCGCTCTTTTTTCCATGCACAACCATATTCATAATTATAATACACCCGAGGGTATCTAGAAAAGTGATAACACACCCTACTTGGGTGCGACCCACTTAGCCCTGCTGCATCTCTCCTGGTTTAGTCATTCCCAGTTCATGAGGCTTTAGGCTATGTTTTACCTTTTGAATAGCATTCATACTTGGAATGCTAACACTGCCTTCCAGGCAACAATGCAATGATAGCATTCATCCATATAAGTTGTTCTGGGTCTGAACAAACCAAATCTCCTTCAATATCACCATCTCCATTATCTTTGAGATATCACAATTTGTAACGCACAAATCGAATCGAAGTGGTTTTTGAATAGTTAAATCAGATCTCGGTCTCTTCGACACGATCAACGAATTTGACCAGATTTGATAGTCGGTTATTTAACTATCAAATTTCACACATAAGCAGTCACTAGGCCCAACCTATTAAATCTTTTCAAACATTCATTTCAAATATCTTTACACACACAGATATATATATATATATATATATTCAAATTTCTTCCAGTATTCCAACGTTTGAAAACAAATTCAAATCCTTATATCCTTAACGGGATATTTTCAAACCATATTAACACTTAGAAATATTTCTGTATAACCCTCCCATAGTTAAAACATTCCCAAATCATTTTATTCCAATACTTAGAAATAATTTCCAAGTCCAACTTAGTATTTCATTACTTAGAAAAATATTCCTATAAAATCATTTCGTCGCTAAAATATCTCCAAACCTTTAATTTCAATACTTAGGAAAATATTATAAGTTTATTTTCCAAAATCAATTCTAATATCCATACTTAGGAAATATTCCGCACCAATCTCATGTTATCCAGCCTTTTGGCAAGGCCGTGACACCAAGGACTTGACTAGAGACCAAAGACAATTCGTCCCGAAGATCGGTTATACATAGGTTCACTATGGCTACTGGCAAATTTGGTCCGAGTCCGGATCGAGCTACAATTAACTTGGCATGACAAACAAAGCTATGAATGGAAACATTCCAAATTTCAGGTCAATCGGAGTTTGTATGCTCAAGTTATGGATCGATCAAGTTTCACATGAGACATATTTACTTCGTATCCATCATATTCGTATCCATCAAACTCCACATCCATCCCCTTCATATCCATCAAGTACAGGCATCACTCATAGTCCATTTTCTTGGCCCTTAACACTCTTCGTATCGATCCCCCATTCACACATTTCGTGTCGATCAGTCAATACATCAATACGAAGGCAATAGCCAGTTATCGATACGAAGGAAGTAACACACAGGCATCGATACAAAGGCGCGTCCAGGCATCGATACGAAAGAAATCACACTAGATCGATACGAAGAAGGCATGTTCAAACCAAGAGAAACATTCGCTCGGCATGAAAAGCGGATCTGCATGTGAACGCTGCTCCACGTCATTGATGCATCGCCTATCAATACGAAGGAGTATCGATATGAACAGGGATCGATACGCAGCCACCAGCATACTTGCAAAATCAATCTTGGATCGATCATAAATCAAAATCTACAAGTCCATATGCTATGAAATTTTCATAGGAGCTTGCTTACCATCTCAAGAATGCATATGATCTATCGCAACCCAAATGGACACAATATTGATCGATACGAAAGAGATAAAGATCGATCCAAATCGATCCCAAATGACCCCTGATCGATCTGGTGGTCCCTCCCATGTGTGAGAAGGAGTATTCCGAGTTCAGGGGTAGATATTTCAGACCTACACCTATAATAGCACCCCTATGCCTATGGAGAAAGGACTTTTAACTCTGCTACGCGTTACTCTTCCACAACTTCATTGTAACTTGAGTGTTAGAGTGTTGTACTATTGTAATCAGTTGTCAATCACCAATAAATAGCAAAACATTCAAAGTGGAGGTAGGCTACAACGACGAACCACTATAATTTCTTGTCTTTTTCCTATTTTTGCATGCTTTTATTGGTGTGATTGTTAGATTAACCTCTTTTCCTATTTAATTTCTTCATTTTAATCTCTTCAATCATATCGAAAGAGTGTTGTGCCCAATTTGGTATAAACACATTGGTGATTTCACTGAGAAAACTCTGTTTTTCTACGATTCATTGGATCTACTGCCGTTTTTGGATTGCTAAAATCTAAGGAGGAGATCCAGATCTATCTTCTTGTGGTTCCTTCCATTCTACTTAGATTATTCAAGATCTGGGAAAGAACTACATCGACCATAGTGCGTACTACTAAACCTGCTTCAAATGTTGCAGATCCAGAAGGAAGGGATAGGCAAAATCTCAGGTAGCTGACTACCGCAGGCCAGATATCAATAGGAGCTTCAGATCCACATGGTCCTATAGCTAGAGAGGAGTTCCAGATCCTCATGCAAGAGCTCACTCAGAGCCGTCAAGAGCTCACCCAGCAGATCTGTGCCAACACGGAGCTCGCAAACTAACTAAATGTGGAAAGGCAAAGAAGGTCTAGGAGGGATCATGTCTCTCATTCCTCGACTGAAAGCTCGGCTTCATCTGACTTCAACCACAGATCTACACGTCGTCGGCTGGATGAAAATTATGCAGAAGCCTTTGGGCATCAGCGTGCTGTGAATCTCGGACAAGCCGGGGTTGGTCCTTCTACAGGGCACAAGCTGGACCCTTCTCCCGAGGAGAGGCGCTTACTTATCACACCATCCATGACCATGTAGATGCTGCCGCTATAGATTTGGAAGCTGAGGTCCAGAACCAGCCAGATCTAGCCCTTCGTCAACACATCCATGCTCATGAACCCTACGTTCTCTAAGACCGGGAGCCAAGGAGGCGAGGAATGGACCTGTAACGACCCGCCATTTTGGACCATTCGCATCCATTATAAGTGTATAGGTAGACACTCATGCCGGAGTTGAATTGCTCAAAATACCGCGTTGTTAATTTAAATTTGGCAAAACTGAACATATACAGTAAATAAATAATCACAGATCACAGACACAGAGTAATAAGTGCAGCGGAAATAAAAGAGATAGTAGTTCATGAAGCTACTATATGAATATATAAAATACATCAGAGTTTACAACAGAAGAGTAATACGATACATCAGAGTTAAACTAGATACAACGGAAGAGTAACAGATACAAATCAGAATACATCACAGGAATCATCGAATATCTGAAAGCTGGATAGATAGCTGGATCTCCAAGCGAAGCTCCAACTCCAAAGGTGAGTCTCGAAAGCTGAACCACTCAGTCTGACCCGAGCGTAAAGCAAAAACACAAGACACTCGAGTCAGGATTAACATTCTTATATTAATAAATCCAACTCAAGTGAAATATCAATTGAAATACAAGTAACTCAAAGGATGTTTGGAATAACCATCCTTTAAGGATCCGTTAAACTATCTACTATGTAGTAGTGTACGATAAGTAGATAATGTCTATCAGTAATATAAATATATCAAAATAGCGTTAAGTCATGGCCCATTCCACCCTTAACACATTTTTATTCCCACAAGCATATACAAGACCGTAGTTTCCCCAAAACCGGAAGTCACCAGAGGGCAATCCATATACTCAAGGTACAAAACAAATTCGTAGTGGTCGCGCATAAATGGAATACAAGTATGACAAGGCACATGAGGCTATACCCAAGGTAGTGATACTACCGTTCGCCTGATCCGGGCTGGTGAGAACGCAACGCCGCAGCGCCCGCAACACCGTGAGACAACACTCCCAAAATCAAGGGTGCACCAATCGACAACAAGTATAAGTAGTTCGAAGAAGTGTGTCCACTTGAGGTATCAATCCTCCATTGGCCCGGCACAGCTCCTGTTTTAGTCATTTCCAATTTCACACAAGTGTCAAGGCTATCCATTATCGTTCTCTTTCTTCAATCATCACGAACATCATTTCCAACCACTTCATTCTGGATCATCACTCCGCGCATAGTTATTAAAGTGGTTTTCGGTTTAGATAGAGAGTATACCCATAACCGAATTCCGGTCTCTTTAATAACTTTCGTAATTATTACACCGATTGGTCGTTTATATATTTCAAAAACCAAATCAAATTCCAATTTCAATTTCAATTCGTAAATCAACATTTCATTTGTCTATCAAAACAGTTTCCATACTTTACGTTTCAAAACTTCCAATTTACCATTTCAAAATCTTATAAATCAAATTCAAATTTATTTTAAACCATTCAAATATTGATTCAAGTTTATATATACGTTTCATTCCGAAATCATTTAAATTAATTTGATTTAACATTTAAATCAATTTAAAATTCATTTATCGATTTCATTCAATATTCGTTAAATTACTTTATCATTCAAAACAATTTCTATTAAATTTCCAAATCATTAAATCAATTTCTTAAGTTCAACTTCATTAAATCAAAACTTACAGTTTGAATTAAATTCAATTCGATTTAATCATTAAATAATTCAATCTTATTTAATTATTAATTTATTCAAACTTAATTATTAGATAATTCCAAAGTTTAATAATTTCAAACTTAATTTTACTTTCCAACTCAATTATTAAATCCTTTCAAACTTAATTCAATCATTTCTCAAATTAAACATCGTTCTTTCATCAATTACATTGTTAACATTTTATTTCATATTTAAATATTAACATTTTCCTTTCGTTAAATTCAAATTCCAACTTCATTTCAAAACCATATTATTTATTCAAATAAAATCTTCGTTTTATTTTTAAATCAAATTATTGACCAATCGGGTTTTATTTAATTTTCTTTCCTAGGTCAAAGTTCAATTTGGGTATTTATCATTTCAACCCGATTCCAATTCAATCCAAAAATCAAAGCATATAAAGGGAACTTGCAGTGTGATAACTGGGATGGTGTCAAAGTAAATAATCAAGCAATAACAACAAACAATAACAATCCAATAATCAATTCAAATAATCCCGAAATAACCGTATTAATTCGTATTGTTATTTGTACGAATTAATATAATTATTTCTAGAATCTACACTATCATTTCATGTAGATTAAAGATTATTACATTACAGTTTTTCACTTGTCATCTATTTACAATTTCATACATCATCAATTTAACATCATACATTCAGTGGTTCAAAGTATAATTAAACAAATCCTACGTGTCAATAACTTTAACAGTTAAAGGAGTCATATTATACAATGTCAGTTAATCAAATTTAACATTTAACTATCCTATATCAAGTTCAATTTCATACTATTTATCATTTTAACATTAACAATTTAACGTCCAATATAAACATCAACAATCAATCAATTATCAGCCAAACTGTATTATCATCGCATAAATAATTAACAGATAATGGTGTCAGATGTCACAGGTGAACTGATACAGGCAATAGCATATATAACAGTGTAATTAACTAACAGCAGTATATTTCAATTGTCGTTTCAATTGAAATCAAATTTAATAAATAAAAGAACGTTAATCGTGAGTGAGTGCTCACCTTTCGAGGCTAAGATAGATGAACGAGAAGTTGACACTGATACGCACACTGAATTTTTAGTTACGGATCCTGGCACGAATTTCAAAGCGAAGCTAGATGGATACCCGTTCGACGAACAAAGCTGATAACATCAATTTATGAACTGAATCAGAATCGGTTTGATATGTATACAGAATATTGTTATTTCATAAAATAAATATTTTGATCTAAAGCAAAATAAAATAAAATATAAAATAAAATACGTACTTATGATAACAAAAATCACTTTAGTTCAAACCATTTGAAATTCACGCGTATATTTTAGACAACCATACTTAAAACCAATTCACAAATGTAGACACCATAATATAAAATTAATATAACATGCATAAAGCACCTAAACACGTCACATTATTATACAATAGTTATCAAACACATCAAGACATGTTACGATATTAAAACTTGAAAGCAATATTTTATATAAACTAATACCTAGACTAATATAGATATAATTTACAAAATCCAACATATACACATATAACTACCATAATTTACACAGTATAAACAGCCTTGCATATTATGTACTATTGACTAGAGAATATGTATATCTTGAACATATTTACTACTGCAACGGAACGACATTGGGAGTTGCTTTACCCAAATGGAAGCAGAGTTTATGATGTGGATTTGACAGGAAAGAAAACGGAATATTCTCCGTTGCCATTGCCGATGAATAATGAGCCTTATAAAGGAAAGATATGGTGTGTGTTGAAGGATGGGGTGGCAAATGCGACAAGGATGGGGATGGCAGTGAGCTATGCCTGTGGGCAGGGGAATGGCACTTGTGACGCCATTGTGAAAGGTGGGAAGTGTTATGAGCCGAATAGTTTGGGGAGTCATGCGAGTTATGTATTTAATTCTTATTGGCAGCAGTTTAGGAAGGTTGGGGCGACTTGCTATTTTGATGGACTGGCGATGCAGACTACTAAGAATTCAAGTTATGGGTCTTGCAAATATCCGAGCTTGACAAATTGATGAGATGGAAACAAGAGGAAAAATATGGATGCTATGCAGCAAACTTTGCGAGTCAACTAATGTTATGGCCTGTAATTGCGGATGAATAGAAAATTATGTTGTGTTTTTGTTACGAGAATCATATCATGTTGTTCTATTAACATCTACAGTCCTTGACCTCTAACTTCCATTATTCTAACAGATCTGTAATCCTTAACGACCAACTCTTGTTCTAGTAACAGATAATTGGAATTTGGAATTTGGAAATTAAATATATATATATATATATATATATTTACTACGAAATAATTATTTAAAACATATATATATATATAATAGAATAAGTATACCTCAAAACCATATACATGTAAAAATCAAATCTACATGTAGTTTGTATTTAAATGTAAAATAAACAAGTTACTTTATTACAAATTATATATATGTGTCACAACAGATCTAATATCAAAACCGACCATGTAAAACTCAAGCATGCAGTATGCAAATATATCAAAACAGAGCCAACTCATGAAGGAATAACAAATGTATCCTATAACATAGTATAAACTATATATATGAAACAATAATGCCATATATACTCACGCTTTTAAGAAATTAAAAGACTGCAAAGGGGCTTGGTTGAAGCATGTGTGGCCGAGGTGTTGAAGTACATCGGGACGAGGCGGAGAAGATGGAGGCGATGCTCTGGGTTCAATGAACGGTCGGCTCGCACGGGCTGCTACCGTGGTGCTGAGGTGGCTAGACGGTGATGGGAAGGGCCGATGGTGGGCTGTGTTAGGCGGAGCAGTGGTGGGGTTTTGTTCGAGGCAGTTCCATGGGGTCGTGTGCTAGAGGAGGTGAGATGTGATGGCTGTTGTTCGATGTTGGAGGAGCTAAGGTGAGTTTGGCGGAGGACAGTGGAAAGATGGGTGAGTTCGGGTTCAATGGAAATAAGGGTGACGTGGGAAGGGAAAGGGCTGACAAGAGAGGGGATGAGTGTGCCGCTTGAGTTGAAACATGAAATATGAGGATGAAGAGAAACATAGCACGTGAGGCAAATTTACATGTAGAATTGAAATCATGCTCTAACATGAATTCCAAAATGAACAGAGAGAAAAAGAATTTGAGGAACTAATGATAACTAGTAGGAATAGAAATAGTCAATATTTAATACATAGGAATATTAAACGTTAATGGCTGCTTGGTTATACGGTGCAAGGTGAAAAGACAAAAGGAAACAAAAAGGCATGAAACGGATACCCATACGATTAGCATTTTCACAGATTTCGCTGCGTATCGGACTTCGAAACACAAAATTGAATATACCGTAGAGATCAACACGACGAAACGATCAAAACGGTATACAGATATCAGTGGTTTGATTTAATTATAAAAATTCGAATTTTTCTACTAGCGGAAAATGCAAGAAAAACGCTGAAAAATAAGATCGACGGAGCCAAAGATGTCCGAATTTGGAAAAATGACGAACTGATATTTTGCTCAGAAGATGGTTTAGAATTTTTCTATATAAAAATATTTTGGTTTCGAAAACATTTTATTTTCAACGCTTTTTAACTGATTAAATTGAAGTAAATTTACGCGCGAAATAAACTTTCATATTTTCGGACGAAATTTTACCAGTTGCTATGTTTAACTAGACGTATTCCAAATATTAAATTTTTATTTCAAAATTTTATCGTTTAAAATTTCACAAAATTTCAACTAATTACGTTATTAAAACAGTTGAAATTTACGGGTCGTTACACTCTCCCCCACTCAAAACTTTTCGTCCCCGAAAAGGAACGAGGTAGGAGAATATAAACAACCAGAAAGAAAAACAGATTTGAAATACAAAATAACAATTAATTTAAACCATATAAATTCAAATTTAAATAAATTGATATTCAATAATTGGTTTAATCCATTTGATTTCACTAAAATCAATCTCAACTATTTCTAAATTCATTATCTTATTATCCAATTATCTTAAATTTAAAATTTCTAAAACCATAAAATTTGAATAGTCTTTTATTACAATCATATTTTTTTCAACAATTTAAATTCTTCTTTATTTCAATTTATTGTTAAATTTATTCTACTTAATATATCTAATCACATATATTTAATCCATATAAATTAATTTAAACCGTAAAAGTTTCGATTTAAATTAATTTACATCTATTAATTTCTTTTAAATTCAAGGTTTTTTCATATGTTGATCAAATTTCAATTTATTAATTCTTTCAAAACAAATTTATTTCATTATTAACTGAGTTTTACTTATTATCCTATCTAACTTTATTATCATCATTATAATTAAAATTTAGTGTATAACATTTATTATAAACACTCAAATTTTATTTATAAATTCAATTTATATTATATATTATCCAATTACATATTCAACTTCTGAATGATTTAGGTAAGTTGTATTAGAATGCAGTTGAACAATATACAAATAAAATTTTCCCAATTCAATTATTCAAGTTTAAATACTTATTCCAAGTTTTGGTTTTATTTAAAATTAAAATCATCCCTTAACAAAATTTAAGAATTAGATTTTCGATTAACTTTAAACAATTTAGAGATATATATAATATATTTATATCAAATCAAATTAAATTTTTTTTTTTAAAATAAGATACCTATATATATGTAAATCAAAATATACTGAAGAAATTCAAATCAAAATATTTTTCAAAACAAAACCGTAGCAAAGCTACAAAATGGTTTCTCCACTTCGAAACTCGAAAATGAAAGTCGATGATGCGGCCGCCATCACCGAAATTATTTTCCAGCGACAAAGAGAAGAGCACTGATTTCAACATTTTAAAATTCTTTGAAAACGATTTCTATTGAAAATATTTCAATAATATATACTTTAAAATTTTAAAAACCAAAGTTCGAAATCACCGGAAACTAATAAATTCTCAAATTTCTGAATTAAATTCATTTCAAATTCCAAATCAATTTATAAACCGTATTTATAAATTTCTTTAGAACAGTAAATGAAAATCAAATATTATCATTTCAAACAAACAATTTTAATTAACCTATTAAATTCCAGAAAATTTTACTTATATTTTTACAGTATAATCAAACGAATTTATTTCATTTACCAAATTTGAAAATAATATTGTGTCAGTTTGCTCTGTTCAAGTGTTTTGGAAATTCTATCGATAGCGCTGATCAGACGAATCAATCGAAAACTCAAATCACATCAACAACTCAAACAACACAATATATAAAACATTTTTAATATAAATTTACAAATACATTTCTTTGCTCGACGATACAGGAATGAATTTTCAAAATAAGGATAGGGTTCCAAATTTGATGGACTCAAATCAAAGAGAAATTTGATTCGAAGATAAGTTCGGACAGGAGATAAGATAATTATATTAACAGAATCGGGAGACGGATAAGCTTATTTAATTTGCGGGCAATCTTAACCGGATCGACCGTGACTTTAATAATAAGATCGATGCTGAATTCCGAGGTAAATCAACATCCGATCTCAAGAAATAAAATTCAAGTATAGCAGGAGATAGATAGCATCATAGACCGAGAATACAGAAATCTCCGGTGAATCGATGCCTATTATAAAGGAGTTTTACTCCTTTACGAATCATTCGAAGATTGGCGAGACCGCCGATCTATTATAGATAACATTCAGAATGGAGTTATGGGGTGCTCCAGGATTGAAAGAAGATGAATAGTGAAGGACACGAATGAATTTCGAAACCGAGGAGAACGTTCCAAAAATTCAAAGGAAGAGATTGAAACTCAAATGAGAGCGATTCTGTAAATACATTTACCCTATATGTTGAGTTTTGCCTAGAGCTACCAAAGCTCTGATACCAACTGTAACGACCCGCCATTTTGGACCATTCGCATCCATTATAAGTGTATAGGTAGACACTCATGCCGGAGTTGAATTGCTCAAAATACCGCGTTGTTAATTTAAATTTGGCAAAACTGAACATATACAGTAAATAAATAATCACAGATCACAGACACAGAGTAATAAGTGCAGCGGAAATAAAAGAGATAGTAGTTCATGAAGCTACTATATGAATATATAAAATACATCAGAGTTTACAACAGAAGAGTAATACGATACATCAGAGTTAAACTAGATACAACGGAAGAGTAACAGATACAAATCAGAATACATCACAGGAATCATCGAATATCTGAAAGCTGGATAGATAGCTGGATCTCCAAGCGAAGCTCCAACTCCAAAGGTGAGTCTCGAAAGCTGAACCACTCAGTCTGACCCGAGCGTAAAGCAAAAACACAAGACACTCGAGTCAGGATTAACATTCTTATATTAATAAATCCAACTCAAGTGAAATATCAATTGAAATACAAGTAACTCAAAGGATGTTTGGAATAACCATCCTTTAAGGATCCGTTAAACTATCTACTATGTAGTAGTGTACGATAAGTAGATAATGTCTATCAGTAATATAAATATATCAAAATAGCGTTAAGTCATGGCCCATTCCACCCTTAACACATTTTTATTCCCACAAGCATATACAAGACCGTAGTTTCCCCAAAACCGGAAGTCACCAGAGGGCAATCCATATACTCAAGGTACAAAACAAATTCGTAGTGGTCGCGCATAAATGGAATACAAGTATGACAAGGCACATGAGGCTATACCCAAGGTAGTGATACTACCGTTCGCCTGATCCGGGCTGGTGAGAACGC
Source organism: Allium fistulosum (assembly GCA_030737815.1). Taxonomy (NCBI): domain Eukaryota; kingdom Viridiplantae; phylum Streptophyta; class Magnoliopsida; order Asparagales; family Amaryllidaceae; genus Allium; species Allium fistulosum. The sequence continues at coordinate 536,923,518 of CM060901.1, read as the reverse complement.
AACGCCGCAGCGCCCGCAACACCGTGAGACAACACTCCCAAAATCAAGGGTGCACCAATCGACAACAAGTATAAGTAGTTCGAAGAAGTGTGTCCACTTGAGGTATCAATCCTCCATTGGCCCGGCACAGCTCCTGTTTTAGTCATTTCCAATTTGACACAAGTGTCAAGGCTATCCATTATCGTTCTCTTTCTTCAATCATCACGAACATCATTTCCAACCACTTCATTCTGGATCATCACTCCGCGCATAGTTATTAAAGTGGTTTTCGGTTTAGATAGAGAGTATACCCATAACCGAATTCCGGTCTCTTTAATAACTTTCGTAATTATTACACCGATTGGTCGTTTATATATTTCAAAAACCAAATCAAATTCCAATTTCAATTTCAATTCGTAAATCAACATTTCATTTGTCTATCAAAACAGTTTCCATACTTTACGTTTCAAAACTTCCAATTTACCATTTCAAAATCTTATAAATCAAATTCAAATTTATTTTAAACCATTCAAATATTGATTCAAGTTTATATATACGTTTCATTCCGAAATCATTTAAATTAATTTGATTTAACATTTAAATCAATTTAAAATTCATTTATCGATTTCATTCAATATTCGTTAAATTACTTTATCATTCAAAACAATTTCTATTAAATTTCCAAATCATTAAATCAATTTCTTAAGTTCAACTTCATTAAATCAAAACTTACAGTTTGAATTAAATTCAATTCGATTTAATCATTAAATAATTCAATCTTATTTAATTATTAATTTATTCAAACTTAATTATTAGATAATTCCAAAGTTTAATAATTTCAAACTTAATTTTACTTTCCAACTCAATTATTAAATCCTTTCAAACTTAATTCAATCATTTCTCAAATTAAACATCGTTCTTTCATCAATTACATTGTTAACATTTTATTTCATATTTAAATATTAACATTTTCCTTTCGTTAAATTCAAATTCCAACTTCATTTCAAAACCATATTATTTATTCAAATAAAATCTTCGTTTTATTTTTTAAATCAAATTATTGACCAATCGGGTTTTATTTAATTTTCTTTCCTAGGTCAAAGTTCAATTTGGGTATTTATCATTTCAACCCGATTCCAATTCAATCCAAAAATCAAAGCATATAAAGGGAACTTGCAGTGTGATAACTGGGATGGTGTCAAAGTAAATAATCAAGCAATAACAACAAACAATAACAATCCAATAATCAATTCAAATAATCCCGAAATAACCGTATTAATTCGTATTGTTATTTGTACGAATTAATATAATTATTTCTAGAATCTACACTATCATTTCATGTAGATTAAAGATTATTACATTACAGTTTTTCACTTGTCATCTATTTACAATTTCATACATCATCAATTTAACATCATACATTCAGTGGTTCAAAGTATAATTAAACAAATCCTACGTGTCAATAACTTTAACAGTTAAAGGAGTCATATTATACAATGTCAGTTAATCAAATTTAACATTTAACTATCCTATATCAAGTTCAATTTCATACTATTTATCATTTTAACATTAACAATTTAACGTCCAATATAAACATCAACAATCAATCAATTATCAGCCAAACTGTATTATCATCGCATAAATAATTAACAGATAATGGTGTCAGATGTCACAGGTGAACTGATACAGGCAATAGCATATATAACAGTGTAATTAACTAACAGCAGTATATTTCAATTGTCGTTTCAATTGAAATCAAATTTAATAAATAAAAGAACGTTAATCGTGAGTGAGTGCTCACCTTTCGAGGCTAAGATAGATGAACGAGAAGTTGACACTGATACGCACACTGAATTTTTAGTTACGGATCCTGGCACGAATTTCAAAGCGAAGCTAGATGGATACCCGTTCGACGAACAAAGCTGATAACATCAATTTATGAACTGAATCAGAATCGGTTTGATATGTATACAGAATATTGTTATTTCATAAAATAAATATTTTGATCTAAAGCAAAATAAAATAAAATATAAAATAAAATACGTACTTATGATAACAAAAATCACTTTAGTTCAAACCATTTGAAATTCACGCGTATATTTTAGACAACCATACTTAAAACCAATTCACAAATGTAGACACCATAATATAAAATTAATATAACATGCATAAAGCACCTAAACACGTCACATTATTATACAATAGTTATCAAACACATCAAGACATGTTACGATATTAAAACTTGAAAGCAATATTTTATATAAACTAATACCTAGACTAATATAGATATAATTTACAAAATCCAACATATACACATATAACTACCATAATTTACACAGTATAAACAGCCTTGCATATTATGTACTATTGACTAGAGAATATGTATATCTTGAACATATTTACTACTGCAACGGAACGACATTGGGAGTTGCTTTACCCAAATGGAAGCAGAGTTTATGATGTGGATTTGACAGGAAAGAAAACGGAATATTCTCCGTTGCCGTTGCCGATGAATAATGAGCCTTATAAAGGAAAGATATGGTGTGTGTTGAAGGATGGGGTGGCAAATGCGACAAGGATGGGGATGGCAGTGAGCTATGCCTGTGGGCAGGGGAATGGCACTTGTGACGCCATTGTGAAAGGTGGGAAGTGTTATGAGTCGAATAGTTTGGGGAGTCATGCGAGTTATGTATTTAATTCTTATTGGCAGCAGTTTAGGAAGGTTGGGGCGACTTGCAATTTTGATGGACTGGCGATGCAGACTACTAAGAATTCAAGTTATGGGTCTTGCAAATATCCGAGCTTGACAAATTGATGAGATGGAAACAAGAGGAAAAATATGGATGCTATGCAGCAAACTTTGCGAGTCAACTAATGTTATGGCCTGTAATTGCGGATGAATAGAAAATTATGTTGTGTTTTTGTTACGAGAATCATATCATGTTGTTCTATTAACATCTACAGTCCTTGACCTCTAACTTCCATTATTCTAACAGATCTGTAATCCTTAACGACCAACTCTTGTTCTAGTAACAGATATTTGGAATTTGGAAATTAAAAATATATATATATATTTACTACGAAATAATTATTTAAAACATATATATATATATAATAGAATAAGTATACCTCAAAACCATATACATGTAAAAATCAAATCTACATGTAGTTTGTATTTAAATGTAAAATAAACAAGTTACTTTATTACAAATTATATATATGTGTCACAACAGATCTAATATCAAAACCGACCATGTAAAACTCAAGCATGCAGTATGCAAATATATCAAAACAGAGCCAACTCATGAAGGAATAACAAATGTATCCTATAACATAGTATAAACTATATATATGAAACAATAATGCCATATATACTCACGCTTTTAAGAAATTAAAAGACTGCAAAGGGGCTTGGTTGAAGCATGTGTGGCCGAGGTGTTGAAGTACATCGGGACGAGGCGGAGAAGATGGAGGCGATGCTCTGGGTTCAATGAACGGTCGGCTCGCACGGGCTGCTACCGTGGTGCTGAGGTGGCCAGACGGTGATGGGAAGGGCCGATGGTGGGCTGTGTTAGGCGGAGCAGTGGTGGGGTTTTGTTCGAGGCAGTTCCATGGGGTCGTGTGCTAGAGGAGGTGAGATGTGATGGCTGTTGTTCGATGTTGGAGGAGCTAAGGTGAGTTTGGCGGAGGACAGTGGAAAGATGGGTGAGTTCGGGTTCAATGGAAATAAGGGTGACGTGGGAAGGGAAAGGGCTGACAAGAGAGGGGATGAGTGTGCCGCTTGAGTTGAAACATGAAATATGAGGATGAAGAGAAACATAGCACGTGAGGCAAATTTACATGTAGAATTGAAATCATGCTCTAACATGAATTCCAAAATGAACAGAGAGAAAAAGAATTTGAGGAACTAATGATAACTAGTAGGAATAGAAATAGTCAATATTTAATACATAGGAATATTAAACGTTAATGGCTGCTTGGTTATACGGTGCAAGGTGAAAAGACAAAAGGAAACAAAAAGGCATGAAACGGATACCCATACGATTAGCATTTTCACAGATTTCGCTGCGTATCGGACTTCGAAACACAAAATTGAATATACCGTAAAGATCAACACGACGAAACGATCAAAACGGTATACAGATATCAGTGGTTTGATTTAATTATAAAAATTCGAATTTTTCTACTAGCGGAAAATGCAAGAAAAACGCTGAAAAATAAGATCGACGGAGCCAAAGATATCCGAATTTGGAAAAATGACGAACTGATATTTTGCTCAGAAGATGGTTTAGAATTTTTCTATGTAAAAATATTTTGGTTTCGAAAACATTTTATTTTCAACGCTTTTTAACTGATTAAATTGAAGTAAATTTACGCGCGAAATAAACTTTCATATTTTCGGACGAAATTTTACCAGTTGCTATGTTTAACTAGACGTATTCCAAATATTAAATTTTTATTTCAAAATTTTATCGTTTAAAATTTCACAAAATTTCAACTAATTACGTTATTAAAACAGTTGAAATTTACGGGTCGTTACAGGACCGTCGACAACACCCGGACCGTCCCCGCAACATGGAACCCGACCATGACTTGGCCCCGAACATCCAAATGCCTGACATTCCAACCATGATCCACCAAATGATCCGAGAAAGTCAAGGTCTTACTAATGATGATTGGGAAATCTTCCAAAGTCATACTCCGTTCACCAACGACATCCATTATGCTGAGCCACCTAGTCGATTCAGGATGCCTACCTTTCCCGTGTATGAAGGAAGTTCAGATCCTAACTAGCATATATTAAAGTATGAATGGCTCATGAACGCCGCTCGAGATGATGATGTGGTTAAGTGTAGAAGTTTTCCTATCTCTCTGGGAGGCATTGCGACTATGTAATTCACTCGATTACCACCCAGATCCATCTCATGCTTTGATCAGTTAGCTACCAAGTTTGTCGAAATTCCGTATGTATGCTACCAAATCAAATGATGTCAAGACCTTATCCAGTGTAACTCAAGCTCCAGGAGAGACTCTTAGATGTTATCTGGAAAGGTTCCATGCTGCTAGTGCAGAGGTCAGCAACCCTAATGATAATTCTATTTTGATGGGATTGACTAAAGGGGTCGATCCCGATTCCGAGTTTGGCAATTGGCTGACTAGGAAACCACCTACTTCATTGGATCGTTTCTATGCTAAGGCAGCCTAGTTTTTGAGGAGAGAAGACGCTAGACGATCTAGGAAGCAGGATGATGTGGGGCTAAGTAGTGAAGGCATTCAAAGTAATGTTGTTGTGAAACAGATCGGTGAGAATTCTGACAAAGTACAATTGAAGATACAAAATAAACAAGGTCAACCGAAAGGTAACGAAGGTTAGGGGAAGAAGAAGGACTTAAATCGTGGACCAAGACCCAGAGTTCCTATGTCCAATCGATATACTCCCCTAAACACGTCGTTGAAGAATGTTTAACTTCAAACTTGTAATACCTGACAGTATAAGAAGCCAGCCCTAAAACCTTCATCGGAGAAACAAATTCAGATTGGAAAATTCTATAGATTCCATCACTGTTACGGCCATAACACCAATGAGTGCCGTCATTTGCAAGACATCATCAAGAAGGTTATCAGAGAAATAAAGTTGGAACAGTTTGTTCGGGCTCCGCAGGATGGAGGTGCGGGCCCATCTAACCCAAATCAAGGTCAAGGCCAGGCTAGGCCCGAAGAACCCGCGTGTACTGGCGGGTGGTTGATTATAAATACAGTGAGTGGTGGTCCTCATCCAGCTGGAAGGAAATGGAGTCATATGCCAGCTCGATTAGGCATGTGGACTTCGAGTGTTGTTCTAATTCTGATGATGGGACCAGATGAAACAACAGGGAACGATGACAGACGACATCGTTTTCAGGAATCACGATGTTGATAGAGTCGAGGCCCCCACTATCGATCCATTGGTCATTTCAGCTCAAATAGGTTCTGCTTGGATGAAGAGGATCTTGGGTGATAGCGGAAGCTCCGTGAACATTCCTTTTAAGCGAGCTTACGACCAAATGAGAATGGAAGCAAAAGATCTAAAACCGTGTCAGTTCTGCATATATGGTTTTAATTGAAGTGCAACTATACCAGCGGGCATTGTGGAGTTGCCAGTTGAGTTAGATATTGGAGATTGCCAGAGAGTCCAGATGCTGCAGTTTATTGTGTTAGACATTAATCCCCGCTATAATGCTTTCTTGGGCCGACCGACCCTCGTTGAATTCACGGCAGCGATTGCCCCATGGTGTTTGACTTTGAAGTTCCCCACTGATAATGGGGTTGGAGTAGTTCATGGAGGTCAGACGGCCGGACGCACCTGTTATGTTGTTGAGCTGTAGGATGTGCAGCGTAAGGAGAAGGGCAAGGGTGTAGAGAAATCTCTCTGCGTCTGTTTTCCAAGAATTTACTGCTAACGCCTAGGCCTAGGCCCGACCGTCCTAACCAGTTCCTAAAAGATCTAGATCCCTGAGATAATAGTGATGAAGAGGAAGTCAAAGACAATCAGGCTTCCCTGGCAGAGTTGACGATCGATGTTCCGATCCACGACAATGATGACTCCAGAATGATAAAGGTCGGATCTTAGCTCAGCCACCTGATGAGAGAGGAATTGGTTGATTTTCTCCAGGCAAACCTTGACGTGTTCGCCTGGACTCATTCAGACATGTATGGGATCTCACCGGACATCGCGTGTCATGCATTGAATGTTGACCCGCGGCATGTCCTGATCAAATAAAAAAGGCTCGGTATGGATCCAGAGAGATCTGCCGCCCTGAAGGAAGAAGTAAATAAACTCAAGTCGAATGGGTTTATTCATGATGCTTTATACCCAGAGTGGGTATCTAATTCAGTGCTTGTCAAAAAGTCGAACGGGAAAGGGCAAACGTGTGTAGACTACTCAGATTTGAATAAAGCCTGCCCCAAAGGCAGTTTTACACTTCCCAGAATTGATCAACTGTTGGATTCAACAGCCGGACACGAGCTCTTATCTTTCATGGATGCGTATTCCGGCTACAATCAAATACCGATGCATCTACCTGACCATGAACATACCAGCTTCGTCACTGATTTGAGACTCTATTACTACAAAGTGATGCCGTTCGGACTTAAGAACGCTGGGACGACTTATCAAAGGCTCGTGAACCGAATGTTCGCTAACCAGATTGGAAAGACAATGGAAGTATACATAGACGACATGCTCGTAAAATCGCGACTGTCCATCAACCATGTCAGTGATTTGGAAACTATGTTTAATATACTCTAACAGTATAGAATGAAGCTCAATCCGTTGAAATGCCATTTTGGAGTTGCATCGGGAAAGTTCCTTGGATTCATCGTCAATGCCAGAGGAATTGAAGCCAATCCTGAGAAAATCTGGGCGATTCAGAATCTCGAAACTCCCAGGACCATAAAGCATGTGCAACGGGAAGGTGGCAGCCTTAAGCAGGTTCACCTCCAGATCTATCGACAAGTGCATCCCTTTCTTCAACTTGATCAGAAAAGGAAAGCGGAATTTCGAATGGACGGAGGAGTGTGAAGGCGCATTCCAAGCACTATTTCAACATATGGCAACACCTCCTATTCTGTCGAAGCCAATTGATCACGAGAGATTATATGTATATCTGGCGGTTTCGGCAAATGCGATCAATGCTGCGCTAATTCGAGAAGATGATCAGATCCAAGGACCGGTCTATTATATCAGCAAAAGGCTAACTAGGGCAAAAAGAAACTACCCGAAGTTGGAAAAGCTGGCTTATTGCCTCGTCATTGCCTCAAGGAAGCTCCGTCCTTATTCCTAGGCTCACCCGATCACAGCCTACACCAACCAGCCGTTATGACAGATCCTAACACGACCTGAGACGTTTGGTAGATTGCTTAAGTGGAACATCGAGTTGAGTCAATTTGATATTTCTTATACACCGAGGCGAGCCATCCAAGGACAAGTTCTAGCGGACTTCATAGCCGAATTCACCATCCCAGAAGACTTGCCCGAAGCTAGTGAAACTCCTAAGCATGTGTGGAAGCTATACACTGATGGCGCATCAAAAAACCGTTTCTCAAGCGTTGGAGTGGTACTTGAAACCCAAAAGGTCGATCCATATGCTATGCTCTAAAGTTTGTCTTCCGCACAACTAACAACGAAGCCGAGTATGAAGCTCTACTCACTAGACTTAGACTTGCCAAAGATTTAGGATTTATTGCTGTGGAGATTTATTGTGACTCGCAATTTGTCGTATTCCAGATTCGAGGAGAGTATCAAGCAAGAGACCGGAGATTGGCTACATACCTTGCTTGGATTCAGGAAAAGTTGAATCAGTTCGACTATTATGCTATATTCGTTGTATACCTCGAGAGCACAATCAGAAAGCCGATTCTTTGGCGAAACTGGCTAGCACTGGTGAAGCACAACAAATAGGACTCGTCCCCATTGAGACACTTACCACTCCGAGTGTTGACCAGATGGAGACAAACTGGGTGCATGAGACAATGCCCGAGAAGGAGACGTGGATGACTCCATTCAGAAACTATCTTGAGCATGGAGCTTTGCCTGAGCGCAGAAGTGAGAAAAGACAGGTTCTCTGAAAAGCTTCGTGATTCATTATCCAAAATGGAGTCATGTACAGGAGAGGATACTCTATTCCTTTACTCCAGTGTATCACCCACGATGAAATTAAACGAGTGTTACATGACGTGCACGAGGGAGAGTGTGGCGACCACAACGGGGGGCAAGCAGTTGCGAAAAAGATACTCAGATATGGGTGCTACTGGCCAACCGTGAATCGAGACGCATCAGGTTGTGCCAAGAAATGTGATAGGTGCCAGAAGTATGCCAGGATTCCAAGAGCCCCGCCTACCGAAATCACTCAGATGGTCAGTCCATGGTCGTTTTCCACATGGGGCATTGATATAATAGGTTCTTTACCTTTAGCCAAGGGTGGTGCAAAGTACGCCATCGTTGCAGTCGATTACTTTAATAAATGGGTAGAAGCTGAGCCCCTTGCTACTATCACGACGAAGAAAGTAATCAACTTTGTTGTCCGCAACATCATCTGTCGTTTTGGCCTCCCACGAACAACTATCACTGACAAAGGGACTCAATTCGATAATGTCGAGTTCAAAGATTTCTGTCAATGCTACCATATCCAGAAGAAATTATCGATAGTAGCTCACCCTCAAGCAAATGGACAAGTCAAAGCTATCAACAAAGTTATCAAGTCCATTCTAAAGAAACAACTGGAGAAGGTTGGAGGCAAGTGGGACAATGAACTTCTCGTGGCCCTTTGGGCATATCGAACCACCCACAAGTCCGCGACCGGCCATACTCTGTTTGCACTTTCCTACGGCTCTGAGGCCGTTATTCCTATTGAACTAGAAGTACCTTCTCACTGTGTGACCTATTACGATCCAAATACGAATGCCATACTACTTCCAGAATCTCTGGATTTACTAGATGTGAAGCGTGAAGAGGCTGATTTGAGGGCAGCCGCACACCATAGTCGAGTCGCTCGATTATACGACGCTAAGGTCCGACCCAGAACCTTCAAAGTTGGCGATCTCATACTGAAATGAATTTATCTGGTTCCTTCGCACATGAAACCGACGTGGGAAGGACCATATGTTATCGAGTGGAGACTTGGAGACGGCACATTCAAACTATCAACTATTGACGGTCTCACTTTACCAAGAGCATGGAATAGCGAGATTCTCCATCGCTATTACACATAACTAGCTTTTATTCATTCAGTCTGCTTTTCCTTTGATATTTGTTTATGCATTTTTTGAATTTGAACTTGTAATGAGACAACTGACTTTTCCGTACTTTCTTATTCTAGCAATAAAATGCAGACTCATCAAGCCCGATTGACGATTCTTGAAATGCGTCATGTGACCGTCACGATGTATGAAGAGCTAAGTCCCATACCACGGTGGGACTCATTCAAATAGAGAGTGATCGTGATCCGACCAGTCACTCGCTAAGTTAAACCCAAAGCTCGGGGGCAAACAACGCTAAAGAACATCACAATCCCCTAACGAACTCCAGCTCCCGGAGTGCGAGCTGGAGTACAAACTCCAAATCCAAACTCTAAGAGGATGGATTCATTCATCTACGACTTTGCTTACCAAATCAAGGTGAATGTGATCTGACCATCCACAACCTTGATCAACTCCTTGTTCCAAGAGTGCAAACGAGATCCTAATACTTAAACAGATGTGACTAACCATCTATCGACTAACTTCAGATTCCAGAGTGCGAACTGGAGTATAAAACACTAAATGGGTGTGGCTGACCGCCCATCAACTAACTCTGGTCCCGAGAGCACGAACCGGAGTATAAACACTAAAAACGGGTATGACTGACCACCCATAAACTAACTCTGGTCCCGAGAGCACGGACTGGAGTATAAACACTAAACGGCTGTGACTGACCACCCATCAACTAACTCTGGTCTCGAGAGCGCGGACCGGAGTATAAACATTAAACGGGTGCGACCGAACACCCGTAAAACAACTTATGTCCCCGAAGTGCGGATATAATCCTAAACGTTATATGGATGTGACTGACCACTCATTAACTAACTCTGGTCCCGAGAGCGCGGACCAGAGTATAAGCATTAAACGGGCGTGACCTATCGCCCTTAGATTAACTCATGTCCCCGGAGCGGGGATATGATTCCAAAAACTTAAACGGGTGTGACCGACCGCCCATAAATTAACTTATGTCCCTGGAGTGCGGATATAATTCCAAGCATTATGCAGGCGTGACCGACTGTCGGTATACAAGTTCAATCCCCGGAGTGCGGATGCAAATACTAGCAGATGAGCGAGTGTGATTCGGTCACTCAAACTCATTTCACTTTAGCTTTGTTCCGACTTAGTTAAATTAAAGCTAGCAAAGGCGGAAAACGACTACCGACTGACTACTTCAATTCTCCCCGAGACTATGGGCATAACTCAAGTTCCAACCGCTGGCCGAAACAACACCAGGTTGGGACTCGACTCAACGTTTGATTATGACCCGAAGCCATGACTTTGGAACTTAATGACCGGACTCGAGTTTGACTCAGAGACTAAAGCCTCACAAATACATTGGATGGAAATCCAAGTGCTGAAATACTTAAACAAACCAACGTAGAGTTATGCTAAAAAACAAAAAAGACGTTTATTTCCATTATTCTTTGAAAAAGATAAGTACAAAAACTTATTCGAAGAATTCCTATAAGCAGGGGTCGAACCAGCGTCTATACACGGCCTACAAAAGCAAAAGAGGATCCTATTCCAACTATCTACAAAAAGAAAAAGCAAAAATGCGAGTTTACGCCTTTGATTTTTTATCCTTCTTGCTCTTCTTTGGCGTAGACTCACTTGTACTGCCGCTCGGATGTCTCTTCGAGCCTTTACCTCCCCAGCCTACACCAGCTAGCTTGTCTCCGACCAGGGGAATAACAGCTGTCTCCTCCTCGAAACTTAAAGGGATCGAAATACCCTCCATGTGTGGAACTGGAGGAACGGTGGCACCCTCAACACTGGAAGAATGAGGCGCTTGTATCGATGATGGTGCCACCCGGAGAAACAATAAGCATAGGGACCGGGCCAGGACGCGCCATGCCACCACCAACACTACTAGCTTGCTTGGCTTGCTCTATCTCGGCTTTAGTTTCTGCATTATCTCCTCAGCCCGATCTGCGCGAATCCCCATTGGCATGCTACTAGTTGGGCCCAAGGAGCTCATAATAGTCACATCTTCATCAATGACGAAAGGCATTTCGGTGATCGGGTCGCTTTGATGGCCGAGGAGTGCTTCCATCATTTGTTCATCAAAAACACAACTGCTTTCGTGCATCTCCCCAGCCGATGCGGTGACCATTATAGTTGTAGCTTTCGTCATTAGTGCCCCCTGCTCGTGATGCATTCCTTGAGTTGCAGGAGGATCAAGTGATGCAGAATCTAAGGCTGAATGAAGATAGGAGAAATATTAGTAATGTCTTCTGACAGTGTTCTTACGTTCGAGTGAATAGGAGAAGTGTTCATAATACCTTCCTCAGTTTGGCTCCCCGGTTGAGCCGACACGCCTTCTGAACGTGCTCGGTTATCGTTGAGAGATGTGACCTATCAGGATCATACGTAGGGATGACTAGAGGATCGACAGAAGAAGTAGGCTCAGATTGAGACATTGCAGGTGCTTCGGAACCTGCTTTATGATGCTCAACTCTGGATCCTTCTCCAACGTCCGGAAACTTAGCAGCTAGCTTTTCCTTTTCAAGAGCGACGATTGTATCGTGGAGGACTTTCGGTTCATCTCCGATAAGTATTTGAGCTTCCAGTTCGAACTCATCAGCAGTTATGGTATTTCATATCACCTTTTCGTCCTCCACCAAGCGGCTCCAGGTTCTGTATAGCTGGAAGGGATAATCTTCGCCGAGCCAGTTTAGATTGTGGTTTCTTAAGACGTTGGCGTTGTATGTGACCAAGAGATCTTCAAACTCATCCTCCATCCTGGCCTCCGCCGCTTTAACTTCATTCTCGATCCCGGCCTCGGCATCCTGAGCCTTTAAATTTGCCGCATCCCTTTCATCCTTAAGCGCCACTATCTGTTCGCATGCCTCCTGGGCAAATTTGTTGGTCTCGTCCTTCCACTTGATGGCCTCAGTAAATTTCTCCTTTAGCTTGTTAAGCTCTTTCAGTGCAGCGTCTCTCTCTGCCATGACAGCAGTATTCCAGTGGCTCATCTCTTCCACCAAGGCCATATCTGTCTGTCGCATTCTTTCCATGGACTGTTTTGCCTCATCGGCTCTCTTATCAGCCTCTATCTCTAATTTCCATGAAGACTCGACTTCATTATTGAGCACTTCAATTATTCGATTTTTATGAGCAAGATTGGTCTCCGGTTTCTCAATTATCTTGGCCCGCTCGAAAGCAACCGCTGAAGCCTTTTCTACTGTTTTCACCCACTCCCGGTACTGATTGTAGACATCGTGCATGTAATCATGTACCGTCCTTTCTACTTCATTGGGAATTCTTTTCAAGTTTGGGGGGAAATGGAAGCCATTGAAGCAAATGTTTGGGAAGTCCTTCTTTAGTTTGGCAATTCGAATGGCTCCCTTTCCCGTGGGTTCTATAGCAGCCGGTTCTATGGCAATGGGAGCTTGCGCTTCAGTCCTAGGCATTGATTGTTGGATGTCGAAGTATAAGAAGGCACTACTTGGGGGATAGTTTCAGAAGGTTGCCTGCCAGAGCCTGATGGTTTCGAGGGACCCTTAGGTGGTGGAGACCACGACCTGGAGCAGCGCCTACTCTGGTGTTGCCTCTCCCTCTCCCTTTCATAACGCTTGCGTTCTTGGCTGGAGGGCTGCAATCGTGGTCTCTTTCAATTTTGCGCCTATGAGACTCAGAGTAAGAGTTGGAAGAACGGCGCGAAGAACGAAGACTACCGAGCATAGACCCCTACCTCACCATCGTATCTGAAAAATGAAAAGAGAAGCAGAGTTAGAAATCTCCTGAGATTAAGAAACATGTGATTAGAAGTTGTGTGGTGCTGTGAAGTGTGTGTATGCATGTGCAAACCTCCCAACCAACCGATTGTGGTGGCCTTGCTCGCAGGAGTAGGCTCCCCTATATCTAAATCACTTAAGCTTGCATCATTTTGTGACGGGGAGTGAAGTCCCTCTAATCCAAAATCTTGAAATGAAGCTAAGTCATTTGGAATAGGGACATCCGCCAATCCTTTCAACGAACTCTCCATTCGCGGAGGAGGAGTCTCATGATTTATAGCCGTAGTAGCAGGCAGAGATAATATGACAGTTTTATGTCTTTGGGATTTGTAGGTGAGAGTCTTTCCTTTTCTTTTTGACTCAGATGATCGAAGACTCTGCGAAGGCGCAATCGCGGGCTCATTCATAGCTAGCATGCTCTCGTCATCGCCTTGTTCAACGATTACTACTCTAGGAGCTCTTCTTCCTCCTTGCCTTACCAGAGCCGTTCTAGGGACTCTTATTAGCCCGATGCTTTGCTCTCTATAAACCCCGCGACGATTAAGTTTTCATCGGTAAGAACTTCATCAATTTCTTTGAGTTCAGCTGGCACCGATTGGAGAATCCTTACTATCTCCTTAAATTGCACTCCCTCAGGCCGTGGAATTGAAGCTGTAAAAGAAACACAGTGTTAGACTCAGCATCAACTGAAATAACCCAGTTAATCGACAAAGAAATTGGATCACTTATGTCTAACTAGCCATCGTCTAGCGAATCCTGGTGGACATTGAACGAAGCACCATTTGGTCTTGAAATAGCTTAGCTTACTCCAAGCCCCTACCACTACTTGGCAGTTTCTGACTGGTTCTAAAAAAGTGAAAGAAGGATTGTCCCCGCGACTCTTAACGTTAAATAGATATCTGATTTCCTCAACGGTCGGGGGGCGGAAGAGATGCTCCATGAAGATAATATACAGGCTGTTGAGAAGAGCATATCCGTTCGAGTGCAATTGAGACGGCACAATCCTCAAGAAGAACAACACTTCCCGGATATATTGATTGAAAGGGGGCAGCGTTCCGACAACGCACATGAACCTATTGCAAGCAGTATAACCTTCTGGGGGATTGAGGGCTCTGTCTTCCGTGCTCGGTAATAAAACATCTTCCAGAGATAGACCGTGTCTAAGGCAGATTCTACCTAGCATATCTTCGAAGACTTTGGAACAGATAGAATCTTCTAGATTTATAACAAAAGCTACACCGGGCAGTTCGTCCGGGGCAGGACTAATTACATCTGCTGCGATGTCTGGCACTTCGATTTCAGGAAGTGGAGGACTCTGAATATCCTGCAACTCGGAGCTTCCAAGATCCATAACTATTGAACTCGGTAAAAATCATCATTAGATGGCAATAAACCCATGTTCCCCTGGTGTGAAGTGAATGATTGTGTTGTGTAGTGCAGTGCTGCATAATACTTTAAGTTTCTACAAGTTTGACAGATGGTAAAACGACAAGACTTCGAGATTCGACCGGAGTGACCGTCATTGCTGACCGTCTCAACCGTGCCATCTTGACTTCGAAGAACGATCCATATTAAAGTTCGTTATGTTTTTCAAATTACAGTTCCATCGACGAGCTTCGATGGATATTCAAATATGCAGTTTAATGTCCAGATATGCAAAGCTGAAGCTCGTCGGAGTCAAGTGTTCGAATATGCAAAGTTTACTATCCATTAAGGTTCAACTTGGATCGTCCCTCAAAAGTCTTTCTTCGTATCGATTCAAGGGAGTAGAGTTTGTACCGATCGATCCACTATCACCACATTTCGTATCCATCCCAAATCTTTGGCTTCGTATCGACCAACCCAGACCGGTGCTCTTTGTATCGAGCCTAGGCGAGCAGTTTTGTATCCATCATCCTGGATCGATACGATCTCCTATAATTCCATATCGATACGAAGCTGCCTTACTATCCTCCATCTATACAAGCCAATCCATAACATTCCATATCGATACGAAGCTGCTTCCTCCATCCACAATCGATACGAGTAACTCCATCGTCCCAATCGACAGCTCATCTACTTCCCCAAGCTGCCAAAACTCCATTACTACTTCCTTGACCTCACTCCAGCCCAATTCCGACATCAACGAACGACCACGTCCATGGATGAAATGGCATTGAGCTTCAAGTCTCGTCATTTTTAGATGGATTTAATTAGTTAATTACCTAGTTTAAAAGGATTGGTTTGGAGATTAAAAGTTGTTTGTTTTGGAGACGAAGGTGTTGCAATTCTTTTTCTCTATTCAATCGATACGAAGCAGATATGAAAGCAAAATCAAGTGAGAAAATTTAGCTAAGTACAAAAGGTATTCATATGCCTTCATAAAGAACGGAAAAAGATTCTTATCCCAGTAGCAAGAATCGGTAAAAGCGGTCAAAGTTTCATCGATACGAAAGGCGCTGTGCAGGCTTACCTGGAACGTTTGTATCCATCGATATGAAGACGCTGCTTCGTATCCATCGATATGAAGACGCTGCTTCGTATCCATCAACTCAGAGAAATCCACAGTTTATACTTCGTATCCATCGATGACCGGCCATCTATTTCGTATCCATCGATACGAATCCCATCGATACGGAAGTCGCTGCAAGATCAAACCTATTATGCTCAACTCCATCGATGTGAAGCGTCGGTTTCGTATCCATCTATTGCAAGACCCTAAGACCTTGTATCCATCGATACGATTCATCTTCAAGGGCTATCTATTTCGTATCGATAGCCATCGATATGAAACATGCATTCCAACATCTCAAATCGATCTAGGAGAGGATCGATACGAAGGAGTGACTTAAAACAACCATCACTCGCTGTTACAACTCAAATTTCCCATCTTTCCAGGAGAGGACCGATACGAAACTCGATCCAAACAAGAACGAAAGAACTTGACAACGATCCGTGAACGTGCAAACGTGAATATGAGTCAGGTTAACATACGTGCATGTATGACGAACTAACATTCGATTTTCAAAGTTAATAGGAATTGAATGCTTACCTGATGACAATCGGAACAGTGAACAACAAATTGCTAGCACTCAACCTTCAGTTATAACAAAATAATGCATGATCATTGGCAGTCAACAATTCAACATTTATATTGCTGGAAATCAATCAAAGGTTACATCTCTTGATGAAAAGACAACAACTATTCAACGAATCAGATAGAGCTTTTTCAGAATAAAGAATGCAGCTTTTCAAATCAAGTCATGTTCACACAGAATGTACTTTGGGGGGCAAATGTTATCCCGCCTTTTGGCAAGCCCGTGACACCAAGGACTTGACTAGAAACCAAAGACAATCCATCCCAAAGATCGGTTATACACGGGTCCGCTATGGATAATGGAAAATTTGGTCCGAGTCTGGATCGAGCTACAATTAACATGGCATGACAAAAAAAGCTATAAAATGCAACATTCCAAATTTCCGGTCAATCAGAGTTTGTATGCTCAAGTTATGGATCGATCAAGTTTCACATGAGACATGCTTACTTCGTATCCATCATATTCATATCCATCAAACTCCACATCCATCCCCGTCGTATCCATCAAGTACAGGCATCGCTCAGAGTTCATTTTCTCGGCCCTTAACACTCTTCGTATCGATCCCCATTCACACATTTCGTATCGATCAGTCAGTGCATCGATACGAAGGCAACAGTCAGTTATCGATACGAAGGAAGTAACATACAGGCATCGATACGAAGGCGCATCCAAGCATCGATATGAAAGGAATCACACTAGATCGATACGAAGAAGGCATGTTCAAACCAAGAGAAACGGTCACTCGGCATGAAAAGCGGATCTCTACATGAACACCGCTCCACATCATTGATGCATGGCCTATCGATACGAAGGAGTATCGATACGAACAAGGATCGATACGCAGCCACCAGCATACTTGCAAAATCAATCTTGGATCGATCATAACTCAAAATCTACAAGTCCAAATGCTATGAAATTTTCACAGGAGCTTGCTTACCATCTCAAGAATGCATATGATCGACCGCAGCCCAAATGGACACAATATTGATCGATACGAAAGAGATTGGGATCGATCCAAATCGATCCCAAATGACTCCTGATCGATCTGGTGGGCCCACCCACATGTGAAAAGGAGTATTTCGAGTTTAGGGGCAGATATTTTAGACCTACGCCTATAAATAGCACCCCTACGCCTACAGAGAAAGGACTTTTGACTCTGCTACGCCGTTACTCTGCACAACTCCATTGTAACTTCAGTGTTAGAGTGTTGTACTATTGTAATCAGTTGTCAATCACCAATAAACAGCAAAACATTCAAAGTGGACGTAGGCTACATCGCCGAACTACTATAATCTCTTGTCTTTTTCTATTTCTACATGCTTTTATTGGTGTGACTGTTAGATTAGCCTCTTTTCCCATTTAATTTCTTTATTTTAATCTCTTCAATCACATCCGAAGAGTGTTGTGCCCAATTTTGGTACAAACATCTCATAAATCTCCAGAATTTCTATTAATTTCCTTTTACAATTTCCAAACATTATCGATTATAATTATTTGTAATCCAACTAACAATTTATAACTCCTTTAATGAATTCAAATTCATTTTGAGTTCCCGAGTCCAACTATTTAAGGAATTCCCTTAAATTTCCAGAAATCCCATTATAAATTTTCACTTATACAATCACATCCATTTAATAAAATCCGGTTTACAAACTCAAGAGCATTTATAAATAAATTCCAATTACTTACTTTAAAATTATATGTATATATAATAATAATAAATTTCAAGATCATGGTTAAATAATTATTTAAAAAATAACAAGCACTTTTAAAATAACATCAATAACTAATTCCAATTCATTTATAAAATTTCTAATCGATTTATAAAACTTGTTTGAAATCTTAGAATTCATTTCAACCAATTTAAATATTTAAATAACTAACTTTCTAAAATATTTCAATGCTAAAACAGTTTTAAATTGCATAGTTTAATAACTAAAAATCCTCATTTTAAGACAAACTTAACTTCTCGATAAAAATATATTCTTAAAATTCTAATATAACCAATTTCAATTTATAATCCTCTCTTTCAATTCATACCACATCGGCCACTTTTCCAATTTCATAACCTTTTCCACATTCCAAAAATATACTCTACCATTTCTTTTTAAACTGATTATACCATCTCATTATAAATTCTCACCGTGAATTTATATATCCAATTTATCAAATGATAATCATCTCACTTTATTTATAAACCTTGTTTATAAATTTTATAATCTCATTCCCCGACTTATACAAGTTTACATTACAAAAATATATTTATAAATCGATTTCTAAGTAAAACCCCATTTTAAATCAATTTCTTAAATAACCCAATCTATATTCCAAAACCAACCAAATCACGATTTCTATTTCCATTTTGTATTTTAAAAAAATCTTATTTAAAATCCATTGTTTTAAAATCCTCAATTTAAAATTCTCTAGTTGAAACCATTTTACGAAATAGCTAATTAAATATCCAAAATCCAATCATTTATTTTATCCAATTCAATTCCCTTTTAAATAATCCCAAAATTCAATATAAATATTTTATTTCCAAAATTTCCTTTGAATTTCCTATTTAAATTCAAAATATTATTTTTAAGCCAGTGCTACTATAACATCCAATAAAACAAATCACACAACAATCCATAACAAATTATTCAATCATATCATATATCACTAAATGTGAAAAATAATCAGTATATTTGAGGAATCTAGTTGTATCCCTCCAACCTATTTCCTTGCATCCACAGATGTTTTATAACATAAAATACCAATCCCACTTCGAGGGGGATATCGCGGTAATATAGGGTCATCTGCTATTATGCGGGGCGAATAGGGTCTCATTTGCTCCAACGGTGGGAAATATATCCAACTACTAATATATATATATATATATATATATATATACTACCCTATATAATATAATATTCAACTGATAATAACATATCAATTCAACCAATCATCCAATCAACCAATAATTAATTTACAATATTTTAAATTAAATCCAGCAATCCAAATGAGTGGGATTTACTCACCTTGATTTTCAATTTGCCCAATTGCTTAATTTAGATTAAATCGAACTGCCATTCAATTTAACCTAAAATTCCAGTTATCTCTAATCGACTTCGAATAAACTCCAGGTTGTAGTTCATATCACTACGAATCCTATGTCTCTGTTTTGTTCGATTATGACCTCAAAATAAATAGGTAAAAATATTTATTAGCTATCTAAAATTTAAATTCTTAATTAAATAACTAATTATAATTAAACTTAATTAGTAAACTAATTTACAAATTAACCTTACCCTACCTCATACGCGGAAACTCATCAGGCAGAAACCATGCCGACTCCTTTTCCTGCAATAGTATCAAAAACACATCTCGCACCCTATAACATCTCCAATCCAACTAAATCACTCCACCATTAATAACTCGACACCATCAATCTCCACCAAGAATCTGCATTAGCATTCAATCATCCAACACCACCATCATGCAGCCATCTCCACCGTTGCAATCTCTGAACCACTCCACTTCAAGAAATCGCAAACTACCACCGCGACTTTGCCACTGATACCCCAGCCTCCAAGCTTCCCCATCCCGACGGCCATAGTCAGAGCCTCACCCCCAAGCTCGTGAAAACCCTAACTGCGAATCCTAAATGCCTTGGCCACCAATCCCCTACCATCCCTCAACCCACTGATCAACTCGCCACCTTGCTCCAGCCCTTGCTCCACCCTGTCGCGGCTCCTGCTATCGAGCTTCCCCCTCCACTGTCGCCACGAATCGCTCGAGTCCATTATATATATATTTTTTGGTTTTGTTTCGATTTTGTATTCGCTGAATTGAAGAAGAACAAAGGGAAGAATTTCACGTTTTTTTAAACAGAGGAGGTCGGCTCAAATCAGAGTAGGGTGGCGAGATAGGGTTTGACCTTTAATGTTTATAATATTATTTAATTACAAAATATCTTGTTTAATATAACTCGAAATCTCGAACCTTTATTGAGGCATGTCGCCTGGCGTTCTTAATGTTATACCCTTATTCCGAACACAATGGAACAAGTTTCGGAACTTAATTCGATCGTATGTGGAAGATAGCTTTTTGAATCCAATTATTATACTAAATTTCCAATATTAATTTCAACGAGTTTCTATCCCGTACGACCAAACGGTAATTCCAAACGCTATGAAATTTGAAATCCGACAATAATACACTATTATGGATCCAATGTAACTGGTTTCGTCGAATTCTGAGACTGTGCCCCGGATCGCTATTTTAACGCGTCGATAAAATCGACGATTTCAAAAATTTACGAAATCACTTGAAATTTCAGTTTTAAAAACTATCTAATTCAAGAATTTATATTAACAATATAAATCGTTTTGATTCATATTCAACTCAAATTTCAGTTATTCATCATTTTCGTATTACGATAAATCGCTGTTTTTGAAATTTAAATTCATTCTATAATTTTAACCAAAATCTTCATATTCAGAAATCAATTTCTATTCCAAATCCAATATTTAAAACTATTTAAATATTCAAAATAAAACAATGGAAAATATGGGTCGTTACATTCCTCCCCCCTTAAAAGAATTTCGTCCCCGAAATTGCTAATTAGGAAAAATGCACAAACCCATTAACTTATCAAAACCCACTTACTTAAAACTCAATATTTCATTTTACCAAATCTTTTAGTTTCTACCAAACAATTAGTTTCCATCTCTAATTCAAGACCCTTAATTTCTGTAATTCAAATCAAATTTTTGTTAACAAAAATTTTCGAAATTTTTCTAACACCCTAAATTTCTAAAAAAATTTGGCAGAATCCCTTGTACGGAGAGCCTTTTGCAATATGAAAAAAATGATAAAAAATATACATCGACCCACACGGTCGAAAACACAATATATATCAATATTTATTTCATTTTTGCTTTTAATGCGTAAGCGTACCTTATTTTAGCGTTATTAAGCGAGCGAGCTTACTTTATATGCAATTTCGCAACCCAAATCTAGCCCAATAGCCTCTTTGTACCTGTACTTAAATAAATCTCATCGGTTTCATATATATGAAATTTAATAACTTTACATCCCTTTAACTACTTTAAATACATGATTTCATAATGCCAACCTGGTATATCATGTATTTTAGAAGGTACATGCAAATATAGAGTTCCAACATTTAGTTATTCACTTCAAATTCAATTATACACTATTTCATTCAATTCCAAATGATTCACATAAAATTTATTAACATTCAATTCATATTTATACCCAACAAATTCATATTCATTTCAAATTGATTCAAAATCAATTTATTCACTTTCCGTTGATTCACTAAATTTTGTTTACTTCCGTTTACGTCAAACGACAATTTTTCCATGCAAATTCGGTGATATTCATTTAATAAAATAGTCACTTAAGCTTATAAACCATTTAAATTGATTCTAAATCAATTTATCAACTTCTATTAATTCACATTCAATTTATTCACAAAAATATTGTTCGCTCAATTCTTATATTCAACAACAAATCAATCCATGACAATTTACTTATGAACTATTTCATAAATTTATTTGAGCCAAGCTTCCATCCAAAAATATTAACTTAAGCTAATTCGTTTACTTTCAATCATTTTAACCACATAACTTAAGTTCATTTCCATTGCAACCAAATTCCATTTCATTTTAAATTGGTTGTTATTCAATTTATTTACCTTCGATTGATTCGCATTTCCATTTACTTGGTATATCTCAATTTATATTATTTGAGAATCATATCATAAAATTAATATTAAGGTTTATTATAACCCTTTTATACCACACATATATTCATTTCCACTTCAAAACTTAATTTCATACTCGAATTCATTTAAATAATATCCCAAAGCCATATTCGGTTTATTTACACTTAAATTGAATTTATTTATAACTTAAGTCATCACCATTCCAATCCATTCCTATTTTATTCAACAACATTTCAAAATATAATTAATTCACTTATATTTAAGTCGAATTTCATTTATAACTCAAGTTCCACATTCAATTTCAATTTCAATCCACAATCCATTTTACTTAACCAAGTTAAGTTCCATTTCTATATTCAATTAACTAATTTTACTTAACCAAGTTAAGTTCCATTTCTATATTCAATTAACTAATTAATTTATCAAATTAGTTCACTTCCATTTTATAATTCAATATCTTATTTTTATTTCAAAAATTACTTTATTTGGTTTGACTTGAGTTCAACTTTACTTTCTAATCCAAATTGGATTTCCATTTCTTTACCAAAATATAAATTCACTTTTATTTTGTTTTCCATTCCATTTCTCAATTTAATAAGTTGTACCACTTATTATTCACAATTTCATAAATTTGATATTCGAGTTTATTCCATTCAAAGTTTATAACGTATAGTTATATAATCATTTTACAACCCAAATTTTTTATTCAATTCGGTATGGTTCCAAATCCAATCTAATTTTATTTAACTTAGCTTAAGTTAAATTTTAATTCATTTCATCCATTTACTAGCTCAATCCATTTAAATGGCTTAAGTTAAATTTTTAATTTCATACCGAAATTCATATTTCCAGGTTATAAGTTCAAACTTATCTTCTTTCGATTTCACTAATCATTTAAATGGAAATTCCATAATTCAAACACCCGTTCTTCTTTCAAATCATTTTGAAATAAAATATATATATATATATAACTTTGTTTAACAAACCATTTCCTTGTAATTTTATATTCAAACTTGGTTTTATCCAAAATAAACTCCCTTGAAATTTCTAAAACAACATTTGTTTTCAAAAAAAATCTCCATATCAAATTACTATGGTAGTAGTCTGTCACTTAGAAACTCGAAAATGAACACCGATGAAGTCGCGATCATCATCGGAATTATTTCCTAGCGACTCAAGTGATAGGTGCTTTTATTCCCTTCAAAATCCTTTAAAATATTTTTATTCAAAAATACTTCCAAAATAATACTACCATTATTATTTTTCACAACTCTTTGGAACATTTAAAAACTCCGGGATTTAGATACAAAAATACTTAGTATAAAATCCATTTACAAACATTTTCTATTCAAATACATTTCCAAAATAATATTACCATTATTTATTTCAAAACACTTGGAAAACATTTCCGGGATTTAAATTTTCTAAATTCTGGTTTGAATCCAAATTTAGTTTAGCTCATTTGTATAAATCATTCTTATACAAATTCTATTTGGTTATATATAACCATTTAAATTTTATAATCTTGTTTAGATTATAATATTATCAACCAAACACTCTTATATACTATAATAATTTCAGAAAATTATTTTCTTCATATCAAAATATAATTTGGGTAAATTATTTCATTTACCCACTTTAAAACAATACTATGTCGATTTAACTCGTTCAGAGTTTAGAAACCCCTATCGATACGGTTGTACAGATCGTACCGACCATAATTCATAAACACTCAACCGAAAAGTCAACACAATATAAAACAATTTTTTTTTCACTAACAAATACGCGCTCATATCTATTAATACACTCAACTCATTATAGGGTACTACTGACCCTATCTCTAGTGAGTAATCCCCACCAAAGCCAAGGTTCTCGCTTAACCTTCAGCTCTGATGCCAAATGTAAAAGCCCGTATCTCCATACCCTTTTAGTCGACAATAAATCACATGTGTCCAACTCAAATTGAACAGAAATACAAATCTTTAGGGGTGAAGAAGAAAAGATAGAAGAAAATATAACAACAACACAGAATCTCACAATCGCAGCGGAATAAAATATAATATATAACAACAGATCTTTATACAAGAAACTATAACTGTTAATATACATTCAATCATCAAAGTGCAACAATCAATAAATCAATATGGACAGTTATTATAACTTGTCCTCACCAGTGTTGTCTATACAGCCTGACACACACAGTGGAATATAATCAAGTACGTGATATACGTTTGAAATCTTCCAGCTTGTCTCCTGAGCTCCATAGGATCCTATCCTGAATCTGTAATACTCGGTCTGACCCGAGCATTATAATAAAATAACACCCGAGTCGGTCTGGAAAACCAGCGTGAGAAAACACACTCAATTTGAATTTATTACTGTTATCAAAAACCTTTGAAAACAAAGGTATCTCGTAAGACCACGTCACACATAAACACGACGGGTTTTTACCTTACGATAACCAAAACACTTTTATAGAAAATCCAGTGATATTATAATAGTGTCTAAGTACAAATACTTATTAAAATAGTCGAAATTGTTACATTAATTAAATTCCAGCATACTAGGCTCTACAATCAAAACCTTAAAGGCTCGTAGTGGATATTGGATTCCATACAATGACAGGGCCATTAGGGTACCGCCCGCCACAGTACACTTCTGGAAAAATGTACCGAGATCGTACCTAACGATCCCTGCCAACATAAGACCGACCTACCCCTTACTGGATAGTACCGAATATGTTATCACCCCGGGTGTTCACCCCGAGTGTTCCCACCCTAATCGAGCGCTCTCTTTTCCATGCACAACCATATCCATAATTATAATATATCCGAGGGTATCTAGAAAAGTGATAACACACCCTACTTGGGTGCGACCCACTTAGCCCTGCTGCATCTCCCATGTTTTAGTCATTCCCGGTTGATGAGGCTTGAGGCTACGTTTTACCTTTTGCATAGCATTCATACTTGGAATGCTAACACTGCCTTCCATGCAACAATGCGATGATAGCATTCATCCATACAAGTTGTTCTGGGTCTGAACAAACTGAATCTCCCTCAATATTACCATCTCCATTATCTTCGAGATATCACAATTCATAACGCACAAATCGGATCAAAGTGGTTTTCGGATAATTAAATCTGATCCCAGTCTCTTCGAAACGATTAACGAATTTGACAAAATTTGATAGTCGGTTATTTAACTATCAAATTTCACACATAAGCAGTCACTAGGCCCAATCTATTAAATCTTTTCAAACATTCATTTCAAATATCTTTACACAGATATATATTCAAATTTCTTCCAGTATTCCAACATTTGAAAACAAATTCAAATCCTTATATCCTTAATGGGATATTTTCAAACCATATTAACACAGAAATATTTTCGTATAACCCTCCCATAGTCAAATCATTCCCAAATCATTTTATTCCAACACTTGAAATAATTTCCAAGTCCAACCTAGTATTTCATTACTTAGAAAAATATTCCTATAAAATCATTTTGTCGCTAAAACATCTCCAAACCTTTAATTTCAATACTTAGGAAAATATTATAAGTTTATTTTCCAAAATCATTTCTAATATCCATACTTAGGAAATATTCCGCACTTATCTCATAAATCTTTGGAATTTCTATTAATTTCCTTTTACAATTTCCAAACATTATCGATTATACTTATTTATAATCTAACTAATAATTTATAACTCCTTTAGTGAATTCAAATTCATTTTGAGTTCCCGAGTCCAACTATTTTGGGAATTCCCTTAAATTTCCAGAGAACCCATTATAACATTTCACTTACACAATCACATCCGTTTAATAAAATCTGGTTTACAATCTCGAGAGCATTTATAAATAAATTCCAATTACTTACTTTAAAATTCTATGTGTGTGTGTCTATATATATATATATATAATAATAATAAATTTCATGATCATGGTTAAATAATTATTTAAAAAATATCAAGCAATTTTAAAATAACGTCAATAACTAATTCCAATTCATTTATAAAATTTTTAATCGATTTATAAAACTTGTTTAAAATCTTAGAACTCATTTCAACCAATTTAAATATTTAAATAACTAACTTTCTAAAATATTTCAATGCTAAAACATTTTTAAATTGCATAGTTTAATAATTAAAAATACTTTTTTTAAAACAAACATAACTTCTTGATAAAAATATATTTTTAAAATTCCAATATAACTAATTTCTATTTATAAACCTCTCTTTCAATTCATAACACATTGACTACATTTCTAATTTCATAACCTTTTCCACATTCCAAAAATATACTCTACCATTTCTTTTTAAACCGATTACCCCATCTCATTATAAATTCTCACCGTGAATTTATATCTCCAATTTATCAATGATAATCATCTCACTTTATTTATAAACCTTGTTTATAAATTTGATAATCTCATTACCCATCTTATAAAGGTTTACATTACAAAAATCTATTTATAAATCGATTTCTAATTAAAATCCCATTTTAAATCAATTTCTTAAATAACCCAAACTATATTCCAAAACCAATCAAATCTCGATTTCTGCTTCCATTTTGTATTTCAAAAAATATCTTATTTAAAATCCATTGTTTTAAAATCCTCAATTTAAAATTCTCTAGTTGAAACCATTTTACGAAATAGCAAATTAAATATCCAAAATCCAATCATTTATTTTATCCAATTCAATTCCCTTTTAAATAATCCCAAAATTCAATATAAATGTTTTATTTCCAAAATTGCCTTTGAATATCCTATTTAAATTCAAAATATTATTTTTAGGCCAGTGCTACTATAGCATCCAATAAAACAAATCACACAACAATCCATAACATATTATTCAGGCACATCATATATCACTATATGTGAAAAACAATCAATATATTTGAAGAATCCAGTTGGATCCCTCCAACCTGTTTCTCTGCATCCATAGATGTTTTATAACATAAAATACCAATCCCACTTTGAGGGAGATATCGCAGTAATATAGGATCGTCCGCTATTATGTGTGGCGCATAGGGTCTCATCCGCTCCAACGGCTGGAAATATATCCAACTACTAATATATATAATATATATATACTACCCTATATAATATAATATTCAACTGATAATAATATATCAATTCAACCAATCAACCATTTCAATATTTTAGATTAAATCCAACAATCAAAATGAGTGAGATTTACTCACCTTGATTTTTAATTTGTCCAATTGCTCAATTTAGATTAAATCGAACTACCACTCTGTTTAACCTAAAATTCCAGTTATCTCTAATCAACTCCGAATAAATTCCAGGTTGTAGTTCATAACACTACGAATCCTATGTCTCTGCTTTGTTCGATTATGACTTTGAAATAAATAAGTAAAAATATTTATTAGCTATCTAAATTTAAATTCTTAATTAAATAACTAATTATAATTAAACTTAATTAGTAAACTAATTTACAAATTAACCTTACCCTACCTCGTACGCGGAAACTCGTCAAGCAGAAACCAGACCAACTCCTTCTTCTGCAACAGTATCAAAAACACAACATGCACCCTATAACTTCTCCAATCCAACCAAATCACTCCACCATCAACAACTCGACACCATCAATCTCCACTAAGAATCTGCATTAGTAGTCAATCATCCAACACCACCATCATTGATGCAGCTCAGGCCAGAGTCGAAGCAGTGCAAGCTACGAATTCAAAAGGCCTAGGTCATCCATGACCTAAGGAAGGAGATTTAGGTCGTCCACGACCTAAGGAAGGAGATTTAGGTCGTCTACGACTTAAGGGAAAGAGGCTACGACTTAGCTTAAGTCGTTCGGGATCTTTAGATCGTGTACGATCTAAGGCTACAGGAGGAGCACCACGAGATAACAAAGTAGCAGCACGAGTTGTGAATACGCAAGGCTTAAGTCGTCTACGACCTAAGGAAAGTTCACGACCTAATATAAGTCGCGTACGACCTACGACCTAGTTAGGTCGCGTGACGTGATGCAGCAGTTTTTCTCTTGAGTCGCTGAATGTTAACTCGTGGCAATGATAAGTCGTTTGTTGTTGAGTCGCGGCACCTGTTAACTCGTGGCAATGATAAGTCGTTTGTTGTTGAGTCGCGGCACCTGTTAACTCGTGAGCATTGATAAGTCGTCAGGTTTAAGTCGTATGTCATGGGTGTTTTGCTAGACTTGTTGTATATATGTGTTGAGTCGTTTGTACTTAAGTCGTAGGTCATGAGTCGTGTGTCTGTTAGGTCGTATACGACCTAAGTGTTGTAAATTTGTGATGTTGTGTGGGTTGTAATACAAGTGCTTGAGTCGTGGATTGTTGAGTCGTTGCCGACCTAAGTTGGGTCATAAGTCGTGAACGACTTAAGGGTCTAGATTGTAAAATGCTATAAATAGGCGTGAGTTGTACATTTGAAGTTTAGTTGATTTGAATAAAAACTTTTGTTTTGTTAGCTTTGTGCTTTCACCAAATTGGTAGTTGAGTGTAATCTCCTATCTCCTCTTTCGGCATTCGAGTGCGCTCGGATCAACGATCGTAGAAGCCAATTCACGGTATCTAGTGCGCTAGATCAACGTTTGAAGAATTGCAGATCTTCCTTCACGGTATCGTGCGCGATCAACGTGACGAAGATAGCTATAATTTGGTATCTTCGGATCAACGAATTTGGGCCATTCAGTATTCTTCATTCCATCGACTGCTACTTTCACCGTATCACACATTTTGTTATTCCGCTGCTGCGTCATTTGGTATCAGAGCTTGTTTTAGCCAATCATAGCTAAATCGAGTCTTGGAGCCAATTCTTTGAAAAATTTCGAAGTTGAAGTGTTGGAGATTAAAAGTTGCATTATTTGGAGAAGTTGTGTTCATCGTGTTCATCATATTTTCGCAACAAAGTGGGAGTTTTCGATCCATTCCATTTTGGATCACAGTTCGAAAGTTGTTTGAATTTGGCCGTGGAAGTTTTGCGCGCCAAAAGGCATTTGAATTGTGTGTGCCGAGCCAAGCTAGGTCGTCCGAGCCAAGCGAACTAAGTTTGGCCGAGTTAACTTGGAGTTGTTGTGAGTTCTTGAAGATTTGAAATTTGAAGTGTGAATTTGTTGAAGTGTTTGTGAAAATTTTGAATCATGCCGCCACGGAGAGCTAATCGTCATCAAAATGTCGAAGATTTGTATAAGCGGGAAGATGCCGAGCAAATGGAACAACGTATAAGTGACAAATTCAATGAGAAGTTGGATGAAGGCATTGGGAGGCTAGAGAAGCTTATGTTGGAGATGAATCGAAATCAGAGAAGGGTTTCACCTGAATCTAACCATGGGAGAAGTAGAGTTTCGCCACATTCCAATCGCGAGAGAAGTAATGATAATGATCATAGAAGTATGAGCCGAGACAGTTATAGAAATGTTGATGACCGAGATCGTGATCGGAGGAATGCCGGTAGAAGGGATGTTGGTGGAAGGAATGATGGTAGTAGAGATGTTGGTGGTCAGGATCGACATCGATATACATCTGATTTTGAAGAGGAGTTCGAATGTGGTAGTGTTCATGGACGAGGCCAAGGAAGAAATCAATCGGAGTATGATCACAAGTGGGAGTCTGGGATGAAGACTGAAATACCGGAATTCAAGGGTGGTATGCAAGCTGAGGATTTCTTAGATTGGTTGTCTAATGTGGAGGATATTTTTGACTTCAAGGAAGTTCCTGAACATCGTAGAGTGAAGTTGGTTGCTACAAGGCTGAGGGGTAGAGCTTTGGCATGGTGGCAGCAAACCAAACTTACACGTGAACGGATGGGGAAGTCAAAGGTTGAATCATGGGAAAAGATGAGGAAAATGATGAAAGCTACTTTCTTGCCTTATAACTATCAATCGCTTATCTATCAGAGGTTGCAGAACTTGAGGCAAGGAACGAAGACTGTTAATGACTACGCTGATGAATTTTATCAACTGATTGCAAGGAACGACATCATGGAGACAGAGGAGAAATTAACAGCTAGATTTGTTGGAGGGTTGCGTATGCAGATTCAAGACATGGTAAATATGTTTGATCCCAGATCTGTAGCGGAAGCACACCAGAAAGCGTTAGCTTGGGAGAAGCAGGGAAGACGAGGAGGTGGTGTGTTTACAAATTCCAACAATCCAGGTAAGGGTGTTAGTGGAAGTTCTAATATTTCAAAGGATGTTGCAAAACCAGTTGGGAAGGCGAAAGTCAATAATGGTTTCAAGTGTTATAATTGCCAAGAAATGGGCCACAAAAGTAATGAATGTCCAAAGCCGAAGAAGAGAGCTATGGTAGCGAAGGTTGAGGATGAGGATGAAAAAGCTGAATGTTCCAATTCACCACCCGATGAGGAGGAAGAAGAAGTGTCGGGAGACGAAGGTTGTAATATGATGAGGAGGAGGTCTTGTTTGACACCAAAGCAAGAGGAGGATTGTAGTTGGTTGAGGAGCAATATTTTTCAATCGACATGTACTATTCTGGGAAAGGTTTGCAAGTTTGTTATTGATGCTGGAAGCTGTGATAATATAATTTCTTCAGAAGCTGTGAGGAAGTTGGCATTGAAGACTGAGAAACATCTGAAACCATACAAGTTGGCTTGGTTGAGAAAAGGCGGGGAGGTGAAGGTTGGACGAAGGGCTTGTGTGAAGTTTTCAATTGGAAAGAAATAAAAAGACGAAATCTGGTGCGATGTGGTAGATATGGATGTCTGTCATTTGTTGCTGGGAAGACCGTGGCAGTATAATAGGGCGGTGCAACATGATGGGCGTACCAACAGTTATAGTTTCATTTTTGATGGCACGAAGATTACTCTAGTTCCAAAGAAGCGACAACAAGAAGAAAACAAACTGGAGGAGATTGAAGAGCTGAAAACTTTATTAACCTTGAAGGAGTTTGTTAAAGAAGTCGAAGAGGAGCCTGAAGTGTTTTTGTTAATTGGACGTGAGAGTCATGAAGTGGTTGAAATACCTGATGAAGTAAAACCAGTACTGGAAGAATTTGACGATGTATTTCCTGAAAAGCTGCCAACGGAATTGCCACCGTTGAGGGATATACAACACCAGATAGATCTTGTTCCAGGTGCTGTGTTGCCACATAAACCACACTATAGAATGAGTCCGAAAAAACATGAAGAGTTGCGAAGGCAAGTAGAGGAATTGCTTGAACAGGGACGGATACAGGAGAGTTTGAGTCCGTGTGTTGTACCAGCATTACTCGTACCGAAGAAGGATGGTTCATGGAGAATGTGTACGGATAGTAGGGCCCTGAATAAGATCACTGTCAGATATAGATTTCCGATGCCGAGACTAGATGATCTGTTAGATCAAATCAGTGGGTCTATGATCTTTTCGAAGATTGATCTTAAAAGTGGTTATCATCAAATTCGAATTAGACCAGGAGATGAGTGGAAGACAGCGTTCAAGACAAGGGAAGGATTGTATGAATGGCTGGTCATGCCGTTTGGTCTGTCGAATGCACCAAGTACCTTCATGAGGGTGATGAACCAAATTTTCAGACCGTACATTGGGAAATTTGTGGTGGTTTATTTTGATGATATTTTGATTTACAGTGCTAGTATAGAGGAGCATGTTCAACATTTGAAGAAAGTGTTAATTATTCTTCGTGAAGAACAATTCTATGCTGCTACGAAGAAATGTGTTTTTATGGCAAGGAGTGTTTTATTTCTGGGGTATGTTGTATCGGAAGGAGGAATACAGGTTGATCAAAGTAAAGTTGAAGCTATCAGAGATTGGCCGCAACCCAAGACGATAACGGAGGTTCGGAGTTTTCATGGGTTGGCTTCATTCTATCGAAGGTTCATTCCACACTTTAGTAGTGTGATGGCGCCGGTTACAGATTGTATGAAGGGCAAACAGTTTGCATGGTCGGAGGAAGCAGGGGTTGCTTTTGAACGAATCAAGGAACTGTTGACGACAGCACCCATTCTAGCATTACCTGATTTTCAGTTGTTGTTTGAATTATATACTGACGCATCAAAGGTTGGAATTGGAGGGGTGTTGAGTCAGAGGGGACGTCATATTGCATGTTTCAGTGAGAAGTTATCAGGAGCGAAGATGAGATATAGTACGTATGATGTGGAATTTTATGCTGTTGTGCAAGCCATTAAACATTGGAGACATTACTTATTTCACAAGGAGTTTGTGCTATACATTGATCATGAGGCTCTGAAACATCTGCAAGGACAAGAGAAGATTTCGACAAGGCATGCATCATGGATTGCGTACCTGCAGCAGTTTACCTTTTTTGTAAAACACAAATCTGGGGTTACGAACCGTGTGGCGGATGCGTTGAGCAGAAGGAATCATGCGTTGACTACAATGAAGATAGAAGTGACAGGGTTTGATGTGTTGCCAGAATTATTTGTCGATGATCCTTACTTTGCAAAGTTTGTTGATGAAGTCAAGGAGGGAAAGACGGATGAGTTTGTAATGGTGGATGGTTTTCTTTTTAAGGGAAATCGATTATGTATTCCTGAGTGCATCTTACGTATGAAGATTGAAGGAGTTACATAAGGAAGGTCATGTGGGCCGAGATCGCACTTTGCAATTGATTTCGCAATCTTATTATTGGCCTTCGTTAAAACGGGAAGTAGGGAAGTTTGTGGAGAGATGCCATATTTGCCAAGTATCCAAAGGGACAGCGACGAATGCGGGATTGTATATGCCGTTACCTGTACTTGTTAAACCATGGGTTTATATCAGTATGGATTTTGTTTTGGGATTACCGAGAACTCAGAGGGGGAATGATTCAATATATGTTGTCGTGGACAGGTTTTCGAAGATGGCACATTTCATCGCTTGTAAGAAGACAGTTGATGCCATCCGTGTGGCCGAATTATTCTTTAAAGAAGTGTATCCTTTACATGGTTTACCAGAATCCATTGTTTCTGATCGGGATACTAGATTTTTAAGTCATTTTTGGCTAAGTTTGTGGAAGATGGTGGGAACAAAGTTGAACTTTAGTAGCGCTTATCATCCGCAGACAGACGGTCAGACCGAGGTTGTGAATAGATCATTGGGGAATTTGTTGCGATGTCTTGTGAAGGACAATCTAAAGAGTTGGGATATGAAGCTATGCCAGGCAGAGTTTGCTCATAATCATGTAGTGAATCGTAGTACGGGATTCAGTCCATTTTAGATTGTATATTCAAGTTTGCCAAGGGGACCGTTGGACCTAACGGTAGTACCACAACCTAAGGGGGCGGTTAAACGAGCTGTTGATTTTGTTGATGGATTGACTGAATGTCATAAAATCGTTCAGGAACGATTGGAGAAGGCAAATGAGAAGTATGAACGATCGGCAGATCTGCAGCGAAGAAGTGTTGAGTTTAATGAAGGAGATATGGTATATGCTGTGTTAACAAAGGATCGTTTTCCAGTGGGCGCTTATAACAAGTTAAAAGCCAGAAAAATTGGTCCTGTAGAAGTTGTGAAACGAATTAACGAAAATGCTTATAAATTGAAGCTACCGGAGGATGTGTACACTTCTGACGTGTTCAATGTTAAGCATCTCGTACCATATTTTGGGAATGAACAATCTGATGTGGAAGAATTTACAAATTCGAGGACGAATTTTTCTCAACCTGGGGAGGATGATGCAGCTCAGGCCAGAGTCGAAGCAGTGCAAGCAACGAATTCACAAGGCCTAGGTCGTCCATGACCTAAGGAAGGAGATTTAGGTCGTCCACGACCTAAGGAAGGAGATTTAGGTCGTCTACGACTTAAGGGAGAGAGGCTACGACTTAGCTTAAGTCGTTCGGGATCTTTAGATCGTGTACGATCTAAGGCTACAGGAGGAGCACCACGAGATAACAAAGTAGCAGCACGAGTTGAGAATATGCAAGGCTTAAGTCGTCTACGACCTAAGGAAAGTTCACGACCTAATATAAGTCGCATACGACCTACGACCTAGTTAAGTCGCGTGACGTGATGCAGCAGTTTTTCTCTTAAGTCGCTGAATGTTAACTCGTGGCAATGATAAGTCGTTTGTTATTGAGTCGCGACACCTGTTAACTCGTGGCAATGATAAGTCGTTTGGTTTTGAGTCGCGGCACCTGTTAACTCATGAGCATTGATAAGTCATCAGGTTTAAGTCGTATGTCGTGGGTGTTTTGTTGGACTTGTTGTATATATGTGTTGAGTCGTTTGTACTTAAGTCATAGGTCGTGAGTCGTGTGTCTGTTAGGTCATATACGACCTAAGTGTTGTAAATTTGTGATGTTGTGTGGGTTGTAATACAAGTGCTTGAGTCGTGGATTGTTGAGTCGTTGCCGACCTAAGTTGGGTCGTAAGTCGTGAACGACTTAAGGGTCTGGATTGTAAAATGCTATAAATAGGCGTGAGTTGTACATTTGAAGTTTAGTTGATTTGAATGAAAAACTTTTGTTTTGTTAGCTTTGTGCTTTCACCAAATTGGTAGTTGAGTGTAATCTCCTATCTCCTCTTTCGGCATTCGAGTGCGCTCGGATCAACGATCGTAGAAGCCAATTCATGGTATCTAGTGCGCTAGATCAACGTCTGAAGAATTACAGATCTTCTTTCATGGTATCGTACGCGATCAACGTGACGAAGATAGCTAGAATTCGGTATCTTCGGATTAACGAATTTGGGCCATTCAGTATTCTTCATTCCATCGACTGCTACTTTCACCGTATCACACATTTTTTTATTCCGCTGCTGCGTCAATCATGCAGCCATCTCCACCGTTGCAATCTATGAACCACTCCACTTCCAGAAATTGCAAACTGCCACCGCGACTTCGCCACTAATACCCCAGCCTCCAAGCTTCCTCATGCCGCCGACCATGGCCAGAGCCTCACCCCCAAGCTCGTGAAAACCCTAACTGCGAATCCCAAATGCCTCGAGCACCAAGCCCCTGCCATCCCTCAACCCATCGATCAACTCGCCGCCTTACTCCAGCCCTTGCTCTACCCTATCGCGTCCCCTGCTATCGAGCTTCCCCCTCCACTATTGCCACGAATCGCTCGAGTCCATTATATATATATATATATGTATGTATGTATATTTGTTTTGTTTCGATTTCATATTCGCTGAATTGAAGAAGAACAAAGGGAAGAATTTTGCTTTTTTTTAAACAGAGGAGGTCAGCTCAAATCAGAGAAGGGTGGCGCGTGCGGAGAAAGGGTTTGACCTTTAATGCTTATAATATTATTTAATTATAAAATATCTGGTTTAATATAACTGGAAATCCCGAACCACTATTGAGGTGTGCCGCCTCGCGTTCCTAATGTTATACCCCTATTCTGAACGTAATGGAACAAGTCTCAGAATTTAATTTGATCATATGTGGAAGATAGCTTTTTGAATTCAATTATTATATTAAATTTCCAATATTAATTTCGACGCGTTTCTTTCTCGTACAACCAAATAGTTAATCCAAACGCTATGAAATTTAAAATCCGATAATAATACACTATTACAGATCAAATGGAACTGGTTTCGTCGAATTCCGAGACTATGCCCTGTATCGCTATTTTAACGCGTCGGTAAAACCGACGATTTCAAAAATTTATGAAATCACTTGAAATTTCAGTTGTAAAAACTTATTAACTCAATTCTAATTCAAATAGAATTTATATCAACATTAGAAATCGTTTTGATTCATATTCAACTCAAATTTCAGTTATTCATCATTTTCGTATTATGATAAATCATTGTTTTTGAAATTTAAATTCATTCTATAATTTTAACCAAAATCTTCATATTCAGAAATCAATTTCTATTCCAAATCCAATATTTAAAACCATTTAAGTATTCAAAATCGAACGATGGAAAATCCAGGTCGTTACAAATCTAGTTTCATTGAGTTTAAAAATACTAAAAACCTATATTTTGATATATTGGATGACCCATTTTCGTTCGAGAATGAAACGGGCTTTTTGGGTTGTTGTTATCATTTCGACCCAGTTCGATCTGTCCATTCGTTCTTATCCATCTGTCTATATAAATAGATATTTTTCTCTGACCCTAGCAGCCTTTCATTTTATTTATGTACGTACCTCTACTTCTCATTTGTTCCTCCTTCTCAAACGTCAGAACATCAAAACCCTAATTTCCATATTCAATTTCAAATCAAAATCAAATCCAAAAATTCAAACCCCTCAAACTATGTTATATAATATACCGTCTCGAAGCTCTCGACGGATGGAGTCAGCGTGTGGTGTTCGTTTTCGGAAAAAGCGCTCGTGTCAATCAGAAATCAAGGTCAAAATTGACTAGGCGGAGGTGGTCTCAGCGTTGACCAGATCTAGCAAGAGGGTATTTTACAAAAAAAGTCCCTGTAATTTTTATATTTGCAAATTTGACCCTGAAACTTCTAACCTTAATAACTTTTGCATACGTACTCTGATTGACGCACGGTTTCTTCCGTTCGACTCCTATTGAAATTTTGGACAACATGAAACAAGTTTGGCTGCATTTGGAGACTGTTGAAATTTGGGCCTTCGTTTGGATTTTAAATAAGCTAAAAATCAAAGGTAAGTGATTTAACCCACTCACAAATACTAAACGTTCTTATGTTAGTTAAATTAAATTTATAATGTGATAAGAATATTATTGGTTGTTGTTTGGTAGTTTAATTTGACATTTTAATTTAATTTGAATTTATATTGAATTTAATTGTCATTTAAATTAATATTGAATTTAAATTGGTTAAATACCTCATAATGATAATCAGTTAATTGTTGTTATTTATTGGGTGATTTGGATGTTGATTGTGATGGATGTTTTTTTGTTGACATTTTGGATGATTGGATGTTTATATCCCTGTTATCACTATGGGTTGAAATGATACATACCCGAACGATCTTATAGATTAGGGAAAATCGTTATGGGTTGAAATGATAAACCTAAGTGATTTTATTGATTTGGAAATTTTTGATTCGGGATACGGGTTGAAATGATATATACCCAAGAAATTTAACTATTTGGGGTTTAAATGATACATACCTTATCACTTGACCATAGGATAGAAAATTATATACGGACACCGTTAGTCAGTTTTAAATTATTTTCTAAATGAGAAAGTATGTTTGATTTATAAACTTGATATTTAAATTTAATTTAATGATTTTATTTAAAATTTATATCTGGAAAATAATTTATGTATATGTTTTAAAGTTTCAAATTATAAG
Organism: Allium fistulosum; assembly: GCA_030737815.1. Classification (NCBI taxonomy): domain Eukaryota; kingdom Viridiplantae; phylum Streptophyta; class Magnoliopsida; order Asparagales; family Amaryllidaceae; genus Allium; species Allium fistulosum. Next base: position 536,886,030 of record CM060901.1, on the reverse strand, counting down.
TCAATATATAGTTTGAATGTAAATTTAAGATTTTAACTTATAATTTTATTTAGTTTTAAAATATATATTTTAAATAGTTTAAAATTTAATTTAATAAAATATTTAATATAGTTTTAATATATATATATATTAAATTTAGTTTAATATAATAAAATATAGTTTCGATTTAAGATAATAAATATAGACTTTTATAATAACTTTTGTAGATAAAAGATTTTTGTAAAAGATTTTAGAATTTTATAAAAGAATTTTATAAAAGAGTTTTATAAAGGATTTTAAAATGGTTTTATAAAGGAGTTATAAAGGTTTTAAAGTATTTAATAAAGGGTTTTATAAAAGAACTTATGTAAAGGGATTTGGAAGCATTTTAAAGGAATTTGCGTAGAGGCTTATGAAAAAGGGGAAGAGTTGTAAACTGTTTTGGAATTTATAAATAGCCTTATAAAAGGTTTTAAAGCATATAAATAGTTTATAAATGGTTTAAGAGAGATTTATAAATTATTTTCGAAATTGATTGAAAGAAATCTTCCTCGGTATTTATGAATATATATTTATACTTTTGGAATAAGTATATAGATATCCTGATATGAAAGTATAAACTGTTTTCTGGATCATTACTATAAATGTTTTATAAAATGACCATGGTGTGAAAAATGTAAGCGTTTGGTTGTTAAAGGGACCGGGGTCGGATATTGTCATACTCTCTGCCAATTCCGAAACCACTTTAACAACTGTGCACATGGGGGAGAATTCAGAACGAAGTAGGATGGTTTGGCGAATGAAACTGTATGAGGTATGAACGCAGCCCTGACCCCCTGGGTCAGCTTGATATGACTAAAACAGGAGCTATACTGGGCCAAGTGAGGTCGCTCCTCTGATCGGGCACATTTCCTCGATAACATATATGTTACTTTGTGATTGATTGGTGGCCACCCCTCGATTTGATTATGGGAGTGTGTTCCGGGGTGGACGGTAGTAGCTGCTACGCGTTACCACCAGTCTGGGAGTGCAAAATGGTAGAATCCTACCCTGGGAATTGCCTCGCGTGCCTTGTCATATGCCTTATCGAACCCACTATGATTTTGGTTGTGTCGTACCTATGGAGTGCTCCCTGATAGCCCACCGGTTTGGTGGAGTTTATAGTACTGTATAGCCTACGGCATTTTTAAAAATGTGTTAAGGGGGATATGGGTAACGCCTTAACGCTATTTTAATACTTTACTTTACCAATAGACATTATATATATATAGCGTATATTACTACATATAAATAGTTTAACGGATCCTTGGGAGATGGAAAGCCCGAACATCTCTTAAGTTACTGCACGCACGTTATACGCTGGATAGGAGATGTAAAATCCCGTAAACCTCTCTGAAGCCGTTACACTCATATTTATTTTCTGTTGATTTAACTTACATAAGATCTTTTAGTTTTGACTCGAATGTTTTGTCTTTTCATTACGCTCGGGTCAGCCTGAGCTTTTCAGTGTTGAAGACCTTATTCTGGAGGACGAAGATGGAGTTTAGTATTATATTATTATTATTATTCCACTGTATCATGTTGTTCCGCTACATTATTTATTTATTCCTGATGTATATTGTAAAAGTGTAATCAAATGTTATTTGTAAAACAGCTTCATGAACTCTTTGTTTGATTGTTACATTTTATCATTCCGCTATGAGATTCTATGTTTTGTTTTTCCTTCTTTTTTCTTATTTTCTTGTTTACCCCATTAACAATACTCCCTTTTGAACAGTTTGAGTTGACATGTGTGGTTTATTGTCGATTTAAACCGTCCAAAAAGATGGGTCGTTACACATCGTTTTCACGGGACTTTTGTAGAGAGACCCTACTGGGTCTCTCACTATTATTAATTTACTGCTATATGCACCATGCTTATATTCTTATGTTACTTATATTGATGTTTGGTGGAAATATTTATGACATACTATTTGATTTGTATAAGTGTCACTATAGCGATTATCGCCATACCGTTATTTATGAAATATCATCTTCTTAAATCTTTGTGTGTGTTGAACTTGTGCATGCATTTTTACAAAATAAATGTTTGGTCATGATTTTATACTTTGAAAGTTGTTTAAACTATATTTTCAAGTATTTTTGATAATTTTGAAATAAAGGATAAGTGTTGTTTAAAATTTGTAAATGGAGTTATAAATTTGATTAATTATCTTTCGAGATAATTAATGTCATTTTAAATTTATAAAGAGATTATAAATTTGATTAGTTATCTTTCGTGATAATTAACGTCGTTTTAAATTTATAAAGAGATTATAAATTTGATTAATGGTATTTCAAGATACTTAATGTCATTTAAACTTATAAAAGTTTATAAATTAGATTAATTATCTTTTGTGATAATTAATATTGTTTAAATTTATAAAGGTTATTTACCTTAAATATTTTATTAATTCTATTCAAATAGGTTTGTAAAGATTGTATAAGTATTTGAAAAGAATTGGAGGCTTAAATATATACTTAATTACTATTTAACAATAATAAAGTTAATTAATAAATTTATTAAAAGTGTTTAAAGTTGATTAACTTATTTAATAAAAGTGATTAAAGTTAATTTAACTGATTTAATAAAGGTGTTTAAAGTTAATTAATTGATTTATTAAAGGAGTTATAAATTTGACTAATTGTCTCTTGGGATAATTAATGTGATTTTATATTTATAAAAAGAATTATATTGATGATCTTTTAGGATGATTAACATCATTTTAAATTTATAAAAGCATTTTAATTGATTTATGATCTCTAGGGATAATAAATGTTGTTTGAAATTTATAAATGATAGTTTATAAATGAGAAAATCTTTTAAAAAGGATTTGTTCGAAAATAAAGCTAAGTGTAAATCTTGGTTTTATAGTAAACAATGTTTTTAATGACATTTCTTTTTTACCCTTCTTTTTAATATACTTATAAATATAATTAGCTCTTTGAAAAAGAATATTTTTAAAGGTTGTTTTTAAAGAGGTTTACATATGTTTGTGATTTAAAATCAAGCTCAAGCGCGAGTTAAATGTTTAAGAGATTTTATTTTTCACATAAGACCATTTTGTTATTCCTGATAGTTGATTTATTGACTATCGTACTATCTTCTTCGAGTTTCGTCAATTTAAGGCGATTTGTTGCTCATTTGAGTGTTGATATCCTTTGTCGGAAATGACTAAACCTAAAGAGCCAGCAGAAGCCAAGCTATGTAGGGTTGCTCCCATTAGGGTATTATCACATCTACTCTTGATTGGTTTTAGTTATATATGCACTGAGATGTAAAATACTTGGATACTCATTAAGGTTGGTGAGGTCCGGCTTGGACGTGTTCTCAAGTATATTGTCTAGAGGTATACTTTCAGTAAAGGGGGTGTACCCTCCTAGTCATTGTTGCAAAATTCCTTTTTCCTTATTTGATTCAAGTTTTTGAATCATTTTCTTACTTGCATCGAGAAGTGCCTGGAGCTCTTCTCGACATTTAATTATTTGATTACATTCTTTTAAGTCTGATTTTGTTCCGACTTGTTTCCATTCTTTCATCTATGGATGTTGTTCTTGTGAGGAAAAACTCGTTCCGTGTTTAGCGACGTGATCTCACGGAATTATTATATGTTCATTGTATTACTTGAGTTTTCTCACGCTAGTTTTCCAGACTGATCTGGGTGTTATTTATTATAATGCTTGGGTCAAACCGAGTATTTTTCTAGGTTATCGTTGGTGGGACATGGTGCTCATGGAGTAGAGCTGGATGTTCACCTATCGTAGTATTTTATTTTCTGCTGTATTATATTGTATTCCTATCAATAATTGTAAGGTCAGAAATTTATGACTATCCAACTAATGAGGTTTGTTTCTAACTCTAATGTACCTTGTATCTTGGAGTGACAGTTTATATTGTCTTTATTATATTATATGTTGTCATTTCCGTTTATGTGATTCTGTTTCCCCTGTTTGTTCTTTTTTTACCCTAGCAATCTGCCTTTCCGGTGATTAGATGTTTGACATTTGTATACCATGGATGTATTTGATGCCGACATTCGATGGTCGAAAAGGCGGGTCGTTACATTTGGTATCAGAGAAAGTTAAGCGAGAATCATGGCTTTGGTGGGTTAAACTCATTAAAGATAAGGTAAGTGGCACCATAGAATGAGTTGAGAGTATTTAATATACGAGAGCGTATTTGTTATTATTATAAAAATGTATTGTGTTAATTGGTCTATTAAGTTGTTTATGTATTCTTGTCGAGAGGTGGGATGCCACGGTGTTGATTTGGATTTCTAAGCACTTGAACAAGGCAAATAGACACGATATTGATTTTTGAAAATTTGGTAAATGAAATATTTTACTTAGGATTTTATATTTCATATATATAAAGGAATAATAATCAAATTGATATAGTTATTTAAGTTGTGTTTGTTTGTTTGAAAATGATAATATTTGTCATCATTATTGTTTAGTTTGTCATGCTCGGATAGTTTAAGAGCATTGACTATTATTTCTTGATTGTTGGTTTATGCTTGATCAGTTTATGAGCATTTATTGATGATTGTGAGTACATTAAACCAAACACTTTTATGAATTAAGTTTTACAATTTGACTATAAAAGTATTCGAAGAAAATGTTAAGTTAAAAGTCATCTTTAATAAAATTTGTTTAATATAATCTAAATGGAAAGATAAAATATTTAGATGATAAATATTTGATAAAATTTTACTATAATAAAGGAAAGTTATTATAATATAAGATGGTTTTAAAAGTACATTTTATATGAGTATGGTATGTAAGTTGATCTATAAAGGGGTGTTTATAAGTCAAAAAGAGTTTTGAGAATTTAAATCCTAGTATTGGTTGAAATGATTCCAAAAGGATTTTGAGAAAAATAATGGTAGTATTACTTGGAAGTTTTTTAAGTATAAACATTTCAAAGAGAATTTATAATAAAGATACATTTTCTTTGGATAATTCGGGAAACACTTCTCGATTAGTTTTATGGTAATCTGAATAATCTTCTAAGTGACGATCAGACGTTTACTTAGGCGAATGTTGTAGTGTACTTAGTAAATTATTCTCTTTATCATTGTGCGATCAAAATGAGTTCGAATTTGAATGAACCCAAAGCGAGTGTTAGTGAATAAATTGTTACAATTATTATATTATATATATGTAACATGATTTCAAAAAGGGTTTTTCAAATAAAAACCTGGTATTTAGTTCTTAAGTCTCCTTGAGGGAAATTGATTTAAAATAAAAGGGTATTTTGACAAAAGAATAATTTGAAAAATGAATATTTTAAAACTCTTGGATATAAAAGAGATAATCTAAATCAAGTTTTTAAATGGGTTAAGTTGGATATGGAGGTTTTAATAAGCAATTGTTTTATTAAAACCATGGTTTTTGTTAGTCACCTAAGTTGTGTAAACTGTTTGATGTTATTAGGCCGACTAATAAACATCTTTACCTTAGGAATGTCTAAGAAAAGTAGATTCTAGGACTGAGTATGGATACCAGCATCCTACTCTTTTTAGCTACTTACTGGACCGGATAGGTAAAGTGGTTGAAGTGGTCGACTCGGTTTTAGGACCTATATTTTGTTTGGGCCTCCATTTGAATTTTGAAAAATAAAAATAAATAAATAAAATGGACATTTTGTATGTACTCATAGGATGTAGAAGAGTATTATTCAAGTAAATAAAAGTGGAGTAAGTTTTTCATTTAATATTTTATAATGATGTGTCTTTATAAAATGTTTATACACTGAAGTGGAAATTTTTGAAATGATTCATAAATAATTTTAGTATTGAATGAGATGTTATAAATAAAAATGAAAGTGATTCAGAAAGATATTGGTGTAGCTAAGAAAATAATAAAATTAAGTATGTAAGTTATACATAGATCATTTTATTCGTACAATTCTTGATCTAGGATTCGTATAAAAAACTTCAGGGTGATTCACACCAGTCCAAAAAAGGAGTTCTCACTTGATTCTTGTTAACGAACACTTGATTCAGATTCTTGATATGATATTGAGGTTTTCTATCATGGTTATGGCTATGTAAGGAGAATAGAGGTTTCTGATCAAGATACCTGTAGAAACCGGATCGGAGTCTGCACTAGGGAGGTCAAGTGAGCGATACTTGTTTGGAAGTAAAGTTTATGTATCCGAGCAAGTGGTCGGATTAGATATTACGTATTGATGATTTATGTACATAATATGCGCTTTAGTGTACTATTATGCTTTATTGTGTGACTTAGGAAAGTTTGGGGAGCGACTTTCAATTTTGATCTAACGTAGCTTAGATAATCTTCTAAGCAATAACCAAAGGTTGATGAGCGTAATGGTACGCGTAGGAAATTATCTCTATCCTTAGACAACTGAGAAAGTGTAAACCTAAGGAAAATTATAGATATTGTTTATTAACTATTTAACATTTTAAATAATGTTGTGTTAGTTTATTCCTTTAAGGAATTTGATTTGATTGATAGTGTGATTTTATAGACTATGGTTTATAAAGTTGTTGTTTGTTAGGCCTTAAATCTCGATGATTTGAAAAGTGATTTTGAAGAAGTTGTGAAGAAATAATAATATTATTATTTTGAAAACTTTAGTGGAGTATTACTATTTCAAGATATTTGAAAAGAGTTTTGTGAAGTGATTTTTCAAATAATTTTTGCCATGACTAAAAGGGTCGATTGGGAGTTTTTTATTTGGAAGAATCGCCAAGTATATTTGTTTTCTCTAGTCGTTGTTTTAGGAGGAACCGAAACACCATTGGATGCTCCATGTTGTTTTGATCCTAGAGTGTACCATGCTTTGATAGGAGGAGTCCCCTCTTTCTCATAATTGATTTTGGTTTTGATATACTTCTCTATGGAAAAATTTGAAAATATATTTTTAATATAAAAACTCGGGCATTTAGTTCTAAATTTATATTTTGAAAAAAAGATTTGGATGCTTAGTATTTTATTATAGAGTATTCTCTGTACTTTTTTTGCATATGGCTGTTATATTTCTTTTGGTTGCATGTGGCTTTATATCACACTAAAGTTGCATCATTATTATAAGTTGCATCATATTGCCTTGTTGCATATGGTTGTTATATTGTTTATGTTGCTATTTCTTATGATAGAAATAGCTTGTGTATTGCTCTTTTGTCAGTATGATTCTCTTTTGAATTATGTAAGTACAACATAGGTACAGGGAAGCAGGGTCACTATTTGATAGCTTGTGCACCTGCATTCGCATTGAGATAGTAAATTTCTAGCTAAAAATCGAACAAAAAGAGGTACGTGGTAGATTTAGATATTGGTGATTGATTGATGATTTTATGCCCCAGATATGGGAGGCTACTTGGCTTTTGTTTTCTTTGTTGGTTTGGGTCAGTTGTGGCGAGTTGTAGTTTTTCTGGATCAACCGCACAAATGAGATGCTGCCAAAATTTTCCATAATATAAAGGACTTTAAAAGAGTTTAAGAGCTCGTTTTAATTAATAATTTTTAAACCTTAGGGTTTTGGGGACATTTTCTTCATTTGGGAACTTCGAGGACAAAATTCTTTTAAGGGGGAGAATGTAACATCCTAGAATTTTATCGTTTTAATTTTGAATATTTAATTAATTTTAAATATTTAAATAATTTGTGTTTAATAGTCTAAATAACTTATATTCAAATTTAAGTGTTATTTACATATTTGAATTGTGAAATAAACATTAATTAAATGGATTTAATAGCCTTATTTAACTTCTTTTAATTAATAAATAATAAGGGCGAACTCATTTTTGTAAATTTATGTACAATAATAAATATTTCGAATAAATATCAGTAATGAGACGGAAAATCATTGTATCGGTAAAATGATATCGAAAACGTAAAATTATCATTCTGGGTTGTTATTTGGCATTTTGACCCGGCTATATTGAATTGATTGCAAAAGCAAGATTCGACTGCTATCAAGGCCGATGTTTCTACCAAAACTGGGCACAACACTCTTCTGATGTGTTTGAAAAGATAAAATGAAGAAAGTAAATGTAAAATGAGGCAGATCTAACAAACACACCAATCAACATATAAGAAAAAAATGCAGAAACACACAAATTTAGAGTGGTTCAGCGTATTGCCTACATCCACTATGAAATGATTGATGTTTATTGAATTTGACTTGTTGATTATAAGAGGTTACAACAGTACAACTGAAGTATAATAATGATTCCAGTAGAGTATCAGCGTAGAGAAGCCAAAAGTCCCCTTTCTGGAAGCATATGGCTGCTATTTATAGGCGTAGGCTGGAAAAATCTGACTTAGATCTCGGAATACTCCTTCTCACACATGGGTGGGCCCATGTTATCGATCTGAGGTAGATTGGGATTGATCCCTGATCGATACGTGTACATTTCGTATCGATCAAAAACACCTCCATTTGGCCTGAGATCGATCAGGGACATTCTTGAGGTGGCATGCAAGCTCCTGTGAAAATTTGGTAGCATTTGGACTTATAGATTTTGAGCTATGATCGATCCAAGTTTGACTTTGCAATAGGCTGAACTGTGCATATCGATTGGTTCGTATCGATAGCATTTCGTATCGATGTTATGCGCATTGATCAGACCGTTCAGTGGTGACGTGGAGCGATGGTTCGGGAGAGATCCACATTTCATGCCGCATGACCGTTCCTTCACTTGACTGTGCCATGTTCGTATCGATCTGGAGTAACTCCTTTCGTATCGATTATTTTGAGGCCGCCTTCCTATCGATGCTTCATGTTGCTTTCTTCGTATCGATCGATGGTTGCTGCTCTTCGTATCGATCGAAGGAGATCGATACGAAATGGATGGAGGGAGATCGATACGAAATGGACCTAAGTCGATGGATGATGGATACGAAGAGGGGTGGCATTTAATGGATACGAACAGAAGTACCTTGTTGGATGGATACGAACTGACGCCTGTGAGTCGATGGATACGAACAAAGCTATTGCAAGATGATGGATACGAACTGAGGCCTTCTCCCTTGATTTTGATCGATCCATATCTTGAGTGTACGAACTCTGATTGACTTGAAATTTGGAACGTTGGCTTTCATAGCTTACTTGTCGTGTCATGTTAATTGTAGCTCGATTTGGACTCGACAAAATTCACCAGTATCCACAGTAGACCTGTGTATAACCGATCTTCGGGACAGACTGTCCTTGGTTTCTAGTCAAGTTCTTGGTGTCACGGCCTTGCCAAAAGGCGGGATAACATTTGCCCCCCACGGTACATCTTATGTGAACATGACATGCTTTGAAAAGCTGCAATCTTCATTCTGAAAAAGTTCTGTCCGATTCATTGAATAGTTGTTTTCTTTTTTTCAAAAAACCTTTGATTGATTTCCTGATATATATATATATATATATATGTCGCATTGTTGACTGCTAATGATCATGCAGCGTCTTGTTGTAACCGAGCATCGAGTGTTAGCAGTTTGTTGTTCACTGTTGTAATCGTCACCAGGTGAGCATTCAATTCCTATCAACTTTGGAAATCGAATGTTAGTATGTCACACGTGCACGTATGTTAACTTGACTCCTATTCATGTTTGCACGTTCATGGGTCGCTGTCAAGTTCTTTAGTTTTTGTTTGATTTTCGTATCGTCCTCTCCTGGATCGATGTGAAATTCGTGTTTCAACAATATTTGATGGTTTTTTTAAGGTATCCCTTCGTATCGATCCTCTCTTGGATCGATCCGAGATGTTGGAATGCATGCTGCATATCGATGGCTATCGATATGAAACAGATAGTTCTCGGAGGTACTATGTATCAATGGATATGAAGTTTGGGTCTCCGATCATATGGATACGAAATAGGTGTTTTATATCGATGAAATTCAGTGATCCAAATATGACTTTGTTGTAAGTTTCGAATCGATGAGATTTGAATTAATGGATACGAAACAGATGGTAGCCCATTGATGGATACGAAGTGTTACTCTCTGGACTATTCTGGGCTGATGGATACGAAGCAGCATCTTCGTATCGATGGATATGAATGTACCAGGTAGGCTTGCACGGTGCCTTTCGTATCGATTGAACTATAACTGTTTCAACCAGTTCTTGCCACTGCGATACGAATCGTTTTTTCCTTTTGAGTTCAAGTCCATATAAATACGCTTAGAACTTAGAAAATTTTCCACTTGCTTTCACTCCCACATACTGCTTTCGTATCAATCAGAGAAAAAGAAACTGCCTTCATCTTCGAGCCATTTAATTCATTAATCCCTCGAACTAACTACTCTAATTAGGTAATTAATCCATAAATCCACATTAAAACGATGAGATTCGAGTTTGACTGCCAATCCATTTACATTCGTGGACGATTTCGGTGGTGTCGAGGTTGGAGTTAGACCGGAGCAAGGTCGAGGAAGGTCAGAATGGAGTTTATGTTGTTTGGAGAAGAAGAAGTGTAGAGGGATCCGAAGGAATTACTCGTATTGATGATGGATGAAGGACGTACTCGCATCGATTGTGGATGGAGAATGAGTTCGTATCGATCAGGCATAATGGATCTTCATACCGATGAAGCAAGTAGCTTCGTATCGACTGATGATGGGAGTTCGTATCGATCCAGAGTGATCGATACGAAGACTCGGATCTGGCGATCGATACGAAGACGCTGTTTTTGATCGATACGAAGTTGAGGGTTCTGGGTTGATAGAATTGACCTTCTTGCGATCGATACAAGATGCTGTCTTTCACCATCGATACGAATTGCACTTTTGGTGATCGATCCAAGTTCAGACTTTAATGGATACGAAATCTTGCATAATCGAACATTTGACTCCGACGAGCTTCAACTTTGCATAATTGGACATAACTATGTAACTGCATATCTGACTACCTTTCGAAGCTCGTCGATGGATGTGTAACTTGATAAATTTGACGAACTCTGACTTGGATCATCCCCCAAAGTCCGGATGGCTCGGTTGTGACGGTCAGCGATGATGGTCACTCCGGTTGAATCTCGAAGTCCTGTCGTTTGAACATCTCGTAAACTTGCAAAAAATTAAAACATTATGCAGCACTGCACTGCACAACACGATCATTCACTTCACACTGGGGGAACACGGGTTTATTGTAGTCTAACAATGATTTTTACCGAGTTCAATAGCTATGGAACCCGGAAGTTCTCAGTCGTAGGATGTTCAGAGTCCCCCTCTTCCCGTAATTGAAATGTCGGCTATTGCAGCTGAAGAAATTAGCCCTGCTCCGAATGAATTGCCGGGAGTAGTCTTTATTATGAACCCGTAGGATTCTGTCAACTCTAATATCTCCGAAGGTATGTTAGGCCGGATTTGCCTAAGGCACGGGTTTCCACTAAATGACGTCTTATAACCGGGGCCGGAAGATAGAGCTCATAGCCCCCCGGAGGGATACACGGCTTGTAATAGATTTATGTGTGTAGTCGGGACACTTCCTCCTTTCAACCAGTTCATCCGGGAAGTTTTACTTTTCTTGAGGATCGCTTCGCCTCAGCTGCACCCGAATGGATATGCCTTGCTCAATAGTTTGTTTGTCATCTTCATGGAGCACCTCTTTCATCCTCCGATGGTAGAAGAGATCAGATACTTATTCAATATAAAGAGTCACCGAGATAATCCTTCCTTCACTTAGTTAGGAATTGTCAGATCGTGGTCGAGGCTTGGAGCAAGATGAGCTATTTCAAGACCAAATGGTTCTACGTTCGGTGTCCATCGGGATTCGCCAAACGGTGGCTAGTAAGACGTAAGCGCCCTAGCCTCCTTGCAGATTATTGGATAATAGCAGTTGATGTCGAGTCTAGCATTTTCTTTCTTTCACAACTTCAATTCTATGACCTGAAGGTGCTCGGTTTAAGGAGATAGTAAGAGTTCTTCAAGAGGTGCCCGCCGAGTACAGAGAGATTGATGAAGTCCATACGGACGAGAATCTGGTTGCCGTTGGGCTAATTGATAGAGACCAAAGCATTGGACTCGTAGGAGTTCTTAGGACGGCCCCGGTGAGGTAAGCTCGAAGGAGAGCACCCGGGATAGTAATTACCGAACAAGGCGGTGATGAGAATATGTCTACTAGTGACGAGCCCATAGCCGGGCCTTCGCAAAGTCCTCAATCGTTAAAGCGAAAGAGAAGAGGCAAGTCTACTGCTCGAAAATCGGTAAGGCGCAAAACCGTCGTAGTCTCTTTGCCTGCTACTAGTCAAGAGATTCCTCCTTCGCAGATGGAGAGCACCTTTGCGGGACTGGCGGACATTCCCATTCTGGATGATTGCCTTTGCACCAAGATAGAGGGGCTCCAAAGCTCTTTAGACATAGGAGAGCCAACTCCTCCGAGTATGGCTATTACAACCGGTTGGTTGGGGGGGTTTGCACATGCATACACACACTCCACGGCACCACACAATTTATAATCACAAGTTATTCATCTTTGAAGATTACCAACTCTGTTTCTCTTTTCATTTTACAGATACGATGACAAGGCAAGGATCTATGCTTGGCAGTCTCCGTTCTGTGCGCCATTCATCTAGCTCATATTCTGAGTCTCGCAAACGTGAGGCTGATAGAGACCACGACCGCGGCTCCTCCAGTCAAGAGAGGGAGTGCTATGAGAGGGAAAGGGATAGGGAGAGGGAGAGATAGTATAGTCGCCGTTCCCAGTCGCGCTCCCTGTTACCTAGAGGTCCAACACAATCTTCTAGCTCTGGCAAACAACCCCTTGAATCTTCGCATCAAGTACCACCTTCCCAAGCATCAAGGCCTGACCAACAACGTCGGAGGACTGAAACTGAAACTCCCGTCGCCACTGAACAAGCCGTCACAGAACCCACCGGGGAAGGAACGATTAGAATCGCCAAGTTGAAAAAGATTTTCTGAATATCTATTTTGACGGCTTCATATTTCCTCCGCACTTAAAGCGATTTTCCAATGAGGCAGAACAGACGATGCATGACTACATATACGATGTTTATGGCCAATATCGGAAATGGATGAAGACCGCAGGTAAAGTATCAGTGGTGTCCTTTGAGTGGGCGAAGAAAATCGAGAAACTAGGAACCAATCTCGCTCAGAAGGACCGCATAATTCAGGTGCTTAACGATGAAATCAAGACTTTGATAAATTCAGAAATGGAGGCTAATAAAAGAGCCGACGAGGCAACCTCGAAGATAGAGGAGATGAGGCAAACACATTTAGCCTTGGTCGAGGAAATGGGGAACCGGACCACCACAGTCATGGCTGAATGAGATGCGGTGCTAAAAGAGCTTGAGGAGCTTAAAGCTAAATTTGCTGAATTCGTCAAAGAAAAAGACGATGGAAATAAAGCAGCTCAGGAAGCATGCGAGCAGGCTGTGGCGCTCAGGGATGAGAGGGATGCGGTAACGCTAAAGGTTCAGAAAGCCGAGACCAGGGTTGAGGGTGAAGTGAGAGCGGCCGAGGCCAGGTTGGAGGGTGACATTGAGGATCTCCTCATTACATATAATGTCAATGTTCTGAACCATCGAAACCTAAGCTGGCTTGAAGATTACCCATCGCATCTATATAATGCTTGGTGCTGCTTGGTTGAAGATGAAAAAGCAGAGCATCACACGGAATCCATTGATGAGTTCGAATTGGAGAACCGAGTGTTGACCGAGGACGAGAGAAGAGTTCTCCATGATGACACTATCATATTTGAAAAAGAGAGACTTGTCACTCAGCATCCGGAGGCTGGAGAGGGTTCTGATGTTGAGCATCATGATACGAGCTCTGAGATTCCTATGCCAACCTAGCCTGAATCTACTCCTATAGTTGATCCTCTATCTATGCCTACTTACAATCCTGATCAACCGCAATTGTCTCCGGCTTGGGAGCACGTTCCTGAAGCTGCTGAAGCTGCACCCGCGAGCCAATCTGAGGAAGGTATTCTGAACACTTCTTGAATTCATTCCAAGTTTGGAGTATTATTAGAAGAAGTCACTAATATTTTTTCTTATCTTCATTCAATGATAGGAGTGGCACCGGTCGTGCCCCCTGCAACCCAAATGCAGCATCATGAGCAGGAGGCCCTTATGACGGAGGCAACCGCAACAACGGCCGCTGCACCAACTGAAGGAGTGCAGGGGAGCGCTTTTATTTTTGACGAACAGATGATGAAGGAGCTCCTTGGTCACCAAAGTGACCCACTTACCGAGCTGTCATTTGTCATGGGTGAAGGCGCATTTACAGCCAGCTCTTCAGGCCCAACTAGCAGCATTCCCGTGGACGCTGACACAATTCATAAGGAAGAGATAATGGTATAGATTAACACCAAGATGGAAGCAGCCGCACAGGCCAGTGGTATAGGAGGTGGTATGGCGGGTCCTGGCCCAGCTTCTCTGCGAATGATTTCTCCCGGTGGTACAGTTGTCGATACCGGCGTGCCTCTCTCGTTTTCCCACATCGAGAGTGTTCCTATTCCTCCGGCTCCGTATTCAGAAAGTATTCCAATTCCCATGCGGAGGAAGAGATTACCATAATTCCTCCGACTGGAGACCTACCACCAAAAGGCAAAGGCTCGAAGAGGCATCCAAGCGGTAGCTCCAGTGGGTCAACGCCGAGGAAGAAGAAGAAGAAACCGAGGGAGTAGACATGTCTTCTTGCTTCCTTTTTTGGTAGATGGATAGGAATCTCTTTTTGCTTCCTATATGCCGTGTATAGATGCGGGTTCGGCCCCTGCTGCTAGGAATTCTTGGAATAACTTATCCTTCCCTTTCAAAGAATAGTTGAAATAAAATTCCATTTTGTTTTCAGCATAATTTTGTGTTTATTTGCTTAATTCTTTTAGCGCTCAAATTTCCATTTAATGTAATTGTGAGGCTTTAGTCTTTGAGTCGGAACTGAGTTTGGTTGTTAAGTCCCGAAGTTATGGCGTCGGGTCATAACCGAACATCAAGTCGAGTCCCAATGTTGCATTGTCTGGATCAGTAGCTGGTACTTGAGTTTTGCCCCCAGTCTCGGGGATAAACTGAAATGGTCGGTCGGCAGTCGTTTTCCGCCTTCGATAAATCGAGCTCAACTTAGTTGAAACGAAGTTGAAACGAGACGAGTTCGAGTGGTCGGATCACACTCGCTCATCTATCGGTAATTGCATCCACACTTTGGGGATTGCACCTATATGTCGGTGATTGGTCCGCCCGTTTAGTGTTTAAAGATACGTCCGCGCTCCGAGGACTTAAGTTATTTTACGGGCGGTCAATCACACCCGTTTGATATTTAGAATTTTATCCGCACTCTGGGGACTTAGATTGATTTGTGGGCGGTCAATCACACCCAATTTGTGTTTATACTCCAGTCCACGCTCTAGGGACTTAGAGTTAGTCGATGGGTGGTCGGTTACACCCATTTTGATGTTTATACTCCAGTCCGCACTCTGGGAACTTAAAGTTAGTCGATGGGTGGTCGGTTATACCCATTTTGATGTTTATACTCCAGTTCGCACTCTGGGAATCTAGAGTTGGTCAACAGACGGTCGATCACATCTGTTTTAAGCTTTAGGATTCCGTTTGGACTCTGGGAAACATAGATTCATTAGGATCGTGGATGGTCGGGTCACACCCCCCTGAGTTAAAATGTAAGGTCATTAGATGGACGGATCCATCTTCCTCAGACTTGGATTAAACACAGGCGAAGTCGTTAGGTGGACGGATCCACCCTCCTCAAGCCCATATTTATAAGTTTATATTCCAACTCGCACTCTGGGAGCCGGAGTTAGTTAGAGGACTGTCGCGTATCAATCCTTTTTGGCATCAGTGTGATGGCTTACCCCCGAGCTCGGGTTTCACTTAGCGAGTGACCGGTCGTATCACAGTCACTCCCTATTTGAAAAAGTCCCACTATAGAATGGAATTTAGCTCTCCGTGCATCGTGATGGTCGTATGACGCATTTTAAGAATCACTGATCTGGCTCGAAGAGATTGCATTTTATTGCTGAAATAAGAAAATATGGCAAAGTTAGTTGCCTTATTACAAGTTCAAATTTTGAAATGTATAAACAAATTATAGATGAATAGTAGACTGAATGAATAAATAAAGTCTGTTAAGTGTAATAGCGATGAAGACTCTCGTTGTTCCAAGCTCTCAGCAAAGTGAGACAATCAACGGTTGATAATTTAAACGTGACGTCTCCGAGTCTTCGTTCAATAACATACCGTCCTTCCCACGTAGGTTTCATATGCGAAGGGAGCGGGTAAATCCTATTGAGCACGAGATCGCCAAGTTCAAAGGTTCGGGGTCAGACCTTAGCATTGTACAATCGGGCGACTTGATTTCGGTGCGCGGTTGTCCTCAAATCAGCCTCTTCACGTTTCTCATCTAGTAAGTCCAGAGATTCGACAAGCAATATAGCATTTGTCTTCGGATCATAATATGTCACACGATGAGAAGGCACTTCCAACTCGACTGGAATAACGGCTTCTGAACTGTAGGGAAGTGAAAATTGGGTGTGGCCGGTCGCAGACTTGTGGGTTGTTCGATAAGCCCATAGGTCCATAGGAAGTGCATCGACCCATTTGCCCCTGGCTTTTTCCAATCGTTTCTTCAGAATGGACTTTATAACTTTATTAACAACTTCGACCCGTCCATTCGCTTGAGGGTGTGCAACTGCAAAGAACTTCTTTTGGATATGGAATCGCTGACAAAAATTCTTGAACTCAACACTATCGAATTAGGCTCCGTTGTAAGTGATAATGGTATGTGGGAGACCAAATCGATAGATAATGTTGCGCACCATAAAGTTGATCACTTTCTTCATTGTGATAGTAGCAAGGGGCTCGGCTTCTGCCCATTTAGTAAAGTAATCAACTGCAACGATGGCGTACTTTGCGCCACCTTTAGCTAGAGGTAGAGACCGAATAATGTCGATGCCCCATATTTCGAACGGCCATGGACTGACCATCTGAGTTATTTCGATATGCGGGGCTCTTGGAATCCGAGCATGTTTCTGACATCTGTCGCATTTCTTGACATAATCTGATGCGTCGCGATTTACAGTTGGCCAATAATAACCGTATCGGAGTACTTTCTTAGCGAGAGCTTGTCCCCCCGGTGTAATCGCCATATTCTCCTTCATGCATATCATGCAACACTCATTTGGTTTCATCGTGGGTGATACAACGGAGTAAAGTAACATAATACCCTCTTTTATACATGACTCCATTCTGAATAGTGAACAGCAGAGCCTTTCGAAGAACTTGTCTTTTCTCAGTTCCACGCTCTGGCAGGGCCCCATGCTCGAGATAGTTCCTGAACGGAGTTATCCATGATTCCTTATCGGGTACGGCTTCAAGTACCCAGTTGGTCTCCATTTGATTAATACTCGGGGAAGATAGTGTCTCAACGGGAACGAGTCCCATTTGTTATGCCTCACCGATGCTGGCTAACTTTGTCAAGGAATCGGCTTTTCGATTGTGTTCTTGAGATATGCAATAGATGGCATAATAATCAAACTGATTCAATATTTCCTAGACCCGAGCAAGATAAGCAGCCAGTCTCCGGCCTTTGGCCTGGTATTCCCCCCGAACTTGGCACACGATCAATTGTGAATCGCAGTAAATCTCCACAGCAATAATTCTTAAATCTCTAGCAAGCTTTAGTCCGATGAGCAGGGCTTCGTATTCACCCTCCTTGTTGGTCGCATGGAAATCAAACTTCAAAGCATAGCATATAGATCGGACTTCAGGAGTTTTGAGTACAACCCCAGCGCCTGAGCAGCGGTCATTTGATGCACCATCAGTATGTAGCTTCCAGACATATTTGGGAGATTCCCTAGTTTCGGGCAAGTCCTCTGGGATAGTGAATTCGGTGATGAATTCGGCGAGGACTTGTCCTAGAATAGTTCGCCTCGGTGTGTAAGTGATGTGGAACTGACTCAGCTCGATATTCCACTTGAGTAACCAACCAGATGTCTCAGGCTGCGTAAGGACCTGTCGTAACGGCTGGTCGGTGTAGATAGTGATAGGATGAGCCTGAAGATACGAGCGGAGCTTCCTGGAGGCAATGATAAGACAGTAAGCTAACTTCTCCAACTTCAGATAATTTCTCTTCGCTCCGGTCAGTCGTTTGCTGACGTAATAGACTGGCCGTTGTATCCGATCCTCCTCCCGAATCAAAGCAGCCCTGATTGCGTTTTTTGACACCGCCAAGTAGATATACAGTCTCTCATGATCAATAGGCTTTGACAGAATAGGTGGTGTGGATAAGTGTTGAACCAGTGCTCGGAATGCGCCCTCACACTCTGTGGTCCATTCAAAGTTCTATTTCCCTTTTCTAATTAGATCGAAGAAGGGAATGCATTTGTTGGTGGATTTTGAAATGAACCTGCTCAGCACTGTTACCTTCCCTTTGAGGCTCTGAACTTGCTTTATGGTTCTTGGAGTCTCAAGATTCCTAATTGCCCAGATCTTCTCGGGGTAGGCTTTGATTCCCCGAGCATTGACGAAGAATCCAAGGAACTTTCCTGACGCGACCCCAAAGTGACACTTCAACGGGTTAAGCTTCATTATATACTCTCGAAGGGTGTTAAACATTATTTCCAGGTCTTTGATATGACTGGTAGAGAATCGTGACTTTACAAGCATGTCGTCCACATATATGTCCATGGTCTTTCCAATCTGGTTAGCAAACATTCAATTAACTAGCCGTTGGTGAGTTTCTCTGACATTTTTGAGTCCAAATGGCATAACTTTGTAGCAGTAAAGTCCCAGATTAGTGATGAAGCTGGTGTGCTCCTGATCGGGCAGGTGCATGGGAATCTGATTGTAGCTGGAATATGCATCCATGAAAGACAAGAGCTCATGTCCGGCCGTTGAGTCTACAAGCTGATCAATCCGGGGAAGTGGAAAATTGTCTTTAGGGAAAGCTTTATTCAAGTCTGAGTAGTCAACACAAGTTCTCCATTTCCTGTTAGGTTTCCTGACAAGTATAGGGTTGGATACCCATTCCGGATATAGCGCATCTCGGATAAACCCGTTTGACTTGAGTTTATCTACCTCTTCCTTTAGGGCGGCAGATCTCTTTGGATCTATACCACGCCTTTTTTGCTTGACCGGGACATGCCACGGATCAATATTCAGGGTGTGGCTCACGATGTCCGGCGAGATCCCGCACATGTCAGAGTGCGTCCAGGAAAACATGTTGAGGTTTGCTCGGAGAAATTCAACCAATTCCTCTTTCATCTGTTGGCTTAGCTGAGATCCAATCTTTATCATTCTAGAATCGTCATTATTATCAATCAGAACATCGATCGTCAGCACTGTCGGAGAAGCATGACTATCTTTGACTTCGTTCTCGCTTTCAGTATCTCTTGGGTCAAGATCTGTCGGGAATTGGTTGTGGTGCCCGGGCCTAGGCCCAGGCGTTGGCTATCAATTATTTGCAAAGCGGACGTAGAGAGATTCCTCTACGCCCTTTCCCTTCTCTTTTCACTGTGCCTCCCGCAGCTCAACAACATAACAGGCCTATCCAGCAGCCTGGTCTCCCCGAACAACTCCGACCCCATTGTCGGTAGGGAATTTCAAAGTCAGACACCAAGGTGCGATAGCAACCCTAAACTCAGCAAGGGTCGGTCGGCCCAAGAAAGCGTTGTACGGTGAATCAATATCCAATACAATGAACCGCAACATCCGGACTCTCCGGCGTTCTCAAACTCCCACCTCCACTAGTAGCTCCACCATCCCAGTGGGTATAGTTGCACTTCCATTGAAGCCATGAATACGAGACTGACAAGGCTTTAAATCTTTCGCTTCCATCTTCATTTGATCGTAAGCTCGTTTAAAGAGTATATTCACTGAACTTCCACTGTCCACTAAGATCCTCTTCATCCAAGCAGGACCTATCTGAGCTGAAATGACTAGTGGATCAATGGTAGGGGCTTCAATTCTGTTGGCATCCCTATCTCGGAAAACGATGTCATCTGTCATCGTCTTCTGTTGTTTGGCCGGAGCCCCGTCTTCCAAGTTACTGCAACATTCGAAGCTCGCATGCCTAATGGAGCTGGCATACGACTCCATTTCCCTCCAACTCTGATCTGCTGGATGAGGACCACCACTAACAATGTTAATCACTAACCTCCCGCCAGTACGCGCGGGTTCCTTTGGTCTAACCTGATTTGGTACTTGATTTTGATTCGACGGGCACACACCTCCAGCTTGCGGCGCCCGAACGAACTGCTCCAACTTTCTCTCTCGGATCAACTTCTCGATAATATCCTGTAGATGATGACACTCATTCGTGTTGTGGCCATAACTATCATGGAATCTACAAAACTTCCCAGTTTGAATCCGTCTCTCTGATGATTTCTTTGGAGCATGTTTCTTATACTAGATATTATTACAAGTTTGCAAGTACACATTCTCCAGGGATGTATTTAAAGGAGTATAAGTGTCAAACATGGGAGCTCTACGTCGCGATCCGCGATTTTGATCCCGCTTCTTACCCTGATTTCCATCGCCTTTCTGCTGATTCTGCTGATTCTGTATATTTAACTGCACCTTCCCTGAACTCTCCCCGGTTTTTTTCACGGTGACATTGCTCTAGATTCCTTCCACACTGGGCCCCACGTCATCCTTTTTCCTAGACTGTTTCGCATCCTCTCTTCTCAAGAACTGAGCTGCCTTGGAATAGAAACGATCCAATAACGCAAAGAGTTTTCCAGCCAACCAGTTGCCAAATTCGGAATCGGATCGATCCCCTTAGTCAGTGCCATCAGAATGGAATTGTCATTAGGGTTACTAATCTCTGTGCAAGTGGCATGGAACCTTTCCAGGTAACGTCTAAGTGTCTCTCCGGGAGCTTGAGTAACACTGGACAAGGTATTAACATCTTTGGGCCTTGTGACATGCATGCAAAAATGCTCGACAAATTTCATAGCCAACTGGTCGAAACATGAAATAGATCGAAGTGGCAGGCGAGTAAACCACATATTTGTGATGCCCTCTAGGGAAATTGGGAAACTTCAGCATTTGACCGCATCATCTGCCCGTGCAGCATTCATAAACCACTCATACTTGAAAATGTGTTGGTTAGGGTCAGAGCTTCCTTCATAAATAGGTAGGTTGGCATTTTGAATCCTTGAGGAGGTTCAGTGTAGAGAATGTCATTAGTGAATGGGGTGTGACTCCGGGAGATTCCCCAGTCGTCATTGGTGAGGCCATGGCTCTCACGGATCATCTGGCAGATCATTGTCGGGATGTCTGGCATCTGGACATTCTGGGCATGCTGGGCCAAGGTGTGGTCGGGTTCCACAATGCGAGGATGGGTCAGGCGCGGTCGACGTTCCATACCTCGCCTCCTTGGCTCTAAGTCTTTGGGAACATAAGGCTCAGGAGTCTAATCATGTTGGTGAAGGTTCGAATCTATTTGGTTCCGAGTTTCAGCTTCCAACTCGGTGGCAGTGGCAGCAGCGCGGTTTATCAGTAGTGTGATAAGGAACCGTCCCTCCTCGGGAGGAGGGTCCGATCTGACGGCTGGTTAACGGACCAACTCTCGCTTATCCAATAGTCAAAGTGCGTTGATGTCTATTAGCCTGTGTATAGCATCCGTCCAGCCGTAGGCGCATGGATCTATGATTGTAATCAGAAGAAGCTGAACTTTCAGGAAAAGAGTAGGAAGCCTGATCCCTTCTAGATCTCCTTCGTCTTTCCTGGTTCAGTCGATTGGTCAACTCCGTGTTGGCACGGAGCTGCTGGGTAAGCTACTGGCGGCTTTGAGTCAACTCTTGCATCAGTAGTTGGAACTCCTCCCTGGTGACAGGGCCTTGTGAATCCGAAGGTCCAGCAACGTTTTGGTCTGCAGAGAGAAGTTGTGCGGGGTTCTACCTATCTCGTCCTTCTAGATCTGCAGCGGTTGAGGTAGTCCTAGTAGCGACCATGGTGAGTAGCGAATTTCTCTCCTAGACTTGGTGAAAATCTGAATAGGATGGAAGAACTTCCAGGCTAGAGATCTGAATCTTCTCCTTAGATTCTCTCAATCCAATATCGGTAGTAGATCCAATGAGCAGGAGAAAAGCTGGGTTTTCTCAGTGAAAGCACTAAAGTGTTTTTACCAAAATTGGGCACAACACTCTTCGGATGTTTTTGAAGAGATAAAATGAAGAAAGTAAATGTAAAATGAGGCAGATCTAACAAACACACCAATCAACAGATAAGAAAAAATGCAGAAACATACAAATTTAGAGTGGTTCGGCATATTGCCTACCTCAACTATGAAATGATTGATGTTTATTGAATTTGACTTGTTGATTACAAGAGATTACAACAATACAACTGAAGTATAATAATTATTCTGGCAGAGTATCAGCGTAGATAAGCCAAAAGTCCCCTTTCTGGAAGCATATGGCTGTTATTTATAGGGTAGGCTGGAAAAATCTAACTTAGATCTCAGAATACTCCTTCTCACACGTGGGTGGGCCCACGTGATCGATCCGAGGTAGATTAAGATCGATCGTTGATCGATACGTGTACATTTCGTATTGATCAAAAACACCTCCATTTGGCCCGAGATCGATCAAGGACATTCTTGAGGTGGCACGCAAGCTCCTGTGAAAATTTTGTAGCATTTGGACTTGTAGATTTTGAGCTATGATCGATCCAAGTTTGACATTGCAATAGGCTGAACTGTGCGTATCGATCGGTTCGTATCGATAGCATTTCCTATCGATGTTATGCGCATCGGTCAGACCGTTCAGTGGTGACGTGGAGCGATGATTCAGGAGAGATCCACATTTCATGTCGCATGATCGTTTCCTTCACTTGACTGTGCCGTGTTCGTATCGATCCGGAGTAACTTCTTTCGTATCGATGATTTAAAGGCCGCCTTCATATCGATGCTTCATGTTACTTTCTTCGTATCGATCGATGGTTGTTGCTCTTCATATCGATTGAAGGAGATCGATACGAAATGGATGGAGGGAGATCGATACGAAATGGACCTAAGTCGATGGATGATGGATACGAAGAGGGGTGGCATTTAATGGATACGAACAGAAGTACCTTGTTGGATGGATACGAACTGACGCCTGCGAGTCGATGGATACAAACAAAGCTATTGCAAGATGATTGATACGAACTGAGGCCTTCTCCCTTGATTTTGATCGATCCATATCTTGATCGTACGAACTCCGATTGACTTGAAATTTGGAACGTTGGCTTTCATAGCTTACTTGTCGTGTCATGTTAATTGTAGCTCGATTTGGACTCGACAAAATTCAACAGTATCCATAGTAGACATGTGCATAACCGATTTTCGGGACAGACTGTCTTTGGTTTCTAGTCAAGTTCTTGGTGTCATGGCCTTGCCAAAAGGCGGGATAACAACCGATAAGTCCAAAGTGATGGTTGTGTGGCCCAGAAGTCGAGTATAGATGATAACACGAAGTCGAAGTTGAATGGAATTGATAGGTATGCAAGGCCGAGTGTTCGAAGTATGAAATATGGTTCAACATATAGGAGGGATCGGCATTAATTGACTTCCATCATAGGGATCGGTATGTTTCAGGGAGTAAGTGCATTTCAATAGAAACGGTCAATATCTCAATATCCACAAGTCCAATGCATATGACATTTTATGAGCAAGATATGGGGACCCTAGGGAGCCTACCAGAGGGATCGCACCTTAAGAAGATGAAGTTAGAGGAATCTACACTCTTCCCTTGGTAGGGATCGGCATGAATCAACAAGCAATCCATATTGAAGCAAAGATCAAGCAATAACTCAAGTTCTACCAATCCAATTGGCATGAAATTTTGAAGCTAAGCATATTTTAGTATGAGGAAGCTACCATCGGGATCACACCCCAAAATTCCACCAAAGTAAGGATGGTACCATCCCTCTTCTTTGGGGATTGGGCCGTGCGACCCCTCTTATAGGTCCATATGTTTCTAAAGGTCCTTCTGTCGAATTTTTAAGGAGATATTTAGCCATCTTTGTCTATAAATACAGGCTTGGTTGTTCTTTTTTGGGACCTTTACGCTGCTAGTTGCTTTATATTCTTTTCTAACTAAATATTTTCATTCGATCCCTATTGTACTCAGTTTATAATGTGATTAATAAGGCAATCAGTTTAAAGTGGACGTAGGCAAACAACGCCGAACCACTATAAATCGTTATGTGCATTTTATTCTTTCAATTTACTGTTATTTCTTTGCTATTATTCTCTGTTTTCATTTTATATTCTTCATTTATTTCTCTTCAAAACTTCTATTAGGTGTTTGTGCTAATTTTTGGTGTAAACATTTTGGTGCTTTCACTGAGAACTTTGATTCTCAGCTTATTAGCATCCCTTTTTTACTACTGGATTGCATAAATCCCCCGAAGGAGATCCATAATTATCTTCAAGAAGTTTGCTTGTTCTATTCAGATTTGCAAAAATCTAACAAAAGTTATCGACAATGGTGAGGAGCACTAGATCTACCTCTCAGAACGTAGAAGGAAATGAGAATGCTAGCATCCAGCAAGGAGGCCTGAGCAGTCAACCGATGGATGTGAATGCTGATCCAGTTGAAGTCCAGAATCCAGCTGATTCCATTACAAGAGCTGAATTCCATGACCTGATGAGAGAGCTAGTGGGTAGCCATCGATAATTAAATCAGCAGATTCAAGCAAGTATCAACCTAATGAACCAACTCAGTCAGCAATAATGAGGGAAAGCTAGGAAGGACCCTACCCCTTACTCAGCATCAGAGAGTTCGAGTTCGTTGAAAGAGTATCACAGACACAGGCGTCATAGAATAGATGGATATCATGTAAAAACTTTCAGGCGTCAAAAGGCAGACCTTCCTGGTCTGCCAGGACTGGTCGGTACTGATCCCTCCTCCAAAGGAGGGAACTTACCTGTACATGATGGGATCCAAGCTGGAGTTGCTATAGCTGATCTGGATGATGGAGTTCAGTTGAATGTTGACCAATTGCTTCCCCCAAAATGATGACAAAGTGAATGTACGTGGTATACATCGGGTGGATGGTGAACCAAGAAGGCGTGGAAGGGCCCGTGGACATTGACCGGACCATTCACGTGAGTAGGAACACGACCACCTCTTGGCACTAACTATCCAAACGCCGGACTTGTCGGCTATGGTTAGACAGTTAGTGAGAGAGAGCCAAGGCTTGACTAATGACGACTGGGGAATCTCGAGAATCCATACCCCATTCAAAGACAATGTCGTACATGCAGATTATCCAAGGAGGTTCAACATGCCGTTGATGACTGCCTACGAGGGAAAAACTGACCCCAGGCAGCACATCATGAGATATAAATGGCTGATGGATTCCATACGAGCAAATGATGCAACCAAGTGTAGATGTTTTCCTATAACTCTCTCTGAAGTAGCAAAATTGTGGTTTACAAGGTTACCCCCGCGGTCGATCTCTAGATTTGATGATTTGGCAACAAGGTTTGTGGAGCAGTCCCGTATGCACGCAACTCACCCTAAAGATGTAATGTCCATATCCAGTGTGATCCAGGCTCCGGGAGAATCGTTGAAAGATTACTTAGAGAGATTCCACACAGCTGTTACAAAAATCGGTAATTCGAATGACCATGCAATATTGATGGCCATAACAAGAGGGATTGATCTAGAGTCGGATTTTGGCGATTGGTTAGCTGCTAAGCCACCTGTAACGTTGGAGTGCTTTTATGCAAAGGCTGCTCAGTATTTGAGGAAGGAGGAAGCCAGATGCTCTAGGAAGAAGAAAGTTGTAGGACCAAGTGGAGAGGGGGTACAGAGTAATATTGCAATGAAACAGTCTGATGATAGCTCTACAAAAGTTCAAGTGAATGTCCAGGACAAACCGAATCAACAAAAGAAAGGCGAAGATAGAAGCCGAGAACGAAAGAGGGACTCTGGAAAAGCAAAGCCTAGGACTCCGATGTATGATACTTACACACCATTGAATACATCACTAGAGAATATCTACTTATCTACCTACAATACCATGCAGTATAGGAAGCCATCTCCGAAAGGATCAACGGAGAAGCAGAAACAGACCGGAAAATATTGTCAGTTTTACGGATGTTATGGTCATAACACAAATGAATACAAGCATCTCTAGGATATTATCGAAAAGATGATTTGAGAAAGAAAGTTACAGTTATTTGTAAAAAACCTCACAGGATGGCGGGCATGGGACATCCGACCCCAACCGAGGACAAGCACTACACAGGGCTGAGGAGCCCGCGTGGACCACATCGAGCCGATAAGAGTTGGCATGAGACGGAGTGCTACGCTAGCACGATTAAGCATGCGAATTTTGAATGTTGTTCGAGTACGGAAGATGGAGCTTCGAAAAAACATCAACGTACAATGGTAGATGATATTGTGTTTAGGAACAGAGATATAGACAAGGCGGAGGCTCTGACAATCGACCCAATGGTCATTTCGGCCATGATCGACCCCATTTAGTGAGAAGGATATTAGTTGATTGTGGAAGTTCTGTAAATATAATTTTCAAAAAAGCTTATGATCAAATGAGGATGAAAGCCAAGGACTTGAAACCATCTAAAGCCCGCATTCATGGTTTTAACGGTGCTGCAAGTAAAGGTATTGGAAAGGTTGAATTTCTCATGGAGTTGGGAGAAGGTAACTGTAGGAGTGTACGGATTTTTCCATTTGTTGTTTTGGTTGTTTACTCTCCATACAACGCTTTTCTAGATCGACCGGCCCTAACTAAGTTCCGGGCAGCTTGCCCCATGGTGTTTGACTCTGAAGTTCCCGACAGATAATGGTGTTGTAGTTGTTCATGGTGATCAGGCGACCGGACGTGTCTGTTATGTAGCTGAATTGAGGGAAGCTCAACGAAAGGAAAAGGGAAAGGTGTGGACAAGTCTATCTGCATCCAAGCCACTGAAGATTGATAACTAGCACTTGAACCTTGGCTCGGGCATCACAGTCGGTTCTATAGAGACATAGATCAGAGAGATGACAAGGAGGAGCCTAAAGAGACCAAGGCTGCACCAGTTAAGCTAATAATTGACATCACAATCAGCGACGGTGACCCGTCATAGGTCCTAAAAGATTGGATCACAGCTCAGCCCCCCGATGATGA
Source organism: Allium fistulosum (assembly GCA_030737815.1). Classification (NCBI taxonomy): domain Eukaryota; kingdom Viridiplantae; phylum Streptophyta; class Magnoliopsida; order Asparagales; family Amaryllidaceae; genus Allium; species Allium fistulosum. The sequence continues at coordinate 536,858,958 of CM060901.1, read as the reverse complement.
AAGAACTTGCTGAATTTCTTCGAGCGAATCTCGACGTGTTTGCTTGGAATCACTTTGACATGTATGGGATCTTGCCTGCCATCACGAGCCATGCATTGAATACCGACCCGAGGCATGTCCCGGTGAAACAAAAAAGGCGGGGCATGGATCCGGAGAGATCTTCCGCTCTTAAAGAGGAGGTGGATAGGCTCAAAGATAATGGGTTTATTCGCAACGTCCTCTACCCTAAGTGGGTATCTGATCTTGTACTTGTGAGAAAGGCGAATGGAAATGGTGGACATGCGTTGATTACTCGGACTTGAACAAGGCAAGCCCAAAAGACAGCTTTCCCCTTCCAAGGATCGATCAACTGGTAGACTGTAACATCCCTTATTTTGAGGCTCAAAACTAAGCGCTACAGATGCTGCAGTCATCTATAGTATTAACTTCGACGACAAAATATGGTTATGTTAATGGTATCCAAAATATCAGAAGCACATGAATATGAAACAAAATCACAGGTTTCAAAAAACGGCATTTTTTATTACATTTCCAAAACATGTTCCATATTCAAATTACATAATCCCATCGCTTTCCCAGGTTCAGGTAAAATATAAATATTACGTAAATACGCCGAGAGCGACATATGAAGATGCCCCCTTGGTTGACCAGAGTACTATATAGTCATAACTGACTTAGTACAACACAGCGGAATACAACAAACAAAATAGCACCTCCTAAATAGCTATCCGTCAGCCACCTGCTCGTCTTCGGAAGCTTTATTCGCCAACCTACTAAAACCCTAAAAATCCTCAACCCTCAGCCTACTCGGATCAATTTTGAGCACCCGAGAGTTTAAGGGGAAAAACATAAACTTCGAGTAAGACATAAAGCCTGGTGTGAATAATACTATACATCTCGGTTATTTGATATGAAGTGAGATCATGCGCTTAGTGTAGCGGATTTCCCCTCACTAATATCCTTTTAAAACATTTCTTTTGCAAATCATAATCCTGCAACCAAAACTGGTTAAAACTATAAAGCATTATCTTGTAAACATACATATCAGGTAACAAATGGGCTATTCTTTTGAACACTATAGTTTTGTTTGGCTAACCACTAACCTTTGGCTGACTCGGGCCTACCAAACAATATAAATGAATAATCTAACATCAGTTAGATACTCCTTTTTTGGATGGTCTATCCCTAATTAACTTTCTCCAGGTCAATTGATCCTAATGGTTTTGTGGGCTCACCAATAACCTACCTCTGTATAAATATATTCCTTTCTGTGTGTAACAACATTTTAGTCTTACCTGTGACAAAGCCCTACACACTGGAATTTTGGACTAAATTAGCTAGGGGCTAATAGCTAATGTATAGGGCGCGACCCTATACTAGTCCCATCTGATATTCAAATATCTAAGTCATTTTACTTAGGCTAATCTTCCCTTAATTTTCCTTGAAAACGATTTCTTCTCAAATTGATTTAAAGCTTCAAATCATATTTTAAAAAAGGAAAATAAATATGCTTTACTCAAATCACCTTGCCATGTTATATATATACTTTACACAAATCTTTGTTGATGAAAATATTTTTAACCTTTAAAAGTATCCCTTTCGATCCCATTGGAAGTGTCCCTTTCGAAACGAAGTAAATACTTTATAACCTAGGCCCAAAGGCCAAAACATTCCTTTCGAAACCATTCATATAAACCTTTCGAAACCATTGAAAAACCATTCCTTCGAAAGCTATAAAACCTTAGACATCCTATCTTTAAAACACTTAAACACTGCCTTTCAAAAACATTGGAAAACCTTTCCTTTCAAACCTTTCGAAACCATTGGGGAACTACCCCTTCGAAACCTTCATTAAATCCTTTCGATAGCATTACAACATCAAACCTTTCGAAACCATTTAGGTTCAAGTAAAACATGTGGTAAACCTTTCGAAACCATTTAAAACTATCTTCTTCAAAACCTTTGGGTTCTACCTTCAATAGAACAAAAGGGTCATAAAACATTTAAGTTGAAAGCACTCTTTCGAAAGCCTTTTCAATGTAAAGAAGTGATGGTGTTGAAACCAACCCTTCGAAAGCATTGGAGAAGTGGCATGGATTTTTTAAAAACATAGTTACCCTTTCGAAACCAACTGTTCGAAAGGTAGAAAGCGGCAGCTAGGGGTTTCGACCCCTTCGAAAGCATTTACTTAAAACAAAAGGCGCAAGTTCTTCGAAACCATTCCTTTAAAACATTTTGACCCAGTCGAAGCCAACCGGGTCGAAAGAATACCCTTTGAAAGCAAAGCAAGCGGGTTTTCATTTAAAAGCAAAGCAACGTTTCGATCATATCGGAACCCATGGCTTCAACCCAGTACCTTCTGCCTAAGTCCAATTTACTATGTACCAAGTCTTTGATACAATGTGCATTGGTTTAGATGGTGATGGAGGTGGAACTACTAAGTCGAACCCCAGGTGCCGAAAGTGGCGAAATAGGTAAAAAGCCCGTTTAAATTGAATTTAATCTTTTTAAAGTAATCTTTTCAAATAACCTGTGTTGCTTGTTAAAATATGATCGGCTGCAAATTTTCTTTTCCAAAAACACCATCAAAATTTTTGAATTAAACAATTTAAATAATTTACAAAATACCCCTTCTCCTTTTATAAATATATAAAACATTTAAGTCCCATACCTTAAATAATTTTATATATCTATTAATTCACTTTGGAAAATTCTATAAAAATTCCAGAAAATCATTTTTAATATGTTTGCAACATATATTAATTTCAGACCCAAAACATAAATAATTTAGCCGTAAATTATTTTAAACCAAATAACCATTTTCTTCACTAGAAAATTAATATTAAAGCTACATAAATTTAGAAAATTATGAAAATTGAAACACATCTCTAAAATATCATTTCTGATCTAAATCTAAAATCGCAAGGCATTTGGATGTCATTTAATAGGGTTTTCACATCAAACATATCATAAAACCTATATGAATAAGGATAAATCATCAACAAGCATATATAAACATTTAATCATTCAAAAACATGGCATAACCTTGCAAAATAATTCGGATTAACCTTAAAACCGAAAACAATAGAAAATATGAGATGTAGTCATTATTCACCTTAGCTTTGAGATTAAGGAGTTTGAGATTTGAATGGTTAAACGTTGATTTTCTTCTTCCTTTAGCTTTTCTTCCTCTTTTATCTTCTAATGGTGGTCGACCTCTATTTTAAATTTTGGATTATGAAATGAACGTGTAGTATGAGATACATGAGGGTTTAAGGTATATGGTTATGTCTCATTCCTATTTTACCCCTTCTCTATTTCATTTTAACTCATCTTTAATTTATTTGTTAAAGTGGCACGGCTACCCCTTATTAATCACAAATCTCAATCGCCTAATTATCACTTTATTTTATTTAATTTAGCTAATTAAATATCCTAAATAATGTTACTAAAAATTAGGGTCGTTACAGACTCCCATCCTTAAAGAATTTCGTCCTCGAAATTATGATAAGGTACTCAAAAAATCAATCATAAAGGTAATGCATACCATCAAACAAATCAGGATAAGCGTCTCTAATCCTGCTCTCAGTCTCCCAAGTACAGTCTCTCTCATCGTCGCTCCACTGGACTTTCACTAGTTTGACTATCTTGTTTCTAAGCCTCTTCTCATCTCTAGCAACTATCCGAACCGGCTTTCTATAACACCCCATATTTTTAGTAATATTATTTAAGATATTTAATTAGCTAAATTAAATAAAATAATGTGATGTGATGATTAGGGGATTGAGATTTGTGATTAATAGGGGTAGCGATGTCATGTTAAGAAGTTAATCAAAATAAGATAAAATGAAATAAAATAGACAAAGGGAATAGACAAGGGCAAAGTTGGAATTAGAATATTCTTATACCTTAAACTCTTAGGAATTCATGCATACGTTCATTTTATTATAAAAAATTAAACTAAGAGGCCAACCACCATTAGAAGCAACTAGAGGAAGATAAGAGAATCAAGGGGAAGCTTATTTAACTTAAAATCCATTCAAATCTCAAATACTTAATCTCAAAAGCTAATGTGAATAATGACTTCATCTCATTTTTCTAATTGTTTTTGGTTTTAAGATGAATCCAAAGTATTTTGCACGATTATGCCATGTTTTTGAATGATTAAATGTTTATATATGTTTGTTGATGATTTATGCTTGTTCATAGATTTTATGATATGTTTTAATGTGAAAATCCTATTTAACGACATCCAAATGCCTTGCGATTTTAGATTTAGGTCAGAAATGATATTTTAGAGATGAGTTTCAATTTTCCTTATTTTCTGAATTAATGTGGATTTATATAAATTTTCTAGTGAAGAAAATGATTTATTGGGTTTAAAATAATTTAGGGCTAAATTATATATAATTTGGGTCTGAAATTTATATTTGTTAGAAAACATATTAAAAAAGATTTTATGAAATTTGTGTAGAATTTTCTTAAGTGTTTTGATGAATATATAAAATTATTTAAGGTATGGGACTTAAATGTTTTATATATTTATAAAAGGAGAAGGGGTATTTTGTAAATAAATTAAATTGTTTATTTCTGAAATTTTGGCAGTGCTTTTAGAAAAGAAAATTAGCGACCAATAATATTTTGACAAACAAGGCAAGTTAGTTGAAAAGAAATTCTTTTTAAAGTAAAAATCAGTTTTTACATGCTTTTAGCATGTTTTGCCACTTTCGGCATAGGAGGTTCCGGCCAATTACTGCCGCCTCCATGCCATCGATGCCAATGCACATAGTATCAATAGCTTGGTACATACTGAATTGGACTAAGGCGGAAGGCACTAGTCGAGACCAAAGGTTCTGAAGGGGTCGAAGCGTGCCTTTGCTTTCAAATGAAAATGTGCCTGCTTTGCTTTCAAAGGGTATGCTTTCGACTTAGTTGGCATTCGACTGAGTCAAATGTTTTAAAGGAAAGGTTTTGAATGGGTTGCGCCTCTTGTTTTAAGAAAATGCTTTCGTCGGGGTCGAAACCCCTTAGCTGCCGTATTTCTACCTTTCGACACCAATGGATTCGAAAGGTGTACTTTGTTTTTAAAACTAAGCCACTTCTTCAATGCTTTTGGAAGGTTGGTTTCGACACCATCACTTCTTTTCTTATTAAATGCTTTCGAAAGAGTGCTTTCAACTTAAATGTTTTATGACTCTTTTGCTCTGTTGAAGGTAGAACCCAAATGGTTTCGAAGGAGTTAATTTTTAATGGTTTCGAAAGATGTTTCCACATGTTTTACTTGAACCCAAAGGCTTTTGAAAGATTTGAAGTTTTATTGTTTTCGAAAGGTTTTAATGAATGGTTTCGAAGGGGTGGTTCCCTAATGGTTTTGAAAGGTTTAAAAAGATAGGTTTTCCAATGTATTAGAAAGGTAATGTTTAAAGGTTTTGAAGAAGGATGTCTAAGGTTTTAATGCTTTCGAAGGAATGGTTTTTCAAGTTTTTCGAAAGGAAGATTATGAATGGTTTCGAAAGGAATGTTTTGGCCTTTTGGCCTAGGTGAATGAAGAGTTTCACTTGATTTCGAAAGGGGTACTTTCAATGGATTTAAAAGAGGTACTTTCAAAGGTTTAAATGTTTTCATCAACAAAGATTTGAGTAAAGAATATATATAACATGACAAGGTGATTTGAGTAAAGCATAGAGAATATATTTTTCCTTGTTTAAGTTTGGTTTAAAGGTTTTTAATCAATTTGAAATGAAAAGGTTTTCAAGGAAAATTTAAGGGAAGATTACCCTAAGTAAAATGACTCGGATATTAGAATACCAGATGGGACTGGTATAAGGTTGCGCCCTATACATTAGCTATTAGCCCCAGCTAATTTAGTCCAAAATTCCAGTGTGTAGGGCTTTGTTACAGGTAAGAATAAAATTATGATTACACAAAGAAGGGAATATATATTTGTATACAAATATGTTATTGGTGAGCCTGCAAAACCATTAGGCTCAGGTGACCCTGGGAGATGTTAAGTTATGGATAGACCGTCCAAAAGGGGAGTATTTAACAAATAGTTAGGGACAGACTGTCCAGAAGAAGAGTGTCTAACAAGTGTTAGATTATTTTAATTATATTGTTTGGTAGGCCCGAGTTAGCCAAAGGTTAGTAGTTAGCGAAACAAAACTATAGTGTTCGGACAGATAGTTCATTTATTACCTGATATGTATGTTTACATAATAATGCTTTACAGTTTTAACTAGTTTTGGTTGCACGATAAAGGTTTGCAAAAGATATGTTTTAAAAGGATATTAGTGGAGGGAAACCCATTCCGTTAAGCGGCGTGGTCTCACTTAATATCAAATAACTGAGATGTATAATATTATTCACACCGGGCTTTATGTCTGACTCTAAGTTTATGTTTTTCCCCTTAAACTCTCGGGTGCTCAAAATTGATTTGAGTAGGCTAAGGGTTGAAGTTTTACAGGTTTTAGTAGGTTGACGAATAAAGATTCCGGAGATGAGCAGGTGGCTGATGGATAGCTATTTAGGAGTTGTCATTTTGTTTTGTTCTAGTCCTATGTGTTGAATTTAAGAGTTGTCATTTTGTTTTGTTCTATTCCACTATGTTGAATTTAAGACAGTTATGTCTATATAGTACTATGGTCAACCAAGGGGCATCATCATATGTCGCTCTAGGTGTATTTATGTAATAATTATATTTTATCTGAACCTGGGAAACGGTTATGGGATTATGTAATTTGAATATGAAACATGTGTTTTCAAATGTAATCAGCAAAATGTTTTTTTTTGAAATATGTGATTTTGTTTCATATTCAAGTGCTTCTGATATTATGGATACCATTAATATAGCTGTATTTAGTCGCCGAAAGCTAATACTATGGATGACTACAGCATCTGTAGCGCTTAGTTTTGGGCCTCTAGATAGAGGATGTTACAACTTGGTATCAAAGCATAAGTTTATGAAAAAATACTTTAACTAAAAATTATTTTGAAAATATAATCCTAAGGAATTAGAGTAAGATTGGGGTATGGGATAACGCTATAGTAATGTACTTATATTTGTTATATATAAGTATACGATATATCTTTTGTTTCCTATCTCTCTTAGGTAATTCTTCTGTATCTCACAAGGGTTGAATACAGATATGGACGCTAGAAGTGGAAGAGTGAATCTTAAAGGAAGAACCACCACAAATGGAAATGCCAGGCCAAATGCCAGGAGAAACCAAGGTCAGGCACAAGTAGGGAATGTTGGTGCAGGAGTCCCACAAGTGGATATGGGAGCTATATATCAGTTTTTCGTGAATATGATGTAGGCGAGTGTTGCTGATGAAATGGTTGGTGAAAATGCTGGAGTAGGAGTTCAGGAAGCTCCAGTGATCAACCATTATGCTATCTTGAGTAGAGATTATGCTAGGCGTGGAGGGAAGCCCTTTATTGGAATTGAGGATGTTATAGAAGTGGAGAACTGGTTGCTGGATTGTGAGAGGATCTTTATAGACATGGGGTTCAATGATGAGCAGAAGAGGATGCTTGCTTCGAGATAGCTTCAAGGAGCAGCTTTATTTTGGTGGAATAGTGTGACAGCTAAAGTGAATAAAGAGAAGATAACATGAGCTGAGTTTAGGAGAAGGTTTCAGGAGAGGTTCATGTCTGTGATGGCGCAGTCTACTTTGCTCAGGAAGTTTGCTGAGTTGGAGCAGGGGGGAGATGTCTGTTTTGGAGTATGATTGAAGACTTGAGGAGTTGGCTAGGTATGAGTATGCTACTGTGGATACTGTGTTGAAGAGGAATGAGAAGTTCATAAGGGGGTTGAAGCCTGAGTTGGCAAGGGCTACATTACCTCATATCAAAGACCCTTGTGATGTGGTTTTAGAGATGGCTTTGAGACACGAGGAGATGCTTGCTTGTCTAGATAAGAGTAAGGCGAAGGAGGTCTAGGTTGGGAAAGGCCAAAAGAGGAAGTTCTTTCATAAGAAGGGTGCTCAGAAAGGTGGAGCGGCAATGAAGGGAAAGTCTGAGGTTGTTTGCTTCAAGTGTGACAAGAAGGGGCATTTTGCAAATGAGTGTCGTACTGGAAAGGCGAATGAAGCGATCGGGAAGAAGAAAATCAGATGTTTTAACCGTGATCAGATTGGCCACTATAAGAATCAATGCAAAGAGACCGCTAAGGATGGAAGAGGCAAGGTATTTTCATTAGAGCCTGCTACATCAGCACCAACAACGCAGAATAAAGGAAAGGCAGTGTTGGGAGGTACGCTTCAAATCCATGGTATGTCTGTTAGCAATCTGTTTGATACTGGTGCATCGCATTCTTTTATATCTCGTTGTTCGGTAGATAAGCTTAACCTAGAACCCACATACTTAGTTACTTCCTTAAGGGTTACAAATCTGATAGGAGGGTATGCGACACTTGGGATGAAGTGTGACCACTTAGAGTTTGATTTGCTTGGTCATACCTTTGTTTGCAGTTTGCATGTGTTTGACTTTATAGGGTTCGGAATTATATTGGGTATGGATTGGTTAAGTAAGTACGATGTTAGGATATTTTGCCATGATAAGAAGATATCGCTTAGACACCCTAACTGTAGTGATCGGATTGTATATACCGTAGAAAACCTTTATTGTGAGGTGAATGCTTTGTTGGGTGTAATGGAGTTGGAAGATGAGTTGAATCGCGTTTTTGTGGTTAGAGAATTTGAAGATGTCTTCGAGCCTATAGTAGATTTTCCACTGAAACGAGCCATTGAGTTTCGAATAGATTTGGTCCCTGGAGTAGAACCGGTGAGTAGACCGCCAAGTAGGATGACAGCTACAGAGATGAGGGAGCTAAAGGTGCAGTTGGTAGATTTGGAAAGCAAGAGTTTTATTAGGCCAAGTAGTTCACCTTGGGGAGCAGCCACGGTGTTTGCTAAGAGGCTGGGCGGATCATTGAGGTTATGTATCAATTATCGTAAGTTGAATGAGAAGACGATGAAGAATCGATATATGTTGCCTAGAATTGACGATTAGTTCGATCAATTGAGTGGATCCAAGGTATTTTCTCAGTTGGATTTGGCAACAGGTTTTCATCAACTTAGAGTAGCAGAGGATAGTATTCCTTTGACGGCATTTAGAACTAGATATGGATCGTACGAATGGTTAGTAATGCCGTTCAGACTAACTAACACGCCGGAATTCTTTGTGGATTTGATGAATCGGATTTTCCGAGAGCACTTGGATAGGTTTGTGTTGGTTTTTATAGATGATATTTTGATATACTCTAAGGATGAAAGGGAGCATGAAGTTCATCTTAGAATTGTGCTCGAGACGCTGAGGCAGAATCAGCTGAACGCCAAGTTTTCGAAGTGTCATTTCTGGAAGAAGGAAGTGAAGTTTCCTGGTTACGGGGTTTCAGAGAAGGGGTTGTCAGTCGATCCAGATAAGATCAAAGCTGTTAATAATTGGAAGAGACCATAGATGATGACTAAGATTAGAAGTTTTCTTAGATTGGCTGGATATTATCGGAGGTTTATAAATGATTTTTCGCGGATAGCAACGCCGATGACCAAGCTAACGCGAAAGGATGTGGAGTTTGTGTGGACCGATAAGTGTGAGGAAGCATTCTAGAGCTTGAAACACTTATTCACCCATGCACCTGTATTAGTTGTTCCGAAGGGGAATCAAGATTTGGTAATTTATATAGATGCGTATGGAACTGGATTAGGAGCTATGTTGAGGTAGAGAGGTAAAGTAGTTGCCTATGCTTCTCGACAGCTTAGACCGCATGAGGTTAGGTATCCAATGCATGATTTGGAGTTAGCAACATTGATTTTTGCTTTGAAGGTGTGGAGACATTACCTTTTGGGAGAGAGGTTTGAGCTTTATAAGGATCATAAGTCGTTGAAGTATTTGTTCTCTCAAAAGGAGTTGAATATGAGACATCAGAGGTGGTTAGAGTTTTTAGCCGATTATGACTTTGGTACTGAGTACACACCAGGAAAGAGCAACAAAGTTGCAGATGCACTTAGCAGAAAGCATCAGAATGCAGTGTTGGCAATGATAGTGCTATCCCGCCTTTTGGTCAAGGCCGGGATATCAACAAATTGGCTAAAAAGGATGGATATCAAAATTGGAGATCGATTGGAAACAAGGTTATGATCGATACCGTCAAAATTGGACCGAGCTCCAATCAAGGTGGAATTGATTGGGAATGATGACCAAGGCTAGGGGAGGACACATTTCAAATTTCAGGTCAATCGGAGTTTGTATGCTCGAGATATGGATGGATCAAAATTCAAGGAAAGCAGGTTCGTATCGATGCTTCGTATCGATCAGGATGGACATGGCAACATGCTTCGAATCGATGGGTTTCGTATCGATGTAATGCACATCGATTTGGTTGGACTCGGCATCTGTATGGCAGGGTATTTCGTATCGATCAAGAATGGGATCGATACGAAGAATGAACAGGAGTTTGGATGAGCAACTTGTATCGATCAGGTATTGGATCGATACGAAGGACATATGTAGAGGATCGATACGAATAGGGGAGCGACCGATGGATACGAAGGAATGAAGCTCGATCGATACGAAGAGTATGGGTACAAACATGACTTGGACCGATACTAAAGGATGGATATGAAGAAAGGATGCAGAGGATGGATACAAAGAACATAACTTTGGATGGATACGAACAAATCAAGAGCCACTCTCGTATCGATCGGTACGGAGGAAACGATTAAGAAGGCATGAACTACGGCGTGCGAAGCGGATCGATGCGAAAGCTATGGTCACAGAGTGATGGGTACGAAGACTGCGATCGATACGAAATACGTCGGTATCGATACGAGTTCATCAGCCAGCTTGCAATCACAAACTTGGATCGATCATAATTCTCGAACCATGAATCCAAATGCTATGAAATTTTCACAGAAGCTTGCTTATGCACTCAAGAATGTTCATAATCGATCTCAACTCGATTGGGCTAATTTTGGATCGATACAAATTGTACTTGGATCGATCCTAAATCACTTTGGATCGATCTGGTGGGCCCACTCGCGCATGAGAAAAGGTATTCCAGGTTTTGGGGCGGATATTTTTGGATCTACACCTATAAATAATGGTCCTATAGCAACTTAAAGGGGATCTTTTCTCCTTCTCTTACGCGGAAACTCTGCCATTTTTTGCTACTGATTTCAAAGGCCTGTAATTGTAATCTCAATACAAAAGGAATAAAAGGAGCAATTCAAAGTGGACGTAGGCCGGAGATAGCCGAACCACTATAAACCCTGTGTTCTTTTCTTTCTTGCCCATGAATTTTACTATTTCTTCATTTTTATTCTCTACTTTATCTGGATCTGAGATTTGTGTTTGGATATTGTAGATCAGTGTGTAAACATTGGTGCTTTCACGGCTTTTGAGGTTTGTGACCAATTTCGGTACAAACAGATAGTAGAGTGGAAAGATTTGGAAGCATTGTCGACTTGTAGAGTTCAGTGGATATCTGAGGCCGAATCTAGTGAAGGATCTGCTGTGTTATGTTTTTTAGAAGTTCGACCAGTAAGGATTGAAAGGATTGCTTCTAAACAGGAGGAGGATCCAATGTTGGCTGAACAGATCAAGAATTTGAAGGAAGGAACGGAGAGCGATGACTTGAAGGATTTTAGTCTTGACCAGAATGGATGGTTGAGAAAGAAAGGGAGGTTGTGTGTTCCGAATGTGGGAGATATTAGGAAGGAAGTTTTGGAGGAATGCCATCACTCGAAGTTCACTATTCATCTAGGAGGAAATAAGATGTATCGGGATATGAAGAGGGATGTAGGGTTATGGGTGAAGCAGTGTTTGAACTGTCATTAGGTAAAACCGAACATCAGAAGCCAAGTTGGTTGCTACAGTCATTGGTTATTCCGGTATGGAAGTGGGATTCTATTTCTATGGATTTTATTGACGAGTTGCCAAAATCTAGTAGACGAAATGAAAATATATGGGTCATAGTGGATAAGCTGACTAAGAGTGCCCATTTCATTCCAGTTAAGTCAACCAGAACGACACCTGTTTTAGCAAAGTTATTTACGAAGAATATAGTTAGACTTCATGGAATTCCTAGTAGTATAGTAAGTGATAAAGATTCCTTATTCACTAGCGAGTTCTGGAAGAGTCTATAAGATACTTTAGGAACCAAGCTCAAGATGAGTACCGCTTACCATCCACAGACCGATGGGCAAACGGAAAGAGTTAACAAAGTCTCGGAGGATTTGTTAAGAGCTTGTGTGTTAGATTTTGGAGGAACATGGGAAGACCATCTACAGTTAGTCGAATTTTCGTATAACAATAGTTTTCAGACTAGTATAGGGATGGCACCATTTGAAGCTTTGTATGGAAGGCCTTGCAAATCACCAGTTTGTTGGCTAGAGACCGGGGATAGGTTAGTTCTTAGTCCGGATTTGGTTAAAGAAGCTGCAAAGAATATGAGTTGATTCGAGCTAGGATGAAGGAAGCTCGGTCTAGGCAGAGGAGTTATGCAGACAGAAGACGGAAAGACTTAGATTCTCTGTTGGAGATCATGTTTTTATTAAGGTATCACCGATGAAGGGTGTGATTAGATTCGGAAAATCGGGGAAGTTGGTACTGATATTCGTAGGACCATTTCCTATTATAGAGAGGATCGGGAAACTCGCATATAGAGTAGATTACCGAGCAGTTTGGCAAGAGTTCACGATGTTTTTCATGTTTCTCAGCTAAGGAAGTGTGTTAGAAACCCAGTGACTACTATAGCACCGACCGTATTAGAGGACTTAGTAGTAGAGCTGGACTTGACTATAGTTAGGAAGCCGATTCGTATAGTCGCGAGAGATGAGAAGAGGCTAAGGAATAAGACAGTCAGATTAGTGAAAGCCCAGTGGAGCGACGATGAGAGAGACTGTACTTGGGAGACTAAGAGCATGATTAGAGACACTTATACTGATTTGTTTGATGGTATGTTTTACCTTTATGTTTGATTTGTTGTGTACCTTATCATAATTTCGAGGACGAAATTCTTTAAGGAGGGGAGATTGTAACACCTCATATTTTTAGTAATATTATTTAGGATATTTAATTAGCTAAATTAAATAAAATAATGTAATGTGATGATTAGGGGATTGAGATTTGTGATTAATAGGGGTAGCCGTGCCATGTTAATGAGTAAATCAAAACGAGATAACATGAAATAAAATAGACAAAGGGAATAGACAAGAGCAAAGTCGGAATAAGAATATTCTTATACCCTAAACCCTTAGGAATTCATGCATATGTTCATTTCATTATCAAAAATTAAACTAAGAGGTCGGCCACCATTAGAAGCAACTAGAGGAAGATAAGAGAATCTAAGGGAAGCTTAATCAACATAAAATCCATTCAAATCTCAAATCCTTAATCTCAAAGGCTAAGGTGAATAATGAATGCATCTCATTTTTCTAGTTTTTTCGGTTTTAAGATGAATCTGAAGTACTTTGCATGATTATGCCAAGTTTTTGAATGATTAAATGTTTATATATGCTTGTTGATGATTTATGCTTGTTTATATAGATTTTATGATATGTCTTAATGTGAAAACCCTATTTAATGACATCCAAATGCCTTGCAATTTTAGATATAGGTCAAAAATGATATTTTAGAGATGGATTTAAACTTTCATAATTTTCTGAAGTAATGTGGATTTTATATAAATTTTCTAGTGAAGAAAATGATTTATTGGGTTTAAAATAATTTACGGTTAAATTATATATAATTTGGGTCTGAAATTTATATATGTTAGAAAATATGTTAAAAATGATTTTTTGGAGTTTTTGCAGAATTTTCCTAAGTGTTTTGATGAATATATAAAATTATTTAAGGTATGGAACTTAAATGTTTTATATATTTATAAAAGGAGAAAGGGTATTTTGTAAATAAATTAAATTCTTTATTTTTGAAATTTTGGCAATGCTTTTAGAAAAGAAAATTAGCAACCGATAATATTTTGACAAACAAGGCAGGTTAGTTGAAAAGAAATTCTTTTTAAAGTAAAAATCAGTTTTTACATGCTTTTAGCATGTTTCGCCACTTTCGGCACAGGAGGTTCCGACCAAGTACTGCCACCTCCAGGCCATCGATACCAATGCACATAGTATCAATAGCTTGGTACAGAGTGAATTGGACTAAGGCGGAAGGCACTAGGTCGAGACTAAAGGTTCTGAAGGGGTCGAAACGTGCCTTTGCTTTTAAATGAAAACGCGCTTGCTTTGTTTTCGAAGGGTATGCTTTCGAATTAGTGGGCACTCAATTGAGTCAAATGTTTTAAAGGAAAGGTTTCTAATGGATTGTGCCTCTTGTTTTAAGAAAATTCTTTCATCGAGGTCGAAACCCCTTAGCTGTCAGTTTTCTACATATCGACGCCAATGGATTCAAAAGGTATACTTTGTTTTTAAAACTAAGTCGCTTCTCCAATGCTTTCGGAAGGTTGTTTCGACACCATCACTTCTTTACTTAGGAAATGCTTTTGAAAGAGTGCTTTCGACTTAAATGTTTTATGACCCTTTTGCTCTGTTGAAGGTAGAACCCAAATGGTTTCAAAGGAGTTAATTTTTAATGGTTTAGAAAGGTGTTTCCACATGTTTTATTTGAACCCGAAGGCTTTCGAAAGGTTTTAAAGAATGGTTTCGAAGGGGTGGTTCCCCAATGGTTTCGAAAGGTTTGAAAGGAAAGGTTTTCCATGTATTTGAAAGGTAATGTTTAAAGGTGTTGAAGAAGGATGTCTAAGGTTTTAATACTTTCGAAGGAATGGTTTTTCAACATTTTCGGAAGGAAGATTATGAATGGTTTCGAAAGGAATGTTTTGGCCTTTCGGCCTAGGTGAAAGAAGGGTTTTACTTGGTTTTGAAAGGGGTAGTTTCAATGGATTCGAAAGTGGTACTTTCAATGGTTTAAATGTTTTCATCAACAAAGATTTGAGTAAAGAATATATATAACATGGCAAGGTGATTTTAAGTAAAGCATAGAGTATATATTTTCCTTGTTTAAGTTTTGTTTAAAAGGTTTTAAATCAATTTGAGATGAAAAGGTTTTCAAGGAAAATTTAAGGGAAGATTACCCTAAGTAAAATGACTCAGATATTACTAAAATTATAATTTCACACAGAAGGGAATATATGTTTGTATACAAACTGGTTATTGGTGAGCCTGCAAAACCATTAGGATCGGGTGACCCTGAGAGATGTTAAGTTAGAGACAGACCGTCCAGAAGAAGAGTATTTAATAGATAGTTAGGGACAGACCGCCCAGAAGAGGAGTTTCTAACAGGTGTTAGATTATTTGATTATATTGTCTGGTAGGCCCGAGTCAGCCAAAGATTAGTAGCTAGTTAGCCAAAAAAGGTATAGTGTTCGGACATATAGTTCATTTCTAACCTGATATGTATGTTTACATAATAATGCTTTACAGTTTAAACCAGTTTTGGTTGCAGGATAAAGGTTTGCAAAAGATAGGTTTTAAAAGGATATTAGTGAGGGGAAACCTGTTCTGCTAAGCGGCGTGGTCTCACTTAATATTAAATAACTGAGATGTATAGTATTATTCACACCGGGCTTTATGTCTAACTCTAAGTTTATGTTTTTCCCCTTAAACTCTAGGGTGCTCAAAATTGATTTGAGTAGGCTGAAGGTTGAAGTTTTACGGGTTTTAGTAGGTTGATGAATAAAGATTTCGGAGACGAGCAGGTGGCTGACGGATAGCTATTTAGGAGTTGTCATTTTGTTTTGTTCTATTTCGTTGTGTTGTACTTAAGACAGTTATGTCTATATAGTACTTTGGTCAACCAATGGGGCATCATCATATGTCGCTCTTGGCGTATTTATGTAATAATTATATTTATCTGAACCTGAGTAATGATTATTGGATTATGTAATTTGAATGTGAAACATGTGTTTTGAAATGTAATCAGTAAAATGTTGTTTTTTTTTAATCTGTGATTTTGTTTCATATTCAAGTGCTTCTAATATTATGGATACCATTAATATAGCTGTATTTAGTCGCCGGAAGATAATACTATGGATGACTACAGCATCTGTAGAGCTTATCTTTGGGGCTCTAGATAGAGGATGTTACATTTTCTAACTATAGTCAAGTCTGGTTCTACTACCAAGTCATCTAACACAGTCGGTGCTATAGTAGTCTTCGGGTCTCTAACACACTTCCTTAGATGAGAAACATGAAAAACATCATGGACTCCTGCCAAACTATTCGGTAACTCTAATCTATATGCGAGTTTCTCGGTCCTCTCTACAATAGGAAATGGTCCTACGAATCTCGGTGCCAACTTTCCTAATTTCCTGAATCTAATCACACCCTTCGTCAGTGATACCTTAACAAACACATGATCTCCAACTGAGAACTCTAAGTCTTTCCGTCTTCTGTCTACATAACCCTTTTACCTCGATTGAGTATCCTTCATCTAGCTTGAATCAACTCAATCTTATATGCAGCTTCTCTAACTAAATCTAGAACAAGAGCCAACACATCCCCAGTCTCTAACCAAAAACGGGAGATTTGCATGGCCTTCCATACAAAGCTTTAAATGGTGCCATCCCTATACTGGTCTGATAATTGTTGTTATATGAAAACTCGACTAAGTGTAGATGGTCTTCCCATGATCCCCCAAAATTTAACACACAAGCTCTTAACAGATCCTCCAAGACTTTGTTAACCCTTTCTGTTTGCCCATCGGTCTGTGGATGGTAAGCGGTACTCATCTTGAGCTTGGTTCCTAAAATCACCTGTAGACTCTTCCGGAATTCACTAGTGAACAAGGAATTTCTATCACTTACTATGCTACTAGGAATTCTGTGCAGTCTAACTACATTCTTCATAAATAACTTAGCTCGAACAGGTGTCGTCCTAGTTGACTTAACTGGAATGAAATGGGCACTCTTGGTTAATATGTCCACTATGACCCATATACTTTCATTTCCTCTATTAGATCTTCGCAATTCGTCTATAAAATCCATAGAAATAGAATCCCACTTCCATACTGGAATATCCAATGGCTGAAGCAACCCGCTTGGCTTCTGATGTTCGGCTTTTACCTGTTGGCAGTTCAGACACTACTTTACCCAAAAGCCTACATCCCTCTTCATACCTTCCCAGAAGAAAATTCTCTTCATATCTTGATACATCTTAGTTCCTCCCAGATGAATGGTGAACTTCGAACGATGGCATTCCTCCAAAACTTCCTTCCTAATGTCTCCTACATTCGGAACACACAAACTTCCTTTCTTTCTCAACCGCCCATTTTGGTCAAGACTGAAATCCTTCAAGTCATCGCTCTCTGTTCCATCCCTGAACTTCCTGATCCGTTCGACCAATACTGGATCCTCCTCCTATCTAGAAGCAATCTTTTTGATCATTACTGGATGAACTTCTAAATAAGATAACATAACAGATTCTCCACTAGACCCAGCCTAAGATCTCTACTGCACTCTGCAATTCGACAACGCTTCTAAATCTTTACACTCTGCTATCATTGCCAACACTGCATTTTGATGTTTTCTGCTAAGCGCATCTGCAACCTTATTACCTTTGTCTAGTGTGTACTCAATTCCAAAATCGTAAGCAGCAATATACTCTAACCATCTCTACTGTCTCATGTTCAGCTCCTTTTGAGAGAACAAGTACTTCATCGAATTATGATCCGTATAAAGCTCAAACCTCTCTCTCAAAAGGTAATGTCTCCACACCTTCAGTGCAAAAATCACTGCCGCCAATTCCAAATCATGCGTAGGATATCTTACTTCATGCGGTCTAAGCTATCGAGAAGCATAGGAAATCACTTTACCTCTCTGCATTAACACAGCTCCTAACCCAGTTCCACATGCATCTGTATAAACTACCAAATCTTGATTCCCCTCGGGAACAACTTACAGGTGCATGGGTCAATAATTGTTTCAAGCTTTGGAGTGCTTTCTCACACTTATCGGTCCACACAAACTCCACATCCTTTCGTGTTAGCTTGGTCATCGTTGCTGTTATCCACGAAAAAATCTTTATGAACCTCCGATAATATCCAGCCAATCCAAGAAAACTCTTTATCTCATTCACTGTCTCGGGTCTCTTCCAATTATTCACTACTTCAATTTTAGTCGGATCTACAGATAACCCTTTCTCTGAGGCTATATGACCTAGAAACTTCACCTCCTTCTTCCAGAAATGGCACTTTGAAAACTTCGCCTTCAGCTGATGCTGCCTCAGCGTCTCAAGCACAATTCTAAGATGAACTTCATTCTCCCTTTCATCGCTAGGGTATATCAAGATATCATCTATGAAAACCAACATGAACCTGCCCAAGCGCTCTCGGAAAATTTGGTTCATCAAATCTACAAAGAATGTTGGCGCATTAGTTAGTCCAAACGGCATCACTAACCATTCGTACGATCCATATCTAGTTCTAAATGCCGTCAAAGGAACGCTATCCTCTGCTACTCTAAGCTGATGGAAACCTGTTGCCAAATCCAACTGAGAAAATACCTTAGCTCCACTCAACTGATCGAACAAATCGTCAATTCTAGGCAATGGATTTCGTTTCTATATTGTCTTCTCATTCAGCTTACGATAATCGATACATAACCTTAACGATCCGTCCGGCTTCTTAGAAAACACTACGTCTGCTCCCCAAGGTGAACTACTAGGTTTGATAAAACTCTTGCCTTCAAAATCCACCAACTGCACCTTTAACTCTCTCATCTCTGTAGGTGTCATCCTACTTGGCGGCCTACTCACTGGTTCTGCTCCAGGCACCAAATATATTCGAAACTCAATGGCTCGTTTTAGTGGTAATCCTACTATCGGTTCAAAAACATCTGTGAATTCCCTAACAACAAAAACTCGACTCAACTCGTCTTCTACCTCCACAATACCCAACAAAGCATTCACCTCACAACTAGGGCTTTCTACGGTATATACAATCGGATCACTACACTCTGGGTGTCTAAGTCATATTTTCCAATCATAGCAAAATATCCTAACTCGTACTTACTTAACCAATCCATACCCAAAATAATTCTGAACCCTACAAAGTTAAATACGTGCAAACTGCAAACAAAGATATGACCTAACAAATCAAACCCTAAGTGGTCACACTTCATCCCAAGTGGCGTGTACTCTCCTACTGAATTTGCAACCCTTAAGGAAGTAACTAAGTATGATGGTTCTAGGTTAAGCTTATCTACTAAACAATGAGATACAAAAGAATGCAATACACTAATATCAAACAGAACACTAATAGACATACCATGGATCTGAAGCGTACCTCCCAACACTACCTTTCCTTTTTCCACTGCTGTTGGTCTCAAAGTAGCTAGCTCCAATGCAAATACTTTGCCCCTTCCATCCGTAGTAGGCTCTTTGCACTGGTTCTTGTAATGACCAATCTGATCGCAGTTGAATCATTTAATATTCTTCTTCCCAATCACTTCCTTCACCTTTCAGGTACGACATTCATTAGCAAAATGTCCCTTCTTATCGCACTTGAAGTAAACAACCTCCGACTTTCCTTTCTTCATGGCTCCACCTTTCTGAGCACCCTTATTATGAAAGAACTTCCTTTTCTAACCCTGCCCCACCTGGACCTCCTTTGCCTTATTCTTCTCCAGAGAAGCAAGCATCTCCTCATGTCTCAACGCTATCTCTACTATAACATCATAAGGATCCCTAATATGAGGTAATGTAGCCCTTGCTAACTCAGGCTTCAACCCTCTTATGAACTTCTCGTTTCTCTTCATCATAGTATCCACAGTGGCATATCCATACCTAGCCAACTCCTCAAACCTTCTAGTATACTCCAACACAGTCATCTCCCCCTGTTCCAACTTGACAAACTTTCTGATCAAGGTAGACTTTGCCATCACAGACATGAACCTCTCCTCGAACCTCCTCTTAAACTCAGCCCATGTCATCGTTTCTTCATTCACTCCAACTGTCACACTATTCCACCAGAATAAAGCTATTCCCTGAAGTTGTCTCGATGCAGCCTCCTCTTCTGCTCATCATTGAGCCCCAAGTCTGCAAAGATCCTCTCATAATGCAGCAACCAGTTCTCCACCTCAATAGCATCTTCAGTTCCGATAAATGGCTTTCCTCCAAGCCTGACTGTAACGACCCAGTATTTTGGACCATTCAAATCGACAATAAATCTACACATGCCGGACTTGAATAATTCAAAACAATGGATTGTAAATAAAATTTGGCAAAACTCAGCATATACAGTAAATAAAATAATTACAGATCACAGACACAGAGTAATATAACAATAATGCAGCGGAAACAAAAGGGTAGTAGTTCATGAAGCTACTATATATATATAACAGAGTTAGACAAGATACAATAGAAGTCTCGAATACAATAGATGTCTCAATACAATAATCAAATACAAGATCTGAATACATCACTGGAATCAACTGAATAACTGAAAGAAGGATCGATAGATAGCTGGATCTCCAAGCGAAGCTCCAACTCCAAAGGTGAGTCTCAGATGCTGTATCACTCAGTCTGACCCAAGCGTAAAGCAAAACACAAAACACTCGAGTCAGGATTAACATTCTTATATTCAATAAATCCAACTCAAGTGAAATATCAACTGAAATACAAGTAACTTAAAGGATGTTTGGGATAACCATCCTCTAAGGGTCCGTTAAACTATTTACTATGTAATAATATACGCTATATACGGTAGTGTCTAATCAGTAAAGTATAATCATATAGAAAATAGCGTTAAGGGGATGGAGAACCTTAACGCGGTCGGATCTTAAAATCATAATCGTAGTAAAGCTCGATATGGTAGGTGACACGGCACACAAGGCAATGCCAGGGTAGACATACCAATTACGCACACGGACTGATGGAGCGGATAGCAGCCACTACTGTCCACCTCGAACAACACTCCCAAATCGAAGGGTGGCCACCAAAAATCACAAAGTAATAGAATAGAATCGAAGAAGTGTGTCCGATAAGAGGTGCTACCTCACTGGTCCGAGATCGCTCCTGTTTTAGCCACCTTATGCCAACTCACGGGAGTTGGGTCCACGTATATTCCTTAAGATCGTCGCCAACATCCTACTTCATTCTGGAATCTCCACCGCGTACACGGTTGTCAAAGTGGTTTTCGGTATCGATAGAGAGTATGTCCATATCCAATCCCGGTCTCTTTGCCAACCAATCGTTATTATAACACCGTGGTCATTTCAAAATAGTTTATACTTTAAAAACCAAAATGTCATTATCATTTCAAAACCCAATTTAATACGATATCATTTCACTTCAAATATATCCATTTTCAAAATCATATTACTTTCCAAAGTTATAATGCTTCCGAAATCATAGTCTGGAAACCACAGTATTTGGAAATCATAACACTTTCCTTTTTAAATAGTTCAGATATTAAAATTCCGTTATAAAATAAAATAGTTTCCTCAATTTCACCAATCGATTCAAATTAACTTGAATTCCCAAAAATTTTATTTAATCAAATCTCAAATCATCAGTTTCAACTCGATTCAGCTTCTAAATAAACCATTTCAAATTATCGATTTCAAATACGTATCTTGACCTATAAAATAAGTCATTTAAATTTTAATATATTTCAGAGCTATAAATATTCAACATTTCAAAACTAAATTCGATAAATTTATATACATATCAAATTCACTTTACAATTATTTAGTTTGAAATATTAACTTAACATTTCCATAACATTTGAATACAATTTCAATTTACAATTTAAATAAACCAAATATCTCATTTAAATATTTATACGTTTGGAATATCCATTTAAGTCACCTTTAAAATTTCAAGTTGTAAATCATTTCTTTAAATTTCAAATTCAATACATTTCAAATCAAACTTATTTAAATCGACTTTAATAAATCTTTAAAATCAGTATTTATCCAAAATCATATATTTCCTTTCAAACCCAAAGAAATCATTTTCAAAACATTTATATATGGACCAACGGTGCCTGTATATAATTTTCTATCCTATAGTCAAGTGGTACGGATATTTATCATTTCAATCCGCAAATTTAAAATATATATACGGGTATATATCTTTTCAACTCGCAATCCCAAATTCAATTAATTGAAAACCGCTTGGGTTTATCATTTCAACCCATAACGATTTTCTCCTATTCTACAAGATCGTTCGGGTATGTATCATTTCAACCCATAGTGATTCTATACTAACAGGGAACTTGCAGAGTGATAACAGATATGATAATAAAATAACAACAGAAACAGGCATATATCAACAATATAAATAACAGATAATGGTGTCAGATGTCACAAGTGAACAGATACAGACATATATATAACAATGTGAATAACTAACAGCAGCATATTTCAATTGACGTTTCAATTGAAATCAAATTTAATAAATATAAGAATATTAATCGTGAGTGATTGCTCACCTTTCGAGGCTAGAGAGAGAACAGAATGAGAAGAGATACGAACCAAAGCACACATTTCGAAGCAAAGCAATATTGACAAGAATCGACGATGAACAAGCTGATAGATAGGAATCGATGAGAATAAATCAAATTTGTTTGAAAAAAAAAATTTAAACGAGATGTATATTATAATAAAATCTTCCTTAAACAAAATATTCAATTTTAAAATACATATACATTTTTAAATAAATCTTAAATTTTGAACATATATATAAAATAAAAAATCTATATATACAAACATACCACATAAACAACAACAACTTGTATAAGCTCATAATTGTAACATATTCTTTAACTAATATGTATATACTCTGAAATAAAATAAAATACCGTAGACTTATATTATAAAGTGATGTACTTATTATGTATACCTTCTTTATACATATTCTAATATTAACCCATACTTTTTCCTTCATAATAAAACTCAAGTATGCCCAACATAGATCTGGGGCCACACTCTATATAAACAACCTTTTCATACAGGCTTTCCATTATATACAACTGACGTGACATAAGCCTACAATCAAAACCTATATATACGATTTTTTCTATAAGCGTATATCACATACGGTATCCTATATCTTTATATTGAACAAGTAACTTTCAAAATCTTGAATATACTACATATATATAATACACTTATATTTAAAATCGAATAGCATGCAAACCCTTCAACAATATATATATATATACATCCTTATTTATAAACAGCAGACCCAAATGCAACATACACTATAAAACTATAAACTATAAAACAATATGTAATATTTCTTTTAAACTTAAATCTGTTATAACTGACAACCAGACCATTATATTAACAAATATATATAAAAACCTTATACTAAACTGGACGCACATATGAAATCCCATATATATATATATATATAACTTAGAAATTAACATTTATATATACACCGAGTATATATATAACCATTGTAAAATAGATAACTTTATATACTTTAAACTTTATAAACTGCAAAACTAAATACACTACTACAATATAACCCAGATTTGATATATACATTAAATCAGAAATTTAAACATATATAAAGATAGGAAAACCAGTCTGCAAATATGGAGCTAACATGTACGTATGCTGTAACAACAATGTATACTTATAAGCTACCTAAATCATATAGCAACAAACATACTTCATATACTATATTTTGAAATAAAGTAGATATCAAATCTGAATGCATAGAAAAATTGAAACGGTGCAATTCAGAAAAATATAATAAGCTAATATATACATATAAACAACTTGTAACTGTGTATATATATCAATAGAGCAAACACAAGTTACAGCTATATTTATATAATACTATATAACATATGTATACACTGACTATTTATAAACTTGTATACAAACAAACATGTTCTATATCCCCTATATAAACTTTTCAATATAAATAGAAGTTAAAACTTATATACTTATATATATAACAAATAGAAATTATGCAATATACATCAATACATCAGCTTACATCTAAGAAGATAGTAGGCAAAGCTATTCAAATGCACATAATATATGACTTATACATTATTATATATATACAACAACAAAAAACTTAGTAAACAAACTTGTTTATATAACGTACATGAATATATATAAACATCTTTATAACAGAGCAAATGAAAAGAGTAATATATATAACATATGTATATAAAATGTAAGTATCAATAAAATATACAAATAATACCAAGTGAAGGAAAGGTGGCTAGGAGTTGGCTGCCATTCGAGTTGTAGGGGTATGCTTCGGTGAAGGGAAGGTGTGAGGCACGAGCTGAGTGTCGGTAGGCGGGTTGCTGGCTGCGGCTACTCGAGAAGGTGAAGTGATGGGCTGAAGGTGGAGGGGAAGCGGGACGCGCGTGGGATGAAGATGTGGAGCACGGGCAGATGGCTGCCATGATAGGAACATGAGAAAGCATAATAGGAACAGGGATTTGATATTTCTTTTCAAAGTTACAGGCGAAAGTGGAAGGAAAGTAAGGTATTGAAATTAATCTATATGTATTTCAAAGCCAATGAAATGAACAGGCTAAACGACAGAAGTCAAAGAAAAATGGAAACCGAAAGGACAACTCAAAAATATAAAAATTGAAACGTAGTGAATGACAAACGATAGGCATTGATTTTCTGAAATTAATAAAAGTAAGTGGTTGATTGAATTATACGGTAGGCGATTGAAAAGGCAGAGGATATAAAAGTTCGAATACGGAACCGATACGGAGTCGTTTCGTAGACTGAACCGCACATCGAATTCCAAAGTTGACAATTGAATATACCATAGAGATCAGCATGATGAGACGATCAAAACGATATACAGATATCAGTGGTACGATCATCCTATCAAAAGTCGATAATCAGTACTGAAAAATGCTGCTATTTCGTCGAAAATAAGATCGACGGAGCAATAACAGTCCAAATTTGGAGAAATGAAATATGACGTCTCACTCAGAAGATGAATTACAAATTTATTGTATAAAAATATTCAGGTTTGGAAAACTTTTTATTATCATCAAATTTTTAACTAATATAAATTGGAATAAAATTACACTAGAAAATAAACTTCCAAATTTTTAGATGAAAATTTACCAGTTGCAATGTCTAATTAGACGTATTTCTAATATTAAATCTTTATTTCAAAATTTTATTGTTTAAAATTTCACACAAATTCAATTAATAGAACCACTGAAATTTACGGGTCGTTACACTCTCCCCCACTCAAAACTTTTCGTCCCCGAAAAGGGAGGAGGTAGGAGAATAGAACAACCAGAAAGAAAATAGGTTTGAAAACAACATAAGACAATTAATTTAAAACCATATAAATTTCAAATTAAACTAATCAATATTTAACAATTTGGTTTAATCCACTTGAGTTCACTTAAGTTAAATAAATCTATCTATTCTAAATTCATTATCTTATTATCTAGTCATTCTCAATTAACAATTTCTAAATCAATCAATTTGTATAATCATTTATTATCCTCATATTTTATTCAACAGATTTAACTCTTTTATTCTAAATTATTATTAACTTTATTCCACTTAATATATCTTATCACATATATTTAAACCATATAAATTAATTTAAACCATATAAATTTCAATTTAAATTAATTTATATTCAATAATTGACCTTAAATTCAAAGTATTTCCGTAGGTTAATCTAATTTCAATTTATTAATTCCTGCAAAACAAATTTATTTGCCTCCTCTATTATTCAATTAAATTATTATTCTATTTCTCTCTATTAACATCTTTACAATAAAATTTAAGTATATATCATTTATTATAACCACTCAAATTTTATTTATAAATTTCTTTATATTGTATATTATCCAATTACATTTTTAACTTCTGAAAATTTTAGGTAAGTTATGTTGAGATGTAATTGAGTATTATACAAATAAGATTTTACAATTCAGTTATTCCCAGTTAAATATTTATCTAAGAACTTTGACTTCAGTTTATAATTGAAATCATCATTAACCTAAAATTTAAGAATTTAAATCTCCGATTTACTTCAAACAATTTAGAGATATATATAATATATTTATATCAAATCAAATTTTAAAATAAGATACCTATATATACATAAATCAAATTATACTGAAGAAATTCAAATCAAAATTTTTTTTTTCAAAACAAAACCGTAGCAAAGCTACAGAATAGTCTCTCCACTTCGAAACTCGAAAATGAATGTCGATGATGCGGCCGCCATCACCGAAGTTATTTTCCAGCGACAAAGAGAAGAGCACTGATTTCAACATTTTAAAATTCTTTGAAAATGATTTCTATTCGAAAATACTTTTAATAATATACATTTTAAGACTTTAAAATAAAGTTTGAAATCACCAGAAATTTAATTCTTAAATTCTCAAAATTTAAATTCATTACAATTCCAAATAAATTTATAAACAATAGTCATTTTGCAATAGTCAATGACTTACAAAACAATAAAATGATAATCAAATATTATCATTTTCAATAACCAAATTATTTAACTTTTAATTCTAGAAAATTTTTCTTATATATTTGTAATATAATCATACAAATTTATTTCATTTATCAAATTTGAAAATTATATTGTGTCAGTTAGCTCTATTCAAGTGTTTTGGGATTCCTATCGATAGCGTTGATCAGACGAATCGATCGAAAACCCAAATCAACATCAACAACTCAAACAACACAATATATAGAACATTTTAATATTAATACAAATACCAATACACTCCCTCACGCGATGATTCCAGAATTGGATTCCGACAAAAGGATAGAGATCCAAATATAGAGGGACTCTAATAAAAAAAATTCTAATCTAAAAATAGATAGGCTCAAAACGAAGGTTAGATGATTGCATTACAAACAGGAAGATGGATAAGGTTATATAAATCGCGGGCAATCTTAACCGGGTCAACCGTGACTTCATAGATAAGATCGATTGTAGAATTCTGAAGCAGATCGACATTCGATTACCAGAGGTAGAATTCGGGTATAGCATAAGATAGCAGCATCGTAAACCGAGGATACAGAAATCTCCGGTGAATCAATACCGATTGTAAAGGAGTTTCACCCCAGTACAAATTATTCGAAGATTGGCGAGACCGCCGATTTATTATAGAGATCATTCGAAGTGGAGTTATGGGATACTCCAGAATAAAAAAGACACGAATATGGGAGACACGAATGGACTTTGGAACCGAAGGGAACGTTCCAAAATTCAAAGAAACCGAGTCAAAGAAGAAGGAATTCAAGCTCGAACGAACGTGATTCTGTAATTGAATTTACTCTATATGCTGAGTTTTGCCTAAAACCAAAGCTCTGATACCACATGTAACGACCCAGTATTTTGGACCATTCAAATCGAAAATAAATCCACACATGCCGGACTTGAATAATTCAAAACAATGGATTGTAAATAAAATTTGGCAAAACTCAGCATATACGGTAAATAAAATAATTACAGATCACAGACACAGAGTAATATAACAATAATGCAGCGGAAACAAAAGGGTAGTAGTTCATGAAGCTACTATATATATATAACAGAGTTAGACAAGTTACAACAAAAGTCTCGAATACAATAGATGTCTCAATACAATAATCAAATACAAGATCTGAATACATCACTGGAATCAACTGAATAATTGAAAGAAGGATCGATAGATAGCTGGATCTCCAAGCGAAGCTCCAACTCCAAAGGTGAGTCTCAGATGCTGTATCACTCAATCTGACCCGAGCGTAAAGCAAAACACAAAACACTCGAGTCAGGATTAACATTCTTATATTCAATAAATCCAACTCAAGTGAAATATCAACTGAAATACAAGTAACTTAAAGGATGTTTGGGATAACCATCCTCTAAGGGTCCGTTAAACTATTTACTATGTAATAATATACGCTATATACAGTAGTGTCTAATCAGTAAAGTATAATCATATAGAAAATAGCGTTAAGGTGATGGAGAACCTTAACGCGGTCGGATCTTAAAATCATAATCGTAGTAAAGCTCGATATGGTAGGTGACACGGTACACAAGGCAATGCCAGGGTAGATATACCAATTACGCACACGGACTGATGGAGCGGATAGCAGCCACTACCGTCCACCTCGAACAACACTCCCAAATCAAAGGGTAGCCACCAAAAATCACAAAGTGATAGAATAGAATCGAAGAAGTGCGTCCGATAAGAGGTGCTACCTCACTGGTCCGAGATCACTCCTGTTTTAGCCACCTTATGCCAACTCACGGGAGTTGGGTCCACGTATATAGCTTAGGATCGTCGCCACCATCCTACTTCATTCTGGAATCTCCACCGCGTACACGGTTGTCAAAGTGGTTTTCGGTATCGACAGAGAGTATGTCCATATCCGATCCCGGTCTCTTTGCCAACCAATCGTTATTATAACACCGTGGTCATTTCAAAATAGTTTATACTTCAAAAACCAAAATGTCATTATCATTTCAAAACCCAATTTAATACGATATCATTTCACTTCAAATATATCCATTTTCAAAATCATATTACTTTCCAAAGTTATAATGCTTCCGAAATCATAGTCTGGAAATCACAGTATTTGGAAATCATAACACTTTCCTTTTTAAATAGTTCAGATATTAAAATTCCGTTATAAAATAAAATAGTTTCCTCAATTTCACCAATCGATTCAAATTAACTTGAATTCCCAAAAATTTTATTTAATCAAATCTCAAATCATCAGTTTCAACTCGATTCAACTTCTAAATAAACCATTTCAAATTATCGATTTCAAATACGTATCTTGACCTATAAAATAAGTCATTTAAATTTTAATATATTTCAGAGCTATAAATATTCAACATTTCAAAACTAAATTCGATAAATTTATATACATATCAAATTCACTTTACAATTATTTAATTTGAAATATTAACTTAACATTTCCATAACATTTGAATACAATTTCAATTTACAATTTAAATAAACCAAATATCTCATTTAAATATTTATACGTTTGGAATATCCATTTAAGTCACCTTTAAAATTTCAAGTTGTAAATCATTTCTTTAAATTTCAAATTCAATACATTTCAAATCAAACTTATTTAAATCGACTTTAATAAATCTTTAAAATCAGTATTTATCCAAAATCATATATTTCCTTTCAAAACCAAAGAAATCATTTTCAAAACATTTATATATGGACCAACGGTGCCTGTATATAATTTTCTATCCTATGGTCAAGTGGTACGGATATTTATCATTTCAATCCGCAAATTTAAAATATATATACGGGTATATATCTTTTCAACTCGCAATCCCAAATTCAATTAATTGAAAACCGCTTGGGTTTATCATTTCAACCCATAACGATTTTCTCATATTCTACAAGATCGTTCGGGTATGTATCATTTCAACCCATAGTGATTCTATACTAACAGGGAACTTGCAGAGTGATAACAGATATGATAATAAAATAACAACAGAAACAGGCATATATCAACAATATAAATAACAGATAATGGTGTCAGATGTCACAGGTGAACAGATACAGATAATGACATATATATAACAATGTGAATAACTAACAGCAGCATATTTCAATTGACGTTTCAATTGAAATCAAATTTAATAAATATAAGAATATTAATCGTGAGTGATTGCTCACCTTTCGAGGCTAGAGAGAGAACAGAATGAGAAGAGATACGAACCAAAGCACACATTTCGAAGCAAAGCAATATTGACAAGAATCGACGATGAACAAGATGATAGATAGGAATCGATGAGAATAAATCAAATTTGTTTGAAAAAAAAAATTTAAACGAGATGTATATTATAATAAAATCTTCCTTAAACAAAATATTCAATTTTAAAATACATATACATTTTTAAATAAATCTTAAATTTTGAACATATATATAAAATCAAAAATCTATATATACAAACATACCACATAAACAACAACAACTTGTATAAGCTCATAATTGTAACATATTCTTTAACTAATATGTATATACTCTGAAATAAAATAAAATACCGTAGACTTATATTATAAAGTGATGTACTTATTATGTATACCTTCTTTATACATATTCTAATATTAACCCATACTTTTTCCTTCATAATAAAACTCAAGTATGCCCAACGTAGATCTGGGGCCATACTCTATATAAACAACCTTTTCATACAGGCTTTCCATTATATACAACTGACGTGACATAAGCCTACAATCAAAACCTATATATACGATTTTTTCTATAAGCGTATATCACATACGGTATCCTATATCTTTATATTGAACAAGTAACTTTCAAAATCTTGAATATACTACATATATATAATACACTTATATTTAAAATCGAATAGCATGCAAACCCTTCAACAATATATATATATATATACAACCTTATTTATAAACAGCAGACCCAAATGCAACATACACTATAAAACTATAAACTATAAAACAATATGTAATATTTCTTTTAAACTTAAATTTGTTATAACTGACAACCAGACCATTATATTAACAAATATATATAAAAACCTTATACTAAACTGGACGCACATATGAAATCCCATATATATATATATAACTTAGAAATTAACATTTATATATACACCGAGTATAGATATAACCATTGTAAAATAGATAACTTTATATACTTTAAACTATATAAACTGCAAAACTAAATACACTACTACAATATAGCCCAGATTTGATATATACATTAAATCAGAAATTTAAACATATATAAAGATAGGAAAACCAGTCTGCAAATATGGAGCTAACATGTATGTATGCTGTAACAACAATGTATACTTATAAGCTACCTAAATCATATAGCAACAAACATACTTCATATACTATATTTTGAAATAAAGTAGATATCAAATCTGAATGCATAGAAAAATTGAAACGGTGCAATTCAGAAAAATATAATAAGCTAATATATATACATATAAACAACCTGTAACTGTGTATATATATTAATAGAGCAAACACAAGTTACAGCTATATTTATATAATACTATATAACATATGTATACACTGACTATTTATAAACTTGTATACAAACAAACATGTTCTATATCCCCTATATAAACTTTTCAATATAAATAGAAGTTAAAACTTATATACTTATATATATAACAAATAGAAATTATGCAATATACATCAATACATCAGCTTACATCTAAGAAGATAGTAGGCAAAGCTATTCAAATGCACATAATATATGACTTATACATTATTATATATATACAACAACAAAAAACTTAGTAAACAAACTTGTTTATATAACGTACATGAATATATATAAACATCTTTATAACAGAGCAAATGAAAAGAGTAATATATATAACATATGTATATAAAATGTAAGTATCAATAAAATATACAAATAATACCAAGTGAAGGAAAGGTGGCTAGGAGTTAGCTGCCATTCGAGTTGTAGGGGTATGCTTTGATGAAGGGAAGGTGTGAGGCACGAGCTGAGTGTCGGTAGGCGGGTTGCTGGCTGCGGCTACTCGAGAAGGTGAAGTGATGGGCTGAAGGTGGAGGGGAAGCGGGACGCGCGTGGGATGAAGATGTGGAGCACGGGCAGATGGCTGCCATGATAGGAACATGAGAAAGCATAATAGGAACAGGGATTTGATATTTCTTTTCAAAGTTACAGGCGAAAGTGGAAGGAAAGTAAGGTATTGAAATTAATCTATATGTATTTCAAAGCCAATGAAATGAACAGGCTAAACGACAGAAGTCAAAGAAAAATGGAAACCGAAAGGACAACTCAAAAATATAAAAATTGAAACGTAGTGAATGACAAACGATAGGCATTGATTTTCTGAAATTAATAAAAGTAAGTGGCTGATTGAATAATACGGTAGGCGATTGAAAAGGCAGAGGATATAAAAGTTTGAATACGGAACCGATACGGAGTTGTTTCGCAGATTGAACCGCACATCGAATTCCAAAGTTGACAATTGAATATACCATAGAGATCAGCATGATGAGACGATCAAAACGATATACAGATATCAGTGGTACGATCATCCTATCAAAAGTCGATAATCAGTACTGAAAAATGCTGCTATTTCGTCGAAAATAAGATCGATGGAGCAATAACAGTCCAAATTTGGAGAAACGAAATATGACGTCTCACTCAGAAGATGAATTACAAATTTATTGTATAAAAATATTCAGGTTTGGAAAACTTTTTATTATCATCAAATTTTTAGCTGATATAAATTGGAATAAAATTACACTAGAAAATAAACTTCCAAATTTTTAGATGAAAATTTACCAGTTGCAATGTCTAATTAGACGTATTTCAAATATTAAATCTTTATTTCAAAATTTTATTGTTTAAAATTTCACACAAATTCAATTAATAGAACCACTGAAATTTACGGGTCGTTACACTGACATAGTTTATACTCAGAATAGGATAATTGTTGACCACCGGAGCTTCTTGAACTCCTCCTACAAAATTTCCTCCAACCACTCCAGCAGCAACACCCGCCTGCATCATATTCACGAAAAACTGATACATAGCTCCCATATCAACTTGCGGGACTCCAGCACCCACATTTCCTGCTTGTGCCTGACCTTGATTCCTTCTCGTATTTGGTCTGGCGTTACCATTTGTTGTGGAGCTTCCCCCAAGATTCACTCTTCCACTTCTAGCATCCATATCTATATTCAAGCCTCGTGATATACAGAAGAATAACATAAGAGAGATAAAAGAATAGATATATAGCATATACTTATATATATCAAATACAAGTACGTTACTATAGTGTTATCCCATACCCCGATCTTATTTCTAATTCCTTAGGATATTATTTTCAAAAATTATTTTAGTTTAAAGTTTTCATAAACCTATGCTCTGATACCAAGTAGTAACATCCCCTATTTTGAGGCCCAAAGCTAAGCGCTACAGATGATGCAGTCATCTATAGTATCAACTTCCGACGATAGAATACGGCTATGTTAATGGTACCATAATATCATAAGCATATGAATATGAAATAAAATCACAGATTTCAAAAAACAACATTTTTGGTTACATTTTCAAAACATATTCCACATTCAAATTACAGAATCCCATCGCTTTCCTAGGTTCAGATAAAATATAATTATTACAGAAATACACCAACAGCTACATATGAAGATGCCCCTTTGGTTGACCAGAGTACTATATAGTCATAACTGACTTAATACAACACAGCGGAATACAGCAAACAAAATAGCAACTCCTAAATAGCTATCCATCAGCCACCTGCTAGCCTCCGGAAGCTTTATTCACAAACCTACTAAATACCAGAAAATTCTCAAACCTTATCCTACTCAAATCAATTTTGAGCACTCAAGAGTTTAAGGGGGAAAACATAAACTTCGAACCAGACATAAAGCGTGGTGTGAATAATACTTTACATCTCGGTTATTTGATATTAAGTGAGACCACGTCGCTTGGCGGAACGGGTTTCCCTTCACTAATATCCTTTTAAAAAATATCTTTTGCAAATCATAATCCTATAACCAAAACTGGTTAAAACTATAAAGCATTATCATGTAAACATACATATCAGGTAACAAATGGGCTATTTGTCTGAACATTATAGTTTTGTTTGGCTAACCACTAACCTTTGGCTAACTTGGGCCTACCAGACAATATAAACAAATAATATAACATCGGTTAGATACTCCTCTTCTGGATTGTCTGTCCTTAATTTACTTCCTCCAGGTCAACTGATCCTAATGGTTTTGCGGGCTCACCAATAACCTACTTCTGTACAAATATATTCCTTTCAGTGTGTAACATCATTATAGGCTTACTTGTGACAAACCCTACACACGGAATTTTGGACTAAATTAGCAAAGGGCTAATAGGTAATGTATAGGGCGCAACCCTATACCAGTCCCATTGGATATACAAATATCTAAGTCATTTTACTTAGGGTAATCTTCCCTTAAATTTTCCTTGAAAACCTTTTCTTCTCAAATTGATTTAAACCTTCAAATCATATTTTAAACAAGGAAAATAAATTCTATGCTTTACTCAAATCACCTTGCCATGGTATATATATACTTTACACAAATATTTGTTGATGAAAACATTTTTAAACTTTGAAAGTACCCATTTCGATCCCATTGAAAGTATCCCTTTCGAAACCAAGTAAACCCTTTATAACCTAGGATGAAAGGCCTAAACATTCCTTTCGAAACCATTCATATAAACCTTTTGAAACCATTGAAAAACCTTTCCTTCGAAAGTTATAAAACATTAGACATCATATCTTTAAAACCCTTAAACATTGCCTTTCGAAAACATTGGAAAACCTTTCCTTTCAAACCTTTCGAAACCATTGGGGAACCACCCCTTCGAAACCTTCATTAAAACCTTTCAAAAACATTAAAACATCAAACCTTTCGAAACCACTTGGGCTCAAGTAAAACATGTGGAAAATCTTTCGAAACCATTTAAAACTATCTCCTTCGAAACCTTTGTGTTCTACCTTCAACGGAACAAAAGGGTCATAAAACATTTAAGTCGACTCTGTCCCACACAGTGTACTACTATCGGCCCTACCAAGCAACATCTACCTACACAAGCTCGATCGGGAGATAGGTAAGATCCGACAGAAGCACTAAATTCCTCTTGTTCTGAGAATCAAATTAGTTCTATGTTGGACAGGTCATCGTATTAATGACCAAGAAAACTCTGGAAAAGAAGCAAGCTTCAACGCTCCCAAGACAACAGAGCCATCATTGTGGGGAGGGTAAAGAGCATCCAACGCAAAGCGACCTTTCATTCACACACTCTTTCGAAAGCATTTCCTAAGTAAAGAAATGATGGTGCCAAAACCAACCCTTCGAAAGCATTGGAGAAGTGGCTTGGATTTTTTAAAAACAAAGTTACCCTTTCGAAACCATTTGCTTCGAAAGGTAGAAGCGGCAACTAGGGGTTTCGACCTCTTCGAAAGCATTTACTTAAAACAAAAGGCGCAACTTCTTTGAAACCATTTCTTTAAAACATTTTGACCCAGTCGAAGCCAACCAGGTCGAAAGCATACCCTTCGAAAGCAAAGCAGGCGCGTTTTCATTTAAAAGCAAAGCAGCGTTTCGACCCCCTCGGAACCAATAGCTTCGACCCAGTACCTTCCTCCTAAGTTCAATCCACTATGTACCAAGTATTTGATATTATGTACATTGGTTTCGATGATGGCAGAGGCGGAACTACTAAGTCGGAACCCCAGGTGCCGAAAGTGGCGAAACAGGTAAAAAGCCTATTTAAACCGAATTTTATCTTTTTAAAGTAATCTTTTCAACTTACCTGCCTTGTTTGTTAAAATATGATTGGTTGCAAATTTTCTTTTCCAAAAACACTGCCGAAATTTCAGAATTAAACAATTAAATAATTTACAAAATACCCCTTCTCCTTTTATAAATATATAAAACATTTAAGTCCTATACCTTAAATAATTTTATATATCTACTAATTCACTTAGGAAAATTCTATGAAAATTCTAGAAAATCAATTTTTAATATGTTTTCCAACATATATTAATTTCAGACCCAAAACATAAATGATTTAGCCGTAAATTATTTAAACCAAAATAACCATTTTCTTCACTAGGAAATTAATATTAAATCCACACAAATTCAGAAAATTATGAAAATTGAAACTCATCTCTAAAATATCATTTCTGCTCTAAATCTAAAATCTCATGGCATTTGGACGTCATTTAATAGAGTTTTCACATCAAACATATCATAAAACCTATATGAATAAGCATAAATAATCAACAAGCATATATAAACATTTAATCATTCAAAAACATGGCATAACCTTGCAAAATAATTCTGATTAACCTTAAAACCGAAACAATAGAAAATATGAGATGTAGTCATTATTCACCTTAGCTTTGTGAGTTCGAGATTTGAATGGTAAATTGTTGATTTGCTTCTTCCTTTAGCTTTTCTTCCTCTTTTATCTTCTAATGGTGACCGACCTCTATTTTAAATTTTGGATTATGAAATAAACATGTAGTATGAGATACATGAGGGTTTAGGGTATATGGTTATGTCTTATTCCTATTTTACCCTTTCTCTATTTCATTTAACTCTTCTTTAGTTCATTTGTTAACGTGGCACGGCTACCCCCAATTAATCACAAATCTCAATCCCATAATTATCACTTTATTTTATTTAATTTAACTAATTAAATATCCTAAATAATGTTACTAAAAATTACGGTCATTACATAGACTCAACTGCGGGACACGAATTGTTATCTTTTATGGATGAGTACTCAGGATATAACCAAATCGCGATGCACATTCCCGATCAAGAGCACACCTGTTTCATTACTGATGTTGGATTATATTGCTATATGGTAATGTCGTTTGGACTAAAGAATGCAGGAGTGACCTAACAACGCTTAGTCAGCGGAATGTTTAAAAATCAGATCGGAAAAACGATGGAGGTATATGTGGATGATATGCTTGTGAAGTCACAATGGTCTAGGGACCACATTAGAGACCTAACGTAAATGTTCGATATTCTCCGATACTACAAGACAAAAATTAATCCTTTGAAGTGTTCTTTTGGCGTAGCATTAGGAAAGTTCTTGGGTTTCATCGTTAATGCCCACAGAATTAAAGTTAATCCCAAGAAGATCCAAGCTATTCGCGACATCCAAGCACTAAAGACTATTAAACAAGTATAGAGCCTGAATGGGAAGGTTGCCGCCCTAAGCCGATTTAGTTCCAGAGATACTGATAAATGCATTCCTTTCTTTGACTTGACTATGAATCATATGGTGCTAGTGAATTGCATCTCAAACGATTAAGGGAAAATACCCATTTAGTAGGAGCGATAAAAGAGTTAATGAACAATTTAAATATACAGATGTATGCAATTTAAAGTCTAATGATACCAAAATGGATCCACTTATTTCATCAAATTCATAGATGAATTATCATAGAAACAAACATGTGTATTTAATACACAAGTAGTTTATTTATGATAAGTTCATTGAATATAAAACCGAAGTTGAAAGCATAATACGCAATGAAATAAAAGAATTCAATTTGATCAAATAAGTGAGTGTATTGGAAAAGGTTCCCAAAATACCTAAAAATGAATAAGATTCAATCTCAAAAGTCACTCCTCTCTATGATACTTAATGATACATCTACGGTGTAATCGAAGTTTGTTGGAAAAAGTATGATTGATGATGAGTGAAGTTAACTTCTTTCTGTAAAGACATATACTTAAGAGTAAGTACATAGGTTAAATTTCATTTCATTTAAAGCATATTCACAAGATCATACAAGCTCCTACATTTCCTAGGTCAAGGATTTGTCAGGTTGTGTGAGTTGAGAGGCCGCACATAATATTTGCTCGTGAGGGATCTTGTGTGCACCACCCCAAAGGAATTTGGAAAGAACCACCATTGGTTGACCAATTTACGTCTCCCATAAACTCAAAATAAAATCAATTTTATAAGTTTATAAAGGCGGTTCATAAAATGTCTATGAATGCCTACTCTATCATACTAAGAAACAGTTGTTGTTTAAAGAAGCACTAACTTCATGACAAAGGAATTTCTTTTAGAAATTATTGGTAAAAAAATAGACTTGGATACGATCTAAAGGTAAAACTGATTACGTAAGATGATATGAAATTAACCAAGCCTAAAAGGGCACAACACATTAGAATGTCCATTAAGAATTCTTGCACAGTAAAGAGAAAATATGAGTTTCTTATCAGTGTTTGAAAAAGAATTTCCTCAATTGTCAATAAGCCATAAAGAGTATTGACTCTGTCATATTGCACGATGCACAAATTCGGCATGCATTTGAAGTACATTATCAAGTTATGATTTTGATAGTTTTATCCTAGGGATATGATCCATTGGCCATGAATATGTCTTCAAGAAGAAAACCAATGCAATTGGAATGTAGCAAGCAAAGTCAATAAGAATAACATCCTAATTTTCAATTATTGAAATTAACAGAGTAAATTCTTTATTCAATGTTGTAATGCCCCGGCTCCAATGATCAAATTATCAAAGGGAGTTTACCATTCGATAGCTTTGATTAAAAGCTACGAAAGGAGCTATCTCTAGTACACACTACTTTGGGTCCTGTAACATCCCCTATCTTGAGGCCCGAAGCTAAGCGCTACAAATGTTGCAGTCATCTATAGTATTAACTTTCAGCGAAAAATACGGTAATGTTAATGGTATCCATAATATCAGAAACACTTAAATATGAAACTAAATCACAGATTCCAAAAACAACATACTTTACCGATTACATTTCAAAACATGTTTCATATTCCATTACACAATCCCCAAAATGTATCCCAGGTTTTGATCAAATATAATTACTACAAAATATACCAAGAGCGACATATGAAGATGCCCTCTTGGATGATCAGAGTACTAAATAGACAAAAACTATCTTAATACATCACAGCAAAAATAGAAATAAAAATAACGACTCCTAAATAGCTATCCATGCCTCCTGCACATATTCGGAAGCTTTATTCGTCCACCTACTAAAACCTGTAAATCCTCAACTCTCAACCTACACAAATCATATTTTAAGCACCCGAGAGTTTAAGGGGAAAATATGAACTTCGAGTCAGACATAATGCCTGGTGCGAATAATACTATACATCTCAGTTTACTAATATTGAGTGAGACCACGCCGCTTAGCGGAACGAGTTTCCCCTCACTAATATCCCTTTTTAAAACATATCTTTTAGAAACCAAAATCCTGCAACCAAACTGGTTAAAGCAATAATAGCAATATCATGTATGCATACGAATCAGTTAATCAATGGACTATCTGTCTGGACATTATAGTTTTGTTTGGCTAACTACTAACATTTGGCTGACTCGGGCCTACTAGACAAAATAAACAAATAATCTAATTTCTGTTATATACTCTGCGAGACAGTTTGTCCCTAACTTACTTCTCCCAGGGTCAACTGATCCTAATGGTTTTGCGGGCTCACTAATAACCTATCTTTACTCTGTATATTCCTTTCTGTGTGTAACATCAATTTAGTCTTACCTGTGACAAAGCCCTACACACTGGAATTTTGGACTTATATTAGCTAGGGGCTACTAGCTAAAGTATAGGGCGCGACCCCATACCAGTCCCATCTGGTATTCTAATATCTGAGTCATTTACTTATGGTCAACCACCCCATCAAATTTTCCTTGAAAACATTTCTTTCAAATTAATTTAACCCTATAAATCATACTTAAACACGGAAAATATACCCTATGCTTTACTAAAATCACTTTGCCATGTAATCTATACTTTACACAAAACATTGTTGATGAAAACATTCGAAACTTTTGTTTAAAATCTTTAAACAATCTCTTTCGAAACCTTTGAAAGTACCCCTTTTGATACAAGTAAACTACTTTACGTTATAACCTTAGGCCGAAAGGCCAAAACATACCTTTCGAAACCATTTACAATAAACCTTTCGAAAACATTGAAAGTATCCTCTCGAAAGCTTTATAAAACCTAGACATCCACTTTTCAAAACACTATAAACATGCCTTTCAAAAACATTGAAAACTCTCCATTTCAACACTAAGGTAAACCTTTCAAAAACACTGGGGAACCACCCCTTCGAAACCTTTATCATATACCTTTCGAAAGCATTAAGTCCTTTACACAAATCAAGCCTTTCGAAAGAATAGGGTTCAAGTAAAAATATGTAACATGGTTTCGAAATCATTTAAAACCATTCCTTTCGAAACCTTGGGTTTAACTTTCAAAATCTAAAAGGGGTTTAAAAAGAACTAAGTCGAAAGCAATTTCCTAAGTAAAAGAAGTGGATGGTGTCGAAACCATTCCCTTCGAAAGCATTGGAGAAGCGGCTCGGTATTTAAAGCGAAAGAACCCTTTCGAAGGCATTGCTTCGAAAGGTAGAATGCGGTAGCAGGGGTTTCGACCCCTTTGAAAGCATTTTCTTAAAACAAAGGCGGCAACCTCTTTCGAAACCTTCCTTTAAAACAATTAACCAAGTCGAAAGCTATCTCGTTCGAAAGCATTCATTTCGAAAGCAAAGCAAGGGGCATTTCCTTTTAAAAGCAAAACAAGGTCTCGACCCCTTCGAAAGCCCTATTTTGACTCTATACCTTTCGTCTATCTCCAATCCACTATGCACCAAGTCTTGATACCACGTATATTGGTTTCGAACTAGTTGGAGGCGGAAGTATGTAGTCGAAAGCTAGCTGCCGAAAGTGGCGAAACAGCAAACCCTTGTAAAAACTGATTTTTGGCATTAAAAAGCAATTTCTTTTCAACTAACCTACTTATTTTTCATCATAATTGGTTGCCAATTTCTTTTCCAAAATCTTTTCTAAATGTGCTGCCGAATTTAAGATATTAACAATTTAAAACATTTACAAATTGCCTCTTCTCTTTTTATAAACATATAAAACATTTAAGTCTCATACCTTAAATAATTTTATTTACTTATTAAAACACTTAGGAGAATTCTACAAAAATTTCCATAAATCACTTTTAATATGTTTTCTACATATATAAATTTCTGACCCAAAGCTAACATATAATAGCCGTAATTAATTTTAAACCCAATTAACCATTTTCTTCACTAGAAAATTCATAATAAATCCACATTAATTCAGAAAATTATGAAACTTGAAACCCAACCCTAAAATATTATTTCTGACCTTATATCAAAATCACAAGGCATTTGGATGTCATTTAATAGGTTTTTCAAGTTAAACCTTAACATAAAGTCTATAAGAAATAGCATAAATCATCAACAAGCATATATATCCTTTTAAACAATCAAAACATGGCAAATCATTTGCAAAATAAATTCGGATCTCATCTAAAACCGAAAATAATAAAATGAGATGTAACATATTATTCACCTTTAGCTTGTGATTATGGTGTTTGATATTGGCTTCTTGAATTAGATTGATTAAGCTTCCTTCCTCTTGATTCTAGCATATCTTTCTCTTGCTTTCTCCTAATGGTGGCCGGCCTCTTCTTAGATTTAGTTTGTTTATGTATGTGTAAAATGAAAGTGGCATGAAGGGTTTAAGGAATATGAATATAACTTATCCCTATTTTTCCCTTATCTAATAGCCTTTCCTATTTCATTTTAATTCCCTTTAGTTCATTGTTTAACTAGGCATGGCTACCCTTCTACTATTCAAATACCAATTCCCTTAACCAATTACATTATTTCATTTAATTTAACTAATTAAATGTCCTAAATAATGTTAATCAAAATTAGGGTCATTACAGACTCCGCTCCTTAAGAATTTCGTCCTCGAAATTACGATAACTTACACATCAAGTCAATCATAAAGGTAAAACATACCATGAAACAAGTCAAGATAAGCTTCTCTACTCCTGCTCTCAGTTTTCCAAGTATAGTCTCTCTCGTCGTCGCTCCACTGGACTTTAACTAATCTGACTGTCTTATTCCTTAGCCTCTTCTCATCTCGCGACTATATGAACTGGCTTTCTAACTATAGTTAAATTTGGTTCCACTACTAAGTCCTTTAATATAGTTGGTGCTGTAATAGTCTCCGGATCGCAAATACACTTCCTTAGATGAGAAATATGAAAAACATCGTGGACTCCTGCCAAATTATTCGGTAACTCTACCCTATATGCGAGTTTCCCGATCCTTTCTACAATAGGAAATGGTCCTATAAATCTTGGCGCATTTTTCTGATTTTCCAAATCGAATTACACCTTTCATCGGTGATACCTTGACGAAAACATAATCTCCAACCGAGAACTCTAAGTCTTTACTTCTCCTATTAGCATAACTCTTCTGCCTAGACTGAGCTTTCTCATTCTAACTCTTATTAACTCAATCTTTTCTGCAGCTTCTCTAACCAAATCCAGACCAAGAACTAACCTATCCCTGGTCACTAACCAACAAACGGGAGATTTGCATGGCCTTCCATACAAAGCTTCAAATGGTGTCATCCCTATACTAACCTGATAACTGTTGTTATACGAAAACTTGACTAAATGTAGATGGTCTTCCCATGATCCCCCAAAATCTAGCACACAAGCTCTTAACAAATCTTCTAAGACTTTGTTAACTCTTTCTGTTTGCCCATCTATTTGCAGATGGTAAGCGGTACTCATCTTGAGCTTGGTACCTAAGGTATCCTGTAGACTCTTTCAGACATCGCTAGTGAATAAAGAATCCATGTCACTTATTATACTACT
The DNA here is from genome assembly GCA_030737815.1 of Allium fistulosum. Taxonomy (NCBI): domain Eukaryota; kingdom Viridiplantae; phylum Streptophyta; class Magnoliopsida; order Asparagales; family Amaryllidaceae; genus Allium; species Allium fistulosum. The sequence goes on along the minus strand of CM060901.1, from coordinate 536,816,722 downwards.
AGGAATTCCATGCAGTCCAACTATATTCCTCTTAAATAACTTAGCAAAAACAGGTGTCGTTCCAGTTGACTTGACTGGTATGAAATGGGCACTCTTAGTCAACCTGTCCACTACAACCCATATACTTTCATTTTCTCGATTTGACCTAAGCAGACTGTCTATAAAATCCATTGAGATAGAATCGCATTTCCAAACTGGAACCTGTAAAGGCTGAAGTAACCCACTTGGTTTCTGATGTTCGGCTTTTACCTATTGATAGTTCAAACATTGTTTCACTCATAGGCCTATATCTCTCTTCATACCTTCCCAGAAGAAACTTCTCTTCATATCCTAATACATCTTAGTTCCTCCCAGAATAGTGAACTTCAAACAATGACATTCCTCAAGAACTTCCTTCCTAATGTTTCCCACATTTGGAACACATAGTCTTCCTTTCTTCCTTAACCACCCATTCTGGTCAAGACTGAAATCTTGCAAGTCATCGCTCTCTGTTCCATCCCTTAATTTTCTAATCCGTTCAACTAATAATGGATCCTCCTTCTGCTTAGAAGTGATCTTTTCGATCATCACCGGTTGAACTTCTAAACATGGTAACATAGCAGTTTCCTTACTAGACCTAGCCTCAGATCTCCACTGTATCTTGCATGTAGTCAATGCTTCTAAATCTTTCCACTTAGTTATCATTGCTAACACTGCATTTTGATATTTTCTGCTAAGTGCATCCGCAACCTTGTTGCCTTTTCTTAGTGTGTACTCAATACCAAAGTCATAAGCGGCTAAAAACTATAACCACCTCTGATGTCTAATTATTTAACTCTTTCTAAGAGAATAAATACTTCAGTGACTTATGATCCGTATACAGCTCAAATCTCTCTCCCAAAAGGTAGTGACTCCACACCTTAAACACAAAAATTACCGCAACTAATTCCAAATCATGCGTTGGATATCTAACCTCATGCGGTCTAAGATGTAGAGAAGCATAGGCAATTACTTTACCTCTTTACATTAACACAGCTCCTAACCCTGTTCCACATGCATCTGTATACACTACTAAATCCTGATTCCCTTCTGGAACAACTAGCACAGGTGCATTTGTCAATAAGTGGTTTCAATCTCTGGAATGCATCCTCACACTTATCAATCTAGACGAATTTCACATCCTTTCACGTTAGTTTGTTCATCGATGTCGCTATCCGCGAAAAATCCTTTATGAATCTCCGATAGTACCCAGCTAATCCAAGAAAACTCTTTATCTCAATCACTATCTCGGGCCCTTTTCAATTATTCACTGCCTCGATCTTAATTGAATCTACGGACAACCCTTTTTCTGAGACTACATGACCAAGAAACTTCACTTCCTTCTTCCAGAAATGACACTTCAAAAATTTTGCCTTCGGTTGATGCTGTCTCAACGTCTCAAGCACCACTCTAAGATGAACTTCATGCTCTCCTTCGTCTTTAGAGTGTACCAAAATATCATCTATAAAAACTAATACGAACCTATCCAAGTGCTCTCGGAAAATTCGGATCATTAATCTACAAAGAATTCTGGCGCATTTGTTAGTCCGAATGACATTACTAACCATTCGTACGATCCATATCTTGTCATAAACGCCGTCAAAGGAATACTATCCTATGCCACTCTAAGCTGATGGAACCCTATTGCTAAATCCAACTGGGAAAATAATTTAGCTCCACTCAACTGGTCGAACAAATCGTCAATTCTAGGAAAAGGATATCGATTCTTTATCGTCTTCTCATTCGACTTATGATAATTGATACACAACCTTAACGATCCATCCGGCTTCTTGGAAAACACTGCGGCTGCTTCCCAAGGTGAACTGCTTGGTCGGATAAAATTATTGCCTTCCAAATCCACCAACAGCATCTTTAACTCCCTCATCTCGGTAGGCGTCATTCTACTTAGCGGTCTACTCACTGGTTCTGCTCCTGGTACTAAATCTATCTGAAACTCAATAGCTCGTTTCGGCGGCAATCCTACTACAGGTTCAAAGACATCTGCGAATTCTCTAACAACGAAAACTCGATTCAACTTGTCTTCTACCTTCATAACACCCAACAAAGCATTAACCTCAATACTAGGGTTTTCTATAGAGTATGTCATCCGATCACTACACTCAGGGTGTCGAAGCGATATTTTCCGATCATGGAAAAATATGCTAGCATCATATTTACTTAACCAATCCATACTCAAAATAATTTTGAACCCTACGAAATAAAACACATGCAAACTGCAAACAAATATATGACCTAACAATTCAAGCTCTAAGTGGTCACATCTCATCCTAAGAGTCGCATACCCTCCTATTGGATTTGCAACCCTTAAGGAAGTAACTAGGTATGAGGGTTCTAGGTTAAGCTTATCTACCAAACAATGAGATATAAAAGAATGTGATGCACCCGTATCAAATAGAACTCTAACTGATACACCATAAATCAAAAGCGTACCTCCCAACATAGCTTTTCCCCTCTCCTCTGCTGTTGGTCTCGAGGTAGCGGGTTCTAATGCAAACACCTTTCCTTTTCCTCCTTGGCTGGCTCCTTGCACTGGTTCTTATAGTGCCCAATCTGATCATGGTTGAAACACCTTACTCCTTTCTTCTCGGCAGTTTTCTTTCCTTTGCTAGTCCGGCATTCATGAGCATAATGTCCTTTCTTATCACACTTATAACTGACAACTTCTACCTTCCCTTTCTTAGCAGCTCCACTCTTCTGAGCTCCTTTCTTATGGAAAAACTTTCTCTTCTGACTCTGCCCTCCTTGAGCTTCCTTTGCCTTATTTCTTTCAAGAAAAGCAAGCATCTCTTCATGCCTGAAGGCCATCTCAACAATAACATCACATGGATCCCTAATACACGATAATGTGGCCTTAGCAAGCTCAGGCTTTAACCGACAAATGAATTTCACATTCCTCTTAATCACAGTATCAACCGTAGCATAGCCATATCTCGCTAGCTCCTCAAACCTTGTTGCATACTCAAGTACAGTCATGTCTCCCTGCTCAAATTCAGCAAACTTCCTAAGTAGAGTATACTTAGCAATCTACGACATAAGCCTTTCTTCAAACCTCCTCTTGAACTCAGCCCAAGTCATATTCTCCGCATTGACTCCAACAGTAACACTGTTCCACCAATACAGTGCCGCTCCTTGTACCTGTCTAGAAGCGAGTCTCCTTTTCTGCTCATCATTGAGCCCCAAATCAGCGAAAATCCTCTCACAATGAAGTAACCAATTCTCCACTTTGATTGCATCTTCAGTACCAATAAATGGCTTTCCTCCCAACCGAGCATAATATCTACTCAAAACAGCATAGTTATTGACCACTGGAGCTCCTTGATTTTCTCCTCCAGCATTTTCTCCAACTACTCCAGCAGCAACTCCTGCTTGCATCATGTTTACAAAGAACTGATACATTGCTCCCATATCAACTTGCGGGACTCCAGCACCCACATTTGTAGCTTGTGCCTGACCTGGGTTCCTTCTGGTATTTGGTCTGGCATTTCCATTAGTTGTGGTGCTTCCCCCACCAATGTTAACCCTTCCACTTCTAGCATCCATATATGCATTCAAGTCTTCATAAGATACAGGATAATAGCCTAATATAGATGGGAGAATAGAGATAAAGTGTATACTTATATATAGCAAATACAAGTACGTTACTATAGCATTATCCCATATGCCGATCTTTTTCTCTAATACCTTAGGATTATGTTTTCAAAATTATTTTAAGTTTAAAGTTTTTCATAAACTTATGCTCTAATACCAAGTTGTAACATCCCTTATCTTGAGGCCTAAAGCTAAGCACTACAGATGCTGCAGTCATTTATAGTATTAACTTCCGTTGACAAAATACGGAAATGTTAATGGTATCTATAATATCAGAAACACATGAATATGAAACAAAATCACAGATTCCAGAAACAGCATACTTTACTGATTACATTCCAATACATGTTTCATATTCCATTACACAATCCCCAAAATGTATCCTAAGTTTTGATCAAATATAATTATTACAAAATACGCCAAGAGCGACATATGAAGATGCCTTCTAGGACGATCAGAGTACTAAGTATACAAAAATTGTCTTAATACATCACATCACAAATAGAAATAAAAATAATGACTCCTAAATAGCTATCTATGCCTCCTAAACGTCTTCGGAAGCTTTAGTCGTCCACCTACTAAAACCTATAAATCCTCAACTCTCAACCTACTCTCATATTTTGAGCACCCGAGATTTAAGGGGAAAACATGAACTTCGAGTCAGACATAAAGCATGGTGTGAATAATACTATACATCTAGGTTTACTGATATTGAGTGAGACCACGCCGCTTAGCGGAACGGGTTTCCTCTCACTAATATCCCTTTTTAAATCATATCTTTTGCAAATCAAAATCCTACAACCAAACTGGTTAAAGCAATAATAGCAATATCATGTATGCATACAAATTAGGTAATCAATGGACTATATGTCCGAAAATTATAGTTTTGTTTGGCTAACTACTAACATTTGGCTGACTTGGGCCTACCAGACAAAATAAACAAATAATCTAACTTCCGTTATATACTCTTCTGGACGGTCTGGCCCTAACTTACTTCTCTCAGGGTCACCTGATCCTAATGGTTTTGCGGGCTCCCCAATAACCTGTCTTTACTCTGTATATTCCTTTCTATGTGTAACATCATTTTAATCTTACCTATGACAAAGGCCTACACACTGGAATTTTGGACTTATATTAGCTAGGGGCAACTAGCTAAAGTATAGGGCGCGACCCCATACCAGTCCCATCTGGTATTCTAATATCTGAGTCATTTACTTAGGGTCAACTACCCCATCAAATTTTCCTTGAAAACATTCTTTCAAATTGATTTAACCCTATAAATCATACTTAAACAAGGAAAATATACCATATGCTTTACTCAAATCACTTTGCCGTGTTATCTATACTTTAGACAAAACATTGTTGATGAAAACATTCGAAACCTTTGTTTAAAACCTTTAAACAGTCTCATTCAAAACCTTTGAAAGTACCCCTTTCGATACAAGTATACTACTTTACTTTATAACCTTAGGCCGAAAGGCCAAAAGATTCCTTTCGAAACCATTTACAATAGACCTTTCAAAAACATTGAAAGTATCTTTTCGAAAGCTTTATAAAACCTTAGACGTCCTCTTTTCAAAACCCTTTAAACATGCCTTTTGAAAACATTGAAAACCCTCCATTTAAACACTAAGGTAAACCTTTCGAAAACATTGGGGAACCACTCCTTCGAATCCTTTATCATATATCTTTCGAAAGCATTAAGTCATTTACACAAATCAAACCTTACGAAAGCATTGGGTTCAAGTAAAAATACATGGTAGTTTCAAAACCATTTAAAACCATTCCTTTCAAAAAACCATGGGTTTAACTTTCAAAATCTAAAAGGGGTTTTAAAAGAACTAAGTCGAAAGCAATTTCCTAAGTAAAAGAAGTGGATGGTGTCGAAACCATTCCATTCGAAAGCATTGGAGAAGCGGCTCAGGGTTTAAAGAGAAAGAACCCTTTCGAAGGCATTGCTTCGAAAGGTAGAATGCGACAGCAGGGATTTCAACCCCTTTGAAAGCATTTTCTTAAAACAAAGGCGGCAACCTCTTTCGAAACCTTTCTTTAAAACATTAACCAAGTCGAAAGCTATCTCATTCGAAAGCATTCTTTTTGAAAGCAAAGCAAGCGGCATTTCCTTTTAAAAGCAAAACAAGGTCTCGACCCCTTCGAAATCCATGTTTTGACTCTATACCTTTCGCATATCTCCAATCCACTACGTACCAAGTCTTGATACCATGTGTATTGGTTCCGAACTGGTTGGAGGCGGAAGTATGTAGTCGAAAGGTAGCTGCCAAAAGTGGCGAAACAACAAATTTAGAAACTGATTTTTGACTTTAAAAAGTAATTTCTTTTCAGCTAACCTGCTTATTTTTCATCATATAACTGGCTGCCAATTTTTATTCCAAATCTTTTCTAAAAGTGCTGCCTAATTTCAGAGATTAACAATTTAAAACATTTACAAATTGCCCCTGCACCTTTTATAAACATATAAAACATTTAAGTCTCATACCTTAAATAATTTTATATACTTATTAAAACACTTAGGAAAATTCTACAAAAATTCCCATAAATCACTTTTAATATGTTTTCCAACATATATAAATTTCTGACCTAAAGCTAACATATAATAGCCGTAATTAATTTTAAACCCAATTAACCATTTTCTTTACAAGAAAATTCATAATAAATCCAAATTAATTCAAAAAATTATGAAACTTGAAACCCAACCCTAAAATAATATTTCTAACCTTATATCAAAATCGCAAGCATTTGGATGTCATTTAATAGGTTTTTCAAGTTAAACCTTAACATAAAGTCTATAAGAAATAGCATAAATCATCAACAAGCATATATATCCTTTTAAACAATCAAAACATGGCAAATCATTTGCAAAATAAATTCGGATCTCATCTAAAACCGAAAATAATAAAATGAGATGTAACATATTATTCACCTTTAGCTTGTGATCATGGAGTTTGATATTGGCTTCTTGAATTAGATTGATTAAGCTTCCTTCCTCTTGATTTTAGCATATCTTTCTCTTGCTTTCTCCTAATGGTGGCCGGCCTCTTCTTAGATTTAGTTCATTTATGAACGTGTAAAATGTAAGTGGCATGAAGGGTTTAGGGAATATGAATATAACTTATCCCTATTTTGCTCTTATCTAATAGCCTTTCCTATTTCATTTTAATTCCCTTTAGTTCATTGTTTAACTAGGCACGACTACCCTTCTATTATTCAAATCCCGATTCCCTTAACCATTTATATTATTTCATTTAATTTAACTAATTAAATGTTCTAAATAATGTTAATCAAAATTAGGGTCATTATAGGTCAACGCAGATATGTTAATCATATATGAAACAAATCGTACGTTCTCTCGATGCAAAGCATCATGTACGAGTTACCTAGACTGGATAATACAGTATTAAAGACACAAATGAAAATTTCTTAACTAACAGAATCAGAGTTAATAGAAATGATGACTTTTAATCAAAAAAATTGGTATATTATTTCATATATACAACTCATCCCACAAATATATCACATCGACCGATAGAATGAAATCTCAATATAAGTACAAGTAAAGTAAATACCCGCCATTATCATCTGCTCCAACTCCATATCATAGCCTACAAGGCACATATAATTATAATTTGACCCATAAAACAAGCCCTGTCTGACTTGAGGTTGTTAGATACATAATGAACCCTGAGTTAGGCTAGAAATCTAGCTGAGATTACAATAGGACAATAATAATACATACAAGTGTAGTGTTGGGTGTATATGTGACATATCAACAAAACGTGATGTCACTCACACTATACAAAACCCACACCCTATCATCAATTAAAATAATGTAAATTTACCAAGGTCATGTCATAATTCAAAGTGACTCATAGTTGCAACTCTAGTCAACTGGGATATCACATCTCATTCACACCCATAAGTTGCAATTAATTTAAATTTAAGTACACTGTTTTCATATTACATTAATCTAATTCCATTATTTACCATAATACATTATTTTTCAATTGTATACTAAACAATTAACAGTTGCATACACACTTAACAAGGTCGTTATATGCAAATGAGTGTTATATCTTAACTCTCTTCCTTGAGTCCCTAAGAAAAATACTCGTTGGTAATCCCTTCTGGATTAACACTCCACCAGATCGTTGGTAACCCCTTCTGGATTAACGCTCTACCAGACTAACTTCTTCGACAAGCCCATGCGGTCTTTTTTACCCGATGCTTACGACCAGTTATGAGTGTACTTCATACGATCCCTTTGTTGCACTACCTTTCCAGCTTCCAAAGATGTATACATTTTATGTGTTGTAGTCGCTGTTAATACACGGATATTGATTTTGATGACAACAACCATATAAATATAGGTACTAATGTTTTTACAAGTTGTATAGAATATTTTGCAAGAAGTTACACAGGTTTATTTAAGTATAGGATAATCAAGTTTGAAGACTGATCAGTAAAGAGACTAGAGATCAAGGTTCAGAGATGATCAAGACAATTGAAGGCTTGTGAGTTTGAAGACAAAGACATAAAAAGTTCAAGACTATAGATAATAGTCAATAGACATTAGATAAATTTGTTCAAATCCTTGAATAGAAACTTTCTTTTCTTTGAATGCTCTCTCATGAAAAATCTATTTTATTTTCAAAATATATTTCTACAAATATTTTATATACTAAAGTTTGAAAACAATTTTTAATGAAGTTACAAAATTTTAGAATTTTGAAACACTTTAAAAGTGTTGCTGTTTTTCCCAACTTATAAGGATATGTCGACATATCCTTCCCCAGTATGTCGACATATGTAATGTTGAAAAGTCTTTTAAAATTTGAAGCATTGTGTTTTTTGGCTCAATCTCTTTGTGAATGGACATGTCTCTTCAAACACTATGTAAAGGGGACAAGAAAATGGATTTTTCACTGGATTTTCACTCCATTCTTCTTACTCTAGATTCTCATCTTCAGATCCACTCAAATTTAATCTACTTCAGTAATTCATTCTCTATAATCTATTTACCGTCTTGCAAGTATTCAAATCATTCTTTCACCAATTCAAAGATCAAAGTGTTATAAAAGTGCTATAGGATATTCTATATTCAAGTTACAACTATTTGTGTTTAGAATCAACAACTCTCTACTACAATTTTGTGTAGGTGTGCTTGTTGCACGTTTAAATCAAGTGGGTGTGCTTGTTGCCCATTCAAATTAAGTGGGTGATCTTGTTGTCCGGTAAACCAAGAGAGTCTACCCTGAGCTTGAAAAGTCAGGAGGGTGCATCTTATTGCCTTGAAATCAAGATTGTATTTTAGTTTGCTTGCTACCTGATTAAACTAAACGTTGAAAGGAAATCTGTACTTATACTGTATAGGAATGGATGAAGGATTGGTCAATCTGAACCAGTATAAAACGCCTGATGTCATATCTCTCTTACTTTTACTTTATCTTTACTGCATATATGTGTGTGCGTGTGTGAATGCCTGTTAATATATATCTGTGTGTGTGTGTTTTGATTAAAATCTTGAAACTATTTCAAAAAGTTCTATATTAGTTATAAAACACTATTCACCCTCCTCTAGTGTTATAGCAGCCTTAAGATACGTCAAGACCAGTATACTTTATACTACACCATTTCTTACATTTACTATCAGAGCATTATGTTTTCAAAAACTTGTTATTTGATTTTTGAAAATTATAAATGCATAGTAATACTTGTAGTACACTTTCTAACGCTTTTGGAGAAGGACAATCAACTGTTAGAACCCTACTATTTAATGGTAATAATTATGCTTACTGGTCAAGTAAGATGAAAAATTATTTACAATCCAACGGCTTATATAATTGGAACATTACACAAAGTGAATACACGGAGTATTCATAATGGATAATAAACCAAAAGACACAAGCACTAAATAACTCAAAGGCTATGAATATTTTATTTTGCTTCTTAAATAAAAATGAATTTAATCGAGTTTCTATTTGTAAGTCTGCCTATGAGATTTGAAGAATATTGTAAGTCATACATGAGGGCACTAGTAAAGTAAAACAAAATAAGATTTCCATGCGTTCCAACCAGCTTCAACTTCTTAAAATGAAACAAAACGAGTCTATTTCTGATATGTATTCTGGATTTCAAGATATAGTTCATTCATTAATATCATTAGGGAAAATTTTCTCAACCAAGGATAAAGCTAGGTAAATCCTTAATTCATTTTCTTTAGAATGGTATAAGACATTAGCAATAGAGGAAGCCAATGATATTAGTGAATTAAAAATTGAAGAATTAAACAGTAATCTAATGCCCTATGAAGCACAGTTGCAAGGTAGAAAGGAAAGTAAGGTGACCAAAAAGAAATCAATTGCATTTAACTCAACAACCAACGATCAAGATTCGGATGGCGATGATAATGATGAGGAGATTGCTCTTATGACCTAGAATTTCAGAAAATTTCCAAAATACATAAAGATGAAGAACTTTCAAAAAACTAAAAATAAAAATTTTGAAAATGGAAAAGTATAAAGTATTTCGACTTTGGTGATTCTGGACATCTATAAAGAGATCGTCCGCATCAGAAGAAAGCAAAGAATTCATTGAATAACGATTCATTTAAAAATAGAAAAAGGGCTTTCAATGCAACTTTGGACAATTCTGATACAACATCCAGTGACAACGAACCTGACACTAAAAATATCAACATGTATTTCATGGTGATGAAAGATTAAACAAGTCAAACAAAGGAAACGGCGTAATCAGTACTTTTGCATTTCATATTTTATTCATTTTGAACGATTTTAAACTTTTAATTTTTTTTCAAATATTTAATATAGGAATAAATATACAATAATAACAATAAATATAAATATATATATATAATTATATATTTCTTTATTTCTTGAAAATTAAAGTTCTGACATATATGTTGACATATGCCACCAAGGTATGTTGACATATCCACATAAAATTTAAAGAATCTTTTCGGCTTTTGAACTTTCATCTCTTTTACATTCAATTGAAAGACACCTTTTTAGTTGTCATGTGTTCATTCAAAATCTATATATTCACATCATCGAACCTTATTTCCAACATACACTTTATTTCAAAAATCAAACAAATTCTTCACTCTCTTTCTTCCAAAAAAACTCATAATGTCCGCTTCAAATCAGCCATCTTCATCCAAAACCATTAGCCTTACCAAAAGAACCAAAAGTTAGCTTTTCAATGATAAGGAGTCCATTAAAACATACATTGAGCATTTAAAATTATTAAGGTTTTTTTGGGTAAGTTTGCTAATTTTAATGAATTTTATTCTTATTATTAACCCAAAAAATGAATCTACGCCCTGTATTAAGTGTGAAAGCACCAGCTCTGTTTATCAAGGCAAATAAAATAGAAAAAGCAATAGTAAATCACAGAAAAAGTAAAGAGACAAGAGATTTTTATAGTGGTTCGGCTGTTAATGAAGCCTACGTCCACTTTATAGCTTTTATTGATTAACTGCTATTACAAAGGAGTTTGGATTACAATATGATTCTTATTTCCTAAGTTAGATCAAGCCACCATTGTTAAAGACAACCGAAAGGATCCTAGTTGTCCTTTAATGGCTGTTGTTAGGGAGAAGAAGAGTGAAGAAACAATGGCAGAGTTTCAGTAGAGATCAGAGCAGATCCTTTTTTGTTGCAGATGGGATGGTATTTATAGGGGTTGGAAAGTTCTTGGGTCGAGAACCGCTTTGTCGGAAGCTTATAGTCATCATGCAGAGAGAGTTCATAAAGTTTGGAGCCAAAATTGGCCATCTTTTTGGATTAGTATCGATCCGACCCAATTGGATCGGTACCGATCCAAATCCTTAGCCAATTTTTGGCTCCGATTTATTTGGTCAAGCTTCTTACTTCATAATGATTCCCTTTGTGTAATGTCATAGCTTGTTAACTTGTTTTGATGATAATTCACTTGTGGGTTAGATTGAACTGTATTCTGAATTAGATAAACCTCCTCTTCTTGAACTCGGATGCTTGGAATGTAATCAAACTTGGTAGACAAGCTTAGTGGAGACATAGGAGTGTAAAACAGGTGAATATCAGATCCAATAAAGCAACATTTTCGATCGTACCGATCCAATTGGATCAGATCGGTACCGATCCGAAATGTTTGCATAAAAATGTCCCAAACTTCTTAGGATCTCTTATCTTGTATTTTTAGGCCTTCCGATCAAGTTTTGAGTCATTCTGGTTTAATCTAAATGTTCTAACTCCCATTGAATTCTATTGGGTTAAAAACCTGATTAATATTTACCCCTTAGAGTAAGCTTTTGTTAAAAACAAGGTGTGTCCTGGAATTGTTTTACTTTAGGTTTCTATTTTAAGGAGTTGCATTGGTCATATCTGGCCATTTTGAAAGGCTACCTATGACGTACTGGCTAACTGTCCAGTCCTTAGTGTGAATTCAATCGTTTGTAATTACGAAGTGATTTTGACTTGATAATTTGCAGAACGAATACGAACATCGAGTATGTCAAAAAGGGAAAATTCGAGATAGAGGTGTAAATTTGGATCAGTATCGATCAAAGTGCTTTATAATTTTTACACCATTCTCTTCCTTTTTATACAAGCAGACCCCCCACTTTTCTTCATTTCCATTTGATCATATCTCTCCAGTCCCCAACTTGCTGATCCAATCAGTCCATCCACTTGGTAGCTGTCGCCGTCGATCTTCCCCACCAACGCCATCTGCTACCGCTCCCTGGAGCCGTTGCTATCGTTTTAAGTGGGTCCCATCTTTGTGATCTCTCCCATTTTGAGGCATTGCCGATCCGATCCATCCAATACCCTAGTTTGGGTGTCTTGAATCAAAGATCAAATCACCTTTCCAAATTTTGAAGGTTGGTGATGTGGATTTTGGCGTATTACAACATTAGCGATCGGTGATGAAGTTGTGTTAGTGACGGATATATTGGATAATTCGACCTGATTGTGACTTTGTGGAAGAAGATAACAAATCGAGTATTGAATTTTTCATGGAACGAAGCTAGGGTATTGCCCTGGTGCTCGACCTATTTTGCTATCTTCATCCACAGAGTTAAAATTAACTTGCACCGAGTTACACAGTTGATCCCAGCACAGTGTCTTATGGATTGATTTTGGTTTTTCTAGGAGGTGATAATAGCTTGGGATAGCGTCCTGTGCACAGCTCATGCTATTATCACTTCCCAGAGAACTAAAATCGACTTATGTTGAGAATTCTCTACTCGATTCGGAACCATTGATCTATAGTTGCTCGCCTTGAATTGGTCCCGTCACTGCATAGTTGGTGTACCTGGAATAGGAAGGGCTTCCCGTATTGCTTCGGACAACGAGCCTGTTATCGATCGTCGATTGATAACGGGTAAGTATAGAAAAAACTGAAATTAACAGATGATACCGATCGCTCTTTCTGGTGTGAGTGAGCCATCTACACGGAATGTTTTGTTCATAGCATTTAGGATATTGAACCCATTCTCACTTAGATTACACATCACACACATCCTCGGTTAATACTTGGAATCGGGTCGGTGGTTGGTACACATCAATTATCTTTCGGATTTCAAGTATCAACTACGCTAGGGTCTATAGTTTAGAGATTAGGCGTACCTGACCGTTTTGAACACAAGCTTTCTTATATAGGATGACGCACAAATCTTCTCAGCATAAATCAGTTGAGGGGATCTCACCTCTTTCTGTAGCGGAGTCATCGTCGATTCCAGCTGGATCCACTGCTTCTATAACTTCAGGTCAATATGGTCGCCTGATTCCAGTCGGTCCCATCGTCGATCGCACTCCTCCAAACTTCAGAGTCTTTCTTGATCCTTTAAAGAAAGCTCCTTCAATCCTCACACACAGGATGTTGCGAAACATTTGCTCGTAATATGGTATCCTAGAGGATGATGTGCTTCTGCCATCGAGAGGAGAATTTGCCCATAGGCCACCTTCTGGATACATGGCTTGCCATTAATATACATGCATGTATGGTGTAGTGCCCCCGCTCAATCACTTCTTAATGACAACACTTCAGAACATAGGGTTAGCCCCATTCCAGATTCTTCCAAATGGATATGCCATGCTGACGTGCTTATATGTTCTATTCATGCGGACGCTTAATCGTGCCTCGAGTTTCGCTGAGTTGCGGTACCTTCTACTATTCAAAAAGAGAGAGGCTAACCCATCACTTATTTATATCGAGGCACAACATAGCTGCAAACTAATAGTGGATCTTCCTAGCAAAGTTCCTTCATTCAAGAATTGGTTCTTTTTCGCTAGATGTCTAGAGGGATTCACCCGTTTATGGACCATGGGTGTTAAGTCTCTTTCAACATGCTTGGAATTTCCTTTAATTGCTACAAGTCTTCTGAAAAATCGTGTATTCCTTGTAGTTCTTTCGAAAATTAATAAGGATCCAGCACTCGGCACTTTTCTTAGCGCCCTGATAGCGGTTGACGCTCAGGAGCGCACAATTAGGTTCTTGCTCACAGATGAAAATCATCGCCAATGTGGGCTTTTACACCCTGGGAGGTCCGTTGGATTCGTCGGCGCTCTATCCTGCTCTAGAGCCTAAACTCGTTATATTTCCTCTTTCCATGACTCTAGTGAAGATGATGATGATGACAACGAGGAAGAAGAAAGTGATCCATCCGATGGGTTAGGGAAGATCCCTGAGGAGATCTAAATTCAAGTCGGGGTCGACAGTCCGCTCAAAATGCCATCGATCCCAGAAGAGAAAGAAGAAGAGATTATTCAACGGAAGGGCAAGGCTCTATTGATTGAAGGGAAGGGGAAGGAGATATCATTGAGGAGCATCCTCTAAAAGAGGAAGAAATAGATTGGGACACTGATGAGGGTGACGCCAACTTAGGCGACAAGGCCTCGAAGTTGAACCTGGACATGCTCCCTCACCTCCTTTAAAAGAGCCCATTAAAGGAGATTCTCCCAAGAATGAACCTATATCTAGTTCTTTGCTGGAAGGTGCCAATTTTGACGTGGAGATACGAGTGACATTTTTGTGTATATGGGTGACTTGATGGATGACTTCACTTCGAAAGGGTTTCCTTCCGAGCTTACTCTGATCATCCTTACAGGAATCAATGTCCTAACATTAGTCGGTGACTGATCTGGTTCATGTACTCTGCTGGGGTCGTTAAACTACAGCACACACTTCACTAGGATCACACACTTTATATTACTATTATCTTCCAGGATATTTAGTTCATCAAATGCCTCTTTCCTAAAGATGTTTTATCATTTGCTATAGGAATCATGTCTCATGGCTTTTATAGTGACCTTGATCGAGTACTGGAGTCTCAGCGTTCGCAAAGACACTCTTCCAAGTACCATGCTCCCTGGAAGACTGACGAGGAGAGGAAGAGAGGAAGGATAGGGAGGCGGAAGAGTGTCGTTATGCCGAGAAAGATCAAGGCCGTGATAATGGAAATGACCGAGAGAAGAGGAAGAGCCCGACTGAGCGGGAAAATCCGTCAAAGAGGCCGAAAAGAGACCAAGAGCGAGAACCCGCTTTACAGCTTCCTGCTTCCACTGGGATAAACGTTCCTGCTTCCGGTGTCATGGCCTCCTCCACTCACGCTGCTATGACCACCTCTCTCCCAATTTCTAAGCGTGCGTCTTACATTATCCATGCTGGTCCCCCGCATCTACAAGCTGCATTCCCTAACTTGTTCTTAAGGGGTTTGTTTTTTATAAGCCCAATTTGAAGTCAGTTCGTGCCGAATCTTATTAACCCCATCTCCATGCGATTTAGAGCGGTTTGGAGCAAGCTGAGGGATGTGAAAAATTATGCATGCAGCTATCCACTGTTAATCGAAACAGCTACCAAGAAATTATCTCGTTCGAGTCCAAAAAGGATGAGTACGAGAAGCAGCTTGCGGATCGAGACGCGAAGACTGAGAGGCTGAAGAGTGTTATCCCACCTTTTGGTCAAGGCTGGAATATCAACAAATTGGCAAGGAATGATGGATATCAGGATTGGAGATCAAATGGAAACAAGGCTGTAATCGATGTCGTCAAAATTTGGCCGAGATCCGATCAGGACAAATTCGATTGAAGATGATGATGAGGACTAGGAGAGGCTACATTTCAAGTTTCAGGTTAATTGGAGTTCGTATTTAGGAGATATGATCGATACAAGGTAGGAAGAATATACTGTTCGAATCCATCAAAGAGTTGAGGTGATGTCCATTACGAATCCATCAGGTTCGTATTCACCGGAATGGCATCCCCTCAGTATGTTCATATCCATCGAGTTTGGCATAGTTCGAATCCATCATTCGCATCCGTCATGTCTTGTATAGTTCGACTCCATCAGGTCCGTATCGATCAGGTTCACGCATGCCCGACAGTTCGTATCCATGGAGCAGCGTCTCATGTATCGATCAGTATGGGCTTGACTCAATGGTTTCGCATCGATCAGGTAAGTGGGCAGGTAAAGCTTTGTTCGTATCCACCAGGTAAAGCCTTGTTCGTATCCCTTAGGTAAGGTCTCACTCGTATCCACCCCAAGGATGAGATTCGTGTCCATTCTCTGCTCTTCACGACCACTTCGTATCGATGACCCCCATAGTCATTTCGTATCAATCGATTCATAAGCGATCGATGCGAAGTGTACCCCTGGAATCGATACGAAGAAGGGCACGAGTTGGTGAGTGCGAGCGTACCGTTGCAAGGTAATAGATATGAACAAGTGCGAGATAAGGATACGAGCGAAGGACACCCACGTCTCAAGGAAAGAAGCGTTCAACTCGGCACACAAAGTGGATCAACCCAGGAAACTCGCTCCATATCACTCCACGTCATTGCGCACACGTGCTCCTGATCGATACGAAAGGTATGGATACAAAGCCATGGATTCGAACCGGACAGCCTTCCGAAGAACATCAACTCGTATCGATCGTATCTCCTAAACTGCTGATCCAAATGCAACGAAATTTTCACAGGAGCTTACACACAAGGTAAAGAATATCCCTACCAAGTTTCAGCTCGATTGGATCATTTTTTGATGGATACGAAATGGTTTCGTATCGATCATAGATCGAGTCGAAACTTGGTAGGGTCGGTCGCGTGGGCCCCCTCACATGCCAGAAGAAGTCTCTCGAAGTTTGAGTGCGATCTCAGCCTCCTACGCCTATAAATAGCCCCCTGAAGCTTATAGGAAAGGGATCTTTGGCCATCCAACGTCCAGACTCTGCCGGATTCAATTCTATGCTTCAACACAATCATTGTACTTGAAATTCTTCATTGTAACTGTTGTGATCATCTGTAACCAGCAAGGATAATCAATAAAAGATAAAACTTTGAAGTGGACATAGGCCGGAGATAGCCGAACCACTATAAATTGTGTGTTTCTGTTCATTATTTCTAGATTGCTATTTGTGCTTGCTTAGATCTGTGATTTGAGTTTGGAATATTGCTGATCTACATTGATAACTTGGTGCTTTCATGATATTTGGGGTTTGTGACCATTTTTGGCGTAAACAAAGAGATAGAGGGATGATGCCCTCAAGAGAGAGAGAAAAAGTGCTTTGTTTAAGGAGCTGAAAGAGTCCACCGACCGGGCCGCACTCATATTTAGAGATGAAATAAAGAAGTGCCACACTGATTAGGTGGCTTTAAAAGAAAAGTTAAGGATAAGCGAGATGATGGTTGAGATGTAGAAGAAAACCATCGCCTAACAGGCTCAAGAAATTGCCTCTCTTCACGAACAAGTTTCAACTTTGGATGCTGAGAAAATGCAGCTGGCGGTAGAGAAGGCTAGCATGGAAGCCAACATTTCATAGCTTTAAGATACCTTCGCAAAGAAGATGGAAGGCTTGGATGCTACCATTCTGGGCTTTTATGTTAACTCCATGCTGCATCAAAGGAGTCTCAGCTACTTGGGTCCGTTGTTCCCTCGTACGCTTGCCGTAGTCTAGGAAGAGGTTCTATACCGATTTCAAGACATGGGTGGTAGTTATACCGAAGAGGAGTTGGTTCAAGCATACCTGAACGATGAATCCACCAAGCTTTAGTGGAGGGCCAGGAAATATTGAGACTGGAGAGGGATTGAGAAGCTATCGATGTCGCGGCCGCTGCTAAGGCTGAAACCGGGCATTTTTCTTCATGCCCTGATGAGCTGTCTTTGTATCTTCGTGCTAATGAGAGGATCATTTCTACTCCTCCTGTGATTATGCAGCCATCAAAGGAAGGTAACGGCGAAGGCTTCGAAGTTGTGGTGCATGAGCAGACCCCCACAGCATGTAACTTTCTTATTTCTCCCGTGCTTGAAGACTTCCAATTTACGCTTGATGAAATTGTCGAGATAACCGCCCGTTATTCTGATATTATAAATCAACTCTCTTTTCCTGCTGAGTTACCTCCTCATCACGATGCCGGATCTGCTGCCATTCTGACCGCATCAATTGTCGTCTCTGCATCTGGCTCGCAACCCAGTTCGCACTCCGAGAATACTGCAGCGCTGCATGGTTTGGATGACCCCTCTATATCTCAAAGGGAAGGCTTGGCAATTACTGATACACGGGAGCAGGCAGATTAAGCTAGCTAACCAGACAAAGCCGATGACCGAACAACAGATGGTAGCGGTGAAGAAGGAGAAGGTTGAAGAGTAAAATAAGTCGTCAAAGAGTTCTCACAAATCCCGCAAGCATAAAGGCAAAGGACGGTCCGCTAGTGGCCACGTTTCAGAGAGCAAGATCGCATCGGGAGGGGAGAAGCCTGAGAAGTTGCCAATAAGAGGCGGGAAAGGCAATAAGGGAAACAGTGACAAGAAGTCATGATTTGTCCGTGTACTCGTGAAGCGGAGTTTTTGCTTTTTTGGTTGCTTTTTTGTACAAGTGCAGAGTCTACACTTAGTACTTCTTCTTGTTGTTGCAATAGTGGTGTTTGTATTTTCCTATTCTTAGCCGATATTGTGTGGGCACGGCCTCCGCTATTTGTTGTACATGAAAAACATTATAAGTGATAAAACTATTGAAAATTTGATTGTAACTTCACTTGTCTACTTATCAATGTTTCATGCATTTATGCCACTCTTTTTTATTCATCATTGTTTTATTTTGTCTCGTAATTACTGCCAAAATTCTTTGTTTGGGGTAACAAAACTATGAAGTATTTGCTACTTTGGTTGAGTGTTGGTGTGTGCGCCCTTAGTTCATGGGGTTGTTTACTCCGAACATTTGATACGAAACTGAGTGCCCCCAGTCAGGTCTATACTACAACTCCTAGCTTTGGGAGCTTATGGCTTAAGATACCTACGAAGCTCTATAGTGCCCTCATAGCAAGTAATTTATGAACTCAAGTGATTTACGTACTTAAGTGATTGGCGATGCCGGAGCAACACCGATTACTTGAAATTTTGTTAAATGATTTCATCGCGATGCTAACATTCAGGCTATCGTACACACGTATCGCTCCTTAGAGTGCTATTTTCTTGGCTCTGGGGGCGGTATGTGATTTTTTGCAATATGAGAGTTCCTCATCTTTGGATGAAATTTTGCTGACCTAAGTAGTAATGTGCGACTTATGAAATGTGCACAGTGGGATCGAGGCTTGCACGATCGCAGTTTTACGAACCAAGAAGCAATGTGCGGCTTACGAGATGCCTGACTTAGGTAATTGTATTTGCTTGGACGTGATTCCATAATCCAAAAGGCGGTGCATGGTTTACAAAATGCGTGGCTTTGATTTGGGCCTTCCCGATGTTGCTGGAGCAACACCGGTTCTTAGAAGGCAAGGTCGAGTTCCGTCGATCCAACGGTTTGAGTGAATTTGCTTTCATCGACTCGATGGGTAGATGGGGCATACTTGAGCATAGTTCCACTATATCAAGCAGCGTTGGATGGTTTTGAGTCGAGTTGACCACGTCGACTCAGCAGGTTAATTTTGAGAACACAGTTTTATTGGTTCAGTAAGCAAAGCAATTTCATTAATAAAAGTTGGGCAAGTTTTGCCTACTTATAATGCCTTAGGTATTCCGGAGTGGCTTATTTGTGGGAAATTGAAAATATATAAGATAGTCTTAGATCAAGTAATGACGCAGCGATTTGCTATTCCAAGCTCGAGGAATTTGGGTTCCATCAGCGGTTATTGGTGGTTTGAACATGCCATCCCCTAGTTTTTGGCCGATCATATTGGGCCCTTCCTAGTTTGGTTCGAATCTTCCTGGTATAGGGTAGACCCATTTGAGGACAAAGTCTCCTACTTCGAAAGTACGGTTTGGACCTTGGAGTTGAAATATCGTGTGACCCTTTTCTAGTGAGCAGTAGTCCTTAACTCGGCTTCTCCTTCTTCTCATCGATCATATCAAGCGACTCGAGCCAGAGCTACTCGTTCTGCCTTTGATTGAAGTATTGCCTTCGATGAGAAGGGACTTCTAGCTCGACTAGGATCATTGCTTCCGAATCATATACCAGGGCAAACGGAGAGTGCCCGGTTGCAGATTTGTGCATTGTCCTGTAAGCCCATAGTGCGAGTGGAAGTTCGTCAACCCAATTTCCTTTAGCTTTAGTTAGCCGCTTTTTGATGGTAGACTTGATGATCTTGTTCACTACTTCCACTTGTTCGTTTGCCTGCGGATGTGCAACTGTGGAAAAGCTTTCTCAATTTAGAAGCGTTTGCAGAAGTCTTTGAACTCAGCGCTTTTGAATTGAGTCCCGTTATCCATGATGATTTTTTGTAGCACTCCAAACCTGCAAATAATGTTTTTAGCAACAAAGTTAATAACTTTCTTTGTGGTAATAGTGGCCGGCGGCTAAGCTTCGGCCCATTTGGTGAAGTAGTCAACAACAACAATAGCATATTTGGCTCCTCCTTTGGCTATTGGCAATACACCAATCAAATCGATTCCCCATATGGAAAATGGCCATGGGCTAACCATCTGTGCTAGCTATGTTGAAGGAGTTCTTTTGATCTTGTCGAATCTTTGACATCGGTCGTACTGTCTAGCATAATCTGCTGCATCGTGGTTTACTGTTGGCTAAAAATATCCATATCGGAGGACTTTCTTTGCAAGGGTCTGCCCCCCGATGTGATCTCCGCAGTTGCTTTCATGAACTTCCATGAGGATTCTTTGAGCTTCGTTATTGGTCACACACCTGAGCAAGGGGGTAGAGAATCCCCTTGGTAGAGTATCTCATCTTGCACTATGAACCGTGGTGTCTTTCGAAGGAGCTTTTTCCGTTGATTCTTGTCTACGGGGAGTGTTCCTCTGAGCAGGTAGTCCTTGATCGGTGTCATCCACGTTTTCGGTTCTTCAGTTGTTTTGAAAATTCAGTTGATATCCATCTCGCCCACGCTTGGAGCAGTCAAAGTTGCAACTGGGACTAAGCCCAATGTCTGAGCTTCTCAGGAACTGGCCAGTTTGGATAGATAGTCCGCCTTTGTGTTTTGTTCCCTTAAGAAGCCCTTCCTATTCCAAGTATTGTCCGATGAGTTATGGTGTAATGTTCGATGTTATTCAGCAATTCCTGCACTTTAGATAGATACGGGGCGAGGTTCTCTCCCCGGGCTTGATATTCGCGTTTCACCTGATAGACGACTAACTGAGAGTCGCTATAGATGCGTATGAATTTTATCCCGAGTTTCTTCACAACCTTCGGCCCGGCTATCAATGCTTTATATTCCGCTTCATTGTTTGTTGCAGGGAATTCCAAGCGCAAGGCATAGCAAACAGATCGTCCTTCAGTGGTTTCGAGCACAACTCCTACCCTCAAGCAGAAGTTGTTAGATGCACCATCGACGAACAACTTCCAATGTGTCTCCACTTCCAGAGTAATTTCTCCCTCTTTATCCTGTATTGTAAACTCGACAATGAATTCGGCCAGCGCCTATCCATTAATCGCCTTTCGAGGATGGTAAGTGATTTCATATTGAATTAATTTGATTTTCCATGTTATAAGCCGTCCAGAGGTCTCAGGGTGGTAAAACACTTGCTTCAAAGGTTGATCAATTAGTGCTTTGATCGGGTGTGCCTGGAAGTATGGTCGTAACTTTCTGGATGCGATCAAGAGGCAATATGCTAGTTTTTCCAGTTTCAGATAGTTCTTCTCGGCTCTAGTGAATCGTTTACTGATGTAATATATGGGTCGCTGGACCTTAGCTTCTTCTCGTACGAGCGCAACACTTAATGCATGGGGAGAGACTGCTAAGTAGATGAATAAATCTTCTTCATCTACTGGCTTGGATAGGATTGGTGGAGTTTCCATATGTCGCAGCATCTCTTCGAAGGCAGTTTGACAAGCCAGATTCTATTCGAAGTTCTTCTTTCCCTTCTTTAGTGCATTAAAGAATGGTATACATTTGTCAGTTGCTTTTGAGATGAACCGACATAGTATTGCAACCTTTCCATTTAATCTATATAATTCTTTCTTATTCCATTGGGCCTCGACTTCCCATAAGGCATTATTTAATTCGAGATTTGCTTCGATGCCTCTGGCACTTACAATGAATCCTAAGAACTTTCCAAAGGCTATCCTGAAATGACATTTAAGTGGATTGAGTTTCATTCTATATTTGCGAAGTATATCAAACATTTCGGCGAGGTTGTCCAATTGATTTGCGGCTATGCGCGATTTAACCAACATATCGTTTACATAGACTTCATAGTTTTCCCGATTTGAAGTTTGAACATGGCATTCACTAGTCATTAGCCACAACATTCTTTAACCGAATGGCATCACTTTGTAACAGTATAATCCCAGATCAGTGATGAAACTGGTGTTTTCCTAGTCAGGTTCGTGCGTCATGATATGGTTGTATCCCGAGTAGGCATCCATAAATGATAGCAATTCATGTCCAGCTGTCCCATCCACAAGCTGGTCAATTCTAGGCAGATGAATGCTGTCTTTTGGGAAAACTTTGTTTAGGTCAAAGTAGCCGATACAAGTTCGCCATTTTCCATTGGACTTCTTGACCAAGACCGAGTTGGATACCTATTAGGGGTAGGTTGCACCACGGATAAAGCCATTCACCATAAGCTTATCCACTTCTTCTCTCAGCGCTTTGGACCGTTCGGGTCCTAGGCTGCGCCTCTTATGCTTCACTGGTGCATACTTGGGATCAATATTAAGTGTGTGGCATGGAATCTCCGGCGACCTTGCACATATCGAAATGTGTCCAAGCGAATATGCTCAGGTTGACATGAAGAAATTTGATTAGTTCCTGTTGCATCTTGTTTCCAAGATGTGATCCAATTTTCAAGTCTTGAGTTGGTCATCCATATCGACTAGGACAGGCATCATCAATTCTGCCAGTGTCGCCCGATCTTTCCCTGAACTCTTCTTTCTAGGGTCCAAAGCCTTTTCGAATAGGCTATGGTCCCCAAGCTAGGGCGACTCTGTAGTTGCTATTCGGTTGGTTCATGGATGTGGAGAGTTCTCCCAATATTCTTCCTTTTTTTCTTCTAGACTCGCATAGCTCTGCGATTTAGCATTCTCCAGTGGCACTTTGGTCTCCTTTGATCACCCCAACTCTATTTTTTGTTAGAAATTTCATGGTTAGACACCACTGAGCTAAAGAAATCCTAAAATCTACCAAAGCGGACCGACCTAAGAAAGCATTGTAGGCAGATATTTCATCTACAATCATAAAGTTCTGGATGTGGATGACTCTTCGGTCGCCTTCCACAAGTTCTATGGGTAGATCAATTGTTCCGATAGGTTGCTTAGGTTCAGCGGTGAATCTCTAGATCTTCGTTTGGCAAGTAGATACATCTTTCATACTGATCTTCATCTGGTCAAACGTGTGTTTGAACAGGATATTCACAGAGTTGCCGCTGTCCACCAATACTTATCGGACCATGGATGGTCCGATTCCTACCGTCACGACCATGGGGTCGAGGGTCGAAGCTTCTATTCCTTTAGTATCTCGATTCCGAAATAATATGCCATCGTTCAAGGTTCTATGTTGCTTGGAAGGAGTTTCGTCTTCGATCACGAAGCACGAACCTTTTGGAGCATGTCTTAGTGAGCTTACATATTACTCTATTTCTCCCTAACTCTTCTGTACGGGATGAGGTCCTCCGGATATTATTTCGATGATGAGTCTCTGGTCAATCCATTTGGATACCTCTTCGCTAGTTCCAGCGTGGTTTCCTCGGTCTCTAAGAGCTTGGGGTGCTGCAAGCGGGTATGAATTTAGTAGTTTCCTCACATACTGCTGAATCTTGTTTTTCCAAATCAACTCTTCAATCGGGTTCTTCAGGTGACAGTACTCATTCGTGTTATGACCATGTGTTTCACGGAAGCGGTAGTACTTTTCGGCATGCTTTTGCTATTCGGTTACTTCCTTTTTAGGCGGCTCCTTGTACTCCTCTGTCCCTTGTGTCGCAAGGTAGATGTTTTCTAAAGTATCATTCAACGGGGTGTAGTCTTCAGATCTCAAGCCTTTAAGTCGCTTATTACCTCCTTTTCGCTTGTTGGAATTCCGGTTCTTCCTTTTTTGGTTCCCATCCTTCCTGCGTTTCCTACAGTGGCCCCGAAGGTATTTGCATCTTGGTTAGCTGCCATACCATTCTGGCCAGAGTTGGTTGGTTGTAGGTTAGCAGATTTTCCTTCTAGATCCTCTGCCTCTTCCAATATCAAGTATCGGCTTGCCTTTCGGTTGAAGTCCTTTCTAGTGGTAGGTTGTTTCATTTTGATCCATTTTCCAAATTCATTGTCGGGATGGATAGCGCGGACCAGGGCTATGAAGACCATAGCTTTATTTGGGTTACTTACTTTAGTCATCGCGGCATTGAATCGACTTATGAAGGATTTCAAAGATTCATTCCATCCCCGGAATAGGCCAGATAAGGACATCATGTCTTTTGGTTGTGCCGTGTGAAGCCTAAATTGATCAAGGAATTTTGCTACTAATTCATTGAAAGTGGTGATGGATTTTGGTGGAAGCCTGGTGAATTACATGGAATCAATTCCCTCTAGAAAGATTGAAAAACATCTACATCGAACAGCATTTGAAGCATTCGTTCCGTCCATGTACCAACTCTATTTGTACAAGTGAGGTTTCGGGTCTCTAGTTCCATCGTAAGATGGAATAGTCGGCATAGTGAACTTTTTAGGGTAGCGTTCATTCAGAATGTCAATAGTGAAGGGAGTATGGCTTGGAGCAGATCTCCATTCGTCATCTCTCCTGTCCTTACTTTCATCGATCAACCGCTTGGTCATATCCGCGATATATGCCTCTGATGTCCGATAGTCCAAGGGTTGGCTATCAGTGACCACACCAAGTGTTTGATCTTGCAAATGATCTTGGCAAGTGGGCTGAAGCCTAGGCTCTCCTTTCTTCAGGAGAGCCACTCCTTCGGAGTTCTGTTAGCTTGGGGTTGGTCGGGTAGAGGCAGTTCGGACCTCCCTGCCGATATTGAGTGCATTAGTGTTTTCTTCCAACTCATCGTCGTCAAGTTGCTCACCATCTTCAGAGTCGGAGAGATCCACTGCTATTTCTTCCCATGGGGTTTTCGCCCCAAGATTAAAGTTCATGGCGGGCTGCTTTGCCATTAGTGGAGTGCTTGTGTTTCTTTCTATAGTGATTCCTGCAGCTCCACCGACTGCTCCTTTTTGCTTCTGCCTTCCGTTTCTTCTGTTTAGGCCAGAAACGGAAGGGTTTTCATGCTCCATGGCAGCCACAGGTTCTGGCATGGTTCTTGCAGCAGCTAGTGATTGCAAGGTCAGGAGGGCATTTAATTTGTCCATAAGAGCTTTCTGGTTGTTCCCCATCTTTTGGTTGATTTCATCAACCATCTTATTCAATTCGTATTTAGTGAAGACTTCATGTTGGATAGAAGGTCCTAGCACCTGATCTCTTGTATTGGCTCCAGAATTTGCTCAGATTAATAGACTATAGGCGCCGTTGACCTCAACTTGCTGAGGATTGGTCTCTTCTCCAACTATTACAGCTCCTATGGATCTTTTGGAAGCAGTTCTCTTTCTTCCCGGTGCCATTGATTCTCCACGGCAAATCTTCTAAGCAGAGATTGAGGATCTAACTTTTAAACCTGTATGATCCAAAGTAAATAGCTAGATCTAAGACTGAGTTGGGTTCTCAGTGAAAACACCAAAATGTTAACCCAAAAAATGGATCAATACCCTGGATTGAGTGTGAAAGCACCAGCCCTGTTTATCAAGGTAAATAAAAAAAAAAGCAATAGTAAATCGTAGAAAAAGTAAAGAGACAATAGATTTTTATATTGGTTCGGTTGTTAACGAAGCCTACGTCCACTTTATAGCTTTTATTGATCAACTATTGTTATAAAGAAGTTTGGATTACAATATGATTCTTATTTCCTAAGTTAGATCAAGCCACCATTGTTAGAGACAACCGAAAGGATCTTAGCTGCCTTTTAATGGCTGTTGTGAGGGAGAAGAAGAGTGAAGAAACAATGGTAGAGTTTTAGCAGATATCAAAGTAGATCATTTTTCTGTTGCAGATGGGATGGTATTTATAGGGGTTGGAAGCTCTTGGGCTGAGAAACGCTTTGTCAGAAGCTTATAGTCGTCATGCAGAGAGAGCTCAGAAAGTTTGGAGCAAATTGGCCATCATTTTGGATCAGTACCAATCCAAATCCTTAGCCAATTTTTGGATTTGATTTGTTTGGTCAAGTTTCTTACTTCATAATGATTCCATTCGTGTAATTTCGTAGCTTATCGACTTGTTTTGATGATGATTCACCTATGGATTAGATTGAACTGTATTCTGAATTAGATGAACCTCCACTTCTTGAACTCGGATGCTTTAATGTAATCAAACTTGGTAGACAAGCTTAGTGGAGACATAGGAGTGTAAAGCAACTGAATCGGAGATCCAGTAAAGACAAACATTTTGGATCGTTACCGATCCAATTGGATTGGATCGGTACCGATCCAAATTTTTGCATAAAAATGGTCCAAACTTCTTGGGATCTCTTATCTTGTACTTTTGGGCCTTCCAATCAAGTTTTGAGTCATTCTGGTTTAATCTGAATGTTCTAACTCCCTTTGAATTCCGCTGGGTAAAAAACCTGGTTAACACTTATGGTTTACAAAATCTTGATTTGGAAAATGGTATTTTTAGTTTAATCGATTTATCGTAAGTAATTTTAATTGTTATCCTGATTTGGTCTAAATATTTTATGCAAATTTAAATGGAATTTTTATTAAGGAAAAGAATGTCAGAATTTGGAGTAGTATCAAAGATATAATTAAAGTTTTAGATTGTGGTATTGTTGATCAAATTCTTGATAAAAGTATTGGAAATGACCTCTCTACTTCTGAAATTGATTGACGGAATGGAGAAGTTATGCATGATTTGTTTTTAAAATGATGAAGAACTTGGGTTTAAAGGTAAAGAACTTAGGCCAAAAGTAAAATTAACGAGTCTTATTTTACAACAAAGTATTCACCTAGGACAGGAAACTACAACAACCCCGCTCACAAAGTATTCAAAGCTCCTTTTGCTATTTTTGGAAATTATGATATAAATTAGGCTCAAGTGATTTTGGATGACTTTGTTCAAAAGAAAATTTCTAAACATGGAAACACACTTTACCATGGTGTGTATCTTACCAGAATTTTCAATTACTTTGGTATTGACCTAAGAGGTATAAACATTTTGCCTTATATAGTTTTCGAAAAAACAAATCTCTCTATCATGCACATTCCTCTTGAATTTGTATCTTATGAGTCACTTACCGAAAAGGAAGAAAGATTGGCAAGAGAAGAAGAGCAAGAGATTCTTTAAGAAGGAGAAGGTGATGAAACGGAAATAGAAGAGAAGGAAGAAAAGGAAGAGGATGAAGAGGAAATGGATACATCTCTTGAATGCTATGACAAACTTCTCATTTTTCAACCAAAGAGATTCTTAGTAATCAAGAGAAGCCTCTTAATAATCAAAAGAAGCTTAAGCGTTCATTTAGTAATAAATTCAGTAGCCTCTCAAGAAAAGTTGACAAATACTTTGGGAAGATAACGTGAAAGCTTGGTGGAAATTCTTCTTCATCGTCATCTTAGATCTAATTAGCTATATGTATTTTCTACTTTTATTTATCTCATTTCTTTGTAATTTTCATTATGTTTGTGTATTTCTCTATTTTATTAAGAAAATTTGCTTAGAAACTTCATTTTGTTATCAATCATGTTCTTTTGTTCTCTGGAATCATAAATTAAAAAAATACAAAATATATAAAAAAACATGCAATTTACTACATGTATGTCGATATACCCTACATACATATGTCGACATATTCTGGTATTTCCAGATTTTTAATTTCAAAAAGATTAGTTATTTTAGTTGGAGAGATTAGTTTTTAATATGTCTCTTCATCACTATAAAACCATGTTTCTTTTAGAAAAACTCACAAATTAATTCATCCTCTTATTTTATTCTTCTCTACACATCTCTTTTTACAAAAAAATGAATTCAAACATCAATTTTTCAATACAAAAACTAATGGACAATCTAGAATAAAATCTTCAAAAATTCAAAAGAGCCTTTGCCTCATTCTTCACAATCAATGACACTTATAGTTGAGTCAAATGCAAATGATCAAAGAACTAGAAAATATTTCAATTCTCTTCGATGCTTGATTTCTTATTTCGCTAAAGGAGTTCAAGATGACACTCCAGAATGCTCGAACTCTAAAGCAAAAGTTGAAAATGAAGATTGAGAAATTATCAACACTAATCCAATTTTTGGATCCAAAGGATGAGTCAACATTCCCAAGAAAATCTTGTTTTAATATGTATTCAAAATGTGTATTTATTATTTGTACATTTTAGTTTGTATAATTAGAAATTACTTTTTATATGTAATAAATTGTGTATAAGTGTGTGTGAGTGAAAAAATTGTGATGTATGGTTTAGATAGATGTAATTATAAATACACATACATAAACTTATTTCTCAAAAATATTGTTTCGCAATTAGTATCGATTTTGATTCCATATATAACACTATCACATTTAAGGGGAGTTTATTTTTCTTTAACCAGTTTTTGTTGATGACAAAGGGGGAGAAAATATAAAATAAAATATATACTAAGGGGAAGCTATTCATAATAATGGGAGTTAACCAATTTAGAGGGAGTCACATTATATTTTATAATGAAAATATTTATATGGTTGTCATCGTAAAAAAGGGGGAGATTGTTAATACCATAGATATTGATTTTTGATGATGACAACCATATAAATATAGATACTAATATTTTCCCAAGTTGTACAAAATATTTTGCACGATGTTACACAGGTTTGTATAAGTATAGGATAATCAAGTTTGAAGACTGATCAACAAAGAGAATAGAGATCAAGACAATTGAAGACACATGAATTTGAAGACAAAGACATAAAGAGTTCAAGACTATAGATACTAGTTAATAGACATTAGATAAATTTGTCAAAGTCCTTCGATGATAACTTTCCTTTCTTTGAATACTCTCTCACCAAAAATCTATTTTATTTTTAAATAGATTTCTACAAATATTTTTTACGTTAAAGTATTTAAAAACTATTTTTAAACGATTCTACAAAATTTTAGAATTTTGAAACACTTTAAAAGTGTTGATGTTTTTCCCAACATATAAGTGATATTTCGACACATCCTTTCCAAATATGTCAACATATATACCGTCGAAAAGTTTTTAAAATTTGAAGAGTTATATTTTTTGGCTCCGTCCCTTTGTGAATGGACAAGTCCCTTCAAATATTGTATAAATGGGACTAGAAAAACGATTTTTTCACTAGATTTTCACTCTATTCTTCTTACTCTAAATTCTCATTATATATTTCACAAAATCCACTTTCTATACTCTTCAAATCCACTCAAATTCAATCTTTACTTCACTGCATTCATTCTTTATAGTCTGCTCACTATCTTGCAAGTATTCAAATCATTCTTTCACCAATTCAAAGATCAAAGTACTATAAAAGGGCTATAGGATATTCTATATTCAAGTTACAAATATTTGTATTTGGAATCAACAACTCTCTACTACTATTTTGTGTGGGTGTGCTTGTTGTCCTCCAAATTAAGCGGGTGTGCTTATTGTCCGTTCAAACCAAGTGGGTGTGCTTGTTGCCCGTTCAAATAAACTGGATGATTTTGTTGTCCGGTAAATCAAGAGAGTCTACCCTAAGCTCAAAAAGTCAGGAAGGTGTATCTTGTTGCCTTGAAATAAAGATTGTATTTTGGTTTGCTTACTACCTAATTAAAGTAGGCGTTGAAAGGAAATCTATAACATGCAGTAAAATTTAATAAGAAATTAAATAATTAAAATAAGATTAAAAATGAAAATTTGTAAATATCGAAATTTGACTAAGGGAGTTGTACCATTGCATTCGTGACGATTTTATGATCAATTTCTATATATAATATGTTTAAATTAGAGTTCAAAAGGAGAAGTCATGAACGCTTGAAGCTTTCAAATTTGAAATTTAAATATTTGAATTTGAATTTAAAAGTTTAAACTTTGAATTTAAAAATTAACGTTAAGGGGTACTTAATGTTTAAGCAAACGTTAAAATTAACATGGATAACATTTAAGTTAATTGGGTAATAAATAAAAAAATTAAACAAAAATAAAATAAACGCTCCAAAATAAGGGGGAGTGGCCGACCGCTTGACCATGACCTGTCGACCGCAAGCAGTCGAATAGTGGAGAGTGACAGTCGACCACTGCATGTAGGTGGTAGCTAGGGTTTTGGTTATTTTAAACGATCTGGATTTAATTATTTAAATTCGATGGTTCTGGTTCCTTCTCACCTATATAAATTGGCCCCTACTTTTCTTTATAAAATTCTGTGGCAATGGAAAAGCTCTGTTAAATTGTTTTCCCTTAGATTTTCAAAAACAATAAAATTTTAGGTAAGGAATTCTAAACTCTAATTTAATTAAATTCCCAATTCCTTTCCTTTTTAGTCTCTGATTCTAAATTTAATTTCCATATATAATTCACTTTGTTGTATATTCCAAAAGGGGGAGATCTGAAAAGGAATTAGGCGTGCTGGAATAAAATCCAGTTAGGAAGAAATTAAAACTATATGAGTGGAAATATCAAGTTTTTCACATTTTTGTAATTGAATAGTATTTATTTGGATTTGATGTATGGCTTAGTAAATTTTGGTAAACGAAAACATAACAGCTAAAACTCCATTCCTTGAATGGATTTCAAATGGGGTTGGATTTCTAGAAATTGACTTTAGTTATTGTTGTTTGGATTCGAATAAAATATTCTAATCACAGGAAGTGGTTGGATTCGAATAAAAAGGTAAACGGAAACATATCCAAAACATTCGAATAAAAAGGTAAATGAAAACATATTCAAAACATTCGAATAAAAAGGTAAACGAAAACATAACAACTAAAATCAAATCCAAGAAAGTTTGGATTTGAATGGATTTTTCAAAAGATTTACTAAGAAGTTGTTGTTTTGAAAAAGTAAGGAAATTTAAAAAATCATAACTTAAAAAAAGTTGTGCATTCAATAGTTCTTATCAAAAGGTTTAGTAAAAAAGGATTTTTCATTTTCGAAACTCTTAGTCTAAAAATTTGTTGGGTCAAAAAGTTTTCGTTTTAAAGATTTTCAATAAAGGGATTTTTTTTAAAATAAATGTAAAATAGAGCATAGGTTGGACTTGATTATTTTTCCTATCTCATAAATTTGAAAGTTCTTTAAAATTCTTTTTTTTTAAATGGAAATGGAACTTGATTAAAATGATGTAGAAGCAATTTAAGTATGAGAAATATAAATAGAGGCAATATTGGGATATTTAGATAGGAATACCGTTAGGAACTTATAAAATAAGGTTAGTAATATAGTTAGAGATAATGTAGGAGAGAAGTGATGAGAATGAGATCGGAAAATGATGGGATAAGTGTTTACCTTGTCTACTCCACTTTTCATTGTTTAAAGTTATAGAAGATATTTTTGAATGTTCTGAATTAAAAAGACCAAATTTTAACGGAATAAATTTTTAATGTAGAAAGTTTTTGAAAGAGGAAAATTATTTTGCTCCTTTTTGGGATTAACAATCATTTTTGAATTTTTGATGGTTTGATTTTATAATTGAGTTTTTGAATGTTTTGGGTTAAAGGCCCTATTTTAAAGAAGTAAGCCTTTGAGGTAAAAGTATTTGAGAAGGAAAATTATTTTCCTAAGCAATTTTTGAATTTAGGGTAAAGAATAAAGAGATAAATGTTTTGAAAACCGTTAAAAGTTAGGTTCAAATATTTTTGGAAAGTTTTGTCCGAGTGTTTAATAAAAATGAATAGGTATATGTAATAAAATAAAGTATGATGTTTAGATGTTTTTGGGAATTCAATTCCCCAAACTGTTTTTACAAGTTGGAATTTTTTTAGAAAGTATGCTTAGTGGTTTTTCTTCGGGATGTGGAAACTCTTTTGCAAGTTTGAATTTCAAATGTCGAATACTAGCGCAATGTGGATTTCTATGTTTATATTTTATGGAGTATATAGGGATCAATATCTAAGAAAGAAAGGTTAAAGGTATCAGGATATGAATAAAATAAGAATGGTATGTACAACATGATCTGAAAATTTGAAATCAGTCTCAAAGCATTTATTTGTAGAATGTTGGTAAAGTGTAAAGTTATTACAAATCTATAATTGGGTTGTAAGGTTAGGTTGCCCTATCTGGCTTAGATTATGAATCTCTATGTTTTAATTTATTTGGAGCATGTTCCATGCAATTTCCATAAATTATCCAATCCCAAAATATGTATAAGAATGTACCATTTGAATTGACAAGGGATATATCAAAAATGGAAAGAGATGTGCAATAGATGGATTTTCTTTCCAAGTTTACAATTTCGATTTCAATAAAAGAAAAAGAAGTAATCCCTTATAATTTCAAATAAAGCAAAAATACCACTTGTGGTTAATTTATGGAAGATTATAACGGTAATCCTTCTGGGAGAATAGCTCTAATAAAATAAAGGGACAGTTTGGCACAGGTCCCTAATAAGTTTCAAAATACACAAAAACCCCAGTAAAAAAAAGTTTATAAATTAGGTCCCTAGAATTAAGTTACCGAATAATGGCATACATTTATGCAATTTTTCAGTTAATAATTGCAGACATTTATGCAATTATATCAAAAAATTGCAGATATTTCCATAATTATTCACTGAAAAATTGCGGAAATTTCCGCAATTTTTTCATAAAATTGCGGAAAATTCCGCAACTATTCACCAAAAAATTGCGGAAATTTCCGCAATTTTTTCAAAAATTTGCGGAAAATTCCGCAATTATTCACCAAAAAAGTTGCGGAAATTTCAGCAATTATTCACCGAAAAAATTGCATAAATTTATGCAACTTTTGGATATAATTGCATAAATGTCTGCAATTATTCAGTGAATAATTACATAACTATATGCAATTACTTTGTAACTTAATTCTAGGGACCTAATTTACATACTTTTTTTTACTGGAGTTTTTGTGTATTTTGAAACTTATTAGGGACCTGAGCCTAATATTCACTAAAATAAAACATGGAAAGGAATGTTCTCGTTTAAAAATTAATAATTAGAAATAAGAAATATATAAATAGCGTAATTTACAATAGTATTCGTATTAATTATAAAAACGCATCAATTATAGAACTAGGATTTATGGACATTAAATACAGATTTAATGGTAAATATATTTGTAATTAATAGAGGATAAGAAGGAATTAAATTGAGGATAGATTAAGGAATTTAATATGGTATTTGTGCAGGAATTGAATACTCATAATAAGCGAATTTTTAAACTAGTAATAGATTGAAAGAGATTAAATAAGGATTGATAAGAGACTGCCAATTTTGACATTAATGACTAGTTATTATGGGTAATTGATATTTATTAGAACTAAGAAAATAAATTAAGAAAGGTGGGTAATGATGGAATGACATTCTAGGAATGTACATTTTAAATTAGTAAGAAGCATTAGGACCCCAACATCAGTAATGCCAGTTGATGATTAATGATAGCTTCTAGTAAAAATTTCTTTTAGAGTTTTTGGGTTGTAATCGCTGGTTGTCTCCTTTAGGAGATTAAAGTGTTTGATATGGTATAAGTCATGTTCCTATTTTATCACTATGTTGATTTTATGGAGGATCGTCGTAAATAAGGAATTTCTTAAGCGCACTTAACTAGCGATAAACCGTAGATAAGACTGGAAGTTAGTAAGGAAATTAGGTTAGAATGCTTCAAACCTAAAGCTTACAAAGCATCACCATTCCCCCTCGAATGAATTAAGATGTATAAGGAGATGAAGAAAATTTTCTAATTGGTCAAGGATAAAGAGAGAGTCGTTGAATTCGTTTCCAAATGTTTGATGTGCCAAAGGATTAAGATTGAGCAAGGGAAAAACCCAATGGGTTGTTATTACCATTGGAGGTTCAAACTTGGAAATATGAGCATATATCCATGGACTTTATGAATGGGTTGCCTAGGAATTAAAAAGGGGAATAATGCTATTTAGGTTATAGCAGATTGGCTCATTTACTCCCGTCGAAAGTAATAGGATTGTAGCATCACTGGCATAGATTTATGTCAAGAAAGTGGCACGACTACATGGAGTTCCAATTAGCACTCTTGTGATAGAGACCCCGTGTTCACAAGCGAATTTGGAGGAATTCTCAATCAGCTTTGGTAATAACTTTGAATTTTAGAAGAGTTGTTAAGAGCTTGCATCATGGACTTTGGAGGACCTTGGAGAAGGTAGCATTGATTAAACAATGAATGAAGGCCGCACAAGGCCATCGAGAGTCCTAAGCTGATAGGCAAAGAAAGGAATTGGAGTTTTCAGTTGAGGACATGATATTCGTTAGGGTTTCCCCTCTTAGAAAAGTTATGAGGTTTGGGACATCTGAGAAGTTGGCGCCAAGGTTCGTTGGCCTTTTCTGATTTTAGAGAGGGTGGAGAAACTTGCTTATTAGGAGGAGCTTCCGGACTAGTTAGCGGGAGCCCATGACATCTTTCATGTTCCACACTTGAGGAAATGTCTGCAAGACACTACCTCTGTAGTAGAGCCTGGTCAGTTAATTAATGTTGAAATAGAGTCTATCGCCCCCCTTGCTCCCGCTTGTATAGTGGAGCATGGTATTAAGAGGCTTTGTAACAAAGGTATTAGGTTGGTTTGAGTTCAATGGGGATATAGCCCAGCGAAAAGCACGTGGAAAATCGAAGAAAAGATGAAGGTTTCTCATCCTGGGCTTTTCTCTGGTAAACTTTTCTCTCTAAAATTTAGTACTTGGTTGTATCATGGTTGATAGATTGGACAATAGGAGATGATTGACACACTTTTTATTACTATTTTTGCACTCATATAGAATTTCATGTATATTTAGGATGTTTGCATACATGCTTATATGTCACGATCTTGCATTCACGCTAAGATTGAGCTCACCTATAGTATGTTGCATACATAATTGCATTGCATTTTTGGCTGAGTAAATGGTTGTGTATAATATTCTAAATAACTTGGTTGTATAACATGGTTGTTGAGTGTGCATTACATTATCTACCCTTGGTGATTTGGGGGGCGAAATCCATTTTAAGTGGGGAGAATGTAACATCCTGTAAAATTTAATAAGAAATTATATAATTAAAATAAAATTAAAAATGGAAATTCTATAAATGTTGGAATTTGACCACGGGAGTTGCACCATTGCATCCTTGATGATTTTCTAATAAATTTCCATATATATATATGTTTTAATCGGAGTTCAAACGGAGAAGTCATGGATGTTTGAAGCTTTCGAATTTGAAATTTAAATATTTGAATTTGAATTTAAAAGTTTAAAATTTGAATTTAAAATTTAACGTTAAGGGGTACTTAACGTTAAAGAAAACGTTAGAATTAATGTGGATAACGTTTAAGTTAATTGGGTAATAAATAAAAATTAAATGAAAACAAAATAACGCTCCAATATAAGGGGAAGCGGTCGGCCACTTGACCACGACCGCTAGCGGTCGAAGGGTGGAGAGTGGCGGTCAGCCAGTGTTTGTAGGTGGCGGCTAGGGTTTTGGTTATTTTAAACGGTCCAGATTTAATTATTTAAATCAGACGGTTCTGGTTCCTTTTTATCTATATAAATAGACCCTCAGACCCCTTACTTTTCTTCATAAAATTAAGTTGCAACGATGAAGCTCTGTCAAATTCTTTCCCCTTAGGTTTTCAGAAACAGTAAGGTTTCAGGTAAGGAATTCTAATCTCTAATTTAATTATTCCCAATTTCTTTCCTCTCTAGTCTCTGATTTTAAATCTAATTTCTAATCCAGTTAGGAAGCAAACAATTCCGTGTGAGTGAAAATATTAATTTTTCACATTTTTGTAAATGAACAGTATTTATTTGGATTTGATGGATGCCTTCGGAAATTTGGGTAAACGAAAACATAACAGCTAAAACCCCCAAATTTTCCCTAATTAAATGTCAATCTTTAAATGTTGGAATTTCAATTGTTTGTATTAACATGGTAGGATCTGAGCTGTAATTGGGATTTAGATAATACAAAATATATTCCACTTTATTCCTTTTGATTTCACTTGTAGTAGAAAAAGGGTTCTAAAAGAAAATGAGAATAAAAATGGTGTGCAAAGTATGAATTTTATTATATTGTAGTTTGCATTACCTATTTCTGTAAATAAAACATATATGGACCCTTTTTCGCTTCAAGGTGCTTTGTGTAAAAGTTGAATAGAATATGAAAGATCAAATTATAAGAATTGTTTTCCTTGAATTGGAGGAAATAAATTCTATTATGCTAATATAAGATGAGTTTGGTATTATTCCTTTTTATATACAAGTCAGTTGTTGGCTAAGGACATTATCTATATTTTTGTTTGGAGTTAGGACTTGTACGAGTTTGACATTTAAATTAATTAGCGGTTTCTTTGCGTGCGATTAGAGATATTTTATTCGAATCTCATCCGGTGTGTGTGTGTGTGTGTGTATAATGTCAACGTATTGATTATTTAAGTAATTAACGTAATGATTATAGCATATTGAACGTACTGATTAGAACTATTAGAATAGTTAAATAATATTAATTTTGTAGGAAGGTAGTTAATGTTAATTATGAAGTTAATCCTTAATTAAAGGTGTAATATATTTTATATGGCCTAAATTATTAATTGTGTAGGACAGTGTATGTATACAACTGGTATATATATGGAGTATGACTAAGTTATGGGGGTGCGGGGTCAGTCTAAAGTTTCATAGAAGTCTGTCCAGTTAAATTTGGCTACCAGCAGTGAAATTTTGGAGGCTGATGTGAGACATCGCCTATAATAAATAACCTAGTGGACGCAGGGTTAGTCACAATTCTATAGGGTAAGTTTGCCCAGTCAATCTGGCTACCAGTACCTATGACTAGTTAGACTATTGTGAGACGTAACAATTTGGTTTGTGGGACATAATCACGCTATTGATACTGTAGGGGGGATCTTTAGAGGGGTCTGCTTCAGGTTTAGAGGTATTAAGTGACTATTGTAGGGTCCACCTCTTTCTTATAGGAGAAGTATTAAGTGACCTGATTGGATTTCTTATGATGTCAGTTAGTGAGAACCATGTAAAGACCTGCCTTGGGTTAGTTATTAAATAACAGGGACCTGTCTATTTTTACAGGTATTAAATGGTTAGAGTCTGCCTAAAACCTAATAAAAAGGTATTAACTGGTTTGGAGGCTCTCTCTCTTGCATTGTTAACGATAGTTGCATTAGAATTTTGTAATTGGACTAGAAAGGTGTTTGGGCTTACAGTAAAAGTTATTAGTATGGTATAGTTTTAAATACGTAAGACATATTTTCTTATCTAACTGATACTACCCAAATACGATTATGGTAAGGATTGATATTCTCATTCACCTGACATTTGTTGTACTGACCCACTCCTCATTACAACACACAGGTTAGAAGAGAGAATGCTGATTTTAGGTACGAAGGTGGAGATGAAGACTTGTGGCAGTTATCTATCTATTTATTTTATTTTTTAAATAATTCTAATGTACCCAGTTCAGACAGTTATGTTATTATTATTGGAATATTGTACTGTAGAGGTTTTATATAGACATGTTGTAATATTTGATGATTACATTTTATGTTTATGAAATGATTTTCTTTTATGAAATAGGTACTTGTTTCAGATATTATATTTTATTCCATTCCGCTATCTAATTCTAAAAGTATAGAAAAATAGCTCTATGTACTGAGTATTGTTTAAAATTTATCAACTTAACAGCTCACGTTGAGATGGGCCTAAGGTTCAATGGGCTTTTATTAGGTCGAAATTAGGTCCGTTTCGGGGCCGATTGTTACAAAATATGTAGTATGTTGATGATGATTAGTTTGTCTTATGAAGCATGAATGGTGATCATTAATAATGGTTGAATGGTGGAAAAAATTGAGGGAGAGAACTACCTTGCAAAAAGCATTTTTTAGTTAAAAATCCGTTACTTTGGAAGACAACAACCATGTTATGAGGTGTATTAAAAAAGACAGTGAACAAAATGGAATGAAAATGAACATTTAATTATAAAAAAGTATTGGATATAATAGAACATATGCATATTTACAATAAAAGAGTACAACATAAATTATGTTAAGATGAAATCGTGTAAAACATAAATGAGCTGTCAATTTGGGGTATTATTTATGAAGTAATGGTGTTTAATGATGAATTAATTTTGAAAAACAAAGCGTGAAAACAGCGTGGACCTGAAGCACATTTAATGCATAGTATTATAGCATGTTTCTATCTTTTATAATGGTTTTTAAATGGTGAAATATTTTGAAAGTAAAGCATGAAAATAATGTAGACCCAAATCACATTTAATGCATGATATTATAGCATATTTTTATCTTTTATTTCCTTCCAAGTATCCAAACTTCATGTATATTGTATATGAAAATTTACAAAACTGAGTCATACTTCAACCGCACCCACTATAATATAGAAATTCCCTTGCATGATACATTATCAAATTATATTTACTGCCCAAAATGGTGTGTGCTTAGTATTGTGTTTTATATCTAATTAAAAGAATGTAGAAGCATCTGAAATGAACAAACATTTATTATATAATATAACTGTCCGTTGCATATTAAAAAAGACTAAAGGTCAGTGGATAAAAAATTAATGCAGGTTTTTGAACAAAAAATTAATGCAAATTGTAGACAACAAAATGTTAATGAATCTTGTACTACCGCTACCGAATATAGGACAATAAACTTATGTAAACATGAATGGAGAGAATGTTCAGCTCTCAATTGTAATAATAACGGGTATAAATACATGTTCCAATATAGAAATTGAACATAACAATACATATTCCAATATAGAAATTAAACATAACCCGTAACAGATAATACAAAAAATATTCATCACTAAAGTTTCAATGTATATGTACTACATTAATGGTAATAAGTTTTATAAATACAAACCATCAATCATATATTTTTGCACAGAATCAAGTTCCATTTGTTAGAACAGAAATAGCACCAATACAACCAAACACCATTCAATTAATGAGTAATAACTTATATCAGAAATAAATGTAGCCGCGTTAATTATGAACCCAAATCATACTCATGAAATAAAAAGAATTATTCAACTTTCCCACTCAACAAAGGTCCATATTATCAAAGCTCATGCACAAAAGGTCCATACTCATAAACCTATATAAATTGAGTCTCCGTTTTATTATTTTTCACCAAACTGTTCCCTCCCAGAAAATCAGCTCAGCATTGAAATTAAAGGTAAAAGTAGCATAAATTAGCCAAAAACTAAAAATAAGGACCTAATTTTCACAACTTTTTTTGGAAGGAACTTTTCTTCCATCATCCTTCAATTCTGGGAAGTTGGTAGCCAGTCCTTGAATATCCAGTTTGTAAAATCCAAATAAATCACTGAAATATCTAAAAAGATTGATATCATAGCATATAAGTGAGCTTTAGTGCCTTTTGTCATATTAAACTTTGTTATTTAATGGGTTTTCTTCTGCAAATCAGCAAACAATTCACTCGTAGATGAAAGAGGAACTCAAACCTATATATAATAATTAAACAGTTTCATTAATTGGCCAAATTAAAAGTAACCAAAAAATCAACTGTCAATGAAAGAACTAAATGTGAAGAAAAAGAATATTAATAATAAACGTGATCAAACATAGAAATATCACATTTTGAAAAAAGTAAACCTGTTAACCGAGATTTCAGAATCATTAACTAATTTATCACAAATCTTGTATGTAATTCATCCACAAATCTAAATTTGAACATTAAAAATCAATACAAAATAAATTCATGGATATAAATGGAATGATACTGTATTATATATACTGTACTTATATATAAGAATATTAATATTGCCCACTGGTACTACTTCATGAGATTTTTTATTTTCCTTATTAACTATGATATGATATGATAATAACATTTAAATTATAACCGTTTAATGATACAGTGTTGAAGCAACGAACATGAAGCTTACTCATTACAAACTTTTAACCCCTATGTACAGTAGGAATACTCAAGAAATAAAATGCATCATTTGGCATGACCTTCGTTGAATTTGAAATTTGAAATTGAAAATTGATGATCAAATGGAAGTTACATTCAAATTAGTTAAGATTTAACAAACATGGATTTGAGTTTGGCTAAGGTTGCTGTTTTGACAAAATGAAAAACAATTATAGTATATTATTTATTTGTACGCTGCTGGAAAACGCATATCATGGATTCCAAGTATGACATGATATTACATAAATAGAATGATTATTAATATATTACAATGCCATTACTTTTTGGGGCAAAATTCATCTGAACGCATTATCACACGAATCAGTAATTATTATTTCTAAGCCCAAAGTTTGATTTTTTTTATCTTTGACCATTGTATCAATTCCAAAGATAGTAAAAATCTAAGTCATGAAAATATTAAATATTTCAAACCAATGAAACGAAAGAAGAGATAATCAACATTGAAGCATGCATGCATATAATATCGTTTTACATACAGCAAGCGATTAAACATTGATGAAAGCCTTATAATTACTAAAGTCATCTGCAATGCTTAGAAACTTACCAAACTTGATGATCAAGTGAGATGATGCAAAATATTTCTTAATATTCTACACAAATAGAAACCACTTTTTGATTAGAAATTGAAAAACGGTAGTTAAGAGTTGATTTCATAGGAGGATATGTGTGATTTCTGTTAAATTTGGGTACCCAAAAACACATACTCTTTAATGTTTGTCGATGAGAGTAGTAAAAAAAAGTTATGTAGTACAGACGATTATTAAGGCAAAATAATCTCAGTATATATGCTAAAAAGGGATAAATTTATGCATATGAAAGAGAAGAAATTTGTGAATACCGAACACGGAAAACAATTAGCTTTGACTTCTAAAGTGAACAAAAATAGAAAATAAAACTGGTTAAAATCTATTTACTAACCAATTTCACCAATCCAATCATCAAAATTTAGCACTAAATTAGCTAAATATATTTTTAGCTGTTTCAATAGCCAATTATGGAATGACCAAAAGATCAACTATAACCACTAACTTTTATTAACATACATCCACTCCAGGTGTTGATTAAGCATAATTGTGTAATCAAGATCACAATACTACTAATTTTGATCAAATTAGTCAATAATATCTGATTAAAAATATATGAGTATATTTAATACAACTTCACTGAA
The DNA here is from genome assembly GCA_030737815.1 of Allium fistulosum. NCBI lineage: Eukaryota > Viridiplantae > Streptophyta > Magnoliopsida > Asparagales > Amaryllidaceae > Allium > Allium fistulosum. The sequence continues at coordinate 536,775,363 of CM060901.1, read as the reverse complement.
ACCTACAACAGCTAATCTCAAATTATTTAGTAATAAAATAATTAAACTTCACATGTATGTTTAAGAAAAAGAACTAAGCACCACATAATGAAGAAAGGATAGTAAGTGAAAAATGAAGAAAGTCAAAATGGACATATTACAACAACACCATAAGAAAGTGCAGTTGAAAAAATAAAGTAATATTATCATTGTCCTAAACATTACAATTAAAGAATAATAAAAGTCGGTAAAATGCTATATGTGCTTTGTAATAATATATTAAATCGTTAGAAAGAAAATGAGATAACTAAGAATCAGGTGCAGAAACAATAAACTGAAAGCTTCAAAGTTGACTTTCAATGTAATAAACAAATACATTTTTGGAACATAAACAAAAACTATCGATTTGCGGATATTATCAATATTTACTCTTCTCTTCTACATATCTAAATATTATGCATAAATTAATAGTGGAATAAATAAATAGGATAGTGGTTGTATAAAATCATTGTATATTACCAATGCAGTCTCGAATTCATCATTTGAGTCATCGAGGATGTAGTATTGTGTAGGTTGTTCTTGGTTGTCAGATTTCTCAATTGTTCCATCATTGCTCGACTTTTGTGCTAGTGGAGGAGCAAACATGCATACTTCATTTCATCACATTCACCCTTCCTCTATCTGGCAACGTAAATGCATCAGCTGCTACCATTTTGATACTCTTATTTCCTTTATTGCAACAAAGGATATTCTTGCTCTTCAATGTTTCTTTCTTCTGGACTATTGTTCTATTTTGCAATTTTTTAAATATCAATAATGAGACAGCAGCATATGGCCATGTCTTAGGAAGGTTAGTAAACATAAACATAAACATAAACGTATCATGTTGCTACTCTTAATTCTGTAGAAATGAAGGGAGGATAAACCTTTAGTTACAAAGACAGTTCATGAACCTCTTTTACACATTTAATTAAACAGTTCATGGGCACAAATGGTAAATGAAGCCAAATAGAAGATACAAAAACAACTGCATAATTGATGGTGAATTTGAGAACCATTAACACATAAAAGAAAAGGAAACAGTTTAAGGAGAATGCATTGTCCATCATAACTTCGGAAATGATGATGTAATAAAATATATTGAGAATAGCGCATTACTTAAGAAGGCAAATCGTTGTTGGTGCAAGGAGAATGATAAGTGGACCATAAATATAGTGCTGTAGTTTCACGGAGAAGTGAATGGGAAGATTTTATGAAGAAGGGAAGGTATGTGTGCTTTGGAACGTGAGAAGTGAAACTGTGGAAGTACGTGTGCTTTGGAAAAATAAATGGTTATGCCCACGTTTTCTAAGTTAACGGAGTTATATAAATGAGCAGCTGTACATTCTTGCATCGTCTGATATCTTTTAAACTTTAAATCACAATCATCCTTTGTCTCTATGTTTGTCTTTCCGTCAACTATCCGTTAAAACAAAGCAAATTTGTTATATAGATATGCACATTCAAGGGAGAGTCACATATATGCTAAAATTAAACTGAATATACATTGATAAAACTATCTTTCTCCTTGCATTATTTCATTACTTTGTTAATTTTCTGATATCCATATATTTAAATGAATTTGTATGCGGAGTAATTGGATCGGACAGCTGGATTGTGTAGGTTCCTATGAAGCCTAAGTTGGCCCTACAGCGAATGCAGCTCCTACGAGAGTTCTCTCCTAATATTTCCTTTCCACTTATCATTGCTGCAATTTTGCTATCAATACTCTTCTTCCCAGTTCCCATGCTGCTTACAGTTTCCTCTTCCTCTCTGTCCCCAATTCAACAGCCTTCTTTTCATTTCTCATCCATCTGCTGCCACTACTCTTGGCTTCCAACTTACTTCCCCACCCGTCGCCTCCGCCACCGTATTCTCGCCGCGTGTCACGATCCCAGAGTGCATGCCGCTTCCTCTCTTCTCGAAGGTGATGATTTCTTTGACGAACTCAGCAGTCTTCTTGTTCTACTCCCGTACGACATGCGCCGTCGGCTTGAAAAGCACTCCGAAATTACCAAACTTATCGAGGTCGTCATGGATCTTGGTCGTCCGCCGCTTGCTCGGTTTCCGTCAGGGGATTTTGTACTATCGGATCGAGCTATTACTTCGCACGATTTGATTCATGCTACGTCTCAGGTGCATAGTAGTAGTTGATTGCTAGCTACTTTAGTAGACCATAAAACCTATTGTTTGCAACATTTGCATATTTTCAGTTACTCCGATTCAGGCTTTGATTAGTTCGTGAGGTTTTAATTTCCAGAGCTAGGATGGTTTCTTTTTTCCCAATTATAAGTGTTTATTACTTTGAATGCCAATATTGTCACAAAATCAAGATGTGAATAGTTATTTCATAATATTATGGAGGACAATTTTTGACTTGCGCAAAAAAACAAATTATAGAACTAGGCCTCAGCAAAAACTAATTGTCAAAATAGGTCTCGTTTAGTTTATAACTTGCGCATTTTTGGATGGTCTCGTTTAGTTTATAACTTGCGCATTTTTGGATTGCGCAAGTCATAATTTTTTTTACGTAGAGCTTGCGCATTCCATAAGTGCGCAAGCTTTAAATTTAAATCTTGCGCACTTTTGAAATGCACAAACTTATTTTCGGGCATCAAATAGACAGAGAGCTGAATCTAAGCTCATTTCATCCCCTATCTCATTTCTTTTCAAAACCCTTCCCATTTCCAACTTCAAACCCATTCCAAATCCAAATATATCAACTCAAAAACATTGTTCCTCATCTATTCCTTCAAACAACCACTCGATTGCGCATAAAATGAAAGCAAGCTCTCCATCTACGTTGATTAGAGGTAATTATAATTTGATTACTACTGTAGAAATGGTTGTTGTTGTTAGCGGAAGAGGTAGTGTTGATGATGTCGATGTGAATGTACTCATATTGTTGGTTTCTTTGTTGAAAATGCAAAAGGATTTGAAGTATTCATATAGCCAAAACCCTAACTTTGTACATAGTTTCTGTATTGATAAACAGTTGTTGTTGTTTGTAGAATTGTCTCCCAGGCCCGAGGATAGAAGTGTTCTCTATCTTCAAGAACACCATAGGAGCCAAAACGACACATTAATGGAGGTAAATGTTCGATATTGGTAAACCAGGGGAATGCAAATATAAAGCCCTAATTTTGATTTGTTTATACATTCCAGGGTGTTGAAACTGTGAAGATATGCGATCATTCGAGCAAGCTCAAAGAGATCGATTATAAAGATCCAAGATTGGAGCCAAATCTACGAATCTTCGGATTTTGAAAAGCTATGCAAATCGACTACATTCGGCTCGATCATCACCTTCTTACCGCTTTATGCGATAGATGGAGGCCGGAAACAAATACGTTTCATATGAAAGTCGGGGAGATGACAGTGACTCTAGCGGAAGTGCATTTTCTTTTCGGTCTTAAAGCAGACGGTCGCCCGGTATGTTTGCAAAATTTAGATATCGATTACATCGAATTGACTCATGACTTGCTTAGTATTTTTCCGCCTAGAGAGGCGGTTAAGTCTAAAAGTGAATTATCAATGACTTGGTTTAAAAGTGAATTTTCCGAACCACTACCCGAAGGGGCGACCGATTTAGATATACTTCGTCGCACTCGTGTCGTGATATTGTATTTTTTGAGTTGTCTATTATTTCCCGATCATTCGAAAGGGAGATTAAGTTTGAAATTTTTACCTTTTTTGGATGATTCGGCTGACTGTGGTTATCATTCTTGGGGTAGTGCTGTTCTCTGCTATTTGTATAGTGAGTTGTCGAACGTTGCCTTGTAACGTCGAAAAGTTTTAGGAGGTTCTGCAACGTTGTTGCAACTATGGTCATGGTCGCATATTGCTATTAGACGGCCGTCTATTAGAATTCCTACCGACTTAGATCTGTATCTTCCATTCGGGGCTAGGTGGAACTGTGCTAGGAGTTGGCGTGAGACGCCAATAAATGTACAGTTTTACCGTAATGAGTTGGATTTGTTGGCGGATGATGCAGTTACATGGGAACCATATTCATTATTGTATAAGTTTGGACATCTGGAAATTGAGTATTCGTTCGCCGGTAGGATTGCTAAGAGCCGACTGATTCTATTTTTAGACTTTGAGTTGTATGCACCCGATTGGGTTATGAGACAGTTTTCCTTTGATTATCAGCACATTCCCGATCTCGTCGTCCCCCTTGACCCAGAACCCACTAGCTGGATGGTATTTTTGAAGGAAAGTATTGCTATTTGGCAATCAAGAACTGATCGTGCCGAACGAGCACGCGAGCCTCCGACACCTTTGAGCGAGTACGAGTATTGGTATTGGTGAATTACTCGTCGTTTTATTCTTAAAAAGTCGGCAAGGAAGTTGGCTGCGTACACTCCCCATGCTTCTCTAGAACGTGATGTGGTAAGTGTTGTAATTTTAAATTTTGTATAGTTCAATTTTTATGTCATATTGATGCATTGTTATGACTTATGGTTTAGATAAGCGGAATATACATCGCTTTGGATGTGGTGAGCGAAATAGAAGAAAGTCATATGGAGCCGGACAAGGTCAAAAGCAAGTGCATTGACCTACGACGAATACTTGACACGATTTTGGATCGGAACAAGCTAAGAAGACCGACCAAGCCGCTGCGTATTGTAGAAGAGTCACCACGTTGTGCAGTGGAGACACATACCATAGTAGCGGGTGGACAAGCCCAATGGGAGGAGGCACATGCGGAGGGGGAGGCTTCACAACATCCCGGTGGCGAAACTACAGCTGGATGACCCGCTTGGCCCGAGGTAGAGCAGCAATACAACGGCGGAGATACTCATGCTGAATGATCCGTTTGGCATGAAGGAGAACAACAATTCGGATATGTTGGACAGTCGACATACGAGCATGCGCAAGAGCCGCCGCAGTGAGAAATTCAACAAGAAGAACTCATTTTTTGGGCCAAGTCAACAACAAGAAATTCCGCTTCCGACACCCGCTCCTACATTCGAAGAAGGCCAAGGATCGGCTCCCATCGTGTACAAACGGAAGAAGAAGAAGAGACACCCCACTTGAGCTTAGGCGGATTCGTGATTGACAGTGTTGCTTATTGTTGTTTCTTTGGTTGGGTTAGGAGTTGTTGACTTGTATGTTTCTATGTTATTGTACGACCCGTTCAACCTTTTTGGATGATTTTCAATTGTCAGTTGGATCATGTTATTTATTTTGTTTTGTGATGGTATTGTTAATGGAATGACGTGTGCATGCTCTCAGTTTGGAATTTAGGGTCTGGGTTTTGCAATTTGTGGTTTTGCAGTGTGGCAGAACGGCTCTCTGTTTGGAACTGACCCAAAAAATAGCTTGCGCATTTGTGGAATGCGTAAGCTATATTGTCAATATAGCTTGCGCATTCCACATATGCGCAAGCCATTTTTGGGTTATTTACAGCAATTCGCAAATGCTACATTTGGTCTTTTGTAGCATATGTGGAATGCTGCAAATAACCCAGTTCTACGCTTACGCATATTTGGAATGCGCATGTTATATTTTACATATAGCTTGCACATTTCTGGATTGCGCAAGCTATATTGACAACATACTTGCGCATTTCATATATGCGCAAGCTTGTTTTTAGCCCTGTCCGAGACAGAGAGCTGTTTCAACACCACAAATCACACAATTTCACACAAAAAGTATGAACAACATTCTATATAGCATGCAAACACCATTCAAATGACAACATCATCATATAACAAAGTCAACAACATGCCACAACATCTAAAAAGGTTTCAACAAGTCATACAGTAACATACATTCTACATCTATTACAATTCAACGCGGACAAGTTTTCTTCTCGTGGTCAATAGAACCACATTTGCTACATCTGTTATGGTCGAATGAAGATGGCGGATCCATGAAACCTTTTATTCGAGTAGACCGAGAACGACCTGAATTTCTGCGCACATGCGGTGGTTGTATAATTGGACCATCGTAGACGTTCCAGTGTCGACTATCTGGTACAGGGTGGAATAAAGGAGCATAAGCTGCAGAATACATAGCCTTTGTGTCCCACGTGGAGATTAAGTCAAAATACGCTCTATTAGCACCACCCGAACCACGTGAACAAGCCGCTAATACATTGGAGCACGGAAAATGATCCAATGTTGGCATGTTGCACGAACATTTGGCAACATTATCTTCGATATTCACCGTATAATCAAACATATGCACATCTTTCATCTTCCATTCAATGAAGCTATATCTCTCTATAGACATGAGCCTCGATTCTTCCATTCTTCTCCGCGCTAATGCTTCCCACCTAGTTGTGAGCTGCGACGTCCACTCTTTCCCTGAGTTCGTCGTTCGACGAAGTAATGATTCAGTCGATGAAACGTACGTGCAACCAATGATCTAACTGGTAAATTCCTAGTTTCTTTGAGCACACCGTTAAAGCTTTCAGAAACGTTGGTCGTCATCATATTGAATCTTACTCCGCCATCATGACAAAGAGTCCACGAGTTGGGTTAATTTTTGAAAGTAAGCAGAAGCTTGTTGAACAGTTATATGAATGAGCGATTAAATGTTCAGTTTCGTTTCAAGTTCTGAAATCGCGTGCAAATCAATACACGGTCCGTTGTGATGTGGAAGAAACATGCCCTTGGCGAGTTCATGCAAGCCTTTCGGTAAGAAAAAATTCAAATTGGTGGAAGATAACTACATATGGCGGCGATCACACTTGTTTAAATGCAACCATCAACTCAAACCATCGACAGGCAACTGCTAAGTTTATATGCAGCAAAATACTTTCGTTGATTAAAGCTGAAACAAACATGACTACAAGAACTGTTCAAGAGACAATGTCCAACATGTTTCATATTAAAGTGAGTTATTTTCGAGCCTGGCACGGACTACAGAAAACTGTTGCAATGATTTATGGTGATTATGAATCGTCGTACGCGGAATTGCCGAAATTTCTTAGAGCCCTACAACATACCAACCCCGGAACCGTATATGATGTTATTCATAGTCGTGGTGCTTTTGATGGTGCTTTTTGGGCTTTCGGACCTTCTATTCAAGGCTTCGACCACTGTCGATCCATATTGTCTATTGATGCCACTCATTTATACGAGAAGTATCGGGTACATCACTAGTAGCAACTGGGGTGGATGCAAATCAAGGGCTATGTCCTTTAGCTTTTGCTATTGTACAAACAGAGTCGTGACAAACGTGGAGTTGGTTTATTCGTTGCATATGGAATTATATTTCATCCGTACGTACTAGATGTATCACCTTTATCTCGGATCGTATGAAAGGAATTTCACGTGCTCTTAGAGAAGCTTGGCCAATTGAACATCATCATCGCTTTTATATCCGTCATATTAAAGCAAATTTCAAGAAAGCAGGGTTTGGCACGGATGAGCTACAAAATTTATTACACGCATGTGCCACGACATCAGAGGTCGTAAAATATAATGATATTCGAAAACAGTTGAAGGATGTACATCGAGATGCCGATGCATGGATTGAAAGAAGTTTGAAAGACCAGGAATCAAGCTGGACTCTTTGTCATGACAGCGGAGTAAGATTCAATATGATGGCGACCAACGTTTCCGAAAGCTTTAACGGTGTGCTCAAAGGAACTAGGAATTTACCTGTTAGATCATTGGTTGCACGTACGTTTCATCGATTGAATCATTACTTCGTCGAACGACGAACTCAAGGGGAAGAATGGACGTCGCAGCTCGCACCTAGGTGGGAAGAATTAGCACGGAGAAGAATGGAAGAATCGATGCTCATGTCTATAGAGAGATATAGCTTCATTGAATGACAGGTGAAAGATGTGCATATGTTTGATTATACGGTGAATATCGAAGATAATGTTGCCAAATGTTCGTGCAACATGCCAACATTAGATCATTTTCCGTGCTCCAATGTATTAGCGGCTTGTTCACGTGGTTCGGGTGGTGCTAATATAGCGTATTTTGACTTGATCTCCACGTGGTATACGAAGGCTATGTATTCCACAACTTATGCTCCTTTATTCCACCCTGTACCAGATAGTCGATACTGTAACGTCTACGATGGTCCAATTATACAACCACCGCCTGTGCGCAGAAATTCAAGTCGTTCTCGGTTTACTCGAATAAAAGGTTTCATGGATCCGCCATCTTCATCCGGCCATAACAGATGTAGCAAATGTGGTTCTATTGGCCACAAGAAGAAAACTTGTCCGCGTTGAATTGTAATAGAAGTAGAATGTCTATGTTACTGTATGACTTGTTGAAACTTTTTTGGATGTTGTGGCATGCTATTGACTTTGTTATGTGATGATGTTGTCATTCGAATGGTGTTTGAATGTTATATAGAATGTTGTTCATACTTTTTGTGTGAAATTGTGTGATTTATGGTGTTGAAACAGCTCTTTGTCTCGGACAGGGCCAAAAACAAGCTTGCGCATATATGGAATGCGCAAGTATGTTGTCAATATAGCTTGCGCAATCCAGAAATGTGCAAGCTATATGTAAAATATAACATGCGCATTCCAAATATGCGGAAGCGTAGAACTGGGTTATTTGCAGCATTCCGCATATGCTACAAAAGACCAAATGTAGCATTTGCGGATTGCTGTAAATAACCCAAAAATGGCTTGCGCATATGTGGAATGCGCAAGCTATATTGACAATATAACTTGCGCATTGCACAAATGCGCAAGCTATTTTTTGGGTCAGTTCCAAACAGAGAATCGCTCTGCCACACTGCAAAACCATAAATTGCAAAATCCAGACCCTAAATTCCAAACTGAGAGCATGCACACACCATTCCATTAACAATACCATCATAAAACAAAATAAATAACATGATCCAACTGACAATTGAAAATCATCCAAAAAAGGTTGAACAGGTCGCACAATAACATAGAAACATACAAGTCAACAACCCCTAACCCAACCAAAGAAACAACAATAATAAGACCAACACCGTCAATCACGAATCCGTCTAAGCTCAAGTGGGGTGTCTCTCTTCTTCTTCTTCCGTTTGTACACGATGGGAGCCGATCCTTGGCCTTCTTCGAATGTAGGAGCGGGTGTCGGAAGCGGAATTTCTTGTTATTGACTTGGCCCAAAAATGAGTTCTTCTTGTTGAATTTCCCACTGCGGCGGTTCTTGCGCATGCTCGTATGTCGACTGTCCAACATATTCGAATTGTTGTTCTCCTTCATGCCAAACGGGCCATTCAGCATGAGTTTCTCCACCGGTGTATTGCTGCTCTACCTCGGGCCAAGCGGGTCATCCAGCTGTAGTTTCGCCACCGGGATGTTGTGAAGCCTCCCCCTCCGCATGTGCCTCCTCCCATTGGGCTTGTCCACCCACTACTGTGGTATGTGTCTTCTCTGTACAACGTGGTGGCTCTTCTACAATGCGCAGCGGCTTGGCCGGCCTTCTTAGCTTGTTCCGACCCAAAATCGTGTAAGTATTCGTCGTAGGTCAATGCACTTGCTTTTGACCTTGTCCGGCTCCATATGACTTTCTTCTATTTCGCTCACCACATCCAAAGCGCTGTATATTCCACTTACCTAAACCGTAAGTAATAACAATGCATCAATATGACATAAAAATTGAAGTATACAAAATTTGAAATAACACTTACCACATCACGTTCTAGAGGAACACGGGGAGTGTACGCAACCAACTTCCTTGCCGACTTTTTAAGAATATAACGACGAGTAATTCGCCAATACCAATACTCGTACTCGCTCAAAGATGTCGGAGGCTCGCGTGCTCGTTCGGCACGATCAATTCTTGATTGCCAAATAGCAATACTTTCTTCCAAAAATGTCATCTAGCTAGTGGGTTCTGGGTCAAGGGGGACGACAGGATCGGGAATGTGCTGATAATCAAAGGAAAACTGTCTCATAATCCGATTGGGTGCATACAACTCAAAGTCTAAAAATAGAATCAGTCGGCTCTTAGCAATCCAACCGGCGAACGAATACTCAATTTTCGAATGTCCAAACTTATACACTAATGAATATGGTTCCCATGTAACCGCATCATCCGCCAACAAATCCAACTCATTACGGTAAAACTGTACATTTATTGGCGTCTCACGCCAACTTCTAGCACAGTTCCACCTAGCCCCGAATGGAAGATACAGTTCTTAGTCGGTAGGAATTCTAATAGACGACCGTCTAATCGCAATATGCGACCATGACCATAATTGCAACAACGTTGCAGAACCCCCTAAAACTTTTCGACGTTGCAAGGCAACGTTCGACAATTCACTATACAAATAGCAGAGAACAACACTACCCCAAGAATGATAACCACAGTCAGTCAAATCATCCAAAAAGGGTAAAAATTTCAAACTTAATCTCCATTTCGAATGATCGGGAAATAATCGGCAACTCAAAAAATACAATATCACTGCACGAGTGCGACGAAGTATATCTAAATCGGTCGCCTCTTCGGGTAGTGGTTCGAAAAATTCACTTTTAAACCAAGTCATTGATAATTCACTTTTAGACTTAACCGCCTCTCTAGGTGGAAAAATACCAAGCAAGTCATGATCCAATTCGATGTAATCGATATCAAAATTTTGCAAACATACTCGGCGACCGTCTGTTTTAGGACCGAAAAAAAATGCACATCCGCTAGAGTCACTGTCATCTCCCCGACTCTCATATGAAACTTTTTTGTTTCCGGCCTCCATCTATCGCATAAAGCGGTAAGAAGGTAATGATCGAGCCGAATGTAGTCGATTTGCATAGCTTTTCAAAATCTGAAGATTCGTAGATTCGGCTCCAATCTTGGATCTTTATAATCGATCTCCTTGAGCTTGCTCGAATGATCGCATATCTTCACAGTTTCAACATCCTGGAATGTATAAACAAATTAAAATTAGGGCTTCATATTTGCATTACCCCGGTTTACCAATATCGAACATTTACCTCCATTAATGTGTCGTTTTGACTCCTATGGTGTTCTTGAAGATAAAGAACACTTCTATCTTCGGGTCCGGGAGATAATTCTACAAATAACAACAACCGTTTATCATTACAAAAACTATGTACAAAGTTAGGGTTTTGACTATATGAATACTTCAAATCCTTTTGCATTTTCAACAAAGAAACTAACAATATGAGTACATTCACATCGACATCATCAACACTATCTCTTCCGCTAACAACAATTATTTGTACAGTAGTAATCAAATTATAATTATCTCTAATCAACATAGATGAAGAGTTTGCTTTCATTTTATGCGCAATCGAGTGGTTGTTTGAAGGAATAGATGAGGAACAATGTTTTTGAGTTAATATATTTGGATTTGGATTGAGTTTGAAGTTGGGAATGAGAAGGGTATGGGAAGAAAGGCGATAGAGAATGAAATGAGCGAAGATTCAGCTCTCTGTCTATTTGATGCTCGAAAATGAGCTTGCGCATTTTAAAAGCGTGCAAGCTTTAAATCTAAAGCTTGCGCACTTATGGAATGCGCAAGCTCTACGTAAAAAAAAAATTATGACTTGCGCATTCCAAAAATGCGCAAGCTATAAACTAAACGAGACATATTTTGACAATTAGTTTTTGCTGAGGCCAAATTCTATAATTCGTTCTTTTGCGGTGTCTTGATCGAAAAATTGTCCTCCATTAATCTGAAGATGTGACAGTATTCTCAAATCTCAACATGCTCCCACGCGTATGACATATCAGATTGTTATATCAAGTAACATGTGGTTGGTTAGGATGTGCATGGTGATCACATTCAAGTTCGATGATTCAATTCGCTAATCATGTATGCATTTGGAACTTAAGAAAATAAAAAAACACACACACACAACATTTTATTGCTGATCCAATATTTGTTGGATCTGTCAAGTTATCCTATTACTTTGGGTCCTGCATGACTTATATTAATATATTGTAGTCAAATTTTAAAAAAGTGTTAATCGCTTAGGAATGATGTTTGTTTCTTTCAGTAAATTTTAATTGCGTTCATAAATTCCCAGTTGTGTGTCATTTTTAAATTTTTTTACTAACATACCAAATGCACGATGTACACATCCATGCACTTGGTATAAAATTGTGATAGAGACAGAACATTACAAAATTGAAAAATTACTTATTTAACTTCCATGACGGTTGAAATGACAATACATCGGTGAATACTATACAATCAATTTCCATGTTAGTAGTTGAGCTAGATGCAATTTAAACATTTTCTTTGACTACTTAATCATTTCAGACTCAATATGTATCATATAAAACTAATACGTATCAAATACTTCTCAAACCCAACATATTTCAATGATTATGCCATATACATATAACTAGTGCGTTATATATTCATTGTATGGTAATACTGTAAAAAAACAATGTTAAAAATTCAAATGTTGCGAATTGATGAAAATATGCTATATACGTAAATGATGAGAGAAATATAGATTTATGGTAACTTTTACGAATGAATCAAGTAATTTTGAAGATGTGAAAGAATTGATGTTGATATCGAATGCAGTGTGAGAATTTTGTATATATAAATAACATAAGCAAAAGTATTGATGAGGTATTAATAAAAATGGATTAAAATTTCGAAAATGAGTTGCACTGAAATGAAAATATCTATGCAGAATTGTAGAGCAATGAGAAAAATAAAAATCTGCTTTAATATTATGTATAAGCTATAGCGCTTTGCGATGCTAATGGTCGAATTAAGTTTGATGGAATATAATAGTTTTTCTTGCAGTAAATATGTTATTATATGTAGTATTTATAATGATGACATGTGATTAATCTATGTGCCTAACAGAAACAGTTCACACTAAATCTATCAAGTTATATTAGAATTATTTGTTGTCTTATAAATGTGGTGAGTGCTGAAGAATCAAAAGTCACGAGTTCGAGATCTAGTGATGACGGCGGACATACGAAACCATGTGATTTACGTTGAGCATATAAACCATGTGATTTACGTTGAGCATATGTTGTGAATTCGATGTAAACTTTCTCAAAGTTTATAAAGCATGGTTCTCTGGAACTTTAAATAAATCTAAAATTCTTACATGTTACAAATAAACCTAAAATTGTCGAAAACACTAATTTAGGATTTGCATTATAACATTTCAAACTGAAAACTATAATGAGACCTTGGGATATACAATGTTCACAGCAGTAAAGTCAACAACTTAGCTACATACAACTGTCCATTACGAAATACTAATGTTTGCAAATGAATACTTACGATTCAATTGATTGTCCTGATCTTTGCTTATTGTCGTGGCATATGTTAATCACATAGTAAAATGACGTCTTGACATATTAATTTGGTTAATATTTAAGCTTTAATTATTTGTGAAACTTATTTCATTTTATTAACCGAGTTTTATTGTAATGACCATCTTTTGGTTTCAATTTCAAATTCTTTAATAGCATAATGGAGTAGCCAACTTTTAATTCCAGCAACCCATTCGATACATTATCAACATGTTCATCTTTGTTTTACTTTTCTAAGGCTATACAGACTTTGGTTTCATCAAGATAATACTCCCAGTGCTGTACTATATATAAAGTTTATGTTGTCTTCGTGTAGGTAGATTTTTTTTTCCGCTCATTTTAAAGATGTTGGAGATGCAGTTCTGACCAAATTTGATTTAAGGTAACAATATGATTTAATTGATCAATGTGTTCAGACTTGTGCATAGTTGATGAAAGATCTACCATTTGTTCATTGTTCAGAATTCAATCCAATCATAGTAGCATAAAAGATTGATCATTTTGTACATGCATACTATACAGTGCATGATGCTTCATTCAACTGTGTACTCTCATGGAAGTTCCTCTACATATCTCTTGTGATATAAACACTTACTTTTCTATTGTATTGTAGATATTATAGAGAACATTATAATGGAGGCGTTTTAACAATTTTAAACCAAAATTGCAGTCATATAATAGTAATAAACCAGTTTGAAAACATGTAACGAACGTACCACTTTTTGCTATGTTGACAGAAAGTGACACATGTGTTTTCAAATGTACTTACATTTCTAATATGTTCAGAAAAGTGGCTCAAAGTGATAAAACATCATAATGTGGTCTGAACCTTTTTAATCAATTTTATAGTTTATCACGAAATAAATTAATAATACAATAAGGACTTCTAAATGTTGAAAAACATCAATGATATGGTACTCTAAGGTTGTAGTGGAGAGAGTATTTGCTATGGTTACTATATCTCAAAAGCTCAATTCATACTTTATTTTGAAAAAATATTATTGTATGATTATTAGAAATACAAAATAGAGACATTAAATAGCTTATCATGCTTGTATATCCTAATGCATATGGGGTATTTGATCATGTTTTATGGATGTATTTAATTTCAGCTTAATAACTTTATTTTCCGTTTAAAAAACCGCCATTGATGAGAAAAAGTATTCTTAATTCGCTGTAACTTATGATGCAAAAACACGGGGATTTGCTACAAAATCAAAAACAAATTACAAATTAATACATGTGTGATTGACAAGCTTTCGAACAATCAACATAAAATAGCTTGGTCCAAAATGAGATTTTTCATGTATTTACAATCTTAAAACCAAGTTTTACAATTTTGGATTTCGTTCACGTCTTGGAACCTTGATACATGATATCGCATATCGAATGAAATTTCAAATGAAACAAGATGAGTGTATTTCGGACTTTGGATTTGACATCTTTTAGTCTTAAGTACATTTCTGGACAATCTCAGAGTATCTTATATGCATTTTAAAGCTTATTTTGATAAATATATCTGAATAAACAGAAGTAAACATTGTATACAATTTCATTTGCATAGAAATAAAGTTGTTGCACTATAGGAAAATATTAATTTCTTTTTTTGGTGGAGAGTGCTTGATTGGTTTGGTAGTCAAATGATTTCTTCTTAACTGAATCTTGAAAACAAAGCCAATGACCATAGATAATGGTGGTATGATCTATGATTGTGTTATCAATGGTGATAATTTTGACTCCTTTGAAATAGGATTAGATAGTGAATGATAATTGAACGTTAATTTTTTTTATGGCAATTATAACAACATTTTGTAATCAACTTCAATAATATCACATATTCACAGTAATATGCATTCAGTAACACTCTCCGATTCCTAATGATCTATGCATTCACAGTAATCACGTATTTAATTACTTGATTGTAGATGTCATTACATTTTATTATAACAGCATATCATTTGCCATTCTTTTAAACAAATATTAAGGGTTTTATAATGAATGAGATCTATAGAAGCTTTAATGCCTTGGTTCCTGTTTTTTAGTCATTTGAGATTTTCGAAATTCGATCAATTTCAAAATTTTGAAAATTACTGTTCTGGTTTAAGTGTTATTTCTATAGAAATGCATTAAGAAATGCTGAGCACGATTTTTTTTAATCTGTTAATAACAATAATTAAATAGAGATTAAAAAACAAATTAAACGGGCTGAAAATGTTAAATCTGAACAGGTTGGGTTTTGCAAGTATTTATTCAAATCCTAAAATACGTAGTAGCATGTTATAATGCGTCATAGATAATGTTTGGTATTGTCCTACAGATCCCTGTACAGATTTTAGAAAAACATCCTCAACAGTTGTAAAGGCAGAAAGATAGAGATAAAACATCATATGCAGTCACTTGATCAAAGTAAACAACAAATAGGTCTGAACCACTTCCAACCAGCATGTGGTCTATCATATAAGTTAATACATTTCCAAATAAACAACAAATGATGCACTTTTGAGCCATGAGCACTTTTTTTTGGAATCCTGGCTATAATATATGCCGAGGGATCGAACTATGATTCTAACAACATAATCAAATGTTCTACCATTTTTACCCGTCGCCATTGACTTGACCCATGATTACTTGCCTTTAAAGATAAGTTTTTCAGCTTTTCATTTTTTTTTTCCGTTTTGTTTTGTTTTGTTTTGGTTTGGTTTTGTTTTAACATGTGTATGGAAAGAGAGGTTTTGTATTGTACTTACAGAAGAAGTAAATCAAATGTCTATAAGCAAAAATTTGGAGTCATACTAATGGGTTATCAAGCTGTTTGAAAAAAAATGAGTTAAAAGGGACCTTAAAATAAGGAACTTTTTATGTTAGCACATTTTTAAATAATGCAGGTAACGTTTAACTTAAACTAAAGTGTATTTTATATATTTTAAAATAATATGTATGCTGGCAATCCTTGTACTCAATAATGGGTAATAGTTCTAGCCACAAAATGTAATATTTTAAAATTTTAGCATGATAAATTTTAAAGAACTTTGAAATAAGCATGTAGCAATATGATTAGACAAAGTAGTATATCAACAATAGTAAAACATACATGAAAGATTGAATCCTAAAATGCGTATAATCTGAAAATTAAACAAGCATATTATCCTTTTACACGTTTAAGTTCATTTCGTGATATTAACCATGTTGATTCCAAGTGATTCTATACACAATCAGTAAAATTTTACTAAAAATTTAAGAGTAAAACTAGCACTGGTACCTGTATAAATTTAGATGAAGCTAGGACTTTGGGTTCTTTCTTTCAGTTGAGTTCTCTCCCTCCCTCCTTCTCTCAACATAGAGTTTCTAGAACTATCAAATGTTAGATTGTTATCCCGCCTTTTGGCAAGGCCGTGACACCAAAGAACTGACTAGTAACCGATGACGGTCCGTCCTAGAGATCAGTCATACACGGGCTCACTATAGATATCGACGAATTTTGTCTGAGTCCGGATCGAACCAAAATTGGTAGAACATGACAAGCTAAGCCATGAGAGTCAACGTTCCAAATCTCAAGTCAATCCGAGTTCGTATGCTCAAGTTGTGAACGATACAAAATTGGACAAGAATAGCCTTCTTCGACTCGCTCCAGTTCGAATCCGTAGGAAGTGCACATTTCGACTCGCTCCTCTCCAAGCCATTCTTCGACTCGCTCCGTTCACAACCATCAGAAGCGGCACCTTCGACTCGCTCCCTTCGACTCGCTTCGCAACCATCAATAGCGACTTCTTCGACTCGCTTCGCTACACTCAGAAGCGACTTCTTCGACTCGCTTCGCTACACTCAGAAGCGACTACTTCGACTCGCTCCGCTTTGCCTCCAACAGATGCCTTCTTCGACTCGCTCCGCTTCGCCTCCAACAGATGCCTTCTTCGACTCGCTCGACCAGTGCACGCTTCGACTCGCTCAACCAACACACACTTCGACTCGCTCGATCAATACTCACTTCGACTCGCTCCGCCTCAAGCCATACTTCGACTCGCTCCACTTCGTCGACTTCGCATCCATCTGAAGGCATCTACTTCGTGTCCATCGATGAAGAGCCAAACACAACACTCAATACATGTTAGCGCCACGTCATCGAGTCACGCAGAACCGAGTCGAACAGAGCGAGTCGAAACAGAAGCGAGTCGAACCAAACAGCAGCCGAGAATCTCATTTCGTATCGATCATATCTCCTAATCTACAAGTCCAAATGCTATGAAATTTTCACAGAAGACTACATGCATGCTAAAGAATGTCCACGCCAAATTTCGACTCCATTGGATGAAATCTTGATCGATACGAAATCTGTTCGTATTGATCATGAATATGACCAAAACTTCATGGGCTTGGGCGCGTGGGCCTGGTCATGTGCCAGAGAGGGTCTTCCGAGATCTGAGCGAAATATCAGCCTCCTACACCTATAAATAGACCTCCAAAGCCAACAGAAAAGGGGTTCTTCTTCCTCTTTGAGATCTACAACGCCCAGACTCTGCCGGATCCAGATCTGAACTCCACTGCGGCCGCAAACGAATTTCACTACTGTTGTACTCAAGTTTCAGAACTATAACTCACTTCTATCCATTGTAATCAACTGTAATCGGCAAATGAACATCAATAAAGTCATTAACTTCAAAGTGGATGTAGGCAAGATCGTCGAACCACTATAAATCTTGCGTCTCTGTCTACTTCTTTCAGTTTTAAGTTTATTATTCTTCACTTTTTATCCTCTACATTACTTAGATCTGAGATCTGTGATAACATACTGCTAATTTGTGTTCATACACTGGTGCTTTCACGAAAATTGGGGTTTGTGGCCAATTTTGATGCAAACATAGATGCATAAAGCATTGTGCTGATAATATGTTAAAAACATATGTACACAATATATCAAAATTAAATGAAAGTTTTTTTTATTCATACTGGTGTCCATAATACAAATTTCTTAGTTTTATGTGTAGACTCAATGTGAACAAACAAATTAGATTATGATTCTTTATCAATTCACTAAAACATATTCTTCCATGACAATTATCTATTTCATGACATAAGCTTATTTTTTGTGAAATGATAGATGTTGACCACTTACATATGCTGAAAACAAGCATCATATTTTTGTGGAGTCTACACTTATTTTGTCACCTATAAATGTCGAGCGCTTACTAATGCGAAAAACAACACTGTCAAAGTATCGACACAACTTTTTAATATCGTTACTTATTTCTTGCATTGCTTACAATACCAAAATAATCAAGATTAAAAAATCTAAACAATCTAAACAATAAATAGAAACGTAGGTACGGAATTTTTTAACTCAAAATGGAAGGAAGTCATTACACACCCCCCCCAATGTTTGGGATTTCAATCGAAACACCAAGATTCTGGTCGTTTCGTTTCGATTCAGTTTGGACCGAAACAAAAACAAGCCGAAACTCCGTTTCAATAAAAAAAACTATTGAACTTAAAATTTTACAGAAGGAACTCAAAATAATAATAATAATTTGAGTTTCAAATATATGAATATTTAAAATTTTAACTTAGGAAACATATAAATTCACAAAATATGTAAATAGTGTAACTGAAAAAAAGTTGAAAACAAAGTGATGAATAAACGATTTTTTGTTTGAGTAAAAAAGGGTGGAAATAAATCCCAACCTATAAATATATATAACCATGAAGATCAGTACATTCAAAGACCGTTACAACCCCAAAAACAAACTACACATACTACCAACGCTAACATCAACCTAGTTGTTGTAAGCATAAGCCCAAAAATCAGCTACAGACCAAAATACATAGTTTCTACAACAACCGAAACAACTCAAAAAGACCAGCTACAAACTGTACCAAATATTTACAGACAGACACCAACATATTACATCTTGTCTACTACTTGAACATAAAAAATAAAGTAACATAGCATCATTTTGTGTCTTCATCCACTTCCGCCACTCTCCTTTTGTAAGCAACTCTAGCTCCCACTGAATCTCTAGGAATAGAAAGTCTTTTGGTTAAGTATTCATATCTTGCTTTCCAGTCAGCCTTCCTTTTATATGCACCAGACCAAAAATATATTAGATTTATAATGTTTTTAACGATTATATCAGCAGGTTTGAATTTATTATGGAAGCATCTCTTATTTTGTTCTAGGCATATGACCCAAGTAGCAGCTAAATTTATAATGTCACTTAGATTTCTGGCTTCTTTATTTTCAATTCTGCTCCTATCATCTTCCCAGTACCAAAATTGTGTACTGAAGCAAGGCATATTATCTAGATTACTAGTATGTAGTCCGTGCCAATGACACGAATTCTGTTTTTGCTTGACATAACTAAAAATATAACGCGTTGGATATGCACAATTGGATCAGTGTTAAATTTATTCACGTTTTCCTAGCGGTAAATTTAGTCATCGTTCCCAGATCAAAAAACCCTCTTTCGAAAGCATTCTACAATTTTTACGTTTATTTTTTCGTACATATATCAAACTTAAAAGTTATGTAAATTCTGAAAAAAGAGAGTTTAGAAGTTGGATATTGAAGTTGTAAGCAGGGAACATACACTTTACATCGGTCATAAGTTAAGTAACTCATCAAAAAAGTTAAGTATGAATCAATAATTATTTATCGTTAATATTAACTATCAAATAACAAATATTACATATGAATTATAAATATTAACTAAGAATTTTTAATTACTCATTATTACAAAAGAAAATATACTAATAATATGAGAAAAAAATATCTAATTATTGTCCGCGAACATAGCTCAGTTGGTCAGGGCTGCTTAGCGACTATGAAAAAATCTAATTATTCACTTTCCGGAGTTCCCTAGCTTTACTTTCCGGAAATCCCTATTGAATTTCCATTGCCCCAATTAGACAATGACATTTTTATCCACGTAAGATAGAACAATATGATTAAGTGCGGAGTTAGTTCAATGAATTATCTATTTAAGAAAAGAAATATAATTTGGTATTTCTGAATAATCATAAATTACCAATCCAAAAGAGTATGCGCTTAATGTGAAATGAAAAACCACGTCTTTAAATGAAAGACATTTTGTTTTGGATTCATGTTCAACTTTGTGCAGTAGGAATATAAATTGTTCACATTGCTAAATTAAAGGACCATTCAAAGCAATTCCTGGTTATTTCCACATTCAGTATTAAAATCAGTTTTCAATTCAATACAACCTAACATGAAACAAACATTTAGAGCATTAAAATTTGAAACTAAATCTGCCTTATAAGTTATATAATCAAAAAAAGCTGAAACGTCATGTTTGCAATTACTATTTATTAGGAATAGTTTTACAAATCCAATTTGATAATTCAAAATCTTAAATGAATTAGTGTTATTTACAAAACTCTAATGATAAAACCATCAAACAGAGCTGGTGAAATTACAAATTAGCAGTTGAATGTCGTGCTACTAAAAGTTCTATTCTTAACAAAATCTTTAGGACTTTTCATCTACTGCCATAAAAAAACAAAATCACCAAAAGCATTTTCATCCAAATTTTTTACAACAATCTCTTCATAGAAAAGTGTTCTTGTTTTCAATTTTTTTTACTATAACTTCAGTCCATTTTGCTTCCTTATTTTTTTTACTCCCCTTGAATCACGTCCGCCAAGGAGCTGCATGCAAGATACATATTATTCTTTTGAATAATATCGAAAGAAGGTAGAAAAAGCTACCATACTGATAACTACATTTATACTGTCCTAACTAAATTTTAAAATAAATTATAAAGAGCTATATATAGAATATAGCATATGTGCTGTAAATGACTGCTGATTTAAGACAAATTTTGAAGTAAAACATGTGGAAATAAGTATTTGGAGAGAAAAACATGTTCCACTTCTCGATCCCATATACCTCTATGTTCATCGTATGTTATAATATCTTAGGTCAAAGGCCTTGCTCTAAAAATCGTTACACATGCTGGACATTAACAAAATTAATATATAGTGTAAGTATTGTTTAGAAAATGGATAAACGGTATAGGTATATTATTCAACTATTCAAGTTCAAAAACAATAGGTTAAGGTTCTAGGGTAGCAACACAATGTACAATAATGTACTCCACCAAAGTGGATTTCATGCTAAAATGGCAATATTCATACTTGCTACTTTGCACATTAAATGAGAAAAATAAGTCACTGCTAATAGATATAGATATTAGATACTGCACTATCTTTGCTTTCACGGCGAGCATAACAGTAGCAACTTAGCTGGTGGTCAGATTGATATACATGAACCATTTGTTTGGATTCTACAACCATTTGTCATGTGTGCTCTGCTATTATAGTCAATATCATTTACAGTTTAGAATCAAAACACACACACAAATATATAGATAACCGAATTATGTGAATTGATTTCTTGGAACAGAAATACATGTCTGTGTGTGTGTTAAACACATCAAGTAAATAATTAAAAAAGTTCATTTATACTTTCTCTCCTTGTTTGTCTGGTAATTTAAAGACTATACAACTATTAGATATTTGTTACCCATAAAAGCCATATACAAAGCAGAACAGTAAATGAGGAAATGAAAGAAACAGATTATCCATTTAATTGAGGCTTTTTGGTAGACCATGTATTTAATATGGGAAAAGATTATTTGACAACTCAATTAATTAGTGTATTATTAATAAAAAAGTGGAAATGGTAAGAAATCCATTTACTGTAAAAGATATCACGAAATACGTTAACATAAAAGTTGAATAAATGGAAGTAATTCATGTAATCGAGTAGTTATGTAAAATCAAATTAGTTTCCAGCAATGTTATCAACTAAAATTTATATCTGAAATTTAAACCAAATACTAAATTAATAATTGTAAAATATTTTTATTACCTTTCAACTACATAGATACATTTTGTTAACACCTAAATACATTATGCCAATTCAAATAATTTTAAGGAATATGCATATACAGAAGCCAATACTAATCACAAAACTAAAGCTACAACAAAACTAACTATTTCAAACTACTTATAAGAAAATATGTGAAATATTGTTTTACCCATCAATACATGTCAGCCTAAAATATGTTTCAAAACTTTACAAAATATTTGTTCCCAACAATATTATATTTTCAAACCAAATTATATGGAAACTCAATTAATCGGTACACATGTGGTATGTGACACATGCGTTTACTAAATCGTTTAAATCTCTTCCTCGTTCACTCGAAGAGTGTAAAAACGTGTGATTTATAATAAAATATTTTACTTTAAGAAAACTAGTTCTAGAATGATTTTCCGAAACATTATAGAAATTCTTTTCTTTCAAAATCTCTTTATTGTCGAGAAATATATATTTATAAATACATAAAATATGCTTTGGAAAAATATTATTACTAATGGAAATCGATTTGGAAAAATATTATTACTAATAGAAATCGATTTAGAAAAATATTAATTCAAAACTAGCTTTTAATCGAAAATTTACTTAAGAAATCGTTTCCAAAACATGTGCACGAAAACATCGAATTCAAGAGCAACTCAATCCAAATCTTTTACAACAAATGCTCATGAAAAACCATATAAAGTTTTCACGAAATATGGGCTTAAAAGTTAAATAAATGGAAGCAATTCATGTAATAGAGTAATCACATAAAATTAAATTAGTTTCCACCAATTAAATTAGTTTCCATATCAACAAAGAATTGTTTCATCAAGTAATATAAAGGTTTGAGCATACAATGTAATAGTATAAATTGTACTGTTACCGTGAACATTTGAGCATACAATTTAAACGCTTCATCAAGTAATAGCAAAAGGTTTCTCCCTACTTATGTAGACTTGGTTATTCTTATTTTTCCTCCATTTCTCAGACAAATACAGTAATGCTACGCGTTCATGTTTATTCACTAATTTAATTTGGAACTTTGCTAAGATAAACTTGTCTGCGTAAATGCAAATGTACACAAGCTTAATGAAAATATTATCACATGCGTTATGGTGCTTAAAGAATATAAATTACTTTTTATTTCTTCTAGAAGATATCTAGCTATTTTAAACATATTCAACACAGCAGCATCTGTTATGATCCTTAAATAAGATTCCTCGTTAGGCATCTCTATTTGATGGAATAGCGCCATTTAATAAGGTGGAACTCCAAGCTTTTGTTGTCATTTTGTTATCTAATGCACTGGTAAGCCATGTAGAATCTCTCGAGGTAGAACAACCTATAAACAATTAAACTAAAAATATGACAGGACTGAATACAAGTAAATATAAAATAGAACATTGGCTAAATATCTTTTACATAAGCCACAAATCTATCATGCAATAAGGATCTGAAAATAGTTCAATCTAAGAAGAAGGATACAAAAGTTGACATTAAAAAGGGAACATCAATTACAAAAGGTATTGAGAGTGCCAGGTACTTAATGGGAAAAGGTGATGCAACATCATCGTTATTCTTTCTATTCTTCCCACGCAACCAACGTACTCATAGTTTGCAGATGAGATAGCACTTGTATAGCTATAGCGTTCATGTTGAAAAATAATTATACGCATTACCAATATCAAAGAGAATTCTTCATCTGAATCCTTTCAGTCTTTTGATACCACATACACCTCCACATATCCAACCATCTTTGATTAGTTTGAGAACAGTATAGGGTTTCATCTTTGTTTATTTTATTTTTTCAGTTTTGTACTCCCCGATAGCTCATAGCTTTCCACAAACATTTGGTCTGCATATACTTTAAACTACTTTGTATTGTAAATGAATCATAAAAAAATAAATAACAGAGAGTGTGATATCATAAGGAACAACATAAAACCTAAGTCGTATATGCATAGGAAATCAAGGAAAAAACCGGAATAAAAACTGAAGCATGGTAAATTTTCTGTAACCATGACTATGAATACGAATATTTGTATATGTAGTAGGGTCACAAAATCTTAGTAGGCACTTATTCGGTAAAGAAGCAAGGAGGAGGGGGAGAAAAATACCATAAATTTCAGCAGTAGTTCAATGGTGAAATACTACTCAAGTCGTAAATAGACTAAATAAAAGTGGGTTACAACCTGTTGTACGTGAACAGTAAAAGATGATGGGTAATTGATTAACCGTGGGGAAATAAGTTCATAGATAAAAGGAATGCAAAAGGAGTTTCTATAGACTGGGTGAAAAAGAAATTATATCGATTTGATTATGCAGGAAGCAAACTGGAAGATGCACTTTAAAAAAGATCATGGTTAAGAACCGACGTGGGAACTACAACGCGTTAATACATTTGTAAATGACGTTAGTTTTTAACCCCCTGGATCAATAATAGCCATCTGATGTCTAACTCCACATTAAATCTGGGTTGTTCTTTATCTTTTCCGTTAAAACCAAGGAATTCTATTATATAGATATATTTTAGTGTTATAAATATTTAAATTTAATCAGTATTGTTTGTTTATATCTTATTTTTCTATTAAATATAAATCATATGTTTTGTTTCAATAATTTAAACAAATATATGTGTACTTATATGAAAAATAACTAATGAGATCCAAAACCGATACTAGAATCAAAATTTACGAATTAGACTGAAACTTCTCAAATTACAAAGACCGAAACCGAGATCTTGAACCTTGATATATATTGCAAATGATGTATATATATATAATACACACATATGTGTGTGTTGAGAATAATCATAGATCGTGGATTAATATATTTGTCCCTCTATAAATATTAAGATATTAGTTTTCACAATGTCAATTTGTTTTGTGATAATACAAACGGTTCTGTAATATGGTATCAGAGCTAAGATCAATTCATGTGTACTTAACTACCCTATATGGTTCGCATCACCTAAACCAACACGTGATCTTGCCAATACCTCGTGTGTAAGAGGACGTGTTGGGAAAAATCTCACATCGGGAAATTAATATAATTGGCCTCTATAAATATTAAGAGATCACTCTTCACATCGTCAATTAGTTTTGTGATAACACAAGTGATTTTCTATTAATTTATATACATGTGTGCGCGCTTACGCGCGCGCGCACACAATAAACTTCAAATCAAGGTATCAGGTTCCGGCCAAAACCACGAGATTCCGGCCATCTCGACTCGGTTCCGACCGGAGGCGGGACGATATTAGGTCAAAATCTCGTCCCGTTACCTGTCGATTAAAAAAAATAAAAAATAAAATCAAAAATTCGTGATTGCTGCACAACAGTGAAAATGGGTTATATAACACCAAAAAGCGGAGAATCGAATCTAGCCCAAAAAATCGACTTACCTCCGAATTGATTCGACTTCGACACTTGAGCATCTTTCAATTTCGACACTTGAGAATCAAGACCAAAAATTTGTGTGATACGACTCAACTTCGAACATCGACCTCGACTTCGAGTATGATTTTGTTTTTTTCCTTGCGTTTTTTTTCATTTTCTCGTGTTCTTTTTTGGCTTCGAGGATGAGTATTAGACGTAGTAGTATCTGGGGTAGGGTTAGAATGAGATGAATGATAATGGGCTTGGTGATTTAGTTTGTGCCTTTAATTTATAAGTTTAAAAGAAAATGGTAATTGATTTGGACTGGATAATTTATATTAGGATCAACTTATTTTTAACTTAGGGTTAACTTATTTTTAATTTAGGGTTGTTTAGGCAAAATCAAATATTCATATGTGTCTATTTATTTAATAGTATTATATGTTATATTATTATCTCTTTACAGATTATATTTTGTATTTTATTTGCAACGTCTATCATTACTTCTTCATCAAAAACACAGAAATGCGATATTGTAACATCTCGCCTTTTTGTACGCTTTAAGCAGACACACATGCCGACTCAAACCATACAGAAGGACGGATTGTTATTGGGGTGAATAAGAAAAAGCAGAGAAAGAAAAAAAACAAAACAGAATCTCGCAGCGAAATGATAAAATATAATAATCAAATAACAGTTCATGAAGCTGTATACAAAACATTTGATTATACTTATACAATACAAAAATCAGAGTTACACATATCCGAGATAAATAAATAATAATGCAGCAGAACAATATGATGTAGTAGAATAATATAGTAAATAATAGTAGTACAAATATTCATCTTCGTCCTTCAGAAATAAGGTCTTCAAATCCTGAAATGCTCAGGCTGACCCAAGCGAATTGAAAAGACAAAACACTCGAGTCAGAACTAAAAAATCTTATGTAAGTCAAATCAACGGTAAATAAATATGAGTGTAAACGGTGTCAGAGATGTTTACGGGGTTTGACATCTCCTATCCAGTGTCTAACGTGAGTGCAGTAACTTAAGAGATGTTCGGGATTCACATCTCCTAAGGATCCGTTAAACTATCTACTATGTAGTACAATACACTATTATAATACGTCTACGGTAAGATAAACTATTAAAATAGCGTTAAGGCGTTACATTTTCCCCATTAACACATTTTTATATATTCCCATAGTCTATACAGTACCGTAATCCCATCTGTACTGGACATCGTCAGAGGGCACTCCATAGGTATGGTACAAACCAAACTCGTAGTGGTCTCGATAGGGTAGGTAACACGGCACAACTAGGCAATGCCAGAGTAGATATACCAATTACACTTCCGGACCGGTGGTAACGCATAGTAGCTACTATCGTCCACCTTGGAACACACTCCCAAATCAAAAATCGAGGGGTGGCCACCAAATAAATCGCAAAGTCAGAATATAGTATCGAAGGAGTGTGCCCGATCGGAGGAATGACTTTACCTAGCCCGTCAATTGCTCCTGTTTTAGCCACCTTAAGCTAACTCATGGAAGTCAGGTCCACGTATATACCTCATATAGGATCGTCGCCACCATCCTACTTCATTCTGGAATCTCCACCACGTACACAGTTGTCAAAGTGGTTTTCGGTATTGGCAGAGAGTATGACAATATCCGATTCCGGTCTCTTTAACAACCAATCGCTTATTACACATCGGATGATTCTTTTACATTTTCAAAATCATTTCATAATTAATATCAAAATATCATATTCAATTCAAATCATATCATTTTCGAAATCATTACTTACTTCCGAAATTATATTTCCTTTCAAAAGTCATATTTCCAAAATAGGTTAAACTCTCATTTCAAAATATCATATTAAACCAAATATGTTATTTAAATCCCAACTTGGGTTATAACATCATTAACCATATTCACTTTAAAAAAATTGAGAATTTGAATACAAACCCATCCATTTTACTTGGTTTAGAATTTAGAAGAAAATAGTTTTAAATAGTTATAGATAGTTAATATAGATTTAAAATAGATTAAATATAATTAAAATAGATTAAATAGCTTTAAAATAGGTTAATTAGATTTAAAATAAGTTAAAACAGGTTAATTAGTTTAAATAAATTAAATGGTTTAAAATAGGTTAAAATGATTTAATATAATTAATATAGGTTAAAATAGTTTAATACTTTGAAAATCTTAATAATTAGAAAGTTTGAAATAATAATATATTTTTAAAATAGTTTATATTAAACATGAATTTGGAATTAATATCAAATTAAACTATTCATTTCATTCCAACACATTTTGACCATTACAATGTCCCAAAACCCAATTTCAAAATTTTTCGATTCAGAATTCTAAATAAATATTAAATTCAATATCGCTTAAATCCATGTTAAAACATCGATTTAATTACTCCAATTTCAATATATTTCAAAGTTATACTTCAACGATTTTTAATAACTCAATTTCGATAAACTTCACTTATATTTCAAATTCACTATAAAATTTCAATTTTATTCCTTCAACAAATCTTTCAAAACAATTCGATTTTAATATAAAACTCGAAATTCGATAAAAATTCGATTTATATAACCCAAATTTTATTTCAAAAATATCATTTAACTCAATGCAAAATTTAAAGATTCAAAATCATTTAAATTTAACCAATCCCGTGTCCGTATATAATTCTCCACCCTAGGGTCAAGTGATACAGATATTTATCATTTCAATCCGCAATTTAAAATTTTACGGTTATATATCATTTCAAACCGCAATCCCGAATTTAATAACAAAATTCATAAAATCGCTCAAGTCTATCATTTCGACTCATAACGATTTTTCCTTAATCTATTGATCATTCGGGTATGTATCATTTCAACCCATAGTGAACTTGCAGTTTATAACGATATAAAATAAAACATTCATTCATCCAATATTCAACAATCAACATCCATCACAATTAATAAATATCAATATAGAACTGATAGTCAATAACAAGTATTTAACTGGCAATTTATATTCAATAATAAATTAAATAACGATTTAATTCAAATAAATTCAAATTAACTGAGATGATGATTTAAATATATCAAACAGCCATAAATAAATTTCTAACCACATCAAAAACTAATTTAACTAACATAAGAAATTTTAGAAGTTGTGAGTGGGTTAAAACACTCAACTTTGAATTTAAATTGATTTGAAATCAAATTTAAACCCAAAATTCAAACAGTCTCATAATTCGTCCAAACCAGCGTCAAAATGTCCGGAATTCCGATACGAACCTAGCGGAGAAAACCGCGCGTGAATTGGACCTCGTATGCGAAAGTTATTGATGTTAGAACGTTCGAAATTAAAATTTATAAAAAAAACACGTACACAGCTTCCCAAATCAACAGCAACGCACGCGAGAACCTAACCTAAATCGTTCACCTACCTACAGGCCGCCGCCACCACTGCGCGTCACTAGACGCCGCCTAGCCACCTCCTGATGAACGCCGCACGTCCCCGCGACCTCGTAGGCGCCACCCCCATGAAGTGCCGACCACACTCGACTCCGTCGCTCGCCCAAAGCACGCACCCGCCATAAATGCCGAAACCCTAATAAAAAAAACACGACGATCTAACCGTCGATACCACCTGCGAACACCACCGATGAACAACACTCGGTCCCCTCTATAATACGCTACCCTCCAATCGACGATCCGTCGAAGTTCATCAAACGCCAATGAACGTCCGAGACTTAATCACCGATTTCTGGACAAACAGTGATTCAAATCGAGAAACGAATCACAGAATTGAGATGCGCTCGTCAAGAGCTTCAAATCAATATATAATTCTATATGGTTTGAGGAGTTTGATTTTCAATTTGATTTTTGATTTGGATTTGCAATTTGATTTTTGATTCGGATTTGCAATTTGGGGTTAGGGTTTTGCCATTGGAAGGAAGGAATGGATGGAGTTGTACGTACTGAAATTAGAAATAAGAAATATTCTAGGGTTTACGAGATATATATAGGCAGCTCAAAATAAAAAGGAATGAGCTCGATTGGTTTGGAAAGTTGGACGATGAATGACCCGAAAAGCCCGTTTCGTTCCCTAAATGAAAATTGGTCATTCCATATATCAAAATAAATGTTATCGATAATTTTAAACTCAATGGAACACGTTTCACGTCCTAATTCCATCGTATGAAGAAGTTATGTCAAAATCAGTTTATTTCAAATTGATTTCAATTAAATTGATTTCTAAGCGTTTCGAGTTCGTACGATCAAACGACAAGTTCGATCGTTACGAAACTTGAAATCTTAAAATAATTCACTGTTACGGATCCGATGAAAAATGTTTCGTCGAAATCCGAGTCAGTGGCCAAAATGGCTATATTTCAGTTAATTAAATAAATTAATATTAAATTAATTAAATCACATTTTCAGTTTAAATTTTAATAATTTACAACTTCTATCATTTTTGATTTTTTAATCACTTACAATAGTTTAAACAAATTTAGATGTCAATTTAAAGTTGATTAATCCATCAATTTCAGTGTTTAATTTCAATTTCATTAAATTTAGAAATTATAAATTAAATTTTCAATAATTCCATTTAATTGACCTTCCATCCTATTATTCAATCCATTATTATCAAATGGATGAAATTAACATTGGTTCATAATCTATTACATTAATATTCTCAATTTCATCTAAATTTCCATTAACGTAATATTTAAATATTTAGTTTCATTTATTTGCAATTAATCCCATTATTATAATTTGAATTCCAATAAATTAATAAATCTTGATTTCCATTCTTTTTATTCAACCAATTGTCATATTATGAATAAAATTAACAATTTTCAAATATTAATTTAATTTACATTAACATAATATTAAATTATATTTATTGAAATTGATTTCCAATTTAAATTAACAGGCTAAATAAATAGGTAACATACAATAATTATTACCGTTAACTTTTAATTACACTATAAGTTTATTACTTTCAAACAAAGGTTATAAATACTTACATAACACCAATTTTAATCAATTACCATTTATTTATATACTAATTCATAAATTGGTTCAATATCTACACTTGTTTCCTTATATTCAATTTATAGCCAAGTACAACATTTAAATTATTTTCATTAATTGGCATTTCATTCAATTTGTTAATTATTAACTTTAATTAACCTTGTTACGTTTCATCTTAGTTATTATTTCATTTTTAATTTACAATTTTTTTATCTCTTTCAATATTTAATCACAGAATCTTATTAAATTAACCATTTTAATTATCGATAATTTACGGGTCGTTACAAATATCATGACCGAAACCGAAACAAAAACCGAAACTTCCGAAATTGACCGAAACCAATAAATTTTCAAATGACCGAAACCCAGACCGAAACCGAAACTGAGTTCTCGAACCTTGCTTCAAATAATACAAAAAGCATAAAATAATATAGTCGGAAATTTCATTTATAAATTAAATCCACTTCTAAACAGAATAATCGAAAGCTAACAAATAATATATTTATTAATCGCATTGAAAATGTATAGAAAATTTTGAAATCATTTTATTACATGTCAATTATTAAAGATGATTGCAGTTAAGAATCAAAAAATTCACTGTAGTGAAGAATGCTTTTTAAATCATATTTTGTAACAACAATCAATATTAAAAATGCCACATATAAAAGTTTTTCTAATGTTATTTAAACTTCATTTGTTGTTAACAAAATAATATAGAACATATTAGTGAACTGTAATATACATATTACACTTTTAAAATATAAAAATGGACAGCTTAATTTTAAGTCACTTAGTATGTCATAGTAAAAGAAATACCCACTTTCTTTATGTGCTTGATAAATAGTATAATTAAAAAAAACTTTTTACTGTTATATTAAAGTAGTAATTTCTTTACTTCTAGCTTCCAATGATGACATATGTTTTAATTATAGATATATCTATTGAAAATATCTTTGTAATTATTATTTTGTGTATGGTTCTTTTGTTGCAAAATTGAGTTGTAGAAAAGATTCAAAAATGCATTGGCAATTTCTAACTAAAAATTAAAATTCTACCACGACAACAACATCAACAAATTTTCTATATTGACTTAGACTCCATGTGTAGCTGCAATATTGTATAGGTGCGATTTCATGTAAAATATTCCAGTTCTTGCATAAAAATATTGCTATAATGATGTGCCATGAATGACTCGGTTGCTTTTTTGTTTGCGTTCACATGGAAATATGATGTAGAATGTGGATCAACATCGATCAGAAACCCTTTGCATTATTAATTGGACAATATCAAGTTTTGACCAATGTTTTAATCTGGGTTCTTGGCCTTCGTTCGAATGATGATTTTTTACGTACATTCTCTTGTACCAAGGGAGATCCTAATTGAGATGAATATAAACCACGTGTACATTTTGATTGTTAATATTCATCATGCTATTTTAGGATTACTTATTAAGTAAATCGATAAAAAGATGTTAAACAATTTTGTTTTTCATTTTCTTTGTATTTGCTACTTTAAAATATTATATTGAATCCAAAAAATATATTACAAAACTAGCTTTAATTTAATAATGGCTATCATGTATTTCTTAGTGTATTGAACTCAAGTTTTCTACATTGACTTAGAGTCCATGTGTAGCTGCAATATTGTATAGGTACGATTTCATGTCAAATATTTGAGTTCTTGCATAAAAAATATTGCTACAATGATGTGCAGTTGTTTTTTGTTTGCATTCACATGGAAATATTATGCAGAATGTGGATCAACATTGATCAGAAACCCTTTGCATCGTTAATTGGACAATATCAAGTTTTGACCAATGTTTTAATCTAAGTTCTTGGCCTATGTTCGAATGATGATTTTTTTATGACAATATCTTGTATCGAGGGAGATCCTAATTGATGAATATAAATCACGTGTACATTTTAATATTCATCAGGTTATTTTAGGATTACTTATTAAGTAAATCGACAAAAAAATGTTAAACAATTTTGTTTTTCATTTTCTTTGTATTTGCTACGTTAAACTATTATATTGGATCCCAAAAGGATATTACAAAACTAGCTTTAATTTAATAATGGCTATCATGTACTGCTTGGTGTATTGAACTCAAGTTTTCTATATTGACTTAGACTGCATGTATAGCTGCAATATTGTATAGGTACGATTTCATGTAAAATATTTGAGTTCTTGCATAAAAATATTGCTATAATGATGTGCCATGAATGACTTGGCTATTTTTTGTTTGCGTTCACATAGAAATATGATGCAGTGTGGATCAACATCGATCAGAAACCCTTTGCATCATTAATTGGACAATATCAAGTTTTGACAAATGTTTTAATCTAGGTTCTTGGCCTCTGTTCAATTGATGAGTTTTTATGTACAGTATCTTGTATCGAGGGAGATCCTAATTGAGATGAATATAAATCACGTGTACATTTCAAATGTTAATATCCATCAGACTATTTTAGGATTACTCGTTAAGTACGTCGACAAAAAAATGTTAAACAGTTTTGTTTTCCATTTTCTTTGCATTTGCTACTTTAAAATATTATTATTGGATCCCAAAAAATATATTACAAAATTAGCTTTAATTTAATCATGGCTATCATGTATTTCTTGGTGTTGGGTACTTGGGTGGCCATTATATATTTGTACCACAAGTCTTTGGTTCATGAGGTCACATGTTGAACTCAAGATCTCTAATCATATAACCAAACGTCTTACCATATTTATGAATGATCATTTGCAGTTTTTTATTTATTCTAAACATGTATATAGTTTTGGCCGAAATTCAAACAATTCTTGGCCGGGATATCACCAAACTTTTGGTTGAGACTTTAACCTCCATGGCTGAGATTGATGTTAAATGGTAAACAAGACTGAAACAAGATTTTATTGCATCTCCTGTATAGCTTTTGCAATGAGATGCCAGTTGAAAAATCACCTCGTGTAGCTTATAAAATGAGATGTCAATTGAAAAATAGCAAAGGTTTTAGAGTGATTTTGATAATTTACATATTCTGATTACACTATATGATCTATGGGTAAAATATAATTTTGTAAGATGACTAGATAGATAGTGTATGAGTATTTGAGGTATTGAACTGAAAAATAACTCATGAGTATTAATATTGTAAATTGATTAATATTATTGTTATTGGTTAATGTTATTGTTGTTATATTTATATTCTGTTATATTATTGCAAAGTCCAAGTGATCTTTGTAAATATAATATAAGAGATGTTTGTTGGCATTGACCCAGTTTAAAGATTCAAATGACAAAATGACAATTGTGATCGCTCTATGTATTTAAAGCCTGGCCTTGATAAATCTCCGCTAAAGTGCTTAACGCTCTTCGCTGCTACGTTTTTACAATTAACGAAATTAAATAGCTAATCCACCTAAAACTCCACTATTTACAGCTAAGCTCGCTAAATTAGTAGTTTTTAGCACCCTGTTATCTTTTTAGTACAAAAATTTGATTTAATGAGTTCTTTTTTAAACCAAATCAAAAAAATTAGGATATATACACAAGTTTTATCCCCAAGTATTCTACATAAGTTAGAACACTATTTTTAGTTCCCAACTCTGAACTGCATGGATTAATGTATTAGTCCCAAGTTTGAATTGCATGGATTAATGCATTAGTCTCGTGTCTGAACTGCAATCAACGCATTCTTGGAGTTTGTTATATAGGAGCAAACAATGTTTTTTCATCTCCACCAATGAAGTGAGGCTGATAATAAATCCATTTTGGAATTTGGGTTTCACCTTAAATATAGCTTTTTTCATCTCCGCTATTTTCCAATATATCTCCACTTTATCTCCATCATAGATTTTGCATCTCTAATGCTATAGAACTGCTAAGCGCTTTAAGTGCATAATGCTTCCTAGATGAAGTGAATTGAATTACATGGAAGTTGGTATGCTTACTTGCTAAGATATGTATCATTATCAACATTTTTTGTTAAATTACATGAACGGAGATCGGAAGTAGTTTGTATAAATTTTGAAATTTAGTTTACAAACATTTTATACTTTTACGTTCTATTGTAGATTGGTGATTTTGCTGCTGATAATCGAGCAGGCATCAGTAGAACTTTGCATCGGATCAGCGCAATTAGGAACCGTAAGGGTGCAATTGTAGGGCTGACCTGTAGAGTAGGCCGAGCAGTCCAGGGAAGTGCAAATATGCTAAGGGATTTGGTTATGGATGGGGATTCTTTGTTACTCATTGGACCACCTGGAGTTGGAAAAACTACTATCATCAGGTTAGTTTCTAATTTTCGTATTCCTATATGAACTCATCTTGCTTGAACTTTGAAAATTCGATTCTGGTATAATTACCTTGTGAATACTTATGACTTTGCTTTTGCATGAATACGTGCACATGCAAGGTTGCATGCATGTCTATATATGCATGTACGGAAATACAGTATGCCTTTTCGTTTCACTAATTATACCAAACACACTTTTGCGTGACATACGCACATACATATATGTAGAGAAGGAATCAGTTGCACCCCACTTATGCTATACTTCATCTATACCTTTACACTTTTAAAACCTACACAAATGAAATCAAATTTTGTAAATATGTTCTAATATCACAATAGCTCATCCTTACAAAATTCAGTTCGTTTGAATAATCCTAACATATTTTAAATAATATTTCAACTCGATGGTTGAAATAAAATATTTATGCGGTTGATATTATTTGACATTTTGAATATACTAGAAGTTCCGAAATGATATCGACTTTTTGTGGAGATGATGCTTGTAATGTACATTAATTTTTCAAGGTTTGGTTTCATTTCAAATTCCACAATTCTAGATAATATTGAGGTGTAGATTAGGGTGTAGCGTCTGTGGGTGCAGCCAAACCTTTCATGCATATATGTATACACGTCCATGTGTATATATATTTATTTGTATAACTGTATGTTTATATATATGTATGTGTGTGCGCTTTGATTTTTTTTTTTTTTTGGTTGGACATTGTTGAAATATACTTGTTCGATTCAAGATTATGTATATTACGACATACTAACGTAGCACAAAATTCAAATTGTGTAGAGACATAGCTCGGATGCTTGCAGACGACTATAGAAAAAGAGTAATGATTGTTGACACCTCTAATGAGATTGGTGGAGATGGTGATATTCCTCATACTGGAATTGGTAATGCACGAAGAATGCAAGTACCTAATTCTGACGTGCAACATAAGGTTCACTGGTTTCTCACTTATTTGTGATACAAAAATTTCCTAATACGTGTCATTGAATTTTGACGTACGCACTTTGATACCTCATAGCCGTTGTTAGTTTTTCCTATCTTACTTTCTAATTACAGTATAGGAATATTTGAGTGTTTTTCCTTGAATTTTGGAGCTTAAGCTATATGATGCACTACATGCAGAATAACGTACAAATCATGAACTTAGGGACCTACACTAACTTAAAATGTAATCACATCTTCTTATATGTACAGTATGAAATCCTAACCTATTAACTTCATCATCCATTCCAATCCTTCTAATATTATGGCATGAATCGAAAAAAGTTTATGTAAGATTGAATATGGTGATGGTACACCTGGTATTGATGTTTGTAAAACTATTAGTTTGTAATTGGTGTCACGAGCTTTAATTGAAAATCTGTAGGAAAGGAAGGAAATAACAGTTACTGCAATGTGATCACTAAGTGTGTGAAATTTTTGGGCCATGTGATGTTTTTCTATTTCTGTGTTATGTTTATTGACTGTAATTTTGTTCGTCATCAGGCAGAGATGAAGACCAATCAAACCAATTTTTATTGACGTTTTCAACTTTATTATGCTGGAAAATGTATCAAGACATTTTTCTAATATTATCTGCTTAGTTGCTGTCCAAATGCTCATCCATAGTGTCCATGCTCATATGATATTTAGGTACTGATTGAAGCAGTAGAAAATCATATGCCCCAAGTAATTGTAATAGATGAAATTGGAACCAAACTTGAAGCTATGGCTGCCAGTACAATTGCTCAACGTGGTATCCAGCTTGTTGCTACCGCCCATGGTGTGACCGTAGAGAATTTGATAATGAACCCTTCACTGGAGATGCTTGTTGGAGGAATTCAGGTGTTAATTTAAGGTTTATTTTAATAGACAAGGAATTGTTTTATGGGGTCTTTCGGATCTGCTCCCTATTTTCAAACTTAAAACACAAATATTCTCTCTCGATAAAACCTTTAAAATTACATCCCTATTTTTGAAAACTCATTCGCACCATAAAAATACATCTAAAGTCAACTTGCAACACCACTATTCTTCAATTCGTTTCTCTCTTTATATGTATTTCAACCAAATTAAAAAAAATCAGAAAAAAGATCAAATCGTTGAAAAAATTCAGTAAAAGATACAAATATTTGCAGTAAGAGCCATTATTTTAAAAGGTGAAAGCATACACGGGTCGTTTTCGGATTCGTGAGGCGATACATAAGCCTTGAAACTTTGAGACTTAAGCTTTCCAAGTAAAATAAAACACAAAAACAAAATGCAAAACATATAATGAAATTTGATATTAAATAACATTAAGGGAAATTTTATTCTTATCCACCGTTTCTATAAGTTGATCCACACTTGAGTTTATCCACAACTAATTTGTCAGTTTATCCACGTGTGGATGAATTAACTAATTTATTAGTTTATCCACATGCGTATAAATTTACTAACTGTTTTATTATAATTTTGAGTGTTGAATATGTACTTTGTGAAGTGCATTTATTGAACCAAAATCAATTGAATTGGTTTGTGAGCCACGTTTAAGATTAGTGAACACAATCCATATTTGTTTATTTAGTAGCCTTTTTTCTTAGCTTAATATGCTGACATATAACAATATCATAAGTTTTTCAACTATTTTCAGTATATACAAACCTCCCATTACATTATAACAGTTTGAAGTCAGTAGTACAACAAAATAGGGCTATTACTCAGTACATGTAAGCATTCAAAAATCTATCAGTACGCATCTTAGATACATTTTATAGAGCGAATAATTTATGTGGACATATAAATTATGAGAAGGTTGATATAACGTAAGTAACGCTGACATAAATGTTCATGCATGCGGCAATGTTCTGGTAACTAACAATATAGATAAAGCAAACGGTATATCAAGAGGTAAAGCAAAACAAAATAAGTAACGTGGTTCCAACTCTGCCTACACTATAAATACATTGAATAACAACCAATCATTGTCAGGACCTCAATGCAATTTTATATCTGACCAAGCCATCAAATGACACGAAATCAGACGGATGAAAATGAGAAGTTTTGGAAAAAATTAGCTACATCTTTTAACGTACATGTATTGTATACAGAGAAGATAATAAAGCGTTTGATTCTAGCAAAACAAATATTTAAATAACCAACAACGTTTAAAGAAAAAAGGAGTTCAAGTTACAACTAGAACAAATACAAACTACCAAAAACAGAATTCAAAGTACATGAAGGTTGCTATAAACAAACAAACAGTAGACTAAAAGTTAATTTCTCGAGATTATCTACCCATTGCTCAACTGCATCGTTGTTGTGTATGTTCTCTTGTTCTGTTATCCTTGCATCTAACCACTCTCCATCTGTTTCATTACTTATAAATCTTGAATACTCTAACCATCGTTCACTTTCGCTTGTACTAACAAAATTGATTTTCCCATTTATATTGGGAGAACTGTTCTTTTTAGACATATTCCATTTGAACATGGATCAAAAGTCTTAAAAAAATAAAAATAAACGACTAGATTTTTTTTCTTTCTTTTACAACTAAATTTTCAACGACATACACTGTAATTTCACGTGTTTATTACACATTGGTTTGAACTCTCTATAAATCATCAATTGCTTTTGCATAATGATATTGTTCTGAAAAATAACTAAATTTACAAGCAAAATTCTGTATATAGATTCATCTTAGAATAAATTTTTTATTTAAAATATGACATCTTACTTCAATCTTCTACTCTTCTACTTTAAATATACATTTGGTCATCTTTATACTGCATGATAATGAGAAGAAGAATAGATTAAATTTGATAACCTTTGTTTTTTTCTTATTTAACCCTAAGGTGATGTATTTGTGACTTGATTAGGCAACGAAAGAAAGAGAACCGTGAGAAGAAGATGCAATTATACGTTGTGTGGATTAGCTAATCAATTTTTTAAAATTAAAGAGACCATAAAAGTAGAAAATAATCCAAATAATTAGGATGAATCATCTAATAGAAACGGTGGATAGAAATAAATTTCCCCAACATTAAATGTCAAATACTAAATAAGAAACATATAACATTCATAAAACATTCGAAGCAGTTCAAACAAAATACAAACATCCATAAACATTTAAAGTTAGATCAACAAAATTGCAAAAGATCAAATGATATCTTCCTCCTCATCCATAAGCATGTTGCCATCCTGATAGCTTGTATCGCTAGCAAGAAAAAGAACTTCTGTATGTAGTTTGGGAAAATGATCATAATTTTTTTTAAATTAAAAATACGGATTTCGGTTCTGGAATCGAAGTCGATTCCAGTTACCGGAATAGGATTTCTATAACAAGATAAGAGTCTCAGTCCCTGTTTTTTATGTTGTTATAGAAAAAAAACTTGTCGAAATGAATATGTAAATTTGGTCTCTATTTTTGAAAAATAAAAAACGCAAGGTACCTTGCACTTTTCTGACAGAAAATGCAAGGTAACCTGCACTTTTCTGATTTTGAAATTTATTTCGAAATTTTTAAAAATTTTCAAAATTTTGAAAAGCGCAAGTTAACTTGCACTTTCTATCAGGAAAGAGCAAGCTAGTTTGCGTTTTCTGATTTTGAAATTTTTGAGCATTTTAAAATTTTTGAAAAGCGCAAGCTAATTTGCGCTTTTTGATTTTGAAATATTTTTAAACTTTATGAAATTTTTAAAAAAAAATTAATGTTTAAAAAGCACAAGCTAACTTGCGTTTTTTTATTTAGAAAAAACAGGGACCTAATTTATATATTTATTTCTACATGGACTTTTCTTATAACAACAACAGAAATATGGACCTTTCGTGCAAAGCCTCTTTCTATAATTGCATTCTTGCCATTTTTTTTTGAGAAATCTACATGTTCGCTCTACTTTACTGTTTGTTGTTGGACGAGTTTTTAGTGAAATGATGAAATGAGATAAAAGTTAGGATTTTGGGTGAAATAGTATACATATTTTTTACCCAAAAGGCTTAAGCTCATTAGAATGGTGCGCCAAGGCTTGCTTTTTTACTTTTTTACGCCTCAAACGTCTAAGTCGTACGCCTCATGGGTAAAACGCCTTTTGAAATGTGCCTCGAGGTTTTTTTCCTACGCCTCGCCCGCTTTTTTTAATACACTGGTGAACATTGCAAATATTCATAATAAAAATTGGATATTTCATTGATTTTTGTAAGGAAATGCTCGTAAATTTTAAGGGGTTTGATAGATAAAATAAATTGCTGAAAATAATTCAAGTGGGGGCAATCCAAAAGTTTCTACTGAGAGGGGGTTTTATGTATTAAGTTTGAAAATAAAGGGTTTGACCTAATTGCTTACTCACGTTAGAGAATTTGATGTTGCTTTCATGAAACATTGGTAAATTCTACCTAATCATTCTAGATAAGGAAGCCTACTGAATAGGTCATGGGAACTAACTTTGCAATCTATGCTTTTAGTTTTCTGAAAAGCGCAAGTTAGCTTGTGGTTTTTTCCCCAAAAAATGAATGCATAGACGTTATTTACACATCTATTAGTATAAGGACTTTTCTTAAAACTACGTCAAAAATAGGTACATGCCACATTTTTTTTTCTATTTCAGGCATCACTTACATATGTAAATCTGAATCTAACCCTCATAATTGCAATATTTTGTACTGAAACTATATTGGAAAAACATAGCAACCTGTGATCTAGCGAGACTATTCGGAGTTTGGATGGTTTTTATGGAAGAAGATTTTATCCATTTGGTCACTTTACAAAAGTAATAACAAGTATAGGCCAAATTTAATACAAAAAAGCAATAACAAGTATAGGCCAAATTTAATACAAACTATAAATTTAGATCAGTTTTTGTCACATTTCAACTTAGCATTTTGTACGTGTACAGTTTCAAACCGCACAAGTGCAATACATACATACATATGTATATACATGTGTGTGAGAGTATATATACATATATGCATAATACATACATATATGCATATACAGATACACATGCATATA
Organism: Allium fistulosum; assembly: GCA_030737815.1. Classification (NCBI taxonomy): domain Eukaryota; kingdom Viridiplantae; phylum Streptophyta; class Magnoliopsida; order Asparagales; family Amaryllidaceae; genus Allium; species Allium fistulosum. The sequence continues at coordinate 536,734,545 of CM060901.1, read as the reverse complement.
TGCGTGCATGCGTGTGCGTGCACACACACATATATTTTACACGAGAGTAATTTGAAATCATGGCATTGTAAATTATTAGAATAATAACCCTGGTGCGATTTGAAATTGCTCCAGTATATAGTGTTGACTTGGTATCCGCATGATAGAAAGCGAGTGATGTTTGTGATTTGTTTACAATCTGGTCTATATTTGTGTGTGTGTTTTTTTTTTGAGTGGCTTGAGTTGATAAAAATTCTTATACTAATGCAATTTCATATGCATGCAATTTTGTATTTTAAACTTCTCTTTTACTATGCGATTGATTTAGGTTGTTATGCAATATATATCGTAACACAACGTAACAACTAACAAGATAACAAAATGACTGTAAATTAAAAATTATAATATAATTGTACATTTAAGTCAGAGAATGAACCATAGATGGATCTAGGTATGGGTAATTATAAATGAAAAAAACTAGATAAAATGTTAATGAAGCAAAGAAGATAAATCAAACAATAAAATCTCAGCAAATTGGACACTTCATCGCCTAAACTCAAAGTTGTCGAAGTTCTGGGATCAAACTAAATAGCCCAAAGAATGCCAATGACCACTGATAAACTGGTAAGACACCTAGTTCGATCCCCATGCATACATAATAACCAAGTTCGGGAATAAATGAATAGCCCGGAGAATATGCTTTCTTTGAATTTAGTAGCTTAATAGTCCAATTATGCCTTATATTCTGAGCGTCTCACTTATTTATGATTAACTAATGCATATTCCTTGTTTTTTGACCACTAACCATGGCAAAAAATATTAAGTTTCGGCACTCCAACGCGTCTTCCATGTGCACGCGCTTTATTGTGTGTAATGGCTACACTTAACGAAGCTTCCAATGTGCCAGTGTTTCTATTGAACATCCCTTCATCGTTAGTGCCAACCTAAAGAATTCGTTACCCAAGCCACATTCGAATTTTGTGGTCCATTGCTATATAAGATTTCAACATTTTTTAAAATATTAATTATAAGATAACATAAAAGAATATAGCATACAAAATGTTCACTTTCCATTCAAAATGCACTATATGAAGTAGGCTACAACATTTAATTCAAAAAACATAAACTAGACATCAACTTTTCATTCAAAATAACGATCAATTTTCTTTAAATAGATCAAAGAAAAATGCTTCTTCTTACATTTTTTGTAGTAAATTTTTTAATCAAATTGTCATAATTAAGCTTCTCTAAAAACTCACGTTCTATTGAGAACGTTGCTAGCCCGTTCAGCGATGAAACAAAGATTTTTGTTTGCGTTGAGCGGAGTTGTATAAACAGTCAAATATATAACAGAAAAATTAAAATTCAGCTGAAGTGCTTTAGTGTAGTATATTTTAAGACATTAAAATAATAAAGTTTGAGTAGTTGAATAATATTGATAATTTTATAAACTTACACACAATATATAACCCACAAATACATAAGATACAAAATATTCTAAGTCGTGCTCTACGAACTTTGCGGAAATCAAATTTATCTACAATCGCTTCAACATCAAAACTTTTGGCAATCTCTCTTTCAACATATGTTATCATGTGATTTCCAAGTAGATCATCGTCCATCTTATTACAAAGTGGTGTCTTAATTAAATTCATAGCTGAAAATGCTTGTTCTATGATTGTAGTAGATACTGGAAGAGTTAACACTAGACAAATCAATCTGTGAACAAGAGAGTATCTTTCAGTTTTTTAAATTTAACTAACTCCTTATTCAACTCCGAGAGTGTTGAAATGTTACGAAAGTGACGATCAAGACATACATCTTGCTCATAATGTAGCAATTGGTGTTTTAGTTGAAAAGCAATTTCCAACTCGCTAAAATCTCCAGGATAATATTGTTTAGCTAGCAAACAAACATCATCAATTTTTAGAACTTCAAAGTTATTTTTTGGCTCTATAACCGAACTAAGGCTTAAAAGTCCAATTGTTTCGGAATACTCAAGCTTTTTGTGCAGAATGAAAAACAAATTTTTCATTGGTCTCTTTGACATAGCTTCAAAGTTCAAATAGTAATAAAAAGGTTTTAAATACTAATTTTAATTGAACAACTCACTTCATTAAGCATTTTCTTAGTCCATATTCAAATTGAAAAACAAAGTAATTTAATAGTAAATGAAACGTGAAACAAAAAAAAACCGCGTCAAATATTTTTTATTAACAAATTGGGAATACCAACAAATTCTTAAGTAGATACAATTTCAACATCAACAAGGAAAACAAGGAGCGACGGTTAATTTAGGATGCTTTTTTAAGAGACAATATTTGTATGATTTAATCAAACAAATCAAGTAGACAACAAATCAACAGATTAAAATAACATAATAGAGGCAATAATTGACGAGGTTAAAAGGATAACTACTTGCAACACTTTGAAACAAATATGAAATTTGATTTAACTCCTCAAATCAGGTCCGGAGAGTGCAGAGTGGAGTGGAGACTGGATTGAAACCGCATGTTGTCGAATTGAATCCTCGAATTAGGGTTTTGATTTACTTAATCAAACCAGCTATGAATGTTGAATTGAAGAACATCAAGACAACATGGATTTCTAGAACTACGGCTTGCGAGTTGCGAATGCGAGAGGGTAGTGTTGAGAAGTTGAAACGTGTTTTTTTTCTTTTGTATTTTCTGTTTGTTTTTTATAAAGATCTTGGGTTGGGCAACCGCCCGCCCTACATTGGCTTTAGACTCGTCGCCGAGCCTGTTCAATCGTCCTTATGACATGCTAGTTCAAAAATAGTTTTTAATCAATTTCAATTTAGAAAAACTCCTCTCTGTGGAAGCAACCGTAGTCGGAATAGTTAACAAAATTCGATAAGCAATCCATGCACATTGGAAACCACCTTCTTCTACTTAAGAACTTGTGAAGTGAAGAATGTTGATCGATTTAACTATTTCTTTAGATAACATAGTTTGGAAAGCTCTTAAATCTTAAAATAAATCTTTCCCATATCTATCACATTGTTCACTGTATGTCAAGTAACTTTCTAAACGAGTGTAATGTTCCATTAACTCTTCTATCAAGGTTCATAAACTTTGCTTTTAACAAAAATCCAAAGATATTGTCATAAAAGTTTAATTTGTTCAAATCGATCTTTGAATGATATAAGAGCTTGGTCTATGATATGAATGGAGTATGAGATTCTTAAAAATTTCTTTTGGTGAATGGCTTTCTTCATTACTAGTTTCAATATCCTCATCAAATTGTTTTTTTCTACGAATAACTCTTTTCATCCCAGATTTTGGTTCAATACCAACATCCATAGCAAGTTCATTTGCTTCATTCACCATTTCTTCAAACCCATATGCTCTAAATTTTTAAAAAAATCAGTAAGTTGTTTTAATCTTGTGATTGCATCCTCTAAATTCATATCCTCATGTTGAAGTCCTTTGCTTACTTGATTCATTTTATTTAATAACTTGTACCAAATAAAAAGGCTTATTAAGAACTCAAAATTCTCCAAAACATTAACATATAAGCCTTTAGCTTCCACCATCACAATATCCTGTTTAGAACTATTTGTAATTCCAATTAAAACATCTCTTAACATCGATGGTTGAAATCGAATAGCTCTTACACTTTCAACATGACTTTCCTATCGAGTAGCCGATAACGATTTTGGTGTTAAACCTTCTACATATTTTTTAAGAACATCCCACCAATGAGTAGGTCCCGAGAATAATGTATAAACCTTTTGTATGAACGCAAAAAAAATTCTCATTTTAATGCAAGATTTAGCCATATCACATAAAGCAATGTTTAAACTATGACAACCACATGACATATAAAATGCTCGAGGATTCATATCAATAAGACTTTAGTGCATCTTGATGTTTACCTTTCATATTAGATCCATTGTCATAACCTTGACCTCTTATATCACCAATGTTAAGCTTATGTTTATGTAAAACATTTTCAAGTTGTTTGAAAAGGCCAAACCTCGATGTATTATCAACCACTATAAATTCAAGGAAAAACTCTTTTGTCTTCACTTCATTAGTATCTTCAATATCCATACATCTTATAGTAATTGACATTTGTTTTTCACGTTTTAAATTCAGTGTGCAATCAAGGATAACCAAAAAATATTTTGCTTTAAGATCTTGGTAATTATTTTTGCTTTGATCTCATTTGAAAATAGATGTATTATCTCATTTTCAATCTTATGATTAAGATAATGATGTTGAATTTCTTTATCTACCACAGGCTGAAGATGATCTTGCATAATCAGGTCAAATTTCGCAAGAAACTCAATAAATTGGCAAAAAAGTCCATTGTTCTTTTCATATATATTCTCATTACTTCCACGAAATGGCAAACTATTCCTATAAAGTGTTTTCACAACTTCAATTATCCGAATTAATATCATCTTCCAACGAACTTTCTCTTTCTTAATTTGAGCTTCCATATTTTTATCAACCGTTGCTTTTAATTTTAGTCCCTTTTGCAAATCAGCCCACTTCACAACATTTTCAATGTTTCGGAATAGTTTCATGCTCCTTAAGTTTGTGTGTAAAGTTATGTCAATCATCAATTCCATCTTTCGACAATTTGCTTGCCATTACTTTATTTTTAAATAGCTTGCAACAAAAACAAAATACTTTGTTCGATGCATTTGAATATATATGCCACTTCCTTTCATGTTCCTCACCATTAGGGAATATAATGCTTGGATGAAAAACTTCTACTTTTCCCAAACTTTATGATACTTGGGAATTTATCATTTTTTTAGGATTTTGATTGGACCCCTTTGAACTATTATTATTCTTTTGGTATCATTCATAGGTCCCTATAAACCTGGATCATGATCTACATCAACATCTTTGTTCAAATCAAGCGTTCTTTCTTCGTTCACATGCTCTTCATGATCGTCATTTTTGTTTCTTCATCAACAATTTTATTCACATAAACATCTTCATTTATATGAACTTCATGATCTCCATGTTCTATAACATCGTTAACATTTTCATCAATAGCTTCACTTTTTTCTCCGACTTGACTTGAACCAATTGATTGTTATGCTTTTGCATTGAATAGTTTAGAAATTGAACTGACTAATTATGTAGATATTGCATCTTGACGTTGTTTCACCCTTCTATTATAAACACACATGAGTTTTGCTGTCTATTTCTCACCCGTTTTTTATCGTCTTTCTTCTTTTGTCATAGTATCTACTAACTAATAACATATTTAAATTAATTTATGTTACTCCTTGTAATTCAAAAAGTAAAAAAAATTGAAGTTTGGAAAAGTTGGTTAATCTAAGTTATGTTGCAAATTAACTTATAAATTTCTAATCAACCAATTTAATCAATGAATTAATTTATAAATCAACGAATTAACTTATAAATTTGTAATCAACCAACCAATTTAATCAACGAATTAACTTATAAATCAATGAATCATGAAATCAAGTTAATCAATTTCTACATAAATAATTTCCAAAACCAATTTAATCAACTGATAAGTAAAAAATTAAGATTATCAACCAATTCTAAATTTCTAATCAACCAATTTTAATTACCTCGTACAGTAGCAGTTGCAGCCTTGCCGGGATAGATGGAGCACTAGAGGCTAGCGCCGAAGGTTTGAAGCTCAGGAGCAACAATCACTTTGTCAGCAATTGTCTATTTGCTTGTGCTTGTTGTGACTAAGAGTAAGGGAGCACGAGAGAGATAATTTGAATGTGAATGACAACCCTAATTTTTGAATGACAAATTGAAATTTGAGTTTCTGATTCGCGACCAAGAGTAAGGAAGGGAGCACAGAGGGAACTGGACTCGATTTTTTGAACGACAACCCTAATTTTTGATTTTTTTTTTCATTTTCTTCCCCTCAGTTATGTGCTTTATCAAATCTCCACATTAAGACAAGTACTTCTACTCAAGTCATCTTGGAGATATTGAGTCCTCAACGCGTACGTGCACATTTTGTTCAGTGTTGGGGTGACAGACCATTGACGAAGCTCTCTTCGGTTGTGCATAATACTTGCGCACCGGTGCTGCGCAATGTTCCGCACTTGCGCCGTCCTTGTGTTCCACATTGTCAACTCGCACAAACTTCCTCTATCGGCGTCCTGATTGAACACAGCCTTCCATTGCCTTCCAACGGACATATACTTGATCTTAACAACACTTGCTTGTAACAAAAGGAATTCTCAATGGTATGTGCCACCAATCTCATATATATACACACCATGTTTTCTTCATGTATCTTGCGATGTGAGACTATTTTCGTTCAATCCACGCATTCACCCCACAACAATGCGAGCCACAAACCTGACAAAAAAGTTCTGGTTAGAAGTTATATCTGAATTAGTTCGCCTTCATCTTTTGTTGACTTAATCTTTCATTCAATGCCAAAGATGTAGCATAATCAAATCTCTATATTGTTCTATGTTCACGACTTATCATGTATCCACTATACCTTGTTGTTTGTTTTTACCTGACTGCAGCAATATTTTTAAAAATTCAAGTGAAAAGACTTAAGGAAATCAAACAATTCGATAACTTCTCAACTAAACAAAAGAATTTTTGGTTGGTGAAGTCTTTCTTTTTTCTTCATCTTTATTTCTTAGTTTTGAATTTTATATTATGATTATTTAAGTATCAAGTTATGATGGCTAATATCTTCCATAAACATGTTGAAATTAAGAATGTGACACTAGGAGATGAAGAGGCTAGCAGGAGAGGTGTTCAGAAGACCGTTCTTGAGAGGAAAGGCCCTTCAACTTTTACTCGTGGTGCTGAAATCATTTCAAAAACTGAAATACAAGTTCATCACAACCTTGAGTCAACTGTTGATGCTCTTCTAGCAGGTTGTATCTACTTCATTTTTTTTTCAGTATACGTTTATTGGTTAGTTTAATTTGACATTGCCTCTGAAACTTATCTCACCTCTTGTTCAACCCAGCTATTGCCACACCCACAAATAACCCCTCATTTATTTATTTACTGTCATAACACTCCACACAAAAATAAAAATAATTGGTGATAAAGGGGTAAAATGCATTCCTAGCTTTTCAGAGTATTCTGTGCAACTGATGAATTTTCACCCTCAAACACTTCTCAAATCCCGTACTTAATTTTTTTTTCTTCTCATTTTGTTCCTGACACAGGACGTTCCCCAAACTACGAAGTTCGAAAATTTGACCCAAATCGCTCAACGTATGAAATGCTTCCTGTGAAAATGGAACCATCAAATGAATTAAGTCCGCACGTTGAAGAATTTGTCTGTGTTGAAGAGAATTCTTTGAACAATAATGAAATGATTTCATCTAGCAATAGCAAGTTCAATCTTAAGTTTGCTGAAACATTGGCTGAGAGATCGGCCGATGCTGGCATATGCATTCGTATATTCGTTTATGGGGTGAGATATTTTCCGTTTTCTATTTACAATGGGAATACTTAAATAAATATTTTAGGGCGAAGAGGTCAAAAGCTAGCACAAAAGCAAAATTTGAGAAGTGTGGCTACTTTAGAATGGTTTAAAATTGGTGGCTCAATGGCAACACATGCTAATATATTTTTCATTTTGTTAATTTGTTAACTATAATCAGAACAAATTAAAGATACCATACTGAGAGTTAGTGGTTTCTGCATGCAGAAGTTATAAATCATGTTTTAAGTCTGATTTAATATAGAGTTTCAAACAGATCGACATATCATTATAATTTTAGCGAGACGAGTTATAAATGATCATGTCAACAGAAGCACTTTTCCTCACAAAATGGATCTTTTGTGTACTTTGAACCGCGATCTCAAGTCACACCCACACATTCTAACTTAACTTCATTGGTTTTGTAATAGGTTCTTGCTTCTGAGTTTTAATATAAATGCTGCTAAAGTATCTGTCAGCACTTGACCTGTCATAGCTTGTTATCCGCTAACCCTAGCTCATAAACTCTAGCTGGACTCGATTTCCAGCTCTGGTGTTAGTGCGTATCCACTGGTTATACGAATTCAATACATAAGATTGAGGTACAAATCGGGTGCATATCCTGAGTTTTAATATTTTTGGGCTGTCATTTGAAGATAAATCTAGGCTAAGTTATTCTCGTGGTGGTCGTCAACATTTAACCTTGATTTTAATGATTTAAGAGAACTTGGTTACCTTAACCTTAACCAATTTAATTAAGGTCGGTTATGTGGATATAAACATGCTTTGTTATAAAAATCATTCTAGCCATTCGCCTAGTCCCTGTTTAGGTGCTAGCAAGGCTTATTGCTTACCTATCCGTCTAAGGCTGTATAGACAATGCTTACTACCTCATTTAAGCATGTAAACACGCATCTAGACACTTTTTAGACACTAGTTGAGGCATGGTGCCTCGTATAAGCATCTACATGCTAATTTTAGACGGTCCTCCTTGGTTGTTACCAAGTCTATCTAAACCCTCAAAATTTCAATTTGGATCAAAAATATTGAACAAAACACAGAATTTTATCCAAAATGCATGTTTTTATCCATAATCCGTACTTGCCACGTAGCGTTGATCTAGTGGTTTTTACAATATTATGAACAAGTAATCGATGAAGTTAAGAGTGTGCCCTAACAACAATTATATGTGATTTGATTGTATAACTTAACTCTAATAGCAAATTTTGTTCGAAATAAAGTAAGCTTTTGGTTTTATTCTTTATTGTATGTACTGTTATATTGAGATATAAATAATTATTTTAATACATCAAATATATACATAGAAAATCTTTAAAAAATATATTTTAGTCGATTGTAGTTACAGATGTGTTTGTAATCATGAGTATTAAATCATGTCAAATAAATATTTATTCTTAAATGTTGATAGTGAAGATATGTCACGAATGGAATATCCATTGAGACTAGTGTAAGGCTCTCCATACGATTGACGGTGAAATACTCATGATCGTTGGGGGCACCAAAAAGTTACGTACGTGATTGTTTGGAATAATTACACGATGGCTTACCAAGAGCCTTCTATAGATTAATTATAAAGTCAATAAAGAATCTCATATGACGATGTGCGGTAGTCTTTTGATTTAAGAATACTGAGAATCTTACATGTGTAAACTATACTTGACTATTGTCATTCACATGACAACGATGATCGTGTTAAGACTTGGTTATAAGTTGAATCACTTAAAGCAAAACAATATTCAAGTGAGGATCCGTTCTCTTCAAATAGAAGGTTACTATTACCGTAATTAGATAGTCAACTTAAAGTCAAAGTTTTGACCAAAACAAATCGGTTAATCGATAAATGTTATTAGATTGAATAATGGACTTTAATGTTGGATTTCACAACTAATTATAAATATTATTAAAGTTTTGATCATTCACTAATATCTAAATATCCAAGTGATATGGTGGTGGCGAAGAGAAAACATACACCATATATTGTTGATAAAGGATATAGCTTAATGATTAAAAGTAGGACTTTATCCAAAAGATCTATAAGTCACTGAACTCGTGTACACTGTCGTGCTTCAACAAAGTCCGTACATGCTTTAATATTTAAATTGTTTAAATATTACCAAGGACTGCGTTTTACAACATGAAGTCTCACAACCGTAACATTCGAGGTGCATTCGAAATTAACTTAAATAAAATAATATATACATGTTATAAATTATTGAAGAGAAATCAATATTTATTATGTTGAATTAATTATTATTAATTATTAGTTTATTAATATTGTTAGAGGGTCGACAAATTAATTAATAAAATATGATTGTTATACATTTATTTAATTTATATACACTGAAAATAATATCTATTATGTAATAAATATTTTATGGTATTCAAAATTATCAACATTGATTAATAATTGGAGGATCAACCATATTGATAATAATTAAATGATATATTATTTAATTGGGTTGATAGACCTAACCAATAAGTAAAACCTAGCCCATGGAGAAATATCAAAGGGATATTTTTGTAGCGTCAGATGCTATAAATAAACCTGTAATGCCTTCCTTTAGTGATGTAGTTTTACTCCACCATTGAGTTAGCTTTGATAAATGGCTTCTCGCATCATTTATCTAATTATAGGAGTTGTCGAATCAATCAGCAAGATTGTATAAGTAATCTTCTGCTAATTAATATTATATGTGAATCAAACTTTGTCAGAATAGACAAATAAGGTGTTTGGGTGTTCGTCTTGACGAAATGAATAGAGAACAAGTGGTTGTTTGTCCAAAAGGCAAATGGATTGATGGGAAAGCTGTTGTGCAGAAAATTGCACCAATGCGGAAAGATAATAAACAGGATCTAGATTTGCCAATTTGAACACCACTTAATCTAGCAGCAGTTATTCTATTACTCCAAATAAATAGTAAATAACTATAAAGAAAAAGAAGACACACAATATTTATACTGGTTCCACTATCATCTAGATAGTGTACGTCCAGTCCAAAGGAGAGAGATTTTATTACACTTGAGAGAATTACAAGAGATTACAAAATAAGAGTTTACATACCAAAGCCCCAAATTAGGGATAACAAGAAGAGACACTCTATCTGGAGATCGCTGGCTGAATACCAGGATGGGTTTACAATAAAGTCTACCATCAATATATAGCCAATGTAAATTCATGTGAGTCATCAATCAAATTACCAAAATATGGTAAGAAGATAATGGAGGCAAATTACAACGGTAACAAATCACGCAAACATAGCAAGTAATTCACTCGTTCCAAAGATGGAAGAAAATTAATCCCAAAGCAATGCGATTACGAAGAAAGAAATAATATGCATATCTTTTGCATATATATTATTCCATAACGTGCGCATGCATAAATTTCCTTGCCATCTCATTCAAATGCAATCCAATTATTAATGCATTTCTATAATGAACAAACGTGATTACTTTCCCTTTTGCATATTTTTTCCTTCTATTTGTGCTTTTGTATCACCAAAATTTAACACTCCACCTTGATGCAAAATCACATATTTCCAACACTCCACCTCGAGTCAAATTCTCTTTTCAACATAAAACTCTTAAAATCAAACTCCACCTTCAACAAAAATCTCTTAACGAGATGGATACCAAAAATGAATACTTACCCAATGGGTTCCGGCAAGGCCACCCCCCATCACACCTTGCTAACGAGCTCAGACTATGTCCCCGCCCGCCAACAAAATGTTGCAAATATCCAAAATCAAAAGAAGGTAGATATCAAAATAATCTCAAAGCCACCAAGGCTAAAAAATTCTCTCAATCACCAATCAAATACAGAGCTAGAAAACAAAAAAGCCAACAGACATAACAAGGCTGATCCAAATCTCTGTATACAAGACAAATCTCTCTCCTTCCACATACCTTATCTGCCAAACAACAAATTTCCCATGGAAATCAACATAAGACTCTCACATCAACATCGAGCCATAAAGCAGATATAAGTTCCCAAATCCAGATGTCTCTTCAATACAGTAAACTCCTTATCATCAAATTTCCAAGACTGAAACACTCTTCTCTCTCAACATAATCTCCTCCATTCCATATTGCACAAAATCTCTTTTTTCCATCCAAATGAGTAATAGCATAATCACCACCAGATCTACCGCTCTTACTAGAAGCCATTGATGCATAAATCTAAACAAATCGCCTAGCTCTGATACCAATCTGTTGTGCAGAAAATTGCACCAATGCGGAAAGATAATAAACAGGATCTAGATTTGCTAATTTGAACACCACTTAATCTAGCAGCAGTTATTCTATTACTCCAAATAAATAGTAAATAACTATAAAGAAAAAGAAGACACACAATATTTATACTGGTTCCACTATCATCTAGATAGTGTACGTCCAGTCCAAAGGAGAGAGATTTTATTACACTTGAGAGAATTACAAGAGATTACAAAATAAGAGTTTACATACCAAAGCCCCAAATTAGGGATAACAAGAAGAGACACTCTATCTGGAGATCGCTGGCTGAATACCAGGATGGGTTTACAATAAAGTCTACCATCAATATATAGCCAATGTAAATTCATGTGAGTCATCAATCAAATTACCAAAATATGGTAAGAAGATAATGGAGGCAAATTACAACGGTAACAAATCACGCAAACATAGCAAGTAATTCACTCGTTCCAAAGATGGAAGAAAATTAATCCCAAAGCAATGCGATTACGAAGAAAGAAATAATATGCATATCTTTTGCATATATATTATTCCATAACGTGCGCATGCATAAATTTCCTTGCCATCTCATTCAAATGCAATCCAATTATTAATGCATTTCTATAATGAACAAACGTGATTATTTTCCCTTTTGCATATTTTTTCCTTCTATTTGTGCTTTTGTATCACCAAAATTTAACAAAAGCTTGGTCAAAGTTGTGATAGTCAACACCAGTTACCGTTCATCTCTTCTTCTTGAACCCACCGCTGTGTACGCCGGTTGTTGTTCAACCATGACCGAAGTGATGCAAAAGGCATTGGTTTGGTTGGCTAAACGTGGGGAATCTCTTGGCATTGGTTTGGTTGGCTAGACGTGGGGAATTTCTTGGCAATAACGATGATGACTTAGATGAACTAGGGCATGGACGACGATGACCCAAATTTAGGGACAGTGAAATTAGGGTTGTTGGGTTTCACGATCGAAGGAGTTATGGTTATAGGACGCTGGATCACGTTGAGGAGGGCATCGATATGATATTGGTGGCGACGTCGCCTATCGTCTGAGGCGACGACATTAATTCGCAGAAGGTGATAAACTCTAGCGGTCACGGTTTTGCATATGTATAATTCAAATGAAGTCCCTAATATTTTGTTAAATTGCATTTCGTCCCCTATATATTCAAAGTTCAAACACGTATATTTTTCACATCCGAGCTTCGTTTTACATCCGACTTGCTTTGATGGATTCGTAAATTCTTAAAACATTGACATTACTTAACAGTATATTATATGATTATCTCTAACACCATACATTAGACATTATATTATTGATATTGTTATGGATATATATCACCATCTTTTTCGTTTTATTAGATATTTGGATTTAAACAAAAATTTTCATGTAGGATATTTAAGATTCGTAACAAAATTAATTTATTAGAAATCATATAATTGATTGAATACGCGCGCGCGCACACACACACATGTTTGTGTGTGCGTGTGTAATGTTCAAATTAATTATAAAAGAAAAACCACCAAAATCAATGTAGTTAAAATTACATAGATAAAATATATATAAATTAAATAAACTTTGTTAAGGTAAATATAATATAATATAATTGATTTTAATTCATAACAAATCTTATATATCAAATCATACATCATACATTACATAATGAAAATTAAATATTATTCATGATAACAAATTAAAAAGATATAGTGCATAATAAATGAAAATGACTTTTTGTTCCTTCTACTCCGTTGCATGGTGCACTTGGTCTAACTGTAAATGTTGATCTTGTTTTTGTAGTCCGTGCCTACAATCCAAGCTTTGCCATGTATTTTTTCTTACCTTATTCGTTGGTTTTGTAGTTTTTTCTTCTTCTTTCACAATTGTACTATTTCTTTCCAAAACACCATTCATTGGATTTAAACAAACATGATTCAATAATATCATAAAGTATTGCCATGGACTTTTAGCTTAACCGGTTAGATGTATGATGCTTTAGACAAAGGTTCTAGAGGTCATGGGCTCGAGTCCCTGAAACATTATAATGAGTGTTCTGTTTGAATATCAAAAAATAATATCCTAGAGTACTTGTTCCACATATTTACACCAAGCATTCACTTCAAACAACACTAAAAAATTTTAAGAAACAGAAACTCACACTTCAGTTTGACCTATTATGACGGGGATGGTTAATTCGGATATAACATTTGTTGTTTTTGGGTACGGATCGTTATAGATGGTAACAAAGGTTATTGGCAAATGAAATTGGGGATTGTGATATATTGTAAATAGAGAGAGAGAGTGTGTGTGTGTGTGTTTTTTTTTTTTGTGTGTGTAAACTAGAGCCGAGTACATGCTGGTTGAAGAGCTATTACACTGATGCTAAACGGTGTTATAAACACAATGTTTGAATGGATGGTGCTCATACAACCTTATCGACAGAGGCGTGAGCTCTTTTGTAGTGGTGGATCTTACATCCTAAAATTTGATCCCACATTACACAATTTAATACTAAAGTTGATACGCGCACACACACTTACATACATGGAGAGAGAGCCTTTACTCTGAACATCAAGGTTTTTTGAATGAAAACTTCAACTTTTGTTCATATTTTTGTATATCTCATGTTCATTCATATTATTTCCATGATATCCCGATACTGAATATCAAACTTTAAGCAGTTTTTAACCATATCTTTAAAATGTTTAACACATAACGCTCTTAATCCACATAACACACGTGGTGTACTCTTTTAGTTTAACCATCTACGTTAACTGTATGATTTTCGTCTTTAGTGATGGTTGTCACATCTACTGCATTCTCTTTTATTTGGGCTTGATATTGTCAGTGTGACTGCTGGCAAAGTTTAAGCTGATTTCTGAAGTATCTCATAATTTTTGTGTAAATGTTAAGGTCAGGAAACACTTGTGCCTCAAGAATGCACACTTTAGTTGGATTATTTTGTTTTATAAAGCCGCAAAATTTTCTTAGCCAAAATGTCGAATGCATTCCCTCGCCATAAATTAAAAGCTAATATATGTTTCTATTCCTTATGATTTAGTAGGATTTTAATTATTTATCTATTTTAAGATTTATGTCCATGGAAGGATTGTTCGGTATAAATCACCTTATGCTTGTGTTCACTGATATATCTTCTCAGCATTTTCAGTGTAAATGTTAACTTAAACAATGAGCAGCTGTTATAGATCGCAGAAACTAGTGCATTACAAGCAATCAAGCAGCTGGGTATGAATGAAGCTATTGGATTAACAGATAATATCAGTGAAGCTGATGCATTTCTTGCGATGCATTCCAAGCTCAAAAAGAACTCCCATATTGAAGTGGTTGCCAAATCTCGTGGCATACCTATGCATGCAATAAAGGTAAGTACTTACACCTATCTGCCTAAAATAAAAGAAAAAATATATCACAAGTTATCATGCAAAACTAAAAAAAATTGTGAAATTTTACTCTTGTATTGAAATTTCCTTAAAGAGAATATTCATGGAGGTTTTTTATGTTAATTGTCCTTTGCTGTGTAGACAAGCTCTTTGATGCAACTCAGGAAAGCAGTTCGCACACTTATTAATGAACATGTGAGAGGATTTAGAAAACCAGAAGCTGAGGAGGTGGCCAGCACACTACAGAAGGCAGATTTTTCAGGGGTAAAGAAGATTTCATGTTCAAGTCTGTCATTATAAGTTTTATCTATGATTCAATCCTTAACTTTATTTCATTTCATCCTGCCTATTTAGGCAATATCCGAACTGCCAGTGTTGAAGGCAAACGCTTCTTTCACAGATAAACATGGAACAGGTTTCGAAGCACCTGAATTTGAAAACAAACTGAGATCTTTGGAAGAGATGGATGCTTTAGAGGTAACAAGAGTAATAACAGGGACCCAACTATCCACACACACACATGCGCATGCACAGTTTAAAACATCAGAGTGTTTTGCTCCAATGCTCGGCCATTTTCCAGTATTTATTCTACATATGCTTTGAAATATTCAGTCTATCTACTTCTTTTCGATCTCTGAAATATTCAGTTGAGATGAGCAGACAATAGTACAAAATGTCACAATGATATTCATTAGAGGTTTATCTTCTTCTATATATAAGCGCCTACAATTTCACATTTGTTCCTCTTCTGTTTTCCTTTCAAACACATTCTACAAAAATCTAAAGAAAATATATTCCTTAGGAAACAAGATTAGCCATCGAAGAAGTTGTGATTCCAAAGGAAGAACAAGTGTTGCTACTACCAAGATCACCCACAATTATTTCAAAGCAGATAAAGCTTATAGAAAGCTACAATCTTAAGTGGGTAACAAATGGAGAAGACCCACATGTTAGTCTCTGTGTGCTTCCTTTCTCACTGGATAAAAAAGAGGGGAAAAGTTATTATGTGGATTACGAGAGTGAAGTAAACAATTTACTAGGCACATATGACAATAGCAATTCACAGAATGAAGTTGCTAGACTACCTCTTCTTCCCGAGTAGGTAAGATATGCTATGATCATTGGGCGCTGTTCAGTCTTGAATGTAAAAAAATATGTAGATATGGATATATTAATTTACAGGTTACTCCTCGGGTTAGACAAATCATTGCTTGATGTGAAAGAAGTTTCATCTTCTTAAGTTCAATAATGGGAATGGGGTAAGAATTTACCTTTATTTTTATTTTTATTTTCATGTAAATACTTGTTCATCTGTATATTTCTACCTTCAGCAATCAAATACTATATTACCTGAAATGATGTAAACACTACAATGATTCTAGAAAATATATTTAATTTACCCTACATAGGAACCAAATTTGAAATAAAAGTATGAAAACAAAGTTTGATGTAAAATGAATCCGGTCAAACAGAGATAAGTCAAAATGTACCAGATTTTGAATTGGAATTTTAAATCATACTGGTTGGTAGCTTACCAGTTCCGCTCAATTGGATACAAAAAATTTCATGGCTTCGAATCACTATTAATCATTTATTTTAATATATGTAGTTCATATTAGATGCTATATGTAATTCACACAAACAATGTCTTTTAAGAAAGTTGTATTTAATTTTGATTCAAATAGGCATAATTTTAGTTTAGAAATGATGATTTTATTGCTTCTTAGTGTCGCTTATGCGAGGTTCAAAATCTTTAATCCTTTTTAATAGTTGTAGTAAAGTTGTAATTTTCTGGTATATGAAATTCAAATAACACCCTTAAAATATACATAGGATGTCACAAGGTCAAATCTTGGTAATGGCAAAATTTGATCTTTATTTTTAATTGGAAAGTTTGAAATAATATTAAGGTTATAGGTTCGAATTCCGACTATAATAAGTTTTTACATATTATTTTTCTTTCTATTTTGCATTTTTTGTACTTCTTTTTCAGTTTACTCGATCAATGAGTCATTGTTGCTTCTTTTTTATTTTTTATTTAGGTTGAATGCACTTCTTATTTTGACTTGGTAAAACTTTAGGTTTTTATTGGAAAAGGATTCTTTTTTATGTTTGAAAATTAAATGCATTTTCATTTAATTATAAATAATTAAAATTGTCCTTTTCAAATAGCATTTTGTTTTCAATTTTTTTCTCTTACGCATAAAAGCTATTTTTAAAAGAAATAATAAAACTAAAAAACAAGATTGTATATTTGTAGTCACGGTTTTCTAATATAAATATGATATTTTGAAATCATTTTTAATTATATGCTTTCTACCAAATGTTTTATCAAATTGAAAATAACACGGCATGCAAAAATTGGATTATATTTATTAAATATGTATTTTGTTCAAAAATACATTTTATACACTAGTGCATGAGACATGTGGCAACTCACTTAAAACCTAATAGGAATTGCCGTTTAATGTCATTCGTTTTCAATTAAATTGGATTTTTCTTTATTAATAAACAATGCCAAATATACACCTATGTCTAATAAATTGAATAATAATTATTAACTTCAATAGTTTCAATAATATTGTGAGTTATATTGAAATATATTTTTAAAATATTTCCAGTTGTCATATTTCATGTTTTTTCAATTGATATAAGTGTCTAAGACTAGAAAAAAGGTTAAAGAATATTACTATTATAACAATATTATGCTTAGGGGTTTTTAGGCTCAAGAAAAAATTTAGAGAAAAATTTAGGCTTAAGGAAGAAGTTTGTTTTTTAGGCTGAAGGATACTTTATAGTGTAAATCATAGAATGATAGTTGTAACTATCATTTTCAGTTTACACTAAAAAGTGTCCTTCAAACTAAAAAGCAAACTTGTTGTTCCCGAGACTAAATTTTTTTGCAACTTCTTCCTTGTGCCTATTTAGCTGTTATGCTTATATATTAAACATCTTTATAGACTTTCTAGGCTTATTATGGTAATGGTAACTGTTACCAATACGAGAAATTGTTACTTTACTGATACTAATGGTAAGTCCAAAATGAGTACCGATGCTTTACCATTGGTAAAATGGTCATTGATATACCGTTGATTGGTAATGGTAAATTTATCAGTAGATAAAACAATAAATTTTTATTGCATTAAAACTTTTATAATTAGAAAAAAAAGTAAATAATTTGTTCCTAATTCTAGCTCCATTAATATTTACATTTTGACTTAAATTAGCTAATATAGATTTTTTTAAAATTCATCGTAAATTATTTACAATAATAAGTAACGATGGATTTGTTAATATTAGACTTTGAACCTAGTAAAACCCAAAAAAGAAACATCATAGATAATACTACGAATATATTCTAAAAAATTGAAAAGTATCCACGATTATGATTAATTAAAATATTAAAAATGCAAACATGAAAATATTATCAAGGACACTTTTAAAGGTATTTTAAGATTTAGGACGGTCCAGTAATATTTTTGTATCAAGGTCAAAAACATTTAAATTTTCGTTCTAGCCCTAACGGCCGTGCGCTCTTTCTTCTTCTTCTTCCTCTACTTTGCGCGCTCTTTCTTCTTCTGCTTCCTCTACTTTGCGCGCTCGTTCTTCTTGTTCGTCTTCTACTTTGCACGTTGAAAATTTAGTTCTCTTTTTCATCCTTCTCTACTCTCGTGCGCGAAATTGTTCGTCTTATTGATTTCGTTTTTCGTTTCTTTCTTCGACTTTTTTATTTTCAGATTTATGTATGATTCTTTGACTCTGTTTTTACAGTTTCTTCTATCAGAGTTTGATTTAGGTTATTTCTAATTTTTTTGTTTAAACATGAAATTCAGCTTTATTACTGTATTTAGTTTTTTGATATTCTATGACAAATTTGGGAAGCAGCAGCACGTATTTTTTGTTTTTTCTCTTTTTTTATGCAGCATTGTTTTCTTATGTGTTTTGAATTGTTTGGTATTTGGTTTTCGTTCAGTGATGTATTTCGCACATTCAATTTGGTTTGAAAGAAAATATATTGTTATTGAACTGTAATACCTCTATTATGTATGAATTTGTATCAATGTCAGTATTATTTTTAGTTTTCTTTAGTATCATTTTTCACAATTATGCAGTCTAGAATAGTTTTAACATTTTGTTTATTTGAGTATATAAAAAAAGTTGTTACAGAGTAAATATGATGATATGCATCAAACATTCGTTGAACTGAATTAGTGTTTCGTTGGTATCAAACATTTAATGAAGTCTGTTTGAGTATCTATTTTATTATCAGTTTGAGGATTAGATATAGTATCAGTTTTAGTGTCAAGTGAGAATCATTTTTAATGTTTTCATTTTATTTGTTTTTGTTTTTTGTTATATAAAGAAAATGATATTGTTCTAAAATAAAATGACTATCTGAAGCAAACATTTTTTTATTGATTTTTTGTGTAACATTTCGATCTTTCGACGCTCGAAAGTCGACATCAATACAACCACTGTATCAACTACCGAACTATCGAATGTCGGAAAACCGAATTGTTATGGTTAAAAAGAAGAGGTAGAAGGAGACAGAAGAAAAAGAAACCGAAACAATATCAGAATCTCACATTCGCAGCGGAACAATATATAATAGATGAATGAATAATCTTTATAACAAAGAACTGTATCAGTTTATACAATACATCATCAGAGCTTACAACAACAACACATCACTGGACAGTTATATAAACTTGTCCATATAACATAATACACAGCGGAATAATACTAGTATAAGTGATACGTCTCGCCATCCAGCTCGCCTCCAGATCTCCACAGCAACTTCTGAATTCCAGAATGACCTGATATCCTGACTCTAGGCTGCCCGTGTGGAAAATTATGGGCATCCAGAGTTTAGAAAGGGAACAATAAACTCCAGGTCAGTCGTGGGACTGGTGTGAGATCTTAAAAACAGTTATTTTCACAAAGAAAATAAAAGAAATTCGCAATGCTGTTGGAAAATGAAACTACCATAAGGCCTCCCGCATACACACACAATGCAAACGCAGAATTGGAGGAGATTTCTTCTTATGATAGTCAAACATGCTTGATACGCAAAATTCTTTTTTTTAGTGCATAGTGTCGAAAACATTTCGAAAGTATAATATTAACCTTAGCCAACATACAACCATTATTGTATGCCTACTATAGTTACTATGTTCAATAGCAGGTTACCGCCACATTCCATAGCATGTTATACAACTAAAACCGTACAAGGTTCGTATGGTTTGTTTGGATTTTCCAACAAATGGTCAGGCTAAGGAACTTCCTACTGCCACATAGGTACGCCTCTGGATGGACGTCCCGAGAACTTAACCAGCTCTCTGCCAACACAAGGTCGGGTTACCTCTGTAACTAGGTAACTACTACACGAGTATGCCACCCCCCCGGTCGTTTACGACCTTTATCCGAGGGCTCTCGATCACAAAGCAACAATCACACAATAAATGAGATTGGAGCAACCACACAGGTAAAATATCTGGGCTCCATACCATGATACCACCTTTTTCCAAAAGGAAATGACATACCCTAAAGGGAGCGACCCTCATAACCTTGCCGCATCTTTCCTGTTTCGACCATTTCCGGGGTGTGAGGTTCGATGAGGTCTCGTCCACAAAGCTATGCTTTACAAGAAAGCCATGCTTTGATCAACAAATGATCAGCAACACACAGCAACACTTAGCATGCCACACTACCAAATTGGGAGTATATCACCGATAACCTTCAACTACATAACCTCTAAGCTCGTACGTCTCAGAGAAGGGTGTTAAGCTAAGAGAATAAATTCTCCGCCACCAACAGATATGTATTTGAAAGAAATCTGCTTTATATCTCAAAGTGTAGTGTCAGACATACGACCATACAAATCTGTTCCGGGTTCGAACAGAATCGAAGGCACTTCCAAAGAAGCCCTTGCAATCCGGGTATTCACAATCCCGATCGGACTTCCCATCACATATGGAATCTCTATACCGTAGCTACTCGGTGCAGAGACAATCAATAGGTTATCCTATCGTTCTCGCAAAACACCCGGTCTTTAACACCGGTCTTCAAATGCTATCCATAATGTCGTATCATTATTCGAAATGGGTTATATGACACAAAGTCCTCTCCCGGCTAAACCGAATAATGAGCGCTTGTTCTTTTAAAAAAACAAATTCAAATGCCATTTCAAAGGCAAATATTGATAGTCGGTTATGTAACTATCAACAACATTCACAACAATCAACCAATTTAAATAATTTTCCCAAATTTTTAAATTTCAAAATATCTTCACAAGATATATATTTTTCCACACTTCAACATTTTGAAAACCACTTTCAAATCAATTTCCACTCGCAAAATAAAATTCCCGATATTATTTATTTCCCTTTTTCTTTATAAATTTCATTGTGAATTTAAATTCCAAATATTCACTTTCAAACACCAAATCAAATTCCAAATTGATTTCTAAATTTATTTCAACACCAAATCAATTTTACAAATTGATTCCTAAGTCTATTTTCAATAGAACAGAACATTTGCAAATTGATTTCTAAGCTTATTTCCAAATGTCAAACCATTTGCAAATTTATTTCTGAATTTATTTCAAAATACCAAATCATTTTATCAAATTGATTTCCAAATTTATTTCAACACAAAATCCATTTTCATTCAACACCAAATAAATTTTCATATCGATTCCCCAAAGATTTATTTTCAAATACCAAATCAATTTTCAAATTGATTTCTAGAAATTCATCACCTTTTAAATAAATTCCTTTATTCTTTCCAGATTATTTAAAATCCGTATTTTAAATAAATTCTTCAACTTTCGAACAATACTATTCAAAACCCATTTATTAATATCTTTTCTCATATTTTGGAAATAATTCGATAAGATTTCAAAAATCAACTTTATGCTTTTGAATTCAACCAATTCTTTCAAAAAGAATTCACTTAAAATTTCCTACTTTAATTTCAAAAATCCAATTTTATTTATTTCTGGTATCCAACGATACCAAAAATACATTCGGCTAAATTATAGCCTTCAACAAATTCAATCATCAATATAATCATTCACAGATTATCAATAAATCATCACACAACATATGAAACAAATTCATACAATATATGAAACAAATTCATACAATTTGAGGAATCCAGTTGGATCCCTCCAACCTGTTTCCTTGCATCCACAGATGTTAGCACAACAATTAAATACCCATTCCACTTCGAGGTGGAATATCGCGGTATATGGGATTTATAAAATATCATCCGCTATTATGCGGCGCATAGGGTCTCATCCGCTATATAATGCGGGAAATCAATCACAAATATATATATATATACACACACACTACTATCATATATACTATCATCCAACAATCAATCAATAACTGAAATTTCAATTATTTTAATTTGAGTGAGAAGATCTCACCTTTGCTTTTATTTGGCAATCCATTTTCCATTCCGGCTTGTTTTCTTGATTTTAGACCTTGTATAAACAATCCACGATTTATTACTATTTGAATTAATCGAACACATCAATTACTCTTTATTAATTTAATTTAAACTAATTTCCTTTTTTAAATAATCTTTGGTAACTAAAATAAATTTTATAAGTTAATAAATCGAGTAGATCACCATAATTCATTTTTCAAAAAAAATCAATTAGCAGGTTTAATCTGTATATATAAGTAAATTTATCTTTTTAAAACTATATATATACACCAAAACAAAAATCTATATAGATTTAAAGACTCTTCAATATTTTAAATTTCAACTATATTTTTATATAATAACAACAGCAGTGTATTTTTACTGTATATATACACAAATATATATATATATATATAATTCAACTGTTTATAAAGCTTACTGTGATATATATATATATTTTTCCCAATTAAAAAGAACAGTATATACTACCTTACAAATTTAATAAAATCAACAAATCGAATACTCAAAGTCAAGACAGCATATACCTCCCCAAATCGATGAACACAACCGTCCATGCTCACGCCATCGCGAGCTCGACCATCACCACGCTGGCCACCAGCTTCTGCATCGCCGAACCCTAGCTTCACCACTTAAACCCTTGCGACCTCGAACACTGCTCGACCTTCGAATAACGAACCCTAGCCTGAAGTCTAGATCCATGCGAACGAACGCCTGCCTCCTCGAAGTTCGCCGCGATTTGAAAATCGCGATCGACCCTTGCCGCACTCGAGCTTGAATAGAGAAATCGCGAATGAACCCTGGGCCAGCGAAGTGCGCGTCTATGCTAAGAGATCGATTTCTGAATTCGAGCTGAGGATTTCGAATTCGAATTGGAAATGAGGAATTGGGGTTTTTTTTGAATTGAAGAGGACACTTGATTAAGTCGTCCGCCATTGTGATTCAATTTTGAACGAAAATGTTTTCGTTTGTTTTCGATTTTCAAAACGATCTGCTCTCTCGTGCAAATTAAAAGATAAAGTAGGGGAACAAGACACGACGTTGAAAAGAAGGTAGCGTATATAGGCAGAGAAAAAGTTTTGATGTGAAGGGAATTTCGGCTGTTGACCAAGATATATAAATTTATATATTAATTAAATACAAATTGTCTCAAAAAATGCAACTCAAATTTTCGAACTCCTATCGAGGCGTGCCGCTAGGCGTTCATAATGTTATATCCCTATTCCGAACGTAATGGAAAAGGTTTCGAGTCTTAATTCGATCATATGGAGAAGATAGCTTTTTGAACCCAGTTATTATATTGAATTCGATATAAATTTCAGCGCGTTTTCTTATCGTACGATCACACAACAAATCCAAACACTACAAAAATTGAAATCCGATAATAATACAATATTACGGATCCAATGGAACTGGTTTCGTCAAATTCCGAGACTGTGCCTCGGAAGGCTATTTTTAAATATCGATTTAAACGATAAAATTTCAAAACTGAACAAAACAGTTTCACATTCAATTCTGAAGCTTTTATTATCTTCAGTATTATCAATATAGATTTTACAAGACTTCAAATTATTTTTAACAGGCTTAAAACTGAAGATTCAAATTTTTACCCAACTTCAATAATTTAAATTCAATAATTAAATTGCCAAATTCATTCTGATATTTGAATTTCAAATTAAACTAACTTCCAGATATTTAAAATCAATTAAATATTCTGATTTCCAATATCAAAAATTCAGGGTCGTTACATTCTTCCCCCCTTAAAAGAATTTCGTCCCGAAATTACAAGTTAAGAAGAATGATCCTCAACCCGTTTACTATTTTACTAAAACCAAACAATTTTATCAAATTCTCAAACCAATCTTCTTATCATAACCACACTATCATCTTATTAATTTTCCAACCATTTCATAGTTTCAAGCAACTTTATTTTATTTCACAATTCAAATTTAAATTGTAAATTATCCAAAATTTCTCGAAAATTTTCTAACTCTCTAAATTTTCGAAAAATTTCGCCAGCGACTCCTTTGTGCGGCTAGCTCGGTACAACTACAAAATGTCCCTACGGACTCCCAAATTTGAAAAGAAAACAAAACACCAAGTGGCTAAATCAAAAACCCAATCAAATTTCATAGAGAAATTTTTAAATACATACCTTTTGTTGAGAAATTTCAAATTTACCTTCGAAATCAAAATCCAATTCCATTTTCCTATAGCCTTTATAATCCCTGTATACTTTACTTAACAACAATGTCCAAATTTGCTTAGTGGATTCCCAATACCCATTTACTTAAGAATTTCATTCTTTATTTCTTAAGTTCAATATAGGCACTTTGTATATCCTTATATTATTACCTTCACTATACCACTTGGTTTTAATTTACTTCTATTCAAATTGGATTCCAATTCCATATAAAATCAATTTACTTCAATTTACTAATTCATTTCCAATCTCAATACCTTTATTTCCAAATTTTCATTCAGATTTTCATTTCAATTTTTTTTACTTGAATTCGATTCAAAATGAATTCCAATACTTCAGTTTTCAATTCTATTTGCTTGCAAATTTTAAATCATTTGTCGTTACTGAAATTTTCAGAAATTCCAAATTTTTTTTCTAACTCCCAAAATTTTTAGAAAATTTTAACGGAGTCTCCCTTGTACGGAGGAGCTTTTGCAATTTGACAAGAGATATAAATATATATACATCGACCCACACGGTTGGGAAAACAAAAACAGTTCATATTTCCTATTTTGTATTGCGTAGGCATACCTTTATTAACATTTTAAGCAAAGCGGTTATTTTTAAGCATTTTGTGCAACCAAAATGCAGCCAAACGGTTTCCCTGCACCTGTACTTACTCAATTTAAATATTTAAGTGACATATATAAGAAATCTATTAACATTTCACTTATTCTCAACAGTAAACACGTAGTTTTCATAAGCAAATCATTCAAAGTTCTTTCCATTAGCAATTTATCAAGTTTCAATACAAATTTAATCACTTTCATCTAATCCACATACCATTTCTATTCAATTCAAGTGATTTACAGCTCACTTTCTTACATTTTATTCATTTTTAAGCGAAACGAATTCATATATATTTCAATTGATTTAAAAATCAATTTTTATTTGCTTTTAATAACTCATAGAACTTTATACAATCTCGTTTGCGTCAAACGAGAACCATTTATATGCAAATTCAACGATATTACTTACTAGAATATCCATTCTAGTTATAACTAATTTAAATTGATACCAACTCAATTTATTTTAATTCCATTTCATTTCCAATTGATTCCATTCAATTCATTTTGCATTTCATTAATCAAACAAATTTCATTGAGTCGAGCTTTTATCCAAATATTGCTCAAGTCATTTCAACTCAAAACTCAAATTATAGTTTCCTTGTAAACAATTTCCAATTTAAATCTTTGATTTGATTTTTCTCATTTATCAAATCCATTCCATCTACTAATTTAATTCAATTAGCATATTCACTTATCCTTTTTAAATTTCACATTTCCATATTCAGTTCATCCTGAATTTACTTTATCTTTAACAAGAAAATTTCAATTTATTCTTTTACTACTTACTTGAATTTATATGCAAATTCAAACCATTTTCAAATTTAGCTCACAACTCAACTTTAATTTAACTAATTAAACTTCCAAATATTTTTATATGTTATCGAACTTATTTACATTCCATAACATTTTAAATGAAATTCCAAAGTCTTTTAAACAATTACTCCACATTTCAAAACCAACTTTGAAATCAATCATATCCCTTCAAAATATTTTTCTTCCAAATATTTTCAAATATTTCTCTGGAATACTATTTCAAATTATAAATCACATTTACAAATTCAATTCGTATATGAACTTTATTTCCTTATCTTTTCAATTCATATTCATAAATTTCATTTGTTAAATGAATTTATCTCCAAATCTTTGGTTATACCATTATTTCTTATTTAATTTCCATACAACAATGATAATAATTCAATATTATCTCTTCCTAACAATCAAGCAACCATATACTATAATAATTTACGGAAAATGATTTCTTTTCTATACAAAAATAGTTTTGGGTAAAATTATTTCATTTACCCTATTTTAAAACAATACTGTGTCAGTTTATCTTGTTTAAGAGTTTAGAAACCCCTATCGATTACAGTTGGCCAAACTGCACCGACCATAATCTATAAACAATCAACCGATAAGTCAACACAATATAAAACAAATTTTTGTATTCACTAACAAATACGCGCTCATATCTATTATTACACACACTCATTGTAGAGTACTACTGACTCTACCTCTAATGAGTAACACCCAACAGAGCCAGGGTTGTCGCTTATCCAATTGCTCTGATACCACTTGTAACATTTCGATCTTTCGACGCTCGAAAGTCGACATCAATACAACCACTGTATCAACTGCCGAACTATCGAATGCCGGAAAACTGAATTGTTAGGGTTAAAATGAAGAGGTAGAAGAAGGTAGAAGAAAAAGAAACAGAAACAATATCAGAATCTCACATTCGCAGCGGAACAATATATAATAGATGGATGAATAATCTTTATAACAAAGAACTGTATCAGTTTATACAATACATCATCAGAGTTTACAACAACAACACATCACTGGACAGTTATATAAACTTGTCCACATAACATAATACATAGCGGAATAATACTAGTATAAGTGATACGTCTCGCCATCCAGCTCGCCTCCAGGTCTCCACAGCAACTTTTGAATTCCAGAATAACCTAATATCCTGACTCTAGGCTGCCCGTGTGGAAAATTATGGGCACCCAGAGTTTAAAAAGGGAACAATAAACTCCAGGTCAGTCGTGGGACTGGTGTGAGATCTTAAAAACAGTTATTTTCACAAAGAAAATAAAAGAAATTCGCAATGCTTTTGGAAAATGAAACTACCATAAGGCCTCCCGCGCACGCACACAATGCAAACGCAGAATTGGAGGAGATTTCTCCTTATGATAGTCAAACATGCTTGATACGCAAATTTTTTTTTAGTACATAGTGTCGAAAACATTTCAAAAGTATAATATTAATCTTAGCCAACATACAACCATTATTGTATGCCTACTATAGCTACTATGTTCAATAGCAGGTTACCGCCACATTCCATAGCAGGTTATACAACTAAAACCGTACAAGGTTCGTATTGTTTCTTTGGATTTTCCAACAAATGGTCAGGCTAAGGAACTTCCTACCGCCACATGGGTACGCCTCTGGATGGACGTCCCGAGAACTTAACCAGCTCTCTGCCAACACAAGGTCGGGTTACCTCTGTAACTAGGTAACTACTACACGAGTATGCCACACCCCGGTCGTTTGCGACCTTTATCCGAGGGCCCTCGATAACAAAGCAACAATCACACAGTAAATGAGATTGGAGCAACCACACAAGTAAAATATCTGGGCTCCATACCATGATACCACCTTTTTCCAGAAGGAAATGACATACCATAAAGGGAACGACCCTCATAACCTTGCCGCATCTTTCCTGTTTCGACCATTTCCGGGGTGTGAGGTTCGATGAGGTCTCGTCCACAAAGCTACGCTTTACAAGAAAGCCATGCTTTGATCAACAAATGATCAACAACACACATCAACACTTAGCATGCCACACTACCAAATTAGGAGTATATCACCGATAACCTTCAACTACATAACCTCTGAGCTCGTACGTCTCAGAGAAGGGTGTTAAGCTAAGAGAATAAATTCTCCGCCACCAACAGATATATATTTGAAAGAAATCTGCTTTATATCTCAAAGTGTAGTGTCAGACATACGACCATACAAATCTGTTCCGGGTTCGAATAGAATCGAAGGCACTTCCAAAGAAGCCCTTGCAATCCGGGTATTCACAATCCCGATTGGACTTCCCATCACATAGGGAATCTCTGTACCGTAGCTACTCGGTGAAGAGATAATCAATAGGTTATCCTATTGTTCTCGCAAAACACCCGGTCTTTAACACCGGTCTTCAAATGCTATCCATAATGTCGTATCATTATTCGGAATGGGTTATATGACACAAAGTCCTCTCCCGGCTAAACCGAATAATGAGCGCTTGTTCTTTAAAAAAAACAAATTCAAATGCCATTTCAAAGGAAAATATTGATAGTCGGTTATGTAACTATCAACAACATTCACAACAATCAACCAATTTAAATAATTTTCTCAAATTTTTAAATTTCAAAATATCTTCACAAGATATATATATTTTTCCACACTTCAACATTTTGAAAACCACTTTCAAATCAATTTCCACTCGCGGAATAAAATTCCCGATATTATTTATTTCCCTTTTTCTTTATAAATTTCATTGTGAATTTAAATTCCAAATATTCACTTTCAAAGACCAAATCAAATTCCAAATTGATTTCTAAATTTATTTCAACACCAAATCAATTTTACAAATTGATTCCTAAGTCTATTTTCAATAGAACAGAACATTTGCAAATTGATTTCTAAGCTTATTTCCAAATGCCAAACCATTTGCAAATTTATTTCTGAATTTATTTCCAAATACCAAATCATTTTATTAAATTGATTTCCAAATTGATTTCCAAATTTATTTCAACACAAAATCCATTTTCTTTCAACACCAAATAAATTTTCATATCGATTTCCCAAAGATTTATTTTCAAATACCAAATCAATTTTCAAATTGATTTCTAGAAATTCATCACCTTTTAAATAAATTCCTTTATTCTTTCCAGATTATTTAAAATCCGTATTTTAAATAAATTCTTCAACTTTCGAACAATACTATTCAAAACCCATTTATTAATATCTTTTCCCATATTTTGGAAATAATTCGATAAGATTTCAAAAATCAACTTTATGCTTTTAAATTCAACCAATTCTTTCAAAAAGAATTCACTTAAAATTTCGTACTTTAATTTCAAAAATCCAATTTTATTTATTTCTGGTATCCAACGATACCAAAAATACATTCGGCTAAATTATAGCCTTCAACAAATTCAATCATCAATATAATCATTCACAGATTATCAATAAATCATCACACAACATATGAAACAAATTCATACAATATATAAAACAAATTCATACAATTTGAGGAATCCAGTTGGATCCCTCCAACCTGTTTCCCTGCATCCACAGATGTTAGCACAACAATTAAATACCCATTCCAGTTCGAGGTGGAATATCGCGGTATATGGGATTTATAAAATATCATCCGTTATTATGCGGCGCATAGGGTCTCATCCGCTATATAATGCGGGAAATCAATCACCAATATATATATACTACTATCATATATACTATCATCCAACAATCAATCAATAACTGAAATTTCAATTATTTTAATTTGAGCGAGAAGATCTCACCTTTGCTTTTATTTTGTAATCCATTTTCCATTCCGGCTTGTTTTCTTGATTTTAGACCTTGTATAAACAATCCACGATTTATTACTATTTGAATTAATCGAACACATCAATTACTCTTTATTAATTTAATTTAAACTAATTTCCTTTTTTAAATAATCTTTGGTAACTAAAATAAATTTAATAAGTTAATAAATCGAGTAGATCACCATAATTCATTTTTCAAAAAAAATCAATTAGCAGGTTTAATCTGTATATATAAGTAAATTTATCTTTTTAAAACTATATATATACGCCAAAACAAAAATCAAAATAGATTTAAAGACTCTTCAATATTTTAAATTTCAACTATATTTTTATATAATAACAACAGCAGTGTATTTTTACTGTATATATACACAAATATATATATATATAATTCAACTGTTTATAAAGCTTACTGTGATATATATATTTTTCCCAGTTAAAAAGAACAGTATATACTACCTTACAAATTTAATAAAATCAACAAATCGAATACTCAAAGTCAAGGCAACATATACCTCCCCAAATCGATGAACACAACTGTCCATGCTCATGCCATCGCGAGCTCGACCATCACCACGCTGGCCACCAGCTTCTGCATCGCCGAACCCTAGCTTCACCACTTAAACCCTCGCGACCTCGAACACTGCTCGACCTTCGAATAACGAACCCTAGCCTAAAGTCTAGATCCATGCGAACGAAGGCCTGCCTCAGTTCGCCGCGATTTGAAAATCGCGATCGACCCTTGCCACACTCGAGCTTGAACAGAGAAATCGCGAATGAACCCTGGGCCAGCGAAGTGCGCGTCTATGCTAAGAGATCGATTTCTGAATTCAAGCTGAGGATTTCGAATTCAAATTGGAAATGAGGAATTGGGGTTTTTTTTTTAATTGAGGAGGACACTTGATTAAGTCATCCGCCATTGTGATTCAATTTTGAACGAAAATATTTTCGTTTGTTTTTCGATTTTCAAAACGATCTGCTCTCTCGTGCAAATTAAAAGATAAAGCAGGGGAACAAGACACGACGTTGAAAAGAAGGTAGCGTATACAGGCAGAGAAAAAGTTTTGATGTGAAGGGAATTTCAGCTGTTGACCAAGATATATAAATTTATATATTAATTAAATACAAATTGTCTCAAAAAATGCAACTCAAATTTTCGAACTCCTATCGAGGCGTGCCGCTAGGCGTTCATAATGTTATATCCCTATTCCGAACGTAATGGAAAAGGTTTCGAGTCTTAATTCGATCGTATAGAGAAGATAGCTTTTTGAACCCAGTTATTATATTGAATTCGATATAAATTTCAGCGCGTTTGCTTATCGTACGATCACACAAAAACTCCAAACACTACGAAAATTGAAATCCTATAATAATACAATATTATAGATCCAATGGAACTGGTTTCGTCAAATTCTGAGACAGTGCCTCGGAAGGCTATTTTTAAATATCGATTTAAACGATAAAATTTCAAAACTGAACAAAACAGTTTCACATTCAATTTTGAAGCTTTTATTATCTTCAGTATTACCAATATAGATTTTACAAGACTTCAAATTATTTTTAACAGGCTTAAAACTGAAGATTCAAATTTTTACCCAACTTCAATAATTTAAATTCAATAATTAAATTGCCAAATTCATTCTGATATTTGAATTTCAAATTAAACTAACTTCCAGATATTTAAAATCAATTAAATATTCTGATTTCCAATATTAAAAATTCAGGGTCGTTACATTTTGCAATGATGACAATAGCCTTTTTTGTTGTGTTTGTATTTGATGGTAATACTTTCAACACTCGGTTGTGCGTTAATTGTTCTTTCTATGATTTGAAGAATGAAATTTGTCATTATTGGTTTCAACTTACTCCTTGCCCATTAAGATTTCATACGTGCTTGAGAACAAAGTTATTGTAGTTGATACCGATTTTGATCTTCAAAGTATAACTTGTTTTCAATTGTACAAGAAGAATGCATTCTTTCCTTTTACTGTTAAGGTTAAGAGTTCCTATTGGAAAATGATGGTGGTGGTTCTATTTCGATTTCATCTAATCTTCCTAATTATTCATCTTCTAGTGGATCTTTGTGTTATGATGTTGTTGTTCGTAGTAAAAGTTATTTGAAGGATATGATGAAGAGAGGTTCAAAATTATCAATTTTTGACTTTGTTGGTTTTTGTTTTGGAGCTGATGATTTTAGAGAATGTTTGATGGTATACCAAATTAAAAAGGATACTCTTCGTCTAAGGATGGTTGTCTTTTTAAAATGCATGGTTGTTTTAAAATGCATGGTTGTTGTGATTTTGGACAGCATAATAGGTTTTTCATTAGACGTTCGGTTAGTGATCATTCTTGTGGGGTCGGTCTTAGAAATGTGAATGATCCACATCTTTCTAATGGGGTTTTAAAATCGTTGATCATTGATGAGATTCGTGATTGTCCTAGTAAAAAAGCCTAAAAATATAATATATGATTTTAGAAGAGAATACAATATTCATTTGTTTTACTCGTTTGCTTATTTTGCTAAACAACTTACTTTGATGGAATTGCATGGTAATGATGCTATGTTCTATAATGATTTAAGTTGGTATTTAGAAGCATTGGAGAAGTATAATCCAAGTAGTTATGTCGATATAGATGTTAATTCTTGCAGTAATCAATTTAAGAGAGTGTTTATTAGTTTTGGTGCTTGTTTGCTTGTTTCAAGCATTGTCGAGCTATGATATTTTTAGATGCTGCCCATTTAAGAGGACGTCCAAGCGTTTTGATGGATGCTACTGCAATAATGGTAATCAATGTATGTTTTTATTTTATTTTAATATAGTCATGCTGTTTTTTTTGTTTTTTTAATTATTGTACAAAAGATTTAGTTCAGATTTTTGTTACATTTTAGTATCAGAATTTTGTATACAATATTAGAATATGAGAACAGTAACATTGTGTGGTATCGAAAATTAATTACTTTGTGTTATGAAAATTTAGTTAATATTTGATACCAGGATTCGAAAAAGTTATATTGTATAGTATCACAGTTTTGGTATTGCCGTGTATTAGATTTTAGTTAGTATTTGGTATCAGAATTTAAAAATGTTATACTGTATGGTATCAGATTTAGTTCATTCGTGGTATAAGTTTTTAATTGTTGACTACTATCAGAATTAAGATAACATTTAATTAAACTTTGTTTTAATATGTTTTTTTATTTGCAGGTATTTTTTCTTTAGCTATGGGTATAGTTCCTTTAGAAAATGTGGATAACAGGAAAATGGTTTTTGAATCATTTAAAACAAATGCTTCAAGGCGATCATGATTTGATTTTTATGTTAAATAACCAACAAGGTTTGATTTTAGGTGTTCGTGATGTTTTTCCTTCAGCATTTCATAGCTATTGCTATCTTCATATGGAACAAAATCTTTTTTCAACAGTAAAGACAAAAATTGCAAATTTGTTCATTGTTAATTTGTTCAAACTGTGTTCTAGAGCTTCTAATATATATGAATTTGAAGAAGCAAGTTCTAAATTTTGTAAAATTAGTGGTATTGCTACTTTGAATTTTTTGAAGGGTAAGCCTTATGATAAGTGGGTTGATTTGTTTTTTTTGGTGAAACGTTATGATGAATATAATTCAAATGTTGCTGAAAGTTTTAATAGTTGGATTTTGGATGAACGAGTGTAATGACCTTAAATTTACATTAATCAAATAAATAAATTAAAAGGTCGGGGCAGTCCAAACAAGAGAAACAAGGGGAAATAAATAAATGGAAAAGAGGTATGAGGACCTAATCCCAAATTGTTGTGGGACAATAAACATTACTCTTCTCCATTCATTCATTTCATCCTATCTAAAATTAAGTAAAAGCTAGAGTGAAACTTTAATGGTGGTGGCTTAAAAATGACAAATAGAAAGAAGATAAGGAAAACGCAAGGTAAAGGGGATTAAGAAGACTATAGCTAGATATTTTAAAGATCTAGATGAGTAATCCTTAATCCTTTCTACACCGATTCCTAATATATATGGTCTCGGTTTAGATTTGTAAGTTTTTAAGTAAGACCGGATCTTACGGGTTTCTATTGACAAATAAAAAAAGGGTTTAATGAATGTTTTGGGGAAGAGTAGATAAACATGGGATGTTTAGATGTGTTTTTCCTACTTTA
The DNA here is from genome assembly GCA_030737815.1 of Allium fistulosum. NCBI lineage: Eukaryota > Viridiplantae > Streptophyta > Magnoliopsida > Asparagales > Amaryllidaceae > Allium > Allium fistulosum. The sequence continues at coordinate 536,700,468 of CM060901.1, read as the reverse complement.
ATAATTTTGAAAGACCATGAAAATTTTATATGATGTTCTAATCATGATTTTAAAAGATGATTTTTTAGTTTGAGGAATTTCTTAAATTTATATGATTTTATAAGATTTATGGAAGAGGGGGAATTAGGAAAAATGACAAACTTGGAAAAAATTATGCTGAAGGACATCATGTTTTATTTTTAGGCTGAAGGATAAATGCTAGTTATAATTAGCATCATATTCAACTTTTACACTATACAAAATACTAGTTATAACTAGCATTATATTCAGTTTTACATTATACAAAATGCTAGTTATACCTAACATTGTCCGTCAGCCTAAAAAAACTTGCTATCCTTTAGCCTAATTTTTTTTAAGTTTGTCATTGTGACTATTTTCCTACATTGAAGATACGTAAGTAGAAAATAAATAGGGAAAATACCCTCAAGTGTCCATATAGAGTTAATTGTGTTAGAACAAGCGTTTACGAATTTTTTTGGAGATTTATTAGCATTTTCTATAAGGAAAACTAAATCGAAATGGCTAAGTACTGCACTGGGGCAAGTGGGGAACTACGGGGGGTGTATGAAAATAAGTTTATGTGGAAAAATATAATAAAAGGTGTTAGGAAAAGGGAAACTAGATCCAAATCAATTGCTGAAAAGAAAGAGAAGGACATTGCAAATAACAGAAAGTAAAATAACAACAAATAAGGCAACAACACGTATAAAGACATTGTCAAGGATGTCAGAATTTGTCTGAAACGGCGTTATGGCAGTGGCTCTATATTTATAAGTAAATACTGCGCACCATTTGAAGGGGTCATGTTGCGCCAAAGTTGGAAAGAGTACACTTAACGAATAAATTGAGAAGCACTCGGCGAGGGATAAAGCGATACTGTGCCAAAGGAAATAGAAAATGAAACTTAGTAAAGATAAGTAAATGAGACTAGCGAGGAGGGGAGGCCGGGTCAGAATGGGAAGGGATCCTATGTTCGAGTTAAGAATGGAAGGGCTATTGACCGCCGCACCGATCATCAGGGCATAGCTAATAAAAAGTCAAATACTGCCGATGGCTAGGACTACACAGTTTGAACTAATGAATGAATCTAAAAGAACACTGCAGGGCGTTGACTCTATGTGACCTAAATCTAAAGAACGATTGGGAAAATGGCACTGCAGAGGGGGCTGATTCCATGCAGTATCAATTAAAAGACAAACATAAATGAGTAGTCAAGTGAGGACTGCGCCGAAGGAGGGGGGTGGTGGTAGGGGCGCAGTAGCAGGTAGGAACGGTAAATTAAAGAGTAATCTAAAATAAGAACTAAGTGGGGACTGTGCAAGGGTGTAGCAGTAATTGGGGGCCGTATAGGAAGGTATAAGGCGCGGTAGTAAATAAAAACTGCTTGCACAGTATCTATGATTGTTTTACTTATGATGTGTGAACGGTGGGGGGAAAACTCAATCTGTGCAGTACGGTTTAGTCTCACTATATGATTGTTTGAGATAAATATTATTCACACCAGACATTATGTCTGATCTATGTTTTTATTATTATTTTCTTCATAAACTCACGGGTGCTCATTTGAGTAAGGTGAGTTTATGGAATCAAATGGGTATAAAATAAGGGCCACAATATGAAGATCGAAGATGGTGCAGGAGGCCTAGCAGTTAAAAAGCACCCTTGTTTTCGTTGTGTTAAGGAGTGCAGGCCTCATCATCGTATATGGACTCGAATCTTCACTATGTTATTTTCTATTATATTTGACCCCTGTGTGGCTATGTTTTGGGTTCAATTCTGATAGAAGTACACGTAAAGAATGTTTAAGAAAATTTTGATGTAATGGAATAAATATATTTAGCTACTCTGTTTACTTTATTCGTGTTTAATTAATAAACTAAACCCACTTTCATCGTTGGAAGATAATTTTAGTGATGACTGCAGCATCATCGGCGTTCATCTTCGAGCCTTAAGTGGGGGATGTTACAACAAGCCTTGCCTATTACTGCATGTTTCGATGGAATTCATGTTAAAGTTATGGAACAAGTGACTAGAAGGAGATAGGAGTGTCGTTTATGGAATACTACTCTTTATCCTTCTATTGAGTTTCGTTTAGGTGAATTGATTGAAGAAGGATTTGGATTGGTTGTATTCAAGTCTTCAGAGTTTGTTTTTGAAGTGAAATCGCCAAACTCTCATCGTGTTGATCTCAAAAAATGGATTTGTAGTTGCAATCGATGGAAAGTTACTGGATTTCCTTATGCTCATGCTATTAAGTGCATGAACAAGTCAAAATTGTCTATTTATGATTTTATTGAGTATTATTTCACCATTGATACTTATCGTTCTTCTTTTGCTAATGCTATAAGTTCTATTTCTAATTTTGATAAGCCTATTGTTGATGCTAGTGTTGAAGATGTTATTAAGCCATATAAGGAAAAACGTGGTGCTGGTAGATCTTCTATCAAACGCAAATGAGGATTTGCATATTTTCAAAATATGCAAAATAGATGCGGTGTGCGTAAGAATTTTATTACTATAAGCATAATTATCAAGCTTCTAAGAAGATATGATTTGTTTTTCAGGTTGTTATGAATTTATTGAGATTTATACTTGGTTTATGACTTTATTTGCCAATTTTTTATAATTGAACCTGGTTATAAAAGTATATTTGTTTTAGCATATTTTTAATTTGACGTTGATTTGCACTTTGTAATTGAACTTGGTTATATAGTATCATTTGTAGTTTCAGTATTAGTTCAGTAGTATAACCAATATCAGTTTTAATATTTATTTATTTGTAGGTTATTTTGAATCATTACTTTCAATATTTGTATGTTAATTTTTTCTTGATTAAGTCAGGTAGTAGTCTTTTGCAGTATTATTTCTCTATTTTATAATATCATTTTGTGGTGTATCTGGCAAGCGGTGAGTAATTATAGGGTGATGTTGCTTAGTTTATTTAATATTAGTTCTTTAACATGCAGTTAGCATCAGTTTTAAGTACTACAAAATATGGTATCAGTTTTTGCATTCTATCAATATTAGTTTCAGGTATAACAAACTATGGTATTATTATTTTTTGCATACTATTACTATCAGTTTCAGGTACAAATAGAAATAAAATATAGTCATAACATAGCATCGCATGTAGGTAAAGTTAAACAAAACTAATGTTTACAACATCAGAAATAAGATCGTAGTTTTTACAGCAAATTGACAAAATTTCAACAAGCAAGTGTTTATGTCTGAAGTAAAACAAAGCTATCTTCAATAGTTCTAACACAACGTCTCAAATGTATATTAATTGAATAGAACATCAGAGCAATTTTTACAACAAATTTATTTCTATATATTCTATTTTTCTAGTCTTGACATGAAATCGGATAAATTCCAGCAGTAGTCATTGTTTGTCAATATCTTTAATACAATTTTTGCTCTGGTTTGCAATATAGTTTCAGGTTTTATCTTGATTGGTATTTGACCTTTGTTCGGTGATATGATAAACTTCTTGACATATATTCTATATTCAACCCTGTATAATGCAAAATGTATTGTTAGTATCAGTTTGCATCAATTGTAGTATCAGGTATATAACAAATCTATAACATTGTATTTAAGATATAATGAAGCAAACAAGTAATATGCTTCGTAATGAAATAATTACAGTTTTAGTATCAAGGTTGGCGTCAATTGTAGTATTAATTTTAGAGCCTGTAGGTGTCATTTTTTACATCTGTGATAATTCTTTCGTTTTTGTTTTATTTATTTATATATTATTGTAGTATCAGTTTTTGTGTCTGTAGATATGGTTTTGTGCCTGCAAGTATTATTTTTGATTTGAAGCAAACTTTTAGCGAATTAAAAGAAAATAGCTTTTGTACTGGTCTAATTAAATTCAATGTACTAGGCATATAAGAAATGTATAGTATTGTATATAAAAGACCATAATGCAAACACATAACATGTTCTAAGTATTAAGTAACTATCGTTTCAGTATTACCGTAAGTTTCAGTTCTAGAATCAATTTTTTTGTGATTATGTATCATTTTTAATAAATAAAATAGCTTATGTGTCTTCTCCTTGCTCTGCGCATTTAATCTGATGAATTTCATCTTGCTTCACTTCCATATGTTGTATATTATTTGTTTCCACAGGTATTGCAATATTTTCTCAACTTCTTTTCTCTATTAAAGACAAAACAATACAAAGTTAGTTAATGTTTACTTAGTTTCAATTATATTAATTTTTTTGGAAAAAATATCATACCCGTTTTTGTGCTTCTTTCAGGCTTTGGTTGTTTCTTTCATTTGATCTTCCTGACCGTAAAGAATCCACATGCGACCATTTGGGTTGTAGGATATGTCAGTGTTACTAATGTCCAACGGTCCTTATAATGTAAAAGGAAATAAATAGCATCTGCATATTTATTGTGACAACCCGGGATTTTTGGCAGTATTATTTTAATAAATATTTAATGTGATTAATTAAAATATAACTTATCTTTTAAAACTAATATATATTTGTGTATTGGGAAGAAATATTGATTTGAAATTTATAATAAAGAGTTTCAAATTATTTAAAAAAAAATGAAACCTATCTTGTTTACCTAAATGAAGTAAGCTGTGCCTACTGACATTTGATTTAAATATATAGTTATGAGGTAATCTAAATAATAAGGGTTGAAATAAAATGAATCTTATCAATATTGCATCTAAGTATAAAACAAATATATTGTTTAAAATAAATATAAATATATATAGACTTAAGAAAATATGACTTTGACACAAGTATAAAAATAAATAATAAATAAGTAAATTGAATGTTAAATAGTTAAACTTTAAATAAATAATAAGTATTAATGTTAAATAAATATGTCAAATAAGTTTATAGTCATGTAAAATAGGAAATGAGCATTTAAATCAAGTGTTGATAGTTTAAGTTAGAAATAGAAATAAAACAAATATACATAAGATAAATTATATAGTTTTGTAAAAGATAAAGTGAATACACTAGAAATATATTCAAATATGTAGGCTTGACAAACAAGAAACCAGGATACTTTCAGGTACAAACAAACTAGATAAGTATGTAGACCTGGAAGACAACAAGAAACAAGATATATGTCTATAAGTTTGCAAAAGAAAATATACATTTCAGTACATTCGAAATTAAAAGATAAGTATGAACAAAAAGAATAAATATCTATGAACAATGTTGAGTATGAGCTTGTAAAACAAGACAAGTGCAATTAATGCAGCACAAATATGTACCATTTCAGCCTACATTGCCATAAAAAAAATCTCTGATCAAAAATTTAACAAAAATCTTCAAGTACAAATTTTGTACCTGTATACTTCAAACCTGTTCACACTTTCTATTTATATATATCACTTTCTTGTTTCATTTCGTTCATGAACCCGAGAAAAGGAAAAAAATAAATAGCTAACCAGGAAACAAGAATAAACAAGCATCTCCACTTTACAAAATTATCAACAATACAACCAAATCCAACTGGAGATCAAGAAGAAGGTTTCCAGCTAATAGTTCTGTTTCAAAGTAAAAGGAAGACTCTGTTCATTCCTTAATCAAAGTGAGTAAACTGCTACTCTTATAATGTTTTAACATGTTTGAAAATGCATGCTTGTGAGTAAACTTTTAAAATTTAAAAACTTAAGTAACAAATATTTGCTGATTACTGTGTTGATGGTTACTTTGCATATCTGTATATATGTAAGCCTGTGTGTATTTCTATTGATTTTAACACCTCTGTTTATTTTGAAATGCCTGTGAGTAAACTAACTCCTAAGGCTTAAATCTGTTTATCTTTGATTGCATATGAGAAAATCTTTAGGTATGGAATAATGTTTGTATGAATATAAACCTGCTTACATGTATATATAAAAAGAAATTCGTTTGAGTATGTATGACAGTATGTATATATATAGTCTCTGTTCTTATAAGAAACAGACAAAAAAATTTGTTCAAATTTTATCACTCTCTTTCCAATCACCTATAGGGTAGGATCTTTGAAGGAAAATTTGATTGTGGTAACTAATTTGATTTTTAAAAATATTTTTAGGCTTAATTAGTAAGTTATTTACTGGATAATAAGATTTACAGTGGAAATCTCATTATAACAAGAAAATCGATCATCTTGATTTTATATTTGGATTAGATAAACTGAATCGTAATTAAAAATGGTGAATTTAGATAAGCATATCATGATTTTTAGGATGATAATTCAAGAGTAATTTCACGATGAACGGAAATCGTGTTTTAATCAAATTCCGGCGATCTCGTGTTCTATAGTATCGGGCTTTGGGTAAAAAGGTTGCAAGTCGATCGGCGATCGATGGAAAAATAGTCGAAAGCCTTATTATCAACCGTGGTGGCAGGTGGAGGATGATCTAGGGTTTTTCCTGCATGTTGGGTTCGTCAGCATTCTCGAACATTTTCTCCGACTATGGTGCATCGGACTAGGTCAGGATGGGTGGAATAGAAGCGTGGGACGACAGTGAGTCTATGGGCAGGGTTTCGGGGTTTCTGGTGATCGGTAGAGGCGACGCAAGGCAATTTTGGCGATTGACATGGTTCCTGGTTCCATTCGAACTGCTCGATTTCGTTCTGGTGCTTGTTTCGTTGTTTTGAAGGTTGGAACCAGAGGTGTGTGATGTCGTCGACTTATCAGGGGTGGTGACGATGATCGGAGATGCTCCGACCATCTGTGCACGTGTACGAGTGTTTCTCGTAACAGTTTAGCTGGGTTTGGGGAGCTCAGGATCGATCTCGAGTATATGAAGATTTGTCTTGGGTTCTTTATTGAGTAGTACGGGAAATTTTTACGTGTAACAGATTTAAATTTAAAGTAGGTTTCAAGAAAAGAAAAGAAGAGAGAAGGAAACAGAACTCGGGGGAAAAGTTGGAGAAACTCGGGAATCTACTCGAGTAAACTATGGGTTTGCCTCGGGTTATAAATCAAAGGTTAACAGTTTTTTATTTATTTACAAAGTCAAGTTTAAATTTAATTGTCTTCAAACTATTTTAAATAGTAAGTTATTATTAAATGTTTGATAATTAAAGTTAGAAATTTTATTTTAAGTTATCAATTAAGTTAATCCTTAAGTTGTTTTAAGAAGCTTAATTAATTAGATAATTAAATAGTTTAATTAAAAGATAAAGTGTTTTAAAAAATTTAATTGAAGTTTTCAAGATAATTGGATTCCAAGGTTAATAAGTAAGATTTTAAATAATGATTAAGAAGATAATTAAGAAAAATAATTTATCATTTAATTAATTGATTGATTGATAAGTAAATATTAATTGATAAGTAATTAAAGATTTTTTTTATTGATTTATAAGGTAATCAAGGAATAATTAATTAATTAAATGGTTTGTAGTTAATTAATGATTGATTAAGCAGGGTTTAATGATTAATTCTTAAGTAATTACTTTAATTAAGTGATTAGAGAATCATTAATTAATGTGATAAATTAATTAAGGAGATTAATTAAAAGTAAATGTGAATGGTTAAGGCTAATTAATCTATGGAGTAATTAAAGGTTAAATACTTAATGTAATTAAAGGATAATTAAACAAGGATGATTAATTAAGATGGATGATTGAAAAAAAAATGATTTATTAATTGGGTTGAAATTAATAAATGTTGAGTATGCAGGATTAGGGTAACCTAAGTGATTAAAGTTGGTAATTAATTGGAGATTAATTAAATTAATCAGGAATTATATATCTAATAAATCTTGTTATGGATGGTTGAATGATATTGGATAACTTGGATTGATTTTATCTCTGATGGGCAATTGAGATGTGTTGTGATATGAATGGGTTGAACTGTGATAATGTAGGATACCTATCTGAGTTGAATTGTTATGTGATATGATATCCTGAATGTGAATTGTATTGTTTAAAACTTAATCAACTTGGATTAAAGATGACATTTGATTCGAAGAGACCGGGGTCGGGTATCAGTAAATACCCGAAACCACTTCGATGTGTAAATCTTCTATAAAATTCCTTATAGGGTTGATATGTGAAATAAATAGGCTGGAATGGGATGATTTAAGTAATTAGACCATTTTAACTATGTAGAGGTACATAGATATTGATATGTGAAATAAGTGATGTCTCTAGCAAATTGTGGATTTGTAAATTGACACGAGTACCCCGGATTTTATGTAAGTTTTATGATGTTGTATTCCATGATTAGATGGGTTTACTCACGCTGGTTTCCAGCCTGACCCGGGTGTTACTTTGATGTAATGCTCGGGTCAGACCGAGTATTACAGATTTTCAGGTAAGGACGTTCTAGAGCTCAGGAGACGAGCTGGATGGCAGGAACGTATGGAGTGTATTCCACTGTGATATATTGTAGTTTGTCTAGGACATGTTGATTGTATCTGTCCAGTGTTTGTGTATATGTTGTAACTCTGATGTATTAAAGTGTAATTTGACAAGTACAGATTTCATTTGTATAACTGTTATTATTTGATATTATATTTTGATCCGCTGCGAATGTGAGATTCTGTGTTTTATTTTCTGTTCTTCTTCTATCTCTTTCTTCTTTCCCTAACTATTTAGAATTTTCGGGATCGAAAATTCTGGGTCGTTACATTTATCTCCCACAATTCCTTCAGAGAAAGGTAGAACTAAATTGCTTTTAATACTTTCTACATTCATGACAAGTCCTTTCTACTGCATAAACAATTAGTTACAGTTCATTGTATGGAGCAATTATTATGTACTTGCACATTAAAGTTTTAGTTACCGTCATTGTTTTTTGCACAGTTGTGCTCTACCAGCCCACATTTCGAGATATACCTAACTATTATCTATATTAACAATAGGAAATTATATGTTTTTTTATTGGTGAAACTAAATAATAAATAGTATTAGTATTCTAAACATTAGCAGTATATATAGGAAAGTATTGATATCAGTTTTTGATGTTTTTGGTATCAGTTTTGTTGTAAATCACATTCAAAATAGTTTCTAAAATTACAAAGCATCAAATCCTATCAAACAAAAACTAGGCGTCATTTTGCAAATATTTTGGTATCAGTTTTGGTATGAATGACAGTCAAAATAATTTTTACAATTACCGAGCTTCTATTCCAATCAAACAGACAGTAGGTATCAAATTTTGCTTTATTTTGGTACCAGTTTTGTCATACATGACAGGCAAAATAGTTTCTAAAATTACAAAGCATTAACTTTCATCAAACAGAAACCGTGTATCATTTTAGCAAATATTTTGGTATCAGTTTTCGTATAAATGATAGTCAATATAATTTCTAAAATTGCTAAGCATCAACTCTAATCAATCATACACTAGGTATCAGTTTTTGCATTATTTTGTATCAGTTTTGTTATGCATGATAGTCAAAATAGTTTAAAAATTAAAAAGCATCAACTTCTATCAAATAGAATCTAGGTATCATTTTTGCAAATATTTTGGTATCAGTTTTGGTATAAATGACAGTTAAAATAATTTCTAAAATTACTAAACATCAACTCCAATCAAACATGCACTAGGTATCAATTTTTGTTATTATTTTGATTGAGAGCGGTATTATTAAACAAAAAATAAATATATATGCATGTCTATCCATGAAGTTTCCTTCAAACACATGTCAGAGCATATCTTTTGTTATTATCATCCTCCTTTGATAGTGTTTTTGTCATCCCATGCTACTTCACTGTTTTAACAGAAAAGATTTGAACCAAGTAATTAAAGTTATTTTAATATGTAGCATTAGTATAACACTACGCCATAGATTGCATACTGCAACACACAAGAAGTGATGCAGAAAGTGCCAAATAATGTTGCTGGAGGCCAAAAACGAGCTAAGGCAACACTTTCTCGGTGTTGCATTTTGCCGCGTTGCCGCAGACTCAAATGCAACATCTTTGTGATCCTAAGGCAACATCGGTTCTGTTGTTGCCACAGGTACTAAATTTACTAAAAAGTGGGTCCCACAATCTGGGCCCCAACATGTGGGGCCCACTAATTCTGTTAACCAACTTAACGGAACCGTTTTGTGGGGCCCACATTCATTAATCTATGGTAACACTTTTACCAATAAAATGGCAACACTTTTCCAGTTTATTACCACATTTAACATCACATACTGCAACATTATATCATATCTACGGCAACACTTTTTGCAATTTAAATTGGAAATGTACTGCAACATCATACTACTGCAACATTACACTGCATTTCATAGTAGCCAAAGAGCTATTCATTTCATAACAGCCAAACAACAAGTCGTTTCATAACAGCCAGCAACACAAGTTTTAGTCAAGTACAAAATAACAAACATACTTAAAACATAACAGCCATCAACACAAGTTTTAGTCAAGTACAAAATAACAAACATAGCCAGTGCATTCATATTAACAGCCAGTACATACTAATTAAATTCTACATACTACACGTGAATTCATCTTTGCGAGCCTCCAAATTTCATGCTTCCGAGCCACCAGTACCATCAGTGCCTCTAGTGGCTCCAGTGCCAGTTTCATCACTGCAGACGGTCGCACAAAGACCCGCAACATCAATTTGCATGTCAGGGTTAGCTTCGCCTAATTTCTTAAGCACCCATGACAAGTTCTCCTGAACTTTTCGGGTTCACCGTTGCATCAAATTCATCTTTGACCCTCTTGTTCACCTTTGCTTCGACTTCTTCAACTATATTTTCCTTTATCTTCGCTGCCAGCTCCTGTATGTATGTGCTTGTTGTTGGGGCATCTTTTGAAACTTCTGCAGACTTTGTGTGCCGTCCTATAAGCCAAGTTGGACCGTGCCGCTTTCCATCAGAAATCAGTTCTTGAACAACTTCATCACTTCCTCCTTCACCTATTGCTTTTTGAATCTTATCCTGCAAAATAAAGCAGTTTCAAAATGTGACATTAAATAAAATTAACAAATATAACATCTGAAGCAGTTTCAAAATGTTGATGCGCAAAATGAAGCATTTTTTTGACATCTGAATGAAGAGAAATTAAAATTCTTACAACTCTATACTTCATTACTGAAGTATCGGTCTTGTACACCTTTCCTTCTTTCCGCTTGCGAGTTCTAACAAAAAGCTCTCCATCTGATTCGTTGGACTGATACAAATTAAATGAAAAAAGTTAGACAGCAAAAGAATATCAAACCAATTTTTCCAGAACATATATCACTATTCAATTCAGATGTTATATTTGTTAATTTTATTTAATGTCACATTTTGAAACAACAACTCACAGATGAAACTGTTCACAGATGCACCAATGAAAGCTGCTGTTGTTAATTTTATTTAAAAGGTTAGACAGCAACTCACAGATGCAAAAATGGAGCAACAGCAGCTTACAAGTGCAAAAATAAAGAAACGGCAAGTATAAAATCACAACATATGTAGCAACAATATCACTAACATTTTCTCGACTGTCCCAAACAAGGATACTTTTGCTGTCCCAAACATTTTCTCGACTGTCCCAAACCAACCCATCACTAAGTTTCAGAAATTATACAAACAAGGATACTGCATTCGAGTTTGCAGTACCCTAAGATGGGTGCAATACCTTAACCATCACTAAATTTGCCAAATACCTTAAACACTGTATTAATAATTTCCACAGAGACGGATTGGACTCATATTTAATGTTTAATATGCATCTAACTTGCTGACATATATTGACCAAATGTGTACAAATGCATGAGCATGACGGACACTGGTTTGGAAAAGAACTGAGTTTTCTATCCCAAACAAGGGCAAAGAAAGGCTCATTTATATTTTTATAGATTTTATGTATTTTTTTAGCAAATGGTAATAATAGCTATTGAGTCGTAAATTAATGTGAAAATGCATACCCAGCCAACCATAAAAATAAGCAAAATACATACCATCTTATGCCGAATTTGAGAAAAAAGTTTTGGACCAGCAGTGTGTGTGTCTGTATACAATTTCCGACTTGCACAATTTGTAAGGGCCTTGTTCTATGAAAACATAAAATAAAGATGTTTATCTGCCTGATTTGAATGAATAGAAAGGGAAATAAATTCTGTGATAAAATTTAAAATTATACTTGAATTTTTTCATCTCCCCAATACATCAAGAGTACTTGGAAATCCGCAAGTGGAATTTCGTCCGGCCTATTTTCAAGCCTCTCTTCATCAGTTTCATAGGCCATATAATGTGCCTTTTTAATACGACTCTTGTACCCCCTCCAAGAGTCACGAATTGACTTCAAAACCCAATAGTCACATTCATCCGGAATAATATACCGTTGCTTAAATACAAATCAAACATTAAAAAGAACAGTCATGCTACTTTTGTGACAAGTTACATATATTTAATTAAAATTCAGCTAAGTTTGCAAATTACCTTAACATAGCTCAAAACTATTGGAGGCAGTAGTTCGTAGACTACATTTAATCAAAGATAAGCTATTTCCATTAGTAAGTTTGTTCGTAGACGAGCACATGTGCGTGCGTATGTAAAGTAATATTTTTTGCTGATACAGCGAACTTCATATATATGTTTCATGCTACAGGTAAATAAAAGATAATATGTAATTTAAAGAAATAAAATACTAACCTTATTTTAGGTGCATAGGGTCTCCACTACAAAAACCGACCTTGAACTTGCTCCAATTCCAACCGTCAACATGCACTCCTCCATAGTAAGAACCCAATTCATCTTCATAATCAAATTACCAGTCGTGTACAGGTCATATGGCTTTGACGATCTTATATCAATAATTAATAACCTTAGGTTCATATCACTTGTTTACAAAAGTCTTACCCACTTGCATCACCTAGTATACTCCATAATAACTGACATCTGCACCAAATCAGGTAGGTTGTATTTTATATATGCTTGCATAGAGAGAACAGATTTTTCATAATACATGCATTGGACTACCGAAGGAGATCTAATACTTACTTTGTTAAAGTGTCTCAAAGGATTGGGCAATAAATCTTCTTTATGTAAATCTACTACCTGCATTCCAGTAACAAATCTATATAGTAAACAGAGGTAAGTTATCAATTAAAACTGAAAGTAAACATTTTAATTAACCATAAAGGCAAAATTTAGAGTAAAAACCTTATAGATTGGATCAGTCAATCTTCAAAACTGGAAATAGGCATATGTAGTTCTATAAATAAACACTGTAGATCTAAAATGTCTAAAGATAAATAATAGAAAAAGATAAATACGAGAAGAAACAATATCACATGCAGAAAAAAAATAATGCGTGTTATTTAACTATACTTGTGGACTTACCTCATCAGAAGTTCCTTGTACTAAGCATTTTTATGCTTCGTTTTGCTAAACAAAGTAAAGATACTGTGATAAGATGCGAGCAAAAGAGATATGTAAGCATAAACATCTAAGCATGCTAGTATGACAAAATTACTTCAGAAGAAAATCTTGTAAAAAATAGGGATTTATCAAACCTGTCATTTTTGATAATTTTTAATGCGGCAAGAATGAAGAATTCACATATCAATACATCCAGTTAGTTAACGAGAATATAACCATGATAGTTTATCATTATGAGTAACAGACATAATGCTACAAACAAATCTCAGATAAGGAGAAATATTTCTCCTACACAACCTTTCTGAAAACTGTATATGTCAATACATTTGCTAATTTAGTTAAAAATTTATCCTTTTTCAAGTAAAATTAAAAATAATATCACAAAATGTAATTTTCTCCAAATACGGATGAGGTACCATAGAATCAAATCACAAAAACTGCATAGCCCATGCAAAATTCCGACCATAGTTCAAAGCCCAACTTACAGACAAAAAATGAAGATGGTGAGGACCAACTCAATCACACATAATAATTAGAGGCAGAGTTACCAAGAACATAGATTTTTTAACTAGATGGCCACAACTTCTACCTGTACCTGAGAATACAACTAATTAATTCTCGATTTTATAGAAACTACAATGCCATGTCATATCAGTTATGCACTCTAGCATTAGTATACTGAAATGAATCTTGTATAGTATTTAATTTATAGCTTATGTGTCCTAGTCCTATATGATAATTTTGCTAAAGAAACTTCAATTAGGTAAGTCAAATTCAACATGGCAAATGAAAATGCCCATGACTCAATGTCTATTGCTAGTTTGTCCAGTTATATAATTGGTCATTTAGATATTAGAACTCCTGAAAGTAACGGATTAGCTCATGATTAGTATATATTTTACTAACATGGTAGGTTTGTAATATGGTTAAAAAAATTAAAAGGCAAGAGATTATAACACATGCATCTACTACCAGTATTAACTTCTAAAGTCGTTATAATGTAAAGGCATGTGCAGGAGCTGTTGCAATATTGCAAGGCAGACCAACCATATCATTGTCTATCATCATATCAATGGATTTTCAGGATCTTGTATGCCCAGGTTTGAAGGAATTTTAATATAAATTGTTGCATACGTTTGTCAAATTGACAATCAAACTTATGTGTAACTGAGCAATTATTACCATCATGGTTATATTCACATAATGATCAATAAAAACATTTACAAAGCAGAGCTACTTTGTGGATTAATACATGTCTTAATTATAACAACTATCATGGAACGTTGTAACCACGTTGTCAAGGATCAAAGAGGAATATGTGCTATTAGTTCTTAAATTAGCAATACAAATGAGTGCAATTAATCCTTAAATTCACAATACTCCTATTTTAATGTACAAAAAATGATCCCAATGATCTTGTATTCCGATAAGCCCTGAAAGGGAACCATTAATTCTTTAGCTAGTGCTTTACAATCTCTATTTTCATAAAATTCATGTAAATAGCAATGGCTTTATTAACAATGACATATGTGCCTTCAACAGGCTAGACCGGACCATCTTACATGATACTTACCATTATTGATTTCAGCTACAATATGATATCTTTATATGTCATTTCGTCGTTTGTAATTTTTTATGATAGTTCATCACACTGCACTATAGAATAAAATTAGCTTGGTTATAAACAACATGTTTACTTTTTAAGGTATATTGCCATAATAGTTCTTTTTGTTCACTATAGTTTTGATACCAATTGTTCACTTATTACTTCAACAGAATAAACAATTTTCATTGGAAATGATGTCCCCAGTCCATGTTAGCAATATTCAAATCTCCTGTAGACATAGTTGATCTCCCTTGGTACAGAGCATACCAAGCAACACCGTAGTCAAGGCTGATTAGATTTTGTTCGATAAAACAACGTCATGTAACCACTTTGCCTTCAGTGGTTGTGATTCACAGCTAGTCCTGGACCCTTTTAGGATTAACGTTTAATCATTCTTTATGTGAAATGAGTTATACATTAATTATGAAGAGACGTGTATACTTGCATGTATAATGTTGTTCATAGAGGGTTAATATACATGATAAAAAATTGGACTTATTTTAGTTGATTTGTCAGTACACACTCGAAACCATGCCTCGCCTTCCCTTTAGAAATCCTTGGATTTCACGGGTCTGTCCTTTTTATTTTCCTAAGTTATGCTGAAATCCACTATGTTCTTATCAAATTCCATCCCTATTTCTCAACAATTTCATCATATATGGCTGATGAATTCAGCGCGACTTGTGTAATAGATTACCTAGAACGTAAGTGTTAAATGCCATGCTTTAAATGATGATGTCTTGGATACACCTACTCACACTATGTCAGCTTATTGATCCCATATTTCACAAGGATATCAACTACTTGTCCATCACCTGTTGATGCTTCCGTCATATTGGATTTGGATAGCAAGATGCAGCATGTGGACAGAGTGATCTTATTATTGGCAAGTCCAAGTCGGTATAGTTTTTTATTATGTTGTAGTGTGATATCGAATTTTATTTCAACATTATTTGTAGATTAGCTTGTTTTGTTTCTTGATACATGAGATTGCTTGCTTACAAGTATATCAATATATAACTTTTGACACCTAAAGAGACCATATATTGTTCATAATAAACTCTTATAAAAGTGTGTCATAAAACTTCACACTTGATTATAATCATATGCAATGCCAATGATTAGCTTTGGGCTTACTATTAAGTTTATTTTATTCTCCCTCAATAAAAAGAAAATGTCAAATATAGTGGCTCTTCACTTAAAAGATTGCTAATCTGGAAGAAACTAGACATAGAACTTTTCTTTTAATCACATAGTATTTTCATGAAATTAAAGGGAAAACGAATTAAAAGCTTACTAGTTGTAGTTGACAGCTTGGATCCATAGACACATCACTTTCCACCCTTGATACCTCACGAATCCAACATTAATTACAGGCGTTGTACAATATCTATACCTACAAGAATATGCAGCATCACTGATACAACTCAGAAGCATCTTAATGAGATATATAAATCGGTAAATTTTGAACTAATCAGGAATATGATTACACCTTAACTCACAAGTAAATCAGTAAATTAGGCAACACAACAATCAAATCAGGAAAAACTTGAAATATATATAGAGTGATACCTTAAGCAGAAGATTAAATCGAAGCCCTAACTGAAATTTGAATCCCAAACGAACCCTAATTGAAGACCTAATTGAAACACCAAAGCCCTAATTGAACTTGAACTCGAACTTGCCCTAATCGAACCCCGATTAAGCTTGCAAACTTGAACTTTTAGCCCTAATTGAAACAGCGATTGAGAGTGTTTGAGCGTTTGTGAGGTTGAGTGTTTGAGAGGTTGAGTGGCGGAGTGTTATTTTGTTAAGTGTTTAACTGAAACCCTTGATATTTTTTGTTAAGTTTTGCCGCTTTCTTTCTGCTTCCCGCGTTCTTTTTTCAGCCCGCTCATTTTTTATAATATTTTTATAAGTCTATAGCTACTGCAACATATGTTGATATCTATACTAACATCCTGAAGCTAATGTTGCAATAGACCTTTGGATCGGTGATCCATTTTAACAATTGGATTAAATGTAGACCGTTGGATCGTATTCACGTGGATTGCTAATTTTATTAATTTTTTAATTTGAATACAACTATAGCTACTGCAACATCTTGTTGATACCTATGCTAACACCTTGAAGCGTGTGTTGTAATAGACAATAATCAGCATACCTATCGTTACATTGTAGTTAGCAACACCTTGTATTTTTGTTGCGATAGGTCATCTATGGCGTAGTGTAAATATTTATAAACTTATTTCTGTCCTGTCAATGTAAAGAAAGTTTTGATTATGTTCTGCTCTTCTCCGTTCAAGTATGCTAATCATTTTCAGTGTTCCAGTTGTAACTCTGCAAATGTTGGTTCTTTTACCGCTATTGGCTCTGGGATCGAATGATTTGAACTTTACTTTCTTTATTGTCTTTTTCTTCTTCTTCAGTTTTTGGCCTTTTTGCTATTTTTTCACTTGCTATCCATACTCAAAGCTGTCATTTCTTTCATTTTCTTGTTCTTTCTTTTACTCTCTTGACACAAGAAACGACCCAGAATTTTTGATAATTAAAATTCGAATATTTAATTAATTTTAAATATTAATAAATGGAATTTAGAAGTCGAATGATTTATTTCTCGAATATTGGATTTAATTGGATAATTAAATCGATAAATTAAATTGTGAAATTCCAGAAATAATTGAAAATCGAGTTTCAAATGATTGAAAATGATTTGGAAAATTTTATTTAATCATACTGGAGTTATAGAAAGGTTATAGAACTTTTAAAATTGAATTTGGAGTTAATCTGTGAAAATTGAATATTTTAATATTTAATTATCGACTGCAAAAATAGCCAATTTTCGAACAGTCTCAGAATTGAACGAGACCAGTTCCATTGGATCCGTAATAGTTAGTTATTATCGGATTTCAATTTTCGTATCAATCGAAGTTATCGTTTGACCGTGGCAGCTCGAAACGCGTCGATATCGTTTTAATTTTAAATCGTCGAGTTAAAATAGTCATTTTTCAAAAAGTCTCGGATTTCGACGAAACCAGTTTCATCGGATCCGTAATGTGAAATTATTGTAAGATTTCAAATTTCGTAATTTTTGAATTTACCGTTTGTCCGGGGCAAGCCAAAACGCCTCGAAATCGATTTAAATCGGTTTAATTTAAATTGATCGATTAAATCCATATCTCACACAGACGATCGAATTAGCTTCCGAAACCTGTTCCATTGCGTTCGGAACGTGGGGTAAACCTTACGAACGTCAGCCGGCACGCTCGAATCGGAGTTCGAAAAAATTCGATGAATAGTAAATTGGGCAATTTTCTATATAAGCACCTCCATATTCTCATTTGCAAAGAAAACCCTCATTCTCTCCAGCCGGCCCTAATTGTTTTCAATGGCTGAGAATTTCTATTCTTCTTCCTCCAAAATCTTCAAATCCGTTCAATGATTTAACAAACTTTCAACTACAAACTTCTAGAACTCGACGAGATCTACGTTCTCAACGGATATGATCGGATTTGGAGCTGTAAATTGATCGCTAGGGGGCCGCGTCCTCCTCTCGTTTGGGCACGTTTTTCAAGACAATGATGATGCCGAGCTCCACCATTTTACGGCCGTGGGTAGGCGAGGCAATGGGCTTCACGATGGGAGTCTCTGATCGACTTCAAGTCGAGCGTTGGTGAAGCGGTTTGAAGCCCTAGAGGCATGCCTATGGGGTTGTTCACGTAAAACTACCTGGGGAAGATGAAGGAGATGCACGGCCTGATCTGGTTGTCTTGGTTTGCACGGTCAAGATTGGCTAAGGTCTAAAGTAAAAAGAAATTGTAATTAAAAATTATAATTTAAATCGTGTAATGTTTAAAATGATGTAACTTCTTCATACGAGGTCTGTTTCGGACGAAATTTTTTGCGTTGGAATCGTATTGACGAGCACTACGCTATGGAGCTGGTTTGGAGTCGTTTGGAGCTAGTTTGAATTTCGGGTAAAATTAAACGCCGTTTAATTTTATTCGAAATAAACGCTGAAAACAGAATTAAAATCAAGGTGAGATCTTCTCACTCAAATGAAAGTGGATTTTCTTTTACAGTTATTGATTGATGATTGATTGTTTGGATGTGATATTAGATATAGTAGGATATATATCTATATATAGCAATATATACATATTGGCATATGTATATATTGGATTGATTGATTTCCCGCCTCGTATAGCGGATGAGACCCTATTGCGCCGTTAGTAAGCGGATTTATAAAAACCCATATACCGCGATAATTCCGTACTGGAGCGGAATTGGTATTGTGCTAACGTCTTTGGATGCAGGGAAACAGGTTGGAGGGATCCAACTGGATTCCTCACCGTATTGATTATTTACAGATATTTTGATATATTATGTTATCATATTGATATATGATATTGACTGTTGTGATGGACTGATTGGTGTTGTGGCATCATTGGATTCAGTTTTGAAATGTAAAAATAACGACTTTTACTTTAAAAAGGTTTTTAAAGTGATTTTTGAAAATATACGTTTTATGGAATTTTTTAATCGATTTATAAACGTAAAATTTTAAAGTTATAAAAGTTATAATTTTTAGTGAAATATAACCGAAGTGTTGTTTTTGAAACAAAAGTTGATTTATTTATAAAATGGTTTAAGTTGGGATTTTTGAATAACTATAAACGATTTGTATAGAAAGATTTATAAAATTGATATTTTATAAATCAAAATATTGGACTTATAAAACGAATTTTATAAGTGTTAAAAATGAAATATTATGGAATCCGTAAGTGAATGAAATTTATAGATTTATAAATTGTGAAGTTGTAAAATGGATGAAACTGTAGAATAAAAAAAATTTATAAGAGATTAACTTATAAATTGGATTTTTACCTTTAGATGGAATATTTATCGAATTATTAAAAAGAAGATTTGTAAGTTGAAGTTGTTATTAAAAACAGAAATAGAATTTATAAACGTTGTTTTATAAATTCGAGATCAATTGGATTTGATAAATTAAATGTAGAAGATTATCAAAGGAGATATATTCGCGATTTTGGATAGCGAATTATTATTGAAATAAAATGTGTAGAAAATAGTGAAATGTAATTAGTAAAGTGTATTCACGATTTTGGACAGTGAATATATTGTTAAGTAAAATGGATAGTTTTGGAAAAGCGATATTGTAAAATGAAGTTAATTGTTTTAAAAGATGTTTTAAACGTGTTAAATATCGAAATCATAGATTTCAACATTTATTGTTGAAATAGACGTTTTCGAGAAATAAGGAAATGATGGACTATAACACTGTTGTTATAGTAAATGATTTCCGAAAGGAAATGTTTTAATGTAGTATTGAGATTTATATATCTATCTAAATTCGAATCCCTATACTAGTGATTTTGAGTCGTCGTAACGATGTTTTACGTAACATTCGTTTTGACTCAAATAAATGTGTTTAAAGAAAACGATTTCCTTAAAGAATGAATATATACTTAATTTTGATTTAAGTATATCGAATATTTTCAAATGTTGAAAATAAATGATTTGTGAAATACTTATTTTTAAATAAGTATGGAAAGGCTTTTCCAATATGAAATGAACTGTTTTGAGATTTTATCTTTTAAAGATAAAATTGAAATGTGGAAATTGAATATTTGAAATTTGTTTTCAAACGGTTAAGTGTGGAAATTTTATATCTAGTAAAAGATATTTTTGAAGATGAAATAATTTTGGAAAATTATTTGGAATCTGATGATGTTGCGCATCTTTATTGATAGTTAAATAACCGACTATCAATAATTACCTTGAATGGTATTTGTTGTGAATTGGATGAGTTTGAATGCCACACTTATTTTGAATAAGCGCTCACTATTCGGGTTAACCGGGAAAGGACCATGGGGTCGTATAACCCATTCCGAATATGTGATACGTCGTTATGAATCGCATTCGAAGACCGGTGTTGAAGACCGGATATTTTTGAAAATGGAAGGATTACCGTCGAGTTACTCTACATCGGCTGATCTCCGATTTAGAGGTTTTATCACCCTTAGTGACGGGAAGTCCGGACGTGATTAGAAATTTATCCGGATATGCAAGGGCTTCGTGAGAAGTGCCTTCGGTTCTGTTCGATCCCGGAACAGACTTGTATGGATGTGTGTCTGACGTTACACTTTGAGATGTAAAGCTGATTTCTTTCAGATAAATTTCTGTTGGTGGCGGAGAATTTATTCTCTTAGCTTAACACCCTTCTCTGAGACGTACGAGCTCAGAGGTTATGTAGTTGAAATTTATCAGCGATATATCCCAATTTGGTAACGTGGCATACTGAGTGTTGCTGTGAAATGATCAGTGTTTGATCATTTGTGATATGATCATTTGTTTGATCTTATATCTTTGTGATCATAGGTTGATCATTTTGTTTGACCCGAAGCAGGGCTTTTTGAGAAAGCGTAGCTTTGTGGACGAGACTTCGTCGAGCCTCACACCCCGGAAATGGTCGAAACAGGAAGGATGCGGCAAGGTTCTAGGGAGTAGCGCCCCTTAGTGTATGTCATTCCTTCTGGATAAAGGTGGTATCATGGTATGGAGTCCAGATACTTAACCTCTGTGGTTACTGCATTATTATTATCTATGTGGTTTGTTGGAAATCGGGGATCCTCGGGAAGATCGGTGACGATCGGGGGATGGCATACGCGTGTCAGTAGTTACCTATTTTTGCAGAGGTAACCCGGTCTTGTGTTGGCAGAGATCTAACCGTAATGTTAGGTTATTTCTCGGGTCGTCTATTCCAGGGACGTACCCATCGTGGAAAAGGAAGTTCCTTAGCCTGACCATTTGTTGGAAATCCAAACTCTAATACGAACTTTGTACGGTATTAGTTGTAGAACCTGCCATTTACGTACGGTGGTCACCACTGTTTAGATGGTAGCTATAGTAGGCATACGATACTGGTCGTATGTTGGCTAAGATTAATATTATACTTTCGAAATGTTTTCTACACTATGCACTAATAATAATATCAAAAAGGATTTGATTTTGCGTAGTAAGCATCTTTGACTATCATAAGAAGAAATCTCCTCCAATTCTGCGTTTGCATTGTGTGTGTGGTGGGAGGCCTTATGGTAGTTTCATTTTCCAAAAGCATTGCGAATTGACTTTAAAATTCTCTGCTATTTATTTTAAAGAATAACTGTTTTACGATCTCACACCAGTCACCATGACTGACTCGGAGTTTATTGTTTCCCTTCTAAACTCTGGGTGCCCACCAATTTCCACACGGGCAGCCTAGAGTTATATTATCAGGATATCCTGGATATTCTGGAGCTTTGGAGATAAGCTGGATGGCGAGACATAGTATTTGTATCTGATAGTATTTATTCCGCTGTGTATTCTGTATGAGGACAAGTTATATAACTGTCCATTGTTGTATATTGACTCTGATGATATGATGTGATGTAATGTAATAACAGATATAATTCTTTTGTTTTAAATGATATTCATTTATCTATTATATATTGTTCCGCTGCGATATGTGAGATTCTGATATTGTTTTCTGTTTCTGTTTTCTGCTCTTGTTCTGTTGTTGTTCTTCTTTCTTTTTCTTCTATCTTCTTCTTCTACCTTTTTCTTCTTTCTTAAAACCATAACTTTTTGGGTTTCCGGCATTCGATGGCTCAGCAGTCGATAAAGTGAGTATCGATGTTGAATTTTCGAAAGTCGAAAATTTTCGGGATGTTACACACAAGAAGCTGTTTTTCTTTTTTTGGTATCTTTTTTCACCGTTTTCTTGCTTCTTCGATTGGCAGTTTCCTGATCTGGTTCAGTTTTTTTAAGTTCAAAGTCTTGTGAGTCATATAGTTTGAAAGACGGTGGAGTGAAGTGTATTGGATTGTGGCAGGGTATGATTTGATTTTTAATAATGGTATCTTGTTCCATTGGATGGTGTATTTCCTTTGTTGTGTTCGTTTTTGGTGCATTTTCTATTTGCGTCTACAGCCGTATCTTGATTCATTGGACAGTTTGTTTCATATATTGTGTCCATCATGTCTACATTTCCGCTTTCTGTCTCTACAGTTGTATCTTGATCTAAGGTATAGTCAGTTCATTTGTTGTGTGCACTTTTTCTGCTTCAGGCTCTACATTTCTCTCTTCGTTCTCTTGTTCATTATTTACAGTGCTGGATTTTATTTCTACATTTTTTGCTTCTATCTCTGCAGTCGTATCTTGATCTAATGTATAGTCTGTTTTATTTGCCATGTGCACCTTTTCTGCTTTGGGATCTACATTTCTCTCCTCGTTCTCTTGTTCAATATTTCTAGCATTGGAGTTTATTTCTATATTTTCTGCTTCTGTCTCTATAACTGTATCTTAATCTAATGTATATTCTGTTTCATTTGTTGTGCGCACTTTTACTACTTCAGGCTCTATATTTCTCTCTTCATTCTCTTCTTCATTATTTTCAGCTCTGGATTTCATTTCTTTGATTTATTATTTCAATCTTTGAACTTCTTTTTCTGCTTGTAGCCCTTTTTTTCCTTTTCTAACTCCTTCGTCTTTTTAACTTCATTTTCCAAATATTTTATATGCATTACTCTGATGGTTACTTCTTCAAATGTTTTGAAAGTTTTTTCCGTCTCTTCAAATTTTCTTTTTTTGCTTTCTTTTTTGTCCTCTTTGTTTGATTGTCTTGTTTTTTAGGTTATTTGAAGAAGCCTTGCCTCATGTGGAAGAATATTTTCTATTTCTTTCACCTATGTAATTTATAGAGAAATTTTGTATTAGTTTTAAGCTATGATATTGTGTTATAACTAATACTAAGTATGATATTGTGTTATAACTGATATTTAGCAAACTTGATAGTATGCAAAATTGATACTTAGCAAAATTAATATGTTACAACGGGTACTAAGTATGATATTGTGTTATAACTGATTTTTTTATAGAAGCAAAAATAATAATATTGAAACATATACTGTGCAGAGGCAAAAACTGATGCTATGCAGAGGCAAAACTGATACCATGTATCATAGTGTGTTATAACTGATTTTTTGTAGAAGCAAAAATCAAAGTAATGAAACTAATACTATGTAGAAGCAAAGACTGATACTATGCAGAAGCAAAAATGATATAAGTATCATAGTGTTTTATAACTAATTTTCTTTAGAAGCAAAAATCCAAATATTAAAACTGATACCATGTAGAGGAAAAAACTGATACGATTTAGAGACAAAAATGACACCAAGTATCATAGTGTGTTATAACTTATTTTCTATAGAAGCAAAAGTCAAAGTATTGAAACTGGTTTTCTTTAGAAGCAAAAATCATAATATTGAAACTGATACTATACAGAAGCAAAAACTGATACTATGTAGAGGCAAAAATGGTAATAGAAGAAATATAGTGCAAAAATTGATTCTAAGTAGGGGAAAAATGATATCGATAAACGTAGGTAGAATAGAGTTTTAACTTACCTCACCCTCTTTAACATCGTCCAAAAATTGCCTAACTAGTATGAGTTTTAACTTCCGCAAATCCCATGTTTCAAATCTTGACAAAATTTCACTATACTGCTGCCTTGGTCGAATGAGTTTCATTTTTTCACAAATGCAATATTATAAATATTCGAAAAACTGATTAGATATGTATACAAAAATAATATTTATTTCAAATAATAATGTTTTGAATAACATATCCTACCAATGGAAGCATAGAGCATCCCGACATGTTCCTTAGCTCGTGGATAATTTTTTTACAAATTTATTGAAATTTTGTTCTATTGTTTTTGGCAAAGAAACTGTCTTCAATCCTTCCATATTGATCAAATATGGTAGAAACCTCCATCTTAACTTTTGTGGATTGTTGGGAAAGAAGAATGTTAAAGAAATTACTATTATTATTAATAATGGCAAGTCTTCCTCATTTTGTTTTTCTTCTCTAGTTCTTGCTTTATTCTTCTTTCTAGTAAGTTTCTAGTGATGAAAGCGCAGTTCTCGAAATTTCTTATATCAAACTCTCTCCATTCCATTGGGACTGTTTTTCTTGTCATTTTTGTTGTCGGCTCTATATTTCTTCTTTCCAATGACAAACCAAATAAAAAGCTCATATCATTTGCAACCACTATCATTTTCTCTTCTCCAAATATGAAAGCTTCATGCTCCGTTGAATAACAACTATATAGTGTGTCCAAATTGGGTACTTCTTGCATTCTTTCAACATCAAAGAATTAGTAAAATTGTGCATCTTTCAAAACATCTGTCTGTTTTTTTGTAATTTCATTCTTTTCTTAACAATTCTATAATCTTAAATATAACTTGTAAGCCATATCTATAAGCAGTATCAAATTTCCTTTCTTCATCCTTTTCTTTTTCTCCATATATCTTTTTCTCACATATCGCAGGTTCCTTTTTTTTGGTTTTATGATAAGTCTCCACAAAATCATCATCATCCTGTTGTATAAAAAGTGACATTTAGTTGATTAGCAGGTATCAATTTTGCACAGTTTTGTTACAAATGATAGTGAAAACAATTTCTAAGATTACAAAGCATTAACTTAAATCAACCTGACTGTAGATATCGTTTTTGCAATATATTGGTATCAGTTTTGTTACAAATGACGGTGAAACCGACTTCTAAAATTACAAAGCATCAACATTAGTCAATAGATAGTGGATATCATTTTTGTTACAAATGACAGTATAAACAATTTTTAAAATCACAAAGTACTAACTTCAGTCAAACAGACAATGGGTACCAATTTTCAATATATTGGTATCAGTTTTGCTATAAACGATAGTGAAAATAATTTATAAAATTACAAAGCATCAACTTCAGTCAAACAAACAATGTGTATCATTTTTTGCAATATATTGGTATCAATTTTATTACAAATGGCAATGAAAATAATTTCTAAATTACAAAGCATCAACTCCAGTCAAAAATGCAGTAAATATCATTTTTGCAATATATTGGTATAAGTTTTGTTAAAAATGACAGCGAAAAAAATTTCTAAAATTACAAAGCATAAACTTCAATCAAATAGACAATGCGTATCATTTTTGCAATATATTGGTTTTAACTTTGTTAAAAATGATAGTGAAAATAATTTCTAAAATTACAAAGCATCAACTTCACTCAAATAGATTGTCGGTATCATTTTTGCAATACATTGGTATCAATTTTGTTACAAATGATTGTGAAAATAACTTCTAAAATTACAAAGCATCAATTCCAGTCAAACAAACGGTGGGTACCATTTTTGCAATATATTGGTATCATTTTTGTTACAAATGACAGTGAAAACAATCTCTAAAATTACAAAGCATCAACTCCAATCAAATAGACAGTAGGTACCATTTTTGCAAAATTTTGGTATCAGATTGGTTTATAATTGACAGTGAAAACAATTACAAAAATTACAAAGCATCAACTTCAATCAAACAGACCGCATGTATCATTTTTGCAATATTTTGGTATCAGTTTTGTTACAATTAATAGTGAAAATAATTTCTAAAATTACAAAGTACCAACTTCAGTTGAAAAGTGTAACGACCGTGATTTTTGAATTACTGTCGGAGTAAATATTTTTAAATAGAAATTTTTTAAATTAAAATTTGGAAAAAAAATGAAATGAAATCATTTTCATAGTCAGTTGTAGGGTGCACGTTGTAAAGGACTTGCATTTTGCCTTTACGTGTGAAAAATAAATGGTCCATTTTATTGAAACAAGTTGGAACATTTATTCAGTTACAACAATGTTTTAAAAGGCAAAAGTGGAATTTTTTAACACTTGCTGTCACAAAAATTGGTAAAAACATGTGGAACATATTATTTGCCTTGCTGAACATAAAGTTTTATAAAACAAATTTTACACTTTTGCTTTGGTCTGCCATCATTAGGTAGAGTAGCCGTGTACTTTCATACAAAGGCACGTTTGCATTAAATGCATTGTACAAACTTCTGCCCACATTTTATTTGAATTATACACTTTTCTTCAATAGCTCAGCAAAGCATATTAATGGCAGCTATAAATCTTTCTTCAAACATTCCTAATTGATAACCGGTTTGGAGGCAAATTAAAAGTGAGTACCACTCACATTTCTAATCCTGATTTTGTGCCCATATATTTTTGTTATCTGCTTCAATTGTTTTTCAATAGCACCTGACATTGACATCACTTAACTTCGGCATTAACTTGTTCAACTTGATGTTGCTTGATGTGTACTGTTGAGCTTTGTTCGAACTTGTGCCATATTATTCACTACATATGCTGTTTACTTTGATATGTTACGTACAAGTTGAAATATTGTCACTTCTTGTTTGAAATATGGTCAGATTTTGTTTATACGTGCGAATCTTTTTCACTTTTCACTTTATATTGTATTTACAAATATATACACGCATGCATACAGGTCATTTTCATTTTTAGAGGCATTTCTCATTTTCACAATGCACGAGATATGTATACAGCTGCATGCAAAAACTTTTATGCATTTGAAATGATTAGTTCGAAAATATGGTCTAGATTCACATTTGTTACAGTGTGCGTGTGTGGCCTTTCAAAATGTTACCCAGGTCAGTTTTTTTTTTTTGGTTGCATTTTCGTGTGCAAGAGTAAAGTTATATTGCAAAGAGAATAGAGTTCAGGTCAAAGTTTGCATTATTTAGTACGTGCATGCGTACAAACCTGAAACTCACGAAAACATTACCGGGAACATCCGTTATAAATGCAAGTGTATTAAAAAGTTTGTCACGTAGACTATTAAGTGCATTTCACAAAAAGTTTGCCAGGTCATCTTTATGCCGTGTTTTTGTGCAGGTAAACGTTATTTTGTTTACATCAATTTTGCGTGCTTTATATGGTCCAGGTCACTTTGTTCATATTGGCCTAAAAAGTGTTACGTGCATGCATTTCCTTCTTTGATTTCTAGATTTTGCGACTGTTGATTTTTCTAGTTATCTATTTTGATTTCTAGATTTTGTGAATTGCTGTTTTGAATTCAATTGTGAATTTAAAAGTTGATTTTGATGGAGTTTAAATTGAGATTTCTTCATTTAAACTATTTTGATTATTTATGTTGAATAGTCTCATTCGAGACTATAATTATTTGCTTAAGCGTTGTTTATCATACACTTATTTCTGAGTTTAAATTAGACTGATCCGTTTATTATTTTCTTTTAAGTAATACTCGGGTCAGACCGAGTTATTTCAGGGTAATCTCTACCTCTGATTCAGTTGCAGCTTCAGCTTTTGGGATTTCACATCATCTTTCGTCTAGACTTCGAGGAGTACTTTTGGTTTATTGACTCTCGTCTCATGTATGTTGATGACACGTATATGTACATTTGGTTCTTGTGAACTATGGATTGTTGTAGCATGTATCCAGACTTGTCTTCCGCTATATATATCAGATATTTCTGTTCTGATGTGACTTTACATATCTATGATGTTGATTATTATGAGTTGTTCTGGATTTTTCTTTAGCCACCGTAGTTTCGTTTTAGATTTGGATTGAATTTATATCTTTGGGAGTAATTTACACAACTCCTATCGATGTAATCAATACTCGTCTATAACATAACTTACGGATGATCGCTTCTAACAAGCCTTATTCTTCGCAATAGCAGACGTTATTCCTTGTAATAACCTTTGTTATTGTGAGCATAGAGGTGGAGCGTCACAAAAAGAAACTGGGTACCATTTTTGCAATATATTTGTACCAGTTTTGTTAAAAATGACAGCGAAAACAATTTCTAAAATTATAAAGCATTAACTTCAATCAAATATACAATAGGTATCCTATTTGTAATAAATAATATGTTATAAAGTGATACTGTTTGTAATTTTATCGAATTTATCTGTTCCTCTTCAGATTCTTCATTTGTAATTTTTTTCCCCTTTTCCTTTTCTGCTTTTTCCTGTTTAAATATTTTGATACTATTAGCATATATATTTAACAATATGATACTGTTAGTATAACTTTAATAATTTTATAGTACAATTTACCTGTTGCACCGTCTTTTGAGTTTCTGTCTGATTTTCCTTTTGAATTATTTTTTCATTTATTTCTTTGGTCGTCTTTCTAATTTTTATTGCTGTTCTTTATTTTCTTTATTAGCAGTTGTTTTTTGCTGCGTATTTTCTTAATTGTTATGTCAAATAATTTCAATGTTGTTACAATAAAACTGTATTAACTTTATTGTATTTGATTTTATAGTATCAGTTACCTTATGCAGTATGTTTTCTTTCATTTTTGCTTAATTTAGTTTTTCGGCTGGTTGTTCATTTCTTATCGTTGTTCTTCTTTCTAACTTTTATTGTGCTTGTTGTTAAAGTGGCCGTTTTGGTAATTTTAGCTTTCTAGGAGACATTTTCGTCGTTTGCAGTTTTGGAGCATTTTGACCTAGGTTTTTGGTTTCTGGAATTGCACGTTGCTGTTGGATTTCTTATGGTTGTTCAACAGGCATTGAAGTTTGCAGTTCTATTGGTGATACTGATTTGCTTCTAGTTTGCGGCGCTATTTTTATACTGGTTTTGAGTTTGAGAGCGAATTGAAGAAAATGTTTGAATTTGAACTGAGAGTGGCGAATGGAAGAAAATAGAAAAGTAAGGGGAACAATTTATTTCGTAACTAGGCTTTGGGCCTTTCCTTGTAGAAAAAAAGGTCTATATCCTTATGCTTAAATTATTAGGATAATTTATCCTTTAAAATATTTTTTCCAAAGACAAAATTAACATAACCGATAAATTTATCATTACCATTGATTTTGATGTTTCTTTACGTTAAATTTATCTTTAACAACGGTAAATTTAACATTACTATACTGATAGCATTGGTATACTAATATAGCTCAATATTGGTTATCGATTGTTTGATATTGGTATGGTAATGGTAAATTTATCATTACCATGATAGCCATACTTTACATATATTGAAATGATAATATGGTGTAGTAATTGATGTTTATTTGAGCTTTTGTATACCAAATTATAAACTTTTGTGCTTCACTCACGTATCATGTTCCATTTGCAATATTTATTATCGACAAGCACCTTTGTCCAAGTGGTTAATTGATTCCGCTTTGGTGCAGGATGTCACAAGTTCGAAACTTGCTTTCGAACGTTTATTTGACATGGGATATGTTGTCCCCATGATTTGTTGTATATAAAGTACCAGTTCAAAAAAAAAAAAAAAAAAAATTTTATTATCTCTTACATGCATAACGCATGTCATTTATACTAATTATTTTACCTTTTATGCGTAAAGCTCCTAACATTTGTTCTAACCATGTATTGCATATACAGACATGTGCTTTGTACTACTTACTTTGTTTTGGAGCCCATAACATATGCAATTAGGTTTCATATAATATTTTTAATGAATTTTGGGGGAAGAAGATGTTCTTTTGGATTTATTTACTAGAATTATTTGAAAGAACAACCATTTAATGTTTTAGATGTTGTCTAAGAATGTTTTGCACACAAATATTTTCATATCATAAAATGAATCTGATTCATATTAATTTTGATTCAAATAAGGATGTGTTCAGCAATACAAGAAACACTATAGAGAAAGCATATACAGGAATTACGTCCGTCTTGACTCAGATAAGTTGGACTTAACAGTTTTGTCGGTGTTTTAATGGAGAGTGTTTGGACTTTCAAAATTGCAGCTATTGGTAGGATGTAACTGGTTACGTTGGATGTAATTAGGTTAAGTCGTTAGTATTTTTTTTTTGAATTTTTTGTGTTCGAATTTGTAGTAGTGTTTGAATTGTATTTTAATTTGATTTGCTACCATTAATTATTAAATATTAAATACGATATCTTTAAATATTTTTTAATTAAATTTATTAATTAACGATTCATAATTAATAACCGACAATAATAAATTTGAAGTTTGTAGTTAATTGAAATATTTAAATTTGTAATTTGTAGTTGAGTTTGAAGTTGAAATTAAAATTGAATTTGCATTATTAATTTAATTAATTATTAGACATTTAATTATTTAAAATTAATTATTAATCATTAATTATTAATAATTTATTTCAAAATAAAAATTAAACTACTTTTACATTCTACCCAACCTCGAATCAAATTATTATCCACGAACGTTACAACCTCCAACCTTTACGAATAATTGCAGTTTACAAATAATAATTTTATTGTTTCTTATTGCTCTAGTACTTGTGAGGCTCAAATTTTTTAATATAATTTCATAACCTTTTTTTGATTGAATTTTAAAGGAAAAATCATTTAGATTTCTTTATTAGAATAGTTTAAATGCGCGACATTTTATATATTTCTGACATTGTCTAATAACATTATAACACATTTTTGTATCATAAAAGAAATTGGTTCAGTTCAATTTTGATTCAGATAAGCAAAATTGTAGTTCAAAAATGATGGTTTAATTGCTTCTACTATAGCACATGTGTGGGTCAAAATCTTTAATATATTATCATCACCAATTTTATTATATTTAATTTAGGGGAAAAAATTGTAACAACCTGCCTTTTCGATCCTTAGAAATCGACACTATTTCATTCACGGTATTCACGTGCCAAACATCCAAGTTTCGGAAAGACAAAACATTAAGGTGAAAGAAAAGAAAAGACAAAATAGAATCTCACAACGTGACGAGTAATCTATAATATATAAATGAATTTTACAAAACGAATACGTTTATATACATACATCAATCAGAGTACAATTATCCTATCATCAGACCCTGGATAGTTATTACAATCCATCCTTACAATTTATGATAAATATAGACATGTACAAATAGTGAAGGGTAAAGAAAATACGAGAGTATGTCTTGGAGGCATCCAACTCATCTCCTGCAGCTCCAAATATCCAAGTAAATCTGAAAAATATGCTCGAAGCTGACCCGAGCATTATAAGAAATATAATGCTCCGATCAGTCTGGTAAAACCAATGTAAGTAACACAATCAAATGGATTTATACAGTTATAAAACCTTTCAAAAAATAAAGGTATCCGTAGACCACGCCACACATAAACACGGACACGTTTTAACCTTATGATAACCAAATCATTTTATAGGAAATCTTTTGATTTTATAATAATGTCTAGTTGAAATATTAATCATAGCCGAAATTGTTACATTAATTAAATTCCAGCATAATAGGTATACAAGTAAATCCGTAGGGGCATGTATTGGAGATTGGATTTTCATCAATGACAAGGCTACTGAGGTATTGTCTGCCACAATACACCTCTAGAAAAATATACCAAGGGTCATACATGGACCCCCTACCAACATAGAGCTGGTTGCCCCATTGACATGCCAGATTACATCATTCCCCAGGACCAAGGCTCCAAAACAATGTGCACCAGCCATGGCCCCACTTCCGCGCGCATACCAATCCATAAATATCGATTCTAGATCAAGGAATGACTGCTCCTCATGGTAGTGAACCACACAGCTCTGCCGCATATTCCTTGTTTTATTCATTACCAGGTTGTGAGGCTTATGAGGTCACGATTTAAATTTTCCCCCTCTTAGCAAATCCCACTTGGAATGCTAACACCGCCCTCCAAGCAATAATGCAATACCAGCATTCATCCATACAAGTTGTTTAGGATACGAACAAACCGAAG
This sequence comes from Allium fistulosum, assembly GCA_030737815.1. Taxonomy (NCBI): domain Eukaryota; kingdom Viridiplantae; phylum Streptophyta; class Magnoliopsida; order Asparagales; family Amaryllidaceae; genus Allium; species Allium fistulosum. The sequence goes on along the minus strand of CM060901.1, from coordinate 536,667,933 downwards.
GCATTACTTCTACTACATCCATTTTGGAATCACCATCATGATTAGTAGAAAGTAACTATTGCACTTAAAAGATCTTCGTCTTCGATTTCATCATCTTTAAGATGTCTTCAATATGACGCTTGAGTTGGTTCAAAGTGGTTTTCAGATAATTCATACTTATCCAATCCTAGTCTTTTCGAACCAACATTCGACAGTTTTTGGTAAACTCAACTCTAGTTCTTTTGGAAATAATCAAACAATGCATAAGAGCGGAGATCACTTCCTAACTGTTTAAGTGGACGGATTTCCTTATCATTTTCCTAGGAGAACAAAACGAGATTTATACGCACAATACATCATCATCGAAGATGAATGTGCCACATGACCCCTGTGTTTCTCCAAGATATTTGCAGAGTTATATTTTGGTCAAGTTTTGATAGTTAGTTATTTAGTTATCAAATAACGAGCAATCAACCATAGATTTAATTCCATATGGTATCCACTAAGCCTCTATAAATAAACTTTCAATTACTAGAATTTCTTTCAGTTATTTTATTCAAAATACCTTCACAAAAGATATTTTCACAAACCCATTATAATCTTTTCAATACTTGGGAAAACATTCATGTACTTATCTCAGGGGTATAGGTATATTTAAAATCATTACATTTTCAATACTTTGAAAATATCCATATACTTATCTCAACGGTATAAGTATATTAACAAAACTTGAGAAAGATTGCCTCTTTTCCAAAATCGTATTTAAATGGGCCAAATAAATATTATTTAAAATATTTCTTACTATAAACCAAGTCATTATCCTTCGGTGTTAAGTATGAAAATAAAGTTTTCATATCCCCAAAATTAAGAAGGATTAATAATCAAGATAAATTTCATTCTTTTATAAAACTACATTTCTATAAGCCCATTTCATATTTGCAAATACTTTTATACACTACAAAAGAATTCTGAATTCCCTACGCCAACTGGGCGTAGGGATGGTGTAGGAAGACAAATTTCCCTGTGCCACCCTTACGCCAAAAAATAAGTCGAAAAATGGTGCATCGTAAAAATTCCTTACGGCTTCCCTACGCCGTTTCCCTACGCATTACCTACGCTAGATTCCATACGCATTACCTACGCCAGATTTCATACGCATTACCCATGCCATATTCCATACGCATTACCTACGCCATATTCCATACGCCTTCCCTATGCTTTCATCCTTACGCGTTCCCTACGCCTACCCTTCTTCTTTTACAAGTATCTCTCTTACGAGTTCCATACGCCTTCCCTACGCCACCGTACATCAAAAATTCAATATGATCCTATTGAATTCACATTCGTCTACCTCACATATCACCATAAAATCAATTAAAACCGAACATCAACAACAGAAAACATTAAATAAATTATATAACCACATGCAAAAATCATAACTATATGTCTCATTAAAACATTAATGTAGAATGCATATCATGGTCAAATTACCATAAACTTGTTACAAAATGTGTTTTAAATACATCATGTCCAACAAACAATAAAATAAATTTGCTACATAGCTCCAACATAGTTGTTTCATCTAATTCAAACATCATACAATGTATGTTATAAAAATAGAACATCAAACCCACAACCGAAATAGGAATAACTCACGAAGTTGGTCGTATCTCTGGTCCTTGCTCCCGCCTCAACCCCCGTATAAACTCCTGCACATAACCCATCTCCTCCTGCATGGAACATAAATCCCCTTGTAGTTTGTTAATCGTGGCATTCATTTCTTGATTTTTACTCCTTAGCTCTTCTACTTCCTCCTCAAGTTTCTCTTTGTCATGTGAAACTCCAAACCGAGCAGTATATGTATTGTCTCTGTATATCTGCATTTAAATTATTTAATCACATTAGAAAAATGTATAACTATTCGACTTTTCTTTTCCTAACATATAATTTCATAAAGAAATAAAAGAACTAGTCATGAAAATATGCCGATAGTATAATTGGCATTCTAAATCTTCAATTAGTGTAATGTCAGAAGTGATTTTTTTAGTAGCATCAAATCCATGCAACCTTACTTCAAATTCATGTGTACAGTCATGTTATCTCCATTGGATAATGACTTTTTTTTCCATAAAAAGCTGTATATGTTCATTATCGTTTTCTTCTTTAGTAATGATTTACAGTTTGGAAAAACAAATTACTCTTTAGTAAATGATGTGAGTAAAAAATGTAGACTCATATTGTACAGTTAAAAATATATCTGAAGCCAAAAAATGTCAAGTTTCATGCCAGAAATATGAATTGGGTTAACGCGGACATGAAGAAAGGTATATATGTGTACAACAAGCTAAGTATAAATTCTGAAACAAAAAACATTTGCTTTTTCTTTGTAGTTCATTTTCCACGGTAGTTGCATGTTTTCTTCATTTTTGATAATAATGTCTTGGAGGATTCAAACCTTTGGTTTACCTTTTTATTGAAAAGAAGCTGCATAATAATGTAACTTTTACAAATTGGACACAGACATTATTATGCAACTTTTACAAATTGGACACAGAAATTATAATGCAACAAGCTAAGTATAATAATGCAACTTTTTATTGAAAAGAAGCTGCAAAAAAGAAACATATTAATCACAGACATTATGCAATGCACAACTGCCTGTCAAGCAAAGGCAGTGCTGTTGCACCGCCTTTGCAACGGCAGTGCACAACTGCCTGTCAAGCAAAGGCAGTGCTGTTGCACCGCCTTTGCAACGGCAGTGCACAACTGCCTTTCAAGCAAAGGCAGTGTTGTTGCACTGCCTTTGCAAAGGCACTGCTGTGCAAAGGAGGCTGTTTCTCTATGCCACTAGCATGAACTCAGTTAAACCTCTTAAAAACTGAACTGGAATCGTTCCTCTATGCCCTACATTGTTGTACATCCAAGCTCGAGGAACTTTCAAATGTTCCATCTTGTACTGCATAATTAAGATGAGTTAGGTGAGTACTTAGAATATAATTATATGGAATTATAGTTATTTCATTATTTCCATTATGCCTTGTTAACGAAGAAGTCCATTGCAAACTGCTCTGCAACCATTAGATGTACGCATTGATTTCAGACCGATAGATTAAGCCATGAAAATTACCTTTTTGTAGTGATTTTTACTGTGTTTACCTATGTTACATGTGTCAATTGTAGTGGTAAACCTTATACGCATATAGAGAAAACATATTTCTTGGGTTTTACATGGACAATATTGTTTCAAGATGTTTCTTTATTTAAATAAATGAGTGGACGAACATGGATTTGGTTTGGGCCAAATCTATTTTATTGTTTTTAAAAGTACATAATGTTAGAAAGAGTTTTATAACGTACATTTAGATTCTCTAAAATGAAATGTTCAGTATTAACACAAATTGTACACAATAAAAATCACTGACACACACTAAACATGCTCCCGCGCTAATTTATATAACTCACACAACTAGATTTAGGCTACATAATGAAATCTGCAATATGCTAAAGGTTAGAAATTATAAAGAATTAGCACTAGAAAAATAAACTATGCAATAACCACATCTTGTACAGCAAAATAGTAAAACAAATAAAGTGAAATACTTGTTTAACTTGTTAATACAAAACCTTGTAAAACTAAGAGCATATTTGTATACACACGTATATAAAGAAACTGGAAGGGCAAATCTCTTTTAGTTAAGAAAATTGAACGTACAGACAGGACTATAACAAAAAGTATAACAAAGTGATGCAACCAGGGTTTGCACTACAAAAATGCAACCCAATCCATTTCAGCTGCCAAGTGAACAAGGCAGATAAAATGACAGGGATTTATAGATAAGAATGCAGACATACTCCCTGTTACCCACACACATGAGCAAGAACATCCATATGTATACAACATGAGACATGGAGACATATCCATGTATAATGACACGCACATCCACCAAAAACTGGCATGCATGAAGACCTACCAGGAGGAACTGCGACAGTAATACAAAAATCAATGAACAGAGGCCGATCGGTCGACCGAAGACCATCACAGGTCGACCAATGAAGGCTTATTCAAGGCGTTAGTGATCGCCTGTAGGCGGCGCTTCTATATTGCTTCAACCATAGCTCAAAACCCAATAAATTAATGGCAGACAAAATAAATTAATCGATTAATGGCGTACCTACTAGCCGCGCAGAAGCACTTACTGACGACGGCGCGGAGGCACCTACTGGCGGCGGCGCGGAGGCAACTACTGGCGGCGGTGTAGAGGCATCTACTGGCGGCGGCGTAGAGGAACCTACGGGGCGGCGGCGTGGAGGCAGAAATGGCGGCGCGGAGGGAGGAGGATTTGGGGAACGGAAAGGAGGTTTAGATTGGATCTGGAACGACTATTTTGTTTTGCTCTCTCTGAAAACGGAAGGAAGAGGGTGGGATAATTAGGTTTAATGGGGAAACATCTAAAGCAGGGACGCGTAGGAAATGGGTAGGGAACTGCTAACGCTTTTCCTATGCCTTACTCACGTTTACACGATTTCCCTACGCCGCGTCTACCCAGCGTAGTGATGGCGTAGGGAATTTCAGGTTTGAAAATTAACATTTCTGATAAATCTCCAAATTAAATTATAAAACTTCTTTTATAAATCTCTTAAAATGATTTATAAACTCCCAAATATCGCTTAAAACCTCGCTTTCAAAATATCATTTGTAAATCTCCTTTAATAAATCCTTTTTACTAAGTAAAATCCTTTCTATAAAACAGTTTATCATTTATAAACATCTCTATTCAATTAATTAATTACTTTTAAACATCATAAATAAATAAATAATTAACTTTAAAACAACACTAATAAGATAAGTATTAACTTTAAATACATCATTAATTAACTTTAAAATAAACTAAACCAATTAACCAACAACATTAATAATATATTTAAATACAAGAAAAGTGTCACAGGTCCTTGTTTTTGATGTTGTTATAAGAAAAGTCCCTGTAGATAAGAATATGTAAATTTAGTCCCTATTTTTTGAAAAATAGAAAAGGCAAGGTGTTTTGCATTTTTCTGATAGAAAATGCAAGCTAACTTGCAACTTTTTGACTATGAATTTTTTTAAAAAAAAATTTATAAAGCGCAAGTTAACTTGCGCTTTTTATCGCTTTCTAGCAGGAAAGCGCAAGCTAGTTTGCGCTTTTATTTTGAATTTTTTTGAAATTTTAAAATTTTTGAAAAATGCAAGTTAACTTGATGGAAAGCGCAAGCTAGTTTGCGCTTTCTGATTTTGAAATTTTTAAAATTTTCGAAAATTTTAAAATGTTTGAAAAGCGCAAGTTAACTTGCACTTTTTATCAGGAAAGCGCAAGCTAGTTTGCGCTTTTTGATTTTGAATTTTTTTTTGAAAATTTTGAAATTTTCAAAAAATTTAAATTTTTGAAAAGCGCAAGTTAACTTGCACTTTCTATAAGAAAAGCGCAAGATAGTTTGCACTTTCTGATTTAGAAAAAAAACAGGGACTTAATTTACATACTCATTATCATAGGGACTTTTCTTACAACAACATCAAAAATATGGACCTTCAGTGCAAAGCCCCATTTAAATAACTTAAAATATCATCAATAATATATTAAATAACTTACTTTAAATCATCATTTATAAACACTTAAACACAAACTGTTATACAATTGAAGTTATTCAAATCCATAACTTTAATTCCAAAAAGAGGCTTAGTGACTACTATGATACTAAATCAAGTTACCATTTAATTCAATTTGACTTCTAAAGATATATTAGTGGTATTTACATAGGCAACATGTATGTAAATTAAATCCATAATTAACCACCCATAGTTAATGTGTCATTTATCCCATATAAAACAACTGGCATAATATTAAATGTCCAAATTAACTTAATAGCAGAATAGGGATTTATTCTGCTAAACAGATGTCATCAACAATCTATTCTATTTAACTATAGCAGAATGAGGATTTATTCTGCTAAATAAATATCTTTAATAATCTATTTTCATTTAATTATAGCAAAACGGGGATTTATTCTGCAAAACAAATGTCATCAATAATCTATTCCATTATTTGTTTGGCTACTTAAAGGAACAGACAAAGAGAATCCCCTGTATTTAAAACCATTTACTTATAAAAAGTGTAACAATCCTGGTTTTAGTGATTACCTGTAATATTAAATTATAACCACATGTGGGTCTCGGGGTGGGGCGTCATAAAAAGAAAGTTGCTTTTTAAACAAACCAATCCTTGGAAATAAAGTATTAAAAACAAAACTTTTATCCAATAATAATTAAATAAATAATTTAATCTTAATTAAATCTTAACTGAATTAATAGTTAAGAAATAATTAAACTCTACCTGATTAATAGTTAATTATAAATAATTAAATCTTACTTAAATAATAATTAATTAAATAATTAATCTTTTCTTAATTAATAACTAATTAAACCTTTCTTAATTAACTAATTATTTACTTAATGAACAATTAAGATCTAATCACATTTACTTAATTAATTAATTTGAATAATCATTAATTCCTAAATAAACAAATTAAACAATAATTAAAACCCTTACTTAACTAATAATTAATAATTATCCATTAATACTTAACATATGTTTGGAAATACTTTTCAAAAATAATAAGAGTGAAAACACTTTTAGTTTTCAAAAAGTGTTCGTTTTTACGAACTACATCCATAGCGACTATCGCTGTGTATACCATAATTTTAAAACTAGTTTTATATACCAAATAGCCTTCAAGACTTTACCCTTTTATGTTTTAGCTTAATTTATAAACTCTGTATAAGAGTTTTAGGAAACTAAAAGTAAAGTTTAAAACTTTATAAAACATTTCCTAGAAAATACATAAGCAAAATAAGTTTAAAATCAAGGGATCTCGATATCGCAACAAAACAACTTTAAGTGCTATTTTCTTTAGCATACAACAACATAGCATATGCTCATACATTTATCACATGCCATAACATTATACACAAGGTAAAAACCATTACTTTCAACATCACTTAACATTTTAACTATACTTCCAAATCCATAACCAAACATTACATATAATCACAAACATGCAAAGCACAACAACATTATTTTTCAACCAACAATCAAAATGATTATTTTCCAAAAATAAAGTTTAAAGCTTGTTTAAAAATGTGAGCATCACTCACCAAACTTCAAGAAAACCAATCCAAAATCACAACCCTTTGCTCAAACATCCTAACTTTGACTTTTCTTTAAAAAAACTTGTTTTTTTTGCCTTGGGAAGTAAAATATGGTTTGACCATAAGCTTAGTAGGCTCGTCCTTGATGATTTTGAGGAGGGCTCGGTTTGCTTTGGAAAGAGGAAGGTGTATAAAAGAAGAGTAAGGGTTTTAAATAAGTTTTTAAGGATTAAAAGTGAAAAAAAGGAAGGATTTTTAAGCTTTGAAAAATCTTTAGAAGTCATTAAAGTGTTTAAGAACTTAGAAAAGGAAGATGGAGTTTATGAAAATAAGAAATAAATGAAAAATGATAGAGAGAAAAATAAGAAATTGTTTGTATACAAAATAAAATAAACAAATTACTAAATTACCCTTTTAGTATGTATCCTCTATTTAACTTTTGCCACATCACTACACTCCTTCTCCTACCTTATTCCACATATATGAATCTCCATCCCCTATCTCACATTCCATCAAAGTACCACATACTCTATATTAGTGTGTTCTTATGTACCTTTGTTTACTTCCTTACTTAAGGAATCATTTCAATTTTCAACTCAAACTTCCTTTTACTTAAGAAATCATTTTTAACCTTAACCATTTTATATGTTGGGTACTAGTGTGTTCTTATGTACCTTTCTTTACTTCCTTACTTAAGGAATCATTTCAATTTTCAATTCAAACTTCCTTTTACTTAAGAAATCATTTTTAACCTTAACCATTTTATATGTTGTAATATAAGTGTGTGTGTATTTATTCTTGTGTACACAACATTCTCGATAACTTTTTGATGATGAAAAATCGGAAATTCAGAGAATGATTTCTGTGATAACCTAAATTTGGCATCAAATAATTGGATAATTATCTGATTTTAACTATTGAAAACTATAATAAAGGTTGGATTAGAAATATCAAGAAATGATAAATCTTATGAAATATATATATGGAAACCTTGTATTATGGAGAATTATAGTGTATATATATTATAATTAGAATACAATGTATATATATTATAATTGGGAGGTTATGTTTTGAATTTAATATAATAATTTTCAAAAGCTACTTCAAGTTAATTTTTTTAATATTTTTAAATCCCTAAAGATAAATATTTATTAATCAAAGTATGATAGTTAAAAAGAGATTTAACAAAAGAGTTTATTATGCATTTTTTAATAATATACATGTATATATGTGTATTTATTTATAATTAACTTTAAATCATTTTCTTTAAAAGCTATATAAGGAAATGTACGAATAGAAAACGTGTATAAACATTTAGAGCATAATACATAAATTAATATATTAACATAAGAAATATTTAAAATAAAAAGTTTAAGACATAAAAATATTAGTTTTGACATTTGTAAAATATATAGCACATGCATTAAACAAATGTAAATATCTCTCTTAATATTCAAACAAGTGTTAGCTTAGAAAAATATACAAGTGGCATTTTCTTTAAAAAAATAATAATTAAAAATAGTTGTATATGCATATCATTACCCCATATTCATTTTATTTCATCTTTCAATTCCTAAAAGAAACTCAAAAAGAAAAACCAGGAAGAAATCAGAAACAAATTCAGATGCAACTTCAAATCAATTTAAACTTGAAGCTAAGCATCTTCAATGCAAATAGGATGTGATTTCAATTAAATCCTATGTGTCAAGGGATAAATCACAATGTTATCTCAATGTAATTTCTAAAAAGTAAACATCACATTAAAAACAACAAAACTACTCCAATGCAAATGTATTTATTGAAAAAAAATTGACTATGTGTTCCAATCAAAATTTAAATAAATAAAAATAATAGATAAAAAATTAGTTCATTGTGAATATTTATTACTTCACATTGTGAAGTGCAATGTCTAAAACTAGACATTGCACTAGACAATGTCTAATAATTGTTTTGCCAAGTCATCATAACATTGTCATTAACATTGGCATTGGAGATGAAAATTTAAACTAAATTAAATGTTGATGATGTGTACTTGACATTACATCAAAATAGCTTATGGGTTGGAGATGCTCTAAACCAAAGAGCATCTCAGTCATCAAGAAAATCAAAATCTAGTAGCATATGAAAATTCAAGTTTCAGATCAGTTTCAAATCAAAGAAACAAAATGCAGATCAGCTCAAAACATCAAGGAATTTAAATCAAAATCAAGTTACAGTTTCAAGCTTAAATCATCTCGGTAACAACTAAGTCTCCAGTTCAAACTGTTTCAAAACCCTCTGCCCATCATCAAACAAGTGAGTAAATAAGCTTTTAATCTGTTTTAAGTCTTGTTGCATGCAGTGATCTTGAAGTAAATTAGTGATTTCATGGTTGTTTAATATGATCATATGTATATATGAATATATTGGTATGCTTGTCTGTTGTTGCTCTGTTCTTATGCTTCAGGTTATAGAACTTTATAAAAAAAAATTATATCTCTTCCCTCAACTCTTTTTAGACTTAAGAATATAAACAAATCTTGTTCGTAATAACAAGATGTCTGATCTAAAAATATCTACAGATAAGAATTGAAGTTAGTTTTAACAATAAGAAGTACAGTAGAATTCTGGTACATGTCAAAATCTCAACCATAATAAATATTGGTTTCAGGTATCTAAGCAATTTCGTTTTCGAAAACTAGGATTTTTAAGATTTAAATCGTGAATTTTAAGTTTGTAAATTGCGTGATATTGCCTGGGATCGGAATTTGGGTTTTCGAGCGATTTCTGTTGATTGGGATATTTTGGGAACTCGTGTTCATGGTAGCTAGTCTGGAGGAAGGCGACGTCGGCAAAAATGGTCGCAAGATTTTACGACCATCGAGGTGTCGGCGAGAGATCAATCTAGGGTTTAAGATGAGTTTTGGGTCGTGGGTAGTTTCGAGGCAATTATAGCATCAACATCGTGTCGAGTTAAGTCTGAGTTGTGGGGAAATGAGAATGGAAGTCAGGCGAAGGTTCTGGCAAGAGGACTGGGACTCCGGTGGTCGAAGATGGTGATGCGGGGTGATCTTTGGTAATGGGTCCTGGAGCCTATTTGGTTTGTTCGTTCGATTTTGTACTTTCGTGATGATTTGTCAAATCTGTATGGCTTTTTGGGTCAAGAGATGATGAGTGATTTGGTGGCGATGTCGCGACGGTGTGATGGTCGGAGATGGGGGCGTGCATGTGCACAGCGTGCATGAAGGGTGCCTGCTCTGGAACCAGGAATGAATGAGAAGAAAGGGATCGAGTTCGATCTGGGTTATGTTGGTTCGTGGCATTGCAGTGTTCGTCAAAGAGTGTTGTGTGTGAGTTGATCTGAAATGATCTTCCGGCGAAGCATTAGTATTTAGGTGTTTTGGAAGGGATGTTGTTTTCTGGAAGAGGGGCAGCGAGAGGAAGAAGGATAGGTGGGTTTCGGGTTGTCTTTTGTGCATTCGTATTGGACTCGGGCCCAACTGGTTTGCATTGTTTTTTTTAGGGTTCAGGATTGTTAGGTTGTGGGTTTGGGCTTCGGGCCGTTAAGTTTTGTTTTAATTATTAAAAGGTGATTTTAGTATAAAAACTAACAGTGACAACCTTTTTCCTTAAAACCTGTAATAATATAGTTGGTCAAAGTAAACGATTTAAACCCATCTTCTTTATATGTTTATTTAAATTTTAGGCAAAGAATTTATTTAAAGAAGTAAATTGTTTACTTTAGCCTATTTAAAATGATTTAAGTATTAATTAATGATGAAAAAAAATTAATTACTTAATTAAGGTGGGTAATTAATGGATAATTACTAAATATGATTTATTAAATGAAAATTACTTAATCGTAAGTAAATAAAGGATTAATCTGTCGAGGGTTAATTAATTTAATTAGCAATTAAAGATTAAATTAATTAATGATCAGAGGTTGATTAATTAAGGATAATTAACCAATGGGATAATACTTGATGAAAGTAATTAATTTAAATGACTTAAGGGAAGTAATTAAGTAAAGATGGATATATTAAGGGAACTAATCAATGGTTAGTTAATTAATGAAGTGTGATTAATTATGGAATAATTAGTCACTGTAGGTGATTTTAGGATAATTAATTTGAGTAATTAATTAAGGATAAATGTTATAAATCATTGTTAAATACTTTATAAGAGTAATAAAGGAATTATTTAATGTGATGGGTGAAGGCTAATTAATTTGTGTAATTAATTAAGAATTAATTACTTGTTGTAATTAAAGGATAATTAGTCAAAGGTGATTAATTAAGATGGGTAATTAAAGGATGATTAATTAATTGGTTTGTAATTAATTAATGTTAAGTAAAGGAAATCTAAGGGATTAAGATTAGTAATTAATTTAATTAGAGATAAATTAAATTAATTTTGGAAGTGATCAATCTTACTTATGAATGATTGAATGATGTTAAATGCCTTGAATTGATTGATATCTATGGTATGAAATGTTTGTGATAGGATATGTTTGGGTAGACAGTGATAATGTGGATATATATCGAAGATAAATTGCTGTGTATAAAGTGGCATCTTATATTTAAAGTTGAATTGTATTTCACTTGAATAACTTGGGTTAAGATGGTATTGAATTCAAAGAGATCGGGGTCGGTTATTAGTAAATACCCAAACCCACTTCGATTTGTAATCTCCAATAAATCTATATAGATTTGATATGTGAAATAAATAGGCTGGAATGGAATAATATGGACCTTTGAAACTAAGTATGGGTACTTATGGATTGATTTGTGAAATAAGTGTTGAGCATAACAAGTAATGAACTCGTAGTGAAGTACGAGTTACCCCGGGTTTTACTTTTATGGTTTGAACTTAGTATTTTCAAATTATATGGGTTTACTCACGCTGGTTTCCAGCCTGACCCAGGTGTTACCTTGATGTAATGCTCGTGTCAGACCGAGTATTACAGATTTCTAGATAAGGATGTTCTGGAGCTCATGAGGCGAGCTAGATGGCAGGAACGTATGGAGTATATTCTGTTGTGATATTGTTATTCATCTGGGACAAGTTATTTTATCTGTCCAGTGTTTGTGAAATGTTGTAACTCTGATGTATTAATGTAAATTAACTAATACAGTTTTTCCTTGTATAACTGTTATTTTATTTGATATTATATTTTGATCCGCTGCGAATGTGAGATTCTGTGTTTCATTTCTGTTTCTTCTTCTATCTCTTTTCTTCTTTTCCCTAACTATCTGGAATTTTCGGGACCGAAAATTTCGGGTCGTTACAATTTCCGGTCATATTTTCAATTTTTTATCGAATTGCCTGTTTTAGTAAACTGAATTCAAAAATGAATTTTCTATAATTAGTTATGAATTAAAAGTGGGTTATTTAATTATTAAACCACTAACTGAATATTTAAAATAAATTAAATATTTACAAATCAAAGTGATTAAAAACCGGATGGGTCGTTACATTCTTCCCCTTTAAAAGAATTTCGACCCCGAAATTTCACCACATGAATATTCAGTATTATTCATAAGTCTGTATGATATTTATAGATGGTCCATATGCAAAATCTGATTCGATCTATGCTCAAATACAAACTTCACTTTTGAACTAGTATTGTCTACCCGATTTCTTAGTGTGGACTTCGATCAGGCTTCTTAATTAGAAACCTTCGTTCTCCTTATATAGCAATATACTAAGGTAGAAAACTTTGGTTTCATATCAAGTGTTCATCGTCAAGAATTGAGTGATAGATCCTTATTTGGGACAGTGTGAAACACCACTAAGTCATGTACTCGAATCTTGAAGCCAAAATCTACATGAAAAGAGAAATGATCCACGTTCAACTTACGTACTCATGTTATTGGTTTTCACTAATACCAATTCATATTTTGTTAAAATTATTTATGAAAACATTTCATAAAACTAAACTTTGTATAATTCTCTACTACATCTTGAGACTATATACCTTTATCTGGTTCAAACTTTTCCAATTTTAATTTATTAAGTAAACTCAAAATCCAAATACCCGGTTATTATTCCAAAATCCTCTTTGAAATGAAACAATACATTTAACCATAGAAAATGCACACATATAGCCTGAGTAACCCCAAAATGATACTAAGGAACTGTGTGCTACTAAATAGTATCATATATTCCTTGACCAAGGAGGGTAATACTCAAGAGAAGTGCTTACTATCCATACACATCTCTTTTCCATTTTTAGTTATTTTTTGGGCCACTCGAAATAGTTAACTTAAAATACTTCTTCCATCCCAAAATCCACTTTGTGAAACAATTTTATATATGCTTTGGGTTCGTTCGGATTTGAACTTGTTTCGATCATAAAATGATAAAGAGAATAATTTACTAAGTGCACAATGTTCGCTTAAGCAAACACTTGATCGTCTCTTAGAAGATTATTCAGATCATCACAAAACAAATAGAGACTCATTCTTCGAACCAACCAAAGAAAATAATCCTTACTTAAAAATTTCTTTTTCAAAATATTTATACTTAAAAAATATTTTCATGTAAAAATATTACTACCTTTTTCCATAAAACATTTGAAATCTTCTTTAAGACTTTGGGATTTAAATCCTCAAAACCCTTTTATTTATAAAACACGTTTTTATAAACCAAATTTATATAAAATCACTTCTTTATGCAAAATCATTTCTCAAATATTTATTCCCAAGAGATTCTAGCTTTCTTTTAATAAATATCTTTTATTAAAACCACATTTTAACCCAACATTAATATCGAACGCCTCATAGTCGAATTGTGAAACTTAATTCACAAGGTGTTCGTTTCAATGTTTCCATAATTTTATATACCCAACCCATGTTGTAGAAAGATAAATTATTTATAAATCAACAAACAATATTCAATGTCCCAAAATTGGACGCGGATGACTAATCAAACTTTAAATGGTAATAATTGAATATTATCACAATCACATCAAAAATAACTATATTAATATTTTTGAAAATTTTACCTTTATATAAAGTATAATCCTAGGTAAAGTTATTTCATTTACCGATTTAAAACAATACTGTGTTGGTTGGCCTTATTCGAGTGTTTAGGAATCCTTATCAATAACATAGGCCAAACACATCAACCAAAAATCATAAACCACTCAACCGATAAAACAACACAATATAAAACATTTTTATATCATAAAAAAATACGCGCTCTTATATATATACACTCAAGCTCATTCTAAGGTGTTACTAACCGTATCTTTAATGAGTTACCCTATCGAGGCCAAGGTTCTCACTTAACCTTTGACTCTGATACCAACTGTAACAACCTGCCTTTCGATCCTTAAGAGTCGACACTAGTACTTCCACATTATTCACGTACCGAACATTCAAATTTCGAAAAGATAGATCGCTAGGGTGAAAGAAAAGAAAAGACAGAATATAATGTCACAACATGACTAGTAATCTATAATATATAAATGAACTTTACAAAAAGAAAACTTTTATATTCATAAATCAATCAGGGTACTACTATCCTATCATCAGACCCTGGATAGTTATAACAACCCATCCTTATAGTTTCTAATAAATATAGGCAAGAACAAACAACAGAAGGTGAAGAAAATATGGAAGTACGTCTTGGAGGCATCTAGCTCATCTCCTATAGCTCCAAGTGTCCAGCTAAATCTAGAAATAATGCTCGGGGCTGACCCGGGCATTATAAGAAAAATAACGCTCGAATTAGTCTAGTAAGACTAGCGTTAGAAACACAATCAAATGGATTTTTACAGTTATAAAACCTTTCAAAAATAAAGGTATCTCGTAAGACCACGCCGTACATAAAACGTTTCATAGGAAATCTTCTGATATTATAATAATGGTTAGGTAAAATAAATATTAATCATAGCCAAAATTATTACAATAATTAAATTCCAGCTTAACGAGTATACAACAAAATCCATAGGGTCACGTATTGGAGATTGGATTTCCATCAATGACAAGACTACTGAGGTACCGACTACCACCGTATACCTTTAGAAAAATGTACCGAGGGCCACATATGGAACCCCAGCCAATACAGAGCCGGCTGCCCCTTTACATGACATGTCGGATTACATCAATTCCCTGGACCAAGGCTCTATAACAATATGCAACAGCCATGGTCCCACTTCCACGCACATACCAAATCCATAAATATCGATTTAGGATCAAGGAACGACTGCTTTTAATGGTAGCGAACCACATAGCTCTACCACATATCCCCTGTTTTAGTTATTATGGGGTTGTGAGGCTTGTGAGGTCATGATTTACCTTTTTCCTTTGTTAGAAAGGAATGCTAACGCAGCCCTCCAGGCAACAATGCAATGCCAACATTCATCCATACAAGTTGTTCATGATATGAACAAACCGAAGGCACTACTTCTACTACATCCATTTTGGAATCACCCTCAAGATTAGTAGCAAATAGCCCTTGCACTTTAAAGATCTCCGTCTTCGATTCCATCATCTTCAAGATGTCTTCAATACGATGCTTGAGTTGGTTCGAAGTGGTTTTCATATAATTCATACTTATCCGATCCCGGTCTCTTCAAACCAACATTCGATAGTTTTCGGTAAACTCAACTTTGGTTCTTTCGGAAACAATCAGACAATGCATAAGAGCGAAAATCACCTCCTAACTATTTAAATGGACGGATTTCCTTATCGTTTGTCCTAAGAGAACGAAACGAGATTCATACGCACAGTACAACATTATCGAAGATTACAGTACCATATAATCCTTGTGTTTCTCCTAGATATTTCCAGAGTTATATTTTTGCCAAGTTTTGGTAGTCAATTATTTAACTATCGAATAACAAGCATTCGATCATAGATTTAATTCCATATGGAATCCACTAAGCCTCTATATATAAATCTTTTAATTATTAAAATCTCTTTTAGTTATTTGATTCAAAATACCTTCATAAAAGATATGTTCACAAATCCCTTATACTCTTTTCAATGCTTTGGAAACATTCATATACTTATCTCAGCTATATAAGTATATTTCAAACCATTTATTTTCAGAACTGAGAAATTATCCATATACTTATCTCAACAGCATAAGTATATTAACAAAACTTGAGGAAGATTACCTCTTTTCCAAAATCATATTTAAATGGGCCAAACAAATATTATTTAAAACATTTCTTACAATAGACCAAACCATTATCCTTTGGTGTTAAGTATGAAAAAAATTGTTTCCATTCCACCAAAATTAAGAAGGATTAATTATCAAAACAAACCTCATTCTTTTATAACATTCCATTTTTATAAGCCTATTTCATATTTACAAATAATTTTATAATTTTCCAAATTAACTTATTAAATTAATTTATAAATCTCTTAAAATGATTTATAAACTCCTTATAAAACTCCTTTACCAAATATCGCTTAAAACCTCACTTTCAAAATATCATTTGTAAATCTCCTTAAATAAATTCTTTTTTTCAACTAAATCATTTTTGTAAACCAATTTATCATTTATAAACATCTTTATTCAATTAATTAATTACTTACTTTTAAACATCATAAATAAATAAATAACTTTAAAACAACACTAATAAGATAAGTAATCAACTTTAAATACATCATTAATTAAAAAATTGTTTGAACCAAAATTTGTACAAACAACCAGAAAAGTAAGTAGTAGAGATTAAATGTAGAAAGTAAATGAAAAATAGAGGAAATCAGACAGAAAACAAGCACATACAAATTTATAGTGGTTTGGCAATCTTGTCCTTTGTCCACTTGAATGGTTTTATTACTTTTGGACTAGTTTTCGTGATTACAAGAAAGTAGGATCAGAGTAGATCCTTAAATACAAGAGAGTAATAGTGTAATGCAAGCGTAGAGATCCCTAGGATGAACCATGCCTTCTATATTTATAGGGGTAGACGACCAAATATCTCACTGATATTTCTCATATAAAACCTCGCCACCAAGACCAAGTCATCCAAAGAATCTCGACTCCATATCACCTAAGTATGGGGATCGATAGTGATCCCTATAGGGGGATTGGTACTGATCCCTATATTTGTAGGTAAGGGTCTTGAAACTTTTTGGGTTGGTTCGTCTTGATGTTGGCTTCATGCTTCCAAGGTTGTTTTGCATAGTTGTTAGCATGTTTCTTGGTCAAAGCAATGGATCTACAAAAGGTTGAGTTGCTGCTTTAGACTGTATATAGAGATTGCCAATATGACCCACATGAATTCTGGAACAACACTTGAATCAGGCTTTATGTATATGGAGAAGAGTGCCATAGGAGTGGGGGCCACCTTAGGTGTACTCTTTGGGATCGGTACTGATTCCTTATGTAGGGTGGACTAGCAATCCATACTTAGTGTATTCCGGGGTATTGCTCTTCTAAGCCTATTTGACCATCGTCTCATGGTCTTGTTTGTATTTGGTTCCTGGACTTTAGGATCATCTCTTTGGGCTGCTTGCCTCAATAATCGTTGAGTCTAATTTGTCCAATCAATCCGTATATAGCCGGGCCAAAAGGCTAGATAACACTTGCCCCTTAAGTACATCTCGTTTTGAACGTGATGTGCTTGAATCAAGACAGTCAGAATCGCTGTACAGGATTCCACTCAGTGTTTTGAATGGTCTCTATCCTTCCTATGAGTCATTTCTATGAAAAGTCATGTCCATAGCGATTCATCATGACACTCTATCATCATTTGACACTGTAAATATCGGAGGACAGTCGCTTGATGATTGTTCGTGCACTGTTCCATTAAGCTAACTGATTGAGTTGGTAGATTTTTATCACCCGAACTAATTTCTTTTCTGAAAATCCCAGGTATAAGAATCCAATTCCATAAATTTAGGAAATCTAATGCTAAAGTTGCATGCGCATTCACACGTTCATGTACGCACTGTTGTCATTGGCTTCCAACCATGTTCATACGCACAGAGGTTGTTGCCAACTTCTGTTAAATTGCATGTTTTGACGGGCTTATGTTTGTGCCCAACCTAAAGAGAGTTCCAATAGAATTCTAAGAAATGACTATGGCTTGCGTGACCGACATTCACTACTAGTATAACGAGTGGGCAAAAATGGTCGAAAAGATTATTAAGGTTTTGAGAAATTGGCTGTAGGAGATCGAGAATCAAAAGCTTATCGAGGCTGATAATAAAAGAATCACAGCTTCCCTTGATAGAACCTAAGAAAAACCCAGGCTGAAGTAGAGAAGAAAGCGGAGGATGCTGTAAAAGTTCTCGAAGTTGAAAAGTCAAAGCGTCTTAACGAAATCGAGCAGGCGCATCACCGAAATCGTAAACTGGTTCTAGAAACAGATGCCGCCAGATGGAATGCGGCTGAGCAAAAAACCAAACTCGAGTGTGAAACCGAAGAAAAACATGAAGTGCAACGAATCGCTCAGGAATCATGCGATGAGCTGGTCACTATGAAGGAAGAAAGGGACAGAGCGCTTAAACGAGCCATGGATGTAGATGCTATTGTGTAGAGAGAAGTTGAAGCCACGAAGTAGCAAGCATATGAGCGGTTATGGAGAGGTTAGAGCCATTGCTTACTCAATACAATGCAAAAACGCTCAAGTTCAAAAATCTGAAGTGGCTTAAAGATTATTATCCTAGACTCCTTGCGTGCACCTGGGAGCGGATTGTTGAGGATGAGAAGGAATTTCTCTAAGGCACTGAGGTGGATCTGGAACAGTTAGAGAAGGAAATCCTGTTGAAAGATGAGCCCCAGATTTTGCATGACGGCCTACTCCTTATCCATTTGGAACTTGTTACAACCATGCAAAAGGGAAAATGTGAAGGTTCTGGACCAACGTAGCACGATGATTTAGCTAGTCAAACTCTTAGGACTCAAGCTGCTTCTAACTCCACCGTTGATTCTAGGTATGATCCAGAGAGGCCTCAGATTCAGAAATCTACTATTCTCTCTCCTATTCTAGAAGGGGCTTTTGGTGGCACTCTGGCTCATGCAGAGCTCCAAACTGAAGAAGGTATCTCCTTGACTTCCCCTATATTACAGAGAGTTGATGTGTCGCCGATCAACATCACTAACCTCTCTTTTCATGTCCCTCTAGCTTCAGGTCAACTTACAATCGCCCTGCTTCCTCCTAAAGATTCATGGCGAGGGCAACAAATGCCTGTGACGGAGTCAGTAACCATTACAGCATCGACAACAATCCCCAACGCTCCAGTTGAGAGACTCCCAGCCTTCACGAATGGATGATTGATGATCTACTAGATGAAGGAACCGGTGAGACCCAGGGTGCTCAGATTGATGTGGATGTTGTGATCACTAGAGTTTCTAAACCCCTGTCGGCCACATCTTGAGTGACATTGAGTGCCAACATCTTTTGGACATAGAGATCAAGTTGGAGAAGAAGGAGATTTTTCTCGTTCCTCTATCTGTGGCTTTGCCAGGCCAGACAATTTATGCTCCTGTATATATTCCTCCCTCTGAAAGCGCTCGAAGCATGCCTATTAGATCCTTATAGAGTACTCCAATTTTTGTTCCCCTACCTGAAAGTGCCTAGAGTGTGCCTGCTAGA
Source organism: Allium fistulosum (assembly GCA_030737815.1). NCBI lineage: Eukaryota > Viridiplantae > Streptophyta > Magnoliopsida > Asparagales > Amaryllidaceae > Allium > Allium fistulosum. Next base: position 536,648,233 of record CM060901.1, on the reverse strand, counting down.
TCATCACAGAGTACTCCAATCAAATGCCAAGGAGGCAGAGGGAGAGTAGGAAAAAGGTATAGAGAGTTTGAGTGATGTTTCCTCCGGCTCTAGGAAGAAGAAGCAAAGGAGAAAATGTCGAAGAATTAGTGGTAGGCTTGTCTTATTTGGTTTGAAATAATACTAGTCTATTTTGGTTTGTTGGCCGAATTTGTATAAGTTCGGCTCCTCGCTTTTGTTTTTAGTGTTGATAACTCTTGTATTTAGCTTTTGAATTACATGTGAATAACAAAAGTTTTTGGCTTCGTCAACTTATTGTTTGGATTTGCCTAAGTACTTAAGAAATACACTTTCCATTTGATGTACTTGTAGTCTGTTTCTTTCAACGATTGTTTTTGGACTAAGTCCTTAGCCCGTCATAAAGTTTATCGGTCACCATCCTTACAAATGTAAGGTTGTGAGTCAACATAATAGGGATCTTAAGGCTAAATTAACACTATAGGGGAGGGGGGGTGAATAGTGTTTAATGGATTATGTGAATATTATTCAAATTCTTTAAGATTTTACATGGAATGATAGAATTAACAATAATTGAAACAATCATAGAATCAAAGTACAGATAAATGTAAATGCAGTAAAAGTAAAAAAAGGAAAGAACACACCAGGATTTTATACTGGTTCGGAGTTACTCTACATCCAGTCCCTCCAAATTTTTTGTATGGATTTCTTTTCAACTAGTAAATGCAAATACAATCTCGATTTCAAGGCTACGAGACACACCCTCCAGAATCGCGGCCTTTGGGTAGAGCCACTTGATTTTCCGGCCACAAGCACACCCACCAGATTTATGGGCTACTAAGAACACCTAATTGATTAATCAGGCTACAATCACATATACTTGGATTTTAGGGATATCAAGCACACCACAGAGTATAAGAGTATGATTTGATAGTGTTTACAGGCTCAAATCTTCGATATTGATTACAATTGATCCAATAACTCTTCAATAGCACTTGATCTTGAGAGAGATGAGGAAATTAGAGAGTATATGAAAGAGAATTAAACTAGTATTGAATTTGGTTCCGGTTGAATTTCGGCAGAGTTTCGATAGGAATTTCTTTAGAAATCAAGAGAGTGAAAAGAGGAGAGAAAAATAAGAAAGTAGTTAATGAAAATTTGTTTGGAAGAATGGTATATATAGGAAAACAACGACCGTGTCCATTTGTGTAGAGAGACGACGAAAAGACACTTCAATTCAAAATTTGAAATTTACGGCTAGTATGTCGACATATAGGATTTGGATATGTCGACATATCCTTTACAAAATTGAAAAATACTTCATAAAAATTATTTTGAGAATCCGTTGCTTTTCTAAAATAATTTGATACTTTGTAGAATCATTTAAATATAGTTTATACAAACTGTAATCAAAATATAACTTAATAAAACTTTATAAAATAATTTTGAAAGATTTCAACAAGTAAATTCAATATAATGCGAATAATATATATAAAATCAATATAGTTATAAATTAGTAAAGTATAAACAAAAATTCAATATATATAAACTTAAAAAACTAAAATAATATGTTATAAATATAAAATATTTGAAAATCATTTTGGGAAATATTTTGAAAAGAATATTTCAAAAATAGAATATTTGAAAAATAATTTTAAAACAAAAGTAGAGAAGAAGAGAGAGATCAGGAAAGTGCTATCATGGTTTTAACATAAATTATATAACTCTATAAATTATCTGGAATATCTTGAAATCTTGAGCTCTTCAATACTCATGAGTCTTCATCCTTGAACTCTTGAAACTTTATATCAGCATCTTGAATCTGCTCTTCATATCAGCATCTTGATACTGTACAGTCTTCTTAATTATTACATGTCTAATATCCTACACTATATACGATATATATCTTGATAAAACATTAGTATATATAAATTTTATATAATGTCCTATAGTTGTTATCATCAAAACCAATACCTAATGTACTAACAATCTCCCCCTTCTTTATGATGACAACTTTGTGTATAAAAATATTATAACTCCCCTTGAGTTACAAAACTTCTCCTTAATCTATGCCTAGATTTTATATATTTCTCCCCCTTCGTTATCAACAAAAATAATTAACTAAAGTTATAAATCTAACACTAACTTTTACTATAATCCTAACTCTAACTTTCCTAAACAAAGTACTAATCAATCTATATAAGAATTATATATAATGATTGTAAGAAAGATTATATACAAACAATAAGTGATATGTAAAATTAAATAATCAATCCAAATATTTATCTAATCAAACAAATTTTATGTCACATAACATTTAAAAAAATCCACAAAAATCAAAACCAATCAAATCCAAACCAAACTAAGTATTATAATTTATATATAATTAAACTAGATATTTCGAGGAACTTCAACCTATTCATCAGTGCCAAAGATTGGATCCGCTTTGATAGCATCCCAATCTTCATCATCTTTGTTGATGGTACACTCTGGATTGGTAGTTGGTTCTTCTTTGTTCAAGACAAAAATCATCCACCGAATCGCATCAAAATACCTTTCTTGCTCCTTGATAATCAGCATTTGACTTAAATCTAAGTGCCTCTGATTTCTTAGGATGAAAGTAAGAATGTTCTTGAATGATTCAAGAGTTTGTTCGAGGTTTTTAGTTAGTTTTTGGATAGGAGAAGCCATTATTTTGGTTTTAGAGTTTAGGAATGCAAAGGAAGAAGAAAGATAGTAGAAAAAAATGATTCTCTTGTCTCAACAGATATTTAAAGAGGTGGAAATTCGTCGGAAGTGAATAGACATTTGATGTCTATTCAATTTTTAAAATTAAAAAATTTCAAAAGTTACCGTTGTATGTCGACATACATACCTAGGGCATGTTGACATATGTGCAGAAATTTTCAAAACAACTTTGTTTTGATATTTAATGTATTTAGCTTACACTATTATACTTTTATGTTTTCAGAGATGGTTAACAATGTAAAACAGCAAGAAATAAAATTTCATTAATGTTTAGATAGAGATTATATAGAACACAAAGAAATGAAAAGATACATAAGATTCAACATAAATTAAAACTAGAAATACAAGATAGTTTAAACAACTAGAAAGATACGGATGAAGACGATGAAGAACCACCAAGCTTGCGGATGATCTTTCCAAAGAATTTATCCATTTTGTTGGAAATTGAAGTAAATTTCTTTGAAAATGATTTCTTAAGCTCTCTTTTGTTATAGACGATCTTTTCTGGATTTTTGAGAAGATCTTTGTTGGATGGATTTGGTGGCATATTGATACTTTCCAAAGAAGTATCCTCCTCCTCTTCTTGTTCTTCCTCCTCGACTTCCATTTCATTATCTTCCACTTCCTCATCTTCTCTTATTTCATGCTCTTCTTCCCAAGCCAACCTTTGTTCCTTTTCTACAAGCGTTTCATAAGGCTTGAAAAAGTGTGAAATATGCATAAGTGAAATGTTGGCCTTGTCAAATATTTTTTGAGGAATTATTTCCTCTCCTTTAAGGTCAACAAAAAAATAATTGAAAACACGAGTAAAATACACACTATGAAATAATACGTTTTCATGTTTAGAAAGATTTTTAGGAAAAAGTTCATCCAAAATGATTTGAGACCAATTTATGTGGTATCTGAAGGTGAGTAGGCCATGTGGCTAGTTAACACTTAGGATCGTGTAATATAGAATATTATATTAGTGCGGAAATATAAACTAATAGATAATAGTAAATGAAATAAGCACACCAAGACATTTTATACTGGTTCGAACTTCCCATTCTACGTCCAGTCCCAGACTACACTCTAGATTTAAACTCTATAAACCCCTCTCTTAACCCGGAGGAATAGGTATACAACACCTGAGCAGCCGAAAATGACTTTTCCGCCTCAAACAGCCGAAGAAGACTTTTACCGCCTGAACAACCGAACAGGACTTCTACTGATACAAGTAAATAGTTGACGCTTGTGTTCTGAATAACACGGATATGTCTTTAATAGTACACCCTTCCTATAATCAAATCCTCAAGTATATATTGTGTGTGTGAAGATATGAAAGGAAGATATTGCTTAGAATCGAAGAATATGTTAACTAATTCAGAGATTCAAGCAATATATAGATTGTGATTGCTTTTAGATTGTAGAGATGGATAGTAGAGAAAATAGCAAGAAACCAAAATAAAATTCAGTAATTTGAGAAGTGATTATAATGTATTTATATAGTGAACAAATAGTTACAACTATTCACAAAAAGTTTCAATCAAAAGGTGCAGCCATATCTCTTCAATTTGGATCGAAACTCTTCGCAATTAGAAGTGACTCTTCAGAAAAAATAGCCATTAGAGCCGGTCAGTCGACTGAGAAAAATTGACCAGTCAACTGAATATTCAAAAACAGTGTAAAATGGTGCATTTCTGTGCACTGAACAGGTTCAGTCGACTAAATGTTTTCGGTCAGTCGACTGACCTGGTCGTCAGTGCACAGTTTGCACATATTTAAAAAAAATTGAACTTTAAAACTACTTTGAGTATGTGCAAACTACTTGAGGATGGATTTTAACAATTATAAACCATATCTAAGACTAAAACTTCAGTAAATAATCATACTATACTTAGATTTGTAGTCTCATCTCCTTTGTAGATTAATTAGCTTGCTTATCTCATTCTCTTTTTGTCGCTTGATCGTATAGTCTCATCATTGATCGTTTAAGCTTTTTGTCATGAATCAAAACTCATGATTCAACATTCTCCCCCTTTTTGATTGATGACAACATGTTTTTGATGATGCTATATATTAAGAATTATATACCAGAAGTTATATATTTCTCCCCCTGAATATGTGGCGACATATCTAATCCTACAAAAATTGGTCAGTCATACAAATCTCTCCCCCTTTGTCATCGAAAAAAAGGAAATAAAACAACCATATAATATTTTATCACATAAACATTGTGAACTAACAACATATTAAATAACAATCACAAACAAACATATATTTTTAAATTCAACCGGGCTATTTATACAAGCCCATCAAGATCAAGGAAATTAAACGATACTAGAATGTTTTTAATTAAAAAGAAAGTAACTTACTACCACCATCATGAATTACCGTCATCACTCATCAAAGTCTGAATCTGTTTCTTTTTCCTCTTCTTCTCATGCTGATTCTTTGCCTCGTGAAGAGCTTTCCACATACTGTCTGCCACCACCATTTTTTAATTTGTAATCCAAGAAAATATGATAGTTCTTCCATATGTGACATTTCAAATTCATTTGTCATGATAGTCGAAAATTCCTGACATAATTTTTCATTAGTTGAAGCAAATATAATATCATCAATATATATTTGTATAATTAAAATATCTAGTTTAGTTTTCTTAATAAATAAAGTTTGATCAAACTTCCCAATTTCAAAACTAGAGTCTATTAGATAGCTCTTAAGTCGGTCGTACCAAGCACGGGGTGCATGTTTCAAACCATATAAGGCTTTCTTAAGTTTATAAACATGGTCTGGAAATTTTTCATGAGCGAAAAGAGGAGGTTGTTAAACATAAACATTTTCTTTTATATATCCATTTAAAAAAGCACTTTTAACATCCATTTGATATAATTTAAAGTTATGAAAACATGCAAAGGCCAGTAGAATACGTATAGCTTCTAATCTTGCGACAGGAGCAAACGTTTCTTCATAGTCTATTCCCTCTTCTTGATTATATCATTGTGCTACTAATCTAACTTTATTTCTAGTTATATTACCTAGTTCATCAGCTTTGTTTTTGAAAACCCATTTTGTACCAATGACCGATTGATTACTTGGTCTAGGAACTAATTCCCAAACTTCGTTTCTTTCAAATTAGTTTAGCTCTTCTTGCATAGCTATATTCAAATAGTCATCAGTGGAGGCTTCCTTAATATTTTTAGGTTCAATATTAGAGAGAAAAGCTACATGGCCCATTTGATTTAATTGATGTCTTGTTCTTACATTTGAATTTACTTCTCCAATTATATTTTGAACAGAGTGATCTTGTAATACCCCAAAATTTTGTGAAAAATCATTTTTGTAAAATGATTTAATTTTTGAAATATTTAGATTTAAATATGGTGAAATTTTTGGAATAAATAGTGTGCAAGTATATGTGTGCACGTGCACACTGAAACGGCACAAGGAAGAACTCCAGATTTCTTGGATTTAAAACAAGAATTAAAAAGCAATACAAACATGATTTTGCAACATGGATATTTGATTTCTGGAATTATATGGATCATCTTAGAAAATAAGAAAAGTAAGTTTTACTTTAAATCAGTAAACAGATTTTTATTTAAAACCCAGAAAAGAAAATTATACATATATATATTATAAGGATTTGTAAACCTGTATACATATAGGTGCATATGTTTCTGAAATTAAAGAGGAATTAAATAAGCCTAGATAAGATATGTATACAAATATACATTTTTAAGTACTGAAAAGTATATATATATATATAAGCAAGTGAAACTATAACATTAAAATGACATGAAATGTAATACAAGTCAATATGCTTGTATAGGCAAAAATAGCAAAGGGGATTCTCAGAAATAATTAAAATATGAAATATGGTAGTCACACTTTTAACATGACTAGGTGAGTGGCCATTTTCTGAAAAGTAAAAGAAAGAAAATGCAGCCTTTAAATTGGTTAATATGGCCGGGGTATTAAGGAGGAAAATGAATGAAAAATGCATGAAGATGGTTAGGTCAGAAATGGAATTTTGTTTTAACAAAACCCTAGTGGAAAAATGCATATAAATAGGCAGTTTCAGCCAGTAAAATTATCTTTACCCCGAGCTGCACAAAAATAAGAAAGGAAGAAAATTGGAAGGAAGGAGAAAACACTCATACAAGGATTTTCTGGATTAATAAGAAGAAATATTTAGGTGAGTAACCTCACTGAGTTCATGGCATTAAGACCTGAGATGAGGCAGCCACTTTTTATATTGCCATTTATATATTGCTGGTTTTGATACATATGATTTCATCAATGCTTTTTGGATGTCTTATTTTAAATCTGATATGATTTAATATGGATGATTTTGGTGATCTTTGATTTGCTGAGACATTTGTCTTTGGATGTGTATCATACTGTTTTATTTAAAAATGTTAAAGTCCAGAATCTTAAAGTTATATAGAGAATACTCTCAACTGTTATAGATCTATGGCATGGAAACTTTACAAAAAATGTTGGGAGCTGCATTATACTTGGTATAAGTGCTGAGGCTTGAAAAGAAAAATGTTAAGGGTGCAATAGAAATTTTCTAAGTGCTGAGCCCTTAATCAAATCAAAAGAAAAAAAAAACAAAAATTGGGTTTGAACCGACCAGCATAGCACTCGAACTCGTGACCTCTCATGTGTAAGTTAGGCGCGTTTCCATTACGCCTAGATGTTGCTTGTGTTCACTTATGATCCACTTTCTTTTAGCCTGAGTTTGATACTATCCAGACTTTAACACAATCATCCATATTAAAAGCTTGTTTTCCACTGATTATTACTTGATCATTTCTTAATTAGAATAACAGACTAAAGTACATGTTTCCAGTGGATTCTATGGTCAAAAATCAGGATACAATAATTAATCTTTTAAAAGGGAATTATCACATTTTAATAGATTTAAAAGGATTTCTACTTACATATTATCATGCTCTGATTTTAGTAGAATATAACATAGATATCTTCATATATGTATGTTAGGAATGATTTAGATTTAAAACAATATTTTTATATTGTGAAAGATCCTGGATATATTTTGTTATTGGAGAAAGAAAATGACCCTGGGAAATATATTTGTAATGAATGATATATCTATATATCATCTCTAAAAAAAAAATCCTTATGAAATTAGGGTGGAAATAGGAGGGTCATTTCAGTTGGTATCAGAGCACTTGGTTGTATTGATTGTTAAGTATTATAGAAATGTATTATGTCTGTTTGTTTTGGATGAAATAATTTAGATAAGAAAACAGAAATTACAGAAGTACTCATAATATACTAATACCATTTGCCCAGAATTTAGTTAGCAGACCATGGTAGGAAGAGGATCTCATCACAATGCAGGACCCAGTGCACCTCAAATGCTTGATATGCAAGAATTTGTGAGGGTTTTAAGAGATGGAATTGGGCATAGGCCTGAGAACCCACATGAAGAGCTTTCAAAACTACGGAAGACTTATTCCAATTTGGGAGGCAAGAGTTTTGAAGGAACTGAGAGTGTGATGGAAATTCAAGCATGGTTGAGAACACTTGATAGGATTTTCAATGACATGCAGTTGGATGACCAAAGGAAGAGGCAAGTAGCTTCTAGACAACTGAAAGGTGTAGCTTTAAGCTGGTGGGAGGTGATCATAGCTGGAAGAAATGAAAATGAAATCACTTGGAATCAGTTCAAGGAGATGTTGGAGGCAAGATTTGTACCAGCATCAGCCAAGACCATTTTGCTTGAAGAATTTATCAAACTTGGGCAGGGAACTTTGAATGTCACTGAATACACTCAAAAGTTTGAGGGGCTATCTAATTATGGAGCAATGCTAGTGGCAGATGAAGCATCCAAAAATGATAGGTATATAAAAGGACTGAACCCAGGACTTAACAGAGCTATGCTACCATATGCAGATAGAACATTTGATCAAGTAATTGATCTGGCCTTGAAACTGGAACAACATGACAAAGAAAGAGAGAAATATAGGAATTTTAAGAGCAACAACAAGAAGGATAAGGGAAGATATCACCCTTATGATAAAAAGAAGGAGGAGGCAGACAACAGGAAGAGTAAAGACACAAAAGCCAATGATACTAAGAAGAAATTGGTTTGCCATCATTGTGGTAAAGAAGGACACATCAAACCAAGGTGCCCAGAGTTAAAAGGAGGAGCCTTCAAATGCTACCTATGTGGGAAAGAGGGGCATATGAAGAGGAACTGTCCTGAGAATAAATAGCAAGGGAAATTGGCAACTTTGGAAGGTAAAGGCAAATCTGCAGTGAAAATTGATGCTGAAAATCATGGCCAAGTGGAAGGTACATTACTCATTTATGCCATACCCATACCAGTAGTATATGATACTGGAGCAACACACTCTTTGATTTCCTATGAATTAGTTAAAGTGTTAAAATTAAACTGCATATTGGTTGAAACCCCATTGCTTGTACAAAGTCCCCTAGGGAGTTCTAGTGTTTTGAACATGAATTGTGTGGATGTGGAGTTAAACATAGGAGGAAATATTTTTATTTCCAATTTATATGTTTTAAATTACCCAAATATAGGAGTTATATTGGGGGTAGATTGGTTAAGGCAATTTAAAGCCATAATTAATTTAGACTCATCCACCATATCATTACAAAATTCTAGAGGCCAGAGAATCACAGTTCTATGTGAAGTAGCTAAGGAAGGGAAATTGTATCATTTAGTTGACTTAGAAAAAGATCTGAGTGAACTAACCATTGAAGAAATTCCCATAGTTAATGAATACTTGGATGTGTTTGGGGAAGTTAAGGGTGTTCCACACCACAGACCAGTTGAGTTCCAAATTAATCTCATTCCAGGAGCAAGTCCAATAATCAAGAAACCTTATAGAATGGGGCCAAGTGAACTGAAAGAATTGAAAAATCAGTTGGAAGAATTAGAAGGCAAGGGATTTATAAGGCCAAGCAATTCCTGCTGGGGTTCTCCAGTAGTGTTTGTAAGAAAACATGATGGTACCTTGAGAATGTGCATAGATTACAGAGAACTAAATAAAGTAACCATCAAGAATAAATACCCATTGCCTAGAATAGATGATCTCTTTGACCAACTCAGTGAAGCTAAAATATTTTCTAGGCTAGACTTAGCATCAGGATTCCATCAAATGAAGGTTGAAGACTCAAGTGTTAAGTATACTGCATTTAACACCAGATATGGCTTATATGAATTTATGGTTATGCCATTTGGTTTGACAAATGCTCCTTCATATTTTGTTGATTTAATGAATAGAATATTTAGAGATTATTTAGACAAGTTTGTACTGATTTTTATTGATGACATTTTGATTTATTCTAAGACAGTGGAAGAGCATAAAAATCATTTGCATTTAGTTTTGTCAAGACTAAGGGAAAATGATTTAAAGGCAAAATTTTCAAAATGTGCATTTTGGAAAGAAGAAGTGCATTTCCTTGGGCATGTTATCTCTGCCAAAGGGATATCAGTAAACCCTAATAAGGTAGTGGCAATCCAAGCATGGATAAGGCCTAGCACCATCAGTGAGATTAAATCATTTATGGGGATGGCAGGATATTATAGGAGATTTATAAAAGATTTCTCAAAAATATCATCACCACTTACCAATTTAACTAGAAAGAACCAAGCCTTTGTATGGACAGAAAAATGTGAGCAAGCTTTTATCAAAATAAAAGAAGCCCTGATTAATGCACCAGTATTGAGAGTGCCAGAAGGAAATGAAAATTTGGTTGTGTACACTGATGCAAGTGGCTCTGGGTTAGGGGCTGTGTTGATGCAGCAAGACCAGGTGGTAGCCTATGCATCTAGGCAATTAAAGCCACATGAAACCAGATATGCAACCCATGATCTTGAACTAGCAGCAGTTGTGTATGCTTTGAAACTTTGGAGACATTATTTGTTAGGTGCCAAATTCATTTTGTACATTGATCATAAGGCACTGAAATATTTATTCTCACAAAAAGATTTGAACATGAGGCAACATAGATGGGTAGAGTTCCTAGCTGCCTATGATCTAGATATACTGTATACACCAGGCAAGGCAAATAAAGTTGCAGATGCCTTGAGTAGACAACATGCCAAAGTAGCCATGTTGATGATGGAAGAATTTAAGGATTTGTCTATACTTACTGATTTGGAAATTGAGGAAAACAGTGGGGTACAAATGATGCCCATTGAAGAAGGTGAAGGTAGAGGGAAATTAAGTATGATATCTCTGCAATCAGATTTACTTCTTAAGATTGGGAAAATGCAGGAACAAGACCTAAACATGGTGGAAAAGAAAATGCTCATATCAAAAGGGGAGGAAGTAATAAATTATCAAGTTGATAAAAATGGTTATTTAAGGAATAAAAATAGGATATGTGTTCCAGAAAATATAGAATTGAAGGAGGAAATATTAAATGAGTACCATAGGAGTAAGTACTCCATACACCCAGGTAGCACCAAGATGTATCAAAATTTGAAAAGAAATCTTTGGTGGAAAGGGATGAAGTCAGATGTGGCCAGATATGTTGCAAGGTGCATGACTTGCCAACAAGTCAAGGCAGAGACACAAAGGCCATCAGGACTATTGCAACCCCTTAGTATACCACAGTGGAAGTGGGAGGATATATCTATGGATTTCATAGATGGTCTGCCTAGATCTAAGAAGGGAAACACAAGTATATGGGTAATAGTGGATAGGCTAACTAAAGTAGCATATTTTATCCCAGTTAAAACAGAAAGAAATGCTCCAAAATTGGCTCAAATATTCATGAAAGAGGTAGTAAGGTTGCATGGCATACCCAAAACCATTGTGAGTGATAGGGATACCATCTTCACCTCAAGGTTTTGGAAAAGTTTTCAAGAGGCCATGGGGAGTGAATTGTGCTTAAGCACTGCCTACCATCCACAATCAGATGGTCAAACTGAGGTGGTGAACAAAGTCTTAGAGGATTTGTTGAGAGCATGTACACTGGACTTTGGAGGCAACTGGGAAGACCACCTCCATCTAGCTGAATTCACATACAATAACAGTTACCAAAGCACCATAGGGATGGCACCATTTGAAGCCTTATATGGCAAGCCATGTTTATCACCTATATGCTGGGTAGAGACTGGAGAAAGGGCTGTTCTTGGACCTGAATATGTTAAAGAAACTACAGAGAAAATTGGGTTAATAAGAAAAAGAATAGCAGCAGCTCAAGATAGGCAAAAGAAATTTGCAGATAGGAAGAGAAAGAAAGTGGAATATGAAGTGGGAGACTTTGTTTTCATCAAGATTTCACCTATGAAGAAAGTCTTGAGATTTGGCAAGCAAGGTAAGCTCACACCAAGGTATATTGGACCCTATAAAATTCTGGAAAGAATTGGTTCATTGGCTTACAAATTAGAACTACCAGAGGAAATGAAAGCAATGCATAATGTTTTTCATGTGTCCCAACTTAGAAGATGGGTACATGATAAAGAAGACATTTTGGAAGAGCCTACCAAAATTCAAATAAATCCTGACTTGGTTTATGAAAAAGAGCCAGTGGGGATTATAGCCAAGGAAGAAAAGAAATTAAGGAGCAAAACCTTGAAACTAGTTAAGATCCAGTGGAGTAGTGATCCTAATGACTGCACATGGGAGTTAGAGGATAAGATTAGAATGGATTATCCTAAGCTTTTTGCAAATTAAAAGGTAATTTTTTTTTTCTCTGGAAAAATTTTGTTATGCATGGTTGATATGGTTGAATTTGTTTGCTTATGCATATGTTTGATAAGTTTTCAAAAAAGAAAATGATGCTTGTTATAAATGTTAGAAAAATTGTGAGGACACAATTCCTAAAAGGAGGGGTGAATGTAATACCCCAAAATTTTGTGAAAAATCATTTTTGTAAAATGATTTAATTTTTGAAATATTTAGATTTAAATATGGTGAAATTTTTGGAATAAATAGTGTGCAAGTATATGTGTGCACGTGCACACTGAAATGGCACAAGGAAGAACTCCAGATTTCTTGGATTTAAAACAAGAATTAAAAAGCAATACAAACATGATTTTGCAACATGGATATTTGATTTCTGGAATTATATGGATCATCTTAGAAAATAAGAAAAGTAAGTTTTACTTTAAATCAGTAAACAGATTTTTATTTAAAACCCAGAAAAGAAAATTATACATATATATATTATAAGGATTTGTAAACCTGTATACATATAGGTGCATATGTTTCTGAAATTAAAGAGGAATTAAATAAGCCTAGATAAGATATGTATACAAATATACATTTTTAAGTACTGAAAAGTATATATATATATATAAGCAAGTGAAACTATAACATTAAAATGACATGAAATGTAATACAAGTCAATATGCTTGTATAGGCAAAAATAGCAAAGGGGATTCTCAGAAATAATTAAAATATGAAATATGGTAGTCACACTTTTAACATGACTAGGTGAGTGGCCATTTTCTGAAAAGTAAAAGAAAGAAAATGCAGCCTTTAAATTGGTTAATATGGCCGGGGTATTAAGGAGGAAAATGAATGAAAAATGCATGAAGATGGTTAGGTCAGAAATGGAATTTTGTTTTAACAAAACCCTAGTGGAAAAATGCATATAAATAGGCAGTTTCAGCCAGTAAAATTATCTTTACCCCGAGCTGCACAAAAATAAGAAAGGAAGAAAATTGGAAGGAAGGAGAAAACACTCATACAAGGATTTTCTGGATTAATAAGAAGAAATATTTAGGTGAGTAACCTCACTGAGTTCATGGCATTAAGACCTGAGATGAGGCAGCCACTTTTTATATTGCCATTTATATATTGCTGGTTTTGATACATATGATTTCATCAATGCTTTTTGGATGTCTTATTTTAAATCTGATATGATTTAATATGGATGATTTTGGTGATCTTTGATTTGCTGAGACATTTGTCTTTGGATGTGTATCATACTGTTTTATTTAAAAATGTTAAAGTCCAGAATCTTAAAGTTATATAGAGAATACTCTCAACTGTTATAGATCTATGGCATGGAAACTTTACAAAAAATGTTGGGAGCTGCATTATACTTGGTATAAGTGCTGAGGCTTGAAAAGAAAAATGTTAAGGGTGCAATAGAAATTTTCTAAGTGCTGAGCCCTTAATCAAATCAAAAGAAAAAAAAACAAAAATTGGGTTTGAACCGTCCAGCATAGCACTCGAACTCGTGACCTCTCATGTGTAAGTTAGGCGCGTTTCCATTACGCCTAGATGTTGCTTGTGTTCACTTATGATCCACTTTCTTTTAGCCTGAGTTTGATACTATCCAGACTTTAACACAATCATCCATATTAAAAGCTTGCTTTCCACTGATTATTACTTGATCATTTCTTAATTAGAATAACAGACTAAAGTACATGTTTCCAGTGGATTCTATGGTCAAAAATCAGGATACAATAATTAATCTTTTAAAAGGGAATTATCACATTTTAATAGATTTAAAAGGATTTCTACTTACATATTATCATGCTCTGATTTTAGTAGAATATAACATAGATATCTTCATATATGTATGTTAGGAATGATTTAGATTTAAAACAATATTTTTATATTGTGAAAGATCCTGGATATATTTTGTTATTGGAGAAAGAAAATGACCCTGGGAAATATATTTGTAATGAATGATATATCTATATATCATCTCTAAAAAAAAAATCCTTATGAAATTAGGGTGGAAATAGGAGGGTCATTTCATATCTCTAAGAATTCTTGGAGGAGATCTTACAATATTTTCATTATGAATAATGTTTTCATCTTCTCTAGTATTATGAACAATGTTATTATCTTGAAAATAATATCATCATCTTCTGAAATATTTGTTATGATTTTATTAAAATTATTTTCAAAGTTTGTAATATTAGAAGAAATTTTGAAATTTTCATCGAATGAAACATGAAGAGTTTCTTGAATTACTTTAGTTATTTTATTAAAAACTCGATAAGCTTTGCTTCTCTCCGAATATCCTATGAATATTCCTTCATCGGATTTTGGATCGAATTTGCCAAGCTGATCTTCAGTGTTAAGTATAAAACATTTTGAACCAAATACTTTGAAATAAGATATATTAGGTTTTCTACCATTTAAAAGTTCATATGGGGTGTGTTTTGTTAATGGTCGAATAGAAACACGATTCAAAACATAACAAGCAGTTGCAACAGCTCCTGCCCAGAAATGTTTTGGTAGAGTGCTTCCATTTAATAAAGTTCTTGCACATTCTTGTAATGTTCTGTTTTTCCTTTCTACAACTCTGTTTTGTTGTGGTGTTCGAGGAAAAGAAAAATTATGATTAATTCCTTTCTTGTTACAAAAATGTTCAAAAACTTCATTTTCAAATTCACCTCCATGACCACTTCTAATATTTTTAACATTTAAACTCTTTATATTTTGAATTCTTTGAACAAAATTTTTAAAATTTTCAACAGTATCACTTTTATGTTTCATGAAAATAGTCCATGTATATCTTGAAAACTCATCCACAATAACAAACACATATCTATTGTGATTAATAGATTGAACTTGAGTAGGTCCAAAGAGGTCCATATGTAGTAGTTCAAGTGGTTGTGTTGTAGATATGATTTTCTTAGATTTAAAAGAAGATTTTGTTAATTTTCCTAACTGACATGCATCACAAATATTATCAATTTTGAATTTCATATCAGGTAGTCCTTTAACAAGTTTATTTTTAGTTATTTTATTAATAGTACTAATATTTATATGACAAAATCTTTTGTGCCATAGGCAATAATCATTTTCTATAGCTACTAAACACATGTTTGTGTTATGATTTACATTCATATTTAAAATATAAATATTTCTATCTCTTATACCTTCAAAAATTAAATTTTGATTTTTATCAGAAATATTGCATTTATTTTCTGAAAAAGATATATTAAAACCTTTATCACATAATTGACTTATGCTCAATAAATTATGTTTTAAGTTTTTAACTAATAAAACATCAGAAATGAGAGGTAAGTTAGAGATATCGTTATTGCTCATATCACCTTTGCCGATGATATAACCTTTTGAATTATCTCCAACAGTGACCGATCCTCCATTTGAGTAGACAATGTTAGTTAACATGTCCTTATTACCAGTCATGTGTTTTGAGCAACCGCTATCTAAGATCCATTTTCCTCTCTTTTTAAGTGGTACCTACAAAAAATAAAGATTAAGTTGGTACCCACTTTTCTTTTAGGGTCCTAAGAGTTAGGTCTTAGGAAAACAAACCCAAGCGGGTTCAGAATTACCTTTATAAATATAATTCTTATTTTTATGAACAGTTTCCATAAATGTTTTGATATGTCTATTCAGTTTCCATAAATGCTCTGATACCAAATGAAGGTGAGTAGGCCGTGTGGCTAGTTAACACTTAGGATCGTGTAATATGGAATATTATATTAGTGCGGAAATATAAATTAATAGATAATAGTAAATGAAATAAGCACACCAGGACTTTTTATACTGGTTCGAACTTCCCGTTCTACGTCCAGCCCAGACTACACTCTGGATTTAAACTCTATAAACCCCTCTAATTAACCCGGAGGCATAGGTATACAACACCTGAGCATCCGAACTGGATTTTTCTGCCTCAAACAGCCTAAGAGGACTTTTACCACCTGAACAACCGAACAAGACTTCTACTGATACAAGTAAATAATTGATGCTTGTGTTCTGAATAACACGGATATGTCTTTAATAGTACACCCTTCCTATAATCAAATCCTCAAGTATATATTGTGTGTGTGAAGATATGAAAGGAAGATATTGCTTAGAATCGAAGAATATGTTAACTAATTCAGAGATTCAAGCAATATATAGATTGTGATTGCTTTTAGATTGCAGAGATAGATAGTAGAGAAAATAGCAAGAAATCAAAATAAAATTCAGTAATTTGAGAAGTGATTCTAATGTGTTTATATAGTGAACAAATAGTTACAACTATTCACAAAAAGTTTCAATCAAAAGGTGCAGCCATATCTCTTCAATTTGGATCGAAACTCTTTGTAATTAGAAGTGACCCTTTAGAAAAAATAGCCGTTAGAGCCGGTCAGTCGACTGAGCAAAATCGACCAGTCAACTGCATATTCAAAAACAGTGTAAAATGGTGCATTTTTGTGCACTGAATAGGTTCAGTCGACTGAATGTTTTCAGTCAGTCGACTGACCTGGTCGTCAGTGCACAGTTTTCACATATTTAAAAAAATTTGAACTTTAAAACTACTTTGAGTATGTGAAAACTACTTGAGGATAGATTTTAACAATTATAAACCATATCTAAGACTAAAACTTAAGTAAATAATCATACTATACTTAGATTTGTAGTCTCATCTCCTTTGTAGTTTAATTAGCTTGCATATCTCATTCTCTTTTTGTCGCTTGATCGTATAGTCTCATCACTGATCGTTTAAGCTTTTTGTCATGAATCAAAACTCATGATTCAACAGTATCGACCATAACTTGTGAAAAGAGCTTTGAAAACATTTTGAATCGGGTTATTATAATTACCCATTCTAGGAGTGATACTTTATTGCAAAAGAAGGTTTAATATTCTTGCTTTTGGATGCAAGTTTTTATTTTTGAATTCAAAATCATCATCACTTTCGAAAATATCATGAATTACTTCACGATTTTGAAAATCAATTTGAAAGGTTGAAAGGTCCATTCTACTAGATTTGCATCCAGGAATGTGACCCAAAAGTTCACAATTTAAAATAATTGTTGTCCCTTTGACACTACTCCAAACTTTTCCTTTTCTACCATCATAAAACTTTCCTTTTAAATTTGCATAAAACATCTTTACTAACTTCGGATAATAAAAAAAATCATTTTGAGAAGCATCGATTAAACAATAATTTCATTTTACAACAATGATTGAAAAGGTTGTAAGTAAGAAAATCTTCAAAATTAGTAAATATTCCAAGAAAGACTTTTCCGAAAGGTAAATACTCTATATAGGCTTGAATGGCTTCTTGATTATTTAAATTTATTCTTTTATTTTCTTAGAATGCCTCATGGTTGCCTTAGTATTGCTTAAGGACTATTGAAGAATAGTTTGAAGAAATAAGAGAGTTTATGATTTTTGAATTTAAAAATGAAAGTGAGAAATGAATGGATGGAGATAGAGTAAGTAAATAGAGAATCAAAGGACATGTTCTTTGGTCTAAAGGTAACTTTTCAAAACATAAGAGTTTGTGAAAAGGTGGAGGGAAATTCAAATTTTGAATTCGAAATTGAAATTGAAATTTTGTTTGCATATGTCGACATATTCTCGTGGGGTATGTCGGCATATAGGTCAAACTTTTTAGAAATAATTTTTGTTTAACTATTTCCTATTTTATTATATAGGTCTATTTATAGTTATTCTATTTTCAGAAAAATAATTTTAAATATTTTATATTACTATTATATTATTAAAATATTTAAAATATGATCACACAATATTCAATCAATATTATTATTAATCTATATGATATTCTTAACAACCAATAAAGAAACCAAAAGAAAAGAAATATTTATTCAAGAGATTAAAAAAAAATTGATATATTAAATGTGTACCTTTTTTTTAATCCATTTCACCATTTTGTTCTGAATTATGTATTACTGTGAAGTACATGTTAGCAATTTCCATATCTGATTCATTATCACTTGAGGATGTATCTAAGTCGTCTAATGTTGCAGTATAGGCTCTTCTCCGTTTTCTGGATGAATTAGTGTTTGGTGTAGTTTTCGATTTATCGGAATGTAGATAGTCTCATTTTAAATGACTAGGGTCATCGCAGTTATAACATCTAATGCCATTTCCGTTTCCACTTCCGCTTCCTGGATTTTTGTTTTAATTTCTTTTGAAATTGTTAATTTCCTATATTTTAGAAATTTCCTTAAATTACTTGTCATGAAAGCAATTTCTTCATCTTCATCGCTGTCTGAATACAGATTATCTGTCATTGCATTAAAAGCTATAAATTTCTTCTCTATTGCTTTGCTCTATCTCATGCCCTGCATTTGTGCTTCAAAAGACATTAAATTGTCAATTAACTCTTCAATTTTTAGAGTTCTAATGTAAATAGCCCTTTCGATTGTAAGAGTATTTTGATCCATTCAGGAGTAAGTGAATTGAGGATTTTTCCAACCTGATCCTCTTTAGAAAAAACTTTTATCCAGTGCAATAAGTGAGTGTACTATATCTTGGAATCTACTATACATATCAAATATGGACTCATTTGGACTCATTTTGAATAATTGAAACTGGTTTGTTGACATGGAAATTTTGGTCTGTTTGACCTTATTTGTCCTTTCGTGTGTAACTTGCAAAGTTCTCCAAATTTTAACTGCTGACTTACATATAGATACTCTATTAATTTCATTTCTATCCAGTGAACAAAATAATATATTCATAGCCTTAGAGTACTTTGTGCAACTGCTTTTTGATCAGCAGTCCACTGTGCAAAATTTGCCTTGGGTTCAGTGTACTCAGTTTGTGTGATATTCCAAGTGTCTAAACCAATTGACTGTAAATAAATTTTCATTCTACATGACCAATATATGTAATTACTGCCATTAAAAAATGAAGGTCTAGTAATGGATTGTCCTTCGACAAATGAGTTACTAACAAGTGTGTTAATAGTGTTACTAATAGTACTATTACCACTGTTGGTAGCCATTTAAACTTTTTCATAAATCAGGTGATGAATACTTTGAAACCAATGCTCTAATACCAAATGTGAGTCAGTGGAATAGGAATTTTAAGGCTAAATTAATACTGGAGGGGGGGGGGGGGTGAACAGTGTTTAATGGATTATGTAAATATTATTCAAATTCTTTAAGATTTTACTTGGAATGATGAAACTAACAATCACAGTAACAATATGAGAATCAAAGTACAGATAAAAGTAAATGCAGCAAAAGTAAAAAGGAAAGAACACACCAAGATTTTATACTGGTTCAGAGTTACCCTACATCCATTCCCGCACAATTCCTTATACGGATTTCTTTTCAACTAGTAAATGCAAATACAATTTCGATTTCAAGGCTACGAGATACACCTTCCAAAATCCCGGCCTCTGGGTAGAGCCACTGGATTTCCAGGGCATAAGCACACCCATTAGATTTAAGGGCTACTAAGCATACCTAACTGATTTAATCAGGCTACAATCGCACCTACTTGGATTTCAGGGATACCAAGTACACCACAGAGTATAAAAGTATGATCTGATAGAGTTTACAAACTCGGATCTTCGACCTAGATTACAATTGATCCTATAACTCTTGAATAACACTTAATCTTGAGAGAGATGAGACAAATCAGAGAGTATATGAAAGTGAATCAAACTAATAATGATCGAATTTGATTCTGCTTGAATTTCGGTAGTGTTTTGACAAAAATTGCTTTAGAAATTAAGAGAGTGAAAAGAGAAGAGAAAAATAAGAAAGTAGTTAATGAAAATTCATTTGGAAGTCTGGTATATATAGGAAAACAACGGTCATGTCCATTCACGAAGAGAAACGACTAAAAAACACTTCCATTCAAAATTTGAGTTTTGAAATTTACGGCCAGTATGTCAACATATGGGATTTGGATATGTTGACATATCCTTTACAAAATTGAAAAATACTTTATAAAAATTATTTTGAGAATCTATTGCTTTGTAAAATAATTTGATAAAAATAGTTTATACAAATTCTAATCAAAATATGATTTAATAAAACTTTATAAAATAATTTTGAAAGATTTTAATAAGTATATTTAATATAATGTAAATAATATATATATATATAATCAATATAGTTATAAATTATTAAAGTATAAACAAAAATTCAATTTATATATAAACTTAAAAACACTAAAATAATATCTTAATAAGTACAAGAGATTTGAAAATCATTTTGGGAAATATTTTGAAAAGACTATTTTAAAAATAGAATATTTTAAAAACTATTTTAAAACAAAATTAGAGAAGACGGGAGAGATCGGGAAAGTGCTATCAAGGTTTTAACTTAAATTCTATGACTCTATAACTTACCTGGAATATCTTGAAAGCTTGAACTCTTCAATACTCACGAGTCTTCATTTCTGAACTCTTGAAACTTTATATCAGCATCTTGAATCTACCCTTGATATCAACATCTTGATACTGTACAGTCTTCTTAATCAATACCTGTCTAATATCCTGCACTATATACTATATATATCTTGATATCATTAGTATCTATATTATATAATGTCCTATAGTTGTTATCATCAAAAACAATACCTAAGGTACTAACAAAGGTAACCACTGAAATGCCAAACGATGGGCATTAGTTAAGGTTAGTCACTTAGGGTTAGTGACTTATCCTTTTCCAGGATAATAATTTTCGGTCTCACCAAACTCCGAGTGCTGATTTAAGTCCACCACTTAGGGTTGTAGTCCGCATACCCTCACCTAGGATGTTTACACCCTCTGGGCATCGATTGATGGCTTATAAGTTAAGTCCCACCTTACTCCAGGCATTGACCTTCCGTTTTTCCTACTCCGGGCAAGAGGTTAAGAGTTGGACGGTCTTATCACATCCACTTTGATTTATACTCCTGTCACCAATCCGAAGGCAAGAGTTAGCATACAGATAGTCATATTATGTCCGGTTTAGTTTATACTCCTGCCCTGAATCCGAAGGCAAGAGTTGGTTTGCGGATGGTCATGTCACATCCGGTTGGGTTTATACTCTTGCCCCCAGTCCGAGGACAAGAGTTGGCTAACGGACGGTTAGGTCACGTCTGTTTCATTTATACTCCCACCCCTAATCCGAAGGCAAGACTTGGCATACAGCCAATCATGCCATGTTGTTTTTAAATTTATACTCTTGTCTCTAATCCAAAGGCAAGAGTTGGTAGGCATCAATCTCCGGACACCAAATGGGACTTAACAGACCCAATCATGGGGCTTAGAAGTTTGGTCGGCAACTATCTCCAGGTACCAATGCACCTGCATTAATCATATGCAGATTCATTCGAGTTAGTCAAGTCACAACTCTTAAGTAATGGAGAGACTAATTTTTGGGCTGGAAAAGCCGTTTCATTTCATAAAAGATGGAAAATGATAGGATCTACATGGTTCCAGCCAATCATTTACAAGTTTATTTCTAAGTGAAACAGCGTCGTAAGTGCTCGCTATTCCACGCCCTGGGAGTAAAATCCCATTAGTTGTTACAACCCAGAAAGTTCCATCTCCAAGCTTCTATTCTATCACATACGAACCTTCCCACGTCAGGATCAGGCTTGCATAGCCCGGGAAAATTCATTTGAGAACTAGGTCGCCAATTTCAAAGGTCCGAGTTCTAACCTTAGTTTTATAATATCAGGCGACCTGGTGTCGGTGTGTAGCTGCCCTCAACTCAGCTTCGGTCCGCTTCTCATCGATCATATCGAGGGACTCTAGAAGAAGTTGCTCATTTGTTCATGCATTGTAGTAAGTAACTCGCTGAGAAGGTACTTACGGTTCAAATGGAATCATAGCTTCTGATCCGTAGGCTAAAGCAAATGGATAGCGGCCAGTCGCCGACTTATGGGTCGTTCGATAAGCCCATAACACTAACGGCAGTTCATTGAACCACTTGTCCTTGGCCTTTTCTAACCGCTTCTTAAGAATGGACTTAATAATCTTGTAAACAGCTTTGACCTATCCTTTCACTTGAGGATGTTCTACCGATGCAAATCTATTCTCAATGCGATATCGATGGCAGAAATCCTTGAACTCTATGCTATCGAATTGGGTCCCATTATTGGTAATGATTGCCTATGGAACTCCAAAGCAATAGATAATATTCCGAACTACGATGTTGATTACATTCTTCATGGTAATCGTGGCCAATGGCTCTATCACAGCCCATTTGGTAAAGTAATCAACCGCAACGATGGCGTACTTCTCGCCACCATTAGATATCTGCAGAACACCAATGATATTAATGCCCCCAAACTACAAATGGTCAAGGATTGACCATTTAAGTAATTTCTTTCTGCAAGTCGCTCGAAATTTGAGCAAATCTTTGTCACTTTTCACACCGTCGGGTATAATCAGCTGCATCTCGATTGACATTAGCCAGTAATATCCATAAAAAAGAATCTCCTTTGCCAATGTTTGCCCTCAATGTTGTTGCCACAAGCCCCTTCATGAACTTCTCTTAGGACTTGTTTGGCCTCATCTTGAGCGACACACCGAAGCATGGGGATAGAGAAACCCTTCCTGTACAGTAACCCTTCTTGCATGATGTATCTCAAGGCTTGGCGAAGTATTTTTCATCGTACATTCCTTCTGTCTAGAAGGATCCCTCTTTGCAAATAATTTTGAATCGGAGTCATCCATGACTCCCTTTCAGGTTCGGCCTCCAAGATACAATCAATATTCATTTGGTCGATGCTTGAAGCTGAAAGTAATTCCACCAGAACTAATCCCATGAGCTGCGCATCTCCAGAACTAGCCAACTTAGCCAATGAATCGGCCTTTTCATTCTATTCTCTAGGAATAAGTGCTATTATATAGTATTCAATGTCATCGAGTAGCCCAAGAACCTGGTTTAGATAAGGAGCTAACCAGGCTCCCTTTGCCTGATACTCTTTCCGAACTTAGCATACCACTAGCTAGGAGTCGTAGAAAATGTGTAAAGTCTTTATTCCCAGTTCCTTAGCGATTTTGACTCCTACAATCAGGGCCTCGTATTCAACTTCGTTATTTGTCATCGGAAAGTTGAATTTCAAGGTGTAACTAATCAGATGTTCTTCGGGAGTGACAAGTACGACTCCAGCATCGGAATACCAATCATTAGATGCACCATCCGTGTACATCTTCCATCCACCTTCTTTCTCTCCACTACTCTCGCGGGGATCATCTCTTGCACTGAATTCAGCTATGAAATCCACCAAAGTTTGACTCTGGATTGCTCCTCAAGGGTGGTAGGTTATGTCATATTGACTTGATCAATTTTCCATTTCAACAGCCATCCAGAAGTCTTAGGTCATTAAAGACTTATCGCAAAGGTTGGTCGGTAAGGACATTGATCAGATGAGCTTGGAAATAGGGACAGAGTTTTTTGGAAGCAATCAAAAGGCAGTAAGCGAGCTTTTCCAGTCTTGGATAGTTTCTTTCTGCTCCTGTCAACCGCTTGTTGATATAGTAGACTGGTCGTTGGATGTAGGACTCCTCACGTATAAGTGCGACACTAGGGCATGCACTAACACCGCCATGTATAAGAACAAATCCTCATCATCCACTGGTTTCGAGAGAATGGAAGGTCTCTCTCCAAGCGATTCACCAGAGCCTGGAATGCATCTTTATAGTCTTGATTCCACTCGAAGTTTCTTTTCCATTCCTTGATCACTTCGAATAAGGGGATGCATTTGTCAGTGGCTCTAGTGATGAACCGACTCAGGACTACGACCTACCCATTTAAGCTTTGGACCTCCTTGATCATATTCGAGGCTTCAATCTACCTCAAAGCCTTGATGTTTTCTAGGTTAGCTTCAATTCCACTGGAATTGACGATGAAGCTCAATACTTCATTGATGGAACGTCGAAAGAGCATTTCAAGGATTGAGCCTCATCCCATATTGTCGAAGGACACCAAAGATTTTTTCCAGATCATCAACGTGGTCTCTCAAACACCGTGACTTCACAAGCATCTCATCCACATAAACTTCCATCGGTCATCGAATCTAGTCTTTAAACATCTGATTCACAAGTCTCTGGTAAGTCGCTCTTACGTTCTTTAATCCAAATGGCATGACTAGATAGCTGATGTTCGAGGTCAGTAATTAAGCTGGCGTGTTCCTGATCTAGGACGTGCATCGGGATTGATTGTATCCGGAGTACGTGTCCATAAATGAAAGTAGCTCATGTCCAACGGTCGATGCATGTCCTCCACTTCACGTTACCTTTTTCACCAAGACAAGGTTTGATACAAAATCCGGGTATATGGCATCACAGATGAAGCCATTGTCCTTCAGTTATCCACTTCTTATTGAGTGCAATGGATCTCTTCGAACCCAGGCTGTGGCATTTCTATTTCACAGGAACACATTTGGGATTGATGTTTACTACATTGCTCGCTATCTCGGGCAAGATCCCACATATATCCAAGTGTGTCTAGGCAAACACGTCCAGGTTTGCCTGTTGAAATCCAACCAACTCCTTCATTACACTAGCGCCAAGCTGAGATTCAACCTTCAGGACTTTGCTTGAATCATCTATGCTTATTGGAACAACAATCGTCAACTCTGTTGGAGCTGCTCGTCCACCTTCTGGCTCTTTTCGTCGGTCCATATCATCATAGGGTTGGCTAGTCTACCCGAGCCAAGGCTCAGGCTGTAGTTGCTATGCATCTAAAGCCTTTATGCAGAGGGCTCCTCTACATTCTTTCCTTTCTCCTTTCGCCTCGCCTCCTTTAGCTTAACAACATAGAATTCGCGGCCTGCCAGCTGATCTCTGTGCACAATTCCCACTCCATTATCTGTAGGGAACCTCATAGCTAAACACCAGGGAGTGGTGGCCGCTCTAATTTTAGTTAGGGTCGGTCGGCCCAAAAATGCGATATAAGCATAATATATATCCATCACCAAAAAGGCTTGACCCGCACTTGCTGGTAGTCGCCCTCACCAAGTACCACCGGTAATTCAACAAATCCTTCGGCTTTAGTAGCCATCCCATGAACCCTGTATTTGAGACTTACAAGGCTTCAAATCCTTCTCCTCCTACGTCATTTGGTCGTAAGTTTTCTTGAATAAGATAATAACTGAACTTCCACTGTCTATAAGCACCTTTTGTATAATAGCAGGACCAATCATGGCCGAAATCACGAGCGGGTCGATCGTCGGAGCTTCCACTCCGTTAGCATCACTGTTTCGAAAAACAATATCATCCGCCATGGTTCGAGATTGTTTTGTCAGAATTCCTTCCTCAGTAGCATAGCAACTTTCATTCTTAGTATGCTTTATAGCTCTAATGTATTTATCCATTTCCGCAAAGCTTTTATCGGCAGGATGCAGCCCATCGATGATTGTGTTAATCACCAAACGTCTTTCTGGCTACCTGGGTAGATTAGCACCAAGCTATGCTTACCCCTACTGGGAAGATGACCTAGGGAGGGTTAAAAGTTCCTTGCCCGCCATCCTACGGGGCTTTCACATATTGTAGTAATTCTTTTTTATAACCAAATCTTCAATCACGTCGCGCAGGTGCCTACGCTCATTGGTACTATAACCGTGAATCTCATGGAATCTGCACAACTTGGCCGACTTTGTCTCCTTCTCTGTTGGTTCCCTAAGAGTCGTCTTCTTATATAGTTTAGCATTCTGAGTAGCCAGATAGATGTTCTCTATTGAGTTGTTCAGAATTGTCATACATAGGAGCTCGAAAATGAATCCTGTCATCCAGCTTACACTTCTTAGCCCCATCATTGTTCTGCTTCCGACCTACATTCTGATTTTCAACCTTCACATTTACCTCCCCAGAATTTCCTCCAGCTTGCTTTATGGTGGCATTATTTTGTATTACCTTGAATTTTCAGCAATGGTCTTTCATGGATGCTTGTGCACATTCTCCCGACATGAATAGTCGTTGGCTTTCCAACAAAAAGCTTCCATTGCCAACGTTTGCTTACTTTCCAACCAGTCTTCAAAATCCGAATCAGGGTGAACTCCCCTACAAAGCGCCATCGGTACCATGTCTTTCTTAAGATCCATTACTTCAATTATAGCCGTGTGGAATTGATTCAAAAAGTCCCTCAATGACTCTTCTTTGGCTTGATAAATGTTGGATAGTGACATCACGTGCGTTGGACGTAAAGCGGTACGCAAAATTGCTCCATGAACTTTCACGATAGCTCGGTAAAAGACAATATGGACTTTGGTGGAAGCAGAGTGAACCACATTGTTGCTACCTCCTCTAGGAAACTTGGGAAACAACAACACTTCATAGCATCTGAAGCTCTGGCTGAATCCATATGCCATTCATATCTCAATAAAGTTTGCCTATGGTTTGTCGTTCCTCCATACAATGGCATCGTTGGCATATTAATTCTTCGTGGATATCTCACACGAAGAACATCCTCCGTGAACGGGTTCCGACAAGCATTGGTACCTCATTCGCCATTGGTTCTGAATTTGATTTCAATCGCCAATCTCCTAACCATATCTTCTAGATAGTCCAAGCCAACATGTTTGACTGAATAGCGGTAATCGGGTCCTGTCCCGAGTGGTCGGCCCGGCGAATGCTCTCGGGAATGTGCTCGGTACCTAGGCTTCCCAAACTTCAAAGGATCTATTCATCTAACAGTCCCTCCTGTTTGATTACTGTGAGTTGTATTATCAGCAGCAGTTCGAAACTCCATATTCTAAACATCAGCAGCACGTCCATAGGCCGCATCTATGCCATCTTCCAATTGATAAGTGCCGAGCCCACCATAATAGGGCTCGGTACCGTTCCCTTGTCGGGATTCGATACCAATCCCTAAACTTGCATCCTAGGTCGGTGCTCTTCCTTGATATGATGCCCCAGCAGTGCTTTGGATCCTCTTCTGCCTTCTATCCCTATGCCTTTACTTAGATGAAGAAGAACTCTCTGACTCTGAGCTGGTATCCCTTCTACTCCGTCTACAGCTGTGCTGAGTCAGTTCATTCAACAGCTTTAAGCTCTGCTACATTATTTGATCAATCTCCTACTGATTAGCCTAGAATCTATCTTTCATCCGCTTCATCATCCCTAAGCCATCCTTACTGAGAATCCGAGTATTTCACATCTCCGTGCGCATATAAATGAATCCAATCCAAAGTAGATGTGAAGATACCCTAATGGGACCAAGCCCACATAGCTTGATGCCCGCTCGCTTTTTGGTTTTAGTCATTTTCGGTAATGGATATCAAAATTGATAGTCGATGAATCAACTATCAGAATCAAACTAGTAC
This sequence comes from Allium fistulosum, assembly GCA_030737815.1. Taxonomy (NCBI): domain Eukaryota; kingdom Viridiplantae; phylum Streptophyta; class Magnoliopsida; order Asparagales; family Amaryllidaceae; genus Allium; species Allium fistulosum. The sequence goes on along the minus strand of CM060901.1, from coordinate 536,620,541 downwards.
TTCCCCGAGGAAAATAATGATTCCGGACAAGATAAGGCATTGTTTCTTCCAATCTTCACTCGACAACATTCTTAACTTTAGGAATAGCAAGATTTTAAATTCCCTAAATGAGCGGTAAAATCATCTTGAATCGACGAACACAAAGAAGATAGCAGGATCGATAGTAAATAAATTAACTGTCGAGAACAACAAAATGGCCACATATGAAAATTAAAACTCTTAAAACATTTGACTAACACTTGTGCTTGATTGTCACATCGTAAATATTTGTAAAACACTTTAAAAAGAATGCACTTTAAAATATTCATTTAAAGAGCAGATTATATTTCTAAGTGTATTAAAAAAAAATGTCATCAAAACATCGTTTACTATAATCCTAAAACAATTTACACTTAGCTTTATTCTTAAACATTCCTTTTAAAAGATTTTCTTATTTATAAACTACCATTTATAACCTCTAAAACAACGTTTATTATCCCGAAAGATAATAAATTAATTTAGGATATCTTTATAAATTTAAAACAATGTTAATCACCCTGAAAGATAATTAATTATCCTAAAAGAAGATTAATCAAATTTATAATCTTTTATAAATTTAAAACAATATTAGTTATCCCCAAGATAATTAATCAAATTTATAATCTTTTTATAAATTTAAAACAACATTAGTTATCCTAAAAGATAATTAATCAAATTTATAATCTTTTTATAAATTTAAAGCAACATTGATTATCCTGAAATATAATTAATCAAATTTATAATTTTTTTATAAATTTAAAACATTAATTATCCTAAAATATAATCACTCAAATTCATAACTCCTTTTATAAATTTTAAACAACATTTATTCTTTATTTCAAAATTCTCAATAATACTTGAAAATATAGTTTAAAGAACTTTCAAAGTGCAAAAATGCGACTAAACGTTTATTTTGTAAAAATATAAGCACAAATTCAACACATTCAAAGATTTAAGGAGATGATATTTCATAAGTGATGGTATAGCGATAATCGCTATAACGATATTTGCAAAATCAAATGGTATGTCAAATATATTTCAACCAAACATCAATATAAGCAACATAAGAATATAAGTAAATCAATATTCATGAGAAACCCCTTAGGGTCTCTCTACAAATGTTCCCCCGTAAATCACACATATATTTGTGTAATTCGAAGTGTTTGGCAGCAACCTATTTGCTATGTACACACTTTGACTTCCTCTGGCTTTTGTTCCCTAAAACACAATGGTTATTTATGTCATCCACTTCTAAGCGGGAATCAAATCCAAACAAAAAAGATCAAACAATGGTATATAAACTATCATCCAAGCATTCAACAATAATCTATAGCAACATAGATATCATATAGTGCGTAAACTAACCATAATTTCAATTGACGCTTTCGTGTTCCAATTCGATCTAAGATCGAACGACGTAGATTTTAGCTCAAAATTAGACTAGCTTCAAATTCAACGAATCAAAATCCATTGCATAGATAACGTTGATACAAGTCTAATGCAAAAGATCGCATCCAAATCCGACCTCGTATGAGATAGTTATTGATTTTATAAGATTATAGATTAAATAAATAAATTAATTCTCTTAACCGTCACACTAATTACCCACATCAACATAATCCATCTTCTTCACTTTTCAAAAACCTGTACGCACGCAAAAACCATCTCTAAGTGTGCACGAACCAAAGCGACACAGAACTAAGCCCTTCGATGAACGGTCTTCGCCAACGTGCTCCTCCTTCCGTCCTCTCCATGCCCATCACCACTATATATCACTCGATCGCCTAATCTGAAAAACGACCGAAAACCCTACACCACCACAGCAAAAGTTGCACTTCACCAAGAGGGATCGGACCTCCAATCATCGATGCTTCCAGCCGCTCTTCGATAAGGCGAACTCAATGACACTCTCCAATTTGACCATCTCCTCTCTAGTCACCTACAATAGTTAACCCTAGCTTAACTGCCTATATGCATCGATCATCACCAAACCCCAATGAACACGCTTAAACCTATATGGATTAGAAGCCTTCGACCATACACGTTCAATGGAACTAGTTTTGTGGTTTTTCGTTGAGTAATTCATTTAATTTTGAATTTAAAAGAAGAGGTTTGCTTTCGTTTTTTTTATAGGAAATGATAAAAAGAAAAGAGAAAGAGGAAGAGAATAGTCAAGAGTGTTGAATTATCTAAGCGTAGAGGTTAGTTTGTTTTGCAATTTCTGATATCTTGCTACACAACATTTCATCCGCGTACAAACTTCGAACGACAGAAACAAAAATACGATCACGCACAACAATGTGATACGATCCCAAAACAGCAATAAAATACAGTGATTATCTTATTCTGTGAAATTTTAAAATTACCATCGTTTGTTGAAATATACGTCAAACGAAAATTTATATATAAAAAATTATGGAAAAATCCAATAAATTCATCTAAAAATATGTCATTAAAAATCAAATCATATTATTGAAAATTGATTTCTTGTTATTTATTCGAATTATTTATTATTGTAAACAAATTTACAAAATGAGTTCACCATTATTATTTATTAATTAAAAGGAGTTAAGTAAGGCTATTAAATCCATTTAATTAATATTTAATTCACAATTCAAATATTTAAATAATCTCTATATTTGAATATAAGTTATTTATGTTCTTCTAGGATGTTACATTCTCCCCCTTCAAAGAATTTCATCCCCGAAATTCCCAGAGGAAGAAAATGTCCTCTCACCCATAGACTTTTAAAGTTCCTTATGTTAGGAAAATTTTTGGCAGCAACTCCTTTGCGTGACTAGATCCAAAAAACTACAACTCGCCACAGTTGGCCCAAATCAACAAAAGAAAACAAAAGCCTAAAAGTGGTCTTCCATATCTGGGGCATAAAATCCAATCAATCACTAATTTCTAAATCTACTACATACCTCTTTTGCATTTGATTTTTATTTTTGCAAGCAACTTTCCATCTTGATGCAAATGTAGGTGCGCAAGAAATCAAATAGTAATTGCTTGCTTCCATGTACATATCTTCTACTTACATAATTCAAAAGAGAATCACAATGACAAAAGAGCAATACACAGGCTATTTCAATCATAAGCAATGAAAACATAAACAATATAACTACTATATGCAATAAAAGTGGAGAGAATACTCGGTAATAAAATACTAGGCATCCAATCTTTTCAAAAGATAAGTTTAGAACTAAATGCCCAGGTTTTTTATATTCAAAATACATTTTCAAATTCCTCCAAAGGGAAATATATCAAAACCAAAATCAATTATGACAAGCAGGGGTCTCCTTCTACCAAAGCATGGTATAACTCTAGAATCAAAACAACATGGAGCATCCAGTGGTATTCTGGTTCCTCCTAAAACAATAGCTAGTAATCAAATATACATAGCGAGTCTTTCAAATCGAAAAACCCCCAATCGCCCAACTTAGTCATAACAAAAATATTTAAAGTACCATTTCAATAAAACTTCTATAAATATCTTAAAATAATAATACTTCATCAATACTTTCAAAATAATATTATTATTTCTTTTTCAAAAGTGTCGGGATTTAAGTCCTAATAAACAACTTTATAAATCCTTTATTTATAAATTTAGGCTTTATAAACCATAGTATATAAAATCACACTAATAATCTAATCAAATTCCATAAAGGAATTAACTAACAATTAACATTATTTAAAATGTTAAAGTACTAATAAACAACATTTAGAATTTTTCTTAGGTTCACAACTTTATCGATCATTCAAGGATATGGATAATTTCCTAATTAAACGTACTATTACACTCATAGCCTTTAGTTATTGCTTAGAAGATTATCTAAGATCCCTCAAACAAAATTAAAATTCGCTTCCCAAACTTTCCCAAGTCACACAACAAAGCATACAAATATACTTAAGCCCATATGATGTAGATAAATAATCCATACGCAATATTTGATCCGGCCACTTGCTCAGATACATAAACTTTACTTCCAAACTAGTATCGCTCATCCTCCCTAGTGCGGACTCCGATCAAGTTCCTTGACTAGAAACCTCTATTCTCCTTACATAGCCATATACTATGAGAGTAAACCTCGGTATCATATCAAGAATTTGAATCAAGTGTTCGCTGACAAGAATCAAGTGAGAAATCCTTTTACGGACCGGTGTGAATCACCTCGAAGTTATGTATTTGAATCCTAGATCAAGAACCATGCGAATAAAATGATCTACGTATAACTTACGTACTTAATCTTATTGGTTACTTAACTATTCCAATCTATTTCTAAATCACTTTTATTTTCATTTATAGTATTTCATTCAATACTAAAATTATTTATGAATTACTGCATAAATTTTCACTCAAGTTTATACACATTTTATAAAGACATAACTTTATAAAACATTAAATTAAAAACTTATTCAACTCTTATTTACTTGTATAATACTCTTCCACATCCTAAGAGTATATACAAAATGTCAATTTTATTTTATTTATTTGTTATTATCATTTATTATTATTTTTTCCAAAATTCAAATGAAAGCCCAAACAAAATATGGGTCTTAAAACTGAGTCGACTACACCGACTTCTTTACCTATCCGGTACGGCAAGTAGCTAAGAATGATAGGATGCTGGTATCCAAACTCAATCCTAGAGTCTACTTCCTTTGGACATCTCTAAGGTAAAGATGTTTATTGGTCGGCCTAATAACGTTAAAGAGTTTATGAAACTTAGATGTTTTAAACAAAACTATGGTTTTAATGAAACAACGCTTATTAAAACCTTCCTATCCAATTTAACCCATCTAAAAACTTTGAGTTAAATTATCTCTTTTATATATGAGAGTTCAATATTTTCGTTTATCAAAACATTCTTTTATCAAAATACCTTTTGTTTTAAATTAATTTCCTTTAAAGAAACTTAAGAACTAAATACCCGGTTTTTATTTTGAAATCATACTACATATATATATCTGTGTGTGTGTGTGTGTATAGTAACTTTAACATTTTATTCATTAACACTTGCTTTGGGTTCATTCGGATTTGAACTCATTTCAATCGTACAATGATAAAACGAATAATTTACCAAGTGCTCTACAACGTTTGCCTAAGCAAACATTCGATTGTCACATAGAAGATTATTCAGATTACCCCAAAACTAATTGGGATGTTTTCTCCCCAATTATCCAAAGAAAATGTACCTTTATTAAAAATTCTCTTTAAATTTTTATTCTTATAAATACTTCTAAGTAATACCACTATTACTTTTCTCAAAATCTTTTGAAATCAATTCAAGCACTACCAGGATTTAAATTCTCAAAACCCCTTTTTACTTATAAAACAACATTTATAAATCATATAAATTATTTTATACACCATACTCATATAAAATGTACCTTTAAAATCAACTTTTATTATAATAACTTTTCCTTTATTATAATATAATTTTCACAAATATCCTTCCTCTAAATGTTGTATCTTCCCATTTAGATTAAATTAAGCAAATTTATTAAAAGATAACTTTTAACTTAACATTTTTACCGAACACCTTATCGCCAAACAGTGAAACTTAATTCATAAGGGGTTCATTTTAATGTACTCATAATTATCAAACAATGAATGCCCATAAGCTGGTCGAGCATAAATCAATAATCAACAAACAATAGTCAATGAGCCTAAACTATCTGAGCATGAAAAATCAAGCAATAATGATAATAAAGAAATATTATCATTAACATATAGACATACCATAAATAATTATATAAATTTGAAAATTATTTCTAATATATATAACATATGTAATTCTAGGTAAAATATTCCATTTACCAATTTTCAAAAATCAATATCTTTTTTGTTTGCCTTGTTCAAGTGTTTTGAAATCCCTATCGATGCCGTGGCATCCCATATCTCGATCAGAATTCAAGATGCAAACTTAACAGGTCAATTAACACAATACGTTTTTATAGCAATAGCAAATACGCTCTCATATATATAATATTCTCAACTCATTTTAGGGTGTCACTTACCCAATTTCCAAAGAGCCATTCCCTACTAAAGCCAAGGTTCTAGCTTAACCTTCATCTTTGATAACAGATGTAATGACTAATCTTTTCAACCCTCAAAAGTCAACACTCAATACATTCATGTTATTTAAATGTTGAGCATCCAAGTGCCAGAAAGGAAAATCGTAAGGGTAAAAAGAAAAAGAACAGGGAAAACAAAATCTCACAGTGGAACGTCAATATATAATATAACAAAGATAGTAAAAGCTGTCACTCTAAAAATACATGTTATATAAGAGTTAAAAACAAACCTCATCAGCCTGAACAGTTATAACTTCCTAACCTTATAATTGCTGATGGATATACGTAATAATATAGCGGAAAATAAAAATACTATGGTAGATGAACATCCACTTCTACTCCCTGAGCTCTATATCCCACCAATGATAACTTGGAAAAACTTGGTTTGACCCGAGTATTATAACAAAATAACACCTAGATCAGTCTAGAAAATCAGCGTGAGAAAACTCAAAAAATATGGTAAACATATAATAATTCTATGAGACTATGCTATTAAACATAGAACGAATTTTACCTCACAAGAACAATATCCATAGATCAAAGAATGGAAATATGTAAGAACAAAATAAGACTTGAAAGAATGGACACAAACAATTAAACTCAAGAAGAGCTCTAGGCATTTCTCGTTGCAATTAAGAAAACGATTAAAAGATTTGAATCAAATAATGAATAGGAATTTTTTTTCCAACAATGGCTAGGAGGGTGCACCCTTTTACCAAAAGTATACCTCTAGACAATATACTTGAGAGGGTCATTTACTCTGTGACTCTCTCAGAAATGTACAAGCCGGACCCCACCAACATTACCGAGAATTCGAGTATTTCACATCTCCATGCGCATATAACCGAATCTAATGTAGAGTAGATGTGAAGATACCTTAGTGGGAACAACTCCATATAGCTTGACGTCCACTAGCTTTATGGTTTTAGTCATTTTCGGCAAAGGATACCAAAATCGATAATCGATGAATCGACTACCGGAAACAAACTAGTACTACCCCAAGGAAAACAATAAAGCCGGACAAGTTAGGGCAGTGTTGCTTTCTACCTTGACTTGATGGCATTCTTAACTTTAAGAATTGCAAGAGGTTAAATGCCCCCAAACAAATAATAAAACTGTCTTAAATCGATGAACATTAAGAAAATAGCAGGTCGATGATTAATAAATCAACTATAGGGAATAACAAAATGGTCGTATATGAAAATTAAATCTCTTAAATTTTTAACTCACACTTGTGCTTGATTGTCACATCACAAATATGTATAAAACACTATAAAAAACACTTTTAAAATATTCTTTTTAAAGGGAAAATGAAGCAACCCTACCTAAGTCTTTATATTGTTTGAGTGACTCAATTTAGTTTATGCTAAATTCAGGGCTACTTTCTTTCAAGACCAACTATTTTCTTTCTTTTATTTATTTATTTTTCCCAAGATCCAATCTGATCAATATAGAAATATTGATATACTTCTTTATACAACTATTTGTATGTACATATAAACATACAAATCATTTTTAATTCTTTTATCAGAGTTTTTTTAATAAAGAATAACTCAGTTTATTCTAAACAAAATAACTATGTTTAGCCACAGTAAAAAGGATTGGGAAAGACCCACTCCCATTTGAATCTTTGTGCAATTTTACTAACTAATTCTTGTTTGTTTATTTGTGTTTACATATGTATATTTAATGAAACATGTGAGTTAAGTCATAACATTTAGACTTTTTGCAATATGGCTTTTCAAATAACAAACCAGGAGGTTGTGCATGCTTCTGTACACCTGTGTGCACATAAACATGTACATCTGCTATTTACTACACCTTAGTTTGCAGATTGATCAACTTGATTAGGTTGGATCCCTATACTGTCTTGTTATAATTTACTATCTTTGCTCATTCATTTACAACCTCAAACTCATGTAAATCTGGGTTCATGTTTCTTATTTTTTTTCTTTTATGCCTATGGGTTTATCCTTACTTCATAATATTTACAGTTAATTTGTAAATAGGTTCTAGCCTCTAAACAATCTAATACATATGCATACATTACTGGTTCACATATGCTTCAGATTTACTACCAAACTCACTACTTGATTCATGAAAATTTGCATACTTACAGGTTATGATATAAAGCTAAACACATTTATCTTTTCTACTGAAAACAGTTCCACCCCATTATAATCTTTTTATACCTTTCATTACATCACAATCAAAGTTTCAACATAATGCAAACACTAATACAGAGAAGTCTTTCAGTTAAAAAAAACATAAGGAGACATTCTTTTACAAAAGTCCTAGCTTAGTTAATTAGCAGTTTTCTTCTTAGCATCACACATCTGCTCCTTAATTCCTAGCTTCCTCTTTCCCTGCAGACATCTCATGACCTACTCCATAAGACATATGAAGCACCCATTTGATGCAAGCAACAAACAGGTCAGACTCATGTCTGGTGTAAGTAGAGTCACTTGTTAATGCATAAAGACTAATGAAATATGTTCCATTATTATCTTTTCTATTCTCAGAGGTTAAGTGTTTTATTCAAGGTAATAAATCTCCTTCTCATGTTCAATTTCACAAAGTGTTATTCCGGTGGTGTGTGTTGTGAAATAACGGATGTGTATTCTTAGACTAACTTGTCATCAAAAGCATTGGTTCAGAAAAACCTATCAACCATCATACATACACACAGGTTGGTGCTAACACCCAAAACATGCACAATCATGCACAAACATGCACCAACAATATTCATGGTATTGAGCCAAAGTATCAACTCTGAGTCTACATGTTAGGACTCCCATATACTTCTAGCCTATTTACCCTTGCATGTATAATCATTTCATGTTATTCTAAGGTCCAGTATTACATTCATGGTTGCACTGGTGCACACTGCCTGGAACTACTACCTGGTTTCCAGTGCACTACAAGCTATTTGGGCATAAACATGCCATGTGCAAACTCACACCCCAACCTTGATGCAAGCCAACCACTATGTCATACCCACTTCCCTCATACCCAACTTGATAGAGGTGACCCACATCCTTAGTTTAATTACTAAGTTCTTTCATATGACCCAATATTATATATGCAGTGTCATGCCCAAAACTGTTGTATGCTAACCAATATGTGCTAGCAGTTTTCATACATCCATCAATCATTCACCCATTCATATATTCAATAATTTAATCAGTCACACTTGTAATTATTTCAAGTCAGTTTCATTCAGAGATATATCCTTAGCTAAAGCATAGATCTGAGCATTTTAAGAAGTTAAATGCCACTGTGGTTCCCCAGTAATAAGGTTCTCACAATCAATCCACACATTAAAGTGTGTTTGCTTGTTACTCAACCCTATTTCCAAAGAATACTTACTGATGTATTAAGACTCAGCACATGGAAATTCCATTGCACCCTAACCATCTTTTCAGTTGCAAGACATAAGCCAGAGAACCCCTTCCTCTTACTGCCTTGCACCCTACTTTCCTTATTAATTCATGCTTTAACTAAAAATATTTCTCAAGTTCATAAACATATAAATAAATCAGTTGTTATTCCTTCATTAACTTATCATATATAAACAAGCATAGGTTGAGTGACAACAAAGCAATGAAAGTCACAAAATCTCAGGAGCAACAGAAAATTGCTAAACTAAAAAAAATGCAAGCAAAGCATCAAACATAAATTAAAATAACTAAAGGTTAAATGGCTGCCTTTCATAGGTCTTAATGCCTTGCCAAGTGAGGGTTTACTCACCATAGTTCTCCTTCCCAAGTCTTGGTTCAGGCCTGCCATTGATTTTCTAAACTGCTGCCTATTTTTTCCTAATTTTGTTTTCTGGTTCTAACATGTAACCGTAGGAGATAATGATGTATATAAGGGAGTTACTAGGGTTTTAAGGTTAGTTAAGTAATTTATTTTTATCAGAAATCCCATCACCATTTCTAGTTTCACCCATAGTTCACCCTCTCCACTTTCCTTTCCCACCATTTCTTTTTTTTCCCCTTGTCTTGGCTACTTTTGGCAAATTTCTCCACATATTATACGCATGACTGTGGCTCAGGCATTGTTTGTCTTTTCTGGTTTTAATCATGTATATAAACTTATTTGTATAACCAGCTATGTGTGTGTATCAATCAAATATTTTGCATATCTTATATATTCATGCATTTCCTACCTACACAAGTAATTATGCTCCTATTTAATCTATGGAAATTAAGACTAAAATCTCCCTAAGTTATTTATGTATTGTAACTAGGCTAATGTGTACACACTAACAAGTCATGTACTCAATTTTTTTTTTTTTTTTTATTTATTTACAAGGCCTTTACTCACAAAAGTGCCTTGTTCATGTAGCTGACTAAAACAGTGTGCACATGCACAAAAGCATGCACACTCACTCACACACACAAGTATTTTCAAAGAAAAAGTTTTATTTTAACTAACTGTCTTTCTTTTATAAAATATTCAAAATACATACATATATATATATATATATATTTTATATGCTTGCCTAACTATGGGCTGTCACATACACCCCTCCTTTAAGAAATTGTGTCCCACAATTTTACATCTTATTCCTGTGTTAGTCACATATCAAAACCATCATAAACACATACTCTTAGTTCAACCAAAGCACACATCAAGCAAGCACATACTGAATACTATGTTTAACTAACTGAATACAAGCATAAATGATAAATTACCTCTAATCTAATTGTCAGTTGCAAATAGTTGAGGGTACTGGACTTTTATCTTGTCCTCAACCTCCCATGTGCAATCATTAGGGTCTAGGATCCACTGCACCTTTACCAGTTTAATAGTTTTGTTCCTCAATTTCTTATCTTCTTTAGCTACAATGCCCACTGGCTTCTTCTCATACACCAAGTCTGGTCTGACTTCCACTTTGTTTTGTGACTGAATCACTGATGCTTCATCATGTACACATTTTCTCAATTGTGATACATGAAATACATTGTGTATTCCACTCATTTCTTCTGGCAACTTCAACTTGTAAGCCATCTTTCCTATTCTTGCAATGATTTCATATGGTCCTATATATCTTGGTGTTAGCTTCCCTACCTTGCCAAATCTCAACACTTTCCTCATAGGTGAGACCTTCAAATACAGAAAATCTCCTACTTCAAATTCAAGTGGTTTCCTTCTTCTATCTGCATATGATTTCATTCTGTCTTGTGCTACCTTCATTCTCTGTTTGATCAGTGTGATCTTATCATTTGTTTCTTTCACATGATCTGGTCCTAACATCACCTTATCACCTACCTCTAACCAGCAAGCAGGTGACAAACAAGGCCTCCCATATAGAGCTTCATAGGGAGCCATCCCTATACTACTCTGGTAGCTGTTGTTGTAAGCAAATTCTGCCAAATGAAGGTAGTCTTCCCAATTGCCACCATGGTCAAGTACACAGGCTCTAAGTAAATCCTCCAAGAATTTATTAACTACTTCTGTCTGGCCATCAGTTTGGGGATGGTAGGCTATGCTCAAGCACAACTCAACCCCCATTGCCTGTTGAAAGCTGCTCCAGAACTTTGATGTGAGTATGGTGTCTCTGTCACTAATGATATTGGTAGGAACTCCATGTAGTTTCACTATTTCTTTCATGAAAACTTGTGCCAATTTTGGTGCATTTCTATCACTCTTCACTGGTATGAAGTGTGATGATTTAGTCAATCTGTCTACCACCACCCAAATACTGTCATTACCTCTCTTTGATCTTGGCAAGCCATTAATGAAATCCATTGATATGCTTTCCCATTTCCACCTTGGAACTTCCAGAGGTTGCAACAGTCTACTGGGTCTTTGGTACTCAGCCTTGACTTATTGGCAAGTCATGCATTTTGCCACATATTCACCCACACTCCTCTTCATTCCTTTCCAACAATAGCTCCTCTTTAGATCATGATACATTTTAGTACCACCTGGATGTATGGTGTACTTAGACTTGTGATGGACATCCATGATTTTTCTTTGTAGTGCTTCTGTGTCAGGCACACACAGTCTTCCCTTGTATCTTAAAAATCCTTTTTCATCCAATTCAAACTTATCAAGCTTTGAACCATTCCTTAACAATTCCTTCTTCTCTCTTAGGAATGCATCCATGTCTTGAGACTGGTTCACTTCTTCCACTAAGTCTGATTTTATTGTGATGAGGCTGAGCTTGCCATAGTGCTCCATGTCCTCATCTATCACCATAGTTTGCTCTCTCATGCTTTCCACTTCTACATCAGTTAGTGTTAATAGCATTTTAAACTCCTCTATCATCATTGTAGCCAACTTGGCACGTTGCCTACTTAATGCATCTGCCACTGTATTTGCTTTCCCTGGTGTGTACATAATGTCCAAATCATAGGCAGCAAGGAATTCCACCCACCTATGTTGTCTCATGTTCAAATCTTTTTGAGAAAATAAGTATTTCAAAGCTTTGTGGTCAGTATAAAGCTCAAACTTTGCTCCTAATAGGTAGTGTCTCCAAAGCTTTAATGCATACACCACAGTTGCCAATTCCAAGTCATGTGTTGCATACTTGGTTTCACTTGGCTTCAGTTGCCTTGATGCATAGGCTATTACTCTACCATCTTGCATAAGAACAGCTCCTATACCTGACCCACATGCATCAGTGTACACTACCAGATTATCATTGCCTTCTGGAATTTTCAGTACTGGTGCCTCCATCAATGCCTTCTTCAATTGGTTGTATGCCCCTTCACACTTCTCAGTCCATAGGAAAGGCTGGTCTTTCCTTGTTAGCTTAGTTAATGGGGTTGCTATTTTAGCAAAGTCTTTTATAAATCTTCTGTAGTATCCAGCCATGCCCATGAATGATCTTATCTCAGTAACACTGCTTGGTCTCTTCCATACTTGCACTGCCATGACCTTACTAGGGTCTACTGAAATTCCTTCTTGAGAAATTATATGGCCTAAGAATTTTATTTCATTCTTCCAAAAAGAACACTTTGCAAACTTGGCTTTAAGGCCTTGTTGCCTTAATCTACTTAGTACCAAGTGCAGATGTTTCTCATGTTCATTAGCTGATTTAGAGTATATTAATATATCATCAATGAAAATCAATACAAATTTATCTAAATAATCTCTAAAAATCCTATTCATTAAATCCACAAAATAGGATGGTGCATTGGTCAAACCAAATGGCATTACTAAATATTCATACAAGCCATACCTGGTATTGAAAGCTGTAAACTTGATACTTTCTTCTTCCACTTTCATTTGATGGAAACCAGATGCCAAGTCAAGTCTGGAAAATACCTTAGCACCATTTAATTAATCAAAAAGATCATCTATTCTAGGTAGAGGGTATTTGTTTTTGATGGTGACTGAGTTTAGTTCCCTATAGTCTATGCACATTCTCAAGGAACCATCATGCTTCTTAACAAATACTACTGGTGATCCCCAATTCGAACTACTGGGCCTAATGAAGCCTTTTTGTTCTAATTCTTCTAATTGTTTCTTCAACTCAATAAGTTCCTTAGGACCCATTCTGTTTGGTTTCTTAATGACAGGGCTTGTTCCTGGCTTTAGTCTTATTTGAAATTCTACTGGTCTATTATGAGGAATGCCATTCACCTCACCAAACACATCAGTGTATTGGTTAACTATGGGTATCTTCTCTAGGCTTGATTCAACCTCACCACTGTTCAAGTTGAACATCTTACCCATACCCCTATCTTTGGCTGCCTCATACATGACCAAAACTCTTTTGCCATCAGGAAGTTGTAATGAGATTGTGGAATTTTCCAGGTTAATGATAGCACAAAAACCTTTTAACCAATCCATTCCCAGTATAATATCCAACTTAGGGTAATTCAACACATATAATTCTGAAATAAAGGTGTGACCACCCATACATAATTCTACTTGCATGCATTTCATATTTGTAATGCAGGAACTACCTATAGGACTATTAACATGCAATGGCTTATCAATAAGAACACATGTTAACCCTAGTTTCTGAACTATATCACATGAAATAAAAGAGTGTGTAGCTCCTATGTCATAAACAACTGATATGGGTATGCCTTTAATAAATAATGTACCTTCCACTTGGCTAGGTGCTTCCATGGCTTTGCCCTTTCCTTCAAGTACAGCCACCCTTGCCATCTCTGGACACTGCCTTTTCATGTGCCCCTCTTTACCACAGTTGTAGCACCTAAGAACAGTTGACTTGGGTGCTTGGCATTTGTTCTTTATATGGCCTTCCTTCCCACAGTTGTAACAGATCACTTTAGGTTTCTTATTGTCAGAGCTTGCCACCTTACTTCCTTCTTTGTTCATTGCTTCTCCCTTCTTCTTCTCATATGGGTGTGCTCTGTTCTTCCCTTTCTTGTTATTCCTGAAATTCTTAAATTTTTCTCTGGCATTATCATGTTGCTCAAATGACAATGTCAAGTCCATAACTTGATCAAAGGTTCTGTCTTTGTATGGTAACATGGCTCTACTCAATCCAGCATTTAATCCCTGAATGTACCTTGCATTCCTTGAAACTTCATCTGGGATTAGTACTGCCCCATACTTGGACAACCCTTCAAATTTCTGAGTGTATTCAGTGACACTCATAGACCCTTGCCTCAACTTGATAAACTCCTCAAGTAATGAAGCTTTTGCTGAGGCTGGGACAAATCTGGCTTCTAACATTTCTTTGAACTGATTCCATGTGATCTCTTGCTCTTGCCTGCCTGTAATGATCACTTCCCACCAATCCAAAGCAAGGCCTTTTAGTTGTCTTGAAGCTATTTGCCTTCTTCTTTGGTCATTAACCTGCATATCTGCAAAGATCCTCTCCACTGTTCTTAACCATGTCTGGACACCCATGGCACTTTCTGTGCCATCAAAGCTACTGCCTCCTAAGTGTGTATAAGTTTTAAGCAACTTGGACAGCTCCTCATGAGGATTATCTACCCTAGGTGCCATTCCATCTCTCAGTACTCTAACAAAATCTTGCATGTTAATCATTGGGGGACCAGTGGCCATTCCAGTTGCCTGTTCAGCATTATCAGAAGATTGATCATTCTACCTTTCTCCAGTAGCCTGGGGATTGATCCTAACTGCTCTGGGCCTCTATTGAACATTTCTAGTATGGTTAGTTCTAATTCCTATTCACTACTTCACTTTTAAACTAGCAGTGAACTCATTCATACATAATAAGTAAAACAACCAATGCAAACAGCAAACAGTACAAACAATGCACACAGATTCCACCAAGTATTTGTATTGGCTATGTATTTAATAACATAGCTCTGATACCAACTGAAGCAACCCTACCTAAGTCTTCATATTGTTTGAGTGACTCAATTTAGTTTATGCTAAATTCAGGGCTACTTTCTTTCAAGACCAACTATTTTCTTTCTTTTATTTATTTATTTTTCCCAAGATCCAATCTGATCAATATAGAAATATTGATATACTTCTTTATAAAACTATTTGTATGTATATATAAACATACAAATAATTTTTAATTCTTTTATCAAAGTTTTTTTTTGAATAAAGAATAACTCAGTTTATTCTAAACAAAATAACTATGTTTAACCACAGTAAAAAGGATTGGGGAAGACCCACTCCCATTTGAATCTTTGTGCAATTTTACTAACTAATTCTTGTTTGTTTATTTGTGTTTACATCTGTATATTTAATGAAACATGTGAGTTAAGTCATAACATTTAGACTTTTTGCAATATGGCTTTTCAAATAACAAAGCAGGAGGTTGTGCATGCTTTTGTACACCTGTGTGCACATAAACATGTACATCTGCTATTTACTACACCTTAGTTTGCAGATTGATCAACTTGATTAGGTTGGATCCCTATACTGTCTTGTTATAATTTACTATCTTTGCTCATTCATTTACAACCTCAAACTCATGTAAATCTGGGTTCATGTTTCTTTTTTTTCTTCTTTTCTGCCTATGGGTTTATCCTTACTTCATAATATTTACAGTTAATTTGTAAATAGGTTCTAGCCTCTAAACAATCTAATACATATGCATACATTACTGGTTCACATATGCTTCAGATTTACTACCAAACTCACTACTTGATTCATGAAAATTTGCATACTTACAGGTTATGATATAAAGCTAAACACATTTATCTTTTCTACTGAAAACAGTTCCACCCCATAATAATCTTTTTAGACCTTTCATTACATCACAATCAAAGTTTCAACATAATGCAAACACTAATACAGAGAAGTCTTTCAGTTAAAAAAAACATAAGGAGACATTCTTTTACAAAAGTCCTAGCTTAGTTAATTAGCAGTTTTCTTCTTAGCATCACACATCTGCTCCTTAATTCCTAGCTTCCTATTTCCCTGTAGACATCTCATGACCTACTCCATAAGACATATGAAGCACCCATTTGATGCAAGCAACAAACAGGTCAGACTCATGTCTGGTGTAAGTAGAGTCACTTGTTAATGCATAAAGACTAATGAAATATGTTCCATTATTATCTTTTCTATTCTCAGAGGTTAAGTGTTTTATTCAAGGTAATAAATCTCCTTCTCATGTTCAATGTCACAAAGTGTTATTCCGGTGGTGTGTGTTGTGAAATAACGGATGTGTATTCTTAGACTAACTTGTCATCAAAAGCATTGGTTCAGAAAAACCTATCAACCATTATACATACACACAGGTTGGTGCTAACACCCAAAACATGCACAATCATGCACAAACATGCACCAACAATATTCATGGTATTGAGCCAAAGTATCAACCCTGAGTCTACATGTTAGGACTCCCATATACTTCTAGCCTATTTACCCTTGCATGTATAATCATTTCATGTTATTCTAAGGTCCAGGATTACATTCATGGTTGCACTGGTGCACACTGCCTGGAACTACTACCTGGTTTCCAGTGCACTACAAGCTATTTGGGCATAAACATGCCATGTGCAAACTCACACCCCAACCTTGATGCAAGCCAACCACTATGTCATACCCACTTCCCTCATACCCAACCTGATAGAGGTGACCCACATCCTTAGTTTAATTACTAAGTTCTTTCATATGACCCAATATTATATATACAGTGTCATGCCCAAAAATGTTGTATGCTAACCAATATGTGCTAGCAGTTTTCATACATCCATCAATCATTCACCCATTCATACATTCAACAATTTAATCAGTCACACTTGTAATTATTTCAAGTCAGTTTCATTCAGAGATATATCCTTAGCTAAAGCATAGATCTAAGCATTTTAAGAAGTGAAATGCCACTGTGGTACACCAGTAATAAGGTTCTCACAATCAATCCACACATTAAAGTGTGTTTGCTTGTTACTCAACCCTATTTCCAAAGAATACTTACTGATGTATTAAGACTCAGCACATGGAAATTCCATTGCACCCTAACCATCTTTTCAGTTGCAAGACATAAGCCAGAGAACCCCTTCCTCTTACTTCCTTGCACCCTACTTTCCTTATTAATTCATGCTTTAACTAAAAATATTTCTCAAGTTCATAAACATATAAATAAATCAGTTGTTATTCCTTTATTAACTTATCATATATAAACAAGCATAGGTTGAGTGACAACAAAGCAATGAAAGTCACAAAATCTCAGGAGCAACAGAAAATTGCTAAACTAAAAAAAATGCAAGCGAAGCATCAAACATAAATTAAAATAACTAAAGGTTAAATGGCTGCCTTTCATAGGTCTTAATGCCTTGCCAAGTGAGGGTTTACTCACCATAGTTCTCCTTCCCAAGTCTTGGTTCAGGCCTGCCATTGATTTTCTAAACTGCTGCCTATTTTTTCTAATTTTGTTTTCTGGTTCTAACATGTAACCGTAGGAGATAATGATGTATATATGGGAGTTACTAGGGTTTTAAGGTTAGTTAAGTAATTTATTTTTATCAGAAATCCCATCACCATTTCTGGTTTCACCCATAGTTCACCCTCTCCACTTTCCTTTCCCACCATTTCTTTTTTTTCCTTATCTTGGCTACTTTTGGCAAATTTCTCCACATATTATACGCATGACTGTGGCTCAGGCATTGTTTGTCTTTTCTGGTTTTAATCATGTATATAAACTTATTTGTATAACCAGCTATGTGTGTGTATCAATCAAATATTTTGCACATCTTATATATTCATGCATTTCCTACCTACACAAGCAACCATGCTCCTATTTAATCTATGGAAATTAAGACTAAAATATGCCTAAGTTATTTATGTATTGTAACTATGGCTAATGTGTACACACTAACAAGTCATGTACTCATTTATTATTATTATTATTTTGTATTTATTTACAAGGCCTTTACTCACAAAAGTGCCTTGTTCATGTAGCTGACTAAAACAGTGTGCACATGCACAAGAGCATGCACACTCACTCACACACACAAGTATTTTCAAAGAAAAAGTTTTATTTTAACTAACTGTCTTTCTTTTATAAAATATTCAAAATACATATATATATATATTTTTATATGCTTGCCTAACTATGGGCTGTCATAGAAAATTATATTTCTAAGTACATTAAAAAGAAGGGTAAAAAAAATGTCACTAAAACATCGTTTACTATAAACCCAAAATAATTTACACTTAGCTTTATTTTTAAACATTCCCTTTTAAACAATTTTTTTATTTATAAACTATCATTTATGACTTTTAAAACAACATTTATTATCCCAGAAGATAATAAACTAATTTAAAATATCTTTATAAATTTAAAACAATGTTAATCATCCTGAAAGATAATTGATATAACACTTTTATAAATTTAAAACCACATTAATTATCCCAAAAGATGATTAATCAAATTTATAATCTTTTTATATATTTAAAACAACATTAACTACCTCGAAAGATAATTAATCAAATTTATAACCTTTTTATAAATTTAAAACAGCATTAATTTTCCCGAAAGATAAATAATCAAATTCATAAGCTTTTTATAAATTTAAAACAATATTAATTATCCTGAAAGGTAATTAATCAAATTCATAATCTTTTTATAAATTTAATACAACATTAATTATCCCAAAAGATAGTTAATTAAATATATAATCTTTTTATAAATCTAAAACAACATTAATTATCCCGAAAGACAATTAGTCAAATTTGTAATCCTTATTAATTTAAAACAACATTAATTGTCCTAAAATTTAACTAATCAAATTTATAATCTTTTTATAAATTTAAAACAACATTATAATCGAATTCATAACTCCTTTTATAAATTTTAAACAACACTTATTCTTTATTTCAAAATTCTTAAAAATACTTGAAAATATAGTTTAAACAACTTTCAAAGTGCAATAACGCGACCAAACATTTATTTTATAAAAATACAAGCACAAGTTCAATACACACAAAGATTTAAGGAGATGATATTTCATAGGTGATGGTATTACGATAATCGCTATAATAACACTTACAAAAATCAAATAGTATGACACAAATATTTTAACCAATCATCAATATAAACAACATAAGAATATAACTAAATCAATATTAGCGAGAAACCCTTTAAGGTCTCTTTACAAAAGTCCTCTGGAAATCACACATATGTATGTGTAATTCGAAGTGTGCCATAGCGACCTATTCGCTACGTATACACTTCGACTTCCTCTTACTTTTGTTTTGTGCAACTTGATGGTTATTTATGCCATTCGCTTTCAAGTGGGTATCAAATCCGAACAAACAATCAAACAACGATATATAAAC
Source organism: Allium fistulosum (assembly GCA_030737815.1). Taxonomy (NCBI): domain Eukaryota; kingdom Viridiplantae; phylum Streptophyta; class Magnoliopsida; order Asparagales; family Amaryllidaceae; genus Allium; species Allium fistulosum. Next base: position 536,600,738 of record CM060901.1, on the reverse strand, counting down.
TATCATCTAAGCATCCAATAATGATCTATAGCAACATAGATATCATATAGTTTATTTAGAGATGGGTAAAACTCACCAAAATTCTAGTTGATGCTTTCGCATTCCAGCTCGATTTAAAATCAAACGACGCTCGATTTTAGCTCAAAATTCTGCTAGCTCCAAATTAAACTAATCCAACTCCAATATGTAGATAACATTGATACGTGTCCAACACAAAAGACCATGTTCAAATCCGATCTCGTATGAGATAGTCATTGATTTTATATGTTTTTAGATACAATAAATAAATTAATTCACTTAATCATCACAATAATTACCTACATCACCTTAATCATCTTCCTCCCTTTTCAAAAACCTATACACAGACAAAAACCATCTCTAGGTATGCATGAATCAAGGTGGCACGGAGCTACGCTCTATCTCGCGACGAACAGTCTTCGCCAATGCGCTCCTCCTTCCGTCCTCTCTACGTCCATCGCCACCATATAACACTCGATCACCTAAATTGAAAAACGACTGAAACCCCTACACCATCACAATAAAAGTCGCACTCCACTAAGGAGGATCAGACCTCCAATCGTCGATGCTTCCAAGTGTTCTTTTATAAGGTGAACTTAACAGCACTCTCCGATTTGACCATCTCCTCTTCAATCTCCTACAATAGTTAACCCTAGCTTGACTGCCTATGCATCAATCATCACTAAACCCCATTGCACGCACCTAAACTTATATATATTAAAAGCTTTCGATCATACGAGTTCAACGTAACTAGTTTTGTAATTTTTCATTAAGTAATTCATTTTTTTTATTTAAAAGAGGAGGCTTGCTTTCTTTTTATTTACAGGAAATGATAAAAAGAAAAGAAAAGATGAAGAGAAAAATCAAGAGTGTTGAATAATCTAACTGTAGAGGTTAGTTTATTTTGCAATTTCTGGCATCTCACTACACAACACTTCGTTCGCAAACGAACTGCGAACAGTAGAAACAAAAATACGATCGCACACAACAATGTGATACGATCTCAAAACAACAATAAAATACAATGGTTATCTTATTCTGCAAAAATTCAGAAATACCATCGTTTTTCGAAATATACGTCAAAAATTTATATACCTTCCAAATCAAACATTATGGAAAAATCATATATATTCATTTGAATACATCATTAAATATCAAGCCATTTTATTAACAATTGATTTTTTTGTTATTTATTCGAGCTATTTATTATTGTAAATAAATTTACAAAAATGAGTTCATTATTATTATTTATTAATTAAAAGGAGTTAAATAAGGCTATTAGATCTTTTTAATTAATATTTAATTCAAAATTCAAATATTTAAATAATCCCTGTATTTGAATATATGTAATTTATATTTTTCTAGGATGTTACAGGTAGCCATTAAAGAGGATGAAGAAAGTAGAAAGATTGAATGAATGAATTAATGAGGAATATTTACTCTACAGAGAGAATGAAAACCTTTTCCATTTTCTCTTTTAATACCTTCTTCTTCAATTCCTCTTTTAAAACCTTAGTGCCCCAGCAACCATGAGTAATACACTGCCCAACATTTAGAGAGCGTTATGCACTTTGGCCTCAATGGATGAATATATATCATTTTCTAGAAACAACTTGATCAGGAATATTTGAAACAAATGTCATTTTATTTTATGATTAATTACCCATGATTGCAATTATTTGCAAGTGCAAGCACATTACATTCTATTTAAGTATTTTTTATTATATACTTTAAATTAATTACTTAATTGATTATATCATAATATAACAAAGTATAAAAAAGAAAACAAACACCATTACTGTAAACTAGATTGATAAAGAGTTAGATATATGTAACAAATTACACAATTGCTCCCAGGATATACTACTAATTCTTTCAATCTCCCAGTTGCGTTTGGGATTAATTATGGAATCTTAATCTCATTCCTTTGATCAGTTTAGAACTGATCGAGCTAGTCTCTTAGTGGATAGATTTTCTATATTGTATTACTATCTACTTTGTCAGCTAACAATTCTCCATCTTTGATAAACTGCCATGGTCATGTGGAAATTTTGAAGTATGTGCCTAGACATCTTGCGAGCCCTTTTTTTTTTATCTGTATCATGGTATTATTTCCATAAAACAATGTCATGTAATTTTCAACATTAGTAATCACCCTTGGCTCAGTTATAAATTTGGGCATTTATATTTATATAGCTTTTATTTGTGGTGCTAATCAAGGCGATGTACTTGGCCCTCAGTTCAATCAGCACCACCTTTCGTTTGGAACATTCCCAACTCAAAGCTCCTTAACTAAGGCTGAATATGAATTTAAGATTGACATTCATATTCTATATCACTTGCGAAGTGCGAGTCTGAATACTCTTTCATAAGCAGTTTGTTGTTTCTGTAAAAAACTCTCTAGTTTTCGTAAATACTCGAGAATACTCCTAACAACCATTCGATGATCTCAATATGAATTTAATAATTGCTAAATGTACCAATTACATAAGCAAATTGCAATATAGTAGACAACATATCATTGATGAAAATTTCCGTTGCCAATGTAGAAGAAATTCATCTCAAATGCTCCATGTTAAATATTTTAATATGATGTCTGTATATATCGTTTGGGACACTCCCAACATCCTTAAATATAGTTTCAAAAATATCTTAGTACCTCTTAATATTCACTCTTACAGGCACACGCTTCCTTTGCATTTTGACTGATAATCAAACTATTTGATTTCTCCATTGACATATTTTCTCAATTCTAATGCTTGTCGAATGATATTGTCGTATTAGTTCTTTGATCTCATCCACCACTTACAAACACATCTATTGCTCTCACCAACGTCGTGACATTTTGGTTTTCATTTGCAAAGAGTCTATTCTAAATCATTATCTAGAATTTTTGTTTTAACAAAGATGTACTAAAATTCAAAGTCATATTGGACGATAATCACGACAAGAAAATCAGCCTTTGTAGCCAACAAGAAATGCTACCATAACTTATGGTAGCGTTTTAGAGAACGCCTTCATACGACATGCAACTAAATCTAGGACTTTATGTTGCGTTTAGCCTGAACGCTACCGAAAAGTATCTTTTTGTAGCGTCCACAAAACGCAACCAAAAACTTTTATTGCGGCGCTTACAAAACGCCACCAAAGGCTTACAATCGTTGCTAAAAAGTACTGCCTACTAGAATATTTTATTTTAGCAGCATTTTTTAAACGCCAATATATATTTTGTAGCGTTTATTGTGCTGCATATTCTTTTTTGTTGCGTTTTATTGAACGTTGCTAAAAGTTTTTGATTTTCTGTGCAGATTTCTCAAGCTGTTATAGCCCGTTCAGTTTCCACTTCATTTTAAAAATATATATATACTATATAGTAATAGTTAACATATTTCAACATGAAACTAACAATCACTCGTGTAATTATCACATTCAAACAACCGAAAAACACATTAATCACATAATAAAATATGATACATTGACAATTCAATATGAAATATTTTAAAAAAATAACCATGCTCGCATAAAATCCATAACCGTGTAGATATAGTACCAATTCATTGCTAACAAAATGTTATAATATAGATGATGATTAAAGGAAAGTACCAATTCATTGTTGCAGTCGATCATTTCTTCAGAAAAGCTTATGTACCTATAGACAAGCATAATACACTAAGGTCACATCGGTAACATATGACACATTACTAGACAAACAAAATGAAGAAAAATTCCTTTTTCCTTCCAATAACTCTTTGAGTAGCTATCATCTCTAAAGTTACCTCTACAAGTCAAATTGTTTTAAACGGTATAACGCTATTGAATTGAGCTAATGTGCTATCCCTTCAGCTTCACTATTGATTCTACGTGCCCTTTCAAAGTATGCAATTTCTGGAGCCTAATCATATACATATATCAAGAAAAGGTCAAATTCAAAAGTGAAGAAGATGTCAAATGACAAATATAATGAATTACAATTTTTATCTGTTTATTTACAAACCTTGCCACTTCAGCCATTTTCTTTATCTGCTCTGCGATTTCCGAAAGCTCCCGATAACTATTTTTATCCGCAAAGAGGTTAGCAGCTTCTATGGGTTATACTCCACGCAGTGTTCTTCAAAACATAACCTATTGGGTTTTCATTTCTTCTCTTCCATAATATTTTTTTATCGTGAAGGCCATTTGTAAATATTTCATAGTTGTTTAAACTTATAAGCATTTCATGTTAGAGAAATATTTTACACTATGTACACAAAAAATCATGTTAAAGCAACGTTTTACACTATATAATATATACAACTATATTTACATTTTATTGGAAATAAATCTGTAAAAAGTGTGATGATATACCTTGTTTTCTAGGAAATAAATCTGTAACTAGGAAAGAAATTACTAATCTAATTCCAGCTATTTGTAACTATGTTCAAAGAACAAACCAACGCATATTATAAAAGCGCATCATATTCATATTAAATATTATGTTTACTTTTAGTTTTTAATTTTTGGTCAAACTTATTTAGCTAAATATATGATGCTTAAGACCAAGGAGTAAGGACCGCAGGGATCTCTTTATCGTGAAAGTAAACTAATGCATCAACCTGCTTCATTTAACATTTAAATTTATGTAATCCAACTACCATAATAGCAGTTTATGTTAACAAACTTGGAGCATATGATTTATAATTTTTATAATACATTAATGCAGATCTAATAGTCTAAACCAAACTTCCAAGCACTGGTTTTAGATAGAGTAACATTTGCTTACTTTTGAACCAAGAAACAACAAACTATAGGTCCATACCAACATTAACTTATCAAGTCAACTCGCACCATGGTTAACAGAATGCTCATTTACAATATTAAATGCCTTAAAAGTCACTAAGTGAAGCTAACGATAACGAGCAACCAAGCAGTCTTACTCACCTTCTCATTCTACTCCAAAAGCTATATGAGCTCTCACTACTCATAAGCACTTTATTTCCTTGGAACATGCTTGTTCCATATTTCGCACCTTAGCATACTTCTTTATGAATTTCGATATTATATCCTGTTATATATCATTAAAATCACAACTTAAGTAGATAACTATCCTTTGAATCTCAACATAAATTCTCGATGTTACAAATAATTTGCCCACCAACTGTTTAACTTTATAGTACTAAACCGACCACTTGGATAAATAACTTTTATTTGAATCTGAAGTAATCTTTCTCACATAAAAATCAATCTTGTACACTAAAAGAACGTTGCTCTACTGTGGACACCCATCTTAATGTAATTTTGATTGCATTAGAACACTAAACTTCAAATACTAAGAAAAACACCGCTAAACACCAAGTACACCGACAACTGGAGCTTCTTATTAATAAATACACCACCTGCTCATAAAATGCTTGCAAATGCATATATTCAAACTCACACATTAAATAATACTACCACCTTGACATATGGAAACACTTATGCTAATCCCTCCTTGATTTAATGCTCTATATTAATTTTTTTTCATTTAAACCAATGATCTACAAATTCCCTATGGCACCCTAACCACCTAAAGTCACCCTATGCACCTAATCATCATTGATGCTCATAACTAATTTTTGGCACCTAACTCTCACTGTAGCATATAATATATCAGAACACTTTACATGTTCTATCCTAAAGTAATCTGGACACCAAATCATCAAAACCAACTCCAAACTTAACTTATTTGAACATATCCTCCAAGTTAAAGCATTGTCCAGGGGTTATACTGCAATGACCCGCCTTTCCGACCCTCGAAAGTTGACACTTAATACATCCACGGCATTCAAATGCCAAGCATCCAAGTGTCAAAGAGGCGGATTGTTAGGGTAAAAAGAAAAGGAAAAAGAATAGGGGAAAATAGAATCTCATAGCATAACGATTTGTATAATATGACAAAGATAATAAAAGCTATCATTCTAAAATACATAGTATATCAGAGTAAAAGACAACCCGCATCAGCCTGGACAGTTATAACTTCCTATACTTACAATTGCTGATGGGTGTACATAATAATACAACGAAAAATAAAAATAATACGGAAGGTGAACATCGAGCTTTACTCCATGAGCTCCATGTCCCACTAACGACAACTTGGAAAAATACTTGGTCTGACCCGGACATTATAATAAAACATCAGGAGCAGTTTGCAAAACCAGCGTGAGTAAACTCAAGAAATATGGTGAACATGTAATAGTTATATGAGAGCACGCTGCTAAACATGGAATGGGTTTTACCTCATAAGAATAACATCGATAGATGAAAGAATCGAAACAAGTCGGAACAAAATCAGACTTGAAAGAATGGAATCAAACGATTAAACATCAAGAAGAGCTCCGTGCACTTCTCGATGCAATTAAGAAAATGATTCAAAGATTTGAATCAAATAAGGAAATGAATTTTCCAAAAATGACTAGGAGGTTTGAAATGACCCTATTTATTTCACCTAATTTTTACTAGGATTTTTTTTACATTAATAAATTTCCTAGAGTCATTTAGCCTTTCTATTAAATTATCCAGGATCCTAATTCTTCCACTAATATATTTATATCAGTTCATTAATAAATATTCACACACATATGAAGATGTATGTGACGCTCTTGCTTGGATCAGAGTGTTGGTAAGCAAGAGTGCATCCTAATTGAATTTGAGTTTCTAATCAACCAGTACATAGCTCATTTTCCTTGGTTTTGATATTTGAGTCATGGGAGTGAATCCCATAATCATATATAATTTATACCTAGTAATTTTGATCGTTCTTATGGTGATTGTCTGTTAGTTTGACTTAGCAAAGTGATCTCAGATTATATAGCAAGTCATCATAATTTGAGTCTAATTGTTTGATATTTTGATCAAAAGCCAGAAAGAGAATGATATACACATTTATCATTTTCAACATGAGTGATCTTTCCCCCAACTTCTTTTATATTTAAGACCCAAACAGTTAAGTGATTCTTTCACAATTATATTGTTGTGTTTCCCTGAATCAAATCCATTTCCTAATCCCTGAGTTACCTCAGTTTTGTACTAATTTAAGGGTTGCTTTACTGGATTTAGAAAATCCAGATTTTATTGTCATTTAACAAAAGTAGTATTTAAGTAATATGTGTGCATATCTGATGTATTGTGCTCTCTAGACTAAGAAAGCTACTCAAAATAAAAGTGAATTGCTCAAGTATTTGAAAATGTCTTTGTACATGCATTTGTAAAGAAAGCTTCAGATTTTACAAAGTGCATTTTCTTCCTTTAAACCCAAAAACTCTGGTCATCTTGATCAACCCAGACCTCACTCCTTTTGAGGTGGGTTAACCTTATGACTAGGTCATCAAAACATTAGTGCCTGGCTATTGCAATGTAAATTCAGATACAAGATACTTGAAAAATCCCTTAAAACATGTACACATCTTTATACAGTGCACAAAAATATATATATATTGTTTCTTTTATCAAAACACTTCTGTATATAGTCACAAAATTCTTGAAATATTTCTTCTAGCTAAACTCAGATTTTTAACCTCAAAACTTAAAGCTTTTAAGTGACTCAAGATTGACTAATACACAATATATATATATATATATATATATATATATATATATGTATCCATTGCTCAAATATAGGCATATATCATCTACAGATTTCTACCATAATACTCAAAGATATTTTCTGGCATAAGATTCAACTAAGTCTTTGGTTTTTCCCAACCTTAATACATTACCAGATTCAATTGAAACAACTAAATAAAATCCAAACATTCAAGATCATTACATAACAACAAAAGCAGAATTATAAAACTTCCAAGATTACATGCAAATAGTCCATTCTAAGCTCTTATTTAATTCTAATTTAGCATGCTTATCCAATCGTTCTCATTAGCCATAGCAGCTTCCTATTTAGAACCAGCATTCCCTGAAAGAGCATTAGAGGATGCCCCATTTTAATTGAGACACCCCAGATGCCATAAGCAAACAAGGGTCAGATACAAGATCTGGTATAAGCAATATCAAAAATTCCATGATATTAAGTAGATAAGTGAGACATAAGCATTTTGTATAGGTTGGCATAACTTCTTTAATCAATTTGCCTGACTTGTTTCTGATATACTGTGCATATATGATCAGTATTAAAACTAATTATGTACACACTTTCAACTATGCAAACATACATGTGAAACAGAGATACTCAGGAACTATCATAGCTCCAATCCAACCAACCTAGGAATAACTCAAGTTCATACTTCATCAATTTAGGGTTGCATTTACCAAATTAATTCCTAGCCTCATCTGCCATAAAGGAATCACAGGGACACATTGCAATAAAATAATTCACAATATTGCACAAAGATCTCAGGGCTTAAACAAACCATGTGCCAACTTGCATACTTTAAATATAACAAGCATCCAGCAGTCTTCTTGGCTCACAATCCTTAGTTTATTTACTAAGTGTTCATGTTTGATCCTATCATGAGATAGCTAGGTGATTAAATCACAGTGTATATGAAACATTACATAAAAATTGCAAGCATACTTCAAAAACAAGCTAACATTCATATCCAGGGGAAATCATACTTCTCAAATATTCTGGCTCAAAGAAAATACAAGAATATTTACAACTGTGAATAGAGACTAGGCATGTGGGTTATTATTGTTTCATAAGCAACCATGTTTGAACTAAATTCAAGATCTAGCTTAAACAAGATTTCTGGCTCATGGGTTTTCTATTTGATCAAGGGTTTGGCACTTTTGGATATTTCCATTGCACCCTTGAATCTTTCATTTGAGCCTCAGCACTTACACAAGTGTAATGCAACTCATATACATTTTGATTTCTATATTTTTCATGCCATATCTAAACCAGTTACAAGTATTCTCTATTTACTTTCATGATTTCATACTTTAACATTTCTGGGTGTAACCAAACAGAGCAAATACTCAACCATCAAAGCAATCAAAAGCATTCATAAACACCCATTAAAGCATCCATTAGAACCATAGTAATAAGATTAGAAATATGTAGAAAAATAACATAAACTTGGCTGCCTCATAACAGGACTTAATGACATGGGTTTAGTGAGATTACTCACAGAAAAATGCTCCTCTTGCTTAATCCAGAAAAGAAACCAATTAAAACTTTGCCTTTCTTCTTGCAAATATTTTTCTTCTTTGTTTTCTTAAATGTCTCGGGTAGAAAGTGATTTTTCTGGTTTAAACTTGGATTTATAAGAGAGGTTTTCTAGGGTTTTACAAATGTAAAATCTCATTCTTACCCTGGCCAGTGCTCATGCATTTTGCATTTCTCATTTGCTTATTCTCACCCTTAATACCCCGGCCATGTAATGCTTATTCCCCTTTTTCTTTTCCAGAATATTTATTTTGTTCTCTTTCTAAATCATGACAATTGTGTGACATTGTCACTTGTTTATTTTCTAAAAATCCTCCTTTCTATTTTCTGCCTAAAGCAATTGTTTTGCTTGCAATATGTCTTTTGCTATTTTAATGTTATGCTTTCCCTTGCTTATTTCTTTTTAATATTTTCAGTACTTATAGAAATGTACATATGCATACATATCTTATCTAGGCTTACTTATCTCCTCCTTAGTTTCAGAAAGACATACACATATATGTGCATACATGTTTCAAATCCTTATCTAATTTATCCTGGGTTTAAATTAAGTAAAATCTGTTTACTTGTTCAAACAAAACTTGCTTTTTCTTATCTTCTAAAATAATTCATATAATCCAGAAATCAAATATCCATATTTGGTTTATTAATTTTCATTACAAAATCATGTTTGTAATGCTTTTTAATTCTTGTTTTGGTTTCAGGAAATTTGGGGTTCTTCCTTGTGCCATATCAGTGTGCACGTGCACACACCTTTGCACTTAGCTAATCCCATACATTCCTATGCAATAATTTCATATATTTTCAGAATTTAACCAAAATAAGATTTCCATGAAATTCTGGGGCATTACAAGGTTGCACCCCCTTATCAAAAGTATACCTCTAAACAATATATTTGAGAGGGTTATTTTCGCTTTGACTCTCTCGAAAATGTACAGGCCGGACATTGTCAACCTTACCAAGACTCCGAGTATTTCACATCTCCATGCATATACAATCGAATCCAATCTAGAGTAGATGTGAAGATACCTTAATGGAAGCAACCCCACATAGCTTGATATCCACTCGCCTTTTGGTTTTAGTAATTTCCAGCAAAAGATATCAACACTCAAATGAGCAATAAATTGTCTTAAATTGACGAAACTCAAAGAAGATAGCAGAATCTATAGTCAATAAATCAACTGATGGGAATAACAAAATGGTCGTACATGAAAATTAAATCTCTTAAAACATTTGACTCACACTTGTGCTTGATTTTCACATCACAAACATTTGTTAAACACCTTAAAAATATTCCTTTTAAAGATCAAATTTATATTTCTAAGTGTATTAAAAAGAAGAGTAAAAAACAAATGTATTAAAAACATTGCAAAGAAGATCTACACTTAGCTTTACTTTCAAACAATTCCTTTTAAAAGATTTTCTCACTTATAAACTATCACCTATAAATTTCAAACAACATTTATTATCCCAAAAGATAATAAATCAATTATAATGCTTTTATAATTTTAAAACAGTGTTAATCATCCTGAACGATAATTGATATAATTCTTTTATAAATTTAAAACCACATTAATTATCCCAAGAGACAATTGATCAAATTTGTAGCTCCTTCAATAAATCAATTGATTAACTTTGAACACCTTTTTTAATCACTTAATTAACTTTAATCACTTTTATTAAATTAGTTAATTAACTTTAAAACACTTTATTAAATCAGTTAATTAAATTTAAACATTATTAATAAGTTTATTAATTAAGTTTATTATAGTTAAATAACAATTAATAATATATTTAAACCCCCAATTCTTTTCAAATACTTATACAATCCCTATAAACCCATTAAAAAGAATTTACAAAATATTAAGATAAATAACCTTTATAAATTTAAACAACATTAATTATCCCGAAAGATAACTAAATCCAATTTAAAATCTTTTATTTTGTAAAAATACAAGCGCAAGTTCAACACACACAAAGGTTTAAGAGGATGATATTTCATACGGTATGTCATAAAATTTTCAACCAAACATCACTATAAGCAACATAAGAATATAAGTAAGATGCATATAATAGTAAATTAGTAATGGTGAGAAACCCCTTAGGGTCACTCTACAAAAGTCCCCTACAAAGCAATTGTAACGACCTACCTTTCTTACTCCTAAAGACAACACTTAATACATCCATGGTATTCATATGTCGATCATTTAAGTGTCCGAAAGACATGTTATTTGGGGTGAAAGAGAGAAAAGACAGAACAGAATCTCACAATGTGACGAGTGATATATAATATACCAATGATCTTTACAAAAGTAAACATATATATATATATACACACACAAATCAATCAGAGTCACTAAGCTATCATTAGCCTGGACAGTTATACAACCTATCCTAACAATTGCTAATAAATATAGATAAGAACAAACAGCGAAAGACGAAATACGGGGATACATCTTGGAGGATCCAACTCGTCTCCTGAAGCTCCAATGTGTCCAGCTAAATGTGGAAAATATGCTCGGGCTGACCCGAGCATTATAAAAAAATAACGCCCGGATCAGTCTAGTATAACCAGCATGCGAAACACAACCAAATGGATTCTTAATATTATAAAACCTTTCAAATAATGGTATCTCGTAAGACTACGCCGTATATAAATACGAACAGGTTTTTATCTTACAATAACCAAACCATTTTATAGAAAATCTTATGGTATTAAATAATGTCTAGGGGTTAAAAATAAATATGGAATCATAGCCGAAATTGTTACATTAATTAAATTCTTACAAAATAGGTATATAACTAAATCTGTAGGGGCACGTATTGGAGATTGGATATCCATCAATGAAAGGCTACTGGTGTACCGCCTGCCACAGTACACCTCTAGAAAAATGTACCGAGGGCCTCATAAGGACCCCCTACGAATCAGAGCTGGCCTGCCTCTTTAAAATAACAAGCCGGATTACATCATTCCCCGAGCACCAACTCTACTAAATAATGTGCACCAGCCATGTACCCACTTCCTGTGCGCACGTGTTGATGCCAAAAATGGGCATCAACACCCAATAGAATCTAGTAGAGATTAAATGAAGAATGAAACTAACAGAGCAAAAATCATAAATGAACACATAGATTTTTATAGTGGTTCGGTAATCTTGGCCTACGTCCACTTCATATTTTTATTGATCTTCCACTTGATTATGATTACAAGAGTGTTTGGATCAGCTTGGATCCATTAGTAAAAAAGTGAAGAATAAAAATGGAAGAGCCTCGGTAGAGAAAGCAGGATCCCTTTCCTGATACCATGCCCATTGTATTTATATGGGAAGACGTACATGGATCAGACTGAAATTTTGGCAGAAGGTTCAGGAGACCAAGAAGAGGCTACCCAAATATTTGCAAGCCCATCGGGGCCTACAATATGGATCGCTACCGATCCCTATTAATGCATCCAAATGGGCTTCAATCCCTATGAAGGATGACCCATGATGTTAGATACTTGTCCCCAAATTTCATGCAATTCCGACGTACGGTTTGTGAGATATTGCATTTTCCGTGAAGTAGTGTTGCTTGAATTCTGATTTCTGCCAATCCCTCCAAAAGGAGTTATGCCAATCCCTCCAACTTCCTCCAATTGTAATGAGATCCCTAGGGGATGTTCCACATGTTGTAGTAAGCTTGCACTCCAAGTTTCATGCTGATAGCATGTATAGATTTTGAGCTACTGACTGATCATTGCTGCAAAATTGAATTGTGGAATCGATACGGCATGATCCATAGTGTTGAATATGGATAGTACCTGATACATCTTCGGGGAGTAGTGATCTTTCATGCTTCTGCTTCATATTACCATCTATGCTTGATTTTTGGACCCCACAATCATCGCTCTGGGATACTAGGCTTGATGACAGTCGAGTCTAACTTGTCCAGTCAGTTCTGATATAGCCGGGTCAAAATGCCAGATAATAGCATACATATCAAATCCATAAATATTGACTCTAGTTCAAGGAATGACTACTCCTAATAGTAGTGAACCATATAGCTCTAAAACATATCCCTTGTTTTAGTCATTACTGGGTTATGAGGTTTGTGAGATCACAATTACCTTTTTCCTCACATAGCAAATCCCACTAGGAATGCTCACACTGCCTTCTAGGCACAATGCAATGCCAGCATTCGTCCATACAAGTTGTTCAGGATAAGAGTAAACCGAAGACACTACTTCTACTACATCTATTTTGAACACCCTCGAGATTAGTAGCAATTAGCCCTTGCACTTCAAAGAACTCTGTCTTCGATCATCTCAAACTAGTCTTGAATCTCTTCTAAAGCATAGAACGCGCATAAGGTTTTGGAGTTGTTATGGTTTTGAATCATCTCGTATAAGTATACTCCCCCACTTACCGGTCGCTCCAAGACCAAATTGATAGTTCCGACAAACTCAACTCTGGTTCTTTTGGAAATAATTAGATAATGCATGAGAGCAGAGATCACCTCCAAACCGTTTAATTGGATGAATTTCCTTATCATTTGTCCTAGGAGAACAAAATGAGATTTATACTCACAGTACGACACCATCGAAGATGACTGTGTCATATAACCCCTGTGCTTCTCCTAGATATTTCTAGAGTTATATTGGGTCAAAATTGGATAGTCGATTATTTAACTATAAAATAAACAAACAACAAATCAAGAGATTTGGTTTCCTATGGAAACCACTTAGCCTTTTTAATTGATCCTTTCGTTAATTAAAATCACTTTATAAATACTTGATTTAAAATATATTTACAAAGATATATTCACAAACCCCTCTATACTTCTTTTAATACTTGGAATAATTTTATTTACTTATTGCATCGGCATAAGTATATTCACAATACAATACACTTTCTCTACTTTAGAAAAGGTATATTATCTCAATGATATAAGTATATTCAAAAAACACCACACTTTCACTACTTTAGAAAAGGTATCACATACTTATCTCAATGATATAAGTATATTCACAAAACATTGAGAAAGATTTCCTTTTGGTGTTAAGTATGGAAAATGTTTCCACACCACCATAATTATTTAAAGGTCATTTATGAAAATCAAATCTCATTTCTTTTATAAATTCCTTTTGTTAATCTCTTTATATTTATAAATTCCTTTTTATAATATTCTACAAACATTTATAAAACTCCCTTTTATAGATCTCTAAATCATTTACAAAACTCATTTTATAAATTTCTAAAATCATTTATAACCCTCCTTTATAAATCCTTTTTATCAAATAAAATTCTTTTATAAATCTATTTATTATTTAAAACACCTTTAGTACATCACTTTATTAACTTTAAAACACAATTAATTAAATTAATTGATTAATCGACATTAATTACATCAATTAATTAACTTAAAACCTCATTATTAAAACAATTAATTAACTTTAACATCATTACTAAAATAATAAACTAGTTTTAAAAAATCATTAATAAATTAATTAATTAACTTTAAAATATTATTAGTATAATAATCAATTAACTTTTAAAGCATTATTAATATAGCAATTAATTATCTTTAAAACATAATTAAATTAATAATTAATTATCTATAAAACATCATTGAATAAACCATTAGTTATCTTTCCAAATTCAGAAAGGGGCTTAGCGACAATAATGGTACCTATATAAGCTACCATTTAATTCAATTTAACTTTGCAAGTTATATTAATGGTAGTCATATATGTAAATCAAATCCATAATTAACAATCAATTGTTAACACATCACTTATCATATATAAATAAACTGGCATGTAATTAAATGTCCAAATTAACATAACAATAGAATAAGGATTTATTCTGCTCATAGATGCCCAAAATAACATACACAATTTAAATACAACAGAACGGTGTTTTATTCTGCTAAACAGATGTCCAAAAAAATCTAATAGAAGAACATGAATTTATTCTACTAAACTAATGTCATCAATGGGGTATAATTAATTAACTACATTATTATTTGAAAATGATTTAATTATTCACAACCAATATTATTTTATTAATATATTACACTTCAATAATATGTGTCAAATAACTATACTAATGTGTTTTACTAGTTAATGTGAACCTAATGTCGAAACCCGCGAGTTAATTGGATTCTGTACATTGCAGTTATAATTTTACAAAGTTCTAACTATTAATTTCTAAATTAATTAAACTCAACCAAATTGTTTACTCATAGCCGAAGGCCCAATACCTAAACCTATACTCAACTACTCCTCTTCCAAACCAAACCCTAAAACCAAAATTGCCTAAAACCAACACGACGTGCACCACCTTTCACATGCACGTCACTACTTCACCATTGACCGTCGATCCGAGATCACCAACACACCCCCCTTCACGAGCTCATCCCAAGGATACCACCACCTCAGGCCATCTCTGCTGATTTCCGACCTTCCTCTCCCAAAATAAGTAATCGCGACAGTAAACAAAATGGTGCTCGCCTCACTACCTCGATTACCTACAGCCCTCGCCACCACCTCCATTAGATCCGCAACCCACCGTCCTACCTCCAACCGTCACCCTGGCCACTCCGGTCACCGCAATTGCCGCCACGATCCCCATTTCCGAACTAACAAACCCAACATTACTAAACCCTAAATCGACCTCATCCAACTAACCCCAACCCCCAGCGTCTACACGACCAATTCCAATGTCACCGTCTAGTCCTCACACTCCTCTAAGCACCACTACTCCTCCCTTAGTCGACCACCTCATCGAAAATTGATTTTTGACCGAAAGCCGATCATCTAACCACCACTTCACGATCCAACACCCAACTATTTTTAAAAATAACTAAAGGCCTAAACAAACAATTTTGCAGTTGATTGCATTTGCAAATTCACAATGGTTAAATAAAAGGTGATTTTTAGATGTAAGTGGGTTCTTGGTTTTTCATTAACAGAGACCAAAAACGAGAAGAAGGAAAGAAGGTAGAAATGCTTGTGTTGATCATGTATCTGAGTATTTCCTTTTTACAACAAGCATATTTTTTTCCAAAGCAACATCATTTTCTAAGATTTATAACACTACATACGCAGATCAATAACGTATTAAAAACCAAACCAAACTACTAATAATCTACACAGTCATTCCTCATTTTTAAAAAGTATGAAACAAAGCTTAGAATTCTCATAATTGTAACGACCGTATTTTTAACCATTTAAAAATATTAAATTAAATAAGACTTTGAAATTGAAAATTTTCAGAAATTAAAAGTTTAAGATTTATTGATGTAAAATTTGTTAGAATATATAAAACTTGGTCTTAAATAAATTCTAAAACATCAAATTTTAATGAGGTAAAAGACGGTAATGCATAATAGAATACAATTTAATGATACTGATTTGAAAATGGTTTATTTAATAATTGTTTGAATGTAAGTTCCATTGATTATAATAATAGATATTAATAAAGAATGGAATAAACAATGTATTCAAAATATATTTTTGCATATAATAAAAAATCAATTATGTAGTAAATAAATTTATCAACCCTTATTGTAAACAATAAATTTATAGATATTTATTACTAAGTTGTAACAACTGATTTATTTCTCATCTCATTATTTAATCCGTTTTGAAATTAATTTCGAAATCAATGGAATTCAATGTAATTGGGATATTTTAGTTAATATGAAAGAAGACGTTAACTGTAGAGTAATGAGTGTAATAAATGAAACTTATTTTTAATCAATATAAGGGAATTGTTGATTTAATATAAAGAACATTTAAATCAAAATAAAAGAATGTGTTGAAAATTAAAATGTAATAAACTAGTATTTTATTACGGCTGTAATTAAATGTTGAGTTTAACATGAAATTTTTTTATTTTAAAAGATTATTAAAATCCTGTTTAGTCAAGAATGATGATAGAAAACTTTTAATTTGGAATTTGAAAGTGAATAAATCAGTTTAATAATAATTCATTTTAGTTAGTGTGTAAAAATAAGTATAATTTGATTTTAAAGTTAACTTCTATATACTATAGAATTAGGATCTGAAATTAGTTTCATCGGGTTTAGAAATATTAAAAACCTACAATTCGATATATAGGATGACCTATTTTTGTTCGGGGATGAAAAGGGGTTAGCGGGTCTTCGTAACCGCTTTGGCCCAAATCAACCTTTCTCTTGTCTATATATATGTTGTTATAAAATCCTAGCAGGCTCCATATCTTTCTATTCTATTATTATGTACTTCCTTTCAGATCTAGCTTCTTTCTTTTTAATGGAGATTATCTAAATGTCTAATTACTGATTTCGAAATTCAATTCAAAATTCAAACTGTTCAAAATATATCGAACTATATATCATCGCGAAGCTCTCGACGAATGGAATCAGCATCTGCAATTTTTTTGCAATTGATTCTCAATTTGATCATAATTTACTGATATTTCTCGGTCGCCCATCCTAGGGTTTGTCGACCAATGGCGAAACGTCGACGATAGGGCGATCAAGGAGTTGCATCTAGTAGAGAAGGCATAACAGAGATGATCCACCGGAGTTGATCATGTCATAAGTGCACAAGTTCGCCGGATCTTGGCAATAAAAGCGGTGTGTTTGGGTTCGGTTCCTAGCCTAGGCGGAGCGGTGGAGGAGGTTGCGTTGTTGGTGGTGGGGTTTCGAAAGGCAGCGGTCACGATGGTGATGTCAGATCTGGGTGTAGCGGCGTTACATGGCGGCAACGTGGACTTGGACGCGGTGGCTAAATTGGGTTCTATTCGATCGACTTAGTTTTGGGAGGATAGTGTAACTACCTTTTTGCCCTTAGTTTATTTTAATTAAAATTAAAATTTTAAATCTTCTAACTTGAATAACTTGTGCATACGAGCTCCAATTCACGCATGGTTTCTTCCGTTGGACTCGTATTGAAATTTTGGATAATAGGAAACTGGTTTGGTTGAATTTAGAGACTATTGAGATTTTGGGTTTCTATTGGATTTTTAATGGGCTTAAATCAAAGGGGTGTGGTTAAACCCACTCACACAATACTAAATTTTCTGATGTTAGTTGAATTAAAATCATGAAGTGATAAAATTTTATTGATTTCCATTTGGTAATTTAAATTAACACTTAAATTGAATTTAAATTTGATATTGAATTGAATTGACATTTAAATTAATATTGAAATTGAATAGCTAGTTAAACACCCGACATTTGGTAACTAGTAACTGTTGTGATAAATTGGTTGATTTTGATGATGATTGCAATTGGATGCTTATTGATTGACATGTTGGATTTATGGTTGTTTACTTATCTTGACATATCCCTGGTTATCACCCTATATATTATTGACATCATATAAATTATCGTTTGTATTATTTGAAATGAACTAAGAAATAGGTTGAAATGATATATGCCTATGTCATTTAAATATGGGTTGAAATGATATATATCCATCCATGTAATTAAAATTGAAATAATTGATCACTTGGCCATAGGGTAGAAAATTATATACGGACACCGAATTTGGTTAAACTAAATGGTTTAAAAAATATTGAAATTGGATTTGTTTAAATGATATTGTTTTAAACAAAATAAAAATTGGATTTATATGAATTAAATTATTTTCTAATTCGAGCTTGAAAATTTGAAATTGGAACTACTTTAAATGAAATTGTTTAAAGGAATTAATTTGAAATCTTAAAGTTGAAATTGAGATTTGATTTAAACTTATTGAAAGTGAATTATTTAAAGGTTTAAATTTTAATTTAAACTTTGAATTTTTTTAAAGTGGTTTAAATTGGTATTTCAAATTTTTGATGTGAAATGGATTTAAACTAAATCGTTTTAAATGAAAATTGAATTGAACCTTCAGCCATTTGAATAGAACCGTTTAATTGAATTTGAAGTAAAGTTTGAAATCGTTTTGAATTGAGGTTGATTTAAATTGAATTTTGAATATAAAGTTGACTTGAATTGGAAGTCAAAATTTTGAATTCGTTGTGATTCGGAATTTGAACCTGAGTTCAAATTATTGAGAAAGAAAGAAACAGTTTTAATTCAAAACCATTTTAAGTATAAACTATTTTAATACTCAAACTATTTTAATATATAAACTATTTTAATAATCAAATTATTTTAATATATAAACTAGTTCACATATTCAAACTATTTTCAATATTCAAACTATTGTAATTATCTAAACTATTTTCAATATTCAAACTACTTTAATTATTCAAAACTCTTTTCAATATTTAACTGATTTAAAATTGAGAATTATTTAGATTTAAATCATTGATTTAAATACGAATGTTTTGATATGAAGACATAACTTATTTTTGAATTCGAATCATTTGAAGTTAATCTAATATGATGTATGATTCGTTCTTGAAATTTAAAAGAACCAACCGGTGTGTAAAATGGACGATTGGTTATTAAAGAGACTGGGGTTGGATGAATGAAATACTCTTTGTTATTTAACTGGAACCACTTTAATAACCATGTACGCGGTGGATGTTATCCAGAATGTAGAGGTTGAACTGGAGGCGTTTGTTGGATTTAAAGAAAGAGAACGATGATGGATGACCACGACATTTGTGTCAATTTGAAATGACTAAAACAAGACGACTTGTCCTGACCAATAAGGCTAGCTACCTCTAGCGACATCTGTTCTTCGTATTTCCATCTTGATTTTGGACTCGATTGTTGCACCTTAATTTGATTATGGGATGGATATTCGCGGTGGGTCGTTAGAGGTTACCACTAGTCAAACAACTCGAATTGGTAGTATCCTACCTTGGGCATTGCCTCACGTGCCTTGTCATACAATTATCTTTATTCCCGACCACTAAGATTTTATTTTAGTATGGTACCTATAGGGGACTCACTGGCTACCGACGTTACTGGTTGTGCTACAGGACCTGCATAGACGACCTACTTAAAAATGTGTTAAGGGGGATCAATGTAAAGCCTTAATGCTATTTTAATACTTTACTGATAGACACTACATATATAGCGTATCTTACTATATATAGATAGTTTAATAGATCCTAGGAGATGGAAAATCCCGTGACATCTCTCAAGTTACTTGTACCCTTATTTCACTTATTATTCATTTAAGTTACATAAGATATTTTTAGTTCTGACTCGAGTGTTTTTTCTTTTCATTATGCTTGGGTCGGCCTGAGTATTTCAGTGTTTGAAAACATTATTCCCTGAAGATGAAGATTGAGTTTGGTGACTATATTTACTATTGTTATTATGCTGCATCAGTTTGGTATGTTTATTGATTGTACTCTGATTATGTTGTAAAATTGAAATCAAATGTATATTGTAAAATAGCTTCATGAACTGTTTATGTTATTATTATATTTTGTCATCCCACTGTGAGATTTTGATTATTGTTTTTTTCTTTTCTTCTTATTTTCTTTATTAACCCCATTGATTATTTGTCTTTTGGACCGTTTGAGTTAGACATGTGTGGTTTATTATCGACTTAAATTGTCCAAAATGGCTGGTCGTCACAATAATCATTCATTTATTTTCTAAAAGTGTGTAAATTTTTGAGTTTTCACCTTCTCCTAATTGTTTTGAATGCAAGATTCAAGCTTTCTCCCTCAGCAATCAACACAACTATACTACTAAATTTCAAACGTTTTGCTTTAAAGAGGAGATCTTTTTATACTTCATGAATGCAAGAGGAAGAGTAAAAGAGTGAATTAAGAATCCTAAAATGAAAATGCAGCAAAAACTTCTTTTTATTAATGCATGACAAGACAAAGGACCAAAATACCCTTTATTACATTTTTCATCTTACCATTTTTCGAAGTCAACCCAAGGACTAAACACATGAAATAAAATGGTGGATTTTAGAGAAGACCATGTACCTTTAGCTAACTTTATACTTAGGTATCAAAACATCGCTTCAAATTCAAATTTGAATATATTTTATTAAATAATTCATATTATTATTTTAATAATTTACCTTTTTATTTAAAGAAAATGTTTTTCTTATCTTAAGCTAAACTCTTAAATGTTGATTTGTATACTAAGGTTTAACAACTTTCTATGACTTTCCGTTTGATAAAAAGTCGAAAATCCAAAAATGTTATTCGGTCTCATTTTCAGTTTTTTATCGAACTATCTATTTCTGTAAATATAATTCAAAAATAAATTTTCTATCTTTAGTTATAAATAAAAAGAGGGTTATTTGATTTTTAAAAACCATTGATTAAGAATTTAAAATAAATTAAATATTCACAAATCAAAGCGATAAAATTCCGGTTAGTTACATTTTCCCCCCTTAAAAAGAATTTCGTCTCCGAAATTTTGAGGACGGAAAATATATTGAAATTTAGATTGAACCATAAAATAACAATTTTACAAAGACATCCCTTTATTTATAAAACATTTCTGAAATTTACTTCACTCCATTGAACTGTATAATACTCTTCTACATTCTGAGAGTATGTTCAAAACGTTACCTCTATTTTACTTTCCAAAGTTCTGTATTTCAAAAACCCTTTTGAAATCATACTATACATACATACATATATATATATATATATATATGCATAGCCCGAGTAACCCCAAAATTATACCAGTGAACTGGGTACTACCAAACAGTGTTATACATTCCCTTACCATAGGATAATACTTAAGAGAAGTGCTTACCATCCGAACGTGCCTCTTTTCCACTTTTAGTTATTTTCATCCCACTCGAACTAGTTAATATAGAAATACTTCTCCTTTTCAAAATTCCTTTTTTGAAATAATACTATATATATTTCCAATCAACTAGTTTTAACAAAATACCAATTTCTAACTAACTCGGGGTTTATTCGGATTTGAATTTGTTTCGATCGTACAATGGCAAAGAGAATAATCTACTAATTATACTACAACGTTTGCATAGTAAAATATTCGATGATCACTTGGAAGATTATTCAGATCATCACAAAACAAATCGAGACTCATCACCCGAACCAATCCAAAGAAAATGCACATAACTTAAAATTCTCTTTCCAAATATTTGTACTTAAAAATACTACCAAGTAATACTGCTATTAATTTTTTCAAAAATCATTTGAAATCATTTTAGAGACCCCGGGCTTTAAATTCTCAAAAATCCTTCAATTTTATATAACACATTTTTATAAATTAAATTTTATAAATTCACCTTTATATAAAATCATTTCTCAAATATTTATTTCCAAATATTCTAGCTTTCTTTTAATAAACATCTTTTTAGTAAAATCCAATTTTAACCTAATATTATCACCAAACGTCTTATAGTCAAACCATGAAACTTAATTCACAAGATGTTCGTTTCAATTTTCCTATCATTTCTATCTACTCAACCCATGTTGTAAAAAGGAAA
This sequence comes from Allium fistulosum, assembly GCA_030737815.1. NCBI lineage: Eukaryota > Viridiplantae > Streptophyta > Magnoliopsida > Asparagales > Amaryllidaceae > Allium > Allium fistulosum. The sequence goes on along the minus strand of CM060901.1, from coordinate 536,578,218 downwards.
ATTAACGATAAATCAACAAATGATAGTCAATGCTCAAACTGGATGAGAATGACTTAATCAAACCTTAAATGATAATAATTGAATATCATCATTTCCTAACAAACAAACACATCAAAATTACTATATTAATTTTTGAAAATTATTCTTTTATATATAAAATATAATTTTTTGTAAAATTATTTCATTTACTAATTTTAAAACAATAATGTGTTGATTGACCTTGTTCAAGTGTTTAGGAATCCCAATCGATAACGTTGATAAGGCGCATCGACGAGAATTCATAAGCCACTCAACTGACCAATTAACACAATACTAAAACATTTTTATGCACAAATAAATATGCGCTCCTATATATAATACACTCAAACTCATTCTAAGGTGTTACTTAGCCTATCTCTAATAAGTTATACCCGACCAAGACCTAGGTATTCACTCAACCTAAGCTCTAATACCACTTGTAACAATCTGCCTTTCTTTCTCCTAAAGACGACACTTAATACGTCCATGATATTCATGTGCCGATTATTTATGTGTCCAAAAGATAGGTCATTTAGGGTAAAAGAAAAGATAGAGCAAAATCTCATAACGTGACGAGTAACATATGATATACCAATGGTCTTTACAATAGAAAATTGAAAGATATATACACATCAATCAGAGTCACTAACCTATCATCAGCCTGGACTGTTATAACAACCTATCCTTATAATTTCTGATAAATACAAACAAGGACAAACAACAAAAGATAAAATATGGGGATACATCTTGGAGGATCCATCTCTTCTCCTGAAGCTCCAAAGTGTCAAGCTAAATCTCAAAAATTTGCTCGGGTTGACCCGAGCATTATAAGAAAATAACGTCCGGATCAGTCTAGTAAAATCAGCATGAGAAACACAATCAAATGGATTGTTAATATTATAAAACCTTCAAAAATAAAGGTATCTCATAAACCACTCCGCACATAAACAAGGACGGGATTTTACCTTACGATAACCAAACCATTTTATAAAAAAATCTTATGATATTATAATAACGTCTAGGGGTTGAAAATAAATATGGAATCGTAGCCAAAAAATTTACATGAATTAAATTCCAGCATAATAGGTATACAACTAAATCCACAAGGGCACGTATTGGAGGTTGGATTTCCATCATTGACAAGGCTACTGTGTTACCGCCTGCCACAGTACTCCTCTAGAAAAATGTACCGAGGGCCTCACATGGACCCCTGCGAATCAGGGCCGACCTGCTCCTTTAAAAGGACAAGCAGAATTACATCATTCTCCAGGGACCAAGGTTACTAAACAATGTGCACCTGCCCTGGCCCTACTCTTCCCATGTGCGTGCATACCAAATCCATAAATATCGATTCTAGATCGAGGAATGACTGCCGCTAGTGGTAGCGAACCACATAGCTCTGAAGCATATCTCATGTTTTAGTCATTACCGGGTTATGAAGCTTGTGAGGTCATGATTTTCTTTAGCAAATCCCACTTGGAATGCTAACGCTGCCTTTCAGGGGCAATGCAATGCCAGCATTCGTCCATACAAGTTGTTCAAGATAAGAACATATCGAAGGCACTACTTCTACTACATCCACTTTTTGAATCACCCTCAAGATTAGTAGCAAGTAGCCCTTGCACTTTAAAGAACTCCATCTTTGATCATCTCGAACCAGTCTTAAATCTCTTCCAAAGCGTAGAATGCACATATGGTTTTGGAGTGGTTATAGTTTCAAGTCATCTCATATAAGTATACCTCCCCCCCACTTACTGGTCGCTCCAAAACCAAATCGATAGTTCCGGCAAACTCAACTCCGGTTCTTTTGGAAATAATCAAACAATGCATAAGAGAAGAGATCACCTCCTATCCATTTAAGTGGGAAGGTTTCCTTATCATTTGTCCTAGGAGAAAAAAACGATATTTATACGCACGGTACAACATCATCGAACATGACTGTGCCATATAAACCCCGTGTTTCTCCTAGATATTTCCGGAGTTATATTGGATCAAGTTTTGATAGTTGGTTATTCTACTATCAAATAAAAAATAATTGAGAGATTTAATTTCCCATGGAAACCACTAAGCCTCTTTAATTAATCCTTTCATTAATTAAAATCACTTTATAAATACTTGATTTAAAATATCTTTACAAAGATATATTCACAAACACCTTTATACTTCTTTCAACACTTGGAAAAATATCCATATAATTATCCCATCAGTATAAGTATATTCACAAAGCAATACACTTTGCTACTTTAGTAAAGGTATCCTTATACATATCTCAACGATATAAGTATATTCACAAAACACTAAAATTCACTACTTTAGAAAAGGTATCCATATACTTATGATATAAGTATATTCACAAAACACTAAGAAAGATTTCTTTTGGTGTTAAGTATGGAAAGATGTTTCCATACCACCATAATTATTTAAAAGTCATTTATGGAAATCAAATCTCATTTCTTTTATAAAATCCTTTTGTAATCTCTTTATATTTATAAATTCATTTTTATAATATTCTACAACCATTTACAAAACTCCCTTTTATAAATCTCTAAAATCATTTATAAAACTCTTTTTATAAATTTCTAAAATCATTTATAACCTTCCTTTATAAATCCTTTTTATTAAATAAAATTCCTTTTATAAATCTATTTATTATTTAAAACATTTAGTAAATCACTTTATTAACTTTAAAACATAATTAATTAAATTAATTAATTAACCTTAATCGACATTAATTACATCATATTAATTAAATTAAAACATCATTAATAAAATAATAAACTAGCCTTAAACAATTATTAAAAAAATAATTAATTAACTTTAAAACATATTTAATATAACAACTAATTATCTTTAAAACATCATTGATATAACAATTAATTATCTATAAAACATCATTGAATAAAAAAAATCATCTTTAAAACATCATTGAATAAATAATCAATTACCTTTCCAAATTTAGAAAGAGGCTTAGCGACCACAACCGTACTTATATAAGTTACAATTTAATTCAGTTTAACTTTCCAAGTTATATTAACGATATAAGTAAGGTTCAATATATGTCTAAAATAATATATACAATTTAGTTATAACAGAACGGTGTTTTATTCTGCTAACAGATATCCCAAAAAATCTAATAGATGAATGGAGATTTATTCTGCTAAGCAGATATATCAATGGGTTATAATTAATTAACAACGTTATTATTTGAAAATGACGTAATTGTTCACAGTCAGTTTTATTTTATCAATATTTTACACTACAACAATATGTGTCAAATAACTATACTACCATTTTCTACTAGTTAATACGAACCAAATGTCGAAATCCATGGGTTAAATGGACTCCGTACGTTGCGGTTATGATTTTACAAAGTTTTAATTATTAATTTTTAAATTAATTAAACTCAAACAAATTGTTTACTTATGGCCCAAGGCCCAAGGCCCAATACCCAAACCAAAATTCAACTACTACTCTCCCAAACCAAACCCCAAGATCAAAATTGCTTGAACCTAACACGACGTGCACCACCATGCACGTGCACATCATCGCTTCACCAACAACCGTCGACCCGAGGTCACCAACAAATCCCCATTCACGAGCTTATCCCAACGGCACCACTGCTACCACTTCAGGCCATCTCCGTTGATTTTTGACCTGCATTTCCCAAAACAAGAAGTCGTGGGAGTAAAGAAAACGAAGCCTGCCCCTTTGACTACCTACAGCCCTCTCCACCACTTCCATTAGATTCACAACCCATCGTCCCACCTCCAGCCGTCACCCTGGCCACTACCTACACGACCACTTCCAATGTCACTACCTAGTCCTTTGCTGCCCTTAGCACTACCACTCCTCCCCTAGTCCACCACCTCGTCGAAAATCGATTTTTGACAAGAAATCGATCATCTAACCACCAGTTCATTATCCAACACCCAAAAATCCTGCGACTAGTCTCAAAAATCCTGATTTGCTAGACGAACACAACCGTATACTCCGTTTGTCGGTTCGTGATGGTCGAAAAACATCGTTACTTAACCATTAACCATAGTCCATGAATATAGCCACCCCAATCGATGAAATGACACTTGACTATTTTTAAAATAACTAGAGACCTAGATGAACAACTTTGTAGCTGATCACATTTGTTAGTTCACAACGGTTAAAGAGAAGGTAATTTTTTAATGTAAGTGGGTGCTTGGTTTTTTATTAATAGAGACCAAAAAAGAGGAGAAGGAAAGAAGGTTAAAATGCTTGTGTTCATGCCTGTGTCTAACCGTGATCATGTATCTAAGTATTTCCTTTTTACAACAAGCATTTTTTTTCCAAAGCAGTATCACTTACTAAGTTTTATAACACTACATACATGCATGAATAACATATTAAAATCAAACCAAACTACTAATTATTTACACAATCATTCCTTATTTTCAAAAAGTACGAAACAATGCTTAGAATCCTCACAAACATTCATTTATTTTTCAAAAGTATGAAAATTTTTGAGCTCTCGCCTTACCCTAATTGTTTTGATTGCAAGATTCAAGCTTTCTCGCCTAGTAATCAACCTCAACACAACTATACTATTAAATTTCAAACTTTAAGCTTTAAAGAGAAGATTTTTTCTACTTTATGAATGCAAGATGGAGAGAAAAAGAATGAATTAAGAAGTCTAAAATGAAAATGCAATAAAAACTTCTTTTTATAAATGCATGACAAGACAAAGGACCAAAATACCCTTTAATTCATTTTTCTTCTTACCATCTTTTCTAAGTCAACCCAAGTGTAACACCCTTAGTTTTAGTTTCACATTATTCTGGAAATATAGTTGGATAGACTAAATAGAATAATGTAGTGAGACATGAGGATGAAATTTGATAATTATAAAGGTTAGGCCTTAACTAATTGATTAATAAGAGTATTTTAAACTTAATATAAAAGGGAAGGAATGAGAGGGGAAAAATAGGAATAGTCATCCTTTTATCCCTTAAACCCTCTCCCTCTCCCATTACACTCTCATTTTCCACAGACATAAACAATAAAAAATAGAAGAGGCCGACCATTAACAAGCTAGGGAGGATCGAAATTAAAAGAGGAACTCGAGAAAGAGCTAAGGGAAATTAAAGCAACATCAAATTCTAACACCAACCTCAACTTTAAGGTGAATAATAAGTGAACCATCTTTATTTCTTGTTCATGAGTTCAGCTATGGTTAGTATCTAAAATGTTTTAATAGTTTTTGCCAAGTTATCGTTAAATAATCATTGTTTTGATAGAATAATGATTTAAGGAATTTTTATGAAATTATTTGAATGGGTTTTAAGGGTAAAACCTAAGTTTTTTATCTCCAATTACTTTGGTTTATGATACGTTATGTAAAATAATATTTTGGAGATGGATTTTTAATTTCATAATTTTTAAGTTAAAATAAATATTTTATGAGTTCCCTAAGTTAGAAATTGGGTTTATTTCGGGTATAATTATTAAAAATGATTCAATAATGTTTTTAGCCTCGAAACTTTTATATCGTAAAGAATATGAAAATTATGAATTTCTATGATTTTTTGGGATTTTTTTAAGTGAACTTGAATTATTATGAATTTATTATGCTAGATAAGCATTTATAATTAATTAATTATTTTCCTATATATTTTGGGAAGGAAAAATGAGTTGTGGGAGTTTTCTGAAAAAGTTTTAGGTAAAGCATAGCCATACCCAATAGGAATTCGAAATGAGTTAAGATTTGGGAAAAGTAATTGCTTTTAGTAGTAATAAATCAGTTTTCATGATAATTACGATAATGCCATGCTGCACTTATCCATATCAAAGCAAAAGTAACGCCGTAGCTATGAGAGTCGACATCGATATGGAGGGAAGCTTATGAAAAGTACTTAGGTAGTTATTGAATGATTCCAACCAGGTCGAAGTGGGCCTCGCCGGCAAATTAATATTAGCGGCATCGCAACCTCATAATTCATTTAAATGTTTAAAGCATAATGCAGCCATTATTGATGCCGTATGTTTTCACCATTATTTTAAATGACACCGCATACACCATTTTGATTGTTTTCGATATCAACTATATAAAAGGAAGTGATGCCGCCTGGTTTAATACTGACTTTATATGTTATACGGCGCGGTAGTCGAACTATTGTAAGTCATTGTTTTGTATAATAATACCGCCTAGTTTTGTTACTGCTTTTCTTCGACGTTGCTAATAAGGCCACTAGGCCGAGTTGGAATGCTGATTATAAAGTTAAGATTTATAAGGTGGATAGCCTATATCACAAGGAAGACGGTAACCTTGTTTTCATCATAAAGTTTATATTTGAAAAAAAATTAAGTTTTTGTCCTCAAACCTTGAATAAAGGTTTGTTATGGATTTACGTGGTATGGACACTGCATCTCTTCATTTTAATGCCAGAGGCCAGATTTTACACAAATTAAAACAATGTTTTAAAAGGGCGAGATAACCAATGTTTAAGAAGGTCGATCACCTTATAATTTCGGCAGTTAGCCATGTGATTTATAAAAATTTATGATTATGTTTTCAAACATTAGATAGAGGTTCGGAATTATATAGTGTGGCATGATTGTCGCAAATCTTCTTTATAAGTGGCCGCGAGCCATAGGTCTTTATTTTGGCATTAATTGGAGATACCGATGTATGTTATTTGATTTTTCAATTGTTTCATAAATTCGACATTTATCATTGGGGATACCAATGCATATCATTTCTAGATGTTATAACTTTAAGGTGTATACAACCTAATTGGGGACACCAATAGACATATGTTGAATATTTGGGTTAAACATAAATGAAATCGATAAGTGATTGGTTCATGGTCATCCTAGAAAAACTATGGGATATGTGATGGATAGTCCACATCATGCCGGGGATGGATAGTCTTTATATGCTTAATGAAGGGTTCATAGTCATCCTAGGAAAACTATGGGATGTGGGATGGATAGTCCACATTAGTTTAAATGAATGAAATATTTGAGATAGATAGTCTACATAACTTTGATAATGAAACCATATGTGATGGGTAGTCTATATGGGAGGGGATAGATCATCCATAAAAATGTTTATATGTGAGATGGGTAGTTCACATAAATATAAGAAGAATTGTCATTTGTAATTAAGATAGATATTCATATGAGAAATAAGACAAATAGTCTTATAAATTGGGATGGGTAGTCCAATATATGTTGCATGACTACAAATAATTATTTTCAATGTTCTAACCATTGTGGATGTAGAAGCACAATATATGGTTAATCTGTTTTGGTTAAGATACTAGTAATGGAAAATCCATTCCGCTCAGCGGCGTGGTCCCCATAGATATCTACTTTTGGTTCGAGATGGTAGGTTATTATTCACACTAGACTGTTTGTCTAACCCGAAGTTTTTTTCCCCTTCAAACTCCTGGGTACTCATTTGAGTAGATCGGGAGTAAGGGATTTTAGGTTTCCCATAAGACGAATAAGCTTTCGGAAACGTGCAGGAGGCAATCTAGCTATTTAGGAATTCTTAACTAATCTGTTGTGTTGTTTGATCTTATATGTTCGGATGTTATGGAAAGTTATATAATTGCCATGTGTTAGACTCTGATATATTAAGTGGACACCTTGGCATGTCGCTCTTGGAGTATTTTTTAATAACTATATTTTCTCTGAACATGGGTTTACGAATGGGGTTATGTAATAAATATGAAATTTATTTCTGAAATGAAATGTAAAAGTATATTATAGAATTTTGTTTAAATTTTTTCATATTCATGTGCTTCTGATTATTGAAACGATCAACATAGCCATATTTCGTCACCAAATGTTAATAACTATGGATGACTGCAGCATCTGTAGCAGTTAGTTTCGGGCCTAAAAATGGGGGATGTTACAATTTGGTATTAGAGCATAGGTTTATGTAAAACTTAAAAGATTTTTGAAAACATAATCCTAAGGAATCAGAGAATAAGATTGGGGTGTGTGATAACACTATAGTAATGTACTTGTATTTGATGTATATAAATATTACGTATTCTCCCCTCTGTCTTAGATCGTTCTTCTGTATCTTCTTAAAGCTCGTATGCAAATTACGAGAAAGTAAGATATGGAAGCAGGAAATGGAAGAGTGAATCTAGGTAGAGGAAGCACTACATCTAATGGAAATGTTCGACCCAATACTAGAAGGAATCAAGGTCAATCGACAAATGCTAATCAAAACGCAAATGCTAATGTAGGTGCTCGAACCCCATCAGTAGATACGGGGACTATGTATCATTTCTTTGTCAACCTGAGGCAAGCTGGAGCAGCTTCAGGAGTGGCCGGGGAAATGCTGCAAATGATGGAAGAGTTATTTCTATGGTGTCGGTTGGTAATAACTATGCTAATCTAAACCAAGATTGTACTAGTCTTGGTAAGAATCCTTTTCTCGGAACGGGAGATGCTATTGAAGTGGAGAACTAGCTATTGCACTATGAAATATTTTTTGCTAATTTGGGTCTAAATGATGAGCAGAAAAGGAGGTCGTCTTAGAGACATTTGCAAGGAGTTTCTTTATTCTGGCGGAACGGGGTGACCGTAGGTGTACCACAAGAGGAATTGACTTAGGCTGAATTCCGAAGGAGATTCGAGAAAAGATTTTTATCTGAGTTAGGCAATTCATCCATGCTTAAGAAGTTCAAGGAATTAGAGCAAGGGGAAATGTTGGTGTTGGAATACTCTGCTAAGTTTGAAGAGCTATCTAGGTATGGATACACTTTCATCGACAACATGATCAAATGGAATGAGAAGTTCATTCGAGATTTAAGGCCAGAGATTGCTAGGGCAACAATGCCATATCACAGGGATCCATCGAATGTATTGGTAGAGATGGCTATCAGGAATGTGGAAATGCTTTCGACCTTCGGGAAGGAGAAGTCAGTATGGACTCAAGGTTCCTAGAGTAAAAAAAAGGAAATTCCTTAAGAAGAAGGGAGCTCAGAAGGGTGGAGCCACCAATAAAGAGAAAGCTGATATTATATGTTATAAGTGTGATAAGAAAGGGGACTATGCTAAAGACTGCTGATCTAGTGATGGCAAGACGGTTGTGAGAAGGCAGAATGTGAAGTGCTTTAACTGCGACCAAGTGGGGCATCATAAGAACAAATGTCCATAAGCGGCCAACGCAAGAAAGGGAAGGGAGTTTGCTTTAAAGTAGTCTGCGTTGAGATCGACTATTGTCGAGAAAGGAAATTCTATGATGGATGGTATGCTTTTGATTCATAGCATACTAGTTTTGATTATTGTTTGATACTGGAGCATCACATTCATTTATCTCTCAGTGTCTAGTAGATAAGTTAAATTTAGAACCGTTATACCTTGTTATTTCCTTAAGGATAGCTAATCCAATAGGAGGTTATGCGACTCTTAGGATAAGATGTGACTATCTAGAGTTTTAGTTACTAGGTTATACCTTTACCTGCAGTTTGTTTATGTTTGATTTTGTGGATTTTGGGATTATTTTGGGTATGGATTGGTTGAGAAAATATGATGGTAGAATATTTTCCCATGATAGGAAAACATCACTGAGACACCCTGATAGTAGTGATCGAATCATGTACTCAGTTAAGAAATCGATTTCATAAGTTTGTGATTTATTGGGTGCCACAGAAGTGGAGGATGTGTTAAATCGGGTTTATGTTGTAAAAGAATTTATAGATGTTTTTGAGCCTGTTACAGGACTACCTCCAAAACGAGCTATTAAATTTCGAATAGATCTTGTAGCTGGGATTGAACCCGTTAGTAGACCAGCTAGCAGGATGAAACCTATCGAGATGAAGAAGTTTAAGGTGCAGTTAGTGGATTTAGAAGGAAAGAGTTATATTTTACCAAGCACTTCGCCTTAGGGAGTCGCCACGACATTCGTGAAGAAACCGGATGGGTCATTGAAATTATGTATTGATTATCATAAGCTAAAGGAGAAGACGACAAAGAATAGATATCTTTTGCCGAGGCTCGATGATTTTTTCGATCAGTTGAGTAGAGCTAAAGTATTTTCTCAATTGGATTTGACGACAGGGTTCCATCAATTGAGGGTGGCGGAGGACAACATTCCTTTAACAGCACTTCGAACGAGATATGGTTCGCACGACTAGTTAGTAAGTCCATTCGGGTTAACTAGTGCATCTACTTTCTTTGTGGACTTGATGAATCAGATTTTCTAAGAGCACCTGGATAGGTTCGTGTTGGTGTTCATTGATTATATTTTGATATATTCTAAGGATGAAAGAGATCATGAGATTCATCTTAGAATAGTACTTAAGATGTTGAGGCAGCATCAACTAAAAGCGAGGTTTTCAAAGTGTCACTTTTGGAAGAAAGAAGTGAAGTTTCTTAGTCATGTAGTTTGAGAGAAAGTGTTGTCAGTGGACCCAGCTAAGATCGAAGCTGTAAATGGTTAGACGAGACTCGAGATAGTGACCGAGATAAGAGTTATAACGACCGTGAATTTCATTGCTTTGATTTGTGAAAATTTAATTAATTTTAAATATTCAAATACTGGTTTTTATAATTAAAATAAAAATCTTTTAAATAATAAATAATGTTGTAGAAATAGTTTTCAAATTTAGTTTACAAAAATATTTAGTTCGAAGAAAAATCAGAAATGTAACCGGAATTCGTTTCCCGAATTTTCGACTTTTTATCGACTAAAAGTTATCGAAAACGTTATGAACTCTTTAGCATAGGTACACTTTGTAAATAAGTTAGAATATGTATGTATTCATATATGTATGCATTAGGTAAGTATATGTATGTATATATATACATGCTTAAGATAATATAATATAAAAATTTAGTAAAAGTAAACATCACATCAATGAAACATGTTTAAGCATTGAGTATAAGAAGTTTAAGTGCATGTTTTCTTTGACATGATGGGAAAGGAGGCTATGGGGGCTGAAATGGCATGTGTGGTGGAGGGTGTTGAGGTGGAAAAACAATGTGGAGGGTAGAAGTACAAGGGTAGATAGGTAATTCTCTTCTTCTTTTTTCTTGTTTATAAATAGCCTTCCATTCCTTCATTTTTCCTCCTCTTCCTTCTATCAAAGTTTCCTCATCTCCGATCCAAATGGAGGTTTTTGTTTTTTTCAAACTGTGTAAAATTTCAGTGGCTACAACTTTTGTTTGTATCACTTCTTCAAATATGTAGCCGAGCTATTTCCGAATCTCATTTCTTTCAGATCCATATGTGGACCCATGTTTTCAAGTACGAAAATACCTCTTCTTCTTTTAACCATATCTTACTCAAAAAGGATCCAAATTGAGTGACTCTTTAATTGAAATTGTAGAGAAAATAATTTCCAAGAACTTTTCTTTTGACCATTATTCTAAATTCTGAGAGTAATATAGCCAAAAATCGAGGAAAAAATGACCCATTTTCGAGTTGATTTTGTGGTCTTCCAAGCTTTGCAAGTTCGAAAAATATTTCAAGTTTTCAAAAGAGTTTTGCAAAATTTTGGAGAGTAAACTTCGTAATTTTTGAGAAAGTTTTTATCTTTGCATTTATTGGCTATTTGGTGATAAAATAATCTGGTTGTTTGGTTGGATTATTGTATGGTTTGGATACATATATATGTTGCTTATATATGTGAATGCATGTGGTTAAGTTAGTGTGTGCTTGAATGTGAAGTCTAGATTTTTGTGAATGATGTAAAAGTGTGACCTTGTTTGTTTGGGTTTGTGGTATGAATAAGTTGTTATGGACATAATTATGTGGTTGTTGTGCAAAGAAAAGTTAACAAAGTTAACAGTTAGATTTGGTTATCGATGAAGAATCCTTTGTGAAGAGTACGAGTTTTGGTTTGTAATCAAAATCGATTTTAAAAGTTAGAAACTTGGTTTCAAATTATTTATTTTGTGTTTTGAAAAGTTAGTAAGCTTTCTAGTATTAAGTTTCCAAAGAGAAACGCTGAAACATTTACAAGTATGACACCCATAGCGATAATCGTTATGGATGAAGTTTCGATAAAGGCCCCTTTTTTGAAAATTCAGTTTCATACTTTAAAACTATTTTGGAAAGGTTTCATAAACTTAATAAAAAAATTTAGAAAGTTAAATAAGTTATAATAATTAATAATTAATTAATTAAGCTTGCTAATTAATAATTAATTAAGTATGAAACAAGGTTCATTAATCTTAATTAAATAAAGATTAGTTACTAGTTAATTATCCTTTAAAAGTAAGATTAATTTTTAACTAATTATGACTTAAGTATATGACTTATATTATATTAATTATTAATATAAAAGGTCAATTATTTGTTTATTTTAATTAATCAAGTGTTTAAATAATTTTAATGACAAATTAAATAAGGTTATAATTCAAAATAATTATTTATTAAAGGGTTAATTTATTATTTAAGTTTTAATTAAAAGATTAATTAATTAATTGAGATTAATTAATAATTAATTATTAATATAGGTTTAAATTATTATTTAATAATTAATAAAGATTAATTAAGGGTTTAATTTATAATAAATAACTTATTAAAGGTTTAATTACTTATTAATTTATATTTAAATTAACTTCAAACTTAATAAAGATTAAGTATGATTTAATAAAGAGTTTAACTTGTACTTAATCATTTTAAAAGGGAGTTTTAAGTTTTAAATCCTTTGTTTCGGGAATCAAATTGTTTTAAGGTACTTCTCTTCCAAAGATGGTTTTGAACATAAGGGATTCAAATGTCGATACCATTAAGTAGACACACAATTGTAAATGAGTTATGTAAATGGTTTGATTGTGTGGACATGTGTTTACAGAATAAATCCCCCGTTCTGCTATAAGTTGATTGTTTGATTGTTTAGATATCTGATAATAGAATAAATCCTTGTTCTGCTATGAGTTGATTGTTTGATTGTTTGGACATCTAATAGTAGAAAAAATTCTATTCTGCTATAATGTAATTGTTTATTGTGTGGACAAATGTTTAGTGAAATAAATTCCTATTTTCCTATAAGTAGTGAATTGTTTTGGAAATCTATTTAACGGGACAAATTACCATCCTGCTATTATGTCATTTAGACATGCATATGCTAGTTGGGTTGGATTGACATGTTATTCCCTAATTTGGATATGAATTGCATTTACATATATGTTGACTTATGTAAATAAATGGTTAAGTGACTTGAAAGTGAAATTAATTTTAAATGATAAATTAAATCACTACCCTTAGGATTGCTAAGCTCCTTTTGAAATTATAAAGTATGATTTTGAATTAATTTCAATTTTTAATAAATTTGGGGTTAAGGTTATAAATTATTTTTCAAGTTATATTATTATTTTATAAAGGTATTTATAAATAATAATTTGTTTATAAAAATGGGTTTTACTAAATAAAAAGGTTTATTTAAAGTGATTTAAAAGGATGAGTTGCAGAAGATATTTTGTAAAGAATTTTCTTAAAGAAGGTTTATCAAAGGAGTTTTAAATAGGGAAATGTTTTATAAATGATTTTAGAGTTTTGTAAAGAGGTTTTGTATATTGACTTGTAGACTTATAGAAGTGTTTTATAAATTGATATTGGGAATTTATAAATGTATTTAAATCTGAAGGGAGCTTTTAAAAGGAAACTTTTATAAAGGATAAGTGGATCGGTTTATAGTAAGTAATGTTTTCAAAAATAAATTTGAAAGGAGGAATTTTTCAAATGTTTTGATAATATACTTATACCCCTAAGATAAGTATAAATATTTTCTAAGTAAAAAAGAGAAGTAAGGGTTTTTGAAATAGTGTTGTGTAAAGATCTTTTGATCAAGCTTTATAAAGTGATTTTATTAACTAAAGATTAAATTAATAAAGGCTTAGTGTATCCCATATGGAATTAAATCAATGTTTGAATGATTGTTTATTTGATAGTTAAATAACCGACTGTCAAACCTAGACCGAACATAATTTTGGAAATATCTAGGAGAAATACATGAGTTATATAGCACAATCATCCCCAATGATGTTCAGCTGTGTGTATAAATCTCCTTTCATTCTTCTAGGATATATGAAAAGAAAATCCGTCCACTAACAGTTAGGAGGTGATCGTCTGTTTATTTCCTAAAGAGCTGGGGTTAAGTTTACCAGAAATTATCGAAAGTTGTTTCGAAGAGACCGGGGTCAGATATGTTATCTGAAAACCACTTCGATCCAACTCAAGTGTTTCGAACTGAAGACATCTTAAAGAGTATGGAATTGAAGACGGAGTTTTGAAGTGCAAGGGCTATTTGCTACTAACCCTAAGGCTGATTCCAAAATGGGTGTAGTGGAGGTAGTACCTTCGGTTCATTCATCACCTGAACGACTTGTATTGATGAATATTGACATTGCGTCAATGTTAGTATTCCAAGTGGGAAGTGCTATATAAGGTAAAACGTAGCCTCAAGCCTCATCAACCGAGAAATGACAAAAATCGAGCATGCAGCAGGGCCATGTGGGTCGCTCCCATCAGGGTATGGTCATCCGAAATCTAGATTGATTACTACCTACACATGTATGCTTCGGGGCCAAAGTGGGGTGATCATATTCGGTACTGCTTGTCAAGTGGTAGGCCAGTCCTGTGTGGCTGGGTACAAGACGTTCTTGCCAGACCCCGGTGCATTTTATCTAGAGATGTACCATCGGAAGGTAGTTCCTCACCTTGTCACGGTATGGAATCCATTCTCCAATACGTGTCTTTATGGTTTTAGATGTACCCAACTATGTTGAAATGTGAGATGTAAGCATTTCAACTATATTCATAATTTACTTGAACTGTTAGACATTATTATAATATCACTGGATTTTCAATAAAAAGTGTTTTGGTTATCGTAAGGTAAAACCCATCCACGTTTGTATGCGGCATGGTCTTACGAGATGCCCTTGATTTTAAAAGAGTTTTAAAAGAAATAATTTGGTTGTTTGAGTATACTCACACCAGAATCATGTTTGTCCCAGAGTTTTATTTTCTTTCCCTAAAACTCTTGGGTATTCAAATTTGTATGAGTAGCCAAGTGATCCAGGTTTTCATGACAACATTTTGGAGGAGCTAAAGCAGGTGGCTTCACCATTACTTAGTTATTATCTATTTCTGTTGTGTATGTATGTATGATCTATGTATCTGTTCGGTAGGGACAATCTGTTATAACTATCCTAGAATAGAATTTGTTTTAGTATGACTCTAATGTATCATTTTGGAAATGACTTTGTAAAGAATTATGTTGATTAATATATGTTATTACGTTGCATTATGAGATTCTGTGATTGTTTAGTTTCTTCTTATCTTCTATCTTCTTTCTTTCCCATAACGATTGGTCTTTCCGGCACTTGAATACTCGACAAGCAATATAGTGGACGTACTAGTGTCAATTTTTGAGGGTCAAAAGGCTCGTTCATTATAGGAGTTTTCTTGGTAGCTGGCTATCACCGAAGATTTATTAAGGATTTCTCGTGGATAGTAGCACCTTTGACCAAACTAACTAGGAAGGACGTAAAGTTTGTTTGGTCTGATAAATGTGAGTAAGCATTTCTTAAGTTAAAGCATTTGTTGACAAATTCGCCCTCATTAGTTATGCCAGATGGTAACTGGGATTTAGTGGTGTATACATATGCATGTGGAACAAGATTAGGAGCTGTGTTGTGCAAATAGGTAAAGTAATTGCCTACGCTTCTCGATAGCTCAGACTACATGAAGTTAGATAACGGACTCATAATTTGGAATAGGCAGCAGTGATTTTCGCATTGAATGTGTGGAGACGCTACCTCTTTGGAGAAAGGTTCAAGTTGTATACGAATCATAAGTCTTTGAGGAATTTATTCTCTAAAAAAGAGTTGAATATGAGGTAGTAGAGATGGCTGGAGTTTTTAGCAGCTTAGAATTTTGGTATGAGTATACACCAGGGAATGGAAACAAAGTAGCGGATGCACATAGCTGAAAAAATAGAATGTAGCGTTAACTATGTTGGCAAAATGGAAGGATTTAGAGGCGTTGGCTACTTTTAGTGTGTAGTTAAGATCGACTGCTAGTTCTAGTAAAAGTATTGCCATGTCGTCTTGCTTGGAAGTTCGACCAGTATTGATCGAGAGGATTGCATCTAAGCAGAGAGTTGATCCGTTGTTAGCTGAAAGGATTAGAAGATTGGAAAGGGGAACTGAGATTAATGATTTGAAAGATTTTAGTCTTGACCAGAGAGGATGGTTAAGGAAGAAGGGACGTTTGTGTATTCTGGATGTTTAAGACCTAAGGAGGGAAGTTCTTAAGGAATGTCATCGATCAAAGTTTACAATTCATCATGGAGGAACTAAGATGTATCAGGATATGAAAAGAAGTTTCTTCTGGGAAGGTATGAAAAAGGATGTAGGCTTATGGGTGAAACAATGTGTGAATTGTCAGAAAGTAAAAGCCGAACATCAAAAGCCAAGTGGGTTGCTTCAACCTTTAGATATACCAGTTTGGAAGTGGGATTTTATATCCATGGATATTGTTGACGGGTTGCCAAGATCGAACTAGGAAAATGAAAGTGTTTGGGTCATAGTGGATAGACCAACCAAAAGTGCTCATTTCTTTCCCGTTAAGTCAACCAAGACGGCATCTGTATTAGCTAAGTTGTTTATGAAGAATATTGTTAGAGTGCTTGGGATTTCTAGTAATATAGTCAGTGACAGAGATGCATTGTTCACTAGTGAATTATGGAAGAGTCTATAGGAGGTATTAGGTACCAAGCTTAAGATGAGTACCGCTTACCACATGCACCCACAAATGAATGAGCAGATAGAGAGAGTCAATGAGGTACTTGAAGATTTATTGAGAGCTTGTGTACTAGATTTTGGTAGGTTATGGGAAGATCATTTACAGTTAGTTGAGTTTTCCTATAATAATAGTTATCAGACTAGTATAGGAATGGTACCTTTTGAAGCTTTGTATGGAAGGCTGTGCAAATCACCAGCATGTTGGTTGAAGACCGAAGAAAGATTGGTCCTTGGTTCAGATATGGTGAGAGAAGCCACAAAAAGATTGAGATAATTCGAGCTAGGATGAAAGAAGCTTAGTCTAGGCAGAAAAGTTATGCAGATAAGAGGTGTAAAGATTTAGAGTTCTCAGTTGGAGATCATGTTTTCATTAAGGTATCACTGATGAAGGGTGCGGTACGATTTGGAAAGTCAAGGAAACTTACATCGAGGTATGTTGGATTGTTCCCTATTATAGAGAGGATCGGGAAACCCACATACCAAGTAGAGTTACTAAGTAGTTTGGTAGGAGTCCATATTGTTTTTTACGTTTCTAAACTTAGGAAGTATGTGCAAGATCTAAAGACTACCATGCTCTGACTGCATTGGAAGATTTAGTAGTGGAACCGAATTTGACTTTTGTTAGACAAACAGTTCGTGTTGTGGCCAGAGATGAGAAGAGATTGAGGAACAAGACAGTCAAATTAGTGAAAGTTCAATGGAGTAACAACAAGAAAGACTATACTTGGGAGACAGAGGACATGATTAGGGATATTTATCCTGAGTTATTATGGTGGTATGTTCTATGTTGTCGTATATAGACTCAGTAGCTGGTAGGATATACTAGCATTGTTTGCATGTTTGCATGTTTGATATGCTTGTTATGTAGTCCTTACTGAATTTCTAGGATGAAATTCTTTAAGGAGAGGAGCTTGTAACACCTCTAATTTTAGTTTGACATTATTCAGGAAATATGATCGGATAGATTAAATAGGATAATGTAGTGAGGCATGGGGATGAGGTTTGATAATTAAAAAGGTTAGGACTTAACTGATTGATTGATTCAATTGTTTTAAACTTAATATAGAAGGGAAGAAATGAGAGGGGCAAAATAGGAATAGTCATCCTTTTATCCCTTAAACCCTCACCTTCTCCCATTTCACACTCACTTTTCACAAATATAAACAATCAAAGAAAAAGAGAAGAGGGCGGCCATTAACAAGCTAGGGAGGATCGAAATTAAAATGGGAACTCGAGAAAGAGCTTATGGAAACTAAAGCAACATCAAATCTTAAGTCCAACCTCAATTTTAAGGTGAGTAATAAGTGAACCGTCTCCTTTTCTTATTCTTAAATTCGATTGTGGGTAGTATCCAATTTTTTTTGTAGTTTTTGCTAAGTTATAGATAAATAATCATTGTTTGGTTAGAATAATGATCTATGGAATTTTTATTTGAATGGGTTTTAAGGGTAAACCTAAGTTTTTTTTATTTCCAATTGCTTTGATTTTCTGATATGTTATGTAAAACAATATTTTGGAGATGGTTTTAAATATCATAATTTTGCAAGTTAAAATAAATATTTTATGAATTCCCTAAGGTGGAAATTGGGTTTATTATGGGTTTAATTATTAAAAATAATGAAATAATGTTATTAGTTTTGAAACTTTTATATGGTAAAGAATATGAAAATTCTGAATTTCTATGAACTTTTTGGGATTTTTCCCAAGTGATTTTGAAATATTACGAATTTATTATGCTAGATAAGCATTTAGATTAGTAATTAATTAAGGATATTAATTAATTATTTTCGTAAATGTTTTGGGAAGGAAAAATGGGTTGTGGAAGTTTTCTAAAAAAGTTTTAGGTAAAGCACAGCATTATCTAATAGGAATTTGGCATGAGTTAACATTTGGTGAAAAGTAATTGCTTTTAGTAGTAATGAACCGGTTTTCCACGGTAATTACGATAATGTCCTACCGCATTTATCCACACTAAAGCTACGATAATGTTGTAGCTATGAGAGTCGGCATCGATATGGAGGGAAGCTTATGATAACTACTTAGGTAGTTATGGAATGATTCCAACCAGGTCGAAGTTGACCTCGTTGGCAACCTATTGGTGGCATCGCAACCTTGCAATTCATTTAAGTACTTAAAGCATAAAACCTAAATCATTGATGCTGCAAGTTTTCACCATTATTTTAAATAACGCTTCATACCACCATTTTGATTGTTTGTGATATCAACTATATAAGAGGCAGTGATTGTAACAACCCGAGGTCTCGTATCGACTGATCATCGTCATTAGACGATTAAATCGGTAGCTAATTACTGTTGGTATTCTATTCGGTTGAATTCTCTTCGAATGTTGGGTTGAAATCCTTTTATAAATTTGTTAAGTGATTACGGGCTTCTAAATTTAATATTAGCCTATATTTCTATCCTTGGTGCTAGGTTGTATCCAGCTAATTCCGTTCCACTCTCCCCATTCTTTTCTCTTTTTTTTGAAAACCCTAGAGGCAAAGAAAACGATGGAAAAGATAATAATGGCGGCTCTCGTTTCTTCGTTTGATCTGCAAAGATTGGGCTAGCTCGTTCGTTCCTCCTCCTCCAATTACTCTCGCAAAGCAGAAAGAAAAGAAAAGAAGGGCGAACGAAGGAGATTTTGGAGTTCGCTCGAGATCTAGGGCTTGTTCAAATCGAAGGCGCCAACCCTCGTTGATCGATCCTCCTCTTCGAGCATGGCTCCTTCTGATTTCGTCAGTCAAGGTGAGTGAATTCATCACTCACATTTAATTCAAATTCTTTGACCTCGTCTGCTTATTTCGTTTTCGTTGTTTCGGCTTCGACTTGATTTTATTGATGTGGATTTGGTTCGATTTTGGCACTGACTTATTTAAATCGGTCTTGGCATTTTGTGATAGTTGAGTTTGATTTCCATGGCTACATCCCTGATCGTTTTTCTGTTGACTTTGACTTTGTTCAACTTGGTGATTCATGATTTCGACCATAGCCTGTCCATCCCATCTGACTTCACTGTGAGGTATGACCTTGATTTTCTGGCCCCTGTGACCTTTGTCTCTGGCTATCGTTGTATTCATTCCTGAAGCATTGATTTTTGATAGACGCGGCTCTTAAAACTGTTTGACAGTGCTTCGTCCCTTATCTGTTGCACATACAACCTGATCTTGACTTAGGTTGTGATAGTGATGGACTTGGTTAGAACTTGTTGCCTCCTTGATCTTGTTTCACTGAAGCATTGGTTTTGGGATTTGTAGTATTTGTTGTGTTCATGTCACTGGGTATTGACACTCATGTCTTCATGTTGCATTGATATTTTTGTTTCACTTCTGTTGTAATGGCTCTGCATGTATTTGAAAGTTCCTGTTTGCTTGTTTTGTTGGTTGCTGTATCTTTTAAATGTTGCCAAGTTGCAATCTTGTGCTTACTTTGACCATGTTACATTTGTGCTCGAGTCAGTGGCATTCCTTGGCTCATGTGTACACCATTGCTTCACTTTTGCTGTAGCTTGCTGGTTCATTTTCTGGTCATGTTGCTGCATTCATACCTGGGGTTGTTACCGTAATTGTTTCAGGTGTCAATCCATACCATTGCTGTAATTGTTATACTGTGTTCATTTAAGTACCATTTCCCTGATCTTTGATCCCTGTTGCACTCACTTCTGGTCTGTGATACTTGTACTACCTGGTCTGGTCATTTGTAGCTGCTGTTCGACTATCCCTTTGAGTTGAACTCCAGTGATATCCGTAGTGTTGTTGTGGCAATTCGCAAATCAGGCCACATGCCATTTACTGCTGCTTTTTCTTTTTTGAATCAAACTTGATTTGGGGTTTCATAGTATTACTGATTTTGAATCTTGATGGTTGCTCGTTTGCTTATGCCTTGACTTCGAGCTCATCATCTGGTTGAGACTGCAGCTTGTTACCATTGGGGTCTTGTTCTTATACATATAGTTGCACTTGTTTAGTGAGTTTTGCCTTCATATATACTTCTGGTTACAGGGTATAATATATGTTAGCCTACATTGGTAGTTGCATTCTCTTGTAGTTGCAGTTTTACACTTGACTTCCTTGTTTACTTTGTTGACATTGCAACTGTGTAGTCGAACAAATTGGGTCCTTCATTCCAGTCTTCATGTTGCTCTTTGCATACTTGTCTTGTACACTTGAATGTTGCTGTGTACATGCGTTGATTTTGACTAGTTGTTCATCACTGGTCACTGATTAGTTGCTTTTGAGTTCCCTGTATCACTTTATTCACTGGTCGATTTCTTTACTTGATGTTACTTGATCTGTTTCACCGTGTACCCTGATTTAATTGCCATGTGCAGTTGTTTATATACCATCACTTGTGTACCCATTTTGTATTCTCTTAGTTGAAGTTTTACGCTACTGCACTGCCTTTTTCTCGAATCTGATACATTGCATTGATGCCTTGTATCATTTGCATTTTGTCATTTTGCTTCACTAGGTGACCTTATTTTCTAATGAGGCTGATCTGCGTCTTTTCTGTTGAGTGTTGTAGTGCCATATCTTTGGTGCTCTCGCCTTCAGTTGGCTATTTCCCCGTGCCTTGCTTTGCGACATGTTGAACTTGTTTCACGTGTTGCCTCTGATCTTGTTTAGTATTGCTTTGAGTTGTTTTGTCGTGGCGAGGCAGTACACGCGTGCGTGTACTGCAGCCAATCATCATTGTTGTTTTTAAATTGGCATTTCAATTGTTTAAATTGATTTGGATTGTTGATTTGTTGTTTAACACTGTATAGTGTTATATCTGCCGTTATCCGATTCTTTTATCGAGGAGTCGGGTATACGAGATTTCTGTGACTGTCGCCTATTTGACTATCTGATTATTATTGCTGCTATGCACTAATAACTGAGTTTGAATTAGACTGACCCGTGTATTATTTTCTTTTGAATTTAATACTCGGGTCAGACCCGAGTTATTTCAGGTTGTAGATTTCCTTCTTTGAGTTGCTGTTTGGGATTTGAAGACTTTTCACATCTTCTGAAGTTGTCATTGTCATTTTGTAGTAGTTGTGTCATTGTATAGAACGATATGTATTCATGTATATTAGTCGATAATGTACTTGTATATATAACTTCTAGAGTCGACAGTTGTAGTTGTATCATATGTATTGTGTCAACTATATTGTAACTGACATCAGTTATATATAGATGAGATTTTGTTAATCTGTGTTCCGCATTTATATTATCTGTGTTGTTATTATATTCATTGTCCTAAACTATTATGAACCGTCGTAGTTCGTTTTGTACTAGAATTGGGTGTGTCGATGGGAGTAAATAAATGATAGATGAAAAATAAAAAGTATATACCACTCCTATCGAGATAACCAATATTAGTGTAAGGCCAATTACGGATGGTCGCTCCTATCCAGCCTTATTCTTCGTAATAATAGACAGTATTTCTTTTAATACTCTTTGTTATTATGAGCATAGAGGTGGGGCGTCACAGTGATGCCACCTGTTTTAATACCGACTTTATATGTTATATGGCGTGGTAGTTGAAGTATTATAAGTTATTGTTTTGGGTAACGATGCCGTCTAGTTTCGTTGCTGCGTTTCTTCGATGTCACCAATAAGGCCTGATAGGCTGAGATGGCATACTAATTATAAAGTTAAGATTTATAAGGCAGATAGCTTATATCATAAGGAAGATGGTAAACTTGTTTTCGAGATAAAGATTATACTTGAAAGAAATTTAAGTTTTTGTCGTCAAACCTTGTATAAAGGTTCATTATAGTTTTATGCGGCATGAATGCCGTGTCTCTTCATTTTAATGTCGGCGAAGCTAGGTTTTATAGAAATTAAAACTATGTTTTAAAAGGGTGAGATAGCTAATGTTTAAAAAGGTCGATCACCTTATGATTTCGGTAGTTAGCCATATGATTCATAAAAATTTATGATTTTGTTTTCTAGCATTGGATAGAGGTTCGGTATTATATAATGTGGCATGAGTGCTGCCAATCTTCTTTATAAATGGTGGCGAGCCATAGGTGGGGATACCAATGTATGTTATTTGATTTGCCAATTGTTCCATAAATTCAACATTTATCATTGGCATACCAATGCATATCATTTGGAGATGTTATAAGTTTAAGGGGTATACAACTTAATTGGGGGCGCCAATATACATAGGTTAAATATTTAGGTTAAACATAAATTAAAATGATAAGCGATGGGTTCATAGTCATCCTAGGAAAACCATGGGATGTGTGATGGATAGTCCACATCATGCCGGGGATGGATGGTCTCTATATGGTTAATGAAGAGTTCATATTCATCCTAAGAAAACTATGGAATTTCGGATGGATAGTCCACATCATTTTAAATAAATGAAATATGTGAGATGGATTTTCCATGTAACTTTGATAATGAAACCATATGTGATGGGCAGTCCATATGGGAAAGGATAGATAATCCATAAAAATGCTTATATATGAGACGGGTAGTCCACATAAATATAAAATGCGTAGTCATTTGCAATTAAGACAAATAGTTAGATGAGAAATAAGGTAGATAGTCTGATAAATGAGGATGGGTAGTCCAATATATGTTACATGACTGCAAATACTTATTTTATATGTTCTAACCATTGTGGATGCAAAAGCACAATATATGGTTAATGTGTTTTGGTTAAGATGCTAGTGATGAGAAAACCCATTCCGCTCAACAGCGTGGTCCAACTAGATGTCTATTTTTGGTTCGAGATGGTTGGTTATTACTCACTCCAGATTGTTTGTCTGACCCAAAGTTTTTGTTTTTCCCCTTAAAATCTCGGGTACTCATTTGAGTAGGTCAGGAGTAAGGGATTTCAGGTTTCCCATAAGATGAATAAGCTTCCGGAGAAGTGCAGGAGGCAATCTACCTATTTAGGAGTTTTTAAATAATATGCCGTGTTGTTTGATCTTATATGCATGGATGTTATGGCAAGTTATATAATTGACAAGTGTTAACCTTAGATCCATTAAGGGGCATCTTCATATGTCGCTCTTTGAGTATTTTGTAATAATTATATTTTTTCTGAACGTGGGTTTGCGAATGAGATTATGTAATAACTATGAAATTTTATTTTTGAAATGAAATGTAAAAGTTTATTACAGAATTGTTTTTGAGCGAGACGGGTGTGTAGCGTGACACTACACAGCCGATTAGTAGCATATATATAATAATGTTGTTTCGATCAACAGGCCTGATCGATGGTACGTATCACAAGCACAGAAATCATACAAACCACTAATAAAGACAGAGAGCATATACACAAACAGCATGACAAAATACCAGAATGGATGTCAGAGCTCCGAACGCATCAAGTGTCTACCAGCTAAGGCTATGGCTGCTGGCCCGCGGGAAAAGCCGAACTGCTCCCTTGTGATTCGGTCGGAGAAGAGCTTCTCTGAGGAAGACAAAGTCTAAAGGGAGCGGAAAAGCTTTGACCTGTAATGGAGGAGAATAGAGAGGTTATACGTCTACAAATACCCTCGAAATGACTCCTAGGTTTATCAAACACAATTGCATTACGTTCTTTCCATAAACCCCAACAGAAAATGGCGATAAAGACGTCTAGGTGTAGGTTGGGGGGGTTATATTGCTAGTGATCGAAGATGACAGGTGGTACAGGGATATAGCCCAGAATGTGGGCGCTAGAAGCTACCCAGATAGAGTAAGCAAAGTCGCATTCCCGAAACAAATGAGGAATATCTTCAATGTGGCTAGAACAAAAGACATAGTGCGGGTCAACCGGAATATGCAAGCGGAGAAGTCTATCTTTGGTGTTGATTCGATCATGCGCCAGACACCATAGGAAGAAGGCGATACGCGGCGGAAGCGGGCATTTCCAAAGTCTAGGGAAGGCGAAGAAGCGACCAGGGTTGTTGAGGAGGGAGTAACAGTAGGCGACCGAGAAACCTAGGTTTATTACAGAATTGTGTTTAAAAAATTTCATTCATGTGCTTCTGATTATTGATATGATTAACATAGCTGCATTTTGTCCCCAGAAGTTAATAACTATGGATGACTGCATCATTAGTAGTGGTTAGTTTCGAACCTTAAAATGGGGGATGTTACACCAAGGAATAAATGCATGAAATAAAATGGTGGATTTTAGAGAAGACCCTATACCTTTAGCTAACTTTACACTTAAGGTATCAAAACATCACTTCAAATTCAAATTTGAATATATTTCATTAAATAATTCATATAATTGTTATTCTAATAATTTACCTTTTTAATTTAAAGAAAATGTTTTTCTTATCTTAAGCTAAACTTTTAAATGTTGACATAAGATGTATACCAAGGTTCAACAACTTTCTATAACTTGTCGTTTGGTAAAAAGTCGAAAATCCCAAAAACTGTTTTCGGTCAGATTTTCAGTTTTTCATCTAAACGTCTGTTTCTGTAAACAAAATTCAAAATTAAATTTTCTATCCTTAATTATAAATAAAAAGAGGGTTATTTGATTGTTAAAAACCATTAATTGAATATCTAAAATAAGTTAAATATTCCTAAATCAAAGCGATAAAATTCTGGGTTGCTGCAACAGTGGTTATTTATGCAATCCGATTTTCAAGAGAGAATTCAGATCCAAACAAACAATCAGACAATAACAACAAACTTATTATTATCCATAATTAGTAATCAATAGCAAACATATCATTTATTAATTAATCGACATATTAATTAACTTTAAAAATAATCTTTTACTTTGCAAGCACAGAACGGTGATTTATTATGCTCGATGGATGTCCAAAATAATCTATTTAATTTAATTATAGTAGAACAGTGTTTTATTCTGCTAAATAGATATTATAAACGAAGTATAACTAATTCAACTACTTTAAATGTAATTGAATTAAATCACTATAATTTTATCATTGTTTATACTTCATTAAAACTATTAACCATCATCCAAGCATTCAACAATAATCTATAGCAACATAGATATCATATAGTTTATTTAGAGGTGAGTAAACTCACGATCCAATTGACACTTTCACATTCTGGTTTGATTTAAAATCGAATCGCGTTCGATTTTAGCTCAAAATTCTACTAGCTCCAAATTCAACTAATCCGGCTCCAATGTGTAGATAACGTCGATACAGGTCCATTGCAAAAGACCGCGTCCGATCCAACCTCGTATAGAAGAGTTATTCAATTTATAAGATTTTGATTAATTAAAAAAATTACTTACACTAATTAAATAATTAATCATCTAATCCACTCTCTAACTCTTCTCCTCCTTCCTCTAATATATCCCTTACACGAATATGATGCATAGACCCGAAAAAGTGCACCCCATTCACCTAACCTCCCACATTACTCAATGGAATTGACTTCTGCTTGCTCCGTTGCACTCCAGTTAGCAAGAACTTCCTCCTCGACACCACGAAGTTCAACTTGATGCTCCCTATAATTTCTGAATTGACAGACCTAATCACGAAACCTTAATGTCATGATTCACATGAGGCCGCCGCACCTCCCATTGAGCATCCTAACCTACTCATCTTCGTCCTCAAAATCCATTCCTATACTCCAGTTTACCTAAAACCAACCCAAACTTCAACACCACCTAACCCTATACCACGGCCTCAAAGTCGACCACCCCTAGCGTTGATGTAACCATCATCGAACACACCAACATGTAGATCTCCTCATCACGATCCCGAAGAAACTTTTTTTATAATTTTTATTGGAGTAATTCCTTTGATTTGATTTCATAACCTTGAGGCCATTATTTTGTTTATTGGAAATGAAAATTGGAAAGAGGGAGAAGAGGGAAAAGTTGAAAAATGAAAAGAGACAATCGAAAAATAAGGAAAAGTGTTAAATTTGCGTATTTATAAACAAAAATCAATTCCTTTACTTCAAACACAAGCAGCCCAAAAATTCCCAGGTAACCCAAAATTTCCAAGCAACACATCATATCACCATTAAGTTTGAGTTGAAAATTTTGAATTTGATTTGATTTGGAAAATGTTTTGAAAAGAAGGATTTGCGGTATTCCACTACACAATATTCAGTTCGCGTACAAACCACGGATGACATAATTAAAAATACGATCATTCATCAAAATGCGACACGATCACAAATCAACAGTAAAATACAAAGATGATTTTATTATATGAAATTTCAAAAATACCAACATTTACCATAAAATTCATCAAACAAAGATTTAAATATTTTCCCAATACATCATTAAAATTCAAGTCGCTTTGTTAATAATTGATTTTCTTATTATTTATTCGAACCATTTATTATTATAAATAAATTTACCAAATGAGTTCACCATTATTATATATTAATTAAAAGGAGTTAAATAAAACTATTAAATCCATTTAATTAATATTTAATTCACAATTCAAATATTTAAATAATCCATATATTTGAATATAAGTTATTAACTTTAAAAATAATTATTTAAATATTTAAAATTAATTAAATATCCAAAATCAAAACGATAAACTTATGGGATGTTACATTCTTCCCCCTTAAAAGAATTTCGTCCCCGAAATTCACAAAGGAAGAAAATGTCTCCAAACTCTAAAGGTTTAAAAACTGTTAATTAAAATGAGTAATTAAACTTTTAAAGTCCTTTATGTTATAGAAAATTTCAGTAGCACCTCCTTCGCGCGGCTAGATCCGAAAAAATACAACTCGCGACAATTGGCCCAAATCAACAAAGAAAACAAAAGCCAAGTGGCATCCCATATCTGGGGCATAAAATCATCAATCAGTTACCAATCTCTTAATCTACCGCATACCTTCTGCGTTTGATTTTTATTTTTTTCAAGCAACTTACTATCTTGATGCGAATGCAGGTGCGTAAGAAATCTAATAGTAATCTCTTGCATCCCTGTACCTATCTTGTACTTATATAATTCAAAAGAGAATCATGCTGTCAAAAGAACAATACACCAGCAACATAAATAATATAACAACATATGCAACAAAAGTATAGAGAATACTCTGTAATAAAAAACTATGCATCTAATCTTTTCAAAAGATAAATTTAGAACTAAATGCTCCTGTTTCTTTTGTATTCAAAATATATTTTCAAATTCCTCCAAAAATAAATATATCAAAACCAAAATCACTTATGATAAGGAAGGGGCTCCTCCTACCGAAGCATGGTATATTTCTAGAATCAAAATAACACATGGCATCCAGTGGGATTCCTGTTCCTCCTAAAATATAACTAGAGTAAACAAATAGACCTAGGGAGTCTTCCAAATAAGAAAAACCCCCAATTGTCCAACTTTAGTCATAATAAAATATTTGAAAAATCACTTCACAAAACTCTTTCCAAATATCCTGAAATAATAATACTTCATCAAATATATCAAAATAATACTATTATTATTTCTTTCATAAATTATTTCAAAATCACTTTTCAAAAGCATAGGGATTTAAGTCCTAATAAACAACTACTTTATAAACCGTAGTCCATAAAATTACACTATCAATCATATCAAATTCCTTAAAGGAATAAAATAACACTTAACATTATTTAAAATGTTGAATGACTAATGAATAATATTTAGAATTTTGCTTAGGTTTATAACTTTCTCGATAGTCCAAGGATATAGATAATTTCCTAAGCCATACAATAAAGCATATCAGTATACTTAAGCATTTATGATATACATAAATCATCCATACGCAACATCTGATTCAACCACTTGCTCGAATACAGACTTTACTTTCGAACTAGTATCGCTCACTTGCCCTCCCTAGTGCGAACTTCGATCAGTTTCCTTGATTAAAAACCTCCATTCTCCTTGCATAGGCATATACTATGATAGAAAACCTCAGTATCATATCAAGAATCTGAATCAAGCATTCACTGACAAGAATCAAGTGAGAAATCTTTTTTTCGGACTGGGGTGAATCACCCCGAAGTTATGTACTCGAATCATAGATCAAGAATCATGCGAATAAAATGATCTACGTATAACTTTGTACTTAATTTGATTGGTTTCTTAACTACACCAATATCTTTCTAAATCACTTCCATTTCATTTTTAGTATTTCATTCAATACTAAAATTATTTATGAATTATTTCACAAATTTCCACTTGAGCTTATAAACATTTTTATAAAGACGCAACTTTATAAAACATTAAATTAAAAACTTTTTCTATTATTATTCACTTGTACAATACTCTTTTACATCCTAAGAGTATATACAAAATGTCAATTTTATTTTATTTATTCATTATTTATTTTATTTTTCAAAATTAAAATGGGGCCCAAACAAAATATGGGTCTTTAAAACTGAATCGACTACTTCAGCCTCTTTACCTATCCGGTTCGGTAAGTAGCTAAGAAGAGTGAGATGTTGGTATCCAAACTCAGTCCTAGAGTCTAATTTCCTTAGACATCCCTAAGGTGAAGATGTTTATTTAGTCAGTCCAATAACATTAATTAGCTTACCTGACTTAGATGTTTAAACAAAAACTACGGTTTTAGTAAAATAATGTTTATTAAAACCTTCCTATTCAATATAACCCATTTAAAAAATTGTGTTAAATTATCTCTTCTATATCCAAGAGTTTTAAATTTTTCATTTATCAAAACATTCTAATACCTTTTATTTTAAATCAATTTCCTTTAAGGAAACTCAAGAACTAAATACCCAGTTTTTATTTCAGAAAATCCTTTTTGAAATCATACTACATATATTTCTATATATAAAATAACTTTAACAATTTATTCACTAACACTCGCTTTGGGTTCATTTGGATTCGAACTCATTTCAATCACACAATGATAAAGAGAATAATTTACTGAGTGCACTACAACGTTCGCCTAAGCAAATAATCAATCATCACTTACAAAATTATTCAAATTACCACAAAATTAATTTCCCCAACTAACCAAAGAAAATGTATCTCACTTAAAATATCTCTACAAAACATTTATACTTATAATTACTTCCAAGTAATACTACTATTACTTTTCTAAATATCCTTTTGAAATTATTTCAAGCAATATCAAGATTTAAATTCTCAAAAACTCTTTTAAAAACACTGTTTATAAACCAAATTTGTATAAAATTGCCTTTATATAAAATCATCTTATATTATAATAACCTTCCTTTATTATAATAAACTTTTCACAAATAATTATCCTCTAAATGTCTTACCTTCCCATTTAGACTAAATTAAACAACTTTATTAAAGATAACTTTTAACTTAACATTTTCATCAAATACCTAATAGTCAAATGAAACTTAATTCATAAAGGGTTCGTTTTAATATGGGCACAATTATTAAAACAATAATGCTCATAAACTGGTCGAGCATAAATTAACAATCAATAAATACATGACAAAACAAACCATAATGATAAAAAAGAAATATTATCATTTTTTAACAAACAAACACATCATAAATAACTATATAAATGTGAAAATTATTTCTTTGTATATATAAATATTTAATCCTAGGTAAAATATTTCATTACCAAATTTTCAAAAATCAATATCGTGTCTGTTTGCCTTGTGTAAGTATTTAGAAAACCCTAGCGACATTATCGCATCCCACTTCTCGACCAAAATTAATAGATGACTCAATAGACCAATTAACACAATATGTTTTTATAGCAATAACAATTACACTCTCGTATATATAATACTCTCAACTCATTCTAGGGTGTCACTTACCATATCTCTAATTAGTTTACCCCACCAAAGACAAGGTTCTCGTTAGCCTTCAGCTCTGATACCACTCTGTAACGACCCGCCTTTTCGACCCTTGGAAGTTAGCACTTGATACATTCACGGTATTCAAATTCCAAGCATCCAAGTGTTATAGAGGCACATTGTTAGGGTAAAAAGAAAAAGAATAGGGAATAATAGAATCTCATAGTGGAATGAGAACATTTAATATAACAAAGACAGTAAAAGTTGGACTCTAAAATACATAGTATATTAGAGTTAAAAACAAACCTCATTAGCCTGGACAGTTATAACCTCCAGACCATAAAATTGCTGATAGGTATACATAATAATACATCAGAAAATAAAAATACCATGAGGGTGAACATCCAACACCACTCATGAGTTACATGTTCCGCCAACGACATCTTGGAAAAATAATCAGTCTGACCCGAGCATTATAATAAAATAACACCCGGATCAGTTTGAAAAACCAACGTGAGTAAACTCAAGAAATATGGTGAACATATAATAATTCCATGAGACCGGGCCGCTAAACATGGAATGGGTTTTACCTCATAAGAACAACATACATAAATGAAAGAATGGAAACATGTCAGAACAAAATTAGACTTAAAAGAATGGAATCTGTAAAATCCCTGATTTTTGAGTTGATTAAACAAAATAAGTTATAACAACCCACCTTCTTGACACTCAAAAGTCAACACTAATATATCCACGGTATTCACGTGCCGGGCATCCAAGTGATAGAAAGACAAATTGTTAGGGTGAAAGAAAATAAAAGGTAGAACATAATCTCACATCGTAATAGGTAATCTATAATATATACAATAATCTTTACAAAAAAAACTTCAACATACATACATCAACCAGAGTAAATCAAGCCTACATCGGCCTGGATAGTTATAACGGTATGTCCTAACAATTGCTGATAAATACAAACAAGAAAATGCACTGGAAATGAAATATGACAATACGTCTTGGAAGCATCCAACTGATCTCCTGAAGCTCCAAAGCATCTAGATCTAAATCCGAAACATACTCGGGCTGACCCAAGCATTATAAGAAAATAACGCTCGAATCAGTCTAGTAAACCAGCGTGATAAAACTCAATCCAATCATATTGATTTCTATATTTATAAAACCCCTTCAAAATAAAAGGTATCTCATAAAATGACGCCGCACATAAATAGGGATGATTTTTTACCTTACAATAACCAGGCCAATTTTATATAAAATCCAGTGATATTATAATTATATCTAGGGTTTAAAATAGATATAGAATCATAGCTGAAATTGTTACAATAATTAAATTCCAGCATAATAGGCTCTACAATCAAAACTGTAAAGGCACGTACTAGAGAATGGATACCTACAACGGCAAGGTAAGGGACTACCTTCCGTACAGTACATCTCTAGATAAAATGTACCGCGGTTAGACCCTGAACTTAGTCTACCCTTGCCAACGCAGAATCAACCTACCCCTGAACTTGGATAGTACCGAATATGTCATCACCAAGGTTTCTTTCTAACCTTAATCGAGAGCTCTAATGCACAACCAAATCCAAAATATAATGATCTAGAAAGGTGATGACACACCCTAATGGGAGCGATCCACATAGCCCTGCTGCATCTACCCTGTTTTAGCCATTTTCGTGTTATAAGGCTTGAGGCAACGCTTTTGACTTTTCTCTTAGCAAATCCCACTTAGAATGCTAACACTTCCCTCTAGGTAGAAATGTAAAGCCAACATTCATCCATACAAGTTCGTTATGGGTCCAAACGAAACTGAAGGTAGTACTTCTACTACATTCATTTTGGAATCACCCTCGGGATTAGTAGCAAGTAGCCCTTGCACTTCAAAGAACTCCGTCTACGATCATCTTCAAGATTTTTACCATTCTAATGGTTATGTTGGTTCGAAGTGGTTTTCGGATAACATATCCAATCCCGGTTTCTCCGAATCGACAACGATAGTTTAAAACTGGCCAAGTTTGATATTTAGTTATTTACCTATCAAATAAAACAACAATCCAATCAGATCTTTATTTCCAAAGGGAAACCAACATCGGTTAAGCATATAAGCAACCACTAACCTCTTTAATAAATCATTTCATTAATTAAGAATCATTTTTTAAATACTTGTATCAAAATCCTTTTACAAAGATATATTAGCAAGTCCACTATATTCCTTCAAAACTTGGAAAATTATCCATATACTTATCTCAATGGTATAAGTATATTTACAAAACATTACACTTTCAAAACTTAGAAAATGTATTCATATACTTATCTCAATGGTATAAGTATATTCATAAAACACCGAGAAAGATTTCCTTTAGGTGTTATCTATGGAAAGGTGTTTCCCATAACATCGTAATTATTTAAAAATCATTTATGGAAAGCAATCTCATCTTCTTTTATAAATTCCTTTTTATACAATTCAAAAATAAACTGTAAAACTCCTTTTATAAATCTCTAAAACAATTTATAAAACTCTTTTATAAATTTCTCAAATCATTTATAAATTCTTTTCTTTTATAACACTCCTTTATAAAGATCCTTTATAAAAATCTCTTCTAAAATCCTTTTATAAAAATCCATTATAAAAGTCGTTCATAAATCCTTTATACATCATTTATAAATCTAAAACTCCATTTTCATTTATAAACTCTCTTATTAAATGAAATTCCTTTTATAAATCGACTAATTATATTTAAATACAATTACTCAGTTAAATTAAGTAACTTCAAGTATCATAAATAAATAATAAATAATCTTCCTAACAGCACTAATAACAAAACTAATTTTCTTTAAAACAGCATTGATGAAATAATTAACTACCTTTAAACAATTATTAACCAAATGATTTATTTACTCCAAAAACATTATTAATATAATAATTAATATTTTCAAACATTATTAATAAAACCATAATAATTAATCTTCAAAATATTATTATAATAAGCAACAATTAACTTCCAAAACATTATTAATAAATAGTAATTATTAATTCCAAAACATTATTAATAAATATTAAATATTAATTCCAAAACATTATTATATAATATTAATTATTGGCAGCAAACATTATAAATAAATATAAATATTTAATTCAAAACATTATCATATAATAAATAATAATTAAACTACTTTAAAAAATATTAATTATATATATAAACAATTTTAAACAATATTAAAATATAAATAAACCACTTTTAAAATGTTTTTAAATAATAGCTAAGCAATTTCAAAACATTTCTAAATGATTTAGAAAGGACAATAAAGAGGTTGGAGTAAAATAGAGAAGTTTCAAAACCAATTTAAACAAAATATTCCAAAAAACTCAAAAGTTAGATTTTTAATCATTCTCTGAATCAAACCAATTCAAGCAAAATGGTAATTAATAGTATCTAAAAATACTAAATTTAGGTCAATAGCCACCAAAGCACTTAACTAATGCTGTTATTGATTTTTATCACTACAAGGGTTAAGTTTGAACATATAACAGTGTCATAACCAATTGTGCCATACAATCAGTTTTGATATTCAATGGTTCATATATCAGGAATATAATTGAAAATAAATCCGCAGTGGCGAGGAATCCTGTTGGATCACTCTACAAATTTTTTGTACATCAGATAGATTCCCTACAGATGATTTCATATATTGACTGCTTTCAAGCGACAACTCAACAAAACCAAACAATCAGGAATCAAACATCCAAGTAGGCAATCGGCAAATTTTATACCTACTATACAACATTATAGTATCATTTAAAGGTGAGTTACCTCACTGAAATTCCAGTTATCACTGAGGCATTCTGGTTCCATCTAAAATCGAATAGCATTCGATTTTAGCTTGAAATTCTACAAGCTCCAATCTCCACCAATCCAATTCTATAACGTAGATATCATTAGTACGAATCTGACGCGGCTGACCGCATTCAATTTGGACCTAATATGGAGAAATTATCACATTTATAAGATTTATGAATTAAATAATATATTATTCACCAATTACAATTATTAACTAACTCATCACCTGGTTGATCAAATCCTGGCCTCTAATCCTCCAAACCCAAATCGCGATTGCACAACTCAACTGTTCAATCATTCTCGATCATCAGCACCGCATCGTTGTCCAAGCCGTTACTGCACCTCCACAGACACATCCTCAGACCAAGACGCTTTGACTGCCACCCCAACCGTCGCCTAAGACAGCCTCTGGCTCCACCACAAAATCCATATGTCGGCCACCTTCAGATGCCGATTTCGGCCACCACTAGCCACCTTAAGATGATCCCACCATCCATCTTACTCCCCTTCTCATGGAGCTCCTCTTTGTAGTTGGGATCGAAGTTCAATTGGAACCCCAACAGCTTCGATCTACGTGGACCATTAGACCTTGGGCTACTAGGATTTTCGGAATTTGGGGGGAGGGGCAATAAAAGGGAAAGAAAGAAGGGCCATGGTCCTTATATAAAAAATATTTATGACACTATCCACCCCTAAATATTTCGAACTCCAATCGAGACGTGCTCACTGGTATTCCAAGCTAAAAACCCTATTCCGAACTCAATGGAACTATTTTTGGGACCTAATTCTATCATATACAAAAGTTAGCTTTTTGGTTATTATGTTTTAATTCACTTAATTGAATCACTGCGCGTTACGAGCTTACATGACCTTACGGTGCATCAGATCATCACGAAACTCATTCGCGTGCATTACATTGTTATTCCGGACCTAATGACACTGGTTTCATCAAAATTCGAGACAGTGTCCGGGGATGATAATTTCACACATTAATTAAAAGGAATTATTATTAAAACTAGTTTAATCACTTTTAATTATAAATTAAAAGTTTTATCATTTATTATTTAACAAAAGTTTAAATGAGTTTTCTAAATATTTTATCCAAAATAAATTCATGATTCAATTATTTAAATAATTCTGATACTTTATTATAAAGTGTTCAAAATTCCAGGTTGTTTTATTAAAAATAAATATTCTTATTATTTATTTGTACCGTTTATTATTGCAAATAAATTTACAAAATGAATTTGCATTTATTATTTATTAATTTAAATAAGACAATTAAATCCATTAAATAATTATTCAATTCAAAATCCAGATATTTAAATAACTATTCAAGTATTAAATCCACAATTCAAATATATAAATAATCCCTATATTTGAATTCAAGTTTCTATAACTTAAAAACCAATTATATAAAATTTAAAATTTAGCAAATAACCAAAAATCAAATGACAAAATTCCAATTTGTTACATTCTCCGCTCCTTAAAATAATTTCATCCACGAAAATTCCAAAGGAAGAAAATGTCATCCAACCCTTACCTTTTAAAAATTCCCACCATTTTAACGTTACAAAATCAATTCGTGCAAATGGTTTATTTAAAATTATAAAATCCCTTAAGCTTTCACAAATCAATTAGTTGAAATTCTATTAAATTTCCAAGTCTCTTAAAGCTATGGAAAATTTTGACAGCATCTCCTTTGCGTGGCTCGATCCAAAAAACTGTAACCGGCCACAAATGGCTAAAACCAACAAAAGAAAACAAAGCCCCAAAGTGGCCTCCCATATCTAGGGCTTAAAACCACCAATTAACACCAAATTCTAAATCTACAACTTACCTATTGTCGAGAAACCAAACACTACTCGTGAAACCAAAAGCATCAAACTAGCCTTTGCTTCCATTAACTTGCATCTTACTCAACAAAGAGGATTAAATATAATTGCAATATTAACTATATAACTTGCATTTTCTAATGTCAAAAGCATACAATTATTTTAAGGCCCATACGATGTATATATGTCATCCGCACGAAATATCAAATCCGATCACCCGCTCGATCACATAAATTTCACTTCTGAACTAGTATCGCTCACTCGACTTCCCTAGTGTGGAATTTGATCCGGTTCCTTGATTAAAAATCTCTATTATCCTTGCATAGCCATACACTATGATAGAAAACTTCAGAATGCAATCAAAAACCTATATCCAAAGTTCACCATCAAGAATCTAGTGAAAAATCCTTATTCGGACTAGTGTAAATCACCTCGAAATCATGTGCTCGAATCCGGATCAAAAATTCTCATGCGAATAAAATGATCTACGTACGTCCTACATATTTATTCCAATGATTTCTTAATTACACCCAATTTTTTTTATTCACATTCATTTTTAAATCACTAGTAATTTACACCAATTGGATTTCCATTTAATACTAAATTCATTTATCAAGCATTTCATTATTTAAGTTCATAAACATCTTAAAAAATACAACTTATGTTTATTAATCACTTTAGAACTTAAGTTTACACACATTTCAAAAAGCCACAACTTTATTTTTAAAGCCCTTCCCATATTTAGGTTCCCATTTCTTAATCATCTTTATTTACACAATCATTTCATTTATATATCAAATTCAACTCTACTAAACAACATTTCATTCTATACTAAATGCATATTTGAACAATCTTATAAAACATCACTTATGTAAATAAATATTTCATAACTTATGTTTATATTCGTATAGCACTCTTCTACATCCTAAGAGTATATGTACGATATCAGATTTTTTTTACTTAACAAAAATGTTCAACAAATTTAAAACTTATTTTAATTTATTATCTCATAACTTAAGGGTTACAAAACTCAACTTTTATATTTTCTAACAGAAACATTTAGCTTCAATTCTATATCAAATTTGGAAGTCTTGACTGTCCAAAATCGTTGAAAATTCCATTTCATTTCAATAAAGAAAATTAGCAAACAACATATGATAATGTGATGCACCAACCAAACTACCCTAATGCATATGATACATGGATCCATAAAAATAACTTAACTAGAGACTTGAGAATTAAACATCCGGGTTTTGTTTCAAATCATTTAGAAATAATAATAATAATATACATATCTCCTTTTGTATATCAAACCGTACTTTTAGGACTTTTAAATCACAATGCATTTACCCCAAACAACTCTAAACAAATCACCATGGTAGCATTCCCTCACTTAGAAGCTCGAAAATGAACACCAATAATGCTGCAGTCATCATTAGAATTATTTTCTAGCGACCGAAGTGAGTTCTATGCTTTTTATCTCTTTTTTTAAAATCCTTTAAAATATTTTTATTCAGAAAGGCACTTCCAAATAATACTATTATTATTCTCCTCCAAAAGTTTGAAAAACAATTTTCAAAACATCGAAATTCAAGTTCTCAATTTCTCAGCTTAAATCCCTTTTATTTATAAACTACATTTATAAATCATACTTATATAATTTCACCTTCTCATAAAAAAATCATTTCACAAACGTTACTTTGTTTAAATTATAACAAACAACTTTTATTAAATTAAAATTTAACCCAACATCATCATCGAACGCCTTACAGTCAAATCGTTAAACTGAATTCATAAGGTATTCATATTTGATTTAATCCAACAATAAATGCTCATAAACTGGTCAAGCATAAATAATCAATCAACAAACAATAGTTAATGCTCCAAACTGGGTAAGCAAGGCTAATCAAACAATAAATGATAATAATCAAATACTATCATTTCCCAACAAACAAACATAGTATAAATAACTATATCTATTTCTAAAAAATTGAACTTTTATTTATAAAATATAATCTAGGTAAAATTATTTCATCTACCCATTTCCAAAACAATATTATGTCAATTTGCCTAGTTCAAGTGTTTAGAAACCCCTATCGATATAGTTGTACATTCTGTTTCGACCTGAATTCATAAGACACTCAACCGATAAATCAACATAATATAAAACATTTTTATAGTACTAACAAATACGCGCTCATATATATAATACATTCAAACTCATCCTAGGGTCTCACTTACTCTATCTTAAATGAGTTACCCCACCAAAGCTTAGGTGTTCGCTCAACCTCGCTCTGATACCAAATTATAACGACCCACCTTTTCGACGCTCAAAAGTCGACACTAATACATCCACGGTATTTACGTGCCGAGCATCTAAGCGATGGAAAGACAGATTATTGAGGTGAAAGAAAATAAAAGGCAGAATCTCACATCGTAACGGGTAATCTATAACATACACAATGATCTTTACAAAAGAAAACTGTAATATACATACATCAACCAGAGTAAACCAACCCTATCATCAGCCTAGATAGTTATAACAACATGTCCTTACAACTGTTGATAAATACAAACAAGGAAATGCATCAGAAATGAAATATGAGAATACGTCTTGGAAGCATCCGGCTAATCTCCTAAAGCTCTAAAGCATCCAGATCTAAATCTAAAACATATTGTGGCTGACCTGAGCATTATAAGAAAATAATGCCCGGATCAGTCTGCTAAACCAGCGTGAGTAAATTCAATCCAATCATATTGATTTCTATATTTATAAAACCCTTTCAAAATAAAATATATCTCGTAAGCCCACTCCGCACATAAACACGGAGGAGTTTTTACCTTACGATAACCAAATCTTTTTTATATGAAATCTAGTGATATTATAATAATGTCTAGGGTTTAAAATAGATATTGAATCATAGCCGAAATTGTTATATTAATTAAATTCTAGCATACTAGGTTCTATAATCTAATGGCATGTATTGGAGAATAAATTCCAACAATGGCAAGGTAAGAGACTACCTTCCATACAATACATCTCTAGATAAAATGTACCGGGGTCAGACCCTGAATTTGGTCTACCCCTCCCAACACAGAACCGGCCTACCCCTGAACTTGGATAGTACCGAATATGTCTTCACCCCAGTTGCTTTCTAACCTTAATCGAGAGCACTCATGCACAACCAAATCCATAATATAATGATCTAGAAACGTGATGACACACCCTAATGGGAGCGACCTACATAGCCATGCTGCATCTACCCTGTTTTAACCATTTCCTATGTTGTGAGGCTTGAGGCAATGCTTTTACCTTTCCTATTAGCAAATCCCACTTGTAATGCTAACACTGCCCTCCATAAAGAAATACAATGCCAGCATCCATCCATACAAGTTCATTCTGGGTTTGAACGAAACCGAACGCACTATATCTACTACATCCATTTTTAAATCACCCTTTGGATTAATAGTAAGTAGCCATTGCACTTCAAAGAACTCCATTGTAACGATCCCGGATTTTTCTAAGTTTAAATTGATAACTAATTTAATTTTTGAATAAAATTTGTGAAATAAATCGATAAAGTGATGCGAGTTTCCCCGAATTAAAATAAATTTTGTATAAATCATTTAAATTTAAAAATATTATAAATATTGTATATATGTGAATATATATGTACTTGAGCATATATGAGTAAATTTGAAATAATATATATGTATATATATTTGATTTGAATTTAAAGTGTAAATAAATGGTTTAAAAATGAAAATATAAGATAAAATGTAAAAATATAAAATAAATACATTAGATAAAATTTAACAACAATTAAAATAGAAATTACAGGAAAATGGGCACAGGGAAGAAGTTGTAAAAAAATTTAGTCTTAGGGACAACAAGTTTACTTTTTAGTCTGAAGGACACTTTTTAGTGTAAACAGAAAATGATAGTTACAACTATCATTCTGTGATTTGCACTAGAAAGTGTCCTTCAGCCTAAAAAACAAACTTGTTGTCCCCGAGACTAATTTTTTTTCAACTTTTTCCTTGAGCCTAAAAACCTCTAGAAATTATTTATATTATCAAGTAATATTACAAAGGCAAAATAATAAGACAAAAGAAAAGAAACAAACATATATATATAGTTAAGTATGTACTCATGAAAACAAAGAAAACATTATATATATGCAAGTATGAAAGGGATATTTAAATAAGACCATTAAATCCATTAAATAATTATTCAATTCAAAATCCAGATATTTAAATATCTATTCAAGTATTAAATCCACAATTCAAATATATAAATAATTCCTATATTTGAATTCAAGTTTCTAAAACTTAAAAACCAATTATATAAAATTTAAAATTTAGCAAATAACCAAAAATCAAATGACAAAATTCCAATTTGTTACATTCTCCGCTCCTTAAAATAATTTCATCCCCGAAAATTCCAATGGAAGAAAATGTCATCCAACCCTTACCTTTTAAAAATTCCCACCATTTTAACGTTACAAAATCAATTCGTGCAAATGGTTTATTTAAAATTATAAAATCCCTTAAGCTTTCACAAATCAATTAGTTGAAATGCTATTAAATTTCCAAGTTTCTTAAAGCTATGGAAAATTTTGACAGCATCTCCTTTGCGTGGCTCGATCCAAAAAACTGTAACCGGCCACAAATGGCTAAAACCAACAAATGAAAACAAAGCCCCAAAGTGGCCTCCCATATCTAGGGCTTAAAACCACCAATTAACACCAAATTCTAAATCTACAACTTACCTATTGTCGAGAAACCAAACACTACTCGTGAAACCAAAAGCATCAAACTAGCCTTTGCTTCCATTAACTTGCATCTTACTCAACAAAGAGGATCAAATATAATTGCAATATTAACTATATAACCTGCATTTTCAAATGTCAAAAGCATACAATTATTTTAAGGCACATACGATGTATATATGTCATCCGCACGAAATATCAAATCCGATCACCCGCTCGATCACACAAATTTCACTTCCGAACTAGTATCGCTCACTCGACTTCCCTAGTGCGGAATTTGATCCGGTTCCTTGATTAAATATCTCTATTCTCCTTGCATAGCCATACACTATGATTGAAAACTTCAGAATGCAATCAAAAACCTATATCCAAAGTTCACCATCAAGAATCGAGTGAAAAATCCTTATTCGGACTAGTGTAAATCACCTCGAAATCATGTGCTCGAATCCGGATCAAAAATTCTCATGCGAATAAAATGATCTACGTACGTCCTACATATTTATTCCAATGGTTTCTTAATTACACCCAATTCTTTTTATTCACATTCATTTTTAAATCACTAGTAATTTACACCAATAGGGTTTCCATTTAATACTAAATTCATTTATCAAGCATTTCATTATTTAAGTTCATAAACATCTTAAAAAATACAACTTATGTTTATTAATCACTTCAGAACTTAAGTTTACACACATTTCAAAAAGCCACAACTTTATTTTTAAAGCCCTTCCCATATTTAGGTTCCCATTTCTTAATCATCTTTATTTACACAATCATTTCATTTATATATCAAATTCAACTCTACTAAACAACATTTCATTCTATACTAAATGCATATTTGAACAATCTTATAAAACATCACTTATGTAAATAAATATTTCATAACTTATGTTTATATTCGTATAGCACTCTTCTACATCCTAAGAGTATATATACGATATCAGATTTTTTTTACTTAACAAAAATGTTCAACAAATTTAAAACTTATTTTAATTTATTATCTCATAACTTAAGGGTTACAAAACTCAACTTTTATATTTTCTAACAGAAACATTTAGCTTCAATTCTATATCAAATTTGGAAGTCTCGACTGTCCAAAATTATTGAAAATTCCATTTCATTTCAATAAAGAAAATTTGCAAACAACATATGATAATGTGATGCACCAACCAAACTACCCTAATGCATATGATACATGCATCCATAACTAGAGACTTGAGAATTAAACATCCGGGTTTTGTTTCAAATCATTTTGAAATAATAATAATAATATACATATCTCCTTTTGTATATCAAACCGTACTTTTGGGACTTTTAAATCATAATGCATTTACCCAAAACAACTCTAAACAAATCACCATGGTAGCATTCCCTCACTTAGAAGCTCGAAAATGAACACCAATAATGCTGCAGTCATCATTAGAATTATTTTCTAGCGACCAAAGTGAGTTCTATGCTTTTTATCTCTTTTTTAAAAATCCTTTAAAATATTTTTATTCAGAAAGGTGCTTCCAAATAATACTATTATTATTCTCCTCCAAAAGTTTGAAAAACAATTTTCAAAACATCGAAATTCAAGTTCTCAATTTCTCAACTTAAATCCCTTTTATTTATAAACTGCATTTATAAATCATACTTATATAATTTCACCTTCTCATAAAAAAATCATTTCACAAACGTTACTTTGTTTAAATTATAACAAACAACTTTTATTAAATTAAAATTTAACCCAACATCATCATCGAACGCCTTACAGTCAAATCGTGAAACTGAATTCATAAGGTATTCATATTTGATTTAATCCAACAATAAATGCTCATAATCTGGTCAAGCATAAATAATCAATCAACAAACAATAGTTAATGCTCTAAACTGGGTAAGCAAGGCTAATCAAATAATAAATGATAATAATCAAATACTATCATTTCCCAATAAACAAACATAGTATAAAAAACTATATCTATTTCTAAAAAATTGAACTTTTATATATAAAATATAATCTAGGTAAAATTATTTCATTTACCCATTTCCAAAACAATATTGTGTCAATTTGCCTAGTTCAAGTGTTTAGAAACCCCTATCGATATAGTTGTACATTCTGTTTCGACCTGAATTCGTAAGCCACTTAACCAATAATCAACATAATATAAAACATTTTTATAGTACTAACAAATACGTGCTCATATATATAATACATTCAAACTCATCCTAGGGTCTCACTTACTCTATCTCTAATGAGTTACCCCACCAAAGCTTAGGTGTTCGCTCAACCTCGCTCTGATACCAAATTATAACGACCCACCTTTTCGACGCTCAAAAGTCGACACTAATACATCCACGGTATTTACGTGCCGAGCATCTAAGCGATGGAAAGACAGATTATTGGGGTGAAAGAAAATAAAAGGCAGAATCTCACATCGTAACGGGTAATCTATAACATACACAATGATCTTTACAAAAGAAAACTGTAATATACATACATCAACCAGAGTAAACCAACCCTATCATCAGCCTAGATAGTTATAACAGCATGTCCTTACAACTGCTGATAAATACAAAAAAGGAAATGCAGCAGAAATGAAATATGAGAATACGTCTTGGAAGCATCCGGCTAATCTCCTAAAGCTCTAAAGCATCCAGATCTAAATCTAAAACATACTGTGGCTGACCTGAGAATTATAAGAAAATAATGCCCGGATCAGTCTACTAAACCAGCGTGAGAAAATTCAATCCAATCATATTGATTTCTATATTTATAAAACCCTTTCAAAATAAAATATATCTCGTAAGACCACTCCGCACATAAACACAGAGGAGTTTTTACCTTACGATAACCAAATCTTTTTTATATGAAATCTAGTGATATTATAATAATGTCTAGGGTTTAAAATAGATATTGAATCATAGCCGAAATTGTTATATTAATTAAATTCTTGCATACTAGTTTCTATAATCTAATGGCATGTATTGGAGAATAAATTCCAACAATGGCAAGGTAAGAGACTACCTTCCATATAATACATATCTAGATAAAATGTACCGGGGTTAGACCCTGAATTTGGTCTACCCCTCCCAACACAGAACCGGCCTACCCCTGAACTTGGATAGTACTGAATATGTCTTCACCCCAGTTGCTTTCTAACCTTAATCGAGAGCACTCATGCACAACCAAATC
Organism: Allium fistulosum; assembly: GCA_030737815.1. Taxonomy (NCBI): domain Eukaryota; kingdom Viridiplantae; phylum Streptophyta; class Magnoliopsida; order Asparagales; family Amaryllidaceae; genus Allium; species Allium fistulosum. The sequence goes on along the minus strand of CM060901.1, from coordinate 536,534,153 downwards.
CATAATATAATGATCTAGAAACGTGATGACACACCCTAATGGGAGCGACCTACATAGCCATGCTGCATCTACCCTGTTTTAACCATTTCCTATGTTGTGAGGCTTAAGGCAATGCTTTTACCTTTCCTATTAGCAAATCCCACTTGTAATGCTAACACTGCCCTCCATAAAGAAATGCAATGCCAGCATCCATCCATACAAGCTCATTCTGGGTTTGAACGAAACCGAAGGCACTATATCTACTACATCCATTTTGAAATCACCCTTAGGATTAATAGTAAGTAGCCATTGCACTTCAAAGAACTCCGTTGTAACGATCCCGGATTTTTCTAAGTTTAAATTGATAACTAATTTAATTTTTGAATAAAATTTGTGAAATAAATCGATAAAGTGATGCGAGTTTCCCCGAATTAAAATAAATTTTGTATAAATCATTTAAATTTAAAAATATTATAAATATTGTATATATGTGAATATATATGTACTTGAGCATATATGAGTAAATTTGAAATAATATATATGTCTATATATTTGATTTGAATTTAAAGTGTAAATAAATGGTTTAAAAATGAAAATATATAAGATAAATTGTAAAAATATAAAATAAATACATTAGATAAAATTTAACAACAATTAAAATAGAAATTATTTATATTATCAAGTAATATTACAAAGACAAAATAATAAGACAAAAGAAAAGAAACAAACATATATATATATATATAGTTAAGTATGTACTCATGAAAACAAAGACAACATTATATATATGCAAGTATGAAACCAGACTTGAAGATAAATGATAATCAATGCAAATATCTTTTGCCACCACAACATCTGCTCAGCCACAAAAGAAGGAAAGAAATAAAATAAGCAAGTTTGTACATGATAATTAATACTATCATCTCTAGTACACAAGAGATATACATCAGCCACCGAAATGAAGAAAAAAATATTCATTTGTACATGGCAATTTAATGCAAGCCATCACAACATATTCTATCAGCCTCCACAAAGAAAAAAAAATCTCTGATTTTGTACAAGGACATATCATCATCCAGTACAAATAAAATATACACCCTGTACAAAGTTTTATACCCAGTAACTTCATTTTCCATATCTCCATCATTTCTTCAATTCATTTTCGTTCCATTAAAACTGAGAAAAACTAAAGTATACCATCATCAAAACTCAAACAAAAATTCAACTGCAAACAACAATCAAATTTGCCTGCATTTTCAAAGCCTGCAAGCAAAATTCAAATCAAAACCTGCATGCAAATCTAAACAACAAAGCAACTCAAGTTTAAAACAAAGGCATTCAAATGCAAGGTTTTTAAAGCTAAAGGATTTCAGTCTTCAAACTATTTTTCAAATCTGGGTGCTCTGTCTTCTGTTTAAAAGGTGAGTAAACTCATTTTTAACCCAAGATCTGTTTGAATATTTGTTTGCATGTGATCATCTGGGTAGTTATGAATAACTATACTTGTATGGTAATGGAAGTATGCCTGTATATATGTATGCCCTCTGTGTATATATCTGGAATTAGCAAGAAGGCCTCTGTTAACAAAATTTACAGGTCTTAATTAAGTTCAAAATTCAATTCCACCTTCCTCAATCATTTCTAGCTTGTGATGTTAAGACAAAACATGTTTAAAATCACCCTAACTTAATTTTAAAAATATATTTTCAAGATAATATGAAATGGTTTTGTTTGGAATTAGGAATATAGTGGAAATTCAAACTTTATCCAATTTTCAACCTACATGAATTTAAGATTCATTTATATAATCCTAATCCATTTCGAAAATGATGATTTTTAAAACAAAAATCAAGTTTTTTAGTTACGAATTAAGGTCGTACTTATTGGATGAACGGAAAATGGGTTTTCGTGAGTTTCTGGTGATTGGCAAAATTTCGAAGGTCGAAACTTGGCATGGAGGTGCTGGAATGATCATTGATCATAGGAAAAATGCAAGATAATTTTTTTATTCATCAGGGATGAAGATTTAAGGCGATCTAGGGTTTTACCCTGTGTTTTGTTGGTTGAAATCGTGAGGCATTTGCGTCGTCGTCATCGCGTTTCAGACGATCGGACCGGGGGCGATGAATTTGTGGTTGAACGGTGGAGCTCTGGTAGTGATCGCGGGGTCGCTGATGATCTGTGGTGGCGGTACGAGGAAGTTTGTGGTGATCGAATTCTGAGGTTGGATTAAGTTCCTCGATTTCGAATTCATCGTGGATTCGACGAATTGGTTGGCCTGAGGATGTGAGTTGATGGACGGCGACATGTGGGAGGTGGTAGCGTCGATCGTCGTGGCTCCGGCATCTCGTGCACGTGCACGTTTGGGTCGATGTGTCACTGGTATCAGTTTTATTGTTTTTGAGGTTTTCTTCGGGTTTGTCTCGGGGATAAGGGAAGATGGCTCGGGGTTGTTTTCGAGTACGTGAGCGAGTGTTTTAAGGTATAACAGTTTTTAAAAATTTAAACTAAATTTTAAAAAGAAAGAGGAAAGGAAGCTCGAGAAAATGGAAGGGAAACTCTGGTTTGGTCTCGGGAGAATGACGAGTTGGCTCGGGTTTTGTCTCGAGTATTTGATGTTACAAATTTAAACTTTAAACAAAATCAAGTTAAACATTTCTTAACAAATTCCTTTAAAAATAATTATTTGTTTAAGTTTGAAATTAGTTAAAGGTTTTTAAATGAATTATATTAAAGTAATTAAGTTTAAAGTGGTTTAATATATATAACCGTTATTTTTAATAAACTTTGAATTTGATTAAGGTCAATTAGTTAATCAATGTGATTAATTAATGAATGTGATTAGTTAATTAATGTGATTAATTAATGGGTAATTAATGAAGGTGATTAAATAATTACTTAATTGAAAGTAATTAGTGGTTAATTAATGGAAGTAATTAAGGAGTAATTAATTAGTTATTGTGATTAACTAAGAATAATTAATTAAACTGTTTAATTAATTAATTTATATCAAATGATTTGTAATTAATAAATCAGGATTGGATAATTAATTCATAAGTAATTAATTTAATTGGAAATAAATTGAATTAATTAGGATTAAACAATTAATTAATCCTGCTTATAAATGATTATTGAATGTTGACCTTACTTATGAATGTTTGGATTTTATTGGATGTTGAATTGTTTGATATTCCTGATCTGTGATGCTTAGTGATACATCCTGATTTGTGTTGTGATCTGTAATGTAATTTATTTATCTGGGATGAATGCAATATATTATCTGTAATATTTATATATATATATCTGTGATCCGTGAATAAAAGATAAGGGTTTTAGTTATACCGCTTATCAACTATATTTCTGCATTTTGATCTGTGATGATTTATTGATGTTGCACTATCGTGTGTTAAACCCCCGGACTACACCTTACACACACAAATGTGGATTTCACGAGGAAATCGGTTAAGTCACAGATGATTTAAATTTAATATTTTTGAAATTGAGTTGGAATCATAACACTTTAATATAAATTGAAATGGATTTGGGTTAAATGTTAAAACTTTCGAAAAGGAGTTTGTAAGATATAAGTTATTTTAAATAATTTAATAAAGCTTCCAATTTAAATAATTAAATTTGAATTTGAATTCAAGAGTTGGAATTGAATTCTATAATTGGAAATTATGGTTAAAGATGTTATAAATGTGTTTATATGAATTTGAACCATTTTAAAATATTGGTTTGAGAATTTGAATCTAACCCAAAGACTTTAACTCGTATAAATGAATCAGATTTTCCGAAATGAAAACTGTTTGTTTTCAAACGATAAAAGCTTTCATATAAGAAGTGAAATTTCCAATTTGAATTAAAGGAATTTCAAGTTTGAATTGAAAAATGGTTTTCCAAGTTATGAGTGAATTCTTTTTGAAAGCTATGAATTGAATCTGTTTATTTTTAACAGATTTAAAAATGGTGATTTGTTTAAACCATTCGAAATGGAATTGTTTTGAAAGCTATAAATTAAATCTTGATTTAAAGATTTAATGAGTTAATCCAATTGAAATGGAAATTGATTTGGGAAATCTGTGAATGAATCTTTGTGAAACTAAGTGAAATTTGTGAGATGAATCTTTTTATGTAAAAGATTAAATGGTAATGTGTTTAAACCATTTAAAAGAAAGATTTTGGGTAATAAGTTGTGACTTAACTGAAATCCCAATATCCATATATTTTTAAATATTGCGCTCATTATTCGGTTTAGCCGGGAGAGGACCTTTGTGTCATATAACCCATTCCGAAAAATGATACGTCGTATATGGATAACATTTGAAGACCGGTGTTGAAGACCGGGTATTTGCGAGAACGATAGGATAACCTATCGATTGTCTCTGCACTGAGTTGCTCCGGTATAGAGATTTCCTAAGTGATGGGAAATCCGATCGGGATTGTGAATGCCCGGATTGCAAGGGCTTCTTTGGAAGTGCCTTCGGTTCTGTTCGAACCCGGAACAGACTTGTATGGTTACATGTCTGACACTACACTTTGAGATATAAAGCTAATTTCTTTCAAATACATTTCTGTTGGTGGTGGATAATTTATTCTCTTAGCTTAACACCCTTCTTTGAGACGTACGAGCTCAGAGGTTATGTAGTTGAAGGTTATCAGTGATATACTCCCAATTTGGTAGTGTGGCATGCTGAGTGTTGCTGTGTGATGATTATTTATTGATCATTTGTTGATCAAAGCACGGCTTTGTGAAAAAGCGTAACTTTGTGGACGAAACCTCATCGGACCTCACAGACCGGAAATGGTCGAAACAGGAATGATGCGGTAAGGTTGTGAGGGTCGCTCCCTTTAGGGTATGTCATTTCCTTCTGGAAAAGGGTGGTATCAGGTATGGAGCCCTGGTATTTAACCTATGTGGATACTCCAATCTCATTTACTGTGTGATTGTTGTTTGATCGAGGCGCCTCGGATAAAGGTCCCAAAGGACCGGGGGGGTGGCATACTCAAGAAGTAGTTACCTAGTTACAGAGGCAACCCGGCCTTGTGTTGGCAGAGAGCCGGGTAGGTTCTCAGGACGTCCCGCCAGAGACGTACCCATGTGGCAGTAGGAAGTTCCTTAGCCTGACCATTTGTTGGAAATCCAAAGAAACAATACGAACCTTGTACGGTTTTAGTTGTATAACCTGCTATGGAATGTGACGGTAACCTGCTATTGAATATAGTAGTTATAGTAGGCATAGTGTGAAATGCCTATGTTGGATAAGATTAATATTATACTTTCGAAATGTTTTCTGCACTATGCACTAATAATAATAATCCAATGATTTTGCGTAGTAAGCATGTTTGACTATCATAAGAAGAAATCTCCTCCAATTCTGCGTTTGCATTGTGTGTGTGGCGGGAAGTCTTATGGTAGTTTCATTTTCCAAAAGCATTGCGGATTTCAATGTTTAAAACTCTTTTGTTGTTTGTTTAAAGATAAACTGTTTTTGTTGCTTACACCAGTCCCATGACTGACTCAGAGTTTATTGTTCCCTTCCTAAACTCTGGGAGCCCATCATTTTCCACACGGGCAGTCTAGAGTTGGGTTTTTCAGATAGTCAGGTTTAGTAGATTATCTGGAGCTAGTTCACTTCATCGGAGTGGATGACTGCACTTGCTTATCTTGTGCATCATGATGGTGGTTCGAGCTGATGTTGGAGTTATTGGACTCATTCTCTTTTGTAGATTATTTAGAGTTATCTCTTCTTTTATTTCCGCTGTATCATTATCATATCTCTGATATTGTTGTATCATATTGATATCATTGTTGTATATCATTCTGGATATTATATTTATTGGAGTTGTATATGATATCATCTATTTCTTTATTCCGCTGTGTTGTTATGCTTACTGTGTTATAAGCTCCGGGAAGCCAGATTCGGCGTTTGAATCTACGGAATTTGAGTACAAGTGAAGTACGGGTGCCGATTTTCGAAGGCCGACTTTTTGGAATCTTACATCCGTCTTCAATCATCTTCAAGGTGCTTACCATTAAAATGTTTATGTCAGTTCGAAGTGGTTTTCGAATAACTTATCCAATCCTGGTCTCTTCGAACTGAGAATGGTAGTTTAAAACTGGCTAAGTATATTAGTCAATTATTTAACTATCAAATAAAATAATAATCCAGTCAGGGCTTTATTTCCAAAGGGAAACCAACATCGGTTAGCGTATAAGCAATCAGTAATCTCTTTAATTAATCATTTCTTTAATTGAAAATCACTTTGTAAATACTTGTATCAAAATACTTCCACAAAGATATATTTGCAAATCCATTATATTCCTTCAATACTTGGGAAAATATCCATATACTTATCTCAATGGTATAAGTAATTTCACAAAAAATTGAGAAAGATTTCCTTTAGTGTTAAGTATGGAAAGATGTTTCCCATACCATCGTAATTATTTAAAAATCATTTATGGAAAGCAATCTCATCTTCTTTTATAAATTCCATTTATACAATTAAAAAATCAACTATAAAACTCCTTTTATAAATCTCTAAAACAATTTATAAAACTCTTTTATAAATTTCTAAAACCATTTATATAATTATTTTCTTTTATAAAACTTCTTATAAAGATCCTTTATAAAAATCCCTTCTAAAATCCGTTATAAAAGTCCTTTATAAATCCTTTATAAAATCACATATAAATCCAAAACTCCATTTTCATTTATAAACTCTTTAATTAAATGAAATTCCTTATATAAATCAACATATTACATATAAATACAATTAATCGGATAAATTAATTAACTTCAAATATCATAAATAAATTATAAATAATTTTCCCAACTATACTAATAACAAAATTAATTTTCTTTAAAACAACATTAATGAAATAATTAATTACCTTTAAACAATCATTGATGAAATGGTTTATTTACTTCAAAAACATTGTTATTACAATAATTAATATTTTCAGACATTATCAATAAAGCAATAATACTTAATCTTCAAAACATTATTATAATAAATAACAATTAACTTCCAAAACATTAGTAATAAATAGTAATTATTAATTTCAAAACATTATTAATAAATAATAATTATTATTTCCAAAACATTATTATATAATAATAATTATTAGCAACAAACATTATAAATAAATAATAATAATTTAATTCAAAACATTATTATTAAACTACTTTAAACAATATTAATTATATAAATAAATAATTTTAAACAATACTAAAATATAAATAAACCACTTTTAAAACGTTTTTAAACGGTAGTTAACCAATTTCAAAACTTTTCTAAATGATTTAGAAAGGATAAATAAAGAGGTTGGAGTAAAATAGAGAAGCTTCAAAACCCATTTAAACAAAATATTCCAAAAAACGCAAAAGACGGATTTTAAATCATTCTCCGAATCAAACCACTTTTAAGCCAAACATCGGTTAATAGTATTGCAAAATACTAAATTGAGGCCAATAGCCACCAAAGCACTTAACCAATGTTGTTATTGATTTTTATCACTAAAAGGGTGATGTTTGAACATATAAAAATGTCATAATAGTGCCATATAATCAGGTTTGATATTCAATGATTTATACAACAGGAATATAATTGAAAATAAATCAATAGTAACGAGGAATCCCATTGGATCCCTCTATGAATTTTCTGTACATCAGATATATTCCTTTCAAATGATTTCATATATCGACCGCTTTCAAAAGCGACAACTCAACAAAACCAAACAATCAATAATCAAACATCCAGGCAGGAAATCAACAAGTTTTATATCTACTATACAACATTATAGTACCATTTAGAGGTGAGTTAACTCAGTGAAATTCCAGTTATTGCCGAAGCGTTCTGGTTCTATCTAAAATTGAACCAATCCAATTCAATACTATAAGCGTTCGATTTTAGCTTATAATTTTACAAGTTCTAATCTCTACCAATCCAATTCAATAACGTAGATATCATCATTATGAATCTAACATGACTGACCGCGTTCAATTTGGACCTAGTATGGACAAGTTATCGCATTTATAAGATTTACGAATTAAATAATATATTATTCACTAATTACAATCATTAACTAACTAATCACACAGTTAATCAAATCCTGGCCTTCAAGCCTCTAATCCCAAATTGCAATTTCCTAACCCGACTACTTCGTCATTCTCGATCACCAGCCCCGCCTCGCTGCCCAAGTCGCCGCACCTCCATAGACACCTCCCAAGACCAAGACGCTTTGATTGCCACCTAAATGCTGCCTAAGACGACCTCTAGCTCCCCTACAAAATCAAAACGTCGGCTACCTTCAGATGCCAATTTCGGCCACCGCCAGCTACCTCATGATGATCCCACCATCCATCTTACTCCACTCCTTAAGGTGCTCCTCTTTGTAGTTGGGACCGAAGTCCCATTCGAACCCCAAAGTCTCTGATCAACGTGGACTATTATATCTTGGGCGGCTGGGGTTTTCAGAATTTGGGGGGAAATAAAAGGAAAAGAAAGAAGGGCCATGGTCCTTATATAGAAAATATTCACGACACTATTCACCCTAAAATATTTTGAACTCCAATCGAAACGTGCTCACTGGCGTTCCTAGCTAAAAACCCTATTCCGAACTTAATAGAACTATTTCCGAGACCAAATTCTATTATATACAGAAGTTCACTTTTTAGTTATTATATTTTAATTCACTTAATTAAATCACTATGCATTTCGAGCCCGCACGACCCTATAGTGAATCAGATCGTCACGAAACGCGTCGGCGCATATCACTTTATTATTCCGAATAATGGCACTGGTTTCGTCAAACTCCAGGATAGTGTCCCGGGATGATAATTTCCCACTTAAATAAAAAGAATTATTATTAAATCTAGTTTAATCACTTTTAATTATAAATTAAAAGTTTACTATTATCATTTATTATTTAAGAAGAGTTTAAAAGAGTTTTTGAAATCATTTTGTCCAAATTAAATTCAAGATTCAATTATTTAAATAATTCCGATATTTTATTACAAAGTGTTCGAAATTTCGGATCGTAATATTAAAAGTAAATTTTCTAATTATTTATTCGAATCATTTATTATAACAAATAAATTTACAAAATGAATCCACTGTTAGGCTTGTCAACGGATAATTTCGAATGCAGATAGTGTCATGTCTGCATCCGCATCCGAAATCATTTTCGGATATCGGATATCCGCATCTGCGGATACGGACGGATATCTGATAATTATCCTATCCGCTAACGACCGATAAATCAAGAAATATAAATGGAAAATTTTAGTTTAACATAAACTTTTTTCAATCCCACTGATTATAAAAGCGTTATAAATAAACAAATATAATTAAAATAAATAGTTTTGAGCAGTTAATATGCATTTAATGCATATAATTTAAAATTCTAACTTAATAAAACCATAAATAAATATATTTCACTGTACTAAAATACACATAATTTAGACTATAATCTTGAAAAATACCGGACGGATAATTTTTGGATGTGGATGTCTTCATATCCGCATCTGTATCCGTTTTTCCGGATGTCGGATATTTATCTGCTTTTCGGATGTGGATGCAGACAAATTTCAGATTTTTCAAGTATCTATTGACAGCCTGTTAACCCTCTTTTGGTTAACGATCTAGCGACCTATGGGGAGCAGCGACCTAACGACTTACGAAGATAGCGACCTAATGGCTCAAGCATTCCGCGACCTAGCTACAGAAAGAACTAAACGACCTAAGGAAGCTAACGACCTAACTACAGAGACGACTTAACGACCTAAGGGGTTAGCGACCTAGTGGCTCCAGTCCTTAGCGACTTAAAGCATATGCGACCTAAGATATGCTGCGACCCACCAACCTAAGAAGCCAACGACTTAAGGAGTTCACGACCCAACGTCCTAGCAATGTAACGACCTAGCGAGCTAAAGCAGAGAAAAGTTTCACAACCTATCTTAGGTCGCTCACGACCTATCTTAGGTCGCTCACGACCTACTGACTCGTTCAGACAAAACTCAGTGTAGTTCAGACAAGACCCACGACCTATCTTAGGTCGCTCGCGACCTACGACCTAACTTAGGTCGTTCATAACCTAAGACTTGGATATAGAATCTTGCCCAGAATCTCCCCTATAAATACGGCCTTAACTCCAATTAGAGGGGGACTTTTTCCGATCATTCTCTCAAGCGCCGTTACTCTGCAGAATTCTTAACTCATCCAACACTGAAAGAACTCCAACACCAAAGACACTACAACGAGCTTCAAGAGAGATCTTGCACATCCGACATGGATTCAACGAGTCTCATCATCGAAGTTTGAGCTACTAGTCTGAAGTTTTTTGGAACCGAAGTGTATTGTGTTTTGAAGTGCATTGTATCAACTTGTAACCAAATCAGCAATAAAAGAATATAAAGTGGACGTAGGCTTAATTACGAGCCGAACCACTATAAAATCGTTGTCTTTTACTGTTTTCTGCTATTTTCTGCTTATATTTTGTTCCCGTACCAACGGGTGGTGCTTTCACATTACTACTACACACACCGGGTGTTAGCGTTCACTTTTTAGCGTTAACATTTTGGTGCTTTCACTGAGAATTGAACTCAGGGATATTTTTATCATTGCTTCGCAAAGACTTGTTGAAAGGATCTCCTTAAAAACCAGAAGTCTGTCTGAGATCATGGCTCCTGGAAGAAAGAGTAGATCTACGAGGTCCGGAAATGCTAATGATAGGGCTGCTTCTTCTCCAGCGCCGAACCAGGAGACTCCTACTATTGGAGTCACAAGGGCCGAACTTGATGATGTGGTTTCTGGACTATACCAACAAATGGAAACTCAAAATGCTATTATGATGGAAAGGTTGAACGCCCTGCTCGGGGCAAACCGACAACCAGAAAATGCTGAACCAACCTTTGCTGAACAAACTCATGATTCCCAAGACAAAGATATTCCTCAAAGAGCAGCTGGCTTTACCGAAGGGGCACCTCCCCAAGCTGGAGGATCAAGGCCGCAGCCGCCTCTTCGCGAACGTTTGTTCACACAAACTTCAGAAAAAGTGGCAGACGTCTGCCCGGCAAGGCCTCTGAATGATGAGGAATATCTATCAGGAATGGTTTGCCATATTATGAAAGAAAGTATGCAAAGGAATGAAGACAAAAATGACTGGGGGTTAGCTCCAAGCAAGACTCCGTTCATTGAAAGAATCCTAAAAGCTGAGTTTCCAAGAAAGTTCGTTCCTCCTACTATCCCAGCCTATCGAGGAACAAGTGACCCTAATCAGTTCTTGTATAAATATGACTGGCATATGACAGGTGCCAGGGCAACAGATGAAATTAAATGTTGATATTTTCCTATCTACCTGGAAGGAGTGGCTCTACTCTGGTTTATAAAGCTACCGGTCTGGTCTGTGGATCAATTCTCTGATTTGACCCGTAAATTCAAGGACCAGTTCAGGTTGTATGCTACGAAAGCCAAGGACATAATGTCACTGTCCAGCCTAGAACAAGCTTCCGGCGAATCTATCAAATCCTTCTTGAATCGCTTTAACATAGCCTTGGCCGAGGTAGATAACGCTGAACCCCGTATGATCCTAACTTACTTGATGCGTGCCATCGATAAAACAAGTGAGTTCGGAAAATGGTTGAAGATGAAAGAACCAAATTCGTTGGAAAAGTTTTATAAAAAGGCTGATGAATTTATGCGTCTGGAAAATCTTCCTACACCAGCAAAGGTGGTTGTTGCTGAAATTCAAAACAACAGCGTAGCTGAAACTCCTAACAAGAAAGAATCTGGTGGTCAGAAAAGGGAAAATAATGGTGGGAACAAACAGAAAGACATGAAGAAACCACGCTGTTTTTCAGATTTTACCCCTTTGACTGAGACTCCAGAGAAGATCTTCTTCGCAACAAAGGATACCGTCAACTACCCAGAGCCACCTAAGATGAAGCTTGGAAAAAATTTCATGCCTAACGGAAGATTCTGCCCGTTTCATAATCAGCCTGGCCATGACACCAACGAATGCCGCCATCTAAAGAACTTGATTGAAGAACTGTTGAGAGAAAATAAACTGCAATAGTATGTTAAGAGAAATAGAAGTGATCCTGCCTCATCTTCTCAGGGGCAACAACCTCTTGCTCGTCAATCTGGTTCGGGTGAAAAGGATGTGGTTCAAGAATCTGAAAGGCCTGTAATTAATGTAATCACAGGAGGTCCACATCCAGCAGGCAAAAGTTGGGGAGAGATGGAAAGATATGCTCATGCCTTGAGACATGCCCCCAAAAGAGGAAACTGTCTTTGTTTTAGAAGATGCGGTGCCTTCGAAACAACAAAGAACTTGTCACGATGACATCATATTCAGAGCCAGAGATTCTATGGGAATTGCATCTCCTACCATGGATCCGTTGGTGATGACCGCTGGAATCGGACCGGCTATTGTGAGAAGAGTGCTTGTTGATTGCGGCGCTTCTTGCAATATCCTCTTCAAGAAGACCTTTGACCAAATGAAGATTCTGATGGCTGATGTTCAAGTTTCTTCACACAAGATTGTCGGGTTCACTGGGGAACCGAAACAACCCATCGGAACCATAGACTTATTTGTAGAACTTGGTGAAGGAGAGAGAAAAGTGGCCCGTAAACAAACATTTGTTATTGTGGATGAATTTTCTGCTTATAACGCCTTCTTGGGACGACCAACTCTCGCTGCATTCAAAGCTATTCTCGCCCCATGGTGCCTAACCATGAAATTCCACACTGACAATGGGTTGGTGTTTTGAAAGGAGATCAGGGTGGTGGGCACAAGTGTTATCTCACAGAGTTGCGAGAGGCAAAGAAGAGAGAAATGGGGAAAGGTGCGGCAGCTCCGCTCCGCATCAAAGAACCCACCTTGAAGCAAGTACGGGGTGGACCCTGCACTGGAGAGCACAGTGGTGCACGAAAAGAAATCGATCCCAGGAAAACCAGTGCAGGGGAGAATAGAGTGGTGCCAGTAGAAGTAACGGTACCAGTACCTGTTGACCAGAAGGACCCAAACAAAGTGCTAAACGTAGGTTCACAACTCAGTGTGACAGTTCAAAATATGCTGATATCATTTTTGAAAGCAAATCTGGATGTATTCGCTTGGAGTCATGCTGACATGTGTGGAATATCTCCAGAAATAGCAGTGCATGCCTTAAATATTGATCCAAAGTTCACACCAGTAAAGCAGAAGAGAAGAACCCAAGGTCTTGAAAGGTCAACAGCATTGAAAGAAGAAGTAGATCGGCTCATGGAGAATGACTTCATCAAAGAATCCACTTATCCAAATTGGGTTTCTAATCCAGTGTTGGTTAAAAAGGCGAATGGAAAGTGGAGAGTATGCATTGATTTTTCAGACTTGAACAAGGCATGCCCTAAAGATTGTTTTCCATTGCCCAGAATCGATCAGTTGGTGGATGGAACAGCCGGGCATGAACTATTGTCTTTTATGGATGCTTACTCAAGGTACAATCAAATCATGATGCATGAGCCAGATCAGGAGGACACGAGCTTCATCACCGATGTGGGTCTTTATTGCTACAAAGTTATGCCTTTTGGATTAAAAAATGCAGGGGCAACTTATCAAAGACTCGTGAATGCCATGTTCAAACCTCAACTTGGCAAGACTATGGAAGTATACATCGATGATATGCTAGTGAAGTCAAAAAAGGCAGTAGACCACATGGACCATCTGGAAGAAATGTTCGCAATCCTCCAAAAGTATGGAATGAAATTGAATCCTCTGAAATGTTCATTTGGGGTTGAGTCCGGAAAATTCTTAGGTTTCATTATGAGTGCTAGGGGCATTGAAGCTAATCATGCTCAGATCACTGCCTTAAGAGAAGTTAAACCCCCTAGAACAAAGAAGGAATTGCAAAGCCTCAACGGGAAGGTCGTTGCTCTGAGTCGATTTATCTTCAAAGCCATAGACAAATGCATTCCTTTCTTTGATGCTCTGAAGAAAGGAAAGAAGAATTTCGAATGGACTCCCGAGTGTCAAAAAGCTTTTGATGAGCTAATTCATCATATGGAAACGCCTCCAGTACTTTCTAAACCTGATAATGGTGAAGATCTATTCATATACTTAGCAGTTTCATCCCATGCTCTCAGTGCAGCGTTGGTACGAGAAGACGCAAAAGTTCAGCATCCAGTTTATTACATCAGCAAAAGGTTCACTGGGGCAGAGATGAATTATTCAAAGTTAGAAAAGCTCGCCTATTGTCTATTGATCGCTTCCAGAAAGCTGAGGCCATATTTCAAGGCTCATCCTATTAAAGACCTCACTGATCAACCTCTTAAACAAGTCCTATTCCGCCCAGAAACTTCGGGTCGTCTTTTGAAATGGAATATTGAACTCAGTCAGTATGATATCACCTACCATCCCCAAAAAGCAATTAATGGACAAGCTTTAGCAGACTTCATTATAGAATGCAAAGATAAAGGTGACAGTGAGGAAGAAGTGATGACTAAGATTCTGATCCAATGGAAATTGTATGTCGATGGTGCAAGAAACGATTACTGTTCCGGAGCCGGGGTCGTGCTTGAAACCCCCGAAGGACGATCGTTATGTTATGCATTGAGATTAGAATTTCCTTCGACAAATAACGAAGCCGAATACGAAGTTCTTATTTCCGGTCTAAGGATAGCTAGAGAACTGAGCATCAGAGTGTTGCAGATCTTCAGTGATTCCCAACTAATTGTATGCCAAGTCAAGAAAGAGTTTCAGACTAAAGGAGGAAATCTGCCTGCTTACCTATCAAAAGCTTGTGAACTTCTCGATGATTTTGATCATTATACAATAAATCATATTCCCCGGGAAGAAAACATGAAGGTAGATTCTCTCATGAAATATTCAAGTTCTGGGGAAGCCCAATTATTGGGATTGGTCCCTGTAGAAGTCTGGACGGCTCCAAGTATTGATGAGATGGATATTGACTGGATCATGGCTGTATCTCAAGAACAGGAATCATGGATGACTCCAATCAATGAATATCTGCTCAACGGCTCCTTACCAGAAAACTCAAAAGAACGTCAAAAGCTCCTAAGAAAAGCTCCATGATATGTGATTCAAGGAGACCATCTGTACAGACATGGATTCTCGATGCCATTACTCCGATGTGTAACTAAAGAAGAGGCTAAAACAATCTTGACTGAGGTGCACGGAGGAGAATGTGGAGATCATTCAGGTGGTCAAACTCTTGCCAAGAAAATTCTTCGCTATGGTTATTTCTGGCCGGATATTAATCGAGATGCTGCTAGCTACTCCCGAAAGTGCGACAGATGCTAGAGATTTTCAAAAATCCCAAGAGCATCTTCTACCATGCTAACAAAGATGGTCAGTCCATGGCCATTCGTAATTTGGGAAATAGATCTTATTGGGCCTATCCTGATTGCCAGATCCGGAATCAAATATGCCATCGTTGATGTTGATTATTTCACTAAATGGGCTGAAGCAGAACCATTAGCTACTATTACCTCTAAAAAGATGATAAATTTTGTAACAAAAAATATCATTTGCAGGTATGGTGTGCCTCAGAAGATAATAACAGACAATGGTACACAATTCGAAAGCGAAGAATTCCAGGAATTTTGCAGACGATTCAAAATCCGAAAAATCTTCTCAGCGGTGGCTCATTCGCAGGCAAACGGGCAAGTGGAAGCAGTGAACAAAATCATCAAATCAACCATCAAAAAGCAACTAGAAAAAGCAAAGGGTGGTTGGGTTGATAAGCTACCACTAGCACTATGGGCATACAGAACTACCCACAAAACTACGACTGGGCACACTCCATTCTCATTAGCATGCGGATCGGAAGCAATGATTCCAGTGGAAATAGAAGTCCGCTCACACAGGAGAGTTCATTTCAACCAAACTGAAAATAAAAAGCTGCAGCTTGAAGCACTTGACTTACTTGATGAAAGAAGGAAGGAAGCCGAACTCAGAGTTGCAGCTCAACAGCAAAAAATAGCCAAGCACTTCAATTCTAAAGTTCGCCAACGCAGCTTTGAAATTGGAGATCTAGTCTTGAAAAGGATCATGACAGCAACCGGAGTGTTTGGGCCAAACTGGGAAGGGTCGTATGTCATAGGTGAAAAACTTCTTGATGGCACTTTCAAACTCGCAACTGTTGAAGGAGATCCAATCCCGAGAGCCTGGAACAGCAATCACTTGCGTCCATATTTTACTTAGAAGCAATGCTTAAATTTGTAAAATGACTATGAATGTATAGTGCTTGTATTGTAAGCCATTGTAAAAGCAGTGCAAAGTGATAATAAAAACTATAAAGTGGATGTAGGCCCAATTCTTGGCCGAACCACTATAAATCTTGTGTCTTTTATTATTTTAAATTGCCTATCCTATTTCGATGTGCAAATATTTTAAGAGTGTTGCTAAAATATCGATTTAATATTGCAGGCAATCAAAGCAAAAATTACCTATCCAACACGTCACAAACTCAAGTGATTCCCATAAATCACTCAACAAACAAATGTCAAGCCACAAAAATTCCAGATTTAATTCCTACAAACGGTTAATGATTCCACCAAAGGGGCACCTTCCCAAGAGGAAGGCACCAGACCCTTGCTAACTGACTGTGATCGTTTGTACAAACAGACATCCGGTTAAGTGGCTTGCATCTGCCCGTGGATTCACTCGACCACGAAATTCACTTTTCTGGAAAAATCAAACAGCTTGTCAAAGAAAAGAATATAAACTTGAGAATGACAACGAGGAATCGCTTGGCGACAGTGGATGCAAAGGCACAGATAAGCAGACAAAAAACAACCAAAATGGAATCTTGTTTTTCACCCAAGAATGTTGGTGGGACTACCCAAGAGGGCACCTTCCCAAGATAGAAGGTTTCAGGCCCTTGATTACTTGATTGCGATCATTTGTGCAAACGAATATCCAGTCAAGTAACTTGCATCTGCCCCGTGGACCTACTTAACTGTGAGATGCAAACTTCCTAGCAAACCAAATGAAGACCTCTTCGTAAGCAAAAAAATTGCTTCGGAGCCACAAGCCCTCTTCGGAGGCACATTTCACCAAGCTTGAAGTGCCAAACCAAAGCCCTCTAACGAGGCACAAGCCCTCTTCGGAGGCACACAAACGAAGACCTCTTCGTAGGCAAAAAATTGCTTCGGAGGCACACAAATGAAGACCTCTTCGTAGACAAAAAATTGCTTCGGAGACACAAGCCCTCTTCGGAGGCACACAAACGAAGACCTCTTCGTAGGCAAAAAATTGCTTCGGAGGAACAAGCCCTCTTCGGAGGCACAACTCTTCGGAGGAGCCCTCTCCCGAGGCACACTTTTACTCTCAACAGTGAAGTATTAAACAAAGCCCTCTAACGAGGCATGTCTAATATATCAAAACATTCTTCAGAATCCCGCTTCAAATACGAAGCGTACTCTATTAAAAGCAGAATAATTTTTCCTCAAAACGAAAGAATTATTCTCTAAAATAAGAGTACAGGTCTTTTCAGAATATTGCAGTAAGCCGTGGTATGGGGGCATAATATAGCTAAATTAATAAAAACAACGCTCAAACATCATACCACGAACTCTCTGCAGTATTATATAAAGTAAATAAAGAAACTTGTGCAAAAACAAGGAATAAATGCGTTCACACATATACTAACAAGAAACTGTACAAGTAAAAAGAACAATTTTATTCCATACTATAAAGTTTTTTGTACATATGCAGGTTTCAAGCGGAGACCGGTATCCGCACAATCTCCGGTCAATACAAGCAAAAAGCAAAATAAGAAGCGTAAAGTTCAACTCATCACTCCCTCTTCCCGCCACCTTTAGAGCCTTTGCCCAGCTTAATGATTAGTTTCTGAATCCGGCGATGGCGGGTCGGGGAAGAAGGAGAAGGAGGCGCAACTGGATCTTCTTCAACTTTTTTTTCACCAGCTGAAGTGCTTTTCTTCTTCTTCCTCATTGCGTGCTTCCCTTTCCTCTTCGAAGAAGACTCACTTCCCGGAGTAAGCAACGCAGAAAGCTTTGTGTCATCGTCAAGAGACTGCTCCGGGGTCTTCTCACTGTCCTCAAATTCTTCCGCCTTCTGCTCTTGCGAAGCGGGTGGATCCTCCAAGCCTTGAAGGGCCTCTATTTGCTCTTCCTGCGATCCCGGCTGAGAAGCAGGAGTGATCTGAAGGGATGGAGGAGGAACAGCTAGAAGTGGAGAAGTTTGCACAGCATTCAGTGTTTTCGCTACAGAAGAAAAGAAGTTAAAATCAGTATTCTCCGAAAAAAGAGAAGATATTGGATCATCAGGACTTAAGTAATAAGTGATGAATTCATCGATCTCAGTTGAACCGAATGAATCGAACGAGTAGTCTACTTGAGCTAGGTCAGACTTGGAGTTACCTGGAGAAGTTGGTTTAATCAGATTGATTTCGAATTGTTCAGCTTCAATGTCGTCCTGAGTCTTCTCCTCGTCTTGAACAGTGGGAAGCTCAGTAGTTGTGGTTTTAACTTTGGCTTTTGCAGGAGTTGGAGAATAAGAACTAGAGCCAATGTTATCAGGGTCGACCGAAGCCGGAGGACGAGCGGGGTCAGTTGAAGTCGCTTTCTCTAAACGCTCTCCTCCTGCCGCTTCGGCACGCTCCCTAGCAAGCTGCTCTTTCCCCCTGGCAAGGGCGGTACGTGCTTCATCATCCAGATAAGTCGCTTCAAGACCCGCCTCTGCATAGCCAGCACCTCTAAACATGTCAATTATCGCTTCCCACACTTCGGCCAAAGTAATTTCATATGTAGGGCCCAGAAACGAGAGGCTACCACGACCTAGGAAGCTGTGCAAGTAAAAATCAAACAAAGTAGAGCTGATATTAGCTTTAGTAGCCTCATGAGATTCTTCGGCTGCAACTTTGCCAGCAATAGCTTCGTCGCGCTCTCTTTCAGCCTTTAACAATTGAGATTGCAGCCTTGTGATTTCCAAATCTTGGGAGCTGATTTTCTCCTGAAGCTGGACGGCATCGTTGCGGTACTTTTCGGTAACATGCTGCTCCGCTTCAAGTTTAGCTTCAACATCTCGCTGAGCAGCATGAGCATCTCGAACTTGCTTCTGGAGCATCTCTTCCTTTTGTGTGAAGGAAGTGGAAGAAGTGGTGAGCTCATTCTTTAGTCTCTCGACTTCAGACTCAAGTCTCGCATTATCGTCCGCAATGCTTGTCATTTCTGCATCATGCTGCTTACAAATTTTATCCCACTCCGACTTGTCATTCTCCATAGTTAGCATAGCTTCGAGGTTCATTCGGTTAACTCTTTGAAGTTCGTCGACAAGTTTCTTCCAGCCAGACATCCTCTCGATATCGAGTTTGATAGCATCAAGGTTTCTTAACATAGCTTGCTTATCAATCGGTACCAAGTCTAAGTCGAAACGCACTCCCTTTAAACACCAATTTGGGAATTGGTTTTGAAGTTTGGGTGGAGCATCCTTTACTTGATACTGAGGCCTGTTGATAATTGTCCGAATGTCAGTCTTCTCAAGAGCAGGAGAACCGGAGGGGATGTCAAGAGGGTTAGGAGCAATGGTCTTTTCAGAAATTGCAGACGCGTCACTAAGCTTGGTCCGTTTGCTTGGATCGCAGACAACGTGACTCTTCCCTTTATCATCATAAGTTTTTCGTTTATGAGAGTCATCATCTCTCTGGGATGAATCATGTCGTTCATCTCCTCTCCTGTGGCGCTCCTCATAGTCCCGCCTTTCACGAGCTTTTCTAGCGGCTCTTTCCTTATCGGATTCTTTATAGGCAGTTAGGTAACGCCTATAATCATAAGTGTTGCGGCTTCCATAGCGTTGGAAATTGTCATAATACGAGCCACTTCGCCCCATCGGAGAACCTGAAAATGAAAGAGACAAGTCTTAAAAATCTTCAAAGAAAAGAAGCCGAGTGCATTCAATCGCAAAAAATCCTAAGTGTGTGTGATGTGCAAGCTACGCGCGTCAAACTACAAACCACTCTTTGATTGAGGAGTGATAGCAGATTGTGGAGTAGAAGTCAACTTTTGAGCTGACGAAATTTGCTGCAAGGCAGATGTTACTTCGGCTGCTGGAGATGTGACTTTCGTTGTATCATCTTTGAAAAGCTCGCGTGAAGTCACCATTAGGTCACTTAGCTCGCCAAAAATGTCTTCGCCATCGTGCTGGGAGGAACTCTCTTTTTCACCAATGTGTCGGGCGGAACTTTCTTTTTTAGCTTCTTCATCGTCTGCTTTCTCAGGGCATTGAGGAAGTTCCTCCTCTTCGATAACCGAAGAGAGTGTAAGCTTGCCAGATGAACCCGCAACATCGGCAGAGGTGGAACACTTCACCAGTGCAGCCTCTACAGTAGGTTCCTTCGGAGCAGTCTCTTTTGCTGAAACTGGGGCATCCGATATCTCTGTTTGAGAATCAGAAACTTCATGAATTTGAGTAGATCGGGAGGATTGAAGAAGTCCGAATTGATGTAAAAACTCGTCTTTCAACAGAAATTGGATACTCCTCTCCTTAACCGGCACGGCCATGAGCCTCTCAAAAGTTGGTTTGTGACCAGGATCCCTAGAAGGAGGAGGAAGCGCTGAAAAGAAAAAGAGTGAAGTTAACACTTGATAACTCAGACTTTGAAAAGTTCAGAAACATAAGGAACAAAGATAAATGATCTTACTTCCTACTCTCCAGATAGCATAGAATCCCGGAGGACAGCGAACGAAGAAAAACTGACTCAGAAACCCGTAAGCACTATCGGGAAGACCAATGATCAGTTTGCGGTTCCTAGCACTTCTCACGAGCGTGATGGAGGGATGGTCTTTATTCTTGGCAAATGTGCACAAGTAGCAAACTTCATCAAAACTCGGAAGATGATCCAGCATCCTCCAAAATAGCACACATAACCCCATCAGAATGGCATAGCCATTGGGGTGTAGCTGGAAGGGGGAGATAGCCAGTCGGAGAAAAAGTTGCTGAAGAAAGTCGTTGAAAGGAGGGATAGCTCCACTCATGCACATTTGACGATTAACTGCGACGAAACCAGAAGGTGGTATATCAGCGGTGTCGCTTTTCTCAGGAAGTATGGCATCTACTTCAGCAATCCCAAACTGAGTGCACAGTTGGCGGAAAACTTTATATGATAGTGTAGTTGAGGTCCTTTCTGGAGGATCAGTTAATGGAGCAGGAATAGGAATGGTCTCTCCAGCTTGAACTATTATCTCTTCTTGTTGAGAAGTCATTCTACATAAGCAACTGGATGTTCAAATGTGAAGGTGCACGTTTCCTAAAAAGTGTGAAGTGTTGTGCAGAACTAATAAAAATAACAAGCAAACATAACTGGAGTTAAACTAGTTGACAATTGGTCGAGTACGAGATTCCAGAACTTGTTAATTTGAAACTCAAGTACAGTATTAATGCAAACAAATCAGCTTCAGTTAACTATTTTAGTTTTGCTTTAATACTTCACTTGAATTGGTTGGTTTGCAGCATTTCGTTCACGCAGTTTATTTAAGTTGATTATTCTTTATAGACTAATCTGTCATTCGATGTGGGCAGTCAATGACAGTATATTCGCCCTAGTTTTCTGCAAATGTTGTATTTAACAGGTTGTCAGCTTTAAAGGTTAGTATAATCTGTAAAGAAGCCCAATCAAGTTCAACAAAGTCCAGGCAGTTCAAAGTTCAAAGTTCAATCAAGTCTAAATAGTTCAAGTCCTAGGTCGCTCACGACCTAGCATAGGTCAGAAATTCCTCAGGTCGCGCTGTGCGGATTAAAAGGTTCCAAGTGTTAGCTCGGCCGTGACCTAAAGCCTATGCCGCTAAAAAGTTAAGTCGCAGAGGGTTGTTCGGCTTTAATTAGGTCGCAGGAATTCTTAGGTCGGCCAGGTTTCCTAAGTCATAAGTCTTAGGTCGCGAGAATCCCAACACGACCTAATTTTTAGGTCGCTCAGATTTGTTAAGTCGCTGACTTCCTCTCCACGCAATCCATCTCGGCAAACTGAAACCCAATAACCCGTTATTAACTACACATAGAAATCCATCGTCCTCTTCATGATATTCTCCATCCCTTCATACCACCAAATCATCCCAGGAACAATTCAAAACATCCCTAATCCATCATAGATCCAACGCATCACCGTGCCTTCATAAACCAGTCAAACAGCGATCCAAGGTCGATCACAACAATCACTCGAAATGAAGCACGACACATGGAATTGGACGAAGGTCGGAAAATGGGGATTCATCATTCAACATTGATTAATGGTGGGATGAAGATCGAATTCACTTACGGAATATGATGATGAAGATGATTAATGGCCGAGTAATTTGGAATTGCCTTCGAGAGCTCGGAAACTTGTTAATGGTAGGATGGAATGATAGAGTAGATGAAGAAAATAAGGAACGACCTAAGCTATTTATACACTGGGGCAGTGAAATGCGAATCGACACACACGACCTACGACTTAATTAAGTCGCTCACGACCTAACAAACTCATCAAAGAGCGAGTTAAGGAAATCGAAGCACACGACCTACGACCTAGGCGTGTACTTCGATGGGCAAATGTTAACCCTCTTTTGGTTAACGATCTAGCGACCTATGGGGAGCAGCGACCTAACGACTTACGAAGATAGCGACCTAATGGCTCAAGCATTCCGCGACCTAGCTACAGAAAGAACTAAACGACCTAAGGAAGCTAACGACCTAACTACAGAGACGACTTAACGACCTAAGGGGTTAGCGACCTAGTGGCTCCAGTCCTCAGCGACTTAAAGCATATGCGACCTAAGATATGCTGCGACCCACCAACCTAAGAAGCCAACGACTTAAGGAGTTCACGACCCAACATCCTAGCAATGTAACGACCTAGCGAGCTAAAGCAGAGAAAAGTTTCACAACCTATCTTAGGTCGCTCACGACCTACTGACTCATTCAGACAGAACTCAGTGTAGTTCAGACAAGACCCACGACCTATCTTAGGTCACTCGCGACCTACGACCTAACTTAGGTCGTTCACGACCTAAGACTTGGATATAGAATCTTGCCCATAATCTCCCCTATAAATACGGCCTTAACTCCAATTAGAGGGGGACTTTTTCCGATCATTCTCTCAAGCGCCGTTACTCTGCAGAATTCTTAACTCATCCAACACTGGAAGAACTCCAACACCAAAGACACTACAACGAGCTTCAAGAGAGATCTTGCACGTCCGACATGGATTCAACGAGTCTCATCATCGAAGTTTGAGCTACTAGTCTGAAGTGTTTTGGAACCGAAGTGTATTGTGTTTTGAAGTGCATTGTATCAACTTGTAACCAAATCAGCAATTAAAGAATATAAAGTGGACGTAGGCTTAATTACGAGCCGGACCACTATAAAATCGTTGTCTTTTACTGTTTTCTGCTATTTTCTGCTTATATTTTGTTCCCGTACCAACGGGTGGTGCTTTCACATTACTACTACACACACCGGGTGTTAGCGTTCACTTTTTAGCGTTAACACAGCCCTATCCACCGTTATTATTTATTAATTTAAAGAAGTTAAATAAGACCATTAAATCCATTAAATAAATATTTAATTCAAAATCCATATATTTAAATAACTATTCAAGTATTAAATTCACAATTTCAAATATATAAATAATCCCTATATTTGAATTCGAGTTTCTAAACCTTAAAAACCAATTATATAAATTTTAAAATTTATAAATAACCAAAAATCAAATGACAAAATTCTAGGTAATTACATAAATAATGATTTAAATTGGAGAATTCAAATCATTAATCTGGAATTGGTATTCTTTTATAGAAGGTAATTTGTTTTAGAATGATTAATTTCAAATAATTATGAAATTGAAAAATTTGAATTTTAGAGTTTTATTTAAAAGATAATTGGAATTGGAATTTGAACAAGGATATTTATTTAGTTGAATCTTTTATTTTTAAATAAAAGAAAATTTTGAGATCAGTAGACTTCTTTATAAAAATATTGTTCATTGTTAAAATAATAATAATTTAAGAAGTCATTTTATTCATTTGGAATATGGTTTAAAAACTTAGGCATTTTTTAATGTGGCCATTAGTTTATTTAAATTAATTAGAAAAGTGAGTGTAAGAAATAAAAAGAATTAAGGATTTCTTTTCTTACCATTAGCAACATAAAGCCCAATGTAAACTAAGTTGAGAAAGAAAATTTCTAAGTAAAATAATGTACATTCTTTTATCCCATTCTCAGTATTAATAAACAAAAGAAGGTCAAAACTTTCCTCTTTTAAACCTAGAAACAAATACGAAGAAAAAAAATCAATTCAATTTCATGGTTAAACATCTTTTGAAGCTAATAAATTGCAAGTAATCATCTCAATTCCATTTACATCTCAATAGAATCTTATATCTCAGTTTTACAGTAGATTAAAATGGGGTTTTGTGTCTATTTTGTTTGAGAATTATTTAGGGTTTGTTGGTTTGAAGTTTTTGGTTGAAGTAATAATTTTAGCTATTGCATTGAAAACTAAAGGTGAGTTAATCCTCACACAATCTATCTTTGAATATCTAATTGCATGCTTAGTAAATTTGTGTTGAATGATTGAGAATTGGATTGGTGAATTGTTTTTCTGTAGTTGAAAACCTGTAAAATCTTTTCTTCCCGTTTCTGTAAATTAGCTTTGCACCTTCCCTTTATGCCTTATTTTCCTTGAATGCTTCAGGTGCAAACGTCCCTATGTCTTGCTTTCTTTGCATACTTCAGGAGCACGTCCTTTACTTCTATCCATGCATTGCATGTAGCCTTAAAAAATGATCACACACCCATGCCTTGCTTTAATTTCATGCGCCCTTGCCCCTGTCCTTTGAATTAGTTCACACCTTTTTCCTTGCTTTAATACTTTATATATAGGGTACTTTTGGCATAGGTCCTTATTAAGTTTCAAAATTCACGAAAAGTCCTTCACTAAATTTCAGTGTAAATTAGGTCCCGGTTTTTTATTCACGATTATTGCAGAGCATGATGCAACATTTCATAAAAGTTGCTGAAATTTCCGCAACATTTCTGTACACTGTGAACATAGTGTATGAAAGTTGCTGAAATATCAACACTTATTTATAAAAGTTGCTGATATTTCAGCAACATTTCTGTACACTGTGAACACAGTTTATTAAAGTTGCTGAAATATCAGCACTTATTTATAAAAGTTGCTGACATTTCAGCAATAATTTTTCTTTGTTTTTACAATAAAACTTTGACACAGATAGTTGCTGAAATATCAGCACTTATTTATAAAAGTTGCTGACATTTCAGCAATAATTTTTCTTTGTTTTTACAATAAAAATTTGACACAGATAGTTGCCGAAATATCAGCACTTATTTATAAAAGTTGCTGACATTTCAGCAATAATTTTTCTTCGTTTCCAGAAAACAGGGACCCGCTTTACAATGAAACTTTGACAGGGACCCGCTTTACAATATGAAAGTATGATAGGGATGTTTCCCTAATTTCCACTTGTATATATGCTAAAGGACACATGTCCCATCTTGTTTGCCTAGCTTGCCTTGACGTTGTTAGTTAATGCCTGTAGCCTTATTTGTATTTCCTTTTATGCTATCGTACACATTAATTTGGAATTATATGCAAATCTCTTCATTGTGAATAGTAGCAACAATATATCTTTGGTTTTGTACGTCCGTATATATGCCTGTTGCAATGAAAGTTTGATCACACATGCATTGTCTTGTTGCTTTGATTTGCACGTCCTTTATCGTTTTGAAATGTGAGCTGCTCTTTTAATATTTTGCTACTTTCTTTTACAAATTGGAATTTGGCTGCTTTTTATATTGTGATGCCTTCATTTTGTACGTACAGTATATGTCCCTGCTTCTGTTTCTATTACTGTGTGTTTGCCTAGTTTTGTTACCTTGTTATTTTGTGGTTTTTGCTTTGATTTGGACACTGATTTCTGGAGTTTTTAATGCTGGGATTTGGATGTTTTATTTTTTGATCTATGTTTCAAGAATTTTTATAAGTACTTATTTAATATATATAGTTTTATAAAAGTAATTTTACAAAGGAAAGTTTAATATAATTTATCGATTGCAAACTTGTTTCCAAATCAATGCAATTCCTTTTATAAATGACATTAATAAGTAATTATGTATATTAAATAAAGTTGGTGGAGATAATTTATTATTTAGAAGTATGATTTTGGAAATATAAACCTATGTTGTTTCTAAATAAATGTTTGTATATCAATACGATTTTAGAATATGAATTTTTATAATTCTATAAAAATATGACTTCTTATTATTTAATAAGTCTTGAGATAAAATTTTGAGAGCATTAATTCTATAATATAAGGAATACTGATAATCGACTTAGTGTTATTGATTGCTTTAAATGCTCTCAAGTAACGCTTCGAATATAGTATAACTCATTGAATAGAATGTTTGAGTGGAATTTACTAACGCATTAGCGAATACTTGAACTTCATTGGGTAGTATGGGCTACTTTGGTTAAAATCTTGTGATTGCCTTTAGGAAATATTTAACACTTTAAGGTTGTATTCTCTTTTGGTATTCGGCATTTGTGTAGGCTGATAGATCCTTAAGAAAGATATAGTTCGGGTTCTCCAGTTATATCCATAATGAGTAAGACTTACTAACTTCCAATAAACACTTGAATTTCACTAAACGGTATGGGATATTTTGGTTAAGCTCTCGTGATTACCAAAAGTGAGTATTCGAAACTTTGGAGTGTGCTCTCTTTTGGTGCCCGGATTTCAAGCCAATAGATCCTTAAGAGGTACACTCATGAATTTTGTTTTCTACAATTCTTATGATCGGTGTGGACAGTCGTTGCGATTGTTATGAGTATGATCATTATGATCGGTATGGATTGTTTTGAGTTATATTTTCTATGATCCTTGTGATCGATATGGAAAATCATTGAGATTGGTATGAATACCATCATTGCGATCAGTGTGGATTTAGTTTTCTTGGATTTTGAGATAATATTATTTTCTGGAATTATAGGCTTTGTGACTTATCCTGTGTTTCATGATTTTAATATTCATGTGTCTTGAGATGGATTCCGAGTTAGACTATTCTAGTGACTTGCTTATATCTATGACATCTGTATTTATTATAATGGCACATACTCTTTTGTTATATATTGTTCTTACCCTTTTGGATATTAAGAGATAGTATGACCCATTTATTTTATAATGTTTGGGTCAGGCTGAGACCTTTTAGGTTACAGTACGTGTGGACTTTTGGGTAGGTGTCCTAACAAGAAGATAAACTATTTTGAATTTTTAGTTCATCTTACGTAGGATTATGTATATGTGTGGGATGCATATTTTGAGATAGTGACTGTACTGGATGTATCTTATGTGCGTCTAGTACCATATTTTGTAAACTCATAGTATGTATTGTTATATGATGCATATTATTCCGCTGTGATCTGTGACTATTGTTTTATATGATATACTATTCTGATTTTGAGAAACCGGTGTGTTTATAACTTTAGACTGAGAGTGTACACGTCAAATTTTATTTTAGATATTCTGTAAATAGTAAGTATGATGCGTCAGTGTTAGTTTAAAGATATATTCACATTTGGTTGCTCTTAACAACCCATTTTCTCCATGTTATTAGACAACATTATTTATAATGTCCATTATTAATGTGGATACAGTGGTAGGGCCGTTATTAGTATTAGTGCCAAGTCAAAACATTATAGTGTATAATATCACAGATTTAGACCTAGTAAGACTTAGAGTCCTGTCCCTTGGGGCATGTGTAGATAGTTATATTAATTATCTTATTAAGGATAGGAATATAAAATGATTATGGAATAATCATTTGGGACAAGTTTTGATTTTAACTAGTTGTATTAAAAATAATATTAGAGTTTGGATTGTGCAGAATAAGGTAATAGCTAGAGGAAGATTGTAACGACCCTAATTTTGACTAACATTATTTAGGACATTTAATTAGATAAATTAAATGAAATAATGTAAATGGTTAAGGGACTGAGATTTGTAATTATAAGGTAGCCGTGCCTTAACTAATGAATAAAAAATGGAAATTTAAAATGAAGTAAGCAAAGGTAATAAGATAAGGGCAAAATAGGAATAGGTTATATTCTTATACCCTAAACCCTTATTCCACTTTCATTTATAATATTCACAAACAAAACTAAACCTAGAGCTTGGCCGGCCACCATTAGAAGAAATCTAAAGGAAGATAAGCAAGAATTCAAGAAGGAAGCTTAATCAATTCAAGGGCAAATCTCAAATTCCTTAACAACAAGCTAAGGTGAATAATAGATTACATCTTATTTTATTTGGTTTCAGTTTCTAAATAAGATTCGAATATATTTTGCAAGAAAAATGCCATGTTTCGATTGTTTAGATGGATATATATGCTTGTTGATGATTTATGTTGTTTCATATAGATTTTATGATAAGATTTGATTTGAAAAACCTATTAAATGACATCCAAATAGCTTTCGTTTTTTATATAAAGTCAGAAACATTATTTTAGAGATGGGTTTCAAGTTTCATAATTTTCTAAGATGTTGTGGATTTATTATGAATTTTCTAGTAAAGAAAACAGTTAAATTTGGTTTAAATTATTTTCGGCTATTATATGTTAGCTTTGGGTCAGAAATTTAAATATGTTATAAAACATATTAAAAGTGATTTATGAGAATTTTTGGAGAATTTTCCTAAATATTTTATTAAGGATATAAAATTATTTAAGGGTTGGGACTTAAATGTTTTATATGTTTATAAAGGAGAAGGGGCAATTTGCTAAATGTTTATATTGTTAACTACTGAATTCGGCAGCACTTTTAGAAAAGATTTTGAAAAGGAATTGGCAACCAATTATATGTTGAAAAATAAGGAAAGTTATTTGGAAATGTATTACTTTAAAAAGTTAAAAATCAGTTTCGTAAAGGTTTATTGCTTCGCCACTTATAGCAGCCACCTTTCGACTCCATACTGCCGCCTCCAACCTAGTCCAAACCAATACACATGGTATTAATGCCTTGGTATGTAGTGGATTGGAGATAGGCGGAAGGTATAGAGTCGAAACATGCTTTCAAAGGGGTAGAAGCAGTCTTTATAAACTCAGAACTATTTTGGATACAAAATGAGGCTTTCAAAGGAAATTTCTTTCGACTAATACGCCTTTGTTTTAAAAAAAGGGCTTTTGAAAGAGGTTGTCGTCGAATGGGTCGAAAACCCTGCTGTCGCATTCAACCTTTCGAATCAATTCCTTCGAAAGGGTTCTTTTGCCTTAAACTTTTAAGCCGCCTCTCCATGCTTTCGAAAGGGTTGGTTACAAAACCATCCACTTTCTTTTACTTAGGAATAATGTTTTTGAAAGCAATGCTTTCGCCCCATTTCTTTTAAGACCCTTAGATATATTGAAAGTTTAACCCAAAGGTTTCGAAAGGAATGGTTTTAAATGGTTTCGAAGCTATGTTCAACAAACTTTTACTTGAACTCAGTGCTTTCGAAAGGTTTGTTTTAAGTAAAGGACTTTAGTGCTTTTGAAAGATATACAATGAAGGTTTCGAAGGGGAGATTTTCCAATGTTTTCGAAAGGTTTACTTTTAGTATTTGAATGGAAGGTTTCTAATGCTTTCGAAAGGCAAGTTTGAAGTGTTTTGAAAAGATGATGTATAAGTTTTATAAAGCTTCCGAAGGGACACTTTCAATGATTTCAAAAGGTCTATTTTTAAGGGTTTCGGAAAGTATGTTTTGGCTTTTCTGCCTAGTGTTTCAAGGTAAGTAGTTAACCTATTTTGAAAGGGGTACTTTCAATGGATTCAAAAGGGACTGTTTAAAGTTTTTAAACAAGGGTTTCGAAGGTTTTCATCGACATTGTTTTGTGTAAAGCATATATCATGGAAAAGACATTTTGAGTAAAGAAAAAAGTATATTTTCCTTGTTTAATTATGATTTTAAGGGTTAAATCAATTTGAAAGAAATATTTTAAAGAAAATTTGATGGGGTAGTTAACCCTAAGTAAATGACTCGGGTATTAAAATACCAGATGGGACCGGTATAGGGTCGCGCCCTATACTTTAGCTAATAAGCCCCTAGCTAATATATGCCCAAAATTCCAGTGTGTAGGCTTTTTCACAGGTAAGACTAAAATGATGTTACATACAGAAAGGAATACACTGAGAAAAGATAGGTTATTGGTGAGCTCGCAAAACCATTAGGTTCAGTTGACCCTAGAAGAAGATAGTTAAGGGCAATCAGCCCAGAAGTGTGTCTAACGGAAGATAGATAATTGGTTATGTCTAGTAGGCCCGAGTCAGCCAATGGTTAATAGTTAGCCAAACAAAACTATATTGTTCGAACAGCTAGTCCGTTGATTACCTGATTTATGTGCATATATGATATTGTTATTATTGGTCTAATTAGTTTGATTATAGGATTTTGATTTGCAAAAAGATATGTTTTAAAGAGATATCGGTGAAGGGAAACCCGTTCCGCTAAGCGGTGTGGTGTCACTTAATATTAGTATAGCGAGATGTAATAGTATTATTCACACCAGGCTTTATGTCTGACTCAAAGTTTATGTTTTCCCTTTTAACTCTCGGGTGCTCAAAATTCAATTTGAGTACATTGAGAGTTAAGGTTTTTTAGGGTTTTTAGGTTTAGTAGGTTGGATGAATAAGCTTCCGAAGATGTGCAGGAGGCAACGCTGGCTATATATGAGCTATTTAGTTTTATTTCCGTTGTGATGTATTAAGACTGATATATCTATTTAGTACTTTGATCATCCAAGGGGGCATCTTCATATGTCACTCTTGGCGTAATTTGTAATAATAATATTTGATCAAAATCTGGGAATCTTTTGGGATTATGTATCTGAATATGAAATATTGAGTTGAAATGTAATCAGAAAAGTTGTTTTAAATCTGTGCTGATTTTATTTCATATTCATGTGCTTCTAATATTATGGATACCATTAACATTACCGTATTTTGTCACCGGAAGTTAATACTATAGATGACTGCAACATCTGTAGCGCTTAGCTTTGGGCCTCAAAATAGGGGATGTTACAACTTGGTATCAGAGCTAGGTTTATGAAAAAATTAAAAGAAGTTTTAAACTTAAAATTATTTTGAAAACATAATCCTAAGGAATTAGAGAAAAGATTGGGGTATGAGATAACGCTATAGTAACGTACTTGTATTTGCTATATATAAATATACGTTTTATCTCTATTCTTCCATCTCTCTTAGGCTATTCTTATGTATCTTACAAAGACTCGAATGTAGATTTTACGGACGTAAGATATGGATGCTAGAGGGGAAGAATTAACATTGGTGAAGGAAGCACCACAACCAATGGGAATGCCAGACCAAATACTAGAAGGAATCCAGGTCAGGCACAAGCTGCTAATGTGGATGCTGGAATGCCGCAAGTTGACATGGGAGCTATGTATCAGTTCTTCGTTAACATGATGCAGGCTGGAGTTTCTGGGGGTTTAGAAGAAGGAAATCAGGGAGCTCCGGTGGTCAATAATTATGTTGTGATGAGTAGAGATTATGCTAAGCTGGGAGGAAAACCATTTATCGGGACCGAGGATGCAATTGAAATAGTGAACTGGTTACTTCATTGCGAGAGGATTTTGCTGATTTGGGGTGCAATGATGAGCATAAAAGGAGACTCGCTTCTAGGCAGTTGTAGGGAGCATTACTGTACTGGTGGAATAGTGTTATGGTCGGAGTCAATGAGGAGATTATGATTTGGGCTGAGTTCAGAAGAAGGTTTGAAGAGAGGTTTATGTCGGAGATTGCAAAGTCAACTCTCCTCAGGAAGTTTGCTGAATTGGAGCAGGGAGATATGATAATGCTTGAGTATGCAACCAGATTTGAGGAGCTATTGAGATACGGATACACTACGGTTGATACTGTTATCAAAAGGAATGAGAAGTTTATGCATGGGTTGAAGCTTGAGCTTGCTAAAGCCACATTATCAAATATTAGAGATATGTGCGATGTAGTTGTTGAGATAGCTTTAAGGCAAGAGGAGATGCTTTCTTATCTTGAGGGTAACAAGGCAGGAGGAGCTCAAGGAGGGTAGAACTAGAAGAGGAAGTTTTTCAATAAGAAGGGAGCTCAGAAGAGTGGAGCTGCCAAGAAGGGAAAGAAAGAAGTTATCTCTTATAAGTGTGATAAGAAGGGACACTATGCTCATGAATGCCAAACATGCAAAGGAAAGAAAGCTGCTGACAAGTATGGAGTGAGATGTTTCAACTGTGATCAAATTGGACATTATAAGAACCAGTTCAAGGAGCCAACCAAGGATGGAAAGGCAAAGTGTTTTCATTGGAGCTAGCTACCTCGAGACCAATAGTAGAGGAGAAGGGAAAGTAGTGCTGGGAGGTACGCTTTTGATTCATGGTGTATCAGTTAGAGTTCTATTTGATATTGGTGCATCGCATTCTTTTATATCTCATTGTTTGGTAGAAAAGCTTAACCTAGAACCCTCATACCTAGTTACTTCCTTAAGGGTTGCGAATCTGATAGGGGGATATGCGACTCTCGGGATAAGATGTGACCACCTAGAGTTTGAATTGTTAGGTTATGTATTTTCTTGCAGTTTGCATGTGTTTGATTTCGTAGGGTTTGGAATTATTTTGGGTATGGAATGGTTAAGTAAATACGATGCTAGGATATTTTGCCATTATAGGAAAATATCACTTAGACACCCTGACTATAGTGATCGGATAATATACTCTGTAGAAAACCCTAGTTTTGAGGATGATGCTTTGCTGGGTGTTATGGAGGCAGAAGACGAGTTAAATCGAGTTTTCGTTGTTAGAGAATTCGTAGATGTCTTCGAGCCCGTAGTAGGACTGTTGCTAAAACGAGCTATTGAGTTTCGGATAGATTTGATAGCAGGAGCAGAACTGGTGAGTAGATCGCCAAGCAGAATGACACCTATTGAGTTGAAGGTGTTAAAGGTGCTGTTGGTGGATTTAGAAGGTAAGAATTTTATCAGAACAAGCAGTTCTCCTTGGGGAGCATCCACAGTGTTTGTGAGGAAACTGGATGGATCATTAAGGTTGTGTATCGACTGTCGTAAGTTGAATGAGAAGACGATAAAGAATCGATATCCTTACCTAGAATTGACGATTTGTTCGACCAGTTGAGTGGAGCCAAAGTATTTTCCCAGTTGGATTTGGCAACAGGATTCCATCAACTTAGAGTGGCTGAGGATAGTATTCCTTTGACGGCATTTTGAACCAGATATGGATCGTACGAATGGTTAGTAATGCTGTTTGGACTAACTAAGCACCAACATTCTTTGTACATTTGATGAACTGAGTTTTCCGAGAGCACTTGGATAGGTTCCTATTGGTATTTATAGATGACATTTTGGTATACTCTAAAGATGAAAGAGAGCATGAAGTTCATTTTAGAGTGGTTCTTGAGACGTTGAGACAGCATCAAGTGAAAACAAAAATTTTGAAGTGTTATTTCTGGAAGAAGGAAGGGAAGTTCCTTGGTCATTTAGTCTTAGGGAAAGGGTTATCTGTAGATCCAGCTAAGATCGAGGCAGTGAATAATTGGAAGAGACCCGAGACCCGAGACAGTGACTGAGATAAAGAGTTTTCTTGAAATAGTTGGTTATTATCGGAGATTCATTAAGGATTTTTCGTGAATAGCAGCACCGATGACTAAGCTAACTCGGAAAGAAAGTTTGTCTAGACCGATAAGTGTGAGGAAGCATTCCAGAAACTGAAACACTTATTGACAAATACACCTGTGTTAGTTTTCCCAGAGGGGAATTAGGACTTAGTGGTGTACACGGATGCATGTGGAATAGGATTAGGAGCTATGTTAATGAAAAGAGGTAAAGTGATTGCCAATGCTTCTCGACAGCTCAGACCGCATGAGGTTAGATATCCAACTCATGATTTGGAGTTAGCTGCGGCAATTGTTGCATTGAAGGCGTGGATACATTATCTTTTGGGAGAGAGATTCGAGTTGTATATGGATCACAAGTCACTGAGATATTTATTCTCTCGGAAGGAGTTGAATATGAGGCAACAAAGGTGGTTAGAGTTTTTAGCCGCTTATGACTTTGGTATTGAGTACACACTAGGAAAAGGCAACAAGGTTGCAGATGCACTTAGCAGAAAACATCAGAATGCAGTATTGGTAATGATAGCCAAGTGGAAAATTTTGGAAGCATTGACTACATGCAGAATACAGTGGAGATATGAAGTTAGACCTAGCAAGGAAACTGCTATGTTGTCATGTTTAGAAGTTCGACCAGTGATGATCGAAAGGATTGCTTCTAAGCAAGGGGAGGATCCAATATTAGCTGAATGGATCAAAAAGTTAAGGGATGGAACAGAGAGCGATGACTTGAAAGATTTCAGTCTTGACCAGAATGGGTGGTTGAGGAAGAAAGGAAGACTATGTGTTCTGAATGTGGGAAACATTAGGAAGGAAGTTCTTAGGGAGTGCTATCATTCAAAGTTCACCATTCATCCGGGAGAAATTAAGATGTATTAGGACATGAAAGGAAGTTTCTTCTAGGAAGGCATGATGAGGGATGTAGGCGTATGGGTGCAGCAGTGTTTGAACTATCAACGGGTAAAAGTCGAGCATCAGAAACCAAGTGGGTTACTTTAGCCTTTAGAGGTTCTAGTTTGGAAATGGGATTCTATCTCAATGGATTTTATAGACGGGTTACCAAGGTTAAGTAGAGGAAATGAAAGCATATGGGTTATAATAGACAGGATGACCAAGAGTGGCCATTTCATTCCAGTTAAGTCAACTAGGACGACGCCTGTTTTAGCTAAGTTGTTTATGAAGAATATAGTAAGAGTGCATGGAATTCCTAGTAATTTAGTAAGTGATAGAGATTCCTTATTCACTAGCGAGTTCTGGAAGAGTCTACAGTAGAACTTAGGTACCAAGCTCAAGATGAGTACCGCTTACCATCCATAGACAGATGGGCAAACAAAAAGAGTTAACAAAGTCTTAGAAGATTTGTTACGAGCTTGTGTACCAGATTTTAGGGGATCATGGGAAGACCATCTACACTTAGTCGAGTTTTCATATAACAATAGTTATCAGGCTAGTATAGGGATGGCACCATTTGAAGCTTTCTATGGAAGGCCATGCAAATATCCCATTTGTTGGTTAGAGACCAGGGATAGGTTAGTTCTTGGTCCGGATTTGGTTAGGGAAGCTACAGAAAAGATTGAGCTAATTCGAGCTAAAATGAAGGAAGCTCACTCTAGGAAGAAGGGCTATGCTGATAGAAGATGGAAAGTGTAACAACTCTGGTTTTGGTGATTACCTGTAAATATTAAATTATAACGGTGGTTATAATTTAATATTGTGAACTAAAAATAAAATTGGAGATTTAAATTGTTTATTTGGAATAAACAATGGATTTTAGAAATAAAATGTGAAAATAAAGTTTTGGAAACTTTATTTTGTTTATTTGTGAAAAAAATGAATGAAATATGATTTTATTTAGTGAAAATGTAATAATTCTTGTAATTATTGCCAATTGCTTCTTTTAATAATTTTTAAAGGAAGCACTTGATTTTAAATGTTGTTTATTTAAATAAAAAGATGAAATTTGATTTAAAAATAAGTTTTGATCAAAATAATTGATGGCAAATGGTTTGTTATATTTTATTACACAGGAAATTTATTTTTGTGTAATTTTTGAAGTTAAAAATAGCATTTTATGTATATATTAGTGTGAATTGGTTATTTATTTATAAATGAGAATTTTTTATAATAAAAATGTTTTATAACTTAAATTATCTTTTTATATATTGCAAAATATTTTATTTAACATGAAAATGTGTTTGTCTAAATTTATTTTGAAGAAAACTTGTGAAAACATGTTGTTTTGATTAATTACATAAGTTACATTTATGTTTAGTGATATTTTGTTTACTTAGGCAAATTAAATCTTTTGATATTGGGTCCAAGCCCATTAACTAGCATAACCAGAAGAAAAGAGAAACACTTTCTCTTCCTGTATGTACAAACTTTACCTCATCTTCCATTTTCAGTAGAAAGAAAAAAAGAAAACTATCTCTTCTTTTCAAATCTAAACCAAATTCCTATTTTCTTCAATAATTTTTGGTTTTAATCAAATCTAAAGAGAATACAATAGGTAATCCACTCCATAAACCCAATTATTTCATCAAATTCTTTCTTTTGTGAATAGGTTTATCTATAACAGTTCTTCTCTGCTTGCATGCTTCTGTTTTATATTTCTGCAGGTTCTTGAAGGCAATTCTAGCTCAAAGCTTCTACCTTTCAGCACAAATCTGGATTTTTACTCTTCATTTGCAAGGTGAGTTAACTGCTCACAAATGCTAGCTGAAGCAAAAGCTTTGAAATGCCAAAATCTGTACAAAATTTACCTCTGTTTAGTGATTTCCTATAGTTTCTTTGTTTCTGTGAAAACTGTGTTTGGGTGGTTCTTTGCATATCAGTTTCTTTCAATTCTGGCAACGAAATGCTGCCGGATTTTCTTCTGATAGTAGTTCGTATGTTGTAGTTTCAGTGCGCAAAATTTCATCACCTGAAACATTCAATTGTTATGTGGAAATTGGTTTGGAAAATTAGATCAGAGCTATGTCGACCTAGGGGTCGACCCTCTAGCCACATAGGTCAACCGTACGGTTGACCTATGGTGCATAAAGGTTGACCTATAGGTCGACCTGATGGTAGACCAATGGTGCCTTGTTTTGTCCCTTATTCATGTGTTGTTCTGCCTCTTGTTTCAGCCAGTTTTGCTTACTTCTTTTGCTCAATTTTGTGATATTTTTGATTGTGTTTGAAGGCTATGATGCCTATCAATAGACTAGTCAAGATTTTGGTGAATTTGAAATTCAAATTGAATCGAATTTGAAATGAAGTTGGATGTCGGTTGATTATTTTTCTATGTTTTTATTTGATTTCGAGCACGGATTTTTCCAAACAATTTTGAAATAATTTTTAAAATAAACTGGCTTTTGAAATAATTATTATATAATATTTTTAAATTATTTTCAAGCTATAAAATCTATATATTCTCTATAATAATAGAATTTTCAAAGATTGTTTTCAAAATCGATTTTGAAAAAAGGTTTTAAAAACTTGTTTTCTCAAATAAATTATTTTTTATATAAAATACATGTTTTTGCACTATTCGAGCGAATGAGAAGGAGAATTAAATGGTTTGGTAAAACACGTGGTATGGGACATGTGCGTTTATCTTATCGGTTAATTCCCGACTTGTCTGTTTGATCGTTTTGACCTTTAGGTCGTGTTTGCCGATGAAATGAGGTAAACATTTTACTGCTTTCTAGTGTGGCATTGGCTAGTGGTTAGTAAACCGTTGAATGGGAACGTGTGGTATGGGACGCACGTTAACACTTTTCGGGTTCCTATCAGAGAGTTTGTGACACATTTGTCATTGCGACGTATTTGCCAGTACTGGACCTTCGGGACATTTGTCCTTCGAGATGTTTGTCATTATGACGTGGCACCTTATTTTGAGAGAATAGTACTTGGCAGGCTTCGGCCATAAGCACGTGCTATATCTTTGAGATGATTTCATTGATTATTTATGATTTTCCAAGTGTATCGCCTTTTTATATTATTGACCGTTTGAGCCATTTGAGATATCATATATATGGCGATTACATCTTTGGAAATTTGAACTCCTTTGAGTTCTATATTTGGGATTTGAGTTGCCAACAGCGTTTATTAGAGATTTGAGATTTGCAATTCTTGGTGTTTATTTGGGATTTATATTCTCCTATTTTGGAGATATATGTAATTGCCTTTATGGCGTATTTTTGAGATTTAGAATTCTCTTTTGGAAATGCATTTGAGATTGCCGTTGTGGCAGGTTTTGAGATTCCTCCTATCTAGGAGTTATGGTTTCTCTAAATCATTATTGTTGTTTTGGGATATGCCGATGATATGAGGCATGCTATGCTTAGTGCTTTTGTTATGGAGTTTATCTCTTTTGAGATTATATATTTGTCTAGTGATACCATTTCATCACTTGAAGTAACCACATGTACTTAGAACTATTTCTTCTCATTTGAGAAGAATTATCGCCCTTTTCCTTATGCTTTATATTATCTTTTATCCTTATTAAACCGATTGTTTTAGCTAGACTGACCCGTGTATTTTATACTCGGGTCAGACCGAGTTGTTTCAGGTTAGATACCTGCTTTTGGACTTAGCTTCACTTTGATGCTTCCGCTTGGATATCTGTTATCACCTTTTTGTTTTTGTAGTCTTTTTGTTTGACTCTGATGTATATTTTTGACTCGTTGTATATATTGTGGTCTTCAAACCACTTATGATGTATCATTTTGTACCGTACTGATGTATCTATATATATATATATATATATATATATTTATCTGTTGTTCTATGATATGATGTGCATTTGGTTGTTGTATTTTGTTCAGATAGATCTGTAAGCCACCTATAGTTTTGTGTTAAGCATTTATGAATATGTCGATCCACTTGAGATGAAAATATTGGAGCATTAATCGATGTATTAAGTAAATGTTTAAGACAAAGCTATAGATGGTTACTCCTAATCAGCCCTATTCTCCGCATTAGCAGACGGTATTACCTAGTAATACTCTTTGTTAATGTGGGTCTCGGGGTGGGGTGTTACAGCTTGGTATCAGAGCCGAGTTCAGATTAAAATATGATAAACATAGAACAGGAACATATATTGTGGCACATCCAAGTATAGTACAAGTGTTACGAATCCCTAAATCATCATGTCCTTGACCTTTTCGTATCCTTTGGGGTAGATATAATTTGGGAATACATCTAGGAATGCATTTTAATTCCGTAGTATTCCATAATTGAATTAATGATATCTACCCTGTGAATAATCGTTATCTTATCTTAACTTTCAGCTAATGGCTGGAAGAGGCAGAGGACGTTGCTCGAATGTTGGGCAATCCAGCGGCTCGCATTCGGATGGCGTATATATGTCTACCGGTCAGTTTATGGATTTATTTAGGAGCAATCAGCCTCCAGCTCCTACTCCATCGTCTCCTCCGCGCAAGTCAGCCTTTGCACGCATGTGTAGTGATTTTTCTCATCTTTGAGGCGAGCCATTTAAAGGCTCCGAGTCTGTATTAAAGGTCCAGGCTTGGATTCGTACGTGCGAGCGCATCTTCTCTCGCATGGATCTTTCTGACCACCACATGGTTCTTGTAGCATCGAGTATACTGTAAGAGCATGCTCTTGACTGGTACGAGCTTCTCCTTGCCGAGGTTGATGAGTCCACTCTCACTTGGACACAGTTTAGGGAACTATTTGAGCTCAAGTTCGTCCCCGAATCAGAGAAAGCCTTTTTAGCCCGTCGCGTCCTTGAGTTGAAGCAAGGGAAATCTTCTATTTCTGATTATGTATCTTCATTCGAGGCCTTATCCAAATATAGTCTCGAATATATCAGGACCTCATATAAGAAGAATTTGAAGTTTGTATCTTGTTTGAAGAAGTATCCGAAGAAGTCTTTGATGCTCCAGCTCAAGTTGTCTTTTGAGGAGTTAGTTGACTCAGCGCTTCACCTTGAAGCAGTCGAGAAAGAGAAGGATAGTAGTGATGAAACTGAGGTTCGTAAGAACCCCAATAAGAAGAAGTTTCCAATTCAAAAGTCCAAGTCTTTTCCTCAAAAGAAGAAGAAGTTTGTTGGTTCTACTTCTCAGCCTCGTGGAGCACCTCCTACTCAGAAGGGGTGTTTCAACTGTGGCTCTTCCGATCATATGATTTGTGACTGTCCTAAGCCTTTGTTTTGCCACTATTGCAAGAAGGAGGGTCATCGAGTTTCCACTTGTCCTACTGCTCTGAATAATACCCAGTCTAGTAAGCTGAATGTAGTGGATGCTTCTGGAGGGTCTTCTCAGCACAAAGTACATCTCCTTCTATCCTTGAAGGCTCTATTTTATTCCATGATCGTTCTATTCGAGTTCTCTTCGATACGGGTGCGTCGCATTCATTCATATCGAAGGAGCTCGTCGATGCTATTCCTTTGGATGTTTCATGCTTGGTTACTTCATTGAGGATTGCGAATCTTATCGGGGGATCCGCAACCCTTAGCATGCTTTGTGAGGATGTTGAGATTGTTTTGTGTGGCTTTTCTTTCCATGCGAATCTGCATTTTATTTCTTTTCTGGGATTTGATATGATTTTGGGTATGGACTGGCTAGTTCGATACGATGCCAGAATTTTTTGTTCTAAGACAGTTTTATATCTTCGACATCCTGATTCGACTGCCCAGCTATCACTTGTTCTTCGGAATGTTGATGATAATTCCAAAGCATTTTTGTTTTCTCTTGACTCACGAGATGATTATGACATATCTCGTATTCCTATTGTTTGTGATTTCTCTGATGTATTTGAGCATGTTTCGGGTTTGCCACCCAAGCGGGCGATTGAGTTCCGCATTGATCTCATTCCAGGCGCGCAGCCAGTTAGTCGTCCTCCCATGAGGATGTTTACAAAGGAAAATGAGGAACTCAAGAAGCAGCTTTTGGAGCTTGAAGCTAAGCAGTTGATTCAGTCTAGTTCTTCACCGTGGGGTGCCACGGTCGTCTTCGTGAAGAAGTCTGATGGTACTCTTAGGCTTTGCATCGACTACCGCAAGCTTAATGAGTTAACCATCAAGAACAAGTATATGATGCCTAGGATTGACGATATGTTCGATTAATTGAGTGGTGCTAATGTCTTCTCTTAGCTCGACCTTGCCGCTGGTTTTCATCAGCTACGAGTTGCGGAGGATAGCATATCCCTCACAGCTTTCTGCACTCTTTACATATCTTATGAGTGGCTTGTTATGCCATTCGGTTTAACGAACGCTCCTGCTTTCTTTGTCGATCTTATGAATCGAGTATTCTAGGAATATCTCGATAAGTTCGTCCTTGTGTTTATTGATGACATCCTTGTCTATTATAAGTCTGAAGCCGATCATGCTTGCCATTTGAGGATTGTTTTGAGTACCCTTCGTCAGCATCAACTCAAAGCCAAATTCTCCAAGTGCCACTTTTGGGAGAATAAGGTGAAGTTCTTAGGCCACGTTGTATCTTCTGAGGGAATTTCGGTCGATCCATCTAAGATTGAAGCCATTCAAAACTGGAAGAGGCCTGAGAATGTTTTTGAGATTCGTAGCTTCCTTGGATTGGCAAGTTATTACCGTCGATTCATCAAGGACTTTTCCCGCATCGTGCTTCCTCTCACTAGCCTTACTAGAAAAGGTGTACGATTTATTTGGTCTGATAAGTGTGAAGTTCTTTTCAGCAGTTGAAGAAGCTTCTCACTAATGCTCCTATCCTTGTGGTTCCTGAAGGGAATCACGATCTTGTTGTCTACATGGATGCTTATGCAAAGAGATTGGGTAGTTGCTTATGCTTCTAGGCAACTGCGACTGAATGAAGTACGCTATGCCACTCATGATCTCGAGTTAGCCACCATAGTCTTTGCCTTGAAGATTTGGCGACATTATCTTTTAGGCGAGCGCTTCATTCTCTATACCGATCATAAATCTTTGAAGTATCTATTCACCCAGAAGGAGCTTAATATGCGGTAATAGCGTTGGCTCGAGTTCCTCGCCTCTTATGACTTCGATATCCAGTACACTCCTGGAAAGGGGAACTGAGTCGCTAATGCGCTAAGTCGCAAACACTTGGCTGTTGTTTCCTTGATGTTAGCCGAGTGGGATGTTTTAGAGACTCTATCTCTTTGTGATATTCGTGATCGTGCTCCAGCTTCTGATTCTCCTATCTTATTGTTCAGTTTGGAAGCTCGACCCAGCTTATTGGATCGTATTGTCGATGCATAATGGAAAGATCCAGATCTTGTGCACCTTATTCAGATATGTAAGTCTGAATCCCGTGACGAGGAGTTGAGGGATTCAGCATTGATACTCGTGGTTGTCTTCACAAGAAAAACTGATTGGTTGTGCCTTGTGATTCTGATCTTAGGCGGGACATTCTCGATGATTGTCACCGTTCTAAGTATACCATTCATCCTAGAAGTAGAAAAATGTATGTTGACATGAGACGCTTATGTTATTGGGATGGCATGAAGCGTGATGTGGCAAGTTATGTGAGTAATTGCATGTCTTGTCAACTCATCAAAGCCGAGCATAAGCGCCCTCCTGGTCTTCTTTAGCTTCTTGAGGTCCCATTATGGAAATGGGATCAGATCTCTATAGATTTCATTGATGGCCTACCTCGTTCGAGATCGGGCCATTGCAGTATTTGGGTTATCGTTGATCGCTTGACTAAGTTTGCTCACTTCATTCCTATTAATTCTAATAGGACAGCTTCTCTTTTGGCCAAGCTTTATATCAAGGAAATCGTGAGACTTCACGGTATTCCTAGTTCTATTGTTTGTGACCGTGATCCACTTTTCACAGGTCATTTCTAGTAGAGTCTTCAGCAAGCTTTGAGAACAAAGCTTAATTTCAGCACAGCATATCATCCGTAGTCTGATGGATAGACTAAATGTGTGAATCGTATTCTTGAGGACCTTCTTCGTGTTTGCATTCTAGAATTTGGTGGTAGTTGGTGAAAGTGTGCTATGGATCGTGTAATATGGATATACGATAATATAGAATGTAGTAATGATAGCTATACAGTAAATAGTGTGGAATATAAGAGCAGTATAATAAAAATAACACCAGAGATTTTTATACTAGTTCGGAGCACCGTCCTACGACCAGTCCCAGACTCCTTCTAGAATTTTACTAAAACAACAACCCTCACTTAACCCGGAGGAACAGGTCTATACAACCCTTGAGCAGTAGAACTGGGACCTAAGCAGCAGAACAGGATTTCGCCTCAGCAGCCGAAGAGGACTTCACAAGCCTGAGCAGCAGAACAGGACTTCAACAAATACAAAAGATTGTTTGACTTTTTGTGTTCTGATACGGATAAGTCTGTTTATAGTACACCCTTCCTATGATTTTCTCCTCGAGTATAAATATGTATATTTGAAGTTTATGAAGATTAGAAAGGAATAGTATTGCTTAGAATATGATATATAAATCTAATTCAAGCAAGTATAGTTGCAAAAATATTCAAGAGAGTTAGATAAGAGAGATAAGCAGATTAGATACTTTGGAATGAAGTTAGGATATGTATTTATAGTTGTTAAATAGCAGCGACCATTGGCGAAGAGTTCTGGTTGAAGCGTTGCATCCAAATCTCTTTGTAGAGAGTCGTAACTCTTCACGAATGATCGTGTCTTTTCAGAAAATATAGCCGTTATAGAAATTCAGTCAACTGAGCCTCTGGGTCAGTCGACTAAATATTCAAACGATTTTTATTATATAATATATATACTTGTACACCTGTGCATACTGCACAGAAACTAGTAGGTCAGTCGACTCACCTGGAATTTTCTGTGCAGTTTGCACAGTTTACACAGGTATATATAATATATATACTATATATGATTCTAACTTTAAAAACTTGATAATATATATATATGTATTATATTCTTATATATTTATAAATCATTTGAAAATAAGAAGATTATATTTAAGCTAATATATACGTAAACGAGGAGAGATCTTAACAATATTGACCTAAGACTCAAAACAAAATAATATAAAAGTTGATGCACCGATTTTGATGTCTTGTCTCCATGTAGTATATATTCTCCTTTTATAGTAACAGTCGTCGAATCTGTATGTTGCAGTGATAGCTTTGTGTCATGAATCAAAACCAAGTCTCAACATTCTCCCCCTTTTTGATTGATGACAACCTGTAAATAAATATAGATTTCGACTGTATATAATATAATATGAATACTTACTCCCCCTGAATCTTTGACGATATATATCATGCATTCTTAATGTTAGTGATAAGTTTTCTCCCCCTTTGTCATCGACAAAATGGAATAAAGAGCATGAATAATAGTATGATGTATTCATAGATATTCAAAAAGAAACGAACATTCATACAATACAATATCACAAACAAGATTTTTGAAATAATACGAAAACATTAGTTATTTAGTACAAGGCATGTTGTAATGTTATGAAATACAAGACTAATGTTTTTAGAACATAAGAGAAGCAACAACTTACTCTATTATACGCTTACCCCTTAATCTGTGCTTGCATCGTTTATTCCTGCAAATAGTGTTAGAGCAATATCTTTCTCCCTTTGTCATCGACAAAAAAGAGAGTTTATATGATGACATAAATTATATTCTACATAAGTGTTAACATAGAACAACAAAATAACTACTACTTGTAAGGTATCAAAAAAATTAACATTTAAAGCATGTGATACCCAAGGTTCTTATAATTTCCTAATTTTTAGGAAACCATACCCATTTGGGTGTGGTTGA
The DNA here is from genome assembly GCA_030737815.1 of Allium fistulosum. Taxonomy (NCBI): domain Eukaryota; kingdom Viridiplantae; phylum Streptophyta; class Magnoliopsida; order Asparagales; family Amaryllidaceae; genus Allium; species Allium fistulosum. The sequence continues at coordinate 536,489,787 of CM060901.1, read as the reverse complement.
ACCTTTAAAAATATAATTTTCATTATTAACTACCATATCAAAATAACCATCAATGTAATTTTCTCTATTTTTCCAATTAACAAGAATCCAAATACTTAGATAATTTTTATTCATATTTCCCGTCAATGATTTTGTACTTCTAGAGAAATTATAAACATTATTGGTCATAATAGTATTTGAATTTCTATAAAAATTGGATTTAGACTTTCCTCGAAATTTAGTAGTAGCGCTAACATTTTTACTATACATGAAAGCGTATATAGTGTTATTTCTACGATTAGTTTTATTATATCCTAAACCACTTTTATCATGTAAAAGTCTAGAACTAGATAAAATCATGTTTAAATCGTTTTGACCTTTATTAAATTTTGTGACTTCAGTGTTAAGTTTATCAAATTTAGCTTTAAAGTCATAATTATTATTTTTAAAAGAAATATTACTATTTTTCAAAATATCAATTTGCTTGTTTAATTCAGAATTCTCCTTTTTTAACGTACAGTTCTCATTTTCGAGAAGAAAAATTCGAGATTCCGAATTATCTAAAGATGATTGTAATAAATCATTTTTCCTTTTTATATTCGTAATTTCTTTTGAAAAATTTTCATTTTCTTTTTCAAACATAGTATTTTGTTCATCTAGAAAATCTTTAAGAGCCTCAAAATTATTTTTCAAAACACTATGTTGATTTTCTAAATCAAACTTCTCATTTTTCAATTTCCCATTTTCACGTTCAACAGATTTCATCTTTTCTAAAATAATAAAATTAAGCTTTGAAATCTTATCTCTTATACTAACTAATTCATTATTATCTTTTACTGAAATTTGTAAATCAGAAAGTACCTTTTTGTAGTCCTCACTGGTGGCTTTGATAGGGATTTTGCCTGTTGTATTTCGACTGTATCGTTTTCTGGCCATTATTCTATGATGTTGTGACGATCGATAGAATTCCAGGCTCAGATAGCAAATGAAAGTCGCTATGCACTGATACCAAATGAAAGTGTGCTATACTATAGGATCGAAATGGCCAACAGTTGTAAACAATGTAAATGTAGTGGCAGTGCGAAATAAACTAAGTTATCTACTGATGCGTAATATGAGTATAAAAATAAATAGTAAAGCAAAAAAAACTATAAAATAATAATAGCATTAAAATGAAAAATGACACCAGAGATTTTTATACTGGTTCGGAGCACCGTCCTACGTCCAGTCCCAGACTCCTTCTGGAATTTTACTAAAATAACAACCCTCACTTAATGTTAGCACCAAAATTGGTCACTAACCTCGTTGAGAAAGATTGTGAAGAGATATAAATGATGAAGATAAATTAAACAAAGAAGAATATGCTAATTCAAATGCAGAAAGTAAGAACACCGGATTTATAGTGGTTCGGCGTAATTGCCTACGTCCACTTTGAGGTTAAACTTTATTGATCTTATTAATGATTGATTACAAATACAATTCGTAGATCAAATGCTTGAATGGAGTTGCTAAGTAAAGAAGATGAGTCTAAAAAATGGCAGAGTCTCCCCAGTGTTCCCGAAAAAAGGTCCCTTTTCACTGTGCCCCTGCCCCTCTATTTATAGACAAAGATGGGTTGGACTTCCCAGGTGGGCTCGGCAGCCGAACATCTTGGCCCAAATAGAGTGGTCGCCGTATGCCGAACCAAATAGACCGATCACTTGGATGCCGAACCACCCTCTCTATGCCGAACGATACGCTTGCTGCGTGGGAAGAGTAGAACGAATATCAGTTGAAGTCGAACGTGCCTCTGGCCGAACGAAGCGTCTGACCAAACGATGGCTTTAGCCGAACAATGCTTCTGGCCGAACAATGTCTTTGGCCGAACGAGAGCTTTGGCCGAACGATGCTTCTGGCCGAACGATGTTTCTTGGCTGATAGAGAGCTTTGGCCGGACGTTGCCTTTAGCCGAGTAGTGCCTTTGGCCGAACGATGGTTCTGGCCGAACGATGGCTTGTGATGAACAATACATCCATGCCAAGCAGTTTTACATGTCGAACGTCTTCCGATGCCGAGCACTTACAAACACCGAGTGCTACTGAATGCCGAGTACTCCTGGACGCCGAGTACTCCTGAACGCCGAGTGCTACTGGATGCCGAGTACTCCTGGATGCTGAGTACTCCTGAACACCGAGTGCTACTGAATGCCGAGTACTCCTGGATGCCGAGTACTACTGGATGCCGAGTACTTTCCAATGCTGAGTACTCAGTTGCCTGGTCAAATCTCCAGGAAACACTTGCCCCCCAAAGTGTATTACGTGACTGAACGTGATGTGCTTTGAATTACGTATCCTCCATGTTTTGTTTCAGTTCCTTGATTAAGTCCTAATGGAGATGCCTTCTTGAGAATATCAGTGGTTGTGGTGTGTGCCTAATGTGGTATACATGCCGGACGATACGTTCGAAGCCGAACGTTCCTCATGTTCCGAGTGACACTACATTTCGAAGCCGAATGCTACGGCTTTGACCGGTTCTACCGGATATAGCCTTTTCGAATTCTACTCTCCCCTATAAAACCAGGCATCCTCCCCCCTTTTCTCCTTTTACACTTTTATTTCTGTCACTCCCTAAAGACTTGCAATGCTCGCCAGTCAATCAAACTTAAAGCCTAATCAATCCTTCCTAAGCTTCGATCTTCGAACTAGGTATTGTCCCTTCTATGATTAAATAGTTTCAATACGAGACTTAGGTTTGCGCGTAGCCGAGAGAGTCATGTGGAAAACTGGATATCTTTACGATTGTATGATGTGTGGCGAGTAAGAATGGCTCGCACATTGGAGTTGTCGGACAATGCATGGTAGTTAGGCCTAGCTCCTTCGTGCCGAACGAGACTGGAAGAAAAGAAAGATGGGGTGTCGAACGGCATAATCTTCGCCGAGCGACCTGTTCTTGTTGTTCGGCGTAGATGGAGAAGGAGAAGAGTGGAACTGTAATCGAGGGTGGAGTGCCAAACGTTCAAGCTTGGCATAACCCTGGTTCGGCGTATCTTACCATATGCCGAATAGTGAAATGGGGGGCTAAGGCGAAGGCATGAATTAGTGGGGATGCCGAACGATCATGAATGCCGAACAATATTTCAGCCGAACAATACTCGGGCCTAACAAACTTAAACGCTGAACCATGTCAAGGCCGAACACACTTAAATGCCGAACCATATTTTAGCCGAACGATAACAAGGCCGAACACTACTTAAATGCCGAACCAGATCAGGGCCGAACAATACAAATGCCGAACAATCATAAGCGCTGAACAATACTTAGGCCGAACAATTCAAATGTGCCGAACAACATAAATGCTGAACCACACTTAACCGAACGATTGTGAATGCTGAAACCTATTTTGGCCGGACAAAACTTTAGCCGAACATGCCGAAAGATACTTTTCATCGAACAGGAATTAGGCCGAACACTTTATTAATTATACATTTTCTGAATCTTGGACTGTAATCACCACAAGGCGGGCTTTTTGAGACGGTCAGCGATGACGGTCTTCGAAGGCGACGATTCAAAGCTCACTTTCGTATCTTTGTAACCTTTAGATTCTCAATGCTTACACACGACTGCTTGCACTAGTTTACACACCACGTGGAGGGGAATACTCGCATTGTTAATTCTAACATTCAATGTTTTTCAAGTATAGTTTTCACAGGCGCTTAGACAAATTCATTATTTATTGGGGATGTCTAAAAAATCTAGCTCCGCCACTATATCTGATAGGCCTGGGCCATCATCAAGGCAAGAAATCGCTGATACTTTAAATCCGTCGACTTCCCCTGCCCATAACTTAGCTCCAGATGCCCTGGAGGCGACAATTCTCTTAGATAATCCGATCGACTCACAGGCTTCGAAGATTAATGAAGCCGCACTTCAGCGAATATGCTCCAACCATAGGATCCCCTTCGCCGATGTGCTGGTCCCGTCGCGACACGATCGTCCTCACCTGCCCCCAGTCGGATATACCGCCTGCAACAAGTTCATGTGTTGGATGGGCAGCGTGCCTCCATTCAATTTATTCCTTCGGGACGTGTTGCAGTACATAGACATTGCCCCGTCGCAGCTGCATCCAAACGGTCACGCGTTTATATACGGGACCTACCTACTCTTCATGGCCGTCTTCTCTAGGCCTCTAACTTCTGGCGACATCAGATATATTTACATGATCAAGAAGCAGAAAAATAGCCCCTCCTTCATGTTCCTCGATCCGTACCACAAATGCCAGATCTTAACCGGAGCATGTAGCAAATTCGCCCTGTACAAACAGGAATGGTTCTACGTGCGTTGCCCTCCTGGTTTCGCGAGGAGATGGGTCGAAGGCGGTAAGTCTCTTCTTTGAGTCATCCTTCGCGCTCGATCAGAGCTATGCTTTTTCTAACTCCTTGTTCCATCTTTTCAGGTATTAACCCGCATCCTGAGGGCCGAGGATATTCTGAGGCCGTCGAGGCCATTAGGGCTCTTCCTGCCGAGGATCGGGACATCTGAACCATCATTTCAAATGAATCATTGTCAAGGTTCGGCTTGCTAGCCCCTGGTCGTCGGATTAGCCTTCCGAAGGGCGTTTCCATTCCCAAGCCAGCATCCGGTAAAGGGAAAAAACAAGCTGGATCGTCGTCACGCCACACTCCCGATGCGCACGAAGAGGGTGAGCACAAGGAGGATGAAGCTCTTGAGACTCAAGGCGAGAATGTGGGTCCCGCTTGGAATCCGGCGGTCGAAGTACACGACATTGAAACGTCATCCTCCCCTTCGAAGGGAAAGAAGAAGTTAAAATACAAGATACAGAAGGAGGAAGTTGGCGGAACTTCAAAAGTTACGCTCATCCCGTCAGAGAAAGAGGCTTCCTCACAGCATATGGAAAGTTCTCTAAGGGGTCTGTCGAATCTTTCCATCCCCGACGATATACTTAATTATGGTTTTGACGATCCTGAAGCCCTCAAGTTTTCTTCGCCCGCTAGAGGCAATGTGGGAGTTCAACTCCCAGCCCTGGGAGACAATACTCCGATCAGTAAAGATAAAAGAACCGGTCCGTCGGGGGGAACACTAGGACACACACGCACATACACACTTCATCATACACTTCAAGTTTTTTTCTTATTTCCCGGATTTTTCTTAACTCGTTGTTATCTTTATTCTTTGTAGGTGACATGGGGCGCTCCCACGGACTTGATCGCCTTCACGGCTCTTCCATATTTCATCATCCCAGACGGGATTCAGGTTCGGGCAGACGCAGGGACAGAGATGATTACGAAGATCGAGACAACCGTCCCCGCGATTCGTCTTATCATAAGAAGGCATATTCCCAATCTTCACAGTCCCGTGATCCTCTTCCTCCAACTGAGCCGGATAGAGAGAAGCCTTCACAGAAGCGGTCCCAACCCGATGTTTCCCGAGAACAACACTCTGGTTCGTCGAGTACAAGGCAAACTCGGGAGCATCGAAAAAGAGCGGAAATTTCAAAGCCTCCTCCCCATACTCCCGCGGTTGACCCAACTATAGCAGAGAAGATGGTCGATCTTAAGGCCAAATTCCCAAAAATTTGTTTTGATGGTCTGAAATTCCTCCCAGCTATTCATCATATCCCTGGGCACGTGAAGCAGAGTGCCATTGCCTGTAACAACGACGTCTATGTTCAACATGACGCGTTTGTACACTTGGTTGAAAAGATCTCGGAGGTGTCTGTTGAGCGACAATATGAAATTGATCGTCTGAAACTGGAGGCTGGCTGTGACAAGAACATCATCAAGCATCAAGACGAAGAGCTCGCTTCGTATAAGTCGAAGCTTGAAGCCGCCAAGCAAAGTGCAAAAGATACCGCTGAGGCAGTCACTCGTTTAGAGATGGCCCACAAGAAGGAACTCGATGAAGCAGTCTAGCGCAGCGGTGCCCTTGCCTTAGAAAAAGATTCTATCCAAAAAGAAAGGGACGCGCTTGCCATATAAGTCAAAGAGTTGAAAGAATTACTCTCCAAGGAGAAAGAGGATAAAGTAGCTGCTCAAGAAGAGTCACAACAATATTGTGATGAAATCGTTGCTACTCGGCTCTTGAAAACGAAGCTCGATGACGAACTAGCTGGGGTTGAAAAAATGAAAGACGAAGCCCGTGAGGAGGGCAAAAGAAAAGCTACGGAGGAGATTGACTCTCGCCTCGAGGTGGCCGCATAGACCGGTAGGGAAGAGGTCAAGGGCATGTTTGACCCGTTGATTGCTGAGTATGGCGCCCGCGTCCTTATGCATCGCGACTTGACATTCTTGGGCGAGGGCTATCTCGAATCCCTAGCTGAGGCCTGGGAAACTTTAGTGAAGATTAGGAAAATCGAGTCGGGCTCTGAAGAAGTCGATGAGGATGCCCTGGTGAAGGAGTTTCTTAGAGGGAACGAGCCAGCGGATTTATCCGCAGCTTTGGCGCTTTATAGCAAAGGCTCTCCCCTTCCAAAAGAGAAAAGTGATGAAGCTGGCCCATCTGGGGCTAAGACTACGGCTCCTCATATTGCTGCTCCTCCCACTGCTCAACCGGCCGGTCGGCCGACACTTGACCCATTCGAGCAGCATGCCGGCTACGATCCTGAAGATCCCGGGCTCGGCGTTCATGTGCTATCTCCTATTCTGGAGGGTGAAACTCCACGCGCAACTGATAGCCAGCCAGAACCCGGTAGGAAACTCTTCTTTTTTAGAAGTTAAAAGATCTGTCACTTTCCAGCAGTGGTTATTCGTTCTAATGTTCATTCTTTATGTTTTCATGCAGGCTGCTCTGACCCCGAGCCAACTCCGAGGAGCGATGATGCCAAGGAGGAGGCAGAGAAACCTAGCGATGTTGCTCATGCGGGAGTAACTTCCGGCCCTGACGCTCAAGTGATCGGGGCGCTAGATGATGATAAGCTTGACACCTCATCTCCCGCCGAAGGGAGTGATGAAATCGAAATCACTGGCGCCTCTGAACATACCTCGAAGATGAGCATGAAAGAGCGTCTCGCCGAAGAGGAGAAGAAAAAAGTCAAGGTCAAAGTTGAGCCTGAAATACTGGAACTCACCGACCCGCGGAACAGACCTTTGAAGATCATTCTCTCGGGCAGGTCCAAACCACTGGATGTTCCTTCTTCTACTCCTGACTTTGCTTCTTTAGCAAGCAAGAAATCCAAGAAGAAGTGTGAGGGAGAGGAGTCATTGGAAAAAACAAAAGAAGACAAAAAGAAGAAACCGAAGAAATAATCGCTATACTCGTTCAACGAGTTTTTTGCTTAAGCCTTGTAACTACATTTATCTTTTGTCTCCGTAGTTTGTATAGATAGGTTCTTGACTCCAAGTTTTGGAGGGATAACTGTGTAACCTCATTTTGGACTATTAAAAAAAGTTCAATTCCTTAGTCGTTTGAACGATTCTTTTACTTTTTTAGCTTTCTGAATAACTGCGGTCAAAACTCAAGCACTTATGAGTTGTATATTTCCCAGTCCATTCTCGCGTTGTTCGAACATTCTTCGGAGTGGCATACTTCTTGTTCTACATTTCTTGATTACTTAGAATTTTTTCTAAAAATCGCGTTCCAGGGACTTATAGTAAGTTGACCCGTATTCAGGGGATTCGGAGATTGAGATTGTTAATACTCTAATCCGCGCTCTGGGGACTTAGAGTACTCCGGTTCACACTCTGGGGACTCGGAGATTGAGATCGTTTATACCCTAGTCCACGCTCTGGGGACTTAGAGTACTCCGGTCCGCACTCTGGGGACTCGGAGATTGAAATCGTTTATACTCTAGTCCGCGCTCCGAGGACTTAGAGTACTCCAGTCCGCACTCTGGGGACTCGGAGATTGAAATCGTTTATACTCTAGTCCGCGCTCTGGGGACTTAGAGTACTCCGGTCCGCACTCTGGGGACTCGGAGATTGAAATCATTTATACTCTAGTCCGTGCTCTGGGGACTTAGAGTACTCCGGTCCGCACTCTGGGACTCGGAGATTGAAATCGTTTATACTCTAGTCCGCGCTCCGAGGACTTAGAGTACTCCGGTCCGCACTCTGGGGACTCGGAGATTGAAATCGTTTATACTCTAGTCCGCGCTATGGGGACTTAGAGTACTCCGGTCCGCGCTCAGGGGACTCGGAGATTGAAATCGATTATATTCTAGTCCGCGCTCCGGGGACTTAGAGTACTCCGGTCCGCGCTCAGGGGACTCGGAGATTGAAGTCGTTTATACTCTAGTCCGCGCTCCGGGGACTTAGAGTACTCCGGTCCGCGCTCAGGGGACTCGGAGATCAAAATTGTTTATACGAGTTTGCACATCATACAGAACAATGTAGCTCTAGTAATTCATCACCCGATTATGAGATATAGAAACGTTAGTAATTCATGAAAAATACGGCTTCAAGCCTTTATTAATGAAAACCAACTAAACCGCCTGATTACATGGCTGAAAGGAAACTAAGTTACGACTGAATGGAAACATACAGGAAATAACTGTGCCTAAAACAAGAAAGAAACATACTAAATGTAATAATGTCGCAAATGTTCACTGTTCCATGCTCGGGGGAGTGTCACGCCATCAACGGTCGCTAGCTTGAATGTTCCCTCTCCAAGCTTCCGTTCAATGACGTACGGACCTTCCCAGTTGGGATTCATACGCGACGGTACCGGGAAAACTCGTTTCAAAACGAGATCACCCACATCAAAAATCCTTGGGAGGACTCTGCCGTCGTAGTAACGCTTGACTCGGTGCCTATGTGCTGCCGCCCTTAATTCGGCCTCTTCACGTTTTTCATCAATGCAGTCCAGCGATTCCAACAAGAGGTCCTGATTCGTCTTGGGATCATAATATGTCACTCGATGCGATGGAACTTCAAGTTCCACGGGTATAAGGCTTCCGAGCCGTATGCCAAGGCGAATGGAGTGTGGCCGGTCGCGGACTTGTGGGTAGTTCTATAAGCCCATAATGATGTCGGGAGCTCATCTACCCACTTGCCTCCGACCTTCTCCAAACGCTTCTTCAGTATGGACTTGATTATTTTGTTAATGGCCTCGACTTGTCCGTTAGCTTTTGGGTGCGCAACGGCGGCGAACTTCTTCTCAATGCCATACTTTAAACAGAACTCTTTGAACTCTCTGCTTTCAAATTGCGTCCCGTTGTCTGTAATGATGGTGAGAGGGAGGCCAAAGCGACATATAATGTTTCGTACAATGAAGTTAATGACCTTCTTAGAGGTGATTATGGCCAAAGGTTCTGCCTCAGCCCATTTTGTGAAATAGTCGACTGCAACTATCGCATATTTCGCACCACCTTTGGATATAGGCAAAGAGCCGATTATGTCGATTCCCCAGATTGCAAATGGCCAGGGACTAACCATTTGTGTGAGTTCTATTGATGGAGTCCTCGGGATTTTCGCATATCTTTGACACTTGTCACATTTCCTTGCGTAGTTTGCAGCGTCCCGGTTTACGGTTGGCCAGTAATATCCATAGCGGAGGATCTTTTTTGCTAGCATTTGCCCCCAGTATGGTCGCCACATTCCCCTTCGTGAACCTCCTTCAAGACCCGCTTTGTTTCATCATGAGCGATGCATCGTAATAAGGGGACTGAGAACCCCTTTCGATACATTAATCCATCCTGCATCACGTATCGCGCGGCCTTTCGAAGGACCTGTCGTCTTTCGCTTCTTTTTTCTGGTAAAACCCCGGTTGTTAGGTATAGTTTGAACAGGGTCATCCACGATTCCCTCTCGATTCTTGTTTCCAACACAGAATCAACTTTCATTGCGTCTATGCTTGGGGCACGTAAGGCCTCAACGGGAAACAATCCCATTTGCTGAGCATCGCCAGTGCTTGCGAATTTCGCCAATGAGTCGGCTTCTTTGTTCTGTTCACGCGGGACATGCGAAATATCATAACGCTCAAGGTTTGACAGCAGTTCTTGAACCAGAACAAGGTACGGAGCAAGCTTCTGTCCCTTTGCTTGATAATCTCCTCGCACTTGGTAGACCACCAACTGTGAGTCACAAAAGATTTCAACTGATTTTACCCCGAGTTCTCCAATGAGTTTTAAGCCAGCAATCAGTGCTTCATATTCTGCTTCATTGTTTGTAGCCGGGAAATCGAGCTTCAGAGCGTAACAAACCGATCGATTTTCCGGAGTTACAAGAACTAGGCCAGCGCCAGAGCAACGGTCGTTTGATGCCCCATCGGTGTACAATTTCCATCGAACAGGGGGAATGACATCGTGATTATCTGGTTCGTCGGGTACAGTAAATTCAGCAATGAAATCTGCTAATGCTTGCCCTTGTATGGCTCTTCGTGGCAAGTAGGCGATATCGAACTGGCTCAACTCAATGTTCCATTTTAACAATCTTCCAGAAGTTTCTAGTCGTTGGAGTACCTGCCGTAGGGGCTGATCGGTATAAACACTGATTGAGTGTGCTTGAAAGTATGGGCGCAGCTTACGTGATGCAATCACCAAGCAATAGGCCAATTTCTCGATTTTAGGGTAATTTCTTTCTGCCCCCGTTAAACGCTTGCTAATGTAATACACCGGCTTTGTGATTCGGTCCTCCTCGCGAACCAAAGCCGCACTTATAGCATGTGGGGATACGGCCAAGTACACGTACAGCATCTCATGGTCTACTGGTTTTGACAGCACTGGTGGACTCTCCAGATGCCTCATCAGATCCCGGAATGCTTCCTCACAATCAGATGTCCACTCGAAATTCCTTTTCCCTTTCTTTATTATATCAAAGAAAGGGATGCACTTGTCCGTGGCCCTGGATATGAATCGACTTAGCGCAGCTACTTTTCCATTCAAACTCTGTACCTGTTTTATAGTCCTGGGCACTTGCACATCTCGAATAGCTTGAATCTTTTTTGGGTTAGCTTCAATTCCCCTAGCATTGACGATGAATCCCAAAAACTTCCCCGACGCAACGCCGAAGGAACACTTCAGAGGGTTGATCTTCATCCCATAATATCTGAGTATGTCGAAAATCTCAGCCAGGTCTCAAATGTGGTCGTTTGACTGTCGTGACTTCACGATCATGTCACCCACATAGACTTCCATCGTTCTACCAAGCTGGTCTTTGAACATTCGATTCACCAAACGCTGATAAGTCGCTCCTGCGTTTTTCAATCCGAAGGGCATTACTACATAGCAATATAGCCCAACATCTATGACGAAGCTGGTGTGTTCTTGGTCCGGAATATGCATCGGGATTTGATTGTAACCCGAGTATGCATCCATGAATGATAACAGCTCGTGTCCTGCAGTAGAGTCGACCAACTGATCAATCCTAGGCAACGGGAAACTGTCCTTGGGACACGCTTTGTTCAAGTCGGATTAATCTATGTAAGTTCTCCATTTCCCATTCGACTTTTTCACCAGCACGGGATTCGATACCCATTCAGAGTAGAGGGCGTCGCGGACGAACCCATTGGCTTTGAGTTTGTCCACTTCCTCTCTGAGAGCAACGGACCTCTCTGGGTCCATTCCTCTCCTCTTTTGTTTAACTGGGACGTATTTCGGGTCTATGTTCAACATATGACTCGTAATGGTGGGAGAAATCCCACACATATCAGAATGCACCCAGGCGAAAACATCAAGATTTGCTCGGAGGAAATCACTAAGGTCTTCAGTCATTGCGGGTCGAGTTGTGATCCGATCTTCAACACTCGCGATGGGTCGTCTCGGCTGACTGAAATGTCAATTGTTAATTCAGCCGGCGCTGCCTTTTCTTCCCAGGGTTTCTCATCGTCATCTCTCGGATCTATGTCTCTGAAGATCCGAGAATTATGCCCGAGCCAGGGCTCGGGCACTACTTGTCAATTATTATTATTATGGATGCCGACAGGAATGTCCGCAACCTTCCCTTTCTCCCTCCGATGGGCCTCTCTAAGCTCTGCCACATAACATGTACGACCGGTCGCCTGGTCGCCATGAACAACTCCTACTCCTTTGTCGGTTGGGAATTTCAAAGTTAAGCACCACGGGGCCAATGCCGCCCTAAACTCAGCCAGGGCCGGTCGGCCCAAGAAAACATTATACGGAGAATCCACATCCAAAACTACGAAGGGTAGGATCCGCACCCTCCGACGTTCGCCTTGTCCTAGTTCAACTGGTAACTCAACATACCCCACTGCATCGGTCGCTGCGCCATTAAAGCCATGTATACAAGCTTTGGACGGTTTCAAGTCCTTTGTTTCCATTTTCATCTGGTCATAAGCCTTCTTGAAAATGATGTTGACAGAACTTCCACAATCAATCAAAATTCTTTTCACATATGCCGGCCCGATCGTTGCAGATATGACCATCGGGTCGATGGTTGGAGCCTCCACTTGGTCAGCATCTTTGTTTCTGAACACTATATCGTCTGTCATTACGCGCTGCTGCTTAGCAGGAGTCCCATCCTCTGTGTTCGAACAACATTCGAAATCTGCATGCTTCAGGGCACTAGCATATCGCTCCATCTCCTTCCAATTCTTATCCGCGGGGTGAGGCCCGCCGATGATCGTGTTTATGACTAGTCTGCCCACAGTCCGGGCAGGTTCATCGGGATGACGCGGAGCTGGAGCACGACCTGGGTTGGATGTTCCCTGTCCTCCTTCCTGAGGATCCTTCACAAATTCCTGCAACTTCTTCTGCCTGATCAACTTCTCTATGGCATCGTGTAGGTGTCTGCACTCTTCCGTATTGTGCCCGTAGGTCTCATGGAAGCGGCAGTATTTTCCAGTCCGTTTCTGTTCCTCGGTTGACTCTTTTGGACGTGGCTTTCTATACTGAAAAGTATTGCAGGTTGATAGGTAAATGTTCTCAGGAGACGCATTCAGTGGGGTATACTCATTGTAGTTTGGAATTCTCGGTTTCCACTTCCCCGCTTCTCTCTTCTTCCCTTGATTTCTTCCTCCGGACTCCTTAGGCTGCCCAGGCTTGTTCTGGACATTGACTTGGACCTTTCCCGAGTTGTCTTCGAACTGCTTCACAGCAACGTTGCTTTTCATGGACTATTGGACAGGTCCTGGTGCCTTATCTCGCCTTACCTACCTAGATTCCTCTCTTCTTATGAACTGGTGTGCCTTTGAGTAGAAACGCTCTAGCGTAGTCGGAGGTTTTCCTGCCAACCAGTCTCCAAATTCAGAATCCGGATCCACACCTCTCATTACAGCCATTAGAATTGCATGATCATTGGGATTACTGACTTCAGTTACCGCAACATGGAATCTTTGTAAATATTCCTTCAATGACTCCCCAGGATTTTGGATTACACTTGACAGAGATATTACGTCCTTTGGACGAGTAGTGTGTATCCTGATCTACTCAATAAAATTCTTTGCCAACTCCTCGAAATTGGATACGGACCGCGGAGGAAGTCGAGTGAACCACATAGTAGCGATCCCAGATAGAGTAATTGGAAAGCATCTACACTTGGTTGCATCATTTGCTCTAGCCGAATCCATCATCCACTCGTACCTCATGACATGCTGTCTGGGGTCAGTCTTTCCCTCATACGCAGGGATAGTTAGCATACTAAACTTTCTGGGGTACGTCGCCTGCAGCACAATATCTATGAACGGAGTATGACTTCTTGATACTCCCCAATCGTTATTCGATAAGCCCTGATTTTCTTTCATCAATTGCCTGACCATGGCTGTCAAATCTGGTGTTTGTATGGAAGGTGGAAGGTTAGAGTCTGTTCTACGTGACTGTCCATGCTGATGCCTCCTCTCCTGGCGATCTGCCAAACGTACCTCTTGAGGTTCGACATCGTTAGCGTTTTGATGGTCTAGGTCTCCAGCCTCCACCCGCACTCCGGTTCCGAAGTTTCCAGCTCCGGCTTGGTCACGGTCTCCAGTTGTTTGAACAGCAGCACCTGCCCGCGCAGCTTCAGTCTTATGGCGTCTACGTTTGGGAGGTTCATCAGAGGAAGTTGAGCCGTCGGATGAGGAATAAGGAGCGGGATTGCCTCCAGCATTCTGTTGCTGCTGTTGAGTGAGTTGCGCCATCAGGTTGGCGTTAGCTTGCATCTGCTCTCCTAGTTGTCTCCTGCTTTCCCTGAGTTCTCTCATCAAGTCGTTGAACTCTATTCTGGTGACAACTGGAGTCTGGTCCTGGGTGGCAATTCCTACACCTGGAATCGCTGGCTGATTGCTAGGTCCTGCTTGTTGCACGCTAGCAGTCTCGTGGGCGTCCGCATTATGAGAAGCTGACCTGGTACGCGGTCTTGCCATTGTAGAGTTATTGGTATGAACTCTGAGTAGAATCAACGGACGTCCTATCAATGAGTCGGATCTCCTTTGGGGGATTTGTTCAATCCAGTAGCTTCAAAGCAGATCCTTGAGGTTTGAGAATTCAATTCTCAGTGAAAGCACCAAAGTGTTAGCACCAAAATTGGTCACTAACCTCGATGAGAAAGATTGTGAAGAGATATAAATGATGAAGATAAATTAAACAAAGAAGAATATGCTAATTCAAATGCATAAAGTAAGAACACCGGATTTATAGTGGTTCAGCGTAATTGCCTACGTCCACTTTGAGGTTAAACTTTATTGATCTTCTTAATGATTGATTACAAATACAATTCATAGATCAAATGCTTGAATGGAGTTGCTAAGTAAAGAAGATGAGTCTGAAAAATGGCAGAGTCTCCCCAGTGTTCCCGAAAAAGGTCCCTTTTCACTGTGCCCCTGCCCCTCTATTTATAGACAAAGATGGGTTGGACTTCCCAGGTAGGCTCGGCAGCCGAACATCTTGGCCCAAATAGAGTGGTCGCCGTATGCCGAACCAAATAGGCCGATCACTTGGATGCTGAACCACCCTCTCTATGCCGAACGATACGCTTGCTGCGTGGGAAGAGTAGAACGAATATCAGTTGAAGCCGAACGTGCCTCTGGCCGAACGAAGCGTCTGGCCAAATGATGGCTTTAGCCGAACAATGCTTCTGGCGGAACAATGTCTTTGGCCGAACGAGAGCTTTGGCCGAACGATGCTTCTGGCCGAACGATGTTTCTTGGCTGAATGAGAGCTTTGGCCGGACGTTGCCTTTAGCCGAGTAGTGCCTTTGGCCGAACGATGATTCTGGTTGAACGATGGCTTGTGACGAACAATACAGCCATGCCGAGCAGTTGTACATGCTGAACGTCTTTCGATGCCGAGCGCTTACAGACGCCGAGTGCTACTGAATGCCGAGTACTCCTGGACGCCGAGTACTCCAAAACGCCGAGTTCTACTGGATGTCGAGTACTCCTGGATGCCGAGTACTCCTGAACGCCGAGTGCTACTGAATGCCGAGTACTTGCCAATGCCGAGTACTCAGTTGCCTGGTCAAATCTCCAGGAAACACTTAACCCGGAGAACAGGTCTATACAACCCTTGAGAAGCAGAACATGGACCTGAGCAGCGGAACAGGATTTCGCCTCAACAGCCGAAGAGGACTTCACACGCTTGAGCAGCAGAATAGGACTTCCACAAATACAAAAGATTGTTTGACATTTTGTGTTCTGATATGGATAAGTCTGTTTATAGTACACCCTTCCTATGATCTTCTCCTCGAGTATAAATATGTATATTTGAAGTTTATGAAGATTAAAAAGGAATAGTATTGCTTAGAATATGATATATAAATCTAGTTCAAGCAAGTATAGTTGCAAAAATATTCAAGAGAATTAGATAAGAGAGATAAGCAGATTGGATACTTTGGAATGAAGTTAGGATATGTATTTATAGATGTTAAATAGCAGCGATCATTGGCGAAGAGTTCTGGTTAAAGCATTGCATCCAAATCTCTTTGTAGAGAGTCATAACTCTTCACGAATGATCGTGTCTTTTCAGAAAATATAGCCGTTATAGAAATTCAGTCAACTGAGCCTCTGGGTCAGTCAACTAAATATTCAAAAAAAAATTATTATATAATATATATACTTGTGCACCTGTGCATACTACATAGAAACTAGCAGGCCAGTCGACTGACCTACCAGGTCAGTCGACTGACCTGGTATTTTCTGTGCAGTTTGCACAGTTTACACAGGTATATATAATATATATATATTATATATGATTCTAACTTTAAAAACTTGATAATATATATATTTTATATTTTTATATATGTATAAATTATTTGAAAATAAGAAGATTATATATATAAGCTAATATATACATAAACGAGGAGAGATCTCAACAATATTGACCTAAGACTCAAAACAAAATAATATAAAAGTTGATGCACCGATTTTGATGTCTTGTCTCCATGTAGTATATATTCTCTTTTTGTCATAACAGTCGTCGAATCTGTATGTTGTAGTGATAGCTTCGTGTCATGAATCAAAACCAAGTCTCAATAATTGGAAGGACCACTTACCGCTTGTAGAGTTCTCCTACAATAATAGCTTTCAGTCTAGTATCGGTATGGCTCCTTTCGAAGCCCTATACGGAAGTCCATGTCGATCACCTTCGTGTTGGTTGGAATCTGGGGAGAAACTGATTTTAGGCCCCGATTCTATTCTTGAAGCTTCAGAGAAGATTATTCTTATCCGTCAGAGAATGAAAGAGGCACAGAGCCGTCAGAAACCCTACACGGACAACCGTAGGAAGCTTCTCGAGTTCTCTATTGGCGATCTTGTGTACATCTGTGTATCTCCTTTGAAGGGGGTTATGCATTTCAGTAAGACTGGGAAATTGGCTCCTCGCTTTATAGGACCGTTTCCTATTATTGAACGTATTGGCCTTGTGGCTTATAGAGTTCACTTCCGGCTCATCTATCTGGCATTCATGACGTGTTTCACGTCTCTCAGCTTCGGAAGTGACTTCGAGAGTCGGATTCTATCATCGATTCTCCTGATTTGCAAGAGCTTGAAATCTCACCTAACCTATCTATTGTGCAACAGCCTATTCGCGTTCTTGCTTCATAGGTGAGATGCCTTTGAAACAAGGACGTGCCACTCGTTAAAGTTCAATGGTCCGCAAATCCCAACGACTGCACTTGGGAAACCAGAGAATTTATCGAGCGATCCTACCCTGGCTTTCTTTCTTCTCATAGCGATGGTGAGAATATTTAAAATCAAGCTTATCCTTTTCTTTTGATTGATGAAATAATTATGTTGAATACAGCTCTTCTCTAGAAATTGCAAGGACGCAATTTTCATAAAGGGGGAGTCTGTAACAACCCTGGTTTTGGTGATTACTTGTAAATATTAAATTAAAATGGTGGTTATAATTTAATATTGTGAATAAAAATAAAATTGGAGATTTAAATTGTGTATTTGGAATAAACAATGGATTTTAGAAATAAAATGTGAAAATAAAGTTTAGGAAACTTTATTTTGTTTATTTGTGAGAAAAATGAATGAAATATGATTTTATTTAGTGAAAATGCAATAATTCTTGTAATTATTGCCAATTGCTTCTTTTAATAATTTTTAAAGGAAGTACTTGATTTTAAATGTTGTTTATTTAAATAAAAAGATGAAATTTGCTTTAAAAATAAGTTTTCATCATAATAATTGATGGAAAATGGTTTGTTATATTTTATTACACAAGAAATTTATGTTTGTGTAATTTTGGAAGTTAAAAATAGCATTTTATGTATATATTAGTGTAAATTGGTTATTTATTTAAAAATGAGAATTTTTTATAATAAAAATGTTTTATAACTTAATATACCTTTTTATATGTTGCAATTTTTTTTATTTAACATGAAAATGTGTTTGTCTAAATTTATTTTGAAGAAAACTTGTGAAAACATGTTGTTTTGATTAATTACATAAGTTACATTTGTGTTTAGTGATAATTTGTTTTCTTAGGCAGATTAAGTCTTCTGATATTAAGTCTAAGCCCATTAATTATCATAACCAGAAGAAAAGAGAAACACTTTCTCTTCCTGTATGTACAAACTTTACCTCATCTTCCATTTTAAGTAGAAAGAAAAAAAGAAAACTATCTCCTTTTTTCAAATCTAAACCAAATTCCTATTTTCTTCAATAATTTGTGGTTTTAATCAAATCTAAAGAGAATACAATAGGTAATCCACTCCATAAACCTAATTATTTCATCAAAATTCTTTCTTTTGTGAATAGGTTTGTCTGTAACAGTTCTTCTCTCCTTGCATGCTTCTTTTTTATATTTCTACAGGTTCTTGAAGGCAATTCTAGCTTAAAGCTTCCACCTTTCAGCACAAATTTGGATTTTTACTCTTCATTTGCAAGGTGAGTTAACTGCTCACAAATGCTAGCTAAAGCAAAAGCTTTGAAGTGCCAAAATCTGTACAAAATTAGCCTCTGTTTAGTGATTTCCTGTAGTTACTTTGTTTCTGTGAAAACTGTGTTTGGGTTGTTCTTTGCATGTCAGTTTCTTTCAATTTCGGCAACGAAATGATGCCGCATTTTCTTTTGATAGTAGTCCATATGTTGTAGTTTTAGTGCGCAAAATTTCATCACCTGAAACATTCAATTGCTATGTGGAAATTGCTTTGGAAAATCAGATCGGAGCTAAGAAAATCGACATGCACAATTCCGTGGCCTAGGTCGACCATGGGTCAACCCTCTAGCCACATAGGTCGACCATACGGTTGACTTGTGGTGCATAAAGGTTGACCTACAGGTCAACCTGATGGTCGACCAAAGGTGCCTTGTTTTGTGCCTTATTCCTGTGCTGTTCTGCCTCTTGTTCAAGCTAGTTTTGCTTACTTCTTTTGCTCGATTTTGTGATACTTTTTATTGTGTTTGAAGGCTATGATGCCTATCAATAGGCTAGTCAAGGTTTTGGTGAATTTTAAATTCAAATTGAATCGAATTTGAAATGAAGTTGAATGTCGGTTTTGACTATTTTCCTATGTTTTTATTTGATTTCGCGCACGGATTTTTCCAAACAATTTTAAAATAATTTTTAAAATAAAATGGCTTTTGAAATAATTAGTATATAATATTTTTTAATTATTTTCAAGCTATAAAATCTATATATTCTCTATAATAAGGGAATTTTCAAAGATTGTTTTCAAAATCAATTTCGAAAAAAGGTTTTAAAAGCTTGTTTTCTCAAATAAATTATTTTGTATATAAAATACACATTTTTGCACTATTCGAGCAAATGAGAAGGAAAATTAAATAGTTTGGTAAAACACGTGGTATCGAACATGTGCGTTTATCTTATCGGTTAATTTTCGACTTGTCCGTTTGATCGTTTTGACCTTCAGGTCGTGTTTGCCGATGAAATGAGGTAAACGTTTTACTGCTTTCTAGTATGGCATTGGCTAGTCGTTAGTAAACCGTTGAGTGCGAACGTGTGGTATGGGATGCGCGTTAACACTTTCCAGGTTCCTATCAGAGAGTTTGTGATGCATTTGTCATTGCGACGTATTTGCCAGTAATGGACCTTCGGGTCATTTGTCCTTCGGCATGTTTGTCATTGCGATGTATTTGTCCTTCGGGATGTTTGTCGACGTATTTTTCCTTTGGGACGTTGTCCTTCGGGACTTTTATCATTGCGATGTGGCACCTTATTTTGAGAGAACGGTACATGACAGGCTTCGGCCATAAGCACGTGCTATATCTTTGAGATGATTTCATTGATTAGTTGTGATTTTCCAAGTGTATCGCCTTTTTACATTATTGGCCATTTGAGCCATTTGAGATATCATATATACGACGATTACATCTTTGGAAATTTGAACTCCTTTGAGTTCTATATTTTGGATTTGAGTTGGCAGCACTTGGCGTTTTATTTGAGATTTGAGATTTGCCATCCTTGGCGTTTATTTGGGAATTATATTCTCCTATTTTGGAGATATATGTAATTGCCTTTATGGCATATTTTTGAGATTGATATTTTTCTTTTGGAAATGCATTTGAGATTGCCATTATGGTGGGTTTTGAGATTCCTCCTATTTAGGTGTTATGGTTTCTCTAAACCATTATTGTTGTTTTGGGATATGCCGATGATATGAGGCATGCTATGCTTAGTGCTTTTGTTATGGAGTTTATCTCTTTTGAGATTATATATTTGTTTAGTGATACCATTTCATCACTTGAAGTAACCACATGTACCTAGAACTATTTCTTCCCATTTGAGAAGAATTATCACCCTTTTCCTTATGCTTCATATTATCTTTTATCCTTATTAAACCGATTGTTTTAGCTAGACTGACCCGTGTATTTTATACTCGGGTCAGACCGAGTTATTTCAGGTTAGATACCTGCTTTTGGACTTAGCTTCGCTTTGATGCTTCCGCTTAAGGGATTGAGGTTTGTGTAATTATAAGGTAGTCATGCCTTAAGTAATGGATAAACAAATGGAAATTTAAAATGAAGTAAGTAAAGGAAATAAGATAAGGGAAAAATAGGAATAGGTTATATTCTTATACCATAAACCCTTATTCCACTTTCAATTACAATATTCACAAACAAAACTAAACCTAGAGCTTGGTCGGCCACCATTAGAAGAAATCTAAAGGAAGATAAGCAAGAATTCAAGAAGGAAGCTTAATCAAATCAATTCAAGGGATAATCTCAAATTCCTTAACAACAAGCTAAGGTGAATAATAAAATACATCTCATTTTATTTGGTTTCAGTTTCTAGATAAGATTTGAATATATTTTGCAAGAAAAATGCCATGTTATGATTGTTTAAATGGATATATATGCTTGTTGATGATTTATGTTGTTTTATATAGATTTTATGATAAGATTTGATTTGAAAAACCTATTAAATGACATCCAAGTGGCTTGCGTTTTTGATAGAATGTCGGAAACATTGTTTTAGAGATGGGTTTCAAGTTTCATAATTTTCTAAGTTGTTGTGGATTTATTATAAATTTTCTAGTAAAGAAAACGGTTAAATTGGGTTTAAATTATGTTTGACTATTATATGTTAGCTTTGGAATAGAAATTTAAATATTTTAGAAAACATATTAAAAGCGATTTATGTGAATTTTTGGAGAATTTTCCTAAGTATTTTATCAATGATATAAAATTATTTAAGTATGGGACTTAAATGTTTTATATGTTTATAAAAGGAGAAGGGGCAATTTGCTAAATGTTTTAAATTGTTAATTACTGAATTCGGTAGCACATTTAGAAACGATTTTGAAAAGGAATTGGCAACCAATTATATGTCGACAAATAAGGCAAGTTAGTTGGAAAGGTACTACTTTAAAAGGTTAAAAATCAGTTTTGTAAAGGTTTATTGCTTCACCACTTATAGCAACCACCTTTTGACCCCTTACTGCTGCCTCCAACCTAGCCAAAACCAATTCACATGGTATAAATGCCTTGGTAGGTAGTGGATTGGATGTAGGCGAAAGGTATAGAGTCGAAACATGCTTTCGAAGGAGTAGAAGTAGTCCTTATAAACTCAGAACTATTTTGTTTACAAAATGAGGCTTTCAAAGGAAGTAGCTTTCGACTTAGTCAAATACGCCTTTGTTTTTAAAAAAAGGGCTTCTAAAAGAGGTTGTCGCCTTTTGTTTTTTAAAATAAGCTTTTGAAGGGGTCGAAACCCCTACTGCCGCATTCAACCTTTCGAATCAATTCCTTCGAAAGGGTTCTTTTGCCTTAAACTTTGAAGCCGCATCTCCATGCTTTCGAAAGGTTTGGTTACAAAACCATCCACTTTCTTTTACTTAGGAATAATGTTTTCGAAAGCAATGCTTTCGCCCTAATTCTTTTAAGACCCTTAGATATATTGAAATTTTAATCCAAAGGTTTCGAAAGAAATGGTTTTAAATGGTTTCGAAGCGATGTTCCACAAACTTTTACTTGAACCGAGTGCTTTCGAAAGGTTTATTTAAATTAAATGACTTTAGTTAACCTATTTTGAAAGGGGTACTTTCAATGGATTCAAACGGGACTATTTAAAGTTTTTAAACAAGGGTTTCGAAGGTTTTCATCGACATTGTTTTGAGTAAAGCATATATCATGGAAAAGACATTTTGAGTAAAGCAAAAAGTATATTTTCCTTGTTTAAGTATGATTTAAATGGTTAAATCAATTTGAAAGAAATGTTTCAAAGAAAATTTGATGGGTAGTTAACCATAAATAAATGAATCAGATATTAAAATACCAGATGGGACTGGTATAGGATCGCGCCCTATACTTTAGCTAATAAGCCCCTAGCTAATATAGGTCCAAAATTCTAGGGAGTAGGGCTTTGTCATAGGTAAGACTAAAATGATGTTACACACAGAAAGGAATTCACTGAGAAAAAATAGGTTATTGGTGAGCCCGCAAAACCATTAGGTTCAGTTGACCCTAGAAGAAGATAGTTAAGGGCAGTCGGTCCAGAAGTGTGTCTAACAGAAGTTAGATAATCGGTTATGTCTAGTAGGCCCGAATCATCCAATGGTTAATAGTTAACCAAATGAAACTATATTGTTCGGACAGATAGTCCATTAAGTACCTGATTTATGTGCATTTATGATATTGCTATTATTTTTTTAATCAATTTTATTGCAGGATTCTAATTTGTAAAAAGATATGTTTTAAAGGGATATTGGTGAGGGGAAACCTATTCCACTAAGTGGTGTGGTCTTAATTAATATATGTAAACCGAGATGTAATAGTATTATTCACACCAGGCTTTATATCTGACTCGAAGTTTATGTTTTCCTCTTAAACTCTCGGGTGCTCAAAATTCAATTTGAGTAAATTGTGGGTTAAGGTTTTTCAGGTTTAGTAGGTTGGACGAATGAGCTTCAGAAGACGTGCAGGTGGCAAAGCTAGCTATATAGGAGCTATTTAGTTTTATTTCTACTGTGATGTATTAAGACTGATATATCTATTTAGTACTCTGATCATCCAGGGGGCATCTTCATATGTCACTCTTGGTGTGATTTGTAATAATTATATTTGATCAAAGCATGGGAATCTTTTGAGATTATGTATCTGAATATGAAATATTTATTTGAAATGTAATCAGAAAAGTTGTTTTAGATTTGTGTTGATTTTATTTCATATTCATGTTCTTCTGATATTATGGATACCATTAACATTACCATATTTTGTCATTAGAAGTTAATGCTATAGATGACTACAGCATTTGTAGCACTTAGCTTCGGGCCTCAAAGAAGGGGATGTTACACAGATCTAGAGCTACACCAAGTTCGACCAGTAATCCTAGTGCAGGAGGGATGTTTTTTGACTCCCGAGCATATTGTAGAGATTGTCCATACTGCCCAGAATATTACCCTCGATGATCATTTGGTTCATGCCAATTTCGCTCACTTATGCAGTGACTACGATCGCTTAAGAGGAAAACCATTTAAGGGAACAAAGAAGCTTAGAGATACAGGCTTGGGTAAAGACGTGTGAGAGGATTTTTACTCGCATGAATCTTACTGACACCCAAAGAGTTTAAGTGGCATCTAGTAAATTGCAAGAAACGGCACCTGACTAGTATGATTTGTTAGTGGTAGAGGTAGATGAGGCTCAACTTACCTTGGCACAGTTTAGACAGTGGTTCGAGCAGAAGTTTCCGCCGGAGGCAGAAAAGGCAGCGATGACCAGAAAGTTTATTGATCTTAGGAAGAATCAGTCTTCCATTATGGAGTATGTAGCAGAATTTGAGGCGTTATCCAAGTATGGGTTGGATTTCATTAATACCCAAAGGAAGAAAAATCAAAAGTTTATTCACAGATTATGAAAGCCCGTGAAGAAGGCTCTGTTACTTCAGATAGACGTATCCTTCGAGTCTTTAGTTGATTCAGCACTTCATCTCGAGGAGGTGGAGAAGGATAGTGAGGAGAAGGAAACTTATAAGAAGCAGAAGCAAGAGTCAAAGCAGAAAAGGAAGCCGCCAATTGAGCAAGGTAATTCCGTGTCAAAAGTTAAGAAAAGAAAGCACGATGAGTCCGGTTCTACAGCCCTACCTAAAGGTCGAGTAACATGTTTTAACTATGGAATCAAAGGCCACTATTCGAATGAATGTCATAAGCCTCGAGTTTCTTCTCCAGTGGGTGTTTGTTTTTAACTTGCCCATTAAAGGAATGGAATGAAGGGAAAGGACGTTGGGATTTTTGGAGACTGGCTTAGCAAGGTATAGTTCGTTTTATTTTGGTAACTGTTCTTTATTTTACTAAATTGCATTAGAGTTAGTTTGGGAATAAGTTAAATACCTTATTGGAGCTTTATATTTTATGATTGGGATTAATTATGAAATTTTACCTATCAGCAGAACCGATGCAGAAGGCATAAAATTAAGTTTCTATAAGATTTAGGATAAAGAGTTGTTTGATTTTAGTTGATTAATGTTAGGAAATGATTGCTTAGGTGAATTTATTTATATTGATGCATGGATGCTAGTGATGATAAAATAAATATAACTAAGGAAAACTTAAGATTAATTATTGTGTTGACTTGTTCGGAAAATGTTTAAGGATTCTGATCGATATATGGGACGTCATATTATCGATATGAGTTCCTAAACATCGGACGAGGCATTTTAACAAAAGAAATAATTATTTCAGTAGATGGAAAAATAAATAAAAATTTAGGAAAACAAAAAATAATTTTGAGTTATATCATTTAAAGTATTATAAATAATTGTGGATGTGTTTAAAATAATATTTAATAAGAAAAATAGTGTTTCAAGTGAATTAAATATTATTCTAAAATAAGATGAATGTTTTGAAAAATAAATTTATATGAAAATGTAATGAATTTTTGGAAATGAAAAGATATTTTGGGAAAAAGTATGTATACATGTATATATAAATGCGATAAATTTTAAAAGCAAGTATCTTTAAGAATAATATTATCTAAAAGGAAATATTACGAGTAATATGATTATTTGGAAAGAAGATAGTAATTGAAGTTTTTAAGATAAAATATTTTGTGGAAAGATATTTTGGAATATAAATGAAGAAAGAATTAAAAATGAGCTTTTGAATATATATATATATATATATATATATATATATATTTGTGTATGTATGTCTATTATAGACTTTCTCTGAATTGAAATTGCGAGGACACAATTTCTTTAAGGGTGAAGTCTGTAACAACCCTGATTTTTGAATTGATTAAACAAAATAAATAATGATTTAAATTGTAGAATTTAAATTGTTAATCTGGAATTGGTATTCTTTTATTAAAGTTAATTTGTTTTAGAATGATTAATTTTAAATAATTATGAAATGGAGAAATTAGAATTTTAGAGTTTTATTTAAAAGATAATTGGAATTAGAATTTGGAGAAGGATATTTATTTAGTTGAATCTTTTATTTTTAAATAAAAGAAGAATTTGAGATTAGTAGAGTTCTTTATAAAAATATTGTGCATTATTAAAAAGTAATAATAATAATAATAATAATTTAAGAAGTCATTTTATTCATTTGGAATATGGTTTAAATACTTAGGCATTTTTTTATGAAGCCATTAGTTTGTTTAAATTTATTAGAAAAGTGATTGTAAGAAATAAAAAGAATTAAGGAGTTTTTTACCTATTGGGTCCGTTAGCAACATAAATCCCAATATAAACTAAGTTGAGAAAGAAAATTTCTAAGTAAAATACTATACGTTCTTTTATCTCATTTTCAGTATTACTATAAACAAAAGAAGGTCAAAACTTTCCCCTTAAACCTAGAAACAAATTATAAAAAAATCAAGTTAATTCCACGGTAAATTAAACATCTTTTGAAGCTAATAAATTGTAGGTAGTCATCTCAATTCCATTTACGTCTCAATAGAATCTTATATCTCTGTTTACAGTAGATTAAAATGGGGTTTTGTGTTTAATTTGTTTAAGAATTATTTAGGGTTTGTTGGTTTGAAGTTTTGGGTTGAAGCAATAATTTTAGATGCTAAATTGAAAAGTAAAGATGAGTTAATCCTCACACAACCTATCTTTGAATATCTAATTACATGCTTAGTAACTTTATGTTGAATGATTGAGAATTGGATTGGTGAATTGTGTTTCTATAGTTGAAAACCTATAAAATCATTTCTGCCAGTTTACTGTAAATTAGTTTTGCACTCCCTTTATGCCTTATTTTCCTTGAATGGTTCATGTGCAAACGTCCCAATGTCTTGCTTTCTTTGCATACTTCAGGAGCATATCATTTATTTATTCCGAGCGTTGCCTGTAGCCTTAAAAAATGATCACACACCTAATTTCTCATCCTTGCACTTGTCCTTTGAATTGGTTCACAACTTTTTTCTTCTTTTAGTACTTCACATGTAAAAGGACACATGCCCTATCTTGTCTTGTTTGCCTAGCTTACCTTGACTTTGTTATTTAATGCATGTAGCCTTTGTTTCATGATTTAAATATTCATATGTCTTAAGATGGATTATGAGTTAGACTATTCCAGTGACTTGCTTATATTTATGACATCTGTTTTATTTTAATGTTATATACTCTTGTGTTATATATCCATTATCCGACCATTTGACCAGGCAATATTCGAATGGATTGAATGAATCAAACTCAAAATTTATAAAGGCAGAAAGCCCGGAGAGATAACTGCAAAACCCAAAATTCAAGTACAATTAAGGCCACAAAGTGAAGGCAAACTATCCTGAGAAATTCCAAAATCACTAGGCGAGGGACCATCACTGATCCCGCACCTAGGGAAGAAAACCACTGGGTAAGGGATCATCATCGATCCTGTACCTAGGGAAGAAAACCACTAGGTGATGGATCATCACCGATCCCACTCCTAGGGAAAGACCAACTCAACTGTTGAATCCCACTAAGTGTGGGATCGGTACTAATCCCTTCCCTAGGCGATCAGTACAAACCCCCAAATCTTTATCCAAAGTGGCCCATACTGCTTCCATTCACTACTGATGATGCCTAGAGTCTGTTTCAAGCTCCATTCCATTGATTTTATGCAATTCTATGTCGATCACCATGAGCACTGAAATCACCAAGTTCATCCACGGTACCATCATTTTGACCCAGAAACAAGCTAATAATTACCAAGACAAGACCACGAGACGACGGTTGAACAAACTCAAGAGAGTAGCATTTTGGAATTCACTAAGCATTAAATCGGTACCTACCTTACATAGGGGATCGGTACCGATCCCTAGGGGTGTGTGCAAACATGCCCCCACTTTTATATCACTCTTTTCTAACTACATAGAGCCTAATTCAAGTGTTGTTCCGGAGTTCCCGTGCATCGCTTCGACAACCACATATATAGTCTAAAGCAGCAATTCAGCCTTTTGTAGATCCGTCGCTTGGACCAAAAAACATCTAGGCGACTATGCAAAACAACTTGAAAACATGAAGCCAACATCAAGACGAGCCAATACAAGAAGCTGCAAGATCCCTGCCTATGTATATAAGGATCAGTACCGAACCCCCTATAGAGATCGGTACAGATCCCCAACCATAAGGGATCCGAGGCCGAGATTTTTTGGAGGACTTCGTCTTCGCGGAGAGGCTTTGTAGGAGAAATATCAATGAGATATTTGGTCATCTAATCCTATAAATACATTAGGCATGGTTTATTCTAGGGATCTTTACGTTGCTGGTACACACAAACTCCAGTGTACTCTGGGATCCCTGCCGATACCTCCTACTTGTTATCATAAAAATTAGTGTGAAAGTAAAATCATTCAAGTCAATATAGGCCAACGTTGTCGAACCACTATAAATTTGTGTGTGATTTTTTACTCTATTTTCATTTAATTTCTTCCACCTAATCTCTATTACTTACTTTTTTGGGTATTTGTGCCATTTTCGGTTCAAACATTTTGGTGCTTTCACTGAGAAAGATAATCTCAGGCCATTTTGATCCATCATCTATTATTGGATTTCCTATATCCAAGAGATAGATCCAATTCCTTTACCTTTTAATTCTACAACTCAGATTTGCAAAGATTTAACAAAGAAGCTTTCTACCATGGCCCTATCAAGGAAGGAACTCCAATCACATACCATAATCATTAGAGCTGCCACAACTGATGCTGAGAATCAAAACCCCCAACATAGGAATGAAGCTAACCGGTCGGTGCAAACAGAGACCAAAACTCTAACTGACGTTGTGACCAGAGTGGAGATGGATAGAATGATGAAGCAAATGGAAGATAGGTTCCAAGCTAGTCAATAGGAGACGAATCAAATGATGTAGTAGAACTTGAGCCTGCTGAATGAACTGACCTATAACAACCGTAGACGGAGTAGAAGGGAAACCAGCTCAGAGTTAGAAAACTCTTCTTCATCCGAGCAAAGACGCAGGGATAGAAGGTAGAAGAAGACCCAAAACACTACCGGGACATCTTACCAGGGGAGAGCATCGACCAGGGCGTAAGTATAGGGATTGATATCAACTCTCGAGGAGGGATTGGTACCGAACCCCATTACGATGGGCCCGACGCTCAGTAATTGGAGGGCGGCATGGATGTGGTCTCTGGACGTACTGCTGATGTTCAGAATATGGAGTTTCGGAATGCTACTGACAATACAACTCATGAGAATCAAATAAGAGGGACTGGTGGATGAATGAATCCCCCAGAGTTTGGGGTCACTAGGTACCAAGCACCTTCCCGAGAGTGTTCATCGAGCCAAACACTCAGTACAGGACCCACTTACCGTCGTTCGGTCGAACCTGTTGACTCGGACTATTTGGAAGATATGGTTAGGAAATTGGTGCGTGAATACAAACTTAGAATCAATGATGAATGAGGTACCAATGCGGGTTGGAACCCATTCACGGAGGACATTATTCGCATAAGATATCCCCGGAGATTTAATATGTCAACGATGCCATTGTACGGAGGAACCACAGATCCTAGGCGACACTTATTGAGATATGAATGACATACAGATTCAGTCAGAACTTCAGATGCTGTAAAGTGCCGTGGTTTCCCAGTTTTCCTAGAAGGGGTGGCAACAATGTGGTTTGCTTGGCTCCCGCCGAAGTCCATATTGTCTTTCGTCAAGCTGTCTGGAAAGTTCATGGAGCAATTCCGCTTACACACTTCATGTCTGAAGCACGTGATATCATTATCCAACATTTATCAAGCTGAAGGAGAGACATTGAGGGACTTTTTGAATCGGTTCCACATGGCTGTAAAAGAAGTAACGCATCCTAAGGAAGACATAGTACTGATTGCGTTGATTAGGGGAAAAATCCCGATCCAAACTCCGGGGACTGGTTGGAAAGGAAACCCCTGTCGACGATGGAATTTTTTACAGAAAGGCCAATGGTATTTATGCCAGAAAGATGCATGCAAATGTCCACAATGTATTGGCACTAGGAATCCAAATAAAGTGATAAAAAGCAATGTTGCTGTGAAGTAGGTTGGAGGGCACTCTACCAACGCGGTAGATAATGCCGGGAATTTCGGTAATCAAAGAAAGAGGAATCAAGCTCCAAGCGATTAATGCAGCGAGAACCGTAAGCGTCCGAGGGACTTTAAAGCAGAAGAATATACACCTCTAAATGATACGTTAGAAAACATCTACCTTGCCATGCAAGGGATGGTACAGTATAAGAAGCCCCCCTGAATAGAGGTGATTGATGAACATAAGTGCTCAGGAAAATATAGTTCCATGAAACTCACAAACATAACACTAATGAGTGTCGACATTTGAAAAGTCTGATTGAGAAGTTGATAAGAAATAACAAGCTCCAATAGTACGCTAAGGATCCGCCGAATGATGGAGAAATTGGAAGAGCCGAGGGTCTACCTGCTCCCGGAGAACTGCATGGGCCCAGCAGATAAGGGACAAGGCAAACCGATGAAATACTGGTCATCAACTAACCGATTACCCAGGAATGAAGCAACAGCCTATGATTATGCTGCCTCATTCTTCATTATCTAGTTTCCTTTCACAAATAAGCCTCCTAGGGACATTGGAGGCATTGTAAATAGGCCAGTCTTGCCATTTCTTCTACTTATTAATAAAATATGCTTTTTGAATCAATGGAACCGTGTTCTTGCAAGCAAAATATTCCATGCCGTGAAACCATCAGCACAACCAAGGAACGCTCTTTGTCCTCGAATGACGGAAGAGGGATGCAGACTCACTAACCAGTGGATCGAAGGTCACATACGACCGCTAACCTTCTGAGAACCGGTGTTGCTCCGGCAATGCTGTAAAGGTCCTATCCGCTGGGTAGACGGTCACATTCGACCCCTGACCTTATGAGAACCAACATTGCTCTAGCAACACTGGGAAGGTCATAACTGCTGGGTCGACGGTCACATTCGATCCCTAGCCTTCTAGGAACCGGCATTGCTCTGACAACGCTAGGAAGGTCCTAACCGCCAAGGTCAACGGTCCTATTCGATCTCGTACCTTCGGAGAGCCGACGTTGCTCTGGCGATGCTGGGATGGTCCTAACTGCTGGGTTGACGGTCACATTCGATCTCTAACTTTTTGAGAACCGGTGTTGCTGGAGCAACGCTGGGAAGGGCCAAACCGCCGGGTCGACGGTCACATTTGATGCCTAACATTCTGAGAACCGGCATTGCTCCAGCAACGTTGAGAAGGTCTTAACCGCTAGCTCGACGGTCACATTTGATCCCTAACCTTATGAGAATCGGTATTTCTCTGGCTACATCGGGAAGGTCTCAACCGCCAAGTCGACGTTCACATTCAATCCCCAACCTTCTAAGAACTGGCGTTGCTTCGGCAACATTGGGAAGGTCTAAGACAGAACCCGTTATTTCTCATCTTTTATAGAATAAAATGGCTTTTTGAGTTAGAGACTTTGTTTTTTCATTACTTAAGAGTTATGATTAGACTAAATTGAATGAATATACATATGTATATTGCAGGTATGCAGGTATCCGGAGATAGGTGCCAATCAAACTTCTACGGTTCATGATTGGGCCCCTGAAGTTCTTCTCGGTATCCAAAGATTGATACCAACCAACTCTTGTCCTCAGATTAAGGGCAGGAGTATAAACTAAAGATGGGCATGACATGACCATCCATCAGCCAACTCTTGTCCTCGGATTGGACGCAGGAGTATAAACTAAAGATGGACATGACACGTACATCCATCAGCCAACCCTTGTCCTCAGATTAAGGGTAGAAGTGTAAACTGAAGATGGATGTGACATGACCATCTATCTGACAACTCTTGCCCTTGATGTGCAGGCAGACTATAAACCCTCAAGCGGATGTGACCTGACCATCCATGCACTAACTTTCACCCTTGATGTAGGGGCATGAGTATAAACCAAAACAAACATGATTCGACCGTTCACTCTCTCAACTCTTATCCTTGGATCGGGGGTAGGAGTATAAACCAAAATGGACCTGATAAGACCGTCCAGTCCTTGTCATTTTTCCGAGTGTAGGCAAAACAAAAGATCCATACCCAGCGTAAGGTGGAATCTTACCTATGAACTTTGAACCGATGCCTCATGTTAGGTGCAACTGGAAATAAACATCCTGGCTGAGGATATATGAACTACGTTCTTAAGTAGTAAACTTAAACTAGCACTCGGAGCTTGGTGCAATAGAAAATTGTTATCCTGGAAAGGAGTACCTGAGATGCTATCCTAAGTGATTAATCTCGATCAACGCTCGAAGCCAGGTGCGATCGCACTCAGAATCCTAGAGAGGAAAATGAAAAGGCCGATTCACCAGCTAAGTTGGCCAAGTCTCGAAGATGCGCAGCTCATGGGCTTGGTTTCGGTGGTAGTATTATTAGCTCCAAGTGTCGACCGGATGGATGTCGATTGGATCTCGAAGGCTAAACTAGAAAAGGAATCATGGATGACCATAATAAAAGACCACTTATAGAGGGGAATCCTTTCAGAAAGAAGGAATAAGTGACGAAAGATCATTCATCAAACTTCAAGATATATCATGCAGGAAGGAGTACTTTACAGGAAGGGTTTCTTAGTCCTAATGCTACGGGTGTTGCCAATGACGCAAATGATTACACCAAAAATTATGACAAGTGCCAGAAGTTGGCTAAAACTCCACGATCCTCGCCGATGAAGATTACTCAAGTGGTCAGTCCCTGGCCATTCGCAGTTTGGGGAATTGATGTCATTGGTATTTTGCCGATATCTAAAGGTGGCATAAAGTACGCCATCATCGCCAGTTGATTACTTCATGAAATGGGCTGAGGCGGAGCCATTAGCTGCAGTTGCCACAAAGAAAGTAATCGACTTCGTGATCCAGAATATCATCTGTTGTTTTGGAATTCCGCAAGCGATTGTTACCTATAACGAGACCCAATTCGATAGCATTGGGTTTAAGAGTTTCTGCCATTGACGTCGCATAGAGAAGGTATTTGCTGCTATGGCATGCCCCCGGGAAATGGATAGGTCAAAGCTGTGAATGAGATTATCAAGTCCATTCTTAAGAAGCGATTGGAAAAGTTCAAGGGCAAGAAGGTCAATGAACTTCCATTAATACTCTTGGCTTAACGAACGATGCACAAGTCAGCGACTGGCCACTCTCCATTCACCTTAGCCTATGAATCAAAGGCTATGATTTCGGTTGAACTGAAAGTGCCTTCTCATCGAATGACTCACTATGATCCATGGACATATGAGCAACTACTGTTGGAGTCTCCTGATATGATCGAAGAGAATCACGATGAAGCTGTCTTGAGAGCAGCTGCACACCAAAACCAGGACGTCCGATACTATAACTCCAAGGTCAGGAATCGGACCTTTGAAATTGGCGACTTGGTTCTCAAACAAATCTTCCCAGGCTTTGGAAATCTAGGCTCGAGCTAGGAAGGTCCATACACAATGAAGCAAAAGCTTGAAGATAGAACTTTCAGGCCTGCAACGAATGATGGGATTTCACT
Source organism: Allium fistulosum (assembly GCA_030737815.1). Classification (NCBI taxonomy): domain Eukaryota; kingdom Viridiplantae; phylum Streptophyta; class Magnoliopsida; order Asparagales; family Amaryllidaceae; genus Allium; species Allium fistulosum. The sequence goes on along the minus strand of CM060901.1, from coordinate 536,457,089 downwards.
CCCGAGGGCGTGGAATAGCAAACACTTGTGATGCTATTTTACTTAGAAATAAATTCATGCATAATTGATTGAAGAAATTGCAAGTGTGCAGGTGCCCGGAGTTAGGTGCTGATCCCGTACCTAAGGAAGAAAACCAATAGGTGAGGGATCATCACTGATCCCGTACGTAGGGAAGAAAACCACTATGTGAGGGATAATCACCGATCCCACTTCTACGGTGAGACCAACTCAAGTGTTGAATCCCACTAAGTGTGGGATTGGTATTGATCCCTTTCCTAGGCGATCGGTACCGACCCCCAAATCTTCATCCAAAGTAGCACTTGCTCCTTCCACTCACTACTGATGATGCCAAGAGCCTATTTCCAGTTCCATTCCATTGATTCTATGCAATTCTCTATCGATCTCCATAAGCACTGAAATCAGCAACTCCATCCATAGATCCATCATTTGAACCCAGAAACAAGCTGATAATTATGCAAGACAAGACCACGAGATGACGATCGAACAAACTCAAGAGAGTAGCATCCTAGAATTCAATAAGTATTGGATTGGTGCCTACCCTACATAAAAGATCGGTACCGATCCCTAGGGGTGTGTGCAAACATGCCCCTACTTCTATGGCACTTTTTCTAACTACATAGATCCTGATTCAAGTCTTGTTCCAGAGTTGCTATGCGCAGTGCTGACAGTCCCATATACAGCCTAAAGCAGCAATTCAGTCTTCTATAGATCTGTCACTTGGACCAAAAAACATCTAGATTACTATGCAAAACAACCTTAGAAACATGAAGCCAACATCAAGACGAGCCAACACAAGAAGCCGTAAGATCCCTTCCTATGTATATTGGGATCGGTACTAATCCGCCATATAGGGACCGGTACCATAGGAGGGTGCGCCCCTACCGAAAGTATACCTCTAGGCAATATACTTGAGAGGGTCATTTTGTTTATGACTCTCTTGAAAATGTACAAGTCAGACCCTGCCAACCTTACCGAGTTTTCGAGTATTTCATATCTCCATGCGCATACAACTGAATCTAATCTAGAGTAGATGTGAAGATACCCTAATGGGATCAACCCCACATAGCTTAACATTCACTCACTTTTTGGTTTCGGTCTTTTCCATCAAACGATATCAATGCTCAAATGAGAAACTAATCATCTTAAATCGATGAAACTCAAAGAAGATAGTAGAATCGATAGTTAATAAATCAACCATTGAAAATAAAAAAATGGGAGTATATGAAAATTAAATCACTTAAAACATTTGACTCACACTTAAGCTTGATTTTCACATCACAAACATTCGTCAAACACTTTAAAAACAACACTGTTTAAAAATATTCTTTTGAAATATCAAATTTATATTTCTATGTGTATTAAAAAGAATGGTCAAAAAAAATGACATTAAAAACATTGTTTACTATAAACAGAAGACAATTTACACTTAGCTTTATTTTCAAACAATTCCTTTTAAAAGATTTTCTCATTTATAAACTGTCATTTCTAAATTTCAAACAACATTTATTAACCCGGAAGATAATAAATCAATTAAAATGCTTTTATAAATTAAAAACAATGTTAATCATCCTGAAAGATAATTGATATAATTTTTTATAAATTTAAAACCACATTAATTATCCCAAGAGACAATTAATCAATTTTTTAACTCCTTTAGTAAATCAATTAAGTAACTTTAAAGACCTTTATTAAATAAGTTAATTAACTTTAACCACTTTTATTAAATCAGTTAATTAACTTTAAAACATTTTTATTACATCGGTTAATTAACTTTAAACATAATTAACAAATTTATTAGTTAACTTTGTTATAGTTCAAAAACAATTAAGAATATATTTAAACCTCCAATTCTTTTCAAATACTTATACAATCCTTACAAACCCATTTGAAAAGAATTTACAAAATATTTAGGATAAATATCCTTTATAAATTTAAACAACATTAATTATACCCAAAGGTAATTAAATCCAATTTAAAATCTTTTGTTTTGTAAAAAGTATTAACACAAGTTCAACACACACAAAGGTTTAAAGGGATGATATTTCATACAGTATGTCATAATTATTTCAACCAAACATCACTATAAGCAGCATAGGAATATAAGTAAGATGTATATAACATTAAATTAATAATGATGAGAAACTCCTTAGGTTATCTCTATAAAAGCCCCTGCAAAACAATGATTATTTATGCCCGCTTTTCAAGCGAGAATTCAAATCCAAACAAGCAATCAAATAATAATAACAAACATATTATTATCCACAATTAGCAATCAATAGCTAACATATCATTTATTAATTAATCTACATATTAGTTAACTTCAAAAATAATCTTTTTACTTTGCAAGCACAAAACGGTGATTTATTCTGCTCGATAGATATCAAAAATAATCTATTCAATTTAATTATAGCAAAACGGTGTTTTATTCTGCTAAATAGATATCACAAACGAAGTATAACTAATTTAACTACGTTAAACGTAATTAACTTAAATCACTATAATTTTATCATTAATTTATACTTCATTAAAACTATCAACCATCATCCAAGCATTTAACAATAATCTATAGCAACATAGATATCATATAGTTTATTTAGAGGTAAGTAAACTCACCAAAATTCTAGTTAATGCTTTCGCGTTTTGGTTTGATCTAAAATTGAACGGCGTTCGATTTTAGCTCAAAATTCTACTAGCTTCAAATTCAACGAATCCAAATCTAATGTGTAAATAACGTCGCTACAAGTCCAATGCAAAAGACCGCGTCGGAATCCTACCTTATATAGAAGAGTTATTCAATTTATAACATTTTGATTAATTAAAACAATTAATTACACTAATTAAATAATTAATCGCCTAATCCACTCTCTAACTCCTCTTTCCAATTTTGGCTTCAATCCTGCTGTTAAACTACAAGATAACCTAGTTTCGTAAGTTATGAACATACTGCATCAGAAATATAACTTTAGTTTGCATCACTTCAAGTATTTGATAACACGCACAAAGATAGAATAAAATAAAATTATTTAAGTTCACCATGATGCAGGCCGATGTTTTTTTAGTTTTATTTTTTCTAATTTTTAAGACATTAAATTGTAAATTAAACAAACATCTTGCACATATGTATGTAATCATAAACATAAACAACTGAGTTAACTATAATATCATATATAGCGAAACATAAAAAATACAAAAGCATTGGTTGGTTGAAGTAATCAAACAAACATCTTGCATTCACACAGCCTAAATATGATTGTAAAAAAATCAAAAATGATAATGAATCAAAAAAATTTGAGATTTCATCAATTACCCAAATGGCCTTGCCTTGGATTTTTTAGTTTGTATAGGCGAGAGGTACAGGTGTAATGTTTATGGATGGCACACTCACATTTGAACCATTTGATAGGATCTCGACAGTCCTTAGCTCTATGAGAAGATACACCACAGCAGTAGCAAATCGTTATTGTGCTCTGTCAATGAATCCACAGATTGCGATTTAGCTTAGATCGAGGGACACTAGGGCTTGCTTATGGCATTACAGAGGAGATAGCTTAATCATAAGACCACTTGAAAGAAGCAGTAGTGAGAGGACGAGAGGGATTGGAAGGAGAAAGAAGTTTAACTTAGGGTATTGGTAATTTTCACGGAAGACATGAGTGAATGAAAATTGTGAAAATGGAGAGCGGGCGAGTAAAAAAATTCACCGCCTTCTAAAATGTTGGTAGGAGTTCTTCAGCAGCATTGATTCTTTTAATTTTGTTTTATTTTTATATCAACAATTGCACTTAGTCATTAAATGCTATTACTTACTGCCACTAATAACATGTTTTCTTGTAGTGAATTTTGTCAGTAGAATCCGAATTAACTCAAGCACATTGACTTATGAATCTTCTACACCAATTTCAGTAATTGAAATTTATGAGGTTATTCACATCAATGTGGCTTACTATATTTCGGCTTCGTTGGTCTTCCTTTCAAAGACACAACCATAACCGGTGGATCAAATCCCTTCAGCTATAACTGTCAAAATCATATTTAAATGATGTACTTGGAATCTATTCTAGATTCAATCATCATGTCATATGTTAGAGTCTATGCTCTTTACAGCTTATTGGCAACTAATTAAATTCTTGGTGCTAACAATTCATTTTCTCGACATTGGTATAAAATCCATAATTTCACTTTAACGTGCAAGAATTATTTTAGACATTCTAATAAGCCATATCTGTTTTAGGCTTGGTAAATTTCATTTCATCTTAAATAACCAGTCTCTATGTTAGAGTCTTTGGATCATATCCAATACTTACATAAAACCGATTCAATTTCAAGTTCACAAAACTTATGTTTAAGCATAAGTTAGTCAACCAATGTTGCTCAGTTGCAACCTACTTTGGGGGGAGGTACACAAGAACCCACATGAGTGAATTTTACGTATAGCCTCTCGACTCACACAACATGTCAACACCTTGACCTAGGACATATAGTGGTTTTTTATCAACTCACATTTTATATGATTTCGCAAACTATGATATAGATGAAATAAAATTTAACATATATACTTACTTTTAAGCACATATCCTTACAGAAAGAAGTTAACTTAGCCTCACTAATCATCAATCGTTCTTTTTCTAACAAAGTCTGATTACTCTTTATCGATACATCGTTATGTACCACATGGAGGAGCGGCTTTGAGATTGAATTTTATTTGTTTTTAGGTACTTTTGGAACTACTTCCAATATATACACCTATTCAATCAAATCAAATTGCTTTATTTCCTTCGCATGAGATGTTTTCTACTTTTGTTTTAAATTCTACGAACTTAAGAAAGATATACTACTTGTGTATCAAATACACATGCTCATATCTGTGATAGTTTATTAGTGAATTTAACAAAGTAAGTTTTTTTTTTGCTCCCACGAAGTAAGTTAATTTGTTTAGCTATTGTTTACACTATGGTATATTTTATCTAAAGATATAAGACACTCGAAAGGTAATTTCCGATCCTTGTCATGGGGATCCGCTTTAGTTTTTAAGCTAGAGGCATCTTAATAGAAAATCCATATGCGAACGCGCCTTAGAAATTTTGATGGTACTTCGATATGTTGTAATGTGACAAATGTAAGCATCACAACTATTTTCTGATTTATATTCATCATCCTAGACACTATCTATTACATCGCCATATATACTTATTAGACGGTTTGGTGCTTTTGAGGGGATAACCGTAATGATGGTCTCAAAATGTATTGTTATATGCTAGCTACATATTTCTTGAGTTTCTTGCACCAAACTTAGGAGGTGGGGATGGGTGCTCTTTCGAGTAGTCTGAAAAAGGAAGATTTTCGTTGATGTTCATTGAGCTCTTGGAGAGGAGCTGGATGTTTACCTACCGTAGTATTCTTATTTCCGTTGCATTACTTTATGTATAAATATTAGCAATTATAAGGATAGGCTATTATAAATGTCCCGGTTGATGATAGTACTCTGATTACTAACTCTGAAATACTACGTATATTAGAGTAGCTTTGTGTTTTATCTTCTAATATTACCTGTTATTATTCACATGTGAGATTTTGATGTTTTTATTCTCCTCTTTCATGTTCCTTTTCTTTTCTTCTTTTTCTTTACCTTAATGTTCTGTCTTCCAACACTTGGGTGCTCAGGATGTGAATACCATAGATGTATTGGTGTTGACAAGGATCGAAAAGTTGTTCGTTACATTCATCTTTCTCTTGCAAAGTGGGTGTAAATTCAAGGGGCTAAGGAGGCATTTCCAAATCAAAGTGTCACTTATTGGCTAAATTTGAAAGCTATATTCTAGATATAACCTATTTTCTTAGATGCAATATACTTGTCCTAATTTTATACGTATATATTATTGCATAACATTGATTTAGAATTAGTAATATAATTTAAATAACTTGTTAAATGATTTGATCTGTTTTAACTTGATAAAGTAAAACCAAAATTTATATATGCATATAACCACGATTTAGGTTTTAAATCTATGTTTTAAAATTATCTATAATAATATTTTATACATATTATACAATTTAATAAGTTACTTGTTTTTTTTTGAATTTTTTATATTAATCCTAAAATATAGAGATTGTTGATATCTTGTTTGATTTGATGTATGCAACTTTGGTTTTATAATATTTGACTATTAAAATAAATTATTTTTGGATCGAAACTTTATGAGTGTTTATGTATATATATTTATAAATATATCTATGTGTGTGTATGTGTATTTGCAAATACATTAGAAAGGTTTAGTATGGATATTTATTTTTGAATCAATTGGAAATTAGTTTGGCTTAATCATTATATGAATATGTGTGTATATATTTTAACATTTATATTTATATTTATTTATATTGTTAAGGCATATATTTTAGAATCAATTTTTTTGTAAATTTATTTTTCAGTGAATAATTCAAAATTTTGGCAATGATAAATGTATATATAAATAATGAATATATATATGGTAGATATAAATCCCAATATCTACATATGTATATATTGACCACGTTATTGTTTGTTGTTTATACATTTTAAACATATTATTGTAATATATTATCCCTTATACATTGATTAGGTGCAATACCAGTTGAATATTTGCAAAAGTGGAAAAGTGGAATTAATCAGTGAATCTCTTTCCTTTTAAATCTTGTTGTGATTTTATCCTTATCTAATTTCATGTTTGTTCCCATCCTTAAGTACCAAAAAATTACACTCACTATATATTTCACATGTTTATCACAACTTTTAAGATATAAGTATATTTGATGTATTCATACCTTGTCAAATTTCATAATTAGTTAATGTAGATTAGTTAATTAAGAAGAATAAAATACTAATGACATATGATTTTATTAATAACAACAAAATTAGATCTAGTAAAACCCATTAGACTTCATTTGCTCACTGCAATCTAAATAAGGAAGAAATTTTGAAAACTCATTTCACCCACGACAAAATGAACCGGGTTCCTTCAATGGTATCAGAGCCCATGTGGTCTATAGTCTAATTAGCCAACATTTAGAGCTAACTAATTAAACTTATATGTACGATATGTTTGGAAAAGTAGTGTCCAAGCTTAGGGTTGAATGATCAATTAGTCTCCCTTCCTTGGCTACTGGCATGGCCCAATGAGTGAAGTATGTCCAAAAGGTTAGCCTGGAGGTAAGGCTCAGTGTTATTTAGGCCTTGTACTAAATTTTCAAAATTTTGTTTGAAATTTTGAAATATATTTTAAATTTAAAAGTAGAGCTTAATATAAAAAATGAAATTTTATAAAGTTATAAAATACTTTTCTAAATGGTTTTGAAAATAAAATTAATATTTTTGAAAATTATTTTATATTTAATTAAATAAATAAATGATTAATTAAAGGTTAATCAATTAAAATAAACATATATAATGATATATATATATATATATATGTATGTATGTATGTATATTTATCTTAAATTATTTGAGGTAAATTATAAACAAAATTTTACAATTTATTTGTAACGACCCATAATTTAATCACTTTAAATAGGAATATTTGATATATTTTTAAATAATTAAATAATGGATTTTATAACTCAAATAAATCTCTTTTATATAATAACCAGTGATGGTGAAGTTGTCTTAAAGTTTGGTTTACAAAAATAATTAGTTCGGAGAAAAATCGAAAATGTGACCGAAAATCATTTTTTGGATTTTCAACTTTTCATCATCTGAAAGTTATCGGAACAGGTTATGTATACTAGAGTATTTATATACACCATATATAAATAATATATACTTTGGTTAAGGAAGTGGTTAGAGTTAAATAATTTTAAATATTTACTTAAAATAATAAAGTGAATTTGACTTTTCTTTTTATTTAAAAAAATAAATAAAAGAAAATGGTAAAAGGTAACATCATATCATGTAGAAAAAAGTGAAGAGATGGTGATGAGACAGGGAGGGTGGAGGTTGCGTGTGGAGTGAGGAAGGTAGGGATGATGTGGCAACAAGTTATGGAGGGTAATGGCCAAGGATAAAAGGGTAATTTCCTATATTGCATTTTATATGAAAATAACTTCATATTTCATTTCTTATTTTAATTTTCATTCTTCTCATTTTTAAACTTTTATTTCTTCAATTCTAAGCTTCTCTATTATTTCCTTGGCTTCTTCAAGATTTCTAAGTTAAAAATACTTTCGTTTTCTACTTTAAAACCTTAAACAATTGCTAAAATCACCTCCTTTCTTCTCTATGCCTCTTCTCTTCTAAAACAGGACCCAAAATACCCTCATTAAGTCATTGCCGAGCTCTTCTTTACCTAGGCCGAGCCCTTCTTTACCTAGGCCGAGCCCATCCCTACCTCCTAAGGCCTTAAAAGCAAATTTTGAGAAGAAAAACTAAATTCGTGTGTTGGTGCAAAGTTGTAGCAGTTTGGGTTTGAACTCATGTTGATTTTGGTGAGTAAAACTCACTTTAAAACCAAAGATTTAAACTTCATTTTTGTGCTAATAATATTAGTTTCTCACTTGTTTTTATAAGTATTTGGTATGAATGTAGTTTGGTTTGGTCCTCGCATGAAGCGGATGACTGATGTGATAATTTGTCAATGACTTGAACTATAGTCGAAGTGCTTAAGTAATAGTTTTTAAGTGCTAATCTTCCTTGCTTTATGGATGATATTCACACTTATATATGTATGTGCTTATGTATATGAATGATGTAATGTTGGATGGAAAGTTAAAACACTTGAATTGGTTTATGTTTCGACATCGAGATCCCGTGTGCTTTAAAAACTAGTTTACTTCCTTGGTTTCTAAACGTTTCTGAAAAGTTTTCCGAACTTTATTTTTGTTTTCAAGACTTTTATACAAAGTTATTAAGTATGAATTATAAAAGGAAAGGATTTAAAACCTATTTTGATTTATAAAACAGGTTAAAGGTTATGGTCCATATAGCGATAGTCGCTACGACTGCAGTTCATAAATCAATAATTTTTTTGTTAACTAAAAAGAGTTTCTACTTTAGATATTTTTGAAAAGTATTTTAAATATATTATAAGCATTAAAAAGGAATTTTAAAATATTAAAAATATTTTCAAAAAATTATTATTTAAATAAAAGGTTTAATTATTATTTAAATAAAAGTTTTAATTATTATTTAATTAAAAGGTTTAATTATTATTTAATTAAAAGGTTTAATTATTATTTAGTCAAAAGGTTTAATTATTATTTAAATAAAAGGTTTAATTATTGTTTAATTAGTATTTAAATAATAGGTCTAAATTTATTATTAATTAAATAAAAGTTTTTAATTTTAAATTGCTTATTTTCCAAAGGTCGGTTTTGTTTAAAAGCAACTATCTTTTAAGGGATGTTTTTAAATACAAGGGATTTATCTGTCTGTGCCATTAAGTAGCCAAAAAAATATGATAGGTAGGGCTAAAACGTTGACACATTTTCCGGAAACCATCTTATATTTAGCACTAAATGCCGATGAATAGACCTTCCACTATCTGTGAGATCTAGAACCAGATTTTCTAGTGAGGGATAAAGAAGTCGAAATGTCAGAAACGTGAAAAATATGAGAGTGTTATTTTTGATAAATGGGTCATGATTAATTAAGTATATGGAAGATACTTCATTGTATATTTAATACCAAATTCCCAAGTATGGAAATGCATCTCTATCCCGAGAAGTAAGAATGAATGTCGAGGGAATAATAGTTTTCTAACTTGTATGACTTCATTATTAATCAAGGGATGGTGCTGTTTGAAGTTGGAATATGGAGATAAGTATAGGATGTCTTATTTTTCATACGCAAATCTATACCCACCCCAAATAGTGGATTTGTCCACTATCGATAACTTGACCAGTTTAAAATTATTGAATGATTGTTTGAAGAGACCGGGATCTGATAAACATGAGTTATTCGAAAACCACTTCGAACCAACATAAGCGTTCGAATTGGAAACATCTGAAAGATGATGAAATCAAAGACGAAGATCTTTGAAATGCAAGGGCTACTTACTACTAATCCAGAGGGTAATTCCAAAATGGATATTGTAGAAGTGGTGCCTTCGGTTTGTTCATATCATGAACAACTTGTATGGACAAATGCTGGCATTGCATTGTTGCCTGAAGGGTAGTGTTAGTATTCCAAGTGTAATTTGCTAAAAAGGTAAAATGTAGCCTCGAGCCTCATAACTAAGAATGACTAAAAAAGGGACATGCTTCAGGGCAATATGGGTTGCACCCATTAGGTATGGTTATCATTCGATCCAGATCAATATTTTCAGATTATGTAAGCTAGTGACCAAGGTATGGTTGTTGATCTCGGTGGTGACATATTCGGTACTATCCAGTAAGGGGTAGGTTGAATCTGATTTGTAGGGAGTCCATGTGAGGTCCTCGGTACATTTTTCTAGAGGTATACCATGGCAGGTGGTACCCCAGTAGCCTCATCGTTAATGGAATCCATTTTTCAATAAGTGTCGTGCGAACATAGTTGTGCCCAAATATGGTGGAATGTGAGATGCAAGCATTTCAGCTATGTTATATATTTATTTTAAATCCTGGACATTTTTATAATATCGCTGGATTTTATATTGAAACGTTTTGGTTATTGTAAGGTAAAAAGTTGTTCGTGTTTATGTGCGGCATGGTCTTACGAGATACCTTTATTTTTAAAAAAGTTTTATAAGTATAGAAATACAGTTGTTTGGAGCTTACTCACACCAAAGCCATGTCTAACCCGAAGTTTTTATTTCTTTCCCTAAAACTCTTAGGTACTCAAATTTATATGAGTAGCTAAGTAATCCAGGTTCCTACGGATGCATTTTGAAGGAGCATGGAGCATGTGGCTTCAATATTATCTAGTTGTCTATTTTATTTCCACTGTATATGGTTATGTATCAACACTGTAGGGGCAGGCCGTTATAACTATCCCTGGTTGAAGTTAGTACCTGTTGTAACTCTGATGTTTCATTTTGGAAGTGACAATATGTACTATCTTATGTTGTATTATATATGATTTCCTTGCATTGTCTGTGTTTATTTCTTCTTGTCTTTTCTTTTCCTTTATCCTAATGACTTTTCTTTCGGACACCTAGATGATCGGCACATGAATGCCGTGGATGTATTAAGTGTCATCTTTAGGAGTACGGAAGGCAGATCATTACACGTGGTATCAGAGCTTAGGTAAAGCGAACACCTAGGCCTTGGTTAGGGTCAACTCATTAGAGATAGGGCTAGTTATACCCTAGAATGAGTTTAGTATATGAGAGCGCGTACTTTTAATTTTTATTCGCATATAAATATATATATACTATATATATATATATTAGAGTTATTTGATCAGCTTTGATATGTTTGATTTAGTACTCTTTTTCCTTAAGATTATCTCATCTAAGTATTCTAAATTTATCTTACTATATCCCAGTAGTAAGAATGAGTAATAGAGCAAGATGAGGTAAAGGTGCTAATAGCACCACAACCCTAATTGTCGAACTCTGAATGTTGGAAGAGTTGGAGTAGCTAAAGAGGCAGCACTGGTGCAGCTCCATGTGAAATTTGCAACTCTGTGTAAAGACTGTACTAATCTAGAAGGAAAGCCCTTGAAGGGCAAGAAATCAATCATCGAAGTCCAAGCTTGGCTTCTTTTTTGCGAGAAGATTTTCTAGGGGTTGGATATTTCGGATGAACAAAAGTGTTTCTTAGCATCTTGGTAGTTGCAAGATGGAGCGGTAGCATGGTAGGACTCCATTACAGCAAATGTTCCAAAGGATGATTTTTCTTGGGCTAGATTTAAGGTGGTGTTTGAAGACCAGTTCATGCCCACTGCAGGAAAGACCCGTATATATAGGAGTTTCTTAGATCTTAAGCAAGGATATTTGTCAATATCTGAATATGAAACCCAGTTTAATGAGCTATCGCAATTTGTCCCCGAGTTGATTGGTACCCCTTTTAAGAAAAATGAGATGCTTGTGATGGGGATGAGAGAAGGATTTCAGGAGAAGATGACTGCCCATTTGATGGGATCTCTTGTGGAATTAGTGGACATGGCTTTGTGGTATGAAGATATTAAGAAGAAGAAGCCGGCAGCAACCCTAGTGGTAATAACAACAGCCCGAATAAGAGGAATTTCAACCCACAATGGAAGAAACGGTGGAAGGGAAAGTCAGGAGGATATCAAGTGAACAAGTTCAGAGATGCTGAGTGTTTTTAGTGTAAGCAGAAGGGCCATTTGGCATGGTTTTGTAAGAATTCTAAAGCTTTGAAGTAGCGGGGGACCTATTTCCCCAATGGTTCAAAAAACACTTTGCTACAACTGTTAATAATCAGGGCACATGGTGAAGGATTGACCGCTACTGAAGAAGGGTCAGTGTCAAGGCTTATTCTATCAAGGATGAACCATCAACCTCAAGGGATGTCAAAGGGAAAGGAGTTCTTGAGGGTACTTTAATTGTTAATGGCATTTTTGTTTGAGTATTGTTTGATACTGGGGCTTCTTATAGTTTTATTTCTATAGAATCGGTAGGAAGATTACAACTATCCCCAAGAATTGTAGAAACCGCAATTTGTGTGTCTAACCTTATAGGAGGTATAACGAATCTGTGCATGATTTATGAAGATATACCGATTACTTACCTTACCCACCATTTTTCATGCGACCTGTATGTTCTAGCTTTTAAGGGTTGATGTGTTACTCAGTATGGATTGGCTGTTAGAAAATGAAGTTGTCTTAGATTATGGTGAGAGGACTTTAGTGTTGAAAAGGAGGACGAGAATGGAAGTTGAGATATCATGTGAAGAACCTAATAAGCGAATAAGTAGTTTCCTTTATGCATTTTCATCATCCCAAAAAGATTCAGGGTCAATAGGGATTGGTCAAAATTTCCCTGATGTTTTTAAAGAAGTTAATAATCTACCTCCACATCAGGAGACTGAGTTTTATATTGACTTAATTTTCGGTTAGAAACCTATTATTCAACCTATTCCTAAGATGGATTCGAGAGAGAAGGAGTTAAGGGATCATACCGATGATTTGTTGAGAAGAGGACTGATTAGATCAAGTCTCTCAAGTTGAGGAGAAGCTGTAGTTTTTGTAGCAAAATCAGATGGATCATTAAGATATTGTGTTGGTTACCAAGAGCTAAATAAGCAGACAATTCGAAACAAGTATCCCATACCCCGTATATATGACATGTTTGACCAACTTCATGGTGCTAAAGTATTTTGCCAAATGAACCTTGTTATAGGATTTCACTAGTTAAGGATAGCGGAGGATAGTATTTTCTTGACAGCATTTAGAGGACCAGATTATTTCTTTGAGTGATTGGTTATGCCTTTTGGGTTACCCAGTGCACCCACTTATTTTGTAGATCTTATGAATTGAGTTTCTAGAGACGTGCTAAATAAATTTGCGTTGGTCTTTATAGATGATATTCTTATTTACTCTAAGATCAAGGAAGAGCACAAACACCATTTGGAAGTGGTGCTGTAAGAAAAATGTTTTTAAAGCTAAATTTTCTAAGTGTCATTTTTGGCAATTGGAAGTTAGGTTCCTCGGGAATGTTGTGTCGAGGGACGGTATTTTGGTTGATCCAGCAAAGGTAGTAGTTGTTCGAGATTGGAGGACACTGCAGACTCCAATGGATGTTCGAAGCTTCTTAGGCTTAAGAGGATATTATAGGAGGTTCATCCAAGACCTCCAAGATTGCCTTGCACTTGACCATGATGATGAAGAAAGATGAGAAGTTTGTTTGGACTTCAAAGTGTGAAGAAGCATTCAATGAGTTAAAGAAGAGGTTGACCAGCGCTCCCGTTCTGGCTATCCGGATGGAGACCGAGGATTAACTATATATATAGATGCCTGTGGTGTAGGATTAGGTGCAGTTTTGATGCAGCATGGGAGAGTAATTACTTATGCTAGTAGGCAGCTGAAGCCTCATGAGCGGAATTATGCAATGCATGATTTGGAGTTATTAGATGTTGTGTTTGCACTGAAGATGTTGAGGCATTACTTGTTGGGTGAAAAGTTCGAGCTCTTCATGGATCACAAGTCCTTGAAGTATCTTTTCAAGCAGAAGGATCTGAATATGAGGTAATAACAATGGTTGAAGTTTCCATCGGCATATGACTTGGATATCCTATATATGCCTCGAAAAGCAAATGTAGTAGCAGATGCTCTGAGTTGGAATCCATTTTTGGCTCCTTTGGAAGTTACTCTGACTCTCCTTGAAAGGATTACAAGTAAGCAAAGGGAAGATAACTGCTTGATGGTGATCATCAAGGATATAGAGGAAGGTCATTGTTCAATCTTTGAGATGGACCATCAGGGTATGCTGCAGATGAATGGAAGAATATGTGTTCCAAATGTTGATGTTCTTAGGCAGTAATTTTTAACAGAGTATCATCGATCCAAGTTATGTATCCGTTCGGGTGTTTCGAAGATCCATCAGGATATGAAGCAGGTATTCTGGTGGAAGGGAATGAAGAGGGATATTTCATCTATGTTAGCTGATGTGCGAATTGCCAGCAAATCAAAGGCGATCACCAAAGGACTTCTGGATTAATCCAACTACTTAAGATTCCAAATTAGAAATGGGAGCAAGTATCAATGGACTTTATAGATGGATTTCCTCGATCGAGAAAAGGTAATAAAGGTGTTTGTGTCATTGTGGATCGCTAACCAAGAGCACTCATTTTATTCTAGTAAAGCCGACAAGGACTGCAGCAACTTTGGTAGAGACTTATATGAGGGAAATTTTGTGATTGCATGGAGTTCCAATTAGTATTGTTAGTGATCGAGATCCGATCTTTACTAATCAGTTTTGGGGGCATTACATGTAGCTTTGGGAACAATTAAGTACAGCATATAATCCTCAAACAGATGGGCAAACAAAGAGCATGAACAAATCTTGGAATATCTTTTAAGAGCATGTGTCTTAGACTTTGGAGGATCGTGGAAAAATCATCTATACTTAGTGGAATTCTCATACAAAAATAGTTACCAAGCAGGGGCTGGCATGACACCCTATGAAGCTCTTTATGGACGACCATCTAAGTCACTATCATGTTTGGTAGAAGCCGAGGATCGGATAGTGTTTGGATCTGATATGATTCGGGAAGCTACTGAGAAGGTTTCTATGATTAAAAGAAGGATGAAGGAAGCTCAAGATCGACAAGCTATATCGATTGAAGGCGAAGGGATTTGGAGTTTTCAATCGGAGACTTTGTGTTTGTGAAGATTTCCCTAATTAAAGGAGTTGTTTGATTCGAAAGAGCGGGGAAGTTGGCACCCAGATATGTTATACCTTTTCAAATTCTTGAATGGATTAGGCCACTTTCCTACCAAGTCGAGTTGCTAGAAAGATTATCAGGAGTTCATATTATTTTTCATGTATCACATTTGAGGAAGTATGTTCATAATCCATCTCTTAATGTTGAGCTGTCTGTTCAAGAGGATTTGGAGGTTGAACCAAATTGGACCATGATAAGGCATCCAGTTATCATTATGGACCGAAATGTGAAACAATTATGTAATAAGGTCGTGAGATTGATTAAGGTTCACTGGAGAGAAGATTCCAAAGACCGCACTTGGGAGATTGAAGATAGCATGGGAGAGGCTTATCATGAGTTGATGTTGGAATAATAGTTTGCTTTTTTTGTGGATTGCGTACTCACCATTTATGGTGTAGATGCTTAGTATGTATCTTTTGTATGCATTTCATTATATATAATATATTCCCTATTGAGTTATTTTGAGTTATCTTTTTGTGTGTTAATTTCAGGATGAAATTCTTTTAGGGTGAAGAATGGAGCAACTGGTAATTTAACACTTTAAATAGGAATATTTGATATATTTTTAAATACTTAATTAATGGATTTTATAACTCAAATAAACCACATTTAAGTAATAACTAGTGATGGTGAAGTTTTAAAATTTGGCTAACAAAAACAATTAGTTTGCAGAAAAATCAAAAATTTGAATGAAATCATTTTTCAAACTTTTGACTTTTATCGTTTAAAAATTATCGAAACAGGTTATGTACACTAGAGTATATATATACACCAATATATAAATAACATATACTTTGGCTAAATAAATGGTTAGAGTTAAATAAGTTTAAATACTTACTTAAATTAATAAAGTGAATTTGACTTTTCTTTTTATTTAAAAGGATAAAATAAAATGGTAAAAGGTAACATCATGTCATGTTAAAAGAAGTGAAGAGATAGGGAGGATGGAGGTTGCATGTGGAGTGAGAAAGGTAGGGGTGATGTGGCAACAAGTTAAGGAGGGTAACGACCAAGGGTAAAAATGTAATTTCATATATTTCATTTTATATAAAAAACTTCATTTTTGTTTCTTATTTTATGTTACATTCTCTTCATCAAACTTTTATTTCTTTAATCCCAAGCTTCTCTTTTTATTCCATGGTTTCTTCAAGATTTATAAGTTAAAAATCCTTTCTTTTTCCACTTTAAAACCTTAAACAATAGCCAAAATCACCTCCTTTTTTCTCTACACCTCCTCTCTTCTAAAATAGGACCCAAAACACCCTCATCATTTCATGGCCAAGCCTTTCTCTACCAAGGCTAAGCCCATCCTCACCTCCCAAGGCCTTAAAAAGCAAGATTTTGAGAAGAAAAACTAAATTCGTGTGTTGGTGCAAAGTTATAGTAGCTTGAGTTTGAATTTGGGTAGATTTTGGTGAGTAAATCTCACTTTTAAAACCAAATATTTTAACATTATTATTGTGCTAATAATATTAGTTTCTTGCTTGTGTTTATAAATATTTGGTATGAATGTTGTTTGGTTTGGTTCCCGCATGAAGCGGATGACTTATGTGATGATTTGTTGGTGACTTGAAATGTAGTCGAAGTGCTTAAGTAATAGTTTTTAAGTGCTAATCTTTCCTAGTTTTATGGATGATATTCACACTTATATATGTATGTGCTTATGTATACGAATGATGTAATGTTGGATGGAAAGTTAAAACACTTGAATTGGTCTATGTTTCGACATCAAGATCCTATGTGCTTTAAATACTAGTTTACTTCCTTGATTTCTAAATGTTTCTAAAAAGTTTTCTTAACTTTACTTTTGTTTTCAAGACCTTTATACAAAGTTATTAAGTGATGTAATTATAGAAGGAAAGGATTTAAAACCTATTTTGATTTATAAAACAAGTTTAAAGTTTATGGCCCATATAATGATAGTCACTATGGATGTAGTTCGTAAGTCAGTAATTTTGTTTAAACTAAAAAGAGTTTCTACTTTAGACATTTTTGAAAAGTCTATTAAAATGTATTATAAGTATTAAAAAGGTATTTCAAAAAATTAAAAATATTTTCAAAAATTATTATTCAAAAAAGGTTTAATTATTATTTAAATAAAAGTTTTAATTATTATTTAATTAAATGGTTTAGTTATTATTTAATTAAAAGGTTTAATTATTATTGAACTATTATTTAAATAAAAGGTTTAATTATTGTTTAAATAAAAGGTTTAATTTATTATTAATTAATTAAATAAAGTTTTTAATTTTAAATCGCTTATTTTCTAAAGATCGTTTTTGTTTAGAAGCATCCATCTTTTGAGGGATTTTTTTAAATATAAGAGATTTCTTTTTCTATTCCATTAAGTAGCCAAACAAATATGATAGGTAGTGCTAAACGTTGACACATTTTATGGAAAGTAAGTCATCTTGTATTTAGCACAAAAAGTCTATAAATAGACTTTCCTCTATCTATGAGATCTAGAACCAGATTTTCTGGCGAGGGATAGAGAAGTCGAAATGTCAGAAACGTGATAAATATGAGAGAGTTAATTTCGATAAATGGATCATGATAAATTAAGTATATGAAAAATTCTTCATTGTATATTGAACACCAAATTCCGAAGTATGGAAACTCATCTCTATCCAAAGATGTAAGAATGAATGTTGAGGCAAGGATAGTTTTCTAACTTGTCAGACTTCAATATTAATCAAGGGATAGTACTGTTTGAAATCGGAAAGCAGGGATAAGTATAGGATGTCTTATTTTCCATATGGAAATCTATACTCATCCAAGATAGTGGATTTGTCCACTATCTATAACTTGACTAGTTTAAAATTATCGAATGTTGGCTCGGAAAGACTGGGATCAAATAAGCATGAGCTATCCGAAAACTACTTCAAACAACCGTAAGCGTTCGAATTGGAAATATCTAGAAGATGATGACATCGAAGACGAAGATCTTTGAAGTGCAAGGACTACTTGCTACTAATCCTGAGGATGATTCCAAAAAGGATGTAGTAGAAATGGTATCATCAGTTTGTTCGTATCCTGAACAACTTGTATGGACTGGTATTACATTGTTTCTTGGAGGGTAGTGTTAGCATTCCAAGTGGGTTTTGCTAACGTAGCCTCAAGCCTCACAACTAGAATGACTCAAACAGGGGATATGCTTCAGGGCTATGTGGGTCGCCTCCATTAGGGTATGGTCATCACTCAATCTATATCGATATTTTCAAATTATGTAAAGCTAGTGACTTGGGTACAGTTGTTGATCACAACTGGGGTGGTGACATATTCGATACAATTTAGTAAGGGGTAGGCTGGTCCCGGTTTGTAAGGGGTCCATATGAGGCTCTCGGTATATTTTTCTAGAGGTGTACTATGGCAGGCGGTATGTAACGACCCTCCCTTTGTAATACCTAAAAGTCAGTGCCTTACAACATCGCTTTACTTTCAAATACCATAAAAGATAGATTGTCAGGGTAAAATTAGAACAAAACACTAAACCAAGACATCAATTAGATCTCACAACATAATGATAACATATAATATACCGAATATACATGAACAGAAATAGAATAACAATGTATAAGAGACCGCACTAGCGGAAGCAACTGACAAATTAATATCAGTACAGAATAGTCCGAATACATCAACTCTAAAAGCTCGGAGTTATGAATAAATATCTTATACAACAGTCTCGTGTATAAATAACAAGTCTATCATTTACAATAAAATAATAAGTATATGTATCTCAAAATGACGATGCTATGCCTCCAAAATGCTCCAGCCGCGCCTCTGCTAGCGTATTCCCAAAAGCACTTGACTCACAAACTACTCAATCGAGTACTTGAGAGTTGTCATGACATAACCAGATAAAGACAAAAACTCGGGTCAGACATAAAGTCTGGTGTGAGGGGAACTATCTCAAAATATTGTATATTAAAAACTATATGCAAAAAGATAGGAATAACAAAATCACAGCCGGCCCTCTCCAAAAACGTGGCTCAGGGGAAATTCGAACTGCCTATAAACAAGTATAGTAAATCCATCTCAAAAGTAGGGGATCATACAATAACCTGCTCTTCTCTTGCAATAAGTTAGCATCATATCTTCTATTGCACTACACTTGCCCAAAACTACTAATATATAATACCAATATACCATGATCCAACCGTGATCCCAAACAATGATCACTACTACTATGATTGATACAATGCACCTCAACGCATATGGTCATACTGCTAAGACCGAATAAGTATGCCACAATGCGCATGGTCTCTACTGGTAAGACAAAAACGATACGCCACAACGCGTATGGTCACTGCTGCTTATGCCAAACATTCATAAGATTACGAATGTAGGACCCAAAAATGTCCAAGCGATCACAATAAGATAAATCTATTCATGGTCTTAAAAGACCGTGTCGAGAGTGTCATCGCCATCAACAACACACTAGGTATGCCACAACAAGGTCGATACCTGGGTAGGTCATAAATATAAGCCCATACCCTGGGCAGGTCATGAATATAAACCGATACCCTTGGTGTGTCACAACAAGACAACACCAAACAAATCATATACTACTCTAAGATCAAAATCTTAGAGTACCGACCGGATATAACATATGAAATTGCCATGCATGGCTCCAGTCGCCACGACATAAAAACCCACGGGACAACTCTAACAAAACCCCATACTAACCCAAATTGCATTCCAAATGGAACACATGACCTCAACGTCATAATACTCTTTTGTTATATCCTCCCGTCTACCTAAAAATCTATGGTATTGGAATACATGCTGAGGTGGGTCCCATGCGGGCTCCAAAATCATAGTACTCCAAAACCTACCAAATTTTCCCAGATGGTAGCCCTCGAAAATGACGAACACTAGTTTAAACGGCACCTCAATCTGAGTCCGTATGCGAAAGTTTTCGCATTTTGAAATTTCGATCGATCGATCGATAAAACTCGAACAACAGGCTATCAGACGTCTGCTACATTTACCAAAGATTTTGGGTTAGACATCTTACATATGTTGCTATTTATACTCAGGGCTTATCTAGACATCTAAGATTTAGGGTCAGACGTCCAGACGTTTGGATGCCTGTTATGGGCATAGTCAACCTTCAAACACCTATAACTTTTGATCCGTAGATCGATATGGCATGTCGTTTCTTCCATTGCAACTGTGGCGAAATTCTCTTCAATCTATATTCTCAAATCATGAATTTACATGACTTTTGAAATGGGTTCTTACCCTTAAACGTCGTCGATATATGGCTCCGTATAAGTGAGATACGGTGTCGGAATATCGTTTCGGCCCTTCCTAACCATACTTCTCAAAATGGTAACTTAGCGACCTAATGCCACACTATATTCATTCATAATTGAGTTCATATCATCAAAAAATTCGCCATGGGATGAACATTGACGAATCATTTCAGAACTCAAAACTAGCAACAAAATGACTATTTCAACCTTAGTGTCTTCAATATACGATAGTGTATCTATGGAATACACTCTTCAGACACTCCGACACGACTCTACGCCCTTTTTATAGAGAATCCGAGAAAGGGAAAGTTGAATGCTTGATTACACTTTTCGAAATGACCTTTGGGAAATAGACCGGTTTCATAACCAAACACTTAACAATTCACACTTTTGGACATTACTGGTGCAATTACTCGACCCGGTGGACTCTCATGCAACTTAGCCCACATGGTGGTCGTTATGGCTACATAAGATGCCCAAAATAAACTTGTATTCAATAATGCATCTATATAATCAAATAATTGCAAACGTATATAAACAACCAAACACACAACAAGTCTAGTTAAAATACTATATTTGTTTTAATTGTGGTTGAGCTCCAAACGCACGTATACGTGTACACGCTCATGCACATATACGTTTATGCATATTCGGATAAGTAATTCCATTATTAATTAAATCAAAACTTACTTTTATTTCCTAAAACTTCTTCAATAAAAGTAAAACATCTCCTTATATCATTTTATAAAATCTCTTAACGTTTTTCAAAATATCATACGTGCTTATAAATCACCTTATAGCCTTTTAAAATACTTGACCAATTCAAATGGATTAATTAGTTATTACTAATGACATGCACATCGTTACTCTATATAAGTAATCTCAAATCAAACAATAATATCAAAAACAATCATCCAATTAGCCTAAATCTATCCTAGGGCTTACTAACTATTTCCAAATATAGTAATTAGAGATTCAAACAATTTATTAGCAAGTATAATCATGATTACTACATGAACACAAGCCTAAATCATATTATAGAAATCTCCAAATCATTATATATTACTTCATAATCATTCATAATCAAATTGATGAAGTAAAACACTTAAATTAAATAGGAGAATCATCTCACTCACCTTAATAAAACCCAAGCTAAGCTCTAATCACAAAACCCACTCCAAAGTTCTCTTGAAATTTCGAAATGAACATCCAAACTTCAATTTGAGCTAATCCCTTGATGGGTTTTGTGAGGACTGGGTAGAGAGGAATTGTACTGATTTTTATTTGATTTTAGGAAATTGTTTGAGCTTGATTTAATGGATTAGGGCTTAGGGGATTAAGAGGTGACTAGGGGCCATTAGTGAAAAATTAGAGGAAAGGAAAAGAAAATGAACATGAAATGATAAAATGAGAATGAATTAGGAAAGTGGTTAGCCTCATATAGGCTAAGTAAAGTGGCTTAGCCCAAATTCACCTCATCCACTCAAAATCACTATTAAATCTCAAAAATTCCGAACTCCAAACATATCGAACCTTATACTCATTCAAGTGGTCTCAAGTCTTTATTCGACCGCTTGCAAAAATTGAGTATAAGAGGTGTTATGTCGCTTAACGATTAAATATTTAAATTAATCATTTAAATATTCGATCGTTAAAATTACGGGGTGTTATTTGGTATTCCACTAGACTTGTCATTAATGGAATCCATTTTCCAATAAGTGTCGTACGGATTTAGTTGTGCCCAATAAGTTAGAATGTTAGATGCAAGCATTTCAACTATGTTATATATTTATTTTAAACCTTAGACATTATTATAATATCACTAGATTTTCTATTTTAAAGGTTTTGGTTATCGTAAGGTAAAAATCTACCCGTGTTTATGTGCAACGTGGTCTTATGAGATACCTTTATTTTTAAAAGAGTTTTATAAGTATAATAATTTAGTTGTTGGAGTATACTCACACCAGACCAATGTCTGACCCAGAGTTTTCCTTTCTTTCTCTAAACTCTTGGGTACTCAAATTTGTATGAGTAGCCAAGTAGTACAGGTTCTTTCGGATGCATTTTGTAGGAGCATGGAGCAGGTGGTTTCAATGTTAACTAGTTATCTATTTTATTTTATTGTCTATAGTTATGTGTCAGCACTGTGGGGGTAGGCAGTTATAACTGTCCCTGGCTGAAGTTAGTGCATGTAGTAACTCCGACATTTCATTTTGGAAGTGGCCATATGTACTATCTTATGTTCTGTTATATATGATTTCCTTGCGTTTTGAGATTTTATGTTTCTTTCTTCTTGTCTTTTCTTTTATCTTACCCCAACGGCTTGGCTTTTGGACATCTAAATGATGGGCACATGAATACCGTGGATGTATTAAGTGTTGTCTTTAGGAGTAAGAAAGGCGGATCGTTACATTATTAAAAAAATTAATTTAAAATGTTTTAATTAAATGAATAATTTGTTAGATAAATAAATTAATTAAACTTTAATTAATATATACATGTAAATATACGATGATATTGTATATAATTGTAATTGTTATAACCATGTATTATCTTAAGTTTTTTATGATGAATAATATGAAATGTTTAATTTCATTTAAAATTTTAATTAAATTATTTAATTAAATAAAATAATTTATCTAATAAATAAATTGCCTAAAGTTTATTAATTGATACACACACACACAAACACACACATGCATATATTGATATGTATATATAAGCAAACAATAAATGTTATAATGGGTTATTATCTAAAGTAGTTTAAGATGACTAATATAAATTTCTAAAATTTTAATTAAATTTAATTAAATTGGTTAATTAAATAAAATTTAAAATTAATAAAATACGATTTAATTGACAATAATTAAAATTGATTAAATATGATTTAATTAATAATGATACATGTAGTAAATACATATGTATGGTATGAATATCGTGATTTTAGATGTGTCCCACACATGTATCATAAGGCTATTTCATAAAAAACATATTATTTCTTAAGTCGAATTCATTTAATGTTATATTTACGTGCATCGATATACGTTATTAGTATAATTTTGAACGGGTTTAAATGAAAGATAATTGCATGAAGAGACTTATGGTAATTTTGTGCCATTTAATGGAAAGTATTTTCGACCTAACATGTGAAAAGAGAGAAGTGGAGAGAGAGAGAGGGGAAATTAAAAGAATCAATTAGGGAAGTTTTAGCTAAAAGAATAAGAAAGATTTCATTCACTCAATAAAAATAAATCACTAATTCATTTCTCGTAGACATTTCATTTTTATTCACTTTTCTTTTCTCTCCACCTAACCTTCCATAGCAAAAAATCAAATGAACATTTCCAAAAATTTATTAATTCCAAGTTAAATGCAAACATCAAATACAATAAAATAAGTGGTTCATCCTTCTCTCGCAAAGCTGGATGTGGATCTTGGAGATCTATAGAAAAATCTTCACTCAAGGTGCAAATCATAGGCTAACTCTTTAAGTTATCTTTTAATTTTATTATCTTCATATTTACATCATTTGATTGTGTAGATTATATTTTATATATGTTTTAACGAATTTATATTTTCCTATGTTATATGATTCAATTTGAATATTAAAATTGTTTAAATTTTTTTAAAAAAAAGAAAACATGAAAACAATTTTTTAATACCAATTGAATTTGTTTTAAAGGGTTGAAGTATAAAAATAATTTTTTTATATCAATTGAATTTGTGTCAAAGGTATTCATTTAAAACGATGGTTATAAAAATTAATACTTTAAGTTTTAATTTATTAACAAGTTATACAAAGTTTGAACAATTTCCTTAAATAAGTATTTGATTCGAATTTTAAAATAGATCTATGAAAACATCTTTATAATTCCAATTGAATTTGTTTTAGAGGTGTTCATTTTATCCATACCAATGTCCATTATCGTATTGAATTTTATACATGTTGCACCTCTATTGTATGATACGGGAATCATTGGAGCTTTGCTATACACTAAACCGTGTCGAACTGTCTTAGAACTCCATTTGGATAATATGGTTCGATATAGTGGAAAAGAACATTACATCATTGTAGAAGACAGTTTCCTCAGTCTCGTAATATTCCCAACCTCTCTTTAAGGATTCGAAAAAACTCTTGTATACAAGAAACAATGACCATAAATATAGTTATGTGTCATATCAAAATTACTATGATATATTGATGGAAAATAAAATAGTTAATAACAATTACATTCTTTTCTCTTAGATCATCTAATTTCTTTTTTATGTGAATCATATACTGTTTCGGATCGCCTCTAGATTTTGGAACCTTCCACTTTGCCAATAAAGGATCACCAATTATAAGATTCATTTAAAGCCGAAGTTTGTAACATTAGAAAATAGCAGTATATCTAAGCATCAAATATACAAAATGATATAAATAATTTTTATTTTTCCTACAACTATGTAAAAAACAGAATGTAATTTAGACAACACATTTCCGTTAAAAAGATAAACACTCTTTTATTAGCCACATATTAGCCCATGAAGCCAACCATAATTGTCAATATAAATAGGATAATGTAACCATTCCCCAAGGTAGTTTAGTGATTCCTCCATTGAAGTTGTGTTGTTACAATTTCCATTATCCAGTGTGCACTGGTTCCATGTGTACCATTTATTTCTTCCCTCACCTTTTGTGCTTCAACACCCAATTATTCTACCATAATCCCAGTAGCATTATCAAATTCAATATTCCTACACTACTTTCTTTAAAAATATATCTAATCGCCAAGATTTCAAGAACTCTTCCCGCATCTTCTAAAGTGTCAATCATCTCCTAAATGGCATATGGAATTTGTTTCGCTCTAGTTGTCATCTTTCTGTGTGAGCAAAAATATTAGGGGCTTTTCACGGAAGGTCCCTATTTTTGTTGTTGTTATAAGAAAAGTCCATATAGAAATGAGTATGTAAATTAGGTCCCTGTTTTTTTCTAAATAAAAAAATGCAAGTTAGCTTGCGCTTTTTAAACATTAAAAATTTTAAAAATATTTCAAAATCAGAAAGCGTAAACTAGCTTGCGCTTTCCTGATAGAAAGTATAAGTTAACTTGTGCTTTTCAAATTTTTGAAAATTTTAAAAAAATTTAAAAATTCCGAAATAAAAAAAGTGCAAGTTATCTTGCATTTTCTATCAGAAAAGTGCAAGGCACCTTGCATTTTTTATTTTTAAAAAATAGGGACCAAATTTACATATTCATTTCTGGAGGGACTTTTCCTATAACAACATCCAAAACAGGGACCTGTGACTCTTATCTTGAAAATATTAACCACATCCATTCATAAATAAAACCGTGTAACTATATGATATAAGCCGGAATTTTTGCCTCTCTCTATAATTTGTTATGATTCATCTTATGAATTTAACTCTTTAGTTTCTCCTAATCCGATACATATTGCAATGAACCAAGCTCATCATTTTTTTCCATCCCATTATTTGTTTGGCAATGTGAATTTCATAACATTTCAACATCTAATCTATCTTTGAATCTCCATCTCCATCATTCAAACCCTCGCCTTTGATAGATGACAATGGAACAGCAACTTCTTCTATGGTTGGCTCAACATCTTCATTTCCTTGATAATGATCCTCATCCACTGGTTGAAACTAATCATCACCATTATATTTTGTCAAAGAGGAAGTATCATGCTCAAGTGGAAGTTCCGGTACCATTCTATAACGAATGCCTACAATAATAAGTCGTACCCTTCACTAATGAATGCTTGTAAGAATTGGCATTAGGCCCATTCCATGTTCCGGAATTTTTTTGAAACAGGTTAAAATATTTTACATAATCATGTAAAAAATAAATATATAAATTTCATAGTTTTCATGACCGTGCCGTGCCCTGAACCGTGATGATTAAAGGTTTAAGGTTTTGATGGTTCAACCGGTCGAACCGTCGAAACCGTAATTTATTTTTTTGAAAAATTTGCACATTTAATTACAATCTATACACAAGAATATTAAAATAATAATGCTATGTACACAAGCTGTAGACTGTCTTTAAGGTATGCAACCGAAGTTATGTGTTGTTGCAGTGCACAACTACAGCTTTGTATATAGTAGAGTAGTGCACAACGATGGAAGTTTAATGATGACAAACTTGACGAGTTTTACAGTGGTATTAGAAGAGTTTGCAGTAGTGAAGAACAAAATGATGAAGTTAGTGGTTTAAATTTTGAAAACGATTATGATTTTTGAAATATATATTTACTTATTTTCTTCAAAGCAATGCAAAAGATGAAAATGAGAGAGAATTACACAATGAGAAAGTAGGAAAAAACAAAAGAACCGTGGTTCAACCAGGTAAAATTGACGGTTGAACCGTTGGTTTAAAGGTCCGACCAAGGTTTATGGATAAATGATGTCCGATTGAGTTCCGGACCGTGTTGGTCTAAGGTTCAGAGTTATTCGAGGTCGGATCGAGGCAGGATCATGAAAACACTGATAAATTCATATGAATGAAGCTTAACCAAATTTGGAAAAAATATGAAAGACAAAATAAGTGCGAAAAACTGGAAATTAGACTAGTCGACGGTACACCATAAAGATCAAATTCCATAAGATGAATTTGTACTGTAGGTTGGTTGTTTTTTATTTTTTCTATAGTTTGTTCATGGATAACAACAGAAAATAATTAAACCTAAATAATTTTAATGTATAATGATTTCATTTTTTCAAAAAAAAACTACAAATCCAGAGTTGTTAAAAATACAAATTCTAGCATTACACAATATTTTATCAAGGGCATTTAATGATATTTTTGTAATGATCCCTTTAGCATTAAAGAATTAAGGATAGATATAGTCTCATTCAACAAAAATTAAGATAAAAATGCTCTTATATCCAAAATGTTAAGAGAATTTTATGTTGAAATTTGTGTATATATGTTGCATATATGAAAGAATAACTATTTATGATAACCGACCTTTCCCTATTGATTTTACATCCAAATCAAAATGCAGTTCCCAAGGGCCGTAAAAACTGGAATGTTGGGGTAATAGGTGAAATAATAGTACATTGAGCTATCTACATCATCTACCCTTTCTATACTCACAGTAAAAGGAATAAAATATAATAGTACTTTAAAATTCAATATCTAAAGTAATTTCTAAAATAACCATAAACGTTGTTACATAATCCCAAAGAATACTCCTAAATTCTTCGTTATATATGATATAAATACCGAATAATGAAATAATATAAAAGTAGATAATTAAGAAACTTCGATGTCACTATTGTTTCATTTAACATCAATGTACTATTTCTTGTCATCCTATCATATATATATATATATATAGGTAAAATGGAAATATAGAGAGGATCAGACATAATCCTGGTGAGTGAGAAAATATTTCTAAACATATGCTGATACCATACTAGTAAGACAGAACTAAACCCTTATCGTTTCATGTTTTCCTATTTAAATATTTAGCACTCCCTTTTAACATGTCAATTCTGACTATTCTACAATATTATTGATTGTCCATGGTAACTTCTAACTATTAGTCTCCACAAACAGCTAATATTCCCTATTTTTTAAGAGGCAATGACTACATGTCGTATATGCCAACACCAAGTTAACCCAAACAACGTCGTGTATATCCTTCGATCCCCTATGAAATGGCCTTATGTTGTATATGCAACTTGGTGTTAAGACAAAGACTATTCGTCGTATATGTCACAATCCATAAATTAAGGCAACGATCATATATCATGTACATCACAATCTATTAAAACGCAATAATCTCCCATCATATACACCCAATAATGTATCGTCCATTAAAGCAACGACCATCCGTCGTATACGCCGTCTCGTTTAACTGTAACTAATTGTTAGCTTACGCATATAAATATAGTGCTCCTAACATTATCAACATTGTGGGATCAATCCACTTTTAACATTTTTGCATCATACAATGTCCTAATATCATTAACAAGTCAAGACAAAATAGCCGCAACGATTCTTATTGGCCTTAATGAGTCTAGGTTAATTTCGGATTAGCTGCAGGTGGTTAGTTGACCGTCCAAACCTTATTTGTCAATTGTTTGCCAGTTAATACTATTTTTCACTTCAGCGTATCAATCGACCAACCATTTCCAAACAGTTGTCTGATCATGTGAATAGCTGACCGATAGCCTGAGTCAATCGACTGTTTTCCCTAGAATTTTCACTATTTTGTCTCGGGTAAGACTCGGGTTTGATTGAGGTTTTCTTCACATCAACTGGTCAACTGATGAGGTATGATTAGTCGACCATTTGGCTGCTTTTTTATTTTTCTTGCATTGTTAATGAATTTTTCACATAGTTAATCGCCTAACTTTGTTTTATTATCGATATAACTTCCAGTTTTATTACCATTCAATTATATTACAATTTAATAATCATTTAATTATATTTTCACTTTTTTGTTAGCAATTTCACTATTGTTATAGTTTATTCTTAATCTGATTGTCTTCTCAAATTTCTACTTCAATTATTCATACCAAACCCAATACAAATTCATTTCATATTATCAATTTAATATAAACCTATTCTTTTTCTAGTTCATTGGATTTCATATTTTCGACCCGTTGTCAGACAAAGTTAGGGGAAAGATCATTCGTTGGAATGCGAATCTTCTTTCTTAGGCTGGTAGACTGGTCCTCATCATGTCGGTTTTAG
Organism: Allium fistulosum; assembly: GCA_030737815.1. Taxonomy (NCBI): domain Eukaryota; kingdom Viridiplantae; phylum Streptophyta; class Magnoliopsida; order Asparagales; family Amaryllidaceae; genus Allium; species Allium fistulosum. The sequence goes on along the minus strand of CM060901.1, from coordinate 536,427,803 downwards.
GCTCGATGGGCACCCATGTTTTCGCTGCTATGTCTCCAACCTCTTCCTTCTTTCGGTCTTACCAGTCGTTGGCTTCTTCTTTCTTTTGGGGGTAGAAGGTTGATGGTCGCCGCCATCATTGGGTCTCTTGGGACGTCGTCTGTCATCCCAGGAGTGAAGGCGGTTTAGGCTTGTGTAACCCTAAGGAAGTTTGCACGGCTTTTGCGTGCAAGATGTGGTTTCGGTTTGGGGCTAACGACTCCCTTTGGGCGTCTTTCCTTCACGCTAAGTACCGTAGGCTGGCGAACTCTGGTTTCTCCGGCTCTCCCTCTTACGCTAGTGAGACTTGGAAACACATGCAATCGGTGAAATCGATCTCTGATTCTCATGGCGGTTTTTCCGGTTGGGATGGCGGCTCGTTCTCGATCTCCAAAGCCTGGAGATCGATTCGCTCCTCTGCTTTGGCTATCCCCTTGTATTCTTTCATTTGGGATTCTCGTATCCCTCCTAAAGTTTCTCTGCTAATGTGGCGTATCCTCCATGATGGGTTGCCATTAGATGAGAACCTTCAGAGGATTGGTATTCCTGTCGTCTCCCGTTGTCGGTGTTGCGGGAATGGTGATACGGAATCCCTGAGTCATTTGTTTTTTCTCGGCTTTACAGCCAGGGATTGTTGGAATTACCTCGAAAATCTGGTAGGTATCCGAGGTAACGCCAGTTCTCCTGTTGAATTACAGGGGAACTGGTGGTCTGGTAACTCTAGTAAATCGCTTCGGTCAATCCTTTTCCGTCTGATTCCATGCCTGATTTGTTGGAACATCTGGTGCGCTCGGAATAAGGCAATCTTTGAGGATTCCCCGATGGATCCTCCTTCGATCATCCGGCGTGTTAGGAATGACGTATTCCTAGCATTTCGTGGTAGGCCTTTTAAGGGCGTGGCTAGTTCCCGCTCCCAGCGTCTTGTGGGTCTTCTTGCCATTTCCTGTGTTCAGGCTCCCGCAAGAGCTGGAATTGGTTGAGGCCTTCTCTCTCTCGGGCGTGGGCTGTCTTCTTTGGTCCGCCTCCGCTTCCCCCCCCCCCCTCTCCCTTTTTCATTCTTATGTCTCTACTGGTATTATTCAGGTTATGGTTTATCAGATTTGGCATTGCTGCTCTCCTATTGGCCTGGTGGATGTTTCTGGTGTGGCTGCGGAGGAGGTTCTTCTGTCCTCCTTCCACATTCTGTTTTCGCTTGGTTTACTTGATTTTCTTTGGAGGGCCTTTGGCTGTCTGTTCCCATGTCTAGCTCAGCACGAGTTTCTGTTGACATCCTCATTGGGCGGTGGCGTAGCCGGAGCTCGATGAGAATGTTAGATGGACGGTGGATTTTCCTGAGCTCATTCAGTTATTCCGTGCTGATCTCCTTCTTCTGTGGTCGGCTTCGCCTTCCTTGCCTTTGTTTAGCTTAGCTTTAGTTCTGTGTCTTTTAGTATCTTCGTCTCTTTTGTGTGTCTTCTTTGTATTTTCGTATTTTTAGTATTTTGGTCCTCCTGATTTTGTTGGTTACCTGCCAGGCATGTTGGCAGCTTTTGGAGTTGGTTATTTATATATCTTTATTTAAAAAAAATATCTTTCACATAATTTATGTATACCATTTCAAAATTCTAATCACATTTCAATAGCTAATGATTGCCCTCAAGCACAAATCACAATGTTTATATACCAATTGTATATATTTCTAAGGATAATTTCATATAAAATTTTAGTATTCATTATTGTTTGCACAAAAAATGGACAAACACCTCAAAGTCGTATGATTTAGTAGATCTTATGTTGTTCTTAGTGATTTTGGAGATTTATGCAAATATATGAAAAGCAGGGGCTAAACTGTAAAAAAAACACGCAGATTTATAGTGGTTCAGCCAGAATGTGCCTACGTCCACTTTATATGTTATTTCTCTTCTCTCGTTTTGATTACAAGTACAAAGCTTTGATACAAGTAAAAGAAAGTTATTTGAAAGTTCTCTCCGTGCTTGAGCTCTCCAACTTGTCCCCATTGTTATACCCCTGCCCCTCTATTTATAGAGTGAGGCTGGGGGTAGGGGTCTAGGATGTGTATAGTCTCTGATGGGCCTGGGCTGACGTGATCTGGCCTGGTACGTCTTGGTTCGTCATCGCTTGGTTCGGAGATGGTTGGAGTGTAGAGTGGACCGGTTGTAGGTGGTTCGGTGCTATGTGGTAGTACCATGGTCCGGTTTGGAGTTGGTCCGGTAGGAGCTTGAGAAGGTTGTTCGGTAGGAACATGAGAAGTGCAGTTTGGACCGGTAGTTGCTTGGACCGGTGGTGGGATGGTGAGGTTGGTCCGGTGTGAGTAAGGTGCTTGGTTCGGTGGTGAGTGAGCAGCTTGATCCGGTGGTGAGTGAACAGCTTGGTTCGGCGAAGCTTGGAGGTGGGTTGGTTCGGCGAAGCTTGGACCGGTGGTGAGAATTCACCCAACATTTGCCCCCCAAAGTGGGGTATATGCTGGCATATGGCCTACTTTGTTTCCTTCCATTCGATCGCTGAGTGCCGATCCAACTGGTCCGGCATCCTATATTTGCCTATAAGTAGGGGCTGTATACTTTCATTATTCCCTTCCAACCCAAGACAACCGAACCAGACATTCATACCGGATCGAATCAGGTGATACAGCCTTCTCTCACCGAATAGCCCTTTTAGACAACCGAACGAATCCGGGTATTTCGAGTGCCGAATGAACTATCGTCCTTGGATTACCGGATCAGTTCGTGGATCCTGAGTACCGGACCAGCATTCTCATGCCGAATGAACCCTATAGGGGAATGCCGAATGAACCTCGAGACTCCAAATACCGAATGAGTATTCTCATTTGAATCACCGAATGAACCCTATACGGGGAATGCCGAATGAACCTTGAGACTCTGAATACCGAATGAAATTTAACCTTCACCTTACCGAATGACAATAGGAATTTGAGCATTTTGATTTTATAAGTGAAATTCCAGACTGCACACACTCGCTCCTTTACTTCCTTTATTCTAACGACGCACTTCTTTGTGTTTGCAGATAAATATCTCGAAAAGCAGAAACTCGATCGGATAAAAAGAAGTCCCAGGGCGAAGGAGGATCTTCCGCAGTGCCCCCTGCTCAGCCAGGACTGGAACGTCACGGAACTGCCCCGAGATCACTGGTGGACGGGTACGGCCCACAGGAGCTTCTGAACTCCCCGCCCGATTGCTTTCCCAGCTCCCTCAAGGAGGAGCAGCTTGATGTCATCTCCCGTTCTTTCGGAATCGATAGAACGCGCATGCTGTTGCCAAGGAGAGAAGTTATGCCATACGACCCTCCCGAAGGGTACTTTGCCTATAGCAGATACCACTGTATGTGTGGTGTCATCCCGCCTCTTAATGCTTGGGTAGCCAGCTTCCTTACATATCTAAAGGTGGCCCCATTCCAGCTTCAACCCAACTCCTATGCTATACTGGTGAGCCTCTTCGTCATCTTCCAGAGGAAGTATGGGCGTGCTCCTTCCAACCGGGAGATCCGGTACTTATATAATCTGATGGGCTATAAGAAGGGGTCCCCATATATCAGCTTGGAGTCAGCTGTAACCTTCAAGCCGGTCTTGGATCTGTATTCTAAGTTCAGCATGTTCAAGAAGGAGTGGTTCTTCGTCAGGGACGACTCTGTTTCTATTCGGCGTTTCACCTCTGGATGTAAGTCGATGCTTTATTAACAATTTCCATTCGGGTTGCGATGCTTCTTCTCATACGTTTCCATTTTTGCTAGCGACAGGTGGCTTTGCGGTTGTGGAGACTGATCGCCTGGTTCAGACGGCGGCTAAGATAGAAGCTATCCCCGGGAGAGATAGATCAGCTGCCTACCTGATCAGAAATGCGACCCTTCTGGAGTATAACTTGATCCTCCCACACCAGTCAGTAGTCAAGCTGAGGGAAACGACGGAGGAGAGGGCGGCTGCTTAGGCTAAGGGAGGTGCCACGGTAGAGAGTGGCAAGAGGAAACCTTTCACGAAACCTCCAACTGTCAGAGGTAAGAAACTTAAGAAGTCGGACGGTCCTTCCCCCAGCAATTGTCCACTTACTCAGGGGGAGGAAGACGTAGAGGAGGAAAGAGGTGAGGGTGGAGATGGTCGGGAAGGTGATGATGGTGGCGATGGCATCGGGGCCTTGCTTCCTGGGCAGGCAGGCGAGATTTAGGAGTGGACGGATGATGCATTTCATCAGGGTTTTGAGGGGCTGGACGGAGAAACGGCTTTGGTAGAGAAATCCGGGAAAGCCGACAAGGCCGGGACCGGTGCAAGCGAATCTTCTCAGACTACTTCAGCCAAGGTGGCTCTGACGACTCAAGGTGAACTTTTGACTCCTACAGGCTCCATTTATGATAGGGACTTAGGAATATTTTATGATCCGCTCCCGTCCTGGAATGAAATCCAGGACTCATTGCAGTATCCTACTCCTCCCCAGGGTTTGTATAACAGATGTGTTTCCTTTCTTCATTTAACTTTTAATTTACCGCGTTTCTTGAATTATGGATCAATGTGAGCTTGTGACACTTGTTCTTTATATCAGGAGCAGGTAAAACGGCCAAGGCCTCAGATCTTCGGCACAAGCTTGAACAATACAAGCTCTCCAAAGCTTCCGCCAAGCCGAAGACTCCGACCCACCGTTCCGGGGATGTAGTCGACTACCGTCCTCTTCTCGAGGTTATTGAAGAGGGTATTCAGAAGAGAAAGAGGGGTCATCCCTTATCCAAACCTTCACTCGGTCCCCAGCCCCCAATTCAGCCCCTTCATGATATCACAGAGGAGGATACTGAGTTCGTACTCTCTCCGCACCTGTCTGAAAATCCTACCGTTACGCAGATTGATCGTCCTGGTTTGGCTCGTAATCCATTTGCGGGTCACCCTGATCTGGATCCAGGTTCTCATGATATTACCTTTGACGAGGTTACCGGTGAGCACCTTCTTCCCCGCAATCCCATGGTACGGGTGCTTGATGAGGCTAAGTCCTTAGATCTCGATTTACTTACCACTCGGGTAATTACCATGGGAGACGAGGCCAAGGCTAATATTGATCGGGTGGCGGAGGAGACTAGGAAGCTGATGGGGCATCATGCCCGGCTGGTTAAGGCTGGAGAGGAGATTGGGAGTGCCAACATCCGACTACGATTGATGGTTTCGGATCAGGCCAAACAGCTTGCTGATCAGGCCATTCAGATTTCTCAGCATGAGGCTGCCTCCGGGCGGTTGAGGAAGACTATGGAGGAGGCTAGTAAGGCGGAATTGCGGAAGATGGAGGCTGCTTGCAAGGAGCAGATAAATATGGCCATCTCGATAGTGGATGAGGTTCGGAGGGTGGATCTTGAGCAGGTAGAGGAGCTGTCGGGGAAGCTTGAAGCCGCAGAGCTTACTCAGGTCAGGCTAAAGGAGGAGATGGAGGTGATGAGGAGGTCCCTTCAGGCTGACTGCTCGCGATACCAACTGGAAAGGGATGCTGCCATTGCAAGGCTATCGGTTTCTGAGGCCCGTATGAGGGAGTTTGAGGAAAATGAGGGGATGATGGACGATATGCTGCAGGACATGTACTTTCGCACTTGGAAGCAGGGCAGCTTATCTTGGATGGACGACTACCCCCGGGTTATGGCTAGGATTTACCTCAGGGCTCTAGAGGAGGCCAAGGCTGAGGCGGATAAGGAGGGTGGAGCGGCTTTTAGGATGGATGTGGTCACCGCTCAGTTTACCAAGGAGGAGAAGACAGCGGTGAAAGAGGGGATGCGGTTGTTCGCTGTTGAGGAGGCAGGTGTGGAAGTAGGGGATGATGACCAAGACGATCAAGGGGAAGTTGCTGGTAATCTCTAATTCATTAGTTTCTTCTTTTGTTAACTCTGTTGCTTATCACTAATGATTTCTTTTTCTGACCGGACAGGTGGGCAACAGGACAAGGACAAGACTCCAACGCAGCCGGCTCCCTGATTAGACCTGGAGAATTCTTTTTGTGGATTTGACATGGCAGTATATGTTAGTCTTAAAACAGTAGAGTAACTTTTAGGTTGTAATTCTTGCTACTTGTAATAAATAGCTCTATTCTTGATGTGCAATCCTTTAACTTAAGCTGATCTTGTCGTCTTTTGAATGTTTTTGCTATTTTGACATGTTGCCTAAGAAATATAGCTATGCATATTCTTGTAATTAAATTGTGTTTGGTGTCATGTTCTTGTTTAAAACATAATTTCATGACTTGCAGTGTTAGCGTGAGGTGTGAACAAATTATAGGCATATATGAAAGAAGGAAATACCGCCCCTTATATTTTGCTTGTAGATGGCAACTTTGAATATCATGTGTGACCGAGTAAGGGATGCGGTCCAGTATCTTGCTGTGAGTATCCGCTTCTATTAGTGAGTGTCTCTTGTTTTGCGTCCTGCACTTCAGGGATTGTTACAGAGGATAGGAGAAAAGTTTCTTAAGTAAAATTGAAATATGTGAAATAGTAAAACTTCCAATCACGGAAGGCCTTCGATGTGCTTAAGTTCGTGGCAAACGGGCTTTGTAGTCACTTTCCCTAGCTGTGGGTCTTGGAGACAGTTGTCACCCATCTTATGCCTCCGCGGGGAGTTAATTCTTTTTTACCACAGCCGTACTTAAGACACATCGGAGCCGAGATCGCGCACAGTAACTACCCGGGCCATTATGGCCCGTAATCGTGGGTATTATTCGATTTACTGTGGCCGGCTAGCGTGGGTGCCGATCGTCAACCGTGAACTGCCCCTGGCTGGCCACACCTTATGTTGGGGCTTATAATCAGTTCACAGTTGCCGGCGAGCCGAACGCCGTAATGAGCTGCCTCGGCTATAGTCGGCCTTCTCGGTGGCTTATAATCGGCTCATTACAGTTGGCTTTAAGGGCCGTCGCGAGCAATGAGTTAACCCACAGCAGAGGGATGCTGGAGTGAAAGTGTCTCATTGGCGAGGGCATAGATTCGCATAGTACATGTTAGGTCTTGTCCAGATGAAGTTGTGTTGTGGAGTGCCTCGAATTGAAATGCTGTATGCACAGGATTTTGTCCAACAGAAAAGGATAAAGTTAACAAGCAGCCAAGATATAAAGGAACAAGTTAAAAAAAGAGACAAGGTTTTTTAAAGTGGTTCGACACGAAAATGCCTACGTCCACTGATTCTCTTTGTTAATTCACTTCATATGGGCAATACAAGTTAAGAAAAGTATCGACGGAGGTGTTGGATGTTCCATGCCCTCTGGAACACCTCTCCGTCCACTGTTGACAAAATATAAGCTCCATTGTGGAGATCTTTATGGATTACATATGGTCCATCCCAGATTGGGTCTAGTGCTCCGGGGCGAGGAAAGATTCGCTTGAGGACGAGATCCCCTTCTTGTAAGGTACGATGCTTGACTTTGGGTTGTATTGTGCCACCACTTTCTGTTTGTGGGCTGCTGCTTTAAGGATTGCATCATTTCTTCTCTCCTCAACTAGATCCAAAGACATGTGAAGGAGTTCTTCGTTCTCTTCTGGGTTATAGTGGATCCTACGGTGGGAAGGCACAAAGGTTTCAACTGGGAGCATAGCCTCCGATCCGTATGCCAAAGATAAAGGAGTGTGCCCCGTCGATGTTCTGAAAGATGTGCGATAGGCCCATAGTGTCGTAGGGAGTTCATCCACCCAAGCGCCCTTTGACTTTTCGAGCTTCTTTTTTATTAGAGTTTTCAGAATTTTGTTGACTGCTTCGACTTGTCCGTTTGCCTGGGGATACGCTACGGATGAGAAGCTTTTGTGAATTCCGTGTTCTTGGCACCAGTTGGAGAATTCCTCGCTGTCAAATTGAAGTCCATTGTCTGATATGATTTTGAGTGGGACTCCGTACCTGCACAGAACATTTTTGATCAAGAAGTTGATAACTTTTGTTGAAGATACTTTATTCAAAGGTTCCGCTTCCGCCCATTTGGTGAAATAGTCGACTGCCACTATAGCATATTTGGCCCCGCCTCGGCCCATTGGCAGTTCGCCGATTAAGTCGATTCCCCATATTGCGAAGGGCCAAGGGCTGGTCATTTGAGTAATTTCAGTTGTTGGTAGCCGCGGAATCTTAGCAAACTTCTGGCATCTGTCACACTTTTTGACGAAATCTAAGGCGTCCTTGCTTAAGGTAGGCTAGAAATATCCATATCGGAGTGTCTTCTTTGCTAAAGTTTGCCCTCCGGTGTGATCTCCACAGCTTCCCTGATGGATGTTAGATAAGATTTCCTTGGCTTCCCTCCCAGCGACACACCTTAATAACGGGTTAGAGAATCCGCGCCGATAGAGGACGTCTTCTTGTATTGTGTAGCGGGATGCTTTCCTCAAGATTTTCTTGACTTCGTTACGCCCGTTGGGTAGCGTGCCGCTTTGTAGGTAGTCTCGGATGGGAGTCATCCAAGTTGCTTCTTCGGTTGTAGCTATCAGATTCACTTGCTCAAAACTTGGGGCCAGTTGCTTCGAGATGGTTACTGCCCCGAAGATGGTGATGTCTCTCACACTTGCTTGCTTCGCCAATTCGTCGGCCTCTTGGTTATCTTCCCGAGGGATGTGTTTGACTAGGTAGTGGTCCAATCGGCTGAGAAGTAACTTGGTCTTCTTTAGATATGCTATGAGTCGTTCTTCTCGAGCTTGGAATTCTCCTAGTATCTGGTTAACAATAAGTTGAGAATCGCTATGAAGACACAAAGAATTGGCTCCGATTTCTATGGCAAGTTCTAATCCAGCTATCACCGCTTCATATTCTGCATCGTTATTGGTGGCAGCGAACTCCAACCTTATAGCATAGTGCAGCTTATTCCCCCTGGGAGTGATTATTACCACACCTGCCCCCGAGCCTTGTTCGTTCGATGTACCATCCACAAAGAGATTCCACTTGATGTCTTTTGCTATTTCCAATTGCTCCTTATCTTCGTTGGTAGTGAATTCTGCAATGAAATCAGCCATGGCTTGTCCCTTGATGGCGGTGCGAGGGTGATAGGTGATATCATACTGACTTAGTTCAATGCACCATTTAAGTAGTCGCCCAGAAGTGTCGGGGCGATGGAGTACCTGCCTCAGTGGTTGATCGGTCAGAACTTTGATGGAATGGGACTGGAAGTAGTGACGCAATTTCCATGATGTGATTAGTAAACAGTATGCTAGCTTCTCAAGTTTAGGATATCTGACTTCTGCCCCAGTAAACCTCTTGCTGACGAAGTAAACTGGCCGCTGCATGCGGTTGTCTTCCCTTACCAAGGCAACGCTTAGGGCGTGAGATGACACAGCAAGGTATATGTATAATTCTTCGCCTTCGCTTGGAGTCGAGAGTACCAGTGGTTTCTGGAGGTGTTTGATTAAGTTAAGGAAAGCGTTAAGCATTCGTCAGTCCATTCGAACTTTCCTTTGTCTTTCTTTAGAACTTCGAAAAAGGGAACGCACTTGTCTGTTGCCTTGGAGATGAATCGGCTTAGGGCGGCCACTTTCCATTCAAACTTTGCATTTCCTTCCGAGTGGAAGGTATCTTGATATCCCTTAGCGCTCGGACTTGTTCAGGGTTTGCTTCAATCCCTCTGGCATGTACGATGAATCCTAAGAACTTTCCTGATGACACTCCGAAGGAGCACTTTAGTGGATTCAACTTCATTCCATACTGTCGAAGTACCTGGAACATCTCGCCTAGGTGGCTTACGTGATCTTTGGCTTTCCTTGACTTTACCAGCATGTCATCCACATATACTTCCATAGTTTGTCCTATTAGCCCTACAAACATCTTGTTGACGAGGCGCTGGTAGGTGGCTCCTGCATTTTTAAGTCCGAAAGGCATTACCTTATAGCAGTATAAACCCCGGTCGGTGATGAAATTAGTGTGGTCTTGGTCGGGAGCATGCATAGGAATTTGGTTATATCCTGAGTATGCGTCCATAAAAGATAGGAGCTCGTGCCCGGCTGTGCTATCTACAAGTTGGTCGATTCGGGGAAGTGGGAAGCAATCCTTTGGGCAGGCGTCGTTTAGGTTGGAAAAGTCAATGCAGGTTCGCCACTTCCCATTAGCCTTCTTTACCAGTACCGGGTTGGCGATCCATTCCGGGTAGATAGCTTCTCGTATGAAGTCATTGGCGAGTAGATTCTTTACTTCTTCATCGAGGGCTGCTGATCGTTCTTCCCCCATACTTCTCTTTCTTTGTTTTACGGGCGCCTTGGTAGGATCAATGTTTAATACGTGGCATGCTATGTCGGGGGAGATTCCGGTCATGTCAGCGTGTGACCATGCGAATACATCCAAGTTATGGCGGAGAAAATCGATGAGTTGTTCCTTCAATTCGGCTTTTAGTTGGGACCCAATTTTTAATAGTCTACTTGAGTCGTGCTTGTCTACAGATATAAACTCCATAGCCTCTGCAGGCTCGGCGGTGGCCTCCTCCTCTTTGTCCCTAGGGTCTAATTCATTGAAAGGGTCGCTGGTATATCGAAGAGGAGGAGCTTTCTTTAGTTGCTATGCTTCTAGACTTTTCGTGCAGAGGGCAATCTCTACACCCTTCCCTTTATCCTTCCTATGGTTGTTGCGAAGTTCAGTCACATAGCAGTCTCGAGCAATGTCCTGGTCTCCTTCTACTTCCCCTATTCCATTGTCCGTTGGAAACTTCATCTTTAGGCACCATGGGGCTAGGACAATTTGGAAGTCAGACAAGGCTGGTCTTCCTAAGAAGGCGTTGTAGGCCGAATGGTTTTCTATTAGCATGAACGTCTGCTTCCGTACAATGGAACGGGGATGGCTTCCAATCTCAATAAAGAGGTCCAGTTGCCCGAGGGGCATCTTAGCATCCCCAGTGAAACCGTGTAGTGGTTTATCGCAGGGAGATACATCCTTCATTGATAGCTTCATTTTGTCGAATGCGTGTTTGAACAGGATGTTTACTGAGCTTCCAGTGTCTACCAGGATTTGGTAAACTTCGGCGGGACCAAGTCGGGCAGAGATGACCATGGGATCCATGTGAGGGTACTGCCTTCCTTCTAGGTCACGCTTACCGAATGTGATGTCATTACTTTCTTTCCGCTTCGGGTGGCGCTCTTCTATAACCGAATTGACACAGTCTTTATTGTCTCTAAGCGACTTTCCATACCTTTCCATCTCTTTCCATCTTCTGTCCGCGATGTGCGGTCCTCCTGAGATGGTATGGACCACTATTTTCTCTTGACTAGAGCTGCTAGCGTTGCGGTTTCCTCTGCCGGTGTCCGGTGAGGGTAGCCTTGGGTTTTCATTGGCAGGAGCTGGAGTCCTGTCCTGACTTTTTACATAACGTTCCAGTTTCTTCCTTCTGATGTGTTCCTCAATCAGATCCCGGAGATGATGGCATTCATTGGTATCATGCCCGTGAGATTCGTGGAAGCGGCAGAACTTTCCAGATTTCTGCGCGTTATCTAATTCCTTTTTGTATGGTGGGCGTTTGTATCTAACTTCGCCTTGGGTGGCAAGGAAGATATTTTCGACGGTCTCGTTCAAAGGAGTGTAAGTGTCGAATCTCGGCCCAGGCCGATATAGGCGCTTTTCTCCCTTCTTGCCCCCAGCATTGTCTCTGGAATCATTTCTTCGAACGTCCCTTGCCACAGCGGGGGCCATGCTGTGAGTTGCCTTATTTTGCTGTCCTGACTGCCCCTCAACGGCAGCATCCTCAAGCCTCATGTATTTCCCGGCTTCATGGAAGAAATCGGGTAAAGTAGCCGGTTTTTCTTTCGTCAACCTTCTAGCAAATTTAGTGTCCGGATGCACACCACTACAGAGGGCCATTAGGATAAGCTTCTCATCGGCATCTTGGACCATGGCTGCTGCGGCATTGAATCGGGTTAGGTATTGCTGCAGTTTTTCTCCAGGTTTCTGTTTGACGCTGGATAAGGAATAAGCGTCCTTAGGTTGTTCCACATGGATGCGGAACTGACTGATAAACTTTTCTTTCAACATTTCCCACGAGCTGATGGATCCCTGGGGTAGATGACAGAACCAGGAGGTAGCGAGATCTGCTAAGAAGAGCGGAAAGCATTTGCATAGTACTCCCTCTGTTGCTCCACTCATGAGCATATGTTGCGTGTACCTCTGTAAGTGTACAACGGGGTCGGAGGTTCCTTTGTAAGGTTCCATTGTCGGCATCTTCCATTCTCGGAGGGTGATAGCAATTTCGATATTGCGGGCGAAAGGGCTGGTTACCCTAGCGCCTATCCCTCGATCTCTTTGCTCCCATTGGACACACTCTCTGAATAAGCGTGCCATCCTTTCATCAGAATTTGGAGCAGATAGAAATGAGTTTGGTTCTGTTCTGTGGGATTGATTCCGTCCAGATGACCTGTAGGGATGGTATCGTCTATCGTTCCTCATATTTTCCAGCGGCTGCCTTTGATCTTCTGGGAGCATGCTAAGGTCAGCTACAGTTGGCCCTTGCCTTGATCTTCCTCTGTTGGGTTCTGATCTAAGCACTTCCTCGGGTCCAACTTCGGGCTGGACTCTAGCTCGGCCCCGTTCACCGGCGTTTCCGTGGTTAGGCAGTATGACAGGCTCAGCTACAGTTGACCTCCGTCCGGTACCTCCCCCGTTGGGTTCGGTACCAAACATTTCCTCAGGCCTAACTTCGGGCTGTGCTCGGTCTCGGCTCCTACCATGGCTACTTCTGCCGTTAGCTCCTTCGAAGAAGGAAGATCTTTGTTGTCTCTGAGATCCTCTAGACTGGGACTCGCCCCATGTTTCAGTGTTGCGGTTGGATTCTTCAGCATCCCTTAAGCGTGACATGAGATGGTCCACCAAGGCTTCCTGTTGGGATGTGAAGTGGTTAGTTACTTCAACCACAACTCTATCCAAATCTGCCCTAGTAATTGCTGCAGGCTGTTCTGTGGCAGGAGTGGTTGGGTTAGACTGTCCTTCATTTGTTACTGCTGCTGGAGGAGGACGATTTACTTGATTCGTGACAGTTGGATCTGGAAGACTGCTGGATGCGATGTTTTTTCCTTTGTTAACATCTTTTCTCTGTTTTGGAGGCATGTTTTCCAAGTGGCGGACGATGCTGTTAGGAAAACTTGTTAAGTGGATGAAGCTGAAGCTTCGAGCTTCTAGTTCTCAATGAAAGCACCAAAAATGTTTGCACAAAAAATGGACAAACACCTCAAAGTCGTATGATTTAGTAAATCTTATGTTGTTCTTAGTGATTTTGGAGATTTATGCAAATATATGAAAAGCAGGGGCTAAACTGTAAAAAAGACACGCAGATTTATAGTGGTTCAGCCAGAATGTGCCTACGTCCACTTTATATGTTATTTCTCTTCTCTCATTTTGATTACAAGTACAAAGCTTTGATACAAGTAAAAGAAAGTTATTTGAAAGTTCTCTCCGTGCTTGAGCTCTCCAACTTGTCCCCATTGTTGTACCCTTGCCCCTCTATTTATAGAGTGAGGCTGGGGGTAGGGGTCTAGGATGTGTATAGTTGCTGATGGGCCTGGGCTGACGTGATCTGGCCTGGTACGTCTTGGTTCGGCATCGCTTGGTTCGGAGATGGTTGGAGTGTAGAGTGAACCGGTTGTAGGTGGTTCGGTGCTATGTGGTAGTACCATGGTCCGGTTTGGAGTTGGTCCGGTAGGAGCTTGAGAAGGTTGTTCGGTAGGAACATGAGAAGTGCAGTTTGGACCGGTAGTTGCTTGGACCGGTGGTGGGATGGTGAGGTTGGTCCGGTGTGAGTAAGGTGCTTGGTTCGGTGGTGAGTGAGCAGCTTGATCCGGTGGTGAGTGAGCAGCTTGGTTCGGCGAAGCTTGGAGGTGGGTTGGTTCGGCGAAGCTTGGACCGGTGGTGAGAATTCACCCAACAATTATTTAGAGAACTGATAATAAATTAAGAATACGAATAGAACCATATTCAAGGAAAATAAAATACCACTCACAATTTAACTCGATTAGCCTACAATTCTTCTTCCTTCAGATTCGACCTAACTCTCAAACCCTATGAAATGCAAGATGATTGTACGTAGATTTGAGTAGCTCCCATTTTTCTCTTCAATTTTGATTAATTATTTGTAGAAATAAATGAAGAATTTTGGTTTTTATTTAGATCTATTTTTCCAGATCTAGGGTTTTGTTTTAGTGGAGGTTGACAAGATGAATAATAAGTACATTCTTTTTTTATGGGTTTAAGAGGTTTATATATCCACTTATTGGTACAAGCGGACCATAATTCTAATTAGCACATTTCCCTTTGTTCATTTTTTTAATTATAAATTCTTAACCATGCATCTATTTGTAACATATTTATAGTGAAACTTAATGAGATAAATGCCTCTATGCAATGGTACAAGTTTCATTACTTAATTTTTTCATTTGTAAAGATCCAAACTTGTCCTTTTTAGCAAAATTACATTTTTATCCTTTAATTTTTATTCCTATATATTACTATATATCCTCTATAATCCCCCTAAAGGAGTTTCTTTCTCGAAATTCCAAAGGACTAGAAAAATGTATCGCGCTTTCTAGCATTTAAGCATATACTAGGTAATTATACGCTTAACACACATCCATGCATTCATACGCACGCACACGCACGCACGCAAGCACATCCAAACAATAAGATATTCACTAGCTTACATGAAGAAAACATATAATTAGGAGAACAACAGATGTACGAGTATGAGGATGATGACCATATCATGATATAAAATACAAAAATAAACTTAGAACAGCAGATAGGAATAACAAAATAAGAATAAAAGAATAGGAACAGATGATAACAAACACTGAAGATAAATTACAAAGAATGAAGGAATGGCTCCGGGACGTAGATCTAAAACAATAGCCTCACATATGATATGTCCACCGTAGAAATAATTATAGACAAAAAGAATAGGACAATAAGCATTCACAATCCTAGAGTAATATCATGACAGCAAAAAGGGCAGAAGAAACGACGACGAATCCACCAGAAATAGAACCGACGGCGGAAGTTGGTGCCTCAGCAGGTGCGTTGGCGATCGAAGAAGGCGTCATGGCCGAGACCTGAGCAGGAGGCGAGCTTACCGGAGCGGACGGTGAGTTTACTGGAGCGGCGGACGGTGTAGAAACGGGTGCGAATTTGGGTGAAGAAGCGGGCGCCATTTTGGGTGAAGAAGTGGGCGCTGCAGTGGGAGACTGAGCAAGCGATGATACAGCGAGGAATAAGAAGAAGATTACGAAGACGTTCTGAGAGCAAGCCATTATTTTATACTAATTTTTTATTTCTGAAGAGAAAAGGGATGATTTATCAGGAAGATGAACAATTAGAGCGAGGTTTGAATGAGGAGATGGGAAGAGGTGAGGTTATATACAGGGGAGAAACGAGTGGGAAAAAGTAATGTAAAAGAAAAAGTAATCATGGGTTTGGTGAAAATAAACAGCTCATTCAATTGCTGGAATGAGTCGATGGAGTAGCGTGTCTGCGCGTCCAGATCATTGCCATTGTATTGAAACAGTACGTCACCTGCCTTTCTCCTTTTATTTAACTATTTTGTAGTTGATCCACCAAGTTAAATTATCATTTTGACGTAAATTTTAATGTAAATTACCATTTTCTGACCGAATAACTAAGGGTCCGTTTGGTTTCATTTTGTATTTTGAGTTTTGTGTTTTCAACTTGCACTAAAAAATAACAAGAAATAAGAGAAGAAGATTTATATTTCTTAGCCATTGCGATGACTAACGGACAACGAAGGAGTTGGATTGCTCTCCGTGCTTTTGCTATCTCTCGAAACACGAAAAACAAAATAAACTTGTTTTCTATTTTACATGCTAATTTCATTTTTCAAAATTGTTTGTTTTTCAACAATACATACAACGGACGCGTTTTTGTATAGGCGAAAACACAAAACTAAAAACGACAAACCAAACGGGGCATAAGTTTTTAGAAAAGCAATATTTTGAAAATAAAGATTGCTGAAGTATATTATCGTTTAGAGAAAATATTATTGTTGTGAGAAACAGAGATAAAAGTATTTTTATAATAAACAATAATTATTTGATTTTATACTTAATAGAAACTAATAGATGTAAATACATTATTTCGGATTGTTGTAACATGTCATTAATTCTTGTTTGAAATTACCATATATGTCTGTTGTGTGAAGATGGAATCGCATTAGGACAAGTTATGTATTATTTTAACCTTACTACTATGCGAATGTTGTATAGCTAATTATGGTTTTGTTGTATTGACGACATTGATGTTTGTGTTACTAATCTATACTATACTATTATTAGTGAGTTGAATTTCAAGCTCACACAGACCCCTTTGGAATTTGGCAACTGAACCGTCTCCGAATCTATGCACATTTTTATCTTACCTCTTTTCGTGCGTATTTTTATCTGAACAGTCTCGGTTTCTACTATTCTTCTCTATCGTGCCTCTTCCTCTATCCACGTAAGTTCAAGAGAAAAATAAAACCCAAATCTCTTTCTGCTGCTGATGGCGTCTCTTCCTCTCATCTCCACTCCCCTCCTAAACTACGAAGCCTCCTCTCATTTCTAAATTCAACGATCCCACCTTTTTCTCTACCAAATATTTTACCCATCTACACCATAACCCTAAATCGAAGGCGAATTGATTTTCTCCAACGCATCCTCCCCCGATTGTTGTACTATTGTTCTTCCTCACCCTATCAACATCGGCTATCACTCTTTCTCGAACATCTGCCAATTTGTCTGCAAGGCGTTGATTGGTCGTCGCATGTAGGTAATCTCACTATCATTTTTTCGCTCGCTCTGCTTAGTTTCCTTTTCTAGCTATTATTCCCGAATCATGGATTATTGAAAAGAAATTTGTGAGAAGGTCCACTACTGCCTTGCTATTTAGAATGAAATATTTGTTTAAGTTAAAATTAGTGTTTGTGTATAGTAAAATCCTATTTGATCATCGCATTCCATTGAATTGATTTTTTTCATGATCTCTTTCAGCATAAACTTTCACTACGTAATATAGGCGGAACAATGCCTACGTTTCCCCTTAAAACCTATAATTTGTTTCACTTATGGCTGGCGTATATTTCTTTCTCTCCAATTGTCTATAATTTCTTTAGATTACGTAGCAAACATTATAAATAATAACTATCATGATAATAATAAAATTTCATAGCTATAGCATGGGTATTATATTTTGGGAAGTGTTATAAATAAATATTTTCTTTAGTGTGCAGGTTTCTGATTGTCTTTAAATTCGAGGAAATTTCAGTTAGAGAATATGTTTTTCCAACCCCTGATCACCATGCAAATGGAGCTGAACTCCTATCTGCTCGCTTGAATATGGGTTTATGCTGCTATGGATTTATTCTTAGTTGCGGAAAATTTGATATCAGGTAACACAAATGAATTGATTCTAAATGGCACTATGCTTGGAAACCATTCATATATTATCATATTGCACAAGAGATTGCAAAGTAATAGGACTTTGTAGTCATAGTTACAAGTAAGGACCTTCTATGCTTGATGATATTGTTGTTGTGGGCATTATTATGAGACAGCAAAGTAATGTTAGGTTTGCTATATTGCCCATTTTACTGTTAATATCTTTGTATTTTTTCAACCTGTGGATTAGAGAGGTTATATAATCATACTTATCGTGCTTTTATACCTCAGCCTAATAAAATCTTAGTTTTATTTTAAATCAATAAGGGTTATAGGTTAGAACTGTGAGTTAAAATGTATGTAATGGTATCGGTTACTTCTAAAAACAATTACTTGCATAAGATCCACAAAATATGTTATGCATACATGTAAATTTGATTAGTGTCAAGTTCTATAGCTAGAAATCATGAACATCATTGAACTTTCAGTGTGGATTCATATGTATACTTTGTGCATATATAATCCATTATGTTTACAGAATTCCATTATATGCCACAAATATATGTTACCCACGTTCTTTAGATTGGGTAATTTAGCAGTTCAACAATATTATGCAGTTTAAGAATGGAGTGTAGTAATATAGGTATAATATAGGTTTATAATGTCCTTAACTATTTGATTATGCATCTTTTTTTTTATTTTACTGGTATCATATCATCTACAATCACAACACCTATTTTCTGTTTTTTTTTTTGTGATCTTACTACATTTGAAAACCATATTCTAAAGAATTGGAAGGACCGTGATTTATTTCACATATTCATGTTGTATGGTGAAGTTACTGTTTAGAATTCATTTTCAATAGAAACCATGGAGGAAAACTATTTTTGTTGTTTTCTTCTTAAAATATTAACATATTTTGAAATCCTTATTCTAAAGGATTAATATTTGGTTCCACATACACTGAGTGGTATAGTCAGGTTACTCTCTAGGGATCTTTTGGCTTGGATTAATTATGAGGTCTTAAGTACAACTACCATATTGATTTAGTAGTGGTTTTTCATGTGTTCAAATTATAAAACAATGGATAAAAAATAGTGATTAATAAAATATTACCTTCGGTGACTGATAAAAAATATTACAGCATATCATGTGTCTAAATTATAAAACTAAAAAAGATGCAGTCTATTACCTCATATGTCCGTGACATTTCCATAACAAATTAATTGACCAACAAACAATCATGTTATAGGCCCATTGCCCATGCTTCCAAATTTGTTAAAAGCACATCACCAAACTTCTACTATTATTATTTAAACATGCTTATATATCTATCCATAAATTGTAATTTTCATTTGTATTTTCTTGCTATTACTGCTTGACTCTACCATTTATAATTACTTAACATAAATAAAGACGTGATTTTGTTCTCAATATTTTCTTCTTACTAGAGTTGCTCTTGATAGAAGGTGGATACATAGATGATAGAGTGAATCTGAATTCGTCAGTGGTTTGTCGAAGAACTAGCAAACTTTTCCCAAATGCATGCCGACTGAACTAAAAAGTTTTCTCCTGTGAATAGGTAGAAAATGATATGCATTTGCACTACTGCATCACTTGCATGTTTCGAAAGAGAATTCCTAATTTGCACTTCGATGTGAAGGTACATAAATTTTTATGCATGGTTTAATCCCAAGTCTATTTTTCTCACTTCTTTTCATTGGGATTTCCTTTAGGAGTTTTGAAAGGCATTGTACTTCGAGTCCTTCACATATTGCTTAAAAATATGATATCTGACTTATAGGTTAGTTGCTATTATTTGTTATAATGTTGTATTATAATCGTTCGTTTTGGAGCTTGGTGATTATTTGACTTTCACCCTCTGAATAAGGCATGACAAACAGTGAAAATTGTCTTTAATTCCGATCCTAATCAAGCTCCGAATCTTGAGAAAGCATGGACCAAATATGAATTCAAACTAATATCAAAAACATTCTCATGCCTTGAGATTGGTAAATTTCTCTTCGATGAGTTCTATAGAGTTTGGCTTCACAATGAGTAATACTAGAGACATATAGATTCTTCAATTTTCATTGTGGACATATAAATAAGCTTACAGTAGTCGAAATTCAAAGATGTATAACCATCGACCAACATGCTATGATTACATCCCTTTAAATATAATTATTCCCTACTACTCAAAACAGTTATGAAAAGGTTATACTCTCATCACCATAATGATGGTTGTATTCTCATTACCACAATGATAGACAGTTGAAACGATTTTGCTATTAGTGATGTGGTTATGTAGTTGAAACGATTTTGCTATCAGTGATGTGGTTATGTAGGATGATTAAGCAAATAATTATACCAGTCCGTATAGGGTTCTCAAATATGTTGTATGTCTGATAACAACCGTAAAAGTAGCTTAAATTGACTCCATTTTGCATCATAGGTGAAAAACATTTCATCCCATCGAGAGCTATGCATTTGCTGTAAAAAATGTTGAGCCCAGAGGTTATGCAGGTGCCATCAAATCTTTGAACAAGCCCAGTTTCTTCTTCCTAAAGTTAAGTTGAAACTATATCTTTTGGTGAAAGAAAAAGAAGATGATTCCCTCATAAAAGTCAATTTTACCATATATATAATGGCACGGTTCTCAAACATTAGTTTGTATAGAAATGTAAATAGAATTTACACAATTGTTTTTGTAAAATGATGACCATATAGGAATATTCTTTTTTCATATAATTGCATTACTTTTGCAATTATTTTGTTCTTTTTATTTAAAGAAGTGTATATTAAAAGATCGGGAATTATTTATGTTAGTATCATATAATTTATTTAGCCTCGAGCTAATGGATAAAATGAACTAAAAGTTAACGAGTTTTTTGAACCTTTTGTTACTATTTTTTTATTATATATAATGTTTTCTTTGTTTTTGTTGACCTTGCATGATATTTGGAGTAATACCGGATCCAGTTATCCAAAAAGTAACGTGGACCAACTTAAAGTTAACAAGGAATGTATATCAGCAATTTTAACGTATCTTCTTGGACCATAAATATTGTTTTGTGTTCTTTTATGTTAATGTCATAACAAGTAATGTTAATGTGATAACAAGTAATGAACATATATAACACAGTGTTATTCAATGTGAGCATTCTCTTTAATTGGTAATATGTTGAGAGTTGTATAACAAAGAAAAATAATTAGAGTACTTATATCAGTGGTGCTTTCATATTAAATTCGGGTTGTGTAACAAAGCAAAGAAGCAATGTGCTTATATCAAAGTTGTCTGGATTTTTATATGTATGTTATCGTCTTTATGCATGTAACAATACTAAAAAATTTATATCAAAATTATATAGTTTATGTTATTTTTATATTACCGAGAGTATCTTAATATCTTCTGAAAAGATGTTAGTTGTTTTTAATAACTGATTGGCCAAAATTATAAACTAGCACATAATGTCTCAAATTAATTTACCGTTCAAACAATGCACTGCTACCATATTCACTGTAATTAATTCGGTGGGTTTAATTATGATTATCACACTCCAATATATATCTATGCATTCTTTATTCTTGCATATTGTTGCTAACGATGCAACGGTATCGTTCAACAATGTTTTTTCATTATTAATATATTAAAATTCTTATACATTTGGATATGGCCTATGCAACTACAATATTTTTGCTATACCCGTGTGCGAAGCACGGATTCGCACTAGTAGTCTAATATAGAGTAGTTGGTAAACATTTGACGAGTTTGATGTTTGTGTTACTAATATAGAATAGCTAACGCACATTTGAAGGGTTTGATGTTGTGTTACTGGTATGGAGTGACGAATATACATTTGGTATGGAACGACGAATACACATTTGAATGATATAACCAACGTCCCACTGTTTTTTATATATGAAATTAGTGTGCAAGCTTATTTTGATGGTGCATGTAACCAATTTTAGACGTTAGGGATAGTGGAGCACCACAATTTCATATATGAATTACCATCCAAACATATGATAAAGAGGCCGACTACCAATCTATTCCCAGAGTTGATATAACACTTCAAAATGGTACAGCATCTTGCCAATATAACCCAAGAAACCCGATAATGCACGACAAGCATCACCAAAAGAAACCACTCAAGTTGCTCATGGTAATCACCAAGTAGATGGAGGCAACAAAAAGATGACAAGGCTTTACTAAGATGACCACAAAAGCATACGTGCTCGACAAAAACAACATAGTTACACTACTTCCCAACTATTCACAGAAAAAAGCCATAAATCTGAGAAAGCGAAAGATAGGCAACGAGTCAGCACAAATTGATATGCCAACCAACCGCCTACCAATTAGAAGATCTCAACAGCCATAGCCAAAAAGCTATAAACGCAACCCGACACTAAAACAACACCAGCAAGAGCAAGTCACTACAACCAAAAATGGGAAACTCGGTGTTGAACCTAGACCAAGAACATCTCAAACCAAAGCTGCATCTCTAGGTGTGCTATCGACGCTAGAAAGCTGGCGCAAAAAAGAAGAGTTACGATTAGCATAGCAAAAACAAGCATGGAAGGCGGGTTCTAGATTTGGAATCATGGATGAGCGCATAATGGCGTCTTTAGATATTTCAAGTGATATTTTGAAAGTAATTTGATGTAAGTTACTATTTTTCTAACCGAATAACGACATCATTAATTAGATATTTAAAGTGATATTTTGAAAATAAAGGATTTTTGAACTATATTATCATTTTGAGAATATATTACTGTGGTGAGAAATAAAGATACGACAATAATATTTGTTCATGTGAGAAACAGAGATTGTATTTCTATTCCAACTAATAATAAAGATAAACAAATTTTCGTAAATACTATGCAAATTAGCTTTACAAAAATGTTTGTTCATGCGAATACTTTGTTATCACTATTTGAGTTGTAAGGCAGATGTATGTATATATCAGTCATTGAGTTAGCATGCATATGCACAAATAACAATTATTTGAATGATAAGTCTATGTTCATTTAGCTTTCTGAACAGCATAATTCAATATTTTAATGCTAACATTGATCATTTAAACTAATTTCAAAATCACTTTCAATATTTGTGTCCACGCTTTTTCTTCTTCTTATTTTTTTCCTTTTTTTTCAATCATGTTTCTCTCCTTTTGAATTAATTTACTAAAAATGAGTAACTGAAATTGGTTATTCATGTAAGAAAAATATTACGGACATGACTTAGAAAAAATGGCGGACGCTGCTTCTTCTTTTTCATTTTCAAAATCTTTCTTTCCCGGTCAATCTTTTGCATTTTTTCTTATTCTCCACACAAGCAACATTATCGTTCTAATGCTCAGGTTGTGAGAGATTCAAGGAGTATTTTCAGCAATTTTCTCATCCCGAGCCAGTTTTCAAGAACTGGTTAGATCCCAACAAGAGGAAATCCATCTATTTTAGATGCGGAGGTGATTCGCATTTTGCCAAAGTATGTCGAGAACCTATGCGCTGCTTCAAATGTGGTACTTTCATGCATAAGACCAATAGACGTACGAAGGTTTTTAAGGGTTCGATTCTAGGGTCTAACATGAAGTTTAGCATTCCTAAACATGGTTTTCAATTTGTATTAAAGATTATGAAGTTGAAGAGGATACTGTTAGACCATATATGGATTCAAAGAAGGGAAGGAATTAAATTCTAGGAGGATTTGTTCAGGCATTTTGATGCCATAAATTCTGTAGATATAGGATTTTGTCATCGGAGTGTATGCTCGGTGGTTCATCAGTATTGATATTGGAGGATGTCGTACAACCAGTTAATTCGAGTTATTTGATTAGAATGGAGAATGATTTACGACAACTGATAATATGGTGTATTACGCAAAGAATAATGATTTAATAAAAGTAAATCAGTCAAAGACTAAAAAACAGCGGATGGGTTTTGATTTTAATCTTCTTTTGTATAACATTTTTGAGACTTTGGCAGTTTCAGAGGTTGATGATGTGATAGGAGATGTTATACATTCGAGTTTTAGAGTTGATAAGGTGGTGTTGGATTCTGATTTTGATGATATTCCAAATAGTGTGGGTTTAAATGACGATGAGGGTGGTTTCTTGAATGCAAATATCCAAAATAGCATTGTTGAAAACACAGTGTCATCAGATTTGCATGGATTGTGTGATAGTATCGGGGATATGGATACTGAACTGTAGGCAGAATGGATTGTTTGTTGATCTAGATCTTGTTGTAATGAAGGCAGCTTCTAATTGATGGATTGAATGACAAGGGTGTGGTTTGTGTTGGCAGTGGAGGTGGAGATAAGGTGTGCATGTTTTTTCTATTAGGTACGGGTACTATGCATGTTACATCAATAGACATGCATAGTTTTCCTCTGAAAAGATAAAGAAGAGGTTATATTGTGTATATGCTTGATTTGATGAAGGAAATTTGTAAAAGCTTTATGGAGTATGGTGCACACTTTTGGATCAGTGGTGTTTGCAGTGGAAATGTCATAATTGATATTGCACAGGAAAGAATGGTAGATTGCAATTTAACTGGTTTGGATGTTATTACCGATTCTTATAAGAATGTTCAATGGTAGGAAGGAGTTTATGATTGCGGGTTAGTTGTTGATCAGTGTGGGTTTAGCAGCCCTGTTGTTACAGATTTTCAATGGAATATGGAAAATATGGGTAGTGCAAAAGGCAGTAATGGTGAGGGTGTTTTGTTAAAGGAAGAGAATATTAATTTTGTTCATGATTTCAACCATCTCTCTGTTGCAAGCACAAACGAGAAATTGCACATGAAAGTTACGCTTTCTCAGTCCACATTAGTTCAGAGGCCAGATACACTCGTTTTTAAAAAGCATGTGAAAGTGAGTCTTGAACACACACTTCATGATGATGATCGGGCTTCTGATTTCATTTCAAGTAGTTTGTTGAGTGAGAGAGTGTATCCTTGTAGAGCATAATAAGCCTGAGTATTCGAGCTCTAGAAGTAGAGAGACCTGTTTAACAAAGCATAGAGAGTATGGATCTAGCTCGAGTGCCTCTAGATTGGTGAGGAGTGCTCGCCTTAGTAGAGCGACCACTAGAGCTTCCGATAGATCTAGCTTAGGTATAGATTTTCTTTTGGATAGTACATAAGGTACTTATGCTTTGAGTAGTTTATCCACTAGTGATATGCAGTATTTGACTAGGAGTTTTAGCTTTATTTTTAATGATAGTCAGATTAACACCGAGTATATTAGGAGTAAGGAATTAGAATGTGTTAGATATTTTTTGTCTATGAGATACATTAGTTGGAATGTTAGAGGATTTTATGATTTAGGAAAATGTAGTAAAATTAGATCGTTTTTTAAAGGTGTTTAGGGGTTTAGGGGTTATTATATAAATCATTGGTCATGTCTTCCAGCCAGGAGCAGTGCAGGGGGACTTATGATGGGTTGGAAAGGTCGTTGAGGTTGACTTTTGCAATCATTATTAATGACCATTCGATGCATTTGATTTTTACGAATATTAGTGACAACTCAATACTAAATATTACGGATCTTAATGGGCCGAATTCAAAATTAGATCGTAGAGTTCTATGGAATGAGTGTCTAAAATTTAGATCACTAGCTCCTGGATCATGGATTATGGGGGTGATTTTAATGTCACTAGATTTTTAAAAAAGAGATCCCCTGGAGAGGGAGATTTCGTTGCCATGGAGGAATTTGACACTTTTATTATTAATTGTAACTTAATTGAGTTAAAATTAAGTAATTTACAGTTTACTTGGTCAAATGGTAGAGAAGATCCTTCGATGACACTTTTATATAGATTTTTTATCAACGACGAAACAGAAGACAAATTTTCTACTTGTAAGGTAGTGGGTCTTCGAATATTTATTCAGATCATTGCCCAATTATTTTATCCTATACTAACCTAAATATTAGGAATAGAAATTTTAGATTCAAAAGGATGTGGTTGTCATAGAATAATTTAAAGATTTAGTTATAAGGTAATGCTTTTCTATGAATTTTTATAATTACAGATTTCCAGGTAATATAGCCAAAGTTTTGGTTAATAAATTTAGAGACTTAAGGTTGTTTATTAAGAAATGGAGTAAAGAAGTTTTTGATAACATTAAAATAAAAAAGAAAAATTATTGAATGAGATCTTAAATTTAAATAAAATTGAAGATTCTAAAATTTTAAGTATTTCTAAAAAAATGTACTTTAAAATTTAAAGGAAGAACTAAATAAAATTATCTTACAAGAAGAAATACCATAGAAACAAAGATCTAGGGTTCAATGGATGGATGAGGGGGGTATGAATACTAAATTTTTTCATAAAGTAGCTAATAGTAGGAAACATAATAATACTATTAATTCTATTTTATTTAATAATATTGAGATTTTTGACCAAACAAAGCTTAATAATGAGTTTACCAACTATTATAGAAATTTTTTTGGAACCACAACAGACATAGTATTAGAGCTAATTAGGATATGCTTTATATTGAAGACACTAAGATTGGTTTTGTAGGATTAGATATTCCATTTATGGATGAGGAAATTTCGAAGGCTATAAAGGATATGCCTAATGATAACGCTCCGGGTACAGATGGATTTTCTATATTGTTCTATGAAACTTTTTGGAATGTTTTGAAAGATGATATAATAAAAATATTCAATGAATTTTATGATAGTTCGTTATAGTTAGGTAGGTTTAATTTCGCAAATGTAATCTTGTTACATAAGAAAATAAGCGCTAACAAATTTAAAGTTTTTAGACTGATTTTGTTATTAAATTGTTCATTTATATTATATCTAAGGTTTTAGTTAATAGATTAAATACTAAAATGAATGAGTTATTAGATAATACTCAAACAACTTTTATAATGGGTAGAAATATCACAGATAGTTTAGCAGTAGTTCAAGAATATATTAATTATTGTACCCCAATTTGAATCTGCAGCGTCGTTTTTTGGCTGAGTCGCGGACTAGGTCGCTCTCATTAAGACGGTTCGTGGCTTAACCTCAATGTGCAAAGCTATCTATCAACTACTCCATCCCTTGGATAAAACAGCATCTGAAATTTGGTCAATTTGCTATTTGCACTGCAGCAAATTGTTCTGAATATAGCACTTTCTAATTTAATTGCATGTAAAGTTTCTTAAAAAGAGAAAAATGCAGAGGACAAAGATGAAGAAAGAAAAATTGTTTGTTATTCCCTATTTCTCCTCTGCTTATCTACTCTTTAAATAGACAGAGTGAAAATTGTATGCATTACTAAAGTGAGGGAATGTTAATGGATTTGAATTGATTTTCATTGAAAACAAATTTTTAATACCATTAACTTTTGCAACAGCTTAATAATAATGGCTCATGAATAGATATTGTCGTTATAAATTTGCAATGACTCAATTATAATAATGACTCATAAATATATTACCGTTATACATTTGCAACGGCTCAATTATAATAATGGCTCATAAATATATATTACCATTATACATTTGTAGTAGTAAAATTATGATAAAGGCTCATAAGTATATAACCATTAACCTGTTTTTATTTATCTTTTTAACTAATTCACTTAAAGATCCAACAATCCCCCACTTTAATTATTAAAAAAAATTCAAGCAATTTCTGAAAATATAGAATTGTGTATAAATAAAAGGTATCTTTCGATTTAAACCTTTGCATAGTGAGTAAGATTCAGTTTACTAGAGTGACTAGCAGTCTTGAACTCTATTCCTGATACCAAATCGTACACAACCTTTCTAAAGTGCTCTCAACTAAGCCCGTGCATTTATGACCATGCACGTCTATCCTAGTTTAGTGAATGGTGTAGGAATCTTGCCCAAAATTTCATAGGAAACGGCCACATTTCTACATTCACACAGGTGAGTCTATCAAGAGTACTCCTGAAAGTAGCAGTCCACCCCATTTATAGTATAGATCTCACTAAGAGTTTCTACTAACTCATCCTCTAACCACTTCATGAATACATGCTTCTAAGTATATAAAAATAGCATGTTCAATTCATATCACTTTATAACTTGTTATTACCCATTGAACCTAGCTCTTGGGATCTCCAGTCATTAGGTCGGGTTACCATTGTGCGTGACTCGATAATCTAAGGGCAATAGTCTCATTCTTTTAGATGTAGGAAGGACTTTCTCTCTATCCAGTCCTTTCGTCAAAGGATCCACCAAATTCTTATCAGTGCGTACATGATCCACTCTTACATATTCTGAAGCGATATACTCTCTTACAGTACTATGCTTACGATGAATTTGTCGTCTCTTACTATTGTATTAACGGTTCTCAACTTTTGCAAATAGCCGCGATACTATCACAATGGATCAACATAGCTGTGTCGGTTTTTCATATAAAGGGATCTCAACTAGCAGATTTCTTAAGTAATCCGCTTCTTCATTAGCATTAGCTAGTGCTATCATTTCTGGCTCCATAGTGGATTAGCCAAGAAAGTATGTTAATTAGATTTTCAAAAAATAGCTCCTCCTGCAATACTAAAAATATATCCACTAGTAGCTTTGGAATTGTCAGATAAAGTATTCCAATCTACATCACTGTATCCTTCCAGGACGGCGGCAAACTTCTGATAGTGTAATCCAAGGTTCACAGTTCTTTTAAGGTATCTCATCACCATTTCAATAGCATGCCAATGCTCTATACTAGGTCTGCTAGTAAACCTGCACAATAATCCCACGACATAAGGGTCTAGTACAATCAATGGCATACCAAAAAATACCAACGATGCTTGCATATTCAGGCTGTCTTACACATTCACCGGTGTTCTTAAATAGTTTTACACTTGTATCATATGGTGTACTAGCAGGTTTACATTCAAAGTAATTATATTTCTTTAACATCTTCTTAATATAATGAGATTGAATCCAAAGAAATTCCCTTTTCAGACTTAGTCATCTTAATACCAAGAATCACACTTGCTTGATCAAGATCTTTCATATCAAAATTGGCACATATTATGGGCTTAACATGATTTATAGCATGAATATTTGAACCAAATATAAGTAAATCATCAACATATAAGCATATGATAGTGTGAATGTTATTCTCGGATTTATAATAAATACACTTGTCACTTTCATTTACTTTAAAACCATGTGAAATAATTAGATTGTCAGATTTTTCATGCCATTGTTTCGATGCCTGTTTAAGACCATATAGTAATTTATCTAATTTACAAACTTTATGCTCTTTACCAGGTATAACAAAACCATCGGGTTGGTCCGTATAAATCTCCTCTTCTAATTCACCATTTGGAAAAGCAGTTTTTACATTGGTGAATTACTAGATCATATAGTGAAACAAGATAAATTAATACTCTAATTGATGTTATTCTTGTAACAGGTGAAAAAGTATCATAGAAGTCAATGTTTTCTTTTTATCTAAATCCTTCAACTACAAGACAAGCCTTATATTTATCAATTGCACCATCAGGTTTCAACTTCTTTTTAAGTACCTATTTACAACCTACAACCTGAAGGTAATTCAACTAGATGCCAAGTTTTATTAGATTCAAGAGATTCCTTTTCATCATTTATAGCTTTTTGCCAAAGATCTGAATCCAAAGAAGACCGAACTTCTTTTAGATTAGCAGGGTCCTCTTCTAGTGCATAAGCATAATATTCTGGACCAAAATCGTTAGTTATCCTACCTCTTTTACTTCTTCTAAGTTTAGATTCGCTTTCCGTATTTTGTTCATTATTTCTGATTATTAGATTATTAGTAGTATAAGTGCCACCACTATTCCTAAATTTAAGGGAAATTTATTTTCAAAGCAATCAGCATCGTTTGACTCGATAATAACTCGAGCATTCAAATCAAAAAATCTATATGCTTTACTGTTAAGGGAATAACCAATAAAAACACATTCATATGCTTGACTTGCTAATTTAATTCTTTTAAGGTCAGGAATATGAACATACGCTATGGAACCCCAAGTTTAAAATAAGACAAGTTGGGTTTATGATTTTTAAAAATCTCAAAAGGTGAAATTTTGCTATTCGATTTAGGAATTCTATTTAAGGTATAACAAACAGTTAATAAAATTTCCCCCACCAGTGAGATGCTGCACCATAATTTAATAAAATAGCTACTACTAATTCGGTAAGAGTCCTATTTTTTCTTTCAGCTTTACCATTCATTTCAGACGAATGGAGTGCAGTTTTCTCATGAACTATGCCATGTTTATAAAATTCAATGAATAAGTTAGATTCATACACTGTTCCTCTATCACTTCGAAATCTTTTAATTTTCTTATTAGATTGATTTTCAATTTCAGTGACAAATAATTTGAATGTATCTAACGCATCACTTTTATTCTTCATGAGATAAACATAAGTAAAATCAGAGCAATCGTCAATAAAAGTAATAAAGTAGCATTTGTCATCCCTAGTTAGAATACCATCAAGTTCACATATATTAGAGTGTGTCAAATCTAACGGTTCTGACTCTCTAAACACAGATTTATGTGGGGTCTTGGTAATTTTAGCTTGGCTACAATATTCACGTTTTTTTGAATCATTTATGGAAACTTTAGGGATTAGGCCTAAGTTACTCATGTTATGAATTAGTCATTTATTAACATGACAAAGTCTAGCATGCCAAATATTAAAATCACACAGCATATAAATAGAACCATTAACTTCAACATTCAACTTAAACATCTCATCTGTAGCATATCCTTTACCAACGGAAATACCATTTTTAGTGATGGTGTACAAGTCAGATCCAATAGTTTGAGTAAAATCAGCTTTATTTAACAAGAAACCCGATACTAAATTTTTTCTTATCTTTGGAGTATGCATCACGTCTTCCAACAATAAATTCTTTCCGAAGGTAAACTTTAGCTCCACATTCCCAATTCAAGCAACAGTAGTGGTGTGAGAATCTTCCAACATCACTTTCATGTTATTAGCAACATTATATGTTTTAAACATTTCACGATCATATCAAACATGGCAAGAAGCACTAGTGTCTACCCACCACCTTTTTGATCCATCGACTAGGTTGACCTCAGTAAGCATAACCATAAGGGCTTCTTCAGTCAGGCTTGCCTACAATGCAGGATTTGGTCTGTTTCGACACTTTTGTGCCATATGACCTGGTTTGCCGCAGTAGTGACATAAGAACAACCACCCAGTATCATTCTTTAGGGGGTTATTATGCTGATTCTTCTAATGCTGGTTGTAGCGGTTTTGATTCAATTTGTGAATTTTGATTTTAAAATTTTTCGCATCTAGTTTCAGACTCTTGTTTGTGGATTTCTTAGTATCGTTAGTAGATACAACAAGCACCTCTTCTTTCTGGTCTTGTTTTCCGTCCTCCTCTTCGATATAAAGACGAGTAATCAAACTCTCTAAGGAAAACTCCTTGGCCTTGTGTTTGAGATTATTTTTAAAATCTTTCCAACTAGGGGGTAATTTATCAATTAAGACCGCAATCTTAAACTGTTCATCTAAAGCCATACCTTCGGAGATGATCTCATGCCCAATTTTCTGAAGCTCGTGCGACTACGTCTCCATAGATTTGTCATCCGTCATCTGAACGGCGCAGCAGATACAGTCGAAACCCCAAACATCAACATCTGGGCAGTTGAGTTATCAGCGATCAAAGCCATAATCGTCTTAAAATTGTTATATCTCAATTTGAATCTGCATCATCATTTTTTGGCTAAGTGGTGGATTAGGTTGCTCTCTTTAAGACGATTCGCGGCTTAGTCTCAACGTCAAAGCTATCTATCAACCGCTCCATCCCCAAAATAAAACAGCCTTTGAAATTTAGTCAAATTGTTGTTTGTACTACAACAAATTATTCTGAATATAGTACTTTCTAATTTAATTCCTTGTAAAGTTTCTTAAAAGGAAAAAAAATGCATAGGACAAAGAAGAAAAAAGAAAAATTGTCTGTTATTCCCTATTTCTTTTCTGTTTATCTATCATTTAAATAGGCAGAGTGGAAATTGTATGCGTTAGCGAATTGAGGAAATGTTAATGGATTTGAATTTATTGTCATTTAAAACGAATTTTTAATACCGTTAACTTTTGCAATGGCTCATGAAAATATATTACCGTTATACATTTGCAACGGCTCAATTATAACAATGACTCATAAATATATGACCATTATACATTTGCAACGACTCAATTATAATAATGGCTCATAAATATATATTACCGTTATACATTTGCAACGGCTCAATTATAATAAAGGCTCATAAATATATAATCATTAACCTGTTTTTAATTATTTTTTAATTGACTCACTTAAAGGTCCAACATTAATTACTGTTGTAAAAATAATACACTTGTACGCTTTTAAAGCTTGACTTTGCTAAAGCTTGTGATTCAATTGAATGGACTTTTCTTAAAGATTTATTAATGGCTATGAGTTTTAGTGCTAGATGGGTAGGATAAATTACCTCCTTACTTAAAATAGGTAATTCAAGTATTATAGTTAATGGTATTCTAGGAAATAAAATTCAATCGAAATATGGTCTTAGACAAGGTGATTCATTGTCATCTTTACTATTTAATTTAGCTGCAGACGTGTTTTCTAGAATTATGAAATTGGCTACTAATAATAGGATTTTAGACATTATAAGAAATGAGATCTCAAGAAATGGTCTTTTAGTTTTTCAGTTTACATATGATACTATGATTTTTACATCCCATTTCCTTATACAATTATTACTCTAAAATTCATTTTATATAGTTTTGAGCTCCTATCTGGTTTAAAGGTAATTTTGATAAAAGCTCAGTATTAGTTTTAAATGATATTGATAATGTAGAAAACCAAACTGCATGCATATTGAATTATAAAATGATGAAATTCCTTACAGTATATTTTGGTTTTTTAATTAGACCACAAAAACTTAAACATGATGATTGGATAACTATAGTAGATAAAATTAGTAAAATATTGTCCAAATGGAATGGTAAATACTTATCGAGAGCAAGTAGAATTTTTCTCATTAATTCAGTTTTATCTGCTCTGCCTATTTATTGGATATTGTTTTATCTTTTTCCAAAATGGGTAATTGATAAAATTGAAATTAGGAGTGATTTTTTATGGAGCGGTGATAATCCAAATTGTAGTTCTAAGTGTTTTGTTAAATGGAAAATGGTTTGTAAATCTAAAAATGTGTAGGGAAGGGGGTAGGAATTTTAAACTTACATAGCTTAAGTATTCTTTATTGGGAAAATGGTTATGGAAATTTAACGATAATAAAAAAAATTTGCTGTGGGAATAATTAATTTTAAATCAATGGTATGGTAATGCTTTTAACCTATGTCACATTACTATCGATAATATTATTAATATTTCTCACTTTTGGAAACCGATAGTATTAAATTTGATATTTTTAATCTTGGTATTAATAATATTATTCATTCTAGTGACAACACTTATTTTTGCCACGATGCTAGATTTTACCTATTCCACTTAAAGTGGAATTTTGAGAATTATATGGTATATGCAATTTCAAAAATGTATTAACTTCAAAATTTTATGGACTAAATTTAAATTTTTTAGGTTAGTTTTAATTTTATGTTAGAAGGTATTGCTTTAACACAATTTGCTTTACCATGCGCTAAATTGGAGCTTTATAATATCGATAATGAGAAAGACATTAAAACATGGTATTAGTATAAGAATAAGAAATATACATCTCATTCACTTTATAATTTTATAAATTTTTCGAGGGTTAAATTGAAATTATTTAAATACATTTGGAAAATTAGTTTCCACATAAAGCTAAAGTGCATATGTGATTAATTTTACATGGGAAATTGTATACCATAGAACTTCTAAAGTAGAAAATTATATTTAATGACAAAAAATATTATTTTTGTAAAGATAAAATGGAAAATATTTTACATCTATATTCTGATTGTAATATAGCTAAATATATTCTTGTAAATATTCTCAATATTTTTCATTTTAATATAAATTGAAGACAAATTAATTGTGAATTATATTTGAATAATCAAAGATTTTACTACAGGGTCATAACAGATTTTTACTTGATACTATTTACACGATAACGTGTTGGTATATTTGGTTTGAAAGAAACCAACGCGTGTTTAATAATATTAATATTGATTTGGAAAAGTTAATATATGTAATCTCTCTATTTTGTTTTAATTGGTTTTTAAATCCTAGTTATAAATCAGATAAAATTTTGAGTTTTAAAGAGTTTCTTAAAAAAATAAAAGTTCGCATTGAGTTTTCAAATAATAAAATCATTTAAATAATGGAGGCGACCATCCTCTGATGTTAACGGCGACTCAGATCCACCCATTTCCATCTCATCTCTCCCTTCCCTGCTCACATCGTCCTCCTCTTTCCTCTGCCTACATTTCGTCTCTCATATGAATAGCCAAAAATCGAAAGCTCAAGGCCCGTTTTGCTGCATCTATCGAATCAACTTCGAAAACCAGATATGGGCGAAAATTTTCTTCTTCTTTTGTTATGCCTCCTGACCTTCCAAGTTCTCCCTATGTCGATGTCCATTCTTCCATTTCAGGTTCATATCTGTCTACGCCTGTAGCCGTGAATGTTTCTGAATCGCCAAACCCTATCTCGAATCTTGCTGCCGATTTAGCTAAAATGTTGTATACTGTTGTCCCTCTTTCTGGAATTTCCAAAGTCTATCCTTCATCACCGATCTCTAATTTAGTACAGTCGAGTGGCAACTGGGTTACTACTGATTCAAACAATCTTGTTGGGGAGGCACAAAATGCTATGTTGAATCAAGTTTCTGTCGTAGCGATGAATGTCTCTGTCGCGATTAGGAAGGGGGATGAGCTTGTCGAGAAGGAGTGTTCTCCAAGTGAAACTGCTATCGGATCCAGGAAAGGCTTTGCCTCGGCACCTATTTCTCCACGTCCTGAAATGAGTAATGGTCTAGCTCCTGCAAATGCAGTCACTCTTGCTAATTCTGTTGATAAGAATTTAATGGGGAACCCTATGTTGAAAGACTCGAAAAAAATTTCTATACCTTCCAGTCAACAGATTGCTTCTACCTCAGCTTCCCCTATTCGTGTTCCTGGAAATGTTCAAAATCCACCTACCGTTATCTTTAATTCCACCGATATCCCAGTTGATTCTCGTGACAATGTAGTTAAGCCAGCTTGGGCTTCTTTGTTTAAATCTTTGCCACGTAATGCTGGTATATACGCTCCAAAGTATTTTAGCACTCAAGTAATTGATAGGATTAGCGTACTTCCACCTGTAGTGCTTCAGGAGGTTGTGTGCCATTGGTTTGAACACCTGGTTGGATTTTTTCTAGATGCTTCATTTTCTTATTCGGTTGTTCATGAGCAATGTAGGCGCGTGTGGAAAATGAAAGGTACCCTACATGTCCACGTTATAAATTCCTTTTTCTACTTTAAATTTGGGAACAATGAAGACAGACTTTTAGCGCTTGAGACAAGCCCTCTAATTATTAAGGAGAAACCTTTTATTGTTACTCCTTGGAGTGTTGGCATTGATAGAGCTAGAGAGCAGATTCCGTCGATTCCGGCTTAGGCCACGTTTTCTAATATTCCGTCCGTCCTTCAACCGCTTATTGGTCTGAACTGGCTTGCAAGCCTTATTGGTGACTTCAAATGCTTTAATGTAAATGCTGTTGCTTGCAACAATTTACTTTATGCTAGGGCTTTGATTGAAATATCCCCATTGAAGCCGCTACCGTCGATTTTGAAAGTTAGAATAATGGAAGGTCACGAGATGGAGATAAGAGTTAATTATAGCTGGAAGCCTGATATTTGCCCAAATTGTCAATCTTTTGGACATATTGCTGAGAAGTGTTCGAGGAATGCTCCTCTTCCTCCTACGGATAGAGCCCCCCTCCCTAGGATGAAAATGAAATGGGTCCCCAAGGTTAGTTCTCCGCATATCCCTGTATGTGCAGTACCTGTTTCTCCCTCTATTGAGTTAGTTTCGGCTTCGGTAGCTAGTGATTCTGATGATGAGATTATATACTGGCAACTTGACGAGAGTTCTTGGGTACACGTGGCCACGAAAATGAGATATGACCAGCAGATGCATAGTTATCTCATGTTTTTAGGTGTGGATGAGGAGTCTAGAAGGCTTCAGTATCATGTTGGGGGTGATGGGCTTTCTCTTACGACCACTAGTTTAGATGGTGCACGCAATTGGTGGCAATTCTTGGATCCTTCATGGGACCAAATTTATCTTTGCACTTCTCTCTCGCGTTCTTATGATCCGTTATTGGCTACGTACTTTTCAACTATTCAGCATGTTATAGGTCCTGGTACTGATGTTGATATCAGTAATGACAGGGGGGTCTTTCGTCCTTCCGAGTAGCTTAGATTCTCCATCTATCTCCTGTTTTCTTTCTTTGTATTAAGTGGACTGTCCACTATCAAACCAGATTTAGCTGTTTCGTGCATGTGCAGAACACCTGTTTCCATCATATATTCACAGTGGCATGGCCCACTATAAAGCCGGCTAGTTTTGCTAAAATAATAATAATAATGGAGATAGAAATAAAAATTTAAATTTAGTTCCCTTGGATAATCTTACCATGGCTACTTTTGATTCTTCGCTTTTATTAGGATATTAGATTAGTAATAAAATTATAGTCATTCCATTTATTATTTGTTTCTTTTTGTGTAATTAGTTTGAACTTTACTTTTTCCTTACTCAGTGTTAACTGAATGATTGTTTGTTCTTTGTTTTCTATTATTAATTTAGTTTAGTTTATTTTGCATATATATGTATATAAACATATACTTATATACATACATACATACATATGTATATATGTATATGTATGTATGTATTGATCTTACATTTTTTGTTTAGTTTTCTTAGCAGTTAAGGTTTTTAGCTACAGGATTGGATGGATTCAGCCGATCTTGAAGATTTGAGATTTTTTGGTATTTTGTTTTCATGTATATTTCTATTATGGAAATTAGTTACATAGGATTGAGGGTTTTTTCTTCTTATTATTTATTTATTTCTTTTTGTTGGGGGATTTCGCTACCTGTCAAACATGTTGACTACACGTTATCTTAAGTATGGAATAAATTACATAAGTGCTCTCTCCTCTACTAATAGAGGATCACTCATTTTTCTCAAAAATAAAGTTGAGTAACTAAATTGAATTTGGTGTTTATTTAGTTTAATGGGTCGTCGGTAGGATTTAAAACCTTTCTCTAAAAGAGTAAGAGCATCACCAGCAGGAATCAAACCAAAAAAGGGGAAATCATCACTCACACTACAAGAAAAGCTTGAAATATCGACGTCCCTTGGCGACGGCTTCCGATGGCCTATTGAGACCGTATGGCTTTCGACAGTCCATCGGCGGCCGTCAGAAGCCGTCTGAAATTCGCCGTCGGCGGCCGTTAGAAGCTGTCGGAAATTCACGTTATACAGGTCTCGATCGAGACATTTCTTCCGTATTTCAGTTGAACGAAAATAATCTCATAAAATCCCTAAAACGCAATTTCAAGCTTCCAAACCCCAAATTCAAGCTTTCGCATCTTGCACGGCTCCTTAATCACTTTCTATTGCTTCTAATCTCAGGTATAATCTCTAATTTTTGCGAAAAACGTAATTTTTAACCTAAATCTAGATTTGCCTAATTTGATACATTAGGGCTAATTAGTGATTCTAATTGTTTTTAATAGTCTAATGATGGTTTATAGTATCCCATGGAATACCTATTTCATTTGTTAGCTTTAAATTGTGAAAAGTAGGTATAATTCGTGAATTTGTGTATATGTGTCAACCATTATATATGTGTTATTTTTAGCATTGTCTTGCGGTAATTGGGGTATTTATGTGTTCAGATATGTGTGTGTGTATATGTGTTAATCATTATACACACACACATACTAATAATTAAATAAATTGTTTTCTATCGAAAACGTCGTAAAAAAATAATTTACATATCTACTATAATACACTAAATTAACCTTGTTCGATAAAATATGCGGGATAATGTGGTAATTTAATAATTTTTCGAAATATATAAAGTTAGTAAATTTTCAACCGTTTACAAACAATAATATATTATATAATAAATAAGAAGAAAAACTATAGAACTTCCAATTTTTGTATAAACTACTTTTTTAGTACGTCCCTTGGAGAGTTTTTGGCCCTGTCCGACAAGTGTTGTACATGATCGTTATATAGATATTCATTTTTGTCATAAAACAGACATTTATATTCATCTAGTACAATACTTGCTGGATTTGTCCCTGTATTGGACAAGTTATAAACACAGTAAATAATAACATTTCGTACATTATTTCATTTTAAACGGTTCACAAAATTTCGTAGTCACTTTTCTTTTTTGTTTTCTGTGTACACGCATTTGTGTACAATACAAGAAACAAGGGAGAAGTGGTGTCGAAATTTTGTTGAATCGTTTAAAACGAAGTAATTTACGAAATGTAATTGTTTATATTGTTTGTAATGGGAAGTAGGATGGCCGACTATCAAAAAAGAAAACCATAAACCAACATTTCAATATTATATTCTTAGGTTGGGTTAAATTGACGCTATAAGATTATGTATCAATAAATTGAAAAATAAAATATCAATTCGTAAAATGGGCAATATTTATTTTTGAATTTGTGACATATTTTTTTAAATAGGAAAAATGATCGATTATTTTGTTGATCGGAGGAGATGGATGTATCAAAGAAGGAGACTGAGAGGCTCATTAAAGGAAGATTTTTATATTGGTATAAACGTATTTGTTGAATTCCTTTAAGTAATAACGGAAATAATGTAGAAATTCGTTGTCTGTGTAGTAGGTGTAAACATTGAAGTATTTGTTACCAGATATTGTGAAAGTTCATTTGTGCAAAAAGGGTTTCGTACCGGAGTATTATATTTGGGATCGTCATGGAGAAGTTGTAGCACATACTCCTGCAGAGTATGAATTAGAAGTGGCTGGTAATGAAATTGTTATGACGAATCATATAGAAAATATGGTTGAAGATGCAGCACGATCAATGTTCCATACGGCTGAAGTTGATGACGACGATGTAAATGTTGACGAACCAAATATTAAAGCAAAAAATATATATGATTTATTGGATGCTGCTAAAAAACCTCATTGGAACGGTTGTAAAAGCGGCACTCGGTTATCAGTAACCGTAGAATACATTGGGATGAAGTCAAATACAACATCGCTGAAGCAGAATTTACAGCTGTTGTATAAGCTGCAAAACGACATATGCCGCCCGATAATTTAATGTGTGAAAATCACTATGAAGTTAAAAAACTTATGTCGGCTTTTGGTTTAACATATCAAAAAATAGATACATGTTTCAATGGCTGCATGTTGTTTTGAAAAGTGGACATCACCCTTAGGAAGTGTAGAATATATAACAAGGAAAGATACAAACCAAGAAAAAAGAAGGGAAAGGAAGTTCCATACAAACGTATGCATTACCTGTCCATCACTCCTAGGCTTCAAAAATTATACGCATCTTCTGTAACTGCACCTCATATGAGATGACATAGTGTGAGAATAGAGGAAGAAGGTATGTTGACACATCCAGCCGATGGAGAAGCATGGAAGCATTTTGACAAAAAAAATTCCACTTTTGCAGCGGAGAGTCGTAATGTTAGACTTGGATTATGTACGGATAGTTTGTCACCATTTTCTTAATTTGGTGCTAAATATTCATCTTAGTCCATTATCATCAAACCTTATAATTTACCTCTGTGGATGTGTATGAAAACTTCATATATGTTTCTTATTATTGTCGTTTCTAGCCCCGACGTTCCGACACAAGGAATCGATGTTTATTTATAACCGTTGATTGAGGAGTTAAAAACACCGTGGAACGAAGGAGTGAAAACATATGACGTTTCAAAGAATTTTTTTTTCGTATTTTTTCTTTTTTGTTGTGGACTATAAGTGATTTTCCTGCTTATGCAATACTTTCGGGATGGAGTACATCCGGTCGTCTAGCTTGTCCTTATTGCATGGAAGAAACACGGGTATTTTCTTTACCAAATGGTAAGAAAATTACATGGTTTGACTGCCATTAATGTTTCTCCATGTCAATCATCCCTTCAAAGGAGATAGTAAAAACTTTTTAGCTAATAGAGTAGAAACCAGACTACCACCAACGACATAGTCAAGCGAAGACATATATGAACTCATAAGAGACTATCCAAAGATCATGAAAATGGAGTACAAATTGAAATTGCAGGTAAATCGACGATTCACAGTTGGTGCAAACAAAGTATATTTCGGAAGTTGCCTTATTGGAAAGATCTTCTGCCTCGTCATAATATTGATGTGATGCACAACGAGAAAAATGTATTTGATAATGTTTTAAACATAATTTTGAATGTCAATGGGAAGACTAATGACGATTTGAAATCAAGACGCGATATACAAGAATTATGCAAACGTCCTGAGCTTCATATGAAACCAAACGGCAATAAAAAATCCAAAGTGTGTTATGAGTTAGATAATAATCAAGTTAAAGTTGTGCTAAAATGGGTGGAAGGATTAAGATTTCCTGATTTCATCAAATCTTCGTAGATGTATTGACTTTAAAAATGGTAGATTGAGTGGAATGAAAAGCCACGACTGTCACATAATTATGGAAAATTTATTACCTGTTGTATTGAAAGAACTATGGCCCTTAAAAGTTTGGAAGGTAATAACGGAACTTAGTCTTTTTACAAAGAGCTTTGTTCGACTACGTTAAAAGTTCAACATTTACGTAAACTTGAAGAAAATATTCCTATATTGCTCTGCAAATTGGAGAAAATATTTCCACTGGGTTTTTGTAATGAATGGAGCATTTAACTATTCATCTTCCATCTAAAGCACGACTTCGAGGTCCTGTGCAATATGGATAGATGTATCCATTCGAGAGGTATGGAATATGTTATCTATTAATTTAATTATATTCTAAAGTTAAAGTTAATGTAAACTAACTTTTCATATATATTAATCATTTGAAGAAAAAATGAGGCAAAAAGCACGAGCTGAAGCTTCGATCTGTAAATCATACATCAAAGAAGAAGCTTCGTTCTTTTTCCCTCACTATTTCAGTGACCATGTGAACATATCATTTGAAAGTGTTCCACGTAATGATGAAGGCGACGAATAAGAGTCCTCTCAAACAATGTTATCTATTTTTAGACAACATGGTCGACCTTCTGAAAAATGTGTAGACGTATGGTTAGACGATAGAGATCTTCATGTGGCAGACACTTATATTCTTTTTAATTGTGCTGACGTTGCACTATTTTTTAAGTAATATGAAATAATAATTCTTGATTTATTAATTTCAATAATGCATGCACATGTAGAATTTAATGCAATATTTTATTCGTATATGCAGTATTTATGAAAGAGAACATCTACGCGGAGATCTCAGTAAAGAATTTTCTGATTGGTTTTCAAAGTACGTTTATGAACCGCGAAATTGTGTGGTCGACGAAGGATTGACACATCTTGCGTTGGGCCAAAATGAAATGTCAAGACATATCCAATATATTTCGTCAATAGATATAAATTCAACACCAAAGAATATCGTGCTGAAAAATTAACTAATAATACAGGTGTATTTGTTAAAGATAGTGATGATCCAGAAAATCACATAAATAATTTTTATGGCGTTTTAACCTAAATTTTGCAACTGACATATTTCTCACGACCCGTGGAGGATGTTTTTCTGTTTAGATGCAATTGGTTCAGCAATGTTCCAGGTTTTGAAATTAATGTGCACAAGGATAATAATCTTATTGGAATAAAGCACACATCACATTATCACAAATACAATTTTTTTGTACGAGCCAAACAAGCATTGTAGGTTTATTACGCTCCTTATCCTTCTCTAAAAAGAGATAAAGCAGATTGGTCGGCAGTTTTTAAAACAAAGGCAAGATTTACGTTTGATGGAAAGAATATTCCAAACGAACAAGCTTATCAGGCAAATCTTGAGCAAAGCAACAAAATAATAATAACAAACGATCGTACTGATTTTGGACCTCTGAACGATGAATCAAACGTTTTGGTAGAAGCATTTGAGAGTAGAGAGGAAAATAATGTAGAATATGAGACCGAATCTGAATCAGAAGAAGATGAAGATTGATAAAAATATTATATTGAATTCTGATGTATTATGCAATTTATGTAATTGATGACATTTATTTTGCAAGTTATGTAATTTATGTCATTTATGAAACCGAATTTGCTTATCGTCATTCACGTCATTTATACCAATTTATGTCATTTATTTAGCAATTTATGTTAAAAATGCTATATTCTACTTATCGTCGGAATATGAGACCCAATCTGAATAAGGTATATTTTGCAATTTATGTACTTTATGTCATTATTATACAATATATGTCATTATTATGCTATTATTCTCTTATAACATGATGTGTCTGTGATAGGTATCATGTCGTCCAGAAGGAGGAGCTCATCTCATTCATCCGGAGGCAATGGCAACGACCCATCACAACCGCCACAGTGTCCAGTTGTGTATCAGGTGTCTAAAGTGGAGGGGTAAGTATTAATTTTTTTTTCAGCATCATAAATATTTTGTGTACGATATAATAATCTGTATCATATTTACCACAGGGGGTTCGACCTACAGCCATCAGCTGTAGTTCTATCAGTTTCTAGTGACTCATATAAGAGAAGGATGATGGCTTGCTGGCCTAAGTGACATACTATCCCTTCCCACATCATGGAGTGTATATGGTAGGATTTCATTGTAAGTATAATCTTATATTTTCCATTCTCAATTTTTTTGTCGCTTATTCATTGTTCACCTTATATTGTTTAATTATTTGTCGCTTATTTATCATGAAATGCAGGCCGCAGTCGATGTCCAAGTAGACGACATGCAGCTGGTACGACACTACTAGATGCAGAATACGAGGAAGAATTACCGAGATTCTATATCGACTGTGAAGCAAAGGGGAGAAGCTGAACTGGATGGCAGCGAGTGTGTGGGAGGGTTGGCTGGCGCATTGGGAGAGTGAAGAAGCGAAGGTAAGCATACTAATCTTTTATTAGTTATTTGATTGATATGTAAATATCAAAAAATATTTGGTAAGTAAATAATGTATTGTTTATTTATGTACAGACAGAGTTGTAGAGAAACTCTGCAAATAGGAACAGCAATCCTGTCACTCATCGTGGAGGGTCCAATTCGTTCCAACAATATGGCCAAGAGTTGGTACTGTGAATTGTAAATAGTTATTATGCCGTATAATTTTGAATATACAATAATAGTGCATAATAATCAATTTCAGGAAGCGAAGGTGCATGGTCCCGTATCGTACATGGATGTATTTACCCGTACTCATGCCGTCGAGCATGTAAATCCCGACGGGACTTGTAACGACCCATAAATTTCAACTGTTTTAAATAACGTAATTAGTTGAAATTTTGTGAAATTTTAAACGATAAAATTTTGAAATAAAAATTTAATATTTGGAATACGTCTGGTTAAACATAGCAACCGGAAAATTTTCGTCCGGAAATATGAAAGTTTATTTCGTGCGTAAATTCACTTCAATTTAATCAGTTAAAAAGTGATGATAATA
Source organism: Allium fistulosum (assembly GCA_030737815.1). Taxonomy (NCBI): domain Eukaryota; kingdom Viridiplantae; phylum Streptophyta; class Magnoliopsida; order Asparagales; family Amaryllidaceae; genus Allium; species Allium fistulosum. The sequence continues at coordinate 536,384,842 of CM060901.1, read as the reverse complement.
AAATGTTTTCCAAACCTAAATATTTTTACATAGGAAATTTGTAAATCATCTTCTGAGTGAGATGCCATATTTCGTTTCTCTAAATTTTGACTGTTATTGCTCCGTCGATCTTATTTTTGACGAAATAGCAGCAATTTTGGTACCGATATCGACTTTTGATCGGATGGTCGTACCGTTGATATTTGTATACTGTTTCGATCGTATCATCGTGCTGATCTCCACAGTATATTCAATTGTTAATTTCGACGACCGGTGCATAGCGGAATCTGTGAACCGATTTAATCGTATCGGTATCAAATTTAAAACCTTTTAGACTTCTGGTCCCTTCATCTATCTATCTGATAAAACGATCTATTATCAGCTTTTATTATTTCTTGAAAATCAACGCATTGGTTTCCAGCCTTCAATTTGTTAGGTGCCTCGTTGCTTTTGAGATCTTTCTATAATATAAAATCTATTTACGGTACAAACTCATTTCATCTTCCCCATGAACCTTCTTTCGCCCACTCCTTCAACTCTACATAAATAAAAGCTATATGAAAGTTTGCCTGGAGAAAAGCCGATACTACCCTATCTCCGTGCATACCGTCTCCATGTCCCTTCCCCTTGTGCACACAAGTTGCCTGCAAGCAAGCCGAACTCTCCACCCAACCCCACTGGCCGAACCACAACCGGGCTACACAGTCAGCAAACCCCACTCCCATCAAATCTCGGCAACCCGGTCTCCAATCGCGTGCATCTCCTCCACCTCCGCCTTCACCCTCGCTAGTGGATCCATGGCGTAGCCATCCTTCCCAGCCACTCTGGCCATGGCCGAAAGCCACTCCTTCCTATCGACAGTTCACCTCATCATCTCTTCCGTCTTTAGCCAAGCCTCTCTCATTTAATAGTAAGTTATATGTGTAGAGTATAATAACTTATATGTATATAGCCTGTTTTATTTGCTTATATATAGTTTAAATTTCGCTTTACAGTGTATGTTTTATATATTAGTATTGATATCTTAGTAACGTATATTTCTAGTATATATCAATATCATATAACTGATTGGTTTTGGGTTCTAAGTATATGTATACAGCAGATTTTCAATACTTTAAATGTATTTATATAGGATCTGGTTGCTTTTGCTGTGAAAGTTAGTATATATGTAGAGGATGTTGCTTCTTAAGACACATATATATGTATATGTTAAGTATTTATATATTTATATATCTAACATGTTCAAAGTATTTGTACAATGTTTATATAACAGACGTAAATTTATAATGTTAACAAATGTGTGTTTATTCTATAATATTCTTATATATAGATCTACCATATAAGTACTATTCATATAAACAATGCTATTTACATAAGTTTGTATCTTGATCTGGAAAGGAGATTTCATGTGGTTACTAAAAATATATTAGTATGGATGTTTTATAGTTTATATATATATATACGTAGTATATCATATGTGTGCAGTGTTGTGTAGATATGGGTTTTGTAAGGAAAGTTATATTGATTTTTATAACAACTGGTTTTAAAATAAACGTGTATATAGTCATAAACAAGGTTTATATTGGAACTGTTTAATAGCTGCTGGAATGAGTTCAGATTTGTACTATATCTATAACCTGCTGCATATATATACGTTTATAATAACAGATGAAATATAAATTTTAACCTGTTTAAGTGTTGTACTATATGAGTCTTATACATATGTATATGGGGATATTTTGTTGGGTTTAAGCTATAATAATCTGTTATACGTATACGCCGAATTATGATTCTATATGTAAGTTAGGTAAATTATTTTAATATATGTAAGTGGTTGTTAAGTATGAATTTATTTCAGTGATATATAAATATATTATATTATAAAATTTTGGAAATGATTGTTTTTATATTTTGTAGGGTTATAGGATATATTTAAAATATTTACATAAAGTTTATGGGGTTTTGTAATTGATTTGGTATATTGTACTTTGATTTGAGTATATCAATATATATATTGTTATGAGTATTACTTGAAAATATAGTATATATACTGTTCCATTTATATCAAGCTGACGGATTGTTCTCATTGATTTCTATCAGCCTTGTTCTTCAAATTCGCGTTCAAAAATCTTGCTTTGTTTGAGATTCGTACCAATCCTGATTTGCTTTGAGATTCGTGTCTGGATTCATAGCTCATTTCCTTGTCATATATATCTAGCCTCGAAAGGTGAGCACTCACTCACGATTAACGTTCTTTTATTTATTAAATTTGGTTTCAATTGAAACGACAATTGAAATATGCTGCTGTTAGTTAATTTACACTGTTATATATGCTATTACCTGTATCAGTTCACCTGTGACATCTGACACCATTTTCTATTAATTATTTATGCGATGATAATCCAGTTTGGTTGTTAAATGATCGATTGTAGATGTTTATATTGGACATTAAATTGTTAGTGTTAAAGTGATAAATAATATGCAATTGAATTGATAGATGATAGTTAACGATTTAAATTGAATCTATATGTTGAATTTGATTAGTGAAATTTGTATAATATGACCTCCTTTAAATGTTAAACTAGTTGACACATAGAATTTGATAAATTACACTTTGAACCTTGAATGTATATTGGATTAGTTGTTGTAGTGTTAAAATTGAAATCGAATGACAATTGAAGAACCGTATAAATAATTAGTGGAATAATCTTTAATCTACATGAAATGATAGTGTAGATTCTAGAAATAATTATATTAATTCGTACAAATAACAATGCGAATTAATACGGTTATTTCGGGATTATTTGAATTGATTATTGGATTGATATTGATTGTTGGTATTGCTTGTTTATTTACTTTGACACATCCCAGTTATCACACTGCAAGTTCCCTTTGTTATGTTTTGATTTTTGAATTGAATTGGAATCGGGTTGAAATGATAAATACCCAAATTGAACTTTGACCTTGGATATAGAGAATTAAATAAAACCCGATTGGTCAATAATTTGATTTAAAAATAAAACGAAGATTTTATTTAAATAAATAATATGGTTTTGAAATGAAGTTGAAATTTGAATTTTAAATGGAGGGAAAATGTTAATATTTAATAATATGAAACAAAATATTAACAATGTAATTGATGAAAGAATGTTGTTTAATTTGAGAAATGATTGAATTAAGTGTGAAATTATAATTAAGTTTGAAATTATTTAATAATTAACTTTTGAATTATTTAATAATTAAATAAGATTGAATTATTTAATGATTAAATTGAATTGAATTCTTTAATATGTGAAATTGAACTTTTGAATAAGTGAATTTTACTTCGTAAATAATTGAAATTGAGTTTCTTTATTAATTAAGTTTTGGAAAATTATTTAAGTAAGTAAATAAGTGAAATTGAATTTCTTTAACAAGAAATAAAATGTGATTTATTGAAATTAATGTAAGACTTGAAATTGAAAGAATTTGATTTGATGAATTTAATTTAATTCAAATTGTAAGTTTTGAAATAAGGAAGTTGAATTTAAATAATGGATTTAATGAATTGGAAATTAAACAGAAATTGTTTTAAATGAAAATTTACTTAACGAACATTGAATGAAATTGATAAATGGATTTAAATTGATTTGAATGTTAAATTAATTTAAATGATGTCGGAATGAAACTTATATACGAATTTGAATCAATATTTGAATTGTTTTAAATAGAAATTGAAATTGAATTATAAGATTTTGAAATTGAAAATTTGGAAGTTTTGAAACGAAAATTTTGGAAATTGATTTCGAAAGACAAATGAAATGTTGATTTACAAATTCTAATTGAAATTGAATTTGATTTGGTTTTGAAATATATAAACGACCAATCGGTGTAATAATTATGAAAGTTATTAAAGAGACCGGGATCGGTAATGGATATACTCTCTATCTGAACCGAAACCACTTTAATAACTATACGCGGAGTGATGATCCAGAATGAAGTGGTTGGAATGATGTACGTGATGACTGAAGAAAGGGAACGATAATGGATAGCCTTGACCCTTGTGTCAAATTGGAAATGACTAAAACAGGAGCTGTGCCGGGCCAATGGAGGATTAGCTACCTCAAGTGGACACACTTCTTCGAACTACTTATACTTGTTGTCGATTGGTGCACCCTTGATTTTGGGAGTGTTGTTTCACGGTGTTGCGGGCGCTGCGGCGTTGCGTTCTCACCAGTCCGGATCAGGCCAATGGTAGTATCACTACCTTGGGTATTGCCTCATGTGCCTTGTCATACTTGTATTCCATTTATACGCGACCACTACGATTTTGATTTGTACCTTTAGTATATGGATTGCCCTCTGGTGACTTCCGGTTTTGGGGAAACTACGGTCTTGTATATGCTTTTGGGAATAAAAATGTGTTAAGGGTGGAATGGGCCATGACTTAACGCTATTTTGATATCTTTACATATTACTGATAGACATTATCTACTTAGCGTACATTACTACCTAGTAGATAGTTTAACGGATCCTTAAAGGATGGTTATTCCAAACATCCTTTGAGTTACTTGTATTTTAAATTGCTATTTCACTTGAGTTGGATTTATTAATATAAGAATGTTAATCCTGACTCGAGTATTTTGTATTTTGCTTTACGCTCGGGTCAGACTGAGTGTACCAGTATTCGAGACTCACCTTTGAAGTTGGAGCTTTGCTTGAAGATCCAGCCATCTATTCTGCTTTCAGTATTCGATGATTCCAGTGATGTATTCTGATTTGTATCTGATGTATCGTATTACTCTTCCGTTGTATCTGTCTAACTCTGATGTAACTTATACATTTATATAGTAGCTTCATGAACTACTATCTCTTTTATTTCCGCTGCATTTATTACTCTGTGTCTGTGATCTGTGATTATATTTATTTACTGTATATGTTCAGTTTTGCCAAATTTAAATTAACAACGCGGTATTTTGAGCAAGTCAACTCCGACATGAGTGTCTATCTATACACTTAAAATGGATGCGAATGGTCCAAAATGGCGGGTCGTTACAGTTGGTATCAGAGCTTTGGTAGCTCTAGGCAAAACTTAACATATAGGGTAAATGTATTTACAGAATCACTCTCATTCGAGTTTCAATCTCTTCCTTTTGACTCGATTCCTTTGAATTTTGGAACGTTCCCTCGATTTCGAAATTCATTCGTGTCCCTCACTATTCGTCTTCTTTTAATTCCGGAGTACCTCATAACTCCACTTCGAATGATCTTTACGATGAATCGGCGGTCTCGCCAATCTTCGAATGATTTGTAAAGGGGTGAAACTCCTTTATAATAGGCATCGATTTACCGGAGATTTCTGTATCCTCGGTTTAAGATGCTATCTATCCCCTGCTATACCTGAATTCCATCTCTTGAGATCGAGTGTAGATTTACCTCGGAATTCTGCATCGATCTTATTCTTGAAGTCACGGTCGATCCGGTTAAGGTTGCCCGCGATTTATATAAACTTATCAACTTACTTTGTTTATCATCATATCTTTGTTTCAAACTTATCTTCGAATCAAATTTCTCTTTGATTTGAGTCCATCAAAACTTGAATCCCTATCCTTGCTCTGAATCCATTCTTGTATAGTCGAGCAAAGAAATGTATGTGTAAACTAATATATAAATGTTTTAATATAGATTGTGTTGTTTGAGTTGTTGATGTTGATTTGGGTTTTCGATCGATTCGTCTGATCAACGCTATCGATAGGATTTCCAAAACGCTTGAACAGAACAAACCGACACAATATGGTTTTTCAAATTGGTAAATGAAATAAATTTGTATGATTATATTATATATATAAGTATAATTTCTGAAATTTAATAAGTTAATTAAATTGGTTGTTTGAAATGATAATATTTGATTATCATTTATTGTTCTATAATGAATTTATAAACGTGGTTTATAAATTGATTTGGAATCTTAAATAAATTTAATTCAGAATTTGAGAATTTAGTTTCCGGTGATTTCGAACTTTGGTTTTAAAATTTTAAAGTATATATTATTGAACGTATTTTCAAATAGAAATCATTTTCAAAGATTTTTTTTAAAATGTTGAAATCAGTGCTCTTCTCTTTGTCGCTGGAAAATAATTTCGGTGATGGCGGCCGCATCATCGACATTCATTTTCGAGTTTCGAAGTGGAGATACTATTCTGTAGCATTGCTACGGTTTTGTTTTGAAAAATATTTTGATTTGAATTTCTTCAGTATAATTTGATTTATATATATATATATGTATCTTATTTTAAAATTTTATTTGTATATTGTTCAACTGCATTCTAATACAACTTACCTAAATCATTCAGAAGTTGAATATGTAATTGGATAATATATAAGATAAATTGAATTTATAAATAAAATTTGAGGGTTTATAATAAATGTTATACACTAAATTTTGATTATAAAGATGCTAATAGAGTTAGATAGGATAATTAGTAAACTCAGTTACTAATGAAATAAATTTGTTTTGAAAGAATTAATAAATTTGTTTTGAAAAATTTAAATTTGATCAACTTATGAAATACCTTGAATTTAAAAGCAATTAGTGAATATAAATTAATTTAAATCGAAACGTGTATGGTTTAAATTAATTTATATGGGTTAAATATATGTAATAAGATATATTAAGTGAAATAAACTTAACAATAATTTGGAATAAAGAAGAATTTAAATTGTTGGAAAAATATGATTATAATAAAAGACTATTCAAATTTATGATTTTGAAACTGTTATTTAAAGATGATTGGATAATAAGGAAATCAATCTAGAAATAGTTAAAGCTTGATTTAACTTAAAAAAAATCAAATGGATTAAATCAAATTATTGAATATAAATCAATTTAAAATTTGAAACTGTATGGTTTAAATTAATTATTTTATTTGTTTTCCAATCTATTTTCTTTCTGGTTGTTTTATTCTCCTACCTCGTTCCTTTTCGGGGACGAAAAGTTTTGAGTGGGGGAGAGTGTAACGACCCATAAATTTCAACTGTTTTAAATAACGTAATTAGTTGAAATTTTGTGAAATTTTAAACGATAAAATTTTGAAATAAAAATTTAATATTTGGAATACGTCTGGTTAAACATAGCAACCGGAAAATTTTCGTCCGGAAATATGAAAGTTTATTTCGCGCGTAAATTCACTTCAATTTAATCAGTTAAAAAGTGATGATAATAAAATGTTTTCCAAACCTAAATATTTTTACATAGGAAATTTGTAAATCATCTTCTGAGTGAGATGCCATATTTCGTTTCTCCAAATTTTGACTGTTATTGCTCCGTCGATCTTATTTTCGACGAAATAGCAGCAATTTTGGTACCGATATCGACTTTTGATCGGATGGTCGTACCGTTGATATTTGTATACTGTTTCGATCGTATCATCGTGCTGATCTCCACAGTATATTCAATTGTTAATTTCGACGACCGGTGCATAGCGGAATCTGTGAACCGATTTAATCGTATCGGTATCAAATTTAAAACCTTTTAGACTTCTGGTCCCTTCATCTATCTATCTGATAAAACGATCTGTTATCAGCTTTTATTATTTCTTGAAAATCAATGCATTGGTTTCCAGCCTTCAATTTGTTAGGTGCCTCGTTGCTTTTGAGATCTTTCTATAATATAAAATCTATTTACGGTACAAACTCATTTCATCTTCCCCATGAACCTTCTTTCGCCCACTCCTTCAACTCTACATAAATAAAAGCTATATGAAAGTTTGCCTGGAGAAAAGCCGATACTACCCTATCTCCGTGCATACCGTCTCCATGTCCCTTCCCCTTGTGCACGCAAGTTGCCTGCAAGCAAGCCGAACTCTCCACCCAACCCCACTGGCCGAACCACAACCGGGCTACACAGTCAGCAAACCCCACTCCCATCAAATCTCGGCAACCCGGTCTCCAATCGCGTGCATCTCCTCCACCTCCGCCTTCACCCTCGCTAGTGGATCCATGGCGTAGCCATCCTTCCCAGCCACTCTGGCCATGGCCGAAAGCCACTCCTTCCTATCGATAGTTCACCTCATCATCTCTTCCGTCTTTAGCCAAGCCTCTCTCATTTAATAGTAAGTTATATGTGTAGAGTATAATAACTTATATGTATATAGCCTGTTTTATTTGCTTATATATAGTTTAAATTTCGCTTTACAGTGTATGTTTTATATATTAGTATTGATATCTTAGTAACGTATATTTCTAGTATATATCAATATCATATAACTGATTGGTTTTGGGTTCTAAGTATATGTATACAGCAGATTTTCAATACTTTAAATGTATTTATATAGGATCTGGTTGCTTTTGCTGTGAAAGTTAGTATATATGTAGAGGATGTTGCTTCTTAAGACACATATATATGTATATGTTAAGTATTTATATATTTATATATCTAACATGTTCAAAGTATTTGTACAATGTTTATATAACAGACGTAAATTTATAATGTTAACAAATGTGTGTTTATTCTATAATATTCTTATATATAGATCTACCATATAAGTACTATTCATATAAACAATGCTATTTACATAAGTTTGTATCTTGATCTGGAAAGGAGATTTCATGTGGTTACTAAAAATATATTAGTATGGATGTTTTATAGTTTATATATATATATACGTAGTATATCATATGTGTGCAGTGTTGTGTAGATATGGGTTTTGTAAGGAAAGTTATATTGATTTTTATAACAACTGGTTTTAAAATAAACGTGTATATAGTCATAAACAAGGTTTATATTGGAACTGTTTAATAGCTGCTGGAATGAGTTCAGATTTGTACTATATCTATAACCTGCTGCATATATATACGTTTATAATAACAGATGAAATATAAATTTTAACCTGTTTAAGTGTTGTACTATATGAGTCTTATACATATGTATATGGGGATATTTTGTTGGGTTTAAGCTATAATAATCTGTTATACGTATACGCCGAATTATGATTCTATATGTAAGTTAGGTAAATTATTTTAATATATGTAAGTGGTTGTTAAGTATGAATTTATTTCAGTGATATATAAATATATTATATTATAAAATTTTGGAAATGATTGTTTTTATATTTTGTAGGGTTATAGGATATATTTAAAATATTTACATAAAGTTTATGGGGTTTTGTAATTGATTTGGTATATTGTACTTTGATTTGAGTATATCAATATATATATTGTTATGAGTATTACTTGAAAATATAGTATATATACTGTTCCATTTATATCAAGCTGACGGATTGTTCTCATTGATTTCTATCAGCCTTGTTCTTCAAATTCGCGTTCAAAAATCTTGCTTTGTTTGAGATTCGTACCAATCCTGATTTGCTTTGAGATTCGTGTCTGGATTCATAGCTCATTTCCTTGTCATATCTATCTAGCCTCGAAAGGTGAGCACTCACTCACGATTAACGTTCTTTTATTTATTAAATTTGGTTTCAATTGAAACGACAATTGAAATATGCTGCTGTTAGTTAATTTACACTGTTATATATGCTATTACCTGTATCAGTTCACCTGTGACATCTGACACCATTTTCTGTTAATTATTTATGCGATGATAATCCAGTTTGGTTGTTAAATGATCGATTGTAGATGTTTATATTGGACATTAAATTGTTAGTGTTAAAGTGATAAATAATATGCAATTGAATTGATAGATGATAGTTAACGATTTAAATTGAATCTATATGTTGAATTTGATTAGTGAAATTTGTATAATATGACCTCCTTTAAATGTTAAACTAGTTGACACATAGAATTTGATAAATTACACTTTGAACCTTGAATGTATATTGGATTAGTTGTTGTAGTGTTAAAATTGAAATCAAATGACAATTGAAGAACCGTATAAATAATTAGTGGAATAATCTTTAATCTACATGAAATGATAGTGTAGATTCTAGAAATAATTATATTAATTCGTACAAATAACAATGCGAATTAATACGGTTATTTCGGGATTATTTGAATTGATTATTGGATTGATATTGATTGTTGGTATTGCTTGTTTATTTACTTTGACACATCCCAGTTATCACACTGCAAGTTCCCTTTGTTATGTTTTGATTTTTGAATTGAATTGGAATCGGGTTGAAATGATAAATACCCAAATTGAACTTTGACCTTGGATATAGAGAATTAAATAAAACCCGATTGGTCAATAATTTGATTTAAAAATAAAACGAAGATTTTATTTAAATAAATAATATGGTTTTGAAATGAAGTTGAAATTTGAATTTTAAATGGAGGGAAAATGTTAATATTTAATAATATGAAATAAAATATTAACAATGTAATTGATGAAAGAATGTTGTTTAATTTGAGAAATGATTGAATTAAGTTTGAAATTATAATTAAGTTTGAAATTATTTAATAATTAACTTTTGAATTATTTAATAATTAAATAAGATTGAATTATTTAATGATTAAATTGAATTGAATTCTTTAATATGTGAAATTGAACTTTTGAATAAGTGAATTTTACTTCGTAAATAATTGAAATTGAGTTTCTTTATTAATTAAGTTTTGGAAAATTATTTAAGTAAGTAAATAAGTGAAATTGAATTTCTTTAACAAGAAATAAAATGTGATTTATTGAAATTAATGTAAGACTTGAAATTGAAAGAATTTGATTTGATGAATTTAATTTAATTCAAATTGTAAGTTTTGAAATAAGGAAGTTGAATTTAAATAATGGATTTAATGAATTGGAAATTAAACAGAAATTGTTTTAAATGAAAATTTACTTAACGAACATTGAATGAAATTGATAAATGGATTTAAATTGATTTGAATGTTAAATTAATTTAAATGATTTCGGAATGAAACTTATATACGAATTTGAATCAATATTTGAATTGTTTTAAATAGAAATTGAAATTGAATTATAAGATTTTGAAATTGAAAATTTGGAAGTTTTGAAACGAAAATTTTGGAAATTGATTTCGAAAGACAAATGAAATGTTGATTTACAAATTCTAATTGAAATTGAATTTGATTTGGTTTTGAAATATATAAACGACCAATCGGTGTAATAATTACGAAAGTTATTAAAGAGACCGGGTTCGGTAATGGATATACTCTCTATCTGAACCGAAACCACTTTAATAACTATACGCGGAGTGATGATCCAGAATGAAGTGGTTGGAATGATGTACGTGATGACTGAAGAAAGAGAACGATAATGGATAGCCTTGACCCTTGTGTCAAATTGGAAATGACTAAAACAGGAGCTGTGCCGGGCCAATGGAGGATTAGCTACCTCAAGTGGACACACTTCTTCGAACTACTTATACTTGTTGTCGATTGGTGCACCCTTGATTTTGGGAGTGTTGTTTCACGGTGTTGCAGGCGCCAAGGTTTTAAATCTCCCCGAGATCAACCGAGATGAAAATCCGAGATATTAGCCAAAATCCGAGATTTGGCAGCTTGGTTAGTTATAAGTCTTTTAAATATCGCCCGAGACAACCGAGATATTTGCCCGAGATATTGGCCAAAATCCGAGATTTGAAACCTTGGCAGGCGCTGCGGCGTTGCGTTCTCACCAGTCCGGATCAGGCGAACGGTAGTATCACTACCTTGGGTATTGCCTCATGTGCCTTGTCATACTTGTATTCCATTTATACGCGACCACTACGATTTTGATTTGTACCTTTAGTATATGGATTGCCCTCTGGTGACTTCCGGTTTTGGGGAAACTACGGTCTTGTATATGCTTTTGGGAATAAAAATGTGTTAAGGGTGGAATGGGCCATGACTTAACGCTATTTTGATATCTTTACATATTACTGATAGACATTATCTACTTAGCGTACATTACTACCTAGTAGATAGTTTAACGGATCCTTAAAGGATGGTTATTCCAAACATCCTTTGAGTTACTTGTATTTTAAATTGCTATTTCACTTGAGTTGGATTTATTAATATAAGAATGTTAATCCTGACTCGAGTATTTTGTATTTTGCTTTACGCTCGGGTCAGACTGAGTGTACCAGTATTCGAGACTCACCTTTGAAGTTGGAGCTTTGCTTGAAGATCCAGCCATCTATTCTTCTTTCAGTATTTGATGATTCCAGTGATGTATTCTGATTTGTATCTGATGTATCGTATTACTCTTCCGTTGTATCTGTCTAACTCTGATGTAACTTATACATTTATATAGTAGCTTCATGAACTACTATCTCTTTTATTTCCACTGCATTTATTACTCTGTGTCTGTGATCTGTGATTATATTTATTTACTGTATATGTTCAGTTTTGCCAAATTTAAATTAACAACGCGGTATTTTGAGCAATTCAACTCCGGCATGAGTGTCTATCTATACACTTATAATGGATGCGAATGGTCCAAAATGGCGGGTCGTTACTGGACTGTTTCATGTACATGGCATGATGATAAATCGCGGAAGAGCCATGTAAGCATATTTTAGTTTATATACTATTAGTAATTGTTTAAATTATTAAAGTATAATGAATTAAGATATTGTGCTATTAATTTCAAATGTATTTTTATTTGTTCATGCAGGTGCGGTTTATGGAACAAAGACAGAAACTCCTGGAGGAAACAGGTCGAGAGCAGCTGACTACGGACGAGGATGATGTCACTTTTGACTCATTTATGGACTCACCTTCATGGAACAGGCGTTACAGTTTTGGCAATCAAGTGGTAATGAATAATATATTAAATATAACAATTTAGTAATCTTTCAGTTCTAAAGAACTTCACATCACTTTAGTTTCGATAATAAGTTTATAGATATAACAATTAAAATATTATGCTATAGCTTCGATGGTAAGATTATAGTAATTTAACTTTTACTAAATTAAATAAGTATTGCGGGGTAGACAGAGGAGAGCCAGCCAAAGCTCAGATCGATCTAGCAGAGATCGAGGAATTGAGAGCTAGGGTGGCGCAGCTGGAGAAGCAGAACCGTCGGCATGCCATTGAGATGACACAGCTGATTGCTAAGTACATGCAACAGTATGGTGGCCGCTTTCCATCTTCAGTTGGTTCCGGAGGTGATTGACAGGAGTAATATGTATGCTTTTTTATTATTCAACATTGTTTAGTATTGTTTGATAATACATTAAGATGGTGCGGTTGCATACTTTGAGATGTTTTATATATTATTTGATGATACATTTAGTGATGGTCAGTTTGACATTTGTGAGTTGTTGGTGATGACATTTGAGTTGTTGATGGTGTGAGACTTATTAGTGTTTCACGGTGTATATATTGTATGATGATATATATGTATATTATGTTAACGAAGTGTTGGTTGCTTTGATGTTGTGTGAGTTATGGTTGGTTTAATTTTGTTTATATGATTTGAGTATATTTGTATGATTTGAGATTATATTAAATATCCGAATTCGATATGTGGTTGTGTGTGACTATATTATATTTTTAAATTGTGTATGTGAGGCTAGTATGTAGCAGAATTCTAGGCTTCAGGTGTTCCGACAGTTTCCGACAGCTTTTGATGGCTTACAGGTCAATATTTTCCGACGGCTAGTGGCGGTTTGTTGCTTCCTCTTAATCGGTCACGTATCTTCGACGGCCATCTAGGACCGTCGGGTTTTAAGTCGGCAGCCGTCGGAAACTGTATGACGGATGCTGTTGAAGTCGTCAGAAACATTGTGCGGCTACGGGACAACTTGCGACGGTTTTTGCGTCGGTTTCCGACGGCTACCGACGCCCGCCGATGGTTTTCATCTGTCGAAAATCGTACGTTTTCTTGTAGTGTCATTTTTCGTTCCTTATGCTACAGCAATGGTGATTCGAGCATGGGGAAAGAAAATAAACGGGGATTTCCATTTTTTAAGTAACGATATATAAACGATAAACAGAAAACCGTTTATAGTATAATTAAAATCGTTTACGGTATAAATGGATTTTTGAAAACCGTTTATATCAAAAATTGTTTTCGAAAACCTTATTAAGCTATATACGGTTTTCAAAAAACGATTTTCTTTGGAGAGAGTATTGCTGTACTTGCTCTTCCATCAGTTGAAACTTATAGGTTCCACAGTGCAATCATTAATTTCTACATAATTGCTTTGTAGGACCTACTGATACACATCAATGGAAGGGCAAGTACTACAATACTCTCCCCAGGGAAGAGTGGTGCTAGCATTTCTCTAAAATAATAATAAAAGATAGGAACAAATGACAGTAAACAACGAAGATAAATTACAAAGCATGAATGAATGCCTTTGGGACGTAGATCTAAATTAACAGCCTCACATATGTCTACCATAGAAATAATTATAGACAAAAAGAATAGGATCAAAACTTAGATGCTAGGTACATTAGAGTTAATACAAGGTGCACTTAGCACCACGAATCATTATCTTTCTTCTTTCAAAGTTCAAATTCTTTCACAAAAACTCTAAACATAGCTAACGCTAAATAGAATCAAAACTGAATAAAAAGTTATTATTATTTTTCTTTATTTATTCATATTTAGTTTATAGTTTATGGATAAAAGTTTAATTAGCTTTACATTACCAATTTGAACAACCTTTTATATTTTTTAAGAATTTTAATTTGATGGTATTTTAAAGAGTTATTGCTAATGTAATTAAAAATATATTTTAGTCTTAATTTTTTTTAATAAAACAATGGGGTACGTATAATATTTTATCCTCCGGTATAATTGCCAGGATGATTTAATATTTTATTCTAGTGGATATTTATTTAAAAGCTAACCTTTTTATTCAGATAACAACCTACTTCCATTATACACACCGAGGATAGCTTTCAAATTTCAATTGGATTAAGTTAGGAATTTTTGAACCAAGCACGCTCGTGGACATTTCACAAATAATATAAACAAATTTCGAAAACATTTTCTATTTTATTAATGTGAGCGAAAAGAATGTATGAAAAAATAGTGTGAAGAGAAAAATGTATTTAGTTTTGTTATCTACGTACAATGTATTTTCAAATGCTAAATGAGAATAGCTATGTAACTAAAATAGATTATTTTTGTAGATGTTAAGTGCGAATAACTTTATCGGTTAAAAGTAACATAGTTAAACAAATCCAAAATGAACATAGCCTTATCTAGTAGACAAACTATAATGCGAAATTAGCTTTACAAAAATAATAGTTACAAGTAAATTTAAAGCTAAAGTTATATTTGACTTATAAAAAGGATGGTTATTAGCAGCCTTTTCTATACAAAAGAATGCTAAAAGATTTAGGGTGTTACTGTAATACCCACGTAAACGCTTACTAAGGTCACTTAAAATTTAATAAAAATAAACATTGCTCTGCCTCCTCAATACCCAACCTCCTTTGTATGCGATGCCACTTCCAAATCAATGCAGTCGCAACCATCCTTCTCGGTACTTGAACCTACGACCAAACTCTTCGTACATGAATGCACGACCAGCTTCTCTGCCTATAATTGCGATTATTAGGTAATTGAAATGTCGCTTTAGCTTTCAACATTTACAAAAAAGTTAACTTTTTTTTTGAAATTTTAAATTTTTATTTAGTCCTTGGGTTTTGCATTGCATTGAATTGAATAAATGGGCAAGACATAAAAGTTTTGGTTTCAAAGTTTGGAATCTGGGTTCATCATTTTGCTTTCTTAGGGATATACTAGTCATTATATTATAGTGTATAATGAGTATATATGTACAAAATATTATTATTCATGAAATATAAAGTTATTTATGTTGTTTGTATAGAGAACTTGATTCATTCAACTGTATGAACTCCAGTTTGGCAAGAACAATTTCCTTTCCAGTGAGGAAGATATGGAGAAATTGTAGTGATTTAGAGTTTTGTTTTCCTCATTTGTTTTGCATATGAGGTGATTCTGTTGATTCATGAGTTTTGATTCATGACACAAGCTTCAGAGACCATACGACGAATTACAAAGAGAATACTATACGAAAGCGACAAAAAGAGAATAAACGTATATTATGCACTACAAAGGAGACAAGACTACAATCCAGAGATTAGTATGAATATTTTATTTTATTGAGTCTTAGAATATTGTTAAAATCATTCCTCAAGTAGTCACACACACACAAAAATTGATTTATATTGATATATACATAAATTAGTGTGTACTGTGCAATTGACTACAGGTCGGCTGACCGACCAGAAACCTCGGTCGACCGACTCTGTGTCAAATGCACAGATATACATTTTTCTATGTACGGGTTTGAAACTCAGCTGACCGACCAGAAACCTCGGTCAACCGACCTGAACATAACAGCTAGTTTTCTGAAGAGTTGCGATTGTTCATGAAGAGGAATGTCCTTCAATCCAAGAGATACGGACACAACTTTTGATTGAAACTCTTCATGAAAGATTGTAACTATTCTACAACTATATAAACATGTTCAATTCACTTCTACAACAACCAATTCATGTTTTAATTCTGAAATCTATTCTCTATCATTCTTTGCAAATAAAAAGCATTCATTCTCATTCAGTATCACCAGAATCTTTTAATTAATTCATATACTTCGATTCTACGTGATTATCTTCCTTCTAAATCTTCACACACATACATACTCTTGAGGATTTGATTATAGGAAAGTTGTACTATCAAAAGACAATCAGTGTTATTCAGAACACATTCGTCAACAAACTATTTGTATTAAGTTGAAGTCCTCTTCGGCTATTGAGGCGGAAAATTCCTGTTCAGCTGCTCAGGTGTCGTATACCTATTCCTCCGGGTTAAGTGAGGGGTTTAGTTTAAATCCAGAGGGTATTCTGGGACTGGACGTAGAACGGGAAGTTCGAACCAGTATAAAAATTCCTGGTGTCATTTTACTATACTGCTTTTATATTCCGCACTATTTATAGTATTAATATCATCTCTATACTCTGTATTATCATATATCCATATTACACGGTCCATAGCGCACTTTCATTTGGTATCAGAGCCTGGTATTCTATCGATCGTCACAACATCATAGAATAATGGCTAGAAAAAGATCCGGTCGAAGTACACCAAGCAAAAAGCCTGAAACTATTAGAGCAACGACCAATGAGGACTGTAAAAAGGTACTTTCTGATTTACAAATTTCAGTAAAAGATAATAATGAATTAGTTAGTATAAGCAATAAGATTTCAAAGCTTAATTTTATTATTTTAGAAAAGATGAAATCTGTTGAACTTGAAAATGAGAAATTGAAAAACGAGAAGTTAAAATTAGAAAATCAACTTGGTGATTTAAAGAATAATTTTATAACTCTTACAGATTTTCTAGATAAACAAAACACCATATTTGAAAACGAGAGAGAAAAATTTTCAAAAGAAAATTTTGATTTGAAAAGACAAAATGATTTATTACAATCCTCTTTAGATAATTTAGAATCTCAAAATTTCCTTCTCAAAAATGAGAACGGTACGTTAAAAAATGAGAATTCTGAATTAAATGAGAAAATGGATATTTTAAATAATAGTAATATTTCTTTTGAAAATAATAAGTGTGACTTTAAAGCTAAATTTGATAAACTCAACACTGAAGTCACAAAATTTAATAAAGGTCAAAATGATTTAAACATGATTTTATCTAGTTCTAGACCTTTACATAATAAAAATAGTTTAGGATATAATCATAGAAATAGCACTAGATACGCTTTTATATATAATAAAAATGTTAGTGCTACTACTAAATTTCGAGTAAAGTCGAAATCAAATTTTCATCGAAATTCAAAAACTGCTATGACCAATAATGTTTATAATTTCTCTAGAAGTACAAAATCATTAACGGGAAATATGAATAAAAATTATCTAAGTATTTGGGTTCCTGTTAATTGGAAAAATAGAGAAAAATGCATTAATAATTATTTTGATATGGTAGTTAATAATGAAAATTATATTTATAAAGGTACAACCACACCCAAATGGGTATGGTTCCCTAAAAATTAGGAAATTATAAGAACCTTGGGTATCGCATGCTTTAAATGTTCATTGTTTTCTGATACCTTACAAGTAGTAATTATTTTGTTCTATATTGTTAACACTTATAACAAATATAATATTCGTTATCATATAAACTCTCTTTTTCGTCAATGACAAAGGGGAGAAAAATATTGCTCTAACACAATTTTCAGAAATAAACAATGCAAGCACAGATTAAGGGGGAGAAAAGTAAGTATTACCTTAAAACTCTTATTTGTGATGATGCAATGTATGAATGCTTGTTTCTTTTATTACTATGTTTTGAATATCTATACATGCATCATATTGTTTTATAACTTGCTATTTCATAATTTCAAGTATTCTATTTCTTTTACATATTACATCTAGTAAGTATTCCTTTTTGTCGATGACAAAGGGGGAGAAATATATGAAAGCTAACATATTTTTTGCAGAAAAGTCGCCATATATTCAGGGGGAGAATTATAATATAGATAAGTTTTACTTCGTCACATAAGTATTGTCATCAATCAAAAAGGGGGAGAATGTTGATTCATGAGTTTTGATTCATGACACAAGCTTCAGAGACCATACGACGAATTACAAAGAGAATACTATACGAAAGCGACAAAAAGAGAATAAACGTATATTATGCACTACAAAGGAGACAAGACTACAATCCAGAGATTAGTATGAATATTTTATTTTATTGAGTCTTAGAATATTGTTAAAATCATTCCTCAAGTAGTCACACACACACAAAAATTGATTTATATTGATATATACATAAATTAGTGTGTACTGTGCAATTGACTACAGGTCGGCTGACCGACCAGAAACCTCGGTCGACCGACTCTGTGTCAAATGCACAGATATACATTTTTCTATGTACGGGTTTGAAACTCAGCTGACCGACCAGAAACCTCGGTCAACCGACCTGAACATAACAGCTAGTTTTCTGAAGAGTTGCGATTGTTCATGAAGAGGAATGTCCTTCAATCCAAGAGATACGGACACAACTTTTGATTGAAACTCTTCATGAAAGATTGTAACTATTCTACAACTATATAAACATGTTCAATTCACTTCTACAACAACCAATTCATGTTTTAATTCTGAAATCTATTCTCTATCATTCTTTGCAAATAAAAAGCATTCATTCTCATTCAGTATCACCAGAATCTTTTAATTAATTCATATACTTCGATTCTACGTGATTATCTTCCTTCTAAATCTTCACACACATACATACTCTTGAGGATTTGATTATAGGAAAGTTGTACTATCAAAAGACAATCAGTGTTATTCAGAACACATTCGTCAACAAACTATTTGTATTAAGTTGAAGTCCTCTTCGGCTATTGAGGCGGAAAATTCCTGTTCAGCTGCTCAGGTGTCGTATACCTATTCCTCCGGGTTAAGTGAGGGGTTTAGTTTAAATCCAGAGGGTATTCTGGGACTGGACGTAGAACGGGAAGTTCGAACCAGTATAAAAATTCCTGGTGTCATTTTACTATACTGCTTTTATATTCCGCACTATTTATAGTATTAATATCATCTCTATACTCTGTATTATCATATATCCATATTACACGGTCCATAGCGCACTTTCATTTGGTATCAGAGCCTGGTATTCTATCGATCGTCACAACATCATAGAATAATGGCTAGAAAAAGATCCGGTCGAAGTACACCAAGCAAAAAGCCTGAAACTATTAGAGCAACGACCAATGAGGACTGTAAAAAGGTACTTTCTGATTTACAAATTTCAGTAAAAGATAATAATGAATTAGTTAGTATAAGCAATAAGATTTCAAAGCTTAATTTTATTATTTTAGAAAAGATGAAATCTGTTGAACTTGAAAATGAGAAATTGAAAAACGAGAAGTTAAAATTAGAAAATCAACTTGGTGATTTAAAGAATAATTTTATAACTCTTACAGATTTTCTAGATAAACAAAACACCATATTTGAAAACGAGAGAGAAAAATTTTCAAAAGAAAATTTTGATTTGAAAAGACAAAATGATTTATTACAATCCTCTTTAGATAATTTAGAATCTCAAAATTTCCTTCTCAAAAATGAGAACGGTACGTTAAAAAATGAGAATTCTGAATTAAATGAGAAAATGGATATTTTAAATAATAGTAATATTTCTTTTGAAAATAATAAGTGTGACTTTAAAGCTAAATTTGATAAACTCAACACTGAAGTCACAAAATTTAATAAAGGTCAAAATGATTTAAACATGATTTTATCTAGTTCTAGACCTTTACATAATAAAAATAGTTTAGGATATAATCATAGAAATAGCACTAGATACGCTTTTATATATAATAAAAATGTTAGTGCTACTACTAAATTTCGAGTAAAGTCGAAATCAAATTTTCATCGAAATTCAAAAACTGCTATGACCAATAATGTTTATAATTTCTCTAGAAGTACAAAATCATTAACGGGAAATATGAATAAAAATTATCTAAGTATTTGGGTTCCTGTTAATTGGAAAAATAGAGAAAAATGCATTAATAATTATTTTGATATGGTAGTTAATAATGAAAATTATATTTATAAAGGTACAACCACACCCAAATGGGTATGGTTCCCTAAAAATTAGGAAATTATAAGAACCTTGGGTATCGCATGCTTTAAATGTTCATTGTTTTCTGATACCTTACAAGTAGTAATTATTTTGTTCTATATTGTTAACACTTATAACAAATATAATATTCGTTATCATATAAACTCTCTTTTTCGTCAATGACAAAGGGGAGAAAAATATTGCTCTAACACAATTTTCAGAAATAAACAATGCAAGCACAGATTAAGGGGGAGAAAAGTAAGTATTACCTTAAAACTCTTATTTGTGATGATGCAATGTATGAATGCTTGTTTCTTTTATTACTATGTTTTGAATATCTATACATGCATCATATTGTTTTATAACTTGCTATTTCATAATTTCAAGTATTCTATTTCTTTTACATATTACATCTAGTAAGTATTCCTTTTTGTCGATGACAAAGGGGGAGAAATATATGAAAGCTAACATATTTTTTGCAGAAAAGTCGCCATATATTCAGGGGGAGAATTATAATATAGATAAGTTTTACTTCGTCACATAAGTATTGTCATCAATCAAAAAGGGGGAGAATGTTGATTCATGAGTTTTGATTCATGACACAAGCTTCAGAGATCATACGACGAATTACAAAGAGAATACTATACGAAAGCGACAAAAAGAGAATAAACGTATATTATGCACTACAAAGGAGACAAGACTACAATCCAGAGATTAGTATGAATATTTTATTTTATTGAGTCTTAGAATATTGTTAAAATCATTCCTCAAGTAGTCACACACACACAAAAATTGATTTATATTGATATATACATAAATTAGTGTGTACTGTGCAATTGACTATAGGTCGGCTGACCGACCAGAAACCTCGGTCGACCGACTCTGTGTCAAATGCACAGATATACATTTTTCTATGTACGGGTTTAAAACTCAGCTGACCGACCAGAAACCTCGGTCAACCGACCTGAACATAATGGTTAGTTTTCTGAAGAGTTGCGATTGTTCATGAAGAGGAATGTCCTTCAATCCAAGAGATACGGACACAACTTTTGATTGAAACTCTTCATGAAAGATTGCAACTATTCTACAACTATATAAACATGTTCAATTCACTTCTACAACAACCAATTCATGTTTTAATTCTGAAATCTAGTCTCTATTATTCTCTGCAAATAAAAAGCATTCATTCTCATTCAATATCACCAGAATCTTTTAATTAATTCATATACTTCGATTCTACGTGATTATCTTCCTTCTAAATCTTCACACACATACATACTCTTGAGGATTTGATTATAGGAAAGTTGTACTATCAAAAGACAATCAGTGTTATTCAGAACACATTCGTCAACAAACTATTTGTATTAAGTTGAAGTCCTCTTCGGCTGTTGAGGCGGAAAATTCCTGTTCGGCTGCTCAGGTGTCGTATACCTATTCCTCCGGGTTAAGTGAGGGGTTTAGTTTAAATCCAGAGGGTATTCTGGGACTGGACGTAGAACGGGAAGTTCGAACCAGTATAAAAATTCCTGGTGTCATTTTACTATACTGCTTTTATATTCCGCACTATTTATAGTATTAATATCATCTCTATACTCTGTATTATCATATATCCATATTACACGGTCCATAGCGCACTTTCAGATTCGAGTATAACATTTCCTCGGTTGATGCTTCTAAATGTGATGTTTTGGAATATTTAAAAGAAAAAAAATGTTTACATTTTACGATAAAACAATAATGTTTTGGACTATTTAAAAGAAAAATGTGTCAGCCAAGCTAAGCAATTAAGTAGATTAGTTATTTGCTTCATTATGTTGTTTTTATCGTTTTTATTTCTTTAAGTGATTTTTAAGCAAGGAGATGGTCTTTTTCTCCTTGGTAGCCAATTTATGTCAAGTGTGGAAAAAGAATTAAGAAAGTTTAACAGGAAAATCGGCTGAAGGAAAAACTTAGCATTCTTTTTGGAATGAAGGACGCGACAATTATTTTTATGTTTTAAGGACGCAAGTTTTATTCTTTCGCCTGAAGGAAATTCTTCACAAAAAAATTAGATTGTTCTCAAATCACTAGTATAGCCGGCGCTGCATCACAAGAACAGGCGACGGCGGCGCAACCGCAACCAAAGGCGGAGCTCGTTTATGCGAAGGCAGAGATCATTCATCAAGCAAAGGCGATGGACTGTAGGTGATGGCGATTACTTTTAAGGTCTACGGTGACTTAAGTCATGACTTTTATGGCCGATTTCAGTTGAGCGGCGGTGAAGTGGAGGTTAAGGTTGCTGGTGGTGCTAAAGGTAACGATGGCGATTAAATGTGTTGAAATGAACTAAGAAAAAAATGCTATATAAACTTATCATTCTGATTCTATATGTATAATGCATAACTGAACGTTATATTCTGTATTGTTGTTGTTATAGTTTATGCATTTGTAATAGCATGATTGAATGTTCCTAATTTTCAAGGAGCTGAAGTAAATTTTATTTTAAAAATCTGCAAAAGATGTGATTTTGATCAGATAAAATTACTTATATGTTTCACAAGATGATAAAATATGCATAAAACATAATATATTAGTTGTTTGTTTACTTGTTTATTGAGTTGCTTTATTTTGAATGTTACAGATATCATAAATAAAATGCTAGTGTACTTCATAACTAAAATGCTACATTAAACTATCATTTTAAATATTCTAAACATACTAGTGGACTTTGTAATTAAAATGCTACTCGAAACTATTTTTTAATATCATAAATATGATAGTGAACTTCATAACTAAAATGTTACATTAAACTATAGATTTGCATATTATAAACATGATAATGGACTTGGTAATTAATATGCTATATTAAAATATCATTTTGAATATTTTAAACATGATAGTGAACTTCATAACTAAAATGCCACATTAAACTATTTTAACTATCATTCGCCACATTCAATACGTTCTAATGCACTCTAAAAATAAAAATGATATTTTTACTTATTATTCGGCACATTCGATATACTGTAATACACTTTAAAAATACAAATGATATTTTTAACTATCATTCGGCACATTTCATTCAATTTGATACATTGTAATGCACTAATTTAAAATTACAAATGATAGATTGGTTTCATATGTACTCAATTAGTATTGACATCCGGTTAGCTTTTGCATCCATATGTACTCGATTAGGTTGGCACCCGATCAACTTTTGCATCTATACATACCCGATTAGGATTGACATCCTATTAGCTTTTGCTTCCATATGTACTCGATTAGGCTAGGCATTCGATTAACTTTTGCACTCGATGGTACACTTAGTTAAACAATATATCTTGAGTATAGATTGGTTTTATACATACCCGATTAGGCTTGGCATCCGGTTAGCTTTTACATTCGATGGTACGCTCGGTTAAATACTATATCTGGGGTATAGATTGGTTCCATATACACCCGATTAGGCTTGGCATCCGGTTAGCTTTTGCATCCATTTGTATGCTCTGTTAAATAATATATCTCAGGTATAAATTGGTTTCATATGTATCCAATTAGGCTTGGCATCCAGTTAGCCTTTGAATCAATATGTACCCGATTAGGCTTGGCATCCGGTTAGCCTTTGAATCAATACGTATCCGATTAGGCTTGACATCCGGTTAGCCTTTGAATCAATACGTATCGATTAGGCTTGGCATCCGGTTAGCTCTTGCATCCGTACGTACCCGATTAAGCTTAGCATCCAGTTAGCTTTTGCATCCATACGTACCCGATTAGGCTTGGCATTCAGTTTGTTTTTGCATTCGATGGTACGCTCAGTTAAACAATATATCATGGGTATAGATCGATTCACACTCGATTAGGCTTGACATTCAGTTAGCTTTTACATCCATAGGTACCCGATTAGGTCTGGTATCCGGTTATCTTTTGGATTCATACATACACATGATAGTGAACTTCATAACTGTAATGCTACATTAAACTATCATTTTGCATATCCTAAACATGCTTGTGTACTTTATAATTGAAATGCTACATTAAACTATCATCTTGCATATTGTAAACATGATATTAGACTTCATTAACTGAAATAGTATGTTAAACTATCATTTTGTATAACTTAAACATGTCAGTGGACTTTGTAATTAAAATGATACATTAAATCTCATTTTGCATATTGTAACTTTGGTATTGGACTTCACAACTAAAATGCTATATCAAACTATCATTTTGCATATTTTAAACATGATAGTGAACTTCATAACTCAAATGCTATATTAAACTATCATTTTGCATATCATAAACATAGTGGTGAACTTTGTGATTAAAGTGTTACATTAAAAATACATATGCTATATGCAATTATTTACTTACTTCATTTTATATATTCTATTCATACTACTTCACTTTAAATATACTTACGCTAAATTCAAGTTCATTTTGCATATTTTTTCATCCTTATTCAATTGAAATATACTTATGCTATATCCAAATATCATTTTGCATAGTTAGATAATCGTACTATATTTTAAAAGTATAAATGCTATATTAATCTATCATTTAGCATATTAAACACAGTCTATTGTGTTTCAAATGTAGAAATGCTATATCTAAATATCATTCAACTTGTGATTAAAACTTTTTGACTTTCTTCTTCTTCTGTGTTCTGCTTCTCCATTTGTTTCTTACCTCAAGATTTAGTGACACTCGACTTCAATTTTCATGAAATATCTAATTTACGTTTGGATTGGAATGTCGAATTAGGTTTTTTTCAATTTTGGAATGGACGGTGGGAGCTTCGACGATGGCGGCGGCTTGGACGACGGCGGCTTGGATGGTGGCGGCTATGGCAGATTAGGGCTAGGGCGGCGACGACTACGGTAGGTTAGGCTAGGATGGTGGTGGGTATGGCATGTCAGAAATTCTTTACTGTTCGATCTTTCATGATTAATGATGAACAATTCAAGTAATAGCCCAAGGATCACCAATACCGAATATTTCACAAACAAAACTTCATATGATTTATTGTTTAAGATGATGTACCTTGATTAACAGTGGAAGATGTAATGGCTGTCATCTTCTTCTTCTGACTTTTAATAATTACTCTTCTTCTCAGAATTCGGTTTCTCTCTCTAACCCAATTTCTTTATGTGTTTCTTGATGGAAAAGAATACATCTGTTGGCTGGGAGAGAGAGAACCCAATCCTTTATATATCATTTAACTCTAAATCTAGTACGTCCATCATATACCAATTCAACGCTTAAGATTAATCACAGACCTAATGTTCTAATTATAGAACGGTCTATTTATGACTTAATTAATCGGGTCACATTAAGATTAGAAACTGCATAACGTTAAAGGTAAATGAAACGTTCTATTTATGACCTAATTAATAGGGTCACATTAAGATTAGAAACTGCATAACGTTAAAGTTAAATGAAACGTTCTAGTTTCTAATAGCAGATTTCTAACATTCTCCCACTTGACCCGATTATTCATAATATCAAGTGTTGAACATCATACAATGATAAATTGCTGAGAGTTAAGGCGGTTGTGCATTGTTAATTCAATGCATTCCCTTCCATATACTACAATACCAGCAATCCATCATTTTATACTCATAATTTATATAAAACAGCATAATGGTCCACATAATGTCTTATATCATAATGATTAAACATAATATCTTTATAAGACTCTTTCTTGTTTAAAATTACATAAAGTACGTACTACCATATTAAAACAAGAGACACATAATTGTATATCAGAAACACACAAAGGAGCTCATAATGTCACACATCAATTATTATTAATACAACCAAGACCCATTCTTTGAACATGTTCCTTAAATTGTCTTGGCTGTAACCCTTTCGTCAAAGGGTCTGCAATCATAAGTTCTGTCCTGATGTGCATGATTGACACTCTTTGTTTCTGAACCTTATCTTTCACAACAAGATACTTCAGTTCCATATGTTTGGCACCTTTAGAGTACTTGTCGTTTTTTGAGAAAAACACTACTGCAGAGTTATCACAATAAATTTTTAGCGGCTTGCTAATGGTGTCGACAACCGCAAGTCCTGGAATAAAGTTCCGCAACCATAATGCATGAATTGTGGCTTCATAACATGCCACAAATTCTACCTTCATAGTAGATGAAGCAACGATAGTTTGTTTCGCACTTTTCCATGATATGGCTCCTTGAGCAAACATAAATAGGTAACCAAAAGTCGATTTTCTAGTAACAATGCATCCAGCAAAATCTGAATCGCTATATCCAATCACCTCCAATTCATTGGATCTACTATACATGAGCATGTAATCTTTCGTGCCTTGTAAGTACCTCAACACTTTCTTTGCAGCTTGCCAATGTTCCCTTTCTGGATTACTTTGATACCTCCCTAACATACCGACCGCAAAACTGATATCCAGTCTAGTACAGGTTTGAGCATACATTAGGCTACCAACTACAGATGCATATGGAATTGATTCCATTTCCTTTCGTTCAACATCATTCTTAGGACATTGCATGAGATTGAATTTATCACCTTTCTGTACAGGAACTTTCCCAGGTGAACACTTACTCATTCCAAATCTCTCTAGAATCCTTTCTGAGACAATCCCAATATTCCTTGTGATCGATCACGAAATATTTCTATTCCAATCACTTAGGATGCCTCTCCCATATCTTTCATTTAAAAGTTCGTTGAGAGAAATTCCTTAGTCTCATGCAATATGCTTAAATTATTTGCAGCAAGCACGATGTCATCAACATAAAGGACTACATAAATAAACTTGCTCCCACTGATCTTTTGGTATAAACAGTGATCAACTGTATTTTCCTTAAAACCAAAAGATGTAATAATGGTATTGAACTTAATATACCATTGCCGGGATGCTTGTTTAAGCCCATATATTGACTTCTTAAGTTTACACACCAATTGTTCTTTACCTTTTACAGAAAAACCCTCAGGTTGATCCATATAAACATCCTCATCAAGATCTCCATTCAAGAAGGCTGTTTTCACATCCATTTGATGCAATTCCAAATCATAATGTGCTACCAATGCCATTATTATTCTTAGTGAGTCCGTTTTCGAAACAGGAGAAAATGTCTCCTTGTAATTAACACCATCTTTCTGAGTGTAACCCTTAGCAACAAGTCTAGCTTTATACCGTTCGATATTACCACTGGAGTCGTGTTTGGTTTTAAAAACCCATTTGCATCCGACTCTTTTACAACCATGTGGTAACTCAATGAGATCCCAAACTTCATTCTATTGCATGGATTTTAGTTCTTCTTTCATGGCATTAATCCATTCCTTTGACTCTTTACTTTCTACAGCATGTGAAAATGAAACTGGGTCCTTATTGATTCCTATATCATAATCTGATTCTTGCATATAAACCATATAATCATTAGAAATAGCTGACCTACGATCACTTTGAGATCTTCTTAATGCTACTTGTTGTGGTTCATGCATATCAGCATTATGTAAATCATTTCCTTCAGGAAGTACTTCTTCATTTATATGTTGTTCATCATCGTGTTGTTCTCCAACAACTGGAACAACATTTGGAGTAATAGTAGATGGAGGAACTATTCTAGGCAATGTAACATTTACCCTTGTTTCCTTTATTTCCACTATTTCTCTTCTAGTACTCCCACTGACTTCACCAATCTCAATGAATCTTGCGTTACCAGTTTCTACAATTCTTGGACTATGATTAGGACAATAAAACACATATCCTTTAGATTTTTCAGGGTAACCTAAAAAATACCCACTAATCGTTCGAGAATCTAATTTCTTTTCATGTGGATTATAAATTCTCGCTTCCGCTGGACAACCCCAAACATGCAGGTGTCTTAAGCTAGGTTTCCTGTTAGTCCATAATTCAAAAGGAGTCTTTAGAACAGCTTTACTAGGAACCCTATTCAACAAATAATTAGCGGTTTTGAGAGCATACGACCACAAATTCTTAGGTAATGTAGAATCTGACATCATACTCCTAATCATATCTATTAACGTCCTATTGCGCCTTTCTGCTACACCATTTTGCTGTGGTGTACCTGGCATTGTGTATTGCGCACATATGCCATGACTTTCGAGGAATTTTGCAAATGGATCTGGACACTGGCCTGATTCATTATATTTTCCATAATATTCACCACCTCTATCAGACCTTATGATTTTCACCTTTTTATCTAATTGCCTCTCAACTTCCTTTACAAACGTCTCAAGGACATTCACAGATTGAGATTTTTCATGAAGCAAATAGACATAACCATAGCGGGAAAAATCATCAATAAAAGTGATGAAATACTTTTCTCCATTAAAGGCTGGAGTGTCCATAGGTTCGCAAATATCAGTGTGTATTATTTCAAGAAGCTGGCTGCTTCTAGTGGCTCCTTTCTTATTATGTTTGGTTTGTTTACCTTTAATACAATCCACACATAATTCTAGATCACTAAAGTTCAAATTTGACAAAATTTTATTACTTACTAATCTCATCATTCTTTCTTTGGATATGTGACCTAGTCTTCTATGCAATAAGAAAGCAGAATTTTCATTCAACATGCTACGTTTGCATCCAACATTATTTATTACATTCAGCAAGGAATTCGCATAAGTGTCATTCAGTTTCAATTTATATAAACCATCAATTAGAATACAAAAACCAACATTATCAGTATTCTTATATAAATCAAAACAACTGGATCCAAACGTACATCTAAAACCAGAAATATCCAACTTACTTACGGAAATAAGGTTTCTAGATAATGAAGGTACATAAAGGGTACTATATAAGTCTAATACATATCCACTTTCTAGAATTAGACGATAAGTCCCAATGCCTTCTATTGTGGATTTCATTCTGTTTCCCATAAAGAGAAAACGATCTTCATTTGGATTTATGGTTCGGATCATAAGAAATCCCTGCATATTATTGGAGACATAAGTTGTAGCACCAGTATAAAGCCACCATGTATTAATAGGAACTTCAACTAAATTTGATTCAAAATATATGAAAGATAGATGATTACCTTTCTTTTCGAACCAAGCTATCCTTTTCGAACAGTCATTTTGATAATGTCCTTTCCTTTTACAAAAATGACATCGAACATCCTTTAGTTCCTTCTTTTCCTTATCCTGCACATTCTTAGCAGGTGCCTTTTTCTTCTTGAAATGACTTGATTTTCCATTCTTTTCTTTACCAGCTTTATTACTCACAAAACTTACTGAGTGATTCACTTGATTTTTCAAATGTCCTTCTTCCTGAACAAGTGTACTGGCCAATTCATTAACATTCCACTTATCCTTTACAGTGTTATAGTTAATTTGAAAAGGTCCATATTCAGAAGGTAGCGAGTTTAGGATAAACTGGACAAGAAAAGAATCCTCTACTGTAAGTCCAAGGGAGTTTAACCTTGCTTCAAGATTAGTCATCTCTATAATGTGCTCTTGCATAGTTTGCGACCCATCAAACTTCATGGTCGTGAGTTCTGCCATAAGAGTACCAGCGAGTGACTTATCAGCTGAACGAAAACGCTCTTCCACAAACTACAATAATCCTTAGCACTTTCTGTTTGCGGAATTGTTGACTTGATGTTGTTAGCAACAATCATCTTAAGAAACATAAGGCTCAATCTGTTACTGCGTTCACATGCTTTATGGTGTGATTTTTCTATTTCAGTACTAGCTGTTGTAAGAGCAACAGGTTTATCCTCAAGGAGTGCCAAGTCAAGATCCTGAACACCTAAATGGAAATTGACTTGTTCTCTCCATTCAGAAAAATTAACACCAGTGAACAATGTAACAAATGAAGCATGTGTATTCATGGGAACTACTGCAAATTAAATATAAAAAAAATTGAAATAACTATAAGCTCATAGCTAACGCGATTCAGATATGTACATAATAGTATAATATAGAACTCCTTTGGGTAGATACTATCTTATACTTAACATAATTAAATACCAAAACATAAGTAAGTAATAAATACATTCAATTAAATAGAACTGACATCTTTGGATGATCAATATTTATTTAATCAAGATATCTATTAAACCTCATCATGTCAACTAGTTATAGAACAAGACTTTCCTTTGGGTAAGTTCTCAAGTTCTATCATTAGTGACGTCAGTTTTTAATTGGTATTATTATAACTGGCAATTTCTATCAATAATCATTATGTCACTTATGCACTAAATGATTATTCTGATTTTGACCACTTTGGTGATTAACAAAATCATAAATCTCATGTGCATAAATGACTTATAACACATACTTGATTAAACATCATGAGTGAAGCATAGAACAGATCAATTGTAATCATAGAAAATATTCAGTTATTGATTGGTGGCTCCGATACCAAATGTCAGAAATTCTTTACTGTTCGATCTTTCATGATTAATGATGAACAATTCAAGTAATAGCCCAAGGATCACCAATACCGAATATTTCACAAACAAAACTTAATATGATTTATTGTTTAAGATGACGTACCTTTATTAACAGCGGAAGATGTAATGGCTGTCATCTTCTTCTTCCGACTTCTAATAATTACTCTTCTTCTCAGAATTCGGTTTCTCTCTCTAACCCTATTTCTTTATGTGTTTCTTGATGGAGAAGAATACATCTGTTGACTGGAAGAGAGAGGACCCAATCCTTTATATTCATTTAACTCTAAATCTGGTACGTCCATCATATACCAATTCAACGCTTAAGATTAATCATAGACCTAATGTTCTAATTATAGAACGGCCTATTTATGACTTAATTAATCGGGTCACATTAAGATTAGAAACTGCATAACGTTAAAGGTAAATGAAACGTTCTATTTATGACCTAATTAATAGGGTCACATTAAGATTAGAAACTGCATAACGTTAAAGGTAAATGAAACGTTCTATTTATGACATAATTAATAGGGTCACATTAAGATTAGAAACTGCATAACGTTAAAGGTAAATGAAACATTCTAGTTTCTATAGCAGATTTCTATCATGGCAGGCTTCAGACGACGGAGGAAACGGTTGAAGTTGGTTGAATAGAATGCGCTACTGTACTTGGGCCTAAATTTTAAAAGTTCCGTCATAGATTTAAAAATTAGCATAAAGTTTTTCCTTTAAACTAATTTCCTCAAAGTTTAATTTTGTTTTGTTGTTATATTGGTCGTGAAGGGATTGGTAGTGTATGGTTTATTCTAGGAAAATCGTACACGCATACACATGCAGAATCCGACTATTTGCTGGACAAATTTCGAGTGTTAGAATTGGACAAGTATATACAGACATGCAAAATTGCCCTGTTTCATTGGACAAATTTGAATAATTTAGCCATCGTATTTTGTATGACATATCTCTGGACTCGGCTCTTGTTCGTATTTTTCTTCATCTTG
This sequence comes from Allium fistulosum, assembly GCA_030737815.1. Classification (NCBI taxonomy): domain Eukaryota; kingdom Viridiplantae; phylum Streptophyta; class Magnoliopsida; order Asparagales; family Amaryllidaceae; genus Allium; species Allium fistulosum. The sequence goes on along the minus strand of CM060901.1, from coordinate 536,352,988 downwards.
ATTCAGCTCTGCCTCTTTTGTTGCATCTTGCTTTGATATTTGCTCGTTTATTGTTTCATTTGATAAGGTCTTTTCTTTTGTGACTGTTTCAGCTCTTCACTAATCACAATTTTAGGCATAGTTAAAACAAGTCCACCCTAAAATTGTCTAGTAATTTTTCCAGTTATTGCATCTTTTGGCATATCAAATGACCGTTCAACATCAATATTTGTTGTCTGCTGCTAAACTGCTGCCTTTGATGAATAACTTCCCACTTTATTATGTTGCACTCTAATTTCTTCTCTCATGAAACCTTATTTTAGCAATTGATAATTACAATGAGTGATTTTTTTTGTTCTGCTTTTTTCAAGTTGGAAATATCAAGTGATAGCTTATAATTATAAGTTGTACTTGGCAACTGAATGACCAGCATGTGACTATAGCGGTCTTATTCTATCCAGTCGACTTGTGGCTTGAAATTGTCACACTCGGTGTTCTTCCTTTATGTTATACATGCTTGATATACTAGATGAAAATTTTGCTGTGTATAGGACAATGGGTTGTTTCAGAACCGATGTATTTATAGGTTTGTAAGTGCAATAGGCTTGAAATTTTTACACTATGTTTGTATTTGCTGTAAATTTACAAAGATTTATATATATATTAAACACTTGCGGTTATCAAATTGTGGATCTTCTCCTCGCTACAATTCTTTACAGATCCGAAGCTTGTGACAAAGAAGAATCAAAACATCCATCAATGGAGAGCCCTGAAGATAATGTTTCAGCAGATGAAATGGAAGCAAATACAATCATGGATACAAATGAAAACATTGAAAACACCCTTACATACGAGGACACTAACAAGGAAGAAGATGATTACGAAGATGAAGAGCAATAGGATGAAGAGGGGGAGGACTGTTAAAGTTAGCTATAGTATTATGTGTAATAAGTCAACACATGTGTCCTATTCATGTGTTAGAAGTGAGGTTGTGGCCATCTTAGTGGCTTGAGTTTAGGAAGTAGTGGGTCTTTGTTTGTCTATTTAATAGTCTGCATTTCCTTGTTTTCTTTTAAGAAAGTTATCAACAATATAGTTCACTTCTGTTTAACGTTTTATCTCTCTTCTTCTCTTTTCTATATCAAATTCTAACATGGTATCAGAGCGAGGTTAGAGAGAGAATGAGAGAGAGAATAGCCTCCGCACAAAATAATTTCGTCCACCAAAACAATTAATCATCCCCAATCCAAAATCAACCCCACTTCTCTCTGCCCGTGTTATCATAATTCTACCAGCGACAGTGGGGCCGCCACCATGCCACCCCCAGCCCCAGGCGGCGACACCCACTTCCTAGAAGTGACCATCCTCTCGGCCCAAGACCTACACCCATGAAAGTTTTACAAGTACTCTGCTTTGTGAGCACATTTGTGTATTGGGTAGAAAAATTACGTCGTCCCAGTTCCTGATATTCTAAAAGCTACAGGATTGATCTATGGATATAATTGTCTTATTAATAGTTACTTCTTTTGCTCTGTATTTGGTAGTTATTTGCTAGTTTCGTGTGATAAGGCAATGTATTTTTAATTATAAGAGCTTGTTTTGTTTCATTGTATGTTGGTTTTGGTTCCCTTTGCTTGTTCGTTTGTTAATCAAGTGGAGTTGGCACTTTACTTGATTTTGGATATAAGATAACTTTTATTAGAAAAGTATTTCCTTATTACAACTTGCTCATTATTAATTTTGCCATTTTCTTGATAAACCAGATTGTGTGTATTAATGGGGCTGATGTTAGAACATTGCTCATCTATGTTCAGTAAGTTCAGTTAGAGATGATTCAACAAATGTTAGAATCACGCACTACTCCTTAACATTCATCTTTTCTTTTACTTTAGCCTCCAATAAGCTGGTTCATCGGTTTTACAGCATTGTATGGTTGTACGGGTATTATACTTCTCCCTGTTACACACTACAACAAAAATACCTTTTCGCAACTACCAAAAACAGTTGTAATATGTCTATTACAACTAGCACCCGCCAGTCGTTATATCCGCAGTTGTAATAGATCCGAATTATTTTACAACTGGCGGAAACAGTTGCAGAAGCAGTTGTAGAAACTTATTTTACAACTGTGACATGTTAGTTGTAAATGACTAGTTACAACTGCTTTTAGCACTTGCAAAAGGTCTTTTACAATTGCCACGGCTAGTTGTAGAAAACTTATTTACACTGCGGAAAACCATTTACAACTGCAACATGTAAGTTGTAAATGACTAGTTACAACTGCTTTTAGCACTTGTAAAAGGCTTTTTACAACTACCGCTTGCAGTTGTAGAAGGATGAAATACAACTAACAATGACAGTTGCAACATATACTTTTACAACTGCTACAAACAACTATAATCATCTTTTCACAGCTGCTATAAATTTCATAATATCATAACTAAAACTAATATTTCGTTAATATTATACATAATCATGCAAATTACTTGTGTTTCCTGGAGATTTGACCAGGCAACTAGTACTCGGCATCCAGTTCAACTCGGCATCAGAGAGTGATCGGCATCAGAGAGTGACCGGCATCAGAGAGTGTCCGGCATCAGAGAGTGTCCGGCATCAGAGTGTGTCCGGCATCAGAGAGTGACCGGCATCAGAGAGTGTCCGGCATCAGAGAGTGTCCGACATCCAGGAGTGTTCGGCGAAGCGTTTGACATCCAGGAGCACTCGGCATCCCAATGGAACTCGGCGTCAACTGGCACTCGGCGACAACCAATGCTCGGCGCTAGCGTTCGGCATACAATGGTGCTCGGCATTGAGACTACTCAGCACACAAGGGTGCTCGGCATCAAGGCTGCTCGGCATACAAGAACGCTCGGCATCAAGACTACTCGGTGTCAAGACTGCTCGGCATAACAGGGTACTCGGCGTCAAGACTGCTCGGCATAACAAGCTACTCGGCGTCAAGGAGAGCACTCGGCGACAACCTATGCTCGGCGTCGACTAGTGTCCGGCATCCCACGGTACTCGGCGTCAGTGGAGCTCGGCGGTAGGATAACTCGGCAATGAGAACGTTCGAACTACATACATTGGTTGGTCAAAAGCTTCAAAGGGAGATATGCTCGGCTTCACTGCAATCACCCCACACTTCCCATACACCAGGAGCACCGTTCGGCATGGGAAGGACCGTTCGGCATGGGAAGGACCGTTCGGCACAGAAGCGTTCGGCGTACCTGGTTCGGCACACAGCACCTGGGCTCGAACGTTCGGCTAACAAGCCCGCTTGGGAAGTCCAGCCCATATTTGCCTATAAATAGAGGGGCAGGGTCACAGTGAAATGGATCCTTTTTTGGAGAGAAAATACGGGGAGACTCTGCCATTTTCAAGACTGATCTTCTCTACTTAAACAACTTCATTCAAGCATTTGATTCACGAATTGTATTTGTAATCAACCAGAAAGGAAATCAATAAAGTTGAGCAAAGTGGACGTAGGCAATTACGCCGAACCACTATAAATTTGGTGTTCTTACTTTCTGCATTTAAATTAGCATTGCCTTCTCTGTTTAATTTGCTTTCATCACTTATATCTCTACACAATCTTTCTGAACGAGGTTAGTGACCACTTTTGGTGCTAACACTTTGGTGCTTTCACTGAGAATCGAATTCTCAGACCTCAAGGATCTGCTTTGAAGCTACTGGATTGAGCAAATCCCCCAAAGGAGATCCGACTTACTGATAGAACATCCGCTGATCCTACTCAGAGTTCATACCAATAACTCTACAATGGCAAGACCACGTACCAGGTCAGCTTCTCTTAATGCGGATGCCCGAGAGACTGCTAGCGTGCAACAAGCAGGACCTAGCAATCAACCAGCAATCCCGAGTGCAGGGATTTCCGCTCAAGAACAGACTCCAGTTGTCACCAGAGTGGAGTTCAACGACTTGATGAGAGAACTTAGGGAAAGCAGGAGACAACTGGGAGAATAGATGCAGGCTAATGCCAACCTAATGGCACAACTCACTCAACAGCAGCAACAGAATGCTGGGGGCAATCCAGCTGCTTATTCCTCTTCTGATAGCTCAACTTCTTCTGATGAGCCACCCAGGCGCAGACGCCGTAAGACTGAAACTGCAAGGGCAGATGCTGTTGTTCGGACAGCAGGAGACCGCGACCAAGCCAGAACTGGAAACTTCCGAACCGGAGTACAGGTGGAGGAGGGAGCTCCAGATCATCAAGATGTTAACAATGTTGAACCTCATGACGCACGATTGGCAGATCGCCAGGAAAGGAGGCATCAGCATGGACAGGCACGTAGAACTGACTCCAACCTCCCAGCTTCCATACAGACACCCGATCTGACAGCCATGATCAGGCAACTGATGAAAGAAAATCAGGGCTTATCAAATGATGATTGGGGAGTGTCAAGAAGTCATACTCCGTTCACGGATGTTGTGCTGCAAGCGTCCTACCCCAAGAAGTTTAGCATGCCAACCATTCCTGCATACGAAGGAAAGACTGACCCCAGACAACATGTAATGAGGTATGAATGGATGATGGATTCAGCCAGAGCAAATGATGCCACCAAGTGTAGGTGCTTTCCGATTACCCTATCTGGGATCGCTACTATGTGGTTCACCCGACTTCCTCCGCGATCCGTATCAAACTTCGAGGAGTTGGCAAAGAAGTTTATTGAGCAATTCAGGATACACACTACACGCCCGAAGGACGTGATGTCTCTGTCAAGTGTAATCCAAAATCCCGGAGAGTCGCTGAAGGAGTACTTACAAAGATTCCACGTTGCGGCAACTGAAGTCAGTAATCCCAACGACCATGCAATTCTAATGGCGGTGATGAGAGGTGTAGATCCGGACTCTGAATTCGGAGATTGGCTGGCAGGAAAACCTCCGACTACGCTAGAGCGTTTCTACTCCAAGGCGCACCAGTTCATAAGAAGAGAGGAAGCTAGGTGGGTACGACGAGACAAGGCACCGGGACCTGCCCAAGAGTCAATTAAGAGCAACATTGCTGTGAAGCAATTTGGAGACAATTCAGGAAAGGTCCAAGTCAACGTCCAGAATAAGCCTGTGCAGCCCAAAGAGTCCGGAGGAAGGAGTCAAGGAAAGAGGAAAGAAGCGGGAAAGTGGAAGTCGAGAATTCCAAGCTACAGTGAGTACACTCCGCTAAACGCCCCGCTTGAGAACATTTACCTATCCACATGCAATACTTTTCAATACAGAAAACCACGTCCGAAGGAATCAACTGAAGAACAGAAGCGGACTGGGAAATATTGCCGCTTCCATGAAACCTATGGACACAACACGGAAGAATGCAGACACCTGCATGACGCTATCGAGAAATTGATTAGACAAAAGAAGTTGCAAGAATTTGTAAAGGACCCACAGGAAGGAGGACAGGGAACGTCCGACCCAGGTCGTGCACCGGTTCCACGTCATCCAGAGGAACCTGCCCGGACTGTTGGAAGACTGGTTATAAATACGATTATCGGCGGACCTCATCCCGCAGATAAGAACTGGCAAGAGATGGAACGATATGCGAGCTCCTTGAAGCATGCAGATTTTGAGTGCTGTTCGAACGTAGAGGACGGGGCCCCTGCTAAGCAGCAGCGCGTGATGACAGACGATATTGTGTTCAGAAACAGAGATGCTGATCAGGTGGAGGCTCCGACCATCGATCCCATGGTCATATCTGCAACAATCGGACCAGCATATGTAAAAAGAATTTTGATTGATTGTGGAAGTTCAGTCAACATCATCTTCAAGAAGGCCTATGATCAGATGAAGCTAGAGACAAAAGACTTGAAACCATCCAAAGCTCGTATCCACGGCTTTAACGGCGCTGCGACTGATGCAGTAGGATATGTCGAGTTACCAGTTGAACTGGGACAAGGCGAACGTCGGAGGGTACGAATTCTACCCTTTGTAGTTTTGGATGTGGACTCTCCGTATAATGTTTTCTTGGGCCGGCCGGCCCTGGCTGAATTTAGGGCGGCACTAGCCCCGTGGTGCTTGACTTTGAAGTTTCCGACTGACAAAGGAGTAGGCATTGTTCACGGTGACCAAGCAGCTGGTCGTTCTTGTTATGTGGCCGAGCTCCGAGAAGCCCACCGGAGGGAGAAAGGAAAGTTTGCGGACAATCCCGTCCGCATCCCCAATACGAATAATTGACAAGTAGTGCCCGAGCCCTGGCTCGGGCATAGTTCTCGGATCTACGGAGATATAGATCCGAGAGACGACGATGGGAAACCCAGGGAAGAGAAGGCGGCACCGGCTGAATTAACAATTGACATTTCAGTTAGCCGTGACGACCCTTCGCGAATACTGAAGATCGGATCACAGTTAGGCCCCGCAATGACAGAAGACCTTAGCGACTTCCTCCGGGCAAACCTTGATGTTTTTGCCTGGACACATTCTGATATGTGTGGGATTTCTCCCGCCATCACAAGTCATATGTTGAACGTAGACCCGAAATACGTCCCAGTCAAGCAAAAGAGGAGAGGAATGGATCCAGAGAGATCCGCCGCTCTTGGAGAGGAGGTGGACAAACTCAAAGCAAATGGGTTCGTCCGCGACGCCCTCTACCCGGAGTGGGTCTCCAACCCCGTGCTAGTAAAGAAGGCAAATGGGAAATGGAGGACTTGCGTAGATTATTCCGACTTGAACAAAGCATGCCCTAAGGACAGTTTCCCGTTGCCTAGGATCGATCAGTTGGTCGATTCCACAGCAGGACACGAATTATTGTCATTCATGGATGCGTACTCGGGATACAACCAAATCCCAATGCATATTCCGGACCAAGAACACACCAGCTTCGTTACAAATGTCGGGCTGTATTGCTATGTAGTGATGCCCTTTGGATTAAAGAATGCTGGAGCAACTTACCAACGTCTGGTGAATCGAATGTTCAAGGACCAGCTGGGCAAAACCATGGAAGTCTATGTGGATGACATGCTCGTGAAATCACGGCAGTCAAACGACCACATTCAAGACTTAGCTGAAATGTTTAACATACTCAGGTCCTATGGAATGAAGATCAACCCGCTGAAGTGTTCTTTCGGCGTTGCATCAGGGAAGTTTTTAGGATTCATCGTCAACGCTAGGGGAATCGAAGCCAACCCAGAAAAGATCCAAGCCATTCGAGATGTACAAGCGCCCAGGACTATAAAGCAGGTACAGAGCTTGAACGGAAAAGTGGCTGCGCTAAGTCGATTTATATCCAAGGCAACTGACAAGTGCATCCCATTCTTCGACATAATAAAGAAAGGAAAGAGGAATTTTGAATGGACGTCTAGCTGCGAGGAAGCTTTCCAGAACTTGGTAAGGCATCTGGAGAGCCCACCAATGCTATCTAAACCAGTTGACCATGAGATGCTGTACGTTTACTTGGCTATATCCCCTCATGCGATAAGCGCAGCTTTGGTCCGTGAGGAGGATCGAGTCCAGAAGCCGGTATATTATGTTAGCAAGCGTTTAACGGGGGCAGAGAAGAATTACCCTAAAATTGAGAAATTGGCTTATTGCTTGGTGATTGCATCACGCAAGCTACGCCCGTACTTTCAAGCGCATTCAATCGGCGTTTATACCGATCAACCCCTGAGGCAGGTACTTCAACGACCGGAAACTTCTGGAAGATTGCTAAAATGGAACATCGAGTTGAGCCAATTCGATATCGCGTACTTACCACGGAGAGCTATCCGAGGGCAAGCGTTAGCAGACTTCATCGCTGAATTTACCATACCCATCAAACCGGACGATCACGACATCATTCCCCCCATTCGATGGAAATTATACACTGATGGTGCATCAAACGACCGTTGCTCCGGCGCGGGCGTAGTTCTTATAACTCCGGAAAACCGATCAATCTGTTATGCCCTGAAGCTCGATTTTCCGGCTACGAACAACGAAGCTGAATATGAAGCATTGATCGCTGGCTTGAAGCTTATCAAAGAACTCGGAATCAAATCGATCGAAATCTTTTGTGACTCGCAGTTAGTGGTTTACCAAGTACGAGGAGACTACCAAGCAAAAGGACGAAAGCTTGCTCCGTACCTCGTTCAGGTCCAGGAACTACTATCAAATCTTGAGCGTTATGACATTTCACATATCCCGCGAGAACAAAACAAAGAAGCCGACTTGTTGGCTAAGTTCGCAAGTACCGACGATGTTCAACAAATGGGATTGTATCCCGTGGAAGTCTTGCATGCCCCGAGTGCAGACGAGATGAAAATCGATCTTGTGTTGGAAACAGAGATCGAGAAGGACTCGTGGATAACCCCATTCAAACTGTACCTGACAACCGGGGCTTTACCAGAAAGAAGAAGCGAAAGACGACAGGTCCTTCGAAAGGCTGCGCGGTACGTAATGCAGGATGGATCCATGTACCGGAAAGGATTCTCAATCCCATTGTTACGATGCATCGCTCATGATGAAACAAAGCGAGTCTTGCGGGAAGTCCACGAAGGGGAATGCGGCGACCATACTGGGGGGCAAACGCTAGCAAAGAAGATCCTCCTCTATGGGTATTACTGGCCCACCGTAAACCGGGATGCCGCGGACTACGCAAGAAAATGCGACAAGTGTCAAAGATATGCAAAAATCCCGAGGGCTCCGTCAACGGAACTCACACAAATGATCAGCCCTTGGCCATTCGCGATCTGGGGAATCGACATAATCGGCTCTTTGCCTCTATCCAAAGGTGGTGCGAAATACGCGATAGTTGCAGTCGACTATTTCACGAAATGGGCTGAGGCAGAACCTTTGGCCACTATCACCTCTAAGAAAGTCATTAACTTCGTTGTACGAAACATTATATGCCGCTTTGGTCTTCCACGCACCATCATTACAGACAACGGAACGCAATTCGAAAGTAGAGAGTTCAAAGAGTTCTGCTTAAAGTACGGCATCGAGAAAAAGTTCGCTGCCGTTGCACACCCAAAAGCTAACGGACAAGTCGAGGCCGTTAACAAAATAATCAAGTCCATACTAAAGAAGCGTCTGGAGAAGGTTGGAGGCAAGTGGGTAGATGAACTCCCGACAGCATTATGGGCATATAGAACTACCCACAAGTCCGCGACCGGCCACACTCCGTTCGCCTTGGCATACGGCTCTGAAGCCGTAATACCCGTGGAACTTGAAGTTCCATCGCACCGAGTGACATACTATGACCCCAAGACGAACCAAAACCTCTTGCTGGAATCACTGGACTGCATCGACGAAAAGCGTGAAGAAGCTGAGTTAAGGGCGGCGGCGCACAGACATCGAGTCAAGCGCTACTACGATGGCAGAGTGCGCCCAAGAATCTTCGATGTGGGTGATCTCGTTCTGAAACGAGTCTTCCCAGTGCCATCACGCATGAATCCCAGCTGGGAAGGTCCATACGCCATTGAACGGAAGCTTGGAGAAGGAACATTCAAGCTAGCGACCATTGATGGCGCGACACTCCCCCGAGCCTGGAACAGTGAACATTTGCGGCACTATTACATTTAGCATGTTTCCCTTTCTTGTTATAGGCACTATTGTTTTCTGCATGTTTCCATTCAATAATGACTTAGTTTCCTTTTGAAGTTGTAATCGAGCAATTTAGTTGATTTTCATTAATAAAGGCTTGAAGCCACATTTTCTATGAAGTTTCTGTATCTCTTAATTGGATGATAAATTACATTATTCTGTGCGGCGTACAGACTAGTATAAACGACTTCCAATCTCCGAGTCCCCAGAGTGCGGAGCGGAGTACCCTAAGTCCCCAGAGCGCGGACTAGAGTATAAACGATTTCCAGTCTCCGAATCCCCAGAGTGCGGAGCGGAGTACTCTAAGTCCCCAGAGCGCGAACTAGAGTATAAACGATTTCCAATCTCTGAATCCCCAGAGTGCGGAGCGGAGTACTCTAAGTCCCCAGAGCGCGGACTAGAGTATAAACGATTTCCAATCTCCGAATCCCCAGAGTGCGGAGCGGAGTACTCTAAGTCCCCAGAACGCGGACTAGAGTATAAACGATTTCCAATCTCCGAATCCCCAGAGCGCGGAGCGGAGTACTCCAAGTCCCCAGAGCGCGGACTAGAGTATAAACGACTTCCAATCTCCGAGTCCCCAGAGTGCGGAGCGGAGTACTCTAAGTCCCCAGAGCGCGGACTAGAGTATAAACGATTTCCAATCTCCGAGTCCCCAGAGTGCGGAGCGGAGTACTCTAAGTCCCCAGAGCGTGGACTAGAGTATAAACGATTTCCAATCTCCGAGTCCCCAGAGTGCGGAGCGGAGTACTCTAAGTCCCCAGAGCGCGGACTAGAGTATAAACGATTTCCAATCTCTGAATCCCCAGAGCGCGGAGCGGAGTACTCCAAGTCCCCAGAGCGCGGACTAGAGTATAAACGACTTCCAATCTCCGAGTTCCCAGAGTGCGGAGCGGAGTACTCTAAGTCCCCAGAGCGCGAACTAGAGTATAAACGATTCCCAATCTCCGAGTCCCCAGAGTGCGGAGCGGAGTACTCTAAGTCCCCAGAGCGCGGACTAGAGTATGAACAGTCTCAAGTCTCCAAGTCCCCGGAGCACAGTGTCAGCAAACCAAATAAAGACAAGAGAATCATTCAAACAAGAAGAAACTAAAATTTTATTCGATAAGTCCAAAATAGGGATACAAGATCACTCCTACAAAATTCGGGTCTATACAAACTACAAGTTATGAAAGATAGAAACTGTTACAAACTTAAGCAAAAACTTGTTGAACAAGTGCATCGATCATTTCTTCGACTTCTTCTTCTTGTCTGCCTTCGGTGTTTCTGACGACTCCTCTCCCTCACGTTTCTTCTTGGACTTTTTGCTTGCTAGAGAGACGGAGTCAGGAGTAGGAGACGGAACATCTAATGGTTTGGACCTGCCCGGGAGAATGATTTTCAAAGGTCTATTCCGCGGGTCAGTAAGTTCCAGGACTTCAGATTCAACTTTGACTTTGACCTTTCTCTTCTCCTCGTCGGCAAGACGATCCTTCATGCTCATCTCTGAAGTATGTTCAGAGGCGCCAGTGATTTTGACTTCGTCGCTTCCTTCGGCAGGAGACGAGGTATCAAGTTTGTCATCATCAAGCGCCCCGATCACTTGAGCGTCTGGGCCGGGAGTTACCCCTGCGTGAGCAACGTCGCTTGTTTTCCCCGCTTCCTCCTTGGCGTCATCGCTCCTCGGAGTTAGCTCAGTGTCAGAACAACCTGTGAGAAATGTAAGAAGTGGGCATTAGAACGAATAACCACTGCTAAAAAATGACGGATCACTTCGACTTCTAGAGAAAGAAGAATCTCCTACCAGGATCAGGTTGGCTGTCGATGGCGCGCGGGGTTTCACCCTCCAGGATAGGTGACAGCACATGAACGCCGAGCCCGGGATCTTCGGGGTCGTAGCTGGCATGCTGCTCGAATGGATCAAGCGTCGACCGACCAGCCGATTGAGCAGCATAAGGAGCGGCAATGTGAGGAGTAGTAGTGTCGGCCTCTGACGGGCCAGCCTCGTTATTCTTCTCTTTCGAAGGGGAAGAGCCTTTGCCATAGAGAGCCAATGCTACGGATAAATCCGATGGCTCATTCCCCCTCAGGAACTCCTTCACCAGTGCATCCTCGTCGATTTCTTCGGAGCCTGATTCGACTTTCTTGATCTTTATCAGAGTCTCCCATGCCTCAGCCAGGGATTCATGGTAGCCGTCGCCCAAGAATGTTAGGTCGCGGTGCATGAGGACGCGGGCTCCGTACTCGGCGATCAACGGGTCAAACATACTTTTGACTTCTTCCCTGCCGGTCTCTGCGGCCGCCTCCAGGCGAGAATCAAGCTCCTCCTCAGCCATTCTTTTGCCCTCCTCACGGGCCTCATCCTTCATTTTCTCGACCCCGGCAAGTTCACCGTCAAGCTTTGCCTTCAGGAGCCGGGTAGCCACAATCTCATCACAATACCGCTGGGATTCTTCCTGAGCGGCTATTTTGTCTTCTTTCTCCTTGGAGAGTTGTTCTTTCAGCTCTTTGACTTGAGTAGCGAGCGCGTCCCTTTCTTTTTGGACAGAGTCTTTTTCTAGGGCAAGGGCGCCGCTGCGCTGAACTGCTTCGTCAAGCTCCTTTTTGTGAGCCACCTCTAAGCGAGTAACTGCCTCGGCAGTATCTTTTGCACCTTGTTCAGCGGCTTCTAGCTTTAACTTATAAGAGGCGAGTTCTTCGTCTTGGAGTTTGATGATTTTCTTATCGCTGTCAGCCTCCAGAGTCAGACGGTCAATCTCGTGTTGACGCTCAACAGATACTTCTGATATCTTCTCCACCAAGTGCACGAATGCGTCATGTTGAACATAGACGTCATTGTTGCATGCAATGGCACTTTGCTTCACGTGCCCAGGAATGTGGTGGATGGCCGGGAGGAATTTCAAACCGTCAAAACAAATTTTCGGAAACTTGGCCTTAAGGTCGACCATCTTTTCTGCAACAGTCGGGTCCACGGCAGGAGCAGGAGGAGGAGGCTTAGAGAATTCCGTTCTTTTACGCGGCTCTCGAACTTGCCTCGTACTCGATGAACTGGAATGTTGTTCTCGAGCAGCATCAGACTGATAACCCTTCTGCAAAGACTTCTCTTTATCCGGCTCAGCAGTAGGAGGAAGATCACGGGACTGAGAAGATTGATAGTGCGCTTTCTTGCGGTGAGACGACTCACGAGGGCGATTGTCCCTATCTTCGTAATCACCTCGGTCCCGGCGTCTGCCTGAACCGGAATCCCGTCCGGAGTGATGAAATATTGAAGACCCCTGAAGGCGATCAAGTCCGTGGGAGCGGCCCATATCACCTGCAAAGAAGGAAGATAACAACGAATTAAGGAGAATTCACGAATTAAAAAGACTTGAAGTATGTTATGGAATGCGCATGTGCGTGTGTGTCCTAAGTGTTCCCCCCGACGGACCCGTTCGTTTGTCTTTGCTAATCGGAGTATTGTCTCTGTGAGCCGGGAGTTGAACTCCTACATTGCCTCTAGCGGGCGAGGAGAATTTGAGAGCTTCAGGATCATCGAACCCGTAATTAAGTATGTCTTCGGGAATAGAGAGGTTCGAGAGACCCCTCAGAGAACTCTCCAGACGCTGCGAAGAAGCCTCTTTTTCAAGAGGGATAGGCGTAGATTTTGAGGTGTCGCCAACTTTCTCTTTCTGAACCGTATATTTCAGCTTTTTCTTTCCCTTCGAAGGGGAGGATGACGTCTCAATGTCCTGAACTTCGATTGCCGGATTCCAAGCAGGACCCACGTTCTCGCCCTGAGTGTCGGGTGCATCATCCTCTCTACGCTCGCCTTCTTCGTGCGCGTCGGGAGCGCGACGCGACGACGGGCCAGCAAGTTTTTTCCCTTTACCAGATGGAGGTTTGGGAATTGTAACACCTTCTGGAAGGCTGACCCGACGATCAGGAGCTAGCAAGCCGAACCCCGACAGCGATTCATTTGAAATGATAGCTCGAATATCTCGATCCTCGGCCGGAAGAGCTCTAATCGCGTCGACAGCATCAGAATATCCTCGGCCTTCCGGACGCGGGTTAATACCTGAAAAGAGGAAATGAAGAGTTAAGAAAAACGTGACTCCCATTAAGTACGAGTAACGGTTCAGCAGAGAGACTTACTGCCTTCAACCCATCTCCTAGCAAAACCAGATGGGCATCGCACATAGAACCATTCCTGTTTGTATAGGGCGAACTTGCTACAGGCCCCTGTCAAGATCTGGCACTTGTGATACGGCTCGAGGAAAATGAAGGAAGGGCTATCTTTCCGTCTCTTGAACATGTAAATGTATCGAATATCACCGGGGGTTGGAGGTCTGGAGAAGACAGCCATGAAGAGTAAGTAAGTCCCATATAGGAACGCATGACCATTCGGGTGCAGCTGCGACGGAGCGATGTCTATATACTGCAGCACATCCCGGAGAAATAGGTTAAACGGAGGCACGCTGCCCATCCAGCACATGAACTTGTTGCAGGCCGTGTACCCGACTGGGGGCAAATGAGGACGGTCGTGTCTCGAAGGAACTAACACGTCAGTAAAGGGAATTCCGTGAATGGAACATATCCATCGCAGAGCGGCCTCATTGATCCTCGAGGCTTGAGAATCGACCGGATTGTCCAGTAAGATGGTTGACTCCAGAGCATCGGGCGCCAGATTATGAGCGGGAGAGATTGACGGGTTGGGAGCATCTGCGGCTCCTTGCTTTGCTGACGGCCCAGGCCTGTCAGATATGGTGGCAGAGCTAGATTTTCCTGACATCCCGAATAAATAATGAACCTGGCTAAATGCTTGAGAAAGCTATACTTGAAAAACGTTGAGCGTTAGAATTAGCAACACGAGTTTTCCCCCCACGTGGTGTGTGAACTAGTGCAAGCAATTGTGTACAGACAATAAGAAGGTTTTTAAGATATAATAATTAGCTTCGAATCATCGCCTTCGAAGACCGTCATCGCTGACCGTCTCAAAAAGCTTGCCTTGAGGTGATTACAGTTCAAGATTCAGAAAACATGTAATTTATGAAGTATCCGGCTTAAGTCTAATTTGACATTTATATCGTTCGGCATTTAAATGTCGTTCGGCGGTTACATTGTTCGTCCCGAGAAGAGTTCGGTGTGCATCTTGGTTCGGTTGAGTCATTGTCAAGTGTTCGGCATTGAAATTGTTCGACATATATATGTTTGTTCGGCATTTGAATGTTGTTCGGCTTGAGTTATTGTGCGACAATTGTATTGTTCATCCTAAGTATAGTTCGGCACGTATATTGTTCGGCCTAGGTATTTATATTGTTCGGCATTTTTGATGTTCGGCGAATATAGTGTTCGGCACGTATATTGTTCGGCCTAGGTATTTATATTGTTCGGCATTTTTGATGTTCGGCGAATATAATGTTCGGCAGTTATATTGTTCGGCAGGTATGTAACTGTTCGGCATTAGTTCGTTTGGCTAAGGCAGTGCTCCGCCCTCGACCATAACTCCGCCCTGCTCTCCCTCCATTTACGACGAACGACAGAGACAAGATCGCCCGGCGAAGGTTACGCCGTTCGACACCCCATCTCCTTTTTTCTTCCAACCTTGATCAGCACAGAGGAGCTAGGTCTAACTACCATGCACCGTTCGGCGACTCCGAACGTGCGAACCACTTCTACTAGTGAACCTAAAGTTGAAGTAATGTAATCGTGGAGGGAATGATACCTAGTTCGACGATCGAGGTTGAGGAAGGATCAACTAGACTTTATATCTGATAGAGTGGCAAGATTTGCAAATCTCTGGGAATAACAGAAGAGAAAGCGTAAAGGGAAAATGGTGGAAGGGCGCCTGGTTATATAGAGGGAGGTAGAAGTCGAAAAGGCCATGACCGGTAGAACCGGTCAAGGTCATAGCGTTCGGCGCATAACGGTTCGGCACTGAAGCGTCGCTCGGCAAGGAAGCACCGTTCGAACGCGCATGTCTCGTTCGGCATTTGGAACACGTCCGGCACACATCGATCCCACAAAAGGGGCGTCTCCGTTCGAGGTTAGCCAAGGGTTTAAGACGTGACGAAAAGGTTGCACGGTTCAAAGCGTACCACGTTCGGCCACGCGATACACTTTGGGGGGCAAGTGTTTCCTGGAGATTTGACCAGGCAACTAGTACTCGGCATCCAGTTCAACTCGGCATCAGAGAGTGATCGGCATCAGAGAGTGACCGGCATCAGAGAGTGTCCGGCATCAGAGAGTGTCCGGCATCAGAGTGTGACCGGCATCAGAGAGTGTCCGGCATCAGAGAGTGACCGGCATCAGAGAGTGTCCGGCATCAGAGAGTGTCCGGCATCCAGGAGTGTTCGGCGAAGCGTTTGACATCCAGGAGCACTCGGCATCCCAATGGAACTCGGCGTCAACTGGCACTCGGCGACAACCAATGCTCGGCGCTAGCGTTCGGCATACAATGGTGCTCGGCATCGAGACTACTCAGCACACAAGGGTGCTCGGCATCAAGGCTGCTCGGCATACAAGAACGCTCGGCATCAAGACTACTCGGTGTCAAGACTGCTCGGCATAACAGGGTACTCGGCGTCAAGACTGCTCGGCATAACAAGCTACTCGGCGTCAAGGAGAGCACTCGGCGACAACCTATGCTCGGCGTCGACTAGTGTCCGGCATCCCACGGTACTCGGCGTCAGTGGAGCTCGGCGGTAGGATAACTCGGCAACGAGAACGTTCGAACTACATACATTGGTTGGTCAAAAGCTTCAAAGGGAGATACGCTCGGCTTCACTGCAATCACCCCACACTTCCCATACACCAGGAGCACCGTTCGGCATGGGAAGGACCGTTCGGCATGGGAAGGACCGTTCGGCACAGAAGCGTTCGGCGTACCTGGTTCGGCACACAGCACCTGGGCTCGAACGTTCGGCTAACAAGCCCGCTTGGGAAGTCCAGCCCATATTTGCCTATAAATAGAGGGGCAGGGTCACAGTGAAATGGATCCTTTTTTGGAGAGAAAATACGGGGAGACTCTGCCATTTTCAAGACTGATCTTCTCTACTTAAACAACTTCATTCAAGCATTTGATTCACGAATTGTATTTGTAATCAACCAGAAAGGAAATCAATAAAGTTGAGCAAAGTGGACGTAGGCAATTACGCCGAACCACTATAAATTTGGTGTTCTTACTTTCTGCATTTAAATTAGCATTGCCTTCTCTGTTTAATTTGCTTTCATCACTTATATCTCTACACAATCTTTCAGAACGAGGTTAGTGGCCACTTTTGGTGCTAACAACTTGAAACAACACAAACCATTTGCATTCAAGAAAATCGAAAACAATTCGAGTTTACACCATTTATGAATTCATAAGTTCAATACAAAACACAAACACAACTAAATCCATAACATATTTCAGTAAGAGTACATATACCACAACTAAAATAACTGCCTCAACCTGCACATGAACCACAACTAAAATAACTGCCTCACCCACCATCTATCCTCAACCTGCACATGAACCACAACTAAAATAACTGCCTCACCCACCATAACAACAACCACCACCATCCAATTCACAATTACATACCAAACCATCCAATTCACCTACAGTTGAAGCCTGCTTCCATTACAACCACTATTTCCTTCACTACAAACACAAACAACCTCTTCTACAAACCAAAACAAACTCCACAGCATTGCTATCACCTCCCTCCTCTGCAACTTCAGCCAACAAACACTCATCATACATCACTGCACCACTGCCTCAAACCTCCTCTGTATAAACTTCCTTCCACATCACCACACTTCCATGAGCATCAACTGCCTCTACTAAACTCCACTGCATCATACAACTTTGCATAGAAACACCTTCAACTACATAGTAACCTGAATTCATCCCCTTAAAACTATCAATAATCCACTACTTCCTTCCTCTAATTCAACCAACAACATCATCCATCACTGCTCTGCATCACTTCAACCAGTCATAACCCCTTCACCTTCCTCTGCCTTTTTCCAGGAACAATGGGGTAAATTTTGGTGTACGGTGTCATGTCTCTGGGTAGCTCCTTAAGACTATTGCTATTTAAAGGTATCAATAATTTTAGAGGAAAGGATAACCTCAATTGAATCAGCAGGATGAATACCATATAAGAAAATCAGAGCTAAATAAAAGAGAGAAGAAGGAGGCAAGCAACCCACATACCTTAGAGCGGCTGTCATGTTGAGTTTGAGAGCCACATCATGATAAACAACGGTACACTACCTTTGATAAATAAGGAGAATATATTAACAAATTATAGTAAATGTAATAGACTCGTGCAACTATCGGAATATGTTTGAAAAAATTTCAGAAAGTCTTGGAAGGAAAATAGTATTCAAATGTTTGAGTACTTTTCCACACAGTGCAAAAAATATAATCAAACAGCAAAGTGTGGTAGTTAAAGGTCGCAGTCCATCTTCTGCAACTGCAGATAGAAATAAATATAGCTGTAACATATTGTAATCTTACTGGTATATTCAAATACAATTTAAATCATGTAGCAAGCTAATCAACATCTCAAGTCAGGAATATCGAGTTATTCTTTATTATTTATCTCATCTACTGCATCCTCTTGACTGCTTTTGCTTCCTAAATGTTAACCAATAAAAACTAAATAAAAGTGAGAGGATTCAACTAAACTAATTTTATGAAATTGTAGCTTAATTAGAGTAAATATATAAGTTCGAATCAAAATGTAACAACCACCTAATTATATCAACCGAAAGAAGAATAAAAAAGTGTAACCTTTGTTACCATAGTTGCGACAACAGTCTAGAATGGTGTGTGTGTAAGCTCATCATCAGCTAGTTTATTCATTCTCGTAACAGATTGGGGAAAGAATAAATGCACTCCACCTAAGGAAAAAAGCATGGAGATATGAATTATGACCGTTTGTTAAAAGTCACAACAATATTACAAATATTCACAATAAAAAATGTGCTTTTATTACTAGTTTTCTACTAATTTAAGCTTTTACGTTAGGATTACTTGTGCATGTAAGACATTTTGGAAAAAAATTGGTTGAAACGTGCCTGTTTTGGAATTAGTTAAAAACTCACACGAATTTTCTGAAAAATCATAGGTCGTACTTGTTATATCTAATTTCAAGTTAGGTATATATCTACCCTTTTTGGGCAAAAGTAGCCTAAAGTAGGGAAAATTGTCGTTTACATTATCAGTGGTTTGTCCGTATGGCAACACTACAGAGATTAATTTACACTTTTAAATATTATTGCTTTAGTCTAGTCAGCTTTGCAACTCAGACTGTACCACAAATTGCATACTGGGAGAAGATGCTGCCTCATGCTTCCATGCCAAGTGCAATGCGTGACCTTGTTACTGATGGTATCCTTCCTTAGCACAAAAATTATTGTTTATAGAAAAAACTTGGATATATCTTACCTGTAGTATGCACTTTCCATGCATATTTTTACAGAAAAAACAGAGTTATCAATGTATGCAGAATAAAATATAGGTATACTTTCTTTGGATGGAATCCCCCAAGTATGAAGTAAACTGCCAATTGAAAAAGCTTAAACATATCATTTAAATGTATTACACCAATCCTTTAGGAAACTTACCACTTAACCGATGGTTTTTTGCTACACACTTAAATTACCTTCAAAATTATTTACAAAACAAATCACTTTCTAGCTATATGGCAAAAGTGACATTTTGTAATAACGGTGCTATACCCAGCATATTTTGACAAGTATTTTTCTTTTGTAATAACGGTGCTATAACCAGCATATTATGATGATATAAATTCAAAGTTCCTTTTTTTTATAGAAAAAATGATAGAAATTGACAAATATTATATTATTTCATGGATGTTTAGTAATTTGAGGGCTTCAGATAAGTCATAAACTCAGGATATTTTCTTTCCTATTTAAGTCATAAAAATTGAATTCTCACATTGTTGCCTTAAAAGTTAAGGGTAGATTTAAACCTTGCACGTAAAATTAGGCACCATAATTGTCTCAAAATTGATGCCACCAAGATTTTATACATTGAAATAGATAGTATATATGAAGTAAAAATAATATACATAAATGATTAAGTCAGTATGCATTTAGTTCATCAACAAACATAGGCTTCAGGTAAAAATAAAAAAAATTAGAAAATCACAATGTCAACTGAATTTAGCTTTCCAAGAATGTTTTAATTTAATTTTTTTTAGAAAAAACAACCATACGAGTATGGACTGTATTATAAACAACCATACGAGTATGGCCCACATCCGCAGACCGGTGTTTTTGGGCCTGCCGATCCCTCTTTTGGTGCTGGTGCAAGTACTGATCATGTTCGTGCTCAGTTCTCAGGTGCTGCCCCTTCTACTGTGCTGAACGAGACTATCTATTTGGTCTTCAGATGCTATTGTCTTGGACGCCTAATCTAATTTGTCAATAAATCTTTGTTCATATTTCGTGGGCGGAATTGCTTCTTTGGAAAAATGCAAATCGGAATATTTTTATCATAAATTTGAAACTCAAGTCATGCGAGGATGCTTATGCGTTATCGTATATCATGCTTTTGCCATGTACATGGTCTAATTCAACAGTTAAGTTCTAGTTTTCAAATTGCCTTATTTTACAGCTGTCATAATTCATAACAGAAGAAAAATACATATATCATCTTAGCTCTATAACTTGACGTCAGTATCTCAACCAAACCTTTCAAAAGTTAAATCCAAACTACCAATCTTTTTCAACAAATTTTGAGGATGCGCGGTATTTGCCAACTTCTCATGAAAAACAGGGCGTAGAATTGAAGGTAGATTTATAACATTCTCATCAACAACTTCTCTTGAAAGAAGAATTCATTTTTTTAAAATCATAGTTGGGATACATATAGATATCATAACCTCGACAATCAATCCACATTATTTGTCGGTCAAAAGATCTTCATCAAATATATATATATATATATATATATATATATATATATATCAGCGTAACTGAAACACGATAGGCAACTTCACTAAGTTGATGTAAATTTAAACTGTTATACACAATCTTGCAAAACATGATATTGCTGACCTTCTCAGTTCTCGTGTTGTTGCATGCATCTAAATCAAGTTAGCAAGCTAGTTAAGTTATTAAAATGCTATCATGAACATAAGCTACCTAATAACATATAAAGAAAATAAATAAATCTCCACTGTGACTAAAGAGAGTTTTATGAACGTCTATTCCTAATATTTTGAATCAATGTAGTCAATAAAGTTGTTATACATTTATCTTTACAGATTTGCATCATATAAAATATTTTCACACAATCCTAATACAATAGGAAACTTCAACTAGTTTGTTATATATGAATTTGTCATACAAATAACCTTGCAAAACATGCTATTACCATTCTTCTTAGTTCTCGAATTTGTGTATGCATCTAAAATAAGTTGACAGCTACTTTAGCTATTAAACGGCAAAGAAAATAAATGAAGCTTGGCAAAAGAAAGTTTTATGTGGCATTGAATATACACAACCTAATCTACTGTATTTTGCATTGAGTAGCATAAAAGTATATTTCAACTATGCAACACAAACAAACAAAAAAATAAAAAAATTAAACTTTGTTTCGTAATATATTTATCTTCATAGTTTTTTTCTATTGTAAAAAGGCATATGTAATTAAAGTTAGAAGTTCATATAATTTTCTATAAAAAAACCCTTTCCAAACACGATAAGACAACAACTTGGTAAACAAAACACATTCAGATCTTTCAATCAAGTATGATACAATCATAAACACATATTGACCTGAAATTCTGAACCAAGACCAACATGAACCTAGCATAGATGATAATACGGTGTGCTCTTATCTTGATAACAGAAATGGTGTTTTCTTATCTTGATGCAATATATTATGTTAAGAATACCACATTCTTATTATAATGTTATATATTTTGTTATGATTTAATGTGTTATCATGTTCAGGGCTGGCCAAAAGAATCGATTGACCAACTCCTCTTGATTTTTCCCATATAATTATGTAATATGTCAACTTCTATATATTTTTTCTCTTGATATCACGAACAATGTCACATTACAGCCTACAAAGTATCAACTTTTCGTACAAAACCCATTACATTAAGTAGGTTACAATATTTATTTAAGTTTAAGAAAAAATACAAAGCAAAATACTACTTATCATACAAAATAAAAGTCAAACTCTCTACAACTAATTCTAAGGAAAATACTTCTTTCCCTTATCTTATACTTATATTTCTAACATAATACACAAAATCATTTTTTCCCCAAGTTTGGAGATTGTAATAAAAATTTAATAACATTCGGGCAATGTTGTAATAATTTCAATTATAAGGTGTATTTGCATTCACAGAACGCTTAAATATGAGTGAAGCATTCACTAATCACAAATGAATTTAAAAAGCATAATGTGAGATGATCAAATTTCTATACAATTACCATGTAATGGGCAGAGGAGAAATATAAAATGATACAGGGTTGATTGCTAATGATTGTTATTAATAACATAATTGATTTGTACCAACAAATTTGCAGTTATAAGACGGATCACTAATAGAATTGTTGATGCTAGATACAGTAAATGGTTTCCGGTAACATAGCAAGATATTATGCATATAACTAAGTAATATAAAATAAAAATTAACATAGAATTTTTTTCTTCATCCAAACAACTTAATGTTAACTTCAAAAAAGTTCAAAATGAGTAATAACAAGAATAACAATACCTTCACTGCCCATAAGAAAAGCCTGTGCAAAAAGCTTGACTATCATGAATGCTTGCACAGTCAAATTGTACCAGCATAGCTCCCATCACCGATGACATTGAATGTTGGGACTGGTACAAGGAGCTCCATCGTTCTTGAAATTTCTTGAATATCATTGTACAGATTATTCTTTTAGCTCTTGATCAAGTCCTACATACACCTAGAGAGAACACAAGAATGTCATTTGCTCCAAGTTTTGATTTATCTAGAGATCCATCTATCTAAAGCATTAGTGCATCAATCTCAGCTTCATTTCTTGGTTAAAGAAGACAATATGCTATTAAGATATTATATTCAAAACATAAGTTTGGATTAATGAAATCGACGATCTTTCAGTTTAGAACAATTGTTTAGATAAGTTAGTCCTTTCCGCGCACTGAGCAATCCAACAACAAATCATGTCAGTTTTTTTCCTTTTAATCTTTGTAATTATTATTTTCAAACAACTGTATTTCATTTCTGAAGCAATAGGTGTGGACAAGGCATGATGAACAAATGAAGCGAGCAATGCTTTCATCAAGCAAGCAAATCAAGACGTTCAAATAAATCGAGTAATGATTCAATTCAACTGAATTGAAGAAAAATCAGATTGCTAAGACAATGATTTGTTTATAAAAAAACACACTCCAACGTACCTATAACTTTGACGATGGCAAGGCAACGGCGGTGAGCACAAGGGCCGCGAGCGCAACGGTCGAGAGCGGTAGTGGCGGCGAGCGGCAACGGCGGCGAGCGACAACGGAGGCGAGCAAACATGGTTTAATTTCCTGGATGGAAACGGTGGAGGGTAGCGGGATGAGGTTAGGGTTTAGGTTTAAGAATAGGAATAGGAAATTTTGCGGCCAATTTACGTTATTTAATATAAAATGAGCGGTCAATGAAAATGAGGGAGGGAAATCGAAATTATGTAAAGCAGAAAAATAATGTGGGGGAGACAACTGTCGAAAACAGTTGTTATAAATAGATATCTACAACTGGCAAAAATTAAGCAGTTGTAACCGATCGCACATTACAACTGCTGCATAAATAAAGTTGTTAAAAGTGCCTTTGTTACAACTGCTAACATAAACAGTTGTTACAGAATACCTATTACAAGTGTCCGTTTGTGTTGGTTGTAGAGGAAAAGTTGTAATATGATTGTTTTGTTGTAGTGACAATTAGTTATGTCATTCTTTTTTTTCTTTTCTTGAAATAGAAAGATTATAGAGCCAAAACTCAAAAGGTCAAAGGAGAAAAACGTCATCCCAATAGATAGATGTGGTTAAAAACCAACCTTTTCCGTGACGTATACAAGCTAAATTTTGGAAAAATTACAGGTGCTGTAAGAAGAAGAAGGCAGAAGGCAGATGTTTGTTTTTAATTTTTCTAAAGCGTAATTAGTCAGATAATTATACGTTCAAGTCTGTATGCTAACAATAAACTTAGAACAGCAGATAGGAATAACAAAATAAGAATAAA
The DNA here is from genome assembly GCA_030737815.1 of Allium fistulosum. NCBI lineage: Eukaryota > Viridiplantae > Streptophyta > Magnoliopsida > Asparagales > Amaryllidaceae > Allium > Allium fistulosum. The sequence continues at coordinate 536,329,280 of CM060901.1, read as the reverse complement.
AGAATAGGAACAGATGATAACAAACAATGAAGATAAATTACAAAGAATGAAGGAATGGCTCCGGGACGTAGATCTAAAACAATAGCCTCGCATATGATATGTCCACCGTAGAAATAATTATAGACAAAAAGAATAGGATAATAAGCATCCACAGGCCTACAGTAGTATCATGACGGCCAAAAGGGCAGAAGAAACGACGACGAATCCACCAGAAATAGATCCGACGGCGGAAGTTGGTGCCTCAGCAGGTGCGTTGGCGATCGAAGAAGGCGTCATGGCCGAGGCCTGAGCAGGAGGCGAGCTTACCGGAGCAGACGGTGAGTTTACCGGAGCGGCGGACGGTGTAGAAACGGGTGCGAATTTGGGTGAAGAAGCGGGCGCCATTTTGGGTGCAGGTGAGATCTTGGGTGAAGAAGTGGGCGCTGCAGTGGGAGACTGAGCAAGCGATGATACAGCGAGGAATAAGAAGAAGATTACGAAGATGTTCTGAGAGCAAGCCATTATTTTATACTTATTTCTGTAGAGAAAAGGGATGATTTATCAGGAAGATGAACAATTAGAGCTAGGTTTGAATGAATGTGGAGATACTGGAAGAGGTGAGGTTATATACAGGGGGAGAAACGAGTGAAAATATTTAAAAGAAAAAGTGATCGTCGGTTTAAAAGAAAAAGTAATCATGGGTTTGGTGAAAATAATAAACAGCTCATTCAATCGCTGGAATGAGTCGATGGAGTAGCGTGTCTGCGAGTCCAGATCATTACCATTGCATTGAAACAGTACATCGCCTGCCATGCTCCTTCTATTAAAGTATTTTGTAGGTGATCCACCAAGTAAACTTATCATTTTGACGTAAATTTGACGTTAATTACCATTTTCTGACCGAATAACTACGTTTTAGATATCCAAAGCAATATTTTGAAAATAAATGATTTCTGAAGTATGTTATCGTTTTGAGAAAATATTATTGTTGTGAGAAATAGAGATAAAAGTATTTTTATAATAAACAATAGTAAGGTGATTTTAAACTTAAGAGAAACTAATAGATGTAAATACATTATTTCGGACTGTTGTAACATATGTCATTAATTGTTGTTTGAAATTACCATACATGTTTGTTGTGTGAAGATGGAATCGCATTAGGACGAGTTATGCAATATTTTAACCCTACCACTACGTGAATGCTGTGTAACTAATTATGGTTCTGTTGTACTGCCGACATTGATGTTTGTGTTACTAATATAGAATAGTTAGTACACATTTGACGAGTTTGATGTTTGTGTTACTAATATAGAGTACCTAATGCACATTTGATGTTGTGTTACTGGTATGGAGTGACGAATACACATTTGGTGGATTTATACTCGCATCTATGTTATTGATGTTGTGTTACTAATAATTGATGATCAGTACAAATTTGATGGCATCTGTTGTTGTTATTTGATATTCGGAATTGACATTGAGAATTATTAAATTCGTGTGATGTTTAATGGTTATGTGTTGATATTACTATTGCTACATCTGCAAGTTGTTGACTTGGCATATTTCTGTTTATCATAGTTACATTGTTTATTGATTTAGTAATGATTGATGTATTGGAAATGTAATGTTGATTCGAATGTATTGGATCTTGTACGATATTCGTTTGTTGAGATAATACATGTATTGTTGTTTTATACTCAGGGCCCTAGCCCAAAATTATTTTGGTTGCCCCTAAATGAAATTTTTTATTTTTTTATTATTTTTTGTGTGTTTAAACTTAAGTATGCTGTCAAATAAAAAGATACAACACAACAATTTTCCATACAAAAACCACTAAAACAAGTAGAGTTATATAAAGTTAAATTAACTTTTCATACAAAAACCACTACATAAAGCGGAGAAATACGAAGTTCCATACAAAATATAAAACTTGTTCAAAGAAATATACTTTGCCTTGCATTTTTTGTAGCGAATTCTTCAATCAAATTGCCACAATCTAGTTTCTTCGAAAACTCACTTTCAATTGAGATCGTTGCTAATCCATTCAATCGCTCTTGTGACATGGTCGTTCGAAGATAATTTTTGATTAATTTCAATTTGGAAAAACTTCATTCCGCCGAAGCAACGGTAACCGAAATTGTTAGTAAAATCCGATAAGCAACCCATGCACATTGAAAACCACCATCATCTACATAAGATTTTATAAAATCAAGAATATCAACCGACTTAGTTATTTCCTTAGGTAACATACTTTGCAAAGCTCCCAGATCTTGAAATAGATCTTTTCCATAAATATCGCATTATCGGTTGTGTTTCAAATAACCTTCTAAGCAAATACAATGTTTCATCAACTCATCTTTACTAATATGCATGAACTTTGCATTTAATAAAAATCCAAATTTTTTATCATAAAGCTCAAATTGTTGAAAACGGTCTTTTAAAGATGTAAGAGCTTGATCTATGATGTAAATGAAGTATGCGACTCTAAAATTCTCTTTCGGTGATTGGTCTTCTTCGCCATTAATTCCAAGATCCTCATCAAAATGCCTCTTCCTACGAGAAAATCTTTTCACCTCAAACATTGGTTCAATATCAACATCGATTGCAAGTTCTTTGGCTTCTTTCATCATTCCTTCAAAACCATATTTTATAAAGTTTTGAAAGAATAGAATTAGTTCTTTTAATCTTATGATTGCATCTTCTAAATTCATATCTTTATGTTGAAGTATTTTACTAACTTGATTCACTTTATCCAATAACTTGAACCAAATACAAAGGCTAATAAAAAACTCAAATTTCTCTAAAACATTCAAACATAAACCTTTAGCTTCCGCCATCACAATATCCTCTTTAGAAATCTTGGCAATTTCAACCAAAGCATCTCTTAACATTGGCGCTTGAAATCGAATAGCTCTCACACTTTCAACATGACTTTCCCATCGTGTAACCGACAATGATTTTGGTGTTAAACCATTTACATATTTCTTAAGAACATCCCATCGATGAGTGGATCCCGAAAATAATGTATAATTTTTTTGCATATATGCAAAAAAAAAATCTAGCTTTAACACAAGATTTAGCATATCACATAATGCAAGATTTAAACTATGACATCTGCATGGCACATAAAACACTCAGGGATTTTTATCAACAAGTCTTTTTTGTACACCTTGATGCTTACCTTTCATATTAGACCCATTATCGTAACCTTGACCTCTTATATCATCAATATTAAGTTTAAGTTCATTCAAAATATTTTCAAGCTGCTTGAAATGGCCAAGTCCTGATGTATCATCAACAACTATAAATCCAAGAAAAAACTCTTTCACCTTATCGAAATCTTCAATATCAACACACCTTATGGTAATTGACATTTGTTCTTCGTGGCCAATATCCGAAGTACAATCAAGCATAACCGAGAAATATTTTGCTTTTGAGATCTTTTTTATTATTTTTGTTTTGATCTCATTAGATAATAAAATTATTATCTCATTTTGAATTTTATGACTAAGATAATGATGTTGAATTTCTTTATTCACCACACGTCGAAGATGGTCTTTCATAATGGGATCAAACTCCGCAAGAAACTCAATAAGTTGGCAAAAAAGTCCATTATTCTCTTCATAAACCTTCTCATTACTTCCACGAAATGGTAAATTATTTCGAGAAAGTGTTTTAACAACCTCAATTATTCGAATCAATATCATCTTCCAATGATCTTTCTCTTTATCAATTTGAGCTTGCATATTTTTATCAACCGTTGCTTTTAATTTTAGTCTTTTTTGCAAATCAACCCGCTTCACAATGTTTTCACAATGTTCCGGATTAGTTTCATGCTCTCTAAGTTTTGATGGAAGATTATGCCAATCATCAATTCCATCTTCCAACAATTTTCTCAACATCACTTTATTTTTAAATAACTTGCAACAAAAGCAAAATACTTTATTCGATGCATTTGAGTATACAAGCCACTTCCTTTCATGCTCCTCTCCATTTGGAAAACGACGAATATAATGCTTAGATGAAAAGCTTCTATTTCTCCCATCCTTTATAACACTCGAAAATTTATCATTTAATTTGGATATTTTAATGGGACCTCTTTAAATGATAATTGTTCGTTTTGTATCGCTCATAGTACCCCCACAAACCCGAATCGTGAATTACATCCGCATCTTTATCAAAATCAAGTATACTTTCATCATTTATCTCCTCATTTACATGTTCTTCATTATCCATTTCTTCATCATCAATTACATCCACGTTAATGCCCTCATTTTCAATTTCATCCTCAACAACATTATCAATATTTTCATTAATAGCTTCACTATCTTCTTCAACTTGACGAGAATTTTGTGATTTTTGTGTTTTCACATTAAAGAGTTTAGAGATTGAGCCCACCATTGATGAAGCCATTGCATCATGACGTTGTTTTACCTGTCGATTAAAAGCTCCGGAATTTTATTTTCTAAATCTCAGAAGATTTTTATCGCCTTCTTTTTTCGACATATTATCTATTAATAAAACATTAAAATATGTATTAGTTTTGCTAAACCTACATGAAACAATGTTTCGGATTGAAATTAAAATTATTTAATGTATATGTAAGGGTTTCACTAAAAAAAACAATCAAAATTAGGTAATTTAAAGCAACAATCAAAATTGGGTAATTTGCAGGCATAGTGATTATTGATTAGTGCAGCAATCAAATGAATCAATGAATCAGCAATCAAATGAATCTTTGGTTGGTTAATTACTATTAATAATTGTTGCAAGATGTTTGCTTTCTTTTTTCTTTTTTCAGAAATAACAATTGATGTCAATGTGAAGATCAAAAAAATAAAATAAAAATGCTATGACAGTTCAAAGATTCAAAGATCCAAAATTCACCTGACAAGAGGCAGTCTTGGCTAGATGCGGGGGCAAGTCATAGGCGCAGGAGGCAACAGGCAGTGGCACCGGCACGCTGGCAGCAGGCGGTGGCAGGCGGCAACAGGCAGGGGACGAGATTCTAGGTTGCCCTAATTCACGAGATTATGAAATAGTAAGCGTCTAACTGTCTAAGCCCTAGATTGTAAACGTAATTATGTAAACAGCATTAGAAAAATTGTTGCCCCACTTGGGCTGGGTTGCCCGAGCCTAGGGGCTTAGTGGGCTTGCCCCTGGGCTGGCTGTGTTTATACCATTGTGAGGTTTTCCCATTTTGTTCATACTTTAGAATTTAAATTATGTAGCCAATGGCCCGTTATTTTTTATATTTGAAATTAGTGTGCCAGCGTATTTGATGGTGTTTGTAACTAATTTTAGATGTCAAGGATAGTGGAGCACCATAATTTCGCAAAAGAATTACCATCCAAATATATGATAAAGAGGACTAGCAATCTATGCCTAGAGTGGATATAAAACTTCAATATGGTACAACATCTTACTAACAACCAAAAAATCCGATAATGCACGAAAAGCATCACCAAAAGAAACCACACAAGTTGCTCAAGGCAACCACTAAGTAGATAGTCAACTCATATCACTTCAGCAATACATGCTTTTAAGTATACAATAATAGCATGCTCAACTCATATCACTTTACAACTTTTTATTACCCATTGAGTCTAGTTCTTGGGATCTTCAGTTATTAGGTCAGGTTACCATTGTGTGTGACTCAACAATCTAAGGGCAATAGTCCTATTCTTTTAGATGTAGAAATGACTTTCTCTTTGTCCAGTCCTTTCGTCAAAGGATCCATCAAATTCTCATCAGTGTGTACATGATCCGCTCTTACGGATCCTGAAGCGATATACTCTCTTACAGTAGTATGCTTACGACGAATTTGTCGTCTCTTACTGTTGTGATAATGGTTCTTAACTTTTGCAAATAGTTGTGGCACTATCACAATGGATCAACATAGTTGTGTCGGTTTTTCATATAAAGGGATCTCAGCCAGCAGATTTCTTAAGTAATCTGCTTCTTCACCAGCATTAGCTAGTTCTGTCATTTCTGACTCCATAGTGGATTGAGCAAGATAGTCTATTTCTTATATTTCCAAAAAACAGCTCCTCCTGCAATACTGAAAATATATCCACTAGTAGCTTTGGAACCATATGATAAAGTATTCCAATCTCATCATTGTATTCTTCAAGGACAACGGCAAACTTCTGATATTGTAATTCAAGGTTTATAGTTCTTTTAAGGTATTTAATGACCCTTTCAATAGCATGTCAATGCTCTATACTAGGTCTGCTAGTAAACCTGCATAATAATCCCACAACATACGGGTCTAGCACAATTATATGTTATTTGTGTATATTATTGTTGTTCATACAAATTTATACTAAAAATTTAACAACTGTTCGTAATTGCAATTAATTAATTAATTTACCAGGTCCTCACGATGGTGCTGAAATGATTTCGAGCCACCATGGTGTGTGACTGGATTTTTCTGCCTATTCGCAGAGTTCCTGTCCGACTCTGCCTGCAAATTAAAAATTAAGACTATATTTATAGGTATACATTATGTATTATGTACTGAATAAATTAAAGTGATATATAATAGACTTACCTTGAATTAGTCGCTACTCCACCATGCGATCCAAGCATCCCAGACGCTGGCGCCCATCCAGCTTGGCTTCTTCCCAATTTTTCTTATGGTAGACATCGTATCCCTATAATTCTTTAGCACTTTTGAGTTCCAATGGCGCTGGCAAAGAGACACGTCCTCCTCTTGTAAGTCTACTACCCCATGTATATATGTTGAAAAAATATAAGTTATACATTTATACGTAAGCAGCAAATTGTAAAGTGATTATATATAATGGTATATAATTTTACACTTACCAGGAAGTCCTGCCATATGCTCTCCCGTACATGGTCTGGGATCCTGCTCCACTTCGGCTAGCATGCAATCATACGGCTCATGTATACCTCCTTCGATATGCTGAGAACAATGTTAGAAGGCTCAAGCTCAAAACCCCTGCATTAAATATGATACAGACAAATCATGACTAATATATCATACAAAATATTTAAAATGCTGAAGTAAATTTAATACTTACGAGCCATTAGCTTTCGGTAGCAATCTAACTACCGTATGTGGCGCCTCCTGCGAAGGGCCGCTGCCATAACCACCGCTGCGACCTGTCCCTCTCTGAGACGCAGAGGGGGAACCAGACTATGAAGAACTCCGCCGCCTAAAGAAGGACATCTGTAATACTTGTTACATACATAATATTTTATTATGGCAGAACATATCATTCAATTATGAGTAAACATATGAAGATTTAACATCAATAATCGCATGTAACATACAAAAAAAGTGTAACATCAATACTCTCATAAATTACATTTTTCCAACATGTATACTATTAAATTAGTCCTCATCATTTTCTTATTCAGACTCGGTCTCGTACTCTATATTGTTTTCCTCTGTGGTCTCAAATGTTTCTACTAATATATTTGATTCATCATTTAGAGGTCCTAAATCGGTTTCTACTAATACATAATCCCACATCAGCGTGAGGATCTAGTAAATTTATTAATTACAATTATAAACAGTTATTAGCTTATGTAATTTTGTATAAACAACAGTAATACGTACTAATTATTTCAAAAAAGAGAGAGCAACGGTCCCGTCTTCTATATGAACGTATTTGCTCATACTCATGTCACCAAGCAGACAAACGAAGATGGCTCAATATCGTACACATGGAGTGACAATAAAATTTACAGAAGCACGAGCATAGATGTTGGAGGGATCATGACAGGATTTGTTGACCACTGATGAGGAAGACATGATTTTTTGTTGGGGAATTTCTTTAGGAAGAAGAAGGAGGGAGAAACTTCTAATTTGCTAATGGAGATTGAGACAATATTTTGTAAAGGAGGAAATAAACTTTACTTTCTTTGCACTTTTCTTTTTTACTTGCCGACAAATACATTTGCATGCTTGCATACAAATGAGAGAAATCATTCATATTTTATAGTTGTACATCTCCTAGATGGATTGTAGAGATGTATTCAATTCTATGGATGATAAAAACTCTCTAGAGTTTTCTTCAACTCTCCTGAATAATCTGTTCTCTAGGTTTTGTCAGATTCCTGATTAGAAAACTCTAGTTTTTTCTTTCATGGTTGATTTGGCATTTTCATAAATTGAGAGACTAAAATTGTTAGCAAAATCAATGTTTCCTAAAAACCAAGTTTATTTCCAACATTTTTGAGTCCATCATAGAATCCACATCGCGAAATAGGCGTTATGCTTTTGGGAGCCAAGAGGTAATTTCTAAAAATTTACTAATTTATAAGTTTAAACCAATAATCAAAAAAATTTGTCATAGAAAAATATATCATTAATGTTTTAACAAATGATTATGTTTACTTATTTGTTCCTTCTTAATTTACACTAGCCACTAAAATACATTCATGATTTTTTTGACATATCTCTTGATTATCTATAGGCTAGGTCCTCGCAGAAAGCATATTAAAAAGCTCAGGACAAAGAAGAGATCGCGGAGCTTAGTGCTGTGATCGCAGAGCTGTAGGAGAAAAAGCACCGTCGTGCTGCAGAGATGGCGTAGTTGAACCAGCGCTTGGCTGAGGTGCAGCAGCATGAGTCATTTCCTTCGTCGAGTGGTTTCGGAGCCGACGATAAGTCTTGATGTGTATGTCACTTTGCGTTTATGTTTGGACATTTTAAAATTGATGTATTTGGATATGGTTAACACATTTTGACGCTATGTTGGATGTTGATTGTATATAGTGGATGTTGGATGTTGATTATTTAGTGTATTATTTTTTTTTTTGTTTTAAGTATGGAATTGGTGGGATTTGAGTTGTATATGGGATATAAGTTGATTATGTGTTGCTTGAGTTTGAATATTGGATATATGTGAAATTGAGTTTTGATATGTATGTGTAACATAGGCATCGAATAATTGCAGGAATATAAAAAAAGTTGCTCACAGTTTCGACGGTTTTCGACGGCTCAAAGGAATGTTTGGACACCACGTGGGCACCGAAAACCGTCACAAAACCGTCGGAAAGTGCCGTGAGTAGCCGTCGCTAAATAGTCGTCGGTACCGTCGCTAAATAGCCGTTGATACCGTCGCCAACCAAAGGAAAGCGCGTATGCCATAGCGATGGCTTTTCCAACGGCTAGCGACGGCCGCCGACAGCTAGCAGTCGTCGGAAATGACTGTTGTTCTAGTAGTGGATGAGTTAATATTTTATTCTAGTGGACGTTTATTTAAAGGCCGACCTCCTTATTCAAAGGACAACCTGCTTCTATTATACACACCGAGGACAACTTCCAAATTTCAGTTGGATTAAGTTAGGAACTTTTGAACCAAGCACGCTCATAGAGATTTAAAAATGATATAAAAAAATTTCGAAAACCTCTTTTTGATTAATGTGAGCAAAAAGAATATATGAAAAAATAGCGCGAAGAAAGAAAATGTATGTAGTGTTGTTTAGGGTGGGCATAAACTTCAAATTCTTTCACAAAAACTCTAAACATAGCTAGTGCTAAATAGAAGCAAAACTGGATAAAAAGTTATTATTGTTTTCTCTATTTATTTCATATTTAGTTTATAGTTTATGGATAAAAGTTTAATTAGCTTTACATTACCAATTTGAACAACCTTTTATATTTTTTAAGAATTTTAATTTGATGGTATTTTAAGGAGTTATTGCTAATGTAACTAAAAATATATTTTAGTTGTATTTTTTTAATAAAACAATGAGGCATGTATAATATTTTATCCTCAAGTATAATTGCCAAGATGAGTTAATATTTTATTCTAGTGGATATTTATTTAAAGGCTAACCTTTTTATTCAGAGGACAACCAATTTCCATTACACACTAGGATAACTTTCAAATTTCAATTGGATTATAAGTTAGGAATTTTTGAACCAAGCATGCTCATAGACATTTCACAAATAATATAAACAAATTTCGAAAACATTTTCTTTTTTATTAATGTGAGCAAAAAGAATGTATGAAAAACCAGTGTGAAGAGGAAAATGTATTTAGTTTTGTTATCTACAAATAATATATTTTCAAACGCTAAATGGGAATAGCTATGTAACAAAAATAGAATATTTTTGTAAATGTTAAGTGCAAATAACTTTATTGGCTAAAAGTAACATAGTTTAACAAATTCAAAATGAACATAGCCTTATTCAACCGACAAACTATAATGCAAAATCAGCTTTACAAAATAATAGCTACAAGTAAATTTAAAGCTAAAGTTATATTTGACTTATAGAAAGGATAGTTATTAGTAGCCTTTTCTATACGGAAGAATGCTAAAAGATTTAGGGTGTTACTACAATACCCACATAAACGCTAACTAACGTCACTTAAAAATTTAATAAAAGTAAACGTTGCTCCGCTTCCTCAATACCCAACCTCTTTAGTATGCAGTGCCACTTCCAGACCAATGCAGCCGCAACCATCCTTCTCGGTACTTGAACCTGCGACCAAACTCTTCGTACATGAATGCACAACCAGCTTCTCCGCCTACAATTGCGATTATTAGGTAATTGAAATGTCACTTTAGCTTTCAACATATACCAAAAAATTGCCTTTTTTTGAATTTTTAACTTTTATTTAATCCTTGGGTTTTGCATTGCGTTGAATTGAATAAATGGGCAACATAAATGTTTTGGTTTCAAAAAGTTTAGAATCCGAGTTCATCATTTTGCTTTCTTAGGGATATACTAGTCATTATATTATAGTTTATAATGGGTATATATGTACAATTTTTTTTTCTGAAATGGTACTTAGATACAACATGTCACTGGGACAACAAACAACAAATCATGTGTCAATAAATGTTCTAATCACGCTACGCAAGTTTCGAAATTTTGACCTCTCGCATCAAAGTCGAATCACTTAACCACTGGGGCAATGGTGCTTGTCACACACAAAATATTATTATTCATGAAATATAAAGTAATTTATGCTGTTTGTATAAAGAATTTGATTCATTCAATTGTATGAACTCCAGTTTGATAAGAACAATTTCCTTTCCAGTGAGGAAGATATGGAGATATTGTAGTGATTTAGAGTTTTGTTTTTCTTATTAGTTTTGCATATGAGGTGATTCAAGCATAACATTTCCTCGATTGATGCTTGTAAATGTGATGTTTTGGAATATTTAAAAGAAGAAAAAAATGTTTACATTTTACGATAAAACAATAACTTTTTGGACTATTTAAAAGAAAAGTGCGTCAGCCAAGCTAAGTAATTAAGTAGATTAATTATTTGCTTCATTATGTTGTTTTTATTGTTTTGATTTCTTTAAAAGATTGTTAAGCAAGGAGATGGTTTTTGTCTCCTTGGTAGCCAATTTATGTCTAGTGTGGAAAAAGAATTAAGAAAGTTTAATTTTGTTTTGTTGTTATATTGGTCATGAAGAGATCGGTAGTGTATGGTTTATTCTAAGAAAACCATACATGCATACATATGCAGAATCTTAGATAGTGTTTGGTTTGTTATTTTTAGTTTTTGGTTTTCGTTCATACAAAAATGCACACGACGCATTTATATTGTCGAAAATGACCAATTTAGCAAATAAAGTTAATATACAGAATATAAAACAATTTTTTTTATTTTCCCGCGTTTTGGAAAATAACACAAGCACGTGAAACAATATATTCTTCAGTTGTCCCTCTATCCCCTTCGTTCTCTCATCCGTCTTTCTTTCATCTCTTCCGCCGTACCTACATTCTTCTCATAGTCGAGATACATATTGAAAATCGAAAATACAAAATTCGTTTTTAAACCAAACACTACATTTCTAATTACTAGACAAATTTCGAGTGTTAGAACTGGGCAAGTATATACAAACATGCAAAATTATCCTAATTCATTGGACAAATTTGAATAATTTAGCCATCGTATTTTGTATGAGATATGTCTGGACTCGGCTCTTGTTCGTACTTTTCTTCATCTTGCTTCAGCTCTGCCTCTTTTGTTGCATCTTGCTTTGATATTTCCTCTTTTATTGTTTCATTGATAAGGTCTTTTCTTCTGTGACTGTTTCAGCCTCAGCAACACTAATCACAATTGTAGGCATAGTTAAAACAAGAAGTCCATGTTGTAAAATTTTCAAATAATTTTTTGGGGCTTTGGGTTTTTGATTTGGAAGAGAAGAAGTAAAGAGGAAGAAGAGATATTAGTCCCACATGGTAGAAAGTTATACAAAATGTTTGTATAAATATAGTTTTCTCATGTGGATGTTGGGGCCTTGGGGCTCCCACATGTTTGCTTTGCTGTGAGGAGAGAAGTCATGCAACACCACACGCACGCCGCCGCTGTCCGTCCGTCCGACCGGGTTTCGGGTTCGGATCCGAAAATATTTTTGGATCATATGTAAACAGTAACGGGTCGGATTTCAGCCCGTTAAGGACCCAAAACCGAAATTTCTAAACTTGAATTAATGACGGGAAATTGTAACGTTTTATTGCAAACGGTTGTGACGCTTGGCGAATAGGCACCTCTCTACCACTATAAATAGTGACGCCCAGAAATCGTTGAGAATTATTACCAGTCTGATTCTTCTTCTTCTTCATAGAGCAATTTTGCGACACCGGAACTTCGTCGCCATTACTCTGTTTTGTGACGCCTCCAAGGTGTTGCAAATTCAGAAAACGTTGCAGAATTGCTCTCTTCTTCATCTCCATTCTATTCTATACAAATTGCATCATCAGAAACCATTGCTAAAGTGTTCTTGGTCGGATCAAAGGTGTGCAAACTTTGAATCCGATTACGCTATTATAGGGCTTCATTGAATCCTGAAAGTCGATAGTTCGATAACCCGTTTGTACCTGGTGGGTTGAACTATTGTCTGAAAGAATCTATTCCATAGATCCTTAAAGTCAGAAGTACAACATTATCTTCATCGCAATCGCCATCAAATTTGTCTCGAACCGCAAAATCCCCAACAAATTTCAGACAATATACTTCAACCATGGAAGGTTCGAGTGCTCTACAAGTTATGAATCAACATCTAACTCGATTAGAGCATTTTGATGGCGACAATTTCACTCGTTGGCAAAAGACGATGAAATTTTTCTTGGTCACCGTCAAGTTGTTCTACATTTTGGAAGATGACTTGGAAGTAATCCCGGAGGAAACTGATAAGGATGATGCTGCTCTAAAGGCTAGACGTGCAAAGTGCAAAGAGGACGATTTTCTATGCAGAGGTCATATTCTGAATGCGCTATCTACCCGAGTCTACAATGCTCATAGGACCTTGGAAACAGCGAAGGCACTCTGAACTGCACTGGAGAATAAGTACCGCATATCCGAGGCAAGTAATAAAAAGTTTCTTATTTCCAATTTTATGGATTTCAAAATGGTCACCAATAAGTCCATAATTGGACAAGTAAGCGAAATCTTACTGTTGGTGAATCAGCTTAAAGATGCTGGAATTGATCTCCCTGAATCTTTTGTTGTTGGAGTTATAATTTTGAGACTTCCGCATAGTTGGAATGATTATAAGAAAAAGATGAATCATGCGGAAACGGATTATAATTTATACAGTTTACAGCGTCATCTTCGTATTGAAGAAGACTCTCGCAAACGCGATCTAGATGATAATCCGCAAACCGAGTCCCATTCTAAGGCAAATAATGTTGAAATTACTAATATGTTAAAGCCAAAGAATGAGACATAGTTTAAGAAGAAAAATCATTCCCAAATCAACAACAAAAAGAAAGGTGCTTGTTATTTTTGTAACAAGCCCGGCCACTATGCCCGAGACTGCCGTCTGCGGAAGAAACAACAAAAAGTGAATGTGGTCGAAGACTCGCTTGTGGCTGTAGTGCAAGAGGCGAACTCCGTTAGCGGCAATGATAATGATTGGTGGTTCGATACTGGAGCAACCATTCATATTTGCAAAGACCGTAATCTTTTCAAGTGTTACGAAGAAAATAAAGGAGAAGCCGACGAAGTTATTGGAGCAAATAAGGTTCCAAGTAAAGTTCTGGGAAAAGGCACTATAGAACTTCTTTTCACCTCTGGAAAAGTTCTTACATTAATAAATGTATTTTATGTACCTGATATGTGTAAGAATTTGGTCTCTGGATACCTTCTTAACAAAGGAGGATTCAAGATGGTGTATGAGTCTGATAAGCTAGTGTTGTCTAAGAATGGTAGATTCATTGGACAGGGATACTCTTGTAACGGCATGATTAAGTTGAATCTAATAAAGAAATCTTCTGTTTATATTGTTGATTCTGTTAATTTATGGCATGATAGATTAGGACATGTTAATTATAATTCCATTAAAAATATGCATAAATTAGGATTAATTTCTGATTGTGATTTCAATACCATCTCTAAATGTGAAATATGTGTTCAAGCAAAAATACACCGAAAATCCTTTAAATCCGTAGAAAGGAAAACTAGTTTGCTTGATTTGGTATATAGTGATGTGGGTGACTTAAAAAGTCATATCACCTATGGTGGTAACCAATACTATATAACATTCATTGATGATTATACTAGATATGCATATATATATATATATATATATATATATCTAATGAAAACTAAAGATGAGGCTTTTGATAAATTCAAAATTTACAAAGCAGAGGTCGAAACACAATTAGGAGTTAAAATTAAAATATTACATTCAGATCGTGGTGGTGAATATTTCTCAAATGAATTCATCTTGTTTTGTAAACAACAAGGTATAGTTCACCAATGTACTACCCCATATACACCACAACAAAATGGTGTTGCTGAAAGGAAGAATAGAACTTTAGTAGAAATGGTTAATGCCATGCTCATAAGTTCTAATTTACCTTATAACCTATGGGGTGATGCTATGTTATTTGCATGTTATATTTTAAATAGAGTACCACTTAAAAAGAATAATATTTCCCCTTATGAATTATGGTTTAATAGAAAACCTAACCTAACTAGACTTAAAGTTTGGGGTTGCTTAGCATATGTTAGAAAACTAGACCCTAAACGACCAAAATTAGGAAATAGAGCATTTAAATGTGTTTTCATAGGATATTCACTTAATAGTATAACTTATAGATTCCTTATTCTTGACACCCTAGAAGTTATAGAATCTGTAGATGTAGAATTTTTTGAAAATCAAATTGTTGAGATCCCATTGAGATCATCTAGTCCAGAACCTAGTATGGCTAATGATATCAATGACGATGATTATGCTCCTGCTCAAAACAACAAGGAAGTATCAGTACCAGATAATAGTACTGAACAACGGAGAAGTACAAGAGCGAGAATAGAGAAGGACTATGGTCCTGACTTCATTACATATCTTGTAGAAGGCAGTAAGGACGAAGTCCTTAATGTGACTAAATATGTAATGAACGTCGATGACGATCCCAAAACTTATTCTGAGGCTATGAGTTCCAGAGATTCTATTTTCTGGAAAGAAGCTATCAATGATGAAATGAATTCCATACTGTTAAACCAAACTTGGGTTTTAACTGATTTACCTCCTGGTGCTAAACCTATAGGATGTAAATGGATATTCAAGAAAAAGTTGAATACAAATGGATCCATTGATAAGTTTAAAGCCAGATTAGTTGCTAAAGGATATAAGCAAAGACATGGAGTAGATTACTTTGATATATATGCTCCAGTTGCTCGCATATCTTCAATACGCTGTTTAATTGCACTTGCATCAATTCATAAATTAGTCATACATCAAATGGATGTAAAGACTGCTTTTCTAAATGGAGATTTAGAAGAAGAGATATATATGGAACAACCTGAAGGTTTCAAAACCCCAGGCCAAGAAAAGAAAGTTTGCAAATTAGTGAAATCTCTTTATTGCCTGAAGCAAGCTCCCATGCAATGGCATGAGAAATTTGATAAAGTTGCACTGTCATATGGATTCATTGTTAATGATGCTGATAAATGTATTTATAGCAAATCGGATAACAACGGTAGTGTTATAATATGTTTATACGTTGATGACATGCTGATATTTGGTTCCAATATATCATGTGTGAATGAAACTAATAAGTTTCTGTCTTCTAAATTCGATATGAAAGATCTAGGAGAGGCTGATGTAATTTTGGGAATTAAAATTATTAGGAAAGAGGGGGAGATATTACTAACTCAATCTCATTACATAGAGAAATTCCTACAAAAGTATGGTCATTACGATGACAAACCAGCACCAACTCCTTTAGATCCTAGTATTAAATTAGAAAAGAACACTGGACGTACTATCTCTCAACTAGAGTATTGCAGTGTTATTGGGAGTCTTATGTATGCTATGCATATTGCACTAGACCAGACATCGCACATGATATAAGTGTATTGTGTCGATTTACGAGTAATCCGGGTTTCGAACATTGGAAAGCTATTTCCAGAGTTTTAGCTTATTTGAAAGGAACCATTGAATATGGTTTATCTTATAAAGGATATCCTGTTGTAATAGAAGGATATAGTGATGCAACCTGGAACAATGTAGAATCCAAATCCAAGTCTACGACTGGATGGATCTTTACATTAGGAGGCGCTGCTGTGTCTTGGGCTTCCAAGAAGCAGACCTGTATTTCTGACTCAACAATGTTGTCAGAATTGATTGCATTAGCAGATGCATGTAAAGAAGCGGAATAGCTTAGGAATTTATTAATGGAAATCCCTTTATGGAAGAAGCCATCTCCAGCAGTCTTGATTAACTGTGACAATCAAGCAACGATATACAATGTGTCTAATAAGACATATAATGGAAAGTCTAGACATGTGAGTCTAAGACATCAAATGGTGAGACAGTTACTCAAACGAGGAGTTATAACTGTTGACTACATAGAAACGAAGAAAAACTTGGCTGACCCACTTACGAAGAGTCTTCCAAAGGCAATGGTTTCTATAAAGTCACAAGAAATGGGACTAAGGTCTGTGAATGAAGGTTGATCATCCTTAACAGAAACCCAACTTATGTCTTGAAAAGGATAGACAAAGTTCAATGAGTACCAACAAGTTAAGAGAATGATTATGGAACACTAAATCGATAATCTCATATTATTTAGTCACTACGCCATAAATGGCCTACTGCAACACAAAAAAAATGTTGGCTCAGGCCCGAAAAATGTTGTCATAGGTCTATGGCAACACTTTTAGGGTGATGCAATTTTTGCCGTTGCCTTAGACCTCAAAGGCAACATTTTGACTATCTAAGGCAACATAAGTAATATTGTTGCAATAGAACCCTATTTGGGTCTATGGCAACACCCATAGGTATCTGTAGCAACATTCCAAAATGTTGCTATAGATATGAACTTTTTGAATTTGTGGGGCCCACAATGTAGAGCATATTTGATTTTTTAATAAAAATAAATATTTTATTTAATAAAATGCTATTGCACAGAATTTGATATTTAAACAGTAATTTATTTAAATAAATATTTTATTTCAACATTTGAAATAGTACAAATTCCAGACTCCACTATTTTACAATTCAATGATATATAACACAGATATTCACATATACAGATATTCCTCACTAAATCACTCAGTTCACTCATTACATATGCAGTTTCAATTTATACAGACACTGACACTGACAAATATATGCCGAGCCGAAGGCGAGCCGAGTGCCGAGCCGAAGGCGAGCCGAGAAGCGGGTCCGAGCGCAGCGCCGGCGGGGGTCCGGGGCACCGCAGTCCCGGCAAAGCAAAATACTACTTATCATACAAAATAAAAGTCAAACTCTCTACAACTAATTCTAAGGAAAATACTTCTTTCCCTTATCTTATACTTATATTTCTAACATAATACACAAAATCATTTTTTCCCCAAGTTTGGAGATTGTAATAAAAATTTAATAACATTCGGGCAATGTTGTAATAATTTCAATTATAAGGTGTATTTGCATTCACAGAACGCTTAAATATGAGTGAAGCATTCACTAATCACAAATGAATTTAAAAAGCATAATGTGAGATGATCAAATTTCTATACAATTACCATGTAATGGGCAGAGGAGAAATATAAAATGATACAGGGTTGATTGCTAATGATTGTTATTAATAACATAATTGATTTGTACCAACAAATTTGCAGTTATAAGACGGATCACTAATAGAATTGTTGATGCTAGATACAGTAAATGGTTTCCGGTAACATAGCAAGATATTATGCATATAACTAAGTAATATAAAATAAAAATTAACATAGAATTTTTTTCTTCATCCAAACAACTTAATGTTAACTTCAAAAAAGTTCAAAATGAGTAATAACAAGAATAACAATACCTTCACTGCCCATAAGAAAAGCCTGTGCAAAAAGCTTGACTATCATGAATGCTTGCACAGTCAAATTGTACCATCATAGCTCCCATCACCGATGACATTGAATGTTGGGACTGGTACAAGGAGCTCCATCGTTCTTGAAATTTCTTGAATATCATTGTACAGATTATTCTTTTAGCTCTTGATCAAGTCCTACATACACCTAGAGAGAACACAAGAATGTCATTTGCTCCAAGTTTTGATTTATCTAGAGATCCATCTATCTAAAGCATTAGTGCATCAATCTCAGCTTCATTTCTTGGTTAAAGAAGACAATATGATATTAAGATATTATATTCAAAACATAAGTTTGGATTAATGAAATCGACGATCTTTCAGTTTAGAACAATTGTTTAGATAAGTTAGTCCTTTCCGCGCACTGAGCAATCCAACAACAAATCATGTCAGTTTTTTTCCTTTTAATCTTTGTAATTATTATTTTCAAACAACTGTATTTCATTTCTGAAGCAATAGGTGTGGACAAGGCATGATGAACAAATGAAGCGAGCAATGCTTTCATCAAGCAAGCAAATCAAGACGTTCAAATAAATCGAGTAATGATTCAATTCAACTGAATTGAAGAAAAATCAGATTGCTAAGACAATGATTTGTTTATAAAAAAACACACTCCAACGTACCTATAACTTTGACGATGGCAAGGCAACGGCGGTGAGCACAAGGGCCGCGAGCGCAACGGTCGAGAGCGGTAGTGGCGGCGAGCGGCAACGGCGGCGAGCGACAACGGAGGCGAGCAAACATGGTTTAATTTCCTGGATGGAAACGGTGGAGGGTAGCGGGATGAGGTTAGGGTTTAGGTTTAAGAATAGGAATAGGAAATTTTGCGGCCAATTTACGTTATTTAATATAAAATGAGCGGTCAATGAAAATGAGGGAGGGAAATCGAAATTATGTAAAGCAGAAAAATAATGTGGGGGAGACAACTGTCGAAAACAGTTGTTATAAATAGATATCTACAACTGGCAAAAATTAAGCAGTTGTAACCGATCGCACATTACAACTGCTGCATAAATAAAGTTGTTAAAAGTGCCTTTGTTACAACTGCTAACATAAACAGTTGTTACAGAATACCTATTACAAGTGTCCGTTTGTGTTGGTTGTAGAGGAAAAGTTGTAATATGATTGTTTTGTTGTAGTGACAATTAGTTATGTCATTCTTTTTTTTCTTTTCTTGAAATAGAAAGATTATAGAGCCAAAACTCAAAAGGTCAAAGGAGAAAAACGTCATCCCAATAGATAGATGTGGTTAAAAACCAACCTTTTCCGTGACGTATACAAGCTAAATTTTGGAAAAATTACAGGTGCTGTAAGAAGAAGAAGGCAGAAGGCAGATGTTTGTTTTTAATTTTTCTAAAGCGTAATTAGTCAGATAATTATACGTTCAAGTCTGTATGCTAACAATAAACTTAGAACAGCAGATAGGAATAACAAAATAAGAATAAAAGAATAGGAACAGATGATAACAAACAATGAAGATAAATTACAAAGAATGAAGGAATGGCTCCGGGACGTAGATCTAAAACAATAGCCTCGCATATGATATGTCCACCGTAGAAATAATTATAGACAAAAAGAATAGGATAATAAGCATCCACAGGCCTACAGTAGTATCATGACGGCCAAAAGGGCAGAAGAAACGACGACGAATCCACCAGAAATAGATCCGACGGCGGAAGTTGGTGCCTCAGCAGGTGCGTTGGCGATCGAAGAAGGCGTCATGGCCGAGGCCTGAGCAGGAGGCGAGCTTACCGGAGCAGACGGTGAGTTTACCGGAGCGGCGGACGGTGTAGAAACGGGTGCGAATTTGGGTGAAGAAGCGGGCGCCATTTTGGGTGCAGGTGAGATCTTGGGTGAAGAAGTGGGCGCTGCAGTGGGAGACTGAGCAAGCGATGATACAGCGAGGAATAAGAAGAAGATTACGAAGATGTTCTGAGAGCAAGCCATTATTTTATACTTATTTCTGTAGAGAAAAGGGATGATTTATCAGGAAGATGAACAATTAGAGCTAGGTTTGAATGAATGTGGAGATACTGGAAGAGGTGAGGTTATATACAGGGGGAGAAACGAGTGAAAATATTTAAAAGAAAAAGTGATCGTCGGTTTAAAAGAAAAAGTAATCATGGGTTTGGTGAAAATAATAAACAGCTCATTCAATCGCTGGAATGAGTCGATGGAGTAGCGTGTCTGCGAGTCCAGATCATTACCATTGCATTGAAACAGTACATCGCCTGCCATGCTCCTTCTATTAAAGTATTTTGTAGGTGATCCACCAAGTAAACTTATCATTTTGACGTAAATTTGACGTTAATTACCATTTTCTGACCGAATAACTACGTTTTAGATATCCAAAGCAATATTTTGAAAATAAATGATTTCTGAAGTATGTTATCGTTTTGAGAAAATATTATTGTTGTGAGAAATAGAGATAAAAGTATTTTTATAATAAACAATAGTAAGGTGATTTTAAACTTAAGAGAAACTAATAGATGTAAATACATTATTTCGGACTGTTGTAACATATGTCATTAATTGTTGTTTGAAATTACCATACATGTTTGTTGTGTGAAGATGGAATCGCATTAGGACGAGTTATGCAATATTTTAACCCTACCACTACGTGAATGCTGTGTAACTAATTATGGTTCTGTTGTACTGCCGACATTGATGTTTGTGTTACTAATATAGAATAGTTAGTACACATTTGACGAGTTTGATGTTTGTGTTACTAATATAGAGTACCTAATGCACATTTGATGTTGTGTTACTGGTATGGAGTGACGAATACACATTTGGTGGATTTATACTCGCATCTATGTTATTGACGTTGTGTTACTAATAAATGATGATCAGTACAAATTTGACGGTATCTGTTGTTGTTATTTGATATTCGGAATTGACATTGAGTATTATCGAATTAATCCCGAAAAGATACGTAGGCACTCTTTTTCTATGAAATAACACACGGATCCCTTGAAGCCGGGGTGTATAGGGTTGGACACATTTCAAATAGTTGATCGTCTTTTTCTTTTATCGTATATATCTATGTATTTGTAAAGTTGTGGGTGGAAGCAAAGGAGGAAAAAAAAAAGGTCTAGATGTTGACCTCATCTGCAAGCAGTTGACTTGGCATATTTCCGTTTACCATAATTACATTGCTTATTGATTTAGTAATAATAGATATATTGGAAATGTAATGTTGATTCGAATGTTTTGGATCTTGTACGATATTCATTTGTTGAGATAATACATGTGTTGTTTTATTCTAATGTGAGGTTTCCCCTTTTTCATACTTTAGAATTTGAATTATGTAACCAACAACCCACTATTTTTATATTTGAAATTAGTGTGCTAGCGTATTTTGATGTTGTCTGTAACTAATTGTAGACGTTAAGGATAATGGAGCACCATAATTTCATAAAAGAATTACCATCCAAATATATGATAAAGAGTACTAGCGATCTATGCCCATAGTTGATAGAACACTTCAAAATGGTACAACATCTTACCGCCAACCCAAAAACCCGATAATGCACGACAAGCATCACTAATAGAAACCACATATGTTACTCAAGGCAATCACCAAGTAGGTGGAGGCAGGGAAAAGATGACAAGGCTTCAGCAAGGTGACCACCAAAGCATACGTACTCGACAAAAACAACATAGTTATACTCCCCAGCTATTCACGCAAAAAAGCCAGAAATCTAAGAATGCCAAAGATAGGCAATGAGTCAGCTCAAATTGATATGCAAACCAGCCACCTACCAACTAGAAGATCTCAATAGCCATAGCCAAAAACCATAAACACAACCTGACAGTAAAACAACACCAGCAAGAGCAAATCACTACAACCAAAAATGGGAAACTCATAGTGTTGAACCTAGATCAAGAACATCTCAAACCAAAGCTGCATCTCTAGATGTTCTATCGACGCTAGCTAGAAAGCTGGAGCGAAGAAGAAGAGTTATGATTTGCGTAGTGAAAACAAGCGTGGAAGGCGGGTTCTCAATCTCGAATCGTGGATGAGCGCAGATCGATGGATCTTGGATAGGAAGAGAGTAACGATGAAAGGGGAGTTGGATTCGAAGCTACAAAATGCAGTAGTAAGGGGATGGAAAAGGCAAGAATAAAGTGGATGAATGACGAGGATGGCGGAGGGGGAGAAACTGGTGGAAGAGCCAATTGATTTGTTTGAACTAAGCGGAACATTGTTGGCTGAACAGAAGACGTATGACTTAAGAAAGTAAGTTCTCGAGAATTGAGAAAGACGAAGAAAAGAGGATACAACCAAGTGCCCAAGCTCCCTATTAGACTACATTTTGAGCTTTCTTTGTATTTTATTTTTATTCTACGTTATCTTGATAATTAGTATACCCAATGATATAAAATGAACGTGTATATAAATATTACATTAATGTTTATGTGATATTTTGTATATACACACACTTAAATATGAAAAACTTATAACTACAGACACAAATATATGTGTGTGGGTGTGTTAATAACAAGCAATATGTGCATATTGCATTTAATATAAATGCATATTATAACTATTATATGTTCACATAATATTTTAGGTCATACACTAAAGTAATATATTTTATAATTAAAATATACATACGTATATATATTAAGTCATTAAAATAAAAGAGATATTAATTTAAATTTGAAATCTCATCCAGCTCCACTGTCCTAGTAGTTAGACACTCTTTCTTTACCTCTAGATGTTGTATGTTCGAAACTTGTGTAGCGTGATTTGAACTGCTAGACATGTATAAACATGCAATGTAATGTATATGATCTAAAACTTATAGTACTACTATGTACTACAACATAAGCACCAAATTTCAAAGAAAATCGAAATATCTATAATATTGTCCCATTATTTTCAACCTAGAAACCTTTGATTTATTTAACTGTTTGTTTATTTATTTGTTTAGGCCTTCGAAATATTCTATATTTCAATTTTAACTTTTAGTATTTATGAAAGTAAGTTGACTGTTTTTAGATAATTTAAATCTTATTTTTTAATTTCGGCTTTGTCGATATATTTACTAGTCCAGATTCTTTTTCAAAATTTATATTACTAAATGAAATAAAACGATATATAGGTACAAGTATCAAATTAAATATGAAAAATATATTAAATAATTTTTAAATATAAATAAAATAATAATTTTTATTTCAATAATTTAACTAAATTTCAAATTAAATTTCAAATTGGATATGTATATTATTTAATTTTAAATTAACAAAAATTGTATGAATGTTAAATTCGAAACTAAATTATTATTAACTAAATTACACTAGAAAACAATTGGTTTAACACATGTATGTATAAACTAATAAAATAATGATTAGGATTATTGCCTCACTATTACCTCACTAGATGTTCTAACCATTAGTGACCACCTCGTACTAACAAATCCTCATTCAAGAATCAAGAAAGGAACATTATCTAACCCTGATGCTGAATTGTAGTACCAAGATATAAGCTCTAATCTAATTTAGAGCATCTCCAATGCAAATATGATGTAATTTTAATTAAATCCTATGTGTCAAGAGATAAATCACAATCTTAACTCAATATAATTTTTAAAAATCAAACATCACATTAAAAAACACTACACCAAAACAGTCAAATTCTAACATTTATAAGTATTACAAATAATTTCAGTAACACTTTTTAAGTGTTACTAATGGACTGTGAGGAATGGAGCGGCCAAATTTGTAACACTTATAAGTGTTACAAACATACGTATTACTAACACTTATAAGTGTTGGTACCTAAATATACGGTAACGCTTATAAGAGTTGTTAACGAAATATACGGTAGGCCTGTCAACGTATACTTTCGGATGCAGATAGTGTCATATCCGCATCCGCATCCGAAATGATTTTCGAATATCGGATATCCGCATTCGCGGATACGGACGGATATCGGATAATTATTCTATCCGCTAACGACCGATAAATCAAGAAATATAAATATAAATTTTAAGTTTAACATACATTTTTTTCAATCCAATTGATTATAAAAGTATTAATATAAACAAATATGGCGATAATAAATAGTTTTGAGCGGTTAATAAGCATTAAATGTATATAATATAAACTAATAACATGATAAAACAACAAATAAATATCTTTCATTATACTGAAATACACATAATTTGTACTATAATAATGGAAAAGACCGGACGGATAATTTTCGAATGCGGATGTCTTCGTATCCATATCCGCATCCGTTTTTTCGGATATCGGATATTATCCGCTTTTCGGATACGGATGCGGACGGATTTTGGATTTTTCGGGTATCCATTGACAGCCCTAATATACGGTAACGCTTATAAGTGTTGTTAACGAAATATACGGTAACGCTTATAAGTGTTGGTACCTATATATACGGTAACGCTTATAAGTGTTGGTAACGAAATATACGTTAACGCTTATAAGTGTTGGTACAAAAATATACGGTAACGCTTATAAGTGTTGGTACAGAAATATACGGTAACGCTTATAAGTGTTGGTACAGAAATATACGGTAACGCTTATAAGTGTTGGTAACGAAATATACGATAACACTTATAAGTGTTGGTATAAAAATACACGGTAACGCTTATAAGTGTTGGAAAATGATTATTTAGTAACACACACACATGTATATATATATATATATATATATATACCAAAACTTAAACGCAAAGTTTAAATATAAACACACTGCAAATAATGGTTTCCATATCACAAATAATTCATCATACATATTCAATGCAAAGTTTAAACGCTCTGCAAATATAGTATAATATATCATAAACAATTATTTACATATCTAAAATACCACAATGTCATATATTCAGATATTATTACAACATAAGCTTTAAAAAAAAAAATTAAAATACACTTAAAAGTTTAACTTACGGTTAACCCACTACGCCATAGATTGCATACTGCAACACCAAAGAAGTGATGCAGGAAGTGCCAAAAAATGATGTTGTAGGCTAAAAAAGGGCAAAGGCAACACTTTCTCGGTGTTGCATTTTGCCGCGTTGCCGCAGACCTCAAAGGCAACATTTTGACTATCTAAGGCAACATAAGAAATATTGTTGCAATAGAACCATATTTGGGTCTATAGCAACATCCATAGGTGTCTGTACCAACATTCCAAAATGTTGCTATATATATTAACTTTCTGAATTTGTTGGGCCCACAATGTAGAGCATATTTGATTTTTTAATAGAAATAAATATTTATTTAATAAAATGCTATTTGCACAGAATTTGATATTCAAACAGTAATTTATTTAAATAAATATTTTATTTCAACATTAGAAATAGTACAAATTCCTGACTCCACTATTTTACAATTCAATGATATATAACACTGATATTTACATATACAGATATTCCTCACTACATCACTCAGTTCACTCATTACATATGCAGTTTCAATTTATACAGACACTGACACTGACGAATATATGACGAGCCGAGTGCCGAGCCGAAGGCGAGCCGAGAAGCGGGTCCGGGCGCAGCGCCGGCGGGGGTCCGGGGCACCGCAGTCCCGGTTAGGTCGAACAAGTGGGCACCGCCCGATTCATCCGATTTCGGAAGATCGAGCCTTCTTTGAAACGACGTAAAATGATGCATAAATGATCACCTCCTGCGAATTTGAACACCTCCTCGATGATTGACTTTTGCAACTCTTTCATGGCTTCTTCTGAATCATCCGACCTTTTTCCAGCCATCATTCTTAGCAAATTGTTCAGTGAAAACTGAAATAACCTTGCTTTTAGCTCTGCCTTGGTAAAAGACCTGAAACCATGATAAATAAAAATTGACATTTCATCGAACAGGTTGCGTGTTAATAAGTAATACATTACCCTTCACTGCCACCATCCCCAAACTTCGGCAACTTACATCCCCAAACTGCTGCAACTTACACTGCCACGAACCTCTACACAAAATTGACATTTCATCGAACAAGTCACGGACTTCGGCAGCACGAACCTCTACACTACCACCATCCCCAAACTGCTGCAACTTACATCCCCGAAGCACATTCATCTCTTCCAGAGTCAATGCAGCTTCGGTTGAAATATTATTTCCCAGGCACCTGTTGCAATTTCGATAGTAACTTCGCTAACAGCTCTTGCTTTGCCAGCAACTATACCATCAGAAGAAATTAGTGCCATTTCAGCCCACGTTTCAGTAGCAAACCCAGCGTCTTTAAGAACAACAGCTGCAATATCATCACTAGCAGCAGCATATGCATTTACAACTGTGATAGTAGAATTGTCACTTACAAGATCACCAATTGGGTCATCATTACAACAGAAAGATTCTATCAATAGCCTACAGCACACGGAATTAGGGTCGAAAAGCATAGCATCGAATTTTCCATCATTGTCAAAATCAAAAGCTGGAGTAGACGTCCATCCTTCGAAACTCTCATCAGATCCACGGTGAATACTGGCTTCCGCCCTTGCCTGCCGCTGTGTCGAAACCCCATAACTCGCGTCTAAATAATCAAACATAGCTTTGAAGGCATTGAGAAGCACTCGGTTTTTCTGAGGAGTATGAAGGAGGTGTCGCTTTTCACTTCATGCCGGATCTGATTCCGGAGCTCTAGGAGTCTGATACCGAATTCCAATCTGACGTCGAAAAGCATATGCGAATTGGAAGTATGAATTTGCTGGATTTCGTGAATTTGCTTTTTGATTTGAGAATTATGAATTGAAAACTAAAAGGGGATCTACACCAACATAGGCGGAAAAACGAAAATTTGGTAAAAAGTGCAGCGGTGATCCATTTTAACAGTCGGATTAAATATAGATCGTTGGATCGTATTCACGCGGATTGCTAATTTTATTAATTTTTTAATTTGAATACAGCTATAGCTACTGCAACATTTTGCTGATATCTATGCTAACACCTTAAAGCGTGTGTTGCAATAGACAAAAATCAGCATACCTATCGCAACATTTTAGCTGACAACACCATGCAAATCTGTTGCAGAAGGCCATCTATGGCGTAGTGACCTAACCATTCCTGATCATCCACTCCAAACTCTAATGGTTTTGAATATTCTTCAACGTCCAATACAACAGTCCAAAGCATCCTTCTTCAAGTTCCTGCGTTTAATATAAACACTCGATAAAAACTTATACCTTCAAAACCAAAAGGTTAAAGACTGAGTTACAACTCAGGTTCTAATTTTTTTTGTATTTATGAATTCGCAAACTTAGTATGCAAAATACATGTTAACCAAACTACATCAGCTCTTAACTTGCGAAATACATGTTAATCAAACTACATGAAGATAAAATGGGATAGCCATACGTATAGACAAAGTATTAATCAATGACACCTTTCTGCAACACTTCCAAGTTAATGAATAAAGTTATGCAAAAATAAGCAGGTCCAAAACTAACTGAGCAGGAGGGTAGTGCAAAAACAAAACCAAACGGGTTATATATATTAGCATCTCTACAAACAAATATATAAACTGATATATATTTATACACACCTACTCACACCTGCAATGTTACACGCAAGTACCCAAGATTTCCCAAACGCATCCATTCATACCCGAGCACAGTACCCACAAAGTTCATGGCTACATACGTATATCGTTCAATACTCACACATGCACTCACTTGATCTACTTTTTTTTTTACATACAAAATGTTAAAATAATTTTTCAATAAAAACAATTCCCTTCCCGTGATAACATATATCAAAAAAATCCCTGCCTAATTAACGGAACATTGGGTCACAACCTACAATACAACCACCGTCCCAGAGTTCTACCAAAAACATCATAATCTTACAAAATCAATAGACTTGACAGTAGAACGCCGATGACCTTAATCACAGATACACTGCCTGCAAACTGATCCTGCAATCCAGAAACTTCAGTTGAAGAATTGGATGATGGAGCAAGTGATGTGCCATTAAAAGTGCCATTTTTCCCACCTCTTCCAGAAAATATACATGGCGCATGACTAGGGTCAGTAGTACTAACAACAGCAACACCATTGAAGTAGCAAGAACCAGAAGCCATCCCCATCCGATGATAGTACTCATTAAACGCATAGTCCGCATGATCCTTCACAGTATCCGGATCATAACACCTCTGCCCCTGCAGCAAGTCCGAACAGTCCACCTTCCCCGGTCCGCAAGCCCAATCCAAAGCGGCCTGCAGCATCTTCTCATCCGCCCCCTCCTTCGCCACACAGATCTACTGTTCATATAAAACTAATAACCACACAACTCTCACACACACATATATACACACACAGCCACTCACACCAGAAGCAAACCATAATGCAAAAATAATGTGCCAGCATACTTGGCACATAAAACAAGAAGTCACTCTCAAAACTTACATATAAATTACTATAGTGGATATAAGCTTTGCATGTATTATACAGAAAAAAACAACCTGAATTGTATTATTTTTCTTGACCTCTTTGTATATTTACATATGCGCACATGAACTACACTCTCTTCACTCACTCAGCATACTAACACATGCTCTAATAACATAAACCCACAACACCCAAGTTAACATAAACTATATTTCAGTTTATGTCACTTTTAGGATGCTATTTAGTTTGGTTGTACTCATGGCTATACATAAATATGATCTGATGATTAATGCATCCAAACTAGTTATAGAGATAAGGCAACTTTGAAATCTCTAAGAGCCAAGCTTAAAAATGTAAACTTCGAAGGAATATGCACTGAAAACTCTACACATGCTTCAGATGTATCATTGGGTGACTAAAGTTGAAGGTCTTGAATCAGTTGTTCTTAGCATGTATAACAGAAAAATTGTGTAAAAGCAAAAATATCAATAAATAAACATAAAATGTTGCTATGTTGATACGGATTCCACTTGCTATATGGTCTCATGCTTTATTTAATTTTAATATTAAGAAAAGGACCGTATAAACGATCAACAATTTTGTTCTTTCTAACAAAAAATTAGTGAATTCCTACATACAAGGAAAAGCTAACATTTAAACCCACAGCTTATGAAATCTCATATACTTTTTATTCAACAATATAACTTCACCCGAAACTCCACCCAAAAATATATGCGGCAATCATCTTCGCCGTAAATTACACTGCACCTCTGATATCTTCCCTCCATTTCGTTTATTTTCTTTCGGTTGCTCATTTTCTTGGGTACAGTAGCAGCATTCCTTTTTATATGGTTTTAAAAGGGTAAAAATATAATATTCATTACTTTTACTAAGGTTAGAAAAACATATTTTGTTCATTCCCCTTGTCGATTTAATTTTTGCTTTAAATCACAATTTCAATGGTGCTGCTTGCCCAATCTGATTTACCCTTTAACAATTTCGTACAAAAATATGATACAAGCTTGAACTAGTTAAAATAGCAACGAATAGAAAACAGTACCTGAGTGCGGTTGAAGTCGGTACCATTGAGCAAGTCACCGAGAGAACTACCGTAAGAACAATAGCCGCGAGCAGGGCCGGTCCTAAGAACAAAATACCTTGGAACTCTAATCCTGCATAACCATAAGAATTTAATCAGTTGTTTAGTTGGCTGGTAGAAAGGACCAAATTCAATTGTAATAAAAACAGATTCAAACAAAAAACATCATATTATATAGGTAGATTATCTCAAGACTTTTTCGATCACAAAAATTTGTCATATTTGACAATGTTCCGTTTTATTAGTGGTTATATAATTTGTAATATTTGACAATGTTTAGCTTTAATTAGTGATTGAATCTTTAGTCCAAAAGGCAAACTCGAAGGTCAATCTCTGTACATATATTTGCAATTCAGTGTGTGTCCCTAAAATCCACTTGGACCTATCTTTCTATTTTAAACAAACAAAACACAATGGATAGGGTTCGTAATGGGTTGCAGTACAAAATAACCGCCTCCACACCTTGCAACATCATATGGCATCCAATTGACAATTATGACAATGTAGATATTCATTACCATGAGTCATTAAATGTGAAAGTCACGCTAAAAAAACACCTGAGCTAACCATATATTCAATCAAAAACATTATATGTGCCGAGAATCAATGGTTAATGACGTTCCAAATACTTGAACAATAAGCATCTTTTTGAAACAGCATGATTGATCTGTTTTACGGTATATGCAGATTTTTATCCCCAAACCAATACTAAGTTATGTTGACTTATTTTATATCCATTTTCAAAATAATTTATGAACCTATTTTACATTAAATTTATCATTAAACCCAGTTGAATGTTACAAAGATATGCAGATCACAGCTACATAAAAAATTAAAGTAAAGGTGAAAACAGTGATAAAAAATAATAAATAAAACCCACTGGAATTAATCTTACAGATGCAAATCTACGGCAATAAATCGTGATTTGAGGTAATATCAATAATTCATCGGATAAATAGAAAACAAAAGAACAAGAAAAAAAAACTATCCAATTTATACTACGGATCCAGTGAAAAAAAAAGGTAATGAAATTACCTATGGAAAGGTGATGAAATCTCTGAAGCGCTAACGCAAGCGCAGTCGTCAGATTTGTGAAAAAGGAATCATTTAATTCTGAGGCGGTTATTAATTGAGGGAGAAGAAGGACGTTGGTTTTTTTGTGAGGAAGAGCAAACCCTGGATTAAATTTTAAGCGGCAAGCGTGGGAAAAGGGATCGTATTTACAAATTACAAAAGACTCCTTTTGTTATTAAATTATTTAAATTTTTACCGATTGTTGTAATACTTATATGCGTTGTCAAAATTAATGCAGAAGACTATTTATTTTTACTAACACTTTTTAGGTATCCTAACACTTTTTTACTGTTAGCGGTCTGTGACATTTATAAGTGTTAGCAATTGACAGATATAAAATGTTGCAAAATCACTTATTTGGTGTAGTGAAAACTACTTTAATGCAAATGTATTTATAGAAAAAATTGACCATGTGTCCAATCAAATTTTAAATAAATAAAAATAATAGATAAAAAACTACCATATTATCTATATTTATTACTTCACATTGTGAAATGCAGTGTCTAAAACTAGACATTACACTGGACAATGTCTAGTAAACTTTTTGTCAAGTCATTATAACATTGTTATTAATATTGACATTGAAGATGAAAATTTGAACTAAATTAGGTGTTGATGATGTGCAATTGACATTACATCAAAAAAGTTCATGGATTGAAGATGCTCTTAGGAGATTTTGGAATGAATAATTGAGTGAAGAGAACCATGTCTATAGGATCTTATTTATAGTAAGGTTGTGCATATAACTTCAACATTTCACTCAACACACTCAATGATATTGAGACCCATTTTCGTTCTCTAGTCAAAATAAATTTGAACCATTATTTTCATAATTTTAGCCAACAATTATTTTCAACCTGATAAAAATTTTGAACCCTAAAATAATTTGCATTTATTTAATCATTTTATGACTTTCAATTATTAGCCATAAATGTGTTTTCATCAAAAGCTAGCATAGACGTTGAATAGATCTCAGATAGTTTAGTAAATTCAAAACATGAATAAGACGGGAAAGGAAAATCCAACGAAAGAAAGAAGTAAAATTTACTGAAAAATTAAGTGATATAAGGGTTTTATAGTGGTTTCGTTGTTAATAAACCCTATATATACTTCTTCTTTTATTGCTTTACTGATTGTAATTCATTCATCTTCTATTACAAATATTCCTCAATGGATTTTTTATTATATTTAAGGTGGCAGAGGAATAATGGAGTTAATTTTTCAATATGGAGAGAAGTCTGAAAAGGTTCCATTTCTTTTCCAAATGATTGGCTATTTATAGACTATTTTGGTTGATAGCAAAGTTGAAAATGTGCAATATGGACTCTTAGTTACAAAATAAGTATATTGAATAAGGTTAAATTTGAACGAGTCTGCTGTTCAAATTTGAATGGATTAACATGGAGTGGGCGAATTTGAGTGGTTTAAGGGTGTAAAGGTTGAGTTTGAATGGCCTTGCATGGTCTGGGTCTCAAACGACTGAACATCGAAGTCTGCTTTGGATTACTGAAGGAGTCTCTAGGTTGAATTTTCTGCAGTGGGTTGTCCAGTTGGAATAGCAATGACTTTCAAGCGGTTTGCTTCTTAGGGGATCAAAATGGACTCAGTCGCTTCTAACTTCGAAGTGCGCTTTGGGATTGACTCCAATTGCATGTCTTTATGCTTTGAGGTTTTTTTCCAAAGTCAACTTTCGGGTGAACCTAGGAATGACCCAGGGATTGTTTCGGGACAACACCAATTTGAAATTTTTTTATTTTAAATGTCGTCTTTAAGCATTATTGAATTTCGCATTGAATGTACTTCAAGGGTAGTATCTCTAAGGCTGATTCTATTCGCATCCTGTTTTCCTCCTTTCACACCTCGCTACTTTATACATTTTCAGGTTTTTCAAAATTGCCCCTATCTTTGAACCACACCTGATTACTTTTAAAAGAAACAATTACGTACAAAAGCTCTAAAGGAGCAATGTTTATGTAAAAACCCCACTCGGTCCAAGCGAAGTTTTTTGTAACAACCTAGTTCGGACCGAGTGAGTTTTGTGTAACAACCTAGTTCAGGTCGTGTGAGGTTTGTGTAACAACCTAGTTCGGGTCGTGTGAGATTTGTGTAACAACCTACTTCGGACCGAGCGTGGTTCGTGAATAAACAACGTCAAAGCTGAACGTGGCTTAAAAAATGCGAGGACATTTTTGGAATCAATTGGGGGACAAAAGGGGAAAAGTGGGGTGTGATAATATTTATAACCCAGTGGAGTGCGAAAGGAGGAAAGAGAGGTTAAAATAGAAGTAGCCTATCTCTAATCATTACACAAGTATCTAACGAGGCCTTGGCAGTTTTCACTTGTTTTTTCCCAATGCAAAAATCAGGCATAAGACCATTCCCAGCAACGTGTAGATTTTCGTGGGTGGTTGCTCGAAATAAAGTGGTGGAAATCCTCACTCGGCCAGCAGCGAGTGGGGAGTCGTTCCCTTTTTTTTATTAAAACTTTTACCACTAAACGGTTTTCTGAATACCATTTAGTGCCTAAACGATTTTCAAAATACAGTTTAGGGCAAAAGTAAAAATAATAATATATATAACTCGAGAGGGTTTTTACAATGACCTTCACTGTAAAACCCTCTCGAGTTTGATTTTAATGGCCTCTTCCTCTGACCTAATTTCCTAAATCCAACAAAATTTCCACCATAATCATATTCAATCACATAGAATCGATCCACTAGCCTATCTCCTTACTTATACAATCAATTTAGCTAATCAAATCCCACAATCAAAAAAATTCCAAAATTTAGGGTTTGTTCATTTGGTTGATTTATGGAGATGGAAGGTGAAAACTTTGAAGGATCTAGCTCTGCATGGGTTATTCGTAGAAGAAAAACGTCTAGGAGGAATCGAAGGGCTTTCTGTGGTGACGATGGAGGATATGGAGTCGGCATAGACAACACGATTTCACCGACATTTCCATTTAGTTCAATCACAAGTCTTCAAGAAGGGGTTCATCATATTTACAACGAAGGGAAAGAGCTCACAGTATATATCTTTTTTTCATAGTGGTAAAACATTAATTCATTCATATGTACAATTAATTTACATTATACCGTTTTATAAAAAGAATCGTGATATAATGAGATGTCATGGAGCATTCACAACTACGTTGAAATGGTGGAAAAAACTTAATGTTCATCCTCAAATTCGAGATCCCGTGTTCAAAAATTTTGGTAAATTTATGGATATCGAGTTGAAAAACTCCGATAATAGATGCATACATGCTATAGTTGAGCGATGGTGGCCGACTACGCATACATTTTTATTTCCTAGTGTGGAGATTGGCTTTACACCCTTATATTTTTCGATGTTGACATCCATACCCATAGGAATGAACACACTTAGTATACCGTATAATGAGAGTTGGAGTCAATTCGCCAATGCTAGTCAATTTTTACCACTTCCTGTTAAGAAAGATATTAAGATTGGAAACGTTGCCATATCTCATCTTGTTAAGTACTTTGCACGAATATTTGTGTTATAAATGATGCGGACTCTTTTTTTCACGACAACAAATGACACGATTAGTCTTGGGTACTTGGAGTCCGTACTGGATTTGGACCTGACTCAACAGTTTGATTGGGGTTCAACAATTATGGGTTATCTATACCAGAGCTTGGACTTAGCTGTGATTAAGGGAGGTCATCTCACCGGCTTTGTCGAGCTGTTGTAGGTATATTAATTTATATTATATGCGAATTATTTTATCTTTGATGTTAAATTATTATGTTGCTTAATATAGTAATTTTGTGATTTGCAGTATTGGTTCTTTGAGTATATGACGGTTTGTGGTTATATTGTAAAAGAATCTGTGAAGTAGTCAGCTTACCCAAGATTGAAAGCGTGGGAGAAAAAAAATAGACTCATAACACACGATACTTCGGCACATCTATTTTCTAGCATGCGTTATCATATTGATCATCGACAGGCCAGTCATATAAATTGGAATCTTTGGCATAATTCAGTCGCATTTGCTTTTAGTGAGGTTGTACATGCACGAAATTTATCAATGAAACGGTTGCCTTTGCTTGTTCCTCCAGGAGATTTTTATGAGTTGTTTCTAGGAGAGAGGTGCATGCGTCAGTTGACTGGATGGGCTACTATCCCTTTAGATCCTCCCTTGCAGATGACACGCAGGATGACACATGCAACTTATGCGGAGATGCAATAAGAACTTTACCATGATGACTTCCAACAATATATCTATCAAGGCCAAGACATGGACTACAACATGTATTAGAAGACAATTGGTATGGTCCATTACTAGATGCTGCAGTGCGTATAGGGAATATGGATTTTCTTGGGCCTTCTGCATTAAAGGCAGGTATTCAAGCTCCCATCGTCACATCTTCAGAAGTCAATTATGCGTCACAGTTTTATCAACAACCGCAGCAAGTAGATTGGGCAAGGGATCCTGGATGGAATATGCAATGGACAAGGCGAGATCCATTCCGCATTCCCCATTTTCTTGATATACCTTCGGTTCTGTCGCACTACACCATCGATAGTCTATCGGAGATGAACATGGGTATGCGGCAGTTAGCTCTTCAAGAATCACAATACTACGAAGAAGGATCTAATAGGATAAATACAGTAGCATATGACTTTGTAAGTTATTAATTTATTGTTCAATACACGTTTTACATTTATGTTCTTAATAGTTTATTAATATGGTGTTTGGTCATCACATTTGCGCAGAATATGGAGATTATCAGGGAACCGGTTTTGGGTCTTCGCATTAAATCCTCAGGTCGATCAAAGCTTCGAAAAAAACGAAAGACAGTCCACCAAATGCAATATGGTGACGTAGAAAAAGATGATGATGATGATGGGAATGAAGAAGCATAGGAAGAGGAGGAGGAAGGGGAGGATGCTGATGATGAGGACGACGACGACGATCACGACGACGACGATCAGGGAGGCATAGCAAGTCATATGCGCACAAAGAGATATGGGGTTCAAATCAAAGGCCCAACCACTTCTACATTCACTTCGGGTACAATTTTAATTTATATTTAAAAACTCAATTTTATACTCTTCTTCTGAATAAATTTATTTTTTGCGGGTTCCGATCGGGGTAAGAATGTAGATAAAGGAAAAAAGAAGAGCGGTGGAATTGTGAGCAAGATGAAAGGGATAATTTTCAAAGGGATAAGCAAATCAAGCAAAAGCTGAAAGAACATTCCAGGTTTGGAGGATTTATAAAATTTCACTGCCAGTATGCTTGTTTGTTTAAACTTGTGATAGGCTGAACTTGTGATGGTGGACTGAACTTGTGATTGGTAGGCTGAACTTGTGTATGCATGTTTGTTTAAACTTGTGATAGGCTGAACTTGTGATGGTGGACTGAACTTGTGATTAATGACTATGTCTGTATTTTTAAACTTGTTATATCTATTTGCCTGTACATATGTATGCCTCTGTATGCATCTTTGATAATGACATGTTATTAAAAAAAATTAATTTTGCACTAAACGGCAAACAGATTACCGTTTAGAGGCTAAACGGTAATCAGAAAACCGTTTAACCTCTAAATGATTTTCAATTTACCGTTTAGAGCTAAAGGGTTTTTTGATTGCCGTTTTGCTCTAAAACCTAGTAAAAATCAAAAAATAAAATAAAGAAGAGGTTTAAATAAAATTAACTTTAAAGAATTACTTTGAATTAACTCTAGAGAATTAACTTCGAATTAAATTTAAAGAATTAAAATTAAAATTAACTATGAAAGAATAATTAAAATAAAAAAGAATCAAAATACTTTAGATTTAATATGGCCGTTAAATAAGTTTAAAATATAATTAAAATTTATAGCCGTTAAAGAATATGACCATTGAAGAATATGGCCGTTAACGAAGTTTGCAATGGTCATAAAACGGATCTCAATCGTCCCAACAGCTATAAAAACAACTATATTTTATACTTTAAATTCTTCCTATAACAATATCATTCAATTAATCTATACAAAAATAAAAAATGTCCCATAACAGTGGTAACAATGATGAAGTTTTTGATGAGAAACTGGTGATCGATGGTTCAAATAGCAACAGCCATACTGGTACGGAGGAAAGTCAAACTAATTACCATGAAGAAGACGAGCTGTATAGACAAAGAGATTTTCTGCAATTATCATCGGACAACACGACTGATACCGATGAGTTAGAGCTAATGATGCAAGCTATTACCGTTCACCAAGGAATGGTGCAAAAAAATTTAATGGAAGGATCCTCTAGTGGTACTCGTAGTGGTAGTGTGTATGGCCGTATAGACAAACGGAAGATGCGGGATCATAAAGCAGGTACAGCTAGGTTACTTAAAGATTATTCAACACCCCTTGTACTTACAGCCATGAAGATTTTCATCGTCGCTTTCGTATGAGTAAGAATATGTTTATGCATATTTTTAACGGAGTTGTCCGACATGATGATTATTTTGTTCAAAAACGTAATAATGCTGGAACATTAGGGTGTTCACCGTATCAAAAAATCATAGGTGCTTTACGTGTTTTAGCGTATAGGATAGCTCCGGATGCAATTGATGAGGTAGTCCGAATGGGTAAGAGTACAATTAGTTTAAGTCTAGAAAGGTTTTGTGTAGCTATCATTGAATTATATGGCGAGGAATATTTGTGATCTCCAACGCAAAACGATGTCAACAAACTAAAAAACTTAGGTGCCGAAAGAGGTTTTCCTGGAATGTTAGGTAGTCTTGATTGTATGCACCGGGAATGGAAAAATTGCCACACAGCGTGGCATGGTCAGTTTGTTGGGCATTATCCCAAAGCGACAATGATACTTGAAGTAGTTGCCTCACATGATCTTTGGTTTTGGCATGCGTTCTTCGGATGTCCTGGTTCCATGAACAATATTAACATGTTACACCAATCACATTTGTTTAAGAACCTTGCATTTGGAAAAGCACATGCATGTAATTTTATTCTTGCAAGAAATTCGTATGACATGGAATACTATTTAGCAGATCCTGCGTGGGGTACACTCATCCAAACAATTTCAGATTCGAACACAGAAAAAGAAAAATATGTTGCTAAAAGATAGGAGGCAGCAAGGAAAGACGTAGAGCTTGCTTTTGGGGTTCTGTAAGCAAGGTTTGCCATTGTAAAAAACCCTATCAAATTGTTTAAGCCACAGGTTTTGAGCAACGTGATGCGAGCATGTATTATACTACATAATATGATCATTGAAGAAGAAAGAGGAACGTTTCCATCTTATTTAGGTTATGATTCAGATAACACAGCAACGGTAGTCGCTGATAGAAATCCAGCAACTATTGAGGTGTTATTGAGCCGCTTGCGTAGAATAAGATCCAGAAAGATACATCAAAATCTGCAAGATGATCTGGTTGAACATTTATGGCATTTAAAGGGGAATGCTCCAATGTAATCCATTATTTACATGCACTGTTTTGTTGTTGTAGTACTTTAGCGTTGTTGTCAGCCTTGTTGTATTGTTTAGTCAAATCTATAATGTCATTTATTGTTTAGTCACTTTTCACTCTGTACTATTTTGTTCTATTGTAACAGTTCGGTGTCCATGCATGACACTTTAATTATTGCCATAATGACATTGACTAGTCATATTAATACATATTTTATTATTCACTCTGTTTATATATACCCACTATATAAAGAGGTTCAGTGAACTAAATAATTTGCAGTAAAACAATGCCCATTTCTCTTCCTGCGTCGTATGACTATGAAGGTCCCATGGAGCACCCAATGCCCTCTAACCCATCACCGCCAGAAACAGATTTTGATTTCTACATTGAAATGCAAGAAAGACACTAGGAAGATTTGCGCGAGCACGAACGAAAGCAAGAGGAACTTCGAAGGCAAAATCGGGAACAAAGACGACGTGAAGAAAGGCTACGTCGACAGCAAAGATGCGTTTCATTGCGTCGGCAACATCAAAACAACCAAGTGGAAAACGAACAGGAAGTTGACTCACCAATTGTAATCTGTGACTATGGATATGCTGCTGTTGAAGACGTTATTTTGATAGGAGATAACATTGGTCGTCGTTATTTCAAATGCCATGTTTATCCAACTGTGTGTGCCTTTTGGCAATGGATCGACGAGTCGTTTCCTCGTCGAGCCGCTGACTATGCAAATGAATTAGCGTATCAACTTACAACGTTGCAAACTCAATCTGTTGGGTGGTAGAATGAAATCAGTAAACTTAACGACCATCTTCATGGCCTAAACATTAGAAGGCAAAATTAAAATATTGGTTCGTGTGTGTCTGTTTGGTAATTGCCGACAGTAAATGGTGTATCCAATTGTATCCATAGTTCCTGTAATGTAAATTGTTATTTCAAAAAAATAATTTATATTTCGATAAATAGCTCAAACAATGTAACGACCCGTAAATTTCAACTGTTTTAATAACGTAATTAGTTGAAATTTTGTGAAATTTTAACGATAAAATTTTGAAATAAAAATTTGATATTTGGAATGCGTCTAATTAAACATAGCAACTAGTAAATTTTCGTCCGAAAATTTGAAAGTTTATTTCGCGCGTAAATTTACTTCAATTTAATCAGTTAAAAAGCGTTGAAAATAAAACGTTTCAAAACCAAAATATTTTTACATAGAAAAATTCTAAACCATCTTCTGAGCAAGATGTCAGTTTGTCGTTTTTCCAAATTCGGACATCTTTGGCTCCATCGATCTTATTTTTCAGCGTTTTTCTTGCATTTTCTGGTATTATAAAAATTTCGAATTTTTAAAATTCAATCATACCACTGATCTCCGTATGCCGTTGTGATCGTCTTGTCGTGCTGATTCCTACGGTATATTCGGTTGTCGAATTCGGATTCCGGCGTACGTTGCACGTTGCGTAATGCCTACCGTATCGGTAACCGGTTTCGAACTTTTGAGTCCCGTGACTTTTCATTTATCCAACGTGTAAACTGAATGGCCACTGTGTTTATATTCAAATTTATCATGACTGTTGCCTTTCCAAGACCTCTTATTTTCCCCTTATTTTGATTCCCGAGGTAAAATAAATATGAGATGAAAGTAATATAGCCTCTCCTCCTTCTCACGTTTACACCCGAGAAGCACTGTAGTTTTCGCAAGCACCCATTCCCCATTCGGCCATGCCGAAGCCTACCACCTTCCCGCCGGTTCACATCACCTAGCCTCGCCCATCCCCTTCTCTCCACCACCAACCGCCTACCACCAAAGCCGCCTCCTTCCCATGAACAACACACCGACCTCCACCACTCATGCATGCCCCAAAGCCCACCACGCTCCAGCCTTTCACCCTGCTCGTGCCTCTTCCGCTCCACCTCTGAGCCCCTTCCACCAAACTCCTCCTCCTCTCTTCCCGTCGACCACCAGCTCCGAGCAAAACCGAACCACCGCCATCATTTCCTCCGCCATCCCATAGCTTCATCTCACCACGACAGCCATCCCTCTGCCGAGCTCCACTATTCCCACGGCATCACAAACCCCCACTGCCGAGATCCACCACTTCCCCCTCCAGCCCGCTCACGCATCACCACCTCAGCAACCACCAAACGCCACTCCCCTCGGCCACTACTTCCTCCGCACCTCTCCCTCCGACCTCCAAGTCGCCTCAAATCCGAGCAGCTTCGGCTCACTTCGCCTCCATACAAGCATCCACCGACCAACTGCCTCTTCTCTCCGACATTTCCCGAGATCTACCTTCTTCTCTTGTTAGCGGGTATTCATATACGTATATTTTGTGTTTATTGGTTTGTATAGTCAGATGTTAGCTTTGCAGATATAAATAGTTACATATATAGTTTATATAAAGTATTAGTATAAGTAGGATCATATGCTTATATATGTAAACCTGTATACATTTATTTACAGAATGTTATATATATTAGTTAAATAAGTTATGTAAGTAATAATAGATTTGTTTATCTAATTTTTTTTTCTTCTGTGTATACGGATATATAAAGTAGATATATATATTACAAAGTTTTAATTTAAGGGTTAAACATGTAAGTAATGCTTGAAGACTGTTTGGTACAAATGAATCCTCTCATTTTCTCACACCTTGTTTGCATGTATATATTTTAGCCTGGAACCTGTTTTAATATTAAAGAAAATATGCTTTGCGTGAGGCCTGTTTGGATGTTATATATATATGTTGCATACTTGTTTTGGTATACACAGGTGTCCTTTGTTAACTTATAAAGTTTTTAAGTTGTTTTGTATAAGATAGTATGTACTGGTATTTTATATCTACCT
Organism: Allium fistulosum; assembly: GCA_030737815.1. Taxonomy (NCBI): domain Eukaryota; kingdom Viridiplantae; phylum Streptophyta; class Magnoliopsida; order Asparagales; family Amaryllidaceae; genus Allium; species Allium fistulosum. The sequence goes on along the minus strand of CM060901.1, from coordinate 536,288,176 downwards.
ATATATATTATGTTTTAAAGTCAAATCTGTTGGCTTTAAGTATATTAATATGATATATTTGTTCATTCTTTTTCATATAGGTACTAGCTTGTTATATATATTAGTTATAAGGCTTTGCTGTAATTTTGTTCTATAATTAGTATATATTGATTTCAATATGGTATTGACTTTAAAATCATGTTTAATTTATTTATGCGTTTTGATTTAAAAAAAAATGATTTTGAATTTTTTTTTTCATATATATATTAAAATTAATCTGCATTGAATTTAGAATACGATTTTGATATGCATGTAAATCATTATATACATAGTTATACACATATATAGTTATAAGTTTACTCATACCGTTTATCTTCATCGATCCAGATCTAACTCGACTTCGTCAATTCCTTGGTATCAGTTTTGAACGTCAAATTCGTGCCAATTCAATTTGCTTTGAAATTCGTGCTTGGATTTGTAACCCATGACCTGATCAAATTTCTCTAGCCTCGAAAGGTGAGCACTCACTCACGATTAACGTTCTTTTATTTATTAAATTTGATTTCAATTGAAACGACAATTGAAATATGCTGCTGTTAGTTAATTGTACTGTTATATATGCTATTGCCTATATCAGTTCACCTGTGACATTTGACACCATTATCTGTTATATATATGAAATGATAATCCAGTTTGGTTGTTAATTGATTGATTGTTGATGTTTATATTGGACATTAAATTGTTAATGTTAAAAAGATAAATTGTATGCAATTGAAATTGATATAGGATAATTAAATGTAAAAATTTGATTAACTGACATTTGTATAATATGACCCCTTTAACTGTTGAATTTATTGACACATAGGATTTGTTTAATTACATCTTGAACCACTGAATGTATGTTGTTAAATTGATGATGTATGAAATTGTAAATAGATGACAAATGAAAAACCGTAATATAATAATCTTTAATCTACATGAAATGATAGTGTAGATTCTAGAAATAATTATATTAATTCGTACAAATAACAATGCGAATCAATACGGTTATTTCGGGATTATTTGAATTGATTATTGGATTGATATTGGTTGTTTTTATTGCTTGTTTATTTACTTTGACACCATCCCAGTTATCACATTGCAAGTTCCCTTTGTTATGCTTTGATTTTTGAATTGAATTGGAATCGGGTTGAAATGATAAATACCCAAAATTAAACTTTGACCTAGGATAGGAAATTAAATAAAACCCGATTGGTCAATAATTTGATTTAAAAATAAAACGAAGATTTTATTTGAATAAATAATATGGTTTTGAAATGAAGTTGAAATTTGAATTTTAATGAAAGGAAAGTGTTAATGTTAAAAATCTGAGACAAAATATTTACAAATGTAATTGATGGAAGAACGTTGTTAAATTTGAGAAATGATTGAATTAAGTTTGAAATTATTAAACTTTGAAATGATTTAAAAATCAAGTTTGAAATTATAATTAAGTTTGAAATTAAGATTTGAAATCATTTAATAATTAAATAAGATTGAATGATTTGATAATTAAATAAAATTTGAATTCTTTGATAAGAGAAATTGAACTTTGAATTAGTAAATTTCAACCTCGTAAATGAATAAAAATTAAGTTTTGGAAAATTATTTAAGTAAGTAAATAAGTGAAATTGAATTTCTTTATCAAGAAATAAAATGTGATTTATTGAAATTAATGTAAGACTTGAATGTTAAAGAAATTGATTTGATGAATTTAATTTAATCCAATTTGTAAGTTTTGATATAATGAAGTGGAACTTAAGAAATGGATTTTATGAATTGGAAATTTAATAGAAATTGTTTTGAATGATAAAGTAACTTAACGAATATTGAATGAAATCGATAAATGAATTTGGAATTGATTTGAAGGTTAAATTAAATTAAATGTAAATGATTTCGAAACGAAACTTATATACGAACTTGAATCAATATTTGAATTGTTTTTAAGAGAAATTGAAATTGAATTATAAGATTTTGAAATTGTGAATTTGGAAGTTTGAAACGTAAATTTATGGAAATGGTTTTGAAAGACAAATGAAATGTTGATTTACGAATTGAAATTGAAACTGAAATTGATTTGGTTTTGAAATAAATAAACGACCAATCGGTGTAATAATTGCGGAAGTTATTAAAGAGACCGGAATTCGGTTATGGATATACTCTCTATCTAAACCGAAAACCACTTTAATAACTATACGCGGAGTGATGATCCAGAATGAAGTGGTTGGAATGATGTACGTGTTGACTGAAGAAAGAGAACGATGATGGATAGCCTTGACACTTGTGTCAAATTGGAAATGACTAAAACAGGAGCTGTGCCGGGCCAATGGAGGATTAGCTACCTCAAGTGGACACACTTCTTCGAACTACTCATTACTTGTTGTCGATTGGTGCACCCTTGATTTTGGGAGTGTTGTTTCACGGTGTTGCGGGCGCTGCGGCGTTGCGTTCTCACCAGTCCGGATCAGGCGAACGGTAGTATCACTACCTTGGGTATTGCCTCATGTGCCTTGTCATACTTGTATTCCATTTATGCGCGACCACTACGATTTTGATTTGTACCTTTAGTATATGGATTGCCCTCTGGTGACTTCCGGTTTTGGGGAAACTACGGTCTTGTATATGCTTTTGGGAATAAAAATGTGTTAAGGGTGGAATAGGCCATGACTTAACACTATTTTGATATCTTATTATTACTGATAGACATTATCTACTTATCGTACACTACTACATAGTAGATAGTTTAACGGATCCTTAAAGGATGGTTATTCCAAACATCCTTTGAGTTACTTGTATTTCAATTGCTATTTCACTTGAGTTGGATTTATTAATATAAGAATGTTAATCCTGACTCGAGTGTCTTGTGTTTTTGCTTTACGCTCGGGTCAGACTGAGTAGTTCAGCTTTCGAGGCTCACCTTTGGAGTTGGAGCTTTGCTTGAAGATCCAACCATCTATTCTGCTTTCAGTATTCGATGATTCCAGTGATGTATTCTGATTTGTATCTGATGTATCGTATTATTCTTCTGTTGTAAACTCTGATGTATTTTATATATTCATATAGTAGCTTCATGAACTACTATCTCTTTTAATTCCGCTGCACTTATTACTCTGTGTCTGTGATCTGTGATTATATTTATTTACTGTATATATTCAGTTTTGCCAAATTTAAATTAACAACGCGGTATTTTGAACAATTCAATTCCGGCATGAGTGTCTACCTATACACTTATAATGGATGCGAATGGTCCAAAATGGCGGGTCGTTACAAACAAACATTGCAGCGTACAAATAGCGGTAAATAGATAAAAGCCTCCACAAATACTATAAGGTTGTTACTCAAATTGTAACATATAGTTGTACCATAACTCGTACGCTTCGTGCCCTACGAAGTTTGTACGGTATTCGAAAAAGTAACGTGAGTCATACGTCGAGCGTGATAGTAGGAATACGTCCTCCTCTTTCACCTCATCTCTTATTTTATGGTAATTCCTACATGATCTACTAAATGTGTAGAATGCACTTCTTGTGGCTAGAATCCTCCGTATTAATCTAAAATCCGAATGACTGTTGTACTTTTCATTAAGGGTAACCCAAAAATCTTGATCTATCTCTTCTTCCATGTGAAGTGTATCTACTTGAATGTATTCCTTAATCAGTAATAAGTAATCCGCTGCAGGCCATGATTCAGATGTCATTTTGAATTGTTATGGCTCAAAATGAAGTTGCATTCGTTTATATAGCTAAAAGTAAAAGAAAAAAATAAATAATCGGGACATTATATTCATGATAAACGATAAATAATAAAGAATATTATCGTGAATGATAAATAAGATCAGTGTAAGCACAACAATCGATAAGTTTAACACTATTTTCACAATAACCAATACAAACTACACAATAATCAATAGAGACTACACAATAACCAATAGAGACTACACAATAACCAATAAAGACTATACAATAACCAATAAAGACTACACATGTGATAAAACTGCACACTAAAGACAAGTGATAAGACTATACAATGCAGAAAACATGTGATAAGATTACATAGTGCAGAAAACAAGTGATAAGACTACACACTGCATAAAACAAGGCAAGTTGCATCAGTTTTTCCATATACATGGTGTACACTGGTAAATGCTTCTTACAAATTTATCTATACTACATCAAAATTAAAAACACAGTAATGGCCAACTCAAACAACAACAATGTCTCTGACTTGTACGATGATAATCTTACAAATTTTACAAGTTTACTATCACAATCCGAAGCTCTACCAATGATTTTATCTCAATTTCTAACTCCGCAACAAAGTCAGTTTCATAACCAATTTAACTTGTCACAGCAGTATAGTACCTTGTACAATCAATTTCCTCTAACCCACAACATCTTTGGTTCACAACCCATGGTTCCTCTTTCAGTTACAACACAAGAGACCTCTTCAGCAGCAACTACAAGCGACAAAGGGAAAAGCTTGTTAAAACGAACTTACAATAAACGAAACCCCAAGGATTCTCAGGTTGAAGATTCTGTGGACGCAAGCAATGGTAGTGGTAAAACATGGAAAGCACATGACTATAAGGTGCTGGCCAACGCATGGGTAAAAGCATCCATCGTTCCATCGGGTCGATCTACCGGGAAGTTTTTCTATCTGAGGGTGAATGAGATATACAATGAGGATCCAGAATGCCAAACAAAGAGAATATTTGAAAGCACAAAGACGGCATGGTATAACCTGAATGGTATGTGTACTAAATACAAAGGTATAATAGCACAAAGAGGGGATAGACTGAGAAGTGGACAATCCTTTAGAGACTTGAAAGACGATTACGATAAGATATATCGTGATACTTATAATTGCGATTTCATTGCTCATGAAGCATTTGAAATTCTTTCAACGAAGACGCGTTGGGCCATTCTAACTGAACCAGATGATGTGGACCTAGGTGATGCCGAAGCATCAAATTTAAGAAATGTAGCTTCAAGGCTCTCGATGGATTCATCCCCCGACAATTCAAACGATTTTCCCATGCTAGTAGACGGAGAGGGGAACAGTAGCAGTCCATTGACTCCGACTTCGAGAATGCTTTATGGTGGAGTTGATATTCGACTCGAAGGAATAAAATCAAGCAAGAGATCCTTGCTGAGAAGCAAGGAGGCAAGCGACTTAGCAATGGCTAGTGATAGGCTAACTTCGCTACTAAGTGAGATTTCAATTGCATTTGCCTCAAAAAAAGAAGAACGTTTGAATCTGAAAGAGCAGAAGTTAAGGCTTATGGAATTGCAGGTTCAACAAGATGCAGATAGAACTAGAGCTCTACGTGAAAGAACCGAACTGGAAAAGGCGCGTGAAAGACGTTTGAAGGAAAAGGAAGAGGAAGAGTATCTAGCAAAAGATGTTTCTCATCTAACTGGAGAGTTTCTAGAGTACGTCTTGACCAAAAAACGTAGCATTTTGAGAGCTCAACAACTTATGTGTCAAGAGAAAGAGGGTAGTTCTGGGATGTAGATGAATTCTACGGTGTTGTTTCAAGAGTGTTGTTTTCTTATTATAATTTCAACCGTTGGCTTTTATTTTTAATGTTTGTGTTTGTAGTGTGGTTTTGAGATTATGACTCAAACCGAATTTGACTATTAGTGTGTTTTTCTGGACTATTGAAAGAATATTTCTCACAGTTATTATTATTTTATCGACTTCAATTAATACACGGTAAAAATTTACAAAACAAACACATATATATAAATAAAAAAATTTAAAAATATTCAAAACTAAAATTAACAAACTAAAATACACATATATATAAACAAAATAATAAATAAACAAATCAAACAAGTATGAACAATAAAATTTAAAAATAGTCAAAACTAAAATAAACCAGAAGAACACTAAATAAAACAAACTTACCAAACTTAAAAAAACAAAAACAAAACTTAAACATGCTTTTGAAATCCCGTTTCCTTAAACGACTTTCAGAAAGCCGTTTAGAGATCGCCACTGTGGAAAAAAATAGAGGCAACCCCACTTCCCGTTCCTCTCCATGTTCGAATTTCCACTGTGGGAGGAACGACAGTGGGGATCGTCCTCATTTCTTCTTATATTTTCGCTGCTGGGAATTGCTCTACCCTTGTCCCCTAACCTAAAGTTCACTCTATTTGGTTGAAACGAAATTTTCAAGACATAAATGTCAAACATCATAGATAGTCTTGCACTCTTCAGCTAGAATTCTATAATTTTTATCGTTAGATTTTACACTTAATTATATTAATGCCAAACCTCTATAGGAACCTCCTCTATGTTTTTAAGTTTTCACTATATCAATGTTGAACTTTCACAGTGAAAATTCTCTGAATCTTCATCAAACTTTACTGTATCAGTGTTGAACTTCAATAGTAAAGTTCTTCAGTTCATCTTAATTAATCTCTACTTTATTAGACTATTAGCATTGAACTTCTATAGCAGTGTCTTCAAACCTTCTTATATCGGTTGTTGAACTCCTACAATGAAACCTTCAACTCTTGGTCTCTTCTTAATTACTGTTGTATTATTATTGAACATCCACAATAAAGTATTCAACTCTTGGGCTCTTCTATATGTATTCAGTGGCCAGTTGCAACGCTATTCAAAATCTTCATTTTTAAAGTCCATACTGATCGATGTTCAAATAGTACCAGTTGAAGTCAAAACCTGATTTCGGTGTTTTATGGCGAGTGGGCATGGTTGAATAATGATCAAAGTTGTACTTTCCAAAGTAATCGCTCATCAAATCGTACACTCAGGGATTTCATGGTTATGCATTACCGTTGTGAGCCGCTTGCCAAATCAAATGCTTAAGACCATAACCAATGTAGTTTATATCACATAGTCTCCTGCTGACTCAAATGCCCAAGGCTTGCATGAATTTGTTTTTTAAAGGGACTGAAGCTATACTTCCGGAGATAACTTCTTCCGGAATTGGATGCCCAAGGCCCACATGATTTTTAATTCTTGTTTTAAACCACTGGCTACGAAAAATGCTTGAGGTCAGAATAATTGATGCAGTTGCTTGTTGAGTGAAATGCTCAAGTACTCTTACATAACTATGTTTTATCGATGAACTACCTGCTAATTGAGGCAAATTCTTAGGCCAGAACAACTGTTAACATTATTTCTTCTCGAATAAAGTGTTCAAAGCTTGCATAAATATATTTTTTGATAGGACATAATTGCTTGTCAAGGAAAGTGCTTAGACCGATCAGCTTTTATCGAGTATCACTACATTCCATGAGGATTGCTCAACCCCCGCTTGGTCACATTTAAGTTTCTTGAGTTTTGTATTCGCATCACCCCCACCCATGGCATTAGAGAGCGATGGATATATATTTAGAAATATTATGTTGTATTCCTTGAGGCAAACGTTCATAGAGCATTTGTAAGGAATAATATAGAAATGCGATAAAATTGAACAAGCAATAAATGCATAGAGTTCAGTACAATTATATTTATTTCATAGAAAAAAAGATAAATGAGTTCTAGAGAAAAAGTCTAGAATTCTAGAGATGCCAAGTATTACTATGAATATATTCAGAGCATGCCCAAAGTAATTGAGATATGAAATAATCTCACACTGTAAGCTCTTGGTATATTGAAATGAGAAATGGATGTAGTTTATGTCTTGACCTCGATGGCGTGCTTCAAGGGACATGTTGTTATGGAAATTTCCAATCCGAGACCGCTCGAACACAATTCCCAAACGCAGCGGAAAAGCTAGATCGCGATAGACGATGCAAAACAACCAATCGATAACCCAAATCAATCTCAACCAAAACCAAGATACGATCACAACACCGAGATAAGCAATATATAAGAGCAATAACAATAAGTAAATCACACACCGATTTATAGTGGTTCCACTAACAACTTGTTAGTGTACGTCCACTTTGAGAGAGAGCTTTTATTATTACCAATGAAAAGAGTACAAGAGATTGTTTACAATGATCAACTAATCACTTTAGAATATATTTGTGGAGAATAGGATTGAAGAGATTAGGATTCACCAAAACCCTAATAGAAGAATTAAACCCTAGATTAGAAGTGATTAGCATCTCTTCCATAGGCAGCTGAAAATAGCTTTTATAATAGGGTAGAGATCAAAACCGAATGACCAAAATACCCCCCAATATCAGCACAAGCAAAATAGAAGACCCAGGCCCGAAACTGGAAAACTGCCGAAAAATGGTCGACTGGTCATTTTTGGACCAGTCGACTGGTCCAGAGACCCCATGGTCTCTGGACGAAACCGGTCGACCGGTAGAAATGGACCGGTCGACCGGTTTTGGGCAGCAGTGCACAATAGTGCACTGTTTGCTCCCGGAACTCCCCCGAGCTCCGCTACTCCGGCCGCTTCCTCCTACGCCTCGCTACTCCACTCCTCTTCAACTCCAACGTATCGTGTCGCCAAAATTTAACACTCCACCTCGACACTATATCCATCTCCATCATCAATTGTACCATACCATCATCAACACCGATAGCTCCAACTATCGCCACTTCTACCTTCACCAAACATGAATGCTTCCTCAATGGGTTCCGGCAAGGCCACCCCCCATTGCACTTCACCAACGAGTTCAGGCACAAAGCCCCCACCCGCTAATGAAGTGTTGGAAACACCCAAAACCAAAACGATCTCACCAAAGACCCGAACACTTAGGAGTGTAAACTAGTGTTCGCCTAGAAGATAGAACCACAATCTCACCCCAATACTCTTCTTCATCTACCAACCAAGCTCCTCTCTCACCCGTGCCACCCCGTGGCACCTAGCACTCCTCTAAGCAAATCAAGTTCGAGCAATGCTCGAACTTCCCAAACGGCAATGCTTTAGTAAACATATCCGCCGCATTATCCTTTGTGTGCACTTTCCGAAGATATACTTGCTTATCCTCATCCATGGCTACCAAGAATGACTCCCTCACTTCAATATGCTTAGTACGTGAGCTAAACGCCAAATTCTCCGCCAAATGGATAGCGCTTTGGCTATCACAATGAACATCGATACTATCGTGTCCAACACCTAAGTCACACAACAATCGCTTCTAATAGAGTGCCTCCTTAGCCGCCTCCACCGCGGCTATCAACTCCGCCTCCGTAGTGGATAAAGCTACTACGGTTTGCAATCTCGATCTCCAACTTATGGCCGTGCCACCAAGTGTGAAGACATACCCGGAAGTTGACTTTCTCCTATCCCTATCACCGGCGTAGTCCGAATCACAATAACCAACCAACTTGCAATTCATTCTCCCACTACCATAAAAAACAAGACCATGAGATGACGTACCTTTGAGATATCTCAAAATTAGCTTTACGGCTTCCCAATGCGATTTCCCCGGATTAGCCATGAACCGACTAACCACCCCGACGGCATTTGCAATATCGGGCCTTGTACACACCATGGCATACATCAAACTACCAACCGCACTTGCATATGGCACCGTTGCCATATAAGCCTTGTCCTTCTCCAAGATAGGTGAACCTTTACTCGAAAGCTTGACATGCAAAGGTAAAGGTGTAGTTGTCGCCTTTGCATTCTCCATGCTAAACCGGCTAAGCACTTTCTTGATATAATCCTTTTGAGTTAATTTCAACTCAAAACGCTTCCGATTCCTTTCAATCTCCATGCCCAAAATTTTCTTTGCTTCTCCAAGATCCTTCATCTCGAACTCCGATTTCAATTGTAATTTCAACTTGTTGATTTCATTCTTGTCCTTCGAAGCAATGAGCATGTCATCCACATACAAGAGTAAATACACCCAACAATCATTTCCCAACTTCTTGAAATAAACACAAGCATCTTTGATGCTTCTATCAAAACCATTTTCAAGCATAAAATGATCAAACCTCTTGTACCATTGCCTAGGTGATTGCTTCAACCCATATAGTGATTTCTTCAACTTGCACACCATGTTTGGCTTCCCATTTACCACAAAACCTTCCGGTTGCTCCATGTAAATGTCTTCATCCAAATCACCATGCAAGAAGGCGGTTTTCACATCAAGTTGCTCCAACTCCAAGTCGTGAATAGCAACTATGGCAAGTAATATCCGGATAGAAGTATGCCGCACAACCGGTGCGAATATCTCATCATACTCCTTTCCCTTCCTTTGTGCAAACCCCTTAGCTACTAGCCTAGCTTTGTATCTCCCATCGTCCTTCACCTTGTAAATCCATTTGCACCCAATAGCACGGTTTCCTTTAGGAAGTGGAACCAAATCCCAAGTTTGATTCTTCATTAACGATTGCATCTCTTCCTCCATGGCACAAACCCATTTCGAGCTATCACTCGAATTCATGACGTCATCAAGGTCCATCGGCTCATCTTGGACTACTATAAGTGCATAGTCCATATTATCACAAAAGCTAAGATAATTCCAATCACCATATCTCTCGGGTGGTCTTATAAGACGACGACCCACCCGAGTAGCAATACCATCACCCGGACTCCTTTCGGCTCCACCTTGAGTCGAATCTTCTCTAGAATCGTGCACATCACCTACACTACTAGAGGCACCTTGTGGACTATGTGATGTACCATCAACCGCTCCCTCCTCACAAGCATCTTCTACTACTCTACTCTCTCTACCCCTTGGACAAAATGTGGGAATAACTTCCTTCTCCTTCGATTCACCATGAACCAAATCCGGAACATCCGATGAGCTCTCATTCTCCTTGAACATTGCCGACTCATCAAAAGTAACATGACGAGAGTTTATTACCTTCTTCGTTTCCGAATTCCAAACCTGATAGCCTTTCACTCCTTCCGTATAACCAAGCAAAACCCCTTTGAAAGCTCTAGGTTCAAGCTTATCATTTCCCGGATCATGCACATAAACGGGACTTCCAAAGACACGAAGATAGCTCAAGTCAATACTCTTACCTCTCCACACTTCCTCCGGAATTTTGTTATCAATAGCCGAGCACGGAATTCGATTAATAATGTGTACCGCGGTTGACATAGCTTCGGCCCAAAATCCCTTAGACAAACCCGATGTCAATCTCAAGCATCGAGCTTTCTCTAGTAGAGTACGGTTCATCCTCTCCGCAACTCCATTTGATTGCGGATCTCCCGGTGTAGTAAAATGTCTCCGAATGCCATGATGCTTGCAATAATCTAAGAATTCTCCGGAAACATACTCCCCGCCATTATCGGACCTAAGAACCTTCAAAGATTTACCACTCTCATTCTCAACAAGAGCCTTCCATACTTTGAACTTAGCAAATGCCTCCGACTTGGCCTTCATTACATACACCCAAACTTTGCGAGAAAAATCATCAATAAAGGAAATATAATACTTTGCTCCACCCAAAGAAGCAACCGGTGCCGGTCCCCAAACATCCGTGTGCACATACTCAAGAACGCTTCTTGAATCATGTTTCCCTTCACCGAATGAAACCTTTGTTTGCTTCCCCATGACACACTCTTCGCAAAACTCTAGCTTGTTGAAACTCTCTCTACCAATCATCTCCCTTTTCCGAAGAATCTCCAAACCCTTCTCCGAGACATGACCCAATCTCAAATGCCACAACCTAGTCGCATCCAAGTCACGAGAACTATCAACGCCAACACAAGTTTCACCTTCTATGGTCACTCCTTGAAGCAAATAAACACCATGAACTCTAGCACCTTTCATAACCACAAGCGCCCCCTTCGAAACCCTCAAGCAATCTCTCTCAATAGTGATCTTGCACCCCAAAGAATCCAATTGCCCCAAAGAGATAAGGGACTTCCTAAGTCCCGGAACATAGCGTACATTTGTGAGAGTACGAACTACTCCATCAAACATCCTAATTTGCACGGAACCGATGCCCTTCGACTTACACATAGCACCATTACCCATAACAATCGAATTTCCCTCTCTAGCTTCGAAAAGAGAAAAACAATTCCTATTAGGCGTCATATGATAAGACGCCCCCGAATCGAGCACCCATTCGCTACCCGAAACATCCGATGCCACCGCCGTCAATACATCAACATCTCCCTCAGTATCAACACTCTCCACCGCAACCGATGAAGACGCCACTTCCTTCTTTCCTTTCTCCTTGTCCGGACACTCATTCTTCCAATGACCGGGCTTCTTACAAATATAGCACTTGCCTTTCTTTTCCTTCGACTTTCCTCTCCAACCGGGATTCCTAGATTTGGAACGACCCCGGTTATCCTTCTTCCAATGTTCCTTCTCCACAAAAAAACCTTGACCATTCCCGGCACTACTACTTCCTACACTCAACTCCTTCATTTGATCTCGCAACTCCTCACTAAGAAGACCCGTCTTGACATCATCCAACGTCAATGTATCACGGCTATAGATCAAACTATTTGAGAAACCCGTATAATGGTCCGGCAACGAACATAACAATATCATCTCCTTTTGCTCTTCCTCAATCTTCAAATCTACCGCCTTCATCTTCATTAGCAAATCATCAAACACATTTAAGTGCGCCTTTAGCGAAGTCCCCTCTTTCATCTTATAGGTGAAAAACGTTCGCAACAAGATCAATCGGTTAGTTAGAGATTTCTTCATATACAACTCCTCTAACTTCTTCCAAATTCCCCCAGCGGTGACCTCACCACTAATTTCGGAGATAACATTCTCTCCCATAGCAAGTTGAAGTGTAGTAAATGCCCACTCTTCCATTTCGTCTCTCTCAACCTCCGATATGTCCGCCGGCAACAAATGTGTATCAAACACCACCCTATGAACCCGATTCCTCCTTAGAACCGCTTTCATCTTCCATTGCCATTTTTCAAAATCATTATCGCCATTCCACTTATCAATAACCAATTGCGATCCCGAAGCTGCATACGAACCACGTACATACGGTGCTACACCACTTGGACTAACCATTGAGGGAACACTAGAGTTATTATCCGATTCCGGCATTTCAACAAACACCTACCGACTCCAAAGCTCTGATACCAAATGTTATGGAAATTTCCAATCCGAGACCGCTCGAACACAATTCCCAAACGCAGCGGAAAAGCTAGATCGCGATAGACGATGCAAAACAACCAATCGATAACCCAAATCAATCTCAACCAAAACCAAGATATGATCACAACACCGAGATAAGCAATATATAAGAGCAATAACAATAAGTAAATCACACACCGATTTATAGTGGTTCCACTAACAACTTGTTAGTGTACGTCCACTTTGAGAGAGAGCTTTTATTATTACCAATGAAAAGAGTACAAGAGATTGTTTACAATGATCAACTAATCACTCTAGAATATATTTGTGGAGAATAGGATTGAAGAGATTAGGATTCACCAAAACCCTAATAGAAGAATTAAACCCTAGATTAGAAGTGATTAGCATCTCTTCCATAGGCAGCTGAAAATAGCTTTTATAATAGGGTAGAGATCAAAACCGAATGACCAAAATACTCCCCAATATCAGCACAAGCAAAATAGAAGACCCAGGCCCGAAACTGGAAAACTGCCAAAAAACGGTCGACTGGTCATTTTTGGACCAGTCGACTGGTCCAGAGACCCCATGGTCTCTAGACGAAACCGGTCGACCGGTAGAAATGGACCGGTCGACCGGTTTTGGGCAGCAGTGCACAATAGTGCACTGTTTGCTCCCGGAACTCCCCCCGAGCTCCGCTACTCCGGCCGCTTCCTCCTACGCCTCGCTACTCCACTCCTCTTCAACTCCAACATATCGTGTCGCCAAAATTTAACACATGTGGTATGGGAGCCCTCTAGAATATAACTCATATTATCGAATGAAGAAATGAATAGCAGCCAACGGTATTATTATTTACTTTATATTGAGATGCGGGTGGGGTATACACACAACCCCAAAAGCCCATTTGTTTATTTCTGAATAAAACAGTACCGAGACTGTTAGAAATAGCAGATGTAACCTTTCTCTTTTGTATGAAAGAATTACTCTCAAATATAATAAAACTCTCATCATTTCATTTCTCCAATTTATCTAATATGGTATCAGGGCCATAAACTGTCTAAAGACGTTTTGATTGCCGTGCGAATTCTCCATCAGATTCACAATCATCATGTGGGGAAGGTTGCAATCATTAAAGATCATCAGAGAAGAAATCTCATCATTTGAATTACTCTTCTTTTGTTCTTGAAATTTTTCTTGCATTCAGTTTTTTGAAAAATCTCACTAAATTCATCACAAAGCCTCGCCAAGAAAACTGTCAGAAGTGTTCATCACTTAGTTTCTTGGCTGCTTTCAGAATTTTATTGAATCATTGAGATTTATATTGTTTTCTTCATTAAGCCATGCCTAGAAATTTATTTTTTGATTGCTTCGGAAAACTTCTTTATTTCTCATCAAGATATCTCATTTGCCATACCTGATTTTTCATCTGTCAGTTCAGTTTTCTGCTTTTCTTTATTCAAGAATTAGCATATTTCATCACTTTGAATCTCTGTTCATAGGATATTGTCATGGCAGAAGGTGATATTGACAATAACTCTTTCTCATCCGCAAATCCAAATCCGGCATCATCCACAAATCCAAACTCTACATAGCAACCTACAACTAAAAATTAATCCAAAATCTTGATTAGTCCTCAAAGTCAACTAATAGCAATACAATTAAATGAATCAAATTTCCTACTCTGGAAATTTCAAATTGAAACTGCTGTCATAGGCTATGGATTGGAGGAGTATATTCTTGGAACAAAACCAATACCAGCAAGATATACTACAAACAATGCAGATAATACTGCCAATAATAGAGAATATACAATCTATAAAAGGCAAGATAGTTTGCTGAGTTCTTGGTTATTATCTTCCATAAGTGCAAGTTTACTACCACAATTGATAGGATGTAAAACTGCACATGAGATTTGGACAACTATTGAGCAAGTGTTTAGTGCACAGTCAGCAGCAAAAATAATGTACTATAAAAAGCAACTATAGAATGTTAAGAAAGAAACCATGCCAATGAGAGAGTATCTAACCAAAGTCAAGACTTTATGTGATCTTCTTAATGTAACTCGACACACTGTTACTAACACAGAACATGTTCTTTCAATCTTGGATGGACTTAATGATGAGTATGAGGCTGTAGTAGCAGTTATTGCATCAAAAGACACAACTCCATCTATACAATATGTTCATTCTATCCTTCTTGCACATGAAGGAAGAAATGAACAAAAGAAGACAGTGGTTTCTGATTTATCAGTAAACTACATTGCAAATAACAAAGGCAAAAATCAAGAAAGATCCTATGGAGGCAGAAATGACACTACCAGTAATCAAAGAGGAGGTCAGACTTACAAATACTGAGGAAGGGGTGGTAGATGGAACAATAACAACAATAGACTTATATTCCAAATATGTGACAAGTATGGTCACTCAACTAACAGATGCTATTTCAAATTTGATGCAAATTATGTACCTGCACAGCAAGGCAATACCAGCAATCAAAGAGGTTTTAATCCAAGTGCAAACCTGACCAACATACAACAAGAACAGAGAAATCAGTCAGAAAATGCAAGAGGCAATCACTCAAATACTAATGATATTTCCAAGATTGATGATATTTCTGGTATCTTGATTCTGGAGCCACAAATCATGTCACTAACAATCTCAGCAATTTAAATCTTGGAAATAAAGAATACAGGGATAAACAGTGTATACACATGGGTAATGGTGTGTCTACTAAAAATGGCATCGGAATGGATTAGGATCAATTCAAAGGAGAAGCAAGGGCTCTTTCGCATCCTCCTTCACGCTGGTGATGCACTTATACAAGGTGAAATACAACTTTATCTCAATAATCTATTAAGAGTTCCTCAAATAAAGAAGAACTTGATAAGTGTATCACAATTTGCAAGTGATAATAATATGTACTTTGAATTTTATCTCACTTATTGTTTAGTCAAAGATATACTTACTAAAAGGATTCTCTTGCAGGGTAAAGCATCCAAGGGGCTATACAAGTTTATCTTTGTTGATTCTAAAAACTGTGACAACATAGAAAAGTGTTCTAATTTCTTTGAATCTACTCAAAATAAAATGAATAAGAGTATCATTGATGTCTTGCATTGTAAACTAGGTCATCCTAGTATTGATGTTGTAAAGAAAATTCTAAGCAGTAATAATATTATTTTTGATAATATATATGTTCCCTACATTTGCACATATTGCCAAATGGGCAAAAGTCATAAACACTCTTTTCAAAATTCTAAAACCAAGTATACAAAACCTCTTGAACTTGTAGCCAGTGATTTATGAGCATCTTCTCCTATTGACACTAATTATGGTTAAAAATACTATATATCATTCAATGATGCATATTCTTGATTTGTTTGGATTTATTTTCTAAAAACAAATTCTGAAGCATTTCATGCAGTGATATAGTTTATAACCTAGGCAGAGAAACAAACAAACTATCAAGTCAAAGTTATGCAAATAGATGGAGGTGCAGAATTCAAACCACTTAAAGAATATTTTCAGAAAATATGGATAATTCAAAGAACCACTTGTCCCTACACTTCAGAGAAGAATGGATTAATTGAAAGAAAACATAGGCATATAGTGGAAACAGGACTTACACTGCTTGCACAAGCTTCTTTACCTTTAAAATTCTAGTAGATGCCTTTGCTACAGCAGTTTACCTGATCAACAAGCTACCCACTAAAGTGTTGCAAGGCAAAAGCCGAACTAAAGTGTTGTTCAACAAGTTACCAGATTATCATAAATTAAAATTGTTTGGCTGTTTAAGGCAATACAACGCTGACAAACTTGATTTTAGATCAGCTCCCTGCAATTTTCTTGGATATGCTAATAATATCAAAGGATACAAGTGTTTAAATAGCAAAGGAAGAGTATTCATACCCATACATTTATTTTTAATGAGAATGTATACCCATTCAGAGAATCAAATATCAAGACATCTCAGAAAATTTACAATTCAAGATTCTCCATACCATCAATACCTCTAATTCATGATATAATTGGCCAAGAGAAAAATAAGGACTTCCAGAATCATTCAGAACCATAACATACAGTGTCCAATTCTGGACCAGGTCATAGTGTTACTGAAACATTCAGAAGTCCAGACCAGTTATCTCAGCAGCATTCAAGTCATCAATCAGACTTCAATCAAACACATGATGTTGCACAATCATCCAATACTCAACCTGAAACAGAAGATAATTCATCTAGTATGCATAAGACAGGTCATCATATGATTACTAGATCAAAAAGTGGGATATTTAAACCAACAGTGTACATTACTGATATTGAGTCAGAGGAACCATCTACTTATCTGCAAGCTATGTAAAGTGAAAAATGGATAGTAGCAACCAATGAAGAATACGATGCTCTTATAAGGAACAAAACATGTATCTTGTTCCTCTTCCTAAAAACAAAAATATCATTGGATGCAAATGGACATATAGACTGAAAAGGAATGCTGATGGAGTTACAACAAAATATAAAGCTAGATTAGTTGCCAAAGGATTTTCACAACAGCAAGGATTTGACTTCAATGAAACTTTTTCACCACTGATAAAACCATCATCAGTTAGAATAATTCTTACAATTTCATTACACAAAAATTGGAGTATAAAGCAACTGGATGTGAACAATGCATTTTTAAATGGAATTCTACAAGAGGAAGTATATATGGAACAACCGCCTGGATTCAAGAAAGTTGGAAATTCAGAACTTGTGTGCGAACTAAACAAAGCAATTTATGGTCTCAAACAAGCACCAATGGTCTGGTTTGGAAAGTTGAAAGCCACATTGATTAGACTTGGCTATAATCCTACTAAGTCTGATAACTCATTATTTACCAAATTCAGTGGTACTACAGTAATGTACATTCTAGTGTATGTGGATGATTTTATTGTCACTGGAAACAACAATGAAGAAATAGTCAGTCCCATTCATCAACTAAATAGGGAATTTTCAATTAAAGATCTTGGAGACCTGAGCTTTTTCCTTGGTATTGAAGTTAAAAGAACACCTAGCTTAAAAAATTTCTTATGCCAGAAGAAGTATATTTCAGAAATTCTCATCAAAACAAAAATGGATCAAGCAAACAATTTACCAACTCCTATGATAAGTAATCTATACTTACCAAAATACAAAGGAGAACCAATATCAAATGCAAAACAATGTAGAAGTAATGTAGGGGCACTGCAGTATGTGACAATAACTTGACCTGAAATTGCTTACAATGTGAGAAAAGTCAGTCAGTTCATGCAGAATCCTCTCGATGAACATTGGAAAGCAGTAAAGAGGATTCTAAGATATTTAAAGGAAACAATAAATCATGGCTTAATTTTAAAATCATGCACTAATCTCAATTTTTATGGTTTTGCAGATTCTGACTGGGCAATAGATCTTGATGATCGAAGATCAACAATAGGATACTGCATATACTTAGGCCAGAACCCAATATCATGGTGCTAAAAAAAACAATCAACTATATCAAGATCAAGTACTGAAGCAGAATTCAGGAGTATAGCAAGTGCAACAGCCGAAATAATGTGGATAGAATCATTACTCAGCGAGATAAAGATTAACACTAACAGCAAGGCTATTATATGGTGTGACAATCTTAGTACTGTATCATTAACTGCCAATCCAATTCTACAATCTACAACTAAGCATATGGAACTAAACTTGTACTTTGTCAGAGAGCAAGTATTGAAAGGAAAGATTACTATAAATTACTTACTAGCTACTTAACAAAGGGATGATATTCTTACCAAGTCGCTATCTGCTAAGAGTTTCACGTGTCTAAAGATGGAGCTTGGAATTGAGCAGATCTGTAATGAGTCAGAGAACTGACAAAATCCTAGCCTTAATCAAGTGAATACACTTCATTCAATAAGATTTCAAAGCTCAGAGACATCTCAGAAGCAAAGGAACAATCATTCTGTCTCAAACATTCTAATTTCAGAAACTTTAATTTTTCTGAATTAAAGAAAAGTTTTAGAGAATCAAGAGCTGGCGAAGACAAGAATTGAAGTGGACAAAGCAAATTTTTTTCAAAGTTTCAGTTGGATATGACTAGATCTGAAGATCAAAGGAAAATCGTAATTTTGGGGATCGGAAGAAAACCTCTGCGAACTGAGGGAGAGTATTATCGAATGAAGAA
Source organism: Allium fistulosum (assembly GCA_030737815.1). Taxonomy (NCBI): domain Eukaryota; kingdom Viridiplantae; phylum Streptophyta; class Magnoliopsida; order Asparagales; family Amaryllidaceae; genus Allium; species Allium fistulosum. The sequence goes on along the minus strand of CM060901.1, from coordinate 536,269,028 downwards.
ATGAATAGCAGTCTACGGTATTATTATTTACTTTATATTGAGATGCGGGTGCGGGTATACACAAAAGCCCAAAAGCCCATATGTTTATTTCTGAATAAAACAGTACCAAGACTGTTATAAATAACTGATGCAACCTTTCTCTTTTGTATGAAAGAATTACTCTCAGATATAATAAAACTCTCATCATTTCATTTCTCCAATTTCTCTAATAACTCGTGCTTTCATTTGAGGTTGTGATTGCACTGGTGATTCTATCTAGGGAGTCGATTATTGAACACATTGTTGAAGTTGATGTCTTTCTAGATAAACTTAATGATTATATATATATATATATGATAATAACAGTGGTTGATGTCATGTCCGAAGGTTCATGGAAGTCGCAATACTTTCCAACTTTATTCTCACTTAATTGTCTACTTCCCTAAGGTGGTTTCAAGTATGGAATTATTCCCTGAGTGGCCAAGTAAATATGTTGACAGATTATATATGTACGGTATAGCATGTGTACCTTAGCCATGGAGGATCATTCCAATTTTGCAAGTGTTTATCATTAGCCCCTCTATTATAGATTAATGCTTTCCTTTCTTCATTAAGTTAGATTTTTGATCATCAAATGGTTCATCGACTTATAACTCTTCCAAATACATGAACTATTCCACCTTTCGACGAAATTATAGTAAGTCACAAGACTTGTTCTTGATTTGTTTATATGCTACTGGGCAGTGTTCGCAAACTCCATGACTATAGCCATATGGACTAATCGGGAGGCTGGCTATCTCATGTCAGCGGTTGCAATATCGAATCATGCTGTAACAATCTTTATTTTATGTGTTAGTGGATCATAAAATATTTATATTATTTATATATTGGATCGTATGATTCTAAAATTTTGGGCAATGTTAAGTAATGATATTTTTACTCTTAAAAATTTTATTTGACCATTTCGATCCTAAAAATTTGCAAGGCCCATAGCTTTTGATAATAACCGAATTAGGGTCTTATACCACTTCCATATGAAACATATAATGGTTTCTCTTTCTGTAAAGTGGTCATAATAGCTTTCTGGACTTACCGTTTAGGAGATATGGTGGTTTGAAGTTGGACATTGATTAGCGGGTAATTAAGGTTAAGCACGAATTAGGCCCACTAATTCAATTCAGGACTAGGGCATAACCACCTGATGCGACGGCTGCCTATCACTTTTCACTATTTTCAAATCCCTTCTAACCTCCATTAATCTCCTTCTTAAGCCAAAAGCTACTTAAATTTATTCTATTATTAGCCCAATCAACTAAGTAGAGAGTAATCAGCAAAGGGATTTGTTTGGGGTCAATTAATTGTTGTTTGGAGAACCTTGGATTTCGAGCTGCTACTATTCATCTCGGATTGTGTGTCATATTTTAATTTGCTTTGGTCTTAGGTGAGTGGTTGTATCCTCTCACTTTACTATCTTTCCATTATAAGTTAAACTGATGTTTTTAAAATGATTTTTGAACTTTAAAAGATGATTCAAGTTAGATCTAAACACTTATTTTATTTACAAACAAAGATAAAAGTGGTTTTAAGAAAGTTTAGGATTCAAATATACATGTGTTCTTATGCGTACACCATCTTTTATATTTCTAGATCTAGGTCATAAATTGATGTAAATCCATATTTAGTTGGTTTGTATGTGTTGTGTGTGTATATATATGTGCTATGCATAAAAACTTGTATGCCATGTTGAATGTTTGGATGTAAACGCCGATCGATAGGCAATTTAGAAGTAGGATGACTCATCCCATGACTCGGGTTTGAGTTATAAAATATGCTGCAAAAATCATGCGACTGTTATAGGGTGATAAGGAAGGCCTCGGGAAGCTGTATTTCAAATTTCAAGCCAATTGGAGTTCATTTTGATGTGTGGAGTTCAGGCCTTGGTGAGTGAAAGATGGGAACAACTTTAGGGTTTTGAATGGGAAACTCCAGGCTTGCAAAGGAATGGCTTTGGGCAAGATGGAAAACCCAAGTTAACTCGTTCAATTAGCCAAACTTTGGCTAAGTGTTGGCCAACAGGGGCCGGTACGGACTCTTAAGGGTTGGTTATGACTTATGATTTTTAGTGACCAACGACTGGGGTTAGCTTCGAGATGATGGTGGCTGTACTTCGAGACTCAGAGTGTAGAGTTTTGGACTAGGCCTAGTAAATCACTAAGTATTCTTGGTACAATATAACGATACTAGACAACTATCCATGAATGTCTAAAGCTGTTTCGCACTTGACGACTCGATGACGCAAGTTGTGTGATGATCCATAATGATAAGTTCAAGGATATGAACTAGTGAAATGGAGCGAGGGCATGCTTCATGATGGATAGTACATGTGCAAAGGGGTCGTTGATACTCGAAAGTTACAACATGTACTCGTAAAGCAAAGGTATGTAAGGATTCTCACTCGGGCGAGGACATTCCCCGGTTCTTTATATGGGAGATCCTATCTTACTCTAGACTATTAGATGGGTAGTCTAGTTCCTGGTCTATTAAGTGGCATGGATTCAAGTACCGAGAAACCTGGATGATCAGTAGTCTCTGACCGAAGATGCGGTCATATGGGTTATAATATATCCAATGCACTGAGTTAGTGATGTGAGGATGGATGCTATATTTGCAATATCTTTTAGAGATGTCACATAATGTACTTATTATTGATGTAAATATCTTGATACCCCATATGTACTTTTGACATATAGTACACCCATGATGATTAGGATGTAGAGTAGCATATTTTATGTCGTGTATTATCTCATTAGATGCAGGTGTTGGAATTGGACCAGCCCGCAATGGAGTTAAAGGGTAATTTTTTTTCCTTTATTGGATTTTTAATGGGCCTGTGAAGTCTAAATTCATTTAGAACTTTTCTAAGTTTCTTTTAAATAAAATCAATATTTTATTTAATTTCATAAGTAAAAGGAGTTTTAAATTTAATTTGAGTTCAAATATATAATAATGAATGTATCAAATACATTCATGTGTGTATAGTGGAAGTGTAACATACAAATAGTGTATGTATACAGGTGTTGGGATTTACACCGCAACAGACATATTCACCCTTTATACATGCCTTTGTTGTCCATAGTTTGTTTTGAAATTATATAAAACAATAATATATGCATACACACAGACACACACACACATATATAGAGTTTACTTATATTTACTTATACATAATATGTTAGAAAGTTATTTTACCTAATCAAATGTTTACATATATATATAATTATGTTGAAGAAAGAAATTAATAAGTAGAGGAAGGTGGAGGGGTTATCTCATTTTATTAGTTTATTTATATTTACTTATACACAGTATGTTAGAAAGTTATTTTACCTAATCAAAAGTCTACACATATATAAAAGGATAATCAATTATGTTAAAGAAAGTAATTAATGAGTAGAAGAAAAGGTGGACAAAATCTCCTCAAACAGATCTGACTACCCCTCCTTGATACCATGATTGGGCTGGATCATTCGATCAATAAAATAAAAAATTATTTCTTTTATATAATATATAGAGAGAGAAATATTAACCTCTATGCACTTCTTTTAACAAAATATATTTCAGATTGTTTATTTATACACATTTAATTTTCTAGTCAAAGTCAACACCTACTTTCCCCACTCACCCATTCTTTAACTAGTTAAAACTTTTACCCGTTCCCATTCATTTTCACTTCTCACTTCATTTTTACTTTTCATTTTCAACAAACCCGTACCCTCAAAAAATCAAATTCACCTAAAAATCCACCTAAAGCCGAAACCAAAACAAAGAGAAAGACGAGAGAATCTTCATCGTCTTAACCTATGGTAGTCTTTCAAGAAAAATTAAAAGTTGGGCTTTACAATGACTAAGAGAGCATGGAACAATATAAGATACCAAGAAATATGAAAAAAAATCATCATGCATTCTATAAAATAAATGATTTTCCCGCTTATAATTTAAGAGTATCTGCCGATAACGGTTAAATCACCCTGTTAATTGAGTTTGGATCTAACAATGTTAAGACCGACACCATAGCTATAAAGTTATTTTTTACAAATTTGGATGGAAAGTTTGTTAAATTTCCTAATGAGGAAGGGTATATATGGACAGGCATTTACTGGAAACAAATCAAAGTTCATTATAATCACAATGGTTAAATTCATGGTATTGAATATAAGGGAATTAAAATAAAAGATATTGACATCGAACATTGGAGACGTAACCAAATAAGTCGTCATCTTTGTGTTAACCAAGTCACCATTGAAAATTGCAAAGGCCTAAGGCCTAAACCAAGATTGATAGAATGGATGATAACAAATACTTTCATCCCTAGGACCGGACGTCATGAGAAAATTCATGACAAAGATTATAAGGCCTTGTATACAATTATTGGAAATATCGAAGTTAATCGGGCTAAATTTTTACAAGACAAGTTGTTGGCCTTCTTTGACCATTCGAGAAAAACTATTCTCTACATACCCTATATTACTCGTCCATGCTTTCTTATGATGATGCTGAAGAAATAACATATGTCGGTAATGAGTATTCTCCTCTTATGAAACTACCAGCTACGGTTCCTTCATATATGTCATACAAAGGGTATATGCAATCCCTTCAACAACAAACCTCTTCTACAACTTCCATCAAAGGAAAGGGTCTTGAAATTCGTGAGGAATAAATTAGTGATGAGGAGAGTGATGATGGTTATGATGATAGTGTTGAGTCCATTAAAGTAATTTCCTCTAATTTATCCCATTTTGAGATGCCTCAGCTCCATAAATGTCAAGTCTTCTTTCAAAAACCGACAAAAGCTAGAAAATGACTATCCAGAAATAGTTCAAGGATTGCAAATATTGAAAAAGACCTTTTGGAATAAAGAATATCATAGGAAAGATTTGGAAGAAGTTGTCAGGAAAATCTTAGTCCCCATCTCCTACAATTCCACCACCTCCAAATCCTCCAAACACTAGGTCATCATTTGGACTAGAAGAAAACATAAAGAATGATCAAGACAAAAGTGACAGTGAAGAGGAATATGAAACTGAAAGTGGAGAAGAAGAGGAAAAAAGTGACCAATAACAAAAATAAGGAGATCAGGGTATAGGTAAATTTCTTTGAAATAATACACACATTCTTTAATATTACTAACACTTCTTTTACATAACATAACATTCTATTCATTTGTTAGGTGTGCTTGGGATGGTCTTGAATCTTTGGTGTTTTCATGTCTTCATGTCCTTTTGCATTTGATGTTCATATAATCTTGTGTGTTTGTCTATGCTATTTGTTGTTTTGTGTATTATTTGGTTTGGTAAAAAATTTATTGTTTGTATTATGGTGTTTAAAGCATGTAGTTGTTCATGTTGATATTTGGTTTTTGGAAACATTGTTGTACTATGATGATGTGGTGAATAATGAGTGTGTGTTTAATTAGTATAATGTAGTGTGTGTGATCTTTTGCTCTCATAATATATATATTTTTCCTATGTTAATTTGTTTTTGATGATGTCAAAAGGGAGAAATAATCGAGCATATTGATAGGATGAGTAAAAATCTTTAATTTGCGCACATATATATATATATAGTTGTCATCATCAAAAAAGGGAAGAATGTTAATTCCTACCTTTATGAGTTTTAACGAGACAACTATATATCTCTATGCAATCGTATGAGTTGATATTTATAGATATTTCAACAATGAAGACCAAGGAAAACTGACTAGCTGTTGTGCTCAAGCAATGAAGACCAACTATTAGAAGAGTCGTTGTGTTTGTAAGTCTAGAAAACTTGTACAATATCCTTTGATGATACATACACAAATATTTTTAATCGATTTTAAAATATTTTTTGAACTCAAAATTTTCAAAAAGAAAAGTTTTTGAAATTTGTTAGGAGTCAGATGTCTGATTCAAAATTTTAGATGTCTGGGTATAGTCAAATTTACACTATAAACTCTCAAAATAGATCTTGTAAAAAGTCGGATGCCTGGCATGAATAACTAGACGTCTAAGGTATACAAAAAATTATGTTTTAACCATTCAGACTTTTGTTTGGTTTAATCAGACATCTAATTTGGGCATCAGACGTCTGATAGAGCCAACCAGACATCTGAATCAAAGATAAATTGAACTAGTTCTTTTCTATTTAATGACCAAACATCTGACCTCTAAAAACAAAATGTTTCTAATATTATAAGTAGAACATAGATTCACTCTTTTGATTTCAAACTTTTACACTTTGATCTTTGATCTCTGACCTTTTATTTTTAATATTCTTTGAAAAATCAAAAGTGTTCAAAACTATTTCTTGCTTCCAATGATCTGCACGTTCAATTCATAATCATTAAAGAATATTACAGAAAGGATGTATTATCTTGACAAAATCAGTGTACTAGAGACACAAGTATTACCGGAGAGAAAAGTATTGTCGAATCATTAATCTTTTTTCCTAAAGAGTAGAAGTCATGTTTCGAGGAGAATCTGAAGCCAATGTAAACCTATTTCTCCGGGGTAAGAGAGGGCTTTGTGTTAGTAGAATACAAAAGGGGTGCTTTGAGATTGGACGTAAGATGGGTGGTCCGAACCAGTATAAAAACTCTGGTGTTATTACTTTATATTCCTTTGCTTTATATTATTCACTCATATTATCTACATAACACAAGTTAGAATTACACTATTAATTGCCGCTATCGATCAATAAGCTATTTCAAATGCCATGTACTTTGCATGCACTATAAGAAAGTATATGTTTTGCAGCACTAAATAGCAGGGTTTTAATAAAAAAGCTGCTATTACATGGACGGTTAAAAATAAATATTCCTTGCAACGCTGCTGTTAAATTTACACATAGTATGAAGCGGGGAAAAGAAAAGGTTGTCGCCTTTCTCCCCCAAGTCACTCAACATTGTATCCCCTTCTCTCCCAAAAATCCCTAATTCCAAATTTCATTAAAAATCAAACTCTTCCGATTTCATAATCTTCACAACTCTACCGTTGATCTCTTTAAGCCCGCCTTCCTCGCACACCGCAAAGCTTCAGCAACCCTCCAGCTTCATCGAGCATCAGAGATTCTCCAGCGTTCTAGATCTCCATAAGCCGTCGATCTTCATCACTCACTCCACATCTTCAGGAATCCACCGACGTTAGTGTTTGAAGGTATAACCATTTGATTTGAAGCCTTCATCTTCCTGTAATCTTACCATTTATCTATTTTTTAGCTTCGTTTAATTCACAAACTTAGGAAGCAACTAACAATATAAAATGAATATGCTATTTCTGGTTGTATAATTTAGTCATGGACGTAAATATATATGATTAAATATATAGAAGTATTATAAGTGAAATGTATATGTTTGTACCAAAAATGGGCACAACACTCTTCGGATGTGTTTGAAGAGATAAAATGAAAATGGTTTCACGGGATTCAGCCAATTGTCTCGATCGTGGGATATCATTGAGAAATAGGAGAGAATAAATGTAAAATTAAGCAGATCTAACAAACACACCAGTAAACATATAAGAAAATGCATGGAAACACAAAGTTTTAGAGTGGTTCGGCGTATGGCCTACGTCCACTATGAAGTTGATGATTTTATTGATATTCACTTGCTGATTCCCACTGATTACAACAGATTACAGGGGATTATAATGATTGAAATTCGTATATAACAGCAGCTATGGAGTACAAAAATGGATTCGGTAGAGTATGGACGTAAGAGAGCAAAAAAGATCCCTGTTCTGAAGGCCTCAGGGGGCTATTTATAGGCGTAGGAGGCTGAGATCGCGCTCAAACTTCGGGAGACTTTTTCTGGCACGTGAGTGGGCCTACGCGACTGACCCCACCAAGTTTCGGCCCGATCCGTGATCGATACGAACGAATTTCGTATCGATCAAGATTTGATCCAATCAAGCTGAAATTTGGCAGGAACATTCCTTAGGTCGCCAGTTAGCTCCTGTCCAAATTTGGTGGCATTTGGATTTGTGGATCTCAAGATATGATCGATGCAAGTTGGAGTTCTTCGTTCCATGATCGATACGAACGAATTTCGTATCGATCAAGATTTGCTCCGATCGAGACGAAATTTGGCAAGAATATTCCTTAGGTCGCCAGTTAGCTCCTATCCAAATTTGGTGGCATTTGGACTTGTAGATCTTGAGATATGATCGATGCAAGTTTGGATTTCTCAGCCGTGATCCATCAATATCTGGAGCATATGAACTCCGATTGACTTGAAATTTGGAATGTTGGCTCTCATATTTTTGCTTCTCATGTCATATCAATTTTAGCTCGATCCAGACTTGGAAAAAATTCGTCAATATCCATAGTGAGCCTGCGTATAAACGATATCCAAGACGAACTGTCATTGGTTCATAGTCAAGTTCTTGGTGTCACGGCCTTGCCAAAAGGCGGGATAACATTTGCCCCCAAAGTACGTCTTGTGTGAACATGACGTGCTTTGAAATGCTGCATCCTTCATTCTGAAAAAGTTCTATCTGATTCGCTGAGTAGTTTCTCCCTTCTCGTCAAAACATGTAACTTTCGATTGATTTTCAGTAATATAAATGCTGATTTGTTAGCTGCCAACGATCATGCAGTGCATTGTTGTAACTGAGTGTCGAGTGCTAGCGATTTGTTGTTCGCTGTTGTAATTGTCATCAGGCGAGCATTCAATTCCTGGATCGATGTGAAATTCGAGTTGTAACAACGTTCGATGGTTGTTTTAAGTCCTTCCTTTGTATCGATCCTCTCCTGGATCAATCTGAGATGTTGGAATGTATGCTTCGCATCGATGGATACATCATATTGGGTCTCGGATTGGCGGATACAGGAGTAATGCTTTGTGTCGATGGGGTTGAACGATCTGGACATAATCATGCAGTGAGGCTTCACAGAGGATATGCCATTCCTCATTCCTTCATTCAAGAAGAATCCCCGATTATGGATAATCTTTGATAGGAGTCATCCATGACTCCTTTCCTAGATTCATCTCTAAGATCTAGTTGATCTTCATATGTCAATGCTTGGAATAATAAGTATTTCAACTGGGACAAAGTCTTTTTGCCGCGCATCCCCAGAACTGGCTAGCTTGGCAAGTGACTTAGCTTTTTCATTTTGTTCTCCGAGGATGTGTGTAATGGTGTAATAGTCGAAGTCGACTAGTAGCTTTTGGACCCGGTTGAGATAAGGAGCAAGACGTTGCCCCCTAGTCGGATAATTTTCCTTGACTTGGCGTACTACTAACCAGTAATCACATAAGACATGTAAAGTTTCCACTCGTAGCTTTCTTACAAGTTTGAGCGCCAAGGTTTCATACTTAGCTTCGTTATTTGTTGCAGGGAAGTTGAGTTTCAGGGCGTAGCAGATCGTTCGTTCCTCAGGAGTCATTGACGCAACTTCGATGTTAGAAAGCTGATTATTGGAAGTTTCATCGATGTACGTTCTCCATCGGTTGGATGGTTCTCCACTGTTCTTCGGATAGTCGTCTGATGTGGTGGATTCAGATATGAAGTATGCTAATGTTTGACCATGGAGAGCTCTCCGAGGGAGATAAGTGATATCAAATTGGCTTAGCTTGATACTTCATTTGAGTAACTTTTCAAACATCTAAGGTTTCTATTGGACCTATCGTAACAGTTCGTCGATATGGACGTTAACGGGGTGAGCTTGTCAATAGCCAGCCTTCATCATATACTGGTCTTTGGATTCGTTTCTCTTCACATAGCATTGCGACGCTTATGGCGTGTGTTGACACAGCCCAATTGATGTATAAATCTTCGCGATCCAAAGGTTTGGGTAAAATGGGAGGACTCTTTAAGCGATCTATCAGAGCTGCTTGGTTGTCCTAGGTACATGGGTGTCTCGAATTGTCCGAATTTTCTAGAAATTAGTCTTGATTCGATGAGAATTGATGATGAAAACGAAGAATCTTTCTGATGCAATAGTGAAAGAGCATTTTAAAGGATCGAGTTTCATCCTGCATTTTTTGGAGAGCGCTGAATACCTCTGTCAAGTCATCGATATGGTCGTTTGATAGCCGTGATCTCACGAGCATATTAACCACATCTACTTTCATCGATCGACCGATATGATTTTTGAATGATCTGCTAATCGTCCTTTGGTAAGTAGCTTAAGCATTCTCAAGTTCAAATTTAGGGATTTGAGCATAGCACTATAGGCCCAGGTCAATAACGAGACAGTTGTATTCCTGGTCTAGGACATGCTTCAGTATCCGATTGTATCTGGAGTTTGCATCCATGGATGTGAGTAATTCATGTCTGATGGTTAGGTCCATCAGTTGGTCGATCATTGGAAGTGGAAAGTCATGCTTTGTCATACCCCATGCAAATCTGAGTAGTTGATGTATGTCCTCCACTCTCTGTTCATTTTTCTTATAAGTAAAGGATTGGATACTCACTTTGGTTGGAGGGCATCATGGATAAACCCATTGGTTTTGAGCAGATTCGCCTCCTCTTTAAGTGCAACAGATCTCTCCGGATCCATGTCGCATCGTTTTTGTCCACCGAGACCTGCCTCGGGTCGACATTTAATGTAGGGTTATTCATGGCTGGCGAGAGTCCATATATATATATATATATATGAGATCGAGTCCAAGCGAACACATCAAGATTCACCTGAAGTAAAACAGTTGACTCTTTCTTCATCCTTGCGTAGAGTTGTGATCTGATCTACAATACTCGTGATGGGTTGTAGGCACCTCATGTGTTTATTTGCAATGGTAAATGATCAGGCTTATAAGAATGTTGAATCAAAGGATTAGTAGAATTTAGCCTTGTACTGTATGCTGCTACATAGCTGGCTCCAACTTTGAGATTGAATTTACTCGTGTTTCTGAATGATGCGCTTTTCATTCAATGTACATGCGATCCATTGCTCATCGGAAAAGTCAGAATGATGATCAGTCGCCCATAAGTCCTGGTATTGATCCGATGACTCTATCTATAGGCATCCTTTCGGTCGCAACCTAGAGTTGTTATGAATATCAGGCATGGGTCATAGGTTCAAGTTTCCATAGTCAACTCTCGGATAATTACTCTTTTGCCCCCAGTCTTGGGTTGGCGGATGCATTACGCGGACGGTCTAGTCTCGTCCTAGCTGTGTCAATACTGTAGTTCAAGCTTTAAGAACCAGAGTTGACTGATGAATGGTTGAATCATATTATCTTATCTTCTTGTTCATGCCCCCAAGTCTGGGGAATATCTCGATAAGTGGTAAGGTAGATAATGTCCGCTTCAATTTTGTATTCTATCCCATTGAACCATGGGATCGAGTTAACCGATGGAAGGCTGAGTCATGCCTATGATGTATTATGTTCTAGTTCTTTCCTCTTAGCGGAATACATTGTTATTTTGCCAACATTCGGACATAAGCTAGATTCTGGACGGTCAATGACATTCACTTTGCTGCTTAGGTCACCATACTTTCGGCAAAAACTTAAGAGTGAATCGTCCAATTAGATCCAATGCAGGATTGATGCTTCCCTTGCCGAATCTAGGGCAAGAATCGGTGTGCAGATGTTTAGGTTGCACTTGTTTTGAATTGCTCTTTTTAGTCGGATCATGGTAAGAGTCAATGAATGAATGGTCACATTGCATTCATTTGGAGTTGGGTGATTAACCATGTCCATTTCGATTTACGTTCTCCCGTCAGATGTAGGGATAAAGTCAGCGCAAATGCAGTCATGTCATGCTCATTTGGTCTCATGCTCTTCCTGACGGATCGAAGGAAGGCAACGAAGGACGAATGGTCAAGTCACACTCATTCATGGTTTATTCTTCTATCCGTGCTCTGTTGGTCAAAGGTATTCGCTGGACGTTCGGGTCACATCGATTTGTAGTCGAAGAGGACCGATATTGACCGTCGATTCAATGATACGATGTGAAAGGTGTAGATCGATATTGCCCGTCGATCCAACGGTACGATATAAGTGGTTGCCCAGAACTTTGGGCATCATTCTGATTGGTTAGCATTAAGGTCTCCTTGTAGTCATTTCCTTAAGTTGTAAAGGATGATAAGCTGGATATGTAGCGAGTCACCTTTCTCTTCTTTCGGTGATTTGCACTTCTGCCCCCAGTCTTGGGTTAGCAGAGTTAGTTCGTGGATGGTCTAATTGCACTTGTAGTGAGTTTACACTCCTCACGTCGAGTTCAGGTCAGAGTTGGTGAATGAATGGTCGAATCTCATTCATTCATTTGTCTATTCTTGTAGCCATACTTTGGGGATCAGAGTCAGTTGAAGGGCCATTCATCGCACCTATTTGATGTTTATACCCCTATCTACACTCTACGGACTAAGAGTTTTAGTAGAAAATGGTCAGACCGTGTTTTCCTTGGTCAATTCCTCTGCCCCTAGTCAAGGGCAAAAGTCAAAGTGTGGCCGGTCAAATTACAACAACTTTAGTTTGATGCTTCTCCCGCTGAACTGTAGGAAGGAATTGATTAGCGGATGGTTAGGTCACATCCATCCATGCTGCATGCACAACCCGTCGGATCACAGGCGAGAGTTAGCAGATGAACGGTCATGCCACGTTCACTTGCGGTTGGATGGTAGTAATATCAATTCAGAATAGAACATTCAGCTAGGTTCGTTTTGCGAATCTGCGTCTCCCTGTCGAATCAAGGAAGAAATTTTGTCTTGTGGGCTTAGAGTGCATCCCTATAAAATTATGTTATGGGTCCCATGCAGGGGACAGGAGGTTATGCATGGACGGTTGTGTCACGCCCGCTTAGTGCTGGATGGTCGGATCGCATCCAATTTTATGTGTTAAGTGTGCCCCCGTGTCAGGGGAAGATTGGAGAGCAGACGGTCGAACCACATCCGCTTTTTGTATTACAGAACTTGATGAGGAAGCATAGCCGATAGATGGATAGTCGAATCACATCCCTTTTGGTATTCACATTCCAAACCATGCTTGGAGGGCTGGAGTTGGTTGATGGGTTGTTAGTCACACCCATTTGGTGTTTATACTCTGGCCTCTCTCGGGACCGAAGCAAGTTGATGGGTGGTCATTTGCACCCAATTGGTGTTTATACTCCAGTCCACACTCTGGGGACTTAGAGTTAGTTGAAGTTTATTCTCCAGTTCGCACTCTGGGAATCTGGAGTTGTTGATGTTTATACTCCAGTTCGCACTCTGGGAATCTGGAGTTGATGTTTATACTCCGTTTTGCACTCTGGGAATCTGGAGTTGATTGATGTTTATACTCCAGTTCGCACTCTTGGAATCTAGAGTTGATGCATATACTCCGACTCGCACTCTGGGAGTTCGGAGTTGATTGATGTTTATACTCCAGCTTGCACTCTAGGAATCTGGAGTTGATGTTTGTTCTCCAACGCGCACTCTGGGAGTTTGGAGTTGATTGGTGTTTATACTCCAGTTCGCACTCTGGGAATCTGGAGTTGATGTTTATACTCCGACTCGCACTCTGGGAGTTCGGAGTTGAATGTTTATACTCCGCTTCGCACTCTGGGTATACGGAGTTGGATGTTTATACTCCGACTCGTGCTCTAGGAGTTTGGAGTTGAATGTTTATACTCCGGTTCGCGCTCTGGGAACTTGGAGTTGGATGTTTATACTCCGCTTCGCACTCTGGGAATACGGAGTTGAATGTTTATACTCCGGTTCGCGCTCTGGGAACTCGGAGTTGGATGTTTATACTCCGCTTCGCACTCTGGGAATACGGAGTTGAATGTTTATACTCCGTTTCATGCTCTGGGAATACGGAGTTGAATGTTTATACTCCGCTTCGCCCTCTGGGAATACGGAGTTGAATGTTTATACTCCGGTTCGTGCTCTGGGAACTCGGAGTTGGATGTTTATACTCCGCTTCGCACTCTGGGAATACGGAGTTGAATGTTTATACTCCGCTTCGCACTCTGGGAATACAGAGTTGAATGTTTATACTCCGCTTCGCACTCTGGGAATACGGAGTTGGATGAAGGATTGTCTTGTATCAACCCTTTCTTGACTTTGTTGTGATGGCTGGTCCCCGAGCTCGGGTTTCACTTAGTGGGTGATCGGTGGGATCCCGATTAACTTCCACTTATATGCCCCTCAATGAAAGATGAGATTTAGTTTACAGACGGTTGGATCGCGTCCATGTTCATTTGGATTCCGCTTTTGCCAGGCCTAAGGAGTAAGATTAGTGTTCTGGCAAGCTTTGTGCTCGAGCATAGGAAGAGATGGTCGAACTACGTCCACTCTGAGTTGTGTATTTTCCCTTAAGTCGGGTGACTCAATTAGAGAGCAGACAGCCGAGTCACGTCCAGTTCATACTTTGCATTCTTTCGATCGAGCTAAGGAAGAGAGTTGAAATGACAGCTCGTGATGGTTAGCGAGTAGGCAGTCAGTCGTTGATGACTTTTAAATTGAGGGTTGGCCCCTGATGAAGTCGGTTTAAGGCATGATTGTTTTGCCTAATCACAGACGCAAATTGGGGAGTGAACGGCCAAATCATATCCACTTTAAACATGTGTTCTCAAATAACCCCAAGTGTCTAATGTAGGATTGGATGCATGGATGGTGACGTTGCGTCCACCCTTTGTGTGATTCCGATTTTATCGGGCATCAAAAGAAGCGTAAGTATTTTGGCGAGCTTCAAGTACGAGATGGAGAGTACATTGTTGGGATATATTACTCCAAGTCTTTCCCAGATCTCTAATTAAATTGCATAGGCAGATGAGTGGATGGTCGGTTGCATCCACTTTGTACTAGAGTCCTGACCTTGTCGGTCTCTTTTTCTTTGGTGCCTTGCCCCCAGTCAGGGGTGTATAGTAGCCGATGAGTGGTTGAGTCATGATCGTCATGATGATACCACAATGATTTGATCATAGTCCATGGAGGTTGTTTTGCACCCAATCTTGAGTACTCGGTTACCTGCATCATTTGCAAGTAGTTTAATTCAAGTAGGTCATATTTCGCAATGTAAATGAAATTGTTTTGGAAATAATCCAAAAGAGATCAGATCAAATCTCATTGATAAGTGAGGCAGCGTCGTATGCTCGCTATTGCACTTCAGTCCAGCCCTTCTCAGTTGGAAGACTAACGCAAATGGTTCAATTTGATCAAAGTCCTTGATCGATAGATCTGTAACGACCCAGAATTTCGAACAAATTAAATTGTAAATATTTAATTAATTTTAAATATTTGAACGATAATTTAATTTGAATCCCCGATATAACTTTGAAATTGGCGATTAAATTATAAAATTTAATCTGTTGATAGTTGAATTAAAATTTGAATCTTCAATTTTAAGTGGAAGAAAAATATTTTTAAAAGCTTATAATAATTCGCATTGATAATACCGAAGATAATCGAACTCTCAGAATTGAATTTTTAACTGTTTTGCTCAGTTTTGAATTCATATCGGTTGAACCGATATTTGAAAATAGCGTTCCGAGGCGCAGTCTCGGAATTTGACGAAACCAGTTCCATTGGGTCCGTAATATCGAGTTATTACCGGATTTCAAATTTCGTATTTTTTTTGGAGTTGTTTTGTGACCGTACGGTTATAAAACGCGTTAAAATTTTTAAACGGATTCAATTTAAATTTAAATTTAAATTGGTCACATCATTTACTTTTCGTTCCTAAAATCATGCCTAAAATACGCCTAGTATCACACCAGAGATCGTGTTCTCCTGTCTCTCCTTTTTCTTTTTAAAATGAACGCGGCAATCATTTCCAAAACGAGGCAGACGAAAATAAATTATAGCAATGGCCGAGCTTTGAATCTCCAGTATACTTCACTATTGTCTTCATTTCGAAATTCATTCTCGTTCGAATCAAAAGAAAAAAATAAATCGAATAGCCGAGCCTTCTTCCTCATTTCAAAATCGCGAGTGATATCGAGGTTGGAGTGGTTCGTGGTCACAAGCGCGCGGTGGGGAGGCTCGAACAGGGGGGCGCGATGTCATAACATCTGTGGAATTTCAAGGCTCGGCGACAGCAGATGCCAGATTGGAAGCTTGCGATGGTCGAGGAGGACTCGGTGGTCAAGGCGACGATAGGGGGGGCGCTGACAGGGAAGTGGAGGCACTCGCGAGCTTGGTCGCCGCGATTGGGGGAAATCGATTGTAGCGCTCGAAACTGGAGGTTGTGATGGCATTCGAAGTTGGGCTGTAGATCTGGGATTAGGCAGTGTTCATGTTCAAGTGGCATGGTCGCGAGTTAGTCGATGGTTTGGGGCCAAGCACGGCGACGATGTCGTCTGCAGAGGGGTGTGTCGTTCGAGGCGAGTCGCTGCAGGCATTAATGGATTTTGGGGTCGATAAAAGCTCGGTGACGTTCGATCGAAGGGGGATTTCCGGTGACATTCGATCGGGGTCGCGTACATTTGATTGCGACAGTGAGGTAGTTTTATTTTCAAACGTTTGAATATTTATATATGCAGAAGAAAAAAAAATAATAATGATAACAAAAATAATAGTTATGGTGATTTATTTATTTTATTAACTTGTTTAATTTTTAGTTACCAAAGATTAGTATTAAAGGGAAATTTAGTTTTAAATTTGCTTGTTAGTGAAATCAATAGGATTAAAAGAAAAATTTGTTAAAATCAAATTTATCAGTAAAACTAAATTATTAGTTAATTTAATTAATAAACGGAAAATTATTTGATAGTTTAGTCTAAATATTAATAAATTATCTAAATTGTTATACAAGGTCAAACCGGGAAAACCAAATCAGGATTAAAGTGAATGGATGGCAAAATAAAAGCAAAGGTGAGATTTTCTCACTCGAAGGAAATTTGAATTTACGGTTATTATTGGATTGATGATTGCTATTGGATGTGATATTAGATATAGTAGGATATATCTATATATATAGCAATATATACATATTGGCATATGTATATATTGGATTGATGATTTCCCGCCTCGTATAGCGGATGAGACCCTATTGCGCCGTTAGTAAGCGGATTTATTATAAAAACCCATATACCGCGATATTCCACCTCGAAGTGGAATTGGTATTGTGCTAACGTTTTTGGATGCAGGGAAACAGGTTGGAGGGATCCAACTGGACCCCTCACATTGATTGAATTTATTTATACTGTGATATGAATTTGTGAATGATTATATTGATGTTATTAATCATATTGATATCTGGAAATTGTTTGAAGCTAAAATTTAGCTGAATGGATGTTTGATATCATTGGATTCCAAAAATAAATGAAATTGAATTTTTGAAATCAAAATAGAAATTTTTAAGTAAATAAATTTTTAGAAGTTGAATAAATTCGAAGAAAAGAATTTAAAAGTATAAAAGCTGATTTTTATAATCTTATTGAATAAATCCCAGAATAAAGTGAAAATGCTAAATAAATGGATTTCATAAAACAGTGATTATAAATTGAAGAATTCAATTTAAATTTGGATTTTTAAATAGATTGAAAGAGACAAAGAAATTTATTTTCTTTAAAAGGAATTTATTTAAAAAGAAATAAGTGAGAAGTCCAATTAGAAATTTAATTGGCAAATTGAAACGAATTTGGAAAATTGATATGAAATTTATAGATTTATAAATTTTGAAGTTAAATTGATATGAAATTTATAGATGTATAAATTGTGAAGTTAAAATGAATGAAATTGTAGAATAGTAGATTTATAAGAAATTAACTTATAAATTGGTTTTATGCCTTCAAATGAAATATTGGTCGAATTTGTTAATAAAGGAGATTTACAAATCGAAGTTGTTATAAAATAGAAATAGAATTTATAAACGTTGTTTTATAAATTCAAAATCAATTGAATTTGATAAATTAAATATAGAAGATTATCAAAGGAGATATATTTCGCGATTTTGGATAGCGAATTATTATTGAAATAAAACGTGTAGAAAATAGTGAAATGTGGTTAGTGAAGTATATTCACGATTTGGGACAGTGAATATATTTTTAAGTAAAATGGATATGGTTTTGGGAAAGTGATATTTAAGATGAAGTTAATTGTTTTAACGATGTTTTAAAATGATTAAATATCGAAATCATAGATTTCAACATTCGTTGTTGAAATAGACGCTTTCGAGAAGTAGAAGGAAATGGTGGACTATAACACTGTTGTTATAGTAAATGATTTTCGTAAGGAAATGTTTTTATGTAGTATTGGGGTTTATATATCTATCTTAATTCCGAATCCCTATACTAGTGATTTTGAGTCGTCGTAACGATGTTTTACGTAGCATTCGTTTTGACTCAAATAAATGTTGTCAAAGTAAATGATTTCCTTAAAGAATGAAATTTATACTTAATATTGATTTAAGTATATCGAATATTTTCCCAGTGTTGAAAATAAATAGATTTGTGAAATACTTATTATTAAATAAGTATGGTAATGTTTTCCAAAATGAAATGAAACGTTTTTGAGATTTTATCTTCTTAAAGATAAATTGAAATTGAATATTGAAAACGATTTGAAAATCGAATATCAGTAGATATTTGGAAATATAAATTCACTAGGGAATTTATAAAAGGAATGGGAATTCGTTTTGAAAATAAATATTGATTTATTTTGAAGTGTGGAAATTTTATATCTAATAAAAGATATTTTGGAAGATAAAATAATTTGGAAAATTATTTGGAATCTGATGATGTTGCGCATCTTTATTGATAGTTAAATAACCGACTATCAATAATTACCTTGAATAGGTATTTGTTGTGAATTGGATGAATTTGAATGCCACACTTATTTTTGAATAATCGCTCACTATTCGGGTTAGCCGGGAAAGGACCATGGGGTCGTATAACCCATTCCGAATATGTGATACGTCGTTATGAATTGCATTCGAAGACCGGTGTTGAAGACCGGATAATTTTGAAAACGGAAGGATTACCGTCGAGTTACTCTACATCGGCTGATCTCCGGTTTAGAGGTTTTATCACCCTTAGTGACGGGAAGTCCGGACGTGATTAGAAAATTATCCGGATATGCAAGGGCTTCGTGAGAAGTGCCTTCGGTTCTGTTCGATCCCGGAACAGACTTGTATGGATTGTGTGTCTGACGTTACAATTTGAGATATAAAGCTGATTTCTTTCAAATACATTTCTGTTGGTGGCGGAGAATTTATTCTCTTAGCTTAACACCCTTCTCTGAGACGTACGAGCTCAGAGGTTATGTAGTTGAAATTTATCAGCGATATATCCCAATTTGGTAACGTGGCATACTGAGTGTTGCTGTGAAATGATCAGTGTTTGATCATTTGTGATATGATCATTTGTTTTGATCTTATATCTTTGTGATCATAGGTTGATCATTTTTGTTTGACCCGAAGCAGGGCTTTGTAGAAAGCGTAGCTTTGTGGACGAGACTTCATCGAGCCTCACACCCCGGAAATGGTCGAAACAGGAAGGATGCAGCAAGGTTCTAGGGAGTAGCGCCCCTTAGTGTATGTCATTCCTTCTGGATAAAGGTGGTATCATGGTATGGAGCCCAGATACTTAACCTCTGTGGTTGCTGCAAATTTATTACTTTGTGGTTGTTGCGAATCGGGGATCCTCGGGAAGATCGGTGACGATCGGGGGATGGCATACGCGTGTCAGTAGTTACCTATTTTTGCAGAGGTAACCCGGCCTTGTGTTGGCAGAGATCCGGTTAGGTTCTCGGGTCGTCTATTCCAGGGACGTACCCATCGTGGATAGGAAGTTCCTTAGCCTGACCATTTGTTGGAAATCCAAAGAAACAATACGAGCCTTGTACGGTTTTAGTTGTAGAACCTGCCATTTAATATGGTAGCTATAGCAAGCATACTATAATGGTACCTATGCTGGCTAAGATTTATATTCTACTTTCGAAATGTTTTCTACACTATGCACTAATAATAATATAAAAAAGAATTTGATTTTTGCGTAGTAAGCATCTTTGACTATCATAAGAAGAAATCTCCTCCAAGTCTGCGTTTGCATTGTGTGTGTGGCGGGAGGTCTTATGGTAGTTTCATTTTCCAAAAGCATTGCGAATTGACTTTAAAAATTATTTTGTTGTTATAAAGAATAACTGTTTTACGATCTCACACCAGTCACCATGACTGACTCGGAGTTTATTGTTTCCCTTCTAAACTCTGGGTGCCCACCAATTTCCACACGGGCAGTCTAGAGTTAGATTATCAGAATATTCTGGATATTCTGGAGCTTGGAGATAAGCTGGATGACGAGACGTAGTATTTGTATCTGATAGTATTCATTCCGCTGTGTATTCTGTATGGGGACAAGTTTATATAACTGTCCATTGTTGTTTATTGACTCTGATTGATGTATGTATAAAATGATATAGTTCTTTATTTTAAAGATTATTCATTTATCTATTATATATTGTTCCGCTGCGATATGTAAGATTCTGATATTGTTCTATTTCTGTTTCTGTTCTGTGTTATTCTCCTTTTCTTCTTTCTTCTTCTGTTGTTCTTCTTCTATCTTTTTCCTCTTTTCTTCTTCTTCTACCTTTTTCTTCTTCTTAAACCATCATAGTTCGCATTCCCGTTCATTTTGAGTTAATCAATGGAGATTAGTGGTTAATCAAGAGGTACGGATTTGCGGTCCTTGACAGGTCGGATGTTCCCGGTCCTTTGTTTTATAGGGCCTGCACATATTGTCAGAGCTATCCTTCCCGGAGCAGCCTTATGGCTTAGGTTTTCACGGTAGCCATCTGGAGAAAAGGAGTTTTCTGATCTAGAGTATGGAGTAGGTCCCCTCCTTATCTTGCCATGTTGATCCTTCATCTGATTCATCAACTCAATGTTGTCCTAGAGATGTTGGTGTAGTCGTCGGCGGCCATACACCAATTCTCTTATCAAAGTGTGTAATATGAGAATTGTTACGGGGAGGAGACAGACAAGTTAACTGCAAATAGATAAAAACACAAACCCAGCTATCAGTATAAGTATACAATGCAGCCATATCCTATGGCAACAGATTATGTGGTACTATAAATAGAGTGGTTTAATATATTTATAGCCACGCGGTCTAACTACTAAACAAGTTGCACACAAACCCAGCTGCTACTTCTATGTAAATTCCAAAAGCCAAATCCAAAAACAAAAGGACTTCCACATTATTGATCAATACTTACCACCTCTTTTATTAATTTTTTGCTTGTTTTTAATGTGCTTCCCTCTCTTTCTTGGAAATTGAAACAATAGTTGATTAACATGCAATACTTAGCAATAGTGACATGTTTTATATGCTTGTCATGTGTTACAAACTAAAATGACATTTGTTGTATACAAAATTAGTAAACAACACATGGTTTTCGTCAAATATATTCAAATAAGTGGGCTGCAGCCACGACAGAGGGAAAAAAGGAAGGTTGCCCAACCTTTGAGGCAGTAGTAGGTTGCTGCTATAGAGCAGCAAAAACAGACTAAAAAACATATATATGGTGTGATAATGTGGTAGATCTTTATCCACTCCAACAGAAAAGGGGTTTGCTACATTATAGTCAACATAATTTAGTGTTTGGAATTTAAACAACAAGCTTGACTTAAATATTTATGTTATCCTTCCCCTGCAATATTGGGGTACCACAATCGGCACTAATCTTGTAATACTACCAGAGAAATGTTTTGACCAGGGATTCGTCTTATCAACGAGTAAGGAAATGGAAGGTGATGGCTGTGTGCTTTTGGTAAATGAAATACATTTGCACACAAGTAAATTGCACCCACGCTGTCAAGTAAACTAATAAGAATACAACTAGAAGTTTATAATAATGATATTATTATAATAAAAAGCAAATATTAACCAAGTTTATAAAAATTAACCAAGTTTTATAAAAATTCAATATGTTTATAAAAATTAGCTGAGTATTATAAAAATATAACTAAATAATAATAATAATAATTTTTTTTATAGAAGTCATGCTAAACAAAGAAATGCATAAGATTTTTTAAAAGCATTATAATTTCCAAAATAATAAATTTTTATAGAAGTCATGCTAAACAAAGAAATGCAGAAGGTGTGGTTCTGGTGGCTGGGAGGAAACGAAAATATGCCAGGGATAAAATTATCAGAAACGTCCCAATAAAATTATCAGAAATATGAGTGGAAAAGAATGATTGTGATTGGATAGAGTGGGTAATTTGGGAGTTAAATTAGTTGACAGTATGTCAAATCTACATGGACTGAAATTTGAAATGAGTTATTTTGTTACATATTTCATTTTGTTGGAGATGTTCAATGCGCAGTTAGATGCATTGGTTAAATAATAATAATAATAATAACAATAATAATTTTTTTATAGAAGTCATGCTAAACAAAGAAATACATTAGATTTTTTAGCAGCATTATAATTTCCAAAATAATAAATTTTTATAGAAGTCATGCTAAACAAAGAAATATAGAAGGTGTGGTTCTGGTGGCTGGGAGGAAATGAAAATATGTCGAGGATAAAATTATCAGAAATGTCCCAATAAAATTATCAGAAATATGAGTGGAAAAGAATGATCGTGATTGGATAGAGTAGGTAATTTGGGAGTTAAATTAGTTGACAGTATGTCAAATCTACATGGACTGAAATTTGAAATGAGTTATTTAGTTACATGTTTCATTTTGTTGGAGCTGTTCAATGCGCAGTTTAGATGCATTGGTTCAAGTATTCTATCAAAATATGTAGTTTAAACTGTTCTGCTAAGTATATTTCCATGGAGTAATATTTTGTGCAATTAATGAAATGCCCACAAAACTTCACAAATTATCTGAGTTATGCATGGTTGGTGCCTTATATATGCCTCAGTTCATATGATCAAAATGCTCTGCAGTCACTTTTCAGGTTTCAAGCTTTGGTGCTTTTGATTTTATTACATGAATAATGATTTGTTTCCTTATATTTAGCAGGAACTTGTGTTATGGTTATTAAAGGAAGAAAAACAAGGACCGACGAACACTTGGGCGTGATGTTTTTATAAGGTATGCTCTTGAAATGACTTTAATTTAATGTAGTTTGTTGTCTGTGCAACCTCAATTAAACCTTTTTTTGGTTAAATTATGAACCAATTCATCTCACCCAATATACACTTCCAGTTGATTCCATTGTACATGAGACTGAGACATAAGGTTGTTTTTTTCCTCCCTTCCTTAATTATTTGAATAGTAGAATTAAATTGCACAATAGGTGAATAAAACTTAGCTTCACTTAATACAAACACTGGGCCTCCCTGTTCTGCAATCTTGTCGCAATAAGCGACTAATGTAGGGTCCATTTGTGATATCATTCCGTGAACCTGATTCAAATGAGATTAACCCACTGTTTTTTCAATTTAGAATTAAGATTTACTGTATTTATAGTGAGAAACATAACTAGAGAATGTACCATGTCCCGAAGCTCATGAGCCCTGCTTACGATTCTTGAACCTTTGTAATCATCTCCATGGTAATTCTGTACAAACTTCTGACATTCAGTACTCTACATTATGATTAAAGAAATGTTTATCATGAAAAATTAACTAAGTATAATAATAATAACAAATTTTATGAAAAATTAACTAAGTATAATAATAATAATAAATAAGTTTATAAAAATTAACTAAGATTTATAATAATAATAATAATTAAATGAGTGTATTATAAAGACGACGGCAACAACAACAATAATAAATTTACTACGTTTTATAAAAATTCGATAAGTTTTTAAAAATTAACTAAGTATTATGAAATCATAACTAAATAATAATAATAATAATTACTTAATAATAACAATAACAATAATAATAAATGTTATAGAAAATTAACTAAGTATAATAATAATAATAACAACAACAACAATGACAATAATTTTTTTTATAAAAAATTAATTAAGTATAAAAATAGTAATAATAATAAATAACTTTACAAAAATTAACTCAGATATATAATAATAGTAGTAAATTAACTAAGATTTATAATAATAATAATAATAAGTAAATTAAGATTTATAAATATTAAACTTAAATAAGTTTATAACAATTAACTAAGATGCATAATAATAATAAGTTAACTAAGATGTATAATAATAATAGTAAGTTAACTAAGAGGTATACTAATAAACTAAGATTTATAAATATTAAACTTATATAAGTTTATAATAATTAACTAAGATTTATAATAATAATAAGTTAACGAAGATGTATAATCATAATAATAAGTTAACTAAGAAGTATAATAATAATAATAATAAGTTAACTAAGATGTATAATAATAATAAAAATAAAATGAGTATAATAATAATAATAATAAGTTTTATAAAAATTAACTAAGTTTTATAAAATTAACTAAGTTTTATAAAAATTCAATAAGTTTACAAAAATTAACTGAGTATAAAAATATAACTAAATAATAGTAGTAGTAGTAGTAATAATAATAATAATAAATTTTATAGAAGTCATGCTAAACAAAGAAATACATAACAAAGATTTTTTTAGCAGCATTATAATTTTCAAAAAAAATTTAGGAATCATCTTTTAGTTTTTGGGCTTACCATGTATAGTGGATTAAGGGAACTCCACTACGACATAGAAGGAAAAACTACTATTTGTGGTGGAATACATATCACACTATTTTGACCTTTTTATTATGCTTTGTCTTAGCTTTCCACATCGAGATCCAAAAGTAGTATTTGATGCAATAAATAAGGGAAACATAGCTTGATTTTCTAATTAGTCTCGCATCAAATATGCCAATTACTTGTGTACTTTCTTTGTAACTTAAATAGAGAACTCGGTTATTTTTTCCCCTTACAAGTATTAAACTAATGCTTGGATGCCTAACTGCTAGGCAAGGATATGAGTGTTGGTGAAGAAGATAATCAAATTTTTGTTAATATATCTCAATTCTGTGTGTAGCTTAAAAATCCAAACTGGAGTGAAATATTATGATACAATTGGTTTTGTTTTGTATATGGGTATAATGTATACTTTATTTGCAATCAGGGATCACTAAAATTGTTCACACATTGGCATGTACAATTATACAACTACTGGACATGTTCATAGATTTGATTGTTCACCCAATCAGCTGATATTCTTTCTTGTTTTTTTTTCGATTTTTGAAACCTCAAAATTAATAAAGACTAAACTAGATTTATGCATAGTTCCCAGTTCAAAATGTTGGTATAAATTGAAAGAAACTGTAAGGTATTAAAATTTTAATTAAAATGAGCAAACTATTTTTTCTCTGACAATATTACTCAGTTTGAACATGACAGAAACATTGAAATTTAGATAGCTTTACCTTCAAACATATAAGATGAAAATATTTCGCACTTGTAGTTACTGCACCGACAAATCTATATCTACCAAAGGCCTGACAACTGCATTTGGCATATGAGCATCCACTGTGGGATCTCAGTTACACAAAGGAGGTCTCTCTCTCTCAAGGTATGAAATTTCTTTCAGTTTTATAGTAGGATAAATTGCATAAATGTGATTTTCGTTATTCTTATTGGACGGTCCATCACTAGATAGATGCATGTAAGTGTCAAGTACCCTAGATTTGAGTAGACATCATTCAGTATCCTGGAATTTTTTCATTCCATTTCAGTTTATTATGTAATTCTTGGTGACATGATTGTGATGACACAATGGTTAAGATCATGTTTATATAATGGTCTATGTCATGCTTATCAGCTCTTGCTTTTAGCGTACAAATGTTTGATTTATGGATACAGGTTTATAGTATTAGTTCTTGTAAGTACAGTAAAGCACGATGTAAATAACTAGTTTATAGTATTGGCTGATGTTTAAAACGAAGAAACTGAACAAGTTAAGTTTTCTGAATTATCTATTACCAATGTCGTTGAACAATTACACTATCAATTAAGAAACAGAATCATGTATACTTGTTTTTATCTAATGTATCCTATTATTGCATTTCAATCCCTCTCACAACTTGGTATAGAAAGCACTGCAGAATTTCGAAAGAAAAAAGAACATATTTAATAGTGTTTATTGACTAATTGATTTTTTTTCGTGTAGGATTGGATGTTACGTGACATTATTCCTCAAATAAATCGTTATTGGATCAGATGATATTATGAAGATAAGTATCCATAAGCTCGGTTGCAATATATACATCATGGAAAGCATCAGGTACAGGAGGTGGAACTGCATCTTTTATTCCTATAACCAATTAGCATGCAAAGCACACATATTAAGCTATCACATTTCAATGAAAATACATTAAGTAAATTTCCTTGGCATACTTATTCAAGAGACAATTTCACATTCTATTATATTTGTTCTCTATTGCTAATCTTTAATTGCACTTTTTATAGGCATATTGGACTTTTGAAGGAGACAGGCTTTTTGGCTAATATTTTCTCTTTTAGCAAGCACTTTTTGTAAGATTTTATATCTTTAACATTTGTGGTCGAAACGTAAGAAATGTTGTATATGACTAAACTTTATGGTGTATGAAATTGATGTAACTTTGATTATGTTTAATTTTTATAACTTTTTATAATACCGGGTTATATATATTAGTGTTTTATAAATTGAGCAATTTGTTTTTGAATACGTTATTCATGGCTTTTATAATTGTTTTAAAACTGCTGCAGTAATTGTAAAATGAAGCAAAATTGTCGATATATTGTAGCGTTTAAAAGGGGTTGTAATACTAAAAGTAACAAAATGTTGCAGAAAATCAAACTGAAGCAAAATGGAAACGTTGTAAAATATTTTTGCAGCGTTTCAAAACAGCTGTATATTACTGGTTCTACTCAAACATGCTATTAGACTGCGTTCTCAAAAACACTGCAAATTGTTTTACTGCTTAGCTTTTTTTAGCAACATTTTAGAAATGCTGCAGTATTCCCTGACTCTATTGCAGCATGACATTAGGCAGCCTTCTTCGAAACACTGTGAATGATTATGGCAACATTATTAAAACGTTGCAAAAGCTCTTTTTTCTTGTAGTGATGTGAATCCGAACTATGATGTTGATTTTAAAATGGTTTTCACAATATGATATTTTGAAGATCGTATCTTTCTTATGTAATGCATTGTGATTTCTGCAAGTAACATGTATGAGTATTTGGGGTAAAATTTCATGATGTTATATCCTACATGTTCAAAAAAATTTAAGTGACCTGGACGGACTAAGAGCTTTAAATGGGTAAGTGGCCGGTCAAAATGGACTTCCGAACAACGATTAAAACATGCTGACATTGCTCATCAAGACTACGACTAACAAGGTTGAAACCAAGTTAATATTAGTCGAAGTCCACCTTCTCGAGCCCCAGGTCGAAATGATGACATATAATGAGAAGCGGGTAATTATAATAGCCCATTTTGATGCTTGAAATCCAGAATACTTATTGATTAAGATGATAAAACTTAAGCCTGAAGTCGTTCCATCCAAAACCATCAAAGTACAGAAAGAGAAGATAATCGAGATAAAATTTATTGAAGAACTCCAAGATATAATGACCTAAGTCGATCCAGGGATAGATTGCAAGGAAACCGAAAACTTAAGATGTACTGATTGGACAAACACTTGAAAGGAGATGAGATGATTCTTTGAATTTTGACGAAGAGCCCAAAAATCCACTAGTGCCTTGTATACTAGAAGAGCCCAAATTCCAACTGAGTTTATATGCCCCTGATGGAAACATACATATAATACTCATTTGGACATCGTTCAAACACTAGATGCTATAAAGTACAAAAGCTTTCCATTATTCTGGACTGGGATCGTTGTTGACTAGTATGAACTACCACCAACCAGATCCATTGATTCGTGGATAACTCTAACCAAGGAGTGTAGATAGAAATGAATTAATGGAGAGGAAATTTTACTTCATAAACTAATAATTTTGATTGCTTAATCAACAATGAAAACATGTAGGCTATATATAGCCTTAACAAACAACTCTTCATCGAACAGTCACACCTTTTACCAAATAACAGACACAACCTTTCACAATCAACTGACACAATCTTTCACAATCAATAGACATACCATTTCACTTTCTTGTCTTTTGATTTTAATATATTTTTAATGCAAGTTTAATTTACTGTCACCAATGCTTCCCCTAAATTAAAATTGCTTCTTATTCCCAAAATTTCTGCATTTTTCTTGAAGACTTGTCCACTAAGTGCCTTTGTCAAAATATTCGCCATCTGATCACTTGTTTTGCAATACTCAACAGTAATGTCACCTTCTTTCACAAGTTCTCTTAAGAAATGATAGTGAATGGAGATGTGTTTTGTCCTTCCATGAAGCACTGGATCTTTTGTGACAAAAATAGTTGAACTATTGTCACATAATAGTGTTGTTGGTTTGTTCTATTGCTGTTTAAGACTTTCCAGAATTCCACGCAACCAAATTAAATGACATCCCGTATAAGATGTTGCAATGTACTCAGATTCCGTAGTAGAGAGCGCAACGATTGATTGTTCTTTGAGCTCCATGAAATTGCACCGCTTCCAAGATGAAAAACATATCCGGAAGTGCTTCTGCTATCATCAATACTTCCTGCCAAGTCACTATCCGTTTAACCAATAAGATTAACCGGAATATTAGCCTCATAGAATATTTCATGGTCGATGGTTCCTTTCACATATCTTAGTATTCTCTTTGCAGCCTCCCAATGGTTGGAGTACGGTTTTTTCTATGAATCTGCTCACCAAGCCAACCGCATACATGATGTCAGGCCTTATAGAAGTTAGATGCATCAAATTTCCAACAAGACTTCTGAACATGGTAGGATTAACAAGCTTTCCTTCGCCTTCTCTGGATAGTTTTAGGCTTGTGATGCATGGTGATGAAACTGGATTAGCATTCTCCATTTTGAACGTCTTTAATACTTCTTTTTCAAAGCCCTCCTGTGAGATAACAATTCCTTTCTTAGATCGGTGAACTTCAATGCCAAGAAAATGATGAAGTTCTCCCAAATCTGTCATTTCAAACTCTGTCATCATTGAATGCTTGAACTCATGTAACATCTTCTCATTATTTCCTGTGAAAATTAAATCATCAACGTAAAGGTTGACAACCACCAATTTTCCTTCCGAACTACTTTTGATGTAGAGTGTGTGCTCATATTGACATTTTTGAAAGCCGTACTTTTCAAAATATGAATTAATGCGGCAGTACCAAGCTCGGGGTGATTGCTTCAGCCCATACAACGCCTTTTTTTAACTTGTATACTTTATTCTCTTCTCCTTTCTTCACGAGCCCAGGTGGTTGATCAACATATACTTCTTCCTTAAGAATGCCATTTAAAAATGCCAATCTGACATCCATTTGAAACAACTTCCAATTTTTATGAGCGGCTAGAGAAATAAGTAAACGCACGGTCTCAAGGCTTGAAACGGGAGCAAACACCCCTGTAAAATCTTCTCCTTCTTTTTGTTTGTACCCTTTTGTGCTTATTAGAGCCATTTGGATTCATCTTTGTTTTGTACACCCATTTTACTCCAATAGAATTCTTGGGTGGTGGAAAATTTATAAGCTCCCACGTATCATTGTTTTCAATCGAGTCAATCTCTTCTTTCACGGCTTTCCTCCATTTTTCTTCTTGACATGCATCATCGAAAGAAATTGGATCTTCCCTTATGAAGAAAGCAAAGAACACAACATTATTTGATTCAACTTCATCAGCAACATCATATAATTCCTGGATACTTGTCATCTTTTTTGGTGGGCTTGAAACAGAAGATATGTTGAATGAAGAATTTGGGGTAGCGGCTTCTTCTATGGTTTCATTCTCTGCATTTGCTAAATATGGAAAAATATTTTCCTCGAATTTAGAAAAAGGAATGGGCATGTTATTGTTTTCAACTTCCATATTCTCAAAAAAATAACTTTCATCAAAACGGACATCTCGGCTGATCATAATTTTCTTTGTAGTTGGATTATACAATTTGTACGCCTTGCTTCGTTCACTATAGCCAACGAAAATACATTTTTCCGACTTATCATCCAACTTTTTTCTCATTGCATTTGAAATATGAGAGTAAGCAACAATCCCAAATACCCTTAGATGTTGAACATTTGGTTTTATACCATACCATGCTTCATGCGGTGTGAAATTTTCTAGACTCCTTGTTGGTGACCTGGTAATCAAATAAACTGCACAAGAAACAACTTCCACCCAAAAGGTTTTAGGTAACCTCTTCTTCTTGAGAAGAAATTTAGCCATCTCCATGATTGTTCGATTTTTTCTTTCCATACACCATTTTGTTATGGAGTGTGACGGACTGTCATTTCATGATGAATGCCATTATTTAAACAATACATTTCAAACTTATTTGAATGATATTCTCCTCCAGAGTCATTTCTTAAAGTGTTGATTTTAAGTCCCATAAAAGTCTCCACTTCTTTTTTGAAAACTTTAAACTTATAAAAAGCTTCTGATTTTTCTTTGACAAAGTACACCCAAGTTTTTCATGAATAATCATCAATGAAAGAAATAAAATATCGATTACCTCCCAAAGATGTCACTGGCATTGGACCACATAGATCTGAATGAATAAGCTGCAATGGTCTTTTTGCTCTTCAACATGATTGGTTAGGAAATGGATTTCTGTGTTGCTTTCCAAGTTGACATTCTTCACAGACTTCATCTAGACAATCAATTTTCGGCAAACCTTTGACCATCATCTTTCTTGAAAGCATCTTCAAATTTTCACAATTTAAATAACCATATCTATCATGCCATAGCTTAGAGATTCCTTTATCGGCACCAAAAAACCAAGACATATTTTGTTTCTAAAGAGTGAGTGAAAAAAGATTATTTGAGGCTACTCCAACTCTAGCAATGACCTGATTATTCTTTGATAAGTGACAAGCCATATCATGGAAGTGAATATCGTATCCCATCTTCAAAAGATAACCCACGCTAAGTTAATTATGTTTCAAACCAGGAACAAGGTAAACTTCAGACATTTTCTCCATTCTTCCAATTTTGGTTGTGAATTCAATCTCAACAACGCCACTAACTTTGTATGTTTTTCCATCTCCAACTTTAACTTCTCCATAATCATATTCATACAACTTTGAAAATAAATTTTTGTTACCTGTCATATGTTTGCTAGCACCACTATCTATATACCAGGCATCATCAAAATCTCCACATTCAAATACAAGGAACAAAGTTTCCTGATTATGTTTCTCTTCGTTTTTGTTTCCATATACCAAGTTAGCATCATGTTTTTCATCCTCCTTATACCAGCAATCATTTGCCATATGACCAGGTTTGTGGCAACTAAAACATTCAAAATAGCCACGGCCTTTTCCTCTTTGATTTCCACGTCCTCTCCCTCTTGAATTCTGATTATACCAACAATCATCATCACCTCTTCCAATTTCCTTGCTTGAATAATTGCCTCTTCCACGAGCGTATGTTCCTCTTCCTCTTGAGTTTCATCCACAACCACGCCCTCTACCTCTTTGATTTTTAAAATCTTCCTTCCTTTCATTTAGAATCAATTTTGATTGAAGTGCTTGATCCAAATCTATATTTTTATTCTTCCTGTTGAGTCTTTCTTCATGAGCTTGCAACGAACCCGTGAGTTCATTAATGGTCATGGAATTTAGGTCTTTGGATTCTTCAATGGCTACAACAATATAGTCAAATCTAGAATCCAAAGAACGAAGAATTTTTTCAATGACACGAATACCATCCATAGTTTCACCATTCATTTTTAATTGGTTGACTACAAATAAAACCCGTGAACAATAATCTAAAATAGGTTCAGATTCTTTTTTTAGACCTTCAAACTCTCCTCGAAGTGTTTGCAAACGAACCCTTTTTACTTTATCATCTCCTTTGAATGAGCTTTGCAAAATCTCCCAAGCTTGCTTTGCAAAAGTGGCATTTTCTATTTTGTCAAAAGCGGCATCATATATTTGTACTCCCTGGTAGATATATATAAAGCAAAGCTTGTTTGTCTTTTATTTTCAATCTTCTTAAATTCTCCTTTTGAGCTTGCGTTAATTCTCCCTCATTTTCAACTTCATTATACCCATTTTCAACATCTCCTATGCTTCTTGAGACCTAAGAAGGACTTTCATTTGAATACTCCATTTACCATAATTTTCTTTGGTTAATTGAGGGACAAAAGGAGCAGAAAAGGAGTTGTTCATTTTAATCGAACAAGGCTCCGATACCAATTTGTAGATAGAAATGAATTAATGAGAGGAAATTTTACTTCATAAACTAATAATTTTGATTGGCTAATCAACCATGAAAACATGTAGGTTATATATAGCCTTAACAAACAACTCTTCATCTAACAGACACACCTTTTATCAATCAATAGGCACAACCTTTCACAATCAACAGACACAATCTTTTACAGACACAATTAACAGATACAACCTTTTACAGACACAACCCTTCACAATTAACAGACACACCACTTCACTTTCTTGTCTTTTGATTTTAATATATTTTTAATGCAAGTTTAATTTACTGTCAACAAGGAGTGCAAAATGCTGTTTTAATGTTGCCAAAAGATGTTATAATGCTTACAAACATCTAGAAATGGAATGGTAAACCTCTAATAGATTGTGTGGCATGAACCAATGTTGCAATCGCTACCATGAGATAGTTAGACTCTCGATTAGTCCATATGGCTATAGTCCCTAGAGTTTGTAGATAGTGCCAACTAGCATATGAACAAATCATGAACAAGACCCATGACTTACCATAATTTCCTCGAAAGGTGGAAAATTTCATGCATTTGGAAGATTCACAAGTCACAAACCATTTGATGATAGGAAATCTAACTTAACAAATAAAGGAAAACATTAATCTAACAACGGAGGGGCTAACGGCAAACACTTCCAAAATTGGAGTAATCCTCCACCATTAAGGTTTACAACCTATACCCCCACTGACTGAATCTATCAATCAGATTTACTTAGCCACTTAGGGAGTAATTCTATAATAGAAATCATTATGGAAAGTAGATAGAATAAAGTTGGAAAATTTGTTACTTCCATGATCCTATGGATATGACACCAACAATTGTTAATATCTGAGAATATATCAAAATGTTTATTCAAAAACGTATGAACTCCAACAATATGTTCAATAATCAGCTCCCTAGATAAAATCACCACTGCAATTACAACCTCAAATGGAAGCATGAGCTGTATCCTATAGGGCTCCCAAACCACATGAAGTCCCTTGAACCAACCTGCTAAGGTCAAGATATAAACTATCACTACAAGAAAAAAAAGGATTAAAGACCTCATATATTAGTTTTAAATTAAGTTATTTGGTCTCTATGTTTTGTTTAAGACCTAACTGATACCAATATAACTGTCTTAAATTTCAGGTCTCTAAAAAGTTAAAGATAACCTAAATTTGTCTCAAGTAACTTAGAAACTCCTTAAGGACTAATTATTTGGTCTCTGATCTAATAACTAAAGACCAAAACTACAATCATTAATGGGTCGTTGATTATTTTTAACATTGGCAGTATTCATGATATGCACAAACACAGTTATGTACATAGACATATATAAATAAAGCAAGAATTATGTTTTCAACATATAAATCTATCTAATATTCTCACCAAAACTTAACGTTAAAAAGATCATAGTCTAAACACAATTATCATGAACAAACAAACACATTTATCACTACATCTGATCCCTAGTGCATTTATTACTAAACCTGAAATACAGTCTATAATCCAAATTATAAAGTTGTTACAACATCCAAATTACGAGCAAGAATATTACATTTATACAGTTAAAATAAATTAATAAACATACATATCATTCAGTAGATGTGCTAATTGATATGAAACCTCTCTAGACGATCTCATTTCTTTTCTTTATTCTCGTTTCTCTGCCTGTTCTTCAATTCAACATGATAGCTTTCATGTCTCATGTTCCTTCAAAAAATGAAACAAATACAATACTAAAAGGTCAGTCAACAAACAGTTACAAGTAATAAGTAAATAGTTGAGTGTTATTAGTACAATATATGCTAACTATCTTATCACTAGAGTTACCATCTAATTTCCTCTTTTCTCCGCTTCTTCTATCAGTGCCTACGTGCATTTAATATAACATTAAGCCGAAATCTATATTAAATGAATGACCATTAGTAATATAGGTAATAATACAAAATTTAACAACAAAAACGGTAGATAAAAGAAAAAATTTACAAAAATAAAACCCATTGTGGTGAATGTATCCATTGCTAATTGCAGTAGACTAACTGCAGTTTGAAACTGCATTTGCAGATTGCAGTTCCAACTTGATGTTCCAAAATATATATAGGTTAGCTGTGTCAATCTTCTCGATCTGCAAAATATTAATAAAAGAAAACATAAAATGAATTTGTGTATTCCAAATGCAACATGTTCAATATTATCCGAAATGATTGAAAACCATGGCATATGCAGCCTACAAGTTACAACCTTATAACAATTCAGCGGTTTAGACAAACTTTTTACCACGGTACTAATCAGCGATCACTAGGATAAACATACATTGTAGCAAAACTAAAGTTACTAATATGTTGTATCAAAGCAATATCCATACCTCATTTTTTTGTTAGTGGCAGCATGATTGATTCTTTGTATCTTCTTATCCATTCTTGCTAGATTAATGCCTATATGATTAAATCCATCTAATATGCACAAGACTGAACAAACTTAGCATATGGTTGAGCATGCATGCACTTGATTATGCTTGCACAAGACATAGAAAAAAGGACAAAACATGCAGGCAAACCAGGCATAAACTCATATACAGAATTGTGCATGAAGACTGAAAACATATGCACTGAACAAAGCACTTGCAGACTGAAAATGCAGAACTAAATATTTTGAATAACCTGACATGGACCGCAAGTAGTGGTTGTGCCAAGAAGATGTTCCAATGAAAAGCATGTACAAGAGAAGCCTAGTAGCTACTGCAAAATACAGTCAACTATGATTGTTCGTGCCTGTGTAGTTTACATAGATCTAAATTAGATCTATGAATCATTTGAAATATATATGATTTGTTCGTGTTAGTTTTGTGTCTTGTGGTCATTTGAAATATATATGATTTGTTCATGTTAGTTTTGTGTCTTGTGGTCATCACATCAGTTGTCATCGTTGGCTTGTGTTTTATGTTATTGTTTCCGGTTTTTTATGTCTTATTAAGTGGGTTGGCATCACATTATAAACTTGTTAGTTGTGCTACCATGTTGAATCTATCTTACACCTTTTTGTGTTTTATTTTAGTACCCTTTTTCGAAAGAAGAAAACATTATAATATGATGCAACTTCAAACATTCAATCCAAGGCATCCACTATTAGGATGAATATACCCTCCAAGCAAAGACTACATGGAAACTGCCTATATAAAAAATAAATTTGAAGTGATTTCCAAGTCATGCCATCGTAACCGAACAGCACTTTAAAATGGTACTGTTATTGCAGTATTTTATGAACATCCCCCTCCTGCCTATTTCGAATTTTATACAAACTAACAGAATTTTTTTTGTAGATAAGTTTGGAGAATTAGGTGATAATCATGCAGGAGAAAAATGACAAGGATGCAAGAAAGGAAAGACACAAAAGGCAATTTATGTTCATTAATATGAATTTATTGAGTTGATATTTTGAATTTTATGCTTTATCATAGTTCTATTTCCATAGTTGTTAGTTATTATTATTTTTCTTATGCTTACTAATGTACATTAGAAGTACTTAGTTTATTCATTATGCAACTTCATTTGAGTGACAATTCAATCCTTTGAATGTTATCTATTTTATTGACATGAATATATTGATTTTTCAGCGTGAATTTGTAAATTATTTAAGTTACGAATTAGTCAAAATTAATATATTTAGTATATATGTATATTGTTTCCCATATACATTTATAGTTTTTTGTATAGGAAAATCAACTTACCTATTTGAACTGGTGATTGGAGTGTGAATAACTAATATGTTTGAAGCAAAATTATGGTGATTTCAATATTCTACAACTGTCAAAACTTTGGTAATGCATGTACACCTGTATGATCATCGTTGGTAAAATATTTTTCATCATGCAATATCAATTTCTATTGACAAATATTTTTTACAAATGAAGCTTTATCTATTATGTAGGGTAAAACAACCTATTGTGGCTACTGTTGCTGCCACTCAAGCTTAGATAATTTTCTTGATAAACCAAGTTTATATTGATATATTTTGGTGATCAAGTTTTTTATCTCAAATTTTTTACCATCGTTCATTATATAATTTTCTAATATACTACTTATGTTGTAAAGTAGAACCCACTAAACTGATGTGGCATCTATAGAATGATTTGTTGGTTTGACCACCATAGAATATTTTATAGAGGAATTTTTAAACCATGTGTTTCTATTTCCAGTTTTTTTATTCAACTTATGCCATCTTGTTTAATCAATTTGCTTCTCCATTAGTTTTCTTCTTCTGATTCTTCTAGACTAATTTTGTTTTCTGTTTGATTAATAAAATGTTCATCCCATCCTATATATAGTAAACATATTATCACTCCATTCAACCGCTATTTTCTTAAACTAAACCTAATTTATAAGCATGATTTCCATTATTACATTTCTAATTTTTGAGCATGATTTCCATTATTACATTTCCGCTCATGTAATACTAAACATGTTGATGTTAAGGGTGAAATTAGATTATGAATGTCATAAAAAATTGGAGAATAAAGGCATGCTAAAGAAAGAAAAAAAATACTATTCTTGCTTCATTTTTAGTTGCAAAGTATGTTAAAGAAAAGAAGGAAAAAATGCTCTTATGCTAAAAGGGTAAATGTGATAGTTGAGAAGTGCGGTTGTGATATCTGCTTGAAATGTAGCAGTAGCACTGTTATGGTATTCAGCAAATTTATTATTGTTGATCCTATACGCTATTACACCTCATAATAAAGAGAAAGTAGAATGGATATATGCGTATAAGAGTGAAGTCATGAAGTACCTGGTCAATATTTATTTTTGGATTGTTTCACTAATACATGATAGTATAACTACACAAATAACTTGCAAGTAATTGTATATAAAATAAAATAAAAATATCTAATAGTACAGAGTAGAATAAATTTTTTATTGTAACATAGTATGGAAGTTGCTTATGTTTTCTTTTGAATTCATAATGTTTCCATTGCGTAGTGTAACTATTTGTTGGTTCAGAGTTCAATGTTAGAGAACTTGTAGGACATGTAATATACAAGGAGTCTGTTACCCAAAAATAAGTAACAACAAAGGAAGAAAGTTATACTTTGGATGTACATACTTGGAAAATTTATCTTCCTTACATCCTTGCTAGCTTCAGGTGGGGAACTGAGTGGAAGAGATGGTAAACATGGTGAAAGAGCCGATGAAGACTCAAAATTTAGTGCAGTTACAAGTGAAAATAGCAAAGACAATCCTATTACATAAGCAATAGTACAATACTACTACAAAAGAGTAGTTCATCAGTTTCAGTTACTAAAAGTCATACATCAAGTTACCTATATGATTTTGTATGTAAAGTGCATAAAAACAGCCCTAACAAACACTGTATTTTCCAATCAAGTCATCCACTAATCAAAATTAGATGTATGTTAAATAATTTGAAGGAGAAACTTTAAATAAGAATCAAAACAAATTATTCAATGTCAGGATTAATTTTGTGAATCTGTCCTACGTTGTAAATCTGTTGTAACCCTAAGACCCTGACTAATGCTAATTGTAAATCTATTCCATATTCTGTGAATTTAACTAATGAACACTAAAAAATCTAATCAAATCAAATATATGAAACTATTTAAGGCAATTTTACATTACAGATTAAATTTTATCTGATAAATTAAATTAGGGAAACTTACCTTTTCACTCCTCGTCAATACTTCTTTTCATGTCGATTAATCTCATGTTGAATCAAGGAAGTTTGTCCATGGATTTGAGCAAGAAGACGTCGGGCAATTGAATAGCCATAAACGCAATGCCCTAAAATGACGATGAGGGGAAAATGGGCAACTTTTTTGTTTAATTTGATAATGAATGAACGGTTGAGATCGAGTCCCATATAAAATAGATATTGAAAATCAAGTTGATACCCATTAGAGATCTGATTCGGGTCTCTAGTTTCATTGTTTAAGACAAACGTAATTCTGTCTTTAACTTGTTTTTTATTAGAGACAAAAATTTAATTAGGCCCAAATCTTTGTCTTAAATATACACTACTAAAAAGGCTTCGAATAGCGGCCGGCGTTTGCGACGGCTGGCGACGGCTAAAAAATGCGGCCGTCGCTAGCCGTCGCTATACGCAATATACAGGTTTCTTCCCGCGAGCAGTATTTTCATTTCCTTTCCCCCCAAATTAAACCCCCCTTCCCCCAATCCGCCGCCCCCGTCACCGCAGCCGCCGCCCCGCCTTCCGACGCCTCCAAATCACCCAAATTCGCCTAGGTATGCTTCTAATCTCTATTTTGAATGTAAATTTGATGTTTTTTAGGTTTAGTTTAAACCCTAATTAAATTAGGATTTGTTGTTAAATTAGGATTTGCTGTTAAATTAGGTATTAGTAGTGTTGTATGTTGATTTGGTAGATTAATTAGTTTATTATCATGAAGTTAAATTAGGTATTAGATTAATTAGTTTATCATGAAGTTGAATAAATGGTTGATGTAGATAATTAGTGTTGGCGATTAACATGGTTAGTTGTGTTTGGTGAAAAATTAGTGTATATTAATGATTAACTTGGTTATTGATAAATTTACATGAAAGTATTTCATAGTTTAAATTGATAAATTACAAATTTAAGTTGTTAAGTGAATTTAAATTGACAAATGTTTATATAATAATTAGATTTTTATTGTTTTCTAATTATCTATTTGATAATTAGATTTTGTTGTTTTCTAATAATCTTCATTGATAATTATTCTATTTATCTTGTTGATTTAGCGACGACCATTTTAATAATTTTAGCGATGGCTCGCGACGGCCAAAATGCAAAAGGTTGTATATATTGTACAAAAATAAAGTTTATACAAAAAATTAAAAAATGAATATGAGAACATTAAAAATTCTGCAAATATCTAATTTTTTTTAAAAAAAATTGGGAAATGACTTTAAAAACAACTGCTAATATTGTACTAAAATCAATTTTGTAAAGAAATTAAGAAATGAATATAACAACAACAAATATTCCGCTAAAATCTATGTCGTAAAAAAAATAAAGAAATGAATATTGAACTAAAATTGTTAATTGAATGTTGAACTAAAATTTAAATATACAAATTTATGAAATAAAATTTAAATATTTGAAACATTGTCAAAATTTGAAAAGAACAACAATATTTGATAAAATTTAAAGAAGTTTTTTTATCCCTTAGATTGGCTTTGGCCCCGTCTGGCAAGTGTTGTATATGATCGTTATATGGATGTTCGTTTTGGTAACGGAACGGACATTTATATTCATCTGATACAATATTTGTCGGATTTGTCCCTGTATTGGACAAGTTACAAACACAATAAAGTAATTACATATTATAAATCATTCATTTTAAACGGTTACAAAATTTCGACAGCACTTCCTTTACGTTCCCTGTGTACACGCATTTGTGTACGATACAGGGAACAGAAGGGAAGTGCTGCCGAAATTTTGTTGAACCGTTTAATCTGAAATGATTTATAAAATGTAATTACATTATTGTGTTTGTAATGGGAAGTAGGATGACTGACCATCGAAGTGAAAACCAAAATACTAAAAAATAAAAAAATAAAGTGAAGTTTTTATTTTGAAATTTCTGCAACGATGAATTGTTTACAATGGAGAATGGTTGAAAATTAATGATTTAAATTGTCTAACATACATTTTCAAATCAGGAAAAATGTTCAATTATTTTCTCGACCATACTTGGATGTATGAACTCAGAACTGGAAAGAAGGGATCAATAAAGCAACATTTCTACAACGGTGTACACGAATTTATTAGATTTGCTAAATCTAATAACCGAAACAACACAGAAATTCGTTGCCCGTGTAGTAAGTGCCAACATTTGAAGTATTGGAAACCAAATATAGTTGAAGTACATTTGTATCAATATGGTTTCGTGCCTGATTATTATTTCTGGGATTGTCATGGAGAACTTGTTGAACCTACACCTAATACTGAAGTGTTAGAGGACGGTAATATGATGACGAATCCGATAGAAAATATGGTGGATGATGCAGCACGATCAATGTTTCCTACAACTGAAGCTGTTGATGAAGACGAAAATGTCGAAGAAGAACCGACTGCGGGAGCTAAAAAAATATACGATTTGTTGGATTCTGCTAAGAGGCCGTTGTGGGACGGATGTAAAAGCGGAACCGAACTTTCAGTAACCGCCGAATACATAACTATGAAATCAAAATTCAACCTTACGGAAGCTGCATTTACAGCAGTTGTACAGGCTGCAAAACGACACATGCCACCCAATAATCTGATGTGCGATAGTCATTATAAAGTAAAAAAATTGATGTCCGCTTTCGGTCTATCGTACGAGAAGATAGATGCATGTGTGAAAGGTTGCATGTTGTATTGGAAAGATGACGTTGACCTCAGAAAATGCAAAATATGTAACGAAGAAAGATACAAACCAAGAAAGAAGAAAGGGAAAGAAGTCCCGTACAAGAGAATGCATTATTTACCCATCACTCCCAGACTTCAAAGATTATATACATCTTCTGCTACGGCCTGTCATATGCGATGGCATAGTGTGAGAACAACGGAAGAAGGAACTTTGATACATCCATCCAACGGAGAAGCATGGAAACATTTCGATAAGACTTATCCCGCATTTGCTGCGGAAAGCCGTAATGTCAGACTTGGTTTATGTTCGGATGGATTTTCACCATTTTCACAGTTTGGTAGTAAATATTCATCCTGGCCAATTATCGTTACTCCGTATAATTTACCTCCATGGATGTGTATGAAGACACCATATATGTTTCTCACCACTATCGTTCCCGACCCTCATGATCCAACCCAAGAAATTGATGTTTATTTACAACCATTGATCGAAGAGTTAAAGAAACTGTGGAATGAAGGAGTCGAAACTTACGATGTATCAAGGAAATTTTTTTTTTCGTATGTTCGCTTCTTTGTTATGGACTATTAATGATTTTCCTGCATACGGGATGCTTTCTGGTTGGAGTACGGCCGGTCGTCTAGCATGCCCTTATTGTATGGAAGAAACACGAGCATTTTCGTTACAATATGGGAAGAAAGTTTCGTGGTTTGATTGTCATCGGTGTATTCTTCATCCCAATCATACTTTTAGAAGAGATAAGAAAATTTTCATAGCTAATAGAGAAGAGAATTTGAAACCACCCAAGGTTTGGTCAGGCGAGGAAATATACGAAATTGTAAGGGACTATCCAAAGATACATGAAACTGGAGTCTAGACTGAAATCCCAGGAAATTCAGACATTCATAATTGGTGCAAACAAAGTATATTTTGGGAGTTACCATATTGGAAAGATCTCTTACTCTAACATTTTGGGAGTTACCATATCTTAATTTGTAGGAATTCTCTGCGCGGAACCGGGCTAACAGGAATAAAAATCCTGCATTGCACCGTGGTGGCTCCAAATCCTTCCAGGAGCATAAGAGAGAGCTGGTAATTAAATTTATAAATTGTGTTTACATTTTATTAAAATATTTTATAATCAGATTAGCAATAATATTTATATATTTTCAGGCTGCGAGATACAACCGCGAGCCCACTATGGCCGAGTTGTTCATGGTGACGCATGCCGCGGAGAGGACTGATGAAGAAGGCATTGTTTCGTACGAGTGGACGGATGACAAATCCCAATCCGTAATGGTAAACTTATTTATTGTTAATAACAATATTTTGTCTTATTTTATTTTCAAAAACTTGAAATTCAGTTTTTATCGTGTAAAACAATTGTTTGTAATCGCAGGAGAGGTACAAAGCTGAGCGGGCTCGGGTAGCACAGTCCACTGGTCGGGAAGAGCTTATGCTAGAGGAGGCGAACAATATCTAGGATGCTATTATTGACCCGCCTTCTCGGACCAATGTGCGGTATAGCTATGGAAATCTGGAGGTAAATTTTGACATGTACTAATATATAAATTTACACATGCTTATGAATAGTTAAATAATTTTAATAATATTATATATATACTAATATATAAATAATTATGAACTATTTTACAGGCGATGAGATCGCAGAGTGCATACAGGAGGTCTCAGCAAGAAGAGAAGATTGCTCAGTTGAAGAAAACAGTGGATGAAATAAATGATTAGAGGAAGAGTTTCTTCGAGCAACAGCTGGATGAGTGGATTGCAGGTTATTTGCAACAACATGGGAGGATGCCTGGAGAGGATGGCAACGATGGCGAGGAATAGGTATGCTTGTTTGCTCATGTTATAGTTTGGTATATACACATTTTGGTTGGTTTGGTGTATATATATTTCGGGATATTATGTACATATTTTGATGGTTTGTAGTTGTGGTTGGAAAACTATGTACACATTTTGGTTGGAAAACTATGTACATATTTTGATGACTTGTATTGGTTGACATGATATGTATTGTTGTTGGGATTGTATACGATTTTGTTTGGTTTTGTTGGATTTTATATTGTTTGAATGTATAGTGATGTTATATGATGGATATATGATGGTTATAATTGATGAATATAGTGTATAGTGGCTGTGATGATGGTATTTGATGGTTATTGTTTGAAGTGTATATGGGTTGTGCAAGTGCACAGAATTATGCCCAGTATAGCGACGGCTAGCGACGATCTGTTTGTTTCAGATTAGCGACGGCTAGCGATGGCTAAAGTGCAAAAGTTTTGTGTCGCGGAGCGACGGCTAGTGACGTCAATTGGATGTTGGAAAATTTCCACGTGGCACATTTGCAGTCGCGAGCCGTCGCTATTTAGGTGACGGAGCCGTCGCTAAAGCCGTCGCGATACTATTGGGCGACGAGGTAAATAGCGACGGCATTTAGCGACGGCCGACGATGACTAAAAGCCGTCGCTATCAGGTGCCGTTCTTGTAGTGATAACATTTCTTGTAGTGTACATCCTATTTCCATTTTAATTTATACAAAGAATGTAATTTTACTTGCTTACACATGCGCGAGATTATTTCATTTCTCGATTACCTTGGGCATACTTTGAGTATAATCATAATAATACTTAGCTTCTCTGAAATTTTGGAACTTGGTTAGATTTTGATTTTTGCAAAATAAATACAATTGTATTGAACTCTATGCATTTATTGCTTGTTCAATGTTATCGCATTTTTACGGTGTTTCCTTACAAATGCTCTAATGAACATTCGCTTCACGTACTACAACATAATATTTCTTAACAGATATCCATCGC
The DNA here is from genome assembly GCA_030737815.1 of Allium fistulosum. Classification (NCBI taxonomy): domain Eukaryota; kingdom Viridiplantae; phylum Streptophyta; class Magnoliopsida; order Asparagales; family Amaryllidaceae; genus Allium; species Allium fistulosum. The sequence goes on along the minus strand of CM060901.1, from coordinate 536,225,695 downwards.
TCTCTAATAACCGGGGGGTAGGGGGTTGGGGCGGTTTTGTTTTGAGGGGTGGGGGCAGATGAGAATACAAAACTCTGAAAACTTAAATATAACCAAATAGGGCTTGAGCACTCCTTATGGCAAGCAGTCATATTTGGCAAAAACTATTTAGGTCTGAGCACTTCCCTCGACCACGGGTTATGTCCATTGAAAAAATATAGTTGTGCGAGCTTTGAACCTTTTATTGGATAAGAAACCATATCAACAATTGTTATAGACTGGAAATTTGCCTCGGTAAGCGGGCAGTCCGTCCGTGAAACATAGTCGTGTGAGCATTGAGCATTTCAATTGGCAAGCGACAACATCAATTGTGCTAACCTCAATCATTCACCTTAGCAAGGAGTATAAAACGAGAATCCAAATCATATGGGTCATGAGCATTCGATTCGACAAGCAGTTATCTTGGGATGCATAACTTCAATCCCTTTGAAAATCATATTCATGCAAGCCTTGGGCATTTGGGTCAGCATGGGACTATGTGATATAAACTTTAATTGTTATGGTCTTAAGCATTTGATTTGGAAAGCGGTTCACAATAGTTTTGCATAATCATGAAATCCCTCAGCATACGATTTGACGAGTGAATGTTTGAGTGGTTTGCGAAGTGGTTGATGATTTCTGGAAAGGAAAATTGGTTTTTGTAATTGGAAATTTGGCGAGGTCAGTGTGTTTTCGTTCGATGAGTTTAGTGGTTTCAATTGCATCTGATATAGTGGCTGGTTTGAGGATGTGGAGTTCATTTTGGATATGGGGTTTTAGGCCCGATATGAAACAGTGGAGGATCGAATCAGGTGATAGTGTTGTGATGCGGTTGCAAAGAGTCTCGAAAGTGGATTGGTAGTTTTCGACGGTGGATAGTTGCTTAAGTTTGAATAGGGTCGCTTGGAGATTTAAAAATGTTGGTGGTCCGAAGCGCTACTCGATGGCTTTTGTCAGTGCTGACCATGATGTTAGATGTTTGTTGCGATGCATCCATTGAAACCATGATAATGCTTGGCCTTGCATGTGAAAACTTGCGAGATCGATGCATTGGTCTTCCGGGATGGAGTAATAGGCGAAAAAGCGGTCGGCCTGAAAAATCCAGTCGTGGGGGTTTGTGCCATCGAACGGTGACAGCGAGCATTTGGGTGTACGAGTTGTTGTGGGTGTAGAGAGTATTGGTGGTTGGCGGTTGTTGGAGTTAGGGTGGTATGCTGTGGAGGTTTGGTTGGATATTCAACCATGCCAACTCACCATAAAACACCTGAACTGGGTTTTGACTTTAACTTGTACTTTTGAACACCGATTAGCATGGACTTTAAAAATGAAGATTTTGAAGAGCATTACAGCTGGACACAATATACACAGAGAAGTGCCCAAGAGTCGAAGACTCTATTGTGAAAGTTTAATGCCAATACAATAGAAATTAAGAAGAGCCCAAGGGTTGCAGACTTCATTGTAGGAGTTCGGTAACCGATATAAAGATGGTTTGAAGACACTACTATAGAAGTTCAATACTAATATGGTAAAGGTTAAGAAGAGCCGAAGGACTTTACTGTTGAAGTTCAACATTGATACAGTAAAGTTTGAGGAAGAGTGGAAGAATTTTCACCGTGAAAGTTCAATACCGATATAATGAAAACTTGAAAACTAAAAGAGGTTCCTGTGGAGGTTTCACAATAATAAATGTAAAACTTGGAGACAAAATTACAGAATTTTAGCTGAAGAGTGCAAGACTATCAATGATGTATGACTTTTATGTCCTGAAAAGTTCATTTCAATGACATAAAGTGAAATTGCTTGAAACTCATTGCCAAATCTCCAACTTTACAAACCAGTAGAAAACTCAACCAGACTTTGAAGTTTAGTCGTTCGAGAGCCAAACCATGCAAGTCCATCCAAAATTGAACTCTACACCTTCATACCGTTCAAAGCCAGCCATTACGACTGTAAACCTCTCAAATCCGACCACTCCATGTTACACGAATTTGAGCACCAAACTTGTTCAAATTTGACTGTATTCAATATGCTTATTTTGCAACCAAATAGTCCAAATCCAAAAATAAGTACATACTAGTGTGTAACTGTGCGTTGCACAAGGTAATGATGTTAAAAAATATTTTTTATATTTTAATTATTGCTAAAATATATTTTTATTATGTAAGATATGATAAACTTATTGTGATGTATTAATCATAAACTAAAATGACTTGCGACGTTCATATATAAGGTTGAGGTTCAATACTCGCTAACTATATATCTCTGTAAAAATTAATGTCCTAACTCAAAAAAATTATAAATTAAAATTGCTAATACTGTATATTTAAATAATTTATGTTATGAGATACACACACGAGTGAATACATAATTTCACCATTTTGTCAATATATATATATATATATATATATATTGAATTATCATCTTTCTTGAAGGATTTATAAATGGATTAAAGAACATTAAATAATTGAATTTATTTGAATAATTTGAATTAATGATCGACATGACTAATTAAATATAAGGAGTTAAATAGGGAAAAAGGTTAAAATTGAGAAGAGTATAAATCTTATGGTTAGCTTATCTACATGTGAAGTTTTTTCTAATCAGACATGAACTTTTATTCATTTTTAAGGTTTCGTTTTTAAACAATTTTATCCTTGTAGTTAACCATATATTTCATGTTCTTGTAAACGGGTCATACTTACAACTTTGATGGTTGCAAAATAATGTTATGTAGTATTTAGTTGAGTTATGAGTTGAGTATGGTTTGGTAACATATTGAAAGTGAGAATGTTTGTATACTCTAATGTTTATTAGTTTAATATGTGCGTTCACATCGTAATGTAGTAAAGTATAAATTTATCCTTTAAAGGTTGTTAAAAATAAAATTATGTTATGTAATATATGATATCACTCTGAGGTAAATGAATTAGAAATTAAAAAAGTTATTATTATTTATGTATACATTTTAATGTTATGTGATTTAAATATCTTCATATATCAGAATAAAGAAGAAATAATTTTATTATTTTTCTCATATACATGAATATTGTATATATTGAAATCATCTTATTTTTAGGATTTATTAGATGGATTAATAAATATTAGGTAATCATAGTTATTTCAATAGTTTAAATTTAGATTACATAATTAGTTAAATATATAGACTTGAATGTAAAATATTAAAAAAAATTAAGAAGAGTTTCTAAATAATTGTAAAAAATTAAATTTTTAGGTATTTGAAGATAATAGAATTTTATAGTGCAATGTATGATTGATTCATTTAGTAAATAAATCATAAATAAATTTGTTATTGTTATAAATGTATATAATTTATGTTATATGATTTATATATATTTGCATCTGAATGAATTTATTTTACCAACTTATTGATGCGCTTATAACATTCATATCGAAAATTTCATTTTTAGGATTTATTAATAAATATTAGTTGATTAAGTTTATCAATTAATTTAAATGTGTGGACTATAATGTGAAATTTTGGAAGAGAACCGTTAAATATTTGTAAATAATTGTAGATTCCTTTTTAGTAGGCATTCGAATGTAAAGTAATGTGAAAAGTTTAGTAGAATAATTATAAAGAGGTAAATCATGGAATTTTGGAAATAAAATATCCACTTTGAGAGAATTAAGGAGAACGTAGATAACTTCATGAATCAATGAGCGAGCTTCAAATTCTTCTACTTTATTATTATTTAATAGATTTCCAACTTTGCTATCAACCAAAATAGTTTGTAAAAGGCCAATCATTTGAAGAAGAAATTGATCCTTTATGGAGTTCTCTCCACATCAAAAAATAACTTCATTATTCTTAGCCATTAACATTCATAAAACTTCATTATTCCTCCACCTCCTTAAATGGAATAAAATACTTCATTGAAGAATATTTGTAACAAAAGATGAAGATGAATTGCAATCAGTGAAGGAATAAACGTAAAAGCAGATATAGGATTTGTTAACGATGAAACCATTATAAAATCCTTGTATTGTTTTATTGTTATTTTTTTTTCTTTGTTGATTTTCTTTCCCAACCTATACCAGTTTTGAATTTTCTAAACCATCTTAGATCTACTCAACATCTGCACTTGCTTTTGACATAAACACATTTATGTTTAATAACTAAAAGTCATAAAACGATTAAATAAATGCATTTTATCTTGGGGTTTAAATTTTTTATCAGACTGAAAATAATGGTTGGGTAAAATCATGGAAATAGTAGGTCAAAACAGTTTTGACTAGAAAACGAAAATGGGTCTCAATGTTGTTGAGTGTTTTGGTTGAAATGACGATGTTATATGCACTACCTTACTACTATAAATAAAACCCTATCGACATCGTTCTCTTAGCTCAATTGCTCATTCCAAAATCTCCTAAATTATATTAGAGCTTTGATCATGACATGGAAATTCAACATCAGAGTTAGAGAATGTTGCTCTCTTGAGTCTTGAAGGTGGATTTGTTTGTACGAGATGGTCGCTAACGGTTAGAGCACATGGTGAGTACCAATCCTACTACTTTGTTTATATATATATATATATATATATAAACCATTTATTTTTTAGTTAGGCATAATTTAATTTATAATACTTTATCTTTTAATTTAATATTTATACAAATTTGTGTTAATTTGAAATCAAATTATATACATATAAAATTTGAAATTTAATTAAATATATATAAATAAAAATTACTGTTTTATTTATATTTAAAATTATTGAATATACTTTCATATATAATTTGATTCTTGCATCTATATATTATTATTATTTTTTTGTTATAAATTTTAGAAAAAGAATCTTGACTAGTAAGTATATCGACAAAGCTGAAATCAAAAAATAAGACTTCAATTATTTGAAAATAGTTAAGTAATTTTCATGAAATTTAAAAGTTAAAATTATTTGACTAACAATAATTGGAAAATATTACCGAAATTTCAAATTTGATTAATATCTCTTATATTTAGAGAATTAGTATACACACACATGTGTATATTTTAAGTATAAAATATATTAATTTAGTATATGACCAAAAATGTTATATGAATATACAATAGTTATAATATGCATTTATATATGTATATATACATATAGCACTTGTTATTAATTTAAATATATATTTGTGTGTGCGCACGTGCGCGCAGGTGTGTGTAGTTATAAGACCTCATATATATGTGTGTTTGTCTATATACACACAAATTATCTCCTAAACATTAATGTGATATTTATATACACGTTCCTTTTATATCATTGGGTATACTAATATGTATATTTTGCCTAGCAAGTTGGTTTCATAGTGACCCTCCAATATATATATATATATATATATATATATATATCAGTGTGAGGCATAAATACCTCAGCAACTACAACGACACAATTTAGGATAGGAGCGTGACTATAGTGTCACAACTGCTAACAAAACAGACATCTAGCACCCCATCAAAGGAGGAGTCACTCTCTTCCTCACTAGAATCAATGGATGAAACATGGACGAAATCTCTAAATAATCTAGCTATGTTGGAAAAATATCCACTGACTCCTCGGAGTATATATATTTCTTATCCCAACTATCATTTTCTAATGTTACCATGTTCAAATGATCATATTCACCCTCCACGGTGAGCACTAGAGAGTCTGCAGACCCATAGTAGAACAATAACTTATCCTCCCTATCCACATCTGCTACAAACTTGATGAATTTATCATCTAAAGGATTGTACCTAAACCGAGTAGCTTCACAGACCCATGTCTTTGCATTCGAATTCTAGGAGATAGGAGGAGTAGGTGCATGCTGACTAACTTCAAACTTTGTACATTCCTATATAGGAGAAGGCTAGGGCATCCACTTATGTTTCACTACCTTGGGTAATGGGATTTTATTGGGGATGGGAATTATGATACATTCTTTCTTTATCGATGCGACAGTGGTTTCGAAGAGAGCATGCTTAAAAATAGAGGCATGGTGACCAAAAGAGTAGCATGTAGAATAAATCAAAGGCTTCCGTTTTTAATGAACATCCACTGGGGCAACTTTCACCTTAACAGGCTCAACATGCAAAATAGATGGCAATAAATGATCCAGTTTAACTTCAATATATGCTCTTGCAAAACCAATTCGATCTCTTTTAGTTGTTGTCATATCAAAACAGACCAAATCACCCAACAAGCTAGCCAACCAATCGATACTAGTCAAAGACTACAAAACTATGTGGATTTCTGGAAACTATACCCAAACCAGTATAGATAGAACCTATTCTCTACCAGAATCAACAGATGGGCTCCATGGTGTAACAATAAAAGGTTTTCCTTGGATAATGATAGGATTGATCTCAAGAATCTGTAGCCTATCTTGAGGATAAATGAATTCAAAGAAAAACATTGAATTATCATAACAAAACGTGATTTTGCTCTTAAGTTTCCATGCCTTCATTAAATGATACTGAAAAACATTAAAAGGAGAATTATCATCTAAGAAGAAACCAACTAACTGATTACCCCAAAACAGCGAACCTGCCTTAATAACATTTAAATGTGGAATATTGACCCATTCACATAATTTGTAACAACCCCACCGCTATACCCATATTATTAAAAAATATTACAAGTAATGTCATTTAATAATATGGAGAATATGGCTGGTTAAGGGCGATCGAATGTGAATATATTTTTGGACTAACAGTGATACATCTTTATTACCTTTTTTAGGATCTAAACTGAAAATTTGACGTGTACAGTATTAATACCAAGTAATAAACACATCAATTTAAAATATTCAGAACAGTATATAATATAAATAAATCATAATTAGAATCACAGATCTCAGCGGAATAATATACATCATATATCATAATAAGATGTGAGTCTACAAAATATCGATACTAGATCCACATAAATATACATACATCACATCCAAAATACTGTATCAGGTACAAAATGACTACTAATTCATATACATGACATATCATCCTAAACGTTAGTATATACAATAATGAAGTAAACTAAAACAATCAAAATCATCTACTCCTTAGCTAGTGCAAAATTCCAAAAGTCAGCATGTCCCTGTACCCGTAGAGTCTCGGTCTGATCCGAGTATCATAAAATAAAGGTCAGACTATATCTAATAATAGGTGAGATACTGATATAATAAATACATGACTTAACCATAAAATAAGTCATCTCAAAATATGCCTAAAACCAATTGATCATAATAAGGCCTATCAAACCAAGTCACCATTTCAAATCCATATTAGTATATGACTTAATAATAAAATAAGCCATAATAAAAATTTGTCGGAAATCAAGTAATCTAATAAGGCATCTCAATCAAACTCACCATTTCATAAATTCATATCAAGTCTCAAATGAATTATCATCTAAAAATATGGTGATAACCAATTTATAAAAATCTTCGAAGCACAAAAAGGGAATTCATACCCAAATACAAACGTTTCGAAGAACAAATGGGAATGGATACCCGATTAAACTAATAAATAATCATAATCTCGACACCAAAAAGATTATGATAGCCACGAATGCAATGACAAGGCCGCTAACACCTCTCCAAGCAGTTTCGTCGAAAGGACAAGGCCGCTAACACCTTACCAAGCAGTTTTATTGGAAGGACAAGGTCGCTAACACCTCACTAAGCAGCTTCGCCGTGAAGACAAGATCGCCACCACCTCATTAAGCAGTTTCGTCGGGAGGACAAGGTCGCTACCACCTTACTAACCAGTTTCGTCCAGAGGACAGGGTCGCTACCACCTCACTAAGCAATTTGGCAAGGTCGCTAACACCTCTCCAAGCAGTTTCGTCAAGCGCTACTCAAATATCGACTCTTAGGTCGATGTAAAATGAGTCATCTTCTCTCGGAGATTTATTGGCCTGAAATTCGAACACTCTAAGATATTACAACTCTAAAGTGCAGATCACTTTCACTTTAGTAATCACTAGAATTTAACTAACCGTCCCATACCAGAAAGTAAATTAAAGTGTTTACTAAAAGCTAGTAATTTTCACGCAAACTCTATTTAACAAATTATAGTAATAAGCGAAAGAATTGTACAAAATGTTCCATACCAATCCGACAATTCGATCGTTTATTAAAATTCTTTGTTTCATAGAAAAGCATGAAATCTCGTTAAAATCTCAAATCCATAATAAATAAAATAAAAGAGTTTTAAAATAATTTTATATACATAAAGATATAATTTCCCAAAATCATTTTTTTATAATCCTTAAATTAATTTTAAGGAAAAGTTGTTTATTTACAAAGGCTTACAAAATAATAACATCTTTTATAAATCATTTAAACCTCTTTTATAATTAAAATCACTTGAAACTGAAATTATTACTTTCATAATAACTTTTATAAAGTAATACGATAATTATCTTTTGCCTCTAAAACATTTCCAAAATTTTAATATTAAGATAGTAAATTTTAGAAGGGTTTATGAATAAAATTTACTCATCTTTAAAAGCTTTAAATAGAAATTTTGGAATAATAAGTAAGTTAAGAATATAATATAATTTAACTATATTTCATAAAATAAATTCCAATAAGGATCAAAATAGAAAAATTCTCGTTTTAAAAATCTTTTAAAAACATTTAAACAATTCAAACAATTCAAACAATAAACTCATCAAAATGCAATTTCCAGAGCCATCATCGCTTGATAAAATATCATTCCATAATATGAAATTATTTAGGAATCCAAGTTACTTTCCAACAACTCCGGTCACACAAACAATACACAACCATCATATAATCTAACAACAACAATCAAATGCATTTTGATGGTTTTGGACATACACATTATTTCACAATCAATCAATTCAAACACCAAACTGATTAAAACTATAACATGCAATTATATTTCAATCATATCATCTAATCGCTACCACATATTAATGCAATTCGTAACTAAAGCAAGACATACAAAAAGGGATATTACTAATTTAGATATAGGTGTGTGAGTTAATAGAATAACTCACCTTAATCAATTGTCGATCGGAACATCCAATTTAGTAGAGATAGCTTTGTGAGTTCAACAACTCACCTTAACGCTGCGAAGAAACTCACCACTAGTCGTCGTTGGGCAGCGCTTCCGCCTTTCCTTAATTTGCCTACGAACTGCCCGTTGCCATCCATCAGGAGCTTGCATTGACCATTGCCTCCCTTAGCCCTGCATCGAACAACATCGCTGATCCTTGCTCCTCCACCATCACCCTGAACTTGCGCCTCAACGCTCGTGCGACCTTCATCGGCCTTGCCAATTGAAGTTCGCATCGATCTAAACATCAAAGCTCATGCTCCTTCAATCGCCTTCGGCCTCCTACCCTGTGCATAGTGTCTCCCTCTACTAGCGATCGACGATGAGCCGACAAAGTGGCGTTCGAGCACCTGTTATTGTTTTCTTTCTTTTAGGCGTTTGATTTTCGAATTAGGGGATTTAGGATTGGTGGGGAGGACGGGTTCGGCTGCATTCCCAAGTGGAAGGAATTGTGGATAATAGGATTAGTTTTTGATTTGTAAAGTGTTTTGGGCTTGGGCTTAATGTTTTAAGCCCGTTTAAAATAAACTAAAATATTTTCTTTTTTTTCCTTAAGGCATTTTGGTTCCTTCTCGATTCGTTCGAATTGCAAAACCTTTATAAAAATTATTCAAGCTGATATAATATTTCCCACAATTTTATTCTCACCCAAAAGTTTTCTTTTACTAAAACATCATTTTCTAGATTAGCCAAATTAAAAAATTATTGTTTTATTTCTCAGAAAAATCCTAAAATTCACAAATATCATTTATTTCACTAATATGAATTTTTAATGACTTTTGGGTTCACCAAAACACAATTAAAATTCTAAATTGAATTTTGAATCAATTTTACTCATTTTATCCCCAAACAATTCCAAAAATGTAACTTAAATTCTCAAAATCCATTTTAATATATTTATTTTATTTTAAACTCAACTAGGTTTGTTACCTAATTTGTTTCAAACTTCTTTGAAACATAAATACTAGCACTACGCGGTTTTGCGATGAATAATGATGACCATTTCAAAGGATTTTAGTGCTTGAGAATTCAAAGGGGCCTTGCTTTGTTCAACATTGTAAACATCTGGGTTAGCATTGGAAAGTGATTCAATATGGGCTTCATTTTCAACAACATCTATCACGGGGGTGTAGGTAAAAGTAACTTACTTGAGGCTGAAGAATTTGCATCTGGCCTAGGAGAATCTTCCCCATAGAGCTTGGCCATACCGAAATAACATCTAGCAGAGGCATAACTTCAGTCGAATTAAGATTAGTAGTAGAGTTTAGCATTAATTCTCCTTGGGTATGCTAATATTCAAGATAATAAAGAACTTCAAATAAAAAAGAATCAAAATGTAGTCTAACGGGGAGCTTGGGTTCTTAGCGATGTCCACTTTTCTTTGTCTACTCGCTTCTTCCAGTTCAAATAAATTAATCGGCACTTTCACCAGTTTCTCCCCTTCTTCCATCTTCATTAATCATCACCTTTATTCCCTTATTTTTCCGTCTCCCTATTACCATGTTCTGTAGCTTTGAATCCACCTCCCCTCTCGTTATTATTCTCACTACAAAAATAATGAAGATTAAAGACCGTGAATTTCAGTCTTTAATGAAAGAAATCAGTCTTTAATAAAAAATTAAAGACCGTCTAAAGACTGAAATTTCAGTCACTAAATCTCAAGTCCCAAAAGCAATTTGAGACTGAAGTTTCAGTCTTTATAAGTAAAGACCGAAAGTCGGTCACTAAAAAATTTAATGACCGAAAGTTAGAGACCAAGATTAAGTTCTTAATCGGTCTCAAAATAAAAAAACAAAATATAAAAAAGGATAAAATGGAATGAAATACCATGCTCTGAAATTTACAATTCCAAACTTCTCCACTTTGTAAAGAAAATTACTGATAAAAATCAAAATATTCATACAACTTAACACAAAATTTCGTCTTTGTGAATTGTCTTTCTAGATTTTTCATAACACGATACCTTTTTTTTAAGATTAAATACAAGTTGTGCTAAACTTTTATAAAAAGCAAGACAACAACTAGAATTCATTTCAGGATTAAACATTGCAAAATCATGAATTGAATAGTTTACTTGATAAAATGAAGCAATGGGAATAACATGCTCGTTCATAAGACAACTCACAGTGCCAGCATAATTTGTTCAACTATTTATCAACTCAAATTAGCAACTAATCTCAACCTGCATGCTCCTCACTTTTCTGTCTCGTTTTAGTACTAAACATTACTTCCACCTAAATAACTAACAATTGCATTTCACAAATCAGAAGAACTACCAAAATTATACCCACTCAAACTACAAAACCTAAATGCATTCTTGAAAACTTTTCTGCATCAACCAAAATACTAGGAATCTATTTAGTACTAGGAACTTCAGTTACAAGGCAGGCCAAATCATCTTTTTCAATTGGATCTCAACAAACGAAAGAAGAAAACTTGTTCTTCAGTTGATGGATTTGTAATCCGAGAGATTTAAGAATCTGCTCAGATTTGAATATACTAATCGATTTTTGTTTGATTTAACCCGAATGGCAGCGTCGGGTAGAATTTCATCTTACTGGTATGGGATATCTTTGATTGGTATGAATGGATATCATAGTTAAAGACATGAAGGAGCAGCATCGAAGGTACATCCGAGAGGATGATGTTAGCTGTTGTTAGGTTTGGATAGTTGGTAATGACTTTATTTTACCGCATGAGGAAGAAACAAGTAAGATTTTTAAGTGGAGAAAGTGGGTAGTCACGTGCGCAGGTGACTTAAAGGAAATGGTGGTAGTTGCTAAACTTATTTAATATGACACGGATCACCAAATTTAATCGTTCGATTCAAAATAAAATAAAATACCTAAATCATTAGATGTTAAGTAATTTAGAAACTGATAAATAATCAAGCTAAAGACTGAAATTTGTTTGTAAACGGTCTCAAATTTTACAGACTGACTACAAACTGAATTTCAGTCACTGGTAATAAAATCTAAAGACCGAAGTTTTCAGTGATTAATCGGTCTTTAATTAAAGACAGAACAATTTCAGTTCTTAATCTTCGGTCTTTAATTAAATATTTTTTTGTAGTGTCTCTTCATATCCAAGATCCATAGATCTATGCTTATCCACGATTCTAGATCTAGAAACCGCCTTCCCTACCTGTTTTTGCTATGTAAATATATTAACCCTTCTTCTTTGCGCCAATAGAACTCCAAGAGATGCATCATTGGTTTGAGATGTTCTTGATCTTGGCCCAACACTATGAGTTTCCCGTTTTTGGTTATAGTGGTCTGCTTGCGCTAGTGTTGTTCTAGCGTCAGGTTGGGTTTATGGCTTTTTGGCTATGGCCGTTGAGTTCTTCTAGTGGGCAAGCAACTAGTTAGCATAACAATTTGAGCTGATTCGATGCCTATATTTGGCATTGTCACACTTATGGCCTTTTTATGAATAATTAGGAAATAGTGTACCTATATTATTATTTTCGAGTATGTATGCTTTAGTGGTCATATTGCCGAAGCCTTGTCATCTTTTCGCTACCTCCATAGGTCTACATAGTGATTTCCTTAAGCAACTTGTGTGATTTCTTTTAGTGATGCTTGTCATGCATTATCAGGGTTTTGGGTTGTTGGTGAGATGTTGCATCATTTTGAAGTGTTATCTAGACTCTAGGCATAGATCGGTAGTCTGCTTTATCATATGTTTGGATGGGAATTGCTATGTAAAATTATGGCAACCTGCTATTCTAAACGTCTAAAATTAGTGGCAAATGCCATCAAAATACGCTTTCACACTAATTTCAGATATAAAAAATAGTGGGTCGTAGGTTACATAATTCTAATACTAATGTATGAACAAAAAGGAAAAATCCCATAATGGAATAAAACAACAATACTTGTATTATCTCAACAAATGAATATCTTACATGATCTAATACATTCGGATAAACACTAAGTTTCTAATAAATCAATCATTATTAAATCTATAAACAACGTAACTATGATGCAAGAGAAATATACCGCATCAACAATTTGCAGATGTCGCCTACAACCATACCTCTTTTCCCTCCTTCGCTTCCACCTGCAGCTTTACAAATACATAGATATATACAATAAAATGAAAAGGTGATAAACTATGTTTGGAATGCACCTAACCATATACACTCTGGCCTTAAGGGATGCGTGTGCTATTGCAAGGAAAAGACTGCCTGTATACCCGATAGAGTTAGGGGTATGCCTTAGGGACAATTACATAATTTGATACATATATTTAACTTTATAACCAATTTTGTTCAAAATAAATGGTGTTTTCTTTCTATTATATATTTGTTATATAGCGATATAAATAATTAAGTAATTAATTTAAGGTATATAGATGAAAAAACCTCAAATGATATGTTTTGTTATAGTAATTACAAGGTGTTATAATCATGAGAATTTTATCACATTGAAAATAACAAGTTGTTTTAAATATTCTTAATCAAGATGTTTGAGAAAGGATATTTATTCATCCGTTGAGACTAGAGTACGTAATGCTCTATAAATGTTGGATGGTGTATTTCTCATGGTTGTTGGGGGCACTAAGGGGTTACATATTGATAGTTATTGGATAACCATGGAATGACTCACTCGAGAGTTCTCCGTTGGTTAATATAACTAAGGTCAAACAGATAATCTCAAAGAGATGATACAAAGTTCCCTCAACTTAAGAATTCTATGGAACTTTAATGTGGACACTCCACTTCGATTATAGTTAAATCATGACATAACATCCATCAAACAATTATAATTGTGTCTGTGTTGAAGCATTGGAAGGGAAAAACTATTCAATAGAGAATTCATGTCCTTAGTTATAGGGTTAGTATCACGACCAAATATAGTAAACTCAAAATCAAAGTCTCTGGCCAAAGTAGTACGATCAATAATAATTGTTATTATTGAACCAAGGATTTATGTTTGAAATTAAAAAGTTGTATGTGGACGATGTTAGAGTTTTGACCAAAACCAAATTCCATAAGCCCTAATGTGATATAGTTTGAGAAAGAGAATTGGTGTAAATAAGCGTTACTACTAAGTATCACTTATTATAAGTAAAATTGGATTTTACCAAAACACATGTAAGTGGTAAATTCAGCCAAAAAGTCACACCGCTAATTAAGATGATATGTGAACGTTAATATTTGAATTGTTTGATATAAATCACAGATCGAATTTACACCTTTGAGTCACACAACCGAAATAATGAATATTTCAAATAAGCCAAACAATTTAATTAATTTTTAATCATTAAAATTAATTAAATTAATTAATTTTATGAAATATTAAATTCTATTCAATTTAGTTTGAATGTCATTAGCATTTAATAAAGTGCGAGTATAAAAGTTATAAACATGCATACTGATATACGATGTCGATAGAATGTTTAAATTGGATTTAAATAGAATAAATGTTAAATGGGCTTTAAATAAATTAAATGAATTAATATTAATTATTAAAATTTTATTTGTTTTGAATACTATTAGTATTTAATAAAGTGCGTATATAAAAGTTATAAACGCATGCAGCAATATTCGATATCAGCAGAACATTTAAATTGGATTTAAACGGGATTAATGCTAATGGGATTTTGGAAATTTTGAGTGCACATATGGCATCATCTATGGCCTGTCATGTATGTAGAGGATGGAGGGGATTTATTGAGATTTAATAGAGAATTAAAAAGGGATGGTTTTAAGAAAGGAATATGAAAGATTTCTTATATTCCTTTAAAATAAATCTCCCTTTTTTTCATTCATTCTATTCATTTTTCTTTCCTGAAAAAAAATTTCTCTTCTTCCATTAACTATAGCCAAATTCTCGTGGTAGCCTTGGGTTCCTAAACTCCAAAACAAAATTCAAACAAAATTAAATTAAAAGGAGGTGGTTATCTCTCGATTGTTGCAAGATCTGGAGATTGATTCTTTAAATCTAGGAATCATTTCATCATTCAAAGTGTTTCTCTTGGCTACATCCCAAGGTAATATTCTATTTTATTTATATAAATATTCATCATATCTATATACTTTGAACCTCTTTCACTTGTATGAATTTTGCAAAATGATTTAAATCTCCTTTCTTCCCTTGAATCGACTGAATGAATCTTTAATATAAATCACCTTGCCTTTCTTACCTATTGTTCATATGTCATCTATGTTAACAATATTAGATTCATCATTGCTTATATTTGCATGTTAATTTCAATCCAATTCCAATTATCACGAATTTATATATGCCTAGCTAAGTCGTCTAATTTATTATTATTTCAATAACTATTGTTTGAACAATTTTATAAAGTTAAAGATTTAACTCATGTTATTTTTGTTTCATACTATACAATTTATAACTTTTAAATTGTTTTAAAAACAATTGATTAACATAACATTGTTATTTTGGTGGTTGTTCACAAAGAAACATCCATTTAGTCTACAATTTATAAGTTATCTTACAAAGAAATAAAGGGGAATTTTAATACATTTGATTTCTTTCTTAAATTAACTATTGTATCTAAATTGGATTTATATTATTGTCAAGGAATGTCTATCAATTATAGACTACCCGTATATTTTGTTACAAGTTGTCCTGTAGTGAAAATCGATTTATTTATTGTATGTACCTATGTATATGAACATGCACACACATAAAGGTAAATCTTATTTTGTCAAAAAAAATTCATGTTTTGGACGACAAAGACATATATAAAGGGGAAATGTGTCTGTTGTAGTGTAAATCCCAACACCTAAGCAATGTTCACATTTACTATGTGCGCTTCTCATATCTTGCACTTGCACTTTCATGCATTGGTGCATTTGATGCACTCATTACAATATGCCGACAACCTAAAATTAAACTTAAACGAATTTCAAAACAAATGAAATAAAATGAAGATTTTATTCAAAATTTTAGATTGGACCTAAAATCAATTTAGGCTTCAAAGGCTTAATTAAGATAAAAATAAAAATTTTATTTTGAAATTCACCCATTTAACCCACTTCTGACTGTCCCGGTTCCATCATTGGCATCAGAGCAAAATAACTTATATGGTCTAAATTAGTCATATTAGGGCTAACTAAATAAGCGCACACATATAGTAGGGTGTCTAAAAAGGTAGTATTTAGGCCGGGTTTGGGTAATCAAGTGCCCTTCCTACCTAGTTACCAACCTGACCCGAAAGGTAAAGTGAGCCAAAGGTTAACCCTAGTGGAAAGAACCCAATTTGAATTTGGACCTTGGGCTAATTTCAAAATCTATTTGAAATTTAAAAGATATTTTGAATTTAAAAATTAAATTTAAAATATAAAATATAATTTATAAAGGTTATAAAATGCATTTTCAAAATTGTTTTAAAAATAAATTAGTATTTTGAAATTATTTGAAATTTATTTAATTGGATTAATTGCATAAACATTTAACTAAAAGTTAATTAATTAAGTTAAAACATATATATGTTGATATATGTATATATAAAACTATAAATATTACTATATGACACACACATATAGTTATCCTAAATTGTTTAAGGTAAATTAAAATAATTTTCAATTTATTAAAATATTCAATTAATTTTTTTTTAATTAAATAAAATATTTGTTTGATAAATAAATTAATTAAATGCTAATTAATAGAATAAGATGTACATAATCATAATATATGCATGTAAAACTATAAGTGTTATAGTTAATATTCTCTTAAATTATTTAGGATGAATAAAATATAATTTTGAATTTTAAGAATAATTTAGTTAATTAGATAATTAAAATTAAAAATTAAAATTAATTAAATATGATTTAGTTACTAATATACATAACACTGTTATATATGTTAAGTAAACAATAAATGGTTATATATGAAAAAACTTATATAATATATATGAATGTATAAAATCAAGTGGAACTGGGAAGAAATCCAAACTAGATTTATGTGGTAAATACATACATATAGTATGTCTCCATAATTTCAATGTCAAAAGTAATGCTATAAATGATAGTGTTACAAAGGAACTAGTGCCACATGATCACTAACGTATATAGTCGATACCGCTTCTCTTTGGTGTCGCCTCTATCTTGTACCTTTAATTTTCAATATCACTTCCCAAGCATCATTGCATATCAGTAAAGCCAAGATTGATATCGCTCTGAATCGGTATCGTCATCAATCGACGTTGTTGATAGGTGATGTCACAGGTCAACAATGTCGTCTCTCGTCCATATCGTACTTCATCGCGTTGCAATTTAGAAAGTGCCGCATTCCACCAATAAGGAAAAGGAGAATGTCTTGCTTCATCCGCATCACACCCCAATGATACTGCATGTCATCCATGCCGCACTCAATCGATCCCGCATGGGTTTCATATCGACCATCATCGAAGCTGTATAATTCATGAATGTCGCCTCTAAACAGTGTCATTGCTCTTCGATGCCATCACTCAAGCAATGCCTCATGACAACAAGGCCAGGAATGGAATAGCAATTAATCAACATCGCCTCTAATTGATAGCACCTCTTATCAATACTAGGAATTGATGTTGCAACTAAGCAATGTCGTTATTGTCAATACTGCCTCACCTTAAAGATACCACCGATGACCTTCGATGCAACATTAGTGATGAAAACCGTCAATTTTTGTGCCGAAGCTAAAAAACTGGTGTGATACTGAATGATGCGGCTCTACATCAACATTATTTCATATTGATGTCGCATCATATCTTCGAAAGCAAGGGATGGAACCAGGTGCCGTTAATGACGTCGAAAGCTATGCACGCCGAAGCTCGAAGACATTGGAAGCGGGATGATGCAGTACACCAGGAAGCTCTAACCCTATAAATACGAACCAAGGGGCTTGTAAGTGGGGGCGATCATTTCTTTTCTCAACTCTTGAAATTAAACTCTTGTAAACCCTAAATCGAATCAGGAGCAAAACCTATTTGTAATCATGCATAATCTATATGAACAAAGACTTGGATATGCTTATTACTTTGGCTATGCCTCTTTGAACATTATTGACATGGATGCACATTTAATCGAACCCTTTAGGGCCAAAACTCAACATGATCATTTCAAAAGAGTTTTGATCTAAAACAAGCGGTTATATGCACGATATTTATTTTGCCCAGTACATATGGATATTGGACTTTGAACATAAAAACGAATTGCATAGCCCATTGACGAGCTTATTACATAAATTCGTTACTTGTCTTCTTTACCTCCTATGAATACATGACATAACATGGGCTTTTTGAGAATTTTATCCCAAAATTCCATAAAGATTCTTGAATACATTAATTCCAAGTGATCTTAGGAGATTTCGAGTATAGTGTTCCAAAAAATTCATATGGACTTTCGAACATATCACCACAAAGGCCTATCAAGCATCATAAATCCATCCTTTAATGATTCCATCTCACGTTAAGTCTCAAGTGATAAATTGGCCCTTGATAACACTATTTGATCAACATTGATTGAGCTATGATTAATTGTTTCATCATAAATGTTCGAATTAAGGATTAATTTTTCACAGTTAGCATTATTGATATTATACCAATTTTTGGTCTAACATTTTTGGCGCTAGAAGAAGGACTTGAACCTCCGATCCTATTCAATTCTTTCCTTAAGCTAATGAAGCAAATTGTTGTTTCAGGAAAATGAGATCAGGATGACTTAATGCTCCAAATGAGGTCATACAAGTGGAAACATTAGAAGAGAATGTAGTTCCCAAATTCAACTTGGGAAATACAGAGCTTGGATAGCCGTCAGAATCGGCCCAACCAACCAACGGTGAAGCCAAGATTAAAAGCTTAGAACAACAAGTGTTAATGATGAAAGAACTTTTAGAAGGAATACTTGCTCAAAAATCCTCCAAAAACACTAGGCTTACAGGGGGAGATGAGGCAGAGTCTCCAAGGAGGGATTTGAATACCTCTTTGCTTAAAAACAAAATCAAATGCAAACTTATCCTAACTCCACAAAAGAGAAGAAGTGACCAGCAGGCTAAAGAAAACTACCAGGGAAGGTTAGAGGAAAAGTCCAAGGAGCAATCTAGAAGCTCAACCTACAAAGGTACAAACCTGAAAGGAACAACTACCATAGTGATGAGGCCTACATGAAAGACATGGTAGAAAAAATAGCAAAAGATATGCTTAATCTCAAAGGAAAGAGAACTCTAGACGACAGGGTCAATGATAATCATCAAGAGTTCCCTTCATAGATGAAATCATGTCCACGAAAATTCCTTCTCATATCAAGATCTCATCCATCAGATACAATGGAACGACATATCCAGATGATCACTTATTGGCTTTAGAAAGTCAGTAGGACTTATACAACGCATCTGGAGCTGTGCGTATGGGCTTTTTCCAACTACATTTCAAGAAGCAACGGCTAAATGGTATCGACAACACCGAGAGAGGATTATTTATTCCTTGAAGAAATTTTCTTACGAATTTTCGGCATAGTTTTGTATTTGTAAAGATCATACTATCGACTACACCGTGCTAACTAATATCAAACAGAGATCGGGGAAATTGTTGGGTGATTATCTTAAGAGGTTCAATATAAAGGCCCAAAAGGCGAAAAATATGACCGATAGAGACAAGCTGGTGGCAGTACATTCAGGGCTGACTAAGCAAACCTCGTTTTGATGAGAACTCTATATACACTTATGCAAGGACTTGCAAGATTTGCATTTTCAAGCTAATAAATTTATTCGCATGGATGAAATGTATCATGCCAGAACCGCAACCATAAGAAGCTCCAAATACTAATCATGTTGCTCTGAACAAGCCAATACCCTACATATATGCTGCAATAGAGGAAAGTGGTGACTTTTTGATTTATCACAAAGCTAAAACTGATTCTGAACCAAGGAAAGGGGGAGATTACTATGCTTATCATAAATCGAATAGGTATAAAACAAATGAGTGTCGGGTATTGGCATGCATAATTCAATGCATGATTTGTTCTGGGCATCTAAAGGAATTTGTTAAGGATAATCAGTAAGCTATTTGTTCTAAAAATGGGAACCAAAGGCTACCAAACAATGCCGCAAATCTAGTAAAAGGTGATATTCAGCCAAATTTCATTTCACCTCTTAACAGAATTGACGTTATCCATGAAGGCCCACACCTAGCTGGGAATAGAAAAGGAACTAGAATTTACTATACTAGGGAAGCATAAGAAAAGATTTTCTCTATTTAAGAGGGCCACCGCTCAAGAACCCAAGATTCCAAATCCAGATACATAATTTGGCCATCACTCCACAAGAGATAAGTGGGGTTCGCCATCCGCATTATGATCCGCTTATGATCACTACATGAATTGGACTTCCTTTAGTCACTAAAATTTTGGTGGATACCGAAAGTGCGATCAACGTAATTTTCAAGCATTCATTTGACAAGATGGGAACTCTGGAAGAAAAACTTGAGCCAAGTTTTGAACCTATTTTTGGGTTCAATAATAAAGAGTGAACTCTTGTTGGACAGATAAAACTTCTTGTGCAAATGGGAGTTCCACCGCATTCTCGGATCTCTGAGACTCTTTTTGTCATCATGGATCAACCTTCGTATTATAATGCCTTTTTCGGAAGACCAGCTTTTGATGAAGTTAATGCTTTTGTTACGCCAAAGTATCTGATGGTGAAATTCCTAACTAAAAGTGGATGAGGGACAATAAGAGGAGAACAATTTAGTGCTCGTGAGGTGTACTTTGCTAATGTTGATCAATATAAATGAGATTATTCTTCTTGTTATGATTCAGAGGAAAATGAATTAATCAGAACTGATGCTAAAAAGTCTTTGCTTGATGATTCCTCAAACTCATCGCCTAAAACGAAAACAGAGTCTAAACATGCATTGAGAAAAATTGATTTCTCCGAAAAGAAAAGGAAATGGAAGAAGCAAACTTGGTAAAAGATGAAATAGAAGGTGAGGAAACTGTCACTGAATTAGACTATAGAAACGAAAAGGAGAGAATAAAACCCATAGAAGATCCTAAGGAAACATGCTTGGATTCGACCGACACAATGAAGACATTTAAAATTGAAAAAGAGCTAGATAATAAACACAAGAGAGAGCTGATTCAGTTCCTTTAATCTAGCAAAGATGTATTTGCCTAGACCCACTCAGACATGGTTGGTGTTTGCGCCAAAAATGTGCACAAACATCCTGTTATAAATGAAAGCACCAGTATCCAATATTTTGATCCAAACAGAGAAGCATAGATTCACAGATCACAGAATATGTGGCAGAAAAGTAAATGAACACGCAAGTTTTATAGCGGTTCGAAAAACTTCAGTCTATGTCCACTCCAATAATCTTTTATTTATACTGTAAGATTACTAGTACAGTTGTTTCTTGCCTTAGAAAAACTAATGGAAAAAGAGATAAGAAGTGATGAAGGAGAGCCAGAAGGAGAGCCAAAAGAAGATCCAATAGGAAGAAAAGAAGCTCCCTCGTAATGACCAAGTCTGTTGTATTTATCTATGAAGACGTGCATGGATCGAGCTGAAATTTCGCCAGAAAAACCTCCAGAGCAGTACCACCCGATGCACCAATTTTCAGATCGATCAAACACCATTGAAATGATCGGTTTCGATCGTTCATATTAGCTCAAATGGGAGAGAAATCATTTTTGTAGGTCCTTTATGATGTTAGCTGCTTGCTCTCCAAATTTCGTGCAATTCCGACTTACTGTTTGTGAGATATCGCGTTTTCCGTAGAGTTGGGATCATTTTGGCTGAAATGATACGGTCGTTCAAGAACGATATAGGTCGGTCGTTCAAATTTCTCCAAATGATGTACGATCGATATGGTAGGTTCCTTTACATAATATTTTACTATTTTCAAAGTTTCATGCCATTCCGACTTTGCATTTTTGCGATATTGATCGATCATCGTTGATTTGAATTGTTTTATGGGTCGATCCATACGAACCATGGCCAATTGATCCACCTTCATCGTCATGCCCAGCGATTGATGATGTAGGTCACTCTTAGTGTAATGTAGTTGTCCTCTAAATTTCATATCGATCGTCTTTGTAGATTTTGAGTTATAGACCAATCATCGTCGAAAATCGCCAAAACGGTCGTCGAAAAACCCACTTTAGGGTTGACTCGAAGCGAGCTCAAGTAATCACCTTTCTGACTCGAAGTAGATGCTGAAGATTCTGACCCAGAATTAGACTTGGGTAAAATCGAAATTTTCTCCAAATAAACATGATTCTGAGTCCAAGCATGAAAAATGATCAATGCCGATCGTTTTTCTCAAAGCAAACATGTATCCAACTCCAAGCACGAAAAACAATCGGCGCCGATCGTTTTTCTCCAAGAAATCTCTAAGAAAACATGTATTTGACACCTAGCACGATGCAGCACTTCAAATTTCTGCGACTCCAAGTGAACCATACGCCGACTCCAAGCAGATAGCAAATTTTCCTAGGTCCGGCTCTAAGCCAATTACCACTGATCTGATCGATACTGATCCATCTTCTTTTGTCCATAACTCGAGCATACGAACTCCAATCGACCTGAAATTTGGAATGTAGCCTTATGTGGCCTTCCTTGTCACTCCATACTAATCGCATCTTGATTAGGTCAAAAATTGGGATCTGATCCGATCTGTTGCCTAGGTGAAGTGCCAATTTCATACTTCGCCATCTTTTAAGTGTTGTCTATCCGAATCCATTCAACTATCAACCATAGTTTCAATTTTAATCGAGCTCTAATCCTTCAATTTTAGCCAAATCCGTAGTATGTTGGCCTTGACCAAATGGCGGGATAAGATATGCCACCCAAAAAATGTCTTGCGATAGGAAGGCGTGTTTTGAATTGCTATAAATCCCAAATCCATAATCCGTCGATAGCCATATTATCCAGTCCAAAATCCAATCTGTCACCAATCCAATTCATTGATCTCTCTGGATCGTTAGCAAAATTCATGACTGTTCTTAGTCGATATCCAATTCCAAATCCGTTCGAAATTCATTAACCAAATCCGCGATCTTTCCGGATCGTTTTACCAAATTCGTATCCATCCAAAGCTAAATTTATTGATGTTCGAAGCTGATATCTGAATCTCTGACCTCTTCGGGTTGTTAGCTAAATCCAGGACCGCTTCGGGTCCATATCCAAATCTACGACCTCCCTGGGTCGATCATAGCTTCTCCGAGCTCTTGTTGTACTCCCCTCACTCTCTGGCAAGAAGGGCACAATGATAAGTAGGCCGATACTGTCGCCCTCCGACGAAGTGGGCTACTTCTTGCTTTTTCTGGTCCTGACTCTCCGGTTAGGACATAGTGCGATATTAGGGATATCCTTCTCCGGTCTGATCCCCAGTCGAGGACTTAATCCGTGTGGTATCCTTCTCCGGCCTCGATCCCCAGTCGAGGACTTAATCCGTGGGGTATCCTTCTCCGACCTCGATCCCCTATCATGACTTAATCTTTGTGGTATCCTTCTTCGGTCTCGATCCTCAGTCGAGGACTTAGCCCATGTATGAATCCATCCTATCGCTCTCCAGCAAAGGGACTCGCGCCGTGCGGTTATTGCCACATCTCTCCGGTCAGGGCCACAACCGCGACCTGTGTTATTTATTACATTAATCCTGATTTAAGTATTCCGAAGTCCATTTGCCAAAATATAAAATAAGAGTCCGTACAACCAAATAACTAATAAACCAAAGTATCAAAAAAATCAGAGTTTGAAGTAAATAAGAAAAAACAAAATTTCATAGACCTGAGCATTGCGGTTCATCATCATCATCTAAGAGCATGCCTAAGAACCGTCCTCGATCCCATACATGTGTAAGTGACTTAGCCGTACTACTGCGAAGTTTATTATTTATTCTATGCAATCCCAAATAATTGATGATAAGTTGACGATGATGTCTTGATCTAGTGCCATTTTCATTCGAGGGGGACGGTGGTTGCTCATGTTCCACCGTCACAGCCCATGTCCTCACGTATTGTTGCAACTGACCACTCCTCGCATGTTCTTCTACTATATGCAATGCTTTCCTGATGCCTACTCATGTTTGGAGGATTTCCTCCTTGCCGGCCTTTCGTACTGAAGCCGTCCTCGAGTATCCAAATAAATCCTTTCCAGAGATTCAGTCAAATCCGCATAAGAAGAGAATTTTGGTTCTCTCCATTGCCTCTTCAACACATTAATGCCATCATCCATTTTTCTATTTGCCTTTATCATTCTTGTTTACATCTCCTGATGATCCTCCACTTTGCACAACATTCACCTCCGGTTTGTTTGTTTGTGCATCTTCCTGCCGTAGGAACCTTTTTGCTTCATGATAAAACTCTCCGAGATCCATAGGTGGACCCGCCCTAGTGAATCCTTAAACTTCGTGCCATCAGCAATTCCAGATATAGCTGTCATCAAAACCATGGATGGATCTGTATGATCCACTGATGTTGTCGCGACTTTAAACCGTGTTAGAAAACTCTCCGGTCCTTTGTTTCAGTGTTACCAAACTCATCACATTTTTGGGTCTCGAGATATGGACCCTAAACTGCCTCATAAACCCTTCGACCAATTCCGTCCATGTGCCAATAGAATCGCTTTCCAACTGCCTGAACCATAGTGTAGCTATATCAGTTGAATACAGAGAGAAGCACCATGCCATGACTTCCTCCAATGCCCTCAATACTTCCATATGCCGTATATACCTCATCATATGCATAGATGGATCCGACTTTCCATCATAAATTTCTAGTGTTGGTAGTTTGAATTCTGGTGTATTCCTAACATTCCTAATATTAGGAGCAAAGAGACTTCTATTTACATCTTCCAGATCTCTGTTCACCGATCCCCCTCTCATAGCTCGTCTGATCATCTCTACAAACCTTCTATTGTCATCCAGTGGTAACCTTCGATCATTATTTCTAACCTGGCCCCCGAGTCCATGAGGGAACCCTAGAACCTGCCCCACTGAACATACCTCCGCATTTTGATCAACAACATACTACTTAGCGTTGTCCAACGCCCCACCTAGGATCGATCCAGCATGATTCGGGGGCATGTCCGCCAGTCTAGATCGATCGACGCTGATCGTTATAGGACGATCGGTACCGATCGTTGTGTTTTGGCCAGGGACTGCCCTTGGTTGCTCCACTCCATCTTGCTGCTTGTTAGCTCCGGTTCCTCACGCTCCATTCTGATTTCTTACAGCTTCATCTGTTTAAGTTTCTTGATCCAAGTTCCTTGCAGTTTCTGTTGCCCCAACTCTATATTTGCTTTCCGGCTTGTCCAATCTATCGGGGTAGATTCTGCATCATTTCCTCCTATCTTTTGAGCATCCATTCCTGCATGTTGTTCATCATCGTCTCTATCTCATCTCTAGTGATGAAGACTGAGGTTTGATTTGCTTCAGAAGATGCCTCTTGACTTCCTTCATAATGGCTCCTATCGATCGTCTGTCTCCTTATTGATGGCTTTACCATTACTCTAAATCAAGCTCTCTAGTTGATTTCAAATCTGAACTTCAAATCCGCGGAGGCTAGCTTTCTCGGTGAAAGTACCAAAATGTTTTCACCAAAAATGGGCACAAACACCCTGTTATAAGTGAAAGCACCAATATCCAACATTTAGATCCAAATAGAGGAGTATAGATTCACATATCGCAGAATAAATTGCAGAAAAGTAAATGAACATGCAAGTTATATAGTGGTTCGGCAAACTCCGGCCTACATCCACTCCAATAATCTTTTATTTATATTGTAAAATTACAAGTACAGTAGTTTTTGCCTTAGAAAAATTAATGGAGGAAGAGATAAAAAGTGACGAAGGAGAGCCAAAAGAAGATCCAATTGGAAGAAGAAGAAGCTCCCTTGTAATGAGCCAAGTCTGTTGTATTTATAATTGAAGACGTGCATGGATCGGGATGAAATTTCGCCAGAAGAACCTCCACTGCCGTACGACCCGATCCACCAATTTTCAGATCAACCGTACACCATTGGAACAATCATTTCCAATCATTCATATTATCTCCAATGGAGGAGAGATCATTTTTGTGGATCCTCCATGTTGTTATCTACTTTCCCTCCAAATTTTGTGCAATTCTGACTTACCGTTTGTGAGATATCGCATTTTCCGTGGAGTTAGGATCATTTTGGCCGAAATGATACGATCGTTCAAGTTTCTCCAAATGATGTGTAATCGATATAGTAAGTTCCTTTACATAATATTTTACTATTTCCAAAGTTTTGTGTCATTTCGACTTTGCATTTGTGAGATATTGATCAATCATCATTGATTTGAATTGTTTTGTGGATCGATTCATATGGATCATGACCGATCGATCCAACTTCATCGTGGGGCCCAACAGTTAATGATGTGGGTCCCTCATGGTGTAGTGTAGTTTTTCTCTAAATTTCATGTCGATTGCCTTTATAAATTTTGAGTTATAATCGATCATCGTCGAAAATCGTCAAAACGGTCGTCGAAAATCCCACTTTAGGGTTGACTCGAAGCGAGATCCAAGTAACCACCTTTCTGACTCAAAGCAGATGCTGAAGATTCTGACCAAGAGTTAGACCCAGGTAAAATTGAAATTTTATCCAAGAAAATGTGATTCTGACTCCAAGCATGAAAAACGATCGGTGCCGATCGTTTTTCTCCAAGCAGACTCCAAGCAAACATGTATCCGACTCAAAGTACGAAAAATGATCGGTGCATATCATTTTTTCTCCAAGCAATCTTCAAGCAAACATGTATTCGACACCAAGCACGATCCATTACTTCAAATTTCTACGGCTCCAAGTGAACCATGTGCCGACTCCAAAAAAATAGAGAATTATCCCGGGTCCAACTCCAAACAAATTACCACTGATCCGATCGATACCGATCCATCTTCTTTTCTACATAACTCGAGCATACGAACTCCAATCGACTTGAAATTTGGAATATAGCCTTATGTTGCCTTCCTTGCCACTCCATACTAATCTCACCTTGATTAGGTTAGAAATTGGGGATCCGATCCGTTTCTTAGGTGAAGTAACAATTCCATACTTTGCCATTTTTTGAGTGTTGTCCATTTTAATCCATTCAACTATCGTCCATAGTTTCAACGAATCAATTTCCAATCCATCCATTCTAGCTGAATTCGTGGTATCTCGGCCTGACCAAAAGGCGGGATAATAATTGGAATAGATCCGACTGTCATGTGTCATGCTTTAAATATATACCTAAATGTCACACCAATCCGACAAAAGAAAAGACAGTTTGATAAAGTTCGGTCCAATGCTTTAAAGGAAGAAGTCAAAAGATTGCTCAAAAATGGATTTATAAGAAAGGCACTTTATATGAAATGGTTAGCAAATCCAGTGTTGGGTAAAAATATCCAATGGGAAGTGGAGAACATGTATCAATTACATTGATTTGAATAAAGCATGCCCAAAAGACTTCTATCGTCTCTCGAAAATAAACCAATTAGTCGATGCAACAAGCAGGCACTAACTCTTATCCTTCATGGGTGCTTATTATGATATAATCAAAATCCAATGTTTAAACCAAATGAGGAAAACATCAATTTTATAACAGATTTGGGGACATATTGCTATGAAGTAATGCCCTTTGGATTGAAGAAAGCTGGAACGACATGCCAGAGACTAGTGAATAGAATGTTCAGAGAACAAATTGGCCAGAATATGGAAGTATATATGGATGATATGTTGGTCAAGTCTCAAGGGAGAAGCAGTCATCTAAAAGTCCTAGAAGAAATGTTCAATGTATTACGAAGATATCAGATGAGGCTTAACCCAAAAAAATGTTCTTTTTGAATTCAGTCCTGCAAATTCTTGGGATATATCGTTAGTGCAAGAGGAATTGAAGCTGACCCTGACCAATTTCAAGCTATTAGAGATATGGTAGAACTTGAGACAAGCAAAGATGTAATGAACTTGAATAAGAGAGTGACGGCATTGAATAGATTCATTTCCTAAGCCACCCACAAATGCATTTCATTCTTCAATGTTAAAAGAAGAAAAACTTCAAATGGAGTGAGGATTGTCAAAAAACTTTTAAAGAGCTAAAAGATCATTTGGAAAGCCCACTAATTCTCTCTAGCCCTGTGGATGGGGAAAACCTTTATCTCCATATAGCAGTTTCTGAATATGCAGTTAGCTCAGTGCTAATAAAAGAAGAGAAAGGAGTTCAGCTTTCGGTATATTGTACCAGCAGAAGACTCAAAGATGTGGAAGCCAGATATCCAATTATATAAAATTAACATACCGTTGAATGCTCACCGCATGAAAATTGAGGGCTTATTTTCAATCACATCCAATCAAATTCTTAACCAATTTCCCACTCAAGCAGGTTTTTAGTAAACTAGAAAGTTAGGAAGATTAGTTAAATGGGGAATAGAGTTTAGCCAATATGATATCAAATTCCTACGCCAGGTGTAAAGTAAAGAAGAGGCTCTAGCCGATTTTGTCAACAAATGTACAAGGTTCATTAAAGAGCGGTCAGAAAAGGAAAAAAAGGATCTAAAACCTAAGTGGCAACTATTCATGGATGGAGCTTTAAATGGACAAGGAGCCGGGGCCAGATATGTGATTATAATCCTCGATGGACATTGTTTGCATTATGTAATGAAGTTAGGATTTCTAGCCACTAAACGAAATTTGAATCCATGATAGCAGGACTTACCCTACCCTTCTAATTGAAAATCCCTAGAATAAAGATTTTCAGTGATTTGCAATTAATGGTAAATCAACTAAACAAGAGGTAGCAGACGAAGAATGCCAAACTAACTCTATATGTCAAAATGGTACTGAAAATGTTAACCCAATCGAAGTTTTTTCAACACACCAAGTACCAAGAGGCAAGAACTCCAAAGATGATTCTTTGGCTAAGTTGGCAAGCTCGCGAGGGGCACCAGAATCTCAAATCATGCCAGTAGGCTACCAAGTGAATCATGGTATATAGAAGAAAAGCCCCAATCCAGAAATTGAGTCCTTAGAGTTAACCAGGTCTCAAGCCTTAACACAAAAGGAAAAAGAAGATGAAACTGGGATTATTCAAGAAATACCACCTCATAATGAAGCTAATAAACAATATAAAAATAATTGGATGACTCCTACCATCAAATAAATAACAAAAGGAAGGCTGCCAACAGATAAAAAGGAGGCAAGGAGAATACGCCAAGCACCAACTTTTATCATGACAAACAGGACACTTTATAAAAAGGGATATTGGCTCTCTTACTTAAGATGTGTTAATCCATAAACATGAGCAAAATTACTAAGGGAAGACCATGAAGGATTTGGTGGAAACCATTCCAGTGGCATAAAGTTGGCCAAGAAACTTATGAGACAAGGCTTCTATCGGCGTCAGATGACTATTCAAGCCATTGATTATGTAAGAAGATGTGAAAAATATCAAAAGTTCTCTAAGATTCTACGTTTACCATCAAGCGAATTGACTTCTATCTCAAGTCCATGTTCTTTCGATATATGGGGACTTGACCTAATCAAGTCACTGCCTATATCCAAAGGAGGGGCTAAGTACACGATATTAAGCATTGATTACTTCACAAAGTGGGTAGAAGCTGAGCCGCTTCTGAAAATCACCTCTGGAAAAGTTCCCAAGTTCATAATCAAGAATATCGTTACCAGGTTCGAAATTCCATATAAGATAATATCCGACAATGGAACTTAATTTGAAAGCGAATAATTCACCCGATTCTGTAATAAGAATGGAATCATCAAGAGATTCTCATCTATAGCTCATTCCAAAGCAAATGGAGCTATTGAAGCAGCCAATAAAAATGTAAAGACCATCCTAAAAAAGCGGTTGGAAAAGGCAAGAGAAAATTGGATAGAAGAACTACCTCTCATTCTATGAGCACATAGAACCTCTACTAAAACTGCAACAGGTTATACCCCATATTCCCTAACATATGGATGTGAAGCCATACTCCCAATTGAGGTTGAAGTACCTTATCATCAGAGGATTACATATGCTTTTAATCCAAATCAAGGATTATATAGAGAGTCCCTGGACTTAAATCAATGAATTAAGAGATGAAGCAGCCATACGAACAACTGAATATCAACAAAGAATATCCAAGTTTATAACTCTAGAGTAAGAGGAACATCATTTTAAACAGGAGATTTAGTGCTCTGAAGAATAATGGCAAATGCCAAGAATCTAGCAGATGGACCATTCGGCCCTAATTGGGGAGGACCCCTAATCATACACAAAGTATTTCTGCCTGGGACCTATAAGCTATGCGACCTAATGACAACGTAATAGCAAGAACATGGAATGCTGAGCATTTGCGACCGTATTTTCCAACAATGGATGAATGAAGAAATTGAAATAAGTGTATCTACATGGTTGAGGAGTAAGACTCTCCTAAAACAAAAGAAAATGCCTAAACCACTGTCCTAAGATGGTATTAAGAGGTTAAAGCCTTTGTCCTCTACTAAGATGGCCTAGACAAAGTATCTCCTATAGGGGGAATGGAGTAAGCCTTTAGTTCCATCATCAAAGGCCTCACTAAAGCACCGAACAAGCCTTTAATGCCATCATCAAATGCCTTACTGAAGTGCTTCCTAGAAGGAGGACGGAGTAAGCCTTTAGTGTCGTCATCTAAGTCCTCACTAAAGCATCGAACTAGCCTTTAGTGCTATCATCAAAGGCCTCACTAAAGTGCCTCCTGAAGGGAGGAAGTGTAAACCTTTGGCCCGACCAGAGCACCGAACCAGCCTTAAGTGTCGTCATCAAAGGCCTCACTGAAGCGCCTTCTAGAGGAAGGTCAAGTAAGTCTTTGGTTTTTCTCAAGATAGCTAACCAAACGCGTCGGACGGTAGACTTAAATCATCGCCTAAGACGGTGATAAGGGGTCCGATCTAAGTAGAGATCATCACCTAATATAGTGCCAAACAAATCAATCAAGATAAGAGCCAAGCAGTGCACCAAATCAATCAATCTTCTAGAGGAAGTTCTATCAAAATCAGAGCCGATTAGAGCTCTAAGGTAAACAATTTTCTAAAGGAAGATCCATCGAATATGAGCCATTTGTACTCTTCAACAAACACAATCTTCAATTGCCAGATAAGGATTTATGGTTTTCTATTATTACTACCAGATGAGGATTCCTGGTTTTCTATTATTATTGCTAAATAAGGATTTCTGATCTTATATTATTATTACCAGATAAGGATTTCTGATCTTCTATTATTAATGCTAGACGGATTTCTGATCTTCTATTATTATTGCCAGATAAAGATTTCTGGTCTTATATTATTATTGCCAGATGGATTTTTTGGTCTTCTATTACTATTTCCAGACAAATTTTCCGATCTTCTGTTATTATTGCCAGATGAAGATTTTTGATCTTCTATTATTATTACAAAATTATGAATTTTGGTTTTCTATTATTATAGCCAGATGAGGATTTCGGGTCTTCTGTTATTATTGCCAGATGAGGAATTTTGGTCTTTTATTATTGTTGCCAGATAAGGATTTCTGATCTTCTATTATTATTGCCAGATGAGGATTTTCGGTCTTCCATTATTATTCCCAAATGGATTTTATTGTCTTCTATTATTATTGCCAGATAAGAATTTTTGGTCTTTTATTATTGTCAGATTGGTTTTCTGATCTTCTATTATTCCCAGAATGATTTTTTGGTCTTCTATCATTATTACCAGATGGGTTCCTATTCTTTCAAGATGCTATTATTACCAAATGGTCTTCTGGTCTTCTATTATTATTGCCAAAAGAATTCATGGTCCTCTCTCCTATGGCATTTCCACTTAGGGAATTATAATTCATAAATAACTATCTTGTTTTATGTTCATGAAAATCAAATCAAAAAGTTGACAGTAAAAATCATGGCTTGTTTTGCATTTACAAGAAAATAAGACTAAAAAGGAAATCTTGCTAAGGATTGAGAAATGCAAAGGAATTCTTGATTTTACCCTAAAGACTAAAAATCTTCTTATATAAGGAGGGGACAAATGTTATCTACGTAATTTCAATGTCAAAAGTAATGTTATAAGTGACGGCATTTCAAATGAATTAGTGCCACATGAGATCACTAACATGTATAGTCGATGCCGCTTCTCTTTGGTGTAGCCTCTATCCCATCCATATCGCATTTCATCACATCGCAATTTAACAATGCCACATTCCACCAATAAGGAAAAGGAGAACGTCGAACTTCATCCGCATCACACCGCAATGATACTGCATGTCATCCATGCCGCACTCAATCGATCCCGCATGGGTTTCACATCGACCATCATCGAAGCTGTATAATTCATGAATACTGCCTCTAAACAGTGTCGTTGCTCTTCGATGCTGCCACTCAAGCAATGCCTCATGACAACAAGGCCGAGATTGGAATCACACTTAATTAAAATCGCCTCCAATTGATACCGCCACTTATCAACACTGAAAATCGATGTTACCACTAAGCAATGTCGTTATTATCAATACTGCCTTACCTTAGAGATACCACTACAGACCTTCGATGCAACGCTAGTGATGAACACCGTCAATGTTCGTGCAAAAGCTATCAAAATGGATGTGATACTGAATGATGCCGCTTTACATCAACATTACTTCATATTAATGCCGCATCATATCATCGAAAGCAAAGGATGAAACTAAGCGTCGTTAATGACGTCGAAAGTTATGCACACCGAAGCTCAAAGACATTGGAGGCGGGATGAAGTAGTATGCCGAGCCGCTCTGCCACTATAAATACGACCTAGGGGCTTGCAAGTGGGGGCCATCATTTCTTTTCTCTATTCTTGAAATTAAACTCTTGTAAACCCTAAATCAAAATGGGGGAAAACCTATTTGACTATAATCATGCATAATCTATATGAACAAGGACTTGGACATGCCTATTACTTTGACTATGCTTCTTTGAACATTATTGACATGGACACACATGCAATCGAACCCTTTAGGCCCAAAACTCGACATGATCATTTCAAAAGAGTTTTGATCTAAAACAAACGATTATATGCATGATATATATTTTGCCCACTACATATGGACATTGGACTTTGAACGTAAAAACGGATTGCATAGCCCATTGACGAGCCTAATGGACTATTACACAAATTCGTTACTTGTCTTCTTTACCTCCTATGAATATATGACATAACATGGGCCTTTTGAGAATTTTATCCCAAAATCCCATATGGATTCTTGAATACCTTAATTCCAAGTGACCATAGGAGATTTAGAGTATAGTGTTCCAAGAGTCATATGGACTTTCGAACATATCACCTCAAAGGCCTATCAAGCATAATAAATTCATCCTTTAATGGTTCCATCTAGCATTAAGTCTCAAGTGATAAATTAGTCCTTGATTACACTATTTGATCAACATTGATTGAGCTATGCATAATCGTGTCATCATGTATGTTCAAATTAAGGATTGACTTCAGATATTTTTGACACTTGTATCATGATGTATTTCAAAAGAAATACATTATTCCCCTAAATCGATATCACTTAATTAAATATATTAAAAATTATAGTATAAAAGTTGTCTTCTACCATTTATATGTTACCAAATGAGTACTTGCATACTCTCTAGTTATTGAGCAAACTCAAACTAGAGATGTTATGTATGGTATTATCAATATATTAATAGATGTGGTAAGGTACATGTATGTATTTGTTGAGCAAAATCAAGATATGTACATCTATACTTAGACCATCATGAAATGGTTGGTATGAGTGAATAATCTCTTTGGATTTGTTAAGCAAACTCAAGGTCGAGATTGAGATTAAGGCAGAAACTAAGGTTAGGGGTTATTTATGATACAACCAGTAAAGTGATATTCATTATTTGTTGGCCTATGTGTTGTTGAGCAAGCTCAAGGTCAGAATCCCAAGGCAAGCGAGTCCTAACACCCACTTGAGAAATCAAAAGATTTTTGTATTTTTCTTAGGGTTTTGAGAAACATAAAAATCTAGTGGGAGCCTTATTAGAAAAATGAAATGATAGCATTCAACCTTTCAAATATTGTAAGAACATTTGCTATATAATTTTAAATTAATCTACATCGATAACTTTATGCAAAAACTATAATTGATAATTGTTTATCAGTTGATCAATTATACAATTGAACTGAATTAAAATAGACAAGGAATATAAAACATACCCATCTTTAAATCATTTGCATGTTTTCGTTTTAAAATCCATGCAAGAGCCAATTTACAAAACCATTAAAGCATTCATGCCTCAGTCGCTTAATAATTAATTTGTCTGAGATTATGTGTTGTCTGTTATGAGCTTTGAACTCTTAAGAAATACAAGAATATGGATATTTGATCTATATTCAATCACAAGTAGATGTTATACGGTGAATGGTCATAGTTCGTAGTGCATGAAACTTCAATGAAATTAGTTCATTTGGAAATAAGCAAACAAAACATAATGCGAAATCATATATTCAATATGATTGATTATAACGAGGATTTCTCTTTTTTAAATTGGTTCGACCATTTAGAAAAGGAAAGCAAATGTATAAGAGTGGATGTAACTTAGGCATGGATGTGATGAAAAGAGTCAATGGAATGAATTTATATATATAAACATAAATAAAACATAACCTAGGCTACCATGAGAATTCGGCTATAGATTATGGGAAAGGGAGAGTAAGTTTTTGTCAGGATAGAAAAATAGATAGAATGATGAAAATAAATGGAGATTTGTTTTAAAGGAACAATAGAAACATTTCATATTCTTTCCTTAAAACCTTTCCCTTTTAATTCTCTATTAAATTTCAATAAATCCTCTTCCTCCTCTACATACATAGCAGACCATAAACGGTTCATATACGCCCTCAAAATTTTCAAAATCTTATTAGCATTAATCTCATTTAAATCCAATTTAAACGTTCTATTGAGAAAGTTACATCAATTCACTCTCTTCATCATAATATGCTTTGAATCTATTTTACTTCTATGAATTTTGCAAAATGATTTAAATCTCGTTTATTTCCTTGAATCGGTTGAATGAATCTTTAAGATAAATCATATTGTCTTTCTTACCTGTTGTTCTATGTTAGTGATCTTAGATCCATCATGGCTTGCGTTTGTATGTTAATATTGTACGTTAATTTACAAAATAATTCCAATATCATGAATTTATATATGCCTAAGTCGTCTGATTTAGTTTTGTTTTAGAAACTATTATTTGAACAATTTTTATTTTGAAAGCAATCCTGTTAATCGATTGAGTTTCATGTTATAAAGTTAAATATTGAGCTTATATTATTTTTGTTTCATGTTATACAATTTATAAGTTTTAAATTGTTTTGAAAGCAATTAATTAACATAACATTGGTTGTTGTTCGCAAAAAAAAGATTAAAACAATCTTTAATTTATAAGTTATCTTTTTTGAAGAAAATGGAAACTTTAATACTTTTGATTTCTTTCTTAAGTTAACTATTGTATATAAATTGCATTTATTTTATTTTGAAGGTATGTCTATCGCGTTACAAACTAGTTGTATATTTTGTTACAAGTTGTCCTGTTTTAAAACATTGATTGATTTATTGTATATAAATACATGTGTATATGTATATAAAGGTGAATCTTTTTTTTTCAAAAAAGAATTCCTTTTTTTGGACGACGAAGGCATATATAAAGAGGAAATATGTCTATTGCGGTGTAAATCCCAGCAGCATAATAACGTTTACGTTAACTATTTATACTTCTCAGATGTTGCGTTATCACATATAGGTGCATTTGATGCACACATTACAACATGCCTACAACCTAAAAATAAACTTAAACTAATTTTAAAACAAATGAAATAAAATGAAGATTTTATTTAAAACTTTAGATTAGATCTAAAATCAATTTAGACATCATAGGCTTATTTAAGCTTTGTTTGGTCGAAAGTCTCAATATTATTAATTAAAATAGAGTTAATAGTATTATTACGTTTCCTACTATTATCTACTTTATGAAAAAATTTAGTGTTCATATCCCCCTCATCCATCCATTGAACCGTAGATCTTTGTTTTCACATTATTACTTCTTGTAAGATAATTTTATTTAGTTCTTCAAATTTGAAAGTACATTTTTTAGAAATACTTAAAATTTTAGATTCTTCAATTTTATTTAAATTTAAGATCTCATTCAATAATTTTTCTTTTTTAATTTTAATATTACCAAAAACTTCTTTACTTCATTTCTTAATAAACAACCTTAAGTCTCTAAATTTATTAACCAAAACTTTGGCTATGTTACTTGGAAATCTGTAATTATAAAAATTCATAGAAAACCATTTCTTTATAACTAAATCTTTAAACTATTCTCTAACAACCACATCTTTTCGAATCTAAAAATTATATTCCCAATATTTAGGTTAGTAGAGAATAAAATAATTGGGCAATGATCTGAATAAATATTCGAAAGACCTAGAACCTTACAAGTAGAAAATTTGTTTTATGTTTCTCGCTAATAAAAAATCTGTATAAAAGTGTCATCGAAGGATCTTCTCTACCATTTAACCAAGTAAACTTATATTACTTAATTTTAACTCAATTAAGTTGCAATTAATAATAAACTGGTCAAATTCCTCCATGGCAATGAAATCTCCCTCTTTAAAGGATCACTTTCCTAAAAATCTAGTGATATTAAAATCACCCCCATAAACCATGATACTAGAGTGCGTGATCTAAATTCTAGACACTCATTCCATAGAACTCTTATATCTAATTTTGAATTCGGCCCATTAACATTCGTAATATTTAGTATTGAGTTATCACCAATGTTCATAAAAATCAAGTGCATCGAATGGTCATTAATAATAGATTGCAAAAGTCTAACTCAACCACCTTCCAAACCCATCATATAGTATTGAGTTCCCCCAGCACTGCTCCTACCAGGAAGATAGACCAATGATTTATATAATGACCCCTAAACACCTATAAAATCTATTATCACATTGTCCAATTTTAGTTTTTTGCAATAAAACAATGTCAATATTGTTAACATTAAAAAACGTTCTAATTTTACTACATTTTCCTAAATCATACAATCACCTAACATTCCAACTAATGTATCTCATAGACCAAAATATCTCACACGTTCTAATTCCTTACTCCTAATATACTCAGTGTTAATCTAAATATCATCAAAAATAAAATCAAAACTCCTAGCCAAATACTGCATATCACTAGTGGATAAATTACTCAAAGCAAAAGGACCATATATACTACCCAAAAGAAAATCTATACATGACCTAGATCTATCGAAAGCTCTAGTGGCTGCTCTACTAAGGCGAGCACTCCTCCTCACCAATCTAGAGGCACTCGAGCTAGATCCAAACTCTTTATGCTCTATTAAACAGGTATCTCTACTTCTAGAGCTCGAATACTCAGGCTTACTAGAGGACGCTTTACAAGGATACACTCTCTCACTCAACAAACTACTTGAAACAAAATCAGAAGCCCGATCATCATCATGAAGTGTGGGTTCTAGACTCACTTTCACATGCTTTTTAAAAACGAGTGTATCCGACCTCTGATCTAATATGGACTGAGAAGGTGTCACTTTCACGTGCAATTTCTCATTTGTGCTTGTAGCAGAGAGATTATTGAAATCATGAACAAAATTAATATTCTCTTCCTTTAACAAAACACCCTCATCATTACTGCCTTTTGCACTATCCATATTTTCCATATTCCTTTGAAAATCCGTAACAACAGGGTTGCTAAACCCACACTAATCAAAAACTAACCCGCAATCATAAACTACTTCCTCCCATTGAACATTCTTATAAGAATCAGTAATACTTCCTAACATATCTTCATCACTATAAGCACTTACATCCAAACCGGTTAAACAGCAACCTACCCTTCATTCCTGTGCAATATCCATTATGACATTTCCACTACAACCACCACCGATCCAAAAGTGTGCACCATACTCCATAAAGTTTTTACAAATTTCCTTCAAGTTACCTTTATCAGATCAAGCATATACACAATATAACCCCTTCATTATGCTTTTCATAGGAAAACTATGCATGTCTATTGATGTAACATGCAAAGTACCCATACCTAATAGAAAGAACATGCACACCTCATCTCTACCTGCAGTGCCAACACAAATCACGCCCTTGTCATTCAATCCATCATCAGAAGCTGCCTTCATTATAGC
Organism: Allium fistulosum; assembly: GCA_030737815.1. Lineage (NCBI taxonomy): Eukaryota > Viridiplantae > Streptophyta > Magnoliopsida > Asparagales > Amaryllidaceae > Allium > Allium fistulosum. Next base: position 536,187,441 of record CM060901.1, on the reverse strand, counting down.
AAGATCTAGATCAACAAATAATCCATTCTGCCTATAGTTCAGCAAGGAACTGTATCCATATCCCCTCTACTATCACACAATCCATGCAAATCTAATGACACTGTGTTTTCAACAATGCTGTTTTGGATATTTGCATTCAATAAACCACCCTCATCGTCATTTAAACCACAATATTTGGAATATCATCAAAATCAGAATCCAACACCACCTTATCAACTCCAAAACCCGAATGTATAACATCTCCTATCACATCATCAACCTCTGAAACAGCCAAAGCCTTAAACTGTTATACAAAAGAAGATTAAAATCAAAACCCATCCACTGTTTTTTAGTCTTTGACTGATTTACTTTTATAACATCATCATTCTTTGTGTGATACACCATATTATCAGTTGTTAACGAATCATTCTCCATTCCAAGCAAAGAACTCGAATCATCTGGCTGTTTGACATCCTCTAATATCAATACCGATGAACCACCGAGCATAAAATCCGATGAAAAATTCCTACATTTACAGAGTTTATGGCATCAAAATGCCAGAACAAATCCTTCAAGAATTCGATTCCTTCCTTTCTTTGAATCCACAGATGGTCTAGCAGTATTCTCTTCAACTTCGTAATCTTTAATACAAATTGGGCACCATGTTCAGGAATGCTAAACTTCATGCTAGACCCTAGAATCGAACCCTTAAAAACCTTCATACATCTATTTTTCTTATGCCCGAAAGTACCACATTTGAAGCAGTACGAAGGTTCTCGACATACTCTGGCAAAATGCGAATCACCTCCGTATCTAAAATAGTAAGATGTTGTACCATTTTGAAGTGTTATATCAACTCTGGGAATAGATTGGTAGTCGGCCTCTTTATCATATGTTTGGATGGTAATTCATATATGAAATTGTGGTGCTCCACTATCCTCAACGTCTAAAATTGGTTACATACACCATCAAAATAAGCTTGCATATTAATTTCATATATAAAAAACAGAGGGTCGTTGGTTACATAATTCAAATTCTAAAGTATGAAAAAGGGGAAACCTCACATTAGAATAAAACAACACATGTATTATCTCAACAAATGAATATCGTACAAGATCCAAAACATTCGAATCAACATTACATTTCCAATATATCTATTATTACTAAATCAATAAGCAATGTAATTATGGTAAACGGAAATATGCCAAGTCAACTGCTTGCAGATGAGGTCAACATCTAGACCTTTTTTTTTTCCTCCTTTGCTTCCACCCACAACTTTACAAATACATAGATATATACGATAAAAGAAAAAGACGATCAACTATTTGAAATGTGTCCAACCCTATACACCCCGGCTTCAAGGGATCCGTGTGTTATTTCATAGAAAAAGAGTGCCTACGTATCTTTTCGGGATTAATTCGATAATACTCAATGTCAATTCCGAATATCAAATAACAACAACAGATACCGTCAAATTTGTACTGATCATCATTTATTAGTAACACAACGTCAATAACATAGATGCGAGTATAAATCCACCAAATGTGTATTCGTCACTCCATACCAGTAACACAACATCAAATGTGCATTAGGTACTCTATATTAGTAACACAAACATCAAACTCGTCAAATGTGTACTAACTATTCTATATTAGTAACACAAACATCAATGTCGGCAGTACAACAGAACCATAATTAGTTACACAGCATTCACGTAGTGGTAGGGTTAAAATATTGCATAACTCGTCCTAATGCGATTCCATCTTCACACAACAAACATGTATGGTAATTTCAAACAACAATTAATGACATATGTTACAACAGTCCGAAATAATGTATTTACATCTATTAGTTTCTCTTAAGTTTAAAATCACCTTACTATTGTTTATTATAAAAATACTTTTATCTCTATTTCTCACAACAATAATATTTTCTCAAAACGATAACATACTTCAGAAATCATTTATTTTCAAAATATTGCTTTGGATATCTAAAACGTAGTTATTCGGTCAGAAAATGGTAATTAACGTCAAATTTACGTCAAAATGATAAGTTTACTTGGTGGATCACCTACAAAATACTTTAATAGAAGGAGCATGGCAGGCGATGTACTGTTTCAATGCAATGGTAATGATCTGGACTCGCAGACACGCTACTCCATCGACTCATTCCAGCGATTGAATGAGCTGTTTATTATTTTCACCAAACCCATGATTACTTTTTCTTTTAAACCGACGATCACTTTTTCTTTTAAATATTTTCACTCGTTTCTCCCCCTGTATATAACCTCACCTCTTCCAGTATCTCCACATTCATTCAAACCTAGCTCTAATTGTTCATCTTCCTGATAAATCATCCCTTTTCTCTACAGAAATAAGTATAAAATAATGGCTTGCTCTCAGAACATCTTCGTAATCTTCTTCTTATTCCTCGCTGTATCATCGCTTGCTCAGTCTCCCACTGCAGCGCCCACTTCTTCACCCAAGATCTCACCTGCACCCAAAATGGCGCCCGCTTCTTCACCCAAATTCGCACCCGTTTCTACACCGTCCGCCGCTCCGGTAAACTCACCGTCTGCTCCGGTAAGCTCGCCTCCTGCTCAGGCCTCGGCCATGACGCCTTCTTCGATCGCCAACGCACCTGCTGAGGCACCAACTTCCGCCGTCGGATCTATTTCTGGTGGATTCGTCGTCGTTTCTTCTGCCCTTTTGGCCGTCATGATACTACTGTAGGCCTGTGGATGCTTATTATCCTATTCTTTTTGTCTATAATTATTTCTACGGTGGACATATCATATGCGAGGCTATTGTTTTAGATCTACGTCCCGGAGCCATTCCTTCATTCTTTGTAATTTATCTTCATTGTTTGTTATCATCTGTTCCTATTCTTTTATTCTTATTTTGTTATTCCTATCTGCTGTTCTAAGTTTATTGTTAGCATACAGACTTGAACGTATAATTATCTGACTAATTACGCTTTAGAAAAATTAAAAACAAACATCTGCCTTCTGCCTTCTTCTTCTTACAGCACCTGTAATTTTTCCAAAATTTAGCTTGTATACGTCACGGAAAAGGTTGGTTTTTAACCACATCTATCTATTGGGATGACGTTTTTCTCCTTTGACCTTTTGAGTTTTGGCTCTATAATCTTTCTATTTCAAGAAAAGAAAAAAAAGAATGACATAACTAATTGTAACAGGGAGAAGTATAATACCCGTACAACCATACAATGCTGTAAAACCGATGAACCAGCTTATTGGAGGCTAAAGTAAAAGAAAAGATGAATGTTAAGGAGCAGTGCGTGATTCTAACATTTGTTGAATCATCTCTAACTGAACTTACTGAACATAGATGAGCAATGTTCTAACATCAGCCCCATTAATACACACAATCTGGTTTATCAAGAAAATGGCAAAATTAATAATGAGCAAGTTGTAATAAGGAAATACTTTTCTAATAAAAGTTATCTTATATCCAAAATCAAGTAAAGTGCCAACTCCACTTGATTAACAAACGAACAAGCAAAGGGAACCAAAACCAACATACAATGAAACAAAACAAGCTCTTATAATTAAAAATACATTGCCTTATCACACGAAACTAGCAAATAACTACCAAATACAGAGCAAAAGAAGTAACTATTAATAAGAGAATTATATCCATAGATCAATCCTGTAGCTTTTAGAATATCAGGAACTGGGACGACGTAATTTTTCTACCCAATACACAAATGTGCTCACAAAGCAGAGTACTTGTAAAACTTTCATTATTTGAAACACTATTTTTCCAAAGATATTATATTAACTTCATACCACCGGTTAATTAACTGATTAAATAGTTTGAGAATTCTTGTTAGAAAGAACATGTTTTCCTATATTACTGATTAAAAACAAGAAATCAACACTGAAGGAAAGAGGTTCAGGCATTTTGTTGCATATATAAGAGGACTTATAGAAGATGATAGATTGTGATAAAATTGAATGGTTCTAGGCAACTTTTGTCAAATGTGGGGAAGTGTATACATTAAAAAAATATATATCACGATGATTGCCAACAACACACACCTTTAACTAAATAACTCAGAGTTAGCGACTTACCATCTTAAGAGACATTATGCACATTGCAACAAGAAAGATGACACATCGATAACATTGGGGAAGCACAATAGTTTTCTATAACAGCAAAAAAATAAACTATGATTCAAAGTGATGGTTAATAGGAATGCTTACAAAGTATATTAACAAAATGCAATGTTACATGAACATTCCTTACTATAGAATAAAGGACTCGTTGTTTTTGAAATCCTTTCTGCTATCTTCTACTCCTCATTTTGAACCCTGTGCAAAGTGGGCAATATTACTTGTAACTATAAATTGTTATGGACTGATTATATGCATAAATAATGGCGATATTTTACTACGAATAACTATACCTAATTTAATTTTCAGAGTAGGAAAAATAGAAGATTTGCATAACATGTTTACATTCTTATGATATCGCATGATTCAATATATTATATATACTAGGGTTCATATGTAGTCAAGTCTCGGTTTTGCTGTTTTCTTTGCCTAAAGGTTGTCTTGCCCTTTCCTCATCATAATTCATTTTAAAAACAAACACGTTCTGTATACAGTATATAAGAGTGCACATAAATTGATTGCACTTGGTCTGTTCATGAAAACTCGTTCGTTTTGATTTAAGATTTAAAGAACTCAAAGTTATAGACCAATTACTCCAAACAAATCACTAGTGATAACAGCCATGTACATGATTATAAACAAAATGTTAATTTTTGGCTTGAATTGAAATATACCATATATATAAATCATCCATTACAATTGTTGCATCAGATTCCCAATACATTGTATTCCATAGTATTGAATTTTGTATAGACTTGATAAAATAGTATTTGATACAAAGTATAAAGATGATAGAATAGAAGTGTAGTATGATGAAATGTAAGAGAGTTTTATTAAATGATCTAGAATAGATCACTGTACAACAATACAGGTATATATAATGAAATACAGAATGAGTGGGCTGGTTCCATATAAGTAAGCCCAAATCTCATATATCTAATACAGTGTATTGAAAGATAAAGACTACGGTACAGCTAAGTATCTATCATTCTAACTCTCCCCTTCAGTTTCATCTAGGGTTTCCTTCTCTCGTCCCCATTTTCGCGCCGCCATCTTCAATTCTTAGATCCCTCTTTAATCGATTGAAATTTTTTGACGAGAGAGGTTTTGTTAGAATATCGGCTCTCTGAAACTGAGCTGGAACATGATTAACTCTCAGTTTTCCTTCTAGAACTTTTTCACGAACGAAGTGTAGATCTATCTCGATGTGCTTCGTTCGTGTGTGCTGAACTGGGTTCGATGAAAGGGATACGGAGCTTAGATTGTCGCACCAAATTATTGGGGTATTTGTGAGCTCGATTCTAATTTCAGTGAGAAGTGATGTGATCCAGGCGATCTCAGCAGTAGTGCTGGCAATTGCTCTGTATTCTGCTTCAGTACTGGAGCGAGAGGTAGTAGCCTGCTTCTTTGAGCTCCAAGAGATAGGGTTGCAACCAAGATAGATGCAGAATCCTGTAGTCGATCTTCTGTCGTCTGGATCCGAGGCCCAGTCTGCATCACTGTAAGCTTGTATGTTCAACTCCTTTTCATTGTTGAGATGTAGACCATGATTCATAGTTCCTCTTAGGTATCGTAATATTCGCTTTACAGCTTTCCAGTGATGACTAAGTGGTTTGTGCATGAATTGACATACTTTGTTTACACTATAGCTTAGATCAGGTCTGGTTATAGAGATGTATTGTAGCGCTCCTACAATACTTCTGTATTGTCTTTCGTTTGTTATGTTTTCTCCTGAGTTTCTTGATAGTCTGAGACCACTTGTCATAGGAGTTGGAAGTTGTTTTGCCTGATCCATGTTTGCTCTTTTTAGTAGGTCCTGAATATATCGCTTCTGACATAGAAACATCTCTGAGTTTGATTTTCTGATAACTTCTACACCAAGAAAGTAATGTAAGTCACCTAGGTCTTTTATAGAGAACATTTTATCGAGATGGTTGATTATCTGGTTTATTGTCTGAGTATCATTACCAGTGACAATGATGTCATCTACATATACCAAAATATAGGTGATTTTTTCTTGATTGAATTGCACATATAGGGAGTTGTCTGACCTTGTTGGATTGAATCCCAGGTTTATTAGGGTTGACTTAAGTTTCTCATTCCAAACACGTGGGGCTTGCTTTAATCCATAAATGGCCTTGTGAAGCTTGCATACTAGATTGGCATTATCACCCTTTTTGTAACCCTCTGGTTGTTCCATGTAAACATTCTCTTGCAAGTCTCCATTAAGAAATGCATTATTTACATCTAGCTGTCTGATCTTCCATCCTCTGTGAAGAGCTATGGTTAAGATAATTCTTATTGTGGTTGGTTTGACCACTGGTGAGAATGTTTCATTAAAGTCAAACCCATACTGCTGGTTATATCCCTTAGCTACCAGCCTTGCTTTAAACTTTGCAATACTTCCATCTGGATTTCTTTTGACCTTGTAAGTCCACTTGCATCCCACTATATTGTTGTCTTTTGGTGGTGGTACAAGACTCCATGTCTTATTTTTGATAAGAGCCTCATATTCATTATCCATTGCTTGCTTCCAGTTGTTGTTTGTGATGGCTTCATTGTAGTTTCTTGGCTCAGATGTATCAAGTTGCACATTGTATGTCTTTGGTTTGAATATTCCACTTTTAGATCTTGTAATCATGTGGTGTTTTGGTATCTCAGGTGGTGGCTCTTGAATATGAGTGCTCTCATCAGTCTGTTGAGACATTGATGGAGGTGATTCTCCTTGATCTGGATTGACATTACTCCTTTGACTTGCATTGTGGAAGGAGCTGGGAGATTTAGGTGAATCCTGACCTGATCCAGTATCACTTTTGGATATAGTGTGTTGTGGTTCCTGATCCTCCTGCACACTTTCACCAGAGTTGTTCCATCCAGCAACAGTGGGTATAGAAGGTATTGAACAGTTGTCTTTACTGTAGACCTTCTTGGTTGTCTGTATATTTGTATCTGCAAAAGGAAAAATAGTCTCATTAAATACCACGTGTCTTGACACATAGATCCTACCATCGTTGCTTAAGCATCTGTATCCTTTTTGATTACTCCCATACCCTATAAATGTGCATGGGGTGGACTTGAGACTTAACTTGTGTTTGTTATATGGTCTGAGACAGGGAAAACATAAGCAGCCAAAGGTCTTTAGACTTGTATAATCTGGTTTTACCCCAAACAGTACTTCTATGGGAATTAGATGCTTAAGAACTTTAGTAGGGAGTATGTTAATTAGATATACACCAGTATTAAAGGCTTCTGGCCAGAATTTCATAGGTAAAGACGCCTGAGCCAGTAAGGTTAGGCCAGTTTCTACTATATGTCTATGTTTCCTTTCTACTATTCCATTTTGCTCAGATGTGTGTGGGCAAGTTGTTCTATGAATAATGCCTCTTTTCTGAAAGTATTCTTTCAGTGTCTTATATTCACTCCCACCATCTGTTTGTATAGTTTTGACTTCATTACCCAGTTGTTTCTCTATTTGTGTTATAAACTGTATTACAGTTTGGTGTGTATCTGACTTTGACTTTAAGAAATATATCCATGTATATCTAGAAAACAAGTCAACAAAAGATATATAGTACCTGTAGCCGTAGTCTGAATTTATAGGGGCTGGACCCCATAAGTCTGTAGCGATAACCTATAGTGGTTTGTTTATAACAGTTGTAGAATCTGTAAATGGTAATTTGTGGCTCTTTCCTAGTTGGCAATAGGTACATACAAATGGCATAGAAACATCAACAGTGATATTATTACTCAAGAGTACTTGTTTTACAGTGTTTACATTTGGATGTCCTAGTTTATAATGCCAATGAGTAAAAACATCTTGATTACTTGTAACATGAGATTCTATATTGTTACAATGCCTATTTCTAGAATTGCTCTTTCTTGTATCCCCAAGGTTGAATTTGTACAATCCCTTGTCCAGTTTACCCTGTAATAATATGTTCTGACTTAGTAAATCCTTAATTAGACAGAATTTAGGGTGAAACTCAAACTACACATTATTATCATTGGCGAATTGAGATACACTCAATAGATTTTTCTTGATCTGTGGTACTCTTAATAGATTGTTAAGGTAAAGAATTCTTTTACCTGGAACACTGCTGGTTCCAACATGTGTGATTTTCACCATTTCCCATAAGAATAGAGTGCATACCTGTGTATTCTTTGTTGCCAAGATTGAGATTCTGTAAGTTGTTTGTAAGGTGATTCGTTGCACCTGAGTCAGGATACCAGTCTTCTTCAGCTATCTCCTCAGATCTGGTAAGTCTATCTGAATTTAAGTTCTGAGTTCTTGAATTTTCTGCATGATTGCCTTGTCTTTGATCAATATGAGCAACATTTGCACTTGAGTTTTGGTTTCTCTGATTTTTCTGATTTTGTTGATTTGGGTATTGGTCAGTGTTGAGTCTGAAGTAGCATTGTCTGGCAGTATGTCCTGGTCTTTCACAAATCTGACATCTTGCTCTGTTGTTGTTCCATCTTCCATTTCTTCCTCTACCTCTCTGAGCAGTGTTGTTTCTCTGATTGAAATTGTCTTGTCTAGTATTCTGATTATCTTGTTTCCTCTCTTGACTCTTATTTCTTGAATTTGAGGCATAATTGAGAGATAATTCTGTGTTATTTTCTTTTCTCTGTTCAATTCTTCCTTCATGAGCTAGAAGATTTGAATTGACATACTGCATGTTAGGTAGTTCATGTTGAGATGAAATGATTGCTACCACAGATTCATATTCACTATCCAGTCCATTCAAGATAGTTAGTATCTGCTCGGTTTCTATGCTTTGTGTCCAGCTGTGGCAAGAATGTCATAGTATGATTTTGCTTTAGTCATATATTCTCTTATTGACATGTTTTCTTTCTTGAGATTCTATAATTGCCTTTTGTAATACATGATTCTTGCAGCTGATTGAGTATTGAAGTTTTGTTGTATTGCAGACCATATTTCGAATGATGTCTTGCATCCAACAATTTGTGACATTAGATTTGAACTGATGGATGAAAGTAGCCATGCTGCCAGTAGACTGTCTTGTCTCTGGTGATTGATGAATTCTTTGTTGGCGACCCTTTCTCCTGTGCTGTCAGTTACCATCATTGCTGGTACAGTTGTAGTTCCATAGAGAAAATATTCCAGACCATACCCTCTTATACTAGTTTCAACTTGGTACTTCCATAGTATGAAGTTGTTTTCATCAAGTGTTGTTGTAACTAAACTGTTCTTTGGCTTTATGATCTTGCAGGAATTTGATCCAGTATTTGATGAATCTTGGTTTCTTGATCTTGACCCTTCCTGGTTCTTCATTCCACTGGTTGCTGATGATGCAGTGTCATCATTTCCTGCCATGGTGGATTAAAGGGAAGCGCAGTTGAGATTATCTGATACTCTTGATCTGATGGTGCAGCCAATGTTCTTGATTCAAGAACCTTGGCGAGGCACTTTCACAGCGAGTTCTTGATGAGGGGATGGAAGAGCTTTAACCCTCAGATGATAAGATAGCAAAATTCTGAGAGCAACCAGGATGGTGGATGATGACAGTGCTCTGACACCTCCTTGGATGGCTCAGTGAGGATGCTAAGAATCTCTGATGAGGATCACTGTCGTGAGACAGATTTTTGATGCTCTGATACCATATTGAATTTTGTATAGACTTGATAAAATAGTATTTGATACAAAGTATAAAGATGATAGAATAGAAGTGTAGTATGATGAAATGTAAGAGGGTTTTATTAAATGATCTAGAATAGATCTCTGTACAACAATACAGGTATATATAATGAAATACAGAATGAGTGGGCTGGTTCCATATAAGTAAGCCCAAAGCCCATATATCTAATACAGTGTATTGAAAGATAAAGACTACGGTACAGCTAAGTATATATCATTCTAACTCATAGAAAACCAACACATATAAATTTTGAGTTAGATAATGTAACATTCTAGGGCCTGTTTAGTTTCATTTTGTGTTTTCCGTTTTCAATATTTATAACAAAATATGAAAATGACGGAAAATAAATTTAAACTTTTTGGCCATCGCGACAACGATAGAGAGATGATGGAGGGGATGGATGGACGGTAGAGGAGATGGATTGTTTTTCATTTTTTTTGTTTTTCCCCAAACACACAAAATAAATTTGTTTTCTATTTTATATGTTAGGTTTATTTTTCAATTCGGTTGTTTTTCAAAAATTCATGCATCGTGTGCATAGTTTTTGGACGAAACGAAAAATTAAAAATGACAAACCAAACGGGGCCTTAAATTTTGAGTTTCAGTTTTGCTGCTTTGTAATATTCTCCAACTTTGAACTATAGTTATGCAAGGTAAAATCTAAGAGCCATGTATTCGGGATTGGCATGTCTTTTGAAGACAATACTTAAGCTGGCAAGAGTTGTTTTGTTTCATGTACCAATCTATAGGTTTTTCCCAAAGAGATGGATTCCTTATAGCGATAGGTGAGCAGCAATCAAGCAAAAAAATTCATAGCCTTTGGTTTAGGCTCCGTCTATTGGCACCCCGATAATCGCTGTTCACCCTCCGCTTAAAGGATTAAATTAATAATTCCAGTTTTGCCTCTTAACAATTCATTACATGTTTTCTCTTGGCTTGGAATATGTAAACCCATGTTTTCTCTTGACGCTGATAAAATTCAAATAATATAGTTGTCAGAAATTGTGTAAACAGAAGTTAAAAGCCCTTGGAAATCAATACGAGTTGAAGGCCACGTTGGGAAAATAAAACAACGTTGACATCGGGTGTTTTATAATATTAAAACATGCCTAAAACGGGTATTAAAGTCTCTAAATCCACGCTTGGAGACAGCATTGATATCCAAAAAACCACATTTCACTGATGCGTGGAAATGATGCAGGCCCGTATAGTGTAGGCTTTGAAATTATTTTATCTTATTGAAACAAAAGCATCACAATACACATGCATTACCAGTAGAGTAACATTCATTGCAACAAAATACTTCTTGAATTATCAGACCACAAAAACACAATACACATGCATTTTGTTGCATTACCAGACCGCAAAAACAAAGTCAACACTGAAAAAAGAAACAACACTGTCAATCAAAATACTATGAACCTAGAGTAGAGTAACAACATAGACCATCAAATAAATACTGTCATTCTAGAGCAGAGTAACAACATGTCAACATAGACCATAACAATACTGTCTTTCGGTATGTTTGCCTCCTGACTGCCTACCTTTTTCCATCATTGTAGGTTTTGAAGTTGCTAGGTTGGATAAGGAAAGAAAGCAGTAAAAGGAAGTAAGAAGGAAGAAAAGAAACTTAGATAATAAACGGAAAAGGGTAATTTAGGAATAAACGGGATATGAAAAACTGGGATGGAAATTAATTTCTAAAATTACTGGGGTGGAAAAAGCAAATAGTATGGTGGCAATAGACGGACCCTTGGTTTATCACTCTTTGAATCATATATGCTACCGAGCAAATAGTATACATCATGAGTAAATGGTGAAATTCCAACAATTACTTCCAGTAAAGTAGCAGCCTCATCATAATTTCCTGATGCATTATAAAGTGTAGCATTGCCAATGTTCCTAACAATCTCGAGATTAAGGTTAGATTTTGGCCTCTTCCTTGTTTCACTTTTCTTTCCTTTCCTTTTTAACCTTCTACTTCGGTGGCCAGAATAGAAATAGTCATCAACAATATTTGTGGCTCCCTCCATGTAACGACCAGCTATTTCGAACCGTCCAAATCGACAATCATACACACATGTCAGACTTGAATTGCTCAAAACAACAAATTGTTAATTTATATTTGGCAAAACTTAGCATATACATTAAATAAAATCAATCACGGAATCACAGACACGGAGCAATATAGCAATAAGCAGCAGAATAGATAAATAGTAGTTACTAATACAACATATATCTCGAATACAAAGAAGTTACTAATACAAATGTCAATGACAAATCTGAATAAAACAACTGGAATAAACTGAAGTAACAGAAAAACTGAATAGACAAGGACCGATCTTCAAGCGAAGCTCCAAACTCCAAAGGTGAGTCTCAAATGCTATGTCACTTAGTCTGACCTGAGCATAAAGCAAAACACAAAACACTCGAGTCAGGATTAACATTCTTATACCAATAAATCGACTAAAGTGAAATGTCCAAGTGAAATACAATAGAACTTAAAGGATGTTTGGGATTTCCATCCTCTAAGGATCCGTGGACCTATCTACTATGTAGTAATATACGTTATTATAATATGTCCATCAGTAAAGTAAGGTATTATAATAGCGTTAAGGCGTTACCCATATCCCCCTTAACACATTTTATATATTCTCGTAGTCTATACAGTACCGTAAGCTCCACCAAACCAGTGGTTTACTCAGAGGGCACTCCATATGTACGGTACAAACCAAACTCGTAGAAGGCACGATAGGGCATGTGAACACGGCACGCGAGGCAATGCCAGGGTAGAAATACCGTTTGCAGATCCGGACTGGTGGTAACACATAGCAGCTACTACTGCCCACCTCGAGACACACTCCCAAATCAAAGGTGCACCCAATCAAATCACAAAGTAATAGAATGGTATCGAAGAAATGTGTCCGATAGGAGAAATGACCTCATTTGGCCCGACATGGCTCCTGTTTTAGTCACATCTAAGCTGACACACGGGAGTCAGGGCTATGTAAATACCTCATACAGAATCGTACACCAAACCATCCTACTTCGTTCTCAAGTCTTCAACACGGACACAGTTGTTAAAGTGATTTTTGGTATTGGCAGAGAGCATGCCAATATCCGATTTCGGTCTCTTTAACAACCAAACGCTTATTTCACACCGTGGTCGTTTATAATTTCAAACAGTTCATACTTTATATAAAAATATCATACTTATTTCAAAATAATATATCATTCGAAATCATATCACTTTCAGAATCATATTTACTTTCAAAATCATATTGAAGTATTCACATTTAAATCCATTTAATCTAACTCATAAAAGTTCCAACTTAACCACTTAAAAAGGTTTATATATATTAAAATAGTTATAAAAAAATAGTTTATGTTTAAATATGTTATAGATTCAAAATAGTTTATATATTAAAATAGTTTATATTAGAAGAGTTTATATCCAAATAGTTTCAAATTAGAATTGTTTCGTCCAATTCCACAAATCGATTCAAATCAACTTTAGTTCCAAAATTCAGTTTTAAATCAATCTTAGTTCATCAATTATAATTAAATTCAAATACTCAATAAAACCATTTTAACTTGTATCGATTTCAATCCAGGTTTGAAATACAATTTAAATCATTTCTATTTCAATAGGTTTCAAAGTTAAATATTCAATAACTTACAATAACTCAATTTTTTTAAATTTCATTTATATTTCACAATTCAAATTTAACTTTATTTAAATTTGAAATATTCGCTTACTCATTTCTAGTAACATTTAAATAAAATATCAAATTACAAATTTAAATAAAATCCATAATTAAATATCTAACTTCAATTATATTTAATTCTAAAAAACATTCACTTAATCCCTTTCATAATCATTTAGATAAAACTCAAATTACACATTTAAATCAAAACTAAATATTCAATTTCAAATTTATTTAAATTTGGAAATATCCATTTAATCGCTTTTTATCAAAATCAAGTTATCAAGTCATAAATTTCATATCTTTAACATCTCAAAGTCAATAAGTCCAAATCAATATTTATTTAAATTCAATTCTTAACAATGTAAATCACAAATCAATTAAATATATCTTCCCAACCTTATTTATTAAAGTTATTACAAAATCTAATTTTAAAATATTAATATAATTTCAAAGTGGTTTAAAACATGTTATATATATATATATTAGGTAAATTAAATTTTATTAAATTAAATCTTATTATTAAATTAAATCTATTTTAAATCTTATTATTAAATTAAATCTATTTTAAATCGTATTTCATATATTTTAAAAATAACAAATTTATAAGTAAAATTTTATAATTTTCATTTTAAACATAACTTATAATTTTAAAATTCCCAAAATATATTAAAAAAATCTAAATTTTTACACATATATTAAAATTAAAATCTTTATATTATATTTAAAATCAATATTTATTTAAAACCGATATATTTCCTTTCAACTTTGGAAATCATTTTCAAAAATAAACCAACGGTGTTCGTATATAATTTTCTATCCTATGGTCAAGTGATACAGATATTTATCATTTCAATCCGCAATTTAAATATCTACGGGTATATATCATTTCAACCCGCAATCCCAAAATTCAAAATCATTGAAAATCGCTTGGGTTTATCATTTCAACCCATAACGATTTTCCCCTAATCTATAAGTTCATTCGGGTATGTATCATTTCAACCCATAGGGAATTCTAAACTGACAGGAAACTTGCAGAGTGAGAACAAATATGATAATAATATAACATATCAACAACAGACATGGCACATCATATTTAGCAATTAAATAACTTAACAATTCAAATTTAACAGCATATTTCAATCATCATTTCATGTGAATTAAATTTACTATATATAAGAATGTCAATCATGAGCGATTACTCACCTTTCGAGGCTAGAGAAATGAACGAGAATGAAGCGATGGACACGGCAAGCACACGGATCGAACAAGCGGGACAGTGACAAGGTTAGAATGGCTGTTGTAAATTTGGACAGTGGCGAAACAAAGCAAATTGAACTTAGATTCGATGGAACAAAATATATACATATGATATATATCACATATTATTTTTCAAAATTCTTCAAATAAATATTTAAACGTATTATATATATTTCAAAATCTATTTAAAATATTAACATAAATTTAACTAAATACCTTAAACATATATATATATATATATATATAACTTTTCCCATCTTTGAAACAAGATAACCCACTTATTATTATATATAAACAATCAGCAAGCCACTATGCAAAGTTTATATATAAAACTTACTTTATTAATATATACATATAAACAACATCAAATTGCACTGGACAAAGTTCACTCTATATAAACTAATATAAACTTATGTATTATAAACAACAGATTTGATATACAAACAAGTATAAACTCGCACAACAAAAACAACTGTATATATACACAATTTAAAATCAATATAAATAAAAAATAATTTACCTTTAAACTTTTCATATATATAAATATACATGGCTGAGGCAAGTGGGATGCGGCCCTGGCTGGAAGCGTGCGTGGGTTGCTGAAGCGGGCTTTGATGCAGATGGTTGGGCATGCAGGCTACAGTTTGCAAATTGGAATAGGGGACGATCAATTTCCATGCAAATAGAAATATATATGACTTTATATGCTTCAGGTAACACCTTAACATACAAGCCTTTCACTTTTTTTTCTTCTGTAAAAACAGAGAAGAGCTAAGGGGAAGGGCTGTCACGGTTGTAGGAAGTGGTGGCGGGCGACTCTGGATTCGGAGCTGATGAGAGGCGGGTCGTGGCAGGGAGGAGACTCGGTTACAGGTGCTGACGTGGAGGCTTCTCGAGCTTACACTTTCATCAATTTTTTATATGCATATAAACAGCCTAGGGGAGGAAGAAACCGAGGTGAAGCGTGGGGTTTTGGAGTCGTTCGTTTATGGGCTGCTAGGGGTGAGACCTAGCGACAAGTTGGGTGATGGGCGTTCGTTAGCTAGAGGCGGTGCAAGCATGGATATTGACTATTGTGTTTTTGCATTGGAAAAAAGAAGAAGTTGGGCATGGAAAGATGGGCTGTGGACAAGAATGGTGAGATGGATATGCGGTTGTCAGGCTTGCAGTGTGGAGGGCTTGAAGCGGGTCGGAGCAAGGTTGAGCAAGACGCGAGAGGAAGGTGGGTTGCGGAGCAAGTTCAGGGTGGTGGAAGGGATGGACGTGGAGGAGCACGTGTTGGAGAGAGGGTGGCAATGGAAACGAGAGCATGCATGGCCTGATTCATAACCAATATAAGCTTTTATATTTATAAACTTGTATGAACTAGCTATTACGAAATATTTCGTTCGGTGGCATGTCGAACCAGATGGATGCCGAACGAAATATCTCGTTCGGTATTGGACCATGCCGGTCCAGACCTTGAGTGTTGTCTGCTGAACCAAATGCTATTGTGATGTTTGCCAAACCAGATGTGCCGAACCAAACCTCAAGGCTGCTATATAGCAGCTACCCCTCCTCACTTCTTCACTCTATAAATGGTGGAGCTTTTAGACAACAATGGCAGCCATCCTAGAGAGCTGAAACTCTACAGAATTTTTGTCTACATTGTTAATTCTTCTTAAGTATAGCCTCCAAAAGTGAATCAATCTTGTAACTCCCATCTTTTGGTGATTAATAAAATCTCCTCTCCCCAAGTGGACGGGCACTTCCTCGTGGTAGTGGAACCACTATAAATACTGGTGTTATTTATTTTTCTACATTTCATTGATCTGTGACTATCTGTTATGGTGTTTATCTCCGTTTGTATCATCTCACTACAATCACGATCCAGTTTTTTTGCGCTGTGTTGGGTTTTTTATTCCCTTAGACTGATCATCTGAAGGGATTTTCCTCAACAGTTTGGTATAAGAGCTGCAAGGTTGATTGAGGAGTGTTAGACGCTATGGCAGGAGATGAAGCGACTCCAATTGTTACAAGATCTTATACTAGAGGGATGTATATCACGTCAGGATCACAGTTAGCAATTGAGGAATGGAATGGGGATAAAGACTTTAAGAAGTGGAAATGGAAGATGAAGGCTGTTCTAATGAGGAATGAAGTCCATCCAGTAGTGTTTGCCCCTGAGGAGTTGACGGCTGACATCTCAGCCACGGAAAGGAAGGAGATGGAGAAATGGGTGTTTACTACTTTACAACTAACTATGGGAGAGAATGTTATCTCAGAGATTAGCAGTGAGACCACTGCTAGGGGCATTTGGACCAAGCTAGAAAATCTCTACTTGAAGAAATCTCTGACTAACTGTCTGATATTGCTGAAGACATTTTTCACCATGCGGATGAGAGAGGTTACTTCAATGAAGGAACATCTTAATTTCTTTGATGATCTCATGATGAAGGCGAAGACTATTGACTTGAAGATGGATGAGGAGCAAATGGCAATGATTCTTCTATGTTCTCTTCTAGAGCGATACATAGGTTTCGCTAACAGCCTTATCTTCGCTAGAGACACATTGACAGTGGAAGATGTGAAGTCAGGCCTTCTATCTAAGGGCTTGCGAGATTAGAATGAAGGAGATAAGTGAAGAAAGTAGAGGTGGAAGTATTAGTCACGACCTGTTTGTTGAAAGAGTAGGAGATGATAAGAAGAATTGGCACTCTAGAGGCATTCCAAGTCCAGGAAGCCCGGTAATGGCAAGAGAGGAAAGTCTAAGGACGAGAAGTGCTTTATCTGTAGGAAAACCTGGTTATTGGAAAAAGGATTGTCCAGATTTGAAGAAGAAGGAAGAAGACAGATCTTCATCATTTACGGTGGAGAAGTCTGTATCTGACGGTGTGTTGTCTGTAGCAGTGTCGAATGTCTCGGACCATTGGGTGCTGGACTCGGGGCATCTTTCCACATGATGCCTAATAAGGATTACATCAGTTCTTTCGTTGGACGAGAGGGAAGCTCTATTCTTATGGGTAATGATGCTAGCTGTAGAGCAATTGGTGAAGTACAGTGAGGATCAGGATGTTTGACGGAGTGATACGCACTTTGATAGGTGTCCGGTATATTCTAGGTCTTCGGAAGTCCTTAATTTCTTTAGGACAATTGGCATCTTTAGGATGCAAGGTAACTATCGAGAAGGATAGTCTGAAGGTTTCGAGAGTTGCACTAGTTATTATGAAAGGAGATGTGTTCTGAAATCTGTATTTGCTGAAAGGAACCACAGTTCTGAGAGAGTCGTGTGTTGGAGTGGACAGTTCTCGTGCTTTGGATGCCACAAGGCTTTGGCATCTCAGGTTGGTCATATTTCAGAGAAGGGCTTAGAGTTGCTTCGAAGACGGAAGATGATCAAAGGAGAAAGCTTCGACAAGATGGACTTTTGCCATGAGTGTGTGTTAGGCAAGCAAACTAAAGTATCTTTTGGAGTTGGACTCCATAGATCGAGGTGAGTACTTGAGTACGTACATACAGATGTTTGGGGACTAGTTTCTACTCCTTCTCTTGTTGGAGCAAAGTATTTTATCTCTTTCATTGATGAATTTTCTCGAAAAGTATGGGTAAATGTAATGAAGGCCAAATCAGAAAGTTTTGAGCAGTTCAAAGACTGGAAAACGCTTGTTGAGAACCAATCTGGATCTAGGTTGAAGGTGATGAGATCTGATAATAGCGGTGAATTTGTCTCTAGGAAGTTCCTCGATTTGTGTAGACAGTATGGCATTCAGAGATATTTCACTACACCCGGCGATACGCAATCCAATGGGGTTGCAGAAAGGATGAACATGACTCTACTGGAGAAGGCTCGTTGCTTGAGATTGACGGCGGGCTTGTCTAGAGGCTTTTGGGCTAAGGTATTATCAACTGCGGCGCATATCATAAATCGAATTCCATGCTCAGCCATAGATGGGAAGATTCCAGAGGAGAAGTGGAGAGGTAAAGCAGTGTATCATGGTTACTTCCGAATTTTTGGTTGCCCTGTGTACGTTCACCGTATAGGTGATGATAAGTTGGAGGCTAGAGCATACAATGGCATACTAATAGGATACACTGATGGTATCAAAGGGTATCGAATTTGGAATCCTGTTGATCGGAAGATTTTTCATTCTAGACATGTTACTTTTGATGAGTCTGCTATGTTCAATCCGAAGGAGAAGCTACCTACCACATCAAAAGATTCTGATAGACCTAAGGAGATGGAAGAAGTTTCCGTGTTCCGGCCAAATAGTAGAGTTGTTGTTGATGCCGTTGAGTAAAACGTTGTTGATGAAACATCACAGGATAGTCCACAGGTACCTTCTAGTAGTGCTGGTGATGTGCATGAATGTAGAGGAAGTTCAGTTCAAGGTGGAGCTGAAAGGAGTTTAGGCGAAGCAGAACCTACCTGGGTCAGTCGTAGGACTATTAGGCCGCCCAAAAGGTATGGTGATTGGTAGTTTGGGAACCTTAGCCTTGTTGATCAGTTTGACTATGTCCTACATGTGGTTCATGAGGAACCGATTGACCTTGATGAAGCTTTGAAGTCATATGACAGTTCGAAGTGGATGTGTGCTATGGAAGAAGAGCTAGAGTCGTTCAAGAAGAACAAGACTTGGGATTTGGTACCACCTCCTCAAGGAAGCCGAGCCATAGGTTACAAATGGTTGTTCAAGGTGAAGGATGATGGGAGATACAAGGCTAGACTAGTTGGTAAAGGATTTTTACAAAGAAAGAGATTGGAGTATGATGAGATATTCTCTCAAGTAGTGAGGCATACATCCATCCGCATTTTTCTCACTATCGTCGCAGCTCATGACTTGGAGTTAGAGCAACTGGACATGAAAACCTCTTTCTTGCATGGTGACTTGGATGAGTCCATCTACATGAAACAGCCAAAAGGATTTGTTGTAGATGGGAAAGAAAATTGGGTTTGCAAATTGAAGAAGTCGTTGTATGGACTTAAGCAGTCGTCTAGACAATGGTACAAGAGGTTTGACTCTTTTATGCTTTCACTTGGTTTGGATCATAGCATCATAGACGCTTGTGTGTACTTCAAGCATTTAAAGAATGGTAGATGGATGTACATACTCTTGTACGTGGATGATATGTTGATTGCTTCCAAGGGTAAGGTTGAAATCGATAGTTTAAAGCGAAAGTTAAAAGCGGAATTCAAAATGAAAGACTTTGGAGAAGCAAAGAAAATTTTGGGTATAGAAATCCAAAGGGATAGAAAGGTAGGACTTTTGAGCCTCACTCAAAAGGAGTACATTCGAAAGGTTCTTGCTCGGTTTAGCATGGAAGGGGCAAAGGCAATCAGCACACCCATGCCTTTGCACATACAACTTTCTAGTAAAGGCTCTCCGATCATGGATTAGACAAGGCTTAGATGATGAAGGTCTCATATGCAAGTGCAGTTGGCAGCTTGATGTATGACATGGTCTACACTAGGCCTGACATTGCACAGGCGGTTGGATTGGTGAGTAGATTCATGGCGAATCCAGGAAAGACGCATTGGGAAGCAGTGAAGTGTATCTTCAGATAACTTAGAGGAACTCTAAACCATGGACTTGTCATTGGCGGGAGAGGAAGAGATTTCAGTTTGGCTGGATTTTGTTATTTCGACTATGTCGGTGATAGAGATCGAAGGAAGTCAACCTCCGGATATATGTTCACCGTTGGTGGGACAGCGATCAGTTGGAGAGCGAGGTTGCAGACGATTGTGGCTTTGTCCACTATAGAGGCAGAGCTCATAGCTGCGGTTGAAGCAGCTAAGGAGACACTTTATTAAAGGCGATTGTTGTGTGATTTGGGCTTCGTATACGAAGGAGTGAATGTGCATTGTGATAGTCAAAGTGCAATTCATTTAGCTGAAAATCTGGCATTCAGCTTGAGGACGAAGCATATTGAGGTGAGAGAGTCGTTCCTTATCTCGATGAGTGAAGAGAAGCTAGTTCGTCTTCAAAAAGTTCACACATAGGAGAATGCAGCAGACATGTTTACCAAGTTGTTGCCTGTTGCTAAGTTCAAGCATTGCTCAGACTTGATTCGCTTAATGAAGTGCTAGGTGCCACGGGGTGGCAAGTGGGGGGGGGGAATAGTTGAGATGGTTCATGGAGACGTTTGTTTTCATGGTGAAGATTGATAGGTTCTACACGGACTGGGTACTTCGAACACTTTGTTGACGGACGGTGGCCTTGCCGGAGTTCGTTGACAGAGTGTAATGGGTGATGGCTTTGCCGAAGCTCATTGCGTAAGTATCCATTGCTTGGAGCATAAAGGTGTAGATGAAGTTGGAAGGCTTGTTTGGAAATCTGGTATCAAGGTGGAGATTGTTAGTTTTGATACCTGATTTCGAATCTGAAGAAGATGAGGTCATTGGAGATGCTCGAGAAGCAGGCGAAGCCCTAGGAGCAGAAGCCAAAGTCATGTTGCAAAGAGGAAGCGTGGATGTGAAATGCTAGGGCTTGGAAGAATTTGGATTGGTAAAATCACCGAACGAGAAATCTCGTTCGGTTGGATGAGTGTTGCGGAGAAGCTTGGAGG
Organism: Allium fistulosum; assembly: GCA_030737815.1. NCBI lineage: Eukaryota > Viridiplantae > Streptophyta > Magnoliopsida > Asparagales > Amaryllidaceae > Allium > Allium fistulosum. The sequence continues at coordinate 536,166,154 of CM060901.1, read as the reverse complement.
CCGAATCAAAAGTCTGCTTCGATGGAGGAATTGCTGGACCAAAGATTTGGTCCGGTGGTAGTGCATCGATTGGCAGTGAAGGCAAGAAGGAAGTTATTTCGTATGGTGGCCAGCGCAATGAAGTGGATAATGCCGAACGAAATATTTCGTTCGGTGGCATGCCGAACCAGATGGATGCCGAACGAAATATCTTGTTCGGCATTGGATCATGCCAGTCCAGATCTTGAGTGTTGTTTGCCGAACCAAATGCTATTGTGCTGTTTGCCGAACTAGATGTGCCGAACCAAACCTCAGGGCTGGTATATAGCAGCTACCCCTCCTTACTTCTTCACTCTATAAATAGTGGATCTTCTGAACAACAATGGCAACCATCCTAGAGAGCTGAAACTCTGCATAATTTTTGTCAGGATTGTTAATTCTTCTTATGTATAGCCTCCAAAAGTGAATCAAATCTTGTAACTCTAATCTTTCAGTGATTAATAAAATCTCATCTCCCCAAGTGGACGTACACTATCTCGCGTAAGTGGAACCGCTTTAAATACTGGTGTTATTTATTTTTCTGCATTGCATTGATTTGTGACTATCTGTTCTGATGTTTATCTCTGTTTGTATCGTCTCACTACAATCACGATCCAGTTTTTTTCTGCTGTGTTGGGTTTTTTATTCCCTTAGACTGATCATTTGAAGGGATTTTCTCCTACATTAGCGTCCTCGTATGTAAGGGCATTCTCAATGTTTTCATTTGTATCCATGATTGTGTTTGCTTCCATTTCGTCTGCTGAAACATTGTCTTCAGGGCTCTCCAATGAGTTTTGTTTCTTCTTTGTCACAAGCTTCGGATCTGTAAAGAATTGTAGTGAGAAGAAGATCCACAATTTGATAACAACGAGTGTTTAATTTATATAAATCTTTGTAAATATACACCAAATACAAACATAGTGTAAAAATTTCAAGCCTATTGCACTTACAAACCTATAAATACATCGGTTTTGAAACAACCCATTGTCCTATACACAACATTAAAAATTTCAAAATTTTCATTTAGTACATAAGCATGTATAACATTATTAGGTGTGGCTCGCATTTCGCATTGTAAATGGAGTGGGTGCGTGGATTGAATGGTTAAAGTCCCACATCGTAGGATATTCAGAATAATCTTGGTATATATATGAGATTGGTGGCACGTAACATTGGGGATTTCTTTTGTTACAATGTGTTGCCAAGACTAGATTATATGCCCGACGGGAGACGATAGAGGGTGTTCAATCGGGACGCCGGCATGGGAGACTTCGACGGTTGATACTATCTAGACACGGTGAAGTGAACGCGTTCGGAATGCGGGAATGCCGAAACTCAATATGGTATCAGAGTTCCATGGTTCGAGGGACCGGTACGATGCAGCGTGACCGAAGCATGGCTCCTAAGGGGCTTGAGTATGAGATGCTCGTCAAGGTGGAGATATGGTTAAGCAGCGTCCTTCCTGCTTATAAGAACCCGGAGTAGCAGCCTGCCCAACTGCGAAGAGGACTCTGGTGTAACTCCAAGGCGACTTGAGCAATGCTCGTCAAGATGGAGATTGTTAGGTGTGGCTCGCATTGTAAATGGAGTGGGTGCGTGGATTGAACGGTTAAAGTCCCACATCGCAGGATATTCAGAATAATCGTGGTATATATATAGGATTGGTAGCACGTAACATTGGGGATTCCTTTTGTTACAATGTGTTGCCAAGACCAGATTATATGCTCGATGGGAGGCAATGAAGTGATGTTCAATCGGGATGCCGACATGGAAGACTTCGACCGTTGATACTGTCTAGACACGGTGAAGGGAACGTGTTTGGAAAGCGGGAATGTCTAAACTCAACAAACATAAGGAAGAACACCGAGTGTGACAATTTCAAGCCACAAGTCGACTGGATAGAATAAGACCGCTATAGTCACATGCTTGTCATTCAGTTGCCAAGTACAACTTATAATTATAAGCTATCACTTGATATTTCCAACTTGAAAAAAGAAGAACAAAAAAAAAATCAGTCATTGTAATTATCAATTGCTAAAATAAGGTTTCGTGAGAGAAGAAATTAGAGTGCAACATAACAAAGTGGGAAGTTATTCATGAAAGGCAGCAGTTTAGCAGCAGACAACAAATATTGATGTTGAACAATCATTTGATATGCCAAAAAATGTAATAACTGGAAAAATTACTAGACAGTTTTAGGGTGGACTTCTTGTTTTAACTATGCCTACAATTGTGATTAGTGAATCTGAGGCTGAAACAGTCACAGAAGAAAAGACTTTATCAAATGAAACAATAAAAGTGGAAATATCAAAGCAAGATGCAAATGCAACAAAAGAGGCAGAGCTGAAGCAAGATGAAGAAAAATACGAACAAGAGCCGAGTCCAGAGATATGTCATACAAAATGCGATGCTAAATTATTCAAATTTGTCCAATGAAATAGGACAATTTTGCATGTTTGTATACACTTGCCCAGTTCTAACACTCGAAATTTGTCCAGTAAATAGTAAGATTCTGCATATGTATGCATGTATGATTTTCTTAGAATAAACCATACACTACCAATCTCTTCATATGCAAAACAAATGAGGAAAACAGAACTTTAAATCACTACAATTTCTCTGTATCAAAGGAAATTGTTCTTACCAAACTGGAGTTCATACGCAAAATGTATATTTATACAAATTATACGCCGTAAGTTTTCAAGACGTGGAAATATTGATTTTCTCATATATTCTAAGTGCTTGTTTTTCCATGAAAGATCAAAACAAAACCACAATTGTTGCATATCTCTACTAATAATACAAATACTTTGTTGTGGTGAAGCTTTTTTGAACTTCCCAACAAGCCCTTCTCCCTGCTGCAGCCACAACTCTATACAAATAAAGGGAAGAGGGCATATGCGTCCTTTCTCGTACCCACATTTTCCTCCCATAAAAATATCAGCCTCAGCCGTTTTCATTCATTCCCACTATCTCCTCTACCCACTTTCTCCTCGATATGTTTTCCCCCCAACCATGTCAACTGCCTCTCCTCAACCCTACTCCGCCTCAACTGCCTCTATCATTCTTCCCTTTCGTCCACTTCCTACACTGAACTGCTCTTTTACAAACTACTATACCTCCTCTCCCCACTTTCTCATCCCACTGTTTTTCTCCGCCTGCATGTCCACCGCCTCCCGTGGCCCTAAATCGATCTGCGACTTTTTTTGCTTCGCCGACGTAGGGACTCGGTATCATTCGGTTTCCTCCATAAATCTTAGGGCTTATAATAACAGCGGAAAAAACTAAGAAATCGGAGGACGAAAAAAAATCAGAAAATAGGAGAGAAAAATAAATCAAACTCGCTTCTGAATCCAAGATCTTTTACTCAGGTATGCCGCCGCCGCTTCTTCTCATTCCTCTTCTTCTTTCCCTTTTGATTGCTGAATTGGGATCATGATGCTGGCTGAATCTCTTATGGTTTTGTTTCAATTTTATGTTCGTCTTGAAATCGTGATTTCAATTTTCTGCTAATGTATACTCAGTTTTGAATTTTACTGCATTAGTTGATAACTAAAAAATTATTGTCCAAGTTGATAATCAAAGTATTAGAGTTCGAGACAGAAAGAAAAATGGTACAAAACATTTGGATCTGAAATCGTTCAATTTGGTAAATTCTAATTTTTATCTGTCATTATGTTCTGTGGTTTTTTGCCTATGTTTTTTGTAGGTACCAGGTCAATTTTCATAGAAGATGAATGGGAGAGCTGTTGTTTACGATTTAACAAACACCAGTGTTTAGTGGGCAAATGACAAGTCCTCTAGGATGTACGATTATTTCATAAAAGTAAGCAGTCATTTCTTCACTATTTACTGCATTGAAATATATCAATACTGATTTTATTTCAACCACATCTGACTGTTTTACTGCTACCCCTTTAATCCATCATAAGGAGGATACTCAAACAAGCAGTAACAGTTTCATCATTGCTCCTAAAATCGATAGGTTTTATTAACTTTAATATTACAAGCGATACATTAAACCAATTTCGAATTTTCTTTTGATTGAAAAAGGAAGTCTAAATTCATTTTTTTTAACTGTAATGCATGTTTTATTATGAATTAAATAGTTCAAAATATTCTTTTAAATTGTAATATTGGTGAATTGTGTGTCAAAAGTTGTTGATATTAGATTGTATTTAATGGTCCAAGTAAAATAATAAATCAATAAATTAAAACCTCCACATATAAAGGTCTGAAAATGATTAAAATGTACAAGTTAACTTTTGCGCAATATGACTCTACACCAACTTTCTGCCTTTATGTAATTTTTTTAATTAAAATACCTTACAATAAAGTTTGAATATGGGGGCTTGGGGTAAATTAATAAAATATTGCCATATAGCACTGTTAAGGCAGCTAAATCATCACATAGAGTCATTTATCTATCAGTTTTTCAGTTAAAGAACTTTAAATGTGTATAATTGACAAAGGGATGTTTACCGTTTTCTAGGAAAAAATTGGGCAGCCATTCTGCAGTATAACCACGTAATTATACTTTATTACACTACTCTCAATGCATACGAGTCCATGACTATTAAGGTAAACTGGATCATATTTAGATTTTTCTACAATAAGATAATCTACTATTATTATTTTAAAAGAAAATGCATTTTCAAATTTCTACTCTTAGCACTTCTCAATATTTTAGCTCACAGTGGATGTGATTCACTGGTGAAAGCAGCTTTTTAATCTACGATTTTATAGAAAGACAAGGAGTTTCAAAGCTTCATTTACTACATTAGTTGATAACGAAAAAATTATTGTCCAGGTTGTTCCAACTATATATACACTAATAAAAGAGGATGCAAAATCCACTTCAAATCAGGTAAGAAAATTTGATATATGTTTTTCTTTCACAAAATAGCATATAAAAAACAAACGATTGGTATTTGACTTTTGCACCATGTAATGCAGTATTCAGCGACCGAGGACTTCAGAGATGACAATGACTGCCCTAGGCTACCTCATGGAGTATATTTTGTCTTTGATTTCTCTCCAATTAAGGTGAATTTTAATCGATATTTTTGCATAATACACGTTTGTTATCTTTATAATATTTTAACGAAGTCCATAGAAATTTGGTCTACAATATAAATTACCTAAAATAACTCAACAGATTATTTTGTAACACAAATTTGAATAAAAGTCAATTCCAAATATAACAATGCTGAGCAGTATCAAAGTAACCGGAATAATGTAACTGAAATATGTTATATGGCATAATATGTCAAAAATCGGTTCAAAACATGAATTCTCACTGAGGTAGTTCTGACTCTTTTATTGTAAAAGTTGAAGTCATTGTCTTTAGGGCCATTCAATATTTTTCTTTTCGTATGTACATATCTTTCTTACATTATTATGCAATTTCATATCAGTTTGACAATGATTTATATGAAACATTTGCCAAAATTCCTTACTATAGTTCCTTTCCTTTTTTTGACAAATTTATATACCTACCAATGGGAGCAGAAAATAGAAAAGGAATAATGTATGCATTCTTACGTGAACAAAAATCTTGAGCATCGTTATGTGTGAAAAGTAACTAACGAAAATTGATCAAAACAACTTCACTTATTTTAATGGATGACTTAAAGTGGATTCCAAAGACTAAATTTAAGTGCAAATTATCAATGTCTGTTCCAACATTGACCTTGATAACAACTATTGGCTTGATGATTCTTTAACAGTATCACAAGTGCACCAAACATTCTCAAAACTATTAACAATTTCCCATCCGCACCGAAGTTACTTCGAGGTAATGGATAAACATACTATGATATTTTATGCTTGGGTGTGAATTGGGATGCCATAAGAAAACAATATTGAAATTAGGACCCATTGTTTATGTTAGTTTCGTGATGTTGACAGTATATACAGACGTCATAATGTATTGAGTACAATCATAAGTTATACCATTGCTTTATATAACCTGTTAGCTAATTGGTTTGTTGCTGTTTTTACAAAGCAATTGCGTGACTTGCAGATCAAATTTGTAAAAAACTGTTGTCTGCTGATATGCACTTGAGGTTATGAGAGGATAAATACATATGCTGCATTTCTAATGAACGTATGACTATAAAGAAAGGAGCATTTGTTGATTAAGTGGAAGATACATGTTATTTAGTTTGGTTTGTTTGCAACGTGTGTGTTTATTATATTTTTGACTGTTTCAATAATATATAAGTTTTTACTTTGATTTTTGTGTGGCAAGTTATGGATTGATGCCGCTATTTTACATATAGATGCTATTTTGAATTGACTATAAATGTTTAGAAAGGAAATAAAAGCTAAACTCTATGGATGTGCTTTGTTTCATGAAACGCAATTGTAATTTGTGAATATATGCAGATTTAGGATCTTTGAATAGCTTTGTTACAAATATATGAAGATTATTATAGATGTAGAAGATACTGAAGGACAAATGATGGTGTAATTTTCGATCTTTTTGGCAAATATGTTCATTTGTTGAACATGTGGATACCTTTCACAAAACTTCAACAGATTTGTTTTTCTGTCATGAAACTAATCATACAAACGAACTACCAGTTTTTAACTTAATCCACTAGATCACAAGTTTCAGTATTTTGTTATCCCTTAATAGTTTCATGTAAAGCTATTTTTGTCACAAAATTAAAATTCCAAGGAACCATCTAGGAATAACAAATAAAAGTAGCTCATATTTTTTGCTCACGCCATTTAAATGGGTAAATGCTTGCTCAAATATCTTATGTATAAAGCAAATACTTGATCAATCCATTATTCGATGGGCGCTTATGACATTTAAATGGGTAAATGTTTGCACGTTCTCACCCATTATTCTGATGACCATTGCTGAGTTTTGGATGAGATGGTTGGTTGCATTCATCTGAGTTTTGGATGGGGCGGTCCGTTACAGTTCCTTATGTAATAATTATTTGGCTTTCACGAGCATCCCACATGCACTCATACCCATGATAAGAATAATGTATTGTAGTTTCTTATGTACCATGTGATTATAAGAAAATGTAAAAATGAACAATATTGTAAGAACTAAAGATGATTAGTTTTGCTACTTTGAGATATAATAATAAGATTCCTTTCACTTACCCAGCATATTTACAATGAACTTACCAATTAATTTCTTACATGCGTATATTTCTTCGATATAAAAAATAAAAACTGATTGAATTTTTTTGCTTAAATTCTAAGAAATATGCAAACACTCTTTCTGCATAGCGTATATAGTCTTTATGCACATAACGTAGAGCTTGAATGACGAATTATCGCTTGAATGACGAATTGTTATGTTACAATAATACACTCTCTTCTGCCTTAAACAGTCATGTTGGCCTACTACCCTGCTCCTAATTTTTGCAGTACCATATTACATACTTCTCTCCATTTACTGGAAGCGCTAATTTTACTATTACATACATTTCTCTACATATTCATGTAACACCTGACTACTTTTTTTACCTGCTCGATAATTTTACAAAATAACTAACTCTCACTCCTAAATAGATAAACGATTGATTTGCTCCTCTACACACACAACAACATTGCAACAACACACATGCGTCCACGATGTTTTGTAACGTACAAAAAGCCTTACATGCAGTTTTTTTAATAACAATTCCTCCCGCGTACGTGCATCGCACGTGCCAAACTACTTGTATAAATAATTTAAAATCCATTCAACGGCACCAATCAATCATCCACGTTTAAGAGTCAAAAGCGAAAGGAAGCAAAAGTAAAATAAAATAGGGTTAGATTTTGTCATTTTAAATAAGAATACAGTAGATAATTTTACTTGGTGGATCACCTACAAAATACTTTCATAAAAGGAGCAAGGCAGGTGATGTACTGTTTCAATACAATGGTAATGATCTGGACTCGCAGACGCGCTACTCCATCGACTCATTCCAGCGATTGAATGAGCTGTTTATTTTCACCAAACCGATGATTACTTTTTCTTTTAAACCGACGATTACGTTTTCTTTTAAATATGTTCACTCGTTTCTCCCCCTGTATATAATAACATCACCTCTTCCAGTATCTCCTCATTCAAACCTAGCTCTAATTGTTCATCTTCCTGATAAATCATCCCCTTTCTCTACAGAAATAAAAAACTAAGTATAAAATAATGGCGTGCTCTCAGAACATCTTCGTAACCTTCTTCTTATTGCTCGCCGTATCATCGCTTGCTCAGTCTCCCACTGCAGCGCCAGCTTCTTCACCCAAGATCTCACCTGCACCCAAAATGGCGCCCGCTTCTTCACCCAAATTCGCACCCGTTTCTACACCGTCCGCCGCTCCGGTAAACTCACCGTCCGCTCCGGTAAGCTCGCCTCCTGCTCAGGTCTCGGCCATGACGCCTTCTTCGATCGCCAACGCACCTGCTGAGGCACCTACTTCCGCCGTCGGATCTATTTCTGGTGGATTCGTCGTCGTTTCTTCTGCCCTTTTTGCCGTCATGATACTACTGTAGGCCTGTGGATGCTTATTATCCTATTCTTTTTGTCTATAATTATTCCTATGGTGGACATATCATATGTGAGGCTATTGTTTTAGATCTACGTCCCACAGCCATTCCTTCATTCTTTGTAGTTTATCTTCATTGTTTGTTACATCTGTTCCTATTCTTTTATTCTTATTTTGTTATTCCTATCTGTTGTTCCAAGTTTATTGTTAGCATACAGACTTGAACGTATACTTATCTGACTAAACGCTTTAGAAAACTTAAAAACAGACATCTGCCTTCTGCCTTCTTCTTGATAACCCATCAGGTATAATTCATCATTTGGGTTATATAATTGAATTTGCTTACAAAACAGGTGCCGTGCCAAAGAAATAAGTTAAATTTCTGGCTGCAACAAGTTTTCTTCAAAGAAAATAAGCAAATTCTGAAGCAAGAAGATTTAGAATATCGAAATCGGAAATCAAGAAAGCAATCAAAAGCAGAAAGAAAGCAATTGCCTTGCCAAGAATCCATCAGAACACTTTCATCACTTGGATCTGGCTGTAACTAACATGTTCATACTGTAGTTAGATTGACTCAAATTACTGAGCTCAACTGATGTGTCTAAATTTTTAAGCCATATCATCCAGCATTTCCATATTCCAAAATTTTATGTTTGGCATAGTTGCCGATCAGAGTCCCCACTTAAACTTTAAATGGTAGTTATAATAATTATGGTATGTATTGTAAACACATGCTCCTTTTACACCGTTACTATTAAGCATTAGGCAGCAATTGTAGCATTAAGCAATTTTGTAGTGTTTATTGAAGTTCTTAATATTTATTACACAGTATAAAAACTTTTGATAAGCATACATTTTGATCGGAAACAAACATACCTAATCAACAATCAACAATTAGACTTCTTGTTAATGCAACCAACATCCCAATAATGAGAAAGATGGATAGTTTCCATCTAACTACAGTTATCAGAGGTATCCATTATCTGTTATTTTAGCTTTTTTGTCCGCATGTAAGTTATATTATTTGTACGATTCAAATATGAGAAAAAATACATAACCATTTGATCATTCAAGTTTCCATGCACTTTATGAAAAAAAAAAAAGGTTCAAATCATGAACTGGAGCTGGAAAAGGATTGATCATGCTGAAATATTTTTAACCAAGAGTCTATAACAGTTTTTCGCTTACATATACTACTTTTATTTTTGCATGCTAACAAATAAAATCAGTAAAAGTTTCTTCATTAAATTTATTAGCTAGGAATATTTATCCGACTACAAAAAATAATCTTATGTTAATTTGTTTGTTATAATGTCCTTTATATACTTTAAAATATAATTTCAAAAAGATTCAGAGATAATGTATTTATAAACTAATTACTCGGTCCAAATTCCTCCACCGAGTTGATGGTAAATAATGAAATTTTAGACAGTCATGATCCTTTTCTCAGATTCATTATCTTAACTAGCTGATAATAAGCTCTTCAATTAAGCTATGTTTATATTTAAATTTGCCAATTTTCTTCCCATGAAATTGTTTCTTACAAAATTTAATTAGCAGCTGTATATACTATGAAAGACTGAGATTCATGTGATGTAAAATAGTAGTAGTAGTAGTAGTAATGCTAATGCTGCTGCTGCTGCTAGTGGGAACTGTTATCGGTCATATTTTGTTACAGAGCCATGTAAACTCGGTCATATTTAAGGGTTTGTTTCCTCTCCCTTTTTTGGTTGTCCAGGTGGTATTGTTGATGCACTCTCTTCTTTCATTCTCTACCAAAATCATGCATATTATTAGTATCATGTACTACCATCATCATCATTATCCAAAAAAAAAAAAAAAAACAGGGAGAATGAGAGAGAGATCGGACTAGTTAAACTTATAACAAGATGAATCTGCCTTCTGTAGACTGGTATGGATCGGAGAAAACAAGGTTACCACAAAAGGATTAGAGAAAACAACTTATAAGAAGATGTATTGTCATCTATATGATTTGCCATTTCCATGTCAAAAGCAGTGTATTAACTACAAAAGGAATTTTCTTCTCAAGTAAATGTACTTAATGGTGAATATGAATTTACAGAACCCCCTCAAAAACGGTAGTTTAAATGGTAACCCAAAACCAATTGCAAATTATAACTATAAATGAAAACATGGCACATAAGTGGAACAACAAAAATATTCAATTGCAAGAGGCTTGATCTCAAGAGCAAAATTTTCAGTTTAAACCGTACTTGTTCAAACAAAATAAAAAACAAGAGAAGAAAAGAAAACGATATTTACCAGCTTCATAGGCCCTACAGGTAAAACTGGAGTTGAAAATTTAATTGGAGTTTAAAATGTATGATAACATATGACAAATCAGGCCTACAGGCCTGCCGTTTTTCATGAATAAGTCATTACTTGCACCCTAAATGGGTTTAAATACTATGGAAAATTTAATGGGAGGGAGCAAGAAAACAACAACCATAATATGTATGGATTGGTTTTGTATCACGTTGGAAAATCAACTTGAATCATTAATAACTAGATCATAGTGTATACATTAGATGAATTCTTGAACAATCAAGTGGTTTGAATTATATTTTCAGAAATCAATGTTTTTGCTTAGCCATAATATGATAAATTGAGCATGTGCTTGGATTATTACTAGTATTGATCTCATTAGTTCAATGCTGTGTAAATGTGAGCCTTCAGTGCTATTTTATTATGAGATTACGTACCCTTTTGTTTTTTTACTTTGAAACTATTTCATCCTTCCAGTTTTCGTTGATCTTATTAATCAAATACTGGGTTTTATGTTAATCTTCTGATTATATGAAAATTCAAGTCGACATTGTGAATTGTTTGATCTATTAATTAGCTATGAGATTGAAGTAGATTTGTGGAAGATATTGCTTAATTATAATCTTATATTTTCTAAATATAGTGCTTGAGATGAAATTTCTAGGAACAACCTTACTTATATTTCCGAGAGTTATCTTACTTTTTTAATTATAGAGAGAGACCAAAAATCTGCAAAAAGATGATAAGGTGTTAATCTTGAACAAGATAATGAATGCTTTGGAATTGTCAAGATGGCGAGAGAATTGAGGAACTATGAAGTCCAGACATGGTTTTATAATGATGATCGATGATGATGATGATGATTAGGTTTTACAAAAATTAATTAAGTTTTTAATGATAATAATAATAATAATAAATTAGAAAAAATAGAGAGAATTAGGCACAAGGACAAACTTTGAAAAAAATTTAGGCTGAAGGACACAAAGTTTCATTTTTGGGCTGAAGGACAAACTTTGAAAGAAAATTAGGCTGAAGGACAATGCTAAATATAGTTATCCTTTTGTACAGTGCAAACATTGTACAAAATGCTAATTATAACTAGCATTATATCCAGTTTTACATTGTACAAAATGCTAGTTGTATTAGCATTGTCCTAGTTTGTCCTTCAGCCTAAAAATGAAACTTGTTGTCCTTCAGTCAAAATTTTTATAAAAATTTGTCCTTGTGCCTATTTTCCATTTAGAAAATATTAACCAAACTAAGTTTTATAAAAATTAACTAAATTTATATAACAATAATAACAATAAATTAACTAGGCTGGGTGTTTGTTAGATATCAAATTTTATTTATTTTACTAGTATTTGTTTGGGTCGAATGGTAAACTATGAACAAAATTTACCAAGTTCATATAATAATAATGATCAAAATTAATTATCTTTATAACAATAACAACAACAATAATAAAGTAACTATAAGTTTTACAAAATTTAACTAAGTTTATAATAATAGTAGTAGTAGTAGTAATAATAATAATAATAAAATATTAACCAAGTTAACTAAGTTATATGAAAATCAACTAAGTTTATATAGTAATAATAATCAAAATAAATTAACTAAGATTATAATGATTAACTTCGTCAATATGTGCTGTAAAAATTAAATAAGTTTATAAAAATTAACAAAGTTTATAATAATAATAATAATTTAACTAATGTTTAAGATAAATCACTAAGTTGGTAATAATAATTGTTAACTAAGGTTTATGAAAATCAACTAAATTTACAATAATAATACTACTAATAACAATAAAAACAACAAAAATCATAATGGCAATATTAACAACTAACAAACTGAGTTTATAAAATTAACTAAGTTTCATAACAATTAACTAAGTTTATAAAAATAACAAGAACACCAACACCACCACCAACAACAACAATACCAATACTAATAAATTATAAAATTAACTAAGTTTCATAAAAAATAACTAAGTTTAGAATAACAACAACAATAATAATGATAAATGATAAAGCATTAACCAATTTAACTCGGTTTTATAAAATTTAACTAAATTTATATAATAATAATAATAAATTAAATAAGTTTATAAAAATTGACTTCATTAATTAAGTTTAATAAGAACTAAAAAAAGTTTATAAAATTAACTAATTTTATAATAGTAATAAATTTTCCTTAGATATGGATTAACATATAAGGCCTTAGTTATAATAACATTTGATGTTGGACAATACTATTATATTCAATAAAGTAATGCATAATGTGCAAGTCATGATTATAAAACTAATACAATGTTAAATATATACACAACTAGCATAACAAATAAAAAATACAAATTGGATTAATAAATTAGGATCAATTTTTAACTAAAATATAACCTTTATTTTACTTAATAAGCACTTGAATCTCTTTGTATTATTATGAGATCCCCATCTCCACTTATGTTGCTGCCTAAACTTTTGAGTATAAGGACAAAGATTAATAAAAAGGAATCTCATACATGATAGCCCTTATTTATCATGTCAACTAATAAAACCACTATAGTATATTAAAAGATAAATCATGTTTTTCCCAATGCTCATAATTTAACTAATAAAACCACTGTTAACATGCTTCAGTTTATTTTTATGCTTTCTTATCTTATTGTTATTAATTTGAAGTATTGGTTTTTAGTAAAATTAGAAGTCCCAATTTGTTCTTTACTGTGTTCGATTAGACAGTTTTAATTGAACAAGTTGGTAAATTAAAAGTTCCTTAGTAAAATAAATGCTTGAAAATTTGTCAACTATGGGTACAAGTTATTAGTTTGAATTTTTACAATTGAGTTCTCAATAATAAGTATTTATTACTTGAGCTTATGCAGTTTTATGCAGGAGAAATAATGCAGTTTGGATGACTAAATCTTCATTTTCACATACCCATAGCATGGTGATTGATCGATCAATAAACCAACTCCTCAACATTTTGTAAACTATTTTTTTCAGCTTGAGGTTTTGTTAACATATATTAGTTGGTTCAGGTTTCTAAGAAATTCATATTTCTTGAATGCTACCAGCCTACCACCGGTATTTGATTTGTGCCCAAATTCATTTTTCCTTTCTTGAAAACTAACATGTAGATTATTTTTGGCTTTCCTATAAATAATTGAAACTAAAGAAATTTATCAATGAGCCATTTATATTGTTAAATTTTGTGAAGATGGTCTTGAGTTCTATGAGAAAATTTATCTTCAAGTAATATATGTGTGCAGTTTTTTTGGAAAGGACATACAAGAAGTAATATGCTTATGCATGTGCCAATTTGTTGTTGTACAATGCTATAATTACTTGATGCAAATCATTCATCTAAAATTTATCCTCCTTTAACCATCACACAGTTTCTATTATGGTAAACTTCCATATATGTGGTGCTAATCAGGATTAATGACATCAATTCCATACTTCCTGTGACCATGTCTTATATGAATGTCAACATTGTCATTCACTGTTATATTAAATGTAGGAATTATGAGTATGGGTGCAATTAACGTCGTTCTTGGAACAAGTTCATCTGACCAGGAGTTATTTCAAATATATGAGCAATCAGAAAGGTTTGTGAATTTATTTTTCTTTTCACTTCCTTTTCTCTTTATTTTTTTATAAAATTCAAGACATCTACACTTTCCACTTTACATGCACTATTTCATGCGCCCATCTTTGTGCTGCCAATTCCTTTCCACCAAAATGCCTATTGTGCAGAGTCTCATATATCTTGCATTTTGATAGGTTGTTGACACAAAGCAAAGTATGAGAGATTTTTTATTTTTACCAACTGGTCTTTTGAGAAAAAGTATTTCAGTATATAAAGTAGTGAATGTTGGTGCGGGATTCCTAATAGAGACCACTCGAATCGAAACCCCACAAGCACAACGGAAAACGGGATCGTGGTAAGAAGTGTAAAAACAACCAATTGATAACTCAACTCCGATCTCAACCAATCCAAAAGTAATCACAATCCGAAACAAGCAATTCAGAAATCAAAGCAATAACGAAAAGTAAATCACACAGCGATTTATAGTGGTTCCACTAACGTTGTGTTAGTGTACATCCATTTTAAGAGAGAGCTTTTATTAATATTGATGAGAAGAGTACAAGAGATTGAATACAATGATCAAAATTCTAATTAGAATTGATTTGTGGAGAAGAGAATTGAAGAAAATTAGGTTTTGATAAACCCTAATCAGTGGAGGCTAATCTCTTGCAGTTGCTTGCACCCTAGATCTGGAACCTGAAGCTAGCTTATATAGGAGAATAGAAACCCTAGGCAATGTTCCGAAATTGCCCCCGCAGTTGTCACAAATCTTCACGCCGAGTCCACAGAGCAAAAACAGACGATGGACGCCTCAGACGTCTGACCAACATGGTCAGACGTCTGAATGAAGCCTCTGGAATAAGATACGCTTCAGCTCAGACGTCTGACCATTTGGTCAGACGTCCGATAAATGTCTCTGGAACCAACACTGCTCAGGCTCAGACGTCTGACCCTTTTGGTCAGACGTCTGAGCTCATTCTCTGGAACGATGATGCAGATTTCCAGAGGGGCCAGACGTCTGGCCATTTTCCTTAGACGTCTGACCCTGCCCAAAACAACCTACTCCACCTTTTTCCATATAACTTCCACCTCCGAACTCCGATTTGTGAACCGTTTTCTCCGTTGCGAAGCTACTTCTGACCTCTACAATTCTCCATATAGTGTCGCCAGAATTTAACACTCCACCTCGACACTATATCCATCTCCAACTCTAATGGTACCATACCATCAACAACAACCGATAGCACCGACTATCACTTCTACCTTCAACCAAACATGAATGTTTTCCCAATGAGCTCCGGCAAAGCCACCGCCCATTGCACTCCACCAACGAGCTCAGGCAAAACCCTCGCCCGCTAATGAAATGTTGAAAACATCCAAATCCTAAGCTATATCACCAAAGACTAGCACTTACCAAGAGGATAGAATCTCAATCTCTTACCGATACTCTTTCTCATCTACCACCAAGCTCCTCCCTTAACCGTGCCACCCCGTGGCACCTAGCACTTCTCCAAGCAAATCAAGTTCGAGCAATGCTCGAACTTCCCAACCGGCAATGCCTTGGTGAACATATCCGCCGCATTATCCTTTGTGTGCACTTTTCGAAGATATACTTGCTTATCCTCATCCATGGCTACTAGAAATGACTCTCTCACCTCAATATGCTTAGTCCGTGAGATAAACGCCAAATTCTCTGCCAAGTGAATAGCACTCGGGCTATCACATCGAACATCAATACTATCATGCCCGAATCCCAAGTCACACAACAATCGCTTCAAATAGAGTGCCTCCTTTGCCGCCTCCACTGCGGCTATCGACTCCGCCTCCGTAGTGGATAAATCAACTACAGTCTGCAATCTAGATCTCCAACTTATGGTTGTACCCCCAAGTGTGAAGACATATCCGGAAGTTGATTTTCTACGATCCCTATCACTGGCGTAGTCCGAATCACAATAACCAATCAACTTGCAATCCATCGCCTTACTACCACCAAAAACAAGACCATGAGATGATGTACCTCTAAGGTATCTCAGTATAAGCTTCACAACTTCCCAATGCGATTTCCCCGGATTAGCCATGTATCGACTAACCATCCCGACAGCATTTGCAATATCGGGCCTTGTACACACCATAGCATACATTAGACTTCCAACCGCACTAGCATAAGGCACCTTTGCCATATAAGCCTTGTCTTCCTCCAAGATAGGTGATCCTTTACTCGAAAGCTTCATATGCAAAGGTAAAGGTGTATTTGACGCCTTTGCATTCTCCATGCTAAACCGGCAAAGCACTTTCTCAATGTATTCCTTTTGAGTTAGTTTCAACTCAGAATGCTTTCGATTAGGGGTGCACACAACCCATACTCAACCCGACCCAACCCACCAACCCGACCCAACCCACATAAACCCGACCCAACCCATCATAATTCGGGTCGGATATGAGTTACAATTTGTAACCCATACTATATACAGGTCGGGTGAAATATTTTGTTCAACCCAACCCTATTTTAACCCAACCCAACCTTATATAATAAACTAATTTAATATCAGCCCATGTAAAATTAGAACAGTCAAAATCTAGAATAAAATTTATGTATTCTCGAATAAATATACCAAAAAAGCATATTTGACGTCGGTCCAAAATACATAGGATAAACTAAGAGATTTCGAAGAGCATTTTAATGTATTTTGAAATGAAATTCTTACTCTAATATGTAGTGAATTAATTTCGTATGATGTATTTTATAATGAAATCCTAATAAATATGTGTTGTAGTGAATCGGTTATATTTAATTTATGCTAGCTAAAATTTGACATTTTAAGCTGAATATTTTAATTTTCTCTTTATATTCTCATTTTTGTATTAGATTCATGTAACCCAACCCTACTAAACCCGACCCAACTCATACTTCAACCCAACCCATATCCAACCTCATATAGGGTCGGATACGGGTTGAAGTACCTTTAACCCATACCTATACGGGTCGGGTGAAGTATTTGGTCAAACCCGACCCAACCCATACTTTGTGCAGCCCTACTTTCGATCCCTTACAATTTCCATGCCCACTATCCTTCTTGCTTCTCCAAGATCCTTCATTTCGAACTCAGATTTCAAACTCAGTTTTAGCTTGTTGATTTCATTCTTATCCTTAGAAGCAATGAGCATGTCGTCCACATACAAGAGCAAATACACCCAACAATCATTTCTCAACTTCTTGAAATAAACACAAGCATCCTTGATGCTTCTATCAAAACCATTTTCAAGCATAAAATGATCAAACCTCTTGTACCATTGTCTAGGTGATTGCTTTAATCCATATAGTGATTTCTTCAACTTGCAAACCAAATTTGACTTACCATCCAAAACAAAACCTTCCGGTTGCTCCATGTAGATGTTTTCATCCAAGTCACCATGCAAAAAGGCGGTTTTCACATCAAGTTGCTCCAACTCCAAGTCGTGAATAGCAACTATAGCAAGTAATCTCCGGATAGAAGTATGACGCACAACTGGTGCGAATATCTCATCATACTCCTTTCCCTTCCTTTGTGCAAACCCCTTAGCCACTAGCCTAGCTTTGTATCTTCCATCATCCTTCACCTTGTATATCCATTTGCACCCAATAGCACGGTTTTCTTTAGGAAGTGGAACCAAATCCCAAGTTTGATTCTTTAACAATGATTGCATCTCTTCCTCCATGGCACAAATCCATTTCGAGCTATCACTCGACTTCATGACGTCATTAAGGTCCATCAGCTCATCTTGGACTACATGAAGAGCATAGTCCAAATTATCACAAAAACTAAGATAGTTCCAATCACCATATCTTTCGGGTGGTCTTATAGTACGACGACCAACCCGAGTAGCAATACCATCACCCAAACTCCCTTCAGCTCCACCTTGAACCGAATCTTCTCTAGAATCATGCACATCACCAACACTACTAGAGGTACCCTGTGGACTATGTGATGTAACATCAACCACTACTTCCTCGCAAGCATCTCCAACTACTCTACTCTTTCTATTCCTTGGACAAAATGTGGAAATAATTTCCTTCTCCTTTGATTCACCATGAACCAAATCCGGAACATCCGATGAGCTTCCATTCTCCTTGAACATCGCCAACTCATCAAAAGTAACATGACGAGAATTCGCTACCTTCTTCGTTTCCGGATTCCAAATCCGATAACCTTTTACTCCATCCGTATAGCCAAGCAAAATCCCTGTAAGCTCTAGGTTCAAGCTTATCATTTCCCGGATCATGCACATAAACCGGACTTCCAAAGACACGAAGATAACTCAAGTCAATGCTCTTTCCCTTCCACACTTCCTCCGGAATTTTGTTACCAATAGCTGAGCATGGAATTTGATTAATAATATGCATTGCGGTTGACAAAGCTTCAGCCCAAAATCCCTTCGCCAAACCCGATGTCAATCTCAAGCATCGAGCTTTCTCAAGTAGAGTACGATTCATCCTCTCCGCAACACCATTCGACTGCGGATCTCCAGGTGTAGTAAAATGCCTCCGAATACCATGATGTCTGCAAAACTCCAAAAATTCTCTGGAAACATACTCTCCGCCATTGTCGGACCTTAGAACCTTCAAAGACTTTCCACTCTCATTTTCAACAAGAGCCTTCCATGCTTTGAACTTTGCAAATGCCTCCGACTTGGCCTTCATTACATACACCCAAACTTTCCGAGAAAAGTCATCTATAAAGGAAATATAATAGCAAGCTCCACCTAAAGAAGCTACAGGTGCCGGTCCCCAAACATCCGTGTGAACATACTCAAGAACTCTTCTCAAATCATGCTTTCCCTCACCGAATGAAACTTTTGTTTGCTTCCCCATGACGCATTCTTCGCAAAACTCTAACTTGTTGAAACTTTCTCCATCGATCATCTCCCTCTTTCGAAGAACGTCCAAACTCCTCTCCGAGACATGACCTAACCTCAAATGCCACAACCTATGCGCATCCAAGCCACGAGAACTATCAACTCCTATACAAGTTTCGCCTTCCATAGTCACTCCTTGAAGCAAATAAATACCATAAGTCCTAGCACCCTTCATCACCACAAGCGCCCCTTTCGAAACCCGCAAGCTATCACTCTCAATAATGATCTTACAACCTAAAGAATCCAGCTGCCCCAAAAAGATAAGCGACTTCCGAAGTCCCGGAACATAGCGTACATTAGTGAGAGTATGAACCACTCCGTCAAACATCCGAATTTGCACGGAACCAATGCCTTTCTACTTGCAAATAGCACCATTTTCCATCATAATTGAATTTCCTTCTTTATCTATGTAAGAAGAAAAACAATTCCTATTTGGCGTCATATGATAAGACGCCCCCGAATCGAGCACCCATTCGCTACCCGAAACATCTGATGCTACCGCCGACAAAACATCTACATCTCCCTCACCAACTCCACTCCCCACCGCTACAGATGAAGATGCTACTTCCTTCTTTGCCTTCTCCTTGTCCGGACACTCATTCTTCCAATGACCGGGCTTCTTGCAAATATAGCACCTGCCTTTTCTTTACTTCGACTTTCCTCTCCAACCGGGGTTCCTTGATTTAGAACGCCCCCGGTTCTCCTTCTTCACATACCTCTCCTTCTTCACAAACAAACCATGACCACTACTAGCACCACTACTTCCATCACCTAACTCCTTCATTTGATCCTGCAACTTCTCGCTAAGAAAACCCGTCTTGACATCATCAAGAGTCAATGTATCTCGACTATAGATCAAACTATTTGAGAAACCTATATAGCGATCTGGCAATGAACACAACAATATCATCGCCTTTTGCTCTTCCTTAATCTTCAAATCTACCGCCTTCATCTTCATTAGAAAATGATCAAAAGTATTCAAATGCGCCTTTAGCAAAGTACCTTCCTTCATCTTATAGGTGAAAAACGTTCGCAATAAGATCAAACGATTTGTCAGTGACTTCTTCATATACAACTCCTCCAACTTGTCCCAAATACCCTTAGCGGTTGTCTCACCACTAATTTCAGAGATAACATTCTCTCCCATAACAAGTTGAAGTGTAGCAAATGCCCACTCTTCCATCTCCTCTCTCTCAACATCCGAGATGTCCGTTGGAAACAAATGTGTGTCAAACACTACCCGATGCACCCGATTTCTCCTTAGAACTGCTTTCATCTTCCATTGCCATTTTTCAAAATCATTATCGCCATTCCACTTGTCTATAACCAATTATTATCCTAAAGCTGCGTACGAACCACGTACATAAGGAGCTACACCACTTGGATTACCCATTGAGGAACTACTTGGGATATTATCTGATTCTGGCATTTCTACAACCACCTACCAGCACTAATGCTCTAATACCAAATGTTGGTGCAGGATTCCTAATAGAGACCACTCGAATCGAAACCCCACAAGCACAGCGGAAAACGGGATCGTGGTAAGAAGTGTAAAAACAACCAATCGATAACTCAACTCCGATCTCAACCAATCCAAAAGTAATCACAACCCGAAACAAGCAATTCAGAAATCAAAGCAATAACGAAAAGTAAATCACACAACGATTTATAGTGGTTCCACTAACGTTGTGTTAGTGTACATCCACTTTAAGAGAGAGATTTTATCAATATTGATGAGAAGAGTACAAGAGATTGAATACAATGATCAAAATTCTAATTAGAATTGATTTGTGGAGAAGAGAATTGAAGAAAATTAGGTTTTGATAAACCCTAATTAGTGGAGGCTAATCTCTTGCAGTCGCTTGCACCCTAGATCTGGAACCTGAAGCTAGCTTATATAGGAGAATAGAAACCCTAGGCAATGTTCCGAAATTGCCCCCGCAGTTGTCACAAATCTTCACGCCGAGTCCACAGAGCAAAAACAGACGATAGACGCCTCAGACGTCTGACCAACATGGTCAGACGTCTGAATGAAGCCTTTGGAATAAGATACGCTTCAGCTCAAATGTCTGACCATTTGGTCAGACGTCCGATAAATGTCTCTGGAACCAACACTGCTCAGGCTCAGACGTCTGACCCCTTTGGTCAGACATCTGAGCTCATTCTCTGGAACGATGATGCAGATTTCCAGAGGGGCCAGACGTCTGGCCATTTTCCTCAGACGTCTGACCCTACCCAAAACAGCATACTCCACCTTTTTCCATATAACTTCCACCTCCGAACTCCGATTTGCGAACCGTTTTCTTCGTTGCGAAGCTACTTCCGACCTCTACAATTCTCCATATAGTGTCGCCAGAATTTAACAGTGAATGCTTTCAGAAGTATTTATTTCACACTTTACATTACGGCGCCTCTATTGTTATAGACAACCCGTATTTTTTTAATAGAATCACTGAATCTTTTCTTTAAAGAGGTAACATACGTGCAATTATTCTACTCTAGGGTGAGAAATTACATGCCAAAGAATCTTACAGTCCCAAAAACAGTCTGAACATCCCTATATACGAATATAAAAAAATCATTGATCTTGGGAGAACGAGTCGCCAACCTTTGCTTGATTCATGCAAGAAAGGTACAAAATCTAGTACTGTTGGAGGACTCATGCTTATTTCATCAACTGTTCGCCTCAGTTTGAACTGAGGCCACTGTCCGCCTCTGCTTGAACTGAGGCCACTGTCGCCTCTGCTTGAACTGAGGCCATGTCACCTCTGTTTAAAATTGAGGCCATGTTCGCCTCTGTTTTAAACTGAGGTCTTGTTGTTCGCCTCAGTTTTAAACAAGGGAGTGGGAATTCTGGTAAAGTGTATATTCTAGGTATTGTTGAATACATGTGCATAACTGTTTTAGATATTCAGTGCTATCGAATAAAAAAATGCCTTTAATGTTTGTTAATCAAAAAAATTACAAACCATCTGACCAGTTCTAGATTTTACCACCTCAAAAATCTAAACATGTCATTGCATATATGAAGTACTTAATTTCAAATTATCGTCCTTGCATATTTTCTTGTTTTATTTAATGTCCTTTTATTGTTAAATCATGTAATATCACCTTGATTACTATTTGTCATTCTTTTTAGTATAAATTCCAGTTTAATATGATATTAAATGCATGTAGGTACTTATAGAAGAAGCTGAAGAAAAGAGGAAATTTGATGGTAGTTCTAGTGGTAATGGTGAAGTAGAAGATCTTGAAAATGATCCAATTGCGGAAGTTTTTGGTTGCGATAGAAAGAAACATTATTGTAGATAAAGTTATTTGGGTGGTTGAAGTTATTGAACTAGATGCACCAGTTTACGATGGTCCTCAAAATGGAATGTACAAGCTATGTGAATTTTATGATGGTGCCTTCGTTATATGGCTAGTAATTCGTATTCGGTATTTGTAGACTTTAACTATGAACTATGTCTTATCTTTTGTTATTGCAATAGGTATTAGTATGGAATTAGCAAACTATGTATTTATAACTTAATTATGTATTCAACTTCTCTTTTGTTAATTGGTACTCTGTTTATTATTGATTATGAATATTGTTTATTGATATTGATTGGGTTATAATATGCTAAATTAAGATAATATTTCATATTAAATATAGTCTACATTATATCTTTTAACATTCAAACCATTATATCTTTCAATATTCTCATTACTGATAATTGTTTGTATTTATTTGTAACGCTTATAAGCGTTGGAAGATATTATTTCTCAACACTTATATGCGTTGGAAGATATTATTTCCCAATGCTTATAAGCGTTGGAAGATATTATTTCTCAACGCTTATAAGCGTTGACGAAAAAAATCTTCCAACGCTTATAAGCGTTGCAAATAAATGCCCACGTCTCTTTAGCGACACATATAAGTGTTATTGAAATTCTTGGCAACTCTTATTCTCGTTGGCTATCCTCTGTTTTGGTGTTGTATTATATTAACTTCATACCACCGGTTAATTAACTGATTAAATAGTTTGGGAATTCCTGTTAGAAAGAACATGTTTTTCTGTATTACTGGTTAAAAAAAGGAAATCAACACTGTAGGAAAGAGGTTTAGTTGTTTTGTTGCATATATAAGAGGACTTCTAGAAGATAATGATTGTGATAAAATTGAACGGTTCTAAGCAACTTTTGTCAAATGTGGGGAAGTGTATACATAACAAAAAAATAATATCACGACGATTGACAACAACACACACATTTAACTAAATAACTTAGAGTTAGCGACTTACCATATTAAGATACATTACGCACATTGCAACAAGAAGGATGACGTATCGATAACATTGGAGAAACATAATAATTTTCTAGAACAACAAAAAACTGAACTATGATTCAAAGTGATGGTTAATAGGAATGCTTGCAAAGTATATCAACAAAATGCAATGTTACATGAACATTCCTTACAACAGAATAAAGGACTCATTGTTTTTGAAATCTTTTCTGCTATCTTCTACTCCTCATTTTGAACCTAGTGCAAAGTGAGCAATATTACTTGTAACTATAAATTGTTCTGGACTGATTATATGCATAAATAATGGCGATATTTTAGCATGAATAACTATACCTAATTTTATTTTGAGAGAACAAAAAATAAAAGATTTGCATAACATGTTTACATTCTTATGATATCACATGATTCAATATATTATATATACTAGGGTTCATATGTAGTCAAGTCTCAGTTTTGCTATTTTCTTTGCCTAAAGGTTGTCTTCCCCTTTCCTTATCATAATTCATTTTAAAAACCAATAAGTGGTGTATACTGTATATAAGAGTGCATATAAAACCTGGACTTTTCTTACTTAGCTTCCGTAAATTGATTGCACTTGGTCTGTTCATGAAAACTCGTTCATTTTGATTTAAGATTTAAAGAACTTAAAGTTACAGACCAACCCCAAACAAATCACCGGTGATAACAGCCATGTACATGATTATAAACAAAAATGTTAATTTTATATAGAATCTTTGAAAAAGACTTTCTTCCATAAGAAAAAAGAACTTACTATCTTTGGGATCTGATGCTACACCGCTGCTCAATACTTTAGTGGATCGACTCTATTACATAAGTTGATTCCTAACTTTATATATCATTTCATGACATAAGTAAGCAGTTTTTAACTGTATTGACCCAAAAGCGCGCTAATTGATCTTTACGATGCTTTTTTTATCAATTTGATTCTTTATCCATAGAATATAGTATGTAGGCTTTATCTATTTATTTCCTTTTTTGTTATCATGAGGTTTCTTTCCTTGCTACAGCTGGTAAAAATCGTTGCTAAATATACAATATATATAAATAATCCATTACAATTGTTGCATCAGATTCCCAATACATTGTATTTCATAGAAAACCAACACATACAAATTTTGAGTTAGATAATGTAACATTCTTGGGCCTGTTTGGTTTCATTTTGTATTTTGTGTTTTCAACATTCATAACAAAATATGAGAATGGCGGAAGAGAAATTTAAACTTTTTGGCCATCGCGACAACGGTGGAGAGAAGGCGGAGAGGATATAGGGACGGCGGAGGGAATAGATTGTTTTTCATTCTTTTATTTTTTCCCCAAACACAAAAAACAAATTAAATTTGTTTTCTATTTTATATGTTAGGTTTATTTTTAAAATTGGTTGTTTTTCAAAAATTCATGCGTCGTGTGCTTTTTTGGACGAAAATGAAAAACTAAAAATGACAAACCAAACGGGACCTTAAATTTTGAGTTTCAGTTTTGCTGCTTTGTGATATTCTCCAACTTTGAAATATCATTACGCAAGGTCAAATCTAAGAGCCATATCTACGGGATTGGCGTTTATCATCTTTTGAGGACAATACTTAAGCTGGCCAGAGTTGTTTTGTTTCATGGGCCAATCTATAAGGTTTTCCCAAAAGAGATGGATTCTCTACAACGATAAGTGAGCAGCAATCAAGTAAAAATTTCATAGCCTTTGGTTTATCACCCTTTGAATCATATATGTTACCGAGCAAATAGTATACATCATGAGTAAATGCTGAAACTCCAACAATTACTTCCAGTAAAGTAGCAGCCTCATCATAATTTCCTGATGCATTATAAATTGTAGCATCACCAATTTTCCTAGCAATGTTAGATTTTGGCCTCTTCATTGTTTCACTTTTCTTTCCTTTACTTTTTGACCTTCTACTTCGGTGGCCAGTATAGAAATAGTCATCAATGTTGGAAATAAACTTGATTTTGGTTTTACTTGATTATTTTGGGAAACAAATTATTCTGGATAATATAAATTTTGGTATTAATGGATATGGAAAATCAAGCATGAAAGAAAGATCTAGAGTTTTCTAATAAAGAATCTGAGAAAAGCTTAGAGAACAGATTTTCAGGAGAGTTGAAGAAAACTCTAGAGAGTGTTTATCATCCATAAGATTAAATTCATCTCCTCCATTCATATAGGAAATGTAAAACTATAAATATGAATGGTTTATCCTTTTGTATCTAAGCCAAGTAAGAAAATCAAATATATTTGTAAGCAAGCAAAAAAGAATAAAAGAGCAAAGAAAATAAAGCTTATTTCCTCCTTTACAAATTATTGTCTCAATCTCCATTAGTAAATTAAAAGTGTCTCCCTCGTTCGTCTTCATATAGAAATATCTCAATAGTGGTATCGGAGCTTGAAGATCCTTCTAAAATTTCCAACAGTGGTATCAGAGTGAGGTTGCTAATCTAGGTTGATAGCAAGGAAGAATGTCAACTGGAATGAGTTTCATAAAAATTCCCTTACTCAAAAAAGGGTTTTATGATAATTGGAATTCACATGAAGGCAGTGCTTGAATCACAAGGTGTGTGGGATGTCGTATAAAATGGGTATGAAGAACCTATCGATGTCACCACTTTATCCCAAAGTAAAAGGGATAATTTTAAGAGTTTGAAGAAGAAGGATTTACAAGCCCTAGTTATCATTCATCAAGGTTTGGATGATGATATGTTAGAGAAGGTAGCAAACGCATCTACTAGTAAGGAAGCATGGAAGAATTTGGAGAATGCATTCATGGAAATTAATAAGGTGAAGAAAATTTGATTACAAAATATGCGACGTAAGTTTGAATCTTTATTAATGGAATCATCGGAAACAATCGAAGATTATTTTTCACAATTTTTATCAATTGTAAATCAATTGAAAAAATATGAAGAAAAAATAACTAGATCTAAAATATTTGAGAAAATTTTACAATCTTTAGATTCTAAATTTGATACCATAGTTGTAGCAATTAAAGATTCTGAAGATGTAAAAACTATGAACATTGATCAACTCATGGTAATGTTTCAAGCCTATGAAGAAAAATTAAATAGAAAAGTCAAAGAAGTGCCATTAGATCAAGCTCTTCAAATCAAACTCGTGGCGGATAATGATGCAAAAATAATAGAAGAAGACAATCTAATTGATGAAAAAGAGGAAAAGAAGAATAGTGAGAAGGACGAAAAGGAGGACTATGAGTTGAGAAAGAAAGATGCGAAGGAAGAGAATGAGACAACGAAGAATGATGCGGAGTAGAAAGTTGCAAAAGAGCTGCCAAAGATCAAAGGAGTAATGGAAGAAAAAATTGAAGAAATAAAAGACTAAAAGCTATCGACGATCGAAGAAGCAAATAAAGAAAAAGTCAAAATTATAGAAGTTGAAGAGCATACAGAAATCAATAAAGGGAAAAAGGAGGCTACCAAGGAAGTAAAATTGTAAAGGTGGAAAAAGAAATAAAAACGAAGGAGAAAGTGAAAGAGAAAGAAAAACATGTAGAAGACGAAGATGAAGAAGATAAAGTCAACAAAGATGATGCGAATCATAAAAAGTGTGAAAACAGAGAAGGTGAAAATGATGAAGTCATCAACCAAGGTGAAGAAATTCAAGATATTGGAGGAGATTTGAAGCATGAGCAAAAATTTGAAGAAATGAAAATGGAGAATAATAAAGAAGTAAAAAAGGAAAAGATCAAAGAGAAAGTCAAAGAGACCAATGATGAATTTCACGAAGATATTGGATTGGTCAAAGATTGTAAGAGTGAAATTAAGAAAGGATGGAAAGATAACATATATGACTCGTTCAAGTTTTATGACACTGGACGAAGATGGAAGTTAGAATGTTTACTTTTTGTAGTATACTATCAAAAGGAAGGAGAACGAAATGAATGGAGCACCATAAAGATTTGCGAAATTGCATCGAAGATCACGACAATAGGGAAGATCATTAACACAATAAGGAAAGATTGGATAATATCGTTATTTCTACCGAAACACGTAAAATACGAAGATTGGAAATTCTGTTTGGAGTAACAAAATCAAGTTTAAAGGGGGATGTTGGAAATAAACTTGATTTTGGTTTTACTTGATTATTTTGGGAAACAAATTATTCTGGATAATATTAATTTTGGTATTAATGGATATGGCAAATCAAGCATGAAAGAAAGATCTAAAGTTTTCTAATAAAGAATTTGAGAAAAGCCTAGAGAACAGATTTTTCAGGAGAGTTAAAGAAAACTCTAGAGGATGTTTATCATCCATAAGATTAAATTCATCTCTACCATTCATATAGGAAATGTACAACTATAAATACGAATCGTTTATCCTTTTGAATCTAAGCCAAGTAAGAAAAGCAAATATATTTGTAAGCAAGCAAAAAGAATAAAAGAGCAAAGAAATCAAAGCTTATTTCCTCCTTTACAAATTATTGTGTCAGTCTCCATTAGTAAATTAAAAGTTTCTCCCTCGTTCTTCTTCCTATAGAAATTTCTCAACAGTGGTATTGGAGCTTGAAGATCCTTCTAAAATTCCCAACAATCAACAATATCCCATGTAACTCCCTCCATATCCTCTTTCAGCTTTTTAGTTTGCTCGTCCTAATTCTGTGAATTAGAAGGTGCTTTTCTTTTTTGCTCAACCAAGGCTTCATATTCAATACGGTTGAACTGTTCGTAAATCTCAACACCATTACCATATTTATTTAAAGCAAAATCAAGTGGATCCATCTCTCCATAAAACTTGATATTGTAGCTCTCATTGTCCTCCTTTTCATCCTATTGCTCTTCATCTTCGTAATCATCTTCTTCCTTGTTAGTGTACTCGTATGTAAGGGTGTTCTCAATGTTTTCATTTGTATCCATGATTGTATTTGCTTCCATTTTGTCTGTTGAAACATTATCTTCAGGGCTCTCCATTGATGGATGTTTTCTTTGTCACAAGCTTTGGATCTGTAAAGAATTGTAGCAAGAAGAAGATCCACAATTTGATAACAACGAGTGTTTAATATATATAAATCTTTGTAAATATACATCAAATACAATCATAGTGTGAAAATTTCAAGCCTATTGCACTTACAAACCTATAAATACATCGGTTCTGAAAACAATCCATTGTCCTATACACAGCAAAATTTTCATCTAGTATATCAAGCATGTATAACATAAATGAAGAACACCGAGTGTGACAATTTCAAGCCACAAGTTGACTGGATAGAAAAAGACCGCTACAGTCACATGCTTGTCATTCAGTTGCCAAGTACAACTTATAATTATAAGCTATCACTTGATATTTCCAACTTGAAAAAAGCTGAACAAAAAAAATCACTCATTGTAATTATCAATTGTTGAAATAAGGTTTCATGAGAAAAGACATTAGAGTGCAACATAACAAAGTGGGAAGTTATTCATCAAAGGCAGCAGTTTAGCAGCAGCCAACAAATATTGATGTTCAACATTCATTTGATATGCCAAAAGATGTAATAACTGGAAAAATTACTAGACAATTTTAGGGTGGAATTGTTTTAACTATGCCTAAAATTGTGATTAGTGAAGAGCTAAAACAGTCAAAAAAGAAAAGACCTTATCAAATGAAACAATAAAAGAGCAAATATCAAAGCAAGATGCAACAAAAGAGGCAGAGCTGAAGCAAGATGAAGAAAAATACGAACAAGAGCCGAGTCAAGAGAAATGTCATACAAAATACGATGGCTAAATTATTCAAATTTGTCCAATGAAATAGGACAGTTTTGCATGTTTGTATATACTTGCCCAGTTCTAACACTCGAAATTTGTCTAGTAAATAGCAAGATTCTGCATGTGTATGCATGTACGATTTTCTTAGAATAAACCATACACTACCAATCTCTTCACGACCATTATAACTACCAAACAAAATTAAACTTTCTTATTCTTTTTCCACACTTAGACATAAATTGGCTACCAAGGAGAAAAAGACCATCTCCTTGCTTAAAAACCACTTAAAGAAATCAAAACAATAAAAACAACATAATGAAGCAAATAATTAATCTACTTAATTACTTAGCTTGGCTGACACTTTTTTCTCTTAAATAGTCCAAAACATTATTGTTTTATCGTAAAATGTAAACATCTTTTTCTTCCTTTAAATATTCTGAAACATCACATTTACAAGCATCAACCGAGGAAATGTTATACTTGAATCACCTCAAATGCAAAACAAATGAGCAAAACAAAACTCTAATTCACTACAATTTCACCAACGCACCTGCTGAGGCACCTACTTCCGCCGTTGGTTCTATTTCTGGTGGATTCGTCGTCGTTTCTTCTACCCTTTTTGCCGTCATGATACTACTGTAGGCCTGTGGATGCTTATTATCCTATTCTTTTTGTCTATAATTATTTCTACGATGGACATATCATATGTGAGGCTATTGTTTTAGATCTACGTCCCACAGCCATTCCTTCATTCTTTGTAATTTATCTTCATTATTTGTTATCATCTGTTCCTATTCTTTTATTCTTATTTTGTTATTCCTATCTGTTGTTCCAAGTTTATTGTTAGCATACAGACTTGAACGTATAATTATCTGACTAATTACGCTTTAGAAAAATTAAAAACAAACATCTGCCTTCTGCCTTCTTCTTCTTATAGCACCTGTAATTTTTCCAAAATTTAGCTTGTATACGTCACGGAAAAGGTTGGTTTTTAACCACATCTATCTATTGGGATGATGTTTTTCTCCTTTAACCTTTTGAGTTTTAGCTCTATAATCTTTCTATTTCAAGAAAAGAAAAAAAAGAATGACATAACTAATTGTAATAGGGAGAAATATAATACCGGTACAACCATACACTGCTGTAAAAACAACCGTATTTATGCACACTATTTGTGAAACTTTTTTTCCTTTTTTTTACACAAGATGAAGCAAAATCCAAAAAAATTCAATGCAAGTCTTTTGGTTCATAATAATCATTTAATATTTAAACATCCAAACATGGAATACATACTTGAAGCAATCAAAACTCCAAAGCTCATATGCATGTTCATTCTAAACACAAGAGAGAAGAATAGTTCATAATAATCATCAACGATGAACTAGATTATTGGAGGCTAAAGTAAAAGAAAATATTGTTGTATTTCAACACTCCAATGCGTCCCTATAAACGCACGCTTCATCGTTCTGTAATGGGCCACCTAATGAAGCTTACGATGTGCCAACGTCCTAATTGAAAATCACTTGCATCACTTTTGGAAACGGGCACATACATGGTCTTGGCAACACTTGCTTGTAATAAAAGAAATTTTCAATGTTACATGCCGCCAATCTCACATAGATACCACGTTGTGCGCCATATTCCTTGCGATGTGGGACTTATCGTACAACACACGCACTCTCAAATGCGAGCATGCTGCTTTTTTCTCACTTCTTACGCAGTTGGGCAATGTTGCATTACCAAATCTCCACCTTAAGGCGAGTATTTTCCACCCAAGTCATATTGGAGCATTAGTTTTCAATGCAGGAGAGCAGGCTGCGTATCTAGCAGTGGGGTCAAGCTGCTTACATATCTCCAAGCCTCAAGGAGTCCTTGCTTCGGTCGCTCTCGCATTGTATAATGGTCCCTCGAACCATCGGCTCTGATACCATGTTATGTTTCGGCACTATAACGCGCCCTCATAAATGCGCGCTTTATTGTTCTGTAATGGGGCCATCGAATGAAGTTTCGGATGTGCCAGCGTCCCGATTGAACGTTCCTTTCATTGCCTTCCGGAACGGGTACATACATGGTCTTGGCAACACTTGTTTGTAACAAAAGGAATTCTCAATGTTACGTGCCGCCAATCCCACATATATACCACGTTATTCGTCATATTTCTTTCGATGTGGGGCTTATCGTTCAACACACACACTCTCAAATGCGAGCCACACCTAACAAAGATGAATGTTTAAGAGCAATGCATGATTCTAAACATTTGTTGAATCATCTCTAACTGAAGTCAATGAACAGAGATGAGCAATGTTCAAACATCAGCCCCATTAATACACACAATCCGATTTATCAAGAAAATGGCCAAATAAATAATGAGCAAGTTGAAATAAGGGAAATAATTTTCTAATATAAGTTATCTTATATCCAAAATCAAGCAAAATGCTAACTCCACTTGATAAACAAATGATCAAGCAGAGGGAACCAAAACCAACATACAACGAAACAAAACAAGCTCTTATAATTAAAAATACATTGCCTTATCACATGAAACTAGCAAATAACTACCAAATACAGAGCAAAAGATGTAACTATTAATAAGAGAATTATATCCATATATCAATCCTCTAGCTTTTAGAATATCAAGAACTGGGACGACATAATTTTTCTACCCAATACACAAATGTGCTTATTAGAAATGAGATAGCGAATAACCCGAATACCTTGTTTCATTGTTATATGTGCAAATATATAATGGCCCTCATATATTTTCTCAGCCCAAAACTGCTGTATATATCATTATATATAGACTCTGTAACATTGAAAAGAATTGAATGAAAGCTTTACATTTTCTCTCGATACAATCACTTCTTTAATTCTTAACATGGTATCAGAGCTGCAACAAGCCTAACGGCATTTTGAATCAAGCTTTGATGGAAATCAGTGTCTCTCTATTGAAGGAAGAGATATAAAAGTCAAGAAATCATTAGAACATCATCATCATTCGATATCTTGATAACCCATCAGGTATAATTCATTATTTGGGTTATATAATTGAATTTGCTTACAAAACAGGTGCCGTGCCAAAGAAATAAGTTAAATTTTTGGCTGCAACAAGTTTTCTTCAAAGAAAATAAGCAAATTCTAAAGCAAGAAGATTTAGAATATCAAAATCAGAAATCAAGAAAGCAATCAAAAGCAGAAAGAAAGCAATTGCCTTGCCAAGAATCCATCAGAACACTTTCATAACTTGGATCTGGCTACAACTAACCTGTTCATACTGCAGTTAAAGCAATCTTGTATCTGCAAGTTACTAAATCATCAAGCTTGTCATCTCTTTCATTGTCTTCATCATGGTTGAAGGAGATACCAACTCTGCAACTTCTCATAACACCACCAACCCTCAACAACAAACAACTGAAGCCACTGAAAAGTTGATCAAACTGTTATTAGCCCACAAAGCCAGCTTATCACCATCCATCTTGAAGAAGATAATTATCTTCTATGGAAACTTCAGGTTGAAACTGCAATTCTAAGATACAGGCTTGAAGAATTCATCCTTGGCACTAATCCTATTCCACCAAGAATCATTACTGATCAACAAAACAAAATGATAAGTAATGAAGAATACACAAAGTTTTATAGACAAGATAGGTTAATAAGTTCTTGATTGTTATCATCCATCAATACAAATCTATTATCACAAGTGATTAGCTGCAAATCTGCCAATGAAATATGGATTACATTGGAGAGAATTGTCAACATAGAATCTGCTACAAAGATTATGCATTACAAAAGACAACTGCAAAACATTAGCGAAGATAATCAGCCTACGAGAGAGTATTTAGCACAGGTCAACAACATATGCAATATGTTAGAGGCTGCTGGACATAAGGTTACTAAAACTAAACAAGTCTTGACCATCTTGAATGGTCTTAGTGATGAATATGAAGCGGTTGTAGCAGTTGTATTATCTTAACCAACTCTACCTTTAGTACAATATGTACACTCAACCCTACTTGCACATGAAGCAAGAACATATCACAAGTAATCACAAAATTTAGATTTATCAATCAACTATGCAACAAGTATTAAAAACAAAGGTCAAAACTTCAACAAACAAGGTCAGTCTTACCAAAGAGATGGATATTCAAATAGATCAAGAGGTAGAGGAAGGTGGAGTGGCAACAACAATAGACCAAAGTGTCAAATATGTGAAAAACTGGGTCATACAGCAATGAAGTGTTACTTCAAATTCAATGCTAGTTATATGCCTAATCAGAATCAAAATAATCAAAGAAATGACAACCCTAGTATCAATATGGCTCAAGCACAATCAGACACAAGCAATCAACCAGATAATAGTAGGGAAAACAATCAAGATGTCACTACAAGGTCAGAACACATTCATGATGAAAGTCGATACCCTGATTCAGGAGCAACTAATTACACAATCTTGACAACTTAAATCTTGCCAATAAGGAGTATAGAGGTAAACAGTCATTTTGCATGGGAAATGGTGAGTCTATTAGTATTACTCATACTGGAAATTCATTTATCAAAGGTGCAAGACGGTTATTTCTAAATAACTTATTAAGAGTGCTAAAGATAAAGTAAAATCTCATCAGTGTATCATAATTTGCTAAAGATAATAATGTTTATTTTGAATTCTATCCAAATTATTGTTTAGTTAGGGACAAACTAACTAAGGAAATTCTTTTACGGGGTGATGCAGTCAGGGGATTATACAGATTCAATCTTGTTAACTCAACCAAGTCTGTAAGGAAACAACAATGTTGTAACATGGTTGAAATTGTTCAACCAAAAAGGAATAGAAATGTATTTGATCTTTGGCATTATAAACTTGGCCACCCAAATGCAAATATAGTCAAACAAGTACTTAGTAAAAATAAAATTTCTTTTGAGAGAAAATGGTTTAATTGAGAGAAAACATAGACACAGTTAAATCAGGCCTTACATTGTTAGCTCAAGCATCTTTACCATTAAAATTTTGGCATGATTCATTCAACACAGCTCTATATCTAATTAATAGATTGCCAATACAAAAGTTCTCAAAGGAATATCTCCTAAAGGTTATTTGGAGTCAAGCCTGATTATCAACACTTGAGAACTTTTGGATGTCTATATTTTTCCTACTTAAGACCATATAATACTAATAAATTAAACTTCAGATCAAAGCCATGCACATTTTTAGGGTATGGAATAAATCAAAAGGGTTATAAATGTCCTAATGAAAGTGAAAAAATATTTATGAATAGACATGTTGTATTTAATTAGCAGGTATTTCCTTTTAGCAATGAAAATATAAGGACAACCAAAAGGATATATAATCCAAAGGTATCCATGCCTAACTTACAAGTGTACACTGATGAACTGCAAACTAGGAAGACTGAAAGGACTGCTGGAGCTAATGATTCTCAACTCATAATGTCAGATCAACCAAGTCATGAATCATCAGAACTGCCTAACTATCTCAGTCAATCTCCTACATATTCAAATGAGCAAACACAACAAGTTAGTGAAAAATATTCAGATAGTCAGGAAGCTCAATTAGGAAATAACAACAATCAGACAAATGAAGAAGTACAACCACAAGCAAGAGCAGGTCATCCCATCACAAGAGCAAAAAGTGGGAATTTAAAACCAAAGTTATACACTGTAATAACTAGTTTAGAAGAGCCTGAATCATTTGAGCAAGCTGCAAAAGAGAAAAACTGGAAAGCAGTAATGGATAAAGAGTATAATGCTCTCATAAGGAACAAAACATGGAGTCTGGTGTATCCACCAGACAATAAAAACATAGTTGGATGCAAGTGGATATATAGAGTAAAGAAAAATCCAGATGGAACAGTAGCCAGATACAAGGCTAGACTTGTTGCTAAGGGACACACTCAGCAATATGGGTTTGATTTCAATGAGACATTTTCTTCAGTGGTCAAAGCAACAACCATAAGAATAGTTTTAACCATTGCCTTGCATAAACATTGGAGAATTAGACAGCTTGATGTCAATAATGCTTTTCTAAATGGCATTTTGTAGGAAGAAATATTCATGGAGAAACCACAAGGATATAAGAAAAATATGAATCTTGTGTACAAACTAAATAAGGCCATATATGGCCTTAAACAAGCACCAAAAGTGTGGTTTGATAGACTGAAAATTACTTTAACTACTTTAGGTTATTAGTCTACCAAATCAGATAACTCTTTATTCATCAAACTCAACAAAAAATCAAGTATATATATTCTAATATATGTTGATGATTTAATTATTACAGAGGATGATGAAACTGAAATCAACAAGCTCACTCAGTATCTAGATGAGCAGTTTTCAATTAAGGATCTTAGTGACTTAAGCTATTTTCTGGGCATAGAAGTCAAAAAAAGTTCAAATTCAGAAATGCTTTTAAACTAAAAGAAATACATCTCAGAGCCGTTGATTATGACTAGCATGGACAATGCAAAGCCACAACTGACCCCCATGTTAAGCAATCAACAATTGACCAAAAACAAGGGAGAACTCATAACTAACATCAAACAATATAGAAGTGTTGTTGGTGCTTTACAGTATGAAACAATTACTAGACCAGATATATCATTTGGTGTTAATAAAGTTTGTCAATTCATGTAGGAACCACTGGATAATCATTGGAAGGCAGTAAAGACGATATTGAGGTGCTTAAAGGGAACATCAAATTATGAATTACTGCTAAAAGAATGCAACACTCACTATAACTGGCTATTCTGATGTTGAGTGGGCTACTGAACCAGATGATAGAAAGTCAGTAACTGGTTACTGCATATATGTTGGTGACTATCCTATATCATGGTGCTCAAAGAAACAATCAACTATCTTCAGATCCAGCACTGAGGCTGAATATAGAAGTGTGGCGAGTGCAACGGCAGAAATAATGTGAATACAATCACTTTTAAGTGAATTAAACATCAAAATAGAGAGAAAACTGACATTATGGTGAGATAATCAAAGCACAATTTACATGTCAGCAAATCCTATTGAACATTCAAAGACTAAACACATAGAGATTGATCTCTACTTTGTTCGAGAGCAAGTTCTAAAAGGAAAAGTACAAGTTAACCACATACCTGCACCTTACCAGTGTGCCGATGTACACACAAAGGCGTTATAGGCTCGAAACTTCATTAGATTCCGAAATGATTTGAGAGTAGGAGAGATTCAAGTAAATACAAGAGAAGCTACTGAATGTACTAAAGCTCAAAAGTCAAAATCATCTCTATATAAGAGTCTCGGCAATACCGCAAATTTAATCATAAAAGAGCCAAGATCTACTAAGGAATCAAGTTGTGAAACACTCGCAAATCAGAAATTCCTTTCAAAGAGATGGAATAGAAGTGAAATTGAAACAACAGAGAAATTTGGGATCGTCATGCCCTAAGCCTAATATCGGTTTGAGGGAGAGGTATTAGAAATGAGATAGTGAATAACCCGAATACCTTGTTTCATTTTTATATTGTGCAAATATATATTGGGCCGCATATATTTACTCAGCCTAAAACTTCTTTATATATCATTATATATAGAACACTGAAACGAATTGAATGAAAGCTATACATTTTCTCTTGATACAATCATTTCTTCAATTCTTAACAGTGCTCACAAAGCAGAGTACTTGTAAAACTTTCATTATTGAAACACTATTTTTTCAAAGATATCACTACACCATAACAGCCATTTCGTAACACTTATTTTTCTCAATTGACAACACTTATTTTTCTCAATTGCCAACACTTATTTTTCTCAATTTTCAAAGATATCCGTTGCTAAGCTAAAAATGTGTCACCAAAAAATACACATTTACTTCTTTTTATTGCTAACACATATTTATGTTGGAAAATCTAGTTAAATTGAAATTAACTAAATATTGTTGGGGCAATAAAGGAAATGAGCATCTTGTCATCCATAGCCCTAATTCATAGCCCTAATTCCTTCTCAACACTTTCATTCCCTTCTCAACACTTTCATTCATCCGCTGCTGAAAGATAAAATAAAATCGACTTGATTCTAGGCGATTCGATTATGCCGCTCGCTCTCGCGCTGGATTTCAGGCGCTCGCTCTCGACGTCAGGCATTGCTATGCATGCTGTTTAAAATCTAACTTTTCAGGTTTGTTTCATTTGCATACTCAGTTTTTTTCTCTTCAAATTTTCAGAAAAAGATGATTGACTTTTGCTACGCATGCTGTTTAAAATGCATGTTTGCAGTTTATGCTAGGTTATAATTTTGGCTTTATCAGAAATATTGGTGTTTAAAATTTGATATCGAGTACATTGGCTGAGTTGTCGATGCTGATGCGATTAGCTTGTAAGGATATAGTTTGATGCGAGTTAATTTGATTTTTTTCTCAAACTATGGGTTACGGTTCGAAGTGGTTCAATTTCGAAGTTAGAAAATATATTTCATTAATATTGGCCAAGAGTTTGGTTTTTTTTCACATATTTTTTAGAATGTATGTTGGATCAACATTTACTGTTAATTATGATTTAAATAAACTTTCATTCAATTATCAATATCCAAAATAGTAAACGTCAGCAAGACTGCAAAATAAATTTGTTCTAAGATAATTTTCCTGCTGGTTAGCGAAGTACAACAAAATGTGACTATTTCCACTGATATATATCACATATGGCGCAGCTGAAACAATAAACATAGAGTAGGAAAAGACTATAAACCGTGGCCATCTGAGATTGAATAGTTTAGATTAACTCAAATTACTGAGCTCAACTGATGTGCCTAAATTTTTAAGCCACATCATCCAGCATTTCCATATTCCAAAATTTTATGTTTAGCATAGTTGCCGATCAGAGTCCCCACTTAAACTTTAAATGATAGTTATAATAATTATGGTATGTATTGTAAACACATGCTCCTTTTACACTGTTACTATTAAGCATTAGGCAGCAATTGTAACTATTAAGCATTTAGCAATTTTGTAGTGTTTATTGAAGTTCTTAACATTTATTACAGTATAAAAACTTTCGATAAGCATACATTTTGATCGTAAACAAACATACCTAATCAACAATCAACAATTAGACTTCTTGTTAATGCAACCAGCATCCCAATAACGTTCTTACTTTTGATCTCAGAAAAAAAACCGCAAGAAGAACTTATGCATGGTCATATTCTCTATCTCACTCTGCTTTCTTATGTCGGGTTTGCAACATTTTATCAACCATGAACTTGGTAAACTTGACACCTTATGTGATTCTAAAGTGGATGACTTATCGGGTTTCTGGTCCATTCCAAAGCCACCAAAATGGACACCTTTACTCCAAATTCCCAGACCATATAATCATGCCATGAAGCGAATTCGACGATGTAAATCGAATCCGTCCAGGATCTCACACGATTAGCAGAAATAATCGGTGAATCGATGATAAATTGGTGAATCTAGGAATACCCAAATGCCCAAATCCGTTGATCACGAAGATACCGGATTCTAGCAATCTTCGACACGTTGATCGTGCACGATGTTGTGAGAGAAGATCTACAATTCTTCGAACGTTGATCAAGCGCACTTGATTCCGTGAATTGGCTTCAACAATCGTTGATTCGAGCGCACTCGGATGCCGAAGGTGGAGATAGGAGATAACACTCAACTACCAATTTTAATGGAGGCAAGAAGCACAAACCAAATTTTATTTAAAAATCAACTACTTTACAAATGACACAACACGCCTATTTATAGGCTTTCAACACAACACAGGTACACGACTTAACATAGGTCGTTAACGACCTAACACATACGCGACTCAACCTTCGCGCGACTTACAACATACACGGTAATTCACGACCCAACAATAGTGCGACCTAACAATAGTCGACTTAGCAAAGTTACGACATAGCAGAATTACAACAATGCATATGACTTACGACTTACGACCTAAAACAAACAAGTTACAATTGTTCACGACTTAACAACACAACGACATAACAAATACATCTCAACGACTTAACAAATACAACGCGACTTAAAACAATTAACGACCTAAACTTCACGACATAAGGAATGCGACATCACTGGAGGCGGAGCAACCTACGACTTAGAGTTAGGTCGTTCGCGACATCAGTTAGGTCGTTCACGACATCAGTTAGGTCGTTCGCGATCCAAGGCTTGTTCGCGACCTAGTCTCGGAGTTTGCGACATAGGGTTCTGGAATGGCTCCGTCTTCGCGATCTAAGGCTTCGTTCGACTTTAGGAGGAGGAGCGACTCGTTGGAGTTAGGTCGTAACTCGCTGGAATTAGGTCGTTGCTCGCTGGAGTTAGGTCGCGAATCGTTAGGTCGGAGCTTGGTAGGTCGCTGGCGACTTAATGCACACGATTTATCAGGTTGGGCTGCATCATCCTTCCCTGGTTGAGAAAAATTCGTCCTCAAATTTAAAAGTTCTTCCCCATTGGGTTGTTCATCTCCATAATTAGGTATAAGATGTTTAACATTAAACACGTCAGAAGTGTACACATCCTCCGGCAGTTTCAAGCTATAAGCATTTTCATTGATCCGTTTCACAATCTTTACAGGACCAATCTTTCGAGCTTTAAGTTTATTGTATGCTCCCACTGGAAAACGATCCTTCGTTAATACATCATATACTAAATGTCCTTCATTAAATTCAGCACTTCTTCGCTTCAGATCCGCAGATTGTTTATACTTCTCATTCGTCTTCTCTAATCGTTCCTGAATGATTTTATGGCATTCCGTCAACCCATCAACAAAATCAGCAGCCCGCTTAACTGTCCCCTTCGGTTGTGGCACTATCGTTAAATCCAACGACCCCTTTGGCAAGCTTGAATATACATTTGAAATGGACTGAAACCTGTACTACGGTTGATAACATGATTATGAGCAAACTCTGCTTGACATAACTTCACATCCCAGCTCTTCAGATTATCCTTCACAAGACACCGCAACAAATTTACCAGCGATCTGTTCACAATCTCGGTTTGTCCATCCGATTGCGGATGATAAGCACTATTGAAATTCAGCTTCATTCCTACCATCTTCCATAAACTCAGCCAAAAATGACTCAGAAATCTGGTATCCCTGTCCGAAACTATAGATCCTGGTAAACCATGCAAGCGATAGATCTCTCTAAAGAACAACTA
Organism: Allium fistulosum; assembly: GCA_030737815.1. Taxonomy (NCBI): domain Eukaryota; kingdom Viridiplantae; phylum Streptophyta; class Magnoliopsida; order Asparagales; family Amaryllidaceae; genus Allium; species Allium fistulosum. The sequence continues at coordinate 536,125,701 of CM060901.1, read as the reverse complement.
TGCCACATGGACTTCATCTGCCGTCTTCTTACAAGCAACAAAATGTGCCATCTTCGAGAAACGGTCCACCACAACATATATAGAGTCATTTCCCCGTTGAGTCCTTGGCAAGCCCAACACAAAATCCATGCTTACATCAGCCTACGGTTTTGTAGGAACAGGTAAAGGCATATACAAACCCGCATTTGTAGCTGTCCCTTTCGAAACTTGACAAACATGACATCTTCGAACAAACTTTTCAACTTCCCGCTTCATCGAGGGCCAATAATAAGACTGAGAAATCAACTGCAATGTGCGATCCCGACCAACATGTCCTTCTTCATGCAACTCTTTTACAATTTTCATTCTCAAGCTGCAATCTGGTACGCACAATCGATTCCCCTTGAATAATAATCCATCTACCAACACAAACTCATCAGTACTCCCATCCTTGACTTTCTTAACAATCTTCGCAAAGTAAGGATCTTACTCAAACAACTCTGATAATAGTTCAAATCTTGTCACTTCAACCTTCATCGTCGTCAACAAATGATTCCTCCTGCTCAAGGCATCAGCTACACGATTCGTCACCCTTGATTTGTGCTTTACAACAAAAGTAAACTGCTGCAGATATGCGACCCATGAAGCGTGTCTAGCTGAAATTTTGTCCTGCCCTTGCAAATGTTTCAAAGCTTCATGATCCGTATAAAGAACAAACTCCTTCTAAAACAGATAATGTCTCCAGTGCTTCACAGCTTGAACAATTGCATAAAACTCCACGTCATAAGTGCTATATCTCAACTTGGCTCCAGACAACTTCTCACTGAAATAAGCAACTGGTCTTCCTTTCTGACTCAATACTCCACCAATCCCAACCTTCGAAGCATCAGTGTGTAACTCGAACAATATCTGAAAATCCGGCAGTACCAGAATGGGTGCTATCGTCAAAAGTGTCTTGATCTTCTCAAAAGCTAACTCTGCTTCCTCTGTCCACACGAACTTCTTTCCTTTCATGCAATCGGTTACAGGTGCCACCACACTGCTAAAATGTGGAATGAATCTTCGATAAAAAGATACCAACCCATGAAAACTCCTCACTTCAGTAATTGTCTTGGGTTGTGGCCAACTCCTGACAGCTTCCACTTTGCTTTCATCCACTTGAATACCCTCCTTCGACAGAACATATCCCAGAAACAAAACACTATGCATCATGAGTATATATGCACACCCAGGTGGGCCTGCATCTAATCACAATGTCTTGTTGCTAGATTACTTGCTCCGTCCTTTTTAGTGCTTCATGGTCAGTAGTCTCTCATATATCATTTACGTTGTATTTTTTTCTTTTTTAAATTCACATTTTGTTGAATATACTCGTTAATATTTTTGTTAAATTTGTGATTGTGAAAAGAATACACGTTAGATGATTAAAAAAAATTCAAAGTTTGAATCAAAGATGTTTTTACTTTAACCTTATGATACAATAATTTGCATAAGGTTAGGAAGTTAAAGTTTATTTTTTCATCTTGGAACGTCCACATGGACCTGCATCTGCTCACTTTGGGACATGTGAACTGCTTTGCACATGAGTAATTTGGTTACTTATTTGCTTCACCTAAAAACTACTTTAGAATAGTAACCACCTAAAAAAATTGTTTTTTTCTAATATTGAATGTGAGAACAAATATTGTTGAGTGGTTAAAAAGTAGTTAAATTGTATTGCATTTCTAGTTGAACTTTTTCAATGTATATTACTATCGATATTTCTGTTATTGAACTCGTTTCAATCTGGGTAATTGTGCATTTAGCTGCCATGAGCAATTTACTGTAGACATTTCTATAAAATGGGGCATTTTGTCCAAGATTTTACAATTTTATATAAAATTGCTTCATAATTTTTAAAATTTAAATTTAAATGCTTGATAGTAATTAGTAATGTCTTAAAAGTTTTAATTAAGATTGAATATCAATGAAGTTACCCATAAACTTGGGATCTGTTGTCATTTTCATCAATATGAGTATGATGTTCTATCCCCTAATTTATTATTATTATTGTGTGTACACATCAATTACTGAAAATTTCTTTACCCCTCAGTAACCGACATATACGCACGTCCAGTTGGACATGCATTTGTTCGATGCGCCATGTTTTATAGCATAGCTATTAAAAAACAATGACGATAAAATTAGTGCAATGATTGCTTGTCACATCAGCACATCAAGATATAGCCACCTGCCTATGAATTGCCTCATGAATTGGTTCAATGTACATGAATAGTAGGATTCGACCTGTAACAAACAAACAGTGTTCTATGTACCCCTTGTAGTTTAAAACAATTATTTTATCAGACTATTTTTTACATGGGCTTATATCAAATTGCTTTATCAATTCTTTCTTTATGTATTACGATTTTATGTTAATTCTCTGTGTATATAATTTTATTTTAATTAGTTAAACTTATAAAGTCAACGCACAGTTAACTCAGATGAATACGCTGGCTAACAAATTATAAATCGCCGTATAAATAGCTATCAAAATTTATTTTCATTTCCATACGATACAAAGGGAATAAAACAATAACCGTTTTTCTTAGGTGCACTAAAGGAGTCGAGAATTCAAGAGGAAGAACAAAGCTTTTACCAAATTAAAAATCATTGATAATGGCCACATTTACACATTATTTCTAATAATATTTTAGTCAAGAGCCAACCGTTTCCTAATAATACAATAGAAAGCTTGTCACTGATTTAGTCAAGTTCACACATTTTGTAATAGCGATAGAACTACATAGAAAACATGTATAGGTCCTATTAGTTGATAACCTCCACCCATTAGTGGCAACATATAAGTATCCATGTGCCAGTTTTAGATAGTCTTGCCTCCTTAGCTACTCCTAAGCTCATTTAAAACCTTAAATTCCAATTTAGATCAACCAATATTATAAAATACCAAAATTTTATTTAAAATGCATGATTTATCAAGAACGCTTAGCTTCAATTATTCCCCGATTAATATTTGTCTATGTTATTAATCTCTAGTTTGTACTTATCACTTAGCATTCGCCTAACCATTTTTATAACCTTCATATTGTATCTTTTCAAATCAACTGCGTTTGGGCCTTAGAGAGCCAATCAGTTGGTTTGTAGCCCAATTCAAGCCAATATTCATATTCCCAATTTCAATTACCGTTGTTTCAACCTTTTCAACATTCTTAAGTGGTTAGTTATAGGGAAAAAAGAAGCTGTTTTGTGATAAAAAAATTAATAAGTTGCTATATGTTTAATGATGATTACCGAATAGTCAGTTTTGTTATTGAAGAAATTTGGCATATTTTATTAGTCAAAAGCCATTATAGTTAATAACCTCCATCCGTTAGTGGCAAGACACTTGTATCATAATGGCACAGAAGTTTTGAAGTTATCGTGTCTTGCTAAACTGCTAACTAAAATATATTATAGAACACAATTACGTTCCAAATCTTTACAACCGTTTATGCTTTTTTTCTTGTCTATATATAAGGCTAAAATATATATATTTACAATTATAAATTTGGACGTTCCTCCTTTCACTGTTTTATGTTGTAGCTCGATGGGTACGGCATGATGGTCATTTCTTTGTTTCTGCTTAAATGAGAGTACATGAAAATGACTAAAGTATATGATTGTTAATAAATATATGCTTATGTTAATTGGCCTAACTTGTCCGACTTAAGCATCAAACAACTCATCTTCACATCCATTTAGTTTATTTTTTTCATTTCCTTTTGACCATGTAGAATAATGTGAATGGGTGTATAAATACTTAAATAGCATTTAATTATTTGCTTGGTCATGTGATGCACCACGAGATGGCATGAGAGGGGAGGAATCGACACATACCTTAACTCGCGATCGGCCATCACCAATGCTCCACGACCTAACTCCTATCCCATCACCGTCTACCGCGACTTATTCCATTCCCGTATACCGCGACTTATCCCAAACCCAGTCCACGACCTACACTAAGTCGCTCGCCGACATACCATTCCACGACCTAACTCCACCACGCGACCTAACTCCACCACGACCTAACATCCGTGACCCACGACCTAATTCCTACGACCTATATCCATCATACAAGCTCTCCGACCTATCTCCACCATATAACAACCTACCGAAAACCAAACGACCTAATCTCCAAATGCCTGAATCGGTCTATGACCTAACCAAACCACCCAACGACCTAAGTCACCTCGCGTTACGACCTACTGCTCTCCGACTTAAGCCCTATGCCGCTGATCTCCGACCTAAGCCTATGTCGCTGGATCCACATCGCATGCTCCAACCTAACCCTAAATCGTTTCCAGATAAATCGCGAACGAACGAGCTTCCTTAGGTCGTCGAATTTCTCTTAGCTCGCTGCCCTATTTCCAGTTGAGTCGTGAGAAGATAAGTCGCAAACGACCTACGATTAAGTCGTTCATTTTTCCTTAAGTCGCGAGAAGAACTTATGCCGCTGCCGAGCTATCTTCAAGTCGTTTGTAGTTTCGTTTGTTAAGTCGTGTACTATTGTATAGGTTGTTATTTGCTTATGTCGTTAGAATGTTGTATCTGTTATGTGTTGTAAGATTCTAAGTGTTAGGTCGTTCACGACCTATGAGTTGTGTTGTAAGTGTTGTGTTGTCAGCCTATAAATAGGCGAGTTATGTCATTTGTAAAGGTTGTTGATTTTGAAATAAAATTTCCTTTGTTAGCTTTGTGCTTTCATCCAATTGGTAATCGAGTGTGATCTCCTATCTCCACCTTCGGTCAATCGAGTGCGCTCGATTCAACGATCGTGAAGCTAATTCGCGGTATCAAGTGCGCTTGATCAACGCTCGAAGAATTGAAGATCTACTTTCACAGTATCATGATCGATCAACGTGACGTAGATAGCTAAAATTTGGTATCTTCGGATCAACGAATTTGGGCATTTCAGTATTCATCAATCCACCGATTGCTACGTTCTTTGATCTACCTTGTTTTTGTCTAATCCGCTGCGCCAGTTTGGTATCAGAGCTAGAACGCAAGGAGTTTGCGTAGATTTTTGGAGTTGTGCGAGATTTACATCATTTGGAGAAGTGGGTTATCGAGATTTTGAAGAGATTTGTTCGTTTGGAGATTTTTGAAGATTTCAACAAGTGGGTAGTTTTGATTTGAAGATTTTTAGATCGAAGTGAAGTTTTTGTAGGAATTTGTCGAAGAGTGATCATACTTCCGAGAAGAGCTAACCGTTATCGCAACATTGATGCTTTGTATGGGAGAGAAGAGGCCGATGAGATGGAGCAAAGAATTAACGAAAACTTTAATGAGAAGCTTAATGAAGGGATTGGTCGATTAGAGAGGATGATGTTGGAGATGAATCAAAATCAGAGAAGGGTTTCACCTGAATCGAGCCATGGGAGAAGTAGAGTTTCACCACATTCCAATCGGGAGAGAAGTGTTGATAACGATCATAGAAGTGTGAGTCGAGATTGTTATAGAGATGATGATGATCGAAGACGTGAGAGGAATATGAATGATCGAGAATGGAGGAATGTAGATAGAAGGATTGTTGGTGGTAGACGTGATGGTAGTAGAGATGTTGGTGGTCAGGATCGACATCGATATACATCGAATTGTGAAGAAGAGTATGATGGTGGTAGTGTTCATGGACGAGGACGTGGACAAGGAAGAAATCAGTCGGAGTATGATCACAAGTGGGAATCTGGGATGAAGACTGAAATTCCAGAATTCAAAGGTGGTATGCAAGCTGAGGAGTTTTTGGATTGGTTGTCTAATGTGGAGGAGATTTTTGACTTCAAGGAAGTTCCAGAACATTGTAGAGTGAAGTTGGTTGCTACAAGGTTGAGGGGTAGAGCTTTGGCATGGTGGCAGCAAACCAAACTTACACGAGAACGGATGGGGAAGTCAAAGGTTGAATCATGGGAAAAGATGAGGAAAATGATGAAAGCCACATTCTTACCTTATAATTATCAATCGCTTATGTATCAGAGGCTGCAAAACTTGAGGCAAGGAACGAAGTCTGTTAATGACTATGCTGATGAATTCTATCAACTGATTGCAAGGAACGATATCATGGAGACAGAGGAACAATTAACAGCTAGATTTGTTGGAGGATTGCGTATGCAGATTCAAGACATGGTAAATATGTTTGATCCCAGATCTGTAGCGGAAGCACACCAGAAAGCGTTGGCTTGGGAGAAACAGGGGAGACGAGGAGGTGGTGTGTTTACAAATTCCAACAATCAAGTGAAGGGTATTAGTGGAAATCCTAATGTTCCTAAGTCTGTCAATAAGCCAACGGTGAAGGAGGTTGAGAAGGCGAAGGTTAACAATAGTTTCAAATGCTACAATTGCCAGGAGATGGGTCATAAAAGCAATGAGTGTCCAAAGCCTAAGAAGCGAGTGATGGTTGCGGAAGCTGAGGATGATGAGGAAGAAGCTGAATGTTCTAATTCATTACCAGTGGAGGAGGAAGACTTGTTGTCGGGAGATGAAGGGTATTCATTGATGATGAGGAGAAGTTGTTTGACCCCAAAGCAAGAGGAGGAAAGTAGTAGGTTGAGGAATACCATTTTTCAGTCTACATGCACTATTCTAGGAAGAGTTTGCAAGTTTGTTATTGATGCTGGAAGTTGTGACAATATTATCTCTACAGAAGCGGTGAAGAAGTTAGAGTTAAAAACTGAGAAACATCCTAAACCGTACAAGTTAGCATGGTTGAGGAAGGGTGGTGAGGTGAAAGTTGGACGAAGGGCTTGTGTTAAATTTTCGATTGGGAAGAAATACAAAGATGAAATTTGGTGCGATGTTGTAGATATGGATGTCTGTCATTTGTTGCTTGGGAGACCGTGGCAATATGATAGGGCGGTGCAACATGATGGGCGAAACAACAGTTATAGTTTCATGTTTGAAGGTACTAAAATCACTTTGGTTCCTAAGAAGCGACAACAAGAAGAAAACAAACTGGAGGAGATTGAAGAGCTGAAAACTTTATTATCTTTGAAGGAGTTTGTTAAGGAGGTTGAGGAAGAGCCGGAAGTATTCTTGTTAATTGGGCGTGAGAGCAGTGAAGAGGTTGAAATTCCAGAAGAAGTAAAACCAGTATTGAAAGAATTTGAGGATGTATTTCCAGAGGAGTTACCAAAGGAGTTACCGCCACTGAGAGACATTCAACATCAAATTGATCTTGTTCCGGGAGCAATGTTGCCACATAGACCACATTATCGAATGCGTCCGAAGGAACATGAAGAATTGAGGAGGCAAGTGGAAGAATTGCTTGAACAGGGGCGTGTGCAGGAAAGCTTGAGTCCGTGTGCTGTGCCAGCTTTGTTAGTACCGAAGAAGGACGGGACGTGGAGAATGTGCACTGACAGTCGAGCATTGAATAAGATTACTGTGAGATATAGATTTCCAATGCCGAGGTTGGATGACTTGCTAGATCAATTTAGCGGAGCTACTATCTTTTCGAAGATTGATTTGAAGAGCGGTTATCATCAAATTCGTATCAGGCCAGGTGATGAGTGGAAGACTGCTTTTAAAACTAGGGAGGGTCTATACGAATGGTTGGTAATGCCATTTGGCTTATCAAATGCGCCAAGTACATTTATGCGGGTGATGAATCAGATTTTTAGACCATTCATTGGGAAGTTTGTGGTGGTGTATTTCGATGATATTCTGATATATAGTGGAAGTCTAGAGGAACATTTGAATCATCTGAGAAAAGTGCTGATGGTACTGCGACAAGAACAATTTTATGCTGCAACGAAGAAATGCGTGTTCATGACGCATAGTGTTTTATTTCTAGGGTATGTTGTATCGGGAGAAGGAATACAGGTGGACCAAAGTAAAATTGAAGCTATCAGAGATTGGCCGCAACCGAAGACGATAACGGAGGTTCGGAGTTTTCACGGGTTGGCTCCATTTTATCGAAGGTTTATTCCACACTTTAGTAGTGTGATGGCGCCTGTGACTGATTGTATGAAGGGTAAACAGTTTGCATGGACGGAGGAAGCAGGGGTTGCTTTTGAACGAATTAAAGAACTCTTGACGTCAGCACCAATTCTAGTATTACCAGATTTCCAGTTAGTATTTGAACTACATACTGATGCATCTAAGGTTGGGATTGGAGGAGTGTTGAGTCAAAGGGGACGTCCTATTGCATATTTTAGTGAGAAGCTATCGGGAGCGAAGATGAGATATAGTACATATGATGTGGAATTTTATGCTGTTGTGCAAGCTATTAAACATTGGAGACACTATCTATTTCAGAAAGAGTTTGTTCTTTACACTGATCATGAGGCGTTGAAGCATTTACAAGGGCAACACAAGATTTCAGCCAGACATGCATCATGGATTGCATATTTGCAGCAGCTTACTTTTGTTGTCAAACACAAGTCAGGAGTGACGAATCGTGTGGCTGATGCTTTGAGTAGGAGGAATCATTTGTTGACAACGATGAAGGTTGAAGTGATAGGATTTGAACTATTGCCAGAATTGTTTGAAGAAGATCCTTATTTTGCGAAGCTTGTTGAGAAAGTCAAAGACGGGAGTACTGACGAGTTTGTGATGGTAGATGGATTCTTGTTCAAGGGGAATCAATTGTGCATACCAGATTGTAGCTTGCGAATGAAGATAGTGAAGGAGCTGCATGAGGAAGGACATGTGGGTAGAGATCGTACATTGCAGTTGATTTCTCAATCTTATTTTTGGCCGTCCATGAGGAAAGAGGTAGAAAGATTTGTGGAGAGATGTCATATTTGTCAAGTTTCCAAAGGGACATCGACGAATGCGGGATTGTATATGCCATTACCCGTGCCTACTAAACCATGGGTTGATATCAGCATGGATTTAGTTTTGGGATTGCCAAGAACTCAGCGAGGGAATGATTCAATATATGTTGTAGTGGACAGGTTTTCGAAAATGGCACACTTTTTAGCCTGTAAAAAGACCGCTGATGCAGTCCATGTTGCTCAACTGTTCTTTAAAGAAGTGTATCGACTACATGGGCTACCTGAATCCATTGATTCTGACCGGGATACGCGATTTCTAAGTCATTTTTGGCTGAGTTTGTGGAAGATGGTGGGAACGAAGCTGAAATTCAGTAGTGCTTATCATCCACAAACAGATGGGCAAACAGAAGTGGTAAATAGATCGTTGGGAAACTTGTTGCGATGTCTTGTACAAGACAATTTGAAGAGTTGGGACTTAAAGTTGTGTCAGGCAGAGTTTGCTCATAATCATGCTGTTAACCGAAGCACTGGTTACAGTCCATTTCAAGTTGTATATTCAAGCTTGCCAAAGGGGCCGTTGGATTTAACGATAATGCCACAACCAGAAGGAGTGATTAAACGGGCGTCAGATTTTGTTGATGGGTTGACAGAATGCCATAGAATCGTTCAGGAACGATTGGAGAAGACAAATGAGAAGTATAAACAAAGGGCGGATAAGAAACGAAGAAGTGTTGTCTTTAAAGAGGGTGATTTTGTTTACGCAGTTTTGACGAAAGATCGTTTTCCGGTTGGCACTTACAACAAGTTGAAAGCTCGGAAGATTGGTCCTGTGGAAATCTTAAAGAAGATAAATGATAATGCGTACCGGTTAAGGTTGCCGGAAGAGGTTCATACTTCTGATGTTTTCAATGTCAAACATTTAATACCGTATTATGGGAAGAAACTCGTTGAAGAAGAGGAGAGCGTGAATTCGAGGTCGAATTCTTTCCAACAAGGGGAGGATGATGCAGCACGAGATGGCATGAGAGGGGAGGAATCGACACATACCTTAACTCGCGATCGGCCATCACCAATGCTCCACGACCTAACTCCTATCCCATCACCGTCTACCACGACTTATTCCATTCCCGTATACCGCGACTTATCCCAAACCCAGTCCACGACCTACACTAAGTCGCTCGCCGACATACCATTCCGCGACCTAACTCCACCACGCGACCTAACTCCACAACGACCTAACTTCCGCGACCCACGACCTAATTCCTACGACCTATATCCATCATACAAGCTCTCCGACCTATCTCCACCATATAACAACCTACCGAAAACCAAACGACCTAATCTCCAAATGCCTGAATCGGTCTATGACCTAACCAAACCACCCAACGACCTAAGTCACCTCGCGTTACGACCTACTGCTCTCCGACTTAAGCCCTATGCCGCTGATCTCCGACCTAAGCCTATGTCGCTGGATCCACATCGCATGCTCCAACCTAACCCTAAATTGTTTCCAAATAAATCGTGAACGAACGAGCTTCCTTAGGTCGTCGAATTTCTTATGTCGTGAATTTCTCTTAGCTCGCTGCCCTATTTCCAGTTGAGTCGTGAGAAGATAAGTCGCGAACGACCTACGATTAAGTCGTTCATTTTTCCTTAAGTCGCGAGAAGAACTTATGCCGCTGCCGAGCTATCTTTAAGTCGTTTGTAGTTTCGTTTGTTAAGTCGTGTACTATTGTATAGGTTGTTATTTGCTTATGTCGTTAGAATGTTGTATCTGTTATGTGTTGTAAGATTCTAAGTGTTAGGTCGTTCACAACCTATGAGTTGTGTTGTAAGTGTTGTGTTGTCAGCCTATAAATAGGCGAGTTATGTCATTTGTAAAGGTTGTTGATTTTGAAATAAAATTTCCTTTGTTAGCTTTGTGCTTTCATCCAATTGGTAGTCGAGTGTGATCTCCTATCTCCACCTTCGGTCAATCGAGTGCGCTCGATTCAACGATCGTGAAGCCAATTCGCGGTATCAAGTGCGCTTGATCAACGCTCGAAGAATTGAAGATCTACTTTCACGGTATCGTGATCGATCAACATGGCATAGATAGCTAAAATTCAGTATCTTCGGATCAACGAATTTGGGCATTTCAGTATTCATCAATCCATCGATTGCTACGTTCATCGATCTACCTTGTTTTTGTCTAATCCGCTGCGCCATCATGGAAAATAATATCTACTTGCATTAAAAAAAGAATATATAGTTGCAGGTAACTTTGTGTTTGTGCCACATTATTACTGAAAAATGAGCATAAATTTTAATCGAGTAAAAATCCAATGTATAGTTCCATAACATGTAAATAAAATTATAAACGAACATATCATGATGCATTATAAACGATACTAATAAAATTTGCGAAGTGCATGTATGAAGTACTCACAAAAACTGAAATTCTTCTCTTCAAAGTTGAGACCATTGCAGTACGAATGGATCAAATTGGCTGCATTACATAGATAATAAAAATAGTATATTGCAACCAGGCCCGGCCCGAGGGCAAGGCCCATAAGGCCTTTGAATTGGGCAACCCCCTATGGGGGCAACATATTAAAAAAAATGGTAATTGTTTGTTTATGCTTTAAATAATTTTTGCTATATGATCTTTTAAAAAAAGTGTTTGGCTGAGTTGTTTAAAGGCTGCAATGACATAATGGAAGGGTACAGGTTCGAATCTCAACATTGTTTGGTTAAATTGCAATTTTTTTGCCTACATTTTCCATTTTCTTTTCAGGATTTTAGATTGGCCTAGGGCAACCCAGTTCAATGGGCCGACCCTGATTGCAACAGGGTATCAGTAGGGTCCTCATACTTCAGCAAACAAATAAATACGTACTCTCAAATGTGACTAATTTACATGCATTATAATTACTTTATCACTAATTTAATCAAGTTCAAGCACAGAAAACAACTGGTTCTCTTATTTGCACATTGGTCCACAAACTAACACAATAAGAATACATAAACCACACTTATATGCAAGTTCAGTGTACATGAGCAGTAAGACCAAGGGATGGAGAATATTGAATATTGAATGTAATTTGATCCCAAATTTAATTTTTGTTAGAATTTTTAGCATATAGCAACTGTAATCTGGCAAGGTAAAGAAAAATTATTTAGTGTATACAAAATGAAATATGCTCAAAATTATACTATTTCTCTCCTTAAAGTATATATGTCTTTGCATATTTCACATATTTATAACATAGACAACATATTGAAACAACATATGCATATACTCTCATGTTTATCCCATATATCCCTATGGTAGCTCAAAGCTGCAAAATACAATAATAGATTTTACAAAAAATTAATAAACCTGAATTAAGGATCAACCAAATTAACATTTGAGAAAAACGAAAAACCTACAACTTAGAATAAAAATCCAGTACCAGCTTGACTAAATTCCATCAGTAAAGCAACAAAATGTGTGAAAACAGGAATTACTTATAGAGGAATAAGTAAATGTGGCAAAGAAATTTGTGTATCAAAATGTTCGGATAATAATGATAAGTCACTGTGCACAATGAATGGTAGAATGATATAGTGAGAAGTGTTGAAGCAAGCTCTGTTTTGAAAATAAACTACAAATATAATAGTAAAACTTGTGAAGGTAGGTTTTACATTTTTACAAACTAACGAATATATGTGCTTTTAGTAAATCTAGTAGACTAATGAATTTCAAAACCTATTTTCATAATCTCTAAACATACCTCTAAATTTCAGTAATGTATGACGTCTGCGAATTATGATCATGATTGAATTTGGATTTTAGAGGTTTACTGGAAATGAATACTATTAAAATTAGTATTATCAATATATAATATATTTTTTTGATATTTTTTCTTTTTTTCTTTTTGTTTATGACATTACAAACTGGGTCATTGCAGTTACATGAATACAAAATTCAGATTTGTTTACTAATGTGAAAAAAGAAAACACGTACAACCAAATCCAATAAAGATTAAGCATGATTTAGGAAGTAAATAATAATAAGATGCAAGGATAATTTATTTATGTCAAGATAAGTTAAGAAGGAGAAAATTCAAGTTTAATCTATATAAAGGTATAATAAGAATTATCAGCTCTCATAGTTGTTGAATTCTAGAACATGTATAATATTCATACACTTTTGTCAAATCTTACACATCAAGCAAAATATAAACAATTTATTGATAATGTAGTTCTCATATCTTAACTGAAAAATGAACTAAACTCTATGGTGAGAAAGGGTTAGTAAAATGAACAGTGGTATGATGTCACCGAGCTTCAACTTGCTAATAGACAGAGTTTTAAGCAATTAGCAATAGTAATACCAAGCTTCAGGTTGGTTGCTGCTTATACTGCTTTTTGAAAGTTTCACCACATATCATAACTATTTGTTTGTGCCATTTTCATTTTTAACTATAAGCCCACAAAAATATAGTGTCAGCGGAACATAAACTTATGAAAAAAGGCCTTTTTTGTAGCCCATTATTGAATGTTAACAGACTTAATTTAAAAAAATAGGGCTTTTCCGCAGCCCATTCTTGAATGTTTAATTAAATACTATTTTCCGGCTAAAAAAGCTCTGAAGTGGCTTAAAGATTGCATAGTCTATTTCATTGCAGAGGTGCATGATGGCAAGAGATAGTAAATAAACATTAGTGAGTAGAAGAATATCTTTTTGAACTTGAGTGCAGACGGTAAATAAACATTAGTGAGTTTCTCCTGATTGGTTATCATGTAACATGTATCTTGTTTAAGGATTTTTTTTCTTTCTTTTCACACACCATGAAATAATAAAACAACTTGTGCGTACCATAGCCCATAGGGTAGCAATAAGAAAATAGTAAGTTTCATGCTTTTTTAGAATAGTTTGCTTCCAATATCCTTAAGATTTTTGTTTCTTAATATGTAAACCAGGCCAAAACATACCATCCAGTTCGAAATCTTATTATCCTTGGTGCACCATGATGCCATGGATGAAATACAATTTGTACTGTTCAAAGCCAAGTTATGACTCTTTTGCAGTCCTCACCTTTCACCTTGGTGGATGCCAATGAAGAATGGCTTATAAACTGTTGATTTGGAAAGTGCGACGTTAGAGAAAGGGTCAGTAAAACGAACAGTGGTATGATGCCACCGAGCTTCAACTTGCTAATAGACAGAGTTTTAAGCAATTAACAATAGTAATACCAAGCTGCTGTTTACATAAATGTACAAAAATATAATATGTGCACTACTAAACTTTATAAAGGCATTAAATATAATGTAAAAAGTTGCCTCATAATAACCTCATTTTGGACTTCGATCAACCATTGTGATCCAATGTCAACTACGTGAGCACCAAATTTTCACTTCATCAAAAGTTCCAAGTCCTGTTAAAACATAATACGGATCAAGTATGATTGTTGTTATTGTTACTAAATCAAAAGCAAGGCAAAAGAAACTCATTGTGAATATTCTGTAGTCATATAGGCATGCCTCTTTATTTGGTAAGTTTACAAAGAAATAACATTTCCATTTTTTTTTCATTTCTTTAGTTTGAAAATATGCAGCAAAAGAGCTAGAAAGGAGGAGTTCAAGCAGGTAATATAAAAGTTAAGAATTATGAACCTTAGCAAGACGTTGATTTCTGTTATTGAAAGCTGATACCATATGTCTTTTGATGTAATGCATTGAAATAATAAGAAATGACAATAATAAAGAACATATAATATCATGCATATAAAAATTGCTATAAAAATTGTCCATTGTTTATTTTTAAATATGTATCTTTTTCAGCATTTTTTTCCAACAACTTCAAATATGTAAATCAAATTTTAAACAACTTCTCTATTCATAACCTTTATTAAAACAGTCTCTGCAATATGAAGCAACTAAAAGAATATATTAAGTAATATTTCCACTATATAAGTGATTGCCTAAGTACATGGCAGGACTTGAGAAATATATAACAACTTTTTAATCATTTTTAAGCCTACTTTGGAAAGCGCTAGTTGTCTAAAGCTATTTTGGCCAAATAATAGACATCAAATGTCAAGGCAATATTGTATTGAACATAAAAAAATTGTACGCATTTACTATTCTTTATGTGAAATAGTTTGTGATTCAAAATGTCAATAAAATATATTTTCATACTCAATAAGAATTTCGTAAAATGTCACTATATGATTTATGTTCATAATAAATATTTTTTATGCAATGAGTTTTCTTGATGTATGACACATAAGGAAGATTCGAATAATAAAGGCATAACTAAAACGTTGAATTTTGAATATAAAATGACCTAGTCAACACTTTAAAGTTAATGCATATTCTTACAAAGTTTGATTTCCTATTCATACAAACTTTTATTATAATGATGATTAGTATGAAAATTATGCTTGGAAAATTATTTTTAATAATAGCGAGAGCAACAACTAACAACAAAAGTTAACTACACAAAAGAATCATTGTTTTGCTATATATTGTATCCTGATTCGAAGCCATGTCGTGGTGTTTTAGAGCGTATTTGGAATTACATGTGTTGTTAATCCAGTCAAACAACATGACTACAACATAGTTTCATATACAATTGAGCCTTCTTTAGGCCAGTTTGCACGTATATGACAATATATTGGGATTGTAGTGGAACAAAGTTTGGGAAAATGAATTGCAAAGGTCCTGCTATAGCAACACTGTACCCAACTAAACAAAGAAGTTAAACTACAGCGCATATTATATGAACCTGAAGCTCTAAGTCCAGATGAAAACCAATAACTTAGAGAAAGATCACTGTATGACAAATCTATTATATAACATAAAAGTAAAAGTGGTAAGTTAATCAAGGATAAATCCATCATACCTAAAGACGGTGTAGTATACGTTGGTGACAACGGCATTTGGTTGATGGCAACAGCTTCAGTAAGCAGCACCATTCGATTTGCTGATGATAACTACGTCGATTGATTCGTTAATAACATGCGCCGATCGATTTGGGGATCCAACAGCGATTCAATTGAGTTGTGATGAGTGGCATCGATCTGATTGTAATCATGTGTCGATCGATTTGGTTATGAGTAGATTTTGTGGAGAGGGTGGCGGTGTGTTTGAGTATATGAACTCTGATGATGTATCGACATGGCACCTAGGGTTGAGGAAGAAAGGAAGCATAAAATGAGATCCGGAAGAAGCGAAAAGGAATAGAATGAGGAAGCAAACAAAAATGAAAGCGAAAAGAAATAGAATGAGGAAGCAAACAAAAAGTAAAGCGAAAAGGGCAGTTTAGGGAGAAACCGATTTTTGAAGATCGGATGAATTCAAGACCGTAGTTGAATTTAGGGAGGAACACAAATTGGTTGAGGGAGAATGTGAGCAGAAGGAACGAATGCGTTGGAAGGGATGACTGCTTGGGTGCGGACGTAAAAAGGTATAAGGGTATTTTTGTCTTTTCAAAAAGACACGGTTGAAATTAGTTCGCGGAACTTTCATTATTAGTAGTAAAGATGAACACGCACTTCTTCATTGCTGCATAGAATTGCTCCTGTCGTAGAATCAATAGCACTTCTCGCAAATGCTGGATATGCTCTTCCATACTCCCACTATAGATCAAAATATCATCAAAGTAAACTACTACGAACTTCTCAATAAATGGTTTGAAAATCTGGTTCATCACTCTCATAAAAGTACTAGGAGCATTTGACAAGCCAAACGGCATAACCAGCCATTCGTATAGACCTTCCATAGTTTTAAAAGCAGTCTTCCACTCATCACCTGGTCTAATACGAATCTGATGGTATCCACTCTTCAAGTCAATCTTTGAGAACACAATAGCCCCACTCAACTGATCAATTAAATCATCGAACCTCGGCATAGGAAACCTGTATCTCACAGTGATCTTGTTTAGAGCCCGACTGTCCGTACACATCCGCCAAGTCCCATCCTTTTTCGGTACCAATAAGGCTAGCACTGCACAAGGACTCAAGCTCTCCTGAAAACGCCCTTGTTCTAACAACTCCTCCACCTGCCTTCTCATTTCCTCATGCTCCTTAGGACTCATCCTGTAATGTGGCCTGTGAGGTAATGCCGCCCCTGGTACAAGATCAATCTGATGTTGAATATCTCTCAACGGTGGTAACTCCTTTGGTAACTCTTCAGGAAACACATCTCTGAATTCTTCCAACACTGGCTTTACTTCCTCTGGAACTTCAACAGATTCAGTAGCTTCATGTCCAATTAACAAGAACACCTCTGGACTCTCCTCTACTTCTTCAACAAACTCTTTCAAAGTCAACAAAGTTTTCAGCTCCTCAATCTCTTCTGACTTGCTCTCTCCTTGCTGTCTCTTCTTCGGAACTAAAATGATCTTAGTACCCTCAAACATAAAGCTGTAGCTATTGGTTCGACCATCATGCTGTACTGCTCGGTCATACTTCCATGGTCTTCCCAAAAGCAAGTGACAAACATCCATCTCCACCACATCACACCAGATCTCATCTTTATACTTCTTCCCAATAGAAAATGGAACATGAACTCGTCTGTCCACCTTTACCTCTCCTCCTTTCCTTAACCACGCTAACTTGTAAGGATTTGGATGCTTCTCCGTCTTCAACTTCAACTTTCTCACAGCTTCGGTAGAAATGATATTGTCACAACTTCCCGCATCAATCACAAATTTACACACCTTCCCCAGTATAGTGCATGTCGACTGAAAGATATTACTCCTCAACCAACTAGCCTCCTCTTCCTGCTTCGGTGTCAAACATGATCTCCTCAACATTAGATTACATCCTTCATCTCCCGACGCGATATCCCGTTCATCCTCCTCAACTGGACTAGAATAACCTTCATCAACATCCTCACCTTCCACTTCAGCAATCATAGCTCGCCTCTTCGGTTTCGGGCATTCATTACTCTTGTGACCCACTTCTTGGCAATTATAACACTTGAAACTGTTGTTAACCTTTGCCTTCGCAACTTCATTCACAACTGGTTTACTGACAGCTTTAGAAACATTGGAACTCCCACTAGCATCCTTGCTCTGAGTATTGGAACTTGGAAACACACCACCTCCTCGTCTTCCCTGCTTCTCCCAAGCCAACGCCTTCTGGTGCGCTTCAGCCACAGATCTAGGGTCAAACATATTTACCATATCTTGGATTTGGATCCTCAACCCCCCAACAAACCTAGCAGTCAATTGTTCCTCCGTCTCCATAATGTCATTTCGAGCAATCAGTTGATAAAACTCATCAGCATAATCATTAACAGTCTTCGTCCCTTGCCTCAGATTTTGCAACCTCCGATACATGAGTGATTGATAATTGTAAGGCAAGAATGTAGCCTTCATCATCTTCTTCATTTTCTCCCAAGCAACAATCTTCGACTTCCCCATCCGTTCTCGTGTAAGTTTGGTTTGCTACCACCACGCCATAGCTCTTCCTCTCAACCTAGTAGCAACCAACTTCACTCGACGATCTTAACCTCCTTGAAATCAAAGATCTCTTCAACGTTAGATAACCAATCTAGAAATTCTTCATCCTGCATACCACCCTTAAACTCTAGAATTTCAATTTTCATTCCGGACTCCCATTTGTGATCGTACTCTGAATGATTTCTCCCTTGGCTTCGATTTCGACCATGAACACTACCACCATCAAACTCCTCATCAAAATTTGATGCATATCGATGTCGATCATGACCACCAACATCTCTACCACCACCATTTCTACCACCAACATCCCTTCGATCTATATTCCTATCATGATCGTCAACATTTCTACGATCATGATCTTCTCTTCTCTCCCGATCTGAATGTGGTGAAACTCTATTTCCCTCATGGATCGATTCAGGTGAAACCCTTCTTCTACTTTGATTCATTTCAAGCATCATTCTCTCTAATCGACCAATTCCCTCATCAAACTTCTCATTGAATTTATCACTAATTCGTTGCTCCATTTGTTCAACATCTTCTCTTCCATACAAAGCATCAACATTGCGATGGCGTTGAGCTCGTCTCGGTGGCATGATTGAATTTCAAACAAATCTTCAAAATTTCAAACTTCACACTGCTAACACGAACACTTTCCGAACTTTGATCCAAAATGATATGGATCGAAACTCCGAACTTGTTGCAACTTCACGATGAACACGATGAACACCAAACTTCTCAACAATGCAAATCCGATCTCCAAACTTCAAATTCTCGAGACCCAATTCTCCAACTGATGCCAACTTCTTGCGATCTAGCTCTGATACCAAACTGATGCAGCCAAGGAAGCAAATTCGACGATGTAAATCGAATCCGTCCAGGATCTCACACGATTAGCGGAAATAATCGGTGAATCGATGATAAATTGGTGAATTTAGGAATACCCAAATGCCCAAATCCGTTGATCACGAAGATACCGGATTCTAGCAATCTTCGACACGTTGATCGCGCACGATGCCGTGAGAGAAGATCTACAATTCTTCGAACGTTGATCAAGCGCACTTGATTCTGTGAATTGGCTTCAGCAATTGTTGATTCGAGCGCACTCGAATGCCGAAGGTGGAGATAGGAGATAACACTCAACTACCAATTTTAATGGAGGCAAGAAGCACAAACCAAATTTTATTTAAAAATCAACTACTTTACAAATGACACAACACACCTATTTATAGGCTTTCAACACAACACAGGTACACGACTTAACATAGGTCGTTAACGACCTAACACATACGCAACTCAACCTTCGCGCGACTTACAACATACACGGTAATTCACGACCCAACAATAGTGCGACCTAACAATAGTCGACTTAGCAAAGTTACGAGATAGCAGAATTACAACAATACATATGACTTACGACTTACGACCTAAAACAAACAAGTTACAATTGTTCACGACTTAACAACACAACGACATAACAAATACATCTCAACGACTTAACAAATACAACGCGACTTAAAACAATTAACAACCTAAACTTCATGACATAAGGAATGCGACATCACTGGAGGCGGAGCAACCTACGACTTAGAGTTAGGTCGTTCGCGACATCAGTTAGGTCGTTCACGACATCAGTTAGGTCGTTCGTGATCCAAGGCTTGTTCGCGACCTAGTCTCGAAGTTTGCGACATAGGGTTCTGGAACGGCTCCGTCTTCGCGATCTAAGGCTTCGTTCGACTTTAGGAGGAGGAGCGACTCGCTGGAGTTAGGTCGTAACTCGCTGGAATTAGGTCGTTGCTCGCTGGAGTTAGGTCGCGAATCGTTAGGTCGGAGCTTGGTAGGTCGCTGGTGACTTAATGCGCACGATTTATCAGGTTGGGCTGCATCACATATCATCCAGCATTTCCATATTCCAAAATTTTATGTTTAGCATAGTTGCTGATCAGAGTCCCCACTTAAACTTTAAATGATAGTTATAATAATTATGGTATGTATTGTAAACAAATGCTCCTTTTACATTGTTACTATTAAGCATTAGACAGCAATTGTAACTATTAAGCATTTAGCAATTTTGTAGTGTTTATTGAAGTTCTTAACATTTATTACTGACGCAGCGGATAATTCAAAACAATCTTCAATCGGTGAAAGTAGTAATCGGTGGATTGGAAGATACTAAAATGCCCAAATTCGTTGATCCGAAGATGCCGAATTCTAGCTATCTCTGACACGTTGATCGCGCACGATACCGTGAAGAGAGATCTACAATTCTTCGAGCGTTGATCAAGCACACTTGATGCCGCGAATTGGCTTCACGATCGTTGAATCGTGCACACTCGATTGACCGAAGGTGGAGATAGGAGATCACACTCGACTACCAATTGGATGAAAGCACAAAGCTAACAAAGGAAATTTTATTCAAAATCAACAACCCCTTTACAATGACATCACATCCCTATTTATAGGGTTTACAACTCAACACAAGACTTAAGAAAATTACAACACTTCACAACGACTTACAAAACAAATGACATAAGAAAGTAACGACCTAAACAATGCACTAGTTACAACATAAAAGAAACGACTTAAGATACACACACGACATAAGAAATGCGGTATATCATCTTCAGCAACTTAGCGACCTAAGCTTCCAGCGAAATAAGCGGCAACGACATAACTTCGTTCGCGACCTAAGAAATGAACAGCGACATAAGTATTCTGGACGACTTAAGAAGATGCACAGCTTCACGCGACCTAAAATTGGCAGCGACCTAACTGTAGCTTCGCGACTTAAGGAAGCACGACATTGGTAATCTGGAGCTCGCGACCTAACTGCTCGCGATATAAAGATTCGCGACCTAAGACATCAGAAGATTGGCGACTTATCGATTTGCTAGGTCGTTGGCGATCTAGGGCATAAGATTGCGCTGCATCAAGCTTCGACATAAGAAATAGATCGCTCGCGACATACGGAGCTGGTTCGCGACTTGAGGAGGAGGACTCAAAGAGGAGGAGGAGCTTGCGACCGCGACCTAGGAATTCGATTTTAGGCTTCTGCTTGTTCGTCGTTCGCGACTTAGGAATTCAGTAGCTCGCGTCATAGGAGGAGGAGGAGCGATTTAGGAGTAGCTTCGCAGCCTACTGTAGCTCGACATAAGGAGAACACGGCAGCGAGTTAACTGGAACGACCTACTCTAGGGCTTCGGCGATTTGGGCTTCTTCGCCTTCGCGACTTAAGGTACATCGTTCATCTTTAATTCGCGCTGCATCATCCTCCCCGGGTTGAAAAGAATTCGTCCCGAATTCACACTTTCTTCTTCTTCGAGACGCTGTCTTCCATTCATTATCTGGTCTGATGCGGTTCTGGTGATAACCACTCTTGAGATTGATTTTGTCTTGACACTTTGAAGATGTGGCTCGACATAAGGAACGCATTGCGTAAAACAGACGTGGCATTAGGCAGGCGGCATAAGGAAGTGATCTGAGGGAGATGACATATGAAAAAGTGTGGCATGAACTAAGCACTAGGTGCCATATCCAATTCATGTAGCATAGAACTTCATAAGAATAGTGTCGTATACCATATTGCTTGTGCCAATAGGAAGACGTGATATAGAACCAAAACGTGTCGAAAATGTGAGACGATATAAGGAAGTTTAAAATCATGGAACGACTTAGGAAATCACGACCGAAAAAGTGTGAGGACTCATGCTCAGATTCTCGTCTTTCCTTATGTCGTTCAGGTGTGTCATCATTTAGAATCTTCCCTTGATGTGTTGCATCAATTTTCCCTGACTGAAATGAATTCCCACTCGCTTCTCCTTCAACATGTTTATTTTCATGAAATGATTCCAAGCCATTGACGTTGATAACGTCAGCAGTGCGGACATAATCAGGCAATTCCAACTGACAATCATTCTCTTCATCCTGTCTTTTCAACTCTTCTTGTTCTTTCAGATTCTGAAGATCATACGATCCCTGTAGTAGAATAGCATCTGGTACTAGTTCAGTGTGAGGTTGAATTTCCTGTGGTGGTGGTAACTCTTTGGGTAGTTCCTCAGGATATTCGACTTCAGACTCATTGAATTCTGACCCAAATTCCTCGAAAACCTCAAGATCTTCCCTCGCTCCTTGCTCGGTCAACACAAACAATTCATTCCTCATTTCCACATACTCTTCCAACAATAAAAAATTAATTTCTTCAGGCAGTTTCCCAGAAATCTCATCTTCACAATCTTCAAATACTTCAATCTCTTCAGAATTCTCAAAATCAAAACTTTCTCCAGGTTTAATCAACATTGATAGTTCATCACCATCTTTTATTTCACTGTCGAACTCTTTCAAAGATAATAAATCATCTGATTCTGCCTTCTCTTCTGTTTCATGTTTACTTTGTTCGGACTCCTCGAAAACTAAAAAAGTTTCACTTGGCTGGTCTTCCTCCATAAACTCATGTGTCAAGCAAGAATCCTTCATCGTCAAATTATTTCCTTCAACTCCAAACACAATTTCTTCTTCCACACTATCAACATCAATCTTTGGTGGTGATGAATAATCAACTTCTACATCCACATACTTTAACTCAATTTCTTCATCATCATCAAATTTCGATGGTTGATAAAAGTCAATTTCAACAGTCCTCCTCAACAAGTTACCTCCTTTCTCTATTGACAAAACTTCTACTTCCCCTGACAAAGATTCCTCAAATCCTGGCAGAAATTTTTTATCGTCGTCAAATTGTGGTGGTTGATAAAAGTTAACTTCATCAATCCTCCTCAACAAATTACATTCTTCGTTCTCCAACTCGACCTCTTCATCTTTGTTGTCAAACTTTAGTGGTAAGGCTACGAATGATTCTATAGGACCGACCTCTTTAAATTCTTCTAATATTGGCTTAACCTCCTCGAGAGTTTTAAGCTCTTCACTTGCCTCATACCTAACCAAGGTTTCAGCACTACCTTCCGATTCTTCAGCACTTTCGCCGAAAGGTAATGGATTAGTTGGTTCCTCTTCCCTTTCCGGTTCGCTTTCAGTAGAATCATCCACATCCTCGTTTTCACATTCTTCGACAACTAAGGCTTTCATCTTGGCCTCCGTACATTCATTACTTCTAAGGCCAGACTCCTGATAATGATAGCGCTTAATTCGGTCATCAACATTTGTCTTCGTGATTTCATGTACAACTGGTTTGTTGACTCTCTTAGAAACATTTATACTGCAATTAACGCCTTTATTCTGATTGTTGGGGGTTGTAACCACACCCTTTCCTCGACTCCCTTGACTCAACTTCTGCAACTGTTGGTTCACACGAGTTTGATAATTGTAGGGTAAGAAATTTGCCTTCATCATCCTTTTCATCTTATCCCACGTGACAACTTTGGATTTCCTCATTCTCTCTCTGGTTGATTTAGTTTGTTGCCACCAATCCATAGCTCTTCCTTTCAATTTGGTAGCAACTAACTTAACTTGACGATCCTCAGACATGTTGTTGAGTTTAAAAATCTTTTCAACCGTTGATAACCAATCCAAGAATTCGTCTGCTTGTAGACCACCACGGAATTCTGGAATCTCCATATCCTTCCTTGATTCTCGTGTATGACCATTCTCTTCAACATTCCTATATCGATTTTGCCCTTGACCTGGATATCGAAAGTGAACACTATCACCATAACTATCTTCTTCAAACTTAGATGAGCTTCGATGTCGATTCTAAACATTGACTCTTCTATGACCATGCACGTCCTCTCTACTTCTTCTTTCCTCTACTCGACATCTTTCATAATCACAATATGGCTCATGCTCGTAACCACGATAAGCTCTTCTTTCTCCATTCTGATAATCACGATTGTCTCGAACTCCATGATCTCGATTTATCGACAAAGATGATTCTCTTCTTTCTCTATCATAACGTGGCGAAACTCTCCTTTGATTTCAATTCATATCAGACTTCATTCTCTCCACTCTCTCGAAACCCTTATTGAACCTTTCATCGATATGTTGTTCCATCTGTTCAGGATCCTCACTCCCATACAAATCTGCAACACTATGATGACAGTTAACACATCTCGGAGGCATGATCAGATCTTCAACAGATCCAAATACAAACTTCACTTTGGTCCAAAAAAATTCTCGAATCAAACTTCCCTACTTGTTTGAAATCTCACGAACACCCCAAATAAACAAACAACTTAATTTGAACTCCAAAACTTCAAATCTCCAAATTGACGCCCAACGAACTTGGATAAGTTCGTCTCCTAGCTCACGACTTGAACAAAATCTCGCACAAACTTGAACAAGCTCGCTTCTAGCTCCAACACTTTAACTCTCGGCCTTGAACAAACCTGAACTTGAACACTTCACTTTTCTCGACTTTGACTCTCGGCTTTGAACAACAAAGTGATGCACGGCCTTGACTCTTCAATAAGAATTGGCTCCAAGACTCGGCTTAGCTATGATTGGCTAAGTCTAGCTCTGATACCAAATGACGCAGCGGATAATTCAAAACAATCTTCAATCGGTGAAAGCAGTAATCGGTGGATTGGAAGATACTGAAATGCCCAAATTCGTTGATCTGAAGATGCCGAATTCTAGCTATCTCTGACACGTTGATCGCGCACGATACCGTGAAGAGAGATCTACAATTCTTCGAGCGTTGATCAAGCGCACTTGATGCCGCGAATTGGCTTCACGATCATTGAATCGAGCGCACTCGATTGACCGAAGGTGGAGATAGGAGATCACACTCGACTACCAATTGGATGAAAGCACAAAGCTAACAAAGGAAATTTTATTCAAAATCAACAACCCCTTTACAATGACATCACATCCCTATTTATAGGGTTTACAACTCAACACAAGACTTAAGAAAATTACAACACTTCACAACGACTTACAAAACAAACGACATAAGAAAGTAACGACCTAAACAATGCACTAGTTACAACATAAAAGAAACGACTTAAGATACACACACGACATAAGAAATGCGGTATATCATCTTCAGCAACTTAGCGACCTAAGCTTCCAGCGACATAAGCGGCAACGACATAACTTCGTTCGCGACCTAAGAAATGAACAGCGACATAAGTATTCTGGACGACTTAAGAAGATGCACAGCTTCACGCGACCTAAAATTGGCAGCGACCTAACTGTAGCTTCGCGACTTAAGGAAGCACGGCATTGGTAATCTGGAGCTCACGACCTAACTGCTCGCGATATAAAGATTCGCGACCTAAGACATCAGAAGATTGGCGACTTATCGATTTGCTAGGTCGTTGGCGATCTAGGGCATAAGATTGCGCTGCATCAAGCTTTGACATAAGAAATAGATCGCTCGCGACATACGGAGCTGGTTCGCGACTTGAGGAGGAGGACTCAAAGAGGAGGAGGAGCTTGCGACCGCGACCTAGGAATTCGATTTTAGGCTTCTGCTTGTTCGTCGTTCGCGACTTAGGAATTCAGTAGCTCGCATCATAGGAGGAGGAGGAGCGATTTAGGAGTAGCTTCGCGGCCTACTGTAGCTCGACATAAGGAGAACACGACAGCGAGTTAACTGGAACGACCTACTCTAGGGCTTCGGCGATTTGGGCTTCTTCGCCTTCGCGACTTAAGGTACATCGTTCATCTTTAATTCGCGCTGCATCAATTACAGTATAAAAACTTTCGATAAGCATACATTTTGATCGTAAACAAACATACCTAATCAACAATCAACAATTAGACTTCTTGTTAATGCAACCAGCATCCCAATAACGTTCTTACTTTTGATCTCAGAAAAGAAACCGCAAGAAGAACTTATGCATGGTCATATTCTCTATCTCACTCTGCTTTCTTATGTCGGGTTTGCAACATTTTATCAACCATGAACTTGGTAAACTTGACACCTTATGTGATTCTAAAGTGGATGACTTATCGGGTTTCTGCTCCGTTCCAAAGCCACCAAAATGGACACCTTTTCTCCAAATTCCCAGACCATATAATCGTGCCGTGAAGGCTAATCTTAGTCTTTTTCAAGATCTTCCAGATGATTTTTGTAGAAAAACTAGGAACTATCCTATGACCATGCTATATACTGGAAAAAAATCGGCCTTTAAAGGAAGGTTAATATGCATTACTATTTTATCTACCAACTCATAATTACTTTGTGTTTGCAAACAACAGAAAATTGACAAACCACAATTATGTTGTTTATTTTGTCATTTTTTAGTATGTAATTATTACATGAAATTTAGTAAGTGTAGACTGTGTAGTTCTACGGTTTATTTAATTTGTTGAAGGTTCAGTCTGTTATTGTATCATAATAATTTAAGTATCTTAAACTTTTACAGGCTTGGTCCAAAACTTTTTTCCAACTTTGTTGAATGAAAATCACACGAAAGTTGTGGATGTAATACCCGATATAATTCTGGTGAGTAACTAATTTAATATGTATATTTTCTTTTGCAAATGCTAGAAAAGATGTGTTTGCGTTTGATTTTAAATGGCCTTTTTCAATAGAAAACTGCTGAAGATGCTACTGTCTTAAAATAAACCAATACTTTCTTCAACTTTTCCAATGGCTGCTGCTTCTTCTGCCAATAGATGGTTAAGGCCAGAGGTATCCAGTATCTGTTATTTTAGCTTTTTTGTCAGCATGTAAGTTATATTATTTGTACGATTCAAATATGAGAAAAAATATATAACCATTTGATCATTCAAGTTTCCATGCACTTTATGAAAAAAAATAAAGGTTCAAATCATGAACTGGAGCTGGAAAAGGATTGATCATGCTGAAATATTTTTAACCAAGAGTCTATAACAGTTTTTTGCTTACATATACTACATTTATTTTTGCATGCTAACAAATAAAATCAGTAAAAGTTTCTTCATTAAATTTATTAGCTAGGAATATTTATCTGACTACAAAAAGTTAATCTTATGTTAATTTGTTTGTTATATTGTCCTTTGCATACTTTAAAAAATAATTTCAAAAAGATTCAGAGATCATGTATTTATAAACTAATTACTCGGTCCAAACTCCTCCACAGAGTTGATGGTAAATAATGAAATTTTAGATAGTCATGATCCTTCAATCAGATTCATTATCTTAACTAGCTGATAATAAGCTCTTCAATTAAGCTATGTTTATATTTAAATTTGCCAAATTTCTTCCCATGAAATTGTTTCTTACAAAATTTAAGGAGCAGCTGTATATACTATGAAAGACTGAGATTCATGTGATGTAAAATAGTAGTAGTAGTAGTAGTAGTAACGCTGATGCTAGTGGGAACCGTTATCTGTCATATTCTATTACAGAGCCATGTAAACTCGGTCATATTTAAGGGTTTGTTTCCTCTCCGTTTTTTGGTTGTCCCGGTGGTATTGTTGATGCACTCTCTTCTTTCATTCTCTACCAAAATCATGCATACTATAGTATCATGTGTTATACGTCTAGTATACCAAAACAGAGAATAATCAAATATAAACTCGTCGCACAAGTTTATAACTCAGATTTCCACTACACTGGAATTCTGTATTAATTATAATAACAATATGAATGTTGTAAATAAATTACAACAACAGCATTATACTATTTTAAATAAATAGTATAACCAAAATAAAGGATAGAATGTAAAATTCTAACCGAAATATGTCTGAGGCTCGTCGTAACGATTTCCTTAAGAATTTTATTTCCAAATTCTCCCAAGATACAACAGACGAATTCTGCTTGAAATTGTGATGAGTATATCACTCTGTGATTTGAATTAGTATTTATCAGAGGAGAAGAAAGAGATTCGAAATTGAAAAATGATCTGTATCCCTTCCGAACGGTCGTGTCTGCACCCGTTCGCTCAAACAGTCGCGTCCGTACCTCTTCGTACAGGCACATCTGTCTGCTATGCCCCTCTAACGGATCTGTTTCACACCCGCGTCCGTTGGGTCGCACCCGCTCGTGCCGCATCTGTTGCTTCTAACGGGTCGCACCCGCTACTGTTCGCGTCTATGCAACCCGCGTCCGTTCCCGAACAGATCCGCATCTGTTCGTCTGGCCTGCAACTGTCAGAAAGCCCAGTCCAGTTTGCAGTAAAAATATGAGTATCATATTAGACCCGTACCCGGTTTGGTCGGACAGCGGCGGCGGCGCGCGCGTGTGGTAGAGATGCATGATCTCCCTCCTCACAACGAAACATACATTTGGGAGCCCTAGGCCCCCAACCTCCTCATGAGAAAGCTATATTTAAACCAATATAGCTCTCACGATTTGGAGATGTGGGACTTTATATTTCATTCAACTTAAAGGAATTCCAACATCATGTACTGCCATCATCATCATTATCCAAAAAAAAACAAACAGGGAGAAAGAGAGAGACCAGACTAGTTAAACTTATAACAAGATGAATCTGCCTTATGTAGACTGGTATGGATTGGAGAAAACAAGGTTACTACAAAAGGATTAGAGAAAACAACTTATAAGAAGATGTACCACCATCTATATGATTTGCCATTTCCGTGTCAAAAGCAGTGTATTAACTACAAAAGGAATTTTCTTATCGAGTAAATGTACTTAATGGTGAATATGAATTTACAGAATCCCCTCAAAAACAGTAGTTTAAATGGTAACCCAAAACCAATTGCAAATTATAACTATAAATGAAAACATGGCACATAAGTGGAACAACAAAAATATTCAATTGCAAGGGGTTTGATCTCAAGAGCAAAATTTCCAGTTTAAACCGTACTTGTTCAAACAAAATAAAAAACAAGAGAAGAAAAGAAAACGATATTTGCAAGCTTCATAGGTCCTACAGGTAAAACTAGAGTTGAAAATTTAATTGGAGTTTAAAATGTATGATAGCAGATGACAAATCAAGCCTATAGGCCTGCTGTTTTTCATGAATAAGTCATTACTTGTACCCTGAATGGGTTTAAATACTATGGAAAATTTAATGGGAGGGAGCGAGAAAACAACAACCATAATATGTATGGATTGGTTTTGTATCACGTAGGAAAATCAACTTGAATCATTAATAACTAGATCATAGTGTATACATTAGAAGAATTCTTGAACAATCAAGTGGTTTGAATTGTACTTTCAGAAATCAATGTTTTTGCTTAGGATGTGCTTGCCATAATATGCTAAATTGAGCATGTGCTTGGATTATTACTAGTATTGATTTCATTAGTTCAATGCTATGTAAATGTGAGCCTTAAGTGCTATTTTATTGTGAGATTACGTACCCTTTTGTTTTTTACTTTGAAACTATTTCATCCTTCCAGTTTTCGTTGATCTTATTAATCAAATACTGGGTTTTATGTTAATCTTCTGATTATATAAAAATTCAAGTCGACATTGTGAATTGTTTGATCTATTAGCTATGAGATTGAAATAGATTTGTGGAAGATATTGCTTAATTATAATCTTATATTTTCTAAATATAGTACTTGAGATGAAATTTCTAGAAGCAATCTTACCTATATTTCCAAGAGTTATCTTACTTTTTTAATTATAGAGAGAGACCAAAAATCTGCAAAAAGATGATAAGGTGTTAATCTTGAACAAGATAATGAATGCTTTGGCATTGTCAAGATGGCGAGAGAATTGAGGATCTATATATGAAGTCCAGGCATGGTTTTATAATTATGATGATGATGATGATGATGACAAGATTAACTATAGGTTTTACAAAAATTAATTAAGTTTTTAATGATAATAATAATAATAATAATAAATTAGAAAATATTAACCAAACTAAGTTTTATAAAAATTAACTAAATTTATATAACAATAATAACAATAAATTAACTAGGATGAGTGTTTGTTAGATATCAAATTTTATTTATTTTACCAGTATTTGTTTGGGTCGAATGGTAAACAATGAACAATATTTACCAAGTTCATATGATAATAATGATCAAAATTAGTTACATTTATAACAATAACAACAACAATAATAAATTGACTATAAGTTTTACAAAATTTAACTAAGTTTATAATAATAGTAGTAGCAGTAATAATAATAATAATAAAATATTAATCAAGTTAACTAAGTTATATGAAAATTAACTAAGTTTATATAGTAATAATAATCAAAATAAATTAACTAAGATTATAATGATTAACTTCGTCAATATGTGTTGTAAAAATTAAATAAGTTTATTAAAATTAACTAAGTTTATAATAATAATAATAATAATAATAATAATAACAATTTAACTAATGTTTAAGATAAATATCAAAGTTGGTAATAATAATAATTAACTAATGTTTATGAAAATCAACTAAATTTACAATAATAATACTACTAATAACAATAAAAACAACAAAAATCATAATAACAATATTAACAACTAAAAAACCGAGTTTATAAAATTAACTAAATTTCAAAACAATTAACCAAGTTAATAAAAATAACAAGAACACCACCACCACCAACAACAATAATACCAGTACTAATAAATTATAGAATTAACTAAGTTTCATAAAAAATAACTAAGTTTAGAATAACAACAACAACAATAATAATGATAAATGATAAAGCATTAACCAATTTAAATCGATTTTATAAAATTTAACTAAATTTATATAATAATAATAAATTAAATAAGTTTATAAAAATTGACTTCATAATTAAGTTTAATAAGAACTAAAATGGTTTATAAAATTAACTAATTTTATAATAGTAATAAATTTTCCTTAGATGTGGATTAACATATAAGGCCTTAGTTATAATAACATTTGATGTTGGACAATACTTGTAATGACCCGTGAATTTCGTTAACTAAGTTTGTCATAATTTCCATAATTTATAGTAATATGAATGTTAGGAATTAGATGTAGCAATTGAAATTAAAAGTTAACAAATATATATATATATATATATATATATATTTAAAATGAAATTCCAATTCAATAAAATAATGTAAATGTTACGATTTGATCTTTAAATAGAATATGAGAAACAAGAGTAAGTATTGAATAACATGTTATTTATTTATGGTATTGAATAAAAATTGGTAAGCCAATTGTAATTAATGGTAATAATGTGATATAAGCTAATAAATTAGATTTCAATGCAACACCCATTAATGAATGTAATTGAAATAAGATTTAGGTAAATGTATACTAGGTTATAAATCAAAAAGAAGGAAACAAATGTATATATCGAATTGATTAATGAATAAATATACATTGAATAGTAATGGAATGTACAGTTAATGGAAATTGTATAAAATCAATAATGATAATTAGTTGTGCCTTATGGATAATTAATTCCATAACGGAAAGAGTAAATGTATTCATTTGAATATAAAATTGCAATTGGGTAAGGATTGTTAAGTAACAATGTTAATGCAAGGTAAGTGATGCTAAATTAAAGTCAATAATAATGAATAGTGATTAATTCAAAATTTGTAACATATATTTTAAATTACCTGCTTATTTGTTAATAGAATTAGAATTTGTAATAAGTGATAATAAAATAAATGAAGGTTACACTAATGGGAAATGAAATAACGTTCATTAAATGTTGAGTAATCATAGGGTCATATTTATTAAAAGCGTTACTTTAATAATGTGGATTAATTGAGAAATTAATACTAGAAGCATGTAAAGTAATAACTAAAAGGGAAATACGTTATAAATTGATTTTACCTAAATTTAAGTGTAAGTTAAAGGTTGAATTTGGAACTTATCCATTTAATTTGAAACTTATTAGGATAAAATGGGATTCAATTTATAATGAGGGTTTATTTTAAGAAATCGAAATAAATTCTTTAATGAGAGAATTAAGCTACTTTAAACTGACGGGAATTGTTTAAAGAATTACAAATTAATAAGTAAATCAAGAGGGTAAAATTTATGAATTATAGAATTTGAACCTTTAATAGTGAGTTAATTTATTTAGATTATAATAGTTGAATTTATTGCAAACGAATGAACTCAAATATGTAATTATTACTGTAATTTAAAATTTTAGTTGAAAACGGGAAATATTTATGTGATAATTTTAAATCCAATGGTACGCCCTTCTATTTGGAATTATGAATGAAATAATTGTGGGTAAATTCAATTTAATAGAAATTTTGGGAACTAAAATTTATAATTTTGAATATAATGAAAATTTAAGATAGGGCATTTCAATTCAATTGATAAATTATTTTCTCTAGATTGACGTTTAAATTTTGTTTAAATAATTGCAAATGATTGAGAAGTATAAAGGTGATAGGTTGTCAATTCTATAATTGAAATATAAAATTCGATTTAATTAATTTAATTTAATTTTATTTAATTAATATAAAATTTGCCTTTATAGTCACGGACTCGGATTTCGACGAAACCAGTTTCATCGGATCCGTAACGGTGAATTATAATAGTGTTTCAAGTTTCGTAGCGATCGGACTTGTCATTTGATCGTACGGACTCGAAACGCCATAAAATTTATGCAATTGAAATCAATTGAAATCAATTTGGAAAATATTGTTTTTAGCATAACTTCTTCGTGCGATGGAATTTGAACCTGAAACCTTTTCCATTGAGTTTAAAATATTTTAAAACACCTATTTTGATATATGGGTTTACCCAATTTCGTTCCGGGGTCAGAACGGGCTTTTTGGACCGCGTTGGCGTTAGCGCGTACACCTGTTTTATCCATCTATTCTATTTTCAACCTTCTCTATAAATATCCTGTTATAAACCCTAGCCTCCCAAATCTTCATTTGTCCCCAAATTCCAAAATCTAATTTAAAAAAAAAAATTCGAGATTTACGCGCTTCGGGTCGCGCTTGGGGTTTCAAGGGGAAAAACCCTGGAGCTACTTCGGGTCACGAAGAAAATGACTCGGGTCACCGGGTCGTTTTGGCAAAAACTCAGAGCAAGCATCGGG
Organism: Allium fistulosum; assembly: GCA_030737815.1. Taxonomy (NCBI): domain Eukaryota; kingdom Viridiplantae; phylum Streptophyta; class Magnoliopsida; order Asparagales; family Amaryllidaceae; genus Allium; species Allium fistulosum. Next base: position 536,092,681 of record CM060901.1, on the reverse strand, counting down.
TATTTGAGGCGGCGGACCGGGTTGAACTCGAAGTCGAATCAGGACCAGAATTTTCCAATCTTCAAATTTTCATAACATTTGCATACGGACTCGGATTTGAACGCGGTTTCTTTTGTTAGGATCGTATTGAAATTCCAGATCTTTTGACGCTGGTTTGGACGAATTCTAATACTGCAAAATTTTTGGGTTTAAATTGAATTTAAATTCAATTTAAATTCAAAAGGTGAGTGTTTTAACCCACTCACAACTTCTAAGATTTCTTATGTTTGTTAAATTAAATTTTGATGTGATTTAAAATTTATCTATGATTGTTTGGGCATATATTTAATCATCATCTCAGTTAGATAACATTTAGTTAAATTTAATTGTTATTTAATTTTATTATTGCATAAAATTTACGAGTTAAATTTATTTATTATTGCATATAACTGCCAGTTGAACAGTTATTAATTTTTATTGAATATAAACTATTTGTTGATGCCTGTTATATTTTATATGCTTATATTGATGTTTTGTTTAAATTGGATGATGATTGTAATAAATGGTTGTTTATTGTTATTTGGATGAATGGATGCTATATTTTATATTGTATAAACTGCAAGTTATTATGCATTTTTATTTTATTCGGGATTGCGGTTTGAAATGATATATAACCGTAATTTTATTTTACATTGCGGATTGAAATGATAAATATCCGTATCACTTGACCATAGGATAGAAAATTATATACAGGCACCGTGGTCTATATATAAAATATTTTAAGGGATTTTCTATGGTTTGGAAAGAAATATACGGTTTAATAAATATTAAATTTTGATATTATATAAATATTATTTTATATATGGTTAAATTCTAAAATTTAAGCTATGTATGACTTGATGATGTTTTAAGTTTGATTTACGAATATTTCAAGTTTGAGCTTTATTTAAGTAATATTGAATTTATTAAATAAATATTTCTAAACTAAATAATAGTAAATTGAATTAAGGTATATATAAGATTATCATATTTGGTTGGGAATTTTGGAATATTTAAAGACTTGAAATATATCAAAATTGAAATGTTTTATTGAAATTAAGGTATTATTGTTTTTCAAAGTATTTGTTTTCGAAATTGTTATAACTTTGAAAGTAACTTGGTTTGAAAATGAATTTATTTGAAATAGAATTTATTTAAGAATTATCTTTAAATATATTGATTTGAAACCGATTGAAATTTTGAGATTAAGAATATGACTGCATTATGTGATTTGGGTTTAAGATGGTTTTAAAGAATATTTCAAGTTTTATAATTAAAAGTAAGAATAGTGATTAAAAATTTGGATTTTATTTAAATGATATATTATTGAATTTGGTTTTTAAGTATATACTATTTTGAAGTAAATGATATGTTTGAAATAGCAATAATAATTTGGTTTTAAAGTATATACTATTTTGAAGTAAAGGATATGGTTTGAAATGGCAATAATATTTTGGTTTTTGATGTATATACTATTTTGAAATAAAGAATATGTTTTGAAAGGGCAATGATTGTGTTTTTAAAAGTATATATTTTTTTTAAAATGACCACGGTGTTATAATAACGATTGGTTGTTAAAGAGACCGGGATAGGATATGGACATACTCTCTGTCGATACCGAAAACCACTTTGAAAACTGTGTATGCGGTGGAGTTTCCAGAATGAAGTAGGATGGTGGCGACGATCCTAAGGTATGTTACGTGGACCCAACTCCCGTGAGTTGGCATAAGGTGGCTAAAACAGGAGCGATCTCGGACCAATGAGGTAGCACCTCTTCTCGGACACATTTCTTCGATATTATACTCTTACTTGTGATTGATTAGATGGCCATCCTCCGATTTGGGAGTGTTGTTCGAGGTAGAATAGTAGTGGCTGCTATGCGTATCCATCAGTCCGTGTGCGTAATTGGTATATCTACCCTGGCATTGCCTAGTTGTGCCGTGTCACCTACCATATCGAGCTTTACTACGATTATGATTTTAAGATCCGACCGCGTTAAGGTTCTCCATCCCCTTAACGCTATTTTCTATATGATTATACTTTACTGATTAGACACTATTGTATATAGCGAATATTACTACATAGTAGATAGTTTAACGTATCCTTAAGAGATGTGAATCCCGAACATTTCTTAAGTTACTGCACTCACGTTAGACACTGGATATGAGATGTCAAACCCTGTAAACATCTCTGACGCCGTTTACACTCATATTTATTTCATTGATTTAACTTACATAAGATCTTTTAGTTCTGACTCGAGTGTTTTGTCCTTTCAATTCGCTCGGGTCAGCCTGAGCATTTCAGGATTTGAAGGCCCTATTTCTGGAGGACGAAGACGAAGATTTTATTACTACTATTTGTTATATATTCTACTACACCATTGTATTCCGCTGCATTTATTATCATTCTCTGGTATGTGTAACTCTGATATGTATTGTATAAGTATAATCAAATGTTTTGTAAAACAGCTTCATGAACTGTTATTTGATTATTATATTTTATCGTTCCGCTACAAGATTCTATTTTGTTTCTTTTATTTCTCCACTTTTTTTCTTATTGACCCCATAACAATCCGCCCTTCTGTATGGTTTAAGTTGGCACGTGTGTCTGCTTAAGCGTACAAAAAGGTGGGATGTTACATCGGTATCAGAGCTTTGGTTTAGCGATAAACCTTAGTTTTGTGGGGTCTGACTCTTTATTAATAGGGTAGTAATACCCTATGGGAGTCGCTGAGTGTATATATATGAGAGAGCGTATTTGTTAGTGTTATAAAAAGGTTTTAATATTGTGTTAATCGGTTCCGTTTTGTATTTATAAATTCTGGTTGGTGCATGGGACGCTATGACATCAATAGGGATTTCTAAACACTTAATAGGACAGACCGACATAATATTTGTTTTAATATAGGTGAATGAAATAACTTTGCCTATTATATTTTCCATATATAAAAAATATTTTATAAAGATATATATTTGGTTGCTATAGATTGGGTGTTAGGTAATGAAAATATAAATAATAGTTGAAACTAAGTTGAAAATAAAATAAATGAAAACTAGAAATTTAGAGCTTAAGTTCCGGGGTTTTAAAGATTTCTTTCAATTGATTTTGGAATATAATAATAATATCGTTAGAAGTATTTTCTGATATAAATATTTCAATAGAATTTGAAAGAAATGTTTTAAAAGAAATTCCGCAAAGAAATAAGTTGTGCTCCTATTTTTGTCGCTGGAAAATAATTTCGGTGATGGCGGCCGCATCATCGACATTCATTTTCGAGTTTCAAAGTGGGAAGGCCACTGTAGTAGTTTTACTACAAGATTATTTTATTTTAAATTGTTTTAAATATAATTGGATATATAAATTATAAGTATATATATTATCTATTATCTTAAAATGATTTTTGAATAAAACCCGGTATTTAATTCTTAAGTTTCCATTAATAAATAGTCCTAATTACTGAAGTGAATTGGAAGGTAGGTAATTAATAAATTAAAACCTCTAAAGGAAATAAGAGATTTAATGCTAGGATATAAATGGTATTAAATGAAAGTTGAAATTGTAACCTATGAAATAAAGGAAATAATTATTGAACATTAAAATAATTAAAAGAAATGAGAAAACTTGTACAACTTTCAATTTCAGTCTTTAAAAGCATAAATATAACTTACCAAAAATTTATAAAAGTTGAAAATGTTTAATAAGAAAATGTATAGTAAATTGTACAAGTAGACTTATGTAATGAAATATTCAGTAAATTTCTTTTATTAATAAGAATTAAAGTATAACTGTTATGCCAAGTAACTAAAATTGAACATGAATATTATTAATAAATGAATAAATAAAATCAAGTAAATGAATAAATATGCAAAGTAAATTAATTTAAAAATGAATAAATGAAATTAATAAGTATTGATGTTCTAGTTGTTATGGACTTAAATGTTATATATAAATAATAATAAACTTAAGTAATAGGTTGAAGTTACCTTAGAATAAAAGATGAATACTGGGAAAATGACTGTAAAACTTAAGTAATAAATTTACCTACCAAGGAATTGGTTGAATGGATAAAAATAAATGATGAATAAAGAGGAAATCAAACAACAATATATGGAATGAAATTAATAATAATGAACTTGATCTATTGTTGAATTTGTTATTTGTTTGGCATATGGTTGTTTGGGCAAGGATACTTTAATATTGTTTGGATGTAGGAATAATCTATTTAGTTTCACCTAAGACTGCTGAGTGAAGGGTACACTTAGTAGTTTATTCTTCATTCTGTACAATTTAAAGTTATGAACCTGAACAACTATTTCTTTTGTTTGATATGAATGAATGATTGATTTTATGGTTGTATGCCTTGTTGCAAGTGTTTAAATTGTAATAGAATATTATACAAGTAGAAATTTGAAATAATGAAAGTATTCAATGAAATTGCTATTAAATGAGAATTTAATGTTATAAGCTTAAGTATAATTGAAATTTTACCAAGTAAATATAATTAAAGGTAAGTATGACAAATAGATGATTATAAACTTAAGTAATTAAAGTGTAAATAGATGAGGTCATACAATTATAAATGAATGTAATATAAATAAGAGAAATTGTAAACTGAAAGGGTTAAAGTAATTTCTAAATAAAAGTTGGAAGAAATACAATGAAAATAAAAAGATAAACCGTTATATGAATAAAAAGAATCAAACAACAAATGTATGAATGGAATGAATAAGAATAGACTAAAACTATTGCTGAAATTGTTGTTTGTCGTGGTTGTGGTTGTTGGGTAAGGAAACTTTAATTTTGTTGGGATGGATGAAAAATCCATTGTGTTTAATCTAAGACTGTTGAATAAATGATGCATTTGATGGTTTATTCTTCATTCCGTACAATTTAAAAGTTCTGAAACCGAACAACTATTTGTTTGTTGATTGAATGGTTGTTTGTATTTGTGTGTGTATGCTGTTTGTGAAATTGATGGTTGTTGCATTGATTTGTTGTTAGTGATTGAAACCACTTAAATATTTCACTTTATATAAATTGTTAACCCTTTGGATTTAATAAGTGAAATGCAGGTTATGGAAGCAATTGCTACTGTTTTTGGTTCCATAAATTAAACGTAAATTGCGCGACAAATAGGTACGTTTCGGATTATGATTTATAACGCTATTTATATATATTTTCCCGTGTTGGGATATAATATTTTGGATATTATAAGTGATATTTTGTTATATTTAATATTATATTTTCTCCCGAGCCTCTCCGTACAAAGGAGACTCCGCCGAAATTTTTCGAAATTTTTGGGACTTAGAAAATTATTTTGAAATGTTTTTCCAAACTTTATTCATTTAAGTATAAAAAGATATAATGATTAAAATGGGTAAATTTTATATAAAGTAAAATTTTTTGTAAATTAGTGTTTATAAGTTAATATTTTGAATAAGATGTATTGTTTGTCTAATTCTTCCTTCTCCCTTCTTTTTCCTTTTCGGGGACGAAAAGTTTTGAGTGGGGGAGAGTGTAACGACCCGTGAATTTCGTTAACTAAGTTTGTCATTATTTCCATAATTTATAGTAATATGAATGTTAGGAATTAGATGTAGCAATTGAAATTAAAAGTTAACAAATATATATATATATATATATATATATATATATATTTAAAATGAAATTCCAATTCAATAAAATAATGTAAATGTTACGATTTGATCTTTAAATAGAATATGAGAAACAAGAGTAAGTATTGAATAATATGTTATTTATTTATGGTATTGAATAAAAATTGGTAAGCCAATTGTAATTAATGGTAATAATGTGATATAAGCTAATAAATTAGATTTCAATGCAACACCCATTAATGAATGTAATTGAAATAGGATTTAGGTAAATGTATACTAGGTTATAAATCAAAAAGAAGGAAACAAATGTATATATCGAATTGATTAATGAATAAATATACATTGAATAGTAATGGAATGTACAGTTAATGGAAATTGTATAAAATCAATAATGATAATTAGTTGTGCCTTATGGATAATTAATTCCATAACGGAAAGAGTAAATGTATTCATTTGAATATAAAATTGCAATTGGGTAGGGATTGTTAAGTAACAATGTTAATGCAAGGTAAGTGATGCTAAATTAAAGTCAATAATAATGAATAGTGATTAATTCAAAATTTGTAACATATATTTCAAATTACCTGCTTATTTGTTAATAGAATTAGAATTTGTAATAAGTGATAATAAAATAAATGAAGGTTACACTAATGGGAAATGAAATAACGTTCATTAAATGTTGAGTAATCATAGGGTCATATTTATTAAAAGCGTTACTTTAATAATGTGGATTAATTGAGAAATTAATACTAGAAGCATGTAAAGTAATAACTAAAAGGGAAATACGTTATAAATTGATTTTACCTAAATTTAAGTGTAAGTTAAAGGTTGAATTTGGAACTTATCCATTTAATTTGAAACTTATTAGGATAAAATGGGATTCAATTTATAATGAGGGTTTATTTTAAGAAATCGAAATAAATTCTTTAATGAGAGAATTAAGTTACTTTAAACTGACGGGAATTGTTTAAAGAATTACAAATTAATAAGTAAATCAAGAGGGTCAAATTTATGAATTATAGAATTTGAACCTTTAATAGTGAGTTAATTGATTTAGATTATAATAGTTGAATTTATTGCAAACGAATGAACTCAAATATGTAATTATTACTGTAATTTAAAATTTTAGTTGAAAACGGGAAATATTTATGTGATAATTTTAAATCCAATGGTACGCCCTTCTATTTGGAATTATGAATGAAATAATTATGGGTAAATTCAATTTAATAGAAATTTTGGGAACTAAAATTTATAATTTTGAATATAATGAAAATTTAAGATAGGGCATTTCAATTCAATTGATAAATTATTTTCTCTAGATTGACGTTTAAATTTGTTTAAATAATTGCAAATGATTGAGAAGTATAAAGGTGATAGATTGTCAATTCTATAATTGAAATATAAAATTCGATTTAATTAATTTAATTTAATTTAATTTAATTTTATTTAATTAATATAAAATTTGCCTTTTTGGTCACGGACTCGGATTTCGACGAAACCAGTTTCATCGGATCCGTAACGGTGAATTATAATAGTGTTTCAAGTTTCGTAGCGATCGGACTTGTCGTTTGATCGTACAGACTCGAAACGCCTTGAAATTTATGCAATTGAAATCAATTGAAAATCAATTTGGAACATATTGTTTTTAGCATAACTTCTTCATACGATGGAATTTGAACCTGAAACATTTTCCATTGAGTTTAAAATATTTTAAAACACCTATTTTGATATATGGGTTTACCCAATTTCGTTCCGGGGTCAGAACGGGCTTTTTGGACCGCGTTGGCGTTAGCGCGTACACCTGTTTTATCCATCTATTCTATTTTCAACCTTCTCTATAAATATCCTGTTATAAACCCTAGCCTCCCTAATCTTCATTTGTCCCCAAATTCCAAAATCTAATTTCAAAAAAAAAAAATCGAGATTTACGCGCTTCGGGTCGCGCTTGGGGTTTCAAGGGGAAAAACCCTGGAGCTACTTCGGGTCACGAAGAAAATGACTCGGGTCTCCGGGTCGTTTTGGAAAAAACTCAGAGCAAGCATCGGGTATTTGAGGCGGCGGACCGGGTTGAACTCGAAGTCGACTCAGGACCAGAATTTTCCAATCTTCAAATTTTCATAACTTTTGCATACGGACTCGGATTTGAATGCGGTTTATTTTGTTAGGATCATATTGAAATTCCAGATCTTTTGACGCTGGTTTGGACGAATTCTGAGACTGCAAAATTTTTGGGTTTAAATTGAATTTAAATTCAATTTAAATTCAAAAGGTGAGTGTTTTAACCCACTCACAACTTCTAAGATTTCTTATGTTTGTTAAATTAAATTTTGATGTGATTTAAAATTTATCTATGATTGTTTGGGCATATATTTAATCATCATCTCAGTTAGATAACATTTAGTTAAATTTAATTGTTATTTAATTTTATTATTGCATAAAATTTGCGAGTTAAATTTATTTATTATTGCATATAACTGCCAGTTGAACAGTTATTAATTTTTATTGAATATAAACTATTTGTTGATGCCTGTTATATTTTATATGCTTATATTGATGTTTTGTTTAAATTGGATGATGATTGTAATAAATGGTTGTTTATTGATATTTGGATGAATGGATGCTATATTTTATATTGTATAAACTGCAAGTTATTATGCATTTTTATTTTATTCGGGATTGCGGTTTGAAATGATATATAACCGTAATTTTATTTTAAATTGCGGATTGAAATGATAAATATCCGTATCACTTGACCATAGGATAGAAAATTATATACAAGCACCGTGGTCTATATATAAAATATTTTAAGGGATTTTCTATGGTTTGGAAAGAAATATACGGTTTAATAAATATTAAATTTTGATATTATATAAATATTAATTTATATATGGTTAAATTCTAAAATTTAAGCTATGTATGACTTGATGATGTTTTAAGTTTGGTTTACGAATATTTCAAGTTTGAGCTTTATTTAAGTGATATTGAATTTATTAAATAAATATTTCTAAACTAAATAATAGTAAATTGAATTAAGGTATATATAAGATTATCATATTTGGTTGGGAATTTTAGAATATTTAAAGACTTGAAATATATCAAAATTGAAATGTTTTATTGAAATTAAGGTATTATTGTTTTTCAAAGTATTTGTTTTCGAAATTGTTATAACTTTGAAAGTAATATGGTTTGAAAATGAATTTATTTCAAACAGAATTTATTTAAGAATTATCTTTAAATATATTGATTTGAAACCGATTGAAATTTTGAGATTAAGAATATGACTGCATTATGTGATTTGGGTTTAAGATGGTTTTAAAGAATATTTCAAGTTTTATAATTAAAAGTAAGAATAGTGATTAAAAATTTGGATTTTATTTAAATATATTATTGAATTTGGTTTTTAAGTATATACTATTTTGAAGTAAATGATATGTTTGAAATAGCAATAATAATTTGGTTTTAAAGTATATACTATTTTGAAGTAAAGGATATGGTTTGAAATGGCAATAATATTTTGGTTTTTGATGTATATACTATTTTGAAATAAAGAATATGTTTTGAAAGGGCAATGATTGTGTTTTTAAAAGTACATATATTTTTTTAAAATGACCACGGTGTTATAATAACGATTGGTTGTTAAAGAGACCGGGATCGAATATGGACATACTCTTTGTCGATACCGAAAACCACTTTGACAACTGTGTACACGGTGGAGTTTCCAGAATGAAGTAGGATGGTGGCGACGATCCTAAGGTATGTTACGTGGACCCAACTCCCGTGAGTTGGCATAAGGTGGCTAAAACAGGAGCGATCTCGGACCAGTGAGGTAGCACCTCTTCTCGGACACATTTCTTCGATATTATACTCTTACTTGTGATTGATTAGATGGCCATCCTCCGATTTGGGAGTGTTGTTCGAGGTGGAACGGTAGTGGCTGCTATGCGTATCCATCAGTCCGTGTGCGTAATTGGTATATCTACCCTGGCATTGCCTAGTTGTGCCGTGTCACCTACCATATCGAGCTTTACTACGATTATGATTTTAAGATCCGACCGCGTTAAGGTTCTCCATCCCCTTAACGCTATTTTCTATATGATTATACTTTACTGATTAGACACTACTGTATATAGCGAATATTACTACATAGTAGATAGTTTAACGGATCCTTAAGAGATGTGAATCCCGAACATTTCTTAAGTTACTGCACTCACGTTAGACACTGGATAGGAGATGTCAAACCCCGTAAACATCTCTGATGCCGTTTACACTCATATTTATTTCATTGATTTAACTTACATAAGATCTTTTAGTTCTGACTCGAGTGTTTTGTCCTTTCAATTCGCTCGGGTCAGCCTGAGCATTTCAGGATTTGAAGGCCCTATTTCTGGAGGACGAAGACAAAGATTTTATTACTACTATTTATTATATATTCTACTACACCATTGTATTCCGCTGCATTTATTATCATTCTCTGGTATGTGTAACTCTGATATGTATTGTATAAGTATAATCAAATGTTTTGAAAAACAGCTTCATGAACTGTTATTTGATTATTATATTTTATCGTTCCGCTGCAAGATTCTATTTTGTTTCTTTTATTTCTCCACTTTTTTTCTTATTTACCCCATAACAATCCGCCCTTCTGTATCGTTTAAGTTGGCACATGTGTCTGCTTAAGCGTACAAAAAGGTGGGATGTTACAATACTATTATATTCAATAAAGTAATGCATAATGTGTAAGTCATGATTATAAAACTAATACAATGTTAAATATATACACAACTAGCATAACAAATAAAAAATACAAAATTTGATTAATAAATTAGGATCAATTTTTGACTAAAATATAACCTTTATTTTACTTAATAAGCACTTGAATCTCTTTTTATTATTATGAGATCCCCATCTCCACTTATGTTGCTGCCTAAGCTTTTGAATATAAGGACAAAGATTAATAAAGAGGAATCTCATACATGATAGCCCTTATTTATCACGTCAACTAATAAACCACTATAGTATATTAAAAGATAAATCATGCTTTTCCTAATGCTCATAATTTAACTAATAAAACCACTGTTAACATGCTTCGGTTTATTTTTTATGTTTTCTTATCAAATTGTTATTAATTTGAAGTATAGGTTTTTAATAAAATTAGAAGTCCCAATTTGTTCTTTACTGTGTTCGATTCAACAGTTTTAATTGAACAAGTTGGTAAATTAAAAGTTCCTTAGCAAAATCAATGCTTGAAATTTTGTCAACTATGGGTACAAGTCATTAGTTTGAATTATTACAATTGAGTTCTCAATAATAAGTATTTATTACTTGAGCTTATGCAGTTTTATGCAGGAGAAATAATATTGTTTGGATGACTAAATCTTCATTTTCACATACCCATAGCATGGTGATTGATCGATCAATAAACCAACTCCTCAACATTTTGTAAACTATTTTATTCAGCTTGAGGTTTTGTTAACATATATTAGTTGGTTTAGGTTTCTAAGAAATTCATATTTTTTGAATGCTACCAACCTACCACTGCTATTTTGTTTGTGCCTAGATTCTTTTTTTCCTTTCTTGAAAACTAACATGCAGATTATTTTTGGCTTTCCTATAAATAATTGAAACTAAAGAAATTTATTAATGAGCCATTTATATTGTTAAATTTTGCGAAGATGGTCTTGAGTTCTATGAGAAAATTTATCTTCAAGTAATATATGTGTGCAGTGTTTTTGGAAAGGACATACAAGAAGTAATATGCTTATGCATATGCCAATTTGTTGTTGTACAATGCTATAATTACTTGATGCAAATCATTCATCTAAAATTTATCCTCCTTTAACCATCACATAGTTTCTATTATGGTAAACTTCCAAATAGTGGTGCTAATCAGGATCAATGACATCAATTACATACTTCCTGTGACCATGTCTTATATGAATGTCAACATTGTCTTGCATTGTTATATTAAATGTAGGAATTATGAGTATGGGTGCAATTAACGTCGTTCTTGGAACAAGTTCATCTAACCAGTTATTTTAAATATATGAGCAATCGGAAGGGTTTGTGAATTTATTTTTCTTTTCACTTCCTTTTCTCTCTATTTTTTTATAAAATTCAATACATCTGGACTTTCCACTTTACATGCACTATTTCATGCGCCCATCTTTGTGCTACCAATTCCTTTCCACCAAAATGCCTATTATGCAGAGTCTTATATATCTTGCATTTTGATAGGTTGTTGACGCAAGCCAAAGTATGAGAGATTTTTTATTTTTACCAACTGGTCTTTTGAGAAAAAGTATTTCAATATATAAAGTAGTGAATGCTTTCAAAAGTATTTATTTCACACTTTACATTACGGCGCCGCTATTGTTATAGACAACCCGTATTTTTTAATAGAATCACCGAATCTTTTCTTTAAAGAGGTAACATACGTGCAATTATTCTACTATGGGGTGAGAAATTACATGCCAAAGAATCTTACAGTCCCAAAAACAATCTGAACATCCCCATATACGAATATAAAAAAATCATTGATCTTGGGAGAAAGAGTCCCCAAGCTTTGCTTGAGTCATGCAAGAAAGGTACAAAATTTAGTAATGTTGGAGGACTCATGCTTATTTCATCAACTGAACATTTTTAGGTCCCGTTGAGTTTCTTTTTGAGTTTTGTGTTTTGCATTTTCAACATTTGTTACATATTATGAGGATAGCGAAGGAGAAATTTAAAATTTTAGGCCATTACAACGACGACGGAGGGACTAAGTTAACTAAGGCTTATAAAAGTTAAATGAGTTTTATAACAGGACTACTATAATTCTTTTTATAGTAGAAAGAGAAAAATACTACTATAATTCTTTTTACATTATAAAATACCATTCAAGATTTTTTTATTGTTTATTGCCATTTAACAACTATGATTTAAGGTTTTTCATTTAGATGTTTTTTTGCTATCTTTAGTAATATATTACCAACTATATTGTTCACATTTTCTTAGCTAATACAAAATATGAAGCATGTATATACTTCCATATTTCTTCCATCTTATATTGGAGAAACCAAATTAGACATTTGAAAACACTTTGGCTACTTCGGCTATTTTGATATTTGAAGCTATTTCGATTGGGATCCCCACTTTTGCTATAATAATTTCTTCCACCATTTCATGATCAGGATGTTTTGGAACTAACATCTTGTTTGAAACTTTTGTCACAAAGATATCTTAATTTGAGGCCATTGTGGCCATGTTCGCTCAGTCCTCAGTTTTAAACTGAGGCCACCGTGGCCTCGGTTTGAACGGAGGCCACCGTGGCCTCGGGTTTGAACTGAGGCCACTGTCGCCTCTGTTTGAATTGAGGTAACTGTCGGCCTCTGTTTTAAACTGAGGCCATTGTCGGCCTTAACCGAGGCCACGGTGGCCTCAGATCAAAACGGCCTCGGTTTGAACTGAGGTCACCGTGGCCTCGGTTTGAACTGAGGTCACCGTCGGCCTCAGTTTAAAACTGAGGCCATGTTCACTTCAGTTTTAAACTGAGGTCTTGTTGTCCGCTTCTGTTTTAAACAAGGGAGTGAGAAACTCTAGTAAAATGTATATTCCAGGTATTGCTGAATACATGTGCATAACTGTTTTAGATATTCAGTGCTATCGAAGAAAAGAAATGCCTTTAATGTCTGTTAATCAAAAAGAATTAAAATACCATCTGACCAATTCTAGATTTTACCACCTCAAAAATCCAAACATGTCATTGCATATATGAAATACTTAATTTCAAATTATCGTCCTTGCATATTTGCTTGTTTTATTTAATGTCCTTTTATTGTTAAATCATTTAATATCACCTTGATTACTATTTGTCATTCTTTTTAGTATAAATTTCAATCTAAAATGATATTAAATGCATGTAGGTACTTATAGAAGAAGCTGAAGAAAAGAGGAAATTTGATGGTAGTTCTAGTGGTAATGGTGAAGTAGAAGATATTGAAAATGATTCAATTGCGGAAGTTTTTTGTTCCGATAGAAAGAAAAATTATTGTAGAGAAAGTTATTTGGGTGGTTGAAGTTCTTGAACCAGATGCACTAGTTTATGATAGTCCTCAAAATGTAATGTACAAGCTATGTGAATTTTCTGATGGAGGCTTCGTTATATGGTCAGAGTTTCGTATTCGGTATTTGTAGACTTTAACTATGAACCATGTCTTATCTTTTGTTATTACAATAGGTATTAGTATGGAATTGGTAAACTATGTATTGATAACTTAATTATGTATTGAACTTCTCTTTTCTTAATTGATACTCTGTTTATTATTGATTATGAATATTGTTTATTGATATTGATTGGGTTATAATTTGCTAAATTAAGATAATATTTCATATTAAATATAGTCTACATTATATCTTTTAACATTCAAACTATTATATCTTTCAACATTCTCATTACTGATAATTGTTTATTTGTTTGTATTTATTTGTAACGCTTATAAGCGTTGGAAGATATTTCTTCCCAACGCTTATAAGTGTTGGAAAATATTTCTTCCCAACGCTTATATGCGTTGGAAGATATTATTTCTCAACGCTTAGAAGCGTTGGCGAAAAAAATCTTCCAATGCTTATAAGCGTTGCAAATAAATGCCCACGTCCCTATAGCGACATATATAAGTGTTATCGAAATTCTTGGCAATGCTTATACTCGTTGGCAATCCTCTGTTTTGGTGTAGTATTATATTAACTTCATACCACTGGTTAATTAACTGATTAAATAGTTTGGGAATTCTTATTAGAAAGAACATGTTTTTCTGTATTACTGAATAAAACAAGAAATCAACACTGTAGGAAAGAGGTTCAGGTGTTTTGTTGCATATATAAGAGGACTTCTAAAAGATAATGATTGTGATAAAATTGAACGGTTCTAAGCAACTTTTGTCAAATGTGGGGAAGTGTATACATAATAAAAAAATTAATATCACGACGATTGACAACAACACACACATTTAACTAAATAACTCAGAGTTAGCGACTTACCATCTTAAGATACATTACGCACATTGCAACAAGAAGGATGACGCATCGATAACATTGGAGAAGCATAATAATTTTCTATAACAGCAAAAAACTGAACTATGATTCAAAGTGATGGTTAATAGGAATGCTTGCAAAGTATATCAACAAAATGCAATGTTACATGAACATTCCTTACTACAGAATAAAGGACTCATTGTTTTTGAAATCTTTTGAGCTATCTTCTACTCCTCATTTTGAACCCTGTGCAAAGTGAGCAATATTACTTGTAACTATAAATTGTTATGGACTGATTATATGCATAAATAATGGCGATATTTTAGTATGAATAACTATACCTAATTTAATTTTGAGAGAACGAAAAATAGAAGATTTGCATAACATGTTTACATTCTTATGATATAACATGATTCAATATATTATATATACTAGGGTTCATATGTAGTCAAGTCTCGGTTTTGCTATTTTCTTTGCCTAAAGGTTGTCTTCCCCTTTCCTTATCATAATTAATTTTAAAAACAAATACATGGTGTATACTGTATATAAGAGTGCATATAATACCTGGACTTTTCTTACTTAGCTTCTGTAAATTGATTGCACTTGGTCTGTTTATGAAAACTCGTTCATTTTGATTTAAGATTTAAAGAACTCAAAGTTATAGACCAACTCCAAACAAATCACCAGTGATAACAGCCATGTACATGATTACAAACAAAAATGTTAATTTTTCTACGGCTTGAATTGAAATATACCATATATATAAATCATCCATTACAATTGTTGCATCGGATTCCCAATACATTGTATTTCATAGAAAACTAACACATACAAATTTTGAGTTAGATAATGTAACATTCTAGGGCCTGTTTGGTTTCATTTTGTGTTTTGTGTTTTTCGTTTTCAACATTCATAACAAAAAATGAGAATGACGGAAGAGAAATATAAACTTTTTGGCCATCGCGACAACGGTGGAGAGGCGGCGGAGGGGATGGAGGGACGGTGGAGGGAATGGATTGTTTTTCATTCTTTTGTTTTTTCCCTAAACACAAATCAAAATAAATTTGTTTTCTATTTTATATTTTAGGTTTATTTTTCAAATTGGATGTTTTTCAAAAATTTATGCGTCGTGTGCACGTTGTTTGGACGAAAACGAAAAACTAAAAATGACAAACTAAACGGGTAAGTTTCAGTTTTGCTGCTTTGTGATATTCTCCAACTTTGAAATATCATTATGCAAGGTCAAATCTAAGAGCCATATCTACGAGATTGGCGTTTATCGTCTTTTGAAGAAAATACTTAAGTTGGCCAGAGTTGTTTTGTTTCATGGACCAATCTATAAGTTTTTCCCAAAGAGATGGATTCTCTACAGCGATAGGTGAGCAACAATCAAGTAAAAATTTCATAGCCTTTGGTTTATCACCCTTTGAATCATATATGTTACCGAGCAAATAGTACATCATGAGTAAATGCTGAAATTCCAACAATTACTTCTAGTAAAGTAGCAGCCTCATCATAATTTCCTGATGCATTATAAAGTGTGGCATCACCAATTTTCCTAGCAATGTCAGATTTTGGCCTCTTCATTGTTTCACTTTTCTTTCCTTTCCTTTTTGACCTTCTACTTTGGTGGCCAGAATAGAAATAGTCATCAACAATATCCCTTGCAGCTCCCTCCATGTCCTCTTTCAGCCTTTTAGTTTGCTCGTCGTAATTCTGTGACTTAGAAGGTGCCTTTCTTTTTTCCTCAGCCAAGGCTTCATATTCATATGTTCGAACTGTTAGTAAATCTCAACATCATTACCAGAATTATTTAAAGCAAAATCAAGTGGATCCATCTCTCCATTAAACTTGATACTATAGCTCTCGTTGTCCTCCTCCTCTTCATCCTATTGATTTTCATCTTCGTAATCATCTTCTTCCTTGTTAGTGTCCTCGTATGTAAGGGTATTCTCAATATTTTCCTTTGTATCCATGATTGTATTTGCTTCCATTTCGTTTGAAACATTATCTTCAGGGCTCTCCATTGATGGATGTTTTTGTTTCTTCTTAGTCACAAGCTTCAAATTGGTAAAGAATTGTAGTGAGAAGAAGATCCATAATTTGATAACAGTGAGTGTTTAATTTATATAAATCTTTGTAAATATACACCAAATACAAACATAGTGTGAAAATTTCAAGCCTATTGCACTTACAAACCTATAAATACATTGGTTCTGAAACAACCCATTGTCCTATACACAGCAAAATTTTCATCTAGTATATCAAGCATGTATAACATAAAGGAAGAACACCGAGTGTGACAATTTCAAGCCACAAGTCGACTGAATAGAATAAGACCGCTATAGTCACATGCTGGTCATTCAGTTGCTAAGTACAACTTATAATTATAAGCTATCACTTGATATTTCCAACTTGTAAAAAGTAGAAAAAAAAAATCACTCATTGTAATTATCAATTGCTAAAATAAGGTTTCATGAGAGAAGAAATTAGAGTGCAACATAACAAAGTGGATCGTACGGAGTCTAATCTTCTCCTTCATGAGGCTCACAGAACTCGCCTTCTAAAGAAGCTGAGATCTATAGTGTGCTTTGTTTCCCCTATTGCGCTAATGCAGACGACCCACGCCTTGTGGAAAGCATCAGTCAATAGCTGGTCTAATCCATATGACAAAGAAAGCCACTGAGTGGGGGAAAAGCATCAGTAAATAGCCCTCTACAGATTGACTCTAAAGATTTCCTCTTGTGCAGGATCAAAAAATGTTGAAAGAACAAGGCGACCATAGGGAGCATAGAAAATTCTATGGCAAGGACGTCTCGATGCGAGTCTCATATGTATATCGAATTGATAGAGAGAGTCTCACACTAACCAACCAACTAAGATGGATTCAACTGGTTGTTTGGGTGCCGAAGATATGCGAGATCGTATGTGGGATTATTCCCCTTATTGATGCATTGGCTCTACGAGCGAAGTGCCAATAAGCGAAAGCTACAGCTTCGTATCGACCAGTCAGTCGGCATGGGAGGAAGAATTGATTGAATGCGGGAAAATACAATTAAGACTTAAGTATAAGTAATAGGCATTCTTTTTTTGGAAGCCTTCATATTCGACTTCATCGGATGCTTACTACACGTAAGAATCCTATCGACACATCCGCTGCGCCCCTTGGTCCCACCCGTCAACATGCATTCTTTTTTCATTCTATAGGCATCCTCTTGCTTGGCCTTGGCTTTCAGACTTGACACCTTTCTTGGCATCTCTCAGCCAAGACCGCTAATGCCGAATCCAAGACCTCTAGCTGATTCCAATACCTGGTTCACGCTTGACAGCTAGAGCTAGTCTTCTTCCCACTGACCACTACTAATAAGATAAGACGAACCACTACCAGTAGTCCTTTTTCCAACAGATGGGGTTCAATAGTTGCTGATTTCTGAAACAGCTTGTTCTATCACAGCTTCTTCAACTCAACCACCCCCAGGGTAGTAAGTAAGGTAGCAGGAATAGATCTACTAGGCCTTGAGTCGGGTTTGAGAACTCCTCTCCCCCCTCACTACTCTCTTTGGTTCTGGCTTTAAGAGGCCTGTAAGGGGATCATTTTCACTGAAAACTCTTATCTCGGTCTCAATATTAATCTACTGCTTGGCTTAAACAAGTGACCTCTTTTCTTTCATCTATGAGAGAATGTCTCTAATTCACTCTCGGATCTAACTCTCTTTCTTTTTCTTTCGGGCTTAGCCTAGCCCCGTGGGAATAGTTAGTAATTGATATCCATATTCAAAGGTTCCACAAAACAAAAGCGCTAGACCCCTGGTCCTTTACTTTAATCAACAAGGCTGCTTTCCCTGCTAACCCTTCTCGCCAAGGAAAGAAGTCCAATAGCAGCTGATCTTAAATCAATAGAATACGCGAAAGGTTCAAGCGACTCTCTCATTTCTCCATCTGCCATCCATCCAATGAACATTTCCGGGTCACATTTGACATTCCATATATTACTAAAATTCCCCCGACGAGGTGAATGTGTTTTCAGTAGTGCTCTAGTCTAAAAGAAGACCTAGTTCTCGCCCGGTGGCCGACTAAGCCTGTGGCTCGGACGACTTTTCTGCGTTGAAAACACTGTCATCTAGCTACATATAATCCCATCGCCTCTATTTGGAGATAGATCATCCGGGGGAATTTTCACTATGGTAAAATCTTAAGAAAGCTTCGGCCCTTCTTACTTCCGTCTATTCCGCCTGACAGGTATCCAAGACAATCCATCCTCTATCCACTTCTTGATGCCCCCGTATACCTAAGGGAATCTCACAGAGTAGGTGGAAACCGATCCATTCTATTTGCCGATCCCCGTTACGCGTAACACATCGTAGTCAAAGGAAAGAACTAGTGATTTCATGGGCCAAAACCATGCTTTAGATTTCCCTAGGGACCAACGAGTCGACGATCAAGCTGTCGAGTCCAAGTTGTTGTTGAATCAAGCATAGTGCAAAACAAAGGCCTAGGTATGCAGGGGCAGATTTGCTATTGTTAGTATATATGCGTGTGATTCGACATAAAATAAATAAGTAGTATGGAAAGAATAATGTTTGAAGAGGGCGGATATACGCAGTTTCTTAAATTACTACCCCTCTTAATTAGCCCAATGTATGTACCAGGGAACCTATAGTGCCTATAGTTGTATACCCACCTTCGGGCTAAGAATTATTCATACCTCCCTCATCAAAGGCAGCAGTTTAGCAGCAGACAACAAATATTGATGTTGAACAGTCATTTGATATGCCAAAAGATGCAATAATTGGAAAAATTACTAGACAGTTTTAGGGTGGACTTGTTTTAACTATGCCTAAAATTGTGATTAGTGAAGAGCTGAAACAGTCATAAAAGAAAAGACCTTATCAAATGAAACAATAAACGAGCAAATATCAAAGCAAGATGCAACAAAAGAGGCAGAGCTGAATCAAGATGAAGAAAAATATGAATAAGAGCCGAGTCAAGAGATACGTCATACAAAATACGATGGCTAAATTATTCAAATTTGTCCAATGAAATAGGACAGTTTTGCATGTTTGTATATACTTTCCCAGTTCTAACACTCGAAATTTGTCCAGTAAATAGTAAAATTCTACATATGTATGTATGTATGATTTTCTTAGAATAAACCATACATTACCAATCTCTTCACGACCAATATAACAACAAAACAAAATTAAACTTTCTTATTCTTTTTCCACACTTGACATAAATTGGCTACCAAGGAGAAAAAGACCATCACCTTGCTTAAAAATCACTTAAAGAAATCAAAACAATATGCAACGACCCGGATTTTTAGTCATTTGATTTTGAACATTTAATTTATTTTAAATGTTGAATTTGAAATGTAAATGGAATTTGAATATGAAGTTTATTGATCAAATAAGTGGAATAAGATTTAAATTTCAAATATAACGATTTATCGTAATACAAAAATGGTGAATAATTGAATTTAATTGAATATGAATCGAAATGATTTCTAATGGTGATATAAATTCAATGTGAATTAGAATTTAGTTAATAAGTTTTTAAAACCGAAATTTCAAGTGATTTCGCAAAATTTTGAAACCGTCGATTTAATCGAAACGTTTAAATAGCGATCCAAGGCACAGTCTCGGAATTCGACGAAACCAATTCCATTGGATCCGTAATAATGTATTATTATCGGCTTTCAAATTTCACAGCGTTTGGGTTTACCATTTGGTCGTGCGATCTGGAAACGTCTGGAAATAATTTAATTGAATTTAATTTAATTTAAATAGTCAATTCAAAAGCTATCTTGCTTATACAATCGAAATAGGCCTCGAGATTTGTTCCATTGCGTTTGGAATAGCGGTATAACATTAGAAACGCCAAGCGATACGCCTCAATAGTGGTTCGGAATTTTGAGATATTTTGAAGATAATATATATATTTATAAATCAAATCGAAGTCAATCGTAGCCGACCTAGCCCGTACCGATCAGCCACCCTATACTCTAAATCATGCCACCCATTCGATTTAAAAACGCGCATGCTCCTTTCTCCTCCTTCTCAAAATCAAAATCGATCTTAATAAAAAAACACGAATTCAATCGTGTATAGAGGCGAGCGCGAGTAGTTCCAAGTTGCGATCGAGCGAGGCAACCTAGGGCGGGGGTGGGGGAGTCATCGCGAGGGGGAGAGCAGTGGCGGCGCTCACGCGCGATAGTTCATGGCAGTTCTTTGGTTGCAGTCACGATAGGTTTTGTGTGTCGGATCGCAAGTGAGTCGCGTTGTGGGAGCGGAGGTCGAGGGCTTCAGTGCGGCCGGAGTTGGGTGGCGTTCGTCACCTCTGGCGATCGATTTCTGGTGAAGGCTGCACTTTGACGATGACGAGGCGGCGTTGGAGCAGGTAGGGTCTCGGAGAGTGCGACATCAATTTGTGAAGTTTGGAGTGTTTCTGGTCAGTGTACGGACACGGAAAGGGGCAAAGTCGCGACCTAAAACTCGAGGCTGGGTGCGAGCATGATTTCGTGACAGAGGTAAAGATTGTTTTCATTTAGCTAAGTGAATTAAGAAATTTAGGGTAATTTAAAATTAATTGATTTTGTTATATAAACTAGAATGTTAATAAATTTTATAACTTCTTCATACGAGGGTCAAATCGAACGGAATCAGTCGAGTTGGTTCATAGCTGTGAAATCTACGCATAGAAATTGGTTCGGGATTTATTGAAGATAGCTGGGATTTTAAATTAAATTGAACGCTGTTCAATTTAATTTAAAATTTGAAACGGATTGCAAATTAAAAATCAAGGTGAGTGAAATCTTACTCATTTGGATTATTGCTGTTAATTTTAAAATGTAAAAATCATTTATTGATTGATTGGATGAATTGAAGATTTTTAATATCAGTTGGATGTTATATTATATATATAGTAGTATATATCAGTAGTTGGATATATTCCCGCCGTTGGAGCAGATGAGACCCTATGCGCCCTGCATAATAGCGGATGACCATTTATTACCGCGATATCCAGCCTCGAAGCGGGATTGGTATTTTACGTTGTCTAACATCTGTGGATGCAGGGAAATAGGTTGAATGGATCCAACTGGATTCCTCAAAAATATATTAATTGTTCATATATATTGATATATGATGTGTGTGAATAAATCTGCTATAGATTTTGTTGTGATTGAATTTTGGATGCTATAGTAGTACTGGCCTTAATTTTGGTATTTTAAATACCATAAATATTATTTCTGAATTTTTAAGGAATTAAAAGGAGATTTTGAATATAAAAATTATTATACTGAAATTTGGACTATTTAAAAAGAGATTGGTTGAATAAACAATAATTTGATTTTTGGTTGTACTTAACTATTCGAAAATTGTTTAAATAGAGATTTTTGAAAATAATTTATATAGGGAATTTTTCAATGATATTATGAAAAATATGAAAGGAGTTGAATCAATATTTAAAACAGATTTGTAAAATAAATGGAATTATACGAGAATGGATTTATAAAATGGAATTTTATAAATGAGATTAGTTTTACAAAAAGTGAAACTCAAAAGAGTTATAAATTTATAAACGATATTTATAAATAAAGGAAAACAATATCAGATGATAATTTAGGAATATAAGTTCATATGGGGAATTTATATTAGGATATGGAAATTGGGTTGAGGAAAATAGTGGATTCTATTTTTGAAATGTGGAAATGGTTAGGAGGTCGAAATGAAATCGATGTGTGTGAATCAAGTGGAATTTATAAATTGAATTGGTTATTGAGATTTTAAAAATATATTTTTATTATTAAAAAATTAAGTTGTTTCTAAAAGGAAAATTTTATTTAAAACTAGTTAGCATTGAAATACTTCGGAAAAATGGATTTTTCAAATATTTAATATTAATTGAAATAAATTCTAAATTTTTAAAACCAGTTTTAAAAATTATTTGTTTAGTAAAAAAAAGAGTGGAATTGAGTTATTGATGTTTATTTATAAAATTTTGATATTTTGAAATAATTGTTTAAACACGTTCTTCAAATAAATTACTATTCTTTAAAAATATTTATTTTATATATACAGAGATTTAGAAAGTGATTGGAATTGATTTATAGATGCTCTCGAGATTTTAAACGGGGTTTTAAATTGATGAATGTGAGTTTATAAGAGGAAGCGTATAATAGAATTTTGGAAACTTAAGAAAATTTCCGAAGAGTTAAAATACAGAAACTTCAGAAATGAGTTAGAATTCATAAAAGAAGTTAGGAATGGCTAATTGGAATTATTGACAAGTGAAAATTGATTTTGGAAATTTTAAAAGAATAAATCAATGGGTTCCGAGACTTATAGAATTTATTTTAAGTAAGGAAAAGGGGTTTATAATTAATTTGTAAGGAATTTTGGGAAATATGAAGTATAATGGAATATTTCCTAAGTATCAGAAATGAAATAATTTTGGAGATATACTTATAAATATTTCCTAAGTATTGGACTGGAAGGATTTGAAATATTTCCACCTCAAGAATATTATTATAAAAATATTTTCAAAGTATTGAAATGGTTTAAAATATCCTGTTATGAATATTAGTATTCGAAAAGGTTTTCAAATATTGAAATATTGGGAGAGACTGAATACACACACACACACACACATATATATATATCTTTGTAAAGATATTTTGAAAATAAATGTTTGAAGATTTATAAAACAAGGCCTAGTGACTAATTGTGGATGTTATTTGATAGTTAAATAACCGACTATCAAATTTGGCCCAATTCTTTGATCGTTTCGAAGAGATCGAGATCAGATTTAATTATCTGAAAACCACTTCGATCCGATTTGTGTGTTACGAATTGTGATATCTACCATATTTGAACCGGTGACACGAGGATTTTCAGAAAAATCTTGTGGAAAGAGCAAAAAAAAGATAATGGAGATGGTGATCTTAAAGGAGATTTGGTTTGTCCAGACTCAAGATAACTTGTATGGATGAATGCTATCATTGCATCGTTGCCTGGAAGGCAGTGTTAGCATTCCAAGAATAAATGTTATTCTAAAAAGTAATCATAGCCTTAAGCCTCATCAACCGGGAATGACTAAAACAGAGAAGATGCAGCAGGGCTAAGTGGGTCGCACCCAATTAGGTTATGTTATCACTTTTCTAGATACCCTCGGATATAAAATATAATTTTGGATATGATTGTGCATGGAAAAGTGAGAGCTCGATTTAGAGTGGGAACACCCGAGGTGATAACATATTCGGTACTATCCAGGTTAGGGGTAGGCCGGTCCGATGTTGGAAGGGATCGTTAGGTACGATCTCGGTACATTTTTCTAGAGGTGTACTGTGACGGGCGATACCCCGGTAGCCCAATTATTGTATGGAATCCAATATCCACTACGAGCTTGTACGGTTTTGATTATGTCCAACTATGCTGGAACGTGAGATGCAAGCATTTTAGCTATTTTCTAATTTACTTTCTATAAACACTATTATAATATCCGATGATTTTGATATCAAATGTTTTGGTTATCGTAAGGGAAAAACCCGTCGTGTTGATGTGTGGTGTAGTCTTACGAGATACCTTTGTTTTCAAAGGATTTTAAATAATAATAATAATAATTCAAATGAGTGTGTTTTCTCACGCTAGTTTTCCAGACTGACTCGGGTGTTATTTTATTATAATGCTTGGGCCGGACCGAGTATTACAGATTCAGGTTAGAGTGCTTTGGAGCTCAGGAGACGAGCTGGAGGATTTCAAACGTATATCACATACTTGATTTTATTTCGTTGTGTGTGTAGACTTTATAGTTAGCACTGGTGAGTGCAAGTTATTATAACTGTCCATATTGATGTATTGATTGTTGTACTCTGATGATTGTATGTATATTAACCTGATACAGTTTCTTTTGTACAAGATCTGTTATTATATATTATATTTTGCTCCGCTGCGATTGTGAGATTGTGTTGTTTGTTTCTTCTTCTATCTCTTTTTTCTTTATCCCTAGCAATCGGTATTTCCGGCACTTGAATATCCAGCATGTTATATAGTGAA
The DNA here is from genome assembly GCA_030737815.1 of Allium fistulosum. Taxonomy (NCBI): domain Eukaryota; kingdom Viridiplantae; phylum Streptophyta; class Magnoliopsida; order Asparagales; family Amaryllidaceae; genus Allium; species Allium fistulosum. The sequence goes on along the minus strand of CM060901.1, from coordinate 536,067,984 downwards.
CGTATTTATGTCGATTTTCGAGAGTTGAAAATGACTAGGCCGCTACATGTGGTATCAGAGCTGAAGGTTAAGCGAGAACCTTGGCTTTGGTGGGGACTACTCATTAGAGATAGGGTCAGTAGTACCCTAGAACGAGTTTGAGTGTAATAATAGATATGAGCGCGTATTTGTTAGTGAATATAAAATGTTTTATATTGTGTTGATTTATCGGTTGAGTGGTATATAAATTCTGGTCAAGTAGTGGGACGCCACTAAATCGATAGGAGTTCCTAAACACTTGAACACGGTAAACCGACAAAGTATGGTTTTGAAGCAGGTATATGAAATAATTTTACCCAACTATATTTTGATACCGAAGAAATAATTTTTTAGAAATTATTATAGTAAATTTGGAGTGTTTGGTTGTTATTATTTTAATCAAACAAGATTAAAATAATTGAAATGGTTTATATAACCAAAGGGAATTTCAAAGGGTGAAATTTATGAATGTGATTATAACTAAAATTGGATTCATACCAGAATTTGGAATCCCGGAAGCTTTGAGAAATATTTTAAATGGATTTGAACTAAGTATTTGGGAATTCTGAAATCTCGAAAGTTTTGAAAATGTTTTCCAAAGTGGTTGAAGAATAATGGAGTATTAAATTTGAGATATGTTTGAATAGAAAAGGTTTTAAATGGGATTTTGAGGTGATAAAGCACTAAACTCACTTCAGTCGCTGGAAAATAATCCTAGTGATGACTGCGCTGCATTATCAGTATTCATTTTCGAGTTTCTAAGTGACTGATTGCTACCGAAATAATTTGAGATGGAGATGGTTTGTTAAAAACAAGAGTTATATATTTATATATATCTATGATTTCAAAATGATTTGAAATAGAATCGGGTGATTGAATTCTGAAATTTCCATTTAAATGAGAAGTGAAAACCAAAAGAGAATAAGTTTTTGGAATAAAACTTAGGAAATGTGAATTTTGGTATGAAATTAAAATTTAACTTATGCAGGTTAAATAAATTAAATTTGTAAAAGGAAATTGTAGGGATTTGAATTTAACTCGAGCTAAGTTAAATAAAATGGAATTGGATTTGAATTGAATTGAATATAAAGTAGGAATTGTAAAATGATAAGTTATGATTATTGAATGGAATTAATGAAGTGAATTGATGGAATGGTGAGTTAATTTAAGAAAAGTCAAATGAAGTGATTATATAATTATTATGAGTTATAAATCTTGAATGGAATATACCTTAGGTGAAAAATTTATGGAATTGTGAATAAATAAGTTTAAATAACTTATAAATCTAAGGAAATGGAAAAGAAAACTGGATTAAATAGGTTAATTGATTTGTAAAAGGAATGGAAATTGGAATTTGAATTATAAATTGGAATTGAACTCAAGTCAAACCAATTGAAGTGATTTTTGAAATAAAAATCAGATATTGAATTATAAAATGGAAGTGAACTAATTTGATAAATTAATTAGTTAATTGAATATAGAAATGGAACTTAACCTGGTTAAGTAAAATGGATTGTGGATTGAAATTAAATGTGGAACTTGAGTTATAAATGGAATTCGACTTAAATGTAAGCGAATTAAATATATTTTGAAATATAGTCGAATAAAATCAAAATGGAGTAAGAACTTCAGTTTGGAGTGAAATAAAATGTAAATTGTTTTGAAGGAATTGGTTATCAACTTAAGTAATTATTTTGGTTCACAAATGAATTTGCATGGTATTGAATGTTGTTGATATAAAATGGGATAAACAAAATCTGCTCGAACAGGCATAACAGCTCGAATGGGTGCTAAAGGTACAGTGCATTTATTCATTATATGAGGCTGTAGTATTATGTTTTCTGTTAAGTAGTCTGAGTAGTAGTCCAGTGTAAATTTGCTCAAGCAGGAGTTTAAAATTTGAATCTGTTCCATACAAACAATTTAAGCAGCTAAGGTTATGAGATGAAACTGGTTGGTTTCAAAATTAACTAGCGAGTATAATTAAGAACGGCTCCTTTCAGATTTTATAAAAAAAATGAAAAGGTTAATTTGGTTCTATTTGTTTGTACACTTTGGATTTTAAACTCAAAGCTGCCATCTGAGAAATTCCTACTGTCCTTTATTGATATATTAACTTGATACTTTACCGAAATACCAATTTACTGGCCCCTAAAGGATTAATAAATTCTTTTGACATTATTCTTGAGCTTTGCATGCATGACATATGCCAAAGGCTGTCCCTGGGACAAGGTTGTCCCTTTCAGGTTCAGTATTTTACCAACTTGTTGATTCATAAAAAACTATTTTGTATATTGAAATTATGGTCTTGAGGTATAAGGAAGATGGGCCTTTGGTCTTTAATGATTAGTTACGAAATTGAGTTCTATCTATTAGCCAAATTTTCAAAAAAAATTTCAAGTTACATCCAACAGCCATATGGTTATTATTCCAAGGTCTGGGCTTGTCTAGATTTCCTTAAAAATTATATTTTCCCAATTGTATGGACTTTATAATTATGGATTGTTTAAAATAAATCATCGGTTTTCGGTTGCTGAAATATATCTGATATCTCATCAAATGCTATAATATCCTTCTTATTTTAGCGCGCATAAATACATAAACTTACATAATCGTAGAATCGTATCCTCACAGAAATCAAATTCCATGAATATATTCCATGAATTTGTATAAATCGATGATCTAATTGTTTAATTTTCGATAAATATCAAATTTTAGATTTTAGGTTCGAGTTCGAAAATAGCCTTTTCACAATGCGAGGGAAAGGCTGCGAACATTATCGACCTCCCCAGAGCCCGCTATCATGCGGGAGCCTCGTGCACTGGATTCCACCCTTAATAGAAAGTGAAGAAATTGATTTAAAACCAATTTGAAACAAATATGATTATAATGTGTGTGAATATGAATTGGATGCAAATGAATTGTTTGTGAATCACTTGGAATTGAATGAAATGGTATATGGATCGATTAAAAGCAATTAAATTAGTATCGGAACCTTATAATTGCTTATAAATATATGTTTAACATGCTTGGTTATGCAAAGTATGTGTTAACTATTTAAATAAATGAAATGTTATTAAATTTCATGTTTTTGGTACTTACGGGTTTAAATCGAGTAAGTACAGGTATAGAGAGGCTATTGGGCTAGATTTGGGTTGCGAAATTGCATATGAAGTAAACTCGCTTGCTTAATAATGCTTAAAAATGCTAAATAAAGGTACGTTTTCGGATTAAATACCGTAATGAATAAATATTGATATATATTGTGTTTTTCGACTGTGTCGGTCGATGTATATATTTTTATCACTCTTGTCATATTGCAAAAGGCTCTCCGTACAAAGGAGACTTTGCCAAAAAAATTCGAAAATTTAGGATGTTAGAAAATTTTTGTTAACTAAAAAGTTGATTTTTGAATTGTAACTGAAATAAAAGGTTTTTGAATTAGAAATGAAAACAAATTGTTTGGAATGTAACTAAAAGAGTTGGGGAAATGGAACATCAAATTTTAACTAAGTAGGTTTTTGAAAAAGTAATGGGTTTGGATCATTCGTCATACATTAGCAATTTCGAGAACGAAATTCTTTTAAGGGGGGAGGAATGTAATGACCCAGATTTTTAGTCGTTTGATTTTGAACATTTAATTTATTTTAAATGTTGAATTTGAAATGTAAATGGAATTTAAATATGAAGTTTATTAATCAAATAAGCGTAATAAGATTTAAATTTCAAATATAACAATTTATTGTAATACAGAAAGGGTGAATAATTGAATATGAATCGAAACGATTTCTAATATTGATATAAATTCAATGTGAATTAGGATTTAGTTAACAAGTTTTTAAAACCAAAATTTCAAGTGATTTCACAAATTTTTGAAACCGTTGATTTAATTGACGCGTTTAAATAGCGATCCAGGGCACAGTCTCGAAATTCGACGAAACCAATTCCATTGCATTCATAATAATGTATTATTATCGGATTTCAAATTTTATAACGTTTGGGTTTATCGTGCGATCTGGAAACGCCTGGAAATAATTTAATTGAATTTAATTTAAATAGTCAATTCAAAAAGCTATCTTCTTCATACAATCGAATTAGGCCTCGAGAATTGTTCCATTGCGTTCAGAATAGCGATATAACATTAGAAACGCCAAGCGGCATGCCTCAATAATGGTTCGGAATTTTGAGATATTTTGAAGATAATATATATATTTATAAATTAATTCAAACTCAATCGTAGCCGACCTAGCCTGTACCCATCATCCACCCTATACTCTGAATCATGCCACCCCATCGATTAAAAAATGCATACGCTCCTTTCTTCTCCTTCTCGAAATCGAAATCAATCTTAATAAAAAAACACAAATTCAATCGTGTACAGAGGCGAGCGCGAGTAGTTCCAAGTTGTGATCGAGCGAGGCGACCTAGGGGGAGTCATCGCGAGAGGGAGAGCAGTGGCGGCGCTCACGCGCGATAGTTAATGGCAGTTCTTTGGTGGCAGTCGCGATAGTTTTGGGTGTGGGATCGCACGCGAGTCGCGCTATGGGAGCGGAGGTCGAGGGCTTCAGTGCGGTCGGAGTTGGGTGGCGTTCGTCACCTCTGGCGGTCGATTTCTGGTGAAAGCTTCACTTTGACGATGACGAGGTGGCACAAGATTGCAAGCAGGTGGGGTCCCGGAGAGTGCGGCATCAATTTGTGGAGTTTGGATTGTTTCTGGTCAGTGTACGGGCACGGAAAGGGGCGAAGTCGCGACCTAAAACTCGAGGCTGGGTACGAGCATGATTTCGCGATAGAGGTAATGATAGTTTTCTTTTAGCTAAGTGAATTAAGAAATTTAGGGTAATTTAAATTAATTGATTTTGTTATATAAATTCAAATGTAAATAAATTTTATAACTTCTACATATGAGGGTTAAATCAAACGGAATCAGTCGAGTTGGTTCGTAGCTTTGAAATCTACGCATAGAAATTTATTCGGGATTTATTGAAGATAGCTGGGATTTTAAATTAAATTGAATGCTATTCAATTTAATTTAAAATTTGAAACGGATTGCAAATTAAAAATCAAAATGAGTAAAATCTCACTCATTTGGATTACTGCTGTTAATTTTAAAATGTTAAAATCATTTATTGATTGATTGGATGAATTGATGATTTTTATTATCAGTTGAATGTTATATTACATATATAGTAGTATATATTAGTAGTTGGATATATTCCCGCTGTTGGAGCGGATGAGACCCTATGCGCCCCGCATAATAGCGGATGACCCTATATTACCGCGATATCCCGCCTCGAAGCGGGATTGGTATTTTATGTTGTCTAACATCTGTGCATGTAGGGAAACAGGTTGGAGGGATCCAACTGGATTCCTCAAAAATATATTAATGGTTCATATATACTGATATATGATGTGTGTGAATAATTCTGTTATAGATTTTGTTGTGATTGAATTTTGGATGCTAAAGTAGCACTGGCCTTAATTTTGGTATTTTAAATAGCATAAATATTATTTTTGAATATTTGGAATTAAAAGGAGATTTTGAATATAAAAATAATTATATCGAAATTTGGACTATTTAAAAAGAGATTGGTTGAATAAACAATAATTTGATTTTTGGTTGTACTTAACTATTCGTAAATTGTTTAAATAGAGATTTTTAAAATAATTTATATAGGGACTTTTTCAATGATATTATAACAACCTGCATATTTTACGATTATATATTTCAATGTTTTATTTAAATATAGCATCGTTAGTTGAATTAAAGTCCGAAATGTGACTTTTTGTAAACAGTCGAATCCGGACACGAGACCACTTTCATTGAGTTCAAAACGATGTTTACAACTTGTTTAAGTATAAACATTGATATGTTTGGAGTTGATTAGGATTTTGGTATTTTTATTTGTGCTTTGGGTTGTGTTCTAGCCCACTAACCCAACAAGATAACCCAAACCTTCTACCAAAATACCTCTCACTCCACTCCTCTTCATTCATACCACTCATAATTTCTTAACACTCAAGCTAAAGGAAAAATGGGGGAAAGAGGGGAGATTAGAAATTCCTAAGCCTTAGATTCTTAGGAAATTAAAATTCAAGTTCTAAAATCAAGGAGAAGCTTAGGTAAGCATCCTCTTCATCTTCTCCATCTCAATTCCTCTTCAATTCTTGATTTTTCCTATAACCTAACTTAGGAAAATCTTTGCATGTGATAATAGGTTGAAGATCTTTGAGGTGTAGTTGAGGAGAAATCAATCTTAGCTTGTTTAAGAGCTTCTCATTTCTATTTTTGGGTTTTAAAGGTGAGTTCTTGAACTCACATCTATGTCTATAGCTTTCATTATTGTTAGGTATGAATTCCTAACATCTATTTCTTATTCAATTGCTTTTGAATTGAATTGGTTTGGTGAATTTTCCAAACTTGGTATTTTGAAGTCAAAATCTATAAAAATCCTCCTTTGGATGTTTGGACATGCTGTTGGGGTGTATTGAAGAGCCTATAGGGCTGGGTTCTCACTTGGCATAAATCCCTAGCCACCGTCGCTCATTCAATCGCTTCCAAATTCGTTTGCCCATCTTTGGGCTAGGCAAATTCTGCCCTGAGCTTCAGCTCATACGTCTTGGAAAACACTCAGACGTCTGAGGCTTAGGAAATAAAATTTCAGAACCCAGGGTCAGACGTCTGAGGTTCATCCCCAGACGTCCGAGTGACCTGGAACAAATTTCCAGAGCTTCAGCTCAGACATCTAGGAAAACCCTCAGACGTCTGGCGCTGTCAAATTCTGCATATTTGCCTATTTTTATGTGGATTTCCAATTTTTATCGATTTATGATGATCTGATTAGTTATTGTCATTCATTATCGATTTTGATGATTTCTTTTCTGAATTTTTGGTGTTTCCATTTGATGGATTCTGTTTGTACCAAAATTGGGCACAACACTCTTCGGATGTGTTTGAAGAGATAAAATGAAGAATATAAATGGAAAATGAGGAAGATCTAACGAACACACCAATTGATAAACAAGAAAATCACACAGAAACACACAGATTTAGAGTGGTTCGGCGTATGTCCTACGTCCACTATGAATTGGCTGACTTTTATTGATTTTTTCTTGCTAGTTACAACGAGTTACAATAGTAAAATTCGAGTACAATAGTTATTTTGGCAAAGTCTGGATGTAGAAGAGCCAAAAGTCCCTTTTCAGTAGGTCCTGGGCTGCTATTTATAGGCATAGGCAGCAAATATCTCGCTCAGATCCTGGAAGACCTCTTCTCTCACGTGGGTGGGCCTACGCGATCGATTCCCGGTCATTTGAACTCGATCCGTGATCGATACGAATGGATTTCGCATCGATCAAGATTTGTTCCAATCGAGTCGAGATCGATCATGAATAGTCTTGAGGTTGCACGCAAGCTCCTGTGAAAATTTGGTGGCATTTGGACTTGTAGATCTTGAGTTATGATCGATGCAAGTTTGGATTTGCAGAAGGCTGCTGAGTTCGCATCTCTTCCGTTCGCATCGATCTGTTCGAATCGCTTCCAGGCAAGTGCTTGCTAGGTGATGTAGCGCTAGCTTTTTGGATCGATCCACTTTTTATGCCAAGTGACCGAGTCCTTAAATGTGCCTTGTTCGTATCGACCCAGGATATTCCCTTCGTATCGCTTATTGCTCTCAACTTCGTATCGATCCCTCGCACCCAACTTCGTATCGATAACTCAGAGGCCATTTCGTATCGTTTATTGGATGGGGTGTTGATTTCATATTGATCTGTGGCCGATCGATATGAAGCATGTTTTGCAGTGGATCGATACAAAGTGGACTCACGTGTTACTGCAGATGGATGCAAAGTGGGTGAGTTTGGATGGATACGAAGCGGGTTTGCCTGGATGGGTACGAAGAGAAGCTTGTCTACTGATGGATGTGAAATGAACCGATGCGAACAGAGGGATACGAACAGAACGCTCTTCTGGATGGATACGAATAAAACGATGCGAAGGAGGCAAAATGATGGATACGAATGAGTTGATTTCCTTGGTTTGCATCGATCATATTTTGAGCATACGAACTCCGATCGACTTGAAATTTGGAATGTTGGTTTTCATAGCTTTACTTATCATATCATGTCAATTGTAGCTTGATCCGGACTTGTGCAAAATTTACCAGTATCCATAGTGACCCATTGTATAACCGATCTCCAGGACGAACTATCTTTGGTTTCTAGTTAATTTCTTAGTGTCACGGCCTTGCCAAAAGGTGGGATAACATTTGCCCCCCAAACTACGTCTTGTGTGAACATGATGTACTTTGAAAAGCTGCAATCTTCATTCTGAAAAAGTTTGATCCAATATGTTGAGTAGCTGTTGTCTTTTCGTCGAAAGATGTAACGTTTGATTGATCTTCAGCAATATAAATAATGAATTGTTGACTGCCAATTATTGTACTGTGCACTGTTGTAACTGAGTATTGAATGATAGCAAACCGTTGTTCGTTGTTGTAATTTTCACCAGGAGAGCATTCAACTCCTGTTAATTTTGAAAATTGGTTGTTAGTCCATCATTCATGTACGTTTGTTGACTTGACTCCCGTTAACGTTCGCAAGTTCATGAGTTGTTGTCAGGTTTTTTTTTGATCGAGTTTCGTATCGATCCTCTCCTAGACCGACGTGAAATTCGAGTTGTAACAACGTTTGATGGTTGTTTTAAGTCCTCCCGTCGTATCGATCCTCTCCTAAATCGATTTGAGAAGTTGGGATGTAGGCTTCATATCGATGGCTATCGATGCAAAGTAGTTGGCCTTTTGAGATGATTTGTATCGATGGATACGAATTTGTTTGGAGTCTCAAAGCGGTTCGTATCGATGGATACGAACTTTAAGGTTTTTGAACAGAAGGATACAAAACTGGCACTTCGTATCGGTGGGTTGTCGATGGGTACGAACAGCCTCATCCTGGACTGATAGCGGTTGGATACGAAGATGTCTCTTCGCATCGATAACACGAGAAACTGTTTCCACCGGTCATTTTGCACTGGGAGATGAATCGGCATTTCCTTTGGGTCGAATCGATATAAATACTTTATGGACTTAGAAATTTTTTACTTGCCATCATCTTATTCCCTGCCTTCGTATCAATATAGCACTCGAGAAAAAAGAAACATCTTCGTCCCCAAATTGAATAGCTCTTCATTCCTTCGAACCGACTATTTAAATTAGGTAGCTAATCGATCAATTTTACTTTAAAATGATGAGACTCGTGTTTCAACGCCATTCCATTCGTGTTTGTGGTCGATTCCGATAATGCCAAGGCTGAAATTAGGCCGGAGCTTGGTTAAGGAAGGTCGCGATGGCGTTCGTGTTGATTGGAGAAGATGAAGTATGGAGGGATACGAGGTAGAGATCTGTATCTATGATGGATGGTAGACGAGTTCGTATCGATCCGGACGAGACAACACTTCGTACCGAATGAATGAATTACTTCGTATCGATGGATAGTGGGTATTCGTGTCGATCATTTAGTGATGGTCATTCATATCGATGCAAAGTGATCGATGTGAATGCTGGACCTGATGATCGATACGAATTAGAGGACTTTGATTGATATGAACTGAGTTTTGGGTGACCGATATGAAACGCCGTTCTAAGATCGATACAAACTACTGCCTGCCATGACTGATACGAACTCATCCCTAGTGATCGACACTAGTACACGCCGTGATGGATACGAAATCCTTTACAATCGAGCATTTGACTCCGACGAGCTTCATTCTTGCATATCTAGACTTAACTGTTAAACTGCATATTTAACTGCCCTTTGAAGCTCGTTGATGGAACTATAACTTGACAAAAATTTGACGAAAATTAACTTGAACCGATCTCCAAAGTCTGAATGGCATGGTTGTGATGGTCAGCGATGACGGTCGCTCTGGTTAAATCTCGAAGTCTTATCGTTTGAACATTTCTTCAATTCTGTAGAATTTTTTAAGTATTATGTAGCACTGCACTGCACAACACATTCATGCACTTCACACTGGGGGACACACGGGCTCATTATCATATAATGATGGTTTTTACTGAGTTGATTAGCTATGGAACCCGGGAGTTCATAGCAATAGGAGACTCAAAGTTCACCTCCTTTGGTAATAGAGATCCCGACCATCGCAGCCGAAGTCATAATTCCAGCTCCAGACAAGCTGACAGGAGCAATCTTTATAGGGAATCCCCAAGATTCTGTACCGTCTAATGTCTCTGAGGATATGTTGGGAAGAATCTGTCTAAGGCACGGGCTATCGTTGGATGATGTCTTGCTACCGGGGCCGAATGACAGGCCACACTCTCCCCCAGAAGGATTCACTACTTTTAACAGACATTCGTGCACAGCTGGAACGCTTCCTCCATTTAACCAATATATTCGAGAAGTGTTAGCTTTCTTTGGAATCGCTCCGTCACATTTACATCCAAACGGATATGCATTGTTGAACAATTTATTCATTGTTTTTATGGAGCATCTCTTTCGACCCCCAACTCCGGAAGATGTCAGATTCTTGTTCAACATTAAGAGTCGGGAAGATAACCCCTCATTCACATTCCTAGAGGCAGTTAGGAATTGCCAAGTGGTGACCGGATCCTGGACCAGGCTTAGCTACTTCAAGATTGAGTGGTTCTATGTTCGATTCCCGCCAGGGTTTGCTAGAAGGTGGTTAGTTAGACGTAAGTGTCTCAGTTCCTCTAGTGGCTTACGAGATAGTTGTAATCGACATTGAATCTAATATTTTCTTTCCTCTACTGCCACAATTCCGTGACCCGAAGGTGCCCAATTTAAAGAAATACTGCGGATCCTTCAAGAGGTGCCTGGTGAGATGAGAGAGATTGACTCGGTGCTGACAGATGAAAATATGAGGGTCTTTGGGCTAATCAATCAAGACCAGAGCATAAGACTTGAGGGACCGCTTAGGATATCCCCGGCGAGGCGGGTGAAGAGTAAAGCGCCCGGGATTATAATTGCTGAACAGGGCGATGAGGAAGATACGCCCATCGAAGATGAACCCGTAGTCGGGCCCTCAAATAGACTTCGACATTCAGAGGGGAAGAGAAAAGGCAAGGCAGTTGCTCACAAACTTCATAAGTCTTCAAGGTGGAAATCCATGGTCATGTCTCTGCCAGCCACCGGTGTTATTATCTCGGAGGTTCCTCCCCCACAAATGGAGAATCCCTTCGAGGGACTCGCTGATATTCCAATTCCGGACTATGTGTCGCTCCAACAAGACACCGGATTAGAAGGGCTCCACGGCGCTTTAGATTTAAGCGAGTCACTTCCTATGAGTATGGCCGACACAACCGGTTGGTCGGAGGGTTTAGCACATGCATATATACACTTCACAACACTACACGATTTCCAATCATAAGTTGTTCATTTCTGGAGATTATTAACTCTGCTTCTCTTTTTATTTTACAGATACGATGACTAGGCGAGAATCTATACACGGAAGCCTTCGCTCGGCACGCCAGTCATCCAGTTCATATTATGAGTCCCGCAGAAGGGAAGCCGATAGGGACCGCGATCGCGGTTATTCTAGCCAGGAGCATTATGAAAGGGAGAGGGATAGAGATAGAGAATATAAACATCGATCCCGATCACGCTCTCCACCTCCTTGAGTTCCAACACAACTTTCCGATCACGGGAAACAACCCTTGGAGCCTCCACGCCAAAAACTGTCTTCTCAAGTTCCAAGGTCCGATTCACAGCGCCGGAGGACCGAAGTCGAAACTCCCACTATTATTGAGCAAGTTGTCACCGAACCCACTGCGGAGGGAGCGATCAGAATCGCCCAGCTGAAAAAGACTTTCCAAACATTTGTTTCGACGGCTTCATCTTCCTTCCGCATTTAAAGAGAATTCCAGTTGAGGCGGAACTAACTATGCATGATTACATCTATGATGTTTACAGCCAATATAAGGAGTGGATGAAGACTGCGGATAAAGCATCGGCGGTGGCCTTTGAGCGGGCGAAAATAATTGAGAAATTAGAAGCTGATCTCGCTCAAAAGGACCGCATAATACAAGTACTTAACAATGAGTCCGAATCTTCTAGAAAATCGGAAATGGAGGCCAACAAGAAGGCTGACGAGACAAATCAGTCTATGGAAAGGATGTGATAGAAGCATTTTGCCTTGGTTGAGGAGATGGGCCATCGAAACACCACTGTTATAGCCAAAAGGGACGCTGCGCTGAAGGAGCTTGAGGAGCTTAAGGCCAAATTTGCTGAAATCGTCAAAGAAAAAGATGATACAAACAAAGCAGCCCAGGAAGTGTGTGAACAGGATGTGGTGCTTAGGGATGAGAGGGATGCGACAACGCTCAAAATTCAGGAAGCCGACGATAGGGTTGAGAATGAAGTAAAAGCGGTTGAGGCCAGGTTAGAGACTGACATCGAAGATCTTCTTATCACATACAACGCTAAAGTTTTGAAGCACTGAAACCTAACCTGGCTCGATAACTATCCATCACACTTGTATAATGCTTGGGGCCGCTTGGTGGAAGATGAAAAGGCAGAACACCAAGCTGAATCGGTTGATGAATTTGAACTAGAGAACCGGTGTTGAGTGAAGATGAGAGAAAAGTTCTCCACGACATCACAATCACACATGAAAATGAGAAACTTGCCACTCAGCATTCGGTAACTGGAGAAGGTTCTGGTGTTGAGCGCTATGATGCAGGTTCCGAAACTTTTGTGCCAACCCTGCCCGAGTCTACTCCTGCGGTTGATCCTTAGTCCGTTCCTGCGTATAATCCTGATCAACCGTAGTTGTCTCCAACTTGCGAGCATGTTTCTGAAGCTGCTCCGCCACCCACGAGCCAATATGAGGAAGGTATTCTAAACATTTCTTGCATTCATTAAAAGTTGGAAACATTGATTGAAGTAATCGCTAACTCTTTTTCTTTGTCTCTATTCAGTGATAGGAGCTACATCTATCGCGCCTCCTGCAACTCAAGAGCTCCGTCACGAGCAGGAGGCCATCATAACAGAAGCAACCACTATAACGGCTACTGCACCAACCGACGGAACATAGGGGAGCACGCTCACTTTTGATGAGCAGATGATGGAGGAAATTCTTGGTTCTTCTCGGTCATCACAGTGACCCTTTTGTCGATCTGCCATTCACCATGGGTGGAGGCGCGCCTATGATCAGCTCCTCGGGCCCAACTGCTAGCATCCCTGGCGATGCCCAAACAATCCACGAAGAGGAGATATTAGCTGAAATCAACGCCAAGATGGAAGCAGCTGCACGGGTTAGTGGCTTTGGAGGTGGAATGGCGGGACCTGGCCCAGCCCCTTTGCGGATGATATCTCCTGGTGGTACCATTGTCGACATCGGTGCACCTCCTGTTCCTTCCAACATCGATCCTATCCCTCCGACTCCGCCTTCAGGAAGCATTCCAATCCATGTGAGTTCGGAGGAGGAGGTTACCATAATGCCCCCGGTTGGAGGTCAACTGCAAAAGGCATGGGCTCAAAGAGGTCGCCAAGTGGCAGTTCCAGCGGGTCAACACCGAGGAAGAAGCCGAGGAAAAAGAGAGAATAGACATGTCTTCTCGGCTCATTTTTGGTAGATAGATAGGAATCTACTTTTGCTTCTTGTAGGCCGTGTATAAATGCGGGTTCGGCTCCTGCTAGTAGGATTTTTGGAATAATTTTGTACTTATCCTTCTTTTTAGAAGTATAGTTGAAATAAAATTCAATTTTGTCTTTAGCTCAGTTTGTGTTCATTTGTTAAAGAATTTCAGCGCTCGGACTTCTGTTCAATACACTTGTGAGGTTTTAGACTTTGAATCGGACCCGGGTTTAGTCGCTAAGATCCGGAGCTACGGCTCCGGATCGCGATCGAGCGTTAATTCGAATTCCGATATTACACTGTCTCAATCAGTGGCTGATACTTAAGTTCTGCCCCCAGTTTCGGGGATAAGTTGAAAAGATTGATTAACAATCGCCATTTGTCTTTAATACATCAAGCTTAACTTCGCCAAAGCAAGACTGAAACAAGACGAGTTAAGGTGGTCAAATCACACTTGCTCATCTGTTGGTGATCACATCCACACTCTGGGGATTGCACTTGTAGATCAGCCGTCTGTCACACCCGCTTAAGGTTTGGAGATACATCCACGTTCCGGGGACTTTAGTTATTTACGGGTGGTCAGCCATGCCCGTTTGATATTTAGGACTTCGTCCGCACTCTGGGGACTTAGATTGATTCGTGGGTGGTCAATCACACCCACCTTGCATTTATACTCCGGTCCGCACTCCAGGGGCTCGGAGTTGTCCGACGGGTGGTCGATTCACACCCGGTTTGTGTTTAAACTCCAATCCGCACTCTGGGGATTTCGAGATAGTCGATGTTTATACTCCAGTCCACGCTATGGGGACTTAGAGTTAGTTGTTGTTTATCCTCCAGTCCACGTTCTGGGGACTTAGAGTTAGTTGACAGACGGTCAATCACATCTGTTGTGTATTTCAGAATTTCGTTCGCACTCCGGGAACGACGGATGTATCAGGATCGTGGATGGTCGGATCACATCCACCCTGAGTTAACAAGCGAGGTCGTTAGATGGACGGGTCCATCCTCCTCGAACTTGGCTTAAATACGAGCGAAGTCGTTGGGTGGACGGATCCACCCTCCTTAAGCCCGTATTAATGAGTTTATACTCCAGTTCGCACTCTGGGAATCTGGAGTTAGTTAGAGGATTGTCGTGTATCAATCCTTTTTTGGCTTTAGTGTGATGACTTGTCCCTGAGCTCGGATTTCACTTAGCGAGTGACCGGTCGTATCACATTCACTCCCTATTTGAATAAATCCCACCGTATGGTGGAACTTAGCTCTCCGTGCATAGTGATGGTCATATGACACATTTCAAAAAATCACAGCTCTGGCTCGAAGAGATTGCATATTATTGTTGAAATAAGAAGATACGGCAAAGTAAGTTGCCTTATTACAAATTCAAATTTCGAAATGCATAAACAAATTGCAAATGAAAAGCAGACTGAATGAATAAATAAAGCATGTTATGTGTAGTAGCGACGAAGACTCTCGATGTTCCACGCTCTTGGCAGAGTGAGACCATCAACGGTCGATGGTTTAAATGTGCCATCTCCAAGTGTTCGTTCAATTACATACAACCCTTCCCAAGTTGGTTTCATATGTGAAGGAACCAGGTAAATTCTCTTGTGGATGAGATCGCCGAGTTCAAAGGTTCGGGGTCGGACCTTGGCATTGTACAATCGGGCGACTCGACTTTGGTATGCAGCTGCCCTCAAATCAACCTCTTCCCGCTTCTCATCCAATAAATCCAGAGATTCGGCAAGTAATATAGCATTCGTTTTCGGATCATAATAAGTCACACGATGAGAAGGTACATCCATCTCGACTGGAATAACGGCTTCTGAACCGTTGGAAAGAGAGAATGGAGTGTGGCCAGTGGCAGATTTGTGGGTTGTCCGATAAGCCCATAAAGCCATAGGAAGTTCATCGACCCATTTGCCCCCGGCCTTTTCCAGTCGTTTCTTCAGAATGGACTTTACAACTTTATTAATAGCTTCAACCTATCCATTTGCTTGAGGGTGTACAACTGCAGAGAACTTCTTCTGGATGTGGAAACGTTAACATAAATTCTTAAATTCAACACTGTCGAATTGGGCTCCGTTGTCAGTGATAATGGTATGTGGGAGACCAAATCGACAGATAATGTTGCGTACTACAAAGTTGATCGCTTTCTTCGTTGTGATAGTAGCAATAGGCTCAGCTTCCACCCATTTGGTAAAGTAATCAACTGCAACGATGGCGTACATCGCACCACCTTTGGCCAGAGGTAGAGAACCAATAATGTTAATCCCCCATACTGCAAACGACCATGGACTGACCATCTGAGTTATTTCGATAGGTGGGGCTCTTGGAATTCGAGCGTGTTTTTAACATTTGTCACATTTTCTGGCGTAATCCGATGCATCACGATATACAGTCGACTAATAGTATCCATATCAGAGCACTTTCTTGGCAAGAGCTTGCCCCCGGTGTGACCGCCACACTCTCCTTCATGTACATCATGCAATACTCATTTGATTTCATCATGGGTGATACACCGGAGTAAAGGAACAGAGTACCCCCTTATATACATGACTCCATTCTGAATAGTGAATCGCAAAGCCTTTCGAAGAACTTGTCTTTTCTCACTCCTGCGCTCCGGCAGGGTCCCATGCTCAAGATAGTTTCCGAATGGAGTCATCCATGACTCCTTATTGGGAACGACTTCATTCACCCAGTTTGTTTCCATTCGATCGATGCTCTAGGAAGATAACGTCTCTACGGGAATGATTCCCATTTGCTGTGCTTCACCTATACTAGCTAACTTTGCCAAGGAATCAGCCTTCTGATTGCATTCTCGGGGTATGCAATAAATGGCATAATAATCGAACCGATCCAATATTTCTTGAACCCGAGCAAGATAAGCAGCCATTCTTCGGTCTTTGGCCTGGTACTCTCCCCGAACTTGACACACGACTAATTGTGAATCACAGTAAATCTCTACAGCAATAATTCTTAAATCTCTGGCGAGTTTCAATCCGGCGAGCAGGGCTTCAAATTCAGCCTCGTTGTTAGTTGCATGGAAATCGAAATTTAAGGCATAGCATATAGATCGGCCTTCAGGAGTTTCAAGCACAACTCCGGTGCCTAAGCAGCGGTCGCTTGATGCACCATCAGTATGTAGCTTCCAGACATATTTAGGACATTCACTGGTTTCGGGCAAGTCCTGCGGGATGGTGAATTCAGCGATGAAATCTGCTAGGATTTGTCCTTGAATGGCTCGCCTTAGTGTGTAAGTGATGTCGAACTGACACAGCTCGATATTCCACTTGAGTAACCTACCAAACGTCTCAGGCCGCGTAAGGACCTGTCGTAACGGATGGTCGGTGTAAACGGTGATAGGTTGAGCCTGGAAATACGGGCGGAGCTTCCTTGAGGCAATGACAAGACAATAAGCCATCTTTTCCAGCTTCGAATAATTTCTCTCTGCTCCGGTCAGTCGTTTGCTAATGTAATAGATTGGCCGTTGTATCCGATCTTCCTCCCGAATTACGGCAGCACTGATTGCGTTTTCTGACACTGCCAAGTAGATGTACAATCTCTCGTGATCAATAGGCTTTAACATAATGGGTGGTGTGGAGAGATGTTGAACCAGTGCTCGGAATGCGCCCTCGCATTCTGTAGTCCATTCAAAATTTAGTTTCCCTTTCCTGATCAGATCGAAGAAGGGAATGCATTTTTCGGTGGATTTTGAAATGAACCTGCTTAGTGCTGCTACTTTCCCGTTGAGGCTCTAGACTTGCTTTATAGTCCTTGGAGTTTCAAGATTTTTGATTGCCCAGATCTTCTCGGGATTGGCTTCAATTCCTCGAGCATTGACGATAAATCCAAGGAATTTTCCAGATGCGACCCCAAAGTGGCATTTTAACGAGTTGAGTTTCATTCTATATTCTCGGAGGATGTTGAACATCGATTCCAGGTCTTTGATATGATCAGTGGAGAATCGTGACTTCACAAGCATGTCGTCCACATATACCTCCATGGTTTTTCCGATCTGGTTGGCGAACATTCGATTAACTAATCGTTGGTAGGTTGCCCCGGTGTTCTTGAGTCCAAAGGGCATGACTTTGTAGCAGTAAATTCCCAAATTGGTGACGAAACTGGTATGCTCCTGATCGGGCAAGTGCATGGGTATTTGGTTATAGCCAGAATACGCATCCATGAAGGATAAGAGTTCATGTCCAGCTGTTGAGTCTACGAGCTGATCGATTTGGGGAAGTGGAAAACTGTCTTTTGGGCAAGCTTTATTCAAGTTTGAATAGTCAACGCATGTTCTCCATTTCCCGTTAGGCTTTCTGACGAGTACAGGATTGGACACCCATATTGGATATAGTGCATCTCGGATAAACCCATTCAACTTGAGCTTATCTACCTCTTCCTTAAGGGCAACAGATCTCTCTGGATCCATACCATGCCTTTTTTGCTTGACCGGGACGTGCCGCGGGTCAATATTCAATGGGTGGCTCGCGATTTCTGGCGAGATCCCACACATGTCAGAGTGCGTCCAGGAAAACACGTCAAGGTTTGCCCGGAGAAATTCAACCAATTCCTCCTGCATCTGTTGGCTTAGCTGAGATCCAATCTTTATCATTTTAGAATCGTCATTATCATCGATCGGAACATCGATCGTCAGCTCGGCCGAGGAAGCTTGACTGTCTTTACTTTCATCTTCACTTTCGGTATCTCTCGGGTCAAGATCCCTTGGGAATTGGTAGGGGTGCCCGGGCCTAGGCCAAGGCGTTAGCTGTCAATTTTCCGCAAGGGGGACGTAGAGAGATTCCTCTGCGTCGTTTCCTTTTTCTTTTCGCTGCGCCTCCCGCAGCTCAGCAACATAACAGGCTCGTCCAGCAACCTGGTCTCCCTGAACAACCCCGACTCCATTATCGTTAGGGAATTTTAAAGTTAGGTACCAAGGGGAAATAACAGCCCTGAACTCAGCTAGGGCCGGTCGGCCCAAAAAGGCATTGTATGGCGAGTCTATGTCCAATACAACAAACTGTAATATACGGACTCTCCGGCGTTCTCCAATTCCCAATTCCACTGGTAGCTCCACCATCCCAGTGGGTATAGTTGCAATTCCATTGAAGCATGGATGCGGGATTGACAAGGCTTCAGATCTTTCACCTCCATTTTCATCTGATCATAAGCTCGCTTAAACAATATATTCACCGAGCTTCCACTATCCACTAGGATCCTCTTCATCCAAGCAGGACCTATTTGAGCTGAAATAACAAGTGGATCAATGGTTGGGGCTTTGACTCTGTTGGCATCCCTGTCTCGAAATACGACGTCGTCAGTCATCGTTTTTTGTTGTTTGGCCGGAGCCCCATCTTCCAAATTACTACAACATTCGAAGCCCACATGCCTGATAGAGCTGGCATATGACTCCATTTCCCTCCAGCTTCGATCTTTTGGATGAGGACAACCACTAACAGTATTAATCACTTGCCTCCCGTCGGTACGAGCGGGTTCCTCCGGGCTCGCCTGATTTGGTATCTGGTTCTGATTTGATGGGCCCGCACCTCCAGACTGCGACGCCCACACAAACTGCTCCAACTTTCTCTCTCGTATCAACCTTTTAATAATGTCCTGTAAATGATGGCACTCATTGGTATTATGGCCATAGCTATCATGAAATATACAAAACTTTCCTGTCTGAATCTGTTCTTTCAACGATTGCTTTGGAGCAGGTTTCTTATACTGAATAGTATTGCAGGTCTGCAAGTACACATTCTCCAATGACGTATTCAAATGGGTATAATTGTCAAACATAGGAGCCCTACGTCGTGGCCCACAATTCCGATCTCGTTTCCTGTCTTGATTCCCATTGCCTTTCTGTTGATTCTGTATATTCAATTGCACCTTTCCGGAACTCTCCCCGGTTTGTTTAACAGCACATTGCTCTAGATTCCTTCCACACTGGGCCCTGCGTCATCCTTTTTCCTAGACTGTTTTGCATCCTCCCTTCTTAAAAACTAGGCTGCCTTGGAATAGAAACGGTCCATTGACGCAGGGGGTTTTCCAACCAACCAGTTATCGAATTTAGAATCGGGATCGATCCCCTTAGTTAATGCCATCAGAATCGAGTTATCATTGGGATTACTAATCTCAGCGCATGCAACGTGGAACCTCTCCAAATAACGTCTAAGTGTCTCTCTGGGAGCTTGAGTGACACTAGACAAGGTATTAACATCTTTCAGCCTTGTGACATGAATGCGAAATTGTTCAACAAACTTTGTTGCCAACTGGTCAAAATATGAGATAAAACGAGGTGGTAGACGAGTGAACCACATAATTTCTATGCCCCCTAGGGAGATCGGGAAACTTCGACACTTGACCGCATCATTAGCTCGTGCGGCATTCATTAACCATTCGTACTTTAAGATGTGTTGATTAGAATCCGAACTGCCTTCATAAACGGGTAGAGTCTCCTGAATCGCCGAGGCGGTTCAGCATAGAGGATGTCATCAGTAAAGGGGGTATGACTTCGGGAGATTCCCCAGTCGTCATTAGTGAGACCCTAACTTTCACGGATCATCTGACGGATCATCGTCGGGATGTCCGGCATCTGGACATTTTGAGCATGATGGGCCAAGGTGTGGTCGGGTTCCACAATGCGAGGATGGGCCGGTCGCGGTCGACGGTCCATATCTCGCCTCCTTGGTTCTATGTCTTCAGAAACATAAGGCTTAGGAGTATGATTGCATTGACGGTGGGTCAGATCTGTTCCGTTTCGAGCATCAACTCCTAATTCAGTAGCAGTGGTGGTAGCACGGTTGTTGGTAATATGATAAGGAGCATTAGCTCCTCAGGAGGAGGGTCCAGTTTGATGGCTGGTTGACGGGCCAACTCTCGGTTGCCCAAGATTCAATGTGTGGTGATGTCCAATGGCTTGTGTATAGCTTCCGTCCAGCCGTGGACGCGTGGACCAGTGACTAAAGTCAAAAGAGCCTAAACTTTCAGTGGATGAATAGGAAGCATGATCCCTTCTGGATCTCCTTTGTCTTTGACGATTCAGTTGATTGGTCAATTCCGCGTTGGCACGGAGTTGCTGAGTAACCTGCTGGCAGATTTGTGTCAGCTCTTGCATTAGTAGTTGAAACTCTTCCCTGGTGATAGGGCCTTGCGGATCTGAAGGTCCGGTAGCATTCTGGTCAGCAGGAGGAAGTTGTGCGGGGTTATGTCTATCCAGTCCTTCTGGATCTGCAGCTGTTGATGTAGTCCTAGTGTTGACCATGATGGATAGCGAAGCTCTCTCCTAGACTTGGTGCAAATCTGAATAGGATGGAAGAACTTCTGAACTTGAAATTTGGATCTTCTCCTTAGATTTTCACAATCCAATATCGGCAGTAGATCCAACGAGCAAGAAAAAAGATGGGTTTTCTCAGTGAAAGCACCAAAGTATTTGTACCAAAATTGGGCACAACACTCTTCAGATATGTTCAAAGAGATAAAATAAAGAATATAAATGGAAAATGAGGAAGATCTAACAAACACACCAATTGATAAACAAGAAAATCACATAGAAACACATAGATTTAGAGTGGTTCGACGTATGGCCTAGGTCCACTATGAATTGGCTGACTTTTATTGATTTTTGCTTGCTGGTTACAACGTGTTTCAACAGTACAATTCGAGTACAATAGTTATTTCGACAGAGTCTGGACGTAGAAGAGCCAAAAGTCCCTTTTCAGTAGGTCCTGGGCTGCTATTTATAGGCGTAGGCAGCAAATATCTCACTCAGATCCTAGAAGACCTCTTCTCTCACATGGGTGGGCCCACACGATCGATCCCCGGTCGTTTGAACTCGATCCGTGATCGATACAAATGGATTTCGCATCGATCAAGATTTGGTCCAATCGAGTCGAGATCGATTATGAACATTCTTGAGGCACGCAAAATCCTGTTAAAATTTGGTGGCATTTGGACTTGTAGACCTTGAGTTATGATCGATGCAAGTTTGGATTTGTAGAAGGCTGCTGAGTTCGCATCGTTTCTGTTCGCATCGATCTGTTCGAATCGCTTCCAGACACGTGCTTGTCAGGTGATGTGGCGCTAGCTTTTTGGATCGATCCACTTTTTATGCCGAGTGACCGAGTCTTCCACTTGAATGTGCCTTGTTCGTATCAACCCGGGATATTCCCTTCGTATCGCTTATTGCTCTCAACTTCGTATCGATGCCTCACACCCAACTTCGCATCGATCCTTTACAATTGCTTCGTATCGATACGAACTTACGTTCTTCGTATCGATAACTCAGAGGCCATTTCGTATCGTTTATTGGTTGGGGTGTTGATTTCTTATCGATCTATGGCCGATCGATACGAAGCATGTTTTGCAGTGGATCGATACGAAGTGGACTCAAGTGTTACTGCAGATGGATGCGAGTTTGGATGGATACGAAGCATATTTGCCTAGATGGGTACGAAGAGAAGCTTGTCTACTGATGGATGCGAAATGAACCGATGCGAACAGAGGGATATGAACAGAACGCTCTTCTGGATGGATACGAATAAAAGCGATGCGAAAGAGTCAAAATGATGGATACGAATGAGTTGATTTCCTTGGTTTGCATCGATCATATTTTGAGCATACGAACTCCGATCGACTTGAAATTTGGAACGTTGGCTTTCATAGCTTTGCTTATCGTGTCATGTCAATTGTAGCTTGATCCGGACTTGGGAAAAATTTACCAGTATCCATAGTGACCCAGTGTATAACTGATCTCCGGGATGAACTGTCTTTGGTTTCTAGTTAATTTCTTGTTGTCACGGCCTTGCCAAAAGGCAGGATAACAGATTCGATATCGATTTCCGTGGTTTTGATTCACGTTATTGAACTATGGATTTTTGTGATAGATTGTTTTACAATCATTTCTGTGATTTGTCACTTTAAAATACAAAGGTTTTTATACTAGTAGTAAATACTAAAACTCTTCAACAAAAATGATTTCAACACTACTTTTAATATTAAACTAGTTTTAAAACTGTTTTCCAATCTATTAGTATATACAAACCTTTACCTCATTCTGATGAGAAATCCAATTAAATGACTTAGCAAAACAAGTGGTATGAAATGCTTGCGTTTACTTCGTCGGTTAATTCTTAGACTTGTTTGATTGAAATCTTGTGACAATTTTCGAGTGGAAATCTACAATTTGTTCATAAATATTTAAGTTAAGCCAGTGGTTATGGGACATGAAGCTAAACTTATTTATTCACTAGCTTAGTGTACTTTACACTTTTTGATCAATGGTTATCATTTTTGTGATTTAGACTAGCGATATGCGATGTCTCTTTGTCCGCGTGGGGGACTATACCCCGTTCTGTGGAGCTTTAGCTCATTTTTATGGGTTAGTGACCCATGGGATAGCGTCCCGTTTTGTGTAAAGCTTTGGCTTTTTATGGGTTAGCGACCCATGGTCTTCGGACCGTTTGTGGAGCTTCGGCTTATTTTGTGGGTTAGCGTCCCGCATTTGTGATACACGTGTAGGTGAGTTTTCATGCTCCCATTTGTGATAGGCTCCCCCGTTTTTGTGTTTTCTGGATTTCTAATTATTAATTTCTAGAATTTGTGCTTCACCAATTTTTATGATTTGCATTGATATGTTTTATCAATATTTGTGATTTGGTGAATAAAATAAAGAATATGACATTTTTTTTGGGTATTTAAGAAAACTTGAGATATTATATGATTTTTACTGTTATCATATATATTTGTTATATCTCTTATTCTATCTCATCTTACATGATAATTATAGCTAGACTGATACTGTTATTATTTTTCTTCTTAAATAATACTCGGGTCAGACCGAGGTGTTTCAGGTGCTTCCACTTGACTTCTTAGCAGGGATTAGCTTCTGATTTTTGGCTAACTACTTTAGCTTAGTAGTTTTTGTCTTTCATGTATATGAGATAGAGACTCTTTGGTGTATACTTATTCTTTTGTGTAGTACATGTACCTATTCTTTTGACATGTAGTGGATCTTGTATGACCACTACTATGATGTTCACTTCTATGTGTTGTATTCATATCTATTTCTGCCTCAGTGATATGAATATCCGCGACTGACTTTATGTTATGTTTATTTTATATTAATTCCGAAGGCCACTTAGACACTGTGTAGTAGATTTGAGTTTGGATTGGATATGTCAGATTTCCTCTTGAAATGAAATGCATAATATACTATCTGACGTATCGGTTATCGCTCAAATCAATTACACGGATGGTCGCTCCTCAAAAGCCTTATTCTTCGTGCTAGTCGACGGCACTACCCCGTAGTGTCCTTGGCTAGTGTGAGTATAGAGGTGGGGCGTCATAGCTTGTTATCAGAGCCAAACTTTGGAACAATATAGAATAATTTGACAAGGATCGTTGTCCTAAGTCTCTCTTAGGAATCGTGCCTTAGGATTTAACTCGAGTCTTAACACCCTTTCTATCCTATCCTATTTTATGGTGCCTTGTTTTTCCAATCAAGCTTATTGGAATAAATTTTGAGAATAACATTTTTCCTCTTCTATTCTTTTTCTTAAGGAGAGAAATGGTTAGACCAGGCCGTCCTAGTACTGGTCAATCCAGTGGTCCTCCTCAGGATGGCGTATTCATGTCTGCTCAAAAACTTTTGGATTTTGTAAAGAATGCCCAAGCTGTCGGTCCCATTCCTGAGCCTACTCATCCTAAATCTAGGTTTGCGCACTTGTGCAGTGATTACACCAATTTGGGTGGAAAGCCATTCAAAGGGTCTAAAAGCATTATAGAAGTCCAAGCTTGGCTTGTAACATGTGATCGCATCTTTTCTCGCACGAATCTTTTGGATTTACACCGAGTCCAAGTGGCTTCTAGCATGCTCCAGGAGAGAGCATTAGATTGGTATACGCTTTTGATTTCGCAAATTGTCGAAGCGGATCTTACTTGAGAGCAATTCCGAGAAAGGTTCGAGTTAAAGTTTGTACCTGAAGTAGAAAAGGTAACTTTAGCTCGGCGCTTTATTGATCTTATTCAAGGTGAATCTTCTATGACATATTATGTCGCATCTTATGAATCCCTCTCGAAATATGGGGTCGAGTATATTAATAACCCATTGAAGAAAAATCAAAGGTTCATCTATGGGTTGAATAAGAATCTCAAAAGGCTTTACTTCTGAAACTAGAAGCTCCTTTCGATCAGCTTGTAGATATCGCTTTTTGACTTGAAGAGGTCGATAAAGAAAGTGATGGTGATGTTGCGGGTGCCAAGAAGAACTTCAACAACAATAAGAAGAGGCATCCCAATAGTAAGTTCAAAGGCCCTAATCCCGACAAGAAAGGGAACCAAGCAACTTCGGTAGCAAAGACTCCTACCCCTAATCATGGAGAATGTTACAATTGTGGAACTAAGGACCACTATGCAAATAAGTGTCCAAGGTCCCTTACTTGTCGCTATTGCAAAAGTGCTGGTCATCCTATATCTTCATGTCCCAAACTTCAAAGCAAGAAAGAAGGAAAGCTGAATGTGTGCAAGCCCCTGGTAACACTTCTCTTGGTCTAGGTATTTCTCATTCTGTCCTCGATGTCATTATTATGTTTCGTGATCATCCTATTTGAGTTCTTTTTGATACGGGTGCATCTCACTCTTTTATATCAAAAGAACTTGTTGATACTTTTTCTTTAAATTCTATGGGCTTGATGACTTCATTAAGAATTATGAATCCGGTTGGTGGATCTGCAACACTCGGTTTATTTTGTAAGGATGTTGAAATTATTTTATGTGATTATGCTTTCCATGCCGATTTGCATGTTATGCGTTACTTAGGTTTTGGAATAATTTTGGGAATGGATTGGCTTAATCGTTATGAAGCCCACATTCTATGTCTCGAGAGGACTATCCATCTTCGACATCCCCAATCTGTTAAGTAGATTTCTATTGTACTTAAAGATTCAGATTCCAATTTGGTAGCATCCTTATATTTTCTAAATCCGCATGATGACGATAATGACGATTAGGAAGATGTCATTTCCCTCATTCAAGTTGTTCGTGAATTTCCCGATATATTTAAGCCCGTTTTAGGATTACCACCTAAGCAAGCAATTGAGTTCAGAATTAATCTAATCCCTAGAGCTCTACCTATCACTCGTCTTCCTTATCGTATGTCCAGTAAGGAAAATGAGGAGATGCGTAAACAATTATCCGAATTGGAAGCGAAACAGTTTATTCGTTCTAGTGCCTCTCCTTGGGGAGCTTCAGCTATCTTTGTGAAGAAATCCGATGGTACACTTAGGCTTTGCGTTGACTACCGTAAGCTTAATGATCTTACCATCAAGAATAAATATCCCTTACCTCGGATTGATGATCTATTCGATCAACTTTGCGGTGCTAGAGTCTTTTCACAGTTAGACTTAGCAATCAGTTTTCATTAGCTTTGAATTGCAGATGATAGTATTCCTTTGACACCGTTACGTACTAGTTATGGATCTTATGAATGGCTTGTTATGCCATTTGGTTTAACGAATGCTCCAGCTTATTTTGTTGACCTTATGAACCGAATTTTCACAGACTTCCTCGATCGATTTGTTCTCATTTTTATAGATGATATTCTTGTTTATTCTAGAACCGAGGAAGAGCATGAAAAAATCTTTGAATTGTGTTGGAAACCCTTAGGAGCAATCAATTGAAAGCAAAATTTTCTAAGTGCAACTTTTGGCAATCCCGTGTGAAATTTTTTGGACATATTATTTGTGAATCTGGAATTTTCATGGATCCTTCAAAGATTGAGGTGATTCAAAATTGGAAGAGACCGGAGAGTGTAATGGAAATTCGTAGCTTTCTTGGATTGGCGGGCTATTACCGTCGGTTCATAAAAGACTTTTTTAAAATTTCCGTACCTCTTACTAGTTTGACAAATAAGGGAGTAAGTACATTTGGTCAAACAAATGTGAAGCTGCTTTTCAGAAATTAAAAGAACTTCTTTCCAATGTTTCTATTCTTGTGATTCCAGAAGGGAACCAAGACTTCACTGTTTATACCGATGCTAGTCATATTGATTTGGGAGCCGTTCTCATGCAAAGGGAACATGTTATCGCTTATGCTTCTAGGAAATTAAAGCCTGCCAAAGACTAGATATGCCACTCATGATTTAGAGCTCACGGCCATTGTTTTCGCCTTTAGAATTTGGCGTCATTATCTATTGGGAGAGAAATTTGTTTTCTACACCGATCATAAATCTTTAAAGTATTTATTCTCTCAAAAGGAACTTAGTTTTCGTCAACAACGTTGGCTCGAATTCTTTGCATCTTATGATCATAATATTCTTTATACTCCCGGAAAAGGAAATCGTGTTGCCGATGCCCTTAGTCGTAAGCAACAAGCGGTTGTTTCCATGATGATATCTGAATGGAATGATCTTGAGACTTTGTCCACTTGTGAGATTTGAGATCATGAATCCAATTCGTGTTCATCTCTTGTTTTATGTAGCCTTGAGGCTCATCCTTCTCTTTTAGACCACATCCTTGAAGCTCAAAAGCACGATCCCAAATTGGCTCATCTAAGTTGCAGGGATAAAAATAATATTGATGGTCCGAAAGACTTTGAAATCGATGCTCGTGGAGGCATTCAAAAATTTGGTAGACTTATTGTGCCAAATATTAGTGATCTTCATAAAGATATTTTAGAAGATTCTCATCGTTCTAAATTTACCATTCATCCCGATAGTAGTAAAATGTATGTGGACATGAAATGACTTTATTATTGGAATGGAATAAAATCTGATATTGCTAACTTTATTAAGCATTGCATGACTTGCCAACTCGTAAAGGCCGAGCATCAAAGGCCCGGTGGGTTATTGCAACCTTTAGACATTCCCGTTTGGAAGTGGGATCAAGTTTCCATGGACTTTATTGACGGTCTTCCCCGTTCTCATTCGGGTCATGGTACTTTATGGGTGATTGTAGATAGACTTACAAAATCCGCCCATTTTATTCCTGTTCAGTCCAATCGAACTGTACCTCTTTTGGCTAAACTCTATGTTAAAGAAATTGTTAAATTGCATGGAGTTCCTACTTCTACTGTTAGCGATTGTGATCCATTATTTACTAGTGGATTTTGGAAGGGTCTTCAAAAAGCTTTGGGAACGAAGCTTAATTTTAGCACCGCTTATCATCCTCGGTCCGATGGACAAACCGAGCGTGTGAATCAAACTCTTGAAGATCTCCTTCGTGCATGTGTTCTTGATTTTGGTGGAAGTTGGGAAGATCATATTTCTCTTGTTGAGTTTTCTTACAATAATAGCTTCTAGTCTAGTATTGGTATGGCGCCTTTCGAGGTACTCTACGGAAGGCCATGCCGATCTCCTTCGTGTTGGCTTGAAGCCGGTGAGAAGCTGGTTTTAGGTCCAGATTTTATTCGTGATGCCACAGAAAAGATTGACCTTATTCGTCATAGGATGAAAGAAGCTCAAAGTAGACAAAAATCCTATGCCGATAACCGAAGAACGAATTTGGAATTTTCTGCGAGAGATTTGGTATTCATTCGTGTTTCAATTACGAAGGGTGTTGTGCGTTTCAATCGATCGGGAAAATTAGCACCTCGATATATTGGCCCATTTCCCATCACCGAACGCATTGGTTCCGTGGCTTATTGCCTTTCATTACTAACTCAATTTTCAGCTATTCATGACGTATTTCACGTTTCTCTGCAACAGAAATGCCTTAGAGATTCCGAATCTATTCTTGAGCCTAGTGTTATTGAAGAAATTGAGGTTTCACCTAATTTGACTTATGAGCAACATCATGTTCATATCATTGCTACGGAGGTTAAACGCCTTCGTAATAAAGATGTTCCATTTGTGAAAGTTCAATGGTCCGCAAATCCTAAGAATTGTTCTTGGGAATCCAGAGAATTCATCGAGCGAACACATCCTGATTTACTCTCTCGTGCTCCTTAAGGTGAACTTCTCATTTTAATCTTCTTCTTGTGTTATTATGTCACAGAATAGTTGTTACTTTTTATTACCTTCTTAAATATTGCGAGGACGCAATTTCTTTAAGGAGGAGAGTTTGTAACAACCCGCATATTTTACTATTATATATTTAAATATAGCATCGTTAGTTGAATTAATGTCCGAAATGTGACTTTTTGTAAACAGTCGAATCTGGACTCGAGACCACTTTCATTGAGTTCAAAACGACGTTTACAACTTGTTTAAGTATAAACATTGATATGTTTGGAGTTGATTAGGATTTTGGTATTTTTATTTGAGCTTTGGGTTGTGTTCTAGCCCACTAACCCAACAAGATAACCCAAACCTTCTACCAAAATACCTCTCACTCCACTCCTCTTCATTCATTCCACTCATAATTTCCTAACACTCAAGCTAAAGGAAAATTGGGGGAAAGAGGGGAAATTAGAAATTCCTAAGCTCTAGATTCTTAGGAAATTCAAATTCAAGTTCTATGATCAAGGAGAAGCTTAGGTAAGCATCCTCTTCATCTTCTCCATCTCAATTCCTCTTCAATTCTTGATTTTTCCTATAACCTAACTTAGGAAAATCCTAGCATGTGATAATAGGTTGAAGGTCTTTGAGGTGTAGTTGAGGAGAAATCAATCTTAGCTTGTTTTAGAGCTTCTCATTTCTATTTTTGGGTTTTAAAGGTGAGTTCTTGAACTCACATCTATGTCTATAGCTTTCATTGTCATTAGGCATGAATTCCTAACATCTATTTCTTATTCAATTGCTTTTGAATTGAGTTGGTTTGGTGAATTTTCCAATCTTGGTATTTTGAAGTCAAAATCTATAAAAATCCTCCTTTGGATGTTTGGACATGTTGTTTGGGGTGTATTGAAGAGCCTATATGGCTGAGTTGTTGCTTGGCATAAATCCCTAGCCATTGTCGCTCATTCGATCGCTTCCAAATTCGTTTGCCCATCTTTGGGCTAGGCAAATTCTGCCCTGAGCTTTAGCTCAAACGTCTGGGAAAACCTCAGACGTCTAAGGCTTAGGAAATAAAATTTCAGAATCCAAGGTCAAACATCTGAGGTTCATCCACAGACGTCTGAGCGACCTGGAACGAATTTCCAAAGCTTCAGCTCAAACGTCTGGGAAAACCCTCAGACGTCTGACGTTGTCAAATTCTGCATATTTGCCTATTTTTATGTGGATTTTCAATTTTTTATCGATTTATGATGATCCGATTAGTTATTGTCATTCGTTATCAACTTTGATGATTTCTTTTCTGGATTTTTGGTGTTTCCATTTGATGGATTCAATATCGATTTTCGTGGTTTTGATTCACGTTATTGAAATGTGGATTTTTATGATAGATTGTTTTACAATCATTTCTGTGATTTGTCACTTTAAAATACAAAGGTTTTTATACTAGTAGTAAATACTAAAAGTCTTTCACAAAAATGATTTCAACACTACTTTTAATACAAAACTCGTTTTAAAACCGTTTTCCAATCTATTAGTATATACAAACCTTTACCTTATTCGATTGAAATCTTGTGACAATTTTCGAGTGGAAATCTACAATTTGTTCGTAAATATTTAAGTTAAGCCAGTGGTTATAGGACATGAAGCTAAACTTATTTATTTACTAGCTTAGTGTACTTTACACTTTTTGATCAATGATGATCATTTTTGTGATTTAGACTAGCGATATGCGATGTCTCTTTGTCCGCGTGGGGAACTATACCCCATTCTGTGGAGCTTCGGCTCATTTTTATGGGTTAGTGACCCATGTGATAGCGTCCCGTTTTGTGTAAAGCTTCGGCTTTTAATGGGTTAGCGACCCATGGTCTTCGGACCGTTTGTGGAGCTTCGACTCATTTTGTGGGTTAGCGTCCCGCGTTTGTGATACACGTGTAGGTGAGTTTTCATGCTCCCGTTTGTGGTAGGCCTCCCCCCTTTTTGTGTTTTCTGGATTTCTAATGATTGATTTTTGGAATTTGTGTTTCACCAATTTTGTGATTTGCATTGATATGTTTATCAATATTTGTGATTTGGTGAATAAAATAAAGAATATGACATTCTTTTTGGGTATTTGAGAAAACTTAAGATATTATATGATTTTTAATGTTATCACATATATTTGTTATATCTCTTATTCTATCTCATCTTACATGATAATTATAAATAGACTGATTCATTTATTATTTTTATTCTTAAATAATACTTGGGTCAGACCGAGGTGTTTCATGTGCTTCCACTTGACTTATTAGCAGGGATTAGCTTCCGACTTTTGGCTAACTACTTTAGCTTAGTAGTTTTTGTCATTCATGTATAAGAGATAGAGACTCTTTGATGTATACTTATTATTTTGTTTGTGTACCTATTCTTTTGGCATGTAGTGGATCTTGTATGACCACTACTATGATGTTCACTTGTATGTGTTGTATTCATATCTGTTTCCGCCTTAGTGATACGAATATCTGTGACTGACTTAATGTTATGTTTATTTTATATTGATTCCGTAGGCCACTTAGCTACTGTGTAGTATATTTGAGTTTGGATTGGATATGTCAGATTTCCACTTGAAATGAAATGCAAAATATACTATCTGACGTATCAGTTCTCGCTCAAATCAATTACACAGATGGTCGCTCCTCAAAAGCCTTATTCTTCATGCTAGTCAACGACATTACCCCGTAGTGTCCTTCGCTAGTGTAAGTATAGAGGTGGGGCATCACAGATATTCTGAAAAATATGAAAGGAGTTGAATCGATATTTAAAACAGATTTGTAAAATTAATGGAATTATACGGGAATGGATTTACAAAATGGAATTTTATAAATGAGATTAGTTTTACAAAAAGTGAAACTCAAAGGAGTTATAAATTTATAAACGATGTTTATAAATAAAGGAAAACGATTTTAGATGATAATTTGGGAATATAAGTTCGTAGGGGGGATTTTTATTAGGATATGGAAATCGGGTTAAGGAAAATAGTGGATTCTATTTTTGAAAAGTGGAAATGGTTAGGAGGTAGAAATGAAATCGATGTGTGTGAATCGAGAGGAATTTATAAATTGAATTGGTTATTGATATTTTAAAAATACATTTTTACTAATAAGAAGTTAAGTTGTTTTTAAAAGGAAAATTTTATTTAAAACTAGTTAGTATTGAAATACTTTGAAAAAATGGATTTTTCAAATATTTAATATTAACTGAAATGAATTCTAAATTTTTAAAATCAGTTTTGAAAATTATTTATTTAGTAAAATAATAATTGGAATTGGGTTATTGATGTTTATTTATAAAGTTTTGATATTTTGAAATAATTGTTTAAACATGTTCTTCAAAAAATACTAGTCTTTAAAAATATTTATTATATATATATATATATATACAGAAATTTGGAATGTGATTGGAATTGATTTATAGATGCTCTCGAGATTTTAAATGGGGTTTTAAATTGATGAATGTGAGTTTATAAGAATAAGCGTATAATAGAATTTTGGAAACTTAAGTGTTATCCCGCCTTTTTGGCAATGCCGTGATACCAAAGGATCAATCGAAAAAAAACCCAAAGGAAGTTCGTCTCAAAGACCGGTCACACACTGTGTCAACACTTCTGTTAACATCTCCTTTTCAACGACCTAACACCACTCTGAACGGCGACTCAAGTACTCGAAGGAAAAGCGACCTAACCAGTTCAAAGGCAAGCGTTCCAGCGAGCTAAGCGTTTCAGCGAGTTAACGACTTAAAGCATACGCGACCTAACGACTTAGCGACCTAAAAATCAATACAAGACGACAATACATCGCAACGGAAGAGCTCAGGGACCTAGCGACCTAGTAACTGAATGACCTAAGCGACCTAGTGAGTTAACAACCTAGTGAGTTAACGACCTAGCGGGTTAACGACCTAGCGAGCTAACGACCTAGCGAGCCACAAGCTTCATATCGTTATGTCGCTCGGTTATAGGTCGAACCAGCACTAGATCAAAGCTACTCCTACGACCAGCCTAGGTCGCTCCACTTAATGCCTCAACACGTTTAAATCGCTTTCTATTCCCCCATAGGTCGCTACGACCTACCAGCCAAAGCAAGTGCCTAAGCACAACCACTATAAGTCATAACCCTTTCCCATAGGTCGCTCACGACCTACGACCTAACCTTATGTCGCTCGCAGCCTATATCTCATCCAGGACAGCTCCACTAAGTCGCTAATGACTTATGCTACTTCAGAGTCACCTTAGGTCGCTTGCGACCTACGACCTACGGCCTACGACTTATCTCCAGATTTTCCCTATAAATAGCCACCTGCTCCACATCGAAAGGGGACTTTTTTCGGGGACTTTCCAGACTTTGACACGCCGACACTCTGCTGTTTTCTCGACTCCTTCTTTACTTGCTTCAACGAACTTTTGGGGATAAGATCTAAATCATTCAACATGAAGATAAAGAGCCTGTCTAGATCGATGTTCTAACTATTCGTCTTAATGGTGTTGTAATCTACGTGTTTCAATCGCGCTGTAATCAAAGAATGATGGAAAAGTTGCTTGTTCTAATTGTGTTGTAATCAGAGAGTGATTGTAAAGTTTGTAATCGAAGAGTGATTGTAAAGTTTGTAATCGAAGAGTGATTGTAAAGTTTGTAATCGAGTCAGTGATAGAGGATGTAAAGTGGACGTAGGCTTGACTTTGAGCCGAACCACTATAAAAATTGCTGTCTTTTTACTTTTTTCTGCGATTTTCTGTTTACTTTAGGTTCCCATACAACGGGTGGTGCTTTCACTTGATTACCATCTACACCGGGGGTGTTAGCGCACACTTTTAGCGTTAACATTTTTGGTGCTTTCACTGAGAATTGAACTCAGGGATTCTACTACTTGGAAGTTGAGTTTGAAGGTTTAAGAGTTTAGATCTGGAAAATTATGACAAGGCAATCAAATAAACGACAAAGACCGGAAAGAAGTCAACACGAGAGGAGTCAAGAGGCTTCCTCAGGAGCGAATCGAACCTCAGTCTTCATCACAAGGAATGAGATAGAGATAATGATGAGAAGACAAGAAGAAATGATCTAGAATTTGTTTCAACAGATCGCGCAACTTGGAGCGCAAAATCATAAACCAGACAGAGCGGGACCATCAGGGGTAGCCCCTGAGCTAGGGGGCACACCCCAGGGGCATGTTGATCCAACCTTAGGCAGGACACCAACTGACACTAGGCCACTGAGAGCTAACAGAGGAACGGAAGCCCAACCAGAAGAACAAATTCCAGAATTCCCCATGAGCACGGGGGGCAGGTCGAAGGTAATGAACGAGAACTGCAGCACAGAGATAATGATAGGTTAGCAGAGATGGTCAGACGTGCTATGAGAGGCGGATTGGTAAACAAAGACCTGGAGGATGTGAATAAGAGTCCATTTACCACTTCAATCAGACGAGCTAGGAACCCACCGGATTTTAAGTTACCATCATTGGATATGTATAATGGGAGGACGGACCCTACAGTCCATCTGACAAAGTATATGAGGCATATGGAAGTGCTGGGGGCATCAGAGGAGGTCATGGCCCGGTGCTTTCCATTATACCTGGCAGATGTTGCAACATTATGGTTTAGACAACTTGAGAGTGAGTCTATTGGAACATGGAATGATTTGATTGAAAGGTTTATGAGACAATTCAGGGTCCACATTTCGAGGCCCAAGAATGTGATGAGTTTGGCGGCACTGAAGCAAAGAACTGGAGAATCTTTGAGAAGCTTTTTAATGCGATTCAACGTAGCTGCAGCATCGGTGGATCGACCAGATCCATCCATGGTTTTGATGGCAGCTGTATCGGGCATAGCCGATGGCACATAATTCAAAAATTCACTGACAAGAGATCCCCTATGGATCTAGGGGAGTTTTATCATGAGGCTGAAAGATTCTTACGATTAGAAGACGCAAATGCTGAAAGAGAAGAAGGAGAAGGGATAGAAGTTTATGCACTCAAAGGCGGAAAACCTCTTGAAAAGGATTTTGACAAAGATAAAGGAAAGCGGAAAGCGGAAGATAATGATGATAGTTCGAAGCGGGCTCGAAGGGAGCCACGTTTCACCACTTATTCGGAATTGAATGAGAGCTTGGAACGAATTTACCAAGATACTAAGGAGCAAGTTTCTTATCGCAAACCAATGAGGAGAGATCCGACTAGCAATGAAAGAAAGTCAGACAAGTACTGCTTATTCCACGAGTTAAATGGTCATAACACAAATGATTGCAGACACTTGAAGGATGAAGTTGAATGGCAGATCCAGAATGGTCTACTATCACAGTATGTGAAAAGGAGAGCAACAACGATGGAGCGGGAGCGGCCACCACCTTCATCTACTGATGACGCCTCAGGGTCGAGACGTCAACTTGTCATCAATTGATTGGTGTAATGACGAATAAGTAGCAAACTCCACACCAACGCGATTAAGTCTTTTACACATGTACATGACCGCGAACGATCCTCAGGCATGCTCTGATATGACTACTAATCGTATCGGTGTAGGTGTTTGCACTTTGACGTTTCTGTTTTGCTTTTGTTTTCCATTTTTCATGCTTAGACTTGATTCTGTTTGACATTTCTGCCAAAAACTTATTTTCAATGAAAAAATGCTACTTGTGATTCCATAACGGCTAAGCCACTTACACGTGTATGGGATCGCGAACGGTCCCTAGGCATGCTCTAAGTTGATGATAAACCGTCGCAACAAACAATCCAGAAACTCACCCGAACATGAAATCTGGTATTGATGATGCTAAGTCCCCCCGAGCACATATAAACTCGCCGCGAACGGCACTCGACCGCGAACGGTCACAACTCGCCGCGAACGGCACTCGACCGCGAACGGTCACAACTCGCCTCGAACGGCACCCCTCGCCTAGAACGGCACATGATCGCGAACGGTCACATTCCACCTCAAATGGCTCGATCGTGAACGGTCGTCATTTGAGGACATATAAAAATGCTTGATCGTGAATGGTCGCATTCCACCTCAAATGGCTTGATCGCGAACAGTCGTCATTTGAGGTCATATAAAAATGCTAGATCGCGAACGGTCGCATTCCACCTCAAATGGATCGATCGCGAACGGTCGTCATTTGAGGTCATATAAAACTGTCAAACTCTTTGCAGGTTGTACCGCAGGTCATCAACAGGATATGAACATCCAGCTTATGGCATTACAAGACACACCTTTCTATCGCAAGGCATGTCTTGGGGGGAAAGTGTTATCCCGCCTTTTTGGCAAGGCCATGATACCAAAGGATCAATCGAAAAAAAACCCAAAGGAAGTTCATCTCAAAGACCGGTCATACACTGTGTCAACACTTCTATTAACATCTCCTTTTCAACAACCTAACACCACTCTGAACGGCGACTCAAGTACTCGAAGGAAAAGCGACCTAACCAGTTCAAAGGCAAGCGTTCCAGCGAGCTAAGCATTTCAGCGAGTTAACGACTTAAAGCATACGCGACCTAACGACTTAGCGACCTAAAAATCAATACAAGACGGCAGTACATCGCAATGGAAGAGCTCAGCGACCTAGCGACCTAGTAACTGAATGACCTAAGCGAGCTAGTGAGTTAACAACCTAGTGAGTTAACGACCTAGTGGGTTAATGACCTAGCGAGCTAACGACCTAGCGAGCCACAAGCTTCATATCGTTATGTCGCTCGGTTATAGGTCGAACCAGCACTAGATCAAAGCTACTCCTACGACCAGCCTGGGTCGCTCCACTTGATGCCTCAACACGTTTAAATCGCTTTCTATTCCCCCCATAGGTCGCTACGACCTACCAGCCAAAGCAAGTGCCTAAGCACAACCACTATAAGTCGTAACCCTTTCCTATAGGTCGCTCACGACCTACGACCTAACCTTATGTCGCTCACAGCCTATATCTCATCCAAGACAGCTCCACTAAGTCGCTAACGACTTATGCTACTTCAGAGTCACCTTAGGTCGTTACACCTTAGGTCGCTTGCGACCTACGGCCTACGACTTATCTCCAGATTTTCCCTATAAATAGCCACCTGCTCCACATCGAAAGGGGACTTTTTTCGGGGACTTTCCAGACTTTGACATGCCGACACTCTGTTGTTTTCTCGACTCCTTCTTCACTTGCTTCAACAAACTTTTGGGGATAAGATCTAAATCATTCAACATGAAGATAAAGAGCCTGTCTAGATCGATGTTCTAACTATTCGTCTTAATGGTGTTGTAATATACGTGTTTCAATCGCGCTGTAATCAAAGAATGATGGAAAAGTTGCTTGTTCTAATTGTGTTGTAATCAGAGAGTGATTGTAAAGTTTGTAATCGAAGAGTGATTGTAAAGTTTGTAATCGAGTCAGTGATAGAGGATGTAAAGTGGACGTAGGCTTGACTTTGAGCCGAACCACTATAAAAATTGCTGTCTTTTTACTTTTTTCTGCGATTTTCTGTTTACTTTAGGTTCCCGTACAAACGGGTGGTGCTTTCACTTGATTACCATCTACACCGGGGGTGTTAGCGCACACTTTTAGCGTTAACATTAAGAAAATTTCCAAAGAGTTTAAATAAAGAAACTTCGGAAATGAATTAGAATTCATAAAAGAAGTTAGGAATGGGTAATTGGAATTATTGACAAGTGAAAATTGATTTTGGAAATCTTAAAAGAATAAATCAATGGATTCCGGGACTTATAGAATTTGTTATAAGTAAGGAAAAGGGGTTTACCATTAAGTTGTATGGAATTTTGGGAAATATGAAGTAGAATAGAATATTTCCTAAGTATCGGAAATGAAATAATTTTGGAGATATACTTGTAAATATTTCCTAAGTATTGGACTAGAAGGATTTGAAATATTTCAACCTCGAGAATATTATTATAGAAATATTTTCAAAGTATTGAAATGGTTTAAAATATCCTTTTTTGAATATAAGTATTCAAAAAGGTTTTCAAATATTGAAATATTGGGAAAGATTGAATATATATATCTTTGTAAAGATATTTTGAAAATAAACGTTTGAAGATTTATAAAATAAGGCCTAGTGAGTGCTTGTGGATGTTATTTGATAGTTAAATAACCGACTATCAAATTTGGCCCAATTCGTTGATCGTTTCGAAGAGACCGGGATCAGATTTAATTATCCAAAAACCACTTCGGTCCAATTTGTGCGTTACGAATTGTGATATCTCAAAGATAATGGAGATGGTGACCTTGAAGGAGATTTGGTTTGTCCAGACCCAAGATAACTTGTATGGATGAATGCTATCATTGCATCGTTGCCTGGAAGGCAGTGTTAGCATTCCAAGAATAAATGTTATTCTAAAAGGTAATCGTAGCCTCAAGCGTCATCAACCGGGAATGACTAAAACATGGGAGATGCAGCAGGGCTAAGTGGGTCGCACCCAATTAGGGTATGTTATCACTTTTCTAGATAACCTCGGATATAAAATAATTATGGATATGGTTGTTTATGGAAAAGTGAGCGCTCGATTTAGGGTGGGAACACCCAGGGTGATAACATATTCGGTACTATCCAGGTTAGGGGTAGGCCGATCCTGTGTTGGCAGGGATCGTTAGGTACGATCTCGGTACTTTTTTCTAGAGTTGTACTGTGACGGGCGGTACCCTGGTAGCCCAGTCATTGTATGGAATCCAATATCCACTACGAGCTTGTACGGTATTGATTGTGCCCAACTATGCTGAAACGTGAGATGCAAGAATTTCAGCTATTTTCTAATTTACTTTCTATAGACAATATTATAATATCAGATGATTTTGATATCAAATGTTTTGGTTATCGTAAGGAAAAAACTCGTCGTGTTTATGTGTGGCGTGGTCTTACAAGATACCTTTGTTTTCCAAAGGATTTTAAATAATAATTCAAATTGAGTGTGTTTTCTCACGCTAGTTTTCCAAACTGACTCGGGTGTTATTTTATTATAATGCTCAGGTCAAACCAAGTATTACAGATTCAGGTTAGAGTGCTTTGGAGCTCAGAAGATGAGCCAGAGTATTTCAAACGTATATCACATACTTAATTTTATTCCGCTGTGTGTGTAGACTGTATAGTCAGCACTGGTGAGGACAAGTTATTATAACTGTCCATGTTGATGTATTGATTGTTGAACTCTGATGATTGTATGTATATTAACCGATACAGTTTCATTTGTATAACATCTGTTATTATATATTATATTTTGCTCCGCTGCGATTGTGAGATTCTGTGTTGTTTTTTTTCTTCTATCTCTTTCTTCTTTACCCCTAGCAATCGGTATTTTCGGCACTTGAATATTCGACATGTTATATAGTGAACGTATTTATGTCGATTTTCGAGAGTCGAAAATGACCGGGCCGCTACACAATAAAAACAACATAATCAAGCAAATAATTATTCTACTTAATTATTTAGCTTGGCTTTTTCTTTTAAATAGTCCAAAACATTATTGTTTTATCATAAAATGTAAACATTTTTTTCTTCTTTTAAATATTCCAAAACATCACATTTACAAGCATCAATCGAGGAAATGTTATACTTGAATCACCTCATATGCAAAACAAATGAGGAAAACAAAACTTTAAATCACTACAATTTTTCCATATCTTCCTCACTGGAAAGGAAATTGATCTTACCAAACTGGAGTTCATACAGTTGAATGAATCAAATTCTCTTACAAACAGCATAAATTACTTCATATTTCATGAATAATAATATTCTATACATATATACTCATTATAAACTATAATATAATGATTAGTATATCCCTAAGTAAGCAAAATGATGAACCCAAATTCCAAACTTTGAAACCAAAACTTTTATGTTGCCCATTTATTCAATTCAATGCAATGCAAAACCAAAGGATTAAATAGAAGTTCAAAAATTCAAAAAAGACTCAATTTTTTGGTAAATGTTGAAAGCTAAAGCGACATTTCAATTGCCTAATAATCGAAATTATAGGCGGAGAAGCTGGTTGTGCATTCATGTACAAAGAGTTTGGTCGCAGGTTCAAGTACGGAGAAGGATGGTTGCGACTGCATTGATTTGGAAGTGGCATCGCGTACTAAGGAGGTTGGGTATTGAGGAGGTGGAGCAACGTTTACTTTTATTAAATTTTTAAGTGACGTTGGTAAGTGTTTATGCGGGTATTATAGTAACACCCTAATTCTTTTAGCATTCTTCATTATAGAAAAGGCTGCTAATAACTATCCCTTATATAACTCAAATATAACAGTTAGAGATCCTAGAAAGTGTGAATGAACATATATGCCTAAAGTCCCACATCGCCAAAAAATAAGTAAGTTTTCATGCTTATATAGCCTTTCTCTCAAATCCATATTGGTCCTTAGGGTCAGGTAATTTTGTGCTAGGGGGAGGACCTATATGGCCATGAACTAACATGCGCGCACCGTCGCCAGCCCGTACCGAAGCGGGTGCGGGTCCAATAAGAGTGAACTGTGTTATATTTTTTGCTAAAACGAAAACAAACGTTTTTCTGTTTAAAATCAAACAGTGCGACTGTTTAAAGGGACACAGTTTTTCAAACAGAAGCAACCGTTGCAAATAGTATTGCGATTTTTTTAAGCAGAAACAAAAGTGTTGTGAATTACCAACGGATGTGACTGTTGCTAATGACTGCCAGATTCAAACAAACGGATGCGACCTTTCGAAGAGGCACGACCATTGACTGTTGGAGGTTATAAAAAGGAACAAAACCTGATCACATTTGTATCCTAAAAGCCAATACTCTTTTTCTTCCTCCTCCTTCTGCAATTGAATCAAAGCGGTTTCTGTATATCATAGAGAGGTCGTATGTAACAACCCGCATATTTTACGATTTTATATTTAAATATTTTATTTAAATATAACATCGTTCGTCGGATTATAGTCCGAAAAGCTACTTTTTGCAAACAGTCGAATTAGGACTCGAGACCACTTCCATTGAGTTCGAAATGCCGTTTGCGACCTTTTTGAGTATAAACTTTGATATGTTTGGAGCTAGCTAAAAATTTGACCATTTCACTTTGGACTTTGGGTTTGGTTCAGCCCATTTGCCTAAACCATTAACTCAAGCTCCACTCCCTCTCCTCTTCATTACTTCACTTTCATTTCCTAACACTTAAGCTTCATCAAAAATGGAGAGTGGAATGGGAAATTAAAACTCCAAGCCCTAATCATCTTTGCAAATCCAAGTTCTAGCTCCAAATTCAAAGAAGAAGCTTTGGTAAGCCTTCTCTTCTTCTTCTCCAACTCATTCTCTTATCAATTTCAGAAATTCCTAAACCTAACTTAGGAAATGTTTCTCTTTTAAGCTTAGATTCAAGCTTGTTGGGTTGGAATTGAAGAGTGATTGTTCTTACCATTGCTCTATAGCTTCTTCTTCATTTGTTTTGGGTTTAAACGTGAGATTTTTATCTCACATCTATGACTATAATTATCTTTGGTTGTTGGGTATGAATTCCTAACACTTCTTCATGTGCATTTGCTCTTGATTTGGATTGGTTTTGTGAATATTTCAATTTTTGGTTTTTGAAATCAAATTTGTGTGTAAATCCTTTTATGGATGTTTGATCATGGTTTGGTAATGCATCAAAGAGCTTATAGGGTCGGGTCGTCGATTGGCATAAACTCCTAGCGCCCATTGCTCGTCCGGTTGCATTTGCGAAGAGATTGCCTCTTCATTTTTAGGCTGAAAATACTGGAAATCCCAGTTCAGTCGACTGACTCAGAGCGTTCAGTCGACTGAGCTGAAGCCAAGAAATTTCCTGGGCCAGTATCAGTCGACTGAAATCTCTGTTCAGTCGACTGAACCTGGAACCTGAAAGTTCCCAGGCATGATTCAGTCGACTGAATTCTCTGAGTCAGTCGACTGAACTTGGAAACAGAAAGTTTCCAAGACCCGAGTCAGTCGACTGAAATCTCTGAGTCAGTCGACTGAATTTGTTGTTTCTGCCCAATTTGCCTTTTTGGGATTGAATTTCCAATTTAAATCGATTCGTGATGATCCTATTTGTTGTTATCATTTGTTATCGATTTTGATGACTTCTATTTCAGGATTTTTGGGTATATCCCTTTTGATGGATTCGACATCGATTTCTATGGATTTGATTCACGTCTTCGTATGTGAATTTTTGATGATTGATTGTTTCTACAATCATTTCTATGACTTGTCACTTTAAAAATACAAAGGTTTCTATACTAGTAGTAAATACTCAAACTCTTTCATCAAAACGATTTCAACACTACTTTTAAATACAAAGCTTGTTTATAAAACCGTTTTCTAATCTATTAGTATATACAAACCTTTACCTCATTCGTATGAGAAAATCTAATTAAACGGCTTAGCAAAACAAGTGGTATGAAACGCTTGCGTTTACTTCGTCGGTTAATTTATGGACTTGTTCGATTGAAACTCTTGTGACAATTTTTGAGTGGAAATCTACAATTTGTTCGTAAATATTTAAGTTAAGCTAGTGGTTATGGGACATGAAGCTAAACTCTTATATTTACTAGCTTAGTGTAATCGACACATCTTGATGATCGATGATGATCATTTTATGGTTTAGACTAGCAATGTGCGATGTCTCTTTGTCCACGTGGGGGACAATACCTCGTCCTAATGAGCTTTGTCTCATTTTTATGGGCTAGCGACCCATGTTCTTTTGTCGGAGTTCGGTTCATCGGGCGCAACGCTATACTACGTCGTTGTTCCGTATTATTGGATTTCGGTTCATCGGGCGTAACGCTGTACTACGTCGTTGTTCCGTATTATTGGATTTCGATTCATCGGGCGTAATGCTGTACTACGTCGTTGTTCTGGATTATTAGAGTTTCAGGTTCATCGGGCGTAACGCTGTACTACATTGTTGTTCCGTCTCTATGGTTAGCGACCATGGAATAACGTTTCGTTTGGGCTGCACGTGTTGGTGAGTTTTCATGCTCCCATTTTTGATAGGCCTCCCCCTTTAAGTGATTTCTGGATTTCTCGTTGTGATTTCTGGAATTTACGTTTCACCAACTTTTGCGTTTGGCAATTATATGTTTGTCAATATTTGTAGTTTGGTGAATAAAATAAAGAATATGATATTCTTTTTGGTATTTTTAGATGATTGATATATTGTATGATTTTTTATTGTTATTTGATGTATACTTGACACAGTATGGCATTTTTGGTTATCATACGTTTTTGGTCATATCTCTTATCCTATATCATTTTATCTGATATTTATAGCTAGACTGATCCGTTTATTATTTTCTTATTAAATAATACTCGGGTCAGACTGAGATTTTACAGGTGCTTCCTCATGACTTCCTATCTGGGATAATCATCTGATTTTTGGCTAACTACTTTAGTTTAGTAGTTTTTGGTTGTATACATTTGAGATATAGACTCCTTGATGTATACGTATTCTTTTGTCTAGCACTTGTATCTATTCTTTTTGATATTGTGGGTCTTGTTTGACCACTCCTTTGATGTACACTTTCATGTGTTATATTCATATCTATTTCCGCCTTTGTGATATGAATTGTCTGTGACTGATTTGTGTTATGTTTATTTCTATATTTGTTTCCGAAGTATATATACATAGCCACCGTGTAGTAGCTTTGAGTTTGTATCGGTATGTCAGATTTCCTCTTGAGATGAAAAGTTATATTTTTATCTGGCATATCGGTACTCGCACAAAGCAATTACAAGGATGGTCGCTCCTCAACAGCCTTATTCTTCGTGCTAGTTGACGGCATTACTCTGTAGTGTCCTTGGCTAGCGTGAGTATAGAGGTGGGGCGTCACAGCATGGTATCAAAGCCAAACTTCGGAACAATGTAGAATAATCTAGCAAGGATCATTGTCCTAAGCCTTTCTTAGGAGTCGTGCCTTAGGATTTTATTCGAGTCAATTGGACCTGTTCTATCCTATTTTCTTTTATGATTCCTTGTTTTATCAATCATGATTGTTTGATATTCATTTTGAGAATAACCTTTTTCTTCTTTCTTTCTTTCTTTCTTAAAGAAGAGAGATGGTTAGATCAAACCGACCCAGTGCCGGTCAATCCAGTGCTACTCCTCAAGAGGGAGTATTCATGTCTGCCTAGCAGCTTTTAGATCTTGTAAAGAATGCTCAAGCTGTCAGACCCATCCCAAAGCCTACTCATCCAAGATCCGGATTTGCATGCTTGTGTAGAGACTATACCGATTTGGGTGGAAGGCCATTCAAGGGATCCGAAAGTGTTATAGAAATCCAAGCTTGGCTCAAATCATGTGATCACATCTTTTCCCGCATGGATCTTATTGATTCACTTCGAGTCCAAGTGGCTTCTAGCATGCTCCAAGAAAGAGCATTAGATTGGTATGAGCTTTTGATTTCTGAAATTATCGAAGCAGATCTTACTTGGGAGCAATTCTGGGAAAGATTCGAATTGAAATTTGTGCCGGAGGCTGAAAAAGTAACTTTAGCCTGACGCTTTATTGACCTTGTTCAAGGTGAATCTTCTGTGACGGATTACGTCGCATCTTTTGAATCTCTCTCTAAATATGGGGTCGAGTATATTAATACCCCATTGAAGAAAAATCAGAGGTTCGTCTATGGGTTGAATAAGAACCTTAAAAGGGCTTTGCTTCTGAAACTAGAAGTTTTTTTTGATCAGCTTATTGATATCGCTCTTCGGCTTGAAGATGCCGATAGAGAAAGTGACGTTGAAGTTGTGCGTGCCAAACAGAGCTTCAACAATGACATGAAAAGGCCTATTAAGTTCAAAGGCCCCAATCCCAACAAGAAAGGGAAGCAAGAAACTTCTGTAGCAAAGACTCCTACCACTAATCGTGGACGATGCTACAATTGTGGTCTTACGGACCACTATGCAAATGAGTGCCCGAAACCATTTTTTGTCGTTATTGCAAAAGTTCGGGCCATCTTATATCTACATGTCCCATACTCCAAAGTAGGAGAGAGGGAGAGTTGAATGTCGTGCAAGCTCCTAGTGACGCTTCACTTGGTCAAGGTATTTCTCATTCTATCCTTGACGATATTTGTTTTTTGATTATCTTATTCGAGTTCTTTTTGATTTGGTTATTTTATATCAAAAGAACTTGATAAATTCTTTCTCTTTTAATTTTTAAGGGCTTGATGACTTTATTGAGTATTGCGAATTCGATTGATGGATCCGCAACACTCAA
Organism: Allium fistulosum; assembly: GCA_030737815.1. Classification (NCBI taxonomy): domain Eukaryota; kingdom Viridiplantae; phylum Streptophyta; class Magnoliopsida; order Asparagales; family Amaryllidaceae; genus Allium; species Allium fistulosum. The sequence continues at coordinate 536,023,232 of CM060901.1, read as the reverse complement.
TTTACTTTGTGAAAATGTCGAGATTATTTTTGTGATTTTTCTTTCCGAACCAATCTTTTTACTTAGGCTTCGGAATTGATTTTTGAAAGGATTGGCTTAATCATTATGAAGCCATATCCTATGTCCCGAGTGGACTATTCATCTTGGACATTTTTTTTAATCTATTAAGCAGATTTCTATTTTCTTTGTGATTTTGATTCCAATTTGATGGCGTCATTTTATTCTTTATGCCCTCATGATGAGGGAAGTGTTATTTCTCTCATCTAAATAGTTTGTGACACTTTCCGGTATTTTTGAGTTTGTCTTAGGATTATCTCCTAAGCAATATTTTGAGAGGTGTTAGGGTCTTTTTAGTTCGACCTTGCCACCGATTTTATTTGCTACGAGTTGCGGAAGTTAGCATTCCACTTACCGCATTCCAAACTCGTTATGATTCTTATGAATGACTAATTATGTCATTCAGTTTGTCCAACTTATTTCATCCATTTTATGAATTGAGTATTCTATGGATATCTCGATGAGACCATTCATGTATTTATTGATTTTGGATGAAAATAGCAATTTAAAAATTTTTGCAAATCTTTTTCATAAGATTTATTTATAAGTATAATTAGATTTTTGTTCTTGAAACGAGCAAAGAATATTATTAAAACTTTTTAAGAAACATGTTTATCATATAGAAGATGATTTTGTGATTGTTTTGCCCATTGAGTGCTTTAAGAATTCTGGTCGATGCGCTTGATCAACGTTATCGATAGGAATTTCCTAAACGCTATGATGAGACAATCAGACACAGTAAATTGACTTGTAAAATGTAAATTTTTCTGAAAAGATTATTACATAAAGATAATTGTAATTTTGAAAGTTTTAGCTTTTCCGGAAAGAAGATTATTTAAAAGAACTCTTTAACGATACTCTTATTCTTGTGATTCCCGAAGGGAACCAAGATTTTATCTTTTGTACCAATGCTAATCGTATTGGTTTGGATGTCGTTCCCTTGCAAAATAGAACGTGCTATCACTTATGTTTCTAAACCATTATAGCCTATCGAGACTAGGTATGCCACTCATGATCTAGTGCACGCGGCTATTGATTTCATTTTTAGAGTTTGGCATCATTGTTTTTGGCGGAGAAATTTGTTCTCCACCTCGATCATGAATCTTTGAAATATTTATTTCTCATAAGGAACTTAAATTGCGTCAACCTCGTTGGCTCGAGTTCCTTGCACCTTATGATCTTTTTACCAAGTTCATCGGACGTTTCGATGTACTTTGTTTTGTTGAGCTTCGTCTCATTTCTTTTATGGACAAGCGTCCGGTGTGATGGTGTTTGGTTCATTGGACGTACCGTTTTTGTACTACGTCGGTGTTCCGAAATTATTCGAGTTTCTAGTTTCTCGGGCGTACCATTATTGAACTACGCCGTTGCACCGGCTTATTTTTCTGCTAATTCATGACATTTTCTCATGTCTTTCAACAACGGAAATGTCTTAGAGATTTCGATTTTTATTCTTGAGCCCAGTGTTATTGAAGAAATTGAAGTTTCACCTATTTTGAATTTTGAGCAACTTTCTATTTGCATCATTTCTTCGGAGGGAGAGCGCCTTCGAAATAAAGATGTACTTTTTGTGAAAGTTCAATGGTTCTCAAATCTCAAGGATAGCTCTTGGGAATCTAGAGAATTCATCGAGCGAACACGTTCGGACTTACTCTTTCGTGCTCCTTTTGGTGAACTTCTTATTTAAAATTTTCTTTTGTGTTGATATGCTTTTATGGTTGTTACTATTTATTTTCTTCTTAAGTATTGCGAGGATGCAATTTCTATAAGGAGGGGAGTCTGTAACAACTTGCATATTTAACGATTTTATATTTAAATATTTTATTTAAATATAACATCGTTCGTCGGATTATAGTCCGAAAAGCTACTTTTTGCAAACAATCGAATTAGGACTCGAGACCACTTCCATTGAGTTCGAAATGCCGTTTGCGACCTTTTTGAATATAAACTTTGATATGTTTGGAGCTAGCTAAAAATTTGACCATTTCACTTTGGACTTTGGGTTTGGTTCAGCCCATTTGCCTAAACCATTAACTCAAGCTCCACTCCCTCTCCTCTTCATTACTTCACTTTCATTTCCTAACATTTAAGCTTCATCAAAAATGGAGAGTGGAATGGGAAATTAAAACTCCAAGCCCTAATCATCTTTGCAAATCCAAGTTCTAGCTCCAAATTCAAAGAAGAAGCTTTGGTAAGCCTTCTCTTCTTCTTCTCCAACTCATTCTCTTATCAATTTCAGAAATTCCTAAACCTAACTTAGGAAATGTTTCTCTTTTAAGCCTAGATTCAAGCTTGTTGGGTTGGAATTGAAGAGTGATTGTTCTTGCCATTGCTCTATAGCTTCTTCTTCATTTATTTTGGGTTTAAAGGTGAGATTTTTATCTCACATCTATGACTATAATTATCTTTAGTTGTTGGGTATGAATTTCTAACACTTCTTCTTGTGCATTTGCTCTTGATTTGGATTGGTTTTGTGAATATTTCAATTTTTGGTTTTTGAAATCAAATTTGTGTGTAAATCCTTTTATGGATGTTTGATCATGGTTTGGTAATGCATCGAAGAGCTTATAGGGTTGGGTCATCGATTGGCATAAACCCCTAGCGCCCATTGCTCGTCCGGTTGCATTTGCGAAGAGATTGCCTCTTCATTTTTAGGCTGAAAATACTGGAAATCCCAGTTCAGTCGACTGACTCAGAGCGTTCAGTCAACTGAGCTGAAGCCAGGAAATTTCCAGGGCCAGTATCAGTCGACTGAAATCTCTGTTCAGTCGACTGAACCTGGAACCCGAAAGTTCCCAGGCATGATTCAGTCGACTGAAATCTCTGAGTTAGTCGACTGAACCTGGAAACAGAAAGTTTCCAAGACCCGAGTCAGTCGACTGAAATCTCTGAGTCAGTAGACTGAATTTGTTGTTTCTGCCCAATTTGCCTTTTTGGGATTGAATTTCCAATTTAAATCGATTCGTGATGATCCTATTTGTTGTTATCATTTGTTATCGATTTTGATGACTTCTATTTCGGGATTTTTGGGTATATCCCTTTTGATGGATTCGACATCGATTTCTATGGATTTGATTCACATCTTCGTATGTGAATTTTGGATGATTGATTGTTTCTACAATCATTTCTATGACTTGTCACTTTAAAAATACAAAGGTTTCTATACTAGTAGTAAATACTCAAACTCTTTCGTCAAAACGATTTCAACACTACTTTTAAATACAAAGCTTGTTTAAACCGTTTTCTAATCTATTAGTATATACAAACGTTTACCTCATTCGTATGAGAAAATCTAATTAAACGGCTTAGCAAAACAAGTGGTATGAAACGCTTGCGTTTACTTCGTCGGTTAATTTATGGACTTGTTCGATTGAAACTCTTGGACAATTTTTGAGTGGAAATCTACAATTTGTTCGTAAATATTTAAGTTAAGCTAGTGGTTATGGGACATGTACCTAAACTCTTATATTTACTAGCTTAGTGTAATTGACACATCTTGATGATCGATGATGATCATTTTATGGTTTAGACTAGCAAAGTGCGATGTCTCTTTGTCCACGTGGGGGACAATACCTCGTCCTAATGAGCTTTGTCTCATTTTTATGGGCTAGCGACCCATGTTCTTTTGTCAGAGTTCGGTTCATCGGGCGTAACGCTATACTACGTCGTTGTTCCGTATTATTGTATTTTGGTTCATCGGGCGTAACGCTGTACTACGTCGTTGTTCCGTATTATTGGATTTCGGTTCATCGGGGGTAACGCTGTACTACGTCGTTGTTCTGGATTATTAGAGTTTCAGGTTCATCGAGCGTAACGCTGTACTACATTGTTTTTCCGTCTCTATGGTTAGCGACCATGGAATAAAGTTCTGTTTGGGATGCACGTGTTGGTGAGTTTTCATGCTCCCATTTTTGATAGGCCTCCCCCTTTATGTGATTTCTGGATTTCTCGTTGTGATTTCTGGAATTTATGTTTCACCAACTTTTGCGTTTGGCATTTATATGTTTGTCAATATTTGTAGTTTGGTGAATAAAATAAAGAATACGATATTCTTTTTGGTATTTTTAGACGATTGATATATTGCATGATTTTTGATTGTTATTTGATGTATACTTAACACAGTATGGTATTTTTGGTAATCATACGTTTTTGGTCATATCTCTTATCCTATATCATTTTATCTGATATTTATAGCTAGACTGATCCGTTTATTATTTTCTTATTAAATAATACTCGGGTCAGACTGAGATTTTACAGGTGCTTCCTCATGACTTCCTATCTGGGATAATCATCTGATTTTTGGCTAACTACTTTAGTTTAGTAGTTTTTGGTTGTATACATTTGAGATATAGACTCCTTGATGTATACGTATTCTTTTGTCTAGCACTTGTATCTATTCTTTTTGATATTGTGGGTCTTGTTTGACCACTACTTTGATGTACACTTTCATGTGTTATATTCATATCTATTTCCGCCTTTGTGATATGAATTGTCTGTGACTGATTTGTGTTATGTTTATTTCTATATTTGTTTCCAAAGTATATATACATAGCCACCGTGTAGTAGCTTTGAGTTTGTATCGGTATGTCAGATTTCCTCTTGAGATGAAAAGTTATATTTTTATCTGGCATATCGGTACTCGCACAAAGCAATTACATGGATGGTCGCTCCTCAACAGCCTTATTCTTCATGCTAGTTGACGGCATTACTCTGTAGTGTCCTTGGCTAGCGTGAGTATAGAGGTGGGGCATCACAGTATGGTATCAAAGCCAAACTTCAGAACAATGTAGAATAATCTAGCAAGGATCATTGTCCTAAGCCTTTCTTAGGAGTCGTGCCTTAGGATTTTATTCGAGTCAATTGGACCCGTTCTATCCTATTTTCTTTTATGATTCCTTGTTTTATCAATCATGATTGTTTGATATTCATTTTGAGAATAACCTTTTTCTTCTTTCTTTCTTTCTTTCTTAAAGAAGAGAGATGGTTAGATCAAACTGACCCAGTGTCGGTCAATCCAGTGCTACTCCTCAAGAGCAGGAATGGCAATGGGGTGGGTTGGGGCGGGTTTCTTGTGCCCCAGACCCGCCCCGGGTTTTTTAGACCCTGTTCCGGACCCGCCCCGTAGACCCGGTGCGGGTCCAAAATTTTGCCCCGAACCCGAAACTCATACGGGTCAGGGTAGACCCGCCCCGCCCCAAGACCCGATGAGGTTTTTTTTATCGATCCAAAATTGTGTACTAATGTACATATATTTATATTTGTTGTTACTAAATGATACGTTAAATACAAATAACAATGTATTTCCAATGATAAGGGAAGATAATAAAAATATGGTGTACCAAATAGTTCAAAAAAATATGCATATGTTATTGTATAATATCAATGATGCAGCTTAATACTATAAAATTTTATAGCTTATTGATTGGAACATTATAATATCCATGTCATAATCACACACACAAATACATGTGTGTGTATTAACAAACCATCACTATAATACTAAACCGATTTTATGAGATCTCAGTTGTGCGGGTCGGGTTGGGGCGGGTCAGCCAAGCCCCGACCCGACCCTAGACCCGGAGCTCCCAAGAACGGGTCACGGGTCTACCCGCCCCAATGACCCAATGGGGCGGGTCTAGGCGGGCCAAAACAGGGGCGGGTCAACCGGGTTTGGACCCTAGACCCGCCCCATTGCCATCCCTACTCAAGAGGGAGTATTCATGTATGCCCAGCAGCTTTTAGATCTTGTAAAGAATGCTCAAGCTGTCAGACCCATCCCAAAGCCTACTCATCCTAGATCCGGATTTGCACGCTTGTGCAGAGACTATACCGATTTGGGTGGAAGGACATTCAAGGGATCCGAAAGTGTTATAGAAATCCAAGCTTGGCTCAAATCATGCGATCGCATCTTTTCCCGCATGGATCTTATTGATTCACTTCGAGTCCAAGTGGCTTCTAGCATGCTCCAAGAAAGAGCATTAGATTGGTATGAGCTTTTGATTTCTGAAATTATCGAAGCAGATCTTACTTGGGAGCAATTCCGGGAAAGATTCGAATTGAAATTTGTGCCGGAGGCTGAAAAAGTAACTTTAGCCTGACGCTTTATTGACCTTGTTCAAGGTGAATCTTCTGTGACGGATTACGTCGCATCTTTTGAATCTCTTTCTAAATATGGGGTCGAGTATATTAATACCCCATTGAAGAAAAATCAGAGGTTCGTCTATGGGTTGAATAAGAACCTTAAAAAGGCTTTGCTTCTGAAACTAGAAGTTTCTTTTGATTAGCTTATTGATATCGCTCTTCGGCTTGAAGAGGCCGATAGAGAAAGTGACGTTGAAGTTGTGCGTGCCAAACAGAGCTTCAACAATGACATGAAAAGGCCTATTAAGTTCAAAGGCCCCAATCCCAACAAGAAAGGGAAGCAAGAAACTTCTGTAGCAAAGACTCCTACCACTAATTGTGGACGATGCTACAATTGTGGTCTTACGGACCACTATGCAAATGAGTGCCCGAAACCATTTTTTTGTCATTATTGCAAAAGTTCGGGCCATCTTATATCTACATGTCTCATACTCCAAAGTAGGAGAGAGGGAGAGTTGAATGTCGTGCAAGCTCCTAGTGATGCTTCACTTGGTCAAAGTATTTCTCATTCTATCCTTGACGATATTTGTTTTTTGATTATCTTATTCGAGTTCTTTTTGATTTGGTTATTTTATATCAATAGAACTTGATAAATTCTTTCTCTTTTAATTTTTAAGGGCTTGATGACTTTATTGAGTATTGCGAATTCGATTGATGGATCCGCAACACTCAATTTACTTTGTGAAAATGTCGAGATTATTTTTGTGATTTTTCTTCCGAACCAATCTTTTTACTTAGGCTTCAGAATTGATTTTTGAAAGGATTGGCTTAATCATTATGAAGCCATATCCTATGTCCCGAGTGGACTATTCATTCTGGACATTTTTTTTAATCTATGAAGCAGATTTCTATTTTCTTTGTGATTTTGATTCCAATTTGATGGCGTCATTTTATTCTTTAAGCCCTCATGATGAGGGAAGTATTATTTCTCTCATCTAAATAGTTTGTGACACTTTCCGGTATTTTTGAGTTTGTCTTAGGATTATCTCCTAAGCAATATTTTGAGAGGTGTTAGGGTCTTTTTAGTTCGACCTTGCCACCGATTTTATTTGCTACGAGTTGCGGAAGTTAGCATTCCACTTACCGCATTCCAAACTCGTTATGATTCTTATGAATGACTAATTATGTCATTCAATTTGTCCAGCTTATTTCATCCATTTTATGAATTGAGTATTCTACGGATATCTCGATGAGACCATTCATGTATTTATTGATTTTGGATGAAAATAGCAATTTAAAATTTTTTGCAAATCTTTTTCATAAGATTTATTTATAAGTATAATTTTTCATAGCAATTTAAAAATTTTTGAAAATCTTTTTCATAAGATTTATTTATAAGTATAATTAGATTTTTGTTCTTGAAACGAGCAAAGAATATTCTTAAAACTTTTTAAGAAACATGTTTATCATATAGAAGATGATTTTGTGATTGTTTTGCCCATTGAGTGCTTTAATAATTCTGGTCGATGCGCTTGATCAACGTTATCGATAGGAATTTCCTAAACGCTATGATGAGACAATCAGACACAGTAAATTGACTTGTAAAATGTAAATTTTTCTGAAAAGATTATTACATAAAGATAATTGTAATTTTGAAAGTTATAGCTTTTCCGGAAAGAAGATTATTTAAAAGAACTCTTATACCATAAACGATTTTTAGAAAACCGTTTATACTATAAATGGTTTTCTGATTATCATTTATGGACCGTTACTTAAAAAAAGGGAAATCTCCATTTATTTCCTTTCCCCATGCTCGAATCGCCACTACTATTGTGTAAGAAATGGAAAATAAGCGATGATTTCATCTTTTTTTGGTTTGAGTCCTGCTGGAGATGCTCTTACTCTTTTAGAGGAAGGTTTTAATTCCTACAGACGACCCATCAAACTAAATAAACACCAAATTCAATTTAGTTGCTCATTTTTATTTTTGAGAAAAATGAGTGATCCTTTATTAGTAGAGGAGAGAGAACTTATGTAATTTATTTCATATTTAGGATAAAGAGTTGTCCACATGTTTGACAGGTAGCGAAACCCCCCAACAAAAAGAAATAAATAAATAATAAAAAGAAAAAACCCTCAATCGTACGTAACTAATTTCCATAATAGAAATATACATGAAAACAAAATACGAAAAAGCCCAATTCTTCAAGATCGCCTGAATACATCCAATCCGGTAGCCAAATCTTAATTGCAAAGAAAACTAAACCAAAAATGTAAGATCAATATATATATATATACACACACATATGTATGTATGTATGTTTGTATGTATGTATGATGTAGAATGTACATCAATAATTCGCGAAGAAGAAGAAGACGACGAGCGACTTACCTTAGGTCGCGATCGAAGTCAGGAAGAAGAAGAACGCGAGCTTCCATCGTTCTTAAATCGCGAAGGCCAGCTAGGTCGCGAGTCGTCTTCCACTTTAGGTCGCGATGGTTTCCTAGGTCGCAAAGAAGAAAGTCGCTCCTCCTCTTTAGGTCACGGTCGACCTTCCTTAGGTCGCAAACGACCTATGCCAGCTCCAACCCGCGACCTAGCAAGCAGCGACTTACTAGTCTCCGACCTAAGCAATCTCCGACCTAAGCCATCTCCGACCTAAGCAATCTCCGACCTAAGTAAGCTCCGACCTAAGCAAGCTCCGACCTACAGAGATACGACCTAATTAAGTCGCGATGCCTAAAGATGAACGATTTTAGGTTGCGTGAGTTATTTTTAGGTCACGTGAATGTATTTTAGGTCGTAGGATTTTAGCTCGTAAGTCGTTAATACTCATAAGTCGTAGGTCGTATGATATTCTCTGTAATGAAAAGTGTTGTATTGGTTTAGGTCGTGGACGACCTAAGTGTTGTACAGTTTTGAGTCGCGTGTGTTGTAAAGCTCTATAAATAGCGGAGTTATGTAATTTGTAAAAGGTTGTTGAATTTGAATAAAATTTCTTTTGTGTGCTTTTGTGCCACCATTAAAATTGGTAGTTGAGTGTTATCTCCTATCTCCACCTTCGGCATTTGAGTGCGCTCGAATCAACGATTGTTGAAGCCAATTCAGGGAATCAAGTGCGCTTGATCAACGTCGAAGAATTGTAGATCTTTTCTCACGGCATCGTGCGCGATCAACGTGTCAAAGATAGCTAAAGTTCGGTATCTTCGTGATCAACGAATTTGGGCGTTTGGTATCATTAATTCATCGATTCATATTGCTTCATCTAATCGTTTCATCGATTAGTTTGACACGAAATCTTCATTTCGTCGTCAAGTGTTATTTCCGCCGCGTCATTTGGTATCAGAGCTAGATCGCAAGGAGTTTGCGTAGATTTTTTTTTTGGAGTTGTGCGAGATTTGCATCATTTGGAGAAGTGGGTTCTCGAGATTTTGAAGAGATTTGTTCGTTTGGTGATTTTTTGAAGATTTCAACAAGTGGGTAGTTTTGATTTGAAGATTTTTAGATCGAAGTGAAGTTTTTGTTGGAATTTGTTGAAGAGTGATCATGCCTCTGAGAAGAGCTAACCGTTATCGCAACATTGATGCTTTGTATGGGAGAGAAGAAGCCGATGAGATGGAGCAAAGAATTAACGAAAACTTTAATGAGAAGCTTAATGAAGGGATTGGACGATTAGAGAGAATGATGTTGGAGATGAGTCAAAATCAGAGAAGGGTTTCACCTGAATCTAAACATGGAGGAAGTAGAGTTTCACCACTTTCAAATCGAGAGAGAAGTGTTGATAGTGATCATAAAAGCGTGGATCGAGATTGTGATAGAAATATTGATGATCGAAATCGTGATAGAAATGTGAATGATCGAGATCGGAGGAATGTAGATCGAAGGGATGTTGGTGGAAGAAATGGTGGTAGTAGAGATGTTGGTGGTCAGGATCGACATCGATATACATCAGATTTTGAAGAGGAGTTTGATGGTGGTAGTGTTCATGGACGAGGATGAGGTCAAGGAAGAAATCATTCGGAGTATGACCACAAATGGGAGTCCGGGATGAAAACTGAAATACCGGAATTTAAGGGAGGTATGCAGGCCGAGGAATTTCTTGATTGGCTAGCTTATGTTGAGGAAATTTTTGAATTCAAAGAGGTTTCGGAAGATCGTAAAGTGAAGTTGGTTGCTACTAGGTTGAGGGGGAGAGCTATGGCGTGGTGGCAGCAAACCAAACTTACTAGAGAGCGGATAGGAAAGTCAAAGATTGTTGTTTGGGAGAAGATGAAGAAATTGATGAAGGCTACTTTCTTACCCTACAATTACCAATCACTGATGTATCAGAGATTACAGAACCTGAGGCAAGGGACGAAGACTGTTGCTGATTATGCTGATGAGTTCTACCAGTTGATTGCTCGAAATGACATTATGCAGACAGAAGAACAATTGACCGCTAGATTTGTTGGGGGACTTAGAACACAGATCCAGGATATTGTGAACATGTTCGACCCTAGATCTGTAGCAGAAGCACATCAAAAGGCGTTGGCTTGGGAGAAACAAGGTAGACGCGGGGGAAGTGTGTTTCCAAGTTTTACGGGACATAACAAAGGAGCAGGTAGTAGTTCTAATGTTCCTAAAGCATCGAGTAATCCAGCTGTTCAAGAAGTGGCTAAACCAAAGGTCAACACTAATTTCAAATTCTATAATTGCCAGGAAGTGGGTCATAAGAGCAACGAATGTCCGAAACCGAAGAAGATAACTATGATTGCTGAAGTAGAGGATGAGGATGTAGAAGAAGATATCAATTTACACCGTGATGAGGAGGAAGAAGAGGTGTCGGGAGACGAGGGATGTAATCTGATGCTACAGAGATCTTGTTTAACCCCGAAACAGGAAGAGGAGTCGAGTTGGTTGAGGAGTAACATTTTTCAGTCAACGTGCACTATTTTGGGAAAGGTCTGTAAATTTGTCATTGATGCTGGAAGTTGTGATAATTTCATTTCAATGGAAGCTGTGAGGAAGTTGAAGTTGAAAACGGAGAAACATCCTAGTCCTTATAAACTTGCTTGGTTGAGGAAAGGAGGAGAAGTGAAGGTAGAGAGGCGAGCTCAAGTTCCATTTTCTATTGGAAAGAAATACAAAGATGAGATTTGGTGTGACATGGTTGACATGGATGTTTGCCATTTACTGTTGGGAAGGCCGTGGCAGTACGATCGGGAGGTACAGCATAATGGTCGAACAAATAGCTACAGTTTCTTGTTCGAGGGCACGAAAATCACTTTAGTTCCGAAGAAGCGACAGCAGAATGAGAACAAGCTGGAGGAGATTGAGGAATTGAAGACTTTGTTGTCCTTAAAGGAATTCGTGGAAGAGGTAGATGAGAATCCTGAAGTTTTTATGTTGATTGAGCATGAAAGCAGTGAAGTTACTGAAGTTCCAGAGGAAGTGAAGCCAGTTTTGGAGGAATTCAAAGATGTGTTTCCAGAGGAGTTACCGAAGGAGTTACCACCACTTAGAGACATACAGCATCAGATTGACTTGGTGCCAGGTGCTGCATTGCCTCATAGACCGCACTATCAGATGAGTCCAAAAGAACACGAAGAGTTGAGGAGACAAGTGGAGGAATTACTGGAACAAGAGCGCGTTCAGGAGAGTTTGAGTCCTTGTGCAGTGCCAGCTTTGTTGGTACCGAAGAAGGATGGAACGTGGAGAATGTGCACAGATAGTAGAGCATTGAATAAGATTACGGTGAGATATCGATTTCCAATGCCGAGACTGGATGATCTGTTGGATCAGTTGAGCGGTGCTGTTGTGTTTTCGAAGATTGACTTGAAAAGTGGATACCATCAGATTCGTATTAAACCAGGCGATGAGTGGAAGACTGCTTTTAAAACTCGGGAGGGTCTGTACGAATGGTTGGTGATGCCGTTTGGCTTGTCAAATGCTCCGAGTACATTCATGAGAGTCATGAACCAGATTTTTCGACCATTTATCGGAAAGTTCGTAGTGGTATATTTTGATGACATCTTGATCTACAGTGGAAGCACTGAAGAACACCTACAGCATTTGCGGGAAGTGTTGTTGGTTTTACGACGTGAGGAATTTTATGCTGCAACGAAGAAGTGTACCTTTATGACGACCTGTATTCTATTCTTGGGCTATATTGTGTCGAAGGATGGTATTCAAGTTGATCAGAGTAAAGTTGAAGCTATCCGAAATTGGCCACAGCCTAAGACAATAACAGAAGTGAGGAGTTTTCATGGTTTAGCATCATTCTACCGAAGATTCATTCCACTCTTCAGTAGCGTGATGGCACCAGTTACGGAATGTATGAAAGGGAAGAAGTTTGTTTGGACTGAAGAGGCTGATTCTGCTTTTCAGAAAATCAAGACACTCTTGACCACAACGCCCATTCTTAAATATCCAGACTTTCAGGTACTCTTTGAGCTACATACTGACGCATCCAAGGTTGGAATTGGGGGAACGTTGAGTCAAATGGGTCATCCTATTGCCTACTTTAGCGAGAAACTGACGGGAGCTAAAACGAGATACAGTACTTATGACTTGGAATTCTATGTTATAGTCCAAGCCATAAAGCATTGGAGACATTATCTATTCCATAAAGAATTTGTGCTATACACTGACCATGAAGCTTTGAAACATTTGCAGGGGCAAGATAAAATTTCAGCAAGAAATGCTTCGTGGGTTGCTTATTTACAACAGTTTACTTTCGTGGTGAAGCACAAATCAGGAGTTACTAACCGAGTTGCCGATGCATTGAGCCGTAGAAATCATTTGCTGACAACTATGCGAGTGGAAGTAGTGGGATTTGATTTGTTGCCAGAGTTGCTTATTTCAGATTCTTATTTTGCGAAAGTGCTGGATCAGGTGCAGGAAGGGAGTTCTGATGATTTTGTGATGAAAGATGGATTCTTGTTCAAAGGAAATCGATTGTGTATTCCGGATTGTAGCTTGAGGTTGAAGATTGTCAAAGAATTGCATGAAGAGGGTCACGTGGGCAGAGATCGTACATTTCAGTTGATTTCACAATCATATTTTTGGCCTTCTATGAGAAAAGAAGTTGAAAATTTTGTGGAGAGATGTCATATTTGTCATGTTTCCAAAGGGACAGCGACGAATGTGGGATTGTATATGCCATTACCCATGCCTACTAAACCTTGGGTTGATATCAGCATGGATTTTGTTTTGGGTTTGCCTAGAACTCAACGGGGAAATGATTCTATATATGTTGTGGTAGACCGTTTCTCGAAGATGGCACATTTCATTGCTTGTAAGAAAACGACGGATGCAGTTCATGTGGCACAGTTATTCTTTAAAGAAAGCTATCGTTTACATGGGTTACCTGAATCTATTGTTTCTGACCGAGATACTCGATTTCTGAGTCACTTTTGGTTGAGTTTGTGGAAGATGGTGGGAACGAAGCTGAAATTTAGTAGTGCTTATCATCCATAGACAGATGGACAAACTGAAGTTGTGAACAGATCGCTGGGAAATTTGTGGCGATGTCTTGTGCAGGATAATTTGAAGAGTTGGGATATATAGTTGTGTCAGGCGGAATTTTCACATAATCATGCTGTCAATCGAAGTACTGGATTCAGTCCATTTCAGATTGTATATTCAAGCTTGCCAAAGGGGCCGTTGGATTTAGCGATAGTACCACAACCGAAAGGGACAGTTAAACGGGCTGTTGATTTTGTTAATGGGTTGACAGAATGCCATAGAATCGTTCAGGAACGTTTGGAGAAGACAAATGAGAAGTATAAACGAGCTGCAGATAAGAAGAGAAGAAGTGTGGAGTTCAACGAGGGTGATTGGGTGTATGCTGTGTTAATGAAGGATCGTTTTCCAGTGGGTGATTATAACAAGTTGAAAGCCCGAAAGATTGGTCCAGTAGAAATTATAAAACGGATCAATGAAAATGCTTATAAGTTGAAGCTGCCAGAGGATGTTTACACTTTTGACGTGTTTAATGTTAAACATCTTATACCTTATTATGGAGATGAACAACCTAATGGGGAAGAACTTTTAAATTCGAGGATGAATTCTTTCCAACAAGGGGAGGATGATGTAGAACGTACATCAATAATTCGCGAAGAAGAAGAAGAAGACGAGCGACTTACCTCAGGTCGCGATCGAAGTCAGGAAGAAGAAGAACGCGAGCTTCCATCGTTCTTAAATCGCGAAGGCCAGCTAGGTCGCGAGTCGTCTTCCGCTTTAGGTCGCGATGGTTTCCTAGGTCGCAAAGAAGAAAGTCGCTCCTCCTCTTTAGGTCGCGGCCGACCTTCCTTAGGTCGCAAACGACCTATGCCAGCTCCAACCCGCGATCTAGCAAGCAGCGACTTACCAGTCTCCGACCTAAGCAATCTCCGACCTAAGCCATCTCCAACCTAAGCAATCTTCGACCTAAGTAAGCTCCGACCTAAGAAAGCTCCGACCTACAGAGATACGACCTAATTAAGTCGCGATGCCTGAAGATGAACAATTTTAGGTCGCGTGAGTTATTTTTAGGTCGCGTGAATGTATTTTAGGTCGTAGGATTTTAGCTCGTAAGTTGTTAATACTCATAAGTCGTAGGTCGTATGATATTCTCTGTAATGAAAAGTGTTGTATTGGTTTAGGTCGTGGATGACCTAAGTGTTGTACAGTTTTGAGTCGCGTGTGTTGTAAAGCTCTATAAATAGCGGAGTTATGTCATTTGTAAAAGGTTGTTGAATTTGAATAAAATTTCTTTTGTGTGCTTTTGTGCCACCATTAAAATTGGTAGTTGAGTGTTATCTCCTATCTCCACCTTCGGCATTCGAGTGCGCTCGAATCAACGATTGTTGAAGCCAATTCACGGAATCAAGTGCGCTTGATCAACGTCGAAGAATTGTATATCTTCTCTCACGGCATCGTGCGCGATCAACGTGTCAAAGATAGCTAAAGTCCGGTATCTTCATGATCAACGGATTTGGGCGTTTGGTATCATTAATTCATCGATTCATATTGCTTCATCTAATCGTTTCATCGATTAGTTTGACACGAAATCTTCATTTCGTCGTCAAGTGTTATTTCCGCTGCGTCAATGTATGTATGTAAATATACATTTATATGCATATATATGCATAATGAACTAAACTAAATTAATAATAGAAGACAAAGAACAAACAATCATTCAGTTAAAGCCGAGTAAGGAAAAAGGAAAAAGTAAAGTTCAAACTAATTACACAAAAAGAAACAAATAATAAATGAAATGACTAGAATTTTACTACTAATCTAATATCCTAATAAAAGCGAAGAATCAAAAGTAACCATGTTAAGATTATCCATGAGAACTAAATTTAGTTTTTTGTTTCTATCTCCATTATTTAGAATGATTTTATTATTTGAAAACTCAATGTGAACTTTTATTTTTTTAAGAAACTCTTTAAAACTTAAATTTTTATTTGATTTATAACTAGGGTTTAAACCAATTAAAACAAAATAGAGAGATTACATATATTAACTTTTCCAAATCAATATTAATATTATTAAACACGCGTTGGTTTCTTTCAAACCAAATATACCAACATGTTATTGTGTAAATAATATCAAGTAATTTGTTACGACCCTTGTAGTAAAATCTAAGATTATTCAAATATAATTCACAATTAGTTTGTCTCCAAAGTATATTAAAATGAAAAATATTGAGAATATTTACAAGAATATATCTAGTTATATTACAATCAGAATATAGATGTAAAATATTTTCCATTTTATCTTTACAAAAATAATATTTTTTGTCATTAAATATATTTTTCTACTTTAAAAGTCTATTGTATTCAATTTCCCATGTAAAATTAACCACATATGCACTTTAGCTTTATGTGGAAAACTAATTTTCCAAATGTATTTAAATAATTTCAATTTAACTCTCGAATAATTTATAAAATCATAAAGTGAATGAGATGTATATTTCTTACTCTTATCCTAATACCATATTTTAATATCTTTCTCAATATTGATATTGTAAAGCTCCAGTATAGCGCACAGTAGAGCAAATTTTGTTAAAGCAATACCTTCTAACATACGATTAAAACTAACCCAAGAAAAATTTAAATTTGGTCTATCAAGTATTGAAATTAATACATTTTTGAAATTTCATATACCATATAATTCTCAAAATTCAATATTATCGATTTCCAAAAGTGAGAAATATTATTAATATTATTGATAATAATGTGATGTAGGTTAAAAGCACCACCATACCATTGATTTGATATTAATTATTTCCACAGCAAATTTTCATTATTATCATTAAATTTCCATAACAATTTTCCCAATAAAGATATACTTAAGTTATGTAAGTTTATAATTCCTACCCCCTCCCCCACACATTTTTAGATTTACAAACCATTTTCCATTTAACAAAACACTTAGAACTACAATTTGCATTATCACCGCTCTATAAAATATCACTCCTAATTTTATCAATTACCTATTTTGGAAAAAGATAAAACTGACATCCAATAAATAGGTAGAACAGATAAAATTGAATTAATAAGAACTATTCTACTAAATTGTTCTCGGTAAGTATTTACCATCTCATTTGGACAATCTTTTATTAATTTTATCTATTATAGTAATCCAATCATCATGTTTAAGTTTTTGTGGTCTAATTAAAAAAACAAAATATTCTATAAGGAATTTCATCGTTTTATAATTCAGTATGCATCAATTTGGTTTTCTACATTAACAATATCTTTTAAAACTAATACTGAGCTTTTATCAAAATTAACCTTTAAACCAGATAGTAGCTCAAAACTATATATAATGAATTTAAGCATAATAATATGTTTAGGGAAATGGGATGTAAAAATCATAGTATCATCTGTAAACTGAAAAACTAAAAGACCATTACTTGAGATCTCATTTCTTATAATGTCTAAAATCCTATTATCAGTAGCTAATTTAATAATTCTAGAAAAACGTCTACAGCTAAATTAAATAGTAAAGTTGACAATGGATCACCTTGTCTAAGACCACATTTTGATCGAATTTTAATTTCTAGAATACCATTAACCATAATACTTGAATTTCCTATTTTAAGTAAGGAGGTAATCCATCCTACCCATCTAGCACTAAAACCTCTAGCCATTAATAAATCTTTAAGAAAAGTCCAATCAATTGAATCAAAAGGTTTAGCAAAATCAAGCTTTAAAAGGTACAAGTGATATTATTTTTAGAAAAATAATTAATGTTGGGACTTTAAGTGAATCAATTAAACAAGGAACGACTGCCAAGTCCCTAGAATTGAAAGATGATGGAAGAAAAGTCCCTCCCAAAAAAGTTATGAAAATTTGGTCCCTATTTTTAGTTTTTGGCTAATTTATGCCACTTTTGCCCCAGATTTCAATTCTGGGCCGATTTTCTAGAAGGGGACAATTTCGTAAAAAATAACAAAGTAGGGACCTAATTTACATGGGTTTATGAGTAGGGATTTTTTGTTCATGGGCTTTGAGAATAGGGACCTTTGGTCCAAAACCCCTTAATTAAAAAAGAAATAAAAACAGGTTAATGGTTATATATTTATGAGCCTTTATTATAATTGAGCCGTTGGAAATGTATAATGGTAATATATATTTATGAGCCATTATTATAATTGAGCCGTTGCAATTGTATAACAGTCATATATTTATGAGTCGTTATTACAATTGAGCCACTATAAATGTATAACGGTAATATATATTCATGAGCCATTATTATTGAACCATTGCAAAAGTTAATGGTATTAGAATTTAGTTTTAAATGACAATATATTCAAATCCATTAACATTCCCCCACTTCAGTAACGCATACAATTTCCACTCTGCTTAGTTAGATGATATATAGGCATAAGAGAAACAGGGAATAACAGACAATTTTTCTTTTTTCTTTTTTGTCCTTTACATTTTTTCTCTCTTTAAGAAACCTTACAAGCAATTAATTTAGAAAGTGCTATATTCAGAAAAATTTGCTGTAATGCAAAAAACAAATTGACTAAATTTCAAAGGATGTTTTATCCTGGGAATGGAGTGGTTAATAGATAGCTTTGCACCTTGAGGTAAGTCACGAATCGTCTTAAAGAGAGCAACCTAGTCCGCCACTCAACCAAAAAGAGACACTGTAGATTCAGATTGATGTATAATAATTTTAAGACAATCATGGCTTCGATCGCTGACAACTCTACTGCCCCAATTTCGATGTTTGAGGTTCCGACTATATTTTTTGCACCGTTCAGATGACGGATGATAAATCTATGGAGACGCAGTCGCACGAGCTTCAGAAAATTGTGCATAAGATCATCTCCGAAGGTATGGCTTTAGATGAACAGTTTCAGGTTGCTGTGTTAATTGATAAATTACCCCCTAGTTGGAAAGATTTTAAAAATAATCTCATGCATAAGGCTAAGGAGTTTTTCTTAGAGAGTTTGATTCCTCGTCTTCATATCGAAAAGGAGGCCAGAAAACAGGATCAGGAAGAAGAGGTGCCTTTTGTATCTACCAACAACACTAAGAAATCTACAAACAAGAGTCTGAAACCAAATTCGAAAAATTTTAAATATCAAAATTCATAAACTGAATCAAAACCCCAACAACCAGCATCAGAAGAATCAACATAATACCCCTTTAAAGAATGGTACTAGACAGTTGTTCTTATGTTACAACTGTGGCAAACCAGGCCATATGGCACGAAAGTGTCGAAACAGGCCACATCCATCACTGCATGCTAACCTGACCGAAGAAGCCCTTGTGGCTATGCTTACCGAGGTCAACCTAGTCGGTGGATCAGAATGGTGGTGGGTAGACACTGGTGCTTCTCGCCATGTCTGCTATGATCGTGAAATGTTTAAAACATATAATGCTGTTAATGATATGAAAATGGTGTTAGGAGATTCTCACACCACTACTATTGCTTGAATTGGAAATGTGGAGTTAAACTTTACCTCTGGGAAGAATTTATTGCTGAAAGATGTGATGCATACTCCAGAGATGAGGAAAAATTTATTATCTGGTTTCTTGTTAAATAAAGCTGGTTTTACTCAAACTATTGGATCTGACTTGTACACTATCACTAAAAATGATGTTTTCGTTGGTAAAGGATGTGCTGTAGATGAGATGTTTAAGTTGAATGTTGAAGTTAATGGTTCTGTTTATATGTTGTGTGATTTTAATATTCAAGGAATGACTGCCAACTCCCCAGAATTGAAAGATGATGGAAGAAAAGTCTCTCCTAAAAAAGTTGTGAAAATTAGGTCCCTATTTTTAGTTTTTGGCTAATTTATGTCACTTTTGTCCTTGATTTCAATGCTGTGCTGATTTTCTAGGAGGGGACAGTTTGGTAAAAAATAACAAAACAGGGACTTAATTTACATGAGTTTATGAGTATGGGCTTTTTATACATGGGCTTTGAGAATAGGGACCTTTGGTCCAAAACCCCTTTAATATTTGGCATGCTAGACTTTGTCATGTTAATAAGTGACTAATTCATAACATGAGTAACTTAGGCATAATCCCTAAAGTTTCCATAAATGATTCAATATTGTAGCCAAGCTAAAATTACTAAGACCCTACATAAATATGTGTTTAGAGAGTCAGAACCGTAAGATTTAATACACTCTGATATATATGAACTTGATGGTATTCTAACCAGGGATGGAAAATGCTACTTATTACTTTTATTGATGATTGCTCTAGTTTTACTTATGTTTATCTCACGAAGAATAAAAGTGATGTGTTAGATATGTTCAAATTATTTTTCATTGAAATTGAAAATCAATCTAAAAAGAAAATTAAAAGATTTCAAAGTGATAGAACAGAGTATGAATCTAACTTATTTATTGAATTTTATAAACATGGTATAATTCATGAGAAAACTGCACCCTATTTGTCTGAAATTAATGGTAAAGCTGAAAGAAAAAACATGACTCTTACCAAATTAATAGTAGATGTTTTATTAAATTCGGGTGCAGCCTCTCACTGGTGGGGGGAAATTTTATTAAATATTTGTTATGTCTTAAACAGAATTTCTAAATCTAATAGTAAAATTTCACCTTTTGAGATCTTCAAAAATCATAAACCCAACTTGTCTTATTTTAAAACTTGGGGTTCCTTAGCATATGTTCATATTTCTGACCCTAAAAGAATTAAATTAGCAAGTTAAGCATATGAATGTGTTTTCATTAGTTATTCCCTTAACTACAAAGCATATAGGTTTTTTGATTTGAATGCTCGAGTTATTATTGAGTCAAATGATGCGGATTTCTTTGAAAATAATGAACATAATACGGAAAGTGAATATGAACTTAGAAGAAGTAAAAGAGCTAGGATAGCTAAAGATTTTAGTCCAGAATATTATGCTTATGCACTAGAAGAGGACCCTGCTAATCTAAAAGAAGCTCTGTCTTCTTTGGATTCAGATCTTTGGCAAAAAGCTATAAATGATGAAATGGAATCTCTTGAATTTAATAAAACTTGGCATCTAGTTGATTTACCTTCAGGTTGTAAAACTATAGGTTGTAAATGGGTTATTAAAAAGAAGTTGAAACCTGATGGTACAATTGATAAATATAAGGCTCGTCTTGTAGCTAAAGGATTTAGACAAAAAGAAAACATTGATTTCTTTGATACTTATCACCTGTTACAAGAATAACATCAACTCGAGTATTAATTTCTCTTGCTTCACTATATGATCTACTAATTCACCAAATGGATGTAAAAACTGCTTTTTTGAATGGTGAATAAGAAGAAGAGATTTAGATGGACCAACCCGAAGGTTTTGTTATACCTGGTCAAGAGTATAAAGTCTGTAAATTAGATAAATCTCTATATGGTCTTAAACATGCATCGAAACAATGGCATGAAAAATTTGACAATCTTATTACTTCACATGGTTTTAAAGTAAATGAAAGTGACAAGTGTATT
Organism: Allium fistulosum; assembly: GCA_030737815.1. NCBI lineage: Eukaryota > Viridiplantae > Streptophyta > Magnoliopsida > Asparagales > Amaryllidaceae > Allium > Allium fistulosum. Next base: position 536,002,166 of record CM060901.1, on the reverse strand, counting down.
CATTATAAATCCGAGAGTAACATTTGCATTATCATATGCTTATATGTTGATGATTTACTTATATTTGGTTTAAATATTCATGCATGTAAATCATGTTAAGTCTATTTTATGTGCCAATTTTGATATGAAAGATTATGGTCAAGCAAGTGTGATTCTTGGTATTAAGATGACTAAGTTTGAAAAGGGAATTTCTTTGGATCATTCTCGTTATATTGAGAAGATGTTAAAGAACTATAATTACTTTGAATGTAAACCTGCTAGTACACCATATGATCCAAGTGTAAAACTATTTTATAACACTGGTGAATGTGTAAGACGGTATGAATATGGGAGCATCATTGGTAGTCTTCGGTATGTCAGTGATTGTACTAGACCCATATGTCATGGGATTATTGTACAGGTTTACTAGCAGTCCTAGTATAGAGCATTGACATGCTATTGAAAGGGTCACGAAATACCTTAAAAGAACTATGAACCTTGAATTACAATATCAGAAGTTTGCCGCTGTCCTTGAAGAATACAATGATGCAGATTGGAATACTTTATCAGAGGATTCCAAAGCTACTAGTGGATATATTTTCAGTATTGTAGGAGGAGCTGTTTCTTGAAAATCTAAGAAACAGACTATCTTGCTCAACCCACTATGGAGTCAGAAATGATAGCACTAGCTAATGCTAGTGAAGAAGTAGATTACTTAAGAAATCTGCTAGCTGAGATCCCTTTATATGAAAAATCGACACAGCTATGTTGATCCATTGTGATAGTACCATGACTATTTGCAAAAGTTGAGAACCATTATCACAACAGTATGAGACGACAAATTCGTCATAAGCATAGTACTGTAAGAGAGTATATCGCTTCAGGATCTGTAAGAGTGGATCATGTACACACTGATGAGAATTTGGCGGATCCTTTGACGAAAGGACTGGACAGAGAGAAAGTCCTTTTTTACATCTAAAAGAATGGGACTATTGCCTTTAGATTGTTGAGTCACACATAATGGTAATCCGACCTAATGACTAAAGATCCCAAGAACTAGACTCAATGGGTAATAACAAGTTGTAAAGTGATATGAGTTGAACATGCTATTTTATATACTTAGAAGCATGTATTCCCGAAGTGATATGAGTTGGCCATCTACTTGGTGGTTGCCTTGAGCAACTTATGTGGTTTCTTTTGGTGATACATGTCGTGCATTATTGGATTTTTTGGTTGTTAGTAAGATGTTGTACCATATTGAAGTTTTATATCAACTCTGGGCATAGATTGCTAGTCCACTTTATCATATATTTGGATAGTAATTCTTTTGCGAAATTATGGTGCTCCACTATCCTTGACATCTAAAATTAGTTACAGACACCATCAAAATACGCTAGCACACTAATTTCAGATATAAAAAGTAATAGGCCGTTGGCTACATAATTCAAATTCTAAAGTACGAACAAAAAGGAAAAACCTCACAATGGAATAAAACAACAATACATGTATTATCTCAACAAATGAAAATCGTACAAGATCCAATACATTCGAATCAACATTACATTTCCAAATTACCAATCATCACTAAATCAATAAACAATGTAACTATGATAAACAGAAATATGCCAAGTCAACAACTTGCAGATGTGGTCTACATCCAAACCTTTTTTCCCACCTTTGCTTCCACCCGCAACTTTACAAATACATAGATATATATGATAATGGAAAAGGTGATCAACTATATTTGGACTATGCCCAACCCTATACACCCCGGCTTTAAGGGATCCGTGGGTTATTTTATAGGAAAAGATCACCTATGTATCCTTTTAGGATCAATTCAATAATACTTAATGTCAATCCCGAATATCAAATAACAACAACAGATACCGTCAAATTTGTACTAATTATCCATTATTAGTAACACAACATCAATAACATAGATGCGAGTATAAATCCATCAAATGTGTATTTGTCACTCCATACTAGAAACACAACATCAAACTCATCAAATGTGCCTTAGCTACTCTATATTAGTAACACAAACATCAAACTCGTCAGATGTGTACTAACTACTCTATATTACTAACACAAACATCAATGTCGGCAGTACAACAAAACCATAATTAGTTACACAACATTCGCGTAGTAGTAGGGTTAAAATAATACATAACTCATCCTAATGCGATTTCATCTTCACACAACAGACATATATGGTAATTCAAACAACAATTAACGACATATGTTACAACAATCCAAAATAATGTATTGACATCAATTAGTTTCTGTTAAGTATAAAATCACATAATTATTGTTTACTATAAAAATACTTCTATCTCTATTTCTCACAACAATGATATTTTCTCAAAACGACAATACATTTTAGAAATCCTTTATTTTCAAAATACCGCTTTAAATGTCTAAAAACAAAGTTATTCGGTCAGAAAATGATAATTTACGTCAAATTTACGTCAAAATGATAAATTTACTTGGTGGATCACCTAAAAAATACTTTAATAAAAGGAGAAAGGCAGGTGATGTACTGTTTCAATACAATGGTAATGATCTGGACTCGCAGACACGCTACTCCATCGACTCATAACTCATTCCAACAATTGAATGAGCTGTTTATTTTCACCAAACCCATGATTACTTTTCCTTTTACATTACTTTCTTCCACTCGTTTCTCCCCTTATATATAACCTCACCTCTTTCCGTATCTCCTCATTCGAACCTAGCTCTAATTGTTTATCTTCCTGAATAATCATCCCTTTTCTCTTCAGAAATAAAAAACTAGTATAAAATAACGGCTTGCTCTCAGAACATCTTCGTAATCTTCATCTTATACCTCGCTGTATCATTGCTTGCTCAGTCTCCCACTGCAGCGCCCGCTTCTTCACCCAAGATCTCACATGCACCCAAAATGGCGCCCGCTTCTTCACCCAAATTCGCACCTGTTTCTACACCGTCCGCCGCTCCAGTAAACTCACCGTCCGCTCCGGTAAGCTCGCCTCCTGCTCAGGTCTCGGCCATGACGCCTTCTTCGATTGCCAACGCACCTGCTGAGGCACCAACTTCCGTCGTCGGATCTATTTCTGGTGGATTCGTCATCGTTTCTTCTGCCCTTTTTGCCGTCGTGATACTACTGTAGGCCTGTGGATGCTTATTATCCTATTCTTTTTGTCTATAATTATTTCTACGGTGGACATATCATATGTGAGGCTATTGTTTTAGATCTACGTCTCACAGCCATTCCTTCATTCTTTGAAATTTATCTTCGTTGTTTACTGTCGTTTGTTCCTATTCTTTTATTATTATTCCTATCTTTTGTTCTAAGTTTATTGTTAGCCTAATGACTAGAACGTATAGTTATCCGATTAATTAGGCTTTAGAAAAATAAAAAAACAACCATCTGTCTTCTTCTTCTTACGGTACCTGTAATTTTTCCAAAATTTAGCTTTTATACGCCACGAAAAAGGTTGGTTTTTAAGTGACACATCAATCTATTGGGATGTTTTTCTTATTTTAACTTTTTGAGTTTTGGCTCTTTAATCTTTCTATTTCAAAAAAAGAATAAAAAAAGAATGAAAAAACTAATTGTAATAGAGAGAAGTATAATTCCAGTACAACCGTACAATGGTGTAAAACCGATTGTTTCGATGCATACAAATAAAAAAAATTTACACAAGAGGAAGCAAAGATCGAAAAGACCCAATGCAAGTAATCATTTCATATCTAAACATCCAAACATGGAATGCATACTTGAAGCAATCAAAACTCCAAAGCTCATATGCATATTCATTCTAAACACGAGAAAAGAATAGTTCATAATGATCATCAAGGATAAACTGGATTATTGGAGGCTAAAGTAAAAGAAAAGATGAATGTTAAGGAGCAGTTGCGATTAGGGCATGAGTCGATTTTCTTTAAAATTCTCCAAATCCTTTCAGATCCGCACTTGTATTTCAAAATTAGTGAGATATATGAGAGAGCAGTTGCGAATCATATTTGTGCCTCTGATTTGATCTCCAAATTGTTTAATCTTCATATCTGAGACCAATCGAGGTTTTGAGTTCCTGATCTAGATTTGTAGCCAAAATCACTTCTCTATCAAGTTTTTCAGCACTATTATGATGCAGATCTGATCCTTCGACTTCAGCCAGAACTTATTTTTACTTTGAGGTCGTCTTTAAATCTTATGAAGTTCCTCATTGATAAAGCTTTGGTAAGGACGTCAGCTCTTTGGTAGGTAGCAGGTATATGGTTAACTTGTAGTTTTCCGCTGATAATTTGTTCTCGTACAAAGTACAGATCTATTTCAATATGTTTTTTTCTTGAATGTAGCACTGGATTTGCTGACATATGCACTGTACTAAGATTATCAAACCATATAACCGGTTTCAGATCTGATTTGATTTTTAATTCATTTAATAATGACTGTATCCGTAAGATTTCTGTTGTAGTACTAGCTAGACTTATGTACTCGGCCTCTATACTAGATCTAGAAATTGTAGACTACTTTTTAGAGCACCATGTATGAGATTTTCTCCAATATAAATGCAATATCCAAAAACAATTTTTTTGTCATCTAGATCTGTTGCCCAATCAACATCTATGTAGCCAACAACATTGAGATTGTTGCATTTTTTGAAAGATAGTCCATTGTTTACAGTCCCTTTGAGATATCTTATGATTCTCTTCACAGCCTTTTAGTGTTCATTCAATGGATTCGGCATAAATTGAGACACTTTGTTAACACTGAAAGATATATCAGATCTAGTTATGGTTGCATATTGTAATGCTCCCACAATACTTCTCTATTGTTTAATATTAAATATTGGTTCTCACTGGTTCATAATATGCATGCAGTTGTGAATCAAAAGGTCCTTTTAGTCCATTTATGTTGCCAATTGTCTGAGTAGACAGGTAGGTCAGGTATTGAAGCTCTTGGATTGAAAATCTTCTTTGTTGTTTTCATGTCTGAATTGCTAAAGAGAAATATATGCTCATTAAATACAACATGTCTACTAATAAAAGCTTTTCCTTTGTCGTCAAGACATTTATATCCCTTTTGATTTACACCATATCCTATAAAAGTACATGGTCTTGATCTATAGTCTAATTTGTTTTTGTTGTATGGTCTTAGATAGGGGAAACATAGACATCTAAAATTCTTGAGACTTTGATAATCAGGTTTTATACCATATAGTTTTTCTATGGGACTTACTCCTTTCAAAACCCTTGTTGGTAGTCTGTTAATTAAATAGACTACCGTGTTAAATGAATCAGGCCAGAATTTTATGGGTAGAGAAGTCTGAGCTAAGAGAGTATGCCCCGTCTCAACAATATGTCTATGTTTTCTCTCAATTAAGCCATTTTGCTCAGAAGTATAGGGACATGTTATCCTATGAACTATTCCCTTTTTATCAAAATAATTTCTGAGAGCTTTAAACTATGTACCATCGTCATATTGAATGGTTTTAATTTGACATCCGGTTTGCTTTTCAGCTACAGATATGAAATGAACAACAACATTATATGTTTCTGATTTAGCTTTTAAGAAATAGATCCAAGTATATCTAGTATAAGCATCAATAAAGGATATATGATACTTATAGCCATAATCTGAACATATTAGGGCTGGACCCCATAGATCTGTAGCAACTAATTCTAAAGGATTAGAGTACACAGTGTGTGAGTTGGTAAATGGTAGTTTGTGACTTTTGCCCATCTGATAGTAAGTACAAACATATGGTAAAGGAATATCATCAAAATCAATTTTATTATCATTAAGCACTTGTTTAGCAACATTCATATTTGGGTGCCCAAGCTTGTAGTGCCATAGATCTAAAATACTTTTATGATTTTCTCTCTGGGTAGTTTTAGACAGATTACATATTTGATGTTCTTTCCCATGGTTGATGCAGCTAACTAATTTGAAACAGTATAATCCTCTGTTTGCATCACCCTGCAATAAAATTTCTTTAGTTAGTATATCTCTAACTAAACAGTACTTAGGAAAGAATTCAATATAGATATTATTATCTTCGGCAAATTGAGAGACACTTATGAGATTTTTCTTTATTTTTGGTACTCTCAATGAATTATTCAAAAAAAATTGCCTTACACCACATATATTAGCTTTTCTAGAATGAGTGATATTAATAGACTCACCATTTCCCATGCAAATTGACTGTGTACCTTTATACTCTTTACATCCAAGATTCAAGTTGTCTAGATTGTTGGTTATATGATTTGTTGCTCCAGAGTCAGGGTACCATGCTTCATCTTGAATGTTCTCTGGTCTGGTGATCTGATTTCTGTTGTTTTCTGGTTGATTGTTTGCCTCTGACTGAACTTGTGCCAAGTTTGCACCGTAATTGTTATTTCTTTGATTACTTCAATTCTGCCCTAGAACATAATTCAAGTTAAGTCTGATGTAGCATTTTGGGGCAGTGTGACCAACTTTTTCACATATTTGGCACTTTGGTCTATTGTTATTTTTGTTCCACCTTCCTCTGTCCCTGTTGCCTCTGACTGACTAACCGCCCCTCTGAATCTGTTGCTCAGTTTTGTTGTTATATTGTGCTTTACTTCTATAATTTGCTGCATAATTGATAGGCATGTCTGAATCAATTGGTTTCTTGAAATATATCATTCCTTCATGTGCAAGAAGTATAGAGTGCACATCTTCTATGGGAGGTGTAGTTCTTTGAGATGATATAACAGCAACAACTGCCTCGTATTCATCATTTTGGTCACTTAATAGGATCCAAACTTGCTCCGAATTTGAAATTTTGTGCCCAGCTGCCTCAAGTAAATCACAAGTTGTTTTGATTTTTGTTAAGTATTCACCCATGGACAGACTGCCCTTTCTGATACTGTGTAATTGCCTTTTGTAATGCATTATCTTTGCAGCAGATTGAGAATTGAATATTCTCTCAACTGTTGTCCATATTCCTTTGGCTGTTTTGCTAGCTATTACTTGAGGTAGTAATTTTGTGCTTATGGAAGATAGCAGCCATGAACTTATTAAATTATCTTGCCTTTGGTACTTTATGTAATCTTCATTGCTAACTGTCTTGTTTTCTTGATCAATTATGAACATTGGTGGAATGGTGATAGTACCAAGGAGAAATCCTTTGAGGCCATAGCCTCTGATTGTTGTTTCAACTTGGATTTTCCAAAGAAGATAATTATCTTCTTCAAGCTGGGTAGTAATTAACTGACTCTAAGGGATAATGATGGTTTTGATGAGATTTCCTATAGCAACCTGAAAGGAACCAAATGAATTGGATGAAGTGGAAGAGCTTCCTTCTGCCATAATGATGATTTTTGATGTAAGAACTGCCTTGAGGATTCAGATGCTTTCCTATCAGAACAAGAAATGCTAACACAGTGATAGTATCAGGTATGTTGCAGCCGAAAATTGAATGATGAATTCACTCTGACAATTTTCTTGGCATGGCACTGCCTTTCTTGTAGTTTTTATGTGTTTTCTTGATTTCTGATTTGAGATTTTGTGAGACTTCTTGTTTCCTGAAAGGATTTGCTTGCTTTTCTTTTGAAATTTTGAGCAGCCAAAAGTTCGTACAATTTCTTGGCAAGGCACTGATTTTCTACAGCAAATTCAAACAATAACCCAAATGATGATGACTTATCTGATGGGTTATTGAAGCATCAAATGATGAAACCAATTCTGATGATGTATCTTCACTCTGATATAAGATTTGTTGTGAATGCTGTTAAGCTTTATAATGGCTCTGATACCGTGTAAAGATTTGGAAGAAATTGATAATGTTTTTATTACTACCATTATTTGATTACAAAGCAGTTGCCTCAATTATATACGTGCTAGCAAATACACGTATTGGGCTAAATACAAAGCATGCCCATTACAATATAACATTCAAAAGAAATGCGGGTCGGGTAAGTACAACAAATGCTGGTATGCGGATCCATGATGCGGAAGTTATACTAAGATTAGGGGTGAGCGTTCGGTTGGTTTGGTCGGTTTTGAGGTAAAAAATGTCAAATCGAATTGACACCAAAAAAACCAAAATCGAATCGAACCGAATTAATTTTGGTTAATTCGGTCGATAACCGATTTAACCAAACTAAAAAAGCAAGTAAGAGAATTCACCATTTGTTATTATTCAAATGATTGATTTACTCAATGAAAAACATAAATTTGTGTTTATATACACTATTTTGAGTATTTATTTTAAGTTTATGAGAAAATTTAACCTATTTTTAACAGATAAGGTTTATTTTTTATTACTAAACTGATTGTTAAGAGTATTACAATGCCATGAATTTAGATAATATAATAAAATTTCGGTTAATTCGGTTAAACCAAAAACCAAAATAAAATTATTTTGCAAACCGAATTCAAACCGATATAATTTCATAACCGAACCGAACCGACCAAAATGAACCGGTTTGGTCGGTTAATTCGGTTCTAACCGAATATTGCTCACCCCTAACTAAGATAGCCGCAATCATACTTCGTTATTTCAATACTTTATCTATACGTCACGAAAAAGGTTGGTTTTTAACCCATACATCTATCAATTGGGATGATGTTTTTCTCCTTTAACCTCTTGAGTTTTGGCTCTTTAATCTTTCTTAGAGCATCTCTAACGGGGAAGTGGAAATCTGGATAAGGAAACAAATAAAAAACGTGACTTCCTCCCACTTCTCCAGCAAGCAAGTGAGATGATTTAACCTTTTCATTTTTATTTTCTGAAATTTTATAAACGGTTTTCTAGAAACCATTTATACCATAATAGGATTTTCGAAAATCTTTTAAGGTATAAACGGTTTTCAAAAATCCATTTATACCATAAATGGTTTTCTGATTAATGAATCGCCACTTAAAAAAGAGAGGGAAAATCCACGCTTATTTCCTTTTCTCACGCTTGAATCGCCACCGCTTTTGCACGGGCAATGGAAAATGAGCATTGATTTCTTCATTTTTTTTGTTTGAGTCCTGTTGGAGTTGCTCTTACTCTTTCAGAGAAAGGTCTTAATTCCTACAAACGACCCTTCAAACTAAATAAACACCAAATTCATTTTAGTTACTTACTTTTAGCAAATTAATTCAAAAGGAAAGAAACACGATTGAAAAAAGGAATAAAAGAAGAAGTAGTAGACACAAATGTTGAAAGTCATTTCGAAATTATTTTAACCGATCAATGTTAGCATAAAAATATTGAATTATGTGGTTCAGAAAGCTAAATGAACATAGATTTATCATTCAAAAAATTGTTAATTGTGCATCTACATGCTAACTCAATAGGTAATATATACATATATCTACCTTAGAACTCAAACAATGATAACGAAGTATTCGCATGAACAAACATTTTTGTAAAGCTAATTTACATAGCATTTATGAATTTTTTTATCTTTATTATTAGTTGGAATAGAAACACAATCTTTTGGTTGGACCGCGATGTTCCAAAAATACCCTTAAATGCGAACAAGATCCTAGAAATTCAAATCACACAAAAAACAATTATTAACATCTATTTCAAAATGTAAATTTTAAAAGTAAATAAGTTACTAATACAAAACTCTGTGTCCAAAATAATTATAATTTTTCTTTATATTTTTTAATTTAATTTTATCAAGATTACACAAGAAATTTTAAATTTTATAATTTTATAAGGATTTTTTATATGTACGTGCAACGCACGTGCAATAAATCTCGTTTTGTAAAAAGCTAATATTATGTAACATTTACAAGAACATTTCATTATTTATTTATTTGTTTGTTTGTTAAAGTTGATTTTACATAGCATTAAAATGTTAAGTTAGCAAATCATCTGATAAGTAACCTACATATAAATCATTTAGCATTTTTCATTAAAAAAGAAGGCTCTAATAACTATCCTTATTATAAATGTTCTTATATAACCTTAGTTTTAAATTTCCTTGTAACCGTTATTTGTATAAAGCTAATTTCGCCTTATTTTTGTATGTTAACTAAAGCTATTTTCATTTTTGTTGGGCATTGTTAAAGGCATCCAAAATGGCTGGGGTCATATTTTACACTCCTCTTGACAGTTTTCAATTTTTTGGCATTTTTATAACCTCGTTTTAAGAGGACTCCAGACCATTAACACCCCATCCCCATTTAACCACTAGAGTCCTTTAACAATGTCCTTTTTATTTATTAAACTTTGTTACTTTTAACCAATAAAATTATTTGCATTCAACATTTACAAAATTATTCTATTTTTAGTTGCATAGCTTTTCATATTAAGAATTTGAAATATACTTTTTGTAAATAATAAAGCTAAATACATTTATCTTTCCACGCTGTTTTTTCATATAATGTTTTTGCTCACATTAACTAGAAAAGGATGTTTCTAAAATTAATTTCTAGTATTTGTGAAATGTCGATGAGCGTCCTTCATTTAAACTTTTGAACTTTATTTGGTTGAAATTTGAAAGTTATTCTTATGTATATAAATGAAGTTTGTTGTCATTTGAACCAACTTATCCTTGAAACAAATATCCACTAAAATAAAATACTAATTTATTTTGGCAAATTCTACTTGAGGATAAAATACACACACATTATTTTTCACCAAAAACTACGACCATAATAACTCTTTTGCTTAACATTAACAACAAATATTTTGCAAACCGAGGAACAAAAATTATTAAAAGTCTAAAAAGTTGTTTAAACCGCTAATGAAAGTTAATTAAATTTTTATTTAGAAACATTAAATTAAATATAAAATAGATAAAAGGGCAGAATTACATTTTTCTTTTTTAAATTTGATTCTGTTTAGCATAAGATGTATCTAGGGTTTTTGTTAAAGAATCTGAAGTTTGAAAGAAGAAAGATAATGATGAATTATGTTAAATGCATCCCATACCAACTTTAATTTACCCATAATCTAAATTACCGAACCTAACTTGCACCTATAATCGCTAATTTAATAACCGTAAAAAATACCACGTTCTCAAAACCCCTAGCTCGGGAAGAAACCCATTGTCGATGACATGACCTTAGAAAGAAGGTTGTAGTATCTTAACCCAAGAAGATGACAACCTCTCAATTTACTCGAGTTTCTTAATTATGTATTAGTCAATCTTATGATAGTATATTTGAAAGTTAAATTTTCTCATTTTATTGTTGATAAGTGGGAGAACCAATCGGCTATTAATCAAATAATCTTAGGTGTTGATACACCTGTTTAACTACCAATGATCGAAGGATAGCTTCGATGAAATATGAGACTCAATTTTTAAGTTAAACCAAGGTAGTGAAAGCATTATGGTAATGAATTCCATGCATAGTGGATGTCGTGAAAATTAAACGTATTAAGTAATCAAAACTTGATATGTTTTGTGATAGCGGTAGAAGTAAAAGCATTGGAGACAATGATCATAGTTTTGAACTTGAGAGTAGAAGTGGAAGTGGTAACGTTCCTAGGCCTAGAGGAGCAAATGCATTAAATTAAGAGATACAAAAATTTACAGGGTCGAAAAAAACACCTACATCCAATGTTGGTAATATTCTAATTTAGAGCTTTTTTTTGAAGATATGTAAATTTTTTTGGTAGCTATTATTGAATTTTACTTTTTCTCTAAGCAAGAAAAGTACTAGTTTTTCTGAGTATCTTAACTAGTGCGAACCCGTGTTTCACTTACAGACTGCACTTAACTTCTTATCATCATTGCTTTTTTACACAATTTATATGCTATATTGATTAAGAATGATTTTTTTACAATGCTCGGGCTACGATACTGCCGAATACAAATAAAATTTAATGGAAGGTATATTATTTACAAAATAGAACATAAAGTCAACAACAAAATCCAACTTGGTCAAATTTTCCAACTGCCTAAAACAACTCAGATAAAAATTACATATTTTAAGGGTTTCATTCCTAAACATTTGCTGACTTCTCCATCTTCCATATCTTTCATCAGAAATAGTCCACTTGTTATCCCGCCTTTTGGCAAGGCCGTGACACCAAAGACAGTTCGTCTAGAAAATCGGTTATACGTAGGTTCACTATGGATATCGACGAATTTTGTCCAAGTTCGGATCAAGCTAAAATTGATATGACACGACAAGCGAAGCAATGAGAGCCAACCTACCAAATTTCAAGTCAATCCGAGTTAATATGCTCATGTTATGATCGATGCAAAATTGGATAAGAAATAGCCTCGCGTTCGAATCCATAGACTGGCCACTATTCGACTCGATCGAGTTCGACTCCATCACAGAGCCAATGTTCGATTCGATCGAGTTCGACTCGATCAGCTCCGCATCAATCACCAGGGTCTACTTCGACTCGCTCCGCTTCGTATCCATAGGGATCTGTTCGACTCGCTCCGCTTCGCATCCATCAGAGAGCCACGTTTCGACTCGATCATCCAATGTCCACTTCGTATCCACATAACAGAGCATGGCAATCAATGCGAACAAAGCATGGCCATCGATACGATCAGAAGGACTCTCATCGATACGAACTGGGCTAATTTAGCCTATACGAGTTGGACCATCACTTTTATCGATTCGAACAAGACCAAGTCGAACAACGATTCAAACAAGAATGAGTCGAACAACGATTCGAACAAAACCGAGTCGAACGACGATTCGAACAAGACCGAGTCGAACAGCGATTCGAACAAGACCGAGTCGAAATGAGGGAGTCGAACGAAACAGCCAACCGAAGATCCTAATTCGTATCGATCATATCTCCTAATCTACAAGTCCAAATGATATGAAATTTTCACAGAAGCCTACGTGCATGCTAAAGAATGTCCACACCAAATTTCGACTCCATCGGACACAATCTTGATCGATACGAAATCAGTTCGTATCGATCACGGATCGGACCGAAACTTCGCGGGCTTGGGCGCGCGGACCTGGTCACGTGCCAGAGAGGGTCTCCCGAGATCTGAGCGAAATACCAGCCTCCTACACCTATAAATAGAGCCCTAAGGCATACAGAAAAGGGGCTTCTTCTTCTTTGAATTCTCCAACGCCCAGACTCTGCCGGACCCAGATCTAAACTCCCTTGTTGCTGCCAATAATGAAATTCACTGCTGCAAATCATAATTATCTGCTGTAACTCATTGAATTCACTTGTAATTTCAAAGAAAGTTCAATAAAGCGATCAACTTCATAGTGGACGTAGGCGATACGCTGAACCACTCTAAATTCTTGTGTCTCCTTGCATTTTAATTATTTTCATATCTGAAATTTGGAGTTTTTGTTAGATAATCCTCTTTTTCCATTTAATTTCTTCACTTTATCTCTTCAAAAACTTCTGAAGAGTGTTGTGCCTAATTTTGGTACAAACACTTTGGTGCTTTCACTGAGAAAACCCAATTTCTCCCCTGCTCTTTGGATCTCCTATCTATATCGGATTGCATAAATCCAAGAAGAAGATCCAGATCTAGAACTTTGAAGCCCTTCCATTCTTCAGATCTGCATTAGATCTAGGAAAGGACTTTCATCAATTCACCATGGTAAGTACACGGACTACCTCTACAACTGCTGATCAGGGAGGACGGGACATAAAGAATCCCGCGCAATTGCCTCCATCAAACCAAGATGCCGCCGGACCTTCAGATCCAGCAGGCCCGGTTACCAGACAAGAGTTTCAGATGCTGCTCCTGGAATTGACCCAGAGTCGACAGCAGCTAACTGAACAACTGCGCGCCAACACGGAGCTGACCAACCAGCTAAATCGCCAAGGGCGTAGAAGATCCAGAAGGGACCAAGATTCTTATTCTTCCATAGAGAGTTTAGCCTCATCTGATGGTCATCACCGATCCACGCGCCCACGACTAGGTGTGAGCTACACCCAGTCTATAGGACACCAACATGCTTCGAATCTTGGACAACCTAGAACTGGACCATCCACTAATCATCATACTAGACCTTCGTCCCGAGGAGGTGCTGCTCCCTATCATGTCACAGGCAACATTGCTACTACCACCACTACCGAACAAGGGGTTGATGCTAGAAACCAAGCTGATCCTCAATGTAACCAACGAGAGCATACTCCAGAGCCTTATGTCCCAAAAAATGTTGAACCAAGGAGGTGAGGCACGGACCGTCGACCGCGTCTGGTCCGGACTCACGCTGTGGAACCCGACCACACCATGGCACAACATGCTCCAAGTATCCGAATGCCGGATATACCAACGATGATTCGTCAAATGATCCGTGAAAGTCAGGGTCTCAGTAATGATGACTGGGGAATCTCTCAGAGTCATACCCCTTTCACCGATGACATATTATATGATGAACCACCTCGGCGCTTCAGGATGCCAACTTTGCTAGTCTACGAAGGGAGTTCTGATCCCAATCAACACATCCTGAAGTACGAATGGCTGATGAATGCTGCGAGAGCTGATGATGCAGTAAAATGTCATAGTTTCCCCATTTCCCTAGGGGGCATTGCAACCATGTGGTTTACTCGTTTGCCACCACGATCCATTTCTAGTTTTGATTAGATGGCCACCAAGTTTGTTGAACAATTCCGTATGTACGTAGCGAGGCCTAAAGATGTTAACACTCTGTCTAGTGTTACACAAGCTCCCGGAGAAACACTTAGACGTTACTTGGAGCGATTCCATGTTGCGTGTGCAGAAATAAGCAATCCCAATGATAACTCTATCCTGATGGCATTGACTAAGGGGATTGATGCTGATTCCGAGTTCGGAAATTGGTTAGCTGGAAAACCACCTACGTCATTGGACCGTTTCTATTCCATGGTAGCCCAATTCTTGAGAAGGGAGGATGCGAAACAGTCTAGGAAGCAGGATGACGCAGGGCCCAACATCGAGGGAATCCAGAGTAACATCGCTGTCAAACAGTCCGGAGAGAGTTCTGGAAAAGTTCAGTTGAACGTACAAAATAAACAAAATCAGCAGAGGGACAATGGAAATCAAAGCAAAAAACGTGATCAGAATCATGGTCCACGGCGTAGAGTTTCCATGTACGATAATTACACTCCATTGAACACGTCGTTGGAAAATGTGTATTTGCAGACTTGTAATACCATGCAATACAAAAATCCTGCCCCGAAACCATCAACAGAAAGACAAGTTCAGACTGGGAAGTTTTGTAGATTCCATGAGAGTTATGGCCATAACACAAACGAGTGCCGTCATTTACAAGATCTCATTGAGAAACTGATACGTGAGCGGAATTTGGATCAGTATGTGCGGGCACCGCAGTCAGGTGGTGCGGGCCCATCGAATCAGAATCGTGCGCCAAATCCGGAGAGGCAAGAGGAACCCGCTCGAACTGATGGGAGGTTGGTTATTAATACAATAAGTAGTGGTCCTCATCCAGCAGACCGGAGCTGGAAGGAAATGGAGTCGTATGCCAGCTCTATCAGGCATGCGGACTTTGAGTGTTATAGTAGTTTTGATGACGGGGCTCCGGCCAAGCAACAGAAGACAATGACAGACAACATCGTATTCAGGAACAGAGACGTTGATAAAGTCGAAGCCCCCACTATCGATCCACTGGTCATCTCAGCTCAAGTAGGTCCCGCTTGGATGAAGAGGATCTTAGTTGATAGTGGAAGCTCTGTGAATATATTTTTTAAACGAGCCTATGATCAAATGAGAATGGAAGCCACAGACTTGAAACCTTGTCAACCCCGAATCAATGGTTCCAACGGAAGTGCTACTATACCCACTGGAATGGTGGAACTGCCAGTAGAGTTGGGAGTTGGAGAACGTCGGAGAGTACGGATGTTACAGTTCATTGTTTTGGACATAGACTTCCCTTACAATGCTTTCTTGGGCCGATCGGCCCTCGCCGAATTCAGGGCAGCCGTCGCCCCATGGTGTTTGACTTTAAAGTTTCCCACCGATCATGGAGTGGGAATCATTCAGGGAAATCAGGCTGCTGCCAGAGCCTGTTATGTTGCTGAGCTGCGGGAGGCGCAACGAAAGGAGAAAGGAAAGGGCGTGGAGGAATCTCTCTGCGTCTGTTTTGCCGATAATTGACAATTAATGCCCGGGCCTAGGCCCGGGCACTCCAGCCAATTCCTCAAGGATCTTGACCCAAGAGAAACTGAAGACGAAGGAGAATCTAAAGAAAGTCAAGCATCCCCGACCGAACTGACAATCGACGTCCCAATTGACAATGATGATGATTCGAAGATGATAAAGATTGGGTCTTAGCTAAGCCAGCAAACTCAAGAGGAATTGGTTGAATTTCTACGGGCGAATCTTGATTTATTCGCCTGGACGCATTCCGACATGTGTGGGATCTCGCCGGACATCGCGAGCCACACTCTGAATATTGACCCACGGCATGTCCCGGTCAAACAGAAAAGGCGTGGTATGGATCCAGAGAGATCTGCCGCCCTTAAAGAAGAAGTAGAAAAGCTTAAACCGAACGGATTCATTCGAGATGCGCTATATCCTGAATGGGTGTCGAATCCCGTGCTCGTCCGAAAGCCGAACGGAAAGTGGAGAACATGTGTCGATTATTTCGATCTGAATAAAGCATGTCCCAAAGACAGTTTCCCGCTTCCCAGAATTGATCAGCTAGTAGATTCGACAGCTGGGCATGAACTCTTATCCTTCATGGACGCGTATTCTGGCAACAATCAGATACCGATGCATTTACCCGATCAAGAACATACCAGCTTCGTAACCAATCTGGGACTTTACTGTTACAAGGTTATGCCATTCGGACTCAAGAATGCCGGGGCTACTTATCAACGATTGGTCAATCAGATGTTTGCCAATCAAATCAGGAAAACAATGGAAGTATATGTAGACGACATGCTTGTGAAGTCACGACTCTCCACCGACCATGTTAAAGACCTGGAAACTATGTTCAACATACTTCGAGAATACACAATGAAGCTAAATCCACTGAAATGTCACTTTGGAGTTGCATCCGGAAAATTCCTTGGGTTCATCGTCAACGCTCGAGGGATCGAAGCTAATCCTGAAAAAAATCTGGGCTATCAGAAATCTCGAAACTCCGAAAACCATAAAGCAAGTCCAGAGTCTTAATGGGAAAATAGCAGCATTGAGAAGGTTCATTTCAAAGTCCCCTGACAAATGCATCCCCTTCTTCGATCTGATCCGAAAAGGGAAACGAAACTTTGAATGGACCACAGTGTGTGAGGGCGCTTTCCAAGCACTAGTTCAACATCTATCCACACCACCTATCCTGTCGAAGCCTATCGATCATGAGAAGTTGTTCGTATATTTGGCGATATCAGAAAACGCTATCAGCGCTGCATTAATTCGAGAAGAAGACAAGATACAAAAGTCGGTATACTACGTCAGCAAGCGATTGACTGAGGCCGAAAGGAATTATCCGAAATTGGAGAAGTTGGCCGATTGCCTTGTTATTGCATCAAGAAAACTCCGACCGTATTTCTAGGCACATCCCATTATTGTTTACACCAACCAGCTGTTACGACAGGATCTTTCTCGGCCTGAGACGTCTGGTAGGTTACTCAAGCGGAACGTCGAACTGAGCCAGTTTGACATTACTTACACTCCAAGACGGGCCATACAAGGACAAGTCCTAGCCGATTTCATAGCTGAATTTACCATTCCAGAGGACTTGCCTGAAACCAGTGAATCCCCCGAATACGTCTGGAAGCTTTATACCGACGGTGCATCAAACGATCGGTGTTCGGGCGTTGGTGTTGTACTTGAAACTCCCGGAGGCCGATCCATATGTTATGCTTTGAAGTTCGATTTTCATGCGACTAATAATGAAGCTAAATATGAAGCCCTCTTGGCTGGCTTGAAACTTGCTAGAGATTTGAGAATTATCGCAGTGGAAATTTATTGTGATTCACAATTAGTTGTGTGTCAAGTACGGGGAGAGTATCAAGCGAGAGATCGAAGGCTGGCTGCTTACTTAGCTTGAGTTCAGGAAGTACTGAATCAGTTTGATTATTACGCCATCTATTGTATACCTCGGAAACGCCACCAAAAGGCCGATTCATTGGCAAAGCTAGCCAGCACAAGTGAAGCTCAGCAAATGGGACTCGTTCCCGTAGAGACGTTATCTTCTCCAAGCATTGACCGGACAGAAATAGACTGGGTATGCGAAACCGTCCCCGAAAAAGATTCATGGATGACTCCACTCAGAAATTACATTGAGCACGGAACCCTGCCAGAACGCAGGAGTGAAAAGAGACAAGTTCTTTGAAAGGCCTCACGATTCACCATTCAGAATGGAGTCATGTATAGAAGAGGGTAATCTATTCCTTTACTCCGGTGTATCGCTCACGATGAAGTTAAACGAGTATTGCACGATGTACACGAGGGAGAATGTGGCAATCACACCGGGGGGCAGGCACTTGCCAAGAAAATACTTCGGTACAGATATTACTGGCCGACTATGAATCGTGATGCGTCAGATTATGCAAAGAAATGTGATAAGTGTCAAAAGTATGCACGAATTTCTAGAGCCTCTCCTACTGAGATAACGCAAATGGTTAGCCCATGGTCGTTTGCAATGTGGGGCATCGACATCATTGGTACTCTACCTCTGGCAAAAGGTGGTGCGAAATACGCCATCGTCGCAGTTGATTACTTTACAAAGTGGGCTGAAGCTGAAGCTCTTGCTACCATAACAACAAAGAAAGTAATCAACTTTGTAGTCCGCAACATCATCTGTCGATTCGGTCTTCCACACACCATTATTACGAACAACGGAACCCAATTCGACAATGCTGAATTTAAAGATTTCTGCAAACTATTTCACATCCAAAAGAAATTCTCTGCAGTCGCACACCCTCAGGCAAACGGACAGGTCGAAGCAGTTAATAAAGTTATAAAATCCATTCTGAAAAAACGACTGGAAAAGGTCGGGGGCAAGTGGGTCGATGAACTTCCTATGGCTTTATGGGCTTACCGAACAACACACAAGACCGCGACCGGTCACACTCCATTCTCTCTCTCTCTCTTATGATTTAGAAGCCGTTATTCCAGTCGAGCTAGAAGTACCTTCTCATCGTGTGACATACTATGATCCAAAGACAAATGCTATATTACTTGCTGAATCTCTCGATCTACTGGATGAGAAGCGCGAGGAGGCTGATTTGAGGGCAGCCGCGCATCGAAGCCGAGTCGCCCGATTGTACAATGCCAAGGTCCGCCCACGAACCTTTGAACTAGGCGATCTCATCCTGAAAATAATTTATCTGGTTCCTTCGCATATGAAGCCGACATGGGAAGGACCGTATGTTATTGAACAAAGGCTCGGAGATGGCACATTCAAATTATCGACCGTTGACGGTCTTACTTTGCCAAGAGCCTGGAATAGCGAGAGTCTTCGCCGTTACTACACATGACAAGCTATGTTTATCCATTTAGTTTATTTTTCATTTCGCAATTTGTTTCTGCATTTCAAAATTAGAATTTGTAATAAGGCAGCTGACTTTGCCATATTTTCTTATTTCAGCAATAAATGCAATCTCTTCGAGCCAGAGCTGTGATTTACTTGAAATGCTTCATAAGATCATCACTATGCACGGAGAGCTAAGTTTCACCATGTGGTGGAATTTATTCAAATAGAGAGTGACTGTGATGCAACCGGTCACTCGCTAAGTGAAACCCGAGCTCGGGGACAAGCCATCACATCAAAGTCAAAAACGGATTGACACACGAGAATCCCTCACTTAACCCCTGGTTCCCAGAGTGCGAACTGGAGCATTAGAAATACGTCTACGAAGATGGTGGATCCGTTCGCCTAACGACTTCGTCCGTATCTGAACCAAGTTTGAGGAGGGTGGACCCGTCCATCTAACGACCTCACTTGTTAACTCAGGGTAGATGTGATCCGACCATCCATGATCCTGATGCAACTCCGAACTCCCAGAGAGCGAGTCGGAGTATAAACATCAACTCCGGATTCCCAGAGTGCGAAATGGAGTATAAACAACAACTCCGAACTCCCAGAGTGCGAGTCGGAGTATAAACATCAACTCCGGATTCCCAGAGTGCGAAACGGAGTATAAACAACAACTCCGAACTCCCAGAGTGCGAGTCGGAGTATAAACCTCAACTCCGGATTCCCAGAGTGCGAAACGGAGTATAAACGACAACTCCGAATTCCCAGAGTGCGCAATGGAGTATAAACAACAACTCCGAACTCCCAAAGTGCGAGTCGGAGCATAAACATCAACCCCGGATTCCCAGAGTGCGAAACAGAGTATAAACATCAACTTTAAGTCCCCAAAGCGTGAATTGAAGTATAATATCAACTCTGAACTCCCAAAGTGCGAGTCGGAGTACAAAGGTCGATTCCAAGTCCCCAGAGCGCGGACGTATGATTTAAACTTAAGCCGGTGTGACCAACCGCCAGTAAACAAATGAGGATCCCCGGAGTGCGGAAATGACCATCGACAATCGGACACGCGTGAATAAACCGCTCAATCTCTGCTTGTCTCAAACATTCATTCAGTGACACTAGACTCAACATGTTATAAGCGAGAATCAATCGCTGACCGATGTTCCACAACTCATCCCCGAGACTGGGGGGCAGGACTTAAGCATCAACCATTGACTGAAACGATGCGACGTCAAAATTCAACTCGCTTTCCGGTCGCAAGCCATATCCACAGTTTCCGAACTTGGCGAACAAAAACAAACTTGATTCGGAAGCTGAAACTTCACAAGTGCACTCCAGATATTGAAACACTTAGTCGAATACACAATGACAGAAAAGAAGCCAAAAAAGAGAAGTTTCATTTCTATTGTTTGTAAAAGGAGTTCGTATACAAGTTCGTTCCAAAAACAAAATTCCTACTAGCAGGGGCGGAACCCGCATCTATACACGGCCAACAAAATGAAAGTCGGTATTACACCAAGGAAGCATGTCTAATCTTTCTTCTTCCGCGGCTTCCTTTTTGGTGCAGGCCCACTGGAGCCACCACTATCCTTCCTCTTTGAGCCTTTGCCTGTCGGTGGACGGTCTCCAAGCGGGGGCATAATTTCAACGTCCTCCTCCGAACTCGAATGAACGGGGATGCTTCCTGCCGGCAGAGTCGGAGGGATAGGATCAAATGTGGAAGATGGAATGGCCGCACTAGTGTCGGAAAATGTACCGCCAGGCGATATCATTCTAAGCGGAGCTGGACCAAGTGCCACCGTCCTACCTCCAAAATTGCCACCATGTGCTGCAACATCCATTTCAGCGGCGATTTGTGCCAAGATTTCCTCTTCAGTAACCGATCGAGCCTCGCTGGGAGCGTCAGTAGTCGGCATCGAAGAGCTTGTGGCAGGAACACCTCTGCCCATGACGAATGGTAAGTCAGCTAAAGGATCGCCGTGATCGCTTCGGTCACGATAGCCCCCTGCGTCTGGTATGATTCTTGAGTAGCAGGAGGCATGGCCGGTGCAACATCAATCACTGGACAAAAATAAGAGAACTGTCAGAATTTAATTCAGATAAAGATTCCGACTTGGGGCAGATATGTGGAATGTTCAGAATACCTTCCTTAGTTTGATTTGTAGGCGGCGGAATGGCTTCAGTAACTTGCGCTGTGGCCGGAGACATCTGCGGCTGATCCGGATTGTAGGCAGGAACAGCTTGGGGATCGACCGCAGACGAGGAATCGGGCTGGGTTGACGCTGGAACTTCAAGACTCGCCTCATGATGGTCAAACCATGAACCCTCTCCTATTTCAAAGTGCTGGGCGCCAAGTTTTTCCTTCTCATGTAGAATCATTGACTCGTGAAGAATCTTATTTTCATCTTCATTCAGAATGCGATTCTCGAGTTCAAATTCATCCACAGACTCACCCAGATGCGCCTCCTTCTCTTCCTCAACTAGTCGGCCCCAAGCATTGTAAAGATGTGCCAGATAATCATCGAGCCAGGCTAGACCCCTGTGCCTCAGCACGTTAGCGTTGTAAACAATGAGAAGGTCTTCGATGTCAACCTCTAGCCTGGACTCGGCCGACTTCACTTTCTCCTCGACCTCAGTCTCCACCTTGTGGACGTTAGCCACAGCTGCATCCCGCTCACCCCTAAGCAAAATAGTTTGTTCGCACGCCTCCTGGGCTGCATTGTTTGCGTTATCCCTTTCCTTGGCCATGTTGGAAAATTTAGCCTTGAGCTCGTTAAGTTCCTTGACCGCCGCATCCCGCTCGGCGGTAACTGTAGTATTCCGATGGCCCATCTCCTCCACCAAGGCAACATGTGTCTGCCTCAACCTCTCCATGGCCACATTCGCTTCATCAGCTTTTTTGGTGGCCGCAATTTTAGATTTCCGAGAAGACTCGGCCTCAGCAGTGAGCACTTGAATGATCCGGTCCCTTTGAGCAAGTTCGGTCTCCATTTTCTCAAGTGCTTTGGCTCGCTCAAAGGCCACCTTAGAAGCTTTCTCTGCAGCCTTTACCCACTCTCTGTACTGGGTGTAGATGTCATGAACGTAGTCATGCATCGTGTTTTCGACTCCAAAGGGGATTCTCTTTAAATGAGGTGGGAAGATGTAGCCATCGAAGCATATGTTCGGAAAATCCTTCCTCATCTGAGCCAATTTGAGGGCCCCTTCTCCTGTGGGCTCAACTGGGACCTGCTCTACAATTATGGAGGACGTGGTTTCGACTCTCTGGAGGTGAGTCTCGGATCTGGAAGTATGAGAAGACGGCCTGTGACGAGCAAGCTCTGGCTGATGTGGAACAAGAACGGGAGGTGGAGATGGGAGTCTAAGAGGAGGAGAGCATGATCTAGACCGATGTCTGTATTCTGTCCCTGTCACGCCCGTACCTATCTTGGTTAGAGTACTCGCGATCGCGGTCTCTGTCTGAGTCCCTCCTGCGGGAATCATAATAGGTAGAAGACTTTCAGGCCGAGCGAAGATTCCCGAGAATTGATCCTCTTCCGGACATCGTATCTGAAAATGAGAGACGAAGGAAAAGTTAGTGGTTTCTTAAGTTGGACGATTTACAGTTAGGAATCATGTAGTGCAGTGAAGTGTATGCATGTGCAACCCCCCGACCAACCGGAAATGTCGGCCGCACTCATAGCAAGCGACCCGCTCAGCTGAAGAGCATTGTCAAGCTCCTCCATCCCGGTGTCGTGTTGAGACGACACATAATCCGGAATCGGAATATCAGCAAGCCCTTCAAAAGGATTCTGAACTGGCGGGGGAGGAGCCTCCGAAATTCTAATCCCCGGGACGGGCAAGGACACAACCACATATTTTAATCTCTCAGATTTAGAATGCTTGTGAGCAACAGCCTTGCCATTTCTCTTCCCTCCTGAATCCTGGACATCAGAAGAAGGCCCAGCTGGGAGCTCGTTATCGGTAGGCGTTCTCTCCGGATCAACTTCTTCGGCTATTACGACTCCGGGCGCTTTACGCTTCACGTGTTTCTTCGAGACCACTCTAAGTGTCCCTTCCAGCCGTATACTTTGCCTCCGTTCAATTAGCCCGACAGTCCTTAAGTTTCTGTCGGTCAGAACCAAGTCAATATACCTCTCTTCGCCCGGAGCCGCTTGGAGGATCCGAACTAGCTCTCTAAAATATCCACCATCGGGTCGAGAAATTGCGGCTGTAAAAGGAGAGAACTATGTCAGTTTTGGAGTCGATTATTATTATCTCGATAATTCAAGAGAAAGATTGCAACGCTTACGTCTATCCAACCATCGCCTGGCAAATCCAGGGGGGCACCGAACGTAGAACCATTCAGTCTTAAAGTAACTTAGCCTTCCCTAGGATCCCATTACAATGTGGCAGCTCCTGACCGCTTCCAAGAAGGTGAAAGAAGGGCTATCTCCACGACTCTTAACGTTAAATAGATATCTGATCTCGATCGGCTTTGGCGGTCGAAAGAGAATGTCCATAAACAGAATGAAGGTGCTATTCAACAAAGCGTACCCGTTGGGGGTGTAGCTGGGATGGAGCTATTCCAAGAAATGATAACATCTCCCTTATATATTTATTGAAAGGAGGAAGTGTTCCCGCCGTACACGCATGACGGTTAAAAGCAGTAAACCCCTCCGGGGGATCATGTGGCCTATCATTTGGCCCAGGCAGTAACACGTCGTCAAGCGACAAGCCGTGCCTTAAGCAAATCCGTCCCAGCATATCTTTGGAGATACCAGACGGCATAGAATCTTGTAGGCGACAAATGAACCGGGCACCTGGATGCTCGTCCGGAGCTGGGTCTATAACTTCGGCTTCAATGACCGGTATTTCGATGGTTGAAGGAATTGAACTCGGGAGTTCCTGCTACTGAGAACTTGAAGGTTCCATAACTAATTAGCTTATGAAAAATCATTGTTAAACAGACAGTAACGCTCGTGCATCCCCCAGTGTAAAGTGTGTGAGTGTGTTGTGCAGTGCGGTACTGTATATCACTTAAGAAGTTCTACAGAATTGGAGAAAACATGAAAATGATGAGACTTCAAAATTCAGTCGAAAGGACCATCATCGCTGACCATCACAACCGTGCCATCGATTCAAGTCAAAGTTTGTTAAGGTTTTGTTAAGTTATAGTTCCATTGGCGAGCTTCAACAGGCAGTCAAATGTACAGTTCTATCGTCAGGTCCAGATATGCAAGGATGAAGCTCGCCGGAGTCATATGTTTATTAAGTTCGTATCGATGACCCGAGGGATCAAGTTCGAATCAATCATCGTAAAGCCCGATCACTCCAATTCGACTCCCTCAGTTCGTATCGATCGCAGCCTGTGTTCTCATATTACTCGGAAAGAACAACATTTCGAATCGATCGGAGCGCAACACTTTCGTATCGATCAACTGGGTCTCTTTCGTATCGGTCCCCTGGCGCGTAATTCGACTCGATCGAAAAACTCTGGGTTTCGAATCCATCAGATGCAACCACTTCGTATCAATCAATATACTCGAGGTATTCGCTTCGATCATCAAGACTCGATGCAGAAACTTAGCAATCGATCGATACGAAGGCCTCCATCTCATCATCTTGAAGCCTCGACTCCAAATCGACACGAAAACGAGGACCAAGCTATCTTCCTCAACACTCCCTCTTCCCCAGATCAATTCGAACTCCATTCTGTCCTTCCTCGACCTCGCACGTTATCTCCTTCCTCGAGCAATGTTCGAACACAGATTCAAATGGAATGGCATGAGAATTTGGATCTCTTCGTGTTACGACTAGATTTGTTCAATTGATTACCTGATTTTGATAAATGGTTGAAGGAATTAAAGGTTTTGGTTCGATTCGAGTTCGAGCAGTTTTCCTTTCTTAGAAGCGATACGAAAGCAAGGCACAACAGTAAAAAGTGAAAAGTGAAAAAATGGCTAAGTACAGAGTATTTATATGGGTTTAAAGGTGAATGGAATAAACGATCCGCCTCCCAATGGATTTGACCGGTTGCAACGCGTCACCACGGGATCGATTCGAACAAGCTGTTCGACTCCATGGACTCGAGTCTGCATCGATGCGAAGCCCTTCTTCGAATCGATCATCTTCGACTCCATCTCCAGTGCATCGATACGATCGAACAGTTCGAATCCATCAGATCGCAGCTCCCAGAAGCCAATGCCTATCGATACGAATGACCGCTTCGTATCCATCAAACCCCACATTCATCGATTCGAAATGCTCATTTCATATCCATCAATACAATGAATACCGATGCAAAAGACAATGTTTCAACCATTCACATCGATTCAGGAGATGATCGTTACGAAGGAACATTCAGAAACAACCATCGAGCGTTGTTACAACGAATTTCACGTCGGTTCAGGAGAGGATCAATACGGAATTCAATATAAAATAAACTGACAATGACTCGTGAACGTCAGCGAGAGTCAGATTAACGTATATGCATACACGTCAGACTAATATTCAATATTCCAGATTTGCAGGAATTGGAAACTCATTTGATAACGATTACAACAACAAACGGCTAATCACTGGCATACAGCAATTAGTTTCAACAATGCAGGGTACAGCAATTGACAGTCAACAGTTTACATTATCGAGAGAATCAGTCGAAGTTTACAGCTTTCATCGAAAAGATGATAACTATTCAGAATGAAGATTGCGGCATTTCAAAGCACATCATGTTCCCACAAGACGTACTTTGGGGGGCAAATGTTATCCCGGCTTTTGGCAAGGCCATGACACCAAAGACAGTTCGTGTAGAAAATCGGTTATACGCAGGTTCACTATGGATATCGACGAATTTTGTCCAAGTCCGGATCAAGCTAAAATTGATATGACACGACAAGCGAAGCAATAAGAGCCAACGTTCCAAATTTCAAGTCAATCCGAGTTAATATGCTCAAGTTATGATCGATGCAAAATTGGATAAGAAATAGCCTCGCGTTCGAATCCATAGACTGGCCACTATTCGACTCGATCGAGTTCGACTCCATCACAGAGCCGCTGTTCGAATCGATCGAGTTCGACTCGATCAGCTCCACATCAATCACCAGGGTCTACTTCGACTCGCTCCGCTTCGTATCCATCAGGGAGCCTCTGTTCGACTCGCTCCGCTTCGCATCCATCAGAGAGCCACGTTTCGACTCGATCATCCAATGTCCACTTCGTATCCACATAACAGAGCATGGCAATCGATGCGAACAAAGCATGGCCATCGGTACGAATAGAGGGACTCTCATTGATACGAACTGGGCTAATTCAGCCTATACGAGTTGGACCATCACTTTTATCGATTCGAACAAGGCCGAGTCGAATAGCGATTCGAACAAGACCGAGCCGAACAGCGATTCGAACAAAACCGAGTCGAACAGCGATTTGAACAAAACCGAGTCGAACAGTGATTCGAACAAGACCGAGTCAAACAGCGATTCTAACAAGACCGAGTCAAACATCGATTCTAACAAGACCGAGTCGAACAGCGATTCGAACAAGACCGAGTCAAACAGCGATTCTAACAAGACCGAGTCGAAATGAGGGAGTCGAACGATACAGCCAACCGAAGATCCTAATTCGTATCGATCATATCTCCTAATCTACAAGTCCAAATGATATGAAATTTTCACAGAAGCCTACGTGCATGCTAAAAAATGTCCATGCCAAATTTTGACTCCATCGGACACAATCTTGATCGATACGAAATCCATTCGTATCAATCACGGATCGGACCAAAACTTCGTGGGCTTGGGCGCGCGGACCTGGTCACGTGCCAGAGAGGATCTCCCAAGATCTGAGCAAAATACCACCCTCCTACACCTATAAATAGAGCCCCAGGGCATACAGAAAAGGGGCTTCTTCTTCTTTGAATTCTCCAACGCCCAGACTCTACCGGATCCAGATCTAAACTCCCTTGCTGCTGCCAATAACAAAATTCACTGTTGCAAATCATAATTATCTGCTGCAACTCATTGAATTCACTTGTAATCTTCAAAGAAAGTTCAATAAAGCTATCAACTTCATATGGACGTAGGCGATACGCCGTACCACTCTAAATTCTTATGTCTCCTTGCATTTTAATTATTTTCATATCTGAAATTTGGAGTTTTTGTTAGATAATCCTCTTTTTCCATTTAATTTCTTCACTTTATCTCTTCAAAAACTTCCGAAGAGTGTTGTGCCCAATTTTGGTACAAACACCACTGGTCTCATTTCTCCCCATCCCCATGGAACCCTTGAAATCCACTCGTATATTTTATATGTTTTAATTTTTAATAAATGTTTAAGTTAGAAATGGATGGTGGAGAGTAATTTGGCCCATGGGAAAATTAAAAAATTGGACCAGGGGACTTGCTCTCATCTTCCATACTTGTGACGACCCTGAATTTTTGTATATTTGAAATTGGGATATTTAATTAATTTTAAATATTCAGAGGTTAATTATAAACTTAAATTTCAAATATCGCTGTTTATTGAGTAATTTAATAATTCAATTAAATTTATTTGAAGTTGGATAAAATAGTAAATCTGGCATTCTAAGCTAATTAAAAATATTTTGAAAGCTCGTAAAATTCGTAATGATAATACTGAAGATAATAGAAGCTTCAGAATGTAATTTCAAACTGTTATGTTCAGTTTTGAAATTATATCGTTTGAATCGATATTAAAAAAATAGCCTTCCGAGGCACAGTCTCGGATTTCGATGAAACCAGTTCCATTGGATCCAAAATAGTTAGTTATTATCGGATTTCAATTTTCATAGCGATCGGAGTTGTCGTTTGACCCTGACAGCTCAAAACGCTTCGAATTTATTTAAATCGATTTAATTTAAAATTTGATCGTTTACTTCTGTAACTCGCGCATACGATCGAATTAGCCTCCAGAACACGTTTCGTTGTGATCGGAATATGGGTAGAATCTTATGAACGCCTGTCGGCATGTCTTATTCGGGGTTCGGGATTTCACGTTATGTAACGAGACGTTTTGAAGTTTTATAATGTAATATATTTAAAGTCAACTAGTCAGAGATATTTATAAAACAAGCGTACGCTGGAAGCCTCCCCAAATCGATATCTTCTCCCCGTTCCTCCATCTATTTCAATAAAAAAAAGAAGAGCAGATGATAAAATCGAACTCAAAATTTGTTTCCTTTCCCATTTTTTTATTTCACGAAATCAAATCACTCCTCCCTTCTTCCTCTGTAAATTCACAAAGTCGAGTTCTGTTTCTCCATCTCCTCTAATCAGCTCGAGGGGACGAATCGAACGAGATCTCGTTCGAGGATTTTCTCGCCGATCATCTGCGGGATGTGCATCACGAGGCGGGTTCAAACGATGAGGGTCTCGGAGTGAGTCATTCGAATAGGTCAAAGTCTCGAGATGGATAGTTGCGACAGTGGAATTTGTACGATTGTCTGGGATCGGCGTGGTTGATTTAGGGTGTATCGCGAGATGATTCTCGTTCATGGGAGCACGACAGCGTAGCTATGGCTGCGAGTCAGGGATTCTAGGAGCCTAGGGTTTCGAGCGCGGCTCCTACTAGGGTTGGTGTTCGCGAGGGTTCGCGAGCTTCACTGCCTGGAAGGTATCGATTTCTTATTCTTGTTTTAATATAATGATAATAAGGATAAATTACAGTAAGGTATAAACTTAAATTTATATACTAAATTTGAGAATTTGTTAGCTATAGGAATAAAGGAAATTCTGGAAATGATTTTTACAGAAAACAGAAGTTATAAACTGAGAATATATTTAGTTTAAAATGGTATTGATTATTTTTGTAACCAGTTGAAAATATAATATAAAGTAAATATACCTATTCATATCCCATTTGCATATGGAGATGACTTATTTGTTTCATTGAATCTAAATAGTTTTAATTACTAAGGGTAATTTATTTAAACGGAAATTAATTGGATTTAAATTTCTGCTTAATTAAATTTATTTAAAATAAAAATTTATAGTTTGATTTTTTTCAAATAATTAATAGACTGTATAATATTTATACAAGGTCGAATAAAAACCGTGAATCCAAGGCAAAGTTGAAGTGGACTGTAAACAAAAGCAAAGGTGAGTTAATCTCACTCAGTTAAATTATAATTTAAATTTAATTGGTTAAATTTAAATATTGATGGATGATTGAATTGGTTGATTTGATTGATGTGCTATATATATATATAGTAGTATATAGCAATATATACATATTGGCATATGTATATATTGGAGTTGTTGATATTCCCGCATTATATAGCGGATGAGACCCTATGCGCCGCATAATAGCGGATGATATTTTATAAAACCCATATACCGCGATATTCCACCTCGAAGTGGAATTGGTATTGTGCTAACGTCTGTGGATGCAGGGAAACAGGTTGGAGGGATCCAACTGGATTCCTCAAAATATTTAATTTTGTTTAAATATTCTGTGATATGATTGTTGATATCCTGTGATGATTTATATTGGATAATCTGGTTGGATTGAATTTCCCAGTATAATGAGTTATCAAAAGCAATTGAATTGGATTTTTGGAAAGAAATAAAGAATAAAATTTAAGTTAAGTAATTCTAGTGAATTCGAATAAATTAAATATGGGAAAGAGGAATTTTGAATAAACAGAGAAATATTGAATTTAAAGAAAACTTATGTGATGCTATTTAAAGGGATAAATAATTTATTTTAATTCAATGTTTAAATGTAATTAAAAAGAAAGAAGGAATTTAGGAAATCTGAAACTTGGGTTCAGTTTAAAGATTTTAAATCATAATGAGAAATAAAATCTGGAAGTTAATGAATTTGGAAATAAATGGATTAAGTAAGGAAATTTATTTCAAAGTAAAATAAATTGGGAAATCAATTATAAATTTGATTTAAATACTTTGGGATTTGAAATTTAAAGAGAAATGAGATTTTGGAGAGATAAACTGGATTTATAAAGTGAAATGAAATATCAGTGGATATTTGAAAATATAAATTCAAGGTGGGAATTTATAAAAGAATATGAATTGGTTTAAAAATAAGTGTTGATTTATTTTTAAAAGATGTGAAGAGAAGTGTATTTCTCTGGATAGCCAAGTACGTTTTCAAAGCAAATTTTAATATAAGTTAAAAGTTCTAATTTGTTTAAAAATGCATGTTTTAGGAAATTGATTATTTCTAAAGGTTAATTTCCAAAGTAAGTATTTTCAAAAATCTATTATTGTAGTAATTATATAAAAGTGATTTGGTAATATGTTTAAAGAGAAATTTAGTTTATATTTATAAATGGTTTTATTTTAATAAAGTATTAAAGTAGTTTTAAAATTTCAATGTTATAAAGTATATTTATAGTAAAGTCTTTTAATTTATTTTTAAATCTAAAATATTTTGTACTTGGTGATTCAGTGGAAATAATTATTTGGGAAATGTATTCCGTAAGCGGAAACTGTTTGAAATTGTTTTCAAAAGGAGTTTGAAAATAGAAATATATCTTGGAAAGATATTTGGACAAATAAATAATGTGGGGAATTATTTATTGTGTGATGGTTGCTTGTGGATGTTAATTGATAGTTAAATAACCGACTATCAATATTGGCCAAATGCGCTGATCGTTTCGAAGAGACCGGGATCGAGTTTCCGTATACCGGGATTCTAGGTCTGGAGACTCGAATACCACTTCGATCCGGTTTGTACGTTTCGTGTAACGTGTTCGGAGTCGAAGATGGAGCAGTGAAGTGCAAGGGCTAGTCGCTACTAATCCTGAGGATATTTCCAAAATGGATGTAGTAGGAATAGTGCCTTCGGTTCCGTTCGAACCCGGGACGGACTTGTATGGACGAATGCTTGCGAAACATCGTCAGGTGGACGATGGGCATTCTAAGGGATATGTGCTATAAAGGTATCGTTTAGCCTCGAACCTCATCAACCGGGAATGACTGAAAATCAGGGGTTATGCAGCAAGGCTTCGTGGGTAGCACCCACTTGAGAGTAAGGTCATCCCTGTCTAGATGTCCCTTTTATTTCGGCTTAGTGTTGCGGTTGCTGATCCCAACCGTGGGGTGATTTTATTTGGAATTATCCAGTAAGGGATGATTCCGGCCTTGTGTTGCAGGGGAGCGGGCGTACTCCTCGGTACTGTGATCTAGGCCACGTACTATGACAGGTGGTACCCCAGTGCCTAGTCATTCGTTGGAAATCCATTCTCCCTACGTGCCTTGTACGAGTTTTGTTTGTATACCTAGTATGCTGGAATTCAATCATGTAACAATTTCAGCTATTTTAATAAGTATTTGTGAATAGACACTATTATAATATCAGAGGATTTTTATAAAAAGTGTTTTAGCTATCGTAAGGTAAAAACCCGACATGTTTATTTGTGGCGTGGTCTTACGAGATGCTTTTATTTTCAAAAGGATTTTTGAAACTTTAATAATCAATTGAGTGTGATTTTCTCACGCTGGTATTCCAGACTGACTCGGGTATTGTTTTATATGATGCTCGGGTCAGACCGAGTATTATAGGTTACAGGATATGATGCTATGGATCTCAGGAGATGAGCTGGATGGCGAGACGTATCTCCCGTACTTGTTTATATATATATATATATTCCGCTGTGTTGATTGTTGTACTCTGTTGTATTGAGGACATGATATGGTTATTGTCCAGTTGTATGTTATGTGTTCTCTGGTGTATACTCTGATGCTATATTATATAAAACTGATATAGTTTTGATTTGTGTAAAGATCTGTTAATATATATTATATTTTATTCCGCTACGATGGTTAGATTCTGATGTTGTTTTCTATTTTTTCTTCTTCTACCTCTTCTTCTTAACTAAAATGGTTCGATTTTCCGGGTCTGGAAAGTCGGGTCGTTACAGTGGTATCAGAGCTTAGGCTGGCGATAACCTTGGCTCTGGTGGGAATTTTGAGAGTACTAATAGATATGAGCGCGTATTTGTTAGTGAATATAAAATGGTTTTATATTGTGTTGGTTGATTTATTGAGTGGCATATGAACCTTCGTCGGCACAGTCTGGACAACTGTATCGAAGGGGTTTCTAAACACTTGAATAGAACAATTCGACACAATATTGTTTTAAATGGGTGAATGAAATAATTTTGCCCAAATTATTTTTATATATAAAAGGATAACTTTTGTAAATTATATATTTGGTTGCTTGGTTGTTAGAAAGTGATGATATTAAATTATTATCATCATTGTGTAAAAATTGAATCAGAAATTGGAAAAGTATAACCAAAGATGAAAGAATAAATTTATATAACAAAATGGAATTTGAAATATAGACTATAAATGAAATTTATAAATTGAGATAAAACTTTATATACAAATGTGAATTACAAATGTGATTTATAATCAAATGAGATAAATTCATAAACAAATGAAATTTGTAAATGTAAATTGTATATGTGACTTATAACTTGAAATAAAATGTGATAGAATTCCAGAGTAATGTTTGGATATAAAATTGAATGGATTTTGAATTTGAAGTTTTGGGAAAGGTTTAAATTCCTTTGGATTTCAAAATAGTTTTAAAGGTTTTGGGGAAATAATGGTGATATTATTTCATGAATATTTTTGAAATTGAATTGAAATCTGTTGGGATTTAGGAATTAAAAATATTTGAAAAGTTTTAAAGTGATAAAAGCATTAAATTCTCTTTCGGTCGCTGGAAAATAATTCCGATGATGATCGCGACATCATCGGTGTTCATTTTCGAGTTTCCAAAGAGAAATTGCTACCAAACTGTTTTTAAATTGGAAGTGATTGTGAACTGGGTTGGTTTTGAAATTCAAAGGGAAAATTGTTTGGTAAAAGCAGGTTGTTTTGGAAATTAGGATTTGATGTGATTTACCAGATGTGTATGAGTTATTTATGGATTCAAAATGGTTTTGAAATAAAACCGGGTAATTGGAGTCTGGGAATTCTATTTAAAATATAAATGTGGAAAATTTAAATGAATCAACAACATAAAGTATAGGATGAAGTTGATTGAAATAAGAAGGGAATGAAAGTTTAATTCTGGGATTATAATTATGAGATGAAAATAACTCAAGGAGTAAAATAAGTTGGTAGATAAAAGAGTTAGAGAACTTGAAGGTGAATGAATTATAAAACTTGTATAAAATTGTATCCTGGAATTAAAATTTAATTCGAGTATATGAAGGTGAATAAAATATATTTGAATTTAACTTAAGATAAGTTAAATAAAATTGAGAATTGGAATTGAATTAAATGTAAATAAGTTGAAGTCGAATTGAATTGGATATAAGGGTAATGTAAAATGCTTATAATTGTGTAAAGAAATTCATATTCTTAAGTTCTTAAGTGTAATAATTTGAGATTTGATTGTAAAGATGAAAATGGACTTAAATGAATAGTCCCAGGTCTTCAGCAAGTAAGTTAAAACTTATGAATAGAAATGAAATTGTAAGTCATAAATGGGAATCCATTACTTTGAACCATTAAGAGTTATAATTTGAAATTGTAATTATCAAATGGAAACGACTAAGATGAGCAATCTTAATTTTAAAATAAATCCAAACTTGAATTATAAAATAAATTGAACTTAAGATGATTAAGTGAAGTGATATTTGGGATTTAAAAAGCAAGTATTTAATTTTAACCAGCGGAGGAACTAATTTGATAATAAATTAGTTAATGAAATTGAATTGTGAGTTAATGAAATTGGATTAAAATAGTGATGGTTTGGATTGCGAATGAAATCCAAATAAGTGAAAACAAATTGGAAATGACCTGGTTATTAATAAAATAATTCCATATGAATTGAGTATGGAAAATAAAATTCATAATGATTGAGTGAATGAACCACTTATATTAAATAAATAAATGGATGGAATTTGATTAAATAAGAATCAAATGAAAGATGGAAATAAAACTTTAAAGGGTTGGTTAAATGGAAAATAAACTTAAGTTATTGACTTAAGTAAATGTTGAATGGAAACTGAACTCAACAGAGGAGTGGTTTAAATAAGTTGAGAAATAGTTATTGAATGAATTAACTTGGATTGTTTTCGAGCTAAATAAAATTCAATTTTTGGAAGTTGGAGATGAATTGAATTTAAGAAAAAAATTGGAAATGAAGTAGTAAATTGAAGTAAGTTGAGATTCATATGAAATGGGAGTTCAATTTGAATATATACACTTCAGTGGTGAAGTAGTAAATAAATATAAGAAAAATTTATATTGAACTTAAGAATTGAAGAATGAAATTCTTAAGAAAATTGGTATTGGAAATATACTTAGTAATTTTGGAAAAAAAAAATATATACTAAGTGAATAGTTGAATGAAGACTAAAACTGAAGTTGTGAAATGGGATAGTTGTGAATAAGGGGATAACAATCAAAAGGAATGCGAAATAAAGGAGAATTGATATAGCTGATAATCAATTGGAATTTATATGTAAGATGTACGTATATTATTTTATTCGCATAGCTATTTGGTCCAGATGTCGAACACAGAATTTCGAGATAGTTTTATCGATCCGAATCAGGATTTTTCACTCGATTTTCAACGGCGAACCTGGATATGGATTGTTGATTGATTCTGGATATTCTCTATCATAGTTTGTGGCTATGCAAGGAGAATGACGGTTTCTGATCAAGAAACCAGATCTGAGTCCGCACTAGGAAATCGGGTGGACGATACTAGTTCGGAAGTGAAATTGTGTGATCGATTGAGCGATCGAATGTGATATTGCGTACGGATAATATATGTGCATCGTACGGGCTTAAGTAAAGCAAATATTGAAAATTTGTAAAGGAAAGTATAAAATGACTTGGGAATTGTGATTGAATATTATTGCTTAGTAGGATATACAGGTGTATAAAAGCAATGGATAAATTGGGATTTTGATTTTAGAAGATAAAATTTAATGGCCCGACAAAAGGTATGTATTTGAATTTCTATATGAAATTTGATTGGGTTTTTGATCCAGCCACTTGGCTTTTTGTTTTCTTTTTGAGATTGGGAGGCCGTAGAGCCATTTTGTAGTAGTACCGAGCTAGCCGCGCAAAGGAGACGCTGGCGAAATTTTTCGGAAATTTAGAGAGTTAGAAAATTTTTGAGAAATTTTGATAATTCAAAAATTGAATTCAAATTTAAATTTGAATGGATAAGTAGGTGGTATGGGTTGAACTTATGAATAAGTTTGGAAAGTTAAAAGATGATTAGTGTATCATTAATAAAAGATTGTTTGGGTATTGTTAAAACTGTTTGAATTTGGGAAATAGTTAACGGGGATTGAATCATTCCTTTTAACTGGTAATTTCGGGGACGAAATTCTTTTAAGGGGGGAGGAATGTGACGACCCTGAATTTTTGTATATTTGAAATTGGGATATTTAATTAATTTTAAATATTCAGAGGTTAATTATAAACTTAAATTTCAAATATCGCTGTTTATTGAGTAATTTAATAATTCAATTAAATTTATTTGAAGTTGGATAAAATAGTAAATCTGGCATTCTAAGCTAATTAAAAATATTTTGAAAGCTCGTAAAATTCGTAATGATAATACTGAAGATAATAGAAGCTTCAGAATGTAATATCAAACTGTTCTGTTCAGTTTTGAAATTATATCGTTTGAATCGATATTAAAAAAATAGCCTTCCGAGGCACAGTCTCGGATTTCGATGAAACTAGTTCCATTGGATCCGAAATAGTTAGTTATTATCGGATTTCAATTTTCATAGCGATCGGAGTTGTTGTTTGACCCTGACAGCTCAAAACGCTTCGAATTTATTTAAATCGATTTAATTTAAAATTTGATCGTTTACTTCTGTAACTCGCGCATACGATCGAATTAGCCTCCGGAACACGTTTCGTTGTGATCGGAATATGGGTAGAATCTTATGAACGCCTGTCGGCATGTCTTATTCGGGGTTCGGGATTTCACGTTATGTAACGAGACGTTTTGAAGTTTTATAATGTAATATATTTAAAGTCAACTAGTCAGAGATATTTATAAAACAAGCGTACGATGGAAGCCTCCCCAAATCGATATCTTCTCCCCGTTCCTCCATCTATTTCAATAAAAAAAAAGAAGAGCAGATGATAAAATCGAACTCAAAATTTGTTTCCTTTCCCATTTTTTTATTTCACGAAATCAAATCACTCCTCCCTTCTTCCTCTGTAAATTCACAAAGTCGAGTTCTGTTTCTCCATCTCCTCTAATCAGCTCGAGGGGACGAATCGAACGAGATCTCGTTCGAGGATTTTCTCGCCGATCATCTGCGGGATGTGCATCACGAGGCGGGTTCAAACGATGAGGGTCTCGGAGTGAGTCGTTCGAATAGGTCAAAGTCTCGAGATGGATAGTTGCGACAGTGGAATTTGTACGATTGTCTGGGATCGGCGTGGTTGATTTAGGGTGTATCGCGAGATGATTCTCGTTCATGGGAGCACGACAGCGTAGCTATGGCTGCGAGTCAGGGATTCTAGGAGCCTAGGGTTTCGAGCGCGGCTCCTAATAGGGTTGGTGTTCGCGAGGGTTCGCGAGCTTCACTGCCTGGAAGGTATCGATTTCTTATTCTTGTTTTAATATAATGATAATAAGGATAAATTACATTAAGGTATAAACTTAAATTTATATACTAAATTTGAGAATTTGTTAGCTATAGGAATAAAGGAAATTCTGGAAATGATTTTTACAGAAAACAGAAGTTATAAACTGAGAATATATTTAGTTTAAAATGGTATTGATTATTTTTGTAACCAGTTGAAAATATAATATAAAGTAAATATACCTATTCATATCCCATTTGCATATGGAGATGACTTATTTGTTTCATTAAATCTAAATAGTTTTAATTACTAAGGGTAATTTATTTAAACGGAAATTAATTGGATTTAAATTTCTGCTTAATTAAATTTATTTAAAATAAAAATTTATAGTTTGATTTTTTTCAAATAATTAATAGACTGTATAATATTTATACAAGGTCGAATAAAAACCGTGAATCCAAGGCAAAGTTGAAGTGGACTGTAAACAAAAGCAAAGGTGAGTTAATCTCACTCAGTTAAATTATAATTTAAATTTAATTGGTTAAATTTAAATATTGATGGATGATTGAATTGGTTGATTTGATTGATGTGCTATATATATATATATAGTAGTATATAGCAATATATACATATTGGCATATGTATATATTGGAGTTGTTGATATTCCCGCATTATATAGCGGATGAGACCCTATGCGCCGCATAATAGCGGATGATATTTTATAAAACCCATATACCGCGATATTCCACCTCGAAGTGGAATTGGTATTGTGCTAACGTCTGTGGATGCAGGGAAACAGGTTGGAGGGATCCAACTGGATTCCTCAAAATATTTAATTTTGTTTAAATATTCTGTGATATGATTGTTGATATCCTGTGATGATTTATATTGGATAATCTGGTTGGATTGAATTTCCCAGTATAATGAGTTATCAAAAGCAATTGAATTGGATTTTTAGAAAGAAATAAAGAATAAAATTTAAGTTAAGTAATTCTAGTGAATTCGAATAAATTAAATATGGGAAAGAGGAATTTTGAATAAACAGAGAAATATTGAATTTAAAGAAAACTTATGTGATGTTATTTAAAGGGATAAATAATTTATTTTAATTCAATGTTTAAATGTAATTAAAAAGAAAGAAGGAATTTAGGAAATCTGAAACTTGGGTTCAGTTTAAAGATTTTAAATCATAATGAGAAATAAAATCTGGAAGTTAATGAATTTGGAAATAAATGGATTAAGTAAGGAAATTTATTTCAAAGTAAAATAAATTGGGAAATCAATTATAAATTTGATTTAAATACTTTGGGATTTGAAATTTAAAGAGAAATGAGATTTTGGAGAGATAAACTGGATTTATAAAGTGAAATGAAATATCAGTGGATATTTGAAAATATAAATTCAAGGTGGGAATTTATAAAAGAATATGAATTGGTTTAAAAATAAGTGTTGATTTATTTTTAAAAGATGTGAAGAGAAGTGTATTTCTCTGGATAGCCAAGTACGTTTTCAAAGCAAATTTTAATATAAGTTAAAAGTTCTAATTTGTTTAAAAATGCATGTTTTAGGAAATTGATTATTTCTAAAGGTTAATTTCCAAAGTAAGTATTTTCAAAAATCTATTATTGTAGTAATTATATAAAAGTGATTTGGTAATATGTTTAAAGAGAAATTTAGTTTATATTTATAAATGGTTTTATTTTAATAAAGTATTAAAGTAGTTTTAAAATTTCAATGTTATAAAGTATATTTATAGTAAAGTCTTTTAATTTATTTTTAAATCTAAAATATTTTGTACTTGGTGATTCAGTGGAAATAATTATTTGGGAAATGTATTCCGTAAGCGGAAACTGTTTGAAATTGTTTTCAAAAGGAGTTTGAAAATAGAAATATATCTTGGAAAGATATTTGGACAAATAAATAATGTGGGGAATTATTTATTGTGTGATGGTTGCTTGTGGATGTTAATTGATAGTTAAATAACCGACTATCAATATTGGCCAAATGCGCTGATCGTTTCGAAGAGACCGGGATCGAGTTTCCGTATACCGGGATTCTAGGTCTGGAGACTCGAATACCACTTCGATCCGGTTTGTACGTTTCGTGTAACGTGTTCGGAGTCGAAGGTGGAGCAGTGAAGTGCAAGGGCTAGTCGCTACTAATCCTGAGGATATTTCCAAAATGGATGTAGTAGGAATAGTGCCTTCGGTTCCGTTCGAACCCGGGACGGACTTGTATGGACGAATGCTTGCGAAACATCGTCAGGTGGACGATGGGCATTCTAAGGGATATGTGCTATAAAGGTATCGTTTAGCCTCGAACCTCATCAACCGGGAATGACTGAAAATCAGGGGTTATGCAGCAAGGCTTCGTGGGTAGCACCCACTTGAGAGTAAGGTCATCCCTGTCTAGATGTCCCTTTTATTTCGGCTTAGTGTTGCGGTTGCTGATCCCAACCGTGGGGTGATTTTATTTGGAATTATCCAGTAAGGGATGATTCCAGCCTTGTGTTGCAGGGGAGCGGGCGTACTCCTCGGTACTGTGATCTAGGCCACGTACTGTGACAGGTGGTACCCCAGTGCCTAGTCATTCGTTGGAAATCCATTCTCCCTACGTGCCTTGTACGAGTTTTGTTTGTATACCTAGTATGCTGGAATTTAATCATGTAACAATTTCAGCTATTTTAATAAGTATTTGTGAATAGACACTATTATAATATCAGAGGATTTTTATAAAAAGTGTTTTAGCTATCGTAAGGTAAAAACCCGACATGTTTATTTGTGGCGTGGTCTTACGAGATGCTTTTATTTTCAAAAGGATTTTTGAAACTTTAATAATCAATTGAGTGTGATTTTCTCACGCTGGTATTCCAGACTGACTCGGGTATTGTTTTATATGATGCTCGGGTCAGACCGAGTATTATAGGTTACAGGATATGATGCTATGGATCTCAGGAGATGAGCTGGATGGCGAGACGTATCTCCCGTACTTGTTTATATATATATATTCCGCTGTGTTGATTGTTGTACTCTGTTGTATTGAGGACATGATATGGTTATTGTCCAGTTGTATGTTATGTGTTCTCTGGTGTATACTCTGATGCTATATTATATAAAACTGATATAGTTTTGATTTGTGTAAAGATCTGTTAATATATATTATATTTTATTCCGCTGCGATGGTTAGATTCTGATGTTGTTTTCTATTTTTTCTTCTTCTACCTCTTCTTCTTAACTAAAATGGTTCGATTTTCCGGGTCTGGAAAGTCGGGTTGTTACAATACTTGTAACAAATCTACTAAAAAAAGTTCAAGCCTTTTTGCACAAAATCAAACAACTTTTCAATGTCATTGGAAGAGACAACCCTATATGCGAGTTCACATAAGAAGGGAGAATGACCGCTCATGATGTTCATGATGGATTTGTATTATGTAAGATAGTCTCGGTTACGTAGGATATATCCCACTACTCTAGAGTTTCTCTTTCATATTGGATTCTTCTACTATCGGCTTTAAATTTTACATAAGAGATCTGGTTGAATTATACTTATTGAACTGCCCAACCTTCTTTATCACTTGATTTTTTTATTGAATGTTCTTTATTTCATTTCTAATCATATATGCCATACAATGCATTCTAAACTAATTCTTGCTAGATCTCTAATTGTTTAATTTCTTCAGCGTCAATCAATTATGTGATCAGTTTCTTGTTGTAGATTATCAAATATGGATTATATTTAGTTCATTTGCATACATATTTGAATTTTAAGCACTTTTTTGTAAGGTAAATCTGTGTTACACGCTGTGCAATTAAAGCGCTTGGCAGATTCAATGCGGCGGAGGTGCAAAAAGTCATAGCGGGGATACAGCGAGGATATAGCGGGATATAGCGGATGACTCTAAAATAACATATAAAACTCATACTTAATGTTTTTACAAATATATAAATGGTAATTAAATGAAAAATTAACATTCAATTAAATTATAATTAATACATAAATAATTTTAAATAAAAACATGTCCGAATATACTGTAAATAAACGTAAAACTATTATATATAACATAACTGAATTTAGTAGAATATTAGAGTATTTTCATTTCTGAAAATATTAAAAATTCAATTAAATAAATTAATTTAATAATTTTTATAATGTATAAATGTCATTTTTCAATTCATTTCTTTTGAAGAAGATATAGCGGAAATAGCGGAATATAGCGAGAATAACGGGATATAGCAGAAATAGCGGGGCTTAAAGTGGAAAGGCTATATTTGGGGCTATATCGAAATATCTTAGCGGTAGAAATCCGCTATGAGATATAACAGGGTTATAGCGGGGTAATAGCGGGGCATTAACTGCATAGGTTACACGTAATTTTGAAAATAAGATGTTATTGTAATAATTATATGATTTTTTAGTTTTACATACATTATAGCACAATTTTTTGAGTGACCTACATACATTAAGTACAGCCACAATCAAAACATAATATAAAATGAGTTAAAAAATTAATAATCTTATATTGTACCTCATACAAATAAAGTAATCAAGTGTTTCTTAAATCCCAAATCACCTGTTATGAAGCAGGCAAACAAAAATCAATATACACACGCACATGTTTCATAGCAACACAAACATAAAATACCAATCTATTGTTTCCTCTCTGGTAGACGTGTGTGTTTGATTTTAGTACTTATCCATTTCACATTGTTTATCCATTTTACTTTGTTAGTGATACTTCTTCTCATTCTAAGCACCTTCCACCATGTCTACATGCATTGTGGTTTTTATTTGCCAGAGTTTTGATTGCTGAAAGATTTTAAATTGTACTAAAAATGTCATTCCAATAACATTCCAAAGTGATAAAATAATAAGGTACCGTCCGCAGCCTTATTTTGTCCCCTTATCGTTCTAGACGTTTCGAACGTGGTGGAAACAGTAACAGGCCAATTGTCCCACTCAGCTGAATGAAGATTGTTGGTCCGTTCAGCTCAGTTAATTATTATAATTAATAAAATTTATAATTTTTAAAAAGTGGAAAATAGGCACAAGGACAAATTTTCATAAAATTTTTGGCTGAAGGACAACAAGTTTTATTTTTAGGCTGAAGGACAAACTTTGGAAGATAATTAAGCTGAAGGACAATGCTAATACAACTAGCATTTTGTACAATGTAAAACTGGATATAATGCTAGTTATAATTAGCATTTTGTACAATGTTTGCACTGTACAAAATGCTAACTATATTTAGCATTTTCCTTCAGCCTAATTTTCTTTCAAAGTTTGTCCTTCAGCCCAAAAATGAAACTTTGTGTCCTTCAGCCTAAATTTTTTTCAAAGTTTGTCCTTTTGCTTAATTCCCTCTTTTAAAAATTTATAAAATTAATAACTTGTGCAAATGAGGTCCGTTTGAGATGTAGTTTTTTGTGTTGTGACCGTATCAAATTTCTCTATATTATGGAGTTGGATTGAACTGAATCTGAGCAATTTATAATTTTTCAATTTATTTATTTATTTCTACAAATTATTGCCACATATTATTTATTAGAAAACAATTAATTAATTAATTAATTAAAAATAAATTAAGTTAAAAATCACAACTTAAATACCCCGCTTAGATACCCCGTTCGTAGAGTCAAACGCATTCCCTATTCATTCAACTTCCCCGCTTAAATGTTACGCTTTGATTCCCCATTTCCGTTCGTTAAGAACGCACTAAGTATTTGACTTGAAGGATACATTTTTTATGAGAAAAACTAGGTTCAAAAACAACTTTTTAATAATTGGATTAGGAACAAATACCCCAATAAATTATCTAAACATTAAACTCGTATTATTTGCTCATTTATGATAAGTTAATCTAAAAAGAAAGAATTACGCTAGAAACTAGAACAAAGAAAAAGAAGCAATAATAATAATAAATCTGATTTTGAAATATTTTAATCAATTAATATTAGCATAAAAGTATAGAACTAGAAAATTCGAAAAAATAAATAAATATAGCCTTATTTATTTCTATATTTTATTTGCTTGCTCAATAATTAATATATACATATATTTGTCTAATAACTCAAAGAATGATATACAAACATATGAACATGCTTTTTGTAAAGCCAGCTTTGTAACAACCCGAAATTTAACCCATAATAATTAATTCGTTAATTAATTAGATAATAAAATAACTTTGTGAAATTATCAGAATTGAGCCACGGGACTAGCACCATTGTGACCGTGGTAATTTTATGGTTAATTTCTATATATAGAACGTCAGAACCCGAGCTAATATGACCAAGTTACAAAATGAACAAAATAAGAAGAAATAAAAAGAAAAAAAAATATGGTCAGGTCGACCTGGGCAAGGGGGCGATCGACCGCCTGGTCGACCAGCCTTGTATTTTGGCAAGCGAACAAACGTTTGTTCGTTCGTTCGAATCAGCAGCGGTTGAACACGTCATTTGCATCCTTTATTCAATCTGGTCCTTCCAGTTTTGCATCCGATGGCCCCTGTTCAGCCTATGACGTGGTTGCTTCCTATTCAATCTCCAAATCCAACGGTCCGAGATCCTCATCTATACCTATAAATAGACCCCTAGACCTAACACTTTTTCTCATTCTAGGTTTTCTCCAATTGGGTTCACCTTTCTAGGAAGGACCATAAACGGAATAATTTTTCCAAAGGAGAAAATCATTATAAATTAAATTATTTTGCAACTCCAAGTGGATCCG
This sequence comes from Allium fistulosum, assembly GCA_030737815.1. Lineage (NCBI taxonomy): Eukaryota > Viridiplantae > Streptophyta > Magnoliopsida > Asparagales > Amaryllidaceae > Allium > Allium fistulosum. The sequence continues at coordinate 535,958,588 of CM060901.1, read as the reverse complement.
GGAAGACCAAAGGAAAAGCTTAGGACCGGAGGTGCGTGATTGTAATTATTTTAAGATTTCTTTTAAGTAATTTAAAATAATAGGGTTTCTAATAGTTGTAGTTTTACTATGATTTTTGGAATAGCCTTTTTAGTGGTTTATTTACCATTTTTAGAATTATTTTCAGTCTATTTCCTTTCAGCTATTCTTTTCAGTAATTTTAATTTATTTCTGTTAATTATAGCTTTTCCATTCATTTATAGTTATTTACAGTATTTTAGTTTATTTACTGTTATTTCTACGTTATTTACATCTTCTTTTTACGCTTTGGATTTTCTTCTATTTTCAGTTTTCTTTTATTCCTTCTTCTTCTTCGCGTATGGATTAGAATAGGATTAACGCGAATATGGATTAAATTGTAAGAAAACTGAAATAACGGAATATAAGATGTAAATTTCAAAGACTGTAATATAAATGGAATTGGACTGAAATTACGCCTAATTATGACGTTAATTGGACTAAATTAAAAAGATTGGCCTAGTTATAACTTAGAATTATAACTAAAAAGAATAAAAGATGAAAGAAGCTTATTTTCACACTTAGACCTTGGGTTAAGTAATAAGCATGATTATAACTTAGGTTATAATAAGAAAAATAAGGTTTATTTTAAGACTTAGGATAAATTAATAAGCACGGATAGTAGAAAAAAAATGTAAAGGCTTATTTAAATAATTTACCTAAGTTAATAAGACAGATGAAAGTAGGACCTGTACCAAATAGCAATCCCTATTAGACAAAACTGTAACGACCCGTATTTTTAACACTTTAAAAATACGAATTAAAAAGAAAATTTTGGAAAAAAATCCAAAAGAAATAAAATTTTGTGTTGTTAAATGTGAATTTCAAGTTGTAAACCAAATTGGTTATGATTGTAAACAAGAATAAATAAAATGGTAGATTTAATATTGAAGTTATAATATGGAAATCAACGTAAATGAATGTAATTTAATATTACTGTGAATTTAAATATGGAATTTGTGAACAATTAAAATTTGATTTAAAAGTTAATAATTTAAAATTGGGAATTTTATATTGAAATTAAACAGTCGAATAATTTATTTTTCGAATATTGGATTTAATTAGAGAGTTAAATCGATAATTTAATAAGTTAAATTTCAGAAATAATTGAAAATCGAGTTGAATATGATTGAAAATGATTTGTAAAATTTTATCTTATCATATTGGAGTTATCGTAATGTTATAGAACTTTTAAAATTGAATTTAAAGTTAATTTGTAAAAATTGAATATTTTAATATTTAATTATCGATTGAAAAATAGCCATTTTTCGAACAGTCTCAGAATTGAACGAAACTTGTTCCATTGGATCCGTAATAGTTTGTTATTGTCGGATTTCAATTTTCGTAGCAATCGGAGTTATTGTTTGATCGTGGCAGCTCGAAACGCATCGAATTGTTTTTAATATTAATTCGGCGAGAGAAAATAGTCATTTTTCAAAAGTCTCGGATTTTGACGAAACTAGTTTCATCGGATCCGTAATGTCATATTATTGTAAGTTTTCAAATTTCGTGTCAATCAGATTTACCGTTTGTCCGGGGCGAGCCCAAACGCACAGAAATTTGATTAACCGATTTAATTTTAAATCGACCATTTATTGCCGTAACTCGCACAGATGATTGAATTAGCTTCTAAAACCTGTTCCATTGTGTTCGGAACGCAGGGTAAACCTTAGAAACGTCAGCCGGCACGCTTCGTTTGGAGTTCGGAAAATCCAGGATGAATAGTGTCGCGTATTTTTCTATAAAAGCCCCTCACTTTCTCTATTTTCCAAAAACCCTAGGGTTTCAGCCCTTAGCCGCCACTTTTAATTCAATGGCCAAAAAATTTCAAAACTTCTTCCTCATTTTCCTCTCAATCCATCAACAATTAGCAAAAGTCGTCAACTACAAAGTTGTAGAGGACGACGAGAGCTTCAAATCCATACGGAGATGATCGAAAACGGAGCAACGGATCAACGGGAAATCGTGCTTGAAGCTGCTGCGTTTTTCACGCATTTTGAGGCAGAGGGGGGTGGCCGAGCTTGCTAGGGTTCACGGCGTTGGTAGCTCTGGTGATGGGCTTCGTGGTGGCGCTAGCTGATCGTTCTGGAAGTCGTCGAGGTGGTCGCGAAAATTGATAAAGAGACGGCGGCTATGGGTTAGGTTTGAACGTGCAAACCTAATGGAGGAAGAAGGATACCAACAGCCCAGATCTGATGGAGCAGAAATCAATGGCCAGATTTGCTTTTAGGGTTAGAAAATAAAAATAGAAATTGAATTATTATATTATATAATTCGTACAAACTTTAAAATAGCATAACTTTTTCATACGAGGTCCGATTGGAACGAAACTTTTTGCGTTGCGATCGAAATGATAAGAGCTTCGAAATGAAACTAGTTTGGATGGATTTGGAGACGGTGGAAATTTGGGCTAAAGTTGGGCGTCGTCTAGTTTCAGTTCCAAACCGGAACGTCTCGGCGACAACAGAAAATCAAAGTGAGTGTTTATACGCTCACAATTGACTAAAATAATTTTTGTTAGTTAAATTTATATTCTGAAGTGATATGAAATTTATTGGTTGTTGTTTGGTAGGTTTAATTATCATCTGTCTTGATATATGAATTAATTGATAGAATTTAAATTGACCGTTAAAATAAATTTAAATTTAAATTGGCAGTATATTATTCGATATTGATAATTATAAAATTGTTGTGAATGTTGTTGGCTTTATGGTTGATTGTTTTTGATGGATGCTATTGGTCGATATTGGTTGTTTATTTATTTTGATATATCATGCTATCATCATGTATATTATTTATTGCATATAAAACTATAACCTGAATCATTTCGAATAAATTAAGAAATAGGTTGAAATGATATACCTACGACATCTATTTGGATTGAAATGATATATATCCATCCTTGAAATTAAAATTGAAATAATTATCCACTTGGCCATAGGTTAGAAAATTATATACGGACACCGGGTTGGTTAAATTAAATGATTTTAAAAGTTGTTTTGAAATTATTTAAATGAATTGATTTTAAGAATAAAATCCAATTTATGGAAATTGAATTATTTTGAATTGAAGCTCGAGATGTTGGAATTTAAACTTGGTAAATGAAATTGTTTAATTATTCGAAGTTTAGATTTTTAAGAAAAAGATTGAAATACGACGTAAATTTTCGAAAGTTGATTTGTTTTAAAAGATTGGACTTTTAATCGAACTCTGAATATTTCTAAGAAAATTTATATGAAATGATATTTCAAGTTTGAGTTTGGAATTGAAAATTTATTTGAAATTGAGATTTAATTAATTTGGAATTTAATTGAAATTCAAAGAAATTTGTGAATTGGACTAAATTGAAACTATTGAATTAAATTTGAAGATAAAATTGATTTGAATAGGATTTGAACTGAAATTGATTTGGAATGTAATACTTAAATGAATTCTTGAAATCCGAATGTTAATCTAAGTTTATTGAATTGGAATTGTTCCAGAAATTAAGTAAACTACTTAATACGGATGTGTAATTTGAAGTATATTCTAATTTGAATACGAAATGGTTTTAAAGCGAATCTTATATTCTTATATAAATATATGAGCTGTTTTGAAATGTGAAATATTTAAAGTTTCGAAATATATTGAAAGTGAAATTGTTTATTTTGTGGTTCAAATGTGTATTTGAAATTGATAATTTGAAATGGTTTATTGAGAAGCTAAATCGAGTTGAAATTAATGATTTTGAAATCGAAATGAGATATTGAGGCGAAAAATGATTTTGAAATCGAAATGAGATATTGAGGCAAAAATGATTTTGAAATCGAAATGAGATATTGAGGCAAAAATGATTTTGAAATCGAAATGAGATATTGAGGCGAAAAATGATTTTGAAACGGAATCTTACATCTTGAATAGATATGATGATATTTGAATGGATTTGATTTTGAAGCGAATATGATATTTTGATATCAATTATGAATTGATTTGAAATGTAAAAGAGCCATCGGTGTAATAATACGTAGTTATTAAAGAGCAGGTTTCGATCCTGGGACCTGTGGGTTTATTTAATTTTCTATCCTAAGTCAAAGTTCAATTTGGATATTTTGTTGTGTTTTGTTGTATAAGTATATATTATTTCAAAACTTGATTTGAAATGAAACCGGGATTGGAATTCTTGAGTTCTTTAATAATTATATGTGTTTTGTTGTGTAAATTACAACATTGAATTCAGGCATAAGTGTGTAACTGATGGTACATATATGAGTTTTGAATATATAGGTATAATTTACAGTTCAGTTTGAATATATATATACTAAGTTGCCTGTATATATTATAGAAAATAAGATCTGTTTATATAAGGGTTCATATATGTTAGCTGTATAGGCGTTTATGTAAGTGCATTATTGTTCAGTTATACGTATATTATAATACGTTTGCAGTATTGTTTTACTATTGGTTTTAAAGGATTGTATATATGCACTTCAAATTTAAATTTTGTATTGTAGTTCATGATAAATACCTAAGCTCTATTCATATATATGGTATAGTAAATTTTGAGTGGATGCTATTTTTTTTATTTTAAAATTTTTGAACCACAATTTGTTCTATGTAAGGTATTGGTTCATATATTGGTCGCATGCAGTTTGTCTCATTAGTTTATTTTATAGGTTAGATATATATACGAAGAAAATTTATGTTTACATATACCATTGGTCTTCATCAATCTAGTCTAATTTGTTTCCTCGACTCTTATTTATCAGCCTTGATCGTCAATTCGTGCCAATCAGCTTTGATCGTTGAATTCGAGTCGATTTTGCTTTACTTGGGTTTGCAATTCGATTTCAGTGTGCGAATCCGTGTCACCTTCCGTATTCTCTAGCTCAAAGGTGAGCACTCACTCACGATTAACGTCCTTTTATTTATTAAATTTGATTTCGATTGAAACGACAATTGAAATATGCTGCTGTTAGTTAATTACACTGTTATATATGTTATTGCCTATATCAGTTCACCTGTGACATTTGACACCATTATCTGTTAATTATTTATGCGATTATAATACAGTTTGGCTGATAGTTGATTGATTGTTGATGTTTATATTGGACGTTAAATTGTTAGTGATAAATGATGAATAGTATGCAAAATTGAAATGGATATAGGATAGTTAACAAATTTTAAAACTGATTTATATGATAAATTTGATTATTATTATACATCATAAATCAGAGTTACATACATATCAGAGATAATACAACAATGCAGCGGAAAAATAATACAGTAGTAGAATACAAATGATGTAATACCAAACTCCGTCTTCGTCCTCCAGAATATACCTTCAACCTAATCTGAAATGCTCAGGCTGACCCGAGCGTAATGAAAAGACAAAACACACGAGTCAGGACTAAAATATCTCATGTAAGTTAAATCGAATAAGAAAATATGAGTGTGACGGCATCAGAGATGTTTACGGGGTTTGACATCTCCTATCCAGTGTCAACTTGAGTGCAATAACTTAAGAGATGTTACGGGATTTTCCATCTCTCAAGGATCCGTTAAACTATCTACTATGTAGTACAATACGCTATTATCATATGTCTACATTAAAGTAAAATTATTAAAATAGCGTTAAGCCATGGCCCATTCCACCCTTAACACGGTTTATATTCCCAAGAGCATATACAAGACCGTAGTTTCCCCAAAACCGGAAGTCACCAGAGGGCAATCCATATACTAAAGGTACAAACCAAAACGTAGTGGTCGCGAATAGGATAATCAGTATGACAAGGTACATGAGGCGATACCAACTAGGATACTAGTAGTTGCGTCATCCGGACTGATGTTGGGCATAGCAGCTACTACCCCAACACCGCGAAACAACACTCCCATAATCGAGGGGTGCACCCAAATCGAATCACAAAAGTAATAGATATGGTAACGAAGAAGTGTGTCCGCTAGAGGTGGCGAACCTCAATGGCCCGGCAGGGCTCCTGTTTTATCATGTCAGGGGGTCATCCAAAATCGTTCTCTTTCTTCAGTCAGCGCGTTCACCAAAACCATCCACTTCATTCTGGATCAGAGTTGCGCAGCGGAAGTTAATAACTAATACACGCGGAGTGTTGATCCAGAATGAAGTGGATGGTTTTGGTGAACGCGTTGACTGAAGAAAGAGAACGATTTTGGATGACCCCTGACATGACTAAAACAGGAGCCCTGCCGGGCCATTGAGGTTCGCCACCTCTAGCGGACACACTTCTTCGTTACCATATCTATTACTTTTGTGATTCGATTTGGGTGCACCCCTCGATTATGGGAGTGTTGTTTCGCGGTGTTGGGGTAGTAGCTGCTATGCCCAACATCAGTCCGGATGACGCAACTACTAGTATCCTAGTTGGTATCGCCTCATGTACCTTGTCATACTGATTATCCTATTCGCGACCACTACGTTTTGGTTTGTACCTTTAGTATATGGATTGCCCTCTGGTGACTTCCGGTTTTGGGGAAACTACGGTCTTGTATATGCTTTTGGGAATAAAAATGTGTTAAGGGTGGAATGGGCCATGACTTAACACTATTTTGATACCTTATATTACTGATAGACATTATCTACTTAGCGTATATTACTACCTAGTAGATAGTTTAACGGATCCTTAAAGGATGGTTATTACAAACATCCTTTGAGTTACTTGTATTTCAATTGCTATTTCACTTGAGTTGGGTTTATTAATATAAGAATGTTAATCCTGACTCGAGTGTTTTGTGTTTTGCTTTACGCTCGGGTCAGACTGAGTGATCCAGTATTCGAGACTCACCTTTGAAGTTGGAGCTTTGCTTGAAGATCCAGCCATCTATTCTGCTTTCAGTATTCAATGATTCCAGTGATGTATTCTGATTTGTATCTGATGTATCATATTACTCTTCCGTTGTATCTGGTTTAACTCTGATGTATCGTATTACTCTTCTGTTGTAAACTCTGATGTATCTTATACATTTATATAGTAGCTTCATGAACTACTATCTCTTTTATTTCCGCTGCATTTATTACTCTGTTGCTGTGATTTGTGATTATTTATTTACTGTATATGTTCAGTTTTGCCAAATTTAAATTAACAACGCAGTATTTTGAGCAATTCAATTCCGGCATGAGTGTCTACCTATACACTTATAATGGATGCGAATGGTCCAAAATATCGGGTCGTTACACGAGGGCATTCCAGTCCCAGCCTGGTTTCATAGGTACTTACAAGCCACGACTCCAGAGGTGCACGGTTCTGCGCCCAACCCTGCACCAGCGGGTGGGAATCCCATCAACCCACCTATCGTCATTAATTTCTCTAGACTTTGTAGAGATTTTGCGAGTTTGGGTGGGAAGACTTTTTCTGGCAAGGAGACTTTTGTTGAGGCGAGAGCATGGCTTAGGGACAGAGAGAGGATTTTTGGTCTTTTGGGATTGGATGGTCAGCAGCGAGTTCAGCTAGCCACTTGGTAGCTAAAGGAGGAGGCATCTTATTGGTGGGAGGTGATCGAGTTGGAGGGTAGAAATGTTACTTGGGATGGATTCTGGGAGCGATTCGATAGGAAGTTTTTATCTCAAGCAGAAGAGAGTGTTCAGTTGGAGAGGTTTATCAATTTGAAGCAGGGAAGTTTGTCTGTTAAGGAATACACTAATCAATTGAATGAGTTGTCGCGGTTTGGTATGGATTTGGTGAACACGCCGCACAAGAAAGCTATGAAGTTTGCGAAGGGATTGAATCAACCCCTTCTGGGATTATTGCTGACTCATGTACCGATGGGAGCTACTTATGAGTCTGTGGTCGAGATAGCACTTATGTCGGATACAGTCAAGGAGGGTGAGTCTAAAGAGGAGGTTAAGTCAGAAGGTTCAAAGAAGAAGAAGAAGTGGTGGGAAAAGAATAAGAAGAAGAAGAAAGGTGATGGTCCTCAGAAGCAGATTAAGAGAGGAATAAAGTGCCATAGTTGTGGGAAGGTTGGACATATGGACAAGGATTGCTGGAAGGAGAGGATGAAGGGTAAGTGCTATACTTGCGGGCAACCCGGTCATATGAGTAGGAGTTGTCCCCAGGGAGCGAGTGCACTAGTTGCGCAGATTCAGACGTTAGACGCAGCACCTTCTGATAGCATTCCAGATAGAGGTAGGAAAGTCACAGTCAAAGGTTTGATTTCTATATCTGATTTTCCCATTCGGACTTTATTTGATTCTGGAGCATCATACTCTTTTATTTCTAGCTCTCTAGTAGATTGTTTGCACTTGGACATATAATTAGTAGTAGACCCCATTATTGTTTCAAAGCCCATAGGAGGATCGACACACTTATCTATGGTTTGTAGGGGTTTGAAAATCTTTATCCTAGGCATAGAATTTGACTGCGACGCCTATGTTTTGGGATTCTCGGGGTATGGGATGATTTTAGGGATGGATTGGCTATCCACATACAGAGATATCTTAGACTGCGAGAGGAGAGTCGTTAGACTTGAGACTTGCAGTGGTAGGACTCTAGAGGTATATTGCGACCCGCAAGGGTCGGTCATGTTGAGTTTTCTCTATTCCCTTAATTCATCGTCATCAAAGTTGCATTCGATTCCTGTTGTCAGAGATTTTTCAAACGTCGTTGAGGAGGTTAGGGGCCTATCCTTTAGAGAGAGATTGACTTCAGGATTTATTTGACCGAGAATGCTCAGCCAGTAGCATTACCTGTAAGGCACATGGTACTTAGGGAGAGGAAAGAATTGAGCAAGCAGATTCATGAGGTTTTGGAGAAGGGATTCATAAGAAGGAGCATATCAGAGTGGGGAGCGCCAATCGTCTTCGCCACTAAGGCGGATGGTTCTCTCTGACTTTGCGTAGATTATAGAGAATTAAATAAGCTCACCAAGAAGAAACGATATCCACTCCCTAAGATTGATGATTTTTTGACCAGTTGGTAGGTTCTTCGGTTTTCTCTCAACTTGATTTAACCATGGGATTCCATCAACTTAGAGTCGCTGATGACAACATAGATAAGACTGCCTTTAGGACATCAGACGGATTCTTCGAGTGGTTGGTTATGCCTTTTGGGCTAACCAATGCTCCAGCCTATTTCGTTGATTTGATGAGCCATGTCTTTAGGGATGTCCTAAATAAGTTTGTGGTGGTATTCGTGGATGATATCTTGGTATTTTCCAATAATATGGAGGAGCATGCTGTTCATTTGGAAGAAGTTCTTCGCACACTTCGTAGACATCATTAGAGAGCTAAGTTTTCGAAGTGTCAATTTTGGAGAGAGGAAGTTCGTTTCTTGGGGCACGTAGTCTCGAAGGATGGTTTGGCTGTTGACCTCGCCAAGGTTATTGAAGTGCTAGATTGGAAGGCCCCCAAGAACGTTACCGAGGTTAGGAGCTTCCTAGGATTGGCTGGCTACTATAGGAAGTTCATTAGAGATTTTGCCAAGATTTTGGCACCACTCACGCGCCTTGCTGAGAAGAATAAAGCTTTCGTGTGGGACGTAGATTGTGAGGATTCCTTCACAAAGCTTAAGAGAGCCCTTACTAGTGCACCAGTGTTAGTTTTACCCGATGGAGCTAAGCCTTTCACTGTATACACTGATGCATGCCAAAATGGGTCTTGGAGCGGTGTTGATGCAAGAATGGAGGGTAGTGTTTTATGGTAGTAGGCAGTTGAGGATGCATGAGAAGAACTACCCTACCCACGATTTGAAGTTGGCTGTCATAGTTTTTGAACTTAAGTCTTGGAGGCATTATTTGCTTGGAGAGAGGTTTGAGCTTTTTACCGACCATAAGTCATTAAAGTACCTATTCTCGCAGAAGGACTTGAACTTGAGGCAACAAAGGTGGATGGAGTTTTTAGCCTCATATGATTTTGAGATAGCCTATACCCCTAGCAAGGGTAATATGGTTGCGGATGCATTGAATAGAAAGAAGGCAACCCTTAGTCCTTTGTTCGTAGAGTGGAGGAGCTTGGAGTTTATTTCTACTTTTGATTTTAAGCCCTCCACTGACATTACTCCTAGATTGTTGGCAACTTTAGAGGTGAGGCCTACCCTTACGGATCAGATTGGATCGAGGCAGCGGGAGGATTCGGAGCTCATGGACATTATGGATAGGATTAGCCGAGGAGAGGTCTCGCGACATCTCCAACGCTATTCCATAGATAGCAGGGGGTGGCTTAGGAGAGATGGGAGACTTTGTGTTCCACGCACCAGTAACTTGTTGAGAGCGGTTTTGGAAGAGGCGCACCATTCCCGTATGACTATTCATCCGAGTGGTGACAAAATGTATCAGGATATAAAGAGGATGTTCTATTGGGGTGGCATAAAGAAGGATGTAGTGGAATTCGTAGCTAAGTGTCTCATATGCCAAAGGGTAAAAGCAGAGCAGTAGAAGCCCGGTGGATTACTTCAGCCCTTAGACATGCCGGAGTGGAAGTGGGATAGTATTTCTATGGATTTCATTGATGGTTTACCCCGTTCTAGGAAAGGGAACACTAGAATTTGGGTGATTGTTGATAGATTGAACAAGAATGCTCACTTGATCCCAGTTAAGAGTAAGCGTACGGCTTCATATTTGGCATCCTTGTATATTCGAGAGATAGTCCATCTACACGGAGTTCCTTCTAGCGTTGTTACTGATAGAGATACCATTTTCCCTACTGAGTTTTGGAGAAGCTTACATGAGGCGCTAGGGACGAAACTTAGGTTGAGTACGGCCTATCACCCCTAGACAGATAGCCAAACGGAGAGGGTAAATAGGTTGCTTGAGGATTTGCTGCAGATGTGCATTTTGGAATTTGGAGGTACTTGGGAGGAGCATCTTGCATTGGTTGAGTTTGCGTACAATAATAGTTACCAAACAAGTATAGGAATGACACCATTTGAGGCTTTATATGGGAGACCTTGCAAGTCCCCATCATGTTGGGTAGAATCTATGGAGAAGTTATTACTTGGACCTGATATGGTTAAGGAGACCTCTAAGAGGGTGGATTAGATTCGGCAAAGGATGAAGATGGCTCAAGACAGACAGAAGTCGTATGCGGACAAGTGGAGGAGAGACTTAGAGTTTGAGGTTGGATACTTAGTTTTTATCAAAGTATCCCACTTAGGAAGGTGGTAAGATTCAGATCAAATGGAAAGTTAGCCCCTAGATTTGTTGGACCATTTCCTATCACAGAGAGAGTTGGAAGATGGCTTACTGAGTGAAGCTACCAGATAGGCTCGCAGGAGTGCACGACTTTTTCCATGTTTCGCACTTGCCAAAGTGCTAACATGACTCAACGGAGGTTGTAGAGCCTAGTCAATTAGAGGAGGTGGAGGTAGAAAGGGAAGCTTCTGTTGGGCGTATCCCCATGAAGATTGTTGGAAGAGACATCAAGCGACTAAGGAATAATGAGGTTTCGCCGGTGAAGGTGCAATAGGGAGATGATGTTGTAGACGCCACTTGGGAAGTAGAAGAGAAGATTCATACTTCCTATCCTCACCTTTTTGATAGCAAGTTTTAGAATTCCTTTTTCCATCTTTAGATTTGAATAGGTTCTTTCCTTTATCATCCTTTGGGAGGGTTGTACTTAATTAGGATTTAACCTATGGATGGTAGGATTTGATGTAAACATGTTAATAGAACAGGTTATGAATGATGTACGCTAATGATTGCAAGTGTTTGCTAGTGGATGCTATGGACGCATATAGGTACACTAAGCACTATTATTCCTTAGGGATCGACCTAACTAGGACACTAGAGCATATGCATATGGATGTGTGCCCATTTTTATTTTATTTCCATGATTGCTATAAATGGATGATTATCACATGATTGTTGCATTTGGATGATGTTTGTAGCACGCATATAGAATTATCAGTATCATTAGGAAATTTTTGCATTCATTCGGATACATGGCACGAACATGATTACATAAAAAGGAGGTCAACTGAATCAGTGGACCGTCTAATCTTTTGCATTAGTTAGGGACATATACACTACACTAATTGCATAAGTATCATAAATTGCATTAGAAAAACTTAAGGACAATGGATGAATGGTTGATGATTGAGTAGTTGGTTGTAGAATTGGATGAAAACATTTAGTACATTCTTTTATCCTTAGAGATTTCGGGGACGAAATCCCTTAAGGAGTTGAGAATGTAACAACCCGAAATTTAACCCGTAATAATTAATTCGTTAATTAATTAGATAATAAAATAAATTTGTGAAATTATCAAAATTGAGCCATGGGAGTAGCACCATTGTGTCCGTGGTAATTTTCTGGTCAATTTCCATATATAGAATGTCAGAAACACTACAAGAAAAATACCTTTTTATAGCGTTTAAAAAACGCTGTAAAAGGATACGATGGCGTTTTTATAAACGCTGTATATCAACAAGTTGTAATATGTCAGGGATCTATAATAGCAACCTCAGAATCGCTATAAAAAACATGCTATAAATGACGTTACTTATAGCGTTTCTGAATTGCTATTAAATGGACGATTCATGACATACAAGTACCTTTCTATAGCGTTTTGGTGCTTGCTATAGAACTTTTACGCAGAGTTATGGTTTATGATGCTAATATTTATGACGTCATTTATTTGCTATTTATAGCAATTGTAAACGCTGTAGATATATCATTACCTGATTATTATAGCAATTATAAATGCTATAGAAATATCATTGCCTGATTATAGCAACTATAAATGCTGTAAAAACGCTATAGAATGTTTACTTTAGTCTTTCATAGCATTATTTACTTGCCATGAAAACTGTTTAATCGTTGCAGAATATTTTTATTGCACTAGCATAATGCTATAATATGTATAGCCATGACAATTTTTTCCTAGCATTAATATAAAAAGGATGTAATATACGGTATTTCACACAGTATTAACAATTAAGCATAAAAAAATATATATGAACAAAAGAATTTCATGCACAATATTAAACATATAAAAATTAGTAACAATTCATACAATCGTAGCTAACCAAAACAATACATAATAAAAGTAACAATCCATACAACCATAGCTAACCAAAACGATACATAGTAAAAGTAAAGATGTAAGAACATCGACACAAAATACATTTGAAGGAGAATGAGTGCGACAACATATTTTTTCATGCCTTCCACCATAGCGTAAACCCAGAGCATCATACACCACCTGTCAAAAAGCACATACGTCTATTAGTCATAAAAAGTAAACATAAATTATCATGAATATCGAAATATGGAAGAAAATATGTGCGGCAAACAAAGAAAATACTCAAAATTAACAACTAAATCATTCTATGCGCTGATTTTACGTAAACAACAACTGTATACCCTTGCTGTTTACGGTCCCAGATTTCAAACAATTTCTTTTGGTTTGGGACTTACTGTAAGCATAGTAGTATCACTATTATGCAAAAATTGTCCTTGACATAGTAGTTTGGAGCACTGAACACCGCACGTATAATTAACACTGTACTATTATGCAAAAATTGTTGCCATATCACTATAAAAGTAATAGTAGTTTGGAGCACTGAACACCGCACGTTCTTTCTTACACAATAAAGTACTTGGTTATGGGTTTATTCAAAAATGTTACTATCAAACTCAGAAGTTTTTAAGTACTGGTAATTATTTAGTTTATTATTGAATGAAAATCTGGTTAATGTAAGCAGTAAAAAATACTAGATGCATCTTTACATGAGATTGGTATCCATTATAGCAGATGTGCATGTGGTCAGTGGGCATGTTCCCAAAGAATTAAATCATGCAGCAAAGTTGATAAAAATATGTGGCTAATAAATTAATACAAGCACACCCAATCATTTATAGACAGGAACGAATGTGTAAAGTACCTGTAGTAGTCGAAGGAGCACAATTTTGAGATAAAAGAAACAGGTCAGGGAAAGCTGGCACAAAGGAAGAAGGTAGAAGCAAGTCGGTAACCATGTACTGCAGTCTACGGGCAGTAATTTTTGGGATGAATACCGAGATTAAACAAGTTGGAAATTGTTAGTGAGTTATAACTTATAAACCTTCTTTGGTTACAAATAATTGTGAACAGTCAACAGATGCAACCAGAAAAATGGTTAAGAGGTGTAGGTTTAATTACCAAACGACGACAGTCATCATCGTGCATATCATTAAGCCTTCTCCCTGTCCTATGTAATGTTCAGGTAGCGGGTCACAAATCTACAACAACTCTTCCCCAAATTAAATAATCTGCAGACATACAACCACTATTATGGACTGATAGTTGGAAGGAAATGTGGGTGATAATCATGGTCGAAATATTACAGGACATGGAAACAGACAAAAATATGTATGCATAAACCAGTAGTTCCTCAAACAATATATTGATGCTCTGTTTAGAGGACAAATAACATATGACCATAAACAGAAGAAAACAGACAATTAACACAGAAGGATCTAGTTGATATGTGGAGGACATACCCCAATAAAGACTATAGTCCTATAGCTGTAAGGGTTACCGCCAGTTATAGCCATAGTAGCAGTTCAGTCATATAGGTATCCTATTATAAACCATAAATGTTAGTGCAACCGAAAAATCGAGTAACACATATAATCAAACACATTGTCAGCTACCAAATAATGGCATCGGTGGGGAAAAAGGTTACACACATACATGTAGTTGGAACCAAAGCTCACACACAGGGAGGGAACCAAAATTGAGGCAACTCACCAATAATCCACCAATTAGCAGTGTTATGTCCAGTTAACATACGTCAATAGCCAAACATACGTAAGAAAGAATATGTGGCCAAATTGGACTATGTTTGAATAAATATACTAGCTCGGATATAAGATTATCATACACATCAACAACCAAACATACATAGGAAAGGATACCTAAGTTTGAATAAATATATTAGCTCGACTTTAAGATTATCATGTATAAACTATGTATGTACAACTTACACTGTAGCCCACAACAAATTTCTAGAAACACTTTTATCATTTGTATTGAAAATGCTTCAAGGCGAAGATAACATTTGACATAGAACACTAATTTAGTTCTGCCAGTTGTAGGAATTATAACTGGTTATATATCATTTGAATTCAACTCCAATGTTGTCAACTGTGTTGTCCAAAATTTGGTTAACAGAATTTGGTTAACAACCCTAATTAGACGACGATTAAAACATCTCCAATGTTGTTAACTGTTTTGTCCAAAATATATTAGATTAGAATGACAACAGGACAACAATGTGTAAATGTCTCTATTTGCAACTACGTAAAGTACACCAGGTATAGATGTAAAATTTTAACAAGTTATTTGCGCGTTCATGCCAAACTGGATGTACATAGCAGATACTGTACATGCACAAAGATGTTTTTTGTTACTGATCATCGGATGCAATAAGAATCATTCACAGTTTGAATTTCTGACGTATTTGCATAGAAAAATTAACTAATTTTATAACGAAAACATAATTCAGATTACGTACACAGATATATAATCATCATGGAACTTAAAGTGGAGTCATGTATAGATTGGTCTTCATGCGAGTTTTGCATTTTGAGTCTTTCTTTTCTTGTCCATATTCTCGTGAAGTTAACATTTCTTCAGAATAGATGTACGGATATAAATATCATTGACCAAATAAAATATTCGATAAACATAGAACTATAGTGGAGACGTCAAATATTTGTTATCACAATCTCTGTGAACCATCGATATGATAAATGACACAAATATTAAACAACTAATTATATAGTTGCACATGATATAACAAGCAGTAATTCTAACTTGATAAGCACTCATGAAACATTAATGCACTTCTAAGTAGTTGGTATAGCTCAGGTACTTTTAGTTTGATGTAATTGGAGACTTTTCCAGCATGTTTATTTATATAGCCACACTCAAATACTACTAAGTGGTTTTCCATTTTTAGTGATGATGGAAAGAAGGTACCAAAACAACTTTAAAATCAACGTTATAAAACTTGGAAGAAGAAAGAAACAAGTCAAACCTTTTATTTTGTCCTGCAATCCAAGCATACAGCAAAGATCTGCAATTTGACGATGTCTAGGGACGGCTGGGATTAATTTCCAAATCTTTTCTTCATCAAACTCGAAAGAAATTCTAAAAGTAGCCAAAAGATGTGGAAATGCATGTACTTCCAAATAATTTCCACCATTTCCATTGATGTCAAGACCATCCAACTTCAACCTCCATTCATTGGCAACGACCTTTGCTTGATCTATAATATCAGTAATTAAATAGCAAGGTTACACATCCGAATATTTTGTAACTATGTGGCAGTAATATCACAATATTTGCAGCTTGAGGAATGACAAAAAAATTGTAAACTTAGTTAATTTTTATATCCTTTAATTAATTTTTATAAACCTCACTTAATTAACTTAGTCGAATATTTATAAGACTTAGTTTATAAATAAGTTTTGTTTGAACAATTTCACAAAAATGAAGTCCACTGTGCTATTCTTTGTGTTTTTGATGAAAATATATACAACTACACAAATTAACGACAACTAGTTACAAAGACTAGATAGTTCAGAATATATCTATTAGTTTGATTTCCTAACACATAGATGCATTTAAACAACTTTATAAATGTCAGTGGGATAAAGCTTAGTTAGCATAACTACAAAATCTGTCTTATAAATGTCAGTGGGATAAAGCTTAGTTAGCAGAACTACAAGCTCTATCCTGAACTAGGATAACTCATATTTAAAGTTGTATTATGGATTATTACACTTAAGAACAATTTTAAAAAAAGCATATTAACATCACTGCACTAAACTATTTGAATTTCTATAAAATATCATAATTACTTTGAGTAATATAATGCAAGGTGCACATAACATCCACAGCAACCAATTTTTGTCAATGAGCATGCAAAAATTTGATTATGGGATTTTCCAAAGTTTACAAGTCTCGAAATAACATATTCTTGTCAATTTTTTTCAAAAATAACTCTAACAGTTTTAAATACCTTTCAACTGTAAGACTGACAAACTAGCCACCATTAACATGTTTATCCTATTCTTCACAGGCCATCTCTACCATACTCTAACCCTGGAATCACAATTACCTACAATTATTGATAATATACAACTATAAAACATATACCTACAAGTTAATTTGATGGCAATACATATCTAAAGTTAAAAATATTATATGTGTGGTTTTGAAAACATAGTATAGTAGGAAGATTCTTGAGTTATATCTATGTGGGGACATAGACTGCTGCTTTAATTATCATGGAATTCATTTTGTCAAATAGGCGAGCATTAGAACATGGCAAGATAAAAGTTATTTGATCTTAATGCATGATACACAGATATAAAATGCACATCTTAAGAAATATTCGTACTTAAAAATCAACATAATATTTGTAAATTCGTTGACGTCTATATGTTTCAAATTGCAGACAAATGATTCAAGATCTAGAAGTCAAGCACCAACGAGCTATATTCATGTAATCAATGAGAACAATGTGAGCATACAAACTCAGCATAGAACATGAAATAGAACCAAAAAGGACTTTAGTTGCTTTGTATGCATGCACTAGAATGTATTCATGTGATCATTCAGAACTGTAGTGATTCATTGCAAGCATATATAGTTGAGCAACATGAACGTTAGATGTAGTGTTTGGGTTTGCTGGCATTGATGAATGATGGACAACCTAGATCATAGTTCTCTTGAAGGAGGCTTATAGGGGCCAGTCTTAGGTAGCTGAACATTACTACCCTCTGCAATGTTACATTTCAGTTTATAGATATGTACAAGTATATATGATTTAAGTTCGACTGATAAAGATATGCATTGATATGAATGCTGTTCCAGATTAAGAAGAAACTATTATAGTGACATCAATGAAAACACAAGAAGACCAAGGCAAGAGAAGCAGAAAAAGTGAGAATTAGAAGTGAACCATAGAAATATGATGACATCATGTCCCTGTCATGAATTCAAAAAAAAGTATACACATGATCCTGGCACTCACAATGTTTTTTGAAAAGTTCAGAGGGACCAACCCAAAAAATAACAAGATAAATATAACATGAATTTAATGTAGAGTAGCAAACACTTTGTGCTATTATTGCAAGTCAAATATCCAAAAAGTGGAACGCCGGATCTTGGAAGTTTTCTTCTTCTATCTAAAAAAGGGGTCTTTTGAAACATATAGAAAAGTGGAAAAACCATCCAATATATTCAGATCTGTAAATTGTATACAATATTTATTCAAAACCATATATTCAGCTAAAAATTTCATGACAACATTTATTCAATAATTTAATTGAAATAACCAACCAAAATCAAACTGATAAAATCATTAAATGAAATAATAAAATTGAATAGGTTAAATTAATAGATCAAAACGATAAAATAATGCAGAACCAACCAATTGAACATAGTGAATTAGGCAAAAGAAGAATGGGATAATAGTTTACCTCAACTAGGGCTTCCTTCGATGGAAAAAGGAGATGTTAGGGTCTCTTGATCAAGTTCAATCGATGATTTGGAGGCTGGATCAGGGAAGATTTGTTGTTGTTAGGGTTTCCCGGGTGAAGAGGTGCTGGGAGTGAAATTTGGGATAAGGAAAATGAGAGGGAAGGAAATTTTTTTACCGCTTTTGTTCTTTTTTGTCGTCGGGGGAGAGAGCCCCATCATTGTAAATGCTATTTTATTATGCCTTGGCCGACAAAGATGGCACGAAGCGTTACAACGCTGTCCTGTATTGCCCTTGAATGTATATTTTCTTGTAGTGAAACCGAGCTAATATGACCAAGTTACAAAATAAACAAAATAAGTAGAAATAAAAAGAAAAATTATATGGTCTGGTCGACCTGGGCAAAGGGGCGGTCGACCGCCCGATCGACCAGCCTTGCATTTTGGCAAGTGAACGAACGTTCGTTCGTTCGAACGAATCAGTAGCAGTTGAACACGTCATTTACATCCTTTATTTCAGTCTGGTCCTTCAAGTATTGCATCCGATGACCCCTGTTCAGCCTATGACGTGGTTGCATCCTATTCAATCTCCAAATCCAATGGTCCGAGATCCACTTCTACACCTATAAATAGACCCTTAGACCTAACACTTTTTCTCATTCTAGGTTTTCTCCAATTGGGTTCACCTTTCTAGGAAGGACCCTAAACGGAATAATTTTTCCAAAGGAGAAAATCGTTATAAATTAAATTAATTTACAACTTCAAATGGATCCGGGTAGACCAAAGGAAAAGATTAGGATCGGAGGTGAGTGATTGTAATTATTTTAAGATTTCTTTAAGTAATTTAAAATAATAGGGTTTCCAATAATTGTAGTTTTACTACGATTTTTGGAATAGCCTTTTTAGTAGTTTATTTACCATTTTTAGAATTATTTTCAATCTATTTCCTTTCAGCTATTCTTTTCAGCAATTTTAATTTATTTCTGTTAATTATAGATTTTCCATTTATTTACAGTTATTTACAATATTTTAGTTTATTTACTGTTATTTATACGTTATTTACATCTTCTTTTTAAGCTTTGGATTTTCTTCTATTTTCAGTTTTCTTTTATTCCTCCTTCTTCTTCGCGTATGGATTAGAATAGAATTAACGTGAATATGGATTAAATTGTAAGAAAACTGAAATAATGGAATATAAGACGTAAATTTCAAAGACTGTAATATAAATGGAATTGGACTGAAATTATGCCTAATTATGAGGTTAATTGGACTAAATTAAAAAGATGGGCTAGTTATAACTTAGAATTATAACTAAAAAGAATAAAAGATGAAAGAAGCTTATTTTCACACTTAGACCTTGGGTTAAGTAATAAGCATGATTATAACGTAGGTTATAATAAGAAAAATAAGGCTTATTTTAAGACTTAGGATAAATTAATAAGCACAGATAGTAGAAAAAAAATGTAAAGGCTTATTTAAATAATTTACCTAAGTTAATAAGCAAAGATGAAAGTAGGATCTGTACCAAATAACATTCCCTATTAGACAAAATGGTGAGCCTAGGGCACGCTTATGCTAAGAATGGTAGTAATTGGTCAAATAGAAGTCCAAATCACGGGGGATTTGGATAAGGGGCGCAACTAGATATTGTTTGGATGAAGGCCTGTACCAACAGCATTTCCCCTATAGATTCTATGGACACGCGGTGATCTCACATTAGCCTGAAGTGAGATGAGGGGCACGCTTATGCTGGAAGTTGGAGGTAATAAGCAGACCCAATAGGTGGAGCAAAAGGTAGCATGGGCATGGTGGCAGTTACATGTGCGACTTCCATTGCGGGTGCTCAGTAATAGCTATGAGTTCCAAGCGCTTAGTATGGGTGTTTATCGTAGACACCATTGCCTTCTGTGTAGGGAGATATATATGTCGTCCGGATCCACAGTATTTGCTTTATGCATCTTCCATAGATACCATTGGCTACTGTGTAGGGAGTTATATAGCGGCTGGTCCGCAGTAAGGTCTATGGAGTAGCAGGTCGATCAAAAAGGGCAGAATTAGGGTTATGTCCTAATTATAGGATTAGGAATTCAACCTAATCAAAGCAGAAGTCTAGGACAAGTGCAAGCAATCAAAGTTAACCTATCTTATAAATTAAGCAGTATTTAATTGTACTTATATCCAGTTTATCTCTTTCCTATTTCCCTTATTATCCTTATTTATGCTAGAACTATTGTAGAGTCTATTACTTTTATCTTGCTTAAAGACTCTAGTAATTACTATCATTCACCAGACTTTTAGTCTGACCTACTCCTCTATTTTCCCCTTTTCCCCCCTTAGGCAATCAAGGGAGAAGTCAGTAGATTGCTGCAGCTTGGAGTTTCTTGGAGGAGATTTCTTCTATGTATTTCTTTTATTCCAGCTTTAGTTCTCTTTGTGTACTGGCTTATTTCGAGGGATATTATGTACTCTGATTTTGGGACTATTAAGTTTTATTTCATAAGAGACGATGGGTTTTGAGATATGGATGTGGTATTTGGTATTTGACTTATTTATGAAGCAATTATGGAGCTTTGTTTTAATTAAGTTATTATTTTAAGTTTCCACTGTTTTTATCTATATTCGTCTTGTGAATCTTAGTCTCGGTTAGCTTTAGTTATACCTACAACGCACTACGCCTTTTAATGTGTCCTTTTGGGTATATTAAGGGGTGTGGGGGTGTTTCAAGCTTATATTACACTTACGAAAATCAATTTATTTGGTATGATGCTAATTTTACACAGCACTTACTAAAATATTTTCTTTAATAAACATAATGTTAGTTTTACTTAGCCTTAAAATGTTAAGTTAGTTTATTATTTGATAAGTAAACTACACATAAATCTTGGGTGATACTATCTACATCCACATAAACACTTCTCTATCTAATCAAATACTTCACTCAACCACCTACAGCCACCTTTTCTTTTTTTTTTAATTTTCTTTATAACTCAATTTCTCCTCTCTTTTTTCAAACAATAAAGCCTAAATTTCTTTATCCAGTTTCTCCATAGATAAACTTTTATTTCAATCTAATACTTCATCAATATATTTTGAATCCAACTATTTGGTTATTGCTATGGTTGGCCACCTTAATTGTATGCAGATTTTTTTTAAAGTTGTTTAACCCTAACTAAAATTAACATAGCAAAGAATAATTTCCATCATTAATCTGGAGCTACCGTAGAACATAATAAATAACCTTCATTACTACTTTAAACAAAAATATCTAATCATTATTACTTTATTTGCTATTTCAATAAGAAAAGAAAAAAGAATGACATAACTAATTGTAACAGAAAGAAGTATAATGTAATCAAGTACTTTTAGTTATCATTATCTTGAGAGAAGTTTTAGTTGGTTTATGATGACTCTTTTATCTTTCTTACTTTGTCGAGTGAAGTTTTAGTTAGTACCATGAAAATGATAAAATAAAATTACTTGATTTGAAGGATGCAGTTTTTTATTATAGAGAAAACTAGATTCAAACATAACGCTCAGAATAATATTATATATAAAGTTAGTGTTATATAGAATTTAAATCACTTAATAAGTAAGGTACTTATAATCCTTTGAACCATTTTTCTTAAAAAGAAATGCTACTAATAATTATTCCTTTTATAAATCTAATATAACTTTGGTTTTAAACCTACCTGCAACCATTATTTGCAGGGATGCAACTACAGCCCTGATAGGGTGGGCAACTGCCCGGCCCAATAAAAAAAATTGCCTTAAAAAAAACCAGGATCTAGTTTATTCATATTTCTCCTATCGTAATCCCCAAATAGCTGCTATTGATCAACTCTAACAAAAAGTGGAAACCTTAACTCTCTACTACTCAAATCGTCTTCTTCAATCGAGCGCTCCTTCACTGCGCATCTATTGTACATCTACTGCACGAACGCTGATTGGCTGCTGCTGCTCGTCTACTGCGCAAACCCTAATTGGCCGCTGCTGCTAGCGTTAGTGAGTTTTTTTTGAAATGGTACTTAGATACAACATGTCACTGGAACAACAGAACACAAACCACATATCAATATATGTTCGAATCACGCTACGCAAGTTTCGAACTTGTGACCTCTCGCACCAAAGCCGAATTACTTAACCACTGGGACAATGCTGCTTGTCCTAGCGTTAGTGAGTTGATTAATCAGCTAGGGCAAAATATTCTTGTGCAATGTTATTTTGGACTTTCTTCTCCTTTATAGTTGAAAATGCTAGTAACTTATTTGCTGTTAGTTCATCAATCATACTGCATGTTTGCTATTTGAAACCAGAAAGATGACCAAATTACTTGGTAGTTTTGTAGACAGTAAGCTAGCCGTGTTTTTTATTATTTGGAATAATTAATTAATATGTCAATATAAAATCACCGATGCAAACTTTCAGTGATGAATGAATGAATTATTTGAGATATCTAATATTTGGGATAATTTATTTATTTTATATTTTTTCTATTTTAGACTTCAGTAGCTATAGGTCCAAGTTTGAAAGAATGAATTACTTGAAACTATTGCAAACTTTTTCTTCATTTATATATTTTTTATTTCTAACGCGTTTAGATAAGATAGATTAATGATCTATTAATAGATTTTATTTATTATTGTTTGGAGCTACGCCTAAAAGACCAACACAAAATCTGTTCTCATTCTATGCAAAAAAATCAGATGTTGTGGAACATCATCTCTAACTCCTCCTTTGAATTTGGACTTAGATAACTTAGATCCTACAAATGAACTACATCATCCTATTAAAGTTCAAAAAACCAAGCTCATTGTAAAGCATTACCCAGGATTACAAAGCTATACAGATATATAAATATAACGAACAAGTTGCAATTCGTCGTCTTTATGTCACAATGGGTCCTTGTCAATCTGATTTGAAAAAAATAATAAAAGGAATGAAGATGGCTGGTATGTGCGATTTGAATGGTTTAAAAATCGTAAATGACTTGAATATTCCGTAACAACTGAGAAAGCTTATTGTTTTCCTTGCTTTCTCTTTAACAACAATATTTCTCAACACCACAAACAAGATACATGGATTTAGTGGATTTAATAGTTGGAAAAGAATTGGCGGAAAAGATTGTTGTTTCAAAAAACATGAAGGAGGTCCAAATTCAATACATTCAAATAATGTAACTTTATGAAGGAGAATGACTCACGCAGTATGCTCTACACTTTACTTATTAAGTGTTCTTTACTAAATTTCAACGTAGTGTGATCCCTTCATATTCGGCATAGTACACCTACTAATAAAAATAGAGTCGCCGGCCCAATACCGTACCCCGAAAACTCCAACATTCTTGAAAATGTCTTTACACGTGTCAACGTGCTATTCATTCTTATTTTACTTTCTGTTATTTGCAACGTCCTTTTCAGCAAATAATATGGATATTGTCCCCTTTTCTTCCAATCCCTATTAATATATTTTTACATGAATTTTATTCCCCTGCGTCCCCCGTAGTGCCCTTTTTCCCCAGCAAAGTACTTACCTATTTAATCCCTTATATTTTCTCATAGAAAATTTTGGATAAAATTCTCTAGAATTCCTGAACTTCTATTCTTTCGAAGTTTACATATATTTTGCCTTTTTAAGAATATTATACTTGTTATTTTCAAGTTAAACAACTTCAAAAATTCATATAAAATTATACAAGCTTAGAAAATTCCTCAAACTGAAAGTCCGCTACAAAAATCATGATTTAAACATTATATAAAATTTCCATTATGTTTTGAAATCACTAAAGTAGGGAAAACACATGTAAACATCTAATGTTCACTCATCCATTCCCAAAACATTCATTAAACTTTTAGATCTTTGCATGGAAACCTGTATGAACCCTATCATACATAAAAACATATAGATCTAAATCGAACCCATATATACAAAGAAACTAGTTTAGAAGGGTTAAGCATTACTCACCTAAATCTCTTAGATGTACGGCATTAACCTTCTTAGTCACTTCTAGCTTACATTTACTTGTCTTCTTCTTATTTACCATCCTAAGCTTCCACCATTAAAAAGTTTCTCTAACTTTTATTTCAGTTTGAGTAAAATGAAATGAATGAATAGAAATGAGTATTGTATACTATCCCACAATAATTTGGACCTGGGCCCTCATACCCGCTTCCATTAATTCGTTCCTTTCTACCTTTCTTATTTAACCCACCTTAGTCCTTTAATTAATTTATTTAATTAGTTATAAAATTTAGGGCTATTACATAACCCATTTTGAAAAATTATGCTTCATAATTAAGTATTATAACACATCATTCTTTTCACTAAAAAATTAGGACCATAATAACTTTTTTTATTAACATTAGCAACAACTCTTTTGCAAACCATCAAACCACGTCTCTTAAAAATTTAAAAAGTTATTCAAACCATTAATGGAAAGTTAGTGAAACTTTTATCCAAAAACATTAAATTAAATATGAAATAAATAAAGAACAAAATTACATTTTTTTGGGTTTAATTTTAATTCGTTTAGTATCACATATTTCTAGGCTTTTGTTAAAGAATTTGAAATTTAAAAGAAGAAAGGTAATAATGAATTATGTTAAATGCACCCCATATCAACTCTAGTTTACCCATAATCTAAATTTCCTAATCTAACATGCATCCGTTATCTACTCTACTTCCCTTAATATTGTTTTACCATTACTACATGTTTATCATTGATTTATTAACTATAGAAAATACAGTGTTCTCAAAACCCACGAGAAGTAACCCATTGTCGATGACACGACCCCTAGAAAGAAGGTTGTAATTTCTAAAACCAAGAAGATGACAACCGCCAAATCATATATTTTATTCGAATTTGTTGATTATGTATCGGTCAATCTTATGGTTGTATATTTGGAAGTCAAATTTTCTCACTCTAGTATAATAAGTAGAAAAACCAATCAGCTATTAACTAGATAATCTTAGGTGTCGATGTGCTTTTTCACCGTTCAGCTACCAACGATTAAAGGCTAGCTTCGATGAAACATGAGGCTTGATTTTTGAGTTAAACCAAGATAGCAGAAGCTCTGTCATAATAAATGCTAAAGAGTAACGGTAAAAACCATATGTAAAGGCAGTAAAAGTAAAAAATACAAAAATTTATAGGGTCCAAAAAATACCTACATCCAAGGTCGGTATTTTTCTAATTTCGAGCATTTTCTGAAGATACAGAAATTGTTGTGGTAGCTATTAATGAGTTTAAAAATTTGCTCTAAGCTAGAAAAGTACTAGTTTGACTTAGTATCTGAACTATATGTATTGCTTTAGTATGAGACCTATCCCTATTTATTGTTTTTTTTTGAAAAAGGGTACTTTATTTATAGAAAGAATACATATCATGTCCATATATTAACAGTACAACGAAAAGGACCAAACCTGAATCCCAAGTTTTCAAATAGATGGAGAAGTAAAACAATCAGCAACACACTCAAAACCATCCATACGAGCAACCTGGTACAGGAAAATCAAAACAAAATTACAAAAAAAAGGATAACTGTAGTTACAACATGTGGAACTGAGGAAAGTAAACAAAAGACAAAAAAATGGCTTCGTGCTTTTCTTCTACATACTTGTGCAGTTAAGAGAGAGAAATGTCATTCCACTTTGATTCAATTTTGACCAGATCTCAAAAGTTTGATATGGCCACACATCAGGAGAAAGGCAATAGCTTCGCATCTCTCAATGTCGAGAAGAAGGATTCAGACCAGATGCGAGAATTAAAGTTCAAGGGGTAGCCAAGCTTATGGCAAGCGAAAATCATATTTTAGGTCGAAATTGATCCCAAATTCTGCCAAGATAAGATCTTTTTCACAATTTTCTGGCTTTAGGTTGATATTCTGTAGTATTAAGAGTTTGCAGTCTTGAGTAATGAGTTTGATTCTAACTTGAGCCGGAATCTCGATGCTTTTGAAAATACATTCGTTTCTTTCACACGATATATGCCAAATAACAGTAGTGATAGCCACATGAATGAGATGATTATTTGTGTATTGCTGATTTTGGCACAGATTATCTAAAATATAGTTGATTTCATAAGAGTTACCAATTTTAATTTTAAGTTTATGTATAATCTCATCAATAATTTGTCTCGAATATGAACAATTAAAGAATAAATGATTCATGTCTTCATTATGATTGAGGCATAGCACACAAGTTTGGTCGGTATTATTATTCCATTTGTAAACTCTGTCCTTAGTATTCTATTTGTGAAGATGAGCTAGAAGAGAGCGGATTGACATTTTAGGAGCACAGTACTTGTCCCAAATAATATTGGTCCATTTAAATTTTGTATGAATACCCCTGATATGCTTCCAAGCCGACTTCATACTGAATAGGCCATTGCTGTTCGGGGACCAAACCCAAAAATCCTTTTGTCTTTGGTTGTGAATTTTTATATTATGCACTGTATTGTGTATTTGAGTGGGGATATATTCAAGATGATCCTTCCATTTGTTACTAGAAATAAGTGTAGACACATTCCTATTATGACCACCAGACACAGCCATGAAATTCCATCCATATTTTTCAACCAAGGAAGATCCATTGAGCCATGGATCAAACCATATATCGGTGTTTTCACCATTAATGATTTTTCTTTCAATTAGACCTTTGCACCATGATCTAGCTCTAAGCATGGATTTCCAAGTGTAAGAGGCAATGTTATCCATAACCACAGTCCAAAAGTTTCTGTTATTACAATATTTGTAATACATCCACTTTGCCAATAATGTTTCACCTTGTAAGAAATTCCATATAAGTTTCATTGCAATTGCTTTTGCCACTTCTTCATATTTACGAATACCTAGGCCACTATGGCGCCCCACCTCTATGGTCATGCTAGCCAAGGACACTACGGGGTAATGCCGTCGACTAGCATGAAGAATAAGGCTGTTGAGGAGCGACCATCTGTGTAATTGCTTTGTGCGAGTACCGATATGTCAGATAATATAACTTACATTTCATTTCAGGAGGAAATCCGACATATCTAACACAAACTCAAAGCTACCACACAGTGGCTAAATAGTCTTCGGAAACAAATATAGAAATAAACATAACACAAATCAGTCATAGACATCCATATCACAAAGGCGGAAATAGATATGAATATAACACATAGAAGTGTATGTCAGAGTAGTGGTCAAACAAGATCCACAATATCACAAAAGAATAGATACAAGTGCTACACAAAAGAATATATATACATTAAGGAGTCTCTATCTCAAATGTATAACAACAAAAACTACAAATCTAATGTAGTTAGACAAAAGTTAGATAATGAGGATCCCATAAGGAGTCAAGCAGAAGCACCTGAAACATCTCGGTCTGACCCGAGTATTATTTAATAAGAAAATAATAAACGGATCAGTCTAGCTATAAATATCAGGCAAAATGAGATAAAGTAAGAGGTATGACAAAAACATGTGATAACAATAATGCCATACGGAGATAATATATATTTGAAAATCAACCATTAATCATTCAATATCACAAGAATCTTCTAAAAGATCAAAGACAAATGAATATCAAATTCTTTATTTTTATTCGCCAAGTCACAAATGTTGGCAAACATCTCAATGCCAATAGTAAAAGTTGGAGAAGCACAAATTCACCAATGCACAAAAATTGATAAATCTTATCAATGAAATCATGAAAAATGGTGAAACACAAATTCTAGAAATCATCAATATAAATCCAGAAATCATAAAAACGGGGGGAAGGCCTATCACAAACGGGAGCATGAAAACTCACCAACACGTGTATCACAAACGGAACGTTATTCCATGGTCGCTAACCATAAATTTTGAGCCGAAGCTCCACAAACGGCCCGAAGACAACGGGTCGCTACCCCCGCCAAATTGAACCGAAGTTCCACAAATGGGGATTGTAATCCCCAATCAAACAAATAAACATCGCACATCGCTAGTCTAAATCACTAAATGATCGTCATCGATCAATAAAAGTGTCAATTACACTAAGCTAGTAAATATATGAGTTTAGCTTCATGTCCCATAACCACTAGCTTAACTTAAATATTTACGAACAAATTGTAGATTCCCACTCGAAAATTGTCACAAGAGTTCAATCGAACAAATCTAAGAATTAACCGGCGAAGTAAACGCAAGCATTTCATAC
Organism: Allium fistulosum; assembly: GCA_030737815.1. Classification (NCBI taxonomy): domain Eukaryota; kingdom Viridiplantae; phylum Streptophyta; class Magnoliopsida; order Asparagales; family Amaryllidaceae; genus Allium; species Allium fistulosum. Next base: position 535,929,937 of record CM060901.1, on the reverse strand, counting down.
CACTTGTTTTACTAAGCCGTTTAATTAGATTTCTCATACGAATGAGGTAAAGGTTTGTATATACTAATAGATTGGAAAACGGTTTAAAAAAAAGAGATTTATATTTAAAATAGTATCAAAATCATTTTGATGAAAGAGTTTAAATATTTACTACTAGTATAGAAACCTTTGTATTTGAAAGTGACAAATCACAAAAAATGATTGTAGAAACAATCAATCACCAAAGATTCACATTCGAAGACGTGAATTAAATCCAAAGAAATCGATACCAAATCCATCAAAATGGATATTCCCAAAAATACCGAAAATGAAGCCATCAAAGACGATAATAGTGATAACAACAAATCAGATCGACAATGATCGATTAACATTGGAATTTTACTCAAAATTAGGCAAATAGGCAAAACTGGGAATTTCCAAACGTCTGAGGGGTTGTTCCAGACGTTTGGATTTGGTTTCTGGAAATATTCCAAAAAACCATCCAGACGTCTGAAGCCTAAAATCAGACGTCTGAAATCCTTTCAGACGTCTGGGGGTAAATCCAAATGTCTGGTTTTGGTTTTTGGAAATATTCCAGAAAACCAACCAGACGTCTGAAATCACAAATCAAACGTCTGACATCCTTTTAGACGTCTGGAAAGATAGTTCAGACGTCTGAAATTAGTCACTGCCCTTTTTATTTTTCTGCCGTGTATTATTTTTCTCCAGGAGGCAAAACCAGATGTCTGGCATTGGTATCCAGACGTCTGAACACCTGGTAAAGGCAACAATTTGCCTAGGCCATAATGGCCAAATCAATTTGGGAGCGATCGAGCAAGCAACGACGACTAAGGATTTACGCCAAATGACAACCTGGCCTTATAAGCTCTTCGATACACCCTAAACAACATATCCAAACATCCATTGTGGGATTTTCACAAAAATTGGACTTCAAATTCAATAATTGGTAAATCAACCCTATCAATTCAAATAAAAAACAAATGATCGTGAATAGATGTTAGGAATTCATACCTAACAACATAGATAGATATAGACATAGATGTTAGATAAAAATCTCACCTTTTACACAAAAACAAGGAAGAAGAAGCTTGAAAACAAAGGAGGATCAACCACTCTTCAATCTCAACTCTAGAAGCTTGAATCTAAGCTCAAAAGAAGAACATTTCCTAAGTTAGGGTTTAGGAATTAACTGAAATTGGAGAGAGAGATAGATGGAGAAGGAGATGGAGATGCTTACCTTAGCCTCTCCTCGAATTTGGAACAAGAATTTGGATTTGCTAGAGGAACTAGGGCTTTGAATATTAATTTCCCATTCCTCTCCCCATTTTCAGTTGCTTAAGTGTTTAAGAAAATAGAAATGTAGTGAAGAGGAGAGGAGAGGGGCTGAACTAGGTTATAGAGTGAGTTGGGGTGAAACCCAAACCCAAAGTCCAACAGAAATAGTAAAATTCAACTTACTCCAAACATATCGAAGCTTATACTCAAAAAAGTTGTAAACGCCATTTTGGACTCAATGGAGGTGGTCTCGAGTCCTAATTCGACGGTTTACAAAAAGTAGCTTTTCGGACTTCAATCCGAATAACGATTCTATGTTTAAATAAAACATTTAAATATTAAATCGTAAAAATATGCGGGTTGGTACAGACTCCCCTCCTTAAAGAAAGTTCGTCCTCGCAATCTTTAAGAAAAAAATAAGAATTAACAACAATAAAAGCATATTGACACAAACAGAAGAAATTTTGAAATAAAAAGTTCACCTTAAGGAGCACGAGAGAGCAAGTCCGGATGTGTTCGCTCGATGAATTCTCTGGATTCCCAAGAGCAATCCTTAGGATTTGAGGACCATTGAACTTTCACAAGAGGAACATCTTAATTTCAAAGGCATTTTACCTCCGAAGCAATAATACGTATAAGATGTTGCTCATAAGTCAAATTAGGCGAAACTTTAATTTCTTCCACAACACTTGGCTCAAGAATAGAATCGGAATCTTGAAGGAATTTCCGAAGTTGAGAAACGTGAAACACGTCATGAATAGCAGAAAATTGAGCCGGTAATAAGAGGCGATAAGCCACGGAACCAATGCGTTCGGTGATGGGAAATGGACCAATATATCGAGGTGCTAATTTTCCCGATCGACTGAAACGCACAACACCTTTCATGGGTGAAACACGAATGAAAACAAAATCTCCCACAGAAAATTCTAATTTCCTTCTTCGATTATCGGCATAGGATTTTTGCCTACTTTGAGCTTCTTTCATCCTATGACGAATAAGGTCAATCTTTTCTGTGGCATCACGAATAAAATCTGGACCTAAAACCAGCTTCTCACCAGCTTCAAGCCAACACGAAGAAGATCGGCATGGCCTTCCGTAGAGTGCCTCGAAAGGTGCCATACCAATACTAGATTGGAAGCTATTATTATAGGAAAACTCAACAAGAGAAATATGATCTTCCCAACTTCCACCAAAATCAAGAACACATGCACGAAGAAGATCTTCAAGAGTTTGATTCACACGCTCGGTTTGTCCATCGGACTGAGGATGATAAGCGGTGCTAAAATTAAGCTTCGTTCCCAAAGCTTTTTGAAGACTCTTCCAAAATCCACTAGTAAACAATGGATCACGATCGCTAACAATAGAAGTAGGGACCCCATGCAATCTAGTAGTTTCTTTAATAAAGAGTTTGGCCAAAAGAGGTACGGTCCGATTGGACCGAACGGGAATAAAATGGGCGGATTTTGTTCGTCTATCAACTGTCACCCATATGCTATCATGGCTCGAACGAGAACGGGGAAGACCGTCGATAAAGTCCATGGAAATTTGATCCCACTTCCATATTGGAATTTCCAAAGGTTGCAATAACCCGCCTGGCCTTTGATGCTCGGCCTTTACAAGTTGGCAAGTCACGCAGCGCTTAACAAAGTTAGCAATATCGGATTTCATTCCGTCCCAATAATAAAGTCGCTTCATATCCGCGTACATTTTACTACTATCGGGATAAATGGTAAATTTAGATCGATGAGACTCTTCTAAAATGTCATTACGAAGATCAATAATATTTGGCACAATAAGTCTACCAAATTTTCGAATACCGCCACGAGCATCAATATCAAAGCCTTTCAAACCTTTAGTACCAATTTTATCCCTACAACTTTGGCTAAGAAGAACCAATTCGGGATCATGCTTTTGAACTTCAAGAATGCGGTCTAAAAGAGAAGGATGAGCCTCAAGGCTACATAAAACAAGAGATGAACATAAATCGGATTCACGATCTCGAATCTCACAAGTAGATAAAGTCTCGAGGTCATTCCACTCGGATATCATCATAGAAACAACCGCTTGTTGCTTATGACTAAGGGCATCGGCCACAAGATTTCCCTTTCCGGGAGTATAAAGAATATCAAGATCATAAGATGCAAGGAACTCGAGCCAACGTTGTTTACGCAAATTAAGTTCCTTTTGAGAAAATAAATACTTCAAAGATTTATGATCGGTGTAGAGAACAAATTTCTCTCCCAAAAGATAATGACGCCAAATTCTAAGGGCGAAAACAATAGCCGCGAGCTCTAAATCATGAGTGGCATATCTAGTCTCGGCTGGCTTTAATTGCCTAGAAGCATAAGCAATAACACGTTCCTTTTGCATGAGAACGGCTCCCAAACCAACACGACTAGCATTAGTATAAACAATAAAATCTTGGTTCCCATCGGGAATCACAAGAATAGGAGCATCGTAAAGGAGTTCTTTTAATTTTTGAAATGAAGCTTCACATTTGTTTGACCAAATGTAATTAACTCCCTTCTTTGTCAGATTAGTAAGAGGTACGGAAATCTTAGAAAAGTCTTTTATGAACCAATGGTAATAGCCCGCCAATCCAAGGAAGCTACGAATTTCCGTCACACTCTCCGATCTCTTCCAATTTTGAATAGCTTCAATCTTCGAAGGATCCACGGAAATTCCGGATTCAGAAATAATATGCCCCAAAAATTTCACACGAGATTGCCAAAAGTGGCATTTAGAAAATTTTGCATTCAGTTGGTTGCTCCTAAGAGTTTCCAACACAATCCAAAGATGTTTTTCATGCTCTTCCTCGGTTTTAGAATAAACAAGAATATCATCTATAAAGATGAGAACAAATCGATCGAGGAAGTCTTTGAAAACTCGATTCATAAGGTCAACGAAATAAGCTGGAGCATTCGTCAAACCAAATGGCATAACAAGCCATTCATAAGATCCATAACGAGTACAGAACGATGTCAAAGGAATGCTATCCTCTACAATACGGAGCTGATGAAAACCAGGTTCTAAGTCTAACTTTGAAAAGACTTTAGCACCACTAAGCTGATCGAATAAATCATCAATCCGAGGCAAGGGATATTTATTCTTGATGGTGAGATCATTAAGCTTGTGGTAGTCAACACAAAGCCTAAGTGTACCATCAGATTTCTTCACAAAAATAGCCGAAGCTCCCCATGGAGAGGAACTAGATTGAATAAATTGCTTCGCTTCCAATTCGGATAATTGTTTGCGCATCTCCTCATTTTCTCTATTGGACAAACGATAAGGAGGACGAGTAATAGGTAGAGCTCCAGGGATTAGATTAATTCGGAACTCAATTGCTTGCTTAGGTGGTAATCCTAGAACGGGCTCAAATATGTCGGGAAATTCACAAACAATGTGAATGAGAGAAATGACATCATCCTCATCATCATTATCGTCATCATGAGGATTTAGAAAATACAAGGATGCTTTCGAATTGGAATCTGAATCTTTAAGAACGAGATAAATCTGCTTAACAGATTGAGGATGCCGAAGATATATAGTCCGTTCAGGACATAGAATATGGGCTTCATAACGGTTAAGCCAATCCATTCCCAAAATAATTCTGAAACCAAGGTAACGCATAACATGCAAATCAGCTCGGAAAGCATAATCACATAAAATAATTTTGACATCTTTACATAGTAAACTGAGTGTTGTGGATCCACCAACCGGATTCGCAATTCTCAAAGAAGTCATCAAGCCAATAACATTCAAAGACAAAGTATCAACAAGTTCTTTTGATATAAAAGAGTGAGATGAACCCGTATCAAAAAGAACTCGAATAGGAAAATCACGAATATAATAATGCCATCAAGGATAGAATGAGAAATACCTTGACCACGAGAAGTGTTAGCAGGGGCTTGTTCAACATTTAGCTTGCCCTCCTTCTTGCCTTGAAGTTTGGGACACAAAGATATAGTATGACACGAACTCTTGCAATAGTGGCAAGAAAGAGACTTCGGGCACTTGTTTGCATAGTAGTCCTTAGAACCACAATTGTAACATTCTCCACGACGAGAGTTGGGAGTATTTCCTATCGAAGTTGTTTGCTTTCCCTTCTTGTTGGGATTAGGCTTGAATTTAAAAGGTCTCTTCTTATTGATGTTTGGTTTGACCTCAGCATCACTATCTTTATCAGCCTCTTCGAGTCGAAGAGCAATATCAACAAGTTGGTCAAAAGAAACTTCTAATTTCAGAAGTAATGGCTTTTTGAGGCTCTTGTTCAAGCCATACACAAATCTCTGATTTTTCTTCAATGGGGTATTAATGTATTCAATCCCATATTTAGATAGAGATTCGAAAGAAGCGACGTAGTCGGTCATGGAAGATTCATCTTGAACAAGGTCGATAAAGCGTCGAGCAAGAGATACTTTCTCAGCTTCCGGCACGAATTTCAACTCGAACCTTTCCCGGAATTGCTCCCAAGTAAGATCCGCTTCCCTAATTTCAGAGTTCAAAAGCTCGTACCAGTCTAATGCTCTTTCTTGGAGCATACTAGCCACTTGGACGTGATGAAGATCAGTAAGATTCATGCGAGAAAAGATGCGGTCGCATGTTCGAAGCCAAGCCTGGACTTCTATAATGCTCTCGGAACTTTTGAATGGTTTCCACCCAAATTGGTGTAATCACTACACAAGCGTGCAAACCTAGATTTAGGATGTGTGGGCTCAGGAATAGGTCCGGCAGCTTGAGCATTTCTTACAAGATCTAGAAGTTGCTGAGCACACATAAATACTCCATCCTGGGGAGTAGCACTAGATTGACCGGCGCTGGGACGACCTGGTCTAACCATTTCTCTTCTTTAAGAAAGAAAGAAAAGAGGAAAAAGGTTATTCACAAAATGAATATCAAACAAATTTGATTGATAAAACAAGGCGTCATAAAAGAAAGAGGATAGAACGGTACGAAGACTCGAATTAAATCCTATGGCACGATTCCTAAGAAAGACTTAGGACAATGATACTTGATAGATTATTCTACATTATTCTGAAGTTTGGCTCTGATACCATGCTGTAGCACCCCACCTCTATGGTCACGCTAGCCAAGGACACTACGGGGTAATGTCGTCGACCAGAACGAAGAATAAGGCTGTTGAGGAGCGACCATCTGTGTAATCGCTTTGTGCGAGTACCGATATGTCAGATAATATAACTTACATTTCATTTCTGGAGGAAATCCGACATATCTAACACAAAATCACAGTTACCACACAGTGGCTAAATAGTCTTCGGAAACAAATATAGAAATAAACATAACACAAATCAGTCACAGACATCCATATCACAAAGGCGGAAACAGATATGAATATAACACATAGAAGTGTATGTCAGAGTAGTGGTCAAACAAGATCCACAATATCACAAAAGAATAGATACAAGTGCTACAAAAAATAATATATATACATTAAGGAGTCTCTATCTCAAATGTATAACAACAAAAACTACAAATCTAATGTAGTTAGACAAAAGTCAGATAATGAGGATCCCATAAGAAAGCACCTGAAACATCTCGGTCTGACCCTAGTATTATTTAATAAGAAAATAATAAACGGATCAGTCTAGCTATAAATATCAGGCAAAATGAGATTAAGTAAGAGGTATGACAAAAACATGTGATAACAATAATGCCAGACGGAGATAATATATATTTGAAAATCAACCATTAATCATTCAATATCACAAGAATCTTCTCAAAGATTAAAGACAAATGAATATCAAATTCTTTAATTTTATTCGCCAAGTCACAAATGTTGGCAAACATCTCAATGCCAATAGTAAAAGTTGGAGAAGCACAAATTCACCAATGCACAAATATTGATAAATCTTATCAATGAAATCACGAAAATTGGTGAAACACAAATTCTAGAAATCATCAATATAAATCCAGAAATCACAAAAAGGGGAGGGGGGAAGGAAGGCCTATCACAAACGGGAGCATGAAAACTCACCAACACGTGTATCACAAACGGAACGCTATTCCATGGTCGCTAACCATAAATTTTGAGCCGAAGCTCCACAAACGGCCCGAAGACCACGGGTCACTACCCCGCCAAATTGAACCGAAGTTCCACAAATGGGGATTGTAATCCCCAATCAAACAAATAGACATCGCACATCGCTAGTCTAAATCACAAAATGATCGTCATCGATCAATAAAAGTGTCAATTACACTAAGCTAGTAAATATATGAGTTTAGCTTCATGTCCCATAACCACTAGCTTAACTAAAATATTTACGAACAAATTGTAGATTCCCACTCGAAAATTGTCACAAGAGTTCAATCGAATAAGTCTAAGAATTAACCGGCGAAGTAAACGCAAGCATTTCATACCACTTGTTTTACTAAGCCGTTTAATTAGATTTCTCATATGAATGAGGTAAAGGTTTGTATATACTAATAGATTGGAAAACGGTTTAAAAAAAAGAGATTTAAATTTAAAATAGTGTCAAAATCATTTTGATGAAAGAGTTTAAATATTTACTACTAGTATAGAAACCTTCGTATTTGAAAGTGACAAATCACAAAAAATGATTGTAGAAACAATCAATCACCAAAGATTCACATTCGAAGACGTGAATTAAATCCAAAGAAATCGATACCAAATCCATCAAAATGGATATTTCCAAAAATCCTGAAAATGAAGTCATCAAAGACGATAATAATGATAACAACAAATCGGATCGACAAAGATCGATTAACATTGGAATTTTACTCAAAATTAGGCAAATAGGCAAAATTGGGAATTTCCAATCGTCTGAGGGGTTGTTCCAGACGTCTGGATTAGGTTTCTGGAAATATTCCAAAAAACCATCAAGACGTCTGTAGCCTAAAATCAGATGTCTGAAATCCTTTCAGACGTCTGGAGGTAAATCCAGACATCTGGTTTTGGTTTCTGGAAATATTCCAGAAAACCAACCAGACGTCTGAAATCACAAATCAAACGTTTGACATCCTTTCAGACATTTGGAAAGATAGTTCAGACGTCTGAAATTAGTCACTGCCCTTTTTATTTTTCTGCCGTGTATTATTTTTCTCCAGGAGGCAAAACCAGACGTCTGGCATTGGTATCCAGACGTCTGAACACCTGGTAAAGGCAACAATTTGCCTAGGCCATAATGGCCAAATCGATTTGGGAGCGATCGAGCAAGCAACGACGACTAAGGATTTACGCCAAACGACAACCTGGCCTTATAAGCTCTTCGATACACCCCAAACAACATATCCAAACATCCATTGTGGGATTTTCACAAAAATTGGACTTCAAATTCAATAATTGGTAAATCAACCCTATCAATTCAAATCAAAAACAAATGATCATGAATAGATGTTAGGAGATCATACCTAACAACACAGATAGATATAGACATAGATGTGAGATAAAAATATCACCTTTTACACAAAAACAAGGAAGAAGAAGCTTGAAAACAAAGGAGGATCAACCACTCTTCAATCTCAACTCTAGAAGCTTGAATCTAAGCTCAAAAGAAGAACATTTTCTAAGTTAGGGTTTAGGAATTAACTGAAATTGGAGAGAGAGATAGATGGAGAAGGAGATGGAGATGCTTACCTTAGCCTCTCCTCGAATTTGGAGCAAGAATTTGGATTTGCTAGAGGAACTAGGGCTTTGAATATTAATTTGCCATTCCTCTCCCCATTTTCAGTTGCTTGAGTGTTTAAGAAAATAGAAATGTAGTGAAGAGGAGAGGAGAGGGGCTGAACTAGGTTATAGAGTGAGTTGGGGTGAAACCCAAACCCAAAGCCCAACAGAAAATAGCAAAATTCAACTTACTCCAAACATATCGAAGCTTATACTCAAAAAAGTTGTAAATGCCATTTTGGACTCAATGGAGGTGGTGTCGAGTCCCAATTCAATTGTTTACAAAAAGTAGCTTTTCAGACTTCAATCCGAATAACGATTCTATGTTTAAATAAAAAATTTAAATATTAAATCATAAAATATGCGGGTTGTTACAGCCACCTTCACTTTTATTTTTGCATACATCCTCCCAGCTCAACTTATGGGCTTTAGACTTCCATATAAAGTTGGCACATAGAGAATTAATTCTCTGATAAACAGCCACTGGAAATTGTGTAAATTGCATCCAAAATTGTGTCACAGGGAGGATGACAGTTTTAACTAATTTACTGTTCCACTAGTTGAATTATTTATTAATTTTGCCTATTAACCAACTAAAATCTCTAGCTTTAAGTTTACTGTTAGACAAAGGAATTCCAAGATAAACCACTGGAAGATTACCAATACTAATATTTAATCTGTCAGCAATCTATTTTTTGTTATTTGCTCCTTTGCTGAAATATACATTAGACTTGTTTTCATTAAGTGCCAAACCAGTAACTTCATTTAAGAGCTGGAAAATTTGTTGAATGCTTTGCGCATTCCTTATTGTAGCTTTAGCCAGAATAAGTATATCATCCGCATATAATAAATGAGTAATCATTGGTTCAACATTATAAATGGGGATGAAATTACCTTTTAATAACTCCATATCAAGATGAATAGTGAGGAATTACATAGCGATGGAAAATAAATATGGTGAGAGGGGATCACCTTGACGTAATCTCCTCGAACTCTCAATAAGTCCATAAGGGGATCCATCAATTAGCACCGAGAATGAAGGAGTAGAGATGCACTCATAAATAAGATCCACAAATACATTAGGGAAACCCATAGAAATCAGCATATGATGAATAAACTTTCTACTTATTTTGTCATAGGCCTTATGTAAGTCAATTTTCAGACAAAGATTGTTAGAAGTTTTCCTATTAAATCCTCTAACCATTTCATATGCAAGTAATGAATTTTCCATAATAACTCTACCGAGAATGAAAGCATTTTGATTGTATGAGATAAGGTCATTTATATAAATTTTCAGTCTGTTGCATAAAAGGTTGGCTAAATTCTTATATGAGACGTTGCATAGAGAAATCGGTCTAAAATCATTCATCTCAATAGCATCAGGTTTTTTTGGGATAAGACAAATAAAAGTATGATTGATTTCTCTAATTATTTTACCTGACTGAAGAATTCCATTCATAGCATTACACAGATCTGCATTTAGTTTGTCCCAGTGAATTTTGTAGAATTTAGAATTGATACCATCTGGGCCAGGGATGCTATTGTCATTAATATAGAATAATGCAACTTTGATTTCTTCTATTTGAAATGGTTTGCATAAATTTCTCTTAGCATTGTCAGATAGGATTCTCTTACATGTAATGTCTGGAAATTGATTTATGGCCTGAGATGATGGAAATAGATTTGAGAAGTATTTAATGGCTTCATTTGCAAGTTTTTCTGATGCTAATGACCAAGAACCATCGGGAATTCAGGGCAGAAATATTTAATTTGTTGTTAAAAAAATAGTTGGCCTATCTCCCTTGATTAACCAATTAAATTTCATTCTTTGCTCGCAATCAATTGCAGTTTTCCTCATGGTGTGATGAATCCGTTCATTTTTCATGATGTATTGATCTGTCAAATTCTGATTTAGAGGATCTTTAACTAGTTACATATACAAGTCATTGGCTTCATCCTTTAATTGTACAACTGCTGAGTGAATATTGCTTTTATTCTTTGCCCAATTTTTCATTGTAGATTTTGCAGCCTTCACTTTGCATAAGAGGACATGGAGCGGATTGCCATGGAATTCAAGCATCAGAGCATCATAGAGGGATGTGTGATAATCCAAGTGAAGGTGCCAAGAGTTATTGTATCTGAAAGGTACCCTTTTCTCGAATTTTTATGGAAAATAAGTTTGATATAAATTGGAGAGTGATCACTTAAAGAGAGAAAACCAAAATTAATACCAAACTGTTTAAACATATCCATCCACATATAATATACAAACACACGATCAATCTTACTATGTATAGGGAAATTCTGCCCCCCTCACCAAGTAAAATAGCTACCATTAAAATATGGTTCCATTAAATTAGATGAGTGAATGCAATCAACGAAATCCTTATCACCCAATGAATTAAATAGGCCATTATTCCTTCTATCAGTAGACGAAAGAATCGCTTTAAAATCGCCCACCACCATCCATATGAGAATAATAGTTTTTGATTGTTCAACAAGATAGTTCCATAACTCTAAACGCTTTATATTCTCATTAAAAGCATAGACCGTGGTGAATAGGAAACTAACACCATTCGCATTGTGTAGAATACATGTAATGAATTGGTCATTAGAATGTAGAATAATAGCCGACCATTGAGAAGAATCCCATAAAATTAAAATTCTGCTATACTTATCATTAGAGATGTTATGAGAGTATCTCCACTTATTGTTAACTTTGGCCTTAAATTTATCAATGTTAACCATAGATAGCTTATTTTCAAGAATTCCAAAAAATGAAAATCTATTACTATTAACCAATTGCAAAATTTCAAACTGCTTAGAGGGGGCATTCGTACCCCGAATGTTCCCAATGAGGAACTTGATAAATTACCTGCATTCTGTGATGCTAATATTATCTAGGGAAGTAGCATTTCCCGTAGTTTTCATTTTTTTGTCTTTTTATTTTTCCCTTTTAGCTGATTAACTAAACTCGTCCAAGTAGGGTTATCTATGACATCAGTTAAAGAAGTAGCTTTAAACTCAAAAGGATCTTCCTCTGGCCTTATTTTCCGGTTTGATTTAGCTTTAGGAGCTTGCGTCAATTCATTGCATTGTACAACAGCGTCTTGGCAGGGAGAGGAGTCAACTGGCTCAACAGGCATCTCAGAGGAATTACCACTATTTTCTATATTAGTGATAGATGTAGACTGCATTTCCATATCATTATCATTGGATTGAACATTTTGAACTAGATTTGTATTAATAGGCATACAATCTGTGTCTGCCTGAACATTTTGAGAACCGTTGTAAGGGTTCGTTTCCATTATATTGTTTTGGTCATCAATCTGTCTATTATTGTAAATGTGCTCCTGATTTGTATTGACTACCTTCAAATGCATACCAGTAGATATATTATGATTTTCCACTGTGTTTTCATTTCAGTTAGAGTTATCAATAATCATGTCATTATTTTCAACATTCGGGTTTGGGGAATGGCTTAGGGAACCCATACCTTATTAAATTAACAGTGGGATTCAAAGTGTCCAAAGCTTGAGCAGTTCAAGCATATATGCAACTTCCATTCGTATGTCACCTCTTGCCAAACAATTTCTTCTTTTTTAGATAGAATAGGGATTTTATTTGGAAAAATGAATGAATTGTTGATTTCAATTAGCACTCTAGCATAAGAAATTTTTATAATTCCTTCGGTGAATTTGTCTAGTTTGATAGGGGTTCCAAGGACTGAGGCAATAAGACTAATTCCCTCTTCCGTCCAATAATCAAGTGGTAAATTAGGAAATCAGACCCAAATAGGAATTGAATTGAGAAACTCCTTGTTCAGTTGCATACTAAGATACCATCTCTTTATCATCATCAATTTCTTCTTATAGTAGTATGGACCACCCTCTAAAATTCTATCGCAGTCTTTTTTATCGTTAAATTTGATGACATAAAAACCATTCTCTTTAGAATAAATAGAAAATTCTTTTTCGAGCTTCCAAACTCTAAGATTGTAGTCCTTGAAGTATGGATAATATGGCTTAGAACCAATAACATATATAACTATGACATTGTCCCATTGTTTCCTGGCATCCTGAACCACCTCATTCGACATTCTAGCACATTGCATGGAATTAAATTCATGGGGCATATAGTACTTTAGCGGAATTGAGACTGGGATGCTATTACCCTTTACTACTTCGTTCCACGCCCGGCTAGACATGGTTGTAAAGTTCCATTTGATGGGACCATTTCTAATTTTAGATTGGTTGGGGCGGTTAGGGAAATTTTTGGAATTATGATAGATCTGATTAACGTCTTGCAAATTTGAGGAACGATTGGTTTTGTTATTCAACATATTGAAAGCAGGGGTGGGTTTCTGGGACTATTGCAAAATCTTAGTCTGCCTTTTCCACTTTTTAGAACGGACTGTGGTAGATCCGTAATCTTGTTGAATAGAGGTATCTGGGGACAATCATGAAGGGAATCCAGGTGGTGGGCTGGCCACGGAGGGAGGCAGATCAGGGGGAGGAGGGGACATACAGCCGATAGGGAAGGAGGAGCTCATACCTCTCCTAATAACCGTGAGATATTTTATCAGATCTGGTTTATGCTTGAGACACTTGTTGTAATTTGGTTATGATAGATTTAAGGGTGTGCCATAAAGAGAATTATGTAATTTATTATGTAACTTAAATCTTGTAAAAAAAATCTAGTTCGAAATAAAGTATGCTTTTGGTTTTATTTTCTTTTGTATTTGTTGTTATATCAAAGTAACGATAATAATACATTAAACATGTATAAGTAAAAATTACTTAGGAAAAATATTTTATTGATTGTAGTTGCAAATGTGTTCGTAACTGTGAATTTTGAATCGATATTCGAATACTTATTCTCAAATATTCCTAGTCAAGATGTATGGAGAAAATGTTATCAATACATTCATTGAGATTAGTGTACATAATTATTTTCATATGATGGACGGTGAATTACTCATGACCATGAGGGATACCAAGGGATTAGTACTTGTGGTTGTTTGGAACAATCACAAACGACTCAACGGAGTTCTCTATCGGTTAATACAACTAAGTCATAATACAAGATCTTATGTAACGATGTTTTTAGACTTGCGATTACCACTGATCTTAAGTAATTAGACTATACTTTGATTATTGTCTGCCATAAGAAATCTCGATCATGTTAAGATCATACTTAGGTACAAAGTAACTACTTAAAATGAACCACTACTCATGTAACACCCAATATTTTGGAGGGTCCATAATATGGAAAATTAAATTAAAATAACAATAATAAGATATTATTAAAGAAATAAATAAGATAATTTAATTGTAAGAATTGTCTAAGGAAGATTTTGTTAATTAATTGTGGGACACTTTATAAAGTTAATTAAATATACCAAAAGTAACTAGAGCAATTAAGGTTGGCCTTGTTAATGGAATAATTTTGAATGGGAATGTTTGTGTTAAGGGAAATGTAATAGTGTAACTAGGCTAGAATGAGATATTAGCCCAAGCCAAAAGCACTAGCCCACTTTCTTAAGCCTTAACCTCTCATTCATTCTACTTCATTTCATTTTCACAAAAACAAATCCCATATAGTCAAGAATTAAGGCCGACCATTATTTTCAAGGAAGAATATGAAGATTTCCAAGCTATAAGATTAAAGATTTTAAATTTAAGGAAAAGGAAGATTAAAATAAGTTTCTTAAATCAATATAAGTAAAAAATTTCTCTAAAACCTATCCTAACCTATTAAGTTTGGATTGATTTTCATATAAATGTTTTCGTGATGTTAAACATACGTGAATGGTTAACATTATTTTGTTGTTCTTAGACATTTAAATGAAGTTAATTTTGTTCATGTTTTAAGGTAAAGCGTGAATTAATCTATGCTAAAGGATTCAAAATTGAAATATGACGTTTATAATGATGAATTAAAGAAGGATTTAAATTTCAGAACTTTTGGAATTTAATTTGATTTTTTATGAATTTTCTATGGGGAGAAAATAGTTATTCTTGAGTAAATTAATTATTAAAAATAATAAATTTAATTATTTCGACTTGAAATTTTGGGAAAAGGTAAAATATGATAAAATTGATTTTTAGTGAATTTTTTAGATTTTCTCATCAATTTTCAATTTTATATGAATTAATTGGCTAAGAAAAAGAATAATTAAGTAATGATAATTAATTAGCTAATAGAGCAAGAAATTGAGCCATTACTGAAAAATAAACCAATTATTGATGTAAAGTTAACATATAATATGATAAAGTATCAGATTTCAATATAATTACATACGCGCCATTAAACTAAAAGTAGCCTTTGTAAAATACTCACGAAGGCCTATGATAACCCACGATGATCCCAAATGGGTTTATATGCGATGAAAATTGAAGCCATCTACCTACGAAGGCTAAGTATAGGACTTAGCATGCGATAGTCAAATAGAATTAGCATGCAATGCAGATGAATAAGGTATCTCATGAAAGTTTTGGAAGGGAAAGCTCACGATGGGTTCAAATAGAATGGTCTGCGATGGTTGCTATGCAGATAAGTCATGATGGCTTTGAGCGAGATAGCACACGAGGTTAAGGGTGGAATAAGATGTGATGACTATGGACGAATAAGGAAAGAAGGGTAAGATGGAAATGGTGTGCGATGACTCCTAGTGGAATTGAACATAATGGCTATAAGTGTGACAGTACACGATAGCTTTGCTGGATTGCTTGCGATAGCTTGGTTGGAAATAGTACGCGATGGCTATTGGGGAAGATAACACACGAACGTTATGAGGAATAATACATAATAGCTTAGAAAGCTATCATTCCATGATGGCTATGGGATATCCAAACATATGATAATCTAACTTAATATTTGAAAGCTATTGGATAGCTAATTCGTGACGACTAACCATAACTCATGAAAGCATGGGATACTATGTTTTCTAAGTAAAATAAGAAAATGCTTAGGACACTTTGGTAGACAGTTTTCTAGTGTTACTGAATTATTTCATATGGATAAAATAAAGGAAAGATTTTACAAGTTCAAATTGTGTTAACTTATTTTGAAATGGAAAATAGCTTAGAGAAGCTAACAAATGATTGGGTATCATTTAAATGAAAGATAAAAATGTTTTATCTAAGGAATGCATATTGTACACAATTAATGAATGAAAGAAAAGGGTTAGACCATGATCATAAATGTATACCAACTCATGGAGTTATTGGATGACAAAGTGCCTTGACTGATAGTCTAAAGTCTAATGGTCTATGGAAGCGAGCACGGCAGGATTCAACCTAAGAATATTTAAAACTCTAATGTGATTTATGGCAGGATTCCATGGTAGAGTTCCAAAACATCATAGTTGTATTATAAATAAATTGGCAACATGGATGATAGTAGTTCAGGGACTAAGAGGAGCTGCTGGCGCTTAGTAAGGGCACTTAGTAGAATGTATTCAGAATGCTTACGTTCAACCTCTTAGAAGAGTCTAGAGGACTCTAGTCGATGTGGCTCCTATGGAGGAATGAGTCAAAATTTCATCATGCAACATTGTTCAAGCAAAAGATAAAATTAGTGATAGGCAGGCCTAGGAAGGTAATCAATAAAATAAGTTAATGAAAACATAATGATGAACGCCTAAAATAAGAAATTGGGTGAAATTTGAATGGATAATGAATGGTTGTACGACTTGTGTAACGACCCACCTTTTTGTACGCTTAAGCAGACACACGTGCCAACTTAAACCATATAGAAGGGCGGATTGTTATGGGGTAAATAAGAAAAATGGAGAAATAAAAGAAACAAAATAGAATCTTGCAGCGGAACGATAAAATATAATAATCAAATAACAGTTCATGAAGCAGTTTTACAAAACATTTGATTATACTTATACAATACATATCAGAGTTACACATACCATAGAATGATAATTAATGCAGCGGAATACAATGGTGTAGTGGAATATATAACAAATAGTAATAATAATTCTTCGTCTTCGTCCTCCAGAATTAAGGCCATCAAATCCTGAAATGCTCAGGCTGACCCGAGCGAATTGAAAAGACAAAACACTCGAGTCAGAACTAAAAGATCTTATGTAAGTTAAATCAATGATAAATATATGAGTGGAACGGCGTTAGAGATGTTTATGGGATTTGACATCTCCTATCCAGTGTCTAACGTGAGTGCAGTAACTTAAGAGATGCTCGGGATTCACATCCCCTAAGGATCCGTTAAACTATTTACTATGTAGTAATATTCGCTATTATAATAATGTCTAATATAAAATAAACATACTTTTTAATAGCGTCAAGGGGTTACCCATATAGCCCTTAACACGTAATAGTCCCAGTAGTCTATCCAGTATTAGCATACTCCCAAAAATGGGGGCTACCCTCGATACTCCACAGGCTACGGGAGAAATCACAAATCGTAGTAAAGCTCGATATGGTAGGTGACACGGCACACAAGGCAATGCCATGGTAGATATACCAATTACGCATCCGGACTGGTGGTGACGCATAGCAGCCACTACCGCCCACCTCAAACAACACTCCCAAATCAAGGATGGGCACCAAATCAATCACAAGTAATAGAATGGTATCGAAGAAGTGTGTCCGATCAGAGGTGCTACCTCCTTGGCCCGTCGATCGCTCCTGTTTTAGCCACCTTATGCCAACTCACGGGAGTTGGGTCCACGTTTATACCTTAGGATCGTCGCCACCATCCTACTTCATTCTGGAAACTCCACCGCGTACATAGTTGTCAAAGTGGTTTTCGGTATCGACAGAGAGTATGTCCAATCCGACCCCGGTCTCTTTAACAACCAAACGTTATTATAACATCGTGGTCATTTAAAAATATATATACTTTTAAAAACACAATCATTGCTCTTTCAAAACATATTCTTTATTTCAAAATAGTATATACTTCAAAAATCAAAATGTTATTGCCATTTCAAACCATATCCTTTTCTTCAAAATAATATATACTTTAAAACCAAAATATTTTTGCCATTTCAAAACATATCCTTTACTTCAAAATAGTATATACTTTAAAACCAAAATATTATTGCTATTTCAAACTCAAATTATCAATGTATTATTTCCATTTCAAAACCCAATTCAATAATATCATTTCCATTTCCAAAACAATTCAATAATATCTTATTTAAATAAAACCAAATTTCCAATCACTAATCTTTCTTAAATTTAGATAACTTGAAATATTCTTTTAAAATCATCTTAAACCCAAACCACATTTTGAGGTTCTATTTCTAAATTTTCAATTTCAATAGGTTTCAAATCCATATATTCATAGATAATTCTTAAATAAATTCTATTTCAAATAAATTCATTTTTCAAACCATATTACTTTCAAAGTTATAACAATTTCGAAAACCAATACTTTGAAAACAATAATACCTTAATTTCAATAAAACATTTCAATTTTTGATATATTTCAAGACTTTAAATATTCCAAAATTCCCAACCAAATCTGATATATTATAAATGGAATTTACATAAATTTCAAATATTACTTCAATTAACGTAAATGTAATAATTATTTTTATTTATTGCAATTGGTTATCAGTTATAATTTAATATACTAAATAGATGGTTAATTCTTAAAATACTTGTTATCATTAACGTTTTAATTTCACTTAAAAGCTATTAATAACCAGCCCAATGTTGCTATTTGATTGAGACCTAATTTAATGCATAAATGAATGGGTAAATGATTAAAGTTTTGCACTATTGCCACAATTTCGTTAATATACATTAAGGTTTATTAAGTTCTAGTTGACTCCCATTTAATTATTACAATAATTACTACCCTTGCTTCAAATTTCCGAAATTTAGAAATTACAAATTTATTTTCAATATTTCCATTTAATAGACTTTCCATTCTATCATCAATCTAATTGCCTTATTATGGATAGTATTACATTATTGAGTCGATTATCAATTTATGGGAAGAATTATTATTGGCCTACTCTTATTACATTAACAATTATCATCTTATTCTAATATTCAATTTATATAGAAATAAATTTCATCCACTTACAAATAAATGCAATTATTACATATTTCCTTCCAATTAATTTAAAATTTAATTCTATAGATTGATTTGATTTAATCGCCAAATATATATTCATAAATTACTTTACATTTACACTTCCGTTATGTTATTAATCACCATTAAAGAAACGTTTATTAATTACACCAACATTGTAATAACTTACCTATATTGATTGTATACGTTTTTCATTATTATCATTCATTAGAATTTTATTCAACTTTCCATTAATATACAAATTTGAATCCCATTCTAGTTATTCTTTATTAAAAATTCACACAATATTATAACTTCGTACAAGACATCCAATTACTATTTATAATTATAACTTTACAATCTACATAAATTCATTGATTGATTTACTATTTGCCTTTGTTTCCTTATATTCAATTCTTAGCTTAGTATGACAATTTATAGTACTCCATCTAAAAGACATTTCATTTCAATTGTTAATCCTTAGCTTAAGTTTCTACGCTTGCATTTCATTTACTCTTCCGTTACTATATTAATAATTAGTAACGCTTATTATCAATAATAACACCATAATTACTTAATATTTATATGAAATTTAATTCCAAATATATTCATTGACCAATTAATTTTGTAATTTACAATAGTTGTTATTCTACCATTAATTCTATTTCCAAATAACGTACTACCCAATTACCTAAATTTACGAACAATTACCGTTACAATGTTTTATAGCATAAATCAATTTAATTAACAAATTATAATGGTTTCTACTATTCTTCAATTGGATTTCATTCCAATTTGTCAAGAATTTATTATATTTACCTATGCAACACTTAATTTCCAACATTCGCTCCAATATACATTATAAGATTTCATTTCTTTTTACATTAAATTACAAAAATCAATTTAAATCAACATATTTAAATGGTTGAAATTTACGGGTCGTTACACTCTCCCCCACTCAAAACTTTTCATCCCCGAAAAGGAAAAAGGAAAAGGTGGATTAAATAAACAATACGTCTTATTCAAAATAATAATCTCATAACCAAATAATTTACAAAATTTATTACTTTAAATAAATATACCCATATATAACCCTTAAATCTTTTTTTTATAAAGTTTGGAAACATTTCAGAATAATTTCTAAGTCCAAAATTTTACGGAAAATTTCGGTAGAGTCTCCTTTGTACGGAGAGGCTCGGGAGAAAATATAATATCAAAATATACAATATATAACATATAATATCCAAAATTTAATATCCCAACACGGGAAAAACAATATAATAGCGCTATAAACCATAATCCGAAAACGTACCTATTTGTCAGGCAATTAACGCTTATTTATGGAACCAAAAGCAGTAGCAATTGCTTCCATAACCTGCATTTTACTTATATAATCTAAAAGGGTTAACAATTATATAAGATGAAATATTTAAGGTTGTTTCAATCACAACAACAATCAATACACAAACACTTGCAACAAGGCATACAACCATAAAATCAATCATTCATTCATATCAAACAAAACAAATAGTTGTTCAGGTTCATAACTTTAAATTGTACAAAATGAAGAATAAACTACTAAGTGTACCCTTCACTCAGTAGTCTTAGGTGAAACTAAATAGATTATTCCTACATCCAAACAATATTAAAGTATCCTTGCCCAAACAACCATAAGCCAAACAAACAATAAATTCAACAATAGATCAAGTTCATTATTAATTTCATTCCATATATTGTTGTTTAATTTCCTCTTTATTCATTATTTATTTTTATCCATTCAACCAAATTCCTTGGTATGTAAATTTATTTCTTAAGTTTTACAGTCATTTTCCAGTATTCATCTTTTATTCTAAGGTAACTTCAACCTATTACTTAAGTTTATTATTATTTATATATAACATTTAAGTCCATAACAACTAGAACATCAATACTTATTAATTTCATTTATTCATTTTTAAATTAATTTACTTTGCATATTTATTCATTTACTTGATTTATTTATTCATTTATTAATAATATTCATGTTCAATTTTAGTTACTTGGCATAACAGTTATACTTTAATTCTTATTAATAAAAGAAATTTACTGAATATTTCATTACATAAGTTTACTTGTACAATTTACTATACATTTTCTTATTAAACATTTTCAACTTTTATAAATTTTTTGGTAAGTCATATTTATGCTTTTAAAGAATGAAATTGAAAGTTTTACAAGTTTTCTCATTTCCTTTAATTATTTTAATGTTCAATAATTATTTCCTTTATTTCATAGGTTACAATTTCAACTTTCATTTAATACCATTTATAACCTAGCATTTAAATCTCTTATTTCCTTTAGAGGTTTCAATTTATTCATTACCTATGTTCCAATTCACTTCAGTAATTAGGACTATTTATTAATGGAAACTTAAGAATTAAATACCGGGTTTTATTCAAAAATAGTTTTATATAATAGATAATATATATACTTATAATTTATATATCCAATTATATTTAAACAATTTAAAATAAAATAATCTTGTAGTAAAACTACTACAGTGGCCTTCCCACTTTGAAACTCGAAAATGAATGTCGATGATGCGGCCGCTATCACCGAAATTATTTTCCAGCGACAAAGAGGGGAGTACAACTTATTTCTTTGCGGAATTTCTTTTAAAACATTTCTTTCAAATTCTATTGAAATATTTATATCAGAAAATACTTCTAACAATATTATTATTATATTCCAAAATCAATTGAAAGAAATCTTCAAAAACCCCGGAACTTAAGCTCTAAATTTCCAGTTTTCATTTATTTTATTTTCAACTTAGTTTCAACTATTATTTATATTTTCATTACCTAACACCCAATCTATAGCAACCAAATATATATCTTTTTAAAATATTTTTATATATAGAAAATATAATAGGCAAAGTTATTTCATTCACCTATATTAAAACAAATATTATGTCGGTCTATCCTATTAAGTGTTTAGAAATCCCTATTGATGTCATAGCGTCCCATGCACCAACCAGAATTTATAAATACAAAATGGAACCGATTAACACAATATTAAAACCTTTTTATAACACTAACAAATACGCTCCCTCATATATATACACTCAGCGACTCCCATAGGGTATTACTACCCTATTAGTAAAGAGTCAAACCCCACAAGGCTAAGGTTTATCGTTAAACCAAAGCTCTGATACCAGATGTAACGACCCACCTTTTTGTACGCTTAAGCAGACACACGTGCCAACTTAAACCATACAGAAGGGCGGATTGTTATGGGGTAAATAAGAAAAATGGAGAAATAAAAGAAACAAAATAGAATCTTGCAGCGGAACGATAAAATATAATAATCAAATAACAGTTCATGAAGCTGTTTTACAAAACATTTGATTATACTTATACAATACATATCAGAGTTACACATACCAGAGAATGATAATTAATGTAGCGGAATACAATGGTGTAGTGGAATATATAACAAATAGTAATAATAATTCTTCGTCTTCGTCCTCCAGAATTAAGGCCTTCAAATCCTGAAATGCTCAGGCTGACCCGAGCGAATTGAAAAGACAAAACACTCGAGTCAGAACTAAAAGATCTTATGTAAGTTAAATCAATGATAAATTTATGAGTGGAATGGCGTTAGAGATGTTTACGGGATTTGACATCTTCTATCTAGTGTCTAACGTGAGTGCAGTAACTTAAGAGATGCTCGGGATTCACATCCCTTAAGGATCCGTTAAACTATTTACTATGTAGTAATATTCGCTATTATAATAATGTCTAATATAAAATAAACATACTTTTTAATAGCGTCAATGGGTTACCCATATAGCCCTTAACACGTAATAGTCCCAGTAGTCTATCCAGTATTAGCATACTCCCAAAAATGGGGGCTACCCTCGATACTCCACAGGCTACGGGAGAAATCACAAATCGTAGTAAAGCTCGATATGGTAGGTGACACGGCACACAAGGCAATGCCAGGGTAGATATACCAATTACGCATCCGGACTGGTGGTGACGCATAGCAGCCACTACCGCCCACCTCGAACAACACTCCCAAATCAAGGGTGGGCACCAAATCAATCACAAGTAATAGAATGGTATCGAAGAAGTGTGTCCGATCAGAGGTGCTACCTCCTTGGCCCGTCGATCGCTCCTGTTTTAGCCAATTATGCCAACTCACGGGAGTTGGGTCCACGTTTATACCTTAGGATCGTCGCCACCATCCTACTTCATTCTGGAAACTCCACCGCGTACACAGTTGTCAAAGTGGTTTTCGGTATCGACAGAGAGTATGTCCATATCCGATCCCGGTCTCTTTAACAACCAAACGTTATTATAACATCGTGGTCATTTAAAAATATATAAACTTTTAAAAACACAATCATTGCTCTTTCAAAACATATTCTTTATTTCAAAATAGTATATACTTCAAAAATCAAAATGTTATTGCCATTTCAAACCATATCCTTTTCTTCAAAATAATATATACTTTAAAACCAAAATATTTTTGCCATTTCAAAACATATCCTTTACTTCAAAATAGTATATACTTTAAAACCAAAATATTATTGCTATTTCAAACTCAAATTATCAATGTATTATTTCCATTTCAAAACCCAATTCAATAATATCATTTCCATGTCCAAAACAATTCAATAATATCTTATTTAAATAAAACCAAATTTCCAATCACTAATCTTTCTTAAATTTAGATAACTTGAAATATTCTTTTAAAATCATCTTAAACCCAAACCACATTTTGAAGTCCTATTTCTAAATTTTCAATTTCAATAGGTTTCAAATCCATATATTCACAGATAATTCTTAAATTAATTCTATTTCAAATAAATTCATTTTTCAAACCATATTACTTTCAAAGTTATAACAATTTCGAAAACCAATACTTTGAAAACAATAATACCTTAATTTCAATAAAACATTTCAATTTTTGATATATTTCAAGACTTTAAATATTCCAAAATTCCCAACCAAATCTGATAATCTTATATATACCTTAATTCAATTTACTATTATTTAGTTTAGAAATATTTATTTAATAAATTCAATATCACTTAAATAAAGCTCAAACTTGAAATATTCGTAAATCAAACTTAAAACATCATCAAGTTATACTTTGCTTAAATTTTAGAATTTAACCATATATAAAATAATATTTACATAATATCAAAATTAGTATATATATAAACCCTTATTTTCCAAAACCCATAGAAAATCACTTTAAAATATTTTATATATAGACCACGGTGCCTGTATATAATTTCCTATCCTATGGTCAAGTGATACAGATATTTATCATTTCAATCCGTAATTTTAAGAATAAAAGTTTACGGTTATATATCATTTCAAACCGCAATCCTGAATGGAATGAAAAATGCATAATAACTTGCAGTTTATACAATATAAAATATAGCATCCATTCATCATGATATCAATAAACAACCATTTATTACAATCATCATCCAATTTAAACAAAACATCAATATAAAGCATATAAAATATAACAGGCATCAACGAATAGTTTATATTCAATAAAAATTAATAACTGTTTAACTGGCAGTTTATAAGAAATAATAAATAAATTTAACTGTCAAATTTTATGCAATAATAAAATTAAATAACAATTTAATTTAAATAAATGCTATCTAACTGAGATGATGATTAAATATATGCCCAAACAATCATAGATAAATTTTAAATCACATCAAAATTTAATTTAACAAACATAAGAAATCTTAGAAGTTGTGAGTGGGTTAAAACACTCACCTTTTGAATTTAAATTGAATTTAAACCCAAAAATTTGACCGTCTCGGAATTCGTCCAACCCAGCATCATCAGGTCTAAAATTTCAATACGATTCCAGCAAAACAAACCGCGCATGAATCCGAGTCTGTATGCAAAAGTTATGAAAATTTGAAGATTGGAAAATTCTGGTGCTGAGTCGACTTCGGGTTTAACTCTGGTCCGGCGCCTAAGAATCCCGGTGCTTACTTGGAGTTTTTGCAAAAACGACCCGAAGACCCGAGTAGTTTTCTTCCTGACTCGAAGTAGATGCAGCGTTTTTGCCTCTGAAACTCGAAGCGCGACCCGAAGTTGCTGCAGATCCGCAAATTTTTTTTTTATAAAATTGAAATTGGATTGGGAAGATTAGTGTTTGCAGCGTTGAAAATGAGGAAGAGCAAATGAAATAGCACGTATAGAAATGAGGAATGGAGGTGTAACGACCCAGAATTTTGAACAAATTAAATTGAGAATATTTAATTAATTTTAAATATTTGAACGATGATTTAATTTGAATCCCCGATATAACTCTGAATTTGGCGATTAAATTATAAAATTTAATCTATTGAATGCTGAATAAAATTTAAATCTTCAGTTTTAAGCCGAAGAAAAATATTTCAAAGGCTTGTAAAATTCATATTGATAATACTAAAAACAATAGAAGCTTCAGAAATTGATTTGGAAACAATTTGTTCAGTTTTGAAATTATATCGTTCGAATCAATATTTAAAAATAGCCGTCCGAGGCACAGTCTCGGAATTCGACGAAACCAGTTCCATTGGATCCGTAATATTGTATTATTATCGGATTTCAAATTTCGAAATATTTGGAGTTGTCGTGTGATCGTACGACAAGCAAACGCACTGAAATTTAAGTTGAAATTTGTTTGATTTAAAATGCTATTTTTTCCATACGATCAAATTCGAACTCGAAAACTTTTCCAACGCATTCGGAATAGGGGATAAACATTAGGGACGCCTGGTAGCACGCAGGAATTGGGGTTTGAGATTTTTAGTTATACGATATGGGATATTTTGAAATTTTTAAAATAAAATAATAAATAAAAGAAGATTCCCTCACGTTCTTCCATACCCCCACGATAACTACCATACCTCCCGTACCCTCTCCCATTCCCTCCTATTCTTTTAAATCCCTTCCCTCTTTTCACAAATCAAATGGCCGAAGCCTTTTCTTCCCAGAATAAAAAAAAACTCGCGTCTCTCTCTCTCGTACAAATCAATGGCCGCGACATCGAAAAGGGAGGGAGGGGATCGCGAATCCATAAATCGCAAGGCGATATTTGGGGATGGGCTAGGTCAGGCTCGCGCGTGCGCAGGGAAGCGCACGAGGCAGTGTCGCGATGGGTTCGGCGACAATTCGAGTCGCAAGGCGTGGCGGCGCATCTGAGTATGTAACGACCCATATTTTCACGGATCGAAACATCGTAAAATAGTTGACCTTTGGTTGCATTGCTGTTAAGTCGTTTCAGATTTTGGCAGAATTTTGTTTAAAGTCCTAAGTCGTAGCCGACTTATGAGTTTTGGACGAGTTAAGTGATAAGTCTGGGCGAGTTAATGACTTAAGGGTAGGTCGGAGATGACCTAAGGAAGATAGGGGAGTGGTTTAAGTCGGTTGACAGTTTGGAACGACTTAAGGGTAGAGATAGGTCGTAGTGACCGACTTAAGATATAGTAGACGACTTAAGGTTTTGACCGAGTTAAAAGATAGGTCGCTATGTATTAGGTCGTCTGGTAGCTTGATTTGTTAGGTCGTAGACGATCTAAGATTAGTTAGGTCGTAAGGTTGTATGAGTGTTAAGTCGTATCACCTGTTAGGTCGCTCGTAGTTATGTCGTATACAGTTAGGTCATTAGACGACTTAAGGAAGTTAGGTCGTAGACTAATTGAGTCGTGGCCGTGTTAAGGAGATAACGCTAAGTGTTAGGTCGCATTGTCTTAAGTCGTACCTAAGTATTAGGTCGTGTGGACTTTAAGTCGCTGAGTTGTGGCCTTATAGTTAGGTCGGAGACCCTGTTAGATCGGAGCTGTTGTTAGGTCGCGCGCTTAGGCTATGTGTTAAGTCGTAGACGACTTAGGAGTGAGTCGTAACCCAGTTAGGTCGTAACCGAGTTATCTGTTAAGTCGAGCACTTGTTATGTCGTAGACTGGGGGGTTTTGATAAGTCTTAGGTCGGAGAGGCTTAGGTCGGAGACGACCTATGGAGACAGACGAGTTAGGGAATTCAGCTATAAATAGGAGGGCTTTGTTCCATTTTTGGGATCCGGATTTCGAAGCGACGAAGTGCTGCCATTTTGAGAGCTCGACTTCTATACTTCTTCACTTCTTTTCTCCACTCTAATCTAGTGATTCTATCCATCCAAGTTGAAGATCAAATTGAAGATCTTCATCCTTTGAAGTGAGATTTCTTCGTTTGAAGCGGATTCCTGATAGATCAAGCTTGATCCTTCGCTGTCCAGATCTGAAGCATGTTGATTTGAGGTTGTTTAGGTGATTTGGTGAGTGGTGATTATCTCTCACACGGATCCAAAGGAGTATATCGGATTGTTGGCTCGATTTGGTGTTAAAATAGTGATTTCCATGCATTTTCTTCATCCTAAGTGTAGATCCATATAGATCCATTGTTCATGATGATTTGACAACCATTTTACTAAGTGTTAACCTATGCAAGTTCATTCATCAAGATTATAGAGATATTGTTCATGTTTTCATGCTTATTTGACTTTCGACTCTTTAATAACGAAATTGCCATTATTGTGATAATTGTCTACTTAGATCATATTTGAATGCTTGGTTGCTTGGATTAATGTTTGATTTGGTTGATTGTTATGAATTAGATGGTTGATGATTTGATTTAAACCGAAGATGATTCAAAAGCTAAGAGAAAGGCTCTTGAAATGGAAAAGCTGCTTGTGGCATATGTAGCGGATGATGAAGCTCTTATGCATAGATTTGATGATGATGTTGAGATGAGACTTTGCGAGGATGTGATGAAGCGAAGCATGATATGAGATAGTCTTGGTCTAATCCAGACGGGATCATTCCAAGCAGGTTGATAACTCGGTGATATGGTTCGAGTTTGAGGATAATGGATGCTCGAGAGGCGCTTGAGCTAGTATGGAAATAGTCGTCGAGGAGGATGACTAGAAGGCTGAGATCTCATCATTGTTGAAGGTTCTAGCATGCTCAAAGCAAGAGTACGTTGGGCAGATTCGATAGTCCCTGAAGGCTACAGATTGGTAGTCAAGTACTCTGGGCAGATTCGATAGTCCTAGGCATGGGTCATGATGACGTGCGGGAGTTATGTCTAGAACCGGGGTTTCCATTAGCCCTTGACGGACGGCTTGAAGAATGTGCCGGTCATTCAATTAACGGTGATATCGAAGCAATGATAACAGTGATAGCCAGAGTCATGGATGTTTGGTTGTATCGTCATTCGGTCTCAAAAGCGGTATTTTCTGGGTGCTTATCTGATCTTGGTTTAGGCCTTGGGGGTTTGTACTTGGAAAACATCGCCCTTGACTCGAGTGATAATTGCTTTACTTTACATTGTATGCTCTGCTATGTTTGCTTCTGCTTAGTGTGTGTCTGGGGGCTATCACTGTAGAAAGAGGTTGGAGTGGGAGGGTTGTATTCCTATTCCTTTTCCTTTATGCTCTTTTGGTATGTTGTTAGTTAATTTACCGCTCACTAAGACTGTTGTCTGACTCAAGGCTTTATGTTTTAATTCTTATTGCCTTGGGCTGTTCGTCCATTTTGGGACGGGCAGACTAGGTAGCAGGTGACAGGTGTTGTTCTCTTCTCACGATGCTGATATCGAAGACGAGCTGGGGGGGTTGCATATTATCTTCATATTATATGTACTGGATGTTCCGCTGTTTGTATAATCTCTGAGTGTTATGTAGTGAGGCTTGATGTATTGACTATTTGGATGCTTGTATTCAACTATTATGGAGTTTTATATGATGGCATTTTATTCTGTAAAGCTTCACTATACATATGTTCTATTGTATTTTGTCCATGCGCTGTGACTAATACGATAGATTCTGTTGTTTTAATCTACCTTGACAATCGTCCATGGTCGCCTGGCACACTTTACAGCGCACTTCCTCTAGATTCGGTGCAGGGGTCATGGGCGGTCGTCACATTTGGTATCAGAGCATTGGTTAATCGATTTTACCCAACGCTCGCTGACGTAACTACGTATGAGAGACGTAATTGTATTTTGATGGATGAATACTATATATAATATAGTAGCTTAGTAGAGTTTGAGTCCTTTATGCAGTTGTTTCTCTAGATGTTCTGATCATTCCTTTTTATAGATATTGAGAATGAGTCGAAGAGGGAGACCAGTTGCTAGGGAAGGCCGTGCTACTGAGGGGGCTGCTGATTATGCAGCTATGTTCGAAGCTATGATGACTTCGATCATGAGAAGGATACCAGTTCCGGGGGCAGCAGTAGATGTTGGAGTTCAAGTCCAAACTTCGAAACCAGTGGATTTTGCTATGTTGTGCAAAGATTATACTGCTCTTGGAGGAAAGGTTTTCTTGGGAACAGAATCAACTATTGAGGTCCAGAGATGGATAGATGCTTGTAGAAGAATCTTTGGTGATTTGGAAATTGAGGATGCAACTAAGAGGAAGTTGGCATCGAGACAGCTTCAAGGGAGAGCCTCTGATTGGTGGAACTCTATTACCATCAATACTCCGGAGGAAGAGATTACTTGGGAGCAATTCCAAGTCAGATTTGAGGCTAAGTTCATTTCTACAGCTCAGAAGTCTGTTCTGTTCAAGAAGTTTGTGGAGCTCAAGCAAGGTGGAAGACCAGTTCTTGAGTATGATTCTGAGTTTGAAGCTTTGTCCAAGTATGCCCGGTCATATATAGAATCTGCATATCAGAAGAATGAGAAGTTTGTTACAGGCTTGGATAGTTATCTTGGGAGGTAGTTGGTGGATCATTTGGACGATTCATTTGAGAAGCTTGTGGAGAAAGCTCTCAGGCATGAGAGTCTGTTTCCTAAGGAAGGATCTGTTGTTGCTGTGACCAGGGAAGAGTCTAAATCCCAGCAGGGTGGAAACAAGAAGAGGAAGCAGCAGCAGCAGCAGAAGGGTAAGGATGGCCAGAAGAAGCCGAAAGGCGAGGTGACTTGCTACAATTGTCAGCAGAAGGGCCATTTCTCGAAGGATTGTAAGAATCCGAAGGCACCAATGAAGTGTCACAACTGTGACAAGCCGGGGCATTTTAGGAAGAATTGTCCAGAACCGAAGAGGGACAAGCAGATTGTGCAAGCTTATGCTTTGGGAGCTGTTCCGTCGTCTTCAAAAGCTCCTACCGCTGAAGAGAAGGGAAAGAGTGTGGTGGTTCAAGGTACTCTTTTCCTATGTGGTGTTCCAGTTAGAGTTCTGTTTGATACTGGAGCGTCGCATTCGTTTGTTTGTAGTGAACTCGTAGGCCGGTTAGGTTTGGAACCAGATATTGTTGATAGGCCATTGGTTGTGACTAATCCAGTTGGGGGTTCGTCTTGTTTGTGTATGTTATGTCGTGGTCTGATTGTGTCGAGTCATGGTTGCTCTTTTGTTTGTGATTGTTTTGTTCTGAACTTTGCGGGGTTCGGAATTATTTTGGGTATGGACTGGCTTAGAAGGTATGTGGCAAAGGTTGATTGTGAGAGGCTGGAAGTGACAGTCGAGAATGTGGAGGGGCGAAAGATTGTGATACGATGTAAGCATTAAGAAGGCGTCTTCATGAGCTTCATGTATTCGCTAGTTGTTCCATGGGATGGACTGTCGTTAGTGCCAATCGCGAATGGATTCGAGGATGTCTTTGAAGAAGTCAAAGGGTTGCCGCCTCATAGAGAGATCGAGTTTCGTATAGATCTAGTTGAAGGAGCCAGACCTGTTGTGATGCCTCTTAGGCGGATGGCGCCTAGGGAACAACAAGAGTTGAGGGTGCAAGTTGATGATCTTTTGCAGAAAGGATTCATTCGGCGTAGTGTGTCCGAGTGGGGTGCACCAGTTGTGTTTGCAACCAAGGCAGATGGGTCGTTGAGATTGTGTGTAGATTATCGTGAGATGAATAAGGTGACTAAGAAGAACAAGTATCCATTGCCGAGAATAGATGACTTGTTTGATCAGCTTCACGAAGCCGAGGTGTTTTCTCAGATGGATTTGGCAACGGGATTTCATCAGTTGAGAGTGGCTAAGGATAGTGTGCCGAAGACTGCTTTTCGAACACCATCCGGTTTCTTTGAGTGGCTGCTAATGCCGTTTGGATTGACTAACGCGCCAGCATATTTTGTGGATCTTATGAATAGAGTGTTCAGAGATCAGTTGAACAAGTTTGTACTTGTGTTCGTGGATGATATTCTGATTTATTCCAAAACTGAAGAAGAGCACAAGACACACTTGCTTATTGTTTTGGAAATCTTACGGAAACATCAGCTGAAGGCTAAGTTTTCGAAGTGTCACTTCTGGAAGAGTGAAGTGAGGTTCTTAGGCCATGTTATCTCTGGAAATGGAATAGCGGTTGATCCCGCTAAGGTGGCAGCAATCCAGGATTGGGTTAGACCTAAGAATGCAACGGATGTGAGAAGTTTTCTTGGATTAGCAGGATATTATCGACGGTTTATCAAAGATTTCTCCAAGGTGGCTGCACCATTGACAGGATTGACGAAAAAGAACCAAGTGTTCAGATGGGATGCTAAGTGTGAGCAAGCTTTCGGAATCCTGAAAGAGCGATTGACGAGTGCTCCTGTTTTGACTATTCCTAGTGGGAATGATGAGATGGTGGTTTACACCGACGCATGTGGTACTGGACTTGGGGCAGTGCTGATGCAGAGGGATAAAGTTGTTGCGTATGCCAGTCGACAACTGAAGCCGCATGAAAGAAATTATCCGACTCATGATTTGGAGTTAGCGGCGATTGTTTTTGCTCTGAAGATGTGGAGACATTATCTACTGGGAGTTCGATTTGAGTTGTTTACAGATCATAAGTCATTGAAGTATCTTTTCTCCCAAAAGGATTTGAATCTTCGGCAGCAACGTTGTCTAGAGTTTTTGGCCTCATATGATTTTGGTATAGCTTATACTCCGGGAAGAGGTAACGTAGTGGCAGATGCGTTAAGTCGAAGACATGCAGGATTGGGAGCCATGTTTTCAGAATGGAAGAATCTCGAGTATTTAGCTGGATTTGACTTCAGGCCTAGATGTGAATTGGAACCTGAGATGTTGGCAAACTTATCAATAAGACCTTCTCTTGTGGAAAGGATTGGCGAGAGCCAAAAGCGAGACGATAAGCTTGTCAAGATTATCCGTGATTTGGAATCTGGATTGGATCCAGAAAAGGATAAAGGATTCAAGGTCGATCGAGAGGGTTGGCTTCGGAAGCAAGGACGACTAGTTGTTCCCGATATAGATGAATTGAGGAGTGAAGTTCTGAAGGAAAGTCATCACTCGAAGCTGACAATTCATCCAGGTGGAAATAAGATGTATCGGGATATGAAGAGAACTTATTACTAGGAAGGCATGAAGAAGGATGTTGGAGATTTTATTTCCAAATGCATGAACTGCCAGTTGGTAAAAGCCAAACAGAAGAAGCCAAGCGGATTGCTTCAGCCATTAGAAGTTCCTACATGGAAGTGGGAACAAGTATCGATGGATTTTATTGATGGACTACCTAGAACAAGAACGGGAAATGAAGGGATTTGGGTCATTGTAGATCGTCTGACCAAGAGTGCAAGATTCATTCCTGTTCGATCGACTAGGACTGCATCAAAGTTGGCTGAGTTGTATGTTAAGTGGATAGTTCGATTCCATGGTATTCCGAAGAGTATAGTGAGCGATCGAGACCTATTGTTCACTAGTGGATTTTGGAAGAGCTTCCAGGAAGTTTTGGGAACCGAGTTGTGTTTGAGTACAGCTTATCACCCTCAAACAGATGGTCAGACCAAGAGAGTCAACCGAGTTTTGAAAGATCTTCTTAGAGCTTGTGTTTTGTATTTCGGAGGATCATGGGAAGATCACCTTCATTTGGTGGAGTTTGCATACAACAACAGTTACCGGTCAAGCATTGGTATGGCACCGTATGAGGCATTGTATGGGAGACCGTGTAACTCACCGACTTGTTGGTTAGAAACTGGAGAAAAGTTGATACTTGGGCCAGAGATGATTCGACAGACTTTGGATTGCATAGAGATCATTCGGCAACGAATGAAGGCAGCCCAAGACCGTCAGAAGAGTTATGCCGATAAGCGTCGAAAGGATTTGGAATTCGACGTAGGAGATATGGTTTTTGTGAAGATTTCTCCACTGAAGAATGTTATTCGATTCGGGAAGAAAGGAAAATTGACTCCTAGATTTGTTGGACCATTCCCGATCATCGTGCGAATTGGAAAACTCGCTTATAGATTGGAGTTACCAGAGAAGATGTCGAGTGTGCACAATGTTTTTCATGTATCATATCTACGGAAGTATGTGCACGACTCGAATACAGTGGTTTCTGCTGATAGCTGTGAAGACTTCGAAGTTGATCCAGTCGATAGAAGACCTTGTAAGCCGCTTCGTGTTGTGGAGACCAACACGAAACAGCTTAGGAGGAAGGTAGTTAAGTTGCTCAAGATACAATGGAGTGATGATGATAACGACTGTACGTGGGAGGTGGAAGAGAGGATGAAGGCAGCTCATCCTGAACTCTTCAAGGTATGGCCCTAAGGTGTCGTGTCATCTCACGATATTGTAACTTGTCCTGGTTTTAGAATTCTACATGCTAAGCTAGAATTGGATGCATGGTTTGTTGATTGCTATGGATGGTAGGCATGCAAAATAGTATTTGATTGCTTTGTTTGTTTGGAATTTCGGGGGCGAAATTCCTAAGGGGGAGAGAATGTAACGACCCGTATTTTCACGGATCGAAACATCGTAAAATAGTTGACCTTTGGTTGCATTGCTGTTAAGTCGTTTCAGATTTTGGCAGAATTTTGTTTAAAGTCCTAAGTCGTAGCCGACTTATGAGTTTTGGACGAGTTAAATGATAAGTCTGGGCGAGTTAATGACTTAAGGGTAGGTCGGCGACGACCTAAGGAAGATAGGGGAGTGGTTTAAGTCGGTTGACAGTTTGGAACGACTTAACGGTAGAGATAGGTCGTAGTGACCGACTTAAGATATAGTAGACGACTTAAGGTTTTGACCGAGTTAAAAGATAGGTCGCTATGTATTAGGTCGTCTGGTAGCTTGATTTGTTAGGTCGTAGACGATCTAAGATTAGTTAGGTCGTAAGGTTGTATGAGTGTTAAGTCGTATCACCTGTTAGGTCGCTCGTAGTTATGTCGTATACAGTTAGGTCGTTAGACGACTTAAGGAAGTTAGGTCATAGCCTAATTGAGTCGTGGCCGTGTTAAGGAGATAACGCTAAGTGTTAGGTCGCATTGTCTTAAGTCGTACCTAAGTATTAGGTCGTGTGGACTTTAAGTCGCTGAGTTGTGGCCTTATAGTTAGGTCGGAGACCCTGTTAGATCGGAGCTGTTGTTAGGTCGCGCGCTTAGGCTATGTGTTAAGTCATAGACGACTTAGGAGTGAGTCGTAACCCAGTTAGGTCGTAACCGAGTTATCTGTTAAGTCGAGCACTTGTTATGTCGTAGACTGGGGGGTTTTGATAAGTCTTAGGTCGGAGACGACCTATGGAGACAGACGAGTTAGGGAATTCAACTATAAATAGGAGGGCTTTGTTCCATTTTTGGGATCCGGATTTCGAAGCGACGAAGTGCTGCCATTTTGAGAGCTCGACTTCTACACTTCTTCACTTCTTTTATCCACTCTAATCTAGTGATTCTATCCATCCAAGTTGAAGATCAAATTGAAGATCTTCATCCTTTGAAGTGAGATTTATTCGTTTGAAGCGGATTCCTGATAGATCAAGCTTGATCCTTCGCTGTCCAGATCTGAAGCGTGTTGATTTGAGGTTGTTTAGGTGATTTGGTGAGTGGTGATTATCTCTCACACGGATCCAAAGGAGTATATCGGATTGTTGGCTCGATTTGGTGTTAAAATAGTGATTTCCATGCATTTTCTTCATCCTAAGTGTAGATCCATATAGATCCATTGTTCATGATGATTTGACAACCATTTTACTAAGTGTTAACCTATGCAAGTTCATTCATCAAGATTATAGAGATATTGTTCATGTTTTCATGCTTATTTGACTTTCGACTCTTTAATAACGAAATTGCCATTATTGTGATAATTGTCTACTTAGATCATATTTGAATGCTTGGTTGCTTGGATTAATGTTTGATTTGGTTGATTGTTATGAATTAGATGGTTGATGATTTGATTTAAACCGAAGATGATTCAAAAGCTAAGAGAAAGGCTCTTGAAATGGAAAAGCTGCTTGTGGCATATGTAGCGGATGATGAAGCTCTTATGCATAGATTTGATGATGATGTTGAGATGAGACTTTGCGAGGATGTGATGAAGCGAAGCATGATATGAGATAGTCTTGGTCTAATCCAGACGGGATCATTCCAAGCAGGTTGATAACTCGGTGATATGGTTCGAGTTTGAGGATAATGGATGCTCGAGAGGCGCTTGAGCTAGTATGGAAATAGTCGTCGAGGAGGATGACTAGAAGGCTGAGATCTCATCATTGTTGAAGGTTCTAGCATGCTCAAAGCAAGAGTACGTTGGGCAGATTCGATAGTCCCTGAAGGCTACAGATTGGTAGTCAAGTACTCTGGGCAGATTCGATAGTCCTAGGCACGGGTCACAATGACGTGCGGGAGTTATGTCTAGAACCGGGGTTTCCATTAGCCCTTGACGGACAGCTGAAAGAATGTGCCGGTCATTCAATTAACGGTGATATCGAAGCAATGATAACAGTGATAGCCAGAGTCATGGATGTTTGGTTGTATCGTCATTCGGTCTCAAGAGCGGTATTTTCTGGGTGCTTATCTGATCTTGGTTTAGGCCTTGGGGGTTTGTACTTGGAAAACATCGCCCTTGACTCGAGTGATGATTGCTTTACTTTACATTGTATGCTCTGCTATGTTTGCTTCTGCTTAGTGTGTGTCTGGGGGCTATCACTGTAGAAAGAGGTTGGAGTGGGAGGGTTGTATTCCTATTCCTTTTCCTTTATGCTCTTTTGGTATGTTATTAGTTAATTTACCGCTCACTAAGACTGTTGTCTGACTCAAGGCTTTATGTTTTAATTCTTATTGCCTTGGGTTGTTCGTCCATTTTGGGACGGGCAGACTAGGTAGCAGGTGACAGGTGTTGTTCTCTTCTCACGATGCTGATATCGAAGACGAGCTGGGGGGGGGTTGCATATTATCTTCATATTATATGTACTGGATGTTCCGCTGTTTGTATAATCTCTGAGTGTTATGTAGTGAGGCTTGATGTATTGACTATTTGGATGCTTGTATTCAACTATTATGGAGTTTTATATGATGGCATTTTATTCTGTAAAGCTTCACTATACATATGTTCTATTGTATTTTGTCCATGCGCTGTGAGTAATACGATAGATTCTATTGTTTTAATCTACCTTGACAATCGTCCATGGTCGCCTGGCACACTTTACAGCGCACTTCCTCTAGATTCGTGCAGGGGTCATGGGCGGTCGTCACAGAGTAGCTCGCGAGGGCGAGCGCGTGAGGCGATCTGCGGTGGCGATGTGGGTTGTTTTGGAGCCGAGAAGGAAGCACGTGTCGCGACGACGCTCGAGGGCGTGAATTGGGGCAGACTGATGTCGAAGCTTTGGTTCGTATCTTTTCTGTTAGGTATATTCTGTTATTAGTTTAATTTGTTCAAATATTGATTTAGTTAATGTTATTATAAAGGAAAATGTATGATAAGAAGATTCTTTAAACATGAGTTTTAAATTCTATATGTATGTATAGTTTAGAAAATATTTGCAGTAGAATAAAACAGTTCTGCTTTAGTAATATATAGGTGGAAAGGAATTTTATTAGGATTTAATATATTTACATATACATAAGAGATTTGGAAAATATAGAATTTGTAAATGTTGTGGAGTTTATGTAAAAGTTAGATTTTGAATCTAGATAAATTAAATTTTTAAGTATTGGTAGTTTCAAAAGAGGAAATTAAATATACAAGTTGAAACGGCAAATTTCCAGTTAAAAATTAAATCTATTTCGAAGAAAATGTTTTGTTAAAGGAAATTAGTTTAAGGGTCAAATTTCAATTTTAAAATTTAATCCTTTGATTTAAAATTAAATCATTAAGTTAAAAATAAATCAATAGTTGATTTAATTTGTTAAAATGGAATTTAATTATTCAATTTGTTTTGAATATTAATCGGTAATATAATATATTTATACAAGGTATAAATCAAGGAAATCGAGTCAAGTGGGAAATGGATGGCAAAAATTAAAAGCGAAGGTGAGATTTTTCTCACTCAAAATAAATTTTGTATTACAGTTATTGATTGATGATTGACTATTTGGATGTGTGATATTAGATATAGTAGGATATATCTATATATATTTAGCAATATATACATATTGGCATATGTATATATTGGATTGATTGATTTCCCGCCTCGTATAGCGGATGAGACCCTATTGCGCCGTTAGTAAGCGGATGATTTTTATAAAACCCATATACCGCGATATTCCACCTCGAAGTGGAATTGGTATTGTGCTAACGTCTGTGGATGCAGGGAAGCAGGTTGGAGGGATCCAACTGGATTCCTCACCAGTATTTATTTATTTACAGATATTGATGTATATTCTGTTATCATATTGATATATGATGTTTGTTGTCGTGATTGACTAATTTGTGTGCTGCATCATCGGATTCATTTTTGAAATTTAAAAATGACGATGTTGATTTTAAAAGAGATTTTTAAAGTGATTAGTGAAAGTATATGTTTATTTAATTTTTGAATTGATTTATAAACGTTCAACTTTTAAAGTTATAGAAATTATGATTTTTGTGAAATATAACCAAAGTGTGATTTTTGAAATAAAAGTTGATTTATTTGTAAAATGGTTTAATTTGATATTTTTAAAGTATTATAAAAGATGTACAAAAATGGATATTTATAAATCTAAAAATATTGGGATTATAAGACAAGTTTTTATAAGTGTTAAAATGAAGTGTAAATGGGATTTCATAAATTAATGAAATCTGAAAGTTTTAAATTTTATGAAGTTTAAAAGAACGATTTCTTTTAAAATAAATGAATGACAAGTTATTAACTTATAATATGGACTTGTGGTGTTTATATTGAGTTATAAATCGAATTTGTTAATAAAGAAGATTTATAAATCGAAGTTGTTAGAAAATAGAAATAGAATTTATAAACGTTGTTTTATAAATTCGAAAATCAATCAAAATTGATGAATTTAATATAGAAGGTTATTAAGGGAATTTTATCCACGATTTTGGATAGTGGATAATTCTTGAAATAAATGTGTAGAAAAGATTGAAATTTGGTTAGGGAAGTGTATTCATGATTTTGGATAGTGAATATATTATTAAGTAAAATGGATCTGTTTTGGGAAATTGTTATTGGAATAGAATGAAAACGATTTAACAATGTTTTAAAATGTGTTAAATATCGAAATCATTGATTTCAACATTTATTGTTGAAATAGACGTTTTCGAGGAAATAAGGAAATGGTGGACTATAACACTGTTGTTATAGTAAATGATTTTCGAAAGGAAATATTTTTATCTAGTATTGGGATTTATATATCTATCTTAAAATCCGAATCCCTATACTATTGATTTCGAGTCGTCGTAACGATGTTTTACGCAACATTCGTTTTGACTCAAATAGATTTCCTTAAAGAATGAAATATGTACTTAAATATTAATTTAAGTAGATTGAATATTTTCAAATGTTGAAAATAAATAGATTTGTGAAATACTTATTATTAAATAAGTATGGAAATGCTTTTCCAATATGAAATGAAATGTTTTGAGAATTTATCTTTGTAACGATAAATTGAAATTGGATATTTGAAAATGATTTGAAAATCGTATATCAGTAGATATTTTGAAATATAAATTCACTATGGAATTTATAAGAGAAATGGAAATTGTTTAAAAAAATAAACGTTGATTTATTTTTAAAGTGTGGAAATTTTATATCTAGTAAAGATATTTTGGAAAATAAATAATTTGGAAAATTATTTGGAATCTGATGATGTTGCGCATCTTTATTGATAGTTAAATAACCGACTATCATTAATTACCTTGAATGGGTATTTGTTGTGAATTGGATGAATTTGAATGCCACACTTATTTTTGAATAAGCGCTCACTATTCGGGTTAGCCGGGAAAGGACAATGGGGTCGTATAACCCATTCCGAATATGTGATACGTCGTTATGAATTGCATTTGATGACCGGTGTTGAAGACCAGATATTTTTGAAAACGGAAGGATTACCGTCGAGTTACTCTACATCGGCTGATCTCCGATTTAGAGGTTTTATCACCCTTAGTGATGGGAAGTCTGGACGTGATTAGAAAATTATCCGGATTTGCAAGGGCTTCGTGAGAAGTGCCTTCGGTTCTGTTCGATCCCGGAACAGACTTGTATGGATTGTGTGTCTGACGTTACAATTTGAGATATAAAGCTGATTTCTTTCAAATACATATCTGTTGGTGGCAGATAATTTATTCTTTTAGCTTAACACCCTTCTCTGAGACGTACGAGCTCAGAGGTTATGTAGTTGAAATTTATCAGCGATATACTCCCAATTTGGTAACGTGGCATACTGAGTGTTGCTGTGAAATGATCGTTGTTTGATCATTTGTGATAGGATCATTTGTTTGATCATTTATCTTTGTGATCATTTCTATGA
The DNA here is from genome assembly GCA_030737815.1 of Allium fistulosum. Taxonomy (NCBI): domain Eukaryota; kingdom Viridiplantae; phylum Streptophyta; class Magnoliopsida; order Asparagales; family Amaryllidaceae; genus Allium; species Allium fistulosum. The sequence continues at coordinate 535,890,304 of CM060901.1, read as the reverse complement.
TCATTTGTTTGACCCGAAGCATGGCTTTGTAGAAAGCATAGCTTTGTGGACGAGACTTCGTCGAGCCTCACACCCCGGAAATGGTCAAAATAGGAAGGATGCAGCAAGGTTCTAGGGAGTAGCGCCCCTTAGTGTATGTCATTCCTTCTGGATAGAGGTGGTATCATGGTATGGAGCCCAAATACTTAACCTATGTTGATACTGCTTATTATGTGGTTTGTTGCGAATCGGGGATCCTCGGGAAGATCGGTTACGATCGGGGGATGGCATACGCGTGTCAGTAGTTACCTATTTTTGCAGAGGTAACCCGGCCTTGTGTTGGCAGAGATCCGGTTAGGTTCTCGGGACGTCATTCCAGAGGCGTTCCTTCGTGGAATAGGAAGTTCCTTAGCCTGACCATTTGTTGGAAATCCAAAGAAACAATACGTGACTTGTACGGTTTTAGTTGTAGAACCTATCATTCACTTATGGTGGCGCCCCACTATTTGGATGGTAGCTATAGTAGGCATAAGTGCGAAATGCCTATGCTGGCTAAAATTTATATTATACTTTCGAAATGTTTCCTACACTATGCACTAATAATAATATCAAAAAGGATTTGATTTTGCGTATCAAGCATCTTTGACTATCATAAGAAGAAATCTCCTCCAATTCTGCGTTTGCATTGTGTGTGTGGCGGGAGGTCTTATGGTAGTTTCATTTTCCAAAAGCATTGCGAATAAATTTTATTTTCTTTGTGAAAGATAAACTGTTTTACGATCTCATACCAGTCACCATGACTGACTCAGAGTTTATTGTTTCCCTTCTAAACTCTGGGTGCCCACTAATTTTCCACACGGGCAGCCTAGAGTTATATTATCAGGATATTCTGGATATTCTGGAGCCGTGGAAGCAAGCTGGATGGCGTAACGTATCACCTATATTTTGTGTATTCCGCTGTGTATTCTGTATGAGGACAAGTTTATATAACTGTCCATTGTTGTATATTGACTCTGATTGATGTATGTATAAACTGATATAGTTCCTTGTTTTAAAAGACTAGTGATTATCTATTATATATTGTTCCGCTGCGATATGTGAGATTCTGATATTGTTTCTGTTCTGATGTTGTTCATTTTCTTCTATTTTTCTTCTTCTTCTCCCTTTTCTTGTTCTTAAAACCCCTCAGGGTTCGTATTTCCATGCCCCTTGAGTTAATCAATGGAGATTAGTGTTTAATCAAGGAGTACGGGTTTACGGGTCTTGACAGGAGGCTGCTAGGGTTTATAACTGGATATATATAGGCAAAGTCGAAATAGGATAGATGGACCCGATCTATAAACGCGCTGAACGATGAATGGCCCAAAAGCCCGTTTCGACTCCGGAATGAAATTGGGTCAACCCATATATCAAAATAGATGTTTAAAATATTTTAAACGCAATGGAAAAGGTTTCAGGTTCAAATTGTGTCGTATGAAGAAGTTATGCAAAAATCAATATTTTCAAATTGATTTCAATTGCATAAATTTCAAGGCGTTTCGAGTCCGTACGATCAAACGACAAGTCCGATTGCTACGAAACTTGAAACATTATTATAATTCACCGTTACGGATCCGATGAAACTAATTTCATCGAAATCCAAGTTAGTGGCCAAAATGGCTATTTTTATATTAATTAAATAAATTTAAAATAAATTAATTAAATCAAATTTCCTATTTAAATTCTGAAATTGACAATCTATATCACTTTTACTTTCTTAATCCTTCACATTAATTTAAACCAAATCTAGATGTAAATTTAGAGATAACAATTTTATTCTTTTCAGCGTTAAATTTCAATTTTCATTATATTCGCAAATTATAAATTAAATTTGCAAAAATTTCTTTTTATTTGATTTTCATTCAATTTCTCAATCTATTAGTATCCAATAGATGAGACTACCATTGGATCCATACTTTATTACGTAAGTATCTCTAAATTCCATCTAAATTTATATTTACATAATATCTAAATATTAAATTTCATCTATTTGAAATAAACCAAATTACTAAAATTTATATATTAATATATCTTGATTTACAAATGCTATATCAACCAATAGTTATATTATAAATGGAATTTACATAAATTTCAAATATTACTTCAATTAACGTAAATGTAATAATTATTTTTATTTATTGCAATTGGTTATCCATTATAATTTAATATACTAAATAGATGGTTAATTCTTAAAATACTTGTTATCATTAACGTTTTAATTTCACTTAAAAGCTATTAATAACCAGCCCAATGTTGCTATTTGATTGAGACCTAATTTAATGCATAAATGAATGGGCAAATGATTAAAGTTTTGCACTATTGTCACAATTTCGTTAATATACATTAAGGTTTACTAAGTTCTAGTTGACTCCCATTTAATTATTACAATAATTACTACCCTTGCTTCAAATTTCCGAAATTTAGAAATTACAAATTTTATTTTCAATATTTCCATTTAATAGACTTTCCATTCTATCATCAATCTAATTGCCTTATTATGGATAGTATTACATTATTGAGTCGATTATCAATTTATGGGAAGAATTATTATTGGCCTACTCTTATTACATTAACAATTATCATCTTATTCTAATATTCAATTTATATAGAAATAAATTTCATCCACTTACAAATAAATGCAATTATTACATATTTCCTTCCAATTAATTAAAAATTTAATTCTATAGATTGATTTGATTTAATCGCCAAATATATATTCATAAATTACTTTACATTCACACTTCCGTTATGTTATTAATCACCATTAAAGAAACGTTTATTAATTACACCAACATTGTAATAACTTACCTACATTGATTGTATACGTTTTTCATTATTATCATTCATTAGAATTTTATTCAACTTTCCATTAATATACAAATTTGAATCCCATTCTAGTTATTCTTTATTAAAAATTCACACAATATTATAACTTCGTACAAGACATCCAATTACTATTTATAATTATAACTTTACAACCTATATAAATTCATTGATTGATTTACTATTTGCGTTTGTTTCCTTATATTCAATTCTTAGCTTAGTATGACAATTTATAGTACTCCATTTAAAAGACATTTCATTTCAATTGTTAATCCTTAGCTTAAGTTTCTACGCTTGCATTTCATTTACTCTTCCGTTACTATATTAATAATTAGTAACGCTTATTATCAATAATAACACCATAATTACTTAATATTTATATGAAATTTAATTCCAAATATATTCATTGACCAATTACTTTGGTAATTTACAATAGTTGTTATTCTACCATTAATTCTATTTCCAAATAACGTACTACCATATTACCTAAATTTACGAACAATTACCGTTACAATGTTTTATTGCATAAATCAATTTAATTAACAAATTATAATGGTTTCTACTATTCCTTCAATTGGATTTCATTCCAATTTGTCAAGAATTTATTATATTTACCTATGCAACACTTAATTTCCAACATTCGCTCCAATATACATTATAAGATTTCATTTCTTTTTGCATTAAATTACAAAAATCAATTTAAATCAACATATTTAAATGGTCGAAATTTACGGGTCATTACACTCTCCCCCACTCAAAACTTTTCGTCCTCGAAAAGGAAAAAGGAAAAGGTGGATTAAATAAACAATACGTCTTATTCAAAATAATAATCTCATAACCAAATAATTTACAAAATTTATTACTTTAAATAAATATACCCATTTATAACCCTTAAATCTTTTTTTTATAAAGTTTGGAAACATTTCAAAATAATTTCTATGTCCAAAATTTTACGGAAAATTTCGGTAGAGTCTCCTTTGTATGGAGAGGCTCGGGAGAAAATATAATATCAAAATATACAATATATAACATATAATATCCAAAATTTAATATCCCAACACGGGAAAAACAATATAATAGCGCTATAAACCGTAATCCGAAAACGTACCTATTTGTCGGGCAATTTACGCTTATTTATGGAACCAAAAGCAGTAGCAATTGCTTCCATAACCTGCATTTTACTTATATAATCTAAAAGGGTTAACAATTATATAAGATGAAATATTTAAGGTTGTTTCAATCACAACAACAATCAATACACAAACACTTGCAACAAGGCATACAACCATAAAATCAATCATTCATTCATATCAAACAAAACAAATAGTTGTTTAGGTTCATAACTTTAAATTGTACAGAATGAAGAATAAACTACTAAGTGTACCCTTCACTCAGCAGTCTTAGGTGAAACTAAATAGATTATTCCTACATCCAAACAATATTAAAGTATCCTTGCCCAAACAACCATAAGCCAAACAAACAATAAATTCAACAATAGATCAAGTTCATTATTAATTTCATTCCATATATTGTTGTTTAATTTCCTCTTTATTCATTATTTATTTTTATCCATTCAACCAAATTCCTTGGTAGGTAAATTTATTTCTTAAGTTTTACAGTCATTTTCCAGTATTCATCTTTTATTCTAAGGTAACTTCAACCTATTACTTAAGTTTATTATTATTTATATATAACATTTAAGTCCATAACAACTAGAACATCAATACTTATTAATTTCATTTATTCATTTTTAAATTAATTTACTTTGCATATTTATTCATTTACTTGATTTTATTTATTCATTTATTAATAATATTCATGTTCAATTTTAGTTACTTGGCATAACAGTTATACTTTAATTCTTATTAATAAAAGAAATTTACTGAATATTTCATTACATAAGTTTACTTGTACAATTTACTATACATTTTCTTATTAAACATTTTCAACTTTTATAAATTTTTTGGTAAGTCATATTTATGCTTTTAAAGAATGAAATTGAAAGTTTTACAAGTTTTCTCATTTCCTTTAATTATTTTAATGTTCAATAATTATTTCCTTTATTTCATAGGTTACAATTTCAACTTTCATTTAATACCATTTATAACCTAGCATTTAAATCTCTTATTTCCTTTAGAGGTTTCAATTTATTCATTACCTACGTTCCAATTCACTTCAGTAATTAGGACTATTTATTAATGGAAACTTAAGAATTAAATACCGGGTTTTATTCAAAAATCATTTTAAAATAATAGATAATATATATACTTATAATTTATATATCCAATTATATTTAAAACAATTTAAAATAAAATAATCTTGTAGTAAAACTACTACAGTGGCCTTCCCACTTTGAAACTCGAAAATGAATGTCGATGATGCGGCCGCCATCACCGAAATTATTTTCCAGCGACAAAGAGGGGAGTACAACTTATTTCTTTGCGGAATTTCTTTTAAAACATTTCTTTCAAATTCTATTGAAATATTTATATCAGAAAATACTTCTAACGATATTATTATTATATTCCAAAATCAATTGAAAGAAATCTTCAAAAACCCCGGAACTTAAGCTCTAAATTTCCAGTTTTCATTTATTTTATTTTCAACTTAGTTTCAACTATTATTTATATTTTCATTACCTAACACCCAATCTATAGCAACCAAATATATATCTTTATAAAATATTTTTATATATAGAAAATATAATAGGCAAAGTTATTTCATTCACCTATATTAAAACAAATATTATGTCGGTCTGTCCTATTAAGTGTTTAGAAATCCCTATTGATGTCATAGCGTCCCATGCACCAACCAGAATTTATAAATACAAAACGGAACCGATTAACACAATATTAAAACCTTTTTATAACACTAACAAATACGCTCCCTCATATATATACACTCAGCGACTCCCATAGGGTATTACTACCCTATTAGTAAAGAGTCAAACCCCACAAGGCTAAGGTTTATCGTTAAACCAAAGCTCTGATACCAGATGTAACGACCCACCTTTTTGTACGCTTAAGCAGACACACGTGCCAACTTAAACCATACAGAAGGGCGGATTGTTATGGGGTAAATAAGAAAAATGGAGAAATAAAAGAAACAAAATAGAATCTTGCAGCGGAACGATAAAATATAATAATCAAATAACAGTTCATGAAGCTGTTTTACAAAACATTTGATTATACTTATACAATACATATCAGAGTTACACATACCAGAGAATGATAATTAATGTAGCGGAATACAATGGTGTAGTGGAATATATAACAAATAGTAATAATAATTCTTCGTCTCTTCCTCCAGAATTAAGGCCTTCAAATCCTGAAATGCTCAGGCTGACCCGAGCGAATTGAAAAGACAAAACACTCGAGTCAGAACTAAAAGATCTTATGTAAGTTAAATCAATGATAAATTTATGAGTGGAACGGCGTCAGAGATGTTTACGGGATTTGACATCTTCTATCCAGTGTCTAACGTGAGTGCAGTAACTTAAGAGATGCTCGGGATTCACATCCCCTAAGGATCCGTTAAACTATTTACTATGTAGTAATATTCGCTATTATAATAATGTCTAATATAAAATAAACATACTTTTTAATAGCGTCAATGGGTTACCCATATAGCCCTTAACACGTAATAGTCCCAGTAGTCTATCCAGTATTAGCATACTCCCAAAAATGGGGGCTACCCTCGATACTCCACAGGCTACGGGAGAAATCACAAATCGTAGTAAAGCTCGATATGGTAGGTGACACGGCACACAAGGCAATGCCAGGGTAGATATACCAATTACGCATCCGGACTGGTGGTGACGCATAGCAGCCACTACCGCCCACCTCGAACAACACTCCCAAATCAAGGGTGGGCACCAAATCAATCACAAGTAATAGAATGGTATCGAAGAAGTGTGTCCGATCAGAGGTGCTACCTCCTTGGCCCGTCGATCGCTCCTGTTTTAGCCACCTTATGCCAACTCACGGGAGTTGGGTCCACGTTTATACCTTAGGATCGTCGCCACCATCCTACTTCATTCTGGAAACTCCACCGCGTACACAGTTGTCAAAGTGGTTTTCGGTATCGACAGAGAGTATGTCCATATCTGATCCCGGTCTCTTTAACAACCAAACGTTATTATAACATCATGGTAATTTAAAAATATATATACTTTTAAAAACACAATCATTGCTCTTTCAAAACATATTCTTTATTTCAAAATAGTATATACTTCAAAAATCAAAATGTTATTGCCATTTCAAACCATATCCTTTTCTTCAAAATAATATATACTTTAAAACCAAAATATTTTTGCCATTTCAAAACATATCCTTTACTTCAAAATAGTATATACTTTAAAACCAAAATATTATTGCTATTTCAAACTCAAATTATCAATGTATTATTTCCATTTCAAAACCCAATTCAATAATATCATTTCCATTTCCAAAACAATTCAATAATATCTTATTTAAATAAAACCAAATTTCCAATCACTAATCTTTCTTAAATTTAGATAACTTGAAATATTCTTTTAAAATCATCTTAAACCCAAACCACATTTTGAGTCCTATTTCTAAATTTTCAATTTCAATAGGTTTCAAATCCATATATTCATAGATAATTCTTAAATAAATTCTATTTCAAATAAATTCATTTTTCAAACCATATTACTTTCAAAGTTATAACAATTTCGAAAACCAATACTTTGAAAACAATAGTACCTTAATTTAAATAAAACATTTCAATTTTTGATATATTTCAAGACTTTAAATATTCCAAAATTCCCAACCAAATCTGATAATCTTATATATACCTTAATTCAATTTACTATTATTTAGTTTAGAAATATTTATTTAATAAATTCAATATCACTTAAATAAAGCTCAAACTTGAAATATTCGTAAATCAAACTTAAAACATCATCAAGTTATACTTAGCTTAAATTTTAGAATTTAACCATATATAAAATAATATTTATATAATATCAAAATTAGTATATATATAAACCCTTATTTTCCAAAACCCATAGAAAATCACTTTAAAATATTTTATATATAGACCACGGTGCCTGTATGTAATTTCCTATCTTATGGTCAAGTGATACAGATATTTATCATTTCAATCCGTAATTTTAAGAATAAAAGTTTACGGTTATATATCATTTCAAACCACAATCCCGAATGGAATGAAAAATGCATAATGACTTGCAGTTTATACAATATAAAATAAAGCATCCATTCATCCAGATATCAATAAACAACCATTTATTGCAATCATCATCCAATTTAAACGAAACATCAATATAAAGCATATAAAATATAACAGGCATCAACGAATAGTTTATATTCAATAAAAATTAATAACTGTTTAACTGGCAGTTTATAAGCAATAATAAATAAATTTAACTGTCAAATTTTATGCAATAATAAAATTAAATAACAATTTAATTTGAATAAATGCTATCTAACTGAGATGATGATTAAATATATGCCCAAACAATCATAGATAAATTTTAAATCACATCAAAATTTAATTTAACAAACATAAGAAATCTTAGAAGTTGTGAGTGGGTTAAAACACTCACCTTTTGAATTTAAATTCAATTTAAACCCAAAAATTTGACCATCTCAGAATTCGTCCAAACCCGCGTCATCAGGTCCAAAATTTCAATACGATCCCAGCAAAACAAACCGTGCATGAATCCGAGTCTGTATGCAAAAGTTATGAAAATTTGAAGATTGGAAAATTCTGGTGCTGAGTCGACTTCGGGTTTAACTCTGGTCCGGCGCCTAAGAATCCCGGTGCTTGCTTGGAGTTTTTGCGAAAACGACCCGAAGACCCGAGTAGTTTTCTTCCTAACTCGAAGTAGATGCAGCGTTTTTGCCTCTGAAACTCGTAGCGCGACCCGAAGTTGCTGCAGATCCGCAAAAAATTTTTCTCTTTTATTTTTATAAAATTGAAATTGGATTGGGAAGATTAGGGTTTGCAGCGTTGAAAATGAGGAAGAGCAAATGAAATAGCACGTATAGAAATGAGGAATGGAGGCTGCTAGGGTTTATAACTGGATATATATAGGCAAAGTCGAAATAGGATAGATTGACCCGATCTATAAACGCGCTGAACGATGAATGGCCCAAAAGCCCGTTTCGACTTCGGAATGAATTGGGTCAACCCATATATCAAAATAGATGTTCAAAATACTTTAAACGTAATGGAAAAGGTTTCAGGTTCAAATTGTGTCGTATGAAGAAGTTATGCAAAAATCAATATTTTCAAATTGATTTCAATTGCATAAATTTCAAGGCGTTTCGAGTCCGTACGATCAAACGACAAGTCCGATTGCTACGAAACATGAAACATTATTATAATTCACCGTTACGGATCCGATGAAACTGATTTCATCGAAATCCGAGTTAGTGGCCAAAATGGCTATTTTTATATTAATTAAATAAATTTAAAATAAATTAATTAAATCAAATTTCCTATTTAAATTCTGAAATTGACAATCTATATCACTTTTACTTTCTTAATCCTTCACATTAATTTAAACCAAATCTAGATGTAAATTTAGAGTTAACAATTTTATTCTTTTCAGCGTTAAATTTCAATTTTCATTATATTCGCAAATTATAAATTAAATTTGCAAAAATTTCTTTTTATTTGATTTTCATTCAATTTCTCAATCTATTAGTATCCAATAGATGAGACTACCATTGGATCCATACTTTATTACGTAAGTATCTCTAAATTCCATCTAAATTTATATTTACATAATATCTAAATATTAAATTTCATCTATTTGAAATAAACCAAATTACTAAAATTTACATATTAATATATCTTGATTTACAAATGCTATATCAACCAATAGTTATATTATAAATGGAATTTACATAAATTTCAAATATTACTTCAATTAACGTAAATGTAATAATTATTTTTATTTATTGCAATTGGTTATCAGTTATAATTTAATATACTAAATAGATGGTTAATTCTTAAAATACTTGTTATCATTAACGTTTTAATTTCACTTAAAAGCTATTAATAACCAGCCCAATGTTGCTATTTGATTGAGACCTAATTTAATGCATAAATGAATGGGCAAATGATTAAAGTTTTGCACTATTGCCACAATTTCGTTAATATACATTAAGGTTTATTAAGTTCTAGTTGACTCCCATTTAATTATTACAATAATTACTACCCTTGCTTCAAATTTCCGAAATTTAGAAATTACAAATTTTATTTTCAATATTTCTATTTAATAGACTTTCCATTCTATCATCAATCTAATTGCCTTATTATGGATAGTATTACATTATTGAGTCGATTATCAATTTATGGGAAGAATTATTATTGGCCTACTCTTATTACATTAACAATTATCATCTTATTCTAATATTCAATTTATATAGAAATAAATTTCATCCACTTACAAATAAATGCAATTATTACATATTTCCTTCCAATTAATTAAAAATTTAATTCTATAGATTGATTTGATTTAATCGCCAAATATATATTCATAAATTACTTTACATTCACACTTCCGTTATGTTATTAATCACCATTAAAGAAACGTTGATTAATTACAACAACATTGTAATAACTTACCTACATTGATTGTATACGTTTTTCATTATTATCATTCATTAGAATTTTATTCAACTTTCCATTAATATACAAATTTGAATCCCATTCTAGTTATTCTTTATTAAAAATTCACACAATATTATAACTTCATACAAGACATCCAATTACTATTTATCATTATAACTTTACAATCTATATAAATTCATTGATTGATTTACTATTTGCCTCTATTTCCTTATATTCAATTCTTAGCTTAGTATGACAATTTATAGTACTCCATTTAAAAGACATTTCATTTCAATTGTTAATCCTTAGCTTAAGTTTCTACGCTTGCATTTCATTTACTCTTCCGTTACTATATTAATAATTAGTAACGCTTATTATCAATAATAACACCATAATTACTTAATATTTATATGAACTTTAATTCCAAATATATTCATTGACCAATTAATTTGGTAATTTACAATAGTTGTTATTCTACCATTAATTCTATTTCCAAATAACGTACTACCCTATTACCTAAATTTACGAACAATTACCGTTACAATGTTTTATTGCATAAATCAATTTAATTAACAAATTATAATGGTTTCTACTATTCCTTCAATTGGATTTCATTCCAATTTGTCAAGAATTTATTATATTTACCTATGCAACACTTAATTTCCAACATTCGCTCCAATATACATTATAAGATTTCATTTCTTTTTACATTAAATTACAAAAATCAATTTAAATCAACATATTTAAATGGTCGAAATTTACGGGTCGTTACAACTTGGTTCATAATTGAATGTTAAGTATGGAGTATATTTAATTGGGATCGGAAATTTAAACATGACATGGTTCATTAATGGATAGAAAATATAAGGTACACTTATGTATTGAATGTAACATCAGGATGCTCCTTATGTAATGGTTGTTCATATGATATGATGCATCTTGTTATGATGATAAAGTGAGGAGGAACCTGTTCCCATTAGCCGCGTGGTCTCATTATTGATGCTTAAGGCAAAAGATTTATTCATACCAGACTTTATGTCTGACCCAAGTTTTTATTATTTCCCATAAACTCACACATATTCATTAGAGTAGGCTGAGTTTATGGATTAGATAGGTATCTTTTGAAGGATGAATAAAGATTTTGAAGATGAAGCAGGAGGCTTGCTGTTTATAATAAAAGTTATTTTGAAATTCCACTATGTAAAGCCAAGATCTATAACTGGCTACGTGCTGTGTTGGCATCTTCATATATCGAACACAACACTCCTTTATCTATGTTTTATTTATATTTACCCATCCTAGGAAACGATTTAGGTTAAAATGATGTAATGAATTATCTAATTTAAATTGTTGTAAAGAAAAAGTTATTTAGCAGCTCTTATTACTTATATTATGCAAAATAATATTAAACTCACTTTGTCGTTGGAAAATGATTTCGGTGATGATTGCAGCATCATCAACATCTATTTTCGAGTCTCGGAGTAGGCGACGTTACAACTATTGGAACTAGGTTAGCTTGAAGTGGAAGTAATGGATGAATTTCAATTTTTTTTTACCATTTTGGATCTTGATTGGGCCCAAGAAGTCTAATTTATTTAGAATATTTCTAAACTTCTTTTAAATAAAATCATTATTTTATTTAAATTTATAATGTAGTTTTATATTATGTAATTAATATTATATTATATATGTGTGTGTGTGTCATATACACATGTATATATGTGTGATGTGTAACATAACAGTCCATATAAGGTATAATATGCCCGTGTGTAAGTGCTGGAATTTACACTTCAATGGACATGTTAGCTTATCTAGTATACTTATATATCATCCAAATGTGTGTTTATATACTTTAATTTATGCATATAAAATGTTACAAATATATATATATATATATATGTGTGTGTGTGTGTGTGTGTGTGTGTATGTATGTATACATATAAAATATATTTTATTTTAAATAATATATATATGTATGTAAGCATAAAATTTGTAAAATTAGTGAAAATTAAATATATTTTTTCAAAACATATTTTAAAATTTTAAAATATCAGCTAAAATCTGAGTGATATTTAAATATTTAGATATTTTATATAAAATTTTAATATTTAAAAATAAAATTTTAAATTTAATTTTTAGTTCGGCTATTATTTAAATAATTAAATTATATATGAATTTTTTTTATCGAAAGCATGTTTGGTTCTAAGTTAATTTTATAAAGAATAAAAAATATTTTATATAATATATTTATACTGATATAATTTATTTATTTAATTATTTGATTTAAAAATATTTAAATAATACATAGATATATATTATTTTATTTTGTCAAAAATATTCTAAGTATGAAACCTTTTATATAAAATTATAAAATCATATTTTTTATAGAATAAGATATAATATTTATATTGTAAAGCGTATATATATAATTATATAATGTATACTAAATTAATTATATATAATATATTTAAATAACCTTTGTAATAAAATCTCTTTAAAATAATTTTATTATTTTCATAGTATATTTTATAAAATAGCCATATATATATAATTATCTTTAAATAATCTTTATAATAAAATCTCTTTAAAGTAATGTTATTATTGTCATAGTATATTTTATAAAATAGCCATATATTTTATTTTTCTTTTAAAATAATTCCAAACTTATAATATATTATAATATTGATTTTAAAAAGATTTTTGTAACCAAAAGAAAAACTATACTTATATTTATAATTAATAATACATTTGTAAATTTGAAAATAGTAAATTGAATAAAATTTAGTAATATATTTATAAAATACTTTTAATGAAATTTAAAATCCTTAAATAATTTTTTAATGCTTTTTAAACATCTTTTTAAACAAGAAACAAATAAATATCTAAATATAAATTTATGAAGTACAATTACTCCACAATCATTTCAACTAAACATCGATATAATTATATATCATGTGACCCGAGTTGAGTTCCATTGAACTTCGGTTATCCATAAAATACACACATCATCATTCAACTATACATACATACATATACATATACATAAATACATACTTACACACACACACACACATATAGTTCAATTCGTAATCAGGCAGTATTTCGTTTGCAAATTGACACTTCCAACCAACATAAACAATCAATATCCCAACATCATCCAATTCCAAATCAATATACCAACAAATAATTCAACTATGCAATTTAATCACTATTCGGGATAATTATAGATATAATTATAAGTTAGAAACTCACAGAATTGATGCTTGAATTCCCAAATTAGTGATTACTTTCATCTCATCACCATCGGCACCAAACTTTCCTCTACTTCTTGCTAGGGTTACTGACAACACCAATCTAGTATATTGCTGTAACCACCCAAGCCTCCTACCTTTAAATCTACACCATCGCCATCAGCCGCCGCACCAACACCATGCACTACACCTTCAGCCACCACATTGCCAGCCACATCGACGAACTACTTCAACTACAGCCTCTTGCCACCTATCGCGATCGCACACTCATTGATTACAATGATCGCGAATTTCATCCCCTGTACGACCCTACCGTGCTTGTATTTCTTCTCCCCCTTAAGTCGTCGGCGTTCCCGATGCTAGGCCATGCTCACGATTTTGATTTTTTTTTAAATTGTTGAAATTTCTTATTTGGGGTTAGGGATTGAACTAAAATGGAGGGGGTTCGGGCCTGAATGAGTGAAGTTGAGTTGTTTCTCGAAAATCAGAGAAGAATATGGGTTTGATGTTTGCAAAAAAAGCGTGCTTGGGCTTTATTTTATAAAGGATAATTCACCCTTTTTATTTGATTCCATTCTTTATTTTCTTTTATACTATGTTTTATTTATATAAAATAAATTTTAATCCAATATAAACTGATTTACACTTCGTTCTATAAATTATATTCCGATAACTACACAATTTCATTCATTTCAATACTTGTGTATTTTCACTATTTTAACTCGATTTATTAAAATGGAAATCTTTTATTAAATAGAATTTAATTAAATAACTATTTATTCTCAAAATAATAATTACCAGATAATCAAATTCAAACATTTTATTTTAGTAAAATTTATTTATTTAACGATGAAGAAAGCATGGTTGTTACAGACACCTACCACATATAGATTGTGTCCACGCAATTTCTTATATGGAGACGTCAAACAACTCATACCTTGAATTTCTTCCTATTTACGATCTTCTAGCAAACTTAAACTACTCAATCCTCTATGTGGCTTTTTCTCCAATTTCTCTTATCGTATGCTACAATTGAAATAGATTCCATTCAACGACTTTCAATTTTCATATACGATAAAAAAATTATGACAGTTTTCTAAGTGTTGGAATTTTTCGAATTTTTTTGGCAGACTCTCCTTTATACGAAGAACATTCCGAAAAATCAAAACACAATAATATCAAAACACACACACACACATCCCAACACGGGGTATCCCGAAACACGGGAAAACAACATCATATCACATATATTTCGATATATAGTAAAATCATACCTTTTTGTTTAGCGTGTAAGCGAGCTAGCTTATTATTATATGAGCAAAAGTGAGTTATCGTCACCATTTAGTCCCAGAATGCTTCATACATACCTATACTAAACTCATTTTTGAACATTAGTCTCATACGAAGAGTTATAAGAAATATACATTCATTTTACATAAAAACAATATCACATTCACATTTAAACCACTTTCCGACAAAAATTAAAAGGTCAAAAACATAAAATTAAATAATGTTTTCAAAGAATGAATTGTTGCATAATGAATTAACTTTCCAAAACAACTTTCAGATTACAAAAATATGGATCAAAACTCAAGTTATAGAGAATTATCTAAAGGGAATCAACTTAGGTTTTTCGACAAATATGCAGGCTCACCTTATAAACTCGTGTTTTTAACCATGAAAACATTAAAATTTTGCAAAACACTTGAAACAAAGTTGTTGCATATGTTTTATTCTTTCCAGAAAAATGCAAGATCGTCGAAATCGTTCAAAAGTTAAGATCAAAAGAATTCAGCGCTGTTATACAAAGTTTTCAGTTTATGGACAATGATATACATTGTTTTTTCGTTCATGTTTTACTCATAGTTAAGCTCCAAACGTTTCATTGCATTGCAAACAAAATTTGTTCTCTAATAAAACAGCTTTTAAATGAATTTAAAATCATCGAAAACAGATCGATGGATCAAGATTTGTGGTCAAAACAAGTTATGCTTTTTAACTTAAAATTGCTCCACATTTTTCGAGAATTTCCATTTGTTTTAAACAATAAATTTTTTCCTCTTTTTTTCAAACAACTAACTTCAAATTTAGTTAACTAAAGCCATAAAAATTCAAATTTTATTTAGAAATTATCTCTAAACTTTTTTCTTTCCAAAACGATTTCAACACATCTTTTACATTAGATTACTGAATAACATACACAAAACTTTTCAAATTCAAACCATTTTAAACATAAATCAGTTTCGTTTTATAAAAGCTTTTCTACTTCCAAATCCATAAAAATATTTATCTCATAAATTTATCTTCAGCAAACTTTAAATTGAAATTAGATTCAAATCATATTATTTTAAACTGAAAGATAATTCAAACTTATACTCCATTAATTCCAAACTACTTTTCAGTTTATACTAAACTGAATACATTTCTTCCTTGCAGATTAAGTTTACTAAATAACTTAAATAAAATACTAATATATTTCTTTTTCCAAACTACTTTATTATTCCAAACATCACTAAAAATATAATTTTTGAAACATTAGTTACTTCACAAAATATTATTTTAACATCTCTACAATCTTTACATTTTTCCAAATGTTGTATACATTTTTTTTCAAACATTATATTACTTTCAAAATATTGTTTCCTTTTTGAAATCATATTATTCTTTTCAAACCATTGTGTTGAAATGCCTCATTCTGGTGTTTAAGAATCGCTATCGATAACGTTGGTCAGATGCATCGATCAGAATTCTTAAAGCACTCGTTGGAAAAAATAACACCAAAATAAACTATTAATTTTTTTTAATTCACTTGGCAAAATCAAATTCATATTTTTATTAAGTCATATGCTTGTTTAAATAAAAATATTTAATTTCAAAATTCGTATATATTCGTGTATACTTTCAATTCTACAACCATTAACATCAATACAAATCATCGTACATCCATAATATCAAACAAGCATTCAATTAATTTGATTTAATTTTTCTTTCCATATCTTTAATTTTATTTTATTATTATTTTGCTGCTATTATTATTATTATTTCTAAAAAAGATTTATTGTCCTCTAGCGATTCAGATTTGGATAAACTGCTAGCTTCTATTATATTTGGCTCTGTCCAGATTCAAGTGGGTCTAGAAATATTTGAGTGATAACTCCTACTCAATTCCCACATTCTAGACTATGCCAAATGAGAATAGAGATTAATTCAACCAGACACACATCAAACAAACAAACAAATGGCTTCAGCGAAAAGCTTTTTGTTAGCATCCGCTGCACACTCTGATCTCTACCGGATCAGGCTACTATATTCAAATCCACACAGACGTTTATTCACTTTCACTAATGCCGACACTACTGGTCTGGCTAATAACTCTTTGTTTCACTTTCACCACCAACAACTTAAATTCTATAAGAAAGCAAACACATAGAAGCCATAGGGATAAGATAATATATATAATAGGAAGAATAACCAGTACCTCCTTAGATGATTACCCTAGTAATCATCATATACTCCATTATCCCTTTAATATAGGGTAACTACACAACACACCCTAAGGGACAGGGACTCTAAGTCTCATCGAAGGTCAAGACTTGTGTCTTTTATATATGATGTGGTGTTCTAAACCTGCTCTGATACCAAAATGTAAACACCCAACCTCCATACCCATATTATCCAAGAGTATTACTAAGTAATACTATCAAAAAATATGAGGAATGAGACTATATAGAGTACACAAGTGAATATTCCCTTAGGCTAACACCGGTACATATTTAAACATCGCACCCAAACATATACAGTATAGACATAAAACAATAAATATGTGTGCCTCCAGGATGAAATAATACATAATATACAGTAAATATTAAAGAAAATTGAGTCAGAATTGCAACAATAATATATAATACAAAACTATTCATCATAATGTCATATATACGATGAGACCATACAAAACAAATAATGTACTACACCAAAGAATAACTAGTCCTCTATGCCTAGAAGACACATGAGCTGGTCTATCATCCATGTACCTGAAATGTCTCGGACTGATCCATGTATTATATAAATAACACATGGGTTAGACTGTATCTAAGTCAAAGTATCAATATACGTATAGAACTCGGTATATACTGGATATAATAATAACATGATAACACCATCATAATAATTCAAAACAATAATCATAACGTCAATCACAAACTATGCTAAGGAAAAATGTCATCTTCCATATAAATTAAGTCAAATAATAAATTAAGGAAATAATATCAAATAGGTGAATCATCCATCCAAAAATCATATATAAGTGTGATATCACCAAGAATAATCAGGCTAGCATATAGCATTACCCAAATGTGTCTCTCAATCTCAAATAATATAATTCCATCATCAATGTAATATATTTATATATATGGCGCATATTGGGTAAATCATATACAATAAAAGATATGAGAATCCACTTTACTCTAGGCATCTATCACATCATAGGTATAATCTCATTTCCTCATATAGAAATAAATGGTGACATCATTCAAATCATAATGTATGGGTTACTCCATTGAATAATCTCATAATCTCTGGATTACGCCACCCAGTCAAACCAATCCATGGCTATCCGCCATCTCCAAGGGCACCTGGGTCATTCACTCGGATTTGCTCTAATACTTAGGTGAGGTGTATAGATAATATGTACTTATCTACCATTAAGTGTAGAACCAAAAGGGAGACCGACTGTAATGACCCGGAATTTCACTACTTTGATTTGCTAATATTTAATTAATTTTAAATATTCAAATAGTAGATATTATAATGAAAATAAAAATATTTTAAATAATAACTAATGATGGTGAAATCATTTTCAAATTTTGTTTACAAAAATAATTAGTTTGAAGAAAGATTGAAATGTGACTGGAATTCGTTTTCCGAATTTTTGACTTTTCATTGGTTAAAAGTTGTCAAAATTGTTGTAACACTTTTGTACGCACACATACACATATTTACAAAGTAATTTAGACTTGGTTGAATGCATTTGAATATACATAAGCACTTAGGCATGTATATATAATATAAGATAAGATTTTTATATAAAAAAATTAAAAATATATAATATATAAGATTCCTTATGAAACATTTAGTACATGGAAGTACAAGACATGTTTGCCTTGAAACAAATGGGAGGGGGGCTTTGTGGGCTGAAATGGTGAGGTGGAAAGGAGGTGGTGACGTGGCATGCATGTAGTGGAGGGCAAAGGACAAGGGGTATTTTGGTAATCTTCTAATTGTAATTTATATAAAAGAGATTTTCATGATTTTCTTTCTCATTTTTCTTTCATTTCTCACTTCTTAGAAACTCATCCGTCTTCTTCATATATTCCATTTCTTCCTAAACATATTTTCCAAGTTTTAAAATCCATGTATTTCCACTTATGTCACTTTCAAAACTTGTTAAAACCTCTCTACATCTTTTGCTTCACCTCATTTTCTAAAACCAAGCATAGGCCCGACCCTGTAGAGCTTGAGGCCCTAGGCCAAATTTTAATTTTGGTGCAAGATACAAAAAAATATAATAAAGAAACTTTGAAAACTGCTTCCATGATGCTGAGATAGGACTTGAACCTGAAATAGCAAGCTGAGCAGTTATGAACATTGCCACTGCACTACGCATGGCACTTAACTTTGAAGCATGACCTATAATATATATATATATATAAAAACTTAAAGCTGGGTCCCTCCCTAGGTCAGGGGCCCTAGGCCACCGCCTAGGTGGCCTATGCCCAGGACCGGGCCTAACCAAGCACTTCATCCGACCATAACATGTAGGATCGTTTTCACCCTAGAGGAGGGGTGAATAGGGTGTACTAATGAAAATTAATGCCGAAATAAAAACAAAAACAGAAACAGAAAACAAAGCCGAAAAGATCACACACAGTTTTACCCAGCTTCGGCAATAACCTGCTTATGTGCTGCCCCCAAGGTTTCTACTAGAAATTAGGTAATCAGACACTTACAAACACACATAAACTCGCGACACCCGCTAACTCGATTAACCTAACTCTAAGCTCAAAACCCTGCCACAACTCAACCATTGAGTTGCGAATTCTCAAACTATGCCCCGTAGTTTGTATCTAGTTACACAACTGGAAAGTTACACAATTCAAAAAGAAATTACAAATAAAACTAACTAAACAAAACCCTATAAAAAAATGAAGCCCAATAAAAAAGATAAAACCAGCCCAATAGATAATAAAATGAAACTGTTTTTCTTTTGTTCGTGTATTCTCTTGGCCGATCTTTTGGTACTCTCCAAAATTAGGGTTTTTCTTCAAATTGAAGTCGCCGCTACAAATGATCGATTGCAGTGATTCTTTTGCTTTGATTGACTTCATCAATCGACCCCTGGCTTTGATAGTTCGCGGCTGCTTCAATTGTGTCGAGCTCGAATGCTGGTTTGAATTGGTACGTGATTTCCCCTTTTTCGATTATGCTCGACTTCTGATTCGAGTTTTGGATTTGTTTGTGATTTTTTCTAAGTATGCTCTCTGGATATTTGTCTAGAACTCGAATGAATGCCGGTGATGAATTTTGGGTTTAATTTATAGGGGTGAAAACCCTATACTTTCGTTCGTATATATTGGTTTGAATTCTTCAATTGATTTGCTCGGCCATTCGATTTTTGCTTGAACGATTTGATGATTTTTGACTTGTTCATTTCATACGTGTTAATCCATGAATTTGAATTTTGCTCCGTTCTTTTCTGCTATGACTTTGGAATTTGAATTTGATCCTCTCTTTACTACTATGACTTGTTTTTCATTCACTGTGACTATTTCTTTGTTCTGGTTCTCTGGCTATGACTTGTTCATTGCTTGCTTATCCGTATGACCTCTGATTGAATTTCTTTAGACTTGTTCAAATGTATGAACCACGGCTTGAGATAAACTTGAATTTCTTACTTGTCCATCAGTGACTTGCTGTTCCATTCTTTGTTGGCAATTGAATTAGAGATAATCTTGACTTGTTACCCTCTGCGACTTTAAACAATTTTCAGAATTTTTAGTTGACCACTTCAACACTATTTTGTTTGACCAAAACAGCTCCATGACGATGTTTTTCGAACTGCTACTGATACTATGCTTTGATCATGTCATGTGCACTTGTGTGTGTAACCATGTATATACATACATACATATGTATATGTATATATATGTGTTGTGATTTGCTCGAGTTTAATTTGTCCCTGTGCATGTGCTAGTTGCTGTCATGTTTCATTTGAAGTCATGGCTGGTCGAATCTTCATGTGTACATTTCTGGTGCTCTTTAGTATTGCAGCCTTGTTCCATATTTTCATGTTGGTTCCTGAGTATTGCTTCGAGTTGAATTGACCCAGTGTACGAGCATACCTGCTGTTTGCCTCTGAGTTTGGAGCCTGGTCTTGTTTTGTGTTTGCATTGTGTGGTTCCTAAGTTGCTTCGAGTTAAACTGCCTAGTTGCTTCGAGTCTGGTTGCATGTGTGGATTTGCATTCATGTTGATCTTCATGTATGTTGACTGGTTGCATTTCCTTGTATGTTGGTTAAGTCTTCATGAATCTGTTTGTGTGTTTAGTTGAGCTGCTGTCATTTCGAGTAATTGCTTTCTGATGAACTTATATTCTCTGGCATCAATTCTGTCCTTGTGGACTTGTTTTCATGTGTTCATCCCTACATACCTGAAATGATATATGTGTGTTCATACATGTATGCTGGTGCCTTGTTGAGTATGATCTTATCATGTTGGTGTACTCTGAAGTCCAGTTGCATGAACACATTGTTTCATTTGGTGTTTTCATGTGCTCACTTTAGTTGAATCCAGTTCTTGACTTGGGTTTGACCTTGTGCTCACTTGTCCCTGCAGTTTTTACAAGCAAGTGTATATCGGTGTGCACGACCTTGTGGCATGTACAGTGATACATTGTGCATGTCACAAGCTGTTCGTGTAAGATGAATTGAAAGAAAATAATGACGAACAACCCAAATAACCGAGGCAAATAATATTTTCAAACACACACTTCATTTTGTACTGCAAAATATTTCTATTTCAATTTTATTGCGTCAGTGTTTGTTTTGCAGATAATTTAGAGGTTGGAACAGAATTGAAAATCGGATACGAGTGATGAGTGAATATATAGTGAGGTGAAATTGTGAAGTGAAAATTGTGTTGTAATTGAAACTTGTATTTGAAATTGAAAATGTGTAAATGTAGTGAGAGCTCAAATTTGTACTATTTGAATTTGTAATAAAATATTTGTTTGAATAAAAAATTTGCTTAAATAAGAAATCTGAGTTATTTATTTTATTCAACAAATATTTATTTAATTATGTAGAAAAATAAAATAATACAATAACAAATACATTTAAACGAATATATATATATGTTTATTATCATCAAATAAAAATCACAAGCTATTGTATTCTACAATCTCCCCCTTTTGATGATAACAAACATATATTAAGATTTTGACTCTGTTAAATGTATTTGGTCCTTGATGAACTCTATAAGCTCCCCCTATTTGAATGCTCCCTCTACAATAAAGCTCCCCCTTTACACATGCATGAAAATAATAAAAAAATATGCAAAGAAAAAAAAGTAAGAAATGCAATGAACCTTGACGGGAATATGCGAATACAAAATTAGAGCTTATTTGCCAAAATCTTAACTTCTCTCCCCCTTTTGTTATCATCAAAAATAATAATAGTTATTGAAATAGCTACGATTTTGATATAAAATCAAATCAAGAGGGAAATATTAATTTCAAATTCCAATTAATCAAACAAAAACCATAATATTTTATTAATTAGAAACAAACTCCACTTTAGAAAAATGGTAGGATTATGGAAAATTTTATATAGTGACAAGAGTTTGATATTTTCAGTAAAGGAATAATTTGTGCATTTTCCCTATTCAAATATTATACAAAAAATGTAAAGCACTTACTAACCATGCATAACCATTAGGACTTTTAAATGAGGTTAGTAGTTACCCCCTTTTTTTAAAAAAAATATGTCAAATACTTTCTAACCATGCATAACCGTGAGGACTTTTAAATGAGATTAGAATATACTTGATATTTATCCCTTTCTTATATGCGTCCCATCCATGCATAACCGCAGGGACTTTTAAATGAGAATGGAAGCCCATATATAGAAATTCAAGTAATTCACCCATTAATAACTGCAAGGACTTTTAAATGAGAGTGAATACTTTAGGATATAATTATTTTGCAAAAAAATATTTTCTTATTCTGAAATACCAAATTCTGCACACTATATTATGATGTATGGATTACCAGAAGGGTGAAAGTGATAGAAATGATCATGGAATAAGTACTAATCTAAAAATATTATAAAATTTATTTAATTTTCATGAAATTATAAAATTATACTTCCTCTTGTTATGAAATATAATTTAACCACTATCCATCACTTTTCAAGAACTATAATAATTTTGATAAGTTCCAAAAGATTCAATTAGTCAATGGTTATCTTTTCTACAATAAATCTCTTACCAAAATAAAATAGAGGATTTTTATCATGATGAAAACCCAAGTTTCAAAAATTAAAGTGAAAATTAATTTTCTGTAAGGGATGACTTCTAGTTGAAAATCAATATAAATAATTAAATAATTGCAAAAATGATTTCAACATGAGATGATATCAGATACCACTTGTATTTGAGGTATTCATAGAGATATATAATGGTATATAAGAAAAACGTGTACTCCTCAACACTTGAATTGTTTTTTGAAATTTTCAGCACGTCCATTTATATTGAGCACAAGTAGAGTAATCTATATTGAGCAAAAACACACATTCAAAAAATTCGTCGAAGCAGTTTTGAAAATTGATTTGATAGACATAAAGAGAGTCAATGCTGATTGTTGTTTCAAAGTAGTTGACAATCTTTGTTTCGAAGATTCACTCAATTTGAAACCTTTATTTGGCTAATAAAAGTTTGATTTGGCTCACAACACGAGAGTTTTAGATGTTCAAAAATGCTACTTACCAAAATTGGTTTTAAGTCAATTTGTCAAATCAATCAAAAATTATACTTAAAATACCACAACTTGTTTGTGTAAAACAAATATTCTTTCTTAGTTACATATTGAATTTATTGTAGTTTTCATGACATTCCAAAGTGAATCAATAAAAACTAAAAACTAAAAAGTTGTAGCATTATCGGTTAGCTTTCCAGAACTTCTTGAATTTTACAAATCGGAGTTAAGAAGTTCAAGATATGGCAGAAATACTTCAACAATGTCGATGAAAACATAATTAACAATATGTGAACAAAATTGAGTTAAGAGATCATACCTCACTTTCCTTCGATGCCATGATATCCAAAATGTAATGATCTCCATCTAATCTTTATGGTCTAAGGAACATTTAAAATTTAGTTTACCAATCGCCTAGAACAACTCAAAATCTATCTCCATCAAATTTGTTCCTTAGCCCACTTATGTGTCTAAATTTTGGAGAAGGCAAGTGGTCTAACTAAGGATGTAGGACCACTATTATTATCTATTGAAATCTTTGGTACCCAAATTTGTCTATATAACAAACCGTTAGCATCTACAATTGTACCCTTGGGAATCCAAATTTGTTTAAATTTCAAACCATTTATATTCGTACTTTTTGCAATCCATATTTGTTTAACGTACGGTTTTGTGTTTGTATATATTTCGAAAATTATTCTTGCTATGTCCAATATTTCCACACTTTATGCATTTGGGTATCACACTTTTCCCATTAACAGTGTTATTAGTCATTTGTTCATATTTTGACACTTTCGCAAATCCAAATCCTTTCCTTTTATTCACGAAGTGTTGATTCTCTAAGAGCATATTAAATGATTATTCTCTAGTGAAAAATTTCCGAGCAATCAACTCAAGTTTATTAACTTTGGATTTTAAAAGTTTATTTTCATTTATTAGCTTCGGAAAACAACTAATGGTACTATCTCTCTTTTCAAAATTATTCATTTTCAAGCCCATATTTTCATTTTCAAGCTCTCTAATTTTAGTCTTAATTTCTAGCATCTTAGTTTCATAGAGTTGGAGTTTTTTAAATTCAATTTTTTCAAAATCCTTGATTTTTTCAATCTCCTTTTCAAAATCATAATTTAATCGAATAATTTTGATTTGCTCAAAATCACGTTTTCTTTTTCAAGGGTTTTGAAATTTTCGTTGACCTCATTTAATTTCTTTTCAAAAATCGCACATTTTGAACTTTCCGACCTCTTAAAACTACCCAACTCTTTTTGCAAAATATTATTTTTACAAATCAACTCAGTTTTGTTCTTCTCCCGAATTAAAATTTCGTTTTCTAACTTTTGAAAGTTTTCATGAAAACAGGAAAATTCTTTTTCATAGTCCAAACACCTTTTGCAATTAGAATTTTTATTTTTCTTAATATTTTTAAGCTCATTTGCCAAATCATTATTTTTCTGATGCAGTTTAGATTGTTCCCTTTTCAATTTATTATTTTTCATCTCAAGAGCTTCATTATTTTCAATTAATTTTCGGCACAAGAGAACTAATCATTGAATGAAAAATCACTTATCTCATCGGCTATTGAATCTTCATCACTGCTGTCTTTTGGAAATCCTGTCAAGCACGTTTCTTTAACTGAGTCGATTGTGGAGGATTTCTCACCGCTGTTGACTTTTGCACCATATATTGCATCAAAAGTATTCCAGATTTCCTGTGCACTTTCACAATGAGAGATATGGTTAAAATTATCTCGATTAATATGAGAATATAGTATATGCATAGCAAGAGGATTAATCGAAGTATTTTCTTGTCTACTATATCACACCCATTTTCAATAATATCCCAACATTTAGATTTAACGGATTTTAAATAAAATTCCATTTTAAACTTCCAATTTAAAAAATTCGTTCCATCAGAAATAGGGGGAATAATACTGGACTGACTCTCGCTAGATTTGCAACTAGGGTTAGACATCTATGCTATTAACCTTGCTCTGATACCACTTGTTTTTCACCCTAGAGGAGGGGGGTGAATAGGGTGTACTAATAAAAATTAATGTGGAAATAAAAAATAAAACATAAAACAAAGTAGAAAAGATCACACACAGTTTTATCCAGCTTCGGCAATAACCTGCCTACGTGCTGCCCCCAAGGTTTCTACTAGAAATTAGACAATCAGACGCATACAAACACACGTAAACTCATCACACCCACTAACTCGATTAACCTAAATCTAAGCTCAAAACCCTGCCACAACTCAGCCACTGAGTTGCAAATTCTCAAACTAAGCCCCGTAGTTTGTATATAGCTACACAACTAGAAAGTTACACAATTTAAAGGAAATTACAAATAAAACTAACTAAACAAAACCCTATAAAAAATGAAGCCTAATAAAAAAGATAAAACCAGCCCAATAGGTAATAAAAAAACTGTTTTTCTTTTGTTCATGTATTCTCTTGACTGATCTTTTGGTACTCTCCAAAATTAGGGTTTTGCTTCAAATTAAAGTTGCCACTACAAATGATCGATTGCAGTGATTCTTTTGCTTTGATTGGCTTCATCAATCGACCCATGGCTTTTATAGTTCGCGGCTGCTTCAATTGTATCGAGCTCGAATGCTAGTTTGAATTGGTATGTGATTTCCCCCTTTTGGATTATGCTCGACTTCTGATTTGAGTTTTTGATTTGTTTTTGATTTGTTCTAGGTATGCTCTCTGGATTTTTGTCTCGAACCCGAATGAATGCGGATGATGAATTTTGGGTTTAATTTATAAGGGTGAAAACCCTATACGTTCGTTCGTATATATTGGTTTGAATTCTTCAATTGATTTGCTCGGCCATTCGATTTTTGCTTGAATGATTTGATGATTTTTGACTTGTTCATTTCATACGTGTTAATCCATGAATTTGAATTTTGCACCGTTCTTTTCTTCTATGACTTTGGCATTTGAATTTGATCCTCTCTATACTACTATGACTTATTCTTCATTCACTGTGACTATTTCTTTGTTCTGGTTCTCTGGCTATGACTTGTTCATTGCTTGCTTATCCATATGACCTCTAATTGAATTTCTTTAGACTTGTTTAAATGTATGACCCACGGCTTGAGATAAACTTGACTTTCTGACTTGTTCATCAGTGACTTGCTGTTCCATTCTTTGTTGGCAATTGAATTAGAGATAACCTTGACTTGTTAACCTCTGTGACTTTAAACAATTTTCAGAATTTTTAGTTGACCACTTCAACACTGTTTTGTTTGACCAAAACAGCTCCTTGACTTTATTTTTCGAACTGCTACTGATACTATGCTTTGATCATGTCATGTGCACTTGTGTGTGTCACCATGTATATACATACATACATACATACATATGTATGTGTGTATATATGTGTTGTGATTTGCTCGAGTTTAATTTGTCCCTGTGCATGTGCTAGTTGCTGTCATGTTTCATTTGAAGTCATGGCTGGTCGAATCTTCATGTGTACACTTCTAGTGCTCTTTAGTATTGCAGGCTTGTTCCATATTTTCATGTTGGTTCCTGAGTATTGCTTTGAGTTGAATTGACCCTGCGCACGAGCATACTTGCTGTTTGCCTCTGAGTTTTGGAGCCTGGTCTTGTTTTGTGTTTGCATTGTGTGGTTCCTAAGTTGCTTCGAGTTAAACTGCCTAGTTGCTTCGAGTCTGGTTGCATGTGTGGATTTGCATTCATGTTGATCTTCATTTATGTTGACTGGTTGCATTTCCTTGTATGTTGGTTAAGTCTTCATGAATCTGTTTGTATTTTTAGTTGACTTGCTGTCATTTGGAGTACTTGCTTTCTGATGAACTTATATTCTCTGGCATCAATTCTGTCCTTGTGCACTTGTTTTCATGTGTTCATCCCTACATACCTGAAATGATATATGTGTGTTCATACATGTATGCTGGTGCCTTGTTGAGTATGATCTGATCATGTTGGTGTACTCTAAAGTCTGGTTGCATGAACATATTGTTGCATTTGGTGTTTTCATGTGCTCACTTGAGTTGAATCTAGTTCTTGACTTTGGTTTGACCTTGTGCTCACTTGTCCCTGCAATTTTAACAAGCAAGTGTATATCGGTGTGCACGACCTTGTGGCACGTACAGTGATACACTATGCATGTCACAAGCTATTCGTGTAAGATGAATTGAAAGAAAATAATGACGAACAACCCAAATAACCGAGGCAAATAATATTTTCAAACACACACTTCATTTTGTACTGCAAAATATTTCAATTTCAATTTTACTACGTCAGTGTTTTTTTGCAGATAATTCAGAGGCTGGAACAGAGTTGAAGATCAGATACGAGTGATGAGTGAATATGAAGTGAGGTGAAATTGTAAAGTGAAAATTGTGTTGTAATTGAAACTTGTATTCGAAATTGAAAATTTGTAAATGTAGTGAGAGCTCAAATTTGTACTATTTGAATTTGTAATAAAATATTTGTTTGAATAAAAAATTTGTTTAAATAAGAAATCTGAGTTATTTATTTTATTCAACAAAAATTTATTTAATTATGTGGAAAAATAAAATAGTACAATAACAAATACATTTAAACGAATATATATATGTTTATTATCATTAAACAAAAATCATAAGCTATTGTATTCTACATAATATTCTCTAGACTACTCCAAATCAAGATATTTTTTTCAAACCACGTAGAATTCCAGTGGCTACAACTTTCATTTGAATTACTCTTTCAAATTTCGAATATTTTTGGGTCAAAAATACATTTTTTTTCTGACTCATTTTCGGACCCATATCTTCAAGCCCCAAAATAGCACTCCTTCTTTTGACCATATCACCCTCAAAACTAATCAAAATTGAGTGATTATTTTTTAAAAATAGTAAGGAAAAGAATTTTCAAGAAGCTTTCTTTAAGACACTTTACAAAATTCCAAGAGTAACATAGCCAAATATCAAGGAGAAGATGACCCATTTTCGAGTTAATTTTTTTAGTTTCCCAAGCTTTGCAAGTTCTAAAGTATTTCAAGTTTCAGAAAAGATTTGGAAAGCTTTATGGTGAGTAAATTCTTAACTTTTTTGTAAAGAATATTCTTTTATATATATATTGGTGAGATGGTTATATATATAATGTTGTTGGTTGGATTATGGTATAGTTTGGATGATATGCATGTTGCTAATATGTAGTTTGGCATTAGATTTGAAAATAATGGTTTGAGCGATATGTTTGGCTATAAAGTTGTGATCATTGATGTGATATGGTAATGTTGTGATTTGGTACACACAAATATGCTTGAATTGTGGTTGAATGGTTTAGAGTTTGGAACTTGAGATGTTAAAAGGGTTTGAGATCCATTTTCAAAAATCAAACGGTTTACTAGTTTGGTTTATAAAATGTTTCCATTTTAGTTTCTAACTTTGGTTTATGATTTCAAAATCCTTTCTCTTTTTGTTTAAAAGGAAGTAAAGGTGAAAAGACGAAGTTTGGATGATAACGTAGAAAAGTAATTCTAAGTTATTGCATCCATAGCGATAGTAGCTATGGATGCAATTCGGAAAATTTAAACAATTTTCAAGTTTTAAAGCGATTCTTTTAATAATTTTGAGAAACCATTTTCAAACTTAATTAGCAAGTATAAAAGTTAATTATTGCTTAATTAAGTATGTTTGATAATTAGTTAATTTATTAATTAAGGATAATTATTTATTAATTAATTAATTAGTAATTAAGTTAGGTGATTAGTAAGTAATTAGTCATAATTAAGTAAGTTAATGATTAATTAATTAAGAATTTTTCATTAATGATCAATCAAGTTGAAACTAATCAAGTTTAATTATTTTAATTATTATTTAATTAGGGTTAATTATTGAATTTATTTAAAGGTTAATTATTTCCTTAATTATTACTTAATTAGAGTTAATTATTGATAAATGTTATTTAATTAAAGTTTAATTATTAGTTTACATTTAAGTTAATTAAGATTAATAATGATTGACATAAGAGTTTACTTGTAATTAATTATTTTAAAGAAGTTTAAAGTTTAAATCCTTTATCTTCCAAGAATAAAAGTGGTTAAAGGGAACTTCTTTTCAAAGATGATTTTGAATATAAGGGATTCAAGTGTCGATACCATAAAGGAACCATATAACTGTGAATGAGTTATGATGTAAATAGTTTGATTGTGTGGACATGTGATAGCAGAATAAATCACTGTTCTACTATAATGTTACTGTTGTTTGTGTACATGTGTTTTAACAGAACAAATTCCCATTCTACTATAAATGGATTGAATTGCTTGGACATCTATTTAGCAGAATAAATCACCATCTTGCTATTATGTTATTTGGACATGTATATGCCGGTGTTTATATTGATATGTTATTCCTTGTTTTGGATATGAATTGAATTTACATACCTATTGACCTATATAAATAACTGTTAAGTGAATTGAAATTGAATGGTAACTAAAGTTAGTACCATTGGGATTGCTAAGCCTCTTTTGAATTTATAAAGTGGGTTTTTGAATTAACTTAGGTTCTTTAACCAAATTTGGTTTTAAAGTTTATAAATGATTTTCAAGTTATACTATTGTTTAATAAAGGTATTTATAAGTAATAAATTGTTTATAAAAGGAGTTATTACTAAATAAAAGGGTTTTCCTAAAGTGTTTCACAAATGATATTTTATAAAGGAGTTTTTACAAAGGAGTTATAAAGGAAATTTTATAAAGAGTTTAAAAATAAAGGAAAGATTTATAAATTATTTTAGATATTAGCAAAGAGTTTTATAAATTAACTTGGGAATTTATAAAAGTGAGTTATAAATTTATTTGGAAGTTTATAAGTTATTTGAATTATGAAGTGAGCTTTTAAAAAGAGAATTGTTATAAAGGATAAGAGGTTTGGTTTTATAGTAAGTAATGCTTTTAAAAAAAGGGAACTTGAAAGGAGGAATTTTATAAATGTTTTGATAATATACTTATACCCCAAAGATAAGTATAAATATTTTCCAAGTAAAAAGGGGAAGTAGGGGTTTTGGGAATAGTATTGTGTAAAGATATTTTGATCAAGTTGTATAAAGTGATTTTATTAATTAAAGATTAATTGATAAAAGCTTACTGGATCCCATATGGAATTGAATCAATGTTTGAATGATTGTTCATTTGATGGTTAAATAACCGACTATCAAAAATCTGGACCTAAACGTAACTTTGGAAATATCTAGGAGAAACACGTGAGTTATATGGCACAGTCATCTCCAATGATGTTGTATTGTGCGTATAAATCTCGTTTCGTTCTTCTAGGATAAATGATAAGGAAATCCACAAATGGTTAGGAGGTGAACTACACTCTTATTTTTATCTGCTTATTTCCTAAAGAACCGGGGATGAGTTTACCGGAAACTATCGTAAGTTGTGTCGAAGAGGCCGGGATCAGATATGTTATCCGAAAACCATTTCGATCCAACTCAAGCGTTTCGAAATTAAGACATCTTGAAGAGTATGGAATAGAAGACAGAGCCATTGAAGTGCAAGGGCTACTTGCTATTAGTCCTGAGGATTATTCCAAAATGGATGTAGTAGAAGTAGTGCCTTCGGTTTGTCCTTATCCTAGACAACTTGTATGGATGAATGCTAGCACTGCATTACTGGCTGGAGGGCAGTGTTGCCATTCCAAGTGGGATTGCTATTCAAAAAGGTAAAACATAGCCTCAAGCCTTGTAACGACCCAGTATTTTCAACCATTCGCATCCATTATAAGTGTATAGGTAGACACTCATGCAGGAGTTGAATTGCTCAAAATACCACGTTGTAAATAAAATTTGGCAAAACTCAGCATATACAGTAAATAAAAAAAATTACAGATCACAAACACAGAGTGATATAACAATACTGCAGCGGAAACAAAGGATAGTAGTTCATGAAGCTACTATATATATATATATATATAACAGAGTTAAACAAGATACAGTAGAGGTCTCGAATACAATAGATGTCTCAATACAATAATCAAATACAAGATCTGAATACATCACTGGAATCAACAGAATAACTGAAAGCAGGATCGATAGATTGCTGGATCTCCAAGCGAAGCTCCAACTCCAAAGGCGAGTCTCAAATGCTGTATCACTCGGTCTGACCCGAGCGTAAAGCAAAACACAAAACACTCGAGTCAGGATTAACATTCTTATATTAATAAATCCAACTCAAGTGAAATATCAACTGAAATACAAGTAACTTAAAGGATGTTTGGGATAACCATCCTCTAAGGATCCGTTAAACTATTTACTATGTAGTAATATTCGCTATTATAATAGTGTTAAGTAAAGTATAATCATATCGGAAAATAGCGTTAAGGGGATGGAGAACCTTAACGCGGTCGGATCTTAAAATCATTATCGTAGTAAAGCTCGATATGGTAGGTGACACGGCACAACTAGGCAATGCCAGGGTAGATATACCAATTACGCACACGGACTGATGGATACGCATAGCAGCCACTACCGTTCCACCTCGAACAACATTCCCAAATCGGAGGATGGCCATCTAGTCAAATCACAAGTAAGAGTATAATATCGAAGAAATGCGTCCGAGAAGAGGTGCTACCTCACTGGTCCGAGATCGCTCCTGTTTTAGCCACCTTATGCCAACTCACGGGAGTTGGGTCCACGTAACATACCTTAAGAACGTCGCCACCATCCTACTTCATTCTGGAATCTCCACCGCGTACACGGTTGACAAAGTGGTTTTCGGTATCGACAGAGAGTATGTCCATATCCGATCCCGGTCTCTTTGCCAACCAATCGTTATTATAACACCGTGGTCGTTTCAAAATAGTTTATACTTCAAACCAAAACCATTATCATTTCAAAACCCAATTTAATACGATATCATTTCACTTCAAATATCCATTTTCAAAATCATATTACTTTCCAAAATTTTAATGTTTTCAAAATCATAACACTTTCCTTTTAAACAGTTTAGACATTAAAATTCCGTTATAAAATAAATTAGCTTCCTCAAATTTCACAAATCGATTCAAATTAACTTGAATTCCAAAAGTTTAATTTAATCAAATCTCAAATCATCAGTTTCAACACGATTAGCTTCTAAATAAACCATTTCAAATTATCGATTTCAAATACATATCTTGGTCCATAAGATAAGTCATTTCAATTTTAATATATTTCAAAGCTTTAAATATTCAACATTTCAAAACTAAATTCAGTAAATTTATATACATATCAAATTCATTTTACAATTATTTAGTTTGAAATATTAACTTAACATTTTCATAACATTTGAATACAATTTAAATTTACAATTTAAATAAACAAAATATCTCATTTAAATATTTATACGTTTGGAATATCCATTTAAGTCACCTTTTCAAATTTCAAGTTGTAAATCACTTCTTTAAATTTCAAATTCAATACATTTCAAATCAGACTTATTTAAATATAATTCTTAAATAAATACAATTTCAATCAATTTCAAATCATTACAAATTCTATATTTAAAAATATAGATATTAAATACTTAAACATATTATTTATCAACTTTATTAAATCAACTTTAATAAATCTTTAAAAATCAATATTAATCAAAACCATATATTTCTTTTCAAAACCATAGAAATCATTTTCAAAACGTTTATATATAGACCAACGGTGCCTGTATATAATTTTCTATCCTATGGTCAAGTGATACGGATATTTATCATTTCAATCCGCAATTTAAAACATATTCGGGTATATATCTTTTCAACCCGAAATCCCAAATTCAATTCAATTGAAAATCGCTTGGGTTTATCATTTCAACCCATAACGATTTCCTCCTACTCTACAGATCGTTCGGGTATGTATCATTTCAACCCATAGTGATTCTATACTAACAGGGAACTTGCAGAGTGATAATAGATATGACAATAATATAACCACAGTAACAGGCGTATATCAACAACATAAATAACAGATAATGGTGTCAGATGTCACAGGTGAACAGATACAGATAATGACATGTATAACAATGTAAATAACTAACATCAGCATATTTCAATTTATATTTCAATTGAAATCAAATTTAATAAATATAAGAATATTAATCGTGAGTGATTGCTCACCTTTCGAGGCTAGAGAAAATTGACACAGAAATGAACTACGAATCCAGAGCAAAGTGAGATGGGTACGAATTTGATGAAGGAACAGGCATGACAGACCCAAAAGCTGATAAAATGGGAATCGATGAGAACCGATCAGAATTATTTTTGCTATAACTGAAAATATATACATTATTTATATATTTCAAAAATCATTTGTTTACAAATATATATACTTAAAATAATAATCAATACACATAATTCAAGTAAATATATCAAAGAATTTATATACATATACTTAATATAAATATGTACATAAATGTTTTATATTCATATTCAAACAATCATACTATATAAAGTTTTTATATGAAACCCCTTATATACTTTTTTTTCCAAACAGTATACGTATTCAAAACCAACTCATATATATATAACTAACATATACTTACATATATAACTAACAGATTTCAACTTATTTTCTCCACTTTATAAACTAAAAAGAAACATATTTGGATATAAACACATGAGTTAGTCATATAAAATAATCTATAAAATACATATATAAACTGACAAAATATATAACTTACTAACAGAGCAACTAACCATAACCAAATGTAATACATCTACTAACTCAAACCGACCATATAAATTTATATTAAAACACCTTATAAATATAACCTTTATATTGTAGAAATAAAATAATATATATACAGTAAACATATATACTACTACCTGATATATATATATATAGATTGGTCAAAAGCTTTAGAACACAAAAAAAACAAAATAGCTCGAAAACAACCTTTCAAAACATATATACATACGTATATACAGCAATATATTTATATATATAGGTTCCTACGTAACAATATATTATAGTATACAGTTGTTAAATACCAACAGATTGCTTATATAGGCTTCTATACAGTGCAAAACAGGTCATAAAGATTTCTGTATAAACTTTTATATACAATAAATATCACATAAAAATCTGATAAATAGAATATGGAAACAACAGCACTACACTATATATTACTCTGTGTATAAAACTTATAACTTATATAACTTATGTATAAAACTTATACGTACAATCTATATTTTTACACATATAAACAAACAGCATTTGCAAATTTTAAACTTACCTATATATATACACCAACTGAGAATAAAATTTAGACTCATAATACTCTTAGCATATATATATAGCATATAAGTATACTTTGAAATTTAACAGCTTGGCTTTAGATAACCAAGTATATCTTACTGGATCACTATATCTAAGTATACTTATATATAAAAGCTTTTGAATATACATATCAATAACAGAGAAACAGTGAAATGGAATTTGAAAATACTTTGGACAGCAGATCATCTAAAACTTGGGTACACAATATATATATGAATATCATTATATATGTAGACAATATCAAACTCTTGTACAAAAATCTAGATATATATATATAGAACAACGTATTATCTTACATAAATACACCTATATACTAATAAACAACTGTAAACATTTATATACACTCACGTATATCTCTATATATATAATATAAGCATACCTATACAATAACTCGGCACAGGATGAATCAGGGAAAACCGAGCTAGTGGAAGAGGGAAGCTAGGCTGGTCGATCTTGTTAGTGTGGGGAAAGAAGGGAAGGCCGAAGTGGGTTGCTCGACTTGGCTGTCTTGTTGAGGTCGAAGCTAGAACAGCTATGGAGATAAGGCCTGGGCTGTAGCGTGGGAGGCTACGGGTTGCCGAGGTCAGGGAGATGGGGCGGGTTTGGTGGCCGTAGGCCGTGGTAGGGATGAAGCGAATGGGTCGAGAGGGGTTCCGTGGAAGCTTGGGGAGGATGATCTTGGGTAGGCTGTTGTACACGTGGTGGGTGGAGGGAGGTATGGCTGCACGCTAATCGACGTGATGGGGAAGATGTCTGGAGATGTGGGTTTCGAGGCTGGTCTCGGTTGAAGTGTAGGTGGTGAGGCCGGTTGAAGGCTTGCGGTTCTCAAGTGTAGGTGTGGAAAATGGAGATGGTGACTGTTACATCAGGGGCTTCAATCATAATATATATAAACTTAGATATAATATTTTATATCTTCTCAAAAGAACAATTGAAGACTCAAATGGAAAAGGTACAGGCAACAAACGAAAGAGAACAAATTGTTGCAAAAGAAAGTAAGGTACTGAAGCCACTTATTATAAATTAAATATTGAACAGTTCAAAAGGAAACAAAAGGACAGAAAGAAAAAAAGGAACGTGGAAAGACCAAATCAACGTAATATATTTAATTTATTTGAGGAGAAACGGTAGGGTAGGAATAAAAATAGGTTGAATTGTTCAGAGGCTTTAATGTAGGAGCACGCTAGAAATTTTGAACTGAAGGAAGGAGTAAAGTCAGGAATTTTTGGTACCGTTACAACGAACCGTTTTATTATTTCCGTCGCGTACCGGACCTCAAAATAAAGAAATAAATATACCGCTGAGATCGGCACGACGAGACGATCAAAACGGTATACAAATATTGGTGGTACGATCATTCGATCAAAAGTCGATAATCGGCACCGAAAATGCTGCTATTCAGCCAGAATTAAGGTAAACGGAGTAATAGACATCCAAATTTGACGAAACGAAAGATGACGTCTCACTTAGAAGATGATTTACAAATTTTCTATGTAAAAATATTCAGGTTTGGAAAACATTTTATTATCACCAATTTTAACTGATTAAATCGAAGTAAATTTACGCGTGAAATAAATTTTCATATTTTCGGACGAAAATTTACCAGTTGCTATGTTTAATTAGACGCATTCCAAATATCAAATTTATATTTCAAAATTTTATCGTTTAAAATTTCACACAAATTCAATTAATTAAATAAATAAAACCACTGAAATTTACGGGTCGTTACACTCTCCCCCACTCAAAACTTTTCGTCCCCGAAAAGGAAGGAAGTAGGAGAATGGAAACAACCATAAGGAAAAATAGATTAAAAGACAAGATAAGACTATTAATTTGAACCATATAATTTTAAATTAAACTAATTAATATTTAACAATTTGATTTAATCCACTAAGTTCACTTAAGTTAAATCAATTCATCTATTTCTGAATTCATTACCTTATGTCTAGTCATTCTCAATTAACAATTTCTAAATCATCAAATTTGTATAATCATTTATTATACTCATGTTTTATTCAACAAATTTACTTCTTTTATTCTCAATTATTATTAACTTTATTCCACTTAATATATCTTACCATATATATT
Source organism: Allium fistulosum (assembly GCA_030737815.1). Classification (NCBI taxonomy): domain Eukaryota; kingdom Viridiplantae; phylum Streptophyta; class Magnoliopsida; order Asparagales; family Amaryllidaceae; genus Allium; species Allium fistulosum. Next base: position 535,853,224 of record CM060901.1, on the reverse strand, counting down.
TAAACCATATAAATTAATGTAAACCATATAAATTTCAATTTAAATTAATTTATATTCAATAATTGACTCTAAATTCAAGGTATTTCCATAGGTTAATCTAATTTCAATTTTATTAATTCCTTCAAAACAAATTTATTTGTCTCATCTTATTATCTACTTAACTTATAATTCTATTTATTTCAATTGATATTTATACTAAATTTTAAGTGTATAACATTTATTATAACCACTCAAATTTTACTTATAAATTTCATTATATTGTATATTATTCAATTACCTTTTTAACTTCTGAAATTTTAGGTAAGTTATGCTAAGATGTAATTGAGTATTATACAAATAGGATTTTACAATTCAGTTATTCCTAGTTAACTATTTATCCAAGAATTTTGACTTTAGTTTATAATTGAAATCATCTTAAATCTAAAATTTAAGAATTTAAATCTCCGATTTACTTCAAACAATTTAGAGATATATATAATATATTTATATCAAATCAAATTAAATTTTAAAATCAGATACCTGTATATATATATATCAAATTATACTGAAGAAATTCAAATCGAATATTTTTTTTTCCAAAACAAAAACGTCGCAAAGCTACAGAATGTTTTCTCCTCTTCGAAACTCGAAAATGAATGTCGATGATGCGGCCGTCATCACCGAAATTATTTTCCAGCGACAAAGAGAAGAGCACTGGTTTAAACATTTAAAATTCTTTGAAAACCATTTTATTCGAAAATACTTAAAATAATATACATTTTAAGACTTTAAAACAAAGTTTGAAATCACCAGAAATTTAATTCTTAAATTCTCAATTTAAATTCATTTCAATTCCAAATAAATTTATAAACAATAGTCATTTTGCAATAGTCAATGACTTACAAACAATAAAATGAAAATCAAATATTATCATTTTCAACAACCAAATTATTTAACTTTTAACTCTAGAAAATTTTCTTATATATTTATAATATAATCATACCAATTTATTTCATTTATCAATTTGAAAAATTATTTTGTGTCAGTTTGCTCTATTCAAGTGTTTTGGAAATCCTATCGATAGCGTTGATCAAACGAATCGATCGGAAATCCAAACCAACATCAACAACTCAAACAACACAATATATAAAACATTTTAATATTAATACAAATACCAATACACTCCCTCACACGATGATTCCAGAATTGGATTCCGACAAAAGGATAGAGATCCAAATATAGAGGGACTCTAATCAAAAAGAATTCTAATCTAAAGTAGATAGGCTCGAAACGAAGGTTAGATGATTGCATTTCAAACAGGAAGATGGATAAAGTTGTATAAATCGCGGCCAACCTTAACCGGGTCAACTGTGACTTCATAGATAAGATCGATGTAGAATTCTGAAGCAAATCGATATTCGATTACCAGAGGTAGAATTCGGGTGTAGCATAAGATAGCAGCATCGTAAACCGAGGATACAGAAATCTCCGGTGAATCAATACTGATTGTAAAGGAGTTTCACCCCAGTACAAATTATTCGAAGATTGGCGAGACCGCCAATTTATTATAGAGATCATTTGAAGTGGAGTTATGGGATATTCCAGAATCAAAAGACACGAATGGGGAGACACGAATGGACTTTGGAACCGAAGTGAACGTTCCAAAATTCAAAGGAACTGAGTCAAAGAAGAAGGAATTCAAGCTTGAACGAAAGTGATTCTGTAATTGAATTTACTACATATGCTGAGTTTTGCCTAAAACCTCGTTCTGATACCACCTGTAACGACCCAGTATTTTCAACCATTCGCATCCATTATAAGTGTATAGGTAGACACTCATGCCGGAGTTGAATTGCTCAAAATACCGCGTTGTAAATAAAATTTGGCAAAACTCAGCATATACAGTAAATTAAAAAAAATTACAGATCACAAACACAGAGTGATATAACAATACTGCAGCGGAAACAAAGGATAGTAGTTCATGAAGCTACTATATATATATATAACAGAGTTAAACAAGATACAATAGAGGTCTCGAATACAATAGATGTCTCAATACAATAATCAAATACAAGATCTGAATACATCACTGGAATCAACAGAATAACTGAAAGCAGGATCGATAGATTGCTGGATCTCCAAGCGAAGCTCCAACTCCAAAGGCGAGTCTCAAATGCTGTATCACTCGGTCTGACCCGAGCGTAAAGCAAAACACAAAACACTCGAGTCAGGATTAACATTCTTATATTAATAAATCCAACTCAAGTGAAATATCAACTGAAATACAAGTAACTTAAAGGATGTTTGGGATAACCATCCTCTAAGGATCCGTTAAACTATTTACTATGTAGTAATATTCGATATTATAATAGTGTTAAGTAAAGTATAATCATATCGGAAAATAGCGTTAAGGGGATGGAGAACCTTAACGCGGTCGGATCTTAAAATCATAATCGTAGTAAAGCTCGATATGGTAGGTGACACGGCACAACTAGGCAATGCCAGGGTAGATATACCAATTACGCACACAGACTGATGGATACGCATAGCAGCCACTACCGTTCCACCTCGAACAACATTCCCAAATCGGAGGATGGCCATCTAGTCAAATCACAAGTAAGAGTATAATATCGAAGAAATGCGTCAGAGAAGAGGTGCTACCTCACTGGTCCGAGATCGCTCCTGTTTTAGCCACCTTATGCCAACTCACGGGAGTTGGGTCCACGTAACATACCTTAAGAACGTCGCCACCATCCTACTTCATTCTGGAATCTCCACCGCGTACACGGTTGACAAAGTGGTTTTCGGTATCGACAGAGAGTATGTCCATATCCGATCCCGGTCTCTTTGCCAACCAATCGTTATTATAACACCGTGGTCGTTTCAAAATAGTTTATACTTCAAACCAAAACCATTATCATTTCAAAACCCAATTTAATACGATATCATTTCACTTCAAATATCCATTTTCAAAATCATATTACTTTCCAAAATTTTAATGTTTTCAAAATCATAACACTTTCCTTTTAAACAGTTTAGACATTAAAATTCCGTTATAAAATAAATTAGCTTCCTCAAATTTCACAAATCGATTCAAATTAACTTGAATTCCAAAAGTTTAATTTAATCAAATCTCAAATCATCAGTTTCAACACGATTAGCTTCTAAATAAACCATTTCAAATTATCGATTTCAAATACATATCTTGGTCCATAAGATAAGTCATTTCAATTTTAATATATTTCAAAGCTTTAAATATTCAACATTTCAAAACTAAATTCAGTAAATTTATATACATATCAAATTCATTTTACAATTATTTAGTTTGAAATATTAACTTAACATTTTCATAACATTTGAATACAATTTAAATTTACAATTTAAATAAACAAAATATCTCATTTAAATATTTATACGTTTGGAATATCCATTTAAGTCACCTTTTCAAAATTCAAGTTGTAAATCACTTCTTTAAATTTCAAATTCAATACATTTCAAATCAGACTTATTTAAATATAATTCTTAAATAAATACAATTTCAATCAATTTCAAATCATTACAAATTCTATATTTAAAAATATAGATATTAAATACTTAAACATATTATTTATCAACTTTATTAAATCAACTTTAATAAATCTTTAAAAATCAATATTAATCAAAACCATATATTTCTTTTCAAAACCATAGAAATCATTTTCAAAACGTTTATATATAGACCAACGGTGCCTGTATATAATTTTCTATCCTATGGTCAAGTGATACGGATATTTATCATTTCAATCCGCAATTTAAAACATATTCGGGTATATATCTTTTCAACCCGAAATCCCAAATTCAATTCAATTGACAATCGCTTGGGTTTATCATTTCAACCCATAACAATTTCCTCCTAGTCTACAGATCGTTCGGGTATGTATCATTTCAACCCATAGTGTTTCTATACTAACAGGGAACTTGCAGAGTGATAACAGATATGACAATAATATAACCACAGTAACAGGCGTATATCAACAACATAAATAACAGATAATGGTGTCAGATGTCACAGGTGAACAGATACCGATAATGACATATATAACAATGTAAATAACTAACATCAGCATATTTCAATTTATATTTCAATTGAAATCAAATTTAATAAATATAAGAATATTAATCGTGAGTGATTGCTCACCTTTCGAGGCTAGAGAAAATTGACACAGAAATGAACTACGAATCCAGAGCAAAGTGAGATGGGTACGAATTTGATGAAGGAACAGGCATGACAGACCCAAAAGCTGATAAAATGGGAATCGATGAGAACCGATCAGAATTATTTTTGCTATAACTGAAAATATATACATTATTTATATATTTCAAAAATCATTTGTTTACAAATATATATACTTAAAATAATAATCAATACACATAATTCAAGTAAATATATCAAAGAATTTATATACATATACTTAATATAAATATGTACATAAATGTTTTATATTCATATTCAAACAATCATACTATATAAAGTTTTTATATGAAACCCCTTATACTTTTTTTTTCCAAACAGTATACGTATTCAAAACCAACTCATATATATATAACTAACATATACTTACATATATAACTAACAGATTTCAACTTATTTTCTCCACTTTATAAACTAAAAAGAAACATATTTGGATATAAACACATGAGTTAGTCATATAAAATAATCTATAAAATACATATATAAACTGACAAAATATATAACTTACTAACAGAGCAACTAACCATAACCAAATGTAATACATCTACTAACTCAAACCGACCATATAAATTTATATTAAAACACCTTATAAATATAACCTTTATATTGTAGAAATAAAATAATATATATACAGTAAACATATATACTACTACCTGATATATATATATATATAGATTGGTCAAAAGCTTTAGAACACAAAAAAAACAAAATAGCTCGAAAACAACCTTTCAAAACATATATACATACGTATATACAGCAATATATTTATATATATATGTTCCTACGTAACAATATATTATAGTATACAGTTGTTAAATACCAACAGATTGCTTATATAGGCTTCTATACAGTGCAAAACAGGTCATAAAGATTTCTGTATAAACTTTTATATACAATAAATATCACATAAAAATCTGATAAATAGAATATGGAAACAACAGCACTACACTATATATTACTCTGTGTATAAAACTTATAACTTATATAACTTATGTATAAAACTTATACGTACAATCTATATTTTTACACATATAAACAAACAGCATTTGCAAATTTTAAACTTACCTATATATATACACCAACTGAGAATAAAATTTAGACTCATAATACTCTTAGCATATATATATAGCATATAAGTATACTTTGAAATTTAACAGCTTGGCTTTAGATAACCAAGTATATCTTACTGGATCACTATATCTAACTATACTTATATATAAAAGCTTTTGAATATACATATCAATAACAGAGAAACAGTGAAATGGAATTTGAAAATACTTTGGACAGCAGATCATCTAAAACTTGGGTACACAATATATATATGAATATCATTATATATGTAGACAATATCAAACTCTTGTACAAAAATCTAGATATATATATATAGAACAGCGTATTATCTTACATAAATACACCTATATACTAATAAACAACTGTAAACATTTATATACACTCACGTATATCTCTATATATATAATATAAGCATACCTATACAATAACTCGGCACAGGATGAATCAGGGAAAACCGAGCTAGTGGAAGAGGGAAGCTAGGCTGGTCGATCTTGTTAGCGTGGGGAAAGAAGGGAAGGCCGAAGTGGGTTGCTCGACTTGGCTGTCTTGTTGAGGTCGAAGCTAGAACAGCTATGGAGATAAGGCTTGGGCTGTAGCGTGGGAGGCTACGGGTTGCCGAGGTCAGGGAGATGGGGCGGGTTTGGTGGCCGTAGGCCGTGGTAGGGATGAAGCGAATGGGTCGAGAGGGGTTCCGTGGAAGCTTGGGGAGGATGATCTTGGGTAGGCTGTTGTACACGTGGTGGGTGGAGGGAGGTATGGCTGCACGCTAATCGACGTGATGGGGAAGATGTCTGGAGATGTGGGTTTCGAGGCTGGTCTCGGTTGAAGTGTAGGTGGTGAGGCCGGTTGAAGGCTTGCGGTTCTCAAGTGTAGGTGTGGAAAATGGAGATGGTGACTGTTACATCAGGGGCTTCAATCATAATATATATAAACTTAGATATAATATTTTATATCTTCTCAAAAGAACAATTGAAGACTCAAATGGAAAAGGTACAGGCAACAAACGAAAGAGAACAAATTGTTGCAAAAGAAAGTAAGGTACTGAAGCCACTTATTATAAATTAAATATTGAACAGTTCAAAAGGAAACAAAAGGACAGAAAGAAAAAAAGGAACGTGGAAAGACCAAATCAACGTAATATATTTAATTTATTTGAGGAGAAACGGTAGGGTAGGAATAAAAATAGGTTGAATTGTTCAGAGGCTTTAATGTAGGAGCACGCTAGAAATTTTGAACTGAAGGAAGGAGTAAAGTCAGGAATTTTTGGTACCGTTACAACGAACCGTTTTATTATTTCCGTCGCGTACCGGACCTCAAAATAAAGAAATAAATATACCGCTGAGATCGGCACGACGAGACGATCAAAACGGTATACAAATATTGGTGGTACGATCATTCGATCAAAAGTCGATAATCGGCACCGAAAATGCTGCTATTCAGCCAGAATTAAGGTAAACGGAGTAATAGACATCCAAATTTGACGAAACGAAAGATGACGTCTCACTTAGAAGATGATTTACAAATTTTCTATGTAAAAATATTCAGGTTTGGAAAACATTTTATTATCACCAATTTTAACTGATTAAATCGAAGTAAATTTACGCGTGAAATAAATTTTCATATTTTCGGACGAAAATTTACCAGTTGCTATGTTTAATTAGACGCATTCCAAATATCAAATTTATATTTCAAAATTTTATCGTTTAAAATTTCACACAAATTCAATTAATTAAATAAATAAAACCACTGAAATTTACGGGTCGCTACAAGCCTCATCAACCTGGAATGACTTAAATCAGGGGAGATGCAACAAGGCTATGTGGGTAGCACCTATTAAGGTATGTCGTCACCCTTCTAGATACATATACATATTTATGGATTGGTTGTGCATGGGATCTCAATAAAAAAAAGGGTTGCAAAGCAACCAGGGTGATGACATATTCAGTACTATCTAGTAAGGGGTAGGCCAGTCTTGTGTTGATAGGGGACCTTTGCGAGGTCGTCGGTACATTTTCTAGACGTGTATGGTGATAGGTAGTACCTCAGTGCCTTGTCATAGTATGAAACCCAATCTCCAATACATGCCTTTACAGTTTTGATTATAGGGCCTAGTATGTTGGAATTTAATAATGGTAAAAATTAAGGCTATTTTCATGCAGTTATTTTGAATGCTTAAACATTATTATAATATCACTAGATTTTCTGTAAAATGTGTTTTGGTTATCGTAAGGTAAAAACCCGTCCGTGTTTATGTGTGGCATGGTCTTACTAGATACCTTTGATTTTAAAAGTGTTTTAAACATAATAATTCAGTTGTTTGAGTTTAGTAATACCAGACCCATGTCTGATCCGGAGTTTTATTTTATTTCCCTAATACTTTTGGGTGCTCAGATTTTTATGAGCAACCAAGTAGTTTAGGTTTTCTACGGATGCATTTTGGAGGAGCTGGGAGCAGGAGACTTCATCGATAGCTAGTTATTATCTTATTTGCGTTGTTTATATGTATATTGCATCAGCTAGGTAGGGACAGGCTGTTATAACCGTCCTAGGGTAGAATTTTTATTAGTATGACTCTGATGTATCATTTTGGAAATGAATTTGTAAAGAATTCTGTTGATTAATATATATTTTTCGGTTGCGTTGTGAGATTCTATGATTGTTTAGTTTCTTCTTATCTTCTATCTTCTTTCCCACAACGATCTGTCTTTCTGGCATTTGAATGCTCAGCACGCAATATAGTGGACGTATTAGTATCGATTTTTGAGGGTTGAAAACCCTGTTTGTTACACTGACAGCTACCCCCACCTACTCCAGGTGCCCAGGGCTACACCACCCGGATATGATTCTACGGTCTTCAATTGCCTACCTGGTATGTGACTATATCCACCTAATGTCCTCGTCAACTCGAGGACTCTTAGTCACAACCCGGATCACTACCCTTATGGTAATAGACTGTTGGCCTTCATGACTAAAGGGGCTAGGGTTACACCACTCTAAGGCTACTCCGCCTTTCTCTAAAATTTCATAATGCACATCTGAAATATAGTAAAAGTGTAACAGATCTGGGACGTGACCCCACGATCAAGCCTTAGGGCTGACACTAGCCATCTGGTTCCCACTAACTCTTAGCCATATCTTGGAGCACTTGACAACATACATATCGGTACACCCCCATAATTCGATCATTCATAATGCTCTACCCTAAGCATATATATACTTGCTCTACTCTGAGCATCACCTCATGTAAGTATAATCCTAGTTCCCATCACTTGAGTGACATCTACTTACAATGAATAACCGAAGAAGTATCACATCGACGTCCCATACCATCATGTGATGCTCAATCGTTTATTCACGGCTCATAAACTACACTCAATCTCTGCAATAATCTATATAACAAGTCCAATGAACAAATGGAGGAATATCACCGAATGCCCCATCCTAAATGGTATTATACTCCGTTTATTCAGATTTCTTGTCACACGGAATTAAAATAACAAATCAATATAAAAATTTCACAAATCCATATAGAAGGATGTCATCACCATATCATATCCAAATACTAACCAAATCTATATAAACGGTGAATCATTTATTATATTCAATATAAAAGAAAAGAGAAATCAGATAAGTATAATAAAATTAATAATCAAATGTATATATAGAACAATCAAATCATTATTTAATAATAAATTGTTTTATTATTGAAATTCACTTTAAAATACCCAAAATATTAATTAGAAAATATTTCTTATCTTCTATAGATTTATAATCTTTAAACAATTAATTAAAACCAAATATAAAATATTCTTAATTTAAAGTAAAACTTTTCTTTAATCAATTTTTTATTCCAGAACTAACAAAACTAGAAAAACTTAAAAAACACTTATATATGTATGTATATATAATTCCACATCATTTATATAATAAACAAAAATTAAAGATTTAAACTCTATAATTTACTTTCAAACCTTGTTTGTATATATAAAGCATTCAAAATTACTTAACTAATCAAAAGTAGCTTATAGAGATTCCATGAAGAAATTCAATTTTGAAATAAATTTATAAACTTCCAAATAAATTATAATTATTTCAAACCATAAAATATATTCGAAATCTTCAGTTTAAACTAAACTAACTAAAATTAAAACATTTTCCATTATATTAGGCCATATTTTAATTTTTCATATTGTAAAAAGATTTCAATATTTTTCTTAGGTTTGAAAACCCTTTCATAAATATTTAAACAACCTTTATAATAAAATCACTTTAATATAATGTTATTATTTTCATGTATATTTTATAAAATAGCCACATATTTTATTTCGCTTTTAAAATAATTCCAAACATTTAATATATTATAATATTGATTTTAAAAAGAGTTTTGTAACCTAAAGAAAAACTATATTTATATTTATAATTGATTAGACATTTTTAAATTTGAAAATAGCTGAATTGAATAAAATTTAGCAATATATTTATAAAATATTAATGAAATTTTAAATTCCTTAAATAAGTTTTCAAACTTTTTAAACATGAAATAAATAAATATCTAAATATAAAATTATGGAGTAAAATTGCTCCATAATCATATTAGCTAAACATCACTATATTATATATATTGTGTGACCCGAGTCGAGTTCCGTCGAAGTCTGGTTAACTATAAAATACATACATCGCTATTTAACTACATATATACATATGTATAATTCAATTTGCAATCAGATAGAATTTTTTTGCAAATTGACACCTCTAACAAACATAAACAATCACTATCGCAACATCATCCGATTCCAAATCAATATACCAACAAGTAGTCCAACTATGCAATTTAATAATTATTCGAGATAATTATAGATATAGTTGTGAGTTAAAAACTCACTTAGTCGATGCTCGAATTCTCAAATTAGCGACTACTTTCATCTCATCACCATCCGCACCAAACCCACCTCTACTTCTTGATATCGGGATACTGTCTATGCCAATTTGGTATATTGCTGCAATTGCCTAAGCCTCCAGAACTTAACATCTGCACCATCGCCATCAACCGCCGCACCAACACCACACACTACACCTTCAACCACCATGTCACCAGCCACATTGATGAACTACATCAGCTATAGCCACCTACCAACTATCGCGATCGCACACACATTTCCCTAGTCATAATGATTGTGACTTTTATCCCATGTACGACGCTGCTGTGCTCGTGTGTCTTCCCCCCATAAGTCTTCGGTGTTGCCAATGTTAGGCCGTTCTTGCAATTTTGATTTTTTTTTTAAATTATTGCAATTTCTAATTTGGGGTTAGGGCTCGGAATGAAACGGAGGGGGTTCGAGCTTGAATGAGTGAAGTCGAGTTATTTCTTGAAAATGGGAGAAGAAATATGTGTTTGAAGTTTGCAAATGAAAGTGGGCTAGGGCTTTGTTTTATAAAGGATAATTCACCCTTTTTATTTGATCCCATTCTTTATTATCTTTTATACTATCTTTTATTTGTATAAAATAAATTTCAATTCAATATAAATTGATTTACACTTCGTTTTATAAATTATATTCCGATAACCACATAATTTCATTCATTTCGATACTTGTTTATTTTCACTATTTTAATTCAATTTATTAAAACAAATCTTTTATCAAATAGAATTTAGTTAAATTATATTTATTTTCAAAATAATAATTATCAGATAATCAAATTCAAACATTTTATTTTAGTAAAATTTATTTATTTAATGACGTACAAAGTAGGGTTGTTACAGGTATTTTGGGAGCAGTTGAACGGGTTTGTCATAGTCTTCGTGGATGACACTCTTTTATATTACATAAATGAAATGTAACATGAGGTTCATTTGAAAGAACTGATGGATGTCTTAAGGATAAATCAGTTGAAGGCAAAGTTCTCTAAATGTCACTTCTAGAAGAAAGAAATTCATTTCCTTGGGCATGTAGTATCGGTAAATGAATTGGCAGTAGACTCAGGGAAAGTAGCCGCAATTAGATATTGGAAGATGCCGAACAATGCTTCAGAGGTTCATAATTTTCTTGGTTTAGATGGATTCTATTGGAAGTTTACTAAGAATTTTGCTAAGATATCGGCATCTCTGACCCGTTTGACAAAAAAGAATATGATTTATACATGGAGTCTGAAGTGTGAAGTAGCATTTGTTAAATTGAAGGAATTATTGATGAGTGCTCCAGTTTTGGTTACTCTTGATGGTACCAAACCTATCACTGTATATACTGATGCATGTGGTACTGGTCTTAGTGATCCTTATGTAAAATGGAAAGGTTGTGGCGTATGCGAGTCGATGGTAGAGGAATAATGAGAGGGACTATCTGATGCAAGACTTGGAGTTAACTGCAATTCGATTGAAGTTGCGGAGGCATTATTTATTTGGTGAGACATTTTAGTTATTTATGGACCATAAATCTCTCATGTACCTATTCTCTCAAAAGGATTTGAATTTGAGATAGCAGCAGTGGATGGAGTTTTTATCATCGTATAACTTTGGGATTTCTTATAATTTAAGGAAGGGAAATGTGGTTGCCGATGCTTTGAGTAGGAGACGCGTTGAGATGTCTGTTATGTTACTAGAGTGGAGAAATTTGGAGTTTATATTAAAGTTTGATTTCCAACCCCGATCAGAGTATGCATTTGGGTTATTAGCAGCAATGGAGGTTAGACCTGCACCAATAGATTGTATTGGGCTAAGTCAAGGGCAAGTCACATCATAGGTGAGTATTGTGGAGCAGTTAGGATGGGTTGAACGGTCAAGTCATTTGGATCGTTACTCCAAAGACCAGAAGGGTTACTTGCAAAGAGACGGGAGACTATGTATACCACAAGTTAAAGAGCTAATGGACAAAGTCTTGGGTGAGTGTTACTATTCCAGGATGAAAATCCATCCAGGAGGAGATAAGATGTATCAAGATATGAAGATAATATTCTATTGGCTAGGGATGAAGAGTGTGACGACCCCGGATTTTATATATATTTAAATTGATAATTAAATTGATTTTTGAATAAAATTTGTGAAATAAAACGGTAGATAGATTGCGAGTTTCCCCGAGACGAATAAATTTGTGTTAGCCAATTAAATTTAAATATTATATATGTATTTGGGCATATATGAGTAAATTTGAAATTTATATATATATATATATAAATTGGTTTGGATTTAAATTGTAAATAAATGGTTTAATAATAAAAATTAGAATTTCAAAGATAAAAGTTATTTTGAATAACTTAATCGAGTTTTGAAAATTTAAATAATTTGATTTAAATTTGAATTCAAGTTGAAATTGAATCCTATGATTTGAAACTAGGGATTAAAGATACTGTACAAGTTATATTGGGTTAAACCATTTTAAAGGTATTGATTTGGGAATTTGAATTTAATTCAAGGGTTTTAACTCGTGTAAATATAACTGGATTTTTATGAAACGAAAACTACTTGTTTTCAAATAATAATAGCTTTCACATAAGGAATGAATTTCCAAATTGGGTTGAAAAATTTCAAGTTTGAAATGGAATTGTTTTGGAAGACTATGAATGAATGAATCTTTGGAAACGAGTTTTGAAAGCTATAAGTTAAATCTTGATTTAAGGATTTAACGAGTTAATCCAATTGAAATGGGAATCGATTTGAAAATCTATGAATGAATCTTTGTGAATGGGGTTAACTTTGTGAATTGAATCTTTTTGTTTAAAAGATTAAAAGTGTGGAATTTGTTTAAACCATTGAAGGTTTTTGAAATGAATCTTTTTATTTAAAAGATTGGAAATGGTAATTTGTTTTACCATTCGAATGAAAAGTTTTGGGCTTTAAGCTGTGATTTAATTGAGACCCCAGTATCCATATGATTTTTAATTGCGCTCGTTATTCGGTTTAGCCGGGAGAGGACCTTTATGTCATATAACCCATTTCGAATAGTGATACGACGATATGGATTGCATTTGAAGACCGGTGGTGAAGACCGGGTATTTGCGAGAGCGATAGGATGACCTATCGATTGTCTCTGCACTGAGTAGCTACGGTATAGAGATTTCCTAAGTGATGGGAAGTCCGATCAGGATTGCGAATACCCGGATTGCAAGGGCTTCTTTGGAAGTGCCTTCGGTTCTGTTCGAACCCGGAACAGACTTGTATGGATGTGTGTCTGACGTTACACTTTGAGATGTAAAGCTGGTTTCTATCAAATACATTTCTGTTGGTGGCGGAGAATTTATTCTCTTAGCTTAACACCCTTCTCTGAGACGTACGAGCTCAGAGGTTATGTAGTTGATGGTTACTAGTGATACATTCCCAATTTGGTAATGTGGCATACGAAGTGCTGATGATCATTTGTTGGTCAAAGCGTTGCTTTGTGAAAAAGCGTTGCTTTGTGAAAAAGCGTGCTTTGTGAAAAAGCGTAGCTTTGTGAAAAAGCGTAGCTTTGTGGACGAGACTTCGTCGAGCCTCACAACCCGGTAATGGTCGAAACAGGAATGTTGCGGCAAAGGTTTGTAGGGGTAGCGCCCCTAGGGTATGTCGTTTCCTTCTGGATAAAGGGTGGTATCATGGTATGGAGCCCAGATACTTAACTCGTGTGGACACGGTAATTTATTACTGTATGATGTTGCTTTGTTGGTTTTCGGGATCCCGGAATAAAGGTCGGTAATGACCGGGGGATGACATAGCTCGTGTGTTAGTTACCTAGTTATAGCTGTACAGCGTGAGGTAGCGTCAGTGTGTTAGTTACCTAGTTACAGCTGTACAGCGTGAGGTAGCGTCGGCCTTTTGTTTGCAGAGATCCGGTTAGGATCCGGGGTGTCTTTCCAGAGGCGTTTCTATTTCGGTAAGGAAGTTCCTTAGCCTGATCATTTGTTGGAAATCCAAAGAAACAATACGAACCCTGTACGGTTTTAGTTGTATTACCTGCTATGGGATGTGGCGGTAACCTGTTATTGAACATGGTAGCTATAGTAGGCATACGATGAAATGTTGTATGCTGGCTAAGATTTATATTATATTTTCGAAATGTTTTCGACACTATGCACTAATGATAATAATATCGAATGATTTTTGCGTAGTAAGCATTTTTGACTATCATAAGAAGAAATCTCCTCTAATTCTGTGATTGCATTGTGTGTGTGGTGGGAGGTCTTATGGTAGTTTCATTTTCGAAAAGCATTGCGGATTTCAATGTTTAAAAGCCTTTTGTGTTTGTTTAAAGATAAACTGTTTTTGTTGCTCACACCAGTCCCATGACTGATCCGGAGTTTATTGTTCCCTTCCTAAACTCTGGGTGCCCACAATTTTCCACACGGGCAGTCTAGAGTTGGGTTTTTCAGATATTTAGGTTTAGTAGATTATCTGGAGCTGGTTCAGTTCTTGGAGTTCAGGACTGCACTTGCTTCTCTTTGTGGTTCGAGCTGATGTTGGAGTTATTGGAGTCATTCTCCGATTGATCATTTGGAGATCTCTTCCATTTGTTGTTACTTCCGCTGTATCATTTTTTTTATCTCTGATATTGTTGTATCATATTGATATCATTGTTGTATATCATACTGGATATTGTATTCATTGGAGTTGTATATGATATCATTTATTCTTTTTCTTCCGCTGTGTTGTTATACTTAATGTTGTTATAAGCTTCGGCGAATCGGATTTGAACGGTCGAATCTGCGGCATTCTAGTACAATGTGAAGTACGGATGTTGATTTTCGAACGCGAAAAATCCGTATCGTTACAAAGAGATAGGTAGGTGAATATGTAGTGAAGTGTATGATGTGCCAAAGAGTGATGACGGAACATAAGAAGCCGAGTGGGCTACTACTTTTGCTAAACGTGCCATAGTGGAAGTGGAAATGCATATCTATGGATTTTGTGGATGGATTACCCCAGAGTAGAAGACGGAATATGAGCATATGGGTTATAGTTGATCGTCTCACGAAGAGCATGCACTTTATTATGGTAAGGAGAACGAGAACTGTGGCGACTTTAGTGACACATTATATTAAAGAAGTTATCAGACTACATGGAGTTCTAGCAAGCATGGTAAGTGACCAGGATCCACTTTTCACAAGTGAATTTTAGAGGGTTTTATAGGAAGCGGTAGGGACTGAGTTGAATTTGAGCATGGGATATCACCCGCAAACCGATGAATAGATAGAGAGGGTAAAAGAGTATTAGAGGACTTGTTGAGAGCTTTCATATTGGATTTTGGAGGTCAGGGGAGGACCATCTACCTCTTGTGGAGTTCGCATATAATAATAGCCACCAGGCGAGTACATGAATGGCATCGTTTGAAGCGTTATATGGAAGTTCGCATATAATAAATTATTAGTTATATCTCTTATATAAATTCTAACCATACACCTTTGCTCGTATTCATCTTTATGACCCTGAGGGTGCTCAACAAATCATAAAGTACATTAGATACTCATAACCCATCCTTTTTTGATCGCTTAAGAAATTTTTTGTAACCTTTGATAGTGCTAAACAAAGTTAAAAAATGTTCTTGCCAATCTAGGGACAATACAATCAACAATCTTAAGAATGTACAATACTCTATTTATATTGTAAATTATAGATAGCAACATTATTTTAGATTCATAATCTCAAAATAATAATAAGTAGTATTGCTTATAAAGAATAATGAGCATTCTTAACATTCAATGGCTTCATTAGTCATTATACACGCGCACACACACTATTATATAGATGCGTATTTATTCCTTATAACAATAATAGGTTTCATTTTGAGTTTAACTATAAAATCATATTTATATTTTATTTATATACATTATATAAGATTCACTTATTTAATTATAACATTTATAATATAAAATAATTTTTATATTTGCGTATATATTATTATTAATTAGTAACTAATTAATATTACAAATTTATCATAACCTTTTATGAACTATAACATTTGAAATTCATATTTAATTTAAAATTATTTAATTTATTGCTTTTATAAATTTAAATTCAAAACAATTTCAAATTTAGTTATTTATTTATAACTTCTATATTTTCAAATTTAAACAATTTTAAATTTGTCTATTTATAACCTTTATAAATTTAAATTTAAACAATTTTAATTTTATCCATTTGTAAACCATTTGAATATAAATTTAATATAAGTTTAAATTTTATCGATAAGCCATATAAATTTTAATTTAAAATACTTTAAATTAATTTATTCATAACCTTTATGAATACAAATTTAAAAAAATTAAATTAATTCATAACCTTTATAAATTTAAATTTAAACTAATTTTAAATTCCAATTTTATATATTATTCATAATAATACAATGTTGGTTCTGAAACCATTGTTAAATCATGCGCATTAGGTAACAAGAAGGAGGGCAAATGTCAAAAAATTCCTTTTAATTCATCATGCACTTTATTTTTATAGCGTTATCATAAATATGTTTTTTTTTTGAGAGAGACGGGTGTGTAGCGTGATACTACACAGCCGGTTAAGTAGTTATATATTAAAATATGTATTATCATAAATATGTTGTTAACACTAAGTCATATTTAATGTTATCTATTTGATTGTTGCTTCAGTTTTGAGTTATATTATTATTATTATTATTAATGTGATTTACAATATTTCATTTTTTCAATATATTTAACAAGATAATTCATTATCAAGTTAAACAATATTTACTCTAAAGTAAATTTAATAATAAAACAAATTTTTACATAATGATACATATCATTATATTTGAATGATAATATCTAATTAAACTATTTCAATATAAATTCAAAAAGTGATTAAAAATTCAATGTTAACTAAATTAATATTAAAATCTAAATTAATATAATTCTCAAATATCAAATATTCAAACTAAACGAATAATACCTTAACATATTACTTTGGTTAATAACGTTAGTTTATAAATATCCTGATAACAAACATGTATGTGTGTGTGTGTGAATATCAAAATAACAATGTCATATATAAGTGTATGATATACAGTCAAATAATATCGGTGTCTCCAGAATTTTGATATGAAAGCAACGTCGTAAGTTGTATGCAAAAAGGAATTCGTATGTGAAAATTATTCATGTTAAAAGTTTCAGAGGTTAAAATGTTATTTTATATTAAAATGGACTTTAAATAAATTACCTTTTGTTGTGCAAACTGTAGCGGGCTGTAGATAGCCACTCCCCTTGAATTCTTTGGCTACCTCGCATTATCCGATATGTCGCCGCCGCAGCCATCGGCGTACACTTCTGAAGACTTGTCCAATGGTTCCCATAAATCTGTGACCGATGCTACATCCAGAAACCCTATTTTTTTGATAAAAAGAATGATACTTAATTTAAGCAGAGCACTCGTTTTGGTGTCTCAAAGGATCGAACCAAAAACCTCTAGAACAACAATATAGCGACCTTACTACTTAAGCTAGTAGTCCTTGACTAAAAACCCTAATTTTAATGCTCGACCTCGATCAAGCTATCTTTAGTCCCAACCGCATGCCAAAAGAGATCAGTGTCGATGTCGATATTCCAATCGAGATTCTTCATTAATCGACTAAGCTATAAGTTGTTGATCATAGGTCGATGGTAGCGAACAATATCGTGCATGATGATATGTAGATTCATAACATGCATGTAGGTGAAGAATAGTAAAAACCAAATTTTTTATATTACTAAACAATTTTTTATTGAAAATGAACTGATTTAAAATAATTAAAAAAAAATATTTTATAAAAATGATTTTAAAATTTTTTCCTTATGATAATCCTACCGATTAAAACACCTTGAACTATCAGCTTTACCTCTAAGAAATTCTATCTCTAACTCAATAGTGAAGATGCAATGTCTACCATTAAGATATAACTAGTGTGAACACATGCTACGCACATAGATTTCGTCATTTTAGGGTTTTATTAATGGTATGTACAGTTTGTTCAGGTCATGCAAAAGCTTTATTTTGTTGATTTCGTTTTATATGTATCGATGATAAGTTATAGTATATAATCATTTTGAAGACAACATCCTTTGTGCTCTATACATAATGTAGTATCAACAATATAAACTTATCAAACTGCAACAGTAATAGAATTTTTTTAAATAATCATGTACAATACATTGTTAAACATGCTTATCATACTTGAACTTAACAGCCCATAAAGAGAACATTTTACAAAAATATGTCTATTGCCCTTCTATTTAATTTGAACTCTTTGGACAACATATGGAAGAAAGTCTTCATCACCAATACATAATAATGGACTTGAATTATAAATTCCAAAGCTTGCATGAGCCATGTACGGTAGTATGTATTATCCATTAATTGTCTCACCTAAGCCATGCCCGATAGTATCACAGCAGTACACATTAGCTGATAGCTGTCATTTGAGAACTTGATGCATCTACTTAGAATTACTTGCGAAACGGCTTATTACTATAATCCCAGTTATGGTCATCCTAGTAAGATTGTGATCACGCACAATTTTCCAATAATAACCTAGTCAATGACAGCAAAATCCTCCACCTGTAAAATTATGATGACAATTGAATTATTTTGAAGAGTTAGAAATTCTAGATTTTTCAATTAATAATTCAATTTCTTAGACTTACAATTTGTCTTTTTCAATGTACTTCCAACAGTAGTGCATTTTTGGCCCCTAGCATAGCATAAATTACCTTTTCCCATGTACTTACAGTAGTTTAATTTTTGGACTACTTATAATGCATATGCTATCGAGTATACAACTTTAAACATAATATAAATTAAGCTAAGATGCTTTTTCCCATTTTTTAATCATAAATCAACCACATGAACTTTTTATTTAATTGAATATATAATTCTTAGTAAAACTAAAATCTGTATTTTGTCCAAATTAACTTGTATGAGTCTAGAATTCGATCTCAAATAAACTGTAGTTCAAATTCATACATAGCTCAAGGTACTTTGCCAGACCTAAAACCTAATAATTCCATGTTATAAGTTGCTATTTGGAAGAAAAAAACCTAAATATTATTTTGAACTAATGATAACCAATCATATCCGATGAAATTATCTAAAGGGGCTACAAAAATGTTTAAAAGATGTCAATTTATAAGGGAAGTCCATACAATTTGTATCTTATATGAATTTTTTTTTCTTATAAACTATAGTAATCAAATTAACATATTATCCCTTTTATTTTGAGTAAATCTTTGGAACCTAGTTCGTTTCCTATCTTCTTCAACTCAAAAAAGCCATAGGGACACTACCAATAAAAAATTACCACATCCAAATCCATGGTATCTACAACACATACTGGAACTATAAGAGTAGAAAAACATTGTTTGCAGTAAGTTAATTCGATATAAATTGGAATTCTATATCAAATCAATTCCTTTATAGGATTAAATAACCAATAGTTCATTTTGTATAAGTAAAATACAGACATGAATTTTGGATTAAAGTGATCAGTGCTTGCAACAAAATTGAATGATTTTGGATGCCAAAAATGAGTTAGATATAATGCCAAAGAAAATAATTTAATTGACACATGGTATAAATGATTTATTAGTTGAGGTTGAAGTCTTGAAGATGGTATTAATATTCACATTATAAAGGGAAACCAAATATCTAATGTCTCCTCAAAAAAAATGTTAATATTATTTTTTAATATAAAATGGCGAAAGCAAGTTTACATTACATTTGATTAACTACTTCTGCTTTAGATCACATTCTTTCCATACATTCAAAGTTACTTGACTTATTTTAACAACATTTTTCATATAAGCGGGCTCAATTATACGTAATACAATGACCAAATTTAAATTTTACACATAAAGGAGGATTTAAATAGGAAAAGAAAAAAAATGAATATCTTGAATTCCAAATGTGGGCACATAATTTATAGAGTTCAAATCTAGCATACTGAAAACAAATAGTTTTAGCTTATTTACCATTAACCATATTTGTAACGCTCTACCCCGAGACCCACATTAACAAAGAGAATTACTGAGTAATTCTGTCTACTAACGCGGAGAATAGGGCTGGTTAAGGGTGACCATCATAGTCTTGCATTAAATAAGAGTTAAGTATGTCGATTTGGTACTCATTTTTTTCATTTCTTTTTCTTTCCCTTTTGGCTTAAGTATTCGACATACTCAATTCCTATCTAATACATTACTATGGTGGCTACAGGATCGATTCAGAAACAAAACACAATAACAACATCAATCACAAGTCACAGAAAAGCAACACAGATAATATACATACACATACATCCAATGTAATACAACCCGTCACAAGTGGTATTCAACCACAATATATACATATATCCCCATAAAAGAATATATACATCACAAGTTCCCAAAAAAAAGACTACAACATAAAACAAAGCCATCTATCTAAAGGCGAAGGAGAAATCCAAAAGACATAGCTAGCGAAAGGGGTCCAACATCCTAACCTACAACTCGGTCTGACCCGAGTAATGAATACATGGGTTAGGATAACTAGAACTTGATATTAGCATGAGATAAAGTGATATGACAGCATAAGGGAAGTATTTATTTAATTCTAAAGGAATAGTATAAGTAATGTCTAGTTATACATACAAGGGTGGAAGCTTCATAGAACCCATAGTTAACTCATAAAGGTTTAACATGTCATAAATGGTTCATGTTCAATGGAATTCAAAATAAGTGAATCTAGTAAACTCATGAGCCATAGAAGAAGCATCAACATCCTTAAAATTAAATATCACGGAACTCTAATACGAGTTCAAAACCTCACTGTCAAAATCACCATAAAAATGCATATATATATATAAGTCTATCTCTAACTCAAGGCTACAATAAAATCATCATCTCAAAATGGTGAAATTGAAGCAAATCAAAATTTATAAAAATCCCCGGATTGGCCAAATCCTTGATTGCATGCCGAAGCAATGCTGCACATGCCAAACTCAGACCAGTACTATATATATATATATATTATAGGTACCCATCTCAAACGACCGTAGTCGTAATACATCGTGACAACTGAAGTTGTAATACATCGTGACGACCGAAGTCATAGAACATCGTGACGACTGAAGTCGTAAACATCGTGATGACCGAAGTCATAGAACATCGTGATGACCTGAAGGTCTATAGTACTGGTAAACATCGTAAATGTGTCACAAACTCTCAAATAAGAACCCGAAAAGTGTTAACGTGCATCCCATACCACACGTTTGCACTTAGCGGTTTACTAACTGCTTGTCGATGCCAAACTAGAAAACATCATTAAATCAAAATACTTCGAAAAATCATATCTCGCCTTATCTCATTGGCGATTAGAAAAAGCATCACACTTGTCTCATCTCATTGACAAGTATAAGACATCGCGATGGTTTTATATAAACCATACTTCTCAAAAAGGAAATCTCCATCTTAAAACTTGCCTTATTTCATTGGCCAATAAAATACATCATGATGGTTCTCATCGATTATACTTCTAAATAGGAGATCTCGAACCATAAAATTCGCCAAATATTGGCCATCTCGGAAGATTCCTAATTATAGGAATTAAAATTCTCAAAATACGCCATAAAATGGTAATTCCCAGAAATCATCTCAAATCAATATACTCGAGAGGTTTCAATCGATACAAGTCAGGAATTAACCGATAAAATAAACTAATGTGTCCCATACCACGTGTTTTACTAAATCGTTTAATTCTCTTTCTCATATATTCGAAAAGTGTAAAAAATAATATATATTATATATAAAATATTTTACTTGAGAAAACAGGATTTTTAAACAATTTTCTGAACTCATTTTGAAAACATTTTATTGAAATTTCTCCTTATTATAAGAAATAAATATATTTAAAATACTTCGGAATAATTTATAAATGGTTTGAAAATATTTAATAATAATGATTCAAAAACCAAATTATTTAGAAATTTTCTCAAAATTTATTTGGAAGAAATAGTGCTTGAAATAAACAATTTTTAACAAAATTTATCTTTTCCAATTTATTTTATTCTCAATATTAAATTATAACCATCGTTATAATTTAATATTATAGGTAATCAACAATACCAGGGTTGTTACAATATTTGACTATTATCTAGTACTAACATCAATCCACCTTTAATTGCTGATCAAAAAACAAAATACCATAAAATTGTATTTTATAGTTAGTGGATTGTTTATAGAGCCAGATTTGTTAAGTTAGTAACCAATTCCATATAGCGCTTTCTTCATAAAGATCTTTACTGAGAGTTCAAGAAATTGGATGTTCAATGCTCGTACAAATTGTTAAAATTAGCTAGAGGTTCACATTCTAGATATGATAGGTTATTTTATTCTATTTTGAAACTATTAGTAAGCATGAATGAGGTTTATATGATGAACTGTTACTTGATGTATTTTTCTTATAATGAAAAAAAGGAAAATATTATTTGGTGCAAACTTAAATGGTAAATAAAGTGAAAAATAAGAATTATTTGTCCTTCAAAATTTTCATTTGCTATAATATCCAAATTTCAAACTTACCATTCCTAAAGTAAGTGGACAATTAACCATCCAGTTAATCCATACATGACCTAAATGTCCAAATTCAACAGATATTTTAAAGAAATAACATGATTTTTAGGGAAATCAAAATGGAGATTTCAAGTCATCTAAATCAAAAGGGAGAACCTGAATAGAGAAGATACAGTATGCTTTTAACATCAAGTGTTATTGTTTCATCCATGTTGATCTCAACAAACATCACATGGCACACAATTTGAGAATTATTCAGATACATTATATCATTCTAGATGCATAAAAAGAAACACAAATATAGGCATTATATTTATATAAAAAGTAAATACAAAGCTGATACGATTATATTCAATCGTTACTTTAATAAAAGTATGTATTTTTATGTGGAGAGATGGTTTTTATAATTCAATAACAAAATAATCATGTTATAAACATATATTTTACCTAAATGGCATGGACATGGTGAATTTCAGCATGAATCGATCAAAATTGTATGTGAACAAATGATGTTAATATTATCGGTAGTCGTAGAATTTTCAGGCAGCAAAATTACATGGATTACAAATATAACAAATTCAAAATTTGTCCTTGATAAATACTTAACAAAATTAATTGGTGATGATTTATGAATTTATATGCATAGTCATTCATAGGCAATTTTCTATATAATGGCATACAGAGATATCAGATTTTGGTTCCATGCTCATTCTTTCATTTTTTATAAGGATACTTCATACTTCAAAACATACATAAATACTAAAAAAATTGTAGTTGTAATATTCAATATGGATATAGCTCTACATGAGGTGACATCTCAATAATCTGTAACCCTCAATTTTGGATTTGCAATAGGATAATTCATGCGAGATGTTCAATAATTATCGTAGTTCATTTTTTAACCAAAAAAAGGCATAATAATAGTTACTCAGTAAAGAAACAACAACCTACCTCAGTTTAAGAACCCCAAAGTTTGTCTTCCTATAGCAAGAGATGAATGACATAGATCTCACTAACCCATTATTAGCTAAAGTTGTGATCATCAGCTTGCGAACTAATCAGTAGTAACCAACCATTTAATTTTTCAAGTTTCTCATAACTCAAGAAGTCAATACTTTGGCTAAACAAATATCATATACGCATAACTTACATCATATGAAAGGAAAACAATCATGATATTATTAACCAATGAAATATTTGAGCTGCTTTGATCTTGTTGATTTCATGATAGATTACATACACTTATTTTGATATCCGTTGCATGGTAGTCTTTTAATATCAGTTTGATTTGACCATATACATTTCATGTAAACTTAAGCATGTCACTAATAGATAACATTACTTGTGGCATCCAAACTATTAAGTGCAGCCTGTGAAGTTTACTTTCTGAAATTAAATTGTCCATGATTGTTTGGGTATATAATAACAAACATGATATCCAATATCAGTTATATGTAACTACTAAGTATTGTTAATAGTTTTTTTATACCTTTCTAATCAGTTAACGCATGGAAATTTATTGAACTTCTAAGAAAAGATCCTAGTTCATTGTCTTTTTATACAACATAAAGAGTTAAAATATCGTTGAAGTTGGTACACCCATGGCTTACATCATGTAGATGCATATCAAAATAGGCTATAACTTTCTAAAAATTTCAACAGTATAACTTTTTGGCTGTGTTTACTTTTTGATCATCTAGCCTTTGTCTAAATCAAAGTTGTTCATGTCCAACTTATAATCATACACTCTGAATTAAAGACATAAACTATTGTTGAGGACTAGAAATAATACTGTTTATTCATAACACTAATGGTCGAAAATTTAAATTATCAACATAGTTGAAAATTTAATAAAAGAAGCACAATTGTATCATTTTTGTTAATACTTATATGTCACATAAGCAGCCTACGTTCTTTCAGATCCATTTCAAATATGTGAATTTTATAAATTTAAGATGCCTGCATATAATAACATTAATATAAACCCATAGTGAATAAATATAGGCAAACTTGTGGTATATAACTACCCATTTAATGAAAAGTATATGCCAAAAAATCAAGAACTCCACGATATCAGTCTTAGATTCCGATAGTAAAATGTTGCCAAATTTTACTCTTTTTATTTGCAGGTAAAATTTTTAATGTTGCTATAACAATTTATAGACAATTTAATTTATAAACTTACCAAAGACTACGTCAAAATATACTAAAAAAATTATATTGTTGTAAATAAATAATTAATGAGTGTGAGTCCATGTTACATATTCATTAAAAAAAATTGGTTTTATTGTATTCATACATTTTGTGAACTATTTGTGTATATAAAAATATTTGCTAGCATTTAACGTCAATCCATTAGAAAAAATTAAGGCACCTCTAAGTCTATATTACATATGTGAAGGTAAGGTCATTTATACACAAACTTGAATAAAATTTTAACATTACGAATTTAATCCTTTTGCAAACAACACAACATAAGGCAAGCAAGAATAGGAGGAATAATATATTGAACCTTGCGTGTAACCAATTAAACCCATTCAAAATAGCATACTAGGCCAACTACAGAATTAAAGATAACAATAAAGAAGCAAGAAATTACTACGTACAACTAAAGAGTTTTACCTCATTCTCACTGGGTGCTTGGATGTGAAAAAGCAATTGTCTTTTATCTAAAAAAGGACACATATTCCATTCCTAACGTCGAACATGGAGGTCATAATCACTAAAAGATAAATAAACAAAAGGACACATACTCCATTCATAACGTCAAACGTGGAGGTCATAATCAGTGTAAAGACAAACATGATAAAATAAACAAACAAATAATCGAACTTTAGAACTACGTAAAAATGAAATTTGAAAACCCAATTTTGTCAAGAAAACGTACCAAAATGGACATCAACAGTGGAAGCCTTCAGTCTAATAAATATATTGGCTTTGGTGAATAATCCTATATGTTTAATAAACAGATCGTAAATATCATTTTATGAACCTGAAAAATATACATATGTATAATGGTGCAATAATAGTGAGAATAAACTTAACAGAAGTGAAGTACTAAACCAATATGTAATCAATAAAATGTAAACAAATATAGTTTCTCACCATAACTTTTGCAATGATGAAGCACCTATGGTAGAAAGTGGAGCCAAAAGAAAGTCCCCTTCATCCCAAATGATGCCCATTTTCATGCAAATTAGTTGGATATGCTTGCATAATTGTATATTTGGAATTAATAAGGTTACAGAAAAAAGTCAATGATCATTCTAGATTAAAAAATGTCACATCTCGGTTGATGTGTCCTTTTATAATAACTTTTAAAAGAATAAATTGAATAATCTTATAAATGTAAAAAAGGATGAATACCCTCTTTCTTCAATACCTTACATCTAAATTTCTCCACTTTCCTTCGGTTGAGACCATATTTAATGGTTTCTGGAACAGATAATTTAGAAATAACCTAAATGAACAAAGGAAGAAACATGAAAAATTGTCAATACTGTGGAAGAACAAAATATTTGCAATAGATGCAAAAATCCATACTAAATTCAAGATTTAAGGAAGACAATAAAAAAAGGGTAGACGAAAATTTTAGGGAAAAACTCACTATTTGAGATGGTCTTGAGAAAGATGATGTAATCGATGGTTAAAGGAACTGAAGATGGCCTACACGACATTAAGGAAACAGTGACGTCTGAGATAAAAGGTGAACGTCAGGCAGTAGACACGGAGACGAGAGGAAGAGGCACGATAAAAGTAGAAAAGAAGAAAGCAAAAAACGCGACTGTTGAGTTCACAAAAAACTAAAGGGGGCCTGTGCGCTCTTGAAATCCAACTTAGTAATAATAGTATGGTATAGATTTATTTTCCATACAAAAACGAATTTAATGGATTTCTTCTCTCTAAGAATCGAGGCATCTACGTCTATTTATAGCAGTGCTAACAACCTTTGTAAATATCTTACCTAGATCCACCATTCAAAGTATGACCCATTATAAATGAGATCTTATATTTCTTATTACGCTTCATTAATAAGCCCATTTAATTAAGGGATAGTTTGGCACAGGTCCCTAATAAGTTTCAAAATACACAAAAACCCCAGTAATTTTTTTTTGTAAATTAGGTCCCTAGAATTAAGTTACTGAATAATTGCATACACTTATGCAATTATTTAGTGAATAATAGCAGACATTTATGCAATTATATCAAAAAATTGCAAACAATTGTGCAATTATTCACTGAAAAATTAAGTAAAATTCTGCGATTATGCACTAAAAAATTATAGAAAATTCCGTAATTATTCACCAAAAAAATTAGGGAAATTTCCGCAATTATTCAGTAAAAAATTACAGAAGTTTCCGCAATTTTTTCAAAAAATTGCGGAAAATTCTGCAATTATTCACCAAAAAAATTGCATAAATTTATGCAAATTTTGGATATAATTGCATAAATGTTTGGAATTATTCAGTGAATAATTGCATAACTGTATGCAATTACTTAGTAACTTAATTCTAGGGACCTAATTTACAAACTTTTTTTACTAGGGTTTTTGTGTATTTTGAAACTTATTAGGGACCTGGGCCTAATATTCACTTTAATTAATTCATTCCCACATATATTTTAGTCTGCCTTATTTTAAAATTATTTTTAAAATTTCAGCTACCCAGATGATATACACACACACATAAATATTATTTATTATATTAAAATTTTTATACTGGCCCAAAACCAATTAAACAAATATATAATGATTATTTATTTTATTAATTAATTCTATTCCTTTAATACTAATTAATAATAATTAATTAATTAATTAATGTAACCATTATATTAATTTCTCCGTAATTATAATTTATAACCTTTATAAATTATTTTAATAAACTATTTTCATTCAAAAATTGAGAGTTGTGATTGTGTGAATTTTAGGTATGTACTCAACCATTAGTACTATTTAAACAATTTAAATATTAAAGCATATATGGACTTTGCTGAAGCACGGTAATTTGACACGAGTTCAGTTGTTTATAGATTATCCTGGTAAAATCAATTTCTTATCTATTAAAGTGACACCCTTAAGCAATGCTATATCGTGCACATTTTCTCTTCATCATCACTATATCACTTGGATATCTAGAGCTCGATCAATGGTCTAACACTATTAACATCCATAAGTAGTTGCAAAGTCCAACACTAGTGTTAATGGTTCAATCAGATAATAATTTTCAATCAATATATTTTCTTTGGTCAAAGACTTTGACTTTACTTTGGCTACCAATTATGATGATATTAAAATTCTATTCGAACAAGACCAATCCTCTCTCGAATAGTGTTTCACTATGGTTTAGCTTATATCCAACTATGGCGTTAGCCTGATCACCATTGTCATATGATTGACCATAATCAAAGTATATTTTAGACGCTTAAGATTAGAGTATTATCAAGTCAAAAGACTATGACACGTCATCATGTTAAGTTTTGTATTTGACTTTAAATTTATAGAAGACTCTCGGCGGTTCATTATGTAATTGTTACAAACAACTACACGTATGTAACCCTTAGTGCCCCCAACATTCATGAGTAATTCACCGTTTATCATATGGAGAGCATTACATATACTAATTTCAACGGATATATCGATATCTCATTCTCTATATATCTTGGCTAGGAACATTTAAGCACAATTATTTGTTTTATTTGATTCAATTCTCGTGATTGTGAAACATTCGTAACTAAGGTCGATTAAATACTTTTTCTAAGGATATTTTACTTGCATACACTTAATGTATTTGAAATATAATTTATTTTCCAATAACAATATATACCATTGCAAATAAAACAAAAAACTTTCTTTATTTTAAACAAGATTCACCGTAAGAGTTAAATTATATAATTAAATTACATAATTTCTCTTAAGGTTTATCAATGGATACGCGTTTGACATCAATGTTTTTCAGTTTATTTTTAATAAACTACATAAAAATTTTAAATTTAATAATTTTATAAGAGGCTTTTATACGCACTTGCATTGCGTGTGCCACAAAATTTCATTGTGTAAACAAAGGAGATCATTTTGAATCTCATTAAAATATATCAATAGTGTAAACATATTGATCAATACATAGGGTACACTCTTAATATTTATAATCTATGCTTTATGCATATATATAAAATTGCATATTCAATTATCAAAACTATTTTTCATTGTAGCATTTTTAATCTTTTTTATTTTTATAGTCAAATAATGGAACATAATTGTACGTCAAGGCATCTCATGGATAATGCGGTAGCTTGAGAAAGTCAACTAGTACCAATCGAGACTTTGATCCCCACAAGCTACATTATCCAAATGAGTTATCGTGAATGTGCCGAATGCACAATGCATACTTCCTTAGTGTTACAAGCAAATAGTATGGTTCCCCATATAAAAAAAGAGTTAAGTTAAATAATTAAATTACATAATTGCTCATATGGTTTGTCAATTGATCCTCGAAAATACGAAATCCATTTGCATTCGTATCTAGAAAATAGAAGAGTATCTGATATTCAGGGAAACAAATACAGATGTAGATTTGAACATATCTACATTAGAAAACTATCCCATTTGATTTTTGTAAAAATAATAATTTACATTATATGCATTTTGGTACAGTAGAAGATTAATATATGTTGTTTTAATCAAGCCAATGGTCTATATTTTAAGCGTGTATATATAAAAATGCATATTCAATGATCAAGGCTATTTTTCATCATCACATTGTGTATCATTTTTATTTTTATAATCATATAATGGAACATAATTGTATGTCAAAGCATCTCATGGATAATGCAGTAGCTTGAGGAAGTCAACTTCTACTTGCCGAGAGCTTGATCCCCACTAGCTAAATTATCCAAATGATTTACCGAGAATATGTGCCAAATGGACAATGCATACAAGCAAATAGTATGGTTTCGTAGATAAAAAAGTGAGTTTGTTTATTAAAGCAGTCTTTTCTATTTGATTATTTTACTTTTATCAATGATTAATAAATGAGTAAATATTCGATATCCATCTGCTGTAAGCAAATATATGATATTCGAAACAATTTTGGACACGAATGTAAATATGTCATTATTTGTTCATGAAAGTATCGATTGGTAGGTTTGGTTTCAACAACTCCGCACCCAAACACTTTTGTTTATGCTACGTTTGCCAATTCCCATTCTAAATTCAACGCCCAACTTCTCCATCAAAAACACATATTATCACGAGATTTTATGGCACGTGCAACACACGTGCATATAAAAAATCCTTATATAATTATAAAATTTAAAATTTCTTGTGTAATTTTGATAAAATTAAACTAAAAATATAACAAAAAAATTATAACTTTTTTGGATACATAGTTTCGTATTTGTAACCTTATTTACTTCCAAAATTTACATTTGAAAATAGATTTTAATAATTGTTTTTGTGGGATTTGAATTTCTGACCTATTGTTTTCATTTAAGGGTAATTTTGTAACTTCGTGGTCAGACTAAAAGATTTTGGTTCTATTTCAACTATTAATAAAGATATTTTACTTGTGTACATTTCCTAAGGATATTTTACTTGTATACATTTAATGTATTCAAAATATAATTTATTTCCTAAAATAACAATATATCTAATAGAAAATAAAACCAAAAATTACTTTGTTTTGAACACGATCTGCCATAAGAGTTAAGTTATATAATTAAATTGCATAGTTGGCCCTATGGTTTGTCAATGGGTACTCGAAAATACGAAATCTATTTGCATTCGTATCTAGAAAATAGAAGAATATCTGATATTCAGGAAAACAAATACAGATGTAGATTTGAATATATCCACATTAAAAAACTATCCCATTGGATTTTTTTCAAAATAATAATTAACATTATATGCATTTTAGTACAGTGGAAGATTAATATATGTTTTTTTTATCAAGCCAATGGTCTATTTTATATGCGTGTATATATAAAAATGCATATTCAATGATCAAAACTATTTCTCATCATCACATTTTGTACCTCTTTTATTTTTATAATCATATAATGGAAAATAATTGTTCATCAAGGCATCTCATGGATAATGCGGTAGCTTGAGAATGTCAACTTCTACCAGTCAAGAGTTCGATCCCCACTAGCTACATTATCCAAATGATTTACCAGGAATATGTGCCGAATGCACAATGCATACATGCAAATTGTATGGTTCCCTAGATAAAAAGAGAGAGTTTGTTTATTTAAAGCAATCTTTTCTATTTGATAATTTTACATTTATCAATGATTAGTAAATGAGTAAAAATTCGATATCCATCCCCTATAAGCATATATCTAATTTTTGAAACAATTTTGGATAGGAATGCAAATATGTCATTATTTGTTTGTAAAGTATTGATTGGTAGGTCTGATTTCAACAACTTCGCACCCAAACACTTGTGTTTATGCTACGGTTGTCAATTCCCATTCTAAATTCAACGTGCAACTTCTTCATCAAAAACACATATTTATCGTGAGATTTTAAGGCATGTGCGTGTAAAAAATCCATATAAAATTTAAAATTTCTTATGTAATTTTGGTAAAAATAAATTAAGAAATATAAAGAAAAAATTATAATTTTTTGGATACATAGTTTCATATTTGTAACCTTATTTACATCCAAAATTTACATTTGGAAATAGATGTCAATAATTGTTTTTTGTGGGATTTGAATTTTTAACCTATTGTTTGCATTTAAAGGAATTTTTGGAACTTCGAGTCGAACCAAAAGATTGTATTTCCATTCCAACTATTAATAAATGAGATGTTAAGGCATGTGCAACGCAAGTGCATATAAAACCCCCTTATTAAACCATTAAATTGAAAATTTTCTCTGTAGTTTTGATAAAAACGAACTGAAAAATATAAAGTAAAAAAATTATAATTTTTAATCAAAATAAGGTTCCGAAGTTGTAGTCTTATATACATTCCAAAATTACAACTTAAAAATAAATGTTATTTCTTCGTAGGATTAGAACACATAACTTTTTATTTGCATATAAGGGTATTTTTGAAATTTCACGGTCGGATCAAAAGATTGCGCTTCTATTTTAATTATTAATAAAGATATATTTTACTTGTATACATTTCTTAAGGATATTTTACTTGTATACATTTAATTCATTTGAAATAAAATTTATTTCCCAATATAATAATTTACAATAGCAAATAAAACCAAAAAGTTACTTTATTTTGAACATGATTCGCCATAAGAGTTAAGTTATACAACTAAATTACAAAACTACTTCTAAGGTTTATCAATAGATACCATAAAATCCAAAGTATGTTTGCATTATAGAAATAGAAAAATATCTGATATTCGGGATAACAAATATGGATGTAGATTTGAACGTATCTACATTAAAAAATTATAATGACCCGAAATGGGGCCACTTCGTATTTGAATATCTAAATTATTTAAATATTATAATCTTGAATTAAATGTTATTAAATTGACTTAATAAGCTTGTTAACCCCCTTTTAAATCATAAATACTGATGGTAAATGTGACGGCCCGGATTTTTAGCGTCAAATAATTGAGTAATTAACTAATTTAGGTAACGTTTGAATTATAAAATCGCTGGAGATGATAAATAAATAAATATCTCAATTAAAAAATTTAGTTATGAAAAATATGTGTGCTAATGAGCTACAAGTAGTAATAAAATGAGATAAGACAAAAGAACAATAAAAATGAATACAGGTTTATATGATAATAAGAAAACAAGGCAAAGATAACATGTATACAAGTGTACAAAAAAAAAAGATAAGTATAAGCTTATAAAACAAGCCAAGTCTAATTAATGCAAGCATCAACATATCAATTCAGCCCCCATTGAAGAAAAAAAATCTCTCTGACTAAGTATACAAACAATCTACATAGTACAAATAATATCTTGTACCTGTATACTTCAGCCTGAACACACTATCTTTTATATATATTATCATCTCCATTTCGATTCATAAAAACTGAGTAGCTTAATATATATATATATATATATATATATATATATATATATATAAGCATCACCATTTACAAACTCAAATACAATTCAAATGAATAAACAAGAAGATCAAAGGGTTCAGACTAGCAGCTTTTCAACACAGTATTTGTTCTCTGTTCAAACTTTTTTTTACACGTGAGTAAACAACTTAATTTAAGATCTAAGTAAGATTTTATCTGTGAATATAAGCCATGAATACCCTTGTGTTTTGCTTGTATATTCTCTCTAGTTTTGTAACTCTGTGTATACCCATATAACTGTGTTGTGTATTGTTCATTTTTCTTCTTTGTTTTAGATTATAGTGTGCAAAATCACCAAGTAATCTCGATATATCTTCATTAAAACATTTTTAAGCTAGGTGTTTAAGACAAAACATGTTTGATTATACTTGAGGTAAGATCTAAAAATAATTTTAAGTTGGATGGAGCTATGTTGTTCCTAAAAATTTGTTTTTACTGAGAAAACTTAAATATATGTAAAATTCGAATGATACAATTTTTTGATTCGATTTTGTAACTTGAATCTTTATTCGAAATCAAGATTTTTAAAACAAAAATGGTAATTTTTCATTGAGTATGCTAAGAGCAGTTATCAATCGATCGGTTTTTGGTTTTCAAGCAAGTTCGGGCGACGGGAGTGGTTTTGGAAGTCGGGGCTTGGGCTGAGACGAGGTGGGTGATCGTGGAAGTCGGGAAAAATGGTGGAAGGGGTGCACGATGACTGTGGCATCGGCGATGGGTTAATTTGATTTTTAAACCTAGTTTTGGCAGTGGTCGGGAATTTGATCGCCGTGGTTTCATTCGTACATCGAGTTGCACGTGGCTGGGGGAGATGATTGTGGAGGGTGACGAGGACGTGGCCGGAGTCTCGGAGCTTACGATGGCTGGTGGCGAGGTTTCGAGGCAAGTTTTTGGTCGGAGGTCTGGTTCGAGTTGCTCGAGATATGCTCAATTTTCGTCGTGGACCTATATGGGTATTTAGATGATCGAGATTCGATGTCGAGGCGAAAATCGATGGATCGGAAGCATCGTGGTTGGTCGGAGGCTGCTGGAGCGTCGGTGCACGTGCATGACGATGGTTATGTGTCTGGTGATGGGTTCTTGTGTGACACGGGGTAGTTATCGAGCAGGAGAGGCTTTTGCTCGAAGTGGAACTCGAGTTCGTGGAGTGAATAGCAGTTTAACCGTTTAAAAACTTAAACTCTATATAAAAAAAAGATGAGGAAGAAAGGAAGCTCGGGAAAATGGAGGGGGAGCTCGGGATAGGACTCGAGTTCACCTGGGATTTTTCTCGGGTAGGTGTTGCAAAACTTAAGCCTAATCAAACTAAGTTGTTAATCATTTTGGAACCAGTAAGTACTTATGAATTCGTCTAATTGATCGAAGATTTAAATTAAAAAGTTCATTTAAGTTTTAATTAATTAAGTAAAATTCATGTTTTTAAATCTTAATTAATGGTATTAAGGAGGATTTTTAAAAATGTAAGATGAATAATTTTTATATTGTAAGTTAATTAAGAATGTTAATTAGCTTATAATTGTAATCAACTAAGTAATTTAAGATTTATCAATTGGTAATTAAAGATTGGTATTAATAATTAAGTGTTGAAATAAATTGGTAATTAAGAAATTGTAAATTAACTAATTAAAGTTATTAATTGAAAATTTATTTAAGATTAATTTAAATTGATTTTTAAAGGTAATTAAGAAGTGATTAATTTGATGTTTTGAATTAATTTATTTATGGTTTATTAATCAAGATAGTGGTTAATTCTTAAGAAATTAATATAAGTTAATTAAACTAATTATGATATGAATTGATAATTCCTATTTGGATGATTGTATGAGTAGATTATCTGGATTTTTTTTATATTCTGTGATACTTTGTATGTTCTGTTTGGTATTTATAATTAACCAATGGAATAATTATTTGATGAAAGTAATTAAGGGTAAATTACTTAAGGAATTAATTAAGGGTTAATTACATAGAGTAATTAATTAAAGAATTGATTAATTAAGGAAATTAATTAAGGATTAGTTAATTACTAAGTGTGAATTAATTAAAGGATAATTAATCAAGGTAAGTGATTGTCGAATCATTAATTTGGGTAATTAATTAAGATGATAATTAAAGGTTAATTAATGTGATGGGTTTGAGAATAATGAATTTGTGTAATTAATTGAAGGCAAATTACTTAATGTAATTAAAGAATGATAAATCAAGAATGATTAATCAAGATGAATAATTAAGGAATGATTAATTAATTGAATAAAATTAATTAATATTGAATAAGCAAGATTTTTAAGTAATTAGTTTAATTCATTGGGAGTTAATTAATTAGAAATGGTATGACTCATTTATCTTGCTTATGAATGATTGAATAAAATTATATGCCCTAGATTGATGGATAACTCAGACATGTGATTTGTGATGCTACGTGATATGATATGTTGGGTTTAAACTGAGAATGTGGTTATCTATTGATGATGAATTAGTGTGTATAGGTAACACCATGTATTTGAAGTTTGAATTGAGTTTACTTGAATAATTTGGATAAGGTGATATTGAATTCGAAGAGACCGGAGTCGGGTATTAGTAAATACCCGAAACCACTTCGATTCATTATAGATTGAAATATGAAATCAATAAACTAGAATGAAACGATTTAAGTGAATTGGACCATTTTAATCTAAGTTTTGGTACTTAGAAATTGATATGTGAAATAAGCGATGCCTATAACAACTTGTGAAGTTGTAAATTGATACAACTCACCCGGGTTTATATGGGTTGTATACTTTTGTATTCCTTGTTAGATGGGTTTACTCACGCTGGTTTCCAGCCTGACCCGGGTGTTACTTTGATGTAATGCTCGGGTGAGACCGAGTATTACATATTTTCAGGTAAGGACGTTCGGAAGTTCGGGAGACGAGCTGGATGGCAGGAACGTATGGAGTGTTTTCGCTGTGATATATTTCTATTTATCTGGGATATGTTGATTTGTATATGTCCAGTGATTGTGTATATGTATAACTCTGATGTATTAAAAGAAAATTGACAGATATAGTATTCTTTGTAAACTGTTATTATTTGATATTATGTTTTGATGCGCTGCAAATGTGAGAATCTGTGTTGTGTTCTGTTTCTTCTTCTTCTATCTCTTTCTTCTTTTCCTAACTATCCGGAATTTTTGGGATAAAAAATTCCGGGTCGTTACAGTTGGTATCAGAGCTGAAGGTTAAGCGAGAACCTTGGCTCTGTTGGGTGTACTCATTAAGGATAGGGTTAATGGTACCCTAGGATGAGTTGAGTGTAGTATATATGAGAGCGTATTTGTTATTTTCTTATAAAATGATTTTTATATAAGTTTATCTTTTGATATATAAAGAAATAATTTTTCTAATTATTAAATATATTAAGAAAATTGGTTGTTGATTATTGGAATTAAATAAAATAATGAGAATCAAGTGATACAAACAAATTGAAATTGAATTAAGATAAGTTTGAAATGGATCCGAACTGAAACTAAAATCCTGAATTAGTAGAAGTGTTCTCAAAATAAGATAATAATAAATTGGTACCAGATATGATAATCTTGGTTATTATCATAAATGATTGTTGTGTTTAATAATAAAATATGTATTAATAAGTAAGCAAAATGAAATGTTTTGGTGAAGTAAAACATTTAGGCAAGTATGACTTATAAATTGAGATTGAAGCCGATCTAATTTATGAAGTTTTAAATCTAAGTCCAGAAATTTGAAAATTGTTCCAAAGTGATAAAGAAACAATAAATAATATTATTTATTGTAATTGAATGAAAGGGGTCCTATTTAAATAAGAGTTGTTGAAAGCTTTAAAGGAAACTGTTTTGATTTAAAACCAAAAGTGGTTTAAAATTTCAAGGTGTAACTTGGTGTGTAAAGGAAAGAACCTTGTATATATAAGGGATATATACATAATATCAAAGATGGTTTGAAATAAACTCTAAATGTTGAGTTTTAAATTTGGAATGAGATGTGATACCCAAGGTGATAAGTTTTTGAACCCATGAGATTATTAATGGGAAATTTAAAAATTGAATGGGAATTCAAATTGTGTAAAGTTGACTGGATTAAGTAAATTGAATTTAACTTTGGGAAAGTTAAATAAGTTAACAAGCAACCTGAATTGGAAATTTCAAGATGAACTAGGATTTAACTTGGGAAGTTAAACGGTTAATTTGAATTGGGAGTTTGTGTGATCTCAAATGGGTTTGAGATCTGGAAATTGAAAATGGATGGATGTTTTAAAATAAATTGGATGATATCATCCTATTGTTATTCATAATCTTTAAATTGTGAAATTGGATTTGTTTAAATGAATGAGAAATGAAGTGTGGTAATATATCCATTATTGAGATAAAAGGGAAATTAGACTTTAATTTGAAATTAAGAATATGGAATTACTTTGAACTTTGAAATAAGTTAAGTAAAGATAATTTAAAATGGAATTTTGAGAATTAGACTTAGAATTAATTTGTTTAAAGATTTGGATTATTGATTTAAAAATAAAGATTAATAAGATATAAGAGATTAAATCAACATTTAAAAATTTAACTCAAATTTATATAATTCGAGATGGTTTAAAATTGTGATCTAAGATGGATAAGTTTAAAATTCGAATAGAAAATTTGAATTGGTTTAAATTTGGAAGGAAATCGAAGTTAAATAGTTTCAAATTCAAATGGAATTTGATTTAAATGTGAAAAGAATTGAGGTTAATTCAACTTGAATTGAGATTAAATCAATTTCAATGGAAATTGAAGTTATCTAAATTGGAATTGAGTCAATTTAAATGAAAGGGGAAATTAAAAACTGAATTGATGGGGATAAAGATTGGGTAGTGGTACAGTTTGGCTCTGGACTATTTTCAAAATAAATTGTTTTAATACAAACCTATTTTTCAAAACTATTTACTATACAATCTTTCTTCTTAAACCCCAAACTATCTTATACTTATTTACAATTATTTTTGGAACTATTTAACTATTTTACAACTATTTTATAAGCTAATCACTATTTTTCTAACTACTTTATAACTAGTTACTATTTTACAACTATTTTGCAATTATTTTACTATCTTCAATTATTTTACGATTACTTAACTATTTTACAGCTATTTTACAAACTAATAATTATTTTTCAACTACTTATCCATTTTAAATTTATTCAAGCTATTTTCTTAATTTAAGCTAGTCAGAGTTCAAACTGTTAATGATTAGATACCCAATTGAGATAAGAATTAAAGTAGTAATCCAAAAGAGGATTGAGGTAAATATGAATAAGTGAATAGAATCATAAATGAATGTGAATAGAAAAGAAATTGATTTAATTGATAATCAATGAAGATAAATACGTAGGATGTACGTATATTATTCTATTAATTCGCATAGTGATGTGATCCAGATTCGAGCATAGAATTTCGAGATAAATTATCGATCCGAGTTGGGATTTTTCGCTCGATTTTCGACGGCGAACCTGGATATGGATTTTATTTTTTGATTGGTTCTGGATATTCTCTATCATAGTTGTGACTATGCAAGGAAAATGACGGTTTCTGATCAAGAAACCAGATCTGAGTCCGCACTAGGAAGTCAGGTGGACAATATTAGTTCAGAAGTGAAATTGTGTGATCGAGTTAGTGATCAGATTGATATAGCGTACGGATGATATGTGTACATCGTACGAGTTTGAATGAAATTGATATTGAAACTTTTTGTATAAGAAACTGTAAAATGGTCTTTGAGGTGAAAAGTATATTTTGTGAAAATATATGATGAGGTAAAATGAAATTGAAAATTTCTATGATTATGAAGAAAGTAAAGAGTAATCAAATTTGAATATTTGATTTGGAATAAACAAAGTTATATATCTTTGTTATATAAGATAAACTCCCCTTATTGAATCTATTGCCAGAAGAAAAGGATTTTCGAAAGTATTTGAAGTATAAAAAGGAAATTTATACAAGTATGAATTGAATCAAAGATTTTCCAAGATTATTATATATATGTATATATATAAAAAGGATTTTGTGAAAGTAATTTTGAGGAAAGGTTTTGGGAACCTTTGGATTTGGAAAAGGGCTTTTAATTTTTGGGTAAAATCAATATTGGAATTCGGGAAAGCCTACTTTGAGAATTATCGAGTTTGGGAATCGATTTTGTGTAAAAGCACTTATATGAAATTCATACTAGGTGTATGATTTGGAAAATACTATATATGTATAGTATAAAGTGTTTTTGAGATTGGCTCTGGGGAAAAAGGCGCCCCCTTGAAATGAACTTCTCAGGAGTGCCACAGGGTGGTACTGCCTTGAGCCTCTAAGGGGGAGGTTCTAAAGTTGATCCTGTGAGGAGTCCGGACAAAACTAGTTCCTGAGGATTTTGTGTAGCGAAAGTCGTGGGGCGTTGATGCCTACAGGGACATTTGGGTTATACTGTGACGACATTGTAACTCGATGTCACTGCGATCTACTACAGACCATAGCGAAAGTCGTGTGTGCCGCTGAGAGCCAACAGTCTATGTTTGATTTTATATTGGTAGACTGCGACACTATGGTAACATAGCGAAAGTTGTGTGTGCCGCTGAGAGCCAACAGTCTGCGTTTGATTTTACATCGGTAGACTGCGACCTATGTGCGAGCGGAGAAGTTTCATTTTTGACAGCGAAAATCGAGGGCGCTGATGCCTACAGTTACATGGACTTTTGCTGTGATGGCAACGTAACCGTGGAATGTAACTGCGATCTGTTGTGGGTTCCATGATGTAATCGAGGGGCGCGGAGTGCCTACAGTTACATGGACTTTTGCTGCGATGGCAACGTAACCCAGGATGTAACTGTGACCATGGATGAGGGTGATGATTTCAAGAGCATTTTCACCAAAGATATTTCCTCGATTTCAAAAATGTTTTCTATATTTTCAATAAAATTATTTTCCAAGTATTTTCACTGGATGTTGAAAACGGGACTACCGAGCACTTATAGATTTTCAGTCATACGCCTGATCAACGTATGACCGAATTTATGTGAGAACAAGGATGGACTTTTTGAAACATCGAGTTATAAAAGTATTTTTATAAAAACTATTTTAGTAATATTATATAGATTTTTAAAGTAGTTTAAGAATGATCAAAGAGTAATTATCTGATTTTAAGCATCTTTATAAATGCTGGTTTCCTTCCTTTTCGAGGATGAAAATATTCAAAGGGGGGAGGAATGTGACGACCCGGATTTTTAGCGTCAAATAATTGAGTAATTAACTGATTTAGGTAACGTTTGAATTATAAAATCACGGGAGATGATAAATAAATAAATAAATAAATATCTCAATTAAAAATTTTAGTTATGAAAAATATGTGTGCTAGTGAGATACAAGTAGTAATAAAATGAGATAAGACAAAAGAACAATAAAAATGAATACAGGTTTATATGATAATAAGAAAACAAGGCAAAGATAACATGTATACAAGTGTACAAAAAAAAAGATAAGTATAAGCTTATAAAACAAGCCAAGTTTAATTAATGCAAGCATCAACATATCAATTCAGCCCCCATTGAAGAAAAAAAATCTCTCTGACTAAGTATACAAACAATCTACATAGTACAAAAAATATCTTGTACCTGTATACTTCAGCCTGAACACACTATCTTTTATATATATTATCATCTCCATTTCGATTCATAAAAACTGAGTAGCTTAATATATATATATATATATATATATATATATAAGCATCACCATTTACAAACTCAAATACAATTCAAATGAATAAACAAGAAGATCAAAGGGTTCAGGCTAGCAGCTTTTCAACACAGTATTTGTTCTCTGTTCAAACTTTTTTTACAGGTGAGTAAACAACTTAATTTAAGATCTAAGTAAGATTTTATCTGTGAATATAAGCCATGAATACCCTTGTGTTTTGCTTGTATATTCTCTATAGTTTTGTAACTCTGTGTATACCCATATAACTGTGCTGTGTATTGTTCAATTTTCTTCTCAGTTTTAGATTATAGTGTGCAAAATCACCAAGAAATCTCGATATATCTTCATTAAAACATTTTTAAGCTTGGAGTTTAAAACAAAACAGGTTTGATTATACTTGAGGTAAGATCTAAAAATAATTTTAAGTTGGATGGAGCTATGTGGTTCTTGAAAATTTGTTTTTACTGAGAAAACTTAAATATATGTAAAATTCGAATGATACAATTTGTTGATTCGATTTTGTAACTTGAATCTTTATTCGAAATCACGATTTTTAAAACAAAAATGGTAATTTTTCATTGAGTATGCTAAGAGCAGTTATCAGTCGATCAGTTTTTGGTTTTCAAGCAAGTTCGGGCGACGGGAGTGGTTTTGGAAGTCGGGGCTTGGGCTGAGGCGAGGTGGGTGATCATGGAAGTCGGGAAAAATGGTGGAAGGGGTGCACGATGACTGTGGCGTCGACGATGGGTTAATTTGATTTTTAACCCTAGTTTTGGTAGTGGTCGGAAATTTGATCGTCGTGGTTTCGTTCTTACATCGAGTTGCATGTTGCTGGGGGAGATGATAGTGTGGAGGGTGACGAGGACGTGGCCGGAGTCTCGGAGCTTACGATGGCCGGTGGCGAGGTTTTGAGGCAAGTTTTTGGTCGGAGGTCTGGTTCGAGTTGCTCGAGATATGCTCAATTTTCGTCGTGGACCTGTGTGGGTATTTAGTTGATCGGAGTTCGATGTCGAGGCGAAAATCGATGGTTCGGAAGCATCGTGGTTGGTCGGAGGCTGCTAGAGCGTCGGTGCACGTGCACGACGATGGTTCTGTGTCTGGTGATGGGTTCTTGTGTGACACGGGGTAGTTATCGAGCAAGAGAGGCTTTTGCTCGAAGTGGAACTCGAGTTCGTGGAGTGAATAGCAGTTTAACAATTTAACAGTTTAAAAACTTAAGCTCTATATAAAAAAAAGAGATGAGGAAGATAGGAAGCTCGGGAAAATGGAGGGGAAGCTCGGGATATGACTCGAGTTCACCTGGGATTTTTCTCGGGTAGGTGTTGCAAAACTTAAGCCTAATCAAACTAAGTTGTTAATCATTTTGGAACCAGTAAGTACTTATGAATTCATCTAATTGATCGTAGATTTAAATGAAAAAGTTCATTTAAGTTTTAATTAATTAAGTAAAATTCATGTTTTTAAATCTTAATTAATGGTATTAAGGAGGATTTTAAAAAATGTAAGATGAATAATTTTTATATTGTAAGTTAATTAAGAATGTTAATTAGCTTATAATTGTAATCAACTAAGTAATTTAAGATTTATCAATTGGTAATTAAAGATTGTTATTAATAATTAAGTGTTGAAATAAATTGGTAATTAAGAAATTGTAAATTAACTAATTAAAGTTATTAATTGAAAATTTATTTAAGATTAATTTAAATTGATTTTTAAAGGTAATTAAGAAGTGATTAATTTGATGTTTTGAATTAATTTATTTATGGTTTATTAATCAAGATAGTGGTTAATTCTTAAGAAATTAATATAAGTTAATTAAACTAATTATGATATGAATTGATAATTCCTATTTGGATGATTGTATGAGTAGATTATCTGGATTGTTTTTGATATTCTGTGATACTTTGTATGTTCTGTTTGGTATTTATAATTAACCAATGGAATAATTATTTGATGAAAGTAATTAAGGGTAAATTACTTAAGGAAGTAATTAAGGATTAATTACATAGAGTAATTAATTAAAGAATTGATTAATTAAGGAAATTAATTAAGGATTAGTTAATTACTAAGTGTGAATTAATTAAAGGATAATTAATCAAGGTAAGTGATTGTCGAATCATTAATTTGCGTAATTAATTAAGATGATAATTAAAGGTTAATTAATGTGATGGGTTTGAGAATAATGAATTTGTGTAATTAATTGAAGGCAAATTACTTAATGTAATTAAAGAATGATAATCAAGAATGATTAATCAAGATGAATAATTAAGAAATGATTAATTAATTGAATAAAATTAATTAATATTGAATAAGCAAGATTTTTAAGTAATTAGTTTAATTCATTGGGAGTTAATTAATTAGAAATGGTATGACTCATTTATCTTGCTTATGAATGATT
Source organism: Allium fistulosum (assembly GCA_030737815.1). Lineage (NCBI taxonomy): Eukaryota > Viridiplantae > Streptophyta > Magnoliopsida > Asparagales > Amaryllidaceae > Allium > Allium fistulosum. The sequence continues at coordinate 535,810,276 of CM060901.1, read as the reverse complement.
GAATAAAATTATATGCCCTAGATTGATGGATAACTCAGACATGTGATTTGTGATGCTACGTGATATGATATGTTGGGTTTAAACTGAGAATGTGGTTATCTATTGATGATGAATTAGTGTGTATAGGTAACACCCTGTATTTGAAGTTTGAATTGAGTTTACTTGAATAATTTGGATAAGGTAATATTGAATTCGAAGAGACCGGAGTCGGGTATTAGTAAATACCCGAAACCACTTCGATTCATTATAGATTGAAATGTAAAATCAATAAACTAGAATGAAACGATTTAAGTGTATTGGACCATTTTAATCTAAGTTTTGGTACTTAGAAATTGATATGTGAAATAAGCGATGCCTATAACAACTTGTGAAGTTGTAAATTGATACAAGTCACCCGGGTTTATATGGGTTGTATACTTTTGTATTCCTTGTTAGATGGGTTTACTCACGCTGGTTTCCAGCCTGACCCGGGTGTTACTTTGATGTAATGCTCGGGTCAGACCGAGTATTATAGATTTTCAGGTAAGGACGTTCGGGAGTTCGGGAGACGAGCTGGATGGCAGGAACGTATGGAGTGTTTCCGCTGTGATATATTTCTGTTTATCTGGGATATGTTGATTTGTATATGTCCAGTGATTGTGTATATGTATAACTCTGATGTATTAAAAGAAAATTGACAAATATAGTATTCTTTGTAAACTGTTATTATTTGATATTATATTTTGATCCGCTGCAAATGTGAGAATCTGTGTTGTGTTCTGTTTCTTCTTCTTCTATCTCTTTCTTCTTTTCCTAACTATCCGGAATTTTTGGGATCAAAAATTCCGGGTCGTTACAATAAACTTGGTCTGGAAAAATGTTTACAAAAATATATTCTTCGAAGGAAAATCGATAATGTGACCGAAAGTTAGTGTCTCGGTAAACAGCTTTTGGATCGATATAAGTTGTTCGAACCCTTGTGCACTTGTCTGATGATCAAATGAACACATTAGCAACTAATTAACATACACGCCGCTTTATAAAGCTTAGAAGGTTCTAGAATGTTCTAATGGATAAGAGATATTATCATGAGAAGGGTATAAGTGTAATTAGCATAAAGGAGAAGTGATGGGAGGTAAGACATCCATGGCAAGAAGGGGGTGAATGCAAGCTTAAAGAGCACCATTTTCATCCTATAAAAGGAGGGGTACGTCCTTGGGAATTAATCACAAATTCACAAATCAGAACCAAGCTTCTTTAATGGCTTCTTCATATTCTTCCTCTCTAAATGTTCTAAATGAAATAGTTGCAAATCAACTCCAAATCACTTCAAACTTTTCCACAAGCCTTAGTACAGTATTAGAACACTATCCACCATGCCAAAAGTTGAAGAAGTGGAGCCATATCCCCCACCATGGATAGGACGTGACCTTTGGGTGTGAGGAGGAGAGGGAGAGAGTAAGGTGAAGCTAGAAGGAGGAAGAAGGTGGTTACAAGGATGGGGTTTGACTTGGGTTCTTGGATCTTGGTTGTTTATGAGGTTAAAGGTGAGTTAACACCTCACTTTAAATGAAAATATATCACATATATGTTTTTGTTTGATGGTGTTTACGTTATTTGAATTGTTGTGGACATATGTTAAAACATTAGTTTGAATTCTTGCTTTGAAAGTGAATGACACATGTAATCCATATATATGGACTTGAACAAACTTGGAATGGACTTGTATTACTTGTGACAAGACCTTTCACAAAGCACATAGGTTATAGATGTCTTTTGTTTAGATTAGACTTGGATTTGAAAGTGCACTTATAGCGATAGTCGCTATAGATGCAGTTCAGAATTGCCTTATTCTCAGCGATTTCTATGGAACTTTATAAGGAGATCCTTAGGATTTTCTCACCATATTTATAATGTTATATATATATATATATATATATTTGTTGCTATTAAAAGCTTGGATAGTAAAAAGTTAAGTAACTTCTCGAAAAGTGGCCAAAACTTCACTTGTGCAAAATTGCCCCGTTTAGCCTTGATTTTTGGACTTTAAAAGTTTGAAAAGATATTTAAATTTATGTATTTTGTTTCATTCTTTTTATAAGTGTTTACTAACTCATATTAGAATATTTCAAAAGTAGTTTGAGATATTTATTAATTTTCAAGAATTAGTTTTGTATTTTTAAAGAAATGATATTTTGTTAAAATATATAGAATACTTGTTCTTTTCAAGTTTTAAGGAATTTTATAAACTATTATCTTCAAGTAATATTTCGAGAAAATGTTTTAAAACCTACTTTAAGTATTATAAAGTATTTTAAAAGAAATTTGAAGTATATATATAGTTTTTATAAAATATGTTGACTATTTTTTATCTTTTGCAATAAACATATTCTAAAATGGTTTATTCAATATCAAGTTTTTGGTAAACAAATTGATATACATATATATCATTTTTAAAAGAATTTTAAAAGTATAAACAAAAGGTTTGGAAAGGATTTAGAATTGCTTAATGGACAAATGGTTAAGTTGTTTAACTACTTATTTGGAAAGTAATTAACTATGCTCGACACTAAAAGCCGACGAAGTAGGCTTATCTATTTGTGAGAGTTAAGATTGATGTCGAGTTAAGATGGAGCAATAGAGCAATAACCTACTGGTTTCCCTCTTGGCCAAGGAATAGGAAGTTGGAAAATGTTGGAAACGTGTTAATCGTGTTGATTTCCTATTGTGTAACGACCCGTAAATTTTAACTGTTTTAATAACGTAATTAGTTGAAATTTTATGAAATTTTAAACGATAAAATTTTGCAATAAAAATTTGATATTTGAAATGCGACTAGTTAAACATAGCAACTGGTAAATTTTCATCCGAAAATATGGAAGTTTATTTTCGTGTGTAATTTTATTTCAATTTAATCAGTTAGGAATTGATGAAAATAAAATATTTTCGAAACCTAAATATTTTTATATAGAAAAAATTCTAAATCATCTTCTGAGCAAGACGTCATTTTTCGTTTTTCCAAATTCGGACTTCTTTAGCTCCGTCGATCTTATTTTTCTGTGTTTTTGCTGCATTTTCCGCTGGTAGAAAATTTGAATTTTTATAATTCAGTCGTACCACTGATATCTGTATACCGTTTTGATCGTCTCGTCGCGCTGATCTCTACGGTATAATAAATTCTGTGTTTTGATGTCTGGAACACGAAGGAAACGACAAAATAGTTTGTCGTATCGGTATTGTATCTTGTGTCTCTTGCTTTTGCTGTCACTTCGATTGCCCAACAGTCTATCTGTTGCCTTGTTAAATTATGAAACAAAAGCATCCATTCACGTTTCATTAAATTTATTTATTGGTGCATATTAATGTTGCCTGACTCCTCATATTTCCCTGTTAACTTTATTACATTTGCTTTTTCAGTTCTCAATGCATTGGTTCAAAATTTTGTTTTGGAAACAAAAATGATGAACGCATGTAGCCAACACTTCGAGACCACATTCAACCTCTTCATTCATTCATTTATTTTTCTTCCTTCCACCCACTTCATATTTCATTTTATATTTTCTTTGCCTGCTCGTCTCCTTCTTCCCTTCTTTTGCCAGCCAAGCACGTAACTGATGCGCCCACCTTCTCCGCCTTGTGCCGTTCAACCCAAGTCCCCATGCTCGGCCTCATCCGCCTACCTCTGCCTTGTTCCCTGACCCAAGCTTCTAATAGTGCATCACTTTGCCGACCTCTTCCTCCTCGCCACCGCACCATCCTTCTCTGCCATTTCTTTGGTCGCTGCATAGCTTTGCTCAGCCCAGTGTAGCTCCGCCTCGCCTAAGTTCACGGCCACAGCAGTGGCCGAACTCGTCCCCAGATCTCCATGCGTCTCTTCCCTTTGTATTCGACAGCATAGCAACTGAGGCCACTAACCAATGGCCACACCTTCCTAGACCGAGCTCCACCATAGCCACGTGCAGCAACCAACCCGCCTAGCCGACGACCTGCTTTACATCCACCACGCTGTGCGCATCTTCGTTCCTCTTGCTGCTAGCTTCATCTTTCTAGGCTTGCTGTTGGATTTATATATATGAAGGTACATATTTTGTCACTTTATATATATATATATTAGTTTATATAATAGCTATGTACATAGATTATATATATAAAGATTTATAAACTATATTGTGTGCTATGTTATGATTTTTGGTAATAAAATATTGTATAGTGATATGTATACATGTTTGTATATATTTATTTAATACACGTAGGTTATAATATGTATAAGTTCAGCTGTGGCATATTATAAGTTATACTGTATATTATAAAACATAAGTTTTGGCAGTTATAAAGTTATATAGTTATTTTATATCAAGATGTTTCTTTGGGTTATATAGCTTATAAAGTAATATATATATAGTTTTGGTTCAAGACAGTTTCTTTCTTCAAAGTTTTTGTTTAATACGTAAGTACATATATGGTTTGCTATGTTTTAATAATGTAAAGATTCACCAAAGTTTTATATATCTGGCGATTTATATCATGCATGATCTTGGTCTGCATACTAGGTGACTACTTTATTTGTTAAATTATATCAGTTGGAGTTTGTCTTTGCATAGGTTATTAGTTATATAGAGATCTTACCGTATTAAGTTGTTGCATATATTTGTCTATAGATTTGTGTATGCAGTATGTTGATAGGGATATCATATCAGCTTTTGTTTCTATAATCATAATAACATAAAAATATTGGGTCTGTGTATACATTAGCCTGCGGCTTCTTTGGAAAAAGTACTATATTATGTTATAAAGTTTTGACTGTTGTTCGTATATATAAGTATATTTTATTTTATATAAAGCAAGTTATGTTTATGAGTTGGAGTTATCTGCATATGTGATTTTGATCTGGAATATTTATAAGGTTCTGCATATTTAATATGTGTATTTTTTTGTATAGATATAAGTTGATTAGTTACATATATGATGTGTATATATTTTTAAAAAATGTGTATAGTACTTCAACATACATTATATATATATATATATATATATATCTTGACCTTAACATATGAGTTAAAGTTTAAACAATAAAATTTGAGATGCATATATATATAATTTTAATATGTGTTTGAAATATGATTTTATGTAAATAGTTATATATCGTTATACAAATAAGTGTATTTATACCGGTTATCCTTATCAATCTCGTTCTGATTCGTTTTATCGATCCCTATTATCAGCTCTATCCATCGTGTTTGTTTTCTCCGTCGAATCGTGTCCATCCAACGTTGCTTTGGAATTCGTAGCTCATTGCTTTGTCAAATTATCTCTAGCCTCGGAAGGTGAGCAATCACTCATGATTAATGTTCTTTTATTTATTAAATTTGATTTCAATTGAAACGGCAATTGAAATATGCTGTTGTTAGTTTTTTTACAATGTTATATATGTTATTACTTGTATCAGTTCACCTGTGACATCTGACACCATTATTTGTTAATTATACGATGATAATCCCGTTGATTGATAATTGATTGTTTGTTGTTTATATTGGATGTTAAATCATAATGTATAAAGTGATAAATATTATGCAAATAAATTTGACGTAGGATAATTAAAATTTGAATCGACATATATGTTGAATCTGATTAGTTGAATATGACCCCTTTTAATTGTTAAATTAATTGACATGTAAAATAGTGATAATTACACTTTGAACCATTGAACATATATTGGATTAATTGTTGTAGTGTTAAAATTGAAATCGAATGACAAGTGAAGAACCGTATTAATATTAGTGTATTAATCTTTAATCTACATGAAATGATAGTGTAGATTCTAGAAATAATTATATTAATTTGCACAAACAATAATGTGAATTAATACGATTATTTCGGGATTATTTGAATCAATTATTGGATTGCTATTGATTGTTGTTATTGCTTGTTTATTTACTTTGACACCATCCTAGTTATCACACTGCAAGTTCCCTTTGCTATGCTTTGATTTGTGAATTTGAATGGAATTGAGTTGAAATGATAAATACCCAAATTAAACTTTGACCTAGGATAGAGAATTAAATAAAACCCGATTGGTCAATAATTTGATTTAAAAATAAAATAAAGATTTTATTTGAATAAATACTAAGGTTTTAAAATGAAGTTGGAATTTGAATTTGTATGAAAGGAAAATGTTAATATTTAATAATCCGAAACAAAATATTAACATAGTAGTTGATGAAAGGATATTGTTTAAAATTTAATTATTAAGTTTGAAATTATTTAATAATTAAGTTTTTGAAATTATTTAATAATTAAATAAGATTGAATTATTTAATAATTAAATGAAATTGAATTCTTGATATATGAAATTGAACTTCGTAATAAGTGAAATTGAACTTCTTTAATAAGTAAAGTTGAGTTATGAAATAATTAAGTTTTGAAATTTGTAACTAAGTAAATGAATAAGTGAAATCGAATTTATTTAACAAGAAAAAAAATGTGATTTATTGAAATTAATGTAAGACTTGTAATTTAAAGAATTGATTTGACAAATCTAATTTAATTCAATTTGAAGTTTTGATATAATGAAGTTGAACTTAAGTAATTGATTTAATGAATTGGAAATTTAATAGAAATTGTTTTGAATGACAAATTAACTTAACGAATATTGAATGAAATCGATAAATGAAGTTAAATTGATTTGAATGTTAAATTAAATTAATTTAAATGATTTCGGAATGAAACTTATATACGAACTTGAATCAATATTTGAATTGTTTAAAATAGAAATCGAAATTGTATTATAAGATTTTGAAATTATGAATGTGGAAGTTTTGAAACGTAAATTATGGAAATTGATTTAGAAAGACAAATGAAATGTTGATTTACAAATTCTATTTGAAATTGAATTTGATTTGGTTTTGAAATAAATAAACGACCAATCGGTGTAATAATAACAAAAGTTATTAAAGAGACCGGAATCGGTTAGGGACATACTCACTGTCTAAACCGAAAACCACGTTAATAACTATACGCGGAGTGTGATCCAGAATGAAGTGGTTGGAATGATGTACGTGATGATTGAAGAAAGAGAACGATAATGGATAGCCTTGACACTTGTGTCAAATTGGAAATGACTAAAACATGAGCCGTGCCGGGCCAAATGGGGTTAGCTGCTTCGAGCGAACACACTTCTTCGAAAACTAGTCATTACTTGTTGTCGATTGGTGCACCCTTGATTTGGGAGTGTTGTTTCGCGGTGTTGCGATCGCTGCGGCGATGCGTTCTCACCAGTCCGGATCAGGCAAACGGTAGTTTCACTACCTTGGGTATTGCCTCATGTGCCTTGCCATACTTGTATCCCTATATACGCGACCACTACAATTTGTTTTGTGTTATACCTATGGAGTACTCCCTGATATCCCACTAGTTTAAGGTGGAGTTTACAGTGCTGTATAGACTATAACGCTTATATAAAATGTGTTAAGGGGGATAATGGTAACGCCTTAACACTATTTTGATATTTTATATTACTGATAGGCATTATCTACTTATCGTACACTACTACATAGTAGATAGTTTAATGGATCCTTAAAGGATGGTTATTCCAAACATCCTTTGAGTTACTTGTATTTCAGTAGCTATTTCACTTGAGTTGGATTTATTGATATAAGAATGTTAATCCTGACTCGAGTGTTTTGTGTTTTGCTTTACGCTCGGGTCAGACTGAGTGTACCAGTATTCGAGACTCACCTTTGGAGTTGGAGCTTCGCTTGGAGATCCAGCTATCTATCCAGATTTCAGATATCCAGTTGATTCCAGTGATTGTATTCTGATTCTTGTATTTGACTATTGTATTCGAGACATCTGATGTACCTTATTTAACTCTGATGTATATAGTAGCTTCATGAACTACTATCTTTTGTTTCTACTGCATTTATTACTCTGTGTCTGTGATCTGTGATTATTTATTTACCGTATATGTTTAGTTTTGCCAAATTAAATTAACAATTCGGTATTTTGAATTATTCAAGTTCGACATGTGCGGATGCGAATAGTCCAAAATAGCGGGTCGTTACAGTTGGTATCAGAGCTTTGGTAGCTCTAGGCAAAACTTAGCATATAGGGTAAATGTTTTTACAGAATCACTCATTCGAGTTTCAATCTCTTCCTTTTGACTCGATTCCTTTAAATTTTGGAACATTCCCTACGGTTCCGAAATTCATTCTTGTCCCTCACTATTCGTATTCTTCTGAATTCTGGAGTATCACATAACTCCACTTTATATGATCTTTATAATGAGTTGGCGGTCCCGCCAATCTCAAATTGATTTGTAAAGGGGTAAAACTCTTTTACGATAGCATCGATTCACCGGAGATTTATATCTCATCGGTTTAGATGCTGACACCTTTGGTTATGCCGAATTCTATCTCTTGAGATCAATGTAGATTTGCCTCGAAATTCTGCATCGATCTTATTCTTGAAGTCACGGTCGACCTGGTTAAGGTTGCCCACGATTTATATAAACTTATCCATCTTCCTAATTGTTATTTAAATCATCTTATTTTGTTTCGAACTTATCTTCGAATCAGATTTATCTTTGATTTGAGTCCATCAAATTTGAAACCCTATCCTTATTTTGAAAATTCATTCCTGTATCGTCGAGCAAAGAAATGTATTTGTAAACTAATATATATAAATGTTTTAATATATGCTGTGTTGTTTGAGATGTTGATGTTGATTTGGGTTTCCGATCGATTCGTCTGATCAACGCTATCGATAGGATTTCCAAAACACTTGAGCAGAGCAAACTGACACAATATTGTTTTCAAATTTGGTAAATGAAATAATTTTGTATGATTATATTATAAATATATATAAGTAAAATTTTCTGGGAAAAAACAAAGAGGTAAACTAATTCGTTGTTTGAAATGATAATATTTGATTTTCATCTATTGTTCGATAAATGAATTTATAAACTTGGTTTATAAACTGATTTAGAATTTGAAATGAAATTAAATTAAGAATTTGATAATTTAATTTCCAATGATTTCGAACTATGGTTTTAAAGGTTTAAAATGCACATTATTTAAAGGTATTTTGACTATAATCTGTTTCCAAAGAATTTTAATGTATATTATTTGAAGTATTTTCAAATAGGAACCGTTTTTAAAGAATTTTAAAATGTTGAAATCAGTGCTCTTCTCTTTGTCGCTGGAAAATAATTTCGGTGATGGCGGCCGCATCATCGACGTTCATTTTCGAGTTTCAAAGTGGAGAAACCATTCTGTAGCTTCGCTACGGTTTTGTTGGGAAAAATATTTAATTTGAATTTCTTAAGTATGACTTGATTTATATATATATATATGGGTATATTATTTTAAATTTAATTTGATTTAATATATATAGTATATACATAATTATTCTAAAGGGTTTGAAATTAAATGGAAATTTAATTCTTAAAAATCATGTTAAAAGATGTTTTCAATTATAAATAAAGCTAAATTTTGAATAAGTATTTAAACTTGAAATAATTGAATTTGAAAATTTTATTTGTATAGTACTAAATTGCATTTCAAAATAACTTACCTAAATTATTCAGAAGTTAAAATATAATTGGATAATATACAATATAAAATGATTTTATAAATAAAAATTTGAGTGTTTATAATAAATATTATACACTTAGATTTTAATTATAAAAAAATGCTAATAAAGATGGTAGAATAATAAGCTAATTGAATGAGATGAATATAATTAATTTTGTTCTGAAAGAATTAACAAATTGAAATTAGATCAACTTATGGAAATACCTTAATTTAAACCAATTATTGAATATAAATTAATTTAAATTGAAATTTATATGGTTTAAATTAATTTATATGGTTTAAATAGATGTAATAAGATATATTAAGTGAAATAAATTTAATAATAATTTGGAATAGAAGAATTAAATTTGTTGAATAAAATATGAGTATAATAAATGATTATACAAATTGGTGAGTTAGAAATTGTTAATTGAGGATGACTAGATAATAAGATAATGAATGTAGAAATAGATAGATTGATTTAACTTAAGTGAACTCAAATGGATTAAAACAAAATATTGAATATTAATTAGTTTAAATTGAAAATTTATATGGTTTAAATTAATTGTTTTACTTGTATTCCAATCTATTTTCTTTCTGGTTGTTTCTATTCTCCTACCTCCTCCCTTTTCGAGGACGAAAAGTTTTGAGTGGGGGAGAGTGTAACGACCCGTAAATTTTAACTGTTTTAATAACGTAATTAGTTGAAATTTTATGAAATTTTAAATGATAAAATTTTGCAATAAAAATTTGATATTTGAAATGTGTCTGTTAAACATAGCAACTGGTAAATTTTCATCCAAAAATATGGAAGTTTATTTTCGTGTGTAATTTTATTTCAATTTAATCAGTCAGGAATTGATGAAAATAAAATATTTTTGAAACCTAAATATTTTTATATAGAAAAAATTCTAAATCATCTTCTGAGCAAGACGTCATTTTTCGTTTTTCCAAATTCGGACTTCTTTAGCTCCGTCGATCTTATTTTTCTGTGTTTTTGCTGTATTTTCCGCTGGTAGAAAATTTGAATTTTTATAATTCAATCGTACCACTGATATCTATATACTGTTTTGATCGTCTCGTCGCGCTGATCTCTACGGTATAATAAATTCTGTGATTTGATGTCTGGAACACGAAGGAAACGACAAAATAGTTTGTCGTATCGGTATTATATCTTGTGTCTCTTGCTTTTGCTGTCTCTTCGATTGCCCAACAGTCTATCTGTTGCCTTGTTAAATTATGAAACAAAAGTATCCATTCACATTTCATTAAATTTATTTATTGGTGCATATTAATGTTGCCTGACTCCTCATATTTCTCTGTTAACTTTATTACATTTGCTTTTTCAGTTCTCATTGCGTTGATTCAAAATTTTGTTTTGGAAACAAAAATGATGAATGCCTGTAGCCATCACTTCGAGACCACATTCAACCTCTTCATTCATTCATTTATTTTTCTTCCTTCCACCCACTTCATATTTCATTTTATATTTTCTTTGCCTGCTCGTCTCCTTCTTCCCTTCTTTTGCCAGCCAAGCACGTAACTGACGCGCCCACCTTCTCCGCCTTGTGCCGTGCAACCCAAATCCCCATGCTCGGCCTCATCCGCCTACCTCTGCCTTGTTCCCCGACCCAAGCTTCCAATATTGCATCACTTTGCCGACCTCTTCCTCCTCGCCACCGCACCATCCTTCTCTGCCATTTCTTTGGTCACTGCATAGCTTTGCTCCGCCCAGTGTAGCTCCGCCACGCCTAAGTTCACGGCCACAGCAGTGGCCGAACAAGTTCCCAGATCTCCATGCGTCTCTTCCCTTTGTATTCGACAGCATAGCAACCGAGGCCACTAACCAATGGCCGCACCTTCCTAGACCGAGCTCCACCATAGCCACGTGCAGCAACCAACCCACCTAGCCGACGACCTGCTTTACATCCACCACGCTGTGCGCATCTTCTTTCCTCTTTCTGCTAGCTTCATCTTTCTAGGCTTGCTGTTGGATTTATATATATGAAGGTACATATTTTGTCACTTTATATATATTAGTTTATATAATAGCTATGTACATAGATTATATATATAAAGATTTATAAACTATACTATGTGCTATGTTATGATTTTTGGTAATAAAATATTGTATAGTGATATGTATACATGTTTGTATATATTTATTTAATACACGTAGGTTATAATATGTATAAGTTCAGCTGTGGCATATTATAAGTTATACTGTATATTATAAAACATAAGTTTTGGCAGTTATAAAGTTATACAGTTATTTTATATCAAGATGTTTCTTTGGGTTATATAGCTTATAAAGTAATATATATATATAGTTTTGGTTCAAGACAGATTCTTTCTTCAAAGTTTTTGTTTAATACGTAAGTACATATATGGTTTGCTATGTTTTAATAATTTAAAGATTCACCAAAGTTTTATATATCTGGCGATTTATATCATGCATGATCTTGGTCTGCATACTAGGTGACTACTTTATTTGTTAAATTATATCAGTTGGAGTTTGTCTTTGCATAGGTTATTAGTTATATAGAGATCTTACCGTATTAAGTTGTTGCATATATTTGTCTATAGATTTGTGTATGCAGTATGTAGATAGGGATATCATATCAGCTTTTGTTTCTATAATCATAATAACATAAAAATATTGGGTCTGAGTATACATTAGCATGCGGCTTCTTTGGAAAAAGTACTATATTATGTTATAAAGTTTTGATTGTTGTTCGTATATATAAGTATATTTTATTTTATATAAAGCAAGTTATGTTTATGAGTTGGAGTTGTCTGCATATGTGATTTTGATCTGGAATATTTATGAGGTTCTGCATATTTAATATGTGTATTTTTTTTGTATAGACATAAGTTGATTAGTTACATATATGATGTGTATATATTTTTTAAAAATGTGTATAGTACTTCAACATACATTATATATATATATATATCTTGACCTTAACATATGAGTTAAAGTTTAAACAATAAAATTTGAGATGCATATATATTTAATTTTAATATGTGTTTGGAATATGATTTTATGTAAATAGTTATATATTGTTATACAAATAAGTGTATTTATACCAGTTATCCTTATCAATCTTGTTCTGATTCGTTTTATCGATCCCTATTATCAGCTCTGTCCGTCGTGTCTGTTTTCTCCGTCGAATCGTGTCCATCCAACGTTGCTTTGGAATTCGTAGCTCATTGCTTTGTCAAATTATCTCTAGCCTCGGAAGGTGAGCAATCACTCATGATTAATGTTCTTTTATTTATTAAATTTGATTTCAATTGAAACGGCAATTGAAATATGCTGTTGTTAGTTTTTTTACAATGTTATATATGTTATTACTTGTATCAGTTCACCTGTGACATCTGACACCATTATTTGTTAATTATACGATGATAATCCCGTTGATTGATAATTGATTGATTGTTTGTTGTTTATATTGGATGTTAAATCGTAATGTATAAAGTGATAAATATTATGCAAATAAATTTGACGTAGGATAATTAAAATTTGAATCGACATATATGTTGAATCTGATTAGTTGAATATGACCCCTTTTAATTGTTAAATTAATTGACATGTAAAATAGTGATAATTACACTTTGAACCATTGAACGTATAGTGGATTAATTGTTGTAGTGTTAAAATTGAAATCGAATGACAAGTGAAGAACCGTATTAATATTAGTGTAATAATCTTTAATCTACATGAAATGATAGTGTAGATTCTAGAAATAATTATATTAATTTGCACAAACAATAATGTGAATTAATACGATTATTTCGGGATTATTTGAATCAATTATTGGATTGCTATTGATTGTTGTTATTTCTTGTTTATTTACTTTGACACCATCCCAGTTATCACACTGCAAGTTCCCTTTGCTATGCTTTGATTTGAGAATTTGAATGGAATCGGGTTGAAATTATAAATACCCAAATTAAACTTTGACCTAGGATAGAGAATTAAATAAAACCCGATTGGTCAATAATTTGATTTAAAAATAAAATAAAGATTTTATTTGAATAAATACTAAGGTTTTAAAATGAAGTTGGAATTTGAATTTGTATGAAAGGAAAATGTTAATATGTAATAATCCGAAACAAAATATTAACATAGTAGTTGATGAAAGAATGTTGTTTAAAATTTAATTATTAAGTTAAGTTTTTGAAATTATTTAATAATTAAATAAGATTGAATTATTTAATAATTAAATGAAATTGAATTCTTGATATATGAAATTGAACTTCGTAATAAGTGAATTGAACTTCTTTAATAAGTAAAGTTGAGTTATGAAATAATTAAGTTTTGAAATTTGTAACTAAGTAAATGAATAAGTGAAATCGAATTTCTTTAACAAGAAATAAAATGTGATTTATTGAAATTAATGTAAGACTTGTAATTTAAAGAATTGATTTGACAAATCTAATTTAATTCAATTTGAAGTTTTGATATAATGAAGTTGAACTTAAGTAATTGATTTAATGAATTGGAAATTTAATATAAATTGTTTTGAATGACAAATTAACTTAACGAATATTGAATAAAATCGATAAATGAAGTTAAATTGATTTGAATGTTAAATTAAATTAATTTAAATGATTTCGGAATGAAACTTATATACGAACTTGAATCAATATTTGAATTGTTTAAAATAGAAATCGAAATTGTATTATAAGATTTTGAAATTATGAATGTGGAAGTTTTGAAACGTAAATTATGGAAATTGATTTAGAAAGACAAATGAAATGTTGATTTACAAATTCTATTTGAAATTGAATTTGATTTGGTTTTGAAATAAATAAACGACCAATCGGTGTAATAATTACGAAAGTTATTAAAGAGACCGGAATCGGTTAGGGACATACTCACTGTCTAAACCGAAAACCACTTTAATAACTATACGCGGAGTGTGATCCAGAATGAAGTGGTTGGAATGATGTACGTGATGACTGAAGAACGAGAACGATAATGGATAGCCTTGACACTTGTGTCAAATTGGAAATGACTAAAACAAGAGCCGTGCCGGGCCAAATGGGGTTAGCTGCTTCGAGCGAACACACTTCTTCGAAAACTAGTCATTACTTGTTGTCGATTGGTGCACCCTTGATTTGGGAGTGTTGTTTCGCGGTGTTGCGATCGCAGCGGCGATGCGTTCTCACCAGTCCGGATTAGGCAAACGGTAGTTTCACTACCTTGGGTATTTCCTCATGTGCCTTGTCATACTTGTATCCCTATATACGCGACCACTACGATTTGTTTTGTGTTATACCTATGGAGTACTCCCTGATATCCCACTAGTTTACGGTGGAGTTTACAGTGCTGTATAGACTATAACGCTTATATAAAATGTGTTAAGGGGGATAATGGTAACGCCTTAACACTATTTTGATATTTTATATTACTGATAGGCATTATCTACTTATCGTACACTACTACATAGTAGATAGTTTAACGGATCCTTAAAGGATGGTTATTCCAAACATCCTTTGAGTTACTTGTATTTCAGTTGCTATTTCACTTGAGTTGGATTTATTGATATAAGAATGTTAATCCTGACTCGAGTGTTTTGTGTTTTGCTTTACGCTCGGATCAGACTGAGTGTACCAGTATTCGAGACTCACCTTTGTAGTTGGAGCTTCGCTTGGAGATCCAGCTTTCTATCCAGCTTTCAGATATCCAGTTGATTCCAGTGATTGTATTCTGATTCTTGTATTTGACTATTGTATTCGAGACATCTGATGTACCTTATTTAACTCTGATGTATATAGTAGCTTCATGAACTACTATCTTTTGTTTCCGCTGCATTTATTACTCTGTGTTTGTGATATGTGATTATTTATTTACTGTATATGTTCAGTTTTGCCAAATTAAATTAATAATTCGGTATTTTGAATTATTCAAGTTCGACATGTGCGGATGCGAATAGTCCAAAATAGCGGGTTGTTACATATTGTTTATGGAAATCATTCATACTGTACTTAACACTAAAAGCTGACGAGATAGACTTATCTATTTGTGAGATTCAAGAATGAAGTGTCTTGGCAAGGCTTTGATGCAACCAGTGCCCTAACTTACCTGGCTTCACTTTTGAATGAGGAATAGTTAAGTTGGAATGTCGGAAATGAGTTAAGTGTATGAATCGTGATTTCTATAAGCAGTCGTCTTTAGAACTTGTAACTAGTCAAGTACTAAATTTGACCAAATATGAACATAGATCTTTAAAACAAATGTTTTCAAAGATAGAAACAAGTATGAGAATGGTTTTGGGTTTGTTGTGACAACATGTTAACAACATTCGTCTTTAACCCTTTTTCATTATACTTAGGAATGTAAATAGATACTTGAAAGAACGATTTAAAGATAAGCATAAGCAAAATGGTCTTACGTCTATTGTGACAGTGTTTAAGTAACATTAGTCTTAAACCTTTTTGAATGCATTTACGAAAGTACTTAGATCCTTAAAATGGATATTTTAAAAGGAGATTATAAGTATGGAATCTTTTGAAAAAGGTAGAAAAAGTAGAAGTTTATTAGATAAAAGAAGTTTACTTATAAAGGAGTTTTAATTAACAAAAGGATTAATTAAATAGAAGGGGTTAAGTAGCTTAACGAACTTTGTGTGACTTGATAGTGTTTTGTATATTCATTTATTTATGGAAAGTATACTAGACATAGTTTCCATTTACAAACAACTATCTTGTACCAGATAATCGATTAGTCGACTATCAAAATAGACCAAATATAACTTTGGAAATATCTAGAGAAAACATGGGAATTATATAGTACAGTTATCTTTAGTGATGTTATACTGTATAAACTTGTGTGTTCTCCTAGGACAAATGATAAGGAAATTCGTCTGCTTAAATGGTTAAGAGGTGATCTTCGCTCTTATGTGTTGTATGTTTATTTCTAAAAGAACCAGAGTTGAGTTTACCGTAAATTCATCGATTGGTTTTGGAGCGTCCGGTAAGTGGTAAGTGTGTACTTATATGAGATGACTTGAACCCGTAACTACTTCAAAACCATATATGTGATCTATGTTCTAGAAGTGGTTGTAAAGTGGAATGTTATAGAGTTGAACTGTCTATCCTAATGTTGAGTCCAAGGGAGAGGTCAGCGTTAACATTTCAAACGATGCTATCCTATGGGACTGTCTATCTTGGAGGACTCCAAGAGAGAGGACAGCGTTAGCATTCGCCGAAAGACTTATGCAGGAATCTATATGGAGATTCGAGATCTGTTTGAGATGCTCGAATCCATTTAGTGATTCGTGATCTGTTCAAGATGATGAAATCCATTTATGGATTCGTGTTATGTTCGAGTGATGAAGACTCGTGTGAAAGATGTCGAACATAGCTTCGACATCGGGAAAATGATAGAAAATAAAGAAGAGGCATGACCACAGAGGTTTAGTTGACCTTAAGGGTATATCAACTCCATATCTAGAGATGCTTATCGATCGTTGCTAGCGGGGGTTGATATGACTCGATCACACACTGAGGGTGATTTAGTTATGTTTACCTTAAGGTATATCCTATCTAGAAATATACTATGCTCAAAAGGTAGTTTCTTATCCTTGTCATGGACTTTGGATGCATTCAAACCGAGGAGATCGCCATGGAAAATCCATTATGCGAACGCACCTTAGCAGTATTGATTGTATATCTATTGTTATTGTGGTGTTTACATAGCAACTATTTGGTATGATTTATGTGCTACACTCTAGACATTATCCATCATATCATTATATGTTAAACTTAATGAATGTTTGGTTTCTTTGAGGGAAAAACCATTAGGGGAATCTTTATGGTCTCAATGGCTACTATGACATGTCACTCATATTTCTTGAGTTTCTCACGCCGTTTTACCAGACTGATCCGGGTATTATTTTCTTATAAAGCTCGGGCCGGCCCCATGTATATTTCCATATTTTACTTGTGGATGCTTTAGAGCTTATGGAGCTAAGCTGGATAATTACCTATCGTAATATTTATTTCCGTTGCATTACTATTGTATCATTGGCATTTATGAGGACATGTTGTTATAACTTTCCAAGCTGATTACGGTAACTCTAAAATAATTTGTATCTTAGATTGATAGTTTATACTATCTTTTGATATTATATACTACCGTTCTGTTATGAGATTCAGATATTGTGTTCCTTCTTCCCTGATCTGTTTTTTTCTTTTTATTTAACCCTAACAATTCATCTTTTCAACACTTAGATGCTCGGTACGAAAATACTATGGATGTATTAGTGTCGACATTCGGGAGTCGAAAAGGAAGGCGTTATACTTGGTATCAGAGTTGAAGGTTGAGCGAGAACCTTAGCTTTGGTTGGGTATGACTCGTTAAGAGATGGAGTAATGAAATGCCCTAGAATGGGTTGATCTATTATACATATGAGAGCGTATTTGTTAGTGCTATAAAAATATTTTATTTTGCATTTATTGGTTTGTTGAGTGGTTTATTAATTCTGATCAATACATGGAACGCAATGGTATCGATAGAGATTTCTAAGCACTTGAACAGAGCAAACCAACACAATATTGTTTTCAAAACTAGTAAATGAATATATTTTGGATATAGAAGGAAATTTTTTCAAAGGAAAATTGATTTTGTTATTTATGATGTGTTTGTTTGTTAGGAAATGCTAATATTCAATTATTATCGTTTATTGTTTGATTAGTTATGCTCGGCCAGTTTATGTGCATTTACTATAGTTTGTTGATTTATAAGAAATTTACCATTTTACAACATGGTTTCGGTAGATAGAAATTTATGGGAACATTAAATACGAACACCTTATGAATTAAGTTTCACGGTTTGACTATAAGGCGTTCAATGATAATGTTGGGTTAAAATTTAATTTTAATAAGAGTTGTTTATTATAATCTAAACAAAGATATACATTTGTGAAACGATTTAAATAAGAAAGCACCTTTATGTAAACATGGGTTATAAATGTAAAGGGTTTAAATAGAGGATTTGAGGACTTAATTCTTGGTATCTTTGAAAAAAAAAATTCAAGATTTTGGAGAAAATAATAAGTGGTATCATTTAAAAGTAAGTATTTAGGAAATTGGTTTATAAAATTAAGATCATGGTACTTAGTAACATTTACAAAGTATTTGATACCATTTTGAAATGATTTTAATTAAGTCCAAAAGGAATGAATTAGATGTACTGAACTTAATCCTGTCACTTGAAAATAATTCGAGTGATGACTTCAACATCATCGATGTTCATTTTCGGGTTTCTAAGTAGCGAATGCTACAGGGTTGTTTTAGTAAAACGGATTTTGATTGGATTTTGAAAGTATTACTTGTTATACAAAAGATATATGTGTATATATTAATTCAAATGATTTGAAATGAAAACCAGTGTTTAGTTTTAAAGTTTATGGACACATGTAGCTTATACATTAGGAATGCATGGATGTGCGTCGTGGTATTATATGTTGTTTGGCGGTTTTCATTTATTAAAATGAAATGGGATTTTCGACGATTTTGGATTGTTGGGAACATCCAACTGTTATAGAACTTGTAGTTAAGTGCTTTTGAAAATATAAAGTTGAGTTTATATAACACTTGAATTGAGAAGATAGCAAGTTAAAATAAGTTCTAAATTTGCTAAAAATACTTGTTACAAATTTGATGTTTTTACTCCTAGGATGTAATGGAGTATTATACGAGTATGGAACTTAAGTTGTAAAATGCTTATAAACTTGAAGTTAGGTTTTTAAGAAGTGACTCATAAATGATTTAGTATTGAAGAGATATACTATTAGGGTAAAAGAAAGTGATATAGGATATTGGTGTAGTTAAGAAACCAATAGGATGAATATGTAAGTTGTACATAGGTCGTTTTATTTGCATGACTGTTCTTCATCCAGTATTCATGTACATGTTTTCGGGTGATTTATACCGATCTGAACAAGGATTTTTCACTTGATTCTTGACGGCGAACACTTGATACAGATTCTTTATATGATCCCCAAGGTTTCTATTATAGTATATGGCTATGTAAGGAGAATAAATGTTTTTAATCAAGAAACCTGATCAGAGTCTGCACTAGAGAGGTCGGGTGGACTATACTAGTTTGGAAGTGGAAATTTATGTGATCGAGCAAGTGATTAGATCGGATATTGAGTACGGATGGTTATGTGCATCGTACGGGCTTCAGTATGTATGCATACTATGTTTTGTTGACTTATAGAGGGTTTAGGTGATGACTCTTTGATTTGTTATATGGTATCATGAATAATTTTATAAGCAATAACCTGAGGCGGTTAAGCATAAGGTATGCTTAGTAAGTTGTTTATCATCCTTATGTGATGAGAGGGTGTTTGAACCTAAGCAAACTGTGAGCTTTGTTTGCTAATGATTGTGATACTATTAAGTATTAAGGTGTGATTGTTTCTTTGGTTGATCATGTTGGAATTTTGAGGATGAAATATTCTAAGTGAGGGAGAATGTAAAGACTCAGAATTTCGGACACTTCGTATTTAAATATCTAAATTATTTAAATTTTTGAATCTTGGATTAAATGTTGTTATCCTGCCTTTTGGTCAGGCTGGGATACCATGAATGCGAATAAAATGGATGGTTATCAGGATTGGAGTTCAGTTATATTTGAAACTATTGATGATAGTTGAATGGATTTAGGTGAACAAGACTCAGAAAATGGCTAAGTATGGAATTGGCACTTCACCTAGGCAACAGATCAGATCGAATCCCCAATTTCTGACCCAATCAAGGTGTGATTAGTATAAAGTGACAAGAAAGGTGTAACACCCCTAATTTTTAATAACATTATTCAGGAGATTTAACTAGATAAATTAAATAGAATAATATAAATATTAGAGTGATAAGGGGATTGAGATTTGAAAATTTAAATTAATGGCCGAGCTTAATTAAATAAATGGGCTATGAAAGGTTTCATATGTTAATTAATAAGAAAACAATTAACGCAAGGGTATTATGGGAATTGCCGCCATCATGATCCTATTACCCTTAAAATTCTCGTTTCATTTTCTTTTCACGTTCATTTTTGAAAAATTTAAAAACGTAAAAACCTAAAGCTCAAGCCGGCACTTAGGAGGGAAAAGGAGAGAAATCATATTAAAGCTAAGGAATCAAGCTAGGGGAATTAATCAAGGATCAAATCTCAAATTCCTTATCCTAATCAAAGTGAATAATAATCAAAACCATCTCTATTTTTTATTTAGTGATCATTTGATTTTTGAGTTTAATTTTAAATCCATTATGGTGCTTTTTGATGATAATATGATTGGATTTCATGATATGATATATTCAAACAAGTATGTTTGATAATAGTTTTAAACGGTTTTAAGGCTAAAATCGTTTATTTTGGATTTCGAATGCCATGAAGAATTTATATGTTATGTAAAACATTAATTTGGAGATGGGTTTTAATTTTTGTAATTTTCCAAGCCATGGAAAATTTATTATGAATTTTAGAAGGAAGAAATGAATAAATTGGATTTAGAAGTTAATTTCGGTTATATTATGAAGAATTTGGGTCCGAAATTTATATATGTTAAACAACATATTAAAAGTGAATTTCTATGATTTTTGAGGATTTATCCTAAGTAATTTACTATGGAAATTAAATTATTTTAAGTGGAGGACTTAAATGTTTTATTTGTTTTGCTTGAGGAAAGGTTTACTTTACTAAATTATTTTAATTAGATCTGAAATGAAAGCGGCAGTTTTATTTTGGAACAAATTTGAAAAGTTTATGGAAACCAATTAATTTTTTACAAATAGGCAGGTTAGTTAAAAAGTAATTACTTTAAAGGCATTAAAACAGTCTTTACCCAGAAATTATGTTTCTCCTCTTTCAGAAGTACCTTTCGACCCTATACTTCCGCCTCAACCAAGTCGAAACCATCCAAGTCAAAGCTAATACACAAGGTATCAATACATTGGTACGTAGTGGATTGGAGAAAGGTGGAAGGTATGGTGTTGAAACCATGCTTTCGAAGGGGTCGAAACCAGTTAGCTTTCGAAGGTCTTTGTTTTACTATCCAAAGAAATGCACTTCCTTTATTTCCAAAAGAATGCTTTCGAAAGGGTTTAATGTAGCTTTCGAAGAAGTTGCTTTTGAATATGTTGCCGTCATTTTGTTTCGAAAAGATAGCTTTCGAATGAGTTGCCTTGTTTTTAAATCAATGCTTTCGAAAGGGTAGTTTGAACCTAGTCGAAACCCTGCTGCCGACTTTATGCCTTTCGACTGGATTGAAGTAATCAATTAGATCGAAAGGTAGCTTTTTTTATAAATATAAGTCACTTCCTAAAGCTTTCGAAAGGGTTTAATGGTTTTGAAGAAAATGGCTTCGAAAGGGGTTTCGAAGTTATCCTTCAAATGTTTTACTTAAATGATTTAAGCTTTCGAAAGGATGGATCCGAAGCCATCAGTTTTCCCCAAACTCTTTTATATGAAGGTTAATTTTTTTGAAAGGGGTACTTTCGTTTATATTCACTTTGATCCAAAAGATATTTTTAGAATAAACCTAATGGTTTCGAAAGGGATACTTTCAAATGGTT
This sequence comes from Allium fistulosum, assembly GCA_030737815.1. Taxonomy (NCBI): domain Eukaryota; kingdom Viridiplantae; phylum Streptophyta; class Magnoliopsida; order Asparagales; family Amaryllidaceae; genus Allium; species Allium fistulosum. Next base: position 535,788,137 of record CM060901.1, on the reverse strand, counting down.
TCGAAGCTATGCTTCTAAGAGTTAATAATAAATGCTTTAATACTTTTGAAAGGTATGTTTTGATGGTTTAGAAAGAGATGATTTAAAGTGTTTCGAAATGCATATGCTTAGTGTTTTGAAAAGAAGATTTGAATGCTTTTGAAGGAGGTTATCCAATGGTTTCGAAAGTAAAGGTTTAAGGTTTCGAAAGCCTTTGTTTTCAAAACGAAGAACCCAATCTCATATTTAAAGGAAAAACCATGGCAACAATAAAGGAGTTTTAAAATGGCTTTTAAGTATGGAGTATTTGAAGAAGCTTTCCTTGAGAAAATAATAGGTTAAATGGATTGAACATGTTTCATATGAAAATGATTTCAAGGATATTAAACCATAGCATATTGATGTTATTATGTTGCTTCTTCTAAAATATATATTCATAGTATAATGGAGCCATAACTGAATTTGGGGAGAAAGGGCAGAATAACCAGCTTGGTTGACCCAGTAGTGAATATAAATTGAGTTAACTCTTGTATGAGTAGAATTGCATCCAGGAGGTCAGGTAAACCAGAATATAGGATGCCTAAATACTGATTAGGGAAGTTGTCAGATAGACATATTTATATTAAACCCATGAAAACTATGTATAGAAAGAGTTATTAGCAGGGGCCAATAGGTTTGTAGTGAACCCATGAAAACTATATCCGGATTAAGTTATTGACAAGAGTCAATAAGTTCATAGTCAACCCATGAAAACTGTGATACAAAGGAAGTTATTGGAGATACCAATAGGTTTAGGGAGAACCCTTGAAATAATAAAGTTATTGGTAGGGGCCAATAGGTTCTTAGTGATTCCATGAAAATTATGAAACCGGACAGGGAGTCCATAAGCTTTAAAACAGGTTATTAGTCAACCCATGAAAACTAATAGGTTAATAGTGACCTTAGAAACTATAAATGAGATAGATAGTCAAAAATGAATGGGAATGGGAAATCCAAAAATTGATTTACTAGTTTGCATATCATCATTATATTTTGAATTGTTATGTTTTAATCATTGTGGATGCAGCAGCACGGTATATGGTTATTATAAAATTTTGGTAGATACTAGTGAGGGGAAAACCCGTTCCGCTAAGCGGCGTGGTCTCACTAGATATCTAAATGGTTTGAGATGGTAGGTTATTATTCATACCAGGCTTTATGTCTGACTCGAAGTTTATGTTTTATCCTTAAACTCTCAGGTCCTCAGTTGATTTTGAGTAGTTTGAGAGTTAAGGTTTTCAGGTACCTCTTTAGACGAATAAGCTCCTAGAGACGTGATAAAGGCATGGTAGCTATTTAGAATTCTTCTCTATTTTGATTCCGTTGTGTTTTGTTGTAAAGGCAAAGTTGTTTAATTGCCTAGATATATACTTTGATCATCCAAGAGGACATCTTCATATGTCGCTCTTGGCGCATGTTGTAATAATTATAATTTCTTTGAACATAGTTCTCGTATTTGGGATTATGTATTGAAATTGAAGTGATTTGAAATGGAACGTGAAATCTGTTTAATGATCTTACAATTTTCCATATCCATGTGTTTCTGTTATATCAATGTATATAACATTACCGTATTTGGTCGTCGAGGATTAATAACTATGGATGACTGCAGCATCTGTAGCCGTTAGTTTTGGGCCTCCAAGTGAGGGATGTTACAAGTTGATAGATTATGTTTAGAACCCACATACCTTGTTACTTCCTTAAGGGTTGTGAATCTGATAGCAGGGTATGCAACTCTAAGGATGAGATGTAATCAGTTAGAACTTGATTTGTTAGGTCATAAGTTTGCATGCAGTCTGTATGTTTTTGATTTCGTAAATTTCGGAATCTTTTTGGGTATGGATTGGTTGGGTAAATATAAGGCTAGGATATTTTTACAGGATAGGTAAATATCATTGAGACACCCTAATAGTCATAACCGAATCATATTTTCAGTGGAGAATTCTAACCAAAGAGTTTGTGCTTTGTTAAGTGCTATGGAAATAGAAGAAGGGTTAAGTCAGGTTCGAGTAGCAAGGGAGTTTGTAGATGTCTTTGAGCCGGTTACAGGATTACCACCGAAACGAGCTGTTGAGTTTCAGATAGATCTTGTGCTAGGAGCTGGACCTATAAATAGACCAACTAGCAGGATGACACCGACCGAGATGAAGGAATTGAAGGTGCAGCTAGTGGATCTAGAAGGGAGGAATTTTATTAGACCAAGCAGTTCGCCTTAGGGAGCGGCCGCGGTGTTCGTGAAGAAACCGGATGGGTCATTAAGGATGTGTATCGACTATCATAAGTTGAATGAGAGGACGATTTAGAATAAGTATCCTTTGCCGAGAATTGATGTTTATTTAATCAGTTGTATGGAGTCAGAGTGTTTTCCCAGTTGGATTTGGCGACAAGTTTCCATCAGTTAAGAGTGGCAGAGGATAGTATTCCATTGACAGCATTTCGAACTAGGTATGGTTCGTATGAGTGGTTAGTAATGCAATTCGGGTTAACGAATGCACCTGCTTTCTTAGTGGATTTGATGAACTGAGTTTTCTGAAAGTACTTGGATAGGTTCATGTTGGTAATAGATGACATTTTAGTATACGCTAAGGATGGAAGAGAGCATGAAGATCATCTTAGAGTAGTGCTTGAGATGCCGAGGAAGCATCAGTTGAAGGCGAAGTTTTCCAAGTGTCGTTTTTGGAAGAAAGAGGTTAAGTTTTTTGGTCATGTGCTTTCAGAAAAAGGCTTGTCAGTCGATCCAGATAAGATCAAAGCTATTAATAACTGGAAGAAACCATAGACGGTGACTGAGATTAGAAGTTTTCTTGGACTTGTTGGCTATTACCAGAGATTCATCAAAGATTTCTCGTGGATAGCAGCACCTTTGACTAAGTTAATCAGGAAGGATGTGAAGTTTATTTGGTATGAAAAATGTGAGGAAGCATTCCTTAAGTTAAAGCATTTGTTGACCAATGCACCTGTTTTAGTGGTTCCAGATGGAAACTAAGGATTGGTGGTGTATACCGATGCATGTGGGACTGGATTAGGAGCTGTGTTGATGCAGAAGGATAAAGTTATTGCCTATGCTTCGCGACAGCCTAGACCGCATGAAGTGAGATATCCTACTCATGATTTGGAGTTGGCCCTAGTGATCTTCGCATTGAAGATATGGAGACATTATCTCTTAGGGGAGAAATTTGAGTTATACACATATCATAAGCCATTAAGGTATTTATTCTCTCAGAAGGAGTTGAATATGAGACATCAGAGGTGGCTTGAGTTTTTAGCAGCTTATGATTTTGGTATAGAGTATACTCTTGGGAAAGGAAATAAGGTAGTTGATGCTCTTAGCAGAAGACATCATAATATGGTGTTAGCTATGTTGGCAGAATGGAAAGATTTAGAAACTTTGACTACTTGTAGTGTGAAGTTAAGATTGACTGCTAGTTCTAGTCAGAGCACCACCTTGTTGTCCTGTTTGGAAGTTCGACCAGTTGTAACATCCCCTATCTAGAGGCCAAAAGCTAAGCGCTACAGATGCTGCAGTCATCTATAGTATTAACTTCCTGCGACTAAATACGGCTATGTTAATGGTATCTATAATATCAGAAGGATTTGAATATGAAACAAATCACGGATTTCAAAACAACATTTTTCCATTACATTTCAAAACACCCGTTTCATATTCATATTACATAACCCCAAACGTTTCCCAGGCAATGATAAAATATACTTATTACAAATACACCAAGAGCGACATATGAAGATGTCCCTTTGGATAATCAGAGTTATATAGTCATAATTGACTTTGTACATACACAGCGGAATTAAACAACAAAACAAAGAACCGCAACTTGTAATAGCTATCTGTTAGCCTCCTGCTCGCCTCCGGTAGCTTTATTCGTCAGCTTACTAAAACCTGAAAGAACCTCAACCTTTAGCCTACTCAAATCAATTTTGAGCACCCAAGAGTTTAGCGAGACCACGCCGTTTAGCGGACGGGTTTCCCATCACTAACATTCTTTTAAAACATATCTTTTGCAAATCGTTTCCTGCAACCAAAACTGGTTAAATACTCTAAAGCATCATTATGTTAACATACATATTAGGTAATAAAAAAACTATCTGTTCAAACACTTTAGTTTTGTTTGGCTAACTATTAAACTTTGGTTGACTAGGGCCTACCAGACAAAATAACAAAATAATCTAACATCTGTTAGACACTCCTCTTCTGGACGGCATGTCCTTAACTATCTATTGATTACTTCTCTTCTAGACGGTCTGTCCCTAACTTAACATCTCCCAGGGTCACCTGATCCTAATGGATTTGCGGGCTCACCAATAACCTATATGTATACAAATATAAGTTCCCTTCTGTGTGTAATCATAATTTTTAGTTTTACCTGTGACAAAGCCCTACACACAGGAATTTTGGACTAAATTAGCTGGGCCCAATAGCTAATATATAAGGCGCAACTCTATACCAGTCCCATCAGGTATTCTAATATCTGAGTCATTTTACTTAGGGATACCTTCCCATAATTTTCCTTGAAAACCTTTTCATCTGAAATTGATTTAAAACCTTTTAAACCAAACTTAAACAAGGAAAACATTTATACTTTATGCTTTACTCAAAACTACCTTGCCATGCTATATATACTTTACTCAAATATTTGTTGATGAAAACCTTTAAACATTTGAAAGTAGCCCTCTCGATCCTATTGAAAGTACCCCTTTCGAAACCATGTAAAACCCTTTCTTTTATCTAGGCCGAAAGACCAAATATTCCTTTCGAAACCATTCATATAACCTTTCGAAACCATTGAAATTCCTTTTCCTTCGAGATCCAAAAACCTTAAACATCCTTCTTTAAAACCATTAAACATTGCCTTTCGAAACCATAGGAAAAACCTTTCCTTTTAAAATTATTCAAAACCATTGGAAAAACCTTCCTTTAAACCTTTCGAAAACATAGGGGAACCACCCCTTCGAAACCTTCTTTAAAACCTTTCGAAGGCATCGAAACTTTAAATCCTTCGAAAGCAATTGGATTCAATTTGAAGCATGTGAAAAAACACCTTTCAAAACCATTTAAGTCGGAACCATTCTCTTTCGAAACCATTGGGTTATTCTTTAAAAATCACTATGGGTCACAAGCAACAAGGTCGAAAGCTTACCCTTTCGAAAGCTATAACTAAGTTGGGAAGTGATGGTGTCGAAACACCCCTTCCGAAAGCATTGGAGAAGCGGCAGGTTATTTTTATAAAACAAAATAACCCCCTTCGAAAGATCTGTTTCGAAAGGTTGAAAACGGCAGTAAAGGCTTCGACATAGTTGAAAACTATAATTTAAAAAAAACAAAGGTGCAACTATTTCATAACCAACCTTTAAAACCATTAACTTAGTTGAAAGCTATTACTTAAAATAAAGGCGCAACCTTAAAACCTTCCTTTAAATCAATTGACCTAGTTGAAAGCTAACTAAGTCAAAAGCATCTTAGTCGAAAGCAAGCAGGCGCTTTTCTCATTTAAAACATAAAGGCGCTTCGACCCTTCCGGAACCCCCTTGGTTTTGACTCTTACCTTCCGCCTTTGTCCAATTCACTGTGCAGCAAAATTGATACTATGTGCATTGGTTTGAGGAAGGAGGTGGAGGGTCTTAGTCGAAGGCTACTTGGGCGAAACCAAAAGTGGCGAAACATACTTTTAACATGAATTTCTGATTTTAAACCTTTTTAAGTAAACTTTTAAACTAACCTTCCTTGTTCGTCAAACTCTTATTGATTGCTAATTTTTCTTTTCTAAAAGTACTGCCATAATTTCAGAATTTATTAATTTAAACCATTTGCAAAACACCCCTTCTCCTTAATTAAATATATAAAGCATTTAAGTCACATACCTTAAATAATTTTATATATTCATCAAAACACTTTGGAAAATTCTAAAAAAATTACAGAAAATCCTTTTCACTATGTTTTCTAACATTTTAAATTGACCAAAAGATTCTATCATAATATATATTTATATAAGTGATACCTCGGATTTCCCCAAAAGAGAATTATTAACATATATAAATTTCAGACCCAAACTATTTATAATTTAACCGTAAATTATTTATAAACCAATAAATCATTTTCTTCACTAGTAAATTAATATAAAATCCACATTAATTCCGAAAATTATGAAAATTGAAACCCATCTCTAAAATAACATTTATGATCTATATCTAAAATCACAAGGCATTTGGATGTCATTAAATAGGGTTTTCACATCAAACATATCATAAAAACTAATATGAACGTGTATAAATCATCAACAAGCATATATAAACTTTCAATCATCCAAAACATGGCATTATCATGCAAAATCATTTCGAGTTATCCTTAAATCCAAAAACTATAAGAAATAATGGGATGTAGTAATCATTCACCTTAGCTTTGGGATTAAAGATGTGAGATTTGATGTTGAATAAGTTGATTTACTCCTTCCTTTTGAAAATCCTAGCTTTATCTTCTCTTGAGATTGAAAATGGTGGCCGGCTTTAGAGTATTTTTGCTTGACAAAGATGAAATGAACGTGTTTTTGATTTCCTAAGGGTTTAGGTTATAAGTTCATCCTATTTCCCATTTTTCCCTTCCTTATTTCCATCTTATTTCTTTAGTTTATTTTTTACATATAGGCATGGCTACTCTTAGTTAAATCAAATCTCAATCTATTAATCATCTTACATTATTTTATTTTATTTAGCTATTTAAATATTCTAAATAATGTTACTAAAAATATGGGGTGTTACACCAGTGTTGATCGAAAGGATTGCTTCTAAGCAGAAAATCCATTATTAGCTGAGAGGATTAGATGGTTTGAGGTTAGATCGGAGATCGATGATCTAGGAGATTTTAGTCTTGACCAAAGAGGATAGTTGAGAAAGAAGGGACGGTTGTCAGTTCCGAATGTTGAGGACTTAAGGAAAGAAGGTCATGAGGAATGTCATCGGTCCAAATTTATGATTCATCCTAGAGGAACCAAGATGTATCAAGGTATGAAGAGGAGCTTCTACTGGGAAGGTATGAAGAAGGATGTTGGCTTGTGGGTTAGATAGTGTACAAACTATATACAAGTGAAGTCCGAATATCAAAAGCCGAGTGGGTTGCTTCAACTTTTGGAGATACCAGTTTGGAAATGAGATTCGATATCCGTGCATTTTATAGATGGGTTGCTAAGGTCAAATAGAGGAAATGAAAGTATATGGGTCATAGTGGACAGGTTGACCAAGAGTGCCCATTTCATTCTAGTTAAGACAACCAGGACGACACCTATTTTAGCTTAGTTGTTCATGAAGAACATAGTTAGACTGCATGGAATTCCTAGTAGTATAGTCAGTGACAGAGATGCTTTGTTTACTAGTGAATTCTAGAAGATTTTACAGGATGTGTTAGGTACCAAGCTCAAGATAAGTACTGCGTATCACCCTCAAACGAATGGGAAAACAAAAGGAGTCAATAAGGTACCCGAGGATTTGTTAAGAGCTTATGTATTGGACTTTGGTGGATCTTGGGAAGATCACCTACACTTAGTGGAGTTTTCCTATAATAATAGTTACCTAGCTAGTATAGGAATGACACCTTTTGAAGCTTTGTATGGAAGGCCATGCAAATCACCAGCATGTTTGTTGGAGACTGGAAACAGATTAGTCTTTGGTCCAGATTTGGTTAGAGAGGCGTCGGAGAAGATTGAGTTAATCCAAGAAAGGATGAAGGAAGCTCAGCCCAAACAAAAGTGTTACGCAGATAAGAGGTGTAAAGACATAGAATTCTCAGTTGGAGAGAAGGTTTTCATTAATGCATCACCGATTAAGGGTGTGGTACGATTTGGAAACTCCGGGAAACTGGCACCGAGATATGTTGGTTTGTTCCTAATTATAGAAAGGATCGGGAAGCTCGCATATAGAGTAGAGTTGTCGAGCAGTATGGCAGGGGTCAGTAATGTGTTTCATGTGTCTCGTCTTCGCAAGTATGTGCATGATCTAGAGACTACTATTCCTCCGACAGGGATAGAAGATTTGATAGTAGAACCGAATTTGACATTTGTTAGACAACCAGTTTGGTTTGTAGCGAGAGATGAGAAAAGGTTAAGGAACAAGACAATCAAGTTGGTGAAAGTTCAGTGGAGCGACAATGAGAAGGACTGTACTTGGGAGACAGAAGACAAGATTAGAGATACTAATCCTGATATGTTGTGAGGGTATGTTCTATATTAGATTTATATAAATTGTTGCTAGTTAGGTGGGCTAGTATGGTTTTTAGGAACTATTACAGATGATTGCTATGTTTAGTATTTAGTTCTTACTGAATTTCGAGGACAAATTCTTTGAGGAGGGGGCCTGTAACACCCCTAATTTTTAATAACATTATTCAGGAGATTTAATTAGGTAAATTTAATAGAATAATGTAAATATTAGAGTGATAAGGGAATTGAGATTTGAAAATTTAAATTAAAGGCCGAGCTTAATTAAATAATTGGGCTATGAAAGGTTTCATATGTTAATTAATAAGAAAACAATTAACACAAGGGTATTATGGGAATTGCCGATATCATGATCCTATTACCCTTAAAATTCTCATTTCATTTTCTTTTCACGTTCAATTTAGCAAAACTTAAAAACGTAAAAACCTAAAGCTCAAGCCGACCATTACTTAGGAGGAAAAGAGGAGAGAAATTAAATTAAAACTAAGGAATCAAGCTAGGGGAATTAATCAAGGATCAAATCTGAAATTTCTTATCCTAATCATATTTTTGTTTTTATGATCATTTGATTTTCGGGTTTAAGTTTAAATCCATTATGATTATTTTTGATGATGATATGCTTGGATTTCATGATATGATATATTCAAACAAGTTTGTTTGATAATTGTTTTAAACGATTTTAAGGCTAAAATCATTTATTTTGGAGTTTGAATGCCATGAGGAATTTATATGTTATGTAAAACATTAATTTGGAGATGGGTTTTAATTTTTGTAATTTTCCAAGCTATGAAAAATTTATTATGAATTTTAGAAGGAAGAAATGAATAAATTGGGTTTAGAAGTTAATTTTGGTTATATTATGAAGAATTTAGGTTCAAAATTTATATATGTTAGATAACATATTAAAAGTGAATTTCTATGATTTTTTGGGGATTTATCCTAAGTAATTTACCATGGAAATTAAATTATTTTAAGTGGAGGATTTAAATGTTTTATTTGTTTTGCTTAAGGAAGGGCTTACTTTGCTAAATTATTTTAACTAGATCTGAAATAAATGCAGCAGTTTTATGTTGGAATGAATTTGAAAAGTTTATGGAAACCAATTAATTTTTTACATATAGGCAGGTTAGTTAAAAAGCAGTTATTCAAAAGGCATCAAAACAGTCTTTACCCAAAAATTATGTTTCACCTCTTTCAGAAGTACCTTTCAACCCTATACTTCCGCCTCAACCAAGTCAAAACCATCCAAGTCAAAACCAATACACAAGGTATCAATACATTGGTACGTAGTGGATTGGAGAAAGGCGGCAGGTATGGTGTCGAAACCTTGCTTTCGAAGGGGTCGAAACCAGTTAGCTTTCAAAGGCCTTTGTTTTACTATCCAAAGAAATGCACTTGCCTTGTTTCCAAAAGAATGCTTTCAAAAGGGTTTAATGTAGCTTTCGAAGAAGTTTCTTTTGAATATGTTGTCGTCATTTTGTTTCAAAAAATAGCTTTCGAATGAGTTGCCTTATTTTTAAATCAATGCTTTCGAAAGGGTAGTTTGAACCTAGTCGAAACCCTATTATCGACCTTATGCCTTTCGACTGGATTGACATCATTAACTAGATCGAAAGGTAGCTTTTGTTTTATAAATATAAGTCGCTTCCTAAACCTTTCGAAAGGGTTTAATGGTTTAGAAGGCAATGGCTTCGAAAGGAGTTTCGAAGCTATCCTTCAAATGTTTTACTTAAATGATTTAAGCTTTCGAAAGGATGGTTCCGAAGCCATCAGTTTTCCCTAAACTCTTTTATACGAAGGTTAATTGTTTCAAAAGGGGTACTTTAGTTTATATTCACTTTGACCTAAAAGATATTTCTAGAATAAACCCAATGGTTTCGAAAGGGGTACTTTCAAATGGTTTCGAAGCTATGCTTCTAAGAGTTAGTAATTAATGCTTTAATACTTTTGAAATGTTTGTTTTGATGGTTTCGAAAGAGATGATTTAAAGTGTTTTGAAAGGCATATGCTTAGTGTTTTTAGAAGAAGATTTGAATGCTTTCGAAGGAGGTTATCCAATGGTTTCGAAAGTAAAGGTTTAAGGTTTCGAAAGCCTTAGTTTTCAAAACAAAGAACCCAATCTCATTTTTAAAAGAAAAACCATGGCAAAAATAAAGGAGTCTTAAAATGGCTTTTAAGTATGGAGATTTTGAAGAAGCTTTCCTTGATAAAATAATAGGTTAAAGGGATTGACCATGTTTCATATGAAAATGATTTCAAGGATATTAAACCATAGAATATTGGTGTTATTATGTTATTATGTTGCTTCTTCTAAAATATATATTCGAAGTATAATGGACCCATAATTGAATTTGGTGAGAAAAGGCAGAATAACCAGCTAGGTTGATCCAGTAGTGAATATAAATTGAGTTAACTCCTGTATGAGTAGAATTGCATCTAGGAGGTCATGTAGACCAAAATATAAGATGCCTAAATACTGATTAGAGAAGTTTTCAAATAGATATGTTCATATCAAACCCATGAAAACTATGTTTAGAAAGAGTTATTGGTAGGGGCCAATAGATTTGTAGTGAATCCATGAAAACTATATCCGGATTAAGTTATTGACAGAAGTCAATATGTTCATAGTCAACCCATGAAAACTATGATATGAGGGAATTTAGTAGAGATTCCAAAAGGTTCAGGGAGAACCCATGAAATAATAAAGTTATTGGCAGGGGCCAATAGGTTCTTATTGATCCCATGAAAACTATGAAACCGGATAGGGGTCCATAAGCTTTAGAACAGGTTATTAGTCAGCCCATGGAAACTAATAGGTTAATAGTGACCCTAGAAACTGTAAATGAGACAGATGGTCAAAAATGAATAGGGATGGGAAATCGAGAAATTGATTTACTAGTTTGCATATCATCATCATATTTTGAATTGTTATGTTTTAATCATTGTGGATGCAGGAGCACAGTATATGGTTATTATAAAATTTTGGTAGATACTAGTGAGGGGAAAACCCTATCCGCTTAGCAGCGTGGTCTCACTAGATATCTAAATGGTTTGAGATGGTAGGTTATTGTTAGCGCCAAAATTGGTCACTAACACCCAAATCTAGATGAAAGCACCAACCAATGACCATAGATCACAGATAAGATGTATGTAGAGAGTAATAATTTGAAGTACAGTAAAAATTAAAAAGAAAGCAGTAAGAACAGAAGATTTATAGCGGTTCGGCTGACTCCGGCCTACGTCCACTCCAGAAATTTCCTTTTTTATTGATGTTAGAATCAGTTACAGTTACAATCCAGAGTTTTTAAAACAATAATTAGAGAGAAGCCTTAGTGTAGAAGATGAAGGGAGACAGAATGAAGATCCCCCTTTCTGAAACCCCACATGCTGTATTTATAGGCAAAACCTGAGTGACTGGGCTTCCTGAGTAGTCCAGGCCCACCAAGACCATAGCCGATCCAGACTTAACACCACGACCGACCCTGAGTTCAGAATATGCCGACCCGATGTTTCCTAGGTGATGACTCGAAGCATGCCTACATGTGACTCGAAGTAAATGAAGCTGGGACTCAAAGCAGTAAACACACCAATCCACTCCGTCCTACCGAGTCACTTCAACATGCCTATCCACTCGAAATGCTGATCCACTCGCGATGCCGACCCACACATGCTGCCGATCCACTTAATGTCGGTCCACACTTTCCTATCGATCTAGACCTCCCAGACCAAACAACCCATCCTGACCGAACAATGCCCCCAAGGCCGATCGACCCATCCTGACCGAACCACTTTGCCTTGACCATTTTGGCCGAACCGCCAAAGCCAAGCCGATCCAATGCTGAACCATGCTTGACCACCTCTCCTCGACCGAGCCATACCTCCCAGGCCGAACGACACCATCTAGACCGAACCATGCCTCCTACACCAAACGAAACCATCCATGACTGATCGTCTCTCCATCTGGTTGACTAAAACCCATCGTATTCCAGTCTCGACAACCGAGCAACCAGTTTAGTCAAATCCGCCTGTCTATGGCCTTTCCAAAAGGCGATTTAACATTTGCCCCCCAAAACATGCCTTGCTTTGGAAGGTGTGTTTTTAATAGCCTTAGATCCGTTAATCGAATCTGTGATCTCTCCGGATCATTAACAAAATCCATGACTGTTCTGGGTCAATATCCAATTCCTAATTCCTTCTGTATCCATTAACCGAATTCACAATCTCTCCGGATCATTTTATCCAAGCCCGAGACCTCTCCGGGTCCTATAATCCATAGCTGGGACCTCCTCGAGTCCATATCCAGAGCGGGGACCTCGTCGGGTCCTATAATCCATATCCGGGACCTCACCGGGTCCATACCCAGTTCTAGGACATCTCTAGGTCCTGTAACTCAAATCCGGGTTATTTTATCCTACTCCAGCCTCGACTCTCCGGTCAAGGACTTAATCCATGGGGTATCCTTCTCTAGCCTCGATCCCCAGTCGAGGACTTTATATTCTCCGGCCTCGACTCTCCGATCGAGGACTTTCATATTCCCCGGTCTCGACTCTTCGGTCAAGGACTTTTATATTCTCCGGCCTCGACTCTCCGGTCGAGGACTTCATATTCTCCGGCCTTGACTCTCCAGTCGAGGACTTTCATATTCTCCGGCCTCGACTCTCCAGTGGAGGACTTTATATTCTCCGGCCTCGACTCTCCGGTCGAGGACTTTTATATTCTCAGGCCTCGACTCTCCGGTCGAGGACTTTATATTCTCCGGCCTCGACTCTCCGGTCGAGGACTTTTATATTTGTTCGAGTCCATTCCATCACTCACCGGCGAAGGGACTCATAACTTGCGGTTACTGCCCCGTCTCTCTGGTCGGGACCGCAATCGTGTAACCGATATTATTTATTAATCCAAATCCAATTATCACAGAATCCAATTAACAAAATAAAAGCCCATACAATAAAGAAAATCAAATGTCCGTAGTACCAAGAAAGAAACCAGAGTTCACAGGAAATAGAAAAAACAAAATTTCATAAATTCGAGTATCACGGTATATCATCATCTCAGAGCATGCCTAGAGATCGTCCTCGATCCCATACATGTGTAAGTGACTTAGCCGCCTTACTTTGGGGTTTACTACTTATTCAAACCCATAAACCCATTCAGCTAATAATAAGGCGACGATGCCTAGATCCAGTGCCAGCTTCGTCTGATGTGGGCAGTGGCTGCTCCTGTTCCACTACCACAACTAGATTCCTTATGTACTGTTGTAAATGACCATTCCTTATATGTTCCTCGATGATATCCTTCAAATACCTGCAGTCATTCGTGTTATGCCCATCCAGCTCATGGAATAGGCAATGCTTTCCCGATGCCCGTTCGTGTTCGGAGGGTTCCCTCTTTGCTGGCCTTCGATACTGGAGGCGTCCTCGAGTATCTAAATAAATTCTTTCCAGAGTCTCATTCAAATCCGTATAAGAAGAGAATTTTGATTCCCTCCGTTGCCTTTTCAATGTGTTACCGTTATCATTCATTTTCCTTTTCCCTTTATCATCTTTGTCTGGAACTTCCCTAGATGGACCTCCACCCCTTACTGCATAAGCTTCGGCCACTCTCCCTTATCTCTCAGCCTGCACAACTTCCTGCCTCAGGAACCTTTCCGCCTCATGGTAGAACTCCTCGAGATCCCTCGATGGGTCCCGTTCCAATGATATCTTGAAATCTGAATTATCTACAATCCCTTAAACTGCCGTCATCAAAACCATCGATGGATCGGGTCGGTTCACCGAAGCCACTGCCGCATTGAATCTGGTTAAGAAATCCCTTAGCGACTCTCCCTTCCATTATTTCATCGATGTTAAAGTCATCATGTTCTTGGGTCTGACTATGTGGACCCGAAACTGTCTCATAAACCTTTCAATCAGCTCCGTCCATGTGCCGATAGGGCCACTCTCTAGCTGTCTGAACCATAATGATGCAATATCCGTCAAACACAAAGGGAAGCATTGTGCCATGACCTCCTCCGATGCCCCCAGCACTTCCATATGCTTCATGTACCTCGTCAAGTGAATAGTGGGATCTGTTCTCCCGTCATACATCTCTAGCGTTGGTAGTTTGAAATCAGGCGGGTTTCTAGCTTGCCTGATCGCAAGAGCAAAGGGACTCCTATTCACATCCTCTAAGTCTCTATTCACCAATCCTCCCCTCGTAGCCCGTCTGATTACGTCCGCTAACCTATCATTGTCATCAAGTAATGGCCTCTGTGCGTTGTCTCCAACCTGCCCCACGAGTCCACGAGGGAATTCTGGAACCTGCCCTTCTGGATGAACATCCACTTCCCTATTAACGCCAAATTGCCTAGCATCGCCTTGTATCCTTACTGGAACAGAGCCTACATGATTCGGGGGCATGCCCCCTTGTTCAGGGGCCGTTCCTGATGGTCCAACTCTATCCTGTATTTCGGTCGCTTCATGCCCTTGGTCCTGATTCCGGGCTGCCTCCATTCCTGTTGTTCTAGCTTCGTGATCCTCATTTCTGGCATAACCTGCTACTCCATTCCTTTGGTTTTGCACTCCAACTTGTTGGAGTAGGTTCTGTATCATTTCCTCTTGTCTCTTCAACATTGTTTCCATCTCATCTCTGGTGATGAAAATCGAGGCCTGATTCGCTCCCGAGGAAGCCTCCTGACTCCCTTCATTCTAACTCTTTTCAGTCCTTTGTCTTCTTGTCAATTGCCTTGCCATAACTTCCCAAGAATCCGAGTTCCTAAGCCTTTAAATCCAAAGACCAAGCTTTAGAATCCATGAGTACTAGCTTTCTCGGTGAAAGCACCAAAATGTTAGTACCAAAATTGGTCACTAACACCCAAATCCAGATGAAAGTACCAACCAACGACCACAGATCATAATAGGATGTATGTAGAGAGTAATAATGTGAAGAACAATAAAAATTAAAAAGAAAGCAGTAAGAACAGAAAATTTATAGTGGTTCGGCCGACTCCGGCCTACGTCCACTCTAGAAATTTCCTTTTTTATTGATGTTAGAATCAATTACACTCACAATCTAGAGTTTTTAAAACAATAATGGCAGAGCAGGCTTAGTGTAGAAGATGAAGGGAGACAGAATGAAGATCCCCCTTTCTGAAACCCCACATGCTGTATTTATAGGCAAAACCTGAGTGATTGGGCTTCCTGAGTAGTCCAGGCCCACCAAGAGCATAGCCGATCCAGACTTAACACCACGACCGACCCTGAGTTCAGAATATGCCGACCCGATGTTTCCTAGGTGATGACTCGAAGCATGCCTACTTGTGACTCGAAGTAAATGAAGCTGGGACTCGAAGCAGTAAACACGCCGATCCACTCCATCCTACCGAGCCACTTCAACATGCCTATCCACTCGAAATGCCGATCCACTCGCGATGCCGACCCACACATGCTACCGATCCACTCAATGCCGGTCCACACCTTCCTGCCGATCCAGACCTCCCTGACCGAACGACCCATCCTAACCGAACCATGCCTCCAATGCCGATCGACCCATCCTCACTGAACCACTTTGCATTGACCATTTTGGCCAAACCACCAAAGCCGAGCCGATCCAATGCCGAACCATGCTTGACCACCTCTCCTCGACCGAGCCATACCTCCCAGGCCGAACGACACCATCTAGACCGAACAATGCCTCCTAGGCCGAACGACACCATCCATGACTGATTGTCTCTCCATCTAGTTGACTAAAACGCATCGTATTCCAGTCTCGACAACCGAGCAACCGGTTTAGTTAAATCCGCCTGTCTACGGCCTTGCCAAAAGGCGGATTAACAGTTATTATTCATATCAGGCTTTATGTCTAACTCGAAGTTTATTTTTTCCACTTAAACTCTCGGGTGCTCGATTCATTTTTAGTAGTTTGAGAGTTGAGGTTTTCAAGTACCTCTTTAGACGAATAAGCTCTCGGAGACGTGCATGAGGCATGATAACTATTTAGAGTTCTTTTCTATTTTGATTCCACTATGTTTTGTTGTAAAGGCAAAGTTGTTTAATTGCCTAGATATATACTGTGATCATCCAAGGGGACATCTTCATATGTCGCTCTTGGTGTATGTTGTAATAATTATAATTTCTCTGAAGGTGGTTCTCGTATTTAAGATTATGTAATGAAGTTGAAGTGATTTGAAATGGAATGTGAAATCTGTTTAATGATTTTACAATTTTCCATATCCATGTGTTTCTGTTATATCAATGTATCTAACATCCGTATTTAGTTGCCGAGGATTAATAACTATGGATGATTGCAGCATCAGTAGCTGTTAGTTTTGGGACTCCAAGTGGGGGATGTTACAAAAGGCCACAAGGCTACATTTCAAATTTAAAGTCGATTGGAGTTTGTATGCTCGAGTTATGGCAAAAGAAGATGGATCGGTACGACGGATCAGTGGTAATTTGTTTGGAGTCGGACCAGTGAAAATTTGCTACTTGCTTGAAGTTGGCGCATGGTTCGCTTAGAGATTGCTTGGAGAAAAACGATCGGCACCGATCGTTTTTCGTGCTTGGAGTCAGAATCATGTTTTCTTGGAGAAAAATGATCTACACCGATCGATTTTCGTGCTTGGAGTTAGAATCACGTTTGCTTGGAGAAAATTTGGATTTTACCCGAGTCTAACCCTGGGCTAGAATTTTCAACACCCACTCCGAGTCAAAAAGGTGATTACTTCGGGTCTCGCTTCGGGTCAACCCTGAAGTGGGTTTTCGACGACCATTTTGGCGATTTTCGATGATGATCGATCTATAACTCAGAATCTACAAAGGCAATCGACATGAAATTTGGAGGACAACTACACTATACCATGGGGGACCTACATCATCGATCGTTGGACCCCACTATGAACTTGGATCGATCAGTCATGATCCATATGGATCGATCCATAAAACAATTTAAATCATTAATGATTGATTAATAACTCACAAACGCAAAATCAGAATGACATGAAACTTTGGGAATAGTAAAATATTATGTAACAGAACCTACCATGTTGATCGCACATCATTTGGAGAAACTTGAACGGTCGGCTTACATCGTTCTTAAACGATCATATCATTTCAGCCAAAACCATCCCTACTCCACGAAAAATGCGATATCTCATAAATGGTAAGTCGGAATGGAATGAAATTTGGAGAGAGGGTAACTAACATCATGATGGATCCACCAAAATGATCGCACCCCAAAAGGAGCAAATATGGAATGATCTTTCATATTTCCATTTTTCAACTTGACTCCATGGAAAACACAATATGTCTCAAACGGTAAATCGGAATTGCATGAAATTTGGAGACTAAGTATCTAACATCATGGTGGACCCACTAGAACGATTGCACCTTAAAAGGAATAAATATGGAACAATCTGCCATATTTTCGTTTTTCAACTCGATTCCACGAAAAATGTGATATCTGACAAATGGTAAGTCGAAATTACACGAAATTTGGAGAGCAAGTATCTAATATCATGGAGGACCCAAAAAAACGATCGCACCCTCATTGGAGCTAATATGAACAATCGGCACTGGTCGTTCCAATGGTGTGCAATCAATCTGAAAATTGGTGGATCGGGTTATACAGCTCCGGAGGTTCTTCTGGCGAAATTTCAGTCTGATCCATGCACATCTTCACCTATAAATACAGCGGACTTGGCTCATTACAAGGGATCATCTTCTTCTTCCAATTGGATCTTCTTTTGGCTCTCCTTCATCACTTCTTATCTCTTCCTCCGTTAATTTTCTAAGGCAAAAACAACTGTACTTGTAAACTCACAGTATAAAAAAAAGATTATTGGAGCGGACATCGGCCGAAGTTTGCTGAACCACTATAAAACTTGAGTGTTCATTTACTTTGTCGCAATCTATTATGTGATCTGTGAATCTATATTTTTCTGTTTGGATCTAAATTGGATATTGGTGCTTTCACTTATAACTAGGTGTTGGTGACCATTTTTGGCACCAACAATTGTTATTAAATTGATTTAATAATCTTGTTAACACCCTTTTACATCATAACTAACGATGGTAAACTTTTTTTGGAACAATGTTTGCAAAAATATATTCTTCGAAGGAAAATCGATAATATGACCGAAAATTGGTTTATCGATAAATAACTTTTCGATCGATATAAATTATTCGAACTCTTGTACACTTGTCTAATGATCAAGCGAACACATTAGCAAATAATTAACACACACACCTCTTCATAAATCTTGGAAGGTTCTAGAATGTTCTAATGGATAAGAGATATTATCATGAGAAGGAAATACGTGTAATTAGCGTAAAGGAGAAGTGATAGGATGCAATGCTTTCATGGCATGAAAATGGGGTGAATGAAAGCTTAAAGAGCTCCATTTTCATCCTATAAAAGGAAGGGCACATCCTTGGAAATTAATCACAAATTCACAAACCAAAACCAAAGCTTCGTTGATGGCTTCTTCATCTTTTTCCTCTTTAAATGTTCTAAATGAAATAGTTGCAAATCAACTCCAAATCACTTCAAACTTTGTCACAAGCCTTAGTACAATATTAGAACACCTTCCACCATTCCAAAAGTTGAAGAAGTGGAGCCATAATGCCCCACCATGGATAGGCTATGAGCTTTCGGTGTGAGGAGAAGAGGGAGAGAATAAGGCAAAGCAAGGAGAAGGAGGAGGAAGGTAGTTGCAAGGATGGGGTTTGACATGGGTTCTTGGTTGTTTGTGAAGTTAAAGGTGAGTTAACACCTCACTTTGAATGAAAATATAACACATATATGTTTGTGTTTGATTATGTTTAAGTTATTTGAATTGTTGTTGACATATGTTAAAACATTAGTTTGAACTCTTGCTTTGAAAGTGAGTGACAAATGTGATCCATATATATGGACTTGTACGAACTTGGAATGGAATTGAATGGACTTGTATGACTTGTAACAGGACCTTAAACAAAGAACATAGCTTATAGATGGACTTTGGTTTAGATTAGACTCGGTTTCGAAAGTGCACTTATAGCGATAATCGCTATAGATGCAGTTCCAAATTGCCTTGTTCTCGGCGATTTTTATGAAAATTTATTGAGAGATCCTTAAATATTTTATATTTATAATGTTTTATATATATGTTTGTCTCTATTAAAATCTTGGATAGTAAACATTTAAGTAACATCTCGAAAAGTTGCCAAAACTTCACTTGTGCAAAACTGTATTGTTTAGCCTTGATTTTTGGCCTTTACAGTTTGGAAAGATATTTAATTTTAAGTATTTTATTTCATTCTTTCTATAATTGTTTACTAACTCATATTAGAGTATCTCAAAAATGGTTTGAGAAATTTATGAATTTATAAGAATTAGTTGTGAATTTTTAAAGAAAGGATATTTTTTTTAAATATATAGAAACTTATTCTTTTCAAGTTTTAAGGAATTTTATAAACTTGATTTTTTCAAGTAATGTTTTGAGAAAATGTTTTAAAACCTATTATAAGTATTATAAAGTATTTTAAAAGCATTTTGGAGTATATATAGTTTTTAGAAAATAAGTTGACTATTCTATATCTTATGTAATAAACATCTTCTAAAATGGTTTATTTAATATCAAGTTTTTGGTAAAAAAATTACTATACATATATATCATTTATAAAAGGGTTAAAAGTATAAATAAAGGTTTGTGAATACCCTGATCAGATCCGAGTAGTTTCAGGTTTAGTTGAAGACGCTTAGAGTTCCCAATGGAGAGCTGAAGATCTTCATCTATGTATGGACGTATTCTATTATCCGCTGCATCCATTGCATTTGTTTTTATTTTTCAGCATTTGTAAAGACAGAGGATTTATAACTCTCCAGGCTGAATCTAGGTTAGACTCTGATATTGTATTCAAATTTTTCCGCTGTTAAGATTATTGTTGAAATAATATATGTTATTTCATTCCTGTGAGATTCTGTTCTATCTTTATTTTATTTTTCCCCTAACAATCGGGCTTTCTGGTACTTGGATTTGCGACACATGAATACCGAGGTTGTATTGTGTCGATTTTTGAGGGTCGAAAATCCCCAGTTGTTATTAACGACCCGCCAATTTATCACTTAGAAAAATTGAATTTATTTTCAAATTTATGCAAACAAAAGGTTGATAATACAAATAATATTGTTTTTAGTGATAATAAGTAATAGTAATCTTATAAATATTTTCCTCAAAATTTATATTGATAAGATAGCATTGTATTTAAATAAAGATTTATGAATTTAAATTAATATTTAATGATTAAATAATTATTTTAAATGATGATAATTCATCTTGAATAGTTATAAAAGGGTAATGAATCATTTATAATAGTTTTATAAAGATATATATTTATTTGGAAATATAAGGAAAAATCGATATCACTTTATCGGTATAATAGTGATTATTGTAAATAATTGTTAATATTAATTTATATGGTTTTATAATTCAAATATGATCATTTAATTAGTTTAGAATGATAAGAATTTTATTTTTGAATATTTTTTATAAATATATGTACGTTAATAAATAAGTGAAAATCTGACTGATAATCGGTTCCTTGAATTTCAACGGTTTGACGAACGAAAGTTGTTTTAAACCGTTACAATCTTGATTTTGTGTCATGTGCACATATACAACATACACATACATATCCTAACATGCACGTAAACATATATGTATAAATATATTTAAGTATATAAATATAATATAAATATATATAAGATATTTTAAGTTTTCTTACTCCTTAAGCATACATAAGTCAACATATGCTTACATGAGAAGCTGGAAGTGATGGGCACATGGGGGGAGGCTTTTGTCATGCCTAGGGAAAGAAGAGGTGTGTTGGTGAAGCCATGAAATGGTGATGAGGATGATGATGTATGCATGAATACTTTTACACTCTTCTTTTCCTATAAATACCCTATCCTCTTCTCTTCATTTTCTTCTTCATATTTCTAAGCTTTGACTTCCACTTTAATGGCTTCCATCCTAAGAGAAATAATGTCAAAATTTATTTCAAAAAGAATTTAAATTGTCATATATAGTTATATATACTTAAACACCTCAAAACAAACCCGAAACTCTGCTATTTCTATTTGTTCTTCACAATCTCCACCTTCTCCATTCACCATGGCCGAGCCCTTTTCCCTCTTCTCACCAAGGTCATGAGCACCAAGGCTAGGCCAAGCCTCTTCAAAGGTCCAAAGATCGATTTCATGGAGTTTAATTTCGTGATCGCAGAGTTATAGCCGATTTTGTATTAGCTCGAACGGAAAATGAAGGTAAGAACTCCTAAACTATTATATTACATTTTGGATGATGATATGATGTTAGCAATGGATGTTTAATATGCTTTGATCATTAAGTTTGGTTGCTTAAATATGAATGTTGAATATATATATATATATATATATATATATATATATATGCAAGTCATAGAAATACACGTCGATAAGCACAAAGGAAATCACTTTCCTTGAATTAATGAAATGGTGTGCATGGACTGTTAAACCTCTTTAAAATGGTTTAAAATAAGTTTAAATTTTTTTATAAACATTTAAAAGTATTTTGGTGAAGTTTGAAAAGAAATGGGAAATTTAGTCAAAAATAGGTGTGTTGCGTAACGGTAGTTCACGATTTCGCACCATAAAAGTCAAACAAGTGTATAGAATGGAAAATAGCTCGGAATTCTTCGAGATAAGAATTTTCCAAACTATTATATCCGTAGTTTTCCAACGAAGAAAGAAAATCAAGATTTCGATAAGTGGATTTTGAGATATGAGTAAAATAAGCTTTTTGAAAAATCGCGGTTTTGCTGTTCGAAATCCAAAACTGGATTTCTTTGAAAATGATATTTCAAAATTGTTTAAAAATGTGGAATAAATATTATAAATATTTTAAAATGTTTTAAAAGTGATTTGAGTTATAAAAATGAATTTTTAAATGATAAAAAGTCATTTTGATCAATATTGCTTAAAAAGCACTTTCCGCGGCACTTTTTATAACTTTTGAAATATAGCTTTAAAATTTACAATTCTTTTCCAAATCTTTTGTAAATGTTTTTAAATAATTAGAAAGTATTTTTTAGAGAAGATTTTGAAGGATTTATGAAATGATCAATTTTTTTAATGATTTAGGGTCGATCAAATAACTTGACCACCTTATTGGCGTCAAAGAGATAGTGTTTAGGCTTGAGTTTGGAAAACCAGTTTCTTGCTCTCCCTGGCTATCCGGACTGGCCCGACGGAGGGGATAGTAATTTGATTTACTCGAATCAAAATTTTCTAAAAATAAAAGATAATATTTTTCAGATTTAAACAACTTGGATTTTATGGAGATAATCTTCTTGTACTCGGCGTTAAAGCTCAAAGAGGGAACTTGTAATATTCATGGAATTTAAAAGGTAATTTCGCCATTATTCCGCCCATAGTATTTGTTGAATACAGGAATTGATATTGAGTAGAATTAGATTATTTCTATAGATTCTGCTCACTTAATGTTTACTGGTTTTCGATTAACATCCTAGATAACATGGTTTTAACTCAATCAAAACTATGAGTTTTGAATTAAAAAATCTTTGTTAAGATTTAAATGAAATAAATTGGAAATGTTTTCCTAAGTGAAAAATGAAATGATTTCGAATTATTCCAAATTTTAAAAGGTTTTAAGTAATCAAAGGATTTGATTAGAGAGGTCTAATAATTCCATATATACCGGAAAGAATGTCTTAGAAATATATATCTCCAAAAGAGATTTTGATAAAAATAACTTAATCAATTAAAGAATGATTCCCTATTTACAAAACCTCTTTTTATCGTTGATTGGTTCGAAGGAACTGGGGTCGGATCTGGGGTAATTCCTATCCTAAAACCACTTCGAACCGATGTATGCATTCGAAAAATAAAGACATGATAAAGAAAATGAAGGATGAAGACCGAAGATTTTAGGGGTGAAAGGACTACTTATTAATAATTCTGGTTAGCTCCCAATTATTAAAGTAGCAATGGTCCCTTCATTTCTGAAACTCTTTGGGTTGCAAAGACTTTTCGCTACTAATCCTAGGGTTAATTCCCGATAGGATGTGGTAGGAGGGTGTCTTTGGTTTCGTTCAGTCCCAGAATGAACTTGTATGGACGAATGTCTGACATTGCATTCTTGAGATTTCATCGTTGACTTTTATAACCATACATCTATTTGGTGGCGGAGAAGGCAACTTCTCTTAGCTTAACACCCTTCTTAGAGACGTATGAGCTCGGAGGTTGTATGTTTGTGAAAGTCAACAGTGATAGATGGAATGGCGATGTGGCATTTAAAGTGAAATGTGCAAAGTAAAAGGTAATTGTTACCTCAGGCCTCACACCTAGAAATAGCCGAAACAGGGTAGATGCATCAAGGCTATGTGGTTCACAACCATTAGGATGTGATCATCCCCTTATAGATATATTACTACCCGCTATGACGTTTGGGTTTAAATTATTGTGGATGTATGCTATGAGAGCCCTCAGATAGGTCGGGCGACCAAGGTGATGACATATTCGGTACTATCTAGTGAGAAAGGTATGCCGGTCTTGTGTTGGTAGAGGGCGGTTGTTCTGTGCCTCGGTACATTCCTCTAGAGATGTACTGTCGGAAGGTGGTCCCTTCACCTGGTCATTTGTATGGAAATCCATTCTCCAATAAGTGCATTCCTTTTATTTGTAGAAACCGCGTTTGTGGTTAGTATGCTGGAATTTAATTGATGTAACAATTTCGGCTAAGATTAACAAGTTCACTTGCAAATGTTTTTAAAGATATTTCATTAAAAATAATATCAAGTATTTTTACGTAATAATGATTTGATTATCATATGGTAAAAACCCGTTCCGTGTTTATGTGCGGCATGGTCTTATGAGATACTTTTTTGTTTTCAAAATGCGTATTTTGAGTTCTCACACCAGTCCCATGACTGACCCGGAGTTTATTTTCTTTTTTCTTAAACTCAGGGTGCCCTAATTTTCCCAGGCGGCCTAGTAGTCAGGTTTAGTTTAGAAGAAATCTGGATGGAGCACGAAACATGGAGTTAGAAGATTTTTCTGAAGATTTTTATCTATTTTCACCACACTCTTGTGCTATTGTATTTCACATTTGTAAGGACAGAAATTTATAACTGCCCATGTTTAACCTTGATAAATGTATTTTAATTTCCGCTGTAAATATTATTTGTTGAAATAATATATGTGAGATTCTATTCTGTCTTTATTTTCTTTCTTATCCTTGAGAATCCGCTTCTCCAGCACTTGGATTTGGAGCACGTGAATACCGAGGATGTATTAGTGTCAATTTCCAAGAGTCAAAGAAATGGGTCCTCACAGTAAATGAGCTAGAATTGCTTACTGGCCAAATGGTTAAGTTTTTTAATTACTTATTTGGAAAGTAATTAACAATGCTTAACATTAAAAATCGATAAAGTAAGGCTTATCTATTTATGAGAGTCAAGATTGATGTCGAGTAGGGACGGAGCAATAGAGCTCTAACCTACCGGTTTTTCTCTTGGCCGAGGAATAGTAAGTCAGAAAATGTCGGAAACGTGTTAATCGTGTTGATTGCTTATTGTTTATGGAAATCGTTAATACTATACTTAACACTAAAAACCGACGAGGTAGACTTATCTATTGTGAGATTCAAGAATGAAGTGTCTAGACAAGGCTTTGATGCAACCAGTGCTCTAACTTACATGGCTTCACTCTTGAATGAGGAATAGTTAAGTTGAAATGTCGGAAATGAGTTAAGCATACGAATCGTGATTTCTATAAGCTATCGTCTCTAGAAGCTGATAGTTAATTAGTCAAATATTGAACTTGACCGAATATGAACTTAGATCTTTAAAACAAATGTTTTCAAAGATAGAGACAAGTATGAGAATGGTTTTGGGTTTCTTGTGACAATGTGTTAACAACATTCGCCTGTAACCCTTTTGAATATACATAGAAATGTAAATAGATCTTTAAAAGAATGATTTAAGTTAAGCATAAGCAAAATGGTTTTAGGTTTGTTGTGATAATGTCTAAGTAATATTAGTCCATACCTTTTTGAATGCATTTACGAAAGTACTTAGATCCTTAAAATGGATATTTTGAAGGAAATTACAAGTATGGAATATTTTGAAAAAAAATAGAAAAAGTAGATGTTTATTAGATAAAAGAAGTTTATTAATAAAGGAGTTTTAACTAATAAAAAGATTAATTAAATAGAAGGGGTTGAGTAGCTTAACCAAACTTTGTGTGACTTGATAGTATTTTGTTTGTTCATTTGTTTATGGAAAGTATTCTAGACTTGGTTTCCATTTACAAACAACTATCTTGTACCAGATAGTCGGTTAGTCGACTAACGAAATAGAACAAATATAACTTTGGGAATATCTAGAAGAGACACGAGACTTATATGGTACAATTATCTTCAGTGATGCTATACTATACGTATAAACTTATGTGTTCTCCTAGGACAAACGATAAGGAAATCCATCCACTTAAACGGTTGGGAGGTGATCTACGCTCTTATGTATTGTCTGTTTATTTCCAAAAAAACTGGAGTTGAGTTTATCGAAAATTCATCAATTGGTTTTGGAGCATTCGGTAAGTGGTAAGAGTATACTTATATGAGATGAATCAAACCCGTAACCACTTCAAAACCTTATACGCGATCTATGTTTAGGAAGAGGTAGTGAAGTGGAATGTTATAGAGTTAAACTGTCTACCCTAAGGTTAAGTTCAAGGGAGAGGAAAGTACTAACATCTCAAACGATGCTATTGTGTGGGATTGTCTATCTTGAGGAATACTCCAAGAGAGAGGACAACATTAGCATTTACCGAAGGATTTACGCGGGAATCTATGTGGAGATTTGAGATCAGTTCGAGTTGCTCGCATCCATGTAGTGATTCAAGATCTATTCAAGATAATGGAATCCATTTGGGGACTCGTGTTCTATTCGAGTGATAAGGACTTGTGTGAGAGTTTCCGAACGTAGCCTCGACATCGGGAAAATGATAGAAAACAGAGAAGGGGCATGGCCAGGGAGGTTTAGCCGACTTCAAGGGTATATCAACTCCATATCTAGAGATACTTATCAATTGTTGCTAGAGGGAGTTGATATGACTCGGATCACACACCGAGAATGATCCTGTTATGTGTACCTTTGAGTATATTCTATTTAGAGATATACGATGCTCGGAAGGTAGTTTCTGATCCTTGTCATGGAGTTCGGATGCGGTCAGATCGAGGAGATGTCCATGGAAAATCCATTATGTGAACGGACCTTAGCGATATTCATTGTATACCTATTATTGTTGTGGCGTTCACACAACAACTGTTTGATATAATTTATGTACTATACTCTAGACATTATATATCATATCACTATATGTTAAACTTAATGAATGGTTGGTTTCTTTGAGAGGAAAATCATTACAGGAATCCATACAGTCTCAATGGTTACTATTATATGTCACTCTTATTTCTTAAGCTTTTCACGCTGGTTTACCAGAATGATCCGGGTGTTATTTTCTTATAATGCTTGGGTCAGCCCCGTGTATATTTCTAGATTTTTGCTGTGGACGCTTTGGAGCTTATGGAGCTGAGCTGGATGATTACCTACCGTAATATTTATTTCTACTGCATTACTATTGTATCATCAACATCTGTGAGAAAATGTTATAACTATCCAGACTGATTACGGTAACTTTGAAATACTTTGTATCTTAGAATGATAGTTTATACTGTCTTTTGATATTAATATTACTGTTCCATTATGAGATTCTGATATTGTGTTCCTTCTTCCTTATTTTATTTCCTTTTCTTTTTATTTAACCCTAACAATTCGTCCTTTCGGCATTTGGATGCTCGGCATGTAAATACCATGAATATATTAGTGTCGACATTCGGAGGTCGAGAAGGCAAGTCATTACATAATTTTCTCGTCGAATTTTTGTCAAAATAATAATTTACATTATGTGCATTTTTGTACAATGGAAGATTAATATATGTTTTTTAATGAAAACTATGGTCTATAATGTAGGCATATATATATATATAAATGCATATTCGGTGATCAAAACTATTTTTCATCACCACATTTTGTATCTTTTTAATTTTTATAATCATATAATGGAACATAATTGTATGTCAAGGCATCTCATGGATAATGCGGTAGCTTGAGAAAGTCGACTTCTATAGGTTTAGAGTTCAATCCCCTCTAGCTACAATATTCAAATGATTTACTGGGAATATGTGCCGAATGCAATGCATACTTTCTTAGTGTTACTGCCAAATAATATGGTTCCCTAGATAAAAATAAGTGAGATTGTTTGTTAAAGCAATCTTTTCTATTTAATTATTTTGCATCTATTAATTATTAGTAAATGAATAAAAATACGATATACATCAGCTAAAAGTAAATATTTATATCTAAAATAATTTTGGACACGAATGCAAATATGTCATTATTCATTCGTCAAAGCATTAATTGGTAGTAATTTCAACCCTCCTTTTTAACCCTCAAAAGTTAACATTAATACATCCACGGTATTCACGTGTCGAGCATCCAAGTGCTGGAAAGACAGATTGTTGGAGTAAAAGAAAGAAAAGACAGAACAAAATCTTACATCATGACGAGTAATATACAATATACAACGGATCTTTACAAGAGAAAACTATAATATACATGCCAATCAAAGTAAACTAACCTATCATCAACTTGGATAGTTATAACAACATGTCCTCACAAATGCTAATAAATACAAAATAACAAATATAGCGAAAATAAAGGATACGTGAATATGTCTTGGAGGCATCCAACTCATCTCCCGAAGCTTCAAATCATCCATAACTAAATCTGGAAATATGCTCGGGCTAACCCGAGCATTATAGAAAAATGACACCCGGATTAGTCTGGTAAACCAGCATGAGAAGCACAAACATATGTATTTTTAATGTTATAAAATCTTTCAAAAATAAAGGTATCTCGTAAGACTGCGCCGCATATAAACACAGATGAGTTTTTACTTTATGATAACCAAACCATTTACAGAAAATCTTTATATACAACATTTTATATAAAAATGTTACACAAATATTTTGCCAAAATATTCCTTTCTTCTTTTAAAAACAAAATCACTTTATTATAAAAGATAAATTCCCCTTTTATTTTCTTTTAAAACAAACTTTCATTACTATATTAACCATTTTATAAAACCAATATTTCTCGAAATTCTTTTTAAACATTTCCAAGTATTTTAAAAAAGACTATCAAAAAGGTTGAAGTAAAATGGAAAAGCACAAAAACTATTTTTAAATAAATATCTCAGAAAATCCAAAAAAGTTAGATTACCAATCATTTTTTGAATCAAATGATAAAAACTGATAAATATTTATCAAAAATAGCTAAATATGAACTTGTTATGGGTCTTCCAAAAATGAATTTTAGTGTCAGTAACCTATGTGATGCTTGTCAACTTGGAAAACTTCAAAATGTTCATTTAAATCAAAAGATATGATTTCGACTACCCAACCTTTAGAACTTCTTCATGTAGATCTTTTTAGACCATCACAAGTACAATCAATAAATCATAATAGATATGTTTTTGTAATAGTAGATGACTTTGTAAGATATACATGGACAATATTTCTGAACTATAAAAATGAAGCATTCGAAATGTTTAAAATTTTTGCCAAGAAAATTCAGAATCAAAAGTCGATTAAAATTAAAACGATCAGGAGTGACCATGGAGGAGAGTTCGAAAAAGAAAACTTTAAAATAATTTATAATAAGAAAGGAATTCCTCATAACTTTTATTTTCCTATAACTCCTCAACAAAATGGAGTTGTAGAACATAAAAGTAGAACTATACAAGAGTGTGCTAGGACTATGTTAAATGATAGTGTAATGGCCTATTTTTTCGACCCCCAAATGTCGACAGTAATACATCCACAGTATCCACGTACCGAGCACGCAAGTGTCGGAAAGACGGAATGTTAGGGTAAAAGAAATAGAACAAGAATGAAGAACACAACATCAGAATCTCACGTGGAGAACGATAATATATAATATCTCAAAAGGTCTTTACCAAAAGAAAACTTTGATATACATACATCAATCAGAGTGCGATAACCTTTTATTAGCCTGGATAGTTATAATAACCCATCCTCACAAATGCTAATAGATACAAAAAAGTAATGCAGCGAAAAATAAGTACGGTACGAAATTATCCAACTCCTCTAAGAGCCCCAATGAACCACAACTAAATCTAGAAATATACAACTAAGGTAAACCAGTGTGAGAAACTAAAATCATATAGTTTGCTATATTTATAAAGCCCTTCAAAGCAAGGTTATTTCGCAAGACCACGCCCTAAATAAACACTGATGGGTTTTTACCTTTCGACTACCAAACCATTTCTATTATACAATCAAGTGATATTATAATAATGTCTAAGGTGTTAAATATAAATAATCACATAGCTATGATGCATGTGAGTGTACATCACAACAATAATAGGTATACAATCACAACCGCTAAGGCGTGTTCACTAATTAGGTAGGATTCCACGGAGGTGCCCTCGGTATCTCGAGAACGGTCTTCCAGAACAAGGATCAGAGATATCCTTCCTAGCATCTTATATCTCTAGATAAAATATACTATAAGAAAACATAGCCGGTCCATGTTCAAACATGTGGCACCGGGTCGCATCACTTCCGCACGCATATCTATAAGTATCATTAGAATGGAATGCCTGGACCCTTTAAGTTAGCTAAACCTTATAGGCTATGTCTCCTTTCTTTAGTTTCTATCATTACTATTGGTGAAGTCACATTCAGCATCCCAATACACGAGTCACAACTCGAACAGATCTCGACACACGAGACCCCTACTCGAACAGATTTTAGAACCACACATGGATTCCCATATCTCAGCACATCTCGGAATCACACATGGGTTCCCATATCCTAACAGGTCTCGGAATCACACATGGATTCCCATACTTAACAAATCACAAAATCACACATGGATTCCCACATCCTGAATAGACCACGAACAACTACATGTGTTTGAGTATCTCAAACAGATCTCGAATATCCACATAGATTCCAGCAAATCGAATCAATCACGAACCTCTTCCAAAGTATAGAACACGTATATTGTTTTGGAGTGGTTACAATTTCAAGTCATCTCATATAAGTACACTCCCCCGCTTATCGGGCAATCCAAAACCAATCGACGGGTTTTCGATAAACTCAACTCTGGTTCTGTAGGAAATAAAAAGACAATACATAAGAGTGGAGATCACCTTCTAACCATTTAAGTGGACGGATATCCCTTATAATTTGTCCTAGAAGAGCAAAACGAGTTTATACGTATAGTATAGCATCACCAAAGATAACCATACCATATGATTTCCGTGTTTCTTCTAGATATTTCTAAAGTTATACTTTTTCAATTTTAATAACAATGAGAATAATCACATACGAGAAACTAAGTCCCATATACTATCCATAAACAAGTTATACACAAAGAACAATCGAAACACACAAGCATGAGCAAGTCATATAAACGACTTCAAATCCCTTTTTTAATTAATCTTCCTTTATTAATTAAAAACCTCTTTTATTAGTAAAACTCATTTTTACTCAATAACTTCTTTATTAACAAAACTTCACTAGTTAATTAAACTTCACTATATAATTAAAAATACCATATTCTTTTCTACACGTTTCATTGCTCTCAAAAGTATTTATATACTTATCTCAATCGTATAAGTATATCCACAAATCAATTTCAAAGGGGCTTAAGATAAATGTTACTCAAACATGGTCATTACATATCCAAAACCATTTTATACTTGTTATTCCCTTTAAAATTCCATTATGAAAGATCTAAGTATTTTCCAAAATTATTTAACAATATCTTACCACTTTAAAATATTATTCAAGGGTTTAAAAATAAATGTTACTAAAACATTATTTATAACAAACCCAAAACACTTCACTTAATCATTATCTTTAAAACTCTCTTTTTAAAGGTCTAATTGCTTTTCAAAAGTATAGTTAAATGGGTTAAAATAAATGTTGCCCAAACATCGTTACTATAAACTCAAAATCACTTTTATACCTGCTATTAACTTTGAAACATTCATTTAAAGCTCTATGCACACCTTCACTTATTACACAAGGTAATATATCCTTTTAATCAATTTTACAAAACCATCCATTATAACATAAGTGTTATAATCTAAATACTCATTTATATTCTTTTACAAATACTAAACTTCCTTTCCAAACTTCAAAATATACTAAAATACCTTTAAAATGATACACACACATACACACACATACTAATTTATTTATAAAACTAAGATATATAATAAAATACTATAAACAATTTGAAAGATATTATAATATAAAAGCCTTTTATTTCTTAAATAAAATATTTAATAAATTTCTAAAACTATATATATACTAAAAATATACTTTTAAAATACTTATACTGTGTTTAAAACATTTATTTAAAACCCATAAAAACCTAATTGATAATTTAACACCATTACTTTAAAAATCCATAAATGATTATTAGTAATATATTTAAACCTTGATTTTTCCAGCAATTTAACACCATTATTTTAAAATCCATAAGCGATTATCGGTAATATATTTAAACTTTGATATTTTCCTATAATAAGCATACAAATAGTACTTATTAAAAATCTAAAGACGCCCTAGGATGTCTTCCAAAGTTAACTTTAAAATCGACGATCACAGCAATTTCAAAGGTCATCTATAGCGACCCTTTCGCTTCTAACTACCACAATTTCAATTCCAATTTCCACAAATGTCCAAGCCAACTCCTCTATGTCAAACACACCAAAACGTGTGTAGCCAAAAATACATACATACATATATATATATATACATACATACATACATATATATATATATATGTATATATATATATATTTCCACAATATCATAATTTATCCAATTTAACATATGTCAAATATAAGGGGTTTCAAAGCACGTTCATAATGACTGTATCGCTTCAAACATTCATAACATAATTTCCAACTTAATCAAATAGCAATATCGAACATGTAAACAAGTAGTCTGGGCCATGTTACATGTTGTAGATATTACAAGGTAGATTTTACTACATAATAATGTTGTCGCTTGTTTTACAAAATAAGGCGAGGTCTAAAAATAATAACTTGCATTGTTCGTTATACTATTTATATTTTAATACAACAACAATTATATACACAGCAATATACAATTAATTGGTGAGTAAACTCACCCAATCCCAAACCAATCCCAGGTATAGAAAATCTCGATACAGGTGCAACGGCGAAGACGACGTCTCGCTTGGACCTCGTATGCACAATATATGGATTATATAAGTTTGTGAATTAAATAATTTAATTAATAAACTTAATTAAAAAATTAAACTTAATTACCTTCTCTAACTCCATTCCCCCATTTTGCGTCACCTGTTCACGCTTCTGATACGAACCCAAAATGCACACACCCTCTCTCTTCAATTCTTCTTCTACAAGCCATGATTCGACACACTGATCATTCCAATACACTCAACAACACGCACTCATTGCAACGCTCACAAGCACATGAGGTTCGACCCCCCATCCAAAATGTGACATCAGCCACCATACACGGCCTCTCAACATCGCGACATCAGCCACCATACACGACCTCTCAACATCGCGGATCACCTCTAGCCAATGGAGCTGCCTTAAACACCACCAAACGACTTCCCATCATGCCTTGAGTCCATCGTCATATTTGAATTGACCTCCAGCCACCTCTGCCACAATGCAACCTGACACATCCTCCTCGCTTTTGTAAAAATTGCAATTAGATTGCATGGATCAAAGCACTATTCATCGGCATGAAAAGGTAAGCGTCAACTAGAGCAATGCAATGGTGTGCTCCTTTTCATCAATATTCCTGTAACGATCTGCTTTTCATACTACAAAAGACGACACTTAATACACCCCCAATATTTGTATGCTGATCATTTAGTCTGTGACGAACGGGATTTTCGGTCCTCAAAAATCGACACTAATACATCCTAGGTATTCACGTGCCATAAAAACAAGTGCCGGAAAACCCGATCGTTAAGGGAAAGAAGAAAATAAAGACAGAACAAAATCTTACACGAATGGAATAACATATATTATTTCAATATATATGATCTTTACAGCAGAAATTTTAAATACATTTATCAGAGTCTATTTTATAAATCAGCCTGGACAGTTAAAAATCTCTGTCCTTATAAATGCTGAATACAATCATTAAACCAATGCAGTAGAAATGGAAATGGAGAACTATCTATAGGAACATCTTTAGCTCTAGACTTCAAGCTCCATCACAGTGCTCCAAGTGAAACCTGACTACTTGGCTGTCCGAAAAAATAGGGCACCTAGAGTTTTATGGGAAAGAAAATAAACTCCGGGTCAGTTATGGAACTAGTGTGAGAAACTAAAAATACGGATATTTGATAACAAAGGGTATCTCATAAGACTATGCTGCACATAAACACGTATGATAACCAAATTTTTACTATGCAAAATCTAGTAATATTATTTTTAATGACATTCTTTTGAAAACAATTTTCAAGTAAAATTATATAATCTTAGCCAAAATTGTTACAATATTAAATTCCAGCATACTAGGTTCTACAATCAAGTCCGAAGGCGCTTATTGGAGAATGGATTTCCGTACAATGACAAGGTAAGGGACTGCTTCGGACAGTATATCTCTAGATGGTCTTCTATCGACACGAAACCGACCTACCTTTACCGTTGATAGTACCGAATATGACATCACCTCGGTCGTTCCCGACCTATCCGAGAGCTCTCATAGCATACACAACATACTCGATATTTAGAGGGTGATCTAGAAAGGTGATGACCATATCCTAATAGGTGCGACCTACATAGACCTGCCACATTTACCCTGTTTTTGTCATTCCCAGGTGATGAGGCTTGAGGTACCGATTACCTTTCACGTAGCACATTCCACTTTAAACGCCACATTGCCATTCCATCACACACTATTGACTTCCACAAACGTATAACCTCTGAGCTCGTACATCTCAGAGAAGGGTGTTAAGTATATGAGAGTTACTTCCTACACCACCATACAGATGTACGTTTGTAAAAATAAATGTACATGCATTTTAGAAATGCAGGACAAACCGAAGGAACTGTCCTACTACATCCTATCGAGAATTACTCCTAGGATTAGTAGCAAATCACCCTTGCATCGAAGATCAAATGAAGATACTACTGCCACATATATATGATATGGGAAATTATCCCCATGGGTCAGTGACAAGCAGCCCTTCATTCTGTTTATTATCATTCCATGTCTTCACTTTCGAACGTACATTATTTGGAAGTGGTTTTTGGATAGGGACACCCAAATCCAACCTCGGTTCCTTCGAACCAACCATCAATAAAAAGATGTTAAGTTTTAGGGTGATTATCATTTCATTCATTAATATCTTTTATCAATTAAAATATCTTTTTAGAGATATAAATCTTTAAATCATATCCTTTTCCAGTATATACAGAATCAATAAACCTCTCTTTAAATTTTGAAATACCAAATCAAAATCATTTCTCATAAATCACATTTCAAAAATCTTATTGAGTAAAAAGGGTCGATATAAATTATACTAATTCTACTCAACATCAATTTCTGTATTCAACCTTTACTATCCGTCGAATAATAGTGAAATCGCCTTTTGAATTCACATGGATAGTACGAATTCCCTCTTTGGAATTTAATACCAAGTATAAGAAGATTATTTCTATACAATCCAAGTTGTATTAAATTTGGAAAAAATTAAATCTTTTATACTTGCCTCGTTTCTAACATTTTAACCTTATCAATTCCTCGCCTAGGAAAGAGGCCAAGTGAGACAGAGCACTGGTTGCTCCTGAATATCTCCTTAGTTTAAGCACCTCATATCTGCATCTCACGAATAGAAAATTCCAATCTGCTCAACGACTTTTAGAGCCAAGATTTAATTACTTAATTATAACAACTTTTCTGTAAATCATTTATGTAAACTCTTTAAAATAAATTTTAAAACCACCACATTAACTTCAAAATAATTATTTATTTATTTGAAAATATTTATAAAAGATTTGGGAAGGAATATTTAAGTTTAAAGCCATATTTCAAAAGTTATCAAAAGTGCTGCAAAAAGTGCTTCGAATAGTGCTATGAATAGTGTTTTTAAGGCTTATTTGATCAAAATGACTTTTCTATAATTTAGAAATCCGATTTTATAACTCAAATATCTTTTAAAAAAATTTGAAGTATTTTTAGAATTTATTCCATATTTTTAAAGAATTAAAAATATCACTTTTAAAGAATTTATCGCTTTGGTTTCCAAACTGCCAAACCGCGACTATTTTAAAAACTTGATTTGCTCATATTTCAAAATCTATTAAAAGAAATCTTGATATTTTTCTTTTGTTTCAAAACTATGATTATAAGAGTTTGGAAAATTCTTATTACAATGAATTCCGACTCCGAATCCGTCGTATAAATGGATTTAACATTTTACGGCACGAAATCGCGAACTACCATTACGCGACACGCCTATTTTTGACTCAACTTTCATAACTTGTCCAAACTTTACCAAATTGGATTTTTGTGTTTATAAAACATTTATAAACCATTTTAAAGAGGTTTAACAATCTCATATACACCATTTCATTTATTAAAGGAAAATGATTTCTTTTGTGATATTCGACGTGTATTAAACGTGAATTGTTTACACATCCAAACAAGCTTATTATCATATCCAAACATGTATATCATCCAATATAGCATATATAAATAGAGTTTCTCACCTTTACTAGTTTCTAACTTTACAAAAATATGCTACAACTTCGCTACGATCGAATCAAAGCCTACAAAATTGAACCTTGGACCTTTAAATGGGCTCGGCCTAAGCTTGCATATGGAGAGGGGCTCGGCCTTGGTGGTAGGAAGTGGTGGCCGTGGGTTATGAGTGAGGGAAGGAGTGGACTTGAGCATGTCTTTAAGTGGATTGCAAATGTATATATACTTATATAAATTTATTTTCTTTTTACTAATTTTTCTTCATAATCATCCTAAGGAAAAAGCCATTAAAGAGGAGTATAAGAAGATGAAGAAGCTTGGGAATTTATGAACAAATGAAGTGAAGATGGAGGGTGATATTTATAGGCAAATTTGTGAACTAAAATTTCATGATATCTATGTGCATATACATCACCATTTCATCACCACCACACCCTCCTCCTCCATCACTATGCACGACCGAACACCCCCATGTGTGTAACCACGTAAGTGAGTTGATGTGTATAAGAGTGAAGTGAAGTTTGATTTTTTAAGTGTGTAAATATCTTAGATCTTTTGTGTTATATATATAAGTGTATTTGTATATTTATATGTATATATGTGTTCATGTATATGTTAGGGTGTGAATGTGTATGTTATATATGTGCACAAGACATATAAACAAGGTTGCAACAACTTTAAACAACTTCCTTTTGTTAAATCGTTGAAAATCGGGAAGTCGATTCCCAATCACATTTTTACTTATAAATTAATTTACATATAAATGTAAAAATAAATTGAAAACTAATTTCTTATCAGTTTTAACTAATTAAAATGATCACATTTGATTTATAAAATCATATAAATTAATATTAAACAATTGTTTATAAAATGTGTTGTTATATCGATAAAGCGATACGAATTTTTCTTATAATTTTAAACCAATATATATCATAATAAAACTATTATAAATGATTTATTATCACTTCATAACTAATTAAAATGAATTATCATCATTTAAAAAAATTATTGGAAGAATTATAATAATTATTAAATCATTATATCTCAATTTAAATTCATAAATCAATAATTAAATATGATGTCATTATTAATGATGTCATAAATACATTTTATTTTCCAAAAAAAAATTATTTCATATTTTTGTCTAAATGGATAAATAAGTATATATATCCAGCTCCGTGCGCTACTGTTGATAATTATAGAGTTGTTTATTGATAAAACGGTTTTCGACTATTTTATCGATATTTTTCCAAAGCGTATAATTTTGTAAATACTTATTCAAAATAAGATTACCATTATTTTTTGTCCAAAACATCATAATCTATGCTTTTAAAATCTTATATTTGAATATTTAAAAATAAATATAATTTATCAAATTGATAAATTTTTGGGTCGTTACATACTCCCCACTTAAAAGAATTTCGTCTTCGAAATTACAACGCAAAACCCAAAGTTGTTTGCCCAAAATATTTATTTTTTTAAACTTACACTTGTATAATGTATATAGATTATCCGTACGCAATATTTGATTCGATCTCCTATTCGAATACACAACTTCACTTCCAAACTAGTATCGATCCTTCGATTCACTAGTCCGGACTCTGATCAGGCTCTTTGATCGGAACTTTAGTTTTCCTTGCATAGCTCTCAACTATGATAGAAAACCTAAGTATCCAACCATAAACCCTTACCGATGTTTTCCGTCAAGAATCGAGTGATAAATCCTTTTTCGGACCTGTGGAAACACCTCAAAGTTCCATACTCGAATCTTAGATCAAAATCGTGTGACGAAATGATTTACGTACCTCATACGTATTATTAACCTTCCCAAATAATTTATGAAAACATTTCATAAAACTTTTTTTTCTAACATTTTTATAAAGATACTTCTTTATATATAATTACCTTAAAAAAATTATTCACCAAAATTTTTTATCTTCTTTTCAAAGAAACTATTTCAATTTTAACACTTAGAAAATACCTCTATATACTTAAATCCATAAAAATCATAGAGGAAAGCTTCATATTTTCTAAAACACATTTTATTGGGTCAAAATGAATGTTGCGTAAAACATCGTTACGACTACCCAAAAACACTAGTATAAGGATCTGATTAATTATAACTCTCGATGTCGAACTTAAATTATTTATTAGTTAACAATGAAACCGATCAAGTTGGGTTATCATTACCTCTCAGACCTTGAATGGATGACATTCTTAACTTAAAAATGGATATAAGTTACACACCCTTAATCTTTACATCAAATATAAGATATGAATAAACCCCGTATATTATATAAAACATCTCCTTTTGGAAATCGCTTACTATAACAACTGTGCTATAGTCCATGCCTTTCCCACTTTCCCCAAAATATTTATTACCACAATAAACATTGAAATCTATGTTTTCATCACTTAGTACATTTTAAATCACTTTTTAAGGTCATTAATTTTCATTTTAAAAATATCACTTTCAAACCATTCCTTTAAAAGATCATTTTTACTTTAAAAATGTGAATGTATTTTCTCTATAAAATCCATACTTAAATCTCAACACAAATCATTTCCATATTTATAAAACTATTTTTATAAATTTCCTTTCTAATTTATAAAACTTCTACTTATAAAATCTCTTTATTTGTAAAATTCCATTTATAACTCTACTCTTTTATAAATCTATTACTTTATTTATAATAAATCACATTTATAACTCTTAACATATATATATATATATCACTTTATGTAAAACATTTAATTACTTTATATTAGATGGCTTTTCTCCAATTTCTTTAAACTTTGCCAAAAAATTTCAAAACATTTGGATTTAAATTCTCAAAATCTATTTTATAAAACATATCTTCCAAATTCATCTTTTACAAAATCATTTGATTTTATTGTCAAACACACTTTTATACAACATGCTCATTTATTATCTTATAAATTCATTAAGCTTAATCCAATATTATTATCAAACACCTTTGTAACGACCCCACCGATATGCCCAATTTTGCAAAGAACATTACAATTAATGTAGTCTGCTAATCCGGAGAATACGCCTGGTTAAGGGCGATTGAATATGAATATATCTTTATACTAACACTGACATGTCTTATTTACCTTTTCGAGGATCTGAACTGAAATTTGGACGTGTATAGTATTATTATAAAGTAATAAACACACCGATTAAAATATTCAGAACAGTATATAATATGGATAAATCAGAATCAGAGTCATAGATCACAGCGGAATAATATACATCATCATATACATAATAGAATGTGAGTCTACAAAATATGAGTACTAGACCCACATAAATATATACATCATATCTAAAATCTTGTATCAGGTACAAAGTCACTACTAAAGAATATATATGACATAAACTCATACCTGTCAATATATACAAGTATGAAGTAAACTAAACTGGTCAAAATAGTATGCTTCAATGCTAGCCCAAAATCTAAAAGTCAACTAGTCCCGTACCTATAGAGTCTCGACCTGACCCGAGTATTATAAAATAAATGGGTCAGAATATATCTAATAGAAAGGTGAGATGATACTGATATCACAAATATATGACTTAAAATAAATAAACCATAATAAAAATATGCCAAAACAAATGATTTTAATAGGCATATTAAATAAAATCACCATTTCAAAATTCCATTTATGACTTAACCATAAAATAAGTTATCTCAAATTATGCCTAAAACTAATTAACTAAAATAAGGCATATCAAACCAAATCACCATTTCATAAATACATATCAAGTCTCAATAGACTATCATCTCAAATATGGTGATAACCGATTCAAAATTCCTCAGAGCCATAAAGGATACAGAATATCCATACTAAAAATCTCTAAAGAAATAATCATCAATAGTGAAATAATAACTGTAGTCAACTATCAGTATGATACAGTGCGACACGGGGCCTAACTAAAATAAATAAACCCCGCCACATAGCGCAATAGTCTAACGAAAAGAAATAAACTATCGGGTAAAAACCCCAACTCCTAACGATAAGAAATAGGTAGTCGTGTTTATGACAAAACTATGTGAATTTACCTAATGAATATAAATAGGTGAACATTGTCCAGCTGTGAAATAAACTGATAGGGCTGCAATATAACATCTGTCTAAACAACAAAAAGGACAGCTATGTTATACCAGAAAAGACCTAACCCCAAGAAATAGGTCTACCTACCCAAATCTAAAAATGAATCGACTCTCGGGTCGATGAAAAATGAGTCATAGTCTCTCAGGGATCTATCGGTCTGAAATCCGAACACCCTAAGATAATACAACTCTAAGTGTTAATTACTATCACTCCAGTAATCACAAGAATTTAACTAACTGTCCCATACCAAATAGTAAATTCAAATATTTGCTAAAAGCTAGTAATTTCAACTTTAAATTCTACTTAACAAATTATAATAATAACTGAAAGAATTGTACAAAGTGACCCATACCACCCGACAATTCAATCGTTTATTAAAATTCTTTGTTTCATAGAAAATCACAAAATTCAACAGAAATTCAATTCAATTTTCCAATTTAAAATCAAATTAAAATTATTAATCCAATTTCAATTTAAGGAAGGATTTTATAAATTTTATTTTGATCTAAAATTTTGAAATAATAAGAAAATCTTTTTCGAAATATCTAATTATATGTATTATTAATAACTTTATCAAAACCTTTGAATTTATTGTAAATCCTTTTTTATTATTTATAATAGATAAAAATTCACAATTTGCTAATATAAAGAAAATTCATTTCTTTTCAAAAAAAATCCTGATGTATATACTAAATCTTTGCTTTTCTAATATTTTTATCTCTAAAAGTATTTTCTAATAATAATAATTTAAATTTTGTAAGTATGATCATAAGTATAATTTATATACTTTAAAAGCGATTCCAAACTATATATCTTAAAAAAATGATTTTCTAAAACTATTCTTCAAAAATTTCATAATTTAATATTTATATAAAATATATATTTTTACTAAAAAAATTTCTAATTTCATAAAATAGAAATTCTATATGCCTCAAAATTAAAGAATCAAGTGCAACAAAGAATCAGGAAATTCAAAATGAATTATCTAGATTCAACATCGCTCAATATAAAAGATTATTCCAATTATTGAATTATTTAGCAATCCGAGTTGTTTTCAAAAAACTACAGTCACACAAACAACGTATGTCTTTTTATATAAGTTAATTCAGTTCAATTTGCAATCGAATAGAATTCCATTTGCAAATTGACTTCTTTTAATCCACATAATAATTCCTATATCATTAACAATAAATTTTCAATATTTCAAATCAACAATTCATTCAAACAATCCAATCAATTCAACCAACCAATGCAATCGATTATCGGGATAATTATATATATAGCAAATAATGGAATAGATATAATTGTATAAGTTAAATTAGATTAACTCACCTCGAGTAATAGTTCGTCTAAGCTCCTTTCACAAGTTCAGCTTGCCCCAAAATTAGGCTGCCTCTGTCGAGTATGGCAACACCCGAATAGGATTTCTACTTCTACTGGTAGCCTGCCGTGATGGCCTCTACCTCATCTGCCACGCTCCGGTTCCACTGCAACCATCACCTCGTCGTCGACTTCCACCTCGAAAAAAACTCGCGCGCGTTCTTCACCTTCGGTCGCAACTCCAACAGCCCCGTGTCCAAGCTTCATCGATCGTGAACCATTCGATCGCTCGTGTGCGTTCTCCACCTTTCGATCGTCGCTGTCATTCTTTTTTTTTTAATTTCTTAGCCTATTAAAGTTTTGTGAACTAGGGCTTTTTAGATTTGGGAACAAAATGAACTGTCATTGTAGGCTGGCAAAAGAAACAAATGAATAAGGCTAAGATTTACTTTTGGGCTAATTTGGTTTAGGCCACTATTCTATTCAAATTAAACTCTTATTCTCCAATTCCCTTTTATTTTATTTTTCAACTACTCATTGCATTAATGTAAAATAAATCTACTTTTCCCCAGCTATTTAATCATATAAAATTATTTCTACCTAAAATATTTTATGTTTTATTGAAATGTTTTATTTGAATTTTAATACATTATCAAATAAAAAGGAATTCATTAACAATAAAAATTTTCTTTAAAAAAATAATTTATTAAATAGACTTTAATTGAATAATAAATTGGTTTAAAAAATAATAATT
The DNA here is from genome assembly GCA_030737815.1 of Allium fistulosum. NCBI lineage: Eukaryota > Viridiplantae > Streptophyta > Magnoliopsida > Asparagales > Amaryllidaceae > Allium > Allium fistulosum. Next base: position 535,745,803 of record CM060901.1, on the reverse strand, counting down.
ATCAAAAATCGAATGCAGACATTTTTATTTTAAATAAATTCGTATAATATTACGGTTTCAAAAACAGGGTTGTTACAACCTTATAGTCAAATCGTGAAACTTAATTCACCAGGTGGTTGTATTTAAACTTTTAAATCAAACAACTAATCATTATACAAATAACTATATCATTTGAAAGATATTTCTTTATATTCAAAATATAATCCAAGGTAGAATTATTTCATTTACCATTTTCCAAAACAAAAATCATTTTTATATAGCATTAACAAATACACGCATATATATAATACTCTCAACTCATTCTATGGTGTCACGTACCTTATCTATAATGAGTTACTCATCCTAGGGTATTACTAACCCTATCTCTAATGAGACTTTAACCCTATTAGGCTTAGGTGTTTACTCAACCTAAGCTCTGATACCAAATGCGACAGACAGAACATTCAGCCCTTAGAAATCAACTATAATGCATCCTCGGTATTCATGTGCTGCAAAACCAAGTACTGGAAAACCAGATCGTTAAGGGAAAGAAGAAAATAAAGATAGAATAGAGTCTTACACGAATGGAATAACATATATTATTTCAATATATATGATCTTTACAGCACAAATTTTAAATACATTTACCAGAGTCTATCTTATAAATCAGCCTGGACAGTTATAAATCTCTGTCCTTATAAATAATGAATACAATCAATAAATTAATGCAGCAGAAATGGAAATGGAGAACTATCTACATGAACATCTTCATCTCCAGACTTCAAGCTCCATCACAATGCTCAAGTTAAACTTGACTACTTGGTTGCTGAGAAAAATAGGGCACCCAAAGTTTAAGGGAAAAGAAAATAAACTCTGGGTCAGTCATGGGACTGGTGTGAGAAACTCAAACTACGGATATTTGAAAACAAAGGGTATCTCGTAAAACCACGCCGCATAAAAACACAGAATGGATTTTTACCTTATGATAACCAAAAATTTTACTACGCAAAATCTGGTAATATTATTTTTACTGACATTCTTTTGAAAACACGTTTCATGTAAACTTATATACTCTTAGCCGAAATTGTTACATTATTAAATTCCAGCATACAAGGGTCTTCAATCAAGTCCAAAGACACTTATTGGAGAATGGATTTCCATATAAAGACAAGGTATGGGACTACCTTCTGACAGTACATCTCAAGAAAATGCACCGAGGCACCAACAGACGGTCCTCTACCAATGCAGAACCGGCCTACCTTTACGGTAGATAGTACCGAATATGACATCACCCCGACAGTTCCCGACCTATCCGAGAGATCTCATAGCATACACAACATACCCGATATATAGAGGGTGATCTAGAAAGAATATGACCATATCCTAATTGGTGCGACCCACATAGCCCTGCCGCATCTACCCTGTTTTTGTCATTCCCGGGTGATAAGGCTTGAGGTAACGATTACCTTTCACATAGCACATTCCACTTTGAACGCTACATTGCCAATTCCATCACACACTATTGATTTTCACAAATGTACAACCTCTGAGCTCGTACGTCTCAGAGAAGGGTGTTAAGTTTAGGAGAGTTATCTCCTACACCACCAAACAGATATACGTTTGTAAAAATCAATGTACGTGCATTTAGAAATGCAATGTCAGACATTCGTCCATACAATTTGTCCAAGAATAGGACAAACCGAAGGAACTCTCCTACTACATCCTATTGGGAATTACTCCTAGGATTAGTACCAAGCAGCCTTTGCATCAAAGATCAAATGAAGATACTACCGCCACATGTATATATATATATATATAATTTGGAAATTTCCCCCGACGGTAAGCGAAAAGCGGCCCTTTATTCCATTTATTATCATTCCATGTGTTCACTTTTGAATGTACATCGGTTCGAAGTGGTTTTCGGATAGGAATCACCCAAATCCGAACTCGGTTCCTTCAAACCAATCGATAAAAAGATGTTAAGTTTGAGGGTGATTATCATTTCATTCATTAATATTTTTTATCAAATAAAATATCTCTTTTAAAGATATAAATCTTTGAATCATATCCTTTTCTAGTATATACGGAATCATTGAACCACTCTTTAACTTTGGAAATACCAAATAAAAATCTTTTCTCATAAATCACATTTCAAAAACCTTATTAAGTAAAAAGGGTCGATAGAAATTATACTAATTCTACTCAACATCAGTTTCCGTATTCAACCTTTACTATCCGTCGAATAATGGTGAAATCACCTTTTAAATTCACACAGATGGTATGGGTTCCCTCCTCGAAATTTAATGCCAAGTATAAGAAGATTATTTCTATACAATCTAAGTTGTATTAAATTTGGAAAAAATTAAATCTTTATACTTGCCTCGTTTCCGACATTTTGACCTTATCTATTCCTCGCCCAAGAAAGAGGCCAGGTGAGCCAAGGCACTGGTTGCTCCTAAACATATCCTTAGTTTAAGCACCTCACATCTAGATCTCAAAAATAGAAAAATCTAGTCTACCATCGACTTTTAGAGCTAAGATTTAATCACTTAATTATAACAGCTTTTCTTGAAATCATTTATTTAAACTCTTTAAAATAAATTATAAAATCTCTACATTATATTTAAAATACTTAATTATTTACATGAAAACATTTATACAATATTTGGCAAATAATTAAGTTTAAACCAATATTTCTAAAGTTATCAAAAGTGCTGCAAAAAATGCCACGAATAGCGTTTTTAAGGCTTATTTGATCAAAACGACTTTCCTATCATTTAGAAATCCGTTTTTATAACTCAGATCCCTTTTAAAAAAATTTAAAATATTTATAGAATTTATTCCATATTTTAAAAGAATTAAAGATATCGCTTTTAAGGAATCTATCGCTTTAGTTTCCGAACTGCCAAACCGCGACTATTTTGAAAACTTGATTTGCTCATATTTAAAAATCTAATAAACGAAATCTCGATCGTTTTCTTTTGTTTGAAAGCTATGATTATAAGAGTTTGAAAATTTCTTATTACAAAGAATTCCGACTCTGAATCCATCGTATAAATGGATTTAACTTTGAACGGCGCGAAACCCGAACTATCGTTACACGACGCGCCTGTTTTTTACTCAACTTTCATAACTTGTCCAAACTTCACCAAACTAGGTTTTAGTGTTTATAAACCATTTATAAATCATTTTAAACTATTTTAAAGAGGTTTAACAATCTCATATATACCATTTCATTTATTAAAGGAAAGTGATTTCCTTTGTGATATTCGACGTGTATTAAACGTGAATTTTTTACACATCTAAACAAACATATTATCATATCCAAACATGATAAATAACCATCATTACCAAGCATAGACAAATATATATATAATCCAATATAGCATATATAAATAGAGCTTCTCACCTTCATTGGTTTCTAACTTTACTAAAATTTTGCTACGATCGAATCAAAGCCTACGGAATCGAGCCTTGGACCTTTAAACGGGCTCGGCCTTGGTGGTAGGATGTGGTGGCCATGGGTTATGAGTGAGGGAAGCAGTGGACTTGAGCTTGTCTTTAAGTGGATTAGGAATGTATATATACTTATATAAATTTATTTTCTTTTTGCTAATTTTTCTTCATAATTTTCCTAAGGCAGGAAGCCATTAAAAAGGAGTATAAAAAGATGAAGAAGGTTAGGAATTTATGAACAAATGAAGTGAAGATGGAGGGTGGTATTTATAGGCAAATTTGTGAACTAAAATATCATGATATTTATGTGCATATACATCACCATTTCATCACCACCACACCCTCATCCTCCATCATTATGCACGGTCGGACACCCCTTCCCCCATGTGTATAGTCATGTGTGTTAGTTGATGTGTGTAAGAGTGAAGTGGAGTTTGCTTTTTTAAGTGTGTAAATATATTAGATCTTTATATTTATATATATACATATATATAAGTGAATATGCATATTTATATGTATATAAGTGTTCATGTATATGCTAAGGTGTGCATGTGTATGTTATATATGTGCACAAGACGTATAAACAAGGTTGCAACAACTTTGAACAACTTCCCTTCGTTAAACCATTGAAAATCGGGAAGCCGATTCCCTGTCACATTTTTACTTATAAATTAATTAACATATAAATGTAAACAAAATTTGAAAACTAATTTCTTATCATTTTTAAATAATTAAAATGATCAAATTTGATTTATAAAACCATATAAATTAATATTAAACCATTTTTTTAAAAAAAGTGATGTTATATCGATAAAGCGATACGAATTTTCCTTATAATTTCAAATCAATATATATCTTTATAAAACTATTATAAATGATTTTATTATCACTGCATAACTAGTTAAAATGAATTATTATCATTTATAAACAATTATTGGAATAATTATAATATATAATTATTAAATCATTAAATCTCAATTTAAATTCATAAATCAATTATTAAATATGATGCCATTATTGATGATGTCATAAATACATTTTATTTTCCAAAAATAAAATAAATAATTTTATTTCGTATTCTTGTTTAAACGAATAAATAAGTGTTTGTATCTAGCTCCATGCAAGACTCCTGATAATTATAGAGCCGTTTGTTGATAAAACAATGTTAACGTAAAAATCGAACGCTAACACCCCGGTGTGAATATTAGTAAAGTGAAAGCACCACCCGTTGGTACGGGAACTAAAACAGGCAGATAATTGCAGTAAAAGTAAAGAGACAGCAGAATTTATAGTGGTTCGGCTCAAAATCAAGCCTACGTCCACTTTATCTTCTTTATCACAAGTTCGATTACAAGTTTTACAACAATTCCTTCGATTATTCAACACTCGATACAAGTAATCAGCACTACAATGCAAAAGAGATTCTGGAATCCATCTTGAATGTAGTTGATCTTCTCTTTAGGTAGTTTTGAAATTTTTTTGGTAGTAGAGGAGTTGTAGAGGTCGTGAATGCAGCAGAGTTTCGGCGCTTCAAAGTCTGGAAAAAGTCCCCTCACAATGTGGAGTAGGCGGGGTATTTATAGGGAAAATCTGAAGGTAGGTCGTAGGTCGTGGACGACTTAGGGTTTAGGTCGTAGGTTGTAGGTCGTAAGCGACCTAAGGGTCATCTCGAGTTAGCTTAAGTCGTTGGCGACTTAATGGAGCCATTCTGGGTGAGATACTGGGTGTGAGCGACCTAACGTGGTGAATTCGGAAGTTATCTTGGCAAGGTTAGGTCGTGAGCGACCTAACAGAAGAGGTAGGTCGTATGGCTTTACTCCGGAGCATGTTAAGTTGTTCATTTTTCCTGAATTGCTAGGCCGCTAGGTCGCTAACTCGTTAGGTCGCTAGGTCGCTAGGTTGCTTTCTGGAGTTAGGTCGCTACCTTCTTTCAGGAGTTAGGTCGCAGCCTTCTTATCTCGTTATGTCGCTGCCTTCTTATCTCGTTAGGTCGCTGGGTTTCTGGACCACTGAGTTGCTTAGTTTCTTAGGTTGTTAAGTCGTAAGTCGTTGGGTTACTAAGTCGTCAAAAAAGAGGTGTTAACACTTGCCCCTCGAAGTATATGCCTAGGGACTAGGTCGTGTGCTTCGACACCTTTTAACTCGTGCCATCTGAATCGCTAAGTCGTGAGTCGCTCGAGTTGTTAGGTCGTGAGCCGCTTGAGTTGTTAGGTCGTTTTAGGCCGATTCGAATTCCACCTTTCCCGCCTATAAATTGCTTAGCTTCTCTTTCCTCCTCCACACTTGCCCTATTATCTGAAACCGTCATTGACGAATCTCTGAGCGCCGGAACTTCAAAGCGAAATTCCATTCCTCGTTATTTCGATCATCATTTCTAACAGCGAATTTAGGTAACGCTGATCATCCATCTATTGCGCCTTCCATCGATTCTCTTATCATCAGTTCTATGCAATTTCTGTTACCATATTGTAAAGTTGTACTCCATTTCGCCCTCTGATTATTGTCGAATCGTTGGTAATTGCTTTAAAAAGTGAATCGGCAAATTTGGAGAAGGCGATAAGGTTTTAGACGTTTGGAGGAGATGATGAGGTTTTAGGCGTTTGGAGGAGATGAGGAGATATCAGGTTAGCGGGTTATTGGATAGTGGGCTATGTTGCGGTGTTTTTGATGAGGTAAGGGGGATGGACACGCGGCAACATGCGAGTGGAGAGCAGGACTTAGGGTTTTTTGGTGGAAGAAAATTCGGCATTTCCGAGTTACTCTTAGAGCGAACTAAAGCATTGAACGACCTAAGAGCCTTGCGACTTAAAAGAATCTAAACGACTTAAGAACTTGCGACTTAAAGGAATCTGAACGACTTAAGACCTTGCGACTTAAAAGAATCTGAACGACTTAAGAACTTGCGATTTAAGAAGTGTAGCATATTTCTTCGGACGAGATAACTCTCCTTACGACCTATCTTTGGATCTCACTACGATCTGGGCGACTTAACTTCTTGCGACGTAACTTTTAGGTCGCAGGCGTACTTGGACGAGTTAACACTTAAACAAATTTACCCTATCCTGGCTTAAAGCCTTATGCCTTAACTTGCAGTGTAGCTTTCACTCGTAGGATCATTACTAATGAATTCCATAACTCGAGCAAAGCGACTTAAGGAAGGCTGACTTATGTTAGGTCGTTGAACATGATTTGGACGACCTAAGAAATCCCGAGCTAGTCTTAAGTCGTTCCTGCGACTTAAGAACTTGAACACTTGCAAAATTTTCACATGACTTGACTGAACTGCCAATTCGAACTGCTTGGACTTGTTGTACTTTTTCACAGATCGTACTAACTTGATTGCTAATAACCTGTTAAATATAATATTTGCAGAAAACTAGGACGAATATACTCATCATTGACTGCCCACATCGAATGATGGATTAGATCAAGAGACAATATTCTACTTAAGTAAAATAACTTGAATTCAATCGAGTGTGAAATGCTGTGAATCAACTAACTTGAATGCAGTGTCAACACAAAATTCTCACAGTTAGAACTGCTTACTATCGAATATTATCTGCATTGACACTACTCTCAGTTTTAATTTAATTAACAAGCCTTGAATTTTCCTGAATTGACATATGCCAACTAGTATTATTATTTTTATTTACTTGTTATTTTATTAGCTTCGCACAACACTTCACACGCTTTTAGGAAACGTGCACCTTTATATTTGAACATCCAATTCCTTGTGTAGAATGACTTCTCATCAAGCACAAGAAGTAACATTAGAACAGATTGAAGAAGTCTTCCCAATAGCTGACCCTCTGGAGAATCCTCCGGAGATAGTCTCAACCACTCTAACCCAATGGGCGTTCAGCTAGCTTTGCGTCCAATTTGGCATTGCTAAAACCGAAGCTTTACTTCCTGGAGTAAATGATACCGCCGACAGGCCACCTCCTGGCTTTATTGCGGTCAACCGTCAGATGTGCTTGAGCGGAGCTATTCCTCCTTTCAATGACTTTCTCAGAAATCTGCTTCTTGGGTTGACTATTTCTCCATTCCAGTTGCACCCCAATGGTTATGCCATTCTGATGGGGTTGTGTGTGTTGTTCGAGAGAACACTTAATCGCCTTCCGAACTTCGACGAAATTTGCTATTTGTGTTCGTTCGGGAGGAATAAAGATCATCCTTCCATCACACTTATAAGGAGCGCTAGAAATCGCAAACTGATTACAGACTTGCCCGACAGCGCTCACGGGTTCTTAAATCAGTTTTTCTTCGTTCGTTGCCCTTCAGAATTCTATGGCATCTGGAGAGTAGGAAGTAAGATTGTCTATCTCCATTTACTCTATTTCTGAGCCTTTCAGAATTCGGGTTGTCAAGTATTAACTTCATTTTTACTCTTGTAGCACTTCCTTCCCTTTCTAAAGACTCCAGTCACAAGTCAACTTTTGAAAGGCTAAATGTTGTAGCCGTCGAGGAAAGGAGTATTAAATTTCTTTTGAAAGATGAATTTCTACATCAATTTGGCCTTCTACATCCTTCACGATCCCTTCAGCTTCGCGATGCCCCTGTTCCTTAACCGGAAACATCTGATGCCCCAGCTCCTGCAAAAGAACTTGCGTCGAAAGAACTAGTTGCAGAAGCTTCATTGATAAAATGCTCTGGTTCTGCTGAGGGCGCAGAGTTTTCCGGCAAGTCTAAACTTCTTCCGGTTATCGAAGAAGAGGAACTCCCTCAATGTCCCGGGAAGGCCACCACGGAAGTTGATGAAGGGACGGAGAAGGAAAGTTTTGCCACAAAAAGTGCTGAAAATGCTAAAGAAGGAACTGCTGGTGTGACTCACTCGGATGGGCATAACGGTGACGACATCTTCGAGGGGTTAAGTGACTTTTTAGTGACTTCTCAAGAGCTTTTTAAAGACGATATCACCGCTCCTAAGCTTGTCTCTCCATCAGTTGAAGCAACATCTGTCTTGCGATCACTTCCGTCAACCCAAGAGTTGACCCCTATTGTAAAAGCCGACATCACTCCTAGGCTGAAGAGTGGTTTGTAGCTTGACGCGCGTAGTTTGCACGCCACACACACTTAGGATTTTTAGCAGTTACTCGCACTTAACTTCCTTTTTCTGGAGATTTCTAAATTCTATCTCTTTTTCATTTTCAGATTCTCCAATGGGACGAAGCGGCTCGTATTATGATGATTTTATACGCTACGGAAAGCGTGATTTTTATAATCCCCGGCGCTATCTCTCTACCCCCAGGGAAACTGATGAGGAACGAGCGGCTAGGAAAGCTCGTGAGAGGCAGGCTGATGAGGAGCAGTATGGAAGAAAGGATGACCGCCATGACTCCTACCAAAGAGATGACGATTCTCATAAAAGAAAATCTCACGATGACATGGGAAAGAGTCACATAACAGAGGATCCAAGCAAGCGGGCCAAACTCAACGACAAGTCTGCTTCCGAAATATCTAAAGTGCCCGCTGCTTCTATTTCTTTAGACATCCCCTCCAGTTCTCCTACCCTTAAAAGAACTGATATCCAATCAATCATCAATAGGCCTCCCTACCAAGTCGAGAAGCCTCCGCCTACACTCCACAGCCGATTCCCGAACTGGTGTCTAAAGGGAGTGCGTTTTGATTTGGATTTGGTACCGATCGACAAACAAGCCATGCTGCGAAATCTTGATGCTGTAAAGCTCGATATCGAAAGAATGTCCAGCTGGCAAAAACTGGTCGATGAACTCCAAAGAATAAACCGCCTAAATCTTGAGGCTATGCTGACTATGGAAAATGATAAGTCTGAATGGCAGAAAATTCTTGATCAGCACGATGCGGAAATTAAGAGCATCACTGTTTTCAACGAGGAGCTTGAGGCCGAAGTTAAGAAGCTTAAGGAGGACCTTGCTACCTCTTCCGCTTTCCATTCTCAAAAGGAAGAGGTTTTTCAAAAGCAAGTGAGAGATGCACATGCTGCTCAGAGAGATGCCGAGACCAAACTTGAGGCGGAAGGGCATGTTGTTGAAAAATACCGCAACGATACCGTCCAGCTGCGGGAAAAAGTCAGCTCTCAAGACTTGGAGATTACCATGTTAAAAACTCAACTTTCAAAAGCAGAAAAGGAGCGTGATGAGGCCGTTGCTGGAAAAGCGGCTGCTGAAGAATCGCACGAAACAACCAAGGCCACCATCAGCTCCACTCTTTTTGAGTTTTATGTTCTCAATGTCCTAGGACATGGAAGTCTTTCGTTCTTGGGCCCAAAATATGAAATTACTCTGGCCGAAGTATGGGAGGCAGTAAGTGAAATGTATAAAGATGCTGGTTATGCAGAGAAGGATATGGAAGCTTGCTACTTGGACGACGAGGGTCGTGCCGCCCTAACTAGAGGAAAAGAACAGCTTGCCAGGGAGCAAGCCGAAGCGGCAGAAGGAGAACATCTGGGGAAGGCACCTTTGGCTGACCCCATTCGTCCTTCGGCTTCGGTCGACCCTGATATCATCGGTTCTAGCTCTCATTCTCTGCTTCCTGCAAAAGCCGAAACTGAAATCACAATTCCTGAGCCCCCAACTGCTCACACTGAAGAAGAGGCTCAAGAAAGCACTGAAGCCCACGATTATGAAATCGATATGATAAAATCAAGCTCTCCATGTAACTTCAATTCCGATCTGGCTCAAGTGGATTGCTCATTTGCTTCACATGAGCTTGATGAACTTTTTGCCTATTACTTAAGCTTTGACGTGCCACTATCTCCTCTCTTTGCGAGAAATACTGATGTTTTTAACTTTTCTTCTTCTGTAGCGAAAACAACAAGTGCCGCACAAGCTTCACCTCCCCCAGCTGCTGTTCCTCCACCTCTTCAAGTTACTCCTCCTTCTGCTTCTCAACCGGGATCTCAAGAAGAACAAATAGAAGCCCTTCAAGGCTTAGACGACCCGGCGGCTTCTCAAGAGCAAAAGGCCGAGGAACTTGAGGAGGGTGAGAGGACCCCGGAGATATTCAATGCCGATGATATGAAACTTTCTGATCTTATTTCTCTGGGCAGTGAATCTTCTTCAAAGAAGAGGGGAAAGCGCGGGGCTTCGAAGAAAAAGAAAGGCGCTTCTGCTGATGACGAAAAAGCGGACACTTCCGCTGGTGACCAGAAAACAGAAGATGACCCAATTGCACCACTTTCTCCTTCTTCCGCAACTCGTCCAGGCCGGCCTGCGAAGTTAGTCATTAAGCCAGGTGAAGGCTCCAAAGGCGGCTTGAGGAAGAAGAAATGAGTTTGGTTTTATCTTTCTTGTTTTGCTATTTTGTCCTTTGTCTAGAGACTTGTATCGACCGGAGATTGTGCGGGTACCGGCCCCCGCTTTTTGAAACCTGTACATGTATAAAGAAATTTGATAGTATGGAATAAAAATGACTCTTTTTACTTGTACAATCTCTTGTCAGTATTTGTGAATGCATTTATTCCTTGTTTTTGCACAAATTTCTTTATTTTCTTTGTACGATACTGCAGTGAGCTCATGGTATGCTTGTTTGAGCGTTGTTTTTGTTAATATAACCATATGCCCCATACCATGGCTCATTGCAATATTCTGAAAAGACTTGTACTCTTATTCTAGAGAATAATTCTTCCGTTTTAAGGAAATATTATTCTGCTTTAATAGAGTGTGCTTTGTATCGGAGAAGTTTTCTTCTTTTTCTTTTCTTTTTAGAAAGAGTTAACACACTTCAACTTTTGGAGATGGCCACTTTTATTTTATGAGAAGTGGATTACTTTTTGTAGTGAAGCGGACTTTTGAAGAAAACTTTTATTTTTGGACGTGCCTCGTTAGAGGGCTTTATTTGGCACTTTACCGTTGGGGGTAGAAATGTGCCTCCGAAGAGGGCTTTGTTTGATATGCCTCTGGAGAGGGCTTTCTTAGTGTGCCTCTTGGAGAGGACTTGTGCCTCCAAAGAGGACTCCTTCGAAGAGTTGTGCCTCCGAAGAGGACTCCTCCGAAAAGTTGTGCCTTCGAAGAGGGCTTGTGCCTCGCTAGAGGTCTTTTGTCTCGTTAGAGGTCTTTTGCCTCCGAAGAGGGCTCCTCCGAAGAGTTGTACCTCCGAAGAGGGCTTGTGCCTCGTTAGAGGTCTTTTGCCTCGTTAGAGGTCTTTTGCCTCCGAAGAGGGCTCCTCCGAAGAGTTGTGCCTCCGAAGAGGGCTTTGTGCCTCCGAAGAGGGCTTCTTGTTTTGCCTGAAAGTTATTTCTCACAGTTAAATGGATCCACGGGGCGGACGCAAGCCACTTAATTGGATGTTTGTTTGCACAGACAATCATAATTAAGCAGCAAGGGCCCGGTGCCTTCACTTTGGGAAGGTTCCCCTTCGGTGGTACCACCAACCTTTTTGGTTGAGAAAAACATTTCATTTTACAGCGTGCCTCGTTGGAGGGCTTTATTTTGCACTTCAACTTTTTTGGGGAAGAACGTTCCCATGAGAGTAGAAGAGTGCCTCCGAAGAGGGCTTTATTTGTTTGCCTGAAATTTATTTCTCACAGTCAGATGGATCCACGGGGCGGACGCAAGCCTCTTAATTGGATGTTCGTGCACAAACGATCGCAATTAACTAGCAAGGGCCCGGTGTCTTCCTTTTTGAAGGTGCCCCTTCGGTGGTACCATCAACCTTATTGGTTGAGAAAAACATTTCATTTTACAGTGTGCCTCGTTGGAGGGCTTTAAATTGTGCCTCCGGAGAGGGCTTTGAGTTGTTTGCCAGGAAGGTTGTGTCTCACAGTTAAGTGGTTCCACGGGGCGGACGCAAGCCACCTAACTGGATGTTTGTTTGCACAAACGATCACAATTAAGCAACAAGGGCCCGATGCCTTCACTTTGGGAAGGTGCCCCTTCGGTGGTTCCACCAACCTTTTTGGTTGAAAGACAAGATTCCGTTTTGGCTATTTTTTGTTTGCTTGCTAATATATTTTCATCATCTGTGCCAATATCTTTTCATCATCTGTTCCTCAGCGATCCCTTGTTATCACTTTTGAATACATATTCCTTCCTTTTGCAGGTTGTTTGATTCTTCCAGAGAAGCGCACTTCTTTGTTAAGTGAATCCATGGGGCAGACGCAAACTACTTAATCGGATGTTTGTTTGCACAAACGATCTCGATCAGTTAGCAAGGGCCTGGAACCTTCACTTTTGGAAGGTGCCCTTTTGGTGGAATCACCAACCGTTTGTGAGAAGTACTTCTTATGTAGGAATTGAATCTGGAATTTTTGTGGCTTGACATTTGTTTGTTGAGTGATTTATGGAATCGCTTGGGTTTGTGACGTGTTGAATAGGTAAGCTTTGCTTTGATTGCCTGCAATATTAAATCGATATTTTAGCAACATATTTAAAATATTTGCACATCGAAATGAGACACGCATTATATAGTAATAGAAGACACAAGATTTATAGTGGTTCGGCCAAGAATTAGGCCTACGTCCACTTTATAGTTCTTATTGCTGAGTCACACTGATTTTACAATGGCTTACAATACAAGAATGATACATCCAGAATTATTTTACAAATTTAAGCATAGCTTTTAAGTAAAATATGGACGCAAGTGGTTGCTGTTCCAGGCTCTTGGGATTGGATCTCCTTCGACAGTTGTGAGTTTGAAAGTGCCATCAAGAAGTTTTTTTCCTATGACATATGGCCCTTCCCATTTTGGCCCAAACACTCCTGTTGCTGTCATGATCCTTTTCAAGACTAGATCCCCAATTTCAAAGCTGCGTTGACGAACTTAAGAATTGAAGTGCCTGGCTATCCTTTGCTGTTGAGCTGCAACTCTGAGTTCAGCTTCTTTCCTTCTTTCATCAAGCAAGTCAAGTGCTTCAAGTTGCAGCTTTTCATTTTCAGCTTGGTTGAAATGAATTATCCTTTGTGAGGGGACCTTTATTTCCACTGGAATCATTGCTTCTGATCCATATGCCAATGAGAATGGAGTGTGCCCAGTCGCAGTTTTGTGGGTAGTCCTATATGCCCATAGTTCTAGTGGCAGCTTATCAACCCAACCACCTTTTGCTTTTTCCAGTTGCTTTTTGATGGTTGATTTGATGATTTTGTTCACTGCTTCCACTTGCCCGTTTGCCTGCGGATGAGCCACTGCTGAGAAGCTTTTTCGGATCTTGAATCGCCTGCAAAATTCCTGGAATTCTTTGCTTTCGAATTGGGTACCGTTGTCTGTTATTATCTTCTGAGGCACTCCATACCTGCAAATGATATTTTTAGTCCCAAAATTTATCATCTTTTTAGAGGTAATAGTAGCCAATGGTTCAGCTTCAGCCCATTTAGTGAAATAATCAACAGCAACAATGGCATATTTGATTCTGGATCTGGCAATCGGCATAGGCCCAATGAGATCTATTCCCCAAATGGCGAATGGCCATGGACTGACCATCTGTGTTAGCACGGTGGAAGGTGCTCTTGGGATTTTTGCGAATCTCTGGCATTTGTCACACTTTCGGGAATAGCTAGCAGCATCTCGGTTAATATCCGGCCAAAAATAGCCATAACGGAGAATTTTCTTTGCAAGAGTTTGGCCACCTGAATGATCCCCACATTCTCCTCCATGCACTTCAGCTAAAATTGTCTTAGCCTCTTCTTTGGTTACACATCGGAGTAATGGCATCGAGAATCCTCGCCTGTACAAATGGTCGCCTTGAATTACATATCTTGGGGCTTTTCTTAACAGCTTCTGGCGTTCTTTTGAGTTTTCTGGCAAGGAGCCGTTGAGTAGATATTCCTTGATAGGGGTCATCCACGACTCCTGTTCTTGAGATACAGCCATGATCCAGTCAATATCCATCTCATCAATACTCGGAGCTGTCAAGACTTCTTTAGGGACCAATCCCAATAATTGAGCTTCGCCAGAGCTTGAGTATTTCGCGAAAGAATCTGCCTTCATGTTCTCTTCCCGAGGTATATGGTTGATTGTATAATGATCAAAATCATCGAGAAGTTCACAGGCTTTTGATAAGTAAGCAGGCAGATTTCCTCCTTTAGTTTGAAACTCTTTCTTGACTTGGCACACAATAAGCTGGGAATCACTGAATATCTGCAATACTTTGATGCTCAGTTCTTTAGCAATCTTCAGACCGGCAATAAGAGCTTCGTATTCGGCTTCATTATTTGTCGAAGGAAATTCTAATCTTAATGCATAACACAACGACCGCCCTTCGGGGGTTTCAAGCACAACCCCAGCTCCGGAACAGTAGTCATTTCTTGCACCATCAACATATAATTTCCATCGGATCGGAATGTCTTCAGTTACCTCTTCCTCACTGCCACCTTTATCTGTGCATTCTGCAATGAAATCTGCTAAAGCTTGTCCATTGATTGCTCTTCAGGGATGATAGGTGATATCGTATTGACTGAGTTCAATATTCCACTTCAGAAGACGACCCGAAGTTTCAGGGCGGAATAGGACTTGCTTTAGAGGTTGATCAGTGAGGACTTTAATAGGATGAGCCTGGAAGTATGGCCTCAACTTTCTGTACGCGATCAATAAACAATAGGCGAGCTTTTCTAACTTTGAATAATTCATCTCTGCCCCAGTGAATCTTTTGCTGATGTAATAAACTGGACGCTGAACTTTTGCGTCTTCTCGTACCAACGCTGCACTGAGAGCATGAGATGAAACTGCTAAGTATATGAATAGATCTTCACCATTGTTGGGCTTAGAAAGTACTGGAGGTGTTTCCATATGATGAATCAGCTCATAAAAAGCTTTTTGACACTCAGGAGTTCATTCGAAGTTCTTTTTTCCTTTCTTCAGAGCATCAAAGAAGGGAATGCATTTATATGTGGCTTTGGAAATAAATCGTCTCAAAGCAGCGACTTTCCCATTGAGGCTTTGCAATTCCTTCTTTGTTCTAGGAGGTTTGACTTCTCTTAAGGCAGTGATCTAAGCAGGATTAGCTTCAATGCCCCTAGCACTCACAATGAAACCTAAGAATTTTCCGGACTCAACCCCGAATGAACATTTCAGAGGATTCAACTTCATCCCGTACTTTCGGAGGATCGCGAACATTTCTGCCAGATGGTCCATGTGGTCTACTGCCTTCGTTGATTTCACTAACATATCATCAACGTACACTTCCATAGTCTTGCCAATTTGAGGCTTGAACATGGCATTAACGAGTCTCTGATAAGTTGCCCCCGCGTTCTTTAGTCCGAAGGGCATGACTTTATAGCAGTAAAGACCAACATCGGTGATGAAGCTCGTGTCCTCCTGATCCGGTTCATGCATCATGATTTGATTGTATCCTGAGTAAGCATCCATAAAAGACAATAATTCGTGCCCGGCTGTTCCATCCACCAACTGATCGATTCTGGGAAACAGGAAACAGTCTTTGGGACATGCTTTATTCATGTCTGAAAAGTCGATACATACTCTCCACTTCCCATTTGCTTTTTTAACCAACACCTGATTAGAAACCCAATTTGGATAAGTGGATTCTCTGATGAAGCCATTCTCCATGAGCCGATCTACTTCTTCTTTCAATGTTGTTGACCTTTCAGGACCCTGAGTTCTTCTTTTCTACTTTATGGGTGTGAACTTTGGATCAATATTTAGAGCATGCACTGCAATTTCTGGAGATATTCCACACATGTCGGCATGACTCCAAGCGAAAACATCCAGGTTTGCTTTCAAGAATGCTATTAGTATATTCTGAACCATCATTCAGCACCTTGTTTGGGTCACTCGGGTCAATAGGTATTGGTACCGTCACTTCTACCGGCACCACTCTATTCTCCCCTGCACTGGTCTTTCTGGGATCAATTTCTTTTCGCGCACCACTATGCTCACCAGTGCAGGGTCCACCCCGTAATTGCTACAAGGTGGGTTCTTTGATGCGGAGCGGAGCTGCCGCACCCTTTCCCATTTCTCTCTTCTTCGCCTCCCGCAACTCTGTGAGATAACATTCCCGCCCAGCATTCTGGTCCCCCTTCAAAACACCAACGCCGTTATCAGTGGGGAATTTCATAGTTAGGCACCACGGGGCGAGAATAGCTTTGAATTCAGCCAGAGTTGGTCGTCCGAAGATGGCGTTATAAGAAGAAAATTCATCAACAATAACAAAAGTTTGCTTACGGACCACTTTTCTTTCCCCTTCACCAAGTTCTACAAATAAGTCGACGGTTCCGATGGGCTGTTTTGGTTCCCCAGTGAACCCAACAATTTTTTGCGAAGAAGCTTGAACATCAACCATCAGAATTTTCATTTGATCAAATGTCTTTTTGAAGAGGATATTACAAGAAGCGCCGCAATCAACAAGCACTCTTCTCACAATAGCTGGTTCGATACCGACGGTTATTACCAAAGGATCCATGGTGGGAGCCTCAATTCCCACAGAATCTCTAACTCTGAATATGATATCATCGTGACAAGTTCTTTGCTGTTTTGAAGGCACAGCATCTTCCAAGACAAAAATAGTTTCTTCTTTCGGGGCATGTCTCAGAGCATGAGCATACCTCTCCATCTCTCCCCAACTTCTGCCTGCTGGGTAAATACCCCCTGTGATTACATTAATAACAGGCCTTTCAGATTCCTGTACCACAGCCTTTTCACCTGAGCCAGATTGACGAGCACGAAGTTGCTGCCCTTGAGTAGATGAGGCCGGATCACCTCTGTTTCTCTTAACATACTGTTGCAGTTTATTCTCTCTCAACAGTTCTTCAATCAAGTTCTTTAGATGGCGACATTCGTTGTTGTCATGGCCAGGTTGGTTGTGGAATCGACAGAACCTTCCATTAGGCACAAAATTGTTCTCGAGCTTAATCTTAGGTGACTCAGGGTACTCGATGGCATCCTTTGTTGCGAAGAAGATGTTCTCTGGAGTCTCAGTCAAAGGAGTAAAATCCGAAAAACGGTGAGGTTTCTTCATATCTTTCTGCTTTTTCCCACCGTTATTTTCCCTCTTCTGGCCACCAGATTCTTTCTTATTAGAAGCTTCAGCCACATTGTTGTTTTCTATTTCAGCCACAACCACCTTTGCTGGTGCAGGAAGATTCTCCAAACGCATAAATTCGTCAGCCTTCTTATAAAACTTCTCAAGTGAATTTGGTTCCTTCATCTTCAACCATTTTCTGAACTCACTTGTTTTATCGATGGTTCGCATCAAGTAAGTTAGAATCATTCGAGGCTCAGCATTATCCACTTCGGCTAGGGCTATGTTGAAGCGGTTCAAGAAAGATTTGATAGATTCTATGGGAGCTTGTTCGAGGCTGGACAATGACATTATGTCCTTGGCCTTTGAAGCATACAACCTGAACTAATCCTTGAATTTACGAGTTAAGTCAGAGAATTGATCCACAGATCGGACCGGTAGCTTTGTGAACCAAAATAGAGCCACCCCCTCCAAATAGACAGGAAAATATCTGCATTTAATCTCATCTGTTGCCTTGGCACCTATCATATGCCAGTCGTACTTGTACAAAAACTGATTAGGGTCGCTTGTCCCCCGATAGGCTGGGATAGTAGGAGGAACAAACTTCTTTGGAAATTCAGCTTTTAGAATTCTTTCGGTAAACGGAGTCTTACTTGGAGCAAATCCCCAGTCATTTTCATCTTCATTCCTTTGCATACTTTCTTTCATAATTTGGTGAACCATTCCTGATAGGTATTCCTCATCGTTCAGAGGCCTTGCCGGGCAGATGTCAGCCACTTTTTTAGAAGTTTGCCTGAACAAACATTCGCGAAGAGGTGGCTGCGGCCTTGAACCTCCAGCTTGGGGAGGTGCCCTTTCGGCGGTGCCAGCTGCCCTTAGAGGAATACTTTTCTCTTGGGAGTCATGAGCATCTTCAGCAAAGGTTGGTTCATTATTTTCTGGTTGTCGGTTCGCCCCAAGCAGAGCGTTTAACCTGTCCATCATCAAAGCATTTTGAGCTTCCATTTGTTGGTATAACCCAGACACAACATCATCAAGTTCGGCCCTTGTGACTCCAACAGTAGGAGTCGGCTGATTTGGCGCTGGAGAGGTGGCAGTCCTGTCATAAGCATTTCCGGATCTCGTAGATCTACTCTTTCTTCCAGGAGCCATGATTTCAGATAAACTTCTGGTTTTTAAGGAGATTCTTTTAACAAATCTTTGCGAAGCAATGGTGAGAACACACCTGAGTTCGATGTTCTCGGTGAAAGCACCAAAAATGTTAACGTAAAAATCGAACGCTAACACCCCGGTGTGAATATTAGTAAAGTGAAAGCACCACCCGTTGGTACGGGAACTAAAACAGGCAGATAATTGCAGTAAAAGTAAAGAGACAGCAGATTTTATAGTGGTTCGGCTCAAAATCAAGCCTACGTCCACTTTATCTTCTTTATCACAAGTTCGATTACAAGTTTTACAAGAATTCCTTCGATTATTCAACAATCGATACAAGTAATCATCACTACAATGCAAAAGAGATTCTGGAATCCATCTTGAATGTAGTTGATCTTCTCTTTAGGTAGTTTTGAAATGTTTTTGGTAGTAGAGGAGTTGTAGAGGTCGTGAATGCAGCAGAGTTTCGGCGCTTCAAAGTCTGGAAAAAGTCCCCTCATAATGTGGAGTAGGCGGGGTATTTATAGGGAAAATCTGAAGGTGGGTCGTAGGTCGTGGACGACTTAGGGGTTAGGTCGTAGGTCGTAGGTCGTAAGCGACCTAAGGGTCATCCCGAGTTAGCTTAAGTCATTGGCGACTTAATGGAGCCATTCTAGGTGAGATACTGGGTGTGAGCGACCTAACGTGGTGAATTCGGAAGTTATCCTGGCAAGGTTAGGTCGTGAGCTACCTAACAGAAGAGGTAGGTTGTGTGGCTTTACTCCGAAGCATGTTAAGTCATTCCTTTTTCCTGAATTGCTAGGCCGCTAGGTCGCTAACTCGTTAGGTCGCTAGGTCACTAACTCGTTAGGTCGTTAGGTCGCTAACTCGTTAGGTCGCTAGGTCGCTAGGTTGCTTTCTGGAGTTAGGTCGCTACCTTCTTTCAAGAGTTAGGTCGCAGCCTTCTTATCTCGTTATGTCGATGCCTTCTTATCTCGTTAGGTCGCTGGGTTTCTAGACCACTGAGTTGCTTAGTTTCTTAGGTTGTTAAGTCGTAAGTCGTTGGGTTGCTAAGTCGTCGAAAAAGAGGTGTTAACAAACAATATTCGTCTATTTTATCGATATTTTTCAAAGCATGTATTTTTGTAAATACATATTCGAAACAAGATTACCATTATTTTTTGTCCAAATCATCATAATATATGGTTTTAAAAAGCTTATATTTGAATATTTAAAAATAAATATAATTTATCAAATTGATAAATTTGCGGGTTGTTACATAGTCGTCCGGAAGACAGGTCATGAGGGGTGAAAGAAAGAAAAGAAAGACATAACAGAATCTCAAAAAATAATGACTAGTAAAATATAATATAAAACAAGTCTTTACAAAAAGGAAAGAACTTTAATATACACACACATCGGAGTACAACACAAACCTCTCATCAACCTTGGACAGTCATAACAACCTATCTTTACAATTGCTGATAATTATAACAATCAATGGAGTGGAAATAAAAAGAAATATACAAGAGATACATCTTAGACCTCTAGCTCGACACCTGAGCTCCAAAGCATCCAAAGCTAATTTGAAATATACTCAATCTGACCCGAGCATTATGAGAAAAACAATGCCCGGATCAGTCAGGTAAAACCAGCATGAGAAACTCAAATCACAAGAAATTTTATTAATTATAACTTGTAAAATCCTTTAAAATCAAAGGTACCTCATAAGATCACACCACACAAAAACACGGATGGGTTTTTACCTTACGATAACCAAAAAAATTTCTATAGAAAATCAAGTGATATTATAATAATGTCAAGGATACAAATACACATTAATCATGTTACATTAATTAAATCCCAGCATAACAGATATACAATTAAGTCTGAGGGCACTTATTGGAAAATAGATTCCATACAATTACAAGGTAGGGGACTACCTTTCGAATGGTGAACCTCTAAATAAAATGCACTTAGGGTCTGACAAGAACATCTTGTACCCCGGCTATAAAGGAATGGCTCGCCCCTTACTCGATAGTACCGAATATGATCATCCCGTGGTTGAGATCAATAACTGCACTGTTCCCGAAGCATACAAAAGTAGATAGTAATCTCTAGATCAAGGATGACCACACCCTAATTGAAGCGACCCACATAGGCTTGCTACCTCTACCTAGTTTTAGCCATTCCTAGTTGATGAGGCTTGAGGCAACGTTTTACCTTTAGATAGCATACCCACTTGGAATGCTAACACTGCCCTCAAGGCATAAATGCATTGCCAGCATCCATCCACACAAGTTTTTTGTAGGACTGAACAAAACCGAAGGCACTACTTCTACCACATCCATTTTGGAATCACCCTCGGGATTAGTAGCAAATAGCCCTTGCACTTCAAAAGCTCCATCTTTGCTTCCATACTCTTTAAGATGCCTTCCGTTCGAAACACTTGTGTTGGATCGAAGTGGTTTTCGAATAATCTATACTTATCCGATCCCGGTCTCTTCGAAACAACATTCAAAAGTTTTTGGTAAACTCAATCACGGTTCTTTCGAAAATAAACAAATAATAGATAGGAGTGGGGATCACCCCCTAACTGTTTAGGTGGATGGATCTCCCTATCATTTGTCCTATAAGAACAAAACGAGATTTATACACACAGTACAACATCATCGAAAATGATTGTGCCATATAGCTTGCATGTTTCTCCTAGATATTTCCAAAGTTATATTTTTGGCCAAGATTTTGATAGTCGGTTGTTTAACTATCAAATAACAAACAATCAATCATTGATTTGATTCCATATGGGATCCACTAAGCATTTATTAATAAATCATTCCATAAATAAAATACCTTTCAAATATTTAATTCGGAAACCTTTGCAAAGGATATATTTAAACATACCTTTATAAATCTCCAAAATTAATTTATAAAATTTCTTTTATAAATCTCTAAAATGACTTATAAAATCCCTTCCTATTTATAAAAATTTATAAAACTCTTTTATAAATAATTTCATATAAAAATCATTTATAAAATATTATTTACAAAATACCATTTTTAAATCTCCTTACATATACCCTTTGAATAAAACAGTTTATCATTTTAAACACCTTTACTCAAATAAATAAATCACTTTCAAGATAATTGATTAGTTTAAATCATCATTAAATAAAATCAATTAACTTAAACCATAATTAAATAATTAACTTTAAAACACAAAATAATACCATTAAGTAACTTTAACCAAAATTAATAATATAATTTAATATCTTCAATCATCTTTAATAATATAAATAAATAACTTGCTATAAAGCATTATTTATAAATCCAAATCCCAAATTTATATAAAATTGAAGTTAATTTAAAATCATAACTTTACAAATTCAAAAAGAAGCTTAGCGACCACAATGTTACAAATCAAGTTACCATTTATTTAAATTTGACTTCCAAGTCATATAACAGTTATTGACATATGCTAACATACATGTAAATAAAATCCATAACCAAATCAGGGAATAACATGCCAATATAAACCAACTTGTAGATACATGTCCAAATAATACAACAGCAGGATGGTGATTTGTCCTGCTAAATAAATGTCCAAACAATATAAAGTTCAATTATAGCAGAACGGGGATTTATTCTGCTAAAAGATGTCTAAATAATGTACTTACTTGGGGAATAGCGTAACAGGGAGTTATTCTGCTAACAGATGTCGAAGTTTAGTATAACCTATTTACATTTGTATGGTTACTTCATTTTATCAACAATTGAATTATTTGTGCTCAAAACTATTCTTTGTAAAAGAAAGTTGCTCTTAAACAACTTGATCTTTGAAAAACAAAGTAATTAAAAACTTAAACCTTTTTTAAAATAATTAATTACAAGTTAAACCCTTTATTAAATCATAATCAAATCTTAATTAAGTCTTAAGTTTACTTAATTGTTAATTAACAAATAATTAATCCTTTAAAAACAATTTATTTATAAATTAAAACCCTTAATTAATTTATAATTAAAAATAATTAAACACTTACTTAATAATTAATTAATAATTAACCTTATACTTAAGTAATAATTAATTAAAAATAAATCATATACTTAATTCATAATTAATTAAAGATTTATCTTACTTAATTAATAGTTAATTAAAATTAACTCACTTTTCAAAGATGATTGATTAGTAATTTATCGCCACTTAATTATAATTAATAAACCATGTTTAATACTTAATTAATTATTAACTACCAAACTTAATTATTAAATAATTAATTAGTTAACTTTTTAATCATCATTAATTAAGTTTTATAGAACATTTCCAAAGTGTTTTAAGTACAAAAACTAAATCTGCAAAAAGTGGACTTTTAGCGAAACTACATCCATAGCGACTATCGATATGCCATAACTAGAAAAATTCTTTCTTAGCTATCTTCGAAAACTTATTTGGAAGCTCACTAACTTTTCACAATCATAAAGTAAGTGTTTTTAAAAGTAAAACAAGTTTAGAACTTTGAAAAGTTTTTATTTTTAAAAACTAAAATCGTAGTTTTCACACAAGGATCCTTTATCGCTAAACCATACAAAAGTGCTACCTTTTCTTAGCATCCTCTTATATCATCTTGTTTATAGCATACATAAACATATCACAACCAACCCTAAACAAAGATCACAACTTTTAGACTTTATTTTCAAATCTAAAACTATAGATCATATTCAAACACATATAAGCGCACATATACCCATATAAACACCATCCAAACCATGCAACTAGCCAATAATCAAGCCATTATACATACAAGTACTAACATAAAGTAAAAATACAATATTTACCAAAAAGTTGTGAGTTCTACTCACCAAACTTATTTAAATCTCTTTAAAAACTTGAAAAGAGCCTAGATCTTGCATTTTAGAAACCAAAACTTGATTTTTGGACCAAAGCAACCCAAAATGAGCTCGACCATTAGGTCTAGGCTTAGCCTAGAATGGCTCGGCCTTGCTTGAACATAGGTGTGGGGGCTTGATTTTGGAAGAAAAAATGGTGTGGAGTAGAAAGAAGTGTTTTGAACAAGTTTTGAACAAGTTTTAAAAGAAAACGTTTTGACTTTTGAAACTTGAAAACTTTGGGAAGCCATTAAATATCTTTCCAAAGCTTAAGAAGGAATAAACAAAAATTTAAAAAGTAGAAAATAGGAATGACGAAAGAGAGAGAATTTGGAATTAGTTTTTATAGAATAGAATGAAATTACCAAAATAACCCTAAAGTACACTACCCTCCATCCATAACATGACCTCCTTACTTCCCCTACACGATAGCACAAGGGTGAAATCCTTTATCCATCATGTAATACCATGCCTTGTACTATGGTGTAAGAGATGTGAGTGATTAGAGACTTTTCATAATTTATTTTGATTTTTAACTTGAAAATTATCACATCTTTTATTTACTTATGTACACACATATATTTACATTTTTAACACACTTAATTGAATACACATTAGTTATATAAGTGTGTGTTTAAATATATTAAGGTGTTTTGCAATCTTTTTAACAACTTTTTAATGGGGAAATATTGAAAATTTTGAAAATGCTTTCCGGTCACATTTTCTAATTTTCTTTGAACTAAATATTTTTGTAAACAAAATTCAAAAATGAACTTTCCATCATTACTTATAAATTGAAGAGGGTTATTTAATTATTAAAACCATTAATTGAATATTTAAAATTAATTAAATATTCACCCATCAAAGCTGTAAAATTCCAGGTCGTTACATTCTTCCCCCTTAAAAAAATTTCATCCTTGAAATTTCACCATATAAATACTTAATATTATTCATAAGTCTGCATGATGTTCATAGATCATCCATATGCAAAATCTGATTCGATTCCACTTGAATATATAACTATACTTTCAAACTAGTATCGCTCACCCGATTCCATAGTGCGGACTCAGGTCAGGTTCCTTGATTAGAAACCTCCATTTCCCTTACATATCCATATACTATGATAAGAAACTTTGGTTCCCTACCCTGAACCCTTACCAAGTGCTCGTCGTCAAGAATCGAATGATAGATCCTTATTATTTCCCTAAGAGAAATGATCACGTTCTACTTACGCACTTATATTATTAGTGCACACTAATACCAATTCTGTTTCTGCTAAAATTATTTATGAAACCATTTCATAAAACTAAACTTAGGTTCAACTTGTATAATACTATATTACAACCTGTGAGTATAAACCATTATTTAATTCAACCTTTTCATTTTGAATTATTTCCAAAAAAAATCAAGATCCAAATACTTGGGTTTATTTCAAAACCCTTTTTTGAAATGAAATTATATATTTTAACTATAGAAAAAATATATATAGCCCAAGTAACCCCAAAGTTATACTAACGAACTGGGTACTACCAAACAGTAACATAAATTCCCTTATCATGAAGGGTAATACTCAATAGAACTATTTACCATCGGAACACATTTCTTTCCCATTTTTAGTAATTTCCAAGCCACTCGAACTAGTTAGCTTAAAAATATTTCTTTTATTTCAAAATTTCCCTTTTGCAAAATACTTTATGTATTTCCAACAACTAGTATTCACAAAATATCTATTACTAACCTGCTTGGGGTTCGTTTGGATTTGAACTTGTTTCCAACATACAATTATAAAGAGAATAATTTACTAAGTGCCCTACAACATTCGCCTAGGCAAACATCCGATCGTCACTTAGAAGATTATTCAAATTGTCATAAAACAAATCAAGACTCGTTTTCCGAACCAATACAAAGAAAATACTTCTTACTTAAAATTTCCATTCCTAATTTTTTTATACTTAAACTAAAATACTTTCAAATAATACTAGTATTACTTTTTAAAACCTTGAAAACCATTTTTCAAAAGCATCGGAATTTGAGTCCTCAAATTTCTACTTAAATTCTTTTTATTTTATACGCCACATCTTATAAATCCATTTTATAAAATCAACTTCTCTATACAATTATTCCTTAAATATTTATTCCAAAAATATCCTAACTCTGCTTTTAATAAACATCTTTTATTGAAACCCAATTTTCAGCCCAACGTTAACATCAAACGCCCTATAGTCAAATTGTGAAACTTAATACACAAGGTGTTCGTTTCAATGTTTTCCCAAATTTCTAATTTATGAAACCAATATTTTCAAAAGAAAGCTACCATAATACTCAATGATAGTCAATGCTTAAACTGGA
Source organism: Allium fistulosum (assembly GCA_030737815.1). Classification (NCBI taxonomy): domain Eukaryota; kingdom Viridiplantae; phylum Streptophyta; class Magnoliopsida; order Asparagales; family Amaryllidaceae; genus Allium; species Allium fistulosum. The sequence goes on along the minus strand of CM060901.1, from coordinate 535,720,116 downwards.
CAAGCATGACTAAGAAAAACCCTAAATGATGATAATAGAATATTATCATTTCCTAACAACAAGCACCTCAAAATACTATACTATTTTTGTAAATCATTTTTGTATATATAAAATATATTCCAAGGTAAAATTATTTCATTTACCTAATTTAAAACAATACCATGTCAGTTGGCCTTGTTTAAGTGTTTAGAAATCCCTATCAAAAACGTTGGCTACTCATATTGACAAAAATCCATAAACCACTCAACGGATCGATCAACACAATACAAAACAATTGTATATCACAAACAAATACACGCTCTTATATAATACACTCAAACTTATTCTAGTGTGTTTCTAACCCTACCGCTAATGAGTTTACCCCACCAAAGCTAAGGTTCTTGCTTAACCTTCAACAACGATACCAAATGTAACGATTTGTCTTTCTTACTACTAAAGACGATACTTAATACACCCCCGATATTCGTATGTCGATCATTTAGTCGTCCGAAAGGCAAGTCATTAGGGGTGAAAGAAAGAAAAGGAAAACATAACAGAATCTCATAAAATCTTGATGAGTAATGTATAATATAAAACAAATCTTTACAAAAAGGAAAGAACTTTAATATACATACACACATCAGAGTACAACAGTAACCTCTCATCAGCCTTGGACTGTTATAACAACACGTCCTTACAATTACTGAAAACTACAACAATCAATGCAGCAGAAATAAAAATAAATATACGAGAGACACATCTTGGACCTCTAGCACGACTCCTGAGCTCCAATGCATCTAAAGCTGATCTGAAATATACCCGATCTGACCCAAGCATTATAAGAAAAATAACGCCTGGATCAATCTGGTAAAACTAGGATGATAAATTCAAATCATAAGAAATTTTATTAATTATAACTTGTAAAATCCTTTAAAATCAAAGGTATCTCATAAGACCACGCCGCACATAAACAGGGACGAGTTTTACCTTTCGATAACCAAAACATTTTCTATAGAAAATCCAGTGATATTATAATAGTGTCTAGGATAAAAATACATATTAACCATAAACGAAATTATTAAATTAATTAAATTCAAGCATAATAGGTATAAAACTATGTCCGAGGGCACTTATTGGAAAATGTATTTCATACAATAACAAGGTAAGGGAATACCTTCCGAATGGTATACCTATAGATAAAATGCACTTGGGGTCGACAAGAACATCTTGTGCCCTGGCTACACAGGATCGGCCCACCCCTTACTGGAGAGTACTGGATATGATCATTCTGTGGTTGTGATCAATAAATGTACCATTCTCGAAGCCTACAAAAGTAGATAGTAATCTCTAGATCAGGGATGACCACATCCTAATAGGAGCGACCCACTTAGCCCTGCTACCTCTACCCTGCTTTAGCCATTCCCGGTTGATGAGGCTTGAGGGCACATTTTACCTTTAGATAGCACAACCAACTTAGAATGTTAACACGCCCTCCAAGAAATGCAGTGCCAGCATTCATCCATACAAGTTCATTCTGGGACTGAACAAAACCGCAGGCACTACTTTTACTACATCCATTTTGAAATCACCCTCAGGATTAGTAGCAAATAGCCCTTGCACTTTAAAAGCTCCATCTTCAATTCCATACTCTTCAAGATGTCTTCTGTTCGAAACGCTTGAGTTGGATCGAAGTGGTTTTCGAATAATTTATACTTATCTGATCCCGGTCTCTTCGAAACAACATTCAAAAATTTCTAGTAAACTCAACTCTGGTTCTTTCGGAAATAAACAAACAATAGATAGGAGCGGAGATCACCCCTTAACCGTTTATGTGGATGATTCTCCCTATCATATGTCCTAGGAGAACAGAATAAGATTTATACGTATATTACAACATCATCGAAGATGATTGTGCCATATAACTCACGTTTTTCTCCTAAATATTTCGAGAGTTAAATTTTTAGCCAAGATTTTGATAGTTGGTTGTTTAACTATTAAATAACAAATAATCAATCATTGATTTGATTCCATATGGGATCCACTAAGCCTTTATTAATAAATCTTTCCGTAAATCAAATCACTTCCAAATATTTGATTCAAAAACCTTTGCAAAGGATATATTTACACCTATTTTTATAAATCTCCAAAATTAAATTATAAAATTTCTTTTATAAATCTCTAAAATGACTTATAAAATCCCTTCCTATTTATAAAACTCTTTTATAAATAATTTCTTATAAAAATCCTTTATAAAATACCATTTACAAAAATATCATTTTTAAGTCTCATTAAATAAACCCTTCGAATAAAACAATTTATCATTTTAAACACCTTTACTCAAATAAATAAATCACTTCCAAGATAATTAATTAACTTTAAATCATCATTTAATAAAATCAACTAACTTAAACTATAAGTAAATAATTAACTTTAAAACACAAAATAATATTATTAAGTAGCTTTAACCAAAATTAATAATATAATTTAATATCTTCTAACATCTTTAATAATATAAATAAATAACATTCTTTAAAACATTACTAATAAACCGAAATCCCAAATTTATATAAAATTAATGTTAATTTAAAATCATAACTTTACTACTTCAAATAGAGGCTTGGCGACCACGATGTTACAAATTAAGTTACCATTTATTTAAATTTGACTTCCATGTCATATAACAGTTATTGACATAAGCCAACATATATATAAACAAAATCCATAACCAAATCAAGGAATAACATGTCAATATTAACCAACTGGTAGATACATTTTCAAATAATACAATAGCGGGATGGTGATTTGTCCTGCTAAATAGATGTCCAAACAATATATAAAGTTCAATTATAGCAGAACATGGATTTATTCTGCTAAAAGATGTCCAAATAATGCACTTAATTATGGTATAGCAGAACGGGGAGTTATTCTGCTAACAAATTTCAAAGTTTAGTATAACCTTTTCACATTTGTATGGTTACTTGATGTTATCGACAATCGAATCCCTTATGTTCAAAACTATTCTCGGTAAAAGAAAGTTGCTCTTAAACAAATTGATCTTTGGAAAACAAAGTAATTAAAAACTTAAACCTCTTTTTAAGCAATTAATTACAAGTAAACCCTTTATTAAATCATAGCTAAATCTTAATTAAGTCTTAACTTAACTTAACTATTAATTAATAAATAATTAATCCCTTTAAAATAATTTATTTATAAATTAAAGCCCCCAATTAATTTATAATTAAAAATACAGGAAATTATTGTCAAGGACAAAATTTCTCGGTGTTTTTGCCTCAAGGACAGGCCTCCAATATTTTATCCTGAAGGACAACTTTCTTTAGGTATCAGTTTTTAGTCATTGATAGCAGTTTTTATGTATCAGTTTGTAGTTATCGGTAGCAGTTTTTAGGTATCAGTTTTTAGCTTGGTAGCAGTTTTGTTGTCCTTATGAATAATTTTGAAAAATGTTTGTCCTTATGAATAAATTTTAGGAGAATGTTTGTCCTTATGGTAAAAATATTAGGGTTGTGTCCTTGAGGCAAAAAATATATAAATTTTTGTCCTTTAAATTAATTACCCCTTAAAAATAATTATACACTTAATAATTAATTAATAATTAACCCTATGCTTAAGTAATAATTAATTAAAAATAAATCATATACTTAATTCATAATTAATTAAAGGTTTATCTTACTTAATCAATAGTTAATTAAAATTAATCTGACTTTTAAAAGATAATTAATTAGTAATTTATCTCCACTTATTTATAATTAATGAACCATATTTCATACTTAATTAATTATTAATTACCAAACTTAATTAATAATTAATTAATTAACTTCTTAATCATTATCAATTAACTTTTATAGAACATGTTCAAAGTATTTTAAGTATAAAAACTAAATTTGTAAAAAGTGGACTTTTAGCAAAACTGCATCCATAGCGACCATCACTATGAATGCCATAACTAGAAAAACAGTTCTTTAGCTTTTTTTGAAAACTTATTACTTTTGGAAGCTCCATAACTTTTTGCAATCATAAAGTAAGTGTTTTTAAAAGTAAAACAAGTTTGGAGCTTTGAAAAAGTTTTGATTTTTAAAAACTAAAACCATAGTTTTCACACAAGGATCCTTTATCGCTAAACCATACAGAAGTGCTACCTTTTCTGAGCATCCTCTTACATTATCATGTCTATTGCATACATAAACATATCACAACCAATCCTAAACAATGATCACAACTTTTAGACTTTGTTTTCAAATCTAAAACTACATATCATATTCAAACATATATAAGCGCACATATACTCATATAAACAACAACCAAACCATGCAATTAGCTAATAATCAAGCCATTATATACACAAATACTAACATAAAGTAAAAGTACAGTTTTTACCAGAAGGGTGTGCGTTTTACTCACCAAACTTATTTAAATTTCTTTAAAAACTTGAAAAGAGCCTAGATCTTGCATTTTTGAAACCAAAACTTGATTTTTGGACAAAAGAAACCCAAGATGGCTCAGCCATAAGGTCTAGGCTTGGGCTAGCGTGGCTACATGGATTGGCCTTGCTTGAACATAGGTGCGGGGGCTTGATTTTGGAAGGAGAAATGGTGTAGAGTAGAAAGAAGTGTTTGAAACAAGTTTTTAATAGGTTTTAAAAGGAATGGTTTTAATTTTTAAAACTTCAAAATTTTTGGGAAGCCATTAAAGATCTTTCCAAAGCTTAAGAAGAAGAAACAAAAAAATAAAAAGTATAAAATAGGAATGTGGAAAGAGAGAGAATATGGAATTAGTTTTTATGGAAAAGAATGAAATTACCGAAATAACCCAAAAGTACACTACCCTCCATCCATAACATGCCACATCATCATCACAACCCCTTACTTCCCATACACGTTAGCACAAGGGTAACCCTTTATCTATCATGTAATACCTTGCCTTGTACTGTGGTGTAAGAGATGTGAGTGATAAAAGACTTTTCATAATTTATTTTGATTTTTTACTTGAAAATTGTCACATCTTTACTTACTTAAGTACACACATATATTTACCTTTTTAACACACTTAGTTAAATACACATTGGTTATATAGGTGTGTGTTTAAATATATTAAGACGTTTTACAATCCTTTTAACAACTTTTTAATGGGGAAAATTTGAAATTTTTGAAAAAGCTTTTCGGTCACATTTTCTAATTTTATTTGAACTAAATACTTTAAAAAAAATTCAAAAATGAATTTTCTATCATTAGTTATAAATTAAAGTGGATTATTTAATTATTAAAAAAATTAATTAAATATTTAAAATTAATTAAATATTCACCCATCAGAGCGGTAAAATTCCGGGTCGTTACACTTCCCCTCAAACTCTAACCACCCTCAACCCTAGCTCAGCCAGAAAACTATCGTACCTCCCCAAGTCTTCCCACAACCAACTTCGAATATATGGATTTGAAGCTCTCTTAGCTACGAGTCCAACGGATCCAATGCCGTTCGATTTCATTAAGTAAAGCTCCAAATTTTATTGGGGAAAGATGGCAGCTAGTGTATTTCGGTTACAGGAAGATAAAAAGGAAAAGAGGGATAGAAGAAGTGATAGAGTATGGGTGAGGATATGTTGATATTTATAATAAAATTATATTATATTTTAATTTCACTTTTTAAACGTTACACATTTCAAGTTTGTACGATCGAAATGCACGTCCGATCGCCACGAAATTCGTCGACGCATATCGGCACAATATTCCTGCTCCGAAGGCACTAGTTTCGTCAAAATCTGAGACAGTGCCTCGAAATGATAATTTCATACGTTGATTAACAAGAATTATTATTAAAACCAGTTTAATCACTTTTAATTATAAATTAAAAGTCTACCATTTCATTATTAATCAAAAATAATTTAAATAGCTTTCAAAATCATTTTTTCACATTAAATCCATGATTTAAATATTTAAATAATTCCGACATTTAATTATAATGCGTTAAAATTTTTGGGTCATTACATTCTTCCCCGCTTTGTATATTTCGCCCTCGAAATACTGACATGAGCAACAAAAGCAACAATCACACACCAATACCAAACGATATTGCAATCACTGGCAACCAAAGAAACAATCACTTAATACTATACAGTAATGCAATCCCTAGCAACCAATGCTCATGGTTCCCCTAGGTTTAAAGACTTCTCATCGCACAAGGTTAACAATTAATCCACTAAGCGTTACCTTACGCTCAACAGCCTTAGGTATTACTCAGTCGATCACTCAAGCTACCTCAAGAAATTCGAAAATTCATTCCGTAACCTCTCCACAAACCAGCACGTATAGCATACAAACATTATTAAAGACCGCACGATATCTATATCATCTGTACGCACTATCAAATCTGATCACTAACTCGATCACATAGATTTCACTTTTATACTAGTATAGATCACTTGACCCATCTAGTGTGAACTATGATCGGGTCTGTAATGAAACACATTTATGTATATGTATTTATCTGGTTGCTGGTCCAGACAGTGTGCTTGGTGTTTTGGTAGATCTGCTTGCAGTCGGGATTGAGTTTGCTTGGAGTCAACTTGGAGTCAGTTTGGGTTATGGACCTCATATGCTTGCTGGTTACTTCATTAGTGATGTTTCCTGTTTTTGCTTTGGTTCCAGAACAGTGCCTTAATGCCTGTACATGTATCACTAATACATATATATATATATATATATATCAGTGTATCTTCTTTTACAAGGGTTAATGAAATAATATGAAAGAAACTTAGATCTGATTAATGGCTTCTAAATTCTTGATTCATCTTTTTCTTTTTCTTATTCTTGCTTAGATCCAAACTCATTAACATGGTATCAGAGCCTCTGATATCGATCTAGGGCTTCTCGAAATCGCGCTTCTCAAAATCGACTCAGATCTACTAATTTCTTAAATCTGGAAATATGTCTGAAAGAAAAAATTCTACTATGGTCGATGTTCTTCCAATAATGTCAAAAATCACAGATCACAAGTTAAACCATACAAATTTCCTAGAATGGAGTAAGACAATCCGATTGTATCTTTGAAGCATTGATAAGGATGATCACTTAACCACAAATCCACCAGTAACTACAGAAGAAAAGGATCTTATCTGGTTAAGGGAAGATGCTCGACTGTTCTTGCAAATCAGAAACTCAATTGATAATGAAGTCATTAGCCTGATAAATCACTGTGAATTTGTAAAGGAGTTGATTGAATATCTCGAATTCTTATATTCTGGAAAAGGCAATCTCACTCGTATGTTTGAAGTATGTAAATCATTCTATAGAACTGAGAAACAAGATCAATCTCTCACAAATTACTTCATGAACTTTAAAAGAACTTATGAAGAATTCAATGTTCTACTACCTATGAGCCCAGATGTGAAGGTTCAGCAACTTCAACGAGAACAAATGGCCATAATGTCCTTCCTTGCTGGTTTACTACCAGAGTTTGAGTCAGCCAAGTCACAAATACTATCTGGATCCACAATAACATCTCTTGAGGAAGTCTTTAGTTGTGTTCTCAGAATTGAGAATGTATCACCAAGTATAAACATGAATAATAGTGCACTAATAAGCTCTAACACACCCCCTACTGCGTGGAGACCCCCATCTGACATTAGACCACCATGGAATCCTTCACATAGACCTGAATCATGGAGACCACCACCATCTCAATCTTGGAGGCCTCAAAGAAGTGGAGGGAGACCAAGTAACAAAGTGTGTTCATACTGCAAAAAGCCCGGACATTTGATCATTGAATGTAGGAAATTACAATACAACAATCAACTCAAGAATCAAGGAGCATCCAGTAATAATAACAATACTCATAAAACTGTTCTGATGACCACTGAAGAATTTGATAAGTACTCAAAATATCAGGAATCTCAAAACAAACCAGCTGTTTCTACAATTGCCAACTTAGAAAAACCAACTACAAAGTGGATCATTGATTCAGGAGCCACAGATCATATGTCAGGTAACATTAAATTATTTATAGATTTTAAAAAACATGGAGAAAGTCAAGCAGTCACTTTGGCAGATGGGTCACAATTTAATGCTCATGGATTTGGTAATACTGATACTACTTTTCCATTAAAATCAGTATTATTCATACCCTCCTTATCATACAATATGTTGTCTGTGAGCAAACATACTAAAGACATGAATTGTAGTGTAGTATTCTCTCTTGAAACATGTATATTTCAGGATCTTACAATGAAACAGATTATTGGTAAAGGATATGAATCAGGGGGACTCTATGTTTTGGAAAATCCACCAGTAGCTTGCTCAAGTATGAATGCTGCCATCAAACTTCATCAACAACTTGGTCATCCATCTCTCACTTTATTCAAGCATCTCTATCCTCGGTATAACTATATATCTACTCTTGACTGTGAGCCTTGTCAATATGCTAAACTACATAGGAGTAGCTTAAAACCTAGAATAAATAAATGTGCAAGTGCACCATTTGAGCTTGTACATTCTGATATATGGGGACCTTCATCTATTGTTTCTAAATCTGGTTATAAATATTTTGTGACATTTGTGGATGACTACTCTCGAGTTACTTGGTTATTCTTAATGAAAAATAGATCTGAACTCTTCTCTATTTTTTGTACTTTTCATGTAGAAATTCAAAACCAGTTTAAAACATGTATTCAAACACTATGGAGTGATGATGCTAAGGAGTATACTGCCCATACCTTTAGCTCATACCTGAGTCAACATGGCATTCTACATGAAACATCATGTGTAGATACTGCTGCACAAAATGGGGTGGTTAAAAGAAAGAATAGACACCTTCTTGAAACTGCTAGAGCACTATTATTTCAAATGAATGTTCCAAAAGTCTACTGGGCCGATGTAGTGCTAACTTCTTGTTTCCTTATTAATAGAATGCCTTCAACAGTTCTTAATTTCAAGATTCCTTACAAAGTGTTATGTCCTAACAAAGAAGTATATCCCATTAAACCAAGGATATTTGGGTGCACCTGTTTTGTGAGAGATGTAAATCCTCAAGTAGGAAAACTTGATCCTAAGTCTTTAAAATGTATATTTTTTGGGTACTCAAGACTGCAGAAAGGATATAGATGTTACTGCCCAAGTCTAAATAAATATATAGTATCAATAGATGTAAATTTCATGGAAGAAAGACCATTCTATCAAGCACCACACACACCAAGTCAGGAGGAGACTGATGAGTATATGGTCTACTCCACTTTTCCATCTCAAGAATCTGAACCAAATATTGAGAGTGATACAACTTCTGGAACCATCAGTGAAATCTCTACACCAGTAGATCCAAGTCTGGATCTCCCCATTGCTCTTAGAAAAGAGAAAAGGAAATGCACATATCCCATCTCTAATTACATGTCATATGATAATCTCTCACCATCATCTTACATGTTCACCACTTCCCTAGACTCTATCTATACTCCTAAAACTGTTGCTGAAGCTCTATCCAAACAAGAATGTAAAGAAGCTATGATTGATGAAATGAATGCTTTAGAAAAGAATAATACATGGGATCTGGTCAAGCTACCAAAGAATAAAAAGGCAATTGGATGTAGATGGATATATTCAGTTAAAATGAATCCAAATGGAACAGTTGATAGATTCAAGGCAAGACTTGTGGCTAAAGGATATGCACAAGTATATGGTATGGATTACTCAGAAACTTTCTCTCCAGTGGCTAAGGTGACTTCTATTAGATTATTCATAGCATTAGCAGCACATTTTAATTGGAAGCTTCATCAACTGGATATCAAGAATGCATTTCTACATGGTGATCTCAAAGAAGAAATCTATATGACTACGATAGAAAACTTCAAGATCATATCAAAAATCTATATTAAATGTTCGCTGTCAAGAATCGAGTGAAAATTCCGAGCTCGGACCAGTGTGAATCACCTCGAAATCATGTACTCGAATATTGGATCAAGAACAGTTATGTAAATAAAATGGTCTACGTACAACTTACGTACTTTAATTAATTAGTTTCTTTAATTACACCAATTCCTTTTCATTTTAATTCACATTCATTATCACTTATAGTATTTCTTACTTAATACTAAAATCACTTATGAATCATTTCATAAAACTTTACTTCAAATTATTAAACATTATATAACTTAAGTTCATACTCGTATAATACTCCACTACATCCTAAGAGTATATACAAAATCATCCAATTCATTGTACTTAACAAGTATGTTCGACATTTTAAAACTTGTTTTTTTTTACTTACTACCTTTTCAAATAAAGCATTATATAAAACTTAACTTTTATAAACACTTAGCTTCAATTTCTTATACAAATTCTGAATTTTCAAGTGTCCAAAATCGTTGAAAATTCTATTTCATTCCAATAATTGTAAACTACTAAACAACATATCAAATAAGATGCACAACTGAACTACCCTAATGCATATGATATACTAGTCCATAAAATATCTTAACAGAAAACTTAAGAACTAAACATCGGTTTCCATTTCAATCATTTCAAATAATAATATATACATCTTTTGTATCAAATCATACTTCTGGGATTTAAATCAAAATCTATGTTTCCAACACAACCATGTAGCATAGCTACTATAGTAGCATCCCCCACTTTGAAACTCGAAAATAAACGCTCACAAGCATATGAGGTCTGACCACTCCATCCAAAATGCGACATCAGCCACCATACGCGGCCTTACAAGATAGTGAATCACCTCAGCCGCTGCATTGCCCTAATCACGAACTGACTTCCCATCGCGCCCCGAGTCCATCATCATCTTTGAATCGACCTCCAGCCACCTCTGCTACAACGCGACCTGACACATCTTCCTCGCTATAGTAAAAATCATGATTAGCCTGCGTGGATCGAAGCACCATTCATTGACATGAAAAGGTGAGCGTCGACCAGAGCAATCCGGCTGTGTGCTCCTTTCCATCGGTCTCCCCCTAAAACTCCGACCATCATCAACCCTAGCTCGGCCAGAAAACTATCATACCTCCCTAAGTCATGCTGCAACCAACTTCGAACATACGGATTTGAAGCCCTCTTCGCTACGAGTTCAATGGATCCAACATCGTTCGATTTTTTTATGTGAAGCTCCAAATTTTATTGAGGAAAGATGGCGACTAGTGTATTTTGGTTAGGAAGATAAAAGGGAAAAAAGGGATAAAAGAAGTGATAGAGTATGGGTGAGGGTATGTTGATATTTATAATAAAATTATTTTATATTTTAATTTAACTTTTTAAACGTTGCACATTTCGAGCTTGTATGATCGCAATGCACGTTCGATCGTCATGAAACTCGTCGGCGCATATCAACACAATATTTCGGTACCGATAGCACTAGTTTCGTCAAAATCCGAGACAGTGCCCCGGAATGATAATTTCACACATTGATTAAAAAGAATTATTATTAAAACCAGTTTAATCACTTTTAATTATAAGTTAAAAGTCTACCATTTCATTATTATTTAAAAAGAATTTAAATAAGCTTTCGAAATCATTTTTTTCACAATAAGTCCACGATTTAAATATTTAAATAATTCTGATTCTGAGTTGTAACAGATGGTGATTTACCTAAAAAAAATTGGGCTGAAGAAGTTGCTACAGCATGCTACGTTTTGAATAGAATCTTAGTAAGATAATTAACCCAGAAAACACCTTATGAATTATTTTTCGACAAAAAACCAAAAGTATCTTATTTTAAAGTTTTCGGTAGTTAATGTTTTATGCTAAATACAAAATATAGTTTAGAAAATTTTGATGCTAAATCAGATAAAGGTATATTTATTGGTTATTCAAAAAGAATGCATATACAGTTTTTAGTACTAGGACCAATACTATGGAAGAAACACAACATGTTTCATATAAAATATTTGTATTGTATTGTACAGCTTTAGTCATTGGTAAATATAGTAAGAAAAACAAAGTGTTCATGTATTATGCATCTGTTAGAGAGAATGTGGACATATTGTCCGCTTAATTGGTGGAGATTAGAAACATTAATCATTGTCACGATATAGATCAATGGTTAACGGATTTATACTGTGGCAATTTCCCTTATATCAGATAAATGGTAAACACATATGTGGATATGCTTATATCCTATTACACTAATAGATAGCATGAACATGAGTTTATTTTTCTATATCAGACTATAATCATTTGAGAATGCCTAGACACGTTAATATAATTAAACAGAAGTATGCTTACATTGTAAAACATTAATAAATGATATTTTATGCTCCTTCCATAAATGCAGAAGAACAATTCTCTTCATAAACGACGCAGAGAGCCGATCTTTCATGTATAATTTAAATTGCATCTTCTTCTTTCCATAATTATGCAAGAACATTTTTTTAAAATTCAAAAAGTTACTACAACTGATTACTTTAACTACTAGTTGTATCAAAATTTTGACCTATTTCATCCTTTTCTTATTACCTTTGTTATTGTAAAAGTTCCTAATATTGAATATTTACATTGGATAAATATGCAGGGCCGGCTCCAGGGCTAGGCAGAGCAGGCCGCCGCCTTGGGCAACCCCCCTCAAAGGGGGCAACGATGGAAGAAAGGCATGGTACAAGTGAATATTAACTTGTAAACAAATAGGCGTTGGTGACTTTTGATTTACAAAGGTTTAATAGCTTGGATGGTTGTACACTTGGACCTTATCTTTGAGGTGATTGGTTCAATCCCTGCTACTGATAATTTTTCCCCCACATCCACCTTTTTTTTCTACCCTTTGCCTAAGGCAACCCATGCTATAGAGCCGACCCTGTAAATATGTAGCTAGCTACCCAGATGATGAATTCAATAGATATTGGCAACGTTTATGGCCAGCGGATCACGAGCAATGATAAGAACCGATAATATCACAACTACAGAAATATTCATGCATTGAAATGTTTATTATAGTATTTTATATTATGGTTATATTTAAAAAAAAGGCAGTAGTTGCGTTATGCTGCTGCAATATGCAGCAGCAGATTGAAAAAAAAGTGGACACCACATGTAAAATGATCGGTGTTACCTAATTAACATCATGTTTAGAAATCATGTTTACTGAATAAATGCAATTTATACATTTAGTATGAAACATTCCATTAGATATCTTCACTTCACACAATGTAAGGTCTTTTAAGCAAGACATGACATTACCAGAGTACTTCAAAACATGCTTATATATTAATGAGTACATAAAATAATATGAGATCCATATATTTGATTTGAGATAAATACAGATACATGAAGACTATATGAGCTAACTTTTGGCGCATAATTGCATCTAAATTAAGCGAACTCGCTTAAAAGGGTAAAAACAAGGTATGTTTTAGCTTAAAGAGATATATGTTGTGAATTATATGCCGTGTGGCAAATTTTGATATATAAATTGTTTCCAACTATGTTTAAGTCGATGTATATCCGCTTTATCGTATTATAATTGTTTGAAAGGCTCTCCGTACAAAGGAAACGCTGTCGATTTTTTTTTTAAATTTTGAATACTTAGAAAATTTTATATGTTTTGAAATTTAGGAAAATTTTCAAAGGGCTTATTGAAACCTATACGTATATTAATCGCTGTATTTGTAACAGATATGATATGTTTACTTCTCTTGTTGTATAAACAAAATAAATTTGTATTAGTAATATATTATGTGAAATTTTTTCGAAGTGGCGTGGCGAAAGCACAATAAAGAATAATGTGTACATTAGTTAATGTTATTTATTTATCGAATATAGTAATTTCCAGTAAATTGCGAGAACGCAATTTGTTTCAGGAGAGGAGTCTGTAATATCCTGTTCTGGAGTTAAAATAAACAAAATATACTAAAATAGATTTTGGGAATTTAATTGAATATTTGAATTGGAAATTCAAATATTGGAATATGAAATTTGAATTGTATTTTAAAAAATCCAAAAGTTGATTGAAAAATTATTTGGCAAAATAAGTAATATTTATTAAATTTTGAAAATTGTACGAGAAATTAAAATAATTCTTTTAATTTTGATGGAATTGAAAAGTGATATTTTATTAAAAGATAAATCGTTATGTGAATAAAATAAAATTTGAATGAAATGCCTTTAGTGGAATTTTTAAACAGATGTAAAACATTAATTAAAGGCATTGAATTTATAAGCGGTTAAGAGTTCGAAAATGAATTAAAACAAAATTTGAACTTCCCTCTTTCTTATTGGACCACAAATTCATATCCATATGACCCCATCCTTATCTTCTTTTCATTCATCCCTAATAAAGCTTGACCACATTTCCCTGTCCAACAAAAATGCAGAGCCCTAATTCCATTTCGTTCAAATTAATTCAAAAAAAAGAACGCAAATTAAGCAATGTGCGATTAAGGTAGGTAGTGCAATAGAGGAGGACAACGACATCAAGGAGAAGGCGAATCCCGAGGGTTAGCTGCACGCGAAGGCGAGTGGATGCGAGGAGCAGGCGATGCGATTTGAAACGGCCGGAACGATGGAGTGATGATGGTTGTTGTGCATGCGATGTCGACAAGAGGAGTTGACGTTCTGGCAAACGTCGACATTGGTCGTGCTTGTCTGTTGGGTGCACGGTGGCTTCAGACGAGGTAATCTAGGGTTATAGCAGCAAAGTGTTGAGTTTGAATGTTGGTAGGAGGTTATAGCAGCAATGATAAGTGGGTATAACTATGGTTTTACTTTACAATGAATTTAATTACAACGAGTGTAACTCTAATCCTCTCTTTGAATTGTTTAAATTTATAGTGAATGATTTATACTGATTAAAACCCTATCTAGATGATTTTATAATTTTATTGCATATAAGAAGATCCAAAATCGAATTGCAGTAATTAAATTCTATAAAACACTGATTGAAATAATATAAGTGAATACAAATCTCATTTTTAATTAAGTTCAAAATTCAAATATGTGATCCATTGAATTAGTTGGTGAATTAAATATATTGTTTAAGTGAGTATAATATCCATTTTTGAATTTACGGTTAATATTATTCTTTTAAAATAGAAAATTTAAAGTGAGTAAGCTTCTAAACCCTTAAGCTACCTCCTATATTCAATTATTTTTATTATAAAGCATGTTTTATTTCTGGATAGAAATTGATTTTAGTTAAATTGGGTTGTGTTAGGTTGCTAGAGGGTTGAACAATTGGTTTGAAGCTTGGAAATGATCAAACTATGCTTTGGAACCTTTGTTTTGGTTTTATTTATGAAATTATAAGTTACTAATTGCTGTTATGATTTAGTTCATATCTGAAACTAAATATTAATCTTGCAAATATAGATTAATTGTTTGGTATGAAGCAAATAAGAGATTACATGTTTGATTGGTGATGTTTTGGTAGCCTATCGTGATTGAATTGCTATTTGGAAATGTATGAAATGATTGATTGTTTGATCAATCATTGACGATGAATTGTATGCAATGAATCAATTTAGGTATTCTGGATTAAGGATACAAGAAAAGAATTTTTATGGAAAAAGTGTATTTAGACTATTTTGAATTTAAGTTGTAAATGAGATTTTGATATTTAATATCTTAGATAAGAATTTTGATGAGTTCTATAACTAGAAAAGCTTTTCTGAAATGAGTTTGATATATTTGGAATTGATAGATTTCAAATTTGAATTGCCTACAAATTGAAAATAGTGGGATTTAAAATTTAGTTTGAATTTGAAGTCCTATATGTATATATTGAAAATAAACCTATGATAGGAATATTTTATAAATGAATTTGAAAAGCTTTTACGGAGTGAAGTTGATTTATTTTAGAAATAATTTGAATTTAAACCATAAAGAAATGAATGATTTAAATATACATAAGCTTTTCTATTTTGGAAGAATTATTTGAAATGATATGGAAAGTATTGTACAAATGAATTTGAAATTCATTTAATATACAAAGGAAAGTATATGATTTTGATTTGAATACCAAATAATAATACTTGGTTTAATTTATCATGGCATGATTTTGAAGAAAAGAAAACAAAGTATATATGTATATATTTTGAGACGCGTGAGTGTGTATTTACGAAATGTGAGATATAAGTTTTAAAGTCGGCTGAATACAAAGTTTGTTTGATTTTCATATTAAGTGTTGATATTTCACTCATGCTATGTTAGTATATTAGTTTTATGATTATTGATCGAAAACTTGTTTGATTTGGACTTGAATCGATGAATTGGATGAGATGACTGAATTTGGGTGATTTGAAATACTTGTTCAATTTTAGAAATACAAGTATAGGATTATGATATGAATTTTCAACCATGATATATAAGCAAGTTTATTATATCCCAATATTATTTGTTTGAATGGATGGATTGTCGTATTTGAATACATTATCACTTGATGATTGAATTGAATTACACAAGACATTTATTTGAGATATCACGTCATTTGGGAAAGATGATATTTTTGGTATCCAAATGTTTTGAAAGATAAAATTTAACATTTGATGAGAATGATACGAGGTATTGACTACTTAACCGCTAGAATCCATCTTAGTGGACTGATTCGAGGATCGCAACCCGATTCGTGATGACTTTGTCCCATGTCACACAATCCAATGATCTGTTGCACAGACAATATAATAAATAATAAGATATTGGAGACGTAGTGCCATGAGAGCTAACACCTTAAGATGGAATTGGGTAGGTGACTACAGCACATAAAATGTATACATCTTCAGAAGCCAGAAGGGCAGTGCAACTAAGGGATCATGTGAAGTGCACTCACAATTGGTCATAAGCAGCGGGTGAAAAAGACTGCACACGCTTGTCGAGGCAGGCACTCTATATAGAGGGTGAATCCAGAAGAGGTTACCAATAAGTATTCCTGCTGGTAACTCAAAGAAGAGAGTTACGATACGACTCTCCTTTATATCTATCGACCTCATACAATATATAAACATTATTTAGATCTACGGGTGAAAAAGATTGCACTATGGTAAACAATGAATATGTACAGCTATTAATTATTTAGATATGCGGGTGAAAAAGACCGTACTGTGGTAAATAATGAAATCAGACTTCGGAGATCTAAAAACAATGTACTTGAATTTAAACTAAAAGCGACCCATATAATATGAATAGATTGTGATATCCAAGTTGATTAGGGTTGCAATTGTGAGTCACGATGATTAGAGCTGTGACAATTGTGTTAAAACCATTTTAATGAAATGGTGGACAGATTATTGTTTGGTGAGTGACATCATTGTGTTAGATTGGTATGTCACGTATTTATACCCGACACCACACTTATATGTTATTATTAAGCAATATTATACTAACAGCTAGATATCTCACCTCACTTGGAGTTTGTTATTTGTTTGACAACCTCGGGTCAGAATGAGGTCATTCTACATGTTTGATATGACTATATATGCTTTGTGGGCTGCGATATGGAGTAGGGGTCAATGACGATGGTGAGTATTTACTCTGTTTGTACTTATACTAAATTATCGTTGTATTGGTCAATATGATGTGATAAGTTGTGTATATATATGAGATGATGTACCAGATTTTCAAAGGTGATATAATATGTATTATTTTTATTCACTCTGATTCTGTTAGTTTTGAAATTTTTATCTAAGTCTCTAATACTATAGTATTCATAATTATAATTTAATATTGACACTCTAGATTGTAAAAGATTTCAGTTTTGTGCGATTTTAATTGATGTTTCTTGACCATTTCTTTATGAATTCGGAAATTAAGTATTATTGAATTTAGGGATTTTCATGAGTATTTGGTGTAAGAGTTTTGGATTGAATTGATCTTGAATTCAATGTTTTCGTGCATGTGATTTGGAAACGATTTTCTTAAGTAAATTTCTAATTTCAAGCTAATTTCTTCAAATAAATTCAACAAACTGAAATCTTTTGCAATCTAGAGTGTCAATATTAGTCTATAACTCATGTACATTACCTTGCATCGAGACGAGATATGCATTATTTCATATGTATTCAGATATTGAAACATATCCGTGTTGACCCAAAACAGTGTATATGAGAGATCGCTCATTTCATGCCCATTGATCTGAGCTATCAGATGGTAAACTCCCTCTGATATTTCGGTCATTGGAGCCAGGGCATCAAAGCATGATATTACTCCACTGGCTCCAGTGATCGAAATATTAGAGGGAGTTTATTATCCGATAGCTCATATTAATGGGCATGGAAGGAGCGATCTCTCATATACATTGCTTTAGGTCAACACGGATACGTTTCAATACCTAAGTACATTTGAAATAATACATATCTTGTCTCGATGCAAGGCAATGTACACGAGTTATAGACTTGAATAATACAGTATTAGAGACATATATAAAAATTTCCCAACTAACAGAATCAGAGTGAATAAAAATGATGAATATTATATCATATCCAAAGGTTTAATACATCATCTCATATCTATTTACAACTCATTAAATCAACTCAACCAATACAATAACAATTCACTAAAAGTATAAACAGAGTAAATATTTGCCATCGTCATCTGCTCAAACTCTATATCACAGCCCACAAAGCATATACAGTCATATCAAACCTGTAGAATAACCTCAATATGATCCAAGATTATTAAAAAAATAACAAACCCCAAGCCAGGTTAGAAATCTAGCTGTGAGTATACTAGTGCTTAATAATAACATATAAGTGTGGTGTCGGGTATAAATACATGATATATCAATCAAACACTTTCACTCACACCAAACAATATCCAACCCACATTTCATTAAAATAGTTTTAATACAAGTGTCATGGCTCTAATCGTCATGACTCACTACTACAACTCTAATCTACTGAAATATAACAATCTATTCATATTATATGAGTTGATTTCAATTTAAATTCACACTGTTTTAGATCTTCGGATTTTGATTTCATCGTTTACCATGATACGGTCTTTTTCACCCCCATATCTAAATAATTAACAGTTGTACATATTCATTATTTACCATAGTATGGTCTTTTCACCTGCATACCTAACAATGTCTACATATTATGAGGTTGATAAATGTTGGCGTCAAAATTGGCCATCAACACCCAGTTATAAGTGAAAGCACCAATATCCAGTCATAGATCATAGATAGAGTATATGTAGAGAATATAATATGAAGAATAACCACAATTAAAATGAAAGCAAAAGAAGAGAGATAAGATTTATAGTGGTTCGGCTAACTCTGGCCTACATCTACTCCAGAACAATCCTTTTTATTACACTGAAATTTGATTACAATTACAATCTAGAATTCCAGAACAAAAATGGCAGAGTAGCCTCTAGGTAGAAGGTGATGAGTAGCAGAATGAAGATCCTTTTTTCGAAGCCGAGCTTACTATATTTATAGGTGAAATCTCGGCTACAAGGCCTTCTTACCTACATGGGCCCACCATAACGATCGTCGAGCCCAACTCGTCCATCCCATGCCGACCCAGAGTAACACCATGCCGACCCAAAGCAACACCATGCCGACCCAAAGTAGAACCCGAAGCGAACACTATGCCAACCCAAAGTAGAACCCGAAACAACTATATGCCGACCCGGAGTAACACCATGCCGACTCGTAGTAACACCATGCTGACCTAAAGCAACACCACGTCGACCCGAAGTAGAACCCGAAGCGAACCCTATGCTGACTCGAAGTTGAACCCGAAGCAACACTATACCGACCCAGAGTAACACCATGCCGACCCGACCCGAGCTACGCCTTTCTCCACGTCCTGCGTCGTTTATCCATCGACTATGCTTAACCCTGGCTTCATATCTGTAATTGATTATCCATCCATCCATTTGAACCATATCCATAATATTCCAGCCTCGATAACCGTGCAGTCTATTGGGTTAAATCTGCCTGTGTACTATCTTGCCAAAAGGCGGGTTAACAATAAATATAATGCAGAGTCATATCTTAACTCTCTTCTTTAAGTTCCCAACAGGAATACTCGTTAGTAACCCTTTTTGGATTCACCCTCTACATAGACTAACTGCCTCGAGAAGCCCATGCGGTCTTTTTCACCTACTGCTTACGACAAGTTGTGAGTGCACTTCACACGATCCCTAAGTTGCACTGCCCTTTTGGCTTCTGAAGATGCATACATTTTATGTGCTGTAGTCACTTGCCCAATTCCATCTTAAGATGCTAGCTCCCATGGCACTACATCTCCATTATCTTGCTATTCGTTATATTGTTTGTGCAATAGATTGTTGGACTGTATGATGAGGGACAAAGTCGTCACGATTCGGGTTGCGATTCTCGAATCAATCCGCTAGGATGGATTTTAGCAGTCTAGTAGTCAATATCATATCATTCTCATTAAATGTTAAATTTTATCTATCAAAACATTTGGCTATCAAAAACATCATCTTTCTTAATAATGTTATATCCTAAATAAATGTCGTGTGTAATTCAATTCAATCATCAAGCAATAACGTATTCAAACATTCCAATTCAAACACGACAATTCATCCATTCAAACAAATAATATTGGGATATAATAAACTTGCTTATATATCATGGGTGAAAATACATATTACAATCCTATACTTGCATTTCTAAAATAGCACAAGTATTTCAAATCACCCAAATTCAGTCATCTCATCCAATTCATCGACTCAAGTCCAAATCAAGCAAGTTTTCCATCATTAATCATAATGTCAGTATACTAAAATAGCAAGGGTAAAATATCAACACTTAATACTAAAATCAAATAAACATTCTATTCATCCGATTTTAAAAGTTATATAGTACATTTCGTAAATACACATTCATGCGTCTCAAAATATATACATATATAATTTGTTTTCTTTTCTTCAAAATCAAGCCATGATAAATTAAACCAAGTATTATTATTTGGTATTTAAATCAAAGTCGTATGCTTTTGTTTGTATATGTCACCTAAATGCTTGGCTCGGCTACAAAAGACTGGCTATAGAAGTTGGTTTGAACGGCTCAGCCTGGATGTCATTCGGCATGGACATACAGCTCGGCCTGGATGTCGTTCGGCATGGACATACGGCTCGGCCTGGGTGTCGTTCGGCATAGACACATGGCTCAGCCTGGGTGTCGTTCGATGCAGACGCATGGCTCGGCCTGGATGTCGTTCGGCATGGACATACGGCTCGGCCTGGGTGTCGTTCGGCATAGACACATGGCTCGGCCTGGGTGTCGTTCGGCGTAGACGCACGGCTCGGCCTGGATGTTGTTCGGCATATACACACGGCTCGGCCTGGGTGTCGTTCGGTATAGACGTATGGCTCGGCCTGGATGTCGTTCGGCATAGATGTATGGCTCGGCCTGGATGTCATTCGGTATAGACGTATGGCCCGTCCTGGTTATCGTTCGGCATATATCGCTCGTCATCCCTCACTCGGCAAGCTCACTGCAAGGTAAGGGCGATCGGCACGATTTCGCTTCGGGTCAACTCACTACTTGCTTTAGTTCTCTTAAGGGCTTACTTCGAGTCACTTGATGATGGACCAGACAATTCTCGACTGTCATTCCTCGCTCGGCATAACTCGTTCGGCATGCCTAGCTCGGTGCACAGGAGTCACATATTGTAGGCCGAGATACCTTGTTCCTTAGCCCATGAAGGAAGTCCAGCCTAACTTCGTCTATAAATAGAGAGGCAGGGGCGTACTGAAAGGGGATCATTTTTTGAGAACTCCAGGGAAACTCTGCCATTTTTTATACTCTCCTCTTTTGGATTAAAATTGGTATTCAAGTGGTTTGTTTACAGATTGTATCTGTATTCAAGTGATTGGAAAAGTAATAAAGATTCTATTCAAAGTGGACGTAGGCAATTACGCCGAACCACTATAAATCTGGTGTTCTCATTTCTGTTGTTCTTTTGGCACTCAATTGCGTTATTTCTCTTTTTTAATTTACTTTCTTCATTAATCTCTCTACATAACTCTATTCAAGGGTGTTAGTGACCAATTTTGGTGCTAACATTTTGGTGCTTTCACTGAGAGCTCATTCTCAGGTTACTAGGATCTACTTTGCAGCTACTGGATTGAAGAAATCCCCCGAAGGAGATCCAAGTCGTTCATAGGAAGTACGTTGATTCTACTCAGAGTTTCTATCAATAACTCTACCATGGGAAGACCACGTACTAGATCAGCCTCCGACAACGCAGATGTCAATGAGACTGCTAGTGTCCAACAAGTAGGACCCAACAATCAACAGGTTAATCTGGGCGCAGGGACTATCACTACCCAAAACCAAATGGAAGCTATCACTAGGATAGAGTTCAACGAGTTGATGAGAGAACTCATAGACAGCAGGAGACAACTTAGCGAACAGATCCAAGCTAACGCCAACCTTATGACTCAGCTTACTCAACAACAGCATCAAAATGCTGGAGGAAGCCCCGCTCCTTACTCCTCATCCGACAGCTCTTCTTCGTCTGATGAACCTCCTAGGCATAGATTTCGTAGAACGGAAACAACGCAAGCAGGTGCTGCTGATCGATCAACCAGGGATGGTCCGGGTTCTCTACCTAGAGCAATGGCCCCTCACCTACACCAAGAAAATCACACTCAAGCTGGAACGGGAAACTTAGGATCTGGAGTATGAGTGGAAGCCGGACAGCCGGCACACCAAGGTCCTAATGATGCTGGTCCCCAGGACACACACTTGGTAGATAACCAACAGAGGAGACACTAAAAAGAACGGTATCGCAGGACAGACACCAACCTACCATCTTCCATACAAACCCCAGACCTATCAGCTATGGTCAGACAGCTGATGAGAGAGAACCAAGGCTTATCAAATGATGATTGGGGGATATCCAGGAGTCATACTCCGTTCACAGATGCTATCCTACAGGCCGAGTACCTCAGGAAGTTTAACATGCCGGCTATTTCGGCCTATGAAGGAAAGACTGATCCCCGACAGCATGTGATAAGATATGAATGGATGATGGACTCAGCTAGAGCAAACGATGCAACTAAATGTAGATGCTTCCCAATAACTTTATCTGGAATCGCTACCATGTGGTTCACCCGATTTCCTTCGCGGAAAATCTCCAACTTTGATGAGTTAGCGACAAAATTTGTGGAACAGTTCAGGATTCATGCCACTCGTCCCAAGGACGTGATGTCCTTGTCCAGTGTGATTCAGGCTCCAGGGGAGTCGCTAAAAGAGTACTTACAAAGATTCCACGTTGCCGCAACTGAAGTTAGCAACCCCAACGACCATGCCATTTTAATAGCCGTGATGCGAGGAGTAAATCCGGATTCAGAGTTCGGTGATTGGCTGGCGGGAAAGCCTCCGACTACACTGGAACGTTTTTATTCAAAGGCACACCAATTTATAAGAAGGGAGGAAGCTAGGTGGACGAGGCGAGACAATGCACCAGTACCAGGCAAGGAGACTATGCAGAGAAACAGTGCTGTAAAACAATCCGGTGACAACTCTGGAAAGGTACAAGTCAATGTTCAAAACAAGCCTGAACAATCTAAAGGATCTGGTGGGGGAAATCTTGGAAAGAAGAGGAGAGCCGAAAAGTGGAAACCAAGGATCCCAACTTACAATGAATACACTCCTCTGAACGCATCTCTGGAGAATATTTACTTGTCGACTTGTAAGACTTTCCAATATCGAAAGCCATGACCAAAAGAGTCCACCGAAGAACAAAAGCGGACTGGGAAGTATTGCCGTTCCACGAGACTTACGGGCACAATACCGAGGAGTGTAGGCACCTCCACGACGCTATAGAAAAGCTGATTCGACAGAAGAAGTTGCAGGAATTTATCAAGACTCCGCCGGAGGGTGGACAAGGAGCATCAGACCCCGATCGCGAGCAAGCTCCATGTCATCCTGAGGAACCATCTCGGACCGTGGGAAGACTAATCATAAACACGATAGTCGGAGGGCCTTACCCGGCAGACAAGAGTTGGCAAGAGATGGAACGTTATGCTAATTCCCTAAAACATGCATATTTCGAATGTTGTTCGAACGTGGAAGATGGTACCCCAGCTAAACAGCAGCGAATGATGACAGATGATATAGTGTTTAGAAGTAGAGATGCCAATTAGGTGGAGGCACCTACCATTGACCCGATGGTCATCTCGGCCACTATCGGGCCAGCATTTGTGAGAAGGATACTGATTGACTGTGGAAGTTCTGTTAATATCATCTTCAAAAAGGCATATGATCAGATGAAGATGGAGACAAAGGATTTAAAACCATCTAAAGCTCGTATTCATGGCTTTAATGGTGCGGCTACCGATGCGGTGGGTTATGTTGAATTGCGGGTTGAACTTGGGGAAGGTGAACGTAGGAGGGTGTGGATCCTACCGTTCGTTGTTTTGGATGTCGATTCCCCGTATAATGTGTTTTTGGGTCGATCGGCCCTAGCAGAGTTTAGGGCAGCTTTGGCCCCATGGTGTTTAACTCTGAAATTTCCGACAGAAAGTGGAGTTGGTGTAGTGCATGGCGATCAAGCGACTGGTCGTGCATGTTATGTGGCTGAGCTGAGAGAGGCTCAATGAAGAGAGAAAGGAAAGGTTGTGGACAGCTCCGTCCGCATCCGAGTTGCAGAAGATTGACAAGTAGTGCCCGAGCCTTGGCTCGGGCAACATGATTGGATCTATAGGGACATAGATCCAAGAGATGATGATGAGGAACCCAAGGAGGCAAAAGCAGCACCGGCTGAACTGACGATCGACATTCCAATCAGCCATGATGATCCATTGCGAGTACTTAAGATTGGATCACAACTTGAACCCTCGATGATCGAGGATCTTACTAATTTCCTCCGGGAAAATCTAGATGTTTTCGCTTAGGCACATTCTGATATGTGCGGAATTTCTCCCTCCATCGCGAGTCATATGTTGAACATAGACCCAAAATATGTGCCAATAAAGCAAAAAAGGAGAGGGATGGACCCGGAGAGGTCCGCAGCTCTCAGAGAGGAGGTGGACAAGCTCAAAGCCAATGGGTTCGTCCGCGACGCCCTCTACCCTAAATGGGTATCTAATCTCGTGCTAGTGAGAAAAGCGAATAGGAAGTAGAGGACCTGTGTTGATTACTCAAACTTGAACAAAGCTTGCCCTAAGGATAGTTTTCCTTTACCCAGAATTGACCAGCTGGTCGATTCAACCGCCGAGCATGAGTTATTGTCATTTATGGATGCGTACTCGGGATACAATCAAATCCCAATGCACGTTCCGGATCAGGAGCACGCTAGCTTTGTCACGGATGTTGGACTATATTGTTATGTGGTGATGCCTTTTGGGCTGAAGAACGCTGGAGCGACTTATCAGCGCTTGGTGAATCGGATGTTTAAAGACCAAATTGGTAGGACGATGGAAGTCTATGTGGATGACATGCTTGTGAAATCACGGCAGTCAAACGACCACATTCGAGACTTAACGGAAATGTTCAATATACTCAAGTATTATGGAATGAAAATTAACCCACTGAAGTGCTCCTTTGGTGTCGCATTGGGAAAGTTTTTGGGTTTTATTGTCAATGCACGAGGAATTGAAGCTAACCCAGAAAAGATTCAGGCTATTCAAGACATTCGAGTACCCAGAACTATAAAGCAAGTACAAAGCCTGAACGGAAAAGTGGCCGCGCTGAGTCGATTCATATCCAGAGCGACTGACAAGTGCATTCCTTTCTTCGATGTAATAAAGAAAGGGAAGAGAAATTTTGAATGGATGCCCAACTGCGAGGATGCATTCGAAGCTTTGGTAAGACATCTGGAAAGTCCCCCGATGTTGTCGAAGCCTATAGACCATGAAGTATTATATGTATACTTGGCTGTATCTCAACATGCCATCAGTACGGCTTTGGTTCGCGAGGAGGACCGAGTTCAAAAGCCAGTGTACTATGTTAGTAAACGTTTAACGGGGGCAGAAAGAAATTATCCTAAAATTGAGAATCTAGCCTACTGCTTGGTGATTGCATCACGCAAGCTTCGTCCGTACTTTCAAGCACACTCGATCAGTGTTTATACCAATCAACCTCTATGACAGGTGCTCCAGTGACCAGAAACCTCTGGAAGGTTGCTAAAGAGGAACATCGAGTTAAGTCAATTCGATATTACCTACCTACCGCGGAGAGCTATCCAAGGACAGGCGTTAGCAGACTTTATTGCAGAATTCACAATACCTGTCGAGCAAAGTAATGAAGGCATTACTTCCCCCATTCGATGGAAGTTATACACCGATGGGGCGTCAAATGACTGTTGTTCTGGAGCCAGTGTTATTCTTGTAACCCCTGAAAACCGATCTATCTGTTATGCTTTGAAGCTTGATTTCCCAGCAACGAATAACGAAGCAGAGTACGAAGCATTGCTCGCTGGCTTAAAACTTGTCAGGGAGCTTGGAATAAAAACGATTGAGATCTTTTGTGTCTCTCAATTGGTGGTGTACCAAGTGCGGGGAGATTATCAAGCAAAGGGGCAAAGGCTTGCTCCATACCTCGCTTGGGTTCAAGAACTTTTGGCAGACCTTGAATATTATGATATTTCGCATGTCCCGTGTGAACAAAACAGGGAAGCCGATTCATTAGCAAAATTCGCAAGTACTGGCGATGCACAATAGATGGGCTTAGTTCCTGTTGAAGTTTTGCAATTTCCAAGTATAAACAAGATGGAAATATACTTTCTGCTAAAAGCAGAGATTGAAAAGGAGTCATGGATAACCCCATTCGAGCAGTACCTATTACACTGAGCTTTGCTTGAAAAGAGGAATGAAAGACGACAAGTCATTCGCAAAGCTTCAAGATATGTGATGCAGGGCGGAATAATGTATCGAAAAGGGTTCTCGGTTCCATTACTTCGTTGCATCGCCCACGACGAGATAAAACGGGTCCTGAAAGAAGTTCATGATGGCGAATGTAACGACCATACTGGGGGGCAGACACTGGCAAAAAAGATCCTCCACTATGGATACTATTCGCCCACTGTAAATCGGGATGCTGCAGACTACGTAATAAAATGCGACAAATGTCAAAGTTTGCGAAAATCCCGAGAGCTCCGCCAGCGGAACTCACACAAATGGTTAGTCCCTGGCCATTTGCGATTTGGGGGATCGATATAATTGGTTCCTTACCAATTTCCAAAGGTGGTGCAAAATATGCAATTTTTGCAGTCGATTACTTTACTAAATGGGCGGAAGTGGAGCCTCTAGCCATGATCACCACCAAAAAAGTAATTAATTTCGTTGTACGAAACATTATATGCCGTTTTGGCCTCCCACAGACTATCATCACGGGCAATGGAACTCAATTTGAAAGTAAAGAGTTCAAAGAATTTTGCCAAAAGTATCACATTGAGAAAAGGTTTTCGGTGGTCACTCACCCTAAAGCGAATGGACAAGTGGAAGCCGTAAATAAAATAATCAAGTTAATATTAAAGAAGCGATTGGAGAAGGCTAGAGGCAAGTGGGTGGATGAGCTTCCGACGGCGCTCTGGGCTTACAGAATCACCCACAAGTCCGCGACTGGCCATACTCCATTCACCTTGGCATACGGCACCGAAGCTGTGATACCCGTGGAGCTTGAAGTTCCTTCTCATCGGGTAACTTATTATGATCCCAAGACGAATCAAATCTCCTATTGGAATCATTGGACTTTGTTGACGAAAAGCGTGAAGAAGCTGATTTAAGAGCAGTTGCACATAGGCACCGAGTTGCTCGATATTATAATGAAAAAGTTCAGCCGAGAATTTCCAATGTGGGTGATCTCATTTTGAAACGGGTTTTTCCGACTCCATCACATTTGAATCCCACATGGGAAGGTCCATATGTCATCGAACGGAGGCTTGGGGAAGTAACTTTTAAGCTAGCGATCGTAGATGGCATGACACTTCCTCGCGCATGGAATAGCAAGCATTTGCGTCGTTATTACACCTAGTTTATTTTCTTTCGCATTGTAGTTGCAATTATTTCAAGTGTATGTCTGTTTTATTGTTTTTTTAGTTTTTGACATGTAATAGGACAATTCGGTTAGTTTCCATCTATTATGATCAATAAAGGCTTGAAGTCGTCTTTTCTATAAACTATTGATGTTTCCGTATGATACAATCATGTGACAAAAATTAAATTACATTGCTTTGTCTGGCATATGAACGCACACTCAAAATGAAAAATCTCTAAGTCCCTAGAGTGCGGACTAGAGTACTCTGAGTCCCCAGAGTGCGGACTAGAGTATAAAAGACTGAAAAAATCTCTAAGTCCCTAGAGTGCAGACTAGAGTACTCTGAGTCCCCAGAGTGCGGACTAGAGTATAAACGACTTAAAAAAATCTCTAAGTCCCCAGAGTACGGACTAGAGTACTCTGAGTCCACAGAGTGCGGACTAAAGTATAAACGACTTGAAAAATCTCTAAGTCCCCAGAGTGCGGACTAGAGTACTCTGAGTCCCCAGAGTGCGGACTAGAGTATAAACGACTTGAAAAATCTCTAAGTCCCCAGAGTGCGGACTAGAGTACTCTGAGTCCCCAGAGTGCGGACTAGAGTATAAACGACTTGAAAAAATCTCTAAGTCCCCAGAGTGCAGACTAGAGTACTCTGAGTCCCCAGAGTGCCTACTAGAGTATAAACGACTTGAAAAATCTCTAAGTCCCCAGAGTGCGGACTAGAGTACTCTGAGTCCCCAGAGTGCGGACTAGAGTATAAACGACTTGAAAAATCTCTAAGTCCCCAGAGTGCAGACTAGAGTACTCTGAGTCCACAGAGTGCAGACTAGAGTATAAACGACTTGAAAAATCTCTAAGTCCCCAGAGTGCGGACTAGAGTACTCTGAGTCCCCAGAGTGCGGACTAAGATTGAAGCAATTCAGAAAACTCCGAGTCACGTGGAAGTGAGCAAGTACTTGCCTGACCCACATGACTTTGGATTTCAAACACAAGACGGATGGTGAAGCTAATCATCGAACATCATCAAAAGAAAAAAAATTATTCACTAATCCCAAAACAGAATTCCACTACAATTCCTCCTAAACTCGGAACTAGAAATCTATTAACATCGACTATGAAAATAAATAGAAATAATTACATGATCCCGGTAGCTACTTCTTCGACTTCTTCTCCTTCTTCAGTTTCTCTGAAGACTCCTCCCCCACGCATTTTTTATTGGACATTTTACTCGCTAGAGAAGGGGTGTCAGAGGAAGGAGGAACTTCTAATGGCCTGGTCTCACCTGGAAGAATAATCTTCAAAGGCCTGTTCAGCGGGTCATCGAGTTCTACCACTTGAGGCTCGGCCTTAATTTCGGCTTTCTTTCTCCCCTCTTCAATGACCTGTTCCTTCATGCTCAGCTTTGAAGTGTGTCTGGAGGCACCAATAATTTCGACTTCCTAATGTTCCTCGATGGGCGACGGATTGTCGAATTTGTCTTCATTAAGCGCCTCAATCACTTGAGCGTCAGGTCCGGGAGTCTCTTCCGCTTAAGTATTTTCTCCCATCTTCTCCTCCTTCTCTGTGGCGGCATCGCTCCTTGGAGTAGGTACGGGATCAGGATGACCTACGCGGAATCATAAGAAACAAATGTTAGAATACATTTATCACTCGCCGAAAGCAAAAACCCTTTGGACTTTGAAGGAAAAGTTATGTACCAGTCTCTGGTTGACTCTTAATTGTTCGGGGAGTCTCGCCTTCTGGGATAGGAGATAGAACGTGAATATTAAGTCCAGGATCCTCTGGATCATAGCCAATATGTTGCTCGAAGGGGACAAGTGGTGGACGACTGGACGGTAGAGTCGAGGGAGGAACCGGAGACTCGGTTCTGGACGAACCGGCAATGGCGTCTTTTCCTTTTGATAAAGGGGAGTCTTTGCTGTAAAGAGCCTTCGCCGCAGACAAGTCCAAAGGCTCATTCCCCCGAAGAAATTCCTTCACTAAAGCATCTTTGCCAATCTCTTCCGTTCTCAACTCCACCTTTTTGATTTTGATTAAAGTATCCCATGCTTCGGCCAAAGATTCGAGGTAACCCTCGCCAAGAAATGTTAAGTCGCGATGCATGAGGACTCGAGCATTATATTCAGCTATGAGCGGATCAAACATGCACTTGATTTCCTCCCTACCAGCCTCGGTAGCCGCCTCAAGGCGAGAATCGACTCCCGAGAGCGCTATTCTTTTACCCTCCTTGCGGGCTTCATCTTTCAGCGCTTCGACCTTGGAGAGTTCTTCATCGAGCTTTGTTTTCAGGAGTCGCGAAGCAACAATTTCGTCGCAATATCGTTGCGACTCCTCTTGAGCAGCAACCTTTTCTTATTTCTCTTTGAGAAGTAACTCTTCCAACTCTTTGACTCGTTGAGCGAATGCGTCTCTCTCCTTTTGAACGGAGTCTTTCTATAAAGCTAAAGCGCCACAGCGTTGGACAGCTTCATCGATCTCCTTTTTGTGTGTGGCCTCCAGGCGACTGACTGCCTCTGCAGTATCTTTAGCGTTCTTCTGGGCGGCCTCAAGTTGAGATTTATACGTGGAAAGCTCTTTATCTTGGGCCCTAATGATGTCTTTGTCATGGATGGCCTCGAGCTTCAGACGATCGATTTCATGTTGGCGTTCCATAGAAACTTCAGAAACTTTTTCTACCAAGTGAACAAATGTGTCGTGTTGGACATAAACATCATTGGTGCAAGCAAGGGCACTCTGCTTAACATTCCCCGGAATAGGATGGATAGCTGGAAGAAATTTTAGTCTGTCAAAACATATTTTTAGGAATGTCGCTTTAAGCTCGACAAGTTTCTCCGCTATCGATGGATCAGGTGCAGGAGTAGAGGAGGTTTGCTTTGTCGAAACTACGGACTTCTTATAAACCTTCCGAGATTGCCTAGTACTTGAGGAACCCAAGTGTTGGTCGCAAGGAGTTTCAGATTGTGGTCCCCTTTGACCTGATTTCTCCCTGCCTTGTTCCGGTGGAGGTGGGGGATCGTTGGAGTATGATGAGTGACTGTGAATTTTCCTTTGAGAAGATGAATCTCGAGAGCGATAATCTCTATCGCTGTCGTCACCTCTATCCCGGCGTTTGCCATATCCAGAGTCTCAGCCGGAAGGATGGAAAATGGAAGAGCCGCGAAGGCGGTTGAATCCATGTGAGCGTCCCATATCACCTGCGCAGAAGTTAAGTGATGACAAGTTAGCAAAAATGGCATGAAGGCTGAAGTTTAAGTGCAAGGTGAAGTGCGAGTGTTCGTGTTTGTCTTAGTGTTTCCCCCCAATGGACCAGTTTCTTTAGCTCTACTTATCGGAGTTTTTTCTCCTTGGTGATGGCCTAGAACGCCTTCACTACCTCTCGCCGGCGAATGAAGTTTTATGGCTTCCGGGTCGTCGAAATCATAGTTGAGCAAATCATCAGGAATTGTAAGGTCGGACAAGCCTTTCAATGAACTCTCTAAGTGTTGTGGAGATGGCTCTTTCTCCATCGAAGTTATTGTCACTTTCGAAGTTCCGCCCACTACCTTCTTCCTCAACTTGTAAGTTAGTTTCTTTTTTCCTTTTGAAGGGGGAGGTGGTTCATCAGTGCTATGTGCTTCAAGTGCTGGTTCCGGAGCAGGACTTACACCCTCACCCGGAGTTTCAGCCTCCTTTATTTCACCTTCCTCGGATACATCGGTAGTCTCTCTTGTCGAAGGCACCGAAGGCCCAACTTGCCTTTTGCCTTTATCCAAGGCAGGTAGGTATGGTAGTACTGTGAGGAAGACTTATCCGGTGACCTTCTTCCAACAATCCAAATCTGGAAAGCAATTCATTCGAAATGATGGATCTAATGTCCCGATCTTTCGCGGGAACAGCTCGGATAGCTTCGACGGCCTCAGAGTACCCGGAGCCTTCGGAACGTGGGCTGATACCTGTAAAAGTTGAGAAAGGGTTTAGAAAGAATGCACTTCCTGACTCGTACGACTACTGATCTAGAAAAGGAACTTACTCCCTTCCAGCCATCTCCTCGCGAAACCAGGGGGCAGTGCACGTAAAACCACTCTTGCTTATATTGGGCGAATTTGCTCCATGCCCCTGTAAGGATTTGGCACTTGCTATGTGGCTCGAGGAATACGAAGGATGGGCTGTCGGACAGCCTCTTGAAACGGTAAATGTAGCGGATATCGCCAGGAGTGGGGAGCCCGAATAGAATTCTCATGAAGAGAATGCACGTGCCATATAAAAACGCGTGACTGTTGGGATGTAACTGCGCTGGGGCGATCTCCATATATTGCAGCATGTCGGGGAGGAAGGAGTTGAATGGTGGCACGCTACCAACCCAGCACATAAATTTGTTGCAGGCAGTATATCCGGCTGGGGGCAGGTGGGGACGATCTTGCCCTGATGGGACCATTACATCGTCAAAAGGAATTCCATGTATCGAGCATAATCGGCGAAAGGCGCTTTCATTAATTCTCAAAGCTTGAGAATCGACCGGATTGTCTAGAAAGATCGCTGCATCTTGGGCATCGGGAGCCAGGTCAACAGATGTGATCGTGGGACTCGGAATATCTTGTGCAGGAGTTGTCGATGGATTTGAAGTTCCAACCACTTCCTGTTGAGAACTCGGCCCGAGTTTATCTGAAATTGTGGCGGAGCTTGACTTTCTAGACATCTTCAATGAATGTTGAATTTGATTAAACACCTGTTTGAACTATACTTGAAAGACAATCGATATTAGACATAATGACAAAAGTGCTCCCCCCGTGTGGTGTGTGGACTAGTGCAATTGTTCGAGTATAAGCATAAAAGAATTAAAAGTCATGAGGCTGATAGAATAAAGTTAAGCTTTGAACTGTCATCTTCGGAGACCGTCATCGCTGACCGTCTCCGATAGCCTGTCGTATGATGGTTTCAATTTTGAACTCGGCGTTGGCACTGTATGTTGAAGGCTATTATTTTTTTTAATCGAGTTAAACTCAGGATTATAGTTGTTGAAACTGGGAAGTTATCAGTCCGAATTAGTTCGATATGCTTGCTTGCTTAAGTCCTTGTCCTTGTTTTTTGTCATATGATTAGGCATGGGAGGTAAGTGAATTCGGCATGGGTTATGTTCGAGTTGGAATGATTTCGACTGTCGTTGCCTACTTCAGGACTCAATGCCGAGCGACACTCAAAACACACGGTCTAAATGCCGCTCGGCATTAATGGTGCTCGGCCTAAGTCCATCGCTCGGCATTCTCTGGTTCCACCGCCTAAGCCAGATACGCCGACCCACTTACTTCCTACCTCCCAAACACCACTCTCACATGAAGACTACACTGACCCACTTACTTCCTACCTCCCTAACACCACTCTCACATGAAGACTACACCGAGCCACCTACCTCGTGGTTGACTTGTTTCCACCCAAAATGCAAGTGTCGAATGCTTAATCGACAATCTAGTTCCACTTCAACGACGTAACTCCAACGCTCGGTGACCCAGCAGGAACCTACGACCTAGAAACCACCAATGTCCTTTTCCCTTCTCCTCTCCATTCCACCAGCCTTGAAATTGATTAAAGTTGTACCAGGTTCTAGCCCTAAGACATGTTAAAACCTCGATTCGTCTTCCTCATCTACATGACTCCTACCGTCCATAATCTGAAGAAAATTCACGAATTCGAATTTCGTGCTAAACTTCCTAGTTTGGAAAAAACGTTTGAATGAGAAATTCTTACCTAAGAGGATGATCGAAGCTTAGGGGTCTGTTAGGTTTGAGATTGAAAGTCGTTTAAACTCGATCTGGGGAGAAGCTGTAGGGAGAGCTTACAAGATTCAGGGTAAGGGAGGAAGGTTGGAGAGGTAGCCGAAGTTCGAGGGAAAGTAAGTTACGAGTTCCTGTAGAGTCGAAGTGAAAGTAGAGAAGCATTGGCTTATATAGGAAAGAGGGGAGGTGAACAGGCATCAACCAGTGGAACCGATCGAGATATCTCAATGGCTCGGTGAGCAGTCATACCGAGCGACAATTAACCTGCCGAACGTGTGGTTCGGTGCACGAACATCGACCGAACCACGTCAAAGACATGGCGCGGTGAAAGACTCAAACGTGGTTCAACATTCTGGAGATCGTAAGAATCAATTGTTGAGAAGTCGGAGCAAGGTTTTAAAGAAAAACGTGGATTGCTCATTGATTCAAAGCGCATCTTGTTGGCTCACACGATACGCTTTGGGGGGCAAATGTTACCCAGATGCTTGGCTCGGCTACAAAAGACTGGCTATAGAAGTTGGTTTGAATGGCTCGGCGTGGATGTCGTTCGGCATGGACATAAGGCTCGGCCTGGATGTCGTTCGGCATGGACAAACGGCTTGGCCTGGGTGTCGTTCGGCATAGACACACGGCTCGGCATGGGTGTCGTTCGGCGTAGACGCACGGCTCGGCCTGGATGTTGTTCGGCATAGACACACGGCTCGGCCTGGGTGTCGTTCGGCATAGACGTATGGCTCGGCCTGGATGTCGTTCGGCATAGACGTATGGCCCGTCCTGGTTGTCGTTCGGCATATATCGCTCGTCATCCCTCACTCGGCAAGCTCACTGCAAGGTAAGGGCGATCAACAGGATTTCGCTTCTGGTCAACTCACTACTTGCTTCAGTTCTCTTGAGGGCTTACTTCGAGTCACTTGATGATGGACCGGACAATTCTCGACCGGCATTCCTCGCTCGGCATAACTCGTTCGGCATGCCTGGCTCGGTGCGCAGGAGTCACCTACTGTGGGCCGAGATACCTTGTTCCTTGGCCCGTGAAGGAAGTCCAGCCTAACTTCGTCTATAAATAGAGAGGCAGGGGCATACTGAAAGGGGACCTTTTTTGGAGAACTCCAGGGAAACTCTACCATTTTTTATACTCTCCTCTTTTGGATTAAAACTGGTATTCAAGTGGTTTGTTTACGGATTGTATCTGTATTCAAGTGATTAGAAAAGTAATAAAGATTCTATTCAAAGTGGACGTAGGCAATTGCGCCGAACCACTATAAATCCGGTGTTTTCATTTCTGTTGTTCTTTTGGCACTCAATAGCGTTATTTCTCTTTTTTAATTTACTTTATTCATTAATCTCTCTACATAACTCTATTCAAGGGTGTTAGTGACCAATTTTGGTGCTAATAGTATATTAAATGAATTTCAAATTCGTTTATAAAATACTTTCCATATCATTTCAAATAATTCTTCCAAAGTAGAAAAGCTTATATATATTTAAATCATTCATTTATTTATGGTTTAACAAATTGTTTCTAAAATAAATCAACTTCACCCCATAAAATATTTTCTAATTCATTTATGAAATATTCATATCATAGATTTATTTTCAATATACACATATTGGATTTCAAATTCAAACTAAATTTAAATCCTACTATTTCCAATTTTAAAATAATTAAAATTTGAAATCTATCAATTCCAAATTATATCAAACTCATTTTACAAAAGTTTTTCTAGTTATAGACTCATCAACATTCTTATCAAAGAAATTAAATATGAAAATCCTCCTTTACAATTTAAATTCAAAATAGTCTAAAAATACTTCTTCCATAAAAATTATTTTCTTGAATCCATAATCCAAAATACCTAAATAGATTCATAACATACAATTCATCATCAATCATTGATCAAACAAGTAATCATTCCAAACATTTCCTATTAGCAATTATATCACGATAGGCTACCAAGGCATCACCAATCAAACATATCATCTCATATTTGCTTTATACCAACCAATTAATCTATATTAGTAGAATTAATATTTAGTTTCGAATACGAACTAAATCATAACAAAAATTAATAACTTATAATTTCATAAATAAAACTAAAACAAAGGTTCCAAATCATAGTTTGATCATTTCCAAGCTTCAAACCAATTGGTCAACCCTCTAATAACCTAACACAACCCAATTTAACTAAAATCAATTTCCGTCCAAAAATAAAACATGGTTTGTAATCAAAATAATTGAATATAGGAGGTAGCTTAAGGGCTTAGAAGCGTGCGCACATTAAATTTTCTATTTTAAAATAATATTGTTAACCGTAAATTCAAAAGCGGATATTATACTCACTTAAACAGTATAATTTAATTCACTAACTAATTCAACGGATCATATATATGAATTTGAATTTAAATAAGAAAAATATTTATACTCACTAATATGCATATGAAAGTGTGAAATCAGAATTATACTCACCGAAATGATGTTTGAAATTCCCAACTCAAAATGCTAATATCAGAGCTTCACTATTCCAAATTGTAGCTGGCATCACTGCCCTAACCATCAACTAATGCCAACCCATTTTCGTACTACAACTGCCCGACCAACAACCCCAAACACGTGCATAGCCATCTCTTCACACACAACGCCATCGATAATTCAGGCCAACACACTCTGTCGTTTTGCCAGGTTCCCATCGCCTTAGTTCCAACATGCATAGTTGCCACCGACGTCGCCTGACACCAATCCCATCGCAACCACTTGTAGTCATCTCCTTCACATCGTCATTAGCACCTCGGCTCCCTTGCTCTCACTTTTCGTTGCACCGCCACGTCATGCTTGTGTGTGGCTGTTTTTTTTCCTTTTTTTTTCGATTTTGTGTGTGTGGTCTTGGAATAAAGGGTTAGGGCTAGAAGAGAAAAAAATGAAGAAAAGGAGACAAGGATGAACACTGAGAAAAGAGAAGTGTGCGTATGGGCTTAGAGGTGAGGGTCCAATTAGAAGAAAGAAAGATTATTATCTCTCCTTTAAATACAACAAATGCTTCTAACCGCTTATAAATCCAACCATCTTTTAATTAATGTTTTACATCCATTTAAAAATCCACACGAGGCCTTTTAATTCAAATTTTATTTAATTCTTGTAATGATTTTTCTTTTAATAAAATACCACTTTCCAATTTTCAACAATTAATAAATAAATTTTTTATTTCCAAAATAATTTCAAAATTCCACAATTATAATATTTTGTCAAAATAAATTTCCACTCGACTTTTGGATTTTTAAAACACAATTCAAATTTCAAATTTGAATTCTAATCGATATTTTACTTTTTATTGTCAAATAAAATCCAAAATTTAATTTATTGAATCAAATTCAATAAAAAATCCATTTTAATATATTTATTTTATTTTACTCCAAAATGGGATGTTACAAACTTCCCTTCTTAAAGAAATTGTGTTCTCGCAGTTTACTGGAGAGTATTGTATTTGATATAATCAATAACATTAACTACAAAATATAATATACACGTTATTCGTTACTCTGCTTTCGTTGCGCCACTCTAATAATATTTCATATAATCTATCTCGCTTATTTGAATTTATCTTGTCGACTCAACTATATACTATAAAAGCAAACCATTCATTTCATTTAAATGTTTTACACAATATTATAAACAAATCGATGAACATACGTGCAGTTTTCAATAATTCTTTTCGAAAATTTTCCTTAATTTTAAAACGTATAAAATTTCCAAAAATTTTCCAAGTGTTCAAAAATTTTCTTTGACAGCGTCTCCTTTGTACGGAGAGGCATTCGAACAATTATAATATCATAAAATAGATATACGTCTACTACAACATAGTCGGAAACAATTTATGTATCAAAATTTGCCACACGACATATAATTCACAACATATATCTCTTTAAGTTAAAACATACTGTAACGATACGACTTTTCGACGCTCGAAAGTCGACATTAATACATCCACTATATCAAATGTCGTGCAATCGAATGCCGGAAAACCGAACCATTAGGGTTAAAAGAAGAGGTAGAAGAAGACAGAAGAAAAGGAGAATAGAAAAAAACAGAAACAGAAACAACAACAGAATTTCACATTCGCAGCGGAACAATATACAATAGATAATCACTAGTCTTTTAAAACAAAGAACTATATTAGTTTATACATACATCAATCAGAGTCAATATACAACTCAATACAACAATGGACAGTTATATAACTTGTCCTTATACAGAATACACAGCGGAATAAATAAACAAGTATGGAAGTACGTCTCGCCATCCGGCTTGCTTCCAAAGCTCCAAAATATCCAGAATATCCTGATAACATAACTCTAGGCTGCCCGTGTGGAAAATTATGGGCACCCAGAGTTTAGAAAGGAAACAATAAACTCTGAGTCAGTCATGGTGACTAGTGTGAGATCGTAAAATAGTTATTTTCATAAAGTAAATAAAAATTAATTCACAATGTTTATGGAAAATGAAACTACCATAAGACCTCCCGCCACACACACAATGCAAACGCAGAATTGGAGGAGATTTCTTCTTATGATAGTCAAACATGCTTACTACGCAAATCATTGGATTATTATTATTAATGTCTAGTGTGGAAAACATTTCGAAAGTATAATATAAATCTTAGTCAGCATAGATATTTCGAACTATGCCTACTATAGCTACCATCTAAACAGTGGGGCGCCACCATAAGTAAATGGTCGGTTCTACAACTAAAACCGTACAAGTTTCGTATTGGGAAATGGATTTCCAATATATATATATTGCTATATACTACTATATATACTATCACAATCCAAACAGCAATCAATCAATAACTGCAAAAATCAACTTTTCATTTTGAGTGAGAAGATCTCACCTTAGCTTTTTTTTGCAATCCATTTCATTTTGACCATTTCTTCATTATAAACCTTGTATAAACAATTTATATAAATTTATTAATATTCGAAATAAATTGAATTATCAATTGCCATTTAACAATTTGATTAGCTAATAATTTAATCACCTGAAATATCATTTTAAAATTAAATTGTGAGTTTAAAATCGTGTACATATTTTCCTCTTCAGTAAGCAAAATGAGAATTTACTTTACTGTCATATAGATATATAGCTGATTCCATTTTTAAACAACTGTTTTGAAATCAACAAAATTTAAAACTTTACTGTTTTCAAAGAAAACAACATTTTAAAGTCCCTATAGTTCTTTTCTATGTACAAAAAAATTATCACAGTAAACCCTTTTTCTCAAAAATCTTATATATATATATATATATATATATTTTCAGTTTTAAACAAGATTATCAGAAAATGTTTTAAAATCTAGTTTACCTTTACTGACCATAACATTATATTCAAATTTAAAAAATCCTAAATGTCAAAGAAAGCTCACCCACACTAACAGAACTGGAACTAAACAGCATCACCACAATCATGACGAACTCGACCCGCTTTTGACACATTGCCGTAGAAGCTCACGAAGCGACCTGCCTCCACCTTCACGTGCACCCCAGTCGCGATACGCCGCGCTGCTCCTCCAGTTGCAATGTCAACCCCTACTCGAACGCGCCCCGCCGCCTGAGATTCGCGAAACCCTAGCCTCACGCCAGCGCACGCGCTGCTCGTACGAGATCGTGACACTCCATCGCGAATCGATCGCGAGAATCCCCCTCCCTTTTTTTTCTTTTTTTTGATTTATTTTTCTTTAAACGAACGATTTCGTTCGATTTATGTTTGAATAGAAGAAGGGCTCGGCAATTTATTTGAAAAAGCTCTGTCGTTTTTTTTTCCTTGATTTCGTTTTGAACGAAGAACACTGGAAGCGAAATTGATTTCGAAAAATAATTGCAAGAATTGATCGAATGAGAAGGCTTCGGCCATTTTTATTTTCTTTGAACGAACATTTTTTTTCCTGAACGAACTGATCTCGTATGAGATTTGTAGAGAAATGGGGAGACAAGAGAACGTGGTTAAGCAGAGAGTAGGTCGGCATTGAAAAGTTATAGGGTGGCTGTTGATTAAAAATTTATATTTTTATATTCAAAACTATCTCGTTATATTATATCAGCGCGTTTGCTTATCGTACGATCACACAATAACTCTGATCACTACGAAAATTGAAATCCGGTAATAATACAATATTACGGATCCAATGGAACTGGTTTCGTCGAATTCCGAGACTGTGCCCCGGAACGCTATTTTTTTTAAATTCGATTTAAACGATAAAATTTCAAAACCGAACTAAACAGTTTCAAATTCAATTCTGAAGCTTCTATTATCTTCAGTATAATCAATATGAATTTTCTAAGCCTTGAAAATATTTTTAACAGGTCCGAAATTAGCAATTCAGCAATTTATTAAATTTTCAATTATTAAATTCAATTATTTAAATTGCCAAATAAACAGATACATTTGAAATTCAGGTTAAATCAACATTCAAATATTTAAATTCAATTAAATATTCTATTTCAAATGTTCAAAATTTCTGGGTCGTTACAATCTTCCCCCCTTAAAAGAATTTCGTCCCGAAATTACAAGTTAAGAAGAATGATTCAATACCCGTTTATCATTTTTTCCAAAACAAACAGTTTTATCAATTTTCAAAACAAATCTTTTTATTAAAGATTCGTTATCACTTCAGCTAACTTTCTAAACACTTTCATAGTTTTCAAACAACTTTATTCTACTTCACAATTCAAATTTAAATTTGAATTGAAATTTTAAACTTTCAAAATTTTCTCAAAATTTTCCTAACGCTCTAAATTCCCGAAAAATTTCGCCAGCGTCTCCTTTGCGCGGCTAACTCGGTACTACTACAAAATGTCCCTATGGACTCTCAAATCCCAATAGAAAACAAAATGCCAAGTGGCAAAGTAAAAAACTCATCAAATTTCATACCGAAATTCAAATACATACCTTTTGTGGAGAAATTCAAATTATCTTCAAAATCAAAATCCAATTCCAAATACCCTATATACTTTACTTAACAGCAACATCCAAATATTAACTTATTGGATTCCAAATATCCATTTACTTAAGAATTTCACCATTTCTTAAGTTTAATATAAGTATTTACATACTTATTATATTTATTTTCACTTCACAAACAAAGTCCTATATTCATTTCCTTTCAACTTTTCATTTTCAGTCTCATTTGAATTCAATTACAATTTCAATTCTATTTGAATTCATTTTATCTTCAAAACTAAAAATTCACTTTTCTAGTTCAATTCTTACATTCCCATTACAATTTGAAAATCAAATTTCCGTTAACAAAATTTTTTTCCAAATTTTCAAAAAAATTTCTAACTCCCAAAATTTTCAAAAAATTTTGGCGGAGTCTCCTTTGTACGGAGGAGCTTTTGCAATTTGACAAAAGATATAAATATATATACATCGACCCACTCGGTCGGAAAAGCAGAAAAACAGTTCATATTTCCTATTTTTTTATTGCGTAGGTGTACCTTTTTAGCATTTTAAGCAAAGCGGTTTATTATTAACATATTAGCGTGCTCAAATCCAGCCAAACGGCTTCCAAAAATCTATACTTACTCAATTTAAACACGTAAGTGACACATATAGGAAATCTATTAACATTTCACTTATTTCAATAGCAAATACATAGATTTCATAAGCAATGCATTCAAAATAATTTCCATTAGCAATTTATAATGTTTCAATACAATTTAAATTGCTTTACAACTATATTCCATACCATTTCTATTCAAATCAAGTGATTTACTATTCACTTCCTTCTATTCAATTCATTTTTATGTCCAAACA
Source organism: Allium fistulosum (assembly GCA_030737815.1). Taxonomy (NCBI): domain Eukaryota; kingdom Viridiplantae; phylum Streptophyta; class Magnoliopsida; order Asparagales; family Amaryllidaceae; genus Allium; species Allium fistulosum. The sequence continues at coordinate 535,678,683 of CM060901.1, read as the reverse complement.
ACTCATTTTCTTCATTCTATTCATTTTTAGCTAAACGAGCTCATATCTAATTCAATTGATTCCAAAATCAATTTATTTCACTTCTATCAATTCATAGGATTTATTTAATTCTCGTTTTTTTGACAAACGATAATTCTTTCTATTCAAATTTGTTAATATTCATGCAGCTAAATGATTACTTAAGCTAATAATCATTTAAATTGATTCCATTTCAATTCAATTTTAATTTGCATTTCACTAATCAAACAAATTTCATCCAAAACCATTCAATAAAATTTGATAACAACCATTTCACAATTTTTTTTCTTAAGTCGAGCTTTTATTCAAATATTTCTTAAGTTATTCCAACTCAAAATTCAAATTATACTTTCCTTGTAAACAATTTCCAATTTAAATCTTTGATTTGATTTTTCATTTCATCAAATCCATTCCATCTACTAATTTAATTTAATTAGTATATTCACTTATTCATTTTAAATTCCACACTTCCATATTCAATTCATCCTGAATTTTACTTTATCAATAACAAGGAAATTTCAATTTATTTCTATTACTTGAATTTATATGCAATTCAAACCATTTTTATTCAACTCACAATTCAATTTTTTATTTACCAATTCAACTTCCAATTCATTATTTCATGAATTAATACATTATCAAGTTAGTTTACTTGAATTCAATCCACTTTATTTTATTTTTTCCAAGTTTGGATTTTCTTCAACTTGATTCAATTCAAATCTCATTCCATTTTTCAATTTCCAATTCATTTATTTACAAATGTAACCTCATTTGTTCATTCACAATTTCATTCCTTATATTTGAATCTCATTCCAATCAAATTTCAAATATTTTATAAGTTATCAACTTATTTACATTCCAAAACAATTTAAAGAAATCCCAGAGTCTTTTAAACAATTACTCTGGCACTTTATTTTAATTTAGAGAACTCAATTATAAATTCACATTACCATTTCATTAGATTAATGAATTTATTCTCAAATACTTTTCCTGGAATTCTATTTCCAATTATAAATCACATTTACAATTTATATTACAAATCCCATTTGTATATGAATTCATTTCCTTATATTCTTAATTCATATTTATAAATTTCATTTGTTAAATGAATTTATCTCCAAATCTTTGGTTATACCATTATTTTATTCAATTTTCCATATAACAATGATAATAATTCGATATTATCACTTCCTAACAACCAAGCATCCATATACTATAATAATTCATAGAAAATTATCTCTTTTCTATACAAAAATAGTTTTGGGTAAAATTATTTCATTTACCCTATTTTAAAACAATACTATGTCGGTTTATCTTGTTTAAGAGTTTAGAAACCCCTATCGATTACAGTTGGCCAGACTGCACCGACCAGAATCTATAAACAATCAACCAATAAGTCAACACAATATAAAACAAATTTTGTATTCACTGACAAATACGCGCTCATATCTATTATTACACTCAACTCATTCTAGAGTACTACTGACTCTATCTCTAATGAGTAACACCCAACAGAGCCAGGGTTATCGCTTAACCGGCTGCTCTGATACCACATGTAACGATACGACTTTTCAACGCTCGAAAGTCGACATTAATACGTCTACTGTATCAAATGTCGTGCAATCGAATGCCGGAAAACCGAGCCATTAGGGTTAAAAGAAGACGTAGAAGAAAACAGAAGAAAAAGAGAACAGAAAAAAAACAGAAACAGAAACAGAAACAACAACAGAATCTCACATTCGCAGTGGAACAATATACAATAGATAATCACTAGTCTTTTAAAACAAAGAACTATATCAGTTTATACATACATCAATCAGAGTCAATATACAACTCAATACAACAATGGACAGTTATATAACTTGTCCTCATACAGAATACACAGCGGAATAAATAAACAAGTACGGAAGTACGTCTCGCCATCCGGCTTGCTTCCAAAGCTCCAGAATATCCAGAATATTCTGATAACATAACTCTAGGCTGCCCGTGTGGAAAATTATGGGCACCCAGAGTTTAGAAAGGAAACAATAAACTCCGAGTCAGTCATGGTGACTGGTGTGAGATCGTAAAACATTTATTTTCATAAAGGAAATAAAAATTAATTCGCAATGTTTTTGGAAAATAAAACTACCATAAGACCTTCCGCCACACACACAATGCAAACGCAGAATTGGAGGAGATTTCTTCTTATGATAGTCAAACATGCTTACTACGCAAATCATTGGATTATTATTATTAATGTCTAGTGTGGAAAACATTTCGAAAGTATAATATAAATCTTAGCCAGCATAGACATTTCGAACTATGCCTACTATAGCTACCATCTAAACAGTAGGGCGCCACCATAAGTAAATGGCAGGTTCTACAACTAAAACCGTACAAGTTTCGTATTGGGAAATGGATTTCCAATATATATATATTGCTATATACTACTATATATACTATCACAATCCAAACAGCAATCAATCAATAACTGCAAAAATCAACTTTTCATTTTAAGTGAGAAGATCTCACCTTTGCTTTTATTTTGCAATCCATTTCATTTTGACCATTTCTTCATTATAGACCTTGTATAAACAATTTATATAAATTTATTAATATTTGAAATAAATCGAATTATCAATTGCCATTTAACAATTTGATTAACTAATAATTTAATCACCTCAAATATCATTTTAAAATTAAATTGTGAGTTTAAAATCGTGTACATATTTTCCTCTTCAGTAAGCAAAATGAGAATTTACTTTACTGTCGTATAGATATATAGCTGATTCCATTTTTAAACAACTGTTTTGAAATCAAAAAAAATTAAAACTTTACTGTTTTCAAAGTAAACAACATTTTAAAGTCCATATAGTTCTTTTCTATGTACATAAAATTATCACAGTAAACCCTTTTTCTCAAAAATCTTACATATATCTATTTTCAGTTTTAAACAAGATTATCAGAAAATGTTTTAAAATCTAGTTTACCTTTACTGACCATAACATTATATTCAAATTTAAAAAATCCTAAATGTCAAAGAAAGCTCACTCACACTACCAGAACTGTAACTAAACAGCGTCACTACAATCACGACGAACTCGACCCGCTTTTGACACATTGCCGTAGAAGCTCACGAAGCGACCTGCCTCCACCTTCACGCGCGCCCCAGTCGCGATACGCCGCGCTGCTCCTCCAGTTGCAATGTCAACCCCTACTCGAACGCGTGCCGCCGCCTGAGATTCGCGAAACCCTAGCCTCACGCGCACGCGCTGCTCGTATGAGATCGCAACACTCCATCGCGAATCGATCGCGAGAATCCCCCTCCCTCTTTTTTTCTTTGTTTTGATTTATTTTTCTTTAAACGAACGAGTTTGTTCGATTTATGTTTGAATAGAAGAAGGGCTCGGCAATTTATTTGAAAAATCTCTGTCGTTTATTTATTTTTCCTTGATTTCGTTTTGAACGAAGAAAACTGGAAGCGAAATTGATTTCGAAAAATAATTGCAAGAATTCATCGAATGAGAAGGCTTCGGCCATTTTTATTTTCTTTGAACGAACATTTTTTTCCTGAACGAACTGATCTCGTATGAGATTTGTAGAGAAATGGTGAGACAAGAGAACGTGGTTAAGCAGAGAGTAGGTCGGCATTGAAAAGTTATAGGGTGGCTGTTGATTAAAAATTTATATTTTTATATTCAAAAATATCTCGTTATATTATATCAACGCGTTTGCTTATCGTACGATCACACAATAACTCCGATCACTACGAAAATTAAAATCCGGTAATAATACAATATTACGGATCCAATGGAACTGGTTTCGTCGAATTCTGAGACTGTGCCCCGGAATGCTATTTTTTTAAATTCGATTTAAACGATAAAATTTCAAAACCGAACGAAACAGTTTCAAATTCAATTCTAAAGCTTCTATTATCTTCAGTATAATCAATATGAATTTTCTAAGCCTTGAAAATATTTTTAACAGGTCCGAAATTAGCAATTCAGCAATTTATTAAATTTTCAATTATTAAATTCAATTATTTAAATTGCCAAATAAACAGATACATTTGAAATTCAGGTTAAATCAACATTCAAATATTTAAATTCAATTAAATATTCTGTTTCAAATGTTCAAAATTTCTGGGTCATTACACATACCTTGTTTTTGGCGTTTTTAAGCGAGTTTGCTTAATTTAGATGCAATTACTCGCCAAAAGTTAGCTCATATAGTCTTCATGTATCTATATTTATCTCAAATCAAAACATAAGTTTTGCATATATACAAAGTTTAATAACATAACATACAATAAATTAGTTAAACATATATAAGCAACTTTCCAATTAGCTTTTTAAGTGCCAAAAATGCAAAATTATTTGGTGCTTTCAAAAGTAAAGTTATGTCATATTTAATTAGCTTTTCAAAACATCTTTGTATATCAAAAGTTATGGAGGTTTTAACAAACAATACCAAATCTGAATCAACATTTTAAACGCAGACCCACTTCTTTCAACTGTATTTTTGCATAGCAAACATCATAATTTCGCCTAGCTTTTAAAGCTAAAGTTGTTCCTTATTATCTTATCTTTTTGAAGAGTACAAGATCGTCCAAAACGGATGAGCGGTTCAAGAGTTATAATCAAAACAAAACAGCTCTTTAATTTTGAAAACACTTTGTGCGAGCCAGAATTTTTTATTTACTTAAAACAGTGTTTTGCTGTAGAAAAATTCAAAATCTTGGAAAGTGACGAACACAGAAGTTAATCTTTATAAAAATATCTTCCTACTGCAAAAATGAATCACCATAATCCGTTAATAATGTCAACAATTATACCTGTTTTGCTACCGCGTTTAAAATGTCGATTTTTTTTTAAATTTTGTTATTGTTTTTCAACTCATGAACCATTCTTTTCAAGATTTATATTTCAATATTTTGATATGCTTGTATGAAACATGTATTGTTTTCTACAAATATTTCATCTCAAAAATATATATTTTTCATTACAATATACTCAAACAAAAATCAAAATTGGATTTATTTCACTTGGAAAATACTTCCAAAATGATTTTTCCACTATCTCATTTTTCTTGCAAGTAATGATTTAAACTTCATTATTAAGAAACAAATAATGTTTGGCATATCCCAAATTAATGTAGCAAAATATTTAGATTTCTGTCGCATTACACAACTTATTCCTCAATTAAGCTTTTATTTAACGAGTGTTATGGCACGCGCTTCGCACATGAATTGTTTTACTTATAAATTATATGTGTTTGAATCAGTCAAAAAAATGATTTTTTATTTTGAGGTAATTAGTTTAAAGGAAAAACTTTAAAATAATTTTTAAACCAAGGACGCAACTTTTAGAATTTAGGCAGAAGGAAAATAGCGCGTTTTTTCAATTTTCCGACTTCGACAGTTTCCTCCGCCTTCGTCCAAGCTTGCCCTAGCCGCCATCTACCTTCAGCTACTGCTTGCCCTAACCGCCGTCGTCCAAGCAATCATCGTCTGAAGTCATCATTGTCCAAGCCGCCGTCGTCCAAGCCTCTCTCTTGTCGATGTTCGAATCGAATTGAATCTTCCATTGTCGACGTCGATTTCTCCAAAATCGAGAAAGCTTAACTTGATGCGTCAATCCAAATCTACGTCAGAAATTACTCGATCTTTGAATTCAAGAGCTGCAAATTCAAGATCTAAGAAAACGAATGGAAAAGCATAATCTAGAAGAAAAAGAAAAAAGTCCAAAAGTACAATGAATTACAAGTCTAAATATATTTAGATATAGCATTTCAATATTTGAAACATAGTAGATTGTGTTTAATATGCTAAATGATAGACTAATGTAGCATTTGTACTTTTAAATATAGTATCATTATCTGACTATGCAAAATTATAGTTGGATATAGCATAGGAATATTTTAATTGAACAATGATGAAAAAATATGCAAAATGATACTTGAATTTAGCATATTTAAAGTGAACTAGCACGAATAGAATATACAAAGTAAATAAGTATTCCTAAAGGGAACTACCATGAATAGAATATGCAAAATGATAACTACATATCGTATATGTATTTTTTAATGTAACATTTTAATCACAAAGTTCACTACCATGTTTATGATATGCAAAATGATAGTTTTAATGTAGCATTTGAGTTATATAATCCACTATCATATTTAAAATAGGCAAAATGATAGTTTAATGTAGCATTTTAATTATGAAGTCCAATATTATGATTACAATGCAAAATGGTATTTAATGTAACATTTTAATCTCAAAGTCCACTACCATGTTTATGATATACAAAATGATAGTTTAATGTAGCATTTGAGTTATGAAGTTAACTATCATATTTAAAATATGCAAAATGATAGTTTAATATAGTATTTTAATTATGAAGTCCAATATCAAAGTTACAATATGCAAAATGAGATTTAATGTAACATTTTAATCACAAAGTCCACTAGCATATTTAAGGTATACAAAATAATAGTCTAACATAGCGTTTGAGTTATGAAGTCCAATATCATGTTTACAATATGCAAAATGATAATTTAATGTAGCATTATAGTTATGAAGTCCAATATCACGATTGCAATATGCAAAATGAGATTTAATGTATCATTTTAATTATAAAGTCCACTAGCATATTTAAAGTATGAAAAATGATATTTTAACATAACATTTGAGTTATGAAGTCCACTGTCATGTTTACAATATGCAAATGATATCTTAATGTAGAATTTCAATTAAAAAGTCCACAAACATGTTTATGATATGAAAAATGATAGTTTAATGTAGCATTATAGTTCTGAAGTTTATTACCATGTGTAAAATATTCAAAATGATATTTTAATGTAGCATTTTAAGTACAAAGCCCACTATCATGTCATGGGCTCGGTCACGCGCTCGGTTAAAGGCTCGATCATGGGATTGGTCACGGGCTCGATCACAGACTCGGTCACTGAGATATATTGTTTAACCGAGCATACCATCGAATGAAAAAGCTAACTAAATGTCAAGCCTAATCGAGTACGTATGGATGCAAAATCCAACCTGATGCCAAATCTATTTAGGTACATATGAATGCAAAAGAAAAATGGATGTCAAACCTAATCGGATACATATGAATGCAATAGCTAATCGAATACCAAGCCTAATCGGGTACGTATGGATGCAAATGCTAACCGAATGTCAAGCCTAATCGGGTATATATGGAACCAATCTATACCCAAGATATATTGTTTAACCGAGTGTACCATCAATGTAAAAGCTAACCAAATGCCAAGCCTAATCGGGTACGTATGGATGCAAAAGCTAACAGAATGTCAAGCCTAATCGGTTATATATGGAACCAATCTATACCCAAGATATATTGTTTAACCGAGCGTACCATCGAATGCCAAGCCAAAATGGGTACGTATGGATGCAAAAGCTAATAGAATGTCAAGCCTAATCGGGTATATATGGAACCAATCTATACCCAAGATATATTATTTAACCGAGCGTACCATCGAATGTAAAAGCTAACCGAATGCCAATCCTAATCGGGTACGTATGGATGCAAAAGCTAACTGGATGCCAAGCCTAATCGAGTACATATGAATGCAACCGAATGCCAAGCCTAATCGGGCACATATGGACGCAAAAGCTAACCAGATGCCAAGCCTAATCAGGTACATATGAAACCAATCTATACCCGAGATATATTGTTTAACCAAGCGTACAATCGAATGTAAAAGCTAATCGGATGCCAAGCCTAATCAGGTACGTATGGATCCAAAAGCTAACGAATGCCAAGCCTAATCGGGTACGTATGAATACAAAAGCAAACCAGAATCGGGTACGCATGGATGGAAAAGCAAACCGGATATTAAACCTAATTTAATGTGCAGTAGCATGTTTATGATATTTCAAATCGTAGTTTTATGTAGCATCTTAACTATGAAATCCACTAGCATGATTAAAAAATGTAAAATGATAATTTAATGTAGCATTTTTGTACAAGGTCAAGTAGCATGTTTGTGATATGTGAAATGATAGTTTCATATGACATTTTAACTATGAAATATACTAGAGTGTTTATAACATGAAAAGTGATAGTTTAATGATGCATTTTTTTTAAAAGTCTACTAGTATGTTTATGATATCTAAGATGATAGTCTATTGTGGCATTTTAGCCATGAAGTCCACTAGCAAGTTTAAAATATGCAAAATGATAGTTTAATGTGGCATTGCAATTACAAGATTCAGTAGCATTTATAAGATATTTGAAATGGTAGTTTGATGTGACATTTAAGTATGAGGTCAATTGTCATATTTCTAGAATAATGAACTGCTGGATAATTGCAAAAGTATGAAAAGTTTGTAATACAACTTTAAATTACACTACAGTATGTTTATTCCTATTACTTTCAATTATACTGAAATGCTATATACAACTAGCATAATGCAAAAACTTGATGTTCAATGTTTGTACTGTGAAAATCATAAACAACATATATTATTGAGTACTTAGAAATGTTCAAAAATATTAAATACACCTGTAAATTCTACAATATTTATGAATAATACAAATAGTTAACTATTAACATAAAATGCTATATACATATAGCATTATGCTTTAACGAATTCAACAATAGCCTGAAGCTTACCAGAAATACAATCAACATCAAATACATCATCTGAAACTAACAAGAGAAACATTTAACATCGGATATAAAATAATAAAACAATAAAAGACTAAATTGCATAATATACATAGAAATGCTAGTTTCATATATCATAATAATATGAAAGATACAATAATCACATACAGAAACAAAGAACTGATCAAAAAACATTAGGAATCATCAATAATTCCAGTACATGTCAAACCTCCGGTTAAGATCAATATCGTGTTAGAACTCCATACCGTTCACAAGCAAGCGACGATGCACTCAAACTCAAAGCGCTCATGGCAGCGTCTCCTATTCTCGGTATCACAAAGCACAGTGAGGACGACGAACTCAACTCAAGCAATCTAGAACGGAGGAGCGACGATCTCGATCTTAATCTGAGAGAAATGGTGAAGTAAGATGCATCTTCGAGTCGACATCTTCAGGGGAATAGCAGCAATGAGTCTGGGAAGACAGAGCGGTGAAGTTTATTCAAGGAGAACTAAATATCGATTTAATTTTTGGTAGTTGGCATGATTTGAGATCGAGATTGAAGAAGACGAACGATTTAATTTTTAATAAAGATTTTCCTTCAGCCAAAATTATAAAGCCCGCGTCCTTAAAAAAGAAAAAAAAAACATATGCGTCTCTCAGGCAAAAAAACGTGATATGTTTTATTTTCAGCCCATTTTTCTGTTTTATTTTCAAGTGAAATTAAAATTTGTATATTTGTAAGGGGGAATTAATCTAAAGGACAAAAATTTGTATATTTTTAGCCTCAAGGACACGACCTCAATATTTTAACCACAAAGACAAACATTCTCCTAAAAATTAATCAAAAGGACAAACATTCTTTCAAAATTATTCATAAGGACAAACATTCTTCCAAAACTGCTACCGAACTAAAAACTGATACCTAAAAACTGTTACCGATAACAACAAACTGATACTTAAAAACTGCTATCAATAACTAAAAACTGATACCTAAAAAAAGTTGTCCTTTAGGCAAAAATACTGAAGGTCTGCCCTTGAGGCTAAAACGCTGAGAAATTTTATCCTTGATAATAATTTATTGTATTTGTAAAGAGATATTCAGAATTTGTAAAGGAAGTTTAATTTTAGATCATATTTTTAGAAGCGTTTTGAATTTATAAAGCATGTTTAATCATTAGATCCTACTTAGGGACGTTTGAATTTGTAAAAGAAGTTTAATATTAGATCTTATTTTTAAGTGATTAATGTTTAATAATATATAAAGGGGTATTTTTGGTAGTTCATGTTGATACCAAAAAAGTGTGACAACAAATGTATTACAACTATTATTAAAACTGTACTATTACCAACATATCACTGAAACAATGTACATTTTTATTAGCACTTTTGTGAAACTATTTTTAAATTGGATCAAAACAAAGCATATATTCATATTTATTAAATGGACATGAATACAACAAACTAAAAATCAGTTGGTACCTTATTTTGCTTAATCTGCATCTGCATCTGAAAACGTAAGGCATCGCTAGGCATCGCTCAAACATGGATTCACGTTCTAATGCTTAGAACGAAATGTTAAGAATGTAATTACTTTAGTGACACTTAAACAAGCTTCTAATAACTACCATATAGGAATACGAATACAATGTTTATTATATGTCGTGACTCGGTTTTAAAACAATTATTTACCTTATTACCGATATGAACATAACCGTAAGTATCTTATTCTGCATCCAAACACTTTTGTTTATGCTACGTTTCTCAATTCTCATTATAAATTCAGCGTGCGCTGATGTTTATCATATTTAGCGTGCGCTGATGTTCAAAAAATATCTCCTTAAATTCAAAATTCAAAGCTTCCTCTGCGTAAAAGAAATTTTCAAATAAAGCAAATAATTCGCTTGCCAAAGATATCTATTGAATGCGGCAGAAATAGACAATTATGCGATGCCTTCCATTGATGAACGCGTTATTCACGGGGTCGACTCATTCAATAGTTGTCACCCTACCAGTACCAGGACATTTCTTCGAAAAGATCTTTCCTTCACTATTCTACCTCCCCTTTATAAACCCCACCTCCTCTACCGTCCTCTCGTAGAAACCCTAAACCCAATTGCCTATTATCCTTAAACAAAACCAAGTTATTAAAACAATGGCTTCCGCTCTTAACATCTTCCTCGTCCTCTTCTTATTGTTCGCGGTATCATCACTCGCTCAGTCACCCTCTGCTGCACCCGAAATGGCACCCATTTCTTCACCCAAATCCCCACCGAAGATCTCACCTGCGCCCAAAACGGCACCCGCTTCCTCACCCGAATCCACATCCGTTCCTGCACCGTCAGCCGCTCCGGTAAACTTACCTCCAGCGCAAGTACCTGCTATGCCGCCATCTTCGGTTGCTAACACACCAGCTCCGGCCCCGACATCCTCTGCTGTATCTATTTCCGCTGGTTTCGTTGGCATTGCTGCTGCGTTTGTTTTCCTCATCTAAAAGTAAATTATTGTTTTTTTTTTTAAGGTTTTTTGTCTTATCGTTTAAAGGATAGCTGAATTTGTTTTAGATCATTGGTTGTAATGAGTTATACATTATTGCTACCGTTTGTTTAGTTATTATTTACATATGTTTTCCTTGCCTGATTTTTCTCATAAATTCTGATTTGAAGCATGATAATCTGTAAATTCTCACCGTCCACCTCCACTCTCTTTTTTCTCTATCGTTATTCTGCAATTTGAATAGTGATTGTGGTTAGATGCTGAATGAAATTATATTCAAAGAATTAATGGGTTTAATTTTTATATCATGCCCAACGGATTTTGGAATCTACTGTTCATTTGTTTGGATGAAATGCGAGTAAAATTCAGATCCTTGAGCTGCCAAAGCATCTTGATGTGTAGAGATACTGTAGAGATCGATTTCTCTTCTTAAAGTCATACATTATTCACCCATTCAAAATTTAAAAAAATTAAATCCTCTTCCTGAACATATTTATGCCCGTTTCAGCGTAATAATTAGAAATACTACCTCCATGATTATATTATAGTAAAAGTATACTAGTCATTATCCGAGGAATAACCTATTCTCTATTTCCCTTTCTCACGAAGGATAATCCGACTTTTAAATATACAAAATATTGATATTAAATTTGTTTCAAAAATTAAAATTTTAAAAATTTGTTTCAAAAATTAAAATTAACCTTTTTACAAAACATATAGCTTTATAACTTATTTTGAACGTAGATCAAAATGTAAGATCCTAAACATCCTTGGTAGACTTCGTTCAATTGTGAATACAATGAAATAATTTAATATCCATAGTTTTGATTAGGTTTGTTAATGGATAGTGTCATATCTTTTGCCAACATCTACGGATATGGATAAGTGTCGAATATTTATCATATTTGTGTTGACGGTCGATTAATCTAAAACAAAATTAATTATTATTGCTTCAACATAAACCGTTTTCAATTTCATTTAGTATAAAAAAAATAAAAACTAAACAAATATGATAATAGCTAGTTTTGATCGTTAGTATAAACTAAATATAATATATACCAATCATTATACTAAAATCCATATAATATAAGTTATAATTTTTACAAAAAAGGATAGATGTGTTCGTATCGTCTATCTGCATTGCGGACGTCGAGTATTTATCTATTTTATCAACTAGATTCTTATGGTAATTTGGAGAGGTTTTATCCATGCTTTCATCTTAATCTTAATGTTCGATTGCTCAACTTGTTTTCCTCTGACATTTGTTGGTTTGAATAGTTCGAGATAAAAATTATAGATTTAGAAATTTACGAATTGGACCGTGAACGAATGTCACAAAAATGTTTTTGAGAGGGTTGCTTTAAGTATTAACAGTTTATTGTATTATGAAGAACTTTTAAGTGGTTTTAGCATGATATCATGGTATTTATTGGACTTGGTATTACAAAGAACTTTTTGATTTTGTTATTGCTTGATCCAATCCTCTCTGTTTCGATGTGCTCAACTTGCAATGTTTTGTTTTATAATCATGTCATTTGCAATAAAGTGCAGGCTTAAGGAGAATGAATTGATTTGCTAAAAGTTTCCACCCCTATTGGTTGGATACAGAAACAGAGAAAGTTGGAGCTTTGTAATTTTAGGGATATCATGATATTTTTTTGACTGAGAAAATAATTAGGTGGTACTAAACGCATTCCAAGTAATCTTCCAAGTTTGTCTTAGATCTAATGAAAAGAAAACAAAAAAGATACTTCATTTGAAACCAATTGAGGGTATATTGGCCATTTTAAAATAATACATCCATGACAACATATTTTTTTTTTAAATCTGGGAGAACACGACGGATCTGTAAACTCCTGAGGAGGTATAGTAAAACCGTCGCTGATCCAAGCCCCCATACCTCCGGATAAATTTATATAGGAAAAAAAGGGTAAAACCAAAGTAAAAGCATTGTCAACAGCTCAATAAATTTGACCGACTCAAATTATTATTGCTTCTATGAATAATTGTATGCTTTTGCAGTGAAGCTGCAACTGAAGGAGTGCGATTTTGTTCACACCGGTGTGAACAAAACACGACTCCCTATTGGTTGAAATCAGCGGGCTTCATGTGGAGCCCGCTGATTTCAACCAATGGGGAGTGATGTTTTGTTCACATAGTGTGAACAAAATAGCACTTCAACTGAAGCCATGCTTCGTGCGGCAGTTATGTCAGAAAGAGACAAAACCTACTGTAACGTGTAATTAAAATTTTTAATTTTTAACTTCATATTCGTTCACTTTATATGCCTCTTTCGCTTAGCATAAAACCACCCTAAATGATTATTGGTTTCCTATCTATCCACTACAATTTTATACGGATACATAATAAGTTAATTATATAAATGATTCATGCAAAGATGATTCCTGCTTCATCCACTGGATAAACCATGTATTTCTTTTTACCAAAGTTCATTATACTTCAACACATTCCATAAGTTAATTATATAAATGATTCATGCAAAGATGATTCCTGCTTCATCCACTGGATAAACCATGTATTTCTTTTTACCAGATCCTAACGAAGATTGAATAGGGAAACCCAACACTCTCGTTACTTCAATTTATGGGGGACCCTACCTTGCGGAAAAGAGCAAGAGAGCGCAGAAGAAATACATCCAAGAAGCCCGCACTAAGCATCGAACCCTATTCCATATCAAGCAAAAGTGTAACGATCGGGATTTTCGACCCTCGAAAATCGACACTTATACATCCTCGATATTCTCGTGCCGCAAATCCAAGTGCCGGAAAGCCCGATTGTTAGGTGAAAAAGAAAATAAAGATAGAACAAAATCTCACACTAATGGAATAACATATATATTTCATATAAAATCTTTACTGCGGAAAAAATTTAAATACAATACAGAGTTTAACCTTAATTCAGCTTGGACAGTTATAAATCTCTGTCCTTACAATTGCTGACAACCAAGCAAAACAAATGCAGTATATGTAGCGGATAATAGAATATGTCCATAGGTAGATGAAGATCTCCAGCTCTTTTTTGGTAACTCCAAGCGTCTTCAACTAAACCTGAAACTACTCGGATATGGCCCGAGAATTAAAAATACTCGGATTTGGCTTGATAAACCAGCGTGAGATACTCGAAATTTTAAATGTATGGATCATGCCGATGTCAATCAAAACCTTTGAAAAGAAGGGTATCTCATAAGAACAGGCCGCTCATAAACACGAACGGGTTTTTACCTTACGATAATCAAAATACTTTATAATGAAAACACTTTGATATTATCTTTAATGACATGGGTTTCAAAAACACTTTTCAAATAAATATATAAACTAGTATCAATACCCAGACTAAGTCTATGGTAATATATCCGGACTGGGTCAAACGGAATATACTAGGACAGAATATATGATACAAAAGGGGTAGCCGAAATGTTTGCAAAGCATTACAGCTATTTTGGGAATATAATCAAAACCGTAAAGCTCGTATTGAAATTGGATTTCCAACATGATAGGGAACTAGTGGCCTTTTCCTCCGATCCACGCATAACAAACATAGTTCCCACGGTGCCTTAATCGCTTTTCTCAAGCAAGTCACTTGGAACTGTACTTGCTACACTACCAATATCCGGTAGCCTTATCACTTTTCGCAAGCTGGCTACTTTATTCAAATAAATGGGGCAATAAATGCCTTGAGGGATGCTTTACCCCAATGGGTCCCCTATGGGATGCCACAATATGCATCAACCAACACCCTGAATGTGTGTTCTTTAGACCACATAGTATCCCGTATCATTCCTGGGATGTGAGGCTTGTGAGGCTATGCTCTAACTAACCAACTGGTTCCACTTTGAATGCCACACTACCATTTCCGTTTATCACTAATTGACTTCCACAAAAATAAAACCTCCTAGTTCATATGTCTCAGAGAAGGGTGTTAAGCTAATAGGAGTTGCCTCCTATGTCACCCATAGATGTACGTTTGTAAAAATCAACGTTCGTGATTTAGAAACGCAATGTCAGACACACATCCATACAAGTTCGTTCTAGGACTGAACGAAACCGAAGGCACTCCTTCTACTACCATTTGTAGTGAGTAGTCCTTGCAATCCGAAGATTTCAAAACACGATAGGACCACTACTATAATAAATGTCTCTATATTTGGAGCGACCCAAAGAATGTCAACAAGCAGTCCTTTCGCTGTGAAGATCTTCGGTTTTCAGTAATCATCATCTTCAACATGTCTTTCACTTCTGAATGCTAACATTGGTTCAAAGTTGTTTTCGGATAGGAGTTACCCAAATCCGAGCTCGGTTCCTCCGAACCAATCATCGATTAAAAAGACGTTAAGTTTATATGCGACTATCAATCATCATTTAATTTAATTCATCTTTTTATTCATTCATAAATATCTCTTAGAGATATATTCATTTAATTATTCTTTTATCTTCTTAACCGTATATGGAATCATTAAGCCTCATTTATTAAATCATTTGGTAAATTTAAACATTTCTAATCTTGGAATAATTCCAAATCAATTCACCTTTTACTTAGAAAAATATTTCCAAAATATTTATTAAATCTTAATCAAAGATTTCTTATTTCCAAAACATAACTTTTAAATGGGTCAAAAACGATGTTATTTAAGACATAGTTTATTGCAAACCCAAAACAATTAATTTCAAGTGCAGAAATTAAAGTAATTCCAAATTATTTATTTAAATCTTTACAAATATTTCTTAATTCAAAACTCAAAACTTTGATTGAGTTGAATCCATGTTATCTAGGATGTTAATCCAAAACCAGTAAATATCAAGTGAGCAGAATCTATAGAAATAATCTAGTTCTACTCAATATCAATTTCCGTATTCAACCAGTACTATGGGTGGAATAGTGGCGAAATCACCTTTTAAATTCCACGAATAGTACGAGTTCCCTCTTCGGGCTTTAACACCGAGTATAAGAAGATTATCTCCATAAAATCCAAGTTATGTATATTTGGAAAATAATATCCTTTGTACTTTGGAAAATTTTGATCCGAGTAAATCAAATTTACCATCCCCTCCGTCGGGCCAGTCCAGATAGCTAGGGAGAGCAGGAAACTGGTTTTCCAGACCTAAGCCTAAACACTACCTCTCTGACACCCATAAGGCGGTCAAGTAATTTGATCGACTCTAAATCATTTAATATTTAGCCATTCCATAAATCCTTCAAATCATCTTTAAAATACTTTATTAATTGTTTGAAAACATTTACAAAAGATTTGGAAAAGAACGGTTGCGTTTAAAACTATAATTTACAAGTTATAGAAAAGTGCTGCGAGAAAGTGCTGCGAACGGTGTATTAAAGCTTCTTTGATCAAAACAGCATTTTATTTCACATATGTCCATTTTTCCAACTCAAACCATTTTTAAAACACATTAAATGATTTATAAATTTATTCCATATTTTTAAACATTTTAAAAATATATATTTAGAACATTTACTACTTTGGCCACCGAACTACTAAAGCGTGATTTTATTGAAAACTTGATTTGCTCATATTTCAAAATCTTCTAATCGAATTCTCGATTTTCGTTCTTTGTTTGAAAACTATGGATATAATAGTTCGAAAAATTGTTATCTCGAAGAATTCCGAACTATATTCCATTCTATATATTCGTTTGACTTAAACGGTGCGAAATCGCGAACTACCGTTATGCGATGCGCCTATTTTTGACTCAATTTTCAATATTCATCAAAACTTCTTCAAATTGAATTTTAATGTTAATAAAACATTTATAAACCATTTTCAAACATTTAAACCAATATTTTCCATATTAAATCTCCTTTTCACTTTTAAATCATTTCATAATATTATATTATTATAATATTCATTTCCAACCTTTTTATATTTCCAAAACCATTAAGAGGTTAAATAATTTCATATACACATATTTATTATGGATTTTTTTTCATTATTTATTATGGTTAATTTACTAACTATTTCCATTGTCATTTATCAACCAAATTATCAACCATCTTAACAATCATCTAATCAACCAGTAATCAAACGCTTAATCATCCAATATAATAAACTTTCATATCATTAAACTTGAGAGATTAATTAGTAAATTTAAATGTTGAGTACCCACCATTAATCACACCAACTTCCAACCAACATTCATATCATCACAACACTTCTCTAATACACTTCTACCATTACCAAAACACTTTGTTTCCCTTGCTCAAGTGCTCGACCAATCTTCCCTTGCCCCAAGACTTACGGCTTGCTCCTCCACCATCTTCAAGTGCTCACGGCCTCGCCCATCCCCACCACCTTGGCTCTTGGTCCAAGGCTCTCATCCTCTTGCTTGCTTTCTTCCTAAAGGCCTGGCCTTGATGTGTTTGGGGTGTATGCTCTCGGCCAATGGAGAAAATGATGGTGGTCGTGGGTTTGGGGAGAGGAAGGGAGGTGATTTGCTTTGGTTTTGAGGAGTTTTGATCACTTTTGAATATGTATATTTTTTATTTCTTTTGGAGATATTTTGGCATTACTTTGTCATGCCTTAGGATGCCATTAAAATAGCTTAGAATGAAGAAGAAGAAGAAGAAGAAGTAGAAAGTATGAGGAAATGAGAAAGATGGGTGCTATTTATCGCCAAAAATATACAAATATCCTACATCACTTCACCTCCTTCCCATCACCCATGTGCACCCCCTCACTTCCATCATTTCACACGTTGGTACCCCCTCCCATGTGTTGTGATGATGGTTTGTCCTTGGTTGACTTTGAGAAGGCTTAAGGAGTAAGAAATTGGAAAATATCTTGGAAATTTTTAACATATGTATATATAAATGTATATATGTTATATGTATGTATATATGTGTTCATGTATATGTTAGTGAATGCATTTTATGTTATATATGTGCACATGACATATAAACTAAGTTGCAACAACTTTCAAACAACTTCCGTTAGTTAAACCGTTTAAAATCGGAAAAACCGATTCCCGGTCACATTTTCACTTTTTATTCAATATACATATATTTGTAAACAAAGTTTGAAAATAAATTTATCATCATTTTTAATTAATTAAAATGATTTCATTTGAATTATAAAACCATTTAAATCAATATTAACAATTATTTATAAAAATTGCTATTATACTGATAAAGCGATATCAATTTTCCTGTATTTTTCAATTCAACATATATATCTTTATAAAACTATTATAATTCATTTATTATCACTTTATAACTATTTAAAATGAATTATTATCATTTAAAAAACAATTATTTGGATAATTATAATAACTATTGTAACGACCCTGAATTTTTGACATTGGAAATCAGAATATTTAATTGATTTTAAATATCTGGAAATCAGTTTAATTTGAAATTCGAATATCAGAATGAATTTGGTAATTTAATTATTGAATTTAATTTACTGAAGTTGGGTAAAAATTTGAATTTTCAGTTTTAAGCTGATTAAAAATATTTTCAAGGCATGGAAAATTCATATTAATCATACTAAAGATAATAAAGGCTTTAGAATTTAATTTGAAACTATTTTGTTCAGTTTTGAAATTTTATCGTTTAAATCGATATTTAAAAAATAGACTTCCGAGGTACAGTCTCGGAATTTGACAAAACCAGTTCCATTGGATCCATAATATTGTATTATTATCGGATTTCAATTTTCGTAGCATTTGGAATTGTTGTGTGAGCTTACGATATATAAACGCACTGAAATTAAATCAAAAATTTAATATTATAACTGGTCCAAAATGCTATTTTCTCCATACGATCGAATTTGGAGTCAAAACCTTTTCCATTGTGTTCGAAATAGGCGTATAACATTATAAATGCCTAGCGGCATGCCTCGATAGGATATCGAGATTTTGAGTTGCAAATTCATGACGATTTAAATTTGAATTTAAATTGAATATATATATACAGTCAATCCCAGTTGAAATTATCTCACATCAACTCTTTTCCAGAGCACTGTACCCTTTTTTGTCCCATACGCTACCCATTATCCTTAAATCATGCTGTTTCCTTTCAATTTCAGACAGAACGAAATAACTTCAGCACAGGGTAATAAGTGCCGAGTATTTTCAATTCTTCTTCGTTCAAATCAAATAATGGAAGAAAACAAAATCGTTCACTCTTCTCCCTCAGTAAAGGAATCAAATTCATTCGAACGAGAGAAAAAACCAAAACAAATGAACGAAATTCTCCTTCGTTTCAAATCAGAATCAATAGCCGCCGACCTTCCCTTATCGTTCAAAAAATCAAAAAAAAGAAAAAAAAGGAGAGGGATCTCGCGAGCGTGTGGGAAAGGAAATCGATGCAGGGGTTCGCGGCAGATTTGGGCGGTCGACTCGATGTCGAAGGTAGGGTCGCGACATTTCTTTTCGTCACCTGTTCGATCTGGGT
Source organism: Allium fistulosum (assembly GCA_030737815.1). Taxonomy (NCBI): domain Eukaryota; kingdom Viridiplantae; phylum Streptophyta; class Magnoliopsida; order Asparagales; family Amaryllidaceae; genus Allium; species Allium fistulosum. The sequence continues at coordinate 535,659,111 of CM060901.1, read as the reverse complement.
AAAGTTTTGTTAGAGTTCGGTAGCGAGATGTTCGAGTTTCGTGGTCATGGAGGCGACAACGAGGGAAGCAGCGAGAGTCAATTTAGGGGTTTGGCGATTTTCGGGTGGTGAGCTGTTCTCGTGGCGGCGCGACTGCGTGGTGAGGCTCGAGGCTGGGGCTGTTCGATTGAAACAGTGGGTTATGGTCTTTGATGTTGGTGGAGTAATTCGTCGTTTGATGTGAGGTAACGATTTCTTTTTAGTAATTTAACTTGTATAAATAAGTGTTTATATATTTGTAGAAAGAAAAATAATAATACAAAACACCTTTGTTTTACAGTAAGAAAATCACTGTTTCGTAATTACAAGAAAGAAAATAGAAATATTTTATTAAAAGAAAATTTGTTTAAACTTAAAATTATTAAATAAAATCATGGGTTAGTTTAAATTTTCAAATAGAAATTTAATTATTTGATTTTTTGAATATTGATGAATTGTATAAAATTGTTTATACAAGGTCAAAATTGCAAAGAAAACAAGCTGGAACGGAAATGGATTGCAAAATAAAAAGCAAAGGTGAGATCTTCTCACTCAAATTAAATTGGAATTGTAGTTATTGATTGACTGTTTGGATGTGGTAGTATATATAGTAGTGTATATATATATATTTGGAGTTGATGATATTCCGACATTATATAGCTGATGAGATCCTATGCGATGCATAATAGCGGATGATATTATATAAATCCCATATACCGCGATATTCCACCTCGAAGTGGAATGGGTATTTAATTGTTGTGTTAACATCTGTGGATGCAGGGAAACAGGTTGGAGGGATCCAACTGGATTCCTCAAATTGTATGAATTTGTTTCATATGTTGTGTGATGATTTATTGATAATCTGTGAATGATTATATTGATGATTGAATTTGTTGAAGGCTATAAATTAGCCGAATGTATTTTTGGTATCGTTGGATACCAGAAATAAATAAATTGGATTTTTGAAATTAAAGTAAGAGATTTTAAGTAAATTTCTTTTGAAAGAATTGGGTGAATTTAAAAGAAGGAATTTTAAAAGTATAAAGTAGATTTTTAAAATCTTATTGAATTATTTTCAAAATATTGGAAAAGATATTAATAAATGGATTTTGAATAGTATTGTTCGAAAGTTGAAGAATTTATTGAAAATGGAATTTTAAATAATTTGGGAAGAATAAAGGGATTTATTTAAAAGGTGATAAAATTTAGAAATCAATTTGATAATTGATTTGGTATTTGAAAATAAATCTTTGGGAAATCGATATGAAAATTTATTTGGTGTTGAATGAAAAAATTGATTTTTGTATTGAAAATAAATTTGGAAATCGATTTGTAAAATGATTTGGTAATTGGAAATAAATTCAGAAATAAATTTGCAAATGATTTGTTATTTGGAAATAAAACTTAGAAATCAATTTGCAAATGTTCTGTTCTATTGAAAATAGACTTGGGAATCAATTTGTAAAAATTGATTTGGTATTTGAAATAAAAGGAAGAATCAATTTGAAATTTGATTCGGTGTAGAAATAAATTGAGAAATCAATTTTGAATTTGATTTTGTGTTTGAAAGTGAATATTTGGAATTTAAATTCACAATGGAATTTATAAAGAAAAAGGGAAATAAATAATATCAGGAATTTTATTCCGAGTGTGAAAATGTGATTTGAAATTTGTTTTCAAAGAGATGAAGTATGAAAATGTGATTTGAAATTTGTTGTCAAAGTGATGAAGTGTGGAAAATATATATCTTGCAAAGATATTTTGAAATTTAATAATTTGGAAAAATTATTTAGATTGGATGATCTTTGTGAATATTGTGTGATAGTTAAATAACCGACTATCAATATCGGCCTTTGAAATGGCACTTGAATTTGTTTTAAAAACAAGCGCTCATTATTCGGTTTAGCCGGGAGAGGACTTTGTGTCATATAACCCATTCCGAATAATGATACGACGTTGTGGATCGCAATTGAAGATCGGTGTTGAAGACCGGGTATTTGCGAGAACGATAGGATAACCTATTGATTGTCTCTGCACCGAGTAGCTACGGTATAGAGATTCCCTATGTGATGGGAAGTACGATCGGGATTGTGAATACCCGGATTGCAAGGGCTTCTTTTGAACTGCCTTCGGTTCTGTTCGAACATGGAACAGACTTGTATGGTTGTATGTCTGACATTACACTTTGAGATATAAAGCTGATTTCTTTCAAATACATTTCTGTTTGGTGGCGGAGAATTTATTCTCTTAGCTTAACACCCTTCTCTGAGACGTACGAGCTCAGAGGTTATGTAGTTGAAGGTTATCAGTGATATACTCCCAATTTGGTAGTGTGGCATGCTAAATGTTGCTGTGTGTTGCTGATCATTTGTTGATCAAAGCATGGCATTGTGAAAAAGTGTAGCTTTGTGGACGAGACCTCATCGAGCCTCACAAACCGGTAATGGTCGAAACAGGAAAATGCGGCAAGGTTATGAGGGTCGCTCCCTTTAGGGTATGTCATTTCCTTCTGGAAAAAGGTGGTATCATGGTATGGAGCCCAGATGCTATACCGGTGTGGTGGCATCAATCTTATTTACTGTGTGATTGTTGCTTTGTGATCGAGGCGCCTCAGATAAAGGTCGCAAACGACCGGGGGATGGCATACTCAAGTAGTAGTTACCTAGTTACAGAGGTAATCTGACCTTGTGTTGGCAGAGATCCGAGTAGGTTCTCGGGGCGTCCCTCCAGAGGCGTACCCATGTGGCATAGGAAGTTCCTTAGCCTGACCATTTGTTGGAAAATCCAAAGAAACAATACGAACCTTGTACGATTTTAGTTGTATAACCTGCTATGGAATGTCGCGGTAACCTGCTATTGAATATAGTAGCTATAGTAGGCATAAATGTGAAATGCCTATGCTGGCTAAGATTAATATTATACTTTCGAAATGTTTTCCACACTAGACATTAATAACAATATCAACTGATTTTTCGTAGTAAGCATATTTGACTATCATAAGGAGAAATCTCCTCCAATTCTGCGTTTGCATTGTGTGTGTGGCGGAAGGCCTTATGGTAGTTTCATTTTCCAAAAGCATTGCGAAATTCTTTTATTTTCTTTGTGAAAATAACTGTTTTTAAGATCTCACACCAGTCCCATGACTGACCTGGAGTTTATTGTTCTCTTTCTAAACTCTGGGTGCCCATAAATATCTATACGGGCAGCCTAGAGTCAGGTTATCAGGTCATTCTGGAATTCAGCAGTTGCTGTGGAGATCTGGAGGCGAGCTGGATGACGAGACGTATCACTTATATTACTTATTATTCCGCTGTGTATTCTGTATGGGGACAAGTTTTATAACTGTCCATTGTTGTAACTCTGATGATGTATGTATAAACTGATATAGTTCTTTGTGATAAAGTTTATTTATTCATCTATTGTATATTGTTCCTCTGCGAATGTGAGATTCTGTTGTTGTTTCTGTTTCTTTTCTTATGTCTTCCTCTACCTCTTCTTTTTAACCCTAATGATTCGGTTTTCCGGCATTCGATTGCGCGACATTTGATACAGTGGACGTATTAATGTCGACTTTCGAGCGTCGAAAGATCGTATCGTTACAAGTGGTATCAGAGCAATTGGTTAAGCGACAACCCTGACTCTGTTGGGTATTACTCATTAGAGATAGAGTCAGTAGTACTCTAGAATGAGTGTGAGTGTAATAATAGATATGAGTGCATATTTTTTAGTGAATATAAAAATTTGTTTTATATTGTGTTGACTTATCGGTTGATTGTTTATAGATTCTGGTCGGTGCAGCTTGGCCAACTGTAATCGATAGGGATTTCTAAACTCTTAAACAAGATAAACCGACACAGTATTGTTTTAAAATAGGGTAAATGAAATAGTTTTGCCCAAACTATTTTTGTATGGAAAAGAAATCATTTTCCGTAAATTATTATTGTATATGGTTGCTTGGTTGTTAGGAAGAGATAATATTGAAATATTATCAATGCATATGGAAATTGAATAAGAAATAATGGTATAACCAAAGATTTGGAGATTAATTCATTTAACAAATGAAATTTATAGATATGAATTAAAAAGGATAAGGAAATGAGTTCATATACGAATGAGATTTGTAAATGTAAATTGTAAATGTGATTTATAATTTGAAATAGAATTCCAGAGAAATATTTGAAAATAAAATTTAGTTATGGAATGAAATTGGTAATGTGAATTTGTGAATGAACAAATGAGGTTACATTTGTAAATACTGAATTGGAAGTTGAATTAGTTAAATTAAAGTTGAGTTGTGAGTTAAATTTAAAATGGTTTGAATTTGCAAATAAATTCAGGTAAGTAGAAAAAATAAATTGAAATGGTTTCAAATGAAATAAATCGAATGTGAATATGAAATGCAAATTGAATTGAACGAAATCAATTGGAAATGAAATGGAATTAAAATAAATTGAGTTGGTATCAATTTAAATTAGTTATAAACTAGAATGGATATTCTATTAAGTGAATATCGTTGAATTTGCATATAAATGGTTGTCGTTTGACGCAAACGAGGTTATATAAAATTCTATAAGTTAAATGAAAGCCAATAAAATTGATTTTGGAATCAATTGGAAGGGATATGAGTTAGATTCATTTAAAAATGAATTGAATGTAAGGAACTGCATTGTAAATCACTTGAATTGAATAGAAATGATGTGTGGTTTAGTTGTAAGCAACTAAATTTGTATTGAAACTTTATAAATTGCTTATAGGAATTATTTTGAGTATATTACATATGAAAACTATGTGTTTACTATTGAAAATAAGTGAAATGTAAATGAATTTCCTATATATATGTCACTTACGTGTTTAAATTGAGTAAGTACAGGTACAGGGAAGCCGTTTGGCTGCATTTTGGTTGCGCAAAAGGCTAATAAATAAGTCGCTTTGCTTAAAATGCTAATAAAGGTACGCCTACGCAATAAAAATAGAAAATATGAATTGTTTTTGCTTTTCCGACCGAGTGGGTCGATGTGTATATATTTATATCTCTTGTTAAATTGCAAAAGCTCCTCCGTACAAAGGAGACTCCGTCAAAAAATTTCGAAAATTTTGGGAGTTAGAAATTTTTTTGGAAAAATATGGAAAATTTTGTTAACGGAAAAATTGATTTTCAAATTGTAATGGAAACGTAGGAATTGAACTAGAAAATGAAAACCATTGTTTTGGTCGAAGTTAAAAGTTTGGGAAAAAAGTGAACATCGAGTTTTCACCAAGTGAATTTTTGGTTTTTGAAGATAAAATGAATTCAAATAGAATTGAAATTTTAAATTGAATTCAAATGGAATTGAAAATGCAAAGTTGAATGGAAATGAATATATAACTTTGTTAGGGAAGTGGAAATGAATATAATAAATACTTATATTGAACTTAAGAAATGAATGGAGAAAATTCTTTAAGTAAAATGGGTATTGGGAATCGAATAAGTAAATTTGGACATTTTTGTTAAGTAAACAGGGATTATAAAGGCTATAGGAAAATGGAATTGGATTTTGATTTCGAAGGTAAATTTGAAATTGCTCGACAATAAGGTATGTATTTAAAATTTCTGTATGAAATTTGATGGGATTCTGATTTTTCCACTTGGCATTTTGTTTTCTATTGGGATTTGGCAGTCCGTAGGAACATTTTGTAGTCGTACCGAGTTAGTCGCGCAAAGGAGACGCTGGCGAAGTTTTTTGGAAATTTAGACAGTTAGAAAATTTTTGAGAAATTTTGGATAATTTACAATTTGAATTTAAATTTGAGTTTGAATTGTGAAGTAAAATAAAGTTGTTTGAACTTATGAATAAGTTTGGAAAGTTATAAAAGATTAGTGTGTCTTAATAAAAGATTATTCTAAAAAGTTGTTTAAAACTATTTGAATTTGAGAAAATAGTTAATGGGGATTGGATCATTCTTCTTAACTTGTAATTTCGGGACAAAATTCTTTTAAGGGGGGAAGAATGTAACGACCCTGAATTTTTGACATTGGAAATTAAAATATTTAATTGATTTTAAATATCTGGAAGTTAGTTTAATTTGAAATTCGAATATCAGAATGAATTTGGTAATTTAATTATTGAATTTAATTTACTGAAGTTGGGTAAAAATTTGAATTTTCAGTTTTAAGCTGATTAAAAATATTTTCAAGGCTTGGAAAATTCATATTAATCATACTGAAGATAATAAAGGCTTCAGAATTTAATTTGAAACTGTTTTGTTCAGTTTGAAATTTTATCGTTTAAATCGATATTTAAAAAATAGACTTTCGAGGCACAGTCTCGGAATTTGACGAAACTAGTTCCATTAGATCTGTAATATTGTATTATTATTGGATTTCAATTTTCGTAGGATTTGGAGTTGTTGTGTGAGCGTACGATATATAAACGCACTGAAATTAAATCGAAAATTTAATATTATAACTAGTCCAAAAAGCTGTTTTCTCCATACGATCGAATTTGGAGTCGAAACTTTTTCCATTGTGTTCGGAATAGGCGTCTAACATTATAAACGCCTAGCGGCACGCCTCGATAGGATATCGAGATTTTGAGTTGCAAATTCGTGACGATTTAAATTTGAATTTGAATTTAAATTGAATATATATATATATATATATACAGTCAATCCCAGTTGAAATTTTCTCACATCAACCCTTTTCCAGAGCACTGTACCCTTTTTTCTCCCATACACTACCCATTATCTTTAAATCACGCTATTTCCTTTCAATTTCAGACAGAACGAAATAACTTCAGCACAGGGTAATAAGTGCCGAGTATTTTCTATTCTTCTTCGTTCAAATCAAATAATGGCAGAAAACAAAATTGTTCACTCTTCTCCCTCAGTAAAGGAATCAAATTCATTCGAACGAGAGAAAAACCAAAACAAACGAACGAAATTCTCCTTCGTTTCAAATCAGAATCAATAGCCGCCGACCTTCCCTTATCGTTCAAAAAATCAAAAAAAGAAAAAAAAGGAGGGGGATCTCGCGAGCGTGTGGGAAAGGAAATCAATGCAGGGGTTCGCGGCAGATTTGGGCGGTCGACTCGATGTCGAAGGTAGGGTCGCGGCATTTCTTTTCGTCACATGTTCGATCTGGGTAAAGTTTTGTTAGAGTTCGGCAGCGAGATGTTCGAGTTTCATGGTCATGGAGGAGACAGCGAGGGAAGCAGCGAGAGTCAATTTAGGGGTTTGGCGATTTTCGGGTGGTGAGCTGTTCTCGTGGCGGCGCGACTGCGTGGTGACGCTCGAGGCTGGGGCTGTTCGATTGAAACAGTGGGTCATGGTCTTTGATGTTGGTGGAGTAATTCGTCGTTTGCTGCGAGGTAATGATTTTTTTTAGTAATTTAACTTGTATAAATAAGTGTTTATATATTTGTAGAAAGAAAAATAATAATACAAAACACCTTTGTTTTACAGTAAGAAAATCACTGTTTCGTAATTACAAGAAAGAAAATAGAAATATTTTATTAAAAGAAAATTTGTTTAAACTTAAAATTATTAAATAAAATCATGGGTTAGTTTAAATTTTCAAATAGAAATTTAATTATTCGATTTTTCGAATATTGATGAATTGTATAAAAATGTTTATACAAGGTCAAAATTGCAAAGAAAACAAGCTGGAATGGAAATGGATTGCAAAATAAAAAGCGAAGGTGAGATCTTCTCACTCAAATTAAATTGGAATTGTAGTTATTGATTGACTGTTTGGATGTGGTAGTATATATAGTAGTATATATATATATATTTGGAGTTGTTGATATTCCCGCATTATATAGCGGATGAGACCCTATGCGCCGCATAATAGCGGATGGTATTATATAAATCCCATATACCGGGATATTCCACCTCGAAGTGGAATGGGTATTTAATTATTATGTTAACATCTGTGGATGCAGGGAAACAAGTTGGAGGGATCCAACTGGATTCCTCAAATTGTATGAATTTGTTTCATATGTTGTGTGATGATTTATTGATAATCTGTGAATGATTATATTGATGATTGAATTTGTTGAAGGCTATAAATTAGCCGAATGTATTTTTGGTATCGTTGGATACCAGAAATAAATAAATTGGATTTTTGAAATTAAAGTAAGAGATTTTAAGTAAATTTCTTTTGAAAGAATTGGGTGAATTTAAAAGAAGGAATTTTAAAAGTATAAAGTTGATTTTTGAAATCTTATCGAATTATTTTCAAAATATTGGAAAAGATATTAATAAATGGATTTTGAATAGTATTGTTCGAAAGTTGAAGAATTTATTGAAAATGGAATTTTAAATAATTTGGGAAGAATAAAGGGATTTATTTAAAAGGTGATAAAATTTAGAAATCAATTTGATAATTGATTTGGTATTTGAAAATAAATCTTTGGGAAATCGATATGAAAATTTATTTGGTGTTGAATGAAAAAATTGATTTTTGTGTTGAAAATAAATTTGGAAATCGATTTGTAAAATGATTTGGTAATTGGAAATAAATTCAGAAATAAATTTGCAAATGATTTGTTATTTGGAAATAAAACTTAGAAATCAATTTGCAAATGTTCCGTTTTATTGAAAATAGACTTGGGAATCAATTTGTAAAAATTGATTTGGTATTTGAAATAAAAGGAAGAATCAATTTGAAATTTGATTCGGTGTTGAAATAAATTGAGAAATCAATTTTGAATTTGATTTTGTGTTTGAAAGTGAATATTTGGAATTTAAATTCACAATGGAATTTATAAAGAAAAAGGGAAATAAATAATATCGGGAATTTTATTTCGAGTGTAAAAATGTGATTTGAAATTCGTTTTCAACGTGATGAAGTGTGAAAATGTGATTTGAAATTTGTTGTCAAAGTGATGAAGTGTGGAAAATATATATCTTGCAAAGATATTTTGAAATTTAATAATTTGGAAAAATTATTTAGATTTGATGATCTTTGTGAATATTGTGTGATAGTTAAATAACCGACTATCAATATTGGCCTTTGAAATGGCACTTGAATTTGTTTTAAAAACCAGCGCTCATTATTCGGTTTTGCCGGGAGAGGACTTTGTGTCATATAACCCATTCCGAATAATGATACGATGTTGTGGATCGCAATTGAAGACCGGTGTTGAAGACCGGGTATTTGCGAAAACGATAGGATAACCTATTGATTGTCTCTGCATCGAGTAGCTATGGTATAGATATTCCCTATGTGATGGGAAGTCCGATCGGGATTGTGAATACCCGGATTGCAAGGGCTTCTTTGGAAGTGCCTTCGGTTCTGTTCGAACCCGGAACAGACTTGTATGGTTGTATGTCTGACATTAGACTTTGAGATATAAAGCTGATTTCTTTTAAATACATTTCTGTTTGGTGGCGGAGAATTTATTCTCTTAGCTTAACACCCTTCTCTGAGATGTACGAGCTCAGAGGTTATGTAGTTGAAGGTTATCAGTGATATACTCCCAATTTGGTAGTGTGGCATGCTAAGTGTTGCTGTGTGTTGCTGATCATTTGTTGATTATTTGTTGATCAAAGCATGGCTTTGTGAAAAAGCGTAGCTTTGTGGACGAGACCTCATCGAGCCTCACAAACCGGTAATGGTCGAAACAGGAAAATACGGCAAGGTTATGAGGGTTTCTCCCTTTGGGGTATGTCATTTCCTTCTGGAAAAAGGTGGTATCATGGTATGGAGCCCAGATGCTATACCTGTGTGGTGGCATCAATCTTATTTACTGTGTGATTGTTGCTTTGTGATCGAGGAGCCTCAGATAAAGGTCGCAAACGCCGAGGGATGGCATACTCGAGTAGTAGTTACCTAGTTACAGAGGTAACCCGACCTTGTGTTGGCAGAGATCCGGGTAGGTTCTCGGGGCGTCCCTCCAGAGGCGTACCCATGTGGCATAGGAAGTTCCTTAGCCTGACCATTTGTTGGAAAATCCAAAGAAACAATACGAACCATGTACAGTTTTAGTTGTATAACCTGCTATGGAATGTGGCGGTAATCTGCTATTGAACATTAACTATAGTAGGCATAAGTGCAAAATGCCTATGCTGGCTAAGATTAATATTATACTTTCGAAATGTTTTCCACACTAGACATTAATAATAATATCAACTGATTTTTCGTAGTAAGCATATTTGACTATCATAAGGAGAAATCTCCTCCAATTCTGCGTTTGCATTGTGTGTGTGGCGGGAGGCCTTATGGTAGTTTCATTTTCCAAAAGCATTGCGAAATTCTTTTATTTTCTTTGTGAAAATAATTGTTTTTAAGATCTCACACTAGTCCCATGACTGACTTGGAGTTTATTGTTCCCTTTCTAAACTCTGAGTGCCCATAAATTTCCACACGGGTAGCCTAGAGTCAGGTTATTAGGTCATTCTGGAATTCAGCAGTTGCTGTGGAGATCTGGAGGCGAGCTGGATGACGAGACATATCACTTATATTATGTATTATTCCGCTGTGTATTCTGTATGGGGACAAGTTTATATAACTGTCCATTGTTGTAACTCTGATGATGTATATATAAACTGATATAGTTCTTTGTGATAAAGTTTATTTATTCATCTATTGTATATTATTCCGCTGCGAATGTGAGATTCTGTTGTTGTTTCTGTTTCTTTTCTTCTGTCTTCTTCTACCTCTTCATTTTAACCCTAATGATTCGGTTTTCCGGCATTCGATTGCGCGGCATTTGATACGGTGGACGTATTAATGTCGACTTTCGAGCGTTGAAATACCGTATCGTTACAACTATTAAGTCATTAAATCTTAATTTAAAATCATAAATCAATTATTAAATATAAGGGCATAACTAATGATGTCATAAATACTTTAAATTTCCAAAATTAAAATAAATAATTTTATTTCGTATTCTTGTTCGATTTTAAAAATAAGTGTATGTATCCAGCTATGTGCGCGACGTTTTACGATTATAGAGCTGTTTATCGATAAAACAGTTTTCGGTCATTTTATCGATATTCCTGCAAAGTTTGTATTTTCGTAAATAATTGTTCAAAATAAGATTACCATTATTATTTATTGTTCAAAACATCATGATCTATGTTAAAAAATATTACGTTTGAATATTTTTAAAAATAAATATAATTTATCAAATTGATAAATTTGCGGGTCGTTACAGACTTCACCCCTTAAAAGAATTTCGTCCCCGAAATTACACCCCAAACAAAACCCAAAGGTATTTGCCCAAAATATTTATTTTTAAACTTACATTCGTATGATGTATATAGATCATCCGTACGCAGTATCTGATTCGATCTACTATTCGATCCACAACTTTACTTCCGAACTAGTATTGATCCTCCGATCCTCTAGTGCAGACTCCGATCAGGCTTCTTGATCAGAAAAATTCGTTACCCTTACATAGCCCTCAACTATGATAGAAAGCTCAAGTACCTAATCATAAATCCTTATCAATGTTCGCCATCAAGAATCGAGTGATAAATCCTCTTTCAGACTGGTGTAAACACTTCAAAGTTCTGTACTCGAATTTTAGGTCAAAATCGTGTAACGAAATGATCTATGTACCTCATGTGTACTCATTCAAAAATCTTTATGATAACTTTTCATAAAACTTTTATCTTTTAAAAATGCTTCTTTATATTTAATTACTCTAAATATTTATTTCCAAATATTTTTCTTAAAGGAAAATATTTTCTTTAAGAAAAATATTTCATCCCAAAGTAGTCGTTTCAATTTAAAAGATAATCTACCTTTCCAAAATTACAATCAACTTCACTCACTATTATATATTCCTTTTTAAACAACCTTGATATTAACCTATCAAATAATAATTCAAAATTATCCTTTTAAGTTAAGAAAAATTATATAGATTGAGTAACTCCAAAATAATACAAAGGAACTGGGTATTACCAATAACCTTATATCCCCTTAACAAGAAGGGTAATACTTAAGAGAATGTTTACCATTCGAACATATCTCCTGCCCATTTTTAGTAATTTTCGAGCCACTAAAACTAGTTATCATGAGACTTTCCTACTTTTCAAATTTCTTATTCAAAAATCCATTAGAGATTATTTGTTTATAAAATCCATTTTTATAAATCCCTTTTATAAAATCATCTTATATTACTTACTTCCTTTTAGAATTTCATAATTCTTTTCCAAAATACCAGAAATTTAGTTTCTCAAAATTTATATAACATATCTTTCATATCCATCTTCCATAAAATTATTTTATTTGTGTAAAATATATTTTTATAATACATGCTTATTTTATTATCTTATACACACCATATTATTATCAAACATCTTATAGTCAAATCGTGAAACTTAACTCACAAGATGATTATTTAATCAACAAATGGTAATAACTGAATATTATCATTCCCTTAGCCATAAACTAATACACATAAATATCTATATATATATATATATCTTTCAAAAGGTATTCCTTTATACTTAAAATATAATCCTTTTAAAATAGTGTGTTGGTTTGTCTTGTTTAATTGTTTGAAAATCCCTATCGATAACGGTGATCAGGCGTATCGACCAGAATCTATAACCACTCAACAGATAAATCAACACAAAACATTTTTATATCAAATAACAAATGCGCGCTTATATGTATAATACTCTCAAACTCATTCTAGGGTGTTACTAACCCTATCTCTAATGAGTCACTCATTCTAGGTAATTACTAACCCTATCTATAATGAGTCTTACCCCAACAAAGCCTAGGGGTTCGCTCAACCTAAGCTCTAATACCAAATGAAATAACCGGGATTTTCGACCCTCGAAAATCGACACTTATACATCCTCGGTAATATTAATAATGATATAACTAAATTAACTAAGTTTTATAAATAATAATAATAATAAATTAACTAAGTTAACGAAGTTAATAAAATTAAATAAGTGTTGTTAAAATTAAACAAGTTTTACAAAATTAACTAAGTTTAAGTTAACTAAATTTTATAAATAATAATAATTTAACTAATTTAACAGTTTAATAATAATAATAATAAATTAACTAAGTTTATAAAAATTAACTAAGTTAATAAAAATTAACTAAGTTTATAAAAATTAACTAAGTTTATCTTTACTACTAATAATGATAATTCAATGAACATACATCAACCGTGTCTTTTTGAACTCTTCAAATTTCCCTTTCCACGTCTTGACCTCCTTTTCTCTCTTTAACATGCTTACCGAAAACTAAAAAACCTAGCCCCATTATCCTGTATCCCCCTTGCTTGAAAAAGAGGTTGAGGCGATTCCACACCTACCATCTTCTCCAACAAATTGCACAGATTAGGGATACTTGGGGTGAATCCAAATCAAATGCGACTTCAATCCCACTGCCATCTCCAATGAACTGACCAAATGAGGATTACTTTGGCGATTCCAGATCTAACGCCTACCCTACCTTCACTGTGCGATTAACGCTTATGGGTTGATCGATGGTCGACTAAGGTTAGTTCACATATCCGTGATTCTGCATATCCGCTTAATTTGATTCGGTATATTCTGAATTTGGACTTCATTCGTTGGGAAACTTCACTTAATTTTATGGCATTTTTAATCTTTATGACTATACTACATTACATATTAGTTCACATCTTATTAATTTTATGCAGCCTCTACTAGATATATTCTTTGATTAATTTTATGTAGCCTCTTATTGATTTCTACTAACTTGATGATTTTTGGCTGTACATTTCTTGGGAATCTTAAACTCGGAAAAAATAATACGAGGACACTGAAAAAATGATCATGCCAAATTCTTCTATAATAGGAACAACTTTTCTAGATGCAAAGTCAGCTATGGATAATGGATGCATGAAGGTATGAGGTAACATTTATTTTCAAATTTACAAAAAATAAATAATGTTGTTTTAGGTCTTCTAGAGAGTAAAAGTTCATTTGGAATTCTCATACATAGGTCAACAAAATGAACTTAAACAGATCCAAGCCGATGTTACATTAATAACTATGTTCACTTTAGATATCAACATTTCAAGCTTTCAATTGCCATTTATAAATCAGTTGTTACTTTTAGAATTCATTTAACTATATTTTATATCATTGATTTTGTTCATGGAGATTCCCAACCAAAAGTAATGATTCCAACAGATCGTTAGTAGCAAGTGCGTTTGGTTATAAATACTATTTTGTAATATTCAACTAATTACGCAATCCTAAGTATATTTACTATATAAGTGCCTTATTATGCCTTATTTCTTTACCATTTATAAAGTTGTAATATATTATACATCATTTTGTCTTTTACAAGAATATGGTTTAATTTTAGTTTAGGGTCAGTATTATTTGAGCTGTTCAGTTGCTTACATACTCAACTTTTTTTTGCATGTGATTTTGAATTAGTTAATGTCATGATTTTTAGATTAAAAACAAACCATTTTATTTCTATACCCACTGATTGTTAAGGTTTAATTACATCAGTTCTTTGGCTACATGCCTTTTTAAAGAGAAATCAATGAAAGAAAATCATATATATGAATAGTTTTTTATTTCCTTCTATTTCTTTGGTTTCTCTAATTTTGATGTGTTTAATTTAATTAAAATTTATCAATAGATAACGAAACCAGAGAGTTCGGTCTATTTTATTTCAGTTTTATCATTAATTCGTTCTCTAAAACTCTAGCTTTTTTACTATAAGTTTTGTATGCTAGCTTAATTATATATTTTATACAAAAATGGAGTGTACGAAATCAAACTGTTTTATTATTTTAATTCTATTCTATTAATTTTTTCCACTCTCTAACCGGTTTTGATATCCACTTTTGTTTTAAAATTTCAATTGAAAATGGAACCAATTATGCCTATAAAATTAAATTGGAAAGTTTATTTTTGCTATTTATTTTTATATCCATTCGTATATGATATAAACAAGTATGGATTCTGTGATATCCAATTCCTTAGAATTTGCTTCAAATTTATGTAGTGGAAGATTATGTTAAGAATACATTAATTGCTTACACGTATGTTGCTTGAATCTAAACTTAGTTTTCACTTTATTACATCTTTTGGTCATGCCTCATCAACATCTTTTGTATAGAAATCAGTTTTTCTTTATGTTTAAATAATATTTTAATAAAGTGGCAAATATTCCTTTTGCTTCATGCCATTAATTTAATGGTTCAAATCAATTTTTATTTTAATATTTGTATACTAGCTTATGATTGTTCTTTTGATAGAATTGAAGGTTATGAATTCATTGTACTTTATTTATTTTGCTCCAAGTATAATCAATTTGGTACATTTTTTATGTTTTCAAACTTGCTAATCACTAATTTATGTATCAAATCAAAGTTTCATTTTTCTTCTTAGGTTTTTTTCTAAATTTATTTTAGTGATTCAGTTTTATATGATTAATAATGAATTCTCAAAGCCATTGTTCATGTTGTTCTGAAAATAAATTAAGTATTGACTCAGTTCAGCCACATCAATTAAAATGATCAGGTTAACTGATTTAATGCATATAGGAAATAATACATTATATATATGTGTGTGTGTGTTTGTGTGTGTGAACACAAAAGGATAGAGACACAGTTTGAAGTCATGAGAAAAAGTGATGGTTTTGAATCCTATTTTGTAATATTGGCAAGTTCAGAAGGCATAAACATTATTTTATCTGGATAATTTCATTGGAATCTGATGCTTTTTATAAAACAATAACCATACAATTAACAATGACTATTATTAATATGTAAAGACATAATCATACGCCAGATTAAACTTTCCAGGTATATGTAGTGTTAGCGCCAAAATTGGTCACTAACACCCAAATCCATATGAAAACACCAAATCACAGTCACATATCACAAATAGAATGTATGTAGAGAATACGAATGTGAAGAACAGTGAAAATTAAAAAGAAAGCAGTAATAAAACAGGATTTATAGTGGTTCGGCTAACTCTGGCCAACGTCCACTCCAGAAATTTCTTTTCTATTGATATGAGAATCAATTACAATTACAACCTGGAGTTTTTAAAACAATAGCGGCAGAGTAGCCTTAGTGGAGAAGAGAATGGAGAACAGAATCTGATTCCTTTTCTGAAGCCCCACATGCTGTATTTATAGGCAAAACCTGAGTTGCTGGGCTTCCTGAATGATCCGGGCCCATCAACACCAATGCCGATCCAAAAATGACTACCCAAAAATGACGACCCACCCAGAAATGATGATCCAGAAATGACGACCCACCCAGAAATGATGACCCAAAAATGACGATCCAGAAATGACGATCTAGAAATGACGATCCAGAAATGACAACCCAAAAATGACGAACCAGAAATGACGACCCAGAAATGACGATCCAGAAATGACGACCCAAAAATGACGAACCAGAAATGATGACCCAAAAATGACGATCCAGAAATGACGACCCAGAAATGACGATCCAGAAATGACGATCCAGAAATGATGACCCAGAAATGACGATCCAGAAATGACGATCCAGAAATGACGACCCAGAAATGACGATCCAGAAATGACGATCCAGAACTGACGAGCCAGAAATGATGATCTAGAAATGCCCATCAACACCAATGTCGATCCAGAAATGACGACCCATAAATGACGACCAAGAATGACGAACCAGAAATGACGACCCAGAAATGACGATCTAGATCACCACCGAGCCACATTTACCGACCCACTCAGGCCGAGCCACTCGTGATGTTCCACCCTTGACCGAGCCATACTTGCCTTCATACCTCCAATCCTTTCCTAACTCGATACTCGTTCGAGCCTGATCATATCTTCTGCAACTATCGTCTTGTAGCCGGGTAACATTGTTGATTTTAGTTAAATCCGCCTATCCACGGCCTTGCCAAAAGACGGGTTAACATTTGCCCCCCAAAACATGCCTTGCGGTAGGAAGGTGCATTTTGAATAGCTTTAGATCCGTCATCCAAAGTCCATATGTCATCCATAGCCATACCATCTGATCCATAATCAAGTCTATTTTATCCTAGTGCCATTGTCGTATCCTTATTCATATCCGCAACTGCTTTGAGTTGATATCCGGTTCCTATCCAGTAACCAAATCTTTATCCAATTCCACATCCATCCGAACCCAACAACTGAGTTATAATCCATCCATATCCAATAACCAATAACCAAATCCATGACCTCTCCGGGTCGATATCCAAATTCGGGATCGCTCCGGATCATAACCAATCCTTAGTCATTGAAAGCCAAAATATGAATCCGTAACCTCTCCGGGTTCTTGCCAAGCGCACTCCACACTCGACGGCCTATGTTAAGTAATGCCATGGTATTCCTGGTTCGGTGTCCCCGAACGCTGAGTAATGCCGGGGCTTAAGTCCTAAGCCAAATCCCGGTCGCTCTGGACCCTTACCGTGCATAGTCCACACTCGACGACCTGAAATTGTAACCGATAGATAATATGGGGCCTAAGTCTTAGGTCGAATCCTGGTCTCTCTGGATCCTTGTCGAGCATAGTCCACGCTCGACGACCTTTTAGCCAAAAACTAGATAAAAAGTCAATCAGAACCTAATCTGAAATCCAGATTCAAACCAGAAAACCATAAACTCATATCAAAAGTCCAAACCAAAAGGAAAACGTCCAAACCAGAATCCAAATCAAAAAACAAACAAAACCAGGAGTTCAAACCAAACTCCAAAATCAAACAAGAAAAAGCAAGTGTCCAAGCCAAAAAGAAAAAACAGATTTCACAAACCAGAGCGTCACGGTTTATCATCATCTCAGAGCATGCCTAGGGGTTGTCTCTGTCCCCGTACATGAGTAAGTGACTTAGCCGTCTTCCTAAAGTTTGCTACTTATTCCAAACCATCACGATTAGTTGATGACCAACTGACCACCATTCCTAGGCCTCGCGCCATTGTCGTTCAAGGTAGGCGTTGGCTGCTCCTGTTCCACAGCCCCATTCCGAGTTTCGACATATTGCCACAACTGACCATCCCTTACATGCTCCTCGATTATATCCTTTAGATGCCTGTAGCTGTTAGTATCATGCCCATCAAGGTCATGAAAAAGACGGTGCCTTCTCGATGCCCTTTCACGTTCTGAGGGTTCCCCCCTTGCCGGCCTTCGATAAGGAAGGCGATCCCGAGTGTCCAAATATATCTGTTCCAATGTTTCATTCAGTCCTGTGTAGGTGGAAAATTTTGGTTCTCCCCAATGGTACCTCTTCCCTTTATTCTTATCTTTACCTGAGTTTCCACCGGATGGTTCTCCATCCTTAACCATGTTTACTTCCTTTGACCTCATATCCAAACATACATCCTCTTGTCGAAGAAATCTCTCAGCTTCGTGAAAGAACTCCCTGAGATCCATTGGTGGATCCCGTATCAACGATACTTTGAAATCCGAATTATCCCTGACTCCTAACACCGTCGCCATCAGAACCATTGATGGATCCGGCTGGTCCATCGAAGCAACTGCTGCATGAAACCAAGTTAAAAAAGTCCTGAGCGATTCTCCCGTCTTATGCTTTATCGACGCCAGTGTCATCACATTCTTCGGCCTTTTGATGTGGACTCTAAACTGTTTCAAAAACCTATCCACAATTCTGTCCATGTTCCAACTGATCCATCTTCTAGCTGTTTGAACCACATAGCAGTTATATCGGTCAAGTACAGGGGAAAACATCGGGCCATAACCTCCTCTGATGCCCCCAGCACTTCCAGATGCCTTGTGTATCTCATCAAGTGGTCAGTGGGATCTGTCTTACCGTTGTATACTTCCAGAGTGGGCAGCCTGAAATTGGGTGGATTCCTAGCCATCCTAATGTTTCGGGTAAATGGAATTTTGTTGACTCCCTCCAAATCTCTATTTGTTAGGCCTCCGCGAATAGTTCACCTGATAATGTCGGCTAATCCAGTGTTACCTACCAAGGGTTGCCCCCCATCTACATTTCCTAATTGCCCTCCAAGTCCACGAGGGAATTCTTGCACATACTCCTCGTCACATACTCCTATATTCCTGTTGGCGCCGGGCTGCGTAGCGTCATCTGGTATCCCTCCATGGATTGGTCCAGCATTACTTGGTGGTGTTCCCTCGAGTCTAGGTCCATCCAGATTGACAGTTGTTTGCAGATTGGGGGCTACCCCCTTTTGAGCCGCTCTATCTGCTTGTGTGTTGAGTCCTTCTGATCCAACTCCATGGATCTGAACTCCTACAGCTCCCGCTGTTCCTGCCTGTCCAAATTGTTTGGAAAGTGTCTGCATCATTTCCACTTGCCTTTTCATCAATTGCTCCCGTATGGAATTCATCATAACCTGCATCTCATCCCTAGTGATGTAGATTGAGGCTTGATTAGCTCTAGAGGAAGCCTCCTGACTTCCCTCTTGCTGACTCCTTTCTGTCCTCTGTCTCCTGGTTGATTGCTTTGCCATAGTCTTCAGAATCCAAGTTCCTAAGCCTTTAAATCCAAAATCCAAGCTTCAGAATCCCTGAGTGCTAGCGTTCTCAGTGAAAGTACCAAAATGTTAGCGCCAAAATTGGTCACTAACACCCAAATCCAGATGAAAGCACCAAATCACAGTCACGGATCACAGATAGAATGTATGTAGAGATTATGAATGTGAAGAACGGTGAAAATTAAAAAGAAAGCAGTAATAACACAGGATTTATAGTGGTTCGGCTAACTCCGACCTACGTCCACTTCAGAAATTTCCTTTCGATTGATATGAGAATCAATTACAATTACAACCCTAAGTTTTTAAAACAATAGCGGCAGAGTAGCCTTAGTGGAGAAGAGGAAGGAGAACAGAATCTGATCCCTTTTCTGAAGCCCCACATGCTGTATTTATAGGCAAAATCTGAGTTACTGGGCTTCCTGAATGATCCGGGCCCATCAACACCAATGCCGATCCAAAAATGACGACCCAGAAATGACGACCCAGAAATGACGACCCGTAAATGATGATCCAGAAATGACGATCCAGAAATGACGACCTAACCCAGAAATGACGACCCAGAAATGACGACCCACAAATGATGATCCAGAAATGACGACCCAAAAATGACGACCCAGAAATGACGATCCAAAAATGCCCATCAACACCAATGTCGATCCAGAAATGACGACCCAGAAATGACGACCTAGAAATGACGACCCAGAAATGAAGAACGAAATGACGATCTAGATCACCACCGAGCCACATCTACCGACCCACTCAAGCCGTGCCACTCGTGACTTTCCACCCATGACCGAGCCATACTAGCTTTCATACCTCCAATCCTTTCCTAACTCAATACTCGTTCGAGCCCGATCATATCTTCTCCAACTATCGCCTTGTAGCCAAGTAACACTGTTGATTTTAGTTAAATTCGCCTGTCCACGGCCTTGCCAAAAGGCAGGTTAATATGTAGTATATATGAATTAATCACTCTTTTTCATATTAGTTGTTTGGTACTACAGGTTTGTCTTTAAAATTTATTACCATTCACCACTTCATTCACTACTCTCCGTTGAATAATCCTGTAACTCTGCTACAACTTTTTATTCAGCAATGAGTATCTCCATTTATCAGAAGAATTTAGATATTTGTTATTTCCATATTTTCGATCTTTATCTTCTAATTTCGATTTACTTATGAATTTTTTAGTGATTGTTCTGCTTTTAACCATAGGTGATTCTACTTTTTACTATGAAACTTTTGTAAGTTAATTTTGTTTTTGATTATTTAGCATCTGATTTCATTTTATAATATGAATTTTTATAAGATTGTTTTGGTTATTACTTTCAATAGGTATGATTTTATGTCTTTGCTATGAAACTTTCTAAATTGTTGAGATTTTAGTTCTAAGCTATTGCTCCTTAATATATACGATTAACATATATTTATGATTATGAATAGTTTGGTTAAGTTATATTATTTAGTCATAATAGTTGTATAAATTTTATGATATTATTGTAGGTCTGATCCAATGACCTGGACCCTTCTTGGTTTTTTTAAAGGAAGAGGGGATCTAGGTATGAACATTCAAATAATCCTACAGAAAACGTATATTTGCAGCTACAATTATTTACTTAGTGAATATGGTGATTTTTGCAGATTGAAATTTTGATATTAGCCATGAAGTTAGGTTGTTGTCTGATGATATTGTATTTGCATCCTTTATTTCTATCGAGTTAAGGTATTTTTTTTACTCTATTTCTACATTTTCATCCTTTATTGAAATATGACAGAGTTGTTTTTGCTTACAGTTGAGTTTCATACTACCATCGAATTTGGATTTAGTAGTTAATAAGGATGGATAAGATTCCTCGATTGTTGCTTCTTAGATACTGAACATCAACCACTCTTAGGTATTTTTTACACTTCTGCATTGTTTTTGTAGATTATTACCACTTCGGTGATTATCAACTCTAACTTAATACTAATTTCTATTTAAAACAAGATTTAGTGACATATAACACAAAATTGGAGGGAATATAAAGATATTAACAAGCAAATTTAAAACAAGAAGCTACTCAATCTTTTTTAAGTAGATGGCAAATTTAGATTTAGATTTGAAATAAAGAAATATTTGTTTACCTTTTATTGTCTTTTTAGGAAAAAGTGGTGCATATTCTATGCCATTCAACAACATTATTGACAAGGAATTTCTCTAGAGACCATAGGTATTATTGTTCATTATTGTACTTACCACACATAAGTGTTTGGAATGTTGTTGCTATATAAAATGAATGAGTAGGTTGTGGGGTCAAAATTAATTGTTGGTGCTTGTGTCTTAGCATTAACCATATTTTATCTCCTTGCAAAAATATTGTTCATGAATGACCTGCATCAACCCATGTTTGCTTAGTTTATTTGACTTTTACCCAAATCTAATTGCTAAAGAGACCCTTAAACATACTAATTACGTTGTATATTCTTTTACAAGGTACAAAAATAGAGCCACTTCTACTAATAAATCATTTTTAAACCAAAAATAGGGAAGCAAAATTTATATTTTCAAAGTGTATCTTTAGGTTGATCGGTTGAAGAAAACCAAGTGATCTAAAACAGTATCACATACAACAAAAGTTTCAAGAATTGACTGTAAATTTCCACTGAACTTTGGCATGATTTTATGACTCTTGAAGACTCTCTTAATTCATTTGCTATTTTCTATTTGCTTTACCGATCAATAAAATTGGAATTAACCTTTTCAGAATAAATGTGATAATTTATTCAAGTGGAACTCTTATTTTGATGTTTTGAAAGATCGAACCAAAGATCTCTATAATCTCGGTTTAGAGTCCCTCATCAATT
This sequence comes from Allium fistulosum, assembly GCA_030737815.1. Lineage (NCBI taxonomy): Eukaryota > Viridiplantae > Streptophyta > Magnoliopsida > Asparagales > Amaryllidaceae > Allium > Allium fistulosum. Next base: position 535,636,838 of record CM060901.1, on the reverse strand, counting down.
GTCAATTGTTAGTGGTTGTTGATGAAATTCGAACCATTTTTAAAAGGAAAAAATGCAAAACAAGAAGCATAAATAAATTGATTATGCATGGGGCTACCATGATTCGTCTTCTACAGTGTTTTATTGATTGGTTACTTCAAATAAACTGTTTGAATATGCAAAGTAAACTCCCATGTGACATTCCTGTATCATGATAGCTACTTTATTTTAGGATCTTTTATCTTATTTCATCTCATGGAATATATATATATATATAGCAGACATATCCTACTTTGTACATTCATTATATACTCTTCTACACAATATATATGTGTACCGTTTCCAAATGTACATAGATTATGTTTTCTCACAAACAATTGGAACATTGTTGACTAACGTGAGCTATTATATATGTATTCTGATGCATGCAATTTAGTATATGATTTCTTTATTACTGTTTTCATCTGATGAAGGAGACTTAGATTTGGTCGTTGTTTCGACAATTTATCAATTAATGCCTAATAAGGAAGAGGTGATAGTCGACTCTACAGTTTTTGATCTGATGGAACATGCTAAGGCATTGGTTGAATGCTTGCATTGAGGGGTATCTAATAGCTTATAAATCAAGATTTTCGAGCTTTGGACCCAAATTCATGTAGATATTTTCAAGTTTTGAAAGCTAATGAGTATGGGGATTACTTAAGTGTTAGAAATCAGTTTATAAGCTTTATTCTTGATCAAAATAGCTCTTGAATTTCTCGTACTATCTGTTCATATTTATTTTTCTTTCTTCTCCGTTCAAGAAGATAAATATGTAATATAGTCGAACGAAAGAGTGCATGATTATCTACAATTGGTATATCTGCAAGATTCTCGAAAATAATTTATTTATCTTAATATTTTGAATAGGCATTGCTACTGATTGATTCTTAGTTGCATTTGACTTCTGTATGGAAATTGCGTATCTATTGACTAAGCCTATGAGTGAAATCTTTATATGTACTATGTCCTCAGTATTGATATAGTTACTGCACTACTGCTCTTAATAATAATTGGAATTCATATATCCCCTGTATCGTGTGAAGATAAGATACCATCATATTACTATAAATTATGACTATATATATTATAATATATTGATTTATATATATATTATATAGATTGATATAGTATTGTACAAGTTTAGATTTAAATGGAATGTTTCATATATTCTGTGATTTATTTTTGCATTTTATTTTAGATGTATGTTTTGAAAAATATTAATCTTACATTGTCCGTGTAAAACGACCAATTACCATACCAATGCCAGAAGGTTGCATCTTTATTTAGATGTTTGTGTTTTGATTTATTTTGGCATGAACACTAACTACATAAAAGAAACAATGCCAGAAGGCTGCAATAATAAGGATGGAGTAAGTAAGACTATTGTGGTAATCAATACATCTATAATCATTAATTGTTTGTTGAAACCTATTGTAATATTTTGGGCTCATCTATTTTGCATACATTATTCTATAGTTTGGTTAAAGTTGTAATTAAATGAAGAACATTGGTGTGAGGTGAAAAACACATTACACATGTATTACCGAAAGTGATTTTTAAGTTGTAGAACATTTTTTCAAACGACATCGAATGAGCATAATTTTCATCAGACGTGCATTATTTTCGTTAACCAAGCTTTCATTGCACAATTTTTACACTAACTGATCTAGAAAAAACAAGTGCTTCGGAGAACTATTATGTCCACTATTTTCTCTTTCTTTTTTTCAATGCATATTAGGTTGCTATTATATTCCTCCCAATCTGTTGTCTCTGAATGAATAGATGAATCATATTTGAATGAAGGATGCCATAGGTAATAATTTTATTTTTTTTTAACAAGTTGGTGGATGATTTTTGAATTGGTAAAGTGGAGTAATCGGTCTGACCAACTTGGCTCAAGTTTGTGTTATGTATCTATCACAAATTAAAGTAATTCTCCTTTTGTTTTGAGTGTAGATCAGTTGGGTAGCAAGTTGATTACATACTCAATATTTGGTTTGAGAAGATTTTTATTATATTTTGAGCTATAGTGGTTTATTCCATTGGACGAGAGAGTGAAAAATGAACACACGGAATTAAAGTTCATATCAATAACATAGATACATAATCATCACGTACATGGTACACATGTGGACATGCAAACCCATGTAGAAATTCATACAAACACATGGTTAAAGTGGGATCACATGCAAATTCTCAAAGTTCACTTGGTCAATCCAGGAAAAAAAATTTACATCTCCAACGACACTTTCATCCTTTTCATCCTTCTTCTCACTACCCTTATTCATTTCCTCTACCTTGGCTGGAACTTTCGGCTTGAGCTTCTCTACATGGGCACCGGTTTCCTCCACACCAGAGCAAATACAGATGAATCCCCTTCTGTATTTGCTATTATATGCCTGTTTCTATGTCTCCGCATCTAGGTGTATGCATGAATTTGTTTCATCCGGCCCAACCCTGTCATAAGGCAACGAAGACTATTTTTTGCTCACAGCCCACATTAGCTAAAAGAGCATATGCATGTAAAAGTACAAGTATTATTTCCATTTCCAGTAGTATAAATAAACCAAAACAAAGGAAACAAATGATAAAATTATGAATGCCTATAAGTTATTGGTTCTATGAATGTTCTTAAGTTGTCTCGGTCTTCTCGCTTGTTGCTTCAGGTTCAGTTTATATTGACAATGGTACTATCAAATCTACTTCCAAAGGTATAACTATAAATGCATGCATGTTGTGATTAAATGCAAGTCAATCTGGGCGTGCATATATACTCGTAATAATAATAATAATCTCTACTATTAATAAGGAGAATTCAATGAATATGATTTCCATGAAGTCTTTTTGAAATTCGGAAAATACTCCAGTCTATCAACGGAATCTAAGATGACCCAAATGAAAACTACCATTTTAAAATATTAAAATCTAATAAATATATCACATTGTCCTAAATGAATAGGATACATGCATCACTAACCGATCAAAGTTTAATTATTTTTCAAATTAAAACTTATGGAAAAATCCTATAAATTAAATTAAAAATATGTCAAAAAAATGAAGTCAAAATTTGAAACCCAGATTTTATTATAATTAAATTAAAATTCGAATATTTAAATAAATTAAATATTCAAATCCGGAGATTCAAAAATTACGCGTCGTTACATCTCCCCCCCACCTTCCCAAAAGAATTTCATCCTCGAAACTCCAAGGACGGAAAAATATAACAAAGACCAAACAATTAACAAAAGTTAGGTACACCAAAAATAATATTACCCATAACTCTTGTTGGAGGTATGGTGCTTTATCCTATCCATTTTTATTTATCAAATTAAGGTAGTTTCATTTAAAATTCTTAGGTTGATTTTCTAACCCTAGATGAATTTTACCTAGCTACCTAACCTAAGCTCTAATACGAGATGTGATGACCTGCCTTTTCGAACCCGTTTAAATCGCCGAAAAACCTGCCCATTCTAAAACCAATAGATGAAAACTACCATTTTAACATATTACAATATAATAAATATATCACATTATACTAAATGAATAGGATACATGCATCACAAACCTATCAGAGTTTGATTATTTTCAAAATTAAAAATTATGGAATAATCCTATAAATTAAATTAAAAATATGTCAAAAAAATCAAGTCAAAATTTTAAACATAGATTTTATTATAACTAAATTCAAATTGGAATATTTAAATAAATTAAATATTCAAATTCAAAGACTCAAAAATTATGGGTCGTAACAGAATCTCACCACCGGTTTACACCTTCACAGCCATCTCCTTCCTGACTACCTTCAACAGATGTTTACTATCAATTTATCACTAAAACTACCAACAAAACAACTTGAAATAAAAATATTATGACTACCAAAACTTTTAAACTTACAACACACATTCGTCCACTCATTTTTTATATTACATAAAATGTAAATATATCCACCTATTTGATGCATGTATGTGCGGATTATACTAGTACCAATAATAATTATATAACCAAGTTAACTGAGTTTTAATAATAATAATAATAATAATAATAATAATAAATTAACTAAGTTAACCAAGTTGATAAAAATTAACTAAGTTTTGTAAAAATTAAACAAGTTTCATAAAATTAACTAAGTATGAAGATTGCTGTATATTCTGAATGAAATTGATATATTTAATAAGTTGAGCCTGAATGAAATTGATATATGTAATCTTAGTCTTTTTAATCCGAATGAAATTGATATATTTAATCTGAGTCTCTTTACTATGAGTCTTTTTAATCGTTTTCATTTTGTAGTGTGGAAAAAACTGAATATTGACACTATAGGTGAAGATGAACTAAATTTATTAAAGAAAATGGAAAATTTGTTGTCCTATCTAAGTAATTAACCACTACTACGTTGTTTCGCCATTAGTGGAGGAGTAGGGTTGTATTTTAAGGTTGTTTTGAAGCCACTAAATTTATTATTTGTTTTTGAATTTAGCACATTTCAATCCAAGGTGTAAACTATAAAGTATCAAGCCGTAATCTATGTACATTGAATTTAGCTCATGCATCTTTATGCTTGTATATCGTATTTCATTATGTGATTAATGTGTTTTCATTTGTTTGAATGTGATAATTATATGATTGATTGTTGGTTTCTTAATGAAATATGTTAATTATTACTAATATATATATATATATGTGTGTGTGTGTGTGTGTGTGTGTGTTTGTGTGTGTTGTGAACAAAATAAAGTGGAAACTGAACGAGCTAGCACAACGAGGAAAGTCTGCACAAAAAATCAACAATTTTTAGCAGTGTTTAATAAATGCTACCAAAATATGCATGGTGGCAAACAAAAAATGCTACGATAATATTTTGCAGTACCATCAGTGACACTTTTTGGTGGTTTTTATACAACGTTATGATAAAAAATTTGGTTGCATTTGCAGGACGCTGTAATATGTTGCATTTTGGTGAGCGTTTATGGAAAACGCAACGGAAAAACCTGGATTTTAAGTTGCATGTCGTATGATGATGTTCTCTAAAATGCTACCATAAGTTATTGTAGCGTTTTTTATGTGCTACTAAAGGCTAATTTTCTTTTAAGGCCCGTGGGATAGTTTAGAGAGACAAGTACTGGCACAAGGCTAAAACGATGGAAGGATGGATTTTCTTATGCATGCTCGGCACTGACAAGGGCACTAGATACTAGAGGTATCAGTCTTGGTTAGAAAATATATGTTTTATTATACTTTATAATTCTACATTGAGTTCTTATTTATAGCCTTTGATATACTTTTGATATTTATAGGATACCAACGCTAATGATCTATACTCTAGTTGACTTTGGTTTTCAACTTAGTGAAAATTCGAGATCACTAAGGTGCGGGTTGTTGCATAAGTGCAGCTCCTTCGCCTATTTCCCCTTAGCTTTTGTGAGTCGCTTTTTCAACAGCTTCTTTCTTGTTTTGTTTGCTGCTTCGACCTGCCCATTTTCCTAAGGGTGAGCTACTAAGGAGAAGCTTTGGATGATGCCATTTTTCTCATAAATGTCAAAGAATTCTTTACTTCCAAAACACGTTTCGTTGTCGGAGATTATTTTGTGTGGGATCCCAAATCTAGGTGCGATATTCCTAATTACAAAGGTGACTATCTTCTTTGAGGTTATAGTTGCAAGTGGTTCAGCTTCCACCCACTTGGTAAAATAGTCTAATACTGCTACTGCGTATCTTGCCTCTTTTTGGACGTTGGGAGTGGGCATCAAGTCAATTCCCCATATGTCGAATGGCCACGGGCTGGTCATGAAGGTAAGTTCATATGTTGGCAGTCTTAGGATACTAACCAACCTTTGACACCTATCGCATCTTCGAACAAACTCTTGCCCATCACTTAGAGTGGTTGGCCAAAAGTATCCTTATCTCAGTATTTTCTTAGCTAACTTCGTTCTTGTTTTATGATCCCCGCGGTATCCTTCATGGACCTCCCTCATGACTCTAGTTCCTTCTTCCTATGTGACACATCTTAGATAGTGGGTTGAGTAGCCTCTTTTGTAGAGTATCCCTTCAAAGAATGTGAAGTAGAGAGCTTGGTATCTAATTTTTCTTGCTGCATTTCTATCCGCTGGTAAGATTCCTTCTAACAAAAAGCATTTGATAGGGGTCATCCAAGATTTCGCTTCTTAAAGTATTATTGGTGGGGCATGATTATCTTGGATCCTATCTATTTCGTCTTGACTTGCGGCCTCTTGACCCGTTGCTCGCTGAGTTCGCATTAACACTAGAATTCAACCTGCCTTAGAAATGCTAGGCTCAGATAAGTGTCCTATATGAAAATATTTCATTTCCTATGCAACTTTGGTACTTAACAACTTGGTTAAAGAATCCGCTGAAGAGTATTCTTCGCTAGGGATCTATTCTATACCAAAATGTTTGAACTGAGCCAATAACTCATTGGATAGCTCCACATACTTAGCCAGAATTGGTTTTTTGGTTGGGTAGTTTCCCTGCACTTGATTTACAATAAGTTGCAAATCACTATGGAATTTAATATGAGTTGCCTTTGTTACATGCGCCATTTTAAGCCTCACAATAAGGGCCTCATATTCTGCGATAATATTTGTTACCTTAAATTCAAGTTGGACTGCCTCATTTAACTTATGCTATCTAGATGATAATTACATGTTCGATTCTTACCCTATGTTTATTTGATGCACCATAAACGTAGAGTTGCCACACCGGCAGAGGTTCTTCTGTTTCCTCATTTGGTTGCACTGTCGTGTTATGCATTCCATAACTAAATCGACTAGGGCCCGACCATTGATTGTGTTACAGGGGAAGTAGGACATGTCGTACTGATTCAATTCAATGGCCCGCTTTAAGAGACGTCCATGTTTTTTTGGCTTTTATGGTATTGGTTTCAAAGGCTTGTCGGTCGGTACTTTAATGAAATGCACCTGGAAATATGGTCATAGTTTTCTGGCTGTATGCAATAAGTTATAGGTTAACTTCTCTATTTTGGACTAGTTTAATTTGGCTCTAGATAAACGCTTGCCTGTGAAGTATATTGGCCTTTGTGCACCTGCTTCTTCTTGCACTACTATTGCGCTCATAGCTTGATTAGCTATAGCTAAATATACAAATAGATCCTCACCAGGGACTGGTTTGGAAAGCATGGGTGGATTCACTTAATGATCCTTTAACACTTCGAAAGGTGCTTTGCGCTCTTCCATCAATTCAAAGCTTCCATCTTTCTTGATTCCCTCAAATAAAGGAATATGTTTATCAGTAGCCTTAAAAATAAATCTACACAAGGCTGCCACCTTCCCATTGAGACTCATTACATCTTTGGGTTTTTCGGGAACTACCATCTTCCTTATGGCATCAATTTTCTCTGGGTTGTCCTCTATTCCCTTCGCACTCCCAATGTATCCTAGAAACTTTCCTGACTGAATTGCAAAGGTATACTTTAATGGGTTCAATTTCATTTTGTACTGCCTTAGGGCGATGAAAGTTTCTTTTAGGTCCTATACATGGTCAGAGGTTGCCTTGGACTTTACTAACATATCATCGATGTAAACTTCGACGTTCTTTTCCATCTAATCTGCAAACGTCATATTAACTAGCCTTTGATATATTGCCTTTGTGTTCTTTAAACCGAATGGCATCATTTATAGCACTATAATCCCTTGTTGGTGACAAAGCTCGAGTGCTTTGGATCTGGCTCAAACATGGCTATTTGGTTGTATCCTAAATACATATTCACGAATGTTAGCAGCTCATGCCCGCTAGTTGCATTAACTAACCAATTAATTCTAGGCAATAGGAAACTGTCATTGGGGCAGGCGTAGTTGAGGTTAGTAAATCTATGTAGGTTCTATATTTCCCATTCGACTTCTTTACTAGAACTGCATTTGCTTTTCATTTTGGTTAGTACACCTCTCGAATAATCCAATTATCCTTCAATTTCTTAATTTCTTCATAAAGAGCATTGTATCTTTCTTGATCCAGGGTGCGCCATATTTGCCTAACGGGGTGTGCATCAGGATCTATGTTGAGGGTGTGACATATTATGGCTGGGTCAATTCCTTTCATATCCAAGTAGATCCAAGCAGAGATATTATGCGACCTTTTTAGGAAACCAATCAACTTTGAATGTAGTTCCCTACTTAGGTTCTTTCAAATCTTCACAATTTTTGTCGGATCTAAGGGGCATATTTGAACATCTTCCAAGTCATCCACTAGTTCTTGATCATTGATTTTCATTCCCAAATATAGAACCACTTCGTCCTTTACCTTCTACGATTTTGATGAGACAGTAGTCCCTTGAGATAAAGAAGTATCAAATACATATTGTGTAAATACTGAATCAAATTCATCCATTTCAATCATGTGCATATAATTCCTTTTCACTTTCCTCATAGATACTATAGTCGTAGGTTGACCTGTTTCAGTATCTGCCTTAAAACTTGAGTCTAATACAGTTTTTTTAACTCCATTATTATTTTCATTTTTACATAAATTAGAGGAGACAACAATATAATTTCGAACAATATTATTGCTAGGATTCAAAGTAATATTGTATAGTTGCCTAGCTAATAACTGTTCTCCTCTCATACTTCTTACTCCTACGGATGTGTCAAACTTCATGAGCTGGTCCTTCTAAGAAATAATTGCCTCTAGTTCTATCAACGTAGGCCTTCCCAAGAAAGTGTTGTATGAGGATTGTTTATCTTTAACCAGGAAGCTTGCATAGAAATTTTTTATATGAAATATATATGTTATTCCATTCGTGTGAGATTCTATTCTATCCTTATTTTCTTTTTCACCTAACAATCGGGCTTTCCGGCACTTGGATTTTCAGCAAGAGAATACCGAGGATGTATAAAATCGATTTTCGAGGGTCGAAAATCCCGGTCGTTACATTTGGTATCAGAGCTTGGGTTGAGCGAACACCTAGGCTTTGTTGGGATAAGATTCATTATTGATAGGGTTAGTAATTACCTGGAATGAGTGACTCATTAGAAATAGGGTTAGTAACACCCTAGAATGAGTTTGAGAGTATTATACATATAAGTGCTTATTTGTTATTTGATATAAAAATGTTTTGTGTTGATTTATCTGTTGAATGGTTACAGATTCTGGTCGATACACCTGATCACCGTTATCGATAGGGATTCTAGACACTTAAACAAGACAAACCGACACACTGTTTTAAAAGGATTATATTTTAAGTATAAAAAATATCTTTTGAAAGATATATATATATATATAGATATTTATGTGTGTTAGTTTATAGTTAAAGGAATGATAATATTCAGTTATTACCATTTGTTGATTAAATAAACATCTTGTGAATTAAGTTTCACGATTTGACTATAAGATGTTTGATAATAATATGGAGTGTATAAGATAATAAAATAAGCATGTACTATAAAAATGTATTTTACACATATAAAATAATTTTATGGAAGATGGATATGAAAGATATGTTATATAAATTTTGAGAAACTAAATTTTTGGTATTTTGGAAAAGAATTATGAAATTCTAAAAGGAAGTAAGTAATATAAGATGACTTTATAAAAGGTATTTATAAAAATGGATTTTATAAACAAAATAATCTCAAATGATAACTAGTTTTAGTGGCTCGAAAATTACTAAAAATGGGCAGGAGATATGTTCGGATGGTAAACATTCTCTTAAGTATTACCCTTCTTGTTAAGGGGATATAGGATACTATTGGTAGTACCCAGTTCCTTGGTATTATTTTGGAGTTACTCGATCTATATAATTTTTCTTAAGTTAAAAGGATAATTTTGAATTATTATTTGATAGGTTAATATCAAGGTTGGTTAAAAAGTAATATATTATAGTGAGTGAAGTTGATTGTAATTTCGGAAAATAAAAGGTAAATTATCTTTTGTATTGAAACGATTACTTTGGGATGAAATATTTTCCTTTAAGAAAAATATTTGGAAATAAATATTTAGGGTAATTAAATATAAAGAAGCATTTTTAAAAGATAAAAGTTTTATGAAAAGTTTTCATAAAGATTTTTGAATGAGTACACATGAGGTACATAGATCATTTCGTCACACGATTTTGATCTAAAATTCGAGTACAAAACTTTGAAGTGTTTACACCAGTTTGAAAGAGGATTTATCACTCGATTCTTGATGGCGAACATTGATAAGGATTTATGATTAGGTATTTGAGTTTTCTATCATAGTTGAGGCTATGTAAGGGTAACGAATTTTTATGATCAAGAAGCCTGATCAGAGTCCGCACTAGAGGATCGGGGGATCAATACTAGTTCGGAAGTAAAGTTGTGGATCGAATAGTGCATCGAATCAGATACTGCGTACGGATGGTCTTTATACATCATACGAATGTAAGTTTAAAAATAAATATTTGGGCAAATACCTTTGGGTTTTGTTTGGGGGGGTAATTTCGGGGACGAAATTCTTTTAAGGGGAGAAGTCTATAATGACCCGCAAATTTATCAATTTGATAAATTATATTTATTTTTAAAAATATTCAAATATAAGACTTTTTAACATAGATTATGATGTTGAACAATAAATAATAATGGTAATCTTATTTTGAATAAGTATTTATGAAAATACAAACTTTGCAGGAATATCGATAAAATGACCGAAAACCGTTTTATCGATAAACAGCTCTATAATCGTAAAACGTCGCACACGAAGCTGGATACATACACTTATTTTTATAATTGAAAAAGAATAGGAAATAAAATTATTTATTTTATTTTTGGAAATTTAAAGTATTTTTGACATCATTAGTGATGCCCTTATATTTAATAATTGATTTATGATTTTAAATTAATATTAAATGACTCAATAATTATTATAATTATTCAAATAATTGTTTTTAAATGATAATAATTCATTTTAAATAGTTATAAAGTGATAATAAATGAATTATAATAGTTTTATAAAGATATATATGTTGAATTGAAAAATACTGGAAAATTGATATCGCTTTATCGGTATAATTGCAATTTGTATAATTATTGATAATATTGATTTAAATGGTTCTATAATTCAAATGAGATCATTTTAATTAATTAAAAATGATTAGAAAATTATTTTCTAACTTTGTTTACAAATATATGTATATTAAATAAAAAGTGAAAATGTGACCGGGAATCAGTTTCCCGATTTTCAACGGTTTAACTAACGAAAGTTGTTTGAAAGTTGTTGCTACCTTGTTTATATATCATGTACACATATATAACATACAAATGCATCCACTAACATATACATCAACACATATACATACATACATATAACATATATACATTTATATATACATATGTTAAAAATATCCAAGATATTTTCCAATTTCATACTACTTAAGCCTTTTCAAAGTCAACCTAGGACAAACCATCATCACAACACTTGGGAGGGTGGTACCAACATGTGAAATGATGGAAGTGAAGGGGTGCACATGGGTGATGGGATGGAGGTGAAGTGATGTAGGATATTTGTGTGTTTTTGGCTATAAATAGCACCCATCATTTCCATTTCATCACACTATCCACTTCTTCTTCTTCTTCTTCTTCTTCATTCTAAGCTATTTTAATGGCATCTTAAGGCATGACAAAGTAATGCCAAAATATCTCCAAAAAGAAATAAAAACATAAACATATTCAAAACTCCTCAAAACCAATGCAAATCACCTCCTTTCCTCTCCTCAAATCCACGACCACCACCATTTTCCCCATTAGCCAAGAGCATACACCCAAACACATCAATCCCGAGCCTTTAGGAAGAAAGCAAGAAATAAGATGAGAGCTTGGGTCGAAAGCCAAGGTGGTGGGGATGGGTGAGGCCATGAGCACTTGAAGATGGTGGAGTAGCAAGTCATAAGTCTTAGGGCAAGGGAAGATTGGTCGAGCACTTGAGCAAGGGAAACGAAGTGTTTTGGTGATGGTAGAAGTGTATTAGAGAAGTGTTGTGATGATATGAATGTTGGTTGGAAGTTGGTTTGATTAATGGTGGGTACTCAACATTTAAACTTACTAATTAATCTCTCAAGTTAAATGATATGAAGGTTTATTATATTGGATGATTAAGCTTTTGATTACTTGGTTGATTAGATGATTGTTAAAATGGTTGATAACTTGGTTGATAAATGATAATGGAAATAGTTAGTAAATTAATCATAATAAATAATGGAAAAAAATCCATAATATATATGTGTATATGTAGTTATTTAGCCTCTTAATGGTTTTGGAAATATAAAAAGGTTGAAAATGAATATTATAATAATATAATATTATAAAATGATTTAAAAGTGAAAAAGAAATTTAATATGGAAAATATTGGTTTAAACGTTTGAGAATGAATTATAAATGTTTTATTAACATTAAAATTCAATTTGGAGAAGTTTTGATGAATATTGAAAATTGAGTCAAAAATAGGCGCGTCGCATAACGGTAGTTCGCGATTTCGCGCCTTTTAAGTCAAACGAATATGTAGAATGGAATATAGCTCGAAATTCTTCGAGATAAGAATTTTCCAAACTACTATATCCATTATTTTCAAACAAAGAAAGAAAATCGAGAATTTGATTAGTAGATTTTGAACTATGAGCAAATCAAGTTTTCTATAAAATCGCGCTTTGACAGTTCGGTGGCCAAAGTAGCAAATGTTCTAAATATATATATTTTTAAAATGTTTAAAAATATGGAATAAATCTTATAAATCATTTAATGTGTTTTAAAATGGTTTAAGTTGGAAAAATGGACATATGTGAAATAAAATGTTGTTTTGATCAAAGAAGCTTTAATACACCGTTTGCAGCACTTTTTCGCAGCACTTTTCTATAACTTTAAATTATTGTTTTAACGCAACCGTTCTTTTCCAAATCTTTTTAAATATTTTCAAATGATTAATAAAGTATTTTAAAGATGGTTTGAAGGATTTATGGAATGGTTAAATATTAAATGATTTAGAGTCGATCAAATTACTTGACCGTCCTATGGGTGTCAAAGAGGTAGTGTTTAGGCTTGGGTTTGGAAAACCAGTTTCCTGCTCTCCCTGGCTATCTGGACTAGCCCGACGAAGGGGATAGTAAATTTGATTTACTCGGATCAAAATTTTCCAAAGAACAAAGGATATAATTTTCCAAATATACATAACTTGGATTTTATGGAGATAATCTTCTTGTACTCGGTGTTAAAGCCCGAAGAAGAAACTCGTACTATTCGTGAAATTTAAATGGTGATTTAGCCATTATTCCGCCCATAGTACTGGTTGAATACGGGAATTGATATTGAGTAGAATTAGATTATTTCTATAGATTTTGCTCACTTGATATTTACTGGTTTTGGATTAACATCCTAGATAACATGGTTTTAATTCAATCAAAGTTTTGAATTAAGAAATCTTTGTAAAGATTTAAATAAATGATTTGGAATTATTTTAATTTCTATACTTTAAATTAATTGTTTTGGGTTTACAGTAAACTATGTCTTAAATAAAATCGTTTTTGACCCATTTAAAAGTTATGTTTTGGAAATAAGAAATCTTTGATTAAGATTTAATAAATGATTTGGAAATATTTTCCTAAGTAAAAGGTGAATTGATTTGGAATTATTCCAAGACTAAAAAGGTATAAATTTACCAAATGATTTGATAAATGAGGCTTAATGATTCCATATACTGTTAAGAAGATAAAGGAATAATTAAATAAATATATCTCTAAGAGATATTTATGAATGAATAAAAATAAGAATTGAATTGAATGATGATTGATAGTCACATATGAACTTAACATCTTTTTAATCGATGATTGGTTCGGATGAATCGGGGTCGGATTTGGGTAACTCCTATCTAAAAACCACTTTGAACCAATATATACATTCAGAAGTGAAAGACAAGTTGAAGATGGTGATTATTGAAAACCGAAGATCTTCACAGCGAAAGGACTTCTTGTTGACATTCTCTGGGTAACTCCCAATATAGAGATAGCAATGGTCTTATCATGTTTTGAAATCTTCGGATTGTAAGGACTACTCGCTAATAATGGTAGTAGGAGTGCCTTCGGGTTCGTTCAGTCCCAGAACGAATTTGTATGGATGAGTGTCTGACATTACATTCCTAAATCACGAACATTGATTTTTACAAACGTACATCTATGGGTGGCGTAGGAGGTAACTCCTATTGGCTTAATGCCCTTCTCTAAGACATATGAGCTCGGAGGTTGTATTTTTTTGGAATTCAATTTGTGATAAACGAAAATGGCAGTGTGGCATTCAAAGTGGAACCAGTTGGTTAGTTAGAATGTAGCCTCACGAGCCTCACATCCCAGGAATGATACAAGATACTATGTAGTCTAAAGAACACAGATTCGGGCTGTTGGTTAATGTATATGGTGGCATCCATTATGGGAACCATTGGGGTAAAGCATCCCTCAAGGAATTTATTGCCCCATTTATTTGAATATGGTAGTGTTATCCCGCCTTTTGGCAAGGCCGTAACACCAAGGAATTGACTAATAACCAATGACGGCCCATCCTAGAGATCAGTTATACACGGGCTCACTACGGATATCGATGAATTTTATCCGAGTCCGGATCGAGCCAAAATCAGTAGGACATGACAAGCTAAGCCATGGGAGCCAACGTTCAAAATCTTAAGTCAATCCGAGTTCGTATGCTCAAGTTATGAAGGATACAAAATTGGACGAAAATCAGTCACCATTCGACTCGCTCCTTCGACTCGCTCCGGTTCCCTCAGATACCAACTTCGACTCGTTTCTGTTCGACTCGCTTCACTGCCATCTGAAGTACCTATTTCGACTCGCTCCGCTCAGATGCCTTCTTCGACTCGCTCCCTTCAAACCACTGATCAACTCCATCAGCTTCGACTCCATTGCTCAAACCTCCCAGAACTGCCCTTTTTGACTCGCTCGACCAAGTGTTTACTTCGACTCGCTCGACCTGGGCACACTTTGACTCGCTAAATCAGTGAACAATTCGACTCGCTCGAAGCAGCATCCAGGATAGAGTAAGAATCAAGTGCCACGTCATCAAGTCGAGGGGAAGCGAGTCGAAACAGGAGCGAGTCGAAGGAAACAGCCTACCAAAAACTCCATTTCGTATCGATCATATCTCCCAATCTACAAGTCCAATGCTATGTAATTTTCACAGAAGACTACGTGCATGCTAAAGAATGTCCACGCCAAATTTCGACTCCATTGGATGAAATCTTGATCGAGTCGAAATCTGTTCGTGTTGATCACGGATCGGACTGAAACTTCACGGGCTTGGGCGTGCGGACCTGGTCACGTGCCAGAGAGGGTCTCCCGAGATCTGAGCAAAATACCAGCCTCCTACACCTATAAATAGACCCCCAAATCCAACAAAAAAGGGGTTCTTCTTCCTCTTTGAGATCTCCAACGCCCGGACTCCGCCAAATCCAGATCTGAACTCAATTGCTGCTACCACAAACAAAATTCTCTACTGCAAATCACAATTGACTGTTGTAAATCATTGAATTCACTTGTAAACACAAAAGAAAGATCAATAAAGCAAACTACTTCATAGTGGACGTAGGCTATACGTCGAACCACTCTAAATTCTTGTGTCTCCTTGCACTTTAATTATTCTCATTTCTGAAATTTGGAGTTTTTGTTAGATAATTCCTCTTTTTTCATTTAATTTCTTCACTTTATCTCTTCAAAGACTTCCGAAGAGTGTTGTGCCCAATTTTGGTACAAACACTTTGGTGCTTTCATTGAGAAAAACCCATTTTTTCTCCCGCTCTTTGGATCTCCTATCTATATTGGATTGCATAAATCTAAGAAGAAGATCCAGATCTAGAACTTTGAAGCCCTTCCATTCTATTCAGATTTGCAATCAGATCTAGGAAAGGACTTCGTCATTCCATTATGGTGAGCACATGTACCACCTCTACAGATGCTGATCAAGGAGCACGGGACCGACAAAATCCTGTGTAATCACCTCCATCCAACCAAAATGCTGTTGGACCTTCAGATCCATCAGGTCCAATCACTAGACAAGAATTCCAGACACTGCTTCAAGAGTTGACCCAGAGTCGACTGCAGCTAGCGGAACAACTACGTGCCAACACGGAGTTGACTAACCAGCTAAATCGCCAAAGGCGAAGAAGATCTAGAAGAGACCAAGGTTCTCACTCCTCCACAGAAAGTTCAGCCTCCTCCGATGGCCAAACTAGATCCATACGTCCACGGTTAGGTGGAAGCTACACCCAGGCCATGGGACACCAACCTGCTCCGAACCTTGGGCAACCTAGAGCTGTACCATCCGTTAGCTTCCGCACAGAACCTTCAACTCGGGGAGGAGCTGCTCCTTATCATGTTACCGGCAACATTGCTACTACCACCACTGCCGGACGGGGAGGTGATGCTAGAAACCAAGCTGATCCTCAACATAGCCAACGAGAGCAAACTCCTGAACCTTATGTCCTTGAGGATGTTGAACCAAGGAGGCGAGGCACGGACCGTCGACCGTGTCCGGTCCAGACTCGCACTGTGGAACCCGACCACACCTTGGCACAACATGCTCCAAGTGTCCGAACGCCAGATATACTAGCGATGATCCGCCAAATGATCTGTGAAAGTCAGGGTCTCTCTAGTGAAGACTGGGGAATCTCCTGAAGTCATACCCCTTTCACTGATGATGTTTTATATGCTGAACCACCTCGGCACTTCAGGATGCCAGCTTTGCCAGTTTATGAAGGGAGTTCTGATCCCAATCAACACGTCCTGAAATATGAATGGCTGATGAATGCTGCTAGAGCGGATGATGCAGTAAAGTGTCGTAGTTTCCCCATTTCCCTAGGGGGGATCGCTACCATATGGTTCACTCGTTTGCCACCGTGATCCATCTCTAACTTTGACCAGATGGCCACCAAGTTTGTCGAACAATTCTGTATGCATGTGGCGAGGCCAAAGGACGTTAACACTCTGTCTAGTGTTACGCAAGCTCCCGGAGAAACGCTTAGACGTTACTTGGAGCGATTCCATGCTGCATGCGCAGAAATAAGTAATCCCAACAATAACTCTATCCTGATGGCTCTGACTAAGGGGATTGATGCTGATTCCGAGTTCGGAAGTTGGTTAGCTGGGAAACCACCTGCGTCATTGGACCGTTTCTATTCCAAGGCAGCCCAATTCCTGAGAAGGGAGGATGCAAAACAGTCTAGGAAACAGGATGACGTAGGGCCCAACATCGAAGGTATCCAGAGTAACGCCGCTGTTAAACAGTCCGGGGATAGTTCTGGAAAAATTTAGTTGAACGTCCAAAATAAACAGAATCAGCAGAGGGAAAATAGAAACCAGAACAAAAAATGCGATCAGGATCGTGGACCACGGCGTAGAGCTTCCATGTACGATAATTACACTCCGTTGAACACATCATTGGAAAATGTGTATTTGCAAACCTGTAATACCATGCAATACCAATGAGTGTCCTCACTTACAAGACCTCATTGAAAAACTGATACGAGAGCGGAAGTTGGATCAGTGTGTACGGGCGCCGCAATTCGGTGGTGCGGGCCCATCAAACCAGAATCGTGCACCGAACCAGGAAAGGCAGGAAGAACCCGCTCGTGCGGACGGGAGGTTGGTCATCAATACAATAAGTGGTGGTCCTCACCCAGCAGATCGAAGCTGGAAGTAAATGGAGTCGTATGCCAGTTCTATCAGGCATGCAGACTTCGAGTGTTGCAGTAGTTTTGACGAGGGGGCTCCGGCCAAGCAACAGAAAACGATGACGGATGACATCGTGTTCAGAAGCAGAGACGCAGATAAAATCGAAGCTCCCACTATCGACCCACTGGTCATCTCAGCACAAGTAGGTCCCGCTTGGATAAAAAGGATCTTAGTTGACAGTGGAAGCTCTGTGAATATTTTGTTCAAGCGAGCTTATGATCAAATGAAGATGGAAGCCGCAGACTTGAAGCCTTGTCAATCTCGAGTTCATGGTTTCAACGGAAGTGCCACAATTCCCACTGGGATGGTGGAACTGCCAGTAGAGTTGGGAGTTGGAGAACATTAGAGAGTACAGATGTTGCAGTTCATCGTTTTGGACATAGACTCCCCTTACAATGCTTTCTTGGGCCGACCGGCCCTCGCTGAATTCAGAATAGCCATTGCCCCATGGTGTTTGACCTTAAAATTTCCCACTGATCACGGAATAGGAATCGTTCAGGGAGATCAGGCCACTACCAGAGCCTGTTACGTTGCTGAGCTGCGGGAGGCGCAACGAAAAGAGAAGGGAAAGGGCGTAGAGGAATCTCTCTGCGTCCGTTTCACCGATAATTTACAATTAACGCCCTGGTCCAGGCCCGGGCACCCCAGCCAATTCCTCAAGGACCTTGACCCGAGAGAAACTGAAGACGAAGGAGAATCTAAAGAAAGTCAAGCATCCCCGGCCGAACTGACGATCGATGTCCCAATTGACAATAACGATGATTCAAAAATAATACAGATTGGATCTCAACTACGCTAGCAAACTCAAGAGGAATTGGTTGAATTATGCGGGCAAATTTTGACGTATTTGCCTGGACACATTCTGATATGTGTGGGATCTCGCCGGACATCACGAGCCACACTCTGAACATTGACCCGCGGCATGTCCCGGTCAAACAAAAAAGGCGCGGTATGGATCCAGAGAGATCTGCCGCCCTTAAAGAGGAAGTAGAAAAGCTTGAAGCGAACGGATTCATTCGAGATGCGCTATATCCTGAATGGGTGTCAAATCCCGTGCTCGTCCGAAAGCCAAACGGGAAGTGGAGAACATGTGTCGATTATTCCGATCTGAATAAAGCGTGTCCCAAAGACAGTTTCCCGCTTCCTAGAATTGATCAACTAGTGGATTCGACGGCTGGACATGAACTCTTATCCTTCATGGACGCATATTCAGGCTACAATCAGATACCGATGCATTTACCCGATCAATAACATACCAGCTTTGTAACCAATCTGGGACTTTACTGTTACAAGGTTATGCCATTCGGACTCAAGAACGCCGGGGCTACTTACCAACGGTTGGTCAATCGGATGTTCGCTAATCAAATCGGGAAAACAATGGAAGTATATGTAGATGACATGCTTGTGAAGTCACGACTCTCCACCAACCATGTAAAAGACCTAGAAACTATATTCAACATACTTCGGGAGTACCAGATGAAGCTCAACCCCCTGAAATGTCACTTTGGAGTTGAATCCGGAAAGTTCCTTGGGTTCATCGTTAACGCCCGGGGAATCGAAGCCAATCCCAAAAAGATTTGGGCAATCAGAAATCTTAAAACTCCCAAAACTATAAATCAAGTCCAGAGTCTCAATGGAAAGGTAGCAGCATTGAGAAGGTTCATTTCAAAGTCCACTGACAAATGCATTCCCTTCTTCGATCTGATTCGAAAAGGAAAATGAAACTTTGAATGGACCACGGAATGCGAGGGTGCTTTCCAAGCGTTAGTCCAACATCTATCCACACCACCAATACTATCAAAGCCTATTGATCATGCGTAGTTGTATGTATATTTGGCGATATCAGAAAACGCTATCAGCGCTGCATTAATCCGAGAAGAAGACAAGATACAGAAGCCGGTATACTATGTCAGCAAACGATTGACTGGGGTGAAAAGAAATTATCCGAAACTTGAAAAGTTGGCTTACTGCCTCGTCATTGCATCAAGAAAACTCCGACCATACTTCCAGGCACATTCCGTTATTGTTTACACCGACCAGCCGTTACGACAGGTCCTTTCGCGGCCTGAGACGTTTGGTAGGTTACTCAAGTGGAACATCGAGCTGAGTCAGTTTGATATTACTTACACTCCGAGATGAGCAATCCAAGGACAAGTCCTCGCTGATTTCATAGCTGAATTCACCATTTCAGAGGACTTGCCCGAAACCAGTAAATCTCCCGAACATGTCTGGAAGCTTTATACCGATAGAGCATTAAACGACCGGTGTTTAGGCGCTGGTATTATGCTTGAAACTCCCGAAGGTCGATCCATATGTTATGCCTTAAAGTTTGATTTCCATGCGACTAATAATGAAGCTGAATATGAAGCCCTCCTAGTTGGCTTGAAACTTGCTAGAGATTTGAGAATTATCGCAGTGGAAATTTATTGTGATTCACAATTAGTTGTGTGTCAGGTACGAGGAGAGTATCAAGCAAGAGATCGAAGGTTGGCTGCTTACTTAGCTCGAGTTAAGGAAATACTAGACCATTTCGATTACTACACCATCTACAATATACCTCGAGAACGCAACCAAAGGGCCGATTCATTGGCGAAGCTAGCCAGCACAGGCAAAGCTCAGTAAATGGGACTCGTTCCCGTAGAAACGCTATCTTCCCCAAGTATCGACCGGGCGGAAATAAACCAGGTATGCGAAATCGTTCCCGAAAAGGATTCATGGATGACCCACTCAAAAATTACATTGAGCATGGAACCCTGCCGGAACGTAGGAGTGAGAAGAGACAAGTCCTTCGAAAGGCCTTAAGATTTACCATCCAGAATGGACTCATGTACAGAAGGGGGTACTTAGTTCCCCTACTCCGATGTATCACTCACGATGAGATTAAACAAGTGTTGCACGATGTGCATGAGGGAGAATGTGGCGATCAAACCGAGGGGCAAGCACTTGCCAAGAAAATACTTCGCTACGGATATTACTGGCCTACCGTAAATCGCGATGCATTGGACTATGCGAAAATTTTTGACAAGTGCCAGAAATATGCCCGAATCCCCAGAGCTCCTCCTACCGAGATAATGCAAATGGTCAGCCCATGGCTGTTCGCAATGTGGGGCATCGACATCATCAGTGCTCTACCTCTGGCAAAAGGTGGTGCGAAGTACGCCATCGTCACAGTTGATTACTTTACAAAGTGGGATGAAGCCGAAGCTCTCACTACCATTACAACGAAGAAAGTAATTAACTTTGTGGTTCGCAACATCATCTGTCGATTCGGTCTCCCACACACCATTATTACGGAAAACGGAACCCAATTCGACAGTGCTGAATTCAAAGATTTCTGCAAACGATTTCACAACCAAAAGAAATTCTCCGCAGTTGCACACCCTCAAGCAAACGGACAGGTCAAAGCAGTTAATAAAATCATAAAGTCCATCCTGAAGAAACGACTAGAAAAGGTCGGGGGCAAGTGGGTCGATGAACTTCCTATGGTTCTATAGGCTTACCGAACAACCCACAAGACCGCGACCAGCCACACTCCATTCTCTCTTTCTTACGGCTCAGAGGCCGTTATTCCAGTCGTGCTAGAAGTACCTTCTCATCGTGTGACATACTATGATCCAAAGACAAATGCTATATTACTTGCCGAATCTCTTGATCTACTGGATGAGAAGCGTGAAGAGGCTGATTTGAGGGCAGCTGCGCATCGAAGTCGAGTCGCCCGATTGTACAATGCCAAGGTCCATCCGCGAATCTTCAAACTAGGCGATCTCGTCTTAAAAAGAATCTATCCGGTTCCTTCACATATGAAGCCGACATGGGAAGGACCGTATGTTATCGAACGAAGGCTCGGAGATGGCACATTCAAGTTATCGACCGTCGACGGTCTTACCCTGCCGAGAGCTTGGAATAGCGAGAGCCTTCACCGCTATTACACCTGACAGGCTGTCTTTATCTATTTAGTTTACTTTTTTTCTGCAATTTGTTTATGCATTTTGAAATTAGAACTTGTAATAAGGCAACTGACTTTGCCATACTTTCTTATTTCAGCAATAAAATGCAACCTCTTCGAGCCAGAGCTGTGATTTACTTGAAATACTTCATATGACCATCACTATGCACGAAGAGCTAAGTCTCATCATACGGTGGGATTTATTCAAATAGAGAGTGGCTACGACGCAACCAATCACTCCTTAAGTGAAACCCGAGCTCGGGAGCAAGCCATCACATCAAAGTCAAAAAAGGATTGATACACGATAATCCTTCATCTAACTCCGAGTTCCCAGAGTGCGAGTCGGAGTATAAACATCCAACTCCGAGTTCCCAGAGCGCGAACCGGAGTATAAACATTCAACTCCGTATTCCCAGAGTGCGAAGCGGAGTATAAACATTCAACTCCGAACTCCCAGAGCGCGAGTTGGAGTATAAACATCCAACTCCGAGTTCCCAGAGCGCGAACCGGAGTATAAACATTCAACTCTGTATTCCTAGAGTGCGAAGCGGAGTATAAACATCCAACTCCGAGTTCCCAGAGCGTGAATCAGAGTATGAACATTCAACTCCGCATTCCCAGAGTGTGAAGCGAAGTATAAACATTCAACTCCGTATTCCCAGAGTGTGAAGCGGAGTATAAACATTCAACTCCGAACTCCCAGAGCGCGAGTCGGAGTATAAACATCCAACTCCGAGTTCCCAAAGCGCGAACCGGAGTATAAACATTCAACTCCGTATTCCCAGAGTGTGAAGCGGAGTATAAACATCCAACTCCGAGTTCCCAGAGCGCGAATCAGAGTATGAACATTCAACTCCGCATTCCCAGAGTGCGAAGCGGAGTATAAACATTCAACTCCGTATTCCCAGAGTGTGAAGCGGAGTATAAACATTCAACTCCGAACTCCCAGAGCGCGAGTCGGAGTATAAACATTCAACTCCGAACTCCCAGAGCGCGAGTCGGAGTATAAACATTCAACTCCGAGTTCCCAGAGCGTGAAGCGGAGTATAAACATTCAACTCCGTATTCCCAGTGCGCGAGTCGGAGTATAAACATTCAACTCTGTATTCCCAGAGTGCGAAGCGGAGTATAAACATTCAACTCCGAATTCCCAGAGTGCGAAGCAGAGTATAAACATTCAACTCCGAACTCCCAGAGCGCGAGTCGGAGTATGAACATTCAACTCCGAGTTCCCAGAGCGGGAACCGGAGTATAAACATTCAACTCCGTATTCCCAGAGTGCGAAGCGGAGTATAAACATTCAACTCCGAGCTCCCAAGGCGTGAGTCAGAGTATAAACATTCAACTCCGAGCTCCCAAGGCGCGAGTCGGAGTATAAACATTCAACTCCGTATTCCCAGAGTGCGAAGTGAAGTATAAACATTCGACTTCGAACTCCCGGAGCGCGAGTCGGAGTGCAAATGCCAATTCCAAGTCCCCAGATCGCGGACATATGATTGAAACTCAAACTGGTGTGACCAACCGCCGACAAACAAAGGAGGATCCCCGGAGTACGGATATGGTCATCAACGATCGGACAAACGTGAATAAACGCTCCATCCCCATTTGCCTTAAACGCCCATCCAACGACACTAGACTCGGCATGTTAGGTGAAAAGGGTAATCGATGACTGATGTTTTACAACATACCACCAAGACTGGGGGGCAAGACTTAAGCATCAACCATCGACTGAAGCAATGCGACGTCAAAATTCGACTCGCTTCCCGGTCGCAAACCATGTCCACAATACCCGAACTTGGCGAACGGAAACCAACTTCGTTCAAAAACTGAAACTTCACAAGTGAATTTCAGACACTGAAACACTTAGACAAATACGCAATGACAAAAAAGAAGTCAAAAAAGAAAAGTTTCATTTCGATTGATTATAGAAGAAGTTTGTGTACAAGTTTCCAAAAAATTCCTACTAGCAGGGGCCGAACCCGCATCTATACACGGCTAACAAAATGCAAATCAAAATACACCGGGAGAGCATGCCTAATATTTTTTCTTCCTTAGCTTCCTCCTCGGTGTGGACCCACTGGAGCCATCGCCGGTCTTCCTCTTCGAGCCTTTGCCTTTCGATGGTTGGCCTTTAGGCGAGGGCATTATGTCGACGTCCTCCTCCGAACTCGTGTGAATAAGAATACTCCCTACGGGCAGAGTCGGAGGAACGTGATCAATTACAGAAGGTGGAATGGGCAGGCTGGTGAGAGAGACAGTACCACCAGGAGACATCATTCCGAGCGGGGCGGGTCCCGGTGCTGCCATCCCACCTTCGAAGCTACCGCCATAAGCCGCTGCTGTCAGTTCAGCTTCAATCTGAGCAAACATCTCATCTTCGGTTATTGCTTGAGCCTCGCTGGGGGCATCAGCAGTCGGCATTAAAAAGCTTGTAGTAGGATCAGTTCCACTCACGACAGATGACAGGTCAGCGCAAGGATCGCCGTGGCGGCGAAAGAGTTCATTCATCAGCTGCCCGTCAAACATAATCGTACCTCCCTGCAGATCGTCAAGCGGGGCAGCTGTACCCATGATGGTTGCTTCGGTCACGATAGCCTCTTGCATTTGATATGGTTCCTGAGTGGTAGGAGGCATGGCCGGTGCAGCGTCGATCACTGGACAAAGAATAAAAGAACTGTTAGGACTTAACTCGATCGAAGGCTTCGACTTAAGAACGAAAAGGGGAATGTTCAGAATACCTTCCTCAATTCGACTTGTAGTGGCAGGGCGACATCAGTAACTTGCGCGGCAGCCGATGACATCTGCGGCTGATCAGGATTATAAGCAGGAATAGTCTGGGATTCGACTGCAGATAAGGATTCGGGCTGGGTTGACGTTGGAACTTCGAGACTCGCTTCGTGATGGTCAACTCCAGAACCCTCTCCCACTTAAAAGTGCTGGGCGCCAAGTTTCTCCTTCTCATGCAGAATCATCGACTCGTGGAGGACCTTCTTTTCATCCTCAGTCAGAATACGATTCTTGAGTTCGAATTCATCTACGGACTCGCCCTGATGCGCCTCTTTCTCCTCCTCAACCATTCGGCTCCAAGCATTGTGGAGATGCGTCGAAAAGTCATCGAGCCAGGCTAGGCCCCTGTGCCTCAACACATTAGCATTGTAGATAACAAGGAGGTCTTTGATGTCAGCCTCTAGCCTGGACTCGACCAGCTTCACCCTCTCCTCGACCTCAGTCTCCACCTTCTGGACTTTAGCCACCACCGCATCACGTTCATCCCTAAGCAAGATAGCTTGTTCGCACGCCTCCTGGGCTCCGTTGTTTGCGTCATCTTTCTCCTTAGTCATACCAGCGAACTTGGCCTTGAGTTCATTAAGCTCCTTGACCGCCGCGTCCCGCTCGGCAATGACTTTGGTGTTCCGGTGGCCCATCTCCTCAACCAAGGCAACATGTGCCTAATTCAACCTCTCCATTTCCGCCTTCGCTTCGTCGCTTTTTTGGTGGCCTCAATCTCCGATTTCCGAGAAGACTCGGCCTTAGCAGTCAACACTTGGATGATCCGGTCCCTTTGAGCGAGATCAGTCTCCAGCTTCTCAAGTGCTTTGGCCCGCTCAAAGGCCACCTTAGAAGCTTTCTCCACGGTCTTTACCCACTCTCTATACTGGGTGTATATGTCATGAACATACTCATGCATCGTGTTCTCCACTCCAGACGGAATTCTTTTTAGGTGAGGAGGGAAGACGTAACCATCGAAGCAAATATTTGGAAAATCCTTCTTCATCTGGGCCAACTTAAGAGCCCCTTCTCCTGTGGGTTCAGCAGGAACCTGCTCAGTAATCATCGAAGCTGTGGTCTCGACTCTTTGAAGATGAGTCTTAGGTCTAGAAGAGTGAGAAGACGGCCTGTGACGAGGAGGCTCGGGTGGATATGAAGTTTGAACAGGGGGAGGAGACGGAAGTCTAGGAGGAGGAGAGTGTGATCTGGATTGGTGTCTATACTCTCTGTCACGCCCATACCGGTCCTGGTTATAGTAATCGCGATCGCGATCTCTGTCCAAATCCCTCCTGCGGGAATCATAGTAACCAGAAGTTTTTCGGGCGGAGCGAAGATTGCCAAGCATCGATCCCCTTCCAGACATAGTACCTAAAAGATGAGAAACAAAGAAAGAGTTAGTGACTTCCTAAGTTGAACGATTTACAGTTGTGAATCATGCAGTGTAGTGAAGTGTATACATGTGCAACCCCCCGACCAACCGGAAATGTCGGCCGCACTCGTAGCAAGCGACCCGCTCGGTTCAAAAGCACCATCAAGCCCCTCTGTCCCGGCGTCGTGTGAAGACGACACAAAATCCGGGATCGGAACATCATCAAGCCCTACGAAAGGACTCTCCACTTGCGGGGGAGGAGCCTCTGAAATTCTGATCCCCTGGAAAGGTAAAGACATGACCACGGATTTAAATCTCTTAGATTTAGGGTGTTCGTGAGCAGCGGACTTGCCTTTTCTTCTTCCTCCGGAATCCTGAACATCGGAAGGAGTCTCGGCCGGGAGCTCTGTATCGGTGGGCGTTCTTTCTAGATCAACTTATTCGGTGATCACAACTGCGGGTGCTTTGCGCTTTACACGTTTCTTCGGGACCACTCTGTGTATCACTTCCAAATGTATGCTCTGTCTTCGTTCTATCAGCTCGACAGCCCTCAAATTCCTGTTGGTCAGGACTAAGTCTATATGCCTCTCTTCGCCCGGAAACGCTTGAAGAATCCGAACAAGCTCTTTGAAGTACGCGCCATCGGGACGAGAGATTGCGGCTATAGGAAAAGAGAAGTATGTCAGTTTTTGAAGTCAGTTACTAGTATCTCAATGATTCAAGAGAGAAGTGGCAACACTTACGTCTATCCAACCACCGTCCAGCAAATCCAGGAGGGCACCGAACATAGAACCATTCGGTTTTATAATAACTTAGCCTTCCCCAGGAGCCCTGTACAATGTGGCAGCTCCTGGCCGCTTCTAGGAAGGTGAAAGAGGGGTTGTCTCCACGGCTCTTCACATTGAATAAATATCGGATCTCGATCGGCTTCGGCGGTCGAAAGAGGATCTCCATAAAGAGAACGAAGATGTTGTTCAATAAGGCATACCCGTTGGGATGTAGCTTAGATGGAGCTATGCCAAGAAACGATAACATCTCCCTTATATATTCATTAAAGGGAGGAAGTGTCCTGTTGTGCAAGCGTGACGGTTGAAAGTAGTAAACCCCTCCGAGGGATTGTGTGGCCTGTCAGTTGGCCTAGGAAGTAGCACATCGTCCAGCGACAAACCATGCCTTAAGCAAATCGGTCCTAACATATCTTTGGAAATACCCGACGGCACGTAATCTGTTGGATTGAGAATTAACCAAGCACCCGGATGCTCATCCGGAGCTGGCTCTATGACTTCGGCTTCGATAACCGGTATTTCTATGGTTGGAAGAACAGAACTTGGGAATTCCGGCTGCTGAGAACTTGAAGGGTCCATGACTAGCTAGCTTATAAAAAATCATTGTTAAACTGACAAATAACACTCGTGCATCCCCCGGTGTAAAGTGTGTGAGTGTGTTGTGCAGTGCAGTACTATAGATTATTTAGGAAGATCAACCGGATTAAGGAAAACGTGTAAACGACGAAACTTCAGAGTTCAGTCAGAGGGACCATCATTGCTGACCGTCACAACCATGCCATCCAGTTGTTAGCTATCAGACCAAGTTAAAATGTGTTATTGTTTTAAGTTCCAGTTTCATCGACGAACTTCAATAGGCAATCAGGTGGGCGGTGAAACAATTAAGTCCAGTTAAGCAAATCTGAAGATCGTCGGAGTTAGGTGGTCAAAGGCACTAGAGTTTTCAGTATCGTTAAAATTAAACCAATGGTCAAACGTCGAAAGTTCGAGTTCAAGGAAATTATTCAAGTTCAAATTCGAATCGTTCACTAAGGTTCAAGTTTTAACCGATCGTTCGGGAGTATGCAGTTCGACTCGATCCAATACCACGTGCTTCGACTCGATCCAAGACCATGTCCTTCGACTCGGTCCGAAGCAACGTGCTTCGACTCGATCCAAGACCATGTCCTTCAACTCGGTCCGAAGCAACATGCTTCGACTCGTTCCGAAGCCTCCGCTTCGACTCGATCAAGAACTACGCAGTTCGACTCGATCTCCAGGCACTCCGCTTCAAACCATTCCAAGGCCTCTATTTCGACTCGATCAAAAGATATACTTTTCGACTCAATTCGAGGCTATCATTTCGAGTCCATCAGGCGCAACCCCTTCGTATTGATCCATGAATTCAGAGCGCTCGATTCGAAGCAAAACTCCACCATCGATCGATACGAAGACCTTCGCCTCATCATCTCGAAACCCACACTCCATCGACACGAAGCGGAGGCCAGAGAGCGTTCGATCGACCACGACTTTGATTGATTTGATAAGAAAACCCGAACTTCATCGTTTACGCGTAGATTCGTTCATTGATTACCTAGATCTGAAAGTTAGGTTCAAATGGTTGAAGATAGGAATCGAGTCGAAGGCAAAAGTTTTTTCTCTTGAAATGCTCTGGAACGATATGAAAGCAGATGAAGATGAAAGGTAAAAAGTGAAAAAACAGCTAAGTACAAAGTATTTATATGGATTTGGAAACAAAGGGAATAAACGCTTCGTATCCCGATGGATTCGAACATACGTTTCGACTCCCTCTCCAATACGTCAAAACGAAGCTCTCCTTCGTATCGCTTCCTTCGACTCCCTCTCCAGTGCAGCGAAACAAGCAGTTCGAATCCATCAGGGAAGCGCCTTTCGATTCGCTCCATTTCGACTCTCTCAGTTTACAGCCATCAGGAAAGCGCATTTCGACTCGCTCAGGTCACGTCGATCATCGAGTCAAACAAGCGCTTCGTATCCATCGAACCCTATGTATATCAATGCGAAATTCCTGTTCGTATCCATAGTTTCCAACTCCATCAACTCGACATACTTACTTCGCATCCATAAATCCAATGAAAATTATCTTTGATGTTTCAATCCTTCACATCGATTCAGGAGAGGATCGTTATGAAGGAACATTCAAAAACAACCGTCAAGCGTTGTTGCAATGAATTTCACATTGGTTCAGGAGAGGATCAATACGGAATTCAAAAAACAATAAACTGACAACGACTTGAGAACGTGCAAACGTCAACGAGAGTCAGACTAACATATATGCATGAATGTCAGACCAATATTTAATATTCCAGATTTTCAGGAATCAGAAATTCATCTAATAACGATTACAACAGCAAATGGGTAACCACTAGTATACAGCAATCAGTTGCGACAATACATGGTACAACAGTCAACGGTTTACATTATCAAGAAGAACGGTCAAAGATTACAGCTTTCATCGACGAGACAATAACTATTCAGAGTAGAGATGGCAGTATTTCAAAGCACGTCATGTTCCCACAAGACTTACTTTGGGGGGAAAATGTTATCCCGCCTTTTGGCAAGGCCGTAACACCAAGGAATTGACTAATAACCAATGACGGCCCATCCTAGAGATCAGTTATATCCGGGCTCACTACGGATATCGATGAATGTTGTCCGAGTCCGGATCGAGCCAAAATTGGTAGGACATGACAAGCTAAGCCATGGGAGCCAACGTTCAAAATCTCATGTCAATCCGAGTTCGTATGCTCAAGTTATGAAGGATACAAAATTGGACGAAAATCAGTCACCATTCGACTCGCTCCTTCGACTTGCTCTCTTCGACTCGCTCTGATTCCCTCAGATACCAACTTCGACTCGTTTCTATTCGACTCGCTTGACTGCCATCTAAAGTACCTATTTCGACTCGCTCCGCTCAGATGCCTTCTTCGACTCGCTCCCTTCAAACCACTGATCAACTCCATCAGCTTCGACTCCATTGCTCAAACCTCCCAAAACTGCCCTCTTCGACTCGCTCGACCAAATGTTTACTTCGAATTGCTCGACCTGGGCACACTTCGACTCGCTAAATCAGTGAACAATTCAACTCGCTCGAAGCAGCATCCAAGACAGAGTAAGAATCAAGTGCCATGTCATCAAGTCGAGGGGAAGCGAGTCGAAACAGGAGCGAGTCGAAGGAAACAGTCAACCGAAAACTCCATTTTGTATCGATCATATCTGCCAATCTACAAGTCCAAATGCTATGAAATTTTCATAGAAGACTACGTGCATGCTAAAGAATGTCCACGCCAAATTTCGACTCCATTGGATGAAATCTTGATCGAGTCGAAATCTGTTCGTGTCAATCACGGATCGGACCGAAACTTCACGGGCTTGGGCGTGCGGGCCTGGTCACGTGCCAGAGAGGGTCTCCCAAGATCTGAGCGAAATACCAGCCTCCTACACCTATAAATAGACCCCCAAAGCCAACAAAAAGGGGTTCTTCTTCCTCTTTGAGATCTCCAATGCCCGGACTCCGCCAAATCCATATCTGAACTCAATTGCTGCTGCCGCCTGCCACAAACAAAATTCTCTGCTGCAAATCACAATTGACTGTTGTAAATCATTGAATTCACTTGTAAACACAAAAGAAAGATCAATAAAGCAAACTACTTCATAGTGGACGTAGGCTATATGCCGAACCACTCTAAATTCTTTTATCTCCTTGCACTTTAATTATTCTCATTTCTGAAATTTGGAGTTTTTGTTAGATAATTCCTCTTTTTTCATTTTTCTTCACTTTATCTTTTCAAAGACTTCCGAAGAGTGTTGTGCCCAATTTTGGTACAAACCGGTAGCTGGCTTGCGAAAAGTGATAAGGCTACCCGATATTGGTAGTTTAGCAAGTACAGTTCTAAGTGACTTGCTTGAGAAAAGCGATTAAGGCACCGTGGGAATTATGTTTGTTATGCGTGGATCGGAGGAAAAGGCCACTAGTTCCCTATCATGTTGGAAATCCAATTCCAATACGAGCTTTACGGTTTTGATTTTATTCCCAAAATAGTTGTAATGCTTTGTAAACATTTCGGCTACCCCTTTTGTATCATATATTCTGTCCTAGTATATTCCGTTTGACCCAGTCCGGATATATTACCGTAGACTTAGTCCGGGTATTGGTACTAATTTTATATATATTTATTTGAAAAGTGTTTTCGAAACTCATGTCATTAAAGATAATATCAAAGTGTTTTCAGTATAAAGTATTTTGATTTTCGTAAGGTAAAAAGCCGTTCGTGTTTATGAGCGGCATGTTCTTATGAGATACCCTTATTTTCAAAGGTTTTGATTGACATTGGCATGATCCATACATTTAAAATTTCGAGTATCTCACATTGGTTTATCAAGCCTGATCCGAGTAGTTTCAGGTTTAGTTGAAGACGCTTGGAGTTTCCAGAGCAGAGGTGGAGATCTAAATCTACGTATGGAAGTATTCTATTATCCGTTGCATATACTGCATTTGTTTTGTTTGGTTGTCAGCAATTGTAAGGACTGAGATTTATAACTGTCCAAGCTGAATTAAGGTTAGACTCTGATATTGTATTTAATTTTTTTCCCCTGTAGAGAGTTTATATGAAATATATATGTTATTCCATTCGTGTGAGATTCTATTCTATCTTTATTTTCTTTTTCACCTAACAATCGGGCTTTCCGGCACTTGGATTTGCGACACGAGATTGCTGCTACTACTACTACTATTATAAACTTAGTTAATTTTTATAAACTTGGTTAATTTTTATAAATTAAGTCAACTTAGTTAATTTTTATAAACTTAGTTAATTTATTATTATTATTATTATTTATAAAACTTTGTTAAATTAGTCAAATTATTATTATTATTTATAAAATTTCGTTACTTAAACTTAGTTAATTTTATAAAGCTTGTTTAAATTTTACAAAACTTAGTTAAATTTTATTAACTTGGTTAACATAGTTAATCTATATTATTATTTATAAAACTCAGTTAACTTAGTTATATTATTATTATTATTATAAACTTAGTTAATTTTTATAAACTTAGTTAACCTGGTTGATTTTTTAAACTTAGTTAATTTATTATTATTATTATTATTATTTATAAAAATTAGTTAAATTAGTTAAATTATTATTATTATTTATAAAATTTAGTTAACCTTAGTTAATTTATAAAACTTGTTTAGTTTTTACAAAACATGGTTAATTTTTTATTAACTTGGTTAACTTAGTTAATTTATTATTATTATCTATAAAACTCGGTTAACTTATAGTATTATTATTATTATTACTATTATTATAATAAACTTAGTTAATTTATTATTATTATTTATCAACATACAATGAAAATAAGGATAGTTTACCAATGTTTGACGATAAGACACTTAAACAAACTTGGGAACATTTACCTTTAACTTTCTACATGATAAATGGGTTGAAACTCAAAAACAACATAAACAACTTTATAATGGAAGGCTTCATTATTTAATCAAAAAATAAGAAAATAAAAACAACATAGATGATAAAAGAGTAACCTCACAAAGTAGATA
Source organism: Allium fistulosum (assembly GCA_030737815.1). Taxonomy (NCBI): domain Eukaryota; kingdom Viridiplantae; phylum Streptophyta; class Magnoliopsida; order Asparagales; family Amaryllidaceae; genus Allium; species Allium fistulosum. The sequence goes on along the minus strand of CM060901.1, from coordinate 535,604,668 downwards.
TACCTGTTCATCCTCTAGTGGTAGTTCACAGGGTAGTTTTAATAATTTTCTAGACCTGTGCAATTTTGTATACAAATGGAATATTTGAATGCTTGTATAATTCACTAAATGGAATTTTAGTACTCATTATTAAATGGGCAATACTCCATCTGAACATCACTTGCACATAAAAAAGTCCCTGAAAACTAGTACTAATAAAAGATATTTCAATGTCATGAAAATTGCCTCAATCATGATAGGGAGAATGGAAGTAATACTCTCTGTTGTCGTTGTATCCCACAAATATTTTGACAATTTAACTCATACATAACCATATATAAAATGAGAAATGAACACAGTTAGAAAAACATATTTAAAGATTAATATGAGAAGAAATACCTTGTTGACATTATACTTAAGCGAGACTTTAAGGAATATGATAAAGAAGAGATGTCCAAAGGCCCTGCTTCGTCTTGACAACTTCTGTTGTACATGAAAATGAGTGAATTGCTAATATAATTATGTAGAAATGTGCAATTCATCCATGTAACACATTAAAAGGTATAAATATCCCAAAAGTTAAAAATAAGAGAAAATGGAATTTGCAATCGTATTCCCTGTCACTATGTTATAACTAAAATTGGACAAAATTCATCGTCACTAACCCTTGTAAGTCAAATTAACCAAGAGAAACCTCGGAAAATTAAGTAAAGCTAGTTAGTTGTACAATAAGTGTAGAGTGATACTGCTAGAAATAAAGAATAAAACACTTGAACAAAAACAGTTTTAGTTACCTCTTATCAGAAAACTCAGAAACAATAACTGATCTAGGTTTGCTTCTCCCAGAAGTAGTAGATGATGTGGGGTTTAAAGTATCGAGATACTGTGGGCAAACATATGCAGATGTTCTATTTCATATCCTTTCTCTTCCAGCAATGTATTCCAATTGTTGCATCATGTGCTCTTCAAGCTCGGAATTCCCATTCTTGCCAACTGTTAACTATGTAGTAAAATAAATTTCTTAATCAACAGTATTAGGATGACCTGTTTCTTTATACTCCAAATAAAACAATTATTTACACGGAATAAGGTAGTGTTGCATCGTTGATTATTGTGTATGCTCCACTCTTTCTACACCATCAAGTAGATCTAAACTGTTAAAATTTAAACAAAAAAGAGATTCCAGTTAGAACATTCAGAAACCTGAATTTAGTTAAAACCAATTTCTATTATGCAGATCTAAAACCAATGTTCAAACACATTTTTAACCAAAAAATGGTCGTTGTAAAAACATTTTAGTTCAAATACCAGCAAGTCTGTAAATTCAAACTCAGTGATACTTAGAATCTAGTAATGTACAAGCTTATAGTTAGGCTGATAACAAAAGGGATACCATGGCAATAGTTATATATCATGGTACATAAAAAATGAAAATGTTAGAGTGTGTATAAAATTGATTTATTAACACTAATATTGTATCTCATGGTACATAAATTATTACCATAATTTATCTCATGGTACATAATTTATTCATGTAATAATACTGCAGTCAAAGAAGCAAGCGCTATTGATAATATTATTAGCACAATTTCAACCAACAATATATTAGTGTTAATCATTTATTGACCACCATTTATTTCCATACATTCCTACCCAACCAAATCATATATTGGTGAATAACAAAATCCTTAGAATTTCCTTTCTTTAAAGTATTAATAAGAAGGCGTTGATGACCATTCAATGCATGAGAGACAATATTATGCAATTGATGAGCAGGCATACGTCTTCAAAGGAAGTTGACTCATCGTCAGTAAATATAAGAATTTGATTCATCATTAAGTAATAAAATAAATGTTTTATTAATGGACAAATTTTCAACAAAGCCCCTCAAAAAAACTAATTGCAACAATAGGCTCCACTGAAAACTTATTGCAGAAATATGCCTGGTTCTTTAAAATAGCTTGCACAAATATGGATTGCGCAAGCTATTTTTTAAAACAAAAGGCTTACGCATTCCATATTTGCGCAAGTTTTATCTATATAGCGTGCGCAATTCATATTTTTGCAAGCTTTAAATATATTGCTTGCACAAATATGGAATGCACAAGCATTATTTCGGGCATCAAAATTCCAGTAAGCATAGATCTATCCCTCATTTTCCAAAACCTACTCCATCTTCTCAAAATCCTCTCAAAATCCATCCCCAACCCATTATTTTCCCAAATCAAACTTCTCAATTATCTTTTCAACCAAATAGTTGTTAAATTCTATATGGAAGACTTTTCTTCATCTTTACAAAAAAAGGCAATAGTTTATGGTGCTCAAAATGTTGTTCAAATTTTTAATTTTTGCTGTTGTTGAAAATTAATAGTTATTGTTTTTAGTGTTGATAAGTACTAGCTAATGGTGTTGTTACTGTTGAAATATTAGGTAATGCATAATGAAATTGAAAAACCTAGTTGTAAATTGGAAACCTAATAGACATGTTAATGCTTTATTGTTTATTTTAACAGTAGACATGATTGGTTGGAAGATTGACGATGAAACGTTGATGAAACATTGTGATGTACTTGAAGAGAAAATCGGTGTTGCAAGCTCAAGTCATAATGACGTTGATGTTGATCATGTTTCAGAGACATGGTTAGAAACAATATCGCGTAAATTCCATTTGGACCATCAACCTTACACGCTCGTTTACGCAAAGTTGTTTCTAGCGAAAGACTCGGCCGTCCAATTCGCGTTGATGGAAATATTCTGACGCCTCTACATCCAGTTGTTCCATCCATGCCACGGGGGCAACGACCATATCCAAATTATAATTGTGGAGATATGCGTGTAGTGGTTGTTTGCGGAAAGCAAAAGAATGTCGGGCGAAGATTTTTCGGTTGTAGTTTGTACGACGAACACAGACTGAATCCTCTTTAAGTTGAATGTTGTAAGTATTTTAAATGGATTAATCAACCAGTGTGCAAAAGGGGACTCGACTATGCCTACAAATTGCAAGCCAAAATCAGGCATCTCAAAAAAGTGAATGAAGAACTAAGGGAAACCAGCGGAAGGCCAAGATTTTGGTAGTCATTTGGGCCTAGGAGAACGTTGTCAAGTTTTGGTTTTTTTTGAGCTGTAGTATTTTGAATATGAATTTTTGAATTGTTTGTTTTTGTTTTAACCCGTATTGTGTGCTAGTTAATCAGTTGGATAAACAATGAAGTGATTTTGGTTTTAAATGTAATGTAGAGCTATAGTCTTGATTTTATTGGTGAAATATATTGGTTATGTTATTATATTGATTTGCTCGCTTGCTTTTGCTTGAAGATTGATTTGACTGCTTTTGGTTGAAGATTGCCTACAGAACAAAATCTTCTTGGGAAAATAACGTATTAATTCAACAAATTTTTGTTCAGCATTTTGTCACAAAATCAAGATTTTGAATGTAGTACTGTAATTGATTTTGTAGATAATGTCAACGGTTCCAACTATATTTTACTATGATGGAGAATTATTGGTTGATAGTGAGGTAAACCTAGATATGTTGGCGGAAAGAGAGAAGGATTGAAAATAAAAAATCATTGTAGTTTTGTAGAGCTTAAACAATGGGCATTTGAAGTGATAAAAGTCAATTCTGTACAGTATGATTTAAAATTAGCGGTGAAATGGGTTAGAGATGATGGTTCATTCGCTATTAATTTGGAAGATGATGATTTGAACTCTACGTTTTCGGTTTGAATGAGAGTGATAGAAATATATGTTGCGAACGTAGAACATGTTAATGTGGTAGAAACACTTTCATCTGTAATTTCTGGGGATGAGCATGTACCCACCACATAGTTACAAGAAACACAATGGTCGGTGTATCCTTCTGATCTGACAAGTCATCAAGGCGGGGAGTTTACAAATTTATTCCATAGGTATAGTGGAATGGTTAGAGTATCTTCAAGTTAAAAAAAATATGATGCATAACTCTATACATTTAAATCAATTGCAAGCGTTGGGAAAGTGAGTAATATTATACTCTAGCACTTGCATTTTGACTTACGTTCATGGAGTTTACTCTTACCGTTATTTTTTGTATTCGTAATGTCGAAATAAATGCAGGGGAACAAGCATTAATTGGTTGTGCTGACGACAATGATGATGATCATGTTGATATTGCAAACGAGAGCGGAGTGCAATTGGATAGCATGCAAGTAGCTTGTGCGGATGATGTAGATTAAACTTGGATCGATCAAATGGAAGTTAACAATGGTTCTCATATATGCAGACATTGAGCAGGCTGATAATGAAAATGTCGAAGATGAACAAATCACATATGAAGAGTCCTTAGCCGATGATTTATGAACTGCAACAATGATGGTGAAATCGATTATAGAAAATTGTCAATTAGACGTGGAAGTATTTGGAAGAGAATGTGCTGAAAAATGACCACGAGTTGGGTTAATTTTGAAAGTAAGCAGAAGCTTGTTGAACAATTATGTGAATGGGCGATTAAATGTTCAGTTTATTTTCAAGTTCTAAAATCACGTGCAAATCAATACATGGTTCGTTGTGATGTGGATGAAACATGTCCTTGGCGAGTGCATGCTAGCTTATCAGTGAAAAATCTCAAAATTGGTGGAAAATGACAACATATGGCGGCGATCATAATTGATTAAATGCAACCGTCACTCAAACCATCGACAGGCAACATCAAAGTTTATATGTAGCAAAATACTTCCATTGATTAAAGCTGAAACAAATATGACTGCAAGAATAGTTCAAGAGATAATGTCAACTATGTTTCATATTAAAGTGAGTTATTCTCGAGCGTGGAGTGAACTACAGAAAGCAGTTGCAATAATTTATGGAGATTGGGAAACGTCATACACAGAATTGCCAAAATATCTTCGAGCCCTGCAACGTACAAACCCTGGAACCGTATATGATGTTATTCATAGTCGTAGTGTTTTTGATGGTGCTTTTTAGGTTTTCGGACCTTCTATTGATTGTTTCAACCACTGTCGACCTATACTGTCTATTGATGCCACTCATTTATACGAAAAGTATCTGGGTATATTACTAGTAGCTACTGGTGTAGACACAAACCAAGTTGCTTTTCCGTTAGCCTTTGCTATTGTACAAACAGAGTCGTGGAAAACGTGGAGTTGGTTTATTCGTTGCATATGGAATTATATTTCATCTGCATGTACTAGATGTATTGCCTTTATCTCAGATCGTATGAAAGGAATTCCACGTGCTCTTAGAGAAGCTTTGCCGATTGAACATCATCATCACTTTTGTATTCGTCATATTAAAGCAAATTTCTAGAAAGCAGGGTTTGGTATGGATGAGCTACAAAATTTGTTACATGCATGTGCTACGACATCGAAGGTTGTAAAATATAATGAACTTCGAAAACAGTTGAAGACTGTAAATCGAGAAGCCGGTGCATGGATTGAAAGAAGTTTGAAAATTTAGGAATCAAGCTGGACTCTTTGTCACAACTGGGACGTAAGATTCAATAGGATGACAACTAATGCATCTGAAAGCTTTAACGGTGTGCTGAAAGGAACTAGGAATTTACCTGTTAGATCGTTGGTTGCACTTACGTTTCATCGATTGAACCATTACTTTTTCGAACGTCGAACTCAAGGAGAAGAGTGGATGTCACAGCTCACACCGAAGTGGAAAGCATAAGTGAGGAGAAGAATGGAAGAATCAAGGCTCATGTCTATAGAGAGATATAGTTTCATAGAATGGCAAGTGAAAGATGTTCATATGTTTGATTATACAGTGAATATCGATGATAATGTCACCAAATTTTCGTGCAACATGACAACTTTAGATCATTTTCCGTGCTTCCATGTATTAGCAGCATGTTCACGTGGTTCGAGTGTTGCGAATAGAGCGTATTTTGACTTAATCTCAACGTGGTACACGACGGCTAAGTATACCACAGCTTATGCTCTTTTATTCCACCCTATACCAGATAGTCGACATTGGGATGTCTATGAAGGTCTTACTATACAACCACCACAAGTGCACAGAAATTCAGGATGCCCGCGGTCTACTCGAATCAAAGGTTTCATGGATTCGCCATCTTCATCCGGCCATAATAGATGTAGTAAATGTGGTGCTTTTGGCCATAAGAAAAAAAACATGTCCTCGTTGAATTGTATGAACTGTTGTATTCATTTCTTATTGCATATGTTTATTTCTTTTCAATGTAAGAATTGTGTTAACTTCTTATTGCATACGTTTATTTCTTTTCAATGTAAGAATTGTGTTAACTTCTTATTGCATGTGTTTGTTTCTTATTGCATATGTTGGTTTCATGATTGTCCTTGTTGAAATGCTCACTGTCTTTTACAACAGCTAAATATAGCTTGCTCATTTCTGAAATGCGCAAGCTATATTACTACATATAATTTGCGCAATTTCGAAATGCGCTAGCTATATATGCGAATATAGCTTCTGCATTTTTGAAATGCGCAAACTATATACGCAAATATAGCTTGCGCATTTCAAAATTGCGCAAGTAATATTATGCCGTTGTAAAAGACAGAGAGCTGCTGCACCATCCTCCCCAACAGAACCCATCAACATTACATATTCATTTATACGCCAGCACAACCAACAATCTGTCATAATACAATTGAATATCATCAACACAAAATATACCATCCATAATACAATTGAATATCATCAACATTAAGTTGAACAAAATATACCATCCACCAACTTCATAAACATCAACAACTACATTTTCAACTAATGAAACATCAACAAGATATATCGGCCAAACAACAAAATGACTCAATCGTAAAGCCTTCTAATCTCAAGAGGTGTGTCTTTTCTTCTTCTTCTTCTTTTATACGTGATTGGAGTTGAATTTTGGCCTTCGTCAAATGTTGGAACAGGTATTTCTTGTTTTTGAGTAGGACCGAAAATTAATTCTTCTTGTTGTCCCTCCCGCTGTGGCCACTCTTTCTTTTGCTCTTGAGTGGATTGACCAAGATACCAGAATTGTTGTTCTCCTTCATTCCAAACGGGCCATTGAGGTTGAATTTCTCCTCCGACGTCTTTTGTTCCCTCCACTTCTGTATGTGGCTCCCTCCATGCCGTTTGTCCTCCCTCTGCTTCCTCTACTATCGTACGTGTCTCCTCCCAAGTACGTGGTCGTTCTTCTGCAATACGCAAAAGTTTTGCCGGCCTTCTTAATTTGTTTCTACCTAGAATTGTATCGAGTATACGTCGTAGGTCAATACATTTACTTTTCACCTTCTCCGGCTCCATACGACTATCTTCAATTTCATCGACCACATTCAAAGCGCTATATATCCCGCTTACCTACGCGAAATACAAAACATTTTAACAATGAATATGATCTAAAAAATGAATAATCAAACTTTATAAATTAAAATACTAACTACATCATGCTCTAGTGGAGCTCGGGGAATGTAAGCAACCAATTTCGTAGCCGACTTTTTCAAAATATAACTGCGAGTTATTAGCCAATACCAATACTCATACTCGCTCAACGGTGTCGGAGGATTATGTGCTTGTTCGGCACGATCGATTCTTGAATTCCATAAAGCTATACTTTCCTGCAGGAAGTCCATCCAACTAGTGGGTTATGGGTCTAATGGCACTACGGGATCGGGAATGTGTTGATAGTCAAAGCCAAACTATCTCATCACTCGGTCAGGAGCATATAATTCAAAGTCCAAGAAAGGAATCGGTCTGCTCTTGGCAATCCAACCCGCATACATATACTCAATGTTAGGATTCCCAAATTTCATCAACAAAGAATATGGTTCCCAGGTAACGGCGTCATCTGCTAACAAATCCATTTCATTTCGGTAAAATTGTACAATTTTTGGAGTTTCACGCCAACTCCTAGCACAATTCCACCGACATGCGAATGAAAGATAAGGATTTAAATCAGTAAGAATTCTTATAGACCGCCGTCCAATAGCAATATGGGACCAAGACCATATTTGCAACAATGTTGCAGAACCCCCTAAAACTTTTCTTTTTTGTAAAGCAACGTTTGTCGAATCACTATACAAATAACAAAGTACAGCACCACCCTATGAATGGTAATCACAATTTACTAAATCTTCCAGAAATGGTAAAATTTTCAGATTTAATCTACCTTTCGAATGATCTGGAAAATGACGACAACTTAAAAAGTACAAGATGACAGCACGACCACGACGAAGTATATATAAATCCGTCGCACCTTCAGCCAGTGGTCCAGAAAATTCACTTTTAAACAATGTCATTGCCAGCTCACTTTTATACTTTACAGCCTCTTTTGGTGGAAAAATACCAAGCAAATCATGACACAATTCCATATAATCAATATCCAAATTTTGTGAACATACCAGAAAACCGTATGTGCCTAGACCAAATAGAAAGTAAACATCGGCTAGAGTTACCGTCATTTCACCCACTCTTAAATGAAAAGTATTTGTCTCCGGTCTCCATTTATCACACAATGCTGTAATAAGGTGATGATCTAGTCGAATGTAGTCAACTTGCATTGCTTTCCAAAACCCGACAATTCTTAGGTTTTGTTCCAACTTAGGATCTTTGAAATATATTTCTTTTAGCTTGCTTGAATAGTCGCAGAGCTTAACCATTTCTACATCCTGATTTATAACAACGAATTGCAATTAGTAATTCATATTTTCATTTTGGACTAACAATAATTCAATATGTTTAAATTAAATACCTCCATAAGCGCATCATTTTGGCTTCTATGCTGCTCTGGAAGATAAAGAACACTTCTATCTTCGGGTCCGGGAGGCAATCCTACAATATATACATCAACCAATTAATCATTCAAAAATCGATTTTCCATCTAGGGTTTAGGAATGATTTATTACTAATTACATTTTCAACTATGACTACAACCATAGGCGTTGATTGTCATCGAGAGCTACAACAATACTTAGTACATTACCAACAACAATCACTTGTTAATTTAACATCAATTTCAACCAATTTTTTTTACCTCTAATCACCATGGATGAAGAACTTCCTTCCATTTATAGCTAAATCAAATAGTTGCTTCAAGGTTTACTTGAGAATAAAGTAATTGAGAAGTTTGATTTGCGAAAATAATGGATTGGAGATGGATTTTGAGAGGATGGAGTAGGTTTTGCAAAGTGAGGGATAGATCTGTGCTTACTGGAATTTTGATGACCGAAATAATGCTTGTGCATTCCATATTTGCGTAAGCAATCACTACTAGAAAAGGCCTTAAAACCGACAGCCAGGGCCGACGGCTTCCGACGGCCAATTTCCGACGGCTTTCGACGGGCCGTCGGCGGCCGTCGGAAGCCGTCGGAAATCTGCGATTATAGCTCCAGCCGAGAGCTTTCTTCCTCCTCCTCTCCATACGAAAATTCCACCAAAAAACGCCCAAATTCAACCTCCAAGCTTCCAATCCCAAATTTCTAGCTTCCGGATCTTCCAAGGCTCCCTAATCAAACTCCATTACTCTTAATCTCAGGTATAATCTCTTATTTTTGAGAAAAATTTAGTTTTTACCCTAATTCTAGATTTGCATAAATTGATAAATTAGGGCGAATTAGTGATTGCAATTGTTTCCAATAGCGTAATAACGGTTTATAGCATCACATGGTATACCGATTTCATCTTTTATCGTGAAATTGTGAAAAACACGTATAATTTGTGGTTGTTCATGTATATGTAAATTGTTGTGTATGCCTTGATTCGACGATTGTATACGTTATTTGAAATAAGATAAAATGATTGAATGAACTAGGAGTATTATATTGTGCGCGTATTTACTTATGAAACAAAAAAATGCATTACTCTAAATTATAATTGTGTGTATTGAAAAATGACAAAAATGTTAAAACAGCCTTAAGTTGATGTAATACGTTGAATAAATGTGTTAAATTAATATATATTTTTGTAAATGTGAACAGTGAGTAAAACTGTATTTTTTCGTAAAATGCACGCATGTAACTGACAAATGTCCCTTAGAGAGTTTTTGGCCCCGTCTAACGAGTGCTGTACATGATCGTTGTATAAATAGTCATTCTTTTCGAAAAACAACCATTTATATTCATCTGGTACAATGTTTATTGGATTTGTCCCTGTATTGGACAAGTTATGAACACAGTAAGCATTTACATTTTGTATACTACTTCGTCTCAAACGGTTCATAAAATTTCGGCCTAACTTTTCTTTTTTGTTTCCTGCGTACACGCATTTGTGTACAATGCATGGAACAAAAGGGAAATGCAGCCGAAATTTTGTTGAATCGTTTGAGACGAAGTAATATACGAAATGTAAATGCTTACAGTGTTTGTAATGGGAAGTAGGATGCCTGACCAATGAAAAAAAAATTATATATATTTTTAAATCGTTACGTTAAAAAATAAAATGTGCCCTATGTGAAAATATTTTTAAATTTGTGAAGTTGTTCTTTAAATTCAAAATATTATACGACCATGAAAATAATCTTTTTCGAATTTGTATTCTTCAAAATAAATATTAAATTTTGAACTTCTCATTTTGTCAAATAGGAAAAATGATTGATTATTTTGTTGATCGGAGGAGATGGATGTACCAAAGAAAAAAACTGAGGGGCTCAATAAAAGAAGATTTTTATAATGGTATTAACGTGTTTGTTGAATTCGCTTTAAGTAATAACGGAAATGATCCAGAAATTCGTTGTCTGTGTAGTAGGTGTAGACATTTGAAGTATTTGTTACCAGATATTGTGAAAGTTCATTTGTGCCAACACGGTTTCGCACCCGAATATTATGTTTGGGATAGGCATGGTGAAGTTGTAGCAAATACTTCTGTAGAGTCTGAAAGTGTCGTTAACGAAATAGTTTCAACGACCCGTATAGAAAATATGGTCGAAGATGCAGCACGATCAATGTTTCCTATGGTTGAAGTTGACGACGATGATGGAAATGTTGAAGAACCAAATATTGAAGCTAAAAAATTTATGATTTACTAGATGCAGCTAAGAAACCTATTTGGGATGGTTGTTAAAGCGGCACTCAGCTGTCAGTAATCGCAGAATACATTGCGATGAAGTCAAAATACAACATCATTGAAGCTGGGTTTACGGCTGTTGTACAAGCTGCAAAAAGACATATGCCGCCCGATAATCTAATGTGTGAAAATCACTACGAAGTTAAACAACTTATGTCGGCTTTTGGTTTACCGTATCAGAAAATAAATACATGTTTAAAAGGATGCATGTTGTTTTGGAAAGAAGACGCAAACCATAGAAATTGTAAAGTTTGTAACCAGGAGAGATACAAACCAAGAAAAAGAAGGGGAAGGAAGTTCCATACAAGCGTATGCACTACTTACCCATAACTCCAAGATTTCAAAGATTATATGCATCTTCTGTAACTGCGTCTAATATGAGGTGGCGTAGCGTGAGAACGGAGGAAGAGGATACGTTGACACATCCGGCCGATGGAGAAGCATGGAAGCATTTCGATAAAACGTATCCAAATTTTGCAGCGGAGAGTCGAAATGTTAGATTAGGATTATGTACAGACGAGTTTTCTCCATTTTCTTAATTTGGTTCTAAATATTCATCCTGGCCCATTATCGTCACACCGTATAATTTACCTCCATGGATGTGTATGAAAACGCAATATATGTTTCTTACTGTTGTCGTTCCTGGCCCCGATGATCCGACACAAGGAATCGATGTATATTTACAACCGTTGATTGAGGAGTTAAAAATACTGTAGAACGAAGGAGTAGAAACATACGATGTGTCCAAGAAGAAAAATTTTCATATGTTTGCTTCTTTGTTGTGGACTATAAGTGATTTTCCTGCCTATGCAATGCTTTCGGGATGGAGTACTGCCGGTCGTCTAGCATGTCCATATTGCATGGATGAAACACGAGCGTTTTCTTTACCTCATGGTAAGAAAATTTCATGGTTTGACTGTCATCGATATTTTCTCCATGTAAATCATCCCTTCAGAGGAGACAAGAAAAACTTTTTAGCTAATAGAGTAGAAACCAAACAACCACCGACGATATGGTCAAGCGAAGACATATATGAACTTGTTAAGGACTATCCAAAGATATATGAAACTGGCGAGCAAACAGAAATTGAAGGCAAATCAGTTGTTCATAACTGGTGCAAACAAACTATTTTTTGGGAGTTGCCGTATTGGAAACATCTTCTGCTTCGCCATAACATAGATGTGATGCACAATGAGAAAAATGTATTTAATAATGTTTTTAACACAATTTTGAATGTGAAAGGGAAGACGAAGGATGATTTGAAATCAAGACGTGATATAGAAGAATTATGCGAACGTCCCGAGCTTCATATGAAACCAAATGACAGTAAAAAAAACCAAAGCATGTTACGAATTAGATAATAATCAAGTTAAAACTGTGTTAAAATGGGTGAGAAGGTTAAGATTTCCTGATGGGATATCATCAAATCTTCGTAGATGTGTTGACTTTAAAAATGGTAGATTGAGCGAGATGGAAAGTCACGACTGTCACATAATGATGGAAAAATTATTTCCCGTAATGTTCAAAAAACTACTGTCGTTAAAAGTTTGGAAGGTAATAACGGAGCTTAGTATGTTTTACATAGAGCTTTGTTCGACTACTTTAAAAGTGCAACGTTTACGTAAACTTGAAGTGGACATTCCTACATTGCTTTGCAAATTAGAGAAAATATTTCCTCCAGGTTTTTTTAATGTGATGGAACATTTACCTGTTCATCTCCCATCTGAAGCACGACTTCGAGGTCCTGTCCAATATGGATGGATGTATCCATTTGAGAGGTATGTAATATGTTATAACGTAATTTAATTGCATTTGAAAGATGGAGTTAATATAAATTAATTTTGCATAGATATTTGAATCATCTGAAGAAAAAAGTGAGGCAAAAAGCACGAGTTGAAGGTTCGATATGTAAATCTTACATCGAAGAAGAAGCTTCGTTCTTTTTCTCTCACTATTTCAGTGACCATGTGAATATTTCATTTCAAAGTGTTCCTCGTAATGACGAAGGCGACGAACAAGAGTCCTCTCAAGCAATGTTATCTATTTTTAGACAACATGGTATGCCTTTTGGAAAATGTGTAGAAATATGGCTAGACGATAGAGATCTTCATGTAGCACACACCTATATTCTTCTAAATTATGCCGAGGTTGCACCGTTTGTTAGGTAATCTGAAATAATAATTTGTGTTTTATTCTTTTCTATAATGCATGCGCATGTATAACCTAATGTAATAATTTGTTTATATAAACAGTGTTTATGAACGTGAACATCTGAACGGAGATATCAGTAAAGAATTTTCCGGTTGGTTTTCAAATTACGTTTATGAACCGAGAAATTGTGTTGTTGACGAAGAGTTGAAACATCTTGCGATGAGACCAAAAAGAGCAGTCAAGACATATCCAATATATTTCGTCAATGGATATAAATTTAACACCAAATAATACGATGCAGAAAAATTAACAAATAATACTGGTGTATTTGTTAAAGGTAGTGACGATCCAGAAAATCACTTAAATGATTTTTATGGCGTTTTAACACAAATTTTGCAACTGACATATTTCTCACGACCTACAGAGGAGGTGTTTCTATTTAGATGCAATTGGTTTAGCAATGTTCCAGGTTCTGGAATTAATGTGCACAAGGATTATAATCTAATCGAAATAAAGCATACGTCGCACTATCACAAGTATGATCCTTTTGTACTAGCCAAACAAGCATTGCAAGTTTATTACGCTCCTTATCCGTCTCTAAAAAGAGATAAAGCAGATTGGTCTGCAGTTTTTAAAACAAAGGCCAGATTCACATTCGCTGGGAAGAATATTCCGGACGAACAAGCTTATCAGGCAGATCTCGAGCAAAATAATGATATAATAATTACAGACGATCATACAGATTTTGGTCCTTTGATCGATGAATCAAATGTTTTGGTAGAAGCATTTGACAGCGCAGAGGAAAATATCGTCGAAAACGAGACCGAATCTGAATCAGAAGACGATGATAACTGATATAAATCTGAATCTGTTTTTTTGCAATTGATATAACTATGTTGAATTCTTGATGTATTATGAAATTGATGTAACTATGAAACCAAATCCGATTACTATTGTTTACATGTTTTATGTTATTTCCATTTGTCATTTATTTAGCAATTTTTATTAAAAATGCAATGAACTCTGCTTATCGTTGGAAGAGTACACCCATTATGAATCAGGTATAACACACTTCCATTTCTATTTCCATTTCAATCATTAATTAAGCAATTTATACCGTTGATGTCATTTTCATATGAAATATATTTCATTATCATGTTATTATTGTCTTATATAATGATGTGTATATGTCACAGGTTTAGCATTATGTCAAATAGAGGTAGGAGCTCTTCACGATCGTTAGGAGACGATGGCAGTGGCCCATCGCAAGAGCCACAGCGTCCAGTAGTATCGTTAGTTCCTAGAGCAGATGGGTAAGAATTAAATTTTATTCAGCATCTTATTTTTTTTATGATATACGTACATATCTATATCGTACTTAAAAAACAGGGGGTTCGACCTACTTCCCTCTAAGATTGTGCTGGACGTCTCTAGAGTTGCTTATCGCAGTAGGATCAGTGCTTGTTGGCCGAAGTGGGATAGCATCCCTCCTCACATCATAGAGTGCATATGGCAGGATGTCTTAGTATGTATATTTTTCTGTTTTCCATTTTTAATTCGTTTTTGTCGTTTTCCTACTGTTTATCGTTTAAAGTGTAATTTTTTTTAACACAGGCTGAGATAGACATCCAGACAGACGATGTGATGCTGGCACGAGGATACTGGATGAAGAAAATGCGCAAGAACTACAGGGACACGATATCGGAGATTAAGAAATCTGGTAAGAAACCACGGTGGATGGGAGAGAGCGTGTGGCAAGCTTGGTTGAGATACTGGGAGACGGACGAGGCGAAGGCAAGTATACTAATTTTTTTTGAATTATTAATTTAACGTGATCGAAAAATAATATATCAAATTTTGAATGTACAGGCAGAGTCAGATAGAAACTCCACAAATAGAAATAAGAATCCCGTCACTCATCGCGGAGGATCGAAGTCGTTTCAGCAATATCGGCAGGAGTTGGTAAATTTACTGAATAATAAATGTAAATAGTTTATGCTATATGATTTTAAATGTATAATAATTGTATGTAACGATCAACTTCAGGAATCCGAGGCACATGGTCCTGTCAGCTATATGGACGTGTTCACCCGTACGCATGTTGTCGAACATGTTAATTCAGACGGGACCGTTTCGTATACATGGCAGGACGATAAATCCAGCAAAAGTCATGTAAACATATTTCATTTTATTCAGTATTAGTAATTGTTTTAACTGTTAAACTATAATGATATAAGATATGATATTATATTAATTTGTTAATGCAGGAGAAGTTTATGGAGCAGCGGCAGAAACTCCTTACTGATACGGGTTGAGATCAGCTGACGACCGATGAGGAGGACGCTATTTTTGAGTCCGTTATGGATCCAGCAGAGCATGGTCGACGATACGGATTTGGAAATCTAGCGGTAAATAATTTACTTTTTCTTAAAATACTTCAAATTTGATATTTTGACCTTTTCAAAACAATAAACTTGAATTTTATTCATTTTTCCATTGTTGCAGTCCAGCAGTCACAGACGGGGTCGGCGGAATAGAGGTCAGAGCGATCTAGCCGATATAGAAGAATTGCGGACTAGAGTGTCCCAACTGGAGGAGTAGAACCGTCAACGGGCCATGCATACCACACAGTTGTTAGAGTACATGCAGCAGTTTGGTGGCCGCTTCCCTTCCTCCGCTGGCTCTGGATCTGGCGGAGATTGATTCATTGCTTTCTTGCTTGCTCGTTCAGGTATGTTTTGTTTTAGTTTTGAATGATTTGGTAGACGGGTGATTTAATTGTTGATTTATGTATAAATACGTTTGATACACTTGGTTTTATGGTTGTATGATGATGTGGATGAGGATGTTGATGATTTTGTGTATTCATAACATGATAGTACACTTACTGTTATGATTATTGTCAATGTTGGGATGATTATGTATTTTTTTATTTAATTTTATTTATTTGTGTGTTTATTGAATATTGTGTAGTTTGAATTTTGATATTTGGTTGGAATATTTTATATTGGATTGTGCAGTATTGATATAATAGTGTTTGGAAGAGAAATGTGGTTGGAAGGCTATATTTGCAACAAAATAAAAAAAACACAGCAAATTTCCGACGGCTTCCGACGACTTACAGGTCAAAATTTCCGACGGCTACCGGCGGCCTGTAGCTCATTATTCCCAACGGTTTTCGACGGCTCCCGACGACTTACAGGTCAAAATTTCCGACGGTTACCGACGCCCGTCGGCATCCGTCGGAAACCGCGGGAACCGTTGGTACCCGTCGGAAATACGTTCGACAGGCACCGTCGAAAACCGTCGGAAGTACTGCTCCCTGACGCAGCAAATTCCGACAGCTTTTTCCGACGGCGGCCGGCGGCTTCCGACGGCCGCCGACGGTTTTTGGCCGTCGGAAATTGCGTTTCCCCTTGTAGTGAATATATATAAAGCTTGCGCAAATATGGCTTGCGCAAGATATATACATAAAGCTTGCACAAATACAGAATGCGCAAGATAGATACGTAAAGCTTGCGCAAATACAGAATGCGCAAGCCTTCTGTTAAAAAAAATACCTTGTGCAATCCATATTTGCACAAACTATTTTCAAAACCAGGCCTATTTCTACAATAAGTTTTCATTGGAGTCTATTATTGCAATCAGTTTTTTTAAGGGGCTTTGTTTGAAAATTTGTGCTTTATTAATCCAACTTTGCTACTATGAAAATCGCAGTATATGGCTTTTGTGACACATAAAGTGATGATTGTCTCCAGAAACGTATAGGTAACTTCTACCATAAGCATATCAGTTATCTTATTATGCATGGACGGTAGGTTGATGAATATATGGTTCCTACAGACTAGTTTTTAGATTGGTTCTGCACTCAGCATTGGATTGTTACAAATGAAAGGGTATGTCCTAAAGCATCAAGGCAGACAAACAAATTATTGCAAAGTAGGGCCTGAGGACTCGAGACCTTGGTTTATATGTATCAATGATCAAGTTCCGCCAAATATTATCTCAACAAGTAAGCCTGTCCACTACCACACAATTCAACCAGGTTTACATATTGACAACTATACCTTACACTACAAGGAACAGAAGCAATAGCAACGGCAATTAGCCGTTGGCGGTCGTTGCTAGCCGTTGCTATTTGCCGTTGCTAATAAGGTCGTTGCTACGAGCTCCAGCAACGGCAATAGCAACGGCTCCGTTGCCAATTTAGCAACGGCTAGCGACGACTAATTGTGCGCGTGGAAACAGTTAGCTCCAACCGTTACCGTCCCGTGGCGTCGCGAACCGTTGCAAGCCTGAAACCAGATAGCCGTTGCTAGCCGTTGCTAACCGTTGCAAGCCTGGAACCAGATAGCCGTTGCTAGCCGTTGCAAGCCTGGAACTTTTCTGTTTTCCAGCAGCTAGCTTTCACTCTTCCAACCTCCAAATCATTCCACAACACAACAATCACTTCCAAACCATCGTATAGATTCCATTCCAACCATAATATAACCAAATACATCGCAAATAATCAAATAAAACACATATACATCAATAATCACGCAACTACATAATCAACTAACACAAATATTTCATCATCAACCAAACAAAATACATCTCAAACCATTCACACATAATATCCATCACCAACACCATAGTTACACAAAACACCAAACAAACTACCAAGCCCGTCAACAAACATAAGTACACAAGTCCAACATATATCCATTAAAACCACAAATCTTGCCCAAAAAAATTAACAATCAACAAAACATACCTACTCATCGTCATCGTCACCACCACCACCACCACCTGACCCTGGCATGGTCCCATGCTCTGAAACGAATGCGGCAATACGCTCATCTATCTGCTGAGACAAGAAGCTCTGTCGCCAATCATTTATCTCGTCCAGCTGTCGTTGCATCTGGGCTATCTCCTCTTCGGCCATAGATTTCTTGTAAGCCCTCTGGAAGTTAAGAGCCTGTAAAAACGATCAAACAATCTAGTTCTAATTCACGCTCGCAACGGCTATATTAAATTCAAATATAAGTTATTAAAACAGTTTACCTCCTGATTGCCGTATCCATAACGCCTATTGCGAGAAGGCGGATCAATAATTCTATCCCATATTTGATTGGACTCTTGAAGCGTAATATCATCCCGTCCAGTTCTTTGCGCCATCGCTGCCCGCTCCGCTTCATATCTACCCTGCAATTACGAATACAAATTTGACTCAATATATAGCTATACAATTTACTTATACACTACTAAAGGAATGTGAAAAGTTGTCATTGCGAATAAACATATTTACCATAACAGATTCAGCCTTCGCATCTGTCCACTCATAGGTGACATTCCCATCATCATCGGTCTGCTCCACCGCATGAGTGACTCTAAAAACCTCGGCCATTGTAGGCTCCTGTCCGGTTCTTGAATGCTGAAATTATACATGAATAAAAAACGTTACTAATATAATTAAATAATATTACAGTTTATAAACTCAAATTACGAATTTACCAATTCCCTCCGCCATTGTTGGAATGACTTGGACCCACCGCGGTGTAACGCTGGATTTTTATTTCTGTTCGCACTATTTCGCTTTGCTATTTCTTGTTAATTTAAATACATGGTTAGTTAAATTAATAATGCAACTAGCTTACATAATGTAAATAAATAATACTAACAATACAGCAATACATAACTTACTTTGACAGCTTCACTTTCCCAGTGGGTGACAAATGCAGCCCAAACATCATTACCCATCCAACTGGGTTTTTTTCCGCTTAGCTTGGCCTTCGAAAGAGTTTCCCTGTAATTTTTCCGCATCCTCTTATTCCAATGATTGAAGAAGACATTGTTATCTTCCGGGCGGACACGTATTACAGCCTGCTTATTGAAAATAATTTGAATTATATACAGTATACTAATTTTACATTGAAATATAAAATTATACTTACCATCAAATCAGCAACTATAGCGTTCATCACTTCGCCTGGGATGTCGTCCCAATAAGGCCAGCAACCAGACATCCTACTCTTATAGGATTGCTTTGACGTGGAAATATTTTTTCCAGTTTGCAGAGCAGTATAGGGATTTCTACTTCAAGTTTACGTATGCGATCTACTTTTAACGTCGTCGAACAAAGTTGTTTATAAAACATACTTAATTCTGTTATAACACTCCATACTTTGCCAGGCAACAGTTCTTTGAAAAGCACAGGGAAAAAATATTCCATCATTATATGGCAATCGTGACTTTTCATCCCACTCAATTTACTGTTTTTAAAGTCAACACATCTACGGAGGTTAGAAGAAATCCCATCAGGACATCTTAGTCCTTCCACCCACTTTAGCACGAGTTTTACTTGTTTGTTATCTAGCTCATAGCATGCTTTGGGTTTTTTTGTATCGTCGTACAAATGAAGCTCGGGCCGCTTACAAAAGTGTAATATATCACGTCTCGAATTCACATCGTCCTTAGTTTTTCCCTTTACATTCAAAACTGTATTAAACACGTTATCGAACACGTTTTTTTCATTGTGCATAACGTCAATATTATGTCGGAGTAGCAGATCTTTCCAGTAAGGTAACTCCCAAAATATACTTTGTTTGCACCAGTTATGAATGTCTGATTTACCTGGAATTTCAACTTGTACCCCAGTTTCATGTATCTTTGGATAGTCTTTTACGATGTCATATATCTCTTCACCTGACCAAACCTTCGGTGGTAGCATACTCTCTTCTCTATTTGCTTTAAAGTTCTTTTTATCCGTTCTAAATTTATGATTAACATGTAGAAAACATCGATGACAATCAAACCAAGAAATTTTCTTTCCATACTTTAATGAAAATGCTCGTGTTTCATCCATGCAATGAGGACAAGCTAGACGTCCCGCTGTGCTCCAACCTGAAAGCATCCCATACGCAGGAAAATCACTAATAGTCCATAATAAAGAAGCGAACATACGAAAATTCTTTTTTCTTGAAATGTCGTATGTTTCAACTCCTTCATGCCACAATGTTTTCAATTCTTCGATCAATGGTTGTAGATAAACATCAATTCCTTATGTCGGATCATCGGGACCGGGGACGACGATCGTTAGAAACATATACGGAGTTTTCATACATATCCATGGAGGTAAATTATAAGGAGTAACAATAATAGGCCATGATGAGTATTTACTACCAAACTGAGAGAATGGTGAAAATCCATCTGTACATAAACCGAGTCTGACATTACGGCTCTCTGCAGCAAACGCGGGATAAGTCTTATCGAAATGTTTCCACGCTTCTCCATCAGATGGATGTATCAAAGTTCCTTCTTCTGCTGTTCTAACACCGTGCCATCGCATATGACATGCCGTAGCAGAAGATGCATATAACCTTTGAAGTCTAGGAGTGATAGGTAAATAATGCATTCTCTTGTATGGAACTTCTTTTCCTTTTTTTTTCTCGGTTTGAATCTTTCCTCGTTACATATTCTGCATTTTCTAAGGTCAACGTCATCTTTCCAATACAACATACAACCTTTTATACATGTATCTATCTTTTGGTATGGCAATCCAAAAGCAGACATAAGTTTTTTCACTTTATAATGACTATCGCACATCAAATTATTAGGTGGCATGTGTCGTTTTGCAGCTTGTACAACTGCTGTAAATCCAGCTTCTGTAAGGTTGAATTTTGATTTCATAGCGATGTATTCGGCGGTTACGGATAATTCAGTTCCGCTTTTACAACCATCCCACAAGGGCCTCTTAGCAGAATCCAATAAATCATAAATTTTTTTAGCTTGCGCGATTGGTTCTTCTTCAACGTTATCATTGTCATCATCGCCCTGGTCAATGGTAGGAAACATCGACCGTGCTGCATCTTGCACCATATTTTCTATTGGATTCGTTATAATATTATCGTCCTCTAACACTACAGGATTAGGTGTACGTTCAACAAGTTCACCATGACGATCCCATAAGTAATAATTCGGCACAAAACCAAATTTATACAGATGTACTTCTACTACATCTGATTTCCAATGCTTTAAATGTTTGCACTTACTACACGGACAACGAATTTCATCGTTATTCCGATTATTAGATTTAGCGAATCTAATAAATTCATGTACACCGTTACAGAAATGTTCCTTTATTGATCCTTTCATACCAGTTCGGACTTCATACATCCAACTACGATCGAGAAAATAATCGAACATTTTTCCTGATTTGATAAAATATGTTAGAAGATTCAACTAAACACTTCACTTCATATTATACAGTATTTTACGATTGATTTATAATTTGTCATTAAATCAACTATTTAACAATTGACAAAAAAAATTTAATAATTCATTGACGGCCGGTCATCCTACTTCCCATTACAAACACAATATCGTAATTACATTTTATAAATCATTTCAGGTTAAACGATTCAACAAAATTTCGGCAGCACTTCCCTTTATTCCCTGTATCGTACACAAAATGCGTGTACACAGGGAACAAAAAGGAAGTGCCACCAAAATTTTGTAAATCGTTTAAACTGAAATGATTTATAAAATGTGATTACTTTATTGTGTTTGTAACTTGTCCAAATACTAGGACAAATCCAACAAATATTGTATCAGATGAATATAAATGTCCGTTCTTAGAAAAAACGAATATCCATATAACGATCATATACAACACTTGTCAGACGGGCCAAAATATATCTCTAAGGGATTTACAGAAATAAAACATATTTTCTAATTATTCTTCTAACAACTACAAAATATTTTATAATTAATTAATTCATTATATTTTAACTTTCACTGAATAATTAGCTCATTGTTATTACGCTCATTTCAAAATTTTATAATTCATTCAACGAATTATACTTATTTTAAACTATGATAACAATTATAATTAGCACTTCTGAATTAAATTATCGTTAACTGTACCAATCTATCATGATATCTATTAATTTCTATACAATTAACTTTGGCGTAAACTATACACATTATTTTAAATAAAAACAAATATTGTCATAAACTTAAATATCAACAAGCATGTTCATCAATAATATACACAAATTTTAAAATCAAACCACCAATCAAAATCAACTAATACAAATATTACCATAACTAATACGTCGCATTAATCATCATTTTCAACATAATGATAAACTAATTTAACTTCCACCTAACTTAAAACACTATAATCATCCAATATCACTATAAATAAATCACTATAATCATCACCCAATATCACTATGATCAACTAATACAATTATTTTCGAAATTAGGGTTTTCCAATTAATTCTAAATTAAACCTAAATCAAAACCAAATCAAGTTTAGAAGATATACCAGCGAGTTTTGGAGGTGTTTGAGCGACGTGGAGGCAACGAGCAACGGCTGGAGTCGGAGAGGCGGCGGATTGCGACGGGGAGGAGGATTTGGGGAGGAAGATGGGTTGCTGGGAAATGAGAAATCTGTTCGCGGGTTACAGATCTGTAGTCGCGATCTGCAACGGCTAGCAACGGCCGCTTTTTTTAGCCGTTGCCAGCCGTTGCAACCTTCCGACACAAAATTGAGCCTTTTCTTGTAGTGTTATGATAGAAATCAATCCTCGGTATATCCCAACTCATCTACAGAGCTAGCAATTACACGCAAACATAAACATACTCTAACTGAAGTTGCTTATACCGCAGTCAAAGAAGCAAAAGGTTTTACCGACTAATAAGTAAAAATAAAGAAAAGTAATAGCACTCTTAATTTATATGAAGAGTATTACCAGAATATGGTTTAGCCGTCTTATAACTTAGACTTCATCAACATTATCAGCAGTCTATTTCATGCATTATCGGTTCTTTGTTCCCAACGGATGACCTTAGACATGATAGTGGGCTTTTGTGCTAAGCTTTAAAACTTAAAATTTTGTCCCACTTAGTATAATATTTTTTTTTATTCAAGTATAAAATAACATTCACATAAGAGGTGTGTTACAGAATAATTCAACATCTTGAATTATAGCCAAGTTTATCACTGATCTAGTAGACATATGGCTATAGCATACCTATTCATGAGTATTAGCACTGCTAATCTACATCTAAGGATTTCAAATATAGCAACATGAAATATAGATATTAATTTATCTGAAGTAACATCTTCACTTCAACCGCATCAGCCATTGAATCCAGCGTTGTGCAAAACAAAGTGGAAAAAGAAACAATTAACGACCAAGACAACATAAGAACTGAAAATAGAGAAAAACATAATACTATTCATGTGTATTAGCACTACAACATAGCACAAGTTCATCTATATCCTTGTTTCAAGGTACGTGAAAGGTATAGTTTATGCTAGGAAAGAAAACATGGAGATATATTATTAAATAAGAAAGCGAAATTACCTTTAGCATATTCAAGTATCCCAAGCTACGCAAGCAGACTAAGAAAATATGAGAAATAAGGACGACATCACTTGCTTTTGAAAATCTTAAAAGAACAATTTTAAGCCTGCAAAGCTGAAAAGGTAGAGCATTTGTATGGTTTGTATGTGTCATGAGGTCTACATATTCCCTTTGAATAATTTTTTGAGAGTATAACATATGATCAGTCTACTTAAAAAGTATGGTTTGTTTGGTTATCATACATTGCCATATGGAATTACAAAAGTCGGGCCTGAAGCCACAGGTGGAGACTGAGGCAAAAGCTTATTTCGGTGGAGGGGGCAATCCAGATGTTGTTCTCAGGGACAGTTTGGCGAAGTTAGGGATTGCTCAAGTTGATAGCGTCTCAGTTGGCTCCCTGGTTTTGGGAGGGGCGTAGAAGGTCGATACTGATGCTGAGCATTGTACTTCCACTGTAACAGGAGCCACGTCAGCACCCAAAGTCACTTAGATTGAGCGTTATACTACTACTGGAACAGGAGCCACGTCAGCACCAATAATCAACACTCTCGTACCTACTGCACCCATACGGGGAGTTCCATTATCGATGATGTGTTATCCTTCAATTTATCTTGATTCTTTACTTCTTGCAACAATTTAAGAATGTGAAATTTATGCAGGTGAAGGAGAATGTGACTGAGGAACAACTTTCGGTGAATATCACGAATAAACCAATGAGCATATATGATCGCAGTCAGAAGTCCACAGTAGAATCCACTAGCCTCGCCAAGGAAAGTAATAAATTGAATAAGGTCAAGGTAGAATTGTTGGTCAACAAGAACCTAGCTTGGGTATCTCAACTTAAGAAAAATAATGATTCGAAAAGCAAGAAAGACCCCTGGGGTAAGTGGGGGGAGGGGGCAAAACCCAATAATAATCAATGAATATTTTAAGTTGGAATGTTAGAGGGTTGCATAAATCCTTTAGAAAACTGAATGTGAAAGGACATATTTATGGTTGTAGAGCTAGTTGTGTTGGTCTACTAAGAACAAATTACAAGTCCAGGACATAGAAGTGTGAAGTAAGCAGTTTGATTAATGTTGGAGTTGTTTAGTAATGTGGCGTGCTATTTCAAATGTAGAATTCTTGTACTATTAATACATAAATTTGGCAATACTCTGTGGTGTCTATGAGTGTCTCTATCTTACTGACACTACAACAAAAATACCATATTACAATGTCATTTTTACAACGGTCTTTAAATGCCTATTGTAATAGAAACAAATTACAACGGTTTTTCCAGGCCCGTTGTAATAGATACCACTTTTGAACAACTCTTTTACTTTGCACGTTGTAATAGACACCTATTACAACGTTTTTAATTTGACTGTCGTAATATATGCCTATTATAAAGGTTTTTTGCCCGTTGTAATAGATACCGGTTTTCATCCCTGTTTGCCCATTGTAATAGATGCCTATTACAACTATTTTCTTTTGCCCGCTGTAATAGATGCCCATTTTACAGCGGCCACAGAATGCCTGTTGTAATGAGTGCCCGTTACCGATTTTTGATAATTAATAATTAATAATTACAATGCTTTCTTCAAAAATATTAATTATTATTAATTACTAATATTTAATAATTAATTATTAATAATATTAATATTAATCACCATTATCTTCGATTATTTATACATGCTTACTTAATAATTTATAATGGTAATTTATAATAAATAATTATAAATGATAAGGTACATAGGAGGTCATTATTTATAATTTATCACAATTAATGGTTACTAATAATAATTTATAATTACTAATTATTATCTATAATCAATATTTATTTTTTATATTAATAGTTTATTATAGTTAATTATTATCAAGTATTTAATATTTAATGATAATCTACGTTTCACTACAATAAAAAGACCATAATAAAACAGTAATTTTACAACGGTCACAAAATGCCAATTTTATTAATATTTAATAATTAATAATTAATAAAATGTACATAATAAGTAACACTTAATAATTAATATTCAATTATAATTAAGAAGTAATAAATAAGAATTATATATTAGTAATTAATAATTACTATTAAATAATTAATAATTAACTTCTGTATAGTATATAATATTGCTTACATATGCATATACTTATTTTATTTTATAACACCTTTTTTTTGCATATACAAATTTATTTTGGTTCCAAATCCAAATTTTGGCACCAAATTCAAAATTTTGGCGGCCCACTCAAATTTTCAGTTATGTTCTTCCCCTACTGCACCCTTCTCAATTCCAAATTCGAATTGAAAGCTAAAATCCTCATTATAAATCCCTGACCGCATATCCTGTAATCCAAGCCCGTCAGACCTAATCAAACCCTAAATTCATTAGTACTTCACCAACGCGAGTTACTCCTGCCACGTTTTGAGTTGTGGATTTGGAGCTAAGTTGACAACCATAGTAGCCGCATCCTTATCGTGACCTCCGAAACCCTAGATCCACAATCGCTTTCCTCAATTTCTCTCTCGCCATTAATTCTCTCAATTAACCCCTAACGCCGTTCATCAAATCGTCTACCAACATTATGATTTTAGGTCTGGCGTGTGTTTGGTGTGGCTGTACGATATGGTGCGCTGTAGGCTGCTCTGCCAAGACTGTTGTGCCAGTAATTGAAGCAACTAACAGTTCCCCCGAGCATGTGCTTTCTGACTTTGGTGATGTGCAACCTTGAATGAAGTTGATAATAATGCTAGTTCTTTATCAAACTCGCTCTATGATTTGATTACTGAAATTGATGCTCCAGCTCATCCTATTATTCCATGTTTGGGCTGCGGAACAGTTGCTGGTGAGCACTTTTTAACTCTCATTTTAGATTCAACAAATATCGCATCTAGTTGGGTTGAAACGGATGTTGGGCTGAGAAATGGCAGTGTTCTGCATTTGTTGGTAGCAATAGTAACTTGGGGAATGTTGTTCCTCATGTTTGTAGCACACACAACCTATTTGTGATACTGCCTAATTGAATCTTGAAAAATCTACTACTTTGAATAGACTTAGATAGAATATTCAATCTTCAAAATTTTTATCCTATAATAACAGTATTCTAATCTACTTGGTTAGGTATTTTTTTCTTCAATAAATTTTGCAATTTCCTTAATGATATTGTCTTGTTGAATGTCATTTAGTAAGTTGTCATCTAAGACGTCAAGATCATCAGTTGGTTTAGTGGTATGTTCATCTATTTTTTCCTGCCCACTTGTTTAGTTGTCTTTAGCACCTTTTTTACAGTGTTTATCTAATTATCATATTCTGAAACTGGTGTTGCTTGTTTGGAACAGGCACTGAATTATTGCTCCCGTTATCTTCCTTAGTCAGTTGGTTGCACTGAACCGCTCTAGGTAACATTGTTAATGACTTCATATCCTCATTCCAAACATTTTTTTCTGTATGCACTATTCTCAAAATTCTCTTTAATATGCTTGACATGCATACATACATACAAAAAGATACAAATTTATGCTTCAAAAGATACACATATGCACACATACATATATACATATACATATGTATGCATCAACTACAAATTTGTGCATCAAAAGCATGGAGATAATGCTTGCTTTCACCTTAAATCAAAATAAATTGTACATTCCAGCTCAACATGGTTCAATTTTTATGTTCAGACCAATACATTTTGCAACCGCTTTGTAGGGTTGAATTCAATTATACATTTTTGCTAATGTTTACTAGCCCATTTTACTTGTGCCCATCAAGTTTGTGTGTTTTTCTTTAAAAAGGGAAAGAAAAAACGTTTGGGTTTATAGTCTTATGACTATACACATCAACCTTATCAATACCGTTTCATTAAAACCTATCAAAACTTGATTGAGTTGAGCCAAGCTAAATATGACACCATAGACAATATTTTCTAAAATTATATTATTATTATTTTTGCTTTTTATTGTTCTATATTATTGATTATTGTGCTAGGCATCAACATATTTTTTGAAACCTTTTTAGAAAGCTGTAAATTGTGGTGTGAAATAACCAGCTTATAAACTATATATGCCTTTTGAATATCCTCTCAACCACTAAAGTTCTAATTTATTGGTTGCAGAATGAGTTCAATTTCATATCTTGGTAGTTTTTTGGCTCAAGCAAATTTTATTCCATCTTCTCTTGTGGCGGAAATACTACAAAGGTTCATTTTGTTTATTATATATATATATATATATATATATATTCAACAGTCGACATAAGCATTTCCTTTAGTACTTCTATTGTCTAATACAAAACTTTTTCTTCTTCAGTTTAGTTGGCTGGTGTCTTGATTATTGTGAAAAACATCAATTGGAGGGAATGGTCTATCTGAAGTTTCATCGTGTTTTTTACTCCGGATGTCAGGTTGACTATTACTTTGTTTTCTAGTTATTTTATTCAACTGTGATTTCATTTTTGCTTTGTATATGTTACTGCTTGTGTGTAGTGGTATCCTTTGTATTTTCCCAAGTTACATTCAAATATACTCTTCTGCCTTCAAAATTTTATAATTCAAAACACCTAGGACCGGTGATAGTTTTCATGTATACGAACAACCATTTTAATTTCTTTCCTCTCATCTTATATTTACCAAAGAATATTTGTAGTATTTTTTATTTCACATACTAATTTTTATTGTTATAATGGTATATTTTAGGTGTAGCAATGATGTACATCATTTCCTACCACATAAGATCTTTATTGGATGTTCATCTCGTATCACCCCTTTTGAAATTTGAACCAATACCACGTAGCTCTTTCAATTCTTTGAAGGTACTTTCTATAACTTGTATATCATTATTTCATTATACCCAGCCTTTGGGTTATTGGTTTTAATTTTTAGTTGGCTGGTTTCTTACAGGTTTATTTGCCGATAATAGTAAAAGAATGTGTACGTCAATCTAAAGTTGCAAACTTATTTCAAGCGGCCACCACTTATATTGGTGAAGACGTACTGGAGTCTGGGTTCTCCATATTTGGAGGAATCGAGAGGCTACACATGTTTATTCCCTTCGATCCTCATATTTTGAAAGAATCAGACAGGTATTTTTGTTTGATCCTTGTGCAGATTTAACTACTGCTGTTACATGACTAATTTTTTACCATAACTTGTAAATTTCACTAGTAATTCTTCTACTAACCATGCGTATATACCTACTCTGGTTCATTTTAGTGGACCGCACAATTTCTCTCAGGAAAATCATTGGTGGATCTTCTTGGAATTCTCTCTTTATTGTGGATGTTTTTCAAAAAGCGAAGTAGGATTAGTAGAGAAAATGAACCTACTATATACATTTGAAACTTTTCTATTCGCCATTAATTTTTTTCCAGATTCATTAGGCCCATCTACAATTTCTTGTTGGTACAAACGTGTAACGACTCAAACGTTTATGAGGATGAAGTGCTCGATGCTCCAGAAGACAAACAACTTATTGATGGCCACAACAATTTTGATGATATTAGTGAAAAATCTATTGATTATGAAGATGAACACAGATCTTTATGTTTTTTTAGGATAAGGCAATTGATTTGGGTTCATGTATGAATAGCCATACGACAACTCCAAAGATCACTGCTTTAAATTCTCAGATGATGCATCAAGGAACCAGGTTCGATCACCGGTCTTCTCAAGGTCGGTAACATTAAATTAATTACAATATTTTATCAATCCTTTTCTTTTACTACTACGATGAGTTATAGCTAAAGTTATTGATGTATGCTCTGCATGGTGTATTTTATGTTTATTTATCTGAATATTTTTGACTCTCTGTTTTTATGTGCGTTTTTGTCTACTTTTGCAGTTATAGTTTTCTTCCATTATGCATGCAGTACTATTGATAGATGAAGATATTGAACTGGATGCTTCCTTTTTTGTCGTACAACCATGTGAACCAGCTGCAAGACTAATGAAAAATATGGATACTCCAAGCAGTGGTGGTATGGACTGAGTTGTAATAATGTAATAATAATAAATAAACCCTACAATTAAATCTTTTTTGTTATTTTTAAAAGATATGAATGAATATGTTTGTTATTGGTACAATATTTTGGTTTCAATGTCAAATTTATTTTAAATTTGTGAGTGTAATGTAATAGTATTTACATATTTTTTCTTATTTGAATTTTTTTAGCAACGGGCAAAAACTGTTGTAAAAGACCCTATTGCAACGGACAAAAACAGTTGTAAATCATGCTATTGCAACGGGCAAAAACAGTTGTAAATCATGTTATTGCAACCACTAGAGACCGTTGTAAAAAAGTCTACTGCAACGGGCATTGCCCATTGTAAAATCTTCTACATCTATTACAACATCTCCTAATAAGATGGGTGCTGGCCCATTGCGAAACCCCTATTACAATGGGTATTGCCCGTTGTAAAAAGGTATTTTTGTTGTAGTGTGAAGAACAAGGATTTGCCATTATTTATATGCACGTTTGTGTACGCACAAAATTTTGTTGGCCTTAGAACAAATCTATGGATGGATTTACAAAGGGAAGCGAGTTTAATCTCCTCCCCTTGGCTTCTTACAGGGGATTATAATTGTATAAGGCATTCTAGTGAAAAGCTGGGAGGAACTCAGGTACCTTACAACAAAATGGAAGAGCTGGATCTTTGTATGTTAAGATTGAAACCCTCGGAATTACAAATTAAAGGCTTCAACTACTCTTGGTGGTCAGGGCCAAATCCAATCCAAGATTGATAAAGCCTTAGCTAATGTTGATTTGGTTCAACAATTTGTGGGGTGCGAAATGAAGTATCTACCATCCAGTATTAGCGATCACTCTCCAATTTTGGTCTGTTTCAATCGTCAAGATATAGTGACAAGAAGATCTTTTAAATATACTAATTGTTGGGTTAAATATGAGGATTATCTGAGCCTTTTGGAGGATGCATGGAACATTCAAAAGGGGGGCAATGATATGTATAGAATCCTAAAACGTCAAAAACTATGCAAGGAAAGGGTAAAGGAGCGGAGCAAGAATAAAAGGGACAACAAACTTGAAGTATCTGAGTAGAGATCTTGATTCGGGGCATTATAGAGGGATTTGGAGGAGAGTCGTGACTTTGAAGTTGCTAGTAGTTTGAATGATTGTAAAAAAAATTACTGGAAGCAGTGTTACCTAGAGAATACATTTGATGTGATTTAGAAATCAAAGATTGAATGGCTACTGAACAGTGACGAACCGTCTGCTTACTTTTATGCAAAAATGTCAAATATGTATTACACGGTTTCAAGCTTTTTTGATGTACGAATTAAAGGTATCATGTGTAATAGCATCAAGGAGTTTGGCCCAAAGGTATCGAAGTACCATGAGAAAATTTATAACACACCTATTCCGATAACTCTCCTAGTTTTAACATGCAAAAGCATTATCTCGGATAATGGTAGAAACTTTCTTAGTTTTAAATTTGACAGTTATGAAATCAAGGATGCGATTTTCCATGTTAAAGATTCTATTGCGGCTGGACCAGACGGTTTTAATGCTAAATTTTACAGAACCCATTGGGAAATTTTGAAGGGGGAGCTTGCTCAAATGGTTCAGGAAGTATTTGATGTAGGGAAAATGGTTAAAGAGTGTAGTCATACGAACATTTGTCTAGTCCTGAAAGTAACTAATCCCTCTGACATAGCTGATTTTAGACCTATCGCTTTTTTGTAATTTTATTTAAAAAATTATAGCGAAAGTGCTTTCAAACATATTAAGTTTATTTATGGGTGCACTGATTTCTCCTAGTCAATGTGCGTTCATTAAACAAAGGAATATTACGATGGTATTCTATTGGTGCATGAAATGGTCAGAGGCTTCAATCGGAGAAATAATAAGGAAACGTGCTTGAAGATCGACATTAAAAAGGCTATGATACGGTCAATTGAAAATTCATGACACATATGATGGAGGCTATATGTTTTATGGTTAAATGGATACGTATAATAGAAGAGATTATCAACTCTCCCAGTTTCTCTATAATTTTTCAAGGAAATCACGGTTTCTTTAGCAATAGGAATGGTTTACACAGGGTGACCCGATCTCTCCTTTTCTTTTCATCATAGTACTAGAATATTTCACACTTCTCATGGATTGCAAAGTCAGGGAGAGGAGCTTAAAACTGGGAAACACTACAGGTATGGAGATTTCATATCTTATCTATGGGGCAGATATTCTGATTTTTTCTAGAGTGGATGAGAATGGGGCCAAGGCGATTAGAGAAGTATTTAATGAATTTTACTATGCTACTGGTCTAAAGCTGAATGAAACAGTCATATGTTTTCTTTGGTAAGGGTGTATATGTAAGGAGGCAGTCTGCAATATTCTAAACATCAAGGAGGGTTCTTTACCTATCATATACCCGGGCATCCCTCTTTCTCATGCCAATCTAAAACATAAGGACTTTCCCCTCTGATTGAGAGAATTAAATTGAAGATTGAAGGATGGTAAGCGAAGATGCTTAGCCTTGTAGGCAGAATTGAACTCATCAGATCTACGGTGTGTCCGATTATTCAATTTTGGATGCATACGTTCAAATTCTCGAAGGCTACGATACATGAAATTATAAAATTATTCTCCAATTTTCTATGGAAGGCGAAAGTGAGTTAAATTCCTTTGCTGCTAGTGCGTAGATAGAAATAGTAGAGGGGTCTGGGTCTTCGAAACCTTAAGGAACTTCAGACAAGTTTTGGTATCAAAAAGCTTTAACGGCTTATTAATGGTTTTATGAGCAACGTTTAAGAAACAGAAGTATCTGAAGTCACAATATATTTGGGAATGTTCCATTCGTAACGATGTTTTTGTTGTGTGGAAGAATATGCTAAAAATTAGACCTGATGCCTTGAAATGTTCAAAGAAACAGATAGTAGATGGGATGATCATGAGTCTCTGGTATGATCCGTGGCTAAAAGGTAGTACTCTCCTAAACAAACTAGGGCCGGAACTATGTTGCTTGTGAGAGGTGAGAGTATGGTGGTGGACAAATCATTCTGGATGGAATTTAGTGTCTAGAGCGTTTTAGCTATCAGGGAAACTTACGTTTGGAGATCGAGAACATCGGAATTCAGTCCGATCAAATCAAGGATTTTTGGACTTGTATGGACAATGAGAATTTTATACATAAGAAAGTGGTGGAAAATATTGGGGTCAAGTTTGATCATAAATCATGGTGGAAATGGATATGGGCCAATATTAATTATCCAAAAGTTGCGGTTTGCAGTTTTAAGGCATTATCAAATTTGTTACCCATGAAAGATAGACCCATACAAAACATTTGCAGGTTGATCCAAAATATGTTTTATGTAACGTGGCTAGTGAGCATGTCGATCATCTCTTTTACAAGTGCAAGTTTATAGCCTATATATGGAAATGGTGTAGAATTATGTTGCAATAGCCAACCAACCATACAAAACAACTTTCTGTTGTGAATGAAACCCTTAATATTCAACAACAGTTTAACACCAAGTGTAGAAGCAGTGACTTGGCCAAAATTGTGTTTTAAGTGTGTATTTGGCAAATATGAATAAGAACGAAATGAAAGGATCTTTAACCTTAGTTACAAAACTAGCTCAGAAAGGGAGGTGTGTGCTAGCGTAGTGCATTTGGTGAACTTCAAACTTATCAAACCAAGCATAAACATCCAATTAATAGAAGAGATAAGGATATTTGTAAAAATTAGGAATACGGTTTCTCACCACCTGTTCCTTGCCAGATCGGGACTGCCTGAAGGTCGAATCATATATGCTCTGGTCTTCGCCATGTCACCTTGCTGGTTCCTGGTCAGGTTTGTCCTACATTGTTAATTTTCTTTCCATTATGATAACATGTTTACATGTGTAACTAGATCTGGATGTGGAAAATACTTAGTCAACTGCTCACCGAGCTAATTTCACAATCAGTGATGAAACATGTACTTATCA
The DNA here is from genome assembly GCA_030737815.1 of Allium fistulosum. Taxonomy (NCBI): domain Eukaryota; kingdom Viridiplantae; phylum Streptophyta; class Magnoliopsida; order Asparagales; family Amaryllidaceae; genus Allium; species Allium fistulosum. The sequence goes on along the minus strand of CM060901.1, from coordinate 535,571,227 downwards.
TAAGTTTAACGTCTCTAAGAAACAAGGAGTCATGTTGGTAGTTGAGCTTCGCTCTTTACCTCACCTAAGAACTTTGCTTGCTTTTCAAACTACAAATCTGAGTTCAATTTACATACAATCAAAGAATAATTATGAACAAGTTCATAACAAACAAGTTCTGGGTAATAATTGTCTGCATCTCCTTCTAAGGACTCGAAGCTGCAAATGAAATACACATAAATTAGTTCCTAGCACGTTTCTCTGCATAAAGAAGGAAGATTGGAGGAAATAATTGAAGTTTGCTGAAGTTTCAGCTTTGTAGTTGAGATTTAGTAGAACCGCCATTGATTTCTTAGCAAGTAACCCTAAACTGGACTTTATTGAATGTGTTGTTGGTTTAGATACAGGAAGTATATGGATGGTCTTAGTAGCAGTTTCAATTATCTATCATTTTGACCCGGTTTGATATGGCTGGGGGGACATGGGCCGAGTTTTGTTCTATTACAAAGCATTTTGTATGGCATTGTTAAGACTTCATATGGGTTTTGGGCTAATATAGGCTTTTGTATATAATTTTTTATATTATAAAAGGAATATATCCTTGTCCCAAAATAAATAAATTATAGACAGTTAAATAAAATACACATGGCTATGGCTTAGAATAGGCAAGAGAAAACTAATTTAGAAGAGATTAAAATTCTTTGGCAATATGATAACCGACATCACCACAATGAATACTAGTAGATCCATTGGGCAGGCACTACCATATGAGTTGATGGTTTAAAACATGAAAATAACATATGAAAACTTTATATATTATAACATGGCCAAACATCCAACTATATATTTTAATTTTACCTCCACTGTTAATGGGTTTTATCCACAATTCAACAGTTGATCCAACATGATTGATTTCCTACATATATTGAAACTATAGTGAGATTAGTTTTATTTGAACTATTTCAGTGAGAAATAAAATAGGTTAAGTACATATGTTTAAAAAAATGAACATTGTGGAAATAAATTCAACCAGTTGAAGTTTACATTCTAACGTAATTAATTTCAGTTTTAGAACCACAGGGTTTAAAATGTCTTAACACACGCATGGTATAAAAGTAAATAAGAATAAGTGACACCAATCACACTTGTACGAAATTATAAAACAATTCTAAAAGTAAAAGTTACCATTGTAAGCTACTTATACGAAATTCTATAAAATTCAAGTTAGGGTTAAATTATATAAGATGCATACAAAATCAACTATTAGGGTTGAATCAACCGAAGGCCTTTAAGAATTTCTGATTAGTTGATTTAGGGTTAAATCAACTATTTCGGTTAGGGTTTATCCAGAAATCCAAAAATAAGATGCATACAAATTCAATAAAATCCATATAGAATTACAAAATCAATTTACAAAATTCATACCTAAATATACCTATATAGGGTATCGCAAGGAGAAATTTTTGCTGGAGGGCTACCGCAACAATATGGGGAGGAGTAGAATGATAGAGTGCTACAACAACGATAACAATGGAGGAATGGTTGAATAAAAAATGGTGGGCGAGGTGGATTTTATTGAAACGAAATGGAACTTTTGTAGAGGATAAATTTTTATAAGTAACAAAGACGAACAAAGAAAAGGGAAATTTTTTGTTACATTTATTAAATTAAGGCAGCAATTTTTTACTTAAGGTGGGATAGTTGTCAATTTTTGTTATGTTTATAACATAGCGTAAAATATTATTAGTTGCACTTACATATCTAATGCCATAAATTACTACAACCAAAGACTGATTTTCTTGTAGTGGGGTTTTAAGGAGGAGGGGGTCAGAACAACGTTCTGATGACTAAGAAATTACATTCTTCTGCATAAGCTTAGTTTATGTTGATTAATTTCCATTACGTGTTATGTCTATTATTTATAACTTAGTTATTTGACATCATGTACGCGTATGATACGCCTAATCTGCTCGAGGTATACAATAACTATATACATGAATATACATACATACTTATATATGTAGACACACACACACATATATGTATCAAAGTCCCTTTGGACCCGGATACATTCCTTGCTAGTATCCGTAACTCTACACCACGCCGAGCATCCACCATCTGTGTCTAGACCGAATTGCCAGCGTACATCGAGGATCTTCCAATTAGTGCCAAATAACGGCGCTACAACAATTTAGCCATATTTCACCTCGTCTTAAAGACTCATCTAAGGGTTATCTTGCCTTGCCCCCTAACTGCAAACAAACTAACAAACAACTTTGAAGAGGTGCATGTCCCATACAGATCCTCCACTAGTAGGAGGTGTAGTCCGTTCATGCATAACCCAAGTCTTTCTAATGACCACTCCATGACCGATGACACTCTCGACCTATGTGTAAAGCCCTACTCCTCGCATATATGGTACTAACCTTGCTGACATAGCATCGAGCCTATGCTCACCATCTCATCTAATGCAATCAAGGAAATGCCTACTTAATACCCATTATAAGGATTCAAGAATATCCAACTTGGTCGTTTAAGACTTCAAACAAAGGCGAACACACTTTAGTATATTCCCTTCACCTATACGCGAACATATATTCCAACGGGTCTTATAGTTGGAGATGTCCCACATCAGTACAACGTATACACAACTGCTGGTAGTTCCTTTCGATGGGTAGAATTTTGTTGTGCAACATATTGACTTCGCATTCCAACCCCTACTAATGATTACGAGTACATATGCACGTCCAGGTGGGCCTGCATTTAACCACAATGTGCATGCATTTTTATTTGTACCCGTGGAAATAGATTTGATAGTAGCATCCGCATATGTGAACGCCGCCTAGGCAGAAACCGCTATTTTATTTGTTCAAACTGCAATAACTTCTTCATACTAACTCGGAATCAGGCAAAACTTCGACCGATGAACTCCTACCTAAATTACGGACAATATGGTACACTCGGATACTTCATCTTGTGAATGCACACTGTAGTTCTCCAAGGGGACTAACAGTTTACTTAGAAAATAACATGGCACAACATCCTCTTATTTGAACTCCGCCTAGTGCAGAAGCCGCTATTTTTTTTATTCAGACTGCTATATTTTCTTCATACTAACTCGGAATCTGGCGAGACTTCGACAGATTAACTCCCACCTAAATTACGGACAATATGGAACACTCGGATACTTCATCTTATGAACGCACATTGTAGTTCTCCTAGGGGACTGACAATTGTACTTAAAAAATAACAGGCTACCACATCCCCATATTTCAACTCCGCCTAGTGCAGAAGCCGCTATTTTTTTTGTTCAGACTGCAATAACTTCTTCATACTAACTCGGAATCAGGCGATACTTCGACCGATGAACTCCCACCTAAATTACGGACAATATGGTATAGTTGGATACTTCATCTTGTGAACGCACACTGTAGTTCTCCATGGTGACTGATAGTTGTACTTAGAAAATAACAGGCTATATCCCCACTTCAACGCTCAGTAGTTCTCCATGGTGACTAATAGTTGTACTTAGAAAATAACATGCTACATCCTCATATTTGAACTCTGCCTAGGAAAAAGCCGCTATCTTTTTTGTTCAGACTGCAATAAATTCTTCATACTAACTCGAAATCAGGAAAAACTTCGACCGATGAACTCCCACCTAAAGTACGAACAATATGGTACACTCGGATACTTCATCTTGTAAACGCACACTGTAGTTCTTCATGGGGACTGATAGTTTACTTAGAAAATAACATGCTACCACATCCCCATATTTGAACTCCGCCTAGTGCAGAAGCCGCTATTTTTTTGTTCAGTCTGCAATAACTTCTTCATACTAATTCGGACCCGACGAGACTTCGACCGATTAACTCCCACCTAAATTACGGACAATATAGAACACTCGTATACTTCATCTTATGAATGCACACTGTAGTTCTCCATGGGGACTGACAGTTGTACTTAGAAAATAACAGGCTACCACATCCCCATATTTGAACTCTGCCTATTGTAGAAGCCGCTATTTTTTTTATTCAGACTGCACTAACTTCTTCATACTAATTTAGAATCCGGCGAGACTTCGACCGGTTAACTCCCACCTAAATTACAGACAATATGGAACACTCGGATACTTCATCCTGTGAACGCACACTGTAGTTCTCCATGGGGGCTGACAGTTGTACTTAGAAAATAACAGGCTACCACATCCCCATATTTGGACTCCGCCTTGTGCAGAAGCCACTATTTTTTTTGTTCAGGCTGCTATATTTTCTTCATACTAACTCGGAATCTGGCGAGACTTCCACATATTAACTCCCACCTAAATTACGGACAATATGGAACACTCGGATACTTCATCTTCTGAACGCACACTGTAGTTCTCCATGGGGACTCAGAGTCGTACTTAGAAAATAAAAGGCTACCACATTCCCATATTTGAACTCCGCCTAGTGCAGAAGCCGCTATTTTTTTTGTACAAACTACAATAACTTCTTCATACTAATTCGGAATCCGGTAAGACTTCGACCAATTAACTCCCACCTAAATTACGGACAATATGGAACACTCGGATACTTCATCTTGTGAACGCACACTGTAGTTCTCCATGGGCACTGACAGTTGTACTTAGAAAATAACAGGATACCACATCCCCACATTTGAACTCCGCCTAGTGCAGAAGCCGCTATTGTTTTTGTTCCGAGTGCAATATTTTTTTCATACTAACTCGGAATCCGGTGAGACTTCGACCGATTAACTCCCACCTAAATTATAGACAATATGAAACACTCGGATACTTCATTTTGTGAACGTACATTGTAGTTCTCCATGGGGACTGACAGTTGTACTTAGAAAATAACAGGCTATCACATCCCAATCTTTGAACACCGCCTAATGCAAAAGCTGCTATTTTTTTTGTTCAGACTGTAATAACTTCTTCATACTAAATTGGAATCTGACAAAACTTCGACCGATGAACTCCCACCTAAATTACAGACAATATGGTACACTCGGATACTTCATCTAGTGAACGCACACTGTAGTTCTCCATGGTGACTAATAGTTGTACTTAGAAATTAACAGGCTATATTCCCATATTGAATACTATTTCTCTATGAGATGTAAAAGGGTATATTTGGAATTTCAAAAAGACACCGAGTAAATCTATTCAATGAATTCTCTTTATTAGTAGTAAAGATGTCATCCATAGTTAATTTAAATCATTGACTAAATCTAATAATTTACACCCTTCATAAACATATACATAAAGGCTATATAGTTTTAGTTGTATAATTACCCTGCCTCCTAAGTTCACTTATTAGTATTCAGACACTTTTACACGGACTTACTTCTTACTTCTTTAATACTATTAGATGTCATTTACTACTTATTTCTAATTTAATAGATTAAATACTTCTTACCGCTTGATTTCCAATTAGTATAATTAGATATGTTCTACGGTTCCTTTTAACTAATAGTTATACTTCTTTGATTGTTATAACTTTCCTAATTTTTTATTCCATTGCCTTGTTACCACTTCAATCGCTTATTGTTTATTTGCAAACTTACTTTTAAACATGTATATTAAATTAACAATGGAATTATTGTTATTATTTCTATTTATAATATTTTGGTTTTACCTTTAGGGATCTCTATATTTTAATGCATTAGAACTACATCTTCCGAAAAGGTAATATTAACACTGTAATTTTCCATAAATTTACTGAAAGACAATTTGTGTTTTATTTGAAACTACAAAAAAAAAATTTTTTGTTATAATGGAAATAAATGATACAAAATATGGTAACATCCCTATTTTGTACGTTTCTTTCTTTTGGTCATCTTCCTTGTTATTTCAAAAGTACACCTTCATACACAATTATAGAGTTGGATAATTTATAGAAATTTACGTTGCAACATACTTTATTCCAATTAATTAAAATATAATTTAAATCCCAATCCACTTCGTAACAATCTACAATTCATGTTTAATAACATATAACATTCAAATAACAACCTGGAATTGACATAAAAATATCGTTAATGAATTATTCATAACCGTTAGGGACTGCTTTCACCCTTACCTTCTAGATTTAGGTACATACGATATTTAATCAGATTTAACAATTCACAAAATATGTAGGCAAGGCTATCAATTTATTACATATACATATTTAAGCCTACAAATCTAAAATTTACAATTAGGCATACAACGAAAAAATTCATAACTTTTTAAATCCAATATTATATAAAAATATATAATTTTCCACTCACTTCTAAGCTTTCAAATCTCCAGATCTGAATCTGCTATTCCTGATTAACTGCCTTTGTTTCTACACAAATATGTATCAAAAGTATATACATATTCATTAGAGTTATAAATCCGAGAAGAGAATTAAATTAAATATAGATTTGGATTTAGATTTACTGTATACCTTTAGCTTTGCGATTCGAATCTGCCTTATTTTTCTTCTCTATTGTTTTTTGCTATTCTCCACTTATATGTAATTTATAGTTTTAAAATTTCTAGATTTTATGGAGAGAGAAAAACGATAGAGATTCGCCGTTGCTTCCGCAAATATGAGAAGGAAAGCGAGGGACTAGGCTTGTTTCTGTAGGGGTTCAAATCAATCCTAACCGTTTTGATTAAAGTATACTAAATCTAGGTCGTTAGGTCAAGGTTCAGTATAAGCCGATAGCTTACCACCGGTCGACCGCTATACCCTCACCAGTCGATAAAGGTGGTCAACAGGTCCCAGTGAGGGGGTTGACCAGTCGATGTATGTAACAACCCCGAATTTTATATAAATTTAAATTGATAATTTAAAGAATTTTTGAATAAAATTTGTGAAATAAATCGATTTAAGTGATGCGAGTTTCCCCGATCTTCGAATAAATTTTGGATGAATCATTTAAATTTAAAATATTGTATATATATTGAATTTGAGTTTAAATCCAAAATAAATGGTTTAAAAATACAAATAGAATAAAACAAATAAAAATAATAAAGAAAGAGTTAATGAAAATTAGAAGTTCACTTGTATTTTAAAGTAATAAAAACAAAACAAAGGAAACCAACTTACATTCAAATATGTAAAAATATAAGTATATACATTAACAAATTCTAATAACAAAATAAATATAGAATTTCATTTATAACACAAAATAATACAAATAATATACATTCAACTATATAAAGATAAGTATGAACAAATATAAAAGATACTATGAAAGCATACCAGATAAGTAGAGATGTAATAAGACAAGTATATATATATTCAAGTGTAAATAAACAAATGAAGCTTGTAAAAGAAGCACATCAAGTCATCTCATATTTTTGGTACAGCCGAAACTAAAGAAAAGAAGCAATATATTCATGTACAAGCTTAATTAATGCAAGGTACCTTAGCACACAAAATAGATTCATCAGCCACCAAGTAGAAAACTGCATAGTCAAATTTGAACAAATAAAATATGCAAGTATGAAACAAAAGAAAAATAAGTATGGTATAAGCAAATAAAAATATACATGTTTGCAATACATGCCGTATAAAAAAAATGGATAAGTATGAAGATTGTACAAAGTCAATTAATGCTCAGCCCACAAAAAGAAAAAAAAAACTATCAGCCTCCAATCGAAGAAAAAAATCTCTGATCAGACTTTGTACAAACAAGCAAAATAATATATATCACTTGTACAAACAAATAATAACCCTGTACAAAAGCAAAATGATCATCCTATAACTTCATTTTCTTATATTCAACTCTTCATCCAAGTTTCGTTCTTGAAGCTGAGAAAACTAAAAGTAGTCATCATTCAAACTTTAACAAAAATCTTCAATTAAAACATCAATACAAATATCTGAAAGTAGAAGATTAAGCAAGACAGTTTCAAAACAAGCAAGAATTCAAGCCTGTTGCAACATAAAGCTCTGTTCTTCTTTTCTCTAGAAACTAAGGTGAGCAAACTCCTATTTTTCGAAGCTTAGCTTGTTTGATATCTTGATGCTTGTGAGTAACATCACTTTAAAACAACTTAAGATATAAATCTGTGATAGATATATCTATAAATATAAGTGTTTATGTCTGTATAATCTTTTTAGGTATGTTTGAATAATATATATAAGGGGTACAGGCTGTTTTCTTTCCAGGCTTTAGTTCCAAGTCAAAATCCATTACCTCATTTTCTAATCTAAGTTAGGATATTGTTTTCAAACAAAAATTGTTTGTTTAGTTACAAAGTAAGTTTTAAAAATTGAATTAAGTTAATTTAAACTTGAATTGGCTCTGGAAAAATCAAACAACTGAGCAAGTTCAAATCTAATTGAAAATTCAGTCATCCTGTTTTCTGGATTCATGAACATAAATTGAATACTAAAATCAAAATATGATTTTTAAAACAAAATTTTTAATTTTTAGTAAAGAGGTTAAAGTGCAGTTTGGGTTTAAACTGGAAAAGAACTTGTGGGGTTTTCTGGTGATCCAAAGGGTTGGAGAGATCGGGATCTTGGATGATGATGGAAGGCTGATCAGTGAATCGAGGAAAATTGGCTGGGAATAGATTAGAGTTTGGTGGAAGTAGCGGTTATGGTTTCATTTCTAGAACCCTAGTTTAACTAGGCTAAGTGATTCGATCATCTCAGCTTCTACAATGGAACGAGTGCAGCGGGGTTTCGAAGGATGAAAGCTTGGTTATGCACAAGGTCATGGCCGGAGTTTTTCAAACGAACTGTTGACAGGTTTCGTGGAGGAGATGCGCGTGTGTTTCCAGGTTTGGATTTGGGTGCTCGATGGTGATTTCTAGGGATCGGTCATGAGTTGATGGTCGAGGAGGGTTGTTGAGTTGTCCCCTGACGTGTTGCGTTCATCGTTGACGAACAGTTGTGGCCGGAGCCACCGTGCATATGCACGGTACAGTGATTCATGACTGGTGAGGGTCGGGGTGTTGTGGGGTTTTTTTGAACTCGAGTTTTACTCGGGTTAAATTATGTTTTGCTCGAAGTTTTTGGGTTGAGACTCGAAGTAGAAGGGGAGATGGCTCGAAGTAATTGCTGATTTCTCGAGTAGTGTTGTCTCAGTTTTGTTAACCTGGAAGCAAATTTGTTTTTAAACAAATCCTAATGAACATTTAATTGTAAACTAAATTTAACAAAGCCTAAATCCATATTTAAATTTGATTTTTGATAAAATTCTTTTAATTAAAAGATAAATTTTGAATGGAAAGTTAAATGATTGTTTTAAACTTGAAATTGCAAGTTAAAATTGTTAAAGTATTTAAAGATTTAAGTAGGACGATCTCGGGAAAGTTGGTGAGTAACTCGGGTATTTACTCGAGTAAGTCATGGGAAGCACTCGGGTTAGCTTTCAAAACTACAACATAAAAAAAAGCTAAAGTGATTACTTAAAGCTTAATTACTTAATGAATGATTAATAAATTAAAGATAATTAATCAAGGGGTTTATGTATAATTACTCGATGTAATTAAAATGTGATAAGTAGTTAAAGATAATCACTTATTGTAATAATTGAGAATAATTAATTAAATGATAATAAATTAAGGGTTGATTTATTTATTAATGAATTATTATGGGGTTAATTAATTTTAAATTTATTATTAATGGTTAATTAATAATGATTAAAGGATAATTAATCAGAATGATGTGTAATTAATTAATATTAATTAACCAGGATTAGTAATTTATTAATCTGATTTGAATAAATCAAACAATTAACTGACCTTACTTATAAATGTTTGAATTCTATTGAATGTGAATTGTTTGATATCCTTGATATATGATCATTTGTGATATACCCTGATTTATGTTGTGCTGAGCTGTGATTTCTGTTTCTGTGATATATTACTATGTGAAAATAAAACCCTTGGCCCGTAAAACGGCACTTGAACTTCGATGCGACAGGGAGTCGGATTCCAGTTGGTTATCCGAAACCCACATCGAATTGTAATGATGAATCTTTGTGACTGATAAATTTACTTTATCTATGAATCTGTGAATGAAGATAAGCGTTATGGGTTATACCGCTTATCGATATATCTGTGATGATTGATGTTGTGCACTATTGTGTGTAAAACCCCTGGACCACACTCTTACACACACAAATATGGATTTCACTTGGAAATCGGTTAAGTCACAGATGATTTAAATTGATGTTTTTGAAATTGAAATTTTAATTTCAATTGATTTTGAAATTGGAAATTGGGGTTTAATATGAAAAGCTTTTGAATTGGAATTTCAAAGATAAAAGTTATTTTGAATAACTTAATCGAGTTTTGAAAATTTAAATAATTTGATTTAAATTTGAATTCAAGGTTGAAATTGAATTCTATGATTTGAAACTAGGGATTAAAGATGTTGTACAAGTTATATATGGGTTAAACCATTTTAAAGGTATTGATTTGGGAATTTTGAATTTAATTCAAGGGTTTTAACTTGTGTAAATATAACTGGATTTTTATGAAACGAAACTATTTGTTTTCAAATAGTAAAAGCTTTCACATAAGTAATGAACTTCCAATCTGTGTTGAACGGTTTCAAGTTTGAAATAGAATTAAAATGTTTTGAAAACTATGAAATGAGTCTTTGATTTCAAAGACCGGATGAGTTAATCCAACTTGAAATAGAATTGTTTTGAAAGCTATAAGTTAAATCTTGACTTAAAGATTTAACGAGTTAATCCAACTGAAATGGAAATCGATTTGGAAATCTATGAATAGATCTTTGGGAATGGGGTGAACTTTGTGAATTGAATCTTTTTGTTTAAAAGATTAAAAGTGTGGAGATTGTTTAAACCATTGAAGGTTTTTGAAATGAATCTTTTTGTTTAAAAGATTGGAAATGGTAATTTGTTTTACTCATTCGAATGAAAAGTTTTGGGCTTTAAGCTGTGATTTAACTGAGACCCTAGTATCCATATGACTTTTTAATTGCGCTCATTATTCGGTTTAGCCGGGAAAGGGCCTTTGTGTCATATATCCCATTCCGAATAGTGATACGACAATATGGATAACATTTGAAGACCGGTGGTGAAGACCGGGTATTTGCGAGAGCGATAGGATGACCTATCGATTGTCTCTACACTGAGTAGCTACGGTATAGAGATTCCCTAAGTGATGGGAAGTCCGATCAGGATTGTGAATACCCAGATTGCAAGGGCTTCTTTGGAAGTGCCTTCGGTTCTGTTCGAACCCGGAACAGACTTGTATGGATGTGTGTCTGACGTTACACTTTGAGATGTAAAGCTGGTTTCAATCAAATACATTTCTGTTGGTGGCGGAGAATTTATTCTCTTAGCTTAACACCCTTCTCTGAGACGTACGAGCTCAGAGGTTATGTAGTTGATGGTTACTAGTGATACATTCCCAATTTGGTAATGTGGCATACGAAGTGCTGATTGATCATTGTTGATCAAAGCGTTGCTTTGTGAAAAAGCGTGGCTTTGTGAAAAAGCGTGGCTTTGTGAAAAAGCGTGGCTTTGTGAAAAAGCGTAGCTTTGTGGACGAGACTTCGTTGAGCCTCATAACCCGGTAATGGTCGAAACAGGAATGTTGCGGCAAAGGTTTGTAGGGGTAGCACCCCTAGGGTATGTCATTTCCTTCTGGATAAATGGTGATATCATGGTATGGAGCCCAGATATTTTACCTATGTTGATGCTGCACAGTTATTATACTTTGTGGTTGTTGCTTTACGATCGAGACGTCTCGGATAAAGGTCGGTGACGACCGGGGGATGACATGACTCGTGTGTTAGTTACCTAGTTACAGCTGTACAGCGTGAGGTAGCGTCAGTGTGTTAGTTACCTAGTTACAGCTGTACAGCGTGAGGTAGTGTCGGCCTTGTGTTTGCAGAGATCCGGTTTGGATCCGGGGCGTCTTTCCAGAGGCGTTTCTATTTCGGTGTAAGGAAGTTCCTTTGCCTGACCATTTGTTGGAAATCCAAAGAAGCAATACGAACCCTGTACGGTTTTAGTTGTATAACCTGCCATGGAATGTGGCGGTAACCTGTTATTGAACATGGTAGCTATAGTAGGCATACGATGAAATGTTGTATGCTGGCTAAGATTGATATTATACTTTCGAAATATTTTCACACTATGCACTAGTAATAATATCAAAGGAGTTTTGTTTGCGTAGTAAGCATGTTTGACTATCATAAGGAGAAATCTCCTCTAATTCTGCGATTGCATTGTGTGTGTGGCGGGAGGCCTTATGGTAGTTTAATTTTCCAAAAGCATTGCGGGTTTCAATGTTTAAGAGCCTTTTGTGTTTGTTTAAAGATAAACTGTTTTGTTCACTCATACCAGTCCCATGACTGACCCGGAGTTTATTGTTCCCTTCCTAAACTCTGGGTGCCCACTATTTTCCACACGGGTAGTCTAGAGTTGGGTTTTTCAGATATTCAGGTTGAGTAGATTATCTGGAGCTAGTCAGTCCTTGGACGACCGACCTTGCTTTCCGCTAGCTATGGATTGGAGCATTCTATTGGAGATTTTCTATCCACTGCTGGTGTTATCTATTTTCTTTCCGCTGCTATTTCTTGTATCATATCTCTGATGTATATTGATATCTGTTGTATCATATTGTATCAGATTTTGTATCTGTCATTGTATCAATGTTATGTAATTGATATATTCTTTTTCCGCTGTGTTGTTATACTTAATGGTGTTATAAGCTCCGGAGAACCAGATTCGGCATTTGAATCTACGGTATTTGGAGTACAAGCGAAGTACGGATGCCGATTTTCGAAGGTCGACTTTTGGGTCTTTACATTTGGTATCAGAGCTAAGGTTGAACTTTAGCTCAGGAGTATAACACATTAAGTAGCTCACTAGAGATAGGGTGAAGTATACCCTAGAATGAGTATCTCTAAGATATCCATCCGTATGCCTCAGTAAATTCTCTTACTATTACCTGATAGTGAGTATGAGTGTAAGAAGAGGATGAGATAGGGGACAGGGGAATACGACTATAAATGGTCAATACCCTGTAACAACAAGGAAATAACCTTTTCTCTATCGATCTCTTTTGTTCGTCGTTTCTCCTCAATTCTTCGATAGTTCCTGATAGATTCAGGAAGAAGATTCGATATATTAATATGGGACATAAACTCCAAATAGGCCAAAATTGTTTGTTTGGATGAATTGGTTGCTTTGTTTGCTATGGTTGATAGGTATACTTTAGTTCTAAACTAAAAGTTTGAAATTGTATCTATATATCTATCTATTCTTTGGGTCCCTATATAATCTACGAATGGTTAGTTATCCCTTCGAACTAACCAATGACACTTCATATTTCGTAGATCTGGATAACTCGAGTATTTTGTGAAATGTCAAATAGATTCGTTCTTGTATCTATTGTTGATATTCTGATTTGGTAAGCCAAATGCAGAATAAATATTCAGTTTGATTTGATGAAATATTCTTCATATATCTTTGTGTCTCCTTGGCAAATTTCGAGGACGAAATTCTTTTAAGGGGGGAAGTTTGTAACGACCCCAAATTTTATATAAATTTAAATTGATAATTTAAAGAATTTTTGAATAAAATTTGTGAAATAAATCGATTTAAGTGATGCGAGTTTCCCCGATCTTCGAATAAATTTTGGATGAATCATTTAAATTTAAAATATTGTATATATATTGAATTTGAGTTTAAATCCAAAATAAATGGTTTAAAAATACAAATAGAATAAAACAAATAAAAATAATAAAGAAAGAGTTAATGAAAATTAGAAGTTCACTTGTATTTTAAAGTAATAAAAACAAAACAAAGGAAACCAACTTACATTCAAATATGTAAAAATATAAGTAAATACATTAACAAATTCTAATAACAAAATAAATATAGAATTTCATTTATAACACAAAATAATACAAATAATATACATTCAACTATATAAAGATAAGTATGAACAAATATAAAAGATACTATGAAAGCATACCAGATAAGTAGAGATGTAATAAGACAAGTATATATATATTCAAGTGTAAATAAACAAATGAAGCTTGTAAAAGAAGCACATCAAGTCATCTCATATTTTTGGTACAACCGAAACTAAAGAAAAGAAGTAATATATTCATGTACAAGCTTAATTAATGCAAGGTACCTTAGCACACAAAATAGATTCATCAGCCACCAAGTAGAAAACTGCATAGTCAAATTTGAACAAATAAAATATGCAAGTATGAAATAAAAGAAAAATAAGTATGGTACAAGCAAATAAAAATATACATGTTTGCAATACATGCCGTATAAAAAAATGGATAAGTATGAAGATTGTACAAAGTCAATTAATGCTCAGCCCACAAAAAGAAAAAAAAACTATCAGCCTCCAATTGAAGAAAAAAAATCTCTGATCAGACTTTGTACAAACAAGCAAAATAATATATATCACTTGTACAAACAAATAATAACCCTGTACAAAAGCAAAATGATCATCCTGTAACTTCATTTTCTTATATTCAACTCTTCATCCCAGTTTCGTTCTTGAAGCTGAGAAAACTAAAAGTAGTCATCATTCAAACTTTAACAAAAATCTTCAATTAAAACATCAATACAAATATCTGAAAGTAGAAGATTAAGCAAGACAGTTTCAAAACAAGCAAGAATTCAAGCCTGTTGCAACATAAAGCACTGTTCTTCTTTTCTCTAGAAACTAAGGTGAGCAAGCTCCTATTTTTCGAAGCTTAGCCTGTTTGATATCTTGATGCTTGTGAGTAACATCACTTTAAAACAACTTAAGATATAAATCTGTGATAGATATACCTATAAATATAAGTGCTTATGTCTGTATAATCTTTTTAGGTATGTTTGAATAATATATATAAGGGGTACAGGCTGTTTTCTTTCCAGGCTTTAGTTCCAAGTCAAAATCCATTACCTCATTTTCTAATCTAAGTTAGGATATTGTTTTCAAACAAAAATTGTTTGTTTAGTTACAAAGTAAGCTTTAAAAATTGAATTAAGTTAATTTAAACTTGAATTGGCTCTGGAAAAATCAAACAACTGAGCAAGTTCAAATCTAATTGAAAATTCAATCATCCTGTTTTCTCGATTCATGAACATAAATTGAATACTAAAATCAAAATATGATTTTTAAAACAAAATTTTTAATTTTTAGTAAAGAGGTTAAAGTGCAGTTTGGGTTTAAACTGGAAATGAACTTGTGGGGTTTTCTGGTGATCCAAAGGGTTGGAGAGGTCGGGATCTTGGATGATGATGGAAGGCTGATCAGTGAATCGAGGAAAATTGGCTGGGAATAGATCAGAGTTTGGTGGAAGTAGTGGTTATGGTTTCATTTCTAGAACCCTAGTTTAACTAGGCTAAGTGATTCGATCATCTCAGCTTCTACAATGGATCGAATGCAGCGGGGTTTCGAAGGATGAAAGCTTGGTTGTGGACAAGGTCATGGCCGGACTTTCAGAACGTACGATGGCCGGAGTTTTTCAAACGAACTGTTGATAGGTTTCGTGGAGGAGATGCGCGTGTGCTTCCAGGTTTGGATTTGGGTGCTCGATGGTGATTTCTGAGGATCAGTCATGAGTTGATGGTCGAGAAGGGTTGTTGAGTTGTCCCCTGACGTGTTGCGTTCATCGTTGACGAACAGTTGTGGCCGGAGCCACCGTGCATATGCATGGTACAGTGATTCGTGACTGGTGAGGGTCGGGGTGTTGTGGGATTTTTTTGAACTCGAGTTTTACTCGGGTTAAATTATGTTTTTCTCGAAGTTTTTGGGTTGAGACTCGAAGTAGAAGGGGAGATGGCTCGAAGTAATTGCTGATTTCTCGAGTAGTGTTGTCTCAGTTTTGTTAACCTAGAAGCAAATCTGTTTTTAAACAAATCCTGATGAACATTTAATTGTAAACTAAATTTAACAAAGCCTAAATCCAGATTTAAATTTGATTTTTGATAAAATTCTTTTAATTAAAAGTTAAATTTTGAATGGAAAGTTAAATGATTGTTTTAAACTTGAAATTGCAAGTTAAAATTGTTAAAGTATTTAAAGATTTAAGTAGGACGATCTCGGGAAAGTTGGTGAGTAACTCGGGTATTTACTCGAGTAAGTCATGGGAAGCACTCGGGTTAGTTTTCAAAACTACAACATAAAAAAAGGTAAAGTGATTACTTAAAGCTTAATTACTTAATGAATGATTAATAAATTAAAGATAATTAATCAAGGGGTTTATGTATAATTACTCGATGTAATTAAAATGTGATAAGTAGTTAAAGATAATCACTTATTGTAATAATTGAGAATAATTAATTAAATGATAATAAATTAAGGGTTGATTTATTTATTAATGAATTATTATGGGGTTAATTAATTTTAAATTTATTATTAATGGTTAATTAATAAATGATTAAAGGATAATTAATCAGAATGATGTGTAATTAATTAATATTAATTAACCAAGATTAGTAATTTATTAATCTGATTTGAATAAATCAAACAATTAACTGACCTTACTTATGAATGTTTGAATTCTATTGAATGTGAATTGTTTGATATCCTTGATATATGATCATTTGTGATATACCCTGATTTATGTTGTGATGAGTTGTGATTTCTGTTTCTGTGATATATTACTATGTGAATATAAAACCCTTGGCCCGTAAAACGACACTTGAACTTCGATGCGACAGGGAGTCGGATTCCAGTTGGTTATCCGAAACCCACATCGAATTGTAATGATGAATCTTTGTGACTGATAAATTTACTTTATCTATGAATCTGTGAATGAAGATAAGCGTTATGGGTTATACCGCTTATCGATATATCTGCGATGATTGATGTTGTGCACTATTGTGTGTAAAACCCCTGGACCACACTCTTACACACACAAATATGGATTTCACGTGGAAATCGGTTAAGTCACAGATGATTTAAATTGATGTTTTTGAAATTGAAATTTTAATTTCAATTGATTTTGAAATTGGAAATTGGGGTTTAATATGAAAAGCTTTTGAATTAGAATTTCAAAGATAAAAGTTATTTTGAATAACTTAATCGAGTTTTGAAAATTTAAATAATTTGATTTAAATTTGAATTCAAGGTTGAAATTGAATTCTATGATTTGAAACTAGGGATTAAAGATGCTGTACAAGTTATATATGGGTTAAACCATTTTAAAGGTATTGATTTGGGAATTTTGAATTTAATTCAAGGGTTTTAACTCGTGTAAATATAACTGGATTTTTATGAAATGAAACTATTTGTTTTCAAATAGTAAAAGCTTTCACATAAGTAATGAACTTCCAATTTGCGTTGAACGGTTTCAAGTTTGAAATAGAATTGAAATGTTTTGAAAACTATGAAATGAGTCTTTGATTTCAAAGACCGGATGAGTTAATCCAACTTGAAATAGAATTGTTTTGAAAGTTATAAGTTAAATCTTGACTTAAAGATTTAACGAGTTAATCCAACTGAAATGGAAATCGATTTGGAAATCTATGAATAGATCTTTGGGAATGGGGTGAACTTTGTGAATTGAATCTTTTTGTTTAAAAGATTAAAAGTGTGGAAATTGTTTAAACCATTGAAGGTTTTTGAAATGAATCTTTTTGTTTAAAAGATTGGAAATGGTAATTTGTTTTAACCATTCGAATGAAAAGTTTTGGGCTTTAAGCTGTGATTTAACTAAGACCCCAGTATCCATATGATTTTTAATTGCGCTCGTTATTCGGTTTAGCCGAGAAAGGGCCTTTGTGTCATATATCCCATTCCGAATAGTGATACGACGATATGGATAGCATTTGAAGACCGGTGGTGAAGACCGGGTATTTGCGAGAGCGGTAGGATGACCTATCGATTGTCTCTGCACTGAGTAGCTACGGTATAGAGATTCGCTAAGTGATGGGAAGTCCGATCAGGATTGTGAATACCCGGATTGCAAGGGCTTCTTTGGAAGTGCCTTCGGTTCTGTTCGAACCCGGAACAGACTTGTATGGATGTGTGTCTGACGTTACACTTTGAGATGTAAAGCTGGTTTCAATCAAATACATTTCTGTTGGTGGCGGAGAATTTATTCTCTTAGCTTAACACACTTCTCTGAGACGTACGAGCTCAGAGGTTATGTAGTTGATGGTTACTAGTGATACATTCCCAATTTGGTAATGTGGCATACGAAGTGCTGATTGATCATTGTTGATCAAAGCGTGGCTTTGTGAAAAAGCATGGCTTTGTGAAAAAGCATGGCTTTGTGAAAAAGCATAGCTTTGTGGACGAGACTTCGTCGAGCCTCACAACCTGGTAATGGTCGAAACAGGAATGTTGCAGCAAAAGTTTGTAGGGATAGCGCCCCTAGGGTATATCATTTCCTTCTGGATAAAAGGTGATATCATGGTATGGAGCCTAGATATTTTACCTATGTTGATGCTGCACAGTTATTATACTTTGTGGTTGTTGCTTTATGATCGAGACGTCTCGGATAAAGGTCGGTGACGACCGGGGGATGACATGACTCGTGTGTTAGTTACCTAGTTACAGCTGTACATCGTGAGGTAGCGTCAGTGTGTTAGTTACCTAGTTACAGCTGTACAGCGTGAGGTAGCGTCGGCCTTGTGTTTGCAGAGATCCGGTTAGGATCCGGGGCATCTTTCCAGAGGCGTTTCTATTTCGGTGTAAGGAAGTTCCTTTGCCTGACCATTTGTTGGAAATCCAAAGAAGCAATACGAACCCTATACGGTTTTTAGTTGTATAACCTGCCATGGAATGTGGCGGTAACCTGTTATTGAACATGGTAGCTATAGTAGGCATACGATGAAATGTTGTATGCTGGCTAAGATTGATATTATACTTTCGAAATATTTTCACACTATGCACTAGTAATAATATCAAAGGAGTTTTGTTTGCGTAGTAAGCATGTTTGACTATCATAAGGAGAAATCTCCTCCAATTCTGCGATTGCATTGTGTGTGTGGCGGGAGGCCTTATGGTAGTTTCATTTTCCAAAAGCATTACGGGTTTCAATGTTAAAGAGCCTTTTGTGTTTGTTTAAAGATAAACTGTTTTGTTCGCTCATACCAGTCCCATGACTGACCCGGAGTTTATTGTTCCCTTCCTAAACTCTGGATGCCTACTATTTTCCACACGGGCAGTCTAGAGTTGGGTTTTTCAGATATTCAGGTTGAGTAGATTATCTGGGGCTAGTCAGTCCTTGGACGACTGACCTTGCTTTCCGCTAGCTATGGATTGGAGCATTCTATTGGAGATATTCTATCCACTACTGGTGTTATCTATTTTCTTTCCGCTGCTATTTCTTGTATCATATCTCTGATGTATATTGAAATCTGTTGTATCATTCTGTTGTATCATATTGTATCAGATTTTGTATCTGTCATTGTATCAATGTTATGTAATTGATATATTCTTTTTCCGCTATGTTGTTATACTTAATGGTGTTATAAGCTCCGGAGAACCAGATTCGGCGTTTGAATCTACGGCATTTGGAGTACAAGCGAAGTACGGATGCCGATTTTCGAAGGTCGACTTTTGGGTCTTTACAATGTATATGTTAATTATTTATTTTTGATTGGTTTGTTTCCTTGTGTGACCTCACTTATTCTATTTGATTAACATTATCTTACTCTACCATGTCACGGTTATTCATGCCTTCCCTTGTTAAGCTGTTTTGTCTAGTTCTTCATGTTCTTGGTCCTTCGACTGATGTTTTGGTCAGTCCTGTCTCTGAGGGATAGCTGTCCTTCTTTCTTAGTTGATTAGACTTGTCTGTCTAGTTCCTGTTTTCCTTTTATTGTCTTAGCTGATCTGGAGCCTGTTCTAATCACCTGGTCTTTTAAACGTCTTGGGTAATAAATGTGGACGACACACGTTAAATGCCGGCTGGCTTTGCCAAAAAAAATTAACATTAATTAATGATGTTTATTTCCTTAATTACATATACAATTCTTTTTTATTTGAAATCTTCAAACGTTAGTAACTTTTTCGTTTAAATTTCGATCGTAAACTTTATATATGAAAACTGATCAGAAAATTGTCACGAACACAATGGTGCAAGTTTCATAGCCAAATTCCAATATTGATAAAAATTCTATTTTAGGGCTTTAATAAGAATTTATTAAATTCTTTTAAATTAATCATTGTTTAATTTATGAGATGTTACATTCTTCCCCACTTAAAAGAATTTTGTCCTTGAAATTCCTCAAGGATGAATCATGCAACATAGCACAGAACCATTCTAAGCTACCCAACCAATTAGTGTACAACCAATTTTGCATCCAACCGTATAAAAGTGCATGGTGTATCACAACATGTATGATGTGTATGCTGAATAACACTAAATTGGTGCCTCCTATATGAACACATTCTTTAAAAATAATTTTGAAGTCCAAACGACCTATACACAGTAGTTCAATATGTATTCAAGTTTTGAAAATCAAAATCTTTGTTTCATGCACAGATTTTTCCACACTTATACGAATAGAAGTAAAGTTCAACCAAATTTGCATCCAATCTCTGCCATCCAATATCTAGCACACCTTTTCTAACATCAATTTTTTTGGAAATCCAGTTTTCTAAACCCATGTTCTTACATCGGAAAGGGGTTTGGATGCAGAGTTCTATATTTCCTTCATTCTCTTATGTACACATTTTGCTGTACTTTAGAACCTTCTCTTATGCACCCGATTCTTTTCCAATTTTTCCAAGTACAGTCCCCATAAGGAAATTTATTTTTAAATTTTCAAACAGAATTGTTTCAAAACAATTTTTGTTCCTCCATCAATAGATTATGGTAAAAGAAATCCTAGAACTAAAACAACTTTTTTCTCTTGTCATTAACTATATTACATATTGTCGCTTTTGCTAAACAACAAAATTAATATTTGCTAAACCGTCAAATTTTCCTATGCTAAGCATGTGGCATTTCAAAAATCAAAAATTTCCCTTTTTCATTCAAATTCTTTTTCAATAACTTTTGAAATAGTTGGAAAATTTTAAAATAAAGCTTTACTTTTCAAAAATTATACAAAAATATTTTATATCTAAATGTTAAAGATTTTTGAACAAAATTTTCAAAAGTGTAATAATTTTTTTCCAAACAAATCAAGCCACATCCAGCGCAATCAGGATTCAATCGATGGGTTAACACTTATGATTAATCCTAACTTATTATGCAATTAATATTAAATTTCAAAAACTCTCCCTTTTTATTTTTGCACAACCAAAGCATGCAAGTACTTTATAAATTTCAACTTTCAAGGCATAAGGACAGTGATACATAGTTTCGCAATAACCTTCCCTATCCTTCACTTGCTAAAATTTATCTTTCTAAATTTTAAGCTGAAACTTAAAATTATTTTACTTATAGTAGCTAATATATTTCCTAATTTATTTTATAAACTTCCAGTCTTACTTTTGGATTAGTTAAGTGGCCATATGAGATTTCCTTATTTATTTTGCTTCCCAATATATAACAATCTATCTAGAAAACAAATAAAAAGAAACATTTCTCATAATATCTTATGCATTTTACACAGCAGAGACAACTAATGCTTACAATCAAAATCTTACAAGAAACAATTGCTGGAAGCTTCCTTTCAACATCAATTGGTATTAGTGATGTTGTGGCCCTATCACTTCTTACTTAATTAAGATTGACATCTCTAGTTTGTCATTCTACTATAACCCACATGTCTTAACTCACCATTTGGTTTCTAACAAACAATTCCATCCATTACCTTAATTATTACACATGATATGGGAAAACCGTGCATTCCCACACTATAGTGGATAAGAAATATAAACTATGCACATTTAGAAAAGTCGTTGAAAAATTGGCTTGGCAGAATAAATTTTCCACCACCTATCTTGCATTTCTTAACCTTGAGTCTACCAATGTCCTCTATTTGTTGTTGCCATCTAATTGCCCTCTATTACAATCTTCTTTTAATCCACATCTCTTTATGTATTCTCAAATTTCTAGTATTTACTTTCCTTATCCTTGATATTTCACATGAGTATACTCTAAAACTTGTAGAACTATACTTTGGTACCATTCATCATTCCTTCGTGGGTTCTTCTTATGGCTTTCACACATACCAAATAAAATATTCCTAGTTTTATACCAATATTCCTTATATTCTACGGTGATTCTTATTGCTTCTCTATGAGAACTCGTAGCTATTTCCTTTATAGCCTAACTTTTACTCTGTCCTACCTAGGTTGTCATCCCTATCTACTCCATATCAAAGTTGGTTTTTTTACTACACTTTATAAAAATTATTGAACTTCATTGTCGTGAAGTACTTAACCCAAAACTTTTATCTTTAAAATATAAAATTAGAGCTTTTTAAAACTATAGTTTAGGATTTATGAAGCAAGTTTATTTATTAATTTCCAAAATCCATTATTAGCAATTTAATTTAAAAACGTCCTTTCCTTCAAAATAATTTCATCTAAAAAATTTTACATCTCAAAAGTTAGGATTTTAACCCAAATCATTTATTTAGTTTTGTATTCCAAAAAATCAACTTTTATATCAAACCATCTTAAATGCACTTTACAATATTTCTAAAACATCCTTTGTAACTTTCAAAAATCAAAACTTGAGTAAACAAGGACAACTTCCATTTTATTAATCTCCTATCACTTATACTATTTCCATTTTCAACTATAGCATAGACTCTGATAGCATATGAGGGCGATTTTTAAAATGTATATGCAATTACTGCACATACTTATTGAAAGTATCTATTTTTTCCTTTAATTTTATACATTGTTTCTAATTAATAACATTATTTTATATAAATTTCTAAAATTGATTCTATTTATATAATGTTACTACTATTTAACTTTCTTCTACTAAACTGCCCTTATTTAAATTATTTCTCTTTATATAGTTTTTCCCTAAATTGACTGTCTTCTTTATTAAACTATCGCAATGCATTTGCCTACTACTTTGTTTTTGGGTTCTTGTCTCCTTTTCATTTTTTTACCTCACTTAAAACCAGTACCACTTCCTACTGTCTACCCTTTAAAAGAAATTTTAAAACTTAAAAATTTTCATAATAAAAAAAATTGGAGAGCTATACATATGCTCTACTTTCTTTTTATTTCAAAAGAAATGTCTCTTTATTAAAACCCATTTTTAACTGAAATTTTTGGTCTAAACAATTTTAATTTCGACTAGAAATTCTATGTAAATAAAATATATTTATTTTTTAGAAAATTTAACATTTTCTTATTTTTCAAAAAAAAGTTTTCTAATTTTAAATAAATTACTTAGAAACTATTTCGAATATATTATATATTTTTTCTAAACCTTTTGTTAAATTCATTCATATGGGGTCGAACCAAGAGTGGATTTTGCTTGTCCCTTCTTTTGGACCTTTTTTCTTTTCCACTAATTCCCTGACTTATCTTTATTTAAAATATATTAAAAATCCGACTATCGTTTTGGAGTGATTACTACACACCTTCTTTTGGGAACTGGCATAATTCTTACTG
Source organism: Allium fistulosum (assembly GCA_030737815.1). NCBI lineage: Eukaryota > Viridiplantae > Streptophyta > Magnoliopsida > Asparagales > Amaryllidaceae > Allium > Allium fistulosum. Next base: position 535,547,769 of record CM060901.1, on the reverse strand, counting down.
TTAACCCAAAAAATGGATCAACACCTTGGGTTGAGTGTGAAAGCACCAGCCCTGTTTCTTAATGCAAACAGTACAAAGAATAAATGTAAAAAGAGCAGCAATAGTAAAGAGACAAGAAGATTTTTATAGTGGTTCGGCTATTAATGAAGCCTACGTACACTTTATAGCTTTTATTAGCTGACTGCTATTACAAGATTGATTTGGTTTACAATATGATTGAATCGCCTAAGTTAGATCTAAATCACAAGTACTTGGAGGCAACCGGAGGATCTTAGTTGCTCCATTATGACTGTTGTGTGGGAGAAGAAGAGTCAAGAATAGTAATGGTAGAGTTACAACAACCAGTCTAGAGATCCCTTTTCTGTTGCAGATGAGATGGTATTTATAGGAGTTGGAGAGCACTTGGGCCAGAGCCGCTTTGCTAGAAGCCTGCATTCATCATATAGGAAGTCTAAAAAGATTAAAGGTCATCGGAGAAAAGTATTTGGATCAGTACCGATCCTATCCAATTGGATTCGTACCGATCCAAATAGTTCAGCATTTTTAAAGCTCTGACCACTTGGTTGTCTTCCTTGCCTAGTTATGATGCATTCCATGTAGTTTTGTAGCTTGTTGACTTTTTTTGATAATGATTCGCCAATGGGTTAGATTGAATTGTATTCTGAATTGGATGAACCTTCACTTCTGGAACTAGGTTGTTTGGAATGCTACCAAATTTATTGGGTGAGCTTGGTGGAGACATAAAAGTATGATGTAAGAGATTTGGAGTTACCCTGAATTAATAATTCGAATCGGTGCCGATCCGAAAAGTTGGCCTATTTTGACTAAAACTTCTTGGGGGCATTTTTCTAGTTCTTTTGGGCCTTTCGGTTAAGTTTCAAGTCATTCTGGCTTAATCTAAATGTTCAAACTTCTAGTGAGTTCTGTTGGGTTAAAAACCCGGTTAACATTTGTCCTCTAGGGTTTGCTTTCATTGAAAACAAGGTGTGCTACGGAATTGGCTATCTTTGGGTTTCCATTTTAAGGTGTTTCATTGATCGTATCTGGCTACCTTGAAAAGCTATCTTTGAAGTACTGGTTAATTGTTCAATCGTTAGTGTGAATCTCCATTGTTCATGATTACGGAGTGATCTTGACTTGATAATTTCTAGAATGAATACAAACATCGAGTACATCGTGTAAGGGAAATTTGGGACCATTTGGAGTGTAACACCCCTTCAAAATGGGAATGATAGTCCCACATTGCGGAAAAACACTATGAAGTGGGTGCTTATATACCAAAGCCTTCACCTCATAACAATGTCAAGGCCTTTTAAGGAATAAAACCCCACACCTTGGCTTGGCCCATGAGGCGGAGGCGACTAAGTTGGGGACAATATCTATGTTAAGTGAGGTGTGGGTTGTTACATTGGTATCAGAGCCATACCCAGCCGAAATTGTGGTCTGTACGTGTTACAGCCACGATGCCTGGGTGGTGTTATATTCATGAGCCAACGAGGACGTTGGGCTTTAAAGGGAGGAGATTGTAACACCCCTTCAAAATGGGAATAATGGTCCCACATCGCGGAAAAACACTATGAAGTAGGTGCTTATATACCCAAGCCTTCACCTCATAACAACGTCGAGACCTTTTGAGGGACAAAACCCCACACCTTGGCTTGGCCCATGAGGCGGAGGTGATTAAGTTTGGGACAATATCTGCGTTAAGTGAGGTGTGGGCTGTTACATGGAGGTTTAAATTTAGGTCAGTACCGATCTTTTGGATCGGATCGGTACTGATCCAAGTACATGAATTTTTTTTCAAACTTCTCTGTTTTTTATAAAGGGTTGGATCTACCCTTTTTTCCATTTAACTTCATTCAAGCCGAACCGATCCAATGGCCCCAAACCCACACCGATCCGAAGCCTGGAATCGCCAGAAAGCTGCCACCATCGATCTTCACCAGCAGCACCATCCGCCGCCGCCTCTTAGAGCTGTTGCTGCCATTTTAAGTGGGTCCCACCATCGAGATCGCCTACGTTTTGAGGCATTGTTGATTCGATCCGTCCAATACCTAGTTTGATTTGTCTTGAATAAGATATCAAATCATCCTTCTCAATTTTGAAGGTTGGTGATGTGGATTTGATGTTTTTGGTGGTGACTAGCAGTTAATTTGACTCGGTAGTGGAGATGACATTTATTACGGATTGATTTTGGTCTTTTTAGGAGGTGATATAGCTTAGGGTAGCATTTTGTGTGCAACTCATACTGTTGTCACCATCTAGAGATCTAAAATCAACTATGCTAAGAATTCTTTACTTGATTCAGACCCATCGATCTATATTCACTCGCTTCGGATTGGTCCTGTCATTGCATAGTCGGTGTACCTGGAATAGGAAGGGTTTTTCGGGTCGCTATGGACAACGGATCCGTTATCGATCCAGTAAGTATAGAAGAAATGAAATTAACGGGTGATATAGATCGCTCTTTCTTATGTGAATGAGTCATCTACATGGAATGATTTGTTTACAACGTTTAGGACACCATACCCATTCTCACTTAGATTACACATCACACATACTCTTGTTTATCACTTGGAATCCGACCGGTGGTTGGTACATGTCAATTATCCCTCAGATTTTTGGTGTCAACCATGCGAGGGTCTATACTTTAGAGTTTAGGCATACCCGACCGTTTTGAACATAAGCTTTCTTAATATAGAATGATGAAAAATCTTCTCGGCACAAACCAGTTGAGAGCAACTCACCTCTTTCTAAAGCGGAGTAATCGTCGATCCTAGCTGGATCCACCATTTCCATATCTTCAGGTCAATATAGTCGTCTAATTCTAGTCGGTCCCGTCGTTCGATCACACTCCTTCTAATTTCAGAGTCTTGCTTGATCCTCCGGAGAAAGCTCCTATAATTCTTATACATAAGATGTTGCGAAGCATTTGCTCGCAATATGGTGTCCCAGAGGATGATGTGCTTCTGCCATCGAGAGGAGAATTTGCTCATAGGCCACCTTTTGGATACGTGGCTTGCCACTGATATATGTGCATGTACGATGCAGTGCCTCCATTCAATCACTTCTTAATGACAACACTTCAGAACATAGGGTTGGCCCTACTGCATATTCTTCTAAATGGATACGCCATGCTGACGTGCTTAATGTTCTGTTCACGCGGACGCTTAACTGTGCCCCGAGCTTGCTGAGCTGCAGTATTTTCTATTATTAAAGAGGAGAGAGGCTGATCTATCACTTGTTTATATTAAAGTGCGGCATAGCCAAAAACTTATACATGATCTTCGTAGCAAAGTTCCTTTATTTAAGAATCAGTTCTTTCTTGCTAAGTGTCCAGAAGGATTCACCCATTTATGGACTACAGGGGTTAAGTCTCCTTCACCATGCTCGGAGATTACTTTAATTGTTATAACTTTTATGAACAATCATATATTCCTTGCTGTTCTTCCGAAAATTAACAAGGACCTGACACTCGGCACTTCTTAGCACCTTGAAAGCGGTCAATGCTCAGTAGTGCAACATTAGATTCTTGCTCACAGATGAGAACCTTCGCTGATATGGGCTTTTACACCCTGGGAGATCCATTGGATTCATTAGTGCTCCTTCCCGCTCTAGAGCCCGAAGCCGTTCTATTTCCGCTTACCATGACTTTGGCGAAGATGATGACGATGATGAAGAAAAAAGTGGCACATCCGATGGGTCAGAGAAGACCCTTAAGGAGATCCAAATTCAAGTCGGGGTCGACAGTCCACCCAAAATGCCATCGATTACAAAAGAGAAAGAGTAAAAGTTTATTCAACGGAAGGGCAAGGTTCCGCTTATTAAAGAGAAGGAAGAAGGAGAAATCAATGAGGAGCGTCCTCCAAAATGAGGTAGAAATAGATTGGGACACTGATGAGGGTGACGTCAAATAAAGTGACAGGGCCTCGGAATTAAGCCTTAGTCATGCACCCTCACCTTCTTTGGAAGAGCCTATTGAGGGAGCTTCTCCCAAGGCTGAGCCTGTATCTAGTTCTCTACCAGAAGGTATTGATATTGATTTGGGAGATACAAGTAACATTTTTGTGAATATGGGTGACTTGATGGATGACTTTACTTCGAAAGGGTTGCCTTCCCATTCTACTCAGATCATCCCTATAGGAAGCAATGTTCTGACATTAGTTGGTGGCCGACCTGGTTTGTGTATTTTACCGGGGTCGTTAAATTGCAACATAGACTTCACTAGGATCACACACTTTATATTAATTTTTTAGAATGTTTTAATTCATCAAATACCTTTTCCCTAAAGCCTTTTTATCGCTTGTTGTAGGAATCATGTCTCATGGTCTTTACAACGATCATGACCGAGTTTTAGAGTCCCAACGTTCGTAGAACCACCCTTCAAGGTACCATGCTCCCCGGGAGAATGACGAGTAGAGGAAAAGGAGGAAGTACATGGAGGCGGAAATGCGTCGCTATGTCGAGAAAGATCAAAGCAGAGATAGGAGAAGTGGCTATGAAAAGAGGAAGAGCCCGACTGAGCATGGAGATCCGTCAAAGAGGCCAAGAACGAGAATCCGCTTCACGTCCTCCTGCTTCCACTGGGATAAATGTCCCTACTTCCAGTGCCATTACTTCTTCCACTCATACTGTTATGACCGCCACTCCCCATATTTCTAGGCATGCGCCTTACATTCTTCCTGCTGGTCCCCCGCGTCTACAAGTTGCGATCTCTAATTTTTTCTTAAGGGGGGTTGTGTTTGATAAGCCCAATCTAAAATCAGTTCATGCCAAATCTTATTCAGCCTATTTCCAAGTAATTCATAGCAATTTAGAAAAGCTGAAGGATGGGAAGAATTATTAATATAGCCATCGGCTGTTAATCGAAACAACCATCAGGAAATCCTCTTGTTTGAGTTCAAAAAGGATGAATACGAGTAGCAGCTAGCAGATTGCAATTTGGAGATCGAAAGGCTAAAGAAAGAGAGAGATGACACCCTCAAGAGGGAGAGAAAAAGTGCTTCTTTACTTGAGGTGCTAAAAGAATCTACTGACCGAGCCGCAATCATATTTAGAGATGAGATAAAGAAGTTCCATACAAATGAGGCGGCTTTAAAAGAAAAGTTGAGGATAAGCGAGATGATGGTTGAGATGTAGAAGAAACCATCACCGAGCAGGCTCAAGAAATTGCCTCTCTTTGCGAACAAGTTTCGAATTTAGATGCTGGGAAGAAACAACCGGCAGTATAGAAGGATAACATGGATGCTATCTTTTCAGAGCTTCAAAATACATTAACAAAGAAGATGGATGGCTTGGATGCTACTATTTTGGGCTTCTAGTCAACTCCATGGATCATAAGGGGAGTCTTAGTTACTTGAGTCCGTTGTTCCCTCGTACGCTTACTACAGTCTGGGAAGAGATTCTGGCTCGATTTCAAGACATGGGTGGCAGTTATACCAAGAGGAGTTGGTTCAAGCATATCAGAATGAAGAGTCCCGCCAAGTTTTAGGGGAGGGCTAGGAAATCTTGAAAATAGAGAGGGAACGAGAAGCTATTGATGCCGCGGCCGCCACTAAAGCTATAATTGGGCATTTTCCTTCAGACCCTGGTGAGCTGACTTCACATCTTCGCATTAATGAGGGGATCGTTTCTACTTCTCCTATGATTCTGTAGCTATCAATTGAGGGCAACGGTGAGGGCTTCGAAGTTGTGGCCTATGAACAGACCCCCACAGTAGGTAATTTTCTTATCTCTTCCATGTTTGAGGACTTCCAATTTACGCTGGTTAAAATTACCGAGATAACCGTCCTCTATTCTGATATTATAAATCAACCCTCTCTTCATGTCGAGTTACCTCCTCCTTATAGTGCTTGATCTACTGCCATTCTGAGCACATCAACTGTCCTCTCGGCATCTGGCTCGTAGCCCTATTCACACTCCGAGCAAATTGCAGCACTGCATGGTTTGGATGACCCCTCTGTATCTCAAGAGGAGGGTTTGGTAGCTACTGACACACGGTGGCAGGCGGATCAAGCTAGCCAACCAGACAAATTAAAGACAAAGCAACCGATTACCAAGTAGCAGATGTTAGCGGTGAAGAAGGAGATGGTTGAAGAGCAAAAAAAGGTCGTCAAAGAGTTCTCACAAATCCCGCAAGCACAAAGGAAAAGGAGGGTCTGCCAGTGGAATGTTTCAGAAAGCGAGATCACCCCGGGAGGGGAGAGGCTTGAGAAGTTGCCGATCAGAGGTGGGAAAGGTGACAGGGGAGGTAGTGACAAGAAGCTATGATCTGTTCGTGTATCTGTGAAGTGGAGCTTTTGCTTTTTGGTCACTTTTGTACAAGTGCAGAGTCTGCACTTAACATTTCTTCTTGTTGCAACAGTGGTTTCTGTAATTTTCTTTCTTTGGCCAATATTGTGCGGGTATGGCACCCATTGTTTGTTGTTGTACAAGAAAACATTATAAGTAATAAAACTGTTGAAATTTTGATTATATCTTCACTTGTCTACTTTTCTACATTCCATGCACTGTTGCCTTTTTATACCACTGTTTTTTTATGCAGTATGATTTTGTATATGTGGGTAGTCACTGATATTTTTCCTATACTGTTTTATTTAGTCCCATAATTACAGCTAAAATTTATTATTTAGGGTAACAGAACTGTGAATTTTCTACTACTTTGGTTGAGTGTTCGTGAGTGTGTGCCCCTTAGTTCACGGGACTGTTTACTCCAAACACTTGACATGAGACTAAATGCCCCTTGTGGTCTTCCGAATGCCCTTAGCCGCATTTATACTACAACTCCTATCTTTTGGGAACTTCTAATTTCATTGTCCTTATTTTAGATATCCCATTTTGATTTCTAACTTGAGATATCCATGAAGCTTTTTTAGTGGCCTTACGGCGAGTGATTTACGCAGTTAAGAATTTTACTAAGTGATTAGTGATGCCAGAGCAACACCGATTAATTGAAATGCTGTTAAGTGATTCCATCGCAATGCTAACGTTCGGGCTATTGTGCACATGTGTCGCTCCTTGGAGTGCTATTTTCTTGGCTCCGGAGGCGGTGCATGGCCTTTTGTAATATGAGAGTTCCTCATCTTTGGATGCAATTTTGCATATCCAACTAGTGGTGTGCGGATAATGAAATGCGCACCGTGGGATCGAGGCTTGCCTGGTCGCAGTTTTGCGAACCAAGAAGCGATGTGTGGCTTACGAATGTGCGGCTTTGTTAACTGTGTTCGCTTGGACGTGATTTCATAGTCCAATAGATGGTGCACGACTTATGAAATGCGCAGCTTTGATGCGGACCTTCCTGGTGTCGCTAGAGCAACACCAGTTTTTAGAAGGCAAGGATCGAGTTCGGTCGATTCAACAGTTTGAGTCGATTTGCTTCCGTCATCTCAGCAGGTAGATGGTGCGTACTTGAGCGTGTTCCACTAGCTTAAGCAGCGGTCGGATGGTTTTGAGTCGATTTGACCTGTCGAATCAGCAGGTTACTTATGTGAACATGGTTTCACTGGTTCAGAAAGCAAAGCAATTTCATTAACTGAAATAAAAGTTGGGCAAGTTCTGCCTATTTACAATGTGCCTTGTATCCCGGGATGGCTTATTTGCGTAAAATAAAAAATACATAAGACAATCTTAGATGAAGTAAGGACATAGCAATTCACTATTCCAAGCATGAGGAATTTGGGTTCCATCAACGGTTGTTAGCTTGAACATGCCATCCCTAACTTCTGACCGATCACATAGAGTCCTTCCTAGTTTGGTCCATATGCTCCTGGTAGAGGGTAGACTCTTTTGAGGACAAGGTCTCCTACTTCGAAAATACAGTTATGGACCTTGGAGTTGAAATGTCGTGAGACCATTTTCCGATGAGCGACAATCCTTAGCTTGGCTTCTTCCCCCTTCTCATTGACCATATCGAGTGATTTGAGCAGGAGCTGCTTGTTCTGCTGTTGATTGAAGTTTTTTCCTTCGATAAGAAGGGACCTCCAGTTCGACTGGGATCATTGCTTTTGAACCATATGCCAGGGAGAACAAAGAGTGACCAGTTGCAGATTTGTGTGTTGTGCTGTATGCCCCCAGTGCAAGTGAAAGTTCATTAACCCAATTTCCTTTAGCTATAGTTAGCCGCTTTTTGATGGTGGAATTAATGATCTGTTTATTGCCTCTACTTGCCCGTTTGCCTATGGATGTGCAATAGCGGAGAAGCTTTTCTCGATTCGGAGGCATTTGCAAAAGTCTTTGAATTTAGCGCTTTCGAATTGAGTCCCATTATCTATAATGATTTTTTTTGGCACCTCAAACCTGCAAATAATGTTTTTAGTGACAATGTTAACAAATTTCTTTATGGTAATTATGGCCAACGGTTCCTGTACGGCATATTTGGTGAAGTAGGCAACAGAAATGATAGCGTATTTGGCTCCTCCTTGGGCTATCGGCAATACACTAATCAAATCGATTCCCCAGATCACGAAAGTCCTTGGGCCGCCCATCCGTGTTAGCTCTGCTGAAGGAGTTCTTTTGATCTTGCCGAATCTTTGATATTGAGCACACTGTTTGGCATGGTCCGCTACATCGCGGTTGACCGTTGGCCAAAAATACCCATATCAGAGAACTTTCTTTACAAGGGTTTGCTTCCAAGTGTGATCTTTGTAGTCGCCTTCATGAACTTCCTAGTGGATTTTCTGAGCTTCACCATTGGTCACACACCTGAGTAAGGGGGTAGAGAACCCCCTTTAGTAGAGTATTCCATCCTGTATTACGAACGGTGCCTTTCGAAGGAGCTTTATCCGTTGATTCCTGTCCACGGGGAGTGTTCCTTTGAGCAGATAGTCCTTGATAGGTGTCATCCATGTCTCTGGTTCTTCAGTCATTTTGAAAATCCAATCAATATCCATCTCGCTTGTACTTTGGGCAGTTAGAGTTTCAACTGGGACCAGTCCCATTGATTGAGCTTCTCTGGAGCTGGCCAATTTAGCTAGATAGTCCGCCTTCTTATTTTGTTCCTTCAAGATATGAGCTATGGTGTAATGCTCAATGTCGTTCAGCAATTTTTGCACTTTGGATAGATATGGGGCGAGGTTCTCCCTAGGTTTGATATTCGCCTCTCACCTGACAGATGCCCAGTTGAGAGTCGCTATAGATATGCATGGACTTTATCCCGAGTTCCTCTACAACTTTCAGTCCAGCTATCAATGCTACATATTCCGCTTCATTATTTGTTACTGGGAATTCCAAGCGTAAGGTGTAGGAAATGGATCGTCCTTCGTGAGTTCGAGCACAACCCCTACCCCCGAGCAAAAGGTGTTTAATGCACCGTCGACAAACAACCTCCTTTGTATCTCCATTCCGGAGTAATTTCTTCTTCATTCTCATGTATCTTTGAACTCGGCAATGAAGTCTGCCTATGCCTGCCCATTAATCGCCCTTCGATGATGGTGAGTGATTTCATATTGACTCAATTTAATGTTCCATTTGACAAACTGTCCGGAGGTCTCAGGGCGGAACAACACCTGCTTTAAAGATTGATCTGTTAGTACTTTGATTGGGTGCGCCTTGAAATATGGTTGGAATTTCCTGGATTCGATCAATAGGCAATAGGCTAGTTTTACCTACTTTGGATAATTCTTCTGGGCTCCAGTGAGCTGTTTACTGATGTAATATACAGGTCGCTGGACCCTAGCTTCTTCACATACAAGCACGGCACTTAATGCGTGGGGTGAGATTGGTAAGTAGATAAAAAAGTCTTCTTCATCTATAGGCTTTGATAGGATTGGCGGAGTCTCCATATGTCGCAGCAGTTCTTTGAAGGTAGTCTGGCAAGCTTGATTCCATTTGAAGTTCTTCTTTCCCTTCTTTAGCGCGTCAAAGAACGATATACATCTGTCGGTCGCTCTTGAGATGGACCGGCTTAGCACTGCAACTTTTCCATTCAAGCTTTGTAACTCTTTCTGTTCCTTGGGGCCTCGACTTCTCGAAGGGCAGTAATTTGTTCAGGATTAGCTTCCATGCCTTTAACACTTACAATGAATCCTAGGAACTTTCCAGAGGCTACCCCGAAGTGCTATTTTAGTGGATTGAGTTTCATTCCATACTTACAGAGTATCTTGAACATTCAGCGAGGTTGTCCAAGTGATTTGCGACTATGCGCGATTTAACTAACATATGATCTACATAAACTTCCATAGTCTTCCCGATCTGATGTGTAAACATGGCGTTCACCAGTCGTTGGTAAGTTGCCCCCAGCATTTTATTAGCCGAATGGCATCACTTTGTAGTAGTATAGTCCAAGATCAGTGATAAAACTGGTGTTTTCGTAGTCAGGTTCATACATCAGGATCTGGTTGTATTCCGAGTAAGCATCCATGAATGATGGCAATTCATGTCTTGTCATCTCGTCCATAAGCTGGTTGATTCTAGGCAGTGGAAAGCTGTCCTTTGGGCAGGATTTATTTAGATCTGAGTTGTCGATACAAGTTCACCATTTTTCATTGGATTTCTTGACAAAACATGGTTGGATACCCATTTGGGATAGGTTGCATCGTTGATAAAGTCATTCGCCATCAGGTTATCCACTTCTTCTCTTAGCACATTGGACCGTTCGGTCCTAGGATGTGCCTCTTCTACTTCACCGTGTATAATTGGGATCAATATTGATTGCGTGGCATGCAATCTCCGATGACACCCCGCATATTTCAGAATGCGTCCAAGCAAATACATCCGGGTTGGCATGAAGAAATTTGATTAGTTCCTATCACATCTTGTTTCCAAGGCGTGACCCAATTTTCAGGACCCAAGTTGGGTCATACATATTGACTAGGACAGGCACCATCAATTCAGCTGATGTTGCCCGATCCTCCCCTGAACTCTTCTTTCTAGGGTCCAAAGCCTTGTCAAATCGGCTATGGTCCCCAAGCCAGGGTGGATCTGTAGTTGCTATGCGGTAGGTTCACGAATATGGAGATTTCTCCCCACATTCTTCCCCTTTTCTTTTCTTTTAGTCTCGCGCAGTTCTACGATGTAGCATTCTCTAACAACACTTTGGTCTCCTTTGATCACCCTAACTCCATTCTCTATTGGAAATTTCATGGTTAGGCACCTCTGAGCTATAGAAATCAAGAAATCTACCAAGTAGGCATACCTAAGAAAGCATTTTAGGTGGGCATTTCATTTACGATCACAAACGTCTGGATGAGGATGACTCTTCGGTCGCCTTCCCCAAGTTCTACGGGCAAATCGATTGTTTTGACAGGTTGCTTAGGTTAATCGGTGAATCCTTGGATCTTTTTTCGACAAGTGGATACGTCTTTCATATTGATCTTCATCTGATCAAACGTGTGTTTGAATAGGATATTAATAGAGCTGCCACTGTCCACCAATACTCGACGGACCATGGCTGGTCCGATCCCTACCGTCACGACCATGGGGTCGAGGGTCGGAGCTTCTATTCCTTCAATGTCTCGATTCTAGAATACTATATCATCATTCAGGGTTCTTTGCTGCTTAGTAGGAGTTCCGTCTTCAACCGCAAAGCACGAATATTTCGGAGCATGTTTCAATGAGCTTACATATCGATCCATTTCTCCCCAACTCTTCTGCTTGGGATGAGGTCCTCTAGATATTGCTCCGATGATGAGTCTTTGGTCGGTCCATCTAGATCCCTCTTTGCTAGTTTCAGGTTCGTTTCCCGGGTATTTAGGAGCTTGAGGTACAACAGGCTGGTTGGGATTTTGTGGTTTCCTCACATACTGCTAAAGCTTGTTTTCCCGAATCAGCTCTTCAATCAGGTTTTCAAGTGTCGGCACTCATTCGTGTTGTGACCATGGGTTTCATGGAAGCGGCATTACTTTTCGAAATGCTTTTGTTGTTCAATCGCTTCCTTTTTAGGTGGCTTCTTGTACTCCTTCGTCCCTTGTGTCGTAGGATAGATGTTTTCTGGAGTATCATTGAGCGGGGTGTAGTCTTCGGGCCTCAATCCTTTAAGTCGCTTGTTAACTCCATTTCACTTATTGGAATTCTGGTTCTTCCTTTTCTAGTTCCCATCCTTCCCCGCATTTTATGTAGTGGTTCCGGAGGTGTTTGCTCCTTGGTTAGCTGCCATGCCATTCTGGCTAACATTGGTTGGTTATGGATTAACAAGTTTTCCTTTGAGCTCCTCCGCTTCTTCCAATCTCAAGTACTCGCTTGCCTTTCGGTTAAAGTCCTTCCTAATGGTAGGTTATTTCATTTTGATCCATTTTCCAAATTCAGTGTCGAGGTAGATAGCGCAGACCAGGGCCATGAAGACTATATCTTCGTTTGGGTTACTTACTTCAGTAGCCACGGTGTTGAACTGACTCATGAAGAATTCAATGATTCATTTTGTCCCTGGAATAGGCCAGATAAGGACATCATGTCCTTTTGTTTTGCCGTGTGAAGCCAAAACTGATCAAGGAATTTTGTTGCTAATTCATTGAAAGTGGAGATGAATTTGGTAGGAGCCTAGTGAACCACATAGAAACAATTCCTTCTAGAAAGATAGGAAAACATCTACATTGAACATCATTTAAAGCATTTGCTCCATCCATGTACCAATTATACTTGTACAAGTGAGGTTTCAGATCTCTAGTTCCATCGCAAGACGGAATAATCGGCATAGTAAACTTTTCAGGGTACCGTTCAGTCAAAATGTCATCAGTGAAGGGATTCCGGCTTGGAGCGGATCCCCATTCATCGTCTCACCTATCCTTACTTTTGTCCATCAAGCGCTTGATCATATCCATGACATATGCCTCTGATGTTTGGTAGTCCGTGGGTCGACTGTCAGCGATTATGCTAAGTGTTTTATTTGGCAAAAATCTTGCTAAGTGGGCTGAAGCATAGGTTCTCCTATCTTTGAAAGAGCCACTCAACCAAAGTTCCATTGGCTTGCGGTTGGTCGAGAAGGGGCAATCTAGGTCTCCCTACCGGTATTGAGTGCATCAGCATTTTCTTCTAACTTGTTGTCGTCAAGCTGCTCACCATTTTCAGAGTCAGAGAGATCTACCGCTATATCTTCCCATAGGGATTTCGCCCTAGATTCAAGTTTGTAGTAGGTTGCTTTATAGTAGGCAGAGTGCTTGTGTTTCCTTCTATGACAATTCTTGCGGCTCCATCCACCACTCCTTTCTGCTTCTGCTTTCCGTTTCTTCTGTTTAGGCCAGAAACAACAGATTTTTCTTGCTTCATAGCAACCGTGGGTTTTGGCATGGTTCTAAGAGCAGCTAGTGATTGCAAGGTTAAGAGGGCATTTAATTTGACCATAAGAGCTTGTTGGCTATTCTCCATATTTTGGTTAATTTCGTCAACCATCTTATTCAATTTGCCTTTAGTGATGACTTCATGCTGGGTAGAAGGTCCCAGCAGCCGATCTCTAGTGTTAGCTCCAGAATTTGCTCCGATTAATGTATTATTGGCATCATTGACCTCAACTTGCTGAGGATTGGTTTCTTCTCTAACTATAACAGCTCCAATGGATCTTCTACAAGAAGTTCTCTTTCTCCCCGCCGTTGATCTTCAATGACAAGCTTCAAACTTCCTAGAGCTGATTTGATGGATCTAATTTTTGGATCTGGTGGATCCAAAGAGCAAAACTAGATCTGTGCCTGAGTTCGATTCTCAGTGAAAGTACCAAAATGTTAACCCAAAAAATGGATCAAAACTTTGGGTTGAGTGTGAAAGCACCAGCCCTGTTTCTAAGAGCAAACAATATAGAGAATAAATGTAAAAAGAGCAGCAATAGTAAAGAGACAAGAAGATTTTTATAGTGGTTCGGCTGTTAATGAAGCCTACGTCCACTTTAGTGTTTTTATTAGCTGACTGTTGTTACAAGATTGATTTGGTTTACAATATGATAATAACCTAAGTTAGATCTAAATCACCAGTAGGCAACCGGAGGATCTCAATTGCTCCATTGTGACTGTTGTGTGGGAGAAGAAGAGTGAAGAATAGTAATGGCAGAGTTACAGCAGCCAGTCCAGAGATTCCTTTTCTATTGCAGATGGGATGGTATTTATAGGAGCTTGAGAGCACTTGGGCCAAAGCTGCTTTGTCAAAAGCCTGCATTCATCACATAGAGGAAGTCTAGAAAGATTGAAGGTCATCGGAGCAAAGTATTTGGATCGGTACCGATCCGATCCAATTCGATTGGTACCGATCCAAATAGTTATGCATTTTGATGCTTTGACTACTTGGTTGTCTTCTTTGCCTGGTCACGGTGCTCTCCATGTAGTTTTGTAGCTTGTTGACTTATTTTGATGATGATTCGCCTATGGGTTAGATTGGACTATATTATGAATCGAATGAACCTTCACTTCTGGAACTAGGTTGTTTGAAATGCTACTAAATTTGTTGGGTGAGCTTAGTGGAGACATAGGAATGTGATGCAAAAGATTTGGAGTTACCCTGAATCAATAATTCGGATTGGTATCGATCCATTTGGATCGGATTGGTGCAGATCTGAAAAGTTGGCCTATTTTTGACTAGAACTTCTTAGGGGCTTTTGTCTGGTTCTTTTGGGCCTTTCGGCCAAGTTTCGAGTTATTCTGGCTTAATCTGAATGTTTAGGCTTCTAGTGAATTCTGCTAGATTAAAATCCCGGTTAACATTTACTTTTGGATACCTACAATATATAGATTCTTCACTTTCCACTTATTTGGATCTACCGTACATCATCAATCGACAATCCTATAGGGAACCACAACCATAGGGCAATCTAATCCCAACAAGAAAGTCAAGTACCATCCAGCTTCAAGGACCCTTCTGTATGCCACATTCATGTTCTTCTTAAGTCGAAGTCTTTCCGTACTACCTACCTCATGTGGGGTGCTCGAAATAGGTGTATATTGTTAACTCCATATATTGTTCCAATTCATATAGCCTTATCAATCTTTTTAGAATATGGTTGCAACTACTTCTATAAGTTAAATCTGTAGAGTTTGGCATACAATATATAGGTAAATATACAAATACGTTCATTCAGCGTATTTAAATTCTTACAACCGATTAACCTAAATTCTTATACCAAGTGTAACAACCCGCACCGTAGTGGAACCGAATCTTCGCTAAGTCAAAAACTCAAGTCCACCAAAGTATGGATAATTGGTGTTGGTATCTTGTAAATAATAAAAGTATATTAGAGACTATAGATAGGAACTCACTGTAGAATTATAAAGTATAAAAAAACATATATTTACTGATTAAGACCAATACCTCTAGTATCTAGTGCTTTTGTCAGTGTCAAGCATGCATAAGAAAATCCATCCTTCCACCATTCCTGCCTTATACCAGTACTTGTCGCTTTAAATCTATCATGTGGGTTGTAATGAGGAGGGGGTCAGAACACGATTCTGGTGACTGGTAATATACATTATCCATAACACTAGTATATGCCAATTATTTTCCATTACGTGTTATGCTATTATTTAAAGCTTAGTTATTTTACTTCATTTATGCATACGATATGCCCAACCTACTCGAGGATACAATAACAATATACGTATAATATGTGTGTGTGTGTGCGCGCGCGCACGTGTGTATATATATATATATATATCACAATTCCATATGGACCAGGATACATTCCTCACTAGTATCTGTGACTCTGCACTGCATCGGGCATCCATAATTTGTGTCTAGGCCGAATTGTTAGCATACACCGATGATCTTCCCATTAGTGCCTAATAACAACATTACAACTATACTACTTCATCTTAAAGGCTTATCTAGGGATTATCCAGCCTTGCCTCCTAGCTATAAACAAACTAACTAACAACTCTAAGGCGGTGCATGTCCCATACAAATCCTACACTAGTAGGAGGTATATTTCATTTAGACATAACCCAAGTCATTCTAATGACCGCTCCAAAACCAATGACACTCTCGACCTATATGTACAACCCTACTCCTCGCATATATGGTACCAACTTTTCTAATATAACGTCGAGTCTATGCCCACCATCCCATTTAGATCGCCTAATACAATAAAGGAAATGCCCAACTGTTACTTAGTACCCCCTATAAAGATTGATGTGGACCAGACTTGGCCATTTAAGACATCAAACCAAGGTGAACCACTTTGGTATATTCCCTTCACCTATAAATGTATATTCCCATAGGTCCTACAGTTGGAGATGTCCCACATCAGTACAATGTACACACTACCGGCGGTTGCCCCTTTCGGAGGGTAGATTTCTATTGTGCAACAGTACCGACCTCGCCTTCCAACACTTACTGATGATTATGTCATTCATAGTTTATTTAAATCATTGAAAAGATCTAATCATTCACACCCGTCATAAACATACACCTGAGGCTACATAGTTTTAGCTGTATAATTACCCTGCCTCCTAAGTTCAATTATTAGTATTCAGACACTTTTACATGAACTAACTTCTTACTTCTTTAATACTCTTAAATGTCCTTTACTGCTTATTTCTATTTTATTAGATTAAGCACTTCTTACCGCTTTATTTCCAATTAGTATAATTAAATATGTTTTATTGTTCCTTTTTAACTAATGCTATACTTCTTTGATTGTTATAACTTTCCAAATTTCTTATTCCGATGTTTTGTTACTACTTCCATCGCTAATTGTTTATTTTCTAACTTACTTTTAAACATGTATATTAAATTAACAATAGAATTATTGTTATTATTTCTATTTTTAATACTTTGGTTTTACCTTAGATTTTTCTATATTTTGATGTAATAGAACTACATCTTCCCAAAACATAATGTCAATGCTATAATTTTCCATAAATTATGTTATGTTTGGAATTACAATGAATTATATTTGCTGTTTTTATTGAAATGGATGGTACAAAATATTAAAACATCCATATTTTATACATCTCTTTCTATTGATAATATTCCTTGTTACTTCAAATAATACACCTTCATACACAATTATAGAGTTGGATAATTTATAGAAATTTGCACTACAACATACTTCATTCCAATGAATTAAAATATTACTTAAATCCCAATCCAATTCGTAACAATCTTCAATTTATGTTTAATAACATATAAAATTCCAAAAAAAACTAGAATTTACATAAAAATCTCATTAATTAATTATTCATAACTTTTGGGGACTACTTTTACCGAATATGTAGGCAAGATTATCAATTTATTACACACACACACACATATATATATATATATTTATTTATTTAAGCCTACAACTCCAAAATTTACAATTAGGCATACAAGGAATAGATTCACAACGATATAAATCCAATATTACATAATAATATACAATTTCACACGCACCTCTAAGCTTCCAAATCTCCAGATCTAAATCTCTTATTCTCGATTGACTCCCTTTCCTTCTACCATAATATGTATCAAAAGTATATACATATTTATTAAAATTATAGATCCAATAAGTGATTTAAATTAAATATAGATTTGGATTTAGATTTGCAATTTACCTTTGGCTTTGGCGATTTGATTCAATCCTATTTTTCTTCTCTATTGTTCTCTGCTATTCTCTATTTATATATATAATTTATAGTTTATACGCTTTTTAGTTTTTGTAGAGGAAAGGAAATGGCAGAGCTTCGCCGTTACTTCAAAAAATATAAGAAGAAAAGTGAGAGGTTGGGCCTGTATTTATAGTGGTTTGAATCAATCTCAGTCTTAGATTAGATTATATTAAATTTGAGCTGTTCGACCTAGGTTGAAACACATTTCTAGCTTACCATCGGTCGACCAGTAGTCCTAATGAGGGGGTCGATTGATCTTTATATATGTTAATTATTTATTTTTGATCGGTTTTTTTCCATATGCAACTTATCTTATTCAAACTTAACGATAATATTAGTTAGCCATTAAGTATTGGTTAACATTAATTAATGATTTTATTTCCTTAATTACATATACAATTATTTCTGATTCGAAATCCTCAAACATTAGTAACTTTTTTGTTTGAATTCCGATCGTAAAACTTTATATATGAAAATTGATCAGAAAATCACCCCGAAGACAACGGTACAGTCTTCATAGCAAAATTATGACATTTGTAAAAATTCTATTTTTGGGCTTTGATAATTATTTATTAATTTCTTTTTAATTATTTATCATTTAATTTACGGGGTGTTACACCTTAGCTTTATAGGCATATTGAACATCCACAAGGTTACTTATGGGTCATACCCCATTCTGCCTGATAGATGGTTACGAAGCTATGCCACCGGTCGAAGTAGACATACCCATCATATCGGCGTCTATCATATGTAGCCGAACAAAATTTGCACCTGATAGAAGTTGTGTTAGATCTCATACAAGAGAGAAGAGATGAAGCAGTAGTTATATCCACAGTCTATAGGAAAAGAAGGGCCCGAAGTTATAATTCATGACTCAGAAAAGGAAGTTCCATAACGTAGATCTAGTGTTAAGAAAGCTAATGGCTAACATAAAAGACCCAATAAAGGGAGCACTTGGTCTAAATTGGGAGGGATCCTTTGTAGTTATTGAAACATATTAAATGGCTCATATCGCCTCTCTATACTAGATGGGAACCTAATCCCAAGAACATGGAACTTATAATACATTTAGCCATACTTTTTAATATATGTTTTCTTGTAATAAAGTGTAATGTACAAAGTCGACTGAAAGAGATTAATAAAATAATTAACCGAATGTAGTAATATTTGTTAGTCTATACCAGTATAAAAATCTACATGTTAATTATATTTTCTTGAAAACCATACAAAGATTGTAACAACATAACTCGGCTTTTCTGCCAAAAAACTTCAGTTGACATAGTGATATTAGACGGTTCGAACTAGTATAATAAATCATGTGCATGAATATAGGGTTGTGAACACGTGACCTGACTACATAGTCAAACCATAATAGTTTACGCCCTAAGTGAGGCAGATCTTGCCAAGCGCATGAGCAAAAAAAGAGGCTGGTACAAAGTTCAAAAGCTGCACGCTTATAGTTAACGATTGCTATAAAGAAAGGTAAAGAAGGTTCATGCAGTGCGAGTTAAAGTAAATTTAAAAAAATCTACACAAAGCCCAAAAAAGGTAATCATGTAACTCTATAATTTCTTTTCAAATTTTGTTACAATTCATCATAAAATGCTAAATATGTATATAAAAAATACACATGTAAGCTAAGGATCCATGAAGTTGCTAGAAAACACCCTAGTTGGACTATGAATCTTGTTTCATCTGGGGCTTTCTTTTCTTGCAAGGAGCTTAAGCAGAATGAGATGAAGATATCTCAATTATAGCAACTAAAGAATGACAAGACATATCAATAGTAGAGAGCCTGCGGTCATGTAACGACCCCCTTATCGACCATCGAAAGTTGGCACCAAATACATCCATTGTATTCCGATGCCGAACAACCAATTGCCAGAAAGTCAGATTATTAGGGTAAAAGAAAACGAAAAAAAAACAAAAGGAACAGGGAAAACAAAATCTCATAGTGGAATGATAACATATAATATAACAAAGACAGTAAAAGCTGTCACTCTAAGATACATGGTATATCATAGCTAAAAACAAACCTTGTGAGCCTGGATAGTTATTACTTTCTAACCTTACAATTGCTGATGGATATACGTAATAATGCAACGGAGAAAAAAATACTACAGTAAGTGAACATCCTACTTTACTCATTGAGCTCCATGTGCCACCAACGACACCTGGAAAAATACTCGATCTGACCCAAGCATTACAATAAAATAACATTCGTATCAGTCTAGAAAACCAGCATGATAAAACTCAAGAAATATGGTGAACATATAACAATTCTATAAGACCACATCGCTAAACACACAATGGGTTTTTTGCCTTACAAGAACAACATCCATAGGTGAAAGAATGGAAACAAGTTGGAAAAAATTAGACTTGAAAGAACAGAAACAAATAATTAAACATCGAGAAGAGCTCCAGACACTTCTCGATGATTTGAATCAAATAAGGAAAAGGAATTTCCAACAATGACTAACAGAGTGCACCTCTCTCATCGAAAGTATACCTCTAGAATATACTTGAGAACGACGATCGCTCCTAGAGACCTCCAAGTCAGACTCAGCGAACCTTATCGAGTATTCGAGCATTTCACATCTTTGTGCGCATATAACTAAGACTAATCTAGAGTGGATGTGATAATACCCTAATTGGAGCAGCCCCATATAGCTTGGTCCCCACTTGCTCTTTTGTTTTAGTCATTTCTGACAAAGGATATCAACACTTAAATGAGCAACAAATTGTCTTGAATAGACGAAACACAAAGTAGATAGTAGAATCAAAATTGATAGTTAATAAATCAACAATCGGGAATAGCAAAATGATCGTATATGAAAATTAAACCGCATACACTTACCATCAATAATTGGATCAAGCTTTTAAAACACTTGACTCACACTTGTGCTTGATTTTCACATCACAAATATTTGTAAAACACATAAAACACTCTTCAAAATATCCATTTAAAGAGCAAATTATATTTCTAAGTTTATTTAAACAAGGATCAAAAACAAATGTCATTATAAAATTGTTTACTATAAACCCAAAACAATTTACACTTAGCTTTATTTTTAAACACTCCTTTAAAAGATTTTCTCATTTATAAACTATCATTTATAAACTTAAAACAACATTTATCATCCTGGAAGATAATAAATCAATTTAAAATACTTCTATAAATTTAAACAAATGTTAAAACCATTTATTATCCCAAAAGATAATAAATCAAATTTCTAATCTTTAATAAGTTTAAAATAACATTAAATTATCCAAAAGATAATTAATCAAATTTATAATCATTTATAAATTTAGAATAATAGCAAATTATCCTAAAAAGACAATTAATCAAGTTTAAATACTTCTATAAATTTAAAAAAATGTTAGTCATCCCAAAAGATAATTGATATAACTCTTTTATAAATTTAAAATCGCACTAATTATTCCGAAAGCAGATTAATCAAATTTATAACCTTTTTATATATTTAAAACAAAATAAATTATCCGAAGAAAAATAAATCAGATTTATAACTTTTTATAAATTTAAAACAACATTAATTATCCTGAAAAGATAATTGATCGAATTTATAACTCCCTTTATAAATTTTAAACAACACTTCTCCTTTATTTCAAAATTATCAAAAATACTTGAAAATATAGGTTAACCAGCTTCAAAGTGAAAAAATACGGCTAAACATTTATTTTTTAAAAATACAAGCACAAGTTCAACACACACAAAGATTTAAGATGATGATATGTAACGACCTGAAATTTAATCACTTTAAATATGGATATTTAATATATCATTTAATAATTAATAAATGGATTTTATAACCCAAAATACCCTTTTTTAAACGTAACGACCCAGAATTTCACCACATTAATTTCCGAACATTTAGTTAATTTTAAATATTCATATAATAGGTTTATAATTAAAATAAAAAATCTTTTAAATAATAAATATTGAAGATAAAATAGTTTTCAAAATTATTTTACAAAAATATTTATTCCGAAGAAAAATCGAAAATATGGCCGGAATTCGTTATTCGAATTTTCGACTTTTCATCGGCTAAAATTTATCGGAAACGTTGTGAACTCTTTAGCATCAGTATACACATTTCAAAATAAGTTATTATATGTATATATGTGTAAATTAGTGTATGCATATATGTATTCATACCTAAGTATATAAAGTTTAAAATATAAATTTAGTAAAAAGTAAACATCACATCATATGAAACATGTTTAAATATTAGTACATATGTAATTAAATGGATGTTTTCTCATGAAGAAAGGGGAGGGACAAGAAGGTAGCTTAAGGACATGAGTTGGAGGAGGCTAGGTGAGGTGGCAAGAGTGTAATGGAGGGTAAAGGATAAGGGCATTTAGGTAATCCACTTTGTTCTCTTGCTTATAAATACCCTTTTCACTTCTTCAATTCCACCTCTTTTACTTCTGCCGTATCTTTCTCATAACTTAATCAAATGGAGCATTTCTTTTTTTCAAACCATAGAAAATTCTAACGGCTACAACTTTTATTTGTACCATTTATTCTAATTTTGAACTTAACCATGTCCAAATCTCATTTCTTTACAGAGAATTTTCGGACCTAGAATTTCAAGTCCGAAAATTGTTCTTCTACTTTTGACCATATCTTCTTCAAACTAATCAAAATTAAGTAATTATTTTTTTGAAATTTTAGAGAAATTTTTTTTATAATTTTTTTCTCTTTACCACATTTTCAAAATCTGAGAGTATATATTCGAAAAACTAGTTGGAAAATGATCTATTTTCGGGTTTATTTTTGAGAGTTTGATGATTATCCAAAGTCACTCCACCTTACCAAAACAAGTTTCACTTCCTTCTTCTTTCAAGGTCGAGCCTACCTAGTGTATTAAGGGTCCAAGACCCCATCTTTTACTTAGGAATGGAAGTGCTAGGTTATACCCTAAGTTAGCAAAAGTTTGGATAGCTTTTGGTGAGTAAAACTACACCTTCTTAAACCAAGCTTATACTATGTTAATGTTCATGTTAATAGCCTATGAATGCTTGTTGTATATGTGAAGTGATGGTTTGATTGTTTGTTTGTTTCATGCATTGAAAAGTTGTCGCATTTGAAAGTTAGTAAGTATGTGGTTAGCTATATGAAAGTTGATAGTTAAAGTTTATATAATTATTAGTAAATACTTATTACATGTTGTATCATCATTATTTACCTTGTATTGTACTTAAACCATTAATATGTGATGTTTTGTTTTATGGATAATGTCATAAGTTTGTTTGTCGAACTGCCCGTGTTGCGATAATCGCTATATCGGCACTTTCGGAAAATGACCTTTTATCAAAACCGTTTGGTTTCATCTTTGTGCTTGGAATTGTTTTACAAGTTAAGCAAGATTTTGATTAACGATGTTTTCAAAAGTAATTAACCATTTTAATATTTATTATTTAATTTAATTAATTGCTTAATTAATAAGGATTAAGGTTAACTAATTACTTGGTTAATGATTGTTTAAATTAATTAATCATTTTATTTGATGATGTTTAAATTTAGTCAATCATTTTATTTAATAATGTTTAAGGATAGTTAATCATTCAATAATGATGAATTAAAGATAATTAATCAATTTGCTAATGATTCTTTTAAATTAATAAATCTTTTTAATAAATGATTTTTAAAATTTATCAACTTGTTTTAACTCTAATTAATTTTTCCTTTATTGATTTTTATAATTAATAAATCATTTTTAAATAATGAGAATTAATTAAATGATTATTTAATTTAATTAATTATATTTAAATTTGTTAATTAATTTAATTAATGATGTTTTAAAGGTGATTTACCCTTTTTAATTAAACGTTATCAGAGTTAATTGATTAACTTAATTTATGAAATTTCAAAGTGAATTTATCAAAGTAACAAGGATTTTTTGACTTTGTTATTCATTTAAATAATGATAATTAATTAATTATTAATTTAATTAATTATATTTTACTAATTAATTGAATTAATAAGGTTTAAAAGTGGTTTACCTTTTTTATTATTTAAAGACACTTGAACTTCAAAAATCAAATTGTGTGATGAAGTTTAAAGTTAATTAATCAATGTAATAAGGATGTTTTAAGTTATTAAATCCTTTTTAAATTGTTGTTTT
Organism: Allium fistulosum; assembly: GCA_030737815.1. Classification (NCBI taxonomy): domain Eukaryota; kingdom Viridiplantae; phylum Streptophyta; class Magnoliopsida; order Asparagales; family Amaryllidaceae; genus Allium; species Allium fistulosum. The sequence goes on along the minus strand of CM060901.1, from coordinate 535,524,122 downwards.
TTCATTTGTAAACTCTTTGAACAAAGTCTTTTAAAGATAATATTTGTAATGTGAGGCCAAGCATGAATTTGGGTTTTTTAAAGAAAGTTTGATTCGTTTATGGAAATGAATTAATTTCCATAAAGCAATTCACTTATATGGGAACGATTTACTTGTATACTTAGCACTAAATGTCGAAGAAGTAGACCCATCGCTATTACGAAAGTTAAGAATAATCATGAGACATGATTTTGAGGTAACACTATCTTGACTTGTCCGGTATTATTGTTAACCAAGAAATAGTACAAGTTGGAATTCGATGAGTGGTGATAAGTACACAAGACTTCATTTCTATATACGATCGTTTTATATCCTCTATAGTTGGTTTCTCAACTATCGGTTACTTTAGCTTCTTTATTGTCGTCATTCTAAGATGATGTGTTGCTCTGTTGAGCTTGATATTATTTGTTGGAAATGACTGAAACCAAAGAGCGAGTGAGGGCCAAGCTATGTGTGGTTGCTCCCTTTAGGGTATTTCACATCCACTCTAGATTGGATTCGGTGTTGCGCATTGAGATATGAAGTACTTGGATTCTCGGTAACAGTTGGCGGGGTCCGGCTTGGAGGTTTTCGAGAGCCATCAGAGTTTTCAAGTATATTTCGAGGGGTATAATTTTGGTAAGGGGGCGCACCCTTCTAGTCATTGTTGGAAACTTTTCTTTCCTTATTTGATTCAAACCTTTGAATCTGTTTGCTTTAACTACAACGGGAAGAGTCAACCACTCTTCGCGGTGTTTAATTATTCGTTTTGTCCATTCTATCAAGTTTGGAAAGTTATCTTGTTTAGTCCATTTTATTGAGTTTGGACTGTTGTCTTGTTTTATCCATTTTGTCCAGTTTTGATTTTTATTCAGACTATTTCCATTCTTTCAAGTCTGAATGTTATACTAATTGTACACATCATCTATGTTTGGATCTGTGCCCTATTGTTCATTTCCATTTTTGTTATGTTTGGTTATTGTTTATGTGGGAGAAAACTCGTTCCGCGTTAGCGGCGTGGTCCCACATATTATTGTTAAATACACTTCCTTTTGTTTTAAAGTTTTTTTTGAAGATATTCAGAGTTTTACTCATACCAGACATTATGTCTGACCCGACTTGTTTATTTTTCCTAAACTCTTGGGTACTCAATTATATTTGGGTAGTCCGAGAATAGCAGGTTTTCTTTGGAGCTCTTTGAAGACAGTGATCGAGCAGGCAACTCCTTAGTTATCTAGTTATTTATTTCCGCTGTATAGTTACGTATGTCTGTTTTGTATCTAAAAATGAAAAGTCGGAATGTATAGCCGCAAATTTGTTAGATGTAGTACTTTTGTTTAACTTTAGTAACTCCTTATAAGGAGTAGCCTTTTGTACTATATCATTTTATATTATATGTAACCATTCCGATGTGAGGTTTATCTATTCTGTCTTGTTCTGTTCTTAATTTTACCTCAAAACAACTTATCTTTCGGATGCTTGGGCAACGGCACACGAATACCGAGGATGTATTAAGTGTCATTCCCAAGGATCAAAAAGGTAGGTCATCACATTAAATATTTACTAATGATGGTGAAATGATTTTTAAAATTTGTTTACAAAAGTATTTAGTTCAAAAGAAAATAGAAAATGTGACCGGAAAACTTTTTCAAAAATCTCGATTTTTAATCATCTAAAAGTCATTAAAAAGGTTATAAATACCTTAATACACTTAAACACATATTATTATAAATGATAAGTACTTAAATTAAGTAAGTTAAATGTGAAAATAATATGTGTACTTCAAGGAAGCATGAAATGACCATTTTCATAAAAGTTAAAAAGTAAAATATGAAGTGTCACACTCATCTCTTACATCATGGTACAAGGTCATCCTATTATCCATTATGTTTTAAAATTTTTGGTTAGTAATATAATAAGGAAAATAAATATATTTACTTAAGTAACAAGTAAAAGTAAGAGATGTGACATTTAACCAAAATTTTAAATAAGAAATATTATAAGCACGAAATATCATATCCCTCTTACACCATAAGTACAAGGTAATGTAATATTTAGTGGTTAAAAGGGGAGCTTTACATGGTGGTCGATAGGGGAGCGCCTTGTGATGATGTGGCATTAAATTAGTGGAGGGTATGTACTTTAAGGGTAGTTTAGTAATTTGCTAATTCAAATTTATATAGAAACAGTTCCTTATTATTTTCTCTCTCTCCTTTCATTTTTTTAACTCCATCTCTCTTTTTAAAGCTTTGGAAAACATTCTAATGGCTTCTGTTTAATTTCGAAGTTTTAAAAATCAAAGCTTTTCCATTTTAATCCTTTACAAACTTGTTTAAACACTCCTCCTTTCACTTATACAACTTATTCTTGCCAAAACAAGTCCTCACCACCTCATCAACCCAAGGCCGACCTTATTCACCCATGGCTGAGCCCTATCATGCCTAAGCCAAGCCCACTTTCCAAGTTTCAAGGCCAAAAATCATTTCTTTTAAAGAAAATTCAAAGATCTAGTCCTATTTCAAGTTTTAAAGAGATTTGATTAACATTTGGTGAGTAAAACTCACAACCATTTTGTAAAAATTATATCTTTTGTTTATGTTGATGTTACTATGTGATATTGCTTTGTTATTGGTTATTTACATACTTTGTATGTGATTATATATGTGTTGTACTTAAAAATTGTCTTAGGCTTGATGATTAAGTCTAATTGTGTTATGGATGTGACAAAGTTTGGATTTTTATGGGTGTTTTTGGCTGTTGTATGTTCTATGGACAACTGTTTGCAAGAGTTTGCTAAGAAAAGTTAGCACCTTTGTATTGTTTGGCAACTTGGAACCCTTTTGTGTAAAACTATGGTTATTAGTTTTAAAAATCAAATTGTTTTCAAGTTTCAAACTTTGTTTTACTTTTAGAAACTCTTACCTTATGTTTATGGAAAGTTAGCAAGTTTTAAGAATGTTAGTTTTTAAAAATAATAGCTAAGAAAACATTTTCTAGTTATGGCATCCATAGCGCTAGTCGCTATGGATGCAATTTTGATAAAAGTCAAATTTTTGGCAAAATAAAGTTTTATACTCAAAAGTATTTTAGAAATGTTTTATAAACATAATGATGATGTTTAAGAAAGTTAATTAAGAATTTAATAATTAACTTTTAATTAATTAAGTCTGGTAAATAATAATTAATTAAGTATTAAACAAGGTTTATTAATTTTAATTAAGTGGTAAATAGTTACTAATTAATTATCTTTTGAAAGAAAGGTTAATTTTAATTAATTATTGATTAAGTAAGATTAAATTCTAATTAATTATTGATTAAGTATAAGATTAGCTTTTAATTAATTATTAGTTAAGTATAGGGTTAATTATAAATTAACTATTAAGTAAGTGTTTAATTTTTTTAATTATTAATTAATTAAGGGTTTTAATAAATAAATAAATTATTTATTAAAGGTTTAATTATTTCTTAATTAATAACTAAGTTAATTTAAGATTTAATTAAGATTTAATTATGATTTAATAAGGCGTTTGACTTGTAATTAATTAATTTTTAAAGGGGTTTAAGTTTTTTTTATTTCTTTGTTTTCCAAGGATCAATTTGTTTAAAGATAACTTTCTTTTATAAAGAATAGTTATGAACACAAGGAATTTGATTGTCGACAACATTAAGTCACTATATAAATGTGAATGAGTTATATTAAACTGATAACATCTATTTAGCAAAATAAATCTTCGATCTGCTATAAATAAATTAAGTAAATTTTTTGGACATGTGTTTAGCATAATAAATCCCCGTTCTGCTATAAATAAATTAAATAGATTATGTGGACATCCGTCTAACAGAATAAATTCCCGTCCAACTATATATAAATTTGGTAGATTATGTGGATATCCATCTAGCAGAATAAATCCACGTTCTGCTATTATATTGATTAGGACATTGAATTGTATAACAGTAAATTCATATTGGATAAGAGGTGTTCTCTATTTATGTATAGTTGTTACTTGCCTTTGTATTTGTGCTCACACTTATGTTATGTGATGTTGGAATGTAAATGTAATCCCTTTTGAAATACAATCATTAAATCTTGTGCGTGGGTTTTACAAAAATAATTAATTTTAAAAAAATAACGATGATACTTAAGTTAATTAATTATCTTATTAATGACATTTTAAAATTAATTAATCATTTTAAATAATGATGTGATTAAGATTTATTAATCATTCTATTTATGACATTTTAAAATTAATTAATCATTTTAACTAATGATGTTCAAGGCTAATTTATTATTTAATTAATGATAATTAATCATTTTTGTTAACGATGTTTTAAGATTAATTAATCATTTTAATAATGTTTTTAAATTTGAGAAATCATTTTAATAATGATGTTTAAAATTAATTAATCATTTTAATAAATAATGTTTAAGGATTAATTAATTATTCTAATAATGATGTTTTAAAGTAAAAAAACATTTAAACAAGGGTGTTTTAAAGTTAATTAATCTTTTTAAACAGTGCTGTTTTGAAGCATTCGATTAGGATTAAAGCTAACTGATTTATTTTAAATAAAAATGTTTTGAAAAATTAATCCTTGATTTAAGTTGGTTTATCATTTAAGTAATGATAGTAAAGGAAATTATTAGATTTAAGAGGTAATGAATTTGTGTTTAATGCAAATCAATTCATTTTGATAAAGTTGTTTAAAGTTAATATTTTTAAATGTCAAACCCCAATACAAGTTTGTTTTAAAAGCATAACAGTTTGATTCAATTATGGAAAAGTAGTTCCTTAATCCGATATCGCTTATATGGAAAGGATTATGCCATACTCTTAACAGTAAACATCGAGGCAGGAACTCGTTTCTATCTCGAAGGTTAGAAATCTCATCAAGGCAATGTCTAGAGGTAACACTACCTCAACTTGCCTGACTTCATTTTCAATCGAGGGAAGGCACTTGTTTGGAATTGACCAGTGGTAGTAAGAATATGAAATTTAATTTCCAAATACGATCGTTTTAGTTATCCCTGATAGTTGATTTATTTGTTAGTACCCGAGGTTTTGGTTTTGATGATAACAACTGTAGGACATTATAATATAGATACTAATGTTTTATCAAGATGATATTAGACAAGTGTTGATTAAGAAGACTGTACAGTATCAAGAGTAAATTCAAGATGATAATTGAAGACTCATGAGTATTGAAGAGTTCAAGATTTTAAGATATTCAGATAAGTTATAGAGTCGTAGAATTTATGTTAAAACCTTCATAGCACTTTATTAATTTCTCTCTCCTTCTCTAATTTTGTTTTAAATTATTTTTCAAATATCTTGGTTTTAAAATAATCTTTTAAAAAAAATTTTCAAAATGATTTTCAATCTCTTATACTTATAATGATATTGTTTTAGTGTTTTTACGCTTATATATATATATTGAATTTTTTTTTATACTTTAATAATTTATAACTATATTGATTTTATATATATTATTTCATTATATTGAATACTCTTATTGAATCTTTTAAAATTCTTTTATAAAGTTTTATTAAGTTATATTTTGATTAAAATGTGTACAAACTATATTTAAATGATTCTACAAGTATCAAATTATTTTACAACACAACGGAGTTTCAAAATAATATTTTAAAAGTTTTTTTCAATTTTGTGAAGGATATGCCAACATATCCATTCCCTATATGTCGACATAGTGGCCATAATTTTCGAAATTCAAATTTGAATGGAAGTGTCTTTTCATTGTTTCTCTTTACGGATGGACATGATTGTTGTTTCCCTGTATACCAGAGTTCCAAATGAGTTTTTACATCTACTTTCTTATTCTTCTCTCCTCTTTTCACTCTCTTGAATTCTAAATCAATTTCTACCCAAACTCTATTGAAATTCAACCAGAATCAAATTCAATTATCACTAGTTTGATTCTCCTTCAACTACTCTCTGGTTCTTCTTATCTTTATCACTCAAATCAAGATGAAAGTGTTATTCAAGAGTTATAAGAACATTTGTAATCAAGATAGAAGATATGAGTCTGTAAAACTGTATCAAATCTTATTGCTATACTTGTGGTTGTGATCGTAGCCCCTAAAATCAATTGGGTTTGCTTAGTAACCCGTAAATCCAGTCGGTGTGCTTATAGCCCGGAAATCAAGTGACTCTACCCAGAGGATGGGATTCTAGAGGGTTTCTCTTGTAGCCTTAAAACTGAGATTGTATTTGCATTTACTAGTTGAAAAGAAATGCATACAATGAATTGTGTGGGACTGGATGTAGGGTAACTCCGAACCAGTATAAAATTCTGGTGTGTTCTTTCCTTTGATTCCAAATTTCTAAATTTACCTTCTCAATTGCATCGAGGAGTGTCGAGAGCATTTCGCAATGTTTAATTATTTGTATACGTTATTGTGATTGGATATTGTTATTATAAGGGAAAACACGTTGCACAAATGGCGACGTGGTCTCACATATTTATTTATTTCCACCCTTTTGTTTAGAGATTCTCATACCGGGCTTATTGTCTGACCCGATTTGTTTATTTTTCCTAAACTCTCGAGTACTCAATTATACTCGAGTAGTCTGAGAGTAGCAGGTTTTCTTTGGGTTCTTTGAAGACACATGAACACCGAGGTTGTGTTAAGTGTCGTTCTTGATATTGTTGGTGTACACAGTGTGATAGGGGGCTCTCGCATTATGAACTATGACAAGAAGCTTTGTCTCTCACCCATATACATCCCTCTAAGGGTTGGTTGGCAAATGGCGTACAGTCGAGAGGTTGGACGCAAAATCAGGAACGAGGTTACCAATTGCGGTCACCTACAAGAAAAGAGAATATCACATGATATTTCATAAGTGATGTATAGCGATAATCGCTATAACAATACTTACAATAATCCAAAAGGATGTCACAAATATTTTAACCAAACAGCAATATACGCAACATAGGAATATAAGTAAGATGCATATAGCGGTAAATTAATAATGGCGAGAAACCCCTTAAGGTCTCTCTACAAAAGTCCTCTATAAAACAATGGTTATGTTTGTACCAAAATTGGGCACAACACTCTTCAGACGTATTTGAAGAGATTAAATTGAAGAATTTAAATGTAAAAAGAGGCTAATCTAACAAACACGCCAAATCAAGCAAACATAAATAGAAATAGACAAAGATTTATAGTTGTTCGGCGTTGTAGCCTACATCCACTTTGAATGATTTGATATTTATTGCTGATTGCTAACTGATTACAATAGAGAATAACTCAAACACTCAAGTTACAATGGATCTCCGATAGAGTAACGTAACAGAGTCCAAAAGACCATTTTCTATTGGCATTAGAGTGCTATTTATAGGTGCAGTCTGGAAAAATCTGGCTTAGATATCAGAATACTCCTTCTCACACGTGGGTGGGCCCACCAGATTGATCCGAGGTCATTTGGGATCGATCCATGATCGATCCAAGTGCTCTTCGTATCGATCAAGATTTACTCCTTTTGGGCTGCGATCGATTAGAGGCATCCCTCAAGTGCTTAGTAAGCTCCTGTGAAAATTTGGTAGCATTTGGACTTGTAGATTTTGAGTTATGATCAATCCAATATTCACTTTGTAGGTTGGCTGGACTGTGTGTATCGATACCTTCGTATCGATCAATGTTGGATCGGTCTTGTGCGTATCGATTAAGTGCGTGGTGAAGACGTGGAGCGATGACTTAGGGGACATCCACTTTTTATGCCGCATGACCGTTTCCATTGCTTGACTATGCCTTCTTCGTATCGTTTCTTGGAAGTTCCTTTCGTATCGATGCTGTCACGTGTCCTTCGCATCGATCATTTGGTGTTTGGTTTTGTATCGATTATTGGCCGATTGATACGAAATGTGTAGATAGGAGGATCGATACGAAGAGTGTCGAGTGCCAATAAAATGAACCCTGATCGATGCCAATGCTTGATGGATACGAAGGAAAGGGATGGATACAAAGAAAGGGTGGCTCTTGATGGATACGAACTAACACCTTCTTCATTGATTTTGATCGATCCACAACTTGAGCATACGAACTCTGATTGACTCGAAACTTGGAATTCTGCCTTCCATAGCTTTGTTTGTCGTACCATGCTAATTATAGCTCAATCCAGACTTGGACCAAATTTTCCAGTATCCATAGTGAACCTGTGTACAACCGATCGTCGGGACAGACTGTCTTTGGTTTTGAGTCAAGTTCTTGGTATCATGGCCTTGCCAAAAGGCGAGATAACATTTTTCCCTCAAAGTACGTAGTGTGTGAACATGACATGCTTTGAAAAGCTGCATTCTTTGCTCTGAAAAAGCTTTATCTGATTCGTTGAATAGTCGTTTCCTTTTCATCAAGAGATGTAACCTTTGATTGATTTTCAGTAATATAAATGCTGAATTATTGACTGCCAATGATCATGCAGTGTTTTGTTGTAACTGAATGCTAGCAATTTGTTGTCCGTTGTTTTGATCATCATCAGATGAGCATTTAATTCCTGTTAATTTTGAAAATTGAATGTTAGTTCGTCATACATGCACGTATGTTCACATTTGCACGTTCACAGGTTGTTGTCAAGTCCTTTAGTTTTTTGTTGGATCGAGTTTCGTATCGATCCTCTCCTAGATCGATGTGAAATTCAAGTTGTTACAATGTTTGATGGTTGTTTTAAGGCATCCCTTCGTATCGATCCTCTCCTGGATCGATCTGAGAATTCGGAATGCACGCTTCATATCGATGGCTATCGATACGAAGTAGATAGTCTTTGGAGATAATCCGTATCGATGGATATGAGCTCTTATGGTCTTTAAACAGATGGATACGAAATGCTAACTTCCAGACCATTCTGGGTTGATGGATACGAATGAGTCTCTTCGTATCGATGGAAGCGATCGTTCCAGGTTTGTCTGCTTAACCACTTTCGTATCGATTGGATTCTAATCGGTTCATGCTACTGGGAGACGAATCGTTTTCTCCTGGTTTCTAAAACATATAAATACAATTTGTATGTAGAAAAATTTCACTTGATTCCATTTTACTCTTGTCTTCGTATCGATAGAGAACTCAAGTAGAAAGAAAACTATCTTCGTCTTCAAACCGAGCAATTCATCAATCTTTCAAACCAATTGTTTTAACTAGGTAACCGAAATATCAAAACCATCCCAAAATGATAAGACTCGAGTTTTAACGCCATTCCATCCATGCTTGTTGCCGATTCCGGTGTTGTTGATGTCAGAGTTGGGTCAAAGCGAGGTCGAGGAAGGGGCAATGGCATGCTAGCAGCTTGGGGAAGAAGACGGGTCGATAGATACGAAGGAAACACTGGAATATAAGGAAGTAGCTCGTATCAATTCGGAATTTGAAAGCTCGTATCGATCTAGAAACAATGGAAGTACGCATCGATCTAGAAATGATGGATGGAAGGGGTAGTTTCATATCGATTGAGGATGGTGGAAGTTCGTATCGATCCGGAGCGATCGATACCAAGACTTGGGTGGCGATCGATACGAAACCATAGTTGATGATCGATACGAAGACCGATTTCCTAATTGATACGAACTGTGTTTCTTGCGATCGATACGAAATGTAATTTCTCTGATCGATATGAACCAGGCCTTCTGTGATCGATCCAAGTCTGAACCTTGATGGATACGAGACTTTTGCATACTCGAACATTTGACTCCGATGAGCTTCATCCTTGCATATCTGGACTTAGCTGTTAAACTTCATATTTGACTGCCCTTTGAAGCTCGTCGATGGAACTGTTACTTGACAAACTTAATGAACTCTAACATGGATCGTTCTCCGAAGTCAGGTTGGCACGGTTGTGATGGTCAGCGATGACGGTCATCCCGGTTGAATCTCGTAGTCTCGTCATCTAACATCTTTTAAACTTTGTAGAAATATAAGTATTATATAGCACTGCACTGCACAACACGATCACTCACTTCACACCGCGCGAAAACTGGTTTATTGCCATCTAATGACGATTTTTACTGAGTTCAATAGCTGTGGATCCCGGAAGCTCCGAGCCACAGGATATCCAAAGTCTTCCACCATTCAGTTATAGAAATGCCAAAGATTGCAGTTGAAGTAATAAGTCCTGCTCCGGATGAGATGACTGAAGCAACTTTTATTATGAATCCACAGGATTCTGTCCATTCCAAAGTCTCCGAAGATATGCTCAGCAGAATCTATCTCAGGCATGGACTATCTGTAAAAGATGTTTTGGTACCGGGCACGGAAGACAGAGCCCATAATCCCCCATAAGGGTATACCCCGGTGGAGCCCAATTTAAAGCAGTAGTAAGTGTTCTCCAAGCGGTGCCAGCTGAGTTCAGGGGAATCGATAGAGTTCTCATGGATGAAAACTTGATTATCGTAGGGCTGATAGAAAGAGGCCAAAGCATTGGATCGGCAGGAGTTCTCAGAATGGCTCCTATGAGGCATGGAGGGAGAAGAGCTCTCAGAGTCGTTATCACTGAATATGGCGATGATGAGAGTGTTCCCATTGGAGATGAGCTTAAAGTTGTGCCTCCGTAGAGTCTTCGATCTTCAGAGTTGAAAAGAAAAGGCAAGACTATTGCCTACAAATCCACGAGGCATAAAACTATTGTGATATCTTCGCCCGTAACAACTGCTATAAGTCTTGAGACTTCTCCTCCGCGAATGGAGAGTTCTTTGAAAGGATTGGCGGACATCCCTATTCCAGACGACTTGTCTTCATATCTGTTATCCCACCTTTTGGTCAAGGCTGGAATATCAATGAATTGGCAAGGAATGATGGATATCGGGATTGGGGATTTATTAGAAATAAGGCTGCAATGGATGTCGTCATTATTTGACCGGGTTCCGATCAGGACGGAATCGATTGGAGATGATGATCAATACTAGAGAAGGCTACATTTCAAATTTCAGGTTAATCGGAGTTCGTATGGAGGAGATATGATCAATACAAGTTAAAAGAAATATGATGTTCGAATCCATCAAGTTGCTTTGTTCGAATCCATCAGAGGCGAGCGACTTCGAGTCGATCATCTTCGAATCGATGATGCTCGAATCGATCCATTGTCATGCAATCCATAACCATCTTGTTCGTATCATTCCAGAGTAAAGCACTCCATGTCAACGCTTCGGTATTGTTCGCATCCCTCTGAACTACGCAGTTCGAATCGATCCACAGACAATTACTCCGTATCGATCGATCGTCGATCGATGCGGACAGGACCACAATTGATCGATGCGAACAAGGGAGCAAACGAATGCGAATACTATCAGTGCCAGGCCAATACGAACAAAATGGGATACAGTTTAGGCTTCGATCTTGGAATGAGCAAGGCGCGAGCAACCCAGTCAATGCGCCACAAAGAGCGGATCGACCCAAGGATTTCGCAACACGTCATCACATGCGCACATGCCCTGATCGACACGAACGGATCGATTCGAATCTATCGATTCAAACCACATTGCCTGCCGAATACCTCAATCTCGTATCGACCATACCTCCTAAACCATAAGTCCAAACACAATGAAATTTTCACAGGAGCTTACATACATGCTGAAGAATGTTCACACCAAATTTCAGCTTCATTGGATGAATTCTTGATCGATTCGAATGGAGTTCGAATCGATCCCGGAACGGGCCCCAATTTCCTGAGGCCGGGCATGTGGGCCCCCTCATATGCCAGAAGGAGTCTCCCTAAATTTAGGTGAAATATCAGCCTCCTACACCTATAAATAGAGCCCCAGGTCATTCAAAAAAGGGGATCGGGATTCTGAAGTGCCTAGGCTCTACCAGACTCTACTTTGCACTTCACTACTACCGTTGTACTCAAAGAACAGAGCCATAATCCATTGTAATCCGCTGTAATCAACTGTAATCAGCGAAGAACATCAATAAAAGAAAACCTTTGAAGTGGACGTAGGCCGGAGATAGCCGAACCACTGTAAATCTCGTGTTTCTGTTCATTATTTCTGAATTGTGATATTCTGTTTGCTTAGATCTGAGATTTGTATTTGAATATTTGCCGATCTACATTCATAACTTGGTGCTTTCACGATATTTGGGGCTTGTGACTATTTTTGGCGTAAACACTTTGGTGCTTTCATTGAGAATGACTAGCACCCGCTACGCAAGATTTGAAGTTCAGATTTGAAAGCTCGAAAATTTGAAAGACAATGACTCGACAAACAAGACAGAGAGCTGAGCGAAGTCAACAAGGAGGAAGTCATGAGGCATCCTCCAGAAATGGAGAAGGGCAAGCTTCTATTTATGTTACCAGAGACGAAATGGAAGCTATGGAAAATTCATTGCATGAGAGGTTGTTGAAGAGTCAACAGGATATGATGCAGACTTTCTTTAGACAGATGAGAGCTGCAGGGATGCAGAACTTGGGACCAGCCACAGCGGCTGTTAATGCGGAACAAGGAGCTAGGGTTATGGAACCCAATGGAGGACAGAATACAGAATCGGAAGGCAATCAACAAGGGCTTGGGGGTAGGCCCGCCGGATCCAACACAGGAGGACCTTTAGAAGGAGTTCAACAGGCTAGGGCCGACGTTGCTGCTAATGAGCCACATGAAGAATATGTGGCGGAGTTCCCTCGGGAGCATGGGGGGCAACCCCTGACAGACAACGCTGGATTAGTGGAAATCATTAGGAAGACTACGCGTGGAGGTTTGACCAATAGAGATTTGGAAGGAGTGAACAGGAGTCCGTTTGCTCGGGAAATCAGGATAGCTCAGAATCCGCCTAAGTTCAAGTTACCTAGTGTGAAAGTATATAATGGCAAGGCTGACCCGACTGATCACTTGATGAGATACACTAGACACATGGAAGTGCTGGGGGCATCGGAGGAAGTGATGGCCAGATGTTTCCCGTTGTATTTTACAGATCTAGCTGCAATGTGGTTTAGGCAGCTGGAAGAAGGATCTATCAGGACTTGGAGAGAATTGGTGGATAGGTTTTTGGGACAGTTTTGGGTTCATATCAAAAGACCTAAGAACGTGATGACGTTAACATCAGTAAAGCAAAGGACGGATGAATCGCTTAAAGCATTTTTAACTCGATTCAATGCGGCAGTTGCTTCGGTGGATCAGCCGGATCCATCGATGGTTTTAATGGCGGCAGTGTCGGGAGTCAGAGAGGATTCGGATTTCAAGGTATCTTTAGTACGAGACCCACCACTGGATCTCGGGGAATTCTTCCATGAAGCTGAAAGGTTCCTTCGGCAAGAAGACGCATGTATGGATTTAAAGTTAAAGGAGGTGAATGCGACTGAGGGTGGAGGACCTTCCAACGGAAACCCGGATAAAGACAAAGGAAAGAGGAAGATGGATGATGATTCAGGAAAAGCCGGGAAGCGATGGAAGGATCCAAAGTTTTCCACATACACAGGATTAAATGAGACGCTGGAGCGGATATACATGGAAACCCAGAATCGCCTTCCTTACCGGAGGCCGGCTAGGAGAGAACCATCCGAGCGGGAAAGGGCATCAGGAAGGCACTGTCTCTTCCATGATTTGGATGGACACGATACCAACAGCTGCAGGCTCCTAAAGGACATAATTGAGGAGCATGTGAGGAATGGACAATTGAGGCAGTATGTTGGGGCTCGGAATGCAGCGGTGGAGCAGGAGCAACCACCGCCTACCTCAAGCCATGAGGGTGTGAGGCCCAGGAATGATGGTCGATTGGTTATCCATTGACCAGGGTAATATGAATTAAGTAACAAACCATTAGCGAGCAACCAAGACATTTACACATGTATGGGGACAGAGATAGCCCCTAGGCATGCTCTAAATGATGATAAACCACGAAGCCATGGTTTGCGAAATCTGTCTTTTGTTTTTGGATTGGAAACTTGGTTTTCTGGTTTGGTTTTGGAGTTTGGTTTGAACTCCTGGTTTTGTTTGCTTTCTATTTTGGATTTTCGTTTGGATGACTGGTTTCTATTTTGGATGCTGGTTTGGATTTATGATTTTTTGATTTGACTTGGATTTTGACTAGATTTTTGTCTGGTTTTTTATAAACGGTCGTCAGGTATGGATTATGCCTGGCAAGGGGTGAGTCGCTTTGCCCGAACGTGGTAAATTGACTCATTCAGGTCGTCGAGTATGGATGATGCTCGACAAGGGTCCGGAGAGACCAGGATTCGGCCTAGGACTTAGGCCCTATATTATCAATTATCATTTCCAGGTCGTTGAGTATGGACTATGCTCAACAAGGGTCCGGAGCGACCATGATTCGACTTAGGACTTAAGCCACGACATTATTTACGTCCAAGGATACTGGACCACGGACGTCAGGTGTGGATTGCGATTGGCAAGAAGCCGGAGAGGTTAGCTCAACGTCCAGGGATACTGGACCACGGTCGTCAGGTGTGGATTGCACTTGGCAAGAGCCTGGAGAGGTTATGGATTTGAATATCGACCCGGAGAGGTCCTGGGTTCGGTAATTGGCTATTAACTAAGGGTGGACTAAAAACTCAGTCATCGAGTTCGGATGAACATGGAATTGGCTATGGACTATGAATATCGGATTTAGAGTTATACAAAACACACCTTCTTACCACAAGGCATGTTTTGGGGGGCAAATGTTATCCCACCTTTTGGTCAAGGCTGGAATATCAACGAATTGGCAAGGAATGATGGATATCAGGATTGGGGATTTATTAGAAATAAGGCTGCAATGGATGTCGTCGTTATTTGACCGGGCTCCGATCAGGACGGAATCGATTGGAGATGATGATCAATACTAGGGAAGGCTACATTTCAAATTTCAGGTTAATCGGAGTTCGTATGGAGGAGATATGATCGATACAAGTTAAAAGAAATATGATGTTCGAATCCATCAAGTTGCTTTGTTCGAATCCATCAGAGGCGAGCGACTTCGAGTCGATCATCTTCGAATCGATGATGCTCGAATCGATCCGTGGTCATGCAATCCATAACCATCTTGTTCGTATCATTCCAGAGTAAGCACTCCATGTCAACGCTTCGGTATTGTTCGCATCCCTCTGAACTACGCAGTTCGAATCGATCCACAGACAATTACTCCGTATCGATCGATCGTCGATCGATGCGAACAGGACCACAATTGATCGATGCGAACAAGGGAGCAAACGAATGCAAATACTATCGGTGCCAGGCCAATACAAACAAAATGGGATACGGTTTAGGCTTCGATCTTGGAACGAGCAAGGCGCGAGCAGCCCAGTCAACGCGCCACAAAGAGCGGATCGACCCAAGGATTTCGCAACACGTCATCACATGCGCACATGCCCTGATAGACACGAACGGATCGATTCGAATCTATCGATTCGAACCACATTGCCTGCCGAATACCTCAATCTTGTATCGACCATATCTCCTAAACCATAAGTCCAAACGCAATGAAATTTTCACAGGAGCTTACATACATGCTGAAGAATGTTCACACCAAATTTCAGCTTCATTGGATGAATTCTTGATCGATTCGAATGGAGTTCGAATCGATCCCGGAACGGGCCCCAATTTCCTGAGGCCGGGCATGTAGGCCCCCTCACGTGCCAAAAGGAGTCTCCCTAAATTTAGGCGAAATATCAGCCTCCTACACTTATAAATAGAGCCCCAGGTCATTCAGAAAAAGGGGATCGGGATTCTGAAGCGCCCAGGCTCTACTAGACTCTACTTTGCACTTCACTACTACCGTTGTACTCAAAGAACATAGCCATAATCCATTGTAATCCGCCGTAATCAACTGTAATCAGTGAAGAACATCAATAAAAGAAAACCTTTGAAGTGGACGTAGGCCGGAGATAGCCGAACCACTATAAATCTCGTGTTTCTGTTCATTATTCTGAATTGTGATATTCTGTTTGCTTAGATCTGAGATTTGTGTTTGAATATTTGCTGATCTACATTCATAACTTGGTGCTTTCACGGTATTTGGGATTTGTGACCATTTTTGGCGCAAACACTATCAAGACCTTGGAATAGAGGGACTTCAAAGTGCTTTAGGTATAGGGGAGCCAACTCCTACAAGCACGGCTGTCGCATTCGGTTGGTTGGGGGGTTTGCACATGCATGCACACACTTCACGGCACCACACAACTTCTAATCACACGTTTCTGGATCTTTGGAGATAACTAACTCTATTTCTCTTTTCCTTTTACAGACACGATGGTGAGGCAAGGATCAATGCTCGACAATCTTCGTTCTGCACACCATTCTTCCAGTTCATATTCTGAATCCCATAGGCGTGAATCCGAAAGAGACCATGATCGTAGCCAGTTGCGTGATCGTTATGAAAGGGAGAGGGAGAGGCAACATCAAAGTAGGCGCCGTTCCCGGTCGCGTTCTCCACCACCTAGAGGTCCCTCGAAACCATCAGGCTTTGGCAGGCAACCTTCCGTGTCTGCGCGCCAAGTAGTGTCTCCCCATACTATGACATCTGGCTATCAACGTCGTAGAACAGATGCAGAAACTCCCATTGTCACTGCACCAACTGCTATGGAGCTCACGGGGGAGGGAGCCATCAAAATTGCTAAGTTGAAAACTGACTTCCCAAATATCTGCTTCGATGGCTTCCATTTTCCCCCAAAATCTGAAGTGAATTACCAATGATGTGGAAACAACGGTACATAATTACATGCACGATGTCTACAATCAGTACCGGAAGTGGGTTAAAACTGTAGAGAAGGCTTCAGCGGTGGCCTTTGAGTGGGCAAAAACAATCGAGAAACTGGAGAAAGATCTCGCTCAGAAGGACCGTATAGTACAAGTGCTTAACAATGAGGCCGAATCTTCTAGGAAATCAGAAATAGAGGCCAATAAGAAAGCCAATGAGGAAAATCAGTCTATGGAAAGGATGCGATAGATGCATTTTGCCTTGGTAGAGGAGATGGGCCATCGAAATACTATCATCGTGACAGAAAGAGATGCTGCGCTGAAGGAGCTTGAGGAGTTAAATGCGAAGTTCACCGAGGTCGTCAGGGAGAAAGATGATGCTAACAAAGCTTCCCAAGAGGCATGCGAGCAGACCGTGGCACTAAAGGATGAAAGGGATGCGGCAATTTTAAAGGCTCAGGAAGTCGAGGCGAGGATTGAGGGGGAAGTTAAAGCGGTAGAGGCCAGGATGGAAAATGAAATTGAAGATCTCCTGGTTACCTACAATGTTAATGTCTTAATACACCGCAACCCCAGCTGGCTCGAAGATTATCCCTTCCATCCGTATAAGGCTTGGAGTCGTTTGGTCGAAGAGGAGAAAGTGGCCCGCTATACTTCAACTATTGATGAATTCGAACTGGAAAATCAGATACTAGTTGGAGATGAGGCTAAGGTTCTTCATGATACCATTGTCGCCCTCGAAAAGGAAAAACTCACTGCTAAGTATTCGGACGTTGGAGAAGGATCCGGAGTCGAGCATCATGAAGTAAGTTCTGAAATGCCTGCAGCAACCCAACCTGAGCTTACTTCTACAATTAATCCTCCAGCTGTTCCGGCATACGACCCTGACAAGCTGTGCCTATCTCCATTACATGAACATGGTTCTGAAGGCACATCGGCTCAATAGGTGAGTCAATCTGAGGAAGGTACTCTGAACACTTCTTCCATTCATTTAAATGCAGGAGCATTGTCGGAAGATGTCACTAATATTTTCTCCTATCTTTATTCAGTTATAGATTTTGCATCACTTGATCCTCCCAGAACTCAAGAAATGCATTATGAGCAGGAGGCACTAATGACGGAAACGACGACTACATCGGTTGCCGCATCAGCCGGGGATATGCACGAAAGCAGTTGCATTTCTGATCAACAAATGATGGAAGCACTCCTTGGTCATCAAAGCGACCCGATCATCGAAATGCCTTTCATCATTAATGAAGACGTGATGATTACTAGCTCCTCAGGCCCAACTAGTAGCATGCCAATGGGGATTCGTGCAGATCAGGCTGAGGAGATAATGGCGGAAATTAAAGCTGAGATAGAGCAAGCCAAGCAAGCTAGCAGTGTTGAGGGTGCCACCATTCCTCCATTGTTTCTCCAGGTAGCACCATCATCGATACCAGCGCAACTCATTCTTCCAGCGTTGAGGGTGCCACTATTCCTCCAGTTTCACACATGAAGGGTATTCCGATCCCCATAAGTTCTAAGGAGGAGGCTGTTCCAATTCCCCCGGCCGAAGACAAACTACTAGCGCATGCCGGGGAGGCAAGGGCTCGAAGAGACATTTGAGCGGTAGTACAAGCAGGTCTACACCGAAGAAGAAGAAGAAAAAGTCAAAGGCATAGACTTGCTCTTTTGTTTCCTCTTTTTGGTAGATAAATGGAATAGGACTTCCTTTTTCTTTTGTAGGTCGTGTATAGATGCGGGTTTGGCCCCTGCTTATAGGAATTTTTTGAATAAGTTTTTGTACTTATCTTTTTTCAAAGAAGATTGGAAATAAAACTTCATTTTATTTTTTCTAGGATAACTCTGCATTTGTTTACTTAAGTATTTCAACATTCGTACTTCCATTCAATGTACTTGTGATACTTCAGTCTCTGAGTCGAACTAGGCCGGTCGTTAAGTCCCAAAGTTGTGGCTTCGGGTCATAACCAAACGTCGAGTCGAATTTCAACGTAGCACTGTCTCAGTCAGTGGCTGGTACTTGAGTTATGCCCCTAGTCTTAGGAATAAATTGAAGTAATTAGTCGGCAATCGTTTTTTGCCTTCACTAATTTCAATTTAACTTAGTCGGAACAAAGTTAAAGGGAGATGAATTTGAGTGGTCAGATCACACTCGCTCATTTGTTGGTATCGATATCCACGCTCTGGGTATTGAACTTGCATGCTGGCGGTAGGTCGTGCCTGCTTGTTATTTAGAACCATATCCATGCTCCGGGGACATAGGATAATTTACGGGCGGTCGGTCACACCCGTTTAATACTTAGAATCATACTCGCACTTCAGGGACATGAGTTGATGTACTGGCGATCAATCACACCCATTTGATGCTTATACTCTAGTCCGCGCTCCCGGGCCAGTTGATGGGCTGTTAGTCACGCCCAGTTAGTGTTTAGGATTGCGTCTGCACTCCAAGGACATAAGTTGTTTTGCGAGTGATCGGTCACACCCGTTTAATGTTCATACACCAGTCCGCGCTCTCGGGATCGGAGTTAGTTGGTGTTTATACTCCAGCTCGCACTTCGGGAATCTGGAGTTGGTTGATGGGTGCTCATTCACACCCATTTAGTGTTTAAACTACAGTCCGCGCTCTCGGGACCAGAGTCAGTTGGTGGGTAGTCAGTCACACCCGATTATGTTTATACTCCAGTTCACACTACGGGAATCTGGAGTTAGTCAATAGATGGTCAATCACATTTGTATAGGTATTTGGATTTCGTTCGCACTTTGGGAACAAGAAGTTGATCAAGGTTGTGGATGGTCGGATCACATCCACCTTGATTTGGCAAGCGAAGTCGTGGATGGACGGGTTCATCCTCCTTGAGCTTGGATTTTGAATTTGTACTCCAGTTCGCACTTTGGGAACTGGAGCTCATTGGAGGATTATCGTGTTTTAATCCTTCTTGACTTTAGTGTAGTTTGCCCCCGAGCTTGGGATTTCACTTAGCGAGTGATCGGTTGGATCACAATCACACCCTATTTGAATGAGTCCCATCGTGGGATAGGACTTAGCTCTTTGTGCATCGTGACGGTCGCATGATGCATTTCAAGAATCGCCACTTTGGCTTGATGAGTCTGCATTTTATTGCTGAAATAAGAATGTATGGCAAAGTCAGTTGCCTTATTACAAGTTCAAATTCAGAAAATGCATAAACAAATATCAAAGGAAAAGCAGACTAAAATGGATAAAAGCTAGTTATATGTAATAGCGACGGAGACTCTCGCAGTACCATGCTTTGGGTAAAGTGAGGCCATCAATAGTTGATAGTTTGAACGTGCCATCTCCAAGTCTTCGCTCAATGACATACGGTCATTCCCATGTCAGTTTCATATATGAAAGGACCGGATAAATTCTCTTAAGTACGAGATCACCAACTTCGAAGGTTCTAGATCGGACCTTAGCATTGTATAATCGGGAGACTCGACTGCGGTGTGCGGCTGCCCTTAAATCAGCCTCTTCACGCTTCTCATCCAGTAAATCTAGAGATTCTCAAGTAGAATGCCATTTGTCTTTGGATCGTAATAGGTCACACGGTGAGAAGGTACTTCTAGTTCAACTATAAAAACTACTTCGGAGTTGTAGGAAAGTGCAAACGGAGTGTGGCTGTTTGTGGCCTTGTGGGTAGTTCGATATGACTAGAGGGCCATGAGAAGTTCATCGACCCACTTGCCTCCGGCCATCTCTAGTCGTTTCTTTAGAATGGACTTGATAACTTTGTTGACTGCTTCGACTTGCCTATTCGCTTGAGGGTGAGCTACTACTGAGAACTTCTTCTAGATGCGGTAGCGTTGACAGAAATCTTTGAACTCGATGCTATCGAATTGGGTCCGTTATTAGTACAAATGTGTGTGGGAGGCCAAAATGACAGATGATGTTGTGAACAACAAAGTTGATTACTTTCTTCGTCGTGATGGTAGAAAGTGGCTCAGCTTCTGCCCATTTAGTAAAGTAGTAAACTGCAACGATGGCGTACTTCACACCACCTTTGGCAAGAGGTAAAGATCCTATTATATCAATGCCCCATGTGGCAAACGACCATGGACTGACCATCTGTGTGATTTCGGTAGGCGGGGCTCTTGGAATCCTGGCATGCTTCTGGCATCTATCATATCTCTTGGCATAAGACAATGCATCTCGATTCACGGTTGGCTAGTAATATCAATATCTGAGTATCTTTTTTGCAAGGGCTTGCCCCCCTAGTATGGTCGCCACATTCTCCCTCGTGCACATCGTGTAACACTCATTTGATTTCATCGTGGGCAATACACCAGAGTAAAGGAATGGAATACCCTCTTCTGTACAGGACTCCATTCTGGATAATGAATCGTGAAGCTTTTCAGAGAACCTGTCTTTTCTCACTTCTGCGCTTAGGTAAAGCTCTATGTTCAAGATAATTTCGGAACAGGGTCATCAATGACTCCTTCTCGGGCATTGCCTCGTGTACCCAGTCTGTCTCCATTTGACCGACACTCGGAGTGGTAAGTTTCTCGACGGGGACGAGTCCCATTTGTTGCGCTTCGCCAGTACTAGCCAATTTTGTCAAAGAATCGGCTTTCTGATTTTGCTCTCGTAGTATACAATGGACAACATAGTAATCGAACCGATTCAACACTTCTTGGACATGAGTGAGGTAGGTGGCTAATCTCTGGTCTTTGGCTTGATACTCTCCTCGAACCTGGCATACGACCAATTTGAATCACAGTAAATTTCAACAGCAATAATTCCCAAGTCTTTGGCAAGTCTGAGCCCAACGAGCAAAGCTTCGTACTCGGCTTCATTGTTAGTTGCACGGAAGTCAATCTTCAAAGAACAACACATGGATCAACCTTCTAGGGTTTCGAGCACTACTCCAGGCCTGAGCAATGGTCATTTGATGCACTGTCAGTGTATAACTTCCATATGTGTTTGGGAGATTCACTGGTTTCAGGCAGGTCCTCCGGAATGGTGAATTCAGCTAAGAAGTCCACCAAACTTGTCCTTGAATGGTTCGCCTCGGTGTATAAGCGATGTCAAACTGACTCAACTCGATATTCCACTTGAGCAATCTACCAGACGTCTCAGGTCGTGTAAGGACCTGCGTAACGAGTGGTCGGTGTAAACTGTGATCGGATGAGCCTGGAAATATGGACGGAGCTTTCTCGAGGCTATGACGAGACAATAAGCCAGCTTTTCCAACTTTAGGTAATTTTTCTCCGCCCCTATCAGTCACTTGCTGATATAGTAGACCGGTCGTTGGATCCGATCCTCTTCCCAAATCAATGCAGCACGGATTGCGTTTGTTGAAACCGCCAGATAGATGTATAATCTCTTATAATCAACCGGCTTCGACAAAATGGGAGGTGTCGCCAAGTTTTGAACTAGTGCTTGGAATGCGCCTTCACACTCCTCTGTCCATACGAAGTTCCGCTTTCCTTTTCTAATCAGATCGAAGAAAGGGATGCACTTGTTTGTAGATCTGGAGATGAACCTGGATAAGGCTGCCACATTCCCGTTTAGGCTTTGCACTTTCTTTATGGTTCTGGGAGTTTCGAGATTCCGAATCGCCCAGATTTTCTCAGGATTGGCTTTAATTCCTCGAGTGTTGATAATGAACCCAAGGAACTTTCCTAAGGCAACTCCAAAGTAGCACTTCAACGATTGAGCTTCGTTCTGTATTGTCGAAGTATATTGAACATTGTTTCCAAATCTTTGACATGATTGATGGACAGTCGCGACTTCACGTGCATATCGTCCATATACACCTCCATGGTTTTTCCGATCTAGTTAGCGAACATTCGGTTCACAAGCCTTTGATAAGTTGCCCCAGCGTTCTTAAGTCCAAACGACATTACTTTGTAACAATAGAGTCCTAGATCACTGATGAAACTAGTGTGCTCTTGATTAGGCAGGTGCATTGGTATTTGATTTTAGCCGGAATACGCATCCATGAAAGATAAGAGCTCGTGTCCGGCTGTTGAATCCATAAGTTGATCAATTCTGGGAAGAGGGAAATTGTCTTTAGGGCAGGCTTGATTTAAATCCGAGTAAGCCACACACGTTCGTCAGTTCCCGTTCGATTTTCTGACAAGCACTGGGTTGGGTACCCACCCCGGGTATTAAGCATCTTGGATAAACCCATTCGACTTGAGTTTATCTACTTCTTCCTTAAGGGCGGCAGATCTCTCTGGATCCATACCGAGCTTTTTTTGTTTGACCGGGACATGCCGCAGGTCAATATTCAATGCATGGTTCGCGATGTCCGAGGAGATCACACACATGTCTGAGTGAATCCAAGCATACACATCGAGGTTTGCCCGGAGAAAATCAACCAATTCATGTCTCATTTGGGGGCTGAGTTGAGATCCGACCTTTACTGTTCTAGAATTGTCATCAGGCTTTTAAATCTCCCCGAGATGGCCGAGATGAAAAATCCGAGATATCAGCCAAAATCCGAGATTTGGCAGCCTATTTAGTTATAAGTGTTTTAAATATCGCCCGAGATAGCCGAGATATTTTCCCGAGATATTGGCCAAAATCCGAGATTTAAAACACTGATTGTCATCATCGTGGATCGGAACATCGATCGTCAACTCTGCCGGGAAAGCCTGATTGTCTTTGACTTCCTCTTCATCACTATTGTCTCGTGGATCAAGATCTTTAAGGAACTGGTTGTGGCGCCATGGCCTAGGCCCAGGCATTAGCTGTCAATTCTTAAAAAAACGGAAGTAGAGAGATTCCTCTACGCCCTTGCCCTTTTCCTTACGCTGCGCACCCCACAGCTCAACAACATAATAGGCGCGTCTAGCCGCCTGATATCCGTGAACCACTCCAACCCCGTTATCTGTGGGTAACTTTAGAGTCAAACAACATAGGGTAATAGCTGCCCTGAATTCAGCAAGGGCCGGTCGGCCCAAGAAAGCATTATAGGGGAATTAATGTCTAACACAACAAACTGTAGCATCTGGACTCTCCGGCACTCTCCAATACCTAACTCAACTGACAAATCCACCATCCCAGCGGATATAGTTGCACTTCCATTAAAACCATGTATGCGAGACTGACACTGTCTTAGATCTTTTGTTTCCATTCTCATCTAGTCATAAGCTCGCTTAAAAAGAATGTTTACGGAGGTTCCATTGTCGACCAAGATCCTCTTCATCCAAGTAGGACTTATCTGGGCTGAAATGACCAACGGATCGATAGTGGGGGCTTCAACTCCATCAGCATCTCGGTTTCGGAAAACGATGTCGTCTGTCATCGTTTTCTGTTGTTTTGCCAGAGCCTCGTCATCAACGTTACTACAACATTCGAAGTCCGCATGCCTGATCGAACTAGCATACGACTCCATTTCCTTCCAGCTCCGATTAGCTGGATGAGGACCACCACTAACTGTATTTATAACCAACCTCCCGCCAGTACGCGCGGGTTCCTCAGGCCTAACATAGACTTGACCTTGATTCAGGTTAGATGGTCTCGCTCCTCCATTCTACGGTGCCCGAACAAACTGTTCCAACTTCCTTTCCCTGATCAACTTCTCAATGATGTCTTGCAAGTGACGAACTCATTGGTGTTGTGGCTGTAGCAATCGTGGAATCTACAGAACTTTCTAGTTTGAATTTACTTCTCAGATAATTGTTTCGGGGCGGCTTCTTATACTGTCTGGTATTACAAGTCTGCAAATAAACATTCTTCAAGGATGTATTCAAAGGGGTATATCTGTCAAACATGGGAGCTCTGGGTCTCGGTCCACGATTTGGGTCTCGCATCTTTCCCTGACCTCCGTTACCTTTTTGTTGACCTTGCTTGTTCTGTATATTCAATTGCACTTTACCAGAACTGTCAACAGTCTATTTCCTAGCAACACTACTTTGAATGCCTTCAACACTGGGCCCCGCATCGTCTTGCTTCCTAGATCGTCTAGCATCTTCTCTCCTCAAGAACTGGGCCGGCTTAGCATAGAAATGATCCAACGACGCAGGGGGTTTCCCAGCCAACAAATTGGCAAACTCGGAATCAGGATCAATCCCTTTAGTTAATGCCATTAAGATAGAATTATCATTCGGGTTGCTGACCTCAGCACAAGTAGCATGAAACCTTTCCAAATAACGTCTAAGTGTCTCTCTTGGAGCTTGGGTAACACTGGACAAGGTGTTGACATCATTTGACCTTATAACATGCATACAGAATTGTTCGACAAACTTTGTAGCCAACCGATCGATCGAAATGGATCTGGGTGGTAGTCGAGTGAACCACATGGTTGTGATACCTCCCAAGGAAATAGGGAAACTCCGGCACTTAACTGCATCGTTAGCTTGAGCGGCGTTCATGAGCCATTCATACTTTAATATATGCTGATTAGGATCCGAACTTCCTTCATATACAGGTAGGGTAGGCATCCTAAATCGACGAGGTGGCTCAGCATAAAGAATATAGTTTGTGAACGGAGTATGACTTCAGGAGATTCTCCAATCGTCATTGGTAAGACCTTGAATTTCACGGATCATTTGGCGAATCATGATTGGAATGTCAGGCATTTGGACATTCGGGGCCAAGGCATGGTCGGGTTCCATGTTACGGGGATGTTTCGGGTGCTGTCGACGGTCCGCTCCTCGCCTCCTTGGCTCTTGATCTTCGGTAATGTAAGGTTCATGAGCATGGATGTGTTGATGAAGGGTCATATCCGCTTGGTTCCGAATCTCAGCTTCCAAGTCTATAGCGGCAGTAGCTGCATGGTCATCCATAGCGTGGTAAGGAAGTGCCCCTCCTTGGGAGGAGGGCCCAGCTTGGTGTCATGTAGAAGGACCAGCCTCGGCTTGTCCGAGATTCACAACACGCTGATGCTCGGAGGCTTGTGCATAGTTTCCATCCAGCCGTTGGCATGTAGATCTATGATTGAAATCAGTAGAAGTCGAGCTTTTGATTGATGAGTAAGAAGTACGATCCCTCCTAGATCTCCTTCGTCTTTCTTCCTTTAGCTGGTTCGCTGGCTCCGTATTGGCATGGATCTGCTGCGTGAGCTGCTAGCAGCTCTGAGTTAGCTCTTGCATTAAGATCTGGAACTCCTCCCTAGCGATAGGACCTTTTGGATCTAGAGCTCCGGTTGAGGCTAGGCCTGTTGTGGCTAGTGTAACAACCCAATATTTTGGAGATTATTTTTAATTGAATCTGTTTCATTTAGAAAATGTTTTAGAACTTATTTTACTTAAAATTTTGTTTTAAAATATTTTTAGAGTGAAGCAGGAATTTTTCTAGAGCTAATGGTAATTTATTTGAAATTTTCATGTTCTGTTTCCTATTTTTAAACAATTTCTTCAATTCTTTTGCTATTTTCTCTGAATTTAATTATTTATTTCACTTTGAAAATGTTTTAAAAATCATTTTATTTCAAATTTTGTTTTAGAATATTTTTAAAATAAAGTAAATAATTTTCCAAAGCCAATGGTGATTTATTTGTAATTTCTGGACACTGTTTTGGATTTTAAGCAATTTCTTATATTCTTTTTCCATTTCCTTTAAAATTAATTATTTATTTTCATTTATTTCACTTTGTTTCGGTTTTTAAAAGTATTTTATGAAATTATTTTGTTTTATTTGTTCTAAAAGAATTGGAAAATTGAAGAGACAAAGACTCTTCCTTTTCCTATGGCTTTTCAATTTCTAGACTTTTCAATTTCATAACTCTTCATTTATTTTCTTTTGGCCGTGTAAATTTCTTTAGTAAGCCATGAATTTCATTTATCTTTCACGCACAAAAAAAAAATCTTCCTCATCATTCTTCACGGCTAGGGAAAAATATCGGTAATGGCATCATCTTTTTATTCTTTTCTTCTTATTTTTCTTAAGATTTTGCCTTGTTTTCTCATGTATTTGGATCGGCCTCTCCCTCATAGCCACGGCCACCACCTCCTACACCTCTTCCCTGCCATCATCACCAGCTACTCCTATGGTCTTGACCAAGGCCGAGCCCTCCATGATGAACAACTCCTCAAAAACTATGAAAAATGCCTTGAAATCATGCTAGTTGACCACCACTTGCCTCATCTACTTCAACCACCACCCTAACCACCACCTAGGCCGCCTCCACTCCACTGACCTGACCACCACACACCCCTCTAGCCACTGACCAGTCATGGTGCACCCCAGGCCAAGCCCACTCACCCATGGCCGAACCACTTTGATGACCAAAACTCCACTACATTGCCTAAAACTCTTCACATTCTCATGTATAAACTTCCTCTCCATGTTCCCACTACCGTCGCCGTGCATTTACATGACCAAACCCGAGCCATATTATGTCCAAACCTGACCATATGCAACCCTAGGCTGTGCATAACATATGAGAAAGCAAGGCAAAAGATTTGACATTCAAATCTCTTTTCATTTAAAAGTTATTTCATTTCAAAATGGTATTGAATTTTAATTTGTTTTGATTTTTTTTTGGGTTGTAACACAAGAGTTGTAGCATTGGATCTCGCTCTCCACTCAAATCCATAGTCTTGTCCTTGTGCTCTTGATTCCGTTGTGTCAGTTGTATTGCAATCTCCAGCATTTAGAGGCGAGTAAATCTCACACGACACTATATACTTATGCAATTGTGAAGCGACAACATTTGAATGTGTAGAATTATAAATGATGCTATAACTGCCTGTGATTATTTATGTATGATGTTAAACCTATAAATTACATGTCTTATCACCTGTTACTGTTGTATATTGTTAAACTGTTCATTTATATCTATTTATCACACTGCAAGTTCCCTATAGATTAGGTTCACTATGGGTTGAAATGATACATACCCGAACGGACTTTAGAATAGGGAAAAATCGTTATGGGCTGAAATGATAGGTCTGAACAGTTTTTAATTATTTATTTTGACTTGGGACCGCGGGTTTGAAATGATAAAACCCAGATTTTCTTTGTAAACTACGGATTGAAATGATATATTATCCGTATCACTTGACTTAGGCTAGAAAATATTATACAGACCCGTGGTTATATATTTTTCTAGAAATTTTTAAGTATTTTAAAAATGTAAAAATATGATAAATTGATTTAAATTGAATTTTAAAATGATTTATTAAAGTGAAAATGATTTTTCTATGTGTTAAATGTAAAATAAATGGATAGAAATTGTGATTTTAAAGTGTAACTTAATTTGGAAATTTTGATTTGAATTTTAAATGGAAATTTAAGTTAATTAAATTAAAAATGAAAATTAAGTTTTAAATGGTGAAAAATGGAGATTTAAATTTAAGTGCTGAAGTAAATTGTTAAAAATGAAAAATGGGAATTGACACACTTGAATTTAATAAGTGAACTTTGGAAAATTTGATTTTTATTTGTAAAATTTTTCTTTATAAAACCATAAGTTAAAGGTATTTAAATGAACATTTTTGATGTGGGAAAATATGTTTTTCATAAGTTTAAATGATTTAAATTGAAGTTTATTTGTGGCTGGAATTGTATTTAAAACCTGGAAATTCAATTAATAGCACTTCAGAAATGCTATCATTTCTGGAAATGAACTAATTCTGAACTAAGTAGAATCTGCGGCAATTTGTAAGTGATGTGGTTGCATAAATGAACTAAAAGACTAAAATTTAAATAAGGCTATGACAGCACTTGGCAAGTGCTGTAGTGGCAGGAACTAAAATTGAACCTCCAACTAATGAATGGGCTATTGTAGCACTTGTTAAGTGCGGTAGTAGGCTGAAATATGATTTTTGAACCCTGAACTATTACAACAGTTCAGTAAATGCTGTCTTTTCTGAATTGAACTATTTTTCCTTTAAAACTGAACTATTGCAGCGGTTTATAAATGTTGTCTTTGCTGAATTGAATTGTTTTCAAATATAACTTACCGCAGCACTTTTTAAATGCTCTGAAAGCTGGAATTTTAATGTTTTAATGTTTTTAAGTGAATAAATGAACTCAAAAAAGGCTAAAATTTTGGGAATTGAATATTTGATTTAAAGGGATAATGATTTTGTTTTTAAATGAAGTATTTTGATTTGAAATATAAACTGTTTTAAATTTATAACCACGGGTTATAATAACGATTGGTTGTTAAAGAGACCGGGATCGGATATGGACATACTCTTTGTCGATACCGAAAACCACTTTAACAAATGTGTACGCGGTGGAGTTTCCAGAATGAAGTAGGATGGTGGCGACGATCCTAAGGTATATACGTTGACCCAGCTCCCGTGAGTTGGCATAAGGTGGCTAAAACAGGAGCGATTGACGGACCAATGAGGTAGCACCTCTGATCGGACACACTTCTTCGATACCATTCTATTACTTGTGATTGATTTGGTGCGCACCCTTGATTTGGGAGTGTTGTTCGAGGTGGGCGGTAGTGGCTGCTATGCGTCACCACCAGTTCGGATGCGTAATTGGTATATCTACCCTAGCATTGCCTAGTTGTGCCGTGTCACCTACCATATCGAGCTTTACTACGAGTTGTGATTTCTCCCATAGCCTGTGGAGTATCGAGGGTAGCCCCCATTTTTGGGAGTATGCTAATACTGAATAGACTACTGGGACTATTACGTGTTAGGGCGAGTTCAGATTAAATGTAAAGCCCTAATGCTATTTTAAAGTGTGTTTATTTTATGATTAGACATTATTATAATAGCGAATATTACTACATAGTAGATAGTTTAACGGATCCTTAGAGAATGGGCGATCCCAAGCATTCTTTAAGTTATTTGTACTCTTTATTACAGTTCACTTGAGTTGGTTTACATTGTATAAGTATGTATGTCCTGATTTGAGTGTTTGTGTTTTATTTACGCTCGGGTCAGCCTGAGTATTCACAGCTTTGGATTTCACTTTTCTGGAGCTAGGAATCGCTGGAGTTTCTGCTTATCTAGTTGTTCATCTATTTCAGTTTCAGTTGTTCTATTTTCAGCTTTTGTATTAGAGACTTATGTCTTTGGGATTTCTATTGTACTTGTTTCAGAACTGTATTGGTTTTCAGACTATGTATTTTGTATCTGTTTTTGAGACTCTGTATTTTAGTGGCTTCATGAACCACTATTTATTTTATTTTCCGCTGCGAGTTATTCTAATATTTCTGTGTCTATGATTCTGTGAATGATTTCATTTGCTCCAAATTTTATTACAATCTGTTATTTTGTATTATTCAAGTCTGACATGTGTGGATTATTGTCGATTTGAATGGTCCAAAATGGTGGGTCGTTACATTTGGTATCAAAGCTTTGGTTTTAGGCAAACCTTAGCCTATGGAGCAAAAACTCATTAGAGATAGGGTAGAAATACCCTAGAATGAGTGAAATCAACCTCAGGATCATTTCTTTGTGAGTGAACGTATTTTCAAAGTATAAAATGATTTTAAAATGATTTTTAAAATGATTTTTCAAAGGATTTTTCCAACGATTATTTTGATATAAAATTTTCTTGTTTTAAAAGCAATTTTTCTAAACTTCCTTCTTTCCGTATCTACCTTGTTAGAAATTTATGTTATTAGGATATTCATCCAAGTGATTTTATCTTGTCTTGTTTATCTTATCTTTGTCTTCTCTGTACCTTTATCCTAAACTCATTCTTGATATTTTCAGGATGAATCGTGGAAATGCTAGAGGTAGGGGTCGTGGTACTGCCCCAGCTCCTCAACCTGTTGCACCTGTTAGGTTTACTGTTCTCTATAAGGAATTCTCTCAGCTCGGTGGTACTAAGTTCACCGGTTCAGAGAGCATTATCGAAGCCCAGCAATGGTTACGGAGTTTAGAGAGGATCTTTACTGGTCTTGAGATTACTAATGCCCAGAAGCCTCAGTTAGTAGCTTGGCAGCTGCAAGAGTCAGCCGTAGATTGGTGGGAGTCTGTTACAGCTCACACTAACGAGGGTGATATTTCCTTGGAACAGTTCAGGTATCCTTTGTGTTATCTTGAATTTTTCCCCATTTTTCTTTTCTTTTGAATCTATCTTAAGTTTTGTTTCTGTATCTTCTTTCCAGGGACGCTTTTGTGGCAAAATGGATGCCCGAAGCCGGGAAATCTCAGCTTTATCGTGAATTCATGGATCTTAAGCAGGGTACCATGTCTTTTTCTGAGTATGAGCGGAAGTTCAACGAACTTTCCAAGTTTGGTCCTGGTCTTATCGACACTCAGCTTAAGAAAAATGAGAAGTTCATAGCTGGAGCTCGCCCAGAGTACTACGATCGTCTTATTTCACATGTTCATGGCACTTTTACTGAGCTTATGGATATGGCTATTCGTTATGAGAACCTTACTTCCAAGGGTCCTGCTGTTTCTGGTGCTCTTGCATCTAAGTCTTCATTTGCAAATTCTTAGAAGAGAAAGCCCAATTTCTACCAGCAGAAGAAGAATTGGCTCAGGAATCCAGGCTTGGGATCTTCATCATCTTCTCCTTCTCAGAGGCACCCTATTGATCTATCTACCATTACCTGCTTCAAGTGTGACCAGAAGGGACAATATGCTAATAGTTGCCCTACTTCAGTTGGTGCTGCTGTTCCTCCACCCCAGGTTACCAGGAACAATCTTTGTCATGTTTGTCTTCAGCCACGTCATTTTAAGAATGACTGTCCTTTGTATCAAAAGGGAAAGCCATCTGGTGTTTTTGCTGTCACATCTGCTTCTTCACCTGCCGCACCTACTCCTGCTCCTAGTAATGATCAAGGTACTCTTCAGGGCACTTTTACTTTGTTTCATCATCCTGTTCGTGTTTTATTTGATACCGGAGCTTCGCATAGTTTTATTTCTGTTGATTTGTGTGATAAGTTTGAGCATCTTCTTTCTCCTGAATTTGCTGTTGAATCTTTGTGTGTTAAAAATCCTATCGGTGGTCCCGCAAATCTTAATAAGATTTGTAAGCAAGTGAGACTCTTCTATTCTGGCCATAGATTTTATGGTGATTTCTATGTTCTTTGTTTCGATGCTTTTGATTTGTTGCTTGGAGGTGATTGGCTTAATAGGCATGACGCCCGTATCTCTTGTAAATCCCGAATTGTTTCTCTTAACCATGATCGGGGAAATTCTTTGGTTATTCGGTGTCGTATGCCTCATGATTATGCTGGTAGCTTTATCTTTTCTTTGGATGCTTCTCTTGTTGATCTTCAGTCGACTCGTGTAGTCAAACTCTATCCCGATGTATTTGGTGAAGTCACTGCTCTACATCCTAAGCGGGAAATTGATTTCCGCATTGATCTTATTCCTGGAGCTCGACCTATAGTTCTCCCTCCAAGAAGAATGGCACCCCGTGAGAAGGTTGAGTTAGGGAAGCAAATTGAGGACTTGTCGTCCAAAGGTCTGATCAGACCTAGCTATTAAGAATGGGGAGCAGCGGTGGTTTTTGTCACTTAGTCTGATGGTTCTCTCCGAATGTGTGTTGATTATAGGGAGCTGAACAAGCTCACTATGAAAAACAGATATCCAATGCCTCACATCAATGATATGTTTGATCAGCTTTATGGTGCTACTGTTTTCTCTCAGCTTGATCTTGCCACAGGTTTTCACCAGCTCAGAGTTGCTGAGGAAAGTATTCCTAAGACCACTTTCCGTGCTGAGAATGGATTCTTTGAATGGTTAATCATGCCTTTTGGTTTGACTAATGCTCCTACTTTCTTTGTTGATTTGATGAATCGTGTTTTTCGTGATGTGCTTAATAAATTTTTTCTAGTCTTTGTTGATGATATTCTCATTTTCTCTAAGTCTGAGGAAGAGCATGAGTCACATTTGAAATCTATTCTTGAAACTCTTAGAAATCATTAGTTGAAGGCTAAATTTTCTAAATGCCATTTCTGGAAGGATGAAGTCCGATTCCTCGGGCATATTGTTTCTGGTAATGGAGTTTCTGTTGATCCAGTCAAGATCGCTGCGATCAATGTAAGTCTTTCTTTCCTTCTCTTTCCTTGTTCATTCAATTTATTCTATCTTTCTTGTTGTCCTTATCTATCCTTATTCTGTACAGGATTGGGAAACTCCTAAGACTCCAACTGATATCCGTATTTTTCTGGGCCTTGCCGGTTATTACCGGAGATTCATTGAGAATTTCGCTCGGATTGCTGCACCTCTCACTGCTTTGACTCAGAAGAATGCTAAGTTTATTTGGAGTGATGAGTGTAAGGATGCATTCAGTGAGTTAAAACACAAGCTTACTTCCGCACCAGTTCTTACCGTTCCAAATGGAAATGAGGGATTAACGGTATACACTGATGCTTGTCGAAAAGGTTTGGGAGCTGTTCTGATGCAGGATGGTAAGGTGATTGCTTATGCTAGTCGTCAGTTGAAGACCCATGAAGTAAATTATGCTGCCCATGATTTAGAGTTGCTTGCTGTTGTTTTTTCTTTGAAGCTGTGGAGACATCATCTTTTGGGTACTAAGTTCGAGCTTTTCACAGATCATCAGTCTTTGAGATATATTTTCACTCAGAAGGATTTGAACCAGAGACAAGTTAGGTGGTTAGAGTTTCTTACTTCTTATGACCTCGACATCAACTATACCCCTAGGAAAGCTAATGTTGTGGCGGATGCTTTGAGTCGGAAGAAGGCTATGTTGTGTCAGCTTGTTGTTTCTTCTCCTCTTGTGGATCTTATCATGGCTAAGCAGGATGAGGATGAGATGCTTAGATTGATTAAGGAGAATGTTCGAAGTAGAGTCGGAGGTAGTAGTCTTAATGGCAGTGGTGCTCAGATAGATGATAAAGGTGTGTTGAGGATTAATAATAGGATTTGTGTCCCGAATGTTGATGGATTGAGACAGGAGTTACTTCGGGAGAAACACCAGTCCAGACTTTCTATTCATCCGGGTGTGACCAAGATGTACCAGGACATGAAGAAGTTATATTGGTGGAAGGGTATGAAGCGAGATATCTCCATTATTATTAGTAGGTGTGCGACTTGTCAGCAAGTCAAGGCAGATCATTAACCCCTGGTGTGTTGCAGCCTCTTGAGATTCCCAATTCGAAGTAGGAACAGGTTTCTATGGATTTCATTGATGGATTATCGAGGACTAGGAAGGGTAATGAGAGTATCTGGGTTATTGTGGATAGATTGACCAAATCAGCTCATTTTATTCCGGTCAAGTCTACCCGTTCTGCTTCTAGTTTGTCTGAGATTTACATGAGGGAGGTTGTTCGTCTCCATGGTGTTCCTCTCAGTATCGTTTGTGATCGTGATCCTATCTTTACTAGTCAGTTTTGGAAAGCCTTTCAGGATTCTTTGGGTATTCGTCTGAATCTGAGCACTGCTTACCATCCACAGACCGACGGTCAAACGGAAAGGGAGAACCAGATTCTTGAAGATCTTCTTCGTGCTTGTGTTCTTGATTATGGAGGACCTTGGGAAGATCATCTCCATCTTGTTGAATTCACCTATAACAATAGTTATCAGGTATAATTTCTATCTTATGTTTAATCTTATCTTAATCTTTTATCTATCTCATTTCTATCTTTGAATTCAGGCCAGTATCAAGACATCTCCGTTTGCTGCTCTTTACGGACGACCTTGTAGATCCCCTTCTTGCTGGATTGAATCCGGTAATCGTTTGGTTCTTGGTCCTGAGATGATTTTAGAGGCTTCTGAGAGATTTGAGGAGATCAGGAGGAAGATGAGGGTTGCTCAGGATAGGCAGAAGAAGTATGCTGATAGGCATAGGCGGAGTTTAGAGTTTGTTGTTGGTGATTTGGTTTTCCTTAAGGTCTCTTCCTTAAGAAATGTTATTCGATTTGGTCGTAGAGGGAGGCTTTCTCCTAGATTTGTTGGTCCTTTCCGCATTACGGAAAGAATTAGTTCTTTGGCTTATCGTCTGGATTTGCCCGAGAAGTTCTCTGGAGTGCATAATGTATTCCACGTTTCTTATCTTTGTCGCTATGTGCATGACCCATCTCTTATTGTTCAGCCTTCTGCTCTTGATAGTTTGGATATTGAACCTAATCTAACTATTGAGAGGAAACCACTTCGTATTGTCGACAGAGGTACGAAGCAGCTAATAAGGAAATCTGTTAGTCTGGTCAAAGTACAGTGGAGTACTGATGATCGTGATTGTACTTAGGAGACGGAGGAGAGCATTCGTGCTTCGAATCCGGAATTGTTTATTCCAGGTACTATTTTGTTTTTCTATCTTGTTTTCTTTTCTTTTTCTTTCCTTGTTTCCGTTCTTTTCGAGGACGAAAATGTTTGAGTGAGGGAGAGTGTAACAACCCAATATTTTGGAGATTATTTTTAATTGAATCTATTTCATTTAGAAAATGTTTTAGAACTTAATTTACTTAAAAAAAATTTTAAAATATTTTTAGAGTGAAGTAGGAATTTTTCTAGAGCTAATGGTAATTTATTTGAAATTTTCATGTTCTGTTTCCTATTTTTAAACAATTTCTTCAATTCTTTTTCTATTTTCTCCGAATTTAATTATTTATTTCACTTTGAAAATGTTTTAAAAATCATTTTATTTCAAATTTTGTTTCAGAATATTTTTAAAATAAAGTAAATAATTTTCCAAAGCCAATGGTGATTAATTTGTAATTTCTGGACACTGTTTTGGATTTTAAGCAATTTCTTATATTCTTTTTCCATTTTCTTTAAAATTAATTATTTATTTTCATTTTATTTCACTTTGTTTTGGTTTTTAAAAGTATTTGCTGAAATTATTTTGTTTTATTTGTTTTAAAAGAAATGGAAACTTGAAGAGACAAAGACTCTTCCTTTTCCTATGGCTTTTCAATTTCTAGACTTTTCAATTTCATAACTCTTCATTTATTTTCTTTTAGCCACGTAAATTTCTTTAGTAAGCCGTGAATTTCATTTATCTTTCACGCACAAAAAAAAATCTTCCTCATCATTCTTCACGGCTAGGGAAAAATATCGGTAATGGCATCATCTTTTTATTCTTTTCTTCTTATTTTTCGTAAGATTTTGCCTTGTTTTCTCATGTATTTGGATCGGCCTCTCCCTCATAGCCACGGCCACCACCTCCTACACCTGTTCCATGCCATCATCACCAGCTACTCCTCTGGTCTTGACCAAGGCCGAGCCCTCCATGATGAACATCTCCTCAAAAACTATGAAAAATGCCTTGAAACCATGCTAGTTGACCACCACTTGCCTCATCTACTTCAACCACCACCCTAACCACCACCTAGGCTGCCTCCACTCGACTGACCTGACCACCACACACCCCTCCAGCCACTGACCAGTCATGGTGCACCCGAGTCCGAGCCCACTCACCCATGGCTGAACCACTTTGATGACAAAAACTCCACTACATTGCCTAAAACTCTTCACATTCTCATGTATAAACCTCCTCTCCATGTTCCCACTATCTTGGTCGTGCATTTACATGACCAAACCCGACCCATTTTATGTCCAAACCTGACCATATGCAACCCCTAGGCCGTGCATAACATATGAGAAAGCAAGGCAAAAGATTTGACATTCAAATCTCTTTTCATTTAAAAGTTATTTCATTTCAAAATGGTATTGAATTTTAATTTGTTTTGATTTTTTTTGGGTTGTAACACAAGAGTTGTAGCATTAGATCTCGCTCTCCACTCAAATCCGTAGTCTTGTCCTTGTGCTCTTGATTCCGTTGTGTCAGTTGTATTGCATTCTCCAGCATTTAGAGGTGAGTAAATCTCACACGACACTATATACTTATGCAATTGTGAAGCGACAACATTTGAATGTGTAGAATTATAAATGATGTTATAACTACCTGTGATTATTTATATATGATGTTAAACCTGTAAATTACATGTCTTATCACCTGTTACTGTTGTATATTGTTAAACTGTTCATTTATATCTGTTTATCTCACTGCAAATTCCCTATAGATAAGGTTCATTATGGGTTGAAATGATACATACCCGAATGGACTTTAGAATAGGGAAAAATCATTATGGGCTGAAATGATATGTCTGAACGGTTTTTAATTATTTATTTTGACTTGGGACTGCGGGTTTGAAATGATAAAACCCGGATTTTATTTGTAAACTAAGGATTGAAATGATATATTATCCGTATCACTTGACTTGGGCTAGAAAATATTATACAGACCCGTGGTTATTATATATTTTTCTGGAAATTTTTAAGTATTTTAAAAATGTAAAAATATGATAAATTGATTTAAATTGAATTTTAAAATGATTTATTAAAGTGGAAATGATTTTTCTGTGTGTTAAATGTAAAATAAATGGATAGAAATTATGATTTTAAAGTGTAACTTAATTTGGAAATTTTGATTTGATTTTTAAATGGAATTTTAAGTTAATTAAATTAAAAATGAAAATTAAGTTTTAAATGGTGAAAAATTGATATTTAAATTTAAGTGTTGAAGTAAATTGTTAAAAATGAAAAATGGGAATTGACACACTTGAATTTAATAAGTGAACTTTGGAAAATTTGATTTTTATTTGTAAAATTTTTCTTTATAAAACCATAAGTTAAAGGTATTTAAATGAGCAATTTTGATGTGGGAAAATATGATTTTCATAAGTTTAAATGATTTAAATTGAAGTTTATTTGTGGCTGGAATTGTATTTAAAACCTGGGAATTCAATTAATAGCACTTCAGAAATGCTATCATTTCTGGAAATGAACTAATTCTGAACTAAGTAGAATATGCGGCACTTTGTAAGTGTTGTGGTTGCATAAATGAACTAAAAGACTAAAATTTAAATAAGACTATGACAGCACTTGGTAAGTGCTGTAGTGGCAAGAACTAAAATTGAACCTGAAACTAATGAAAGGGCTATTGTAGCACTTGTTAAGTGCTACAGTAGGCTGAAATATGATTTTTGAACCCTGAACTATTACAGCAGTTCTGTAAATGCTGTCTTTTCTGAATTTAACTATTTTTCCTTTACAACTGAACTATTGCAGCAGTTTATAAATGCTGTCTTTGCTGAATTGAATTGTTTTCAAATATAACTTACCGCAGCACTTTTTAAATGCTGTGAAAGCTGGAATTTTAATGTTTTAATATTTTTAAGTGAATAAATGAACTTAGAAAAGGCTAAAATTTTGGGAATTGAATATTTGATTTAAAGGGATAATGACTTTGTTTTTAAATGAAGTATTTTGATTTGAAATATAAATTGTTTTAAATTTATAACCACGGGTTATAATAACGATTGGTTGTTAAAGAGACCGGGATCGGATATGGACATACTCTCTGTCGATACCGAAAACCACTTTAATAACTGTGTACGCGGTGGAGTTTCCAGAATGAAGTAGGATGGTGGCAACGATCCTAAGGTATATACGTGGACCCAACTCCCGTGAGTTGGCATAAGGTGGCTAAACAGGAGCGATTGACGGACTAATGAGGTAGCACCTCTGATCGGACACACTTCTTCGATACCATTCTATTACTTGTGATTTATTTGGTGCGCACCGTTGATTTGGGAGTGTTGTTCGAGGTGGGCGGTAGTGGCTGCTATGCGTCACCACCAGTCCGGATGCGTAATTGGTATATCTACCCTGGCATTGCCTAGTTGTGCTGTGTCACCTACCATATCGAGCTTTACTACGAGTTGTGATTTCTCCCGTAGCCTGTGGAGTATCGAGGGTAGCCCCCATTTTTGG
The DNA here is from genome assembly GCA_030737815.1 of Allium fistulosum. Lineage (NCBI taxonomy): Eukaryota > Viridiplantae > Streptophyta > Magnoliopsida > Asparagales > Amaryllidaceae > Allium > Allium fistulosum. The sequence continues at coordinate 535,485,899 of CM060901.1, read as the reverse complement.
GAGTATGCTAATACTGGGTAGACTACTGGGACTATTACGTGTTAGGGTGAGTTCAGATTAAATGTAAAGCCCTAATGCTATTTTAAAGTATGTTTATTTTATGATTAGACATTATTATAATAGCGAATATTACTACATAGTAGATAGTTTAACGGATCCTTAGAGAATGGGCGATCCCAAGCATTCTTTAAGTTATTTGTACTCTTTATTACAGTTCACTTGACTTGGTTTACATTGTATAAGTATGTATGTCCTGACTCGAGTGTTTGTGTTTTACTTACGCCGGGTCAGCCTGAGTACTCATAGCTTTGGATTTCACTTTTCTGGAGCTAGGAATCGCTGGAGTTTCTGCTTATCTAGTTGTTCATCTATTTCAGTTTCAGTTGTTCTATTTTCTGCTTTTGTATTTGTTGGGTGCGTTTCCACCACCACCGAACCAACACGTCTCCATCTACCACCGAACCAACACGTCTCCATCTACCACTGAACCAACCCTCACTCCATCTACCACCGAACCAACCCTCGCTCCATCTACCACCGAACCAACCCTCACTCCATCTACCATCGAACCAACCCTCACTCCATCTACCACCGAACCAACCCTCACTCCATCTACCACCGGACCGAAGCACTACCGAACCAAGGTGTTGCCGAACCAACTTTGCCAGGCCAGATCACGTCAGCCCAGGCCCGCCAGCAGCTATATACATCCAAGACTCCTACCCCCAGCCTCACTCTATAAATAGAGGGGTAGGGGTACAACAATGGGGGACAAGTTTGAGAGCTCAAGCACGGATAGAACTTTCAAACAACTTTCATATACTTGTATCAAAGCTTTGTACTTGTAAGTTGAACAAGAAAGGAGAAATAATATATAAAGTGGACGTAGGCACATTCTGGCTGAACCACTATAAATCTGGGTGTCTTTTATAGTTTAATCTCTGCTTTTTACATATTTGCATAAATCACCCAGATCACTAAAAAAAACATAAAATCAACTAAATCATACGACTTGGAGGTATTTGCCCATTTTTTGTGCAAACATTTTTGGTGCTTTCACTAAGAACGCTGAACCTCGGACTTCAGCTTCTCCTACTTAACTTTCTTCCTATCAGCGTCGCACATTGCTTGGAAGACATGCCTCCCAAGCAGAAGAAAGATGTTAACAAAGGAAAAAACATCGCAACCAGCATTCTTCTAGATCCAGTGGTCACAGATCAAGTAAATCGTCCCATTCCAGCAGTAGTACCAAATGAAGGTCAAGCAAATCCGACAACCCCTACCACAGAACAGCCGGCAGCAATTACTAGGGCAGATCTAGACAGGGTTGTGGCTGAAGTGACTAACCACTTCACATCCCAGCAGGAAGCCTTGGTGGACCAACTCATGTCACGCTTAAGGGATGCTGAAGAGTCCAACCACAACACTGAATCATGGGGTGAGTCCCAGTCTGGAGGATCTCAGAGACAACAAAGATCTTCCTTCTTCGAAGGAGCTAACGACAGAAGCGGCCATGGTAGGAGCCGAGACCGAGCTCAGACCGAAGTTGGACCTGAGGAAACACTTGGAACCGAACCCAACGGGGGAGGTACCGGGCGGAGGTCAACTGTAGCCGAGCCTGTCATGCTACCTAGCCATGAGAACACTAATGAACTGGGCCGAGCTAGAGCCCAGCGTGAAGTTGGACCCGAGCAAGTACTCGGAACGGAACCCAGCAGAGGAAGACCAAGGCAAGGGCCAACTGTAGCTGACCCTAGCATGCTCCCAGAAGGCCAAAGACAGCCACTGGAAAATATTAGGAGTGATAGGCGATACCATCCCTACAGGTCATCAGGACAGAATCAATCCCGTAGGGAAGAACCAAACTCATTTCTATCTGCTCCAAATTCTGATGAAAGGATGGCACGCTTGTTCAGAGAGTGCGTCCAACGGGACCAAAGAGATCGAGGGATAGGCACGAGGTAACCAGCCCTTTCACCCGCAATATCGAAATTGCCATCACCCCCCGAGAATGGAAAATGCCAACGATGGAACCTTACAAGGGAACCTCTGACCCAGTTGTACACTTGCAGAGATACACACAACATATGCTCATGAGCGGGGCAACAGAGGGAGTACTATGCAAATGCTTTCCACTATTCTTAGCAGATCTAGCTATCTCCTGGTTCTGTCATCTACCCCAAGGATCCATCAGCTCATGGGAGATGCTGAAAGAAAAGTTTATCAGCCAGTTCCGCATTCATGTGGAACAACCCAAGGACGCTTATTCCTTATCCAGTATCAAACAGAAACCTGGAGAGAAGCTGCAGCAATATCTAACCCGATTCAATGCCGCAGCGGCCGCAGTCCAAGATGCCGATGAGAAGCTTATCTTAATGGCCCTCTATAGTGGTGTGCATCCGGATACTAAATTTGCTAGAAGATTGACAAAAGAAAAACCAGCTACTTTACCCGATTTCTTCCATGAAGCCGGGAAATATATGAGGCTTGAAGACGCTGCCACAGAGGGGCATTCAAGGCAACAAAATAAGGCAGCTCACGGCAACATGCCCGCTGTAGCAAAGGACGTTCGAAGAAATGATTCTAGAGACAATGCTAGGGGCAAGAAGGGAGAAAAGCGCCTATATCGGCCATTACCGAGATTCGACACTTACACTCCTTTGAATGAAATCATCGAAAACATCTTCCTTGCCACCCAAGACAAAGTTAGATACAAACGCCCACCATACAAGAAGGAATCAGATAACACACTTAAATCTGGAAAGTTCTGCCGCTTCCACGAATCTCATGGGCATGATACCAATGAATGCCATCATCTCTGGGACTTGATTGAAGAACACATTAGAAGGAAGAGACTGGAACGCTATGTAAAAGGTCAGAGCAGGACTCCAGCTCTTGCCAATGAGAACCCAAGGCTACCCTCCCCAGAGATAGGCAGAGTAAATCGCAACACTAGCGGCTCCAGTCAAGAGAAGATAGTGGTCCATACCATCTCGGGAGGACCACACATCGCCGACAGAAGCTGGGCAGAGATGGAAAGATATGGAAAGTCACTTAGAAACAATGAAGACTGCGTTAATTCTGTTATAGAAGAACGCCACCCGACATGGAAAAGAGTGATCACATCACATTCAGTAGGCGTGACCTAGAGGGGAGGCAGTACCCTCACATGGATCCCATGGTTATCTCTGCCCGGCTTGGTCCAGCCGAAGTTTTCCGAATTCTAGTAGACACTGGAAGCTCAGTAAATATCCTATTCAAGCATGCATTCGACAAAATGAAACTGTCAATAAAGGATGTTTCTCCCTGCAATAAACCACCACACGGTTTCACTGGAGATGCGAAGATGCCCCTCGGGCAACTGGACCTCTTTGTTGAAATTGGAAGTCATCCCCGCTCCGTTGTGCGGGAACAGACATTTGTGCTGATAGAAAACCACTCGGCCTACAATGCCTTCTTTGGAAGGCCAAACTTGTCTGACTTCCAAATTGTCCTGGCCCCATGGTGCCTAAAGATGAAATTTCCAACGGACAATGGAGTAGGGGAAGTAGAGGGAGACCAGGACATTGCTCGAGACTGCTATGTAACTGAACTTCGCAACAATCATAGGAAGGATAAAGGGAAGAGTGTAGAGATTGCCCTCTGCACAAAAAGTTTGGAAGCATAGCAACTAAAGAAAGCCCCTCCTCTTCGATATACCAGCGACCCTTTCAATGAATTAGACCCCAGGGACAAAGAGGAGGAGGGCACCGCCGAGCCTGCAGAGGCTATGGAATTTGTATCTATAGACCGACATGACTCGAGTAGACTATTGAAAGTCGGGTCCCAACTAAAAGCAGAATTGAAGGAACAACTCATTGATTTTCTCCGCCACAACTTGGATGTATTTGCATGGTCACACGCTGACATGACCAGAATCTCCCCTGACATAGCATGCCACGTACTAAACATTGATCCTACCAAGGCGCCAGTAAAACAGAAAAAGAGAAGTATGGGGGCAAAACGATCAGCAGCCCTCGATGAAGAAGTAAAGAACCTACTTGCCAATGACTTCATACGAGAAGCCATCTACCCAGAGTGGATCGCCAACCCGATGCTGGTAAAGAAGGCTAATGGGAAGTGGCGAACATGCATTGACTTCTCCAACTTAAATGACGCCTGCCCGAAGGATTGCGTCCCACTTCCCCGAATCGATCAGCTTGTGGACAGCACAGCCGGGCACGAACTCTTATCTTTTATGGACGCATACTCAGGATATAACCAAATTCCTATGCATGCTCCCGATCAAGACCACACTAGTTTCATCACTGACCGGGGGCTGTACTGCTACAAGGTAATGCCTTTCGGACTTAAAAACGCAGGAGGCACCTATCAGCGCCTCGTCAACAAGATGTTTGTGGGGCTAATAGGACAAACTATGGAAGTTTACGTGGATGACATGCTGATAAAGTCAAGGGAAGCCGACAATCACGTAAGCCACCTGGATGAAATGTTTCAAGTACTTCGTCAATATGGAATGAAGCTGAATCATCTAAAGTGCTCCTTCGGAGTATCATCAGGAAAGTTTCTAGGATTCATCGTCCATGCCAGAGGAATTGAAGCAAACCCTGAACAAGTCCGAGCTCTGAAAGATATCAGGATACCTTCTACCTGAAAGGAAATGCAAAGCCTAAATGGGAAGGTTGCCGCCTTGAGCAGATTCATCTCTAAAGTGACCGACAAATGCATCCCCTTCTTCGAAGCTCTAAAGAAAGAGAAAGGAAAATTCGAATGGACTGATGAATGCTTAACAGCTTTCCTTAACTTAATCGAACACCTCCAGAGACCACCAGTACTCTCAACTCCGAACAAAGGCGAAGAGCTATACCTATACCTTGCTGTGTCATCTCATGCTCTAAGCGCCGCATTGGTTAGAGAAGACGAACGCACGCAACGGCCAGTATACTTTGTAAGCAAGAGGTTTACATGGGCGGAAGCCAGATATCCTAAACTTGAGAAACTAGCGTACTGTTTGCTAATCACATCACAGAAACTGCGTCACTACTTCCAGTCCCATTCCATCAGAGTTCTGACCGATCAACCACTGAGGTAGGTACTCCATCGTCCCGACACTTCTGGGCGACTACTTAAATGGTGCATTGAACTAAGTCAATATGATATCACCTACCATCCTCGCACCGCCATCAAGGGACAAGCCATGGCCGATTTCATTGCCGAATTCACTACCAACGAAGGTAAGGAGCAATCGGAAATAGCAGAAGACATCAAGTGGAATCTCTTTGTGGATGGTGCGTCAAACGAACAAGGCTCGGGGGCAGGTGTGGTAATAATCACTCCCAGGGGAAATAAGCTATACTATGCTATAAGGTTGGAATTCGCTGCCACCAACAACGATGCATAGTATGAAGCAGTGATAGCTGGATTAGAACTTGCCTTAGAAATCGGAGCCAATTCTTTGTGTCTTCATAGTGATTCTCAACTTATTGTAAATCAAATACTAGGAGAATTCCAGGCTCGAGAAGAACGACTTATGGCATATTTAAAGAAGACCAAGTTGCTTCTCAATCGATTGGATCGCTATTTAATCAAACACATCCCTCGGGAAGAGAACCAAGAGGCCGACGAATTGGTGGAGCAAGCTAGCATGAGAGACGATGCTATTTCCGGAGCAGTAGCCATCTCAAAGCAACTGACCCCAAGTTTTGAGAAAGTGAATCTGATAGCTGCAACCGAAGAAGCAACTTGGATGACTCCCATCCGAGACTACTTACAAAGTGGCACACTACCCAACGGGCGTAATGAAGTCAAGAAAATCTTGAGGAAAGCTTCCCGCTACACAATACAAGAGGGCATCCTCTATCGGCGCGACTTCTCTAACCCTTATTAAGGTGTGTCGCTGGAAGGGAAGCCAAGGAAATCTTATCCAACATCCATCAAGGAAGCTGCGGAGATCACACTGGAGGGCAGACTTTGGCAAAAAAGATACTCCGATATGGATACTTCTGGCCCACCTTAAGCAAGGACGCCTTAGATTTCGTCAGAAAATGTGACAGATGTCAGAAGTTTGCTAAGATTCCGTGGCTACCAACAACTGAGATTACTCAAATGACCAGCCCTTGGCCCTTTGCAGTATGGGGAATTGACTTGATTGGCGAACTGCCAATGGGCCGAGGCGGGGCCAAATATGCTATAGTGGCAGTCGACTATTTCACCAAATGGGTGGAAGCAGAACCCCTAAATAAAGTATCTTCAGCAAAAGTTATTAACTTCTTGATCAAAAATGTTCTATGCAGGTACGGAGTCCCATTCAAAATCATATCGGACAATGGACTTCAGTTTGATAGCGAGGAGTTCGCCAACTGGTGCCAAAAGCACGGAATTCACAAAAGCTTCTCATTCGTAGCTTATCCCCAGGCAAACGGACAAGTCGAAGCCGTCAACAAAATTCTCAAAACTCTAATAAAAAAGAAACTCGAAAAATCAAAAGGCGCTTGGGTGGACGAACTCCCTACGGCACTGTGGGCCTATCGCACATCTTTCAGAACATCAACGGGGCATACTCCTTTCTCTTTGGCATACGGATCGGAGGCTATGCTCCCGGTTGAGACTATAGTGCCTTCCCACCATAGGATCCACTATAACGCAGAAGAGAACGAAGAACTTCTCCACACGTCTTTGGATCTAATTGAGGAAAGAAGAAATGATGCAGCCCTCAAAGCAGTAGCTCACAAAAAAAAAGTGGCAACACAATACAACTCCAAAGTCAAGCATCGTAGCTTACAAAATGGAAATCTTGTCCTCAAGCGAATCTTCCCGCGCCCCTGAGCGCTAGATCCAATCTGGGACGAACCATATGTAATTCATAAAGATCTCCACAATGGAGCTTATATTTTGTCAACAGTGGATGGGGAGGTGTTCCAGAGGGCATGGAACATCCAACACCTTCGTTGATACTTTTCTTAACTTTTACTGCCCATATGAAGTGAATTAACAAAGAGAATCAGCGGACGTAGGCACTTTCGTGCCGAACCACTTTAAAAACCCTGTCTCTTTTTTAACTTGTTCCTTTATATCTTGGCTGCTTGTTAACTTTATCCTTTTCTGTTGAACAAAATCCTATGCAAATAGCATTTTCATTCAAGGCGCTCCACAGCGCGACTTCTCCTGGACAAGACCTAACAGGTACTATACGAATCTATGCCCTCGCCAATGAGACACTTTTGCTCCGGCATCCCTCTGCTGCGGGTTAACTCATTGCTCACGACGGCCCTCAAAGCCAACTATAATGAGCCGATTATAAGCCACCGAGAAGGCCGACTATAGCCAAGGCAGCTCATTACGGCGTTCGGCTCACCGGCAACTGTGAACCTACTTTAAGCCCCAACATAAGGTGTGGCCAGCCAGGGGTAGTTCACGGTTGACGATCGCCACCCAAGCTAGCCGGCCACAGTAAATCGAATAATACCCATGATTACGGGCCATAATGGCCTGGGTAGTTACTGTGCGCGATCTCGGCTCCGATGTGTCTTAAGTACGGCTGTGGTAAAAAAGATTAACTCCCCGCGGAGGCGTAAGATGGGTGACAAAGGTCTCCAAGACCCACGGCTAGGGAAAGTGACTACAAAGCCCGTTTGCCACGAACTTAAGCACATCGAAGGCCTTCCGTGATTGGAAGTTTTACTATTTCTCATATTTCAATTCTATTTAAAGAACTTTTCTCCTGTCCCCTATAACAATCCCTAAAGTTCAGGATACAGAGTAGGAGATACTCGCCAATGGGTAAATTGTCCAATGGAGGAATTGAACTCACGACATCGATGTTGAAAAGCTCACCTACGACCACTACACCAACACAAGCTATGTTTCTCAATTGGATGGCAGGGCATTCAACTGCATTCCATACTCGGTCATACAAGATATTCAATACTGCCATCTACAATTAGAACATGAAAGGCGGTATTTCCTTCCTTTGTGAACAAATACATGGCTATAATTTATTCATACATCACACTAGCATTGCAAGGCATGAAATTATGTTTTAAGAAAGAAATTGACATCAAACACAATTGAATTACAAGCACACGCACAGCTATGTTTCTCACACAACGTATCAAAATAGCAAAAACATTCAAAAATGACAGAATCAGCTTAAGTTAAAAATTACACGTCAAGAATAATGTTGTTTATTACAAGTAACATAATTACAACCTAAAAGTTACGTTACTGTTTTGAGACTAACATATACAACAATGTCAAGTCAACAAAAAGATATCCAGGTCAAGTCAAGGAGCCGGATGCATCGGAGCTTTACCCTTGTCATGTTGCCCACCTATCCGGTTGAAGAAAGAATTCATTAGTGATAAGCAACCAAGTTAACGGAAAAGACTAGAAGGGAAGACTTACCAGCGCCTGCTTCCTGACCATCCTGATCATCATCCTCTACTTGCACACCTGCCTCCTCAGCGGCAAGCAGCCGCATACCCTCCATCACCGCCACCTTCTCCTCCTTGGTAAAATGGGCAGTGACCACATCCATTCTGAAGACCGCGCCACCCTCTTTATCTGCATCAGCCCTAGCCTCCTCCAGAGCCCTGAGATAAATCCTGGCCATAACTCGGGGGAAATCATCCATCCAGGACAAGTTACCCTGTTTCCAAGTGCGGAAATACATATCCTGGAGCATCTCATCCATCATCCCCTCATTTTCCTCAAGCTCCCTCATTCGGGCCTCTGAAGCACACAGCTTCGCAACGGTAGCATCCCTCTCCGATCGATATCGTGAGCGGTCAGCCTGAAAGGATATCCTCATCGCCTCCATCTCCTCCTTCAACCTGGACTGAACAAGCTCCGCGGCCTCAAGTCTCCCCGATAATTCCTGTGCCCACTCGAGGTCCGCTTGTCGAACCTCATCCACCGTCGCAATGGCCATGTCAATCCGCTCCTTGCAGGCAGCCTCCATTTTTCGCAACTCTGCCCTGTTGGCCTCTTCCATAGTCTTCTTCAGTTGCCTGGATGCGGCCTCGTGCTGAGAAATTTGAATGGCTTGATCGGCAAGTTGCTTAGCCTGGTCGGAAACCATTAACCGTAGTCGAATGTTGGCACTCCCAATTTCCTCCCCGGCCTTGACTAGTCGGGCATGATGCCCCATCAGTTTCCTGGTCACCTCGGCAACCCGGTCAATGTTCGCCTTAGCTTCATCCCCCAGAGTTACAACCCGAGTGGTAAGCAAATCAAGGTCCAGGGACTTAGCTTCGTCAAGCACTCGTACCATAGGATTGCGGGGGAGAAGGTGCTCACCAGTAGCCTCATCGAAGGAGATGTCATGAGAGGCCGGGTCCAGGTCTGGATGACCCGCAAATGGATTACGAACCAAGCCAGGGTGATCTATCGGGGTGACGGTTGGATTCTCAGACGGATGTGGGGAAGGCGTAAACTCAGTATCCTCCTCCGTAATTTCGTGAATAGGCTGGAGTGGGGCCGGAGGGCCAGGAAGAGATTCAAACGAAGATCGACTCCTCTTCCTCTTTTGTATATCTTCTTCAATAACTCCAAGAAGAGGACGATAGCCGACTACGTCTCCAGGGCGGTTAGTAGGAGGCTTCGGTTTGGCAGAAGCTTTGAGGAGTCTGTATTGTTCAAGCCTATGCCGAAGATCTGAGGTCTTGGCCGTTTTGCCCGCTCTTGGAATGAAAACCAAGTGTCACCAGCCTGCATTGAGCCATCATTCAAGAATTAAAAAGAATAAAGAGAAATTCACCTTGAATCGCAGAAGTTGCCTCAGTAGAAGCACTCCCGGAAGATAAATCGGCGCCGGTCCCGGCATTATCAGCTTTCTTGGGCTTCTCCGTCAAGGCCGGTCCTTCCTCTAACTCTTCGAAGGCTTGGCGGAGAGCGTCATCTGTCCACTTTTGAATCACGCCTGCCTGCCCAGGAGGCAGAGCCCTGGTGCCATCACTGCCCTATCCTTCGCCACCATCATCGCCGCGACGATCACCGTCACCTTCTCTACCGCTCTCCGCCTCACCTCCTTCATCCTCGCCTTTTTCCCCCTCCACTTTTTCCTCCTCCTGAACATCTGGATGTGTGCTGGGAGAGGGTCCATCGCACTTCTTGATTTTCTTCCCCCCGGCGACTGGATGCACCGAGAAGGGTCCCCTTTTGCTGCTCTTCGCCGTGGCCCCTCCTGTAGCTTTGGCAGCCCTCTCCTCCACCGTATCTCTCTGCTTGATCACGGACTGATGTGGTAGAATCAGGTTGTGCCCCAGAAGTGTAGCATTCCTGATCAAGTAAGAAGCCGACCTATCCCTTCCCGAAATGGCTTCTATTTCCGCAGCCATCTGAACCAGGCGATCGTTCTCCACGACTGCAAAGCCACTTGTCGCTAGCAAGAAATAAAAGCACATAAGAAGAAGCATTGCAGTCAGAACAGAAATCATAAATAAGCTTCAACTTACAGCCAGAGGTGAAGCGACGGATGGAAACAAAATTATCCTTGATAAAAAACCATTCCTTCTTGAACATGCTGAATTTTGAATATAAATCTAGGACTGGCTTAAAGGACACGACCGACTCCAAGCTAATATACGAAGACCCCTTCTTATAGCCTCTCAAATTGTACAAATACCGGATCTCCCGGTTGGAGGGAGGACGCCCGTATCTCCTCTGGAAAATGACAAACAGGCTCACCAGGATGGCGTAGGAGTTAGGCTGAAGCTAAAATGGAGCCACCTTCAAGTAGGTGATGAAGCTGAGTATCCAAGCATTGATCGAGGGAATGGCCCCACACATACAATGGTACCTACTATAGGCGAAATATCCTTCGGGGGGATTATATGGCATCACTCCCTCCCCCGGCAATAGCATGCGCACTCTGTCAATCCCAAAGGAGCGAGAAATAACATCAAGCTGCTCATCTTTGAGGGAACTAGGAAAGCAATCGGGCGGTGAGTTCAGGAGCTCCTGAGGACCGTACCCGTCTACTAGCGATCTCGGGGTTGGTCCATGTCGTTCTGGTGCTGCCTGAACTGGGGGCACTATGGAAGGCTCTCCTCGGTCCTTGGACTTCTTCTTGTCAGAACGAGTTTCGATTTTATGAGACATTATCTGCAACAGGAGAAAACACATTATTAGAACAAGGAGTGCGGAGACACAAACAAGCAAGTACATACGACATGGAATATCGTTCATAATGCAAAACATAAAAGCCCGATCGGTATTTCGAGACTAAAGTTCATTTGGCACTCAAGTTCAACCGGCACTCAAGTTCATCCAGCACACAAGTTCAATTTCATTCGGCAAACAAGTTCATCCGGCACTCAAATTCATCCGGTAGCTCAAGGCTCGAAGGTTCATCCGGCACTCATACTCCACGGATTCATTCGGTTAGTTCAAAACATAAAATTCATTCGGAAATTACCTGTACCGGTGGTCAAGCGTGATTCGGCGGTATGATTGATTCGGCAGGAAAGAGTCTGGTTCGGCTATTTCAGTTAGTGGGGAATAACGAAAGCATATGGCCCATACTTATAGGCAAATAGAAACAACCGGACCAACTGGTTCGACGCTCCGGAACAAATGAGAGTGCCCAAGTCGAAGGGCATAAAACAAAGCACGACATATGCTGGCATATGCCCCACTTTGGGGGGCAAATGTTGGGTGCGTTTCCACCACCACCGAACCAACATGTCTCCATCTACCACCGAACCAACACGTCTCCATCTACCACCGAACCAACATGTCTCCATCTACCACCGAACAAACCCTCGCTCCATCTACCACCGAACCAACCCTCCCTCCATCTACCACCAAACCAACCCTCACTCCATCTACCACCGAACCAACCCTCACTCCATCTACCACCGAACCAACCCTCACTCCATCTACCACCGGACCGAAGCACTACCGAACCAAGGTGTTGCCGAACCAACTTTGCCAGGCCAGATCACGTCAGCCCAGGCCCGCCAGCAGCTATATACATCCAAGACTCCTACCCCCGGCCTCACTCTATAAATAGAGGGGTAGGGGTACAACAATGAGGGACAAGTTTGAGAGCTCAAGCACGGATAGAACTTTCAAACAACTTTCATATACTTGTATTAAAGCTTTGTACTTGTAATTTGAACAAGAAAGGAGAAATAATATATAAAGTGGATGTAGGCACATTCTGGCTGAACCACTATAAATCTGGGTGTCTTTTACAGTTTAGTCCATGCTTTTTACATATTTGCATAAATCACCCAGATCACTAAAAACAACATAAAATCAACTAAATCATACGACTTGGAGGTGTTTGCCCATTTTTTGTGCAAACAGTATTAGAGACTTATGTCTTTGGGATTTCTATTGTACTTGTTTCAGAACTGTATTGGTTTTAAGACTATGTATTTTGTATCTGTTTTTGAGACTCTGTATTTTAGTGGCTTCATGAACCACTATTTATTTGATTTTCCACTGTGAGTTATTCTGATATTTTTGTGTCTGTGATTCTGTGAATGATTTCATTTGTTCCAAATTTTATTACAATCTATTATTTTGTATTATTCAAGTCTGACATGTGTGGATTATTGTCGATTTGAATGGTCCAAAATAGTGGGTCGTTACAGCTAGCTACGTGGGATTTTACCTATCCCTTTCTTCTGGATCTGCAACAGTTGAAGTAGTTCTGGTAGAAACCATGTTGAGTGACGTAGCTCTTTCCTAGATTTGGTGAAATCTGAATAGAATGGAAGGAACTACTGGATGACAGATCTGGATCTTCTCCTTAGATTTTAACAATCCAACAATGGTAGTAGATCCAATGAAACAAAGAAAAAAAAGGAGTTTTCTCAGTGAAAGCACCACAGTGTTTGTACAAAAATTGGGCACAACACTCTTCGGACGTATTCGAAGAGATTAAACTGAAGAATTTCAATGTAAAAAGAGGCTAATCTAACAAACACGCCAATTCAAGCAAACAGAAGTAGAAATAGACAGGAATTTATAGTGGTTCGGCCTTGTAGCCTACGTCCACTTTGAATGATTTGATACTTATTGCTGATTGCTAACTGGTTACAACAGAGAATAACTCAAACACTCAAGTTACAATGGATCTTCGGCAGAGTAACGGCATAGCAGAGTCCAAAAGTCCATTTTTCGTTGGCATTGGAGTGCTATTTATAGGTGCAGTCTGGAAAAATCTGGCTTAGATCTCGGAATACTCCTTCTCACACGTGGGTGGGCCCACCAAATCGATCCAAGGTCATTAGGGATCGATACGATCCATGATCGATCCAAGTGCTCTTCGTATCGATTAAGATCTACTCCTTTTGGGCTGCGATCAATCAGTCATTCCTCAGGTGGTAAATAAGCTCTGTGAAAATTTGGTAGCATTTGGACTTGTAGATTTTGAGTTATGATCGATCCAAGATTCACTTTGTAGGTTGGCTAGACTATGCATATCGATACCTTCGTATCGATCAACTTCGGATCGATCTTGTGCGTATCGATCAAGTGTGTGGTGATGACATGGAGCGATGACTTAGGGAAGATCCACTTTTTATGCCGCATGACCGTTTCCATTGCTTGACTACACCTTCTTTGTATCGTTGCTTGGAAGTTACTTACGTATCAATGCCGTCACGTGTCCTTCGTATCTATCATTTGGTGGTTGGTTTTGTATCGATCGTTGGCCGATCGATACGAAATGTGTAGATAGGAGGATCAATATGAAGAATGTCGAGTGCCAATAAAATGAACACTGATTGATTCCAATGCTTGATGGATACAAAGGAAAGGGATGGATACGAAGAGAGGGTGGCACTTGATGGATATGAACTAACACCTTCTTCATTGATTTTGATCGATCCATAACTTGAGCATACGAACTCCGATTGACTCAAAACTTGGAATTCTGCCTTCCATAGCTTTGTTTGTCGTACCATGCTAATTGTAGCTCGATCCGGACTCGGACCAAATTTGCCAGTATCCATAGTGAACCTGTGTACAATCGATCTTCGGGACAGACTGTCTTTAGTTTCGAGTCAAGTTCTTGGTATCACGGCCTTGCCAAAAGGCGAGATAACAGGTTATTTATGCACTCTGCTTTTCAAATGGGAATTCAAATCCTAACAAATAATCAAACAATGTTAACAAACATATTATTATCAACAATTAACAGTCAATAACTAACATATCATTTATTAATTAATTCACATTTTAGTTAACTTCAAAAATAATTCCTTTACCTTGCAAGCACATAATGGTGATTTATTCAGCTTGATTGACGTCCAAAATAATCTATCCAAATTAATTATAGTAGAATGGTGTTTTATTATGCTATTACAAACGAAGTATACCTAATTTAAATAGGTTAAATGTAATTAAACAAAATCACTATAATTTTATTATTAATTTATGCTTCATTAAAACTATCGACTATCATCCAAACGTTCAACAATAACCTATAGTGACACATATATCATATAGTTTATTTAGAGGTGAGTAAACTCATCGAAATTCTAGTTGACGCTTTCGCGTTCCAATTTGATCTAAAATCGAACGGCGTTCGATTTTAGCTCAAATTTCTACTACCTCCAAATCCAATGAAATTAGTTCCAGTGCATAAACAACGTTGATACGAGTCCAATGCATAAGACCACATCCAATTCCGGACTCGTATGAAATAGTTATTAGATTTATAAAATTTTAAGATTAAATAATTACTTCATTAACCAAACTAATTACCCTTATTAATACAAATTCTTCTTCCTAAATTTGAAAATTACAATTCCCCCCAAACCGACATTCCCACTGTTAACCCACTTTTTGGCAAGGTCGAGATATCAAGGAATTAGCAAAAAATCAATGATTACTTGTTCCGAATATTAGTTGTATACCGCAGGTTCACTATGGACATCGATGAATTTTGTTCAAGTCCAAATCAAGTTAGAATTGATATGACACGACGATCAAAGAGGAGGAAGCCAAAGTTGCAAGTTTCAAGTCAATCGGACTTCATATGCTCAAGTTATGATCGATACAAATTTCAGGAATCAACCTCGCTCGGGTGTCGCTTAGCACACCTCACTCGGGTGTCGCTTAGCACACCTCACCCGGGTGTCGCTTGACACACCTCACTCAAATGACGTTCGGCACAACTGCTTTGTTCGGCATATAAGGAACATTCGGCATCCATGAACGTTCGGCTATTCTACGATTCGACACGAATGGGTCAACTGGTATTTAAGGTCGTTCGGCATGCAGAGCGTCCGGCCTCACTCCAAGACCGTTCGGCATACCTCCACTCCAATGCCGTTCGGCACACCTCACTCTAATGTCGTTCGGCATACCTCCACTCCAATGCCGTTCGGCACACCTCACTCTAATGTCGTTCGGCATACCTCCACTCCAAGACCGTTCGGCATACCTCACCCCAGTATCGTTCGGCATACCTCCACTCCAAGACCGTTCGGCATACCTCACCCCAGTATCGTTCGGCATACCTCCACTCCAAGACCGTTCGGCATACCTCCACTCCAATGCCGTTCGGCACACCTCACTCTAATGTCGTTCGGCATACCTCCACTCCAAGACCGTTCGGCACACCTCACCCTAGTATCGTTCGGCATCTGGTGACGTTCGGCATGATGGAGGTTCGACACTAAGGATCGCTCGGCATTGCACCTCGCACCTCCATACCTCAGTACCTCGCACCTCCATACCTCAGTACCTCGCACCTCCATACCTCGGTACCTCGCACCTCCCAACGTTCGGCATTCAGCGTTCGGCATCCATGGTTCGGCATACGGAGACCACTCCATTTGGGCTGAGGTACTCGGCTACCAGGCCCACCAGGGAAGTCCAACCCATCTTTGTCTATAAATAGAGAGGCAGGGGCACAGTAAAAGGGGATCCTCTCTCCTACTCTCTAACTCTCTATTTCCTAAGGCTAAGGCTATCCTACCAGTTTGTAACTGTAATTGATTCGAACATCAATAAAAAAGGAAATTTCTAGAGTGGACGTAGGCCGGAGTCAGCCGAACCACTATAAATTCTTTGTCTTTACTGCTTTCATTTTAATTTCTGTTATTCTTCATATTAACATCCTCTACATACATTCTATCTGTGAGCGGTGATTGTTATTTGGTGCTTTCATTTGCATTTGGGGGTTAGTGACCAATTTTGACGCTAACACTTTGGTGCTTTCACCGAGAATTGAAACACTCAGGAATTTTGGAGCTAGGAACTTGGATTCTAGAAAGCATTGGCCAGACCATCAACTAGGAAGCAAGCGACAGGAAGGAGCAATCAGGAAGGGAGTCAAGAAGCTTCCTCTGGAGCTGGAGAGGGCCGAGCCTCGATCTACATCACTCGAAACGAGATGGAGGCAATGATGGACTCGATTCACGAAAGATTGATGAAGAGCCAACAAGAAGCGATGCAGAGCTTCTTTGAACAGATGAGAACAGCCGGAGCACAGAACTTAGGACCGGCTGCAGTTGCTGCCGATATGGGGCAGGAGACTAGAGCTACAGAGAACGCTGAAGGTCAGAACCAAGAACAGAATGCAGTGCCCGAAGGCAATCAACAAGGGCTTGGGGGCAGACCCTCAGGATCTGACATTGGAAGACCCACGGACGGAGCTCAGCAGGCTAGAGCTAACGCCAACATTAATGAACCACATGAAGAATATTACCCAGAATACCCTTCGAGACCTGGGGGGCAGGATAGAGGCATGTTGAGGGGACAACCCCTTGATGGAGATGAAAGGATGGCTGGATTAGTGCGGCGAATAATGAGAGGAGGATTGTCAAGCGGAGGCTTAGAGGATGTCAGTCGGAGCCCGTTCACTCCGAATATCAGGAATGCGAGGAATCCTCCAAAGTTCAAGTTACCCACGCTGGATACTTATGATGGAAAGTCAGACCCGACCATGCACGTTACCAGATACATCAGGCATATGGAAGTGCTGGGGGCATCCGAGGAAGTGCTGGCACGATGCTTCCCTTTATTTTTATCAGATTTGGCTGCGCTTTGGTTCAGACAACTAGAGACTGGATCAATCAGGACATGGGGTGAGCTAGTGGAATGCTTCATGAGACAGTTTAGGGTCCATGTGACGCGACCCAAGAGTGTGATGACTTTAGCCTCGATAAAGCAAAGGACCGGAGAGTCCATAAAAGATTTTCTATTGCGATTCAATGCAACGGTGGCTTCTGTAGATCGCCCGGATCCATCAATGATTTTGATGGCGGCAGTAGCAGGAATTGCAGAAGGCACCGAATTCAAAGATTCTCTGACCAGAGACCCACCGCAAGATCTAGGAGAGTTTTATCATGAAGCCGAAAAATTCATTCGACTAGAGGAATCACGAGCCGAGAGGCAGGAAATAAACACTACACGAAGCGAAGGAACCGCGGGAGGACAGTCTGGAGCAGACAAAGGAAAGAGAAAGCAGGACGATGCACAGGACGGTCCTGATAAACGAAAGAAATTCCGGGAACCCAGATTCAGGCAATACACCAGTTTGACGGCAAGCCTGGAACAAATTTACACTGAAACTCGGGGGCAGCTCCCTTATCGAAAGCCGCCGAGAAGAGATCCCACAGAGCGGGAACGCAGAACTGGAAAATATTGCCTATTCCATGAGCTGGATGGGCACACGACCGATGAATGCCGCCACCTAAAGGATGAGGTGGAATAACATGCTAGGAGTGGTAGATTGCCACAATATGTCAGAGAACCGACAGCAGCGGTAAGGCCTGAACAGCCACCGCCTCCACGTAACAGGAACGATCCAGGATCGGGATCACGACTCGTCATCAACTGATCATGATGGCAAAGGCCAAGTTCAAGATATGAACTCTGGTCAATCACTTTTCTTAGATTTGCTTTCAAAATAAAATGGCTATTCCACTCACTCATGTATGGGAACCAGAGAGATCCCTAGGCATGCTCTGAGATGGTATAGACCGTCCAGCCCGGAGAGACGTTGTTTAGTTTTTCCCTGATGTTTGAGATTGAACATCTAGGGTCTGAATTTAATAAATAAACTTGAATTTCCTGAATAAGCCTTTGACCGGAGAGTTAAAGGACGAATATTACGTACTGATACAAAATGATGATCGCTTTATGACCCTACCCGGAGAGACGGGGTCCGGAGTGCAAGAAGTGAGTCGCTTCGCCGAAAAGCGACAGGATCGACTCACTTGAGCGCTGTTTCCCCCTTCACCGGAGAGTGACGGGATGGGATCTAGCAAGAGCCCGGAGAGGCTATGATCGGCTTAAAGATTTTGGCATGACATCGCTTAATGTTCAGAAACGCTGAACCGGAGTGCAGGAAGTGAGTCGCTTCGCCGGAGAGCGACAGAATCGACTTGCTTAAGCGCTGTTTCCCCTTCACCGAAGAGTGACAGGATGGGATCCAGCAAGGGCCCGGAGAGGCTATGATCGGCCGACGATTTAGGCCAAGATATCGCTTAATGTTCAGACACACTGAACCAGAGTGCAAGAAGTGAGTCGCTTCGCCGAAAAGTGACAGGATCAGCTCACTCAACGTTGTTTCCCCTTCACCGGAGAGTGACAGGGTGGGATCCAGCAAGAGCCCGAAGAGGCTATGATCGGTTTAGAACAACCAAGACATCGCTATATGCCCTAACTGGGGCCGGAGTGCAAGGGATAGAAAGCAACGCCGGAGTGCAACATGATCTTTCTATTCAATCGTTAAGTCTGGAATGGACTTAGCAAGGGTCCGGAGTGACCATCGATAGTTCAGAGAGGCTATAGAATTTGGTTACTGACTTCCGTAAGTGGAAGTAGATACTGATTCGGCTTCGAACAGCCATAAATCTGATTGACAATACTAAAGAAATAAATAGAACATAAGCTCACTGCATTCGATCTGAAGCTATTCAAAACACGCCTTTTACCAAAAGGCATGTTTTGGGGGGCAAAGTGTTAACCCACTTTTTGGCAAGGTCGAGATATCAAGGAATTAGAAAAAAATCAATGATTACTTGTTCCGAATATTAGTTGTATACCGCAGGTTCACTATGGACATCGATGAATTTTGTTCAAGTCCAAATCAAGTTAGAATTGATATGACACGACGATCAAAGAGGAGGAAGCCAAAGTTGCAAGTTTCAAGTCAATCGGACTTCATATGCTCAAGTTATGATCGATACAAATTTCAGGAATCAACCTCGCTCGGGTGTCGCTTAGCACACCTCACTCGGGTGTCGCTTAGCACACCTCACCCGGGTGTCGCTTGACACACCTCACTCAAATGACGTTCGGCACAACTGCTTTGTTCGGCATATAAGGAACGTTCGGCATCCATGAACGTTCGGCTATTCTACGATTCGACACGAATGGGTCAACTGGTATTTAAGGTCGTTCGGCATGCAGAGCGTCCGGCCTCACTCCAAGACCGTTCGGCATACCTCCACTCCAATGCCATTCGGCACACCTCACTCTAATGTCGTTCGGCATACCTCCACTCCAATGCCGTTCGGCACACCTCACTCTAATGTCGTTCGGCATACCTCCACTCCAAGACCGTTCGGCATACCTCACCCCAGTATCGTTCGGCATACCTCCACTCCAAGACCGTTCGGCATACCTCACCCCAGTATCGTTCGGCATACCTCCACTCCAAGACCGTTCGGCATACCTCCACTCCAATGCCGTTCGGCACACCTCACTCTAATGTCGTTCGGCATACCTCCACTCCAAGACCGTTCGGCACACCTCACCCTAGTATCGTTCGGCATCTGGTGACGTTCGGCATGATGGAGGTTCGGCACTAAGGATCGCTCGGCATTGCACCTCGCACCTCCATACCTCAGTACCTCGCACCTCCATACCTCAGTACCTCGCACCTCCCAACGTTCGGCATTCAGCGTTCGGCATCCATGGTTCGGCATACGGAGACCACTCCATTTGGGCTGAGGTACTCGGCTACCAGGCCCACCAGGGAAGTCCAACCCATCTTTGTCTATAAATAGAGAGGCAGGGGCACAGTAAAAGGGGATCCTCTCTCCTACTCTCTAACTCTCTATTTCCTAAGGCTAAGGCTATCCTACCAGTTTGTAACTGTAATTGATTCGAACATCAATAAAAAAGGAAATTTCTAGAGTGGACGTAGGCCGGAGTCAGCCGAACCACTATAAATTCTTTGTCTTTACTGCTTTCATTTTAATTTCTGTTATTCTTCATATTAACATCCTCTACATACATTCTATCTGTGAGCGGTGATTGTTATTTGGTGCTTTCATTTGCATTTGGGGGTTAGTGACCAATTTTGACGCTAACACCCACCAAACTGACACTACCTTCGACTCCCCTCTCTCCTCCTCTCTCTCACGTCTTTCCACCGAATCGCATGAAACCACCTCTATTCATCCTCTCTTCGCAAATGTTATGCGATGCACACAAGTAGAAGGAGCTCGACACTCCAAGCCCTATTACGATGTGACACAAATTTCAACGATATGATCTCAAAGAAACTTGTTTTGTAATTGTTCTTGGAGTGCATATTTTCTTTTTGATTTTTAAAGGGGATGAATTAATTTTCTTGGCTTATAGAAAAAGAGAAAAAAAAAGAGAAAGAGGAATAATGAAAAGTAGTAATGTTGAATTTTCTATTTGTAGAGTTATACTTATCTTGTGATTTCTGGCGTGCTGCCGCATAGAATTTCATTTGCGTACGAACTACTCTCAACAAAATCAGAATACGATCGCGTATAAAAATACGATAAAAATAAATTCGATTGTTTTCCAAAAAATACATCAAAAGGAAATTTGAATATTTTCCAATTTAAAATGTAAGGACCCAGAATTTTACAGCCTAGATTTAAGAATATTTAATAAATTTTAAATATTCAAAAAATAGGTTTTATAAATTAAAAATAATATGACTCTTTTAAATAATAAAAAATGATGGTAAAAATATATTTGTAACGACCCAGGATTTCGCCACGTTGAAATAGGCTATTAAAATATATTTTATATAATCAATAAATGGATTTTTATTAGAAACTAAACCTATTTTAATTATTTAATAATAATGATTAAATAGTTTTCCAAATTTGTTTACCAATATAGGAAGTTCAAATAAAAATAGAAAAATGTGACCGAAGAACTTTTTCCGAAAGTCATCGGGAACGTTGTGCACACTTGGTGCAACATATACACATTTATATATGATAGGATTAATAATAATAAAACACTTTTATTTACATACTAACACATATTTAATTAAGCATAAGCATGGATGTAACAAATTATGTTATAGAAGCCATATATATACATATAAACACACATGTATACAAATCACCTCCATATCCTTAGTACACACATGGAAGCTCTAGCATGATTCAAAGCATGAGAAAGGAAGGGGTAACGTGTAGAGAGAGAGGGAGGTATGGAGTGCATGCATATATGTGTATATATTTTACTATAAGCACTTTATATTTTAAAAATATTTTCCTAAGCCTATAAATACTCCTTCCATTTCATAATTTTCAATTTACGATCCTCTTCTCCACTTTCAAATTCCTAAAAGCTTGAGAATATATATCCATGGCTTCTCTTCATAAATTTTAAAGTAAGAAAAATCACCTCTTTTTACTCAAAATCTCCTCTTTAGTCCACTAAACCACTTTTACATACAGTACAACACCTTTCTTCCAAAGTACAAATCCACACCCTCCACAAACATCCATGGTCGAGCCTAAAGCCTATTTTCGGTGTGTAGGCATCCAATGACTTCATTTTTGCAAAGTACTAGCTTGTATTCAAGTTTGGTAGAAGTTTGCATTGATTTAGTAAAAGTTTGGTAACTATAGTTAATGATTTTTAAACAATTTGTTAACTTATTAAAGTTAGCAAATTTATGGTGTATTTTGGTGTGTGAATATTATATATGATGTATGCTTGATTATGTGATGATTTGGTGATAACTGTGTACGCCGAAGTTTGAGTAGGCAAGAAAGTCTATGTCTGGTATTTTGGGAAAAAGTTAGCTAGCGATTGTGAAAAAAATAATATTATTGCTTATGTTAGTGTTATGATGTATGTTGTGGTAAGGTGTCTGAAATGGGTTGTTTGTTGCATATGGGTTCTTGACATGAAGTTAGTGATTCGCTAACCAAAAGCGGGGTAGAAATCCGCTTTTTATCGAAAGTTGATTTTTGTTTCGAAGTAAAAAGTTTTCAAAAGTATAACTTTGATTTGGTTTTCAAAAGTTTATTTTCGTGTTTTAAAAAGAATAAAAGTTCAAAAGGGAAGTTTTTAAAAGTTAGAAAAGAAAGTTTCAAGTTTTTGAAATTACGCGTCCATATAGCGATAGTCGCTATACGCATAGTTCGGAAATTCCAACTATTTTTCTAGTCTAAACTTATTTTAACTAAAATTCTTTTAAGAAAATGTTTTTAACTCTAACTTAGTAATTAAAGAAAAATTATTTAATTATTTATTTATCTATTAATTATTAATTAATTAATTAATAAAGGTAATTAGTACTTAATCGTTTGTTAATAATTGTTTTTAAACTTAAATGTTATTCAATTAAGTTAATCATGAATTGTTAGTTAATTAAATTAAATTATAATTTAATTATTAATCAAGGATTAATTAATTATTATTTGATTAATTATTTAAGATAGTTATTAATTAATTATTATTTTAAAAGTGGTTTTGTTTAATTAATCTTTGATTAAAGTTAATTATGTTTTAATAAGGTTAGATTAAGATTAAATTACCTTTAAATAGAGTTTAATTACTATTTAACAAGGATTTAATTCTTAGTGATGATCAGAATAATCTTCTAAGTGACAATCGAATGTTTGCTTAGGCAGATATGATGGTGCACTTGGTAAATTATTCTCTTTGTCATTGTATGTTATCCCGCCTTTTGGCAATGCCGTGACACCAAGAACTTAACTATAAACCAATGACGGTTCGTCTTAGAGATCGGTTATACGCAGACTCACCATGGATATCGACGAATTTTGTCCGAGTCCGAATCAAGCTACAATCGACAAGACACGGCGAGCGAAGCAATGAAAGTCAACTTTCCAAATTTCAAGTTAATCCGAGTTCGTATGCTCTGGTTACGATCGATGCAAAATGAAGGAAACAACTCAATTTTCGTATCCATAGCTAAGCCTCTATTCAAATCCATCGGCTTCGTATCGATCAGAAGGCCCCGGTTCATGTCGATCAACCTAGCATCCATCGCCAAGTCACATTTCGTATCGATCAACTCCACATCCATCAGGTTCCAGTTGTTCGAATCCATCGAGTATGTTTCGACCAGCAACCCTCTGTTCATACCCTTGAAACGACTGCTATTTCGTATCAATCGTGGGACTTCTGTTCGTATCCATTGAGCATTGCGCTATTCGTATCCATCGAGCATTGCACTATTCGTATCCGTCACAAAGTTGCTTGTTCGTATCCATCAAGTCGAAGTGACTATGATTGATACGAACAAGGGCTACCTTCATCGATACGAACAGAGTCACCATCATCGATACGAAAAAACCACCTCCATCGATTCGAACAAGGCACGCTACAAATCGATACGAAGGAGACTGTTGTTGATCGATTCGAACTGGGCAACGGACTTCGATGCGAACAAGGAGAAGATCAAGGACAACTCGTTCAACTCGGCATCGAAAGCGGAGCGACCCAAAGATTTAAGCGCCACGTCAACTCATAGTCACGCGCATCTATCGATTCGAAATCATCGAGTCGAAATGATCGATACGAACAAAACAGCCAGCCGAAAAGCACCACTTCGTATCGATCATATCTCCTAATCTACAAGTCCAAATGCTATGAAATTTTCACAGGAGCTTATGTGCATGCTGAAGAATGTCCATGCCAAATTTTGACTCCATCGGACACAATATTGATCGATACGAAATCCGTTCGTATCGATCACGGATCGGACCGAAACTTCACGGGCTTGGTCGCGCGGGCCTACTCATGTGCCAGAAGGAGTCTCCCAAGATCTGAGCGAAATATCAGCCTCCTACACTTATAAATAGACCCCCAGAGCCAACAAAAAAGGGATCTTCTTCTTCTTTGAATTCTCCAACGCCTAGACTCTACCGGATCCAGTTCTAAACTCCATAGCTGCTGCTACTAACGAATTTCACCGTGTAAATCATTATTATCTGCTGTAACCCGCTGAAATCAATTGTAATCATCAAAGAAATATCAATAAAGCAATCAATTTCATAGTGGACGTAGGCAATATGCCAAACCACTCTAAATTCTTGTGTTTCTGTGCGTTCTTATTACTTTCATTATCTGTTTTTGGAGTTTTTGTTAGATAATCCTCCTTTTCCATTTAATTTCTTCATTTTATCTCTTCAAAAACTTTCGAAGAGTGTTGTGCCCAATTTTGGTACAAACACTTTGGTGCTTTCATTGAGAAAAAACCTAATTTTTCTCCTGCTCCTTGGATCTCCTATCGATACCGGATTGCATAAATCCAAGAAGAAGATCCAGATCTTAGACTTTGAAGACCTTCCATTCTATTCAGATTTGCATCAGATCTAGGAAAGGACTTTCATTAATTCACTATGGTAAGTACACGAACTACCTCTACAGTTGCTGATTAGGGAGGACGGGACAGGCAGAATCTCGCGCAATTACCTCCATCAAACCAAGATGCTGCCGGACCTTCAGATCCATCAGGCCCAGTTACCAGACAAGAGTTTCAGATGCTGCTCAAAGAATTGACCCAGAGTCAGCAACAACTAACTTAACAACTGCGCCAACACAGAGTTGACCAACCAACTGAATCGCCAAAGGCATAGAAGATCCAAGAGAGACCAAGGTTCTTATTCTTCCACAGAGAGTTCAGCCTCATCTGATGGTCATCGCCGATCCACACACCCACGGCTGGATGTAAGCTACACCCAGGCCACAGAACAACAACCTGCTTCGAATCTTGGACAACCCAGAATTGGACCATCCACTAGTCATCATACAGGACCTTCATCCCGAGGAGGTGCTGCTCCTTATCATGTCACAGGAAACCTTGCTACCACCACCACTACCGAACAAGGGGTTGATGCTGGAAACCAAGCTGATCCTCATCGTAGACAATGAGATCATACTCCAGAGCCTTATGTCCTAGAAAATGTTGAACGAAGGAGGCGAGGCATGGACCGTCGACCGCGTCTGGTCCAGACTCGCGCTGTGGAACTCGACCACACCTTGGCGCAGCATGCCCCTAATATCTGGATGCCGGATATACCAACAATGATTTGTTAAATGATCTGTGAAAGTCAGGGTCTCACTAATGACGACTGGGGAATCTCCAGGAGTCATACCCCTTTCACCGATGACATATTGTATGCTGAACCACCTCAGCGCTTTAGGATGCCAACTTTGCCAGTATATGAAGGAATTTCTGATCCCAATCAACATATCCTGAAATACGAATGGTTGATGAATGCTGCGAGAGCTGATGATGTAGTAAAATGCCGTAGTTTCCCCATTTCCCTAGGGGGCATTGCAACTATGTGGTTTACTCTTTTGCCACCGCGATCTATTTCTAATTTTGACAAGATGGCCACCAAGTTCGTTGAACAATTCTGTATGCATGTAGCAAGGCTTAAAGTGTTAACACTCTATCTAGTGTTACTCAAGCTCCCGGAGAAACACTTAGACGTTACTTGGAGCGATTCCATGCTGTGTGTGTAGAAATAAGCAATCCCAATGGTAACTCTATCCTGATGGCATTGACTAAGGGGATTGACCTTGATTCCGAGTTCGGAAATTTGTTAGTTGGAAAACCACCTGCGTCATTGGACCGTTTCTATTCCAAGGCAGCCCAATTCTTGAGAAGGGAGGATGCGAAACAGTCTAGGAAGCCGGATGACGCAGGGCCCAACATCGAATGAATTTAGAGTAACATCGCCGTTAAATAATCCGGGGAGAGTTCTGGAAAAGTTCAGTTGAACATTCAAAATAAACAGAACCAGTAGAGGGATAGTGGAAATCAAGGCAAAAAATGAGATAAAAATCGTGGCCCACGACGTAGAGCTCCCATGTACGACAATTATACTCTGTTGAACATGTCGTTGGAAAATGTGTATTTGCAGACTTGTAACACCATGCAATACAAAAAACCTACCCTGAAGCCGTCAACTGAAATACAAGTCCATACAGGGAAGTTTTGTAGATTCCATGAGGGTTATGTCCATAATACAAATGAGTGTCGTCATTTACAAGATCTCATTGAGAAACTGATACGTGAGCGGAAGTTAGATCAGTATGTGCGGGCGCCGCAGTCAGGTGGTGCGGGCCCATCAAATCAGAATCGTGCACCAAATTAAGAAAGGCAAGAGGAACCCGCTCGAACTGGCGGGAGGTTGGTTATTAATACAATAAGTGGTGGTCCTCATCCAGCAGACCGAAGATGGAAGGAAATGGAGTCGTATGCCAGTTCTATCAGGCATGCAGACTTCGAGTGTTATAGTAGTTTTGATGAAGGGGCTCCGGCCAAACAACAGAAGACGATTACAGATGACATCGTGTTCAGAAACAGAGACGCTGATAAAGTCAAAGCCCCCACTATCGATCCACTGGTCATCTCAACTCAAGTAGGTCCTGCTTGGATGAAGAGGATCTTAGTTGATAGTGGAAGCTTTGTGGAAGCTCTGTGAATATTATGTTTAAACGAGCTTATGATCAAATGAGAATGGAAGCCAAAGATTTGAAACCTTGTCAATCTCGAACCCATGGTTTCAATGGAAGTGCTACTATACCCACTGGAGTAGTGGAGCTGCCGGTGGAGTTGGGAGTTGGAGAACGCCGGAGAGTGCGGATATTGTAGTTCGTTGTGTTGGACATAGACTCCCCTTATAATGCTTTCTTGGGCCGACCAGCCCTCGCTGAATTCAGGGCAGCCATTGCCCCGTGGTGTTTGACTTTAAAGTTTCCCACTGATTGTGGAGTTGGAATCATTCAGGGAGATCAGGCTGCTGGAAGAGCCTGTTATGTTGCGGAGCTGCAGGAGGCGCAATGAAAGGAGAAATGAAAGGGCGTAGAGGAATCTCTCTACATCCGCTTTGCTGATAATTGAAAATTAACGCCCGGGCCTAGGCCCGGGCACCCCAGCCAATTCCAAAGGGATCTTGACCCAAAAGAAACCGAAGACGAAGGAGAATCTAAAGAAATCAAGCATCCCCGGCCGAACTGACGATTGATGTCCCAATTGACGATGATTCGAAAATGATAAAGATTGGGTCCCAGCTAAGCCAGCAAACTCAAGAGGAATTGGTTGAATTTCTACGGGCTAATCTTGACGTATTCGCCTGGATGCATTCTGACATGTGTGGGATCTCACCGGACATCGCGCGCCACACTCTGAACATTGACCCGCGGCGTGTCCCGGTCAAACAGAAAAGGCATGGTATGGATCAAGAGAGATCCGCCGCCCTTAAAGAAGAAGTAGAAAAGCTTAAAGCGAACGGGTTCATTCGAGATGCGCTATATCCTGAATGGGTGTCAAATCCCGTGCTCGTCCGAAAGCCGAACGGAAAATGGAGGACATGTGTCGATTACTCCGATCTGAATAAAGCTTGTCCCAAAGACAGTTTCCCACTTCCCAGAATTGATCAGCTAATAGACTCAACAGCCGGGCATGAGCTCTTATCCTCCATGGACGCGTAGTCTGGCTACAATCAGATACCAATGCATTTACCTGATCAAGAACATACCAGCTTCGTAACCAATCTGGGACTTTATTGTCACAAAGTTATGCCATTCGGACCCAAGAATGCCGGGGCTACTTATCAACGATTGGTTAATCGGATGTTTGCCAGTCAAATCGGGAAAACAATGGAAGTATATGTAGACGACATGCTCGTGAAGTCACGATTTTCCACTGACCATATTAAAGACCTAGGAACTATGTTCAACATACTTCGAGAATACAGAATGAAGCTTAACCCATTGAAATGTCATTTTGGAGTTGCATCCGGAAAATTCCTTGGGTTTATCGTCAATACTAGAGGGATCGAAGCCAATCCAGAAAAGATCTGGGCTATCAGAAATCTCAAAACTCCAAAAACTATAAAACAAGTCTAGAGTCTCAATGGGAAAGTAGCAGCATTGAGCAGGTTCATTTCAAAGTCCACTGACAAATGCATTCCCTTCTTCGATCTGATCCGAAAAGGAAAACGAAACTTTGAATGGACCACAAAGTGTGAGGGCGCTTTCCAAGCACTAGTTCAGCATCTATCCACACCACCTATCTTGTCAAAGCCTATTGATCATGAGAAGTTGTACATATACTTGGCGATATAAGAAAACGCTATCAGTGCTGCTTTAATTCGAGAAGAAGACAGGATACAGAAGCGAGTATACTACGTCAGCAAACGATTGACTGGAGCTGAAAGAAATTATCCGAAGCTAGAGAAGTTGGCTTACTGCCTTGTGATTGCATCAAGAAAACTCCGACCATATTTCCAGGCACATCCTATTATTGTTTACACCGACCAACCGTTACGACAGGTCCTTACGCGACCTGAGACGTCTGGTAGGTTACTCAAGTGGAACATCGAACTGAGCCAGTTTGATATTACTTACACTCCGAGACGAGCGATTCAAGGACAAGTCCTAGCCGATTTCATAGCTGAATTTACCGTTCCAAAGGACTTGCCCGAAACCAGTAAATCCCCCGAATACGTCTGGAAGCTTTATATCGACGGTGCATCAAACGACCGGTGTTCGGGCATTGGTGTTGTACTCAAAACTCCCAAAGGCCGATCTATATGTTATGCTTTGAAGTTTGATTTTCATGCAACCAATAATGAAGCTGAATATGAAGCCCTCTTAGATGGTTTGAAACTGGCTAGAGATTTGAGAATTATCGCTGCGGAAATTTATCAATATGAAGCCCTTTTAGCTGGTTAGTTGTGTGTCAAGTACGGGGAGAGTATCAAGCGAGAGATCGAAGGCTGGCTGCTTACTTTGCTCGAGCTCAGGAAGTACTGAATCAGTTTGATTATTATGCCATTTATTGTATACCTCGAGAACGCAACCAAAAAGCCGACTCATTGGCAAAGCTAGCCAGCACAGGTGAAGCTCAGCAAATGAGTCTCGTTCCCATAGAGATGTTATCTTCTCCAAGCATTGACCGGGCAGAAATAGGCTGGGTATGCGAAACCATCCCCAAAAAGGATTCATGGATGACTCCACTCAGAAATTACATTGAGCACGGAACCCTGCCGGAGCGCAGTAGTGAAAAAAGACAAGTCCTTCGGAAGGCCTCATGATTCACCATCCCGAATGGAATCATGTACAGAAGAGGGTACTCTGTTCCTTTACTCTGGTGTATCGCTCACGATGAAATTAAACGAGTATTGTACGATGTACACGAGGGAGAATGCGGCGATCACACCGAGGGGCAAGCACTTGCTAAGAAAATACTTTGATACGGATATTATTGGCCGACTGTGAATCGCGATGCGTCAGACTATGCAAAGAAATGTGATAAATGTCAGAAGCATGCTCGAATTCCTAGAGCCCCGCCTACCGAGATAACACAAATGGTCAGCCCATGTACGTTTGCGATGTGGGGCATCGACATCATTGGTACTCTACCTCTGGAAAAAGGTGGTGCGAAATACGCCATCGTCGTAGTTGATTACTTTACAAAGTGAGCTAAAGTTGAAGCCCTTGCTACCATAACGACAAAGAAAGTAATCAACTTTGTAGTCTGCAACATCATTTGTCGATTCGGTCTCCCACACACCATTATTACGGATAACGGAACCCAATTTGAGAGTGCTGAATTTAAATATTTCTGCAAACGATTTCACATCCAAAAGAAATTCTCTGTAGTTGCACACCCTCAGGCGAACGGACAGGTCGAAACGGTTAATAAAGTTATAAAGTCCATTCTAAAATAACGACTGGAAAAGGTTGGGGGCAAGTGGGTCGATGAACTTCCTATGGCTTTATGGGCTTACTGAACAACCCACAAGTCCACGACCGATCACACTCCATTCTCTCTCTCTTATGGTTCAAAAGCCGTTATTCCAGTTGAGCTAGAAGTACCTTCTCATCGTGTGACATATTATGATCCAAAGAAAAATGCTATATTACTTGCTGAATCTCTCGATCTACTAGATGAGAAGCGTGAAGAGGCAGATTTGAGGGCAGTCACGCATCGAAGTCGAGTCGCTCGATTGTACAACGCCAAGGTCCGCCCGCGAACCTTTGAACTAGGCGATCTCGTCCTGAAAAGAATTTATCCGGTTCCTTCGCATATGAAGCCGACATGGGAAGGACCGTATGTTATTGAATGAAGGCTCGGAGATTGCACATTCAAGTTATCGACCGTTGACGGCCTTACTCTGCCAAGAGCCTAGAATAGCGAGAGTCTTCGTCGCTACTACACATGACAGGCTATGTTTATTCATTTAGTTTATTTTCCATTTTTCAATTTGTTTCTGCATTTCGAAATTAGAATTTGTAATAAGGCAACTGACTTTGCCATATTTTCTTATTTCAGCAATAAAATGCAATCTCTTCGAGCCAGAGCTGTGATTTACTTGAAATGCTTCATATGATCATCACTATGCATGAAGAGCTAAGTTTCACCATACGGTGGAATTTATTCAAATAGGGAGTGACTGCGATGCAACCGGTCACTCGCTAAGTGAAACCCGAGCTCGGGGACAAGCCATCACATCAAAGTCAAAAACGGATTGATACACGACAATCCCTCAATTAACTCCCGGTTCCCAGAGTGCGAACTGGAGTATTAAATACGTCTACGAAGAGGGTGGATCCGTCCGCCTAACGACTTTGTCCGTTTCTGAACCAAGTTTGAGGAGGGTGGACCCGTCCATCTAACAACCTCACTTGTTAACTCAGAGTGGATGTGATCCGACCATCCATGATCCTGATACACCTTTCGTTCCCAGAGTGTGAGCGAAATCCAAAAATATACAGCAGATGTGACTGACAGTCTGCTTACCAACTCCGAACTCCCAGAGTGCGAGTCGGAGTACAAACATCAACTCCGAATTCCCAGAGTGCAAAACGGAGTATAAACAACAACTCCAAACTCCCAAAGTGCGAGTCCGAGTATAAACACCAACTTCGAACTCCCAGAGTGCGAGTCGGAGTACAAACATCAACTCCGAATTCCCAAAGTGCGAAACAGAGTATAAACAACAACTCCGAACTCCCAAAGTGCGAGTCGGAGTATAAACATCAACTGCGGATTCCCAGAGTGCGAAACAGAGTATAAACATCAACTCCGGATTCCCGGAGTGCAAAACGGAGTATAAACATCAACTTCGAGTTCCCAGAGCGTGAATTGAAGTATAAATATCAACTCCAAACTCCCAGAGTGCGAGTCGGAGTGCAAATGTCGATTCCGAGTCCCCAGAGCGCGGACGTATGATTTAAACTTAAGCCGGCGTGACCAACCGCCACTAAACAAATGAGAATCCCCGGAGTGCGGATATGATAGTCGACAATCGAACAAGCGTGAATAAACCGCTCAATCTCCGCTTGTCTCAGACATCCATTCAGTGGCACTAGACTCAACACGTTATAAGAGAGAAGCAATCGTTGACTGATTTTCCACAACTCATCCCCGAGACTGGGGGCAGGACTTAAGCATCGACCATTGACGGAAGCGATGCGACGTCAAAATTCAACTCGCTTCCCAATCGCGAACCATGTCCGCAGTTTCCAGACTTGGTGTAAAAAGACAAACTTGACTCGGAAGCTGTAACTTTACAAGTACATTTCAAACATTGAAACACTTAAGCAAATACACAAGAAGCTAAAAAGGAAAAGTTTCATTTCTACTATTTATGAAAGAAATTTGTGTACAAGTTTGTCCTAAAAAAAATTCTTACTAGAAGGGGCCGAACCCGCATCTATACACGGCCAACAAAATGAAAATCAAAATAAACCAGGGAAGCATGTCTAATCTTTCTTCTTCCTCGGCTTCCTTATTGGTGTAGACCCGCTGGAGCCGCCACTACCTTTCCTCTTTGAGCCTTTGCCTTTCGGTGGTCGGTCTCCAGGCGGGGGCATGATCTCGACATCCTCCTTCGAGCTTGAGTGAATAGGGATGCTTCCTGCCGGAGGGGTCGGAGGAACAAGATCAAGTGTAGAAGACAGAACGGGCGCACTGGTGTCAAAAACTGTACGGCCAGGCGATATCATTCTAAGCGGAGCTGGACCAAGTACCGCCGTTCCACCCCCAAAACTGCCACCATGAGCCGCTGCTGCCATTTCAGCGGTGATTTCGGCCAAAATCTCCTCTTCGGTAATCACTCGGGCCTCGCTGGGAGCATCAACAGTTAGCATTGAAAAGCTTGTAGCAGGAACGCCTCTACCCATGACAAATGGCAAGTCAGCTAAAGGATCGCCATGACGGCGAAAGAGTTCCTCCATCAACTGCTCATAAAAAACAAGTGAACTTCCCTGCATATTGTCAAGAGGCGCAGTTGTAGTCACGGCGGTCGCCTCAGTAATGATAGCCACCTGCGTCCGATATGATTCTTGAGTAGCAGGAGGCACGGCCGGTGCAGCATCGATCACTGGATAAAAAATAAGAGAACTGTTAGGACTTAATTCGAGTGAAGATTCCGACTTAAGGAAGATAAGTGGAATGTTCAGAATACCTTCCTCAGTTTGACTTGTAAGCGGCTGAATGGCTTCAGTAACTTGCTCTATAGCCGGAGACATCTGCGGCTGACCCAGATTATAGGCAGGAACAGCTTGAGGATCAACCACATGCAAAGATTCAGGCTGGGTTGACGCTGGAAGTTCAAGACTTGCATTGCGGTGTTCAACCCTAGAGCCTTCTCCTACTTCCAGGTGCTGGGTGCCGAGTCTCTCCTTCTCATAATAAATCATTGAATCATGGAGAATCTTCTTTTCATCTTCATTTAGCAGACGATTCTCGAGCTCAAACTCATCAATAGACTCACCCAGATGCACCGCCTTCTCCTCCTCAATAAATCCACCCCAGGCGTTATATAGATGCGCCAGATAATCATCTAGCCAGGCTAGACCCATGTGCCTCAGCACGTTAGCGTTGTAAACAACGAGAAGTTCTTCGATATCAGCCTCTAGCCTGGACTCGGCCGACTTCACTTTCTCCTCGACCTCAGTCTCCACCTTGCGAACTTTAGCCACAGCCGCATCCCGTTCACCCCTAAGCAGAACAGCTTGTTCGCATGCCTCCTGGGCTGCGTTGTTGCATCATCCCTTTCCTTGGCCATGTCGGAAAATTTGGCCTTGAGCTCGTTAAGTTCCTTAACCGCCGCATCCCGTTCGGCGGTAATTGTAGTATTCCGATGGCCCATCTCCTCCACCAAGGCAACATGTGTCTGCCATAACCTCTCCATCGCCACAGTTGCTTCATCAGCTTTTTTGGTGGCCCCAATTTTAGATTTCCAAGAAGATTCGGCCTCGGTATTGAGCACTTGTATAATTTGATCTTTTTGAGAGAGCTCGGATTCCATCTTCTCGATTGCTTTGGCTTGCTCAAAAGCCACCTTGGAAGCTTTCTCTGCAGCCTTTACCCACTCTCTATATTGAGTGTAGATGTCATGAACGTAATCATGCATCGTGTTTTCCACCCCTGATGGAATTCTTTTTAAGTGTGTTGGGAAGACATAGCCATCGAGGCATATGTTCTGGAACTCCTTCCTCATTTGAGCCAATTTAATGGCCCCTTCTCCTGTGTGTTCGGTTGGGACCTGCTCTGCAATTATGGAGGCCGTGGTTTCGACTCTCTTTAGAAGAGTTTCGGATCTAGAAGTATGAGAAGATGGCCTGTGACGTGGAGGCTCTGGCGGATGTGGAACAAGAACAGGAGGTGGAGATGGAAGTCTAAGAGGAGGAGAGCGAGATCTAGATCGATGTTTGTATTCTCTGTCCCTGTCCTGCTCGTACCTCTCTTGATTAGAGTACCCGCGATCGCAGTCTCTATCAGAGTCTCTCCTTTGGGAATCATAATAGGTAGAAGACTTACGGGCTGAGCGAAGATTCCCGAGCATTGATCCTCTTCCGGTCATCGTACCTGAAAATGAGAGACGAAGGAAAAGTTAGTGATTTCTTAGGTTGGATGATTTACAGTTATGAATCATGTAGTGCAGTGAAGTGTATGCATGTGCAACCCCCGACCAACCGGAAATGTCAGCCGCACTCATAGCAGGCGGCCCGCTCAGCTCAAGAGCATTGTCAAGCTCCTCCATCCCGGTATCGTGTTGAGATGACACATAATCCGGAATCGGAATATCGGCAAGCCCTTCAAAAGGATTCTCTACTTGCGGGGGAGGAGCCTCCGAAATTCTAATCCCCGGAACGGGCAAGGACATAACCACATATTTTAATCTCATGGATTTAGAACGCTTGTGAGCAACTGCCTTGCCTTTTCTCCTTCCTCCTGAATCCTGGACATCGGAAGAAGGCCCAGCTTGGAGCTCGTTATCAGTAGGCGTTCTCTCCGGATCAACTTCTTCAGCTATTTCGACTCCGGGCGCTTTTCGTTTCAACCTCTTCTTCGAGACCGCTCTATGTGTCCCTTCCAGCCATATGCTTTGCTTACGTTCAATCAGCCCGACAATTCTCAAGTTTCTGTCGGTTAGAACCAAGTCAATGTGCCTCTCTTCACCCGGAACCGCTTGGAGGATCCGAACTAGCTCTCTGAAGTATCCACCATCAGGACGTGAGATTGCGGCTGTGAAAGAAGAGAAGTATGTCAGTTTTGAGGTCGGTTATTATTATCTCGATAATTCAAGAGAAATATTGCAACGCTTACGTCTGTCCAACCATCGCCTAGCGAATCCAGGGGGGCACCGAACGTAGAACCATTCAGTTTTGAAGTAACTCAGCCTTCCCTAGGACCCAGTTACTATTTGTAAGTTCGTGACCGCTTCCAAGAAGGTGAAAGATGGGCTGTTTCCACGACTCTTAATGTTAAATAGATATCTAATCTCGATCGATTTTGGTGGTCGAAAGAGAATCTCCATAAACAGAATGAAGGTGCTATTCAACAAGGCGTATCCGTTGGGGTGTAGTTGGGATGGAGCTATTCCAAGGAATGATAACATCTCCCTTATTATTGATTGAAAGGAGGAAGTGTCCCCGCTGTGCAAGCGTGATGGTTGAAAGCAGTAAACCCCTCCGGGGGAACATGTGGCCTGTCATTTGGCCCAGGCAGTAACACGTCATCAAGCAACAAGCCGTGCCTTAAACAAATCCATCCCAGCATATCTTCGGAGATGCCGGACGGCACAGAATCTTGTGGACAACAAATGAACCGGGTGCCTGGAAGCTCGTCCGGAGCTGGGTCTATAACTTCGGCTTCAATGACCGGTATCTCGATGGTTGAAGGAATTGAACTCGGGAGTTCCTGCTGCTGTGAACTTGAGGGTTCCACGACTAACTAGCTTATGAAAAATCATTGTTAAACAGACAATAACGCTCGTGCATCCCCTAGTGTAAAGTGTGTGAGTGTGTTGTGCAGTGCAGTACTGTATATCACTTGAGAAGTTCTACAGAATTGGAGAAAGCATGTAAACGAAGAGACTTCGAAATTCAGTCGGAATGACCGTCATCGCTGACCGTCACAACCATGTCATCCAGATATTAGCAATCAATCCAAGTTAAAGTTTGTTAAAATTTTGTTAAAGTTGCAGTTCCATCGACGAGCTTCGAAGGGAAATCAAATATGCAGTCCAACGGTCAAGAGTTTTCGATATCATCGAGGTTAGGCTCATTGTCGATCATCAATGTTCGAGTTTACATCGATCCGTGAAGTTGTTTGTATCCATCAGGGATACAGGTTCAAGTTCGTATCGATCGTTCAAAGACAATTTCGTATCGATCCCATGGCACATAGTTCGTATCGATCAGAAAACATCTGCTTCGTATCGATCAATAACGCCTACTTCGCGACCAATATCGTTTCGAAGCAGCCAATGCTAAGTAACTGCTCCATGATCGATACGAAGCCCAAAGCAAGACAACAATACGAGATTTCCCTTCGAGATCGATACGAGGCAAAACACCTTCTTCCCCAATCGATCGATACGAAATTCGGAACGACCATTTCCTTCGTATCCCTTCTTACTCCTTCTTCCCCAAGCAATTAACGTGTCGTTACTCCTTCTCGATTCAACGTCGACCAAGTCTCGGCATCAACAGTGACGGAATCGGCGACAACATCGAACGAACTGGCACTAAGATTCGAGTCTCATCATTTTCAGAATGGATTCATCGTTTATTTACCTAAAGTCAGATGTTGTCACGCTAGATTAAGGAATAAGTTGGATCGATTCAAAGGATCGATGGATTGTTTGGTTTGAAGGCAATGTTTCCTTCTCGAGTTCTTTATCGATACGAAGACAAGGCAGAAGAGTAAAGAGTAAAAAGTGAAAAGTGGCAAAGTCCACAGTATTTATATGGACTCGAGTGTGAAGGCAAAAAACGATTCGCATCCCAGTAGATTCGACCGGTTGCAAAACATCACCACGGGATCGATTCGAACAAGCCATTCGAATCCATCAACACGAGCCTTTATCGAAGCAAAGTTGCCAACGAAGGCTTTTCTGAGTCACCCAAATACATCGATACGAAACCACTGTTCGTATCGATCATCTTCGACTCCATCTCTAGTACAGCGATATGAACTGTACAGTTCGAATCCATCGAATCGCAGCTCACAGAAGCCAATACCCATCGATACGAATTGTCTATTCGTATCCAATGACACCAGATCCATCGATTCGAAATGTTCATTACGCATCCATCCATGCGATGTATATCGATGCAAAGATAACGTTCTAATCATTTACATCGATTCAGGAGAGGATCGATACAAAGGAACATTCAAAAACAACCATCGAGCATTGTTACAATTCGAATTTCACATCGGTTCAGGAGAGGATCGATACGGAATTTGATACGAGATAAACTGATAATGACTCGTGAATGTGCAAACGTCAACGAGAGTCAGATTAACATATATGCATATATGTTGGACTAATATTCAATTTTCAACATCTATAGGAATTGGATACTTATCTAATAACGATTACAACAACAAACAGCTAATCACTGACACTCAGCAATCAGTTACAACAGTACAGGGTACAGCAGTTGACAATTAACAGTTCATGTTACAGAGAAAATCATACAAAGATTACAACTTTCAGCGGAAAAATGGTAACTGTTCAGAATAAAGACTGCGGCTCTTCAAAGCACATCATGTTTCCACAAGACGTACTTTGGGGGGCAAATGTTATCCCGCCTTTTAGCAAGGCCGTGACACCAAGAACTTGACTAGAAACCAATGACGGTTCGTCTTGGAGATCGGTTATACGCATACTCACCATTGATATCGATGAATTTTGTCCGAGTCCGAATCAAGCTACAATCGACAAGACACGGCGAGCGAAGTAATGAAAGTCAACGTTCCAAATTTCAAGTTAATCTGAGTTCGTATGCTCAAGTTACGATCGATGCAAAATGAAGGAAACAGCTCAATTTTCGTATCCATAGCTAAGCCTCTATTCGAATCCATCGGCTTCGTATCGATCAGAAGGCCCCGGTTTGTGTCGATCAACCTCGCATCCATCGCCAAGTCACATTTCGTATCGATCAACTCCGCATCCATCAGGTTCCAGTTGTTCGAATCCATCGAGTATGTTTCGACCAGCAACCCTTTGTTCGTACCCCTCAGACGACTGCTATTTCGTATCGATCGTGGGACTTCTGTTCGTATCCATTGAGCATTGCACTATTCGTATCCATCGAGCATTGCACTATTCGTATCCATCACAAAGTTTCTTGTTCGTATCCATCAAGTCGAAGTAACTATGATCGATACGAACAAGGGCTACCTTCATCGATATGAACAGAGTCACCATCATCGATACAAACAAACCACCTCCATCGATTCGAACAAGGCACGCTACAAATCGTTACGAAGGAGACTGCTGTTGATCGATTCGAACTGGGCAACGGACTTCGATGCGAACAAGGCGAAGATCAAGGACAACTCGTTCAACTCGGCATCGAAAGCGGAGCGACCCAAAGATTCAAGCGCCACTTCAACTCACAGTCATGCGCAGCTTTTGATTCGAAATCATCGAGTCGAAATCATCGATACGAACGAAATAGCCAGCCGAAAAGCACCACTTCGTATCGATCATATCTCCTAATCTACAAGTTCAAATGCTATGAAATTTTCACAGGAGCTTACGTGCATGCTGAAGAATGTCCACGCCAAATTTCGACTCCATCGGACACAATCTTGATCGATACGAAATCCGTTCGTATCGATCACGGATCGGACCGAAACTTCATGGGCTTGGTTGCGCGGGCCTACTCACGTGCCAGAAGGAGTATCCCGAGATCTGAGCGAAATATCAGCCTCCTACACCTATAAATAGACCCCTAGAGCCAACAGAAAAGGGATCTACTTCTTCTTTGAATTCTCCAACGCCCAGACTCTGCCGGATCCAGTTCTAAACTCCATAGCTGCTGCTACTAACGAATTTCACTACTGTAAATCATTATTATCTGCTGTAACCCGCTGAAATCAATTGTAATCATCAAAGAAACATCAATAAAGCAATCAACTTCATAGTGTACATAGGAAATACGCCGAACCACTCTAAATTCTTGTGTTTCTGTGCGTTCTTATTACTTTCATTATCTGTTTTTGGAGTTTTTGTTAGATAATACTCTTTTTCCATTTAATTTCTTCATTTTATCTCTTCAAAAACTTCCAAAGAGTGTTGTGCCCAATTCTGGTACAAACATTATACAATCGGGACGAGTTCAAATCCGAATGAATCCAAAGCAAGTGGATGAGTTTGTTAAAAACTACTTGTCTATAAATATATTGTTTCAAGAAGAAATTTGGTAGCACTTGGTAAATTATTAACTAGTTTGAGTATCTCGGAAATGACTAAAAATAGGTAAGAGATGTCTTCAGATGGCAAATACTTATCTTGAGTATTGCCCTTCTTAGTAAATGGGTATATGGTCTTATTTGGTAGCACCTAGTTTCTTGACATCGTTTTGGAGTTACTCAAGCTATATGTATGTTTCCAAATGGTTTTTGAAATAAAAACCAGGTATTGTGTTCTTGGATCCCTTAAAAGGAGGAGTTTACAAAATAAAAGGATATTTTGATTAAAAAGGTGGATTAATAAATGAAGTTTTAATTAGGTTAAATTTAATAAGGAAATTTAATAAACTTTGTTTATTTAAAACTATCTCTTTTGATTTTAGCATCTAGAATGTGAAAATTTATTTGATGTTATTAGGCCAGCTAATAGGAAAGTTTACCTTAGTAGTGTCTAAGAAAAAGTAGAATCCAGAATGGAGTTTAGATATCAGCATCCCACTCTTCTTACTACTTACCAGACCAATTACGGTAAAGTGCTTGATTTGGTCGACTTAGTTTCAAGACGTAGGTTGTATAAAGATAATTTCTCCTTTTCACATAGTCTCGATCCTAGATTCAAGTATATGAATGGAGGTGTTTTATACCATTCCGAATAAGGATTTATCACTCAATTTTGATGGCGAGCATTGGTGAGGATTCTTACGTAGGACCAAAAGTTGTCTATCATAGTTTATAGCTATGCAAGGAGAACAAAGGTTTCTAATTAAGAGGCCTGATTAAAGTCCGCACTAGGATGTCGAGTGAGCGTACCTAGTTTGGAAGTAAAGTTATGTGTTTGAGTGAATGATCAAAATTAGACTTTACATAGGAATGATCTATGTACATCATACGAAATGATGAATTGTTTAGTTGTTTAAGAGAATTAGGGTTATGGTACAATTTTGGGGAAGAAATTCTTTTAACGGGGGTAGAGTGTAATGACCTGGAATTTTACCGCCTTGATTTGCGAATATTTAATAAATTTAAATATTGAAATAATAGATTCTATAAATTAACAATAATACGACTCTTTGAAATAAAAACAAATGATGGTAAAGATAGATTTGTAACGACCCAGCATTTCGCCACTTTGAAATAGGCTATTTAAATATATTTTATATAATTTATAAATGAATTTTTTTGTAAAATAAACCTATTTTAATTATTTAATAATGATTATAAAATAGTTTTCAAAATTTGTTTACCAATATAGACAGCTCAAATAAAAATAGAAAATGTGACCGAAGAACGTTTTCCGAAATTTTGACTTTTCGACAACCAAAGGTCATCGGGAACGTTGTACACACTTGGTGCAACATGTAAACATTTATATATGATAGGATTAGTAATAATAAAACACTCTTATTTACATACTAACACATATTTACTTAACCATAAGCATGGATGTGACAAATTATGTTATAAAAGGCATATATGTACATAAAAACACACTTATATGTATACAAATCACCTCCATATCCTTAGTACACACACATAGAAGCTCTAGTATGATTCAAGGCATGAAAAAGGAAGGGGTAACGTGTAGAGAGAGGGGGGATGTGACGACCGCCCATGACCCCTGCACCGAATCTAGAGATAGTGCGCTGTAAAGTGTGCCAGGCGACCATGGACGATTGTCAGGGTAAAATAAAACAACAGAATCTATCGTATTACTCACAGCGCATGGATAAAATACAATAGAACATATGTATAGTGAAGATTTACAGAACAAAATGACATCATATAAAACTCCATAATAGTTGAATACAAGCATCCAAATAGTCAATACATCAAGTCTCACTACATATCTCTCAGAGAATACAAAACAGCGGAATATCCAGTACATATAATAAGAAGATAATATGCAACCCTCCATCTCATATTCGATATCAGCATCGTGAGAAGAGAACAGCACCTGTCACCTGCTACCTAGTCTGCCCGTCCCAAAATGGACGAACAGCCCAAGGCAATAAGAATTAAAACATAAAGCCTTGAGTCAGACAACAGTCTTAGTGAGCAGTAAATTAACTAACAACATATCAAAAGAGCATAAAGGAAAAGGAATAGGAATACAACCCTCCCACTCCAACCTCATTCTACAGTGATAGCCCCCAGACACACACTAAGCAGAAGCAAACATAGCAGGGCATACAATTTAAAGTAAAGCTACTATCACTCGAGTCAAGGGCGATGTTTTCCAAGTACCAAGGCCTAAATCAGATAAGCACCCAGAAAATACCGCTCTTGAGTCCGAATGACGATACAACCAAACATCCATAACTCTGGCTATCACTGTTACCATTGCTTCGACATCACCGTTAATTGAATGACCGGCACATTCTTTCAGCCGTCCGTCAAGGGCTAATGGAAACCCCGGTTCTAGACATAACTCCCGCACGTCGTCGCAACCCGTGCCTAGGACTATCGAATCTGCCCAGAGTACTCGACCGTCAACAGTTGGTCGTTGGGACTATCGAATCTGCCCAAACGTACTCTTGCTTAGAGCATGCTAGAACCTTCAACAACGATGCTATCCAAACCTCCTAGTCATCCTCCTCGACGACTATTCTCATATCCATTCATTATCCTCAACTCGAATCATATCACCGAGTTATCAACATGCTTGGAATGATCCCGTCTGGATTAGACCAAGTCTGCATCACATGATTGCTTCGCTTCATCACATCCTCGCAAAGCCTCATCTCAACATCACATCATCAAATCTATGCATAAGAGCTTCATCATCCCGCTACATATGCCACGAGCAGCTTTCCCAATTCAAGAGCCTTTCCCTTAGCTTTTGAATCGTCTTCGGTCTAAATCAAATCATCAATCATCTAATTCATAGCAATCAACCAAGTCAAACATTTATCCAAACAATCAAGTATTCAAATATGATCTAAGTAGACAATTATCACAATAATGGCATTTTCGTAATTAAAGAGTTGAAAGTCCAATAAGTATGAAAACATGAATTATATCCCTACAAACTTGATGAATGAACTTGCATAGGTTAACATATGATAAAATGGATGTAACATCATCATGAACAATGGATCTATATGGATCTACACTTAGGATGAAGAAAATGCATGGAAATCTCTATTTTAACACCAAATCGAGCCAACAATCCGATATACTCCTTTGGATCTGTGTGAGAGATAATCACCACTCACCAAATCACCTAAACAACCTCAAATCAACACGCTTCAGATCTGGACAGCGAAGGATCAAGCTTGATCTATCACGAATCCGCTTCAAACGAAGAAATCTCTCTTGAAAAGATGAAGATCTCCAATCTAAGCTCTTGAATCTTCAATCTTGATCTTCGATTTGGATGGATGGAAGCACTAGATTAGAGTGGAGAAAAGAAGTGAAGAAGTGTAGAAGTCGAGCTCTCAAAATGGCAGCACTTCGTCGCTTCAAAATCCGGATCCCAAAAAGTGAGAACAACCCCCTCTATTTATAGCAGAAATCTCCCCTAGGTCGTAACTCGGCTATCTCCATAGGTCGTCTCCGACTTACGACCTAAGACTCCCACCCACCTAAGCCTTAGCCAACAACTCCGACCTAACAGACCAAGCCTACGACTTAATCATGCGCGCGACCTAACTTATTCGCGCTACATGACCTAACACGCGCGTTCCCTCCTAAGTTGCCTAGACGACTTAACAACACTACGACATAACTCCTCAGCGACCTAACACATAGTGTTTTCTCGCGACCTAACAACTACAGAAGTCCACGATCTAACTTAGGTCGTTTACGACCTAACTGCCTATGACTCAGTTGGGTTGCGACCTAACAACTTAGCAACTCACGCGACCTAACGGTGTTACGACCTAACACTTAAGCGCTTACGCGACCTAACACTTAAGCCAACCACTCCGACTTAGTCCACACGACCAGATACTCAAACTCCTTAGGTCGTCCAACGACTTAACTACTAAGTCGTTAACTAGCTTATTTCTTAGGTCGGTAAATCCCATAGGTCACTCACTCTACTAAGTCGCTAACCTGCTACCCCAGCTCCTCTAGGTCGTTGCCGACCTAACTATGCTAACCCGGTAACCACTAGGTCGCTAACTCTATTAAGTCGGTCACTTCCTTAGGTCGTTAACTCGCCTTGCCGACCTAACACTTAACTCACCAAAACTCTTAGGTCACCAACCTCCTTAAGTCGCCTATGTCTTAAGTCGGTAACTACTGGATTGTTAACTCGCTAACTCGTCCAACCGACTTACCCCTTAAGTCACCCACTACCTTAGGTCGCTCCAACACCCTACGACCTAAACCACTACGACTTATCTCCTAACTCGCCGAATCCCTTAAGTCACTGCCGACCTACCCCTTAGGTCGCCAATCCTATAAGTCGGTCACGACTTAAGACTTAACCAAATTCTTCCAAAAATCTGAAACGACCTAAAATGCTGAAAATTCCAGATTTGAACGAACTTTTCGATCCGTAAAAATACGGGTCGTTACATTCTCTCCCCCTTAGGAATTTCGCCCCCGAAATTCCAAACAATCATAGCAATCAAAAACTATTCTGTACGCCTACCACCCATAGCAATCAACAAACCATGCATCCAATTCTAGCTTAGCGTACAGAATTCTAAAACTAGAACAAGTTACAATATCGCGAGATGACACGACACCTTAGGGCCATACCTTGAAGAGTTCAGGATGAGCTGCTTTCATCCTCTCTTCCACTTCCCACGTACAGTCGTTATCATCTTCACTCCATTGTATCTTGAGCAACTTAACTATCTTCCTCCTAAGCTGTTTCGTGTCGGTTTCCACAACACGAAGCGGCTTACGAGGTCTTCTATCGACTGGATCAACTTCGAAATCTTCACAGC
Organism: Allium fistulosum; assembly: GCA_030737815.1. Lineage (NCBI taxonomy): Eukaryota > Viridiplantae > Streptophyta > Magnoliopsida > Asparagales > Amaryllidaceae > Allium > Allium fistulosum. The sequence continues at coordinate 535,442,090 of CM060901.1, read as the reverse complement.
TATCAGCAGAAACCACTATATTCGAGTCGTGCACATACTTCCGTAGATATGATACATGAAAAACATTGTGTACACTCGACATCTTCTCAGGTAACTCCAGTCTATAGGCGAGCTTTCCAATTCGCTCGATAATCGGGAATGGTCCAACAAATCTCGGAGTCAATTTTCCTTTCTTCCCGAATCGAATAACATTCTTCAGTGGGGAAATCTTCACAAAAACCATATCTCCTACGTCAAATTCCAAATCCTTTCGACGCTTATCATCATAACTCTTCTAACGGTCTTGGGCTGCCTTCATTCGTTGCCGAATGATCTCTATACAATCTGAAGTCTGCCGAATCATCTCTGGCCCAAGTATCAGATTTTCTCCAGTTTCCATCCAACATGTCGGAGAGTTACACGGCCTTCCATACAATGCCTCATACGGTTCCATACCAATGCTTGACTGGTAACTGTTGTTGTATGCAAACTCCACCAAATGAAGGTGATCTTCCCATGATCCTCCGAAATCCAAAACACAAGCTCTGAGGAGATCTTCCAAAACTCGGTTGACTCTCTCGGTCTGACCATCTGTTTGAGGGTGATAAGCTGTACTCAAACACAACTCGGTTCCCAAAACTTCCTGGAAGCTCTTCCAAAATCCACTAGTGAACATGGATCTCGATCGCTCACTATACTCTTCGGAATACCATGGAATCGAACTATCCACTTAACATACAACTCAGCCAACTTTGATGCAGTCCTAGTCGATTGAACAGGAATGAATCGTGCACTCTTAGTCAGACGATCCACAATGACCCAAATCCCTTCATTTCCCGTTCTGGTTCTAGGCAATCCATCGATAAAATCCATCGACACTTGTTCCCACTTCCATGTAGGAACTTCTAATGGCTGAAGCAATCCACTTGGCTTCCTCTGTTCGGCTTTTACCAACTGGCAGTTCATACATTTAGAAATAAAATTTCCAACATCCTTCTTCATACCTTCCCAGTAGTAGGTTCTCTTCATATCCCGATACATCTTATTTCCACCTGGATGAATTGTCAACTTTGAGTGATGACTTTCCTTCAGAACTTCACTCCTCAATTCATTTATATCGGGAACAACTAGTCGTCCTTGCTTCCGAAGCCAACCCTCTCGATCGACCTCGAATCCTTTATCCTTTTCTGGATCCAATCCAGATTCCAAATCACGGAAAATCCTGACAAGCTTATCGTCTCGCTTTTGGCTCTTGCCAATCCTTTCCACTAGAGAAGGTCTTATCGATAAGTTTGCCAACATCTCAGGTTCCAATTCACATCTAGGCCTGAAGTCAAATCCAGCTAAATACTCGAGACTTTTCCATTCTGAAAACATGGCTCCCAATCCTGCATGTCTTCGACTTAACGCATCTGCCACTGCGTTCCCTTTTCCCGGAGTATAAGCTATACCAAAATCATATGATGCCAAAAACTCTAGCCAACGTTGCTGCCGAAGATTCAAATCCTTTTGGGAGAAAAGATACTTCAACGACTTGTGATCCGTAAACAACTCGAATCGAACTCCCAATAGATAATGTCTCGACATCTTCAGAGCAAATACAATCGCCGCTAACTCCAAATCATGAGTTGGGTAATTCCTTTCATGCGGCTTCAGTTGACGACTTGCATACGCAACAACTTTATCCCTCTGCATCAGCACTGCTCCAAGTACAGTACCACATGCGTCGGTGTAAACCACCATCTCATCATTCCCACTAGGAATAATCAAAACAGGAGCACTTGTCAATCGCTCTTTCAGGATTCCGAAAGCTTGCTCACACTTAGCATCCCAACTGAACACTTGGTTCTTTTTCGTCAATCCTGTTAATGGTGCAGCTATCTTGGAGAAGTCTTTGATAAACCGTCGATAATATCCTGCTAATCCAAGAAAACTTCTCACATCAGATGCATTCTTAGGTCTAACCCAATCCTGGATTGCTGCCACCTTAGCGGGATCAACCGCTATTCCATTTCCAGAAATCACATGGCCTAAGAACCTCACTTCACTCTTCCAGAAGTGACACTTCGAAAACTTAGCCTTCAGCTGATGTTTCCTCAAGATTTCCAAAACAATACGCAAGTGCGTCTTGTGCTCCTCTTCCGTTCTGGAATAAATCAGAATATCATCCACGAACACAAGTACAAACTTGTTCAACTGATCTCTGAACACTCTATTCATCAGATCCACGAAATATGCTGGCGCGTTAGTCAATCCAAACGGCATTACCAGCCACTCAAAGAAACCAGATGGTGTCCGAAAAGCAGTCTTCGGCACACTATCCTTAGCCACTCTCAACTGGTGAAATCCCGTTGCCAAATCCATCTGAGAAAACACCTTAGCTTCGTGAAGCTGATCAAATAAGTCATCTATTCTCGGCAATGGATACTTGTTCTTCTTAGTCACCTTATTCAGCTCACGATAATCGACGCACAATCTCAACGACCCATCTGCCTTGGTTGCAAACACAACTGGTGCACCCCACTCGGACACACTACGCCGAATGAATCCTTTCTGTAAAAGGTCATCAACTTGCACCCTCAACTCCTGCTGTTCCCTAGGCGCCATCCGCCTAAGAGGCATCACAACAGGTCTGGCTCCTTCAACTAGATCTATACGAAACTCGATCTCTCTATGCGGTGGTAACCCTTTGACTTCGTCAAAGACATCCTCGAATCCATTTGCGATTGGCACTAAAGACAGTCCATCCCGTGGAACAACTAGCGAATACATGAAGCTCATGAAGACGCCTTCCTCATGCTTACATCGTATCACAATCTTTCACCCCTCCACATTCTCGACTGTCACCTCCAGCCTCTCACAATCAACCTTTGCCGCATACTTCCTAAGCCAGTCCATACCCAAAATAATTCCGAACCCCGCAAAGTTCAGAACAAAACAATCACAAACAAAAGAGCAACCATGACTCGACACAATCAGACCACGGCATAACATACACAAACAAGACGAACCCCCAACTGGATTAGTCACAACCAATGGCCTATCAACAATATCCGGTTCCAAACCCAACCGGCCTACGAGTTCATTACAAACAAACGAATGCGACGCTCCAGTATCAAACAGAACTCTAACTGGAACACCACATAAGAAAAGAGTACCTTGAACAACCACACTCTTTCCTTTCTCTTCAGCAGTAGGAGCTTTCGAAGACGACGGAACAGCTCCCAAAGCATAAGCTTGCACAATCTGCTTGTCCTTCCTCGGTTCTGGACAATTCTTCCTGATGTGCCCTGGCTTGTCACAGTTGTGACACTTCATCGGCACCTTCGGATTCTTACAATCCTTAGAGAAATGGCCCTTCTGCTGACAATTGTAGCAAGTCACCTCGCCTTTCGGCTTCTTCTGGCCATCCTTACCCTTCTGCTGCTGCTGCTTCCTCTTCTGGTTTCCACCCTGCGGTGGTTTAGACTCTCCCCTGGTAACCGCAACAACAGGTCCTTCCTTAGGAAACAGACTCTCATGCCTAAGAGCTTTCTCCACAAGCTTCTCAAATGAATCGTCCAAATGATCCACCAACTGTCTCCCAAGATAACTATCCAAGCCGGTCACAAACTTCTCATTCTTCTGATAAGCAGATTCAATATATGACCGAGCATATTTGGACAAAGCTTCAAACTCAGAAACATACTCAAGAACAGATCTTCCACCTTGCTTGAGCTCCACAAACTTCTTGAACAGAACAGACTTCTGAGCTGTAGAAATGAACTTAGCTTCAAATCTGACTTGGAATTGCTCCCAAGTAATCTCTTCCTCCGGAGTAGTGATGGTAATAGAATTCCACCAATCAGAAGCTCTCCCTTGAAGCTGTCTCGATGCCAACTTCCTCTTAGTTGCATCCTCAATTCCCAAATCACCAAAGATCCTTCTACAAGCATCCATCCACCTCTGGACCTCAATAGTTGATTCTGTTCCCAAGAAAACCTTCCCTCCAAGAGCAGTATAGTCCTTGCACAACTTAGCAAAATCCACTGGTTTCGGAGTCTGAACCTGAACTCCAACATCAACTGCCGCCCCCGGAACTGGTATCCTTCTCATGATCGAAGTCATCATAGCTTCGAACATGGCTGCATAATCAGCAGTCTCTTCAGTAGCACGGCCTTCCCTAGCAGCTGGTCTCCTTCTTCGACTCATTCTCAATATCTATAAAAAGGAATGATTAGAACATCTAGAGAAACAACTGCCTAAAGGACTCAAACTCAACTAAACTACTATATTATATATAGTATTCATCCATCAAAATACAATTACGTCTCTCATACGTAGTTACGACGGCGAGCGTTGGGTAAAATCGATTAACCTGGCTCTGATACCAAATGTGACGACCGCCCATGACCCCTGCACCGAATCTAGAGATAGCGCGCTGTAAAGTGTGCCAGGCGACCATGGACGATTGTCAGGGTAAAATAAAACAACAGAATCTATCGTATTACTCACAGCGCATGGATAAAATACAATAGAACATATGTATAGTGAAGATTTACAAAACAAAATGACATCATATAAAACTCCATAATAGTTGAATACAAGCATCCAAATAGTCAATACATCAAGCCTCACTACATATCTCTCAGAGAATACAAAACAGCGGAATATCCAATACATATAATAAGAAGATAATATGCAACCCTCCATCTCGTCTTCGATATCAGCATCGTGAGAAGAGAACAGCACCTGTCACCTGCTACCTAGTCTTCCCGTCCCAAAATGGACGAACAGCCCAAGGCAATAAGAATTAAAACATAAAGCCTTGAGTCAGACAACAGTCTTAGTGAGCAGTAAATTAACTAACAACATATCAAAAGAGCATAAAGGAAAAGGAATAGGAATACAACCCTCCCACTCCAACCTCATTCTACAGTGATAGCCCCCAGACACACACTAAGCAGAAGCAAACATAGCAGGGCATACAATTTAAAGTAAAGCTACTATCATTCGAGTCAAGGGCGATGTTTTCCAAGTACCAAGGCCTAAATCAGATAAGCACCCAGAAAATACCGCTCTTGAGTCCGAATGACGATACAACCAAACATCCATGACTCTGGCTATCACCGTTACCATTGCTTCGACATCACCGTTAATTGAATGACCGGCACATTCTTTCAACCGTCCGTCAAGGGCTAATGGAAACCCCGGTTCTAGACATAACTCCCGCACGTCGTCGCAACCCGTGCCTAGGACTATCGAATCTGCCCAGAGTACTCGACCGTCAACAGTTGGTCGTTGGGACTATCGAATCTGCCCAAACATACTCTTGCTTAGAGCATGCTAGAACCTTCAACAACGATGCTATCCAAACCTCCTAGTCATCCTCCTCGACGACTATTCTCATATCCATTCATTATCCTCAACTCGAATCATATCACCGAGTTATCAACATGCTTGGAATGATCCCGTCTGGATTAGACCAAGTCTGCATCACATGATTGCTTCGCTTCATCACATCCTCGCAAAGCCTCATCTCAACATCACATCATCAAATCTATGCATAAGAGCTTCATCATCCCGCTACATATGCCACGAGCAGCTTTCCCAATTCAAGAGCCTTTCCCTTAGCTTTTGAATCGTCTTCGGTCTAAATCAAATCATCAATCATCTAATTCATAGCAATCAACCAAGCCAAACATTTATCCAAACAATCAAGTATTCAAATATGATCTAAGTAGACAATTATCACAATAATGGCATTTTCGTAATTAAAGAGTTGAAAGTCCAATAAGTATGAAAACATGAATTATATCCCTACAAACTTGATGAATGAACTTGCATAGGTTAACATATGATAAAATGGATGTAACATCATCATGAACAATGGATCTATATGGATCTACACTTAGGATGAAGAAAATGCATGGAAATCTCTATTTTAACACCAAATCGAGCCAACAATCCGATATACTCCTTTGGATCTGTGTGAGAGATAATCACCACTCACCAAATCACCTAAACAACCTCAAATCAACACGCTTCAGATCTAGACAGCGAAGGATCAAGCTTGATCTATCACGAATCCGCTTCAAACGAAGAAATCTCTCTTGAAAAGATGAAGATCTCCAATCTAAGCTCTTGAATCTTCAATCTTGATCTTCGATTTGGATGGATGGAAGCACTAGATTAGAGTGGAGAAAAGAAGTGAAGAAGTGTAGAAGTCGAGCTCTCAAAATGGCAGCACTTCGTCGCTTCAAAATCCGGATCCCAAAAAGTGAGAACAACCCCCTCTATTTATAGCAGAAATCTCCCCTAGGTCGTAACTCGGCTATCTCCATAGGTCGTCTCCGACTTACGACCTAAGACTCCCACCCACCTAAGCCTTAGCCAACAACTCCGACCTAACAGACCAAGCCTACGACTTAATCATGCGCGCAACCTAACTTATTCGCGCTACACGACCTAACACGCGCGTTCCCTCCTAAGTTGCCTCGACGACTTAACAACACTACGACATAACTTCTCAGCGACCTAACACATAGTGTTTTCTCGCGACCTAACAACTACAGAAGTCCACGATCTAACTTAGGTCGTTTACGACCTAACTGCCTATGACTCAGTTGGGTTGCGACCTAACAACTTAGCAACCCACGTGACCTAACGGTGTTACGACCTAACACTTAAGCTCTTACGCGACCTAACACTTAAGCCAACCACTCCGACTTAGTCCACACGACCAGATACTCAAACTCCTTAGGTCGTCCAACGACTTAACTACTAAGTCGTTAACTAGCTTATTTCTTAGGTCGGTAAATCCCATAGGTCGCTCACTCTACTAAGTCGCTAACCTGCTACCCCAGCTCCTCTAGGTCGTTGCCGACCTAACTATGCTAACCCGGTAACCACTAGGTCGCTAACTCTATTAAGTCGGTCACTTCCTTAGGTCGTTAACTCGCCTTGCCGACCTAACACTTAACTCACCAAAACTCTTAGGTCACCAACCTCCTTAAGTCGCCTATGTCTTAAGTCGGTAACTACTGGATTGTTAACTCGCTAACTCGTCCAACCGACTTACCCCTTAAGTCACCCACTACCTTAGGTCGCTCCAACACCCTACGACCTAAACCACTACGACTTATCTCCTAACTCGCCGAATCCCTTAAGTCACTGCCGACCTACCCCTTAGGTCGCCAATCCTATAAGTCGGTCACGACTTAAGACTTAACCAAATTCTTCCAAAAATCTGAAACGACCTAAAATGCTGAAAATTCCAGATTTGAACGAACTTTTCGATCCGTAAAAATACGGGTCGTTACAGGGGAGGTATGGAGTGCATGCATGTGTATATATATAATTATAAGCACCTTATATTTTAAAAATATTTTCCTAAGCCTATAAATACTCCTTCCATTTCATAATTTTCATTTTACAATCCTCTTCTCCGCTTTCAAATTCCTAAAAGCTTGATAATATATATCTATGGCATCTCTCCATAAATTTTAAAGTAAGAAAAATCACCTCTTTATACTCAAAATCTTCTCTTTTGTCCACTGAACCACTTTTACATGCACTACAACACCTTTCTTCTAAAGTACAAGTCCACACCCTCCACAAACATCCATGACCAACCCCAAATTTGTCCATGGCCAAGCCCATTTTGGGTGTGTAGGCATCCAATGACTTCTTTTTTGCAAAGTACTAGCTTGTATTCAAGTTCGGTAGAAGCTTGCCTTGATTTAGTGAAAGTTTGGTGAGTAAAGTTAATGTATTTTAAACAATTAGTTAACTTTGTTAAAGGTAGAAAATTTATGATGTATTTTGGTGTATGAATGTTATATATGATGTGTTCTTGATTATGTGACGATTTTGTGATAATTGTGTACGTCGAAGTTTGAGTAGGCAAGAAAGTCTCTAATTTGTATTTTGGGAAAAAGTTAATTAGCGATTGTTAAAAAGAATATTATTGCTTATGTTAGTATTACTATGTATGTTATGGTATGGTGTTTGAAATGGGTTATTCGTTGCATATGGGTTCATGACATGAAGTTAGCCATTCGCTAACCAAAAGCGACGTAGAAATCAGCTTTTTGTCGAAAGTTGATTTTTGTTTCGAAGTGAAAAGTTTTCAAGATTAAAAATTTGATTTTAGAAAAGAAAGTTTCAAGTTTTTAAAATTACGGGTCCGTATAGCGATAGTTGCCATACGCATAGTTTGGAAAATCCAACTATTTTTCTAATCTAAACTTGTTTTAACTTAAATTATTTTTAGAAAATGTTTTTTTAACTCTGATTTAGTAATCAAAGAACAATTATTTATTTATTTATTTATTTAATGATTAATTAATTAATAAAGCTGATTAGTACTTAATTTGTTAATAATGGTTTTTAAACTTAAATGTTAATCAATTAAGTTAATCATGAATTGTTACTTAATTAAGGTATATTATTATTTAATTATTAATTAAGGATTAATTAATTACTATTTGATTATTTATTTAAGATAATTATCAACTAATTATTATTTTAAAAAGGGGTCTTATTTAATTAATCTTTGATTAAAGTTAATTATTTTTAATAAGGTTTAATTAAGATTAAATTACCTTTAATTAGAGTTTAATTACTATAAACAAGGATTTAATTCTTTTTTTACAAGGGTTTTAATTTATTTTAAAATCACTTTGAGTTTAAACAGTCGGTTTTGTTTTATACTTTTTCTTTTCAAATTTGTTTTTAAATCAAGGGATTTCTATGTGACTTACCCTTAAGTAACCCTATATGATGGGGGAAAATGTCATCTATTAGCAGAACAAAACACCATTCTGCTATTACGATTGACTTGGACATTTACTTTAGTTGATTGATAGTTATGTGTTGACCCCTTATATACCTGTTGTTATGTGATGCCATGTTAAACTGGATAAGTAAAACCAAATTAAAAGCACTATTGTGGTCGCAAAGCCTCCCTTTGATTTTGTAAAGGTAGATATTTCATTTTCCTTTTGAAATGGTTGCAAAGTTATTACATTTTGAACAAAATATTTAAAGAATGATTTGACAAATGGTTTTACTAAAGATATTTTTAACTAATGGAAATGGTGTATAAAAAGAAGGTTATAAAGAGTTTTATAAAGGAATTTGGAAATTTATAAGGTATTTTGGGTATATGGATTTGAAGCTTTAAGCAAAGAAGATTTCGTAAATAAGTGAGATTTATAAAAAAGGATTTACTTATTAAAGGAAGTTAATTTAACTTAAGGTTATTTAGGAAGTTGTTTTAAACAGGAAGGCTTTATAAAGAAGTTTTATAAATGATTTTGGGTATTTATAAAATAAGTTTTAGAAAATGACTTGGATATCCATAAAGGGAGTTTATAAAAAGGTTTGGATATTTATTAGAATTTTATACAAAAAGTTTGGATATTTAAGAAAGCAATTATTATAAATGATTTTAAATATTTATAATAGGATATAAATGAATTTGGGAGTTCAGAAAGTATTTTGGAATGGATTTGGATTTCAAGTAAAAGAGATTTCATGAATGAAATGGATTTGATTAAAAATGATTTATCGAAAGAAGTATAAAAAGAATTTGAGATCTGGATTTCTCTAAACCGATCTTTTAAAAATGGTGGTTTAGAACATCTGTTCCACACTTAACACCGAGGGAATAGTGTTTAGGGTTGTCCTTTCCTCCAATTTAAAACAATATTTGTTTAACCCTTTTTAACATGATTTTAAAGTAAGAAGTTATTCACATATGTTTTGTGTACTATGTACTTATGTCTGAGAGATATAAGTATATGAATGTTTTAGACAAGCGTTTTGAAAAGTGATTTATTAAATAAAGATTTGTTTTGAGGTTTAGTGGTTGCTGTGGATAAATAAATCTCAAATGGGATTGTTGTTGTTTGTTTATTTGATAGTTAAATAACCAACTATCAAATATGGACCTAAAACGTAAATTTGGAATTATCTAGGAGAAACACGTGAGTTATATGGCATAGTCATCTCCGATGATGCTGTACCGTGCGTATAAATCTCGTTTCGTTCTCCTAGGACAAATAATAAGGAAATCCGTTCACTAACGGTTAGGAGGTGATCTCCGCTCTTATCCTAGTGTAAGGATTGCTTGTTACTAATCATGAGGATGATTCCAAATTGTATGTAGTAGAAGTTGTGCCTTCGGTTTGTCCATCTCCTGGACAACTTGTGTGGATAAATGCTGGCATTGCATTATTGCCAGGATGGCAGTGTTTGCATTCCAAGCGGGAAGTGCTATATAAAGGTAAAATGTAGCCTCAGGTCTCATCAACTGGAAATTGAAAAAAATCGGGCATGCAACAGGGCCAAGTGGGTCGCTCTCATCGGGGTATGATCATTCCAAATCCAGATCGATTACTATCTACTCATGTATGCTTCGGGGCTCATTAATGAATGGGGTGATCATATTCGGTACTAGTCAAGTGGTAGGCCAGTCCTGTGTGGAGGGGGTACAATCTTGTTAGACCCCGGTGCATTTTATCTAGAGATATACCATCGGAAGGTAGTTCCTTACCTTATCATAGTATGGAATCCAATCTCCAATACGTACCTTTACAGTTTTAATTGTAGAACCAAGTATGTTGAAATTTAATTAATGTAACCATTTTGGCTATGATTAATAAGTATTTTTACTCTAGACAGTATTATAGTATCAATGGATGAAACACCACACACCCCTTAATATACCCAAAAGGACACATTAAAAGGCATGGTGCGTTGTAGGTATAACTAAAGCTAATAGAGACTAATATTCATAAGACAAATTTAGATAAAAACAGCGAAAGCTTAAAATAATAACTTAATTAAAACAAAGCTTCAAAAATAAGTCAAATACCAAATACCATATACATGTCTAAAGATCCAATATGTCTCATTAAACAAAAACTCATAGTCTCAAAATCAGAGTACATAATATCCCTCAAAATAAGCCAGTACATAGAAAGAACTAAAGCTGAAATAAAAGAAATACATAGAAGAAATCTCTTCCAAGAAACTCCAAGCTGCAGCAATCTACTGACTTCTCCCTTAATTGCCTAGGGGGGGAAGGGGGAAATAGAGGAGTGGGTTAGACTAAATGTCTGGTGAATGATAGTAATTACTAGAGTCTTTAAGCAAGATAAAGTAAAAGACTCTGCTACAGTTCTAGCATAGATAAGGATAATAAAGGAAATAGGAAAGAGATAAACTGGAAATAAATACGATTAAATATTGCTCAATTTATAAGATAGGTTAACTTTGATTGCTTGCACTTGTCCTTGGTTTCTACTTTCATTAGGCTGAATTCCTAGTCCTATAATTAGGATGTAACCCTAATTCTACCCTTTTGATCGACCTGCTACTCCATAGACCTTACTACGGACCAGCCGCTATATTACTCCCTACACAACAGCCAATGGTATCTACAGAAGATGCATAGAGCAACTACTGTGGATCCGAACGACATATATAGCTCCCTACACAGAAGGCAATGGTGTCTACGAAAGACACCCTTAATAAGCGCTTGGAACTCATATCTATTACTAAGCACCCGCAATGGAAGTCGCACGCGTAACTGCCACCATGCCCATGCTACCTTTTGCTCCACCTATTGGGTCTTCTTATTACCTCCTACGTCTAGCATAAGCGTGCCCCTCATCTCACTTCAGGCTAATGTGAGATCGCTGCGTATCCATAGAAACTATAGGGGAAATGCTGTTGGTACTGGCCCTTCATCTAAACAATACCTAGTTGCACCCCTTATCCAAATCCCCCGTGATTTGGACTTCTATTTGACCAATTGCGTGCCCTAGGCTCACCTTTTTGTCTAACAGGGAATGCTATTTTGTATAGGTCCTACTTTCATCTTTGCTTATTAACTTAGGTAAATTATTTAAATAAGCCTTTAAATTTTTCTCTACTATCCGTGCTTATTAATTTATCATAAGTCTTAAAATAAGCCTTATTCCGTTTTTTTTCTTATTATAACCTACATTATAATCATGCTTATAACTTAACCCAAGGTCTAAGTGTGAAAATAAGCTTCTCTCATCTTTTACTCTTTTTAGTTATAATTCTAAGTTATAACTAGGCCAATCTTTTTAATTTAGTCCAATTAACGTCATAATTAGGCGTAATTTCAGTCTAATTCCATTTATATTACAGTCTTTGAAATTTACATCTTATATTCCTTTATTTTAGTTTTCTTACAATTTAATCCATATTCGCGTTAATCCTATTCTAATCCATACACGAAGAAGAAGGAGGAATAAAATAAAACTGAAAATAGAAGAAAATCCAAAGCGTAAAAAGAAGATGTAAATAACGTATAAATAACAGTAAATAAACTAAAATACTGTAAATAACTGTAAATAAATGGAAAAGCTATAATTAACAGAATAAATTAAAATTATTGAAAAGAATAGCTGAAAATAATTCTGAAAACGGTAAATAAACTACTGAAAAGGCTATTCCAAAAATCGTAGTAAAACTACAGCTATTTGAAACATAATATTTTAAATTACTTAAAGAAATCTTAAAATAATTACAATCACTCACCTCCGGTCCTAAAATTTTCCTTTAGCCTTCCCGGATTCACTTGGAGTTGTAAAATAATTTAATTTATAATGATTTTCTCCTTTGGAAAAATTATTCCGTTTAGGGTCCTTCCTAGAAAGGTGAACCCAATTGAAGAAAACCTAGAATGAGAAAAAGTGTTAGGTATAGGGGTCTATTTATAGGTGTGGAAGTGGATCTCGGACCGTTGGATTTGGAGATTGAATAGGATGCAACCATGTCATAGGCTGAATAGGGGCCAACAGATGCAGAAATGGAGGGACCGGATTAAACTAAAGGATGCAAAACATGTGTTCGGTGTCTGTCGATTCGTTCGAACGAATTAATGTTTGTTCGCTTACCAAAATGCAAGGCGGGTCGACTGGGCGGTCGACCGGCCGGACGACCTGACCATATATATATATATATATATATATATATATATATATATCGTTTATTTTATAACTTGGTCATATTAGCTCGGTTTCTGACGTTCTATATATGGAAATTGACTAGAAAATTACCACGGACACAATGGTGCAATTCCCATGGCTCAATTATGATAATTTCACCAAGTTATTTTATTATTTAATTAATGAACAAATTAATTATTACGGGTTAAATTTCGGGTTGTTACATTCTCTCCTCCTTAAGGGATTTCATCCTCGAAATCTCTAAGGGTAAAAGAATGTACTAAATGTTTTCATCCAATTCTACAACCAACTACTCAATCATCAACCATTCGTCCATTATCCTTAAGTTTTTCTAATGCAATTTATGATACTTATGAAATTGGTGTAGTGTAAATGTTCCTAACTAATGCAAAAGATCAGACGGTCCACTGATTCAGTTGACCTCCTTTTATGCAATCATGTCCATGCCATATATCCAAATAAATGCAAAATTTTACTAATGATAACTGATAGTTCTATATGCATGCTACAAACACCACCCAAATGCAATAATCAAGTGAGAAACGTCCATTTATAGCAACCATGGAAATAAAATAAAAATGCGCACACATTCATATGCATATGCTCTAGTGTCCTAGTTAGGCCGATCCATAAGGAATAATAGTGCCTAATGTACCTATATGCGTCCATAGCATCCACTAGCAAACACTTGCAACCACTAGCATACATCATTCATAACATGTTCTATTAACATGTTTACTTCAAATCCTACCATCCATAGGTTAAATCACAAGTTCTACCCACCCAAAGGACAATGAAGGAAAGAACCTATTCAAATCTAAAGATGGAAAAAGGAATTCTAAAGCTTACCATCAAAAATATGAGTATAGGAAGTACGAATCTTCTCTTCTTCTTCACAAGTGGTGTCTGCAACATCATCTCCCCATTGCACCTTCACCAGTGGAACCCCTTTATTCCTTAATCGCTTGATGTCTCTTCCAACAATCCTCGTAGGGATACGCCGAACAGAAGCTTCCTATTCTACCTCCGCCTCCTCTAACTGACTAGGCTCTACAACCTCCGCCGAGTCATGTAAGCACTTTCGCAAGTGCGAAACATGGAAAATGTTGTGCACTGCTGCTAGCCTCTCTAGTAGCTTCACTTGGTAAGCCATCTTCCCAACTCTCTCTGTGATAGGAAGTGGTCCAACAAATCTAGGGGCTAACTTTCCATTTGATCCAAATCTTATCACCTTCCTAAGCGGGGATACTTTGATAAAAACTAAGTATCTAACCTCAAACTCTAAGTCTCTCCTCTGCTTGTCCGCATACGACTTCAGTCTGTCTTGAGCCATCTTCATCCTTTGCCGAATCAAATCCACCCTCTCAGAGGTCTCCTTAACCATATCGGGTCTAAGTAATAACTTCTCCGTAGACTCTACCCAACATGATGGGGACTTACAAGGTCTCCCATATAAAGCCTCAAATGGTGCCATTCCTATACTTGTTTAGTAACTATTATTGTATGCAAACTCAACCAATGGAAGGTGCTCCTCCCAAGTTCCTCCAAAGTCCAAAATGCACATCCGCAGCAAATCCTCAAGCACCCTATTTACCCTCTCCGTTTGGCCATCTGTCTGGGGGTGATAGGCCGTACTCAACCTAAGTTGTGTTCCTAACACCTCCTGTAAGCTTCTCCAAAACTCACTAGTGAAAATGGGATCTCTATCACTAACAACGCTAGAAGGAACTCTGTGCAGACGGACTATCTCTCGAATATACAAGGATGCCAAATATGAAGTCGTACGCTTACTCTTAACTAGGATGAAGTGAGCACTCTTGGTTAATCTATCAACAATCACCCAAATGCTAGTGTTCCCTTTCCTAGAACAGGGTAAACCATCATTGAAATCCATAGAAATACTGCCACACTTCCATTCCGGCACATCTAAGGGCTGAAGTAATCCACCGGGCTTCTGCTGCTCTACTTTTACCCTTTGGCATATGAGACACTTAGCTATGAATTCCGCCACATGCTTCTTTATACCACCCCAATAGAACATCCTCTTCATATCCCGATACATTTTGTCACCACCCAAATGAATAGTCATACGGGAATGGTGCGCTTCCTTCAAAACTGCTCTCAACAAGTCGCTGGCGCGTGGAACACAAAGCCTCCCATCTCTCCTAAGCCAACCTCTGCTATCAATGGAATAGCATTGGAGATGTCTCGTGACCTCTCCTCGGCTAATCCTATCCATAATGTCAATGAGCTCTAAATCCTCCCGCTGCCTCGAGCCAATCTGATCCATAAGGGTAGGCCTCGCCTCTAATGTTGCCAACAATCCGGGAGTAATGTCCGTAGAGGGCTTAAAATCAAAAGTAGAAATAAACCCCAAGCTCCTCCACTCTACGAACAAAGGACTAAGGGTTGCCTTCTTTCTACTCAATGCATCCGCAACAACATTACCCTTGCCAGGGGTATAGGCTATCTCAAAATCATACGAGGCTAAAAACTCCATCCACCTTTGTTGCCTCAAGTTCAAGTCCTTCTGCGAGAATAGGTACTTAAAAGACTTATGGTCGGTAAAAAGCTCAAACCTCTCTCCAAGCAAATAGTGCCTCTAAGACTTGAGTGCAAAAACTATGGCAGCCAACTTTAAATCGTGGGTAGGGTAGTTCTTCTCATGCATCCTCAACTGCCTACTACCATAACACATTACCCTCTCTTCTTGTATCAACACTGCTCCAAGACCCATTTTGCATGCATCAGTGTATATAGTGAAAGGCTTAGCTCCGTCGGGTAAAACTAACGCTGGTGCACTAGTAAGGGCTCCCTTAAGCTTTGTGAAGGAATCCTCACAATCTACATCCTACACGAAAGCTTTAATTTTCTTAGTAAGGCACGTGAGTGATGCCGAAATCTTGGCAAAGTATCCGATGAACTTCCTATAGTAGCCAGCCAACCCTAGGAAGCTCCTAACCTCGGTAACATTCTTTGGGGCCTTCCAATCTTGCACTGCAATAACCTTGGTGGGGTCAACTGCCAAACCTTCCTTCAAAACTACATGCCCCAAGAAACGAACTTCCTCACTCCAAAAATGACACTTCGAAAACTTAGCTCTCAAATGATGTCTACGAAGTGTGCGAAGGACTTCTTCCAAATGAACAGTATGCTCCTCCATATTCTTGGAAAATACCATGATATCATCCACGAATACCACCACGAACTTATTTAGGACATCCCTAAAGACGTGGCTCATCAAATCAACGAAAGAGGCTGGAGCATTGGTTAGCACAAAAGGCATAACCAACCACTCGAAGAATCCGTCCGGCGTCCTAAAGGCAGTCTTATCTATGCTGTCATCAGCGACTCTAAGCTGATGGAATCCCATGGCTAAATCAAGATGAGAGAAAACCGAAGAACCTACCAACTGGTCAAAAAGATCATCAATCCTAGGGAGTGGATATCGGTTCTTCTTGGTGAGCTTATTTAATTCTCTATAATCTACGCAAAGTCGGAGAGCACCATTCGCCTTAGTGGCGAAGATGACCGGTGCTCCCCACTCCGATATGCTCCTTCTTATGAATCCCTTCTCCAAAAGCTCACGAATTTGCTTGCTCAATTCTTTCCTATCCCTAGGTGCCATGTGCCTCACAGGTAATGCTACTGGCTTAGCATCCTCGATCAAATAATTCCTGAAGTCAATCTCACTCTTAGGGGGTAGTCCCCTAACCTCCTCAAAGACGTCTGAAAAATCTTTGACGACAGGAACTAAATGCAACTCTGATGACGATGAATCAAGGGAATAGAGAAAACTCAACATGACTGACCCTTGCGGGTCGCAAGATACCTCTAGAGTCCTACCACTGCAAGTCTCAAGTCTAATGACTCTCCTCTCGTAGTCTAAGATAGCTCCATATGTGGATAGCCAATCCATCCCTAAGATCATCCCATACCCCGAGAATCCCAAAACATAGGCGTCGTAGTCAAATTCTACGCCTAGGATCAAGATTTTCAAACCCCTACAAACCATAGATAAGTGTGTCGATCCTTCTATGGGGTTTGAAACAATAATGGGGTCTAATACTAAGGATATGTCCAAGTGCAAACAATATACTAGAGAACCGGAGATAAAAGAATGTGATGCTCCAGAATCAAATAAAGTCCGAATGGGAAAATCAGATATAGAAATCAAACCTACGACTGTGACTTTCCTACCTCTGTCTGGAATGCTACCGGAAGGTGCTGCGTCTAACATCTGAATCTGCGCAGCTGGTGCACTCGTTCCCTGAGGATAACTCCTACTCATATGACCGGGCTGCCCGCAAGTATAACACTTACCCTTCATCTTCTCCCTCCAGCAATCCCTGGGCATATGTCCAACCTTCCCACAACCATGGCACTTTATTCCTTTCTTAATCTGCTTTTGAGGACCATCATCTTTCTTCTTCTTCTTATTCTTTTCCCACCACTTCTTCTTTGAACCTTCTGACTTAACCTCCTCTTTAGACTCTCCCTCCTTGACTATATTCTACATAAGTGCCATCTCGACCAAAGACTCATAAGTAGCTCCCGTCGGTACATGAGTCAGCAATAATCCCTGAAGGGGTTGATTCAATCCCTTCGCAAACATCATAGCTTTCCTGTACGGCGTGTTATATCCAAACCAAACTGTGACAGCTCATTGAATTGATTAATGTATTCCTTAACAGACAAACTCCCCTGCTTCAAATTGATAAACCTCTCTGGTTTAACACTCTCTTCCGCCTGAGATAAAAACTTCCTATCAAATCGCTCCTGGAATCCATCCTAAGTAATATTCTTTCCCTCCAACTTGATCACCTCCCACCAATAAGATGCCTCCTCTTTTAGCTGCCAAGCGGTTAGCTGAACTCGCTGCTGACCATCCAATCCCAAAAGACAAAAAATCCTCTTTGTGTCCCTAAGCCATGCTCTCGCCTCAACAAAAGTCTCCTTGCCAGAAAAAGCCAAGTTGGATTTGGAGATGGAATAGGATGCAACCACGTAATAGGCTAAATATGGGCCATCGGATACAGAAACAGAGGAACCGGATTAAACTAAAGGATGTAAAACACGTGTTCGGTGGCTGCTGATTCGTTCGAATGAATTAACGTTCGTTCGCTTGCCAAAATGAAAGGCGGGTCGACTGCGCGGTCGACCGCCCTATTGCCCAGGTCGACCGGTCGGTCGACCGCCCCCTTGCCCAGTTCGACCGGTCGGTCGACCGCCCCCTTGCCCAGTTCGACCGGTCGGTCGACCTGACCATATATATATATATATATATATTTCATTATATTTTTGATTATTTTTTTTATTTTATAATTTGGTCATATTAGCTCGGTTTTGACGTTTTATATATGGAAATTAACCAGAAAATTACCTCAGACACGTGTCGTGTTCGGTGGCTGCTGATTCGTTCGAACGAATTAACGTTCGTTCGCTTGCCAAAATGAAAGGCGGGTCGACTGCGCGGTCGACCGCCCTATTGCCCAGGTCGACCGGTCGGTCGACCGCCCCCTTGCCCAGTTCGACTGGTCGGCCGACCTGACCATATATATATATATATATATATTTCATTATATTTTTGATTATTTTGTTTATTTTATAATTTGGTCATATTAGCTCGGTTTTGACGTTTTATATATGGAAATTAACCAGAAAATTACCTCAGACACAATGGTGCAATTCCCGTGGCTCAATTCTAATAATTTCACCAAGTTATTTTATTATTTAATTAATTAAACAATTAATTATTATGGGTTAAATTTTGGGTTGTTACAATGGATTTTCTATAGAAAGTGTTTTGGTTATCGTAAGGTGAAAACCTGTTCGTGTTTATGTGCGGCGTGGTCTTACGAGATACCTTTGATTTAAAGGTTTTTATAAAGGTAAAGACTTATGCTTTGCTCACACCAGACCCATGTCTAACCCGAAGTTTATTTTCATTTCCTAACTCTTGGGTGCTCAAATTTGAACGGGTAGCCAAGAAGTTCAGGTATTTCACAAATTTATTTTGGAGGAGCTTGGAGCAGGTGGCTTCATTGATAGCTAGTTCTTTTTCTTATTTCTGCTGTATTATATGTATATTGTATCTGTTAGGTATGGATATGTTGTTATAACTGTCCTATGGTAGAATTTGTATTATTATGACCCTAATGTAACATTTTTGAAATGACTTTGTGTGTTGAGTAAGATATATTGCTCCGTTGCATTGTGAGATTCTGTGTTGTTTAGTTTCTTCTGTTCTTTCTTTCTTTTTTTCACCCCTAATGACCCATCTTTCGGACGACTAAATGATCGGCATATGAATACCGATGATATATTAAGTGTCGTCTTTGGTAGTTAAAAAGGCAGATCGTTACATAAAAATTATGGCAAAATCAAAAAATTCAATTAAAAATACTACAATAAAAATCAAGTTATTTTATTAAAAATCGATTTTCTTGTTATTTATTCGAACTATTTATTATTGTAAATAAATTTACCGAATAAGTTCACTATTATTATTTATTTATTAAAAGGAGTTAAATAAGGCTATTAAATCCATTTAATTAATATTTAATTCGTAATTCAATTAATCAATCCCTATATTTGAATATAAGTTATTTATATTTAAAAAACCAATTATTTAAAATTTTAAAATTAATTACATATTCACAATTAAAACGATAAAATTTTGAAATGTTACATACTTCCACCCTTAAAAGAATTCATCCTCGAAATTCCCAAAGGAAGAAAATGTGCCCAATCCCTTAAGGCTTATAAACTATTAATTAAAATGAATTATTAAACTTTTAGAGTCCCTTATATAAAGGAAAATTTCGACAGCACCTCCTTTGAGTAGCTGATCCAAAAAACTACAACTCCTCATAACTTGACCAAATCAATAAAGTAAACAAAAGTCAAGTGGCCTCCAATATGTGGAGCATAAATTCATTAATCTGTGATGCCCCACCTCTATGCTCACAATAACAAAGAGTATTAAAAGAAATATTGTCTGTTATTACGAAGAATAAGGCTGGATAGGAGCGGCCATCCGTAGTTGGGCCTTACACTAGTATTGGTTACCTCGATAGGAGTGGTATATATTTTTATTTTTCATCGCTTATTTATTTACTCCCATCGACATACCCAATTCCAGTATAAAATGAACTACGATGGTTCATAATAGTTTAGGACAATATATATAATAATAACACAGATACTAAAAATGCGGAAAACATATAACAAAAGTTCCATATATATTTATATAATTGATGTCAGTTACAATACATTTGACACAATACATATGATACAACTACAACTGTCGACTCTGGAAGTTATATATACAAGTACATTATCGACTAATATACATGAATATATATCAACCTAAATCAGTACACTGACTACTACAAAATGACGAAGACCACTTCAAAAGATATGAAAAGACTTCATAGCTCAAGTAGCAACCCAAAGCAGAATATCTACAACCTGTAATAACTCGGTCTGACCCGAGTATTAAATTCAAAAGAAAATAATACATGGGTCAGTCTAATTCAAACTCAGTTATTAATGCACAGAAGCAAAAATAAATAAATAGCAAATAGACGACAGTCACAGAAATCTCGTATATCCGACTCCTCGATAAGAGAATCGGATAACGGCATATATAACCCTATACAGTGTTAAACAACAAATCAGCAAATCCAAATCATCAACAAGGATAAATAAAAAGATTATCAATGAAGATAATATGCAAACCCCAGAATTGCCTAAACAGCAATTAACAACAAAATCTAATTATTAAATAAATAATTAGAAACTCAAAATCTAATTATCAAATAGATAATTAGACAATCTCAAAATGTTCAAATCAAATCAAATTTCTGTGTGGCTGCAGTACACGCACGCGTGTACTGCCTCGCCACTACAGTAAGTCAAAACTGCAAAGGTCAAGTCACGTAGCATGACTCAACACACTGCAACAAAATGAACTCAAGAATTAGACTCAAATCCAAATGTACACTGAAACAGTGAAACAACAATGGTGCAACAAATGATGAAGTCAGTGCCAACAGTAAATGACAGCAACTCAATCAATATGATATGCAATGCACATCATACGTGAGGTTCAAGTTCAAAAATATCAAGAGGAGATGACAACAGTGGTTCAGTAGACCACCTGAACCCAACCCAATATGCATATACAACTGCAAATATCACAATGCATCACAATTCAATATGCTATGCACTGTGCGAACTACAACACCAGGTACAACAAAGTACACCTGAGAGGCCAGTGAACCAAAATCAAATTGCAACAAATGAATTTCAAAGTGATCAAGGCATAACCCAAACCAGTACTCAAGAACCAACAACCCAATTAAAGCTGAACAAATAAATGTCAAAATCACCAGACCAAACAACATAATGCAATTGAAACCAGCAATGAATGCAAACAAAACTGGTACAACATGGAAGCAGTGAAACAAGTTCAAGCTTTAGGTCAAAAATACCATCAGGAATTTATATCGAACAAGTCATGACCGAAGTCAATACTCAATGCAAATACAACAGAATCAAAAGACAAGCAAATCCAGATGGCAAGTGGACAGGAAATTCACAAAGAACAAGTGATTTCAACATCAACCAACAACAATTGCAATGCATCACCGAGACACAATCACAAGAATAATAATAATGCAACTGTATGCAAACTGCCTCGAATAAAGTCCATCAAGAAACTGTGATACATGCCATGTATGTACATGCTAGCAGTGGACACAAGTGATGAACTAACATATCACATTATTGCACAATGCAAACTGTAACAGCGAACCATACAACAACAAGCAGATGCAAATACAAGAATACATGTATGCACATATATGAATACGCATACATATCTATATCAACAAAATATCACCATCAATATTACACAATCAAGGTCAGGCCGAAGACCTGAAATTTCATAAAAATCAAGTGACCGAAGTCAAGTGGAATCAAACCCAATGCCAGAGAATTTTAAGCAGCGATTTCTCAAAGGCAAAAATCAAAACCGAGAAGAAGCCGTTGGTCAAAACCCAAGCAGTAATTTATCAAAGAAATTTATCAAATCTAATGCCAGAAATTCGACACAGTAATGACCAAGGGAACCAAAATCAACCCAATCAGAAATCATCTCAACCATTCAATACAAATGAAGTCGAAGTCGAGAATGAACAAGTCAAGTAAAATATGTAAGTGTCGAATTCAAATATACATGTACGAACGAAAATCAAAGCAACAGCCGAAATCACAGAGACGAAATCAATATCGTCAAAATCAAACTCGAAACAGTGATGACCACGCAAAACGACAGTTCAAAATCAACTCGAGAAGCAAGTATCAATGTATACGAATTTGATTAAGTTAGAGAAAACATCAGCTTTGAAACGAAATCGAATAGTCGAAGTATAGCACTGAACTTGAATTAGATTGTGAGTGAAAAATCACTCACCTTTTATTCGACGACCAAGCAACGAGATCCATCTCTCGATCGAGCAAATGAAAGTCGCGGCACCACGAAGTCGATCGAAGCCCTAATTACTGAAGCAAGGGAAACGAGCACGAGCCGCCATTTTTTTTCTTGTTCGTTTGTATAGTTTAGGGTTGTCGAATGAGAAATGAACGAAAGGGGAACGGGTCGAATTTATCACAGCATAAAACAATTGAGCCAAGATAACTTTAAAGTCCACAAACAAGAATAAAGCATGAGCTACAATAAATTTTAAAGCCCGCATATCTCCTTTAACAAATTTTCAAAAGAATCTCAACCGATTAAAATTCCAATAGAAATTAACAAACAATTTAATCATCATTTTGACGATAATTAATTGTTACTAACTCCGGGTTGTTACAAATCGATTTTCAATTTCTAAATCAACTACATACCTCTTTTGCTTTTGATTTTTAGCAAGCAATTTACTATCTCAATGTGAATGCAGGTGCGCAAGCTATCAAATAATGATCTCTTGCTTCACTGTACCTATCTTGTACTTACATAATTCAAAATAGAATCATGCTAACAAAGAAGCAATGAACAAGCTATTTCTATCATAAGCAATAGTAACATAAACAATACAACAACCATATGCAACAAAAGTATAGTGAATACCCTATATTAAAATACTAAGCATCCAATCTTTTCAAAAGATAAATTTAGAAATAAATGCCTGGGTTTTTTTTTCAATATATATTTTCAAATTCCTCCAAAGAGAAACAAATCAAAACCAAAATCAATTATGACAAGGAGGGGGTTCTCCTACCTAAGCATGGTATAACTCTAAAATCAAAATAACACAGAGCATCCAGTGGTATTCTAGTTCCTCCGAAAATAATAACTAGAGTTAACAAATATACCCGGCAAATCTTCCAAATCAAAAAAACTCCCAATCGACCAACTTTAGTCATAACAAAAAATATTTGAAAAACCACTTCACAATAACTCTTTTCAGATATCTTGAAAGAATAACACTTCACCAAAGTTTTCAAAATAATATTTTGATTATTTCTTTCAAAAATTCTTTCGAAATCACTTTTTTTCAAAAAGAACCAGGATTTAAGTTCCGATAAACAAAAACTTTATAAACCGTAGTCTATAAAATCACACTATTAATCAAATTAAATTCCATAAAGGAATAAACTAAAAATTAGCATTATTTAAAATGTTAAATGGCTAATAAACAAGATTTATAATTTTACTTTGGTTCACAACTTTCTGGATTGCCCAAGGATATAGATAATTTCCTAAGTGTACAATTATGCTCATGAGCCTTTGGTTATTACTTAGAAGGTTATCTAAGCTACCTTAGAACAAAATTGAAAGTCGCTCCCCAAATTTTCCTCAACCACACAACAAAGCATACAAATATACTTAAGCCCTTTATGATATACATAAGTCATCCGTATGCTATAACTGATCTGACCACTTGCTCGGATACATAAACTTTACTTCCGAATTAGTATCGCTCGCTTGACCTCCCTAGCGCGGGCTCCGATCATTTTCTTTGATTGGAAACCTCTGTTCTCCTTACATAGCCATATACTATGATAGAAAATCTCAGTATCATATCAAGAATCTGAATCTAGTGTTTGTTATCGAGAATCAAGTGGGAAATCCTTTTTTGGATAGGTGTGAATCATCCTAAAGTTATTTACTCGAATCATAGATCAAAACCATGCGAATAAAATGATTTTAGTATAGCTTACGTACTTAATCTGATTGGTTTCTTAACTACACCAGTCTCTTTCTAAATCACTTTAATTTTCGCTTATATTTTTCATTTATGGCATTTCATTCAATACTAAAATTATTTACGAAATTACTTAATAAATTTTCCCATAAGTTTATAAACATTTTATAAAGACACAACTTTATAAAACATTGAATTAAAAACTTACTCCACTTTTATTTGCTTGTATAATACTCTTCTACATCCTGAGAGTATGTACAAAATGCTAATATTATTTTACTTGTTTATTATTTATTTTTATTTTTATTTTTAAAATTCAAATGGGGCCCAAACAAAATATGGGTCTTAAAACTAAGTCGACTACTTCGACCCTTTTACCTATCCGGTCTAGTAAGCAGCTAAGAAGAGTAGAATATTAGTATCCAAACTTAGTGCTAGAGTCTACTTTCCTTGGACATCCCTAAGGTAAAGATGAGTATTAGTCGACCCAATAAAATTAAATAATTTATGAGACTTTGATGTTTAAACAAAAACTATGGTTTTAATAAAACAATGCTTATTAAAATCTTTCTATCCAATTTAAACCAGTTAAAAACATGAGTTAATTATCTCTTCACTATATAAAAGTTTAAAATTTTCATTTATCAAAACATTCTTTTATCAAAATACCTTTTATTCTAAATCAATTTCCTTTAAGAAAAACCAAGAATTAAATACCCGTTTTTTATTTCAAAACCCTTTTAGAAATCATACTGCATATATTTCTATATATAAAATACCTTTAACAATTTCTTCACTAACACTCGCTTTGGGTTTGTTTGGATTTGTATTCATTTCGATCGCATAATGACGAAGAGAATAATTTACTAAGTGCATCACAACGCTTGCCTAAGCAAACATTCCATCGTCACTTAGAAGATTATTCAGATTACCATAAAACCAGTCGAGCTGTTTTACCCGAAACTATCCAAAGAAAATGTATCAAATTCTGTTTGATATATTTATACTTATAAATACTTCTAAGTAATTCTACCATTACTTTTCTCAAAAATCTTTTTAAAATCATTTCAAGCAACACCTAGATTTAAATTTTCAAAAACCCTTTCTACTTATAAAACAACCTTTATAAATCAGATAAGTCATTTTATATACACCATACTCATATAAAACGTACCTTTAAAATCATCTTATATTATAATAATTGTCCTTTATTATTATAAAATTTTCCCAAATATTTAACCCCTAAATATTTTATCTTCCCATTTAGATTAAATTAAACAAATTAATTAAAAGATGACTTTTAACTTAAAATTTTCACCGAACACCTTACAGTCAAATTGTGAAACTCAATTCACAAGGGGTTTATTTTAATATACTCATAATTCTCAAAACAATAAATGCCCATAAACTGGTCGAACATTAATTAACAATCAATAAACAATAGTCAATGCTCCTAAACTATCCGAGCATGAAAATCAAACAATAATGATAATAAAGAAATATTATCATTAACAAAAAACACCACAAATAACTATATAATTTTGAAAATTATATTTTCGTATGTATAGAATATATAACCCTCCGTAAAATGTTTCATTTATCAAATTTGAAAAATCAATATCGTGTCAATTTGCCTTGTCAAAGTGTTTAGAAATCCCTATCGACACCGTCGCGTCCCACGTCTTGACCAGTATTCACAAACCACTCAATAAACCAATTAACACAATACATTTTTATATCAATAACAAATACGCTTTCGTATATATAATACTCTCAACTAATTCTAGGTTGTCACTTACTCTATCCCTAATGAGTTTACCCCACCAAAGCCAAGGTTCTCACTAAACCTTCAACTTTGAAACCAGGTGTAATGACCCACCTTTTCAAACATCGAAAGTGGGTGTAACGACTCGTATTTTTAACTATTTTAAATTAATAAATTTAATATGAATATTGGATAAAAATGGTTGGAAATAAAAATTTAATGATTATTAATGTAGTTTATTGGATATGAACTTGAATAAATTTTGAAATAACAATTTCGATATGAATTAAAGAATTATTTGTATTAGAATGAAATTTTATGTATTGAATGCGTTTATAATCAATAGCAAGAATTGAATAATAAATTTTGAATTACTGTAAAATGGAAGTAGTTGTTTTATTATTTGAATTCGTTTTAAAAGTTAAATTTTAAAGGTTAAATAACTTATATTTCAACTATACTGATTTACTGGATAATTAAATTTGTTTAAATTTAATATTAGAATTATTTAAATAACCGAATCTTGAATTTAATATGAATGAAAATGATTTTAAAAGTTGAATTAAATTTTATTTAAACAAGAATGAAAATTGTTAACTTTTAAAATTGAATTTAAAGTGATTAAATTGATTTTTGAAATTTCTTGTTTTAATTAACGTGTAAAAATAGTCTTTTTAGGAACTGTCTTTGATTTCGACGAAACCAATTTCATCGGATTTGTAATAGTGAATTATTATAGGATTTCAAGTTTTGTAGCGATCAGACTTATCGTTTGGCCCTTCGAGCTTGAAATGCGTAGAAATCAGTTAAAGAAATTTAATTAAAATAATTTGATTTTGAAATGTTATCTTCTACATACGATGGAATTGGCTCCCGATACCCATTTCATTGTGTTCGGAATGAGGGTATAACATATAGAATGCCAGGCAGCACGCTTCGTTCGGAGTTTGGAAATTTCGCTGGTCATCGGGTTGGAAATTTATATTATAGGCCGCGTTTTGTTTTCACTTGTCAAACCCTAATCTAAAAATGCAGCCGCTCTCAAACTTTAATGGCCGACAATCCTCCTTCTTCTCCTCTTGTTTTCTCAAAATCCACTGATCAAAATCAAATGCTTCCAAAAGGAAAAGTGAAGATTTTGACGAGCTCTACAATCTGGATGGTTGGATCGTCGTTTGGAGTCGAGAGGTGGTCGATATTTGCCTCCGTTCGTTTGCTCAGATGTTGGGTTTTTGAGAGCATTAATTTGCACGCGACTCGGAAGGTGGGGCGCTGGCAGCACGGTTGGCTGAGGGTGGCTAGCGCTGGAGAGGAGGCGGTCGCGGCCTTGGGGCGACATCGACGGCGCTTGGGATGCTGGCAATGGCGATTCTTCGATCTTATATTATAAAAAAATAAAAATATAATATAAGCGACGAAGGAAATTGTGTGAGCCTGGAGAACGAAGATGCATGGGCCTGGGAGTTGAGTAGAGAGATTAAGTTGAGGATTAGTTTAACTTTTAATTAAGCATGTTAATTAAATTTTAATTATTCGTTTTGCTAATTCATTCATATATCGTTCGCAAGAGGTCAAATTCGAGTGTCGTCTTTTGCGTTGGATTCGTATCGATGTTGTCTATGACATGGGATTGAAGTGGAATTTATTTGAAGCTAAAAAAAATTTAGTTTCAAAGAAAGGTGAGTGTTTTAAACGCTCATGAAGTACTAAAATATTTTATGTTAGTTAAATTCATATCATGAAGTAATTTAATTTTATTGACTGTTATTTGGTAATTTAAATTAACATCTAAATTGACATTTGAATTGATTGTTAGAAATTAAAATTGACTGTCAAATTGAAATTGAAATTAAACTACCAGTTAAATTCCTGATTATTGATAACTGGTTAACTGTTGTGATATATTGACTGTTTTGGAATGTTGATTATGATGGATGCTATTGGTTGATATTTTGGATGATTTGGATGTTTATTTATTTTTATATATTCCTGTTATCACCCTGTATATTATTGACATCATATAAACTTTTATCTGAATTATATTCGAATAAATTAAGAAATAGGTTGAAATGATACATACCTATGACACTTTGATTTGTATTGAAATGATATATATCCATCCCTACAATTAAAATTGAGATAACTATTCACTTGGCCATAGGATAGAAAATTATATACGGGCACTGGGCTGGTTAAATTAAATGGTTTTAAATCCTTGGATTTGAATTTATTCAAATGATTCCATTTTATAGAATTAAAAATTGAATCTATGGAAATTGAATTAATTTCAAATTCGAGTTTTGAAATGTTGGAATTGAAATTAGTTAAATGAAATTGTTTTAAAGAATGAAATTTGAAACTTGAAGTTTTAATTGGAATATGATTGGAATAATGGAAATTGATTTGTTTTAAAAGATTAGAACCTTAAATTGAATATTGAAGTTAATTTGATTTAAATGATTTAAATCGATATTCTGAAATTGAACTCGAATTCATATAAATTGAAATGGTTTAAAATTGAGAATTGAACTGAAATTCAAACCATTAAATCGAATTTGAAATCAAAATCAAAATTTATTTGAAATTGAAATTGAAATTAATTTAAATTGAAATCTAAATTAAGTCAATTTTAATTGAATTGAGATTGAAGACGATATAAATTGGAAAATTTGAAATGGAATTAGCTTGATTGAAATTTGGTCCTGAGTCCAGATTGGTTGGAAATGGGAAGAAACAGTTTTGAATTTGAAATTATTTTACTACAAAGTATTTTCCTATGAACTGTTTTAAAATTCATCTTTTTAAATCTCCAAATTATTTAAATTTTTGAATCATTTAATATATAATCTATTTTAATATCTAAACTATCTAAACTATTTTAACTTTTAAACTATTTAAAACTATTCAAACTATGCAAGGTTGGAATGTTTATATTTAAATCGTTGATTTAAATGCGAATTTGGTTAAAATGAAGTTATAACCTAAATTATAATTCGAATTGAATTTTGAAGTAAAAATGACATATCGAAGGGAAATTGACATATTTTAAGTAAATATGATATTTTGAAATGAAATGATTTTCGAAGATAATATGATATTTTGATATCATGTATGAATCGTTTTCGAAATGTAAAAGAACCAACCGGTGTGTAAAATGGCGTTTGGTTGTTAAGAGACTGGGGCCTCTTATTAGCATACTCTGTTAATATTGGAACCACTTTAACAACTGTGTATGCGGAGGGGACTCTAGAACAAAGTGGTAGATTTGGCGTATGTTTGCTGGATTTGAAGAAAGAGAACGATGATGGATAGACCCCGACACTTGTGCCAATTTGAAATGACTAAAACAAGGCGGCTGACAGGGCCAAGCGGGCTAGCTACCCCTAGCGGACATCCGTTCACCAATTTTCTTCTTGGACTTGGTCCATACTATTACTTTTGATGGTGGTTTCGATTGGTGCACCTTGATTTGGGATGACCTCCCTTTGACTCGATAAGGGATGGATGGACGTGGTGGACGGTCGTGGTTACGATGCGTTACCACCAGCCCTGCGACCTGAACTGGTAGTATCCTACCTTAGGCATTGCCTCACGTGCCATGTCATACTCTTATCCCTATATGAGACCACTATGATTTTGGTTTAGTGTTGTCGTGTCACGGTGCATCCCTATCCCCTGACGTGCTATTGGGGCATTATATTCAAACTGTACGACAATGCTTAAAAACGTGTTAAGAAGGATTAATGTAAAGTCTTAACGCTAAGAAAATTATTTATTTTACTGATTAGACATTACATATATAACATATTCTACTATATATAAATATTTTGATGGATCCTTGAGAGATGGAAAATCCCATAACATCTCTTAAGTTATTGCATGCACATTATACACTGGATAGGAGATGTAAAACTCCATCAACATCTCTGACACTATTACACTCTTGTTATATGTGATATTGAATTGACTCGCATAAGGATATTTTAGTCCTGACTCGAGTGTTTTGTCTTTCATTACACTCGGGTCAGCCCTGAGTTTTCAGCGCATTGAAGATTATTTTCTGGAGGACGAAGACAAAGATTTGGTGCATATTATTACTGGTATTATTTCACCACATTGTTTGTTCCTCTGCATTATTCTTTTGTTCTGTTGTATATATAACTCTGATAAATGTTGTATAAATTATAATCAAATGTATAGTATAAACAGCTTTATGAACTGTTTATCTGATTATTATATTTTGTCATTCTATTGCGAGATTCTGTATTTGTTTTATTCTTTTTTTTAATTAACCCCATTGATTATCTGTGTTTCATACTGTTCGAGTTGGACACGTATGGATTATTGTCGATTTAAACCTTTCAAAATGTGGGTCGTCACAGTCGGCACCAAATACATCCACGGTATTCCAATGCCGAATATTC
Organism: Allium fistulosum; assembly: GCA_030737815.1. NCBI lineage: Eukaryota > Viridiplantae > Streptophyta > Magnoliopsida > Asparagales > Amaryllidaceae > Allium > Allium fistulosum. The sequence goes on along the minus strand of CM060901.1, from coordinate 535,411,714 downwards.
AATCGTAAAAAAGCAGATTGTTATGGTAAAATAAAAAGGAAAGGAAAATGAAAAACGGAAAGAAAAAGAACAAGGAAAATGGTATCTCATAGCGAAACGATGATAGTAAAAGCTATCACTCTAAGATACATGATATATTAGAGTTAAAAACAAACGTCATCAGCCTGGACAGTTAAAACTTCCAGAGCTTACAATTGCCAGTGTGTATACATAATAATATAGCGGAAAAAAAAATACTACGGTAGGTGAACATCCAGCTCAACTCCATGAGCTCCGTGTCCCACCAACGACAACCTGGAAAAATACTCGGTCTGACTCGAGCATTATAATAAAATAAAACCTGGATCAGTTTGGAAAACCACCATGAGAAAGCTCAAGAAATATGGTGAACATATAACAATTTTGTAAGACCACGCCGCTAAACACAGAAAGAGTTTTTACCTCTCCTCCTCTCTCTCACGTATCTCCATGGAATCACTTGAAACCAACTCCATTCATCCTCTCTTCGCAAATGCTATGCGATGCACACAAGTATAAAGAGCTGGACATCCTAGGCCCTATCACGACCTAACAATCGACCAAGTATGGTTCCAGATGATGCATTCTGCCTCGGTAGATCGAAGGTCATGAAAATTTAGGAGAACGTGCTCCTCGACGCGAGCAACGTAACGACAACCTCCACTTCGACCATTTCGCCTAAATCAAAGTCTTGGTTAAACCTTAATTTTCGACAAAACTATCGATCACCACAAATCGAAGTCGCACCATATCAAACTCATATGGATTTGTATATCTCAGCGCTACGATATCAAATGTACTTTTTTGTAATTTTTTTGGAGTGTAGATTTCCTTTTTGATTTTTAAAGGGAGGATTTTATATTCCTGGCTTATAGAAAAAGAAAAAAAGAAAAGAGAAAGCGGAATAAGGAAAAGTAGCAATATTGAATTTCTATGATTAGAGTTATACTTATCTTGTAATTCCCGACGCATTGCTGCATAAAATTTCGTTCGCGTACGAACCGCGAATGACTAAACAAAAGAATGATTGTGCATAAAAATGCGATACGATCGCAAAACAAAAATATAATATGTTGGTTGTCTTATTTTGTGAAATTTCAAAAACACCATCGTTTATCGAAAAATACATCAAACGAAAATTTGAATATTTTCCAAACTAAAAATAATAGAAAAATCGAATAAATTCAGTTAAAAATACTACAATAAAAATCAAGATTAAAAATTAATTTTCTTGTTATTTATTCGAATTATTTATTATTGTAAACAAATTTACCAAATGAGTTCACTATTATTATTTATTAACTAAAAGGATTTAAATAAGGTTGTTAAATCTATTTAATTAATATTAAGGAGTTAAATAAGGTTGTTAAATCTATTTAATTAATATTTAATTCTTAATTAAAATATTTAATTAATATTTAATTCTTAATTAAAATATTTAATTAATATTTAATTCTTAATTAAAATATTTAATCAATCCCTATATTTGAATATAAGTTATTTATATTTTAAAAATCAATTATTTAAATATTTAAAATTAATTAAATATTCACAATTAAAGCGATAAAATTCTAGGATGTTATAGGTCATAGTTTGCGCTAGCCCATATGTTACCTTGTTCTTGCCTCCTAAAAACATAATCAAATCGATTATAAAGAAAACTTAAGTTTAATTTAGGCAAAAAGTGGTTAAATACATCAACTGTGCACTGTACTACTATGTTGGCCATAACACACCTAATCTTCTCTTATTTAAATATTTCTGCCAAATCGATTGCGTAGATTCAGGAATTCTAGGCATTAAAGAGTGCAGGCTTGAGGAACTCATAATTAAGGACAGCGTATTGGGTTCGATCTAGATATCTGATCATCCATCTCGTTGATCGGTCAATAGTTATGTGCCGCATGCGTTCTAAATTGTTTAAATTTTCTGCTTTTATCTTTTTAGTCTTCTTTGCAAATGCAGCAGACAATTTATAAGTAGTCAAACGCTATTCTACATTCATCTCTCTTTCTTAGAACCTGACGACTTTTATTTATAGAAAGCCTTCAACTCGTTGACTTTATTTCGATTATAATCTATGATTTTTCTTTTTCATTGTGAGGCCACTTTACTGTCTAAGCTAAGAGAAGGAGCCAAAACTGCCCTAGAGGAAGATACTTTAAGGGGAGCAATATCAAAGGAAGAGTTTTCTTCTTTAGCCAGTTGACAAACAGCTTGTCGGCTGTAACACCCCTAATTTTAAATAACATTATTCAGGATATTTGATTAGATAAATTAAATAGAATAATAAAAATGTTAAGTGATAAGGGAATTGAGATTTGAATAAATTTAAGTGGTCATGCTTAAGTAATAAATTAAATAGGCATGAGAATGGATTATAACTAAATTAATCTACATAAGGGTATAATGGTAATAAGCTTTACTTAACCCCTTATCCTTACATATATATTCTCTTTTTACCATTTCATTTCCTATTGACTTCATTTGAAAAGAAAATAAAAAACATAAGTAAGAAAAGAATAGAGCTGGCCATTAAAAAGAAAATAAGAAGAGAAATTCAAAGGAAAAGGAAAAGAATTAAAAAGGGGAATCAAACTCGTCTCAATCCACTTTCCTTATCAAAGATTAAGTTGAATAATAATTTCCATCTCTATTTGTTAAATATATGTTTTGTATTTAAGTTTGAATTCGTATATATGATGTTTGATGATGATATGCTTGAGTTATGGTTTATTTAAATTTAAACAAGATTGTTTAAATAATGATTCATATGGTTTTAGATCAAAACTATGTGATATTGATGCTTAAATGCCATGGCAAAATTATATGTTATGCAAAACATGATTTTAGAGTTGGGTTTTAAGTTTGATAATTTTCCAAGCTTTGGAAAGATTATTATGAATTTTTGAATGAAAATATAGCACGTTGGTTTTAATAATTTATTTCAGGAAATATATTAAGAATTTGGATTTGAAATTTTAATATGTTAGATAACATGATCAAAGTAAATTTCTGTGATTTTTGGGGATTTTTCTTAAGATATTTGTTATACAAAATAAATTATTTTGAGAAGAGGATCAAAATGATTTACATATAAATAAAGAGGAAGGTTTTATTTGCAAAAGTTTAAGTTTGATACTTATCCAAAATAAAAGGCGGTTAGTCTTGAAAAGCATGGGAAAAGTAAAGGCAACCAATAAGAAATTTACATGTAGGCGGGTTAGTTTATATAAGTTACTTGATTTAGTATTTAACCTAGAAAAATAGGTTTCGACTCTATTTAGAGTACCTTTCATCCCTTACCTTTCGCCTTCAACTATGTCGAAACCCTATTAAGATAAATTCAATACACGGGTATCATCGAGGTGATACGTAGTGGATTGGAGAAAGGCGAAAGGTATGGTGTCGAAAGCATAGCTTCCGATGGGGTCGTTACCTCGGTTTGTTTTGAAAAGATAAGCGACTGCCTTTGTTTTACTAAGCTTTCGACTTAGTCGATACGAATGTTTTTGAAAGAAGTTTATAATGGCTTTCGAAGGGGTTTCCATGTTTGTTTTAAAAGGACAATGAGTTTTGAAGGAGTTCCTTTAATTGTAAATCAATGCTTTTAAAAGAAAGGGTTCGGACCTAGTCGAAGCCCTGCCACCGATTCTAGTGCCTTTCAAGTGTATTAAAGTCGTCAATACTGTAGAAAGGTATTGTTTGTTTTAAAGCTATATTAAGCGACTTTCTAAATGCTTTCGAAAGGGTTATGGGTTTCGAAGGTAATGGTTTCGAAAGGGGTTTCAAAGCTATCCTTCAATATTTTAAATGTAGGCTTTCGACTCTGTCGAAAGTGATGGTATCGATGCCATCATAAATTCTCCAATATTTTTATATAATAAAGATTGGTTTCGAAAGAGATACTTTCACTTATGTTTACTTTGATCCAAATGATATTTTAAAAGATAAACCAAATGATGTCGAAAGGGGGACTTTCAATGCTTTAGGAAGAGATACTCCCAATGGTTTCGACGCTATGCTTCTAATAATTAATAAGCAACACTTTATTATAGTTGAAAGTTTTCGAAAGAAGGATTTTAAAGTGTTTTTAATGGCAGAAGCCTAATGTTTTGAAAAGAGATATATGCTTTCGAAGGAGGCTATCCAGTGAGGTCGAAAGCAAGGTTTCGAAGGTTTCGAAAGTATAGTTTTCAAAACAATTAACCCAATCTTATTTAAAAGCAAAACCATGGCATATTAATAAATAAAATATTTTGAAATGGAACTTAGGAAGAAGTCTACATGGGTTAAAGAAATTAACCAAGTTATATTGTTTGCTTCTTCAAATATGTATATATTCACTCTATAATGAATCCAAAAACTATACTTTGGAAAAAGGTAGAATAACCAGTTGGGTTGACCTAGTAGTGAATAAAAAAAGATATTGGCAGGGGCCAATAGGTTCATAGTTAGCCCATGAAAACTATGTAAAAATGTCAGTTAGACAGGTTTATAGTAAGCCAATGAAAACTATATCCAGATAAGAAAAATGAAATATTGACAGATAGTCAATAGGTTCCTAGTTAGCCCATGAAAACTAGGGTAAAAGAAAGATATTGACTATTAGTCGATAGGTACCTAGTCAGCCTATGAAAACTAGGATAAAAGAAATGATATTGGATTTACCAATAGGTTCATAGTAATCCCATGAAAACTATATAATTGTACAGGGAGTCCTTAAAAGTTTAACCGGTTATTAGTTAGTCCATGAAAACTATTAGGTTAATAGTAATCCTAGAAACTATAATTATGACAGACAGTCAAAATGAATTGGGAATGGGTAATCCAGAATTGATTCAATTTTTTGGCATATCATCACATAATAATGTTTTGAATTGAATTAACCATGGTGGATGCAGTGGCACAGAAAATGGTTTATAAAGGTTTTAAGATACTAGTGAGGGAAAACTTGTTCCGCTAAGCGGTGTGGTCTCACTAGACATCTAAATGATTTGAGATGGTATATTATTATTCATACTGGGCTTAATGTCTAACTCAAATTTTATGTTTTCCCCTTAAACTCTCGGGTAATCAATTGATTTTGAGTAGTTTGAGATTTGAGGTTTTTAGGTACCTCTTAAGACGAAAAAGTTTTCGGAGTCATGCATAAGGCATGTAGTTATTTAAGTTCTTTCTCATGTGATTCCGCTGTGTTATTTTGTTAAGGCAAAGTGGTTTATTGCCTATTATATACTCTGATCACCAAGGGGGCATCTTCATATGTCGCATTTGGAGTATATTGTAATAGTTATATTTTTCAAAGCGTGACTAACGTTCTGGGATTATGTAATAAATGTTGAAATGAGTTTGGAATGGAATGTAAAAGTTGTTTTGAAATTTTAAACTTTTTCCATATCCATGTGTTTCTGGTATTTCAATTTATCTCATTACTGTATTTTGTCACCGAGGATTAATAACTATGGATGACTACAACATCCGTAGCCGTTAGTTTTTGGCCTCCAAGTGGGGAATGTTACATCGGGATAACTCATCGATGTTTTTTAAGCTTCTTAATCTCATCGTCATAAGACACTCTGTACAACTCTTTAGCATCTTTTAACAACTTCTCTAAACTAGGTACCCTCTCTTTTGAAGATTTTAACTCAGCCTTATGAATTTCTATCTTTTTATTTGTTGTGTCGTACTTATTAATACAATCATATTGCTTAAGTAAAGCTTTCGATGATTCATCAAGCTTTTTCATTAAATTTTGAATATCCTTTTCCATCCTCTTCCTTTCCATGACTAGCTGGAGAGAATCGTCATCCAAAATCTCCATATCACCTCCGACATCTTCGCATGCCTCAGAAATGTTAACTAGAGTTAGTTTATATGTCGATGGAAAACCAAGTTCTGCATCACATAGAAGATAAAGCAATTAAACAAAAAAGGAGTGCATTCAAAAACAAAAGCAGTTTTATTAAATTAAACGATGTTATCCAATACATGTTATACATATTGCTACGACTACCGATGGTTAAGTATGTTCTTAAACCTTAACAAGTGAGGATACCCTAAATGGAGCAGTTCGTCCCCTAAGGAAGGACCCCATTTTCAAAGTACAAAATCATAAAGTGTATTCCTCTTATGAATAACTTGTGTAATTCTGAATAGGTGTCCTTAGGATCCCCTCTTTAATTACATAATAGACTTTTCCGGCTTAATTTCTCTCGAACAAACGAAAGCATTTGTCCTTGATAATCTTTCTATAGTATTTTTCTAAACTTTCAACATACCTCTTTAAATGTTGAACACGGTCATCTTCTTTAAATTGCTCTAATAAAAGAGGTTTTACAACAATAACAATCCCTACCAAAAAGGAAAAGAATATTAATTTAAATGTGTTGCTATATCTAATAAGAACACCAAAAAATAGTAATTATAGTAGTGTGTAAACAGAAAAACTAAGATCAAACATTTAAGTGCCCAAATCCATTTATCATTTACAAAGTTTTCACAAAGGCCATCATAATAGCAACGAAAAATATTACAATATCCAAAAAAATATTATTTAAATTTCGCAAATCCTAAGAAACAAATAAAAATAATAATGTCAGGGTTCAAAGATTTGCTTCAACAGAACGAGAGGCCTCATTGGCATAGTCAACATTAGTGTTAAGTGCAGCATTATAGTTATCCTCAAAATCAGAATTGTCCGATAACTCTTATATAAAAGCCGATGGGGAAGCTCCGTTGTGTTCCTTAGCCTATAACATGCAACAATGTTCTTGAGAAAACATAATAAGTTTGGGATAAGGCAAGAACTCTAAGGTCAATTCTGCATTTGGGTTATCGAGATGTTCCACGAAAAACTTTCTTAACTTGTACATAAATCTTATGAAGAACATTGAAAGCAGTGGCTTCAGCATCTTTTATCTTTTTGGCCAATTTCTTTCCATCTGCTTCCCTTTCTTCTTTTCTTCCGTAAGAGCGTCCTCCACCATTGTTTCATGCAACCCCATCTCCACGTATTCTCATTAAGCTCATTGAGCTGTTTTTTTGTAGCTCTCTTCTCTTTGGCCCTTAGTCTCAATGTTGAGTGCGGACACATTCAAATCTTCCTTAATCTTTTGAACCTCAGCTTGTGCCTTAACTAACGTAGGCTTGGAAGTTTACACTTGGCGATGTAACTCCATGGCCATAACATACCCTTGTAAGAATTTTTGAAAAATATGTAAATAAAAATATACAATATAAACGCCATATATAGAACTATGTAACAATTTCATAATTATAAACTAAATTAGTACACGAGACAATCTCTTATGGAGATTCTAGAATAACTACACGATAGGTGGTTCTAAAGAAGAAAGAGGCACATGAGATGGTGGAAAAGAAATGAGTACTAAGACATCATCAATCATTAGATAATCCATCTTCTCAGCTAAGGTGGACGTTGACCATCTTTTAGAAGAGGTAAGAAGCGTCGAAAAGCCGGGAGAATGTTGAGGGGAGTCATAAATACGGCAGCAGTAGTGGCAGAAGACACAGGAGGAGGAAGAAGAGGAGAAGGATCACCTTTGGGTAACCCACTCCTACTATCATGCATAAGAGAATCATTCTTTTATTTCTTGTGTGGCTTCCTTAACTTTAAAGCATCAATATTTGAGACGTTGTGCAAGTACAGTTAAAATACATACATATTTAAGAACATATGTGAGTATAAAAAAGAAATAAATAAGATAAGATCGACAATCACTCGAAAACATATGGAAATATGCATATATCACAACAAATGTACAATAATATGTTCATATAACAAAGAAGTATACCTTAAAGCGTAGAAGTGTGGAAGACATAAATGGACACCGAGTGCGAGAAGTGATGTTATTGGCCTAAAAAACCGTGCTACGTAGCAATGCTTCAACAAAAATGTTAGAACCCTTATGAATGTCTTTATCAAGCCTAAGCGCATTCGCTTTACGTACCAAAAGTGATTGTCGATCCACACTGAAGAAGTTAGGACGTTTAACTAAGAAGAAAGAGAAAAGAGAGAAAGAATACGAGCTAGCGTAGTATAAAAAATAGTAAAAAAAATTGAAACAATAATAGGAGATTGAAAGGAAGAAACAAAGCTATCTCTATTAGAAACATAAAAAAATTGGTTCCCCACCTCTAAGGTTTGCTAGGAGAAACTAAAAAGATTGATTTCATAGCTTGAACATAATGAAACCCATCACTGGCCATAGCAGTATTTCATAAACCGAATACAAAAAAGCAACTCTTGACAAGTAGAAGCAGTCAAGTTCTTTGCATACATGATGAAAGTACATGTTAGTGGATAATAGCGGATGGGAGATAATTAAATCAGAGAAAAATTTACAATGGTTAACCACTCCCTAATAACGGGGTGAATCAAAAGATAGAGCTCATTTATGATGTGTTCAGATGTTATAGAAACAAACCCTTATGGGGGCAGATGAATGCGACCACAAGGGTGGGGAATCCTAAATGCATAGTTCCTTAAATCCAAAGTGGTTGAGAATCCCCTCTGCTTGGCATTCTTTATAAATGGTTGAAGTTAACTCAATAAAAGTGGAAAAACCCCAAAACAAAGCACTGGGAAGATCATCAGTAGCCATGAATAACTAAAAGAGAAAATGAAATATAATAGGAGGATGCTCTTACGATTAGTTAACAAAAATATACAAAAATTATTCTTTTTCAACAACAAATCTATGAGAAAATCAACCCAGTTCAGGGATAAATAGAAAAAGAAATCATCTTAATGGCTATATCAATCGAACGATCTGTATAAACATTTCACCAAACACATTAAAGACATGAATATGCATCTCGATATATAAAAAAGAAAAAGGAGAATATGTATATAAAAGAAAAGAAAATGATATTAATAGAGAAAAAACTAACTTACATTTTGAGATGGATTGTAACCCGAAAAAAGAAGATGATGCAAAGGAAAGTAAAGCATAGCAGTTCGAAATTAGAATTTTTGAATGAGTAAAAAGGTAAATAGGAAGGAGAAGTGAAAAACTTATATAGTTTTGGCAAAAGAATCCCAGCTCTAAAATTCAAATGGCACGATAATCGGTAACCATTAGATATTAATAATAACAACACTAAATACACTAAAAAAGAAGTGGATTTATTGGAATTGCAAACAATTTGTATGCAAATAGTCAAAAAATGTTTCCATTCTTGAGTAGACATGTGCAAGGAGCATTAAACACGAAGGGATTGACACGACCACTGAAAAAACTTGGTAAGGATATGACAAGTCTACCCTAATATACATTAGCACAAACTTGAGGGACAACTGTTATACCCCTTTTTGCTACTATAAACATATGTGGTGTAGATCTATAATTCAAGCATGTGAAAATAAGCAGACTTCATAGGTCAAATGAGAAGGAAAAATAGGTCACATCTTCGTTAAAAAGGATCTGCACAAAATATGGAATACGAAGCCACACGGACTATGTTCAAGTACGACTAAAATAGTTCACAGTTCACACAACCAGCAAAGCAGCAACGAAGTTGAGTTAAAGGCATTGCAAAGATCTATTCAAATCAAAAGCAAACTACAATAATGCCATAACAGTAAAGAGCAGATTAAGAGATTGTGTCTTCATAAAACAACATGAATGAATACTTATATAAGAAAAAATGAACCCAAAATAAGAAGCTAACTTAATACGATGGAAACAAACTCTATCGGCCTACCAAATAAGGTGCACAAGAAAAGTTGAAACAAACTTCACATGAGTCATAACAGATTCAATTGTGGAAGCGATGCCTCACCCAAAAGGATACAATGGACCGCACTGCCAACTTCGTAGTGTTTGTGATGCCACCTTCATAGGGTCTGCAATGACATCTTGTACCCGAGCTACATCCCCAACCATAAAAAGAATGCATCGACACCTAAAGCGGACTGCGCTGCATTTACCAAAAGAAGACCACACCTCTATTCCAAGCCACATCCATGCTATCAGACTCCATGTCAATCAAGATGCTACAAACAAGCCAAGCGTGGTTTCTATATCAAACTCAAATGTTAAACCCTAATTCCAATATTCAAATTTCCCACCTAAAGAAATTGCGTATACCTTCAGCCACGTTTGCAATCTATGCATGAATCAACAAGCAATGTGATGGATGACATGTGGAAGTACTAAATGATAGAGGAGAAATGTTGGATTAGGGAATTAATAATCCACATGATGTCATAGTATTATAAATAGAAGGGTACTACAACAGAGAAAAGGATTGTTGACAGTTTCTCTAAATTTTATATTGAAAATAATTGTACTTTCTACCATCAAAAACTTGTACAAAGAAGAATATACGAAAAACATTGACCCACAGATGAAGAATTCCTTAATGTCTGTGTTAGTATATTCCTATGTCCTCCTTTTTCTGCACTTTTATTCCTTAATTTTAGTAATAGATTCTCTTTAATTTTACTTGAATATAAATTAGACTTATTGTTTTAACAAACAGTTAAAAGTGCAAGTACCTAATTGTGTAATCATACAACAACATAATTAACTCTTTTAAGGCAAATTTAATACCACTTAAATTTGTCGATTCTAGAATATGGAAACATATAGCACCATAATAGTTTCATAATTAGTTTGGTATTGCGAGATCAAAAATCTCAAAAACATTGGGGGCAGCAGAGGAGATAGCGATGAAGGAGCTAGCTCTAGTCCTTCTGGAGTGCATAGGCTAGGTGATGGAACCATGGTGTCTTGAAGTAGGTGCAAGGGAGTTAATTAATAAGATGACACTTTGGATCTGAATATCGACCAAAACCTAGGACCCGATAATGACTTGGTGAATTTTTTTGTTCTTCCCAATCAACAAGTGCACGTTTCTACTCGCATCGACATCACTATAAGTTGAATTTTTTATTTATATTCGGCAATTATTTATATTTATTGTAACGACCCACTATTTTGGACCATTCAAATCGACAATAAATCCACACATGTCAGACTTGAATAATACAAAACAATAGATTGCAAATAAATTTGGAGCAAATAAAACCAATCACAGACACAGAATATCAGAATAACTCGCAACGGAAATTAAAATAAATAGTGGTTCATGAAGCCACTACAATACATAATCTCAAAACAGATACACATACCATAGTCTAAAAAAAAGATACAACAGAAGTCTAAATACATAAGTTCACAAATACATAAGTAAAGCTGAACGAAATAACTGAAATGGAAAGACAACTAGATAGGTTGATAAACTCCAAAAATCTCAAGATCTAGAAGGTGAATCCAAAGCTGTAATACTCAGGCTAACCCGAGCGTAAATAAAACACAAACACTCGATTCAGGACATACATACTTATACAATGTAAACCAACTCAAGTGAACTGTAATAGAAATGCACAAGTAACTTAAAGGATGCTTGGGACCGCTCATCCTCTAAGGATCCATTAAACTATTTACTATGTAGTAATATTCGATATTATAATAATGTCTAATAGTAAAATAAACTTACTTTTAAATAGCGTTAAGGAGTTACCCATATCCCCCTTAACACATAATAGTCCCAGTAGTCTATCTAGTATCAGCGTACCCCTAGATCGGGAGCTACCCTAAATACTCCACAGGCTATGGCACAAAACACAACTCGTAGTAAAGCTCGATATGGTAGGTGACACGGCACAACAAGGCAATGCCAGGGTTGATATACCAATTACGCATCCAGACTGGTGGTAAGCATAGCTGCCACTACCGCCCACCTCGAGCCACACTCCCAAAATCAAGGGGTGCACCCAATCAATCACAAAAGTAATAGAATGGTATCGAAGAAGTGTGTCCGATCAGAGGAGCTACCTCATTGGCCTGGAATCGCTCCCATTTTAGCCACCTTATGCCAACTCACGGGAGTCGGGTCCACGTATATACCTCAATAGGATCGTCGCCACCATCCTACTTCATTCTAGAATCTCCACCGCGTACACAGTTGTCAAAGTGGTTTTCGGTATCGACAGAGAGTATGTCCATATCCGATCCCGATCTCTTTAATAACCAATCGTTATTATAACCCGTGGTTATAAATTTCAAAAAGGTTTATACTTAATAACCCAAAATATCACTTCTATTTCAAAACCACCTTTTCAAAACCAAATCAAACAATATCATTTTTACTTCAAAAACTAAATACAATATCATCTCTATTTCCAAATAAATATATATATATATTCATTTGAGACATTTAAATATGAAGTCATTATACTTTCAAATCAAATATTAAATTTCCAGAATTATAGCATTTTCTGAGTTCATTCATTTAGTTACAAAATATCAAACCATTGTACTTTCAGAACAGCAGCACTTATAAAGTGTTACGGTAGATATAGTAGTATTTCAAACCATTGACAAATTTTAGAAACAGCAGCACTTACAAAGTGCTACAGTAGGTATTAGTAATTTAAGACATTTCAGTTTCATTTCAGCAACCACAGCACTTACCAAGTGTTACAGTAGCTATTTAGTTATTCCAACAGTTTACTTCCAGCAACAACAGCACTTACCAAGTGCTGCAGTAGCTCTTTGGTTATTCCAAATTATAGTTTAGTTTCAGCAACAACAGCACTTACAAAGTGCTACAGTAGCTCTTTGTTATTTCAGAACTTAGTCTATTTCCAGAAATGACTGCACTTACCAAATGTAGTCTTAATACTACATCATTTCTAAAGTGCTACCAATACTAATTTCAGATTTATTATAAAAATCCAGAAACGTTAAAACTTCAATTTTTAGCCATTTTAACCTATAAAATCATTTTTATTTTTCGTTTCAAAAATGTTCATTTGTATATCCTTTAACTTGTGATTTTATAAAATAAATTTTCATTAACAAATATCCAACTTTAAACAATAATCCACTTATTAAGCCAAAGTGCACTATTTTCTTAACTTTTGTATTTTCACAATTTACTTAATACATTACCTTAAAATACCATTTCATATAATAAAACTAAGTTCCCATTTTATTTACTTAACTTAAAATTTTCCTTTTTAAAAGCCAAATTTCCCAAATTATCAAGTTAAGTCATATTTCAAAATACATTTTTCCCATTTATTCACTTATATATTTTTACTCATAAAAAATCACTAAACCTTATTTAAATCATTTAAATCCAAATTTAAGTTAAAATATCATATTTTACATTTAAAAATACTTAATAAATTTCAGAAAATATATAAAATAACCACTGATCTGTGTAATATTTTCTAACCTAGGTCAAGTGATACGGATAATATATCATTTCAATCCGTAATTTAAAAAGAAAAATCCCGGTTCTATCATTTCAAACCCGCAATCCCAAGTAAATCAAATACAATAAAATCACTCGAGCCTATCATTTCAGCCCATAATGATTTTTCCTTATTCTAAAGTCCGTTCGGGTATGTATTGTTTCAACCCATAGTGATTCTATTCTACAGGAAACTTGCAGTGTGAGAAACAATAATTAAAATAACTATATAGCTATAATATTGTAACAGTTGATGTAACAGGTATAAATAAAATCAGGTTATACATCATATAAATAGATCATAGGCATATATGAACATAGTATATTAATCACTACATATTCACTTGTCATCAATTCACAATTATACAAGTACGGATGTCTAGAGTGAATAACTCACCTCTAAAACTAGAGATCAAAATCGAAACACAACCAAACTTCGCAAAGCACGACAAAGCACGAATCAAAGCACGAATCAACAATGAGTGGATGGAGAGCCAAGGTCCAGATCTTGTAACAACCAAAATATATAACATACATAAGAATATAATTTACAAAAGAATATAAACCAAAACAATGAAAAAATCTAGATCAAAAGAACAATCATTGGCTTAACCAATGCAAGTGGCTCAGCTACAACCCAAATGGCTTGACCATGGTCTAGTAGTGCTCGGCATGGTTCAGATCTAAGGTAAATGGTTCGGCCTAGGTCACTAAATATGAAGAGAGGTGGAGTTACAAAGCAAGTGAATACAAAGAGTCAAGGCAAAAGTGGTTATGGGTTCACATAGGCTCGGCCCTATGGTCTAAATGGCTCGGTCGGGTTCAACTACAGGTCAGGTCGGGTCAAGTGGTGGCCAGAGGTCGGTTGTGAGGTCAGTCACGTGCTAGAGAAGGTGGTGGCAAGGTGGAGGCCGAGGTGAACAAAAGGAAGGGGATGGAATATAGTGTTCGGCTAGGGTTTGCTTAGAGTTTTTGTGGTGAAAGTTCATTATAGTGGCCACGGCAATGACTGGCCAGAGGAGGTAGGGGTGCTGGCCGTGGAAGGTGAAGGAGGAGGAGGTGATGGTGGAGGTCGGTGGAGGTGAGGATAGGGTAGTGGCCGAGCAAAATAGAGAAGAACAAAAGAAAAGGCAAAAAAAAATGAAGAGAAGCCATGGAAAAACACTTACAATATTTTGTTCTCAGGAGAATGAAATTGAGAAGTGAGATGATGAGAAACTTTGTACATGATTTAGAAAGAAAAATGAATGGCTGTAGGAGTAAAATGCACGGCTATGGAAATGAAGAGACTAAGAAAAGGAAAAGTCATAAGTTAAAGTATGTAACTCTAGTCTCTTTGAATTTCCAAGCCATTTATCCAAATAAACCAATCAAAATCTAATAAAAAAATTAAAAGTCAAAACAAAATAAAGTAGAAAAATAAAAAAATAGATAAATGGGCTTAGAGAAAGTAGAAAAAAATACAGAAAAATAATTTATTTTATTGTAATTGGAAATTAAATTGTAAACAAACTCCAAACTTACATTGGGAAAATTCCAAATTTCACTTTTTAAATGATTTTAAAAAATCAAAATTTGAACTAGAATCTATTTAAAAATATTTACAGAATCTTGGGCTGTTACACTCTCCCCCACTCAATTCTTTTTGTCCACGAAAAGGAACACCACACGAAAACAAGGAAAGAAATAAGATAGAATAGCAAAAAGTACCTAAAATAAACAATTTTGGATTCGAAGCACGCATGCTCTCCTCCGTCTCCCAGGTACAATCCCGGTCATCAGTACTCCACTGCACTTTGACCAGATTGACAGATTTCCTTCTTAGCTACTTCGTACCTCCATCTACAATACGAAGTGGCTTCCTCTCGACAGTCGGATTAGGCTGAATATCCAAACTCTCGAGAGTAGAAGGCTGGACAAAAAGAGATGAATCATGCAGATAGCGATGAAGATGCGAAACATGGAATACATTATGCACTCCAGAAAACTTCTCAGGCAAATCCAGACAAGAAGCTATAGAACCAATCCTCTCCAAGATGCGGAAAGGACCAATGAACCTAGGAGCAAGCTTCCCTCTATGACCAAAACGAATCACATTTCTTAAGGGAGAGACCTTAAGGAAAACCAAATCACCTACCGCAAACTCCAAACTCTTCCTACGACGATCAACATACTTCTTCTGCTTATCCTGAGAAACCCTCATCTTCCTCTTAATCTCCTCAACCTTCTCCGAAGCTTCCAAAATCATATCAGGACCAAGAACCAAACGATTACCTGATTCAATCCAGCAAGATGGAGATCTGCAAGGTCGTCTGTAAAGAGCAGTAAACGACGACATTTTAATACTAGCCTAAATTCGAAGATAGAAATGAGATAGATAAAAGATTAAGACAAGGTTCAAAATAAAAGATAGAAATTATACCTGATAACTATTGTTATAGGTGAATTCGACAAGATGGAGATGATCTTCCCAAGATCCTCCATAATCAAGCACACAAGCACGAAGAAGATCCTCTAGAATCTGATTCACCTTTTCCATTTGACCGTCGGTCCGTGGATGGTAAGCAGTGCTCAGATTCAGATGAGTACCCAAAGATTACTGAAAAGCTCTCCAAAACTGACTAGTAAAGATAGGATCACGATCACAAACAATACTGAGAGGGACACCATGGAGACGAACAATCTCCCTCATATAGATCTCAGACAAACTAGAAGCAGAACGGGTAGATTTGACCGAAATGAAATGAGCAGATTTGGTCAATCTATCCACAATAACCCAGATACTCTCATTACCCCTCCTATTCCTCGGCAATACATCAATAAAATCCATAGAAACTTGTTCCCAATTCCAATTGGGAACCTCAAGGGGCCGCAACAAACCAGGGGTCTTCTGATGATCTGCCTTGACTTGTTGACAAGTCGCACACCTACTAACAAAGATAGAGATATCCCGCTTCATACCTTTCCACCAATACAACTTCTTCATATCCAGATACGTCTTTGTCACACCCGAATGAATAGGAAGTCTGGGCCGATAATTTTCCCGAAGTAAATCCTGTCTCAATCCATCAACATTCGGGACACAAATTCGGTTATTAATCCTCAAAATACCTCTATCATCGATCTGAGCACCACTGCCATCAAGACTACTACTACCAACTATGCTACGAACACTCTCCTTCATCAATCTAAGCATCTCATCCTCATCCTGCTTAGCCATGATACGATCCAAAAGAGAAGAAGAAGAAACAACAAGCTAACACAACATCGCCTTCTTCCGACTCAAAGCATCTGCCACAACATTAGCTTTCCCAGGGGTATAGTTGATGTTGAGGTCATAAGAAGCAAGGAACTCCAACCACCTAACTTGCCTCTGATTCAAATCCTTCTGAGAGAAAATATATCTCAAAGACTGATGATCCGTAAAAAGCTCAAACTTAGTTCCCAAAAGATAATGCCTCCAAAGCTTCAAAGCAAAAACCACAGCAAGCAATTCCAAATCATGAGCCGCATAATTGGCCTCATGGATCTTCAACTGGCGATTGGCATAAGCAATCACCTTCCCATCTTGCATCAGAACAGCTCCCAAACCCTCACGACAAGCATCAGTGTATACCGTTAATCCCTCATTTCCATTTGGAACGGTAAGAACCGGTGCGGAAGTAAGCTTGTGCTTTAACTCACTGAATGCAGCTTTACACTTATCATCCCATATAAACTTAGCATTCTTTCAAGTCAAAGAAGTGAGAAGTGCAGCAATCCGAGCAAAATTCTCAATGAATCTCCGATAATAATCGGAAAGGCACAGAAAGCTACGGATATCAGTTAGAGTCCTAGGAGTTTTCCAATCCTACACAGAATAGGGATAAATAAGGACAACAGAAAAGAAAGAATAATTGAATGATAAAGAGGAAAAGATGGGAAAGAAAGGCTTACATTGATCGTAGGGATCTTAACTGGATCAACAAAAACTCCATTACCAGAAACAATATGTCCGAGAAATCGGACTTCATCCTTCCAGAAATGGCATTTAGAAAATTTAGCCTTCAATTGATGATTTCTAGGAGTCTCCAGAACAGATTTCAAATGCGACTCATGCTCTTCCTTGGTCTTAGAGAAGACAAGGATATCATCAACAAAGAATAGAACAAATTTATTAAGCACATCATGAAAAACACGATTCATCAAATCAACAAAGAAAGCAGGAGCATTAGTCAAACCGAAAGGCATGACTAACCATTCATAAAACCCATTCTCAGTACCGAAAGCAGTCTCGGGAATACTTTCCTCAGCAACTCTGAGCTGGTGGAAACCTGTGGCAAGATCAACCTGAGAGAAAACAATGGTACCATAAAGCTGATCAAACATATCATTGATGTGAGGCATTGGATATCTGTTTTTCATAGTGAGCTTGTTCAGCTCTCTATAATCAACACACATCCTCAAAGATCCATCGGACTTGGTGACGAAAACCACTACTGCTCCCCATTCGGAGTGGCTAGGTCTGATCAGACCCTTGGAGAACCAGTCCTCAATTTGATTCCTCAACTCAACCTTCTCACGGGGTGCCATTCTTCTGGGAGGAAGTACTACAGGTTGAGCTCCAGGAATAAGATCAATACGGAAATCAATTTCCCGCTTAGGAGGTAAAGAAGTGGCTTCACCAAATACATCGTGATAGAGTTTGACCATATGAGTTGACTGAAGATCAACAGGAGAAGAATCCAGAGAATAAATAAAGCTACCCGCATAATCATCAGGCATACGACACTGAATAACCAAAGGATTTCCCCGATCATCAACAAGAGAAACAGTTCGGGATTTACAAGAGATAAAAGCATCATGCCTCTTAAGCCAATCACCTCCAAGCAACAAATCAAAAGCATCGAAACCAAGAACATAGAAATCACCACTAAAGCGATGATCAAAATAGAGAAATTTCACTTTCCTACAAATCCTATTAAGGTTTGCAAGACCACCAATAGGATTTTTAACACACAAAGATTCAACAGCATACACAAAAGAAAGGAGATGCTCAAACTTATCACAAAGATCCACAGAAATAAAACTATGCGAAGCTCCAGTATCAAATAAAACACGAATAGGGTGATTAAATAAAGAAAAGGTGCCCTGGAGAGTACCTTGATTATCACTAGGAGCAGGAGCAGGTGCAGGTGGAGCAGGTGAAGAAGCAGAGGTAACAGCAAAAATACCAGATGGCTTGCCATTCTGATACAAAGGACAATCTTTCTTGAAATGACCAGGCTGCAGACAGACATGACAGAGGTTGCTCCTGGTATCCTGAGGTGGAGGAACAGCAGCTCCAACTGAATTAGGGCAACTATTAGCATAGTGTCCCCTCTGATCACACTTGAAACAGGTGATGGTAGATAGGTCGATAGGCTGCCTTTGAGAAGGAGAAGATGAAGATCCCAATCCTGGATGTTTGAGCCAATTATTCTTATGCTGATGGAAATTTGGCTTTCTCTTCTTAGAGTTAGCAGAGGAAGACTGAGATGAAGGAGTACTAGCAACAACAGGACCCTTGCAAGTAGGGTTCTCATAACGAATAGCCATATCCATAAGCTCGGTGAAAGTGCCATGAACATGAGAAATGAGACGATCATAGAACTATGGGCGAGCTCCAGCTATGAACTTCTCATTCTTCTTAAGTCGGGTGTCAATAAGGCCAGGGCCAAACTTGGAAAGTTCGTTGAACTTCTGCTCATACTCATAAAAGGACATGGTACCCTGCTTGAGATCCATAACCTCACGATAAAGCTGAGATTTCTCGGCTTCAGGCATCCGTTTTGCCACAAAAGCCACCCTGGAAAAAGAGATAGATAAGCTTAGGATAGATTTTAAAGAGAAAAGCTGAACAGAACACAAGACAACACAAAAAGATACCTAAACTGATCCCAAGAAATGTCTGCCTCCACAGTCTGAGCTGTGACAGACTCCCACCAATCCAATGCTGCTTCCTTCAACTACCAAGCTGCCAACTGACGCTCTTGTGCATCAGTAATCTCCAAACCAGTAAAAATCCTCTCAAGACTCCTCAACCACTATTGAGCCTCTATGATGCTCTCAGATCCAGTAAACTTGGTACCACCAAGTTGAGTGAATTCCTTGCAAAGAGTAGTGAACCTGATGGGTGCAACTAGCTCGGGAACTGGGGCGAGACCACGACCCCTACCTCTGGCATTCCTACGATTCATCCTGAAAAATCAAGAATGAATTTTAGGACAAAGGTAAAACAGAAAGACAAAGATAAGATTCAACTAGAAATGGAAATCCTAATCAAAGAATGCAAATAAACAAGGTGGATTCGAAAAGGAATGAAGTTAAGAAAATGAGATTTAAAACAAGAATTTTTTTTTATCCAAAATAATCTTTTAAAAATCCTTTAAAATCATTTGAAAAACATTTTATACTTAAAAATACGTTCTCTCACAAAGAAATGATTCCAAGATTGATTCACTCATTCTAGGGTATTTCTACCCTATCTCTAATGAGTTTTTGCTCCATAGGCTAAGGTTTGCCTAAAACCAAAGCTCTGATACCAAATGTAACGACCCACTATTTTGGACCATTCAAATCGACAATAAATCCACACATGTCGGACTTGAATAATACAAAACAATAGATTGTAAATAAATTTGGAGTAAATAAAACCAATCACAGAATCACAGACACAGAATATCAGAATAACTCGCAGCGGAAATTAAAATAAATAGTGGTTCATGAAGCCACTACAATACATAATCTCAAAACAGATACACATACCATAGTCTGAAAAAAAAGATACAGCAGAAGTCTAAATACATAAGTTCACAAATACATAAGTAAAGCTGAACGAAATAATTGAAATGGAAAGACAACTAGATAGGCTGATAAACTCCAGAAATCTCTAGCTCCAGAAGGTGAATCCAAAGCTGTAATACTCAGCCTGACCCGAGCGTAAATAAAACACAAACACTCGAGTCAGGACATACATACTTATACAATGTAAACCAACTCAAGTGAACTGTAATAGAAATGCACAATTAACTTAAAGGATGCTCGGGACCGCCCATCCTCTAAGGATCCGTTAAACTATTTACTAGGAAGTAATATTCGCTATTATAATAATGTCTAATAGTAAAATAAACTTACTTTTAAATAGCGTTAAGGAGTTACCCATATCCCCCTTAACACATAATAGTCCTAGTAGTCTATCCATTATCAGCGTACCCCTAGATCAGGAGCTACCCTAAATGCTCCACAGGTTACGGCACAAAACCCAACTCGTAGTAAAGCTCGATATGGTAGGTGACACGGCACAACAAGGCAATGCCAGGGTAGATATACCAATTACGCATCCGGACTGGTGGTAACGCATATCAGCCACTACCGCCCACCTCGAGCCACACTCCCAAAATCAAGGGGTGCACCCAATCAATCACAAAAGTAATAGAATGGTATCGAAGAAGTGTGTCCGATCAGAGGAGCTACCTCATTGGCTCGGAATCGCTCCTATTTTAGCCACCTTATGCCAACTCACGGGAGTCGGGTCCACGTATATACCTCAATAGGATCGTCGCCACCATCCTACTTCATTCTGGAATCTCCACCACGTACACAATTGTCAAAGTGGTTTTCGGTATCGACAGAGAGTATGTCCATATCCGATCCTGGTCTCTTTAACAACCAATCGTTATTATAACCCGTGGTTATAAATTTCAAAAAAGTTTATACTTAAAACCCCAAAATATCACTTCTATTTCAAAACCACCTTTTCAAAACCACCTTTTCAAAACCAAATCAAACAATATCATTTTTACTTCAAAAACTAAATACAATATCATCTCTATTTCCAAATAAATATATATATTCATTTGAGCCATTTAAATATGAAGTCATTATACTTTCAAATCAAATATTAAATTTCCAGAATTATAGCATTTTCTGGGTTCATTCATTTAGTTACAAAATTTCAAACCATTGTATTTTCAGAACAGCATCACTTATAAAGTGTTACGGTAGATATAGTAGTATTTCAAAACACCGACAAATTTTAGAAACAGCAGCACTTACAAAGTGCTACAGTAGGTATTAGTAATTTAAAACATTTCAGTTTCATTTCAGCCACCACAGCACTTACCAAGTGCTACAGTAGCCATTTAGTTATTCCAACAGTTTACTTTCAAGCTCTTTGGTTATTCCAAATTATAGTTTAGTTTCAGCAACAACAGCACTTACAAAATGCTGCAGTAGCTCTTTGTTATTTTAGAACTTAGTCTATTTCCAAAAATGACAGCACTTACCAAATGCAGTCTTAATACTACAGCATTTCTGAAGTGCTACCAATACTAATTTCAGATTTATTATAAAATTCCAGAAACGTTAAAACTTCAATTTTTAGCCATTTTAACCTATAAAATCATATTTTTTTCGCTTCAAAAATGTTCATTTGGATATCCTTTAACTTATGTTATAAAATAAATTTTCATTAACAAATATCCAACTTTAAACAATAATCCACTTATTAAGTCAAAGTGCACTATTTTCTTAACTTTTGTATTTTAACAATTTACTTAATACATTACATTAAAATACCATTTCATATAATAAAAGTAAGTTTCCATTTTATTTACTTAACTTAAAATTTTCCTTTTTAAAAGCCAAATTTCCCAAATTATCAAGTTAAGTCATATTTCAAAATACATTTTTCCCATTTATTCACTTATACATTTTTACTCATAAAAAATCACTAAACCTTATTTAAATCGTTTAAATCCAAATTTAAGTTAAAATATCATATTTTACATTTAAAATACTTAGTAAATTTCAAAAAATATATAAAATAACCACGGGTCTGTATAATATTTTCTAACCTAGGTCAAGTGATACGGATAATATATCATTTCAATCCGTAATTTAAAAAGAAAAATCCCGGTTCTATCATTTCAAACCCGCAATCCCAAGTAAATCAAATACAATAAAATCACTCAAGCCTATCATTTCAGCCCATAATGATTTTTCCTTATTCTAAAGTCCGTTCGGGTATGTATTGTTTCAACCCATAGTGATTCTATTCTACAAGAAACTTGCAGTGTGAGAAACAATAATTAAAATAAATGTATAGCATATAATATTGTAACGGATGATGTAACAGGTATAAAAAAATCAGGTTATACATCATATAAATAGATCACAGGCATATATCAACATAGTATATTAATCACTACATATTCACTTATCCTCAATTCACAATTATACAAGTACGGATGTCTAGAGTGAATAACTCACCTCTAAAACTAGAGATCCAAATCAAAACACAACCAAACTTCGCAAAGCACCAATCAAAGCACGAATCAACTACAAGTGGATGGAGAGCCAAGGTCCAGATCTTGTAACAACCAAAATATATAACATACATAAGAATATA
This sequence comes from Allium fistulosum, assembly GCA_030737815.1. NCBI lineage: Eukaryota > Viridiplantae > Streptophyta > Magnoliopsida > Asparagales > Amaryllidaceae > Allium > Allium fistulosum. Next base: position 535,388,973 of record CM060901.1, on the reverse strand, counting down.
ATTTACAAAAAAATATAAACCAAAACAATGAAAAAATCTAGATCAAAAGAACAATCATTGGCTTAACCAATGCAAGTGGCTCGGCTACAACCCAAAATGGCTTGACCATGGTCTAGTTGTGCTCGGCATGGTTCAGATCTGAGGTAAATGGTTCGGCCTAGGTCACTAAGTATGAAGACAGTTGGAGTTACAAAGCAAGTGAATACAAAGAGTCAAGGCAAAAGAGGTTATGGGTTCACATAGGCTCGGCCCTATGGTCTAAATGGCTCGGTCTGGTTCAACTACAGGTCAGGTCGGGTCAAGTGGTGGCCAGAGGTCGGTGGTGAGGTCAGTCACGTGCTGGAGAAGGTGGTGGCAAGCTGGAGGCTGAGGTGAACAAAAGGAAGGGGATGGAATATAGTGTTCGGCTAGGGTTTGCTTGGAGTTTTTGTGGTGAAAGTTCATCATAGTGGCCATGGAAATGACTGGCCAGAGGAGGTAGGGGTGATGGCCGTGGAAGGTGAAGGAGGAGGAGGTGATGGTGGTGGTCGGTGGAGGTAAGGATAGGGTAATGGCCGAGCAAAATAGAGAAGAACAAAATAAAAAGCAAAAAAAATGAAGAGAAGCCATGGAAAAACACTTACAATATTTTGTTCTCAGGAGAATGAAATTGAGAAGTGAGATGATGAGAAACTTTGTACGTGATTTACAAATAAAAATGAACGGCTATAGGAGTAAAATGCACGGCTATGGAAATGAAGAGACTAAGAAAAGAAAAAGTCACAAGTTAAAGTATGTAACTCTAGTCTCTTTGAATTTCCAAGCCATTTATCCAAATAAACCAATCAAAATCAAATATAAAAAAATTCAAAACAAAATAAAGTAGAAAAATAAAAAAATAGATAAATGGGTTAGGGAAAGTAGAAAATAAATACAGAAAAATAATTTATTTTATTGTAATTGGAAATTAAATTGTAAACAAACTCCAAACTTACATTGGGAAAATTCCAAATTTCACTTTTTAAATGATTTTAAAAAATCAAAATTTGAAATAGAATCTATTTAAAAATATTTACAAAAGCTTGGGTTGTTACATTTATAGTAATTAACATTACCATTAATATAGTTGTCCATAAAAAATTAATATCCATATGCTAACAGATCATTCAAAAACCATATCGACCGATCGATGAAAGTAGATGTGGTTAATACGCTCGTAAGATCACGACTCAAACGACCATATCGGTGACTTGATAGAGGCATTCAGTGCTCTCCAAAAATGCAGGATGAAACTCGATCATTTGAAATGCTCTTTCACCATTACATCAGAAAGACTCTTTGCTTTCATCATCATTTCTCATGGAATCAAGACTAATCTCTAGAAAATTCCGACAGTTAGAGACGTCCATGTATCGAGGACAATCAAGCAACTCCGATAGACCGCTTGAAGAGACCTTCCATTTTGCCCAAAACCTTTGGATCGCGAAAATTTATACATCAATTGGGCCGTGTCAACACACGCCGTAAGCATCACAATGTTATGTAAAGATAAACGAATCAAAAGACTAGTATATGATGAAGGCTGATCAATGACAAGCTCATCCCGTAAATGTCTGTATCGACTAGCCATTATGATAGGTCCAACAGTGGCTTTAGATGTCTGAAAAGTTACTCAAATGGAGTATCAAGCTAAGCCAATTTGATATCGCTTATCTCCCTCGGAGAGCTCTCCATGATCAAACATTAGCATACTTCATATTTGAATCCACCACATCAGACGACTATCCGAAGAACAGTGGAGAACCGTCCAACCGATGGAGAACGTACACCGATGAAACTACCAATAATCAACTTTCTAACATCGAAGTTGCGTCAATGACTCCTGAGGAACGAACGATCTGCTACGCCCTGAAACTCAACTTCCCTGCAACGAATAACGAAGTTAACTATGAAGCCTTGGCGCTCAAACTTGCAAGAAAACTACGACTGGAAGCTTTACATGTCTTATGTGATTATTGGAATTGAATGCTTACCTCATGGCAATTACAACAGTGAACAACAAATCGCTAGCACTCGACACTCAATTACAACAATGCACTACATAATCATAGACAATCATCAAAGCGATGTTTTAACTCGAGTCTCAAGTCGATTCAGGAGAGGATCGATGCGGACTTCGATAACAAACTGAACAGCAGTCGACAGTCAACAGTTTACATTATCAAGAAGAACGGTCGAAGGTCACAGCTTCCACCGAAAAGACGATAACTATTCAGAGTAATGATAGCAGTATTTCAAAGCACGTCATGTTCCCACAAGACGTGCTTTGGGGGGCAAATGTTATCCTGCCTTTTGGCAAGGCCGTAACACCAAGGAATTGACTAGTAACCAATGACGGTCCATCCCAGATATCAGCTATACACGGGCTCACTACGGATATCAATGAATTTTGTCCGAGTCCGGATCGAGCCAAAATTGATAAGACATGTCAAGCAAGGTCAGGAAAGGCAACGTTCCAAATTTCAAGTCAATCCGAGGTCGTACGCTCAAGATATCGTCGATGCAAATGGAGCACATGGCCTTGAGTTCGAATCCATAGGCAGTAACATGCGTTCAAATCCATGAACCTTCCCCTGCTTCGCATCGATGAAACCCCTCTACTTCGTATCCATCTGGCCTCGAAGCTTCGTAACCATCAGTGAACACTCTGTTCGAATCCATCTGTTCGACTTCACGTGGATTCGCATCCATCAACAAGCGTTCGCTCGAATCGGTCCAGATGAGTCGCTTCGAATCCATGAAGCTACGCTAATTCATAACCTTTAGGTTAAAGTCCTTCGAATCCGTCTGAGAGGAAGTACTTCGAATCCACGAAGACTAATCGCCTCGTATCCATCCAGTACCATTGCTTCGAATCCACTCCCTCGAATTCACTACGTCAAAGCGGCTAGAATCATGGAGTCGACCCAGTCAACTCGGAGTGAAAGGCGGATCGATACGAAGAAGACGCACCACGTCAACAATACCACGCGTGAAGCCATCGATTCGACCCTATCGATTCGAAGGGGATCGATTCGAACAGACCACATCAGCCAGAAATGAAATCTTGAATCGATCATATCTCGAGATCTACAAGTCCAAATGCTATGAAATTTGGACAGGAGCTAACTGGCAATCTAAGGAATGTCCATGCCAAATTTCAGCTCAATCGGAGCAAATCTTGATCGATTCGAAGCAAGGGTCGAATCGATCCCAAAGTGGGCCCGGATTTTCAAAGAGCGGGCATGTGGGCCCCCTCACGTGCCAGAACTGGTCTCCCCTCAATTTAGGCAAAATATCAGCCTCCTACACCTATAAATAGGACCCCTGGTCATTCAGAAAAGGGGATCTGGATTCTGAAGCGTCCAGACTCTGCCGGATCGAGATTTGCATCTTATTCTTACTGTTGAATCTGAATTCCAAGCTATAATTCGCTGTTGTTCGCTGTAATCACTTGTAATCATTGAAAGAGAATCAATAAAATCATCAAAACTTCATAGTGGACGTAGGCGAAACGCCGAACCACTCTAAATTGCTTGTTTGCGTATTTACAATTCTGTTTATTGGAGTTTTTGTTAGATAATCTCTGTTTTACATTTACGTTCTTCATTTTATCTCTTCAAATAACTCCCGAAGAGTGTTGTGCCCATTTTTGGTACAAACAATAAAGATGGAATATTATCCTTCCTAACAACCAAATACATCCAAGAAAAACTATATTTTTAAAGAAAAAAACATTTCTTTTATATATAAAATATAATTCTAGGTAAAATTATTTCATTTACCAATTTTAATACAATACTGTATCAGTTGGTCTGGTTCAAGCATTTAGAAAATCCCTATCGATAATGTTGGCCAAACGCATCGACCAGAATTCTTAAGCCAATCAACAGATCAAAATGCACAATATAGAACATTTTTAAATCACTAACAAATACGTACTCTTATGTACATACATACATACATATATACACGCACTCAAGCTCATTCTAGGGTCTCACTTCTCCTATCTCAAATGAGTCGACCGCACCAAAGCCTAGGTGTTCGCTCAACCTAAGTTTTGATACCATGTATAACGACCTGCCTTTTCCGTACAGTTTAAGCGGCCAATAAACCACACACGACCCACTCAAATTGAACGGAAAGGCGGATAGTTAGGGGTAAAGAAAGAAGGAAGAAGACAAGAAGGAACTAAACAACATAGAACCTTACACAGAATGAATAATCTATAATATACAACAAATCTTTCCACAAAAAAAACTGTAATATATGTATATACAGACATCAATCAGAGTATACTAAACTATTTCAGTTCGGACAATTATAACAACCTGTTGTCAATATTACTGATAAATACAACAATGAATGCAACGAAAAAATAACCATGTATGTGAATAGGTCTTCGGGCCTCCAGCTCGTCTCCTGAAGCTCCAAGCATTCAACTAAACCTGGAAATATGCTCGGTCTGACCCGAGCATTATAGGAAAACAACGCCCGGGTCAGTTTGGTAAAACCAGCATGAGAAATACAATCAAATGGATTCTTAATGTTTAAATAAACCTTTAAAAATAAAGGTATCTCGTAAGACCACGCCATACATAAACACAGACAGGTTTTTACCTTACGATAATCAAAACATTTATATTAGAAAATCCAATGATATTATAATAATGTTTAAGAGTGAAAATAGTAATAATCAAGTAGCTGTGATGCCATTGAGTGTACATCACAACAATACTAAGTATAATAAAAACCGATAAGGCGCGTTCGCTAATTGTGTAGGATTTCCATGGAGGTGCCTCTGTACTTCGAGAACGGTCCTCCTGCACAAGGATCAAAGATATCCTTCCGAAGCAGCATACATCCCTAGTAACTTACCATAGGAAAAAGAAAGCCAGTCTCACAAAGACCAGGTGCATCGCCCCATGCATGCATAAACTATAGGTAACGTCTAGGTGGAGCTGACTACACCCTATGGGTTTGCCAACCCTATTGGCCATGCCTCCTCTCTTGTGTTTTAGTCATTATCGCTCATAAAGCTACGTTCGGCATTTTAGCTCACGCATCGCTACCAAAATAGATCACGGAATCCCATATGGATTCCAATACCCCAAAGGGTTTCGAAATCATACATGGATTCCCACATATCAAATAGATCTTGGAATCACACACGGACTCCCATATCCCAATGGGTTTCGGAATCACACATGGATTCCAACATCTCAATATACCATGAAACTCCTCCATAGAACCGTATATGGTTTCAGAGTGTTTCGATATTCGAGTCATCTCTTACGAGTACACTCTTACGCTTCTCTGGTGCTCCATAAACCAATCGTCGATTTTTAGGAATGCTCAATACCAATTCTTTAGGAAATAATCAGACAATACATAAGAGTAGGGATCACCCTCTAAGCGTTTAGTGGACGGATCTCCTTATTATTTGTCCTAAAAGAACATAATGAGTTTATATGTACTGTATAGCACCACTGAAGGTAACTGTACCATATAATCCCCATGTTTCCCCTAGATATTTCCAGAGTTAAAATTCCATTGATGTTAAGTAGGGAATATTTCCGTACCACCAAAATTAAGAAGGATTGCCTATTTTGGTCAAGATTTGACAGTCGGTTATTTAACTATCAAATAAAAAAACATTCTAACCAAACAAATCATAGGTTTATTTCTCATGGAAAACACTAAGCCTCATTTAAATAATCTTTCATTAATAAAAATCACTTTGTAAACAGTTCGAAATCACTTCCATATACTTATCTCAATAGAATAAGTATATTCACAAAACACTATATTTTCTATATATATAAAATATAACCATATATTTATCTCAATGGTATAAGCATATTAAAGAAAACCATTTCACTTTCAAAACTTGGAAACTTTCCCATATACTTATACTATGATATAAGTATATTTACCAAACACCTAGAAAGTTTTTATATTTCGAAATCATATTTAAATGATCAAACCCAAATGTCATTAAAACGTAGCTAACCCAAAACACCAATCCCTTCCATAAATCTCCTTTATTTTATAAATTAATATCTCCTGTATAAATTTTCAAATCTATTTACAAAATAATCTTTATAAATCTCAAAACCCCATTTATAAAATTTTCCCATTTTGATCTATAAAATCCACATATAAATCTCTTTTTAGAAATCATTAAAACCCAAACTCCTTTTTCTAGTTTTAAAATCTCTTTCCAAATTTATAAATTCCTTTAATGAATTCTTTTCATTAAATAAACCCTTATATAATCTTTCCACTTAATATGATTCCTTTTTAAATAAACAGTTTATTATTTTTAAACACCTTTTTATAAAACAATTTATTATCTAAAAACATCTTAAATAAATAATTAATTCTCTTTAAACCATATCTAAACATCATTAAGTAACTTTAATAATATTTAAAATATAATTAACTAACTCTAAATCAGCATTAATATATTAACAATTTAAACTTTAAACAATATTAACATAATAATAAATTAACTTTAAAACGATACTATTTTAATAATAAAAATAAACTTTTAAAATATTGATAATATAACAAATAGCTTTGAAATAAAATAATCAACTTTAGAATATAAAATAATTAATTTTAAATAATTAATTTAAATAATTAATTTGAAATAAAAATTAAAATATAATTAAAACATTTAATAACAATTATTAAATAAATTTAAACTAATGATTAAATATTCTTAAAAATAACTTCCAAATCAATAATTAACTTTTTAAATTTGAAAAGAGATTTAGCAACTCCAATGGTACTTAATCAAGTCACTATATTTTAGCAACTCCAATTTGAAAAGAGATCTAAGTTATAATCAAGTATTTACATAACATGAGATATGTAAATTAAACCCATAATTAACAAGCAATTGTTAATGTAATACTTAACCAATATTAATCAACTGGAAGGCACAAAAGTGTCTATACTAATATAAGAGCAGAACGTGGTTTATTTTTGCTAAATAAATGTTCAAATTTAAACTATCCAGTTAATAATAGTAGGACGGTGATTTATTCCACTAAACATGGTGTCCAATTTACCCTATTCAATTTATTTTAACAATACGGTGCTTATTTGGCCAAATAGTTAACATCCATTAAGTATAATAAATGTAGTTATGTAATTATCCTATTTGAAATAATTATAATCAGGCACTATTAATTTATCATTAAATTTTACTATACCAAAACTAACCACAAGTTATATCAAAGCGTTCTATTTGTCAGCACGAGTCTAACGCCGAAAACCAGAGGTCAATTAGATTTCGAACGGATGAGATATAATTGTTCAAAGTTTTTAGAACACTTAAACTTAGTTAAATTAGTAATATAAATTTCTCACCATAATATCAAAGCCCAAAGCCCATTTATGTCGACCTGAATCCCACACATCCCTTCTTCCCCAAATCCATATCAATTCGATTTCCCAATCACTAACGTTCACACACATGCAACCGCGTACATACACTACCATTTTCCTTCACCGTTCGACAAAATCCAGCCACCCATGCATCCGTCTTCACCCACTCATTCTACTGCACCTCCTTCCTCCACCCCTGGTACCCCTTAGCTGATCCCGACCCACCATCGCCCAATTAAAATAAAAAACATGAACAAGGAACCCTAATGAGCATGGAAAACAAGCTCGTCCGATTTCCTCATTCCGTTATAACCTACACGACCACCTCCGCTAGAACACCCCTTCATCCCTACACCTCTACGCTTTCATCGCGGCTCACTCCGGTGGCCTCCCCGAACCACCACGACTTGATAGCCGAACCCCATAAGCATAAACCTCGAAACCCTACCTCAAGCTATTTACGACACTCCAATGCACTAATCAAGAATCGGTCACGGTCATTACCTCCGTCCCACTCCAAAGTTGCTCCAGCCATCGCCGCCACCTCCATAGCCGCTCGAATCATCGAAAATTAATTTTTGAACAAAAACCGATCAACTCCTCCTCCCCGATGACTCATAACACTAAAAATCACCATACGACCTCCAAAAATCATGATTCGATGATACTGTCACATCCATATCCTTTGTTCGTCAATCCATGATTGTTGAAAATGGTCGTTTTGTTGACCACTTACTGTTATTTACGCGTATCTCTAAAATTACTTGACAAAAACCCATGAAATTATTTTTAGAATAAACTAGATCCAACGACGAACAACTTTATAGTTGAGAGTTTAGGCTGATATCGAATGATTTGAGAGAAATTTATTTTTGAAGCAAGAGAAGGATTGGATTTGCATTGTCGAGCAAAAGTGAAATCAAGAAGAAGAAGACTATGCTGCTCTCTATATGTGTGTGTGTGTAACCCATAAGCATGATTTCTACACCAAAAGTCTAAATCAAAGCCAAATCAAGGTGGACAAAGGTGGCATGTAGGGTGGAAGGAAAGACAAAGAGGACAATGGTGGCTGAGGAGACAAAATTGTTGTTGTACACATCTTGTATGTGTACGTTGAAGGCAAAATGGAGTTAAGTGGAAAAAGACGGGCACTATGTGTGTTGGATTAGGAAAGATTTTGGTATCCGCCACCCACTATCGCGCCCGCGTACGAATGTTAAGGACGGAAAATAAAATACGATCGGGTATAGAATTGTGACGCGATCACAAAACAGAGATAAAACACACCGGTTATCAAGTTCTATTAAATTTTCAAAATTGCCAACGTTTGTCGTAAAATACGACAAAAGGAAATTCAATTATCTTCCACATTAAAAGCTTTGGAAAAATTATACAAATTAAATTAAAAATACGTCAATCAAAAATAGAACAATTATTTGAAACATAGATTTTACTATATATAAAAATCCCAAATCAAATTTAAATTTAATTAAATATTCAAAAAATCAAAGTGATAAAATTTTGGGTTGTTACGTATCATAAATACAGTACTTGTGTATCAAATACACATGTTCATTTTATGTTAATTCATCTATGAATTAAGCGAAGTATGTGGAACTGTTTTTGGTATTATTAGACTTTTTACTACATACATCTTTATGTATCAATCTGAAGTGTTCACCTATTCTTATGTCACTCTCACTAAACGAGGGCTTTGTCCTTAATTCCAAAATAATTGTAAAAATTATAGAAACTTCTCATTACTTAGCTAATGCAACAAATATCGTTATTCTAATAGATTTATTTTATAATAAATATTCAAAACATTCATAGCAAAATAAAACTACAGTCACTTTTTGTCAATACTAAAATTAATTATTATTTCATAAATAATATTTGGTATGTTTACGGAAATAATTTTTCATACCTTGATTCATCCACTGAAAAGTATTATATGGTATGCTCCTAATATTTTCGCCATTACTATAATAGCGTATGAAATACAAAGCTCCATTCAACTACTTATTATTGGTTATTTATTTCTTTTGCTGTAACTAGTTTATAACTGAGAGTTTTTGATCAAATATCTTTAACTCATGGAGATGAATTCTATAGACAACAATTTTATTTATAGAAAACATGATTGGAATAAAAATTACATTTCCTATTCTATATTAAGTATCTACATGTATTTTATACAATTCTCGTTTTCGAAATCACTTCATGAAGCAGAGTTGACAATTCACACTCTTCATCCTAACCGTGCCTAAGTTACATCCATTCTAGTATGTTCACTTTTCTTTTCTAAATGTTCAAACCATTCAAAGGGAAATCCTTATTATAATCAATCGTATTGAATATAGGATTTCACATTATGCTTTATTTGTTTAATTCTAATAAACTAATTTCATCGAAGTTCTGTACATTATGAACCGCGACTGTTCACCATATAACATACATATGTGATTGAATATGGATCAAATATACATATTCTTGTATTGCGATTAGAGTTTATAACTCAAAAAGACAATACATAGTCTCGAACAAATAAGGACATAAGCGACCAAGTTACGAACTTATTTAGTAGTGTATGGTTAGGCTCTTGCATGGGTAAGCGACAACATTCCAAAATATTTAAGGTAAATATATTTTATGTTTCTTTTTCAATCCTCTATTTATTTCATTTGTATACCTTAACTGATAAATTATTTATCAATTTTATTAGTTACACAAATTTATCGACGTAGATTATTTTATCTTTTTATAGTAAATATTCTTACCATATTAGAAAGGTTAAATGTTGCCATTTTATTTTTCTAATAAGGCTTCCACTAGATTTTTATTTTTCACAAATTTCTAAGAAAAATGTAGAAATATTTCGATTTCTCTAGTAGGCGATATGACTCACTTGTCTTGGGATTCTAACCTTGAGTTTGCTTAACAAATCGTTGGCTCTTAAGCGATGGATAACACTTTATCGGTTGTATCATATACAAGTCTTAACCCATGGTCTTTGTTCTAATCTCAATCTCAACCTTTAGTTTTCTTAACAAATCGAAAGAGATTATTCCCTCATACCCACCATGTCGCGACGGACTAAGTATAGATGTACATACGTTGAGTTTTCTCAATAAATACGTATATGTAACTTACCATGTCTATTCATATATTAATACTACACATAACATCTCTAGCTTGAATTTGCTCAACGATTAGAGAGTGTGCAAGTAATTTATTAACATATAAATGGTAGATGACAACTTTTATATTAAAGAGTCAAATCCTTTAATATATTTGTTTGAGTGATATTGATTTCGAGAATAATGTATTTTTTTGGAAATACCCTCGTGATTCAAGTGTTAGACGATCAAAAATCATGATATATATACTATACGCATGTATTTAATCTTGAAATCTAATTTGGGTATCTTTCCAGTTCCACCTATATTATACATTCATATTATACAAGTTTAATTTATTTATAACCGTTTACAATTTAATTAACTTATATAATATTCTTATGTATATTATCAATTACATCTTATTTAATTAATTTAATTATTATTAATTAAATAATATTTAATTTAGTTGATTTATTTTATCTAAAATTTCTAAACTTATACATTACTCATCTAAACAGTTTTAGATAGTTAATCAGCTATAACATTTATAGTTGTTTATGTGTACATATCAATATATGTACACATTTTAATTAACTAACTTTTAATAAATTTCATTTAATTAAACAATTTAATTAAATATTTTAATTAATTTGAAACTTTTAATTTAACTTACCATAAACAATTTTAAGATAAATAAATAACTACAATAATTTTAGTTATACACATATATTGACATATATGTTCTAGTTAATTATTTGTTTTAATCTAACTAATCATATTAATTAAATTATAAATTTTTAAAATTTCAAAATTAATTATATAATTTCTCAAAATAATTTTGACATTTTTGAATGCATTTTATAACTTTTACAAAATTCTCTTTTATTTTTTAAACTTAACTTTTAAATTTAAAATAACTTTAAAATTTTCAAAAAATATTTGAAAATTAGCCCAAGGCCTAAAATCAATCTGGGCCTTTGTATTGGGGAGAACCTTTGGGATTGATTTATCCTTCGAGCCTGACACTACCTTTATAGACACCCTACTAAATGGGTTGGCTTTGATCAGTTAGCCCTAACATTGCAAATTTAGGCTGTATAGATTATTTTGCTCTGATATCATAGAAGGCCCGACCCAAAATCATTTGGTGTGACCCAACTAGGTACCACATGAGAGAGTTTTACATGCAGCCTGTAACAACCCGAGATTCCGCAATCACTTTGTTATCATCAAATGACGATTTGAATTATTGGCTAATCGCTGCGGAAGTTTTAATGGGTTGAATTCTTTTAAAGATTGTGTTGAAATTCTTTTGATAATTCGTTAAAGGGTTGTGGGCTTTCAAATTTAGTTGGGCCATTCCCTTTTCAATTAATTCGACCCGCCCCTTTAGTTGAGATAAGGGATGTACACGGTCCTCTTTTCATTCCTGGAGCCAAAAACCCTAAAGCTAAATGAGCGAAACAAATGGTGGCTCTGTCTCTCGTTCGTCCCTCTTTCGAAGCTAGGGCTTCTTCAAAATTGAAGACGCCAACCTTTGTGACTCGTTCCATCGATAACCCCAACCTTGCTTTGGCGAGCGACGCTTCTATCTGGTCGAATTCGTCTTCGCTTCGAACAAGTTCGTAGCCCTAAATCACGAGATGATCTCAGCTGGATTGAAGCTTCAAAGCTTCAACTTTCGACCGAAGTGAGGTGAGTTTACTCACATCTATTTCATACTTCAGACGTTGGGTTTTCTTGGCTATTCGATTTCGTTTGAGTATTGGGTTTGATTTTGGGTTGAAATTATTGCAGTTGGTTTTACTCAAATGATTGTCGACTTTGTTCGACTTGGTATTCTCCACTGATACATTGATTTCGTACACTTTGTTTTTGGAGTATTTAGAAACTGCTGCTTTGATACCGGAAAGTGACCCTTTTTCTTTGTAGCTCCAACATTATTTTGAACTGAATATACTTTGTGACCTTGCCTTTGTTCGAACTTAGCACTGCCTGGATTTGAATTTGACTCTGTGATTTTGGCACTGTCGTACTCCATTCTGGTCATGATGATAATTGTATTTCCATATTTTTGTTGTATACTTGTAGTCTGGTTTCACATGATCTTTGCTGAGCACTTGTGTACAAACCAGTTGCTTGTAGTTCATTGATGTCATTTGCTCGCACACTATTTGTCAATTGAACTTGTGGTCTTTGTGCACCTTTCTGGTTTGATGTGCATATGCTTACTGGAACCTGTAGATGATTCACTGTTGTACTCCACTGGTCTTTGCATTTGTACATATGTTATCGTTGAATTTCACTGTTTCACTTCTGGTCTCACTTCACCTCTGTTTCACTCTTTAGCCTCTGTTTACTTGCCGCATTGGGTCATTTATTCCAGTCTTCATGTGCTCTCTGCATACTTGAACTGTCATTGTTTCAGTTGCATGCATTCAGTGACCTTTTGTAGTTGTACAATCATCATTCACTGGTGCATTGTATAACTTGAGCTTGGGTTGTCATTTGGTCTGCATACCTAAGCTTGACACTGTTCACATTTCAAGTTGCTCGGCCCTTGGCGAATATTGTCGAGTCTGATTGTATAGTAGGTGTACACGTGCCTTGTGATCTTCATATATGAGTCTGTTGCATTCATGGACTTAAGTCATTTGAGACATTGGATCTTTGCATTCAGATTGTTTGTTGGTGCCTTATTGCATTTGTATTCTTCCATTCGACAATTGGTTGTTTCACTTGAGTGTACATGCAGTATGGAGTCAGTTTCCTTGTCGTGCTTACATTCTTGAAACTATTTTGACTTCTGGAATTACTTGAGTTTCTTGTTGCAATTTCCAATTGTTGTTGGCTGCTGACCTGTAGCTTCACTTGAGTCAATTTGAACTTGAGCTACCGGCCTTATGCTGGTGTCTTCGTAACATTCTCTATTGATGTACTTCTGGTCTTTGTTTGGATTTGGACTGAGTTTGAGTATTGAGTTGCCTGGTCCTTGCAATTCCATTGTACAATCTTGTAGTTTCTTTGATATTGCAGTCTTCATGATTCGTAGGCTTGAGTTTTACCCATCAAGCTCACTTTGATGTATTTCATAGAGTAACTAGACTGCCTTGAGTCTGGTTCACTCGAGTTGCCTTCCTTGATTTATATTGAACTCGTATACATTCAGTTGGTCATTTGGGGAGTTGGGTTTGCATTTTGTTGTACCTGTACCTGTAGTTGTCCAAACCGATTCTTCTGAAGTTTCAGCCAACCACTTCAAATTCACTTGAGTTGAACCCGAATTCGGGGTTTGACCTTGCGATCATTGTGACTTTCATTGAGCTTTTGTGTATCTCCTGAGATAGTGGCGAGGCAGTACACGCGTGCGTGTACTGCAGCCCTATCTGATTTGACAGTTTTAAATTGATGTTCGATTTGTCGAATTGTTTCGTTGGTGAATTTCAATGTTTTGGAGTTGTATTCTGATTTGGATTGTTGATTTATTGTTTAACACTATTTAGTGTTATATATGCCGTTATCCAATTCTCGTATCGAGAGTTGGATATACGAGATTTCTGTGACTGTCGTCTATTTGACTATCTGATTATTATTGCTACTATGCACTAATAACTGAGTTTGAATTAGACTGACCCGTGTATTATTTTCTTTTGAATGTAATACTCGGGTCAGACCCGAGTTATTTCAGGTTGTAGATTTCTTTCTTTGAGTTGCTGTTCGGGATTTGAAGACTTTTCACATCTTCTGAAGTTGTCATTGTCCTTTTGTAGTAGTCGTGTCATTGTATAGAACGATATGTATTCATGTATATTAGTTGATAATGTACTTGTATATATAACTTCTAGAGTCGACAGTTGTAGTTGTATCATATGTATCGTGTCAACTATATTGTAACTGACATCGGTTATATATATATGAGATTTTTGTTAATCTGTGTTCCGCATTTATATTATCTGTGTTATTGTTATATCTAATGTCCTAAACTATTATGAACTATCGTAGTTTGTTTTATACTGATAATTGGGTGTGTCGATGGGAGTAAATAAATAATAGATGAAAAATAAAAAGTATATACCACTCCTATCGAGATAACCAATATTAGTGTAAGGCCAACTACGGATGGTCGCTCCTATCCAGCCTTATTCTTCGTAATAATAGACAGTATTTCTTTTAATACTCTTTGTTATTATGAGCATAGAGGTGGAGCGTCACAGTTGGTATCAGAGCTTGGGGTTTATGGACATAATATAAAACATAACTTGGATGGAACATATGTTACAACTCTTAGTCGATGTTTTATCTGTGATTTGAGTCAAAACTAAAGTTTTGAAATTTTGATGCAAGTTTTAAATATCATTATTTAAAAATAAAAAGTGAAACTGTGTTTTGTTGATTTGATTGAATTGGGTTCTGTTTATCAGAGTGCGTAGCGGAAAAAGTGAAACTGTCTTCGCTGAGTACAACTGACAATCTTTTTGATTTAAAAATCGAAATACGAAATTGATATGAATTTCATTTGTTGTTTACATAGCTGTAATTATTTTGTTTCTTTGAGAATTTCGAATCCGAATAGAGGATTCGAAGAAATTGCAGCTATGTGATTTTTGTTGAAATTTCCGCTGGCTTTCTTTTGTACTAATCATATATTGATCAGTTTTTTGCTGTTTTGAATTGTCTTCATTGGAGATACCTTCGAATAATTTCTTTGTTCATTTTGTAGTACGTGCACAATTTGAATTGCACGTTACTGCATTTATTTTACGTTGAACCGATGCTAGGTTATGAAATGTATTTTGTTGCCGTTATTTTTGTAACAGGATTTTTACACCAATGCTAAATTTTTGAAGCACGGTGTTTTATGGCATTTTGATGAATGAAAATTCTCTGATATTACATTTGGATGTAAATTGTTTTGATGTGATTTTGACGTTTTAAAATTACTGTCGCTTTGGCTTCAGTAACCGTCAAATTTTAAAAGTGGATTTTCAAGCGGTCATTCCGCAATGCTGTTTTGTGACCGTTTTTACGGTATTTTGAGAAGTACGATTAACTTACCGAAATTGTTACTGATTTACTGTTCTAATCACGTGATTGGAAAATCGTTTTAAAATGAAAATTGTTTTATAAAATTTTAGCAGTTTGCGTTTTCAAAAGAATGAGAAAGCGACTTAAACGATTCAGCAAAATCGAGGACTATGACCCCTTTCTTTTACTGATTCGCTTAACTTCGGACTTGTTCAGTTGAGAATGCGAATTGTTATTTTTACAAAATAAATAAAATTGTTTTCAAAAATTTTACAGTTTGCGATTTCAAAAGAATGAGGAAGCGATTTAAACGTTTCAGCAAAATCGAGGACTATGACCCCTTTCTTTTACTGATTCGCTTAATTCCGGACTTGTCCGTTTGAGAATGTAAAGTGTATTTTTACAAAATACACAATTTTGCACTTTCAAGGAAACGATGAAGTGATTTAAACGATTTAGCAAAAGTGCGGAGTATGGAACCACACTTTTACTATTTCGGTTAATTCCGGACTCGTTAATTGAAATATTTGTCGTTTTGATGATTTTGATGATTTTACACTTTTAAGGAAACGATGAAGAGAATTAAACAATTTAGTAAAACTCGTGGTTATGGAACATGTGCGTTTGCTATTTTTGTTAATTCCGGACTCGTTAATTGAAACATTTTGATGCTTTCGTGTGCTTTCGAGCCACTATGAGGACCTTCGGGTCATTTGTTGGACCTTCGGGTCATTTGTTGGGCTTTCGGGCCACTCTGCGGACCTTCGGGTCAAATACCAGTACTAGACCTTCGGGTCACTCTGCGGACCTTCGGGTCAATCTGATGGGCACCAAAAATTATGTTGAGTACTTGGTAGGCTTCAGCCACTCTGAGATGCACGTGCGGCGAATTAAAAACTCGCCATCTGATGGGATCGATCCAAGCTTTTATGTTGATTTTCTAGTCTTCTTAATTGATTTCTAGATATTTGTTGCTTCCAATTATCTGCAGGTAATTGGATATTTGTTGATATGAGTTCTGATTATCGTTATTGATAATCGGATATTTGTTGTTTCTAATTATCGCTTGTGATAATTAGATATTTGTTGATATGAGTTCTGATTATCGTTTTTGATAATCAGATATTTGTTGTTTCTAATTATCGCTTGTGATAATTAGATATGTGTTGATATGAGTTCTGATTATCGTTTTTGATAATCGGATATTTGTTGTTTCTAATTATCGCTTGTGAGAATTAGATATTTGTTGATATGAGTTCTGATTATCGTTTTTGATAATCGGATATTTGTTGTTTCTAATTATCGCTTGTGATAATTAGATATTTGTTGATATGAGTTCTGATTATCGTTTTTGATAATCGGATATTTGTTGTTTCTAATTATCGCTTGTGATAATTAGATATTTATTGATATGAGTTCTGATTATCGTTTTTGATAATCGGATATTTGTTGTTTCTAATTATCGCTTGTGATAATTAGATATTTGTTGATATGAGTTCTGATTATCGTTTTTGATAATCGGATATTTGTTGTTTCTAATTATCGCTTGTGATAATTAGATATTTGTTGATATGAGTTCTGATTATCGTTTTTGATAATTGGATATTTGTTGTTTCTAATTATCGCTTGTGATAATTAGATATTTGTTGATATGAGTTCTGATTATCGTTTTTGATAATCGGATATTTGTTGTTTCTAATTATCGCTTGTGATAATTAGATATTTGTTGATATGAGTTCTGATTATCGTTTTCGATAATCAGATATTTGTTGCTTTTAATTATCGCTTGAGATAATTAAATATTTGTTGATTCGAGATTTAATTATCGTCTTTGATAATTAAATATTTGTTGATTTTAGATTTAATTATCGCTGTTAGATAATTAAATATTTGCTAATTCGAGATTTAATTATCGTCTTTGATAATTAAATATTTGATGATTTGAGATTTAATTATCGTCTTTGATAATTAAATAATTGCTGTTTTGAGATTTAATTATCGCTTGAGATAATTAAATATTTATTGATTTGAGATTTAATTATCGTCTTTGATAATTAAATATTTGTTGATTTTAGATTTAATTATCGCTGTTAGATAATTAAATATTTGTTGATTCGAGATTTAATTATCGTCTTTGATAATTAAATATTTGATGATTTGAGATTTAATTATCATCTTTGATAATTAAATAATTGTTGTTTTGAGATTTAATTATCGCTTGAGATAATTAAATATTTATTGATTTGAGATTTAATTATCGTCTGAGATAATTAAATAGTTGTTGATTTAAAATTTAATTATCGCCTGAGGTAATTAAATATTTTCTGTTTTGAAATTTGATTATCGCTTTAGATAATTAAATATTTGTTGATTTGAGAAATTTGATTATCGCTTGTGATAATCGAATATTTGTTGATTTGAGAAATTTGATTATCGTTTTGGATAATTGAATATTTGTTTTCTGACTATCGTTTGAGATAATCAGATATTTGATTTATTTTCTTATTATCGTTTGAGATAATCAGATATTTGAGTTATCTTCTGACTATCGTTTGAGATAATCAGATATTTGTTTTGTCTTCTGATTATCGTTTGAGATAAGTAAATATTTGCGATTTGAAAATTCAATTATCGTTTTTGATGATTTAATATTTGCGACTTTTGAGATTTGAGCTTCGTCTTTTTCTCTGACGATTCAGGTGAGTAATTTGATTTACTCACATTCAATTCGTGCTCTGTATGGGATTTCTGCTCTGTTTTTCCTTCTCTTTTAGTTGCTGGAACCCGATTGTTCTTGCTTTAGTTAGTCGTCTGATTTTGATCCCTGATTCCCACGATGTTGATTCTTTTGATTTGAAGCAGTCGAACCTTTTGATTTCTTATCTAATGCTTCCCCGCTAACACTTGCTTTGCTTATACATTCGACATTGCCATGCCCTTTTGGTTGTTACCTTTTTTTCCATTTATTCCCTATGATTGCGTGGACGCAATTTTTATAAGGAGGGGAGTCTGTAACAACCCGAGATTCCGCAATCACTTTGTTATCATCAAATGACGATTTGAATTATTGGCTAATCGCTGCGGAAGTTTTAATGGGTTGAATTCTTTTAAAGATTGTGTTGAAATTCTTTTGATAATTCGTTAAAGGGTTGTGGGCTTTCAAATTTAGTTGGGCCGTTCCCTTTTCAACTAATTCGACCCGCCCCTTTAGTTGAGATAAGGGATGTACACGGTCCTCTTTTCATTCCTGGAGCCAAAAACCCTAAAGCTAAATGAGCGAAACAAATGGTGGCTCTGTCTCTCGTTCGTCCCTCTTTCGAAGCTAGGGCTTCTTCAAAACTAAAGACGCCAACCTTTGTGACTCGTTCCATCGATAACCCCAACCTTGCTTTGGCGAGCGACGCTTCTATCTGGTCGAATTCGTCTTCGCTTCGAACAAGTTCGTAGCCCTAAATCGCGAGATGATCTCAGCTGGATTGAAGCTTCAAAGCTTCAACTTTCGACCGAAGTGAGGTGAGTTTACTCACATCTATTTCATACTTCAGACGTTGGGTTTTCTTGGCTATTCGATTTCGTTTGAGTATTGGGTTTGATTTTGGGTTGAAATTATTGCAGTTGGTTTTACTCGAATGATTGTCGACTTTGTTCGACTTGGTATTCTCCATTGATACACTGATTTCGTACACTTTGTTTTTGGAGTATTTAGAAACTGCTGCTTTGATACCGGAAAGTGACCCTTTTTCTTTGTAGCTCCAACATTATTTTGAACTGAATATACTTTGTGACCTTGCCTTTGTTCGAACTTAGCACTGCCTGGAATCAGCAAGGACCACCTTGCAAGGCTAAATACTCCTGGGTGACCGATAGCGAAGTAGTACCGTGAATTATATGAAGCCAGTAAGCAAACAAAAAACCCATGGGTATTTGAACCCGAGTTTCCGGGAAAAAGCAGATTTGAATTTGACTCTGTGATTTTGGCACTGTCGTACTCCATTCTGGTCACGATGATAATTGTATTTCCATATTTTTGTTGTATACTTGTAGTCTGGTTTCACATGATCTTTGTTGAGCACTTGTGTACAAACCAGTTGCTTGTAGTTCATTGATGTCATTTGCTCGCACACTATCTGTCACTTGAACTTGTGGTCTTTGTGCACCTTTCTGGTTTGATGTGCATATGCTTACTGGAACCTGTAGATGATTCACTGTTGTACTCCACTGGTCTTTGCATTTGTACATATGTTATCGTTGAATTTCACTGTTTCACTTCTGGTCTCACTTCACCTCTGTTTCACTCTTTAGCCTCTGTTTACTTGCCGCATTGGGTCATTTATTCCAGTCTTCATGTGCTCTCTGCATACTTGAACTGTCATTGTTTCAGTTGCATGCATTCAGTGACCTTTTGTAGTTGTACAATCATCATTCACTGGTGCATTGTATAACTTGAGCTTGGGTTGTCATTTGGTCTGCATACCTAAGCTTGACACTGTTCACATTTCAAGTTGCTTGGCCCTTGGCGAATATTGTCGAGTCTGATTGTATAGTAGGTGTACACGTGCCTTGTGATCTTCATATATGAGTCTGTTGCATTCATGGACTTAAGTCATTTGAGACATTGGATCTTTGCATTCAGATTGTTTGTTGGTGCCTTATTGCATTTGTATTCTTCCATTCGACAATTGGTTGTTTCACTTGAGTGTACATGCAGTATGGAGTCAGTTTCCTTGTCGTGCTTACATTCTTGAAACTATTTTGACTTCTGGAATTACTTGAGTTTCTTGTTGCAATTTCCAATTGTTGTTGGCTGCTGACCTGTAGCTTCACTTGAGTCAATTTGAACTTGAGCTACCGGCCTTATGCTGGTGTCTTCGTAACATTCTCTATTGATGTACTTCTGGTCTTTGTTTGGATTTGGATTGAGTATTGAGTTGCCTGGTCCTTGCAATTCCATTGTACAATCTTGTAGTTTCTTTGATATTGCAGTCTTCATGATTCGTAGGCTTGAGTTTTACCCATCAAGCTCACTTTGATGTATTTCATAGAGTAACTAGACTGCCTTGAGTCTGGTTCACTCGAGTTGCCTTCCTTGATTTATACTGAACTCTTATACATTCAGTTGGTCATTTGGGGAGTTGGGTTTGCATTTTGTTGTACCTGTACCTGTAGTTGTCCAAACCGATTCTTCTGAAGTTTCAGCCAACCACTTCAAATTCACTTGAGTTGAACCCGAATTCGGGGTTTGACCTTGCGATCATTGTGACTTTCATTGAGCTTTTGTGTATCTCCTGCGATAGTGGCGAGGCAGTACACGCGTGCGTGTACTGCAGCCCTATCTGATTTGACAGTTTTAAATTGATGTTCGATTTGTCGAATTGTTTCGTTGGTGAATTTCAATGTTTTAGAGTTGTATTCTGATTTGGATTGTTGATTTATTGTTTAACACTATTTAGTGTTATATATGCCGTTATCCAATTCTCGTATCGAGAGTTAGATATACGAGATTTCTGTGACTGTCGTCTATTTGACTATCTGATTATTATTGCTACTATGCACTAATAACTGAGTTTGAATTAGACTGACCCGTGTATTATTTTCTTTTGAATGTAATACTCGGGTCAGACCCGAGTTATTTCAGGTTGTAGATTTCTTTCTTTGAGTTGCTGTTCGGGATTTGAAGACTTTTCACATCTTCTGAAGTTGTCATTGTCCTTTTGTAGTAGTCGTGTCATTGTATAGAACGATATGTATTCATGTATATTAGTTGATAATGTACTTGTATATATAACTTCTAGAGTCGACAGTTGTAGTTGTATCATATGTATCGTGTCAACTATATTGTAACTGACATCGGTTATATATATATGAGATTTTTGTTAATCTGTGTTCCGCATTTATATTATCTGTGTTATTGTTATATCTAATGTCCTAAACTATTATGAACTATCGTAGTTTGTTTTATACTGATAATTGGGTGTGTCGATGGGAGTAAATAAATAATAGATGAAAAATAAAAAGTATATACCACTCCTATCGAGATAACCAATATTAGTGTAAGGCCAACTACGGATGGTCGCTCCTATCCAGCCTTATTCTTCGTAATAATAGACAGTATTTCTTTTAATACTCTTTGTTATTATGAGCATAGAGGTGGGGCGTCACACAGCCTTTCGACTAGCACAACCATCATAGGATATGTAGGGTAAGAGGCAATGCTTCGTCACATTTCACAATGTAAGAACCCCTATCATGATAGTTGTAGGAATCTAACTAGGGACATCCAATGTACCTAGGTGAATGCATTAGCCAACCTCGCTTTGATATCATTGAAGGAACCAGGCCGGTTAGAAGCGGGTTAAATGGGTGAATTTTAAAAAAAAATCATATTTTGGATCTTTGTTAAGTGTATGAAACCTAAATGAATTTTAGATCCAATCTAAAATATTTAAACAAAAGCATATTTTATTTAAATTGTTAAAATTGAGATTTAAATTTAATTTGAATTTACTTGTGTATTATAATGAATATATATAATACATTCATATATGTAATGTATAAGTGAAACATATAAGCAGTGTGTAACATTCAAAAAAAATATAGAGAAAAAACATTTCGTCTCTCTTTCTTAACTTATATACTTAATTGAGGGAAAAAATGACATTATATATAGAGATAAAACCTTTCATTTCTTTCTCTAATTAGATTTATTGATCTATTATATAACATTTATGACAAAATTTATGTCAAAATTATTTATAAAAAAAATTAAAACGACCATGTAACATGTATATATTTAATTAAAGGGAATTCAATCAAAACAATTACAAAGTAATCAATTAAATTAAATCTGACAACTAGGAACGTATAAATTCATTATGAATGATTTAATACCAAATTATATGAACAATATGAATAAATAAAAAGTTTGATGTACAACATGTATGCGATTCAAAACATAGGAACATGGTTAATATATAAATAAATAGAATTGAAGTATTATCTTGGATGTTGCTTATAAATCACACCCTGAAATGATGAACCTAAAGCTTCTAGACTCAATACAATCAATCTCTAGAATTTACAAGTATCAAGAGATAAGAATCGCCATTTTTTTGTTTGATATTTTATTTTGGAATTCTACACCTTAAATGCCATGAAAATTTTGGCTATAGATGATGGGAGAGAGAGTTTTTTTATTAGGATGGAAATGAATAATGAAACAAATGAAGGGAGATTTAGTTTAAAGAAATGATAGAAACCTTTCATATTCCTTCCTTAAAATATTCCCCTTTTAATTCGTTATTAAATCTTAATAAAATCCTCTCCCACTTTTAAATCCTTGGTTGGACATAGATGGTGCCACGTCGGCCCTTAAAGTTTTCAAAATCCCATTAGCATTAATCCTATTTAAATCCAATTAAATGTTCTACCGTTATCATATATCGCTGCATGCGTTTCTAACTTTTATGTATGCATTTTATTAAAAACTAATGACATTCAAACAAATTAAGAAAAATATAATAACTAATATTTCGTAAATATTAATTGATTTAATTAATTTACAATGATTATAAATTAATTAAATCACATGGTTCGTTCGAAGTATTCATCATTTCGGTTGCGCGACTCAAATGTGTAAATTCAGCTAGTGATTAATATTGAACAATTAAAATATTAATATTGATGATTTACATCTGTAGAGAAGTAGTGCAATTGTTGTACTATATGTACATTGAATGGATGATGGTGGTCATCATCCTGCTTTGTCTGAATTTCATGGTCGAAATTTTTATAAGGAGGGGAGACTATAACACCTCATATTTTAGGGTGGTATAATATGGGGATATAAATAATATATTATATTGTGAGATAATAATTAAGTAATATAATTTAATTAGTAAGAATGAGGAGTGACTTTAAGATGAAGAGTTAGGGGATTTAATATGACTAAGATAGAAAGGGATTTTAGCCCAAGCCTAAACTACTACCTCCTACCACTCCCCATCTTCTCATTCTTTTCTCACTCACTCAAAAACAACATAGGAAAGAAAGCACAGCCGACCACATTTTTAAGATGAAGGAGAAGAAAATTAAAGTAAAAGGAAAGAGCTTTCATCACTTAGAAGAAAAGAAGACTAATAAAGTTCTCATCAAACTTAGGTGAGGAACACTTCTTCTAAACCTTCCAAAACTGTTTGGTTTAGGATTTTATGTATTTATGATGCTTTCAATGATAATGAACAAGTTTAAGGATGATAGGAAGTATTTGTTCATGACTAGAAATTTAATGATAATGAATTATGACTTGTTTGGGGTAAAACATGAATCAAACCTTCTCCTATTCACTTGAAATTTTTATGTGATGTTTATAATATTAATTTCAGTATGGGTGTTTAATTTCAAAATTTTCTAAAATTAATTGAATTTTATATAAATTTTTCCGAATTAGGAAATGCTTAATTTAAGGGTTTAATTATATGAATTATGAAAAGTAATTATTTTGGCTTGGAATTTTTATGTGGTAAATGACGATTAAACATATTTTGGTGATTTTTTTGGATTTTTCCCTTGCATTTCTGAATTAATATAAATTATTTCGCAAAGGGAAAAGTTAGTTGCTAATGGAGATTTAAGTAATAAATTAGAAAAGTAATTAATAATTCCCGAAAAGTGAACTGCAAATGCTTAGGTTGACCAATGATAATTTGACATATAATAGGGTTGATATAAAGTAATTACTTTGAATGATAATAAAATAGTTTTCAATTTAATTACATAATTGCCATATCAACATGTGATAGCATCTAAATATCAACATGCGATAGCTAAGTGTTATCAACCTGCGATAGCAAAGTGATGTCAACTTGCGATAGCTTCTAAGTATTCACATGTGATAGCTAGATGTTATCAACCCGTGATAGCTAAGTGATGTCAACTCGTGATAGCTTCTAAGTATTAACAAACGATAGCCAGGTTGTCAACATGCTATAATTAAGTGTTACCAACCAGCGATAGCTAAAGGATGTCAACTTGTGATAGTTCTAAGTATCAACCAGTGATAGCTAAGTGTTATCAACCTAAATAGCTAAAATTACTTGTCAACTTTCGAAAACTATACATAACTCAACATGCGATAGTTAGATTATGTCAACCTATGATGGCAATAGTGAACTCAACATGTGACGGCTAGAGTATGTGAACCTACAATAGCTATATGAAGTCAACATGCGATGGTTAAAGGGAATCATGATGCGATAACTATATGAAGTCAACATGCGATAGCTAAAGGGAGTCAACATGCAATAGCTATGTAATGTCAACATGTGGTAGCCAATGAAGATAAGAAACTCTAAGTAAATAATAGAATTTTTAGTAGCAATTTGGAAGCCAACTTCCAAAGTGATGGTTGAGAATTTCATAGGGATGAAATGGCCATAAAAGATAATAACTTAAAAAGAAATAACTTATTTAAAGAGGGAAAATTG
Source organism: Allium fistulosum (assembly GCA_030737815.1). Classification (NCBI taxonomy): domain Eukaryota; kingdom Viridiplantae; phylum Streptophyta; class Magnoliopsida; order Asparagales; family Amaryllidaceae; genus Allium; species Allium fistulosum. The sequence goes on along the minus strand of CM060901.1, from coordinate 535,363,928 downwards.
AGCATAAGCTTAAGAGTGCTATGATATGATAAGTAAAATCATTTAAGACAATAAAATATAGGTATGAGGCCTTAGTGGCAACCATGTGTCTAAACACAACATTATATTCGGTAACTTTGGTGGAAGGCCTTAGTAGGAATAATTTGTCTAAACACGACATTATATTCGATAATGGTGGTGAAGGCCTTAGTGGCAACCTAATAGTTTGTTCATTATTAAAATCAGAATTTGTTCATTATAAAAATGAGAAACTAAGAATAAGACCCGTGTGACCATTTAAAATGAACTGACTATAGAAACTAGTCGGAATATGTTGTGAAAGGAAATCTCACATTTATGTTGAAATTGATGACCTATGTCAGATTATGATATGATGTTTATTAAATAACATGATGTAATTGATGTTGATTGGAATTGTGAGGGGAAAACTCATTCCATGCTTCAACAACCCCGTCTTGTTATATTATTTGTTATTAGGGCAATGTATTACTCACACCAGGCTTTATGTCTAACATGTATTGTTATTATTTCCTATAAACTAATAGATAATCATTCGAGTAGGCTGAGTTTATAGTATCGGTAGTTAGCTTTGGGAAAAGACGAATAAAGACGAAGCAGGAGGCCTATTTTTCTAATAAAATTTATTTTGAAATTCTATCGTGTAAAACCAGTGTCCATAACTAGTTAAGTCTTCATGTCGACATCTTCATATGTCGAGCATGACATTATATCTATGCTCATTCATATTTTCCTCTACGTGGGAATGAATTGGGTTACTAAAAAATGTAATGAATTTTTTCAAAACCAATTTGACACATTGAAAGATATTTAGCTGCACAGTTTACTTAATATTGTTGAAAAAAACTGATCTTATTTTGTCGTCAAAAAATAATTCTAATGATGATTGCAACATTATTGGTGTTCATTTTCATATTTCAGAATGAGGGATATTACAAGTATCCATAGCGAATAATCTTCTTTGCTAAAGCTTGCCCCTAAGTTTGATCACCGCAGCTTTCCTTGTGTACAACTGTAAGGATCTTCATTACTTCATCTTAGGCGACATACCTTAGTAATAGGGTAGTAATAGGGTAGAAAATCCTCTCTTGTACAACATTCCTTGCATAACAAGTGAGGTACTTTACGCATGAGCTTTCGTCTTTTATTTCTTCTATTCAGGAGAGTCCCCTTTAGCAAGTAATCTTTAATTGAACTCATCCACGACTTCTTCTCTTCTTTAGGTTCCAATATCTAACCAATATCCATCTCGTCAATGCCGGGAGTCATCAAAACCTCTATTGGCACCATTCCCTAAAATTGAGCATCCTCGGAACTCGCTAACTTGGCTAATGAATCAGCATCTTTATTCTCTTCTCTAGGGATTGCGATATCGTGTAGTGCACAATATCGCCTAATAGTTCCAACACCTTCGATGGGTAACGGGTCAACCTTGCACCCTTAGCCAAAAATTATTTTTTCACTTGGAAAACCACCATTTGAGAGTCGCTGAAGATATGCAATGTCTCAGCTCCTAAATCTTTTGCTATCTTGAGAGTCACTGGATATACTACAATTTAACTTCATTGTTTGTCGTTTAGAACTCTAGCTTCTAAGTGTAGTATCCATTGTCCTTTTGGGGTTATAAAAACAACTCATGCCCTGTAATCATGTTCATTGGAGACTCTGTCTATATACAACTTCCAATATGTAAGTTGGACCAATTCTTCTTCCACTTCATCATCCTGGATGGCAAATTCAGAAATGAAGTCTGCCAATGCTTGTCCTCGAATCGCCTTCTTAGAATAGTAAGTTATATCGTATTAGCTCAACTCGATATTCCACTTTATCAATCTTCTTAAAGTCTAGGGTCCATGTAACACTTGTCTAGGTTGTTGATAGTTAACACCTTTATTGGATGAGACTGGAAGTATGGCCTCAACTTCCTCGATGAAATCAGCAAATAGTACGTTAATTTCTCTAACTTTGGATAGGTCCTTTCCGCTTCAGTAAACCGTTTGCTGATATTGTAAACCAACCTTTGGATCTTGCACTTCTCACATACCAAAGTTGCACTCGGTATGTGAGTTGATAATGCTAAATAGACGTGCAGATCTTCTCCTTCCAAAGGCTTGGATAGTATCGGTGGTTTCCTTATATGTTCTAATAGATTCTCAAATGCAGCCGCATATTTGTCTGTCTATCAGAACTTTCCTTTTTCCTTCTTGAGAGCATAAAAGAACAGTATACACTTGTTAGTCGCCTTCGAGATGATTTGACTCAATGCTATGACCTTACAGTTCAAGCTTTGCATTTCCCTCCTTGTCGTTGTGTTAGTAATCAGTTTCGATGCTTTGATTTGTACTGTATAAACTTCAATGCCCCATGAATTTACAATGAAACCCAAAAACTTACCCGACACGACTTTGAAAGAACACTTTACTGGATTCATCTTCCTTCCATACTTTTGAAGTATATCAAATACCTTGGAAAGGTTGCCCATGTGATCAACCGATCATCGTGGCTTCACGAGAATATCATCCATGTAGACTTCCATAGTCCATTCAATCTTATCTTTAAACATTATGTTCCCCAAGCATTGGTAAGTAGCTCTAGTGTTCAGACCGAAGGACATGATTCTTTAGTAGTACAGCCCTAAATTTGTGATAAAACTCATATTCTCTTGATTAGGGACGTGCATCACAATCTAGTTGTAGTCGGAGTACACATTCATAAAGGATATCAGTTCTTGGTCGGTCGTTCCATCCACAAGTGGGTGGATTCGTGGTCGAGGGAAGTAGTCTTTAGGGCATGCCTTATTCAAGTCCAAATACTCAATGCACGTCCGACATTTTCCATTTTCCTTTTTGACTAACACTGGATTTGATACCCACTCTAGCTACAGTGGGTCGAGGATAAAGCCAGTGCCTTCAACTTATTTATTTTTCTTTCAATACAGCGGGTCATTTCGGTTCTAGACTATGCCTCTTTTGCTTCACAAGAGGGTAACTTGGGTTGGAATTCAGCGCATGACACGCAACTTTAGCCAATATCCCACACGTATTAGAATGCGTCCAAGCAAATACGTCCATGTTCTCCTAGAGAAATCCTACCAACTCCTTCCTCATCTTCAAGCTGAGTTGAGATTCGATCTAGAGAACCTTTGTAGGATCATCATCTTCAATTGGGGCATCAATAATCAGCTCCACCAGGGCCGCTCTCACCTCTTCTGGCTCTTTTCGTAAGTCCATCAAATTATAGAATTTATTGTTGGACCCAAGCCAAGGCTTAGGGGGTAGTTGTTATGCATCGACAATAGAGGCTTCTTTGCATTTTCTTCGACTCTCTGATCTAAACGACGTAGCACTCTTGTCCTGTGCTTTGGTCACTCTAAATCACCCCCACACCATTCTTTGTAGAGAACTTCAACATCGGACACCATAGAGCAAGTGCGGTTTGGAAACTGGCAAGGGTCGGTCAGCGCAAGAAAACATTGTAGGCAAAAAATCTATTAACCACAATAAACATCTGCAATAACACCACCTCACGTTCTCCTTCTCCCAACTCTTTAGGCAGTTCGATGCATCTAACCGGTTCTTTGGCTTCTCCGGTGAATCCCTAAATATGGGATTTACATGGCTTTGAATCCTTCTCACTAAGGCGCATCTTGTCAAACGTCTGCGTAAAAAAATCACCGAGCTCCCACAATCAATAAGGACTCGATGCATTATCGCTGGCTCAATCGAGGCCCCAATTACCATTGAGTCAAGGGTCGGTACTTTGAACCCATCCGCTTCTCTATTTCTAAACATAATGTCATTGTCAACCCTTTTTTGTTGCTTTGCCGGAGCACCCTCTTCTATGGGATAACATATTTCTTATGGCATTTGCCTCAGTGAGCTTCCATAGCGCTCCATCTCATTCCAGCTCTTCTCTATATGATGTAGACTTCCAGAAATGGTATTACTAATTATCCCTTGTGTCAGCTATCTTGGCCTTTCTCCACTGGAGCCAACCTAGTTCCCTTGGTTAGGTTTCCCTTAGGGTTGGTTATTAGCTTTCCTACTAGCCTACGGGTTTCGAACATACTACTGCAGCTTCTTCTTTTGGATCAGATCTTCACTGACTGTAACAACCCGCAGTTCCATACCCCTTGAATCGACACTATTCTCCAAACATATCGACTCAAAGTGAATGGAAATATGAACCATTAGGACTAAAGAAGAAAGAGGTAGAAGAAGAAAATAGAAAACAACATCAGAATCTCACAATCGCAGCGGAATAAAATATAATAGATAATAACTGATCTTTACAGAAAGAAACTATCTGTTTATACATACATCATCAGAATACAACATTAGAGTACATTACAATCAACATCACAATTCAGGACAGTTATAATAACTTGTCCTCACAAGATGACTATACCACTTATGATACACAGCGGAATACAACAAATACGGGTGATACGTCTCGCCATCCAGCTCGTCTCCTAAGCTCCACAGCATCATATCCTGTATCTATAATACTCGGTCTGACTCGAGCATTATAATAAAATAACACCCGAGTCAGTCTGGAAAACCAGCGTGAGAAAACACACTCAATTGGATTATTAAAGTTTTCCAAACCCTTTGAAATCAAAAGCATCTCGTAAGACCACGCCACAAAATAAACATGTCGGGTTTTTACCTTACGATAGCCAAAACATTTTTTATCAAAATCCTCTGATATTATAATAGTGTCTATAGAAAGTAAAATAGAATCTAGCTAAAATGCTTGCATCTCATGTTTCAGCAATAGTTGGGCACAATCAAAACCGTATAGGCGCGTTGGGAGAATGGATTTCCATCAATGACTAGGCACTGGGGTACCACCTATCACAGTACCTGGTCTAGATCAGCGTACCGAGGACCACGCCCAATCCCCTGCAACACAAGACCGGAACTACCTAAGGGTAATTCCGAGTAAGATCACCCCACGGTTGGGATCAGCAACCGTACCACTAAGCCGAAATAAAAAGGGACATCTAGACAGGGATGACCTTACCCTAATGGGTGCTACCCACATAACCTTGCTGCATAACCCCTGATTTTCAGTCATTCCCGGTTGATGAGGTTCGAGGCTAAGCGTTACCTTTTTAGAACATATCCCTTAGAATGCTCACCGTCCTCCTGATGATGTTCCGAAAGCATTCATCCATACAAGTCCGTCCCGGGTTCGAACGGAACCGAAGGCACTATTCCTACTACATCCATTTTGGATTCACCCTCAGGATTAGTACCGACTAGCCCTTGCACTTCACTGCTCCATCTTCGACTCCGACTCGTTTCCCCCACGACAACGTACAAACCGGATCGAAGTGGTTTTCGAGAAATAAATCCCGATCCCGGTCTCTTCAAAACGATCAATGCATTGGCCAATATTGATAGTCAGTTATTTAACTATCAATTTACATTCACAATCAACCATCAAACAATAAATAATTTTCCAAATTATTTATTTATCTCAAAATATCTTCGCAAGATATATTTCCACGTTTCAACCCTTTGAAAATGGTTTCAAACCATCTTTCTCTCAAGCAATAAATTCCCAAATATTTATCTCCACTGTAAACACCAAGTACAATTACTTTAGACTTTTAAAATAATTTAAAAACACTTTATTATAAAATACACTTTAAACATTTAAATTAAAACTACTTTAATACTTTATTCAAAAATATATACTTTAAGAATATTTAAAATAAAGCTAATTATAAAATATAAAACTAAATTTTTCCCTTTTTAAAAACATAATACCAAGTCACCTTTAAATAATTACTACTAAGATAAATTTGAAAAATACTTACTTTAAAATTTAAACATTTAAAAGTAATAAATTTTCTAAAACATACCTTAAAAGCAACTTTAAAACTTTTAACTTATACTTAAAATTTGCTTTGAAAACTTACTTGGCTATCCAGGGAAATACGCTTCTCTTTCACATCTTTAAAAATAAATCACTATTTATTTTTAAAAAACTTTACCCATTACTTTAATAAATTCCCACCGTGAATTTATTCTTCCAAATATCCACTGATATATTACTTCACTTTTATAAACCCAGTTTATAAATTTGATGGTCTCATCCATCTTTAAACACAGTTTCAAACACTTTATCAATTTCCAAATTGATTTCCAAATTACTCCATTTTGAAATAAGTGCCTTTATTTACTCAATTTATTCCAAAATCCATTAATTTCAAATTTTATTTCTTAATTATGATTTAAAATCTTTTTAACTGAAAATTCCAATTTCAGAATATTATTTTTCTTTAAATTCCTTCTTTATCCTTTCAAATAAATTTAAACCTTGAATTTTTTTAAAATAAATTCTTCATTCCTTTAAATAATAACACTTGAGATTTTACAACAATCACTTATTCCCATTTATTCAAAAATCTCATTTCCCATACTTGAAATTTTATTTATTTGAATTCAAAAATCCACTTCTATTCCTTTCCAATTCATTCTTTAATTAATCCAAATTTCTATAATTATTTACTTAAAGTTTCCTCTCTTATTTTCTTTCAAAAATCCAAATCTATATATTTTGATACTCATAATATCCAAATATATTAAATCAAACCATAGCATTCAACATTTGAATTACCAATATAATCTATCACAGATTATCACATAAACCATGTCACAGAATATTAAACAATCTAAATAAATTTGAGGAATCCAGTTGGATCCCTCCAACCTGTTTCCCTGCATCCACATATGTTAGCACAATACCAATTCCACTTCGAGGTGGAATATCGCAGTATATGGGTTTATAAAATATCATCCGCTATTATGCGGCGCATAGGGTCTCATCTGCTATATATTGCGGGAAATCAATCACTCCAATATATATATACTACTATATATAATATACCACATCCAATCAATTCAATCATTCAACCAAATATTTAAATTTAAACTATTTAAATTTAAATAAAACCTAGATGAGTGAGATTAACTCACCTTTGATTTTTAATTTGCAATCCGATGCATACCGGCTTGATTCTCCATGATTTATGACCTTGTATAAACATTATATGATTTATTAACATCTGAGATAATCTACAAAAAATTTCCATATTACATTATTTTAAAATTTGATTTGTAAGTTAAAAATGTATATACCTATATTTATTTTTCTTCTGGAACTACATATATTTAAATAAAATAAAATAAAATAAAATAAAATAGTCTATGTAGATTCTAAGATTCAACTTTTATATAAACTTTTATATTTTTCCAAAATCTTATATATATTTATACTTAGTGTTTTCCAATATATACATATATTTTTATTAAACCAAATTGTTATCATCTTACAATTTAAATCCTCTAATGAACGAAAAGGAAATCAACAGCTTGATTAAGTAAATAAATAAATACAAATGTTTAAACCAATTTTACCTCAAAATCGAACAAGATAAAATATCGACACTGCTCTGAACGAGACCAAACTCGACGCTCCTTCCACCAAAACTCCCCAGATCTATCTCGCGGCCACCCAATCCCAGTGCATGCCACCCTTCATTTCCCATCCCCATGCCGACGCCTCGTACTTGCTCGCCATCGATCCGCCTCGCGAGCACCAGTCCATCCCACCATTTCCCAAAAATCGCGACTCGATTATCATGCCACTGTGCCATCTGCTCGACTTCCCAAACCACGTCGAACACGCATCTACACTCCATCTCCCTACTCGACGACCCCATCGACCTCACAGACAGCCACCGCCCCTAAAAGCTTATGCCCGATCGAACCCCAAAGCGAGAAATGATTTCGCACTTCCCTGGAGAAACCGCATCTTCCTCGATTTGAGTTGAACAGGGAAGGGAGCAGAAAGAACTCGATTTTTATCCCCCTTTTCCGATAGAAAAATTGATTTCGATTTCGAATACGAAAAAGGAGAGCGGCTACTTTCTATTTGATTTTATTTCGTTCGAAGATAAAGAAAAGCTCGATTTCCTTTTTTTCTTTTGAATGATGTTGAACGAGAAGAGGGATTGTATATTTGAGAATGAAGATGCGTGAGGAACGAGAAAGTTCTGATGCGAAGATTAATTGACCAGTCAAAGAAAGTATATTTTATATTTAAATTCAAATTCAAATTTAAATTGTTTCGATTTATGTAGCTTAAAATCGCGAACCCCTATCAAGGTGTGCCGCCAGGCATTCATAATGTTATACCCCTATTTCGAACGCAATGGAAAAGATTTCGAGTCCTAATTCGATCGTATGGAGAAGATAGCTTTTTGGACCCAGTTATTATATTGAATTCGATATAAATTTCAACGCATTTATATATCGTACGCTCATACAACAATTCCAATCACTACGAAAATTGAAATCCGATAATAATACAATATTACGGATCCAATGGAACTAGTTTCGTCGAATTCCGAGACTGTGCCTCAGAAGGCTATTTTTAAATATCAATTTAAACTATACATTTTAAAACTGAACAAATCACTTTTAAATTCGATTTTAAAAGTTCCATCACCTTTAGTATTATCAATGTACAATTTCCAAGCCTTCAAATTATTTTTAACAGGCTTAAAACTCCAAATTCTACATTTTACCCAACTTTAAATTATTAAATTTAATAATTAAATTACCCAATAAATAGTGATATTTGAAATTCAAGTCAAAAATTCACCGTTGAATATTTAAAATCAATTAAATATTCAAATTTCAAATATCCAAAATTTACGGGTCGTCACACTGACTCTTAAATTTTTACATTCATTCGTATTATACCCATGAGTGTCATGGAAGTGATAATGCTTGCCAGAACACCTCTCTTCTTCAGTAGCCTCCATCGTGGGTGGTTTCTTATAACCCTCTATACCTTGTGTAGCAAGGTAAACGTTATTAATGGAATCTGCCAATTCCGTATAGTCTCTCGGGCAAGTATATCTAGTATGCCTTTTGGTGTCTTGCTTCTTCCCACCAGCGTTTCGATTCTTTCTTTTATTGTTACTATTGCCAACTTCACCGTAATTTTTCCAACACCTTCACCACTCTGCTTGAGAGCTACGTTGCTCTATATCATACTGATAGGTCCTTTCTGATCGCCAGCAACCATTCTTTCTTCTAAATCGACTTCTTCCAAGCATAGATATTGAGATGCTTAATGATAAAATTCTTTCATCATAGGTGGTTCCTTTCTCTTAAGCCATCCACCAAATTTTTTTTGCGGATGAGCCACATTCATAAGCGCCATCATCACATCTCCTCCATGGGGTTGCTCACCTACGTCACCGAAAACTTTTCAAGGTCTCTCTGGACTTTTGATGCACATTAGAAAACGACTTGGCATCCTTTGACCGAATAGTATGAACCTGGTACTGCTCCATGAATCATTTCGCCAATTGATCAAATGAAGATATGGATCCAGGTTCAAACCAAGTGAACCACATCGTTGTTATCCCTTCTAAGAAAATCAATAAAAAATCAATACCTCGCCACATATGTTGCACGGGCACTATCCATGTGTCATCCATACTTCAACATATGTTGTCTGGGATCAGTCATGTATGTAGCTTGGCATAGCTGGCATCATAAACTTCTTTGGCTAACTCGCTTCCACGATCTCTTGGGTGAATGGGGTCTTACTTCCCGATGAATCCCACTCATCATCACGTCTTTGCTAAGTCTGGCTCATGAACCTCTTAATCATATCAACAATATATTCTTACTACCTTGGCTGGTTGGACGATGATGATCATGAACATCCCCAAGTATTTGGCTCGACAAACGCTCTCGATTAGTTTCAAGATGTCTAGGTTCCTCATTATCTGGAGAAACCATTCGTCCCGACCTATGTCGATGCTTTATCGTACTCTATCCCCTTCTAGCTGGCTCTGTAGCCATAGTCCGAATGGCGCTAGTCTGGGTACCAGTAGCTCGTCCTTCACCAATGTCGTCATTCTACAAGTCCTCTTCACTATCAGACAAATTCAACATGTCAAGAGACCACTCGGTGTTGGCCAATCCGGACCTCTCGGAACCAGGCTATTTTGAAACTGGTTGATTGACTCCATCTTTCACAACCCTCTTTGCATTGCCCCTAATCCATTTTTTCATCGGTAGTTTATCCGGTCTTCTGTTTCATTCAGTTGAAGAGAAACTCTCTTCACTGGAATAAGGAGATGATGAATCTCTCATGCCTTTCCTTTGCCTATGAGATTCGTTCTGGTACAGGGCTTGAACCAATGTAGCCAGCTGCACTTGGATCTTCATCAAAACATCTATTTGAGCCTTCTACGTAGCATCCTAAAGTAGATGTCAGCCATCATCTTCTCTATCTCAACTTTTGTCACAACTTCAACCGGCTAAGATGAAGATCCTGGCAAAGCAGTTGGTCGGCTAATCTCCTCTTCATGGTGGGATCCCTCATTATCCCATTCGATGATAATTTAGATCTAGCACTCTTTTCTTCCTTTGAGTCATTCCTTCCAGCTCTGATAGTAGACTCTTCCCAAATCCAAGTAACAACCGATCTATGTCGAAGAATTTATAGATCTAGCTAGTAGACTCCTTTGAATCCAAAGTAAAAGCCCATCTATGCCTGAGTAATTCGTCTCATAGTAAAAGCATCAAAAATGGGCAACCACCCCAATCAATTAAAACACAAGATGAATTTAAAAAAACGAATTTAAAATGAGGAAATACAAGTTTTTTAATATGGTTTGACCAAAGATTTGTGTCTACGTCCATTATCAACTTTATCTCGATTTGCTTTCGCAACTTCCACCAAAAATACAACGATTTCAATTCTAGAAATGATTAAAAAAAAGTGGTAAAGTCTTGTTGCAAAAAACTGAAATGGAATCAAAAGTCCTTTCTCGTAGCTATAAGAGGTGTATTTATAGTCGAAATCCTCTACAATAGTCAATAGTACACGTTAGAACATGTGAGAACTCAGATGTGAGCTTCCAGGCACGAAGAACATGCAAAAATCGACAATCAAAACCTTTCAATACCGATCGGCTTTGGTCGGTGCCGAGAGGTTTCGCGTGCTTGTTCCTATCTGCCTTCATATTTGCTCAATTCTTCAGGCTTTAGGTCTTCGTTGACAAAAATGTCCAACAAAAGTGGTCGGTATCGACCGGTTTTACCTATCCAAGACTTGTCTTTTTCCTCAAAGTTGCTAGATTGATCATCCATAGAACAAAATGGTTCCCATGCATTCTTTGGAACTCTCGGTAGTGGTTTTGGTTGGGATCGACTGCTTTTGACTAGTTCAAAACTTAGCTAAAATTCTTGTGCTCCATCTGCTCTTCAATCCTAACATTTCCTGAGCTCCTTGATCCATTTCTTCATTATTTTGAAGTCCAAGTCCATTGAGATATCGCTTGATTCAAATGCCAGATAACACATGCTAAGTGATGTAATGCTTACCAAGTTAGAAATAACTAATAGTTGGCGTTATCATTTTTGTATATAGTCATTTTGCTCAAAAAATTTGAAGTTATTATTTATGCGCTTCGAGATTACCAAAGTAGGTTAACCAATAGAAGTTTATCATTAGCGTTCAAGAAAAAGCTAATTATACATGAACATATGCCCATATTTATATAACAAAAATATAATCTAAAAAGATACTATTTAAATTAAATTCTCACATTCACAGCACAGGTTCGCACTAGTTCTAACATGTAGATTAACAAACTATAATAAATGATACAACAGCAGCTATAGGGAAAAATTTAAAATGGCCCTTGATCACATTTCATTATTAATGTTATGTTAATAGAAACATATTTTGAGTTATGGAAGCATGTATCATTCTTATGAACTTTGTCGGTTCAAAAGTCTTAGCAATCAAATTAATTAGTTTTCAAATGGTTAAAAATAGCTATTTACACATTTTGTGTTTTCAAAAATTGTTTCAATTTGATTGTGCCCATAGTAAAATATTGTCACTAGTAAAATATCATCACTAATCAAATATTGTCACTAGTCAAATTAATATTGTCGATAGAAACATTCATTTTAAATAAAATGAAATAGGTTTAATTAAGCCCACAAACGTCGTACATTTTAACTAATTAATCATAAAAATATATGCATAAAAACATACCGAGTTTACAGCCCAAATTAATACATGTAAAAAGTACAAATCAAAACTAACTAAACAACCGTAGATGAAAAGAGATTGTATCATGCTCAGTCAGATTTATCAATTTTAATTTTTTTTGTTGAAAAAAGGTATTTTATAAACAAAACAGTTCGCATATACTTCCATAATATGCCTCATTAAAACCTTGCAACCACCTAAGCTAAATGGATACCTTGCAAGAAAAAAAAGTACATATTATGTTCATATACTAACAATACAACAAGATTATAGCCAGAAAAACAAGTCGTCAAATAGATGGAGGAGTAAAACAACGTAGTAACACACTCAAAATTATCCATACGATCAACTTGGAGCTATAATAAAGAGAAAAGGAAAAACAAACAAAATACAAAAATAAAAAAACTATATGTTCGTCTTTCATCAATTTTAAAATTAAAGACGAACATATATTTTTTTATAGTTGAATTTCTATAAGTCGTTCCTTTTTATAAAAAATAAATTGGATTCGATCCGTCGTACAGTAAATCTATCATACTGAATAATTGGACATCAACTCGGTAATCATGCGCATAGATATAAATAATTACAAAACTGCTAAACAAGTAGTATCTTTAACCAATGTAATGGATTTGGATGACCCTGTATATAATACACCAATAGTTACTTAAATATACATGGGTAAACATTTTTTCAAGCTTTCACTCGGTAAAACTAAGTCGAAATTAATCCACACATCAACACTTTCAAAAATTAAAATAAATCGAATTTGACAAATTTTCGGAAATTTCCACAATTAAACCAGTCACAAATTGATATTTAGGGTTGATTTTTGGATTTTTTGGAGAAGTAGAATAATCGGTTTGGAGAGTTTACTTAAGAAAAAGAAGGATGTTTATAAGAAAAAAGGTTGATGTGAGTGGATGAGTTAATTGTTGGAATATGTAAGAGTCGAGATGGATTAGGATTGTTTTAGGTCCGTCAATGGATACTTTCGGATGCGCATAATGCCATATTTGCATCCATATCTATAATTATTTTCGGATATCAGATATCCATATCTACGGATAAGGACGGATATCGGATAATTATCCTATCCACCAACGATTGATAAATCAAGAAACATAAATAAAAAATTTCGGTTTAACATGATTTATTTTCAATTATAATTATATAAGTATGCAAAAATCAATAAATATAATGGTAATAAGTAGTTTAGAACAGTTAATATGCATTAAATGCACAAATATAGACCATTAACTTGATAAAACAATAAATGTATATCTTATATTGTACTAAAATACACATAATATTTATTATAATTTTTGACAAAACCGGTCGGATAATTTTCGGATGCGAATGCCTTCGCATCCGTATCTACATCTGTTTTTCCGAATATCGGATGTTTATCCGCTTTTCGAATACTAATGCAGACGAATTTCATATTTTTCAGATATCCATTGACAACCTGGATAGTCTTAGTGTCTGGTAACCCTTGTATAAAAATTTGTTTCCAAATAGACTTTTATGGGGAAAGCCTACCGCCTTGGAGTTCATTTAGTCCTGTCAAAGGACACTTTTAGATATAAATAGTTGAACTTTGTCTATTTGTTTACTGTTCCGAGCATTTTAAAATACATTGTTAACATCTCAAAACACAAAATTGATTCTTCTCGGAGATTGCAACATGTGAAATTCCTCGTGACCACAGCTGCCTGGAATAAACAAGAGCAAGACCTTTTAGAGTTTTATATACAAGCGAAGAACTGAAGCTGCTTGTCAGCATGTGGCGATGTTCAATCAACAAACCTGAAGCTGTTTATACGCCCACCAAACACATGTTAAGAGCCACTAAATGACAAATATTAATCATAAAAAAGTATTCATATTCAAAACAACCGTTGCTAGTCCACAGGTGCGGCGCAGTGGAAAGGAGGCTTGGGTTCTGATAAAAAGACCCAGGTTCGATTCCTGCCATGCGTTTTCCTATCCTATATAAATTTACCCTGCGATATGGGGGCTTGGATCAACGGACGGCTTTACTATATCCTCCTCAGGAGTTTGCCGGCCCACCGGGTTCTCCTGGGTTTTCAAAGAAAAAAACAACAACCGTTGCTAAGTCCATACAAACAAAAATCAAGAGGATTAAACAATCTTGTACGCATGCGTTTTCTCAAAAATAAGGATTTCGACATTTCGATCAAATGAATTGTCCAGAACTTTCGATTATGACTATCACAGTTACATGTCTTCATATGTTGCAAGTGAACCACTTTTAAGTTAACATCCCCGTCAAACGGGTAAACAAAAATCTGGACTACGCTGTTATTTTGCATCATGAAATTAAATTAAAGCATCTCAAATGCAAATATAATGTAGTGTTAAATAAATTCATTGTATTAAGAGATAAATCACAATGTTAGTTCAATATGATTTTTAAAAATTAAATATCATATCAAAAGTAAGAAATTTATTCCAATGCAGATGTTGATTATGCGTTTCAATTAAAATTTAAATAAATAAAAATAATATGTAGACGAGAAATTACATATTGATGATGATGTGCAATTGACGAGGAAAACAATAACACATCAACCAACGTTACCATTGTACAACCGTACATCAAACAAGGAGGGGAACGGATTTTTGAACTTCTGCAAATTAAAGCCAAATTAAATGAGAGGTCTTTGCAAATTAGAGTGCATTTCAATAAATACGAAAACTAATCAAATTATCAGCGCAGATTTGGCTAATCGATTAAAAAAACAATCAAAGGAATATACCGAAGAGTAACTGAATATGATACAATATAGATAAAAGTTATTACAACCAATGCCTCACAATCATGGATCTGAATAAAATCCAAAATCCACCACCAAAAAATAAAATAATATGAACAGTAAAAACAAATACTAACATGAACTCCAAATTTATTAGATGATGAAACCCATAGCAACGGCGGAAGCAAGGACAAAGGATCCACTTGAAAGAAATCCAGCAGCGGAGGTAGGCGCTTCAGTCGGTGGGGTAGCAACTGAAGGCGTTATGGCAGGGATCTGAGCTGGCGGCGAGCCAGTCGAAGAGGAGGGCGGTGAGACTACGGGTGCAGTGGCGGGTGTAGGAACGAGTGCAGATTTGGGGGAAGGAGTGGGTGCCATTTTCGGTGAAGGAGTGGGTGCCATTTTTGGTGGTGGAGTGGGCGCCACTTTCGGTGCAGCAGAGGGAGATTGAGCAAGTGACGCTACTGCGAATAAGAAGAAGAAGACGAAGTAAATGTTTTGAGGGAAAGCCATTGATTCTTTTGCGAAAATTTACAGCGAGGTATGATCGAAAGGGAAAGGGAAAGGGAAAGGGAAAGGGAGGGTTGGGATTTGAATGAGGAGGAAACGGAGGCGGTGGGGTTTTATAAGAGAGGGAAAACGAGTGAGACGATTAAATTGAATGAATATTAATTTAATTAGTAAAAATGTTGTGAAAGTGGGACAGCTCAAATCAATTGCTGGAATGAGCAGACAAAGGTAACGCGTACATGAACCTTGCTACACAATCTTCCTTTTCTATTTGTCATCATTATTACCTAATGGAAAGGCAAATTGCTTTTGATATGCGCTAATTTTCCTTTTAAATTGAAATACCTTCTTAGGTCAAAAAAGACATTTTTCAATCCAGAGCCTAGTAATAAATGTGTAGCATATTAGTGAATATGTATGTTGGCCAACTCAAAATTTTATATTTGTGGATAAAACCTAAAATAACATTCAATATACAACTGGATGGGATTTAGAATCCCATCCACTTTGGATGCATATTTGAGAAGAGGTGGACTTAAGCATGTATTTGTGATTCCTTCAAAATAAGTACTTCATTGTCCATTGAGTCGGTGAATAAAAGGTAGATGAAAATTACTTTAGTGAGGCATATTCTGTTCAACCTCAAGATTATCTAGTATACATTGCTAATTTCCTAAGATAGTTTCTTAATAAAATCTATTATTGAATTGCTCTTCTTAATTGCATTTAAATATTTTTCATATAACTCATCAAATTAAACTTAAAATTAATGATAATGGTATTTTTGACTTAATGTAAAGTTGGGATTACAGCAGATTTTGTTGAATCTGATCTTAATTTAGTGCAAAAAAATTATGTTCTTTGCGGAATGAATTTTGAATTTGAAGGAAGGTAGATAGTTAATCCGCTTTTAGCGAAGCAGATTCAACTGGACTTAAAAAATCAAAACAAAGACGAAACAATTCGAAAACTTGCAAGCACACCTAAATGGTGTAGATGAACTACTCGAAAAAGTTTCGCTCAATTTGGAGTTAAGTGCATAGCTCGGTATCGAGCTATCCATGGGTCGGTGCCGACCAATCATTTCCTCCCATTCCACTTCCCAAACTCCATATATGTCCTACACCGCTACTCATGATCAAGTGGTTTTCTCATGATTTGGATGAGCAATTCCAGTGGTTGATGAGAGAAAGCAAAGAACACATCTATCGGGAAGATCACTAAAATCAACCCAATGTCGATAAAAAAGAGAGCTTGAAACACATCAGATAGAAGATAGAAGAGCAAAGCAAGTGAAATAATCCAACTTACTTCAAGATCTATAGGTCAGTACCGAGCTAACTTAGATTGGTACCGAGCTAAGATCTTGAGTCATGAGACTCCAGTCTCTCTAACACAGTATCAGGCTATCTCCTGGACCTCAATTAAAGCGGGCTTCCGACCCATTACCTTTGTCTTTCCATAAATACAAGTCTAACTGCAGCCAAGACATGATTTGATCTCTCTGCCATTGGAGACTCCTTCTTCTTCGCATCTTACCTCTTCTCCATTAGAGTTGATTAGAAAGCTACTATTTGTTGTTTTAGAACTAAGATCAGCAAATATTTAGAACTAGTGACTCTCAAACAATCTAAAAACTCCATTGTATATCTGAGATCTACTAGATTGTGGTCAGATTTGAGATAACTAGTTGTAATTCAGAGAGAGAACGACTAATAAAAAAGATTAAAGTGGACCTAGGTCGCATATTTTAATTTTCGGTTTTTTCCTTTATTTTTACTAGAACTAGTAATTTCATCTGATTTCTAGGTGTTTTGTAAAAATAATAGTAAATGTAAGTTAAGTAATTATTGAATTATAGTAGTTTATTATATTTTTGTCCACGAATTTTAGTGAAAGGGATTTCCATTCAAATGCATTTGTTTAGGATCCATCGAAGGTATAGTAATTTTTGAGGGGAAATAATATAAAATTACATAGTTATTAGACATCTCTAACAATGCACAAAATTCTCACAAATATTTTTCTATTACAGGAACTCGTAACCGCATTAGATTTGGAAAAAATCTAATTCCGCCAATTTATATTCAAATCAAGGGAGATTTGTATTTCAAATCATCAAATATCATTCAAACCCAGAATGCAACTTCATACAAAGTCAAAGTCAAACCTGTACGACCCTAAATTGTTTGAATTTAACGGTTTGAAGTGTTAATCGGTTGAAATTTGATCATAATCTTGTAATATCTATTTTTGTGAAAGAATAAGAACTTAATTTTCTATCGTAGTATGTTAAATCTAGTGAAAGTTCTTAGAGAATTCTAGATGCAAAAACATAAAAGGAGGGCTATGCTTACTTGATCATTGGTAATTGAGAATTTGGTGTACATCGATCTCTCGTTAATGGAAAAAAATGAAAATATATTTCGTCTTGATTTCTTAGGAGTCAAAAAGACACCAAATAAAATTAGTTAGGTCTATAAAACACAAATTCCAAAACAGTCAAACATATTATTTTATTATACAATTAAACATATTATTGTGTTATAATATTAAAATTAATATCAAGCAGAAAAACAATGATAACTATTTAGTAATGGCAATGACGAATAATAAAATGATAAATTAAGTTATCCTTTCGTATAAAAGGATAATAATGATTAGCTTTTAACATCGAAGGCTATATACTAATGTACGTTATCATTTTATACAAAACATGTGTTGGGGTTTGCGATTTAGCAAAATACAATATGCACTTAAATCACCTTTAAAAAGAAAATTTAAATAACATTTTATTATATGTGTGTGTGTGTGTATGTATATACATGTATACGTGTGTGTGTGTGTATGTATATACACATACGTGTGTGCGTGTAACAACCCGCATATTTATCGATTTTATATTTAAATATTTTATTTAAATATTTTATCGTTAGTAGGATTTTAGTCCGAAAAGCTACTTTTTGCTCACGGTCAAATTAGGACTCGAGACCACTTCCATTGAGTTCAAAATGATGTTTGCGATCTTTTTGAGTGTAAACTTCGATATGTTTGGAGATAGTGCAATTTTTGCCACTTTTTCACTTAGGGCTTTGGTTTGGGCTGAACCACTTACTAACTCAGCCCCACCCCATCTCTTCTTCATCACTTCACTCTTCATTTTCCTAATACATTAAGCTTCTTCAAAAATGGTGGAGGGAATGGGAAATTAAAATCCAAAGCTCTTGTTCATTTGCAAATCCAACAACTAACTCCAAATTCAAAGTGAAGACATTGGATTCAAGCTTCTTCCATTTCTTTTAAGCTTCTCCATCAACAATTTCGTGAAAATGTGAGATTTTTATCTCACATTCTTGCCTATAGCTGTCATTGGATTGTTGGGAATGATTCCCTATCACTTGTGCATGTGCATGTGCATTTGCATTTGGTTTGGATTGAATTGGTGAAAAACTCCAAATTTCATGTGTTTTAGCATTTTCCTGGCATTAGGTCGTCCTGTCGAAAAGTCGCACTGAGCATAACTCGTTTTCGGCCTTAATTCGTTCGTATGAGTTAGGTCGTTCGTACGAGTTAGGTCGTAGGTCGTAGGTCGCTAGGCGTTAGGTCGCTCAGCCTTCACCTTAGGTCGCAATTCTGTTAGGTCGCTTCGTACCTTAAGTCGCTCGGCAATGGCTCGTTCTACACTAGGTCGCATGCCTGGCTCGTTCGCCTTAGGTCGCTCAGCAGATAGCTCGCTCGTTCCTTAGGCCGCTCACCACGTTAAGTCGCTTGGCCTGTTCAACCATTTAGGTCGTTCACGTTAAGTCACTCGGCCACACTGAGTCGCTTGGGTCGATAGGTCGCTCAGTCTTCATCCCTTAGGTCGCGTACTTAGGTCGCTCACCCCCTAAGTCGCAACCCACTAGGTCGTTTGACCTGTTCTCTCTTAGGTCGCTTGGCCTTGTTTACTTTAGGTCGTTAGACCTTATTTTCTTTAGGTCGCATGACCCCTTAAATTGCTCGACCACTTGGTCGTAGCACGTTAGGTCGCACGACCTTGTTAAGACGTTAGGTCGCATGGCTTTGTTAAGACGTTAGGTCGCTTGCCTTTTTACACTTAGGTCGTTCGACCTGTATTTTGTTAGGTCGCTCGGCATGCTTGGCCGCACCATCTACTCCTACTTTGATGCATTTTGAGCTGATTTCCTTGGATTTTATTCACGTCTTCGAATGTGAAGTTTAGTGGATTGATTTGTTTCTACAATCAATTTTGTGACTTGTCACTTTAAAAATATGAAGGTTTCAATACTAGTAGTAAATATCAAAACTCTTTTATCAACTCGATTTCAACACTATTTTATTACAAAACTCTTTTTCTCAAACCGTTTTCCAATCTACTAGTATATACAAGCCTTTACTTCACTCGGATGAGAAATCTAATTAAACGGCTTAGTAAAACGAGTGGTATGAAACGCTTGCGTTCACTTCGTCGGTTAATTCTTGGACTTGTTCGATTGAACCTCCTGTGACAATTTTCTAGTGAAGATTCATAGTTTGTTCGTAAATATTTAAGTTAAGCAAGTGGTTATGGGACATGAAGCTAAACTCATATATTTACTAACTTGGTGTGATTGACACTTCTTGATGATCATGACGATCATTTTTGTAATTTGATTTAGACTAGCAATTGTGCGATGTCTCTTTGTCTACGAGGGAGACTAAACCCCGTTTGTGTGATGTTTCTACATCACATATGTGGGGTAGCGCCCCACGGTCTTCGGGCCATTCATGTGGAGCTTCGGCTCAAAATTAATGGTTAGCTACCATGAGATAGCGTCTCGTCTTGTGTTACACTTGTTGGTGAGTTTTCATACTCCCGTTCTTGTGATTTCTGGATTTCTTGTGATGATTTTTGGAATTTTTGTGCTTCACCAATTTTCGTGATTTCCATTGATAAGCTTTATCAATTTTTGTGCATTGGTGAATTTGTGTGTCATTGACTTGTTATGAATACAAGTTTAGGGTATGATACCCTATTTTATCTTTGAGAAGATTCTTATGATATTGATTAATCTCATGTTGATTTTCAATTACATACTTATAGTAGTATGCTATTATGGTTATTACATGTTCATGCCATGTCTTTTATTTTATACCATATCATCTGATATTTATAGCTAGACTGATCCGTTTATTATTTTCTTATAAATAATACTCAGGTCAGACCGAGATGTTACAGGTGCTTCTGCTTGACTTCTCTTCTGGGATTACTCTCACTTTTGGCTAACTACTTAGATTAGTAGTTTTTGTTGTATATATTTGAGATATAGACTCCGTAATGTATACTTATGCTATTGTATAGCTTGTAGTTATCCTTTTGTATTATCGTGGATCTTTCAGACCACTACTCTGATGTACACTTTCATGTGTTATATATTCATTTTTTTTCCGCCTTTGTGATATGGATGTCTGTGAGTGATTTGTGTTATGTTTATTTCTATGTTTACTTCCGAAGATTATATATAGCCACTGTGTGATAGCTTTGAGTTTGTATCGGTATGTCAGATTTCCTCCTTAAATGAAATGCATGCTATATTATCTGACATATCGGTGCTCACACAAAGAAGTTACATGGATGGTCGCTCCTCAACAGCCTTATTCTCCGTGCTAGTCGACAGCATTACTCCGCAGTGTTCTTAGCTAGCGTAGGTATAGAGCTGGGGCGTCAAAGTGCGGGCGTGCGTGCGCATTAGTTTTTGACATAAAAAGATATAAGCATTATACATTTTTTGCAACAAGTTTTAAAGCTCATTAGTGCATAAAGAAATATAGCTTTTATATTTCAGTTGTGCAAATAACATTAACGATAACATTAATATTACAATTATAAAAATAAACTTATTTAGCTTTTAAAATAAAAGGATATATGCACTATCATTTTAAAAATATATGAATAAGTTTGACGTAAAAGATTTAACAAAAATATAACATTTGTAAATCTAAATTTGTTTAAATTTTATATAAAAGGATAATAATGGTTATCTCTTAAGATAAAAAACTATTATCTTTCTAAATACATAAGAAGATAAAATTATTGTTTCTTATCATTTAAAATAAAAAGAAAAAGAACTAATAATTTTTAAAAATAATATAAGATAATACAATTTTATAAAATCGAACAATTAATGTAAAAGAAAAATGAATCGGTCAAGGAAATTTTAATTTTATACAATAAATAAAGCAATTTATTGCTTTATATAAAAAGGTGAAATAACTTATCACGTAATTTATCCTTCTATGTGTAACAGCTAAAGAAAAAAAATCTTTTTACATAATACATGTAGTTAAAATTTCTAATCAATGTGTTGCAGGAACCGGTAACTTTGCATAGCAATCGAAATAATTATCTTTTTGAAGTTGGATGTGATAACGTTGCTGGCAAAAATGTGTGAAAAGCTAACTTTCTACTTAAATATAAAAACATGTATCCTTCTGTGAGATAGATGTCTATTATATTTTACAACTGTAATTTGATTATTTCTTAAA
The DNA here is from genome assembly GCA_030737815.1 of Allium fistulosum. Classification (NCBI taxonomy): domain Eukaryota; kingdom Viridiplantae; phylum Streptophyta; class Magnoliopsida; order Asparagales; family Amaryllidaceae; genus Allium; species Allium fistulosum. The sequence continues at coordinate 535,341,990 of CM060901.1, read as the reverse complement.
ATTATTTATAGAGGGGTTCTCCATATTGAGAAAATAACATTAATAATTTAGTAAATAATGGTGAAGTATATCATATTATTAGAGGAATTGCTATATATTTAAAATGTAGAAATAATTAGCATTTTTCAATAAAAATACAAATTCAAAAAATTGTTGCTGCACATGTTTTAATGAAGGAAAATTTGAAAAGTTTTCATAAAAAGATGATATTATTTATTGATTTATTTGACAAGTTAATTTATGTATCTTTTGGTTAAAGCTAAATTTATTTAACTTTTTGTTCAAAACTAAGTTTGGGAAAAAGATGATCAAAATGCATTTTTTTAGAAAAAAAAACCACTAAAACGTAGAATCTGCGAAACAAACCTACAAAAAAGATATATTTTTTAATCGCTGTTTTGGCATCGTTATAGCATCGAAATCTCTGGTGCCACAAGGATGTCAGATATGACAATAGTGTGACGACCCGGAATTTTTGAGCATTTGAAATAGGAATATTTAATTAATTTTAAATATTCAAAAGATAATTATTAACTTTAATTTCAAATATCATTATTGATTAGACAAGTAATTTTTGAATTTAAATTATTGAAATTGGTAAATTATTGAATCTGGAGCTTTAAGCCTGTTAAAAATAATTTGAAGACTTATAAAATTTATATAGATAATACTGAAATGGATAGAAGTGTTGGCATCAGTTTTAAAAATGGTTTGTTATGTTTTGAAATTTTATATCATTTAAATTGAATTTAAAAATAGCCTTCCGGGGCACAGTCTCGGAATTCGACGGAACTAGCTCCATGAGATCCGGAATATTACATAATTATCGGATTTCAAATTTCATATTATTCGGAGTTGTTATGTGAGCACACGGTGAGTAAATGCGTTGAAAGTTAAATCGAATTTGATTTAAATTTTAAATTTAAAATTGGGTCGACATCAGCACGTTGTCTCCTTGAATCATGTCGAAGATCACAAAATAAATCGTGCAAAGCATGCCTCGTTCGATTTTAAATATCCCGTTCCTTTTCTTCCTTTATCATAAAAAAATCAAAATCTTCCCTCTCCTCAAACGAAATCAAAAATGGCCGAAAGCAAATATCTTTTCAAATAAATCTCATTCTCCTTCCCACTTCTTCAGTTCGTTCGAACGAAACAATATAAAAAAATATATAGAGGGGCCGCTCCTTTTAAAAGAATTTCTCCTCCTCCACGTACGAGATGGAATCGCTCGTTTAAAAGAAAGGATGAGAGCTCGATTCGAGATGCCGTAAATCGCGAGGCGATTTGGGGGCGAGCAGGCGCATCGATTTAGGGAGCTCTCGGCGTAGGGCTATTGGCTTTGGTAGCGCGTGGAGTTAGGGCTGCAGTGTCCTGCATTTCGAAGTCGCGATGTTGGCGAAGATTCGGCGAGGTTGGGAATCGAGGGGGCAATCTCGATCTGGAAGTCGACGACTTCGACGTCGGCGTGGATGGGGGTCGTCGTTCAAGGCGAGGCCTACGCCAGTGGTCGAGGCGATGTCGCATCGAGCGGGTTGATGAGGTCGTTCGTTCGTAGGCAGTAAGGTATGAACATATTTTTATCTAATTTAATTTTATATATTCAGTTTTTTCCAATTTATAGACTAATAATGAAAGTGATAAATATTGTATAGTTCACAATTTTGGATATAAAAGTTAAATTTTATTTTTACAATTTGGAAGTGGAAAATAAGTTAATAAACATACACATTTTAAACTTACCAGTTTATATTTAAAATAATGAATTGTGTGATGAACCCGTTAATTAACTTGTGCAACTATTTTAGTTGCTAAGAGTATTTTTATTTAAAAGGAAATCGGGAAAAATTAAATTTTGAATTTAAATAAAAATCATTAGTAATTAGATTTACAAATGGAAATTTAATTTTCGATTGATTCAAATATTAATAAAAATCAAATAATTGTTATACAAGGTCGAAATCATGGAAAATCAAGTCGGTTTGGATTGGATCGGATTTGCAAATAAAATCAAAGGTGAGTTAATCTCACTCAGTTAAATTATAATTTAAATTTAATTGGTTAAATTTAAATATTGATGGATGATTGAATTGATTGATTTGATTGATTGGTATATAGTAGTATATACCAATATATATATATATATATTGGCATATGTATATATTGGAGTTGTTGATATTCCCGCATTATATAGCGGATGAGACCCTATGCGCCGCATAATAGCGGATGATATTTTATAAAACCCATATACCGCGATATTCCACCTCGAAGTGGAATTGGTATTGTGCTAACGTTTGTGGATGCAGGGAAACAAGTTGGAGGGATCCAACTGGATTCCTCAAAATATTTAATTTTGTTAAATATTCTGTGATATGATTTTTGATATCCTGTGATGAATTATATGGATAATTGGATGTTATGGTTTGGTTGGATCGATTTGGATGTGCTAAATTATCAAAATCTCTAGAATGGAATTTTTGAAAAGAAATAAAAAAGTAAATTCTTAAGTAAAATAATTATAAGGAGTTTGGAATAAATTTGAGAATAAATCTGATTAAGAATAAAAGTGATTTCCAAAATTCTAATAAATATGGAAAAGAGAAATTTTGAATAAATAGAGAAATATTGAATTTAAAGAAAACTTATGTGATGTATTTAAAGGGATAAATAATTTATTTTAATTCAATGTTTAAATGTAATTAAAAAGAAAGAAGGAAATTTGGAAATCAGAAACTTGTGTTTCGGTTTAAAGATTTTAAATCATAATGAGAAATAAAATCTGGAAGTTAATGAATTTGGAAATAAATGGATTAAGTAAGGAAATTTATTTCAAAGTAAAATAAATTGGGAAATCAATTATAAATTTGATTTAAATACTTTGGGATTTGGAATTTAAAAGAGAAGTGAGATTTTGAAATTTATAAACTGGGTTTATAAAGTAAAATAAAATATCAGGGGATATTTGAGAATATAAATTCAAGGTGGGAATTTATAAAGGGATATGAATTGGTTTAAAAATAAGTGTTGATTTATTTTTAAAGGATGTGAAGAGAAGTGTATTTCTCTGGATAGCCAAGTACGTTTTCAAAGCAATTTTTAATATAAGTTAAAAGTTCTAATTTGTTTAAAAATGCATGTTTTAGGAAATTGATTATTTCTAAAGGTTAATTTCCAAAGTAAGTATTTTCAAAAATCTATTATTGTAGTAATTATATAAAAGTAATTTGGTATTATGTTTTAAAGAGGGAAATTTAGTTTGTATTTATAAATGGTTTTATTTTGAAACATATATTTTTAATAAAGTATTAAAGTAGTTTGATTTCAATGTTATAAAGTATATTTAAATAAAGTGTTTTTAAATTATTTTAAAATTAAAAGTATTTTGTACTTGGTGATTCAGTGGAAATAATTATTTGGGAAATGTATTCCGTAAGCGGAAACTGTTTGAAATTGTTTTCAAATGAGCTTTGAAAATTTGGAAATATATCTTGGAAAGATATTTGGGCAAATAAATAATGTGGGAAATTATTTATTGTGTGATGGTTGCTTGTGGATGTTAATTGATAGTTAAATCACCGACTATCAATATTGGCCAAATGCGCTGATCGTTTCGAAGAGACCGGGATCGGGTTTCCGTATACTGGGATTCTAGGTCTGGAGACTCGAATACCACTTCGATCCGGTTTGTACGTTTCGTGTAACGTGTTCGAAGTCGAAGATTTAGCTGTGAAGTGCAAGGGCTAGTCGCTACTAATCCTGAGGATATTTCCAAAATGGATGTAGTAGGAATAGTGCCTTCGGTTCCGTTCGAACCCGGGACGGACTTGTATGGACGAATGCTTTCGTGACATCGTCAGGTAGACGATGGGCATTCTAAGGGATATGTTCTGAAAAAGGTATCGTTTAGCCTCAAGCCTCATCAACCGGGAATGACTGAAAATCAGGGGTTATGCAGCAAGGCTTCGTGGGTAGCCCCCACTTGAGAGTAAGGTCATCCCTGTCTAGATGTCCCTTTATTTCGGCTTAGTGGTGCGGTTGCTGATCCCAACCGTGGGGTGATTTTATTTGGAATTATCCAGTAAGGGATGATTCCGGCCTTGTGTTGCAGGGGAGCGGGCGTACTCCTCGGTACTGTGATCTAGGCCACGTACTGTGACAGGTGGTACCCCAGTGCCTAGTCATTCGTTGGAAATCCATTCTCCCTACGTGCCTTGTACGGTATTTGTTTGTATACCTAGTATGCTGGAATTTAATCATGTAACAATTTCAGCTATTTTAATAAGTATTTGTGAATAGACACTATTATAATATCAGAGGATTTTATAAAAAGTGTTTTAGCTATCGTAAGGTAAAAACCCGACATGTTTATTTGTGGCGTGGTCTTACGAGATGCTTTTATTTTCAAAAGGATTTTTGAAACTTTAATAATCAATTGAGTGTGATTTTCTCACGCTGGTATTCCAGACTGACTCGGGTATTGTTTTATATGATGCTCGGGTCAGACCGAGATAAACAGGTTTAGGATATGATGCTGTGGAGCTCAGGAGACGAGCTGGATGACGATACGTACTCTCGTACTTGCTATTATTTTTCCGCTGTGTATTCAGTTGTATGTTATGGATGTTGATGTACTCTGATGATGTACTCTGATGATGTATTGTATAAACAGATATAGTTTTTGATTTGTGTAAAGATCTGTTAATATATATTATATTTTATTCCGCTGCGATGGTTAGATTCTGATTTTGTTTTCTATTTTTCTTCTTCTACCTCTTCTTCTTAACTAAAATGGTTCGATTTTCCGGGTCTGGAAAGTCGGGTCGTTACAGTGGTATCAGAGCTTAGGTTGGCGACAACCTTGGCTCTGGTGGGAATTTTGAGAGTATTAATAGATATGAGTGCGTATTTGTTAGTGAATATAAAATGGTTTTATATTGTGTTGGTTGATTTATTGAGTGGCATATGAACCTTCGTCGGCACAGTCTGGACAACTGTATCGAAGGGGTTTCTAAACACTTGAATAGAACAGTTCGACACAGTATTGTTTTAAATAGGGTGAATGAAATAATTTTGCCCAAATTATTTTGTATATAAAAGAAAAAAAAATTTCGAAAATTATTATAGCTATATATTTGGTTGCTTGGTTGTTAGAAAATGACAATAATGAGTTAGTCTCATTATTGAGTAGAAATTGAAAACTTATAACCTAAGTTGAAGAATAAATTTATATAACAAAATGGAATTTGAAATATAGACTATAAATGAAATTTATAAATTGAGATAAACTTTATATACAAATGTGAATTACAAATGTGATTTATAATCAAATGAGATAAATTCATAAACAAATGAAATTTGTAAATGTAAATTGTAAATGTGACTTATAACTTGAAATAAAATGTGATAGAATTCCAGAGTAATGTTTGGATATAAAATTGAATGGATTTTGAATTTGAAGTTTTGGGAAAGGTTTAAATTCCTTTGGATTTAAGAATAGTTTTAAAGGTTTTGGGGAAATAATGGTGATATTATTTCATGAATATTTTTGAAATTGAATTGAAATCTGGTGGGAATTTGGGATTTAAAAATGTTTGAAATGTTTTAAAGTGATAAAAGCATTAAATTCTCTTTCGGTCGCTGGAAAATAATTTCGGTGATGACTGCAGCATCATCGATGTCTATTTTCGAGTTTCCAAAGAGAAATTGCTACCAAACTGTTTTAAATTGGAAATGATTGTGAACTGGGTTGGTTTTGAAATTCAAAGGGAAAATTGTTTGGTAAAAGCAGATTGTTTTGGAAATTGGGATTTGATGTGATATACCAGGTGTGTATGAGTTATTTATGGATTCAAAATGGTTTTTGTAATAAAACCGGGCAATTGGATTCTGGGAATTCTATTTAAAATATAAATGTGGAAAATTTAAATGAATCAACAATATAAAATATAGAATGAAGTTGATTGAAATAAGAAGGGAATGAAAGTTTAATTCTGGGATTATAATTATGAGATGAAAATAACTCAATGAGTAATATAAGTTGGTAGATAAAAGAGTTAGAGAACTTGAAGGTGAATAAAATATATTTGAATTTAACTTAAGATAAGTTAAATAAAATTGAAAATTGGAATTGAATTAAATGTAAATAAGTTGAAGTCGAATTGAATTGGATATAAAGGTAATGTAAAATGCTCATAATTGTGTAAATAAATTCATATTCTTAGGTTCTTAAGTGTAATAATTTGAAATTTGATTATAAAGATGAAAATGGACTTAAATGAATAGTCCTAGATCTTAAGCAAGTAAGTTATTGAATAGAAATGAAATTGTAAGGCATAAATGGGAATCCATTACTTTGAACCATTAAGAGTTATAAGTTGAAATTGTAATTATCTAATGGAAACGACTAAGATGAGCAATCTTAATTTTTTTAAATTAATCCAAACTTGAATTATAAAATAAATTGAACTTAAGATAATTAAGTAAAGTGATATCTGGAATTAAAAAGCAAGTATTTAATTTTAACCAGCGGAGGAACTAATTAGATAATAAATTAGTTAATGAAATTGAATTGTGAGTTAATGGAATTGGATTAACATAGTGATGGTTTGAATTGCGAATGAAATCCAAATAAGTGAAAATAAATTGGAAATGACCTGGTTATTAATAAAATAATTCCAGATGAATTGAGTATGGAAATTAAAATTCATAATGATTGAGTGAATGAACCAATTATATTAAATAAATAAATGGATGGAATTTGATTAAATAAGAATCAAATGAAAGATGGAAACAAAACTTTAAAGGGTTGGTTAAATGGAAAATAAACTTAAGCTATTGACTTAAGTAAATGTTGAAGGGAAACTGAACTCAAACAGAAGAGTGGTTTAAATGAGTTGAGAAATAGTTATTGAATGAATTAACTTGGATTGTTTTCGAGCTAAATAAAATTCAATTTTTGGAAGTTGGAGATGAATTGAATTTAAGAAAAAAAACTTAATTATTAGAAATGAAAATCTGAATGAAAATGTGGAATAAGTATTTATATTTGAAATGAAGTAGTAAATTGAAGTAAGTTGAAATTCATATGAAATGGGAGTTCAATTTGAATATATACACTTCAGTGGTGAAGTAGTAAATAAATATAAGAAAAAATTATATTGGACTTAAGAATTGAAGAATGAAATTCTTAAGAAAATTTGTATTGGAAATATACTTAGTAATTTTGGAAAAAAATATATACTAAGTGAATAGTTGAATGAAGACTAAAACTGAAGTTGTGAAATGGGATAGTTATGAATAAAGGGATAACAATCAAAAAGGAATGTGAATAAAAGAGAATAGATATAATTGGTAATCAATTGGAATTTATACGTAAGATGTACGTATATTATTTTATTCGCATAGCTATTTGGTCCAGATGTCGAACACAGAATTTCGAGATAGATATATCGATCCGAGTTGGAATTTTTCACTCGATTTTCAACGGCGAACCTGGATATGGATTGTTGGTTGATTCTGGAAATTCTCTATCATAGTTTGTGACTATGCAAGGAGAATGACGGTTTCCGATCAAGAAACCAGATCTGAGTCCGCACTAGGAAGTCGGGTGGACGATACTAGTTTGGAAGTGAAATTGTGTGATCGAGTGAGCGATCGAATGTGATATTGCGTACGGATGATATATGTGCATCGTACGGGCTTAAGTAAAATAAATATTGAAAATTTGTAAAGGAAAGTATAAAATGACTTTGGAATTGTGATTGAATATTATTGCTTAGTAGGATATACAGGTGTATAAAAGCAACGGATAGATTGGGATTTTTGATTTTTGAAGATAAAATTTAATGGCCTGACAAAAAGGTATGTATTTGAATTTCTGTATGAAATTTGATTGGGTTTTTGATGCAGCCACTTGGCCTTTTGTTTTCTTTTTGAGATTGGGAGGCCGTAGAGCCATTTTGTAGTAGTACCGAGCTAGCCGCGCAAAGGAGACGCTGGCGAAATTTTTCGGAAATTTAGGGAGTTAGAAAAATTTTGGAAAATTTTGATAATTCAAAATTTGAATTCAAATTTAAATTTGAATGGATAAGTAGGTGGTATGGGTTGAACTTATGAATAAGTTTGGAAAGTTAAAAGATGATTAGTGTATCATTAATAAAAGATTGTTTGGGTATTGTTAAAACTGTTTGAATTTGCGAAATAATTAACGGGTATTGAACCATTCTTCCTAACTAGTAATTTCGAGGACGAAATTCTTTTAAGGGGGGAGGAATGTGATGACCCGGAATTTTTGAGCATTTGAAATAGGACTATTTAATTAATTTTAAATATTCAAAAGATAATTATTAACTTTAATTTCAAATATCATTATTGATTAGACAAGTAATTTTTGAATTTAAATTATTGAAATTGGTAAATTATTGAATCTGGAGCTTTAAGCCTGTTAAAAATAATTTGAAGACTTATAAAATTTATATAGATAATACTGAAATGGATAGAAGTGTTGGCATCAGCTTTAAAAATGGTTTGTTATGTTTTGAAATTTTATATCATTTAAATTGAATTTAAAAATAGTCTTCCGGGGCACAGTCTCGGAATTCGACGGAACCAGCTCCATGAGATCCGGAATATTAGATAATTATCGGATTTCAAATTTCATATTATTCGGAGTTGTTATGTGAGCACACGGTGAGTAAATGCGTTGAAAGTTAAATCGAATTTGATTTAAATTTAAAATTTAAAATTGGGTCGACATCAGCACGTTGTCTCCTTGAATCATGCCGAAGATCACGAAATAAATCGTGCAAAGCATGCCTCGTTCGATTTTAAATATCCCGTTCCTTTTCTTCCTTTATCATAAAAAAATCAAAATCTTCCCTCTCCTCAAACGAAATCAAAAATGGTCGAAAGCAAATATCTTTTCAAATAAATCTCATTCTCCTTCCCACTTCTTCAGTTCGTTCGAACGAAACAATATAAAAATATATATAGAGGGGCCGCTCCTTTTAAAAGAATTTCTCCTCCTCCACGTACGAGATGGAATCGCTCGTTTAAAAGAAAGGATGAGAGCTCGATTCGAGATGCCGTAAATCACGAGGCGATTTGGGGGCGAGCAGGCGCATCGATTTAGGGAGCTCTCGGCGTAGGGCTATTGGCTTTGGTAGCGCGTGGAGTTAGGGCTGCAGTGTCCTGCATTTCGAAGTCGCGATGTTGGCGAAGATTCGGCGAGGTTGGGAATCGAGGGGGCAATCTCGATCTGGAAGTCGACGACTTCGACGTCGGCGTGGATGGGGGTCGTCGTTCAAGGCGAGGCCTACGCCAGTGGTCGAGGCGATGTCGCATCGAGCGGGTTGATGAGGTCGTTCGTTCGTAGGCAGTAAGGTATGAACATATTTTTATCTAATTTAATTTTATATATTCAGTTTTTTCCAATTTATAGACTAATAATGAAAGTGATAAATATTGTATAGTTCACAATTTTGGATATAAAAGTTAAATTTTATTTTTACAATTTGGAAGTGGAAAATAAGTTAATAAACATACACATTTTAAACTTACCAGTTTATATTTAAAATAATGAATTGTGTGATGAACCCGTTAATTAACTTGTGCAACTATTTTAGTTGCTAAGAGTATTTTTATTTAAAAGGAAATCGGGAAAAATTAAATTTTGAATTTAAATAAAAATCATTAGTAATTAGATTTACAAATGGAAATTTAATTTTCGATTGATTCAAATATTAATAAAAATCAAATAATTGTTATACAAGGTCGAAATCATGGAAAATCAAGTCGGTTTGGATTGGATCGGATTTGCAAATAAAATCAAAGGTGAGTTAATCTCACTCAGTTAAATTATAATTTAAATTTAATTGGTTAAATTTAAATATTGATGGATGATTGAATTGATTGATTTGATTGATTGGTATATAGTAGTATATACCAATATATATATATATATATATATTGGCATATGTATATATTGGAGTTGTTGATATTCCCGCATTATATAGCGGATGAGACCCTATGCGCCGCATAATAGCGGATGATATTTAATAAAACCCATATACCGCGATATTCCACCTCGAAGTGGAATTGGTATTGTGCTAACGTTTGTGGATGCAGGGAAACAGGTTGGAGGGATCCAACTAGATTCCTCAAAATATTTAATTTTGTTAAATATTCTGTGATATGATTTTTGATATCCTGTGATGAATTATATGGATAATTGGATGTTATGGTTTGGTTGGATCGATTTGGATGTGCTGAATTATCAAAATCTCTAGAATGGAATTTTTGAAAAGAAATAAAAGAGTAAATTCTTAAGTAAAATAATTATAAGGAGTTTGGAATAAATTTGAGAATAAATCTGATTAAGAATAAAAGTGATTTCCAAAATTCTAATAAATATGGAAAAGAGGAATTTTGAATAAATAGAGAAATATTGAATTTAAAGAAAACTTATGTGATGTATTTAAAGGGATAAATAATTTATTTTAATTCAATGTTTAAATGTAATTAAAAAGAAAGAAGGAAATTTGGAAATCAGAAACTTGTGTTTCGGTTTAAAGATTTTAAATCATAATGAGAAATAAAATCTGGAAGTTAATGAATTTGGAAATAAATGGATTAAGTAAGGAAATTTATTTCAAAGTAAAATAAATTGGGAAATCAATTATAAATTTGATTTAAATACTTTGGGATTTGGAATTTAAAAGAGAAGTGAGATTTTGAAATTTATAAACTGGGTTTATAAAGTAAAATAAAATATCAGGGGATATTTGAGAATATAAATTCAAGGTGGGAATTTATAAAGGGATATGAATAGGTTTAAAAATAAGTGTTGACTTATTTTTAAAGGATGTGAAGAGAAGTGTATTTCTCTGGATAGCCAAGTACGTTTTCAAAGCAATTTTTAATATAAGTTAAAAGTTCTAATTTGTTTAAAAATGCATGTTTTAGGAAATTGATTATTTCTAAAGGTTAATTTCCAAAGTAAGTATTTTCAAAAATATATTATTGTAGTAATTATATAAAAGTAATTTGGTATTATGTTTTAAAGAGGGAAATTTAGTTTGTATTTATAAATGGTTTTATTTTGAAACATATATTTTTAATAAAGTATTAAAGTAGTTTGATTTCAATGTTATAAAGTATATTTAAATAAAGTGTTTTTAAATTATTTTAAAATTAAAAGTATTTTGTACTTGGTGATTCAGTGGAAATAATTATTTGGGAAATGTATTCCGTAAGCGGAAACTGTTTGAAATTGTTTTCAAATGAGCTTTGAAAATTTGGAAATATATCTTGGAAAGATATTTGGGCAAATAAATAATGTGGGAAATTATTTATTGTGTGATGGTTGCTTGTGGATGTTAATTGATAGTTAAATCACCGACTATCAATATTGGCCAAATGCGCTGATCGTTTCGAAGAGACCGGGATCGGGTTTCCGTATACCGGGATTCTAGGTCTGGAGACTCGAATACCACTTCGATCCGGTTTGTACGTTTCGTGTAACGTGTTCGAAGTCGAAGATGGAGCTATGAAGTGCAAGGGCTAGTCGCTACTAATCCTGAGGATATTTCCAAAATGGATGTAGTAGGAATAGTGCCTTCGGTTCCGTTCGAACCCGGGACGGACTTGTATGGACGAATGCTTTCGTGACATCGTCAGGTGGACGATGGGCATTCTAAGGGATATGTTCTGAAAAAGGTATCGTTTAGCCTCAAGCCTCATCAACCGGGAATGACTGAAAATCAGGGGTTATGCAGCAAGGCTTCGTGGGTAGCCCCCACTTGAGAGTAAGGTCATCCCTGTCTAGAAGTCCCTTTATTTCGGCTTAGTGGTGCGGTTGCTGATCCCAACCGTGGGGTGATTTTATTTGGAATTATCCAGTAAGGGATGATTCCGGCCTTGTGTTGCAAGGGAGCGGGCGTACTCCTCGGTACTGTGATCTAGGCCACGTACTGTGACAGGTGGTACCCCAGTGCCTAGTCATTCGTTGGAAATCCATTCTCCCTACGTGCCTTGTACGGTATTTGTTTGTATACCTAGTATGCTGGAATTTAATCATGTAACAATTTCAGCTATTTTAATAAGTATTTGTGAATAGACACTATTATAATATCAGAGGATTTTTATAAAAAGTGTTTTAGCTATCGTAAGGTAAAAACCCGACATGTTTATTTGTGGCGTGGTCTTACGAGATGCTTTTATTTTCAAAAGGATTTTTGAAACTTTAATAATCAATTGAGTGTGATTTTCTCACGCTGGTATTCCAGACTGACTCGGGTATTGTTTTATGTGATGCTCGGGTCAGACCGAGATAAACAGGTTTAGGATATGATGCTGTGGAGCTCAGGAGACGAGCTGGATGACGATACGTACTCTCGTACTTGCTATTATTTTTCCGCTGTGTATTCAGTTGTATGTTATGGATGTTGATGTACTCTGATGATGTATTGTATAAACAGATATAGTTTTTTATTTGTGTAAAGATCTGTTAATATATATTATATTTTATTCCGCTGCGATGGTTAGATTCTGATTTTGTTTTCTATTTTTCTTCTTCTACCTCTTCTTCTTAACTAAAATGGTTCGATTTTCCAGGTCTGGAAAGTCGGGTCGTTACAGAGTTTAAACCAAATAAAGCCTGTCAACGCCTTAGCGATGCCATCCGTTAGTTATTCCTCGATGTCATTGTGATGCCAAGTTTTGTCGATGCCATTCCTATGTAAACCTTTAGCGACGCTTTCCCTATACCTTTAAGACTTGTTTTTATCTGCATTCTGCATTAGTTTAGCGACTCCTATGTGGCACCAATGTCATAGCAATGCTAAATATTATACATATGCTTTAATGATGCCTTTCTAAAAGTGTGTATGGTGGGCGTTTGTGACTCCTTAGCGATGCCAATCTATAATACAAATTAATGTAATTCTACTACATTTGCTTTATCCATCATAAATTACAACAGAATATCAAATAATGTTTCGGCCCTACCAAATAAGCAATATATATATATATATGTATATATATATATGTGTGTGTGTGTGTGTATGTAGGTATGTATGTATGTATCTATGTATGTATATGTATATCATAACCAGTTAGATATCATCGTAGGAAAGTAATAATAAATATAACATCACAAGCATACACATATATGCACTAATAGAGTTAGGGGTATGTTATAGAAGTAATAATGTAATTTGTCAGATATATTTAACTTGATAATCAATCTTCTTTTGCTTTGAGAGAAAAGATGTATGATCCGACGATTGTACAACCATATAAGATATATACAGAAGTCTAGGCCCCCCTCCCCCGGTCCGCACTATAATAAACCGCCAACATGCCAAGCAAACTAGCAAATATAAATCAAGTATACAAAGCCAACATACCTGACCGAATAGCAAGAAAGTGTAATAATACGTAAATTCCAGAAAAGAAGGACTACAACCTGCGAAAACTAGGAGAAGAACCAAGGAAAACTAATCCTAATGCACTAATGAAACCATCCAATAAGCTCGGAATAGTTACCAGGTGTGCGTGGTGAGAAAATATATTTTCGATTCCAATCAATGGCCTCCTTGTTGTTGGAGCCGAATTCACCGTCATTGTAGAGGATCAACTCCTTATCTATAAGTTTATAGAAGAGTTTCTACTCATCTTTTTCATCGTCTGAAATCCACTTTGAAAAAACTTTCCAAGCTGCATGGTAGCAAAGACCGCTATCTTGGTGAGACCAGGTCCTAGCCTTTTTGCACCAAACGAGTGAAGTACCTTCCGAGAATTTATCAAAAGCTGTTAGGCAATACACTTAGCATTAGGGGGGTTTGGTATGTAGGACAGAGACAAAATTTCTTCTTGAGCCTAGCAACAGGGGAGTTATAGGGAATCGGGTTAGGAGAAGGGATGCCGTTAGGGGTGTTCGGGATGGGAGAGGATGGAGATTTCATTGGAAAGAAGGTAACAGGGGAGGACAAGGACACCAAGGGAAGGGATTATCAACAGGTAGATTGATGGCGTATAGAGGAGTAGCACCTGGAATCAACCTCGGAGAAAATTGTTAGAAATGAATGAAATAGGAAGTGGAAGAACTATAGTGTGTATTGAAACAAAGTCCCACATCATGAGATATTTGTTTCAATATCACCATATATATATCACAACCCACTATACTAAATCAAAACAAAAGAGGAATAAGGACAAGGAATGGAAGGGATGAGGCAATGTGGCATGGCATGTATGCTTTCATATTAATATTAAATATGTCAAAGATAGGGCCTTGGGCCTTGGGGCTCTTGGGGTCTAGTGATTAAATGGGCCGCCGACTGCCGTTTGGGCCTGCATGCGCCAAAACGTCTATTTTTCGAGCGGACGTGTCCGTTCGTTTGAACGGTCACCGGATGCGGCCATTTCCTTCCAGGCGCACACATACAACGGTCACTGTTGTTGGTTTAAGGGTCGCAACCTTTCCAGCAGTCACGACCGCTCCGCATAGGCACCTCCTCCAGCCTATAAATAGGCGGCCAAAATATGAGAAAAATATAAGTTCTCTAAAATTATGTTCCTTCTTCCTCTAAAATCTCTGTTCTAGTGCTATAATCTCTTCAGTTCGTCGGCGCTCCGTCTACAACCACATCGCTGCGGGGCTGGTCCGTTTCATCCTAGGAAGCAAATTGCTAACAACCGTAAAACTACTACGGCTGCAATATTGTTTCAAGGAAACAGATACTCTCTGGACTCGGACAATAGGTATAATACTATTACAACAATTATTTTTACGGTTCTACACCGTAGCATTCTGTACCAGAATTAGCCACGCCTTTTTACTGTTGCTATTTTCGTTCTCCTTGCGAAATTTAGTGACACTTTCTGACGTGACTAATTTTAAACTGGTTTAGTAACATTTCTTAGGTTACTATCAGTTTTGCGACACTTTTACATGATTGTGGATAACAATCTTGAAACAATATTGTATTGTTGTAGACGACAATGTCTCAAAATAGCAACAATAATGCTGCACCAACACAGACGGTGACAACTGCTCAGCCTACGGCTCTAGTTCCAACTATGGCAATGTCTCATGGAGAAAGGCCAGAAAAATTCAATGAGACAGATTTCAAGCGTTGGCAACAGAAGATGTTGTTCTATCTGACGACATTAGGGCTCGCCAAATATCTGACCGAAGATGCTCCTGAAGTTGGCGAACTCGAACCCGATGCAATCAAAGTAGAGGCTGCAACTGTCTGAATAAATTCAGATTTTATATGTAAAAACTATATTCTGAATGGTCTGGATAATAGCCTCTACAATGTTTATTGTACTGTTGCAACGTCCAAGGAACTCTGGACAGTCTTGGACAGAAAGTACAAAACTGGAGATGCAGGCATGAAGAAATTCATCGCTGGCAAATTTCTCGACTTCAAAATGGTAGATTCAAAGACTGTGATCAACCAGACTCAAGAATTACAAGTAATCATCCGTCAACTACATGATGAAAGGATGACACTGAGTGAATCTTTTCAAGTCGCCGCAACCATTGAAAAACTTCCTCCATCTTGGAAGAACTTCAAAAACTATCTTAAGCATAAGCGTAAGGAAATGACAATGGAAGAACTCATAGTTCGTTTGCGGATTGAGGAAGATAATAGGAATTCCGAGAAAAAGATTTCTCCAAATATGGCTGCCAAAGCAAATGTTGTTGAGTCAGATAACCCTAACAAGAGAAAACGTGAAAATGCGCCTAAGAAGTCGAAGAAGAAATTTCAGGGTTCTTGTCATAACTGTGGCAAGAAGGGGCACAAATCAGCCGAATGTCGCACTCCCAAGAAGAAGAAATCAGAAGCAAATATGGCTGAAGTTGCAGATGGCATTTCTGATATGGATTTATGTGCAGTAATATCAGAATGCAACCTTGTTGGTAACTCAAAGGAATGGTTCTTAGACACAGGAGCCACTCGACACATATGTGCTAATAAGTGGATGTTTACGACCTATAAAACTACAACTGATGATGAACAACTTTTCATGGGCAATTCATCTGCATCAAAGGTAGAAGGCAAAGGAAAAGTTGTGCTGAAACTAACTTCTGGAAAGGAACTTACCTTAAGTGACGTTCTCCATGTTCCAGACATTCGAAAGAACCTGATTTCAGGGTCCTTGCTTAGCAAGCATGGTTTTAAATTAACCTTTGTGGCTGATAAGTTTGTATTATTAAAGAATGGAGTGTATGTAGGAAGAGGATATGTGTGTGATGGTTTATTCAAAGCAAATGTAACCACTATTGTACCAAACAATAATATGAATAAAAGTGAATCTTCTGCTTATATTGTTGACTCCTCTAATATATGGCATTCTAGATTAGGGCATGTGAATTTTGATACACTGCGAAAAATGATTAATCTAGAATTTATACCAAAATGTGATATAGACTCCAATTATAAATGTCAAATTTATGCAGAAGCAAAATTGCCAAGAACCTCGTTTCATCATGTTGAACGAGAAACTGAACCTCTAGACCTTATACACATTGATGTATGTGACTTGAAAATGTGTCAAACTAGAGGTGGAAAAAGGTATTTCATTACATTCATTGATGATTGTACTAGATATTGTTATGTGTATCTCCTTAGAAGCAAGGATGAAGCATTCGACATGTTTAAACAGTATAAAGCCGAAGTTGAGAATCAACTCAATAGGAAAATTAAAGCTTTAAGAAGTGATAGAGGAGGAGAATATGAATTTCCTTTTGAGGAATTCTGCGCTGAACATGGTATTATACACCAAACTACAGCACCATATTCACCTCAATCCAACGGTATAGCCGAACGGAAAAATAGAACTCTTAAAGAAATGATGAATGCTTTACTAATCAGTTCTGGCTTACCGGATAATTTTTGGGGAGAAGCTATTCTTTCGGCAAATCATATTTTAAATAAAATACCACGAAAGAAAACATCTAAGTCTCCTCATGAACTTTGGAAAAATAGACCGCCATCCTATAAATACTTAAAAGTGTGGGGGTGTCTGGCCAAAGTAGAGATACCTAAACCAAAGAAGGTCAAAATTGGACCAAAAACAATCGATTGTGTATTCATTGGATATGCACAAAACAGTGCTGCTTATCGATTTCTAGTACACAAATCTGAAATTGATGATATTCATGAAAATACCATCATCGAGTCGAGAAATGCAAGATTTTTCGAACATATATTCCCTTTAAAACAGGGTACTGACAATTGTGTTCAGAAGAGAGCAAAGGAAGATGAAATCAATGATTCTCTTGAGAATACTGAACAAAATAACCTTCGGCAAGATAATGCTGATCAACAAGTGGAGGAACCAAGAAGGAGCAAGAGGTCAAGGACCTCAAGAACTTTTGGACCAGATTTCTACACATTTATGTTAGAAGATGATCCATTAACCTACAAACAAGCTATGTCCTCCAGCG
Organism: Allium fistulosum; assembly: GCA_030737815.1. Lineage (NCBI taxonomy): Eukaryota > Viridiplantae > Streptophyta > Magnoliopsida > Asparagales > Amaryllidaceae > Allium > Allium fistulosum. The sequence goes on along the minus strand of CM060901.1, from coordinate 535,324,529 downwards.
ATGCCCCTTACTGGAAAGAGGCCATTAACAGTGAGATAGAATCCATCATGGCTAACCACACATGGGAGTTAGTTGATTTACCTCAAGGATGCAAAACCTTAGGTAATAAATGGATATTCAAAAAGAAATTAAAACCTGATGGTTCAATAGACAAGTACAAAGCTCGTCTTGTAGTCCAAGGATTTAGACAAAAGGAAGATTTGGATTACTTTGATACATATTCACCAGTAACAAGGATAACATCGATAAGGATGCTTATTGCAATTGCATCCATACTTGATTTAGAAATACATCAAATGGATGTTAAAACTGCATTTTTGAATGGTGAACTAGAGGAAGAAATATATATGAAGCAACCCGAAGGGTTTATGAGCTTTGGAAATGAGAATAAAGTGTGCAAATTAGTAAAATCGCTTTATGGCCTTAAACAAGCTCCAAAACAATGGCATAAGAAGTTTGATGAAACTATGTTATCAAACGGATTCACAATAAATGAATCAGATAAATGTGTCTTTATAAAACAAGCACATATTGGGTATGTCATTGTTTGTCTTTATGTTGATGACTTGTTGATCCTAGGTAATAACAAGGCCATAATAACATCTACAAAGAATATGTTATCCTCTAGATTCGATATGAAAGACCTAGGACTGGCTGATGTGATATTGGGTGTCAAAATTTTCAGAACACCACAAGGATATGCATTATCTCAATCACATTACATCGCCAAGATACTTGAAAAATTCAAGCAATATAATATTATTATTGCAAAAACACCAGTAGATATGACCCAGAATTGGGTAAAGAACACTGGTGACGGTATCTACCAGCTTGAATACTCTCGTATACTAGGAAGTATCATGTATGTTATGAACTTCACTAGGCCAGATATCGCATACGCTGTAAGTAAACTGAGTAGATTTACTAGCAATCCTGGTAAACATCATTGGAAAGCGATAATCAGAGTTCTAGGATACCTAATGTATACGCAGAACTATGGTCTACACTATACAAACTATCCTTCAACAGTGGAAGGATACAGTGATGCCAATTGGATAACTGGATCACATGATACAAAATCTACAAGCGGATATGTGTTCACATTAGGAAACGGAGCAATATCATGGAAATCATCCAAACAGACTTGTATAGCTAGATCTACGATGGAATCAGAGTTTATTGCACTAGATAAGACTGCAGAAGAAGCAGACTGGCTTCGAAGTTTCTTGGAAGATATTCCTAATTGGAGCAAACCTGTGCCTCCAATATGTATACATTGTGATAGTCAATCAGCTATTGGAAGAGCCAATAGTACATTATACAATGGTAAATCTAGGCATATTCGTCGTAGACATAAGACAATAAGACAACTTCTCTCTAATGATGTTATCACTATAGACTACATAAGGTCTAAAGATAACATAGCGGATCCACTAACAAAAGGCTTGCCAAGAGAGAAAGTTCAAACCTTATCGATGGGAATGGGGTTAAGGCCCATAGAATAAAAGTTTTTCTAAAATGGAAACCCCACCTAGTTGACTGGAGATCCCAAGATCTAGGTTCAAAGGGACAACTAAGTTTAAGAGAAACTTGAAAGCACTGTTACACTCAAACCATTCCTATGATAAGTCAGTGCATTATTTGTTGGAAAATAGGATAAGTATTGATACTTTTAATGATGTCTGTACTTGAGGAATTGTGAATACCCTTTACAGAATCACCTAAGTAAGTGCGAAGGCGCCGCTTCAAAGAGAATTACGAGGCCAAATTATCTAAGCACTTATGATACCAGGCAGGTGTTCAAGGCAAAAATGAACACATACAGAGAACGAAGGATTATAAGAAACATTTTGTCGTGTGTTATCTATTGTAGAATTACACAAAAGGTTTACAGTTCAAGGACAGTCTATGTCTACTGATTCACCTATAATTCAAATGGATAAACATTAGGAAAGTTCAAGGCCTCTGTGCTACTTTAACCGATACGATAAATGGTTCGTGAAACTAAGAACAACTATTCATTCATGTGGGGAATGTTAGAAATGAATGAAATAGGAAGTGGAAGAACTATAGTGTGTATTGAAACAAAGTCCCACATCATGAGATATTTGTTTCAATATCACCATATATATATCACAACCCACTATACTAAATCAAAACAAAAGAGGAATAAGGACAAGGAATGGAAGGGATGAGGCAATGTGGCATGACATGTATGCTTTCATATTAATATTAAATATGTCAAAGATAGGGCCTTGGGCCTTGGGGCTCTTGGGGTCTAGTGATTAAATGGGCCGCCGACTGCCGTTTGGGCCTGCATGCGCCAAAACGTCTATTTTTCGAGCGGACGTGTCCGTTCGTTTGAACGGTCACCAGATGCGGCCATTTCCTTCCAGGCGCACACATACAACGGTCACTGCTGTTGGTTTAAGGGTCGCAACCTTTCCAGCAGTCACGACCGCTCCGCATAGACACCTCCTCCAGCCTATAAATAGGCGGCCAGAATATGAGAAAAATATAAGTTCTCTAAAATTCTGTTCCTTCTTCCTTTAAAATCTCTGTTCTAGTGCTATAATCTCTTCAGTTCGTCGGCGCTCCGTCTGCAACCACATCGCTGCGGGGCTGGTCCGTTTCATCCTGGGAAACAAATTGCTAACAACCGTAAAACTACTACGGCTGCAATATTGTTTAAAGGAAATAGATACTCTCTGGACTCGGACAATAGGTATAATACTATTACAACAATTATTTTTACGGTTCTGCACCGTAGCATTCTGTACCAGAATTAGCCACGCCTTTTTGCTGTTGCTATTTTCGTTCTCCTTGCGAAATTTAGTGACACTTTCTGACGTGACTAATTTTAAACTGGTTTAGTAACATTTCTTAGGTTACTATCAGTTTCGCGACACTTTTACGTGATTGCTGATAACAAAAATTGTTTTGGAATATAAGACAGATGGATAACACATCAAACTACGTTACAATTGTACAGCCGTACATCAGACAAGGAGGTAACGGATGGCAGATTAATTTAGTATCGCCTTTTGCAAATCAGAGTGAATTTCAATAAATACGAAAACTAATATCTTAACCCATTCACAGTCAAATTATCAGCGCAGATTTGGCTAATCGATTAAAAAAACAATCAAAGGAATATACCGAAGAGTAACTGAATATGATACAATATAGATAAAAGTTATTACAACCAATGCCTCACAATCATGGATCTGAATAAAATCCAAAATCCACCACCAAAAAATAAAATAATATGAACAGTAAAAACAAATACTAACATGAACTCCAAATTTATTAGATGATGAAACCCATAGCAACGGCGGAAGCAAGGACAAAGGATCCACTTGAAAGAAATCCAGCAGCGGAGGTAGGCGCTTCAGTCGGTGGGGTAGCAACTGAAGGCGTTATGGCAGGGATCTGAGCTGGCGGCGAGCCAGTCGAAGAGGAGGGCGGTGAGACTACGGGTGCAGTGGCGGGTGTAGGAACGAGTGCAGATTTGGGGGAAGGAGTGGGTGCCATTTTCGGTGAAGGAGTGGGTGCCATTTTTGGTGGTGGAGTGGGCGCCACTTTCGGTGCAGCAGAGGGAGATTGAGCAAGTGACGCTACTGCGAATAAGAAGAAGAAGACGAAGTAAATGTTTTGAGGGAAAGCCATTGATTCTTTTGCGAAAATTTACAGCGAGGTATGATCGAAAGGGAAAGGGAAAGGGAAAGGGAAAGGGAGGGTTGGGATTTGAATGAGGAGGAAACGGAGGCGGTGGGGTTTTATAAGAGAGGGAAAACGAGTGAGACGATTAAATTGAATGAATATTAATTTAATTAGTAAAAATGTTGTGAAAGTGGGACAGCTCAAATCAATTGCTGGAATGAGCAGACAAAGGTAACGCGTACATGAACCTTGCTACACAATCTTCCTTTTCTATTTGTCATCATTATTACCTAATGGAAAGGCAAATTGCTTTTGATATGCGCTAATTTTCCTTTTAAATTGAAATACCTTCTTAGGTCAAAAAAGACATTTTTCAATCCAGAGCCTAGTAATAAATGTGTAGCATATTAGTGAATATGTATGTTGGCCAACTCAAAATTTTATATTTGTGGATAAAACCTAAAATAACATTCAATATACAACTGGATGGGATTTAGAATCCCATCCACTTTGGATGCATATTTGAGAAGAGGTGGACTTAAGCATGTATTTGTGATTCCTTCAAAATAAGTACTTCATTGTCCATTGAGTCGGTGAATAAAAGGTAGATGAAAATTACTTTAGTGAGGCATATTCTGTTCAACCTCAAGATTATCTAGTATACATTGCTAATTTCCTAAGATAGTTTCTTAATAAAATCTATTATTGAATTGCTCTTCTTAATTGCATTTAAATATTTTTCATATAACTCATCAAATTAAACTTAAAATTAATAGATAAGATCAAATCAATAAACTTTGATGGAGAAGTTGATGGTATTTTTTAATGTAATGTTGGGATTACAGCAAATTTTGTTGAATCCAATCTCAATTTGGTGCAAAAAAAATTTCATTATTCACATGGATGAATTTTAAGTTTGAAAGAAGTTGACAGTAAAGATGGAAACACAAGTAATTTTGTGAAAATAATAGTAAATGTAAGTTAAATAATTGTTGAAGTGCACTAGTTTGTTATATTTTTGTTCAAGAATTTCAATGAAAGGGATTTCCATTCAAATGCATTTGTTTAGGATCCATCGAAGGTTCAATAATTTTCAACAACAAATAATATAAAATTACATAGTTTTTTTTTGAAATGGTGCTTTATATACAGCATGTCACTGGGACAACATATTACATGTCAATAAACGTTCGAATCACGTTAAGCAAGTTTTGAATTTGTGACCTCTCGCACCAAAGCCGAATCACTTAACCACTTGTACAATGGTGCTTTTCTAAAATTACATAGTTAGTAAACATCTCTGACAACACACAAAATTATCACAAATCTTTTTCTATTACGGGAACTCGTAACCACATTAGATTTGAAAAAATAATAATCCAAATCTGCCAATTTATTTTCGAATCAAGGGAGATCTATATTTCAAATCATCGAACATCATTCAAATCCAGAATGCAACTTCAAACAAAGTAAAAACTCAAACCTGTATGACCTTAAATTGTTTGAATTTAACGGTTTGAAGTGTTAATCGGTTGAAATTTGGTCATACCTTGTAATATCTATTTTTGTGAATGAATAAGAACTTAATTTTCTATCGTAATATGTTAAATCTAATGAAAGTGCTAAAAGAATTCTAGATGCGAAAACACGAAAGAGGGCTATGCTTACTTGATCATTAGCAATTGAGAAGTTGGATATACATCTATCTCTCATTGATGGAAAAAAAAGAAAATTTATTTTGTCTTGATTTCTTAGGAGTGAAAAAGACACCAAAACAAATTAGTTAGTTGTATAAAACACAAATTTCAAAACAATCAAACATATTATTTAATTATACAATTAAACATATTATTGTGTTATAATATTAAAATTAATATCAAACACAAACAATGATAACAAAAGTAACACCCTCTTTTCGAAGCTAATACTAGACAAATTTAAGTAAAATAAAAGCATTCATATTCGATTTTGATCATTATTGTTCTGGAAAGAAATTTTATTTGACAACAAAATCAATATATCGACGAAGATAAATAAATTTATTTTTTATCATTAAAAATGAATAATTAAATAATTATATACAGGTGTTGAATTGAAAGGAGATGTCTAGTCATCGAGATATATTTTGGAGAATGAAGTGTAGATCGATTTAAACCAGATTGAATTATATTTGACAATAGATAACTGACAGAGATTGATATTTAAATTTAAATGAAAAAAGGAATTTATTAAGAACTAAACTAAATTGGAATTAAAACTTAAAACAAGATTCAAAAGCAACCTAAGCCCATAAACATCACACCCTTACTTCTCACTACCAACTTAAGCCTCATCATTTTTTCTCGTTCAAAAACCCCAAACCCGCATCTTGTCCTCATCCAAACCATAAATCCCCAATAACCAGTAAATCGCGAATCAAGAAGAAAAAACACAAAACGCACGCTCGCACGCGGAGGCTGTGAGGCCAAGGGAGGAGTCGTCGCGGCGGCCTGTAGATGATGGGTGCAGACACGTCGTGTGGTGGTCGTGAGGTTCCTAACGTTGAGCGAGGAGAGGCTGGCGATAGATGGAGTGCAAGTACTTCAAGTGGCTAACATCGCGGAGGACGTCGACTGTAGTTTCCTGCGGAGGAAGCAGAGGCGAGAGCTGGGTTGGGTTTTTATGGGGTGATAGCAGCATATGTAGGTTGGAGGTTGTTGGTGCGCAAGTAGTCAAGGCTAAGGCAATGATCAATGTTATGCTAGCCTTTGGATTGAGGTGAGTTAATCAATTTAACTCACACATCTATATTTACAAATAATTATATCCCTCTTTATATGCCTCGCTTTAGTTATAAATTGCGTTAATATGTGATAATGATTGAATGACCTGATTGAAATACAATTGCATGCTATAGTTCAATTGGTTTGGTGTTCGAATTGGTTGATTTGTATACTTGAAATGTTGGATTTGAACCAATGGTTGATTATGAAATAGCATGTATGTTGAAAACCATCAAAATGCATCTGACTTTTTGTAGCTAGAGTATATGATGGTTGTGCATTGTTTGAGTGATCGGAGTTGTCGGAAAGCAACTCGAATCGCTAAATAATTCCATATTATGGAATGATATTTGATAGAGTGATGATGGCTCTAAAAGTTGAATTTTGATGAGTTCATTGTTTGGATTGATTAAATGTTTTTAAAAGATTTCAAAAATGAGATTTTATCTATTTTGATCCTTATTTAAATTTAGGTTATAGAATATAATTAAATTATATTATAATCTTAACTTATTTCTTATTTCGAAATTTCTATTCAAAGCTTTTAAAAATGAGCAATATTAAATTATAAAACCTTTTTAAAATTTCTATTTTAAGTACGTTATTTTGAAAATGTTTTAGAGGCAAAAGACAAAATATGTATTATTTTATCAAAGCGGCTATGAAAGTAATAATTTTAAGTTCAAGTGATTTTTTTATAAAAGAGGTTTAAATGATTTTAAAAGAGTTCAAAAGCTTTTGTAAATAAGTAACTCTTCTTTAAAATGAGTGTATGGATTTAAAAGAGAATTGAAAAATTATATCTTTGTATATATAAAATTAATTTGAAACTCTTTTATTTTATTTATTACGGATTTGAGATTTTAATGAGATTTCATGCTTTTCTTTGAAACAAATAATTTTGATAAATGATTGAATTGTTGGATTGATATGGGACATTCTGTACTATTCTTTCGCTTGAGTGGAATTTACTAGCATTTAGTAAATACGAGAATTTCTCTTTCTGGTATGAGGCAGTTAGTTCGATTCTAGTGATTATTTAAGTGAAAGTGAGCTACACTTAGAGTTGTATTATCTTAGGGTGTTTGAATTTCAGGCCGATGGATCCCTGAGAGATGATGACTTATTTTTCATCGACCTAAGAGTCGATATATTATTAGATTTGGGTAGGCACACCCATTTTCGAGTGTTAGGTTCATTATGGTGTGACACGGCCGCCCTTTCATTTTTTTGGACAGGTGTTACATGCATGATTAGTCTATAGGCTGGATGACTAGTACCTATTTGTTTATTTTGGTACACGGTTATACAATGTTTACCTACTTTGTGTCGTTAGGTAAATTCGCATAGTAGGTCTACTTTGTGTTGTTAGACCATTCGCGTAGTTAGTCTATCTCGTGCCATTAGACTATTGCACTATGTGGCGTGGTCCACTTTTGTTTCATTAGGCTCCATGTTGTTGTATTAAACTGATAGTTGGCTACCATTCTTATTTCATTAGTGATGATTGTTCTTCAGAGATTTTGGGATGGATATTTAATATCTTTTGGCTCTGAAGAATTTTGAATTGTTATCACCATATTTTTGATGATAGTGCATTTGAGACTTGATATGGATTTATGAAATAGTGATTTTGATGGATATGTCTTATTATTATTGTTTGGTTTCGGGCATATTTCTGTTATGGCTTATTTTATCATTAAGTCATATATTATTATTATTATTTGTAATGGTACTTCATATACAACAAATCACTATTATAATATTTCACATGTCAATAAACGTTCGAATCATGCTACGCAAGTTTCAAACTTGTGACCTCTCGCACCAAAGCCGAATCACTTAACCACTAGGACAATGGTGCTTGGTTAAGTCATATATTATTGTGATGTATAATTCTCACATCTTTAAATTAGATATAGGCTGACCTCTTTATTTTCATAATATTCGAGTCAGGTCGAGACTCTACAGGTACATGGACTTGCTGACTTTTGGATTTTGTGTTAGCTATGGAGTAGACTATTTTGACTGTTTCAGTTTACTTCATTATTGTATTTGTTGACATTGGGGATGATATGTCATGTATATTATTTAGTAGTCATTTTGTACTTGATACTGTATTTTGGATGTAATGTATATATTCATGTGGGTCTAGTACCGATATTTTGTAGACTCACATCTTTTTATGATATATGATGTATATTATTTTGCTGCGATCTATGACTATGATTTTTATTTATCTATATTGTATACTGTACTGAATGTTTTTAATCGGTGTGTCTATTACTTTGTATTAATACTGTATACATCAAAATTTTTAGTTTAGATCCTAAAAAGGTAATAAAGACGTGTCAATGTTAGTACAAAGATATATTCACATTCGATCTCCCTTAACCACCGGTATTCTCCGTGTTATTAGATGAGAATTGCTTGTAATGTTCTTTAATAATATGGATATAGCGGTGGGGTCGTTACAGCTTGGTATCATAGCTGTACTCACAACATTATAAAATATAATTGACACAGAGTCGAGATCTAAACCTAGTGAGACTTAGAGTCTCATCACTTGGGTGTGCAATGTAGAACTTAGAATTCCTAGTTAGATTAAAAATAAAATGATTATTGGGAATAATCAATGGGACGTATTTGTAAAAATTTTGAACTACTATGCAAATTATTGTTATGAAATTTTTGCTAAAGTTGGAACTCGCTTCTATAAAGAGTGAAATTTAATGGATATTATAAATGATACCGTAGATGGCTTAGAATTGATTTGTTGTGTTCTCATATTAGTGATCAGAGTTGCACAGCTGAACCTGGAAGATAGCTTTCTGCTGAAAGCGATTATTTGTTTGTTTGATTGAAATGTATGTTGTTTGCATTAATGTTTGTTTTGTTTATGCTTATTTTAAAATGTGGAATTAAATAAGATGTCAGTACTCAAAGAATTTATAAACCCATTTGAATCCAGACGAACCCAATTATTAATAAAAGCCAGCGGTTTTTCCAATATAGAGTCGTTGCGGAAAATAAAAATGTCTAAGCAATTAATAGTTATAAAATATGGAATGATAAATAATATGTATCTAAATAAATTTGAAATTGGAAAATATACTTAAAAATTAAGTAAGATATAATGAAAATTTATTGGTTGATGGATGCTTGGTTGTTTTAAAATTATAAGTGATTGTGCAAAATTAATATTGAGTAGGAATCACTATGAGAGTTGAAACTTGCTCAATAATAGTAATAAGAACTTGCGATACCTTTAGCGGCGTAGTTAATGCAAGAAATATTGAAAATTTAAATTTATATAAAATGAAATATTAATTCATATGTATGACTAATCAAATGTTAAGATGAATTAAAAATTTGATGTTTGTTTGAAGTATTTATGGATGAATGTGTGCGCTATGGAATTGTTATCAGTAAATTATTATTTCTATGATAACATTAAGATTGATTGAAAGAATTTTAATAAAAGCAAGTATCTATTTGAATTAAAATCTTTTTGATATTGGATACACATATATATGGAATTTGATTATGTTTATTATATGCACACAAATATTTTGAATAGACATAAGGTATTAAATAATATATGTATATCATATAGAAAATAATTTTTGTCTTAAATTGTCCGTCGAGTGCTTTAAAGATTCTGGTCGATGCGCTTGATAAACGTTATCGATAGAGATTCTGAAATACTAGCTCGTGACATTTAGACATAATGTTTTGGCAATAAAATATTTTCAGAAATAATATTTAGTACTATATAATATTTTTGAAAAGAAGATAGAATTTTGAAAACATGTTAAACGTTATACAAAATAAAGAGGATAATTTGGAAAATTATTTTCGAAGATAAAATAATATTTTATGGAAGTGTATAAGCTATATTCTGAAAAGAGGTATCCTATAATATTTAATAAATAAAATAAAGAATTTAAAAATAAGAGTATGCATTATTTGAGAAGCCAAAGTATTACTTGAAAAGGATATTTTAGAAAAATTAGATTCGATATTTATAAAATTTTGGGTACTGGTGTATTATTTAGTATTTGAAACATTTATATATTCATTTGCATAGATGCATGTTAAACAAATTTTGTATGATACCTTTGGATGCGAATGCATATTATATTGTGGTTGAAATGAATGTTAGAATTTATAATTGAATAATATGTAAAGTGATATAAAACTTATTTATATGAATTTCCAATTTAAGTGAAGTTTAAAATAAAACTATAATTCATTTATGGATATAATAAGTTATTGATTGTTGAATACTTGGACTTGGTGGATAAATATTTTCTCAAATAGAACTTTGCAAACTAAATGAGATTTAAAAGTACTATTATAAAGAAAAGATAAAAGAATTTCTTTGTAAAAAAGAACTTGTAGAGAAACTTTTATTTTGGATAAAGATATGCTTTGTACCAAAATAAAATTATATTAACGAGTGTAAAAAGAAAGTGTTGGAAATGTATTTAAGTTTTGGTAAGAGAGCATTATATATGATATAATGCAACCTAGCACATAAGGTTTTTTTCCTGTATGTGGATCTAGGATGTTATTACAAGTGATGCAGCGCGAAATCAAGTTGAGCGACGTACCTTAGGTCGCGCGCGTGATTTCCTAGGTCGTAAAGAAGAAGGTCGTTCCTCCTTCTTGAGTCGCGCTGTCCTAGGTCGCGGTGAAGAGACCCTAGTAGGTCGCGAGCGACTTATGCTAGCTCGCGAACGACATGACGATGAAGCGCATACCTCAATTCGATCAATTCCAGATCGCCGCTCCTCCTCCTTGAGTCGCGCTATCCTAGGTCGTGGCGAAGAGACCCCTGTAGGTCGCGAGATGCTCAACTCTGTTTTAGGTCGTGGACGACCTATCCTAGGTCGCGAAATGCTCATCCCTGTAGGTCGCGAGATGCTCATCCCTATTTTAGGTCGTGGACGACCTATCCTAGGTCGCGAAATGCTCATCCCTGTAGGTCGCGAGATGCTCATCCCTATTTTAGGTCGTGGACGACCTATCCTTAGGTCGCGAGTTCTTCCAGAAGGTCGTGAATGAAGTTGTCACTGAAGAACCTTAAGTCGCGGCGAATGACTATCTCGTGAACGAGCTGGTTTAAGTCGCTGATTTTGATAAGTCGTTTATATTTTAGGTCGCATGAGTTGTACTTTAGGTCATTGTGTTGTAATTTTTCTTAAGTGTGTGTTGTGTTGTAACCCTATAAATAGGGATGTTGGTCATTTGTAAATGGTTGTTGAATTTGAATAAAATTTCTTTTGTGTGCTTTTGTGCCACCATTAAAATTGGTAGTTGAGTGTTATCTCTTATCTTCACCTTCGGCATTCGAGTGCGCTCGAATCAACGATTGTTGAAGCCAATTCACGGAATCAAGTGCGCTTGATCAACGTCGAAGAATTGTAGATCTTCTCTCATGGCATCGTGCGCGATCAACGTGTCGAAGATAGCTAAAGTCCGGTATCTTCGTGATCAACGGATTTGGGCATTTCAGTATTCATCAATCCACTGATTGCTACTTTCATCGTATCATCAATTTTTGTATTCCGCCGCTGCGTCATTTGGTATCAGAGCAAGGTTTAGCCAATCATAGCTAAGCCGAGTCTTGGAGCCAATTCTTATTGAAGAGTTAAAGCCGAGGGCTAGAAGTTGAAGTTGTGCATCACATTGTGTTGAAGAGACAAGGCCGTGCATTGTTTGTTCAATTTATTATTCAAGGTCGAGAGCTAGACCGAAGCCAAGTTTTTGAAGTTTGTGTTAGAATTTTTTGAAGATTTTTTGAAGATCAATCATGCATCCAAGAAGAGGTAATCGTCATCAGAATATTGTCGATGTGTATAGAAGAGAAGATGCTAAGACAATAAAGCAACGAATTAGTGATAACCTCGAAGAGAAGTTCAATAAAGGTTTTGGAAAGTTGGAGAAGTTGATGATGGATTTAAATCAAAGTCAAAGAGGAAGGTCACCAGTCTTGAACCATGGAGGAAACAGAGTTTCGTCATCGGTTACGGAAGCAAGGAGGGTGTCGCCACAAACTTATCAAGATAAAAGGGAATCATCAATTTCAATGAGACGAGATCACCATGGGGAGGAGAAAAGAAGTCAACATGGGTTGGACGATAAACCATGTCGTGATGTCAAAAGATTAAGTAGAAGAGACTTGCATGATCATAGAGACATACGTGGTCATAGAGACGAAGGGTGTCATTTGCCAAAACACGAGAATGATTCTATTTGGCTAAGGAACAATATTTTTCAGTCTACCTGTACTATCTTGGGAAAGGTTTGTAAATTCGTTATTGATACGGGAAGTTACGATAACCTTATTTCTGAAGAAGCCGTTATGAAGTTGGGGCTGAAGACTGAAAAACACCCTAGACCATATAAACTGGCATGGATAAAGGAAGGGAAAGAAGTGACAGTGGGAAGACGAGCATTGATTAAATTTTCTATTGGGAAAAAGTACAAAGATGATATATGGTGTGATGTGGTTGATATGGATGTGTGTCACCTACTATTGGGAAGTCCATGGCAGTATGATAGAGCTGTACAACATAATAGTCACGCCAACAGCTATAGTTTCATGTTCGAAGGAACCAAAATTACTTTAGTGCTTAAGAAGCGTGAACAAAGTGACTGCAAGCCAGAGAAGAAGGAGGAAGCAACTAATTTAATATCTTCGAAAGAATTTGTTGAAGAAATGAAAGATAATGTTGAAGTGGAAGATAAAGTAGATTCTTCTCAACCCGCGAAGTTTGATGACTCTGAAGTTGATTACTCGCAATCCGCGAAGTTTGATAAAGATAGAGTTGATGATTTTCAACCAACGAAATCTGATGAACCTGAGGTTGAAATTTCACAACTAGCAAAGTTTGATAAACATGAAGTTGATATTTTTCAACCGACGAAGCATGATGAACGTAAATTTGAGAATGTACAACCAACAAAGTTCGATGAGGATGAAGAAAGTGTGTCAAGAGATGAAGGGAGTAATTTATCAGTGAGAAAGGTGGATTCGATTAGTCTATTATCTACAGAAGAGTTTGTTAAAGAAGTGACGGATAGTGTGGAAGTGTTTATGTTGAATGGGAATGAAACCAGTAAAGATCTCGAGACTCCTGAGGAGGATGAGCCAGTGGTAAATGAATTCGAAGATGTACTCTCTGCAGAGTTACCCAAGGAAGTACCACCGCTGAGAGACATACAACATCATGTTGACCAAGTGCCAGATGCTATTGTACTTCTTAGACCACGTTATCATATGTGTCCAATAGAGCAGGAAAAGTTTAAAAGACTGGTTATTGGATTTCTGTTCAAAGGAAGACAGTCGTATACCCCTGATTGCAGTCAACAAATGAAAATCATCAAAGACGTGCATAAAGATAAAATCGTGAGCCGTGATCGTACCATGCAGCTAATCTTAAAGTCTTATTTTGGGTCGTCACTGAGGAAGGAAGTTGAAAGGTCTGTTCAGGGGGGCCATAATCGACAAGTTTCAAAGAAGACCATGACAAATGCAAATTTAAATATGCCGTTACATATACATGCTAAATTACGGGAGGATGTTAGTGTGGACTTTGTTTTGGAATTTCCGCGAACGCAACATGGCAATGATTCTATTTATATGATGGTTGATGTTTTTCTGTTCAAGGGAAACAGGTTGTGTATACCAGCGAGCAATCTGCGGATGAAGAGTGTGAAAGAATTGCATGGAGAAGGTCATGTGGAAAGAGATCGTACATTGCAGTTGAGTTCGCAAACATATTTTTGGCCTTCTATGAGGGAAAAGGTTGAAAGAATTGGGAAGAGATGTCATATTTGCCAAGTTTCCAAAGGGACAGCGACGAATGCGGGATTGTATATGCCATTACCCATGCCTACTAAACCATGGGTTGATATCAGCATGGATTTTGTTTTGGGTTTGCCTAGAACTCAATGGGGAAATGATTCTATATATGTTGTGGTAGACCGTTTCTCGAAGATGGCACATTTCATTGCTTGTAAGAAAACGACGGATGCAGTTCATGTGACACAGTTATTCTTTAAAGAAATCTATCGTTTACATGGGTTACCTAAATCTATTGTTACTGACCGAGATACTCGATTTCTGAGTCACTTTTGGTTGAGTCTATGGAAGATGGTTGGATGAAGCTAAATTTCAGTAGTGCTTATCATCCACAGACAGATGGACAGACTAAAGTTGTGAACAGATCCCTGGGAAATTTGTTGTGGTGTCTTGTGAAGGATAATCTGAAGAGTTGGAATGTGAAGTTATGTCAAGCGGAGTTTGCTCATAATCATGCTATCAACCGTAGTACGGGTTTCAGTCCATTTCAAATTGTATATTCAAACTTGCCAAAGGGGCCGTTGGATTTAGCGATAGTACCACAACCGAAGGGGACAATTAAACGGGATGCTGATTTTGTTGATGGGTTGACAGAATGCCATAGAATCGTTCAGGAACGTTTGGAGAAGACAAATGAGAAGTATAAACGAGCTGCAGATAAGAAGAAAAGAAGTGTGGAGTTCAACGAGGGTGATTGGGTGTATGCTGTGTTAACGAAGGATCGTTTTCCAGTGGGTGCTTATAACAAGTTGAAAGCCCGAAAGATTGGTCCAGTAGAAATTATAAAATGGATCAATGAAAATGCATATAAGTTGAAGCTGCCGGAGGACGTGTATACTTTTGACATGTTCAATGTTAAACATCTTATACCTTATTATGGAGATGAACAACCCAATGGGGAAGAACTTTTAAATTCGAGGACGAATTTTTCCCAACCAGGGGAGGATGATGCAGCGCGAAATCAAGTTGAGCGACGTACCTTAGGTCGCGCGCGTGATTTCCTAGGTCGCAAAGAAGAAGGTCGCTCCTCCTCCTTGAGTCGCGCTGTCCTAGGTCGCGGTGAAGAGACCCCAGTAGGTCGCGAGCGACTTATGCTAGCTCGCGAACGACATGACGATGAAGCGCATACCTCAATTCGATCAATTCCAGATCGCCGCTCCTCCTCCTTGAGTCGCGCTGTCCTAGGTCATGGCAAAGAGACCCCTGTAGGTCGCGAGATGCTCAACTCTGTTTTAGGTCGTGGACGACCTATCCTAGGTCGCGAAATGCTCATCCCTGTAGGTCGCGAGATGCTCATCCCTATTTTAGGTCGTGGACGACCTATCCTTAGGTCGCGAGTTCTTCCAGAAGGTCGCGAATGAAGTTGTCACTGAAGAACCTTAAGTCGCGGCGAATGACTATCTCGTGAACGAGCTGGTTTAAGTCGCTGATTTTGATAAGTCGTTTATATTTTAGGTCGCATGAGTTGTACTTTAGGTCATTGTGTTGTAATTTTTCTTAAGTGTGTGTTGTGTTGTAACCCTATAAATAGGGATGTTGGTCATTTGTAAATGGTTGTTGAATTTGAATAAAATTTCTTTTGTGTGCTTTTGTGTGACACCCCACCTCAATACCCACGCTAGCCAAGGACACTACGATGTAGTGCTGTCAACTAGCACGGAGAATAAGGCTGTTGAGGAGCGACCATCCATGTAATTGCTTATCACACGGTGGCTATAAAATAATCTTCGGAAACAAACATAGAAATAAACATAACACAAATCAGTCACAGACATCCATATCACAAAGGCGGAAGAAGATATGAATATATAACTAACACATGAAAGTGTACATCAGAGTAGTGGTCAAAAATATCCACAATAATACAAAAGAATAGCAACACGTGCTATACCAAAAGAATACAACTATGAGTCCATATCTCAAGTGTATACAACAAAAACTGCTAAACTAAATATTTAGCCAAAAGTCAGAGTTGCAAATCCCGGGAGGAAGTCAAGCAGAAGCACCTGTAACATCTCGGTCTGACCCGAGTATTATTTAAGAAAATAATAAACGAATCAGTCTAGCTATAAATATCAGAAGACATGATATAAAATAAAAGATATGGCATAAACATAAAATATCCATACTGACATACTACTATAAGTATGAAAATGATGATCAACAGGAGATCAACCGATGAGAAATGATCAATATCACGAGAATCTTCTCAAAGATCCAAAGAGGGCATCATACCCTAAACTTGTACTCATAACAAGTCAATGACATAAAAATCCAGAAATCAAAACAAGAAATCCAGAAATCATAAAAAGAGAAAGAGGCCTATCACATGATGGTCCGAAGACCATTGGGAGCTACCCCATATGTGTGAGTCGGAATCACACAGATTGAGGTCTAGGCTAACCAAAAAGCAAAAAGGTATGTGTGAGTGGAATCACACAAGTGGTGTCTAGCCTAACCTCGCAAACAAAAAGGTATGTGTGAATGGAATCACACAAATGGTGTCTAGACTAACCTTGCGGACAAAGAGATATGTGTGAGTCGGAATCACACAAATGCGGTCTAGTCTAACCTTGCAAACAAAGAGACATCGCACAATTGCTTGTCTAAATCATAAAATGATCGTCATGATCAACGAGAAGTGTCAATCACACCAAGCTAGTAAATATATGAGTTTAGCTTCATGTCCCATAACCACTTGCTTAACTTAAATATTTACAAACAAGCTGTAAATCTTCACTAGGAAATTGTCACAAAAAGGGTTCAATCGAACAAGTCCAAGAGCTAACCGACGAAGTGAACGCAAGCGTTTCATACCACTCGTTTTACTAAGTCGTTTAAGTCGATTTCTCATTCGAGTGAAGTAAAGGCTTGTATATACTAGTAGATTGGAAATCGGTTTGAGAAAACGAACTTTTGATATTTAAAATAGTGTTGAAATTGCTTTGATGAAAGAGTTTTGATATTTAGTACTAGTATTGAAACCTTCATATATCTTTAAAGTGACAAGTCATAAAACGATTGTAGAAACAAATCAAATCACATCAATTCACGTTCGAAGACGTGAGTAAAGTCCAAAGAAGTCAATCCCAAAACCATCAAAGTAGAAATTCTGATAAATGTTTTTCAGATAAGATCCCCAACGCAGAGTAATACGGCGTTCGACCTAGTGAAGGCAAGCGGTCCAGCGACCTAAGGAAAAATAGGTCATACGACCTAAGGAAATCGCGACCTAGCGAATGACAGGTCATTCGACCTAAGGGTAAGGTCGGAGACGACCTACGACTTAGTGCTGGAAGACGGAGCGACCTAAGTGGAAATGGCCACGTGACCCAACGACCTAACGAAGGAAGCGACTTAACGAAGGAACAGGGTGCGCGACCTATAGGGTTCACGACCTAAGAGGGTTCGCGACCTAAGGCCTTACGACCTAAGGGAGTTACGCGACTTAAGGTAATTCGTGACCTAAAGTTTGCCTGGGGGATTATAGGTCGGCAACGACCTACGACTTAAGGGCGAGCGACCTAACATTTTGCCTGGAGATTATAGGTCGGCAACGACCTACGACTTAACAAAAGTCGAGCGACTTAGTGGTTTGCCTAGGAATTTTAGGTCGGCAACGACCTATAACCTAAAGCTGTTTCGACCTACGACCTAAGCCAGAACGACCTAAGCACGCAAGCGACCTAAGTCTTAACTCGTGAACGACCTAAGAAAGTGGTGACTTTTCAACGCGCGAGCTAGCAGCCTGGACGACCTAACCAGGGTAGAACGACCTAGGGCCAGATTTTGCAAACAGCACTGAAACTTGAGTTTCTCACCAATTCAATCCAAACCAGTTGCAAACATTAATGCTAAAGTGATAGGAAGTCATTTCCAACAACCCAATGACAGTTATAGGCGAGATGTGAGATTAAAAATCTCACCTTTTCACGGAATTTGATGAAGATGAAGATTGAAAGCAAGGAGAAGCAATCCAAAGCTTGAATCCACTATCTTCTACTTGAATTTGGAGTTGAATCTCGGATTTGCAATAGAATTTGAGTTTGGAGTTTTAATTTCCATTTCCCACCACCATTTTTGATGAAGCTTGAATGTTAAAACAAATGGTGAATGAAGTGAGGAAGAGGGTTGGGCTGAACTAAGGAAGTGCAGTCCAAACCAAAGTCACAAGCGGGAAAAGTGACGAAAATTTCACTATCTCCAAACATATCAAAGTTTACACTCAAAAAGATCGCAAATGTCATTTTGAACTCAATGGGGGTGGTCTCGAGTCCTAATTTGACCGTATGCAAAAAGTAGCTTTTCGGACTAATATCCGACTAACGATAAAATATTTAAATAAAATATTTAAATATAAAATCGATAGATATGCGGGTTGTTACATTTTGTGCCACCATTAAAATTGGTAGTTGAGTGTTATCTCCTATCTCCACCTTCGGCATTCGAGTGCGCTCGAATCAACGATTGTTGAAGCCAATTCACGGAATCAAGTGCGCTTGATCAACGTCGAAGAATTGTAGATCTTCTCTCACGGCATCGTGCGCGATCAACGTGTCGAAGATAGCTAAAGTCCGGTATCTTCATGATCAACGGATTTGGGCATTTCAGTATTCATCAATCCACCGATTGCTACGTTCATCGATCTAGCTTGTTTTTGTATTATCCGCTGCGTCAACAAGTCTAGGACAACCATCAGTTTAGCCAGGACTTATAAGTAGATGGGCCAAGTTATTTAATAAAATATGAATATTGAATGATCGTGGTTATAGTGAAAAATTTCTTTTGAAAAAAAAAGTTTATAGTAGGGTTTGTTGACTTTTTGAATAATAGTTATTATAAGAATATTAAACAATAACAATCGTGAAGATTTCCATTTTACCACAGCATTAAAGTCGAAGGAATTAAATAATGATCAAAGTATCATCGGATAATGCATAAATATTATGTAAGTGTAAACTAGTATTTTGTTTATCATAATTGTATTTTTGCTCAAATAGCAATAGGGTAAGCTTTTTTTCATCTTCCTGAAACGCTATTTTGATACTGTAACTTTACGTTCGATGTCGGAAGGATCAATACTCCAAAAATAGCTAACTTCAAACCATAAGATACATTCAACCACAAATTCCTTTCTCTGAAACTGAATTTCGGTTTATTAAACAACTACTTAAATAACCCATATCTTGAATAAAACCCTAAAGCAAAATAAACCATATTGATTTGAATACATGTTTTTAGAGAAAATTACCTACAATTAGTAGATTTTATTCTTGAATCGAGCTTTATTTCAATTTACTATTTAGATCAAGAAATTATAATTTGCTAAAGAGTACTGATAATGACATGGCTATAAAATGCATGATAGGTTTCTCTAGAGAGAAATAAAATGATTTAGATTTGGATATTTGGATAATAATAATAATTGCTGTCAAACAATTCTAACTATAAATCTTAAAATGAAAACTCATTCTCGATGTTTTTACTTCATTTAGAAGGTTATATCCTAGTAGTACACTTTTTATTTTAAATGTAATGAAGATTATGAAATCAATTAACGATAAAACATGAAATGAGAAAGAGATTTCATCGTTGTCCTAAAAGTTGAAAACCATTTGAAATCGTGTTGTAATCATTCAGCCATAATTTTTTATTTTGCCGTCCGATTTTGATGATTCTCGTTTTGTTGAAAGATATTTTAATAGAGAACAACTTTTGTGTTTGTCGCTTTTCAGAATTTTGACGTTTAGTAGTGTTTAAATCCGATTAAAATTGGAATAAAAATCCGATCTAAGCATTTATTTTTAGAATTTCAGAGCCTAAGTGTTTTAACTATAACTTTTAAACCGTTTATCCGATTTAGATGTTTTTTTATTTCGAAAATTTAAGAGTGTAAGCTACAACTTTTGTTTTAAGTTTTCCAAAATATTTTGACGTTTACTAGGTTAAAAACACGCATTTTATTGTTAGACTTGCATTTATACATACGAAAATATGAGTTGGTCACCTTTATAAAATTCTTCATAACTTGAGTTATACTTCATGTTTTTGTAATCGAAATGTTGTTTCGGCAAGCTAATACATTATATAAAAAAATTCATTGTTTGAAACCCTAATTTAATTTAGTCATTTTAACACTTAAAATTTACTAAAAAAGTGGTTAAAATACAGTAATGATGTTGTTTCTATTTTTAATGAATGAGTATTCTTGTAACCTCTCATATGTAGCTAATAATTATATCAAATTGAGTATAGGTAGGGGTAAGCATTTATTGGTTTGAACAAATAAACCAATCAAACTAAATATAATTGGTTGGCTTGGTTCGGTTTTGTTACTTATTTGGTTGGTTTTGATTTCTATTTCTAAATTTATTCAGTTTATTGGTCGGTTTCAGTTTTTAGTGTTTGAAAGCCAAACAAACCAATTAAACCAAATAAAAGACTTAAATTATTGTCAAATACCATAATTATTAACTAATGCTATTATTATTTATATTATCATTTTACCAAAATTATTTTTCTTTCGATTCATGTTAATATATTTAGAAGAGAAGTAGTTAGTTTTTATAAATTACAACATTACCACATATTTAAATACATACATTTATATATATACACACACATACATACATACCAAATCAATTGCTTCGGTCTTGAATTATGTCAACAAGTACATAACCTAAGTCAACTAGTCACCAACCAATCAAATCAACCAAACTCAACCAATAATTTTTGGTTCGGTTGGTTTCAGTTTTGAAAAATATCGGTTTGGTTTGGTTTTTGTTTTTTAAACGGTTAATTTGGTTTCAATGTTTTTTATCAGTTTCAAACCGAACTAACCATTTTCTCACCCCTAAATATAGGTGATTATGGAGCATACGTGGAATACATGGCGATGGCAGCTCGCTTATGCTCATTTAATGATAAGCAAATTTGCTTAAAAATGGTAAATAACGGTACACTTACGGATTAAAATACAAAAATGATAGAATTATTTATATAAATTGTATTTTCGACCGTGTGGTCGATGTATATCATATATATTATATTTGTGAAATTGCAAATGACTCTTCGTACCAAGG
The DNA here is from genome assembly GCA_030737815.1 of Allium fistulosum. Lineage (NCBI taxonomy): Eukaryota > Viridiplantae > Streptophyta > Magnoliopsida > Asparagales > Amaryllidaceae > Allium > Allium fistulosum. Next base: position 535,303,149 of record CM060901.1, on the reverse strand, counting down.
AAACTCTGTCGAATTATTTTGAAAATTTCGACACTTAGAAAATTTTCAATAATTTTTCGTATGCGTGGAAAATTGTAAATCAATAAACGAGTCCAAATACTTCAAGTGGTGGAGGCGCAGTGATGGAGGCGTAGCGACCGAGGGGAAGGAGCCACGGGCTGATCACTGGACATGTGGTGGTCGCAAGGTTACTAGCGTTAAACGAGGAGAGGCTGGCGATTGATGGAGCACAAATACTTCAAGTGGCTAGCATTGCGGACTACGTCGACTGTTGTTGCCTACGGGGGAAGCAGAGGCGAGCGCTGGGTTGGGGTTTTATGGGGTGATAGCAGCGGATGAAGGTTGGAGGTCGTTGGTGTGCAAGTAGTTGAGGCTAAGGCAATGATTGATGTTGTGCTAGCCTTTGGATTGAGGTGAGTTAATCAATTTAACTCACACATCTATATTTACAAATAATTATATCCCTCTTTGTATGCCTCGCTTTAGTTAAAAATTGCGTTAATATGTGGTAGTGATTGAATGACATGATTGAAATACAACTGCATGTTATAGTTCAATTAGTTTGGTGTTCGAATTGGTTGATTTGCGTATTTGAAATATTGGATTTGAATCAATGATTGATTATGAAATAGCATGTATGTTGAAAACCATCAAAATGCATCTGACTTTTTGTAGCTAGAGTATATGATGACTGTGCATTATTTGAGCGATCGGAGTTATCGGAAAGCAACTCGAATCGCTAAATAATTCCATATTATGGAATGATATTTGATAGAGCGACGGTGGCTCTAAAAGTTGAATTTTGATGAGTTTATTGTTTGGATTGATTAAATGTTTTTAAAAGAATTTAAAAATGAGATTTTATCTATTTTAATCCTTATTGGAATTTAGTTTATAGAATATAACTAAATTATATTATAATCTAAACTTATTTCTTATTTCGAAATTTCTATTCAAAGTTTTAAAAATGAGCAATATTAAATTATAAAACCTTTTTAAAATTTCTATTTTAAGTATATATTTTGAAAATGTTTTGGAGGTAGAAGATAAATATGTATTATTTTATCAAAGCGGTTATTAAAGTAATAATTTTAAGTTCAAGTGATTTTGTTATAAAATATATTTAAATGATTTTGAAAGAGTTCAAAAGCTTTTGTAAATAAGTAACTCTTCTTTAAAATGAGTTTATGGATTTAAAGGTGATTTGGAAAATTATATCTTTGTATATATAAAATTATTTTATTTTATTAATTATGAATTTTAGATTTTAATGAGATTCCATGCTTTTCTACGAAACAAAGAATTTTAATAAATAATTGAATTGTCAGAATGGTATGAGAAATTTCATACAATTCTTTCGCTTATTATTATAATCTGTTAAATAGAGTTTGAGTGGAATTTACTAGCTTTTAGTAAATACGAGTATTTCACTTTCTGGTATGGGACAGTTATTTAGATTTTAGTGATTACTAAAGTGAAAGTGAGCTATACTTAGAGTTGTATTATCTTAGGGTGTTTGGATTTCAGGCCAATATATACCTGAGAGACGGTGACTCATTTTTCATCAATCTGAGAATTGATACATTCTTAAACTTGGTTAGGCAGACCTATTTTCGAATGTTAGGTTTGTTATGGTATGACATGACTGCCCTTTCATTTCTTGGACAGGTGTTACATGCATGATTAGTCTATAGACCAGATGACTAATACCTATCAGTTTATTTTAGTACACAGTTAGACAATGTTTAGCTACTTTGTGTCATCAGGTAAATTCGCATAGTTGGTCTACTTTGTGTCGTTAGACCATTCGCAAAGTTAGTCTACTTTGTGTCATTAGACTATTGCACTATGTGGCGGGGTTCATTTTTGTTTCATTGGGCTTCGTGTCACTGTATTAAACTGATAGTTGTAACATCCTGAAATTTCAACCATTCGCATCCATATATGTCGGACTTGAATTGCTCAAAATATCATATTGTTAATTTATATTTGGCAAAACTCAGCATCTATAGTAAATAAATAATTACAGAATCATAGACACAGAGTAATATAACAATAAGCAGCGGATACAAAAGAATAGTAGTTCATGGAGCTACTATATATATATAACAGAGTTAAACAAGATACAATAGAAGTCTCGAATACATAGAAGTCTCAATACAATAATCAAATACAAGATCATAATATATCTCTGGAGTCAACTGAATAACATAAAACTGGATAGCTAGCTAGATCTCCAAGCAAAGCTCCAACTCCAAAGGTGAGTCTCAAATGCTGAGCCACTCAGTCTGACCCGAGCGTAAAGCAAAACACAAAACACTCGAGTCAGGATTAACATTCTTATATCAATAAATCCAACTCAAGTGAAATATCAACTGAAATACAAGTAACTCGAAGGATGTTTGGGATAACCATCCTCTAAGGATCCGTTAAACTATCTACTATGTAGTAATACGCTATTATAATATGTCTATAGTAAAGTAAACTATTAAAATAGCGTTAAGGCTATACATTTTCCACCTTAACACATTTTTATATATTCCCATGGTCTATACAGTACCGTAATCTCCCCCGTACTGGGCGTCGTCAGAGGGCACTCCATAGGTATGGTACAAAACAAACTCGTAGAAGGCGCGCTAGGGTAGGTGACATGGCACAACTAGGCAATGCCAGGGTAGATATACCAATTACACTTCCAGGCCGGTGGTAACGCAGAGCTGCAGCAATCGCCCACCTCGAACCACACTCCCGAAATCCAAAGGTGCACACCAAATCAATCACAGAGTAATAGAATGGCATACGATGGAGTGTGTCCGATCAGAGGAGCTACCTCATTAGCCCGTCGATTGCTCCTGTTTTAGCCACCTTATGCCAACTCACGGGAGTTGGGTACACGTATATACCTCATATAGGATCGTCGCCACCATCCTACTTCATTCTGGAATCTCCACCATGTACACAGTTGTTAAAGTGGTTTTTGGTATCGACAGAGAGTATGCCCATATCCGATCCCGGTCTCTTTAACTACCAAACGTTATTATAACATCGCGGTCATTTCAAAATAGTTTATACTTCAAAACCAAAATATCATTTCCATTTAAAATAATATCAAAACGATATCATTTTTACTTCAAATAAATCCATTTCCAAAAATCATATCACTTTCCAAAGTTATAACGCTTTCGAAATCATAAGTCTTTTAAAATCAAAACACTTTGGAAATCAAAACCTTGAAATTCATAACACTTTCCTTTAAACAGTTTAGATATTAATAATATTATATATAATAAAATAGTTTATAAAATAAAACAGTTTATATAAAATAGTTATAAGTTAAAAATAGTTTATAATAAAATAGTTAGTATATTAAAATAGTTTATATTAAAATAATTTATATTGAAAAATGATTTCTAATAAAATAGTTTATATTAAAAATAATGATTTATATTAAAATAATTTATAAAGTAAAATATAAAATAGTTTTAAATATAGTTAAAAATACTTTATATAATAAAATAGTTTTCTCAAATTTCACAAATCGATTCAAATCAACTCGAATTCTAAAATTCAAATTTAATTAAATCTTAATTCATCAATTTCCACTAAATTCTGTTTCTCAATAAACCATTTCAATTTCTATCGATTTCAAATACAGATTTGAACCACAAAATAAACCATTTCAATTTCAATATATTTCAAAGCTTTAAATATTCAACATTTCAAAATTAAATTCGATAATTTCATATATATATATCAAATTCACTTTACTATTATTTAGTTTTGAAATATTCACTTAATAAACCCAATATCATCTAAATAAAACCCCAAATTTAAAACCACTAAATATTTCCTTCGATTTATTAAACTTGAAATATTCATTTAGTCACCTTAAACCAAAATCAAGTTATAAAATCATATCTTTAAAATCTCAAATTTTATAATTTCAAATCAAACCTATTTAAGTATAATTCTTAAATAAATAAAATTCCAAATCAATTTCAAATTTATCTTTCCAGCCTGAATCATTATAAACTCTATATTTGAAAATATATATATATTTAAATAAATACTTAAACATATTATATATCAACTTTATTAAATCAACTTTAATAAATCTTTAAAACCAATATTTATTAAAACTATATACTTCTTTTCAAAACCATAGAAATCATTTTCAAAATATTTATATATAGACCAACGGTGTCTGTATATAATTTTCTACCCTATGGTCAAGTGATACAGATATTTATCATTTCAATCCGCAATTTAAATATATATACACGGGTATATATCTTTTCAACACGTAATCCCAAATTCAATTCAAATGAAAATCGCTTGGGTTTATCATTTCAACCCATAACGATTTTCTCCTATTCTACAGATCGTTCGGGTATGTATCATTTCAACCCATAGGGAATTCTATACTAACAGGAAACTTGCAGAGTGATAACATATATGATAATAATATAATAGGCATACATCATCAATATAATTAACAAATAATGGTGTCAGATGTCACAGGTGAACAGATATCATATATATAGCAATGTAAATAACTAACAGCAGCATATTTCAATTGACGTTTCAATTGAAATCAAATTTAATAAATAAAAGAACATTAATCGTGAGTGATTGCTCACCTTCCGAGGTTAGAGGAGTTTGACAACAAAACAAGCTACGAATTTGAATCCTGAACTGGACAATCGACCAATCCAAGCGACAGATTCTCAAAGCAAGTGAGGTGAACACAGACTTGACGAACAAGGCTGATAACATGAATTGATAAAACGAATTAGAACCATCCAAATATAACTGAAACAATTATACGTTATAAATTTTCCCTTAAAACTAAATTTTTAAAACACACATTTAAAATAAGATATATATATATATATATATATATATATAATTTCAAATCAATATTTTAACTTAACACCAAATTCATGTATAAATTGTATAAATATAGCATTTACAAACAATACATATGAATGCAAAATATATAGCCAAATAAATGCAGACCCATATATATACAAGCTACCAAATCATATACAGATATATATTTAAACAACTTATTTTATATTAAACAAATAACTTACACATACTCATATAAATCTAACAGTAATACTAATATAACTTTTATAACTTTACACATCAAAACTCACCAGGCTAAAATTTATAATAGGTTATACCTTAATAAAATAAAGTGTAATACAATATATATAAAACATTCATAGAAACTATAAACTTACTTTATCCATATAAATTTATGCCGTAACTTTTTATGAAATATATATATATATATATATTATACTAATATATAACAGCAGTGAGAAGATAAGTACAAATACACATATATTTCGAAAACAATATACAAACACTCCTATATGCCGTAACTTTTTATTGACACATTAAATAAAAGTAAAATATCCACATGCAGTAAACACACATAATACTGTCCATTTATATATTACATGTAGGAAACACACATAATAAGTATTATAATATATAAATAAAAAGGAAGCAGATAGTTTAAAAATGTAAGCAAACTTACATATATGTACTTCCTTTTCTCAAAAGGGTAGATGGAAGATAACAGGCTGGGAAAAATGGATGGCGGGTCAAAGAGCAGTGGCGTTTGTGATGGGGAAGGGGACGATCTCGGGTGGCGGATCTCAGGTGGTAGGCAGGGTCCGCTATTGCAAAGATGGGCGAGGTGTGAAGGCGGTGGTGTTGTTGAAGATGAAGCAGGGAATGCAAGGCAAACGTGCGCTGGCCATAAATAAGAATGCTTCAAATTCTATGTTATATTTGGAACCAGAGAACTGAACCGGAATAGAAGAAGGGAAAAATTATATCCCGAGGAAAACAAATCAACACGTATAATAATGAAAAGTAGAATAAAGAAAATCAAGAGACTATTCTGGGAAAAATAAAAGGTCCGTGTCCATTCATTTTCACGGTGGATTATAAAAGGACACAGGATACCAAAAAGACTCGGTTGCGGAACCGATACGCTAGGCGTTCCGCAGATTGCTCCGCACATCGAATATCGAAATTGACAATCGAATATACCGTAGAGATCAGCACGACGAGACGATCAAAACGGTATACAGCTGTCAGTGGCATGATCATCCTATCAAAAGTCGATAATCGGTATCGAAAATGCTGCAAAAATGCCGAAAATAAGATAAACGAAGCAACAACAGTCCAAATTTGATGAAACGGAAGATGACGTCTCACTCAAAAGATGGTTTACAAATTTATTGTATAAAATATCAAGTTTGGAAAACATTTTATTATCATCAAATATTAACCGATTTAAATTGAAATAGAATTACACAAGAAAATAAACTTCCATATTATCTGATGAAATTTTACCAGTTGCTATATTAAAATAGACGTATTCCAAATATCAAATTTTTATTTCAAAATTCAATTATTTAAAATTTAACAAAATCAGTTAAATAAGTTATTAAAACCATTAAAATATATGGGTCGTTACAATAGTTGACTTTATTATTATTTCATCAGTGATGATTGTTCTTCAGAGATTCTGGAATGGATATTTAATATCTTTTGGCTCTGAAGAATTTTGAATTGTTATCACCATATTCTTGATGATAGTCCATTTAAGACTTGATATGGATTATGAAATAGTGATTTTGATTGATATGCCTTATTATGATTATTTGGTTTCAGGCATATTTCTATTATGGCTTTTTTATGGTTAAGTCATATATTATTATGATGTATAATTCTCACATCTTTAAATTAGATATAGTCCGACCCGTTTATTTTTATAATACTTGGGTCAGGCCGAGACCCTACAGGTATAGGGACTCGTTAACTTTTGAATTTTGTGTTAGCTATGGAGCAGACTATTTTGACTGTTTCAGTTTACTTCATTATTGTATATGTTGACATTTAGGATGATATGTCATATATATTAGTTAATATTCATTTTGTACCTAATATAGTGTAACGACCCAGAATTTTGAACAAACTAAATTGAAAATATTTAATTAATTTTAAATATTTGAACGATGATTTAATTTGAATCCCGGATATAACTTTAAAGCTGACGATTAAATTATAAAATTTAATCTATTGTAAGTTGAATTAAATTTGAATCTTCAATTTTAAGCTGAAGAAAAATATTTCGAAAGCTTTTAAAATTCGTATTGATAATACTGAAGATAATAGAAGCTTCAGAATCGAATTTGAAACTGAATTGTTCAGTTTGAAATTATATCGTTCGAATTGACATTTAAAAATAGCGTTCTGAGGCACAGTCTCGGAATTCGACGAAACCAGTTCCATTGGATCCGTAATATTGAATTATTGTCGGATTTCCAATTTCGTATTTTTCGGAGTTGTTATGTGAGCACACGGTGAGTAAATGCGTTGAAAGTTAAATCGAATTTGATTTAAATTTTTAATTTAAAATTGGGTCGACATCAGCACGTCGTCTCCTTAAATCACGCTCCTTTGTTTCAGCCTAGAATCACGCCAAAGATCACGAAGATGATCGTGTAGAGCATGCTTCGTTCAAAATTTAAATATCCTCTCGTTCACAAGTAAACGAACGAAAACAAAGATAATAAAAATGGCCGCCTCTTTTCATTTAAAGGGAAACAAGTAACGAAGATAATTTCGTTTGAATCCTCTTTCACGCAAATCAAATAAATGGCAACGAGTTCAAATCAAATCGAGTAAATCAGGGCCGCTCCTCAAATTAAATTCGATAAAGAAAATGGCCGAAGCCCTTTACTCTCGTTCCAAAATCAAATTGTTCAACAAATAAAAAGAAAACGATATCGCGAGGCCAAGAAGCTCGCGCACGCGAGAGGCGAGTTGGCGATGGCGATGTCGCTTGCGCGTTCGATGGTGGAGGCTGGTTTCGTGACGAGGTCGCAGTGATGGTCGCGCGGCCAGATTGGGAGGCGACTGGAATCGAGAGGCAACGTGCGAGGCTTTCTTGCATTCGCGGGGAACTGAGGCTCGAAGTCGAGAAAAATGGGTTTGTTCGAATTCGCGTGGAGCAGAGGTAGCTCGAGTCAGTCGATGGTATATGTGTTCATCGACGTTGGTTTGGGGCATGATGTTGTGGAGTCGACAATCTAGGGTTTCGACAGTAGCTCGTTTCGACTGAAGGAATAAGGTATTGCGAATTTTTAATTTACAAGATTTATACGTACAGGTTTAGAAATTTTAATCAGCTCACTGTAAATGTTAAACAATATATTAAATGAAATTTTAGTTTAAACAGAAATAAATTTATATATACAGCTAGGATTTTGAAGAAAAATATATGTAGGAATTTATATGAAGGTATAAATGCCAGTTATTTTACAGTAAAAGTTATTTACTGTGGGAAAATAAAACAAATGTTTGAAAGATTATATAAAAAGAAAAAAAGGGGATTTTGGATATTAAAAGAAATTTGACTTTTAATTGAATAATTACTTAAGTCGTTAATTGGGAATCAAAATTTATTGATTTATTGGTTAGTGAATTCGAATATTAATAAATGTTGTATAAAATGTTTATACAAGGTTTAAAACTGGGAAGAAAACAAATTGGAAATGGATGCAAAATAAAAAGCTAAGGTGAGAGCTTCTCACTCAAAATGAATTGCAGTTTTTGACTGATTGATTTGATTGCTATTGGATGTGATATTAGATATGGTAGGATATATCTATATATATAGCAATATATACATATTGGCATATGTATATATTGGATTGATTGATTTCCCGCCTCGTATAGCGGATGAGACCCTATTGCGCCGTTAGTAAGCGGATTATTTTTATAAAACCCATATACCGCGATATTCCACCTCGAAGTGGAATTGGTATTGTGCTAACGTCTTTGGATGCAGGGAAACAGGTTGGAGGGATCCAACTGGATTCCTCACCAGTAGTTATTTATTTACAGATATTGTGATATTTGTTGATTATCATATTGATATATGATGTTTGCTGTTGTGATTGACTAATTAGTGCGTTGCATCATCGGATTCAAGTTTTGAAGTTTAAAAATAACGACCTTTACTTTAAAAGGATTTTAAAGTAATTTTTGAAAGTAGACGTTTTATTGAATTGTTGAATTGATTTATTTTAAATAAATAAACGTTTAAAATTTTGAAGTTATAAAAGTTAAGATTTTTGTGAATTATGACCGTAAGGTGATTTTTGAAATAAATAGTTTAAGCAATTTATAAAATGGTTTGAACTGAGATTTTTCGAATTTTTGTGAACAGTTTATTTAAAAGATTTAAAAAGTTGATGTTTATAAATTTAAAATATTGGAATTTTAAAACGAGTTTATAAGTGTTAAAAAAATGAAATTTATAGAATTATAAATCGTGAAGATATGAAATTTATAGATTTATAAATTGTGAAGTTATAAGATGGATGAAACTGTAGAATAAAAGATTTATAAGAGATTAACTTATAAATTGGATTTTTGCATTTAAATGGAATATTGATCGAATTGTTAATAAAGAGATTTATAAATCGAAGTTGTTAGAAAATGGAAATAGAATTTATAAACGTTGTTTTATAAATTCGAAATCAATCAAATTTGATAAATTAAATATAGAAGATTATCAAAGAAGATATATTCGCGTTTTTGGATAGCGAATTTTTATTGAAATAAAATGTGTAGATAATATTGAAATATGGTTAAGTGAATTAGTAAAGAATATTCACGATTTTGGACAGTGAATATATTATTGAATAAAATGCATATGTTTTGGGGAAGTGATTTTAAAAATGGAGTTAATCGATTTAACAATATTTTAAAATGTGTTAAATATCGAAATCATAGATTTCAACATTTATTGTTGAAATAGACGTTTTCGAAAAATAAGGAAATGGTGGACTATAACACTGTTGTTATAGTAAATGATTTCCAAAAGGAAATGTTTTTATGTAGTATTGGGATTTATATATCTATCTAAATCTGAATCCCTATACTAGTGATTTTGAGTCGTCATAACGATGTTTTACGCAACATTCGTTTTGACTCAAATAGATGTTAAAGTTAATGATTTCCTTAAAGAATGAAATGTATACTTAATATTGATTTAAGTATATCGAATATTTTCAAATGTTGAAAATAAATGATTCGTGAATCACTTATTTTTAAATAAGTATGGAAATGCTTTTCCAATATGAAATGAACTGTTTTGAGATTTTATCTTCAAAGATAAAATGAAATGTGGAAATTGATTTGAAATTGTTTTCAAATGATTAAGTGTGGAAATTTTATATCTAGTAAAGATATTTTTGAAGATGAAATAATTTGGAAAATTATTTGGAATCTGATGATGTTGCGCATCTTTATTGATAGTTAAATAACCGACTATCAATAATTACCTTGAATTGGTATTTGTTGTGATTGGATGAATTTGAATGCCACACTTATTTTTAAATAATCGCTCACTATTCGGGTTAGCCGGGAAAGGACCATAGGGTCGTATAACCCATTCCAAATATGTGATACGTCGTTATGAATTGCATTTGAAGACCGGTGTTGAAGACCGGATATTTTTGAAAACGGAAGGATTACCGTCGAGTTACTCTACATCGGCTGATCTCCGGTTTAGAGGTTTTATCACCCTTAGTGACGGGAAGTCCGGACGTGATTAGAAATTTATCCGGATATGCAAGGGCTTCGTGAGAAGTGCCTTCGGTTCTGTTCGATCCCGGAACAGACTTGTATGGATTGTGTGTCTGACGTTACAATTTGAGATATAAAGCTGATTTCTTTCAAATACATATCTGTTGGTGTCGGAGAATTTATTCTCTTAGCTTAACACCCTTCTCTGAGACGTACGAGCTCAGAGGTTATGTAGTTGAAATTTATCAGCGATATATTCCCAATTTGGTAACGTGGCATACTGAGTGTTGCTGTGAAATGATCAGTGTTTGATCATTTGTGATATGATCATTTGTTTGATCTTATATCTTTGTGATCATAGGTTGATCATTTTGTTTGACCCGAAGCATGGCTTTGTAGAAAGCGTAGCTTTGTGGACGAGACTTCGTCGAGCCTCACACCCCGGAAATGGTCGAAACAGGAAGGATGCAGCAAGGTTCTAGGGAGTAGCGCCCCTTAGTGTATGTCATTCCTTCTGGATAGAGGTGGTATCATGGTATGGAGCCCAGATACTTAACCTATGTGGATACTGCTTATTATGTGGTTTGTTGCGAATCGGGGATCCTCGGGAAGATCGGTTACGATCGGGGGATGGCATACGCGTGTCAGTAGTTACCTATTTTTGCAGAGGTAACCCGGCCTTGTGTTGGCAGAGATCCGGTTAGGTTCTCGGGTCGTCTATTCCAGGGACGTACCCATCGTGGCATAGGAAGTTCCTTAGCCTGACCATTTGTTGGAAATCCAAAGAAACAATACGAGCCTTGTACGGTATTAGTTGTAGAACCTATCATTCACTTATGGTGGCGCCCCACTGTTTGGATGGTAGCTATAGTAGGCATACGATACTGGTCGTATGCTGGCTAAGATTTATATTATACTTTCGAAATGATTTCTACACTATGCACTAATAATAATATAAAAAAGAATTTGATTTTTGCGTAGTAAGCATCTTTGACTATCATAAGAAGAAATCTCCTCCAATTCTGCGTTTGCATTGTGTGTGTGGTGGGAGGTCTTATGGTAGTTTCATTTTCCAAAAGCATTGCGAATTTGTTTTATTTTCTTTGTGAAAGATAAATTGTTTTACGATCTCACACCAGTCACCATGACTGACTCGGAGTTTATTGTTTCCCTTCTAAACTCTGGGTGCCCACCAATTTCCACACGGGCAGCCTAGAGTTATGTTATCAGGATATTCTGGAGCTTTGGAGATAAGCTGGATGACGAGACGTAGTATTTGTATCTGATAGTATTTATTCCGCTGTGTATTCTGTATGAGGACAAGTTTATATAACTGTCCATTGTTGTATATGACTCTGATGATTGATGTATGTATAAACCGATATAGCTCTTTGTTTGAAAAGACTAGTGTATATTTATTATATATTGTTCCGCTGCGATGTGTAAGATTCTGATATTGTTTCTGTATCTGATGTTGTTCTGTTGTTCTTCTTTCTTCTTCTGCTTTCTTCTTCTTCTCTTGTTCTTCTACTCTTTTCTTCTACTTCTACTTTTTCTCCTATTTAAAACCCTCACTATTGGAGTTTCCGGCACTCGATTGCTCGGCAGTCGATATAGTGAGTATCGATGTCGAATTATCGAAAGTCGAAAATTTCGGTACGTGACAGCGTGGTATCAGAGCATATGGTTAAGCGACAACCCTGCTCTGTTGGGTGTTACTCATTAGAGATAGAGTCAGCAGTACTCTAGAATGAGTTTGAGTGTAATAATAGATATGAGTGCGTATTTGTTAGTGAATACGAAATTGTTTTGTATTGTGTTGACTTATCGGTTGATTGTTTATAGATTCTGGTCGGTGCAGTCTAGCTAACTGTATTGATAGGGGTTTCTAAACTCTTAAACAAGATAAACCGACATAGTATTGTTTTAAATAGGGTAAATGAAATAATTTTACCCAAAACTATTTTTGTATAGAAAAGAAATGTTTTTCTATGAAGTACTATAGTATATGGTTGCATGGTTGTTATAAAACAATAACATTGAAATATTATCATTGTTATATGAAATGGAATGAGAAATTAAAATAATAACCAAAGATTGAAGATAAATTCAATTAACAAATGAAATTTATAAATGCGAATTGAAGCATAAGGAAATAAATCCATATACAAATGAAATTTAAGAATGTAAATTATAAATGTGACTTATAATTGGAAGTAGAATTCCAGAGAAGTATTTGGAAATGTTTTGAAAGGAATTTGAAAATTTTGGAAATTTGGAAAGTTTAATTTCTTTTTGATTTGAAAATGAATTTCGAAGGTTTTGAAAAGTATTCTGAAGGAATGAAAAGCTCTAAACTCTTTTCGGTCGCTGGAAAATAACTTCGGTAATGACTGCAGCATTATCAATGTTCATTTTCGGGTTTCCAAAAGAGGAATTGCTGCCAAATTATTTTAAATGGAAGTTGTTTGAAAAAAAAAATTTGGAGTTTTGTTTTGGAGATTCAAAAGATAATTTGAATTGTTTTCAAAATGATTTTGAAAAGGTTGAAAAGACTTTGGAATACTATATATAAAAATATTTATGAAATATTGTAAGTTGATAACTTATACAAATTGAATCTTGATAGAATAAATTTAACTTAAAAGAATGAAGTTAAATCAAAGTAAGTATAAGTGAATCAATTAAATAAAATGAAAAGATTACTTAAAGAAAATTTATTAAGTTGAAAATAAATTTGGAGTAGTAATAAATAAATGGAATTAAAACTGAATATTGAAAACGAAGTTGAATTGTGTGAAATAAAATGAAGTTTTGAGATTAATTTTGAAGTGAACTAAAGTTAATTGATAAAAAAATTCAATATTCAGAAATTGAACCGAATCCAAATTAGATTGGAATTGTGAATTGAATTCAAATGAAATTTGAAATATAAAGAGATGAATTCATATATGAATAAAATGGTGAATATAAATTGTAAATGAATTTATAAATGAAAATAGAATTCCAAGAAGATAATTGAAAATAAAATTCCTTAATGAAATGGAATTGTGAATGTGAATGTATAAATGATTGTATAAATCAAGATGTAAACAAGTTGATAACTTATAGAATATTTGAAATTTGATTGGAATGAAATTCAAATTGAAGACGAATGAATTAGTAAATAAAACTAATTTAGAATAGTATAGTTATGAACTAAAAATAAAAGATGAAATTGAATTCAAATGGAATTTTGAGATGAAAAATTGAATGAATATGTAACTTCAACAGTGAAGTAAAAATGATATAAGTAGTTTATATTGAAAATTTTGTAATAGAATTTGCAAATGGTTTGAATAGTATAACTAGATATGATGGCTAGTAGGATATACAGGTTATAAAGGAATTGGAATTTTGATTTCAAAGATGAATTTGAATTGCTCGACAAAAAGGTAAGTATTTGAATTATAATATGAGTTTTTGATGATTTCTTGTCTAGCCGCTTGGCTTTTTCTTTTTCTTTTTGAAATCAGAGAGTCCGTAGAGACGGTTTGTAGTCGTACTGTATTAGCCGCGCAAAGGAGACGCTGGCGAAATTTTTTGAAAATTTAGGGCGTTAGAAAATTTTTGAGAAATTTTGAAAGTTTAAAATTTGAATTTAAACTCGAATTTGAATTTTGAAGTAAACAATGTTGTTTAGAACTTATAATTGAAGTTGAGAAAGTTAGTCGAATTAATAACGAATCTTTAATAGAAAGATTTGTTTTGATAAATTGATAAAACTAGTGGATTGTTGAAAATAGTAGACGAGTTAAGGACCACTTTTCCTAACTTGTAATTTCGAGGACGAAATTCTTTTAAGGAGGGAAGTCTGTAACGACCCAGAATTTTGAACAACTTAAATTGAAAATATTTAATTAATTTTAAATATTTGAACGATGATTTAATTTGAATCCCGGATATAACTTTAAAGCTGACGATTAAATTATAAAATTTAATCTATTGTAAGTTGAATTAAATTTGAATCTTCAATTTTAAGCTGAAGAAAAATATTTCGAAAGCTTTTAAAATTCGTATTGATAATACTGAAGATAATAGAAGCTTCAGAATCGAATTTGAAACTGAATTGTTCAGTTTGAAATTATATCGTTCGAATTGACATTTAAAAATAGCGTTTCGAGGCACAGTCTCGGAATTCGACGAAACCAGTTCCATTGGATCCGTAATATTGAATTATTGTCGGATTTCCAATTTTGTATTTTTCGGAGTTGTTATGTGAGCACACGGTGAGTAAATGCGTTGAAAGTTAAATCGAATTTGATTTAAATTTTTAATTTAAAATTGGGTCGACATCAGCACGTCGTCTCCTTAAATCACGCTCCTTTGTTTCAGCCTAGAATCACGCCAAAGATCACGAAGATGATTGTGTAGAGCATGCTTCGTTCAAAATTTAAATATCCTCTCGTTCACAAGTAAACGAACGAAAACAAAGATAATAAAAATGGCCGCCTCTTTTCATTTAAAGGGAAACAAGTAACGAAGATAATTTCGTTTGAATCCTCTTTCACGCAAATCAAATAAATGGCAACGAGTTCAAATCAAATCGAGTAAATCAGGGCCGCTCCTCAAATTAAATTCGATAAAGAAAATGGCCGAAGCCCTTTACTCTCGTTCCAAAATCAAATTGTTCAACAAATAAAAAGAAAACGATATCGCGAGGCCAAGAAGCTCGCGCACGCGAGAGGCGAGTTGGCGATGGCGATGTCGCTTGCGCGTTCGATGGTGGAGGCTGGTTTCGCGACGAGGTCGCAGTGATGGTCGCGCGGCCAGATTGGGAGGCGACTGGAATCGAGAGGCAACGTGCGAGGCTTTCTTGCATTCGCGGGGAACTGAGGCTCGAAGTCGAGAAAAATGGGTTTGTTCGAATTCGCGTGGAGCAGAGGTAGCTCGAGTCAGTCGATGGTATATGTGTTCATCGACGTTGGTTTGGGGCATGATGTTGTGGAGTCGACAATCTAGGGTTTCGACAGTAGCTCGTTTCGACTGAAGGAATAAGGTATTGCGAATTTTTAATTTACAAGATTTATACGTACAGGTTTAGAAATTTTAATCAGCTCACTGTAAATGTTAAACAATATATTAAATGAAATTTTAGTTTAAACAGAAATAAATTTATATATACAGCTAGGATTTTGAAGAAAAATATATGTAGGAATTTATATGAAGGTATAAATGCCAGTTATTTTACAGTAAAAGTTATTTACTGTGGGAAAATAAAACAAATGTTTGAAAGATTATATAAAAAGAAAAAAAAGGGGATTTTGGATATTAAAAGAAATTTGACTTTTAATTGAATAATTACTTAAGTCGTTAATTGGGAATCAAAATTTATTGATTTATTGGTTAGTGAATTCGAATATTAATAAATGTTGTATAAAATGTTTATACAAGGTTTAAAACTGGGAAGAAAACAAATTGGAAATGGATGCAAAATAAAAAGCTAAGGTGAGATCTTCTCACTCAAAATGAATTGCAGTTTTTGACTGATTGATTTGATTGCTATTGGATGTGATATTAGACATGGTAGGATATATCTATATATATAGCAATATATACATACTGGCATATGTATATATTGGATTGATTGATTTCCTGCCTCGTATAGCGGATGAGACCCTATTGCGCCGTTAGTAAGCGGATTATTTTTATAAAACCCATATACAACGATATTCCACCTCGAAGTGGAATTGGTATTGTGCTAACGTCTTTGGATGCAGGGAAACAGGTTGGAGGGATCCAACTGGATTCCTCACCAGTAGTTATTTATTTACAGATATTGTGATATTTGTTGATTATCATATTGATATATGATGTTTGCTGTTGTGATTGACTAATTGGTGCGTTGCATCATCGGATTCAAGTTTTGAAGTTTAAAAATAATGACCTTTACTTTAAAAGGATTTTAAAGTAATTTTTGAAAGTAGACGTTTTATTGAATTGTTGAATTGATTTATTTTAAATAAATAAACGTTTAAAATTTTGAAGTTATAAAAGTTAAGATTTTTGTGAATTATGACCGTAAGGTGATTTTTGAAATAAATAGTTTAAGCAATTTATAAAATGGTTTGAACTGAGATTTTTCGAATTTTTGTGAACAGTTTATTTAAAAGATTTAAAAAGTTGATGTTTATAAATTTAAAATATTGGAATTTTAAAACGAGTTTATAAGTGTTAAAAAAATGAAATTTATAGAATTATAAATCGTGAAGATATGAAATTTATAGATTTATAAATTGTGAAGTTATAAGATGGATGAAACTGTAGAATAAAAGATTTATAAGAGATTAACTTATAAATTGGATTTTTGCATTTAAATGGAATATTGATCGAATTGTTAATAAAGAGATTTATAAATCGAAGTTGTTAGAAAATGGAAATAGAATTTATAAACGTTGTTTTATAAATTCGAAATCAATCAAATTTGATAAATTAAATATAGAAGATTATCAAAGAAGATATATTCGCGTTTTTGGATAGCGAATTTTTATTGAAATAAAATGTGTAGATAATATTGAAATATGGTTAAGTGAATTAGTAAAGTATATTCACGATTTTGGACAGTGAATATATTATTGAATAAAATGCATATGTTTTGGGGAAGTGATTTTAAAAATGGAGTTAATCGATTTAACAATATTTTAAAATGTGTTAAATATCGAAATCATAGATTTCAACATTTATTGTTGAAATAGACGTTTTCGAAAAATAAGGAAATGGTGGACTATAACACTGTTGTTATAGTAAATGATTTCCAAAAGGAAATGTTTTTATGTAGTATTGGGATTTATATATCTATCTAAATCTGAATCCCTATACTAGTGATTTTGAGTCGTCATAACGATGTTTTACGCAACATTCGTTTTGACTCAAATAGATGTTAAAGTTAATGATTTCCTTAAAGAATGAAATGTATACTTAATATTGATTTAAGTATATCGAATATTTTCAAATGTTGAAAATAAATGATTCGTGAATCACTTATTTTTAAATAAGTATGGAAATGCTTTTCCAATATGAAATGAACTGTTTTGAGATTTTATCTTCAAAGATAAAATGAAATGTGGAAATTGATTTGAAATTGTTTTCAAATGATTAAGTGTGGAAATTTTATATCTAGTAAAGATATTTTTGAAGATGAAATAATTTGGAAAATTATTTGGAATCTGATGATGTTGCGCATCTTTATTGATAGTTAAATAACCGACTATCAATAATTACCTTGAATTGGTATTTGTTGTGATTGGATGAATTTGAATGCCACACTTATTTTTAAATAATCGCTCACTATTCGGGTTAGCCGGGAAAGGACCATGGGGTCGTATAACCCATTCCGAATATGTGATACGTCGTTATGAATTGCATTTGAAGACCGGTGTTGAAGACCGGATATTTTTGAAAACGGAAGGATTACCGTCGAGTTACTCTACATCGGCTGATCTCCGGTTTAGAGGTTTTATCACCCTTAGTGACGGGAAGTCCGGACGTGATTAGAAATTTATCCGGATATGCAAGGGCTTCGTGAGAAGTGCCTTCGGTTCTGTTCGATCCCGGAACAGACTTGTATGGATTGTGTGTCTGACGTTACAATTTGAGATATAAAGCTGATTTCTTTCAAATACATATCTGTTGGTGGCGGAGAATTTATTCTCTTAGCTTAACACCCTTCTCTGAGACGTACGAGCTCAGAGGTTATGTAGTTGAAATTTATCAGCGATATATTCCCAATTTGGTAACGTGGCATACTGAGTGTTGCTGTGAAATGATCAGTGTTTGATCATTTGCGATATGATCATTTGTTTGATCTTATATCTTTGTGATCATAGGTTGATCATTTTGTTTGACCCGAAGCATGGCTTTGTAGAAAGCGTAGCTTTGTGGACGAGACTTCGTCGAGCCTCACACCCCGGAAATGGTCGAAACAGGAAGGATGTAGCAAGGTTCTAGGGAGTAGCGCCCCTTAGTGTATGTCATTCCTTCTGGATAGAGGTGGTATCATGGTATGGAGCCCAGATACTTAACCTATGTGGATACTGCTTATTATGTGGTTTGTTGCGAATCGGGGATCCTCGGGAAGATCGGTTACGATCGGGGGATGGCATACGCGTGTCAGTAGTTACCTATTTTTGCAGAGGTAACCCGGCCTTGTGTTGGCAGAGATCCGGTTAGGTTCTCGGGTCGTCTATTCCAGGGACGTACCCATCGTGGCATAGGAAGTTCCTTAGCCTGACCATTTGTTGGAAATCCAAAGAAACAATACGAGCCTTGTACGGTATTAGTTGTAGAACCTATCATTCACTTATGGTGGCGCCCCACTGTTTGGATGGTAGCTATAGTAGGCATACGATACTGGTCGTATGCTGGCTAAGATTTATATTATACTTTCGAAATGATTTCTACACTATGCACTAATAATAATATAAAAAAGAATTTGATTTTTGCGTAGTAAGCATCTTTGACTATCATAAGAAGAAATCTCCTCCAATTCTGCGTTTGCATTGTGTGTGTGGTGGGAGGTCTTATGGTAGTTTCATTTTCCAAAAGCATTGCGAATTTGTTTTATTTTCTTTGTGAAAGATAAACTGTTTTACGATCTCACACCAGTCACCATGACTGACTCGGAGTTTATTGTTTCCCTTCTAAACTCTGGGTGCCCACCAATTTCCACACGGGCAGCCTAGAGTTATGTTATCAGGATATTCTGGAGCTTTGGAGATAAGCTGGATGACGAGACGTAGTATTTGTATCTGATAGTATTTATTCCGCTGTGTATTCTGTATGAGGACAAGTTTATATAACTGTCCATTGTTGTATATGACTCTGATGATTGATGTATGTATAAACCGATATAGCTCTTTGTTTGAAAAGACTAGTGTATATTTATTATATATTGTTCCGCTGCGATGTGTAAGATTCTGATATTGTTTCTGTATCTGATGTTGTTCTGTTGTTCTTCTTTCTTCTTCTGCTTTCTTCTTCTTCTCTTGTTCTTCTACTCTTTTCTTCTACTTCTACTTTTTATCCTATTTAAAACCCTCACTATTGGAGTTTCCGGCACTCGATTGCTCGGCAGTCGATATAGTGAGTATCGATGTCGAATTATCGAAAGTCGAAAATTTCGGTACGTGACAGCGTGGTATCAGAGCATATGGTTAAGCGACAACCCTGCTCTGTTGGGTGTTACTCATTAGAGATAGAGTCAGCAGTACTCTAGAATGAGTTTGAGTGTAATAATAGATATGAGTGCGTATTTGTTAGTGAATACGAAATTGTTTTGTATTGTGTTGACTTATCGGTTGATTGTTTATAGATTCTGGTCGGTGCAGTCTAGCTAACTGTATTGATAGGGGTTTCTAAACTCTTAAACAAGATAAATCGACACAGTATTGTTTTAAATAGGGTAAATGAAATAATTTTACCCAAAACTATTTTTGTATAGAAAAGAAATGTTTTTCTATGAAGTACTATAGTATATGGTTGCATGGTTGTTATAAAACAATAACATTGAAATATTATCATTGTTATATGAAATGGAATGAGAAATTAAAATAATAACCAAAGATTGAAGATAAATTCAATTAACAAATGAAATTTATAAATGCGAATTGAAGCATAAGGAAATAAATCCATATACAAATGAAATTTAAGAATGTAAATTATAAATGTGACTTATAATTGGAAGTAGAATTCCAGAGAAGTATTTGGAAATGTTTTGAAAGGAATTTGAAAATTTTGGAAATTTGGAAAGTTTAATTTCTTTTTGATTTGAAAATGAATTTCGAAGGTTTTGAAAAGTATTCTGAAGGAATGAAAAGCTCTAAACTCTTTTCGATCGCTGGAAAATAACTTCGGTAATGACTGCAGCATTATCAATGTTCATTTTCGGGTTTCCAAAAGAGGAATTGCTGCCAAATTATTTTAAATGGAAGTTGTTTGAAAAAAAAATTTGGAGTTTTGTTTTGGAGATTCAAAAGATAATTTGAATTGTTTTCAAAATGATTTTGAAAAGGTTGAAAAGACTCTGGAATACTATATATAAAAATATTTATGAAATATTGTAAGTTGATAACTTATACAAATTGAATCTTGATAGAATAAATTTAACTTAAAAGAATGAAGTTAAATCAAAGTAAGTATAAGTGAATCAATTAAATAAAATGAAAAGATTACTTAAAGAAAATTTATTAAGTTGAAAATAAATTTGGAGTAGTAACAAATAAATGGAATTAAAACTGAATATTGAAAACGAAGTTGAATTGTGTGAAATAAAATGAAGTTTTGAGATTAATTTTGAAGTGAACTAAAGTTAATTGATAAAAAAATTCAATATTCAGAAATTGAACCGAATCCAAATTAGATTGGAATTGTGAATTGAATTCAAATGAAATTTGAAATATAAAGAGATGAATTCATATATGAATAAAATGGTGAATATAAATTGTAAATGAATTTATAAATGAAAATAGAATTCCAAGAAGATAATTGAAAATAAAATTCCTTAATGAAATGGAATTGTGAATGTGAATGTATAAATGATTGTATAAATCAAGATGTAAACAAGTTGATAACTTATAGAATATTTGAAATTTGATTGGAATGAAATTCAAATTGAAGACGAATGAATTAGTAAATAAAACTAATTTAGAATAGTATAGTTATGAACTAAAAATAAAAGATGAAATTGAATTCAAATGGAATTTTGAGATGAAAAATTGAATGAATATGTAACTTCAACAGTGAAGTAAAAATGATATAAGTAGTTTATATTGAAAATTTTGTAATAGAATTTGCAAATGGTTTGAATAGTATAACTAGATATGATGGCTAGTAGGATATACAGGTTATAAAGGAATTGGAATTTTGATTTCAAAGATGAATTTGAATTGCTCGACAAAAAGGTAAGTATTTGAATTATAATATGAGTTTTTGATGATTTCTTGTCTAGCCGCTTGGCTTTTTCTTTTTCTTTTTGAAATCAGAGAGTCCGTAGGGATGGTTTGTAGTCGTACCGTATTAGCCGCGCAAAGGAGACGCTGGCGAAATTTTTTGAAAATTTAGGGCGTTAGAAAATTTTTGAGAAATTTTGAAAGTTTAAAATTTGAATTTAAACTCGAATTTGAATTTTGAAGTAAACAATGTTGTTTAGAACTTATAATTGAAGTTGAGAAAATTAGTCGAATTAATAACGAATCTTTAATAGAAAGATTTGTTTTGATAAATTGATAAAACTAGTGGATTGTTGAAAATAGTAGACGAGTTTTGGACCACTTTTCCTAACTTGTAATTTCGAGGACGAAATTCTTTTAAGGAGGGAAGTCTGTAACGACCCAGAATTTTGAACAACTTAAATTGAAAATATTTAATTAATTTTAAATATTTGAACGATGATTTAATTTGAATCCCGGATATAACTTTAAAGGTGACGATTAAATTATAAAATTTAATCTATTGTAAGTTGAATTAAATTTGAATCTTCAATTTTAAGCTGAAGAAAAATATTTCGAAAGCTTTTAAAATTCGTATTGATAATACTGAAGATAATAGAAGCTTCAGAATCGAATTTGAAACTGAATTGTTCAGTTTGAAATTATATCGTTCGAATTGACATTTAAAAATAGCGTTTCGAGGCACAGTCTCGGAATTCGACGAAACCAGTTCCATTGGATCCGTAATATTGAATTATTGTCGGATTTCCAATTTCGTATTTTTCGGAGTTGTTATGTGAGCACACGGTGAGTAAATGCGTTGAAAGTTAAATCGAATTTGATTTAAATTTTTAATTTAAAATTGGGTCGACATCAGCACGTCGTCTCCTTAAATCACGCTCCTTTGTTTCAGCCTAGAATCACGCCAAAGATCACGAAGATGATCGTGTAGAGCATGCTTCGTTCAAAATTTAAATATCCTCTCGTTCACAAGTAAACGAACGAAAACAAAGATAATAAAAATGGCCGCCTCTTTTCATTTAAAGGGAAACAAGTAACGAAGATAATTTCGTTTGAATCCTCTTTCACGCAAATCAAATAAATGGCAACGAGTTCAAATCAAATCGAGTAAATCAGGGCCGCTCCTCAAATTAAATTCGATAAAGAAAATGGCCGAAGCCCTTTACTCTCGTTCCAAAATCAAATTGTTCAACAAATAAAAAGAAAACGATATCGCGAGGCCAAGAAGCTCGCGCACGCGAGAGGCGAGTTGGCGATGGCGATGTCGCTTGCGCGTTCGATGGTGGAGGCTGGTTTCGCGACGAGGTCGCAGTGATGGTCGCGCGGCCAGATTGGGAGGCGACTGGAATCGAGAGGCAACGTGCGAGGCTTTCTTGCATTCGCGGGGAACTGAGGCTCGAAGTCGAGAAAAATGGGTTTGTTCGAATTCGCGTGGAGCAGAGGTAGCTCGAGTTAGTCGATGGTATATGTGTTCATCGACGTTGGTTTGGGGCATGATGTTGTGGAGTCGACAATCTAGGGTTTCGACAGTAGCTCGTTTCGACTGAAGGAATAAGGTATTGCGAATTTTTAATTTACAAGATTTATACGTACAAGTTTAGAAATTTTAATCAGCTCACTGTAAATGTTAAACAATATATTAAATGAAATTTTAGTTTAAACAGAAATAAATTTATATATACAGCTAGGATTTTGAAGAAAAATATATGTAGGAATTTATATGAAGGTATAAATGCCAGTTATTTTACAGTAAAAGTTATTTACTGTGGGAAAATAAAACAAATGTTTGAAAGATTATATAAAAAGAAAAAAAAGGGGATTTTGGATATTAAAAGAAATTTGACTTTTAATTGAATAATTACTTAAGTCGTTAATTGGGAATCAAAATTTATTGATTTATTGGTTAGTGAATTCGAATATTAATAAATGTTGTATAAAATGTTTATACAAGGTTTAAAACTGGGAAGAAAACAAATTGGAAATGGATGCAAAATAAAAAGCTAAGGTGAGATCTTCTCACTCAAAATGAATTGCAGTTTTTGACTGATTGATTTGATTGCTATTGGATGTGATATTAGATATGGTAGGATATATCTATATATATAGCAATATATACATATTGGCATATGTATATATTGGATTGATTGATTTCCCGCCTCGTATAGCGGATGAGACCCTATTGCGCCGTTAGTAAGCGGATTATTTTTATAAAACCCATATACCGCGATATTCCACCTCGAAGTGGAATTGGTATTGTGCTAACGTCTTTGGATGCAGGGAAACAGGTTGGAGGGATCCAACTGGATTCCTCACCAGTAGTTATTTATTTACAGATATTGTGATATTTGTTGATTATCATATTGATATATGATGTTTGCTGTTGTGATTGACTAATTGGTGCGTTGCATCATCAGATTCAAGTTTTGAAGTTTAAAAATAACGACCTTTACTTTAAAAGGATTTTAAAGTAATTTTTGAAAGTAGACGTTTTATTGAATTGTTGAATTGATTTATTTTAAATAAATAAACGTTTAAAATTTTGAAGTTATAAAAGTTAATATTTTTGTGAATTATGACCGTAAGGTGATTTTTGAAATAAATAGTTTAAGTAATTTATAAAATGGTTTGAACTGAGATTTTTCGAATTTTTGTGAATAGTTTATTTAAAAGATTTAAAAAGTTGATGTTTATAAATTTAAAATATTGGAATTTTAAAACGAGTTTATAAGTGTTAAAAAAATGAAATTTATAGAATTATAAATCGTGAAGATATGAAATTTATAGATTTATAAATTGTGAAGTTATAAGATGGATGAAACTGTAGAATAAAAGATTTATAAGAGATTAACTTATAAATTGGATTTTTGCATTTAAATGGAATATTGATCGAATTGTTAATAAAGAGATTTATAAATCGAAGTTGTTAGAAAATGGAAATAGAATTTATAAACGTTGTTTTATAAATTTGAAATCAATCAAATTTGATAAATTAAATATAGAAGATTATCAAAGAAGATATATTCGCGTTTTTGGATAGCGAATTTTTATTGAAATAAAATGTGTAGATAATATTGAAATATGGTTAAGTGAATTAGTAAAGTATATTCACGATTTTGGACAGTGAATATATTATTGAATAAAATGCATATGTTTTGGGGAAGTGATTTTAAAAATGGAGTTAATCGATTTAACAATATTTTAAAATGTGTTAAATATCGAAATCATAGATTTCAACATTTATTGTTGAAATAGACGTTTTCGAAAAATAAGGAAATGGTGGACTATAACACTGTTGTTATAGTAAATGATTTCCAAAAGGAAATGTTTTTATGTAGTATTGGGATTTATATATCTATCTAAATCTGAATCCCTATACTAGTGATTTTGAGTCGTCATAACGATGTTTTACGCAACATTCGTTTTGACTCAAATAGATGTTAAAGTTAATGATTTCCTTAAAGAATGAAATGTATACTTAATATTGATTTAAGTATATCGAATATTTTCAAATGTTGAAAATAAATGATTCGTGAATCACTTATTTTTAAATAAGTATGGAAATGCTTTTCCAATATGAAATGAACTGTTTTGAGATTTTATCTTCAAAGATAAAATGAAATGTGGAAATTGATTTGAAATTGTTTTCAAATGATTAAGTGTGGAAATTTTATATCTAGTAAAGATATTTTTGAAGATGAAATAATTTGGAAAATTATTTGGAATCTGATGATGTTGCGCATCTTTATTGATAGTTAAATAACCGACTATCAATAATTACCTTGAATTGGTATTTGTTGTGATTGGATGAATTTGAATGCCACACTTATTTTTAAATAATCGCTCACTATTCGGGTTAGCCGGGAAAGGACCATGGGGTCGTATAACCCATTCCGAATATGTGATACGTCGTTATGAATTGCATTTGAAGACCGGTGTTGAAGACTGGATATTTTGAAAACGGAAGGATTACCGTCGAGTTACTCTACATCGGCTGATCTCCGGTTTAGAGGTTTTATCACCCTTAGTGACGGGAAGTCCGGACGTGATTAGAAATTTATCCGGATATGCAAGGGCTTCGTGAGAAGTGCCTTCGGTTCTGTTCGATCCCGGAACAGACTTGTATGGATTGTGTGTCTGACGTTACAATTTGAGATATAAAGCTGATTTCTTTCAAATACATATCTGTTGGTGGCGGAGAATTTATTCTCTTAGCTTAACACCCTTCTCTGAGACGTCCGAGCTCAGAGGTTATGTAGTTGAAATTTATCAGCGATATATTCCCAATTTGGTAACGTGGCATACTGAGTGTTGCTGTGAAATGATCAGTGTTTGATCATTTGCGATATGATCATTTGTTTGATCTTATATCTTTGTGATCATAGGTTGATCATTTTGTTTGACCCGAAGCATGGCTTTGTAGAAAGCGTAGCTTTGTGGACGAGACTTCGTCGAGCCTCACACCCCGGAAATGGTCGAAACAGGAAGGATGCAGCAAGGTTCTAGGGAGTAGCGCCCCTTAGTGTATGTCATTCCTTCTGGATAGAGGTGGTATCATGGTATGGAGCCCAGATACTTAACCTATGTGGATACTGCTTATTATGTGGTTTGTTGCGAATCGGGGATCCTCGGGAAGATCGGTTACGATCGGGGGATGGCATACGCGTGTCAGTAGTTACCTATTTTTGCAGAGGTAACCCGACCTTGTGTTGGCAGAGATCTGGTTAGGTTCTCGGGTCGTCTATTCCAGGGACGTACCCATCGTGGCATAGGAAGTTCCTTAGCCTGACCATTTGTTGGAAATCCAAAGAAACAATATGAGCCTTGTACGGTATTAGTTGTAGAACCTATCATTCACTTATGGTGGCGCCCCACTATTTGGATGGTAGCTATAGTAGGCATACGATACTGGTCGTATGCTGGCTAAGATTTATATTATACTTTCGAAATGATTTCTACACTATGCACTAATAATAATATCAAAAAGAATTTGATTTTTGCGTAGTAAGCATCTTTGACTATCATAAGAAGAAATCTCCTCCAATTCCGCGTTTGCATTGTGTGTGTGGTGGGAGGTCTTATGGTAGTTTCATTTTCCAAAAGCATTGCGAATTTGTTTTATTTTCTTTGTGAAAGATAAACTGTTTTACGATCTCACACCAGTCACCATGACTGACTCGGAGTTTATTGTTTCCCTTCTAAACTCTAGGTGCCCACCAATTTCCACACGGGCAGCCTAGAGTTATGTTATCAGGATATTCTGGAGCTTTGGAGATAAGCTGGATGACGAGACGTAGTATTTGTATCTGATAGTATTTATTCCGCTATGTATTCTGTATGAGGACAAGTTTATATAACTGTCCATTGTTGTATATGACTCTGATGATTGATGTATGTATAAACTGATATAGCTCTTTGTTTTAAAAGACTAGTGTATATTTATTATATATTGTTCCACTACGATGTGTAAGATTCTGATATTGTTTCTGTATCTGATGTTGTTCTGTTGTTCTTCTTTCTTCTTCTGCTTTCTTCTTCTTCTCTTGTTCTTCTACTCTTTTCTTCTAC
Organism: Allium fistulosum; assembly: GCA_030737815.1. Taxonomy (NCBI): domain Eukaryota; kingdom Viridiplantae; phylum Streptophyta; class Magnoliopsida; order Asparagales; family Amaryllidaceae; genus Allium; species Allium fistulosum. The sequence continues at coordinate 535,275,973 of CM060901.1, read as the reverse complement.
TTCTACTTTTTCTCCTATTTAAAACCCTCACTATTGGAGTTTCCGGCACTCGATTGCTCGGCAGTCGATATAGTGAGTATCGATGTCGAATTATCGAAAGTCGAAAATTTCGGTACGTGACATATAGTACTTGGGATGTAATGTATCTAGTACTGATATTTTGTTGACTCACATCTTATTATGATATATGATGTATATTATTCCACTACAATTTGTGATTCTGATTCTGATTTATCTGCATTATGTGGTTTTCTGGATATTTTTAATCGGTGTGTTTATCCTTTGTATTAAAACTGTACATGTCAAAATTTTCAGTTCAGATCCTAAAAGGTAATAAAGACGTGTCAGTGTTAGTACAAAGATATATTCACATTCGATTGCCCTTAACCAGCCGTATTCTCCATGTTATTAGACGACATTACCTATAATGTTCTTTAATAATATGGGTATAGCGGTGAGGCTTACATAAAACTATTTAGTAATGAAAAGAATGAATAATAAAATCATAAATTAAGTTATCATTTCGTATAAAAGGATGATAATGATTAGCTTTTAACATTGAAGGCTATATACTAATACACATTACCGTTTTATACAAAACATGTGTTGGGGTTTGCGATTTAGCAAAATACAATAAGCACTTAAATCACCTTTAAAAAAAATTAAATAACCTTTTATTATATATGTATGTGTGGGTGCGCACGTACACACATTGTTATGATTAGTTTTTTAACATAAAAGGATATAAGCATTATACATTTTTTGAAACAAGTTTTAAAGTTCAATGGTCCATAAAGGAATATAGCTTTTATATTTCATTTGTGTAAATAACGTTAACGAAAACATTCATATTACAATTATAAAGATAAATGTAGTAAGCTTTTAAAATAAAAAGATATATGCAATGTCATTTTACAAATTTATGAATAACTTTGACGCCAAGGATTTAACAAAAAATATAACATTTGTAAAGCTAAATGTATTTACCTTTTTATATATAAAGATAACAATGGTTATCTCTTAAGATAACAAACTATTATCTTTCTGAATACATAAGAAGATAAAATTATTGTTTCTTATCACATAAAATAAATGGAAAAAGGATAATTTTAAAAAAAATATAAGAATTTACAATTTTATAAAACTGAACATTTAATGTAAAAGGAAGATGAATCATTTAAGGAAGTTTTAACTTTACACAAAAAATAAAGCAATTTATCGCTTTATATAAAAAGATGAAATAACTTATAATATAATTTATCATTCTATGTAAAAGCTGAAGAAAATAATCTTTTTACATTATACACGTAGTTAAAATTTCTAATCAATGTGTTGTAGGGTCCATTTTTCTATCATATGCCCCTAGTGTCGGTAACTTAAACTCCGGTGGATTCCTAGCACGCCTGATCTTAGGAGTGAATGTACTCTTATTCACATCTTTTAGATCCCTATTCACCAATCCTCCTCTCATAGATTGTCTGATCTTCACCGCAAACCTGCCACTGCCATCCAGAGGTAGCCTCCAATATTCATTTCTAGCCTGCCCCTGTCTCTACGAGGGAATCCTGAAACATACTCTTTTGGACGTGCATCCGCATTCTGATCTGCACCAAACTGTACAACATCGACCACTGGCCTACCGTGAACCAATCCATCCGGATCTGGGGGCACGCCCCTTGCCATGGGCGATCGATGTCGATCCCTATGGGGGGATCGGTGCCGATCCCTCCTTATTAGCCGGGGACTTCCCCCTACTGCTCCGTTCCATTCTCCCGCCTGTTGGCTTCGGCTCCATGATCCTGGTTCTGATTTTATGTAGCTCCTGGTGCTCCAATTCCTTGATCTAGATTGCCAGCTGCTCCAAATCCTTAGGTTTTTTGCTCCAGCTTGTCCAATTTGCCTGGGGAAATTCTGCATCATTTACTCTTGCCTCCTCATCATCCGCACCTGCGTAGCATCCATCATAGTCTCCATTTCATTCCTGGTGATGTAGATGGAGGGTTGATTAGTTCCAGCTCCAGAGGATGCCTCCTGACTTCCTCCGTGGTGACTCCTATCTGCCATTGGTCTCCTTGGTAATTGCCTCACCATTGATTCCAAGGTCCAATTAGCTAAGCTTCCAAATTAGAGATCCAAACTTCCAAATCTGTGGGTGGACGTCCTTCTCAATGAAAGCACCAAAATGATGGAGACAAAAATGGGCGAGACCATCAAAATAATATGAAAGCTCCAAAATGTACAATATCCAAACAAAATGAAGTAGAGCATAAAATATGAAGAACAGTAAATAAAAATAGTAACAAATGAAATTAACACGAGATTTTATAGTGGTTCAGCGTACTCCGACCTACGTCCACTCTAAAAGTTTTCCTTGTTGTTTATACTGCTGATTACAGTTACAATGATTTGAATTTGAGTAATAAAAATGGTAGAGTGTAGCCAAGATAGAAGAAGAAGAGAGCCCGAAAGAAGATCTTTCTAGCCAGAAAAGATCCTTTCCTTAAGCCAAAGATCTGGTATTTATAGGAGAAGACGATGAAATATCCAGCTAAAAATCCATGTGCAGAAGACCAAGGCCAAGATGGACCCGCTTAACAAAAATGGGGCCCATCTTGGCCTCCTAGAAGGATCGGGATCGGCACCGATCCCCAAATATGGTGGATAGGGGTCGGCGATTCTCCAAGTGTTTGTTAAGATATTGAGTAATCATCGTTGCATTGAACTGCCGATCCGAGCAATCAATGGGTCATCCGATCTGATCCCCTGCGTAGGCGAAGCGCAAATCCATATTTAGCCATTTCTTGGGTGCTACTTGCTTGAATCTGCTTAACTATCATTCATATACTTGCTTATAACAGATCTCTGAACCTGATAATCATCTTTCCGGGCTTCCTGCCTTGATGATCGCAAATCCATTTAGCTATCTCCATGGTATCACGGCCGTGCCAAAAGGCAGGATAAGAAAAATATACATACATACCGAATAGCACAAAAATGATACCAAGTAACTGGTTCCTACCAAATAGTATCATATATCCCATTATCAAGAAGAGTAATATTAAGAGAAGTCCTTACCATCCGAACACATCTCTTTCCATTTTTAGTCATTTTCAAGCCACGCGAACTAGTTAACATAAAAGTAGTACTTCTTTTCGAATCCCATTTTAAACAATACCGTATATATTTCAATATAAATTGTTTTAACAAAATATCTATTGCCACTTGCTTTGGGTTCGTTCTGATTCGAGTTCGTTTCGATTGTATAATGACAAAAGGTATAATTTACTAAGTGGACTACAACATTCGCCTAAGCAAACATCTGACTGTCACTTCGAAGATTATTTGGATTACCATAAAACTAATTGTGATTCATTCCCCGAACTATCCAAAGAAAATGTATCATAGTTAAAATTTTCAACACTTGTACTTATAAATACTATCAAGTAATACTATTACTACTTTTTTTCAAAAATCATTTGAAATCTTTTTCAAAGACAACGAAATTTACTTTCTCAAAAATCATTTTCATTTATAAAACACAATTTGTAAACTCAATTTATAGAATCATATGTATATAAATCCTTTCCTTTTTGTATCAAAATAAACTTCAACGTTACTACCAAACATCTTGTACTCAAATTGTGAAACTTAAATCACAAGGTGTTCGTATTTAATCTAAATTAAACAAATACATGCTCATAAACTGGCAAAGCATAAATAACCAATCAACAATGACAATAACTAAAATATCTTTATTTCTTAACAACCAAACACATTACAGATAACTATATCAATTTTTGAAAATTATTCTTTTATATATAAAATATAATCCTACATAAAATTATTTCATTTATCAATTTTTAAAAACAATTCTATGTTGGTTTGCCCCGTCCAAGTGTTTAGAAACGCTTATCAACACCGTGGCATCCCACGTCTCGACCAGAATTCATAAACCACTCAATAGACCAATCAACATAATGCTTTTTTTTATAAATCTAATAAATACACGCTCTCATATATATAGACACACACACACACACACTCAAACTCATTATAGAGTGTCACTTACCCTATCTTTAATGAGTTTACCCCACAAAAGCCAAGGATCTCGCTTAACCTTTAGCTCTGATACCAAAAGCAATGTTCTCACTTCCCGGAGGTACTGCAAATGGTAACCTCAGATCTAATTTTATAGCCAGCCTCTTGACTACTTTAACACCAACCTATAAAGGGACACGTAGGGTTAAGAGTCTAAGCTTTGTCACAATTCAAAAAGCGAGACACTCTTATCACGTATGCCAATTTGACACTCACCAGATCCGATCCCAGTCTCTCCGAACCAATAATCGATAGTTTCAAAATAGGCCAAGATTTGATAGTCAATTATTTAACTATCAAATAAGAAAATAACCAAATCAGAGATTTTATTTCATATGGAAACCAAGCATGATTAAGCACATAAGCAACCACTAAGCTTCTTAAATTAATCCTTTCATTAATTAAAATATCCTTTCAATTATTTGTATTAAAATACCTTTACAAAGGAAGTATTCAAAAACCCTCTATATTCTTTTTAATTCTTGAAAAAGTATTCATATACTTATCTCAACGATATAAGTATATTCAGAAATCATTTCACTTTCAATACTTAGAAAACGTTTTCATATACTTATATCAATGGTATAAGTATATTCACAAATCTTAAGAAAGATTTTCCATTTTCCAAAATCATATTTAAATGGGCCAAAACAAATGTCATTTCAAACCACTTTCTTTTTTGGTGTAAGTAAATGGATCGTATGAAAATTAGACCAAATATACTTACCACCACTTTCTGATTTCAACCTTATACTAACCCTCGATTAACAATGTAGTCGGATAAGTTAGCATACTATCCTTGCCTCGATGTACATTCTTGAACTCTCAGAGATAAAGGCAAATTTTCCTACTTCAGAATTTGATGTTAAGTATGAAAAGAATACCTTTTGTACCACCATAAACTACAAAGATCATTTATAGAAACCAAATCTCCTATTCTTGTCACGTTTTCGATATTTCAACTTACTCTATCCATCATCCAGAAATAAAGCCAGGTAAGTCAGAGCACTGCTTGCTCCTGGCCTTGTCTTAGTTAAAACACTCCGATTCTAGATCTCACAAATAGAGGATCAATCTACTCATTGACTTTTAGTGCCAAGTATAGGACTACTAAATTTCCATAAGTAACCAAATTCGTATACAGAAATAATACTTCATATACTTAACATCAATCTTCGGTTTCAAACTTAAACTATCCTTTAGTTAAAAATGAAACCGTTTAAGTTGAGGTATTATTACCTCTCAAACCTTGACTCGACAACATTTTTTATCTTTCAGGGTAGGTCACCTACTCGAAGCTTAATGACAAGTATAAGACTTCATAAATTCTATATAATTATTTAAACCAGATAAAGTGTTATAAACCAAACTTTTATTTCCACTTTTCAAAATCTTTTACTATAACGAGAATATTATAGTCCATAACTTCCTTTTATTTTCTGAAAACCATTTAATAAAACACAGGGGTTATAATTCCAGACTAGCCCTCTTCATTCTCCAAAATCATTTAAAACACTTAAAATATAGTTTAAACTTTTTATTTAAAACATCTCTTAGATACCATTATTTTAAAAGAAAGTTTGACTTTGAAAATAAAAGAGTTTCCTAATTTACAAAAGTACCACCGGATTTATTATATCAAATAATCATTTAAATCACTTATATAAATTTCAAACTTCCTTCTAAACATTTTTAACAAAGTTTAAAATTTCCACTCAAATCATAACTTAAATCAATCACTTTTAAAAAGAATTCAACATTAAAAAGTAATGGGATTTCCTTTATGTAAACCACTTATTCAAATATCCCAAAATAAATCTTTTAATCTCATATCTTTTTTAAACCTTCTACTTTTCAAGGGTACATTTTTAAATTTTCAAAACTCTTACACAAAACATTACCTAAGGTCTTTAATTAAAACCCAACTTTGATTTGAAAAGATAATATTTTTCCCTTTATAAAATCTATACCTCTTACTTAAATAACTCAAATAAATTCTTTAAAATACATCTAAAAATTCAAACTCCTTTTTAAAAACAGGTACAACTTTTATAAAACACATTTGAAAAGAATTTGCAAAATATCTAAAGTAGATAACCTTTTATACTTTACCAAATCATAGATTTCCAAAGTTTATACATAGCGACTATCGCTATATGAACCGTAACTTTTAAAACTTTTTTATAAATCAAATAGTTTTTAAACTCCATTTCTTGAAATTAAATTTGAAACCAAGTATTTTTCGAAAAAGGAATCAAAACCATAAGGAATAACTTTTCAAATAACGTAAAGAAGCTTAGCGACTACTCTAGCATAAAATCAAGTGCTATAGATATTTCTGTCTCAGAAGAATTTAAAATTTTAGGTCATATCATAAGCATTTGCGTAAACAAGAATATACGTAAATAAAAATCAACATGGTGAGGAACTCCTTAAAGTCCTTCAAATTTTGTAGTATTTCGAAGTGTATTCATAATGACCTAATTGCTACGAAACACTTCGACTTCCTTTGCTTTAGTCCCCTGCAAAAATTGTTATGTATGCCATCCCTTTCAAGTGGGTATCAAACAACATTAAACACTAAATATATACGTCTATATTTACAACATAAACATTAATATTTTTACAACATGTCACATCATTTTAAAACTATTTCAAACTGAGATATCTCACTTTTATATTCGACCAAAGGAAAGAAAAATGTCACTAGCTTCCTTTCTCTAACCAAAGCAACTTCCTTCCTTTTCTTTTGCCTATGCCTACCCCTTCCCTTCTTCCTTTTGCTAATGTCCAAGGCTCAATCCCCCTCCTTTGTACACAACATGTGGGATCTTTGGGCTTTTGTCACTCAAGTTTGCATCATTGAGGTGGTGGTGGTGTTAGCTATGTAGATCTAAGGTCATATAATAATTTTGATGAGGAAATAAGGTGTTTTGATGTTATTTTTGGGCTTAAGTTTATGGAATGAAGAAGTAAGAAAAGTATGAAATGGAAATGAAAAATAGAAGTGGAAATGTAAAGTAAAAAAGATAAAGAGGTATGCTCTTTTATAGAATTGCAAAAGGTGGAAAAGTGCCTTCCATAACCCTTTGCCAAAAGCCCCTATTACCCCTCCACTACCCTTCCATATTCTTTGCCTTAATTCACTCTCTCATGCATGCTTATGTACTTTCCATCATACTTTTGAGAAGTACACATTACATCTCCTAAGAAAATGGCACCAATTAAGGAATAAACTACACTCTTAATTATAAGTTAATGGCTTTTAGAAACCATTAAAGAAATTAACTTTGTTTACTTTATTTTGTTCTATTTGCAACTTTATTAAATGTGTATACAAATATATGTATATATGTGCAACAACGTTACAACAACTTTTGTTCAATTAAAAGTCAAAAATCCGAAAAATGAATTTCAATTACTTTTTCAATTTTTCATTTAACTATTTATTATTGTGAACATATTTCAAAAATAAGTTTTCTATCATTAGTTATTAATTAGAAGAGAGTTATTTGATTATTAAAAACTATTAATTGAATATTTAAATTATTTAAATATTCATAAATCAAAGTAATAAAATTCTGGGTCGTTACATCCTTTCTCCCTTAAAAGAATTTCAACCCTAAAATTTCATTATAACCAATCAATACAGAAATAAGCCATACTGATGCTTAACCCTTTAATTTCCTAAAATTATTTATGAAAACTTTTCATAGAATATAACTTAAGTTTTTAAAGTTGTATAATACCCTACTACGTCCTAAGAGTATATACAAATATCTGATTTAATCTTCCCTTTTTAAATTCAGATGCAGGCCCAAAAGAAATCTGGGTCTTAAAATCGAGTCGACCTCTTTACCCATTCGGTCTGGTAAGTAGTTAAGAAGAGTAGGATGCTGGTATCCAAACTCAGTCCTAAAGTCTACTTTTCCTTAGACACTTCTAAGGTGAAGATGTTTATTAGTCGGTCCAATAGCATAAAATAGTTTGTACAACTTAGATGTTAAAACAAAAGACATGGTTTAATAAAATAAAGCTAATTAAAACCTTCTTATTAAATTTAACCCATTTATAAACTTGTGTTAAATTATTTCTTCTCTAACCAAGAGTAATATAAACTCACATTTAAAATTTCATTTATCAATACACACTTCTATCAAAGTACCATTTTTATTTAGATCCATTTCTTTAAGGAAACATAGGAACTAAATACCCGGTTTTTATTTCAAAACCTCTTCGAAATGATACTATATATTTTAATCCATAGAAAATTGTTAAAGCCAAAAATGGACACCAACACCCGAATAATATGAAAGCACCAAAATGTCCAATATCCAATATCCAAACAAAATGAAGTAGAGAATAAAACATGAAGAACAATAAATTAAAACAGTAAGAAATGAAATGAACATGAGATTTTATAGTGATTTGGCGTACTCTGGCCTACGTACACTCCAAAAGTTTTCCTTATTATTTATACCGCTGAATATAGTTATAATGATTTGAATTTGAGTAATAAAAATGGCAAAGTGTAGCCAAGAGAGAAGGAGAGAGCCTAAAAGAAGATCTCTCTAGTCGAAAAAGAAGAACCCTTTCATTGAGCCAATGATCTGGTATTTATAGGAGAAGACGATGAAATATCCAGCTGAAACTCCGTATGCAGAGGACCAAAGCTAAGACAGACCCCCTCGCCAAAAATAGGGCCCATCTGGGCCTCCTAGAGGGATCGGCCCCAATCCCTATAAGGGGATCGGCACCGATCCCCTAAGATGGTGGATAAGGTGTCAGCGATCCCAATGGTGGGTTCCTCTCTGCTTCCTTTTCGTGTTTCCGTAGTTGTATGCGTACTTCTCCCAGTTTTTGTTGAGATATTGAGCATTCATCGCTGAGTTGAACTAGCAACCGAGCGATCTATAGCCATAGTGATCTGATCCGATTCATTCCTAAACATATTGATCTAATCCGATCCCTTGCCTAGGGGAAGTGCAAATCCATACTTAGCCATTTCTTGGATGCTGCTTGTTTGAAACCACTTGACTATCATCCATAGCCTTGCTTATAATCGATCTCTGAACTTGATAATCATCTCTTCGGGCTTCCTGCCTTGATAATTGCAAATCCATTTAGCCAACTCCATTGTATCGCGTCCTTGCCAAAACCTGGGATAACATTTTCCTCTAAAACATGCCTTGCAATAGGAAGGTGTGTTTCAAATTGCTATAAATCCGAAGTCCATAATCCATCGATAACCAAAATTTTGATTCGGGATCCAATCCTTTGCCAAACCAAATTGTCGTAGTCCTCGACTGTTTCGAGTTAATATCCAATTTCTAAACCATTCCTAATCCTTAGTCGAATCTATATCCATCCAAAGCCAGTAACCGAATCCATGATCTCACCGAATCTTTTGCCAATTCCAATGTCTCTCCGGACCAACCGTGACCTGTTTCATTTATTACTGTTAAGTGTAGATTTGAGCATCCCAAAGTCCATCCATTAAATTATTAAGTTCAAGTTCTTACAACAAAAAACCATAAAACCATAAATAAGAAAAACCAAATATGGCCTCTCCGGGCATGACGGTTTGTCATCTTCTCAGAGCATGCTTAAGGACTGATCTTGATCCCGTATATGTGCAAGTGACTTAGACGTTTTATTATGGAGTTTATTATTAATTTAGTTCATGCCATCTTGTTCTAGAGATGATGATCTGTGACCTCGATCCACGTGCATTTCCATTTGATACAAACGGTGGCTGCTCTTGTTCCACCATCATAGTCCGAGACCTTATATATTGTGGTAGCCTACCATCCTGACGTCTTCCATAACAATACCTTTCAAGTGCCTGCAATCATTGGTAGTGTGCCCATCCAATTCATGGAATAAGCATTATTTACCTGATGCCCACTCACGCTCAGTGAGCTCTCTCCTTCCCAGCCTTCAGCATGGAAGGCATCCTCGAGTATCCAAATGAATCCTTTCCAAAGTCTCATTCAAATCGGTGTAAGAAAAGAATTTTGGTTCTCTCCTTTGCTACTCGATCCGTCGAAGCTATCATTTGCTTTTTGCTTTCCCTTGTCTTTGCCTGAACCTTCCCCAAACGGTCCTCCATCCCTCACTACATTTACCTCTTCTCTACTTGCATTAGCATCCTCCTACCGCAAGAACCTCTCTGCTTCAAGGAAAAATTCTCCAAGATCCATTGGTGGATCCCACTGCAATGAAATCTTAAAGTCTGTGTCATCTGCAATCCCAAATACCGCCACCATTAAGACCATTGATGGATCCAGTTGATCCACCGAAGCAACTAACGCATTAAATTGTGTCAAGAAACTCCTCAATGACTCTCCTACCCATTGCTTTATTGTTGCCAATGATATTACGCTCTTGGGTCTCATAATGTAGACCCAAAATTTCCTCATGAATTTATCAATCAACTCTGTCCAAGTACTAATAGAACCGTTCTCTAATTGCCTAAACCACACTGCAGCTATATCCATCAAGTACAAGGCCAACATTGCGTCATCACTTCCTCCGACGCCCCTAGCACCACCATATGCCTCATGTAGCTCTTCATACAAACCCGCTCGAATACTACGAAATGGGCGGAGTCTTAGAAACTACAGCCAAAGTAGCAAGTTCAGTAGATGCATGCAAAATGCCTACAAAAACAAAATTTGTAGCAGGGTCTGATTTTCTATCATATGCCCCTAATGTTAGAAACTTAAACTCCGGTGGATCCCTAGCACGCCCGATGTTAGGAGTGAATGGACTCTTATTCACATCTTCTAGATCCCTATCACCAATCCTCCTCTCGTAGCTTGTCCGATCTACACCGCAAACATGCCACTGCCATCCAAAGGTAGCCTCTAATTATCATTTCCAACCTGCCCCTATCTCTACGAGGGAATCCCGAAACATACTCTTCTGGATGTGCATCCGCATTCTGATCTGCACCAAACCGCACAACATCGACCACTGGTCTACCGTGAACCAATCCAGTCGGACCCGGCGGCATGCCCCTTGCCATGGGCGATTGATGTCGATCCCTATGGGGGGATCAGTGCCGATCCCTCCTTGTTGGCCGTGGACTTCCCTCGGCTACTCTTTTCCATTCTCCCGCCTATTGGATTCGGCTCTATGATCCTGGTTCTGATTTTATGTAGCTCCTGCTGCTCCAATTCCTTGATCTAGATTGCCAACTGCTCCAAATCCTTAGGTTTTTTGCTCCAGCCTGTCCAATTTGCCTTGGTAAATTCTGCATTGTTTACTCTTACCTCCTCATCATCCGCAGCTGTGTAGCATCCATCATTGTCTCCATTTCGTTCCTGGGGATGTAAATGGAGAGTTGATTAGTTCCAGTTCCAAAGGATGCCTCCTGACTTCCTCTTTGGTGAATCCAATCTGCCATTGGTCTCCTTGCTGATTGCCTCACTATTGATTCCAAGGTCCAAGTATCCAAGCTTCCAAATTAGAGATCCAAACTTCCAAATCTGTGGGTGGACGTCCTTCTCAATGAAACCACCAAAATGTTGGAGACAAAAATGGGCGCGACCACCTAAATAATATGAAAGCACCAAAATGTACAATATCCAAATAGAATGAAGTAGAGCATAAAATATGAAGAACCGTAAATAAAAACAGTAACAAGTGAAATAAGCATGAGATTTTATAGTGGTTCGGCGTACTCCGATCTACGTCCACTCCAAAAGTTTTCCTTATTTATACTGCTGATTACAGTTACAATGATTTGAATTTGAGTAATAAAAATGGTAGAGTATAGCCAAGAGAGAAGAAGAAGAGAGCCCGAAAGAAGATCTATCTAGCCAAAAAAGATCCCTTTCCTTAAGCCAATGATTCGGTATTTATAGGAGAAGACGACGAAATATCCAGCTGAAAATCCACGTGCAGAAGAGCAAGGCCAAGATGGACCCGCTCAACAAAAATAGGGCCCATCTAGGCCTCCTATAGGGATTAGGATCAGCAATGTTCCCCTGAGATGGTGGATAGGGGTCGGCGATCCCCATGGTGGGTCCTCCTTTACTTCTTCTTCGTGTTTCCGCAGTTATTTACGCAGTTCTCCAAGTGTTTGTTAAGATATTGAGTAATCATTGTTGAGTTGAACTACCAATCCGAGCAATCAGTCGGTGATCCGACCCGATCCCCTACCTAGTGGAAGCGCAAATCAATATTTAGCCATTTCTTGGGTGCTACTTGCTTGAATCTGCTTGACTATCATCCATAACCTTGCTTATAAACGATCTCTGAACCTGATAATCATCTCTCCGGGCTTCCTAGCTTGATGATCGCAAATCCATTTAGCTATCTCCATGGTATCATGGCCTTGCCAAAAGGCATGATAACAAAAATATACATACATACCGAATAACACAAAAAATATACCAAGTAACTGGTTCCTACCAAATAGTATCATGTATCCCATTATCAAGAAGAGTAATATTAAGAGAAGTCCTTACCATCTAGACACATCTCTTTCCATTTTTAGTCATTTTCAAGCCACGTGAACTAGTTAACATAAAAATACTTCTTCTTTTCGAATCCCATTTTAAACAATATCGTATATATATCAATATAAATTGTTTTAACAAAATATCTATTACCACTTGCTTTGGGTTCGTTCTGATTCGAGTTCGTTTCGATCGTATAATGACGAAAGGTATAATTTACCAAGTGGACTACAACATTCGCCAAAGCAAACATCTGACTGTCACTTAGAAGATTATTTAGATTACCATAAAACTAATTGTGATTCATTCCCCGAACTATCCAAAGAAAATGTGTCGTAGTTAAAATTTTCAATACTTATATTTATCAATACTTATATTTATAAATACTTTCAAGTAATACTATTATTACTTTTTTCAAAAATCATTTGAAATCTTTTTCAAAGACAACAAAATTTATTTTCTCAAAAATCATTTTCATTTATAAAACACAATTTGTAAACCCAATTTATAGAATCATATGTATATAAATCCATTCCTTTTTGTACGAAAATAAACTTTATAACAACATTACTACCAAACATCTTATAGTGAAATTGTGAAACTTAATTCACAAGGTGTTCGTATTTAATCTAAATCAAACAAATACATGCTTATAAACTGGCAAAGCATAAATAACCAATCAACAATGATAATAACTAAATATCTTTATTTCTTAACAACCAAACACATCACAAATAACTATATAAATTTTTGAAAATTATTCTTTTATATATAAAATATAATCCTACATAAAATTATTTCATTTATCAATTTTTAAAAACAATTCTATGTCGGTTTGCCCCTTCCAAGTGTTTAGAAACCCTTATCGACATCGTGGCATCCCACGTCTCGACTAGAATTCATAAACTCAATAGACCAATCAACATAATGCAATTTTTTTATAGCACTAATAAATACACGCTGTCATATATATAGACACACACACATACACTCAAACTAATTATAGGGTGTCACATACCCTATCTTTAATGAGTTTACCCCACAAAAGCCAAGGATTTCGCTTAACCTTTAGCTATGATACCAAAAAGCAATGTTCTCCCTTCCCGGAGGTACTATAAATGGTAACCACAAATCTAATTTTATAGCCAGCCTCTTGACTACTTTAACACCAACCTATAAAAGGACACGTAGGGGTAAGAGTCTAAGCTTCATCACAATTCACAAAGCGAGACACCCTTATCACGTGTGCCAATTTGACACTCACCAGATCCGATCCCAGTCTCTCCAACCAGTAATCGATTGTTTCAAAATAGGCCAAGATTTGATAGTCGATTATTTAACTATCAAATAAGAAAACAACCAAATCAGAGATTTTATTTCATATGGAAACCAAGCATGATTAAGCACATAAGCAACCACTAAGCTTCTTAAATTAATCCTTTCATTAGTTAAAATATCCTTTCAATTATTTGTATTAAAATACCTTTACAAAAGAAGTATTCAAAAACCCTCTATATTCTTTTTAATTCTTGAAAAAGTATTCATATACTTATCTCAACGATATAAGTATATTCACAAACCATTTCACTTTCAATACTTAGAAAACGTTTTCATATACTTATATCAATGGTATAAGTATATTCACAAATCTTAAGAAAGATTTTTCATTTTCCAAAATCATATTTAAATGGACCAAAACAAATGTCATTTCAAACCACTTTCTTTTTTGGTGTAAGTAAATGGATCGTATGGAAATTAGACCAAATATACTTACCACCACTTTCTGATTTCAATCTTATACTAACCCTCGATTAACAATGTAGTCGGATAAGTTAGCATACTATCCTTGCCTCGATGTACATTCTTGAACTCTCAGAGATAGAGACAAGTTTTCCTACCTCGAAATTTGGTGTTAAGTATGAAAAGAATACCTTTTGTACCACCATAAACTATAAAGATCATTTATAGAAATCAAATCTCCTATTCTTATCACGTTTTTGATATTTTAACTTACTCTATCCATCCTCCAGAAATAAAGCCAGGTAAGTCAGAGCACTGCTTGCTCCTGGCCTTCTCTTAGCTAAAACACTCCGATTCTAGATCTCACAGATAGAGGATCAATCTACTCATCGAATTTTAGTGCCAAGTATAGGACTACTAAATTTCCATAAGTAACCGAATTCGTATATAGAAATAATACTTCATATACTTAACATCAATCTTCGGTTTCAAACTTAAACTATCCTTTAGTTAATAATGAAACCGTTTAAGTTGAGGTATTATTACCTCTCAAACCTTGACTCGACAACATTTTTCATCTTTCAGGGTAGGTCACCTATCCGAAGCTTAATGACAAGTATAAGACTTCATGAATTCTGTATAATTATTTAAAACAAACAAAGTGTTATAAACCAAACTTCTTTTTCCACTTTCCAAAATGTTTTACTATAATAAGAATATTATAGTCCATAACTTCCTTCTATTTTCCGAAAACCATTTAATAAACACATGGGTTATAATTCCAGACTTACCAACTTCATTCTCTAAAATAATTTAAAACACTTACAATATAGTTTAAACTTTTTTTTAAAACATCTCTTAAATATCATTTTTTAAAAGAAAGTTGGACTTTGGAAATAAAAGAGTTTCCCTTTTATAAAAGTACCACTTAATTTATTATATCAAATAATCCTTTAATATAAGAATTTCAAACCTCCTTTTAAACATTTTAAAAAAAGTTTAAAATTTCCATTCAAATCATAACTTAAAACCATCACTTTTTAAAAAGAATTCAACTTTAAAAGTAAAGGGATTTCCTTTATGTAAACCACTTATTCAAATATCCCAATATAAATCTTAGAAATCGTATTTCTTTTTTAAACCTTCTTCTTTTCAAAGGTACATTTTTAAATTTTAATTGAAAACTTTAATACACAACATTACTTGATGATCTTTAATTGAACCCCAACTTTGATTTGAAAAGATAAGATTTTTCCTTTTATAAAATCTATACCCCTTATTTAAATAACTTAAATAAATTCTTTAAAATATATTTAAAACTTCAAACTCCTTTTTAAAAATCGATACAACTTTTATAAAACATATTTGAAAAGAATTTATAAAAATATCTAAAGTAGATAACCTTTTATACTTTACTAAAATCATAAATTTTCAAAGTGCATAAATAACGACTATCGCTATATGGACCTTAACTTTTAAAGCTTTGTTTTGTAAATCAAGTAGTTTTTATACTTCATTTCTTGAAAATAAATTTGAAACCTAGTAATTTTCGAAAAAGGAAATCAAAGCCATAAGAAATAATTTTTCAAATAATGTAAAGAGGGTTAGCAACTACTCTAGCACAAAATTAAGTGATATAGATATTTCTATCTCAAAAGAATTCAACATTCCAAGTCATATCACAAGCATTTACATAAACAAGAATATATATATATATATATATATATATATAAATCAACATGGTGAGGAACCCCTTAGAGTCCCTTTACAAATTCTCTAGTATTTCAAAGTGTATTCGTCATGACCTAATCGCTACGAAACACTTCGACTTCCTTTTCTTTGGTCCCTTGAAAAAATTGTTATGTATGCCATCCACTTTCAAGCAGGAATCAAACAACTTCAAACACTACATATGTACGTCTATATTTACAATATAAACAATAATATTTTTACAACTTGTCATATCATTTTTAAAACTATTGCAAAGTGAGATATCTCACTTTATATTCGACCAAGCTCTAGAAAAAGGTCACTGGCTTCCTTCCTCTAACCAAAGCAACTTCCTTTCTTTTCTTTTGCTTGCATCTACCCCTTCCCCTTCTTCCTTTTGCTCATGTCCAAGGCTCCAACTCCTCCTTTGCACACAACAATGAGGGATGTTTGGGCTTTTGGCACTCAAGTTTGCATCTTTGAGATGGTGGTTGTGTTAGCTATGTAGATCTAGGTTCATATAAGAATTTTGATGAGGAAGATTATGGAATGAAGAAGTAATAAAAGTATGAAATGGAAATGAAAGATAGAAGTGGAAATGTAATGTAGAAAAGAGAAAGAGGTATGCACTTTTATAAAATTGCAAGAAGCGACAAATCACCTTCCACAACCCTTTGCCAAAAGACCCTATTACCTTCCCACTACTCTTCCTTATTCTTTGCCTTAATTAACTCTCCCATGCATGCGTGCCATAATACTTTTAAGAAGTACACATCAAATATCCTTAAATAGTAGCACCAATTAAGAAATTAAAGTACACTCTTAATTATAAGTTAATGGCTTTTAAGAACCATTAAAGAAAGTAAATTTATTTATTTTATTTAGTACTATTTTCAAATTAAATTTATATAGATGTGTATACAAATATATGTATATGTGTGCAATTATGTTGCAACAACTTTCTTTTCATAAAAAGTCGAAAATTCGAAAAACAAATTTCGATCACATTTTCAATTTTTTGTTGAACTATTTATTCTTATAAACATATTTCAAAAATAAGTTTTCATCCTTAGTTATTAATAAAAAGAGGTCTAGGTTATTATTAAAACCATTAATTGTATATTTAAAATTAATTAAATATTCACAAATTAAAGTAATAAAATTCCAAGTCATTACAACTTCAAACGGTAATAACTTCTTCGATTGAACTCCGATCGTAAAACTTCAAAAAAGAAAATTGCTCAGAAAATCACCACAAACATACCGGTGCAAGTTTCATGGCCAAATTCTTACATTTGGGCAAATTTCATTTTGAGCCTTAATAATTATTTATTAATTACCATTAATTTTACCGGGTGTTGCAAAGGGCTAGTTGCAATTGTTGATGTTCACTGTGGTTGGAAACTATATATTTGTATCACTTGTCATTCATTTGGATAAACTACCAACATATGGAAATATGGCGCTACTTATCTACTTATGGATGAGGCACCCTTGTCTATTCCACTAAAGCTCCACTTTTGAGACCTACTTTCAGACAATGGATCTCTAAACCAACTCAAGCCTCTTATGTCATTATGACTCCTGGCCCAATACCCATGCTACCAGAGAGTATAAACTACTTGATAACATGGAGTAAAGAACATGATATGAAATACATCTCTTTTACATTCCCTTACCAATGCGGATACTTTTCATAACATTAATACCTCATAAATATTACACGTCTTGTATAGGTAAAAAGCAATGTACGTGAGTTGCCTGGACTAAATAATTTAGTATAGAGATATATATGAAAATAAACCCTGAACTAATAATATCAAAAGCGAATTAAAGATAATAAATATATATCATATTTGAAAATCTAATGCAAATATCATAACATACATCACAAAACTAAACATGAGTAAATAAGAAAACAACACCATAATCATCTTGTACGTCTTGATCACAATACATACGCATATCATCATAATATATAAAATCATACTATAAGAGAAATAAAGATCCGCCATCAACATCTATTCCATCACCATATCATAGCCCATAAGGAAATATAAAATCACGATATAATAACCTGTAAAACAACCTCAGTCTGGCCCGAGATTGTTAGACAAATAATAAACACTGATTCTGGCTAGAAACTAGTTGTGAGTGGAATAGTGCACAATACACAAAATAGTGTGGGTGTCAGGTAAACGTAATATGCTTTCATTCTCAAATATTTCACACACTCTCTAAGCTAATCCCAACCCACATCTCATCATACATATATATAGGTTTAAACACACATGTCACAGTTCTCTATAATGCTACTCACGGATGCAACTTTAATCAACTGAGTAATCATTCCCATTCAAATTTATGAGTTGCATCTTTATACCTATTCCATGCTGTTATAAGTATACAAGTGAATGAGGTGCACGTTTCAAGTAAATCCTTCTTAATTTATTGATACTGAAACGACATCAAGGCATTTAACCTATTTCATCCGCATACCCTCGACCAGTCCTTACCAGAAGCTACATCGACGTCAAAGATATAATGATCTGTTTCATCTGTAATACCTATTGACCAATATTTATGGGTGCCCCACATGATCTATTAGTTGCACCATCTATATCATCTCATCTCATCACCATTGGTACTCCACGTCGTGCTTCATTTATCACCCCATTTCCATCACATCATCATCATCATAGCACAAGCGCCAGCCTCTATGGTTGTGTTCATGCAACAAATCATTTGGACTATAGAGGCGGTGGGACAATGTCATCAGATTCAGGGTGCGACCCCAAATCCATCCAATTATGGCGGATACTAGCCTATCCGGTAGCTTATCTTGTATCGATTATCATTTTTTAATGAAAAATGGTACTTTATTACTTACATAGAATTTACAAATATAGCAGTTTCGTAGTTATTATATGACCAAACAAGTGATAAACAAGCTCTCTTACAAAACTCACTCGAACTGGAAAAAAACTGAAAAACCAAATATCATGACTTCTTACACTACAAGGACGGCAGCAGATAGCGACGGCTTTTAGCTGTCGCCGGCCGTCGCAAGCCGTCGCTATCTGTCGTCGCTATTTGCCTCGTCGTCCAATAGTATGGCGACGGTTTTAGCGACGGCTCCGTCACCAAAATAGCGACGGCTCGCGACTGCAAATGTGACACGTGAAAATTTTTCAACGTTTACCTGGCGTCACTAGGCGTCGCTAAGCGACACAACTTTTTGGCAAAATAGGCGTCACTAGCCGTCGCAAACCGTCGCAATCTGGCAACCTACAGGCCGTCACTAGCCGTCGCAAACCGTTGCAAATCTGAAGCATTTTTTTTTTATTTTCAGAGCACTTCCCCACTTCAAATAACAACCATCATATAACATCATCACGGCCAATATACACCATATTCATCAACTATAGCCATCATATATCCATCATATAACATCACCATACATTCAAACAATATAAAATCCAACCAAATATCATTTTCAAATCCAACCAAATCAAACAATATAACATCCAACCAAATCCAAAAATATGTACATAGTTATCCCGACATATATATACATAATAACCAACCAAATTCATCAACTAGAAGTTATCAAAATATGTACATAATATCATGAAATATATATACACCAAACTAACCAAAATGTGTATATACCAAACTATAACACGAGCAAACAAACGTACCTACTCCTCGCCATCGCTGCCGTCCTCTCCAGGCATCGTCCCATGCTGTTGTAAATAAGCCGCAATCCGCTCATCCAACTGTTGCTCAAAGAAACTCTTCCTCCAGTCATTTATTTCTTCTACCGTCGCCCTCAACTGAGCAATCTCCGCATCTTGCTGCGACCTCCTGTATGCACTCTGCATTCTCATCGCCTGTAAAATAGTTCATATGCATGAGTAATATTATTAAAATTATTTAACTATTCATATGCATAAGTAAATTTATATATTAGTACATATCAAAATTTACCTCCACATTTCCATAGCTATACCGTCGACTGGTCCGAGAAGGCGGGTCAATAATAGCATCCCAAATATGGTTCTCCTTCTCTAACGTAAGCTCTTCCCGATCAGTGGACTGTGCTACACGAGCCCGCTCTGCTTCGTACCTCTCCTGCGATTACAAACAATTGTTTTACACGATAAACCCCAAACTTCAAATTTTTGAAAATAAAATAAGACAAAATATTATTATTAACAACAAATTAATTTACCATTACGGATTGTGATTTGTCATCCGTCCACTCGTACGAAACATTGCCCTCTTCGTCAGTCCTCTCCACGGCATGCGTGGCCTTGAACAGCTCCGCCATATTGGGCTCGCGGTTATATCTCGCGGCCTGAAAATATATAAATATTATTGCTAATCTGATTATAAAAAATTGTAATAAAATGTAAACACAGTTTATAAATTTAATTACCAGCTCTCTCTTGTGCTCCTGAAAGGATTTGGAGCCACCACGGTGCAATGCAGGATTTTTATTCCTGTTTGCCCGGTTCCGCGCAGATAACTCCTACAAATTAAAATAAATTATCACGTATATATCTTGCGAGATTTATATTAGATTTAAATAATAAAAAAAACATATTTTACTTACTTTTACTGCCGGACTTTCCCAAAGCCGAAGAAATTCATTCCATACATTCTCACCCATCCAGTTCGGCTTTTTCCCTGCATTCTTAGCCTTAGACAATGTATCCCTGTAATTTTTTCTCATTCGCTTGTTCCAGTGATTTAAAAAAATGTCTAAGTCGTCAGGGTCAACACGGACTGCAGCCTGTAAATTAAAATTATTTTAAGTTATATACAGTATATTAATTTACAACTGAAATTGAAACTACTACTTACAAGTAAATCCGCCTGTATTGCGTTTTTGACGTGCGGGGGGATGTCGTCCCAGCGAGGCCAACAACCATTCATGCGGCTCTGAAATGCCTTTCTCGAAACCTGTAAAATATAATCCGATGGTTCCACCTCAAAGCCACTGCAAAAGTTATGATATACATGTTTAGTGCATTTTAAAAATTATACTTTAAATAAAATTGATACTTACCCAGCACTTCTAGGAACGACTTCTGCAGTCGGACGTAAGTCCGGTGCAGTGCCACTGCCACCTGCACCGGGAGATGGGGATGGCGTGCCTATCATACTTCGTCTCCTGCCAGACATATCTAATATAGAAAAACAATATCATCACAGAACAATTATAGAAATTCACTACTACATAGCAAGTTTCGATCAATTTCACAGAATAGTTATAAACATTTACTAGTACAAAACATTGATAAAAATTAACTAAATGATCATCACAGAACAATTACAGAAATTTACTATTACATCGCATGTTTCAATCACTATCACATAACAATTATATCAATAACGATCAATCTTCATCGTTTTCTGATTCAGACTCAGTCTCGTATTCTATCTCATTTTCTTCGGTACTTTCGAATGCATCAAATAGGACGTTCGATTCATCATTCAAAGGCCCTACATCAATATCATCAGTTATTATTATTTCTGTATTTGTTTCAAGATCGGCTTGATATGCTGCTTCATCTGGAATATTATTTCCATCAAACGTAAACCTTGGTTTCGTTTTGAAAACAGCGGACCAATCCGCTTTATCTCTTTTCAAAGATGGATACGGAGCAAAATAAACTTGTAACGCTTGCTTGGCTAATACAAAAGGATCGTACTTATAGTAGTGTGATGTATGCCTTATTTCAATAAGTTTGTACTCTTTATGCACGTTGATTCCGGAACCAGGAACGTTACTGAACCAATTGCACTTAAATAAAACAACCTTTTCTAATGGTTCAACATAATATGTCAACTCTACAATCTGTGTTAAGATGCCGTAAAAATCTTTTAAATGCTCATCTGGATCATCACTGCCTTTGACAAATACCCCGCTGTTATATGTTAATTTTTCAGCACCGTAATCTTTCGTGTTGAACTTAAACCCGTTGACGAAGAACTTCGGCAGCACCGTAATCTTTCAGATTAAACGGTTCAACAAAATTTCGGCAGCACTTCCCTTCTGTTCCCTGTATCGTACACAAATGCGTGTACACAGAGAACGTAAAGGAAGCGCTATCGAAATTTTGTAACCGTTTAAAATGAAATGATTTATAATATGTAATTACTTTGTTGTGTTTGTAACTTGTCCAATACAGGGACAAATCCGACAAATATTGTATCAGATGAATATAAATGTCCATTCCGTTACCAAAACGAACATCCATATAACGATCATATACAACACTTGCCAGACGGGGCCAAAGCCAATCTAAGAGATAAAAAAATTTCTTTAAATTTTATCAAATATTGTTGTTCTATTCAAATTTTGACAATGTTTCAACTATTTAAATTTTATTTAATAAATTTGTATATTTAAATTTTAGTTCAACATTCAATTAACAATTTTAGTTCAATATTCATTTCTTTATTTTACGACATAGATTTTAGCGTAATCTTTGTTGTTGTTATATTCAATTCTTAATTTCATTACAAAATAGATTTCAGTACAATATCAGTTGTTTTTAAAGTCATTTCCTATTTTTTTTTAAAATTAGATATTTGTATAATTTTTAAGGCTCTCATATTCATTTTTTAATTTTCTATATAAACTTTATTTTTGTACAATACTATAATTTGTAATTTATCAAACTTAAATTTGTACAATACTATATAAACTTTATTTTTGTACAATACTGTAATTTGTAATACTCATATTTGCAGAATTTAGATTTTAACAACTTAAATTTGTAATTTATCAATTTCATAAACTATGAAATACTTTCATGTAAACTTATCAATAACCAAGTTAATCATTAATATACACTATTTTTTCGCCTAAAACAACTAACCATATTAATCGCCAACACTAATCATCTACATCAACCATTTATTCAACTTGATCATCATGATAAACTAGTTAATGTAATACGAAATAATTCAAGTTCATGATAATAAACTAATTAATTTATCAAATCAACATACAACACTACTAATATCTAATCTAACAACACTACTAATACCCAATTTAACAACAAATCATAATTGACTTAGGGTTTAAACTAAACCTAAAAATATCAAATTTACATTCAAAATAGAGATTAGAAGCATACCGACGTAAATTTGGGTGATTTGGAGGCGTTGAAAGCTGGAGCGACGGGTATGGTGACGGGGGGCATGGGGGGGGGGGGTAGGAGGAAGTGATTTGAGGGAAAAAATTGGGGAAGAGGGAATGAAGGAGCTGCTGGTCTCGGCAGATCTGTATACTTCGTATAGCGACGGCCGCTTTTTTTAGCCGTCGCAAACCGTCGCTAGGCTTCGTCGCTGTACGAAGCCTTTCTAGTAGTGTTACTAGACAATAATCAAAATCTAACAAAATAATAGAATATAAGAATTCATAAGCTCCTCTACACGTGTTGATAATACACTACCTCCATTGGCTCTTCATTTCACTGCTGTATGCCAAATAATACTTCTTAATTTCACAACTTAACTTTTCCAAAATAAACTTCAAAGAGAAAAGAATTAATGGCGACATACCACTCCACCTTTTTCTCTACTTCCTATGAAAACCATGCTAAAATTAGTTCAAACCACTTTAAATAGTTGCATTGCGACCTCTTGCATTCAGATCTGCTCTGAATCAACCTTGGAGAGATTTTGGCTTACCATTTTGAAGCACAAGAATGTTTAATGCCATTAGGGAAGTCTGAAATTTCTTGATAAAATTTCTTTTGAATTACTTGCTTTATTAACCATCCTTGATTTTCCCATTATTATTTTACTGTCCTACTGAATTAAGCTCATTCTACTTAAAAATGGAATTTCTTTATTCTAAAACACTATATTATAGCATTCATTCCATACATGCCACACTATTGTTGTTAAGGTGTTATCTGTAAGATCTCAACGAAAACCACTAGCTATATACAAGTTTGATATTCTTTCCAGAATGTCCAGTATATTGTTAGATTGTATTGAATTTAGTAGTAGGTCTTGTTTGATAGTGGTTCATAATTTAATTGCATAATCACACTCAAAAAATATATGGTCTCTTATTTCCTCCTTGTTGTTGATATTATTTATATATTGATGACTACAAGTTGCACTACCTTTTGATATTATCATAAGTATTTAACTTGTTGTTAATAGCAAGGTAAGTTCACATAGCCATTTTTGGTCTGTAAACCATGTTCTAGATATGGTTATGCCAACTGACTTGTTGTAATTTAATTCTCATACTATCCAAAGCAGATTTAAGGTAGAAATAGCTATTATTATTAGGAAGCCAGCACCAATAGTCCTTATTTGAGTCTCTATCTATGCTGATGTTTCCTATAATATTGCAAGCACTAAGTGGAAAATTGGAAGAAGTTAAGTTTCATTTTATATCAAGGATGAAGACAGACACATGTTTACTACTACCTCCAACATTGCTCATAGTTTGCCAACCAAAATTTTAAACCAAAAACTCGTCACCCAATCTGGGTCAGAACAGTAGCTTGTGCTTCTACCATTTGTAATGTTTCTTTTTATTAATCTATTACTTTTAATTCTATCATTAAGTAACAATTTCTAAGTAAATGATACATTTGGACTCTCATTAATGATCCATAAATTTTTATTTTGGAAGTATCTTTTCTTCATCCATATAGCCCATAAATTTTCCTAGTGAAGGTATTTCCATAGTAATTTTACAACATATATAGTCTTTTAATCGTCTAGTTTTATTAATCCCAATCCACCTTCTCATTTTGGACTACACACTATTTCCCAATTAACCTTATGTTGTTTGTCCAAACACAAGAATTTTGCATGTAGTCTCTCTATTTGGCTATTCACATTACAAGGCATTTGACAAATTTGTATTCAGTAGGAAACAATGGGATATATAACCATTTTGATCAATTCTAATCTTCCACTTAGTGTGAGTTATCTACCACTCAAATTCTTTTTAATTTTGTCTATCAATTTATTGAAATTAGACCTTATTAAGGTTGAACTGTGAAGGGGAACACCAAGATATGTTACCGAAAAATTTCTAGTTTGAATTAGAAGAGTTTCAGGGATTTCCTACTTTCTAGTTACTCCTCTACTAAAAAGTAAAAAACAGTTTTGACTTCTTCTCATCAATAATGTAACACCCCATAATTTTAGCGCTAGTTAATTAGAAAAATTAATTAATAAATAATAACACTGAAAATAGAATTTTTGTAAACATTAGAATTTGACTATGGAACTTGCACCATTGGGTTCATGATAGTTTTCTAATCAATTTTCATAAATAAAGTTCAATGATCGGAGTTCAAATGAAAAGTTATTAACGTTAGAAATTTTGGAATCTAAAATAATTTTATATGTAATTAAGGAAATAAGAATAATTAACTAACGTTAATTAGAGTCAATCAAAGTTAAGAGACAGTTAACGTTAACTTAAACATTAATAAAGTTATAATGGAAGAAAATTATATTGGTGGTTTAAGAAAGGAACAAAACAAATAAATCACAAACGGTAATTAATTACCCGTAAAATTTGCCGCAGGACAACCAATAAGGCACCTAGATTGACCGATAGCTGTCAACCGAAGGCAATAAGCCGTTGATCAGTGGGCAAGTTAAATCTTGGATTTTAAAAAACATGGACGAACATGATGGATCAAAATATTTTACTTGTTTGCGAAGTAATTGATGCACGTCTTTGATTAAAATAAAGATTTCATAAGATAAATCTAATGCTCCAAGTAATTAACTCCAAACCCCTATAAATATAAGCCTAGTTGTCACTTCACTTCTCATATTTTCTGGATCACAGAGCAAAAACTCTGCCATTCTCTTTTCTCCATAATTTCTAGAATTTCTAAAAGTAAAATATTATATGATATATACATATATGTATATAAGTGGAGAAAAGCAGGAAATAAGAGAAGAGAAGAGTAGAAGTAATTCGGAACAAAAACAAAGGTAAATTCATGAAATCTGAAAATTTAATTTAAAATTGATTCAATCCTTTTCCCAGATCTGTAGTTTTGATAGATGTATACTCTTTTTATTATTTTGGATTAGAAGAAAGTGGGAGTCAAATAAAAAGTGAATGGATTCAAATTTGGAGAATCAGAACACAATAAAAGTTGAGTGGGAAATTACATGTTTTGTTATAAGATTAGATTTATATCATTGAAACCTATTTCATCTGTGTTTAAAAGTCGTTTTGAATATTTTATTGTAAATGCGAAAGGAGTTGATATAAATCTCAGTTTGGAATTTTTAATTGAATATGCTTAATAATTAGAATAATAAATAACACATTGGACGATAAATTGTATACGCGTAATAATAATGGAATAGATTTAATGAAATTGACTATGGAATAGATTTAATGAAAATTGGTTATGGAATAGATTTAATAAAATTGGTTGTGTTTATAATTCCAGATTGATTTGACTATTATTGGGATTGATTGTAATTAGGTTGGGATTTGACATGAAAAGGGGTAATAATATAAGTCTCTATGAATCATCTAAGTTACAAATAAAGGTGTCTTGTTTGAAATAATAAGGAATGTAAATGTAAAGAAAGAGATGTACAAAATAAGGTAAATCCCACATTCTGCACTGTCTATTTCAATAAAGAAATAAAATATAATTCCTTGTAATTTCACACAAATCCTCTTTTAAGTAATTCATAGAGAATTATAACGTTAACTATTCCTTTTAAAGGGAAATAGTTCTAATGCATTAAAGTATACGAGCCTTAAGTATAATAAAAAGTGAAGTAAATAAGGAAACAATAGTTAAAAAGGGAATTTAAAATACATTTTTAGACAAAGTAAGAAATAAAAAATAGAGGAAGAAGAAATAATTAAACTAGAAAGAGGATTTAAAGTCCAATAGGAAACTAAAGATAATTAGTAATGAGTAAACAGTAAATTAGAAATGGTAATGAACGACAATGGACCAAAGTAATTAAAAGTGAAGCTATGTAAGATTCATTGAGCACTAATGATGGAAAGGAAAGAAAATAGTAGTTGAATGGAATATATACAAATTTAAATATACGTTTATGACAGGCGTGAATTGCATAAGTATGTAAATAACTTAAATGATAAGAATGACATTAGTCATTAGAATAGGTTGGAATGCAAGGTTAGTTGCGTTGCACAATAGATGTCTTCCCCACTGCAAGGGGCTGCCAACAATTGTGTAACATTATACCGATCTGGGATATATCCAACCATTGGTCCCGCGGAGAGTATACGCTTGCGTATAGATGAATGAATACCCCAATTGTAAGTGGAGTTTGCTTCGAAAATAGAAAAGGCGGGTATTGCCTTGATTGCGTTAGGTAGTCTAAATAGGATGGTGAGCAGCTCGACGCTATTAGCAGGTTTAGGCACCAAATCAAGAGTAGGAGCTATATAGGTTGGATGCATCATCGGTCTAGAGCAGTCAAAACAGAAAAGACAAGATTACACCAAACGGGCGATGCCTCTTACTAGGGTAGGCCACGTTAGGTAATGCTTGGCCACAGTTATTTGCTAGTTTGTTGTTAGGGCAAGGCTAATTAACCCATGACAGAGTTCTTTCAAAAAATGAATGGTGTAATCTATGGAGCTGAATCCATGGTAGGAAGAAAAAAGTAGAAAATCCCCAAAGCAAAGCGAGATAGAATACAACTAAATTATAGTGACGCCATTATTAGGCACTAACAGGAGGTTCTACTTTGTACGCGGGCAATTTGACCTAGACATTGATGATGATTGTTGGTGGTGTAGAATTACAGATACTAGCAGGGATAATATCATGGTCATACAGGGGGCCGTGGTACTTAGATATATATGGGTACATAACTATAGTCTACTACGAGCAGCTACCCTCAAGTCAGATTCATCATGCTTCTCATCGATCATATCGAGAGACTTAAGTAGGAGTTCCTCATTTATCCATGGATTATAGCAAATCACTCGATAAGAAGGTACTTCAAGCTCAACTGTTATCACAGCCACTGATCCGTAAGCCAAGGCAAATGGGGAATGACAAGTCACAGACTTGTAGGTTGTTCAATAAGCCCAAAGCGCTAATGGAAGTTCATCAACCTACTTGCCTTTGGCCTTCTCCAATCGCTTCTTAAGAATGGACTTGATAATCTTGTTCACCGCTTCAACATGTCCATTCGCCTGAGGGTCTGCCACTGTAGTAATCTCTTCTCGATGTGGTGCCTACGACAGAAATCCTTCAACGTGGTGTCGTTGAATTGGGTCCCATTATCGAAAATAACCGTACATGAAACTCCAAAACGATATATGATGTTTCTAACCACGAAGTTGATCACTTTCTTTGCGGTTCTTGAAGCTAAATAGGTATCGAATCTCTTGATTACTGGGAACCCTATTGAAACAGCGAGCTATGATTCTATACAAGCTATGAAGGAATGCGTAGCTATTTGGATGGAGTTGAGCTGGTGCCAGCCTCATAATGTGAAGGACGTGTCGGATAAACTGATTGAACGGTGGGACACATCCTGCCAAGCACATGTATTTATTGCACGCTATATACCCATATGGGGGTGATGATCCCTCTATTGGTGTATAGGAAGTAGCACATCCTCAAATGGCATACCGTGTTTCTTGCAGATCCTCCTAAGTGATCCCTTCTTGATTTTAGATGATACAAAATCTACTGGATCATCTAATATAATGGCATCGTCGAGTGTGTCAGGAGCATCTTCAACTTCTAGGCCTCCTTTAGGCTTC
This sequence comes from Allium fistulosum, assembly GCA_030737815.1. Classification (NCBI taxonomy): domain Eukaryota; kingdom Viridiplantae; phylum Streptophyta; class Magnoliopsida; order Asparagales; family Amaryllidaceae; genus Allium; species Allium fistulosum. The sequence goes on along the minus strand of CM060901.1, from coordinate 535,247,167 downwards.
ATTGGAACTTCCAAAGTAGGTTGTTCTACTTGTGGATTTTCAAGTTGTGGAATAGGTTGCATCAGAGTTTATCATGCCGACGGAACTGTAGTCGAGCTCGACTGAGTATTTGACTCGACATATCTAGAAATTGATGGGCCTGCAGCTTAAGCGGAAAGACGCTCGGAAAATCTATGACCCATAACTATCAAAACTCAACATAAAAGTTATATTAGAAGGATTAAAAGACTGCCACATGTTATAATGAATGCCCATCATGGTGTAGATTACAGTATTTTGCAGTGTAATATAGTGTCAGTTTCTGATAGTATACAATAGTTCATTTAAAAGTCTGGATGTCATCCGAAGCGACCATCATCGCTGACCATTCCAACTGGCTTCGCATTGTTTGCCGTGTACTGGAAATGCTTTGGAACTTGGGAGATGACATTTTCTATGACTCAAATAACTAATCAACAAGGAAAATTCATGAAGAATTCTGAAATCCTAAATCTACCAAAGGGTTGGATCGATATCGATCCATATCCTTGGATGGATTTTGGCCTCCTTTACCATCTTCTCCCCCTATCTAATACACGACCATCCAATATGAAGCACCTCCAACCTCTCCATCACTATCTCCATCTACATTTGGATATCACAGCTTAGAGGAAGAGCCGATTTGGAATATGAATCGAAGGTTGGTACGAATTCAAGATGGATCGGGTCCAATCCAAGCGTGGCAATCGGTGATGTCAAGTTCAAAGGAAGGATGGGTGATTGCAGCGGCAGTTCAAGTGTCAAGATGCATTGGTTCAATCTTTGGAACCAAAGTGCTTTAATGGCAGACAAGAGCTTGAACGAGAGAAGAAAGAAAATAGTGAAGAACAAAAAGGAAACGGGTTGAGTATATAACCCATGATCTAGAAAAATAGGCGATTAAATCGCCCAATCTCTAGGGCTGGTACCGAACGATCGATTTAAAAAAGAGAGGAAAAGAAAAAGTGATGATTTATATGTGCATGTATGTATGCTTAGGAGACTCCATAAGAGTGTGCATGTCTATACATTTACATGTGCATGTTTGACATTCAATGACTGGAATCGAGGAAAAGCAAGTTCAGACCCGAAAAATCTGTAAAAGGAACAAGTTCTAAATTATTGAGCTTGGAATGACAGATCATGGGAGCACATTCCAGCTTTATTATGGCAGATGCTAGTGAAGCATCGTGACGAATAACTAGAGACACGACACTTTACCGAAAGGGTCCGAAGAAAGGATAACAACTATACAAAGCACGGATTAGAGTCCGATATGGCAGTCTCGACTTATCTCGATTCAAAGTACATCCTGGTTGAAACAAAATGTACTTTGAGAGGCAAGTGTTATCCAAACTTTTGACCAGGCAGTATATGAACAGACTAGACAAGAAGAACTTAAAAGCTATTGAGGTAGGAAGTCCTGAGAGGTAGCCATAGAGTCCAGAAAGCAAGTATAACCAAGACTGCAAGATAGAAACAGGACTAATCCAACAATTCCAAGGCAAGATCCATCTAAGTGATGGATCGGTATCGATCCATCCCCATGGATCGATACCGATCCACAAACTTACAAACAATTTGCCTCATTTTCCTCTTATACTCAAGTATTAATGGTAGCAATGCATTCGATTGCCTATCATTTGTTATCGAATGCCTCGAGCACTTGAAATCGGCAATTCTACTCCTCCACTAATCCATCCTATTGGCTTGGAAACAATCTCATAACCATGCAAACAAGATAAGAATCATGAAGCAAAGAACAAGACGACATCACATAAGGCAATATGATCGATCCATAAGTGAATCTTATGGATTGGTACCGATACATGCCTAATGTTAGTACCAAAAAGTGGCACAAACACCTAAGAAATTATAGTAGAGAGTGAAATGAAGAAATATAAATGAAAAACGAGTAAAAACAAGACATCAAACGTTTATAGTGGTTGACTAACTATTGCCTACGTCTACATGAGATTTCTATTGATTATCTTGTAGTTTTACAAGTACAGTTCTTATGGTTTGGTACTCCATGGGTGATTACAAGGAAATATATAATAATTGCAAGGAAGAAAAAATATCCTCGAAATTGAGCCCCTAGCCTCTTATTTATAGATGTAGGTTTCTGGGAAATACTCCGCCATGTCTTCCTTCACGATCTCCACTACTCAGCAGCGGTTGTCCTTTAGACAACTTGACCACGTTAGCAAGCAGCTATGGATCGGTACTTGCTCATGGGCATGAATCGGTACTGATCCATAAGATTCACTTATGGATCGATCAAAATTCCTTATGTGATGTTATCTTGTCGTTTGCTTCATGATTCCTATCTTGTTTTCTTCGTTATGAGCTTATTTCTAGGCCAATAGGATGGATCAGTAGAGGAGTAGAGTTGTTGATTTCTTGTGCTCGAGTCATTCGATAGCAAACAATGTGTGAACAATAAGTGGGGCTTGAAATAGATTACTAGAACCATAAGTTGGTAGTAGGATGAAGATGGGGCATTTTTGAAGAAGTTCTATGGATTAGTACCGATCCATAGGGATGGAACGGTATCGATCCATCACTTGGATGTATATTGATTTGGAATTTTGTTGGATGGTTTGGCTTCCATCTTATGGTCTTGATTGTTCTTAACTTCGTGGCTATCTCCCCAGGCTTCGTGTCTCGTTAGCCTTCAAGTTCATCATATTTAGTCCATTCAAAGCTTGCATAGTCAAAAGGCTGGATAATACTTGCTCCTCAAAGTACATCCTGTTTCAAACACGATGTACTTTAAATTGAGATATGTTGGGATTGCCATATCAGATTCCAATCCATGCTTTGTATAGTTGTTATCATTTCTTCGGACCCTTCCGTAAACCGTCTTGCCTCAAGCTATTTGTTCTGACGCTTCACTAGCATCCATCACTATAAAGCGGGAGTGTGCTCTCATGATCTGTCATTCCAAGCTCGATAATTTTGAACTAGTTCCTTTTTCATATTTTTCAGGTCTAAACTTGCTTTTCCTCAATTCTAGTCATTGAATGTCAAACATGAACATGCATAGACATGCACACTCTTGTGGAGTCTCCTGAGCATATGTACATGCACATATAAATCATCATTTTTTTCTTTTTTCTATTTTTTAAATGGATTGTTCGGTACCGATCCATGGGCATGGATCGATACCATCTAGCCCTTGAGATTAGGTGATTTAATCGCCTATTTTTTTGGATCGAGGATTATATACCTAACCCGTTTCCTCTTTCTTCCTCACTTTATTATTGCTTTTCTCATTCAAGCTCTTGTCTATAATTAAGCACTTTGCTTCCAAAGCTTGAACCGACGTCTCTTGACTCCTAAACTGCCGCTGCCGTTAGCCATCCTTTACTCGAACTCGACATCCTTGATTGCCATGCTTGGATCAGACCTGATCCATCCTGAATTCATACCAACCTTCGAATCAAATCCCAAATCAACTCTTCCTCTAAGCTTTGATGTCCATAGGTAGGTGGCGATGGTGATGTAGAGGTTGGAGATGCTTCACATTGGATGGCCATGTCTTGGATCAGGGAGATGATGGAAAGGGGGCCGAAATCCATCCAGGGGTATGGATCGGTACTGATCCAACCCTTGGTGGGTTTTGGGTTTCAAACTTCCTTGTGAACTTTGCCTTGTTGATTAGTTATTTGAGTCATACCAAATGTCATCTTTCAAGTTCCAAAGCATTTCCAGTACATGGCTAACAATGTGAAGCCCATTGGGATGGTTAGTGATGACGGTCGCTTCAGATGACATCTAGACCTTCAAATGAACTGTTGTATACTATAAGAAACTAACTCTGCACTATACTGCACAATACTGTAATCTACACCGCACTGAGCATTAACTATAACACAGGGTAGTCTTTTAATCCTTTTAATATAAGTTATATGTCGATTTTTGATAGTTATGGATCATAGACATTTCGAACGTCTCTCCCCTCAAGCTATAGGCCCATCAATTTCCAGATACACCGAGTAAGGTACCGAGTCGAGCTCGATTAGGGTTCTGTTTACATGACAAACTTCGCTGCCACCTAATCCTCAACACAAAAATCTACAAGTAGAACAATACTCTCGAAAGTTCCATCGATCCTATAGAAGGCCTAAAAGTCGAAGATGCTCCCGACTCACTTGATGATGTCGTTATGTTAGATGATCCAGTTGAACCCGTATCGTCTAAAACCGAGGAGGGATCACTCAGGAGGATATGCGAGAAACATGATATCCTGTTTGAGGATGTGCTAGTTCCTACACCCCACCGGAGGGCACACCACTCCCTAGATGGGTATACAACATGCAACAAATACATATTCTTGGCAGGATGTGTCCCATCATTCAATCAGTTTATCCAATGAGTCCTGCACGTTATGAGGCTGGCTACAACTCAGCTTCATCCGAAAAAATGCCCATTCCTTTATAGCTTGTTTATAATATTTGCTCGCTGTTTCAACCGGGTTCCCGGTAATCAGGGGATTTGATTCCTATTTAGCTTTAAGCACCGCAAGGGAAATCCTTCCCTATTTTCTTAGAGCTATTTAGGGATTGCCAAATTGTGGTTGTCACCTGGAATAAATTGAGCTATTTCAAGGATGAATTCTTCTTTTTTTGCTGTCCTCCTAGATTTGCACAACGGTGGTTGTCTCCCTGTAAGTTCAATTCTTGTCCTTTCCATGTAAATTCAAGTTTGTAGTTATGCTATCATGGAACGTCTGTCATTCTTTACAGATATACCACGCAAGCCTAACAATGCTGCTCTCGCAGAGACCCTATGACAACTTCATGAAATTCTGAAAATAGAAAGAGAGGCTAAGCTAATGCTTAGTGATGAGAATCTGCGAGCCTATAACCAGTTGGACCCAGTTCGTGTGTTGGCCTTGCTCCAGAAGACACCGATAGTGACGAGGACGATTCTTCATCCAGAGATAATGGAGATCATTCAGTGGTGCCTCTAGTTCTAAGTCCAGTGATCGAGACTAGCGACATACAAGAGCACAACGAAGAAGGTGAAATCAGAGAAGAAGGTATAGGAAGAGGTAACAAAGGAAAATAAGGCTAAGACAGTACTAATGCAGGCTATGATCCATTTGTTTATGAAGGAGATGATGATGACTAGCAACCTCTACAGAGAAGAAGTCTCAAGATTAAACTTGCCAAAAGGCAGACTTCGATTCTGCCTCCATTGGTCACAAATGCATTTGAAACTCCTGTACAGCATTTAGAGGACTCTTATGTAAACTTCACGCCAATCCCGGATGTATCGACTCTTCCGGCATTCACAATATAAGCATTTAAGATGTTGGATTCCCGTTCGTTTCCAATAAGATGTGCCTTTAACTAAAGCAGGGAAGATTACCCATGTTAGCAAAATTCGAAATGACGGTCCATCGGGGGGACACTAGGACACTTGCACGCACGCACACACAAATGCACTATACTCTACTTAGTTTATGTTGTATTCTTTTCTTGTTAAGGCAGATTCGTCTTCATTTCATTTGCAGATTCAATGGAACGACATGGTTTATATGAGGATCAGATGGCGTATCTACCGAGACGTAAACCAACCACATGACCCTACAGGATCAGTCATGATTCTTATTCTAGCCGGTGTGTAGGCCATGATAGGGAGACAGAGAGAAGGACTATAAGTCATACTACTCATCATCTAGGCATCGATCTAGACCAGATCGCCCCTACCAAGGCTTCGGAGAGGCACTCTAGCAGTCATGATGACATTCCTTATGATGACCCCACACATGCTTCCCTCTTTGCTAAATACACAGTGCCGTCTCATGCTTCATATATTGCTTCTGATTCCTCTCGACACAGAGTTGATAAAGCGCCTATCGAGCAACCTACTAAACAGCCACTTATTGAAACAGAGTGGTCGATCCTTTCCTCAGATAGCTGAATTGCAATGTTGCTTTTCTAAAAATAAACTTTAAAGATTGCAAGTTTGTCCCTAATTTGAAAGATATTCCTTGTGACATTAAGGGTCAAACGGTAGCATACATTGGTGACGTGTCCGATTAGTACTTCATTTGGAGGAGGTTGGCCAAGCAAATTTCTAAATATATCGAGAGCTTGGAGAATGAGGCCGTAGACTGTAGTTTATGGCGAATCAGAACAATAAGACGATTGCTCATCTTAATGCGGAGGTCATTGAGTTGAAGAAGGCCAAGGTGGAAGCCGACCAGAAAGTTAAGAACTTAAATGTGAGAATCGAGCGAGAATAAAAGACCATTTGAGCTATGTTGAATCTGTTCATCATAGGAATTTTGAGCTAGCTAAAGAGGCGAAGGAGCTGAAGGCACAACTTGAAAAAGGAAAAAAGAGAATAACGAGGCCTTTCAAACAGCTTAAAACTACTTTGAAGAAATGCTCGAAACTCGTCAACAGAAGGATGATGCGTTGGACAAAGCTAAGAAAGTGGATGAGTTGGTGGCAACCATGAAAAGGCAGGTTAAAGACAAGTTTGAGCCACTCATCACCAATTACAACGCCATTGTACTAAAGTTCCTAGATTTGACATGGTTTGGTAAGGTTATCCCTGAGCACTAGCGTTGGCCTGAAAGCGGATTATGTAGGAAGAGAAACAACATTCAAAAGGAGGATAAGTAAATTAGAAAGAGCTAGAGAGCGAGATTCTAAGTTCAGCATAAATTGGGGTGCTCAGAGCAGGTTAGCTTATCTTACACTTGGTGTTGGCTACTATAGTTCAGAAAGATCAAGTCGAAGGCTCCGACACTACTCCTCAGGATATTACCACATGCCTCACTCCTGGGCTTCTAGCTACATCTATTGCGCCATCTGTCCCTCTGTATAACTCAGATGCATTGTAAATGTTGAAAACAATCATGTTGTCTCCCATTCAAGAAGGGAATTTAGAGGGTAGACCTGTCTATACGGAGTCTTAATCTGTTAGAGATATACCATTGACCTCACCCATGTTTGAGAAGGTGCACATGACATTGGTCGATGTCGCTAATGTCTCCTTTCATCTTTCTTAAACTTCAAGCCAGCTTGCGATTTCTGGTCTGCCAAAGAAGGGCTCCCAACCGAGACAACAAGCGACAACGGTCGATTCAACGGTTGTGACAATTTTTAGGATGACTCCAAGCATTCCAGTTGGCGATACTCTAGGCCCTGGCATGTAAATGATTCATGTTTGCATGAAGATGGGACTAGTGACCTATAGGGTACACAAGCTGACGATGATGTTTAGATCATCGTGTCGACCGATCTTGCTCAAGGGTTTTCAATGTACAAGGTTCTTGAACAACAACTCAAAACCACTGTAGAGATAAAGCAAGATCAGGTCGAGTACATCCCTCTTCTTCTATCTATGGGTTTGCCTGACAAGGCCATTTTTGTTTTGGTCATGCTACCTATGGCCAGGAGCACTCAAAGTGCGTCTTCGCCTCATTGCATAGCTCACCTTCAAAGGGCAAAGGAAGTAGAGGAAGATCAAGGAAGAAATTGGAAGGGTCCAGCGTGCCATCTTCCATGGAAGAGAAGAAAATGGAAACACACAAGAAGTGAGTTTTGGATGTATAGCCATAGAACTTGTCTTGCATTTTGTTTTCAGGCCAGCTTTTTGCGAATTCGTCCCCTACTTTTGCTTTCGGTTTAGGTGTCACTAATATTTGCACTTTTTCCAAGTCTTATTTTGACTGTGAATAATATAGACTTTTTGTTTCATTCAAATCTTATGTGAATTTGACTAAGTGTTTGAGAAATGCGCTTTATATTCGATATGTTTGCGATCACTTCTCAGCGTTGTCATTGGAATAAGTTACTAGTCCATTTCGTTGTTTAGGTCCGTAAGGGACGATTATTAGAGCATCTATCTACACTTGCCCATACATGATTATGTCCAACTCTAGAACATGGTCGAATTCTGATTGCTTGGAGAAATGACTGAAAAGTTCCTTTTGGGGATATTCTAAGTGCGATCACACTTAACTCCAAGCGCCAATTGAAATGATTCATCTTTGGATGGCAATTTGAGCATCCTACTTTAGGATGCATGATTTGATCATGCCAAACTCCGGGCATCGGTTGAAGGTTAGCCACTTAAGATAGTGGTTTGGGACATCCCTATCCAAGATGTTTACTTGGAATCGTGCCTAACTCCGAGCATCGACTGAAGTTTGCAGGTGATCTTGCCTAACTCCGGTCGTAGACCTTTCATCTTGACTACTCTGGGCAAGGTATGGATGCTCTGCCAAACTCTGGGCACGATCTGTAAAGCAAACTATCTCGTTCAGCTTTTGAATGTTTATAGTCCTGCCCCCAAGTCATGGGTTAGAGGAGTTGTTAGGTATCTATCACTGGATACCAAGTGTGGTTGAGCTTCGTCCGTCCGATCATGGAATGTGGAATCATAGTTGGCATATGTAGGTTCATTTAAACACAATACTATGTTCACAGTGTAAAATCAAGTATAAACAGATTCAAGAGATCCGGAAGTCACTTTTTTTTATAAACATTAGAAATGACAACTTATGTCTGGCTACATAGCTTTGATTAAATGTGTACAAATTTACATTCAAGTGAAATAGCATCATAAGTGTTCACTATTCCACGCCCATGGGAGTGAGACCCCAACCACCGCTGCTAGCTTGAAAGTGCCATCTCCAAGCTTCTGCTTAATTGCGTACAAACCTTCCCAACTAGGGGCCAAGTTCCTAGTGCTAGGGATGATTCGTTTGAGAATGAGATTGCCAATCTCAAAGGTTCAAGCTCTGACCTTGGTGTTGCAGTATCAAGCGACTTGGTTCTGGTGTGCGGCTGCTCTCAAGTTAGCTTCATCATACTTCTCATCGATCATATTAAGAGACTCCAACGGGAGTTCCTCATTCATCCGTGGATTATAGTGAATCAATCAATGAGAAGGTACTTCAAGTTTAATTAGGATCATAGCCTCTGATCCGTAAGCTAGGGTGACCAGAGAATGACAAGTCGTGGACTTGTGGATCGTTCGATATGCCCAAAGTGCTAACAGAAGTTCATCAACCCACTCACCTTTGGTCTTCTCCAATCGTTTCTTAAGAATGGACTTGATAATCTTATTCACCACTTCAGCCTATCTTATAATACCCTCTAAAATCAACTATAAATAAATTGAGTAAATTAAATCGAATAAGGTAGAGTTGAAAGTGGAAAAATTATAAAATTTGGAATTTGACCACTAAAGTTATTTGCGTTCATGGTGAAATTCTGATCTATTTCCATATATAATATCCTGAAAACAAAGCTCAAATGAGGAAGTTTTAAATTAATTCTGTTTGAATTCAAATTAAAATAAATATTTAATTTTAGGGTTTGAATTTCAAAACTTAACTACATGTTTAGTTGGTGGTTAAACATTAAGTTAAATAATTAACGTTAAAAGTTAATTATAGAACAAAATAAACGAGCAATGGAAACAAATCAGCTCACCCCAAATAAGTGAAGAGGTTGACACCTCCGACCCCAAGCAATCGACCGGTCTACGGGGGAGGTCGACCCCTATTCAAGGTGGCGGCTAAGGTTTTTCAGCCTTTAAATGCTCTAGATTTATTTGTCTTCCACATAACTCCATCCTACGGTTCTGGTGTATTTCAAGTGCTATAAATAGGACCATATCCTCTCCACTTTTTATTCACAAATATTTGGGAATTCCACGAACATCTGCCATTTTCTCTCTTTAGTGAGATTCAAAAATTCTATTAGGGATTCGGGTAAGGATTATAATCCTTTTCTAATTATTCTTCTAATCTATTTTCTTCTCCTCCAACCTCCTTGAACCTAAAATTTTTATATATATACCTATCCTACATTGTGTACATATATCAAAAGAAAACGATCTGGAAAATAGTTTCTTTGGCGTTGCAAATCCGTACCAGAAAAGCTAATGATAATTCGTGAGTGGAAATCTTAGTATTTTTATTTCGGTAATTGATTAGTATATATCTATGGATTTGAATATGCCTTAGAGATTTTAGGACTGCAAAAATAAAATAGATATAATCACCCAAAATTCCTTTTATTTCAAAATGTCAATTCTAGATGGAGATTCTCAAGTATTTATGTCAATTTGATGGAATTTATATTTTTTCTGCAATTTATAATAATTTTATTGTTTATTCTACTCCTCCTCCTTCTTTGATTCAGATTGTGAGTTTGTGTTATGGCTGATCGAGATTTCTAGGCTTCTTCACATACTGTTGGAGCTTGTTTTCTCTAATCAGTTCTTCGATCATGTTCTTCAAATGGCGACACTTGTTTATGTTATGGCCATGGGTTTCTTGGAAGCGACAGAAATTTCCTGACTTCCTTTGTTGTTCAGACTCTTCTTTTCGAGGCGGCTTTGGGTAAGTCTTCTACTCCCTGAATTAGTAGATAAATATTCTCCAAGCCGTCGTTTAATGAAGTGTACTCTCTGCGTTTCAGACCTCTGAGTTTCTTTCTGCCTCCATTGCCCTTGCTGGTTTTCTAATGCTGGTTCTTCCTTTTGTGGTCCTCATCTTTCCCAGCAGTTACTTCATAATTCTTGTCGTTTTGATTGACCGCTACATTACTATGAATCGATTAATTTGGTCGCATATTGGTATTTTTACCTTCTAACGTACTTGCCTCTTCTAATCTTAAGTATTGACTAGCCTTTCGATTGAATTCTTTCATGGTGGTCGGTTGCTTCATTTTAACCCATCTCCCAAAATCTGTCTCTGGATGGATCAAGCAGACTGAGGCTATGAAAATCATATCCTCATTTGGATTTCTCACTTCGGTGATGGTTGTGTTAAAGCGGTTCATGAACGATTTTAATGATTCGTTGTTCCTTAGAAGAAACCAGACAGAGACATCTCGTCCTATGACTGAACAGCGTGCATTCTAAATTATTCCAAGAACTTCCTAGCTAGCTCGTCAAAGTTTGAGATAGATCATGGAGGGAGCCTGGTAAACCATATGGAGGCGACTCCTTCCAGATAGATGGGGAAACATCTGCAACAAAACGCATCCGTTGCCCTTGCACTATCCATATTCCAAATGTACTTATACAAGTGATGTTGAGGGTCGGTAGTTCCATTGTAGGGGGGCATTGCTTGTGGCATGGTGAATTTCTTGGGGTATTCTTCCCTCAGGATACTATCAGTGAAGGGAGTTCGGCTCGGAACGGAACCCCAATCATCATCCTTTCTACCCTTGCTTTCTTCCATCAAGCATCTGACCATGTCGAAAATGTATGCCTCACTTGTTCGTTCATCCACAGGTCAACTGCCAGTAGCTGCACAAAGTGTTTGTCTTTGCAAACGATCTTGGTTGGCTGGATGAAGCCTAGGCTCTATAGTCTATGGGTGAGCCACTCCTACAGAGGTCCGTTGGTAGGCGGTTGGTCTTGTGGGTGGAGTTTGATCTTTTGAGTTCAATTCACCTTCCTTAAGTCGCTCGTCTTCCTCAGCAGTATCTGCCATTAGTACGTCCTCCCATAGAGTTTTCACTTCTAAGTTCAGATTTGCGGCAGGTGCTTTTACAGTATGTGGAGTGTCAACGTTTTCTTCCATAATGGTTCTTAGAACTCCACCCACTACTTCCTTTTGGTTTTGTCTTCTGTTTCCTCCATTCAAGACAAAAACAAAAGAATGCTCTTGTTCTATAGCAGCCACGGCTTCAGGCACCATTCTGGGGGTAGTTAGTGATTGGAGCACTAATAGAGCATCTATCTTATCCATAAGAACTTTTTGACTATTTTCCATTTTTTGGTTAATTTCATCAACCATCTTGTTCAATTCTCCATTAATCACAACTTCATGCTGCATGGAGGATCCTATAACCTGATCTCCAGAGTCAACTCCTAAACGCAGGCTATTGGGGTTGATGCTTTTAATTTGCTGGGGGTTTGTTTATTCTCCAGCAATGGTAGCTCCTATGGATCTTCTGGAGGTAGTTCTCTTTCTTCCTGGTGTCATTGATTCTCAACAGCAAATCTTCTAAGTAGAGGTTGAGGATCTAACTTCTGAACCTATATGATCCAAAGTAGATAGCTAGATCTAATCCTGAGTTGGGTTCTCAGTGAAAGCACCAAAATGTTAACCCAAAAAATGGATCAACACCCAGGATTGAGTGTGAAAGCACAAGCCCTGTTCTTACAGAGCAATAATATAGAAAATAAATGTAAAAGGAGTAGAAATAATAAAAAAGACAAGAAGATGTTTATAGTTGTTCGGCTCTTAATGAAGCCTACGTCCACTTTATAACTTTCTATTAACCGACTGCTGTTACAAGTTGAATCAGATTACAATATGATTGAATCTTCTAAGTTAGATCAAGTCACAACTATAAGAGTTCACTGGAGAATCACAGTGAACCCCTAGATGACTATTGTGTGGGAGGAGAAGAGTGAAGAATAATCTCTGTAGAATTCCAGCAGCCAGTCCTAATGATCCTCTTTATGTTGCAAGTAAAACTGTATTTATAGGGGTTGGAGAGCTATTGGGCTAGGCCGCTTTGCCAAAAGCCTACACTTAATGATACAAAGGTGCTCCAAGAATTTCATTGCGATCCAAATTAACCCGATGGATCGCTAGACTAACGGTATTTTTGGATGGTTTCCTTTAGGTTGCATTCCTTCCCTTAAGTAGTTGCTTTCCATGTAATTTCATAGCTAGTTGCCTTGTTTTGATGATGATTCATGTACAGGTTGGATTGAACTATGACTAGAATCAGATAGATCTTTGCTTCTCAAACTAGGTTGCTTGGAAGGCTATGAAACTTGGCATACGCCCCTAGAAAAGGTATTGAATCATGATGCAAGAGGTACGAATAACCTACGAGGAATCCTAATGGATCGCTAGTGATCCATAGATCATGGGACGTTAGCGATCCATCCCCTTAGTTGATTTGTGCGTATTTCTTCTTCAGTCCTTCTTGGCTTATTCTCGTGGTCCTCTTGGTTGATTCTTGAATTTTTGTACCTTGATCTAGATGTTCTAACTCCTATTGAATTCTGCTGCGTTAAAAATCTGGTTAACATTTTCTCCACCTCCCCCCAAGTATGCCTTTGTTGGAAACAAGGTGTGCTATGGAATTAAGTGCTTTTGAGTTTCCGTATCGTGAAATCTAGTTGATTGTTTCGAGGTTACCATGCAGATTCGACTTTGGTTATTCTGTCATTTGTCGATTTTTCGATATGAATCGTCGTTGCTCGTAACAATAAATCAATTTTGATTCCACAATTTTTAAGATGCTTGCCAACAACATATAGATCATGCTTGGCAAGTTTGAAGAAGATCGGCTGCAACTTGATGGATCGCTAGTGATCCATAGACTTAATGAAATTTCTTCAACCGATCCCCTATTTAGCTTTGCTCGAATCGACCCTTCTCATTATCCTTCATTCGTGTATTTCTTCTTACGACCCGAGCCAACCACGACCAAACCCTAAACTTTCTTTTTCTACTGCCGTCGTTGATCTCCACCACTGAAGCCTTCTGCCATTGACTTTACCTGCCTCTGCCATCACCTCGAGACAAGCTCTAGTACCAGAATTGCTGCTTGCTGGAACCGCTACCGACCTTACATTGCTTGGACTACCAGGAACTCAAAGTCGAATGTGTTTGCTTTGATCTGAGGTTGGTGATGGTTGGCAACCGTGTTGGTGGTGATTGCCAATGGGTTTGGGGCAATCGATGAGAATGGTGAATGAAGTAGGTTGACTGCGATTTGTTGGAGGTAGATGATGGATTCGTGCCTTGCACTTGATGTATTCTACTATCCTTGTTCAATAAATCAAAATCGATTAGTGCATGGCCTCAATGGCTTCATCGAGATGGTTTACTATAGACTTGATCATCCTGGATTAATTTTACTATCGCACACTCGGTGCACCTGAACATAGAACGAGCTTTCTGTGTTGCTTTGGACAATGGATCCGTTAACGATCGTTGGCCGATAATGGGTAAGTGTAGGAGGAATAACTCCAATAAATGATATGAAAATCGTTTTCCTCTCTCCGCTACAGGTGAACATCTACACAAGATATAACGTTCGTAGTATCCAGGACATCGAGCCCATCCTACATCGATAACACACTGCACTTGCCCTAGTCAACGCTTGGAGTCCGATGAGTTGGACCAAGTCAACTTCTTTTCGAAATTCAAGCGTTAAACATGGGGGGATTTCTAGTTATAAATAGAATTACCTAACCACGTTAGATATAAGCTCTATTATATAGAATGAAGCATCCACCATCCCAACATAAATCCAACGGAGGAAGCCCGACACTTTCGGGAGCAGAATCGTCATCAGTTATGCCTTCGTAAATGGTTCCAACAGCCTACTTCTTCGGCACCACCTGCTGAATATGTTCAATTAGTGCCAATTTTCCGAATGTTGATCGAACCCCTTTGAACTTTAGAGTTTTACTCAATCCTCTAGAGAGAGCATCCACTGTAATTTCTGCTAAAGTTCTGCACAATATTTGTTTACAGCATGTCATTTCGGATGATGATGTGTGCCTTCCACTGGAAAACGAGTTTGCTCACATGCCGCCTTCTAGGTACACTGCTTACCATCAGTACATGTGCTTAAATGGTGCAGTGACCTCGTTCAACCATTTCTTGAGAGCAACTCTTATGAATTTGGGAATAGCTCCATTTTAGATTCATCTAAACGGATATGCAATTTTGACTTGTCTTCACGTTTTGTTTATGCGAACATTCAATCGTGCCCCAAGCTTCGATGAGCTGAGATATTTCCTCTCATTCAAGAAGAGAGATGAATATCCAACTCTTGTGATTATTGAGGCTCAAAGAAACTGCAAAATCATGCTGCAACTCCAAAATAACTTGTTCCAGTTCAAGATCCAATATTTTTTTGTTGGATGCCTGGAAGGATTTAATCGTCTTTGGATGACAGGGGGTGAGTTTTCTCTTCAATTTTTGAGATTTTTTACGATGGTGTAAGGTTTTAATAGACTGAATACTCCTTACAGTTATTCCAAGTCCAAATAAAGACCCATCACTTGATCCCATCTTCCATACTCTGAAGGCCATAAATGCTAGAGAGAGATCGGTCAAATCTCTGCTAACGGATGAGAATTTGCATCGGTATAGATTGTTGCATCCTGGGAGATCTGCCGTCACTGTCAAAGTTTCACCCCCTACCCGTTCCAAGATTCAAACACGCCCCACTTCTTCAGCGCACGATTCTGAAGAGGACGGTCTACAGGAGGAGAAGGTACATCTGATGGATCAACTGAGGAAATCCGTGAAGGAAAAGTCATTACGATTAGAACTAGTAGCCCCATTAGGATGCCCTCGATCCTGGAGGAGGGGGAAGAGGGTTTCAAACAGCCAGAAGGCAAGGCTACGGTGATCACAGAAAAGGAGGAAGGTGAAATTGAGAGCCGGAATAACTATGATTCCTCCTCTAGCAATGAGGAATTTGATGGAAGTTCCAGTGAAGGAGATTTCAAATCAAGTGATGAAACTCCAGGAATGAGTCCCATTCTCCTGGATTCGTCTCCCCAAGAGATTATTGCTAAAGATGCTCCCCCAACAGCCAAATGACTCCATGATTCTCCGCCTAAGGAAACCGATATCAACTTTGGGGATTTGAGCAACATTTATGTAGACATTGTAGAACTCATGGGAGATGATTTCAAGTTCGAGGGATTGTCTTCTCACTTCGGTCATGCTGTTTCTGGAGCTTGCCTGACCCCCACTATAGTCGTTTCATGACCTAGTTTGTGAAGTCCTTTTAGGCCGCCTACGATACGTCACACACTCTGCTAGGGCTGCATACACTTATATATGCATTATTTAAGCTCATTTTCTATCGTTAAAGTTACTTCATTTTTTCATTAGGTACTATGGGAGGCCGTGGACTTTATGAAGACCTTGAACAATCTACATATGCACAACGCGGGTCGAGATGGACTTCAAACCACCGCCAACCCCGAGAAACTAAGGAAGAATAGAGAAGGAGGAAAGGTCGGGAAGCTAAAGCTCGACGCTGGGATGAGAGGAATTGAAGCAGAGTTTACATGGGTGAATATGAGAAGAGGAAGACTCCTGATGAGCGGGAAGAGCCATCTAAAAAGTTGAAAGTAGATCATGATCCTCATCCTTCTAAGCATCATATATTTGCCCCGACTCCAGTCTCCACTGGAATTGAGGTGCTGACTTCTACTGTTCAAGTTGTTCCATCGACCCACTCCGTCAATTCATGTTATGGCTGCTTCTGGTTTTTCAAGCCTTTATAGGAGACTTGCTTATATTCTTCTGTCTGGTCCACCCAAGCTTGAAGCCGCGTTCCCCGAATGGTTCCTAAAGGAGTTAAGTTTGACCATGACTTGCATTCGATTCGTAAGGATTCTTATATGAACCTTCTCCTGGCAATTCAGAGCAACTTGGATCAAGCTGAAGGATGGGAGAAATTATGTAAAAAGCTGGCAAATACAAACCATTACAACCATCAAGAGATCCTTTCTTTTGTGTTAGAAAAAGATGATTACGAAAGGATGCTGACAGATCATGACGCTAGAATTGATCAATTGACAAGGGAGAGAGATGCTTCCATTCGGAAGAGTAAGAGCAATACTAGCTTGCTAAAGGATTAGAAAGAGGCTCATGCATAAATTGAGATCGTGTTGAGAGATGAAATCAGGAAAGCCCACGATGTTGAAGTCAATTTGAAAACGGAGCTTGAAACCCGAGATGATATCATCGAAGTTCAAAAGAGAACCATTGAAAGTCACGATGAAAGAGTATCGAATGACCCACGAGGAGCCCTTATGAATTATTAGCGATCCATAGGTGATGGGGCGCTAGCGATCCATCCCCTTAGTTGATTTTTTGTTGTTTTCTTCTTTAGTCCTTCTTCACTTATTCTAGTGGTCCTCTTGGTTGATTGCTTAGTTGTTTTGCCTTGGTCTAGATGTTCTAACTCCTATTGAATTCTACTGGGTTAAAAACCCGGTTAACAAGGGTTGTACGATTAAGAAGTTATGGAGGCTATGACCTAGAAATTCTTTGTACACCCTAGGATTTAGTTGAGTTAAGATGTTTATACTCACTAAGTCTATCTGTTGGAAAGCCATCATCCATACCCGTAGTTTGTGAATTTCCTGATGTCTTTAAGGAAGTCTCGGATCTCCAACCCTAAAGAAGATCGAGTTCTGAATATATTTAGAGAAAGACGCAAGGCCAGCCGCCCTGCCTTTAAGACTCATGGCCCCATAGAAAGAAGAGATTTGGATAAGAAAATCTCTGAGCTATAAAAGAAAGGATTCATCTATCAGCGTACTTTAGAGTGGGGAGCCCCTGTTGTTTTCGCCATTAATGCAAACGATTTGTTGAGACTTTGTGTCGACTATAAGGAATTTATAAGGAGGAACATGTACCCTTTACCTAGGATAGACGACTTGTTTGATGAGCTGGGGGAGCTAAAGTCATTTCTCAACTAGACTTAGCAACTGGATTCCATCAATTAAGGATTGCTGAAGAAAGCAAGTCGAAGATTTTTCACACTAGATGGACTCTCTGAGTGGAAAGTGATGCCTTTTGGATTAACGAATGCCCCTACATACTTTGTGGATTTGATGAATGGGGTATTTAGGGGACAAATCATAAATGCGTCGTTGTGTTCGTAGATGATATTTTGGTTTTCTCCAATGACAAAGAAGAGCACGAGGACTACCTAAGTGAGGTATTAGGAACCTTAAGAAAGCACCAGTTTAAGGTCAAATTTGCTAAATGACACTTTTGGAGGAAAAAAGTTAGATTCCTTAGGCATATTGTTTCTGAGTAAGGATTGGCAGTAGACCTTACTAAAGTGGAAGCTATTCAAGGTTGGAAGACTCCTAGAAATGCATCAGATGTTAGAAGTTTTCTTAGTTTGGCAGGCTACTATAGAAAGTTCATCAAGAACTTTGCAAGAATAGCAGCCCCCTTAACACATTTGACTAAGAAAAAATTAGTCATTTCTTGGGACGAAAGATGCACTAAGGTATTTGAGAAGCTTAAGGAGTTATTGACCAATGTACATGTGCTCGCTGTTCCAGATAGAACCAAACCATTTACGATTTTACAGATGCTTATGACACAGGGTCAGGAGCAGCTCTAATTCAAGAATAAAAAGTAGTTGCTTATGCTAGTAGGCAACTGAAGGATCATGAGAAAGGATATCCAATTCATGACTTGGAGTTGGCATCTATCGTCTTTGCCTTGAAGATGTGGAGCATTATCTCTTGGGAGAAAGGTTTGAGTTATTACTGACCATAAATCACTCAAATGCCTATTTTTCCAAAAATATTTGAATCTCAGGCAGTAGAGATGGATGGAATATATAGCATCGTTCGACTTTAGTATTCAATACACCCTTGGAAAAGGGAATGTAGTCACTGACACCCTTAATTGGAGGCATGCTACCTTAGGTGCTATATATAAATCGAGGAAGTTGGAGTTCCTCTCAAATTTTAACTTCCAACCACCAACAGAACCCATCCAAAGGTTTTTAGAAGTTTTGGAGATTAGGCCAGCAGTGATGGACCGTATAGGGTATGAACAAGTGAAGGATGAGAAGTTAGTAGAGATTTTTGAGAAGTTAAGGAATGGAGAGTATTTCCTCCCCCACTAGTATGTATTCGGTTGATTAGAAAGGATGCTTAAGAAGGGATCGATGCCTTTTTGTTCCAATGGTTGATAATTTGTTGAGAGAGGTGCTTATGGACTGTCACCACTCAAAAATGACCATTCATCCCGGAGGAGATAAGATACACATGGATATGAAAGGATGTTCTTTTGGCCTGGAATGATGAATAGTATAACTGAGTTTATTTCTAAGTGCTTGACATGTCAGAGGGTAAAAGCTGAGTAAGGGAAGCTTGGAGGGTTACTATTATCATTGGAAATTCAAACTTTGAAGTGGGAGCATATTTCGATGGATTTTGTGGAAGGATTACCTAGATGTCAGAAGGGTAATAAAGCTATTTGGGTTATTGTGGATGGGATCATTGGGAGTGCACATTTTATTTTGATTAGGAACAATAGAACTACCACTTCCATTGCATAGATCTACATCATGGAGGTAGTTCGGTTGCATGGAATTCCTATGAGCATAAATAATGATAGACCCCTTGTTCGCCAGTGAGTTTTGGAGGAGCCTGCATGCAACTTTGGAATCTTCTTTGAATCTTAGTACTGCGTATCGCCCACGGACTGATGGTCAAACAGAGTGGGTGAATAGAATTTTGGAAGACTTGTTGAGGGCTTGTGTTTTGGATTTCGAAGGACATTGGAAGTAACATCTACGTTCAGTTGAGTCACGTATAATAAAGCTATCAAGCAATGATTGATATGGTCCCTTTTTAAGCACTTTATGGAAGGCCATGCAAATAGCCAAGTTATTGGTGGGAAGCCACCGACAGAATATTGCTTGGATCCAATTTGATTCGTGATGCCATAGAAAAAGTAGAGTTGACCAAGCGACAAATAAAGGCAGTGCAAGACCATCAGAAATCTTATGCGGATAGAAGAATGAAAGAGCTTGAGTTTGAGGTTGGAGATATGGTATTTGTCAAAGTCTCCCCTCTTAGAAAAGTGGATAGGTTTTCCGAGTCTGGAAAATTGGTGCCCAGATTCATTGGGCCATTCAGAGTTTTGGAAAGGATAGGAAAACTTGCTTATCGCATGGAGCTTCATAACAGATTGGCAGGAGTCCACAATTGTTTTCCACATTTCTCACCTTAGAAAATGCCTTTATAACACCGCTATTAGGGTTGAGCCTGACCAGCTGGGGGATTTATAGACAGAGCCAATAGTGCCCTGTGCTATTGCACGCATTATGGAGCACGAAACTAGGAGACTCCGCAACAAAATAATTAGGCTGGTCCGAGTACAATGGGGTGATAACACGGTGGAAAGGACATAGGAAACCGAGGAGAAGATGAAGATCACCCATCCAGAGCTTTTCATTGGTAAATTTTCTCTCTAAAATTAAAATTTTGGTTGCATCTTTGTTGCTAGATTGGATGGTTGGAGATGGTTGGCACACATTTTCACAATCATTTTACACCCATGTAGAAATTTTTATGCTTGTTTAGGGTATTTTCATACATACTTGCATGACACGATTTACACACTCATACTAGGATTGAGCTCATTTTAGTATGCCTCGAGTAAATAATCACATTGCACTTTGGTTGAGTGGATGGTTATATAGATAACTTGGTTGTGTAACATGGTATTATTGTGTGTTACGCTGTTCGCCCCTTGAAAGATTTCAAGACAAAATCTTTTTAAGGGGAAAAATGTAGCACTCGTAAAATCAACCATAAATAAATTGAGTAATTTAAATTAAATTAGGTAAGGTTGAAAATGAAAATTTTATAAATGTTGGAATTTGACCATAAAAGATATTCCATTGCATTCGAAGTGAAATTCAGATATTTTTTGATATATAATATGCTGAAAACGGAGCCCAAACAAAGAAGTTATGAGTGTTTAAAGTTTTCAGATTTAAATTAATTTAGTTTGATTTCAAATTTAAATAAATATTTAAATTTAGAGCTTGAATTTGAAAAATTACCTATAGATTTAGTTAGGTGTTAGGTTGACCATTAAGTTAAATAATTAACATTAAAAGTTAATTGGGGAATAAAATAAATGAGCAATGGAAACAAATCAGCGCACCCTAAATAAGTGAAGAGGTCGACACCTCTGACTCCATGCGGTTACCCCTAGCAGTCGACTGGTCTATGGGGGGCGGCCGACCCCTATTTAGGGTGGAAGCTAGGGTTTTTTAGCATTTAAACGCTTCGATTTATTCGTTTTTCACCTAACTCCATCCTACGGTTCTGGTGCTTTTCATCTCCTATAAATAGTACCCTATCCTCTCCACTTTTTATTCACAAATATTTGGGAATTCCGCGAACCTCTACCATTTTCTCTCTTCAATTAGATTAAGAAATTCTATTAGGGATTCAGGTATGGATTTTAATCCTTTTCTAATTATTCTTTTAATCTATTTTCTTCTCCTTCAACCTCCCTGAATCTAACAAAATTATATATATATACCTATTCTTCACTGTATATATATATATATATTAAAAGAAAGAGATCTGAAAAAGAGTTGCTTTGGCATTGCAAATCCATATAAGAAAAGTAAAGGATAATTTGTGAGTGGAAAGCTTAGTATTTTTATTACATTAATTGATTAATATAGATCTATGGATTTGAATATGGCTTAAGGATTTGAGATTGCAAAAACAAAATAGATTAAATCCCCAAAATTCCTTTTTATTTGAAATGTCAATTCCAGATGGAGATTCTAAATTATTTATGTTAATTTGATGGAATTTATATTGTTTCTGTAATTTTTAATAATTTCATTGTCTATTCCCCTTTTCCTCCTTCTTTGATCCAAATTGTGAGTTTTCAATAATGAAATAAGTGTGTAGAGTACGAATCCTATTCATAGTTTACACCACTTATTCCAAACAATATTCCTTCATATATTTCTATGTAAAAGTGGAGTTGAATAGAATATGAAGTTAGGATTGCAATTTCTGTGGTTTAGGATACCATTGGATTGATGTAATAAATTGCATTTCTATTTCTATTTACTAGTCTATTTATTGCAATTTTGGATATGAATGTTGAACCATTGTTATAGATATTGAAATCTTTGAAATTTAAAGGGAAAGGACTTGTATTAGTATTATGGTTAAAGGAATTGGCATTTAACGCTAGTTTATGGCATATGAACCATACGCTTAGAAGTTATTAGATGCTGATATATATATATATATATTCCTATTAGAGTAATAAATGTATAATTATAGCTTATTATTGCATAGTTAGATAGGTAATAATTGTCATTAATTCCCCCTTAGGTAGGTAATTAATAATTTAAAGCGTAATAAGGATGATTCCTTGTAAGGCCTTAATTATGAAACGGTGAGATGGGTATTATATACGTAAAGTATTTAAATTATGGCTAAGTCATATGGATATGAGGTCAGTGGAGTTGCACGACAGAAGTCTGCCCTTCACTTTGAGGCTGCCAGTAGTTGTGTACACTTCCTACTGAAGTGAGACATCTCCTACGATAAATGTTTGTGATGATGCGAGGCTATTTCCAAATTCGGTACAGTAAATCTGCCTAGCTAATCTGGCTATCAGTTCCTATAAATAGTCGGACTAATGTAAGACTTTATAATGAGTATGGCCCATAATATGAAGGCTCTGCTTCGGCGTTTTGTGGTATTAAGTGATTGTTTAAGGGCTTATCTCTTTTCCGCAAATGATGTATTGAATGGTCAAGGGGCTAGTTATTAGGGACAACAGGTGATATCTCGACAAGGGTCCACTTCAGGATAAGCTATGAAGTGACTGATTTAGGGTCCGCATTTCCATAAAGTAGTATTAAATGGCTCAACAGATTTCATGCGATGTGAGTTAGAAAATCACCTTTGAGGGGTCTGCCTTGGGAATAGGTATTAAATGATGGGGTCTGGCTCAATTATGGTCTTAAATGGTCAGAGTCTACCTATTTTCCAATATAACGTATTAAGTGGCTTGGGTATCATCTCTCGCATTGTTAGATATTTATGATGTGAGGTTTGGGTTATGGGACTGGCCATTTGAGTGATCTCCGTTGTTGGGGCTCTTGGAATCTTAGCAAATATCTAACACTTGTCACACTTTCTGGTGTAATCAGAGAGTCCCGTTTGACAGTAGGCCAGAAACACCCGCAATAAAGGATCTTTTTCGCTAGGGTTTGCCCCCTAATGTTGTCGCCACAGGACCTATGTGTCAGTGGAATAGTGATCTTACGGCTAAATTAACACTAGAGGGGGTGAGTAATGTTTAATAGATTATGAGAATATTATTCAAATTCTTTAAGATTTTACTAGGAATGATGTACTTAACAATCACAGAAACAATCATAGAATCAAAGTATGGATAAAAGTAAATACAGTAAAAATAACAAGGAAAGAACACACTAATATTTTATACTGGTTCAGAGTTACCCCACATCCAGTCCTGCACAATTCCTTGTACGAATTTCTTTTCAACTAGTAAATGCAAACACAATCTCGATTTCAAGGCTACAAGACATACCCACCAGAATCCCGATCTCTGGATAAAGTCACTTGATTTCCAGGCTACAAGCACACCCACTACATTTACGGGCTACTAAGCACACACAATTGATTTTATAGGCTACAGTCACAACTATTTGGATTTCAGGATACCAAGCACACCACAAAGTATATGAGTATTGATAGAATTTACAGACTCAGATTTTCGATCCTGATTACAATTGATCTTATAACTCTTGAATAACACTTCGATTTTGAGAAAGATAAGAGAAATCAGAGATTAAATGAAGGAGAATCAAATTAGTAACAATTGAATTTGATTTTGGTTGAATTTCGTCAGAGTTTTGGTAAAAATTGATTTAGAAATCAAGAGAGTGAAAAGAGGAGAGAAGAATAAAAAATTAGTTAATGAAAACTGTTTGGAAGTCTGGTATATGTAGGGAAACAAAGGTCATGTCCATTCGTGAAGAGATACGATGAAAAGATACTTCCATTCAAATTTGAATTTTGAATTTTACGACCCCTATGTCGACATACATGGATAAGATATGTCGAAATATCACTTTGTATTTTGAAAAACATTTCAAAAACATTATTTTGAAAACCCGTTGCTTTGTAAAATAATTTGGTACTTTGTAGAATCATATAAATATAGTTTATACACATTTTAATCAAAATAAAATTTTATAAAATAATTTTGAAAGATTTAATAAGAATAATCAATAATATTTATCAAAATCAATATAATTATAACTTATTAAAATCTAAACAAAAATTCAATATATATATATATAAACTTAAAAACAATATAATGATATCCTTATAAGTAAGAGATTGAGAAACATTCTGGGAAATATTTTAAAAAAGATTATTTAAAAATAGAATATTTGAAAAACAATTTATAACAAAATTAGAGAAGGTGAGAGAGGTCAGGAAAGTGCTATCAAGATTTTAACATAAATTCTATGACTATATAACTCATCTAGAATATCTTGAAATATTGAACTCTTCAATACTCATGAGTCTTCATTCTTGAACTCTTGAAACTTTATATCAGCATCTTGAATTTACTCTTGATATTGTACAGTCTTCTTAATCAACACCGGTCTAATATCCTGCATATATACTATATACATCTTGATAAAATAGTAGTATATATATTTTATATAATGTCCTATAGTTGTTATCATCAAAACCAATACCCAGGTACTAACAGTCTTTCCCATTTTAATTATGACAATTATGTATATATAATATAATATAACCCCCCCGAGTTACAAAAACCCCTTTTAATCTATGCCTAGATTTTATATATTTCTCCCACTTTGTCATCAACAAAAATAAACTCGATATAACTCCCCCTAACTCAGATACTTATAGTAATTATTATAAGCATGACATATAAGAAACGATGAGTGATAACACAAATCATTAATAGTAACCATACTAAACTATATATTCACTCAATATCGCAATACAAATTAATCACAATCCAGTCAAATCTTAAATTATGCATATAAGTTCGAAGTAAACTTGTCAAATCAAATAAAATATACATACCATACATTCAAAGAAATCAAAGAAAATCAAATATTATCTAGCATGAATTCTAATGAATGCGGATTTGTGAATGGATAATGAGGATAATGAAGGCAAAAGTTCCCTTTTTGTTCGATGAGATTTCTATCTCGTTCGAAACATACTTCTCCAACGCATCGAACTTTGTCATCTTCTTCTATATGTTCTTCATCTTCTTCTTCTTCCTCTTCTTCCTCATCATCGCTACCTTGAATAGGGATATGAATAGCCAAATTTGCGGAATCATCTTCAATAACTATTGGATTCATATGATTATCCAATAGATTTTTTTTGCAAATTGCGAAGAATTCTGCTTTGCTTCTCTTGTTCTTTGGTTATACGAAGCTACACCACTTGAATTTCAGTGAGTATTTGCAGAATATTCTTGACTTCACCCACCATTTTAGTGATCTTGGCTATAGTAGTGTCTTGGAATGGGCCTTGGGTAGAAAAAGGGAAGGAAAACGATAGATTTTCTTCTCTAGAACGTTTGAGATTAGTGGGCGCCATGATTTATTTGTTTCAGAATTTTAAAACAGAGAGAATACAGAAAAGTGAAGAGGAAAGTCAAAATTTGGTCATTATATAACCATTATATGTCGACATATAAGGTTATGGTATTTCGACATACATAGTATTATTTTGATTATTTTGTTTTTCGTTATATTTTGTAATTTTTACTTCATTATTTTTATATTTCTGATAGAAAACAAATTCTTAACTCTCTTCTTAACTTAGTAAAGGATGTTTGATTAAATGGTTTTGTTGATATATCAGCTATTTGATTTTCAATGTTTATAAATTCAAGTGATATTATTTCTTTGTTTACATATCTCTTAGAGAATGGTGTCTTATATCAATATGTTAAGTTCTAGCATGATGAGTTGGATTTTTAGATAGATTGATCACACTTGTATTATCATAGTATACTGGTGATTTAGTAAAATTTAAACATAAATCTTTTAATGTTTGTTGCATATAGATGACCTATGAATAGGCTAATGCTATTGAAATATATTCTACTTCAGTCGTAAACAGAGATACAGAATTTTTCTTCTTACTAAACCAGGAAACCAGAGAGTGTCCCAAAAAGTGACAAGTTCCACTTGTACCTTTTCGGTCTAATTTGCAACCAGCATAGTCAGCATCACTATTTGAAATTAATTCAAAGGACTCTTCTTTTAGGTATAAGAGTCCATAGTCTAATGTGTTATTTACATATCTCAAAATTTGTTTTATGAAATTTAAATGAGTTTCTTCAAGTTGAGATTGATATCTTGCACAGAGACAAAAATTATGCATTATATCATGTCTACTAGCGATTATATAGAGTAGTGATCCAATCATTCCTCTATATATTTTTTGATCTACATCCTTTTAATTTTCTTCTTTATTTAATTTTTCATTAGTTGCCATGGGAGTTGATTTACCATTGGTATTTGACATACCAAATTTCTTAACTAATTTTTTAGCAAATTTTTCTTGACTAATAAAAATTCCATTACTTAGTTGTTTTATTTGTAATCCTAGAAAATAATTTAGTTCTCCCATATGACTCATTTCAAATTCCTTAGTCACTATTTCTGAAAACTCTTTATTTAGTTTATTGTTGGTAGACCCAAAAATTTATATCATCTACATATATTTGTATTATTTGAAAATCATTTTTATCCATTTTAATAAAATGTGAACTATCTACTTTTGCTCTTTCAAAATTTTATTGTAATAGATAGGATTTAAGTCTGTCATACCAAGCATTTGTAGCCTATTTCTGACCATACAAAGGCATTTTTAACCTGTAAACATAATTAGGTAGTTTTTCATCTTCAGAAAGTAGGGGTTATTCTACATATACATCTTCTTTAATAAAACCATTTAAAAACGCACTTTTAACATCCATTTGATATGACTTAAAATTATTATGATTAGCTAAAGCAAGTAAAATTCGTATAGCTTCTAATCTTGCTACGGGTGCAAAGGTTTCGTCAAAATCTATTCCAATGACAATAACCTTGTGCAACTAATCTAGCTTTATTTCTCACAACCTCCCTTTGTTCATTCATTTTATTTCTATATACCCATTGTTGGGTACGTTCATTCCACCACCGAATCAGAGTGAGAAAGAAGGCACCGGACCAAATTCACCAACCACCGAACCATGCTTCTCCAAGCTCCCACCGGACCACCTGCCTCCGGTCCAACTCCACTGCCTACCAGACCAGACTTCACCGAACCAACTGCAAAGCATCCCTGCCGAATCAACCTCCACCGAACCAGAGTGCTACCGAACCAGCCACCCTCCATCCACTACCGATCCAAGCACTTCTGAACCAACCACTCCACCAAAGTGCCACCGAACCAAAGTACTACCGAACCAAGACCTCATCTCCAACCAACTACTACCGAACCAAGACATTGCCGAACCAAATTTGCCAGGCCAGATTGTATCAGCCCGGGCCCATCAGCAGCTGTATACATCCAAGACCCCTACCCCCAGCCTCACTCTATAAATAGAGGGGCAGGGGTACATCAATGGGGGACAAGTTTGAGAGCTCAAGCACGGAGAGAACTTTCAAACAACTTTCTTTTACTTGTATCAAAGCTTTGTACTTGTAATCTAAACAAGAAAAGAGAAATAACATATAAAGTGGACGTAGGCACATTCTGGCTGAACCACTATAAATCTGCTTGTCTTTTATAGTTCACCCCCTACTTTTCATATATTTGCATAAATCACCCAAATCACTAAGAACAACATAAAACCTACTAAATCATACGACTTTGAGGTGTTTGTCCATTTTTTGTGCAAACATTTTTGGTGCTTTTCACTGAGAACTGAAATCAGGGCTTCAGCTTCTTCCACTTAACCTTTTTCCTAACAGCATCGTTCATCGTTCGGAAAACATGCCTCCCAAGCAGAAAAAAGATGTTAACAAAGGAAAAAACATCGCATCCAGCAGTCTTCCAGATCCAGCGGTCATGGATCAAGTAAATCGTCCTCCTCTAGCTTCAGTACCAAATGAAGGACAGGCTAATCCGACCACTCCTGCCCCCAGAACAGCCCGCAGCAATTACTAGGGCAGATTTAGACAGGGTTGTGGTTGAAGTAACTAACCACTTCACGTCCCAGCAGGAAGCCTTGGTGGACCATCTCATGTCATGCTTAAGGGATGCTAAAGAGTCCAACCGCAACACTGAATCATGGGGCGAGTCCCAGTCTGGAGGATCTCAAAGACAACAAAGATCTTCCTTCTTCGAAGAAGCTAACGGCAGAAGCATCCATGGTAGGAGCTGAGATCGAGCACAGCCCGAAGTTAGGCCTGAGGAAACGTTTGGAACCGAACCCAACGGGGGAGGTACCGGGTGGAGGTCAACTGTAGCTGAACCTGTCATACTCCCTAACCACGGAAACGCCAGTGAACGGGGCCGAGCTAGAGTCCAGCCCGAAGTTGGACCCGAGGAAGTGCTTAGATCAGAACCCAGCAGGGGAAGATCAAGGCAAGAGCCAACTGTAGCTGACCCTAGCATGCTCCCAGAAGACCAAAGGTAGCCACTAGAAAATATGAGGAATGACAGACGATACCATCCCTACAGGTCATCTGGACGGAATCAATCCCATAGAACAGAACCAAACTCGTTTCTAACTGCTCCAAATTCTGATGAAAGGATGGCACGCTTATTCAGAGAGTGCATCCAACGGGAGCAAAGAGATCGATGGATAGGCGCTAGGGTAACCAGCCTCTTCGCCCGCAATATCGAAATTTCTATCACCCCCCGAGAATGGAAGATGCCAACAATGGAACCTTACAAAGGGACCTCCGACCCCGTTGTACACTTATAGAGATACACACAACATATGCTCATGAGTGGAGCGACAGAGGGAGTACTGTGCAAATGCTTTCCACTATTCTTAGCAGATCTCGCTACCTCCTGGTTCTGTCATCTACCCCAGGGATCCATCAGCTCGTGGGAAATGTTGAAAGAAAAGTTTATCAGTCAGTTCCGCATTCATGTGGAACAACCTAAGGACGCTTATTCCTTATTCAGCGTCAAACAGAAACCTGGAGAGAAACTGCAGCAATACCTAACCCGATTCAATGCCGCAGCGGCCGCAGTCCAAGATGCTGATGAGAAGCTTATCCTAATGGCCCTCTGTAGTGGTGTGCATCCGGACACCAAGTTTGCTAGAAGGTTGACAAAAGAAAAACCGGCTACTTTACCCGATTTCTTCCATGAAGCCGAGAAATATATGAGGCTTGAGGATGCTGCCGTTGAGAGGCAGTTAGGACAGCAAAATAAGGCAACTCACAGCAACGCACCTGCTGCCGCAAGGGACGTTCGAAGAAATGATTCCAGAGACAATGCTGGGGGCAAGAAGGGAGAAAAGCGCCTATATCGGCCAGGACCGAGATTCGACACTTACACTCCCTTGAACGAGACCATCGAAAACATCTTCCTTGCCATCCAAGGCGAAGTCAGATACAAACGCCCACCATACAAGAAGGAATAAGATAACGCGCAGAAGTCTAGAAAGTTCTGCCGCTTCCACGAATCTCATGGGCATGATACCAATGAGTGCCATCATCTCCGGGACTTGATCGAAGAACACATCAGAAGGAAGAAACTGGAACGCTATGTAAAAGGTCAGGACAGGACTCCAGCTCCTGCCAATGAGAACCCAAGGCTACCCTCACTGGAGATTTGTAGAGGAAACCGCAACACTAGCGGCTCTAGTCAAGAGAAGATAGTGGTCCATACCATCTCGGGAGGACCGCACGTCGCAGACAGAAGCTGGAAAGAGATGGAAAGATATGGAAAGTCGCTTAGAGACAATAAATACTGTGTCAATTCGGTTATAGAAGAACGCCACTCGAAGCGGAAAGAAAGTGATGACATCACATTCGGTAAGCGTGACCTAGAAGGAAGGCAATACCCTCACATGGATCCCATGGTTATCTCTGCCCAGCTCGGTCCCGCCGAAGTTTACCGAATTCTAGTAGACACTGGAAGCTCAGTAAATATCCTATTCAAACATGCATTCGACAAAATGAAACTATCAATGAAGGATGTATCTCCCTGCGATAAACCACTACACGGTTTCACTGGAGATGCGAAGATGCCCCTCGGGCAACTAGACCTCTTTGTTGAAATTGGAAGCCATCCTCGCTCCGTTGTACGGAGACAGACGTTTGTGCTAATAGAAAACCACTCGGCCTACAACGCCTTCTTAGGAAGGCCAGCCTTGTCTGACTTCCAAATTGTCCTAGCCCCATGGTGCCTAAAGATGAAATTTCCAACGGACAATGGAGTAGGGGAAGTAGAAGGAGACCAGGACGTTGCTCGAGACTGCTATGTGACTGAACTTCGCAACAACTACAGGAAGGATAAAGGGAAGGGTGTAGAGGTTGCCCTCTGCACGAAAAGTCTAGAGGCGTAGCAACTAAAGAAAGCCCCTCCTCTTCGATATACCAGCGACCCTTTCAATGAATTAGACCCCAGGGACAAAGAGGAGGAGGCCACCGCCAAGCCTGCAGAGGCTATGGAGTTTGTATCTATAGACAAGCACGACTCGAGTAGACTATTGAAAATTGGGTCCCAACTAAAAGCAGAGTTGAAGGAGCAACTCATCGACTTTCTCCGCCACAACTTGGATGTATTCGCATGGTCACACGCTAACATGACCGAAATCTCCCCCGACGTAGCATGCCACGCACTAAACATTGATCCTACCAAGGCGCCCGTAAAACAAAGAAAGAGAAGTATGGGGGCAGAGCGATCAGCAGCCCTCGATGAGGAAGTAAAAAATCTACTTGCCAATGACTTCATACGAGAAGCCATCTACCCGGAATGGATCGCTAACCCGGTACTGGTAAAGAAGGCTAATGGGAAGTGGCGAACATGCATTGACTTCTCCAACCTAAACGACGCCTGCCCAAAGGATTGCTTCCCACTTCCCCGAATCGACCAACTTGTAGACAGCACAGCCGGGCACGAGCTCTTATCTTTTATGGACGCGTACTCAGGATATAACCAAATTCCTATGCATGCTCCCGATCAAGACCACACTAGTTTCATCACTGACCGGGGTTTATACTGCTATAAAGTAATGCCTTTCGGATTTAAAAATGCAGGAGCCACCTACCAGCGCCTCGTCAACAAGATGTTTGCAGGGCTAATAGGACAAACTATGGAAGTATACGTGGATGACATGCTGGTAAAGTCAAGGAAAGCCGACGATCACGTAAGCTACCTAGGCGAGATGTTTCAAGTACTTCGCCAGTATGGAATGAAGTTGAATCCCCTAAAATGCTCCTTCGAAGTATCATCAGGAAAGTTCTTGGGATTCATCGTCCATGCCAGAGGGATTGAAGCAAACCCTGAACAAGTCCGAGCACTAAGGGATATCAAGATACCTTCCACTCGAAAGGAAATGCAAAGCCTGAATGGAAAAGTGGCTGCCCTAAGCCGATTCATCTCCAAAGCAACGGACAAGTGCGTCCCCTTTTTCGAAGCTCTAAAGAAAGACAAAGGAAAGTTCGAATGGACTAACGAATGCTTAACCGCTTTCCTTAACTTAATCGAACACCTCCAGAAACCACCGGTACTCTCAACTCCGAACGAAGGCGAAGAGTTATACCTATACCTTGCTGTGTCATCCCATGCCCTAAGCGCTGCCTTGGTAAGAGAAAACAACCGCACGCAGCGGCCAGTTTACTTCGTAAGTAAGAGGCTTACGGGGGCAGAAGCCAGATATCCTAAACTTGAAAAGCTAGCATACTGTTTACTAATCACATCACGGAAACTGCGTCACTACTTCCAGTCCCATTCCATCAAAGTTCTGACCGATCAACCACTGAGGCAGGTACTCCATCGTCCCAACACTTCCGGGCGACTACTTAAATGGTGCATTGAACTAAGTCAGTATGATATCACCTATCACCCTCGCACCGCCATCAAGGGACAAGCCATGGCTGATTTCATTGTAGAATTCACTACCAACGAAGACAAGGAGCAATTGAAAATAGCAAAAGACATCAAGTGGAATCTCTTTGTGGATGGTGCATCAAACGAACAAGGCTCGGGGGCAGGTGTAGTAATAATCACTCCCAGGGGAAATAAGCTGCACTATGCTATAAGGTTGGAGTTTGCTGCCACCAACAACGATGCAGAGTATGAAGCAGTGATAGCTGGATTAGAACTTGCCTTAGAAATCGGAGCCAATTCTTTGTGTCTTCATAGCGATTCTCAACTTATTGTTAATCAAATACTAGGAGAATTCCAAGCTCGAGAAGAACGACTTATAGCGTATTTAAAGAAGACCAAGTTACTTCTCAGCCGATTGGACCACTACCTAGTCAAACACATCCCTCGGGAAGAGAACCAAGAGGCCGACGAATTGGCAAACCAAGCAAGTGTGAGAGACAGCGACATCTTCGGAGCAGTAACCATCTCAAAGCAACCGACCCCAAGTTTTGAGCAAGTGAATCTGATAGCTGCAACTGAAGAAGCAACTTGGATGACTCCCATCCGAGACTACTTACAAAGCGGCACACTACCCAACGGGCGTAACGAAGTCAAGAAAATCTTGAGGAAAGGTTCTCGCTACACAATACAAGAAGACATCCTCTATCGGCGTGGATTCTCTAACCCGTTATTAAGGTGTGTCGCTGGGAGGGAAGCCAAGGAAATCTTATCCAACATTTATCAAGGAAGCTGCGGAGATCACACCGGAGGGCAAACTTTAGCAAAAAAGATATTCCGATATGGATATTTCTGGCCCACCTTAAGCAAGGATGCCTTAGATTTCGTCAAAAACTGTGAAAAATGCCAGAAGTTTGCTAATATTCCACGGCTACCAACAACTGAGATTACACAAATGACCAGCCCTTGGCCCTTTGTAGTATGGGGAATTGACTTAATCGGAGAACTACCGATGGGCCGAGGCGGGGCCAAATATGCTATAGTGGCAGTCGACTATTTCACCAAATGGGTGGAAGCAGAACCTCTAAATAAAGTATCTTCAGCAAAATTTATTAACTTCTTGATCAAAAATATTCTGTGCAAGTACGGAGTCCCATTTAAAATCATATCAGACAATGGACTTCAGTTTGACAACAAAGAGTTCGCCAACTGGTGCCGAGAGCACGGAATTCACAAAAGCTTCTCATCCGTAGCGTATCCCCAGGCAAACGGACAAGTCGAAGCCGTCAACAAAATTCTGAAAACCCTAATAAAAAAGAAACTCGAAAAGTCAAAGGGCGCTTGGGTGGATGAACTCCCTATGGCACTGTGGGCCTATCGCACATCTTTCAGAACCTCGACAGGGCATACTCCTTTCTCTTTGGCATACGGATCGGAGACTATGCTCCCAGTTGAAACCATCGTGCCTTCCCACCGCAGGATCCACTATAACCCAGAAGAGAACGAAGAACTCCTTCACATGTCTTTGGATCTAGTTGAGGACAGAAGAAATGATGCAATCCTTAAAGCAGCAGCCCACAAGCAAAAAGTGGCAGCACAATACGACTCCAAAGTCAAGCATCGTACCTTACAAGAAGGGGATCTTGTCCTCAAGCGAATCTTCCCTCGCCCCGGAGCACTAGATCCAATCTGGGATGGACCATATGTAATTCATAAAGATCTCCACAATGGAGCTTATATTTTGTCAATAGTGGACGGAGAGGTGTTCCAGAGGGCCTGGAACATCCAACACCTCCGCCGATACTTTTCTTAACTTGTACTGCCCATATGAAGTGAATTAACAAAGAGAATCAGTGGACGTAGGCATTTTTCGTGTCGAACCACTTTAAAAAACCTTGTCTTTTTTTTACTTATTCCTTTATATCTTGGCTGCTTGTTAACTTTATCCTTTTCTGTTGAACGAAATCCTATGCATGTAGCATTTCCATTCAAAGCACTCCACAGCGCAACTTCACCTGGACAAGACCTAACAGGTACTATGCGAATCTATGCCCTCGCCAATGAGACACTTTTGCTCCAGCATCCCTCTGCTGCGGGTTAACTCATTGCTCGCGACGGCCCTTAAAGCCAACTGTAATGAGCCGATTATAAGCCACCGAGAAGGCCGACTATAGCCGAGGTAGCTCATTACGGCGTTCGGCTCACTGGCAACTGTGAACCGACTATAAGCCTCAACATAAGGTGTGGCCAGCCAGGGGCAGTTCACGGTTGACGATCGGCACCCACGCTAGCCGGCCACAGTAAATCGAATAATACCCACGATTACGGGCCATAACGGCCCGGGTAGTTACTGTGCGCGATCTCGGCTCCGATGTGTCTTAAGTACGGCTGTGGTAAAAAAAGAATTAACTCCCCACGGAGGCGTAAGATGGGTGACAAATGTCTCCAAGACCCACAGCTAGGGAAAGTGACTACAAAGCCCGTTTGCCACGAACTTAAGCACATCGAAGGCCTTTTGTGATTGGAAGTTTTACTATTTCACATATTTCAATTTTACTTAAGAAAATTTTCTCCTATCCTCTGTAACAATCCCTGAAGTACAGGACGCAGAACAGGATACATTCACTAATAGAAGCGGATACTCACAACAAGATATTGGATCGCATCCCTTACTCGGGCACACAGGATATTCAAAGCTGCCATCCACAAGCAAAATATAAAGGGGCGGTATTTCCTTTTTTCAAAAATACGTGACTATAATTTATTCACACCTCACGCTAACATTGCAAGTCATGAAATTATGTTTAAACAAGAACCTGACATCAAACAAAATTTAATTACAAGAGTATGCATAGCTATATTTCTCATACAACATGTCAAAATAGCAAAAGCATTCAAAAGACAACAGAATCAGCTTAAGTTAAAGAATTACACGTCGAGAATAGAGCTATTTATTACAAGTAGCAAAAATTACAACCTAAGAGTTACGTTACTGTTTTAAGACTAACATATACGACCATGTCAAGTCCAAAAAAAAAACTTTCCAGGTCGAATCAAGGAGCCGGCTGCGTCAGAGTGTTATCCTTGTCTTGTTGCCCACCTGTCCAGTTAGAGAAAGAATTCATTAGTGATAAGCAACCAAGTTAATGGAAAGACTAGAAAGGAAGACTTACCAGCATCTGCTCCTTGATCAACTTGATCATCATCCTCCACTTGCGCACCTGCCTCCTCAGCTGCAAGCAACCGCATGCCCTCCTTCACCGCCACCTTTTCCTCCTTGGTAAACTGGGCAGTAACAGCATCCATCCTAAAGGCCACACCACCCTCCTTATCTTCCTCAGCCTGGGCCTCCTCTAGAGCCCTGAGATAGATCCTAGCCATAACCCGGGGGTAATCATCCATCCAGGACAAGTTACCCTGCCTTCAAGTACGGAATTACATATCCTGGAGCATCCCCTCCATCAGCCCCTCGTTCTCTTCAAACTCCCTCGTTTGGGCCTCGGAATCCGACAACCTTGCGACGGCGGCATCTCTCTCCAATTGGTATCTCGAGCAGTCAGCCTGAAGAGATTTCCGCATCGCCTCCATCTCCTCCCTCAACTTGGCTTGAGCAAGCTCTGCAGCCTCAAGCTTCCCAGATAACTCCTCTATCTGCTCAAGATCCGCTTTCCGAACCTCGTCCACCGTGGCAATGGCCATATCGATCCGTTCCTTGCAAGTAGCCTCCATTTTCCGCAGTTCGGCCCGGCTGGCCTCTTCCATAGTTTTCTTTAGACGTCCGGAGGCGGCCTCGTGCTGAGAGATCTGGATGGCCTGATCAGCGAGTTGCTTGGCCTGATCGGAAACCACTAACCGCAGTCTTATGTTAGCACTCCCAATTTCCTCCCCGGCCTTGACCAGTCGGGCATGATGCCCCATCAACTTCCTGGTCTCCTCAGCAACCCAGTCGATATTTGCTTTAGCTTCATTCCCCATAACGACAACCCGAGTAGTAAGCAAATCAAGGTCCAGGGACTTGGCCTCATCAAGCACCCTTACCATTGGATTGCGAGGAAGAAGGTGCTCGCCAGTAACCTCATCAAAAGAGATATCATGAGATGCCGGGTCCAGGTCTGGATGACCCGCAAACGGATTGCGTGCTAAACCAGGATGATCTATTGGGATGACAGTTGGGTTCTCAGACGGATGGGGAGAGGGCATAAGCTCGGTATCCTCCTCTGTAATGTCGTGAATAGGCTGGAATGGGGCCGGGGGTCCAAGAAGAGGTTCAGACGAAGATCGACTCCTCTTCCTCTTCTTTATATCTTCTTCGATAACTCCAAGAAGAGGACGATAGCCGACTATGTCTCCTGGGAGGTTAGTGGAAGGCTTCGGCTTGGCGGAAGCTTTGGAGAGCTTGTATTGTTCAAGCCTGTGCCGAAGATCTGAGGTCTTGGCCGTTTTACCCGCTCCTGATATGAAAACCAAGTGTCACCAATATGTATTAAGCCATCATTCAAGAATTAAAAGAGTAAAGAGAAATTCACCTTGAACCGCCGAAGTTGCTTCAGTGGAGGCACTCCCGGAAGATAAATCAATGTCGGTCCCAACTTTATCGGCTCTCTTGGACTTCTCCGTCCCTTCCAGACCTTCGAAGGCTTGGCGGAAAGTGTCATCTGTCCACTCTTGCATCTCGCCTACTTGTTCAGAAGACAAAGCCCCGACACCCTCGCCACCTCCAGCGCCTTCTCCTCCATCTTCGCCCTGCTCCTCCTCCACCTCTCCCTCCTCCAGGATATCTGGACATGTGCTGGGAGAGGGACCGTCGGACTTTTTGAGCTTCTTCCCCCCGGAAACCGGGTGTTTCGGAAAGGGCCTCCTTTTACTGCTCTTCGACTCGGCCCCTTCTTTAGCTTGGGCAGCCTTCTCTTCAGCCGTGTCCCTCTGCTTGACCA
Source organism: Allium fistulosum (assembly GCA_030737815.1). NCBI lineage: Eukaryota > Viridiplantae > Streptophyta > Magnoliopsida > Asparagales > Amaryllidaceae > Allium > Allium fistulosum. The sequence goes on along the minus strand of CM060901.1, from coordinate 535,210,601 downwards.
CGGACTGCTGTAGAAGGATCAAGTTGTACTCCAAGAGTGTAGCATTCCTGATCAGGTAGGCAGCTGACCTGTCTCTCCCAGTAATAGCTTCTATTTCTGATGCCGTCTGAACCAGGCGATCATTCTCCACGACCGCAAAACCACCTGTCGCTAGCAAAAAATAAAAACACATAAGAAAGAGTATTGCAACCAGAACGGGAATTAAAAATAAAGCTTTGACTTACATCCGGAGGTGAAGTGCCGAATAGAAACGGAATCATCCCTGACAAAAACCATTCCTTCTTAAACATGCTGTACTTGGAGTATAGATCCAGGACCGGCTTAAAGGATACGGCCGATTCCAAGCTGATATAGGGAGACCCCTTCTTGTAGCCTCTCAAGTTGTACAAATACCGGATCTCCCGGTTGGAAGGAGGACGCCCATATCTCCTCTGGAAGATGACGAAGAGACTCACCAGAATGGCATAAGAGTTGGGCTGAAGCTGGAATGGAGCTACCTTTAGATATGTGAGAAAGCTGACTACCCAGGCGTTGAGAGGCGGGATGGCCCCACACATGCAATGGTATCTGCTGTACGCAAAATATCCTTCGGGAGGATCATACGGCATCACTCCCGCATCCGGCAATAACATGCGTGCTCGGTCGATCCCGAAGGAGCGAGATATAACATCAAGTTGCTCGCCCTTGAGTAAGCTAGGGAAGCAATCAGGAGGCAAGTTAAGAAGTTCCTGAGGACCGTATCCATCCGCTAATGATCTCGGGGTGGGCCCGTGACGGACAGGTCTTGGCTGAACTAGGGGCACGGCGGAAGTCTCTTCTCTGTCATGAGATCTCTTTTTCTCTGATCGGGTTTCCACTTTGTGAGACATTTTTATGCAAACACAAAAAGGCACGTTGTTAGAACAAAGGATGTAGAAGTATAAAACAAGCAAGTATATGATGTTTGGAGTTTAACTTGTTGTTCGAAACATAAAATCATTCGGTACAGAAAATTCTCAAGTCCATTCGATACAGAAAGTTTTCAAGTTCGTTCGGTATTAGGTTCATTCGGTACTGAAGATTTCACGATCCATTCGGCATCGAGTTCGTTCGGCATCGAAAGCCCTTAGGATCATTCGGTGCTGAAGATTTCACGATCCATTCGGCATCGAGTTCATTTGGCATCGAAAGCCCTTAGGATCATTTGGCAAAACAAAGAGAATCAACCTTGAAAACTCGTTCGGCAAAGGAGAATTTACCTGGTCCGGCAGTTAAGGTTGGTTCGGCACAGTAATTGAATCGACAGTTCAGAAGCTAACTCAGCTATTTCGTTCGGTAAGGAATGACGAAGGGATGTGGCTCCTACTTATAGAGGAAGGTTGGATAGCCGGACCAGCTGGTTCGGTTCTCTGGCCGAATATGGTCGTCCAAACTGAAACAAAACACGAGATATGCTGAGCATATGCCTTATTTTGGGGGGCAAGTGTTGGGTACGTTCATTCCACCACCGAATCAGAGTGAGAAAGAAGGCACAGGACCAAATTCACCAACCATCGAACCATGCTTCTCCAAGCTCCCACCGGACCACCTGCCTCCGGTCCAACTCCACTGCCTACCGGACCAGACTTCACCGAACCAACTGCAAAGCATCCCTGCCGAATCAACCTCCACCGAACCAGAGTGCTACCGAACCAGCCACCCTCCATCCACTACCGATCCAAGCACTGCCGAACCAACCACTCCACCAAAGTCCCACCGAACCAAAGTACTACCGAACCAAGACCTCATCTCCAACCAACTACTACCGAACCAAGGCATTGCCAAACCAAATTTGCCAGGCCAGATTGTATCAGCCCGGGCCCATCAGCAGCTGTATACATCCAAGACCCCTACCCCCAGCCTCACTCTATAAATAGAGGGGCAGGGGTACAGCAATGGGGGACAAGTTTGAGAGCTCAAGCACGGAGAGAACTTTCAAACAACTTTCTTTTACTTGTATCAAAGCTTTGTACTTGTAATCTAAACAAGAAAAGAGAAACAACATATAAAGTGGACGTAGGCACATTCTGGCTGAACCACTATAAATCTGCGTGTCTTTTACAGTTCACCCCCTGCTTTTCATATATTTGCATAAATCACCCAAATCACTAAGAACAACATAAAACCTACTAAATCATACGACTTTGAGGCGTTTGTCCATTTTTTTATGCAAACACCCATTTAGTTCCTATTATGGATTTATCCTCAGGTCTTGGGACTAATTCCCATACATCATTTCTTGTAAATTGATTCAATTCCTCTTGCATAGCAAGAATCCATGAATCATCATATGATGTTTCATTTGGATTATTAGGTTCAATAGTTGAAATAAAAGCAACATTACTTATATTATTTAGTTGATTTTAGTTTTACCAACATATTTAATATTTATAATTATATTTTCTATAGGATGATCTTTCAAGAATTTTGTTCTTTTATTTGGATGTGAATTTTTTGAATTATTATTATTTTCATTTTCAATACTCATTATTACTAATTTCGTTTGGGTTATCAATGTTTTCTTCTTCATTAATATTTGAATTATAAACTTTAAAATTTTCGTCAAATGAGACATGTAATGTTTCTTCAATAGTATTAGTTCTAGTATTAAAAACTCTATTAACTTTACTTCTATTTGAATATCCAATAAATATTCCTTTATCTGATTTAGCATCAAATTTATCCAAATTATCTATAGTATTTAAAATAAAAAATTTATTATCAAAAACTCTAAAGTATGATACTTTAGGCTTTTTATTATAGAATAATTCTTATGGTGTTTTCTTAGTTAATGGTCTTATTGAAATTCTATTTAATATATAACATGCAGTACCAACTACTTTAGCCCAAAAAAATTAATGTAAATTGCCATCATTTAGCATAGTTCTAGCGCACTCTTGGATTATCCTATTTTTACGTTCTACTACTCCATATTGTTGTGGTGTTCTTGGAAATGAAAATTATGAGTTATACCTCCTTATTATAGAAATTTTCAATAATTTCATTTTTGAATTCTTCACCGTGATCACTTCGAATAGTTTTAATTTTACTAGTCATTTGATTTTGAATTCATTTAACAAAGATTTTAAATATTTCAAAAACATCACTTTTAAGTTTTATGAAAATCGTCCAGATAAACCTAGAATAATCATCTACGATTATAAATACATATCTACTATGATTTATAGATTGTATTTGTGAGGGATCAAAAAGATCTAAGTGAAGAAGTTCAAGGGGTTGAGAGGTAGAAATCATATATTTTCATTCAAAAGAACTTTTTCTAAGTTTTCCTAATCGACATGCATCGCATAAATTATTAACTTTATAATTCATTTTGGGAAGACCTTTAACTAGATCATTTTTAGCAATTTTAGATATTAGTTTGAAATTAAATTGACCAAATATTTTATGCCAAATCCAAGTGTAACACCCCTAATTTTTAATAACATTATTCAGGTGATTTAATTAGATAAATTAAATAGAATAATGTAAATATTAGAGTGATAAGGGGATTGAGATTTGAAAATAAATTAGAGGCCGAGCGTAATGATATAAATGGGTTTATAAATGGTTTTAATTGTTAATTAATAAAGGAACAATTAACGCAAGGCCTTATTAGGAAATTGCCACACCATTACCTTATATTCTCGTTTCATTCCCATTCACGTTCATTTTACAAAACACAAACAAACGTAAACCAAAAGAGGAGCTGGCCATTACTTAGGAGAAAAGAAGAAAAAATCAATCTAAAGCTAAGGAATTAAAGCAAGGAAGATTAATCTCAATCAAATCTCAAAGTCCTTATCCTAATCATGGTGAATAATAATCTAAATCATCTCTATTTTATTTATGATCATTTGATTTTCGGGTTTAAGATTAAATCCATTATATTAATGATTTTGATGATGATATGATTGTATTTTATAACATGTTTGATTTAAACAAGATTGTTTGAATATAGTTTTATATGGTTTTAAGGGTAAAACCGATTATAATGAATTCCGAATGCCATGAGGAAATTATATGTTATGTAAAACGTGATTTTGGAGATGGGTTTTAATTTTAATAATTTTCCAAGCTATGAAAAATGTATTATGAATTTTCAAAAGAAAATATGAATAATTGGGTTTAGAAATTAATTTTGGTTATTGTATGAAGAATTGGGGTCTGAAATTTTTATATGTTAGATAACATATTGATAGTGAATTTCTGTTGGGGATTTTTCCTAAGTGATTTACTATAGAAATTAAATTATTTTAGAAGGAGGACTTAAATAATTTAATTTTTTTGCTTAATGGAAGGGCTTATTTGTTAAATTAATCCTTGTTTAGATCTGAAATTATGAGGCAGTCATTTTAATAAAGAATTTGAAAAGTTTTGGCAACCAATTAAATGTTTACAAATAGGCAGGTTAGTTATAAAGTATTTACTTTAATTGGCCTTAAATTAGTCTTTACCCAGAAAAGTGGGTTCCGCCTCTTTTAGAAGCCACCCTTCGACCGTATACTTCCGCCTTCAATCAAGTCAAAACAGACCAGGTCGAAACCAACTAAGCCGAAACCAATACACAATGTATCACAATGTTGGTACGTTTAGCATTAGAGAAGGGAAGAAGGCATGGGGTCGAAACATAGCTTTCGATGGGGTTGAAACATAGCTTTCGATGTGTTCGAAACCTTTGCTTTACTTTCTTAAGAAACGCACTTGCCTGTTTTTACTAAAAGCTTTCGAAGGAGTCGAAACAAATGCTTACGAAAGCGTCTTTTAAATAGATTTCGAAGGGGTTGCCGCCTCTTGTTTAAATTGTAGCTTCCGAATGAGTTACTTTGTTTTAAAAATCAATGCTTTTGAACAGGGGTAGGTTCGACGAAGTTGAAACCCTTCTACCATCCTTATTTTATATGAAATGGATTTCCTTGATAAAATAATAGGTAAAAGGGATTAACCATATTTTATATGAAATGGATTTCAAGGATATTAACCGCAGGTGTTGGTATTATTATGTTAATATGTTTGCTTCTTCTAATATATATTCACATTATAATGGACCCATAACTGCATTTTGGGGAGAAAGGGAAGAATAACTAGCTAGGTTGACCCAATAGTGAATTAATTGAATTAACTCCTGAATGAGTAGAATTGATCCAAGAGGTCAGGTAGACCAAAATATAGGATGCCTAAATATTGATTAAAAAAGTTGTCAAATAGACTGGTACATAGTAAACCCATGAAAACTATGTTTAGGAAAAGTTATTGGCAATTGTCAGTAGGTTCATAGTAAACCCATGAAAACTATGATTATAAAGAGTTATTAGCATGGGCCAATAGGTTTGTAGTGAACCCATGAAAACTCTATCCGGATTAAGTTATTGATAGAAGTCAATAGGTTCCTAGTTAACCCATGAAAACAAGGATAAGAGGGAAGTTATCGGAGATACTAATAGGTTCAGGAAGAATCCATAAATGATGAAGTTTTTGGCATGGGCCAATAGGTTCTTAGTTATCCCATGAGAACTATGAAATCAGACAGGGTGTCCATAAACATTAAACATGCGATTAGTCAGTCCATGAAAACTATTAGGTTAATAGTGACCCTAGAAACTATAACTGTGGGTAATCCAGAATTTATTTACTTGTTTGCATATCATCACAATATTTTGAATTGCTATGTTTTAACCATTGTGGATGCAGGAGCACATTATATGGTTTTTTATAAAGTTTTGGATAAGATACTAATGTGGGTAAAACCCGTTCCGCTAAGTGGAATGGTTTCACTAGATATCTAAATGGTTTGAGATGGTAGATTATAATTCATACCAGGCTTTATGTCTGACTCGAAGTTTATGTTGTCCCCTTAAACTCTCAAATGCTCAATTGATTTTGAGTAGTTTGAGAGTTGAGGTTTTTAGGTACCACTTTAGACGAATAAGCTTTCGGAGACGTGCATATGGCATGATAGCTATTTAGAGTTCTTTGTTATTTTGATTCCGCTGTGTTCTTGTTGTAAAGGCAAAGTTGTTTAATTGCCTAGTTATATACTCTGATCATCTAAGGGGGCATCTTCATATGTCGCTCTTGACGTATGTTGTAATAATTATATTTTCTCTGAATGTGGTTCTCGTATTGGGATTCTGTAATGAATTTGAAATGCTTTGAAATGAAATGAGAAAGTTGATTGTTGATTTTTTTTCATATCCACGTGTTTCTGTTATATCAATTATCTAACATTACCGTATTTGGTCGCCGAGGATTAATAACTATGGATGACTGCAGCATCCGTAGCCATTAGTTTTGGGCCTCCAAGTGGGGAATGTTACAAGTTGGTACCAGAGCATAGGTTTATGAAACTTAAAAGAAATTTAAACCTAAAAGATATTTCAAAACATAATCCAATGAATCAAAAAATAAGATCGGGGTTTGGGATAACGCTATAGGAACATACTTGTATTTGATATAAATATATATAAGCATGTATTCCCCTCTCTCTTAGACCATTCTTCTGTATCTTACTAAAGCTCTTATGCAGATTTACGAGAAAGAAGATATGGAGGCAGGAAACGGAAGAGGAAATCTCGGTGGAGGAAGCACCACAACCAACGGAAATGTTTAACCCACCAGGAGGAACAATGGTTGACATGCTAATGCTAACCAAAATGCAGATGCCAATGTGGGTGCTGGAAATCCACCAGTGGATATGGGGGCGATAATCAATTCTTCGTCAATCTGATGCAAGCAGGAGCTGCCGCTGGTGTTGCTGGAAATGTTGGAGGAGCTAATCCTATGGCTCCACTTGTGAATAATAATGCTAAGTTGAGCAGGGATTACACTCGTTTGGTGGGAAGCCGTTTATGGGAACAGAGGATGCAATAGAAGTTGAGAATTGGCTATTGCATTGCGAGAGAATCTTTGCTGATTTGGGTTTGGACGATGAGCAGAAGAGGAGGCTGGCCTCTAGGGAGTTGCAAGGCGCAACACTTCATTGGTGGAATAGTGTTACTACCGGAGTTCCGGAGGAGGAGTTGTCTTTGGCAGATTTTAGAAGGAGATTTGAATAGAGGTTTTTATCTTAAGTTTCTAAGTCAGCGTTAATGAGTAAATTTATGGATTTGGTGCAGGGAGAGTTGTCGATAATCGAGTATGCTACTAAGTTTGATGAGTTGTCCCAATATGGGTATGCTACTATAGACACTCATCAGAAGGAATGAAAGGTTCATTCGGGGATTGAGTCCTAAGATTCCCAAGGTGACCCTGACACATATTCATGATCCTTTTAATGTAGTAGTGCAAATGGCTATCTGACATGAGGAGATGCTTGCTATTTGTGCGAGAGAAAAGCAAGTCGAAACTCAGGGTTCTCGAGGAAAGAAGAGAAACTTCTTTAAGAAGAAGGGAGCACGGAAGGGATTGGCTGCCAAGTAGGCAAAGGGTGATTTAGTTTGCTTCAAGTGTGATAAGAAAGGTCATTATGCTTGTGAGTGTCGGTCAGGCAAGGGTAAGAAGGCTGTAGAAAAAAAGAATGTGAAGTGTTTTAACTGTGACCAGGTTGGGCATTATAAGAACCAGCGTCCAGAACCAGTCAAGAAAGACAAGGGAAAAGTTTTTGCTGTTGGACCATCATCTGCTAGGCCAACTGCAGCTGCAAAAGGGAAGAATGTGATGGAAGGTACGCTTTTGATTCAAAGTATACCATTTAGGGTACTATTTGATACTGGTGCATCACATTCATTTGTATCTTAGTGTTTGGTTGATAGGTTATGCTTAGAACCCACATACCTTGTTACTTCCTTAAGGGTTGTGAATCCAATAGGAGGGCATGCAACTCTACGGATGAGATGTGACCAGTTAGAACTAGACTTGTTAGGTCATAAGTTTGCTTACAGTCTGTATGTTCTCAATTTCGTAGATTTCAGAATCATTTTGAGTATGGATTGGTTGGGTAAGTATGGGGCTAGGATATTTTTCCAGGATAAGGAGATATCACTAAGATACCCTGATAGTCATAACCGAATTATATTCTTAGTAGAGGATTCTGACCGGAGTAGTTGTGCTTTGTTAAGTGCTATGGATGTGGGATAAGAGTTAAGTCAGGTTCTAGTAGCAAGAGAATATGCAGATGTTTTTGAGCTGGTTACAGGAATACCATCGAACCGAGCCGTTGAGTTCGGATAGATCTTATGCCAAGAACTGAACCTGTAAGTAGACCACCTAGCTGGATGACACCGACCGAGATGAAGGAATTAAAGGTGCAGCTTGTGGATCTAGAAGGAAGGAATTTTAGTAGGCCAAGCAGTTTGCCATGCGGAGCGGCCGTGGTGTTTGTAAAGAAACCAGATGGGTCATTGAGGATGTGCATCGACTATCGTAAGTTGAACGAGAGGACGATTAAGAATAAGTATCCTTTGCCGAGAATAGATGGTCTATTTAATCAGTTGTGTGAAGTCAGAGTGTTTTCCTAGTTGGATTTGGCAACAGTTTTCATCAGTTAAGAGTGGCAGAGGAAATTATTCGATTGACTACATTTCGGACTAGGTATGGTTCGTATGAGTGGTTAGTAATGCCATTCGGGTTAACGAATGCACCTGCTTTCTTCGTGGATCTGATGAACCGAGTTTTCCGAGAGTACTTGGGTAGTTTGTGTTGGTATGTATAGATGACATTTTAGTGTACTCTAAGGATGAAAGGGAGCATGAAGATCATCTTAGATTGGTGCTTGAGACACTGAGGCAACCTCAGATAAAAGAAAAGTTTTCCAAGTGTCATTTTTGAAAGAAAGAGGTTAAGTTTCTTGGTCACATGGTTTTAGAGAAGGGTTTGTCAGTTTATCCAGATAAGATCGAAGCTGTTAATAATTGGAAGAGACCAGAGACGGTGACTGAGATTAGAAGTTTTCTTGGACTTGTTGGCTATTACCGAAGATTTATCAAGGATTTCTCACGGATAGCAGCACCTTTGACTAAGTTGACCAGGAAGGATGTGAAGTTTGTCTGGTCCAACAAATGTGAGGAAGTGTTCCTTTAGTTAAAGTATTTGTTGACTAATGCACATGTATTAGTAGTTCCTGACGAAAACCAAGGGTTGGTGGTGTATACCGATACACGAGGAACTGGATTGAGAGCTGTGTTGATGCAGAAGGGTAAAGTTATTGCCTACGCCTCACGACAGCTTAGACCGCATGAAGTAAGATATCCTACTCATGATTTGGAGTTGGCAGCGGTGATCTTCGCATTGAAGTTTTGGAGACATTATCTCTTAGGGGTGAGGTTTGAGCTATACACAGATCATAAGTCATTAAGGTATTTATTCTCTCAGAAGGAGTTGAATATGAGATAGCAGAGGTGGCTGGAGCTTTTAGCAACTTATGATTTTGGTATAGTGAATACTCCTGGGAAAGGAAATAAAGTAGCGGATGCTCTTAGCAAAAGACATCAGAATGTGGTGTTGCCTATGTTGGCAAACTGGAAATATTTAGAAGCTTTGACAACTTGTAGTGTGCAGTTAAGATCGACTACTTGTTCTAGTCAGAGCACAGTCATGTTGTCCTGCTTAGAAGTTCGACCAGTGTTGAATGAAAGGATTGCTTCTAAGTAGAGGGAGGTTCCAATATTAGCCGAGAAGGTTAGAAGATTTGAGTTTGGAACTGATATCTATGATCTAAAGGATTTAAGTCTTGACTAGAGAGGATGGTTGAGAAATAAGGGACGGTTGTACGTTCCGAATGTTAAGGACTTAAGGAAAGAAGTTCTTTAAGAATGTCATCGATCCAAATTTACGATTCATCCTGGATGGACCAAGATGTATTAAGATATGAAGAAGAGCTTCTATTGGGAAGGTATAAAGAGGGATGTTGGCTTGTGGGTTAGTTAATGTACAAACTATCAACAAGTGAAAGTCGAACATCGGAAGCTGAGTGGGTTGCTTCAACCTTTAGAGAGTTCAGTTTGGAAATGAGATTCGATATCCATGGAATTTATAGACGGGTTGCCAAGGTCAAATAGAGGAAATGAAAGTATATGGGTTATATGGACAGTTTGAACAAGGGTGCCTGTTTCATTCCAGTTAAGTCAACCAGGACATCACCTATTTTAGCTAAGTTGTTCATGAAGAACATAGTTAGACTACATGGAATTCCTAGTAATATAGTTAGTGATAGAGATGCTTTGTTCACTGGTGAATTCTAGAAGAGTATATAGGAAGTATTAGGTACCAAGCTTAATATGAGTACTACATATCACCCTCAGATGGATGGGCAGACAGAGAGAGTCAATAAGGTACTCGAAGATTTATTGACAACATGTGTATTGGACTTTGGTGGATCTTGGGAAGATCAGCTACACATAATGGAGTTTTCCTATAATAATAGCTATCAGACTAGTATAGGAATGACGCCTTTTGAAGCTTTTTATGGAAAGCCATGCAAATCACTAGCATGTTGGTTGGAGACTGGAGACAGACTAGTCTTAGGTCCAGATCTGGTTAGAGAGGCGACAGAGAAGATTGAGTTAATCCAAGAAAGGATGAAGGAAATCAGTCCAGACAGAAGAGTTACGTAGATAAGAGGCATAGAGACCTAGAATTCTCAGTTGGAGATAAGGTTTTCATTAAAGTATCACCAATGAAGGGTGTGGTACGATTTAGAAAGTCATGGAAATTGGCACCGAGATATGCTGGTCCATTCCAAGTTATAGAGATGATTGGAAAGCTTGCGTATAGAGTAGAGTTGCCGAGCAGTATGGCAGGTGTCCTAATGTATTTCATGTGTCTCATCTTTGCAAGTATATGCATGATCTAGAGACTACTATTCCTCCAACAGGGTTGGAAGATTTGACAGTAGAGCCTAATTTGACTTTTGTTAGACAACCAGTTCGGATTGTAGCGAGAGATGAGAAAAGATTGAGGAACAAGACAGTCAGGTTGGTGAAAGTTCAGTAGAGCGACAACGAGAAAGGACTGTACTTGGAAGACAGAAGACAGGATTAGAGACACTTATCCTGATCTATATTGAGGGTATGTCTATTTTAGCTTTATATATAGATAGTTGCTAGTCAGGTAGGCTAGTATGGTTGTTAGGAGTGGTTACAGATGATTGCTATGTTTAGTATTTAGTCTTTACTGAATTTCGAGGATGGAATTCTTTAAGAAGGGGAGCCTGTAACACGCCTAATTTTTAATAACATTATTCAAGAGATTTAATTAAATAAATTAAATAGAATAATGTAAATATTAGAGTGATAAGGGGATTGAGATTTGAAAGTGTTTGCGCCAAAAATGGTCACAAACCCCAAATGTTGTGAAAGCACCAGTGTATGAATACAAATCAGCAATATTCAAACACAAATCTCAGATCTAAGCAAGCAACAAACAGCAATCCAGAAATAATGAACAAAAACACGAGATTTATAGTGGTTCGGCTATCTCCGGCCTACGTCCACTCCAAAGTTTTTATCTTTTATTGATCGATGCTTGAAGATTACAATTTCCTATCGCGTAGTACAACGGATTTCGTGATTATAATCTGAATCTAAGGTAGCAATGGTGATCTGGAGTAAATCTGGCAGAGTCTGGGCGCTCTTTTGCTCTCAAAATTGTCCGACCCCTTTTTCTGAATGACCAGGGGCTCTATTTATAGGTGTAGGAGGCTGATATTTCGCCTAAACTGAAGGGAGACCAGTTCTGGCACGTGAGGGAGCCCACATGGCCAAAATCTGGAGAACCGGGCCCACGTTGGGATCGATTCGACCCTTGGTTCGAATCGATCAAGAAAGTGTCCAATCGAGCTGAAATTTGGTGTGAGCATTCTTCATCATATGCTTAAGCTTCTGTGAAAATTTCATTGCATTTGGATTTGTGGATATCGAGTTATGATCGAGTCAAGATTGCATTCCTGGCTGGCATGCTTGCTTCGACTCGATTCGTTCGAATCGATAGGCTCGACTCGATAGCCTCACGCGCCTTTGCGATGATGCGGTGCGCCTTTCCTGGGTCAATCCACTTTTTACTCCGAGTCGAATGGGTCGACTCCATCTTTGTCGCCGCGTTGAACGTTTCTTCCCATGAGTTGCACATACTTCACACTCTTAATCATGCTTCGTACCTCAGCTCGTATCCATTCTTCGTGTTCAGTTCGTATCCATTCGTTCATTTCCTTCGTATCGATCGATTCGAGCATGATCGATACGAACATTGTCCCTGAATCCTTCGAATCCATGCGATCACCCATCCTTCGTGTCCATGACTTCGTATCTACGAAGCCGGCTCCCAAGGTATCCTTCTCGTATGCCTTTGATTTTCTTCGAATCGATCCGTATGTGCGTGTTTCCCTGACTAGTGCATATTTCCAATTCGTACCCATCGATCCTAGGGGCATGCTTCGAATCGATCTCGTCGAATCGATCTCGTCGAATCGATCGATTCGAACATACCCTAACCCGATGGATTCGAACTCTCCTTGACCTCATCGATTCGAAGCATTATACTTCGTCTCGATCAATTCGAACATGTTGTCCCAGAGCAAATGTCTGACTTCGTCTTCATCGATACGAACCATGTCGATATGAAGTGCAGTAAACTTCAACTGGTTCGAACCTTCATCGATTCGAACCAACATCCATCGATGCGAAGTACATCGATTCGAACCGTGCTCTGTGCATCTTAATCCATTCATATCTTGTGTGTACGAACTCCGATCGTCCTGAAAATTGAAATATAGCCTCTCCTAACCTTGATTGTCATTCCCAATCAATTCTGCCTTGATCGGAGCTCGGCCAAATTTTGACGACATCCATTGCAGCCTTGTTTCCAATTGAACTCTAATCCTGATATCCATCATTCCTTGCCAATTTGTTGATATTCCAGCTTTGTCCAAAAAGCGGGATAACATTTGCCCCCCAAAACATGCCTTGTGATAAGAAGGCGTGTTTTGAATAGTTTCCGAACCCAATATTCAAAGTCCATAGCCAATTCCATGTCCATCCGAACTCGAAGACTGAGCCTTTGATCCATTCTTATCCAACAGCCAATAGCCAAATCCAGGACCTCTCCGGGCCGATATCCAAATCTATAACCTCTCTGGGCTCTTGTCAAGCGCAATCCACACCTGACGACCGTGGTCCAGTGTCCCTGGACGTTGAACTAACCTCTCCGGGTTCTTGCCAAGCGCAACCCACACTTGACGACCATGGTCCAGTGTCCCTGGACGCTGAGCTAACCTCTCCGGGTTCTTGCCAAGCGCAATCCACACTTGACGACCGTAGTCCAGTGTCCCTGGACGTGAGTAACTCCATGGCTTAAGTCCTAAGCCGAATCCTGGTCGCTCTGGACCCTTGCTGAGCATAGTCCATACTCAACGACCTGAAACAATAATCGATAATAGGGGGCCTAAGTCCTAGGCCAAATCCTGGTCACTCCGGACCCTTGCCGAGTATAGTCCATACTCGACGACCTGAATGAGTCAATTTACCACGTTCGGGCAAAAAGACTCACCCCTTGCCAGGTGTAATCCACACCCGATGATCGTTTATCAAAAACCTAAAAGAATCCAATCAAAATCCAATCAAAAATCCAAATCAAATCGGAAAACCAGAAATCCATATCAAAAATCGAAATCATCATCCAAAACGGAGAACAATCATCCGAATGAATGCCAAAACCAAAAAAACAAGCAAAATCAGGAGTTCAATCCAAACTCCAAAAACCAAACCAGAAAACTAAGTGTCCAAATCAAAAACAAAAGACAAATTTCGCAAACCATGGCTTTGCGGTTTATCATCACTCAGAGCATGCCTAGGGGCTATCTCCGTCCCCATACATGTGTAAATGACTCGGTTGCTCGCCAATGGTTTGTTACTTATTTCATATTATCCTGATCAATTAATGACCAATCGACCATTATTCCTGTGCCTCATATCCTCATGGTTTGAGGTAGGCGGTGGTTGCTCCTACTCCACCGCTGCATTCCGAGCCCCAACATACTGCCTCAACTGTCCATTCCTCACATGCTCCTCAATTATGTCCTTTAGGTGCCTGCAGCTGTTGGTATCATGGCCGTCCAAATCGTGGAAGAGACAATGCTTTCCTGATGCCCTCTCCCGCTCGGATGGTTCTCTCCTAGCCAGCCTCCGGTAAGGAAGGCGATTCCGAGTTTCCATGTATATCCGCTCCTGCGTCTCGTTTAATTATGTGTATGTGGAAAACTTAGGATCCTTCCATTGCTTCCTGGTTTTTCCTGAATCGTCATCCAGCTTCCTTTTTCCTTTATCTTTATCCGAGCTTCCGTTGGATGGTCCTCTACCCCCAGTCACATTCACCTCCTTTAACTTTAAGTCCATACATGCATCTTCTTGTCGAAGGAACCTTTCAGCTTCATGGAAGAATTCCCCGAGATCCAGTGGCGGGTCTCGTACTAAAGATACCTTAAAATCTGAATCCTCTCTGACTCCCGACACTGCCGCCATCAAAACCATCGATGGATCCGGCCGATCCACCGAAGCAACCGCCGCATTAAATCGAGTTAAAAATGCTCTAAGTGATTCATCCGTCCTTTGCTTTACCGACGTTAATGTCATCACGTTCTTAGGTCTTTTGATATGAACCCGAAACTGTCCCAAAAACCTATCCACCAATTCCCTCCAAGTCCTGATAGATCCTTCTTCCAGCTGCCTAAACCACATTGTCGCTAGATCTGTCAAGTATAAAGGGAAACATCTGGCCCTCACTTCCTCCGATGCCCCCAGCACTTCCATGTGTCTAGTATATCTCATCAAGTGATCTGTCGGGTCAGCCTTGCCATTATATGCTTCCATGCTAGGTAACTTGAACTTAGGTGGATTCTGAGCTACCCTGATTTCCCGAGCGAACGGACTCTTGTTCACTCCTTCTAAATCCTTATTGGTCAAACCTCCACGCATAGTCTTCCTAATGATTTCCATTAATCCAGCGTTGCCTGTTAGGGGTTGCCCTCCATGCTCCCGAGGGAACTCCGGCACATATTCTTCATGTGGCTCATTAGCCGCAACGTTGGCTCTAGCCTACTGAACTCCTTCCAAAGGTCCTTCTGCGTTGGATCCGGCGGGCCTGCCCCCAAGCCCTTGTTGATTGCCTTCTAGTTCTGTATTCTGTCCTCCATTGGGTTCCGCAACCCTAGTTCCTTGTTCCACATTTGCAGTCGCTATGGTTGGTCCAAGGTTCTGTGTTCCTGAAGCTCTCATCTGCTCGAAGAAAGTCTGCATCATATCCTGTTGACTCTTCAACAACCTCTCATGTAATGAATTTGCCATAGCTTCCATTTCGTCTTTGGTAATGTAAATCGAAGCTTGTCCTTCTCCAGCTCCAGAGGATGCCTCTTGACTTCCTCCTTGTTGACTTCTCTCAGCTCTTTGTCTTGTTTGCCGAGTCATTGTCTTTCAGATCTCAACTCTTCACGCTATCCAAATCTGAATTTCAATCTGACGTAGCGGGTGCTAGTCCCTCTCAGTGAAAGCACCAAAGTGTTTGCGCCAAAAATGGTCACAAACCCCAAATGTTGAGAAAGCACCAGTGTATGAATACAAATCAGCAATATTCAAACACAAATCTCAGATCTAAGCAAGCAACAAACATCAATTCAGAAATAATGAACAAAAACACGAGATTTATAGTGGCTCGGCTATCTCCGGCCTACGTCCACTCCAAAGTTTTTATCTTTTATTGATCGATGCTTGAAGATTACAATTTCCTATCGCGTAGTACAACGGATTTCGTGATTATAATCTGAATCTAAGGTAGCAATGGTGATCTGGAGTAAATCTGGCAGAGTCTGGGCGCTCTTTTGCTCTCAAAATTGTCCGACCCCTTTTTCTGAATGACCAGGGGCTCTATTTATAGGTGTAGGAGGCTGATATTTCGCCTAAACTGAAGGGAGACCAGTTCTGGCACGTGAGGGAGCCCACATGGCCAAAATCTGGAGAACCAGGCCCACTTTGGGATCGATTCGACCCTTGGTTCGAATCGATCAAGAAAGTGTCCAATCGAGCTGAAATTTGGTGTGAGCATTCTTCATCATATGCTTAAGCTTCTGTGAAAATTTCATTGCATTTGGATTTGTGGATCTCAAGTTATGATCGAGTCAAGATTGCATTCCTGGTTGGCACGCTTGCTTCGACTCGATTCGTTCGAATCGATAGGCTCGACTCGATAGCCTCACGCGCCTTTGCGATGATGCGGTGCGCCTTTCCTGGGTCAATCCACTTTTTACTCCGAGTCGAATGGGTCGACTCCATTTTTGTCGCCGCGTTGAACGTTTCTTCCCATGAGTTGCGCATACTTCACACTCTTAATCGTGCTTCGTACCTTAGCTCGTATCCATTCTTCGTGTTCAGTTCGTATCCATTCGTTCATTTCCTTCGTATCGATCGATTCGAGCACGATCGATACGAACATTGTCCCTGAATCCTTTGAATCCATGCGATCACCCATCCTTCGTGTCCATGACTTCGTATCTACGAAGCCGGCTCCCAAGGTATCCTTCTCGTATGCCTTTGATTTTCTTCGAATCGATCCGTATGTGCGTGTTTCCCTGACTAGTGCATATTTCCAATTCGTACCCATCGATCCTAGGGGCATGCTTCGAATCGATCTCGTCGAATCGATCGATTCGAACATACCCTAACCCGATGGATTCGAACTCTCCTTGACCTCATCGATTCGAAGCATTATACTTCGTCTCGATCAATTCGAACATGTTGTCCCAGAGCAAATGTCTGACTTCGTCTTCATCGATACGAACCATGTCGATATGAAGTGCAGTAAACTTCAACTGGTTCGAACCTTCATCGATTCGAACCAACATCCATCGATGCGAAGTACATCGATTCGAACCGTGCTCTGTGCATCTTAATTCATTCATATCTTGTGCGTACGAACTCCGATCGTCCTGAAAATTGAAACATAGCCTCTCCTAACCTTGATTGTCATTCCCAATCAATTCTGCCTTGATCGGAGCTCCGCCAAATTTTGACGACATCCATTGCAGCCTTGTTTCCAATTGAACTCTAATCCTGATATCCATCATTCCTTGCCAATTTGTTGATATTCCAGCTTTGTCCAAAAAGTGGGATAACAGAAAGTAAATTAGAGGTTGAGCTTAATGATATAAATGGTCTTACAAATGGATTTAATTATTAATTAACAAGGGAACAATTAACGCAAAGGCTTATTAGGAAACTGCCACACCATTACCTTATATTATCGTTTCATTCCCATTCACATTCATTTCTCAAAACATAAACAAACATAAATCAAAAGAGGAGCCAGCCATTACTTAGGAGAAAAGAAGAGAAAATCAATCTAAAGCTAAGGAATTAATGCAAGGAAGATTAATCTCAATCAAATCTCAGAGTCCTTATCCTAATCAAGGTGAATAATAATCTAAATCATCTCTATTTTGTTTTTATGATCATTTGATTTTCGGATTTAAGATTAAATCCATTATAATGATGATTCTAATGATGATATGCTTGGATTTTATAACATGTTTGATTTAAACTAGATTGTTTAAATATAGTTTTATACGGTTTAAAGGGTAAAACCGATTATAATGAATTCCACCATGATGAAATTATATGTTATGTAAAACATGATTTTGGAGATGGGTTTTAATTTTTATAATTTTCCAAGCTATGGAAAATTTATCATGAATTTCCAAAAGAAAATATGAGTAATTGGGTTTCGAAATTAATTTCAATTATTGTATGAAAAATTTGGGTCTGAAATTTTTATATGTTAGATAACATATTGAAAGTAAATTTCTATAATTTTTGGGGATTTTTCCTAAGTGATTTACTATAGAAATTTAATTATTTTAGAAGGAGGAATTAAATAAATTAATCGTTTTGCTTAATGGAAGGGCTTATTTGTTAAATTATTCCTTGTTTAGATCTGAAATTATGCGACAGTTATTTTGGCAAAGAATTTGAAAAGTTATGGCAACCAATTAAATGTTTACAAATAAGCAGGTTAGTTATAAGTATTTACTTTAATTGGCCTTAAATCAGTCTTTTCCGAGAAAAGTGGGTTCCGCCTCTTTTAGAAGACACCTTTCGAGCCTATGCTTCTGCCTTCAACCAAGTCAAAACCTACCAGGTCGAAACCAACTAAGCCAAAACCAATACACAAGATATCACAATGTTGGTCCATAGTGGATTGGAGAAGGGCGGAAGGCATGGTGTCAAAACATAGCTTTTGATGGGGTAGAAATCTTTGCTTTACTTTCTATAGAAATGCTCTTGCCTGTTTTTACTAAAAGATTTCAAAGGAGTCGAAAAAATGCTTTCGAAAGGGTCTTTTAAATAGCTTTCGAAGGGGTTGTCGCCTCTTGTTTAAATTGTAGCTTCCGAATGAGTTACATAGTTTTAAAAATCAATGCTTTCGAAAAGGGGTAGGTTCGACGAAGTTGAAACCCTTATGCCGTCCTTATGCCTTTCGAATGGTTTGAAGTCATCAACCAATTCGAAAGGTAGCTTTTGTTTAAAACTATACTAAGCCACTTCCTAAAGCTTTCAAAAGGGTTTAATGGTTTCGAATACTATGACTTCGAAAAAGGTTTCGAAGCTATCCTTCAAATGTTTTACTTAAATGTTTTGATCTTTCGAAAGGATTGTGCCGAAGCCATCTGTTTTTCCCTAAACACTTTTTAATGGTTTCGAAAGGGGTAATTTCGCTTGTGTTTACTTAGACCCAATAAGATATGTTTTAAATTAAACCCAATGTTTTCGAAAGGGGAGCTTTCAAATGGTTTCAAAGATATGTTTCAATAATTGACTGGTATTACTTTAATACATTCGAAAGGTTTCGAAAGAAAGGTTTTAAAGTGTTTCAACAGGCAGGTGCCTAGTGTTTTGAAAAGAAGATTTGAATGCTATCGAATGGAAGTTTTCCAATGGTTTCAAAAGTAAAGATTAAAGGTTTCGAAAGCCTTTAGTTTTCAAAACAAAGAACACAATCTCAATTTTTAAAAGTAAAACCCATGGCATTATAAAAGAGCTTTTGGATGCTTTTAAATTGGAGATTTTGAAGAAGCTTTCCTTGATAAAATAATAGGTAAAAGGGATTAATCATATTTTATATGAAACGGATTTCAAGGATATTAAACCACAGGTGTTGGTATTATTATGTTAATATATGTTTGCTTCTTCTAATATATATATTCACATTATAATGGACCCATAAGTGCATTTTGGGGAGAAAGGGCAGAATAACCAGCTAGTTTGACCCGGTAGTGAATAATAATTGAATTAACTCCTAAATGAGTAGAATTGCATCCAAAAGGTCAGGTAGACCGGAATATAGGATGCCTAAATACTGATTAAAGAAGTTGTCAGATAGACAGGTTCATAGTAAACCCATGAAAACTACGTTCAGGAAAAGTTTTTGACAAATGTCAATAGGTTCATAGTAAACCCATGAAAACTATGATTAGAAAGAGTTATTGGCAGAGGACAATAGGTTTGTAGTGAACCCATGAAAACTGTATCTGGATTAAGTTATTGACAAAAGTCAATAGGTTCCTAGTTAACCCATGAAAACTAGGATAAGAGGGAAGTTATTGGAGATACCAATAGGTTCATGGAGAATCAATGAATGAAGAAGTTATTGGCTGGGGCCAATAGGTTCTTAGTGATCCCATGAAATCTATGAAATCGAACAGGGTGTCCATAAACATTAAACATGTTACTAGTCAGCCCATGAAAACTATTAGGTTAATAGTGATACAAGAAACAATAACTGTGACAGATAGTCAAAAATGAATGGGGATGGGTAATCTAGAATTTATTTACTTGTTTGCATAACATCACAATATTTTGAATTGCTATGTTTTAACCATTGTGGATGCAGGAGCACATTATATGTTTTTTTTTATAAAGTTTTGGAAAAGAAACTAGTGAGGGGAAAACCCGTTCCGCTAAGCGGCGTGGTCTCACTAGATATCTAAATGGTTTGAGATGGTACATTATTATTCATAGCAGGCTTTATATCTGATTCGTAGTTTATGTTTTCCCCTTAAAATCTCGGATACTCAATTCATTTTGAGTTGTTTGAGAGTTGAGGTTTTCAGGTACCTCTTTAGACGAATAAGCTTCCGGAGACGTGCAGGAGGCATGATAGCTATTTGGATTTCTTTTCTATTTTGATTCCGCTGTGTTGTTGTTGTAAAGGCAAAGTTGTTTAATTGCCTAGTTATATACTCTAATCATCCAATGGGGCATCTTCATATGTCTCTCTTAGCGTATGTTGTAATAATTAAATTTTCTCTAAACGTGGTTCTCGTATTGGGATTATGTAATGAATTTGAAATACTTTGAAATGGAATGAGAAAGTTTTTTGTTGATTTTAAAATTTTTCATAACCATGTGTTTCTGTTATATCAATGTATCTAACATTACCGTATTTGGTCGTCGAGGATTAATAACTATGGATGATTGCAGCATCTGTAGTAGTTAGTTTTAAGCCTCCAAGTGGAGGATGTTACACCAAGGGTCACTTGATTCAGCTAAAAGACATAACTTATCATTTGAGATTTTCATACTTAATATATAGATGTTTCGTTTTCTAATTCCTTCTAATACTTGAACAAGGTTTCAAATCTCGGATTTTGGCCAATATCTCGGGCAAATATCTCGGCTGTCTCGGGCGATATTTAAAAGACTTATAACTAACCAAGCTGCCAAATCTCGGATTTTGGCTAATATCTTGGATTTTCATCTCGGCTGATCTCGGGGAGATTTAAAACCTTGTACTTGAATCATTATCTTCAATATGACATTTATCTTTGACGAATTTAATTTTGAAACCCTTATCACACAATTGACTAACACTCAACAGATTATGCTTTAAATTCCTAACAAACTAAAAATTAGAAATAGTAGGAATTTTAGAATTACTGATATTACCGATGCCAATCACATATCCTTTAGAGTTATCTTCAAAATTTACCGATCCACCATCATTGTAAACTATATCTTCGAAATCACCAGATTTCCATTTATGTGTCTTGAGCATCCAATATCCATTTGTCCTTTTTGATCTATAGAATTTGATCATCAGGTGTCGATTCATCAAAAGCCATGTAAAACATCTATTTCTGCAATTCATACCTTTTCAAAAGGTCATGTCATTTTTTTTAATGAATAGATGCAAATTTATGAGACAATATTATGATGATTTTGCAAATTATCTTTTCGAAAATAGTGTTAAAAATATTATCAAAAATTTCTATTGAAACTTTTCAAAAATCCAATTATGAATACTTTGAAAACTAATGCTCTGATACCAAATGTAAGTCAGTGGAATAGGGATCTTAAGGCTAAATTAACATTAGAGGGGGGTTGAATAGCATTTAATGGACGAATATTATTTAAATTCATTAAATTTTTACTTGAAATGATGTAATTAGAAATCACTGAATCAAAGCATAGATAGAAGTAAATAGCAGTAAAAGTCAAAAGGAAAAAACACACCAGGATTTTATACTGCTTCGGAGTTACTCTACATCCAGTTCTACATAATTCCTTTTATGGATTTCTTTTCAACTAGTAATGCAAATATAATGTCAATTTCAAGACTATGAGACACACCCTCCAGAATGCCAACCTCTTGATAGAGTCGCTTGATTTTCAGGCTACAACCATACCCACTAGATTTACGAGCTACTAAGCACGCCTAATTGATTTTACAGGCTAAAATCACACCTACTTGGATTTTAGTGATACCAAGCACACCACAAAGTATAAGAGTATGATTTGATAGAGTTACAGACACAGATCTTTGATCTCGATTACAATTGATCCTACAACTCTTGAATAACACTTTGATTTTGAGAGAGATGAGAGAAATCAGAGAGTAGATGAAGGAGAATCAAATTAGTAATAATTGAATTTGATTCTGGTTGAATTTCAGTAGAGTTTTGGTAAAAATTGATATAGAAATCAAGAGAGTGAAAAGAGGAGAGAAGTATAAGAACGTAGTTAATGAAAATTCGTTTGGAAGTCTGGTATATATAGGAAAATAATGGTTATATCCATTCACGAAAAGATACAACAAAAAGACACTTCCATTCAAATTTGAATTTTGAATTTGATGGCCACTATGTCGATATACATGAATAAGATATGTCGATATATCCCTTTGTATTTTGAAAAACACTTTAAAAATATTATTTTGAAAATCCGTTGCTTTGAAAAATAATTTGGTACTTTGTAGAATCATTTCAATATAGTTTATACACATTTTAATCAAAATATAACTTAATAAAACTTTATAAAATAATTTTGAAAGATTTAATAAGAATATTCAACAATATATAAAAAATCAATATAATTATAACTTATTAAAATATTAAAAAAATCAATATATATATATATATAAAAACTTAAAAATATAAAATGATATCTTTATAAGTAAGATATTGAAAACCATTGTGGAAAATATTTTGAAAAGATTATTTTAAAAACAGAATATTTGACAAACAATTCAAAACAAAATTAGAGAAGGTGGGAGAGATCAGGAAAGTTCTATCAAGATTCTAACATAAATTCTATGACTCTATAACTTATCTGGAATATCTTGAAATCATGAACTCTTCAATATTGATAAGTCTTTATTCTTGAACTCTTAAAACTTTATATCAGCAGCATGAATTTACTCTATATATAGTATTGCTTCATGTAATTCTCTTAGGACTTGCTTAGCCTCATCATTGGCAACACACCGAAGCATAAGAACTAAGAATCCCTTCCTGTAAAGTACTCCTTCTTGCATGATGAATCTTAAAGATTTACAAAGGAGTTGACATCACTCGCTTTTTCTAACTGGAAGGACTCCTCTCTGCAGATAATTCTTTATTGGAGTCCTCCACGACTCCTTCTCACATTCGACCTCCAAGATCCAATCGACGTCCATCTGGTCGGTGCTCAAAGCCGATAACATTTCCACCGGGACCAACCCATGAGCTGCTCATCTCCAGGATAGGCTAACTTAGCTAGTGAGTCAGCCTTTGCATTTTCCTCTCTAGGAATATGCGTTATGATGTAAAATTCAATATCACCAAGCAACTCAAGGACTCGGTTGAGATAAGGAGCTATCCTCGCTCCTATTGCCTAAAACTCTATTCTCACTTGACATACCACTAGTTTGGAATCATATAAGGTATGCAAAGTTTTCACTCCCAGCTCCTTGGTGATCCTGAGTCCTGCGATAAAGGCCTCATATTCCGCTTCATTATTCGTTGCAGGAAATTCGAGTTTTAGAGTGTAATAAATCGAACATTCCTCGATAGTCAGTAGCATGATTCTAGCACCAGAACAACGTTCGTTGGATGCACCATCCGTATAATTTTCCATCTGGAAGTCCGCTCTCCACTGCTCTTCAGAGTGTCATCTCGTGCGGTGTATTCAGCAATAAAATCCACCAAATGTTGACCCTCGATCGCTCTCCGAGGGTGATAGGTTATGTCATACTAGCTCAATTCAATGTTCCATTTCAACAGCCTTCTAGAAGTCTTAGGTCGTTGAACGAACTGTCTCAAAGGCTGCTCTGTTAGAACATTAATCGGATGAGCATGAAAATAGGGGCGGATCTTTCTCGAAGCAATCAACAGGCAATATGAGAGCTTTTCCCGCTTCAGATAGTTTCTTCCTGCTCCTGACAACTACATACTGATGTAGTGCACCGGGCTCTGGATTCTTGATTCCTTACGTACGAATGCGGCGCTTAAAGCATGCACCGACACTGCTAGATAAATAAACAAGTCCTCATCCTCCGATGGCTTCGACAGAATAGGAGGTCTCTCTAAGTGATCCACCAAAGCCTGGAATGCGTCTATACATTCTTGCGTCCAAGCCGAATTCCTTTTCCCTTTATTGATCACTTAGAAGAAAGGGATGCATTTGTCAGTGGCTTTGGAAATGAATCTACTCCGGGCGGTGACCTTTCCGTTTAAGCTCTAAACATCCTTGATCGTTTATGTGGCTTCGAATGTTCCTCCGTGCTTCGATCTTCTTCAGATTGGCTTCGATTCCATGGGAGTTTAGAATGAAGCCTATGAATTTCCTTGACGCAATGCCGAATGAGCATTTCAAAGGGTTAAGCTTCATCCTGTATTTTCGGAGAACACTGAACATCTCTACCAAGTTGTCAATGTTGTTCCTTGATCATTGTGATTTCATAAGCATATTGTTCACATAGACCTCCATAGAGTGCACTATCTAATCTTTGAACATCTTGTTCACCAGCCTCTGGTAAGTTGCTTCTTTATTCTTCAATCCAAAGGGCATGATAAGATAGCAGTATAATCCCAGGTCGATTATAAAGCTGGTATGTTCCTTGTTTGGGACGTTCATTGGGATCTGATTGTAACCAGAATATGCGTCCATGAACGAGAGTAATTCATGTCCAGCCATTGAGTATATCAGTCGATCAAACTTCGAAAGTGGAAAGCTGCCCTTCGAGCACGCCTTGTTCAGGTTCGAATTGTCAACGCATGTCCTCCACTTTCCATTAGCTTTTTTCATCAAGACTGAATTTGATACCCACTTCGGGTATAGGGCGTCGCCAATGAAGCCATTATCTATTAACTTCGGTAACGACTCGGAAAATTTAACAATTTAAATAACGTAATTAACAAAAAATTTCATGAAATAAAACAATAAAATTTTGCAACCAAAAATTTGATATTTGGGATACGTCTATTTAAACATAGCAAGTGGAAGAATTTTGTTGGTAAATTTGTAAGTTTGTTCGGTTGTGAAATTTCAATTTAAAATCAGTTAAAATTTGATGAAAGTAAAATATTTCGTCATCTAAATATTTTTACATAGGAAAATTGTAGAACATTTTCTGAGTGAGACATCATAATTCGTTTCGCCAAATTTGGACTGCACTAGCCCCGTTTATATTATTTTCGGTGGTTTAGCAGCATTTTTGGCAGCGAAAATGGAGTTTGATAGGAAGGCCGTGTCCCTAGTATCTGTGTACCATCTTGTTCATCTCATCACGCTGATCTCCGCAGTATATTCATTTGTGTATTTCGGCGTCAAGTACACGGCGAAATCTGCGAAACGGTTAGCCGTATCGGTACCCATTTTGAGCCTTTTGGGTTTCCCTGTGTCCTTTCATTTATCCACTGGGGGAAAACAAATGGCTACTAGCTTTTATTATTTCCAGAATTCAACTATGACTTTTTCTATTCCCCTGGTTTTGATTTATATGCTGGTTAAATCCCTTCACTTCCATTCTTTCTCTTCCTTTCATTTTCGTTCCGTTCTTGATATATATATATATAAGTTTGGACATATATCAGAGAACATTGCTCGTCCCTTCCCCTCTCTGCACTCTTCGACCTTGCCGACCGCATCACCCTGACCCTCCGCCACCCAGCCTGACCAACTTGGCCGCTTCAACTCCCCACCACCCTTGCTCCACCACGCCAGCCCTCTCTAGCTTCCTCTGGCCTTCATTCGCCGAACCCATTTCCTCCAACACCCCTTCACTCCTCCACATCCTCCCCTCCGCCTCTCCTTATCTGCCGTTGAACCCCACCGCACTCCCTGACCAAACCCCTTGCCAAACCCTCCAACACCCATCTCCTCTCCGGTCTCACCACCCAGCCTCCCTTACTCCGCCCACTGCTGACCAGACCCCCAAGCACCCAGCGCCACCCGAACGCAACCCATCCCCAGCCTCGCTCAGCTCCGCCAGCCTTGCACAACCGCCGCCACATATCTCCTCACCCGCTCGTGCCACCTTCCCGCCTACTCGCAGCCCAGCCCAATTTTGGTCGTAGCCATCTTATTATCCTGTCCATCAATCGCAGCAGCTTCTGAGTGTTTGTTTGGGTGCGTGCATGTCCACATAGCCGCGTGTCCGTGTCCGTATCCGTGTAGACGTCGTGTCCATTCTCGTCGTTTTCATAGCCTCGAAAGGTGAGGGATCACTCACGATTGACATTCATATGTTTAGTAAATTTATTTCACATAAAATGACGACTGAAATATGTTGTTAAATTTGAATTGGTTAGTAATTAATTCGTTGAGTTGAATGTTTAAAATTGTTCACCTTTGTTAATTGACATATGACACCCTAACACGTTAGTAAATATATTATATTTAAATTGTTATTTATGATATATGCCTGTCATTGATATGTATGTCATTTTATGTTATTATTCTATTGTTCTCACACTACAAGTTCCCTGTTAGTTAAGAAAATCACTATGGGGTTAAATGATACATATCCGAATGATCTTAAAGATTATGGAAAATCGTTATGGGTTGAAATGATAAACCCAAGCGATTTTACTGATTTTTAATTTTGTGATTGCGGGTTGAAATGATATATACCCATAAAATTTAAATTATTGCGGATTGAAATGATAAATATCTGTATCACTTGACCATAGAACAGAAAACTATATACGGACACCGTTGGTCTATTTTTAAACGATTTCCAAAATTTTGAAAAAAAATACGTGTTTTAATAAAATATTGATTTTTAAAATATAATATAAAGATTTTATTTTAGTATGTATGTAAAATTTAGATTTTTAAATTATATGTTTGGAAATTTTAAAAATTATAAGCTAAGTTTTGAAAAATGTAAATTATAAGATTTTACTGATAACTTTATTATTTTAAATATATAAGATTTAATATAAAATAAATAAAATTTAATAAAATAAAATTTAATAAAATAAAATTAATTTAATAAAATGTAAAGAAAAGTGAATTTAACAAAATTTAATTTAATTTATATATATATAATATGTTTAAATATTTATTTGAATTTATGTTAATATTATAAAAATAGATTTCGTAATAACTTTAATAAATAAAGGTTGGAAAGATAAATTAAAGTTGATTTATCTTTTAATTTGTTTGAGAATTGAATTTAAATAAGAATTGATTTAAACTTATTGATTTTGAGATTTTGAAAGGTATGATTTTATAACTTGATTTAATTAAAAGTGATTAAACGAATATTTTCAAAATTAAATATAATTGAAGTTAGATATTTAATTTTTGATTTTGATTTAAAATTTGTAATTTGAAATTTTATTTAAATGTTTATAAAAGTGATTTTATAAAATGACAAAGGTGTGAAATAAGTGTTTGGTTGTTAAAGAGACCGGGATCAGATATTGTCATACTCTCTGCCAATATCGAAAACCACTTTAAACACTATGCACGTGGTGGAGAATCCAGAACGAAGTAGGATGGTTTGGCGAACACTACTGTATAAGGTATGAACGTAGCCTTGACCCCCTCGGGTCAGCTTGATATGACTAAAACATGAGCTATGTCTGGGCCAAGTAGGGCCGCACCCCCGATCTAGCATGCTTCTTCGAAACTATATCTATTGCTTTGTGATTTGATTGGTGCACACCTTTGATTATAGGAGTGCATCTCGAGGTGGGCGGTAGTAGTTGCGATGCGTTACCACCGGCCCAGTTCTGCAAAACGGTAGTATCGTACCCTGGGCATTGCCTCACATGCCTTTTCATTTGCCTTATCGAGCCCACTACGAGTTTGGTTTGTGTCATACACTATGGAGTGCCCTCTGATAGCCCTCCAGTTTATGGAGGAATTACGGTACTGTATAGACTACGACATTTATATAAAAATGTGTTAAGGGGGATATGGGTAACACCTTAACGCTATTTTAATACTTTACTTTACTATAAACATAATCTATGTAGCGTATTGTATTATGTATGTAGATAGTTTGACGGATCTTTAAAGGATGGAATCCCAAACATCCTTTAAGTTATGTTGCAATTCACTTGGACATTTCACTTGAGTTGATTTACTTATATAAGAATGTCAATCCTGACTCGAGTGTTTTGTGTTTTGCTTTATGCTCGGATCAGCCTAAGTATCACAGCATTTGAAATTCACCTTTGGAGCTTGATCTATCTTTTATCTATTCAGCTTTTCAGTTATTTCCAGTTATTTATGTTCAGACTTGTCATTTTCTTATCTATTAGAGACTTCTTTGTATTTGGAATTATGTTGTATTTGCTTTAGACTCTGATGTTTATGTAGTATCTTCATGAACTACTATTTATCTTTTCGCTGCGTATTGTTGTACTACTCTGTGTCTCTGATTCTGTAATTGATTTATTTACTATATATGCTAAGTTTTGCCAAATATAAATAACAATATGTTATTTTGAACAATTCAAGTCTAACATGTGTGGTTTATTGTCGATTTGAATGGTTCGAAATGGCGGGTCGTTACAGTTGGTATCAGAGCTATGGTTTATGCAAAACTTAGCTTATGGGGTAAATACTCATTAGAGATAGGGTAGTAATACCCTAGAATGAGTAAAATTAATTACAGAATCATATTCGTCGAGCTTGAAACTCTTAGTTAGGATCCTCTTTGATTAATATTTTCTTTTGAATTTTAGAACTTTACCTTTGTTCTAAAATCCATTCTTGTCTTTTCTAGATGAGTAACTGCAGGAACGTTCGAGGTAGGGGTCGTGGAAATGCCCCTGCACCACCAGTTGTTGCACCTGTTCCACTAGCTCAGCATGTTAGGTTCACCACTCTTTGTAAGGAGTACTCTCAACTTAGAGGTACCAAGTTCACTGGAGCAGAGAGTATTATTGAGGCTCAGTGGTGGCTGAAGAGTTTAGAGAGGATTTTCATCGGACTTGAGATCCCCGATGCTCAGATGCGTCAGTTAGCTACTTGGCAGTTACAGGAGTCCACTCAGGATTGGTGGGAGTCTGTTACCGCTTAGACTATCGAGGCTAATATCTCTAGGCAGCAGTTTAGGTGAGATCTTTAGTTGTCTTTTTGCTAGGTTATCTCTTTGAAATCTATCTCTTTGGACTTTATCTTTATCTTGGATCCGTATTTTCAGGGATGCTTTTGTAGCTAAGTGGATGCCCGAAGCCGGGAATTCTCAGTTATATAGGGCATTTATGGACCTTGAGCAAGGGGATATGACTTTTGCGGAGTATGAGAGAAAGTTTAACGAGTTATCTAAGTTTGGGCCCAGTTTGATCGACACCCCGTTCAAGAAGAATGAGAAGTTTACCCATGGTGCTCGCCCGGAGTATTTTGATCGTTTGATTAGTCATGTTCACGGTACCTTCACTTCTCTTGTGGATATGTCCACTAGATTTGAGAACCCTAATTCTAAAGGGAAGCAGGTTAGGTCAGCATCTCAGGGAAATTCCAGCAGTGCGAAGAAGAGGAAGTCCAACTTTCTGCAACAGAAGAAGAATTGGCAGAATTCTCAGGGTATTGGATATTACTCTCAGAGGCAACCGCTTGACTTATCTTCCATCACTTGCTTCAAGTGGAACCAGCAGGGTCATTATGCCAACAGTTTTCCATCCTCTACCGGAGCTGCCAGCAGTGTTAACCCGCCTTTTGGCAAGGCCGTAGATAGATGTACTTAACTAAATTGACTACACGTTCGTCGAGGTTGGTTCATGACAAATTTAGTCAACTGGATGGATGGACGATCAAGCATGGATAATAATCATGGATCTACAACCGAGATTCTGCATAGTCGATGGACGAAGGTTATTGGATACTCGAAACTTGGGTTTCGATAAGTCGCAAGTCGCCCTGGATTTGCTTCGAGTCATATGGAGTCGAGCTTCGAGTTATATAGATGATTTCTTCGAGTCTTTTAGGTGGATCGGCATGGGTGGCTCGGCATGGGTGGCTCAACATTGGTGGCTCGGCCGTGTTGGTGGCTCATCATGGAAGGTTGGTTCGGCCTAGTTAGATCATGAGTCAGCCTTGGTTGTCGTTCGGCATTGTGGTTCGGTCGGGGTGGCTCGGTAGGAATGGAAGGAACTGGCTCGGTATGGAATGGGGCTCGGTTGCTTCGAGTCCTAAGGTCCTTCGCTTCAGGTTGTCACTCGGTATCTCAGTGGGATATAAAGGGGGTCGGCATGACATCGTTCGGCAACCTCATGTCCAAGAAGTTGTTACTTCGGGTCGACTTCGTGGGATGTTGCTCGATGTGGTTGGTTCGGCAAGTGCCGATCGGTGACTTGGTGGTGTGGACGATGTGGTGGTGTGGCTCGGTCGCTGGTGGTGTGGATCGGCATACTAGAGTATGGAGTGGATCGGCATAGGTCGGTCGGCATGGCAGTGTGGGTCGGTCATGATGAAGGATATTGGCTCGGCTATGGTCCTGATGGGCCCGGACTACTCAGGAAGCCCAGTACCTCGGGATTTGCCTATAAATACAGCATGTAGGACTTCAGAAAAGGGGATCTTCCTTTCGACTCTCCTACTTCTCTTTTCTAAGGCAACTCTGCCATTTTGTAACTGTAATCGATTATTACAGCAATAAAAAGGAAACTTATGCAGTGGACGTAGGCCGAAGTTAGCCGAACCACTATAAAATCTGTTGTTCTTTACTGCTATCATTTTAATTTTTGTTGTTCTCCATATTAATATTCACGACATATATTCTATCTGTGAGCTGTGACTGGTATTTGGTGCTTTCACTTGGATTTTGGTGTTAGTGACCAATTTTGGCGCTAACAAAGTGCAACCAGCAGGATCATTATGCCAACAGTTGTCCATCCTCTACCGGAGCTGCCATTCCTCCAGCCTAGACGACCAAAAACAACCTTTGCCACATTTGTATGCAGCCAGGCCACTTCAAGAAGGATTGTCCCACTTATTAGAGAGGCAAGACATCTGGAGTTTTTGCCATGACCTCTTCACTCCTCCTTCTGCCAGTGATACCCAAGATACTCTCTAAGGCATCTTTACTTTGCATGATCTTCATGTTCGTGTTCCTTTTGATACTGGAGCATCCCATAGCTTTATTTCTGTCGATCTTTGTAATAAATTTGAGCACATCTTGCAACCTCAATTGGCAACTTTATCCTTATGTGTGACTAATCCCATCGGCGGTCCCGCTAACCTTAGTATGATTTGTAAAGGGGTGAAACTCCTTTACAACATGCGTCGATTCACTGGAGATTTCTATGTCCTCGGTTTTGATGCATTTGATATCTTACTTGGGGGTGATTGGTTAAAGCGTTATGATGCAGTCATTTTTTGCAAAGCCCAAACCGTTTCTTTAGTAGACGACCAGGGTGCTTCTCTTGTGATCGAATGTCGTATGCCTCAGAATTATGCAGGAAATTTTATCTTTTCGCTTGATTCTCAGCCTAATGATCTTGACTCCACCCCGATAGTCAGAGATTATCCTGATGTCTTTGGTGAAGTCACTTCTCCACCTCCCAAGCGGGAAATTGAATTTCGCATCGATCTTATTCCTGGAGCCCGACCTGTTGTTCTTCCCCCGAAACAGATGGCACCCAGAGAGAAAGTCGAGTTAAAGAAGCAGATTGAAGACCTGTTCTCCAAGGGTTTGATTAGGCAGAGTTTTTCAGAATGGGGAGCAGCTGTGATCTTTGTCACCAAATCTGATGGTTCTTTGAGGATGTGTGTTGATTATAGAGAGCTGAACAAGCTTACTCTTAAGAACGAATATCCTATGCCTCGCATCAATGATATGTTCGATCAGCTCTACGGAGCTAAAGTATTCTCTCAGCTTGATCTTGCTACCGGTTTCCACCAACTTCGTGTAGCCGAGGAGAGCATTCCCAAGATAGCTTTCCGAACTGAGAATGGTTTCTATGAATGGTTAGTCATACCCTTTGGATTAACCAATGCTCCTACCTTCTTCGTGATCTCATGAATCACGTTTTCCGCGATGTTCTCAACAAGTTTGTCCTGGTTTTAGTTGGTTATATTCTCGTCTTTTCTAAGTCAGAGAAGGAGCATGAATCACATTTGAGATATGTTCTCCAAACTCTTGGGAGACATCAGTTGAAAGCCAAATTTTCTAAATGTCATTTCTGAAGGGATGAAGTCCGATTCCTTGGGCACATTGTCTCAGAAAATGGCATCTCGGTTGACCCGGTTAAGATCGCCGCGATTTAATGTAAGTTTATCCACCTTTCCACTTTTGAATTTAATTATTTTATCTTCCTTTGAGCTCATTCACCCTATTCTATTCCAGGATTGGGAAACACCTAAGAATCCTTTCGATATTCGTAGTTTTTTGGGCCTAGCCGGTTATTATCGGAGATTCATTGAGAATTTTGCTCGAATAGCTGCACCTCTTACTGCTTTGACTCGTAAGAATGCTAAGTTTGTTTGGAGTGATAAGTGTGAAACAGCATTTAATGAGTTAAATAAAAAGCTTACTTCTACTCCTGTTCTCAGTGTTTTGAATGGGAGTGAAGGATTATCTATTTAGACCGATGCTAGTCGAGAAGGTTTGGGTGCTGTCTTGATTTAGGATGGAAAGGTCATTGCTTATGCCAGTCGTCAGTTGAAGACCCACGAAGCTAACTATGCCACTCATGATTTGGAATTGCTTGCTGTTGTGTTTTCTTTGACGTTACAGAGCATCACCTTTTGGGAACTAAGTTTGATCTTTTTACGGATCATCGGTCTCCTTAAGTATATTTTCACCCAAAAGGATTTGAACCAAAGGCAGGTTAGATGGCTCGAATTCTTGGCAGCTTATGACCTCGACATCTACTACACTCCCAGAAAAGCCAATGTTGTGGCTGATGCCTTAAGTCGGAAGAGAGCCATGTTATGTCAGAATGTAGCTTCTTCATCTCTAATGGATCGTATTGCAGCCAAGCAGGATGAAGATGAGATGCTTAAGCTCATGAGGGAGAATATTCATAATAGGGAAGGTGATAACCAGAGTGAGTTAGGAGCACAAATTGATCAAAATGGAATTTTGAGGATTAATAACCGAATTTGTGTTCCGAATGTCGACGGATTAAGGCAAGAGGTTCTTAAGGAAAATCATTAGTCCAGACTCTCTATCCATCCAGGTGTCACGAAGATGTCTCAAAATATGAAGAGGTTGTATTGGTGGAGTGGTATGAAGCAAGATATCTCCATTTATGTTAGTAGATGTGCAACTTGTCAATAGGTTAAGGCTGATCACCAGAAGACCGCCGGATTGCTGCAAACCCTTGAGATTCCCATTTGGAAGTGAGATCAGGTTTCTATGGACTTTATTGATTGATTACCGAGAACTAGAAGGGGTAACAAGAGTATATGGGTAGTTGTCGATCGATTGACCAAATCCGCTTATTTTATTCCGATCAAGTCAAATCAAACTACTTCAAGCTTAGCTGAGGTTTATATGAGAGAGATTGTCCGACTCCATGGTGTTCCGTCTAGCATTGTTTGTGATCGTGATCCTATCTTTACTAGTAAGTTTTGGAAAGCTTTTCAGGAAGCTTGGGGTACCCATTTGAACCTTAGTACTGCTTACCATCCTCAGACTGATGGTCAAATGGAAAGGGTGAATCAGATTCTAGAAGATCTTCTTCGTGCCTGTGTTCTTGATTATGAAGGATCTTGGGAAGATCATCTCCATCTCGTTGAATTCACTTATAATAACAACTATCAGGTATAACTTTATTTTGAAATTTAAATCATCTTAAGCTTAAATCAATTAAATCACATTCTTTTGAATTTAGGCAAGTATAGAAATGTCACCGTTTGCCGCTCTTTACGGACGATCTTGCAAATCTCCATCTTGCTGGATTGAATCCGGTTATCGTTTAGTTCTTGGGCCTGATATGATTCTGGAAGCATCCGAGAAGGTTGAGGAGAGTAGGAGGAAGATGAGGATTGCTCAGGATAGGCAGAAGAAGTATGCTGATAGGCGGGGAAGAGAATTGGAATTTTCAGTTGGTGATCAGGTCTTTCTTAAGATCTCGCTACTGAGAAATGTGATTCGCTTTGGTCGGAGAGGGAAGCTTGCTCCTAGATTCATTGGTACTTTCCGCATCTTGGAAAGAGTTGGTCCTTTAGCTTATAGAGTGGATTTGCCAAAGAAATTATCGGGTGTGCATAACGTGTTTCATGTTTCTCACCTTCGCAAATATCTTCATGATCCATATTTTATTGTTCAACGTGCTTTATTAGAGAATTTGGATGTCGAGCCAAATCTCACTACCGAGAGGAAGCAACTTCGTATTATCGATAGAGGTACAAAGCAGGTTAGGTGGAAATCTGTCAGTCTAGTCAAAGTACAGTGGAGTACAGATGATCGGGATTGCACCTGGGAGACCGAGGAGTCCATGCGTGCTTCGAATCCTGAATTGCTTGTCTCAACTACTAGTCGTTTGAATTTATCTTATCTTTCTGTTTGCATCCGTTCTCCTATCTCGTTCCTTTTCGGGTACGAAAAGTCTTGAGTGGGGGAGAGTGTAACGACCCGGAAATTTTAACAATTTAAATAACGTAATTAACTAAATTTTTCATGAAATAAAACAATAAAATTTTGCAATCAAAAATTTGATATTTGGGATACGTCTATTTATACATAGCAAGTGGAAGAATTTTGTCAGAAAATTTGTAAGTTTGTTCGGTTGAGAAATTTCAATTTAAAATCAGTTAAAATTTGATGAAAGTAAAATATTTTCGTAATCTAAATATTTTTACATAAGAAAAATGTAGAACATTTTCTGAGTGAGACATCATAATTCGTTTCGCCAAATTTGGATTGCTCTAGCCCCATTTATATTATTTTCGGCGGTTTAGCGGCATTTTTAGCAGCGAAAATGGAGTTTTGATAGGAAGGCCGTGTCCCTAGTATCTGTGTACCATCTTGTCTGCCTCATCGCGCTGATCTCTGTAGTATATTCATTTGTGTATTTCGACGTCTGGTACGCAGCGAAATCTACGAAACCGTTAGCCGTATCGGTACCCATTTTGAGCCTTTTGGGTTTCCCCATGTCCTTTCATTTATCCACTGGGGGAAAACAAATGTCCACTAGCTTTTATTATTTCTAGAATTCAACTCTGACTTTTTTTTATTCCCCTAGTTTTGATTTATATGCTGGTTAAATCCCTCCACTAGCTTTTCTATTGTTCTCACACTACAAGTTCCGTGTTAGTTAAGAAAATCACTATGGGTTGAAATGATACATACCCGAATGATCTTACAGATTAGGGAAAATCGTTATGGGTTGAAATGATAAACCCAAGCGATTTTACTTATTTTTAATTTTAGGATTGCGGGTTAAAAGGATATACCCGTAAAATTTAAATTATTGCGGATTGAAATGATAATTATTCGTAGCACTTGACCATAGGATAGAAAACTATATACGGACACCGTTGGTCTATTTTTAAATGATTTCCAAAATTTTGAAGAAAAAAATTTGTGTTTTTATAAATATTAATTTTTAAAATATAATATAAAGATTTTATTTTAATATGTATGTAAAATTTAGATTTTTAAATTATATGTTTGGAAATTTTAAAACTTATAAGCTAAGTTTTGAAAAATGTAAATTATAAGATTTTACTTATAACTTTATTATTTTTAAATATATAAAACAAGATTTAATATAAAATAAATAAAATTTAATAAAATAAAATTAATTGAATAAAATATAAAGAAAAGTGAATTTAACAAAATTTAATTTAATTAATATATATATATATAATATGTTTAAATATTTATTTGAATTTATGTTAATATTATAAAAATAGATTTTGTAATAACTTTAATAAATAAAGGTTGGTAAGATAAATTAAAGTTGATTTGTAATTTAATTTGTTTGAGAATTGAATTTAAATAAGAATTGATTTGAACTTATTGATTTTAAGATTTTAAAAGGTATGATTTTATAACTTGATTTAATTAAAAGTGATTAAGCGAATATTTTCAAAATTAAATATAATTGAAGTTAGATATTTAATTTTTGATTTTGATTTAAAATTTGTAATTTGAGATTTTATTTAAATGTTTATAAAAGTGATTTTATAAAATGACCACGGTGTGAAATAAGCGTTTGGTTGTTAAAGAGACCGGGATCAGATATTGTCATATTCTTTGTCAATACCAAAAACCACTTTAACAACTGTGCACGTTGTTGAGAATCCAGAACGAAGTAGGATGGTTTGGCAAACACTACTGTATGAGGTATAAACGCAGCCCTGACCCCCTCGGGTCAGCTTGATATGATTAAAACATGAGCTATACCTAGGCCAAGTGGGGTCGCACTCCCGACCGAGCATGCTTCTTCGAGACCATATCTATTGCTCTGTGATTTGATTGGTGCGCACCTTTGATTATGGGAGTGTGTCTCAAGGTGGGCGCTAGCAGCTGCTATGCGTTACCACCAGCCTGGTTTTGCAAAACGGTAGTGTCCTACCCTAGGCATTGCCTCGCATGCCTTGTTATATGCCTTATCAAGCCCACTATGAGTTTGGTTTGTGTCGTACACTATGGAGTGCCCTCTGATAGCCCTCCAGTTTACGGAGGAATTACGGTACTGTATAGACTACGACATTTATATAAAAATGTGTTAAGGGGGATATGGGTAACGCCTTAATGCTATTTTAATACTTTACTTTACTGTAGACATTATCTATGTAGCGTATTGAATTGTGTATGTTGATAGTTTGACGGATCTTTTAAGGATGGAATCCCAAAGATCCATTAAGTTATGTTGCATTTCACTTGGACATTTCACTTGAGTTGATTTACTTATATAAGAATGTCAATCCTGACTCAAGTGTTTTGTGTTTTGCTTTATGCTCGGGTCAGCCTGAGTATCATAGCATTTGAGACTCACCTTTGGAGCTTGGAGCTTGGAGCTTTGCTTGGAGATCTATCTTTTATTTATTCAGCTTTTCAGTTATTTCCAGTTATTTATGTTCAGACTTGTCATTTGCTTATCTATTAGAGACTTCTTTGTATTTGGACTTATGTTGTATTTGCTTTAGACTCTGATGTTTATGTAGTATCTTCATGAACTACTATTTATCTTTTCGCTGCATATTGTTGTATTACCCTGTGTCTCTGATTCTGTGATTGATTTATTTACTGTATATGCTAAGTTTTGCCAAATATAAATGACAATCTGTTATTTTGAACAATTCAAGTCTAACATGTGTGATTTATTGTCAATTTGAATGGTTCGAAATGGCGGGTCGTTACAACTTCTCCACTTCTTCTTTGAGTGCAGCGGATTTCTTTGGACCCTGGCTGTGGTGCTTCTGTTTCATAGGTACACATTTAAGATTTACACTTAATGCGTGGCTCGCTATCTCCGACCATATTTCACACATGTCTTAGTAAGTCTAGGTGAACACAACCAGGTTCATCCAGGGAAATCCAACTAACTCTTTCGTCATCTTCACGCCAAACCGTGATTCGACCTTTAAGACCCGTGTAGGGTCATCCTGACTGATCGGGAAGTTGATCGTCAACTCGCCTGGAGCTGCTCTTCCATTCTTCGGCTCTTTCGGTGGATCTATATACTTATGGAAACATTTGTGTTACTCATGCCAGGGCTCAGGCGGTGGTTGCTATGCATCCAAAGCCTTGATGCAGAGAGTCTTCTCCACACCCTTTTCTTTCTCTCTTCGCCTTACCTCTTTCAGCTCAGAAACATAGCACTCGCAGCTAAGCCCTTGATCACTTTATACTATTCCCACACAATCCTCTGTTGGGAACTTCATTGTTAAGAACCATGAAGCAATGACCGCTCGAAATTCAATAAGGACTGGTCGGCCCAAAAATGAATTATAAGCATAATAAATATCCAACACAACAAAATGCACAACCCGCACTCTCTTACGGTTGCCTTCTCCAAGCACCACCGCTAGATCCACACACCCCACTAGCTGAGCAGAAGTCACGTTAAATCCCTGGATTCGAGATTTACGTGGCATTAAGTCCTTGCCCTCCAGCGGCATTTGGCCGTAGGCTTTGTTGAATAAAATGATGACTAAACTCCCACAATCAACTTGCACCTTCCTTACAACAATAAGGCCAATCATGGCCGATATCACAAACAGATCAATCGTCAGGGCCTCTACCCCATCAGCACTCTATTTCAAAAAACAAAGACATCTGTCAAGGTTCTGAATTTCTTTGCCAAAATATCGTCTTCAACGGCGAAACAGCTTGCATTCACTGCGTGCTTCAGTGCACCTACATATCGCTCCATCTCGTCCCAGCTCTTCTCAGCTGGATGTGGTCCTCTATTCATAGTATTGATCACCAATCACTTCTCAAGCCGCCTAGGTTCATCAACACCAGTCCTAGCTTGCCCCTGTAGAGGGTTTGAAGTTCCTTGCCAGCCATCCTACGTGGCTCGCATAAAATATTATAATTTGTTTTATGAATCAACTCTTCGACCACATTACGTAAATGCCAACATTCATTGGTGTTGTGACGATGCGTTTCATGAAATCTGCAAAACTTGCCAGACTTTTCTTCTTTTCAGTCAACTCCCTCAATGCCAGCTTTATATACTGCTCTTTGCCTTGAGTAGCCAAGTATATGTTCTTAATCGAGTTATTCAATGGAGTGTAGTTGTCAAACTTTTGGATTCTTAGATGCCTCCTTGAATCTAAATTCTTATATTTAGCACCATTGTTGTTCTTTCTCTATCCACCACTTCTATTTTCCATATTAACATCGACATCGTCGGAATTCCCTTAAGAATATTTTACATCAACATTGCTTTGAATCACTTCGACCGATTGACCAGCATCGGCCTTTCTAGCGGTAGTACTTGCCTCCTCCAAGCGCAAGAACTGATTCGCCTTTCTATAGAATATGTCCACCGTAGGTGGGGGTTTATTCTTCAGCCACCTTCCAAAATCAGTCTCAGGATGAACCCCCTAACCAATGCCATCAACACAATAACTTCTTGAGCATTGCTCAACTCAACCAATATAGTGTTGAACCTGTGTAGGAAATGTTTCAAAGACTCTCCCACTCCTTAGAAGAGGTTAGAAACTGACATGACGTCTTTCGGATGGGTAGTATACATACGTAATTTCTCAATGAACCTCCATGCTATTTGCTCGAAAGATAATATGAATCTCAAGGCAGGCCGGTGAACTACATCGTCGCCACTCCTTCCAGGAAAATCGAAAAACAAAAACATCGTACAACATTAGTAGCTATATTAGAATCCATGTGGCAGTCGTACTTCATCTATGTTGCCTTGGATCCATTTTACCAATATGACAACATTGTCGGCATCATAAACCTCCTTGGGTATTCCTTATGTAGGATCTCTTTTGTGAATGGATTTTGGCTCGGGAGGATCCCCAATCATCATTAGTCTGATGTTGCCTTGGATCCGTCTTTCCATTATATGACAACATTGTCAGCATCATAAATCTCCTTGGGTATTCCTTATGTAGGATTTCTTCTGCGAACGGATTTCGGCTCGGGAGGAGACCTAAGCATCATGAGTCTGATGTTGCCTCTAACTTATAAGTCTCCTTACCTTTTTAGCCAAATCCAGCTCAGGTGGATCTACTAAATGGCGGTAATCGTGATCCGCCCTGAGTGTTTAGCTCAGAAAACGCTTTCGGTTAGTTTCACGATACCTGGGTTCTCCTGACTTAGGGATAACTGTTCATTCAGCAGTTCCATGTACATAATCTCTTCGTGGCAGATCCGTAGTGGACACTCAATCTGCCACATTCTGGTCATCCACGGCATGACCAGAAGCTAGACCTGCACCATCAGCTGGAAGTCAATCACCCAAATCAAGATTAGATGGTTTGGTACTATGACGCCCCACCTCTATACCCACGCTAGCCAAGGACACTACAGAGTAATGCCGTCAACTAGCACGAAGAATAAGGCTGTTGAGGAGCGACCATCCATGTAATTGCTTTGTGTGATTACCGATATGCCAGATAAAAATATAACTTACATTTCATCTCTGGAGGAAATCCAACATACCGATACAAACTCAAAGCTACTACACGGTGGCTATGTATATATACTTCGGAAACAAATATAGAAATAAACATAACGTAAATCAGTCACAGATGTTCATATCTCAAAGACGGAAACAGATATGAATATAACACATAAAAGTGTACATCAGAGTAGTGGTCAAACAAGTTCCACAATATCACAAAAGAATAGATACAAGTGCTAGACAAAAGAATATGTATACATCAAGGAGTCTTTATCTCAAATGTATA
Source organism: Allium fistulosum (assembly GCA_030737815.1). NCBI lineage: Eukaryota > Viridiplantae > Streptophyta > Magnoliopsida > Asparagales > Amaryllidaceae > Allium > Allium fistulosum. The sequence goes on along the minus strand of CM060901.1, from coordinate 535,170,549 downwards.
ACAACAAAAACTACAAATGTAATGTAGTTGGACAAAAATAGAAGGTGATCCAAGATAAGGAGTCAAGCAGAAGCACCTGTAACATCTCGGTCTGACCCGAGTATTATTTAATAAGAAAATAATAAACGGATCAGTCTAGCTATAATTATCATATAAAGGAGTGAGATATAAGCAGAGATATAATAAGAACGTATGATAACAATAGTGTCAAGCTGTGACAAGTATGTTTTAAACAACAACAAAATCATACAATATCTCAAGAAATCTCAAAGCATCAAAAAGAATGTCATATTCTTTATTTTATTCACCAAACCGCAAATATTGACAAACATATCGTTGCCAATCACTTAAAGAAGTGAAACACAAATTCTAGAAATCATCAATTAGAAATCTAGAAATCACAAAGGGGGACGCCTATCACAAACGGGAGCATGAAAACTCACCAACACGTGTATCACAAATGGAATGCTATTCCATGGTCGCTAACCATAAATATTGAGCCAAAGCTCCACAAACGGTCCGAAGACCACGGGTCGCTGCCCCGCCAAATTGAACCGAAGTTCCACAGAAACGGGGTTTAGTCTCCCTCGCAGACAAATAGACATCGCACATCGCTAGTCTAAATCACAAAATGATCATCATTGATCAATAAAAAGTGTCGATTACACTAAGCTAGTAAATATATGAGTTTAGCTTCATGTCCCATAACCACTAGCTTAACTTAAATATTTACGAACAAATTGTAGATTTCCACTCGAAAATTGTCACAAGAGTTTCAATCGAACAAGTCCAAAAATTAACCGACGAAGTAAACGCAAGCGTTTCATACCACTTGTTTTGCTAAGCCGTTTAATTATATTTTCTCATATGAATGAGGTAAAGGTTTGTATATACTAATAGATTGGAAAACGGTTTTGAAAACAAGCTTTATGTTTAAAAATAGAGTTGAAATCATCTTTGTAAAAGAGTTTGAATATTTACTACTAGTATAGAAAACCTTTATATTTTAAAGTGACAAATCACAGAAATGATTATAGAAACAATCAATCACAAAATCCATATTTCGATAACGTGAATCAAACCATGGAAATCGATATCAAATCGATCAAATAGAAACACCAAAATCCAGAAAAGAAATCATCAAAGTTGATATTAATCGACAATAACTATATGGATAATCAAAAATCGATAAATTTGGAAATCCACATAAAAAATAGGCTAATTTCCAGAAATCAACAGCCACAGACGTTTGTGGGAAATCCACAGACGTCTGTCACCTGTTTCGGGAAATAATTTTCCTAAAGCCACAGACATCTGTGGATAATCCACAGACGTTTGTCGCCTGTAGCTGGACAGAATTTGTAAAGCCCATAAAGGGGCAAACCTACACAACTTCTTGGATTCAGAGCGATTGAATGAGCAACGACGACAAAAGATTTATGCCAAGCGACAACCCAGCCCTATAAGCTCTCCGAAACACCACCAAAAGCATGTTCATAAATCAAAGCTAGGATTTTCAAAGTTTTAACTTCCAAAACACCAAAAATTGAAATGTTCACCGAATCAATCCTAACCAAAATCAAATGAACATGAAAGGGTGTTAGGAATCTATACCAAGCAATCAAGGATAGTTATAGACGTAGATGTGAGATAAAAATCTCACCTTTTTACACAAAACAAGGAAGAAGAAGGTATAGAGCAATGGCAAGAACAATCACTCTTCAATTCCAACTCAACAAGCTTGAATCTAAGCTTAAAAGAGAAATATTTCCTAAGTTAGGTTTAGGAATTTCTGAGGTTGAAAAGAGAACGAGTTGGAGAAGATGAAGAGAAGGCTTACCAAAGCTTCTTCTTTGAATTTGGAGCTAGAACTTGATTTGCAAATGGAACTAGGGCTAAGGAATTTCCTAATTCTTTTTCTCTTCCTCCATTTTTGATGAAACTTGAGTGTTAGGAAATGAAAGTGAAGTAATGAAGAGGAGAGGGGGTGGAGTAATGATATAACCAGATTTGGGCAAGTGGGCTGAACCCAAACCCAAACCCAAAGCCCTAAGTGAAAAATGTCAAAATTCCACTCAGCTCCAAACATATCGAAGTTTATACTCAAAAAGGTCGCAAACGGCATTTTGAACTCAATGGAAGTGGTCTCGAGTCCTAATTCGACTGTTTGCAAAAAGTAGCTTTTCGGGCTAAAATCCGACTAACGATGAAATATTTAAATATACAATCGATAAATATGCGGGTTGTTACAGACTCCCCTCCTTAAAGAAATTGCGTCCTCGCAATACTTAAGAAGAAAATAAAGAGTAACAACCACAGAAGCATATCAACACAAAAGAAAATTTGAAATAAGAAGTTCACCATAAAGAGCATGAAAGAGTTAGCCCGAACTTGTTCGCTCGATGAATTCTCTGGATTCCCAAGAGAAATCCTTAGGATTTGAGAACCATCGGACTTTCACAAAAAGAACATCTTTATTTCGAAGGCACTCAACCCCCGAAGAAATGATGCGAATAGAATGTTGCTCAAAAGTCAAATCTGGTGAAACTTCAATCCCTACTATAACACTAGGCTCAAGAATAAAAATCGGAAACCTAAAATCATTTCCATAGTTAAAAGACATGGAAAACGTCAAGAATAGCAGAAAATTGAGCCGGTGCAACAGCGTAGTACAATAACGGTACGCCAGATGAACCAAAGCTCAAATAATTCGGAACACCGACGTAGCACAAAAACGGTACGTCCAATGAACCGAACACCATAAAAGAACATCAGACGCTAGTCCATAAAAGAAATGAGATAAAGCTCAATAAAACGAAGTATATCAAAACGTCCGATGAACTTGATAAAAAGATAATCCCATTCAGACATCATCGAAGAATCAACCACTTGTTGCTCACGACTAAGCGCATTGGCAACACGATTTCCCTTCTGGGAATAAAAAAAAGAATATCAAGATCATAAGATGCCAGGAACTCGAGTCAACATGAAGTTTCTTATGAGAAAATAAATATTCCAAAGATTTATGATCGAGGTGGAGAACAAATTTCTCCCCCAAAAATGATGATGCCAAACTCTAAAAACGAAAACAGTAGCCGCGAGCACTAGATCATGAGGCATACCTAGTCTCGATCGGCTTTAATGATTTAGAAGCACAAGTGATAGCACGTTTTCTTTTGCAAGAGAATGGCATCCAAACCAATACGATTAGCATTGGTACAAAAGATAAAGTCTTGGTTCCCTTCGGGAATCACAAGAATAAGAGTATCGAAAAGAAAGAATTTATTTTAAATAATCTTCTTTCCCGAAAAGCTAAAACTTTCAAAATTACATTTATCTTTATGTAATAATCTTTCTAGAAAAATTTACATTTTTTTTACAAGTCAATATATTGTGTCTGATTGTCTCATCAAAGCGTTTAGGAGATTCTTATCGATAACGTTGATTAAGCGCATCGACCAGAATTCTTAAAGCACTCAATGGGCAATACAATCACAAAATCATCTTCTATATGATAAACATGTTTCTTAAAAACCTTTAAGAATATTCTTTGCTCGTTTAAGAGCAAAAATCAAATTGTACTTATAAATAAATCTTATGAAAAAGATTTGCAAAATTTTAAATTGTTGTTTTCATCCAAAATCAATAAATACAAGAATGGTCTCATCGAAATATTCATAGAATACTCAATTTATAAAATGGATGAAATAAGCTGGACAAACTGAATGACATAATAAGTCATTCATAAGTTTCATAATGAGTGCGGAATGCGGTAAATGGAATGCTAACTCCCGCAACTCGTAGCAAATGAAAATCGGTGGCAAGGTCGAGCTAAAAAGACCTTAACACCACTCAAAAGATTGCTTAGGTGATAATCCTAAGACAAACTCAAAAATACCAGAAAATTCTCAAACTACATGAATGAAAGAAATAACACTTTCCTCATCAAGTGAGCTTAAAGAATAAAATGATGCCATCAAATTGGAATCAAAATCACAAAGGAAAAACAGAAATCTGCTTAACAGATTGAAAATGTCGAAGATGAATAGTCCACACGGGACAAAGGACATGGCTTCATAATAATTAATCCAATCCTTACAAAAGTCAATTCCGAAGCATAAGTAAAAATTGGCTCGGAAAGAAAAATCACATAAAATAATTTCGACATCAATAAAAAGCAAATTGAGTGTTGCGGATCCACCAATCCGGATTCGCAATCCTCAAAGAAGTCATCAAGCCCAGAAATGTTTAAAGAAAAAAGATTCACAAGTTCTTTTGATATATAAAAAAAATGAGATGAAACCCATATCAAAAAGAACTCGAATAAGATAATCACAAAATAAATATCGTCAAGGATAGAAGGAGAATTACCTTGACCAAGAGAAGTGTCACTAGGGGCTTGAACAACATTTAGCTCTCCCTCTCTCCTACTTTGGAGTATGGGACATGTAGATATAAGACGGCCCGAACTTTTGCAATAACGACAAAAAAATGGTTTCGGGCACTCATTTGCATAGTGGTCCGTAAGACCACAATTGTAGCATCGTCCACGACTAGAGGTAGGAGTCTTTGCTACCGAAGATTCTTGCTTCCCTTTCTTGTTGGGATTGGGATTGGGGCCTTTGAACTTAATAGGCCTTTTCATGTTGTTGTTGAAGTTTTGTTTAGCACCCACAACTTCAACATCACATTCTTTATCGGCCTCTTCAAGACGAAGAGCAATATCAATAAGCTGATCGAAAGAAACTTCCAATTTCAGAAGTAATGGCTTCTTGAGATTCTTTTTCAAGCCATAAACAAATCTCTGATTTTTCTTCAATGGGGTATTAATGTATTCAACCCCGTATTTAGAAAGAGATTCGAAAGATGCGACGTAGTCCGTCACAGAAGATTCACCTTGAACAAGGTCGATAAAACGCCGGGCCAAAGTTATTTTTTCAGCCTCCGGCACAAATTTCAATTCGAATCTTTCCTGGAATTGCTCCCAAGTGAGATCCGCTTCAACGATTTTAGAAATAAGAAGCTCATACCAATCCAATGCTCTTTCTTGGAGCATGCTAGAAGCCACTTGGACTCGGTGGAGATCAACAAGATTCATGCGAGAAAAGATGCGGTCGCATGATCTAAGCCAAGCTTGGATTTCAATGACACTCTCGGATCCCCGGAATGGCCTTCCACCCAAATCGGTATAATCTCTACCTGTGCAGTTAATGCCCCGCTATATCCCCGCTATAACTCCGATATATCTTATAGCGGATTCCTACCGCTACGATTTTTCCATATATCCCCAACATATAGCCTTTCCGCTTTAATCCCCGCTATTTCCGCTATATCCCGTTATTTCCGCTATATTCCGCTATTTCCGCTATATCTTCTATAAACAATTGGATTGAAAAATGATATTTATACGCTATAAAAATTATGAAATTAATTAATTTCATTGAATTTTTGATATATGTTTAGAAATGATAATACTATAATATTCTACTAAATTAAATTAAGTTATATAACAGTTTTACGTTCATTTACAATACATTTGCACATATTTTTATTTAAAATTATTTTTGTATTAATTATAATTCAATTGAATGTTAATTTTTCACATAATTACTGTCTATATATTTGTAAAAACAACAAGTATGGGATTTATATGCTATTTTAGAGTAATCAGATATATCCCGCTATATCTTCACTACATCCCCGCTATGACTTTTTGCACCTCTACCGCATTGAATCCACCGAGCGCTTTAACTGCACATATCTCTACACAAACGTGCAAAACCGGATCTAGGATGAGTAGGCTCTGGAATGGGTCCGATAGCTTGAGCATTCTTAACAAGATCTAGAAGCTGCTGGGCAGACATAAATACTCCCTCCTGAGGAGTAGCACTAGATTGACCAGCGCTGGGACGGCCAGGTCTAGCCATTTCTCTTCTCTAAGAAAGAAAGAAAGAAGAGGAAAAAGGTTATTCTAAAAATGAATATCAAACAACCTTGATTGATAAAACAAGCATCACAAAAGAAAATAGGATAGAACGGTACGAAGACTCGAACCAAATCCTATGGCACGATTCCTAAGAAAGACTTAGGACAATGATCCTTGCTAGATTATTCTACATTGTTCCGAAATTTGGCTCTGATACCATGCTGTGACGCCCCACCTCTATACCCACGCTAGCCAAGGACACTACAGAGTAATGCCGTCAACTAGCACGAAGAATAAGGCTGTTGAGGAGCGACCATCCATGTAATTGCTTTGTGAGAGTACCGATATGCCAGATAAAAATATAACTTACATTTCATCTCTGGAGGAAATCCGACATACTGATACAAACTCAAAGCTACTACACGGTTGCTATGTATATATACTTCGGAAACAAATATAGAAATAAACATAACGTAAATCAGTCACAGATGTTCATATCTCAAAGGCGGAAACAGATATGAATATAACACATAAAAGTGTACATCAAAGTAGTGGTCAAACAAGTTCCACAATATCACAAAAGAATAGATACAAGTGCTTGACAAAAGAATATGTATACATCAAGGAGTCTTTATCTCAAATGTATAACAACAAAAACTACAAATGTAATGTAGTTGGACAAAAGTCAGAAGGTGATCCCAGTTGGACAAATGTAATGTAGTTGTAACATCTCGGTCTGACCCGAGTATTATTTAATAAGAAAATAATAAACGGATCAGTCTAGCTATAATTATCATATAAAGGAGTGAGATATAAGCAGAGATATAATAAGAACGTATGATAACAATAGTGTCAAGCTGTGACAAGTATGTTTTAAACAACAACAAAATCATAAAATATCTCAAGAAATCTCAAAGCATCAAAAAGAATGTCATATTCTTTATTTTATTCAACAAACCGCAAATATTGACAAACATATCGTTGCCAATCACTTAAAGAGGTGAAACACAAATTTTAGAAATCATCAATTAGAAATCCAGAAATCACAAAGGGGGAGGCCTATCACAAACGGGAGGATGAAAACTCACCAACACGTGTATCACAAATGGAACGCTATACCATGGTCGCTAACCATAAATATTGAGTCGAAGCTCCACAAACGGTCCGAAGACCACGGGTCGCTGCCCCGCCAAATTGAACCGAAGTTCCACAGAAACGGGGTTTAGTCTCCCTCGCAGACAAATAGACATCGCACATCGCTAGTCTAAATCACAAAATGATCATCATTGATAAATAAAAAGTGTCGATTACACTAAGCTAGTAAATATATGAGTTTAGCTTCATGTCCCATAACCACTAGCTTAACTTAAATATTTACGAATAAATTGTAGATTTCCACTCGAAAATTGTCACAAGAGTTTCAATCGAACAAGTCCAAAAATTAACCGACGAAGTAAACGCAAGCGTTTTATACCACTTGTTTTGCTAAGCCGTTTAATTATATTTTCTCATACGAATGAGGTAAAGGTTTGTATATACTAATAGATTGGAAAACGGTTTTAAAAACAAGCTTTATGTTTAAAAATAGAGTTGAAATCATCTTTGTAAAAGAGTTTGAATATTTACTACTAGTATAGAAAACCTTTATATTTTAAAGTGACAAATCACAGAAATGATTATAGAAACAATCAATCACAAAATCCACATTTCGATAACGTGAATCAAACCATGGAAATCGATATCAAATCGATCAAATAGAAACACCAAAAATCCAGAAAAGAAATCATCAAAGTTGATATTAATCGACAATAACTACATGGATAATCAAAAATTGATAAATTTGGAAATCCACATAAAAAATAGGCTAATTTCCAGAAATCAACAGCCACAGACGTCTATGGGAAATCCACAGACGTCTGTCACCTGTTTCGGGAAATAATTTTCCTAAAGCCAGAGACGTCTGTGGATAATCCACAGACGTTTGTCGCCTGTAGCTGGACAGAATTTGCAAAGCCCATAAAGGGGCAAACCTACACAACTTCTTGGATTCGGAGCGATTGAATGAGCAACGGCGACAAAGGATTTATGCCAAGCGACAACCCAGCCCTATAAGCTCTCCGAAACACCACCAAAAGCATGTTCATAAATCAAAGCTAGGATTTTCAAAGTTTTAACTTCCAAAACACCAAAAATTGAAATGTTCACCGAATCAATCCAAATCAAAATCAAATGAACATGAAAGAGTGTTAGGAATCTATACCAAGCAATCAAGGATAGTTATAGACGTAGATGTGAGATAAAAATCTCACCTTTTTACACAAAACAAGGAAGAAGAAGCTATAGAACAATGACAAGAACAATCACTCTTCAATTCCAACTCAACAAGCTTGAATCTAAGCTTAAAAGAGAAACATTTCCTAAGTTAGGTTTAGGAATTTCTGAGATTGAAAAGAGAACGAGTTGGAGAAGATGAAGAGAAGGCTTACCAAAGCTTCTTCTTTGAATTTGAAGCTAGAACTTGATTTGCAAATGGAACTAGGGCTAAGGAATTTCCTAATTCTTTTTCTCTTCCTCCATTTTTGATGAAGCTTGAGTGTTAGGAAATGAAAGTGAAGTAATGAAGAGGAGAGGGGTTGGAGTAACGATATAACCAGATTTGGGCAAGTGGGCTGAACCCAAACCCAAACCCAAAGCCCTAAGTGAAAAATGTCAAAATTCCACTCAGCTCCAAACATATCGAAGTTTATACTCAAAAAGGTCGCAAACGGCATTTTGAACTCAATGGAAGTGGTCTCGAGTCCTAATTCGACTGTTTGCAAAAAGTAGCTTTTCGGACTAAAATCCGACTAACGATGAAATATTTAAATAAAATATTTAAATATACAATCGATAAATATGCGGGTTGTTACAGGTACCAATCCCTTTTGATGGATCCACACCGATCCATAGGCCTTTGCCGTGGTTCGGTCCCAACTTCTGTTTCGACTTCTCGGTCTCCTTTTTGAGTATCTTCTACTTTTTGTCCCTCTAACTTTGCTACATGATGAGGAACTGTTAGGTTCTAAACGAGAAGGTGTCCTATCCCTCTCGCTTCTCCTACGGTCGTTTGTCACTTGATTCAACAAATCCAAGCTCTACTTCATTGGCTGATTTAATTCATTACGGCTTTCTTGGAGCTTGTCTTCCATTTGCTTCATCATGTGGTCCATCTCAACTCTAATGATGACATACGTTGGGTTTTGAATATAAGCAGCATCTGGCTGCACAACTTCTTCGACTTGTTGAGGGTCGACATTCTCAACATCTTCAGCAGCTCTTGAAGTGGTAGGTCTGTCTCTTCGAGGGGCCATTCTGAAATAGCTTCTAGTGGACTTTCTGGAAATCTAAGTAGTTCAAAATGACAAAAACAAAGGAAACTGGATCTTTCTCTCTGATTTAGGCAATCCAATAGTAGATGATGGATCCAACGGACCGAGAATCACTTTGTCAGTGAAAGCATCAAAATGTTAGTACTAAAAAGTGGCACAAACAATTAAGAAATGATAGCAGAGAATGAAATGTAGAAATATAAATGGAAAATGAGTAAAATAAAGACAACAAATATTTATTGGAGTTCGGCCAACTACCTACGTCTACTTGAGATTTCTATCGATTATCTTGCTATTTTACAGGTACGGTTCTTATGGTTCGGTACCACTCACGGGTGATTACAAAGAAATATATAATAATTGCAAGGAAACAAAATGATCCTCGAAAATAAGCCCCTAGCCTCTTATTTATAGCTATTGGTTGTCGGGAAATGCTCCACCATGTCTTCCACCACGATCTCCACTACTCAGCAGTGGTTGTCCTTATAAAAATGTAGCTATGTCATCAAACATGTATGGATCGGTACCGACCTATGGGCCTGGATCAACACTGATCCATAAAATTCACTTATGGATCGATCACATTGCCTTGTGTGATGTCATCTTGTTGTTTGCTTCATGATTCCTATCTTTGTTGCATGGTTATGAGCTTGTTTCTGGGCTAATAGGATGGATCAATGGAGATGTAGAGTTGCCGATTTTAGGTGCTTGAGCCATTCGATAGCAAACAACGTGCGAACGATTAGTGGGACCTAAAATAGATTGCTGAAACCATAACTTGGTAGTAAAAGGTAGAATATTGTGCATTTCAGAAGATGTTCTATGGATATTGATTTGGAATTTTATTAGATGGCCTGGCTTCCATCTTATGGTCTTGATTGTTCTTGACTTCTAGACTTCATGTCTATCTCTTTGAGCTTCGTGCCTCGTTAGCCTTCAAGTTCGTCTTATCTAGTCCATTCAAATATTGCCTGGTCAAAAGGTTGGATAACATATGTGTACATAGTTATAGTCTACTATGGGTAGATGGGATGTGTCGTACGTGTATGTGAGGTCAAGATGACTAATTAAAAATTAAAGGTCATAACAAGAGATGGAAGACAATCAAATAAACTAGTGTTACATGCATAGTGTATAATTTACCAGTCACCAGAATGTTGTTCTGACCCCCTCCTCATTACAATCCACATGATATTTTGAAGGACAAGTACGGGTACTAGGCATATACTATGTTGACAAGGACACTTGATCTTGAAAATGTCAAATCTTGGTCAGTAGTTATGTGACTTATTATATTTTATTTATTCCGCTGTGACTTGTATCATTAGTGCTTTGATATGCATTCATTGTTTTATTTGCAGATACCAATTCAACAATCCATACTTTGGTGGACTTGGATTTTCGATTTAGCGAAAATTCAGGCCTACAGAGGTGCGAATTGTTATAAATTACTAGACCAAAATTATATTTCAATTGAGACATTATCTGTTTAATAGTTGGGGCATTCCCTGTGCTTGCCTTGTAAAATATTAGAAGATCATCACCATAAATAAGTTGATTAATAACTTGACTACTTTTGTAGATGGGAATCAAAATACCTTTATTGTGTTCCAAATCAAACACAATTGACAAATACTCCATTGCCACTACAAAAAGATAGGGAGATAGAGGATCTCATTGTCTTAAACCTCTATTACTTGTGATGTATCCACACGGATTACCATCTACAATTACTGAAAATGCAACAGTTGAAATTCATTTGCATATTAGATTGACAAGATTGTGTGGAAACCCCATATGCAATAACATATGGCATATAAATTCTCTTTCTATTCTATCACATGCTTTCTATCAATGTATCTTCAGACACATGTTATTTGACCCCTTTTTATTAAACGATCTAACCATCTGATGAGCTAACAGTGAATTCTCAATTTTTGTCTACCTTGGATATATGCATTCTGATTTTAATGAGTTCAAATCATTCATAAGCTCTTTATTCTATTGCAAATTATATTTGAGATAGTTTTATAAATGACATTGCAACAAAAGATTGGTCTATAGTTTGATATGGAATTTGGATTATTTTCCTTTGGCACCAATGTGATAAAAATACGATTAATTTCGTTAATTATTTGACCATTAGCAAAATACCTTTTATAGCTACTATTATTTTTTCCTTAATAAGATCCAAATCATGTTTGTAAAATTTAGCTCTAAACCAATCGGGCATAGGACTGCTGTCATCGTCAATTTGAAAGGTTGCTTGTTTGATTTCCTCCAATGTAATTTCTACCTCCAAACAGCCCCTAGCATTATCTGTGAGAATTTTCTTGCAAATAATGTTAGTGAAGTGCTTGTTATTTGAATGTGAATTATATAGTTCTGAGAAATACATCATAGCATATTCTTTTAGTTTATCTACATTATAAATAGAATCACCATCTGAATCAATAGGCATTTTAATGGTATTTCTATTCTATTGTAGGACATTCTTGCATAAAAAAGCTAGAACATTGATTACCATCCCTTAACCAATGAACTTTAGATTTTCGTTGATTTTCAATAGCATGATTGTACATTACTCCTTCCAGCTAAAATAAGCTATCGTTGTACACTTATATTAATTTTTGATCTGAAGTATTCTCCAGCAGCTGTAAATTTAAAGCAGTTTTTTTCATCTCTCATTTTTTTCGATTAAATTGCCAGAGGAGACATTTCCCTTATTCCATTCTTTAAGTTCTTTTTTAATGCACTTCAATTTCTGTGTGAAACAGAACAAGTGATCTTCTTCTACCGAAGTTGACCAACAACGCTCAACTATATTTAAGTAGCCTTGCATGTTAATCCGCACATTGTTAAATTTGAAAGCAGGTTTATTAACCTATTTTCTATTGTTTAAGAGGTTAATCAATGTAGGGCAGTGGTGGCTTGTTGAATGGTGTAAAATTTGAGCAACCACAAATGGGAATTTATTATGAAATTCATAATTGGAGAAAGTTCTATCTATCTTGCTATGAGTAGCATAGTTTTTTCCAGCACACTAGTCATTATCAGAATTTCTAGCATTATTATTAGAGCCAATTTTGTTTGAAATATAGAGGACTCAATTAAAATAACCTGTAATTAACCAATGTAATTAACCAAGGGACAGAAGAATTACCGTGTACTTCTCTAATATGTTCCCATATGATATTTCTATCTAATTGCATGTGTAATCCATGTACAACTGTAATTATCATGGACATACCCCTTTTAACTTGTACCAGACCGGTGACAGCCTGGTTGCATTTTTTGAAAACATTTACGCTCTATATGTCAGGATCCCATAGAATAAGGTTCCACTTTTCCCATCTTCAATCACATTTTGATCATAGTACCAAGGTGGCCTAACACTTTTGACCAATGAGAAAACAGCTACTTCATTTAGCTTCAAAATAGCTATAAAATAAGGCTTATTTCTGCTAATGTGATCCATGAAGTTGCACTTTTTGTTTTGGAGGGGGGTGAGGGCTCATCCCCCTAACATCCAAATTAGGAATGCCATTAAATATTTAGTGTGGTTGCTCCAGCAGTTTCAGAGCAAACTGAAGTAGAACTCAACTTGTATCTCTTACTCTTTCTAGCTTTAGATCTAATTTGTGACATTCAATTTAAAAATGCTGGGTTCTCAATGACCCCTTTAGTTGAAGCCTTGAATTCAAAAGGTACATCGTCTACTCGATGACATCTCATGCTCTTCAAGTTCATTTTTTCCTTTCTACCAAATATCTCCATGCCCTCTGAAGAAGATGCCACTGTGTCTTTATTTTGGCATCAACCATTACCTCCTCATTGCCAAAACTTGGTTTTATTGATATATTACTATAGGTATGATAATCACCCTCCATGGCATCTTTGTCTCGTTCAACTCTTATAGATCAAGCATCTACTGCAACCAAATGTTCATAACACTTTTTTTTACCCTGAGACTGTTTGCTTTCATTTCCACTGTGACTGTTATTAAGTTCTTTGCCTAAAACCATACTATTATCCTTTTGATTGTTTAAAAAACAAATTTCAAGCCATTTATTTTTATTTCGTGAGGCAGAACTTGTATAAATGGGCTGTATAGACTTTGATTTTTTGTTTTTTAAGTCTAGAATTATCCTGTGGTACCGTAGATTCTGAATTTGCATTAATTTCTTGGATACGGTTACTACTGATGTCACTGTTATCTACTTGTATGACATTATCCTCTTTATTAGCATTTACTTTTAGCTTCGACACCTGTTTGCAACCAACCCAAGAATATATTTTTGTAGAGAAGTAAATAAAGAAAATAAAATTAAAACTGAGGAATAAGATAAACTAATAGACAAATCAGAACAATAATCAAGAACACAAGAATTTATAGTGATTCGGCGTTGTATGCCTATGTCCACTTTGAAGATTATCTTTATTGATTAACTAACAGTTTGATTACAGCAACAAACAGCAAGAAGTGAGAGAAAACTTGATTACAGTAAAGACTAATGTAACCATCAGCATAAAGATCCACAGAATGACCACCTGGGCCAGTATTTATAGGTGAAGATGACCACCAATCTCTCTGAAACTTCGACTATAGGACCTTTTAATCCATATAGGCCCACCATAGAGGTCGCTAGGCCCAAATCCCAATGAAGAGGGATCGGTACCGATCCCTTCATTGGTCGATTCTTGGGCGCGACCCAAATCCCAATGAAGAGGGATCAGTACCGATCCTTTCATTGGTCAATTCTTGGGCTGCGATCCTTATGGTGGCTTCTTCATGCTTAGATATGTTGGCACTTCAGATATCAAGTTCTTTGGACTAGTGGAGCTCAAGCTATTGATGGATCTTTGGTTCAACTCCACTTGCAAGCTATTTTCTACCGAACCCTCCAAATGGACATATGCTGATTCCTCATTCTTAGGACATTTGACATGCAATCACTAGGGCAGGTCCCCTAGGGTCCATATACCTTGCTCTCCAAATCTCAACTACCTTGGACCTTTAGATCCCAAAATATTGATTACTGAAGCCAAGAGTGCACTTAGTTTCTTACATGTGCCGATCCCTTCTTGATGGCTCGAGTATACCGATCCCTTGCCAACTATCAAGCCATGACGATCCCTCTTATAAGCTATGCCGATCCCTTCCTTCAGAGTTGAAGCATGCCTTCCCAAACCAACTAGCCATACCGATCCATCTACCTTCTTCTATGGTGAACCCTCCTTTGGTTCGACCATGCCGACCCTTCATCTAACCTACCATACCAATCCCTATGGCACTACTAATTCATGTCGATCCCTTGCTAATCTACGTCAAAGTCCATATTTCAAGCATCCTGCATTGTTTATCTACCTGTTCCATCTAACTCTGGCTTCATACAACCATCTGTACTTTACTTTCGGGTCCTACAACCATTGCTCCGTGGTCATCGTTCTTGATAAAAGTCGAATCTATCTTGTGCAATCAGTTCGATATACCCTGTCAAAATACCGGGTAACACTCCCCCCCCCCAAGTACGTCTTGTGAGTAACATGACGTGCTTTGAATCGAGTCCATCTAGCTTCCTGATTGATTGTTATTCCTTTGTTGAATCATTTTCCAAGGCATTGAATTCTTCATTGATTAGCATGATGCTTGGTCGATTCCCAATAATAAAAATCCAGCAACATATTCCGTCAGTATATAAATCCGGTAATGCGAGACTTATAAACTGTTTTATTTGGTCCAGCCTTGAACTTGAAAGTTTCAGGTTGGATTTCAGTTTCTGTTGATTTCAAAAGGCTAAACTTTTGAACCACTCTTGTGCATATTCATATACATGTTTCTGTTGTTGGCTCCCGAACGTGTTCGAACGCTCACAGGTCGTTGCCAATTTCTATAATATTTTGTATGTTCACTTTTACAATCAAGCCCTCGCAATCATTTTTTATCATCTATAGGGATCCGCATTTGTTATGCCGATCCATCTTTGTAGCTATGCAAATAGGGATCGGCAAGCTTCTATACCGACCGATCTTCCCTAATTACATGTGCAATGTCCTTGCAACCAAACACTCTCCCATTCACACACACAAGCCTTCCTCTCTCCCTTCTTCACTTTTTCCACTTATTTTCCTTTGCACAGAACTTCCTTGCCGAGCCTAAGCTCTCCAAACTTCGATCTTAAATCCAATTACGACTTCAACTAATCCATAAACTTGCTTTTCTCTCGTCTTCGATTCAATAGCCCCCAAACACTCATCCTATCTCTATTCGAACCTCCATATTTTCATATAGATATGATTTCGTAATACCTCTTTTAATTACACGATTAGGTTATCGGCCTCGAGTTGTTGATGTGTGTATAATGTTGCGAACGATCTTAGGGGGTTAAGGATTTTTGGAACAAAGGTTTTTGTAGGTTGAATTAGGCGTAGGAAGAAAGGACGAGGAGATAGAACGAGGGTTCAGCAAGGGATTTTGAGGGAAGAAGAGTTAAGGGTAGAGAAATGAATGGTTTGGTGGTGTTAGTGACTCTGGGTGAAGGATTGGTAGGATAGGCTTTGATGGAGGGATCGGTAGTTGAGCCAGGAGTTGAGAGAGGAGAAGGATAAGAAAAGTGAGGGTTTGGTTATTTTAGTTGTGGAGAGGATCGGTAATTTAGCTGAGGAGAGGGATCAGTTTATGGTGGTGGTATAGGGATCGGCATTCCATACTCTGGGATAGGATTTGGTATAAAAGCTTTTGATGGGGGGATCAGTGGTTGTGATCAAGTAGAGGGATCGACATAGGAGCTCTTGGGAAAGGGATCGGTAGTGAACACTAGGGATCGACATATACCTTATAAACTAATCCTACTTAATTTGTTCGAACAATCACCACTAGTTTGCCTTGCTGACCTGTAACATATGATGACAATGGACGATCTAAAATGCATACTTAAACTGTCGAACTTGAGATTGAACAATCAAATTTTCAGAACTTCCAATATGGACTAAGTGTCAAACTTGCAAACGAACTTAAGTAACAAAGTTCATACTTCGATATGCCAATAGTCGATCCCAAAGCTTTCGTAGCCGATTAATTTCCTTGCCAGTTGAGAAGGTCAGCAATGGCGGTCTCTCTAGACCAAACTCCTAAGTCTCGTTGTTTTATTTCATTTTTATGATTTCAACTATTTATATCTATCATATATTGCACTACACTACACTAGTTCACACTTAGCACGGAGAGAACCGGTTATTTTTCTAATCTCGATTATCTACAGAGTATAGCTGATAAAGTTTCCAGATGCTCGAAGCGTTCAGCTGACATGTCTTTTGATTCAGCGATGCGACACATTGGTTCTGAAGCGAAGTCCAGTTTCACAACTATATCTGGCAGGCCTTCTCCAAGCCATCAGGTGGAACAAACAGAAGTTTCTAACCCTCAAGCTGATTTTTCTCAGATATTCCAGTCCTTCTAACGGAAAACATAAGCCTTGCTCCTTATGCTGTAGAGTGCGCTATTCTTCTAGATAATCCAGTGGATCGTAGGCTTCTCGAATTGGCGAGGCTGCTCTCCGCCGGCTATGCTCTATTCACAGAATTCCATTTGGGGACGTCTTGGTTCCCTCAGGACAGGACAAACCACACCTGGCCCCAGCAAAGTATACAGCATGCAATAAGTTTATGCATTGGGCTTGATGCGTACCACCCTTCAATTTGTTTATCCGAGAAATGCTGAAATATCCTAGGATAGCCCCTACACAACTTCACCCAAATAGTTATGATTTTTTACACGGAACCTTCTTACTGTTCATGAATGTCCTATTTCGTCCGCCTACTCCCGAAGATATAAGATTTATCTACAACTTCAAACAACGATCGGGAAGCCTTTCTTATGCCTTTCTCGAACCCTTGCCAAACTACCAAGTTCTGACGGGCGCTTGGAACAAACTCTCGTTGTTTAAACATGGATGGTTTTACGTGCGATGCCCTCCCGGATTTGCGAGACAGTGGTTAAAAGGACGTAAGAATTACCTTCACTTCTTTCTCAAGTTCATCAGTCCAAATCATAACTTTTCCTTTGAATCTACTAACGTTCGGAATTCTTTTCAGTGGTATCCCACGTCCTGAAGGCGCCGATTTTTCAAGAGCAGTCGTTGCCATCCGCGCTACCCCCGTGGAGGACAGGGACATCAAACTTCTTGTAACCGACGAGTTACTATCCTTGTTCAGGTTGTTGGAAGATGGTCGTAGTATCGGGCTTCTGGAAGTGCGGGATTAACAAAAAATATTATTGAACAACGAAGGGATACCGTCAACCCCATTGTGCCTTCTACCGAGGGGACTCGGGACGTTACCGAGGAGGGCGAGATTAAGGATTCTCAAGCTAACAAGCCGGGAGATGTCGACGCAGGCCCCGGGAAAGCGCCAATGGTTAAACCATCGCAAGTCGCACAATCCCAGACACCCACAAAAAGAAAGAAAAGTTTGGCGTATAGGCTTCATAGAAGAAAAACCGCCATGGATCTAGAGTTCGTTATTACTCCTATTGAAGAGTAATCGTCCTCCCAACATTTGGAAAGTTCGTTAAAAGGATTTTCGAACCTTCAAATTCCAGATGACATTATATCCTACGACTTTCCGAACATTAACATTGAAGGACTCAACTCTCCCACTAGAAGTGGCGAAGGCATCCGACCTTCTGATAAAGGAGAGAAAACACTGATGAGCAAGGCTACAGTCACCGGTCTGATGGGGGGAACACTATGACACTCACAACCACATGCACTTCACTATACATTTTTCATTAATCTTTTGTGCGACAATTACTAATATGCTCTCATTTGGTCTTTATAGGTGCAATGTCTCAATCCAGAGCCTTCGATCGCCTCAGAAGTTCTTCATCATACCACCGATCTAGCCGGGATTCAGAGTCCACCTAGCGTAGGGAGAAGGATGAGGGACGGGATACGAATTAGCCGGGATCCAAAGTATCCATCAAGCATCAACATGAGGTAGATCACCTCAAGTTGGAAGCTATACACGATAAGGATATAATCAAGCATCAAGAAGCTGAATTGTTTGAATTGAAAACCCAACTTGCTGAAGCGGAGAAGAATGCCAAGGAATGGAAGAGGCAGTAGGCTGTTTGGAAGTTTCTCATAAAAAGGAACTCGATGCGGCACTTCATCGTAGCGGGACACTTGCTTTAGAAAAAAAAAATCCTTGCATAAGGAGAAAGATGTTCCAACTCACCGCGTCGAGGAACTTGAGGACCTTTTAAAGAAGGAAAGGGAGGAAAAATTGAAGCTCAAGAGGAATCACAGAAGTACTGCAAGGAAGTTGTTGAGGCTAGAAGCTTAAAGGCTAAACTCGACGAGTAATTCACCGAAATTGAAGCTCTTAAAGAAGAAGCTCGAGAAGAGGGCCGAAAAGAGATGGCCGAAAAAGTTAACTCCCAAGTGGAAGCTGCCATGGATTCCGGTAGGAAGGAGATTAAGGACTTATTCGACCCGTTGATCATTGAATACAATGCCGAAGTCCTGATCCATCATTAATTAAGTTTTCCCTGTGAAGGTTATCTCGAATCACTCGCTGAAGCTTGGGAGCACATTATTGAGATGAAGAAAAAAGAACTAGGTGAAGCCGAGCTTAATGAAGAAGAATTAGTGAGGGAAATCCTTCGTGGAAACGAGCCCTCGGATCTGGCTACCGCAAAGCTTCGATTTTTCAATGCTTTTGCACGTATCGAAGGAGGATAAAATATTGTCGGATCTTCAGGGGCTGATCCTAAGGTTCCCTCTCCATCCCAAGTAGCCGGAACATCAATCTCTCTTGATACGGAGCAGGCTCTTGGCTATGACCCAGACAGGCTCGACTTCAAATTCAAGATGTTATCCCTCATTTTAGAAGGAGACACCCTGGCAATTATGGAGAGTCAACCAGATGCTAGTATTTTGCTTTTCTCCTTAGTATATGAACGTTTTCTGTTCTTCACGCACAATGGTTTCTAGCTAACCTCCCCGTTTTAACGAATTTTTCAGGTCTTCCGGGCTATAGTCAGACTCTTAAAAGTGGTATTACTACTGAACAATAGGAGAAACTAGCTGAGGATTCGGCACCTATTGATGTACCAGGGTTAGTTTGAAAGAATAGATTGGAAAGGAGGAGTTGTTGAAAAGAAAAGTTAAAGTTGAACCTGCTGAGGTGGACGTCGATGATCCTCATCTTATGCCATTACAAATTATTCCACCGGGTGGGTCGATCCCTGATGAACTTCCGCCTACCTCTACAAGCTCTTCGGCCAAAGGCGGCAAGGGGTCCCGAAAGAGAAGCACAAGTGGCTCTACTCCCAAGAAATCCAAAAGAGAGATGAAGTCGAAGAAGTAGTTGTTGCTTTGGTTCGATGTATATAGCTTGCATTGTTGTTTCTTTCACTAGTTATGGTTGTATAGGTATGAATCCTGACCTTTTGGAATAACTTGTACTAAATTTTTGACACATGTTATCTAAATAAAAGCCTTTGTTTTCTTTTATGCTTCATGTGAACTATTATATAAGTAGTTGAACGATTACTATATCCATTCAATTTACTTGTAATTCATTGCTTGTAAATTATGGTAACAATTCACAAATTCCAACCCAAGGCCTCCAAGTGGTCCTGGCCTCAAGTCATATCAAACACCAGGCTTGGGCATTAGTGTTATGTTGTCAGATTCAGTGGTTTTTTGAGTAACCGTGCTTTTGCCCCTGGCATTGATTTGGCGTGGCCAAAAGTCGGACGGTCGAATTCCATCCTTAACAAGTTTATACTCCTCTTGTCGATTTCAGGTCGGAGTTTGTGGAATAGATAACGGTCGAAATCCACTCATCTATTCCTTCATGATTATATCCACACTCTGGGAATAAGGTTCAATTGATGGGTGGTCGGTTCGCACCCAGTTTATGTTTATACTCTAGTCCGCACTCTGGGGACTTAAAGTTATCTCGGGGCGGCCGGTCTCCTCTCGATTTATGTTTATACTCCAGTCGGAACTCTGGGGACTTAGAATTGTTTCGCAAGCGGTCGATTTCCACCCGATTTATGTTTATACTCCAGTCTGCACTCTGGGAACTTTGAGTTATTTTGTGGGTGGTCGGTTTCCACTCGATTTATGTTTATACCCTAGTCTGGACTCTGGGGACTTAGGGTTATCTCATGGGCGGTCGGTCTCCACCTTATTTATGTTTATACTCTAGTCCGCACTTTGGGGACTTAGAGTTGTTTCGCGGGCGGTCGGTCGTATCTCGGTTGCTTTGATTTTTGTTTCAGTCCCACAGTCCAGGCTGGAATTTTTCAATCTTCAAATTGTCAGCCACATTCATTCCTTATTGCATATCTCATTCTTTGGATTATGAATGGGAATTATTAAATGAACAAGTTGATTATGCTCATCTTGTATTATCCCAACTAGGGTTAGCACGATTAATTGATTCCAAACTCTGGGAGCGTGTTCATACACATCGATATCAATCAGTTTAGCTATGTAATTATCATGCAATGCAATAACAAACATAAATACAGAGGAAGCCTGAAACTTTCTTCATTAAATGGAAAGGAACAACATAAACTGTCTTATTACATATTCGGAAAATCAAATGCTAAAGCAAATTATGAAAATAAATACAACTGAATTGTAAAGGAAATAAACTAAGTGAAATAGCGTCGTAAATGTTCGCTATTCCATGCTCTTGGAAGTGTAATGCCATCGACGGTCGCTAGCTTGAAAGTTCCTTCTCAAAGCCTCTGTTCAATGGCATATGGTCCTTCCCAAATCAGATTCATGTGTGATAGGGTAGGAAAAACCCGTTCTAGGACGAGATCGCCAATTTCAAAGTTTCTCAGTCGAATTTTAGTGTTGTAATACCGGGCGACTTGATGTCAGTGTGCAGTTGCCCTCCGATTGGCTTCTTCGCGCTTCTCGTCTATAAAGTCCAAAGATTCCAAGAGACAATCTTGATTTGTTTTTGGATTGTAGTAAGTCACTCGATGAGAAGAGTCTTCGAGCTCGACAGGAATAACGACTTCTGAACCATAAGCGAGGGTGAAAGGAGTATGGCTAGTCCCAGACTTGTGAGTGATTCTGTAAGCCTAAAGTGCAGTTGGGAGTTCATCCACCCACTTGCCTCTAGCCTCCTTTAAACGCTTTTTCAGAATTGACTTGATGATTTTATTTACAGCTTCAACCTGTCCATTTTACTGAGGGTGAGCGACCGCTGCAAATCTCTTTTCAATACGATACCTTCGACAAAAGTTTTTAAATTCAGCACTATCGAATTGAGTCCTATTATCAGTTACAATAGTCCATGGAAGACCAGAACGACATATGATGTTTCAGACGATGAAGTAGATTACTTTCTTGGTTGTGATCATAGCTAAAGGTTCCACCTCAGCCCATTTAGTGAAGTAATCAACTACCACAACAGCGTACTTGCACTACCTTTAGAGCTTGGTAATGAACCGATGATGTCTATACCCCACATGGAGAATGGCTAGAGGCTGACCATTTGCGTGATTTCTATTGGCAAAGCTCTTGGGACTTTTACATATATCTGGCATTTATCATACCGTATTACATAATCAACGGCATCTCGATTGACGGTTGGCCAATGATCCCATAACAGAGTATTTTCTTTGCCAAAGTTTGCCCCCAGTGTGATTGCCATATTCTCTTTCATGAACTTCTTTTAAAACACGCTTTATCTCATCATAAGCGATATACCGAAGTAGAGGGACTAAGAAACCTCTCCTATACATGACTCCTTCTTGCATAATATATCGTGAAGCTTTGCGAAGGACCTGTCCCTTTTCATTTCTTTTATCAGGCAGCACTCCTTGTAGTAAATAGTCTTTAATTAGAGTCATTCATGATTACCTTTCAGATTCCACCTCCAGTATTTGATTGATGTCTATCATGTTTATACTTGGGGTATCTAATACTTCGACCGGAACCAAACTTTTGTGCATTGCCGGTACCAGCATACTTTGCCAACAAATCAGCCTCTCTATTTTGATCGTGTGGAATATGTAAAATGTCATATTCAAATCCAGTATTCTCCCTTAGCATGATAGTCTCCTCTAACTTGATACACCACTAATTGTGAATCACAAAAGATTACAAGAGATTTGAATCAAAGTTCTTTAGCAAGTTTAAGTCTAGCAATCAAAGCTTCATACTCAGCCTCATTATTTGTTGAAGGGAAATCAAGCTTTAAAGCATAACAAATCGACTGATTTTCAGCAGTTACAAGTACAATCCCAGCTCCAGAACAATGATCATTAGATGCTCCATCAGTATATAATTTCCATCATACAGTAGGGATTTCACTTCCTTCTGGAAGATCATCTTACACAGTAAACTCTGCTATAATTTCCGCCAAAGCCTGTCCCTGGATAGCTCTTCGAGGGAGATAAGTAATGTCGAATTGACTGAGCTCAATCTTCCATTTGAGTAACCTCCCAGACGTCTCAGGTCGCTGTAGGACCTGTCGTAACGGCTGGTCAGTGTAAATATTGATCGGATGTGCTTGAAAGTACGGACAAAGCTTCCTAATGCAATTAGCAAGTAGTACGCCAATTTCTCTATTTTTGGATAATTCCTCTCTACTCCTGTCAATCGTTTACTGATGTAATACACCGGCCTCTGGATCCGATTCTCCTCATGAATCATGGCGGCACTTATAGCGTGTGCTGATACAGCCAAACAAATGTACAACTCCTCATGATCTACCGACTTTGACAAGATAGAGGGTCTCTCCAGATGATTCAACAGAGCTTGGAATGCGTCTCTACAATCCTACGTCCATTCGAAGTTTCTTTTTCCCTTCCTAATCAAATCAAAGAAAGGATTGCATTCGTCGGTAGCTCTAGAGATAAATCGACTTAAAGTGGAAATCTTCCATTCAGACTCTACACTTGTTTAATGGTCCTTGGCACTTGGATGTCACGGATAGCCTGAATCTTCTCTGGATTAGCTTCTATTCCATGAACATTGACAATAAATCCCAAGAACTTTCCTGATGCAACACCAAACGAACACTTCAAAGGATTGATTTTCATCTTGTAATATCGGAGAATGTTAAGCATTTTTGCCAAGTCTCTAATGTAACTTGATCGTCGTGATTTCACGAGCATATCATCCACATACGCTTCCATCATTTTTTCAATCCAATCTTTAAACATCCTGTTAACTAAGCGCTGATAAATTGCTCTGACATTCTTCAATCCAAATGGCATTACTACGTAACAATACAGCCCAATATCTGTAACAAATCTGATGTGCTCCTAATCGGGGATATGCATCGGGATTTGGTTATATCCCGCGTACGCATCCATAAAAGATAGCAATTCGTGTCCCACGGTTGAATCAACTAGCTGGTCAATCCTTGGAAGGAGAAAACTGTTTTTTGGACATGCTTTGTTCAAATATGAGTAATCAATGCATGTTCTCCATTTTCCATTCACCTTCTTCATAAGTGAAGGATCAGATATCCATTCAGGATAGAGTGCGTCGTGGAAAAACCCATTGACTTTTAGTTTATCCACCTCCTCTTTAAGAGCGGCAGATCTCTCTGGATTCATGCCTCGTCTTTTTTGCTTCACCGGAACATTACTTCGGATGAATATTCAATGCATGGCTCGCAATGACAAGCGAGATTCCACACATGTTAGAGTGAATCCAAGCGAATACATCTAGATTCGCTCGGAGGAAACTAGCAAGTTCTTTCATCATCGGAGGGCTGAGCTGTGACCTAATCTTCAAGACTCATGATGGGTCATCGTGGCTGACCGTGATATCAATCGTCAGCTCAGTCGGTGCAGCCTTGGTCCCTTTAGGCTCCTTTTTGTCATCTCTCGGATCTATATCTCTATAGTACCGACTGTGATGCCCGAGCCAAGGCTCAGGCGCTGGTTGTTAATCTTTAGTAGCTTGGATGCGGACAATCTTGCCCACACCCATTCCCTTTTCTTTGCGTTGAGCTTCCCTCAACTCAGCTACATAACAGGCACGTCCAGTCGCTTGATCGCCATGAACAACTCTTACACCTTTATCCATCGGAAACTTCAAAGTTAAACACCATGGGACCAGAGCTGCCCGGAATTCAGCCAAGGTTGTTCGGTCCAGAAAAACATTGTATGGAGAGTCAACATCCAAAACAATAAACGATAAGATTCACACTCTCCTTCATTCACCTTCTCCTAATTCAACAGGTAACTCAACATATCCAACAGCCTCGGTCGCAACGCCATTAAAACCATGAATATGAGCTTTAGATGGTTTTTAGTCTTTGGCTTCCATTCTCATTTGATCATATGCCTTTTTTAAGATTATATTCACTGAACTTCCACAATCAATCAAAATCCTTGTCACTGACGCATGACCAATCATAGCTGAAATGACCATTGGGTCAATTGTTGGGGCCTCTACTTTGTCTGCATCCCTGTTTCTAAACACAATATCATTCACCATGGTGTGCTGCTGATTTGCCGGAGCTTCACCTTCCTTATTCGAACAGCATTCAAAATCTACATGCCTTATTACGCTAGCATAACGCTCTATCTCTTGCCAACTCCTGTCTGCAGGGTGCTGTCCTCCAACTATCGTATTTATCACAAGTCTTCCACTGGTCCGCACAGGCTCCTCAACACTACGCGGAGCTTGTCCTTGATTGGGGTCAGATGTCTTATGTCCGCCATCCTGCGGAGTTTTCACAAACTGCTGCAATTTTCTTTCCCGAATTAATTTTTCTATAACATCCTGGAGATGCCTGCATTCGTTCATATTGTGCCTATAACATTCAAGAAACCGATAATATTTCCCAGTCCGCTTCTATTTTTCTATTAACTCCTTTGGTGGCGGCTTCCTATATTGTATGGTATTGAGAGTGAATAAATAAATGTTCTCCAAGGACGTGTTTAGCAGCGTGTAATTGTCGTACATTGGAATCCTAGGCTTTAGTCTCTCAAAATCCCTCTTCCGCTCTCGATTCCTATCTCCATCTCTCTTTTGTTGATTCGGTTTATTATGTAAATTCACATATACTTTCCCGGAGCTGTCATCAGACTATTTTATTGCAATATTACTCTGTACTTCTTTTCCACTCAGTCCTGCAACGTTCTATTTCCTAGAGGACATGGCTTCCTCCTTCCTCAGAAACCGAGCTGCCTTTGAATAGAAGCGCTCTAACGTGGTAGGTGGTTTTCCTGCCAACCAATCACTAAACTCAAATTCCGGAACAATCCCTCTCATCACGGCCAATAGTATAGCATGATCATTTGGGTTACTAACCACCGTGGCGGCGGTGTGAAATCTCTCCAAGTAATCCTTCAACGATTCCCATAGAGCCTGGATCACGTTGGAAAGGGACATCACATCTTTAGGATGAGTCGCGTGCATTCAGAATTGCTCCACAAACTTGGTTTCCAACTCATCGAATCTAGAAATTGATCGTAGGGGTAGTCTCGTTAACTACATCGTCTCTATTCCAGGGAGGTTTATGGGAAAGCATCTGCACTTGGTCGCATCATTGGCTCTTGTAGAATCCATCATCCATTCGTATCTCATAATATGCTGCTTGGGGTCAGTTTTTCCCTCGTAGGCAGGCACTGATGCCATGTTGAACTTTCTTGGATATTCTGCATGCAAAACGTTGTGAGTAAATAGGGTATGGTTCTTGATATTCTCCAGTCATCCTTAGTCAAGCCTTGGTTCTCTCTCACCAACTGTCTGACTATTACTGATAAGTCCGGTGTCTGAATGGGGGGTGCCAAGCGGTGGTCGCGCTGCACTATACGTGAATGGTCTGGTTGATCTCTACAGGCCATTTCACGCCTTCTTGGTTCACTATCCTCTTGATGCGCACCTTGAACATTTATCTCATCGTCATTCTAGCGGGGTACCTTGTCAGCATTCTATCAAACTCCACCATCCAAGCTTCCGGGAATAACTCCAGTGCGATTACCTAAGTGTAATGGAGGAATCCCTCCTCTGGAGGAGGGATCTGTACCGATCCCTAGGGAGGGATCGACACTGATCGGTCTTGGCAGACCATATTGGTCTGCCAAGCGGCGCTTCGATGTTTCTGCCGGATCTCTTTCAACAATGCGAGGCATATGCCTATGGTATTCATTCGATGAGCTTGAACTGTCCAATGATGAGTAAGGAGTGGGATCCGTTTTGGCCTTCCCACGATGTTGTTGAGTAATATGGTTCATCAGGTTAATATTAGTTTGAATTTGCTGATTTAGTTGTCGACAAGTTTCCATCAACTCTCTCATTAGATTATGAAATTCAGCTTTAGTTATAGAAACAGCAGGCATATGAAATTCAACCGGATTAACATTCAAATTTGTAGGCTAGTTGCTTGGGCCTCCTTGCTGAATGCTAGTAGTCTCATTTCCATCCACATTCTGAGAAGTAG
Source organism: Allium fistulosum (assembly GCA_030737815.1). Taxonomy (NCBI): domain Eukaryota; kingdom Viridiplantae; phylum Streptophyta; class Magnoliopsida; order Asparagales; family Amaryllidaceae; genus Allium; species Allium fistulosum. Next base: position 535,143,813 of record CM060901.1, on the reverse strand, counting down.
ATCTGGTATGTCTCGCCATTCTCAATCTCCTTGCTTAGATTTTAGTAAATTTGAATACTATATGCAACTTTATGAAGTTAACTATGGATCTCCTTCGAGGGATTTTCCCAATCCAGTAGCAACAAAGGGGATCCAAACACGCTGAGAATCAGGTTCTTAGTGAAAGCATCAAAATGTTTGCAACCAAATTAGTCACAAACACCCAATAATAGATTTATGTAGAGAAGTAAATGAAGAAAATAAAATTAAAACTGAGGAATAGAATAAACTAACAGACAAACCAGAGCAATAATCAAGAACACAGGAATTTATAGTGGTTCGGCATTAAATGCCTACATCCACTTTGAAGATTATCGTTATTGATTCACTAACAGTTTGATTACAGCAGCAAATAGCAAGAAGTAAGAAAAAACTTGATTACAATAAAGGCTAATGTAACCAGCAGCATAAAGATCCTTAGAATGACTCCCTAGGCCAGTATTTATAGGTAAAGGTGACCACCAATGTCTTTGAAACTTTGACGATAGGACCTTCTAATCCATATGGGCCTACCCTAGGGGTCGCTAGGCCCAAATCCCAATGAAGAGGGATCGGTACCGCTCCCTTCATTGGTCGACTCTTGAACAGCGATCCCTATGGTGGCTTCTTCATGCTTTGATATGTTTGCTCTTCAGATATCAAGTCATTTGGACTAGTAGAGCTCATGCTAATGATGGATATTTGGTTCAACTCCACTTGCAAGCTATTTTCTGTCGAACCCTCCAAATGGACATATGCTGATCCCTCATTCTTAGGCCATTTGAAACGCGATCCCTAAGGTAGGTCCCCTAGGGTCCATATACCTTGCTCTCCAAACTCAACTGCCTTGGGCCTTTAGATCCCAAAATATTGATTGCTGAAGGGAAGAGTGCACTTAGTTTCTAGCATGTGTTGATCCCTTCTTGATGGACTCGAGTATACCGATCCCTTGCTAACTATCAAGACATGACGATCCCTCTTATAAGCTATGCCGATCCCTTCCTTCAGAGTTGAAGCATGCCTTCCCAAGCCAATAAGCCATACCGATCCATCTACCTTCTTCCATGTCGAACCCTCCTTTGCTTCGACCATGCCGACCCCTCGTCTAACCTACCATACCGATCCCTATGGTACTACTAATTCATGCCGATCCCTTGCTAATCTAAGTCAAAGTCCATATTTCAAGCATCCTGCACTGTTTATCTACCAGTTCCATCCAACTCTGGCTTCATACAACCATTTGTACTTTACTTCCGGGTCCTACAACCACTGCTCCGTGGTCATCGTTCTTGATAATAGTCAAATGTATCTTGTGCAATCAGTTCAATATAGCTGGGTCAGGATACTAGGTAACAACACCCAAGATTTTTGCATATTGCACTTACTATATTTATAGCCATAATAGTTATAATTGTTACATTTAACATGCACCCGTTCATACTCCACCTTCTACTTAGTGATGTTATCATTAACATCTAAAATAGGAATCTAATAAGCAAATGAAATAGATGCATCTACTTCTACTAATATCCATGCAAAAGAAATGTGAATTTTCCCTTTGGTAACCTGATCTAATTTGATAGGAGATCACTACGGCTATTCTACAAATAGCTTCTTCAGTCCAATAGTCTAAGTCTAGGTCAGGCAAACGAACCTAAATTGGGATTGATTGCAAAAATTCTCTTGTAAGTTCCATACCCATTTTCCACTTTTTCATAATTATCAGTCTTTCGTCATAGGAGTATGGTCCATTGGCTAAAATATGGCTACAATCTTCTTGCTTTTCAAATTTATCTAAATAGAAACCATTATACCTAGAAAATAATTGAAATTCCCCACATGGCTTCCCAACCCTAGAAATGTACTATTTAAAATAATGGTAGTATGGTTTTGGCCCTATAACATATAATGCGATAGCGATTCTTCCATTTTTCTCTGGCATTATCGACAATTTGAATATTCATCTTAGGATAACTCAAAACAAATGTGGATGGAGGAAAATATTAAATAGGGGTATGGGATGAAACTTCCAACTCGGCTACGATTTGGTTCCTTGCCTTTAGGGTTTTAGCCTCAATTGGATCTAGATTATGTCCTATTGGATGCTGAGATCCACTTAAGTTGATGGTATGGCAGGGAAATCCATCGAATTCCTTAATTTGAATCTAGGTTTGGAACCTTCAATCCTTCCATGCGAAACATAACTTTGATGCCTTACCACAACTTCCACTTTAGCATGATATCTTTGTGTTCTACGTGAAATTATCTCTGCAAATCCATCACTAGGAGGAGTATTAGAGGGATTTCCATCTCGAGATTCCCCTTCCTTATCAAAAAATTGGACAAATCTCAGCAGGAAGAGTTGTAAATGCTAGCCACCATAGGTATCATGATAAAAGAGAATTACTGCGTAAAGGAAATTATTTTGAAATAAAGACGATTATCATTATTATTACATTACATTACATTACATTCATTAATCTCGTTTTCACTAATGTCATTACAGGGTTTTAACATACAAATCACTTGAGCAATGTCAATACTCATATCATATAACAATTTGACATCATATCTCATGTAATATATGGTATAGTGAGGCTTCATAAGCATAACAAAGTGAGCATCCATAAAACAACATGCATTATTAGCAACAACATAATCATTTAACACCATAAATACTATCATAGCGTATAGGGTACATACTTCAATCCATATAACTTCATTTTAACATCAGCGTGAGCATGTTTACATATTATAGCATTAGAGTGATTCACAAAGCATATAAGCATGAGATAATATTTGATAACATGGCCTCAACATATTAGCATAAGTGAACATAACGTCATTACATATGAAGGGAGCAAAGTGAGGCGGCACGATCATAATATAGGATAAATAAACTTCCATAAAGGTATATTTATCTCTCGATAACACTTCTTGAAATATCATTCCAAAATCCCACAGTATATTTTTGGGTTAATATACATATGAAATAGAAATAACAAAAACCTTTTTTATTCTTAAATCCATATATAAAAACAATCTTAGATATACAAACCTTGCACAATTTAAATCATGATCAAAATGAAAATTTGATTATTTACACATATGTATATTTAAATTAAACATTAAACAAAGTATAATTTGTATATCATGATCAAAATGACTAACATAACTAAAAAAACTAAACAATAAATTTTATTGCATGTAAATATCACTACTAGAATTACTGTTTATCGCGACCGAAGGTTGTGACGGTCGCCGACGGCTCTTTCCGACGGCGTAGTTTTGCCATGGCAATTCTGTAATAATCGAACTTTTTCCATCAAAACCGTCGAAAAGGTGACGTCAGCAGCCGTAAAAAACCAATGCACGTCGGGGTTTACCTGAATCGGCCGAGAGCAATTTTATTCCATCTTCTTCCCCCAAATTACAACCCAAACCCTCCCTCTTCCCCCAAATTCGCCCACCTTTGGCCGCCACTGCTGTACATCGTCTGCCGCCACCAGAAACATCTCCAACTTCTCCTCTTCGGCCTCCAGCACTTTAATTTCAACGAAAAGGGATATTTTTTTCTAACTCTAATTTACCCTGATATGTTAAATTAGTGTTAATTTGTAGTTGTATTTGATGATACTACCCCCCTGAGTGTTTGCAGTTGTATGTTGATTGATTGTGATATGCTAATTAAGATTATAAGTGTGCAAATCCGATAATTGAAATATAATTATGGCTAAACTTAGGTTAATTAGTTTATGTGTCAAATTAGTGATATGATTTAGTGTTAATTAGTGTGCTAAAATGTCAATGTCAATGTCAATTCAAATATTATAATTAAAGATTAATTATCGGTTGATAGTTTATATAACAAATCGAGTTTACTTAGATGTTGAATCCGATAAAATTAATAAATAAATGATTGTATAATGAATTTTATTATTTTGAAATATAATATTATATCCATAATTTATTATAACTGAAAACATATAAGATTTTATAAATTATGGAAAAAAATATATATTATATAATTATTAAAACATTACAGTGCATAAATGAATTATATATGCTAATATAGGTTATGTATATAATTAATATCCCTTAGAGGGATTTTGGCCCAATCTGATAAGTATTGCATATGATCGTTAAATGGATATTCGTTTTTGTCCTAGAACGAACATCTATATTCATGTGATACAATATTTGTCAGATTTGTCTCTATATTGGACATGTTACAAACACAATAAAATTGGTAAATCATTTCATTTTAAACGGTTTACAAAATTTCGATAGCATTTCATTTTTGTTCCCTATGTACACGTATTCGTGTATGATACAGGGAACAAAGAGGAAGTGTTGCCGAAATTTTGTTGAATCGTTTAAAATGAAATGATTACCAAAATGTAATTACTACTGTGTTTGTAATGGGAAATACGATGACCGACCACCAAAGTAGAAAATAATAAACTAAAATTTTAATATTCTATTCATAATTTGTGTCAACCCCTAAAATGCATAAATGAATATTGATCAATAAATGAATTGAATAGTCAAATGTCAATTCATAAAATGATTAATACTTTTTTTTAATTATCACAATTTTTCAAATAGGAAAAATGGTTGATTATTTTATTGATCGAACCTGGACGTATTATCCTCGAAGGATCGCGTTATCATAAATGTGATCCTTTTATACTAGACAAACAAGCCATATAAGTTTATTACGCTCCTTATCCATCTCTAAAAGAGATAAAGCAGACTGGTTGGTGGTTTTTAAAATGAAGGAAAGATTTACATTTGATGCAAAAAATATTCCAAACGAACAAACTTATCAAGCAGATATCGAGGAAAATAGCGAAATAATAATAACCGACGATCGAATCGATTTTGGACCTCTAAATGATGAAACAAAAATGTATTACTAGAAGCATTTGAGACTACAAAGGAAAACAGTATAGAGTACGAGATTGAGTCTGAATTAGAAATCGACGAGGACTAATTAATAATGTACATTTTGATAGAAGGTAATTCATGTGATTATTGATGTTACATTTTTTATTATAAAAAATGATATGTTTTCTTATAATTAAATGATATATTCTACCATAATAAAATGATATATTTGTGGTAGGTATTCTGTCTTTTTTCGACATCACGGCTCTTCCCATTCAGATTCCCCCTCTTCTACTCAGATTAGGAGGGATGCGGGAGATCATAGCTGCGGCCCATCAAAGCAATGACCACTTACCATAGTAAAGCTACAACCAAAAGTGGATGGGTCATAAGTATTAAATTTACTTCAGCATTATAAATATTTTCTATATGATGTATTAGTCATTATTTATTAAAGGTCTGTATCATATTTAACATAGGGGATTTGAGCTGGAGCCATCAAAGATTGTTGTTAGTATTTCCAAGCAGGTGTACATGAGCAGGATGACTAATTGTTGGCCTAGGTGGGGTAAGATCCCAGACCTTGTTAGGGTGAGTATCTGGTAGGACTTCCTTGTAAGTGTAAATTTATATATCCTTATATATTACCACTTTACAATTTGCGGACTAAGTATAATTGTATAACTTATATTATTTCAACGTACAAGGGGCGGTAGACTTGCAGGAAAAAGACCTTGACCTTTTCCAGCGCCACTGGACTTCCAAGATGTTTAAAAATTATTGGGACACGATGTCTGGCATAAGAAAACCGAGGAAGAGGCCTAACTGAATGGGCGCTAGCATGTGGGATGCTTGGATTGCTTGGTGGAATAACGATGAATTCAATGTAAGTTTATCATATATCATTTTAATTTGTTCTCGTATATAATCATAATTTAAAGTTGAAATATATAAGGTTCAATTTAAATACGCAGCTGGAGTCAGAGAGGAACTCCGCAAATAGGAACAAGAACCCAATTATACATCGCGGTGGCTCCAAATCATTTCAACATCATCGTGAGGATCTGGTAAATTTATTAAATGCAATTATAAATAGTTATTAACTTATGTAATTTTTTATAAACAACAATAATACGTACTAATTATTTTAGGAAAGAGAGCGCGGTGGTTCCGTCTCCTATATGGACATATTTGCTCATACTTATGCCACCAAGCAAACAAACGAAGATGGCTCAATATCTTACGCATGGAGTGACGATAAAGCAAGCGAATCCTATGTAAGCGTGTTTTAAATTAGAAGTTATTATTGATCAATTTAATTAATTAGTTAAAAAGAATAATTAAAATAATGTTGTGCGACTTTCAATTATATTTTATTTTCTATTGTAGGAAAAATTTGCAAAAGCAGGAGCATATATGTTAGAGGGATTAGGACGAAATTCGTTGACCACTGATAAGGAGGATGTGATTTTTGAGTCTATCATGGAACCCACATCGCGAAATAGGTGTTATGGCTTTGAGAATCAAGTAATAATTTCTAAAAATTTACTTACTTATAAGTTTAAACCAACAATCAGAAAAGGTTATCATAGAAAACATAAATCATTAACAAATGATTATGCTTTACTTATTTGATCCTTCTTAATTTACACTAGCCACTAAAATACATTTATGATTTTTTGACATATCTCTTGATTATCTACAGGCTAGGTCCTCGTAGAAAGCATATCAAAAAGCTCAGGAAAAAGAAGAGATCACGAGGCTTAGAGCTATGATCGTGGAGCTGCAGGAGAAAGACCATAGTCATGATGTGGAGATGGCGCAGTTGAACCAGCGCTTGGCTGTGGTGTACCAGCATGGGTCATTTCCTTCATCGGGTGGTTCCAGACCTAACGATGAGTGTTGATGGGTATGTTACTTTGCATTTATGTTTGGAAATTTTGAAAATGATGTGGATATGGTTGATACATTTTGACGCTATGTTGGATGATATGTTGGTTTGTTTTGACATGTTCGATGTTGATTGTATATATTGGATGTTGGATGTTGATTATTTAGTGTATTGTTTGTTTGTTTTGTTTTAAGTATTGAATTGGTGGGGATTGAGTTGCATATTGGATATAAGCTGATTATGCGTTGCTTGAGTTTGGATATTGGATATATGCGAAATTGAGTTTTGATATGTATGTATAGTACAGGAATCGAATGGCTGTAGGAATAACAAAATTTACCCATATTTTCCGACGGTTTTCGACGGCTCTAGGGAATGTTTAGACGCCACATGGGCACCAAAAAGCATCACAAAACCATTGGAAAGTGCCGTGAGTAGCCATCGCTAAAAAGTCGTCGATACCGTCGCCAACCGAAGGAAAGCATGTATGCCATAGCGACGACTTTTACGACGGCTAGCGACGGCCGCCGATGGCTAGCAGCCGTCGGAAATGACTGTTGTTTTAGTCGTGTATTGATGTGCACGTAAATGTGCATATATTTACATCCATATTTTATCTCTTTTTATTTAAATAAACGTCATATTTGGGCATTGGTACATGTTAAAACCAAAATTCAATTATTTTCAAACCATCATATTTTCATCTTCATTCAGGGGCAAAATGGTCATTTTTGTGCATGTGTAAATTTGAGAATTTTTACTTGGACATTTTTGATGATTTTTATTGGAATTTGGATGCATATGGAAGAGGCTTATATGAAGATACATGCATGCACAAATGAATACAAAGGAAAGAAGAGGGAAATAATTCAAAGTGAAGATCATGGAGTACCCCACCTACCCACCTACCTTAATGTACAAATTAGAGGCTAATGAACATGCTTATGGAATTAATGGCTTCATGTACACTTAAATGATGATTAGTAGAAGCTAATGATTACTTGGCCTCTATATTTCCTAAGGGGTATTTTGGGAAGCACCCTAAAAATAGAATTAGGGTTTTATGCATGTATAAATAACCCTCTTATGTACATGAATCTATCATCTACTCTTTCATATTAGTTAGGAAATGAAAAATACAAGTTGTAATGGCAATGGTCTATGAAATAAAAATGGCTTCCAAGCCTCTTTTTCCTCTCTTTTCTACATGCTTTTCTTTGTTTTTATGTTAACGCTTATTTATATGCTCTCTTTCTTTTCTTTGTTAGTAGGTTAGTTTTACATTAATGCAAGTAGTGTAGCTTAATTCATTTTGTTGTAAGTAGTTTAATTACATTCTCTTCTTTGCTATTTTTCTATTTTCTTCTCTTTTTAATGTTGAAATTTACATGTGTTGCTTCAATGCCACAAATGAGTAGCTAAACCCCTTCAATTTAGGGGTAATGGAGCTCTCAAATATTATGTAATTTCAACATTTTATGATTTATGATCTCATTTGGTTTATGCTTCATGAAGTGAGTTTTGATGCAAGTATATACAAGTGGGTTTGATAGCTTATATTTCTTATGCAAATGAGCTATTCTTATTCAACATAAACACAATTTGCATCATCATTTGCTAATCCATTTTTTATTGTGAAATTAAAGTAAAAATGAAATTTGATGATCTATATTACTAATTACAATAGTAAATAGATCATACTTAAAATAGCTTTTGCTTTGGCTTCATTTTCTTGAGAATTATAAGTGGTTTATTTGTTGTATTATAGTTTGATGGCTTGAGTTATGTTAATTAATAACATAAACAAACCATACTTATGATAAATACAACAATATTTCACTTAATATCAAAGCTAGAGATCACAAATTGTTTGTTTGTTGATTTACAAAAATATGAGAGTAGATTTGCCTCTAAATTGTTCTCTAATTCAATAGTTTTAAATCAAATTTAACTCTAGTTTTAGCTTCATTTTTAGTTAACAATTTCTCCTCCATTTGGTCTAATTTGATTGAATAGATTTTTAAACTCTATCAATTCCCCGCGGATCGACCCGTATTCGCCACGTACTACAAGTGTACGCCGTGCGCTTGCGGTTATTTTATTTCTAAATTTGTTCGATGGTTTTCTAAACCGATAGAAAATCCATCGTCGAACAAGTTTTTGGCGCCGTTGCCGGGGAATTTGTTTTTGATTTTATTTTTCTATTCTTCGAATTAGTTAGTTTGATTTTTTGTGTGTTTTTGTTTTGTGTGTGTGAGCATTTAAAAAGAAAAAAGAAAAAAACTTTGTGTGTGTTGTTTGATTTTAGCTTTCAATTTGTTGTGTGCTTGTTGTTCTCTTTTCATTTTGCATTTGCATCCCTTCAATTAAAAAAAAGACAATCACAATTTCAAAACAAATTTTTCTTTATTATTTTCCATTTTCAATTACATTTGCATTCAAATTTCTACATTTACAATTCACCGTTGCATTGACTGTTTTACATTCACTGTTGCATTGTATACATTCACTGTTTTTCCTCTGACATTTGCATATACATTTGTTACATTACTATACAGTCACATTCCACAGCCTCTTCACCTCTGGCCAAAACTCCTCTCATCACACTCTGCCATAATGAACTCCTCTGACATACACATATACATCAACTTCCCACAAACAATCACCAAACTGTCATTATTTCACATTGCCATCCCCACGTCAAGCTACTGCTTCTACAGACAATCACAAATTCATTACCACTTCCACTACTGCTTCAACCCATCACCATTGTCCACACTTCTTCATAACAACAGAACCAAGTCAAAACCATTCCGCGACTTCACCTGAAATCGCGAGTCCCAGAACAGTTCACCACTACTCAACCCACACATCAGGCTATCCACTACTACTTGCAAACTGCCTCAACAAACATCACTTCACTACGGACAGGATCCCACTTCTCCACATATAAACAACTTTCTGCCAACCATTCACTTCCCAACATCATACAACTCACAAACCATTTCTTCACATTGCTGCTTCACCAAACTACTACATCAAATACACTTCCTTCACTTATTACTGCCTCTACATATCCACAACCACCCCTGACTGTCACTGCTACCATACCAGACCTCACTATCATCCAACAACCTTATCTCAGTCAACCAAATTACCCGACAACCTCTTGACATTCAACCAACTCCTTTGATCACTGCCTTGTCAAACAATACAACATCGGCAATTAAAAATCCCCAGAAACAATCTCCATACCCATCAACCTCCTCCCTATTCCACAATAACCATCACAACTCCATATTTACAACCAACTGCAACCGAGCCTGAACCAAACAACAACCATAAACCATAAACCTTACCATATCAAAACAAAATCCTACTGCCTTCATCCATTCAACCTTCTCAATCCCACTGACTTCACATTTACCAAGCACATAAACATCACCAGCAATTTCCACTTCAAACAGTCGGCATACTGTTCAACAACAATTGTTGTCACTTCAATCAGAACCAATATCTCATCATCACCATATCATTGCTGTTCGACAACCATCAGCGAACAAAGTTGTTGTTTGGCAGACCAATCAACAACCGCACCCAAATCGAACATCCTCCTCAAATTGCAAACATTGCCGAACTCCAGCTTTACCCTCTCTTCAGTCTGCAAACTCTCCGAGCACCATCCCCTCAAGTCAACAACTTCAACTACCACACTTACCACTGCCACAACCAATTCCACAGAATCGACATCCCCTCTAACCAAATCGCCAATTCACCAATCAAGCAAAATCGAACAGCCGAATCAACACCGCAACCATCGCGAACCTGAGAAACAGCATCACTCGCCGCCTTCAATCCTTCAACCGCCTCCAAGTCCCTTCAATTCGCGATTCCTTTTCTTTTCTTTTTATTGATTTATTTACGTTCAGGTGATTCTGTTTGTAGTTGCTTTGAAGTGGTTTGGTTTGGTTGTGAATTCATTAGTGAAGAGGGCCAGGCTGTGTCTATATGTTAGTTTACCTTTCTCTATTTCATTTTTTTGTTATCTCTGAAAAAAAAAACAAGTTTCATTTTGTTTTGTTCTAGTTTTTTTTTCGCTAAAAAAATCCTTTGTTTTTGAATTGTTTAGAATATTTGAGTAGTTGTTTTCTTTTATAAAAAAAATTTCAATTTATTTTAATTTGTTTTGTTTTGCTTTGGTTTTATTCTATAAAAAAACAGTTGTATATATCTTGCTTTTATTTTCAGGCTGCCAAAGCAGAAAATAAAGAAGAATCACTTTGCCTGCTTGCTTAAATAAAATATCGCCGCTTAAAAATAAAATTGCTAATAATTCTGCACGCTCTGGTATCGTTCTTTCATCCTTTGTTTTTATTTCAATTGCATTGTTGGTTGCTTGCATTTGCATTTATATATTTAAAAAAAATTCAAAATCCAAAAAGAAAAACAAACTTCATTTTAGTTGCATTGTAAATTCACGTTTAATTTTTGTTTTGCATTCATCTCATCTTGTTTTTCTTTTCTAAGGGCAATACCCCAATTCACATAAGGTGAGGGATTTCATCACCCTTTTCTTAGCCCATAAACGCATTTCATCGTAGAATTTGACTAATAATAAAGGTTAGACATTCGACTTAAGGGTGTCGCGAGCTCACTTAGGGCTTAATTGTATCTTCACAATTGTTTTCTTTGAAAATTTTTATTTCTTGGTGTCTAGGCTACGGCAGAGTAATAACCAGTTATAAAAATTACGGTGATACGTAAATATTATACTAGTTGTTCCTCTGAAGGTACTTAAACCTTCGGCTGCATTGCTATGGTGATTCGTGGTGCACCGATAACCCCTGCCCGTTACCTGGCTGAGAAATATTTTTGTTGATTTAAAACAAAGTGTGATTATACAATTTTGGGTTAGGAGCTACTAAGGACAGAAAATCTGTAATTAAGTCCTTTGCATTCATTTGGTTGCATTAGTTCATGCATATTAAAAAGAAAAAAAATCAAAAATCCAAAAAAATCGTAAATTTTACTTGACTTAGTTTTTAATCTAATTTTTTTTTCCTTTTCTTTGATAATTTTCAATCAAAAAAAAAATCCAAAAAAAAATATAAAGTCTTTTCAAAAAGAAAAAAAAAATTAAAAATTCAATAACAAAATTTTTTTTTTGAAAATTCTAAAACAAAAATAAAAATCAAATTTCATTTTCTAAAAACAAAAAAATCCTTTTGGTAAATATTTGAAAATTCAAAAACAAAAAAAAATTTACAAAAACAAAAAAAAAATTTGAAAAAACAAAAACAAAACAAAAATCATATTTCTCTTTTGAAAATAAATTTCACTTGGTAAATATTTTTCTTCCTTTAAAAAAACAAAAACAAAAACAAGTTTTCACTTCGTTTTCAAATCTTCTTTCATTCTCTAAACTCGTTTCTAACTTCTTTCTCTTCTCGAATTTCACTTGTGCATGAGTACTTGGACTCGTGACACAATAATAGATCGTTGGACTCGCGACCCAACTACTAATCTTCTAACTCGAACAGACGATCCTCCCGAAATGGCGAACGAAAACGCCCCTCGAATTCTTATGGATAGAATCTTTCCCGATAGAGTTTCTATTCCATCTTGCATCACGTTACCCGCCCCTACGGGTAACCATTTTGAAATTCACTCGAACCATATTGCCACACTTCTGAAATTTGGCAATTTCGAACACGATGACCCCTACATCTTTTTGACTAAATTCGAACAAGTTTGTGCAACCATTAAACCCCGACAACTTTCCGATGACGGAATCAAACTTCGATTAATCCCATTCGCTCTTACGAATTACGCTGAAAAATGGTTGTACAGCTTACCATCGAACTCAATTAAAACGTGGGAAGAATTCGTAAAAGCTTTCTTAAAAAAGTTCTACCCTTTGGAAAAAACAAGTATAATCCGAAACGAAATTTTAGATTTTCATCAATTCAAGGGAGAACCATTTGGAAAATATTTTGAAAGATTCAAAGATATTTTGATAAAATGTCCACACCATAACTTCAAAAAATGGATGATTTGCCAAATCTTATATGATGGACTCGAAAATAGCTCACGAACCATGCTCAAATCAATGTGCCAAGGAAACTTTCTTGCCCAACATCACGACGTTGCTTGGGAATTTCTTGAAAACCTCACCGAAAAATCATCCCAATGGGAATGTTTGAACGAAAAATCAATCTACTCACGATCGAGCTCACACTCGATAGGATCTTCTATTGCTTTGGAAGCTAAGATCGACGCAATGATTAAAAAATTCGATAACGTTTTATCATCGAATCAAATGAACCAAGCTTCCCAACCGATGTGTTATAAATGCAACGATTCTAATCATATAGCCGATCAGTGTCCCAATTCTTTCGAACAAATCAATGCTTTCAATAAAGCCAAAAACGACCCGTTTTCTCCAACGTACAACCTTGGTTGGAGAAATCATCCAAATTTTGCGTGGAACCAAAACAATCCCAACACAAATCTGATTCGTCCTAATTTTCAAGCATTCCCGAATAATGCTTCGAATCCTCCCTTTCATCCCAACAATTTTCAACAAAACTTTGCGGGTCTGTCTCATAATCAACCGCGACAATCAAATTTTCAACCAAATTCTGCTCATCCTCCCCAAGATAATAAACGTTTAACTTCACTTGAGAAAACTCTTGAAATGTTGGCTAAAGCAACTACTCAAAGCCTTCAATCAAACAGCAATTTGCAAAATTTATTGACCTCATATATGCAAAACACAAACCAATCGATTGCAAAACTCGAAATGCAAATGAGTTAATTAGCCACGTCTGTAAGTGAACGCGAACGAGGAACATTCCCAAGCCAGCCCCTTCCAAATCCTAGAAATCAAAACACAAATTCAAATCAAGCCCATGTTGTTCAAGATAGCAATGTCACCCAATTGAATGCTATCACAACTTTACGTTCCAATAAACAAATCGATAATCAAGTCGTTAATCCAAACGATTTAACGGAAACCTCTCTCGACACTTCTAAAACAACGAACGAATCTGAACAGAACGTGGAGCCAAACGTTGAATCGAATGCTAATCAAAATTCTTCTTCTTCTACTCGAATAGAACCGCCTACCGAGTATTGTATCCCATTTCCACATCGTCTTCGACTAAAGAAACACTCGGACCAAATGGAAAAGATGTTGGAAATTTTGAAACAAGTCAAAGTTAACATTCCGCTTCTCGACATTGTTCAACAAGTCCCCACTTACGCAAAATTTCTTAAGGACTTGTGTACCCAAAAGCGACATACTCAAGTGCCCAAAAAAGTCTTCTTAGCCGCCAATTTGAGTGCAGTTTTGTCCCAATCCATGCCCATTAAATACAAAGATCCTGGCTGCCCTACGATTTCGTGCACAATTGGAGATAAGACGATTAACAAATGCTTGATAGACTTAGTTGTGACTGTCAACTTGATTCCATACTCCGTGTACGAACAATTAGGCTTAGGTGAGCTCAAACCCACAAAAGTAACGCTTCAATTCGTCGATCGTTCCATTAAGAAGCCCGTGGGAGAAATCGAAGACGTGCTCATTAGAGTAGGGCAATTCATATTCCCCGTTGATTTTATCATTCTCGAAACACCACCAGTGTCAAATCCCACGAGTCAAATTCCATTGATTTTAGGCCGACCATTCTTAGCTACCTCGAACGCCTTTATCAACTGTCGTAACGGATCGATGAAAATCTATTTTGGAAACATGACTTTGGATCTCAACATTTTCAATATTGAAAACCAATCGAACGAACCTCATGACCAAACGTTGGAAGTTAGTGCCATTCACGAAAATTTCGAAAACAAGACTCTTGATCTTAACGATGAACGCGACGCCGAGTACGAAAAATTGTTTCACGAAATTCCCAATGAGATTGAATACACTCTTCCTTTTGAATCGCTTCTAGTTGAGTCCGAATCTCAACCCAATTCTTTGATCGAGAAACTCCCAAAGTTGGACCTCAAACCACTTCCCGATCACCTTAAGTACGCATACTTAGGTGAAAACGAAACTTGTCCTGTCATCATTTCTAACGATCTTTCTCTTGACCAAGAAACTTCTCTTCTTTCTATTCTTTGGAAAACAAGGAAGCGATGGGATGGTCGATCTTCGATATAAAGGGAATCAGCCCTGCTATTGTTCAACATCGCATCCATTTAACCGACGATGCCAAGCCTATTCGTGATGCGCAACGAAGGCTTAATCCAAAAATGAAAGATGCAGTGCAAGATGAAATTCTTAAACTTCTTGACAACGGAATCATTTACCCAATCTCCGATAGTTCATGGGTTAGCCCAATTCACGTTGTACCGAAAAAGTCTGGGCTAACCATTGTCAAGAACGATTCAAATGAGCTTATTCCAACTCGTACTCAAACGGGTTGGCGTGTTTGCATTGACTATCGAAAACTAAATGCCGCAACACGAAAAGATCACTTACCTCTTCCTTTCATTGACCAAATGCCCGAACGTTTAGCCGGCCACAAATTTTACTGCTTCCTTGATGGTTATTCCGGCTATAAACAAATTCCCATCGCTCCCGAAGATCAAGAGAAAACGACTTTCATGTGTCCATTTGGTACCTTTGCTTATCGATGTATGCCATTCGGACTTTGTAACGCTCCTACGACTTTCCAACGATGCATGGTTGGAATCTTTTCCGACATGATTGAACGCTTTCTAGAAGTTTTTATGGACGATTTCTCAATCTTTGGCGATTCTTTTTCCCAATGTTTACATCATCTCGAATTGGTTCTAAATCGATGTAAAGAAAAACATTTGACTTTGAATTGGGAAAAATGCCACTTTATGGTCAAATAAGGAATAGTCCTTGGACATATCATCTCAAATATAGGCATTGAGGTAGATAAAGCGAAAATCGAGGTTATTGCAAATCTACCCATTCCCAAAACTGTTAAGGACATTTGATCATTTCTTGGACACGTTGGCTTTTACCGACGCTTTGTGAAAGAATTTAGCAAAATCGCTCGTCCTTTGACTACTCTTCTTGGAAAAGATGTTCCTTTCGATTTTAACTCTGATTGTATCTCTTCTTTTGAACGTCTTAAGAACGAACTCATTTATGCTCCAATCATTAATGCGCCCAATTGGGATCTTCCTTTCGAAATAATGTGTGATGCTTCAAACTTTGCCGTTGGTGCTTTCTTAGGACAACACATCAACAAGATCCTTCACGTCATTTATTACGCGAGTATGACTTTGAACGACGCGCAACTCAACTATATAACAACCGAAAAAGAGCTTCTAGCTGTCGTTTTTGCTCTCGAAAAATTCCAACAATACTTGATAGGGTTACACATTACTGTGTACATGGACCACTCTGTTCGATATCTCTTCGCTAAAAAGGATGCCAAATCCTGCTTGATTCGTTGGATCCTTTTACTTCAAGAATTTGACCTTACAATTAAAGACAAAAAAGGATCCGATAACGTCATAGCCGATCACTTGTCTCGTCTTCCGAATGCACCATCTTCTTTGCCAATCAATGAAAACTTCCCCGATGAACAACTCCTTTCAATTTCTATCGACCCATGGTACGCTGATATAGTGAACTACTTAGTCACTAAAGAAACTCCCTCATCTTGGTCCAAACAGGATAAATACAAATTCATGTCCTAAGTGAAATATTTCTATTGGGACGATCCATACTTGTTCAAATATTATCCCAACCAAATCATCCGACGTTGCATTCCGGATAATGAGATAAGGAGTGTTCTTTCGTATTGCCACGATCAAGCATGCGGTGGACATTTCGGTCCTCGAAAAACTGCAGAAAAAGTGCTTCAGTGTGGATTCTATTGGCCTTCTCTTTTCAAAGACTCATTCGAATTTTGCAAAACTTGCGATCGATGTCAAATGCTTGGACGAATTTATCGACGAGATATGATGTCATTAAACCCCATTCGTACAATCGAAATCTTTGATGTTTGGGGTATCGACTTTATGGGACCTTTTCCCAATTCTTTTGGAAACTTGTATATCCTTCTCGCTGTCGATTACATTTCAAAATGGGTCGAAGCCGTTCCTTGCAAAACCAACGACCATAAAATTGTTGTGAAATTTCTCAAAGAAAACACCTTTTCGAGGTTTGGCACACCTCACACAATAATAAGTGATAATGGGACTCATTTTTGCAACCGTTCTTTTGAAACTTTAATGAAAAAATACTCGATAACCCACAAGTTATCCACTCTGTATCATCCTCAGACTTGTGGCCAAGTTGAAGTTTCAAATCGACAAATAAAACAAATCTTGGAGAAAACTGTCAATAAAAATCGAAAAGATTGGTTTTAGAAATTGACCGACGCGCTTTGGGCTTACCGTACTGCTTTTAAAACTAACCTTGGGATGTCCCCATTTCGTTTAGTTTACGGTAAAGCTTTCCATTTACCCATTGAAATCGAACACAAAGCGCTGTGGGAAATAAAGAACTTAAACTTTGATCTTGAGAAAGCTGGCGAAAACCGAAAACTACAACTCAACGAACTAGAAGAACTTAGGAACGACGCGTATGAAAATGAGAAAATTTACAAAGAAAAAACCAAAGTTTTTCATGACAAGTCAATCCTAAGGAAAACGTTTTCGCCTAACCAAAAAGTTCTTTTATATGACCCAAGACTTCATTTATTCCCTGGGAAACTTAAATCTAGATGGACAAGACCATTTGTGGTATGAACTGTATTTCCACATGGTGCCATAGAAATAGAAAACCCCAGGGATGGATCGATTTTCAAAGTCAACGGCCGTCGTTTAAAACCTTTCTTGGAATTGCCCGGTAACCAAGAGGAGGAGCTCATGATCCTTCATGAGCCGAGCTACGTCTAGTAAGAATGTTAACCCTCTTTTGTAAATATGTACGTATTTTCCCCGCTACACTCATTATATCGTGCATTGATTGTGAGGACACTGTCAAAATTAAGTGTGGGGGAGTCTCATTTTCATTTTTTTTTCATGGCATTTTTGAATTTTCATTTTTCTTTTAACTTAAAAAAAATCTCAAAATTTCAAAATCTCAAAAACATTTTCTTTTTAGCATTTTGATTTATTTTGAGGAAACACTATGGGATAAGTATAAGTTTTGGTTAATAAATTGAAATTTTTTAAAATTTATTTGTCTTAACAAAAATAAAAATGAAGTTTGATTACAAATAACAATGGTTTAACTAGTATATAGGAAGGTTCATATGTGTTAATTATGAAGTATGTTCTAATTGAAAATCTTTGTTTAAAAAAAATGGTAAATTTAAAGTAAAGGATATAATATTTTTATCTTCTTAGTTAAATGGTGCTAAGATGATTTTGCAAAACTCTCTCTTTCTAAAAAAAATAAAAAAAAGAAAAAAAACATTTGTGTATATGTATATATATATTTTTAACACCTATAGTCATGTGTTCACACTCGTGTGTTCACTCGCCATGCTCTGTACCCTTCTCACGTAAGCCCGAAAGGCAATGCATGATCGGTATATCTGGCCTCAATTTACCTGAGTTAGGCACATGTAAATATTGTTAATATCAATAAAATTTTCAAATAAGAGAGAGTAAGCAATTGAAATCCAAGCACTATTTTTATTTATTTGATTTAACTTGTTATTGAAAAGAAATGAGAATACCACTTTGGCAAACTTTGATAATCAACTAAGGATTCATTTCATAAATACATTGTGTTATCAACCAAAACAATGAGTTAAACTATTGTCTATTTGCTATGTTAACTTGATTTTTGTTCGAAGTTTTGACGAGTGAATGACTTAAATTTTCAAGACAATGACCAAAACCTATATTTAACTTATGAGTGTCGAAATGAAAGTGAATCCTTCATTTGTAAATATTTTCAAAAACTTGCATTCATTCCATTGTAAATAAATCTTGCATTTTGTAAATATTTTCATTTTGCATTTGGATTTTGTGGGTAGTATCCGCTTAAAACCCTCACGAGACAACACTCGTCCTACTGGGGACACCCAGAGGTTTAACGGCTTGTTGCATACGCTTAATGCAATCGTGCTCCCTATGAAAACAGATTTATCTTAGTTTTCCTTTATTCGAGGACGAATAAAAAGATAAGTGTGGGGGTATTTGATGTGCACTTAAATGTGCATATATATACATCCATATTTTATATCTTTTTATTTAAATAAACATCATATTTGGGCATTTTACATGTTAAAACCAAAATTCAATTATTTTCAAACCATCATATTTTCATCTTCATTCAGGGGAAAAATGGTCATTTTTGTGCATGTGTAAATTTGAGAATTTTTACTTGGACATTTTTGGTGCTTTTTATAGGAATTTGGATGCATATGGAAGAGGCTTATATGAAGATACATGCATGCACAAATGAATACAAAGGAAAGAAGAGGGAAATAATTCAAAGTGAAGATCATGGATTACCCCACCTACCCACCTACCTTAATGTAAAAATTAGAGATTAATGAACATGCTTGTGGAATTAATGGCTTCATGTACACTTAAATGATGATTAGTAGAAGCTAATGATTACTTGGCCTCCACACTTCCTAAGGGGTATTTTGGGAAGCACCCTAAAAATAGAATTAGGGTTTTATGCATGTATAAATAGCCCTCTTATGTACATGAATCTATCATCTACTCTTTCATATTAGTTAGGAAATGAAAAATACAAGTTGTAATGGCAATGTTCTATGAAATAAAAATGGCTTCCAAGCCTCATTTTCCTCTCTTTTCTACATGCTTTTCTTTGTTTTTTATGTTAATGCTTATTTCTATGCTCTCTTTCTTTTCCTTGTTAGTAGATTAGTTTTACATTAATGCAAGTAGTGTAGCTTAATTCATTTTTTTGCAAGTTGTTTAATTACATTCTCTTATTTTCTATTTTTCTATTTTCTTCTCTTTTTAATGTTGAAATTTACTTGTGTTGCTTCAATGCCACAAATGAGTAGCTAAACCCCTTCAATTTAGGGGTAATGAAGCTCTCAAATATTATGTAATTTCAACATTTTATGATTGATGATCTCATTTGGTTTATGCTTCATGAAGTGAGTTTTGATGCAAGTTTATACAAGTGGGTTTGATAGCTTATATTGCTTATGCAAATGAGCTATTCTTATTCAACATAAAGACAATTTGCATCATCATTTTCTAATCCAGTTTTGATTATGAAATTAAAGTAAAAATGAAATTTGATGATCTATATTACTAGTTACAATAGTAAATAGATCATACTTAAAATAGTTTTTGCTTTGGCTTCATTTTCATGAGAATTATAAGTGGTTTATTTGTTGTATTATAGTTTGATGGTTTGAGTTATGTTAATTAATAACATAAACAAACCATACTTATATAAATACAACAATATTTCACTTAATATCAAAGCTAGAGATCACAAATTGTTTGTTTGTTGATTTACAAAAATATGAGAGTGGATTTGCCTCTAAATTGTTCTCTAGTTCAATAGTTTTTAAATCAAATTTTAACTCTAGTTTTAGCTTCATTTTTAGTTAATAATTTCTCCTCCATTTGGTCTAATTTGATTGAATAGATCTTTAAACTCTACCAATTCCCTACGGATTGACCCGTATTCGCTACGTACTACAAGTGTACGCCGTGCGCTTGCGGTTATTTTATTTCTAAATTCGTTCGATGGTTTTCTAAACCGATAGAAAATCCGTCATCGAACATGTATTTTACATTGAATTTCATTGTTGAAATTACTTATATAACAATTTTATGTCAAATCTAATTTAATGGAAATAAAATATATTACATACATCTGTATGCGTTAGGGGTGAGCATGCATGAATATGGAAAATAAAATCAAATTAGTGTAACGACCCCATCGCTATACCCATATTATTAAACAACATTATAAATAATGTCGTCTAATAACATGGAGAATACAGCTTGTTAAGGGCAACCAAATGTGAATATATCTTTAAATTAACACTGCCAATGCATATGTACTAATTTTCTAAATCTCTGGAATAAAATTTAACGTGTGTAGTCTCAGTCTAAGGTAATAAACACATCGATTTCGCAAAATCAGGACAGTGTAGCATCTAAAACAATAATCACAGATCACGATGGAATAATAAATATCATATACTTATACCAACTGTGAATCTACAAAATATAGTACTAGACCCACATAATATACATCAAATACAAGACATTATCTCAAAATGTACATCTCATATACAAACACAAAATCCTACACGGGGGAAACTTAAAGTAAATTGGTTTGTCTCCCAACTAGCACACCTGTCTAAAAGTCTACATGTCTTGAAACCTGAAAAGTCTTGGCCTGATCTGATTATTATAAAATAAACGGGCCAGACTATCTTTAAATATCAAAAAGGTAAGAGCAAGTTATAACACAGTAACATATGACATATAAAATAATGAAACGACCCAGAATTTCAGTCATTTGGAATATTTAATTGATTTTAAATATTAAAAAGTAATTTTATATGTTAAATAACTTAAATTTCAAATATAGAAATTTATTTGATAATTAAATTATTGAATTTAATATATGGAATTGCTTAAATAATCAAATCCTGAATTTAATGTGAATATAAATGATTTTGAAAGTTGATTTAAATTCTATTTAAATAAGAATGAAGATAGTAAACTTGTAATTTAGAATTAAAAGTGATTAATATGGTTTTTATAATAATTCATTTTAATTAATGTGTAAAAAAGCCTTTCGGGGCACTATCGCGGATTTTGACGAAACTAGTTTCGTTGGATCCGTAATAGTGAGTTATCATACGCTGACAATTTTCAGGCCGATTGGATGTATCATGTGGTCGTACGAATTTGAAATGCTTTGAAACTAATTTCACGAATTTTTATAGTATAATTGGATTTGAAAAGCTAACTCCTGCAAACGATCGAATAAGGCCTCGAGACCAGTTCCGTTGTGCTCGGAATAGAGGTATTACATAGGAACGTCGGGCGGCACGCCTCTTTTGGAGTTCGAGATTTTCGAACGTTTAAAGCTAGATATTTTCTAATTAAAATAATATATATACTATTTTATAACCATAATTTTAGCCCATACCCATGTTCTCACCATACTCTCCCCTCGTCCACACTGTTCAAACCTTACTTCCTCTTTGTAACGACCCAATATTTTCAACCATTCGCATCCACACATGTCGGATTTGAATTGCTCAAAATATCGCGTTGTAAATAAAAATTTTGCAAACTCATCATATACAGTTAATAAATAATCACAGATCACAGACACAGAGAAATATAATGCAGCGGAAACAAAGAAATAGTAGTTCATGAAGCTACTATATAAATACATCAGAGTTAAGTAAGATACAATAGGAATACCAAGATACAACAGGAGTGACAGTATGATAATCAGGTACAGCTCAGAATACAACTGGAATCAACTGGATAATAAAATGAATAGATATCTGGTTCTTCAAAGCAAAACTCCAGCTCCAAAGGTGAGTCTCTAATGCTGTATCACTCAGTCTGACCCGAGCGTAAAGCAAACACAAAACACTCGAGTCAGGACATACATACTTATACAATGTAAACCAACTCAAGTGAACTGTAATAAAGGTACAAGTAACTTAAAGAATGCTTGGGATCGCCCATTCTTTAAGGATCCGTTAAACTATCTACTATGTAGTAATATTCGCTATTATAATAATGTCTAATATAAAATAAACATACTTTTTAATAGCATCAAGGGGTTACCCATATAGCCCTTAACACGTAATAGTCTCATAAGTCTATCCAGTATTAGCATACTCCCAAAATGGGGGCTACCCTCGATACTCCACAGGCTATGGGAGAAATCACAACTCGTAGTAAAGCTCGATATGGTAGGTGACACGACACACAAAGCAATGCCAGGGTAGATATACCAATTACGCACATGGACTGATGGAAACGCATAGCAGCCACTACCGCTCCACCTCGGACAACACTCCCAAATCAAGGGGTGCACCCAAACAATCACAAAGTAATAGAATGGTATCGAAGAAGTGCGTTCGATAAGAGGTGCTACCTCAGTGGTCCGAGATCGCTCCTGTTTTAGCAATCTTATGCCAACTCACGGGAGTTGGGTCCACGTATATACCTTTAGGACCGTCGCCACCATCCTACTTCATTCTGGAAACTCCACCGCGTACACAGTTGTTAAAGTGGTTTTCGGTATCGACAGAGAGTATGTCCATATCCGATCCCGGTCTCTTTAACAACCAATCGTTATTATAACCGGTGGTTATAATTTTAAAATAATATTTTATACTTCAAAATAGAATATCATTTCAAATCCACAACTTTCTCAAAATAAAGATTAAATCAATTCCAAACCATTTCAATATATTTAAAATATCATATCATTTCAAAACTTCATTTCAAATCAATTCAATATATCAAAATATCACATCTTTCCAAAACTTCATTTCAAATCATTTAGTATATCAAAATATCATATCCTTTCAAAACTTCATTTCAAATCATTTAATATATCAAAATATCATATCTTTTCAAAACTTCATTATCAAATCATCATTTGAGTTCAAATTCAAATATTCAACTTTAAATACCTTTTAAATTCAAAGATATCATTCATTTATTATCATTTCATGTCACCTTTTAAATAGATTATATTTCAATCAAAATAATTCATCTAAACCATTTAAAAGAGTAATTATTATACTTTCAAAACAAGTGTTCAATTTCCAAAGTTTTAAACTATTCTGAGTTCATTTACTAAGTTAAAAACCATAAACATTGAAATTTCAGCCTTTCACAGCATTCAGAAAAACCGTTATAAGTTATTCTTGAAAACATTTTTAATTTAGCAAAGACAGCATTTTCAAATTGCTGTTAAATCTCAGTTTAGTTGCAATTTAGTTTAAAACAGCAAAGACAGCATTTCCAGAAATGCTGTAATAGCTCAGGTTTCAAATTAAAGGTTTTAATTAAATTCAGCAAAGACAGCAGACCACTACAGCATTTACAGAACTGCTGTAATAGGCCTTTCTTAAGTTTTTAGCCTTTTAATTTACTACAGCAATTACAGCATTTCAAAACTGCTGTAATAGCCTCTTTATAAAGCTTTTAGTTTATTTACAGAAACCATAACATTTCTGAATGCTATTAAAAGTATTTTCCAGATTTTGGTGTATTTCGAGCAAATAATAAATTTCAATTTAAACCATTTAAACATTATAAAAATCATATTTTTAATATTCAAAATTGTTCATAAAAAAAATACTCTTTTAAACTTATGATTTTTATAAAGTAATTTTTACAATAAAATCCAACTTCCAATAAATCACTCATTAAATTCAAGTGTATAATTTTATTTTCTTCACATTTTTTTTACAAATAAACTTAACACTTATATTTTATTTCCATTTCACAAATTAAACTAAATTTTCTATTTTATTTAATTAACTTAAACCTTAAATAAAAACCAAATTCACATTTCCAAGTCAAGTTATATTTTAAAATTACACTTTTAAGCATTCATTTATTTAACCATTTTAATACATAAAAAACTCAATAACACTTTATTAAATCATTTAAATTCAAATTCAAATCAAATTATCATATTTACCATTTTCCAAATATAATTAAATTTCCTTTTTATTTGTATAACTTTAAATATCATTTTAAAACCAAAATTCCAAATTTCCAAACTTAAGTTATATTTCAAAAATTCACTTTTACCATTCATTTAAATTACATTTTTAACTTCTAGAAAAATCCAAATTTCTTTATTTAACATTAAAAATCCAATTTAAATCAAATTTTCATAATTTTACACTTTTAAAAATATTTAAAATATTCAAAATACTTTATAAAAATAACCACGGGCCTGTATATAGTTGTCTAACCTATGTCAAGTGATACAGATATGTATCATTTCAATCCGCAGTTTAAAAAGAAAAATCCAGGTTCTATCATTTCAAACCCGCAATCCCAAGTTAAAATAAAATAAATAAAAACTGTTCAGGCCTATCATTTCAGCCCATAACGATTTTTCCATATTCTAAAGTCCGTTCGGGTATGTATCATTTTGTAACGACCCGTAAATTTAACTGGTTTTAATAACGTCATTAATTGAAAGTTTGCGAAATTTTAAAAACGATAAAATTTTGAAAAATAAATTTGATATTTGAAATGCGTCTAGTTAAACATAGCAACTGGTAAATTTTCATCCGAAAATATGGAAGTTTATTTCGCGCGTAAATTTACTTCAATTTAATCAGTTAAAAAGCGATGAAAATAAAATGTTTTCAGAACCTAAATATTTTTACATAGAAAAATTCTAAATCATCTTCTGAGCAAACGTCATTTTTCGTTTTTCCAAATTCGGACTTCTTTAGCTCCGTCGATCTTATTTTTCTGCGTTTTTGCTGCATTTTCCGCTAGTAGAAAATTCGAATTTTATAATTCAATCATAACACTGATATCTATATGCCGTTTTGATCGTCTTGTCGTGCTGATCTCCGCAGTATATTCAATTGTAAATTTTGGAGTCCGTTGTGCGGCGTGATCTGCGAAACGCCTAGCGTATCGGTTCTGCAACTGAGTCTTTTGGGTTCCTACCCTTCCATGCCCTACCATGATAACCAACAGCTGTCAGCAATAAATGTCTTCGGCTATTCCCTATTTCTCATAAATTTTATATTGACCGTTGCTTGAACCCTGTTCACTTTCCTTCCTCATTTGCATTTCTAATTCCTACGTCAGTAAAGAAATGCATCTAACTTTTAATACAATCTCCTTTATTCTATTGTGAGCCAATTCCAAAGTTTCCTCTACAAACTTTCACCTATTCTCTATAGCTTACCTTTTCCCTTATGTTCTTTTTCACTTTTCCTCTACTTATTTCTTTTCATTTTGGTTTGCCTAGTTCTTCTCCTCACAGATCCAACTCCACCCATGCAAACATAGCTTCGTCCCTTAGCCTCCTTCTTTCCCCCTTCCTCCGACCGCCTTCCGACCCTCCACCAACCGCCATGGCCACCTACTCCACACAAAACCCACATCATCAAACTCCACTTTGCCACCAACGTCGGCAGCCCGACCTCGCCGTGCCCCCTGCTCCGCCTTCACCTGTGCTACCCACCACCGAACTCCGCCTTTACCTACCTTCACCGCCTCCCATGAATGGAACCCAAGCGCCTCCTCAACTCAACCGTGCTCAGCGCCCGTTCTTCTCTTCCTCCCCTTACCGCCATTGTCTATTTGAGGTACTGTATACATTTATAATATATGTTAAGTTATTTTATACAGTACAGTTTGTGTTGCAACCATATTATTTTATTCGACTGTTGTATTTGCAATTGTATGACTTTGTTCGAGTTGGGCTACATGCATTATATCTTTGTTTTATCCTAGATCTCTACATACTAAGTGTATATATTTGAAGAGTGGGTTTAAAATGTATTATATGTTTAGAAGTATATAAGTTTATAAAAAATATAAAGGTTACCTAAGCTTTTACCTAGGATTAATACACGGGTACATCAGTATTATAGATATTGCTTTAAAAATTTAATATATATAGTCATGTTGATTTCTTTGTTTTATATTCTTTGCATTCACAGTCTAACAGTGCTTCCCACTCACCTTGTTTCATGTTGCATATAAAATAAAATTTCTTCTTCGTGTTTGCGTATAAGCTGTTATGCACTATGTTCGTGCATATTATTTTTGTTAGTATTACACATTGTTTTAAGTATATATTGAGTGGTATATATATATATATATATATATTTGTTTACTATAAAGGGTAGTTCGCATATTTTGAAAGCATGCAGCAATCCACTTTGGCATTTTCCTCTTAAGTATTAATTTTGACTTTTTAGTAAATTTCAAATTAAAATATTTATATAAGTGTACGTAATATATATATGGGTTTATATTTGATCTATGGTATTGTGTAAAATTTATAACAAAATAGTTTGATTTTTAATGCTTGAGTGAGAATGATAATTTAGAAAATTTTATAATATTTTTTTACTTTATTTTTTTTATTTTTTTTTCTGAACAGCAGTTAGACTTCATGTTCACGATATCATATCTCACTTATGTTTTATCGGAATGGGTTTATTCTATTTTTAAAAAAGAGTCGTTACCTAGTTTGTGCCTGTCAAATTTCAGCAAAATCCGACATCGTTTGATTAGTGGTCGAGGATCTGGAAGTTAGACCCAGGCAGCTGTTCTTTTGTACTTGAATTTTTTTTACACTATTGCAAACACGACCTGAGTTCATGTTTGACGCATCGTATCTCTTCCGTCTTACGACGGAATACAGTGATTCCCTTTTTCTTTAAAAGATAAAGTTTCCTACTTTCCGTATATAAAATTTTAGCTTCATACGAGGTGGTTCAGTCCTCTGTTTCTTACCTGAAAGTCAGACCCAGAGGGGTTTTCAGACCTGAACATTTGACAGTCGCAACATGGCCTGAGTCTATGTTCGTGACATCGTAACTTTTCTCGTCTCTTGTCCAAATCAAGATATTCTTTTGCAGTTTGAAATACAAGTTTTAATCTTTATTCATACCAAATTTCAGACCATTTCGATCTCGGTAGCACATAGAATTATATTGTTAAACTTTGACGCATGACATGTTTTTTTTGTTGCTATGTTGAATGTTTTGATTTGATTTCGGCAATTCCTATTCAACAGCTTTGCTCGTCGATTCGTGCCAATCTAGTTTATTTCGGAAGTCGTGCTTGCAATTCGTAACTCAACTTCGTTGTCTATTCATATCTCTAGCCTCGAAAGGTGAGCAATCACTCACGATTAATGTTCTTTTATTTATTAAATTTGATTTCAATTGAAACGACAATTGAAATATGCTGCAGTTAGTTATTTACACTGTTTTATATGCTATTATCTGTATCAGTTCACATATGACATCTGACACCATTTTCTGTTTATTATTTATGCGATGATAATACAGTTTGGCTAACAATTGATTTATTGTTGATGTTTATATTAGACGTTAAATTGTTAATGTCAAGGTGATAAATAGTATGCAATTGAATTTGATATAGGATAGTTAAATTTGTATAATGTGACCCCTTTAAATGTTAAATAAATTGACACGTAGAAATAGTGTTAACTACACCTTGAACCATTGAATGTATGTTGTATAAATTGATATAGTATGAAATTGAATAGTGGATATCAAGTGAAAAATTGTATAAATATTTGTGTAATAATCTTTAATCTACATGAAATGATAGTGTAGATTCTAGAAATATTATATTAATTTGCACAAATAACAATGCGAATTAATACGATTATTTCGGGATTATTTGAATTGATTATTTGATTGTTGTTATTGCTTGTTTATTTACTTTGACACCATCCCAATTATCACACTGCAAGTTCCCTTTGCTATGCTTTGCTTTTGAATTGGAATGAAATCGGGTTGAAATGATAAATACCCAAATTGAACTTTGACCTAGGATAGAGAATTAAATAAAAACCCGATTGGTCAATAATTTGATTTCAAAATAAAATGAAGATTTTATTTGAATAAATAATATGGTTTTGAAACGAAGTTGGAAATTGAATTTTAATGAAATTTAAATGTGAATATTTAATAAACTGAAACCAAATATTTATAAAGAAATTGATGAAAGAATGTTGTTTAATTTAAGAAATGATTGAATTAAGTTTTGAAATTATTTAATAATTTAATGAGAGTGAATTATTTAATAATTAAATAAAATTGAATCCTTTGATAATTAAAATTGAACTTTTTAATTAGTGAAATTTATTTCTTTATTAATTGAGCTTTGAAATTGTAACTAAGTAAATGAATATGTGAAATTGAATTTCTTTATCAAGGAATGCAAATGTGATTTTTTGAAACTAATGTAAGACTTGTAATTTAAAGGGTTGATTTGTCGAAGTTAATTTAATTAAATTCGAAGTTTTGATATACTGAAGTTGAACTTAATTAATTGATTTAATGAATTGGAAATCAAATAGAAATTGTTTTGAATGATAAATTTAACTTAACGAATATTGAATGAAATCGATCAATGAATTTAAATTGATTTGAATGTTAAATTAAATTAATTTAAATGATTATGGAATGAAATTTATATATGAACTTGAATCAATATTTGAATTGTTTTAAATCAAATATTAAATTTGAATTATGAGACTTTGAAATGGTAATTTGGAAGTTTTGAAACGTAAGTTATGGAAATTGTTTTAGAAAGACAAATGAAATGTTGGTTTACAAATTCTAATTGAAATTGAAATTGATTTGGTTTTGAAATAAATAAACGACCAATCGATGTAATAATCACGAAAGTTATTAAAGAGACCGGAATCGGTTAGGACATACTCACTGTCTAAACCGAAAACCACATTAATAACTACACGCGGAGTGTGATCCAGAATGAAGTGGTTGGAATGATGTACGTGATGACTGAAGAAAGAGAACGATAATGGATAAGCCTTGACACTTGTGTCAAATTGGAAATGATTAAAACAGGAGCCGTGCCGGGCCAAATGGAGGCTAGCTACCTCGAGCGAACACACTTCTTCGAAAACTACTCATTACTTGTTGTCAATTGGTGCACCCTTGATTTTGGGAGTGTTGTGTCGCGGTGTTGCGATCGCTACGGCGATGCGTTCTCACCAGTCCGGATCAGGCAAACGGTAGTTTCACTACCTTGGGTATTGCCTCATGTGCCTTGTCATACTTGGATCCCTATATACGCGACCACTACGATTTGTTTTGTGTTATACCTATGGAGTACTCCCTGATATCCCACTAGTTTACGGTGGAGTTTACAGTGCTATATAGACTATAACTCTTATATAAAATGTGTTAAGGGGGATAATGGTAACGCCTTAACACTATTTTGATACTTTATATTACTGATAGGCATTATCTACTTATCGTACACTAGTATATAGTAGATAGTTTAACGGATCCTTAAAGGATGGTTATTCCAAAACATCCTTTGAGTTACTTGTATTTTAATTGCTATTTCACTTGAGTTGGATTTATTGATATAAGAATGTTAATCCTGACTCGAGTGTTCTATGTTTGGCTTTACGCTCGGGTCAGACTGAGTGTACCAGTATTCGAGACTCACCTTTGGAGTTGGAGCTTCGCTTGGAGATCCAGCTATCTATCCAGCTTTCAGATATCCAGTTGATTCCAGTGATTGTATTCTGATTCTTGTAATTGACTATTTTATTCGAGACATCTGTTGTACCTTATTTAACTCTGATATGTATATAGTAGCTTCATGAACTACTATCTTTTATTTCCGCTGCATTTATTACTCTGTGTCTGTGATCTGTGATTGTTTTATTTACTGTATATGTTCAGTTTTGCCAATTTAAATTAACAATTCGGTATTTTGAATCATTCAAGTCCGACATGTGCGGATGCGTATGGTCCAAAATAGTGGGTCGTTACACATTTCAACCCATAGTGAATCTAATCTACAGGGAACTTGCAGTGTGATAAACAGATATAAAATGAACAGTATACAATATATAACAGTAACAGATGAGATGACAAGTAAATTAACAGGTTTAACATCATATAATTAAATCATCACAGGCAGTTATAACATATCATAATATTCTACACATTCAATTATTGTCGCTTCACATTTGCATAAGTATAAATATCAGGTGAGATTTACTCACCTTTTACAAAGCTAGAGACCAAAACAACACACAAGCACGATTCCAAAGGCACGACAAGCACGATAGATTTGAATGGATGGAGAGCCTTGATAATGATCTTGTGTGCAACAATTAAACAAGGTAATATGAATATATATATATATATATGCAATACAAAGATTTAAATTGAAACAATACAGAAATTGGAATCAACAGAAGACATCACCTAGCTTTTAAATCGAATTTGCTTGCCTACAACCTCACATAGGCTCGGCCTTAAGGCTTTATTGGTTCGGCCTTGGATGTTTTCAGGTAGTAATGGTCAGGTTTGGATCTGAAATACATGGCTAAGTCAAGAATACAAATGGTCTTTGAAGTTACAATGGTGGAAGTGCAGAAGGCAAGGCAAAAGGAGGTGTTTTGATCAATGTTTTGGGCTCGGCCATGGGTGGTTTGGGCTTGGCCATTCAAGTTCAGGTCTGGTCAGTGGGTATGTGTATGGTCAGAGGTGGTATCAAGGTGGTGGTGGAGCAATAGGAGGTGGCCAAGGTCATCTAAGGTGATGGTGATGGTGATGAAGACTAGGTGGCTAGGCATGCTTTTTAAGGAGTTTTTGCATTGTTTTGTGGTGTTTTGTTCAAGGAATGGTCATGGCACTTTCAAGTCAGAGGAGAAGGTTTATTGGTCGTGGATTAGGTGGGGAAGGAAGCGGTGGTGGTGGTCGGAGGAGATGGTGGTGGCTAAGGCCGAGCAAGGCATGAAGAATCAAGGCAAAAATCAAGTAAAAGAATGGGAAAATGAAGAAGAAAAGTGAAAATGGAAGCCATTGCTTACCATAATTTTTTAGAAATAAAGAATGGCCGTGAGTCGTGATGAATAGAGAAGCTTTTCACGTGAAAAATCAATGAAGTATGTACGACCAACAAGAGGAAAGGAATGGTCAAGCAAATGAAAAGACAAGCAATCGAAAGGTCACAAGTTTAAAACTAAAACCAATGTCTCTTCGAATTTCCACTTCTATTAAATCTAATAAAACAAATAAAATTTCAGTAAATGTATTAGAAAAAGAAGAAAAAATAAAATGAACTGAAATAAATAAATAAGTTTAGGGAAAATAGAAAAATAAATAAAGAAATAGCTTATTAAATTGAAACTAGACTTAAATTTCAAACAAAAATGCAATTAATTTTGGAAAATTACAACAACACTTCTAAACAAATAAAAGTCAAGTAAATAAAATAAATTCTGAACAAAATAAAGTGGAAATGAAAATAAAATAAGGTTTTAAGAAAATATAAAAATAAATAAAGAATTACTTTAATTAATTGAAACTAGAAATTAGAAATTATAAACAGAATACAACTGACATTGGAAAATGTCAATTACACTTTGAAAAATGTTTTAAAACCAAAATATATACATAACAAGTTATTTTACCCATATAAATATAAATTAGAACATTACATGACCAAATAAAATATTATTTATATAATTTAAAATAAACAATTTTGTTAAATACAGCAAATTACACACAATATTTAAAAAGGGCATAACTTTCACATTATAAATCAAGTTTCAACGAAACGAAAAGCAGTATTCTTGAAATTTTATTTACTTTCATAATAAAAGATAAAATTCAAAATTTCATCATTTTATATTTTTAAATTAAAAGTCAAAGTTTGACCATATTGACCAAAATTCACATTTCTGGAAAATATCTTATTTATTCATGTTTGGGATTATAATTCACATACAAAACATAATTAATATTTAAAATAACAAAACTATCTAATTTAAATAAATAAAATAAAGTTTTTAAATCAGGAAATTAAATTAAAGTAATTAAAATATATAATTAAAATAATCACAAAATATAGGGTAGTTACACTCTCCCTCACTCAAAACTTTTCGTCCCCGAAAAGGAATGAGGTACGGGAAAGCACAGAAAAGATAAAATGAAATAAGATTAAGACAAGATGACAAGAAAATTGAAATTGTACCTGATAACTGTTATTATAGGTATGGTTAACAAGGTGGAGATGATCTTCCCAAGATCCTCCAGAATCAAGAGCACAAGCACGAAAAAGATCATCGAGAATCTGCTTCACCCTTTCCGTTTGACCGTTGGTCTGTGGATGGTAAGCAGTGCTCAGATTCATCAAATCAACAATAGGGAGAAGTAAGAACCACAGAAGAGATAGAAAAGTTAAATGATGAAGGAAAAAGAGAAAGAAAGAAAGACTAGAATAAACTTATTAAGCACAATACGAAAAACACGATTCATCAAATCAACAAAGAGAGCAGGAGCATTAGTCGAACCAAAAGGCATGACTAACTATTCATAGAAAAACCATTCTCAGTATAGAAAGCAGTCTCGGGAATACTTTCCTCAACAACACTGAGTTGGTGAAAATCAGAGGCAAGATCAAGCTGAAAGAGAACAGTAACTCCAAGGCTAACCAATTCGAATTTGATTTCCTACTTAGAAGGTAGGAGAATGGAAAACAACCATAAAGAAAATAGATTGGAAAACAGAATAAGATAATAAATTTATAACCATGAAAATTTCAACTTACATTAATAATTAATTTCATCCATTTGATTTCACTTGAGTTAAATAAATCTTAATTATTTTTTAATCTCATTATCTCATCATCAAATCAATAATTTATAAAGTCATGAATTTGAACAATCATTTATTATATTTCATCTTTATTCATTAAATTTCATTCTTCTTTATTCCACTTAATATATCAAATCCTATATATATTAAGTTTATTTCACTTATTATAACTATTTCAATTTATTTATAATTTCTTTTAAATATCATTATATTGTAAATTATTCAATTAACCCTTTTTCTCTATTTACCTCTATTGACCCTTTATAACTAAATTTAAGTGTATAACATTTATTATAACCACTTAAGTTTTATTTATAAAAATTCTCTTTATTTTGTATTTTATCCAATTACATATTCAACTTTTAATAATTTAGGTAAGTTATATTGGAATGTAATTGAGTATTATGCAAACAAATTCTTTCTAATTCAATTATTCAAGTTTACATATTTATTCAAACCTTGATTCCCTTGTATAATTGAAATTATCCTTTAATATAAACTTTAAGAATTAAATTTCCGATTAACTTCAAACTATTTAGAAATAAATAAATATATATACATACACAATATATATCAAATCAATTTCAAATTATATATCGATATATTATAAGTCAAGTAATATTTAGAAATTCAAATCAATTTAACTTTCAAAGCAACTGTAGCAAAGCTACAGAATAGTCTCTTCACTTCGAAACTCGAAAATGAATGTCGATGATGCTGCAGTCATCACCGAAATTATTTTCCAGCGACAAAGAAAGAGCACTGATTTACAAATTAAAAATCCCTTGAAACAATTTGTGATGCCCCACCTCTATTCCCACGCTAACCAAGAACACTACGGTGTAGTGCTGTCAATTAGCACGGAGAATAAGGCTGTTGAGGAGCGACCATCCATGTATCTTCTTTGTGCGAGCACCGATATGTCAGATGATATAGCATGCATTTCATTTAAGGAGGAAATCCAACATACCGATACAAACTCAAAGCTATCACACGGTGGCTATATATAATCTTCGGAATAAAATATAAAAATAAACATAACACCAATCAGTCACAGACATCCATATCACAAAGGCGGAAAAAGATATGAATATATAACACATGAAAGTGTACAACAGAGCAGTGGTCTGAAAGATCCACGATAATACAAAAGAGTAACTACAAGCTACACCAAAGAATAAGTATACATCACGGAGTCTATATCTCAAATGTATACAACATAAACTACTAATCTAAGTGGCTAGCCAAAAGTCAGAGTAGTAAATCCCTGGGGAGAAGTCAAGCAGAAGCACCTGTAACATCTCGGTCTGACTCGAGTATTATTTCATAAGAAAATAATAAACGGGTCAGTCTAGCTATAAATATCAGCTAACATGATATAGAATAAGAGATATGGCATAAACGTAAAATAACCATAATGGCATACTACTATAAGTATGTAAATGATAATCAACAAGAGATTAACCAATATCACAAGAATCTTCTCAAAGATCCAAATCCACAAAAAGGTAATGACACCCGAATTCACCAATGCACAAAAATTGATAAAACATATCAATGAAAATCACGAAAATTGGTGAAGCGGAAATTCCAAAAATCAAACACACGAAATCCAGAAATCACAAGAAAAAGGAAAAGAGGCCTATCACAAGACGAGAGCATGAAAACTCACCAACACGTGTATCACAAGACGGAAAGCTATTCTATGGTTGCTAACCATTTTCACTAGAACGGCCCGAAGACCATGAGTCAAAACTCCACTAAAATGGCCCGAAGACCATGGGGCGCTACCCCACATATGTGAGTAGAAACATCACACAAACGGGGTCTAGTCACCCTTGCAGACAAAGAGACATCGCTCAATCGCTAGTCTAAATCACAAAAATGATCGTCATGATCATCAAGAAGTGTCAATTACACTAAGCTAGTAAATATCTGAGTTTAGCTTCATGTCCCATAACCACTAGCTTAACTTAAATATTTACGAACAAACTGTAGGTCTTCACTAGGAAATTGACACAAAAGTTTCAATCGAACAAGTCCAAGAATTAACCGACGAAGTAAACGCAAGCGTTTCATACCACCTGTTTTGCTAAGCCGTTTAATTAGATTTCTCACCCGAGTGAAGTAAAGGCTTGTATATACTAATAGATTGGAAAACGGTTTAGGAAAAAGAGCTTTGTAATAAAATAGAGTTGAATTCGTTTTGATGAAAGAGTTTTGATATTTACTACTAGTATTGAAACCTTTATATTTTTAAAGTGACAAGTCACAAAACGATTGCAGAAACAATCAGTCATAAAAATTCACATTCGAAGATGTGAAGGAAATCCAAGGAAATCAGTTCCAAACCATCAAAGTAGAAGTAGATAGTGCGGCCATCATGCCGAGCGACCTAACAAAATACAGGTCAAACGACCTAAGTATAAAAGGCGAGCGACCTAACGTCTTAACAAGGCTGGGCGACCTAACGAGGTGAGCGACCTAACATGTTACGACCAAGGGGTCGAGCGATTTAAGGGGTAAGGCGACCTAAAGGAAATAGGGTCAAGCGACCTAAGAGAAACAGGTCGAACGACCTAAGGGTTAGCGACTTAAGGGATGAACGACCTAACTCGGTCGAACTAAGGAGAAGAGGTTGCGACCTAACAAGTGGTTAAGGTCGAGCGACCTAAAGGAATGCAAACGACCTAAGCCTTGCACGACCTAGAGCTTTCAAGTACAAAACATGCGCGAGTTAAATTGGTTGAATGACCTAAGGAGGAACGAGCTAGCCGAGGCCCAACTTGGTGCGACCTAAGGGTGCGCGACCTAAAGGTGTTGCGACCTAACAGGGTAAACGACCTAACTCGAGCGACCTAACCCTAAACGAGCTATAAGCAGGCAGAGACTTTTCCACGCCTGAGCGACTTAAGGAGTTGGTAAGGCCGAGCGACTTAGCAGGGTAGAACGACCCATTGTGGCGTGACCTAGCAACCCAGTTATTGTCGAACGACCTAGGAGTTACGACCTAATGCCGAACGACCTAGTGGTGGAGCGAGCTATCTGCCGAACGACCTACCACATGTGAACGACCTAAGCCCAGAATGAAAATATGCAGGCTTTCTTCTTCAAGGCAGTGCGACCTAAGGCCCAGAATTTGCCAAACACGCTGAAAAATTGGGGTTTTCACCAATTCAATCCAAACCGAATGCAAATGCACATGCACAAGTAATAGGGAATCATTCCCAACAATCCAATGATAGTTATAGGCAAGAATGTAAGGTAAAAATCTCACCTTTTCACAGAATTTGATGGAGATGAAGTATGAAAGCAAAGCAAGAACAATCACAAGCTTGAATCAATGTCTTCTCTTGAATTTGGAGTAGATGTTGGATTAGCAATGAAGACTAAAAATCCGATTAACGATAAAATATTTAAATAAAATATTTAAGTATAAAATCGTTAAATATGCGGGTTGTTACAGACTCCCCTCCTTAAAGAAAGTGCGTCCTTGCAATATGTAAGATGGAAATAAAAAGTAACAACCATAAAAGCATATTAACACAAAAAGAAATTTGAAATAAGAAGTTCACCTCAAAGAGCATGAGAAAGAAAGTCCGGATGTGTTCGCTCGATGAATTCTCAAGATTCCCCAAGAGAAATCCTTGGGATTTGAGAACCATTGAACTCACACAAAGAGAACATCTTTATTTTCGAAGTCGTTTGTCTTCCGAAGCGATAATACGAATAGGATGCTGCTCAAAAGTTAAATTAGGCGAAAATTCAATTTCTTCCACAACACCGGATTCAAGAATAAAATCAGAATCTCGAAAGCATTTCCGTAATTGAGAAACGTGAACCACGTCATGAATAGCAGAAAATTGAGTCGGTAATAAAAGGCGATAAGTCATGGAATCCATACGTTTGGTGGTAGGAAATGGCCCAATATATTGAGGCGCTAATTTTTCCCGATCGACTGAAACGTAAAACACCCTTAATAGGTGAAACACGAATAAAATCTGGACCTAAAACCAGCTTCTCACCGACCTCAAGCCAACAAGAAGGAGATCGACATGGCCTTCCATAGGGTGCCTCGAAAGGTGCCATACCAATACTAGATTGGAAGCTATTATCATAGGAAAACTCAAATAGAAAAATATGATCTTCCCAACTTCCATCAAAATCAAGAACACAAACACGAAGAAGGTCTTCAAGCGTTTGATTCACACGCTCGTATTGCACATCGGACAAGGGGTGATAAGCGGTGCTAAAATTAAGCTTCGTTTCCAAAGCTGTTTGAAGACTCTTCCAAAATCCACTAATGAAAAATGGATCTCAATCGCTAACAATTGAAGTAGGAACTTCATGCAATTTAACAATTTCCTTGATAAAGAGTTTTGGCCAAAAGAGAAACGGTTCGGTTAGACCGAACGGGAATTAAATGGGCGGATACAGTAAGTCTATCAACTATCACCCATAAGCTAACATGACCCAAACAAGAACGGGAAAGGCCATAACTAAAATCCATGGAAATTTGATCCCACTTCCAAATTGGAATTTCTAAAGGTTGCAATAACCCACCATGCCCTTTGTGAAGTTGGCAAGTCATGCAACACTTAACAAAGTTAGCAATATCAGATGTCATTCACTCCCAATAATAAAGTTGCTTTACATCTGCGTACATTTTACTACTACCGGGATGAATGGCAAATTTAGAATGATGAGAATTTTCTAAAGTATCTTTACGAAGATCACTAATATTTGGTACGATAAGTCTACCAAATTTTCGAATGTCGCCACGAAAAATCAATATCGAAGTCTTTCAACTTTCAATATTAATTTTATCCCTACAACTTTGGCTAAGAAAAGCCAATTCGGGATCTAGCCTTTGAGCTTCAAGAATGCAGCCTAAAAGAGAAGGATGAGCCTCAAGGCTACATAAAACAAGAGATGAACATGAATTAGAATTCACGATCTCGAATCTCACAAGTGGAGGGAATCTCGAGATCATTCCATTCGGATATCATCAAAGAAATAACTGCTTGTTGCTTAAGACTAAGGGTATCGGCAACACGACTCTCCCATCCGGGAGTATAAAGGATATCAAGATCATAAGATACAAGGGATTCGAGCCAACGTGGTTGACACAAATTAAATTCCTTATGAGAAAATAGATATCCCAATAATTTATAATCGAGGTGGAGAACAAATTTCTCCCCCAAGATGATGATGCCAAACTTGGAAAGCAAAAACAATAGCCGCGAGCACCAGATCATAAGTGACATACCTAGTCTCGATCGGCTTTTAGGATTTAGAAGCACAAGTGATTGCGCGCTCTCTTTTGCAAGAGAATGGCATCCAAACCAATACGATTAGCATTGGTACTAAAGATAAAGTTTGGCTCCCTTTGGGAATCACAAGGATAAAAGTATCGAAAAGGAAGAATTTAATCTTCTTTCCCGAAAAGCTAAAACTTTCAAAATCACAATTACCTTTATAGAAAAATTTACATTTTACAAGTCAATTTATTGTGTCTGACTGTCTCATCAAAGCGTTTAGGAAATCCCTATCGATAACGTTGATCAAGCGCATCGACCAGAATTCTTAAAACACTAAATAGGCAATACAACACAAAATCATCTTCTATATGATGATAATATCTCTTAAAAATTTTGATAATATTCTTTGCTTGTTTAAGATTAAAAATCAAATTGTACTTATAAATAAATCTTATGAAAAAGATTTGCAAAAATTTTAAATTTCTATTTTCATCCATAATTAATAAATACAAGAATGGAATTATTGAGATATTCATAGAATACTCGATTTATAAAATGGATGAAATAAGCTGAATAAACCGAATGACATAATAAGTCATTCATAAGAATCATAACGAGTGCGGAATGTAGTAAGTGGAATGCTAACTCCCGCAACTCGTAGCTAATAAAAACCGGTGGCAAGGTCAAACTGGAAAGACCTTAACACCTCTCAAAAGATTGCTTAGGTGATGATCCTAAGACAAGCTCAAAGATTTCGGAAAATTCACAACTACCCAATTGAGGGAAATAATTCTTTTCTCAACATGTGGGCTTAAAGAACCAAATGATGCCATTAATTTGGAATCGAAATCACAAAGGAAAAATATGAATCTGCTTAACAGATTAAAAATGTCGAAAATGAATAGTCCATTCAGAAAAATAGGATATAGGCCTCATAATGATTAAGCCAATCCTTTCACGCAAATCAATTCCGAAGCCTAAACAACGCATAATATGCAAATCGGTTCGGAAAGAAAAATCACATGAAATAATTTTCGACATCAATAAAAAGCAAATTGAGTGTTGCGGATCCATTAATCGAATTCGCAATTCTCAAAGAAGTCATCAAGCCCAAAATATAAAAAGAAAGAGAATCAACAAGTTCTTTTGATATAAAAATAATGAGATGAACCCATATCAAAAAGAACTCGAATAGGATAATCACAAACAAATGAAATCAAGGATTGAATAAGAAATACCTTGACCAAGTGGAGAGTTGCTAGGGGCTTGCAGCTCCCCTTTTTCTCTTGCTTTGAAGTTTGGGACATGCTGATAAGTAATGACCCGATCCTTTGCAATAGAGGCAATAAAGGGGTTTCGGGCACTTAATTACATAATGGTCTGTGGAACCACAATTGAAGCATTGTCTACGACTTGGGGTAGGTGTCTTGGCTACTGAAGTTTCTGGTTCCACCTTCTTCTTGCTTAGAAGTACGGGGCAGACAGAAAAATGATGACTAGAATTTTTGCAATAACGACATAGGAGTGGTTCCGGGCACTCCTTTGCATAGTGGTCCTTAGAATTACAATTGTAGAATCCTCTACCAACAGAGTTTGGAGTCTTTGCAAACAAAGTAGGTTGCTTTACCTTCTTATCAGGATAAGGGCTTTTGAACTTAATATGCCTCTTCTTGGAAATCCCAATATCACTATCAATTCCTTTATCAGCTTCTCCATGTCGAAGAGTGATATCCACAAGTTGATTGAAAGGAACTTCAAGTTTCAAAGGTAAAACCATTTTGGGGTTCTTACACAAAGTAGAGATAAACCTTTGATTCTTAGAAAGATCCAAAAGTTGTTGGGCAGACATGAACACGCCATCCAAAGAAGGACTACTGGATTGACTAGCGCTAGGACTGCCAGAACTAACCATCTCTTCTTCTTTAAGAAAGAAAGGAAGAAGAAGGAAGAGGTTATTCTTAGAATAAAATATCAAGCAATCTTGATAGATAAACCAAGGAATCACAAAAGAAAATAGGATGAATTGGTACGAAGACTCGAATTAACCCTAAGACATGACTCCTAAGTTGGACTTAGGACGATGATCCTTGTTAAGTTATTCTACATTGTTCCGAAGTTTGGCTCTGATGCCAAGCTGCGACGCCCCACCTCTATTCCCACGCTAACCAAGAACACTACGGTGTAGTGATGTCAATTAGCACGGAGAATAAGGCTGTTGAGGAGCGACCATCCATGTAACTTCTTTGTGCGAGCACCGATATGTCAGATGATATAGCATGCATTTCATTTAAGGAGGAAATCCAACATACCGATACAAACTCAAAGCTATCACACAATGGCTATATATAATCTCCGGAAACAAATATAGAAATAAACATAACACCAATCAGTCACAGACATCCATATCACAAAGGCGGAAAAAGATATGAATATATAACACATGAAAGTGTACAACAGAGCAGTGGTATGAAAGATCCACGATAATACAAAAGAGTAACTACAAGCTACACCAAAGAATAAGTATACATCACGGAGTCTATATCTCAAATGTATACAACATAAACTACTAATCTAAGTGGCTAGCCAAAAGTCAGAGTAGTAAATCCCTAGGGAGAAGTCAAGCAGAAGCACCTGTAACATCTCGGTCTGACCCGAGTATTATTTCATAAGAAAATAATAAACGGGCCAGTCTAGCTATAAATATTAGATAACATGATATAGAATAAGAGATATGGCATAAACGTAAAATAACCATAATGGCATACTACTATAAGTATGTAAATGATAATCAACAAGAGATTAATCAATATCACAAGAATCTTCTCAAAGATCCAAATCCACAAAAAGGTAATGACACCCGAATTCACCAATGCACAAAAATTGATAAAACATATCAATGAAAATCACGAAAATTGGTGAAGCAGAAATTCCAGAAATCAACACACGAAATCCAGAAATCACAAGAAAAAGAGGCCTATCACAAGACGGGAGCATGAAAACTCACCAACACGTGTATCACAAGACGGAAAGCTATTCTATGGTTGCTAACCATTTTCACTAGAACGGCCCGAAGACCATGAGTCAAAACTCCACTAAAATGGCCCGAAGACCATGGGGCGCTACCCCACATATGTGAGTAGAAACATCACACAAACGGGGTCTAGTCTCACTCGCAGACAAAGAGACATCGCTCAATCGCTAGTCTAAATCACAAAAATGATCGTCATGATCATCAAGAAGTGTCAATTACACTAAGCTAGTAAATATATGAGTTTAGCTTCATGTCCCATAACCACTAGCTTAACTTAAATATTTACGAACAAACTGTAGGTCTTCACTAGGAAATTGTCACAAAAGGTTCAATCGAACAAGTCCAAGAATTAACCGACGAAGTAAACGCAAGCGTTTCATACCACCTGTTTTGCTAAGCCGTTTAATTAGATTTCTCATCCGAGTGAAGTAAAGGCTTGTATATACTAATAGATTGGAAAACGGTTTAGGAAAAAAGAGCTTTGTAATAAAATAGAGTTGAATTCGTTTTGATGAAAGAGTTTTGATATTTACTACTAGTATTGAAACCTTTATATTTTTAAAGTGACAAGTCACAAAACGATTGCAGAAACAATCAGTCACAAAAATTCACATTCGAAGACATGAAGGAAATCCAAGGAAATCAGTTCCAAAACCATCAAAGTAGAAGTAGATAGTGCGGCCAGCATGCCGAGCGACCTAACAAAATACAGGTCAAACGACCTAAGTATAAAAGGCGAGCGACCTAACGTGTTAACAAGGCTGGGCGACCTAACGAGGTGAGCGACCTAACATGTTACGACCAAGGGGTCGAGCAATTTAAGGGGTCAGGCGACCTAAAGGAAATAGGGTCAAGCGACCTAAGAGAAACAGGTCGAACGACCTAAGGGTTAGCGACTTAAGGGATGAACGACCTAACTCGGTCGAACTAAGGAGAAGGGGTTGCGACCTAACAAGTAGGTAAGGTCGAGCGACCTAAAGGAATGCAAACGACCTAAGCCTTGCACGACCTAGGGGTTTCAAGTACAAATCAGGCGCGAGTTAAATAGGTCGAACGACCTAAGGAGGAACGAGCTAGCCGAGGCCCAACTTGGTGCGACCTAAGGGTGCGCGACCTAAGGGTGTTGCGACCTAACGGGGTAAACGACCTAACTCGAGCGACCTAACCCTGAACGAGCTATAAGCAGGCAGAGACTTTTCCACGCCTGAGCGACTTAAGGAGTTGGTAAGGCCGAGCGACTTAGCAGGGTAGAACGACCCATTGTGGCGCGACCTAGCGACCCAGTTATTGCCGAACGACCTAGGAGTTATGACCTAATGCCGAACGACCTAGTGGTGGAGCGAGATATCTGCCGAACAACCTACCACATGCGAACGACCTAAGCCCAGAACGAAAATATGCAGGCTTTCTTCTTCGAGGCAGTGCGACCTAAGGCCCAGAATTTGCCAAACACGCTGAAAAATTGGGTTTTTCACCAATTCAATCCAAACCAAATGCAAATGCACATGCACAAGTAATAGGGAATCATTCCCAACAATCCAATGACAGTTATAGGCAAGAATGTGAGGTAAAAATCTCACCTTTTCACGGAATTTAATGGAGATGAAGTATGAAAGCAAACCAAGAACAATCACAAGCTTGAATCAATGTCTTCTCTTGAATTTTGAGTAGATGTTGGATTAGCAATGAAGATTAAGGCTTTGGAGTTTTAATTTCCCATTCCCTCCTCCATTTTTGAAGAAGCTTGATGTATTAGGAATATGAAGAGTAAAGTGATGAAGAAGAGATGGGTTGGAACTGAGTTAGTAATGGTTCAGCCCAAACCAAAGCC
Organism: Allium fistulosum; assembly: GCA_030737815.1. NCBI lineage: Eukaryota > Viridiplantae > Streptophyta > Magnoliopsida > Asparagales > Amaryllidaceae > Allium > Allium fistulosum. The sequence continues at coordinate 535,100,552 of CM060901.1, read as the reverse complement.
CTAAGCGAAAAAGTGACAAAATTCCACTAACTCCAAACATATCGAAGCTTATACTCAAAAAGATCGCAAACGTCATTTTGAACTCAATGGGGGTGGTCTCAAGTCCTAATTTGACCGTATGCAAAAAGTAGCTTTTCGGACTAAAAATCCGATTAACGATAAAATATTTAAATAAAATATTTAAGTATAAAATCGTTAAATATGCGGGTTGTTACACAATTTCTACTAGAAATACTTTTAAATAATATATCCTTTTAAAACTTTCAAAACAAAGTTCGAAATCATCAAAAATTAAATTCTCACATTCCTGATTTAAATCCATTTAAATTTCCAAATTAATTCATAACCATGTTTAATTATTTAGATATGAAACTAAAGCCAATGATTATAAAATACATACAAAGTTAAATATTATTTCTTAACACCCAATTCCATTATTTATCAAATTTCAGAAAATTAACCTTATACATATTATAATTATACAAAATTTATCCATCTACTAAATTTGAAAAACCATATTGTGTCAGTTTGTTCTGTTCAAGTGTTTTGGAGATCCTATCGATAGCGTTGATCATACGAACCGATCGGAAACCCAAATCAACCAACAACTCAAACAACACAATATATAAAACATCCTTTAAAATATAAAATTTTCAAATACAAGATTAATGTTTCAAAATAAGGATAAGGATTCAAATTTGATGGACTCAAATCAAGGAGAATTCTTATTTGAAGATAAATTGGAGACAAATGATAAGTTGATTAAGTAATAGAATAGGAAGATGGATAAGCTTATATATTTCGCGGGCAACCTTAACCAGGTCAACCGTGACTTAACAAAAATGATCGTTGTGGATTTCTGGGGTAAATCTACACTCGATCCCAAGAGATAGAATTCGGAAAAATAAGAGATACTAGCATCGTAAACCAAGGATACAGAAGTCTTCGGTGAATCAATGCTTTTTGTAAAGAAGTTTCACCCCTTTACAAGTCATTAGAATATTGGCGGGACCGCCAATTCATTAGAACGATCATCCGAAGTGGAGTTTTGGGATACTCCAAAATCAAAGAAGACGAATAGTGAGGGACAAGAATGAATTTCGGAACCGCAGGGAACGTTCCAAAATGCAAAGGAAATTGAGTCAAAAGGAAAAGATTCAAGCTCGAATGAAAGTGATTCTGTAAATAAATTTACCATATATGCTAAGTTTTGCCGAGAGACAAAGCTCTGATACCACATGTAACGACCCGATATTTTCAACCATTCGCATCCGCAAATGTCGGACTTGAATTGCTCAAAATATCGCGTTGTAAATAAAAATTTGGCAAACTCATCATATACAGTAGATAAATAATCACAGATCACAGACACAGAGAAATATAATGCAGCGGAAACAAAGAAATAGTAGTTCATGAAGCTACTATATAAATACATCAGAGTTAAGTAAGATACAATAGGAATACCAAGATACAACAAGAGTGACAGTATGATAATCAGGTACAGCTCAGAATACAACTGAATCAACTGGATAACAAAATGAATAGATATCTGGTTCTTCAAAGCAAAACTCCAGCTACAAAGGTGAGTCTCTAATGCTGTATCACTCAGTCTGACCCGAGCGTAAAGCAAACACAAAACACTCGAGTCAGGACATACATACTTATATAATGTAAACCAACTCAAGTGAACTGTAATAAAGGTACAAGTAACTTAAAGAATGCTTGGGATCGCCCATTCTTTAAGGATCCGTTAAACTATCTACTATGTAGTAATATTCGCTATTATAATAATGTCTAATATAAAATAAATAAACTTTTTAATAGCATCAAGGGGTTACCCATATAGCCCTTAACACGTAATAGTCCCAGTAGTCTATCCAGTATTAGCATACTCCCAAAATGGGGGCTACCCTCGATACTCCATAAGCTACGGGAGAAATCACAACTCGTAGTAAAGCTTGATATGGTAGGTGACACGGCACACAAGGCAATGCCAGGGTAGATATACCAATTACGCACACGGACTGATGGAAACGCATAGCAGCCACTACTGCTCCACCTCGGACAACACTCCCAAATCAAGGGGTGCACCCAAACAATCACAAAGTAATAGAATGGTATCGAAGAAGTGCGTCCGATAAGAGGTGCTACCTCACTGGTCCGAGATCGCTCCTGTTTTAGCCACCTTATGCCAACTCACGGGAGTTGGGTCCACGTATATACCTTTAGGATCGTCGCCACCATCCTACTTCATTCTGGAAACTCCACCACGTACACAGTTGTTAAAGTGTTTTTCGGTATCGACAGAGAATATGTCCATATCCGATCCCGGTCTCTTTAACAAACAATCGTTATTATAACCGGTGGTTATAATTTTAAAATAATATTTTATACTTCAAAATAGAATATCATTTCAAATCCACAACTTTCTCAAAATAAAGATTAAATCAATTCCAAACCATTTCAATATATTTAAAATATCATATCATTTCAAAACTTCATTTCAAATCATTTCAATATATCAAAATATCATATCTTTCCAAAACTTCATTTCAAATCATTTTAATATATCAAAACATCATATCCTTTCAAAACTTCATTTCAAATCATTTAATATATCAAAATATCATATCTTTTCAAAACTTCATTATAAAATCATCATTTGAGTTCAAATCCAAATATTCAACTTTAAATACCTTTTAAATTCAAAGATATCATTCATTTATTATCATTTCAAGTCACCTTTCAAATAGTTTATATTTCAATCAAAATAATTCATCTAAACCATTTAAAAGTGTAATTATTATACTTTCAAAACAAGTATTCAATCTCCAAAGTTTTAAACTATTCTGAGTTCATTTACTAAGTTAAAAACCATAAACATTGAAATTTCAGCCTTTCACAGCATTAAGAAAAACTATTATAAGTTATTCTTGAAAACATTTTTAATTTAGCAAAGACAGCATTTTAAAACTGCTGTTAAATCTCAGTTTAGTTACAATTTAGTTTAAAACATCAAATACAGCATTTCCAGAAATGCTGTAATAGCTCAGGTTTCAAATTAAAAGTTTTAATTAAATTCAACAAAGACAGCAGACCACTACAGCATTTACAGAACTGTTGTAATAGGCCTTTATTAAGTTTTTAGCCATTTAATTTACTACAGCAACTACAGCATTTCAGAACTGCTGTAATAGCCTCTTCATAAAGCTTTTAGTTTATTTACAGAAACCATAGCATTTCTGAATGCTATTAAAAGTATTTTCCAGATTTTGGTGTATTTCCAACAAATAATAAATTTCAATTTAAACCATTTAAACATTATAAAAATCATATTTTTAACATTCAAAAATGTTCATAAAAAAATACTCTTTTAAACTTATGATTTTTATAAAGTAATTTTACAATAAAATCCAACTTCCAATAAATCACTCATTAAATTCAAGCGTATAATTTTCTTTTCTTCACGTTTTTTCTACAAATAAACTTAACACTTATATTTTATTTCCATTTCACAAATTAAACTAAATATTCAATTTTATTTAATTAACTTAAACCTTAAATAAAAACCAAATTCACATTTCCAAGTCAAGTTATATTTTAAAATTACACTTTTAAGCATTCATTTATTTAACCATTTTAATACATAGAAAACTCAATAACACTTTATTAAATCATTTAAATTCAAAATCAAATCAAATTATCATATTTACCATTTTCCAAATATAATTAAATTTCCCTTTTATTTGTATAATTTTAAATACCATTTTAAAACCAAAATTCCAAATTTCCAAACTTAAGTTATATTTCAAAAATTCACTTTTACCATTCATTTAAATTACATTTTTAACTTCTAGAAAAATCCAAATTTCTTTATTTAACATTAAAAATCCAATTTAAATCAAATTTTCATAATTTTACACTTTTAAAAATATTTAAAATATTTAAAATACTTTATAAAAATAACCACGGGCCTGTATATAGTTTTCTAACCTAGGTCAAGTGATACGGATATGTATCATTTCAATCCGCAGTTTAAAAAGAAAAATCCGCGTTCTATAATTTCAAACCCGCAATCCCAAGTTAAAATAAAATAAATAAAAACCGTTCAGGTCTAGCATTTCAGCCCATAACGATTTTTCCCTATTCTAAAGTCTGTTCGGGTATGTATCAATTCAACCCATAGTGAATCTAATCTACAGAGAACTTGCAGTGTGAAACAGATATAAAATGAACAGTATACAATATATAACAATAACAGATGAGATGACAAGTAAATTAACAGGTTTAACATCATATAATTAAATCATCACAGGCTGTTATAACATATCATAATATTCTACACATTCAATTGTTGTCGCTTCACATTTGCATAAGTATAAATGTCAGGTGAGATTTACTCACCTTTTACAAAGCTAGAGACAAAACAACACACAAGCACGATTCCAAAGGCACGACAAGCACGATAGATTTGAATGGATGGAGAGCCTTGATAATGATCTTGTATGCAACAATTAAACAAAGTAATATATATATATATATATATATGCAATACAAAGATTTAAATTGAAACAATACAGAAATTGGAATCAACAGAAGACATCACCTAGCTTTTAAATCGAATTTGCTTGCCTACAACCTCACATAGGCTCGGCCTTAAGGCTTTATTGGTTTGGCCTTGGATGTTTTCAGGTAGTAATGGTCAGGTTTGGATCTGAAATACATGGCTAAGTCAAGAATACAAATGGTCTTGGAAGTTACAAAGGTGGAAGTGCAAAAGGCAAGGCAAAAGGAGGTGTTTTGATCAATGTTTTGGGCTCGGCCATGGGTGGTTTGGGCTTGGCCATTCAAGTTCAGGTCTGGTAAGTGGGTAGGTGTATGGTCAGAGGTGGTATCAAGGTGGTGGTGGAGCAATAGGAGGTGGCCAAGGTCATCTAAGGTGATGGTGATGAAGACTAGGTGGTTAGGCATGCTTTTTAAGGAGTTTTAGCATTGTTTTGTGGTGTTTTGTTCAAGGAATGGTCATGGCACTTTCAGGTCAGAGGAGAAGGTTTATTGGTCGTGGATTAGGTGGGGAAGGAAGTGGTGGTGGTGGTCGGAGGAGATGGTGGTGGCTAAGGCCGAGCAAGGCATGAAGAATCAAGGCAAAAATCAAGTAAAAGAATGGGAAAATGAAGAAGAAAAGTGAAAATGGAAGCCATTGCTTACCATAATTTTTTAGAAATGAAGAATGGCCGTGAGTTGTGATGAATAGAGAAGATTTTCAAGTGAAAAAGCAATGAAGCATGTACGGCCAACAAGAGGAAAGGAATGGTCAAGCAAATGAAAAGACAAGCAATCGAAAGGTCACAAGTTTAAAACTAAAACCAATGTCTCTTCGAATTTCCACTTCTATTAAATCTAATAAAACAAATAAAATTCAGTAAATGTATTAGAAAAAGAAGACAAAATAAAATGAACTGAAATAAATAAATAAGTTTAGGGAAAATAGAAAAAGAAATAAAAAAATAGCTTATTAAATTGAAACTAGACTTAAATTTCAAACAAAAATGCAATTAACTTTGGAAAATTATAACAACACTTCTAAACAAATAAAAGTCAAGTAAATAAAATAAATGCTGAAAAAATAAAGTGGAAATGAAAATAAAATAAGGTTTTAAGAAAATAGAAAAATAAATAAATAATTACTTTAATTAATTGAAACTAGAAATTAGAAATTATAAACAGAATACAACTGACATTGGAAAATGTCAATTACACTTTGAAAAATGTTTTTAAAACCAAAATATATACATAAAAAGTTATTTTACCCATATAAATATAAATTAGAACATTACATGACCAAATAAAATATTATTTATATAATTTAAAATAAACAATTTTGTTAAATACAGCAAATTACACACAATATTTAAAAAGGGCATAACTTTCACATTATAAATCAGATTTCAACGAAACGAAAAGCAGTATTCTTGAAATTTTATTTACTTTCATAATAAAAGATAAAATTCAAAATTTCATCATTTTATATTTTTAAATTAAAAGTCAAAGTTTGACCATATTGACCAAAATTCACATTTTTGGAAAATATCTTATTTATTCATGTTTGGGATTATAATTCACATACAAAACATAATTAATATTTAAAATAACAAAATTATCTAATTTAAATAAATAAAATAAAGTTTTTAAATCAGGAAATTAAATTAAAGTAATTAAAATATATAATTAAAATAATCACAAAATACAGGGTTGTTACACTCTCTCTATAAATCTCACGTTTGAACTAGAAAATGAGTTCGATTATTTTGATATCAAAACCCACTCGATCTAACGTCCCACACCACTTTGGATTAATCCATATACTTTCATGCCTCGACCCAATAATTAAGTCGTAGCCGACGTCGAGATGGGTGAAGTGGATGGTTGAGATCAGGTAAATTGATCGTAGGTGGCCATAGTTCATGGATGATCGGAAAATGAATGGAGGACCACGGCGGGCGGCTACAGGTGGAGTGGGAGGCTGAGGTTGGCGGCAATGGTTAGGTCTTGGCGAATTGGTGCTCTGATGGTGATGTGGTGATAGATAGTCAATGACGGTGGACATAATTTAGGAATGAACGGTGTGACATTTTATGGGGTTTCAAGCTAATGACAGCGCTATGGGGGGTCGGACCATCGGCGATTGGTAGAGGGGGATTTGGGCGTTCAACTAGAAGGTTGCGGTGGTGCCTGGTGATGTATGGAAGAGGCAACAACGAGATGAAGTTCGGTGGGGGTCTCATGTTCGAACGAGAGAGGGAAGGAATATGATTTAAATAATATGGGTAATTAGTTAAGTATATTGTAACTAATTATATTACAATTTAAAATCTATTAATTAAAAATTGTATAACTCTCTCATACGTGGTCCAATCGAGGCGCGAATTTTTGCTGCGTTCATGATGACGTAGGCTTCAAAATGCAACTGGTTTGGACAAATTTGGAGACAGTTGAAATTTGGGCTAAAATCCGATGTCGTTCGATTTTAGTTCCAAATCGGAACGCCTCTGCGGCAACATAAAATTTAGTTGAGTTAAACTCGCCTTTTTGGTTAACCGGTAATATTATATAGTTGATAAAAATTGTTGAATGAATGTTTAGATGATTTACTTTTTGCCTGTTGATTTGGTTTTATTCCCGCCTCTAGGGCGGATGACCGTTTTATATATACCCGCCTAGTAGCGGATGACCCATATTATATAAATTTATACTATATGTGATGTAGGGAACAGGTTGGAGGGATCCAAAAGGATTCCTCACCACTGTTGATTTTATTTACATATAAATGTGCTGATTTATATATATAAATTATGATGTAGGGGGAAACAGGTTGGAGGGATCCAACAGGATTCCTCGCCATTGTTGATTTTGATTTCAAAAATATTCCTATTACACGATTACTGAATATGAAACCTGATTGTGGACACTATGGTTTATAACATTATTATATATTCAAACTTAGACACTGTAGTGGTAGGAAATCAATATCGATATTGGTTAGATGTTGGGCAGCTATTGGCCTCAAGTTAGTATTTTAAAAATACTATAAATTGCCATTTGAGTTGGAATTTGTTTTTGAGATAGGAAATGGTTTTAAAATCCGAATTTGGGTTTCGGAAATATTTAGTTTTAAAAGATTTAATTTCTATTTTATTCCAACTTTTTTGTCTATCTTTTTCTAAGTTATTTATTTAATATTGTTTTAAATGTTATTTATTTAATATTGTTTTAAAGTTATTTATTTATATTTAATATTGTTTTAAAGTTATTTATTTATAACTAATATTGTTTTCAAGGTCATTTATCAATATGTTAATATTTTGAAGATAAATTATTTAAATAATTAATATGGTTTGAAACTAATAATAACGATTTATTAATAATGTTTTAGAAATTAATTATTATTATTTATAATAAGGTTGAAAATAAATTGTTAGTGTTTTTATTGATAATGTCTTTGAAATTATTAATTTTTATTTTAAGATGTTTTAAAAGTTAAAAATTATTATTTATTTATTTATAAGTATTACTATTAATAACTGTTATTATATAATAATGTTCGAAGTAAATGATTATTATTTATTTCTAAATGTCCAAGATTTATAAATAGAGTTGATAAAAAGATTTGGTTTTTAGAAGGGGATTTTTATGGAATGATTTGGAGACTTAAAAGGAGATTATTTAGGAGATAAAAAGAGTTGATAAATGATTTCAGATATTTACTAAAGAATGTTGGAAATGGGTTTATAGATTTATAAGAAGAGTTTATAAATAGTTGTGTGGATTTATAAAGAGCTTATAAATGTTTTGGAATTATAAAAAGTTTATAATTAGAAATGGAGGTTGGGTTTAATAAGAGGTTTCTATAAAGAGTTTTATTAACGGTTTCAGAGATTTATAAAAGAGTTTGATAAATGTCTTTTTTAGAGTTATAAGGGATTTATAAATGATTTTAGAATTGTATAGAAAGAAAATCTTTCTCAGTTTTTGTGAATATACGTATAGTATTAAGACAAGTATATAGATATTTTTCTAAGTATTGAAAATATGAGGATATATGAATATATCTTTGTAAGAGTATTTATATGCGAGTATGATAAAGTGATTTTTCTATGAAAAGATAAATTAAAAGGAGGCTAATGGTTGCTTATGTGCTTAACAGTTGTTGGTTTTCCTTTTTAAAATAAATCCCTGATTTGAATGTGTGTTGTTCGATAGTTAAATAACCGACTATCAAATTATGGACCCAAAACGTAACTTTGGAAAAATCTTGGAGAAACATGCGAGTCATATGGCACAGTCATCTCCGATGATGCTATACTGTGCGTATAAATCTTGTTTTGTTTTCTAGGACAAATGGTAAGGAAATTCGTCCACTAATGGTTAAGAGGTGATCTCCGCTCTTATCTTTGACTTTTTATTTCCTAAAGAACCGGGGTTGAGTTTACCGGAAATTATCGAAAGTTATTTTGAAGAGACCGGAATCATATATGTTATCTGAAAACCACTTCGATCCAACTGAAGTGTTTCGAAGTGAAGATATCTTGAAGATGATGGGACTGAAGATGGAGCTCTCTTGTGTTTCGTCCAGTCCCAGAACAAACTTGCGTGGATGAATGCTGGCATTACATTGTTGCCTGGAGGGCAGTCTTAGCATCCCAAGTGCGAAGTGCTATATAAATGTAAAACGTAGCTTCAAGCCTCATCAACTGGGAAATGACAAAAATCGGGCACACGGCAGGGCCATATGGGTAGCTCCCATCGAGGTTTGGTCATTCCAAATCTAGATCGATTACTATCTACTCATGTATGCTTCGGGACCCATTGACAAAAGGGGTGACCATATTCGGTACTAGTAGTCAAATGGTAGGCATGTCTTGTGTGGTAGGGTACAAGATATTCTTGTCAGACCCCGGTGCATTTTATCTAGAGATGTACCATCGGAAGGTAGTTCCTTACCTTGTCATAGTATGGAATCCAATCTCTAATACAAGCCTTAATGTTTTAGATGCGCCCGACACTTCTGGAACGTGAGATGCAAGCATTCCAGCTATTTTATTATTTTATTTTCACCCTTAGACACTATTATAATATCAAAGAATTTAATGTAAAATGTTTTGGTTATCGTAAGGTAAAAAATGTCTGTGTTTATGTGCGGCGTGATCTTACGAGATACTTTTGTTTTCAAAGGATTTTATAACTTAAAATCTAGTTAGGTGTGTTTTCTCACGCTGGCTTTCCAGACTGACTCGGGTGTTATTTTATTATAATGCTCGGGTCAGACCGAGCATATTACAGATTTAGTTTAGATGTATTAGAGCTTCAGTAGACGAGTTGGAGGTCCAAGATGTAACTACGTATTTCTTTATGTTCCACTGTGTTGTCTGTTGGTTGTAATCATCAGCAAAGTGTAAGGATAGGCTGTTATAACTGTCCAAGCCGAATAGGTTGGTATACTCTAATTGATGTGTGTGTATATATATATATATATATATTACATTTCTTCTTTGTGTAAATATTTATTGTATATTATAGATTATTCATTCCGCCGTGAGATTCTGTGTTGTAAGTTTTCCTTTTCTCTTATTTCCCTTTTCTTTTTTCCTTCTCTTTCCTTTCCTTAACTATTCGCCTTTCCATTCAATTTGAGTAGGTCATGTGGGGTTGATAATCTACTTAAATTGTATGGAAAAGTGGGCCGTTACATTGTTGTATCAGAGCCGAAGGTTAAGTAAGAACCTAGGCTTTGGTGGGGTAATCATTAAGGGATAAGGTAATGAAATGACTTATTATGAGTGTGAGTGTGTGTATATATATTTATATGAGTGCGTATTTGTTAGTGATATAAAATGTTTTATATTGTGTTGATTGATCTAATGAGTGGCTTATGGATTCTGGTCAATACGAGTAATTAACGTTATTGATAGGGATCTCTAAACATTTGAACAAAGCAATTCGACATCGTGTTGTTTTGAAATTGGTAAATGAAATAATTTTAACTTGATAATATTTTACATATAAAGAAATAATTTTTTAGAAATTATTACAGTATATATGGTGTGTTTGGTTGTTAGTGAGTGATGGTATTTGATTATTATCATTTGTTGTTTGTTGCTCTAATAAAAGTTATTATTAATATAATGTAAACAAGATAAACAATTAAGAAATGGTTTTATATAACTAAAGTGAAATTATACAAGTATGGTTTATAAAAGTGGTTTTTAAATTAAAAGGATAAAAAGATGAGAATTTGAGAATTTAAAATCCCATGATTTTGGAAATTGTTTTTTTCTAAGTTTTGAAGAAATAATAATGATATTATTTTGAAAATCTTTTGATTGGAAATATTTTAAAATGGAATTTAAAAGGGATAAAAAGCACTAAACTCACTTCGGTCGTTGAAAACAATTTCTATGATGATTACAGCATCATCGACGTTCATTTACTAGTTTCCAAGAGAGAAACTGCTACTATTGGGGTTTAGTTTCGGTAAAACTAGTTGGGTTTTAAGATTCAAAAGTATGATTTGAAATACAAAGAAATTATTTATGGCATTGGTTCAAAATAATTTGAAATATAAACAGGGTGTTTAAACTCTAAAAATTTTCATTTAAGTGTTTTATGGAAATATGAGAAAATAAGTTTTATAACTTATAAATTTTGAGAATTAGTAAGTGAAAACAAAGTTTTAATTTGTTGAATATAAATGTTAAGAATAGCAAAATTTGAAATGAAATTTAATTAAGTTAAATGAGATGATTTTTGAAATGAAATTGACTATGATTTGAGATGATTAATGAAGTGAACAAATAATTAATGAATTGAATATGTTTTGGAATGTCGTTTGATAGAACTGAATATTGAAATGAGTTAAATGAAATTGAATTTGATTAGAAATAAATATGAACTTAAGTTATAAAGTGAAAATAAAATTGAGAAGTGGTTGTATAAAATGTTATAGTAAACTTAAGCAAAATTTTATAAAATGATTAATAAATGAATTTAGTATGGAGTGAAATGTTGTTAAACATAAAATTTGACGCAATGGTCCTTAAATGATATTAGTATTGAAAGAATATACTGAGTAATAAGTGAATGTGAATAAAGCAATGCGAATAATAAATAAGAATAAAGGAATTAAAATAAAAGAATCTGAATAGAAAAAGAATGGGATATAAGGAGAAACCAATTGAAATAAATATGTAAGTTGTACGTATATTAATTTATTCGCATAATTGTTGATCCAATTCGAGTACATGATTTCGAGATGATTTGCATCGGTTCAAGTTAGAATTTTCCACTCGATTCTCGACGACGAACACTGAATATGGATTTTGATTGATTCTAAGATTCTCTACCATAGTATATGGCTATCCAAAGAGAATGACGGGTTCTAATTAAGGAACCGGATCTTAGTCCGCACCAGAGTGGTTGATTGGACGATACTAGTTCGAAAGTGAAATTGTGCGACCAAGCGAGCGATCAGGTATGATATTGCGTACGGATGATATATGTACATCGTACAGGCTTTAGTAAAGTAAACGTTGACAATTGAAAATACAAAATAATATGATTATGAATTCTATGATTGGATATCATTGGTAAGTAAGATGCATGTATATAGGAGCAAAAGCTAGTTTGATGCCTTTGGTTTCACGAGTAGAATTTGGTTACCCGAAAAATAGGAACATGTTTATATTGTTGTTTGGTTTGATGGTTTTATAATTGAGCCACTTGGCTTTTGTTTTCTTTTATTGGTTTGGTCCCATAGTTGCGATTTGTAGTTGTTCCAATCTAGCCGCGCAAAGGAGACGCTGGCGAAATTTTTCGTAAATTTAAGGCCTTTGAAATGTTTAGTGAATTTTGATAACTAAAATTTGATGTTTATATTATAACTTGGAATGGTATTAGTTAGTAACTATGGATGAATTTAAAGACTTGGAAAAAGGCGATAACAAAATTTCGATAAATTTATTTTTGAAAGTTAAAGGCTTAAACGAATTTGGTAAGCTATTTCAACTAATTGGCATTGAAAAGTTTATTGGTTTGAGGCATTTTTCTTACCTTGGAAATTTCGAGGACGAAATTCTTTTAAGGGGGGAAGAATGCAACGACCCAGAATTTCAGTCATTTGAATTTGGAATACTTAATTGATTTAAATATTAAAAAGCATTTTTATATGTTAAATAACTTAAATTTCAAATATAGTGATTTATTTGATAATTAATTCATTGAATTTAATATTTGGAATTGCTTAAATAATTAAATCTTGAATTTAATGTGAATAGAAATGATTTCAAAATGATTTAAATTCTATTTAAATAAGAATGAAGATAGTAAACTTGTAATTTAGATTTAAAAGTGATTAATGTGGTTTTTATAATAATTTATTTTAATTTTTGTGTAAAAATAGCCTTTTGGGGCATTGTCTCGGATTTTGACGAAACAAGTTTCATTGGATCTGTAATAGTGAGTTATCGTACGCCAACGGTTTTCGTGGCGATTGGATGTATCGTATGGTCATATGAATTTGAAACACTTAAAAATTAATTTTAGGAATTTATATAGTACAATTGGATTTGAAAAGCTAACTTGTGCATACAATCGAATTATGCCTTGAGACTAGTTCCATGATGCTCGAAATAGGGGCATTACATATAGAACGCCGAGCGGCACGCCTCGTTTGGAGTTCGAGATTTTCGGACGTTTAAAGCTAGATATTTTCTAATTAAAATAATACACACACACAATTTTATAACCATAACTTCAGCCCATACCCATGATCTCATCATATTCTCCTTCAAACCTTACTTCCCCTCTTTATAAATCTCATGTTTGAACCAAAAAATGAGTTCGATCATTTTCATATCAAAACCCACTCGATCCAAAGTCCCACACCGCTTTGACCAATCCGTACACCTTTAGGTCTCGACCCTAAAAATTAAGTCATAGCCAATGTCGAGGTGGGTGAAGTGGATGGTGGAGATTGGGTAAATTTGTTGGAGGTGGCCGTAGTTCGTAGATGATCGGAAAAAGAAGGGAGGACCTCGGCGGGCCGCTACATGCGGAGTTGGATGCTGAGGTTGGTGGCAATGGTTAGGTCTCAGCGAAGTGGTGCTTCGGTGGTAATGCGGTGATAGATGGTCAACGACGGTGGCCGTAATTTGGGAATGACCGGCGCTGCATTTTGGGATTTTCAGGCGATTGGCGGTGCTACGGAGGGTCGGACCACCGGCGACGAGTAGAGGGGGGTCTGGGCATTCGAATAGAGGGTTGCGGTGGCGCCTGGCGACGTGTGGAAGCAGCGGTGATGAGATGTAGTTCGGCCAGGGTCTCATGTTCGAACGAGAGAGGGAGGGATTAGGATTTAAATAATAAGGGTAATTAGCTAAGTATATTGTAACTAATTATATTATAATTTAAAATCAATTAATTAAAAATTATATAACTCTCTCATACATGGTCCAATCGAGGTGCGGATTTTTGCGTTGCACTCGTGATGATGTAGGCTTCAAAATGAAACAAGTTTGGAAAAATTTGGAGGCAGTTTAAATTTGTACTAAAATCGGATGTCGTTCGATTTTAATTCCAAACCGGAATGCCTCGGCGGCAATAGAAAATTTTAGTGAGTTAAACTCACCTTTTTGGATAACCAGTAATATTATACAGTTGATAAAAATTATTGAATTGATGTTTAGATGATTTACTTTTTATCAGTAGGTCTGGTTTTATTCCCACCCCTGGAGCGGATGACCATTTTATATATACCCGCCTAGTAAAGGATGACCCACATTATATAATTTTATATTGTATGTGTTTGTACCAAAATTGGGCACAACGCTCTTTGGATGTGTTTGAAGAGATAAAAAGAAGAAGATAAATGAAAAATGAGGAAGATCTAACAAACACACCAATCGATAAACAGGAAAAATGCACAGAAACACACAAATTTAGAGTAGTTCGGCGTATGGCCTACATCCACTATGAAATGGCTGACTTATATTGATTTTTGATTGCTGGTTACAAGGAGTTACAATAGTATAATCCAAGTACAATAGTAATTTTGGTAGAGTCTGGACGTAGAAGAGCCAAAAGTCCTTCTTTAGTAGGTCCTGGGCTGCTATTTATAGGCGTAGGCAGCAAATATCTCGCCCAGATCTCGGAAGACCTCTTCTCTCACGTGGGTGGGCCCACGCGATCGATCCCTGGTTGTTTGGACTCGATCCGTGATCGATACGAATGAAATTTGTATCGATTAAGATTTAGCCCAATCGAGTCGAGATCGATCATGAACATTCCTGAGGTTGCACGCAAGCTCCTGTGAAAATTTGGTAGCATTTGGACTTGTAGATTTTGAGTTATGATCGATGCAAGTTCGAATTTGTTAAAGGCTGCCGAGTTCGCATCGCTTCTTTTCTTATCATTTCTAGGCACGTGCTTGCTAGGTGACGTGGGGCTAACTTTTAGGATCGATCCACTTTTCATGTTGAGCGACCGCTTCCTTCACTCAACTATGCTTTCTTCGTATCGATTATGAGAGGCTCTGATCATATCGATGCTCGCAGGTCCCTTCGTATTGGTGGCAAGAGGCCGCTTCGTATCGATGCTTGCTGTTGGTTTCTTCGTATCGACCCTGGGGATTGCTCTTCGTACCCATGCATGTGTATGCTCTTTCGTACCGATCTTTGGCTCTTTCCTTCGTATCAATCAAGTGAACGATTGATACGAAACATGCCGCTTATGCATGATGGATACGAACTGAAGGACGTTGATGGATGGATATGAACTGATGCTTGTGGGCCGATGGATACGAATAAGATGGTTGCAAGATGATGGATACGAAATGGATCGATACAAAATAGATGGATTCGAACAGGACATGCTTCTCATAGAATTTAATCGATCCATAACTTGAGCATACGAATTCCGATTAACTTGAAATTTGAAACGGTTGCTTTCATAGCTCTGATTGTCGTGTCATGTTATTGTAGCTTGATCCGGACTCGGGGAAAATTTACCGGCATCCATAGCGAACTAGTGTATAACCATTTTTCGGGATGAATTGTCTTTGATTTTCAGTCAATTTCTTGGTGTCACGGCTTTGCCGAAAGGCGGGATAACATTTGCCCCCCAAAGTACGTCTTGTGAGAACATGTCGTGCTTTGAAAAGCTGCAATCTTCATTCTAAAAAGTTATATCCATCTTGTTGAAGGTTGTTGTCTTCTCATTGAAAGATATAACCTTTGATTGATCTTCTGTAATACAAATAACGAATCGTTGACTGCCAATTATTATACTGTGCACTGTTGTAACTGAGTGTTGAATGATAGCAAACTGTTGTTTGTTGCCGTAATTGTCACCAGGTGAGCATTCAACTCCTATGAATTTTGAAAATTGAATATTAATCCGACATATATGTATGTTAACCTGACTTCCGTTAACGTTTGCACGTTTACAAGTCGCTGTCAAGCTTTTATTGAGTTTCGTGTTGATCCTCTCTTGAATCCACATGAAATTCGAATTGTAACAACGCTGGATGGTTGTTTTAGTGTATCCCTTCATATTGATCCTCTCCTGGATCGATTCAAGGAATTGAAAATCTTTTTTCGTATCGATGGTGATCGATACGAATTAGTTGGCTTCTCAAAACATTTTGTATCGATGAGTACGAATTTCTATGGGCTTTATGTTGATGGACACGAACAAAAGATTTTGTATTGATGGCTATGACTCCCGGTGATCTCCAAAATGATGGATACGAATATTCCAATTGGTTCCCGAAGTATCATTCGTGTCGGTGGGCTAATGGATACGGAGCAGCGTCTTCGCATCGATGGATATGAAGGTTCCAGTTAGGCTTGCACGACGCCTTTCGTATCGATTGAACTCTGACCGTTTCAACCAGTTCTTTCCACCGGGATACGAATCGTCTTTCCTTTTGAGTTCAAGTCCATATAAATATGCTTAGGACTTAGAAAATTTTCCACTTGCTTTCACTTCCACATACCGCTTTCGTATCAATCAGGGAAAAAGAGAAAAAGAAGTTGCCTTCGTTTTCGAGCTACTTAATTCGTTAATCCCTCGAACCAACTGCTCTAATTAGGTAATTAACCCATAAATCCACATCAAAACGATAAGATTCGAGTTTGACTGCCAACCCATTCACATTCGTGGCCGATTCCGGTGGTGTTGAGGTTGGAGTTAGACCGGAGCAAGGTCGAGGAAGGTCGAAATGGTGCTTATGTTGTTTGGAGAAGAAGAAGTGTAGAGGGATATGATGGAATTACTCGTATCGTTGATGGATGAAGGACGTACTCGCATCATTGTGGATAGAGAGTGAGTTCGTATCGATCAGGCATAATGGATCTTCGCATCGATGAAGCAAATAGTTCGTATCGACTGATGATGGGAGTTCGTATCGATCCAGAGTGATCGATATGAAGACTCGGATCCGGCGATCGATACGAAGACGCTGCTTTTGATCGATACGAAGTGGAGGGTTCTGGGTCGATACGAATTGACCTTCTTGCGATCAGTACGAGATGCTGTCTTCCACCATCGATATGAATTGCACTTCTGGTGATTGATCCAAGTTCATATTTTAATGGATATGAAATCTTGCATAATCGAACATTTGACTCCGGCGAGCTTCAACTTCGCATAATTGGACATAACTATGTAACTGCATATTTGACTGCCCCTCGAAGTTCATCGATGGAACGGTTACTTGAAAATTTTGGCGAACTTTAACTTGGGTTGATATCCTAAGTCTAAATGGCACAGTTGTGACGGTCAGCGATGACGGTCACTCCGGTCGAACCTCGAAGTCTCATCGTTTGAACATTTCTCGAATCCTGCAGAATTTCTTAAGTATTATGTAGCATTGCACTGCATAACACACTCATGCACTTCACACTGGGGAACACATGGGCTTATTATCATCTAATGATGGTTTTTACTAAGTTGATTAGCTATGGAACGCGGGAGTTCACTGCAGCAGGAGGCTCAAATGTCACCTCCTTTGGTAATAGAGATACCAGCCATCACAGCCAAAATTATAAGTCCAGCTCCGGACGAGTTACCGAGAGCAATCTTTATTGGGAATCCTCAAGATTCTATACCATCTAATGTCTCCGAAGATATGTTAGGGAGAATCTGCTTAAGACATGGTCTATCGCTAGATGACGTTCTGTTACCAGGACCGAAGGATAGGCCACATATTCCCCCAGAAGGGTTCACCTCCTTTAACAGACATTTGTTCACAGCTGGAACACTCCCTCCATTTAACCAATACATCCGAGAGGTGTTATCTTACTTTGGAATCGCTCCATCACAGTTGCATCCAAATGGATATAAATTATCGAACAGTTTATTCATTGTCTTTATGGAGCATCTCTTGCGCCCCCCGACTCCGGAGGAAGTCAGATTCTTGTTCAATGTCAAGAGTCGAGGAGAGAACTCCTCATTCACATTCCTTGAGGCAGTTAGGAATTGTCAAGTTGTGACTGGAGCCTGGACCAGGCTTAGCTACTTCAAGATCGAATGGTTCTATGTTCAGTGCCCGCCAGGGTTTGCTAGACGGTGGTTAGTTAGACGTAAGTTCCTTAATTTCTCTGGTGACAAATGAGACAGTTGTAATCGACGTTGAGTATAATATTTTTTCCTTTCCGCAATTCCATGACCCGAGGGTGCCCACTTTAAAGAAATAGTTTGGATTCTTCAGGAGGTGCCGGTGAGATTAGAGAGAACGACTCGGTGCTGACAGATGAAAATTTGAGGATGGTGGGGCTAATTGATCAAAACCAGAGCATAAGACTTGAGGGATCTTTCAGAGCAGCCCCGACAAGACGGGCTAAGCGTAGTGCGCCCAGTATTGTAATAGTTGAGCGGTGTGATGAAGAGGACACGCCCACTGAAGATGAACCCGTAGCCGGGCCACCTGATAGTCTACGACATTCAAAAGGAAAGAGGAGAGGCAAGGTGGTTTCTCATAAGCTTCATAAGTCTTCAAGATGGAAATCTGTGGTCATGTCCCTGCCAGCCGCCGGTGTTAGAATTTCGAAAACTCCTTCCACACAAATGGAGAATCCTTTCGAAGGACTCGCTGACATTCCAATTCCGGACTATGAGTCGCTTCAACACGACACCCGATTGGAAGGGCTTCAAAGTGCTTTAGATTTAGGCGAGTCACTTCCTACAAGTATGGCCGACACAACCGGTTGGTCGGGGGGTTTTGCACATGCATACATATACTTTCACGGCATTGCACGATTTCCAATCATAAGTTATTCATTTCTGGAGATTACTAACTCTGCTTCTCTTTCTATTTTATAGATACGATGGCAAGGCGGGAATCCATGCTTGGTAGCCTTCGCTCGGCACGCCAGTCGTCTAGTTCATACTATGAGTCCCGTAGAAGGAAGGTTGATAGAGACCGCGATCGCGGTTATTCTAGCCAGGAGCATTATGAAAGGGAGAGGGACAGAGAGAGAGAGAGAATATAGGCTTCGCTCTCGGTCACGTTCTCCGCCACCTCGAGCCTCAGCACAACCTTTCGGTCATGGTAAACAACCCTTGGAACCTCCATGCCAAAGACCGCCTACTCAAGTGCCAAGATCCGATTCACAGCGCCGGAGGACGGAAATCGAAACCCCCACCATCACTTAGAAAACTATTACAGAGAGCACTGGGGAGGGAGCGATCAGAATCGCCTAGCTGAAAAAAGATTTTCCAAACACCTGTTTTGATGGCTTCATCTTCCCTCCGCATTTAAAGAGAATTCCAATCGAGGCAGAACAAACAATGCACGATTATATCCATGACGTTTACAGCCAATACCGGGAATGGATGAAGACCGTGGACAAAGCATCGGTGGTGGCCTTTGAGCGGGCGAAAACAATTGGGAAATTAGAAACTGATCTCGCTCAAAAGGACCACATAATTCAAGTGCTTCATGGTGAGGGAGAGTCCGCGAGAAACTCAGAGACAAAGGCCAACACAAAGGCTGATGAGGCTACCCAGTGGATGGAAGAGATGAGGCGGACGCACTTAGCCTTGATTGAGGAGATGGCGAATTGGACCACCACAGTCATGGCCGAAAGGGACGGGATGCTTAAAGAGCTTGAAGTGCTTAAGGCCAAATTTGCCGAAATCATCAAGGAGAAAGATGATGCAAACAAAGCTGCCCAGGAGGCATGTGAGCAAGCTGTGGTGTTTAGGAATGAGAGGGATGCAGCAGCGCTCAAAGTTTAGGAAACTGAAACCAGGGTTGAGAATGAGGCAAGAGCTGCGGAGACCAGGTTGGAGGCTGACATCGAAGATCTTCATATTACATACAATGCCAATGTCTTGAAGCATCGAAACCTAACCTGGCACGAAAACTATCCTTCACACTTATACACCGCTTGGTGCCGCTTAGTAGAAGATGAAAAAGCTGAGCATCAAACCGAATCTGTAGATTAATTTGAATTGGAGAATCGAGTGCTGAGTGAAGATGAGAGAAGGGTTCTCCACGAAATCACTATTGCATATGAAAAGGAGAAACTCGCTGCTCAGCATTCGAAATCTGGAGAAGGTTCTGGTGTTGAGCATCGTGATGCGAGTTCCGAAACTCTTGTGTCAACCCTGTCCGAACCTACGTCTGCAGTTGATCCTCAGTCTGTCCCTACATACAATCCTGATCAACCACAGTTATCTCCAGCTCGCGAGCATGTTTCTGAAGCTGCTCCGCCACCCGCGAGCCAATCTGAGGAAGGTATTCTGAACATTTCTTACACTCACTCACAGTCGGAACTGTTGCTTGAAGTAATCACTAACTCTTTTTCTATGTCTCTATTCAGTGATAGGAGCTACATCAACCGTGCCCCCTGTGGTCCAAGAGCCGCATCACGCCCAGGAGGCCCTTATTACAGAAGTGACCACTACAACGGCTACTGCACCAACCGACGGAGCACAAGGGAGTGCGTTTACTTTTGATGAGCAGATGATGGAGGAGCTTCTCGGCCACCAAAGCGACCCTTTCGCTGATCTGGCATTTGTCATGAGCGGAGGTGCACCCGCGGTTAGCTCCTCGGGCCCAACTGCCAGCATCCCCGCAAATTCCCAAACACTTCATGAAGAAGAAATAATAGCTGAGATCAATGCTGAGATGGAAGCGGCCGCACAGGCCAGCGGTATTGGACGTGGGATGGCGGGCCCTAGTCCAACCCCTCTGCGAATGATTTCTCCGGGAGGCACAGTTGTCGACACCGGTGTGCCTCCCCCGTCTTCCAACATCGAGCCTATCCCTCCGACTCCGCCTTCAGAGAATATTCCAATTCATGTGAGTTCGGAGGAAGAGGTCACTATAATTCCCCCGGCTGGAGATCAACCACCAAAAGGCAAAGGCTTGAAGAGGCATCCAAGTGGTAGCTCAGTGGGTGAACGTCGAGGGGGAAGAAGAAGAAAGTGAAAGAATAGGCATGTCTTTTTGCCTCATTTTTGGTAGACAGATAGGAATTTCTTTTTGCTTTTTGTAGGCCGTGTATAGATGTAGGTTCGGCCCTTGCTAGTAGGATTTTTTGGGAATAATTTTGTACTTATCCTTCTCTTCCAAAGAATAATTGAAATAGAATTCCATTTTGTCTTTAGCACAGTTTGTGTTTGTTTCGCTTAAGTATTTCAGCGTTCGAACTTCCATTCAATGTATTTGTGAAGTATCAATCTTTGAATTGGACTTGAGTTTATTTGCTAAGTTCTGAAGCCATGGCTTCGGGTCATGATCGAACGTCAAGTCAAATTCAAACATTGCACCGTCTCAATCAGTAGCTGATACTTAAATCCTGCCCCCAGTTTCGGGGATGAATTGAAAAGATTGATTGGTAATCGCTCTTCGCCTTTAATACATCGAGCTTAACTTCATTGAATCAAGACTGAAACAAGATGAGTTCGGGTGGTCGAATCACACCTGCTCATCCACTAGTGATTGCATCCATGCTCTGGGGATTGCACTTGTTCGTTGGCGGTCGGTTACGCCCACGTAAGATATAGAGATATGTCCGCGCTCTGGGGACTTAAGTTGCTTTATGGGAGGTCGGTCACACCCGTTTGATGTTTAGAGTTTCGTCCGCACTCTGGGGACTTAGATTGATTCGTGGGTGGTCAGCCACGCCCGTTTTGCGCTTATATTCCGGTCCGCATTCTGGGGACTTGGAGTTGTCATACGGGTGGTCGTTTCACACCCGATTTGTTTTTATACTCCCATCTGCACTCTGGGGATTTTAGAGTTAGTTGATGTTTATACTCCAGTTCACACTCTGGGAATCTGGAGTTAGCCAACAGACGGTCAATCACATATGTTGTGGGTTTTAGAACTTCGTTCACACTCCAGGAACGATAGACGTATCAGGATCGTGGATGGTCGGATCACATCCACCCTGAGTTAACAAGCAAGGTCGTTAGATGGACGGGTCCATCCTCCTCGAACTTGGTATAAACACAAGCGAATTCGTTAGGTGGATGGATCCACCCTCTTCGAGCCCTCATTTGCAAATTTATACTCTAGTTCGCACTCTGGGAATCTTGAGTTAGTTAGAGGATTGTCGTGTATCAATCCTTTTTTGGCTTCAGTGTGATGACTTGCCCCCGAGCTCGGGTTTCACTTAGCGAGTGACCGGTCATATAACAGTCACTCCCTATTTGAATAAGTCCCACCGTAGGATGGAATTTAGCTCTCCGTGCATTGTGATGGTCGTATGACGCATTTAGAAATCACTGCTCTAGCTCTAAGAGATTGCATTTTATTGCTGAAATAAGAAATACGGCAAAGTCAGTTGCCTTATTACAAATTTAGATTTCGAAATGCATAAGCAAATTGCAAATGGAAAGTAGACTGAATAAATAAATAGAGCCTGTTATGTGTAGTAGCGACGAAGATTCTCGCTATTCCAGGCTCTCGGCAGAGTAAGATCGTCAATGGTCGATAATTTAAATGTGCCGTCTCCGAGCTTTCGTTCGATGACATACGGCCCTTCCCACGTTGGCTTCATATATGAAGGAACCGAGTAAGTTCTCTTAAGGACGAGATCGCCGAGTTCGAAATTTCGGGGTCAGACCTTGGCATGATATAATCGTGCGACTCGACTTTGGTATGCGACTGCCCTCAAATCAGCCTCCTCACGCTTCTCATCCAATAAGTCAAGGGATTCGACAAGTAATATAGCATTCGTCTTTGGATCATAATATGTCACACGATGAGAAGGTACTTCCATCTCAACTGGAATAACGGCTTCTGAATCGTAGGAGATTGAAAACAGGGTGTGGCCGGTCACGGACTTGTGGGTTGTTCGATAAGCCCATAGGACCATAGAAAGTTCATCGACCCATTTGCCCCCAGCGTTTTTCAGTCGTTTCTTCAGAATGGACTTTATCACTTTATTAACCGCTTCAACTTGCCCATTCGCTTGAGGGTGTGCAACTGCAGAGAACTTCTTCTAGATGTGGAATCGCTGACAAAAATCCTTAAATTCAACACTGTCGAATTGCGCTCCGTTGTCGGTGATGATGGTATGTGGGAGACCAAATCAACAGATATTGTTGCGTATCACAAAGTTGATCACCTTCTTCGTTGTGATAGTAGCAAGGGGATCAGCCTCCACCCATTTGGTAAAGTAATCAATTGCAACGATAGCGTACTTCGCACCACCTTTGGCTAGAGGTAGAGAACCGATAATGTCGATGGTCCATACTACGAATGGCCATGGACTGACCATCTGAGTTATTTCGGTAGGCGGGGCTCTTGAAATCCGAGAGTGTTTTTGACATCTGTCACATTTTCTGGCGTAATCCGATGCATCGCAATTTACAGTCGGCCAATAATATCCATATTGGAGCACTTTCTTGGCAAGAGCTTGCCCCCCCGGTGTGATCGCCACATTCTCCTTCATGTATATCATGCAATACTCGTTTGATTTCATCGTGGGTAATACATCGGAGTAAATGAACAGAGTACCCTCTTCTATACATGACTCCATTTTGAATTGTGAACCGCGAAGCCTTTCAAAGAACTTGTCTTTTTTCACTCCTACGCTCCGACAGGGTCCCATGCTCGAGATAGTTTCTGAACGGAGTCATCCATGACTCCTTATCGGAATTGACTTCAAATACCCAATCGGTTTCCATCTGATCGATGCTCGGGGAAGATAATGTCTCCATGGGAACGAGTCCCATTTGCTGTGCCTCATCGGTACTGGCTAACTTTGCTAAGGAATCAGCCTTCTGATTGCATTCTCGAGGTATGCAATAGATGGCATAATAATCGAACTGATCCAATATTTCCTGAACATGGGCAAGATAAGCAGCCAGCCTTCGGTCTTTGGCTAGGTACTCCCCCCGAACTTGAAACACGACCAGTTGTGAATCATAGTAAATCTCTACAGCAATAATTCTTAAATCCCTGGCGAGTCTTAATCCGGTGAGAAATGCTTCATATTCGGCCTCGTTGTTTGTCGCACGGAAATCGAACTTTAAGGCGTAGCATATAGATCGGTCTTCAGGAGTCTTAAGTACAAATTCGGCGCCTGAGCAGCGGTCAGTTGATGCACCATCAGTATGTAGCTTCTAGACATATTTAGGAGATTCACTGGTTTCAGGCAAGTCCTCCGGGATAGTGAATTCAGCTATGAAATCTGCTAGGACTTGTCCTTGAATGGCTCGCCTTGGTGTGTAAGTGATGTCGAACTGACTCAGCTCGATATTCCACTTTAGTAGCCTACCAAACGTCTCAGGTCGCGTAAGGATCTGTCATGACGGCTGGTCGGTGTAGACGGTGATAGGATAAGCCTGGAAATACGGGCGGAGCTTCCTTGAAGAAATGACAAGACAATAATCCAGCTTTTCCAGCTTCGGATAATTTCTCTCTGCTCCGGTCAGTCGTTTGCTAATGTAATATACTGGCTATTGTACCCGGTCTTCCTCCCGAATTAGGGCAGCATTGATTGCGTTTTCTGACACCGCCAAGTAGATGTACAATCTCTCATGATCAATAGGCTTTGACGGAATGGGTGGTATGGAGAGGTGTTGAACCAGTGCTCAGAATGCGCCTTCACATTTCGCAGTCCATTCAAAGTTCCATTTCCCTTTTCTGATCAGATCGAAGAAGGAATACATTTGTCGGTGGATTTTGAGATGAACCTGCTCAGTGCTGCTACTTTCCCATTGAGGCTCTGAACTGGCTTTATAGTCCTTGGAGTCTCAAGATTTCTGATTGCCTAAATTTTCTTGAGATTGACTTCGATTCCTCAAGCATTGACGATAAATCCAAGGAATTTTCCAAACGCGACCCCAAAGTGACACTTCAACGGTTGAGTTTCATTATGTACTCTAGGAGGATGTTGAACTTCAATTCCAGGTCTTTGATATGATCAGTGAAGAATCGCGACTTCACAAGCATGTTGTCCACATATACTTCCATGGTTTTTCCGATCTGGTTAGCGAACATTCGATTAACTAGCCATTGGTAAGTTGCCCCAGCGTTCTTGAGTCCAAATGACATGACTTTGTAGGAGTAAAGCCCCAGATTGGTGACGAAACTGGTATGCTCCTGATCGGGCAAGTGCATGGGTATCTGGTTGTAGCCAGAATACGTGTCCAGAAAGGATAAGAGTTCATGTCCAGTTGTTGAATCTACGAGCCGATCGAATCAGGGGAGTGGAAAACTGTCTTTAGGGCAAGCTTTATTCAAGTTTGAGTAATCAACACATGTTCTCCATTTCCCGTTAGGCTTTATGACAAGTACAGAATTGGACACCCATTCCGGATATAATGCATCTCGGATAAACCCGTTCGACTTGAGTTTATCTACCTCTTCCTTAAGGGCGACAGATCTCTCTGGATCCACACCACGCCTTTTTTGCTTGACCATGACATGTCGCGGGTCAATATTCAATGTGTGGCTTGCAATGTCCAAGGAGATTCCACACATGTCGGAATGTGTCCAGGCAAACACGTCGAGGTTTGCTCGGAGAAATTCAACCAATTCCTCCTGCATCTGTTGGCTTAGCTGAGATCCAATCTTTATCATTTTAGAATCGTCATTATCGTCGATCGGAACATCGATCGTCAGCTCGGCCGGGGAAGCTTGATTGTCTTTACATTCGTCTTCACTTTCGATATCTCTCGGGTCAAGATCCCTTGGGAATTGATTGGGGTGCCCGGGACTAGGCCCAGGCGTTAGCTGGCAATATTCCGCAAAGCGGACGCGGAGAGATTCTACTACGCCCTTTCCTTTTTCTTTTCGTTGCGCCTCTCGCAGCTCGCGTCCAGCAGCCTGGTCTTTCTGAACGACTCCAAATCTGTTGTCAGTAGGGAATTTTAAAGTTAGACACCAAGGGGCAATAGCAGCCTTGAAATCAGCTAGGGCCGGTCGGCCCAAAAAAGCATTGTATGGCGAGTCTATCTTCAATACAACAAACTGTAATATCCGGACTCTCCGACGTTCTCCAATTCCCAATTCCACTGGTAGCTCCACCATCCCAATGGGTATATTCGCACTTCTATTGAAGCCATGAATGCGAGATTGACAAGGCTTCAAATCCTTTGCTTCCATCTTCATTTGATCATAAGCTCGCTTAAACAATATGTTCACTGAACTTCCACTGTCTATCAAGATCCTCTTCATCCAAGCAGGACCTATCTGAGCTGAAATGACAAGTGGATCAATCGTTGGGGCTTCGACTCTGTCTCAAAATACGATGTCGTTTGTCATCGTTTTCTGTTGCTTGGCCAGAGCCCCATCTTCCAAATTACTACAACATTCGAAGCTCGCATGCCTAATAGAGCTGGCATACGACTCCATTTCCTTCCAGCTTCGATCTGCTGGATGAGGACCACCACTAATAGTATTAATCACCAGCCTCCCGCCGGTACGAGTGGGTTTCTTCGGTCTCGCCTGATTTGGTATTTGGTTTTGATTCGATGGGTCCGCACCTCCAAACTGTGGCGCCCGAACAAACTGCTCCAACTTTCTCTCTCATATCAACTTCTCAATAATATCCTGCAAATGATGACACTCATTTGTGTTGTGGCCATAACTATCGTGAAATCTACAAAACTTTCCCATTTGAATATGCTTTTCTGATGATTGCTTCGGAGTAGGTTTCTTATCTTGAATAGTATTGCATGTCTGCAAGTAAACATTTTCTAGCGACGTATTTAAAGGAGTATAATTGTCAAACATAGGAGCCTTACGTCGTGGCCCACGATTCTGATCCCGTTTCCTGTTTTGGTTTCCATTGCCTTTCTGTTGATTCTGTTTATTCTGTATGTTCAATTGCACCTTTCTGGAACTCTCCTATGTTTTTTTAACAGCGACATTGCTTTGGCTTCCTTCAACACTAGGCCCTGCATCATCCTTTTTCCTAGACTGTTTCGCATCCTCACTTCTCAAGAAATGAGCTGCCTTGGAATAGAAACAGTCCAATGACACAGGGGGTTTTCCGGCCAACCAGTTGCCAAATTTGAAATCGGGATCGATCCCCTTAGTCAGTGCCATCAGATTTGATTTTTCATTGGGATTGCTAATCTCAGCGCATGCAGGGTGAAACCTTTCCAGATAACGTCTGAGTGTCTCTCCGGGAGCTTGAGTGACACTAGACAAGGTGTTAACATCTTTCGGCCTTGTGACATGCATGTGAAACTGTTCAACAAACTTCGTTGCCAACTAGTCAAAACATAAGATAGACCAAGGTGGTAGACAAGTAAAC
Organism: Allium fistulosum; assembly: GCA_030737815.1. Lineage (NCBI taxonomy): Eukaryota > Viridiplantae > Streptophyta > Magnoliopsida > Asparagales > Amaryllidaceae > Allium > Allium fistulosum. Next base: position 535,073,271 of record CM060901.1, on the reverse strand, counting down.
CACATAGTCATTATGAATCCTAGGGAGATCGGGAAACTTCGGCACTTGACCGCATCATCGGCTCGTGCAGCATTCATTAACCATTCGTACTTTAAGATGTGCTGGTTAGGATCAGAGCTCCCTTCATAAACAGATAGAGTTGGCATTCTGAATCGCCGGGGCGGTTCATCGTAGAGTATATCATCAGTGAAAGGGGTATGACTCTGAGAGATTCCCCAGTCATCATTGGTAAGGCCCTGACTTTCATCGACATCTGATGGTTCATTGTCGGGATATCCGGCATCTAGACGTTCTGGGCATGCTAAGCCAAGGTATGGTTGGGTCCACAATGCGAGGATGGGCCGGTCGCAGTCGACGGTCAATATCTCACTTCCTTGGTTCTAAGTCTTTAGGAACATAAGGCTCAGGAGTATAATTGCGTTGACAGTGGGTCGGATCCGTTCGGTTCCGAGCATCAGCTTCCAACTCAGTAGTAGCAGTGGTAGCGCGGTTGTTAGTAGTATGATAAGGAACATTACCTCCTTGGGAGGAGGGTCCGGTTTGATGGCTTGTTGACAGGCCAACTCTCGGTTGCCCAAGATTCAAGGTGCTCTGATGTCCAGTAGCCTGTGTATAGCTTCCATCCAGCCATGGGCGTGTGGATCTGTGATTAGATTCAGAAGAGGCTGAACTTTCAATGGATGAATAGGAAGCATGATCCCTTCTGGATCTCCTTCGCCTTCGACGATTCAGTTGATTTGTCAATTCCGCATTGGCAGGGAGTTGCTAAGTAAGCTGTCGGTGGCTTTGAGTCAGCTCTTGCATTCACAGTTGGAACTCTTCCCTGGTGACAAGGCCTTGCGGATCTGAGGGTCCGGCAGCATTCTGATCGATAGAAGGAAGTTGCGCGGGGTTCTGTCTATCCCGTCCTTCTGGATCTGCAGATGTTGAAGTAGTTCTAGTGTTGACCATAGTGGGTAGCGAAGCTCTCCCCTATACTTGGTACAAATCTGAATAGGATGGAAGAACTTTTGAATTTGAAATATGGATCTTCTCCATAGATTCTTGCAATCCGATATCGGTAGTAGATCCAATGAGCGGGAGGAAAACTGGGTTTTCTCAGTGAAAGCACCAAAGCGTTTGTACCAAAATTGGGCACAACACTCTTTGGATGTGTTTGAAGAGAAAAAATAAAGAAGATGAATGAAAAATGAGGAAGATCTAACAAACACACCAATCGATAAACCGAAAAAATGCATAGAAACACAAATTTAGAGTGGTTCGGCGTATGGCCTGCGTCCACTATGAAATGGTTGACTTATATTTGATTTTTGATTGCTGGTTAGAAGGAGTTACAACAGTATAATTCAAGTACAATAGTAATTTCGGTAGAGTCTGGACGTAGAAGAGCCAAAAGTCCTTTTACAGTAGGTCCTGGGCTGCTATTTATAGGCATAGGCAGCAAATATCTCGCCCAGATCTCGGAAGACCTCTTCTCTCACGTGGGTGGGCCCACGTGATCGATCCCTGGTTGTTTGGACTCGGTCCGTGATCGATACGAATGAAATTTCGTATCGATCAAGATTTAGCCTAATCGAGTCGAGATCAATCATGCACATTCCTGAGGTTGCACGCAAGCTCCTGTGAAAATTTGGTAGCATTTGGACTTGTAGATTTTGAGTTATGATCGATGCAAGTTCGAGTTTGTTGAAGGCTGCCGAGTTCGCATCGCTTCTGTTCGCATCGTTTCTAGGCACGTGCTGGCTAGGTGACGTGGCGCTAACTTTTAGGATCGATCCACTTTTCATGCCGAGCGACCGCTTCCTTCACTCGACTATGCTTTCTTCGTATCGATTATGTGAGGCTCTGTTCGTATCGATGCCCGCATGTCACGTCGTATCGATGGCTGGAGGCCGCTTCGTATCGATGCTGGCTATTTGTTTCTTCGTATCGACCCTGGGGATTGCTCTTCGTACCCATGCGTGTGTATGCTTTTTCGTACCGATCTTTGGCTCTATCCTTCGTATCGATCAAGTGAGCGATTGATACGAAACATGCCGCTTATGCATGATGGATACGAACTGAAGGACCTTGATGGATGGATATGAACTGATGCTTATGGGCCGATGGATACGAATAGGATGGTTGCAAGACAATGGATACGAAATGGATCGATACGAAATAGATGGATACGAACAGTACGTGCTTCTCATAGAATTTGATCGATCCATAACTTGAGCATACGAACTCCGATCAACTTGAAATTTGAAACGTTAGCTTTCATAGCTCTGGTTGTCATGTCATGTTAATTGTAGCTTGATCCGGACTCGGGCAAAATTTACCGGCATCCATAGCAAAACTGTGTATAACCGTTTTTCGGGATGAATTGTCTTTGATTTCCAGTCAATTTCTTGGTGTCACGGCCTTGCCAAAAGGCGGGATAATAATATGTGATGTAGGGAACAAGTTGGAGGGGTCCAACGGGTTTCCTCACCAATATTAATTTTATTTACATATAAATGTGCTGATTTATATATATATATATATATAAGTTGTAATGTAGGGAAAAATAGGTTGGATAGATCCAACAGGATTCCATGTCATTGTTGATTTTTATTTCAAAAATATTCCTGTTATACGATTACTGAATATGAAACCTGATTGTGGACCTAGTCTATGGCATTATTATATGTTCAAACTTAGACTTTGTAGTGGTAGGAAATCAGTATCGATATTGGTTAAATTTTGGGTAGCTATTGGCCTTAAGTTAGTATTTTAAAATACTATAAATTGCCATTTAAGTTGTAATTGGTTTTTGAGACAGGAAATGATTTTAAAATTCGAATTTGGGTTTCAGAAATTTTTTTTTAAAGATTTAATTTTTGTTTGATTCCAACCATTTTATCCATCTTTTTCTAAGTTATTTATTTAATATTGTTTTAAAAGTTTTTTATTTAATATTGTTTTAAAACTTATTTATTTAATATTGTTTTAAAGTTATTTATTTATATTTATCGTTTTAAAGTTATTTATTTATAATTAATATTGTTTTAATGGTTATTTATCAATATGTTAATATTTTGAAGATAGATTATTTAAATAATTAATATGGTTTGAAATTAATAATAATGATTTATTAATACTATTATAAATTAATAGTTATTATTATTTATAATAAGGTTGAAAATTAATTATTAGTGTTTTTATCAATAATGTCTTTAAATTATTAATTATTATTTTAGGATGTTTTAAAGGTTAAAAATTATTATTTATTTATTTATAAGGTTTATAATTAATAACTATTATTATATAATAGTGTTTGAAGTAAATGATTATTATTTATTTATAAATGTTTGAGATTTATAATAGGGTTTATAAAAAGATTTGGGTTTTAGAAGGGGAGTTTTATTGAATGATTTGGAGACTTAAAAGGGGATTATTTACAAGATAAAAAGTGTTTATAAATGATTTCAGGTATTTATAAAAGAATGTTGGAAATGGGTTTATAGATTTATAATAAGAGTTTTATAAATAGTTATATAGAAATATAAAGAGTTTATAAATGTTTTGGAATTTATAAAAAGAGTTATAATTGGAAATGGAGGTGGGATTTTATAAGTGGCTTCTATAAAATGTTTTATACATGTTTTTTTAGATTTATAAAGGATTTGTAAATGATTTTTGAATTGTATAGAAAGGGATTCTTTCTCAGTTTTTGTGAATATGCTTATAGTGTTAAGACAAGTATATAGATATTTTTCTATGTATTGAAAATATAGGAGTTTGTGAATATATCTTTGTAAAAGTATTTTTATGCAAGTATTATAAAGTAATTTTTGTTAATGAAAAGATAAATTAAAAGGATGCTAGTGGTGGCTTATGTGCTTAACAAATGTTGGTTTTCCCTTTTAAAATAAATCCCTGATTTGAATGTGTGTTGTTTGATAGTTAAATAACCGACTATCAAATTATGGACCCAAAACGTAACTTTGGATATGTCTAGGAGAAACACATGAGTTATATGGCACAATCATCTCCAATGATTCTATACTATGCGTATAAATCTCGTTTCGTTCTCCTAGGACAAATAATAAGGAAATCCGTCCACTAACGGTTAGGAGGTGATCTCCGCTCTTATCTTTGACTTTTTATTTCCTAAAGAACCGGGTTGAGTTTACTGAAAATTATCGAAAGTTGTTTCGAAGAGACCAGGATCTGATATGTTATCCGAAAACCTCTTCGATCCAACTCAAGCGTATCGAAGTGAAGGTATCTTGAAGATGATGGAATTGAAGATGAAGCTCTCAAGTGTTTCGTTCGGTCCCAGAATGAACTTGTATGGATGAATGCTGGCATAAAAATTGTTGCCTGGAGGGCAGTGTTAGCATTCCTAGTGGAAAGTGCTATATAAAAGGTAAAACGTTGCTTCAAGCCTCATCAACCGGGAAATGACAAAAATCGAGCATGCAACAGGGCCATGTGGGTAGCTCCCATCAGGGTATGGTCATTCCAAATCTTGATTGATTACTATCTACTCATGTATGCTTCGGGGCCCATTAACAAAAGGGGTGGTCATATTCGGTGCTACTAGTCAAGTGGTAGGCCAGCCTATGTAGCAGGGGTATAAGATGTTCTTGTCAGACGCCGGTGCATTTTATCTAGAGATGCACCATCAGAAGATATTTCCTTAGCTTATCATAGTATGGAATCCAATCTCCAATACGAGCCTCATAGTTTTAGATTTTCCCAACTATGCAAGAACGTGAGATGCAAGCATTCCAGCTATTTCAATATTTTATTTTCACCCTTAGACACTATTATAATATCTGAGAATTTCATATATAATGTTTTGGTTATCGTAGGGTAAAAACTCGTCCGTGTTTATGTGCGGTGTGGTCTTACGAGATACTTTTTATTTCAAAGGTTTTTATAACTTAAAATCTAGTTGGCTGTGTTTTCTCACACTGGTTTTCCAGACTGACTCTGGCGTTATTTTATTATAATGCTCGGGTCAGACCGAGCATATTACAGATTTAGTTTGGATGTGTTGGAGCTTCAGGAGATGAGTTGGAGGTCCAAGACGTATATACGTATTTCTTTGTGTTTCGCTCTGTTGTTTGTTGGTTGTAGTCATTGGAAAATTGTAAGGATAGGCTATTATAACTGTCTAGGCTGAATAGGTTGGTGTACTCTGATTGATGTATATATATTACATTTCTTCTTTGTGTAAAGATATATTGTATATTATAGATTAATCATTCTACCGTGAGATTTTGTGTTGTAGGTTTTCTTTCTCTCATTTTTCTCCTTTCCTTCTTTTTCCTTTCCCTAACAATCCGCCTTTCCGTTCAATTTTAGTGGGTCATATGGGGTTAATTATTCGCTTAAACTATATGGAAAAGTGGGCCGTTACAACTAATTACAGATGTTATATATATAAACAAGTCACTGGAATAATCTAATTCAGAATCTATCTCATGACAGGGAATAATTTAAATAAAGAAATACAGGCAAATTACCAAATATCAGAATCCATCTCAAGACACAAATCACAAACACAGAAAAATCACAAAACCCGGAATTCCAAAATAAATAATAATATCACAAAATCCAAGAAATCAAAGCTATATCGATCACAATGATCGTACTTATACCAATCGACCTGATTGTACTTATACCGTGGAAAACAAAAGATGGTATCACTCATACCGATCTGATACCAATGATCGTCCATACCGTGAAAACTAAATCTCAAGATCCTAGGAAACAAATCTAAACCGATCACAATGATCATAGAAACATAACTCAAAGACCGGAGAAGATATAACTCATACCGATCACAAGAATTATAGAAAAATCCATGAGTGTACCTCTTAAGGATCTATCAGCCTACACAAAGATCGAACACCAATTGATAACACACTCTAAAGGTGCCAAATACTATCACTCTTTGTAAACACAAGAACTTAACTAAAACATCTCATACTGCCTAGTGAAATTCAAGTATTTACTAGAAGCAATTAAATCTCACTCATTACGGATATCTTTGGAAAACCTAAACTATATTCTCTTAAGGATCTATTGGACCCATGTCGAACACCAAAAGAGAATACAAATCTAAAGTGTTAAATACTTTTCCAAAGGAAATCACAATAATTTAACCAAAGCATTCCATACTATGCTGTGAAATCAAGCATTTGTAACGACCCACTATTTTGGACCATTCAAATCGACAATAAATCCACACATGCCAGACTTGAATAATTCAAAACAATAGATTGTAAATAAAATTTGGCAAAACTAAGAATATATAGTAAATAAATCACAGATCACAGACCCAGAGTAATATAACAATGCAGCGGAAGCAAAGAAATAGTAGTTCATGAAGCTACTATATATACAACAGAGTTAAACAAGATATAACAGAAATCACGAATACAAAGATGTCTCAATAAAATAGTCAAATACAAGATCTGAATACATCATTGGAATCAACTGAATGACTGAAAGCAGAATCAATGGATGGATCCAAGCGAAGCTCCAACTCCAAAGGTGAGTCTCGAATGCTGTATCACTCAGTCTGACCCGAGCGTAAAGCAAAACACAAAACACTCGAGTTAGGACATACATACTTATACAATGTAAACCAACTCAAGTGAACTGTAATAAAATGCGCAAGTAACTTAAAGAATGCTTGGGATCACCCATTCTTTAAGGATCCGTTAAACTATCTACTATGTAGTAATATTCGCTATTATAATAATGTCTATAATAAAATAATCTTACTTTTAAATAGCGTTAAGGGGTTACCCATATAGCCCTTAACACATAATAGTCCCAGTAGTCTATCCAGTATCAGCATACCCCCAGATCGAGAGCTACCCTCAATACTCCACAGGCTACGGCACAAATCCAAACCCGTAGTAAAGCTCGCTATGGTAGGTGACACGGCACAACAAGGCAATGCCAGGGTAGATATACCAATTACGCATCCGGGCTGGTGGAAACGCATAGCAGCCACTACCGCCCACCACGGAACACACTCCAAATCAAAATCGAAGGGTGGCCACCAAATCAATCACAAAGTAATAGAAATGTATCGAAGAAATGCGTCCGATCAGAGGTTCTACCTCATTGGCCCGAGAATCGCTCCTGTTTTAGCCACCTTATGCCAACTCACGGGAGTCGGGTCCACGCAAATATACCTTTAGGATCGTCTCCACCATCCTACTTCATTCTGGAATCTCCACCGCTTACACAGTTGTTAAAGTGGTTTTCGGTATCGACAAAGAGTATGCCCATATCCGATCCCGGTCTCTTTAACAACCAATCGTTATTATAACCCATGGTTATTTATTTCAAAATAATTTATACTTCAAAACCAAATATCATATCCATTTCAAAACTAGTTTATACTTCATAATCATATTCAAAACTAGTTTATACTTCAAAACCAAAATATCATTTGAACAAACCCAAATTTCCAATCACTGAATATTTCTTTTAATTTATTTAAACTTGTAATATTCCTTTTTAAATCATCTTAAACCAAAACCACTTTATAAAGCCATATTATTAAATCTTAAATTGCAAATCAATATATTCAAAACAATTCTTAATTAAATATTATTACAAATAAATTCATTTCCAAAATCATAGTACTTTCAAAGTTATAACACCTTTGTAACCAAACACTTTGAAACCATAATACTTTGAAACCATATCAATTTTAAAATGTTATCATTTGGAAATCATAATATTTAGAAAAATCATAACACCCTTAAAAATAATATTCATTACCAAAGTTATAGCATTATTAAGTTCATTCGTTCAATTATACCAATTTCTAAAATATTGTATTAACTTATAAATTTCAAAAATGGTTTATATTTCACCTCAAAACATATTCATTTAAACCATTTAATTTCAATGTCAAAATCCTCAAAAATAATATTCGTTTCCACAGTTCATTGTAATTTCAGCAACAACAGCACTTATAAAGTGTTACGGTAAATATATTAAAATTTCAAAAACATTGTCAAATTCAAAACAGCAGCACCTATAAAGTGCTACAGTAGGTATTAGTATTTCAAAAAAAATTAGTTTCAGAAACAGCAGCACTTATAAACTGCTGTAGTAAGTATTTTAGTATGTAAAAACCTAGTTTAATTTTAGAAACAGCAGCACTTACAAACTGCTACAGTAGATAATTAGTATTTCAAAACAGTTCAAATTCCGAAATAGCAGCACTTGTAAAGTGTTGTAGTATTATAGTTATTTCAGAACATAGTTAAATTTCAGAAATAGCAGCACTTTGGAAATGCTGCCAATTACAATTCCAGATTTATTATAACATTTCAAAAACATTAAAACTTCAATATTTAGCCATTTTAACTTATAAAACCATATCTTACATTTCAACAATATTCATTTGGATATCATTTAACTTATGATTTAAATAAAATAACCTTTTAATAATTAAATATCCAATTAAATTATGATTCATTATTAAGTCAAATTTACATTATTTTACTTAACTTTTTATCACATAACTTAACACCTTATTTAAAATACCCATTTCATAAACAAAATATTCTTTCCATAAGTCAAACTTCTCATTTCCAATTAAAACCCAATTTTCCATTATAAAGTTAAGTCATAATTTAAGATACATTTTACCATTTTAAATCATAATTATTTATTTTGCAAAACATATCCATTTCATACATAAAATTATTTATTTTTTACTAAACATAACATTTCACAAAAGAATATTTTATCATAATTAATATAACAATCATTTTTTCCTTTAGATCTATTCATTTAGACATCAATTAACTATGATTTTCTAGTTAAATAAATTTTATTACAAAATGTCCAATTAAAACTATATTCCATTTTATCAGTTTAAAACACATTACTTACTACACAAAACATGTCCGTTTCATAAAGTAAAATTCATAACAATTACTAGGTTAGATTTAAAACTTCCATATTAAGTCAAATTCAATTATTAAGTTATTTATCATCAATAAAGATCTTTAAATAGCAATTTAAAACCAATTATTGATATATAAAGATTCCAACTTATAGAAAAACCAATATAACTTTATAATTTAAATCAAACCACTTATTGACTTATAAAAATTATGTATATTTTAAATCATTGAATCAAATTTTTAAGTAAAATTTTCATATATCTTAAAACTTAAAAATACTTAAACTTTTAAGAAAATATTATTAAATATATAACCATGGGTCTATATAATATTTTCTAACCTAGGTCAAGTGATACAGATATGTATCATTTCAATCCGTAATTTAAAAAGAAAAATCCGGGTTCTATCATTTCAAACCCGCAATCCCAAGTAAAAACGAATACAATAAAAATCACTCGAGCCTATCATTTCAGCCCATAATGATTTTCCCTTATTCTAATGTCCGTTCGGGTATGTATCATTTCAACCCATAGTGATAGGGAACTCGCAGTGTGAGAAACAGTAAATAAATGAACAATAGAACATGTAATATCATATCAGATGATGTAACAAATATATAAACATAATTTAACATCATATAATCATATCATAGGCATATATGAACATATAAATATAACATATAAATATAACATATAAATTTTTACAATTCACATGCCATTGTTTCACAATTTTAAAAGTACGTATGTCGAGAGTGATAAACTCACCTTTTTAAAGCTAGAAATCACATTCAAAACACAGATCCAAACTCCGCAAAGCACGAAAAGGCACGACTAGATTTTGAGGAGAAGATGATGAGCCAATATTCAGATCTTGCACCAAATAAAATAAAACAAATAAGAATATGATTCAATACAAAAGATTAGAATCAAAACAATGAACAAAATATGAGTCAAAATGACATAACCTTGCTTTAACAAATGCAAGTGGCTCGGCCATGGTCAAGTGGGCTTGACCACACCACACATAGGCTCGGCCATGAAGAGTTTTGATGCATGTGTGCACGACTATGGTAATGGAAGTGGAAAAGTGGTAAGCTATAGAGCATGGAAGGCAAAAGGTCAAGGAACTTCATTATTTGGTGATGTAGTCTTCATCAATGGTCACGGCATGGTGGAGATGGTTGGTGGAGGTTGTAACGACCCAGAATTTTTGATAATTAAAATTCGAATATTTAATTGATTTTAAATATTAATAAATGAATTTAATAAGTCGAATGATTTATTTTTCGAATATTGGATTTTATTTGATAATTAAATCGATAAATTAATAATTGAAATTCCAAAAATAATTGAAAATCGAGTTTAATATGATTGAAATTGATTTGGAAAATTTTATTTAATCATACTGGAGTTAATAGAAAGGTTATAGAACTTTTAAAATTGAATTTGGAGTTAATCTGTGAAAATTGAATATTTTAATATTTAATTATCGACTGAAAAATAGTCAATTTTCGAACAGTCTCAGAATTGAACGAAACCAGTTCCATTGGATCCGTAATAGTTAGTTATTATCGGATTTCAATTTTCGTATCCATCGGAGTTGTCGTTTGACCGTGGCAGCTCGAAACGCATCGATATCGTTTTAATTTTAAATCGTCGAGTTAAAAATAGTCATTTTTCGAAAGGTCTCGGATTTCGACGAAACCAGTTTCATCGGATCCGTAATGTGATATTATTATAAGATTTCAAATTTCGTAATTTTTGGATTTATCGTTTGTCCGGGGCAAGCCAAACGCCTCGAAATCGATTTAAATCGGTTTAATTTAAATTGATCGTTTATTGTCATATCTCACACATACGATCGAATTAGCTTCCGAAACATGTTCCATTGCGTTCGGAACGCGGGGTAAACCTTAGAAACGTCAGCCGGCACGTTCGATTCGGAGTTCGGAAATTTCGGGATGAATAGTGTTCGTCGTTTTTTCTATAAAAGGACCTAACTATTTTCATTTGCATTAAAACTAAACCCTAACCCTAGCTAAAATGTGCAGCCGCCACCCCCACTATCAATGGCCGATTCACTCCCATCTTCCCCTTCGTTTTTCTCCAAATCCACAAAGAAATTCGTGAATCTATCAACTGCAAAAATGGAGAGCATCACGAGATCTTTATTTTGAACGGCTGTGATGGGTTTTAATCGAGTAGATTGGCGGCAATCGAGGCTTGAACGGCCACATTCGTGCTCATCGTCTTTGAGCAGGGAGCAACCGAGCTCTATGTCATTTATGCCGAAGCTAGGCGTGGTGATAGGCTTCAAAACCCCGTAGTTCGATCGTCTTCTAGGCGAGTAGTTTGGTCATAATAATTTCGTGATGAAGGCGGCTGATGGGTTTCTCTGGGTTGCGTACGTGAAACCTGGGAGAAGATGAAGTAGGAAACAACGGCCCTGATCTTAGGGTTTGAAAACAACGGTCCAGATTGAATGGGTATAAAAATATAAAAGAAATTGTATATTAAATTGTATTTAAAATTGTATAAAGTTTGAATTACCATAACTTCGTCATATATTATCAGAATTCAACAAATTTGGTAGCACCGGAATCGTGTCGTCGAATACTACGCAATGCAACTGGATTGGTAGCGATCGGGGTCAGTGAAAATTTTGAGTGAAATTAAACGCACGTTTAATTTCATTCGGAATAAAACGCTACAAATTGCTATCGAAAAATCAAGGTGAGATTTTCTCACTCAAAATTGAATGTGGAATTTTTGCAGTTATTGATGATTGTCTGTTTGGATGTGATATTAGATATAGTAGGATATATCTATTATATATATAGCAATATATACATATTGGCATATGTATATATTGGATTGATTGATTTCCGGCCTCGTATAGCGGATGAGACCCTATTGCGCCGTTAGTAAGCGGATTTTTATAAAACCTATATACCGCGATAATTCCGTACTGGAGCGGAATTGGTATTGTGCTAACATCTGTGGATGCAGGGAAACAGGTTGGAGGGATCCAACTGGATTCCTCACCATATTGATTATTTACAGATATTGTGATATATTCTGTTATCATATGATGATATATGATATTTGATTGTTGTGATTGGTTGTTTGATGCTGTAGCATCATCGGATCCATTTTTGAAGTTAAAAATAACGATATTATTTTTAAAAAAGGATTTCAAAGTGATTATTCGAAAGTATACGTTTTATTGAATTTTGGAATTAATTCATTTTAAATAAATAAATGTTATAATTTTTGTGTTATAAAAATTATGAGATTTGTGAAATATAAGCGAAAAGTGGTTTTTGAAATATAAGTTGATTAAATTGTAATTGGTTTAGATTGAAATTTTCGACTTATTATAAATGGATTATATTTATAGAAGATGTATAAAATTGTTATTTTATAAATAAAAATAAGGAGATTATTTAGGAGTTCTATAAATGTTAAAATGAACTTATAAACGGATTTTATAAGTAAGTAATATTGATAGATATACGATTCGTGAAGTTATAAGATGAAGGACTTTGAAACTAAATGAATTATAAGTTATCAACTTATGATTTGAATTTTTGTTATATAAATGAGTCAAATGGAATTGTTTGAATAAAGGGATTTCATAACTTGAAGTTGTTATAAAATATAAAATTGTGATTTATAAACGTTGTTTATAAATCCAAAATCACTTATTTTGATAAGTGAATCGTAAAAGTTAATTAAAGGAATTATATCCACGATTTTGGACAGTGGATAAGCTTTTAAATAAAATGTGTAGAAATGTGGAATTTGGATAACGAAGTATATTCACGATTTTGGACAGTGAATATATTATTAAATAAAATGGATATGTTTTGGAAAAGTGATATTACGAAATGAAGTAATTATTTTAAAAGATGTTTTAAAACGTGTTAAGTATCGAATACATAGATTTCAACATTTATTGTTGAAATAGACGTTTTCGAGAAATAAGGAAATGGTAGACTATAACACTGTTGTTATAGTAAATGATTTCCGAAAGGAAATATTTTATATAGTATTGGGATTTATATATCTATCTAAATCCGAATCCCTATACTAGTGATTTCGAGTCGTCGTAACGATGTTTTACGCAACATTCGTTTTGACTCAAATAGATGTTAAAATTTATGATTTCCTTAAAGAATGAATATATACTTAATTTGATTTAAGTATATCGGATATTTTCCAAGTGTTGAAAATAAAAGATTTGTGAAACACTTATTATTAAATAAGTATGGAATGTTTTCCAAAATGAAATGAAACGTTTTGAGATTTTATCTTCTTAAAGATAAATTGAAAATGAATATTGGAATCGATTTGAAAATCATATATCAGTAGATATTTTGAAATTATAAATTCACTATGGAATTTATAAAAAGAAAGGGAAGTTGTTTAAAAATAAACGTTGATTTATTTTTGAAGCGTGGAAATTTTATATCTAGAAAAGATATTTTGGAAGATAAAATAATTTGGAAAATTATTTGGAATTTGATGATGTTGCGCATCTTTATTGATAGTTAAATAACCGACTATCAATAATTACCTTTAGATGGTATTTGTTGTGAATTGGATGAATTTGAATGCCACACTTGTTTTTAAATAAGCGCTCACTATTCGGGTTAGCCGGGAAAGGACCATGGGGTCGTATAACCCATTCCGAATATGTGATACGTCGTTATGAATTGCATTCGAAGACCGGTGTTGAAGACCGGATATTTTTGAAAACGGAAGGATTACCGTCGAGTTACTCTACATCGGCTGATCTCCGGTTTAGAGGTTTTATCACCCTTAGTGACGGGAAGTCCGGACGTGATTAGAAATTTATCCGGATGGGCAAGGGCTTCGTGAGAAGTGCCTTCGGTTCTGTTCGATCCCGGAACAGACTTGTATGGATTGTGTGTCTGACGTTACAATTTGAGATATAAAGCTGATTTCTTTCAAATACATTTCTGTTGGTGGCGGAGAATTTATTCTCTTAGCTTAACACCCTTCTATGAGACGTACGAGCTCAGAGGTTATGTAGTTGAAATTTATCAGCGATATACTCCCAATTTGGTAACGTGGCATACTGAGTGTTGCTGTGAAATGATCAGTGTTTGATCATTTGTGATATGATCATTTGTTTGATCTTATATCTTTGTGATCATAGGTTGATCATTTTTGTTTGACCCGAAGCAGGGCTTTGTAGAAAGCGTAGCTTTGTGGACGAGACTTCGTCGAGCCTCACACCCCGGAAATGGTCAAAACAGGAAGGATGCGGCAAGGTTCTAGGGAGTAGCGCCCCTTAGTGTATGTCATTCCTTCTGGATAAAGGTGGTATCATGGTATGGAGCCCAGATACTTAACCTCTGTGGTTGCTGCAAATTTATTACTTTGTGGTTGTTGCGAATCGGGGATCCTCGGGAAGATCGGTTACGATCGGGGGATGGCATACGCGTGTCAGTAGTTACCTATTTTTGCAGAGGTAACCCGGCCTTGTGTTGGTAGAGATCCGGTTAGGTTCTCGGGTCGTCTATTCCAGGGACGTACCCATCGTGGATAGGAAGTTCCTTGGCCTGACCATTTGTTGGAAATCCAAAGAAACAATACGAGCCTTTACGATTTCAATTGTATAACCTGTCTCCTCAGGAGGCAGCTATAGCAGGCATAATATAATGGTACCTATGCTGGCTAAGATTTATATTCTACTTTCGAAATGTTTTCCACTATGCACTAATAATAATATCAAAAAGGATTTGATTTTTGCGTAGTAAGCATCTTTGACTATCATAAGAAGAAATCTCCTCCAAGTCTGCGTTTGCATTGTGTGTGTGGTGGGAGGTCTTATGGTAGTTTCATTTTCCAAAAGCATTGCGAATTGACTTTAAAATTTTTCTGTTGTTTATTTTAAAGATAAATAACTGTTTTACGATCTCACACCAGTCACCATGACTGACTCGGAATTTATTGTTCCCTTCTAAACTTTGGGTGCCCACCAATTTCCACACGGGCAGTCTAGAGTTAGATTATCAGGATATTCTGGATATTCTGGAGCTTTGGAGATAAGTTGGATGACGAGGCGTAGTATTTGTATCTGATAGTATTTATTCCGCTGTGTATTCTGTATGAGGACAAGTTATATAACTGTCCATTTGTTGTATATTGACTCGGATTGATGTATGTATAAAATGATATAGTTCTTTGTTTTAGAGATTATTCATTTATCTATTATATATTGTTCCGCTGCGATATGTGAGATTTTGATATTGTCTCTGTTTCTGATGTTGTTCTGTTGTTCTTCTCTCCTTTCTTCTTCTGTTTTCTTCTTCTACTACTTTTTCTTTTTCTTAAACCCTCACTATTGAAGTTTCCGGCACTCGATTGTTCGGCAGTCGATAAAGTGAGTATCGATGTCGAATTTTCGAAAGTCGAAAAATTCGGTATGTGACAAAGTGGTATCAGAGCATATGGTTAAGCGACAACCTTGCTCTGTTGGGTGTTACTCATTAGAGATAGAGTCAGTAGTACTCTAGAATGAGTTGAGTGTAATAATAGATACGAGCGCGTATTTGTTAGTGAATATAAAATTGTTTATATTGTGATGATTGGTTTGTTGAGTGGTATATGGATTCTGGTCGGTAGTGTCCGTACAACTCTATCGATAGGGATCTCTAAACACTTATATAGAACAATTCGGCACAGTATTGTTTTAAATAGGGTAAATGAGATAATTTTGCCCAAAACTATTTTTGTATAGAAAATAAATGTTTTTCTATAAAGTACTATAGTATATGGTTGCATGGATGTTAGGAAGTAATAATAGTGAATTATCATCACTGAAATTGAATAAGAAATTGAAATCATAACTCCAAAGTTAAGAAATAAATTCACATATGAATGAAATTTAAAGAATGTAAATTATAAATGTGAATTGTAATTTAAAACGGAATTCCAGAGAAATTTTTGGAAATGTTTTGAAAAGAATTTGAAAATTTTGGAGATTTGGAAAGTTAAATCATTTTTGGTTTGAAAATGATTTTCAAAAGATTTTGAAAAATGTTTTGAAGGAATGAAAAGCTCTAAACTCTTTTCGGTTGCTGGAAAATAACTTCGATGATGACCGCGGCATCGTTGGTGTTCATTTTCGGGTTTCCAAAAGAGAAATTGCTGCCAAATTGTTTTAAATGGAAGTTGTTTGAAAATTTTGGGTTTTTGTTTTTGAAATTCAAAGGATAATTTGAATTGTTTTCAAAATGGCTTTGAAATGTTGAAAAGACTCCGGAATACTATAAAATATATATATATATATATACTTATGAAATATTATGAAGTTGATAACTTGTAAAGTTTAAAGTTTAAATAAAAATCCATTTAACGAACGAAATTTTAAATATGAATTGGATGCATAAGGAAACGAATTCATATATGAATAAAATGGTAAATATGAATTGTAAATGTGATTTATAAATGAAAATGGAATTCCAGATAGATATTGGAAAATTTAAAATCATTAATGAAATGAATTTGTAATATGAATATATAAGTGATTATATAAATCGAAATGAAAATAAGTTGATAACTTATAGAATATTTGAAATCTGAGTGAAATGAAAGTTCAAATTGAAATAAAAGAATTTGTGAACAAATAAATAAATTTGCAATGGCAAATACGAGAAAATAAAATTGAATGTTAAAATTCATTTCGAATTTGTAGGCAATAAATTGAATTGAATAATTATAAATGAAGATAAAATTGGAATTGAAACTGAATGTTGAAAACAAATTTGAAATGTAAAAATTGAATGAAAAGAATGTATAACTTCAATAGTAAGCTAGAAATGTATAAGCAGTTTATATTGAAAATTTTGTAATAAAATGTGCAAAATGGTTTGAATATATGCAACTAGATATTATGGCTAGTAGGATATACAGGTGTAAAGGAATTGGGATTTTAATTTTGAAGAGAATTAGAATTGCTCAACAAAAGGTAAGTATTTAAATTTCTATATGAGATTTGCTGATTTCTTGTCTAGCCGTTTGGCTTTTTATTTTCTTTTTGAAATCTGAGAGTCCGTAGGGACGTTTTGTAGTCGTACCGTATTAGCCACGCAAAGGAAACGCTGGCAAAATTTTCCGAAAATTTAGGGCGTTAGAAAATTTTTGAGAAAATTTTGGAAGTTTAAAATTTGAATTTAAACTCGAATTTGAATTGAGAAGTTAAACAATGTTGTTTGAAACTTATAATTGAAGTTGGAAAGTTAGTAGAATTGATAACGAATCTTTAGTAGAAAGATTTGTTTTGATAAATTGATAAAACTATTAGATTGTGAAAAATAGTAGACGTGTTAAGGACTCTTTCTTCCTGACTTGTAATTTCGAGGACGAAATTCTTTTAAGGGGGGAAGTCTGTAACGACCCAGAATTTTTGATAATTAAAATTCGAATATTTAATTGATTTTAAATATTAATAAATGAATTTAGTAAGTCGAATGATTTATTTTTCGAATATTGGATTTTATTTGATAATTAAATCGATAAATTAATAATTGAAATTCCAAAAATAATTGAAAATCGAGTTTAATATGATTGAAATTGATTTGGAAAATTTTATTTAATCATACTGGAGTTAATAGAAAGGTTATAGAACTTTTAAAATTGAATTTGGAGTTAATCTGTGAAAATTGAATATTTTAATATTTAATTATCGACTGAAAAATAGTCAATTTTCGAACAGTCTCAGAATTGAACGAAACCAGTTCCATTGGATCCGTAATAGTTAGTTATTATCGGATTTCAATTTTCGTATCCATCGGAGTTGTCGTTTGACCGTGGCAGCTCGAAACGCATCGATATCGTTTTAATTTTAAATCGTCGAGTTAAAAATAGTCATTTTTCGAAAGGTCTCGGATTTCGACGAAACCAGTTTCATCGGATCTGTAATGTGATATTATTATAAGATTTCAAATTTCGTAATTTTTGGATTTATCGTTTGTCCGGGGCAAGCCAAAACGCCTCGAAATCGATTTAAATCGGTTTAATTTAAATTGATCGTTTATTGTCATATCTCACACATACGATCGAATTAGCTTCCGAAACACGTTCCATTGCGTTCGGAACGCGGGGTAAACCTTAGAAACTTCAGCCGGCACGTTCGATTCGGAGTTCGGAAATTTCGGGATGAATAGTGTTCGTCGTTTTTTCTATAAAAGGACCTAACTATTTTCATTTGCATTAAAACTAAACCCTAACCCTAGCTAAAACGTGCAGCCGCCACCCCCACTATCAATGGCCGATTCACTCCCATCTTCCCCTTCGTTTTTCTCCAAATCCACAAAGAAATTCATGAATCTATCAACTGCAAAAATGGAGAGCATCACGAGATCTTTATTTTGAACGGCTGTGATGGGTTTTAATCGAGTAGATTGGCGGCAATCGAGGCTTGAACGGCCACATTCGTGCTCATCGTCTTCGAGCAGGGAGCAACCGAGCTCTATGTCATTTATGCCGAAGCTAGGCGTGGTGATAGGCTTCAAAACCCCGTAGTTCGATCGTCTTCTAGGCGAGTAGTTTGGTCATAATAATTTCGTGATGAAGGCGGCTGATGGGTTTCTCTGGGTTGCGTACGTGAAACCTGGGAGAAGATGAAGTAGGAAACAACGGCCCTGATCTTAGGGTTTGAAAACAACGGTCCAGATTGAATGGGTATAAAAATATAAAAGAAATTGTATATTAAATTGTATTTAAAATTTTATAAAGTTTGAATTACCATAACTTCGTCATATATTATCAGAATTCAACAAATTTGGTAGCGCCGGAATCGTGTCGTCGAATACTACGCGATGCAACTGGATTGGTAGCGATCGGGGTCAGTGAAAATTTTGAGTGAAATTAAACGCACGTTTAATTTCATTCGGAATAAAACGCTACAAATTGCTATCGAAAAATCAAGGTGAGATTTTCTCACTCAAAATTGAATGTGGAATTTTTGCAGTTATTGATGATTGTCTGTTTGGATGTGATATTAGATATAGTAGGATATATCTATTATATATATAGCAATATATACATATTGGCATATGTATATATTGGATTGATTGATTTCCCGCCTCGTATAGCGGATGAGACCCTATTGCGCCGTTAGTAAGCGGATTTTTATAAAACCTATATATCGCGATAATTCCGTACTGGAGCGGAATTGGTATTGTGCTAACATCTGTGGATGCAGGGAAACAGGTTGGAGGGATCCAACTGGATTCCTCACCATATTGATTATTTACAGATATTGTGATATATTCTGTCATCATATGATGATATATGATATTTGATTGTTGTGATTGGTTGTTTGATGCTGTAGCATCATCGGATCCATTTTTGAAGTTAAAAATAACGATATTATTTTTAAAAAAGGATTTCAAAGTGATTATTCGAAAGTATACGTTTTATTGAATTTTGGAATTAATTCATTTTAAATAAATAAATGTTATAATTTTTGTGTTATAAAAATTATGAGATTTGTGAAATATAAGCGAAAAGTGGTTTTTGAAATATAAGTTAATTAAATTGTAATTGGTTTAGATTGAAATTTTCGACTTATTATAAATGGATTATATTTATAGAAGATGTATAAAATTGTTATTTTATAAATAAAAATAAGGAGATTATTTAGGAGTTCTATAAATGTTAAAATGAACTTATAAATGGATTTTATAAGTAAGTAATATTGATAGATATACGATTCGTGAAGTTATAAGATGAAGGACTTTGAAACTAAATGAATTATAAGTTATCAACTTATGATTTGAATTTTTGTTATATAAATGAGTCAAATGGAATTGTTTGAATAAAGGGATTTCATAACTTGAAGTTGTTATAAAATATAAAATTGTGATTTATAAACGTTGTTTATAAATCCGAAATCACTTATTTTGATAAGTGAATCGTAAAAGTTAATTAAAGGAATTATATCCACGATTTTGGACAGTGGATAAGCTTTTAAATAAAATGTGTAGAAATGTGGAATTTGGATAACGAAGTATATTCACGATTTTGGACAGTGAATATATTATTAAATAAAATGGATATGTTTTGGAAAAGTGATATTACGAAATGAAGTAATTGTTTTAAAAGATGTTTTAAAACGTGTTAAGTATCGAATACATAGATTTCAACATTTATTGTTGAAATAGACGTTTTCGAGAAATAAGGAAATGGTAGACTATAACACTGTTGTTATAGTAAATGATTTCCGAAAGGAAATATTTTATATAGTATTGGGATTTATATATCTATCTAAATCCGAATCCCTATACTAGTGATTTCGAGTCGTCGTAACGATGTTTTACGCAACATTCGTTTTGACTCAAATAGATGTTAAAATTTATGATTTCCTTAAAGAATGAATATATACTTAATTTGATTTAAGTATATCGGATATTTTCCAAGTGTTGAAAATAAAAGATTTGTGAAACACTTATTATTAAATAAGTATGGAATGTTTTCCAAAATGAAATGAAACGTTTTGAGATTTTATCTTCTTAAAGATAAATTGAAAATGAATATTGGAATCGAATTGAAAATCGTATATCAGTAGATATTTTGAAATTATAAATTCACTATGGAATTTATAAAAAGAAAGGGAAGTTGTTTAAAAATAAACGTTGATTTATTTTTGAAGTGTGGAAATTTTATATCTAGAAAAGATATTTTGGAAGATAAAATAATTTGGAAAATTATTTGGAATTTGATGATGTTGCGCATCCTTATTGATAGTTAAATAACCGACTATCAATAATTACCTTTAGATGGTATTTGTTGTGAATTGGATGAATTTGAATGCCACACTTGTTTTTAAATAAGCGCTCACTATTCGGGTTAGCCGGGAAAGGACCATGGGGTCGTATAACCCATTCCGAATATGTGATACGTCGTTATGAATTGCATTCGAAGACCGGTGTTGAAGACCGGATATTTTTGAAAACGGAAGGATTACCGTCGAGTTACTCTACATCGGCTGATCTCCGGTTTAGAGGTTTTATCACCCTTAGTGACGGGAAGTCCGGACGTGATTAGAAATTTATCCGGATGGGCAAGGGCTTCGTGAGAAGTGCCTTCGGTTCTGTTCGATCCCGGAACAGACTTGTATGGATTGTGTGTCTGACGTTACAATTTGAGATATAAAGCTGATTTCTTTCAAATACATTTCTGTTGGTGGCGGAGAATTTATTCTCTTAGCTTAACACCCTTCTATGAGACGTACGAGCTCAGAGGTTATGTAGTTGAAATTTATCAGCGATATACTCCCAATTTGGTAACGTGGCATACTGAGTGTTGCTGTGAAATGATCAGTGTTTGATCATTTGTGATATGATCATTTGTTTGATCTTATATCTTTGTGATCATAGGTTGATCATTTTTGTTTGACCCGAAGCAGGGCTTTGTAGAAAGCGTAGCTTTGTGGACGAGACTTCGTCGAGCCTCACACCCCGGAAATGGTCAAAACAGGAAGGATGCGGCAAGGTTCTAGGGAGTAGCGCCCCTTAGTGTATGTCATTCCTTCTGGATAAAGGTGGTATCATGGTATGGAGCCCAGATACTTAACCTCTGTGGTTGCTGCAAATTTATTACTTTGTGGTTGTTGCGAATCGGGGATCCTCGGGAAGATCGGTTACGATCGGGGGATGGCATACGCGTGTCAGTAGTTACCTATTTTTGCAGAGGTAACCCGGCCTTGTGTTGGCAGAGATCCGGTTAGGTTCTCGGGTCGTCTATTCCAGGGACGTACCCATCGTGGATAGGAAGTTCCTTGGCCTGACCATTTGTTGGAAATCCAAAGAAACAATACGAGCCTTTACGATTTCAATTGTATAACCTGTCTCCTCAGGAGGCAGCTATAGCAGGCATAATATAATGGTACCTATGCTGGCTAAGATTTATATTCTACTTTCGAAATGTTTTCCACTATGCACTAATAATAATATCAAAAAGGATTTGATTTTTGCGTAGTAAGCATCTTTGACTATCATAAGAAGAAATCTCCTCCAAGTCTGCGTTTGCATTGTGTGTGTGGTGGGAGGTCTTATGGTAGTTTCATTTTCCAAAAGCATTGCGAATTGACTTTAAAAATTTTCTGTTGTTTATTTTAAAGATAAATAACTGTTTTACGATCTCACACCAGTCACCATGACTGACTCGGAGTTTATTGTTCCCTTCTAAACTCTGGGTGCCCACCAATTTCCACACGGGCAGTCTAGAGTTAGATTATCAGGATATTATGGATATTCTGGAGCTTTGGAGATAAGCTGGATGACGAGGCGTAGTATTTGTATCTGATAGTATTTATTCCGCTGTGTATTCTGTATGAGGACAAGTTATATAACTGTCCATTTGTTGTATATTGACTCTGATTGATGTATGTATAAAATGATATAGTTCTTTGTTTTAGAGATTATTCATTTATCTATTATATATTGTTCCGCTGCGATATGTGAGATTCTGATATTGTCTCTGTTTCTGATGTTGTTCTGTTGTTCTTCTCTCCTTTCTTCTTCTGTTTTCTTCTTCTTCTACTTTTTCTTTTTCTTAAACCCTCACTATTGAAGTTTTCGGCACTCGATTGTTCGGCAGTCGATAAAGTGAGTATCGATGTCGAATTTTCGAAAGTCGAAAAATTCGGTATGTGACAGAGGTGATCATGGATGGTGGTGAAGTGGGGATATGGTTGGTTAGAGGAGGTAGAGGCCAAGCATAGCAAAGAAAAAAAAGTGAAAAAAGGAGAAAGAGAAGGAGACCATGGATTTAGATCTTGAAATATTTTCTCTTGAAATCAAATAGGAAAAATGAGGAGATGAAATGTATTTTGTGCGTGAATGATGGAGTGGTTTGCACGGCATGAAAGAAATAAATGTTAGGAAAACAAAAGGGCAAGAATTAAGGAGTTTTGAATGGTAAGAAAAAGGAAAAGAATCTTGTGTATAATTTATTCTTAAATGCAAATGAAAATGAGAAGTGGGTAATAAATCTTTGTATGTGTAAACAAGTAAGAATGCACGGCTAAAGAAGTTTTGGATGGCAAGCAAAGGAGTGAATGCTTGGGTAAGTAATAAAGAGGGTAGGTAAATAAAAGCAAGAAATTAAAACAATGAAACGTATATCCCTTTGATTCTTCCAAGCCATAAATAAAAGATGTAAACAAGTAACAATTCAATAAATAAAAATGAATGTCTAGGCAAAATAGAAATAGAAATAAATAGAGATGATAAAGGAAAATATATAAGATAAGAATACAGAAATTTATTGCGTGTAAAACGCTATAATTTATCCAATTTTAAAGGTATAAATCAGAATTTAACGAAACAAGAAGCATAAAGGATATCAGCATTATATTCTGTTCCAATGAAAAAGATTAAAAATTAAAAATTCGAATTTAAAAATTTAAACTTAAATTCAAAATTTGACCAAAGTTGACCAAAATATAAAATTTTCAGGAAATGTTTATTTTATTGTATTTGGAAAATAAATTACAAACAAAATCAAAATTTACATTTATTATAATTAAAACCATAATCAATTTATTCAACTTGGTTTCATTCTTTTCTTTTTATCTATGAATAAAATATACATTTCCATTTATTTCATTACATTCACACTTTACAATTACTGTCCTATCTCATATTAATGAACATTTACTTACATTTAGATGTAATTGATTTCCTACTTTAAATTTAGCAGCTTAAATAAAATGTAACTTGCAATAAATGTTATCATTATCTTTATATTACACTCAAGTTTATTATGTCCACTAATTATCATAATTGCTTACAAAATGTTTAATTCATTCAATTACCATAAATTATATACTAATTCATTTATCCATACAACACTTACATTTATTTACTTATATTCAGTTTTATACCCAAATGTAACATTTACAACTAGATTAATAGACCAATTAAATAGTAACTTACAACCGTTACTATAACTTTAAATCACACTTTTGAATTCATTGTTCATAAACATATGTTACCATTCTTATATACCTAATCTTTATTCAATGGTAATTTATTTCATACTAAATCATTTATAAATTTTAATGTTTGCATTTGTTTTCTTACATAAATTTATAGCCAAGTATCACAATTTACATTACTTCAATAAATTGTAATGTCATTTCAATTGTTAATAATTAGTTTTTAAATACATTGTTGCATTTCATTTTGGCATTCATTTAATTATTAAATTAAAAAGTTTTTTTATTTCTTCCAAATTTATTTACCAAAATCTTATTAAATTGACAACTTTAATTATTGAAAATTTACGGGTCGTTACGGCATTCCCTAATGGTTTAGTAAATTCCACTCAAACATTTTATTCAATGAGTTATACCATATTCGATGAAGCGTTACTTGAAAGCATATAAACCAATCAATAACACTAAGTCGATTATTAGTACTTCTCATATTATAGAATTAAGGCTCTCAAAATATTTTATTTCCAAAATCAAAAGGTCACACGAAAATGCCTAAATAACATTAAATCCAATAATAACTTATAGTTTGAAAGCAAATAATATAATTTTATCATATATGAAATGATTTCTAAATTCTTTATATATATAATTACTTTCAAATTTCCCATTTCTAAAATGTATAAACTCTTGTTGCCAACTATATATATATATACCACTAGATAAAATAAACCATAAATCTGACTTGATATCAAAAGTTGCATATATATATAGTTGTCTCAAATCCCATTAAAAAGATATTTAGTTTTACAACTATAATCCAAAAGCCACATAAATAAGCGAACATTTATATATGAAAATATATATACTCATATTCCAAAACCATATTTATATACAAACATTTGTTTAGAAATGACATAAGTTTATATTTCAAAATTATACTTTTAATCCATAAACCATTTCTACTAACTATACTTAATATAATTACTTATTATAATCATTTATAAAAGAAATTAATTTGAACTGAAAACAAGTTTGAAATTGATATAATATAATAAACTATATTTTGCAAAAGATTATCAAAATAGGAGTATTGAACCTCAAGAAATCAGAAAGTAAGGCACTAGAAATCGTCATACAAAACAAGGCATAAAACCATAAAAAAATCTAGAAACTTAAATTTGCAGAAAATGCACAAGAGAGCTCACAATCAATCGACTGAAAGTCACTTTAGTTGACTGGGCAAATACCTGGAAAGCTCGAAAAACACACGTTCAGTTGACTGAAAGGCTCCTCTTAAACTGGAACTTCTGGCAGTTGTTTAAATCATTTCGAGTGACGATTTTCATTGATTCCAGCCATTAATTCATGATATTTGCAGAACCACAACACCACCAAACTTGCATGCAACTATTCATAACATATAGAATCCACAAACATCAAAATGAAGTCAATTTGGCTGCTAAATTTGCAGATAGGTAGGGTTTTAAAAATCTAAGTTCGAAAACTTATCCATAGACAGTATAAACTAACAAGGAGTACTCAACAATTCAACTTAAATTCAATCTATCAACAGCGTGCAATTAAATATTCAAAGATAGGTTATGCGAGGGTTAACTCACCTTTTTCCCTTCCAATAGCTTGCTAGAACTAGTTACTCAACAATTTTAGCAATTCCTAGCTTTTACTCAAGCAAACAAAAAGAATTCCATAATCAATTTACTGTGAAACTAAAATTAATATGATCAAAAGTTAAATTAGCGTTTGAGCACATCACCATAATTTTATATGAATTTCCAAGATTTTATTTCTATTTTAAAGTGGAGATTTTGGATTGAATAGGGAAGAGGGTTAGAACCCTGGCTTCTTCCTTTTAGAAATGAACGTGTTGTACTAAGAAACGAGAGAAACAAGTAAGCATGTTTTCCTCTTATGTTTTAGTATGGGTTTGGGTTTACAACTAGGCCCAGTTAATAAAAGAAAAATATTCTTTTCTTATTCTTCCCCTAAATTCCATTTTCCATTTTATTAACTAGTAAGCTCCACAATTAAAATGCCTAAGCATTTAAACCATAACCCAAATAAATAAAATAACTTCTCAAATTATTTTGACAATAAACAACATTTTTATAGAAAGATCTACTAATCTCAAATTTTCCCTTTTTTAAAATTAAAAGATTCTACTAATTGAACATTTTTATCCAAACTCTAGTTCCAAACATCTATAAGTAAAACTCTAAAATTCTCATTTCTCTAATATTCTAAAATTTAGAACTCATCATAATTAATTAATTCTTAATAATATTTTTAAGTGACTTTTAACACTTTGAAAAACAATACTATTTCTCAATTTAACAATGTTTTAGAATTAATCATTCTAAAATAAATTATCCTTTATAAAACGAATAATATTTCCTAACCAATGATTTAAATTCTCCAAATTAGATCATTGTTTTATTTTCTAATTAACTCAAAAATCATGTTTGTCACAGACTCGTCCCACCCTTAAAGAAATTGCGTCTTCGCAATTTTGATTCAGAGAAAAGTTTATAATAAGAGAAAACACACACACACACTTATATATATATATATATATATATATATCTGTGTGTGTGTGTGTATATATATATATATATCCAAAAGTTCCCTCTTTAAATTTAACTAACACTACAAGAATAAATATTGTTATAATTTACACTTTAATTTTTAAAATTAATATATTCTCCTTCCTTATTTTCAAATTGGAAAATAAGTTCACACAAATATTTTTAACTTTCAATCTCAAAATTTCAATTATTTCTCCAAATAAATCTTTCCAAGGAATATAATCTAAATCATCAAATTATAAGATTCTAACTCCTTTACAATTAATTTCTTATTTCAACCTCCAAAATTTAACATCCATCAAATAATAAATGATATACATAATAAATCAAAAAAATTCACATACTATTCTTCTTAGCATATATCTCAAAATAAACATTCACAATTTACAAATATCAAATAATTTAATGACATTTCCTTGCCATCTATTTATAGCGAATCCCTATGTCAAATGATTGTGATGTTAACCGTGAAGTCAACATGGCCTTGCCCCTGATATCTGTTATTGCTAGGTTCGGTGGCTGCACACATCATCCAAAATAATACATATATAATGCACTTTTAAATTTTCTTTATAAGTTTCTAAACCACCAAAACTTTTAAACACATATATACTTGTAGATAAAAAATGATTTCTCTAAATTTATTTCCCTAAATATTTTCCCCAAATATTTTTCCCAAAAAAATATTTACTTTCACAAATAATGATATCAAGTTCCAAATCATTTACTTAATACTATTATCAAAATTCAAATTAATACTTTCTTTCTAAGTACCATATTAATCATAATATTTCCTTTTTAAAATATTATTTATATCCAAGATATTTGCTTTTAAAATTTATCACATTTCTATATACATAAACACGTGCTTTTTCATAAATTATCCTTTCACTTTAAAAAATTATTACATATGCATGAGATATATTTTCCAAAATATTTATCCCATTTATAAATATATTTAACTCACTTAAAACATTATTTCCTTATTAAGTATTATTTATAACTCATTCATAATTATTTATAAAACTTTAAATATTATAACTCAAAATTATCGTGTCAAACAATCTCGTTAAAGCGTTTAGATATCCCTATTGACACCGTGGCATCCCACATCTCGACCAAAATTCATAAAACACTCAACGGGCAATTTAACATAAAACAAATTCCAAAACTTATAACTCTCTAGTTTTTTCATATAAAGAAAAGCCTACTAATAGCAATTCAATAATGCAACCAATCATTCATCCATACGACATATATAATTACAACCAAGCAATCAATTTCTAACAACCAATCAACCAAAACCATATAACTCTAATATTATTATTAATATAACTAATTAAAATCAAAATACGTCCCAAATGATTATCTCCATAATCATTTTGCATTCCTATCTCTATATAGATAATTAATATAACTGTCTACCACACACACACCAAGGGATATGACTTTAAGTCTCACTAGGTCTAAATCTATGATATTATATTCTATAATGTTCTGACTCAACTCTTATACCAACTGTAATAACCCCACCGCTATACCCATATTATTATAGAACATTATAAATAATGTTGTCTAATAACTCAGAGAATATAGCTATTTAAGGGCAACCAAATGTGAATATATCTTTAAACTTACACTGAGACGTCATATTTACTGATTTATCGAATCTTTGGAATAAAATTTAATGTGTATAGTCTCAGTCTAAAGTAATAAACACACCGGTTTCTCAAAAACAGAAAAATATAGCATAAAAACAATAATCATGGATCATAGCGGAATAATAAACATCATATACACATACAAACTGTGCGTCTATAAAATATAATACTAGAAGACACAATCTCAAAATGTACACCACATATATATACACAAAATCCTACATGAGATAAACTAAAAGTAAAAATGGTTTATCTTCCTGCTGGCACACCCATCCAAAAGTCTTCATGTCCTGTAACCTGAAAAGTCTCGGCTTCACCCGAGTATTATAAAATAAATAGGTCAAATTATCTCTAAATATCAAAATGGTAAGAACAAGATATAACACCGAAATATATGACATACAAAAAAATACAGATGTCATATATACATACAAGTCACTGGAATAATCTAACTCAAAATCTATCTCAAGACATGGATTAATTTGAATCATGAAATACCGACAAATTACCAAATCTCATAATCCATCTCAAGATAAAAATCGCAAACACAGAAAAATCACAAAACCTAGAATTCTGGAATAAATAATAATATCTCAAAATCTAAGAAACCAAAGCCATATCGATCACAATGATCTTACTTATACCAATCGACCTGGTTGTACTCATACAGTGGAAAACAAAAGATGGTATCACTCATACCGATCTGACTCCAATGATCGCCCATACCGTGAAATGAAAATCTCAAGATCAAGAAAACAAATCCAAACCAATCACAATGATCGTAGAAACATAACTCAAAGACCGAAGAAGATATAACTCATACCGATCGCAAGGATCATAGAAAAATCCACGAGTGTACCCCTTAAGGGTCTATCGTCATACACAAAGGCCAAACACCAAATGAAAACACACTTTAAAGTGCTAGATACTATCACCCTTAGTAATCACAAGAACTTAACCAAAACGACCCTACCGCCTAGTGAAACTAAAGTATTTATTAGAAGCTAGTAAATCTCACTCATTATAGATATCATTATAAAACCTAAACTATATTCTCTTAAGGATCTATCGGCCCTATGCCGAACACCGAAAGAGAATACAACCCTTAAGTGTTAAATACCTTTCCAAAGGCCATCACAAGAATTTAACCAAAGCGTCCCATACAACCCGGTGAAATTCAAGTATTCTCTAATAGTTTAGTAAATTCTACTCAAACATTTTATTCAATGAGTTATACCATATTCGATTAAGAGTTATTTAAAAGCATTTAAACCAATCAATAACACTAAGTCGATTATTAGTACTTCTCACATTATAGAATTAAGGCTCTTAAAATATTTTATCTTTAAAATCCAAAACTCACACGAAAATTCTCAAATGACATAAGATCAAATAAGAGTTTATAATTTGAAAGCAAATAATACAATTTTATCATATATGAAATAATTTCTAAAATACTTTATCTATATATATACTTACTTTCAAATTTCCCATTTCTAAAATCCATAAACTCTTGTTGCCAACTATATATATATTTACCACTAGATAAAATAAACCGTAAATCTGATTTGGTATCAAAAGGTATTCATATATATAGTTGTCTCATAATCCTATTAAAAAGATATTTAGTTTTAAAACTATAATCCAAATGCCACATAAATAAGCAAACATTTATATATGAAAATATAAATACTCATATTCCAAAATTATATTAATATACAAACATTTGTTTAGAATTAACAAAGGTTTATATTTCAAAACCATACTTTTAAATCCATAAACCATTTCTACTAACTATACTTAATATAATTAATTATTACAATCAATTATAAAAGAAATTAATTTTAATTGGAAACAAGTTTGAAATCGATATAATATAATAAACTATCTTTTGCAAATTTCTTTTATTCAAACTATATATACATTAGATGGATACACATATTTTTAACCTCAAAGATCTCGAATCAAAGAATTGTCAAAATAGGAGAATCAAACCTTAGGAAATCAGAAAGCAAGGCACTAGAAATTACCAAACAAAACAAGGCATCAAACCTTAACAAAATTGGGAAAATTAAATTTGTACAAAATACACAAGAGAGCTCACGATCAGTCGACTAAAAGTCACTTTAATCGACTGGTCAAATACTTGGAACGCTCGAAAAACACATGTTCGGTTGACTAAATGGCTCCTCTCAGTCGACTGAAAGAATGCCTGTAGCCAACTTCTAGCAGTTGTTTAAATCGTTTCAGGTGATAATTTTCATCGATTTCAGCCATTAATTCATGATATTTACAGCACTACAACATTACCAAACTTGCATGAAACTACTCATAACATATAAAATCCACAAACATCAAAATGAAGTCAATTTGGTTGCTAAATTTGCGAATAAGTAGGGTTTTAAAAATCCAAGTTTAGAAACTTATCCACAAACAGTATAAACTAACAAGCACTCACCAATTCAACTTAAATTTAGTCAATCAACAACATGCAATTAGATATTCAAAGGGAGATTGTAGGAGGATTATCTCACCTTTTTCCCTTCCAATAGCTTGGTAGAACCCATAACTCAACAATCTCAGCAATTCCTAGTTTTTACTCAAGCAAACAATTCCACAATTTATTTACTGTAAAACTAAAATTAATATGATCAAAAGTTAAATTAGGGTTTGAGCACATCACCTTGATTTTATATGAATTTCCAGGATTTTATTTCTATTTTAAAGTAGAGATTTTGAATTGAATAGGGAAGACGGTTAGAACCTTAGCTTCTTCCTTTTTGAAATGAACGTGCCGTACTCAGAAATGAGAGAAACAAGTAAGCATGTTTTCCTCTTATGTTTTAGTATGGATTTTGGTTTACAACTAGGCCCAATTAATAAAAGAAATATATTCTTTACTTATTCTTTCTCTAAATTTCACATTTCCATTTTATTATCTTGCAAGCTTCATGATTAAAATGAATAAGCATTTACACCATAACCCAAATAAATAAATTAACTTCTCAAATTATTTTGACAATAAACAATAGTTTTATAGAGAGATCTACTAACCTCAAATTTCCCCTTTGTTTAAAATTAAAAGATTATACTAATCAAACATTTTTATCCAAACTCTAGTTTCAAATATCTTTAAGTAAAACTCTAAAATTCTCATTTATCTAATATTCTAAAAATTTAGAATTCACCATAATTAATTAATTCTCAATAATATTTTTAAGTGATTTTTAACACTTTGAAAAACACAATTATTTCTCAATTTAACAATGTTTTAGAATTAATCATTGTGAATCAAATTATCTTTTATAAAAAGAATAAAATTTCCAAACCGATGATTTAAATTCTCCAAATTAAAATCATTATTTAATTTATTTAATTAACTCAAAAATACAATTTGTTACAGTTGGTATCTATTTAGATCTAGCACTTTATGACACCTCGATTTGTGAACTAACTCCTATATTGCTTGAATAGCGACTTGGTGTTGCAATGATCGAATGAAACGTCTTAGATTTTGTTTTCTTTATGTTATTTTTGTGTAAAATTTCATCTATAGGGAGTGGGTGGAGTAATAGAGTTAGTGTATGCTCTTTGGAAAATTATGTCATTTATTGCAAGTATTTAACTCGATAACCAGTCTTGTTCGTAATAAAGGTATTTGATTTTTATTATATACTTTTAATTAATTAAGTAATTAATTTAAAGTATATTAAATAAAAATCCTTAAATGATATTTTATGTGATAGTAATTACAACGCGTTGTAATCATGAGAAATTTTTCACATTAAAATTACATATTATTTTAAATATTCGTAGTCAAGAAGTTTCGAGATAGAATATCAATACATCCGTTGAGACTAGAGTACGCAAAGCTCTCTAAATGTTAGGCAGTGTATCACTCGTGGCTACTTGGGAAATCAAAGGGTTACATACTGGTATTTAATGGACACCTAAGGACTGATTCACTTGAGAGTTTTATGTTGGTTAGTATAACTATGGCAAAATAGAGAATCCCAAAGTGACGATGTTACATAGTTCCCTTTACTTGAGAATACCGTGGAACTTTAATATAGACAATCCACTTTGATTAAAGTTGAATCATGGTATAGCATCAACCAAGTAACTATAGTTGGGTCTGAGTTAAAGCATTGGAAGACTACTAAACAAAGGATTTATCTCCTTTTTTATAAGGGGTAAGTATAAAAGTCAACTCTACTCAACTTAAAGTCAAAGTTTAGCTGTAATACCCCATAAAATCAACCATAAATGAATTTAGTGAATTAAATAAGGTAGGTTGAAAATGAAAATGTATAAAAGTTGGAATTTGACACGAAAGTTATTCCATTGCGTTCGTAGTGAATTCTAATATGTTTCCATATATAATATGCTGAAAACAGAACCCAAACAAAGAAGTTATGAGCGTTTGAAGTTTTTAGATTAAATTTAATTTAGTATGAATTCGAATTCAAATGAATATTTAAATTTAGGGTTTGAATTTACAAAAAACTATAAGTTTAGTTAGGGGTCAAGTTAAAATTTAAGTTTAATAATTAACGCA
Source organism: Allium fistulosum (assembly GCA_030737815.1). Classification (NCBI taxonomy): domain Eukaryota; kingdom Viridiplantae; phylum Streptophyta; class Magnoliopsida; order Asparagales; family Amaryllidaceae; genus Allium; species Allium fistulosum. The sequence continues at coordinate 535,040,552 of CM060901.1, read as the reverse complement.
AAAGGTTAATTAGGAAAAAAAATAAACGAGCAATGAAAACAAATCAACGCTCTCGAAATAAGAGGAGAGGTCGACCTATAAGACCCAACCGATTGACCCTTAGGGTCGACCGATCGAGCATAGAATCAGTCGACCGCAGCCTCATAGTGGCGGCTAGGATTTTGTGATGTTAAATGGTCTATATTTATCCATTTCTAATCTAATTTCATTATAAGGTTCCGGTACATTTCAACTCCTATAAATAGGACCCTATCCTCCCCACTTTTTATTCATAAATATTTGGAAACTCCACGAACCTCTGCCATTTTCTCTCTTCGGTTAGGTTCAGAAATTCTATTAGGGATTTAGGTAAGAATTCTAATTCTTTTCTACTTATTCTTTTAATCTTTTTTCTTTTCCTCCAACCTCTCTGAATCTAAAAATATTATATATACACCTATCCTTCGCTGTGTATATATATCAAAGAAGGAGATCTGAAAAAAAAAGTTGCTTTGGCGTTACAAATCCATACAAAAAAGCTAAGGATAATCTATGAGTAGAAACCTTAGTATTTTTATTTCAGTAATTGATTAGTATAGATATATATATATATCTATAGATTTAAATATGCCTGAGGGTTTTTGGGATTGCAAAAACAAAATAGATAAAATCATCCAAAATTCTTTTTTATTTCGAAATGTCAATTTTAGGTGAAGATTCTCAATAACTTATGTTAATTTGATGGAAGTAATATTGCTTCTGCAATTTCATAATTTCATAGTCTATTCCACTTCTCCTTCCTTTTTGATTCAAATTGTGAGTATTCAATAATGAAATAAGGGTGTAGAGCACGAATCCTATTCGTAGTCTATGCCGCTAATTCCACACAGAATTCCTTCACTTATTTCTGTGTAAATGAGGAGTTGAATAGAATATAAAGTTAGGATTGCAATTCCTATTATTTAGGATATTCCATCGGATTGATATAATTAATTGGGTTTCAATTTCTATTTACAAATCTATTTATTGCAGTTTTGGATATAAATATTTAATCCTTGTTATGGACATTAGGATCTTGGAAATCTAAAGGGAAAGGACTTGTATTATTATTATGATTAAATGAATTGACATTTAATGCTAGTTTTTGGTGTATGAACTGCACGCTTAGAAGTTATTAGATGTGTGTGTGTGTTTATTTATTTCTATTAGCGTAACAAACGTATAATTATAGCATATAATGGCGTAGTAAGTAGGTAATAATTGTCATTGGTTCCACCTTAGGAAGGTAACTAATATTTTAAGGCGTAATCAGGAAGATGCCTTGTAAGGCCTTAATTTTTAAATGGTGAGATGAGTATATATGCAGAGAGTATTTAATTTATGGCAAAGTCATAGGGATGCAAGGTCAGTAGAGTTGCACAACCGAGGTCTGCCCTTCGCTTTAAGGCTACCGACAGTTGTGTACACTTTCTATTGATGTAAGACATCTCCTATGATAAATATTTGTGATGACACGAGGTTAGTCCCAAATTCCATAGGGTAAATCTACCCAGCTAATCTGGCTACAAGTTCCTACAAATAGTCGGACTGATGTGTGATGTCATTACGAGTATAGACCATAATATAAAGGGACTGCTTTGGGGTCTTGAGCTATTAAGTGGTTGTTTGAGGGCCACTTAATACCTCAAGACCCCGAAGCAGGCCGTTCGTATTATGGCCCATAATCATAATGATGTCTCACATTAGTCTGACTATTCATAGGAATTGGTAACCAGATTAGCTTGGAAATTTTGCCCTACAGAATTGGGGACTAATCTCGAGGGTATCACAAATACTTATCATAGGAGAGGTCTCACATCAATAGAAAGTGTACACAACTACTGGTAGCCTCAAAGTGAGGGGAAGACTTCTATCGTGCAATTCTACTGACCTCGCATACTTATGACTCAGTCATAATTTAAATACTCTCCATGTATAATACTCATCTCACTATTTCTTAATTAAGGCCTTATAAGGAATCTTCCTTGTTGCGCCTGAAAATATTAATTATCTTCCTAATGGGGAATCAATGAAAATTACTCCCTAACTAACTACGCAATTATACGCTATAATTATATGTTCATTACGCAAATAGAAATATATATATATATATATATCAACGTCTAATAATTTCTAAACGTGCGGTTCATATGCCCTAAACTACCGTTAAATGTCATTTTCTTTAACCATAATACTTATTTAATCCTTTCCCTTCATATTTCTAAGATTTCAACATCCATAACAAGGATTAAATATTCATACCCGAAAGTGCAATAAATTGACTTATATATAGAAATAGAAACCCAGTTTATTACATCAATCCAATGGAATATTCTAAACAATAGGAATTGCAATCCAAACTTCATATTCTATTCCATTCATCTTTTACACAAAAATAAGTGAAGGAATTTTGTGTGGAATAAGTGGTGTAAAGTACGAATAAGATTTATGCTCTACACCCTTATTTCATTATTGAAAACTCAAATTTGAATCAAAGAAGGAGGAGAAGTGGAATAAACTATGAAATTATCAAAAATTGCAAAAACAATATAAATTCCATTAAATTAACATAAATAATTGAGAATTTCCGTCTAGAATTGATATTTCGAAATAAAAAGGAATTTTGGGGAATTTTATCTATTTTGTTTTTGCAATCCCAAAATCAATAAGGCATATTCAAATCCATAGATATATATTAATGAATTATTGAAATAAAAATACTAAGGTTTCCACTCACAGATTGTCCTTAGCTTTTCTTGTATGGATTTATAATGCCAAAGAAACCCTTTTCTATATCTCCTTCTTTTGATATATATATATATATATATATATATATATATTTCTTAGATTTAGAGGGGTTAGAGGAGGAGAAAATAGATTAAAAGAATAATTAGAAAAGGATTAGAATTCTTACCTGAATCCCTAATAGAATTTCTGAATTTAACTGAAGAGATAAAATGACAAAGGTTTGTGGAATTCTCGAATATTCATGAATAAAAATTAGGGAGGACAGGGTCCTATTTATTGGAGTTGTAACGTACCAGAACTGTAGGATTAAATTAGATCAGAAAACAGGTTAATCTGGACCATTTCACATCACAAAACACTAGCCGCTACTGTGAGGAAGCAATCGACCGCCTATGCTAGACCGGTGGATCTAGATTGGTCGATCACTAGGGATCGACCGGTTGGGTCTTTTAGGTCGATCGCTTCTCTTATTTCGGAAGTGTTGATTTGTTTTCGTTGCTCGTTTATTTTATTCCCTAATTAACTTTTAATGTTAATTGTTTAACTTAATCCCTAACTTAATCTACAGTTAATTTTTTAAATTCAAACCCTATATTTAAATATTTATTTGATTTTTAATTCAAACTTAATTAATCTAAATCGAAAAACTTCAAACGCTCATAACCTCTTCGTTTCGGCTCCGTTTTCAGCATATTACATATGGAAACAGATCATAATTTTGCTACAAACGCAACAAAATAATTTTCGCGGTCAAACTCCAAATTTTATAAAATTTCCATTTTCAACCCTTATTTAATTTAATTCACTAAATTCATTTATGCTTGATTTTACGGGTTGTTATAGTTTTCCCTCCTAAAAAGGATTTCGTCTTGAAATCTTTCAGGAGGCAAACATCGTAACGCCCACTAACATCGATGTTACAAAACCAAGTTAACTACAGAACCATCTACACAACCAAAGTGCAATATGATTATGTACTACAAACATATAAAAATGACCTCAATCCTAGCGTGAGTGTATAAATCATTTCATGCAAGTATGTATGAAAATACCCTAAACATGCATATATTTTTTACATAAGTGTAAAGTGATTGTGAAAAAGAGTGGCAACCATCTCCTGCCATCCAATCTTGTAACCACAATGCAACCAAAATTCTAATTTTGAAGAGAAAATTTATGAGTGAAAAGCTCTGGATGAGTGGTCTTCATCTTCTTCTCGGTTTCCTATATGCTTTCCGCTGGGTTCTATCCCCATTGCAGTCGGGCCAGCCTAATTATTTTGTTGTGGAGTTTCCTAGTTCCGAGCTCAACAATCCATGCGGTGGCATGGGGTACTGTTAGCTCCGTCTCTAATTCCCTCAACTGATCAGGCTCAACTCTAATAGCGGTGTCATAAAGGAATTTTCTAAGGTGAGAAACATGAAAAACATTGTGTACTCCTACCACTCTATCAGCAAGCTCCACACAATAAGCAAGTTTTTCTATCCTTTCCAAAACTCTAAATTGCCCAACGAATCTACGTGCCAATTTTCCAGACTTGCTAAACCTAATCACTTTTCTAAGAAGGGAGACTTTGACAAATACCATATCTCCAACCTCAAACTCAAGCTCTGTCCTTCTATCCGCATAAGATTTCTAACGGTCTTGCACTGCCTTTATTCGTCGTCTGGTCAACCTTACTTTTTGCGTGGCATCACGGATCAAATGGGGTATGAGCAATATTTTATCGGTGGCTTCCTACCAAAAACTTAGCGATTTACATGGACTCCCATAAAGTGCTTTAAAAGGGGCCATATCAACCGTCGCTTGATAGCTATTATTATACATAAACTCAATGAAAGGTAGTTGTTGCTTCTAATGTCCTCCAAAATCCAACACACAAGCCCTCAACAAGTCTTCCAAAATTCTATTCACCCTCTCCTTTTAACCATTCAGTTTGCGGGTGATATGCAGTGCTAAGATTCAAAAATTTCCCAAAGCTGCTTGTAAGCTCCTCTAAAATTCACTGGTGAACAAGGGGTTCCTATCACTAACTATGCTTATTGGAATTCCATGCAACCGAACTACCTCCTTGATGTAGTTCTACGTGAGGGAAGTGGGAGTTCTATTGTTCCTAACTGGAATAAAATGGGCACTCTTAGTGTGTCTATCCACAACAACCCAAATAGCTTCATTACCCATCTAACTTCTAGGAAATCCTTCCACAAAATCCATCGAAATATGCTCCTACTTCCAAGTCAGAATTTCCAATGGTAATAGTAACCCTCCAGGCTTCCCTTGCTCACCTTTTACCCTTTGACATGTCAAGCACTTAGCAACAGACTCAGCTACACTCTTCTTCATTCAAGGCCCAAAGAAAATCCTCTTCATATCCTTGTACATCTTATCTCCTCCGGGGTGAATAGTCATCTTTGAGTGGTGACATTCCATAAGCACCTCTCTCAACAAATTATCAACCACTGGGGCATTCATCTTTTCTTAAGCATCCTTCTCCCTATTTCAACTTTTTCAAAATCTCTACTAACTTCTCATTCGTCACTTGCTCAAGCTTATGTATTCTATCAAGGCTGTTCTTATCTCCATAGCTACTAAAAACCCTTGGATGGGTTCTATTGTCGGTTGGAAGTTAAAATTTGAGAGGAACTCCAACTGGCTCAATTCATATATATTACCTAAGGTAGCGTGCCTCTGACCAACGGCATCGGCGACTACGTTCAATTTTCCAGGGGTGTATTGAATACTAAAGCGAACAATGCTATATATTCCATCAATCTCTACTGGATAAGATCTAAATCTTATTGAAAAAACAGGTATTTGAGTGATTTATGATCAGTGAATAACTCTAACCTTTCTCCCAAGAGATAATGCCTCCATATCTTTAAGGAAAAGAATATTTGGTATCTTTTCTGGGAACTTTTTAAGGGATTAGGATTTAATGACAATTTGGAGTCTAAATGTGACAACCCATTCAAAGGCTAATTTGGGGTCTAAATTTAACAAGCCCATAAATCAGGTAAGGATTCTAGTTTATTTTCATAGATATATCCTTCAGTTTCCTAAATTTATATTTCGAGGTGAATAACCCAAATGGATTAGAAAAGGAACTAAACGCAACAACCTGCACTTTTATGGGCCTAAATTTCAACAAAAATCGATGCCCAAGTCCATCAGAGCACGGATCGTTGGGTTTGTTACTTGAAAATAAGCATGACCATAATCAGAGATGTATAAAAATCTAAACTCATAGCAGAAATAATAATAGGATATAAATACTAGCTATGGCTACTATCTTAGAATTAATGGTGTTCCTTGGATATCAAATCACCACATCAGTACCAAGCATGAGAGGTAAGAAGACTTCTCCAACAACCAATCACATCCACCTCCAGCAATCGTTCCTCTAAATCTATCATGTGGGTTGTAATGACGAAGGGGTCAGAACAACGTTTTTGTGACTGGAAATCTATACAGTGTCCATAACATAAATTTATACTGATTGGTTTTCATTTAATTGTTATGTCTACTATTTTAAGCTTAACCAAATTAACCTAATATAACACACAAGATATCCTTACCTAGCATGATTTACCTAACTACCCTTCACAAGGTGAAAAATACCGACGTAAGCCTATCAGCCAGTTAATACTTTCAAAAAAGAAGCAGACTCCTAGCACTATCATCATTGGCCTACTCGTCCTAGCTACAGAGACCGTTGACCATTATTTATGGCTTTATAATATATACTAGTCATATTATGAACGCATTTATCATCATTAAAGTCTGAGCCATGTTAGAGACGGTACTCAATCCACTTAATTCCTTATTAATAAGGACTAGGAAGACCCTTGACCATTTCATACCTATATTTTAGGTAGGCCTTTATCATTTAATACCAAACCCCAAAGGTGGACTCCTCACTAGTACTATCTAGCTGACATCGGTTGGAATCTTATTGGGACACTTAATACTTCTTTATAGGAGAGAGGTAGACCCTATATCGGTCACTTAGTACCTCAGACCCAAAGCGAACCCTTCTTGAGATATCCGCTACCACTCCTCATTGTTAATTCAGACCATTTAATACTCTTTAATTTGGAAAGAGGCAGGCATTTAAAGAACCACTTAATACCTCTAATCCTAAGTAGAGATAATCGTTTCTCACAGGTCCTATGACTGGTGATGTCCTACATCATTAATAAGTGTACACAACTGTCGGTAGGCTCCGAGTCAAGGGCAGACTTCCATTGTATCACTTTATTGACTTCGCATCCTAATCTTTTAAGCCCAATTAATTATTCTATGGGTCTATGGTTAAAGATGTCTGACATCAATAGAAAGTGCACACAACTTCCAGTAGCCTCAAAGTGAAGGGAAGACTTATGTTGTGTAACTCCACTAACCTCGCATCCCAACTTACTAAATCTAATTAATTATTCTAGGCTTTAGTAGCTTAAGCCATATTATCCTAGGCTTTATTATTACCAAGCTTCATCATCCTAAATTGGATATTGGACCTAGCTTACTAACCTCCTTTTATTTATTTAAGTCTATATAAATTACCTTAAATATTCAATTACATATAAATCCCCTTTATTTGCTTCTTCCATAAATGTAAATTTGTCCATGATAAAGAATATCACCCTAACATACATTTCCTAAGACATTTTTGTATATTTACTAATTTTCAATTAGTAATCTTTTCTAACTATTCCATAGTTATTATCCTAACTTACTATTTATCAGTCCATTGATCCATTTACCCTATTAATTATTTGTATCTCCCAAATTCATTTCCCATTAATTCGAGTCACAACCTTTCCAAATTTCCTCATATATCTTATCCGTTATTCAACCCTATTCTACGTTCGTATAACCGATATCCTGAGCGAGCGTTGCGCATAAATCATCATATTCATTAAGTATTTATTAGCACGTATAAATACCTTATTCTACCAAATATATTCTAGTCACAAACCTTTAACCAGAATATTCTTTTCCATATTTAATTTGCTGAAATTACATTCCTTAGGAAGATTCTCCGTTGTGATTTCCATAAATTAGTTTAAAACAAAAGATCAAGAATAAAAGGTGCCTCGTTTGAAATTATAAGGAATGATTATTTTATTTTTATTGGAATAAATAGTGTAAACTATGAAGAATAAATCTGTACTTTACACACCTCTTCCTTTTCATTTGTATATATTTCCTCTTAACTCAAACGCTGCATTTTCTATGCAATTGGAAAACAAACAAATTCATAAAATCAAACAGATATTCTTCCCACAAATTAAACTATAGAAAATATCCATTTTAACATAATTAGGGTAATAATCAAAATCATACTAATAATCTACAACCCAATTTCAGATCTGGAACAAATTTCATATCTAACTAATATTCATATCTATAACTTTTGGGACTGATTTCCAGATCAGGGTGTAAAAATAATTCCAATCAGGTCTCCTAAGAATATGTAGGCAATGTTTAATACATTCAATTTTAGCTTACAATTCACATATATTTATTCATTTAGGCATAAAAATCAAACGTATGCCAACGGAATAGATTCGATATCATAAACCATTCATAAATATCCCACTCACCTTCTAAAAGCATTCCAAATCTCCAGTTCTGAAGTAAAACCTTTGATTCAACTCCATTTTCTTCGTATTCCAAGAAATATGTATAAAAAGGATCTATACATGTATTAGAACTGCAGATCAGAGAAGAGATTTAAGGTTGAAGGAAGTATAAATATATAAATACATATATATATATATATATAAATATATATGTATATGTATATGTTTAACATGTATGTATGTATGTATTGCCTCGTTATCACGTAGTGTTGATTCGCTTATCTTCATCTCTTATTTGACTTCTATTCTTCTCCAATTTGTATATATACAAATATAAATATTATATTTTATAATTTATAAAATAGCGGAAAAGAGAAAATGACAGAGCTTCGCTATTGTTTCCATAAAAATATGAGAAGAGAATGTTAGGCCTGAATTTATAGGCACTCGAATCAACCACAACCATTATATTTAATAATATAAAATCTAGGACATTCGGCCTTGGCAAATCCTAGCCGCCATTGCTAGGACCGGTCGACCACTTCCTCTATAGGGGTCGATCGCTTTATGTTGTCATGCCTAATAAAAGGGGTCGACCGGTGAGTTTCATTATTTATATATAAACATTAATTTTTCTAATTTAATTATTTCGGTTCCAAACTTGATTGTCGTCCGTACTTCTTCGTTTGGACTCCGATCGCAAAACTCTAATATGAAAGTTTTTCAGAATTTCGCCACGAATGCAATGGTGCAAGTTTTGTTGTTAAAGTCCATCGATTTTACACTCTCCACCTTAAAAGAATTTCATCCTCGAAATTATACCAATGACTAAGTCATGGTTATACCTCACAATTACCCTTAACTATGCAACTAATTAGTGTACATCCAATTTTGCAACCAACGTGCATAAGTGCATAGTGTATCATAATATAGAAAATATGTGTGCGGAATGATTCTAAATTGGGCCCTCCTATACGAATGATTTTTTTAGAACATTTTTGAAAATACGATGCAACCAACTTATATATATATATATTGGCAGTTCTATGTATATGCAGATTATGAAAAAAAAAATCAGCAAAATTCCTCATACTCCTATGAATAGAAGTATGGTGCAACCAATTTGCATTCAATTGCTACCAACCAAAAATCTAACGCGTCGAAATTTCGCTTCCTAAACGTTACTTCTATGCCGAAAAAGGGATTTGGGTAGAGGGTTCTACATTCTCACCACTCTATCGGCTACCCATTTCTCATTGTATAGTGGAAATTTCCTCCTACCACAGATTTACTCTTAATTTTTCGTGGACACAACGCATAAGGAGACCTATTTCCAAGCTCTAAAATGGAATTGAGTCCAAAAATAGACTCGCGTGTGTCATCGACTAGGTTTGGAAATAGAAATTCTAAGGCACAACTTTTCCCTTATTGTCGCCTACATTTTATATTATTGTCAATCCTAATGCACCGCTAAATTCATATTTCTAATCTATTTTCCATCCCTACGCTTTGCTTGTGGTCTTCAAAATCAAAACTTCGTAAAAACTTTTTTCTCTTTTCAAATTTGTACGTCGCTTGAAAAATAAAATTTCAGAATATTTAGATACAAATTTTCCGTTGAAATAACATTTGGGCAAAAACTCTAAAAATTATTCGACCGTCAAAAATAATTTTAAAAATCAAAACTTTTTTTCAAGCAAAACTTTTTAAATCAAGAGAAACTTTTCAAAATATTTTCCTTCTCACTTTTTTTTATAATTCAAGCCATATTTTTAGCGTTAGTCGGAAGTCCAGTTATGCACTAAACGCATAATTTCAATTCTAACATTCTTCAACTAATCTTAACCCATAAAACTTGACATTTTATTTAAAATTTCATCATACTAAGTTATTCAAAAAAATTAGCTTTTAAGGAACAAGAACAATGATCTATGATTACAAAACAATATAACCTGCCATTCGCTTGCTAAAATACCCGTCTATTTAAAACTTCCAGACTCATATTGTATTTTACTGTTAGTTAAGTGTCCTTATGAAATTTTCATATTTATAATGTTTCTTCCAAACATATATAAGAGAAAATTCACATATTTGGAAACAATAACACAGAAAAATAGAAATACATCTCATAATGCCGTGCACGTCTTAAAAGGAGACAACTAACAGTTACAACCTAGCAACTTAAAACAGAAAGAATAACACACTATAGAACCTAAAACACTACCTGCAGAATATGAGACTGTCCCGATCCTCGATGGGAACTCGAGCCATTATCACAGCCAAGCATAAAGGTTAAGCACCCAATCTCATGACTCTAGCGCTATAGCTTAGTCCTCATCTCTTGCCGGTCGATGCGGATCCCCTGAAGCTTAGTCTGGACCTGCCGAATAGCGACTAGCTCGGGACTTTGATATCCCTCGGTGCCCTGTCTCTACTCTGCTCCTGCTATTGTTGGTGGAAAAGTAATTTCCTTCTTTCTATGGGAAGCTCTATCAATGGCAGATAGGACCTTCGTCTGGGCAGTCTCCCCACTAAGATTCACCCCATATCGCCTGAAGATGAGAGTAAATAGGTGACAATACGGAAAGTATCTCCATGGGGTGCCAACTCTTTGGTCAAAAATATGAAGCATAAGAGTGCGTGCCTAATTGATGACTCTACCACCCATAACTGCATAGGTGGCTTTCGGCATCTAAGGATAAATCTGATCATAGCTTCTCGTCTTGGAGATTATGTTGTGCTGAATAATGCACACAACAAGACAGATAGTCAGACGTAGATTGTCCATCCTCCAAACACTGACATCTTCAGAAATATCTCCTGCAAGATCTCCAGGTCGGTCATCTCAATATCATCCCAATCTGCGCCATCTACGCAAATCTCTAAAATAGTGCCGAACTTGTCTTTAGACATCTCGATCTTGACTACTTTAACCTCCGACTGAATGAAACTATTGTCTTCATTAAAATTCGTCGCCAAATGAGCGTCAAAAAGGAAAATGCAGCGTGGGTAGCATTCTCGCTCAAAAGTATAAAAGCGTAGGATTGGAGCAAGTCCTGCTGCTTCAAAAAGCTCTTCTAGCCTAAAAGCATTAAAGTCTTCAAACTTCACTGGTCGCCTCTGAAGGAACTTGAAGTTAGCAGAGCCGAGAATGGTGGAGATCTTTTGGTCATTCTGGTCTGACCACCCGATCTCTTGAGGGGTGACACCGGGGTGGCACGAGGAGGAACTCGTAGTGAGGGGAGGTGCCATGGACTGAGAAGTGAAGAAACAGGGTTTAGATTTGATGTGGAGGTTGGGCAAGATCTAACGCGCGAAAATTGACACAAGGGGGAGGCGAGGCTGCTGCTCATTGGAGAGGGGGAGAAATAATTTCGTTTGGAGGTGGGATGAAGGAAGTGGGAATTGATTTGGAGGAGTAGGAGGTGATTTTTGGGTTTGGCTATTAGAGGAGAAGGGGAACACGAATGCAGCATGAGAAAAGTGGATGCAGCTTTATAGTTGCGTTCTGGGTTCAGGACGTGCTAAAGCCCGTATAGCAATCGATCCTAAAGTGTCGACTACTATGCAGTTTTTCTATGCGACTTGATCTAGACTCTTTCGGGCCAGGTTAATTTATAATATTAACAATAATAATAACAATAATCATTTCATGCTGTCTCCCTCGACACAACACAATCAGAAAAATCCCTGCCCTCTTCATGACGGCACCCAAGCTTACCGTCTAGCTTTTGAATCCATTCCTCTGCTATTCTACAGCACTTTTGACTTCTACTGCTTCAATAATTCCAAAAACCCAATAATATTCTAACTAATATTCTCCGCATACTTCGTACGAAAATACTTCTTCCAATAGTTGGTGGTACTGCAATACTTCTAACTTCATACCTTAAAAAATTTAAATGTCATTCCTATTTCGTCCATCCCTTAGAAGAGAGAAAAAAGTTTAAAAACTTCGATTTTTATAAACTGGAAATTTCATTGGGCTAAATATTCACCCTTTGAAACTCATTTCCAAATCAAAAAACTATTTTCTTGCTAAAAATCAAAATCAAACCTTTATTAATATATATATACATATTTAAGGATTTAAAAACTTACTCCTTTTTAAACTAAAATTTCTTAACATGACAAACTTTGTAGTATTTGTCTTTCTTGAAAACTAAAATTTCAAAACTTCCCAAAATAAAATTTCAAAAATAAATCCTTAGAAAAAGAAATCCTCTGAAAACCCTTTTTCAAAAACCTAAGGCATTTCCAAGATATATTTTATAAAATTATCTCATGGATTTAAACTAAGGAATTGCCCTTAGTTCTTAAAATAGAAATATGGTTTGCCATAAAAAGATGGTTGATGGACATTCCCTAACCAAAACTGGTTTTCAGACGTTTGCGATATACAAAGTTCTAATTCCCTTTTATCTGGAATAATTTTGTATCTTTGACTGCAAGTCATGATCAAAATCTAAAACAATAAGGTAGCTAGAATCTTAACCATCAAGTCAAACACCCTCTATTTTTTAGGATTTTGCCATATATCGTTCTCATGCTCTTCTCCATCAGCACCTTACGCATCGCCAACACTCTATAGGGTAATTCAAAGTCAGTGTGAAACTCATAACTCTAAGATATTTGTAACCCATAGTTGCTTTCCCATTCCTTCGGAGTGGAACTACAACTACTTCTATAGTTAGGATTCTTAGAGTCTAGCGTAAAAATATAATAGATAGGAAACTATGAAAACATTCTTTTAATTTATCCTAATTCCTCCGATCGACTAACCTAGGCTCTGATACAAAATGTTAAATAGGCCTAAAGTGTAACACCCCGCAAAATCAATCCTAATTAAATAAGTAAATTACGAGAAATTCAATTAATTAGGGTAGGGATGAAAATGGAAATTTTGCAAAAGATAGAAGTTATTCCGTTGTAGTCGTGGGGAAATTCTAATATGTTTCCATATATAATATACTGAAAATAGAGCACAAACGAAGAAGTTATGAGCGTTTGAAGTTTTCATATTTAAATTAATTTAGTCTGAAGTTAAATTCCAATGAGTATTTAAATTTATAGTTTGGATTTCAAAAAGTTAACAATTAATGTCAAAAGTTAATTAGTGAATAAAATAATCAGGCAACAGAAACAATCAAACGTACCCAAAATTGGACGGAGAGGTCGACCCCTTGACCTCTACTAGTCGACCCCTAGCGGTCGACCGATGATATAGAGGTGGTCGATCGCTCCTATACAGGTGGTAACTGGGGTTTCTTATTTTAAACGCTCCAGATTTATCTGTTTCAACATATTTTCATCCTACGGTCACGTGTGTTTCAACTACTATAAATAAGATCATAGACCCCGTACTTTTATTCACAAATATTTTAAGAAAATCCATGATGCTCTATCAGTTTATCTCTTCTTAGATTCAAAAAACTCCATTAGGGTTTCAGGTAAGAAATCCTAATCTATCTTTATTTATTATTTAATTTATAAACCACTTCTCCTCCAACCTTTCTGAATCTAATATATACAAACCCCTTATTGTATATATCAAAAGCAGAGACCCGAAGAAGATTATAATGGACGTCACAAATCCAAAGAGAAGTAAAGCTAAGGACCAAATATGAGTGAAAGTCTTAGTTTTTCTATTTTAATAGTCGAATAGTATAGCTTGAATTTGATATATGCCTTAGGGAGTTTTGGATTACGAAAACAACATATTAAAAGTCCCAAAAATTCCCCCAAAGCGAAATGTCAATTCTTAGGATTGGAATCTTAATTGTTTTATGTTAAAATAATGGAGTTTTGTGAATTTTTGTAGTTTATGCATTCTACCTCCTATTACACTTCTTATTCCTTTTTGGATTAAGTGATTTAATTGAGAAAATGGTATGTAGAGCACGAATCTTTATTCGTAGTTTACACTGCGTATTTCTATAAAATTTAATAGAATTTTCCTTGTCTAAATTCAAATAAAAGAAGTTGAATATAGCATAGAATTGATTAAATTGTAATTTTCCATTTTTGGTTTATTCTATTGTTTTAATATGAGATAAGTTGGATTTATATTCTATATACAAGTCTATTTATTGCAATTTTGGATATGAGTATTGAATCCTTGTTAAGGACATTAAAATCCCTTGTTATGAATATTGGAATTTGAACGTTATTGGTAATATGGAAGAAAAAGGAAAAACTTGTACTATTATGGTTAAAATGTAATTTAGATTTAATGTTAGTTAGGGTGTAATCATCGCACGCATAGATTAATAAATGTGTATTTATATATATTAATTTGCATAACAAATGTATAATTATAACGTATAATGGCATAGTTAATTAGGTAATGATTGTTATTAAATCCCCCTTAGGAAATTAATTAATATTTTAAGGCATAATAAGGGAGATTCCTTATAAGGACTTAATTATGGAACGGTGAGATAAGTGTTATATATATAGTATTTAAATTATGGCTAAATCATAGGGATGTGAGGTCGGTCAAAAGGCACATAGAAGTCTGCTCAGCTAATTTGGCTACTAGAAGTGTGACTTTGGGGTTGATGTGAGACATCTCCTATGATAACTATTTGTGATGTCGTGGGTTTAGTCCTAAATTCTGTAGGGTAAATCTGCCAAGCTAATCTGGCTACCAGTTCCTACGAATAGTTGGACTAATGTGAGACGTCATTATGAGTAAGGATCATAAAACGAAGGGGTCTGCTTCAGGGTCTTGAGGTTTTAATTGGTTGTTTAAGGGCCCACCTCTTTTCCCCAAATGAAGCATTAAATGTCCAGGATTGGGTTTAGGCACGGTTAAGGATATCTTGGATAGGTCTGTGAGAAATGCGAATTACGGATCTTAAGGCTAGAATTAACACTAGAGGGGGGGGTAAATAGTGTTTTAAGGAATTACTAATTCTTTTTGAGTTTATATTAATTTGAACACAAATGTATGCAATATTCACATATATGATCACAAAATCAAACACAGATGCAGATATAAAGTAAAAGCAATAAAGGAAAGAACACACCGGATTTTATACTTGTTCGGAGTTACCATACATCCAGTCCCGCAACACAAATACGACTTTCCTTTCAAAATCAATTCTTACAATTACACCCTCGATTTCAAGGCCAGAGGTACACCGCTCCAGATTCACAATTCTCTGGGTAGAGATACTTGATTTTACGGGCAACAAGTTCACCCGATTGATTTTCCAGGCTACAATCACACCTTTTCTCGCTCGATTGAATACAAAGAAGTCTATAACTCTGAATAGCACTGGGATCTTGTTGAGATAGTGATAGAGAATCAAACCAGAGATGATCTAGTTAGATTCAATGGTGATTTCGGCAGAGTAATGGTAAAAATGTATATAAAGAAATGTGGAAGAAGAACAGGAGTGAAATCAGAGAAAATATGATTGTAAATTCGTTTAAATTAGCCCCTATTTATAGTAGAACAACATCCATGTCCATTCGTGAAAGGATATGACGAATAGACACTTCCTTTGAAATTCAAACTTTTGAAATAAACTGTCACCTTGTCGACAAGGGGTCCTTGGGGTTGTCGACAAGCCTAAGTTATTTTTGGTAATTTGTTTTTCTTTGAAAATAACTTCTATCTTGTATTAAAACTATTTTAAACTTTATAAATATACTTAACTATAGTTAAAATACATAAATAAGTATAGAGAATAATATTTTGGTATATATAAAATTTTACTATAATTTTATATTTAAATCTAAGTATAAATATTAAAAGTTAAATATGTTATAATTAAAAGATAGTTTAAAACCAAGGATAATTTGATATTGAAAATAAAGATTATTTTGAGGCTAAAAGTATTTTAAAACCAGGATAGATGTTTTTGATTTAAAAAGGAAGATTTTGAAATCATTTTGAAAACAAAATATAATTTTGTAAAACATTTGAATAAAAGTTAGTGGATACAAAACAATGTTCCACTAGATTTTTCGTAGGTTCCATCCTACTTAGGGTTCCATCCCTTTAACAGGCTCGAAGTGGATTCCATTCCGCGAATAAAATGGATTTTAAGATGTCAGTGCTTTTCTAGGAGTTTTAACAAAATTCTTAACTAAATTACTTATCTTGAAATCTTGAACTCTTGATAATCTTGATACTCATGAGTCTTGAATCTTGATATCTTCAATCTTGAGTTCATCAGTTCTTGAATCTCTATACTGTACAGTCTTCATTCTTTGGTGACTGTATATATATCCTACATATACATATATATCTAAACAATAATGTTAGTATTTATAGTTTATAATCTTATTCTAAGGTTGTTGTCATCAAAACCAACTTTTCAGGGACTAACAGT
Organism: Allium fistulosum; assembly: GCA_030737815.1. NCBI lineage: Eukaryota > Viridiplantae > Streptophyta > Magnoliopsida > Asparagales > Amaryllidaceae > Allium > Allium fistulosum. The sequence continues at coordinate 535,023,859 of CM060901.1, read as the reverse complement.
CTCCCCCTTTTTGATGATGACAACCTTTGTTTGTAAAATATTACTTCTATCCTAATAACTCCCCCTTAATCTATGCTTAACTATCCTATTTTATACTTCTCCCCCTTTGTCATCAACAAAAACAAAGTTTAAATCTATACAACTCCCCCTTAATCTAATACTATATTACATGTGATTATAATGATAGTGTTACCATAAATAATCAACACTTAATTCTGAAACTAAAACTTAGCCCTTAATAACTAACTCTCCTAACTGATTTGCCGTTCTTGTTCTTTGGCCATTCTGATTTGCACCACTTGAATTTCAGTCATAAGTTGCAGTGCATCCTTCAAGGAAACCTCCATTTTCATCACTCGTGCAAGCGTAGTCATTGAAATGGTCCGGTAGAAGGAGAAGGGAACGAAAAGGTTGAATTTTTGTTTGATTTGGAGGAGGAGGCCATTGTTTTATTGTTTTTAGAAGTTAGAACAGAGAAAGAACATAAAGAATGAACAAAATTTCGAAATAAGAAGAATATATAACCACCCATTTAAATTTTGGTGGGAAAATTTCAAAAGAAAAAAAATTCGTTATATGTCGACAGGGGTAAAGGAGGGTTGTCGACAAGGTACTTATATTTTTGCTATTTGATTTTAATTAATTTTAATTATACTTGTTATATATTTATATTCTATATTTCAGTTATTGAACAAATACCTAATTCTCTTCTTAATTTAGTAAATATAGATTCATTTAAGGGTTTTTTAATATATCAGCAATTTGATTCTCGGAATTGATATAATCGAGAGTAATTACTTCCTTACTTATATTATCTCTGAGAAAAATATGTCTGATATCAATATGTTTAGTTCGAGCATGATGAGTAGGATTTTTGGATAAATTTATTGCACTAGTATTATCACAATAAATTGGTGATTTTGAGATATTTAAACCAAAATCTTTTAAAGTTTGTTGCATATATAATACTTGAGAACAAGCCAAAGCAGCAGAAATATACTCTGCTTCGGTTGTTGATAAAGAAACTGTTTTTTGCTTTTTACTAAACCAGGAAACCATAGAATGCCCCAAAAAGTGACAAGTTCCACTTGTACTTTTTCGGTCTGATTTACAACCAGCATCGTCAGCATCACAGTAAGATATTAATTCAAAAGAATCATTTTTAGGATAAAATAAGCCATAATCAAAGGTGTGTTTAACATATCTTATGATACATTTTACAGCTTTTAAGTGGGTCTCTTTAGGTTGGGATTGATATCTTGCACAGAGACAAACACTATGCATGATATCAGGTCTACTAGCAGTGATATAGAGTAGTGATCCAATCATTCCTCTATATAATTTTTGATCTACATCTTTCGAGAGATATTCTTTACTTAGGTACTCATTGGTTGCCATGGGAGTGGGTTTTCCACTTGCAGTAGTCAAACCAAATTTACTAACTAGGTCTTTAGCATATTTTTCTTGACTGATAAAGATACCATTATCTAATTGTTTTATTTTCAACCCTAGAAAGAAGTTTAATTCACCCATATGACTCATCTCAAACTCTTTTTTCATTATTTCAGAAAATTCTTTATTCATTTCAAAATTAGTTGATCCGAAAATGATATCATCTACGTAAAATTGTACTAGTTGAATATCATTTTTATTTCTTTTAGTAAAAAGAGTATTATCTACTTTACCAATTTCAAAGTTTGATTGTAATAAGTAAGATCTTAGTCTATCATACCAGGCTCTAGGTGCTTGTTTTAGACCATATAGAGATTTCTTAAGTTTGTAAACATGATTTGGTAATTTTTCATATTCAAAAAGTGGTGGTTGTTTAACATATACTTCCTCTTTTACAAATCCATTTAAAACGGCACTTTTAAAATCCATTTGAAATAATTTGAAATTATTATGATTTACAAAAGCCAGTAGAATCCTAATGGCTTCTAATCTTGCTACGGGAGCAAAGGTTTCATTACAATCTATTCCTTCTTCTTGACAATAACCTTAAGCGACTAACCGGGCTTTATTTCTAATGACCTCACCTTGTTCATTCATTTTATTTTTATAAACCCATTTAGTTCCAATTATAGTTTTATTTTCAGGTCTAGGAACAAGTTCCCTAACATCATTTCTAGTGAATTGATTTAGTTCTTCTTGCATAGCCAAAATCCATGAATCATCAGTTGACGCTTCTTTTGGATTTTTGGGTTCAATAGTTGATATAAAGGCTACATTACTCATTTTACTTAGTTGATTTCTAGTTGTAACAAAAGATTGCATATCTCCTAGTATATTTTCTATAGGATGATCTTTTAAAAGTTTAATCTTTTTATTAGGATGATTAATTTCATTATTAGTTTCAGTTGACTCCTGATTTTGAGTAATTAAATCCTCTTCATCATTTGTATCTTCAAAAATTTTGAGATTTTCATCGAATGAAACATGCATTATTTCTTCGATGGTGTTAGTTCTTAAATTAAACACTCTGTATGCTTTACTTCTATTAGAATATCCGATAAAGATACCTTTGTCAGATTTAGAATCAAATTTATCTAAGTTATCTTTTGTATTTAAAATAAAACATTTACTTCCAAAAATTCTAGAATAAGATACCCTAGCTTTCTTTCCGTGAAGAAGTTCATAAGATGTCTTATCAGTTAAAGGTCTAATTAAAATTATATTTAAAATATAATAGGCGGTAGCAACTGCTTCTGCCCAAAAATGATTTGGTAATTTACTATCTGAAAGCATAGTTCTCGCACACTCTTGAATCATCCTATTTTTACATTCTACTACTCTGTTTTGTTGTGAAGTTCTTGGAAATGAAAAATTGTGAGTTATTCCCTTTTTATTGCAGAATTCCTCAAACTTTTCATTTTCAAATTCACCACCGTGATCACTACGGATGGTTATAATTTTTACAGAAAGTTGATTTTGAATCTTTTTGTAAAGTTCTTAAAACTTTCAAAAGTATCACTTTTATGTTTCAAAAATATTGTCCATGTAAATCTAGAATAATCATCTACAATTACAAAAACATATTTACTGTGATTTATTGATTGAATTTGAGATGGACCAAATAAATCAAGATGAAGTAACTCAAGGGGTTTTGAAGTTGAAATCATATCTTTTAATTTAAAGGAACCTTTTCTAAGTTTTCCTAATTGACATGCATCACATAAACTATCTACTTTAAAATTCATTTTAGGGAGACCTCCTACTAGAACATGTTTTGACAGTCTAGATAAGAGTTTGAAATTCAAATGCCCAAATCTCTTATGCCAAATCCAAGGGTCACTTGTATTTGCCAAAAGACACAGGTTATCATTTGAAACTTTCATACTAAGAATATAAATATTCTTTTTCCTAATTCCCTCAAATATTATGGTTGAATTATTATCTTCAATGTGACACTTATCTTTTTCAAATTTAATTTTATATCTTTTATCGCAAAGTTGACTAATACTTAGCAGATTATGTTTCAGATTCTTAACTAGCAAAACATTAGTAATAATAGGAGTTTCAGGGTTACCGACATTGCCGATGCCAATCACATATCCTTTTGAGTTGTCTCCAAAGTTAACCAGTCCTCCGTCTTTGTATATTATATCATTCAGCATATCCGGATTACCAGTCATGTGTCTAGAGCATCCACTATCGAGTATCCATTTATTCTTTTTGATCTGCACAATTTATCCATTGTGGATTGATTCCTCAACACCCATAAAACATGTTTCCTGCACATCATACAATTTTGGTAGACAACTTTAATTTGAATATCGATTATATGTAGACTCATGAGACAGTGATGATCTGAATATTTCTATACTAGTATTAACAAGTTTTTCAAACATAGCCATTTTAAAAGTTTTTTCAAAATTCATATTATGAGACTTTGAAAACCTTGATCTGATACCAAATGTGAGAAATGCGGATTACGGATCTTAAGGCTAGAATTAACACTAGAGGGGGGTGAATAGTGTTTTAAGGAATTACTAATTCTTTTTGAGTTTATATTAATTTGAAAACAAATGTATGCAATATTCAAACACAGATATGATCACAAATGCATATATAAAGTAAAAGCAATAAAGGAAAGAACACACCGGATTTTATACTGGTTCGGAGTTACCCTACATCCAGTCCCACAACACAAGTACGGATTTCCTTTCAAAATCAATTCTTACAATTACACCCTCGATTTCAAGGCCAGAGGTACACCGCTCCAGATTCACAATCCTCTGGGTAGAGATACTTGATTTTACGGGCAACAAGTTCATCCGATTGATTTTCCAGGCTACAATCACACCTTTTCTCGCTCGATTGAATACAAAGAAGTCTATAACTCTGAATAGCACTGGGATCTTGTTGAGATAGTGATAGAGAATTAAACCAGAGATGTTCTAGTTAGATTCAATGGTGATTTCGGTAGAGTAATGGTAAAAATGTTTATAAAGAAATGTGGAAGAAGAAGAGGAGTGAAATCAAAGAAAATATGATTGTAAATTCGTTTAAAACAGCCCCTATTTATAGTAGAACAACAGCCATGTCCATTCGTGAAAGGATATAACGAATAGACACTTGCTTTGAAATTCAAACTTTTGAAATAAACTATCACCTTGTCGACAAGGGGTCCTTGGGGTTGTTGATAAGCCTAAGTTATTTTTGGTAATTTGTTTTTCTTTGAAAATAACTTCTATCTTGTATTAAAACTATTTTAAACTTTATAAAAATACTTAACTATAGTTAAAATACATAAATAAGTATAGAGAATAATATTTTGGTATATATAAAATTTTACTATAATTTTATATTTAAATCTAAGTATAAATATTAAAAGTTAAATATATTATAATTAAAAGATAGTTTAAAACCAAGGATAATTTGATATTGAAAATAAAGATTATTTTGAGGCTAAAAGTATTTTAAAACCAGGATAGATGTTTTTGATTTAAAAAGGAAGATTTTGAAATCATTTTGAAAACAAAATATAATTTTGTAAAACATTTGAATAAAAGTTAGTGGATACAAAACAATGTTCCACTAGATTTTTCATAGGTTCCATCCTACTTAGGGTTCCATCCATTTAACGGGCTCGAAGTGGATTCCATTCCGCGAATAAAATGGATTTTAATATGTTAGTGCTTTTCTAGGAGTTTTAACAAAATTCCTAACTAAATTACTTATCTTGAAATCTTTAACTCTTGATAATCTTGATACTCATGAGTCTTGAATCTTGATATCTTCGATCTTGAGTTCATCAGTTCTTGAATCTCTATACTGTACAGTCTTCATTCTTTGGTACCTATATATATCCTGCATACACATATATATCTAAACAATAATGTTAGTATTTATATTTTATAATCTTATTCTAAGGTTGTTGTCATCAAAACCAACTTCTCAGGGACTAAAAAGGTCTACTTCAATAGGAAGTATTAAGTGTCCGAAGAGATTTCCGTGCAATGTCGGCTAGATAGATACCTATGTGGAGTCCACCTTGGAAATAGGTATTAAATGGTGGGGTCCTACCTCATTTGAGTTTTAAATGGTCTGAGTCTCTCTATTTTCAAGGTATTAATTGGTTTGGGTTCTATCTTTCACATTGTTAGATATTTATGACGTTAGTTATAGGTTATGAGATTAGAAACCTGCTTCAGCAGTGTAAGGTATTAAGTGGTTGTTTGAGGACCCACCTCCTTTCTTTATATGAAGCATTAAATGGTTTAGTTACGTAAGACATTTTCTTATTTAAATTATACTGCCTAAGCACTTAAATAGTAAGGTTCGAGATTTCTATTGACCAGACACTTGTTGTTCTGACTTCCTCCTCATTACAGCATATGTTAGAGAAGGATTTGATGATGCTTGAAGATGGCGAGAGTTAAGCTTGTGGAAGTTACTATCTATCATTTTGTGTTAATTTTCTATTGTACCATTAAATGTATATTTGAACAAAATGTTGGAACGGTTGACATTATGTAATGTTTTATGACATTTGAAATGAATGGGTAAAATTATTGTTATTGTATTTTATTATGACCGATGTGAGTTCGGAAAGAATAGATAGACAGCTCCGTTTTGTTATTTTTACCAACCAACTGCCAGCTTTAGAATGGGTTGGGTTTCGATGGACCTTAGTCGGATGATACCAAATGTAAAAGCCAATCCCAGAACAGGCCTAAATTTCAACCCAGAAAAGGCACATTGAAACTTAGATCCATTCTAAGGTTGGCTGTTGGTTGGAAAATGAAGTAACAGTACAGCGCAATAACTATTCTTTTAGAACTGACAGCGGATGGAATAAAATATAATAGCAAATTGTACCCATTTATTTCAAAACCATTTGAAATGTCATAATACAAGACATCATCAATCTGTTTAGTAAAATATGTTACATCATTTATCCAAAATACATGGATATAACAAAAAACATCATAAAAGATAATAATAAATGTCATAAGCTTAAGCCACTCCATCTTCAAGCATCGTCACCTTCATCGCTCCATCCTTAACCTATGTTGTAATGAGGAGGGAGTAAGAATAACAAATGTCTGGTAAATAAAAATCTCGAGTCTTACCATTTTAGTACATGGATAGGTATATCAAAATAAGAATATGTCTAACGTACATAAAACCATTTAATACTTCTTATAAGCAAAGGACACGGATCCACAATCAACCACTTAATACCTTCCATTCCCGAAGTAGGTTTCTAAATCCCATAACCTAAATCCCACATCATAAATATTTAACAATGCGAGAGATTGTACACAAGCCACTTAATACCTTTTATTGGAAAATAAGCAGACTCTGGCCAGTTAAGACCTCAACTAAGGCATGCCCCATCATTTAATACCGATTCCCAAGGCGGACCCTTCAAAGATGACTATATAGCCGACATCGCATGGAATCTCTTGAATCACTTAATACTTCTTTATGGAAAGGTGACCCCTTAATCAGTTACTTAATACCTCATCACGAAGCGGACCCCTATCAAGATACCACCTATCGTGCCTAATAACTAATCTCTTGTCCATTTAATACTTTATTTGGGGAAAAGTGGCGGATCCTCAAACAACCACTTAATTCCTCAAGAACCCGAAGCATGCCCTTCATATTATGGCCCATACTTATAATGACGTCTCATATAGTCCGACTATTTGTAGGAACTGGTAGCAAGATTTACCCTATGGAATTTGGGACTAACCTCGCATCATCACAAATATTTATCAAAGGAGATGTCTCACATCAATAGGAAGTGTACACAACTGCTAGTAGTCTCAAAGTGAAGGGCAGACTTCTATCATGCAACTCTACTGACCTTGCATCCATATAACTTATCCATAATTTAGATACTCTTCATATATAATACTCATCTCACCGTTTCATAATTAAGTCCTTATAAAGAATCTTCATTGTTATGACTTAAAATATTAATTTCCTTTCTAAGGAGGAATCAATGACAATTATTACCTAATTAACTATGCAATTATATGATATAATTATACGTATATCACGATAATAGAAATAAATGTGTATATATTCGCGTCTAATAACTTCAAAGCGTGCGGTTCATATACCATAAACTAGTGTTAAATGTCAATTCCTTTAACCACAATACTAATGCAAGTCCTTTCCCTTCAGATTTCCAAGATTCCAATATCCATGACAGGGATAAAATATTCATATCCAAAATTGCAATAAATTGACTAGTAAATAGAAATAGAAACCCAATTTTTTACATCAATCCAATGGAATATCCTAAATAATAGGAATTGCAATCCTAACTTCATATTTTATTCAACTCCTCTTTTACATAGAAATAAATGAAGGAATTTTGTGTGGAATAATGGTGTAAACTATGAATAGGATTCATACTCTACTCCCTTATTTCATTATTGAAATCTCACAATTTGAATCAAAGAAGGAGGAGAAGTGGAGTAGATTATGACATTATCAAAAATTGCAGAAACAATATAAATTTCATCAAATTAACATAAATAATTGAGAATCTCAATTCAGAATTGACATTTCAAAATAAAAACAAATCTTTGGGGATTTTATCTATTTTGTTTTCGCAATCCTAAAATCCCTAAGGCATATTCAAATCTATAGATATATACTAACAATTACTGAAATAAAAATATTAAGGTTTCCACTCACAGATTATCATTGGCTTTTCTTATATGGATTTGTAACGCAAAAGTAACTCTTTTACATATCCCCTTGTTTTGATATATATACACAGCGAAGGATAGGTATATATATAATTTTGTTAGATTTAGAGAAGTTGGAGGAGAAGAAAATTGATTAAAAGAATAATTAGAAAAGGATTAGAATCCTTACCTAAATCCCTAATAGAATTTCTTAATCTAACTGAAGAGAGAAAATGTCAAAGGTTCACGGAGTTCTCAAATATTTGTGAATAAAAAGTGGGGAGGATAAGGTCCTATTTATAGGAGTTGAAACGTTGTAGAAACATAGGATGAAATTAGATCGGAAACAAATAAATCTAGACCTTTTAACATCACAAACCCTAGCCACCACTGTGAGGTAATGGTCGATCGCCTATGCTCAACTGGTCGACCGCTAGGGGTTTACCGGTTGGGTCTTATAGATCGATCGCTCCTCTTATTTCGAGAGCGTTGATTTGTTTCCATTGCTCGTTAATTATTCCATAATTAACTTTTAACGTTAATTGTTTAACTTGACTTCTAACTTGGCCCCCAACTAAACCCACAGTAAATTTTTGAAATTCAAACCATAAATTTAAATATTCATTTGAATTTGAATTCAAACTAAATTAATTTGAATCTAAAAAATTCAAACGTTCATAACTTCTTCGTTTGAGCTCCATTTTCAACATGTTATATATGGAAACATATTAGAATTTCACCACGAACACAACAGAATAAATTTCGTAGACAAATTCCAATTTTTATAAAATTTCCATTTTCAACTCTACCTTATTTAATTTAATTCACTCAATTCATTTATGATTGATTTCACGGGGTATTACATTCTTCTCCCTTTAAAAGGATTTCATTCTGGAATCATTCAAGAGGTGAACAACGTAATGCACAATAACATCCATGTTACACAACCATGTTATCTACACATTCATCTACTCAACCAAACTACAATGTTATTATGTACTACAGACATACTAAAATGTGCTCAATCCTAGCATGAGTGTGTAAATTGTGTCATGCAAGTATGTATGCAAATTCCCTAAATATGAAAGAAAATTTCTACGTGAGTGTAAAGTGATTGTAAAAAAGTGTGGCAGCCATCTCCTTCCATCCAATCTAGCAACCACGATGCAACCAAAATTTTAATTTTAGAGAGAAAATTTACTAGTGAAAAGCTCTAGATGAGTGGTCTTCATCTTCTCCTTGGTTCCTATGCTGGGATAGAGGGAAGTTATGGCTGGTGAAGTCATATGACCTCACCATAAACGACATGCACGTAAAAAAAGAAGTCATTAAAACAGAACATGTTTTAATAAAAAAAGGTAAAAGTCGATCGTAGCTTTCTTCTCCAATCGTCGAGCGGTTAATCCAAACCAGCCGCTTCTAATCAGCTTTCATCGCTTCTCTTGCATCATCTTCCTCCGCTCATCCCATCCCATCAGAAGTAATGGGTAATCTGCTAACTCTAGTTTTAATCCCCACTGATTTGAATTTAATTACTTATGGTTTTACTTGAATTAGTATTGAATTGAATGGAGTTACTAATTTGAACGTAGCTACTGATTTGAATGAATTTAATTTGTTTAATTATGGATGGAAAGAATTTTTTCTTAAGTGATACTCCTTATAGAGATATAATTGCTGAAATGGTAATTAATTTTCTAAAGTGTTAATGAATTTGTTAAATTTATAACGAATTTGGTAATGAATTTGCTGAAATAATAATGAATATGTTATAGTTGTGATGAATTTGGCAATGGAGTAATATAATTTGCTAAAATTATAAAGTTTTGCAATCTTATGATTTTATATTTATATTACATTTGATGAAAAATGTACTTGCCATAATTAGATTATTTAGTATTTATGTTATGGTTGTTTAGTTTGAAAAGATCAAAATAATTGATTGTTTTTGTAACCAAATACTATTTTATCACTTATTATCTATGGTTGTTCAATGGTTTAATATGAAATTTTCATTAATTTCGTCGAATGCTCGCTATTTTGTTTTGGGGCCTACCTCGCCCGGACCACCACTCTTTTCAAATTATGGCCTCACCAAACTTGAAACCTGGCTACGCCGCTATTCTAATGTGCTTTCCATCGGGTTGGCTCCACATTGTACTCGGAGTAGCCTAATTATTTTGTTGTAGAGTCTCCTAGTTCTATGCACCATAGTGCATGCGGTGGCATGAGGTACTATTGGCTATGTTTCTAATTCCACCAACTGATCAGGCCCAACTCCAATAGCGGTGTTGTGAAGGCATTTTCTAAGGTGAGAAACGTGGAAAACATTGTGGACTCATGCCAGTCTGTTAGGAAGCTCCATGCAATAAGCATGTTTTCCTATCCTTTCCAAAAATCTGAATGGCCCAATGAATCTAGGCACCAATTTTCCAAACTTGCGAAACCTAACCACTTTTCTAAGGGGGGAGACTTTAATAAATACCATATCTCCAACCTCAAACTCAAGCTCTTCCTTCTTCTATCCGCATAAGATTCCGACGGTCTTACACTGCCTTCATTCATTGCCTGATCAGCTCTTCTTTTTCAGTGGCATATGGATCAAATGGGTCCGAGGAATATTTTATCGATAGTTTCCCACCAACAACATGATGATTTTCATGGCCTCCCATCATGTGCTTCAAAAGGGGCCATACCAATTGTCGCTTGATAGCTATTATTATACGCGAACTCCACTGGTAGATGTTGCTCTCAATGCCCTTCGAAATCCAAAACACAAGCCCTTAACAAGTCTTCCAAAATTCTATTCACCCTCTCCGTTTTGACCATTATTCTATGGGTGATATGCGGTGCTAAGAATCAAAGAAGTTCCCAAAGCTGCTTATAGGCTACTTCAAAACTCACTAGTGAACAAGGGGTCCCTATCACTAACTATGCTCGTAGGAATTCCATGCAACCGAACAACCACCTTGATGTAGATCTACATGAGGGAAATGGCATTTCTATTGTTCCTAACTAGAATAAAATGGGCACTCTTAGCGAGTCTATCCACAACAACCCAAATAGCTTTACTACCCCTCTGACATCTATGCAATCCTTTTAAAAAACCCATCGAAATATATTCCAACTTCCAAGTCTGAATTTCCAATAGTAATAATAACCCTCTAGGCTTCTGCTCATCTTTTACCCTTTGACATATTAAGCACTTACAAACAAACTCAGCTAAAATCTTCTTCATTCTAGGCCAAAAGAAAATCCTCTTCATATCCTTGTACATCTTATCTCCTCCGGGGTGAATGGTCATTTTTGAGTGGTGACATTCCATAAGCACCTCTCTCAATAAATTATCAACCATTGGGACACAAAGGCTTCCATCTCTTCTTAAGCATCCTTTCTCATCAATTGAGTGCCTACTAGCATAGGGAAAATACTCTCCCTTCCTCAACTTTTCCAAACTCTCTATTGACTTCTCATCCTTAACTTGCTCAAGCCTTCTGCGGTCTATCAAGGCTGGTCTTAACTCCATAACTGCTAAAACCCTTGGATGGGTTATGTTGTTCGTTGGAAGTTAAAATTTAAGAGGAACTCCAACTGCCTTTATTCATATATAGCAACTAAGATAGCATGCCTCCGACTAATAGCATCGGTAACTACGTTCCCTTTTCTAGGGGTGTATTGAATATTAAAGTCAAACGATGCTATATATTCCATCAATCTCTGCTGCCTAAGATTTAAATCTTTTTGGAAAAAACGAGTACTTTAGTGATTTGCGGTCAGTGAATAACTCAATCCTTTCTTCCAACAGATAATACCTTCATATCTTTAAAGGAAAGACGATATTTATCAACTCCAAGTCATGAACTAGATATCTTTTCTCGTGATCCTTCAGTTGCCTACTAGCATAATCAACTACGTTTTCTTTTTGCAGTAGAATTGCTCCTAACCCTATGCCATAAACATCTATGAAAATTATATTGGGAATTGTGAGCACATGTGCACTAGTTAATAACTCTTTAAGCTTCTCAAATGCCTTGGTGTATTTATTGTCCCAAAAAAAGACTAGGTTCTTCTTAGTCAAATGGGTTAAGGGGGCTGCTATTCTTGTAAAATTCTTGATGAACTTTTTATAGCAGCCAGCTAAGTCGAGAAAACTTCTAATTTATGATGCATTTCTAGTAGTCTTCCATCCTTGAACAGTTTTCGCTTTAGCAGGGTCTACTGCCAGTCCTTGCTCAGAAACAATATGCCTAAGGAATCTAACTTCTTTCTTCCAAAAGTGGCATTTAGCAAATTTGGTCTTAAGCTGGTCCTTCTTAAGGTTCCTAATACCTCTTTTAGGTGGTCCCCATGATTCTCATTGCCCTCAGAGAAAACCAAAATATCATCTACGAACACAACGACGAATTTATTGAGTTCCTCCTAAATACCCCACTCATCAAATCCACAAAGTATGCAGGGGCATTCATTAATCCAAAAGGCATCTCTTCCCACTCATAGAGTCCATCTGGCGTGTCAAATGCAGTCTTAAACTTTCTTTCTTCTGCAACCTTAATTGATGGAATCCAGTTACTAAGTCTAATTGAGAAAAGACTTTAGCTCCTCCAAGCTGATCGAAGAAGTCATCTATCCTAGGTAAAGGGTACCTATTCTTCCTTATTAACTTGTTCAATTCCCTATAGTCGATGCAAAGCCTCAACGAACTGTCTGCCTTAATGGTAAAAACAACAGGGGCTACCCACTTTGAAGTACTCTGATGCATGAATCCTTTCTTTAATATCTCAGAGATTTGCTTATCCAATTCTTTTTGTTTATTAGAGGCCATGTGTCTTAAAGACAGGGCGATCGACTTTGCATTTTTCATATGGTGGAACTCGATCTCCCTTTAGGGTGGGAGACTAGAGACCTCCTCAAAGTCATCAAGAAATTTACAAACTATGGGTACTGATGATAGATCTATAATAGATAGATTTTGTAAGTATAGATAGCTTAACTCAACTAAATCTTGGGGTGTACAAAGAATTTCTAGGTCACAACCACCATAACTTCTTAATCGTACAACCCTCCTATCGCAATCAAGAATTGCTTCATAATATGCTAACCAATCCATACCCAAAATAAGTCCATACACCTTAAAATTTAGAATCCTTTTCTAGTTATTCTTTTAATTTATATTCTCCTCCTCCAACCTCTCTAAATCTACCAAAATTATATATCTACCTATCATGCGTTGTGCATATATATCAAAAGAAGGAGATCAAGAAAAGAGTTGCTTTGGCGTTATAAATCCATACAAGAAAAGCTAAGGATAATTCGTGAATGAAACCATAGTATTTTTACTTTAGTAAATGATTAGTATATATCTATGGATTTGAATACGCCTTAGGGATTTTGGGACTGGGAAAACAAAATAGATAAAATCCTCCAAATTCCTTTTTATTTCGAAATGTCAATTCTAGATGGAGATTATCAATTATTTATGTTAATTTGATAATTTCGATAGGGGCTATTTATTAGGCATGATAGTTGGTATCTTCATAGGGGTCCACTTCAGGACTAGGTATTAAGTGATCGATTTAGGGTCTGCCTTTCCATAAAGAAATATTAAGTGGTTCAAGAGATTCCATACGATGTCGGCTAGATAGTCACCTTTGAGGTGTCCGCCTTGGGAATAGGTATTAAATGATAGGGTCTACCTCAGTTGAGGTCTTAAATGGCCAGAGTCTTCTTATTTTTCAATTGTATAAGTGGCTTGGGTACTATCTTTCACATTGTTAAATATTTATGACGTGAGATTTGGGTTATAGGATTTTGAAGCCTGCTTCAGGAATGGAAGGTGTTAAATGGTTGATTGTGGATTTGCCTCCTTTCCTTATAAGAAGTATTAAATGGTTTTATGTACGTTAGCCATATTCTTATATTGAAATATACTGCCCAAGAACTAAAATGGTAAGACTCAAAGTTTTTATTCACCAAACATTTGTTGTTTTGATTCTCTCCTCATTACAACACAGGTTAAGGATGGAGTGATGACAGTCATGATATTGGAAGATGGACTGGCTTAAGCATGTGGCAGTGATTATTATCTTTTATGATGTTTTATGTTGTACCCATGTATTTTGGATAAATGATGTAACAGATTTTACTTAACAAGTTGACTATGTTTTGTATTATGACATTTTAAATGGTTTTGAAATAAATGGGTCCAATTTGCTATTATATTTTATTCCATCCGTTGTGAATTCTAAAAGAATAATTATTGCTCTACACTGTTACTTCTTTTTCCAACCAACAGCCAACTGTAAAATGGATCTAAATTTCCATAGGCCTTTTCTAGGTCGAAATATAGCCCTGTTCGGAGGTGGGTTGTTAAATTAGCTAGAGTAGTATGGTTAATAATAGTTTTTATTATTGAACCAAGGATTTTGTGTTTGGACTAACCAAGTTGAATGTGGACGATATTGGAATTTTGACCAAAACCAAATTCTATAATTTCTAAAGTGATATAGTTTTGACGAAGATGATTGGTGTAAATAATCTTTACTATTGGGTATAGCTTAAAATTTTAAAATTGGATTTTATCGACAAGATGTGTAAGCAGTAATTTTAGCCAAAATTTCACACCACTAGCTAAGGTGACATGTGAATGTTAATATTCAAATTGTTCGATATCAATTACTAACTGAATTTATACCTTTGAGTCGGACAATCTGAATGATGAATACTCCAAAAAACCATATAATTTATAATCATTATAAATTAATTAAATTAATGAATATTTGTAAAATATCAATTATTTTTTGATTTGATGATTGATTGTCATTAGTATTTAATGAAAATCATATATGTACATACATACATATACATACATATATATATATATATTGAAAAACGAAAATCATATATTTATATATAAGTTTTGTATGCATGTATCGATAAAATATTTAAATTTTATTTAATGCGATTAATTACTGAATGGTTTTGGAAATTTTGAGGGCTCACATTACCCCTATCTTGGCCGGCCATACATGATAAGAGGAGCGGATTTGGTTGAGATTTAATAAGGAATTAAAGAGGGAAGGTTTTAAGGAAGAAATTAGAAAGGTTTCAATGTTTCCATTAAAACATGATTCCTTTCATTCATTCATTAGTTCTTTTCTCCCAATTTATTTTCCTTTGCTCCCTTAATCTCTCCTTTGGCTGAAAATCCATGTCCCCTAAACCCTAAAAATTTGCTAAAAAAATCAAATATAATAAATATGAAAGTGGTGCTTTAGATTATTGCAATTTTAGAAGGTGATTCAATCGAATCTAGGTTTTTTCTTCACTAAATGTGTGATTTTTTGGCTTCATCGAAACAATTTTCAATCTATTTTAATATATGTTATATCATGTCAGAATCATTAGATCCCCTATATTTACATCTCATTATGATTATATGTTATATCTTACCAATTATTTTAGATCTCATATCTTATTCAACAAATTTACATATGCTTATGTTGTCCAATCTTCTATTTGCTATTATTTTAGAAATTAAAGTTATGAAGAATTTTTTATCTTCAAATCTAGATCCAATTTTAATTAGTTGAAATATTTTGTAGCATGTTTTGTATAATAATATAAGTGAAACACTTACATAATCTCCTTGAAATTATCTTATGAAATTGAACGTAATTTTCATGTATATGTATGTTGTTTTGAATATTGAATAATTTTGGTCGTTATATACATATGTTTATTTATATTGGTTTAATTCAAAATTTATAAAAGGAATTTCAAAATTATAGCCTATTGTAGAATTTCTTCCAAATTCAGGACTAGATTTCAAATTGTTAACTTTAAATTTTAAACGTACAAAATTATATGTTCTTCATATATGTGTTAATTTAAATTTAAATAAACTATTTTATTATTTATATATGTTTATATATATACATTATTTCAAATAAAAATTATTAAATGGAGTTTTGTGTAAAATTACAAATATAATGTTGACCTCCTACTTAAGTCAAAACTTAATTTCCAATTGTTAATTTTAGATTTCAAAATATGTAAAATTGTCAAAATCAATTTTAACATAAATGTAATTGTTATTTTATATATAATTCTAAAAAAAACTATGGACAATAAAGGCATATATAAAGGACAAATATGTCCATTGCGGTGCAAATCTCAACACCTATAAATAAACACATTAAACATTTACATTTTTTATAGGCTGCACTTGCATTATAAACATGAGTGCAATTAATACCTCATTATAATATACTTAAGTTAAATTAAATGAAAGTCCTTTTAAATAAATTAAGTAATATTTTATTTAAAACAGTATTAGATTGGATCTAATATACCCTTTAGACTTCATAGGCCTAATAGATCCAAAATCATAATTTTTTTGAAATCTACCTACTTCAACAACTTCCGACTAGCCTAGTTTCTTCAATGGTATCAGAGGCCAATGGTTTATATGGTCTAAATTAGCAATATTATGGTGAGCTTATTAAAACCTACCTGTTTAGTATTGTGTCTAGAAAGGTAGTGTCTAAAGTTGAGTTTGAGTAATCAAGTACTCTACCATACCTGTCTACTGGCCTAGCCTAAAGGATGGTGTAAACCTAAAGGTCGACCCTAATATAAAGGCTTGAATTGATTTTGGGCCTTAGGCCAATTTTAAAATTCAGTTTTAAGTTTACAATTATATTTTTATTTAAAAGTAAAATATAATTAAAGTTATAAAATATTTTTCAAAACTGTTTTAAAATTATTTATTATTTTTCAAAATTATAGAGTAATTTAATTAATTGGATTAAATAAATAATTAACTAATTAAAGGTTGATTAATTAAAATAAACACATATGCACTCGCACGTGCACACACACACACATATATAATTTAATGTATATGGATATGTATATCTTAAAAGGTGTAAGGTATATAAAATATTAATTTTGAAATTTATTAAGAAATACTTTAATTAAAAATAATTTAATTAAATGAATATCTATTTAATAAATATACATTAATAGGTAATTAACAAATCAGTATATGTATACAATGATACACACACACATATATATATATATAACTATAATGTTATATGTAATATTCATTTTAAATTGTTAAAATAAATTAATTCACTTATTAATTGAAGTAATAATTTAAAATTAATTAAATAAGATTTATTCAATACGTATATATACATAAGAATATTGTGTAAATTCACTAAATTATAAACTATTATATATGAATTGAAACTATATAATGAATGTATAACTTAAGTGGAACTGTACGAAACCTAGCTTTGGTTTAAACAACAAGTAGATGCACATTGTACATATACTGCAATTTCAGATTGAAATAGTGTTCCCTAAATCAATATCACTCAATGTGTATGTGTATATTGATTATGAGTCCTCAATATATATGTAACCATATACCATTTATATATTGATAGATTATTTGTATACTCTTTAGTTATTGAGAAAACTCAACCTAGGTATGTTATTTGTAGTACTATTAACATATTGAATAGACAAGGTAAGATACATGTATGTATTTGTTGAGCAAACTCAAGGTATGTGCATTATACTTAGGCTATTGCGAATTGTGGGTATTAGTGAATAATCTCTTTCGATTTATTGAGAAACCTCAAGGTTGATATTGAGATTAGGACAAAGACCACGGGTTAGGAGTTGTATATGATACAACCGATAAAGTGTTATTCATCGCTCGTAGGCCTATGATTTGTTGAGCAAACTCAAGGTCATAATCTCAAGGTAAGTGAGTCTTAACACCCACTAGAGGAATCAAAAGAATTATATGTTTTTCTTACTATGTTAAGAAACATAAAAATCTAACAAGGGCTTTATTAGAAAAATGAAACGGTACATTTTGACCTTTGTAATATTGTAAGAACATATGACATGTAATGTTAAAATAATCTATATCGATAAATTTGTGCAACTGATATCATTTGATAAAAAAATTATTAATTAAAATATATAAATGAACTAAATCAATATTAACAAAAGAAATATAATTATACTAATGAATCTTTTGGCATGTTGTCACATCAAGGCCCATGCAAGAGAAAACAATACAACTACTAAATACATTCGTACCTTGGTCATTTAAGAGTTTATTTTGTCTGAGAATGTGTATTGTCTTTTATGAGATTCAAACTCTTAAGAAATAAAAGAATATGGATATTTGATCCATATCCAAATTCGATCATATATAAATGTTATATGGTGAATAGTTGTTATTCATACTGTATGAAACCCCAATGAAATTAGTTCATTTGAGGTAAGCAAGTAAACCAAAGTGCGAGATCATGTAGTCAATATGGTTGATTATAGCAAGGATTATATTGTGTTACATGTAGAAATAAACCAAGAGATACAAGATGCACCGAGGAATTCAATCGTTGAAATGTTAGTATGATTAGTTCGCATAAAGTGCAGCTTATTCGACATCCTTAAATGTTAAGGATTATGTAATTCATAATTGTAAAGAGTACGTTATGTTCTTGTAGTAGGGTCTCCTTTTGAATGATTCAACCATTTGGAAAGGAAGAGAATGAATGTGAGTGGATGTAACTTTGGCATGATTGGGATGAAGAGGGTGAACGGCTACCTCTGCTTCATGAAGAGACATTAGAAACGAGAACTGTTTAAAATACTAAAAGATACTTAATATAGAATGAAAAATGTGATTTTTAACCCAAATGTATTTTCATATAAAAAATGTAATATATGAAAGTTATTTCTTCAAGTTTAAAATATTTGATCTAAAACTACCAATTGTAAAATTGTTACAGTGAAATAGAACTTTATAATAAGCGCCTGAATGGAGCTTCATATTCCATACGTTATTATAGTAATGGCAAAAATAGTGGGAGCATACACTATAACACTTCTTAGTGGATGCATCAAGTTACGAAAAATTATTTTCGTAAACATACCAAATTTTGTTTGTTCAATAATAATAGTCTTCAGTATTTACTAAAAATGGACATAGTTTTATTTCAATATAAATATCATGAAAATTTGTTATAAGGAAATGGTATTTGTTTTCATTACAAAATGATGCACTAGAAAATAAAGAAGTATCTAAAATCCAATAATTATTTTGGAATCATAGACTAAGCTACAATTTTGATAGATAATTCTTTAATCATATGATTACGAATCATATGTACTTCTGAAATTGTATCTCAAACAATTAGGGGCAAAGCACCCATTCAATGGGAGCAATATAAGAGCTAGTGAACTCTTAGAATTGATACTCATAGATTTATGCAATCGTAGGTCTAATAATACCAAAAGAATTCCATATACCTACCTAAACTCATTGATGAATTTTCGCAGACTTGAACATGTGTATTTGATACACATGTAACAACCCTGCTTTCTATGCCATATTAATAAATAAATTTAATTAAAATAGAAATATCCAAATTTGAATTTTTTATAATTATATATTAGAAACAAAATTTTATTTAATTGAAGTCTATTGAAGAAAAGATTTTTTTAATAAATTGAATTAAATTAATAAATTCTTTAAAGAAAATATATTAAATTGAATAAAAGGTTTTAATTAGATATAAAATATTTTTAAAAGTGCAAATAATTTTTATTTGATTGAAATAGTTGGGAAATAATTAAATTTTGCAACAATACGATGAATGATTAAATGAAATTAAGCGGACATTGAATTGAATAAAATTATCCAATTATCGAGATATAAATTGTTGAATGAAGTATAAATTAAATTAAATTAGAATGGAATATATTGACAAATAAATAAAAGTGTTATTAAACATTAATAATAATAATAAAATGAAATAAAAAGAGAGGAAAGGAAAATGAAGAAAAAACAAAAAAGGAGAGCCTTTGTTTTCTTTCATTGATTCAAGAAAAATCTCTTTGCTTTATCATTCAAACCCAAACCCCACATCACCAGGACATCATTATTTTCAAACCCATTTCTTTCACTATTGCCTTAAGTTATAAAAATCAAAGTCATCGAAAGAGAAAAGAACACGAGACCTTGTGTCCGTAATCGTGATGCTAGAAAAAGGTAACAGTGGTTAGCAACACGGAGGAGATGAGATCGTAGTGGAAGATGACAAGACGAGCGCACGAACTTTGGTGCGCGTTCGTCCAGGTGATGATGTCGTAGATGGATGGCTAATGATAGGAAGTGGCGAGCATGGTGCATGACTGCCAATGGCGAATGGATGCGACAATGAGGCCTGGCAAAGGCACGGTTAGCATAGGGCTTGGTAGCAATGCATGAAGAGGCGTTGATGTGGGCTTGGAGGTCGACGACGGACGGATGCTATGAAGTTGTAATAGCCGGCATAGGCGGGGTTGATGGCAATAGTATTGACATTGTGTAATCACTGATTTGGATAACTTAAGCACCATTTCGGTGAATTTTCTCACTCACAACTTTATATATTTCATTCCCTACTATATTTGTATATCCCGATGGTAGATTATATTGCTTGGTTGAATTTGTTGGGATATTGGTTGAATTGGTTGTTTGTGAACTAGATATGATATTGGATTGATTGTTGAATATTAGATATGATTTTGGATTTGATAGTGGAATTTTGTATATGTTGGATTATTTAAAATGCAAAGGAAAAGTCGTCCGATTACATTTTGATGTGTAGTTTATTTTATACATATGTACATTATACGGATGGTTGGAATTCTACGAAATTCGATTCGGGCTTAATGGTAAAGTTTATTGATTGGTTGATGTGTTTGGAGAAGTAAACTCCATGATTTGTATTTTGGGCGTTTTATTGATTTTCTCATTTAAAAATATAATTTTTGAAAGCTTTGAAAATTATTCGTGGGGTTTTAAAATTTATTTGAAGTATGTTTACAAATAAATAAAATGATTATTTAAAACTATTTTGGAAACAAAAAGTAGTTTTAATAATATTTGTAAAACAGGATTTATTTTGTAAAGGGTATATTTAATAATGAAGGATTTTGGTAATATTTTCGAAAGGCGATATCCTTTGTAAGATGAATATTTAAAAAAAGGAAGGATTTAAAGGTAATTTAAAAAAGGAGATTTTTGATTATAGAACCTATTATTAAGAGTTTGGAATGTATGCACTTCATATACATATAGTTAGGCTTGGAATTGATTTAGAGTCATTAAATTGGTTTTAAAAATATATTTGGTTTTAGAAAATTAATAAATGATTTTATGAGTAATAATTAGTTTTATAAGATAACTTTAAGATTTTAAAATATGAAATGGTTTGTAATCATTACGTTATAATTTTCAAAGTATATTTCATGAATTTTGGAATAGAATCTTATGTTTCGGAAAATATATTTTATAGTTGTGGGAATAAAGAAATTGATTTGAATAATATAAAAAATTAATTAAAAATAGTGTTTGATTATATAAAATTATGAAATGATTGGTATGAGTAATAATCGATTTTATGAGCTATTTCTAAAGATTTAAGATATAGAAATGAGATCTCAGGAAGCAATTTGTAAATATTGAATTCAATTTTGATTTATAAAAGGTTGAAAATTAATTATTTTGTCTATGTAAAAATTTTAAATGCTTTTATGAATTATAGATATTTTTTATAAATAAATAAAATTATATTTCTTTTTAAATAAAATGCGTGTCATGTTTGTACCTATTCTATGTAACGAGGAATTTGAATAAATAGAGTTATATTACCATTTGGGATGGGGGCATTCGGTAATATTTCTTCTAATATTCTTTAAACTTGTTATATAGCATAATTGTGCGATGATGAGTGCAATTTATGAGCATTGAGTAAACGGGCGAGTAACACCAGGTGGTATGGGATGCCTGAGATGATATTTGTTCGATTACATTCTATAAGTAGATGTCACTCTAGTATAGTCGAATATATAGGGAAATATACTTATGGTTATGCACACTGTGGGCGAGCATGCTGAGAGCAATAAGTGTGTCTATCTATTGTGTGTACACTCCTATTATATGACATCGAGTACATAAAATTAGCCAGTATCCATCCTAGCGACCTGATTATGGGGTTATTTCCTAAATCTATGACACATCTTTTTGTGTATATGGCCAAGAGCCATTGCCCCGTGTCACTTAGGCGAGCAGTCGGTTACCATTAGGGCACTTACAACATCGTGACTAACGGATAGCGTAGTCTTGCACTTGATGGATATTGGGTCACAATGGCCATTGAGGTTACCAATGATTGTAGAAGTAGCGCTAAGAACATGTGGGGATGTCTCCTGGAGTAGGCTGGGAGCTTTCAATCTCCCATCTGGTTATTGTTGATATGGACAATACTTATTAAACTATATGAGATCACTATGTTTACGGCTGAGAGTCGTTCCGATCATTTGTCATGACCGATACCAAAATAGATATTTATGATGCTGAGAGCACATAAGACTGAAAGTCCCACTGATTATCCATGATACTGAAAGTCGAGTGGATTAGTCGAGATCTAAGAGATCATACGTTTATTTCATTGGTTGAAAGCCAAATCAATCGCTATGAGGTTGAAAGTCTAGATGATTATCATGTTATTATCGATTGCTTGGGTTATTCATCAGACCGAGTCTTTTGGTTGTATAACGTCGTACTCATTGATTATACTGCTACCGTGGATAGCTAGGAGTGCTAAGAGCATGGAGTTGGACCTTGAAATTTTCTTTTACATGGATATATGAGAGATGGCCCTGGCTACCGAGGGTATGTGTGATGCCCCACCTCTATACTCACACTAGCCAAGGACACTACGGGGTAATGCCGTCGACTAGCACAAAGAATAAGGCTATTGAGGAGCGACCATCTGTGTAATTGCTTTGTGCGAGTATCGATATATCAGATAATATAACTTACATTTCATTTCAAGAGGAAATCCGACATACCAAATACAAACTCAAAGCTACCACAGAGTGGCTATGTGGCCTTCGGAAACAAATATATAAATAAACATAACACAAATCAATCACAGATATTCATATCACTAAGGCGGAAACATATATGAATATAACACATAAAAGTGTACATCAAAATAGTGGTCAAACTAGATCCACCACATCACAAAAGAATAGATACAAGTGCTAGACAGAAGAATAAGTATACAACAAGGAGTCTCTAACTCAAATGTATACTAACAAAAACTACTATGCTAAAGTAGTTAGCCAAAAGTCAGGTGAAGGACCTTGATAAGAAGTCAAGCAGGAGCACTTGAAATACCTCGGTCTAACCCGAGTATTATTTAAGAAGAAAATAATAAACGGACCAGTCTAGCTATAAATATCAGATAAAATGAGATAAGATAGAGATTTCACAAAAACGTATGATAACAATAATGCCATACTGTGGCAAGTATACATCAGATAACAACAAAAATCATACAATATCTCAAATATTCTCAAACACCCAAAAAGAATCGCATTCTTTAAATTATTCACCAAAACACAAATATTGACAAAACATATCAATGCCAATCGCATAAAAATCGGTGAAACAAAAATTCTAGAAATCGTCAACTAGAAATCCAGAAATCAAAAAAAGGGGGAAGGCCTGTCACAAACGGGAGCATGAAAACTCACCAACACGTGTATCACAAATGAGCCGGAGCTCCTCCAAATAGGGTATAGTCCCCCCTTGCGGACAATGAGCCAAAGCTCCTCCTATGAGCCGAAGCTCCTAGAAACAGGGTATAGTCCCCCTTTGCGGACTATGAGATGAAACTCCTCCAAACAGGGTATAGTCCCCCCTTGCAGACTATGAGCCAAAGCTCCTCCTATGAGCCGAAGCTCCTCCAAACAGGGTATAGTTCCCCATTGCGGACTATGAGCCGAAACTCCTCCAAACAGGGTATAGTCACCCCTTGCGGACTATGAGTCGAAACTCCTCCTATGAGCCGAAGCTCCTCCAAACAGGGTATAGTCCTCCCCTTGCGGACTATGAGTCGAAACTCCTCCAAACAGGGTATAGTCCCCCACACGGACAAAGAGACATCGCACATCGCTAGTCTAAATCACCAAAGGATCACCATTGATCGATAAGAAGTGTCAATTACACTAAGCTAGTAAGTAAATGAGTTTAGCTTCATGTCCCATAACCACTAACTTAACTTAAATATTTACGAACAGATTGTAGATTTCCACTCGAAAATTGTCACAAGATTTCAATCGAACAAGTCTAAGAATTAACCGACGAAGTAAACGAAAGTATTTCATACCACTTGTTTTGCTAAGTTGTTTAATTGGATTTCTCATACGAATGAGGTAAAGGTTTGTATATACTAATAGATTGGAAAACGAATTTAAAAACGAGTTTAATATTGAAAGTAAATGTTGAAATCATTTTGATGAAAGAGTTTGAGTATTTACTACTAGTATAGAAACCTTTGTATTTTAAAGTGACAAACCACAGAAATGATTGTAGAAACAATTAATCACCAAAATCCACATTCGACGACGTGAATTCAAACCATAAAAATCGATACCGAATCCATCAAAATGGATATTCCTAAAAATCCTGAAAAAGAAGTCATTAAAGTCGATAAATGATAACAACAATTCGGATCATCAAAAATCGATTAAAAATCGGAAAACCCACACAAAACAGCCTGAAATAGGCAAAAAGAAAACTTCACAGATTCAGTCGACTGTTCTGTAGGGTCAGTCGACTGAAACAAGCCTAGAAACTCTCGGGTTTCAGGTTTAGTCGACTGACTCTGCAGTTCAGTCGACTGATATAGGGACAGAAACATTTCTGTCCCCAGTTCAGTCGATTGAACTGCATGATCAGTCGACTGACACAGGACCAGAGAGTTTTCTGGTCCCATATTCAGTCGACTGACACTGCAGTTCAGTCGACTGAATTGTGGTTTCCAGTATTCTCAGCCTAGCCCCCAAAAGGGGCAAAAATCCAAACGGGAGCGATCGGACGAGCATCGGAGACTAGGGATTTAAGCCAAGCGACAACCCAGCCTTATAGGCTCTTGGATACACCCCAACAACATGTTCAAACATCAAAGATAGGATTTTTAAAGATTTGACTTCAAAACACCAAAAGTTGGAATATTCATCAAACCAATTCAATTCAAAAGCAAATGAACAAGGAATAGACGTTAGGAATTACTTGTTAGTCCTTGAGATGATGGTTTTGATGACAACAACCTTAGAATAGATTATAAAATAGAAATACTAACATTACAAGTTTAGATATATATGTATTTGTAGGATCTAACCATGCAGGTATCAAGAATGAAGACTGTACAGTATAGAGATTCAAGATACAGAGATAGAAGACTCATGAGTATCAAGATTATCAAGAGTTCAAGGTTAAGTTTTTTTTATTAGGAATATTTGTTAAAACTCGTAGAAAAGCACTGGCATCTTAATATCCAATTTATTCGTGGAATGGAATCCACTTCGAGCCCGTTAAAGGGATGGAACCCTAAGTAGGATGGAACCTACGAAAATCTAGTGGGACATTGTTTTGTATCCACTAATTTTAATTCAAAATGTTTTTACAAAATTATCTTGTTTTCAAAATGATTTCAAAACTTTCCTTTTAAAAGATTCAAAACTCTCTATCATGATTTTAAATAATTTTAGCCTCAAAACATTTTTAATTTCAAAGTCAAAATACTCCTGATTTTAAAATGTCTTTTCAAATAATATATTTAACTTTTAATATTTACTTAGATTTAAATATAAATTTATAGTTAAATTATGAATTTATTGTTCTTTATATTTACTTATGAATTTCAACTATATTCAAGTATATTTATAAAGTTTTAAATAGTTTTTATATATGATAAATATTATTTTTATAGAAATTCAAAATATAATTTTTTGGCTGAGGGATGTCGACATGCCCCTAGGTAGTATGTCGACATAGTGACAGTTGAAGTTCAAATTCAAATTTCAAAAGAAGTGTCTATTCGCCATAACTCTTCATGAATGGTCATGGCTGTTGGTTTTCTATAAATAGGGGTCAGTTTCAATGAATTTTTAATCACTTTTTTCTGGTTTTCACTCCTCTTCATCTTCCACATTTCTTATTACAAAATCATACCATTACTCTACCGAAATCAACATCGAATCATACTCGATTACTTCTAGTTTGATTCTCCATCACTATCTCTACATGGTTCTCAGTGCTATTCAGAGTTATAGGTTTCTTTGTAATATATTAGCGAGAAAAGGTGTGATTGTAGCCTTGTAAATCAATCAAGCGAGAAAAGGTGTGATTGTAGCCCTGGAAATCAATTGGGTGAACTTGTTGCCCAGTAAATCAAGTATCCCTACCTAGAGGATTGATATTCTGGAGGGTATACCTCGTAGCCTTGAAATCGAGGGTTGTAATTGTTGAATTGCTTTTGAAAGGAAATCCGTACTTAGTTGTGCGGGACTGGATGTAGGGTAACTCCGAACCAGTATAAAATCCGGTGTGTTCTTTCCTTTACTGCTTTTACTTTATATTTGCATCTGTGTTCATATCTGTGTCTAATTAGTGTATATATTGTTAATAAAGTTTGATAAACTCAAAAAGATTAACAAATTTCTTAAAACACTATTCACCCCCCCTCTAGTGTTAATTCTAGCCTTAAGATCCTTAATCCGCATTTCTCACATTTGGTATCAGAGCTTTGTTTTCAAATGTTTCATAATCTGAATTTTGAAAAAGTTTTTTAAATGGCTAGTTTTGAAAAATCTGTTATAACTAGTTTAGAATTGTTTAAATCATCATTGTTTCATGAGTCTGCATATGAATGTTATTCAAATTCTAGTTGTCTACCCAAATTTTATAATGTGCAGGAAAGATGCTTTATGGGTATTGAAGAATCAATCCACGATGGACATTCTGTGCAGATCAAAAGGAATAAGTGGATACTTGATAGTAGTTGCTCTAGACACATGACTGCTAATCCAGATATGCTGAATAATGTTATATACAAAGACGGAGGATTGGTTAACTTTGGAGACAATTCGAAAGGATACGTGATTGGCATCGGCAATGTCGGTAACTCTGAAACTCCTATTATTACTAATGTTTTGCTAGTTAAGAATCTGAAACACAATCTGCTAAGTATAAGTCAACTATGTGATAAAGGATATAAAATTAAATTTGAAAAAGATAAATGTCATATTGAAGATAATAACTCAACCATAATATTTGAGGGAACTAGGAAAAAGAATATTTATATTCTTAGTATGAAAGTTTCAAATGATAACCTATGTCTTTTGGCAAATACAAGTGACCCTTGGATTTGGCATAAGAGATTTGGACATTTGAATTTCAAACTCTTATCTAGACTATCAAAACATGATCTAGTAAGAGGTCACCCTAAAATGAATTTTAAAGTAGATAGTTTATGTGATGCATGTCAATTAGAAAAACTTAGAAAAAGTTCCTTTAAATTAAAAGATATGATTTCAACTTCAAAACCCCTTGAGTTACTTCATCTTGATTTATTTGGTCCATCTCAAATTCTGTCAATAAATCATAGTAAATATGTTTTTGTAATTGTAGATGATTATTCTAGATTTACATGGACAATATTTTTGAAACATAAAAG
This sequence comes from Allium fistulosum, assembly GCA_030737815.1. NCBI lineage: Eukaryota > Viridiplantae > Streptophyta > Magnoliopsida > Asparagales > Amaryllidaceae > Allium > Allium fistulosum. Next base: position 534,996,099 of record CM060901.1, on the reverse strand, counting down.
TGATACTTTTGAATGTTTTAAAAACTTTACAAAAAGGATTCAAAATCAATTATCTTTAAAAATTATAACTGTTCGTAGTGATCACGGTGGTGAATTTGAAAATGAAAAGTTTGAGGAATTCTGCAATAAGAAGGGAATAACTCACAATTTCTCATTTCCAAGAACTCCACAACAAAATGGAGTAGTTGAACGTAAAAATAGAACGATTCAAGAGTGTGTGAGAACTATGCTTTCAGATAGTAATTTACCAAAACACTTTTGGGCAGAAGCTGTTGCTACCGCCTGTTATATTTTGAATAGAATTTTAATTAGACCTTTAACTAATAAGACACCTTATGAACTTCTTAATGGAAAGAAACCTAAGGTATCATACTTTAGAATTTTTGGAAGTAAATGTTTTATTTTAAATACAAAAGATAATTTGGATAAATTTGATCCTAAATCCGACAAAGGAATCTTTATCGGATATTCTAATAGAAGTAAAGCTTATAGAGTTTTTAATTTGAGATCGAACACCATCGAAGAAACAATGCATGTTTCGTTTGATGAAAATTTAAAAGATTTTGAAATTACAAATGATGAAGAAGATTTAATTACTCAAAACCAAGAGTCAACTGAAACTAATAATGAATTAAATCATCCTAATAAAAGGATTAGACTTTTAAAAGATCACCCTATAGAAAATATACTTGGAGATATGCAATCTGTTGTTAAAACTAGAAATCAACTAAGTCAAATGAGTAATGTAGCTTTTATATCATCTATTGAACCCAAAAATCCTAAAGAAGCATCAACTGATGATTCATGGATTTTGGCCATGCAAGAAGAATTAAATCAATTCACTAGAAATGAAGTTTGGGAACTTGTTCCTAGACCTGAAGATAAAACTATAATTGGAACAAAATGGGTCTATAAAAATAAAATGAATGAACAAGGTGAGGTCATTAGAAATAAAGCAAGATTAGTCGCCCAAGGTTATTGTCAAGAAGAAGGTATAGATTGTGACAAAACCTTTGCTCCTGTAGCAAGATTAGAAGCCATTAGGATTCTACTTGCTTTCGCAAATCATAATAATTTCAAATTATTTCAAATGGATGTTAAAATTGCATTTTTAAATGGATTTGTAAAAGAAGAAGTATATGTTGAACAACCACCACTTTTTGAAGATGAAAATTTACCAAACCATGTGTACAAACTTAAGAAAGCTTTATATGGTCTAAAACAAGCTCCTAGAGCCTAGTATGATATACTAAGATCTTATTTATTACAATCAAATTTTGAAATTGGTAAAATAGATAATACTCTTTTTATTAAAAGAAATAAAAATGATATTCAACTAGTTCAAGTATACGTAGATGATATCATTTTTGGTTCAACTAACTTCGAAATGAATAAAGAATTTTCTGAAATAATGACAAAAGAGTTTGAGATGAGTCATATGGGTGAATTAAACTTCTTTCTAGGATTGCAAATAAAACAGTTAGATAATGGTATTTTTATTAGTCAGGAAAAATATGCTAAAGACCTAGTTAGTAAATTTGGTTTGACTACTGCGAGTGGAAAACCCACTCCCATGGCAACCAATGAGTACCTAAGTAAAGAAGATCTCTCGAAAGATGTAGATCAAAAGTTGTATAGAGGGATGATTGGATCACTACTCTATATCACTACTAGTAGACCTGATATCATGCATAGTATATGTCTCTGTGCAAGATATCAATCTTATCCTAAAGAAACTCACTTAAAAGCTGTAAAACGTATCATAAGATATATTAAACACACCTCTGATTATGGTTTATTTTATCCTAAAAATGATTCATTTGATTTAATATCTTACTGTGATGCTGATTACGCTGGTTGTAAATCAGACCGAAAAAGTACAAGTGGAACTTGTCACTTTTTGGGACATTCTCTGGTTTCCTGGTTTAGTAAAAAGCAAAACACAGTTTCTTTATCAACAACTGAAGCAAAGTATATTTCTGCTGCTTTGGCTTGTTCTCAAGTAATATATATGCAACAAACTTTAAGAGATTTTGGATTAAATATCTCAAAATCGCCAATTTATTGTGATAATACTAGTGCAATAAATTTATCTAAAAATCCTACTCATCATGCTCGAACTAAACATATTGATATCAGACACCATTTTCTCAGAGATAATATAAGTAGAGATGTAATTTCTCTCGACTATATCAATTCTCAAAATCAAATTGCTGATATTTTAACAAAACCCTTAAATGAATCTACATTTACTAAATTAAGAAGAGAATTAGGTATTTGCTCTTTAACTGAAATATAAAATATAAATAACGAGTAAAATTAAAATTAATTCAAAAATTAAAAAGGAAAAAAATACAAGGACCATGTCGACATCTTCACTAGACCCATGTCAACATATAACGATTTTATTTTTTTAAATATTTTCCCACCAAAATTCAAAAATTTAGTTATATATTCTTCTCTATTTCGAATTCTTATTCATTCTCTTTGGTTTCTCTTCATTTTCTGTTTTGAAATAAATAAAATAATGGCATCTTCCTCTAAATCAAACATAAAACCAACTTTCTTATCCCCCTCTCCTACTTCTGGTCCACTCGAATGCTCTACTCTTGCACGTGTTACTAAATTAGAGGAGTCTATGAAGGATACTCTTCAGAAACACACATTAGTGTTTTCTTTTCTCTTTCTTTCCGTTGTTATTTATGTTTTTCAAACGCAAATGTAAATAAAACCATACTCATAATAAATAAACTCGTGTTCTTATATGTGTTAGTATTATTGTGAATTCTTTGTTAGGATAGTTAATAGTTTAGAATTATATTTTTGTGTTAATTATTTATGATAACACTATCATTATAATAACACGTCATAGAGTGATAAGTTTCAGGGAAGTTATATAGTTTGGAGTTACATAGTTTAGAGTAAGTTTTGGTTGATGACAAAGGGGGAGAAGTATAAAATAGGGTAGTTAGGCATAGATTAAGGGGGAGTTGTTAGTTTTAGGGGGAGTTATTAGGTTAGAAGTGATATTTTATAAACAAAGGTTGTCATCATCAAAAAGGGGGAGATTGTTAGTCCTTGAGATGATGGTTTTGATGACAACAACCTTAGAATAGATTATAAAATAGAAATACTAACATTACAAGTTTAGATATATATGTATTTGCAGGATCTAACCATGCAGGTATCAAGAATGAAGACTGTACAGTATAGAGATTCAAGATATAGAGATAGAAGACTCATGAGTATCAAGATTATCAAGAGTTCATGGTTAAGTCTATTTTATTAGGAATATTTGTTAAAACTCGTAGAAAAGCACTGACATCTTAATATCCAATTTATTCGTGGAATGGAATCCACTTCGAGCCCATTAAAGGGATGGAACCCTAAGTAGGATGGAACCTACGAAAATCTAGTGGGACATTGTTTTGTATCCACTAATTTTAATTCAAAATGTTTTTACAAAATTATCTTGTTTTCAAAATGATTTCAAAACTTTCCTTTTAAAAGATTCAAAACTCTCTATCCTGATTTTAAATAATTTTAGCCTCAAAACATCTTTAATTTCAAAGTCAAAATACTCCTGATTTTAAAATGTCTTTTCAAATAATATATTTAACTTTTAATATTTACTTAGATTTAAATATAAATTTATAGTTAAATTATGAATTTATTGTTCTTTATATTTACTTATGAATTTCAACTATATTCAAGTATATTTATAAAGTTTTAAATAGTTTTTATATAAGATAAATATTGTTTTTATAGAAATTCAAAATATCATTTTTTTTGGCTGAGGGATGTCGACATGCCCCTAGGTAGTATGTCGACATAGTGACAGTTGAAGTTCAAATTCAAATTTCAAAAGAAGTGTCTATTCGCCATAACTCTTCATGAATGGTCATGGCTGTTGGTTTTCTATAAATAGGGGTCAGTTTCAATGAATTTTTAATCACTTTTTTCTGGTTTTCACTCCTCTTCATCTTCCACATTTCTTATTACAAAATCATACCATTACTCTGCCGAAATCAACATCGAATCATACTCGATTACTTCTAGTTTGATTCTCCATCACTATCTCTACAAGCTTCTCAGTGCTATTCAGAGTTATAGGTTTCTTTGTAATGTATTAGCAAGAAAAGGTGTGATTGTAGCCTCGTAAATCAATCAAGCGAGAAAAGGTGTGATTGTAGCCCTGGAAATCAATTGGGTGAACTTGTTGCCCGGTAAATCAAGTATCCCTACCGAGAGGATTAGTATTCTAGAGGGTATACCTCGTAGCCTTGAAATCGAGGGTTGTAATTGTTGAATTGCTTTTGAAAGGAAATCTGTACTTAGTTGTCCGGGACTGGATGTAGGGTAACTCCGAACTAGTATAAAATCCGGTGTGTTCTTTCCTTTACTGCTTTTACTTTATATTTGCATCTGTGTTCATATCTGTGTCTAATTAGTGTATACATTGTTAATAAAGTTAGATAAACTCAAAAAGATTAACAAATTTCTTAAAACACTATTCACCCCCCCTCTAGTGTTAATTCTAACCTTAAGATCCTTAATCCGCATTTCTCACGTTACTACCTAACAACTATCAAAGATATAGATATAGATGTGAGTTCAAAAACTAATCTTTAACTCAAAAACTCAAGTGAGAAGCTCTCAAACAAGCTAAGATCAATACCTCTTCAACAACAACTCAAGAAGCTTCAATCTAAGCTCATAAGAAGAATATTTCCTAAGTTAGGTTATAGGAAATTCTGAAAATAGAAGAGGGATTGAGATGGAGAAGATGAAGAGGATGCTTACCTAAGCTTCTCTTTGATTTTGGAGCAAGAACTTGAGTTTCCAAATCAAACTAGGGTTTGGAATTTCTATTTCCCATTCTTTTCCCCCATTTTCTCTTGAGCTAGAGTGTTAGGAAATGGAATGAAGGAATTAAGAGGAGTGGAGTGGGAGTTAGGGTATTAGATGGGTTGAGTGTTAGGTTATTGGGTTGAAACCCAAACCCAAAGCCCTAAATGAAAATATCAAAATTTCACTAAACTCCAAACATATCGATGTTTATACTAAAAAAGGTCGCAAACACCATTTTGGACTCAATGGAAGTAGTCTCGAGTCCCAATTCAACTGTTTACAAAAAGTAACATTTCGGACTTTAATCCGATTAACAATGCTATATTTAAATAAAACGTTTAAATATACAATCGTAAAATATGCGGGTTGTTATAGACTCCCCTCCTTAAAGAAAATGCGTCCTTGCAATAATTAAGAGGAAAATAAAGAGTAACAATCATAAAAGCATATCAACGCAAAAGAAGAAATTTTGAGATGATAAGTTCACCATAAAGAGCATGAAAGAGTAAGTCTGAATGTGTTTGCTCGATGAATTCTCAAGATTCCCAAGAGCAATCCTTAGGATTTTGAGGACCATTGAACTTTCACAAGAAGAACGTCTTTATTTCGAAGGCGTTTAACCTCCGAAGTAATGATACGAATAGAATGTTGCTCATAAATCAAATTTGGTGAAACTTCAATTTCTTAAATTACACCGGGCTCAAGAATAGAATCGAAATCCCTAAAGCATTTTCGTAGTTGAGAGACGTGGAATACGTCATGAATAGCAGAAAACTGAGCCGGTAATAAAAGGCGATAAGCCACGGAACCAATACGTTCGGTGATGGGAAACGGACCAACATATCGAGGTGCTAACTTTCCCAATCGACTGAAACGCACAACACCCCTCATAGGTGAAACACAAATGAACACCAATAAAATCTGGACCTAAAACCAGCTTCTCACCGGCTTCAAGCCAACACGAAGGAAATTGGCATGGCCTTCCGTAGAGTGCCTCGAAAGGTGCCATACCAATTCTAGATTAAAGCTATTATTATAGGAAAACTCAATAAGAGAAATATGATCTTCCTAACTTCCACCAAAATCAAGAACACATGCATGAAGGAGATCTTCAAGAGTTTGATTCACACGCTTTGTTTGTCCATCGGATTGAGGACGATAAGCAGTGCTAAAATTAAGCTTTGTTCCCAAATCTTTTGAAGACCTTACCAAAATCCACTAGTAAAATAATGGATCACGATCGCTAACAATAGAAGTAGGAACTCCATACAATTTAACTATTTCTTTGACATATAGTTTAGCCAAAAGAGGTACGGTCCAAAAGAGAAGGATGAGCCTCAAGGCTACACAAAACAAGAGATGAACATGAATCAGATTCATGATCTCGAATCTCACAAGTGGACACAGTCTCGAGATCACTCCATTCGGATATCATCATGGAAACAACCGCTTGTTGCTTACGACTAAGGGCATTGGCAACTCGATTGCCCTTTTCGGGAGTATAAAGAATATCAATATCATAAGATGCAAGGAACTCGAGCCAACGTTGTTGATGCAAATTAAGTTCCTTTTGAGAAAATAAATACTTCAAAGATTTATGATCGGTGTAGAGAACAAATTTCTCTCCCAAAAGATAATGACGCCAAATTCTAAGAGCGAAAACAATGGCCACGAGCACTAGATCATGAATGGCATATCTAGTCTCGACAAGCCTTAATTGTCAAGAAGCATGTGTGATAACACATTCCCTTTTGCATGAGAACGGCATTCAAACCAATACGACTAGTATCGGTATAAACAATCAATTCTTGGTTCCCTTCGGGAATCGCAAGAATAGGAGCATCGGAAAGGAGTTCTTCCAAATGATCCTCTTTCCCGAAAAGCTAAGACTTTCAAAATTATAATTAACTTTATGTAATCATCTTTTTATAAAAATTTACTTTTTTCAAGTCAATATATTGTGTCTGACCGTCTCATCATACCATTTAGGAGATTCCTATTGATAACGTTGATCAAGTGCATCGACCAGAATTCTTAAAGTAATCAATGGGCAAAATAACACAAAATCATCTTCTATATGATAAACATGTCTCTTAAAAAATTTACGAATATTCTTTGCTCGTTTTTAAGAACAAAATCCAATCATACTTATAAATATCTTATTAAAAAGATTTTCAAATTTTAAATTGTTGTTTTCATCCATAATCAATGAATACAAAGATGGTCTTATCGAGATATTCGTAGAATACTCGATTCATAAGATGGATGAAATAAGCTGGACAAATCGAATGACATCACGAGTCACTCATAAGAATCATAACGAGTGCGGAATGCGGTAAGTGGAACGCTACCCTCCACAACTCGTAGCTGATGAAAACTAGTGGCAAGGTCAAGCTGAAAAGACCTTAGCAACACTCAATAGATCGCTTAGGTGGTAATCCTAAGACAAGCTCAACAATTTAGGGAAATTCACAAACTACTTGAATGAGAGAAATAACATTTTCCTCATTATGTGGGTTTAAAGAATAAAATGATGCCACCGAATTGGAATCGAAATCATTAAGAAAAATTAAAAATCTGCTTAATAGATTGAGAATGTCGAAGATGGATAGTCCTCTCAGGACATAGGATATGGGCTTCATAATGATTAAGCCAATCCTTTCCCAAAAATCAATTCCAAAGCCTAAGTAACGCATAACATGCAAATCAGCTCAGAAAGAATAATCACATAAAATAATCTCGACATCTTTACAAAGCAAACTGAGTGTTGCGGATCGACCAACCGAATTCACAATTCTCAGTGAAGTCATCAAGCCCATAATATTTAAAGAAAAAGAATCAACAAGTTCTTTTGATATAAAAGAGTGGGATGCACCCATGTCAAAAAGAACTCGAATAGGATGATCATGAAATAAAATAACGCCATCAAGGACAGAATGATAAAATAACTTGACCAAGAGAAGTTTACTAGGGGCTTGCACAACATTTAGCTCTCCCTCTCTCCTACTTTGACATGAAGATAAAAGATGACCCAAACCTTTGCAATAGCGACAAGTAAGGGACTTTGGACACTTATTAGCATAATGGTCCTTAGAACCACAATTTTAGCATTGTCCACGATTAGGGATTGGAGTCTTTGCTACCGAAGTTGCCTACTTCCCTTTCTTGTTGGCATTAGGGCTTTTGAACTTAATATGCCTCTTCTTGTTGATGTTGAAGCTTTGTTTGGCATCCACAACTACAACACCACTTTCTTATCGGCCTCTTCTAGTCGAAGAGTGATATCTACAAACTGGTCGAAAGGCACTTCTAATTTCAGAGGTAAAACCTTTTCAGGTTTTTTACTCAAAGCACAGATAAACCATTGATTCTTTACAAGATCCAAAAGTTGTTGGGCAGACATGAATACGCCATCCAGAGAAGGACTACTGGATTGACCAGCGCTAGGACTGCCAAATCTAACCATTTCTCTTCTTTAAGAAAGAAAGAAGAGGAAAACGGTTATTCACAGAATGAATATCAAACAAACTTGATTGATAAAACAAGGCATCATAAAAAGAAATAGGATAGAACGGTACGAAGACTCGAATTAAATCCTATGGCATGATTCCTAAGAAAGACTTAGGACAATGATCCTTGCTATCTTATTCTACATTGTTCCAAAGTTTGGCTCTGATACCAAGCTGTGACGCCCCACCTCTATACTCACACTAGCCAAGGACACTACGGGGTAATGCCGTCGACTAGCACAAAGAATAAGGCTGTTGAGGAGCGACCATCTGTGTAATTGCTTTGTGCGAGTACCGATATGTCATATAATATAACTTACATTTCATTTCAAGAGGAAATCCGACATACCAAATACAAACTCAAAGCTACCACACAGTGGCTATGTGGCCTTCGGAAACAAATATAGAAATAAACATAACACAAATCAGTCACAGATATTCATATCACTAAGGCGGAAACATATATGAATATAACACATAAAAGTGTACATCAAAATAGTGGTCAAACTAGATCCACCACATCACAAAAGAATAGATACAAGTGCTAGACAAAAGAATAAGTATACAACAAGGAGTCTCTAACTCAAATGTATACTAACAAAAACTACTATGCTAAAGTAGTTAGCCAAAAGTCAGGTGAAGGACCCTGATAAGAAGTCAAGCAGGATCACCTGAAATACCTCGGTCTGACCCGAGTATTATTTAAGAAGAAAATAATAAACGGATCAGTCTAGCTATAAATATCAGATAAAATGAGATAGGATAAGAGATTTCACAAAAACGTATGATAACAATAATGCCATACTGTGGCAAGTATACATCAGATAACAACAAAAATCATACAATATCTCAAATATTCTCAAACACCCAAAAAGAATCGCATTCTTTAAATTATTCACCAAAACACAAATATTGACAAAACATATCAATGTCAATCGCATAAAAATTAGTGAAACACATATTCTAGAAATCATCAACTAGAAATCCATAAATCACAAGAAGGGGAAAGGCCTATCACAAACGGGAGCATGAAAACTTACCAACACGTGTATCACAAATGAGCCGAAGCTCCTCCAAACAGGGTATAGTCCCCCCTTGCGTACAATGAGCCAAATCTCCTCCTATGAGCCAAAGCTCCTCCAAACAGGGTATAGTCCCCCTTTGCGGACTATGAGACGAAACTCCTCTAAACAGGGTATAGTTCCCCCTTGCAGACTATGAGCCAAAGCTCCTCCTATGAGCCGAAGCTCCTCCAAATAGGGTATAGTACCCCATTGCGGACTATGAGTCGAAACTCCTCCAAACAGGGTATAGTCCCCCCCTTGCGGACTATGAGTCGAAACTCCTCCTATGAGCCGAAGCTTCTCCAAACAGGGTATAGTCCCCCCCCTTGCGGACTATGAGTCGAAACTCCTCCAAACAGGGTACAGTCCCCCATGCGGACAAAGAGACATCGCACATCGCTAGTCTAAATCACCAAAGGATCACCATTGATCGATAAGAAGTGTCAATTACACTAAGCTAGTAAGTAAATGAGTTTAGCTTCATGTCCCATAACCACTAGCTTAACTTAAATATTTACGAACATATTGTAGATTTCCACTCGAAAATTGTCACAAGATTTCAATCGAACAAGTCTAAGAATTAACCGACGAAGTAAACGAAAGTGTTTCATACCACTTGTTTTGCTAAGTTGTTTAATTGGATTTCTCGTACGAATGAGGTAAAGGTTTGTATATACTAATAGATTGGAAAACGGATTTAAAAACGAGTTTAATATTGACAGTAAATGTTGAAATCGTTTTGATGAAAGTGTTTGAGTATTTACTACTAGTATAGAAACCTTTGTATTTTAAAGTGAAAAACCACAGAAATGATTGTAGAAACAATCAATCACCAAAATCCACATTCGACGACGTGAATTAAAACCATAAAAATCGATATCGAATCCATCAAAATGGATATTCCCAAAAATCCCGAAAAAGAAGTCATCAAAGTCGACAAATGATAACAACAATTCGAATCATCAAAAATCGAAAAAAAAATGGAAAACCCACACAAAACAGCCTGAAATAGGCAAAAAGCAAAATTCATAGATTCAGTCGACTGTTCTGTAGGGTCAGTCGACTGAAACAAGCCTAGAAACTCTTGGGTTTTAGGTTCAGTCGACTGAATCTGCAGTTCAGTCGACTGATACAGGGGTAGAAACATTTCTGCCCCTAGTTCAGTCGACTAAACTGCATGGTCAGTCGACTGAACTGCATGGTCAGTCGACTGACACAGGGCCAGAGAATTTTCTGGTCCCAGATTTAGTCGACTGACACTGCTGTTCAGTCGACTGAATTGTGGTTTCCAGTATTCTCACCCTAGCCCCCAAAAGGGGCAAAAATCCAAACGGGAGCGATCGGACGAGCATCGGAGACTAGGGATTTATGCCAAGCGACAACCCAGCCTTATAGGCTCTTCGATACACCCCAACGACATGTTCATACATCAAAGATAGGATTTTTAAAGATTTGACTTCAAAACACCAAAAATTGGAATATTCATCAAACCAATTCAATTCAAAAGCAAATGAACAAGGAATAGACGTTAGGAATTACTACCTAACAACTATCAAAGATATAGACATAGATGTGAGTTCAAAAACTCATCTTTAACTCAAAAACTCAAGTGAGAAGCTCTCAAACAAGGTAAGATCAATACCTCTTCAACAAAAACTCAAGAAGCTTCAATCTAAGCTCATAAGAAGAATATTTCCTAAGTTAGGTTATAGGAAATTCTGAAAATAGAAGAGGGATTGAGATGGAGAAGATGAAGATGATGCTTACCTAAGCTTCTCTTTGATTTTGGAGCAAGAACTTGAGTTTCCAAATCAAACTAGGGTTTGGAATTTCTATTTCCCATTCTTTTCCCCCATTTTCTCTTGAGCTAGAGTGTTAGGAAATGGAATGAAGGAATGAAGTGGAGTGGAGTGGGAGTTAGGGTATTAGATGGGTTGGGTGTTAGGCTATTGGGCTGAAACCCAAACCCAAAGCCCTAAATGAAAATATCAAAATTTCACTCAACTCCAAACATATCGATGTTTATACTAAAAAAGGCCGCAAACACCATTTTGGATTCAATGGAAGTGGTCTCAAGTCTCAATTCGACTGTTTACAAAAAGTAACATTTTGGACATTAATCCGATTAACGATGCTATATTTAAATAAAACATTTAAATATACAATCGTAAAATATGGGGGTTGTTACAGTATGCCATAGTGATATTTTGTGTCCTTTTGATATGGGTGATTATTATGTATTTTTAAATATGTTAAGTAAGACGGATCCTGGGAATGTCTATTCTATGATTATCTAAGAGATAATCTTAGGCGATTCAGAGTGCTTGCCCATTTGGTATTTAATGATTTTATGTTTTTATGATAGCGGGATATTTTGATATTTCAACCATTTTGATATTATACATCTTGATGTGTTATTTGATTATTCGGTGATTGAGTGATGATTTGTGCATGGCATATGGTATGGTGTCATACATTTATTGAGTAGTATGCATGCTATATTGGGATACATAGTGGTTATTATCTTTTGACACCTACATTCTAAATATAGTATGCCCCATATGTTATTTATATAATACTTGGGTCAGTCCGAGTCATTACAGGAACATGGATAAAGAGACCAGACTGTGGTTGTTAGGCATAGACGGAGGCTAGACTATTAGTTGATTAGTGTAGCATTATTTATTATTGTAGTCTCATGTATATTGATGATGTTGAAATGTATGTATTGGACTTATACATTATAAATTTTTGAGATAGTGGTAGTTTGACCTATTTTATATCCCCCTTAGACTTGTGTATATTTTATATTATATGTTACCACTGCGTTGCTGGCTCTATGTTCTCTAAGATTTTATACTGTGTATTTTCTATCCTGGAAATGCACGTATTTATTGCTTTATACCGATACTGTGTACGTATAGGTGAGTTTTTTTATATTTTTGAAATACGTACCAATGTTAGCTCAAGGGAATATTCATGTGTGATAGCTCAATACCGCCTTATTCTCTATAGTATCAAACAGAACTGCTTAGTATTACTCTTTGGTAGTATGTGTAAGAGTAGGGTGTTACACATGTAGTATGTCTATGATAATTCATATAATATAAAACAGAAGTAAATAACATGACATACAAAAAAATAAAATGATTCGATCTGATTGTATAGGAAAGTGTATTGGAAAAGTGTTTTGAATGTACGTAAAACAAATAAGATTCAATCTTAAAAGATCACTCCTCCCTATGATACAAAACGATGTATCGATAAGGTGCATTCATACTTTGTTGGACAATGTTCGATTGATGACGTGTGAAGTTGAGTTAACTTCTTTTTGTAAGGATGTGTACTTAATAGTATGTACAAAAGGTTAAATTTAATTTCTAAAACAAGGTCTACAAAATCATACAAGATAAGAGTTGATTAAATAGCCCCAACACATCCTAGGTCAAGGAGCTGACAGTTGCTGTGAGTTGGAGACAAAACGTAGTATTTGTTCTTAAGGGATCTTATACAAACTACCGCAAATGAGTTTGGAACCTTTTAGTATTGATTGACCAATTTATATTATGAAAAAAAGTTTCATAAACTTAAAAGCCAAATCAGTTTTATACAGGCAATTCATAAAATTTCTATGAATATCTATTTTAATACACTGGGAAACAATTGTTGTTTCATGAAACACCAATTTCATGACGAAGGATTTTGTTTTAGAAATATTGGTTGTAAAATGGATTTGGATGTGGTCCAATGATAAAACTAATTACAAAGGATGAAATGAAATTGAACAAACCAAAACATACATGACTAATTAGAATGTCTAATAAGAACTCTTTCTCATCAAAGAGAAACTATGATTTTCTCATTGATGTCATGAAAAGAACTTCCTCGGTTGTTAATAAGCCATTAAGAGCATTGACTCTACCATATGGGCTGATGATCCGAAATGGATTCCAAGTACATTATCAAAATATTATGTTGATAGTTGTGCCCACAAGTATATGATCCATCGGCCAAAAAGTGTCGCCAAGAAGAAGACCAATGCAGTTCGAATATGGTAATCTACATTGATAGAATAACATCGTAAATTCCAATTGTTGAAATTAACTTAACGGATCGTTGTTCAATGTACTTTAGTTAATCCGAATTTCACTTGCAAAATGATCGGAAGATATGATTTTGAGTTTTAATATATGTATGTTGAAATAGAAATTCTAAATAATGATTTTGATTATGTTATTTGCACCTAATAACCAAAGTGTCTCGAAGTAAGTGGGAGCGATTCTGAGTTTGTGGGTTATTAGATATGGCCAAGAACTGATATGAAAGTACCATTCAACAAGCATTAAAGTTAAGCAAATATTTCGATAGTAAAATTAAATAGTTTGAATTTTAGTCAAAACGTAGAGGAAGCATGTGTCTGTTGAAAAGCACTATAGAGGTAAAAATATTTCAAAACTATAAGTAAACAACAAACATATGGTTGTTAACAATGAACTCATGTTAAAATCATTTTAATACGGTTGTTTAATTCTCAACATTGGATTTGAAATTGACATCTTTTATAATCAATATAGAAGGATATTGGGATTATCCCAGAATGATATACATAGACATCATATTAAAATGTTTAATATGGAGCATGTATGGTGGATTTCTTATGCATTGTTAATAGAAATTATCATACATGTTTTATTAACAATAGTATTGCATTTCGCTTATGCATTTGATACATTGGGCAAGTATCAAATCTGAATTAATATCACTAAATGATAATTTAAAATGTTCTAAGTATTTATACAATACTAGAGAATTTTTTTCCAAAACAAAGAACTTTTTATGAAGGAGTATTCGGACTCAAACTTGATAAGTGATATTGAGTATAGTATGTCAAACCTAAATTCAGGTTCAATCTTAAGTTAAGAACTTCAAGTTAGAAATGTTCCAAACAATATGTAGTGGCCAATTTAACCAAATGCTAAGTGCATCACCTTGAATAGCGCTGCAAAATACGAGGCATAAATGTACAAATTATAACTAAGCTAGGGGTGATACCAAATATTGAGAATTCCATGATATTGTAATATGATAACAAAGCCATGATACAATTCATAAAAGAACCTAAACCTCACTAGAAGCCAAAAATACATACTTCGAATGGTTCCACAAGATAAATGCAATTTAACAGCGTCGGAGAGAGTTAATTGACAAAGTAGATACCTAAAACATTATAGCATACCCGATCATCAAAGGACCAACCCGATTAGTTTTTTAGAAAATCGATTAAGGAGTTAGAATCAGATTCCATAATTGACCCCAAGTGAAAGTGAGAGGATGATAAGGTTAGTTCTATGCCCTTGGGGACATTATGTAATTTGTGACATATAGTTCACAATAAAAGTGTTTGATTTCTATATTATACTTTGCTATATTATGATAGAATTAATTAAGTAATTAATTTAATGTAAAATTAAATAGAAAATCGTTAAACGATATTTTATGTCAAAGCAATTACAATGGTGTAATCATGAGAAATTTATCATAGTAAAATAACATTTATTTTAGGCATTCCTACTCAAGATGTTTCGAGACAGTATGACATCCGTTGAGACTAGAGAAAGTAACACACACCAAATGTTGGAAAGTTTATTTCTCATGGTTGTTGGAGGCACCAAGGGGTTACATACTTATAGTCATTGGATAACTATGGAATGACCCACTCGAGAGTTTTCAGTATGTTAATATGAGTAAGGTCAGACAAAGAACCTTGAAGTGATGATGTTACGCAATTTTGTTAGGTTGAGAATATTGTGGAACTTTAATATAAACACTTTACTTTAATTATAGTTAAATCATGGTATGGCAATCCTTCAAGCTACTATAGTCGAGTCTAAGTTTAAGCATTAGAAGTGAAACGCCATTCAATAGGGAATTCGTCTCTCGGTTATAAAGGGTTTGTATCACAGTCAACTAGAGTAAACTCAAATCGAAGTCAAAGGCCAAAGCAATACAGTTAATAATAATTGTTATTTTTTAACCAAGGATTTAATGTTTGGACTAATCAAGTTGAATGTGGATGATTTTGGAATTTTGACTAAAACAAATTTCCATAAGTCCTATAGTGATATTGTTTCAACGAAGAGAATTGGTGTAAGTAGTCTTTACTATAGAGTACCACTTAAACTGGATTTTACCCAAAAGATGTGTAAGTGAAAATTTTCAGCCACAATTTCACATCACTTGCTAAAGTGGCGTGTGAATGTTAATATTCGAATTGTTCAATATTAATCACTTACCGAATTTACACATTTAAATCACAAAACCGTTATAATGAACACTATGAAAAATCACACGATGCCATCAATTTATAATAATTAACAATTAATTAAGTTAATTAATATTTATGAAATAGTCATGATTATATTTTTTGGTTTGATGTTTGTATGCCATTAGTATTTAATAAATAACGTATATCTAAAAGTTATGTATTCGTGTATCAATATATGATAACAATAAAATATATAAATTTGATTTAAAGCAATTAATTACTAAATGGCATTGGAAATTTTGAGGGCCCATATAACCTATATCTTCGCCGACCATACGTGATGAGGTGGGGATTTGATTGAGATTTAATAAGGAATTAAAGAGAAAAGGAACTATGGAAGGAATTGGAAAGATTTCAATGTTTCCATTGAATAAGATTCCTTCCATCCATTCATTAATTATTTTCTCATAATTCAATATCCCCTGCTCTCTTCCACTCTCCTTTTGTTAAAAATCCATGGCCTCCAAGAGATAAAAAATCAAAAAAAAATTAAGTATAATAAATGTAAAAGTGGTGCTTGATATAGTTGCAATTTCTGGAGGTGATTCAAGCGGATCTATGAGTATTTATTTATTCAAGGTGTGATTTTTTGGCCTCATCAAAAGTTAGTTTTCAGTCTCTTTGAATATACGTTACATCATCTTAGAATGGTTAGATCCCTTATTTTTACATCTCATTATTATTACATGTTACATCTTATTAATTTAGATCTATTCAACGAATTTATATATGCTTATGTTGACCAATATTTTGTTTTCTATTGTTTTGGAAATTAAATTTCATGATAAAAAGCAATTTCAGATCTAGGTCCAATTTCAATTAGTTAAATGTTTTATAACATATTTTATATACAAATATAAGCGAAACACACACACTATATCAATTTTAAACTATCTTTTGTAACTGAATGTAAGTTTCATGCGTGTGTGTTTGTGTTATTTTGAATATTAAATACTTTAGTTGTTGCATACTTATGTTTATTTATATTATTTTAATTTAAATTTAAAAGAGGATCTTTGTGCAAAATTATAGATCTAATGTTGAATCTCTTTTCAAAACTAGATTTCAAGTTGATAATAATATATAAAATTACAAGTTTTACATATACATGGTATTTTAAATTTAAATATCATTCGTTATATGTATGTATGTGTGTGTGTATGTGTGTAATTTTAATTCATATTTTATAAAATGACCTTTGTGTAAAATTACAGATCTAATTTTGAACTCTTTCTTAAGTCAAAAGTAGATTTCAAATTGTTAATTTAGATTTCAAAACATGAAAAATAGTTGAAATCAATTTTAATATGTGTGTATATGTGCAATTGTTATTTTATATATAATTTAGAAAAAACCGTGGACAACAAAGGCATATATAAACGGATAAATGTGTCTGTTGTGGTGTAAATCCCGACACCTATAAACGTACACATTAAACATGCACATTGTTTATAGTTGCACTTGCACTATAAACATAAGAGTGTATTTGATAGGTCCATTATAACATATTTCATTTAAATTAAGTAATACTCATTTTAAAAAATTAAATAAAATACGATTATATTTAAAACAATTGTAGATTAGATATGATAAACCCATTAGACTTCCTAAGCCACATAGAACCAAAAAAAGATTCTTTTTTTTCAAATCTACCTATTTTAGGTAATTTCGATAGGCATGGTTCCTTCAGAAAGGAGGTGCGATCGACCATTGAAGAAAATAGCAAGGAAGAGCAAAAAAATCAAATGAAATTAATGTGGAAGATTTGTTTTTATGGAAAGAATTAAAACATTTCCCATTCTGCTCCTTAAAACCTTTCCTTATTAATTCCAAATTAAATTTAATAATATTTAGACTAAATTTTATCTCCTTTAGCTAGCCATACCTTGCTTCTTTAATGGACAAAAAAGTCCAAAGGTTGTTTAATAGTTAAATATATGTAAAGCCTATTTCAATAAATATCGATATCGCATATCGATAATGCATATACATACATACATACCTTATATACACACATCCAAATAATTGCTAATAGTAACCACAACATTTCTAGAAGCTACCCTATTTACTAGTAACACCCGAAACATCAAATATAGTAACTAATAAGATTTATCAAATATTAATTAATATATAACACTTTATAAACTAATCGAATCATGTAGATTTATGAAGAATTCACAAATACGGTTATGAGCTCAAAGGTGTGAATTAAGATAGCAAATAATATTGAATAATCCAGATACCAATGTTCACACTTTAATTTAGCTAGTGGTGTGATAGTTTGGCTGGATTCATCACTTATAGATCTTTTAAGTAAAATCATATTTTACATATTCTTAAGCGGTACCAATAGTGATAATAATTTACACACGTTCTATTCGCCAACACTATATCACATTAGGATGTATGCAATTTGGCATCGGTCAAAATTCCAATATTATCCACATTCAACTTGATTTATCCAAAAACAAAGTCATTGGTTCAAAATAACATTTATTATTAATCGTACTACTATGACCAGAGATTTTAACTTTAAATTGGCTTTAATGTATGGTGATACTAACCCCATACAATCGAGGAGATGAATTCTTTGTTAAATAGTGTTTCACTACCAATGCTTTACCTCAGACCTAACATAGTCGCTCGATCGACAGTAATGCCATGATATAACTATAATCAAAGGGGAGTATTCCGATCGAAGCTCCATGGTATTCTCAAGTCATGGGCGTCACTCAAAGATTTCGTGTTTGGCCTAGTTTTCATTACCAACAAGAAACTCTTAAACGAGTCATTCCAAAGTTATCCAATAACTACGAGTACGTAACCCTTGGTGCCCTACAGTCATGAGTAATACACCACCCAACATTTGGAGAGTGTATGCATTATGGTCTCAACGAATGTATCAATATCCTTTCTTGAAACATCTCAACCAGTAATACTTAAACCAAAATGTCATTTTATTTTATGGTTAATTACTCACGATTGTAACTACAACCACACAACCTTTTATTTAAGGATTCCTTATTATCATACTTTAAATTAATTATGTAATATATTGTATCACAATATAACAAAGTATATAACGTAAATTAAACACATTTATTATGAACAAAATTGACTATCGAGTTAGATATATGTTATAAATTACATAATTGCCTATAAGTCATATCACTAAATATATACCAATCTCTGTTACGTCAAACTTTCCACAGTCTTATAACTGACTCAAATGAATGGATTGGACTTCAAAATAACGAAGGAATGGCTACAAAGCCTAGGAGACAAGCTTGGAATGGCATCAGAAAGGATCTTAGAGAGTTTGAGTCTAAAAATAGCTAAAGGAAGAGATCGGAACCGATTTTTTTCAGGTCGGTACCAAGTTGTTTTCCTGCCCTTTGGTAGACTCGAGATATAGCTGATACATGGATGGCTACACTGATAACCTTGAAGTTCATTTCTGAAGGAGTATGTGAGAAACTTCAAAATACTTTGCGGGATAGGACAAGTACTAGATGTGTTAGAACTTCTCGGTAACAACCTGATTTCTAAGGAGAAAGTGCTCAAAACTAGATGAATCAAAGCTAGAAGGTAAGATAGAAGAGAGACGAAAGATTTGTAATAAGAAAATCAGATAGGTACTGACCTGATTTTGGTCGGTACTGATACGATTTTATTGCATAGGGGACCTTGTCTCCCCTTGTACTTTCTCAGATATGGAGTTCAACGCAGTATTTTGTGATCCAGTAACTTTGATGGGTGATTCTTCTATAAATAACAAGCCTATGATAACTAGGGAGGGTCCTTTCTTTTGGACTTTGAACACTTGGGATTTTTCGTATCTCCTTCTTCCACCATCAACTTAGAAAACCATATCGAGTCCATGATCTACTAGATTGTGGTCGGATTTAAGTAGAAATCCTTGTATTCAGAAGAGAAAACATAATATAATAAAACTAAAATGGACGTAGGTCGGAGAATTTGTTGAACCACCATAAAAATCATGTTCTTTCCTTTGTTACTTGGATAGATCTATATTGTTGGAACTTTCATCTAACATTGCGGTGCTGTGTCAACTTTAGGTGCAACATTTTTGGTGCTTTGGCTGAGAACTCAAATAAGGTCTTGGTGTCCTCTACTTAAAATCCATTAGTCTACATGACCAAAAAAGAGAAGGAGATAATGATGAAAAAGATGCAAGATGGGATGATGGCTCGATAAGATGAAATGCAAGAAGGATTCTTCAGAAGGATGGGATAGCAAGGAACAGCCGAAGCAACTAGAACTCAATTCCAGAAGCCAAAAGGCAATGCGGGAGTGTCAGGAGTAGACCAGAACAAAATGGAGCTAAAGCCCCATGGTTAGGGCTGTTAATTTTGTACGAGTGTCCGTTGTCCATTCGTGTCCGTGGCCAAAATACGTCCATCCGAGTTCGTTCGATTTTCAATTAGGACATGAGCTAGGACAACAAAATTTGTATAAACAAAAATCTCGACCGGTCCGTGTTCGTTCGAATTTTTCCGAATTTCTTATAATTCAGTATATCCTCTATGTTTCTCAAAACATATATGACAACTATTTGGTCAGTTAATTGAGTAAGGATTCATAAAATGCTTATACTTCAATACACATTGATAAAAATAATATAGCTGATGGAAATTCTATTAAACAACAAAAAATTTGATGTAAATAGCAATGTCAGTCCGTGCCCATTCGAGTCTGTGCCCGAAAAACGTATGTACGTGACCATCCGATTTCATTTAGGACACGAGCTAGGATAACAAAAATTGTACGAATATAAATCTCATCCGATCAATATTAATTCAGAAAATTTTGAAAGTTGAAACCCATCTCTAAATTATCATTTCTGATCTAAATCTAAAATCGCAAGGCATTTGGATGTCATTTAATAGGGTTTTCACTTTAAAACATATCATAAAATCCATATGAAACATCATAAATCATCAACAAACATTTATATTCATTTCTAACAATCAAAACATGGCAAAACCTTGCAAAATAGTTCGAATTCAACTTAAAACCAATAACAATAGAGAACATAAGATGTAGTCATTATTCACCTTAGTTTTGAGATTAAGGAGTTGAGATTTGAGAATGGATTAGTGTTGATTTAGCTTCTTCATTTAGCTTATCTTCCCTTTGTTCTTGCTTAATGGTGGTCGGCCTCTTTAGTGTTTGATTTATGTTTATGAACGTGTAAAACGAATGTGGTTTAAGGGTTTAGGGTATAGGAATACTATATTGCCCTTGTCTACTTACCCCATCTTGATTCATTTTAATTCCCTTAATTTATTTGTTTAATGGGCACGGCTACCCTTCTATTAATCAAAAATCTCATTCCCCTAATCATTACATTATTTTATTTAATTTAACTAATTAAATATTGTAAATAATGTTACTCAAAATTAGGGTCATTACGGACTCCCCTCCTTGAAGAATTTCGTTCTAGAAATTACAATAAGGTACTCAATAAATCAATCAAAAAGGTAAAACATACCATCAAACAAATCAGAATAAGCGTCTCTAATCCTACTTTCAGTCTCTCAAGTACAGTCTCTCTCATCATCTCTCCACTGGAATTTAGCTAATCTGGTTGTCTTGTTCCTTAGCCTCTTCTCATCTCTCGTGATTGTACGAATGGCTTTCTAACTACAGTCAAATTCGGCTCTACCACTATGTCCTCTAACACAGTTGGTGCTATAATAGTCTCTGGATCTCTAACACACTTCCTTAGGTGAGAAACATGGAAAACATCGTGGACTCCTACCAAACTGTTTGGTAACGGTCCTAATACTCTAGCACTCTATTTCATATGCATGATTCCCGGTCCTCTCTACAATAGTAAATGGTCCTTCAAATCTCGGTGCCAATTTCCCTGACCTTCCAAATCTGATTACACCTTTCATCATTGATACCTTAATAAAAACATGATCTCCAATAGAGAACTCTATGTCTATCCTTCTTCTATCAACATAACTCTTCTTCCTAGATTGAGCTTCCTTC
Organism: Allium fistulosum; assembly: GCA_030737815.1. Taxonomy (NCBI): domain Eukaryota; kingdom Viridiplantae; phylum Streptophyta; class Magnoliopsida; order Asparagales; family Amaryllidaceae; genus Allium; species Allium fistulosum. The sequence goes on along the minus strand of CM060901.1, from coordinate 534,974,329 downwards.
ATCCTAGCCCTAATCAACTCAATATTCTCTGCAGCTTCTCTAACTAAATCCGGACAAGGACCAACCTATCCCCGGTCTCTAACCAACAAACCGGTGATTTGCATGGCCATCCATACAACGCTTCAAATGGTGTCATCCCTATATGATGCAGCAACGGATAACTGAAATGGATGAAACGATGAAAGTAGCAAGCGGCGGATTGAAAAATACCAAAGGCCCAAATCCGTTGATCCAAAGATATCGGATTCTAGCTATCTCAAACACGTTGATCGTGCACGATACCGTGTTTAAAGATCTACGATTCTTCGACGTTGATCAAGCGCACTTGATTCCGTGAATCGGCTTCAACAATCGTTGATTCGAGCGCACTCGAATACCGAAGGTGGAGATAGGAGATAACACTCAACTACCAATTTTAATGGTGGCACAAGAGCACACAAAATAAATTTTATTCAAATTGAATAACTTTTTTACAATGACATCACGTCCCTATTTATAGGGTTTACAACACGACACAACGACTTAAGAAAATTACAACACTTCACAACGACTTACAACAATTTACACAAACGACATAAGAAAACAAAGTACAACGACTTATCAACAGTGCTTTAGCGACCTAAAGAAACAAAATACATTCGACTTAACAAAATAAACGACTTAAGATAGCTCGGCAGCGACATAAGCACTTCTCGCGACTTATGGAAGCACGGCAACGATCTAACACTCACCGACTTAAGAAGTTTGCGACCTTACTTTTGCGGCATCAAGTTCAGCGACTTAAGAAAGAAGAACGACTTAAAGTAGGTCGTTCGCGACTCAAGGATTCACGACTTAAGGAAGAAGAATGATCTACGCTTGCCGCGACCTAGGCGAAATTCGCGACCTAACTTCGTAGCTTGCTGGATTTAGGTCGTAGATCGTTGACATTAGGTCGTAGCTCGTTGAAGTATCTCGCGACCTAGGCTGAAACTCATTTCGACCTTCTGAAGCTTCGCGCGCGTGAGCTAAGGTTTCTGGATCATCTTGTTCGCGACCTAGAGCGGAGCGACCTAAGGAATCTGGGGCTTCTTGCAACCTAGGCTGGAATCCATCGCGACCTAGGCTGGAAACAAGCGTTACCTTCTGGAGCTCTCCGCGATTTAAGGAGGAGGAAATTCGCGACCTTCGATTTAGGAACTCGCGACATATGGAGGAGGAGGAACTTTGCGATCTAGGTGAGGTACGCGCTGCATCATCCTCCCCTGGTTGAGAAAAATTCGTCCTCGAATTTAAAGTTTCTTCTTCTTTGACACTCTTATCCTCGTGAAATGGAACCAAGTGAAGATGACCCGTCAAACTCAACTTACAAACATTCTCATTAATTCCCTTCACAACTTCCAAACGACCCATCCCTCCAGCATCTAGCTTGTTGTAAGTACCAACAAGAAATCGTTCAACCATCAAGTAGATAGATTCATTGCCACTTTGCGTTTTCATCAAACCCAATACCGAGTCCATACTTACCTCCACCCATAATCTAGTATGTATAGGTAATGACTTATAGAATCCTGACTTCGTCGCGGTCTCTTTTGAAATTTGATAATTATGGCTCTTCTGAACAAACCTTTCAACCTCCTTCCTTATTGACGGCCCAAAACAAGACGTTGCAATCAACTGCATGGTACGATCACAGTCCTCGTGTCTTTCTACATGTAAGTCTTTGATAACTCTTATTCGCCAACTGCAATCAGGAGTATACAATTGCCTTCCTTCGAACAGAAACCCATCAACCAGTCTTCTCAACTCTACCTGCTCTTTCGGACACATATGATTACGTGGCATATATGGTACAATAGCACCAAGCACTTGATCAACATGATGTTGTACGTCCATCAGTGGTAGTAATTCCTTGGGAAACTCTGCAGGAACTACATCTTCACATTCATTCACCACTGGCTTAACCTCTTCGAGAATTTCAACATGTTCACTGGTTTCATTTTCATTCAACAGGAATACTTCTGCACTATCCCCCACTTCTTTAACAAACTCTCTTGTAGATTGTAGACTAGTCGAATCTACTTTCTTAACCAATGAATTACCCCCTTCAGTTCCTGACACACTTTCTTCATCCTCATCAAACTTTGCTGGTTGTGAATTTTCAACCTCATGTTCATCAGATTTTGTTGGTTGAAAATCATCAACTTTATCTTTATCAAACTTCGGTGGTTGTGAACAATCGACTTCATCTTCCACATCAACAAATTCCTTTAAAGACAACAAAGTCTTTAGTTCCTCGATTTCCTCCAATTTGTTTTCACTCTGTTGTCGCCTTTTAGGAACTAACGTGATTCGTGTATCCTCGAACATAAAACTGTAGCTGTTGGTGCGACCATCATGTTGCACAGCTCTATTGTATTGCCATGGTCTCCCAAACAACAAATGGCATACATCCATATCAACCACATCACACCAAATTTCGTCTTTGTATTTCTTCCCAATCGAAAAAATTACACAAGCTCTTCGATTAACCTTCACTTCCCCTCCTTTCCTCAACCAAGCTAATTTGTAGGGGTTTGGATGCTTCTCTGTTTTCAATGACAACTTCTTTACAGCTTCTGAAGAAATGATATTATCACAGCTTCCTGCATCGATGACAAATTTACAAACCTTTCCCAGAATAGTGCATGTTGATTGGAAAATATTGCTCCTCAACCAACTAGAATCATCCTCTTGCTTTGGTGTTAAACAAGATCTCCTCACCAACAAACTACAACCCTCATCTCCTGTCAAAAATTCTTCTTCTTCAACTGGTAGTAAATTGACACACTCTACCTCTGCATCTTCATTCTCAATCTCCGCAATCATTGCTCGCTTCTTTGGCTTTGGACATTCATTGTTTTTATGGCCCAACTCTTGACAATTAAAGCATTTGAGACTACTATTGACCTTTGCCTTGTTGGCTTCATTCACAATCAGCTTACTGACGACTTTGGAAACATCCGCACTGGTTGTTGGAATTCGTAAACACACCACCACCTCTCCTACCTTGCTTTTCCCAAGCTAGAGCTTTTTGATGTGCTTCAGCAACAGTTCTAGGATCAAACATATTCACCATATCTTGAATCTGCTTTCTCAACCCTCCAACAAATCTAGCGGTCAACTGTTCCTCTATCTCCATGATATCATTCCTCGCAATCAATTGATAAAATTCATCCGCATAATCATTCACTGACTTTGTTCCCTGTCTCAGATTCTGCAATCGTTGATACATAAGAGACTGATAATTATACGCCAAGAATGTAGCTTTCGTTAACTTCTTCATCTTCTCCCATGACTCAATCTTTGACTTTCCCATTCTCTCCCGTGTTAGTTTAGTTTGTTGCCACCATGCCATAGCTCTTCCTTTCAAACGAGTAGCAACCAACTTAACTCTACGATGCTCGGGTACTTCTTTGAAGTCAAAAATTTCTTCAACATTAGACAACCAATCCAAAAATTCTTCCGCTACCATTCCACCCTTGAATTCTAGAATTTCAGTTTTCATCCCCGATTCCCATCGGCGATCATCTTCAACCTCCCGATATGCATTTCGTACTTGGTCTCGATCTTGAGAATGAACGCTACATCTACCACCATCTTCATCAAAAACAGATGTACTTCGATAACGATCTCGACCATCCACATCTCTATGATCATGCATATTTCTTCTACTTTGTCTTTCATTATCACGATATGGCTCATGTTCAAACTCACGTGGAGTTCTTCTCTCTTCATTTCTATACTCATGATGTTCTCTTCTCAATGAAACTGAAGATTCTCTTCTTTCTCGGTAAGATTGCGGCGACACCCTCATCGCTTCCATAACCGATGGCGAAACTATGTTTCCTCCATGGTTCGAGACTGGCGACCTTCTCCTTTGACCTTGATTCATGTCAATCATCAGTTTCTCTAACTTCCCAATGCCTTCATCAAATTTCTCATTGATATGTTGTTCCATTTGCTCAGCTTCTTCTCGTCTATACACATCGGCAATATTCTGATGACGATTAACTCTTCTCGGCGGCATTGTCGAATCAAACAATCTTTACAACTCGGCTTGGACTTACAAAAGTGATGCACGGCCTTCAACTAGCTCGGATCTACACTTCAACACTTCAATACAAACTCTTCTCCTTGGCTCCAAGACTCGGCTTAGCTATAATTGGCTAAGTCTAGCTCTGATACCAAATGATGCAGCAGCGGATAACTGAAATGGATGAAACGATGAAAGTAGCAAGCGACAGATTGAAAAATACCAAAGGCCCAAATCCGTTGATCCAAAGATACCGGATTCTAGCTATCTCAAACACGTTGATCGCGCACGATACCATGTTTAAAGATCTACGATTCTTCGACGTTGATCAAGCGCACTTGATTCCGTGAATCGGCTTCAACAATTGTTGATTCGAGCGCACTCGAATACCGAAGGTGGAGATAGGAGATAACACTCAACTACCAATTTTAATGGTGGCACAAGAGCACACAAAAGAAATTTTATTCAAATTGACTAACTTTTTTACAATGACATCACGTCCCTATTTATAGGGTTTACAGCACGACACAACGACTTAAGAAAATTACAACACTTCACAACGACTTACAACAATTTACACAAACGACATAAGAAAACAAAGTACAACGACTTATCAACAGTGCTTCAACGACCTAAAGAAACAAAATACATTCGACTTAACAAAATAAACGACTTAAGATAGGTCGGCAGCGACATAAGCACTTCTCGCGACTTATGGAAGCACAACAACGATCTAACACTCACCGACTTAAGAAGTTTGCGACCTTACTTTTGCGGCATCGGGTTCAGCGACTTAAAAAAGAAGAACGACTTAAAGTAGGTCGTTCGCGACTCAAGGATTCGCGACTTAAGGAAGAAGAACGATCTACGCTTGCCGCGACCTAGGCGAAATTCGCGACCTAACTTCGTAGCTTGCTGGATTTAGGTCGTAGATCGTTGACTTTAGGTCGTAGCTCGTTGAAGTATCTCGCGACCTAGGCTGAAACTCATTGCGACCTTCTGAAGCTTCGCGCGCGCGAGCTAAGGTTTCTGGATCGTCTTGTTCGCGACCTAGAGCGGAACGACCTAAGGAATCTGGGGCTTCTTGCGACCTAGGCTGGAATCCATCGCGACCTAGGCTGGAAACAAGCGTTACCTTCTGGAGCTCTCCACGATTTAAGGAGGAGGAAATTCGTGACCTTCGATTTAGGAACTCGCGACATATGGAGGAGGAGGAACTTTGCGATCTAGGTGAGGTACGCGCTGCATCACTATACTAGCCTGATAACTGTTGTCATACGAAAACTGGACTAAGTGTAGATGATCTTCCTTTGGTCCTCCAAAATTTAACACACAAGCTCGTAACAAATCTTCCAAGACTTTGTTAACTCTTTCTGTTTACCCATCGATCAATGGATGGTAAGCGGCACTCATCTTGAGATTGGTTCCTAAAATCTCCTGTAGACTCTTCCAGAACTCGCTAGTGAACAAAGAATCTCTATCGCCTACGATACTACTAGGAATTCCATGAAGTCTGACTATATTCCTCATAAATAACTTAGCTAAAACAGGTGTCGTCCTTGTTGACTTAATTGGAATGAAATGGGCAGTCTTGTTCAACCTATCCACTATGACCCATATACTTTCATTTCCTCAATTAGATCTTGGCAACCCGTCTATGACATCCATATAAATAGGATCCCACTTCCATACTGGAATATCTAAAGGCTGAAGTAACCCACTTGGTCTCTGGTGTTCGGCTTTTACCTATTGACAGTTCAAATTTCTTTACCCATAAGCCCACATCCATCTTCATACCTTCCCAGAAGAAACTCCTATTCATATCCTGATACATCTTAGTTCCTCCCGGATGAATAGTGAACTTTAATCTATGTCATTCCTCCAAAATCTCCTTCCTAATGTCTCCCATATTCGGAACACACAATCTTCCTTTCGTTCTCAACCACCCGTTCTGGTCAAGACTAAAATCCTTCAGGTCATCGCTCTCTGTTCCAACTCTTAACTTCTTGATCCGTTCAACTAATACTGGATCCTACTCTTGTTTAGAAGCGATCTTTTCGATCATCATCAGTCGAACTTCTAAACAAGACAACACGGCAATTTTTCCACTAGACTCAGCTTCAGATCTCTACTACATTCCACAAGTTGTCAACGCTCCAAATCTTTCCACTCGGCTATCATCGCTAACACTGCATTCTGATGTTTTCTACTAAGTGCATCTGCAACCTTATTGCCCTTTCCCGATGTGTACTCAATTCCAAATTCATAAGCAGCTATAAATTCCAACCATCTTTGTTGTCTCATATTCAGCTCCTTCTGAGAGAATAAGTACCTTATCGACTTATGATCCATATACAATTCAAATCTTTCTTCCAAAAGGTAATGTCTCCACACCTTCAATGCAAAAATCACCGCACCTAATTCCAAACCATGCGTTGGATATCTAACCTCATGCGGTCTAAGCTGCCAAGAAGCATAGGCAATCACTTTACCTCTCTGCATTAACACGGCTCCCAATCTAGTTCCACTCGCATCTGTATATACTACTAAATCCAGATTCCCTTCTGGAACAACTAGTATAGGTGCATGAGTCAATCAGTGTTTCAAGCTCTGGAATGCTTCCTCACACTTATCGGTCCAAACAAACTTTATATCCTTTCGCGTTAGCTTGGTCATCGGTGGTGCTATCCGTGAAAAATCCTTAATGAATCTCTGATAATACCCAGCTAATCCAAGAAAACTCTTTATCTCGGGTACCATTTCGGGTCTCTTCCAATTATTCACCGCTTTAATTTTAGTCGAATCTACAGACAACCCCTTCTTTGAGACTACATGACCAAGAAACTTCACTTCCTTTTTCTAGAAATGACATTTTGAAACCTTCGCCTTTAGCTGGTGCTGTCTCAGCGTCTCAAGCACCACTCTAAGATGAACTTTATGCTCCCTTTCATCCTTAGAGTATATCAAAATGTCATCTATGAACACCAATACGAACCTATCCAATTACTTTCGGAAAATTTGGTTCATCAAATCTACAAAGAATGCTGGCGCATTAGTTAGTCCGAACGGCATCACTAACCATTCGTACGATACATATCTATTTCTAAACGCCGTCAAAGGAATACTATCCTCTTCTACTCGAAGCCGATGGAAACCTGCTGCGAAATCCAACTGAGAAAATACCTTGGCTCCACTGAACTGATTGAACAAATCATCAATTCTAGGCAACAGATTCGATTCTTTATCATCTTCTCATTCAACTTACGATAATCGATACATAACCTCAACTATCCGTCCGGATTATTAGCAAATACTACATCTGCTCCCTAAGGCGAACTACTAGGCCTAATAAAATTCTTGCCTTCCAACTCCACTAACTACACCTTCAACTCCCTCATCTTGGTATGTGTCATCCTGCTTGGCGGTCTAATTATTGGTTCTGCTCCAGGTACAAAATCTATCTGAAACTCAATGGCTCGTTTCGGTGTCAATCCTACTACGGGTTCAAAAACATATTTGAATTCTCTAACCATGAAATCTCGATTCAACTCGTCTTCTACCTCCACAATACCCAATAAAGCATTCACCTCACAACTAGTACTTTCTATGGTATATACAATCCGATCACTATAGTCAGGGTGTCTAAGCGATATTTTCCTATCATTAAAAAATATCCTAGCATCATAACTTAAACAATCCATACCCAAATTTATTCCGAATGCTACGAAGTCAAACACATACAAACTGCAAACAAAGGTACGGCATAACAAATCAAACTCTATGTGGTCACACTTAATCCCAAGTGTCGCATACCCTCCTATCGGATTTGCAACCCTTAAGGAAGTAACTAAATATGAGGAGTCTACTTTAAGCTTATCTACCAAACAATGAGATATAAAAGAATGCGATGCACCGGAATCAAACAGAACACTAATTGGCATACAATGGATCAGAAGCGTACCTCCCAACATAGCTTTTCCTTTTTTCTCTGCTGTAGGCCTTGAGGTAGCTGGCTCCAATGCAAACACTTTGCCCCTTCCGTCCTTAGCAGGCTCTTTGCACTGGTTCTTGTAATGACCAACTTGATCGTCGTTGAAACACCTCACCTCTTTCTTCTCCACGGCTTTCTTTCCTTTGCCAGTCAAGCACTCATGGGCACAGTGTACCTTCTTGTCACACTTGTAACAGACCAATTCTGCTTTCCCGTCTTAGCAGCTCCACCCTTTTGAGCTCCTTTCTTGTGGAAAAACTTCATTTTCTAACTTTGCCCCACCTGGACTTCCCTTACCTTATTTCTCTCCAGGAAAGCAAGCATCTCCCCATTCCTCAAAGCCATTTCAACAACAACATCACAAGGGTACCTAATATGCGGTAATGTAGCCTTTGCCAACTCAGGCTTCAACCCTCTAATGAACTTCTCGTTCCTCTTAATCACAGTGTCTACAGTGGCATAACCATACCATGCCAATTCCTCAAACCTTGTAGCATACTCCAACACAGTCATCTCTCCCTGCTCCAACTCGCCAAAATTTCTGAGCAAGGTGGACTTCGCCATCACAGACATGAACCTCTCCACGAACCTCCTCTTAAACTCAGCCCATGTCATCGTCTCCTCATTCACTCCAACCGTCACACTATTCCACCAATATAAAGCTGCTCCTTGAAGCAGTCTCGAAGCAAGCCTTTTCTTCTGCTCGTCATTGAGCCCCAAATCTACAAAGATCCTCTTACAATGCAATAACCAGTTTTCTACTTCAATGGCGTCTTCAGTTCCGATGGATGGCTTTCCTCCTAGCCTAGCATAGTCTCTGCTCAAAATAGCATAATTGTTGACCACCAGATCTTCCTGATTCCCTACTCCAATATTTCCTCCTACCACTCCAGCAGCAACACCCGCCTGCATCATGTTGACAAAGAACTGATACATTGCTCTCATGTCAACTTGCGGGACTCCATCACCCACATTTCCAGCTTGTGCCTGACCTTGGTTCCTTCTCGTATTTGGTCCGGCGTTACCATTTGTTGTGGTGCTTCCCCCTCCAAGGTTAACTCGCCCACTTCTAACTTCCATATCTATATTCAAGCATCGTAAGATACAGAAGAATAGCCTAAGAGAGATAGGAGAATAGAGATATAGCGTATACTTATATAAAGCAAATACAAGTAAGTTGTTATAGTGTTATCCCATACCCTAATCTTATCTCTAATTCCTTACGATTATGTTTTCAAAAAATCATTTTAGTTTGAAGTTTTTCATAAACATATGCTCTGATACCAAGTTGTAACATCCGATATATGGAGGTCCGAAGTTAAGCGCTACAGATGCTACAGTCATCCATAGTATTAACTTCCGGTGACCAAAAACGGTAATGTTAATGGTATCTATAATATCAGAAGCACTTGAATATGAAATAAAATCATCACAAATTAAAACATTTTTTCGATTACATCTCAAAACAACATTTCATATTCCAAGATACATAATCCCAAACGTTTCCCAGCTTCAGATCAAATATAATTATTACAAAATATGCCAAGAGTGGCATATGAAGATGCCCCCTTGGATGACCAGAGTACTAAATAGTCATAACTGACTTAATACGGCACAGTGGAATAAAACAAACAAAACAACTCCTAAATAGCTAACTTCAGCCTCCTTCTCCTCTTCGAAAACTTTATTCATCCACCTACTAAAACCTGTAAATCCTCAACCCTCAGCCTACATAAATCAATTTTGAGCACCCGAGAGTTTAAGGGGAAAAACATAAACTTCGAGTCAGACATAAAACCCGGTGTGAATAATATTATACATCTCGTTTATTTTATATTAAGTGAGAACACGCCGCTTAGCGGAATGGGTTTCCCCTCACTAATATCCTTTTTAAAACATATATTTTGCAAATCTTAATCCTGCAACCAAAACTGGTTAAATAATAATATCAATATCAAGAAAGCAAATAAATCAGGTAACAAATGGACTATCTGTACGAATAATATAGTTTTGTTTGGCTAACTATTCACCTTTGGCTGACTCGGGCCTACTAGACAAAATACACAAATAATCTAACTTATGTTAGATACTCCTGTTCTGGATGGTCTGTCCCTAACTTAATTCTCCAGGGTCAACTTATCCTAATGGTTTTATGGGCTCACCAGTAACCTACCTCTGTACATATATATTCCTTTCTGTGTGCAACATCATTTTAGTTTTACCTGTGACAAAGCCCTACACACTGGAATTTTTGGACTAAATTAGCTTGGGTATAATAGCTAATGTATATGGCGCGATCCTATACCAGTCCCATCTAATATTCTAATATCTGAGTCGTTTTACTTACGATTAACTACCCATAAATTTTCCTTGAAAACCTTTTCTTTCAAAATGATTTAATACTTTAAATCTTACTTTAAACAAGGAAAATATACTCTATGCTTTACTCAAATCAACTTGCCATGTTATATATACTTTAAATAAACTTTGTTGATGAAAACATTTGACCGTTGAAAGCGCCCCTTTCGAATCCATTGAAATATCCATTTCGAAACCAAGTAAACCACTTTGATTTATAACTTTAGGCCAAAGGCCAAAACATACCCTTTCGAATCCATTGAAAAACATCACCTTCGAAAGCTTTAAAACCTTAGATATCCTATCTTTAAAACACTTAACATTGCCTTTCAAAAACAGTAAAAACCTTCCTTTTAAACATTCTGAAACCTTTAGGGAACCACCCCTTCGAAACCTTTATTTAAACCTTTCGAAAGCATTCTAATCCTTTGTAAAATCAAACCTTTCGAAAGAATTTGGGTTCAAGTAAAACATGTGGAAACCTTTCAAAACCTTTGGGTTTTACCATCAACAAAGCATAGGGCCATAAAACAACTAAGTCGAAAGTACTCTTTTGAAAGATATTTCCTAAGTAAAGAAGTGATGGTGTCGAAACCAACCCTTCGAAAGCATTGGAGAAGTGGATATGTTTTAAAACAAAGAAACCCTTTCGAAGGCAATGCTTCAAAAGGTAAGGTGCGGCAGTTAGGGGTTTCGCCCCCTTCGAAAGCATTTACTTAAAACAAAAGGCAAAACCTCTTTTGAAACCTTTCCTTTAAAACAATTTGACCCAGTCGGAAGCTAACCAAGTTGGAAGTAAAAGCAAAGCAGGTGCATTTTCATTAAAAGCAAAGTAAAACTTCAACCCCTTCGGAACCCCTTGTTTTGACTACATATCTTTCGCCTATGTCCAATTCGCTGCGCACCAAGCCTTTGATGCCATACGCATTGGTTTCGATGGTGATGAAGGCGGGAGTACTAGGTCGAAACATAGGTGTCGAAAGTGGCTAAACATGTAAAAAGCTTGTTTAAACTGATTTTTAACATTTTAAAGTAATTCTTTTCAACTAACCTGCCTTGTTTGTCAAAACATGATTGGTTGCTAATTACTTTTCTAAAAGTACTTCTGAATTTTATAAATTAAAAAATTAAATTATTTACAAAATGCCCCTTCTCCTTTTATAAATATGTAAACATTTAAGTCCCATACCTTAAATAATTTTATATATCTATTAAAACACTTAGGAAAATTCTACAAAAATTTCTATAAATCATTTTTAATATGTTTTCTAATATATATAAATTTCAAACCCAAAACATATATACTTTAGTCGTAAATTATTTTAACCCAAGTAGTCATTTTCATCACTAGAAAATTAATATAAAATCCTTATTAATTTATAAAATTATGAAAATTGAAACCCATCTCTAAATTATCAATTTTGATCTAAATCTAAAATCGCAAGGCATTTGGATGTCATTTAATAGGGTTTTCACATTAAAACATATCATAAAATCCATATGAAACATCATAAATCATCAACAAACATTTATATTCATTTCTAACAATCAAAACTTGGCAAAATCTTGCAAAATAGTTCGGATTCAACTTAAAACCGAAAACAATAGAAAACTTGAGATGTAGTCATTATTCACCTTAGCTTTGAGATTAAGGAGTTGAGATTTGAGAATGGATTGGTGTTAATTTAGCTTCTTCCTTTAGCTTATCTTCCCATTGTTTTTGCTTAATGGTGGCCGGCCTCTTTAGTGTTTGATTTATGTTTATGAATGTGTAAAATGAATGTGGTTTAAGGGTTTAGGGTATAGGAATACTATATTGCCCTTATCTACTTACCCCATCTTTATTCATTTTAATTCCCTTAGTTTATTAGTTTAATGGGCACGGCTACCCTTATATTAATCGCAAATCTCAATCCCCTAATCTTTATATTATTTTATTTTATTTAACTAATTAAATATCCTAAATAATGTTACTCAAAATTAGGGTCGTTACGGACTCCCCTCCTTAAAGAATTCCGTTCTTGAAATTACGATAAGGTACTCAACAAATCAATCAAATAGTTAGAACTTACCATCAAACAAATCAGAATAAGCGTCTCTAATCCTGCACTCAGTCTCTCAAGTACAGTCTCTCTCATCATCGCTCCATTGGACTTTAGCTAATCTGACTGTCTTGTTCCTTAGCCTCTTCTCATCTCTCACGATTGTACGAATGGCTTTCTAACTATAGTCAAATTCAGCTCTACCACTATGTCCTGACCTCTAACACAGTTGGTGCTATAATAGTCTCCGGATCTCTAACACACTTCCTTAGGTGAGAAACATGGAAAACATCAAGGACTCCTGCCAAACTGTTTGGTAACTCTATTTTATATGCGAGTTTCCTGGTCCTCTCTACAATAGTAAATGGTCCTACAAATCTCGATGCCAATTTCCTTGACCTTCCAAATCTGATTACACCTTCCCTCATTGATACCCTAATAAAAACATGATCTCCAACAGATAACTCTGTCTTTCCATCTTCTATCAACATAACTCTTCTTTCTAGATTGAGCTTCCTTCATCCTAGCCCTAATCAACTCAATTTTCTCTGCAGCTTCTCTAACTAAATCCAGACCAAGGACCAACCTATCCCCGGTTTCTAAACAACAAACCGGTGATTTGCATAGCCATCCATACAACGCTTCAAACGGTGTCATCCCTATACTAGCCTGATAACTATTGTCATACGAAAACTGGACTAAGTGTAGATGGTCTTCCTATGATCCTCCAAAATTTAACACACAAGCTCGTAACAAATCTTCCAAGACTTTGTTAACTCTTTCTGTTTGCCCATCGATCAGTGGATGGTAAGCGGTACTCATCTTTAGCTTGGTTCCTAAAATCTTCTGTAGACTCTTCCAGAACTCGCTAGTGAACAAAGAATCTCTATCGCCTACGAAACTACTAGGAATTCCATGAATTCTGACTATATTTTTTCATAAATAACTTAGCTAAAACATGTGCCGTCCTTGTTGACTTAACTAGAATGAAATGGGCACTCTTGGTCAACCTATCCACTATGACCCATATACTTTCATTTCCTCTATTAGATCTTGGCAACCCATCTATGACATTCATAGAAATAGAATCCCACTTCCATACTCGAATGTCTAAAGGCTAAAGTAATCCACTTGGTTTCTGGTGTTCGGCTTTTACCTGTTGACAGTTCAAACACTGCTTTACCTATAAGCCTACATCCTTTTTCATACCTTCCTAGAAGAAACTCTTGTTCATATCCTGATACATCTTAGTTCCTCTTGGATGAATAATGAACTTTGAACTATGGCATTCCTCCAAAATCCCCTTCCTAATGTCTTCCATATTCGGAGCACACAATTTTCCTTTCGTTCTCAACCACCCGTTCTGGTCAAGACTAAAATCCTTCAGGTCATCGCTCTCTGTTCCAACTCTTAACTTCTTGATCCATTCAACTAATACTGGATCCTACTCTTGTTTAGAAGCGATCTTTTCGATCATCATCAGTCGAACTTCTAATCAAGACAACACAGCAATTTTTCCACTAGACTCAGCTTTAGATCTCTACTACATTTCACAAGTTGTCAACGCTCCAAATCTTTCCACTCGGCTATCATCGCTAACACTGCATTCTGATGTTTTCTGCTAAGTGCATCTGCAACCTTATTGCCTTATCCCGATGTCTACTCAATTCCAAAATCATAAGCAGCTATAAATCCCAACCATCTTTGTTGTCTCATATTCAGCTCCTTCTGAGAGAATAAGTACCTTAACGACTTATGATCCATATACAATTCAAACCTTTCTTCCAAAAGGTAATGTCTCCACACCTTCAATGCAAAAATCACTGCACCTAATTCCAAACCATGCGTTGGATATCTAACCTCATGCGGTCTAAGCTGCCGGGAAACATAGGCAATCACTTTACCTCTCTGCATTAACATAGCTCCCAATCCAGTTCCACACACATCTGTATATACTACCAAATTCATATTCCCTTTTGGAACAATTAGTATAGGTGCATGAGTCAATAAGTGTTTCAAGCTCTAGAATGCTTCCTCACACTTATCGGTCCAAACAAACTTTACATCCTTTCGCGTTAGCTTGGTCATCGGTGCTGCTATCCATGAAAAATCCTTAACGAATCTCTGATAATACCCAACTAATCCATGAAAACTTTGTATCTCGGTTACCGTCTCGGGTCTCTTCCAATTATTCACCGCTTCAATTTTAGTCAGATCTACGGATAACCCCTTCTCTGAGACTACATGACCAAGAAACTTCAATTCTTTCTTCCAGAAATGACACTTCACAACCTTCGCCTTCAGCTGGTGTTGTCTCAGCGTCCTAAGCACCACTCTAAGATGAACTTAATGCTCCCTTTAATCCTTAGAGTATATCAAGATATCATCTATGACCACCAATACGAACCTATCCAAGTGCTTTCGGAAAATTTGGTTCATCAAATCTACAAAGAATGTTGGCGCATTAGTTAGTCCGAACGACATCACTAACCATTCGTACGATCCATATCTATTTCTAATCGCCGTCAAAGGAATACTATCATATGCTACTCTAAGCTGATGGAAACCTGATGCTAAATCCAACTGAGAAAATACCTTGGCTCCACTGAACTGATTGAACAAATCATCAATTCTAGGCGACGGATTCGATTCTTTATCGTCTTCTCATTTAACTTACGATAATCGATACATAATCTCAACGATCCGTCCGGCTTCTTAGCAAACACTGCAACTGCTCCCCCAGGCGAATTAATAGGCCTAATAAAATTCTTACCTTCCAACTCCACCAATTGCACCTTTAACTCCCTCATCTTGGTAGGTGTCAACCTGCTTGGCGGTCTACTTATTGGTTCTGCTCGAGGTACCAAATCTATCTTAAACTCAATCGCTCGTTTCAGTATCAATCCTACTACGGGTTCAAAAAAATCTGTGAATTCTCTAACCATGAAATCTCGATTCAACTCGTTTTCTAACTCCATAATACCCAACAAAGCATTCACCTCACAACTAGGGTTTTCTATGGTATTCACAATTCGATCCCTACAATCAGTGTGTCTAAGCGATATTTTCCTATTATGGAAAAATATCCTAGCATCATACTTACATAACCAATCCATACCCAAAATAGTTCTGAATGCTACGAAGTCAAACACATACAAACTGCAAACAAAGGTATGACCTAACAAATCAAACCCTATGTGGTCTCACTTTATCCCAAGTGTCGCATACCCTCCTATCGGATTTGCAGCCCTTAAGGAAGCAACTAAATATGAGGGTTCTATGTTAAGCTTATCTACCAAACAATGAGATATAAAAGAATGTGATGCATCGGTATCAAACAGAACACTAACTGGCATACCATGGATCAGAAGCGTACCTCCAAACACAGCTTTTTCTTTTTTCTCTGTTGTAGGCCTCGAGGTAGCTGGCTCCAATGCAAACACTTTGCCCCTGCTGTCCTTAGCAGGCTCTTTGCACTGGTTCTTGTAATGACCAACTTGATCGTCGTTGAAACACCTCACCTCTTTCTTCTCTGCAGCTTTCTTTCCTTTGCCAGTCAAGCACTCATGGGCAAAGTGTCCCTTCTTGTCACACTTGTAACAGACCAATTCTGCCTTTCCCGTCTTAGCAGCTCCACCATTTTAAGCTCTTTTCTTATGGAAAAACTTTCTTTTCTAACTTTGCCCCACCTGGACTTCCCTTGCCTTATTTCTCTCCAGGAAAGCAAGCATCTCCCCATTCCTCAAAGCCATTTCAACAACAACATCAAAAAGGTCTCTAATATGCGGTAATGTAGCCTTTGCCAACTCAGGCTTCAACCCTCTAATGAACTTCTCGTTCCTCTTAATCACAATGTCTACAGTGGCATAACCGTACCTTGCCAATTCCTTAAACCTTGTAGCATACTCTAACACAGTCATCCTCCCTGCTCCAACTCGCCAAACTTTCTGAGCAAGGTGGACTTCGCCATCACAGACATGAACCTCTCCTCGAACCTCCTCTTAAACTCAGCCCATGTCATCGTCTCCCCATTCACTCCAACCGTCACACTATTCCACTAATGTAAAGCTTCTCCTTGAAGCAGTCTCGAAGCAAGCCTTCTCTTCTGCTCGTCATTGAGCCCCAAATCTATAAAGATCCTCTTACAATGCAATAACCAGTTTTCTACTTCAATGGCGTCTTCAGTTCCGATGAATAGCTTTCCTCCCAGCCTAGCATAGTCTCTACTCAAAATAGCATAATTGTTGACCACCGGAGCTTCTTGATTCCCTACTCCAACATTTCTTCCTACCACTTCAGCAGCAACACCCGCCTGCATCATGTTGACAAAGAACATTACTCTCATGTCAACTTGCGGGACTCCAGCATCCACATTTCCAGCTTGTGCCTGAACTTAGTTCCTTCTCGTATTTGGTCTGGCGTTACCATTTGTTGTGGTGCTTCCCCCTCCAAGGTTAACTCTCCCACTTCTAACTTCCATATCTATATTCAAGCCTCATAAGATACAGAAGAATAGCCTAAGAGAGATAGGAGAATAGAGATATAGCGTATACTTATATAAGGAAATACAAGTAAGTTGTTATAGTGTTATCCCATACCCTAATCTTATCTCTAATTCCTTACGATTATGTTTTCAAAAAACATTTTAGTTTGAAGTTTTTCATAAACCTATGCTCTGATACCAAGTTGTAACATCCGCTATATGGAGGTCCAAAGCTAAGCACTACAGATGCTACAGTCATCCATAGTATTAACTTCTGATGACCAAGCCTTTGATGCCATACGCATTGGTTTCAATGGTGATGAAGGCGGGAGTACTGGGTCGAAACATAGGTGCCGAAAGTGGCTAAATGTGTAAAAAGCATGTTTAAACTGATTTTAAACATTTTAAAGGAATTATTTTCAACTAACCTGCCTTTAATGTCAAAACATGATTACTTGCTAATTACTTTTCTAAAAGTACTGCCGAAATTTTTAAATTAAACAAATTAAATTATTTACAAAATGCCCCTTCTCCTTTTATAAATATGTAAAACATTTAAGTACCATACCTTAAATAATTTTATATATCTATTAAAACACTTAGGAAAATTCTACAAAAATTTCTATAAATAAATTTTAATATGTTTTCTAATATATATAAATTTCAGACCCAAAACATATATACTTTAGCCGTAAATTATTTTAACCCAAGTAGTCATTTTCCTCACTAGAAAATTAATATAAAATCCATATTAATTTATAGAATTATGAAAATTGAATCCCATCTCTAAATTATCATTTTTGATCTAAATCTAAAATCGCAAGGCATTTGGATGTCATTTAATAGGGTTTTCACTGTAAAACATATCATAAAATCCATATGAAACATCATAAATCATCAACAAGAATTTATATTCATTTCTTAAAATCAAAACTTGGAAAAACCTTGCAAAATAGTTCTGATTCAACTTAAAATCGAAAACAGTAGAAAACATGAGATGTAGTCATTATTCATCTTAGCTTTGAGATTAAGGAGTTGAGATTTAAGAATGGATTGGTGTTGATTTAGCTTCTTCCTTTAGCTTATCTTCCCGTTGTTTTTGCTTAATGGTGGCCGGCCTCTTTAGTGTTTGATTTATGTTTATGAACATGTAAAATGAATGTGGTTTAAGGGTTTAGGGTTTAGGGTATAGGAATATACTTATTCCTATATTGCTCTTGTCTACTTACCCCATCTTGATTCATTTTAATTCCCTTAGTTTATTTGTTTAATGGGCATGGCTACCCTTATATTAATCAAAAATCTTAATCCCCTAATCTTTGCATTATTTTATTTTATTTAACTAATTAAATATCCTAAATAATGTTACTCAAAATTAGAGCCCTTAAACCCCCTTTCTTGAAGGAGGGACCCCGGCGACAATTGAAAGTCAGCCGAATTTATGTTTTCGCCCTATCTTCCACTTTTCGATCGGTTTCTATCTTCATGTTCAATAGTCATAGGCTTATCTTCTTGTTTCTGTGAATCTACAGGTCTTCTAGGTCCTGGCCAAACTCCGAAAAGTGGTGCCTCTATGGAGCAACAATCAATATCAACTAAGATCCTGACCGCTACCGGTGGTCTAGGACTCGATGCTCAAGTCATTGGAGAACTCGATGATGATAAGGCTGAAGATCCGCTGTCACTAGCCGAATCTGATTATGTTGTGGTCACCAGTGCCATTAAGAAAACTGTTGAGCTTAGCCTAAAGGAGCGCGTTGAGAGGGGGAATTATTGCAGAAACAAGCCAAGTCTGAACCTATCGATGTGGATATTGATGATCCAAATCTCATCCCATTAGAAGTCATCCCACCTGGCAAGTCGATTTCTGAAAAAATCCCTCCTACTTTTGAAAGCTCCCTAACCAAAGGCAGTAAAGGATCGAGGAACCGGACGGGTGGAAGCTTGGGTGGCGCCACTCACTAAAAATACATAAAGGAGAAAAGACAAAAGAAATAACCGTCATTTTGGCCCTATTTGCACATAGCTTGTATAGCTGTTTTTCTCTTTGTTGGCCGTGATTGTATAGGTATGGCCCCCGTTTTCTGAATAAAATTGCATCGCAATTTCGAAGCTTATTATGTGAATATAGGGTTTTTGTTTTCTGTCGTACCCTCATGTGAATTGTTATCTAAGTAGTTGTGCTATTACTTTCCATTCAATGTACTTGTAATTCATTGCTCGTTGCTTTGGATGATAATATGTTAATTTTATCCCAAGGCCTCCACGCGGTCATGGCCCTAAATCGTAACAAACATGGGGCTTGTGCCCTAATGTTGCACTGTCGGATTCAGCGATTTGAGTGTTTATGCTCCTGCCCCCAATCTCGGGTTAGTAGAGTTAGACGGTGGATGTTCGAGTCCCATCCTTAACGAGTTTATACTCCTCCTATCAATTTCAGGCTGGAGTTTGCGGAATAGTGAGCGGTCGAACCGCACTCTTCTATTTGCTTATACGCATATCTGCACTCTAGGGATAAGAGCTAGTTAATGGGAGCTTGAATCTTTCCCGACTCGTATTTATACTCCAGTCCACACTCGAGGGACTTTGAGTTTGTTCGTGGGTAGTCAATTCACACCCGATTTATATATATACTCCAGTTCACACTTTGGGGACTTAAAGTTAGTTCGAAGAATAGTCCGATCGTACTATTCTTACTTGATTAATTTTCCCCCAGGGTCCGAGGTTTGATTTAGTGAGTGATTGGTCATGTCACGATCGCTTTTGACTTATTTCAGTGCCATGACTCGATGGGACTTATTCGGTCATCGGATGGTCGAGTCACATCTATTCCTCGTTATGTATTCCATCCATCGGGTTATGAACGAGAGTATTAAATGAACGGTCGGACCATGCTCATCTTGTTTAATTCAATCGAAAACTAGCATAATTGGTTAGTCCCAAACTCTAGGAACCTATTCGGATGTATCGACATCAGTTAGTTTCGTAATGTAACTAACATTAATGCTATAGCAAGCATAAATATGAAGGAAGTCCAAAACTTTATTTGTTAAAAGGAAGGCAATAATATAATTTATCTTATTACATATCCAGAAAATCAAATGCTAAAGCAAATTCTGAAAGCAAATAAAACTAAATGAAAAAGAAATAAACTAAATGAAATAGCATCGTAAATTATCGCTATTCCACACCCTTAGGAGTGTGATGCCATCAACAGTCCTAGCTTGAAAGTTCCCTCACCAAGCCTCTACTCAATGACATACGGTCCTTCCCAAGTTGGATTTATATGCGATGGGGCAAGGAAAACCCGTGTCAGGACAAGATCGCCAATTTCAAAGGTTTTAAGCCGGACTTTAGTGTTGTAGTATCAGGTGATTCGGTATTGGTGTGCAACTGCCCTCAAATCAGCTTCCTCATGCTTCTCATCTATAAAGTCCAGAGATTCTAAGAGGAGGTCTTTACTTGTTCTGGGATCGTAGTAGGTCATTCGATGAGAAGGAACGTTAAGCCCAATAGGAATAACAACCTCGGAACCGTAAGCGAGGGCGAATGGAGTATGGCTAGTCACGGACTTGTAAGTGGTCCTATAAGCCCATAGTGCTATCGGGAGTTCATCTATCCAGTTGCCTCTAGCCTTTTCCAAATTCTTCTTCAAAATGGATTTTATGATTTTATTCACAGCTTTAACTTGCCCATTCACTTGAGGGTGAGCGATTGCCACAAATATCTTTTTAATATGATGCTGACGGTAGAAGTCTTTGAATTCAGCACTATCGAATTGAGTCTCGTTGTCTATTACAATAGTTCGTGGAAGATCGAAATGACAGATGATGTTCCAAACAATGAAGTTGATTACTTTCTTCATTGTGATCATAGCTAATGGTTCTGCTTCATCCCATTTGGTGAAGTAATCAACTGCGACAATAGCGTACTTTGCACCACCTTTAGAGATTGGTAAGGAAACGATATTGTCTATACCTCACATGGAAAATGGCAATGGACTGATCATTTGTGTTATTTCCATCGACGGAGCTCTTGGGACTTTTGCATATACTTGGCACTTATCACATCGCCTTACATAATCAGCAGCATCTCAATTGATAGTTGGTAAATAATATCCGTAACAGAGTATTTTTTTACTAGAGTTTGCCCCCCAGTGTGATCGCCACACTTTCCTTCATGAACTTCTTTTAGTACTCATTTTATCTCATCATGAGTGATACACCGGAGTAGGGGAATGGAAAAACCATTTCTGTACATAATCCTTCATGTATGATATATCCTGAAGCTTTACGAAGTACTTGTCGCTTTTTATTTCTTTGTTTAGGAAGGACTACCTGTAGAAAATAGTTTTTAATCGGAGTCATCCACAATTCCCGCTCAGGCTTCGTCTCTAATACTTGATCGATTCCCAGCAATATACTTGGGGCATTCAATACTTCGACTAGAATCAAGACCATATGTTGTACATCCCCGGTGCTAGCAACCTTTGCCAGTGAATCAGCCTCTCTGTTTTGATACCGAGGAATGTGCGCAATGTCGTAGTACTCAAAATCGGTCAACAACTCTTGGAATTTGGTAAGGCATGGAGCAAGCCATTGTCCTTTAGCTTGTTAATCTCTCCTGACTAGGTATACTACCAATTGTGAGTCACAAAAGATTTCAAGAGACTTTATTCCCAGTTCTAGGGCGAGTTTAAGTCCAATAATCAAAGCCTCATATTCGGCTTCATTGTTTGTTGCAGGGAAATCAAGCTTTAAAGCATAGCAAATTGATCAACCATTGAGAGTTACAAGCACATTCCCAGCTCCAGAGCAACGATCATTAGATGCTCCATTTGTATACAACTTCCACCGTATGGGTATTAGTAGTAAATTCTGCTATAAAATCTGCCAATGCCTGACCCTAGATAGCCCTTCGAGGAAGATAAGTGGTGTTGAATTGGCTGAGCTCGATATTACACTTGGGTAACCTTCCAGACATCTCAGGTCATTGTAGGACCTGTCGTAATGGCTGGTTGTTATAGACATTGATAGGGTGCGCCTGGAAGTAAGGGCGGAGCTTTCATGATGCAATCAACAAATAGTATGCCAGTTTCTCTATCTTCGGATAGTTCCTTTCAGCTTCTATCAATCACTTGCTAATATAATGGACCAGTCTCTGGATTCAATTCTCCTCACGAAGCAACGCGACACTTATAGTATGCACCAACATGGCTAAGTAGATATATAAATCTTCATGATCCACTGGCTTTGATAAGATGGGGGGTTTCTCTAAGTGATTCACTAACACTTGGAATGCATATTTATAATCTTGTATCCATTCGAAATTTATTTTTCCTCTCCTAATCAAGTCAAAGAAAAGAATGAATTTATCAGTAGCTTTGGAAATGAATCGGCTTAAGGCAACAACCTTCCCATTCTGACTCTGTACTTGTTTAATAGTCTTTGGCGCTTAGATATTGCGAATAGCTTGGATCTTCTCTAGATTAACTTTGATTCCACGAGTATGAATGATAAAACCCATTAACTTTCCTAATGCAACGCTAAAGGAACATTTCAAAGGATTAATCTTCATTTTATAATGTCGGAGGATGCCGAACATTTCTGCTAAGTCTTTAATGTGGTCGCTAGACTGTCGTGACTTCACGAGCATATCATCCACATATACCTCCATCGTTTTCCGATTTGATCCTTAAACATTCTTTTAACTAGGCATTGGCAGGTCACTCTTGAATTCTTTAGCCCAAATGGCATCGCCATATAGCAATATAATCCAACATCGGTAATGAAGCTGGTGTGCTCTTGATCGGGAATTTGCGTCAGGATTTGGTTATATCCTGAGTATGCGTCCATGAACAATAGCAATTCAGGTCCCGTGGTTGGGTCTAACACCTGGTCGATCCTTGGAAAGGGAAAACTATCTTTTGGCATGCCTTGTTCAAGTCTAAGTAATCAACGCATGTCTGCCACTTCTCATTCACCTTTCTCACAAGTACAGGATTAGATACCCACTTAGGGTAGAGGGTATCGTGAATGAACCCATTGTCTTTGAGTCTATCCATCTCCTCTTTAAGAGCGGCAGATCTCTTTGGATCCATGCCACGTCTTTTCTATTTCACCGAGACATGCCTCGGGTTGATACTTAATACATGGCTCACAATGGCAGGCGAGATCCGACAAATGCCAGAGAGAGTTCAAGCAAACACGTCGAGATTCGCTTGGAGAAATTCAAAAAGTTCCTTCACCGTCGGGGGGTTGAGCTGCGATCCGATCTTTAGGACCCGTGTCGGGTCGTCGTGGCTGACTGTGATGTCAATCATCATCTCAGCTGGTGCAGCCTTGGTCTCTTTGGGCTCCTCCTCGTCATCTCTCGTATCTATATCTCTATAGAGCTGACTATAGCGCTCGAGCCAAGGCTCAAGCACTAGTTGTCAATCTTCGATGGCTTAAATATGGACTGACTTATCCACACCCTTACCTTTCTCCTTCCTTTGAGCGTCCCTAAATTCAGCTACAAAACAGGCACGTCCAGCCGCCTGACCACCATGAATAACTCCGACTCCATTATCTATCAGTAACTTCAAAGTCAAGCAGTGAGGCAAGTGCTGCCCAAAACTAGGGCCGGTCGACCTTAAAATGCGTTGTATGGAGAGTCAACATCTAAAATAACAAAAGAAAAAATCCGTACTCCCCTACAGTCACCTTCTCCAAACTCTACAGGTAATTCAACATAACCTACAGCTTCAGTTGCAACACCGTTAAAGTAATAAATGCGGGCTTTTGATGATTTCATGTCCTTGGCATCCATCTTCATCTGGTCATAAGATTTTTTGAAAATTATATTTATAGAACTTCCACAGTCAACCAATATCCTTCTAACTAAAGTGGGGCCGACCATGGCCGAAATGACCATTGGATCGATCATTGGAACCTCCACTTTGTCTGCATCTCTATTTCTAAACACGATATCATCTGCCATCTTATGTTGTTGTTTTGCTGGAGCTCCATCTTTTGTGTTTGAACAACATTCAAAATCCAGGTGCTTAATCACGCTAGCATAGCGCTCCATTTCATGCCAACTCTTATCAGCCGGATGCGATCCTCCAACTATTGTATTGATTACCAATTTTACACCAGTCCACGCAGGCTCCTCAGCCTTGTGCAGTGCTTGTCCTTGGTTGGGGTCAGATGTCCCCTGCCAGCCATCCTGAGGGGTTTTCACAAACTGATGTAACTTCCTTTCCCGAATCAACTTTTCGGTAATATCCTGGAGATGCCTGCATTCATTTATGTTATGCCCATAGCATTCATGAAACCGACAATATTTTCCAGTTTGTTTCTACTTCTCCGTTCATTCTTTTAAAGGCATCTTCCTGTACTTTATGGTATTGCAAGTAGACAAATAGATATTCTCCAGGGATGTATTTAGTGGCGTGTAAGTATTGTACATCGGAATCCTAGGCTTCCTTCTTCCAGAATCCCTCTTTCGTTCTCGGCTCCTATCTCCGCCTTTCTTTTGTTGATTTGGTTTTTTTGGACCTTCACTTGAACGTTTCTCGAAATTTCATCAGATCGCTTTACAAAAGTATTACTCTATACTCCCTCTTCATTCGATCCTTTAACATTCTTCTTCTTGGAGGATCTGGCTTCCTCCTTCCTCAAATACTGAGCCGACTCTGCATAAAAGCGTTCCAACATTGCGGGTGGTTTGCCAGCTAACCAATCGCCAAAATCAGATTCTCAAAAAATTCCTCTTGTCGCGGCCATCAATATTGCATGGTCATTCGGATTACTGTTTTCTGTAACAACTGTATGGAATCCCTCCAAATAATCTTTCAACGATTCTCCTGAAGCTTGGATCACACTGGACAGGGACATCACATCTTTGGGGTGAGTTGCGTGCATTCAGAACTGTTCCACAAACCTTGTTGCCAAATCATTAAATCTGGAGATTGGCCGTGGAGTTAGCCTTGTAAACTATATCGCTGCTATAATAGAGAGAGTTATAGGAAAACATCTACACTTGGTTGCATCATCTGCTTATGCAGAATTCATCAGCCTTTCATACCTCATGATATGCTGCCTGAGGTTGGTTTTTCCCTCGTAGGCAAGCATCGATGGAATGTTGAACCTCCTTGAATACTCTACATGTAGGACATTATCAATGAACGGGATATAGCTTCTCGAGATTCCCTAGTCATCATTGGTCAAGCCTTGGCTCTCTCTTACTAATTGTCTGACCATAGCCGACAAGTCCAGCGTTTGAATAGTTGGCTCTAAGCGGTGGTCATTTTCTACCTCACATGAATGGTCTGGTCGATACGGGCCGTTCCATGCCTTCTTGGTTCAACATCTTCTCGATGTGTGTCTCATAACTTCACTTCATCGTCATTCCAGGGAAGCACTTGGTCAACATTTAATTGAACTCTGTCATCCAAATCGGCGCAACAGCTCCAGCTTATACCCTAGTGCGCATATGTAAGTTCCTTCCTCTAGAGGAAGGATCGACATCGATCGATCCTGGAAGACCATGATGGTCTGCCCGTTGATGTCCCGAAGTTTCTACGCGATATTCGTCTGTTCTACGGTACGTATGCTTGTGATACTCGTTTGATGAACTAGAACCCTCCGATGCCGAGTGAGGTGTAGGGTCCCTCCTAGCTTTTCCTCACTGTTGCTGAGTAAGTTGGTTGATTAGGTTAATATTGGTCTGAATCTGCTAATTTAATTGTCGATGACTATCTATTAGCTCTATTATTAGATTATGGAATTCAGCTCTTGTAATAGAATCAGTTGGATTTTGGACTTCAACTGGTTCGACGTTCACATCCATTGGTTGACTAATCGGGCCTCCTTGCTGGATACTAACATTCTCATTTCCCTCCACGTTTTGAGAAGTAGATCTAGTGTTCCTCCCCACTATCGACAGATTTGCTTAGATTTTTACAAATCTGAATAGTATAAGTAAACTTCCTAAAGATAACTATGGATCTCCTTCGTGGGATTTATGCAATCCAGTAGTAACAAAAGAATGCTAATTAGTTGAGAATCAATGCTCTCAATGAAAGCACCAAAATGTTTGCACCAAAAATTGGCACAAACACCCAATATAATTTTTTTAAATAGGGTTAAATGAAGAATAAAATGGAAAAAGAGGATAATAATAAAGAAACGGCAATTAATCGAGAGAAAAGCGCACACACAACGATTTATAGTGGTTCGGCATTATTTGCCTACATCCACTTTGAATAGATTGCTTTATTAGTTCCTTTATAATTTGAGTACAAGAGGGATAGGATCAAAATCCTTAGTTACAAGAAAGTATAAAGCAACTACCAGCGTAAAAATCCCGAAATGAACAACCCAGTCGGTTTTTATAGACGAAGATGGCTAAATATCTCTCTAAAAACTCGACCGAAAGACCTTCAAAACCATATGGGCCCATAGGAGGGGTCGCATGGCCCAATTTCCAAAGAAGAGGGATCAGTACCGATCCCTTCTTTGGTCGATTTTGGGGTGTGACCCCTATGGTGGCTTCCTCATGCTAAAATATGTTTAGCCTTAACATTTCATATGCATTGGACTTGTACATCTTGAGATATTGACTGTTTTTCATAGGAATGCACTCACACCTTGAAACACGTCGATCCCTATTGTTAGAACTAATTTATGCTGATCCCTCCTAGGTATTAAACCATATTTAATATTTCGAACACTCTTCCTTGCATATACATCAAGTCCATTCAACATTGACTTCATCTTACCATCTGTACTTGACTTCTGGGCCCCACAATAACCATGTTGGAATCATCGACCTTGATGGCAGTCGAATCCGACTTATGCAATCAGTTCAATATAGTAGGGTTATGTCGAACAACAATTTTAAATTTTAACATGCTCAAACTTCCCCCATCTCAATGAACTATTTGAACTATTTTAAGAAAAAGTTGTAACAAAGCAATCGAAACCCAAAGGAGAAAATCACATTCCCTAAGCTCAAACTACCACTGCTTTATGTAATTTTCTAACTTAAGAATTATGTTATTTCGATGGAGGTTAGAGTAATAGTAACTGTAAATAGCAATTAGTTCTATCAAATTAATATTGTTTTCAAATAATTGTTTTGAAGGCTGATTCTACTAACAAACCTCAAATCGTTTGATCCAAAATGGGGATAGGAATATCAAACCGTAAACAATTACCTGACAGATAGTAATTGAAGAAGAGAAATCTAGCAAAGAGCAGTGGGAGGAATTCCTTCTTCATCCATTTCAAGTCACGTCTTTTTGAGAGGAACGAGTTGACATATCAAGGGGAGCAGGAGGGATTAGAGATGTAGAAGGTGGTGGACTAGAGACGTGCAATTGAGCTGGTTAAGGCGAGCCATGGTGACAGACAGTTAAAGGTGAGTGAATGAATTAGATGGATCGCTGCGTTACAAGGGATCAGCAATTTGGGATTTAGGGTTGTGCGGAGAAAAACAGTTGAAGTGGTGAAAATTTTAGGCGGCGAATGAAAATATTAGAGCTAAGTGAGGCAGGCTAAATCAAATCGGACGAAATTTTTTTGGTGGAACAATATATGTTCCTGTTTTACTACATAGTTATACACCATAATGAAACTACTAATTAAAGAAAATTTACAATTAATGAAAAATTATTGTGAAAATTAATTATTTACTCGTAATTATTAATTAGTAAAAAAATTGTTAAATATTACTTCATATTTATTAATCATAATTGAATGTTAATTATTAAATGTTAACTAATATTTATATATTATTAATTACTAATTACTAATTATTAATATTAATTATTAATATTAATTATTAATTATAAATTATTAATATTTATTAGTAATTATAATTATATACTTAATGTAAATTACTTAATATTACATACTAATAACTGGAAAGTAAATTAAATGTGTTGGAATACTGATTAAATCCTCTTAGGACGTTTAGAATAATCGAAGATAACGATGATCAATTAAGAGTTATTGAAAATTGGCATCTACTATAATTGGTAAACTAAAACGGTTGCAATATGTATCTATTACAACTAGCAAAAAAGAGTTGTTAAAATTGGCATCTATTACAACGGGAAAAAGAAAATGGTTGCAATGGACATATATTACAACGGAAAAATAGGGATGAAAACTGGTATTTATTACAATGGGCAGAAAATAGTTGTAATATGCATATATTACAATGGGAATATTACAACATGCAAAGGAATAGAGTTGATGAAAAGTGGTATCTTTTACAATAAGCCTGAAAATCGTTGTAATAGGTTTATATTATAACAGACATTTAAAGACCGTTGTAAAAGGGTATTTTTTTGTAGTGCAAACAAGTCCTGAAAGAAGCTCATGAAGGGGCCTGTGGCGACCACACTGGAGGGCAAACCCTAGCGAAGAAGATTCTCTTATATGGGTACTTTTGGCCAACTGTCAACCGAGACGCAGCTGATTAAACCAGAAAGTGTGACAAGTGCCAGAGATTTTCTATGATTCTGAAAGCCCATTTGACGGAGATCACCCAAACGGTCAGTCCTTGGCCGTTTGTGGTTTGGGAAATCGATATTATCAGTGTGTTGTCGATATCTAAGGGTGGCGCAAAGTACATCATCGTCGCAGTTGATTACTTAACCAAATGGGCCAAGGCAGAGCCATTAGCCACAATTACCATAAAGAAAGTAAACAACTTCATGGTCTGGAACATCATCTGCCGTTTTGGAGTTCCATAATCAATCATTACCGATAAAGGGACCCAATTCGACAACATCGAGTTTAAAGATTTCTACTACCGACATCGCATAGAGAAGAGATTTGTTGTGATGGCGCACACCCAAGAAAATGGCAAGTTGATGTTGTGAACTAGAGTATTAAGTCCATTCTTAAGAAGCGATTGGAAAAGGCTAAGGGCAAGTGGGTCAATGAACATCTATTGGCACATTAGGCCTATCGAACGACCCACAAGTTAGCAACTGACCAGTTTCCATTCGCCCTAGCATACGAATCAGAGGCTATAATTCCGATTGAACTAGAAGTACCTTCTCATCGATTGAGTCACCACATTCCATGGACGAATGAGCAACTTGCAATGACCATAATTTTGATTAACATTATTTAGGACATTTAATTAGATAAATTAAGTGAAATAATGTAAATGGTTAAGGGAATTGAGATTTGAAAAATTTTAAGGTAGCTGTTCCTAATTAACTAATGAACAAAGAGGGAATTAATATAAAATAAGAAAGGGTAATAGATAAGGGCAAAATATGAATAGGTTATATTCTTATACCCTAAATCCTCATACCACTTTCATTTTCCACATGCACAAACAAAAATTAAACTTAAGTAAGGCCGGCCATAATTGGAAGAAGATAAAAGGGGAAGATAAGCAAGAATCAAAAGGAAGAAGCTTAATCAAATTCATTCAAGAGAAAATCTCAAACTCCTTAACAACAAGCTAAGGTGAATAATAGATTACATCTCATATTTCTTGTTTTTGGTTCTAGATCAGATCCGAGTATGTTTTGCAAAGTATTATGCCATGTTCTTAATGTTAAATGGATATACATGCTTGTTGATGAATTTTGTTGGTTCATATAGATTTTATGATAACTTATGATTTGAAAAATCTACCAAATGACATCCAAATGTCTTGTGATTTTGATATGAGGTCGAAAGTATTATTTTATAGATGGGTTTCAAGTTTCATAATTTTCAGAATTAATGTGGATTTATTATGAATTTTCTAGTGAAGAAAACGGTTAAATTGGGTTTAAAATTAATTACGGCTATTATATGTTAGCTATGGGCCAAAAATTTAAAAACGTGGGAAAACATATCAAAAGCGATTTATGGAAATTTTTGTAGAATTTTCGTAGGTATTTAATTAAAGATATAAAATTATTTAAGGTATGAGACTTAAATATTTTATATGTTGATAAAAGGAGAAGGGGCTATTTGTGAATGTTTAATTTGTTAATTTCATAAATTCGGCAGCACTTTTAGAAAAGACTTTGATAAAGAATTGGCAACCAATCATATGTTGACAAATAAAGTAAGTCGGTTGGAAAGAAATTTCTTTAAAAAGTTAAAATTCAGTTTTATAAGGTTTTATTGCTTCGCCACTTATAACAGCCACCTTTCGACCTCATACTACCGCCTCCATCTAGGGTGAAACCAATACACATGGTATCAGCTTCGACACTTAGTGGATTGGAGTTAGGCAAATGGTATAGAGTCGAAACAGGCTTCCGAAGGGGTTGAAGTAGCTTTTGTAAACTTAGAACTATTTTGATTACAAATGAAACTTTCGAAGGAGATAGCTTTCGACTTAGTCAATTGTTTCAGAAAAAAGGGCTTTCGAAAGAGGTTTCCACCTTTATTTTAAAAAGAAGCTTTCGAAGGGGTTGAAACCCCTATTGATGCTTTCTACCTTTCGAAGCAAAGCCTTTGAAAGGGTCCTTTTGTTTTAAACCTTAAAGCTGCTCCTCCATGCTTTCGAAAGGGGTTGGTTTCAACACCATCCACTTTGTTTTATTTAGGAAAATGCTATCGAAAAAGTTGATTTCATCCCAGTTCTTTAAAGACCCTTTGATATTTTGAAAGTTAAACCCAAGGATTTCGAAAGGGATGGTTTTAAATGTTTTCGAAACTGTGTTCCACAACTTTTACTTGAACCCAATGCTTTCGAAAGGTTTGTTTTAAGTAAAGGACTTTATTACTTTAGAAAGTTATATAACAAATGTTTCGAAGGGGTGATTCCCTAATGTTTTCGAAAGGTTTGCCTTTAGTGTTTGGAAGGTTTCCAATGTTTTAGAAAGGCAAGTTTGAAATGTTTTGAAAAGAGGATGTCTAAGGTTTTATAAAGCTTTCGAAAGGACACTTTCAATGGTTTCGAAAGGTCTATTATAAATGATCTTGAAAGGTATGTTTTGGCCTTTAGGCCTATAGTTCAAGGTAAAGTAGTTATATGGTTTCGAAAGAGGTACTTTCAAAGGTTTCGAAAGAGATTTTTCAAAGCTATTAAACAAAGGTTTCAAATGTTTTAATCAAAAATGTTTTGTGTAAGGCATATATCATGGCAAAGAGATTTGAGTAAAGCAAAGTATATTTTCCTTGTTTAAGTATGATTTAAAAGGTTAAATCAATTTGAAATATGTTTTCAAGGAAAATTTAAAGGGTAGTTAACCATATGTAAATGACTCAGATATTTGAATACCAGATGGGACTGGTATAGGGTCGCTCCCTATACACTAGCTATAGCCCCTAGCTAATTTAGTTCAAAATTCCAGTGTGTAGGGCTTAGTCACGGGTAAGGCTTAAATGATGTTACACACAGAAAGGAATATATAGAGAAGGAGGATAGGTTATTGGTGAGCCTGCAAAACCATTAGGATCAGTTGACCCAGGGAGAAGTAAGTTAAGGATAGGCCGTCCAAAAGTGTGTCTAACAGATGTTAGATTATTTATTTTGTTTGGTAGGCCCGAGTCAGCTAATGGTTAATAGTTAGCCAACAAAACTATAATGTTCGGATAGATAGTCCATTTATTTTTTGATTTATGAGCATATATGACATTGCTATTATTGTTTTAATCAGGCTAATTTCAGGATTTTGATTTGTAAAAAGATATGTTTTAAAGGGATATTACTAAGGGGAAACCCGTTTCGCTAAGCGGCGTGGTCTCACTTAATATCAGAAATTCGAGAGTTATAGTGTTATTCACACCAGGCCTTATGTCTGACTTGAGGTTTATGTTTTTCCCCTTAAATTCTTGGGTGCTCAAAATTCAATTTGACTAGATTGAGATTTAAGGTTTTTCAGGTTTAGTAGGTTGGGCGAATAAAGCTTCTAAAGACATGTAGGAGGCAAAGCTAGCTATATAGGAGCTATTTAGTTTTATTTCCGCTCTGCTGTATTAAGACTGATATGTCTATTTAGTACTCTGGTCATCCAAGGGGGCATCTTCATATGTCGCTCTTGGCGTAATCTGTAATAATTATATTTTATCAAACGTGGGAATCATTTGGGATTATGCAATGGAATATGAAACATGGTTTTACAATGTAATCAGTAAATTTTTTTTTTGAATCTGTGATTTTGTTTCATATTCATGTGCTTATGATATTATGTATATCATTAACATTACCGTATTTTGTCAACTGAAGTTAACACTTTAGATGACTGCAACATCTATAGCGCTTAGCTTCGGGCCTCAAGATAGGGGATGTTACAACTTGGTATCAGGGCATAGATTTATGAAAAATTTAAAAGAAATTTCAAACTTAAAATGATATTGAAAACATAATCCTAAGAAATTAGAGAAAAGATCGGGGTATGGGATAAGCCTATGGTAACGTACTTGTATTTGCTATATATAAGTATACGCTTTATCTTTATTCTTCCATCTCTATTAGGCTATTCTTATGTATCTTACAAAGACTCGAATGTAGATTTTACGGACGTAAGATATGGATGCTAGAGGGGAAAGAGTTAACATTGGTGGAGGAAGCACCACAACCAATGGAAATGCCAGACCAAACACTAGGAGAAATCCAGGTCAGGCATAAGCTACCAATGTGGGTGCTGGGATACCGGAAGTTGACATAGGAGCAATGTATCAGTTCTTTGTTAACATGATGCAACCAGGAGTTGCTACGGGGTTGGCTGGAGGAAATGCTGAAGGAGGAAATCAGGAAGCTCCAGTGGTCAATAACTATGCTGTATTGAGTACAGATTATGTCAGGTTAGGAGGAAAACCGTTTATTGGTACTAAAGAATTAATTGAAGTGGAAAATTGTTTAATTCATTGCAAGAGGATTTTTCCTGATTTGGGGCTCAATGATGAGCAGAAAAGAAGACTCGCTTCCAGACAGCAACACTGTTTTGGTGGAACAATGTCACTTTCGGAGTCAATGAGGAGACTATGACTTGGGCTGAATTCATAAGAAGATTTGAGGAAAAATTTATGTCTGAAATTGCTAATTCAACTCTGCTCGGGAAGTTTATGGAGTTGGAGCAGGGAGATATGATAGTGCTTGAGTATGCAACCAGATTCGAGGAGCTAGAAAGGTATAGATACGTTATGGTTGATATTGTCATCAAAAGGAATGAGAAGTTCATTCGCAGGTTGAAGCCTGAGCTTGTTAAGGCCACGTTATCACATATTAAAGATCCGTATGATGTAGTTGTTGAGATGGCTTTGAGAAAGAAAGAGATGCTTGCTTATCTTGAAGGAAACTAAGCAAGGGAGGCTCAAGGAGTGCAGAACCCGAAGAGAAAGTTTTTCCATAAGAAAGGAGCTCGGAAGAGTGGAGCTGCTAAGAAAGGGAAGGCAAAAGTTGTATGTTATAAGTGTGATAAGAAAGGACACTTTGCTCATGAATACCGGACAGGAAAAGGAAAGAAAGCTGCGGAGAAGAAAGGAGTGAGATGTTTCAATTATGATCAGATTGGACACTATAAGAAACAGTGCAAGGAGCCAGCTAATGATGGAAAAAGCAAGATGTTTGCATTGGAACCAGCTACCTCGAGACCAACAGCAGAGGGGAAGGGAAAAGCTATGTTGGGAAGTACGCTTTTGATTCATGGTGCATCAGTTAGAGTTCTACTTGATACTGGTGCATCGTATTCTTTTATATCTTGTTGTTTGGTAGATAAGCTTAACCTAGAACCCTTATAAGTGTTGCGAATCCGATAGGAGGATATGCGACTCTTGAGATGAGATGTGACCACCTAGTTTTTGAATTGTTAGGTCATACATTTGTTTGCAGTTTTCATGTGTTTGATTTCGTAAGGTTTTGAATTATTTTTGGTATGGATTGGTTAAGTAAATACGATGCTAGGATATTTTGCCATGATAGGAAAATATCACTTAGACACTCCGATTGTAGTAATCGGATTATATGCTCCGTAGAAAACCATAGTTTTGAGGTTAGTGCTTTGTTGGGTGTTGTGGAGGTAGAAGATGGGTTGAATCAAGTTTTCGTTGTTAGAGAATTCATAGATGTCTTTGAACCTGTAGTAGGATTGCCGCCGAAATGAGCCATTGAGTTTCGGATAGATTTAGTACCAGGAGCATAACCGGTGAGTAGACCAACAAGCAGAATGACACCTACCGAGATAAGGGAGCTAAAGGTGCAGTTGGTGGATTTGGAAAATAAGAACTTTATCAGACCAAGCAGTTCGTCTTGGGGAGCCGCTGTAGTGTTTGCAAGGAATCCGGACAGATCGTCGAGGTTATGTATCGATTATCATAAGTTGAATGAGAAGATGATAAAGAATCGATATCTATTACCTAGAATTGACGATTTGTTCAACCAGTTGAGTGGAGCCAAAGTATTTTTTCAGTTGGATTTAGCAACAGGTTTCAAGCAGCTTATGGTGGCAGAGGATAGTATTCCTTTGACAACGTTTAGGACCAGATATAGATAGTACGAATGGTTAGTAATGCCGTTTGGACTAACTAATGCGCCAACATTCTTTGTAGATTTGATGAACCGAGTTTTCCAAGAGCACTTGGATAGGTTCGTATTAATAATCATAGATGACAATTTGGTATACTCTAAAGATGAAAGAGAGCATGAAGTTCATCTTCGAGTGGTGCTTGAGACGCTGAGGCAGCATCAACTGAAGGCGAAATTTTCGAAGTGTCATTTATAGAAGAAAGAAGTGAAGTTTCTTGGTCATGTGGTCTCAGAGAAAGGGTTGTCTGTAGATCCAGCTAAGATCGAGGCAGTGAATAACTAGAAGAGACCCAAGACAGTGACCGAGATAAAGAGTTTTCTTAGATTAGCGGGTTACTATCGGAGATTCATTAAGGATTTTTCGTAGATAGCGGCACCGATGTCTAAGCTAACGCGAAAAGATATGAAGTTTGTCTGGACTAATAAGTGTGAGGAAGCATTCCAGAAGCTGAAACACTTATTGACAAATACACCTGTGTTAGTTGTCGCAGAGGGGAATCGGGACTTAGTAGTGTATACGGATGCATGTCGAACAGGATTAGGAGCCATGTTAATGCAAAGGGGTAAACTGATTGCCTATGCATCTCGACAGCTTATACCGCATGAAGTTAGATATCCAACTCATGATTTGGAATTGGCTACGGTAATTTTTGCGTTGAAGTATCTATTCTCTCAGAAGGAGTTGAATATGAGATAGCAGAGGTGGTTAGAGTTTTTAGCCGCTTATGACTATGATATTTAGTAACACTAAGAAAAGGCAACATGGTTGCAAATGCACTTAGCAGAAAATATCAGAATGCAGTATTGGCAATGATAACTGAGTGGAAAGATTTGGAAGCATTGACTGCATGTAGAGTACAATTGAGATCTCAGAATGGTTTTGGTACTGAAACTGCTATGTTGACATGTTTAGAAGTTCAACCGGTTATGATCGAAAGGATTGCTTCTAAACAAGGAGATGATCCATTATTAGCTGAATGGATTGAAAAGTTGAGGAATAGAACGGAGAGCGAAGACTTTAAAGATTTCAGTCTTGACCAGAATGGGTGGTTGAGGAAGAAAGGACGACTATGTGTTCCAAATGTGGAAACATTAGAAAGAAAGTTCTAGAATAATGCCATCGTTCAAAGTTCACTATTCATTCGGAAGGAACTAGGATGTATCAGGATATGAAAAGGAGTTTCTTCTGGGAAGGTATGAAGAGGGATGTAGGCTTATGGGTGAAACAGTGTTTGAACTTGCAACTAGTAAAAGACGAACATCAAAAACTAAGTGGGTTACATTTGCCTTTAGATGTTCCAGTATGGAAATGGGATTCTATCTCAATAGATTCTATAGACGGGTTGCCAAGGTCAAATAGAGGAAATGAAAGCATATGGGTCATAGTGGACAGGTTGACCAAGAGTGCCCATTTCATCCCAGTTAAGTCAACCAGGATGGCACCTGTTTTTGCTAAGTTATTTATGAAGAATGTAGTTAGACTGCATGGAATTCCTAGTAGCATAATAAGTGATGGAGATTTCTTATTCACTAGTGAGTTTTGGAAAAGTCTACAGGAGACTTTAGGTACCAAGATCAAGATGAGTACTGCTTACCATCCGCAAATAGATGGGCAAACGGAAAGGATTTAGAAGATTTGTTACGAGCTTGTATGCTGGACTTTCGGGGATCATGGGAGGACCACTACACTTAGTCGAGTTTTCGTATAACAACAGTTATTAGGCTAGTATAGGGATAACACCGTTTGAAGCATTGTACGGAAGGCCATGCAAATCTTCCGTTTGTCGGTTAGAGACCGGGGATAGATTAGTTCTTGCTCTAGATTTGATTAGACAAGCTGCAGAAATGATTGAGTTCATTCGAGCCAGAATGAAGGAAGCTCAGTCTAGGCAAACAAGCTATGCTGATAAAAGACGGAAAGAATTGGAGTTCTCAATTGGAGATCACGTTTTCGTCAAGGTATCACCGATGAAAGGTGTAATTCGATTTGGGAAATCAGGAAAATTGGCGTCGAGGTTCATTGGACCATTTACTATTGTAGAAAGGATTGGGAAACTCACATATAGAGTGGAGTTACCAAGTAGTTTAGCAGGAGTCCATAAAATTTTTCATATTTCTCATCTAAAGAAGTATATTCAAGATCCAGAAACTACTATAGCACCGACTGTGATTGATGACTTGGTAGTGGAGCCGAATTTGACTATAGTTAGAAAACCAATTCGTATAATCACGATAGATGGGAAGAAGCAGAGGAACAAGACAATCAGATTAGTTAAAGTCCAGTGGAGTGATGACAAGAGAGACTATACTTGGGAAAATGAGAGCAGGATTCGAGATACTTATCCTGACTGGTTTCATGGTATGTTTTACCTTTATGATTGATTTTGATAAGTAACTTATCGTAATTTCGAGGACGAAATTTTTTAAGGAGGGGAGTCTGTTACGACCCTAATTTTGATTAACATTATTTAGGACTTTTAATTAGATAAATTAAATGAATAATGTAAATGGTTAAGGGGATTGAGATTTGTAAAACTTTAAGGTAGTCGTGCCTAATTAACTAATGAACAAAGAGGGAACTAAAATAAAATAAGAAAGGGTAATAGATAAGGGCAAAATAGGAATATGTTATATTCCTATACCCTAAACCCTCATGCTACTTTCATTTTCCACGTTATCAAACAAAAATTAAACTTAAGTAAGGCCAACCTCCATTGGAAGAAGATAAAAGGGAAGATAAGCAAGAATCAAAAGGAAGAAGCTTAATCAAATTCATTCAAGAGCAAATCTCAAACTCCTTTACAACAAGCTAAGGTGAATAATATATTACATCTCATATTTCTTGTTTTCGGTTCTAGATCAGATCCGAGTATGTTTTGCAATGTATTATGCCAAGTTTTGAATGTTAAATAAATATATAAGCTTGTTGATGAATTTTGTTCGTTCTTATATATTTTATGATAAGTTATGATTTGGAAAACCTACCAAATGACATCTAAATGTCTTACGATTTTGATATAAGGTCGGAAGTATTATTTTATAGATGGGTTTCAAGTTTCATAATTTTCGGAATTAATGTGTATTTATTATGAATTTTCTAGTGCAGAAAATGGTAAAATTGGGTTTAAAATTAATTACGACCATTATATGTTAGCTATGGGTCAGAAATTTAAATACGTGGGAAAACATATCAAAAGTGATTTATGGGAATTTTTGTTGAATTTTCTTAAGTATTTTATTAAAGATATAATATTATTTAAGGAATGTTTTATATGTTTATAAAAGGAGAAGGGGCTATTTGCGAATGTTTAATTTGTTAATTTCAGAAATTCGGCAGCACTTTTATAAAAGATTTTGATAAGAAATTGGCAATCAATCATATGTTGACAAATAAAGCAAGTTAGTTGGAAAGAAATTTCTTTAAAAAGTT
Organism: Allium fistulosum; assembly: GCA_030737815.1. NCBI lineage: Eukaryota > Viridiplantae > Streptophyta > Magnoliopsida > Asparagales > Amaryllidaceae > Allium > Allium fistulosum. The sequence continues at coordinate 534,936,490 of CM060901.1, read as the reverse complement.
AAAATTCAGTTTTATAAGGTTTTACTGCTTCGCCACTTATAGTAGCCACCTTTCGACCTTATACTGCAGCCTCCATCTAAGTCAAAACCAATACACATGGTATCAACTTCGATATTTTGTGGATTGGAGTTAGGCAAAGGGTATGGAGTCGAAACAGGCTTCTGAAAGGGTTGAAGTAGCTTTTGTAAACTTAGAACTATTTTGATTACAAATGAAACTTTCGAAGGAAATAGCTTTCGACTTGGTCAATTGTTTTAGAAAAAAAGGCTTTCGAAAGAGGTTGTTGCCTTTGTTTTAAAAAGAAGCTTTCGAAGGGGTCGAAACCCCTGCTGCCACTTTCTACCTTTTAAAGCAAAGCCTTCGAAAGGGTCCTTTTGTTTTAAACCTTAAAGCCGCTCCTTCATGCTTTCGAAGGGGGTTGGTTTCGACACCATCCACTTTCTTTTATTTAGGAAAATGCTTTCGAAACAGATGCTTTCTTCCCAGTTCTTTAAAGACCCTTTTATATTTTGAAATTTAAACCTAAAGGTTTCGAACGGAATGGTTTTAAATGGTTTCGAAACTATGTTCCACAAATTTTTACTTGAACCCAATGCTTTCGAAAAGTTTGTTTTAAGTAAAGGACTTTATTAGTTTCGAAAGGTATGTAAAAAAGGTTTCGAAGGGGTGATTCCCTAATGTTTTCGAAAGGTTTGCCTTTAGTGTTTGAATGGAAGGTTTCCAATGTTTTCGAAAGGAAAGCTTGAAATGTTTTGAAAAGAGGATGTCTAAGGTTTTATAAAGCTTTCAAACGGACACTTTTAACGGTTTCGAAAGGTCTATTATAAATGATCTCAAAAGGTATGTTTTGGCCTTTTGGCCTAGCGTTCAAGGTAAAGTAGTTAAATGGTTTCGAAAGAGGTACTTTCAAAGGTTTCAAAAGAGATTGTTTAAACCTATTAAACAAAGGTTACGAATGTTTTCATCAACAATGTTTTGTGTAAGGCATATATCATGGCAAAGAGATTTGAGTAAAGAAAAAGTATATTTTCCTTGTTTAAGTATGATTAAAAAGGTCAAATCAATTTGAAAGACGTTTTCGAGGAAAATTTGAAGGGTAGTTAACCCTAAGTAAATGACTCAAATATTTGAATACCGGATAGGACTAGTATAGGGTCGCGTCCTATACATTAGCTATAGCCCCTAGCTAATTTAGTCCAAAATTCCAGTGTGTAAGGCTTAGTCACGGGTAAGGCATAAATGATGTTACACACAGAAAGGAATATATAGAGAAGGAGGATAGGTTATTGGTGAGCCCGCAAAACCATTAGGATCAGTTAACCCTGGGAAAAGTAAGTTAAGGACAAGTCGTCCGTACGTGTGTCTAGCAGATGTTAGATTATTTATTTTGTCTGGTAGGCCTGAGTCAGCCAATGGTTAGTAGTTAGCCAAACAAAACTATATTGTTTGGACAGATAGTTCATTTATTTCCTGATTTATGAGCATATATGACATTGCTATTATTGTTTTAATCAGTTTGATTTTAGTAATCTGATTTGCAAAAAGATATGTTTTAAAAGGATATTAGTAAGGGGAAACTCGTTCCTCTAAGCGGCGTGGTCTCACTTAATATCAGAATTCCGAGATGTAATAGTGTTATTCACACCATGCTTTATGTTTGACTCGAAGTTTATGTTTTCCCCCTTAAACTCTCGGGTGCTCAAAATTCAACTTAAGTAGATTGAGAGTTAAGGTTTTTCAGGTTTTGTAGGTTGGATAAATAAAGCTTCCGAAGATGTGCAGGAGGCAAAGCTAGCTATATGGGAGCTATTTAGTTTTATTTCCGCTATGTTGTATTAAGCCGGATATGTCTATTTAGTTCTCTGGTCATCCAAGGGGGCATCTTCATATGTCGCTCTTGGCGCAATTTGTATTAATTATATTTGATCAAACCTGGGAATCGTTTGGGATTATGTAATGGAATGTGAAACATTGTTTTACAATGTAATCAGTAAAGTTGTTTTTTGAATTTGTGATTTTGTTTATATTCATGTGCTTCTGATATTATGGAACCAGTAACATTACCATATTTTGTCACCGAAAGTTAATACTATAGATGACTGCAGCATCTGTAGCACTTAGCTTCAGGGCTCAAGATAGGGGATGCTACACAACTCCTATTGGAGTCCCTTGATATGATCGATAAGAGGCACGATAAAGCTGGCTTAAGAGAAGCTACACACTGAAGCCGAGTCGCCTGATATTACAATGCAAAGGTCAGGAATAAGACCTTTGAAATTGGTGACCTGGTTCTCAAACGAATCTTCCTAGGCCCTTGGAACTTGGGCCCGAGTTGGGAAGGTCCGTTCATGATAGAACAAAAGCTTGGAGAGGCACTTTCAAGCTAGCAACATTGGATGGGATCTCACTCCCAAGGGTGTGGAATAGCGAACACTTGCAATGCTATCTCACTTGAAAATAAATTAGTACATAATTGACTAAAACCATGTGATAAGACAAAACTTGTCATTTCTCATCTTTTATAAAGTAAAATGGCTTTCTGAATCTTTGATTGTCTTTACATAGCTTAAGAGTTGTCAAATATGGCAGACTCGAATGTACCTGCACGTGTATAATGCTGGTATGTAGGTACCCGGAGTTAGGTACCAACCAAACTTCTATAGTCCATGATCGGACCCTTGGAGTTCAACCGCTCTTGGCTCCCGGAGATGAATGCCAACTAACTCTTGTCCTTGATGTGGGTGTAGGAGTATAAACCAAAAAGGATGCAACTTGACTATCCATCCACTAACTCTTACCCTTGATGAGTGGGCAGGAGTATAAACCGAAAGGGACGTGATATGACCGTCCAGTCATTAGCCCATTCCTAGATTTTGGTAGAGCGCCAATGTCTTGGCCAGAGGATGGTGAGGCCGAAGATCATTGCCCGAAGGTAGCAAAGCTTCGACTAACACCCAAAGTTGGGCATGGTCCAGAACGAGAACATATACACATTATCGAGAGTAAGCAAGGTAAAGGGTCTACACTCAGAAAAAGGTGGGATCTCATTTGTAAATTTTGATCGACGCGCGAAGTTAGGCGCAATCGCATTCAAAGTTCCTATAAAAGGAACACTTGAATCACCTCTCCCGGCAATCGAAGTTCGATTGGATTTCGGAATTAGATATGATTGCATATAAATGCCCAAAGATTAGCACTTCCACAATTGCTTTACATTCAATAGAACTATGACAGGCCGACACATCACAGGATGGGTTAATGACTTAGCCTGACAACAATCACGAAAAGAAATGGATCGCAAGTACATTGAATGGAAAGCGCGTCTTTTGAATATTTAGAAAAATTCACACACACAATGATTGGATAATGCAAAAGTCTTTATTATTCACATTCAAAATAGAACTTGGAAAAAAAGTACAAACTCTATTTACACCTAAGTTGAAAATCAAAGCGAGGGCCGAACCTGCACAAAGCTAGACTAAAACGAAAATAGATTGCTACAACTTTAAACCAAAAGGGAGTCTACCTACACAAAACAAACCAACAGTCACTCCTTATGCTTTTACCTCTTGGACTTCTTCTTCTATTCTCAGGAGGGAGGTGTGACTTGATCAGGCTTCTTCCTTAGCCCTTGGATGCAGTTCTCTGTAATGATCTAGCAAGCACGCTCTGAGTGCTCCCAAACGGGGGAAGAGAGACTGGGGCAAAGAAAGTATGGGTAGGAAAAGCTATGGACAAAGGGGAAGGGATGATCTTTATCTTCTCTTGCTTGATCTTTTGGCTAGGAGAATTTAAATAACATGAAATTAATTAAAATATTAATTAAGTAAATTAATTAAATAAGATTTAATTAAAGTAATGTACATAAGAATATTATATAAGCTAAAATTATAAATGTTATATGATAATTAAACTTAAATAATATAAATGTATAAAATAAAGTGGAATAGAAATTAAAAAAACCAAACAGACTAAAGCGATAAATACATGCGTATAGTACGTATACCGTGATTTCTGATGTGTTCAACATTTGAATCACGAGGGTATTTCATAAAAAATACATGATTCCATAAGTTAATATCACTCAATTAAACATATTAAAGATCGTGAATCTTTAATATAACTATCTTTAATATAAGTGTTGTCCTCTACCATTTGTATATCAATAAATTACTTGCATACTGTCTTGTTATTGATAAAACTCAAGCTTAAGATTTTATATGTAGTATTATTAATATATTGACTAGACGAGATAAGATAACTATATGTATTTGTTGAGAAAACTCAAGGTACATGTAATATTCTTAGGCCATCGTGAAATGGTAGGTACGAGTGAATAATTTCTTTTGAATTTTTGAGAAAACTCAAGGTTGAAAATAGATTAAGACAAGGAACCATGAGTTAGGTGTTGTATATGATGCAACCGATAAGGATTTATCGTTTGTGGGGTTATGAATTGTTGATCAAACACAGGGTTAATATCCCAAGACATACGAGTGCTAACACCCACTAGTGAAGTTGAAAGAGTTCTATGTTTCCTTTTACCAGCTCGGAAAAACAAAAGGACAATTGGGAGCCTTATTAGAAAAATGAATGTTATATATTTTGCATTGATAAATTTGTGCAGTTAATATAACTGATAAATGTTTATCAATTAGATCAAATGAACCAAATTAATATTGACAATAGAAATATAAAATATACTTATCAATAAATATTTTTTGCATGTTAGCCCATGCAAGTGCTTAATTATACAACTATTAAATACGTTTATAACTTTGTGACTTATATATTTGTTTGCCCGAGACTGTGTATTGTCTTAATGAGTTTCGAATACTAATAGCAATACAAGGATATGGAATTTGATCCATATATGATCACATGTAATTGTTATTTAGTAAACGGTCACAATTCATAATGTACAAAACCTCGATGAAATTAGTTCATTCGAAATAATCATGTAAACCATAGTATGAAATCGTGTATTCAATTTTATTGCTTACAATAATTAACTTGTTGTGAGTAAATGTAAACTAGACCAAAAACTACAATATAGGTATAAGAATTTGATCACTAAAGTGTTAGTTTGATTGGTTTATGTAAAGTGCAACATATTTAATATCCCTAAATATTAAGGATGACCAAATGGCCCTTTGTTAAAAGTTCTTTACGATATTATGGTAAGAGTTTCCTTTAAATGGTTTGACCATTTAGAAAGGAAAGTGAATGAACAAGAGTAGACGTTACTTAAGCATGATTGGGATGAAGAGAGTGAATGGTCACTTCTGCTTCATAAAGAAACATTGGAAACGAGAATTGTAAAGTACACTTAAAATTGGAAAGAGAAATATGATTTCTATTGCAAAATGTATTTTCACATACAAAATTGTTTTCTATGAGATTTATTTCTTTGAATTTAAGGTATTTGATTTGAAAATTATTGACCATAAACCAGTTACTGTTAAAGAATAAATAGCCTATATTAAGAGGTTGGATGGAGATTCAATTTTCATATGCTATTATAGTAATTGTGAATATAGTGGGGGCATGCCATATAACACTTATTATCACATCATAGTTATGAAATTTTTTTCTGTAAAAATACCAAACATTATTTATGAATTAATAAGTGTCTTTCGGTGTTGATTGAAAAATGGACATAGGTTTATTTCAGTATGAATTTATAAATATTCATTATACAAAAACTATAATGTGGTTTTTGTTCTCATAAAAAATGTGATGCATCGGAAAATACAGAAGTGTATGAAATAGCTTACAATTATTTTGGAACTATAGACTAAGGTGTAGTTTTGAGAATTTTTTTGATTATATGATTATGAATCATATGGTACTAGTTAATTATATCTCAAAGAATTAAGGGCAAAGCACTCATTGAGTGGGAGCATCATAAGAGTTGATGAACTCTTTGGATTGATACATATAGATGTATACAATTGTAAGTTTAATAACACCAAAACGTTTCCATATACTTCATTGTATTCATCGATGAATTATCACAGATATGAACATGTGTATTTGATACACATGTAGTATGTCTATGATAAGCTCATAGAATATAAAATAGAAGTAAATAATATAACGTGTAATAGAAATAAAATGATTCGATTTGATCAAATAAGTGGGTATATTAGAAAGAGTTCCGAACGTACTTAAAAATAAATAAAGATTCAGTCTCAAAAGCGCTCCTTCATATGATACATAATGATGTGTCGATAAGGAGTAATTGAAAATTGTTGAATGAAGTACGATTAATTGTGAGTGAAGTTGAGTTAACTTCTTTCTGTAAGGTCATGTAATTAAGAGTAGTATACAAGGTTAAAATTAATTTCAGCTAAAGTAGGATTTACAAAATCATACAAGATAAGAGTTTATAAGAAACCCTAACATATGCTAGGACAAGGAGTTGGCAGATTGTGCGGGTCGAAAGATTGCACTAAATAATTATTTATGAGGGATCTTATATGAATCGTCCCAAAAGTAGTTTGGGAATGGCTGTCATTGGATGACCAATTTATGTTTTAGACATAAGTATTGTAAACTAAAACCAAATCAGTCTTATGTATAATGCAATCCATAAAATGTTTATGAATACATGTTCCATTACACTAAGAAATGACGGTTGTTTCAAGAAATAACAAATTCGTATGAAAGGAATTTCTTTTAGAAATTATTAGTAGTAGTTAGGATTTAGATACGATCCAAAGAAGAAACTGATTATGTATACCTAAAATGAAATAAACGCATTAGAGAGTCTAATAAGCATTCTCACACATTGAAGAGATACTATGAGTTTCTTATCAATGTCGAAAATATATGATCCACGGTAGTTGATTAAACTATTAAGAGTACTGACTCCACGGTATGGTACGATGTGCAAATCTGAATTAGATTCTATGTACATTTTCAAAATATGATTTTGGTAGTAGTACTCGAAGGGATATGACCATCAGCTGCAAATGTGTCTTCAAGACCAAGACTAATGCATTTGGAATATAATAAGCAATGTTGATAAGGAAAACATCGTAAATTTCAATCGTTGAAATTAGCGTAATAGATTCCATATTCAACGTGATTAAGTTAAATCTAATTTGCCCACAGAATTATCATCGGTGCAACTTTGTGTTTTGGTACATATGCGTCGAAATGGAAAAATCTAAATAATAATTTAGAATAGACTGTTAGCAGATAACAATCAAAGTGTCTCGAAGTCCGTGGGAGCGATATTGAGTTTGTGAGTTTTTTGAATATGATGAAAGTATTATTATATAAGCATCAAAATTGAATAAGTATTTTGGTATAAATATCGAATAGTTTGATTTTCAATCAAAATGGAGAGGAAGAGTATGTCCATAAGAAAGGACCACTAAAAGGCACAAGTTATTTCTAAATTATAAATAAACAACATATTACTGATTGTTAACGATGTATTTATGTTAAAATTAGTAATAGTTTTGTTGCTTAATACTCGATATTGGATTTTTAAATTATATCTTTTATAATAAGTATAAAGGATGTTGGAAATGCCTCAAACGATGTACAAAGCCACCTTATTACAATGTTTAATACAGGACTTGTAATATGGATATCTTATGTATTGATAATAGGAATTATCATACATGTTGTATAGTTTACAATATCATATTTTGCTTATGTATTTAATGCTTGGCTCCTATTTTAGAAAAGTAGTCAGTTTGATCTTTCTCATCCAGTCTAGAGAGAATAGTCAAAAAAATGGTCCTCCTAGGGCTTAACAGCGCCTTGCTACCTTCATTCTTTGATACCATCAACTGTCTGACATAACATAAATAAGAATCAATTGCATCGGAGTGAATTATAAGATTGAGAAGTCTTGTATCTTTCATAACCAATACGTTATATCCACTTATTTCTAGTATCTTTCAAGTTACTTGATTGTTGAAAACGAAGAGAACATGAGACAACTAGCAAATATCAAATCCAAATTATGATCAATAAGTCATAGTTTAGAATGTTCACGAGTATTTACGAAATACTAGAGAATTGTTTACAAAAATAAATAAGTCCTTATGTTGGACTCGAACTTAATAAGTGCTATCTAATATAATATGTGAATATTAAATTTGACATTCAAACCTTATTTAAGAATACTTAAGTTGGAAATGTTCAAAACAAAAGGTTGTGGTTGATCCAACGAAAGGAGAAGTACATAGCTTTGAATGGCATTAGAATATAAGCAATGTATAAATATAAGTCCACAAATTTATAACTGAGCTAAGGGTGATTCCAAGTATTGAGAATACTATATCATTGTTATATGATAATAGTGTAATAATAAGAGCTCGCTAGAAGTCAAGAAACATACTCCGTATAGTTCCATATGATAAATGTAGTTTATCAACATTGGAGAGAGTAGATCGACATAGTGGATAATTGAATAACATAGTAAATCCATTCATGAAGGGCCTAACTCTATCTGTTCTCATTAAACTTGTGACGACCCACATTCGGAAGGTTTAAATCGACAATAATCCACACATGTCCAACTTCAACAGTCTGGAACATAGATAATCAATGGGTTAATTAAGAAAAATAAGAAAGGAAGAAGAAAACAAATTAATAAAATATAATAATCAAATAAACAGTTCATGAAACAAATTTAAATCAAATTCAATTACTCACATAAATTTCGCTTACTCATTTATTCTCATTCAATTTCTTTTTATATATAATATATAATTTAGGTAAAATTATTTCATTTACCCTATCTTAATACAATATATGTCGACTTGCCTCATTTAAGTGTTTAGAAATCCCTATCGATAACATGGAATTCCACGCACCGACCAGAATTTATAAACAACTCAACGGATAAGTAAACACAATATAACACATTTTATAATACTAACAAGTACGCACTCTCGTATATATACGCTCAAACAAACTCATTCTAGGGTATTACTACCCTATCTCCAATGAGTCAAACCCCACAAAGCTAAGGTTATCGCTAAGCCAAAGCTCTGATACCAACTGTGACGACCCACATTTCGGAAGGTTTAAATAGACAATAATCTACATATATCCAACTTAAACAGTTTGGAACATAGATAATCAATGGGGTTAATTAAGAAAAATAAGAAAGGAAGAAGAAAACAACACAGAATCTCGCAGCGGAATGAAAAAATATAATAATCAAATAAACAGTTCATGAAGCTGTTTACTATACATTTGATTAGAATTTATCAACATTTATCAGAATTATATATACAACAGAAACAAAATATGATGCAGCAGAACAACATGATGCTAGGAATAATATTAGTAATAAAAATATACCAAATTTTCGTCTTCGTCCTCCAGAGAATAATCTTCAATGCGTTGAAAAACGTAGGACTGACCCGAGCGTAATGAAAAAACAAAACATTCAAGTCAGGACTAAAATATCCTTATGTGAGTCGAATCGATATCACATAAACATGAGTGTAATAGCATCAGAGATGTTTACGGGATCACACATCTCCTATCCAGTGCATAACGTGCGTGCAATAACTCAAGAGATGTTACGGGATTTTCCATCTCTTAAGGATCCGTCAAAATATTATATATAGTAGAATACACTAAAAATATAATGTCTAATCAGTAAAATAAATATTTTTCTTAGCGTAAGGCTTTACATTAGTCCCCCCTAACGTGTTTTTAAGCATTGTCGTACAGTTCGCATATAACGCCCCAGTAGCACGTCGGGGAATAGGGATGGGTCGTGATACGACAACGCTAAACCAAAATCGTAGTGGTCTCGTATAAGAAATAAAAGTATGACAAGGCACATGAGGCAATGCCCAAGGTAGGATACTACCAGTTTGGGTCGTAGGGCCGGTGGTAACGCATCGTAGCCACGATCGCCCACCGCGTCCGTCCATCCCATATCGAGTCAAGGAAGGCTATCCCAAAATCAAACAAGAGTAATAATATGGACCAAGTCCAAAAAAAATCGAAGAACGGATGTCCGCTAGGGGTAGCTAGCCTGCTTGTCCCTGTCAAGCCGTCCTGTATTAGTCATTTCAAATTGGCACAAGTGCCGAGGTCTATCCATCATCGTTCTCTTCCTTCAAATCCAGAAAATGACGCCAAATCCCACCGCTTTGTTCTGGAGTCCCCTCCATGACACAGCTATTAAAGTGGTTCCAATATTGAAAGAGAGTATGCCAATAAGAGGCCCCGGTCTCTTTAACAACCAAACATTGTTTTACACACCGGTTGGTACTTTTACATTTCGAAAATGATTCATACTTGATATCAAAATATCATATTCGCTTTAAAATCAATTTCATTTCGAAATATCATATTTACTTCAAATATGTAAATTTTCACTTGAAAGTCATTTTCTCTTCAAAATTCGATTCGAATTACAATTTAGGTTATAACTTCATTTTAACCTAATTCACATTTAAATCTATGATTTAAATATAACATTCCACCCTTTTACCAGTTTTAATTTTTAGAAAATAGTTTGAAATTTTTTACATAGTTTAAAATAGTTTGATAAAATGGTTTAGATATTAAAGATGGTTTATATAGGAAAATAGTTTGGAAAATCAAAATAATTTGAATATTTAAAAAGATAGAATTTAAATAATTCATTTGAAAATAGTTTCAAAGTCAAACCGATTCAATTGCAAATCTTCCAACTCAAATCAATTTCAATTTCCATTTCAATTTAAATCGATTCAACTCCGATTTCAATTCGAATTAACTTCGATTCCAATTTCAATCCAAATAAATCCGATTTCAATTCCAAATCAATTCAATTTTGCTTTCAATTCCAATTGATTTCAATTCCAATTTGAATAAATTTCTTCAATTCTCAATTTCAAACCATTTTAATTTATATCTATTTCGAGTTCGATTCCAAAATATCGATTTAAATCAAATTTAACTACAATGTACGAATTTAAGATTCAAATCTTTAGAATAATTCAATTCCGAGCTCAAATTTGAAATAGCCATTTAAATTACTTTTACTTAGCAATATTTCAAAGTTCAAATAAAAATTCAAACCCTTAAAACAATTCCAATTTCAACAATTCAAGTCATATTTCAATCATGACTTCAAATTCTAATTAATTCTTTAAACAATTTCTTTGAACTAAATTTTGTTTCAACATTTCAAACTCGAATTCGTAATTAATTCAATCGTCATAAATTTAATTTTCATTTCTTTTAAATCAAAATCATTTAAATAGTTCAAAATCAAGAATTTTGAAATCATTGGATTTAATCAATCCGGTGTCCATATATCATTTTCTATCCTATGGCCAAATGAATAGTTATTCCAATTTAATTTCAGAGATGGATATATATCATTTCAATCCAAAATAAATGTCATAGGTATATATCATTTCAACCTATTTCTTAATTTATTCAAAATAATTCAATTAACAACTTTATATACTATTAAATTATTTATAGAGTGATAACAGGATATATATATATATAAATAAATAAACATCCAATCATCCAATCCATCAACCAATAAACATTCATCACAACAACATACAAATTAGTCAAAATATCACCATAATTAAACAGTTGTCAATAGTCAGGAATTTAACTAGCCATTTAATTCCCAATTCAAATTTGAACTACCAATTCAAATTCCTATCATTTCAATTCACATCAATTTAAATGTCAGTTAAATTTTACCAAACAACAGTCAATAAAATTTAATTACTTCATGTTATCAATTTAACTAACATAAAAATTATTTTAGTACATCGTGAGCGTTATAAAACACTCACTTTTTAATTGAAACCGAAATTTTTTCCAGCTTCAAATATATTCCAAATCGATTCCACACTGAAGCCCTCGTCGATACGATTCCAACGCCTCTCATTTCATTCAAATCGGACCTCGTACGGAAGAATTATGATTTTATTAATATTGATATAATTAAACTAATTAATTAACTTAATTAACATACTAACCTTACCCTAAACCCTCGTATGCGAATCCTCAGCAGGCAGAGACTCGGGCCCGCCTCTATCTTCTTCTTCCCAAATCGCGTTCTCATTCTTTTTTTTCTTACTCGCGATCGCTCGCCACATCCATCACCACCGCCGACGTCCCCTGGTCGCCGCCCTCATTCTCCACTCCGTCTCTCCAATCGCGTACGCGTGCAGATCCAAGCTCCAAAAAACCCCACTGCTCGATCCCGCCGCCAACCTCTAACGTCGTACTCGCCTTCGTCTTCTTGCGTGCGCCCTCACGCTGGCTCTCGCGACCATTTGCAGTTCCATTTTTTCTTTTATTTCCTTTATTTTTCGATCATTGTTTCAATTTTTCTGTAACAATGGGAACGAGAGGATGAGGGAAAGAAGTATGGGAAGACATAAATGTATGCGGAGCATACGAATTGTCGAGGAGGGTAATTTAAATATTATTATAATTAGAAGACATCAAGCTTCAAAACGTCCGAAATTCTCGAACTCCAAATGAGGTGTGCCGCCTGGCTTTCAATATGTTATATACCTATTCTGAATGCAATGGAACTAGTCTCGAGGCCTAATTCGATCGTATGCAGAAGATAGCTTTTCAAATCGAATTATTTTAATTAAATTCTTAAATTAAATTCTACGCATTTCAACCTCGCACGGCCAAACGACAAATTTGATCGCTACAAAACTTGAAATCCTATAATAATTCACTATTACGGATCTGATGAAACTATGAAACTATGAAACTATTTTCGTCAAATTCCGAGACAGTGGCCAAAATGGCTAATTTTACTCGTTAATTAATTAAAATGTAAAATTCTCAATTTCTATTTATTCACTTTTAAATTCAATTTTAAAAGTAAACAATTTTCATTCTATTTTAAATAAAATTAAAATCAACTTTTGAAATCATTTTCATTCATATCTAATTCAAAATTCAATTATTTATATAATTCCCAATATTAAATTTAAACAAATTAATTATCAAATAAAATGCTATAATTGAAATAAAAGTTATTTAACTTATAAAATCTAAATTTTAAACGAATTCAAATAATAAAATGACTACTTTCATTTGACAATAATTCAACATTCATTATTCAATCCCAATTATTGATTATAAACACATTAAATACATAGAATTTAATTTCAATACTTGTTATTGCATAAATCTCCGTAATTGGTTATTTCAAATTTTATTCAAATTCATATTAAATAAATTACATAAATAAAATATAAATTTTTATTTTTAACCATTTTTACTCAATAATCATATTAAATTTAATAATTTAAAATAGTTAAAAATACAGGTCGTTACACTCTCCCCCACTCAAAACCTTTCGTCCTCGAAAAGGCGTTAAGTAAGGAATTTAACATACAATATATTTTATTCAAAATAATTAACATATAAACATTAAAATATTATTAGAAAACCTTTATACGCTCTCGCTACGCCACTCCAATATCGGTTTTACGGAAATTACAACTTATATATAAAAACAAGTTATAAAATTTTTAAAACCTCAAAATTTTTCTAATACCCGGATTTACGAAAATTTCGACAGAGTCTCCTTTACGCAGCTCGATCGGAAATTTTTTACAATATAGTATATAACACAAATATATATCAAATATACCAAATATACATCTCATCTCAATGATGAGGCATCCCGTAGGAAAAAATATAAAAGTGCGATATGTAATCCGAGATACGTACCTTATTATAATTAATACGAGCGAGTTCACTCATATTAAGCAAGCAAAAGCAAATTATATCCGCATATGCATCCAAACGGTCTTCATATGTACCTATCTCAACTTAATTTAGAATATTAGTCACTTATAACGAGATATAGAACATGTATGAGTTAAATAGAATCATGTAGCATGATTTGAATCCAAATCGTAAGAACAATCACAATTACACAACATACAACAATCATATGCATTCAAAACAGTAATAACAATGGTTTGCAATAAAAGAAACCATTCATCCATCAATATTCATTTAATTAATCTAAACTATCACACTTTACATTTCCAATGTCGATATTTAATCTATACATTGTCATTCTTATTAACATCCAATTTTTATTAACATTTACTTGGTTTACTTCTAATTTATTCACATATGTTTCATTTACACTCAATTTATTCAATTCAATTTATTAAATTCCAATTGTTTCACTTTTTATTTAAAAAATTTCATATAAATTCATTTATGAACCATTTTATAAAATTATTCCATTTAACCTTGTTTAAGTTAAAATTTATTTTATTACCACTTAGTATATTCTCTTTTATACTAATATCATTTAAAGTTTATTATAAACATTTTATATAACACAACTCATGTTTATTATTATTACTTCATAACTTAAGTTCATATTAATTCATTGATTCACATCGTTAGTTCATTTCATTAGTTCATATTATTAATAATCTTACTTAAGTAAATTTTATTTTATCACTCAAATTCATATTAACGAATTTTCTTTTTATCACAATCAATTTCATTCAAATTTTCTTAAGTTAACTTCCATTTTATAATTTATTTCATTAACTTATTTCATATATTCATTTCTTAAGATTATAATAATTTTATACAGATGTTTCTTTTTTTACACAATATTATTCAAATTATAATTATCTCAGAAAGATAAAAATCCTTTGAAAATTTATTATTATTATTATTTATATAAAAAATTAACAAAGATATGATTTAATTTATTATTTGTTTACCTTCACTTAAGTTCATATCTAAACGGTATTTCTTTTTTACTAGTCAAATTATTCGTTTAACATTTCTTAGAATATTAACTAAGTGTATAACATTTTCTATGACAACTTAATTTAATTTTATAACATTTCCTTAAACACAATTTTAATTTAAACATTTTTATTACTTAAATTAAAACTTGTATATTATTCTACTACATATTCATATTTAACATTTCAACTTTTTAAACATTTCTGGTAAGTTATATATATGTTTTTAGAATGTAATTGAGTGCTATACAAATTTATCTTATTTATTTTAGTTAACAAGAATGTTCAAAAATTTACACAAGTTTAAATTTCCATTGTCTTGAAATTTAAGAGTTATAATTTAACTTATCATATTTTATTTAAACACTTAGCTTAAATTCCTTATTTCTCAGTTTTAGAAGTTTCCAATTATTCAAAATAATTCACTTTATTTCCACAAATGAAAATCATTAATTAACAAGAACCTAAGAATTCAAATAATGGGTTCATTTTAAATCATTTTGAAATAATATATATACTCGTATCTTTTATATATATCAAATCAAGTTCATAAATTTTAAATCAAAATCTGTTTGTTGAATCAAATGTGTAGCAAAGCTACTAAGTGGTCTCCCCCACTCAGAGACTTGAAAATGAATGTCGATGGTATGGCCGTCATCGCTGAAATTATTTTCCAGCGACAGAAGAGAGGAGTACATAACTCGTTTCTTTTTTATTTCCTTCACAACAATTTATATTCGTAAATATTTTCAAATAATTATTTTTAAAATCTTAGAAAACAATTTCAAAAGCACCGGGATTCAAATTCTTAAATTCCCAGTTTAAATTCATCCTTTTAACTTAAACTAAGGTTAGATTTGTATTTCATAACTCATTACTTAAGTTTATAATCATCCATAAATCAAATTAGTTAAATTAGTATTTCCAAACTTGGTTTTACAACCAATCCACTTCATATGCAATTTATTTAAAAATCTATTCATTTCATAATTTAAACTTATATTTCTTACCACTTATACTTAACTTTATTTAACATTAACTTATTTCATATTTATTTAGTTAACATCTAATTTAATAAAACTCATTCTATTTGCATTCAATTTATTTACATCCAATTTAATTCCAATTTAAATCAAATTCAATTACTCACATAAATTTCACTTACTCATTCATTCTCATTCAATTTCTTTTAATATATAATATATAAGTTAGGTAAAATTATTTCATTTACCCTATCTTAAAACAATATTATGTCGACTTGCCTCGTTTAAGTGTTTAGAAATCCCTATCGATAACATGGCATCCCACGCACCGACCGGAATTTATAAACAACTCAACGGATAATTAAACACAATATAAAACATTTTATAATACTAACAAGTACGCACTCTCATATATATACGCTCAAACAAACTCATTCTAGGGTATTACTACCCTATCTCCAATGAGTCAAACCCCACAAAGCTAAGGTTATCGCAAAGCCAAAGCTCTGATACCAACTATGACGACCCATATTTCGGAAGGCTTAAATAGACAATAATCCACACATATCCAACTTAAACAGTTTGGAACATAGATAATCAATGGGGTTAATTAAGAAAAATAAGAAAGGAAGAAGAAAACAACACAGAATCTCGCAGCGGAATGAAAAAATATAATAATCAAAGAAACAGTTCATGAAGTTGTTTACTATACATTTGATTAGAATTTATACAACATTTACCAGCATTATATATACAACAGAAACAAAATATGATGCAACAGAACGACATGATGCTGGGAATAATATTAGTAATAATAATATACCAAATCTTCGTCTTCGTCCTCCAGAGAATAATCTTCAATGCGCTGAAAAACTCAGGACTGACCCGAGCGTAATGAAAAGACAAAACATTCGAGTCAGGACTAAAATATCCTTAGGTGAGTCGAATCAATATCACATATACATGAGTGTAATAGCATCAAAGATGTTTACGGGATCACACATCTCCTATCCAGTGCATAACGTGCGTGCAATAACTCAAGAGATGTTACGGGATTTTCCATCTCTTAAGGATCCATCAAAATATTATATATAGTAGAATACGCTAAAAATATAATGTCTAATCAATAAAATAAATATTTTTCTTAGCGTTAAGGCTTTACATTATTCCCCCCCAACGTGTTTTTAAGCATTGTCATACAGTTTTCATATATCGCCCCAGTAGCACGTCGGGGAATAGGGATGGGCCGTGATACGACAACGCTAAACCAAAATCGTAGTGGTCTCGTATAAGAAATAAAAGTATGACAAGGCACGTGAGGCAATGCCCAAGGTAGGATACTATCAGTTCTGGTCGTAGGGCTGGTGGTAACGCATCGTAGCCACGATCGCCCACCACGTCCGTCCATCCCATATCAAGTCAAGGGAGGCTATCCCAAAATCAAACAAGAGTAATAATATGGACCAAGTCCAAAAAAAATCGAAGAACGGATGTCCGCTAGGGCTAGCTAGCCTGCTTGGCCTTGTCAAGCCATCCTGTATTAGTCATTTCAAATTGGCACAAGTGCCGAGGTCTATCCATCATCGTTCTCTTCCTTCAAATCCAGAAAATGACGCCAAATCCAACCGCTTTGTTCTGGAGTCCCCTCCGCGACACAGTTATTAAAGTGGTTCCAATATTGAAAGAGAGTATGCCAATAAGAGGCCTCGGTCTCTTTAACAACCAAATGTTGTTTTACACACCGGTTGGTACCTTTACATTTCGAAAACGATTCATACTTGATATCAAAATATCATATTCGCTTCAAAATCAATTTCATTTCGAAATATCATATTTACTTCAAATATGTCAATTTTCACTTGAAAGTCATTTTCTCTTCAAAATTCGATTCGAATTACAATTTAGGTTATAACTTCATTTTAACCTAATTCACATTTAAATCTATGATTTAAATATAACATTCCACCCATTTTTAGAAAATAGTTTGAAATTTTTTACATAGTTTAAAATAGTTTGATAAAATGGTTTAGATATTAAAGATGGTTTATATAGGAAAATAGTTTGGAAAATCAAAATAATTTGAATATTTAAAAAGATAGAATTTAAATAATTCATTTGAAAATAGTTTCAAAGTCAAACCGATTCAATTGCAAATCTTCCAACTCAAATCAATTTCAATTTCCATTTCAATTTAAATCGATTCAACTCCGATTCCAATTTCAATCCAAATAAATTCGATTTCAATTTTAAATCAATTCAATTTTGCTTTCAATTTCAATTCCAATTTGAATAAATTTCAATTCAATTCTCAATTTCAAACCATTTTAATTTATATCTATTTCGAGTTCGATTCCAAAATATCAATTTAAATCAAATTTAACTACAATGTTCGAATTTTAGTTTCAAATCTTTAGAATAATTCATTCCAAGCTCAAATTTGAAATAGCCATTTAAATTACTTTTACTTAGCAATATTTCAAAGTTCAAGTAAAAATTCAAACCCTTAAAACAATTCCAATTTCAACAATTCAAGTCATATTTCAATCATGACTTCAATTTCCGATTAAATTCTTTAAACAATTTCTTTTAACTAAATTTAGTTTCAACATTTCAAACTCGAATTCGTAATTAATTCAATCTTCATAAATTCAATTTTCATTTCTTTTAAATCAAAATCATTTAAATAGTTCAAAATCAAGAATTTTGAAATCATCGAATTTAACCAATCCGGTGTCCATATATCATTTTCTATCCTACGGCCAAGTGAATGGTTATTCCAATTTAATTTTAGATATGGATATACATCCTTTCAATCCAAAATAAATGTCATATGTATATATCATTTCAACATATTTCTTAATTTATTCGAAATAATTCAATTAACAGCTTTATATACCGTTAAATAATTTATAGGGTGATAACAGAATATATATAAAAATAAATAAACATCCAATCATCCAATCCATTAACCAATAAACATTCATCACAACAAAATCCAAATAAGTCAAATTATCCCCACAATTAAACAGTTGTCAATAGTCAGGAATTTAACTAGCCATTTAATTCCCAATTCAAATTTGAACTGTCAATTCAAATTCCTATCATTTCAATTCACATCCATTCAAATGTCAGTTAAATTTTACCAAACAACGGTCAATAAAACTTAATTACTTCATGTTATTAATTTAACTAACATAAAAATTATTTAGTACGTCGTAAATGTTATAAAACACTCACCTTTTAATTGAAACCGAAATTTTTTCCAGCTTTAAATAAATTCCAAATCGATTCCACGCCAAAGCCCTCGTCGATACGATTCCAACGCCTCTCGTTTCCTTCAAATCAGACCTCGTACGAAAGAATTATGATTTTATTAATATCAATATAATTAAACTGCTTAATAAACTTAATTAACATACTAACCTTACGTTAGACCCTTGTACACGAATCCTCAACAGGCAGAAACTCAGGCCTGCCTCCATCTTCTTCTTTCCAAATTGCATTCTTGTTCTTTTTTTTTCTTACTTACGATCGCTCGCCACATCCATCACCACCGCCGACGTCCCCTGGCCGCCGCCCTCATACTCCACTCCGCCTCTCCAATCGTGTATGCGTGCAGATCTAAGCTCCAAAAAACCCCACTGCTCGATCTCGCCGCCAACCTCTAACGCCGTACTCGCCTTCTTCTTCCCACGCGCACACTTACGGTGGCGCACGCGACCATTTGCAGTTCCATTGTTCGTTTTTTTCTTTTATTCCATTTTTTTCGATCGTTGTTTCATTTTTTTCCTGCAACAATGAGAACAAGAGGATGAGGGAAAGAAGTACAGGAAGACATAAATGTTTGCGGAGCGTAAGAACTGTTGAGGAGGGTAATATAAATATAATTATAATTAGAAGATATCAAGCTTCAGAACGTCCGAAATTCTCAAATTCCAAACGAGATGTGCCGCTTGGTGATCTATATGTTATACGCCTATTCTGAACGCAATGGAACTAGTCTCAAGGCCTAATTCGATCGTATGTAGAAGATAGCTTTTCAAATCGAATTATTTTAATTAAATTCTATGCGTTTCAAGCTCGCACGGCCAAACGACAAATCTGATCGCTACAAAACTTGAAATCCTATAATAATTCACTATTACGGATCCGATGAAACTGGTTTTGTCGAAATCCAAGACAGTGGCCAAAATGGCTAATTTTACTCGTTAATTAATTAAAATATAAAATTCCCAATTTCTATTTATTCACTTTTAAATTCTATTTTAAAAGTAAACAATTTTCATTCTAGTTTAAATAAAATTTAAATCAACTTTTGAAATCATTTTCATTCATATCTAATTCAGAATTCAATTATTTATATAATTCCCAATATTAAATTTAAACAAATTAATTATCAAATAAAACGCTAAATTGAAATATAAGTTATTTAACTTATAAAATCTAAATTTTAAACGAATTCAAATAATAAAATGACTACATCCATTTGACAATAATTCAACATTCATTATTCAATCCCAATTATTGATTATAAACACATTTAATACATAATATTTAATTTCAATACTTGTTATTACATAAATCTTCGTAATTGGTTATTTCAAATTTTATTTAAATTCATATTAAATAAATTACATAAATATAAAATAAATTTTTATTTTTAACCATTTTTATTCAATAATCATATTAAATTTAATAATTTAAAATAGTTAAAAATATAGGTCGTTACAAAAATTTTCGAAAGGGAAGGGATATAGATTACATGATTGGCTTTAAGTGCAAGTGGGAGATTGATAGAGTTATGGGTATGCCCTAGAGGCAATTATGTAATTTATTACATATATTCAACTCGATAACCAATCTTTTTTGAAATAAAAAGTGTTTTTTCTATTATATACTTGATATAATGTGTTATATTAATTAATTAATTTAATTAAAAGTATATCTTATAAAAATCCATAAATAGTATGTTTAATTAGTAGTTACAAAGTGTTGTAACCATGAGTAATTTTTCATAATGAAATTAAACATACTACTTTAAATATCTCTAATCGAGATATATCGAGATTGGATATTGATACATCCATGAAGACTGGAGTACATAACGCTCTTAAAATGTTGGGTAGTGTATTATTCGTGACTGTTGGGGAAATCAAGAGGTTACATACTCATAGTTATTGGATAATTATGGAATGACTCGCTCGAGGGTTCTCTGTTGGTTAATATAACTAAGGTCAGATAGACAATCTCAAAGTGATGATGTTACGCAATTCATTCAACTTGAGAATACTATGAAACTTCAATGTGGACACTCCACTTTGATTATAGTTAAATCGTAGTAGGGTGCCCATTGAACGACTATAGTTGGGTCTGAGTTGAGGCATTGGAAGTGAAACACTATTTAATAGAGATTTGTCTCCTCATTCATATGGGGCTAGTATCACGGTCAAATTTAGTCAACGCATGATCAAAGTCTTTGGTCAGAGCAGCACAGTTAATAATAATTTTATAATTGAACCAAGGAGTTTATGTTTGAAATTACAAAGTTGAATGTTAACGATGTTGGAGTTTTCACCAAAACCAAATTCCATAAGTCCTAATGTGATATAGTTTTGACGAAGAGAATTTGTGTAAATAATCCTTACTACCAGGTATCTCTTATAATAAGTAAAATTGGATTCTACCAAATGATGTATATGCAATGAATTCAGCCAAAATGTCACATCGCTGGCTAAGGTGATGTGTGAGCATTAATATTTGAATTGTTCGATATTAATCGCTAACTGATAATTTGATCAAATAGGTGGGTATGTTAGAAAATAAAAAATAGATGGGCATATTAGAAAGAGTTCCGAACGTACGTAAAAAAATAATAAATATTCAGTCTCAAAAGTCACTCCTCCCTATGATACATAATGATGTGTCGATAAGGAGTAATCGAACTTTGTTGAACGAAGTACGATTAATTGTGAGTGAAGTTGAGTTAACTTCTTGTTGTAAGGTCTTGTACTTAAAGAGTAATATATAAGGTTAATATTAATTTCAACTAAAGTATGGTTTTCAAAATCATACAAGATAAGGGTTTATAAGAAACCCCAACATATTCTAGGCCAAGGAGTTGGTAGATTGTGCAGGTTGAAAGCCTGCACATAATAATTGTTCATGAGGGATCTTGTATGAATCACCCCAAAAGTAGTTTGGGAATGGCTGTCATTGGATGACCAATTTATGTTTTGAACATAAGTATTGTATACTAAAACCAAATCAGTCTTATATATAATGTTATTTATCAAATATTTATGAATATATGTTCCATTACACCGAGAAACAACCGTTGTTTCAAGAAATAATAACTTCGTATGAAAGAAATTTCTTTTAGAAATTACTGGTAGTAGTTAGGATTTGCATACGATCTAAAGAAGAAATTGACTACATAGGATGAAATAAAATTAACTTAACCTAAATGAACACAACGCACTAAAGAGTCCAATATGCATTCTTGCACATTGAATAGATGCTATGATTTTCTTATCAACGTCGAAAAAAGATGATCCTCAACAGTCAATTAAACCATTAAGAGTACTGGCTCTGTGGTATGGTATGATGCACAAATCCGAATTAGAATCTACGTACGTTATCAAAATATGATTTTGGTAGTTGTATCCAAAGGGATATGATCCGTTAGTCGCAAATTGTCTTCAAGAGCAAGATTAATGCAATTGGAATACAATAAGCAACATTGATAAGGATAACATTGTAAATTTAAATCGATGAAATTAGCGTAATAGATTCATTATTCAACGTGGTCAAGTTAAATCGGGTTTGCTCACAAAATTATTATTTGGTGCAGCTTTGTGTTTTGGTACATATGTGTTGAAATGGAAACTTCTAAATAATAATGTTGAATAGACTGTTAGAACATAACAACCAAAATTTCCCGAAGTCAGTGGGAGCGATATTGAGTTTGTCGGTTTTTCGAACATGGTCCAATAAATGATACGAAAGTATCATTCTATAAGCATCGGAATCGAATAAGTATTTTTATAGAAATATTGAATAGTTTAATTTTCAGTCAAAATGCAAAGGAAACTTGTGTCCATAAGAAAGGACCACTAAAAGGCACATAGATATTTCTAAATTTTAAATAAACAACATATCGTTTATTGTTAACGATGTGGCTATATTAAGATTATTAATAGTTTTGTAGCTTAATACTCGATATTGGATTTGTAAATTATATCTTTTGTAATAAGTATAAAGGATGTTGGGAATGTTTCAAACGATGTAACCGCCTGGAATTTCGAACACTTCGTATTTAAATGTCTGAATTATTTAAATATTTGTGTCTAAGGTTTTATGTGATTAAATATGACTTTATAACCTTGTTAAAGACTTTTTAATTAATAACTAATGTTAGAAAAATTATTTTTAAAATGTTTTTACAAAAATATACACTTTGGATAAATGCTGAAAATGTTTTATAAATAAAGTGTGGCTTTTTAAAATGAGTATGAAATTGAGTAATATTTTATAATTAAAGATAAGTCTTTACAAAATGTTTATAAACTTAAGTAAAGTCTTATGAAATAATCGTTAAATGATTTTAGTATTATATAAGAAATGTTTTTGTAAATAAAGGAGAAATGAAAAGTAATTAGTGTAGTTAATAAACTAATAAAATTAAGCATGAAAGTTGTATGTAGATTATTCTATTTGCATGACATTTCTCGATTTAAGATTCGAGTACATGATTTCGAGGTGTTGTACACTAGTCCGAACAAGGACTTTTTAACTAGATTATGTACGACGAACACTTGATATGGATTTTTGATATGATTCCAAACGTTTTCTATCAAGTATATCGCTATGTAAGGAGAATGGAAGTATCTAATCAAGGAACCAAATTGGAGTCCGCACTAGAGAGGTCAAGTAATCTATACTAGTTTGGAAGTGAAATCTATGTGGTCGAGCAAGTGGTCGGATCGATATTGCGTACAGATGATATATGTACATCGTACGGGCTTTTAGTATAATTGTATAATATTTTTATTTGGCTTATGGAAATTTTGGGAAAAGTTACTTTGAATTATTTGAGATAGTATGAATAATTGACTAAGTAATAACTTGAGGCGGTTGAGCAAAATGTACGCTTAGTAGTTTATTTGTCATCCTTGTGTGATGAAAAGATTTTAAACCTGGGAAAACCGTTAGCCTTGTTTGCTAATGATTATAATATTGTTAAGTATTAATGTATGATTTCTTCTTTGATTGCTTATGTTGGAATTTTTGGGACAAAATATTCTAAAGGGGTAGAATGTAATGACCCAGAATTTCGAACACTCGTATTTAAATATCTTAATTATTCAGATATTTGTGTCTAAGGTTTTATGTGATTAAAAATAATTTTATAACCATGTTAAACACTTTTTAATTAATAAATAATGTTATAAAAATTATTTTTGAAATGTGTTTACAAAAATATACACTTCGGATAAATGCTGAAAATGTGGTCGAAAAACATTTTGTTAAAAAACAACTTTTTATTTAATAAAAGTTCTGTAAATATTTTGCGACTTGAATAGTTATCATTTGAACACATTAATAAGAATTAAACATCTCTCTTATTTTAACAAAAGGTTAATTAAACTAAGTATTTAATTAAGGGAACATTTGGTACAAAAAGGACCCCTAAATCAGGGCACAAAACAAGGAAAGCATGCTTATGTAAGGGTATGGCCTTACATGCTTGAGTCCTCTTTGCTTCATGGTTAAGGAGGGATTTTTACAAACTTTTCCACCTATTTCCTAAGCCTATATAAGCACTATCATAGCCACTTTATTTTCTACAAAAAATTCATTTACTAAACATGGGTCTTCACTCTCTTTTCTCCACTTTCAATGGCCTTAGGCCATGTGTGCTTTGAGTGGGGGAAAATGATTTAGGTCGTGGATTTTAAAGTGAAGGAGAAGGTGGAAGTGCCTGTAACATCCCCTACTTAGAGGCCCAAAACTAATGGCTACAGATAATGCAGTAATCCATAGTT
Organism: Allium fistulosum; assembly: GCA_030737815.1. NCBI lineage: Eukaryota > Viridiplantae > Streptophyta > Magnoliopsida > Asparagales > Amaryllidaceae > Allium > Allium fistulosum. The sequence goes on along the minus strand of CM060901.1, from coordinate 534,911,704 downwards.
ATTAATCCTTGACGACCAAATTCGGTAATGTTAGATACATTGATATAACAGAAACACATGGATATGGAAAAAAATTTAAAAATCAACAAACGAATTTCTCATTCCATTTCAAATTCATTACATAATCCCAATACGAGAACCACATTCAGAGAAAATATAATTATTACAACATACGCCAAGAGCGACATATGAAGATGCCCCCTTGGATGATTAGAGTATATAACTAGGCAATTAAACATCTTAGCCTTTACAACAAAACACAGTTGAATCAATATAGAAAAGAACTCTAAATAGCTATCATGCCTCTTGCACGTCTCCGGAAGGTTGTTCGTCTAATGAGGTACCTGAAAACCTCAACTTTCAAACTACTTAAAATCAATTGAGCATCCAAGAGTTTAGGGGGAAAACATAAACTTCAAGTCAGACATAAAGCCCTGTATAAATAATAATCCACCATCTCAAACCATTTAGATATCTAGTGAGACCACATCGCTTAGCGAAATGTGTTTCCCCTCACTAGTATCTTATTCAAAATTTTATAAAACCATATACTGTGCTCCTGCATCCACAATGGTTCAAACATAGCAATTCAAAATATTATGATGATATGAAAAGAAGTAAATCAATTCTGGATTACCCATCCCCATTCATTTTTTACTATCTGTCTCGATTATAGTTTCAAGGGTCACTATTAACCTAATAGTTTTCATAGGCTGACTAATAACCTATTTAATACTTATGGACTCCCTATCTCGTTTCATAGTTTTCATGGGATCACTAAGAACCTATTGGCCCCTACCAATAACTTCATTATTTCATGGGTTCTCCCTGAACCTATTGGTATCTCCAATAACTTCCCTTTTATCCTTGTTTTCATGGGTTGACTAGGAAACTATTGACTTCTGTCAATAACTTAATCTGGATATAGTTTTCATGGGTTCACTACAAACCTATTGGACCCTGCCAATAACGCAATCTAATCATAGTTTTCATGGGTTTACTAGAACCTATTGGCCCCTGTCAATAACTTTTCCTAAACATAGTTTTCATAGGTTTACTATGAACCTGTCTACCTGACAACTTCTTTAATCAATATTTAAGCATCCTATCTTATGGTCTATCTAACCTCCTGGATGCAATTCTACTCATTCAGGAGTTAACTTAATTTATATTCACTACTGGGTAAACCTAGCTGGTTATTCTGCCCTTTCCCAAAATATAGTTCTAGGTCCATTACAATATGAATATATATATATATATATATATAAAGTAAACCTAATAACATAATAATACCAACACATGTGGTTTAATATCCTTGAAATCATTTTATATAAAACTTGGTTAATCCCTTTAACCTATTAATCAAGAAAGACTTCTTCAAAACTCCATACTAAAATCATTTCAAAACTCTTTTATTATGCCTTGGTTTTCCTTTAAAAATTGAGATTGGGTTCTTTGTTTTGAACACTAAGGCTTTCGAAACCTTTAATATTTACTTTCAAAACCATTGTAAAACTTCCATTCAAAAGCATTCAAATCTTCTTTCCAAAACTCTAGGCACCTGCCTTTTGAACACTTTAAAACCTTTCTTTCGAAACCTTTCAAATGTATTAAAGTATTATCATTCATCTATAGAAGCTTGGCTTCGAAACCATTTGAAAGTACCCCTTTCAAAACCATTGGGTTTTTCCTTAAAATATCTTTTGGGTCTAAGTGAATACATACGGAAGTAACCCTTTCGAAACTATTTATCTTATATAAAATTGTTTGGGGAAAAGTTGATGGCTTCAGAACCATCCATTCGAAAACTTAGAACCTTTAAGTAAAACATTGAAGGATAGCATCGAATTCCCCTTTCGACACCATTGCCTTCGAAACCCTTGAACTCATTCTAATGCCTTTAGGAAGTGAATTAGTATAAGTTTAAAACAAAAATTACCCTTCGAAAGCATTGATGACTTCAATACATTCGAAAGGCCAAAAGAACGACAATAGGGTCTCGACTAGGTTGAAATCACCCTTTTCGAGAGCATTGTTCTATAAATAAAGGAACTCATACAAAAGTTTAAACTTTTAAACTAAATGATGGCAACTCTCTCCGAAAGCTACTTAGAAGACCCTTTTGAAAGCTTATATTTCAACTCCTTTGAAAGTTTTTATTAAAACAAAGCAGGCGCTTATCATTTGAAAGTAAAACAAAGGCATCAACCCCATCGAAAGCTACGTCCCGACACTTTGCCTTCTGCCTTTCTCCAATTTACTACGTACCATCATTGTGATACATTATGTATTGGTTTCAGTTTAGCTGGTTTCGACCTGCTTGGTTTCGACTTAGTTGATGGCAGAAGCATAAGGTCGAAAGGAGCTTCTAAAAGAGGCGGGACCCACTTTTCTAGGTAAAACTGATTTAATGCCAATTAAAGCAAATACTTTCTAACTAACTTACCTACTTATAAACATGTGACTGGTTGCCATAACTTTTCAAATTCTTTACAAAAATAATTGCCTTATAATTTCAGATCTAAACAAGGATTAATTTAAAAAATAAGCCCTTCCATTAAGCAAAACCAATAAAACAATTAAGTCCTTCATCTAAACTAATTTTATTTCCATAATAAATTGCTTAGGGGAAAAACCCCCAAAAATTACAGAAATTCACTTTCATTATATTATCTAACATATAAAAATTCCAGTCCCAATTTCTTCATGAAATAACCAAAATTAATTTCTAAATCCAATAATACTTATTTTCCTTTGAAAATTCATATTAAATCTTCCATAGCTTGGAAAATTACAAAAATTGAAACCCAACTCCAAAATCATATTTTACATGACATAAAATTTTCTCTTGGCATTCGAAATTAATTCTAATCGATTTTACCCTTAAAACCTCATAAAATCATATTTAAACAATCTAGTTTAAATCAAACATGTTATGATCCAAGCATATCATCATCCAAGTAATTATAAAAATGGATTTAACCTTAAACCCAAAAACAAATGATCATAAAGAAAAATAGAGATGATCTAGATTATTATTCACCTTAGAAGGATAAGGAGATTGGATTGAGATTAATTTCCCCTAAGTTGAATCCTTAGCTTTAGATTGAATTTCTCTTCTTTTCTTCTTTAGCAATGCCCGACTCCTTTTATGTTTTACGTTTTTTTTATTTTTCTAAAATGAACATGAATAGATGGAAATGAAATTATAAGGGTAATGGATTATGTGCGGTTATTTCCTAATAAGCCCTTATGTAAATTAATTTGCTAATAAACCATTCTTAAGCCCATTTAAACAATTAAGCACGACCCTTAATTTTATTTTCAAATCTCAATCCCCTTATCACTCTAATTGTTTACATTATTTTATTTAACTTATCTAATCAAATCTCCTGAATAATGTTATTAAAAATTAGGGGTGTTACAGGCTCCTCTCCTTAAAGAATTTCATCCTCGAAATTCAGTAAGGACTAAATACTAAACATAACAATCATCTGTAATGACTCCTAACAACCATACTAGTCTACCTAACTAGCAATTATCTATATAAATCTGATACAGACATACTCTTAAAGCAGATTAGGATAAGTATCTCTAATCCTGTCTTCTGTCTCCCAAGTACAGTCCTTCTCGTTGTCACTCCACTGAACTTTCACCAACCTGACTATCTAGTTCCTTAATCTTTTCTCATCTCTCACTACAACCCGAACTTGTTGTCTAACAAAAGTAAAATTATGCTCTACTATCAAATCTTTCAACCCTATCGGAGGAATAGTAGTCTCTGGATCATGCACATACTTGCAAAGATGAGATACATGAAACACATTATGGACGCCTGCCATACTGCTCGGCAACTGTACTCTGTATGCGAGCTTCCCAATCCTCTCTATAATGTGGAACATACCAACATATCTCGGTGCCAATTTCCTTGACGTTCCAAATCGTACCACATCGTTCATCGGTGGTACTTTAATGAATACTTTATCTCCAACTGAGAATTCTAGGTCTTTACGCCTCTTATCTGCGTAACTCTACTATCTGGACTGAGCTTCCTTCATCCTTTCTCAGATCAACTCAATCTTCTCTGATGCCTCTCTAACCAAATCTGGACATTAGACTAATTTGTCTCCACTCTCCAACCAACATGCTGGTGATTTGCATGGCCTTCCATACAAAGCTTCAAATGGAGCCATTCCTATACTAGTCTGATAACTATTATTATACGAAAACTTAACTAAATGTAGGCGATCTTCCCAAGATCTGCCAAAGTCCAATACACAAGCTCTCAATAAATTCTCGAGTACCTTATTGACTGTCTCTGTCTGCCCATGCGTCTGAGGGTGATATGCAGTACTCATCTTAAGCTTGGTACCTAATACTTCCTGTGGACTCTTCCAGAATTCACTAGTATACAAAGCATCTCTGTCACTGGCGATACTACTAGGAATCCCTTGTAGTCTAACTATGTTCTTCATGAACAACTTACCTAAAACAGGTGCCATCCTGGTTGACTTAACTAAAATGAAATGGGCACTCTTGGTCAACCTGTCCATTATAATCCATATACTTTCATTTCCTCTATTTTACTTTGGTAACCCATCAATAAAATCCATGGATATCGAATCCCATTTCCAAACTGGAATCTCTAAAGTTTTAAGCAACCCACTCGGCTTCTGATGTTCGGCCTTCACTTGTTGATAGTTTTCACACTGCCTAACCCACTAGCCAACATCCCTCTTCATACCTTCCCAATAGAAGCTCCTCTTCATATCTTGATACATCTTGGTCCCTCCAAGATGAATCGTAAACTTAGATCGATAACATTCTCCAAGAACTTCCTTCCTTAAGTCCTCAACATTCGGAACACACAACCTCCCCTTCTTTCTCAACCATCCTCTTTGGTCAAGACTTAAATCCTTTAGATCATTGATATCAGTTCCAACCTCAAGTCTTCTAATCCTCTCGGCTAATACTAGATTCTCTTTCTGCTTAGAAGCAATCATTTTTATCAACACTGGTTGAACTTCTAAATAAGACAATATGGTGGTACTCTGACTAGAACTAGCAGTCGATCTTAACTGCACACTAGAAGTAGTCAAGGCTTCTAAATCCTTCCATTCTGCCAACATAGCTAACACCACATTCTGATGTCTTCCGCTAAGAGAATCCGCTACTTTATTTCCTTTCCCAGGAGTATACTCTATACCAAAATCATAAGCTGCTAAAAACTCCAGCATCTCTACTATCTCATATTCAACTCCTTCTAAGAAAATAAGTACCTTAAAGACTTATGATCTGTATATAGCTCAAATCTCTCCCTAAGAGATAATGCCTCCAAATCTTCAATGTGAAGATCACTGCAGCCAACTCCAAATCATGAGTTGGATATCTCACTTCATGCGGTCTAAGCTGTCATGAAGCGTAGGCAATCACTTCACCCTTCTGCATCAGCATCGCTCCCAATCCAGTTCTGCACACATCAGTATACACCACCAACCCTTGGTTTTTGTCTGGAACTACTAACGCTGTGCATTGGTCAACAAATGTTTTAACTTAAGGAATGCTTCCTCACATTTGTCAAACCAGGCAAACTTCACATCCTTCCTAGTTAACTTAGCTAGAGGCGCTGCTATTCACGAGAAATCCTTGATGAATCTTTGGTAATATCCAGCAAGTCCAAGGAAGCTCCTAATCTCAGTCACCGTCTTTGGTCTCTTCCAATTATTAACAGCTCCGATCTTATCGGGATCGACTGATAAGCCTTTTTCTAAAACCTTGTGACCAAGGAACTTAACATATTTCTTCCAAAAATGACACTTGGAAAGTTTTGCCTTCAACTGATACTACCTCAGCGTCTCAAGCACCACTCTAAGATGATCCTCATGCTCTCTTTCATCCTTAGAGTATACTAAAATGTCATCCATAAACACCATCATGAACCTATCCAAGTACTCTCGGAAAACTCGGTTCATCAAATCCACAAAGAAAGCAGGTGCATTCTTTAACCCGAATGGCATTACTAACCACCCATATGAACCATACCTAGTCCGAAATGAAGTCAAAGGAATACTGTCATCTGCCACTCTTAACTGGTGGAAACCTGTCGCCAAATCCAACTGGGAAAACACTCTAGCTCCACCCAAAAGATCAAATAGATCATCAATTCTCGGCAAAGGATACTTATTCTTAATCGTCCTTTCGTTCAACTTACAATAGTCGATACACATCCTCAACGACCCATCTGGTTTCTTCACAAATACCGCGGTCGCTCCCCAAGGTGAATTGCTTGGCCTAATAAAATTCCTTCCTTCTAGATCCACTAGCCGCACCTTCAATTCCTTCATCTCGGTCGGTGTGATCCTACTAGGTGGTCTACTCACAGGTTCAGCTCCTGGCAGAAGATCTATCTGAAATTCAACAGCTCATTTCGGTGGTAGTCCTGTAACTGGCTCAAAGACAACTGCAAACTCTCTTGCTACACGAACTTGACTTAACTCTTCTCCCACTTCCATAGCACTTAACAAAGCACAACTACTCCGGTTAGAATTCTCCATTGAGAAATGATTCGGTTATGACTATCAGGGTGTCTTAGTGATATCTCTCCATCCTGGCAGAATATCCTAGCCTCATACTTACTCAACCAAACCATACCCAAAATGATTCCGAAATCTACGAAATTGGAAACATACAGACTGCATGCAAACTTATGACCTACCAATTCTAATTGGTCACATCTCATCCCTAGAGTTGCATACCCTCCTATTGGATTCGCAACCCTTAAGGAAGTAACAAGGTATGTGGGTTCTAAGCATAACATATCAACCAAATTCTGAGATATAAATGAATGTGATGCACCGGTATCAAATAGTGTCCTAACTAGTATACTCTAAATCAAAAGTGTACCTTCCATCATAATCTTGCCTTTTTCAGCTGCGGTTGGCCTGGCAGATGATGGTCCAACTACAAAAACCTGTCGCTTGTCCACCCTGACTGGTTCTAGACACTGATTCTTATAATGCCCAACCTGATCACAGTTAAAGCACTTCACATTCTTCTTTTCTGCAGCCTTCTTCCCCTTGCTTGACTGACACTCATGAGCATAATGACCTTTCTTGTCACACTTGAAGTAAACTAAATCAGCCTTTGTCTTCTTGGCAGCTTCCCCCTTCTGGGTTCCATTCTTCTTAAAGAACTTTCTCTTCTTCCCTTAAGAACCCTGGATTTTAGCCGACTTTTCTCTAGCACAAATAGCAAGCATTTCCTCATGGTGGATGGCCATCTCCACAACTACATTTTTAGGATTACAGAGATGTGGTAGGGTTGCCCTAGCAATCTCAGGCCTTAGTCCCCGAATGAACCTCTCATTCCTCCTGATGATGGTATCTATAGTAGCATACCCATATCGGGAAAACTCATCAAACTTAGTAGCATACTCAATTACCGACATCTCTCCCTGCATCAAATCCATAAACTTTCTCATCAACGCTGACTTAGCAACTTCAGATAAAAATCTCTGTTTAAATCTCCTTCTAAAATCTGGCCAAGTCAATTCCTTCTCTGAAACTCAAACAGTAACACTATTCCACCTATGAAGTGCTGCCCTTTGCAACTGCCTAGAGGGTAGCCTCCTCTTTTGCTCATCATCTAAACCCAAATCAGCAAAGATTCTCTCGCAATGCAACAGCCAATTCTCCACTTCTGTGGCATCCTCCATTCCCATACACGGCTTCCCATCAAGACTTGTGTAGTTCTGCTCAGCTTAGCATAATTATTCCCAACTAGAGCCATAAGATTAGCTCCTCCAATATTTTCAAGCAACACTAGCAGCAGCTCCAGCTTGCATCACATTGATGAAAAACCGATACATCGCTCCCATATCCATTGGTGGATTTCCAGCACCTAAATTGGCATATGCATTTTGGTTAGCATTAGCCTGTCGACCCAGGTTCCTCTTGGTGGGTCTAACATTTCTGTTGGTTGTGGTGCTTCCTCCATCGATATTTCCTCTTCCGTTTCCTGCCTCCATATCTTCTTTCTCGTAAATCTACATACGAGCCTTAGTAAGATATAGAAGAACGGTCTAAGAGAGAAGGAAATACGTGCTTATATATATATACACCAAATACAAGTATGTTACTATAGCGTTAACCCAAACCCCGATCTTATTTTCTATTTCATTGGATTATGTTTGAAAATATTTTAGGTTTAAATTTCTTTTAAGTTTCATAAACCTGGCTCAAATGACAATTTGTAAAATCCCCTACTTGGAGGCCTAAAACTAATGGCTACGGATGTTGCAGTCATCCATAGTTACTAATCCTTGGCAACCAAACATGGTATGTTAGATACATTGATATAACAGAAACACATGGATATGAAAAAAAACTAAAAATCAACAAACAACTTTCTCATTCCATTTCAAAGCATTTCAAATTCATTACATAATCCCAATACGAGAACCTCGTTCAGAGAAAATATAATTGTTACAACATATGCTAAGAGCGACATATGAAGATGCCCCCTTGGATAATTAGAGTATATAACTAGGCAATTAAACAACTTTTCCTTTACAACAAAACATAGCAGAATCAAAATAGAAAAGAACTCTAAATAGCTATCATGCCTCATGCACATCTCCGGAAGCTTATTCGTCTAAAGAGGTACCTGAAAACCTCAGCTCTCAAACTACTCAAAATCAATTGAGCACCCGAGAGTTTAAGGGAAAAACATAAACTTCGAGTCGGACATAAAGCCTGCTATGAATAATAATCTACCATCTCAAACCATTTAGATATCTAGTGAGACTGCGCCGCTTACCGGAACGGGTTTTCCCCTCACTAGTATCTTATTCAAAACTTTATAAAACCATATAGTGTGCTCCTGCATCCACAATGGTTAAAACATAGCAATTCAAAGTATCATGATGATATGCAAAGAAGTAAATCAAATATGGATTACCCATCCCCATTCATTTTGACTATCTACCTCGGTTATAGTTTCTAGGGTCACAATTAACCTAATAGATTTCATGGGCGTACTAATAACTTGTTTAATACTTATGGACTCCCTGTCCAGTTTCATAGTTTTCATGGGATCACTAAGAACCTATTGGCCCCTGCCAATAACTTCATTGTTTCATGGGTTCCCCTGAACCTATTGGTATCTCCAATAACTTCCTTCTTATCCTTGATTTCATGGGTTGACTATAAACCTATTGACTTCTGTCAATAACTTAATCCAGATAAAGTTTTCATAGGTTCACACAAACCTATTGGCCCTGTCAATATCTCAATCTAATCATAGTTTTCATGGGTTTACTATGAACCTATTGGCCCATGTCAATAACTTATCCTAAGCATAGTTTTCATGGGTTTACTATGAACCTGTCTACCTAACACCTTCTTTAATCAATATTTAAGCATCCTACATTCTGGTCTATCTGACCTCCTGGATGCAATTCTACTCATTCAGGAGTTAACTTAATTTATATTCACTATTGGATCAACATAGTTGGTTATTCTGCCCTTCCCCAAAATACAGTTATGAGTCCATTACAATATAAATATATATATATGAAGAAGTAAACATAATAACATAATAATACCAACACATGTGGTTTAATATTCTTGAAATCATTTTATATAAAACATGGTTAATCCTTTTAACCTATTAATCAAGGAAAACTTCTTCAAAAACTCCATACTTAAAATCATTTCTTAACTCTTTTATTATGCCATGGTATTCCTTTAAAAATTAAGATTGGGTTCTTTGTTTTGAAAACTAAGGCTTTGGAAACCTTTAATCTTTACTTTTGAAACCAATGGAAAACTTCCTTTCGAAAGCATTCAAATCTTCTTTCCAAAACTCCAGGCACCTGCCTTTCGAAGCACTTTAAAACCTTTCTTTCGAAACCTTTCAAATGTATTAAAGTATTACCATTCATCTATAGAAGCTTGGCTTCGAAACCATTTGAAAGTACCCTTTCAAAACCATTGGGTTTTTCCTTAAAATATCTTTTGGGTCGAAGTGAATACATACGGAAGTAACCCTTTCGAAACTATTTATCTTATATAAAATTGTTTGGGGAAAAGTTGATGGCTTCAGAACCATCCATTCGAAAACTTAGAACCTTTAAATAAAACATTGAAGGATAGCATCGAAATCACCTTTCGACACCATTGCCTTCGAAACCCTTAAACTCATTTGAAAGCCTTTAAAAAGTGACTTAGTATAAGTTTAAAACAAAAGCTACTCTTCGAAAGCATTGATGACTTCAATACATTCGAAAGTCCAAAAGAACAGTAGAAGGGTCTCGATTGCGTCAAAACCACCCTTTCGAGAGCATTGTTCTATAAATAAAGGTACTCATTCAAAATCTTATACTTTTATACTAAATGATGGAAACTCTCTTCGAAAGCTACTTAGAAGACCCTTTCAAAAGCTTATGCTTCGACTCCTTTGAATGTTTTATTAAAATAAGGCAGGCGCTTATCATTTGAAAGTAAAACAAAGGTATCAACCCCATCGAAAGCTACGTTCTGACACCTTGCCTTCCACCTTTCTCCAATCCACTATGTACCATCATTGTGATACCATGTGTATTGGTTTCGGTTTAGTTGGTTTCGACCTGCTAGGTTTCGACTTGGTTGAAGGCAGAACCATAAGGTCAAAAGGTGCTTCTGAAAGAGGACGAACCCACTTTTCTGGGTAAAACTGATTTAATGCCAATTAAAGCAAATACTTTCTAACTAACCTGCATACTTATAAACATGTGATTGGTTGCCATAACTTTTCAAATTCTTTACAAAAATAACTGCCGCATAATTTCAGATCTAAATAAGGATTAATTTAACAAATATGCCTTTCCATTAAGCAAAACCAATAAAACGATTAAATCCTTCATCTAAAATAATTTTATTTCCATAGTTAATTGCTTAGGAAAAATCCCTCAAAAACTACAGAAATTCAATTTCATTATGTTATCTAACATATAAAAGTTCCAGACCAAAATTCTTCATGAAATAACCAAAATTAATTTCTAAACCCAATGGTACATATTTCCCTTTGAAAATTCATTTTAAATCTTCCATAGCTTAGAAAATTACAAAAATTGAAACCCAACTCCAAAATCATATTTTACATGACATAAAATTTTCTCATGGAATTCAAAATTAATTTTAAAAGATTTTACCCTTAAACTGCATAAAATCATATTTAAACAATCTTGCTTAAATCAAACATGTTATGGTCCAAGCATATCATCATCCAAATCATTATAAAAATGGTTTATTCTTAAACCCAAAAACAAATGATCGTAAAAATAAAATAGAGATAGTCTGGATTATTATTCACCTTGATTAGGATAAGGAGATTGGATTGAGATTAATTTCCCCTAGCTTGAACCCTTAGCTTTAGATTCACTTTCTCTTCTTTTCTTCTTTAGCAATGGCCGGCTCCTCTTATGCTTTACATTTGTTTTTGTTTTGCTAAAATGAATGTGAATAGATGGAAATGAAAATATATAAGGGTAATGGATTATGTGCGGCTATTTCCTAATAAGCCCTTATGTAAATTAATTTGCTCATAAACCATTCTTAAGCCCATTTAAACAATTAAACACGGCCCTTAATTTTATTTTCAAATCTCAAACCCATTATCACTCTAATTATTTACATTATTTTATTTTATTTATCTAATTAAATCTCTTGAATAATGTTATCAAAAATTAGGGGTGTTACAGTGCCTTAGGGCCATGAGTATGAGGAAGATGGAGGAGGTTGGACGTGAATTAGGTGATGGTGGAGGGCAAGGCCGTGAGAATTTATGGTAGACGGTGGAGATGGCCATGAGCTTAAGGAGGGATGAAGCTGTTGGATGCATGGTTTAGGAAGGTAGAGGATGGTTTTTTTAATGTTTTGATGAAGTAGTAAACGATAGTGAAGTGCTGTTTGAAATAAATGTTGGTAGGAAGAATATTTGGTGATAAAAGTGAGTTTATCTCACTTTGAATGAAGCTAATTAGTTGATAATATTGCTTGTTAATCCCTTTCTAAATTTTCTTTTTATTATTAATTATAATATACACAAACTATTAAAGTTATAACCCTGGATTATATACTTAAAAAAGTAAATAATTTGTTAAAGTAGTTGCCTTATAAACGTTTAAAATGTGTAGATTAAATTAAGTACATTCGAATGTTTAAAATGGACATGTTGATTAGTATATTAGTTAATACATGTTTAGTAGTAATAAGGTTTGAATTTGGAATCATTTATGTGTATCAAATAGAATGACACTAAATATTGAACTTGATACGTAATTGTCCGTATAGCAATAGTCGTTATAAACGCACTTTGAAATCCCTTAACTTTACTTTGTGAAAAGTGGTGATTTAAGAACATACTTTTAAATAACTTGTTTTGGTTGATTTATACAATTCCATGAGTGTTTTGAAAAGCAAAGTATATGTTTTGAAAAGTCATAGAAAATGTAAACCAAAGCTAAGAAAGATTGAAGTAAAAAGGTCGCTATAACGACACATCTAAAATCTCTTGTTTTTGAGAAATAACGTTTATTTTTGTAGAAACTTTTTAATGGGTTTCTTTCTATTTTAACAAGTTAATAATATATTATTCTTATTGAAAAAATTTTGAAGCTTAAAACATTTAACAGCTAGTTGAACAAAGAGGCAAAATTTATAGTGAAATAGTCGCTATATGAGTACTTCGACAAAATACCTTATTTTCGAAAATGTCTTTAGAATAATTAAAAAATATCCTTAGTTAATTTCCTTCATGGATTTCAAGTACCCAAAGTATACTATCTATTGTAAAAAGAATGGATCTAAAATCAATTGTTAAGGTATTGAAAACTAGATGTAAAGTTGTAGCAAAAATGTGTTAAAACATGTAACGAAACTTTAGACGGAACTTATAGAAATGTTATCTTTGCTATTTGAAATTATAAATTGTTTGAAAATGATATTTAAATATGTATTTTTCTCTAATATTTTTAGAGTTGTTTTATAACTTATAATAAAGTGTTTTAAAATTGATTTCAAGTTTAAATATATTTTTAACAATTAACTATGCATTCTTAAACTAAGTAGGTTTTAAAATAAAATAAAAATTCTATTTATTTCAAAATTCCTTATTTTTACATAATATTGTATATAAATAATTATCATATATTTTAAGTAGTTTTAAAAGTATTTTAACATATTAATAAGTATTTTTAAGACATTTCTATATATATATATAAGTTTTAATTATTAAATTAAGTACTTTATAAATGTAATAAAGGAGATTTGGGTTTTAACACTTAAGTTAAAATAAATGTTTTTCTAAAATTAATTAAAAGTGTATTATCTTAACTAATAAGTGTGGACATGCTTTGGTCTCTAAAATAAACGTTTTAAAGTTAATATTGGATATAAGTAAAAGGTTTTGGGTTTAGTAAACATTGGTTTAGTAATAATTCTTTTTAACCCTTATTATTAATTTTACATAGATATATAATAAGATATTTATTATTGAATATTTTAAAAAGATCATTTTAAGTGTGTTTTTAAAAATTATGAAATGGTTTGGGTTTGTTGTGACAATGTTTTAAACAACACGTGTATTAAACCCTTGTAATTTTAATTAAACCCATAAAAGAGAGTTTTAAAGATAATGATTAAATGAGAAGAGTTTTGGGTTTGTAGTAAATAATGTTTTAGTAAAATTTATTTTTAAACCACTAAATTATGTTTTAAGTGGAAAAATATTATAAATATAACTGGAACTTAAATAATAAAATTTCAAAGATAATAACAAGTATTGAAATCTTTTATAAAAAGATAGAAAATACTATATTTTAAATTTATAAAAGAGAAGCGGTTTATAGTAACAATGTTTTAGTAATATTTGTTTTTAACCTCTTTGATTATATTTTTAGTAAGGAAAGCTTTTCTAAGTGATTTGTGAATATACTTATACCTTGGAGATAGGTGTGTGAATACTTTGTAAGTATTGAAAAGAGTATAAGTTTATAGTAAATACAAGTATATATCTTTTATAAAGAGAAATTATATATATACAAAAGTATATAAAGGAAGTTTTATTTAATATTAAAGTATTAATTTATAAAGTAAATTTTATTTAATAATGGAGTATTAATTTATAAATAAAGTTTTGATTGATGAAAGAATTTTTATTAGAGAAAAAGGTGTTTTACTACCAAAAAGGGTTTTTATTAAAAGATGAATTAATTAAAAAGGGACTAAAAGGTTTTTAAGTGACCAGATCATGCTTCAGTTGAATTGATAATGCTTATATGTTTACTTGCTTATGGAGAGTATATGGGACTTAGTTCCCTTATGCAATCATTTACATTATTGTTGAATAAGACCAAATTCTCGATTCAGTCTTGGAGAGACCGGGATCGGTAAGTGTTCTGCTTATTGGAAACCACTTCAAGACTGAGATACAGGTTCTATGTTTTGAAAGTGGAATGATGGAATCCGTGTGTGGTTTCGAAATCTGTTGAGATGATGGAATCCATGTGGGATTCATTACTTGTTCGAGTTTTGAAAACTCATGTGAAGATGCCGAACGTAGCCTCAACAGCGGAAAATGATTAATATAGAGTAGGCTGCACAACCCAGTGGTTTGGCTAACCCAAAGGGGTACATTAACTCCATTATCTAGAATATGCTTATCGATATGTCACACATTGAGAGTTGTTGATACTTGGTTCCACGTGGTTCATGTATACATGTTTGGGCGTGGGCTAGTTGTGTTTTTCTTATAGTATATTTTATCTAAAGATATACGGTGCTCGAAAAGGTAATCTTCTAATCCTCGTCATAGGAGATCCGCTTCAGTTTTTAAGCTGGAGGCATGTCCATGGAAAATCCATTTTTAAGAACATCCATTAGCAGTTTTGTTTGTATACTAAATACACTGTTGAATGTAACAAATGTAACCATTCCAGCTATGATTTATATTTATTTTAAAACCCTAGACAATATTATAATATTGGTAGATTTTCTTAGGAAATGGTTTGGTTATCGTAAGGTAAAAACCTATCTATGTTTATTTACGGTGTGGTCTTACGAGATACTTTTATTTGAAAAGGTTTTATAACATAAAATAATCCAAATGACTTGGTGTTATCCGACATTTTGACCCGGCTATATCTGAACTGACTGGACAAGTTAGACTCGATTGTCATCAAGGCCAGTAGCCTAGAGCGATGATTGTGGGTCCAAAAATCAAGCGTAGATGATATATGAAGCAGAAGCATGAAACTCCCCAAAGATGGATCGGGTACGATCCACATTCAACACTATGAATCATACCGTATCGATTCCATAACTCAATTTTGCAGCGATGATGTAACACCCCATATTTTTATTAACATTATTTAGGATATTTAATTAGTTAAATAAAATAAAATAATGTAAGATGATTAATGGATTGAGATTTATGATTAATAGGGGTAGTCGTGCCATGTTAATGAGTAATTCAAAACGAGATAACATGAAATAAAATGGACAAAAGAGAATATAAAGGGTTAGGAAATATGTAGAAGCAAAATAGGAACAAGGAAAATCCTTATACCCTAAACTCTTAACCCTTTAACACTCACGTTCACTTCATTTTTCAAAAATTAAAAGTATATAGCTAAGGCCGGCTACCGTTAGGAAGAGCAAAGAAGAAGAATTCAAGAGGAAGAATCAAATCACTTAATCAAGAACAAATCTCACATCCCTAATCACAAAGCTAAGGTGAATAATGGTTACATCTCATTTTTCTAATTGCTTTCGGTTTTAAGGTTAATCCAAAATATTTTGCATGATTATGCCATGATTTTGAATGATTAAATGTTTATATATACATGTTGATGACTTATGCTTGTTCATATAGATTTTATGATATGAAAACCCTATTAAATGACATCCAAATGCCTTGCAATTTTAGATATAGATCAAAAATGATATTAGAGATGGGTTTCAATTTTCATAATTTTCTGAAATTATGTGGGTTTTATATTAATTTTCTAGTGAAGAAAATGATTATTTCAGTTTTATATTATTTACGGCTAAATAATTAATTATTTGGGTCTGAAATATATATATATTAGAAAACATATTGAGAATGATTTTTTGGAATTTTTGTAGAATTTTCCTAAGAGTTTTAATAAGATATATAAAATTATTTAAGGTATCTGACTTAAATGTTTTATATATTTATAAAAGGAGAAGGGGTATTTTGTAAAATAAAATATTTGTTTATTACAGAAATTTTGGCAGCACTTTTGAAAAAGAAGTTTAGTAACCAATGAGATGGACAAACATAGCAGGTTAGTTGAAAAGTATTTCTCTTTTACTAAAAAATAAAATTTACATGCTTTTAGCATGTCTCACCACTTTCGGCACCAGGGGTTCCGACCTAGCTGATCCGCCATCATTGCTTTTGAAACCAATGTGCAAGGTATCAATTTATTTGGTACATAGCGTATTGGATAAAGGCGGAAGGTACTGGGTCGAAACGTTGGGTTTCGATGAGGTCGAAGCATGCCTTTGTTTTAAAGTGAAATAGCGCCTATTTTGCTTTCAAATTGTTTGCTTTCAATTGGGTTGGCTTCCGACCCAATCAAATGTTTTTAAAGGAACGGTTTCGAATGGGTTCCGCCCTTTTGTTTTAAGCAATGCTTTCGAAGGGGCCAAAACACCTAGCTGCTGCTTTTGTACCTTTCAAAGTCAATGGTTTCGGAAGATATACTTTGTTTTAGACTTGGCCACTTCTCCAATGCTTTCGGAAGGGTGGTTTCGACACCATCACTTCTTTTCTTAGGAATTAGTTTCGAAAGTAAGGCTTTTGATGTAAATGGTTTTAAATGGTCCTTTTGCTCTGTTGAAGGTAGAACCCAAATGGTTTTGAAAGAGACGGTTTAAATGGTTTCGAAAGGTGTTTTTCCACATATTTTAAATTGAACCCAAGTGTTTCAAAAGGTTTGTGTTTATAAAGGTTTGATGCTTTCGAAAGGTTTTAAATAATAGTTTCGAAGGGGTTGTTCCCCAGGGATTTCGAAAGGTTTGAAGGGAAAGGTTTTCCAAAGGTTTCGAAAGGCAATGTTTAAAGGTTTTAAAAGAAAGATGTCTAAGGTTTTTAAAGCTTTCGAAATGAAGGCTTTTCAATGGGTTCGAAAGGTTTCTATGAATGGTTTCGAAAGGAAGGTTTTGGCCTTTTGGCCTAGGTTAAATAAAGGGTTTTACTTGGATTAGAAAGAAGTACTTTCAATGGTTTCGAAAGGGATACTTTCAATGGATTCGAAAGGGGTACTTTCAAAGGCTTAAATGTTTTCATCAACTAAGACTTAGGTAAAGTATTTATATAACATGGCAAGGTGATTTTGAGTAAAGCATAAAGTATATGTATTTTCCTTGTTTAAGTTTGATTTAAAGGTTGTAAATCAGTTTGAAAAGGTTTTCAAGGAAACTTTAAAGGAAGGTTTCCCTAAGTAAAATGACTCAAATATTAGAATACTAGATGGGACTGGTATAGGGTAGCGCCCTACACATTAGCTATTAGCCCCAGCTAATTTAGTCCAAAATTCCAGTGTGTAGGGCTTTGTCACAGGTAAGACTAAAATTATGATTACACACAGAAGGGAATATATACTTGTATACAGATAGGTTATTGGTGAGCCCGCAAAACCATTAGGATCAGGTGACCCTGGGAGATGTTAAGTTAGGGACAAACCGTCCAGAAGAGGAGTATTTAACAGATAGTTAAGGACAGATCATCCAGGAGAGGAGTGTCTAAAGATGCTAGATTATTTTATTTATATTGTCCAGTAGGCCCGAGTTAGCTTAAGGTTAGTAGTTAGCCAAGCAAAACTATAATGTTCGGACAGATAATTCATTTATTACCTGATGTGTATGTTTACATAATAATGCTTTATAGTTTTAACCAGTTTTGGGTTGCAGGAAAAGGTTTAGAAAAGATATGTTTTAAAAGGATGTTAGTGGGGGGAAACCCGTTCCGCTAAGCGGCATGGTCTCACTTAACATTAAGTAACCAAGGTGTACGATATTATTCACACCAGGCTTTATGTTTGACTCGGAGTTTATGTTTTCCCCTTAAAGTCTCGGGTGCTCAAAATTAATTTAAGTAGGCTGAGGGTTGAGGTATACAAGTTTCGTAGGATGATGAATAAAGCTGTCGAAGACGAGCAGGAGGCTGATGGATAGCTATTAGAAGTTGCTGTTTTGTTGCTTTATTTCCGCAATGTTGTATTATGCCAGTTATGGAAATATAGTACTATGGTCGACCAAGGGGGCATCATCATATGTTTCTCTTGGAGTATTTATGTATTAATTATATTTGATCTTTACTTGGGAAACGTTATGGGATTGTGTAATTTGAATATGGAACATATGTTTTGAAATGTAATGAAAAATGCTATTTTGAAATCTGTGATTTGTTTTATATTCAAGTGCTTCTGATATTATCGATACCATCAACAGCCGTATTTAGTCGCTGGAAGTTAATACTATAGATGGCTGCAGCATCTATAGCGCTTAGCAATGTGCCTCTAATTAGAGGATGTTACAAGTTGGTATCAAAGCATAGGTTTATGAAAAACTTTAACTAAAATGATTTTTTAAAACATAATCTTAAGGAATTAGAGTAAGATCGGGGTATGGGATAATTCTATAGTAGCGTACTTGTATTTGCTATATATAAGTATACGCTATATCTCTAGTTTCCTATCCCTCTTAGGCTATTCTTCTGTATCTCACGAGGCTTGAATATAGATATGGACAATAGAAGAGGAAGAGTTAACCTAGGAAGAGATAGCACTACCACAAATGGAAATGTTCGACCGAATGCAAGAAGGAACCAAGGCCAGGCTCAAGATGAAAATGTTGGTGCTGGAGTCCCACAAGTGGATATGGGAGCTATGTATCAGTTTTTCGTGAATATGATGCAAGTTGGAATTGCTGCTTGAGTAGTTGGAGGAAATGCTGGAGTAGGAGTTTAGGAAGCTTCGGTGGTCAACCATTATGCTAATTTGAGTAGAGACTATGCTAGGCTTGGAGGAAAGCCATTTGTTGGAACTGAAGATGCTATTGAGGTGGAGAACTGGTTGCTGCACTGCAAAAGGATATTTGCTGACTAGAGGCTCAATGATGAGCAGAAGAGGAGGCTTGCTTCGAGACAGCTTCAGGGAGCAGCTTTATTCTGGTGGAATAGTGTGATGGTTGGTGTGGATGAAGAGATGATGATATGGGTAGAATTTAAAAGGAGGTTCCAAGAGAGGTTTATGTCGGTGATGGCGCGGTCTATTTTGATTAGAAAGTTTGCTGAGCTAGAGCAAGGAGAAATGTCTATTTTGGAGTATGCTAGCAGGTTCGAAGAGTTGGCTAGATATGGTTATGCTACTGTTGATACAGTGATGAAAAGGAATGAGAAGTTTATCAGAGGTTTGAAGCCTGAGTTGGCCAGGGCTACCATAACTCATATTAGAGATCCTTGTGATGTGGTAGTGGAGATGGCGTTAAGACACGAAGAGATGCTTGCTTGTCAGGAGAAGAGTAAGGTGAAGGAGGTCCAGGTTGGGCAAAGTCAAAAGAGGAAGTTCTTTCATAAAAAGGGTGCTCAAAAGGGTGGAGCAGCGAAGAAGGGAAAGTCTGAGGTTGTTTGTTTCAAGTGCGACAAGAAGAGGCATTTCGCCAATGAGTGTCGTACTAGAAAGACAAAGGAAGTGATCAGGATGAAGAACATTAGATGATTCAACTGCGATCAAATTGGCCACTATAAGAATTAATGCTAAGAGCCCGCTAAGGATGGAACGGGCAAGGTGTATGCATTGGAGCCTGCTACTTCGAAGCCAACAGTGCAAGAGAAGGAAAAAGCAGTGTTGGGAGGTACACTTTAGATCCATGGTATGTCTGTTAGCGTTCTGTTTGATACCGGTGTATCACATTCTTTTATATCTTGATGTTTGGTAGATAAGCTTAACCTAGAACCCTCATATTTAGTTACTTCCTTAAGGGTTGCAAATCCAGTAGGAGGGTATGCGACACTTGGGATGAAGTGTGACCACTTTGAGTTTGATTTGTTAGGTCATACCTTTGTTTGCAATTTGCATGTGTTTGATTTTGTAAGGTTCGGAATTATTTTGGGTATGGATTGGTTAAGTAAGTATGATGCTAGAATATTGTGCCTTGATAGGAAAATATTGCTTAGACACTCTGGCTATAGTGATCAGATAGTTTATACCGTAGAAAATCCTAGTTGTAAGGTGAATGCTTTGTTGGGTGTTGTGGAGTTGGAAGATGAGTTGAATCGAGTTTTCGTGGTTAGAGAATTCGCGGATGTCTTCGAGCTAGTAGTAGGATTGCCACCGAAACAAGCCATTGAGTTTCGGATAGATTTGGTGCTTGGAGCAGAACCGATGAGTAGACCGCCAAGCCGAATGATACCTATAGAAATGAGGGAGTTGAAGGTGCAGTTGGTGGATTTGTAAGGCAAGAGTTTTATCAGACCGAGTAGTTCACTTTGGGGAGCATCCGCAGTGTTTGCTTAGAAGCCAGACAGATCGTTGAGGTTATGTATCGATTATCATAAGTTGAATGAGAAGACGATAAAGAATCGATATATGTTGCCTAGAATTGATGATTTGTTCGATCAGTTGAGTGGAGACAAGGTATTTTCTCGGTTGGATTTAGCAACAAATTTCCATCAGCTTAGAGTAGCAGAGGATAGTTTTCTTTTGACGACGTTTAGGACTCAATATGGATCGTACGAATGGTTAGTTATGCCGTTCGGACTAGCTAACGCGTCGGCACTCCTTATGGATTTGATGAACTGGATTTTCCGAGAGCACTTGGATAGGTTCGTGTTAGTTTTCATAGATGATATCTTGATATACTCTAGGGATGAGAAGGAGCATGAAGTTCATCTTAGAGTTGTGCTTGTGACACTGAGGCTGCATTTGCTGAAGGCGAAGTTTTCGAAGTGCCATTTCTGGAAGAGGGAAGTGAAGTTTGTTGGTCATGTAGTCTCAGAGAAAGGGTTGTCTATAGATCTGACTAAGATTAAAGCGGTGAATAATTGGAAGAGGCCCGAGACAGTGACTGAGATAAAAAGTTTTCTTGGATTGGTTGGATATTATCGGAGGTTTGTTATGGATTTCTCGAGGATAGCAACGCCGATGACCAAGCTAACGAGGAAGGATGTGAAGTTTGTATGGACCAATATGTGTGAGGAAGCATTCCAGAGCTTGAAACACTTATTGACCCATGCATTTGTGTTGGTTGTTTCGAAAGGGAATCAGGATTTGGTAGTTTATACGGATGCATGTGGAACTGGATTAGGAGCTGTGTTGATGCAGAGAGGTAAAGTGATTGCCTATACTTCTCGACAGCTTAGACCGCATGAGGTTAGATATCCAACGCATGATTTGGAATTAGCTGCACTGATTTTTGCTTTGAAGGTGTGGAGGCATTAACTTTTGGGAGAGCGATTTGAGCTATATACGGACATAAGTCATCGAAGTATTTGTTCTCTCAAAAGGAGCTGAACATGAGACAGCAAAGGTGGTTGGAGTTTATTGCTACTTATGATTTTGGTATTGAGTACACACCAGGAAAAGGTAATAAGCTGGCAGATGCACTTAGCAGGAAACACCATAATTTAGTATTGGCGATGATAGCTGAGTGGAAGGATTTGGAAGCATTGTCAGCTTGTAGGGTGCAGTGTAGATCTGAGGTTGGGTCTAGTGGAGAAAGCATTGTATTTTCTTATTTAGAAGTCCAGACGGTAATGATTGAGAAGATTGCTTCTAAACAGGAGGAGGATCCAGTTTTAGTTGAATGGATCAAAAAGTTAAGGGATGGAACGGAGAGTGATTAGTTGAAGGATTTCAGTCTTGACCAGAATGGAAGGTTAAGAAAAAAGGAAGGTTATGTTTTCCGAATGTGGGAGACATAAGGAAAGAAGTTTTGGAGGAATGCCATCGTTTGAAGTTCACTATTCATCCAGGAGGAACAAAGATGTATCTGGACATGAATAGAAGTTTCTTCTTGGAAGGCATGAACAGGGATGTTGGCTTATGGGTGAAGTAATGTTTGAACTGCCAACAGGTAAAGGTCGAGCATCAGAAGCCAAGTGGATTGCTTTAACCATTAGATATTCCAGTTTAGAAGTGGGATTCAATTTCTATGGATTTTATTGACGGGTTGCCAAGATCTAGTAGTGGAAATGAAAGTATATGGGTCATGGTGGATAGACTGACCAAGAGTGCCCATTTCATTCCAGTTAAGTCAACTAGGACAACATCTGTTTTGGCGAAGTTGTTTATGAAGAATGTGGTTAGACTGCATTGAATTCCTATTAGTATCGTTAGTGATAGAGATTCCTTGTTCACTAGTGAGTTCTAGAAGAGTATACAGGAGATTTTAGGAACCAAGCACAAGATGAGTACCGCTTACCATCCACAAACTGATGGGCAAACGGAAAGAGTTAACAAAATCTTGGTTGATTTGTTAAGAGCTTGTGTATGGATTTTGGGGGATCATGGGAAGACCATCTAAATTTAGTTAAGTTTTTATATAACAACAGTTATCAGGCTCGTATTGGGATGGCACCGTTTGAAGCTTTGTATGGAAGGCCATGCAAATCTCCCATTTGTTGGTTGGAGACCAAGGATAGGTTGGTTCTTGTTCCAGATTTAGTGAGAGAAGCTGCAGTGAAGATTGAGTTGATTCGAGCTAGAATGAAAGAGGCTTAGTTTAGGCAGAAGAGTTATGCAAATAGAAGAAGGAAAGACTTAGAGTTCCCAGTTGGAGATCATGTGTTAATTAAGGTGACACCGATGAAGGGTGTGATTAGATTCGGAAAATCGAGAAAGTTGGCACTGAGATTCATAGGACCATTTCTTATTATAGAGAGGATTGGGAAACTCGTATATATAATAGAGTTACCGAACAGCTTAGCAGGCGTCCATGATGTTTTCCATGTTTCTTATCTAAGAAAGTGCGTTAGGGACCCGGAGACCACTATAGCACCAACTATGTTAGAAAATTTAGTAGTGGAGTCGGGCTTGACTATAGTTAGAAAGCCGATTCATATAGTTGCGAGATATGAGAAGAGGCTAAGGAACAAGACAGTCAGATTAATTAAAGTCCAGTTGAGCAAGGATGAGAGAGACTGCACTTGGGAGACTGAGAATAGGATGAGAGATGCTTATCCTGATTTGTTTAATGGTATGTTTTACCTTTGATTGTTTAGATGTGTACCTTATCGTAATTTCGAGGACGCAATTCTTTAAGGAGGGGTGTCCGTAATACCCCGTATTTTTAGTAAATTATTTAGGACATTTAATTAGTTAAATTAAATAAAATAATGTAAGAAGATTAATGGATTGAGATTTGTGATTAATAGGGGTAGCCGTGCCATGTTAATGAGTAATTCAAAATGAGATAACATGAAATAAAATGGACAAAAGATAATAGAAAGGGTTAGGAAATAGGCAGTGGCAAAATAGGAACAAGGCAAATCCTTATACCCTAAACCCTTAATCCCCTTAACACTCATGTTCACTTCATTTTTCATAAATTAAAAATATAGAGCTAAGGCCAGCCACCATTAGGAAAAGCAAAGAAGAAGAATTCAAGAGGAAGAATCAAATCACTTAATCAAGAAAAAATCTAACATCCTTAATCACAAAGCTAAGGTGAATTATGGCTGCATCTCATTTTTCTAATTGTTTTCGGTTTTAAGGTTAATCCGAAATATTTTGCATGATTATGCCATGATTTTGAATGATTAAATGTTTATATATACATATTGATGACTTATGCTTCTTTATATAGATTTTATGATATGTTTTGATATGAAAACCCCATTAAACTACATCCAAATGCCTTGCGATTTTAGATATAGATCAAAAATAATATTTTAGAGATGGGTTTCAATTTTCATAATTTTCTGAATTTATATGGGTTTTATATTAATTTTCTAGTGAAGAAAATGATTATTTGGGTTTTAAATTATTTATTATTTATTTGGGCCTGAAATTTATATATGTTAGAAAACATATTGAGAATGATTTTCTGGAATTTTTGTAGAAGTGTTTTAATAAGATATATAAAATTATTTAAGGTACGGGACTTAATTTTTTTATATATTTGTAAAAGGAGAAGGGGTATTTTGTAAAATAAAATATATGTTTATTTCATAAATTTCGGCAGCACTTTTGAAAAAGAAGTTTAGTAACCAATGAGGATTTGACAAACATAGCAGGTTAGTTGAAAAGTGTTTCTCTTTTAAGTAAAAAGACAAATATTACATGCTTCTAGCATGTCTCGCCACTTTCGGCACCAGGGGTTCCGACCTAGGTGTTCCGCCACCATTGCATTCGAAACCAATGCACATGGTATCAATTTATTTGGTACGTAGCGTATTGGATAAAGGCGGAAGGTACTGGGTCGAAACGTTGGGTTCCGATGGGGTCGAAGCATGCCTTTGTTTTAAAATGAAATAGCGCATGCTTTGCTTTCGAATGGTTTACTTTTTATTGGGTTGGTTTCCGACCCGGTCAAATGTTTTCAAAGGAATGGTTTTGAATGAGTTGTGCTCTTTTGTTTTAAGTAATGCTTTCAAAAGGGCTGAAACACCTAACTGCCGCTTTTCTACTTTTGGAAGTCAATGTTTTCGGAAGGTATACTTCGTTTAAAACTTGGTCACTTCTCCAATGCTTTCGGAAGGGTGGTTTCGACACCATCACTTCTTTCTTAGGAATTTGTTTGAAAGAAAGGCTTTCAAATTAAATGGTTTTAAATGGCCCTTTTGCTCTGTTGAAGGTAGAACCCAAATGGTTTCGAAAGAGATGGTTTAAATGGTTTCGAAAGGTGTTTTCCCACATATTTCAAATAGAACCCAAGTGTTTCGAAAGGTTTGTGTTTATAAAGGTTTGATGCTTTCGAAAGGTTTTAAAGAATAGTTTTGAAGGGGTGGTTCCCCAAGGGTTTTGAAAGGTTTGAAGGGAAACGTTTTCCAAAGGTTTCGAAATGCAATGTTTAAAGGTTTTAAAAGAAAGATGTCTAAGGTTTTTAAAGCTTTCGAAAGGAAGGTTTTTCAATGGGTTCGAAAGGCTTCTATGAATGGTTTCAAAAGGAAGGTTTTGGCCTGGGTTAAATAAAGGGTTTACTTGGATTAGAAACAAGTACTTTCAATGGTTTCGAAAGGGATACTTTCAATGGATTCGAAAGGGGTACTTTCAAAGGCTTAAATGTTTTCATCAACTAAGACTTGGGTAAAGTATTTATATAACATAGCAAGTTGATTTTGAGTAAAACATAGAGTATATGTATTTTCCTTGTTTAAGTTTGATTTAAAGGTTTTTAATCAGTTTGAAAAGGTTTTCAAGGAAAATTTAAGGGAAAGTTTCCCTAAGTAAAATGACTCGGATATTAGAATACCAGGTGAGATTGGTATAGGGTAGCGCCCTATACATAAGCTATTAGACCCAGCTAATCTAGTCCAAAATTCCAGTGTGTATTGTCACAGGTAAGACAAAAATTATGATTACACACAAAAGGGAATATATACTTGTATACATATAGGTTATTGGTGAGCCCGCAAAACCATTAGGATCAGGTGACCCTGGGAGATGTTAAGTTAGGGACATACCGTCCAGAAGAGGTGTATTTAACAGATAGTTAAGGATAGACCGTCCAGAAGAGGAGTGTCTAAGATGCTAGATTATTTTTTTTATATTGTCTGGTAGGCCCGAGTCAGCCAAAGGTTAGTAGTTAGCCAAACAAAACTATAATGTTAGGACAGATAATTCATTTATTACCTGATATATATGTTTACATGATAATGCTATAAAATTTTAACCAGTTTTGGGTTGCAGGAAAAGGTTTGCAAAAGATATGTTTTGAAAGGACGTTAGTGAGGGGAAACCTGTTCTGCCAAGTAGCATGGTCTCGCTTAACATTAAATAACCGAGATGTATGGTATTATTCATACCAGGCTTTATGTCTAACTTGGAGTTTATGGTTTCCCCTTAAACTCTCGGGTGCTCAAAATTAATTTGAGTCGGCTGAGGGTTGAGATATACAGATATTAGTAGGATGACGAATAAAGTTGCTAAAGACGAGTAGGAGGCTGACGGATAGCTATTAGGAGTTGTTGTTTTGTTGTTTTATTTCCGTTGTATTGTATTATGCCAGTTATGGCAATATAGTACACTGGTCAACCAAGGGGACATCATCATATGTCGCTCTTGGAGTATTTATGTATTGATTATATTTGATCTTTACCTGGGAAACTTTATGGGATTGTGTAAATTGAATGTGGAACTTATGTTTTGAAATGTAATGAAAAATGTTGTTTTGAAATCTGTGATTTGTTTCATATTCAAGTGCTTCTGATATTATAGATGCCATCAACATAGCCGTATTTAGTCGTCGGAAGTTAATACTATAGATGGCTGCAGCATCTATAACGCTTAGGTTTGGGCCTCTAGATATAGGATGTTACAGATGATCGGTCAGTAACTCAAAATCTACACATTCTATCAACATGAAACTTGGAGTACAAGCTTAATACAACAAATGGAACACACCCTATGGATCTCATTCCAATTGGAGGAAGTTGGAGGGATCGGCATAACTCCCTTTGGAGGGATCGGCAGAAATCAGAATTCAAGCAACACTACTTCATGGAAAATGCGATATCTAACAAACCGTACATCGGAATTGTACGCAATTTAGGGAGCAAGTAGCTAACATCATGGGGCATCCCTGATAAGAATGGTAGCCTATTTGGATACACTAATAGGGATCGGTAACGATCCCTATTGTGGGCCCCAATGGGCCTGCAGATTTTTGGGTAGCCTAGTCTTGGTCTCCCGAACCTTCTACCAAAATTTCAGTCTGATCCGTGCACGTCTTCCCCTATAAGTACAACAAGCATTCGTCAGAAAAGGGATCCTACTTTCTCTACCGAGGCTCTGCCATATTTAATCTTCACTTTTGTACTAATGGATTCCAGCTAATCCAAACATTCTAGTAATCATAATCAAGTGGAAGATTAATGATTATAAGAAGTGGATGTAGGCCAAGACTGCCGAAC
Source organism: Allium fistulosum (assembly GCA_030737815.1). NCBI lineage: Eukaryota > Viridiplantae > Streptophyta > Magnoliopsida > Asparagales > Amaryllidaceae > Allium > Allium fistulosum. The sequence goes on along the minus strand of CM060901.1, from coordinate 534,884,563 downwards.
CACTTTAAAAATCTGTGTGTTCATTTATGATTTTTGCTCTATTTTAGTTTCATTCTTCATTTAATCTCTACAAGACTCTATTGGGTGGTGATACCCATTTTTGACGTCAACATTTTGGTGCTTTCACTGAGAATCAAATTCTCAACTTGATTGGATCTCATCATCTACTTGTGGATTCCCATATTCACGAGATAGACCCAACGTTCTGTCAATAAACTTCTTATTCTACTCAGATTTGAAGAAAATCTAAACGAAGCTGATAGCCATGATTAGAGGAACTAAGTCTATTTCCTATGTTTTTGAAGGACTTGATTATGCTAGTGTTCTTGTTTGGGTTTGTTCATGTGTTCATGTCCATTTGGAAGGGATCGGATTCACTTATGTATGCAAGTTATTAGGATCGGATGCTAAAATTTGCACTCAAGTTAGCCAAAATGGCTGATCCTCTCTCAAGGTCAAAATGGTCGACCCCTCTGTCTAGGCCAAAATGGCAGATCCCTCGAAATAGTTATTATCTCACCTTTTGGCAAGGCCGTGACACCAAGGACTTGACTAGAAACTAAAAACAATCCGTCCTGAAGATCGGTTATACATAGGTTCACAATGGATACAGGCAAATTTGGTCCGAGTCTGTATTGAGCTACAATTAGCATGGTACAACCAGCAAAGCTATGAAAGGCAATATTCCAAATTTCGGGTCAATCGGAGTTTGTATGCTCGAGTTATGGATCGATCAAAATCCATGTAGAAAATGTCAATTCGTATCCATCAAAGTCCATCCACCTTCATATCCATCCACTCCACAACCATCCCCTTCGTATCCATCAAACAACAACATCGATCATAATCTATATGTTCAATTCATATCGATCAACTACTTCCATCCATTTCGTATCAATCACCAAGGCATTGATATGAAATCAACAATCGGGTATCGATACGAAGTCTACAACCGAGTATCGATACGAAACCCATGATCGGGCATCGATACGAGAGCAATGGAAGTTCTTCGATACAAAGGACACAACTTAGGATTGATACGAAGGAGGTGGTCAAACCAAAGCAATCGGTCTGCAAGCATGAAAAATGGATCTCCGCGTAATTGCCGCTCCACGTCATCGATACGAAAGCATCGATACGCATGCTTCAGCCAAACTGCAAATCCAACCTTGGATTGATCATAACTCAAAATCTACAACTCCAAATGCTATGAAATTTTCACAGGAGCTTTCTTACCACCTCAAGAATGCCTCTGATCGATCGCAGCCCAAATGGACACAATCTTGATTGATACGAAAATGATGGGGATCGATCCCAATCGATCCCAAATGACTTTTTGACTTACACCTATAAATAGCACCCCTACGCCTATAGAAAAAGGACTTTTTGACTCTGCTACGCCGTTAGTCTACCACAACTCCATTCTAACTTGAGTGTTAGAGTGTTGTATTGTTGTAATCATTCGTCATTCATCAGTAAACAGCAAACCATTCAAAGTGAACGTAGGCTACAACGCCGAACCACTATAATTTTTTATCTTTTCTATTTATGCATGCTTTTATTGTTGTGATTGTTAGACTAGCCTCTTTTTCCATTTAACTTCTTCATTTTAATCTCTTCAATCACATCTGAAGAGTGTTATGCCCAATTTTGGTACAAACACTTTGGTGCTTTTATTGAGAAAATTCCGTTTTTCTCTGATTCAGTGGATCTACTGCCATTGTTGGATTGCTAAAATCTAAGAAGGAGATCCAGATCTGTCTTCCAGTAGTTCCTTCCATTCTATTCAGATTACTCCAGATCTAGGAAAAAGAGCTACATCAATCATGGTGCATACTACTAGAACTGCTTCAAAAGTTGTAGATCCAGAAGAAAGGGATAGGAAAAATCCCACGCAGCTGACCACAGCAGGCCATACATTAGCTGGAGCTCCAGATCCACAAGGCCCTGTGGCTAGGGAGAAGTTCCAGACCCTCATGCAAGAGCTTACTCAGAGCCGTCAAGAGCTCACTCAGCAGATCCATGCTAACACGGAGCTCGCAAACCAGCTGAATGAAGAAAGGCGGAGGAGATCTAAAAGGGATCATGTCTCTCATTCCTCAATCGAAAGCTCGGCTTCATCTGACTTCAACCATAGATCTACACGCCGTCGGCTGGAAACTATGCAGAAGCCTCCAAGAATCAGCATGTCATGAATCTCGAATAGGTCAGGATTGGTCCTTCTACAAGGCACCAAGCTGGACCCTCCTCTCGAGGAGGGACGCTTCCTTATCACACCACTCATGACCACGCAGTTGCTACCGCTATAGATCTGGAAGCCGAGATCCAAAACCAACCAGATCCAGCCCTTCGTCAACACGTTCATGCAAAAGACCCTCACTTCCCTGAAGATCGGGAGCCAAGGAGGCGAGGAATGGACCGTAGACAGCGATTGAACCGTCCCCGTAACACGAAACCCGACTGCGCTTTGGCCCCGAACATCCATATGCTTGACATTCCAACCATGATATGCCAAATGATCAGAGAAAGTCAAGGCCTTACAAACGATGATTGGGGAATCTCCTGAAGTCATACTCCATTCAACGATGACATCCTTTATCCAGAGCCACCTCGTTGATTCAGGATGCCAACTCTGCTAGTGTATGTAGGAAATTCGAATCCTAACCAACATAACTTGAAGTATGAATGGCTCATGAACGCCGCTCGGCCTGACGATGCAGTTAAGTGTAGAAGTTTTTCTATCTCTTTGGGAGGCATTGCAACTATGTGGTTCACTCGATTACCACCCAGATCCATCTCATGTTTTGATCAATTGGTTACTAAGTTTGTTGAGCAGTCCGTATGCATGCTACTAGACCGAAGGATGTCAATACCTTGTCCAACGTTACTCAAGCTCCAGGAGAGACTCTTATATGATATCTAGAAAGGTTCCATGCTGCTTGTGCTGAGGTCAGCAACCCCAATGATATTTCTGTTTTGATGGCATTGACTAAAGGGATCGATCTCGATTCCGAGTTCGGTGATTGGTTAGCTGGGAAACCCCCTGCTTCGTTGGATCGTTTCTATGCTAAGTCGGCCCAGTTCTTGAAGAGAGAAGACGCTAGACGATCTAGGAAGCAGGATGATGCGGGGCCCGGTGGTGAAGGAATTCAAAGTAATGTTGCTGCGAAACAGACTGGTGAGAACTCCAGTAATGTGCAGTTGAATATTAGGAATCAACAAGGTCAACTGATGGGTAACGGAGGTCCGAGAAAGAAGAGAGACCCAAATCGCCGACCGAGACACGGAGCTCCCATGTTCGATCAATATACTCCCCTAAACACATTGCTGGAGAATGTTTACCTTTAGACTTGTAATACCGAACAGTATAAGGAGCCCGCTCCGAAACCATCATCTGAGAAACAAATTCAAACCGGGAAATTCTGTAGATTCCACGATTGCTACGGCCATAACACTAATGTGTGCCATCATTTACAAGACATCATCGAGAAGTTGATTAGAGAGAGAAAGTTAGAACAGTTTGTTCAGGCTCCGCAAGATAGAGGTGTGGCCCATCTAATCCAAATCAAGGTCAAGGACAAGTTAAGCCTGAAGAACCCGTGCATACTGGCGGGAGGTTGGTAATAAACACTATAAGCGGTGGTCCTCATCCGACTGATCAGAGCTGGAAGGAAATGGAGTCATATGTCAGTTCGATTAGGCATGTGGACTTTGAATGATGTAGTAATGTTGATGATGGGGCCCCGGCAAAACAACAGAGGACGATGACAGACGACATCGTTTTCAGGACCAAGATGCTGACAAAGTCGAGGCCCCTACTATTGATCCATTGGTTATTTCGGCTCAGGTAGGTCCTGCTTGGATGAAAAGGATCCTGGTTGACAGCGGAAGTTCTGTGAACATTCTTTTCAAATGCGCTTATGACCAAATGAGAATGGAGGCAAAAGATCTAAAACCATGTCAATCATGTATTCATGGTTTTAATGGAAGTGCAACCATACCAGCTGGCATGGTAGAATTACCCGTTGAATTGGGTATTGGAGATTGCCAGAGAGTTCGAATGCTGTAGTTTGTTGTGTTAGACATTCATTCCCCCTACAATGCTTTCTTGGGCCGGCCGGCCCTCGCAGAATTCAGGGCAGCAATTGCCTCATGGTGTTTAACTCTGAAGTTCCCCACTGATAACGGGGTTGGAGTAGTACATGGTCATCAGGCAGGTAGATGCGCCTGTTATGTTGCTAAGCTACGTGATGCGCAGTGCAAGGAGAAAGGAAAGGGCATAGAGGAATCTCTCTGCGTCCGTTTTTTAGATAATTGACAGCTAACGCCTGGGCATAGGCCCGGGTGCCACAACCAGTTCCTTAAAGATCTTATTCCTAGAGATAATAACGATGAGGAGGAAGTTAAAGACTCCCAGGCTTACCCGGCAGAGTTGACGATCGATGTTCCGATCTACGATGACGACGATTCCAGAACGGTAAAGGTCAGATCTCAACTTAGCCACCATATGAGATAGGAATTGGTTAATTTTCTCCAGGCAAACCTTGATGTGTTTGCTTGGACTCATTCAGACATGTGCGGAATCTCGCCGAATATCGCGAGCCATGCATTAAATATTGACCCAGGGCACGTCCCAGTCAAACAAAAAAGGCGTGGTATGGATCCAGAGAGATCTACCGCCCTGAAGGAAGAAGTAAATAAACTCAAGTCGAATTGGTTTATTCGTGGTGCTTTATACCTGGAATGGGTATCTAATCCAGTGCTTGTCAAAAAGTCAAATGGGAAATGGCGAACATGTATGGACTACTCAGATTTGAATAAAGCCAGCCCTAAAGATAGTTTCCCTCTTCCAAGAATTGATCAACTGGTGGATTCAACAGCCGGATACGAGCTCTTATCTTTCATGGACGCGTATTCCGGCTACAATCAAATACCGATGCATCTACCTGATCAGGAACATACTAGCTTCGTCATCGATCTGGGACTCTATTGCTACAAAGTGATGCCATTCGGACTTAAGAACACTAGGGCAACTTATCAAAGCCTCATGAACCGAATGTTCGCTAACTAGATCGGAAATACCATGGAGGTGTACATGGATGACATGCTCGTGAAGTCCCGACTGTCCATCAACCATGTTAGAGATTTGGAAACGATGTTAACATACTCCGATAGTACAAAATGAAGCTCAATCCGTTGAAGTGTCATTTCGGAGTTGCATCAGGAAAATTCCTTGGATTCATCATCAACGCCAGAGGAATTGAAGCCAATCCTAAGAAAATCTAGATGATTCGGAATCTCGAAACTCCCAGAACCATAAAGCAAGTGCAAAGCCTCAATGGGAAGGTGGCAGCCTTAAGCAGGTTCATCTCCAAATCTACAAACAAGTGCATCCCTTTCTTCGATCTGATTAGAAAAGGAAAGCGGAATTTTGAATGGATAAAGGTGTGTGAAGGCACATTCCAAGCACTAGTTCATCATCTGACGACACCTCCCATTTTGTCGAAGCCGGTTGATCGTGAGAAATTATACATCTATCTGGCGGTTTCAGCAAACGCGATCAGTGCTGCGCTAATTCGGGAAGAGGATCGGATCCAACGACCGGTCTATTATATCAGCAAGAGATTGACATGAGCAGAAAGAAACTACCCAAAGGTGGAAAAGCTGGTTTATCATCTCATCATAGCCTCGAGAAAGCTCCGTCCATATTTCCAGGCTCACCTAATCACGGTCTACACCGACCAGCTGTTATGACAGATCCTAACACGACCTGAGATGTCTAGTAGATTGCTCAAGTGGAACATTGAGTTGAGTCAATTTGATATCACTTACACACCGAGGCGAGCCATCCAAGGACAAGTTCTGGCGGATTTCATAGCCAAATTCACCATACCAGAAGACTTGCCTGAAGCCAGTGAATCTCCTAAGCATGTGTGGAAGCTATACACCGATGGTGCATCAAACGATCGTTGCTCAAGTGCTGTAGTGGTACCCAAAACCTCGGAAGGCCGATCCATATGCTATGCTTTGAAGTTTGACTTCCACACAACTAACAACGAAGCCGAGTACGAAGCTTTACAAGCTGGACTTAGGCTTGCCAGAGACTTGGGCATTATTGTTGTGGAGATTTATTGTGACTCGCAATTGGTCGTGTGCCAGGTTCGGGAAGAGTATCAAGCAAGAGACCGGAGATTGGCCACATACCTCACTCGGGTTCAGGAAATGTTGAATCAGTTTGACTATTATGCTATCCACTACATACCCCGAGAGAAAAATCAGAAAGCCGATTCTTTAGCGAAACTGGCAAGCAGTGGCGAAGCACAACAAATGGGACTCGTCCCTGTTGAGACACTTACTGCTCCGAGTATCAATCAAATGGAGACAGACTGGGTGCACGAGGCAACATCCGAGAAGGAGTCGTGGATGAACCCATTCAGAAATTATCTTGAGCACGGAGCATTGCCCGAACGCAGAAGTGAGAAAAGACAAGTTCTCTGAAAAGCTTCACGGTTTGTTATCTAGAATGGAGTCTTGTATAGGAGAGGGTATTATGTTCCTTTACTCCGGTGTATCGCCCACGATGAGATCAAATGAGTGTTACACGATGTGCATGAGGGGGAGTGTGGCGACCACACCGGGGGGCAAGCACTTGCAAAAAAGTTACTCAGATATGGGTATTGCTAGCCAACCGTGAATCGAGATGCATCAGATTATGCCAAGAAATGTGATAGGTGCCAGAAACATGCCAGAATTCCAAGAGCCCCGCCTGCAGAAATTACTCAAATGGTCAGTCCATGGTCGTTCGCCACATGAGGTATTGATATAATAGGGTCTCTACCCTTAGCCAAGGGTGGTGCGAAGTACGCCATCGTTGCAGTTGACTACTTCACTAAATGGGCGGAAGCTGAGCCCCTTGCCACTATCATGATGAAGAAAGTAATCGACTTTGTTGTGCACAACATCATTTGTCGCTTTGGCCTCCCACACACCATCATAATTGATAATGGTACCCAATTAGATAGTGTCGAGTTCAAAGATTTCTGTTAATGCTACCGCATCCAGAAGAAGTTCTCAACGGTAGCTCACCCTCAAGGAAATGGATAAGTTGAAGCTGTCAACAAAGTTACCAAGTCTATTCTGAAGAAACGACTGGAGAAGGCTAGAGGCAAATGGGTCGATGAACTTCCCTGGCCCTATGGGCATATCGAACTACCCAAGAGTCCGCGACCGGACACACTCCGTTTGCACTTTCCTATGGCTCTAAAGTCGTTATTCCTGTCGAGCTAGAAGTACCTTCTCATCGTTTGACCTATTATGATCCAAAGACGAACGCCGTCTTGCTTGCAGAATCTCTGGATTTATTGGATGAGAAGCGTGAAGAGGCTGATTTGAGGGCAGCCGCACACCGTAGTCGAGTCGCCCGATTATACAACGCTAAGGTTCGACCCGGAACCTTCGAAGTTGGCAGTCTCATACTTAAGAGAATTTATCCGATCCCTTCACACATGAAACCGACATGGGAAGGACCGTATGTCATTGAACAGAGACTTGGAGATGACACATTCAAACTATCAACTATTGACGGTCTCACTTTACCAAGGGCATGGAACAGCGAGAGTCTCCATTGCTATTACAATCTGGCGTATTATTACTGATTTCCTCAATAGGATTCATTTTAGTCTGCTTTTCCTCTTAAACTTGTTTATGCATTTTTTGAATTTGAACTTGTAATAAGGCAACTGACTTTGCCGTACTTTCTTATTTCAACAATAAAATGCAGACTCAACAAGCCAGAGTGGAAATTCTTAAAATGCATCATGTGACCGTCACAATGTACGAAGAGCTAAGTCCCATCATACGGTGGGACTCGTTCAAATAGGGAGTGATCGTGATCCGACCGGTCACTCGCTAAGTGAAACCTCAAGCTCAGTGGCAAGCAAAGATAAAGTCAAGAAGGATTGAAACACGACAATCCTCCAACGAACTCCAGCTCCTAGAGTGCGAGCTGAAGTACAAAACCCCAAAATTCGGGCTCGAGGAGGATGGATCCGTCCATCCACGACCTCGCCTTCATTCTTCCATGTTCGAAGAGGATGGATCCGTCCATCTACGACTTTGCTTGCCAAATCAAGGTGGATGTGATCCGACTAGCCACAACCTTGATCAACTCCAGATTTCTAGAGTGCGAACTGGAGTATAAACATAAAAAGGGTGTGACTGTCCACCCATCAACCAACTTTGGTCTCGAGAGCGCGGACCGGAGTATAAACACTAAACGGGTGTGATCGACCGCCCATGAAACAACTATTTCCCCAAAGTGCGGATATAATCCTAAATATTAGATGGGTGTGACTGATCACCCATCAAAACTAACTTTGGCCCCGAGAGCGCGGACAAGAGTATAAGCATTAAATGGGCGTGACCGACCGCCCGTAGATTAACTCATGTCCCCGGCGCATGGATATGATTCCAAATACTTGAACGGGTGTGACCGACCGCCCATAAATTAACTTATGTCCCAGAGTTCGGATATAATTCCAAGCATTATGCAGGTGTGACCGACCGCCGGCATACAAGTTCAATCCCCAGAGTGCGGATGCAAATACAATCAAACAAGCGAGTGTGATCCGACCACTCAAACTCATTTCACTTTAACTTTGTTCCGACTTAGTTAAATTAAAATTAGCAAAGGCGGAGAACGACTGCCGAATGACTACTTCGATTCTCCCCAGGACTGGGGGCATAACTCAAGTACCGGCCACTGACTGAGACATCACAACGTTGGGACTCGGCTCGACGTTTGATTATGACCCGAAGCCATGACTGTAGGACTTAGAAACCGGACTCAAGTTCGACTTAGAAACTAAAGCCTTACAAGTACATTGAATGGAAACGCGAGTGCTGAAATACTTAAACAAATGAACACAGAGTTATGCTGAAAAAACGAAATGAAGTTTTATTTCCACTATTCTTTGAAAAAGATAATACAAAAAACTTATTTGAAGAATTCCTATAAGCAAGGGCCGAACTCGCATCTATACATGGCTTACAAAAAGCAAAAGAGAATCCTGTTCCTGCTATCTACAAAAAGAAAATGCAAAAGTGCAAGTCTACGCCTTTGAGTTTTTATCCATCTTGCTCTTCTTTGGCATAGACCCGCTTGTACTACCACCGGGGGAACTGAAGCAGTTTCCTCCTCGGAACTCACGGGGACCGCAATATCCCCCATGTGCGGAACTAGAGGAATGGGGGCACTCTCAATGTTAGAAGAAGTGGGCGTGCTAGTATCGATTATAGTGCCACCCGGAGAAACAATAAGCATAGGGATCAGACCAGGACTAGCCATGCCTCCACCAACCCTGCAAGCCTGCTCGGCTTGCTCCATCTTGGTTTTTGATCTCCTCCATTATTTACTCAGCCCGGTCTGCGCAAACACTCATCGGAATGCTACTAATGGGGCCCGAGGAGCCCGTAATGATCACGTCTTCATCTATGACGAAATGCATTTCGATATTCGGGTCACTTTGATGACTGAGGAGTGCTTCCAGCATTTGTTCGTCGAGCACGCAGCTACTTTCATGCAACTCCCCAACTGATGTAGCGACCATTGTAGTTGTAGCGACCATTGTAGTTGTGATGCAGGAGGATCGACTGATGCAGAATCTAGAACTGAATAAAGATAGGAGAAAATATTAGTGGCATCCTCTGACAGTGCTCCTACATTTGGATAAATGGGAGAAGTTTTCAGAATAGCTTCCTCAGGTTGACTCATGTGCTGGGCTGATGTGCCTTCAGATCCGCGTTCATGTATCGGAGATAGGTGCGGCTTATCAAGGTCGTATCCCGGTACAGCCGGAGGATCAATAGAAGAGGTGGGATCAGATTGAGAGACTAGGAGCGCCTCGAAACCTACTTCATGATGCTCGACTCTAGATCCTTCTCCAGTGTCCGAATACTTAGCAACCAACTTTTCTTTTTCAAGGGCGACGATAGGGTCGTGGAGGACTTTCGGTTCATCTTCGACAAGTATTTGAGCTTCCAGTTCGAACTCATCAACAGTTGTGGTATTTTGGATCACCTTTTCGTCATCCACCAAGCGGCTTCAGGCCTTGTATAATTGGTAGGGGTAATCTTTGCCAAGTCAGTTTAAGTTGTGTTTTCTCAAGACGTTGGCATTGTATGTAACCAGGAGATCTTCGAATTCATTCTCCATCCTGGCCTCCACCGCTTTAATTTCATTCTCAATTCTGGCCTCGGCTTCCTGAGCCTTTAAATTCGCCGCATCCCTTTCATCCTTGAGCACCACCGTCTATTCACATGCCTCATGGGCGGCTTTATTGGCCTCGTCTTTTTCCTTGATGGCCTCGGCTAGCTTTGCCCTTAGCTCCTTAACCTCTTTTCATGCGGAGTCTCTTTCCTGAGTAATGACAGTGTTGTGGTGGCCCATCTCTTGTACCAGGTCCATGTGAGTTTTTCGCATGTTTTCCATGGACTACCTGGCCTCTTCGGCTCTCTGGTCGGCTTCTATCTCCGACTTCCTTGAAGATTCAACTTCATTATTAAGCACTCCTATTATTCTGTCTTTATGAGCAAAGTCGGCCTCCATTTTCTCAATTATTTTGGCCCGCTCAAAAGCTACCGCCGAAGCCTTTTCTGTAGTTTTAACTCACTCCCGGTACGGCTGTACACGTCGTGCACGTAATCTTGTACCAGTCTTTCTGCATCGTTCGGGATTCTCTTTAATTTGGGGGAAAGTTGAAGCCATCGAAATAGATAGTTGGAAATTCTATCTTTAACTTAGCAATTCGAATGGCTCCCTCCCCGTGGGCTCGATAGCAGCTTGCTTTGTAACGATGGTAGTTTCCGTTTCAGTTCTACGGCGTTGATCCCCGAACTTCGAAGTATGAGGAGGCGCCCCGTTCAGTGATTATGACTCCAAGAGATCTCCTTCCTCCTTGCCTTATCGGAACCACTTTGGGAACTCCTGTTAATCCAATGCTTTGGCCTCTCTCTATGAGCCCCACGACGATCAAATTTTCATCGGTAAGAACTTCATCGATTTCTCTGAGCTCAGTTGGCACCGATTGGAGAGTTCTCACTATCTCCTTGAATTGCGCTCCTTCGGGCCGGGGAATCGAAGCTAAAAAACGCAGTGTTAGACTCAACATCGACTTATACTATCCAGTTAATTGACGAAGAAGTTGGAACACTTACGTCTAATTAGCCACCGTCTAGCAAATCCTGGTGAGCATCGAATGAAGAACAATTCGGTCTTGAAATAGCTTAAATTGCTCCTAGCCCCTGCCACTACTTGGCAGTTTCTAACTGCTTCTAAAAAGGTGAACGAAGGGTTATCCCCACGACTCTTGACGTTGAATAGATATCTGATTTCCTCAATGGTTGGGGGTCGTAAAAGATGTTCCATGAAGATAATATACAAGCTGTTGAGCAAAGCATATCCGTTCAGATGCAATTGAGAAGGCGCAATCTTCAAAAAGAATAGCACATCCCAGATAAATTGATTGAACGGGGGCAATGTTTCGGCTATACAGATGAACCTATTGCAAGCAGTATACCCTTCTAGGGGATTGTGGGCTCTATCTTCCGCCCTCAGTAACAAAACATCTTCTAGAGATAGACCATGTCTGAGGCAGATTCTTCCTAGCATATCTTCGGAGATTTTAGAACGTACTGAATTCTCCGGATTTAAAGCTAACACTACACCCTACAGTTCATCTGGGGCAGGACTGACTACATCTACCGCGATGTCTGGCACTTTGATTCTAGGAAGTGGAGGACTCTAAATATCATGCGGCTTGGAGCACCGAGATCCATAGCTATCGAACTCAGTAAAAATCATCATTAGATGACAATAAACCCATGTTCCCTCTGGTGTGAAGTGAATGATGTGTTGTGTAGTGCAGTGCTACATAATACTTTAAAATTCTACAAGTTCGAAAGATGGTAAAACGATAAGACTTCGAGATTCGTCCGGAGTGACTGTCATCGCTGACTGTCTCAATTGTGGCATCCTGACTTCGAAGAATGATCCGTATTAAAGTTCATTATGTTTGTCAAAGTACAGTTCCATCGACGAGCTTTGAAGAATAGTCAAATATGCAGTTTGTTGGTCAAGTCCATTTATGCAAGGCAAAAGCATGTCGGAGTCAAGTGTTCGAATATGCAAAAGGCTATGTTTCGTATCCATTAAAGTTCAACTTGGATCATCCCTCAAAATCCCGACTTCGTATCGATCCTAGAGTTGAGGTTTCGATCGATCGGTTCATAGGTCGCTGCATTTCGTATCGATCCCAAAGCCCTAGCTTCATATCGATCACCCCAAGCATTGATGCTATTCGTATTGATCCAAAGACCCTGACTTCAGATCGATCACCATGCCTCCTCCATCGGTACGAATCACTTCACCTTGGATCGAACAGCAAACCACTTCATCTACAAGCTACTCCACATTATCTCAGATCGATCCCTGCCTCATATCGATACGAGTGACTCCACCACCTCAATCAAACGCTCTTCTTCTTCTCCAACCCTCCAAGGCTCCATTACTACCTCCTCGACCTCACTCCAACCCAATCCCGACATCGACGACGCCGGAATCGGCCACGACCTTGGACTAAACGACACCAAGACTCGAGTCTCATCATTTAAAGTCGATTTAATCAATTAATTACCTAAGTTTGAAGGAATTAGATCAAAGGGTAATGGGTAAAAAACTGGTTGTGTGAAGATGAAGGCGTTGCAATTCTTTTTCTCGTGTTTTCAATCGATACGAAGGAAGGTAAAAGACAAGGGCAGGTAGAAATTTTGTCTAAGTACAAAATCCTTTTATATGGGTTCGTATTCAAGAGAATAAATGTTTCGTATCCCAATGGCAAGAACCGGTTGAAGCGGTCAAAGTGTTATTGATACGAAATGGATGGAGTACAAACATACCTGGAACGATCACTTCCATCGATACGAAGACATAGCTTCGTATCCATCAAATCAAAGCGATCCAGAGATTAGCACTTCGTATCCATCAATGACCAACTATCTATTTCCTATCCATCGATACGAAGCTCATCGATATGAAGGTCACTACACGATCGTATATGAGCCACTCAACTCCATCGATACGAAACATCTATTTCGTATCCATCTGATCGAAGACCCAAAACTTCATATCCATCGACACGAAGCACCCCAAGAGACGATCTGGTTCGTATCGATAGCCATCAATACGAAGCTTACATCCAAACATCTCAGATCGATCCAGGAGAGGATCGATACGAAGGAGTGGATTAAAACAACCATCAATCGCTATTGCAACTCGAATTTCACATCGATTCAGGAGAGGATCGATACGAAACTCAATCAAAAGAACTTGACAACGACCCGTGAATGTGTAAACGCAAACATGAGTTAGGTTAACATACGTGCATGTATGACAAACTAACATTCGATTTTCAAAATTAACAGGAATTGAATGCTTACCTGATGAAAATCAGAACAGTGAGCAACAAATTGCTAGCACTCAACCTCCAGTTACGACAAAACACTACATGATCATTGGCAGTCGACAATTCAACATTTATATTACTAGAAATCAATCAAAGGTTACATCTCTTGACAAAAAGATAACAGCTATTCAACAAATCGGATAGAACTTTTTCAGAATAAAGAATGCAGCTTTTCAAAGCACGTCATGTTCACACAGGACGTACTTTGGAGGGCAAATGTTATCCCACCTTTTGGCAAGACCGTGACACCAAGGACTTGACTAGAAACAAAAGACAATCCGTCCTGAAGATCGGTTATACACAGGTTAACAATGGATACCGGCAAATTTGGTCCAAGTCTGGATCGAGCTACAATTAGCATGGTATGACCAGCAAAGCTATGAAAGCCAATATTCCAAATTTCGGATCTATCTGAGTTCGTATGCTCAAGTTATGGATCGATCAAAATCCATGTAGAAAATGTCAGTCTGTATCCATCAAAGTCCATACACCTTCATATCCATCCACTCCACAACCATCCCCTTCCTATCCATCAAACAACAACATCGAACATAATCTACATGTTCAATTCATATCGATCAACCACTTCCATCCATTTTGTATCGATCACCCAAACATCGATATGAAATCAACAATCAGACATCGATACGAAACCCATGACCCGGCTTCGATACGAAACCCATGACCCGGCATCGATACGAGAGCAATGGAAGTTCATCGATACGAAGGACACAACCTAGGATCGATACAAAGGAGGTGGTCTAACCAAAGGAATCGGTCTGCAAGCATGAAAAATGGATCTTTGTGTAATTATCGTTCTACGTCATCGATACGAAAGGCATCGATACGAAAGCATCAACGCGCATGCTTTAGCCAAACTGAAAATCCAACCTTGGATTGATCATAACTCAAAATCTACAAGTCCAAATGCTAAGAAATTTTCACAGGAGTTTGCTTACCATCTCAAGAATGCCTCTGATCGATCGCAGTCCAAATGGACACAATCTTGATCGATACAAAAATGATGGGGATCGATCCCAATCGATCCCAAATGACCCCTGATCGATCTGGTGGGCCCACCCACGTGTGAGAAGGAGTATTCCAAGTTCAGGGGTAGATATTTCAAACCTACACCTTTAAATAGCACCTCTACGCCTAAAGAAAAAGGACTTTTTGACTCTGCTACGCCGTTACTCTACCACAACTCTATTGTAACTTGAGTGTTAGAGTGTTGTACTATTGTAATCAGTTGTCAATCATCAATAAACAGAAAAACATTCAAAGTGGACATAGGCTACAACGCCGAACCACTATAATTTCTTGTCTTTTTCTATTTCTGCATGCTTTTATTGAGGTGATTGTTTGATTGGCCTCCTTTTCCATTTAACTTCTTCATTTTAATCTCTTTAATCACATCCGAAGAGTATTGTGCCTAATTTTGGTACAAACAGTAATCGATCCCTTTGTCAAAGCCAAAAATGTTGATCCCTCTCTTAAGGCCAAAATGGTCGATCGCTCAAAAAAGCAGATCCCTCTGTCAAGGCCAAAATGGCGAATCCCTCTCTTAAGGCCAAAATGGCCGACCCCTCCATACCTACTACCGATCCCTATTTACATGTACATGCTCAATACCGATCCCTCCAAAGATGTCATTACCGATCCCTCCGAAGCATAAATACCAATCCCTTTGAAGACGTCAATGCCAATCCCTCTGAAATAGCTATACTGGTCCCTCCATATGACTAATCCCTCATATGACCGATCCCTTCATATTACTGATCCCTTATATGACCGATCCCTTGATATGACTGATCCCTTTCTTATAGCAAACTATCGATCCCTATACCCAAAAAAATATGGATCGGGTATGATCCATTCTTTTAAAAAATTATGAATCGGGTACGATCCATTTTTAAAAAAAATAGCTCTAAATTTTTTTCTTTAGTGCCTCCACATTCTTGATTCGTAACTCAACTTAAAAATGGTACATTATATCCACTTCCCTTACGTCCTATGACTGACCGAGGCATAGGGGATCAAGCGGCAGCTACTGAATTGCAACCAAGAAATGGACAAGAAACTGCTACTCTAACGGTGCTCCCAAAGGCTGGAGAACCAAGACAATATGACATAAACTAGGATCGATTACCGGGTCAAGCTCCCAGGGTAGATTGCAATTGCCCTCAACTTACTAGTTTACAAACACCTGACTTGGCAGCTATGGTACGACGGCTTGTGAGAGAGAGAGAAAGAGCCAAGACCAGACTGGCGATGATCGGAGCATCCCCCTATAAGAACCCGTTCACGGAAGTTATTCTATGAGCAGAATATCCAAGGAGATTCAACATACCGACCATGCCGGCCTACTCTGGAAATACAGACCCCCGGTAGCATCTCATGAAATATGAGCGGTACATGGATTCCGCTAGAGCGACGAACGCCATAAAATGCAGATGCTTTCCTATATTCCTTAAAGGAGTAGCGATCATATGGTTTACTCGATTATCGCCCAGGTCCATTTCCTCATTCGACTAACCGGCTTAGAAGTTTGCCAAGCAATTCAGAATTCATGTGGATCGCCCTAAGGATGCGACATTGAGGCCTCCGAGATTGAGGCCTTAGATGAGGACTCAGATTCTAGGAGACGACCTAGAATCGCAAAATTCGACTCATATACTCCTTTGAACGATTCAATCGACATATATTTGGAGACTCACGACTCGGAGCAATACTAGAAACCAGCCTCAAGAGAGTCCAACGAAACCCAGAAGATGTCCGGAAAATTTTGTATATTTCAAGATACATACGGTCATAACACTGGTGATTGTTGACACCTCCGAGATGTGATTGGAAAGCTGATCCGGAAAGGAAAGTTTCAACAATATGTGCAAGCCTCATAGAATGGAAGGCAGGGAACATCCAATGCCTATCAATAAAGAACTTTGATTATCAATCGAATCGATAACGGTCGACATCCCGCTACAAGGAGCTAGGGGCAAAGTGGAATAGCGAGCACACGACGCAGCTTCACTTATCAATAAGATTTATTTCAATTTCAATTATGCTTCAAACTATGACCAATTTGAATTAAACAACTTGCATATGATGCAGGTAACCAAGTACCTAGAGTTGGGCACCAACCAACCTCCATTGACCATGATCAGACCTTTGAAGCATCACAAGACGAGCATAATTTAGCTGCTCATCAGCTACCAGTTGCCCCCAACTTGGGAAAAGGACTTGAAATGGAAAGTATATGTGACTCAACCATCCACTTCCTACTCCGTGCTTCAATTCTAACAGAACATTTATGCCTTACTTAGAGCCCGACAAGGTCAGAATCTAATATAAAGTGGACACGACTAACCGTCCACTCATCAACCTCCATACTTGACTTGGATACCAAAGAAAGACTTGGAGTGGATGTGACCCAACCATCCACTCCCCTGCTCATATTTGAAGTTTTCCAAAATACTCATGCCTCTCCTGAAGCTCAGCATGACCGAGGTACAACTAAAGTGGACGTGATTTGACCGTCCACACGTTAACTCCTGCCTTGGACACCGAAGGCAATTCGAAAGCTTGACTTAAAGTAGGTGCGATTGACTGCTTACTCACTCACCACCGCCCTCAACATGTGGACACGATTGCAGCTTGAGGTGGAGTGACTTGATCGTCCACCCAAAAACTCTCTCCCTCAACTTGCTGGGAGGAGTATGAAGCAAAATGATGGACGCGGTTCGACCGTCCATTTACCAACTCTGGTCCCCAGAGCGCGGACTAGAGTATAAACATCAAATGGGTATGACTGACACCCATCATAAAACTCTGGTCCCTAGAGTGCGAACCGGAGTATAAATATCAAACGGGTGTGATCGACCACCCATCATAAAACTCTGGTCCCCGTAGTGCGGATCGGAGTATAAACACAAAAGGATGGATGGTGTTCGACCGTCCATCAATCAACTCTGGTTCCCAGAGCACAGACCGGAGTATAAACATCAAACGGGTGTGACTGACCACCCATCATAAAACTCTGGTCATCGAAGTGAAGATCGGAGTATAAACACAAAAGGATGGACGCGGTTCGACTGTCCATCGATTAACTCTAGTTTCCAGAGCGCGGACTAGATTATAAACATCAAACGGGTGTGACTAACCACCCATCGAAAAAACTCTGCTCCCTAGAGTCCGGATCAGAGTATAAACATAAAAGGATGGACGCGGTTCGACCGTCCATCGATCAACTCTGGTTCCCAGAGCACAGACCAGAGTATAAACATCAAACGGGTGTGACTGACCACCCATTATAAAAGTCTAGTCCCTAGAGCGTGGACCGAAGTATAAACACAAAAGGTGGATGCAGTTCAACTGTCCGCTCCTCAACTCTTGCAATTTACTTAGGTGCAAACACACGACTCAAAGTGGATGCGATCGGACCATCTCCTCCCCTGCTCGAGCTCGAAGTTCTTCAGAACACTTATCTTACTCCCAAGTCTCGGTATAAGCTTGATCCAAATGGAAGTGGACGTGGTACGACCATCCATGAATCGACTCGTGCCATGGATGCAGGGGGCAGTTTAAGAGCCTAAGCCTAAATTGGACGTGGTTTGACCATCCAATCCAAAGAGGGTGTGAACGTCCATCCACGACCTTGTTTGCACCTGAGGTGCGACAAACTATCCAAGCCTTGCTCGGACATCGGCAAGCCCGAATTCCAAACCATGACATGGATGCGGTTCGACCGCCTAGCAAATAACTCTGGTCCCCTAATGCAGATTGGATTATAAACACAAATTGGGTGTCGTTCAACCGCCCGCCGACAAACTCTTTTCCCCAGAGTGGGGATATGAGTATAAACAAATAGATAAGTGCAGCTCGACCACTCAATATTCCATAAACTCTGACCTGAACTCGACAAGAGGAGTATGAACTCACTACAGATGGAATTCGACCATCCAAGAACTAATTCTGCTAGCCCAAGAATGGGAACAAGAGAACAAACTACTACAAGCTGAGTACGACATCTTACTATAGCTCCGGTTGGGTGAGCTTTACAACTTAAGGCAACGACTGCAAGAAGGCCTCGATACAAAACCAATTGTAACGACATCCGAAGTTACGGGCGATCAACTATATCATTTCACCGAGTTGACAGGCAATATCAATCCATGCTTTCCGTATCGTGCCACTAGGTCGGCGGTCAATATCGATCCACACCAAACACAAACGGATATGACCCAGATGTTCTTAGGAGAAACTTCAATCACCAAAGTGCGGATAGGAGAATAAGCCACGAATGACTGTGACTTGATCATTAATTCTCCAGCACCCTCCTTCGATCCGTCAGGAGGAGTATGAAACCAGATGAGCATAACCCGACTGCACCTGAGCCAACTCTATCCCTAGATCTGGTGGGAGAACATGAATCAAAATGGACACGATTGACAGTCCAGCTTCAAATTAATGCGATGTAACCGTTCATTCATTGACTTTACCATGATCCGACTAGAAGAGCAATACGAAATGGACATGACTCGACCGTCCCCACACTGATCCTTGCCCTTGCTCTAGTAGGGAGAGCATTAATCACTGAATGGGCATGAATTGCCTTCCTACTTATCAACGTATGCCCTAGACTTGGGGGCACGAGCGAGAAACAAGATGAATGTGAACCGACCATTCATCGATCAACTCTAAGTCTTTGGAGCTTAGGTGGGAGTATAAACACGACTAGGACGAGACTCGATCATCCATGCAGTACATTTATCAACCTGAGACTGGGGGTGGAAGTGTAATCGTCCAAAGACCGACTGTGATAGCTCAATACTGTGATTCATACCTAGTGTTTACAACAACTCGAGGCTATGACCGAATGAATGCCTAGAGATAGAATGATCGAATCAGTGCCCAAGCTCATGGGCAACTGATCATCACTCCAACCCGAACGATGAGTAACGGATCATGAGTACATTGAATGGAAAACGCATTACTCAAATATACAACCCGATTCAAACTCAAAGCAAGATCCAGCTATGCAGTTGTGCGCAACACGAGGCTGACCCCTACTCGACATTTGCTTCAATGTGCTTCTCAACCTGATCTTCGGCCATTTGCAACTAATCACTCAAAGCATTTAGAGCCTTTCACTATAGGACTCAATAACTCATGACAAGACTCTGGGATTTGACCGGAGTAACCATCATCATTGATCATCCTAACTAGATTTCACGTTGATTGTTACAGTCAGAAATGGCAACCCAACACGGGTACTAAATATCGGATCACAACTCAATGCAACAATGATGGAGGGATTAGTTGGCTTTATCAGAATGAATCTTGATGTGTCCGCTTGGACCCATTCTGACATGCATGTGATCACACCGACTATCGCGAGCCATGCATTGAATATCGACCCAAGGCATGTTTCGGTAAAACAGAAGCAACGTGGCATGGATCTAGAGGGATTTGCTGCACTTAAAGAGGAGGTGGATAAACTCAAAAATAATAGGTTTACCCATGACACCCTCTACTCAAAATGGGTGTCCAATCCATTTCTTGGGAGAAAAGCTAATGGAAAGTAGTGGTCATGCATCGACTACTCAAACTTGAAAAAAGCATGTCCAAAAGACAGCTTTCCAGTTTCGAGGATCGCCAGCTGGTAGACTTAACCACCGGATATGAACTGCTTTCATTTATGGATATGTACTCCGGATGCAACCAGATCCTGAGCACGTCCTCGACCAGGGGCACACTAACTTCATTACCAATCTAGAGCTATATCATTATGTTGTGATGTTGTTTGAACTAAATAATGCTGAAGCTACTTACCAGAGACTGGTCAATAGGATGTTCAAAGACCATATCAGGAAATCGATGGAAGTATATGTGGATGACATGCTCGTGAAGTCATGACAATCAAACAACCACACGATGACTTCGCAGAGATGTTCAATATTCTACGAAAATATGAAATGAAACTAAATCCCTTGAAATGCTCATTCGGCATTGCATCAGGGAAATTTCGGGGTTTCATCATCAACTCTCACGGAATCAAAGCCAAACCCGAGAAGATTCAAGCAATTCGAAACATCTAAGTATCGAAGACGATTAAGTAGATATAGAGCTTAAATGAGAAGGTTGCCACCCTAAGCCGCTTCTTCTCCAGGGCCACCGACAAGTGTATTCCTTTCTTCGACTTGATCAGGAGAGGGAAGAGGAATTTTAAATGGACGTAGGATTACATACATGCTTTTCAAGCTCTGGTGGATCACTTAGAGAGACCTCCCATCCTATCCAACAACTGGATCGTGAAGACTTTTACATCTATTTAGCAGTGTCGGTACATGCCATAAGTGCCACACTATTACGTGAAGAGAATCGGATCCAGAGGCCAGTATATTATGTTAGCAACTGATTGATAGGTGCTAAGAGAAACTACTCAAAACTGGAAAAGCTCGCATACTACCTGTTGATTGCATAACGAAAGCTTCACCATTACTTCCAAGCCCACCCCCATCAACTTCTACACCAACCAGCCATTACGATAGGTCCTACAGCAACCTTAGACGTCTGGAAGGTTGCTCAAATGGAATGTCGAGCTAAGCTAGTTCAATATCACTTATCTCCCTTGGAGTGCTATCCAAGGATAGACATTAGCAGACTTCATCTATGAATTCACTGCATCAGACGATGATCCGAAGAGCAGTAGAGAACCGACCAACCGATAGAAAATGTACACGGATAGAGCATCCAATGATCGGTATTATGGCGTCGGAGCTGTGTTAATGACTATTGAGGAACGTTCGATCTACTATTCCCTGAAACACGACTTCCCTGCAACAAATAATGAAGCTAATTATGAAGCCTTGATCGCCAGGCTCAAACTTGGGAGTGGAAGCTTTACATATCTTTTGTGATTCCCCGTTAGTAGTATGCCAAGTCAAGGAAGATTGTCTTGCTGGGGACAGCATCTTGCTCCTTATCCCAGCTGGGTCCAAGAGCTACTGGTCGACTTCAAATATTATACCATTACACACATCCTTAGAGAACAAAATGAAAAAACCGAGTCACTGGCCAAGCTGGCCAGTTCTGGGGATGCGCAGTAAATAGACCTATCCCGGTTGAAGTACTTATCATTCCAAGCATCGACAGATGAAGATCGACTAGATCTTGGAGACGGAGTCAGAAAAGGAGTCATGGATGACTCCTATCAAAGACTATCTACAATGGGGAATTCTTCCTAAACGGGGGAATGAAAAATGATAGACCCTCCTCAAAGCTTCACGTTGCATCATCCAAGAAGGAGTCAGGTATAGAAAGGGATTTCTCCATTCCCCTGCTTTGGTGTATCACCCATGATGAGATCAAACGAGTCTTGAGAGAAGTCCATAAAGAAGAATGTGACGATCGCACCAAGGAACAAACCTTGACAAAGAAAATATCCACTATGGGTATTACTATCCAACTGTCAATCGAGATGCAGCTGATCACACTAGACAATGCAAAAAGTGCTAGATGTTTGCTAAAATTCCGAGAGCCCTATCGACGAAAATTACTCAAATGGTCAATCCATAGCTGTTTTCCACTTGCGGTATTGGCATCAACTGCTCCTTGACGATTTCTAGAGGTGGTGCGAAATACGCCATCATAGCAGTGGATTACTTCACCAAATATTCTGAAACTGAACCTTTAGCCACGATCACAACGGAAAAAAAAAGTAATCAGCTTCATTGTTTGGAACATCATCTATCATTTTGTCCTTTTACGAACCATTATAACTGATAATGGAACCCAATTCGATAGCGCTAAATTTAAAGACTTCTACTGTCGGCATCATATTGAAAAGAGATTTGCGGCAGTTGCTCGCCCTCAAGCAAATGGATAGGTTGAAGCTGTGAACAAAATCATAAAGTCCATTCTGAAGAAATGTTTGGAAAAGGCTAGGGGAAAGTGGGTGGATGAACTCCCAACAACATTATGGGCTTAAAGAACCACCCATAAGTCCACGACTGGCCATACTCCATTTGCCCTTGCTTCTGGCTCCGAGGCCGTCATTCCTGTAGAACTTGAAGTCATCTCTCATTGAATGACTTATTACAACCCCTATTTCATTATAAAATAATATATAAATAAGGAATTGCAATCCAATTGCAAATAAACTAGAAGGAATTAGTGATGACTCGTGAGCGTACAAACGCATCCGGGAGCCAATGATAAGAATGTGTACCTGAACGTGCACGTGTATATTCAAAAAATTCGATTTCTTGAAATCGACAGAAATTGAATTTTCACCTGGAATTATTAAAGAAAAGACTGGATCATATAGCCAAAGCTTACTAGCCCTGTGGAACCGAACATAGATAGCAACTAATGGAATACGACCCAGAATTTATACTATTGGAAATCGACCAAGCATCATGACGATCAAAGAGAGATACAACACTTTGGGGAGATAATTCAACGGAAGGATGGCGACTATTCAAGAAACTGGATGGATTTCTTTTCGGCAACTCTAACTTGCTTCGATGCACGTCATGTATGCAACAAGACGTACTTTGGGGGGTAAATATTATCCGACATTTTGACCCTACTATATCCAAACTTACTGGACAAGTTAGACTCAACTGTCGTCAAGGCCAGTTGCCTAGAGCGATGATTGTGGGGTCCAAAAATCAATAATAGATGATAATATGAAGCAAAAGCATGAAAGCTCACTATTCCCCGAAGATGGATCAGGTACGATCCATATTCAACACTATGAATCGTATCGTATCGATTCCCCAACTCAATTTTGCAGCGATGATCGGTCGGTAACTCAAAATCTACACATGCTATCAACATGAAACTTGGAGTACAAGCTTACTACAACATGTGGAACACTCCCTATGGATCTCATTCAAATTGGAGGAAGTTGGAGGGATCGACATAACTCCCTTTGGAGGGATCGGCAGAAATCAGAATTCAAGCAACGCTACTTCACGGAAAATGCGATATCTCACAAACTGTACATCGGAATTGCACGAAATTTAGGGAGCAAGTAGCTAACATCATGGAGCATCCTTGATAAGGATGGTAGCCTATTTGGATGCACTAATAGGGATCGGTACCGATCCCTATTGTGGGCCCCTATGGGCCTGTAAATTTTTGGGTAGCCTCGTCTTGGTCTCCCAAACCTTCTACCAAAATTTCAGTCTAAGTCTGATCCATGCACATCTTCCCTTATAAATATAGCAGTTATGTCATCAGAAAAAGGATCCTGCTTTCTCTACTAAGGTTTTGCCATTTTTATTCTTCACTTTTGTACTAATGGATCCTGGCTAATCCAAACATTTTTGTAATCATAATCAAGTGGAAGATCAATAAAAATATGAAGTGGATGTAGGCCAAGATTGCTGAACCACTATAAAATCTATGTGTCATTTATGATTTTTGCCCTGTTTTAGTTTCATTCTTCATTTAGTATCTACTAGATTCTATTTGGTGTTGATCCCCATTTTTGGCGTTAACATTTGGGTTATGCTGGTTCTGTCTTTCCGACACTTAGGTTCTCGACACGTAAATACTGTGGATGTATTAATGTCGACATTCGAAGGTCGAAAAGGCAGTCGTCACAAACAATATACAAAGACACCTAATTACAATGTTTAATACAGAACTTATAATATAGATATCTTATGTATTGATAATAGAAATCATCATACATGTTGTATAGTTTACAGTATCATATTTTTCTTATGTATTTGATGCATTAAGCGAATATCAAATCCAAACTAAGATCGTAAACCGTAGTTCGGAATATTTACGAGTACTTATAAAATACTAGAGAATTGTGTACAAAATCAACGAACTCCTTATGTAGGAGTGTTCGGACTCGAACTTCGTAAGTGCTATCTAGTATATAATATGTCGATATTAAATTAACATTCAAACCTTAGCTAAGAAGAATTAAGTTGGAAATGTTCCAAACGAAAGGTTGTGGTTGATTCAATGAAAGTCTAAGTACGTAGCTTTGAATAAAGCTATAATATAAGCAATGTATATATATAAATCCATAAATTTATAACTGGGCTAAGGGTGATTCCAAATACTGAGAATACTATATCATTGTTATATGATAATAGTGTAATAATAAGAGTTCACTAGAAGTCAAGAAACATACTACGAATAGTTCCATATGATAAAGGTAGTTTATTAGCATCAGAGAGAGTTGATTGACATAGTAGATAATTGAATAACATAGTAGATCCGTTCATGAAGGGTCTAACTCATTATGTTCTCATCAAACTGATCGAAAGGGAAGGGATATAGATTACATAATTGGCCCTAAGTGAAAGTGGAAGATTGATAGATTTAGAAATATGCCTTAGGGGAAATTATGTAATTTATTACATATATCTAACTCGGTAACTAATCTTATTCGAAATAAAATGTGTTTTCTTTCAATTATATACTTGATATTATGTGTTATATTAATTAGTTAATTTAATTAAAAGTATATCTAAGAAAAAAATCCATAAATGGTATGTTTCATTATAGTAGTTACAAAGTGTTATAACCATGAGTAATTTGTCATAATATAATTTAACATACTATTTTAAATATTCCTAGTCAAGATGTATTGCGACTGGAAATTGATACATCCATTAAGATTAGAGTACGTAACACTCTCTAAATGTTGGGTAGTGTTTTACTCGTCACTGTTGGAGGGCATCAAGGGGTTACGTACTGGTAGTTGTTGGATAACTATGGAATGGCTCGCTCGAGGGTTCTTTGTTGGTTAATATAACTAAGGTCAGATAGAAGACCTTAAAGCGACATTGTTACATAATTCACTCAACATGAGAATACCGTGGAACTTCAATGTGGACACTCCACTTTGATTATAGTTAAATCATGGCATGGGACCCATCGAACGACTATAGTTGGGCTGAGTTGAGACAGTGGAAGTGAAACACTATTCAATAGAGAATTCGTCTTCTCGGTTATACGGGGTTATTATCACGGTTAACTTTAGTCAGTTCATAATTAAAGTCTCTAGCCAGAGCAGCATGGTTAATCATTATTATTATTATCGAACCAAGGATTTTATGTTTGAAATTACAAAGTTGAATGTGGACGATATTGGAGTTTTCATCAAAACCAAATTCCATAAGTGTGATATAGTTTGACAAAGAGAATTTGTGTAAATAATCGTTACTACCAAGTATCTCTTATAATAAGTAATATTAAATTTTACCAAAAGATGTGTATGCGATAAATTCAGCCAAAATGTCACACCACTAGCTAAAGTGACATGTGAATGTTAATATTCGAATTGTTCATTATAATCGCTAACTGGATGAACTAATTTGATCAAATGGTAGGTATATTAGAAAATGAAATGATTTGATTTGATCAAACAGGTGGGTATATTAGAAAGAGTTCCGAACATATCTAAAGATGAATGAAGATTCAGACTTAAAAATCACTCTTTCGTATGATACATAATGATGTGTGGATGAGGAGTTACCGAACTTTGTTGAATGAAGTACAATTATTTGTTGTGTTAACTTCTTTCTGTAAGGTCGTGTACTTAAGAGTAGTATACAAGGTTAAAATTATTTTCAACTAAAGTATGGTTTACAAAATCGTACAAGATAAGGGTTTATGGGAAACCCCTACATAACTTAGGCCAAGGAGTTGGTAGATTGTGCAGGGTCGAAAGACTGCACATATTAATTGTTCATGAGAGATCTTGTATGAATCACCCCAAAAGTATTTGGGAACGGCTGTCATTGGATGACCAATTTATGTTTTGAATATTAGTATGGTAAACGAAAACCAAATTACTCTTATATATAATGTAATTCATAAAATGTTTATGAATACATCCATTACTGAGAAACAACGGTTGTTTCAAGAAATAACAACTTTGTATGAAATGAACTTCTTTTACAAATTATTGGTAGCAGTTAGGATTTGGATACGATCCAAAGAAGAAACTGATTACGTAGAATGGAATAAAATTAACTTAATTTACCATTAGAGAGTCTAATAAGCATTCTCGCACATTGAAGAGATACTATGAGTTTCTTATCAATGTCAAAAATAGATGATCCTCAGCAGTCAATTAAACCATTAAGAGTACCGACTTCACGGTATGGTATGGTGTTCAAATCCGAATTAGATTCTACATACGTTATCAAATTATGATTTTGGTAGTTGTACCCGAAGGGATATGATCCATCGACCACAAATGTGTCTTCAAGAGCAAGACTAATGCAGTTGCAATATAAAGAGCAATTTTGATAAGGATAACAATGTAAATTTCAATCGTTGAAGTTAGTGTAATAGATTCGTTATTCAACGTGATCAAGTTAAATCGGATTTGCTCACAAAATTATCGCTTAGTGCGGCTTTGAGTTTTGGTACGTATGTCTTGAAATGGAAAATTCTAAATAATAATTTAGAATAGACTATTAGCACATAACAACCAAAGTGTCTCGAAGCCAGTGGGAGCGATATTGAGTTTGTTGGTTTTTCGAAAATGGTCCAATAAATGTTACGAAAGTATCATTATATAAGCATCAGAATTGAATAAGTATTTTGATAGAAATATCAAATAGTTTGATTTTCAGTCAAAATGCAGAGGAAGCTTGTATCCATAAGAAAGGACGATTAAAAGGCACATAGTTATTTCTAAATTATGAATAAATAATATACTGTTGATTGTAAACGATGTATTTACGTTAAAATCAGTAATAGTTTTGTTGCTTAATACTCGATATTGAATTTATAAATTATATATTTTATAACAAGTATAAAGGATGTTGGGAATATCTCAAACAATACACAAAAACACCTTATTACAAATTTTAATACGGAACTTGTAATATGGATATCTTATGTATTGACAATTGGAATTATCGTACATGTTGTAAAGTTTACAATATCATATTTTGCTATGTATTTGATGCACGAAGCTAATATCAAATCCAAATTAAGATCACTAAATCATAGTTTAGAATGTTCGCAAGTATTTACGAAATACTAGATAATAGTTTACAAAAATAACGAACTCCTTATGAAGGAGTGATTGGACTTGAACATCATAAGTGCTATCTAGTATGATATGTCAATATTAAATTGACATTCAAACCTTAGCTAAGAAGACTTAAGTTGGAAATGATCCAAATGAAAGGTTGTGGTTGATTCAATGAAAGGCTAAGTTCATAACTTTGAATAACGCTACAATATATGCAATGTATAAATATATATCCACAAATTTATAACTAAGCTAAGGGTAATCCCAAGTATTGAGAATACTGTATTATTGTTATATGATAATAGTTTAATAATAAGAGCTCACTAGAAGTTGAAAAAACATATTTCGAATAGTTTCATATGATAAAGGTAGTTTATCAGCATCAGAGTGAGGTGATTGATAGAGTAGATAATTGAATAACATAGTAGATCCATTCATGAAGGGTCTAACTCGATCTATTCTCATCAAACTGATCGAAAGGGAAGGGATATAAATTAAATTGGCCCTAAGTGCAAGTGGAAGATTGATAGAGTTAGGAGTATGCCCTAGGGCAAATTATGTGATTTATTACATATATCTAACTCGATAACTAATATTGTTCGAATAAAGGTGTTTTCTTTCTATTATATATTTGACATAATGTGTTATATTAATTAATTAATTAAATTAAAAGTATATCTAATAAAAAATCCATAAATGGTATGTTTTACGATAGTAGCTACAATGTGTTGTGACCATGAGTAATTTGTCACAATGAAATTAAACGTACTGTTTAAATGTTCATAGTCAAGATGTATCGAGACGGGATATTGATACATCCTTTAAGACTAGAGTACGTAACGCTCTTCAAATGTTTGGTAGTGTATTACTCGTGACTGTTGGGGTAACCAAGGGTTTTACTTACTGATAGTTATTGGATAACTATGGAATGACTCGCTTGAGGGTTCTTTGTTGGTTAATATAACTAAGGTCAGATAGACAATCTCGAAGTGACAATGTTACATAATTCACTCAACTTGAGAATACTTTGGAACTTCAATAAGGATACTCCACTTTGATTATAGTTAAATCATGGCATGGCGCCTATCGAACGACTATAATTGGGTCTGAGTTGAGGCATTGGAAGTGAAACACTATTCAATAGAGAATTCGTCTCCTCGGTTATATGGGGTTAGTATCACAGTTAACTTTAGTCAACTCATAATCAAAGTCTCTGGCCTAAGTAGCATGGTTAATAATTATTATTATTATTGAACCAAGGGTTTTATGTTTGAAATTACAAAGTTAAATGTGGATGATGTTGAAGTTTTCACAAAAACCAATCCATAAGTCCTAATGTGATATAGTTTTGACAAAGAGAATTGATGTAAATAGTCGTTACAACCAGGTATCTCTTATAATAAGTAAAATTGGATTTTACCAAAAGATGTGTATGTGATAAATTTAGTCAAATATTTGATGTGCACGTAAATGTGCATATATTTACATCCATATTTTATCTCTTTTTATTTAAATAAACATCATATTTGGGCATTTTTACATGTTAAAACCAAAATTCAATTATTTTCAAACCATCATATTTTCATCTTCATTCAGGGGCAAAATGGTCATTTGTATGCATGTGTTAATTTAAGAATTTTTACTTAGACAATTTTTATGATTTTTATAGGATATTTTGATGCATTTGGAAGTGGGATTCATGATGATATATGCATGCACAAGGAAATACAAAGGAATGAAGATGAAATAATTCAAGTTCAAGATCATGGAGGACCCCACCCACTTACCTAAATGTACAATTATGAGCTAATGGACAACAAAGTGGAGGTTAAAGCTTCATGCACAACAAATGATGGATTAATTAGTGGCTAATGGTTACTTGGTGGCCACACTTCCTAAAGGGCATTTTGGGAAGCACCCTAAAAATGGAATTAGGGTTTTATGCATGTTTAAATAGCCCACTTGTGTACATGAAAAGATCATCTACTCTTTCATTTTACTTAGGAAATTAAGAGATCAAATTGTAAGCTCAATGTTCTATGAAATAAAAATGGCTTCCAAGCCTCTTTCTTCTCTCTTTTCTACATGCGTTTCTTTGTTTTATTGTTAATGTTTATTTCTATGCTCTCTTTCCTTTAATGTTCATAGCTTAGATTTATATTTATGCAAGTAGTGTAGCTTTAATTTTTATGCAATTAGTTACTAGTTAATCTCTCTTTCTTCCTTTGCTTAGTTTTCATTTCTTTGCTCTTTCATGTTGAAATTTACAAGTGTTGCTTCATGCCACAAATGAGTAGCTAAACCCTTCAATTTAGGGGTAATGAAGCTCTCAAATATTATGTAATTTCAACATTTCTATGATTTATGATCTCTTTGTCTATGCTTCATGAAAGTAAATTTTGATGCAAGTTTATACAAGTGGGTTTGATAGCTTATGTTGCTTTTGCAAATGAGCTATTCTTATTCAACATAAACAAAAGTTGCATCATCATTTGCTAATCCATTTTTGATTTTGAAATGAAAGTAAAAATGAAATTTGATGATTTATATTACTAGTTACAATAGTAAATAGATCATACTTAAAATAACTTTTGCTTTGGCTTCATTTTCATGAGAATTATAAGTGGTATAATTGTTGTATTATAGTTTGATGGTTTGAGTTATGTTAATTAATAACATAAACAAACCATACTTATGATAAATGCAACACTTATTTCACTTAATATCAAAGTTAGAGATCATAAATTCTATGTTTTTTGATTTACAAAAATATTAGAGTGGATTTGCCTCTAAATTGTTCTCTAGTTTAATAGTTTTTTTAATCACATTTTAATTCTAGCTTTAGCTTCTTTTTGTAGTTAACAACTTTCATCCCACTTTGGTCTAATTTGATTGAATAGATTTTTAATCTCTAGCAATTCCCTACGGATCGACCCGTATTCGCCACATACTACAAAGTGTACGCCGCGCGCTTGCGGGTATTTTTAATTTAAATTCGTTCGACGGTTTTCTAAACCAATAGACTTTCCGTCGACGAACAAAAACGCCAAAAACTTGGTCGTCAACGGAATTTCTATCGGTTTAGAAAACCGTCGAACGAATTTAGAAATAAAATATAACCGCAAGCGCACGGCGTACACTTGTAGTACGTGGCGAATACGGGTCGATCCGCAGGGAATTGATGATTTTAAAAATCTATTCAATAAAATTAAACCAAAGTCGAGTGAAAGTTAAGCTAGAGAATTAGAAAATTAGCTAACTAACTACAAGAAAAAAGATGCAAATATAAGAGTTAAATGACAATTTAGAGAATAACTCCACTCTCTAGATTATGTAGTTCAACACAAATGAAATCATAATCTCTCTTTTATGGTCATTAGTGCTTTAATTGATGTGCTTATCATAAGTATGACATATTTGTGCTATTGATTAGCCAACATAAGCCATCAAACTATAACACACCCCTTAAACCACTTACCAACTTCCATGGAATTTGACAATGAAAATGAAAATGAAATCTATTTTAAGTATGGCCTATTAACTATTGATTAGAAATATAGACAATCAAATTTTAATTTCAAATCACTTTCTTATGCCATAATCATATTTTGATGAAGAGGCATTTGTGTTAATAATTGTTTAAGCATAGCCTATTTGGTTTCAACAATATAGGCTATCAAATTCAAGACAAAAACAAAAATTAAACCACTTCAATCATCATCATTAAGCACAAAAAGAGAGCATGAATTAACAAATAGTTGAAGCTACATAATTAGAGAGCTTCATTACCCCTAAATTGAAGGGGTTTAGCCTCTCATATTTGTCATTTGATTAACAAATGTAGCTTGCAACATGAAAGCAAAAATAAAGCAAAATGAAAGCTAAATGAAAGAAACTATTCTAATTGCATAAAAGAAAATCTACACTACTAGCATGAAAGGAAATGAACATGTAATTAAAAGGAAACAATAATTACATTGCATAAAAAAAAGGAAAGTTACATGAAGTAGAAATGGCTAAGTAGCCATGAAAAGAAAGAAGAGAACTTGATTTATTTATGAGCCTAAACTAAACTAAAGAGAGACTAAGGGAGAGAGAGGGTTACATGAAGATATGGGGTATTTATACAAGTGTTAAACCCTAATTCATATTTTTAGGGAATGCCCAAAATGCCCTTGTAGGAAGTGTGGTGGACAAGTAATCATTAGCTTCAATAATCCCTCACTTAAATGTACATGAAGCCATTAATTCCATAAGCATGTGCATTAGCCTCTAATTTGTACATTAAGGTAGGTGGGTAGGTGGGGTCCTCCATTATCTTCACTTTGAATTATTTCCATCTGCATATGTTCTCTTCACTCTTATGCATGCATATATCATCATGTAATCACTTGTATATAAAGTTAAATTCCTATAAAAAATATAGAAATTTCTAATTAAATTTTCTTAAATTAATATATGCACAAAAATGACCATTTTGCCCTTGGATGAAGATGAATATATGACGATTTGAAAATAATATGAATTTTGGTTTAAACAAGTTAAAATACCCGATATGATCATTTATTTAATTTAAATTGATTAAATATGGTGGTAAAAATATACACATTTACGTGCACATCAATGTATATGTGATAAATTTAGTCAAAATGTCACACCGTTAGCTGAGGTGACATGTAAACATTAATATTCGAAATTGTTCGAATTAATCACTGAATTAGTTTACATCTTTGAGTCGCACAACCGTAATGATGAATTCTCCACAAAACCACATGATTTAATTAATTTATAAATGTTGTAAATTAATATAGTTAATTAATATTTAAGAAATAATTATTATTATTTAATTTAGTTGATGTTTGGAAGTTGTTTGTAATTATTTGCACTTATAAAAGCTATATTTTTGTGCATCGATAAATAACATCGATATAATTTTTAACGGATTTAAATAAAAGATAGTTACATGAAGTGATTTATGAAAATTTTATTTCGTTTGATAACATGTAATTTTAGCCATACCATGTGAAGAGAAAGGAGTAGAGATAGAGAGATAATTAAGGGAATTAATTGATGAAGTTTTAAATAAAGAATGAAAAAGATTTTATTCTTTTAATTAAAACAAATCCACTAATTCATTTCCTACAGACAATATATTCTTTCCTTCATTAACTTTTTCTTCTCTCCTCCTAACCTTCTGTGACCAAAAACAAAATAAAAAATTTCAAAGTTTTATCAACTCTAAATCAAATTCAAACATAAAAAATAATGGACAATAAGTGGTTCGTCCATCTATTACAAGTATTGGATGTTGATATTGGCGATCCGAGGAGCTATCTTCATTCAGGATGTGATCTTTTTGGCTACGTCTTAACGCAACAATCCAATCTCCTTCTGATATTTGCTATATCGTATTAGGATAATTCAGATCCCTTATGTATACATCTTTTTATGGTAATATGTTATATCTTATCAATATAGTTTTGATTTTATTTCTTGTACAATGAATTTGTATGTGCATATTTTTTTAAGTGAAAATAAGGGACACATCCCTAAAATCAAACTTAATACATAGAGCATCCTCCTCAAAAAAAATTTAAATTACATCCATATTTTCAAATACTACAATTTTCTACCCTAAAATACTGCTCTGCTCCATGGCTGAACGTTGGTTCTCCATGTGTGGATGTTATTCTCACATCCATAATTAACATTTGCACCCCATTAATTATCAATCTTTAAAACGCAATAACTTTATATAGAAACGACGGATTAACAAACTGTTTTCACCATTAAATCACAAATTTTATTATCTTTCTAATTAGTGGCATTATGCATATGTAAAAACAATGGTAGGCCAAGTTATTCGTGGATCCAAGTTATTTTTCAAATTTTCTACAATTATATGGTACGATTGTAGACAATTCAGCAATTATATGGTATAGTTGCACTTTTCTACGATTACTTGGAATAATTGCAGAAAATTCTGCAATTATTCCATTTAATTGCAGAAAAGTCTACAATTATTCCATATAATTGCATAAAAGTCTGCAATTATATGGAATAATTAATGACATTTGAAGAAAAATTGATGATTATTTCATATAATTGCAGAAAATGGTAAGTATATGGAATAATTGCAGAAAAGTCTACAATTATATGGAATAATTGCTGACATTTGAAGAAAAATTGATATTTTTCAAAAATTGCAGAATTCTCTGCAAATATATGGAATAATTACAGCCTTACTGCAAATATGATTTTTTAGTATCAACAATGGAACTCATTTTAAAGACTGTAAAATTTAAGATTTTTTGGTGAAAACAGTATGCTAATCAGGTGTTTCTACAGAAAGTTATGCGCGTTTGAAATGCTAAAAACGTAAAAGGGTATTTGGATCTTTTGGCGCAGGCGGATTTGAAAATTGGGACTAGAAATGTAAGTTTATTTTGGGGAGGAAGCTTTCTCTATTTTGAAACTTAATAGGGACGTGAGCCAAACTATTCTATTAGTTGCTATTGTTTAGAAATTAAAGTATGAAAAAAGTAATTTTTTTGATTTGAAACTAATTGGTGTATCTATTTAAATAGAATGTATTGCTTAGATTTTATCCATATTTGAAATTACTTTATGAAATAATATAAAAGTTTCACATATAATTTAGTTATTTTGATTATCAATTATTTTGGTTGTTATTTACATTGTTTCAATTCAAAATTAAAAAAAGACTTTAGTGTAAAATCACAAATTTAAAATTGATTCCTTTCTAAATCAAAACTAGTTTCATATTGTTTATTTCAAACTGCAAATGTACGAAATTGTAAGGTTTACATGTGTATATTATTTTGAATGCTAATATTGTTCTTTTATGTTCATATATACATCAAAAATAGGGCTTTCTTCGAGGAAGAAAGAGTAGGAGTACTGGTGGGGAAATACAAGAATGCTTCTTATTCATAGCACATAAATTGAACTTGACTGCCAAGTTGCAATGCTTCCCTGGCTTTTGTCTCAGGTGTCAATGTCAGCCCAACAAAGTGCTTTTGACATTGATGTTCTTCCTAATCTCTATGCATTTCACTGCTCCACTAGAAATTCCCTTGCCCTTATATAGTTTCAATTCAAATTTTATAATAGGGCTATTTATGTAAATTTACAAAACTAATGTTGAACCCTTTCTTAAGTTAAAATTTGATTTCAAATTGTTAGCATTAGATTTCAAAACATGTAAGTAATTTTAAAAAAATGTGTATATATGTATAAATTCATTTGTTATTTTATGTAATATAAAGTAAAATTGGACATGAATATATCTGCATATAAGTTTAAAATGTTTTGAAAACAAATAAATGAAAGATTAAAAGAATGCCGAAAGATTTTCTTTCTTTACCTTCCATTAATTGTCTCATAAATGCCTTTTACTCATTTTTTTACTGTCACTTAAATGCACCATTGCCTATTAATAATTTGATTTCTTTTAGTCAAATCTATTTATTTCTGTAATTTATGTTATTTATTTAGTTTCACGTAATATATATATATACACACACATACATACATATAATATATACATATATATAACTTTCATATTCAAATTTAAAATGCTATGTGACAACCATGCTAATATAAATTAACAAGTATATGTTATAGATGTAAATCCCAACATTGATATATGTATACATTAACTATGTACATTATATGCTATGTTACACTTGCATTATTCACACATGAGTGTATTTAATACGCTCATTATTATATGTATAGTGTAAATTAAATTGAAACTTCCATTTTGAACCATTTGAATAAAATAAGTTTTTATTTAAAAACTTCATTAGATTGGATCTAATATTTGTTTAGACTTCATAGGCCCAATATGATGCAAATATGAAAAAAAATTCAATCTACCTATTTCATCCACTTCCAACTGGCCCGATTCCTTTAATAACATCTCTAACTTGAGGAATATCTATGCAAGTAATTTATTAATATATAAATGGTAGAGGACAACTTATATTAAAGGACTCATATTCTATAATATCCTTATAACGAGTGATATCGATTTAGGGAGTAGTATATTCCTCATGAAATACCCTCATGATTCAAGTGTCAAATAATATATGAATTTCCCTCCTAGGTTCATCAATCTAATTTACACTTGTATCTCCACTACTTCCTTCTTTTTCAATATTAATAGTCACACTCATATACACTTCAAGGGGCAGCTAGGGTTGAGGCAGGGGGACCCGATCAGTTCTTACCTATTTATTATTTTCATGGAAGCTCACACCCTTTTACTCCTAAACAAATACAACAATAAACTAATTGAGTTCCATCCGAAGTGTAGATCCCATGATTGTTAACCTGTGCTTTGCTGATGATCTTCATCTCTTCACTAAACCATCCAATTAGTCTTTAACCAATCTAGTGGTTGTACTTGACACATTTTCAATGCCACTGTTCTCAGAATTAACTTTGATAAGTCCGTTATCTTGATTGTTGGCTTGAGTGATGAGCTCAAAAGTGAAACTGCTTCTACTTTCAACCTCCTTCAAATGCAATAGGGCATGCATTATCTTGGCATCCCTCTCACTTCTACCAGAATTAAAAAATCATACTGGCAAAGTCTTTACGAAAAGATAACACACAAGCTTGGCTCTTGGTATAACAGGTTCCTCACAGTTGTTAGTAGGCCCACAATTGTTAACTCTATCGATTTTCTATGCAAGTTTATTATTCTAGGGTCTTTGTTCTTTCGAAAATTCTGTTATGCATGATTGGGAAGGCTTGCTATCATTTCTTATGGCATGGCAGCCTATTTTCCTCTAAGTCAAGTCCCATCGCATGTTATAAGTGAAAAAAAGCCTCTTGATGAAGGAGGTCTTGCTATCAAGCATCTTGTGTCTTGGAACACTGCTACTACTTCTAAAAACATTGACTCTTTGTTTTCGAATAGAAGTTAGCTTTGGAAGTTGTGGGCTTGGAAGCATTTAGCTGGCTATCAGGACTTCTGGACAATGCAAAAGCCTACTTCCTCTAGTTGGTTGTGAACTCCATTATGGGTTGTAGAAACAAGTGTGTTCATCTGGTCACTGCCAATATTTATTCCAATTCTTTTTTGAGCTTCTGGCATGCTCCTTGGTCTGGTCCTGGCACCATCCTAAGCAACTTACTTACCTACTAGCAAATAGTACAGTCTGGTATTTCACTCAATGCTAAGCTTGTTGTGTACTTTGACAATAATACAGTGAACCTACCTCACAATAACAACCCTGCTATCAATGAGCTCTAGACTTCTATCAGGTCCATTACATATATGTTTTCTAATTTTGAAGGGCTTCTTTAGGGTGGGGAAAAAACACATAATCAAGGCTATTTATAAAGAACTGAATAATTCTATTACTGTGTTTCCATGGCACTCAAGGATTTGGGACAAGCATCAAAGTCATAATGACAACTTCCTCTTTTGGAGGGTTCTTAAAAATGTTGTACTACTAAAAACCATTTATGTCACTTGGGGTTCATCGACGAGGCCTTATGCACTTTATGTGGTGATGACGTTGAAACTAATACGCATATTTTCTTTAAATGTCCTCTTATCAGAAGTCTCTGGGATGATTTTCTTTTGCCCTTGGCCCTCCAAGCAACTCTCTTGTGAGTGAACTTGAATGGCATAAGCTGTTTCTTAACACTAGGGAGAAAACTTAAGAAGTCACTATCATACTCTACTAAGGAAGTTTTTGAAGGTGGTATGGTCTGAGAGGAACAGAAGAATCTTCATAGCCATGGTCAAGTCTACTATTGCACTGCTGCATCTTGTCATGTTTGAGTCTAAAGAAGCTATTGGTCAGCATGCGCATGCTTTTCCTTTCGAACCTGGTGACCTCTCTATTCGTAGCTCCTAGGGTCTCCTCTGACTACTAGTTGTGGAAGCATGATTTGTGGGTTAGTGTTGGTGCTCTATTGATTGTTCTATGTTTCTGTTGTGTTTGTTGTTGTTGCGGTGCTTGCTTGTGTGCTACTTGTTGTCTTTGTTATGTCTATGTGTTGTGCATGCATGTAACGAACGGAATTTTTGACCCTCGAAAATCGACACTAATACATCGTTGGTATTCACGTGCCGCAAATTCAAATGCCGAAAATCTGATCATTCGGGGTAAAAAGAAAATAAAGATAGAAGATGGAACAACAATAGAATCTTACATCGTATTCAACACTAAATTCTACATGAAGATAGTATGTACAATCACTCTCAAAATGATGTATCAAAGTTATGCTAAGTCCTAATCCAGCCAGGATAGTTATAGCAGCTATCCCTACAGATGCTGGGAGATACTTAATACAGCGGAAATTTGAAAACTGATAACTATCTACAAAAGACACTCTAGCTCCAGGCTCCATGCTCCATCCAAAATGTTCCAAGATTACCTAACTACTTTGCTGCCTGGAAAAATAAGGCATCTAGAGTTTAATGGGAATAGAAAATAAACTCCAGGTCAATCATGGGACTGGTGTAAGAAAATCAAAATATGGATATTTGAAAACAAATGGTATCTCATAAGACCACATCGCACATAAACACGGAACGAGTTTTTACCTTATGATAACCAAAACATTTGCTACGCAAAACCTGGAAATATTATTTTTAATGACATTCTTTGAAAAACGTTTTTCTAATAAATATATTAAATTAGCTGAAATTGTTAAATTTGATGGCATAATAGATTTACAACTAAGTCCGAATGCACTTATTGGAGAATGGATTTCATATAATAACAAGGTAAAGGACTACCTTCCATATAGTACACCTCTAGAGGGATGTACCTAGGTTCAAGATACTGGGCACCTAAACTAACACAGGATCGGCCAACCACTTCGTTGATAGTACCGAATATGTCATCTCCCCGGTCGTTCCCGACTTTTACTGGGATCCCGAAGCATATATAACAACTCGTATTATAGAGGGTATCTAGAAAAGTGATGACATCTCCTAATTGATGCGACCACGTAGCCCTACTGCTTCTACCCTGTTTTTGTCGCTTTCTGGGGTGCAAGGCTTGACGCAACGTTTACCTTTCATAGCTCACATTTTATTTTGAATGCCATATTTCCATTTCACAATCACACAACTGATTTCTACAAACATATAACTCCTAATCTCATACATCTTAGGAAAGGATGTTAAGCTAAGAGAATTTTCCTTCTCCACCACCAAACGGATGATATGGTTATAGAGATCAATCAATGTGATCTCACTACAAGAAACTGGACTTTTTATAGCACTCATTCATAGCGTTTCTGCCTTTAGTCTTATTAAATAATAAGGAATAAAATACTTATACTTACTAAACGCTATACACTTCCCGTATGGGCCCAAATTATTATTAAATTTCACTTAAGCTTTGTACATATCACTTAGACCCATACAGAACGCGGGTTCTTTTCATTTCCTTTTTTTCCGTTTCCCTCCTAGAATTTCACTTCCCACCTATCTTCCTCATCTTCCTCTCCCAGCTCGCAAATTTCACTCCCAAGATTTCAGATCGTAGTAAATCACAACTCATAACTTGTAATAGATAGCCCTAAATTTAAATCATCGCAACATTAAGTTCATGCCCTAGCTTCCTCATCTTCGGTTAATCGCAATTGTCCAGATCTCAGTGGGCCAAACCCTAGTTTCGTTCTCCGTGATTTTAGGTATTTTCTTTAAACCTGTTGCTTTTTCTATTGGGTATTTACTTTAAACCTATTGATTCTTCTGTTGGGTATTTTCTTAATGGTTCAAAAGTAAATTAGTTGTATAGAATTCAAATCATATGATTTTCATAGGAATATTATAAAATATATAATGGAGTTAAGGACAATGAAACTTATAGTTTGCAGCTTCTTATTGTGAAAATGAGCTACCAGAGATGCATATTCCTAGTAGAAAATGATACAGGTTGGAGATACATAGCGAGAGAAGTTTGAGATGGATTTAAGGAAATTGGTTTATTCATTGCTATATAACTATTTAAAGTTAACACATACTAGCATTTTTAGTTTGATCATTTATTACAGCAACTATCATTAGTTATCTGAGAAAAAAACTTTCAGCCTATTATTGTAAGAAGGGTCATGGTTTGCTATATTTTGCAATGCTTTTATTAAGATTAGTCAAGCTATGATAAATTGGTTTCATAATTAGATATGAGATTTCATATAAATTTATTATTGGAAAGTGATAGGCATGACAGGCTGAGAAATATTCTACAATTACATGATTACATAATGAGGGTACACAACTTTCTTATGCTTTCATGCTTGGTTTAGTTTACTAGCTCGAACGAATTATGTTTTATGATAAAATCAAGGTTGACACCTTCAATATAAATGCAAATATTTAATTGAATAGGAAATATTTGTTGAGGAGAAACCAACCTGAACAGAGGGTTATGTTTCCCTCATTTTTTGTTTGAAGTTTTATATATTTCCTTCTCTTCTCTTTGTCATTTAAACAAAGGTACGGCTTTTGCAACTATTTTTGAAATCTTCGATCCTTTTTTTTTCGTAAGTTGTAGCATTGGTTGTGTTCATAAGAAAAACAGTTTACATTTCAATTTTGTATTGCTTAGATTATCATGCATCTACCAAGAAAAACAATTAAGTAATACAGTCAAAATTTTACCAGACTTTCGTTCTATTTTTATTTTTAGCAATAGTCATGAATTATTAGTTTGTTCTTTAGCTTTAGTCAATATTAATTTTTATTAAATATTACACATAGCTTAAGTATTCTTGTTATAAGTTACAATTTCATCTTTTTCTTGATTTAGAAGGTAAATGGGTCATTTGAAAACTGAAAAGAAATTTTCACAAATAATACATGTGAGGAAGCCGAAAACAGCCTCTTTGCAATGCGAGGGAAATACTGTGTACATTATCGACCTCCCCAGAGCCCGCTATCGTGCGGGAGCCTCGCGCACTAGGTTCCACCTTTAAATACATGTGAGGAAGCTTGCATACCATGTTGCCATTTAGATAAGACTGCTAGAAGTAGATATATCTGTAATTGCACATGTACCTGAAAAAAGAAATGAAATCAACAAGAGTTCATTTTTTTTCATCCGAAGTGATTTGAGTGATTTGAATAACAAACTTGCAACACTCGCTATAACAGATAGTAATTATGGCCATACCTTGATATATGTCCCTAACCTTCTGAAAAAAATGAGAAGCTGAACAACAGTGTAAGTTATGCAAAATTTGTTTCTGGCTTTTTCTTCCAGGATGGATTCACCAGCATCTGCAATAGTAAGAGCAAAATCAGTGTTGGTTAACGGTAATTAACATTTGATTTTAATTATACCATCTTAAAGATAATTTTAATGTTTTGACATAGCCAATATAACTTATTCTTGTTGTTGCATTATTTTATTAGATCAATATTTTTTGATCCAGTCATGATAAAGCCGATGATATCAAATTTTTGTACCAAGGGGTTTTTTATGGTACAATTGATAATACTCCAAAATAATCTTGGAGTTTATTCTTTTATATGATGCTATTGCTTTGCTAATTTACAAAGTGGAAATCGAACCCATCAACTATTTAGAAGCATATTTAAAACAGTTATATGTATATCTATCAGATGATAAGGTTAATTTGTTGTTTTACTTATTAAATGTAAATGTCATATTTACTTGTGTTCTATATGTTTGTATAAATGAGTCAATGGTTACAGGTAATTAATACACTAATTATATTTATCATGCTCTTAAAAAATTGATATTTGATGCCTATAATTACAGGAAGATGATATATTACAAAATGAAATGCAACTCAGTTACAAAAATGAGCTACAATGCAACTGCAACTGATTTGTAATTTGCAATTTAGTTTCAAAACCGAGTTGCATTTCAATTTGCAAAACTGAGTTGCAATGCAACTTAGTTTGCAACTGTGCTGGAAATT
Source organism: Allium fistulosum (assembly GCA_030737815.1). NCBI lineage: Eukaryota > Viridiplantae > Streptophyta > Magnoliopsida > Asparagales > Amaryllidaceae > Allium > Allium fistulosum. Next base: position 534,843,070 of record CM060901.1, on the reverse strand, counting down.
GCAACTTAGTTTTGAAACTAGATTTGCAAATTGCAACTTATGGTGATTAATTGATTGTCGACTCAACCTATAGTGGTCTGATTAATTTGGGACTAGGAAGTCGCGTAAGGGTATTAATAATACTAAAGCTACAAAATTGAACTTTAGTTTAAATCATAATCATGTGTCCATCTTTAAGAAATTCTTATGTTTCTTACTGTTCTATGTGTTTCGAATTGCTCTTTGTTGACTGATTACTTGTATTCTATAGGTGTGCATTAGACATCTTTGGGTTGCATTTTCAATTTTGATTGAAGGACTTGATGTTCTTATATTGGTCGCTCTTAGGGTTTCAACATTGCCTATGAATATAATCATTGGTAAGCTTATTTTGATTGACTTGTTATGGTTTCTCAATGTGAATTGAATGCAAAGACAGAAAACTTGCATGGAATTTTTTTAAATAAGTATGCAAATATTACACAATATAAAGATAAATAAGTAGTAATCTTTCCAAAGTATTAGACATTGATACAATATATTTCCTCTTAGAGACTAAGCTGTTTGGTCCCAATAGATAAATACAGAAAATTAGAAAAATCTACTTTGAATTAGCAACTAAGCTCATAATGACTAAATTAGAAAAATCTACTTTGCCTTAGCGCCTTAACTACTATGCTATAGACTAAATGAGGAGCACTATTGATGAAGTGTAATTTATTGGCATCAAAGCTACTATTTATTAGGTATCACATAGATTTGCATCGGGCACATATTATCCATTCAGAATTACTCAAAATACAGTTATGAAAATATTGCGCTTGCAACGCTCGTAATGCAAATGACGCTTCAGTCAAAATAATACTTGATGCTGCTGATCTACTTGCGATTTGTGACAATAATTTGACCTATGGTGCAAACTTCAAACGGACGGGATTGCAGGTTAAGATGAAGTTAAATAATTGTGGATGTCATTTCCAAGAGTAATATGATGATTTTATGGCAAAATTGAATAGGATTGTTTTGTTTCGAAGCTGAAACAGTTCCCCATTTTTCGTTGTTTTTCTTTCATTTTCTTGGTTAGGGTGACTGTGAACCGAAAACATAATCTAGGTTTGTCACTGGCTGTCCCTGCCTATTAGGTCGGTTATATATGGCATGAATCAAAATACGAAAGAAAGTAAAATTATTGATGTCTTTTTATTAAAGCAAGCGCTTATTTTTTTTCCTGAAAATGTAACCTTTTTATAATTCTCCATACAATTTGTAGATGGGTGGAGGGCATGGCACCGGTATTTTCACGATCTGCTTGGCGTTGTGTTTGGCATCTTATTCAGGTAGCCTATATTATTCTTGCGCTGAGGTTTGCATAATCTTGCTTCAAATATATACCAGTAAACTGTAATATTTTTTATTTCGATGATAAACATGCTTATTGGGATAGTCAGAACAAATGATTGTTAGGAGCTGTGGGAATGAGTAAAAGAATTGATTGTTAGGAGCTTAGTACGTTGAGCTTCATCTTAGTTACATCAATGATATTCACCGCCAATGAACCTCAGTTTGGATGTGCTTCCCCCTGTTATGGTGAACACATGTGCGAGCTTGTGTGTGTTTATACTTAATACATCTCTACATACTATATTTGCGATTTTATTTAAATAAAATAAAATAGACAAGAGATTTATTGTTTAAAATAGATTAGGCCAACTTTGAAAGTGGCTGAATTCTTTTCTTTTTCCTTTTTTCTCTCTTCATTTTCCAGAATGATCTAATTCATGGTTGGGGAATGGATATGAAATTTGGATACTGTGTTCAGGTTAGCTTGTTTTTTCCCTTCCCTTTTTTGTCTTTCTTTTATGATGTTCATCCTAATATGGTTTTGATCATGAATATTATCTCCTGATTATATGTTTTACTTGCACATAACCTGCACTTTTGGATCATGAAAATTTGAGGAGGAAATGCACCATCATATCTTTATAATGGCTTTCTAGAATGCTGTAATTCTCCACAAGTTCTGCATATGCTTCTGGCATTATTTGTTTCATTGTTTCAATGTCCTCTGGTGTCTTGATTCCAGCAACTACATCTTCACCCTGTATAATTGGAACTTGTTTTTAGTAATATAATTAGACTGTTATTATAGTCTAGTTTTAAAAAAATCGAATTGCAGTTGATCACAATAATGATTTGTCAATACCTTTGGGTATTTTTTTACCTGGGCATTTATCAGGAATTCACCATACAATTTTCTTTCTCCTGTACTTGGATTTCTTGTGAAAAGAACACATGAACTTTCTCCCATGTTCCCAAACACCATGCATTGAATATTCACTGTAGTCCCTTTCAAACCTGTAATTTTATTTATGCTTCTGTACTTTTATAGCCCTTGGACTGTCCCATGAGTCGAATACTGTTGTCACTGCTAAGTACAACTGCCTTTTTGGGTCTGCCATAAACAGGGATTTATATTTAATGGTGCTTAACAAAGAAGTGAAGGAGAAAATACAAGAAGCAGTGAACTCGAATAAACTGAAAAGCAAAGCAGAGGCTCTACAAATAGAAGTGGAGAAGGCAGGAGAATCGCCTAGTCCTTAAGCTAAGAGTAAAATTTCAGCAATGGAGGCAGCAGTGTGAGGATGAATAATAGCCGCATTAGCACTGAGGTGGGGCTGATCATTGAGATCTGGAGCATGGCAAGGAGATGAAGCAGTGGGGAAACCTGGAACTATCCGTGGTAACCATGCTATTATGGTTGGCAGGTAATACTTTTAACAAAACCTTCAATATCAATAGCTGGTTAGCATAGTATTAATTAATAATATTTTAGCATAATCGAGTAATACCTGAATCAGTAAGATATATAATTATGAGCTTATTCCTTCTCTATATAAATGATATATAAATTAACCATGAGATATATTTAACTACTTCCCTACATTATATTAAGTGAAAATTAGGGTCACATCCCTAAAACTAAACGTAATACACAAAAACTCCTTCCATTCGAAACTTTATAAATCCAGTCCCTATTTTTGTTTCAGCTTAATTCTTTTCCATAAATACCCTCGTTTATACTGTGCTCCATTTTTTCTATCTGTGATTATTTGGTTTATATTGAACGATAAAATTATCCTTGCTTAATGATTTATCTGTTTGTAATAAAAGATTTTTACTGAAGTACTGTGTAAGTTCGTACCTGTAGATTAATCTAATTTTTTTTGATTTGGAGTAAGCATAATTCCATATGTACGGGTACAAACTAATCGTAATGCTTACTCTGTGTGTGTATTCCTTAAAAGATTCAAAGTTGAGCATGAAAGCATGAACGCACTATGCTCTCCTTCCACTATGCTCTTGACTTCTGTCAACAAGTTCTTTACATTTCCAGTATATATTTTAATGTAGACACACAATGCCCAACCATGTGTGAAAAAGGTTGCTCATCATATATTTTGAAAACGATAGGAATCAGTCATATGGAGGTTCAAAACGATATGCAATAGTTGCAGAAATGTCTGCAACTATTTGCAATAGTTGCAGAAATGTCTGCAACTATACCATATAGTTGCAGACATTTCTGTAACTATACCATATAGTTGCAGAAATATCTGCAATTTTTTGCAATTTTTATAAATTTGAAAAAAAAATCGAAAATGTTCAATATTTGTTGAATTGTCTGCAAATATTAGAAATAATTACTCCATTGCCTACAAGTCATTGTCTACTTTGTCATTTATTGTCTACAAATTTAGTATATTCAACCTGGAACAGTCATTGTCTACTTTGTCATTTAATGCAGGAACTTGGTTAACATTGAAGCAACCTGGAGCAATGTTTAGATCCTTGCAAGAATCTTCTATAGCAGCCATTTCCATATCATCGTCTCCATAACTGAGTATTTGTGTCCATTTGTTAGACTATTTTGAGCTATTATCATGTGACCATGTCTTGTAGTATTTGTGTTCATTTGTTAGACTATTTTGAACAATTATCATGCGACCATGTCTTGTAGTATTTGAAATATTAGCAGAATTATTTGAAACTTTTCCACTGGTTTGATTGTGTGTTTCCAAATTAGAATTCACTGCAACGTTATCATTGTTACATACAGTTGTTGTCATCTTCTCGATTTGTTATTTTTGGGATCCACATTTTAATATATATATATATATGTGTGTGTGTGTGTGTGTGTGTGTGTGCGTGCGTAATGTGTATACATATATCTATCTATGTGCATATATATATATATAATATAATAAAAAGAAAATTGAAACAAATGCTGAAAATTAATATTATATAGAATAGCGTTTGAAAAACGCTATTGATTCATCAAACGCTATCGCAACTCTATATGAGATGTAAGATTTATGCATCAAAAACGCTATAATAGAATCAAAAACGCTATAGTAGAAAATAAAAACGCTATACAAGCATGACAAGAAACGCTATCGAAAACATTGTAACGCTATAACATGGTTTGATGAAACGCTATAAAATGTGCTCGAAAACGCTATAGAAGTTAAATGAAGGATTATATTCCCTATAGCGTTTAAGTTTAATAACAGAGAAAAAACGCTATGGTAGGTTGCAAACGCTATGCCCTTTTGTAAACGCTATTAGCTATTATATCGTTTTCCTTCCTGCTATGTAATGCTGCCGGCCTACCATAGCTTGTGGTTCCACGGCGTTCTCTGAAACGCTATGGTAGCCTGTTATAGCGTTTTTCAAACGCTATGAAACCCATAAACTGTTGTAGTGTCTCGAAGTGCAACGTCCGACATTCGTCCATACAAGCTGTCTAGGAACAGGACAAACCGAAGGAACACTCCTACCACATCCTATCAAGAATCATCCCTAGGATTAATAGCGAGCAGCCCTTGCATCGAAGATCAAATGAAGATACTACTGCCACATATATATGATATGGGAAATTTCCATCGAGGGTCAGTGACAAGCAGCCCTTCATTTTATTTACTATCATTCCATGTCTTTACTTCGAATAAGTAAAGTGGTTTGAAGTGGTTTTCGGATAAGAATCACTCAAATCCGACCCTTGTTCCTTCGAATCAATCATCTATAAAAAGATATTAAGTAAATAGTTTCTTATCATTTGATTAATTGCTTCCTTTTTATCAAAAATAATGCTTATAGAGATTTATATCTTTAAAACATTTCTTTCTGGTATATACGGAATCATTAAACCTCTCTTTAACTTAGAAAATACCAAATCATTTTCATAAGTCATTTTGGAAATTGAGTTAAAAAAGGTCGATAGAAATTATACTACTTCTACTCAACATCAATTTTCGTATTCAACCTTTACTATCCATCGAATAACTGTGAAATCACCTTTCACACTAATAGTACGGGTTCCCTATTCGGAATTTAATACCAAGTATAAGAAGATTATCTCTATACAATCTAAGTTGTATTAAATTAAATTTGTAAATTTAAATCTTTTATACTTGCTCGTTTCCGATATTTTGACCTTATCTATACCTCGCCAGGAAAGAGGCCAGGTGAGCCAGGATACTGGTTGCTCCTGAACATCTCCTTAGTTTAAGCACCTCACATCCGGATTTCAAAAATAGAAAAATCTAGTGTCCTTATTGGCTTTTAGAGCCAAGGTTAAATCATTTGATTTTAACGACTTTTCTTTAAATCATTTATTTAAACCTTTTAGAATAAATTATAAAACCTACAAATCATTTTTAAAATGCCTATTTATTTATTTGAAAACATTTTAAAAATTTTGGGAAAGAATACATAAGTTTAAAGTTATATTTCAAAAGTTATTAGAAGTGCTGCAAAAAGTGCTACGAATAGTGCTGCGAATAGTGCTTTAAAGCTTACCTGATCAAAACAACTTTTTTATCATTTAGAAATTCTTTTTTATAACTTAAATCTCTTTTTAAACATTTAAAATATTTAAAGGATTTATTCCATATTTTTAAAGAATTAAAATTTCATTTTTAAAGAATTTGTCGTTTGGTTTTTGAAATGCCAAACCGCAACTATTTTGAAAACTTATTTTGCTCATATTTCAAAATCAACTAAAAAAATCTCGATTTTCTTTCTTAATTTGAAAAGCATAGTTATAAGAGTTCAGAACATTTTTATTAAAAAGAATTCCGATTATGAATCCATAATATAAATGGATTTAACTTTCTATGGCGCGAAATCGAGAACTACCGTTACGCGACACGCCTATTTTAACTTAAATTTCATATTTTATTCAAACTTTGCTAAAACACTTTTATATATTTATAAAACATTAATAGTACAATAATGCAACAACATAGTACAATTCGCCCGAGGAACCGTTATTTTACTACGTCGTTGTTTCGAATTACTTGAGTATTAGGTTCCTCGGGCGTACCGTTATTGTACTACGTCATTGCACCGGCTCTATGGTTAGCAACCATGGGATAGCAACCCATTTGTGATACACGTGTTGGTGAGTTTTCATGCTCCCGTTTATGATAGGCCTCCCCCTTTTGTGTTTTCTGGATTTCTGGTTGTTGATTTCTAGAATTTGTGTTTTACCAATTTTGATGATATGCATTGATAAGCTCTATCAATATTTGTGTTTTGGTGAATAATTTAAAGAATATGATATTCTTTTTAATGTTTGAGAAGATTTGAGATATTGTATGATTTTTGTTGTTATCTGATGTATACTTGTCGCAGTATGACATTATTGTTATCATACGTTTTTGTGATATCTCTTATCCTATCTCATTTTATATGATATTTATAGCTAGACTGATCCATTTATTATTTTTCTTCTTAAATAATACTCGGGTCAGACCGAGGTATTTTAGGTGCTTCTACTTGACTTCTTATCAGGGACCATCATCTGATTTTTTGGCTTACTACTTTAGATTAGTAGTTTTTGCTTTTATACATTCGAGATAGAGACTCCTTGATGTATACTTATTCTTTTGTCTAGCACTTGTACCTATTCTTTTGTGATGTAGTGGATCTTGTATGACCACTACTTTGATGTACACTTCTATATGTTATATTCATATATGTTTCCGCCTTTGTGATATGAATATCTGTGATTGATTTGTGTTATGCTTATTTCTATATTTGTTTCTGAAGCCCACATAGCCACTGTGTAGTAGCTTTGAGTTTGTATTTGAAATGTCGTATTTCCTCTTGAAATGAAATGGAAGTCATATTATCTAACATATCGGTACTTGCACAAAGCAATTACACGGATGGTCGCTCCTCAACAGCCTTATTCTTCGTGCTAGTCGACGACATTACCCCGTAGTGTCCTTGGCTAGTGTTAGTATAGAGGTGGGGCGTCACAATTTCTCTAAGTATGGAAGCCATCAAAATAGAGTGGAAAGCTTAGGAAAATGAAGAAGAAGAAGTAAAGATGATTTGAACTAGTTTGATTTGAACTCCTTTACTATCTGCTGGTATCGTATTATGTTTTGAATACTCTGCTCTGCTTTATTCGTACTTTCCTTTTTGTGATGCCAAAGGGGGAGAAGGAGTTAATATAGTCTATTTATTCTAACTTGCTTTTTGATGGGGGAGCTTATAGAAAGGGGGAGAATATATTACTCGTTTATATTTATATAGTTCTCATCGTCAAAAAGGGGGAGAATGTTGAAACTCCGTCTACGACATTTCATACTTACGATATTTTGACTACGACAACTATATACGTTGGTTTTATATGCTAACTTGTTTTTGCATGAATATATACAAGACCGGATTCAAATAAGCTTCATACTATACATATGTTTTGTATTGAGTCTATGTCTAGAGTTAAAATGATGTTAAAATCTCTCCTTTTGGATATATATGTCGACACGTGCACATACACACATTCAAAGAGCTATTTGCATTTTCTGGTCAAATTCAGACGTCTGAATTGACCATTTCAGACGTCTGAATCTGGAATCAAAGATGATTTCCCAGACAATATTCAGACGTCTGAAATGGTATATTCAGACGTATGAATCAGGTCAAAAATGATCTATTTGCTTTCTGATTTGCACGTGAACGATTTCAGAAGTCTGAATTCTATTTTTCAAACGTCTAAATTCCTATAACGGCTATGTTTCTGAACAGACATTTCTCTTCCATAAAGAGATACAACTTTTAATCAACAGGTATGACCATATACTTTTATGATAACTATTCAAGAACAATTGCACCTTTTTATAATCTATATAAACATGTTAGAATCATCAGTTTGATTTACCTAATTGATCTAACTCTTTCTATTCTTAATCTACTTTGATTCTAACGCACTCTTGTGCATTCAAGTTCATACAAAATCATTCATTTACTTCCATATTCTTCATATACACACACACATATATATATATATCCAAAGGAGAAGATTATAGGAAGGTTGTACTATCAAGAGACAAATCCATGTTATCAAGAACACACTGTGTCAAATACTCTCTGTATAAGTTGAAGTCATGTTCTGCTGTTTAGGCAAGTGAAGTCCTCTTCGGCTGTTGAGGCATCGAAATCCTGTTATGTTGTTCAGGTGTTGTAAACCTGTTCCTCCGGGTTAAGTGAGGATTGTTGTTAGTGAAATTCTAGAAAGGAGTCTGGGACTGGACGTAGAACGGGAAGTTCGAACCAGTATAAAAATATCTGGTGTGCTTGTTTTTTATTTTATTTACTTTACTCTATTATCAGTCTTCAGTTTTATACTTCCGCACTGCTTGTTTTACACTGTTCCATAGTACACGATCCATACAAACTTTCAGCCCTGAGTTAATTCATCTCCAGAGCCACTGACAAATGCATCCCTTTCTTCGAAGTGATCAAGAAAGGGTAGAGGAATTTCGCTTGGACAGAAGAATGTATAGACGCATTCCAGGCTTTGGTGGATCACTTAGAGAGACCCCTCATTATGTCGAAGCCACTGCAGGATGAGGACTTGTTTATTTATATGGAATTGTCGGTGCATGATTTGAGCGCGCACTCGTGTGTAAGGAGTCCCATAACCAGAGGCCGGTGTATTACATCAACAAGCAGTTAACAGGAGCAGAAAGAAACTATAAAAAATTGCAAAAGCTCGCATACTGCATGTTAATGTAACATCCCCTATTTTGAGGCCCGAAGCTAAGCGCTATAGATGCTACAATCATCTATAGTATTAACTTCCGGTGACAAAATACGGTAATGTTAATGGTATCCATAATATCAGAAGCGCATGAATATGAAGTAAAATAAAAACAGGTTTCAAAAACAACTTTCAAAAACAACTTATCTGATTACATTTCAAATCAATATTTCATATTCAATTACATAATCCCAAAACGGTTCCCAGGTTTTGATCAAATATAATTACTACAAATTACGCCAAGAGTTACATATGAAGATGCCCCCTTGTATGATTAGAGTAATAGATAGATAGACATATCAGTCATAAATACATCACAGTGGAAATAATACTAAATAACTCCTACATATCTAGCTTTTCCTCTTGCACGTATTTGGAAGCTTATTCGTCCAACCTACTAAACCCGAAAAGTCCTTAACTCTCAATCTACTCAAATCAAATTTTGAGCACCTAAGAGTTTAAGTGGAAAACGTAAACTTTGAGTCGGACATAAAGCTTAGTGTAAATAATTCTATTACATCTTGGTTAACTATATTTAGTGAGACCACACCGCTTAGCAGAATGGGTTTCCCTCACTAATATCCTTTTAAAAGCATATCTCTTGCAAATCAAAATCCTGCAATCAAACTGATTATAACAACAATAGCAAATACTTATATGTATAATAATCAGGTAATCAATGGAGTATTTGTCCACATTATAGTTTTATCTGGCTAACTATTAACTATTGGCTGACTCAGGCCTACCAGACATAATCAATAATATAACTTCTATTAGACATAATACTGGGTTGTCTGCCCTTAACTATCTTCTTTTAGAGTCAACCGATCCTAATGGTTTTGCAGGCTCACCAATAACCTATCTTTAGTCTATATATTCCCTTCTCTGTATACATCATTTTAGTCACATCTTTGATAAAGCCCTATACACTGGAATTTTGGACTAATATTAGCTATGGGCTACTAGTTAAATTATAGGGAGCGACTCTACACCAGTCCCATCCGTCTTCTAATAACTGAGTCATAAATATAGGGTTAACTACCCCATTAAATTATCCTTGAAAACATTTCATCAATGGACTATCTGTCCAACCTTTTATTTAAACTGATTTACCCCTTTTAAATCATACTTAAACAAGGAAAATATTCTCTTTTCTTTACTCATAATATCTATGCCATGGTATATGCTTTACACAAAACAATGTTATGAAATCTAAATCAATGGGATTATCTATCCCTTAGAAATAAGTTAAAGCCCTTTTTAACTTAGAAAACTTTAGGTTATAAAGCCAAAACAGCACCTTCGAAACCATTATTTATAACCTTAAACAATTCCTTTCAAAATCATTGAAAGTACCCCTTTCAAAACCATTGAAAGTATCCTTTTCAAAATTATTGCTTAAAACCTTAAACATTCTCTTTCGAAACCATTTAAACATATCTTTCGAAACTCTTAGAAATATTCCTTTCGAAACACTCAAAGTATACCTTTCGAAAGCATTGGAAACTTTCCCTTTGCAATACTTAAAACATACCTTTCAAAAGCATTGGGTTCAAGTAAGAGTTTGTGGGAACATAGCTTTGAAACCATTTAAAAGTATTCCTTTCAATACTATTGGGTTTAATATTTAATATAACTATAGGGTCAAAGAGAACAAGCGAAAGCATTATTTTTGAAAGCATTAACCCCAAGTAAAAGAATTGGAGAAGTGGATAGCTTGGAAACTATCCTTTCAAAATCATTGCCTCCGAAACCATTATTAAAAGCGGCTAAAACAACTCTTTCTAAAGCATTTGGTAGACGGCTTCAATGTTAAGAAAATGAAAGCCTTCCTTTCGAACACATTGGTATAAGACTATAAAGAAAATAGCCCTTAACTAATTCGAAAGGTATGAATGCGGCAGCTAGGTATCGGATGAGTTCAAAAGTGGCAACTCTTTCGAACGCTTCCTTAAAAACAAAGGCAAGTAATGGATTCGAAAGCTTATAAAAATGGCTTCAACCCCTTCGAAAGCATGCCTTCGACACAGTCCCTTCCACCTTTCACCAATACACTGCGTACAATTGCTTGATACCATGTACATTGGTTTTAAATGGATGTGAAAGGCCTACTGGGCATAGTGACGGAAGCAAGCAATGGAAGTGGCAAAGTTGTAATTCAAAACAAAATTGAATTTTTGCCTTCCAAAGTAATTCCTTTTTACTAACTTGCCTAATTTTTCAAAATACGATTGTTTGCCAATTCTTTATCAAAATTCTTTTCTAAAAAGGTTATTGAATTCAATAATTAATAATTGAGATTATTTTAACAAATAAGCCCTTTCCCTTAAAAAAACATTTAAAACATTTAAGTCCTCTAACTTAAATAATTTAATAGCCATAGTAAAACACTTTGGAAAAATCCCCAAAAATCATTGTAATTCAATTTAAATATGCTTTCTAACATATATAAATTTCAGACCCAAAACAATGTATAATTGCCTTGAATAATTTAAACCCAACATTAACTATTTTCTCTCATAGAAAATTCGTAATAAATCCACAATCATTTAGATAATTATGAAACTTAAAACCCACTTTTAAAATAATGTTTTTGTCCATATATAAAAAATGCAACTCATTTGGATGTCGTTTAATAGGTTTTCTAATCTAAACATATCATAAAATCCATATGAAACCATATAAATCATCAAATACAACATATAACCATTAAATCACTACAACATGGCATATACTTGCAAAAGAAAACTGGTTCACTCTTTAAACCGAAACCATTCATCAAAAATAGAGATGTAAACTAATTATTCACCTTGGCTTTGTGTTAAGAAGGTTGAGATTTGCCCTTAGATTGATTTACTTAAGCTTTCTACTTGAATTCTAGCTTTTCTTCTCCTTGAATCCCTTTAATGGTGGCTGGCCGAGTTTGCTTAGGGTTTTAGTTTTGTTTTTTTTTTTGAAACTTAAACTGAATAAGGAATGGAGAATGGAAGAGTTTAGGGTATTGGAATAAGTCTATTCCCATTTTACTCTTACCATATTCCTCCTTCTTACTTATTTTTAATTCTTTTGCTAATACATTCATTAAGGCACGACTCCTTCTTAATTAACAAATCTCAATCCCTTAACTATCTACATTATTTTATTCAATTTATCCAATTAAATATTTAAAATAATGTTAGTCAAAATTAAGGACATTACAGTTAATCGTTTCAAGGAAGCTTCACCTCTACTTTCAAGCTCATCCGATCAAAGTTATGACTGATCGGCCTTTGGGACAAGTCTTGCGAGGATTTGAGACTTCTAAAAGGTTTTCGAAATGGAACATTGAATTAAGGCAGTATGACATAACCTATCACACTCGGAGAGCGATCAAAGGCCTAGCTTTGGTGGATTTGTTGCTGAATACACTGCACAAGATGACACTCCAAGAAGCAGTGGAGAGAAGAATATTAGGTGGAAGATGTACACGGATGATGCATCTAACAAAAGTAATTCTAGCGCTGGAGTCATGCTAGTGACTCCTAAGGAACGTTCAATTTGCTATGCCCTGAAACTTGATTTTTCCAGAACAAATAATGAAGCGGATTATAAGGCCATGATTGTAGGACTCAAGATTGCCAACGAACCGGGAGTTAAGACTTTGCATATCTTCTGTGATTCCCAGCCAGCTATGTCAAGTGAGAAAAGAGTTTCAGGCGAAAGAAGCGAGGCTAGCTCCTTATCTAAACCGAGCCCTTGAGTTGCTTGATGATATTAAATATTACACCATAATGCATATTTCCAGAGAGGAAAATGCAAAGGCTGACTCACTAGCTAAATTAGCCAGTTCTGGAGATGTGCAGCTCATGGGCTTAGTCCCGATGGAAGGTGCTATAGGCTCTGAGCATCGACTAGATGGATGTCGATTGGATCATGGAGGCCAAGTGTGAGAAAGAGTAATGTATGACTCTGATAAAGAATTATCAGTGGAGAGGAAACCTTCCTGATAGGAAAAACGAGCGACGTCCACTCCTTCGTAAAGCTTCAAGATTCATCATGCGAGAGGGAGTACTTTACAGAAAAGAATTCTTAGTTCCTATTCTTCGGTGTGTCGCCGACGATGAGGCCAAGCAAGTCCTAAGAGAAGTACATGAAGGGGCATGTAACGACCACACCAAGGGAAAACCCTAGCAAAGAAGATCCTTCATTACAGTATTTCTGGCAAACTATCAACCGCGATGCAGCTAATTACACCAGAAAGTGTGACAAGTGCCATAGATTCGCTATGATTCCAAGAGCCCCATCGAGGGAGATTAAATGGTTAGTCCCTGGCTATTTTGGGTCCCACAAATGATTATTTTTGATAACAGAACCCAATTCAACTGCACAGAGTTCAAAGATATTTGTTGCATGCATCGCATAGAGAAGAGATTTTCATCAATGGCATACACCTAGGCGAATGGATAGGTCAAAGCAGGAAACAAAATTATCTACTCCATTTTTAAGAAGTGACTGGAAAAGGCTAAAGGCAAGTGGGTTGATAAACTTCCATTGGCACTTTAGGCTTTTCGAACGACCCACAAGTCCGACACTAGCCACTCTCCATTAGCCCTAGCTTATGGATCATAGGTTACGATCCCGGTTGAACCTGAAGTACCTTCTCATCGAGTAACTCACTACAATCCACGAACGAATAAGGAACTCCTGTTGAAGTCTCTCAATATGATCGATGAGAAGCGTGATGAAGCTGACTTGAGGGCAACTGCCCAACTGAGTCCCCCGATACTACAACACTAAGGTAAGGATTCGGACCTTTGAAATTGGTGATCTGGTTCTCATACAAATCTTCCCAGGCCCTGGGAACTGGGGCCCGAGTTGGGAAGGTCCGTACGTAATTGAGCGAAAGCTTGGATATGGCATGTTCAAGCTAGCAACATTGGACGGGATCTCGCTCCTACGAGCGTGGAATAGCAAACACTTACGATCCTATTTCACTTAAATGTAAATTTGTCTATTTCAATTGAATGTAAATTTGTACATATTTTATCAAAGCTATGTAAACAGACAGAATCTATCATTTCTAGTGTATATAAAAGAAATGACTTCTGAAGCTCCTAAATCCGTCTACATATGACTTTACATTGTGAACAGTGTTATATTTAAATAAACCTGCATGTGCAAAATGCAGGTGTGCAGGTACCCAGAGATAGGCGCCAACTAAGATTTCACAGTCCATGATCGGACGCATGAAGCTCAACCACACCTAGTATTTGAAGGTAGATACCCAATAATCCACTAACCCATGACTTAGGGACAGGAATATAAACATTTAAAGGCTGAATGAGACAATTATCCTCTACATCCGATGCCTAGAGTTTGGTAGAGCATCAGCGCCTTGCCCGAAGTAGGCAAAACGAAAGGTCTGGGCCCAGAGATAGGTAGAATCTCTTACAAACTTCGATCAATGCCTGGAGTTAGGCGCAGTCAAGAACAAATATCCTATATGGGGATGTTTAAACCACTATCTTAAGTGATTAGTTCCAACCGACACCCATAGTTTGGCGTGGTTAAAATAGGCATCTCGAGAGAGGATGCTTAAATTACCGACTAAAGATGAATCACTTTGGTTGATGCTCAGAGTTAGGCGTATTCGCACTCAAAACTTCCACGAAAACGATGTTTGGAATTCGATCAAGTTCCGGAATCGAACATGCTCATGTACAAGCACATGCAAATGGGCGCCTTGATGATCGTCCCACACTTATATAAACAACAAAATGGACTAATAACTCAGTCCAATAATGATGAGCAGAAGTGGTTTGCAAACACATGAACAAAATAGCAGGCGCACTTCTTAGAACTTAAGCAAATTCACATAAGAATCAAACAGAATAAGGAGCTTTGTTATTCACATAAAGCAAAGTTCGAAGAAAGATACCAGTGTTTTTAATACTGAGACAAAAGAAAAAACAAAGGTTGAACCTGCACAAAACCAGCCTAAAACAGAAAGCTGGTGCCTACCGCTATACACCATAACAAGCAAACGTTCATATCTTGAACTTTTGCTTCTTCGATTTCTTCCCATCTCCATAAGATGGCTTATTCGAACCATCGGTTTTCTTCCTTCCTCTTCCCCCACTTCCTATGCCTTTTGAAGGCGAGCTATGCAACAGAGTTGCAAATGCGTTTTGAGTGCTTCCACGCATAAGTAACATGACCGGGACTTAAATGGTCTCGCTGGGTAAAGCTATCGATGGAGGAGGAGGGATGATGTCAACTGGCTCTTGCTTGATCTTGCTGGCTGCCAGAACTTGTTCTTATAGCAACTCTTTTATGCTGGGACATAACGAAAAGTCAATCGACCCGGTGATAAGAACATCCTCATCCGTAAGAGTTCCCTGAAATCACCAGCGGTATCTTCTTGCAACACATCAATCATTTGTATGCCCGGACTTAGAGTGTCACCAACTATAATGCTTGGGGTCATCCCAAAAATAATTATGACTATTGACTCAGTTGTCTTCACATGTTGATTCGGTTGGGAGCTTTCCTTCGGAGACTTGAAATCGCAGGCTGACTTGAAATTTTGAGAAAGATGAAAGGAGAAATTAGTTACATCGACCGGTGTCGTGTGAGTACTCTCAAATATGGATGAGGTCAATAATATACCTTTGCTAGATTAAGGCTCTGTCTAGTCAGGCATGCCATCCGAATTCCCCTTATGAATTGGAGATAGCATGCTTGTCTTGTTTGTCTACGGTGCATCCGAATTGTACAAAAGGATAGACGGAACGATGGATGCAACTAGAGGCCCAAAAGTGAGACCTATAGTGAGATCCTGAGATGTAGTTCTAGAACATTTGGATTGATCTTTCCACTATAGTTGCCAACTCTGGTGCAAAATAAGTTCGCCAGCCCTGAGTGCTTCGATTTCTTCTGGACTTAGAATCTCACTCTCCAGCTTCGCCAATTTCACTTCACTTCCTTCCATATGTTGTTCCCTTTCCCACACAATTTGCTCGCATGCCAACGCTAGATCTTGGGGCTAGTCTTTGCCAAGCCACGCCAAATCTTTGAAATTTTAAGTACATTGATGTTGTAATTGAAGATAAGTGGCTCAAACCTATCTTTAACTCATCTCTTTATGGCTGCTACCAACTCAACCACTTTCTTAGCCCAATGCATCGTCTCTCTGTTTGCGAGCATAAAGCAGTTCCTTACAGTAGTCATGAGCTATTTCAAAGGCTTCATCCTTCTCTTTCTTCTCTTTTTTGAGCTATGCCTTCAGCTCCTCCACTACCTTAGCGAGCTCATGATTCCTGTGATGAACAGACTCAACTTGGCTTAATTGGTTCTTTTTCTTGGTCGATCGTCGCATTTAAGTCCTTGACTTTTTGATCGGCATCCACCTTTGCCTTCTTCAGCTGGGCAACCTCTTCATCAAGATAAGTGATGGTCTCATCATTCTGATTTGCTATAAGTCGCAATCCTACAACCACAGTTTCCATACCTCAGCATATTCAGAGATCTACTTAGCCAACCTTATCCAAATGAAATACTAATTGTACACATCACCGACATATGCCACCATATGGCCTTTTACCCCCAAAGGAATACCCTTCAAATTGGTATCAAACTTACAGCCTTTAAAACAAATTTTTGGGAAGCGATGTTGCAATTCAGCTATCTGAGGGTTGGATGAGACCGGTTGCTCTACTTCAACGACAAGCTATTCAATAGGCTGCTCAATATGCATTTTACCAGGTCTATATCGAGAGGAATCGAAAGCAAGGGGCTTCGATGATTGATCAAAATGCCAAGAAGTATGTGATGATGTTGTTTGCTTGGCAAAAAGGGAAGCACGAAAGGTGTCAACATGAGGAACGTCGTTGTGACGGCCGAAGTGCCTATTTGAACCCCTAGATTGGGGTGCCTTGGATCTGCATCGATTGATAGACGACGAGTCATGTAATTTGTAATCCTTCTCTCTACCTCCTCTATCACAGCTTGAAGGCCGACTAGAATGGAATCATGGCTGGTCCTGTGGGGGTGCATGCTCAGTTTGCATCTCGGTTGATAAGCCATTTGATCCTTGAGAGACTAGTACAAACCACATCGTTCCATTGAACCTGCAAATAAAATGAACACTAATCAACCTTAACAAGGTAAGAACACGACGCGAGCAGAGCAAAGTGTAATGCATGTGTGTGTGTGTGTGTGTGTGCAAGTGTCCTAGTGTCAACTTGACGGACCATGGGTTAGAGTTCTGCTGACAGGGTTAATCTCCCATGCTCGAGTTAAAGGCATATCTTCTTGGAAACAAATAAGGGATCCAACATTCCCAATGCTCATGTTTCCAAGGCCGTAAGAACAAATACCGTCCGTAATTAGCCCTTAGAGTAGCATATATATCCTCAGAGGGCTCTATAGGAGTTTCAAATGCGACTGTAGCTAGCAAAGGGAGGATCAAAGTCTGCCTTTTGGTGATTTTAATCTTGAGACTTCTTCTTTGAAGAGGTTGTTGATCGTATTCGTCCTTATCAACTGATGGATCAAGGCCTGCATCATCATCATTACGGTCAGCCCCGTCATCTTTACCCTCCTCAAAATGTTCTCTTGCTCCTTCAGTTTTGATAACTGGACTTTGAACTAGGGGCATCGACGAATAATATACATTATCTTCGAACGAAGAACTGTCCTTATCACTATCGGTGGCCTTTGGAGCAGGGACAACACTATGATCTGGGTCCAACAAGTTATAAGCCCAAATCATCACTAAGCAGTGTCTTAGCCTCCATCTCTTCCTTTGGAATTTCATGAAGTTGATAGAGAGTCTCTACCAAAGCTGCATTATTAGGCCTGCACGGTATATCTGCAAAGAATGAAAAAGACATTCAGTGATAAAAGAACTATGAATAGCCTTGTATGAAAAGGATGAGAATGGAATTTAGGTCCAGACAATTCCATTGCTATGCAAATCTAGGAGGACAGCGGACAAAAAAGAATTTATCTTTGAAGTAGCTCGGTTTATTCCAGGTGCTAATTACAAATTTGCAGCTCCTGGATGGCTCTAAGAAAGTGAGGGAAGGATTTCGCTTCCGGTGCTTAAAGTTGTATAGATATCGAATTTCTTGATTACTGTGAACTCGGTTAAAACGGCAGATGAAAAAGATAAATAGACTATGAAGGAATGTATAGTTATTTGGATAGAGCTGAGCTGGGGCAGCCTCATAAATTGCAGGACTCGTCAGATAAACTGGTCACATGGTGGAATACATCTTTCCAGGCACATGTACTTATTGCATGCTGTATACCTAGCTAGCGAATGGTGCGCTCTCTAGTGGCATGTAGGAACTAACATGTCCTCGAATGGGATGCCATGTTTCTCACAAATTCTTCTAAGTGATCCTTCCTCAATCATTGAAGCGACGAAATCGACAAGATCGTCTAATATAATGGCATCATTATGTCGAGAGCAGGTTACTTCTGGGCCTTCTGTAGGCTCTATTGGAACTTCTAAAGCAGGTTGCTTTGCTTGTGGATTCTCAAGCTAAGGTATAGGCTACACTGGAGTTTGTAGTGCAGATGGAACCATAGTCGAGCTTGACTCAATATCGGATTCGGCATATCTTGGAATTGATAGGCTGCAGCTTGAGCGGAGAGATGCTTAGAACATTTATAACCCATAACTATCAAAGCTCAACATAGAAGTCATATCAGAAAGATTGAAAGACTGCCTCGTGTTACAATGAAAGCCCAATATGGTGTAGACTACAATGCTGTGTAGTGTCGTGCAGTGTCGATTTATGATATTGTGCAATAGTTCATTTGAAGATCTAGATGTTATCTAAAGTGACTGTCATCGTCGATCATCACAACGAGCTTCGCATCGTTGACCACGCACCAAAACTTCTTGGGATTTGGGAAATCTCATGTGGAAAACTCAAGATTTCTGTAACATCACACAATTGTCAACAAACTCAAAGGTATAAATTCACCTAGGGGTTGGATCGGTATCGATTCATATCCTTGGCATGAATTTTTGTCCCAAGTTTCTTTCTTCGGTCCCTATCATAGCCATCATTGAGAGGCTCATTCAAATCGACCACCATTCTAGCCACTTACGTACTAAAAGTTTAAATCAAGTTTTATGTTAAGATTCAAGTATGAAACACAGATTTGGAAATGGGTCCGGGTATAGAGTGATGGTTCGGGTGTGAAAATGTGGCTCGAGTTTAACTAAGGCGCAATGGATGGTGACGTGTTCAGGTGAGAGAGGGTGGCGACTGTTGTTCTAGTGTCAACGACGACAGTTCAACTTTGTGGCAAAGGTCTCTAATGGCGGATGAGGAAGCTTGAAGTCAAGTGGTAACAAAGTGAAGAAGGAAATGAAATGGATCGGGTATATAACGCACCCGAACCATGTTTCTCAATAATAAAATAATCATTTTCTAAGGGCTAGATCGGTACCTATCCATGCCCATGGATCGGTACTGATCCATATAAAAAAAGGGAAAATGATCATGATGATTCATATGTGCATACATGTGTATGTACGTATGCACGTAGAAAACCACAAGAATGTGCATGCATATGGAATTGAAATATGATGGAAAATCGAAGCATGCGTGTATGTACATACTCAACATCCAAAAACTAGAATCGAGGGAAAGCAAATTCAAACTTGGAAAAACCAAAAAAGCAACCAGTTCAAAAATTACTAGGCTTAGAATGAATGATCGTGAGAGCATATTCCAGTTTTATAGTGCTAGATGCTGGTAAAACATAGTAGCAAATAGCTAGAGACACAAGACTCCACTGAAATGATCTTAAGGAAGGACAACCACTAGTCAAAGCATAGATTGAAGTCCGATATGGTAATCTCGACTTGTATTGATTCAAACCACATCATGTTTGAAACAAGATGTGCTTTAGGGGACAAGTGTTATCCGGTCCTTTGAACAGGCGGTACTAGGATGGAGTTGATGAATCAAACTTGAAAGCTATCGAGGCAAGAGCCTCGGAGAGAAAGAAGTAGAGTCCAGTAACCAAGTACAACCAAGACCGCAAAGTGGAATCAAGACCGTCCCAAAGATTCCCAAGGCCAAATCCATCTAAGTGATGGATCGGTGTCGATCCATCCCTATGGATCGGTACCTATCCATAAAACTCTACCAAAAATGCCCCAATTTCCTTCTATTCCCAAATGTTGATGGTAGCAACCTGGTTCAAGCTCCACTACATCGATCGCATGCAGTTCACTATATATCTCCTTGAGCAAGTGAAATCAGCAACTCCATTCCTCCACTGATCCATCATATTGACCGAGAAATAAGCTTCTATCAATGCAAACGAGGTTGAAAACATGAAGATAATAACAAGTCAACATCACTCAAAGCACCAAAGTTGAACCATAAGGAGATCTTATGGATTGGCATCGATCCATGCCTATGGATCGGTACTGATCCATCAACATTGCTGACATAGCCATGTTTCTTCAAGGAAACTGCTACAGGAACATGGAGATCGTGATGGAGCATTTTCGAGGATCTTTTTGCTTCTTGCAGCTTTTATATAATTCTCTTGTAAGCATCCGTGCATCCCTAGCGATCCATAAGAATTGTATTTGCAAAACAACAATATAAGCAATAGAAATCTCAAGTGGATGTAGGTATAGTTGGCTGAACCAATATTATAAGCGTTTGGTGTCCTATTTTTTATACTCATTTTCCATTTATATTTCTTCATTTTTATTCTCTACGCAAATTTTCTGGTGTTTATGCCACTTTGTGGTACTAACATTACCCAAACCTAATCTTAGAATACTAACCTTTTCATACACCCTACTAAATGTGTAGGAATTCATCTGCTAGACCTAATATTGCTAATTTAGACCGCATAGACCATTTGAGCTCTAATACCACTGAAGGTGAGATCCAAACTCATTTAGTGTGACCCAACTCGGTAACTAACGAGCGAGTTTTACATGCATCCTTTCGACTAGCACAACTTTCATGGGACATATGGGGTAAGGGGCAATGCTTCACCATAGATCATAATGAGAGAATCACCTATCTGCTAGTTGCAGGGATCGAACCTAGGACATCCAATGTACTAGGTGAATGCCTCAACCAACCCCACACTGATAACACTAAAGGAACCGGGTCAGTCAGAAGTGGGTGAAATAAGTAGATTTAAAAAAAATCATATTTTGTATCTATTGGGCCTATGAAGTCTAAATGGTTATTAGATCCAATCTAATATTGTTTTAAAATCTCATTTTATTTAAATTATTTAAAAAGGAGTTTCATAAATTGATGTTTATATAAGTTAGAGTACATCAAATATACTCTTATAGGTATATGTATGTAATAGTCAATTGCTTTAAATTATTGTTGTGTAAAGTGAAGAGTCAAGTTGTTAATTATGTAAGCTTTTCAATAGGCCATAATCTTAATGAATGTGCAAATAATTTGAAATTGCACTTGCTACTTCTATAATAAATTCACCATATTTTACTTAATTTTTTAAAGGAATTTAAATTTAATTATTTTTAATTTATAATTATATGTGTATAGTGCATATGCAACAAATATGAAATGTACATGGTTAATGTGACCGTATATAGGTACTGAGATTTAGAATGCATGGAAACATTTGTCTCTTTACATATGCCTTTGTTGTCCAATTTTTTTTAAATACACAAAATAAAAATTGTAAATATACATACAATAATATTTACATGCATATATATATATATATATGTATGTATGTATGTACGTATGTATGTATGTATGCATCCACATATGTGTGTGTCTATGTTAAAATATTTTTTTGTCTATTTTAAATGTTTTGAATTCTAGAATTAACGATTTTAAGTCTAATTTTAATATATGAAGATTTTAAAATTAAATCTATGATTTTACACAAAGTACCTTTTATAAAATTTAAGTTAAAATAAAAATAATATATGTATACATGTTTAAATTATTACAAATAATATTTTACATTTAAAAACAATATAAATTTATAAACTTTGCAATTTTATATGTATGTTTTAAAACTTAATGTTAATGAGGTTTTTCATCTTAGAAATACCCAAGTACCTTTTATGAAGTAAGCATGATGTTGAACACTTTCATGATTATGAATCAACAAGATTAAGTAATATTAATCTTGTCTTTTCTAAAGGAGTAATTATATTATTTTATTGCCTACGTAATTATGAGGGGAAAATATTTAAAGTGTTAAGAATTAGTTCGTTATCTGGTACAATAAGAAAACAGTAAAGTAAAGTTCTGAAAATAATAAAAGGACGTAGGAAATTTATGTGATTTGGATGTTAAATAATCCTACATCCACGGTAAAATGTCGGTTTCTTCTCTCTTGATTCTTAGTACAAACGAAAATGGCAGAGGGTACAAATTTTTGTTTTGTGTATTCAGAAAAGGTAAAGTAATATTCTTTCCCTTTTTTTGCTACAGTACCCTGTTTATTTATAGTGCACATGGATTCACGTGAATTGCCAACGTCATCCTTCTGCTCTCATGATTTTTTCCATCAGATTGCACCACGTCTCGAGCATTCATCTGACTTATTTTATATACATGGATTGCTAATGTGGCCTTCGTTGGGAAATTGTGATTTGAGCAGTTGGATTTGAACTTTGGCGGGAAGCTTGAAATTGAAGCGAGAATGTTTGAAATTGAGGCAGGAAAACCCAAATTTGAATAGATTGTGCATTTTCGACTTTGTGAAGCCACATGCCTATGAACTGTACATACGTGTAGTTGAAGCTACACTGAGGAACTGCCTTTATTTTCAAGGAGAGTTATATCATTATCAATACTTTGGAACTTTGCATTTTTTCAGGAATTGTGTCCTTCATTATGCCCAAGGTAGTGATGCCGCATAGCCTTTAAACTATGCCAATACTTTTGAAGCTTTACCGAACTATCCAATCTATGATATTTAGCATAGCACAGTGTTGGGGCTGGTTTAAGTTGAATTGCATGGCTTAGTTGGAGAGACTAAGCTATTATTTTGAATGGTGATTGCCTTCCATGAACTTGTTCCAAGATGCTCTCTCCATTAGAGGTATGTGCCCTTGCCTTTGCATTTAAGCTAGGTTTAATGATTTTTGGGGATGAAGTTCAGATCTCTTGGTTTACCTTTGAGGAGTGAGGTTTTGCTCTTGGTCGTGGAGTAGTCTTTTCCCATCGCCTCATCACTCAAGCCTTTGCGCTTATAGGCAGTGTTTTTAGGATTGTAGTGCTATTCTTTCACATCAAGATAGCGAGCTCTATCTTGTCACATCAATATTATGATGCATTCTTCATTAACTTGATATCGATTTAGGATTGCGGCACAGCTCTCTCGCTACATCATCAAATCAAGATGGTGGTGCGTCCTTTTCACCTTTTGGTAAAAAATTGCGGCACGGACCTACCACTTAAGACATTAGTTTAAAGACTGTGATACATTCACGTTTGCGTATAGCCGCTTAAGGGATTGTTTCGTTATTCCGTATTATTAATGTTACTTTCGAGGCCGCTGCACAATCTTTACGTCTCATTATTACCTACAAAATTTGTCATAGTTCCAACCTGCTAAAGCTTACCTTTTGGGAACTGTGACGACCCGGATTTTTGGACGTCTGTTAGTCGGGAAATATACTGATTTTATTATTGAAATATTAAGATTAATTAGTCAAACGAATAGATTGCTGATAATTAAAATATCGGGATATATAAATTGGTTTAAAACTGTAATAAATATTTTAGAAGTGTGAATATAAATTTCCCCATTTAAGCTTTAGATCTAATATTCAGTGATGTATATACAAATATATACAAACTTTATGATGTTTAATGTATATATAAATATGTAAATGCGTATATATGTGTATATACCCATATGAAGTAAAATATGGGAAAGTTTGAATATAAATATATATATATATATATATGTATGTATGTATGTATGTATGTATGTATGTAATATCAAAACATACATAAGCAATGTATATGAATAGAAAACGTATGCAAGTAAATAAACGTGTAAAAGTTTGAATATAGGTATACAAGTATATGTGTGTGTTCATATTAAATAGGAATATGTAAATAAGCATGTGTATATAAATAGGTGTAAACATATAAATATGATGACAAATGCATATAAGAATACATATGTATATCCAAATAAATGAATGTACATGTAAGTGTGTAAGGGTACATCATCATGGGCTATGCATGTAAATACATAAGGTAATTCTAGAAAGATATATACTATTGCAATATGTAGATATGCAAGGCAAGAAAACACACAAGTACATACGAATTGGAAAAGGGGATAAGTATGACAATGTTTAATAAATGCTTGTACAAATATATCATATCAGCCTCCTTCGAAAAAAATCTCTGATCAAATATTGTACCAGCAAGAAACAAAGCTCTGCACACTTGTTCTACTTATCAAGCTTCTTTTTCGTTCATAAAACAATGAAACCTGGAAAATGTAAAACCTGAAATCTTTTTCCTCAAAACTCAAACTTGAAACCAGAAATGAATCAAAGTCCTGTAATTTTTTTTTTCTTAAACCTGAAATCAACTAAGCAAGCAAAACATTTCAGTTTAAAGAAAATCAAGACAAGTTTTCTGGAATCAAACAACAAAAGCATGCAACTTTTCAAAGATTCAGTTTTCATCCAGTTTTAAGTTCTCTGCCTCTTTAATCGGTGAGTAAACATTTATTTAAAACTTAAGTAAGTAATTGTCTGTTGTTTGTGAAATTTCTGAGATAAATGATGCTTGCTTGTGTATGTACATATAAGTAGTATTTCTGTATATAAGTTGAATGTGCATAGTAAATATATAGGTGTGCATGTCTGAGTTATATTTGTTCTTCCCTGTTTTTGTTACAGGATATTAAAGTTTCGATCAAAGAAATTCATTTTCTCTTCCTCGGATTTCTGATAGGGTTTAGATTTCAAACAATAAAAGTTGTTTAGTCATAGATTTAATCTTAATAATGAATTTAAGTAAATTATTTGGAAGTTTATAAAAAAAATAGGAAGACGGCGAAATTTCTTTTAAACATGTTAAAATCAAACTTTTTAATTTGCTGTTTCAGGAGTATAACCTGAATCGACTGGGTGAAATGCGATTTTTAAAATGAAAATCAAAATTTTTAGTTGGATTTTAAGTAAGATATTGGGGTTTGACCAGAAAGGGAATTTTGAGCAAATTCTGATGGCTGGAGGAGTTAGGGTGATCGGGCTTTCGTATGGAGGTGGTTGGGGAGTTGTCGAGGCCAGGAAAAATGGTGGCTGGTCTTACTGACCACCGTGGCGTCGGCGGTGAGTTGAAATGGGTTTAAACCCTAAAATAGGTCGAGGTCGGAAATTTGGTCACCGGGGCATCCCTGGCGAATCGAGTTGCTCGAGACTTTGGGTGATGGCAGTATGGAAGGTGGGCGAGGCATTGCCGGAGTTGCGGCGTGGTCTGGTGGTCGGAGACGTGAATTCGAGGCAATTTCTGGTGATGGGTTTTGGTTCCAGTATCGACTGAGTTGCTCGATTTTGATCGTGGGCTTGTGCTAGTGGTTTGAGGGTCGGGATCGAAGTATTTGGTGATCGTCGATGAGATGGAGGCGTCGGCGGAGATCGATGTCGTCGCGTTCGACTGTGCAGGTGCACAAGTGTCAGAGGATGTCAGAGGTTTAGATACAGGAGATGTCTCGTAGGAGTACACGAGTAAATGGTGAGGGGACTCGAGTAGAGACTCGAGTTAAACGTGGGTGAACATGTTACAGATTTAAGTTAAAAATTTAATCCAAGTTTTATAAAAAAAGGGTAAAGGTACGGGAAGAAAATGTGTTTACACGGAGCAGGGCTCGAGTAGTTATCGGGTTGGACCCGAAGCAGAAATTTAACAGTTTTAAATTTAAAGGAAAGCAAGTTTTTAAATCTAAAATAATTCAAATTTAAATAGATTCTTAGGATCTATTTCTTATATTTATAATAATGTTTTCTTTATTTTTTGAATGGGAAGTTATATAAATTTGTTTAACTTAAATGTGCAAGTTAAATGCTTAAGTTATTTTTAAAAGCTTGATTATAAATGTAATTAAGCAAAAGATAAAATGTTTTAAATATATGTGTATCATAATGAGGTAATTAATAAAGATATTGATTTACCTTAAAGGTTAATTAAGACCTTAATGATTTGAGATTGATTAAGTTAATAAAGTAATTTAAGTATAATTAATTAATTTAATTAATTAATGATTAAGGATTAATAAATTTATAATTGAGGGTTATAAGTTTACTAATTGGAGGTTAATTAATTTTGTAATTAAGGGTCTAGTTAATTAATTAGAGATTTATTAATTTATAATTAAGAGTTAATTAGTTAGGTAATTTATAACAGAGATAAATTAATTAAGTAATTGTGTTACTTAATTAAAGATTAATTAATTCATAATTAGGGATAAATTGATTAAGTAATCAGAGATTAATTTCTTAAAATTAAAGGATTGAGTAAAATTAATTAAAGGTTAGTTAATTAATGAGTATGATAAATTAAAGGATAATTAATTAATGTAAGTAATTATAGAATAATTAATTAGAGTAATTAATTAAGGATAATTGTAATTAATGTGAAGGGGTGAAGGTTAATTAAATTGTGTTATTAATTAAAGGCTAGTTACTTAATTAAAGAGGAAAATTTAGGGATGATAAATTAATGGTTTGTAATTAATTTATGTTGAGTAAGCAGGATTAAAAGTGATTGAAGTAATTAATCCAATTTATTAATTAGAAATGGTGTGACAAACTAACCTTGCTTATGAATGATTAAATGATATTGTATGCCTTAGATTAATTGATATCTCTAATATGTGATTTGTGATGCTAAGTGATGTGATATGTTTGGGTTGGACTGTGATAATATGGTTTGCCTATCTGTGATGAATGGCTATGTAAATATGAAATTTTGGATAAAAATGGAATTGTTTAAACTTAAACAGTTTTGTTTTAAGATAATATTGGATTCGAAGAGACCGGGGTCGGGTATCAGAAAATACCCGAAACCACTTCGATTGGTAATCTACTTGATACTATATGAATTTGATGTATCAATAGACTGAAATGGAAAAAAATGGACTTTGGAACTAAGTAAGAATACTTAGGAATTGATTTGTGAAATAAGTGTTGTGCATAACAAGTAATGAACTCGTAGTGAAGTACGAGTTACCCGGGTTTTTCTTTTATGGTTTGAACTTAGTATTTCAAATTATATGGGTTTTACTCACGCTGGTTTCCAGCCTGACCCGGGTGTTACTTTGATGTAATGCTCGGGTCAGACCGAGTATTACAGATTTTCAGGTAAGGACGTTCTGGAGCTCAGGAGACGAGCTGGATGGCAGGGACGTATGGAGTGTTTCCGCTGTGATATATTTCTGTTTATCTGGGATATGTTGATTTGTATATATCCAGTGATTGTGTATATGTATAACTCTGATGTAATTAAAATAAAATTGACAGATGTAGTATTCTTTGTAAACTGTTATTTTATTTGATATTATATTTTGAACCGCTGCGAATGTGAGGATCCGTGTTCTGATTCTGTTTCTTCTCTTCTATCTCTTCTTCTTTTCCATAACTATCTGGAATTTTCGGGGTCGAAAATTCCGGGTCGTTACAGTTGGTATCAGAGCAAAGGTTAAGCGAGAACCTTGGCTCTGGTGGGTATACTCATAAGGATAGGGTCAATAGTACCCTAGAATGAGTTGAGTGTTTATATATATATATATATATATAGGGGAGCGTACTTATTATTTTCATATATAAAGATTTAAATGATTTTATGTAAGTATATATTTTGATATATATAAAGCAATATTTCTTAATAATAAATGTTAAAGCAATTGGTTGTAAAAAAAAATTATTGGAATTAAATAAAATAATGAGAATTAGGTGGTAATAGTAATACAACCAAATTGAAATTGAATGAAGATAAATTTGAAAGGAATCCAAACTGAAATTAAAATCCTGAATTTGTAGAAATGTTTTCAGAATAAAGATAATAATAAATTGGTTTCCAGATATGATAATCTTGGTTATTATCATAAATGGTTGTTGTATTTAATAATGAAATGTGTGTTAATAAGTAAGCAAAATGAAATGTTTTAAGGAAATAAGGCATTTGGTAAGTATGACATATAAATGGAAATTGAAAATGATTTAAATTATGAAGTTCTAAATCTGAGCCCAGAATTTGAAAATTGTTTCAAAATGATAAAGAAATAATAAATAATATTATTTGAATGAAAGGGCTTAATTCAAACAGGAGTTGTTTGAAAATTTGAAGGAATTTGTTTGAATTAAAAACCCAGGGTGGTTTAAAATTTTAAGGTACAACTTGGTGTGTAAAGGGAATAAATATGTATAAATGAGGATATACATAATATCAAAGATGATTTGAAATAAACTCTTCCTTGGAATGTGATATGAAAACCCAAAGTGATAAGTTTTTGAACTTATAAGTGGGAAGATTATTAATATAAGGTTTAAAATTTGGATGGAAATTCAAATTGGGCCAAGTTGACTAGATTAAGTTAAACTTAACTTAAGGAAAGTTAATTGAGTTTAGAATGAACTACTTGAATTGAAAATTTTAATATGAAATTGAAATTTAACTTGGGAAGTTAAATGATTGATTTTAAATGGGAGTTATGAGTGATCTCAAAATGGGTTTGAGATCTGGAAATAGAAATGGATGCTATTAATGGGTGTTTGGATAAATTTGGATGTTTATTTATCCTGATATCATTCTATTGTTATAAATAGTCTATGAAACTGGGAATTGGTTTTGAATTTAGAAATGGATAATAAATTAGAATCTGAAGATAAATTGTTTTCGAATTCTTATTTGAACTTTGTAATAAGTTAAGTAAAGATAATTTTAAAATGGAATTTTGAAATTGAACTCAGGATTAAATGGGTAGGCTGTTAAATTAAAAGTAAAGGTAAAATTTGATTTATGGGATTAAATCAACATTTGAAAATTTAACTCGAATTTATATAATTCGAGATGGTTTAAAATTGAGATTTAAATTGAATTAGTTCAAAATGGAATTTGATTTGAATTGTGGAGAATTCAACTTGAATTGGGACTCGATCAATTTAATGGGAAATTGATTGAAATGGAGATTGGGAAGTTGAACAGTTTGACTCTGGACTATTTTCAAAATAAATTGTTTTAATATAAATCTATTTTTTCCAAACTATTTACCATACAAATTTTCTTTTTAAAACCTAAAACTATCTTAAGCTTGTTTTACGATTACTTTCGGAACTATTTAACCATTTTACAACTGATTTATAAACTGATTGCTGTTTTTCAACTATTTTATAAATAATTACAACTTTTCAACTATCTTACAATTACTTAACTGTTTACAGCTATTTTACAAACTAATAATTATTTTTCAACTACTTATCTACTTTTCAAAATTTTCAAGCTGTTTTCTAAAAATAAACTATTCGGAGTTCAAACTGTTATTGGTTAAATACCCAACTGAGATAAGAATTGAGAAGATAATTCAAGTGGGGATTAAGGCAAATGTGAATAAGTGAATGAAAATTTAAGTGAATGTGAATAGAAAAGAAATTGATTTGGGTAATAATCAGTGAAGTTAAATACGTAGGGTGTACGTACATTATTCTATTCGCATAGTGATTTGATCCAGATTCGAGCACAGAATTTCGAGGTAGTTATATCGATCCGAGTTGGGATTTTCCACTCGATTTTCGACGGCGAACCTGGATATGGGTTGTTGATTAGTTCTGGGAATTCTCTATCATAGTTGTGACTATGCAAGGAGAATGACGGTTTCTGATCAAGAAACCAGATCTGTGTCCGCACTAGGAAGTCAGGTGGACGATACTAGTTCGGAAGTGAAATTGTGTGATCGAGCGAGCGATCAGATTGATATGGCGTATGGATGATATGTGAACATTCTACAAGTTGGAATGGAATTTGATATTGAAGATTGTGGAGATAAAGGATATAAGATGATCCTCATAATGGGAAATATATTTTGTGAATATATGATGACCTTCAATAAAATAAATTAAAATTTGATATTTCTATGGTAGAACTTAACTTTATGGAAGTAAAGTGGAAATTGGGTATCTTACTAATTAAAATTTTACTTTATAATAAAAGTAAGTAATTTGGCAAGTGACATTATAAGCAAATTTAAAATTTAAATTTAATATTTGTTTGGGAAAGAAAAGAAAATTTAAAATTGTATATCTTTGATAAATAAGATAAAAACCACCTTGTTGAAACTGTAGCCAAAAGAAAAGTGTTTTGGAAATATTTGAAGCACAGAAGTGGATTTATACAAGTGTAAAATTTGATTCAAAAGGTTACAAGATTTATTATATATATATATATATGGATTTCTGTGAAAATGATTTTGGAAGTGATTTTGAGGAAAGGTTTTGAGAACCTATGGATTTGAGAAAGGCTTTTGATTTTTGGGTAAAATCAATATTGAGATTTGGAAAAGCCTACTTTGAAAATTATCGATTTTGGGAATCGATTTGTGTAAAGGAGCCTTATATGTTTTTCATACTAGGTGTATGATTTTGAGAAAATACTATGTGTATAGTATAAAGAGTTTTGAGATTGGCTCTGGGGAAAAAGGCGCTCCCTTGAAATGAACTTCTCAGGAGTGCCACAGGGTGGTACTGCCTTGAGCCTCTAAGGGGGAGGTTCTAAAGTTGATCCAGTGAGGAGTCCGGACAAAACTAGTTCCTGGGGATTATTTGTGTAGCGAAAGTCGAGGGGCTGGTGCCCACAGAGGCATTTGGGTTATGCTGTGACGACAGTGTAACTCGATGTCACTGCGATCTACTGCAAACCATAGCGAAAGTCATGTGTGCCGCTGAGAGCCAACAGTCTACATTTGATTTTATATCGGTAGACTGCGACACTATGGTAACATAGCGAAAGTCGTGTGTGCCGCTGAGAGCCAACAGTCTATGTTTGATTTTACATCGGTAGACTGCGACCTATGTAGGAGTGGAGAAGTTTCATTTTGACAGCGAAAATCGTGTGTGCCGTTGAGAGCCAACAGTTACATGGACTTTTGCTGCGATGGCAACGTAACCCTGGAATGTAACTGCGATCTGTTGTGGGTTCCATGGTGTAATCAGTTACATGGACTTTTGCTGCGATGGCAACGTAACCCAGGATGTAACTTCGACCATGGATGGGTGTGATGATTTCCAGAGCAATTTCACCAAAGATATTTCGTCTATTTTCAAAACTGTTTCTATATTTTCAATAAAATTATTTTCCCAAGTATTTTCACTGGATGTTGGAAACGGGTCTGCCAAGTACTTATAGATATTCAGTCGTACGCCTGATCAACGTATGACCGAATTTCTATAAGACTGAAGATGGACTTGTTGAGACATCGAGATTATAAAAAGTATTTTTATATAAAAGATATTATGGTTATATTATGTTATTCATAAGTGTTTAAATTTTGAAATTTTGAAATGAAAAAAAAATTTCTTCCTTTTCGAGGACGAAAAGTTCTAAAGGGGGAGGAGTGTGACGACCCGGATTTTTGGACGTCTGTTAGTCGGGAAATATACTGATTTTATTATTGAAATATTAAGATTAATTAGTCAAACGAATAGATTGCTGATAATTAAAATATCGGGATATATAAATTGGTTTAAAACTGTAATAAATATTTTAGAAGTGTGAATATAAATTTCCCCATTTAAGCTTTAGATCTAATATTCAGTGATGTATATACAAATATATACAAACTTTATGATGTTTAATGTATATATAAATATGTAAATGCGTATATATGTGTATATACCCATATGAAGTAAAATATGGAAAAGTTTGAATATAAATATATATATATATATATATATATGTATGTATGTAATATCAAAACATACATAAGCAATGTATATGAATAGAAAACGTATGCAAGTAAATAAACGTGTAAAAGTTTGAATATAGGTATACAAGTATATGTGTGTGTTCAAATTAAATAGGAATATGTAAATAAGCATGTGTATATAAATAGGTGTAAACATATAAATATGATGACAAATGCATATAAGAATACATATGTATATCCAAATAAATGAATGTACATGTAAGTGTGTAAGGGTACATCATCATGGGCTATGCATGTAAATACATAAGGTAATTCTAGAAAGATATATACTATTGCAATATGTAGATATGCAAGGCAAGAAAACACACAAGTACATACGAATTGGAAAAGGGGATAAGTATGAAAATGTTTAATAAATGCTTGTACAAATATATCATATCAGCCTCCTTCGAAAAAAATCTCTGATCAAATATTGTACCAGCAAGAAACAAAGCTCTGCACACTTGTTCTACTTATCAAGCTTCTTTTTCGTTCATAAAACAATGACACCTGGAAAATGTAAAACCTGAAATCTTTTTCCTCAAAACTCAAACTTGAAACCAGAAATGAATCAAAGTCCTGTAATTTTTTTTTTCTTAAACCTGAAATCAACTAAGCAAGCAAAACATTTCAGTTTAAAGAAAATCAAGACAAGTTTTCTGGAATCAAACAACAAAAGCATGCAACTTTTCAAAGCTTCAGTTTTCATCCAGTTTTAAGTTCTCTGCCTCTTTAATCGGTGAGTAAACATTTATTTAAAACTTAAGTAAGTAATTGTCTGTTGTTTGTGAAATTTCTGAGATAAATGATGCTTGCTTGTGTATGTACATATAAGTAGTATTTCTGTATATAAGTTGAATGTGCATAGTAAATATATAGGTGTGCATGTCTGAGTTATATTTGTTCTTCCCTGTTTTTGTTACAGGATATTAAAGTTTCGATCAAAGAAATTCATTTTCTCTTCCTCGGATTTCTGATAGGGTTTAGATTTCAAACAATAAAAGTTGTTTAGTCATAGATTTAATCTTAATAATGAATTTAAGTAAATTATTTGGAAGTTTATAAAAAAAATAGGAAGACAGCGAAATTTCTTTTAAACATGTTAAAATCAAACTTTTTAATTTGCTGTTCAGGAGTATAACCTGAATCGACTGGGTGAAATGCGATTTTTAAAATGAAAATCAAAATTTTTAGTTGGATTTTAAGTAAGATATTGGGGTTTGACCAGAAAGGGATTTTTGAGCAAATTCTGATGGCTGGAGGAGTTAGGGTGATCGGGCTTTCGTATGGAGGTGGTTGGGGAGTTGTCGAGGCCAGGAAAAATGGTGGCTGGTCTTACTGACCACCGTGGCGTCGGCGGTGAGTTGAAATGGGTTTAAACCCTAAAATAGGTCGAGGTCGGAAATTTGGTCACCGGGGCATCCCTGGCGAATCGAGTTGCTCGAGACTTTGGGTGATGGCAGTATGGAAGGTGGGCGAGGCATTGCCGGAGTTGCGGCGTGGTCTGGTGGTCGGAGACGTGAATTCGAGGCAATTTCTGGTGATGGGTTTTGGTTCCAGTATCGACTGAGTTGCTCGATTTTGATCGTGGGCTTGTGCTAGTGGTTTGAGGGTCGGGATCGAAGTATTTGGTGATCGTCGATGAGATGGAGGCGTCGGCGGAGATCGATGTCGTCGCGTTCGACTGTGCAGGTGCACAAGTGTCAGAGGATGTCAGAGGTTTAGATACAGGAGATGTCTCGTAGGAGTACACGAGTAAATGGTAAGGGGACTCGAGTAGAGACTCGAGTTAAACGTGGGTGAACATGTTACAGATTTAAGTTAAAAATTTAATCCAAGTTTTATAAAAAAAAGGGTAAAGGTACGGGAAGAAAATGTGTTTACACGGAGCAGGGCTCGAGTAGTTATCGGGTTGGACCCGAAGCAGAAATTTAACAGTTTTAAATTTAAAGGAAAGCAAGTTTTTAAATCTAAAATAATTCAAATTTAAATAGATTCTTAGGATCTATTTCTTATATTTATAATAATGTTTTCTTTATTTTTTGAATGGGAAGTTATATAAATTTGTTTAACTTAAATGTGCAAGTTAAATGCTTAAGTTATTTTTAAAAGCTTGATTATAAATGTAATTAAGCAAAAGATAAAATGTTTTAAATATATGTGTATCATAATGAGGTAGTTAATAAAGATATTGATTTACCTTAAAGGTTAATTAAGACCTTAATGATTTGAGATTGATTAAGTTAATAAAGTAATTTAAGTATAATTAATTAATTTAATTAATTAATGATTAAGGATTAATAAATTTATAATTGAGGGTTATAAGTTTACTAATTGGAGGTTAATTAATTTTGTAATTAAGGGTCTAGTTAATTAATTAGAGATTTATTAATTTATAATTAAGAGTTAATTAGTTAGGTAATTTATAACAGAGATAAATTAATTAAGTAATTGTGTTACTTAATTAAAGATTAATTAATTCATAATTAGGGATAAATTGATTAAGTAATCAGAGATTAATTTCTTAAAATTAAAGGATTGAGTAAAATTAATTAAAGGTTAGTTAATTAATGAGTATGATAAATTAAAGGATAATTAATTAATGTAAGTAATTATAGAATAATTAATTAGAGTAATTAATTAAGGATAATTGTAATTAATGTGAAGGGGTGAAGGTTAATTAAATTGTGTTATTAATTAAAGGCTAGTTACTTAATTAAAGAGGAAAATTTAGGGATGATAAATTAATGGTTTGTAATTAATTTATGTTGAGTAAGCAGGATTAAAAGTGATTGAAGTAATTAATCCAATTTATTAATTAGAAATGGTGTGACAAACTAACCTTGCTTATGAATGATTAAATGATATTGTATGCCTTAGATTAATTGATATCTCTAATATGTGATTTGTGATGCTAAGTGATGTGATATGTTTGGGTTGGACTGTGATAATATGGTTTGCCTATCTGTGATGAATGGCTATGTAAATATGAAATTTTGGATAAAAATGGAATTGTTTAAACTTAAACAGTTTTGTTTTAAGATAATATTGGATTCGAAGAGACCGGGGTCGGGTATCAGAAAATACCCGAAACCACTTCGATTGGTAATCTACTTGATACTATATGAATTTGATGTATCAATAGACTGAAATGGAAAAAAATGGACTTTGGAACTAAGTAAGAATACTTAGGAATTGATTTGTGAAATAAGTGTTGTGCATAACAAGTAATGAACTCGTAGTGAAGTACGAGTTACCCGGGTTTTTCTTTTATGGTTTGAACTTAGTATTTCAAATTATATGGGTTTTACTCACGCTGGTTTTCAGCCTGACCCGGGTGTTACTTTGATGTAATGCTCGGGTCAGACCGAGTATTACAGATTTTCAGGTAAGGACGTTCTGGAGCTCAGGAGACGAGCTGGATGGCAGGGACGTATGGAGTGTTTCCGCTGTGATATATTTCTGTTTATCTGGGATATGTTGATTTGTATATATCCAGTGATTGTGTATATGTATAACTCTGATGTAATTAAAATAAAATTGACAGATATAGTATTCTTTGTAAACTGTTATTTTATTTGATATTATATTTTGAACCGCTGCGAATGTGAGGATCCGTGTTCTGATTCTGTTTCTTCTCTTCTATCTCTTCTTCTTTTCCATAACTATCTGGAATTTTCGGGGTCGAAAATTCCGGGTCGTTACAGTTGGTATCAGAGCAAAGGTTAAGCGAGAACCTTGGCTCTGGTGGGTATACTCATAAGGATAGGGTCAATAGTACCCTAGAATGAGTTGAGTGTTTATATATATATATATATAGGGGAGCGTACTTATTATTTTCATATATAAAGATTTAAATGATTTTATGTAAGTATATATTTTGATATATATAAAGCAATATTTCTTAATAATAAATGTTAAAGCAATTGGTTGTAAAAAAAATTTATTGGAACTAAATAAAATAATGAGAATTAGGTGGTAATAGTAATACAACCAAATTGAAATTGAATGAAGATAAATTTGAAAGGAATCCAAACTGAAATTAAAATCCTGAATTTGTAGAAATGTTTTCAGAATAAAGATAATAATAAATTGGTTTCCAGATATGATAATCTTGGTTATTATCATAAATGGTTGTTGTATTTAATAATGAAATGTGTGTTAATAAGTAAGCAAAATGAAATGTTTTAAGGAAATAAGGCATTTGGTAAGTATGACATATAAATGGAAATTGAAAATGATTTAAATTATGAAGTTCTAAATCTGAGCCCAGAATTTGAAAATTGTTTCAAAATGATAAAGAAATAATAAATAATATTATTTGAATGAAAGGGCTTAATTCAAACAGGAGTTGTTTGAAAATTTGAAGGAATTTGTTTGAATTAAAAACCCAGGGTGGTTTAAAATTTTAAGGTACAACTTGGTGTGTAAAGGGAATAAATATGTATAAATGAGGATATACATAATATCAAAGATGATTTGAAATAAACTCTTCCTTGGAATGTGATATGAAAACCCAAAGTGATAAGTTTTTGAACTTATAAGTGGGAAGATTATTAATATAAGGTTTAAAATTTGGATGGAAATTCAAATTGGGCCAAGTTGACTAGATTAAGTTAAACTTAACTTAAGGAAAGTTAATTGAGTTTAGAATGAACTACTTGAATTGAAAATTTTAATATGAAATTGAAATTTAACTTGGGAAGTTAAATGATTGATTTTAAATGGGAGTTATGAGTGATCTCAAAATGGGTTTGAGATCTGGAAATAGAAATGGATGCTATTAATGGGTGTTTGGATAAATTTGGATGTTTATTTATCGTGATATCATTCTATTGTTATAAATAGTCTATGAAACTGGGAATTGGTTTTGAATTTAGAAATGGATAATAAATTAGAATCTGAAGATAAATTGTTTTCGAATTCTTATTTGAACTTTGTAATAAGTTAAGTAAAGATAATTTTAAAATGGAATTTTGAAATTGAACTCAGGATTAAATGGGTAGGCTGTTAAATTAAAAGTAAAGGTAAAATTTGATTTATGGGATTAAATCAACATTTGAAAATTTAACTCGAATTTATATAATTCGAGATGGTTTAAAATTGAGATTTAAATTGAATTAGTTCAAAATGGAATTTGATTTGAATTGTGGAGAATTCAACTTGAATTGGGACTCGATCAATTTAATGGGAAATTGATTGAAATGGAGATTGGGAAGTTGAACAGTTTGACTCTGGACTATTTTCAAAATAAATTGTTTTAATATAAATCTATTTTTTCCAAACTATTTACCATACAAATTTTCTTTTTAAAACCTAAAACTATCTTAAGCTTGTTTTACGATTACTTTCGGAACTATTTAACCATTTTACAACTGATTTATAAACTGATTGCTGTTTTTCAACTATTTTATAAATAATTACAACTTTTCAACTATCTTACAATTACTTAACTGTTTACAGCTATTTTACAAACTAATAATTATTTTTCAACTACTTATCTACTTTTCAAAATTTTCAAGCTATTTTCTAAAAATAAACTAGTCGGAGTTCAAACTGTTATTGGTTAAATACCCAACTGAGATAAGAATTGAGAAGATAATTCAAGTGGGGATTAAGGCAAATGTGAATAAGTGAATGAAAATTTAAGTGAATGTGAATAGAAAAGAAATTGATTTGGGTAATAATCAGTGAAGTTAAATACGTAGGGTGTACGTACATTATTCTATTCGCATAGTGATTTGATCCAGATTCGAGCACAGAATTTCGAGGTAGTTATATCGATCCGAGTTGGGATTTTCCATTCGATTTTCGACGGCGAACCTGGATATGGGTTGTTGATTAGTTCTGGGAATTCTCTATCATAGTTGTGACTATGCAAGGAGAATGACGGTTTCTGATCAAGAAACCAGATCTGTGTCCGCACTAGGAAGTCAGGTGGACGATACTAGTTCGGAAGTGAAATTGTGTGATCGAGCGAGCGATCAGATTGATATGGCGTATGGATGATATGTGAACATTCTACAAGTTGGAATGGAATTTGATATTGAAGATTGTGGAGATAAAGGATATAAGATGATCCTCATAATGGGAAATATATTTTGTGAATATATGATGACCTTCAATAAAATAAATTAAAATTTGATATTTCTATGGTAGAACTTAACTTTATGGAAGTAAAGTGGAAATTGGGTATCTTACTAATTAAAATTTTACTTTATAATAAAAGTAAGTAATTTGGCAAGTGACATTATAAGCAAATTTAAAATTTAAATTTAATATTTGTTTTGGAAAGAAAAGAAAAATTAAAATTGTATATCTTTGATAAATAAGATAAAAACCACCTTGTTGAAACTGTAGCCAAAAGAAAAGAGTTTTGGAAATATTTGAAGCACAAAAGTGGATTTATACAAGTGTAAAATTTGATTCAAAAGGTTACAAGATTTATTATATATATATATGGATTTCTGTGAAAATGATTTTGGAAGTGATTTTGAGGAAAGGTTTTGAGAACCTATGGATTTGAGAAAGGCTTTTGATTTTTGGGTAAAATCAATATTGAGATTTGGAAAAGCCTACTTTGAAAATTATCGATTTTGGGAATCGATTTGTGTAAAGGAGCCTTATATGTTTTTCATACTAGGTGTATGATTTTGAGAAAATACTATGTGTATAGTATAAAGAGTTTTGAGATTGGCTCTGGGGAAAAAGGCGCTCCCTTGAAATGAACTTCTCAGGAGTGCCACAGGGTGGTACTGCCTTGAGCCTCTAAGGGGGAGGTTCTAAAGTTGATCCAGTGAGGAGTCCGGACAAAACTAGTTCCTGGGGATTATTTGTGTAGCGAAAGTCGAGGGGCTGGTGCCCACAGAGGCATTTGGGTTATGCTGTGACGACAGTGTAACTCGATGTCACTGCGATCTACTGCAAACCATAGCGAAAGTCATGTGTGCCGCTGAGAGCCAACAGTCTACATTTGATTTTATATCGGTAGACTGCGACACTATGGTAACATAGCGAAAGTCGTGTGTGCCGCTGAGAGCCAACAGTCTATGTTTGATTTTACATCGGTAGACTGCGACCTATGTAGGAGTGGAGAAGTTTCATTTTGACAGCGAAAATCGTGTGTGTCGTTGAGAGCCAACAGTTACATGGACTTTTGCTGCGATGGCAACGTAACCCTGGAATGTAACTGCGATTTGTTGTGGGTTCCATGGTGTAATCAGTTACATGGACTTTTGCTGCGATGGCAACGTAACCCAGGATGTAACTTCGACCATGGATGGGTGTGATGATTTCCAGAGCAATTTCACCAAAGATATTTCGTCTATTTTCAAAACTGTTTCTATATTTTCAATAAAATTATTTTCCCAAGTATTTTCACTGGATGTTGGAAACGGGTCTGCCAAGTACTTATAGATTTTCAGTCGTACGCCTGATCAACGTATGACCGAATTTCTATAAGAATGAAGATGGACTTGTTGAGACATCGAGATTATAAAAAGTATTTTTATATAAAAGATATTATGGTTATATTATGTTATTCATAAGTGTTTAAATTTTGAAATTTTGAAATGAAAAAAAAAATTCTTCCTTTTCGAGGACGAAAAGTTCTATAGGGGGAGGAGTGTGACGACCCGGATTTTTGGACGTCTGTTAGTCGGGAAATATACTGATTTTATTATTGAAATATTAAGATTAATTAGTCAAACGAATAGATTGCTGATAATTAAAATATCGGGATATATAAATTGGTTTAAAACTGTAATAAATATTTTAGAAGTGTGAATATAAATTCCCCCATTTAAGCTTTAGATCTAATATTCAGTGATGTATATACAAATATATACAAACTTTATGATGTTTAATGTATATATAAATATGTAAATGCGTATATATGTGTATATACCCATATGAAGTAAAATATGGGAAAGTTTGAATATAAATATATATATATATGTATGTATGTATGTAATATCAAAACATACATAAGCAATGTATATGAATAGAAAACGTATGCAAGTAAATAAACGTGTAAAAGTTTGAATATAGGTATACAAGTATATGTGTGTGTTCATATTAAATAGGAATATGTAAATAAGCATGTGTATATAAATAGGTGTAAACATATAAATATGATGACAAATGCATATAAGAATACATATGTATATCCAAATAAATGAATGTACATGTAAGTGTGTAAGGGTACATCATCATGGGCTATGCATGTAAATACATAAGGTAATTCTAGAAAGATATATACTATTGCAATATGTAGATATGCAAGGCAAGAAAACACACAAGTACATACGAATTGGAAAAGGGGATAAGTATGACAATGTTTAATAAATGCTTGTACAAATATATCATATCAGCCTCCTTCGAAAAAAATCTCTGATCAAATATTGTACCAGCAAGAAACAAAGCTCTGCACACTTGTTCTACTTATCAAGCTTCTTTTTCGTTCATAAAACAATGAAACCTGGAAAATGTAAAACCTGAAATCTTTTTCCTCAAAACTCAAACTTGAAACCAGAAATGAATCAAAGTCCTGTAATTTTTTTTTTCTTAAACCTGAAATCAACTAAGCAAGCAAAACATTTCAGTTTAAAGAAAATCAAGACAAGTTTTCTGGAATCAAACAACAAAAGCATGCAACTTTTCAAAGCTTCAGTTTTCATCCAGTTTTAAGTTCTCTGCCTCTTTAATCGGTGAGTAAACATTTATTTAAAACTTAAGTAAGTAATTGTCTGTTGTTTGTGAAATTTCTGAGATAAATGATGCTTGCTTGTGTATGTACATATAAGTAGTATTTCTGTATATAAGTTGAATGTGCATAGTAAATATATAGGTGTGCATGTCTGAGTTATATTTGTTCTTCCCTGTTTTTGTTACAGGATATTAAAGTTTCGATCAAAGAAATTCATTTTCTCTTCCTCGGATTTCTGATAGGGTTTAGATTTCAAACAATAAAAGTTGTTCAGTCATAGATTTAATCTTAATAATGAATTTAAGTAAATTATTTGGAAGTTTATAAAAAAATAGGAAGACAGCGAAATTTCTTTTAAACATGTTAAAATCAAACTTTTTAATTTGCTGTTTCAGGAGTATAACCTGAATCGACTGGGTGAAATGCGATTTTTAAAATGAAAATCAAAATTTTTAGTTGGATTTTAAGTAAGATATTGGGGTTTGACCAGAAA
Source organism: Allium fistulosum (assembly GCA_030737815.1). Lineage (NCBI taxonomy): Eukaryota > Viridiplantae > Streptophyta > Magnoliopsida > Asparagales > Amaryllidaceae > Allium > Allium fistulosum. The sequence continues at coordinate 534,801,817 of CM060901.1, read as the reverse complement.
GGGAATTTTGAGCAAATTCTGATGGCTAGAGGAGTTAGGGTGATCGGGCTTTCGTATGGAGGTGGTTGGGGAGTTGTCGAGGCCAGGAAAAATGGTGGCTGGTCTTACTGACCACCGTGGCGTCGGTGGTGAGTTGAAATGGGTTTAAACCCTAAAATAGGTCGAGGTCGGAAATTTGGTCACCGGGGCATCCCTGGCGAATCGAGTTGCTCGAGACTTTGGGTGATGGCAGTATGGAAGGTGGGCGAGGCATTGCCGGAGTTGCGGCGTGGTCTGGTGGTCGGAGACGTGAATTCGAGGCAATTTCTGGTGATGGGTTTTGGTTCCAGTATCGACTGAGTTGCTCGATTTTGATCGTGGGCTTGTGCTAGTGGTTTGAGGGTCGGGATCGAAGTATTTGGTGATCGTCGATGAGATGGAGGCGTCGGCGGAGATCGATGTCGTCGCGTTCGACTGTGCAGGTGCACAAGTGTCAGAGGATGTCAGAGGTTTAGATACAGGAGATGTCTCGTAGGAGTACACGAGTAAATGGTGAGGGGACTCGAGTAGAGACTCGAGTTAAACGTGGGTGAACATGTTACAGATTTAAGTTAAAAATTTAATCCAAGTTTTATAAAAAAAAGGGTAAAGGTACGGGAAGAAAATGTGTTTACACGGAGCAGGGCTCGAGTAGTTATCGGGTTGGACCCGAAGCAGAAATTTAACAGTTTTAAATTTAAAGGAAAGCAAGTTTTTAAATCTAAAATAATTCAAATTTAAATAGATTCTTAGGATCTATTTCTTATATTTATAATAATGTTTTCTTTATTTTTTGAATGGGAAGTTATATAAATTTGTTTAACTTAAATGTGCAAGTTAAATGCTTAAGTTATTTTTAAAAGCTTGATTATAAATGTAATTAAGCAAAAGATAAAATGTTTTAAATATATGTGTATCATAATGAGGTAGTTAATAAAGATATTGATTTACCTTAAAGGTTAATTAAGACCTTAATGATTTGAGATTGATTAAGTTAATAAAGTAATTTAAGTATAATTAATTAATTTAATTAATTAATGATTAAGGATTAATAAATTTATAATTGAGGGTTATAAGTTTACTAATTGGAGGTTAATTAATTTTGTAATTAAGGGTCTAGTTAATTAATTAGAGATTTATTAATTTATAATTAAGAGTTAATTAGTTAGGTAATTTATAACAGAGATAAATTAATTAAGTAATTGTGTTACTTAATTAAAGATTAATTAATTCATAATTAGGGATAAATTGATTAAGTAATCAGAGATTAATTTCTTAAAATTAAAGGATTGAGTAAAATTAATTAAAGGTTAGTTAATTAATGAGTATGATAAATTAAAGGATAATTAATTAATGTAAGTAATTATAGAATAATTAATTAGAGTAATTAATTAAGGATAATTGTAATTAATGTGAAGGGGTGAAGGTTAATTAAATTGTGTTATTAATTAAAGGCTAGTTACTTAATTAAAGAGGAAAATTTAGGGATGATAAATTAATGGTTTGTAATTAATTTATGTTGAGTAAGCAGGATTAAAAGTGATTGAAGTAATTAATCCAATTTATTAATTAGAAATGGTGTGACAAACTAACCTTGCTTATGAATGATTAAATGATATTGTATGCCTTAGATTAATTGATATCTCTAATATGTGATTTGTGATGCTAAGTGATGTGATATGTTTGGGTTGGACTGTGATAATATGGTTTGCCTATCTGTGATGAATGGCTATGTAAATATGAAATTTTGGATAAAAATGGAATTGTTTAAACTTAAACAGTTTTGTTTTAAGATAATATTAGATTCGAAGAGACCGGGGTCGGGTATCAGAAAATACCCGAAACCACTTCGATTGGTAATCTACTTGATACTATATGAATTTGATGTATCAATAGACTGAAATGGAAAAAAATGGACTTTGGAACTAAGTAAGAATACTTAGGAATTGATTTGTGAAATAAGTGTTGTGCATAACAAGTAATGAACTCGTAGTGAAGTACGAGTTACCCGGGTTTTTCTTTTATGGTTTGAACTTAGTATTTCAAATTATATGGGTTTTACTCACGCTGGTTTCCAGCCTGACCCGGGTGTTACTTTGATGTAATGCTCGGGTCAGACCGAGTATTACAGATTTTCAGGTAAGGACGTTCTGGAGCTCAGGAGACGAGCTGGATGGCAGGGACGTATGGAGTGTTTCCGCTGTGATATATTTCTGTTTATCTGGGATATGTTGATTTGTATATATCCAGTGATTGTGTATATGTATAACTCTGATGTAATTAAAATAAAATTGACAGATATAGTATTCTTTGTAAACTGTTATTTTATTTGATATTATATTTTGAACCGCTGCGAATGTGAGGATCCGTGTTCTGATTCTGTTTCTTCTCTTCTATCTCTTCTTCTTTTCCATAACTATCTGGAATTTTCGGGGTCGAAAATTCCGGGTCGTTATAGGAACCATATCATGGCCTTTCATATTTGATGCTCGTAGGAATGCCATAGTTTTACCTGATAAAGTAAGTGTTTGGATTGTAGATTAGTTTCTACTCTTTCTGGCAACTTTAGATTTCCGGTGCAGTCCTTTGGTACCGAAGCTATATATCGATGGGAAGTGTGGTCTTTACGTTTTTTCACCGTCTTAAGCGTTCGACATAGTACTGCCTGGATCTTGTTTTTGTTTCTTTTTCGTATTTTGGCTTCTGTTATGGGAGTATTTCTTTGATTCAGATCGTATTAATTTCACATTGACAGCATTTGGAAAATATGGGTGTAACACTTCCCCCCAGTCTATAACGATCATATATTGATGTGGACTTTTCTTCTTTTATATTTTCCCTGTAACCAATTGCTTCTATCTTTCTTTTTCTTCCTTTCAAAAAGAAAGAAATGGTCCTTATTGTTGTTCCGCATTTAATGTTCAAGTACACATGTTGTCCCTATTGAGCGATCCTCTGTAAAGCTTTACCTTCAGTCTCTTTGACTTCTAATGAAATTTGTCTTGATTCTTGCGCTAATCTTTCTTGCTATTAATCAATTGACGTTTTGGGGATTCTTCATCATTCTAATTTTGTGGGTGGAATTCAAATTGAGGTAAATATTTATTTTCCTCTTCTTCTTGTCCATTCTTTTACATGTTTTTTGAAAAGAAAAAAAATCCTAGTTGCCAATCTAATTTTCTTCAAGAATCTTTCCTCTTTTGAACTAAAGTAAGGACTTCTTCTTTTCATAGTTTCCATTTTCTTATATTTTAACAGTAGTTAATGGTTTACCCAGTAATTTCGATATGGAATCTACTTCCTCCTCTCCTTTATCTCTGCCATCTAAGATAACTAAACTAAGGAAAATTGAGAACATTCTAAACCATTTCGGTTTTGAGGGTTATATGGGTAAAGTACCATAATTTTATAAATGCATCCACACTTCTCCCGATGATTTTATTTCCATCACTACCGAGCACATTCGGTGTGGACTTTATCTTCCTTCTAGTCAAATTCTCCATGAATGGTTGGGTGTTATTGGTATCATTCCATTCCAACCTGCCCTCCTTTCTTACTCCCTTATTATTGCCCTTTTATTCTTTATTTTGAGAAATGTACGCCTCCCTTATATGGAGAGCTCCAATTTTTATTTGATTACCATAAAAGTCCTTCAAAGGGTGATTTCGGGTTTTATTATGCCCAAGCGAAGAAATTGATTCTTACATATGTTCCACGTAAGACCCAAAAATGGATTGTTCAATACTTTTTCATTTCGAATCTCGATAACTTCCCTTCTTCCTTCCAACCCCACCCTAATCGCCCTTATTTTTCTGATCAGACCATAGTATATCTGTAACAACCCGGGTTTTCATAGCAGTTGATTTTCGTCAAATGACGATTTAATTTGTTACGTCATTTGTTAGACAATTACAATTGGAATTCCATTCGAGTTGAAATTTGTTTATAAAGATTTGTTAAGTGTTTTTATCAGTTGTAAATTCTTTTATAAAATGGTTATTGGAGTTTCTATATCGAGTAGAAATTCTTTTGAAATTTGTTAAAGGATTTATGGGCTTTGAACTAAATAGTAGCCCATGTTTTAATTGACGCCGTGAAAATTCACAAGGCTATTACCCGTTCCTCTTTATCTTAGTTTCATTTGGAAAACCCTAGCTAAACAAACGAAAAGAGAAATGGTGGCTCTGTTTTTCGTTCGTTCCTCTTGCTTCATCATTTAGGGCTTTAGTGAATTCAAAGAAGTGACTTCAAATGCTCGTTTGAGTCCGTCTCCGCTTCGATACGAGGGGATCTCAGCTGCGACGTCGAATTCGTACTCTTCAAAAACAAAGGTGAGTGGTTTTCGCCCCTCACATCTAATTCATCTCCATTCGATTTGTAGTGCCTTGTGCTTTGCCGTGCGATATGATTTTGATGCTTGCGATTTTCTCTGACCATTTCATATTGCGTATATATCCTGGTTACTTGGTTTCCACGGCATTGATTTGGTTTTGGAAATCTCGGCTTGAATCTGGACTTGATTTTGAGATTTATCTCTGACATTTTCAAAAGTACAGATACGAACTTGTCCTGTTTTGTGAATTTCGGCTTTGACTGTTTTTGAAACCTCGGTTTTGCATCTGGTTGGATTTGTTTGACTGTTTCAATAAGTAACAGATATGCACTTGATCCTATCTTTGTCACAAATGCTTTATCACTTCATTCATTCACTGTTGTGCATTTGGCATTTATCATGCTGGACCACTGTCTGCATTCATTTCAAATGTTGTTGATATTAGTTTGTTTCATCTGTCAATCCATACCATTGCCATTGCTGTAATTGCTATACTGTTGAGCTTTGTTTGTTGCATTCACACTAGTTTGCATTCACGACCTTGTTGTCTTTGTATTGTACCTGCACACTCTGGTCTTTATGTTGTTGCCCTTGCGTGTTGCATTGTGCATGTATCACTTTGCATTCATACACTTGAGTTTGGTTTGGGGTAGTGCTTGCATGTGAGTTGTTTTCATTGTGTTGCATCTTGCATTCATTAGCTTGTATCACTGTCTTCACTGTGAACTTTTGGCTCTGGCATTCATTGATTATAGCTCCACTTGTTATTTGTTCTGTCTGCATTCCTTTGTTGATGTTGTACATCTGTAGCTTCACTGATTATATTCATATTTGTGATGTTGGCACTTCACTGAGTTTGTTATGCTTGTGGCACTGTTGTTGACCCTGGGTAGCTCCGGTTACTCGATCATAACTGTTGTTTTGGTCATCTTTGTTGCCTTTGTGTACTTTGTGCATTCACCTTGTTGACCGTCCCATGGTCACTTCCAGTTACTTGTAGTTTGCTTCCTTACTTGAACTGCTGTAGTTCGATGTGCAAACCTGAATTTTCAGTCTTTGATTGACTGTTTCATCCACACTGCTATGTTGCATTATCCCACGATTTCGCTCAGTAGTTTACGGCTTCAGATTGATTTTTGTTATTACCAGGCTTTAACTCGTTTTTAATCATCGATTTCGAGTTTAAAAATATGGTTGCTTTGGGTTAGTGGTTGTATTGGGTGGCTTCAATGCTGGAAATTGTTTCGACCTTAATTACGGATTTCCCTATATGCTTGAATAATACAGTTTTGATTTTGCTTGAGTTCTAACTTGTTTGGATTTCGTGACATCCGGGTTATCTTCGACATTGGTCTAGATATTGAACTGTACTTCATTTGATACTCGACTTGGTCATTTAACATCACCTTGTAGTCTTCACCTATGATATTTTCATATAGTCTGTTCATGCTGATACTAGATTTTTGCTGCAATCTTCACTTGGGTTGTATTGGTTTAGATGTGCACTTCAATCTGCATTTACATTGACCTTGGTAATCATAGTTGCTTACTGTTTAACCTGCTGCTCTATATGTTGTGGTTGATTCATTATGCATCTCTGACTTGCTCACTACTTCCTGACTCGTAGTACTGTCGTAGGGCTGATGTGTTATGTAGTTCACTGTATCATACACTTGCTTATTGTATTCGTTGGCACTGTGAATTCTTGAGCACTGGCCTTTTGTGCCTTATTGATATTTCAGTATATGTTGTGGTGGCGAGGCAGTGCACGCGTGCGTGCACTGTAGCCACCCAAACTCGACAGTTTTGAATTGATCTTTCTTTTGCTTCTGATGCATTGATCTTTTATGCCGTATTGGCGAGGCCGTACACGCGTGTGTGTACGGCAGCCAATCGAATTTTTGATGGTTTTAAAGCGACAATTTCAATTGCTTTAAATTGAATTAGTCGATTTGATAAATTGTTATTTATCTCTGTAGATGATTTAAATCTGCTGATTTTTGCTAAACACTGTTAAGTGTTATATTGGCCGTTATCCGGTTTCTTTGTTTAAAGAATCGGATAGACGGGAATTATTGTGACTGTCGTCTATTTAAATTATTACTGCCTATATGCACTAATAAACTGGTTTGAATTAGACTGACCTGGGTATTATTTTCTTTTGAATGTAATACTCGGGTCAGACCCGAGTTATTTCAGGTTGTAGATTTTCTTCTTTGAGTTGCTGTTCAGGATTTGCAGACTTTTCACATCTTCTGAAGTTGTCAGTGTCATTTTGTAGTAGTCGCGTCATTGTATAGAACGATATGTATTCATGTATATTAGTCGATAATGTACTTGTATATATAACTTCTAGAGTCGACAGTTGTAGTTGTATCATGTGTATCGTGTCAACTATATTGTAACTGACATCGGTTATATATATATGAGATTATTGTTATTCTGTGTTCCGCATTTATATTATCTGTGTTATTGTTATATCTAATGTCCTAAACTATTATGAACTATCGTAGTTTGTTTTATACTGATAATTGGATATGTCGATGGGAGTAAATAAATAATAGATGAAAAATAAAAAGTATATACCACTCCTATCGAGATAACCAATATTAGTGTAAGGCCAATTATGGATGGTCGCTCCTATCCAGCCTTATTCTTCGTAATAATAGACAGTATTTCTTTTAATACTCTTTGTTATTATGAGCATAGAGGTGGGGCGTTACAGTTGGTATCAGAGCTTGGGGTTTATGGACATAATATAAAACATAACTTGGATGGAACATATGTTACAACTATTGGTCGATGTTTTATTTGTACTTTGAGTCAAAACTAAAGTTTTGAAATTTGGATGAAATTTTTAAATATCTTTATTTAAAAATAATAGTGAAATTGTGTTCTGATGATATGATTGATTTGTGTTCTATTTATCAGAGTGCGCAGCGGAAACAGTGAAACCGTCTTCGCTGAGTACAACTGATAATCTTTTTGATTTAAAAATCAAAATACGAAATCGATATGAATTTCAATTGTTGTTTACATAGCTGTAATTATTTTGTTTCTTTGAGAATTTCGAATCCGAATTGAGGATTCGAAGAAATTGCAGTTATGTGATTTTTGCTGAAATTTCCGCTGGCTTTCTTTTGTATTAATCATCTATTGATTAGATTTTTGCTGTTTTGGATTATCTTCATTGAAGATACATTTGAATGATTTCTTTGTTCATTCTGTAGTACGTGCAAAAATTTGAATTGCACGTTACTGCATTTATTTACGTTGAACTGATGCTTGGTTATGAGACGTATTTTGTTGCCGTTATTTTTGTAACGGGATTTTTACACCAATGCTAGATTTTTGAAGCACGGTGTTTTGTTGACAATTTTAATGAATGAAAATTCATTGATGTCACATTTAGATGTGAATTATTTTGATGAGATATTTGATGTTTTAAAATTACTGTTGCTTTGACTTCAGTAACAGTCAAACTTTTAAAAGTGGATTTTCAAGCGGTTATACCGCAATGCTGATTTGTAACCGTTTTTACGGTATTTTGAGAAGTACAATTTCCTTATCGAAATTGTTACTGATTTGCTGCTTTAATCACGTGATTGGAAAATCGTTTTAAAATGAAAATTGTTTTATAAATTTTTAACAGTTTACGTTTTCAAAAGAATGAGAAAGCGACTTAAACGATTCAGCAAAATCGAGGACTATGACCCCTTTCTTTTACTGATTCGCTTAATTCCGGACTTGTCCGTTTGAGAATGTAAAGTGTATTTTTACAAAAATACACAATTTTGCACTTTCAAGGAAACAATGAAGAGATTTAAACGATTTAGCAAAAGTGCGGAGTATGGAACCACACTTTTACTATTTCGGTTAATTCCGGAATCGTTAATTGAATATCTGTTGTTTTGATGATTCTACACTTTCAAGGAAACGATGAAGAGAATTAAACAATTTAGTAAAACTTGTGGTTATGGGACATGTGCGTTTACTATTTTGGTTAATTCCGGACTCGTTAATTGAAATATTTGATGCTTTCGTGTGCTTTCGAGCCACTATGTTGGACCTTCGGGTCATATGTTGGACCTTCGGGTCAAATACCAGTACTAGACCTTCGGGTCATATGTTGGACCTTCGGGTCATTTGTTGGGCGCCAAAATTATGTTGAGTACTTGGTAGGCTTCGGCCATATGTTGTTGCACGTGCGGCGAATTAAAAACTCGCCATCTGATGGGATCGATCCAAGCTTTTATGTTGATTTTCTAGTCTTCTTAATTGATTTCTAGATATTTGTTGCTTCCAATTATCTGCAGGTAATTGGATATTTGTTGATATGAGTTCTGATTATCGTTTTTGATAATCAGATATTTGTTGTTTCTAATTATCGCTTGTGATAATTAGATATTTGTTGATATGAGTTCTGAGTATCGTTTTTGATAATCAGATATTTGTTGTTTCTAATTATCGCTTGTGATAATTAGATATTTGTTGATATGAGTTCTGATTATCGTTTTTGATAATCAGATATTTGTTGTTTCTAATTATCGCTTGTGATAATTAGATATTTGTTGATATGAGTTCTGATTATCGTTTTTGATAATCAGATATTTGTTGTTTCTAATTATCGCTTGTGATAATTAGATATTTGTTGATATGAGTTCTGATTATCGTTTTTGATAATCAGATATTTGTTGTTTCTAATTATCGCTTGTGATAATTAGATATTTGTTGATATGAGTTCTGATTATCGTTTTTGATAATCAGATAACTGTTGTTTCTAATTATCGCTTGTGATAATTAGATATTTGTTGATATGAGTTCTGATTATCGTTTTTGATAATCAGATAATTGTTGTTTCGAATTATCACTTTAGATAATTCAATATTTGCTGATTGGGATTTAATTATCGCTTTAGATAATTAAATATTTGTCGAATTTAGACATAATTATCGCCTGAGATAATTAAATAATTGTTGATTTGTTGATTTAATTATCGCTTTAGATAATTAAATATTTGTTTCTTTGAGATTTAATTATCGCTTTAGATAATTAAATACTTGCTGATTTCGAATTTAATTATCGCTTTAGATAATTAAATATTTGTTTCTTTGAGATTTAATTATCGCTTTAGATAATTAAATATTTGCTGATTTCGAATTTAATTATCGCTTTAGATAATTAAATATTTGTCGAATTTAAAATTAATTATCGCTTTAGATAATTAAATAATTGTTGATTTTAAATTTAATTATCGCTTGGGATGATTAAATATTTGTTGATTTGAGAAATTTGATTATCGTTTTTGATAATCGAATATTTGTTGAATTTGAAATTTGATTATCGTTTGTGATAATCGAATATTTGTTGATTTGAGAAATTTGATTATCGTTTTTGATGATTGAATATTTGCGATTTTTGAGATTTGAGCTTCGTCTTTTTCTCTGGCGATTCAGGTGAGTAATTTGATTTACTCACATTCAATTCGTGCTCTGTATGGGATTTCTGCTCTGTTTTTCCTTCTCTTTTAGTTGCTGGAACTCGATTGTTCTTGCTTTTGTTAGTCGTCTGATTTTGATCCCTGATTCCCACGAGGTTGATTCTTTTGGTTTGAAGCAGTCGAACCTTTTGATTTCTTATCTAATACTTCCCCGCTGACACTTGCTTTGCTTGTACATTCGACATTGCCATGCTCTTTTGGTTGTTACCTTGTATCCATTTATTCCCTATGATTGCGTGGACGCAATTCCTTTGATAATCGTGTTCTCAATTCTTATTTCTCTAGCATAACTAGTTTAGGTTAGAAGAAAATTGTTATAGACAATCTTGATTAGGAAAATTGCGGGGACGCAATTTTTATAAGGAGGGGAGTCTATAACAACCCGGGTTTTCATAGCAGTTGATTTTCGTCAAATGACGATTTAATTTGTTACGTCATTTGTTAGACAATTACAATTGGAATTCCATTCGAGTTGAAATTCGTTTATAAAGATTTGTTAAGTGTTTTTATCAGTTGTAAATTCTTTTATAAAATGGTTATTGGAGTTTCTATATCGAGTAGAAATTCTTTTGAAATTTGTTAAAGGATTTATGGGCTTTGAACTAAATAGTAGCCCATGTTTTAATTGACGCCGTGAAAATTCACAAGGCTATTACCCGTTCCTCTTTATCTTAGTTTCATTTGGAAAACCCTAGCTAAACAAACGAAAAGAGAAATGGCGGCTCTGTTTTTCGTTCGTTCCTCTTGCTTCATCATTTAGGGCTTTAGTGAATTCAAAGAAGTGACTTCAAATGCTCGTTTGAGTCCGTCTCCGCTTCGATACGAGGGGATCTCAGCTGCGACGTCGAATTCGTACTCTTCAAAAACAAAGGTGAGTGGTTTTCGCCCCTCACATCTAATTCATCTCCATTCGATTTGTAGTGCCTTGTGCTTTGCCGTGCGATATGATTTTGATGCTTGCGATTTTCTCTGACCATTTCATATTGCGTATATATCCTGGTTACTTGGTTTCCACGGCATTGATTTGGTTTTGGAAATCTCGGCTTGAATCTGGACTTGATTTTGAGATTTATCTCTGACATTTTCAAAAGTACAGATACGAACTTGTCCTGTTTTGTGAATTTCGGCTTTGACTGTTTTTGAAACCTCGGTTTTGCATCTGGTTGGATTTGTTTGACTGTTTCAATAAGTAACAGATATGCACTTGATCCTATCTTTGTCACAAATGCTTTATCACTTCATTCATTCACTGTTGTGCATTTGGCATTTATCATGCTGGACCACTGTCTGCATTCATTTCAAATGTTGTTGATATTAGTTTGTTTCATCTGTCAATCCATACCATTGCCATTGCTGTAATTGCTATACTGTTGAGCTTTGTTTGTTGCATTCACACTAGTTTGCATTCACGACCTTGTTGTCTTTGTATTGTACCTGCACACTCTGGTCTTTATGTTGTTGCCCTTGTGTGTTGCATTGTGCATGTATCACTTTGCATTCATACACTTGAGTTTGGTTTGGGGCAGTGCTTGCATGTGAGTTGTTTTCATTGTGTTGCATCTTGCATTCATTAGCTTGTATCACTGTCTTCACTGTGAACTTTTGGCTCTGGCATTCATTGATTATAGATCCACTTGTTATTTGTTCTGTCTGCATTCCTTTGTTGATGTTGTACATCTGTAGCTTCACTGATTATATTCATATTTGTGATGTTGGCACTTCACTGAGTTTGTTATGCTTGTGGCACTGTTGTTGACCCTGGGTAGCTCTGGTTACTCGATCATAACTGTTGTTTTGGTCATCTTTGTTGCCTTTGTGTACTTTGTGCATTCACCTTGTTGACCGTCCCATGGTCACTTCCAGTTACTTGTAGTTTGCTTCCTTACTTGAACTGCTGTAGTTCGATGTGCAAACCTGAATTTTCAGTCTTTGATTGACTGTTTCATCCACACTGCTATGTTGCATTATCCCACGATTTCGCTCAGTAGTTTACGGCTTCAGATTGATTTTTGTTATTACCAGGCTTTAACTCGTTTTTAATCATCGATTTCGAGTTTAAAAATATGGTTGCTTTGGGTTAGTGGTTGTATTGGGTGGCTTCAATGCTGGAAATTGTTTCGACCTTAATTACTGATTTCCCTATATGCTTGAATAATACAGTTTTGATTTCGCTTGAGTTCTAACTTGTTTGGATTTCGTGACATCCGGGTTATCTTCGACATTGGTCTAGATATTGAACTGTACTTCATTTGATACTCGACTTGGTCATTTAACATCACCTTGTAGTCTTCACCTATGATATTTTCATATAGTCTGTTCATGCTGATACTAGATTTTTGCTGCAATCTTCACTTGGGTTGTATTGGTTTAGATGTGCACTTCAGTCTGCATTTACATTGACCTTGGTAATCATAGTTGCTTACTGTTTAACCTGCTGCTCTATATGTTGTGGTTGATTCATTATGCATCTCTGACTTGCTCACTACTTCCTGACTCGTAGTACTATCGTAGGGCTGATGTGTTATGTAGTTCACTGTATCATACACTTGCTTATTGTATTCGTTGGCACTGTGAATTCTTGAGCACTGGCCTTTTGTGCCTTATTGATATTTCAGTATATGTTGTGGTGGCGAGGCAGTGCACGCGTGCGTGCACTGCAGCCACCCAAACTTGACAGTTTTGAATTGATCTTTCTTTTGCTTCTGATGCATTGATCTTTTATGCCGTATTGGCGAGGCCGTACACGCGTGTGTGTACGGCAGCCAATCGAATTTTTGATGGTTTTAAAGTGACAATTTCAATTGCTTTAAATTGAATTAGTCGATTTGATAAATTGTTATTTATCTCTGTAGATGATTTAAATCTGCTGATTTTTGCTAAACACTGTTAAGTGTTATATTGACCGTTATCCGGTTTCTTTGTTTAAAGAATCGGATAGACGGGAATTATTGTGACTGTCGTCTATTTAAATTATTACTGCCTATATGCACTAATAAACTGGTTTGAATTAGACTGACCTGGGTATTATTTTCTTTTGAATGTAATACTCGGGTCAGACCCGAGTTATTTCAGGTTGTAGATTTTCTTCTTTGAGTTGCTGTTCAGGATTTGCAGACTTTTCACATCTTCTGAAGTTGTCAGTGTCATTTTGTAGTAGTCGCGTCATTGTATAGAACGATATGTATTCATGTATATTAGTCGATAATGTACTTGTATATATAACTTCTAGAGTCGACAGTTGTAGTTGTATCATGTGTATCGTGTCAACTATATTGTAACTGACATCGGTTATATATATATGAGATTATTGTTATTTTGTGTTCCGCATTTATATTATCTGTGTTATTGTTATATCTAATGTCCTAAACTATTATGAACTATCGTAGTTTGTTTTATACTGATAATTGGATATGTCGATGGGAGTAAATAAATAATAGATGAAAAATAAAAAGTATATACCACTCCTATCGAGATAACCAATATTAGTGTAAGGCCAATTATGGATGGTCGCTCCTATCCAGCCTTATTCTTCGTAATAATAGACAGTATTTCTTTTAATACTCTTTGTTATTATGAGCATAGAGGTGGGGCGTTACAATATGAGTCTCATAGGAACCGCATCTTGAGTTTAAATGAAGATGAGAGAAAGATGAAAGTATTTTTACTGAGTTACTATTGCAAAAGTTTAACTTTCTGCGCTCGAACCACAACTTCACTCATTCATTTTTAAGTTTTCCTCAATTTTGGATGAACTTAGGGGTATAACTTGTCCAAACGTGTATAGAAATTTTTTATTTTATGTTCTTAATCTTTGCAAGAATATTTTCTAATCTTTTGCTTTTTTCTGTTGTATAAGTGAAATGGATGGTGACCTTACCGATGCATTTTTGTGGATTCTTTGTTAAAGAAATTGAAAGGGGGAAAGAGAAGAGAGGAAACGAGAGGGTGAAAGATGATGCTGAAGCTTATGCTCAACCTTCTAAGAAACTATACACATCTTCTCCTCCTCCCCTTCCTTCTTCTAATGTTCTTCCTATCCCCCTCTTTAGTCCCTCCAAGACCTGCACATTCACTACTTGCCTTTGCTTGAGGATTTATTAGTGACCTTGCTAAGAGGGTGGGGTGTATCACTTTGGATAGTCTATCTCATATAGCTTCTGCCCCTAGTCTTATCCTATCGCTCTTTCATTTCATGCACTCTATTTCCCTAAGCTTGTTACTAAGCTTGAGAGGTCTTTGGCCTACGTATGTATCTTCTTCTTCTTTCTTTAATGGTGACTTTCCTTCTCAATTTTACAATTTATCTTTGTTTTGTTATAGGTAAGGTCTATGGTGACTTTCCTTCTTAATTTTACAGTTTATCTTTGTTTTGTGATAGGTAAGGTCTATGGCTGTTGAGATTCGGAAGAAGGCAGAGGACAACCAGGTATCATTCATTGCTCATACTTCTCAGCTTGAGGCGGACCTTGTTATAGTTGCTTTTGAGAAGGCCAAAGTAGAGGAAGAGCTCAAGGCTTAGCAGGTGATAGAGAAAAGGCGGAGGAGGTGGTGAAGGCAACAAATGAGGCCTTATCATTGAAGGGTCAAGAGTTGGAGTGGAAAAATAAGGCATCAGGGGAGAAAGAGAAGGCGCTGGTGGAGACTAGGGACAAACTTTCACAGATCACCTACTGGGTGCTTTATAAGATACGCTGCAATTAAGCATTAATTTTATGCCGATAGTCTAGATGATGTTTCTATCGAGGTTGATCTTAGCTTCCTAAGGGACCATGAAAGATGCCCTTATATATTGTAGGGTAGAGTGGGCTAAGGAGCTAAAGAAGCAAAAAGCTTCCTCTTCTGCCTCCCAGTATACTTTTTCCTACATAATGACGGGACTAAGTTGTTTAAAGAAGCTGAGGCTACCTCATCCTCTCAAGCTAATGTAACTACCTAATATTTGTAAATGATTTCCGCTATTTTTTGTCTTTATTTAACTTCTAAACATGTAAATAAAGTAAATTAGTTACTTAATTTTGTTATGATTAACTACTTTGATTTTTGTACTATTTTGTTACTATGCTATGAATGACTATATCATATCGTTCGTTGTTCTTTATAATTTTCTAAGGAAGTAATATTTATTGAACTCATAAAGGAAAGCATGGAGATTCTCCAAACCCAAATAATAGATTGCATTGATCTTAGTGCAGAAACGATTCACAAGCGCAAAAAAGAGTTAGAAAAGTCATTCATGCAACTTAGAGAGGAAACCTAAGGGTTGCTTTTCAAAATTGACCAAGTAGTCAAAGAGAAAGAAGCACTTAGTGACTTTGTACTACGTTGGTGGCAATATACTTTAGAAAGTGGTTCCTTCCTATCCGATAGTCCTCACTTGGAATGGTTTAGGTTAGGCTTAGTAATCTTGCTAAGGAGTTGAGCACTGTGAATCTTTGTACTTTTGTACATGAATTAGTCACACTGTTTATATATAAAATTGGTCTTTTTATGATTTGTTTTTTTAAGACTTAGTTTGGTGTAAACTTTATTTCCTTTGAATTAAACTCCTACTATCAGTAACTAGGCCAATATTCGTGGGCCTATTCTCGAGCCTGTTGAAGCCTTTGAATTCAATGAACTTTAGTTCCCACCATTATAGCCCAGGTGGCAGAGGTGTGCATGAGTTTCAGGTGGCAGTCACGACTTCTATGGAGGCCTTGGAGGAAGAGAATCCATTTAACACTTGCTAACGAAAGCCTTGAAAGAGACTTGAAAAATACCCTTTCTGATGACAAGGAAGTTAAGGATGCACTTAAGTGCTAGTACCAACATAATATAAAGTTGTGCATTGAGCTAGATGCTGCAAACTCTAAAGTGACTAAATTAGAGCAGTTATTAAAGGATTGTGGAGCGCTTTCTAGGATCGTTCATGAAGTGAAAATTAAAGGGCTGAAGAAGACCACTGAAGATATGTCTCTTAAGGTGCCCATCAAATTGAGGAGGAGGGTGCCAAAGGGGAGAGGGGGTAGAAGAGCTTAGCTTAGACATGGCCCCTACCCCATGTAGATATGGACCCCTCGTTGGCTGATGAGTGGAAAAAGAAAATGGAAGTGCACTTCCAAGGTAAACTTAAAGAGATGGAAGCTTGATACAAGCTGCAGATAGGCAACAAGGGCCGAAGGCGCTTCCTCGCTCATAGAGGTAGCGGTGGGTGGTGTGTGCTCTTAAATACTTTTGTGGCTTTTTTAGAAACTCAAAGAAGACTAGGGTAGAACTAATTGATACTTTGGAGATAAGAAGAAAGGATACCATGCTCAAGATCTACGAGCTTGAAGATTTATTGCGAGAAGCTCAAGCTGCCCCCAGCATCATAGCAGCACTGGTCGATGTGCCTGGGTAGGATTGGATTGTCAACCTTGTAGAGAAGCTCAGAAGGGAGAAGGACAAACAAGATGGGGTAGATCGCTTTACAACACATCATTAACATTTTTTTCCTATTTCTACCCCACTTTTGACCTGAACTTCCTTTATAATAAAGATGGTTTTAAGGTGATTACGGAGGATTCACTAGACCACTAGGCAGGCACTAATTATGATCTAAGAAAGACCTTTC
This sequence comes from Allium fistulosum, assembly GCA_030737815.1. Classification (NCBI taxonomy): domain Eukaryota; kingdom Viridiplantae; phylum Streptophyta; class Magnoliopsida; order Asparagales; family Amaryllidaceae; genus Allium; species Allium fistulosum. The sequence continues at coordinate 534,785,374 of CM060901.1, read as the reverse complement.
GCATCAGGACAGACCTGCCTCTAGCTAACATGCCTTGGATTATGTGTTTTACAGTTAACATGGTATTTTATGGTCCTATGACCTATGATACTCTTGTAAAATCATGCTGTAGAATATTTTTGGTTATGCAAATGCTCATAAGGTTACTATAACAGGAAAAATGTTCATCGTTTTTTCTCTTTCTTTTGAAAAGCGTGTAAGTTCCTTGTGAATATTTACTAGCTTGGATTCGTTTGATTGGCTTAGATTCATTTGATTTTTCATCTTTGCCCTATTGGGAAATGGTCGGAGACAGTTGACTTAGAGGAGATGCTTAATTCTGCTTTGATTCGAATTACCGAAATGAAGGGATTATTGAAAGGCACCAAAGGTCCATATACATTTTCCATTAAAATAAGATTAAGGTACCGAATGACGACCTTGAAGATTTATAGCCTTAAGTCGCCAAGCAAACTAGTGTAGAAGATGATCCTATCGCATCTTTATCCCCGACGTCGCATCGAGGCCTAGCGTTGTTCCTCCGCCCCCGTTGGGAGCTGACCCTGATGTTATTTTCTAGTGGAAGGAGGATTTGAAGAAGCATTATGAGGCTAAATTTCATGAGTTGAGGATTTTCTACATAACGGACGCATTTCTAGCTTCTCAGGAAAAAAGCAACTCTTGTTAAGTTTGAATCGTAGCGTAGCTTGTTTTAACACAAGCAACTGTTCTGAGCTTAATTTTTAATGTAACTTTGTGATGCTAATTTTGGTTTTACTTATGATGTATGTGCAAATTCCAAATCATTTAGAAACCATTAAATCTTAGTTTTTAGTATTTATCTCCCAAGATTTGTGTATTTTATGGAATTGTGCCCAATTTGTAGGTTTCACCGCATTTCTTGCATTACCTTTTCTTTCAATTTCGGACTAATTCCTTATGCAGCTCATACTTTTTGAACTTGGTTTCTAATTTTCATGCCTTGTCATGTGCTTGGCACGGTCTGCCCTTCTACTAGGTGTGGATTGTGTTTTGACTGAGAAATCGGGTTACGTATGTTATTGTTTGGCCAAGTAGTCGAGTTATGTATAATACAATCCAATATTGTTAGTTGTGTTAGTGAAATTAACATGGAGATATTTTTATACTTGTTCGGACCATCTAATATCCCCACGTCTAGTTCATTGTATTACTATTTTTCATAATAATTACAATGTTTGTTATACAAGTGATGATGATTATACAAAATAAGGCAAGAGGTGCTCTAAATTCCAGGTTCTCGGAACTAGGTTTCCATGAAGTTTTGATAGCCGGCAAGCCCTCTTAACCAAGACTTCTATTACAACTGGAGGACCTTCCCAATTCAGGATTAGAGCCCCATTTTCTTGGCCTTTGGTCTTGGCCATTACTCTTCGCAGCACTAGGCTTCCCTTGCAGAAGTTTCTCTCCTTGAGCCTAACATTGTAATTTTTGCCATCCTTTGTCGGTATGCGGCGGATCAAATTACTGCCTCATCTCTTTTTTTGAATAAGATCTAGGGTGGCTTCTTTAAAATCTTTATTCCGCTCTGCCGTATATGATACTCTTCTATGTGATGGGATTTTTTTCCTTAACACGGAGCATGGTTTCATAGCCATAGGTTAAGGAGAAGGGTGTATGGCCGATTGGGGATCTGGATGAGGTCCTATAGGCCCATAGGACTAGAGACAACTCCTCCGCCTACTTTCCTTTTGCAGTCTTGTCTGAAGCAACTTCTTGATAGTTTTATTTATTGCTTTACCTGTGCATGTGCAATTGAGGAGAAGCTTTTTATTATCCCATTCCTTTCGCGGAGCTCTAAGAACTCCTTGCTTTCAAATTGGGTTCCATTATCTGAAATTATTTTGTAGGCAATCCCAACCTAGTGATTATATTTCTTACCAAAAAAAGTGACTATCTTTTTTGTAGTTATCGTAGCTTGGGGCTGTGATTCTACCCACTTAGGAAAGTTATCTATTATCATTATATCATATTTTGCCCCTCTCTTTGACATAGAAGATGGACCTATTAAATATATTCCCTATATGTCGAACGACCATGGGCTGGCTAATGGGAAGAGCTTATGAGAAGGTGCCTTAGGAAGTTTGCAAACCTTTAACATCTGTCACATCTTCTCACGTATTCCTTTGCAATCTAAAGTGCAATAGGCCAGTAGTAATCATGCCTCGGTACCTTCTTAGCTAATTTAGCGCCTCTAAATAATCCCAGCTCTACCTTTTTGTGTACTTCGCTCATGACCTGTATTCCCGTTTTTGGAAATGCATCTAAGATAAGGGGTAGAGTACCCTCTCTTGCATATTTTGGCATTAAAGAAGGAGTAATATAGAGCCTGATATTTATTTTTCAGGCTTCATTTCTATTTGTGGGTAAGATTCTGTTTATTAAGAATTATTTGATAGGGGTGATCCATGAGTTTTCTTCTGCCTATTGAGGTATGGGCACAGCTAGTGACTGCTCTCTATTTTCCTCTGTTACTTGGTTCAAAGTTTCTCAGATTGTGCCTCATTGGGCCCTAGTTAGGACCAGTATTTGATTAGCTTCGATGATACTAGATTTCGCTTGATGCCTAACTGGAATAACTTTTATCTCATTTGCTACTTTTGTGCTAGCGAGTTTGGCTAATAAATCAGCAAAAGAGTTGTTCTCATGTGGAATTTTATTTATATAAAACTGTTCGAACTGCTATAATAATATTCTAGATAGTTCCACATATTCGTCTAGAGTTGGCTCTTTTGCTTGTTAATTAGCCTGTGTTTTGTTCACAATTCATTGGGAATCACTAAGAAGTTTAATATGGGTTACCTTCATTATCCGAGCCATCCTTAAGCCTACGAGGAAAGCCTTATGTTTTGCCATGTTATTGGTAGCTTTGAATCCAAGCTGCATTACTCTATGTAGTATCTGCTCGTCTGGAGTAATCTACACATATCCAACCGATGCCCCATGTTCGTATAATGCTCCATCCATATAATTGCCAGAATTGTAGAGTAGGCACTTCTTCTTTAGGTTGGCACTCAGTAGGTAGAGTGCATTCTATGATGAAATCTACTAGTGCTTGACCATTGATAACAGTGTATGGACAATAAAATATATCATACCAACTAAGCTCCATTGCACATCTTAGCAAGCAACCAGACGTCTCTCTGCAGCATTTTCCTTAGAGGTTTGTATGTGAGGACTTTGATGGGATGTGCTTGAAAGTAAGGCCGCAGCTTTCTTGCTGTGAGAAGCAGATTGTAAGCTAGCTTTTCAATGGCTAAATAGTTGAGTTCTACTCCCAATACGTGTTTTCTTGTGAAGCAGATAAGCCTTTGGGTCCGTTCATCTTCTCGAACCACTATAGCACTAACGGTTTTATCATTTGCAGCTAAATATACATAAGCTAATTATACATACAAGCCCTTACTGGTTTTGATAGGATAATAGTGTTAATTGGATGGTCCTTCAGATTTATGAATGCAATTTTGCATTCCTCTATCCACTCAAAACTTTGTCCCTTCTTAATTTGGTTGAAGAATGGTATGCATTTGTCAGTTGTTTTGGAAATGAACTACTTCAAGCGGCCACCCTGCCATTTAGGTTCACGATGTCTTTCGGTTTTTTGGGATTCCCATATTTCTCATGGCCTCAATCTAGTCTAGATTTGCTTCTATGCCACAAGGGCTTACTATGCATTCCAGGAACTTCCCTGACTGAATAACAAAAGTACATTTCAAGGGATTCAGCTTCATATTATATGCCTCGGGATAGCGAATGTTTCTTCTAAATCACGCACATGACTCGAAGCTGCTTTTAACTTAACTTGCATGTCATCCACATACATTTCGACATTCTTGCCAATCTGATCTGAAAATATCATGTTAACTAACCTCTGGTGGGTTTCTCCAGCATTCTTAAGTCCGAATGGCATCACTTTGTAGCAGTACAAACCTTTGTCCAATATAAAAATTGTGTGCTTTTGATCAGGCTCAACCATGGTTATCTGATTGTAACCTTAGTATGCATCCATAAACGAGAGCAAATCATATCCAGTAACCTTAGTATACATCCATAAATGAGAGCAGTTCATGTCCACTAATTGCATCCACCAACTGGTCAATTCTAGGTAGGGGAAAGCTGTCCTTTGGGCAGGCCTTGTTGAGGTTAGTATAGTCAATGTGAGTTCTCTATTTAACTTAGACTTCTTTACGAGGAGGGTTCGCAATCCACTTCGGGTAGTATACTTTCCTAATGAATCCATTTGCTTTTAGCATTTTGACTTCTTCATGGAGAGCATTATACCTATCCTTATGTAGATTCCTAAGCTTGTACCCGACTGAGTGGGCTTTAGGATCAATGTTGAGTTTGTGGTAGATGATGGTTGGATCTATCCCTCCCATGTCCAAGTGCGCCCAGGAAACATCTGCTGATCTCTTTAAGGAGGCTATCAATTTAATATTGGTTTCTATGCTAAGGTTCTTTCCTATATTAAGAACTTTTATGTGGTCTTTTGGATCTATTTGTACATCTTCAAGATCATCTACTGGCTTCAACTCTCTCCTTGTTGCCCCTAATTGTGGGTCTATTTCACTTTCTTCTTTCTCTTCAGGTTGAGGGACAGTGGAATAGATTTGCTTCTGAGCTTCTTCAAAAAAGTACCGACGAGTTATATTCCACGGTGTCGATCATATGCATATACTACCCTTTTTTCTTCCTTACTAATGCAATGGTTATAGAATGACATGTTTCAACATTACTCTTGGTACTTTGTACTGATGCATTTTTAGGGATTGGCTTGATTTCCTTTTCATTACTATTATCACAAATATTAGAAGAGATGGTACAGTAGTTTTGAACAATTTTATTGCTAGAGTTAAGGTTTACATTGTATAATTCCCTAGCTAACAATTGTTCTCCTCTTATCGATCCCATCCAGGTAGGGGCATGAAACTTCATAAGCATATCTTTTTGAGAAATAATCCCTAAGTTTATCAGTGCGGGTCTTCCCAGGAATTCATTGTATGGTGAAGGTTGATTGATGATCAAGAAGCTTGCATAAAATGATTTGTAAAGGGATGCAGTTCTGGCAGTGACAAGTAGGCATGCTGCTCCAATAGAGGTGGTCGCAATATTGTTAAAGCCATAGATCGGCTCAGGGATTGGCTTCAATATCTCCATTGGAAGCTTTATTTGGTCGAATGCAGATTTAAAGATGACATTAACAAAACTACTAGAATCCAAGAAGAATTTCTTCATGGTACAGTTTGAGATTTGCGCCGTGATAATAAGTGGATCCTGATGCGGGAAGACAACTCCAATGGTTTCAACTGCTATAAAGACTATGTCCTCTACTGGCATTTGTTTAACAAGGAAAATGGTCCTCTGCCCTACTTGGCTTCTTGCACATATAGCTCTAGCGCTTTCTTACTTTTTCCTGCCAGATGTGGTCCTTCATGAATTGAGGCTATAAGGTTAGAGGGGTTTTCAGCTAGGTTTTTATTTGGGTATAGAGTGAGGTTTCCGGTCCTTTCCCAGTTGTTTTCCTTTTGGAAGCTGCCTAAGTATCCTTTCAAAATTAGTCTTTCTATTTCATTTCTCTCATGCTTTATGTAGGATATGGTATTTACATCTGGAGAGGCTTTCTTCCTGAGTTGAACTGTCTTAGAAAACTAGGGGATAGCTGCCACCTAGAACAGACTTCCTCTTGTCCATATCTCTTAAGCCATCTTAAGGCAGCTCTAGCTAGATACACTAGAAAGAGTTTGCATCGATATATTCTCCCAATTTTAGAATGTCCATGTAGTACATAAAGGTGCAAAGGTAGTCATCGGGATTTGTGGTTCCATCGAATTTGTCAATCAACGGGGCTTTAAAATTGTCAGGAAAATCTGCTTCTATGATGGTTTCACTAAATGGGGAAGAACCTTCATCCCTTACTTCTTCTCCCTTATTTTGTTAGTAGAATTTTGTCAGTTGCTCTACACGAGCTTTCAACTAACGGATCTTATCTTCTCTGGGATCCATTTGCGATGAACTGTTCCCATAGAGTGAAATAACATTGTCATCAACGAGGGCAGTCTGTGGCTTCCTTTTCAGTAATAGTGGGTTAATGTTACCTGCTTTGTTTTGATTTGAGGATTGATTTGGATTTTGGCTTTCAATTTAGAATCGGTTTTAGGGCCAGCCTTACCATTCTCATGTCTGAAAGTGTCGTTATCACTCACATGTTGCATCGCCGGTGCAGTCGATAAGTGACAGCGGTGAGCGGTGGATGGTTGAGGAAAGATCGGCCTTAGAGTGGTATGTTGGGCTATAGATCTCTCTAATCTCCCCATGCGTTGGCTCGTTTGGGTTTGAAGGCTACCAACTGTAACGACCCCACCGCTATGCTCAGTTTAGCAAAGAACATTACAAGTAATGTTGTCTGCTAAACCGGAGAATACGGCTTGTTAAGGGCGATCGAATGTGAATATATCTTTATAATAATATTGACACGTCATTTATGCCTCTTTCTTAATGTCTAAACTAAAATTTGACGTGTACATTATTAATATAAAGTAATAAACACACTAATTTAAAAGTATTCATAACATAATAAAATATGAAACAAATATCAGAGATACACAGATCACAACAAAATAATAATTTCCATAACTTATACAAACTGCGAGTCTAAAAAATAGAATACTAGACTCAAATAATATACAGGTAAAAATTCTATAATCTTAACTATACAAAGTCCAAATAGCTAAATGAGATAAACTAGATTGCTAAAATTGGGTCTGAGGTAAGCTCTATAGAGGCGCCTGCCTCAGATTGGGTTATGGAGGCGAGGAGTTGTTTTTTAGAAAATTTTGAAGTAAGGTGAAGTTACTCTTAGAGAATGGGAGTACTGGAATCTGCGAGATTTGTGGTATTTTAGAGAAAGTGTAGGTAAGGTTTGTAAGAGAGGGAAATTTAACACTCTTAGCGTTAAAAATGTTAATGAGATTTTTCATCTTAGAAACACTCAAGTACTTTTTATAAAGTAAGCATGATGTCGAATGTTTTCATAATTATGAATCAACAATATTTAGTAAAATTAAGCTTGCCTTTTTAGAGGAGTAATTATATTATTTTAATGCCTATATAATTATAAGGGGAAAATATTTAAAGTATTATGAATCGATTCATTATCTCGATAAAAGTGCTGGTACAATAATGAAACATTTTATCTGTATCACGGCCTCTAACGTTTGATGCTCATTGGCCAATCCACGGTTTTACTTACTAAAGTAAGTGTTTGGATTGCAGATTAATTTCTACTCTTTGTGGCTACTTTGGGTTTCCAGCATAGTCCTTTGGTATCGAAGCTATATATCAATGAAAAGCGTGGTCTTTATGTTTTATCACTATCTTAAGGGTTTGGCCCAGTACTGCCTAGTTCTTGTTCTCATTTCTTCTCCATATTTTGGTTTTTATTGTGGGAGCATTTCTTTTGATTCAGTTTGTATCTGTGCAGTTAAAGCGCCCTACCTCTCCATAGCGTTTGAGGTGCGAAAAGTTATAGCGAAGATATATCGAGGATATATCAGGATATAGCGGACGACTTTAAAAAGAGGAATGATGAACATTCTACATTAGAAAGAGGAACAAGTATAACTTATTATTTCCTACCAAGCAAAACAAGTTATAATAAAGTAAAGATAAACAAAGTTGACACTTAAAAAGTTAGAACTAGTTATAATAACCAATAGTGTATATCATTGCTACATCAACTTTGAAGTTACCATAAAACTTAAAATCAAGACATCAAGCAAAATGCTTATTTATAGGAAAGGGGGATATAGCGGGGCAACAAAATCGAGGATATAGCGGATTATTGCCACAATATCGGGGATAATAGCGGATCCGCTATATTGGGCTGCTTTATAGAAATATCGTTGCGCCAAAAGTCCGCTACGGGATATATCGTGGATATATCGGGGCAATATCGAGGAATTGACTGCACAGGTTTGTACTAGTTTCACTTTAACAGCGTTTGAAAAATATAGGTGGAACACTTAAGGTTATCAAATAAATGTTAGCCTTGACTTGTGAAGGATTCATAGTAGGTTTATAATTTTGCACAAAATTCCACTTATGAAATTTTTAATTAAGACACCTTTAAAAATATGTAAACGATAACAAAATGAATTTAGAACAAAATCAACAAACATATAAAACAAGAATCATTTTTCAAAACAATTTCAACTATTCAACACATGCAGCTTATCTAGATTTGTATATAAGAAATGTTACAAAATTATATCAATAAATTAAAATCATCTTGAAAATCAAAATTATTATTATTATATATCATTAATATCCAAATCAAAAACAAAATTAGATTGCACAACCTAGGAATATATAAATTCGTTATAAAAAGTTTGATATCCAAACAATAAACACAAGATAAACATATAATCAAAAGAGAAGTAGAATAGGGAGACCTAAACTATATTAATATTAACATCAACGAATTTTATCAAAATAAAATTAGAATATTACCTTAAGATGAAGCCAGAAATCACACCTTGAATTAGCAATAAAACTTCTAGATTCGATTAAATCATCTTCAGAAATTGCAACGATCTGAAGCACCGCCTTTGCATTTATTTAATTTGATATGATTTCATTTTGTTTTGAGAAAAATAATGGCTAGGAAGCCATGAATTTTGGATTAAAGGAGAGAGAGGTTGGAACAGAAGAAAATGAATTGTCAGGAAATATTAAAGTTCACGACCTTAGCTAGTGGTGTGACATATTAGCTGAATTTATCGCTTACACACCTTTTTAGTAAAATCCAATTTTACTTTTATAAGCGATACCTTGTAGTAACGATTATTTAAGTCAATTCTCTTCATCAAAACTAAATCACTCTAGGTCTAATGGAATTTGGTTTTGGTCAAAATTCTAATTCATCCATGCTTAAATTATTTAGTCCAAAAAAAATCTTTGGTTCAACAGTAACAACTCTGGTCAGAGAATTTGAATTTGAGTCGACTATAGTTGATTGTGATACTAACCCCTTATAACCAAGGAGATGGATTCTCTATTGAATAGTGTTTCACTTCTAATTCTTCAACTTAGACCTTACTGTAGTCACTCGATGGATCGCTATGCCATGATTTAACTGTAATCAAAGTGGAGTGTCCACATTGAAGTTCTATGGTATTCTCAAGTCGAGGGAGCCATGTAACATTGTCACTGTGAGATTCTCTGTTTAACCTTAGTTATATTAACCAATTGAAAACTCTCAAGTGATACAGTAAATAACCCTTTAGTGCCCCCAACGGCCATAATTAATACAGTTACCAACATTTGGAGAGTTTTACATACTATAGTTGTTGAGCCAGAGATTGACACAACACTTCAATATCAGATGAAAGCACCAGCAATATAGATCTATCAAAATAAACAGAGAAAAGAACATGATTGTTATAGTGGTTCGAAGAATTCTCCGGTCTACGTCCACTTTAATCTTAATATCTTATGTGTTATCTCTATAGTACAAAGGTTACAACTCAAATTCGCCCATAATCTAGTTGATCTTGGATCTAAGAAGGTTTGGGGAAAGAAAAATGAAAGAAAAAGAAGTCCAAATGGGAAAGAGTTAAGGAAAAGTCCTTTCCAAGTTGCTATATGCATGCTATTTATAGGATAATCGCCCATCAAAATCTCTGAATCATGAAATACCAGGTCAAACTCCAGATCCGAGAAAGCAGGAGGGGAGATGCATAAATCATATTAGTACCCATTAGAATCAGGTCTGTACCGATCTAATTTGCTAATTGCAAACCATTCAATCTTCCTTTATTCTATCTTCCAGCTTTGATTAATCTAGTTTTGAGCATTTTTTCCTTAGAAATCAGGTGGTTACTGAGAAGTTTCAACGTGTCTAGTACTTGTCCTTTTCCGTTGAGTTTTTTTGCAGTTGTTCAACTATTTCTTCAGAAAGAGGCCCTAAGACGATCACCTTAGCGAATCATCCATTGACCTTCACTTTAGAAGCCATGAATGTGCATGAAAAAAGATCGGTACCAACCACTTTTCGTGTCGGTACTTGTCTCTTTTCCTTAGTGCAATCAACTCCAAACATCCCGAAGTCTTTTCCATTGCCATTCCAAGCTTGCCTCCAAGTTTCCGAAGCCATTCCTTCATCATTTTGAAGCCTAATCCATTTGTTTGAGTCTACTCTGAGACATTGGAAAATTTGGCTGTAACACTAGTCTCGATGGTTGTATCGATATACTATCTTGAAACATCTTGACTAAAAATATTTAAAATAATATGTCATTTTAATGTAATAAATTTCCAGTGATTACAAAACATTGTAATTACTATCGCATAACATATCTTTTAAGGATTTTCTATTTAACATGCTTTAAGTTAATTACTTAATCAATTATATCACAATATAACAAAGTAAGTTATGAAAATCAAACACCTTTGTTATGAACAAGATTGGTTATCGAGTTAGATATACGTATCAAATTACATAATTTCCCCTAGGGCTATTTATGATAAGTTCATTGAATGTAAAATGGAAGTGAATGTAAAAGGAAAGATGCTGCCTTTTTAAATCAAACTTTGGTTTAAATAAGTGATTTTGGAAAATGTTTTTAATAACAAGTATATTGGAACTCTCGGATCCTATCTTAATTTCTAGACTTCGAGGTATATAAACTTGTTTTTATTTTGAAAGTTAGAAGTAAATGTTGAGTGAACATTTGAGAGGTAATAATACCCCAACTTGAACAGCTTTACTTATAACCGATGAAAAGTACTACTTTGAAATCAAAGACTAGTAATAAGTTATGGAGTTGGTTTTTAGATTATTTTAAAAAAAGACTTTGTTTTATGCAAGAGATTTCTTTGTCGGTGCCATTAAGTAATATAAAATAAATATGACAAGTAGTGCTAAAATGTTGATACGTTTACAGAAAGTAAGTCATCTTATATTTAGCACTAAAACCTGATGAGTAGACTTTCCTATATCTGTGTGATCTAGAATCGTAGTGCTTAATCTTAGGCAAGGCTAGGTGAAACCATGCCCTAACTTACCTGGCTTCGATTCTGGGTGAGGGATAGAGAAGTTGAAATGTGGGAAGTGTGATAAGTATGAGAGGGTTAATTTCTATAAATAGGTCATGATTAATTAAGTATATGGAAGGCATTTAATCTTATACTTGATACTAAATTTCGAGGTATGGAAGTCCGTTTCTATCTATGAGAACTAAGAATGTCATCGAGGAAAGGGTAATACTCTAACTTATCCAACTTCATTATTAATCGAGGGATAGTACGGGGTTAAAATCTAAAAGTGGTTTGTTCATATCGATATCCTGACCTATTTTGACTTAGGAACTATATGAAAGCTTCACGTGTTCATATGGTTTAAAATTCCCTTAGAAGAACTCATTCCAGTGAAACATCTCTCACTTTAAGGGTGGATATTCGTGATCCACTTGGGACTCTTATATCGTCCGCTTACTTCTAAAAGAACCGAGACTGAGTCAATCGGAAACTATCAATTGTTGGCTCGGAGAGACCGTGATCAGATAAGCATGAATTATCTGAAATCCACTTCGAACCGGCAAAAGCGTTCAAATTGGAGACACCTTGAAGATGATGAATTAAAGACGGAGTTCTTAGAAGTGCAAGGCTACTTGCTACTAATCCTAAGGGTGATTCCAAAATGGATATAGAAAAAGTAGTGCCTTTGGTTTGTTCATATCTTGAACAACTTGGATGGTTGAATGCTGACATTGCATTGTTGGCTGGAGGGCAATGTTAGCCCTCCAAATGGGATTTGCTGAAAAGGAAAAATGTAGCCTCGAGCCTCACACCTAGTAAATAATTAAAACATTGGATATGCAGCAGGGCTATGAGGGTCGCACCCATTAGGGTATGATTTTTAATCGCAACCAAGGGATGATTATATTCGGCATTATCTGATAAGGGGTTGGTCGGTTCTATGTTGGCAGGGGGTCCATGTGTTGGAAATTGTGTAACATCCTCCTACTTAGAGGCCCAAAACTAACGGTTATGGATGCTGCAGTTGTCCATAGTTATTAATCCTCGGTGACCAAATACGGCAATGTTAGATACATTGGTACAAAAAACAAATGAATATGGAAAATTTTAAAACATCAAACAATATCCACATTTCATTTCAAAACATTTCAAATTCATTACATAATCCCACAATCATTAACTACGGTCAGGGGAAATATATTTATTACAACATACGCCAAGAGCGACATATGAAGATGCTCCCTTGGATGATCAGAGTATATAATAAGGCAATAACTGATTTGCCTTTACAAACAAAACACTGTGGAATAAAAGAACTCTTATTAACTAGCTTGCCTTCTGCACGTCTTCGAAAGCTTCATTCGTTAAAAAGAGAACCTGAAAACCTTAACTCTCAAACTACTCAAAATCAATTGAGCACCCGAGAGTTTAAGGGAAAACAAAAACTTCGAGTCAGACATAAAGCCTAGTATGAATAATAATCTACCATCTCAAATTATTTAGATATCTAGTGAGACCACGCCGCTTAGCGGAATGGGTTTTCCCCCCACTAGCATCCTAAAACCTTTATAAAACCATATATTGTGCTCCTACATCCACAATGGTTAAAACAACTCAAAACAATATGATATGATGATATGCAAAACAAGTAATTCAATTCTGGATTACCCATCCCCGTTAATTTTGACTATTTGTCATAGTTGTAGTTTCTAGAGTTACTATTAACCTAATAGTTTTCATGGGCTAACTAATAACTGATAAAATGATTAGGGATTCACTGTCCAATTACAGTTTTCATGGGATCACTAAGAACCTATTGGTAACTCCAATATCTTTACTCTTTTCATAGTTTTCATGGGCTAACTATGAACCTATTGGTAACTCCAATATCTTTTCACCTTATCCTAGTTTTCATGGGCTGACTAGGAACCTATTGACATCTGCCAATATCTAAATCTGGATATAGTTTTCATGGGCTAACTACAAACCTATTGACCCATGCCAATATCAAATCATAGTTTTCATGGGCTGACTATGAATCTATCTTTCCAACATCTTCATTTATACATAGTTTTCATGGGCCTACTATGAACCTATTGGCCCCCGCCAATATCTATTCCTATACATAGTTTTCATGGGCTTACTGTGAACCTATTGGCCTCGCCAATATCTTTTTCTAATATTTTAGCATCATATATTATGGTCTTCCTGACTTCTTGGATGCAATTCTACTAATTCAGGAGTTAGCTTAATTTATATTCATCACTGGGTCAACCTAGCTGGTTATTCTGCCCTTTCCCAAAATACAGTTATGGGTCCATTACAATGTGATTATATACATATATGAAGAGGCAAACACAATAACTTGGTAAATCCCTTTAATCTTTTAATCAAATAAAAATTCTTTAAAAACTCCTTGTCAAAACACTTAATTTATTTATATGCCATGGTTTTCTTTTAAAAATGAGATTGGGTTATTTGTTTTGAAAATAATGCTTTCGAAACCTTCAAATCCTTGCTTTCGACCTCACTGGATAACCTCCTTCGAAAGCATATAAATATCTTTTCAAAACATTATGCCCCTGCCTTTCGAAACACTTTAAAACCCCTCTTTCAAAACCTTTCGAATGTAATGAAGTATTACTTATTAACTCTTGGAAGCATAGCTTCGAAACCATTGAAAATACCCCTTTCGAAACCTTTGGAAGTATCCCTTCCGAAACTATTGAAAGTCCCCCTTTCGAAACCATAGGGTTATATATTTAAAATATCATTTGGGTCAAAGTGAATATAAACGAAATTTTCTCTTTCGAAACCATTCTTTATCATATAAAAGTATTAGGGAAAAATTGATGGCGTCGGCACCATCCCTTTTGAAAGCTTCAAAACATTTAAATTAAGACACTGAAGGATAGCATCGAAACCCCCTTTCGAAGCCACTGCCTTCGAAACCCTAGAACCCTTTCGAAAGCATTTAGGAATTGGCTTAGTAAAAGTTTAAAACAAAAGGTTACCCTTCGAAAGCATTGATGACTTCAACACACTCAAAAGACAAAAGAACAGCGACTGGGTTCTGACCTAGTCATAAACACTAGTTTCGAAAGCATCATTTTCATAAGTAAAGAAACCCATTCGAAAGCTTATACTTTAAAACATAATATTTCAACCCCTTCAAAAGCAATTGGTAAACCCCTTTTGAAAGCATATGTTTCGTCTCCTTCGAAAGCTTTAACAAAACAAAGGTAGGCGCTTAACTTTTCTAAAACAAACAAAGGTATCGACCCCATCGGAAGTAACGCATTCAACACCCTGTCTTCCGCCTTTCTCCAATCCACTATGTACTATCTAAGTGATACATTGTGTATTGGTTTCGACCTGGGTTGGTTTCGACTGAGATGAAGCGGAAGCATTGGGGTCGAAAGACATTTCTAATAGAGGTGGAACCTGCTTTTCTGAGTAAAAGCTAGTTAATTCTAATTAAAGCAAATTCTATCTAACTAACCTGCCACGTGTAAACATGTGATTGGTTGCCTTAACTTTTCAAATTCTTTATCAATGTAACTGCCGCTTAATTTCAAATCTAAATCAAGGTTAATTTAGCAAACAAGCCCCTCCATTACGCAAAACCAATATTGCAAGTAAGTCCTTCTTCTAAAATAATTTAATTTCCATAGTAAATCAATTAGGAAAAATACCCAAAATTACAGAAATTCACTTTAATCATGTTATCTAACGTATCAAAATTTCAGACCTAAATTCTCAATATAATTTCTGAAATAAATTTCTAAACCCAATTAACCATATTTTCTTTTGAAAATTCATAATAATCTTTCCATACCTTGGAAAATTATTAAAATTAAAACCCAACTCCAAAATCATGTTTTACATAACATAAAATTTTTCCATGGCATTTAAACATCAATATCAATCGGTTTTTCCCTAAAACTGTATATGTTCTTATTTAAACATTCTTGTTTAAATCAAATAAATTGTAATTCAAGCATATCATCACCCAATATACCCATATGTAAATTAATTAACTTTATGCCCATTTATTTAAATAAATCAAGCACGACCCCTTAAGTATTTATTTAAGTCTCAATCCCCCTATCACTTACATTTACATTATTCTATTTTATTTATCTAATTAAATCTCCTGAATAATGTTATAAAAAATTATGGGTGTTATAGGCTCCCCTCCTTAAAGAATTTTGTCCTTGAAATTCAGTAAGGATTAAATACTAAACATAGCAATCATCTGTAACGACTCCTAACAACCATACTAGTCCACCTGACTATAAATTATCTATATAAATCTAATATAGACATACCCTCAAAGCAGATCAGGATAAGTCTCGAATCATGTCCTCTGTCTCCCAAGTACAGTCCTTCTCGTTGTCGCTCCATTGAACTTTCACCAACTTGACTGTCTTGTTCCTCGATCTTTTCTCATCTCTCGCTACAACCCGAAGTGGGTGTCTAATAAAATTCAAATTAGGCTCTACTACAAAATCTTCCAACCCTGTCAAAGAAATAGTAGTCTCTGGATCACGCACACACTTGCGAAGATGAGACACATGAAATACATTACGGACACATGCCATACTGCTTGGCAACTCTACTCTGTATGCGAGCTTTCCATTCCTCTCTATAATCTGGAATGGACCAACATATCTCGGTGCCATTTTCCCCGACTTCTCGAACTGTACCACACCCTTCATCAGTGATATCTTAATGAAAACCCTGTCTCCAACTGAAAACTCTAGGTCTTTACGCCTCTTGTCTACGTAACTCTTCTATCAGGATTGAGCTTCCTTCATCCTTTCTCGGATCAACTCAATCTTCTCTGATGCCTCTCTAACCAAAACTGGACCTACGACCAATCTGTCTTCGGTCTCCAACCAAGATGCTGGTGATTCGCATGGTCGTCCATATAAAGCTTCAAAAGGTGTCATTCCTATACTAGTCTGATAACTATTATTATAGGAAAACTCAGCCAAATGTAGGTGATCTTCCCAAGATCCACCAAAGTCCAATACACAAGCTCTCAACAAATCCTCGAGTACCTTATTGACTCTCTCTGTCTGCCCATCCGTTTGAGGGTGATATGCAGTATTTATCTTGAGCTTAGTGCCTAACACATCCTGTAGACTCTTCCAAAATTCGCTGGTGAACAAAGCATCTCTGTCATTGACTATGCTACTAGGAACTCAATGTAGTCTAACTATGTTCTTCATGAACAACTTGGCTAAAACAGGTGTCGTCCTGGTTGACTTTACTTGAATGAAATGGGCACTCTTGGTCAGTCTGTCCACTATGATCCATATACTTTCATTTCCTCTATTTGACTTTGGCAACCCGTCAATAAAATCCATGGATATCGAATCCCATTTCCAAACTGGAATCTCTAGAGGTTGAAGCAATCCACTTGGCTTCTGATGTTCGGCTTTCACTTGTTGATAGTTTGCACACTGCTAACCCACAAGCCAGCATCCCTCTTCATACCTTCCTAATAGAAGCTCCTCTTCGTATCCTGATACATCTTGGTCCTTCCAGGATGAATCGTAAACTTGGATCGATGACATTCTCCAAGTACTTCTTTCCTTAAGTCCTCAACATCTGGACCACACAACCGTCCCTTCTTTCTCAAGCATCCCCTCTGGTCGAGACTATAATGCTTTAGATCATCGATCTCAATTCCAATCTCAGGCCTTCTAATCTCCTCTGCTAACATTGGATCCTCTTTCATCTTAGAAGCAATTCTCTCGATCAACACTGGTTGAACTTCCAAACAGGACAACATGGCGGTATTCAGGCTAGAAGTAGCAATTGATCTTAACTGCACACTACAGGTAGTCAAAGCTTCTAAATCCTTCCATTCTTCCAACATAACTAACACCACATTCTGATGTCTTCTGCTAAGAGCATCCGCTACTTTATTACCTTTCCCTAGTGTATACTCTATACCAAAATCATAGGTGTGATTGTAAGCTCAAACGATATACTTGAGCACGTTAATTATTGTAAGCTTTCAAAAAATTTTAATGGCAGCTTAATCTTCTAATTAAATTTAGGAAAGATCACCGCATCCAATACCAAATCTTGAGTAGGATATCTCAGTTCATGTAGTCTAATTGAAGTCAAAGCAAAAGCTATTTTAAGTGTGATCTATTTACTATTGTAATTAGTAATATAGATCATCAAATTTTGTTTTTAATTTCATTTCAAAATCAAAAATCAATTAGCAAATGATGATGTAAATTGTGTTTATGTTGAATAAGAATAGCTCATTTGCAAATGCAATATAAGCTATCAAACCCACTTGTATAAACTTACATCAAAATCAACTTTTATGAAGCACAAATAAAAGAGACCATAAATCATAGAAATGTTGAATTTACATAAAGTTAGAGAGCTTCATTAGCCCTAAATTGAAGGGGTTTAGCTACTCATATGTGTTATTATATCAACACATGTAAATTTCAACATTAAAAGCAAAGAGAAGTCGAAACTAAACAAAGGAAAGGAGATTAACTACTTGCATGAAATAACATTAAACTAATTGCATAAATGTAAATCTAAGCTATGAACATGAAATGAAAGAGAGCATAGAAATAAACATTAATATAAAAGTAAATAAAAGCATGTAGAAGAGAAAAGAGATAGAGGCTATGAAGCCATTTTTATTTCATGAAACTTTGACATTACAACTTGCTTGCTTAATTTCCTAACTAATTTGAAAGAGTAAGAAGATATCTACAGGTACATAAGTGAGCTATTTATACATGCATAAAACCCTAATTCACTTTTTAGGGTGCTTCCCAAAATGCCCTTTAGGAAGTGTGGCCACCAAGTAACCATTAGCCTTTAATTAATCCATCATCAAATATGCATGAAGCTTTAACCAGCACTTAGTTTTCCATTAGCTTCTAATTGTAGATTTAGGTAAGTGGGTGGGGTCCTCCATGATCATGAGTTTGAATTATTTCCTTCTTCATTTCTTTGTATTCTCTTGTGCATGCATATATTCCATGAAACCCTCTTCCATTTACATCCAAATTCCTATAAAAAATCATAAAAAATGTCCAAGTAAAAATTCTCAAATAGCACATGCACAAAAATGACCATTTTGCCCCTGTATAAAGATGAAAATATGGTGATTTGCAAGTAATTGAAATTTTTTAAAACATGTTAAAATACCCAAATATAACATTTATTTAAATAAAAATGGATAAAATATGGATGTAAATACATGCACATTTACGTGCACATCACTAAGCTATCGTGAAGCGTGGGCAATCACTTTACCTTCTGCATCAACACAGCTCCCAATCCAATCCCACAAGCATCAGTATACACCACTGACCCTTGGTTTCCGTCTGGAACTACTAACTGGTGCATTGGTCAACAAATGCTTTAACTTAAGGAATGCTTCCTCACATTTGTCAGACCAGACAAATTTCACCTCCTTTCTGGTAAGCTTAGTCAAAGGCGCTGCTATCTGTGAGAAATCCTTAATGAATCTCCGGTAATAGCCAGCGAGTCCACTACTCTCAGTCACCATCTCTAGTCTCTTCCAATTATTAACAGCTTCGTTCTTATCTGGATCTATTGACAACCTTTTCTCTGAAACCACGTGACCAAGAAACTTAACCTCTTTCTTCCAAAAATGACACTCGGAAAACTTCGCCTTTAGCTGATGCTATCTTAGCGTCTCAAGCACAACTCTAAGATGATCTTCATGCTCTCTTTCATCCTTAGAATATACCAAAATATCATCTATAAACACCAACACGAATCTATCGAAATACTCTCGGAAGACACAGTTCATCAAATCCACAAAGAAAGCAGGTGCATTCGTTAACCCGAATGGCATTACTAACCACTCATACGAACCATATCTAGTTCGAAATGCTGTCAAAGGAATACTATCCTCTTCCACTCTTAACTGATGGAAACCCGTCGCCAAATCCAACTGGGAAAATACTTTGGCTCCATACAACTGATCAAATAGATCATCAATTCTCGGCAAAGGATGCTTATTCTTGATCATCCTTTCGTTCAAAATATGATAGTCGATACACATTCTCAACGACCCATCTGGTTTCTTCATAAACATCACGGCGCTCTCCAAGGTGAATTGCTTGGTCTAATAAAATTCCTTCCTTCTAGATCCACTAGCTGCACTTTCAATTCCTTCATCTCAGTAGGTGTCATCCTACTAGGTGGTCTACTTACAAGTTCAGCTCCGGGCACAAGATCTATCTGAAACTCAATAGCTCGTTTCGGTGGTAATCCTGTGACCGGCTCAAATACATCTACAAACACTTTTGCTACTCAAACCTGACTTAACTCTTCTCCCACTTCCATTGCGCTTAACAACGCACAATGACTCTGATCGAAATTCTTGTACCATCCCGTATCCAGAGGCCAAAAGCTGAGCACTACAGATGCTGCAATCATCTAGAGTATTACCTTTTGGTGACAAAATACGGTAATGCTAATGGTATCCATAATATCATAAGCACTTGAATATGAAACAAAATCAAAGATTTCAAAAATAATAACCTTTTTGATTACATTTCCAAAATATGTTCCACATTCATAATTACATAATACCATAATCGTTTCCTAGGTAAAGATCAAATATAATCATTACAGAAATATGCCAAGAGCGACATATGACGATGCCCCTTGGTTGACCAGAGTCACAAAATCAGACATAGATGCAAATAGTAAATAAAAGCAGTAAAGGAAAGAACATACCGGTTTATACTGGTTCGGAGTTACCCTACATCCAGTCCCACACAATTTCTTGTGCGGATTTTTTTTCAAATATAATGTCGATATTACAACCTCGATTTCAAGGCCACGAGATACACCCTCTTGTCTTCGAGTCTAGGGCAAACTCTCTTGATTTAACCAGGCTAGAAGATCACCTAATTGATTTACATGCTACAATCACACCCAATTGATTTACGGGCCACAATCACACCGTTTCCAATATCACTTTGATAGATAGAGAGACTCGATACACTTCTTTGATTACAAAAGATCCTATAACTCTAAATAGCACTAAAATCTTTGAGAGAGAGTGGTAGAGAATCAAACTAGAGATGATCATGTTTGATTCACTTAGGATTTCGGCAGAGTTTTGTTAAAATATAAGAGAATACTTGAGTGGAGAA
Source organism: Allium fistulosum (assembly GCA_030737815.1). NCBI lineage: Eukaryota > Viridiplantae > Streptophyta > Magnoliopsida > Asparagales > Amaryllidaceae > Allium > Allium fistulosum. The sequence continues at coordinate 534,765,131 of CM060901.1, read as the reverse complement.
GAAGGAGTGAAGAAATGAAGAAAAACTAACTTAAAATTCGTTGAAAACAACTGGTATTTATAGAAGAACAACAGTCATGTCCATTCGCGAAAGGTTATGACGAATAGACACTTCTTTTGAAAATTTGAAATTTGAATTCTACGGTCACCATGTCGACATGGAGGGATGGGGTATGTCGACATGTCCTAGTAAATTTTGAAAATTGATTTTTGTTTTTAAATGAGATTTTCTTTCTAAAACTTGTCAAAACAATTTCTGAAGTTTATAAACATTTATGAATATAGTTTAAACTTATAAAAGAGATTTAAAAAGTAATCTTAAAAATATATAATCTATAATATAAAAGTAATATTAAAAACTAAGTATAGAATATATTTTTGAGATTTAAAGCTTATAATATTAAGACCAGGAGATAGTTTAGAAACAAGAGATGATTTTGAAATCAAAATATAAAAGATAATAAAAATAGTTTAAGGCTAAAATATTTAAATTGAGAGAGATGACTTTTAAAAAGTTTTTGGAAAAATATTTAAAAAAAATCATTTTGAAAATTTCGTGGATTCCATTCCACTAGAAAAGGTCGTGGGTTCCATCCCACTAAAGAGGTCGTGGGTTCCATCCCACTATTAAAGCGAGAAGGTGGATTCCATTCCACAATTAAAATTCGAATAAAGATTTTAGTGCTATTATGAAGTTTTAGCATAAATCTAGACACTATTACTTATCTTGATATCTTGAACTCTTGAAATCTTGAACTCTTGATACTCATAAGTCTTCAGTCTTGGTTTCTTCAATCTTGAATTAGTCGGTCTTGAATCTCTATACTGTACAGTCTTCATTCTTCAGTACCTACATATATATCCTGCATATACATATATATATCTAGACAAGAATATTAGTATTTATATTTTATAACAAGTCCTAAGGTTGTTGTCATCAAAACCATCATCTCAGGAACTAACAATCTCCCCTTTTTTTATGATGACAACCTTTGTTTATAAAATCTACTCCACCATACTCTGATTCTACTCCGACTCCCCCTTATTCCAACAACTCCCCTTTAATCAGCTAACTCCCCCATAATCTAAGCCTATCTAACCTATTTTATAATTCTCCTCCTTTGTCATCAACAAAAACTAATCCAAAACTACATAACTCACTACACCACAGATAGGATTTTGGCGCAACCTTAGGCGGCACATTTGATACGGCTATAAGCCGTATCAAATTTTAATACGGCTTAAAGCCGTATCTATATTATTTAATACGGCTGTAAGCCGTATTAACATTTGATACGGCTTATAGCCGTATCAAAATCTGTGCCTCTTTTCGTGGGAAAATTTTCCCCAAAACGCACACCCTCCCTCCTTTTTTTTATTTCCAGCACTTTCATTTTTTTCCAGCGCTTTCATTTTTTTCCCGTGCTTATTTAGGGTAAGTTCCACCTCAATCGATCGAACGTTGCTTTGACGTCGTCCATCAGAGCCTTCCACGTCTTCTCGAATTCGATCACTGCTCTCAGATAATTTTACTTGTGTGACTCTGCATAGTTTCCATGGGTTGGGGTTTCCTTCTGTTATTATTTGGATTGCAGCTTTGTTCGGATGAGTGCTGAAATTATTTTGTATGTTTTTATAATCGTTTTGGTGACCTGTGTCTGTCTGAATGTTTTGAAATGAATTTGACTTATCCATCTTCCTTCTGCTTCTTCTCTGATTTTTTATAATTAAAAAAAACCTTAACCCTTTATTTATCAATAAAGATATAGCTTATAAAGACAAATGGCAGTAAATATGGTTGGTAAGGCTTTTTTAACTTTTTTCCCAGGACATGGTAGTGTCAGTGTATGTATACATATCAATGTATGTGTATGTTTGTGTTAATCTGTTATATTAACATCCCTTTATACATAGTCGTAAAGCTAATTGAAGTTTGATGCGTCAGTTTTTAACCTATAACATAGAATGATTCTTTAGGTTGACGAGTCTAATTTTTTCCCAGTATTTCATCAATTTTTTCTGGGACAGTGTTTTCGTTATATTTATGAGGCAAATAAATAAAATTATATCTGATATCGCATATCTATAAGACTATATAGTTGAGCAAAATATTCCTCCTTATATATTTTTTCGTTGATTAGTCAATGAATGCCTCACTGACATATAAACTATTTAAGAATCAGTGATAATGGGTTACGTAGTGAAAATCTAGGAGTTCCATAGTTACATATTTAACTTATTTTCTAGATGCAGTTGGTGATTGTGGATATGTTCTAGTGGTTAAGGCAATAGTCTTGAAATATATTGGACTCTACCCGTGAAGTTTAGTAAATTTCTAGTGTCTTAGCTTGGTCGGGATCTCGTCTACTCTTTACATAAACTGAACTTTATAGTCAATTGCTCTAGAATATCTTTAGGTAGTATAATAACGAAGCAGCCAAATCCGATTACAAAAAAGTAATGGAAGCCCTTAGCCTTCAGTTAAATGTGCTGCTATGATGCTTCCACATCCATTTGATCATCTTAGAATTTGAAACAATTACTTCTTAAAGGATACTATAGAGTACCAAATTAACATCATGCGTATGCTTCTAACGAAAACACCTTTGGAAAAAATATACTGCAGAGCTGGATTAATAATAAGCTAGTTTTAGTGACCCCCATAAAATTAGAGTCTACTTGGTCTTTATTTTCTCTAGTCAAATTCTATTTGAACTCGTGAATTTGTTGAGTAACCCCATGTAATTTGAAAAAAATGAAGAAACCCAGTTTTTTTGCTGAGTAGCCCCATGTCTAATTAAAAAAAACCAATAATACCATGTCTAATACAATAGTCAATCTTATGCTATTTTGTATTATTTTGATCTCCTTGCATAATTTATAGCTTGGTGCTAATGTTGTATATGGTTCTGACATTGTATATGGTTTTGACATTGTTGTATAAGTGTAACGACCCAGAATTTTGACCAAATTAAATTGAGAATATTTAGTTAATTTTAAATATTTAAACGATGATTTAATTTGTATTCCGGATATAATATTGAAATCGGCGATTAAAATTATAAAATTTAATCGATTGAAGTTGAATAAAAATTTGAAGAAAAGAATTTAAAGGTATAAAAAGAAAAATATTTCAAATGCTTGTAAAATATATATTGATATTTCTGAAGATAATAGAAGCTTCAGAATCTAATTTCGAATTGATTTGTTCAGCTTTGAAATTTTATTGTTCAAATCGATATTTAAAAATAGTCATTTTTCAAACAGTCTCGGAATTCGACGAAACCAGTTCCATTGGGTCCGTAATATTGAATTATTACCGGATTTCAATTTTCGTATTTTTCGGAGTCAATACGTGACCGTACGGCGTGTAAACGCATTAAAAATCTTTATCGAATTTAAATTTGAATTTAAATTTAAAATGGTCAACATCACCACACGTTCATCTCCTTAAAACACGCCGAGAATCAATAATTTATCGTGCAAACCCATACCTCGTTCGACTTTAGGTATCTCGTCCCTTCCCTCTTCAAAAATCAAAACGAGAAACAAAATGGCCACTGCCTTCTTTCAATTAAAACGAAAACGAAGCTCCTCTTTCCCCTTACAGTTCGAACGAACGAAAATCGCGTCTCTCCCTCACCTGTTCAAAAGCTTCCAAACCAAACTAAACAAAACAAAGGGGGTCGATTTCGAACAGCGAACTCGAGTTCGAGCTGGGGAGACTGCGATGGTTGAATGGAAGCGCGTGCTCCAGGTCACGATGGATGGTGGTGCGATGGCGTCTGGGACGCGAGCGATGTCGCGTGGGCGAGCGCGAGCTAGGGCACGACGACGATGTAGTGGCAACTCGATTTGGGGGATATTCGATCGAGCATGGCGTTTTGGGCAATGTCGCGAGCGGGGTCGCGATGATGGCAGGTCGCTGGCGATTGCGAGGTTGGGAACGCAAAGGCATCGCGTACGGTGGCGAGGCGATGCCGCGTGGGTGCTGCAGATTTCGTGATGATCTGGGTTGGTGGCAGTGCGAACTGTCGTGGTGGTAAAGCTGGGGTAGCGCGAGGCAGTGGTCGCGGCAACGATCTGTTGGTGATGGAGTTCATGTTCGACAGTGAAGGTTTTCACAGTAAGCTATCTTTAATTTTGTTTTAATCTAAATGATTTGTGCATCGATAATGTAGTTACAGTGAAAATAAAAATATAAAGACATATATATACCAATATTTAACTGATTGAAAAGATCTTTAATTTTTATATTTAGGTGTTTAATTTATTTAATCAACGTAATTAACAGTTTTAGAATTTATTTAAAAAGGGTTTGTTAACTTAATCATTTAAAAGCAAATTTATTTGAAAAGATATTTATTTAAAATAGAATCTAGGTGGAATATATTTATTTAATAAAGGAGAAATTGCTTCGACTGTTAATTTAAATTGTATAATATTTTGGAAGTTAATTTGGAATTTTAAAATGTTAAGTAGTTATTTATAAATCGAAACTAATATAATTTATTTAGTGGAATATTTATTTAAAGGAAGAATAGTTTGATTTAAAATTTTGTTAGATAAATTTATTAAAAGAAATTGGGACAAAATAAAATCTTGGTTAAATAAGTTTATTTCAAAACGGAAATCAGTTAGAATTTAAAATTAACTGTTTAAAATGAAATCATCGATGAATAAAAATTATCAAATGAAAATTTATTATTCGATCTGTTCGAATATTAATAAATCGTATAAATGTTTATACAGTTTGAAATCGTAAAGGGAACAAGACGAATTGGATTGGATTGCAAAATTTAAAGCTAAGGTGAGATCTTCTCACTCAGATTTATGATTGAATTGCAGTTATCGATTGATTTGTTTGAATGTGCTATTAGATATGATAGGATATATCTATATATATAGCAGTATATACATATTGGCATATGTATATATTGGATTGATTGATTTCCCGCCTCGTATAGCGGATGAGACCCTATTGCGCCGTTAGTAAGCGGATTTATAAAAAACCTATATACCGCGATAATTCCGTACTGGAGCGGAATTGGTATTGTGCTAACATCTTTGGATGCAGGGAAACAGGTTGGAGGGATCCAACTGGACCCCTCACATTGATTGAATTTATTTCTATTGTGATATGAATCTGTGAATGATTATAGTGATGCTATTAATCATATTGATATCTGGAAATTGTTTGAAAGCTAAAATTTAGCTGAATGGATGTTTGACATCATTGGATTCCAAAGATAAACGAAATTGAATTTTTGAGATTCAAGTAGAAAATTTCTAAGTGAATCAATTTTTTTAAATTGAAGAAATTTTGAAGAAAGGAATTTTAAAGTATAAAAAGTAAATTTTTATAATCTTATCGAATAAATTCCAGAATAAAGTGAAAATGTTAAATAAATGGATTTTGTAAAAACAGTGATTTTAAATTGAAGAAATTAATTTAAATTTGGATTTTTAAATAGATTGAAAGAAATGATTGAAACTTATCTTCTTAAAAAGGAATTTATTTAAAAGAAGATAAGTTGGAAATTCAGTTTGAAATTTAATTGGTAAGTTGAAACGATTTGGGAAATCAATGTGAAATGATTTCAATTTAAAGAATCCATTTAAAAACAGGATGTTGAGTAATTTGAGAAAAAATAAGGAATTTATTTTAGTAGTGATAAATAAAATTTGAAATCAATCTGTAATTGATTTAATATTTAGAAATGAATTTTTGAGAAATCAATATGGAAATTTTATTCAAACGATTGAAAATAAATTCAAAAATCAATATTGAAATTGATTTGGTATTGAAGCTTTTATAAATAGAATTAAAATTTATAAAAGTTGTTTATAAACCCAAAGTCACTTATTTTAATAAGTTAAATATAGAAGTTGATAAAAGAAGGTTTATAAGTCGAAGTTGTTATTAAAAAGAGAAATAGAATTTATAAACGCGCTTATAAATTCGAAATAGATTGAATGTGATAAATTTAATATAGAAGATTATTTAAGAAGATATATTCACGATTTTGAATAGCGAATTTTTATTGAAATAAAAATGTGTAGAAATGATTGAAATGGGGTTAAGTAAATTTTATTCACGATTTTGGACAGTGAATATATTGTTAAGTAAAATGGATTCATTTTTGAAGAAGTAATATTTTAAAAATGAAGTTAAACATTTTAAAGATGTTTTAAAATGTGTTATGAATCGAAAGCATAGATTTCAACATTTATTGTTGAAATAGACGTTTTCGAGAAATTTAAGGAAATGATGGACTATAACACTGTTGTTATAGTAAATGATTTTCGAAAGAAAATGTTTTATGTAGTATTGGGATTTATATATCTATCTAAATCTGAATCCCTATACTAGTGATTTCGAGTCGTCGTAACGATGTTTTACGTAACATTCGTTTTGACTCAACTAAAGTGTGTTTAAAGAATGATTTCCTTAAAAGAATGAGATATATACTTAATTTTGATTTTAAGTATATCGAATATTTTCTAAGTGTTGAGAATAAATGATTTGTGAATTGCTTATTTTTAAATAAGTATGGAAATGCTTTTCCAATATGAAGTGGACTGATTTAGAGATTTTATCTTTTAAAGATAAATTGAAACGTGAATATTTGAAGTTGTTTTCAAATGGTTAAGTGTGGAAAATAATATATCTAATAAAGATATTTTGGAAGATGAAATAATTTGGAAAATTATTTGGAATCTGATGATGTTGCGCATCTTTATTGATAGTTAAATAACCGACTATCAATAATTACCTTGAGTAGGTATTTGTGGTAAATTGAATGAATTTGAATGCCACACTTATTTTTAAATAATCGCTCACTATTCGGGTTAACCGGGAAAGGACCATGGGGTCATATAACCCATTCCGAATATGTGATACGTCGTTATGAATCGCATTTGAAGACCGGTGTTGAAGACCGGATATTTTTGAAAACGGAAGGATTACCGTCGAGTTACTCTACATCGGCTGATCTCCGATTTAGAGGTTTTATCACCCTTAGTGACGGGAAGTCCTGACGTGATTGAAATTATCCGGATATGCAAGGGCTTCGTGAGAAGTGCCTTCGGTTCTGTTCGATCCCGGAACAGACTTGTATGGATTGTGTGTCTGACGTTACAATTTGAGATATAAAGCTGATTTCTTTCAAATACATTTCTGTTGGTGGCGGAGAATTTATTCTCTTAGCTTAACACCCTTCTCTGAGACGTACGAGCTCAGAGGTTATGTAGTTGAAATTTATCAGCGATATATCCCAATTTGGTAACGTGGCATACTAAGTGTTGCTGTGAAATGATCAGTGTTTGATCATTTGTGATATGATCATTTGTTTGATCTTATATCTTTGTGATCATAGGTTGATCATTTTGTTTGACCCGAAGCAGGGCTTTTTGAGAAAGCGTAGCTTTGTGGACGAGACTTCATCGAGCCTCACACCCCGGAAATGGTCGAAACAGGAAGGATGCAGCAAGGTTCTAGGGAGTAGCGCCCCTTAGTGTATGTCATTCCTTCTGGATAAAGGTGGTATCATGGTATGGAGCCCAGATACTTAACCTCTGTGGTTACTGCATTATTTTTTCTATGTGGTTTGTTGGAATCGGGGATCCTCGGGAAGATCGGTGACGATCGGGGGATGGCATACGCGTGTCAGTAGTTACCTATTTTTGCAGAGGTAACCCGGCCTTGTGTTGGCAGAGATCCGGTTAGGTTCTCGGGTCGTCTATTCCAGGGACGTACCCATCGTGGAAAAGGAAGTTCCTTAGCCTGACCATTTGTTGGAAATCCAAAGAAACAATACGTGACGTGTACGGTTTTAGTTGTATTACCTGCTATGGAATGTGGCGGTAACCTGCTATTGAACATAGTAGCTATAGTAGGCATAAGTGCGGAATGCCTATGCTGGCTAAGATTTATATTATACTTTCGAAATGTTTTCTACACTATGCACTAATAATAATATCAAAAATGATTTGATTTTGCGTAGTAAGCATCTTTGACTATCATAAGAAGAAATCTCCTCCAATTCTGCGTTTGCATTGTGTGTGCGGTGGGAGGTCTTATGGTAGTTTCATTTTCCAAAAGCATTGCGAATTGACTTTAAAAATTATTTTTGTTGTTATAAAGAATAACTGTTTTACGATCTCACACCAGTCACCATGACTGACTCGGAGTTTATTGTTCCCTTCTAAACTCTGGGTGCCCACCATTTTCCACACGGGCAGCCTAGAGTTATGTTATCAGGATATTCTGGATATTCTGGAGCTTTGGAAGCAAGCTGGATGGCGAGACGTAGTATTTGTATCTGATAGTATTTATTCCGCTGTGTATTCTGTATGAGGACAAGTTTATATAACTGTCCATTGTTGTATATTGACTCTGATGATTGATGTATGTATAAAATGATATAGTTCTTTGTTTTAAAAGACTAGTAATTATCTATTGTATATTGTTCCGCTGCGATGTGTAAGATTCTGATATTGTTTTCTGTTCTGATGTGTTTTCTGTTGTTCTTCTTCTTTCTTTCTTCTTTTTTTTCTTCTATCTTCTTCTTCTACCTTTTTCTTCTTTCTTAAAACCCTCACTATTGGAGTTTCCGGCGATCGATGGCTCGGCAGTCGATAAAGTGAGTATCGATGTCGAATTTTCGAAAGTCGAAAATTTCGGTATGTGACAATAAGTGGATAAAATTATTGTTAATGGCGCAAGCCAAGTATCAGGAGAGGGGTAATGCATAGACATTACTCCGGTGCTACAAAACAGTGTCGTTGTAATGGCAAATTTTTTGGAAACAGTTTGGTGCTAATGTTGTATATTGTTCTGACATTGTTGTATAAGTGGATAAAATTGTTGTTAATGGCGCAAGCCAAGTATCAGGAAAGGGATAATGCATAGACATTACTCCGGTGCTACAAAATTGCGCCGTTGTAATGGCAAATTTTTGGAAACAGTTTGGTGCTAATGTTTAAAATAAACCCTATATTTTGAGTTCCATTTATTGAAATTTAAATAGTCCATATATTTTAACTATTTAAAATTAATTAAATGTTTAAAATCATACTACAAAATTCTAGGTCGTACAGGAAAAGAAAAAACGATCATGAAAAAGGCATGTGTATAAATCTTACAAGGAAGTTAATTGTTTACTAAATTATATTGTTCTTTACTAAACAATTTATATTATGAACGATCAAGTAGCTTGAATCATGTAAAATTACTAACTTAGAAAATGAAGTTACATCTGTTTCCCCATAAAGCTTTTTTTAAAACAATGATGAAAGATGAATATATTTGGGTTGATAGGGTAATTTTCTTTTTAATGATATTTTCTTGTAAATGATGAAATACACCGTAAGCAACTATTTATTATTTTATTACTTAACCATATATCAACTTATATCTTCTTTTTATAAGTTGTTGCTAAGCACTCAAATACAAATGATTAACTTATAAGTTGCTTTGATTATTCATAAGTAGTTGGTAGGTAGACCCCTAGTGTGTTATAACTTATACGATTAGTTATTTTAAATTTCCTTATTCAAATTTTTGATGATTACAGCAGTGATTTGCTAAAAGTGTAGGAATTTCAGTAGGTAACATGTTCTTATAAATTGTTGTCAAACAGGCTTTTAGAGCTCAATTGCAATTACTTATTTTGATTCTCGTTTTAATGATTTTTGAATAAAAACTTATAAGCATTTCTAATTGAATAGTAATAAACAAAAATAAATTAATTCCGGTATTTTGATATTATGGCCTATAAGATGAATGCATACCAAAATAGTGGCATTTTGCTTGTAATTATTTAAAACAAATCTATTTTATTTTAACCGTTTATTTGATCAAAATCATGTGAATTTCTATTATAAATTAAAACATGCAAATAGATGCTTCTTCAAATTTAACTTAGCTAGTTATGCTACCTCTTTATGAAGTGTTTCCAAACAACCAAACTTAACAAATTTTGATTTCTTATAAGAAGAATTGGTCTTTCAATTTTTTTTCCTTGACAATCAGAATTGGTCTTTCAATTTTTTTCCCTCCAGTTATAGTCCTAGTTATCCTACGAGATAATGCCCACCTCCTTTACTACTTTAATGGCTCACATTCATTGTGACTACACCTGCATTTATTATTATTTTTTCTTCTTCTACATTTCAATGGAGATATCTTCTTGACTAATATTAAATTATCTGAACTGTCCTACACCTAACCTGTTATTTAAGGTAAGTTTGTTATTTTGTTCCAATAATTATCAAATAAAATGGGAATGTTATCTCATGCTTTAGATAGGCATGAAACAGAAATTGATTACCCGAAACAAATAAATTTAGTTGCTGTATTTATTTTATAATCAGGTAGTCTGTACACTTGATTTAGTTGATGAGATTAACATTTTGTTGAAAGTTTAGTTGCTAAGATATAATATAGTTACGGTGTATTTTTGTAGTTTGCTAGGTAAAATTAACAACAACATTGATGTTCTTATTTCTGAACTTGATTTCTTGCCGTAGAGTTATTTTCCTTGTTATAAAGTGATTTAATAATCTGATTACTCACTTTGCAACTGATTTTGTGAAGTAAGGAAATATAGTTGGAAGTTGGGCTAAAATTGCTGAAATATTATAATATGGCAGGTTAGTATTTGCTTCGGAAATGGAAGCTTTAATGACACCAGTAGCATGTGATTGTTTATTTTATGTATTTGACTGTGTATTTTTTTTTCATACTTTAATTATGTTTAAAGATTGGAAAAGGTACATAAACATTATAGAAATGTTGGGCTAGCTGAAACAAGTATTAGTATGTATTCCTTTATATAAAAGCCTCAAACGTAAACTTGTAGTGTTAATGACCCTGAAATAAGGAATTGATCGTAAAGTTTATTCGTAATTTTGATAACCATATAGCACAGGATTGACATCAAATTAAAACTGATTACTCTTGTTTACTGAGAAATGCAACTGAGTATTTTAGTCACATTAGATATTCATTTGAAAATCTAAGGAGTCTAGTAGAATGGAGCAAATAAGTAATACTTTCTTTGGAAGTAAACACCCAGTGATAATCACCCGAAATCCGATGTATTTACTGTAGTAGCATGTTTTTCTAGTTTGCCTATATGTTTGCATCTACTTGCTGGTGTGATATGGTTTCTGAGTGTGTCTGGCTATTGTAGCAGTGTGTGCAGGAGTATATGAACGTGTTTATATAATGTTTGGAACTTGTGAGTGTGTGCTTACCCATGCCTATATGCGTTTATATATATATATATAACTGAAAAATAATATTGATGTATTAAGGCTTTCTTTGTTGGAATTAATGTCAGGATGTCAGAGATTGGGAGGGTAACAACTAGATCAGGATTATGTATAGGGATAAGGTTTGAGTTGACATAAGAATTAATTAGGCTTCACATGCAATCTTCTATTTGACACAATACTGTCAATAATGCTTTTCAAAAACATAGAGTAATTTATGCATTTGGTTTTTTCTTTACTAATTTTAGTACAATTCTTAAGAATAGTTACCTTATTTATTTTGTGGCACGTTTAAGCTTACTCTTCAGTCTGTAGAGGACTATCCAAACAAACCACCAACTGTTTGCTTTGTCTCCCAAATATTTCATCCAAACAGTAAGATTTTTGTTCTTTGTAGCATGTAGTAAATAAATTTCTCGTGGTAACTATTTACGAATATCTATACCTAAACTATAGTCTCTCGTCCCTTTTTATATAGATAATAATAGACCAACCCTTACTACTAGATTATTCAATGCTATTTGGTAATAGAAAAAAAATAACTATTATATTTAACAAGAACAATATAATTTAGTAAAGTTAAATATGTAGAATTAATCTTACAACAAATTTCTCAATATAATTTCAAAAATATTCTTTTCGAGCAGTTGGAACGAGGACCCATTGAAGGGAAAGTCTCATGTTCTGTTAAATATGATATAGGAGGGCAGTATGTCTTTCAGCATAGACAAACAATGGATAAATGAATCAGATCTAAGATCTACATACTATATAGACGGGGTGCAGAAGTTCATTAGTTTTGTTGAAGAAAACGATGGTAAGAAAGGATTGTATTTATGCCCTTGCACCCGGTGCAAAAATATGAAGATGAACAAATTAGATGACATTCATTTTCATTTGCTTAGATGGGGTATTATCCAATCGTATACAGCGTGGTATTTTCATGGGGAAAAAAGGGCGGAGATGGAAAAACAGCAACTAGTTAGTCATGGCAGGACTACTGCTGAGTCTGAACATATTAGGATGGAAGATCTGGTCAATGATGCAGATAGATTTCATCATTTTCAACCTACAAATTCGTTGCCTGATCATGCTAATGTTGGAGAGCAGTCTACTGATTATCCAGACTGGCAGGCCAATGAAAGTAAGAAGTATAAATCGCTTTTTGGTAGCGTAAAAGAGCCACTGTATCCTTCATGTTCAAAAGGGATTACGAAGCTGTATGCCATTGTGAAACTGAATAGCTTGAAGACCCAATACAGCTTTTCAGATAATGGTATGACTGCACTTCTCGAACTAATAAAGGAGTTACTCCCCGAAGGTAACACGCTGCCGACAAAGTACTCCGACGTGAAGAAGATCATTAAGCAAGTTGGGATGAATTACAAAACTTATGATGCATGCATCAATGATTGCATATTGTACTGGAAAGATGATGCGAACAAAGTTTCTTGTACAAATTGCAATGAACCAAGATATATAACATCATTAAACGAAGAGAGAAAATGCACCAAAGTACCTCGAAAGACATTAAGACATTTTTCTTTAATTTCTAGATTGAAGAGACTGTATAATGTACCATGGATGGCAGATGCGATGACCTAGCATGGTCGTGCCAAGTCTGATCCAACCGTAATGCGTCATCCATGTGACACTTCTCAATGGAAAGTCGCAGATTCATTTGACCAAACTTTTGCTGCCGAGCCGCGAAATGTCACACTTGGAATAGCAACAGATGGTTTCTGTCCACATGCTTCTCTCTCTAACCCTTACAGTTGTTGGCCAGTAATTGTAGTACCATATAATCTTCCTCCATCTATGTGCATGAAAAGGGAGTTCTCAATGTTAACATTGTTGATTTCTGGGTCAAAACAACCAGGAAAGGATATTGATGTTTATTTACAGCCGTTGATAGACGAGTTAAAGCAGTTATGGGAAGGAGTAGTTACATTTGACTCGTTAAATAAATCTGAGTTCACAATGAGAGCTAGGGTGCTATGGGCAATCCATGATCACCCTGCTTTTGGGACTTTATCGGGATGTACAACTCACGGTTACTTTGCATGTCCTGTTTGTGGGGAAAACACTTGTTCTTATTATCTTCCTGAAAGTAAGAAGATGTGTTACATGGGACATCGAATGTTTCTTCCTAACGAACACAAGTTTCGATACAATAAGACAAATTTCAACAACGAACAAGAACTTCGTCGTCCTAAATGGCCATTGACTGGTTTTCAAGTTGAAAAGAAAGTAGCGAATATCAAAATGAAAGTTGGTAAACAAAAAGAAGAAATTGGTCGAAAACAGAAAATGTCAACCAATGAAGATGTTGACAATATTTCTGGATGGTATAGGAGGTCTATCTTTTTTGATTTACCATATTGGAAAGCAAATTTGGTCCGACATAATATTGATGTTATGCATACGGAGAAGAATGTCACGGAGCATCTCATCAGCACCATTATGGACCATAAAGATAAGTCAAAAGATGGCATCAATGCACGCAAGGATTTGAAAATCATGGGTATAAAACAAAAGTTGTGGGTGATGGAAGATCCTGAAACAAATAAAACAATCATACCAAAGACAACTTTCACTTTGAGCAAAGAAGAAAAGATACGGTTTTGCACCGTTTTGAAAAATCTGAAAGTGCCTAACAAATTTTCTTCTAATTTTCACAACAATGTGAGCATCAATCCTCCTGAACTAAGAAATATGAAGTCACATGATTTACATGTCATAATGCAGCATTTGCTTCCGGTATTGCTTCAACATTCTTATCCACAACATAAGGATCTACGAAATGTTGTTCATCGTATTAGTTTATTCTTTAACATTTTGTGTTCAAAGGTGATCAATAGGGAACATCTTTTAAAAGCAAAGGCTAGCTTAGTAGAAGCAATGTGTGTTTTTGAAAAACATTTTCCACCTGCATTTTTTGATATCAGTGTCCACCTTATGGTTCATTTAGCCGATGAAGCGTTGATTTGTGGCCATGTCAGATATAGATGGATGTATCCATTTGAACGGTAAATTTCTAATTTCAGTTATGAACATCATTATTTCATATAAATAGCTACCGTCTACAGTATATAATTGATCACATTTATAGGTTGATGAAAACATATCAAGGATATGTGCGGAACAAAAGATACATTGAAGGGTGTATTGCAGACGGATATATCATACAAGAAGCTAGTCTTTACTGCATGGAATATATGCCAAACGGAGGTGATGGCAATCATAAACATACCCGCGAAGCGTTTTTAGACGAGGACGATGAGTTTGCTGGTGAGATACCTCTGGATAATGGTAAAGACATAACGTTAACCCAAGTGCAGTTTGAACAGGTGCGTAGATGGGTCCTTAATAAGTACGATGGATTGGATGAATGGAAGAAGTAAGTTCACGAACTTGTTTGGATTTTTAATTTTTTTAATTCAATTTATATATACATTTTGATATGTGTTTTTCGTAGGAGGTATAACTCCTATGTGAAAAGTACTAGATTTCAACCTAGAGGCAGGGCTACCACCGTGGAAGTAGTTCAAAGTTTTAATTTATGGTTACGTAATGAGGTTTAACTTCGTCTTAAGTATTTCATATGTTTATAAGTGTGCAATACACCTTTGTGACCATGTTTTTTTACTTATTAAAATTTATGTAGCTGTTAAAGACCATCGATGTTGATCCAACTCTGTGGCGGTTAGTGCACGGGCCGAAGTTCATAACGCGTAGTTATATGAAGTACCAAGTGAATGGATTTTCATTTTCCATGAAAAAGTACGAAGACCGTATGGTAACACAAAATAGCGGTGTATGCATGAGAGAAATTACAAAATTTAGAGCGAGTGGCAAGGATAAAAATTATAAGGAAGCAGAAACAACGTATTACGGAGTCATTCAACGGATACTTGAGTTGGATTACACTGACTTCAAACAAACATTTTTTTATTGTGATTGGGTAAAAGTCGAGGATAAGGTCAATGGTTGCAAAATAGATCCCATTTCAAACCTCATCATGGTAAATTTAGGGAAATTGAAGAACAAAAATAACGTGAATGACGAGCCATTATTCTTGCATCAGAAGCGAGTCAAGTTTTCTACTCAAAAGATTTAAAAAATAACGGATGGTCTATGGTCTTGCATACACCAAAACGGTTGACTACAAATGTGGATGACGTTGAGTTCCCTACCGAGTATCAATCAGCTTTGAAGACAATGAAAAATTAGAAGACCTTACCAAATCCATATGTTAACTTATTAGTATTCGTACATCACATGATTGTGTATTTGTATATTTTTAATTGCACGATTGTGTGTATGTATGGTTTTGAATATTTTATACATTCCAATGCAATTCCAGGTGTTGTCACTTAATAATTTTGCAGGAAACTATGTCAGAAAATCCACCACCTTCACATTCGTCATGTTCAGAGGCGAAGAAAGTTAATCAAAACTTACTTGGTATTCCGGTCTCAGATAACGCTGGAAAAATCGCTACTATGCTCGGTAAACTAGTAAGAGCTCATGTGCCGATATCATATATAAGTTGGAATAAAGTACCTGGAATATACAAGGACAACGTTTGGAACGAATTGGTGGTAAGTATCCTTATCTGTTTGACAACAACTATTTCATTCAATAGCCTTATGGTTTCAACTCTTTGCACAACACATAATTTAATATATTTTTTGCAGAAAATTTATGAGCTCGATCCGCTTTCAAAGGAAATGTTTTTAAAGAGAATGGCCGAGGCTTTTAGGAGATACAAAAAAAACTTGAGAGTAGTTTATTATGACCCTTTCAACAATGACGAAGAACGGTTGAAAAATTGCCCACCTACAGTTGCTCAAGAAGATTGGGCAGAGTTCGTAAAAAATGAAGCAACGCCTGAAGCAAGCGGAAGAAGGGAGGTAGGCAAAAAGAACAGAGCATTGCTCAATTATGCTCATCATGCAGGACGTAAAAGTCACGCTAAAATAGAACAAGAAATGGTAATTTATATTCATTTTCATTCAAATGATTTACACATTGTGATTGGATATTCATGTCGTTGCATCAACTTGTATTGCAGATCGTTGCTAGTCCGTCAACAAATATCAGTCATCGTCAAGTATGGGAGAAGACACACGGGAAAAAAGATGGTAGCATATCAGGTGCCACTTCTTCATACTTTGTAAGTTAAACAAATATTAACTTGCATATTCTAAAAAATTCCTTATTCATGTAAGTATTATCATATTACAGGATCAAATTGCAAAAGCGAAGGAAAAGATCACTGATAGTGATGAAGAAAAATTGACAGTGGATGAAGACATCTTATCACAAGTGCTTGGTAAGGATGCAAGGGGTAGGAGCCACGGTGTTGGGTCCGTTATACCAAAGACTAAAGTTAAGGCTTGTGCCATTGCACAGAAATGACTCCGACATGTTCGTGGCGAGCAGGATGAGTTGAAAATGAGGGTGGGAAGTTTGGAGGGTACAGTGGGAAATTTGTCTGGGAAAATGGAGGTTTTGATCAACATGGTGGGAAATATTGAACAGGGAATTCGTGCACCGGTCAATTCTTCTGATGGAGGACGCGCCACACAATTCAATGCTCCTGAATTCATTGCTTCGCAGTTCCAGGATTCGACCAATGTTACGAACAATCAAAAATGTGAAATCCTCAACTCTGATTAAGAAGTAATAGGAACAGGTATTTTTAACATTTAAACATTTATGACATAATAAGTATAAAACTTAAATAATAATAAATATTCCCTTTTATTGCAACAGGTACTATATGCCGAGATTCTACATTGTCCAACATCCATGGGAAATCTGTACCATCCACACATGACAAAATGGTGTTGGACAGTATACTGCTACTAGATGAGAGAACCAGCAAAATGAATCATCAATTTGCAGAGACCTTTACTGATGTTGGAGTGGGTGGATATGTGTGCCATCCGAAGTGTCTTATTCGATATCTCTAGATGATGGAGCAGATCTATTTTCTTTTTTCATATTGTATATTAACTTGTGTTCGAAATCTAGATGGCGTGTTGCCACTCATGTAGTTTTCTCAGGCATTCTATCTTTCCAAATGAATAGGACTGTGTTTGATATCAAGTTTATCTGTTGTGTTGATTATTTATAACTATTCCCCATCTAATAGAATTGGCTGGCTTTGCTTTCTTTATATAAAACTAAAAATATCAAGTAACCTTATTTTTTGTTATACATTTTTACTAATTATTGAAAAAATGAGTTGTCCTTTCTTTTATATGCCATGGATAATAATTTTATGTGATTGAAATTAAAGTTTGAACTATCTTTTTGATGTTGGAAGGTAAACCAATCATTTTGATTTTTTCTCATAATTTTGGATCAACATGATTCTCTACAGAAAAATAATAATGCAATTGTACGAGGTTTTAGGCAATTTTAAAATTATATCTAGATGATGCTCTAAATCACTTAACTTCTCAAGATTTTATCTGAAAAATATCACTATATTGATCAATCATCAACTTTTGAAAGTTCCTCTTCTATTGTGGAATTCTTTGAAGTTATTTCAAATAGCTTTGTTTCAAATCGATCTAAGTGTATACAAATAAGAATATAATTCTCTTTGTATAAAACATTTTTTCAATATGTACAATGGATGAAAACATAGTAGAACTGTTAAATGAATGTGTGTCATTTTAACAAAAAAGATTTAATACAAACTTATCAACTTTAATTTTACCGTCATATCTCAAATGGAATATGTTGTGCAATGTGAAATTATCATCATTTCAATTGTTTGCATCAATATTCAAACCAATCATATGTGGACGACTTGATTTAATCATGAAGTCGGACGGTTCAGTAAAAAAATTATAGCTACCTATAAGTAAAATTGTTGTACACTATAAAATATTCACATACATCGTGACATATGCTATGAGTTTTTAACTTTTAGGTCATATTTGGAAGCTAAAAAAACAAATTTACCATGTGAGCGTACATGTGTATTGGTAATATGGATTCCCGTTTTATACAACTTTAAGGCACACAATGTTATATATTAATGGTTTATATATTAGTTAATTTTCATAGCTCCTATGATTTATTATTATCAAAAGTATGCGATGTATCTCAAACTATGCATGATCAATGGTTTTGTAGCTGATTTGTATTTCGTTAGGAGTCTCAGATAAATACTATGTATGAAAACAAAATTGTCATTAATCTTAACTATTATATGACTGCACATAATAAAGCATTGTTAATTACCCGATGACTGCTAATTATGAACAAACCATTCCATGTGAAATCATCCAAAATAATGTTATGACCGAAGAATATAAAAATGGTATTTCATCATTCTTTATTTCGTACTTGCAAGATTTCATATGGGAAAAAAATATCAAACTATGTGTTTTTATGTACGAAATGAATTGTTTTTACATTCATAGTATTAACTCCATTAAAAATCTAGAGTATGAGTGTTGGAGCCAACTTCTAATTAAAGAGAGACCATAATCATGGGTTTTGTAAATACAAAAGTTGGTTGATCGTTTTTTAATCAGAATAGGTGTAGGCATAATATTTCTTTTTTTTTACTTTTTCAGCATTTTGCATATTCAGGTTGTTACCTTTATGGATAATTTCATTAGTGGGTTATAGTGTTCTTAATGTGTATGGTAGGGATCTATATTGCTCATATTTCAGTAATTGTGTTGACAAAATTAAGAAGCAACAATCATAATCTATAAATTGAACACGGTAATTTATGTATTTCTCCATAAGTTCATGTCATCAGGATCTTACAATTAATGGTTTGGTATGCATACGGTTATTATTCATTGCATAGCTGATCTTTTCCTCAAAATAGATCTAGCACACATATATCTTGCAGAATTAGTTTTCATTTCATAATTTAATTCTCATAAATTGGAGCGACATGCAAACTGCGAACAAGCTGCGTCTAAGTTTAAAACTTATGCTGCATAAAGTTATAAGACCTTCATGTTATATAATGATCGAGAGGCAAAGGTTATTGCTTAATTAACAGCCAAAAAATATAAAATACCATCTCCAAATATACTTTTTTTCTTAAAACACAAACTATATTCCACTTTACCCTTTGTTGTTTTCAGTAGGATCCATTCAGGGCATGGATCAACTGAAATGACCCTAACTAATTCCACCTAATTATTTTTACTTTACTAGGATTTGCTCTTCTTCTTTTTTACATCAATAAGTCTCTTAGAGTCATTTAGCCTTTTTACTAAATAATCCAAGATCCTCCTTTTCTACTAATATATTTATATCAGTTCATCAATAAATATATTCACATACATATGAAGATGTATGTGACCCACTTGCTTGGATCAGAGTGTTGTTTAGCAAGAGTGTATCCTGATTGAATTTTGAATTTCAAGTCAACCAGCACATAGCTCATTTTCCATACCTTTTGATTTTTAAGTCAGGGGAATTAATCCCATAATCATATGCAGTTGCTACTTAGTAATTTTTAACACTTCTTTTCCTCAATAGGCAAATTAGGCAAAATCAGCAGTTTAGACGTCTAAAATCTTTATGACAGACGTCTAAATTTGATCTCAGACGTCTAAATCTTTATGACAGACGTCTCAGAGTGTCTAAAATTGAAACAGAGAGTGAAAAACATTTTGAACTAAATTCAGACATCTAAATTTTTATGACAGACATCTAAATTTGATCTCAGACGTCTAAATCTTTATGACAAACGTCTCAGAGTGTCTAAAATTGAAACAGAGAGTGAAAAACATTTTGAACTAAATTCAGACATCTAAATTTTTATGACAGACGTCTAAATTTGGTTTCAGACGTCTAAATCTTTATGACGGACGTCTCAGAGTGTCTAAAAATTATTTCTTAACTTATACATGGATTTTCTTATGTCAGTTCTTTGTATATACATTCAATCCATAAATCCTTTATTCTCAAATTTTCTACCATTAGCCTGACTGTTCTTGAAGCTTAAAATTCATTTTTCTTAGCAAAACATCTTGTAAAAACAAAGCACATAGTCTCAGCTGATATATATAAGTTCAACAACTACAAAACAGCAATTAACAATACATTGGTTTCTCAAAGTAACTTAAACAAAAGGTCTTAATCTAGTTCCTCATGAATGTTTGATTTACTTCAGCAAAGTCTTTTTAAACATAGCATCCAAATCTTTAAGTAGTTAACTCATCCAATTCCTGATCAACCAAGTTCTTATTTACCTGCATAATCACCATGAACTGCCTCATACAAATATGAGACACCCAATGGTGCACAAACACAAAAGGGTCAGACTAATTGTCTGGTATGAATAATCTAACTGAAAACATGATCATATTCAATTCCATTTATATTCCAGTGCTTTGTATGAATAAGAAACTCAGTATCTTCTTTGTACATGTTTTTGTGAGGCATGTGCATTCATATCAGTGTTAAACAGATTATATATATGTGATCACAATGACTTAATTCATAGAAAAAAATCATAAGATTCATCAATAAAAACATCATAAGCCAATCAAATGCAATCATCAATTCAGTCATCATGCCCTTTTCAACTTTACTGGCCATCAGGGATTTTGCCCAGGCCTCTCCTGAACCTATTTCTAAAGTTCATTATCAAATATAATAGGTTCTTTAGCTACTTTCTCTTTTTAAACACACACTGCCTGGGACATCTCTCTGTTAACCCAGCACACTCAGGCCCCTGGGTATAAACATACCATGTGTGAGCTTGCAATGTTCCCCTTGCCAAGCTATATTTTGTAGCCCTAAGATCCCAAGTCCTTAGTTAAATTACTAAGTGTTTTTCCCTTTTTTTTAACTGAGCTAATCCCTTCTGCATCTCACTTTTTCAATCAGAGAAAAATAAACAATTCAACCAATATGTATTCATTCAGGGTCTGGTAAGTTATATTCTCAGAAGCAATCATTTAATCATGAAAACAGATGTGATTTCTTAGTATATCATTTCTCCCATGGGTTACAATGGGTCCAGTTGCACACATATGGTCCTAAGTAGTTTACTAGTTATCTTTTCTTACCTCTGGTTCAATCAGATTCATGATCTGGCTAAACCATAAGTATATTTTGATTTGGGTAATTCATAAAAACATAGAAGCTCAGCACATGTACAACATTGCACTCCTATATTTTCTTTTGATTTAATTAATATGAGACATAAGCAACAACACAATGTTGCAGCCCCATATTTCTTTCTATCTTCAGACCATATGTCTACCACATGACTCTGGGGATTTTTTTATAAGCAACTTTATAAAGAAAACTTATAAAAGAAATCACTCCATCTCAAAGCTAACCCATATCTCAGATGAATATTTTTTAAAACATGAATCCATGACTCTTATCATTCTGGGTAAATCACAGTGAGGGGTTTTACACTCAAGCAGAACATTAACAAACCAAGGTCATCAAATCATAAAACATAACTTGTAAAAAGAAAATGAATGATTAGTTCAAATAGGCTGCCTCAATCTTCAGGACTTAATGCCAAAGCTTTCAGTGAGGTTACTCACCTTAATCCTTCTTCTTCCTATGCCTTATGAACCCCTTTTAGTCTTTTGCCTTCTCCTATTTTCTCTGGTTTATGTCTTGTATATTATTTTCTTTAAGTGGTGAGGAACAAATGGGTGTGATCTCACTACCCCAAGCCTCTTTATATAAATCCTGGCTGTTACTAGGGTTTATGGAATTTACCCAATGTCAGTTCTACCCCATACATAACATAGCCTGCCTTCAAGAAATAAGAGGGTATGTGGTCCTTGTCTTCATTTTCAGAAATAAGCCTCATTCTTTTAATCTTTTCCCGGGTCATGTTATATCCATGACTTCTTATTTCCTAAATTAAAGAAATTACTAGAAATGGATAAAGTGTTTGTTTAAGGACTCATGCCATTTCTATGTAACTTCTGTTTTCTTCCAGAAATTGGTTGACTGTGTACATGTATAACACATGCATACCTAAGTCTTTTATTTTTCTTTCTTTCCTTACATAATTTTAAGTTTATTTCTGCCTAGCTTTTATTTTCTTTGTACCCTATTTTATTTAAAGATAAAATTCTATCTTCATGCATATGTATTTCTAAATCAGTTATTTTAATTTATCTATTGATTTCTGCTAAATTCTTATTACACAGAAATCTGTGTGCATGTGTGTACATCGTCTTGTGCACATGTACATGTTTTAAACCATGTATCTTTAAATCAATTTCCTATTCCTATTTTTTTTCAATGCAATTTCAAACAAACACAAACTAAATTAAATCATGAAATTACTCACAAAAATCAGGGTTATCACATTTACCCTTCCTTTTAGGAATTGTGTCCCACAATTCTTTCATACTTAACTTAAGTACCATTACTCCAAAAAATCAACTTCTGATCTCAAAACCATTCTCAAGCCAATCACTTAATTAAACACTATGCATATTAAAACAAAAATCATAATGCATATTTCAATCAAAACATTCATTAATATAAATAAATTTACCTTTCATTTAATCAAACAGTTGTGGATAATCATTTCTGATTTTATCTTCCACTTCCCATGTGCAATCATTTGGGTCAAGACTCCATTGCACTTTTACTAATTTAATTTCTTTATTTCTCAATTTCTTGGTTTCTCTAGAAATTATGCCCACTGGTTCCTTTTCGTAGATCATTCTAGGATCAATCTGCACATCCTTAGAGGATTCTAGGATTGCCTCCTTATCATGAACCCATCTTCTAAGTTGAGACACATGAAAAACATCATGCATTGCTCTCATTTCTTCTGGCAACTCTAATTTATAGGCTACTGTTCCTATTCTTTCTAGGATTTTATATGGTCCTATATACCTAGGAATCAACTTCCCTTGTTTCCCAAACCTTAGAACCTTTTTCATGGGTGATATCTTGATGAATACATAATCCCCAACATCATATTGTACTGTCTTCCTTCTTTGATCTGCATATTTCTTTTGCCTATCTTGGGCAGAAGCAATTCTTCTTCTGATCAAAGTTATCTTTTCAGAAGTCTCCTTCACATTTTCTGGTCCTAAGACCACTTTTTCTCCAGATTCAAGCCAACTTGAGGGTGATAAACATGGTCTCCCATAAAGAGCTTCAAAGGGGGCCATGCCTATACTACTATGATGGCTATTGTTGTATGCAAATTCAGCTAAAAAGATATGATCCTCCCAACTTCCTCCCCAATCCAATACACAAGCTCTTAACATGTCTTCAAGCAATTTGTTCACAATTTCTGTTTGACCATCAGTTTGAGGATGGTATGCTGTGCTTAAGCATAAATCAGTCCCCATTGCCTTGTGAAAACTCTGCCAAAACTTTAAAGTGAAGATGGTATCTCTATCACTTACTATAGTCTTTGGTATACCATGCAGCCTGACTACTTCTTTAATAAATAACTGGGCTAGGGTATTTGCATTTCTTTCTGATTTCACTGGTATAAAGTGGGCTGACTTGGTTAGCCTATCAACCACTACCCAAATACTATCATTTCTTCTCCTAGTTCTAGGCAAACCATCAATGAAATCCATTGATATGTCTTCCCATTTCCACTGTGGTGTTTGTAAAGGTTAAAGCATCCCTGAGGGTTTTTGATACTCAGCCTTCACCCGTTGGCAAACCATACATTTAGATACATAGGTTGCCACTGCTCTCTTCATACCACTCCACCAATAATCTCTCTTGAGGTTGTGATACATTCTTGTGCTTCCTGGGTGTATAGTATATTTACTTTTGTGGTAAGCATCCAAGATTTCTTACTTCAACTCATCAACTGCTGGAACACATATTCTTCCTCCTTTCCTCAAATGGCCTTGATCATTCAACTGAAAACCTTCCACTGCCTTACCATTTAATATTTGAGTCTTCCTTTCAAATAAAAATGGATCTTGGTCTTGTAGCTTTACAACTTTATTTTTCAATTCTGATCCCAGAGTAATAAAACTTAATTTTCCCATTTCTACATTCTCACTGCATAAGCTCATGTTTTCTAAATTATCACTTTCTATCTCAGAATCAATTAATAATGATAAAGTGTTAAACTCTTCTATCATTAATCTAGCCACTTTAGCATGTTGTCTACTTAGGGCATCTACTACTTTATTAGCTTTACCAGGTGTGTATAGTATTTCAAAATCATATGAGGCTAAGAGTTCAATCCATCTTTGTTGCCTCATATTTAATTCTTTTTGTGAAAATAAATATTTAAGTGATTTATGGTCTGTATACACTTCAAATTTTGCTCCTAACAAGTAGTGTCTCCATAACTTAAGAGCATACACTATAGCAGCCAATTCAAGGTCATGAGTAGCATACCTTACCTCACTTGATTTCAACTGCCTAGAAGCATAAGCTATTACCTGATCTTGTTGCATCAACACTGCCCCAAGCCCTTGTCCACTTGCATCAGTATACACCACCAAGTTTTCATTTCCCTCAGGTACCTTAAGAATTCGAGCTTGTACCAGTGCTTCTTTTAATTTCCCAAAGGCTTTTTCACACTCCTAAGTCCAGGTGAACACTTGATTTTTCATAGTCAATCTGGTTAATGGAATTGAGATTTTTGCAAAATCTTTTATAAATCTTCTATAGTAACCAGCCATTCCCATGAATGATCTGACTTCAGTGACATTAGTAGGCCTTTTCCAAGCTTGTACTGCAATGACTTTATTGGAATCCACAGCTATTCCTTTTTCTGATATGATATGGCCTAGAAAATTCACTTCATTTTGCCAAAAAGTGCATTTTGAAAACTTTGCTTTCAAGTCTTCCTGTCTCAATTTCTCAAATACCATGTGCAAATGGTTTTCATGCTCTCTAACTGACTTAGAATAAATTAGTATATCATCAATAAATATTAATACAAACTTATCTAAGTATTCTCTAAACATCCTATTCATCAAATCAACAAAATAGGAAGGAGCATTTGTCAAACCAAATGGCATTACTAAAAATTCATAAAGTCCATATCTGGTGTTAAAGGCTGTATACTTTATACTTTCCTCTTCTACTTTCATCTGATGAAAGCCTGAAGCTAAATCAAGTCTAGAAAATATTTTTGCACCACTCAATTGATCAAAGAGATCGTCAATTCTTGGTAAGGGGTATTTATTTTTAACTGTGACTTTGTTTAATTCCCTATAGTCAATACATAACCTAAGGGATCCATCTTGTTTCTTAACAAAGACTACTGGTGCTCCCCATGATGAGCTACTGGGTCTAATAAAACCTTTTTCTTCTAGTTCAACTAATTACTTTTTCAGCTCCATCAACTCCTTAGGCCCCATTCTAGTTGGTCTTTTAACCACTGGGCTAGCTCCTGGAATTATTCTAATTGAAAATTCAACTGGTCTGTGGTTTGGAACTCCCCTTACTTCACCAAACACATCACCATATTGATTTACTATGAGGATTTCTTCTAAGGCAGGCATGGGTTTTCCATTAGACAATGTAGAAAGGTTGGCTATACCTCTATTCTTGTTTGCCTCACAAAGAACAACTATTCTTTGTCCATCTGAAACTTTCAATGATATGGTGGATGTCTCCATATTTATGATAGCCTTATATCTACTCAACCAATCAACTCCTAAAATAATCCCTATGTCCGGATATTGCAACACATATAGGTTTGACTCAAACACATGTCCTCCTATATTTAGTCCCAGTTGCATGCACATCATACCCATAACACATGAACTACCTATAGGGCTCCTAATTAACAGTGGCTTATCAACAATCATACAATTCAATTTTAATTGTTGTGCAATATCATGAGAGATCAATGAGTGTGTAGCCCCAGTATCATACACTACCGCTAAAGGTATTGAGTGAATAAGCAAAGTACCTTCAACTTGACCATGCTTTTCAACACTTGATCCCTCAGCTGCCTTGCCTTTCCCTTCCAAAGCCCCTAATCTTCCTTGCTTAAAGTCTGGACAATTCCTCTTTATGTGACCTTCCTTCCCACAATGGTGACAATTGAAGGATGCAGGCCTAACATTTGTGCATCTATTCTTCATATGCCCCTCTTGGCCACAGTTATAACAAGTGATCTTCTTCTTTACTTCAGTAGCCCTGACTTCTTCTGGTTTCTTAGTGGAAGCTATGTCTGTTTTCTTCTTATCGTATGGGTGAAATTTACCCTTTCCGTTCTTGTTTTGGTTATTCTTGAATGCCCTGAAATTCTCTCTGACTTTATCATGTTGTTCAATGCTCAGAGTCAAATCCAAAACTTGATCAAAAGTCTTGTCCTTGTATGGCAGCATGGCTCTACTAAGGCTAGGGTTCAACCCTTGAATATATCTGACATTCTTAGCCTCCCCAGTAGTGATGAGCACTGCACCATACTTTGCCAATGATTCAAACCTCTGAGTTTACTCAGTGACACTCATAGCCCCTTGCCTTAATTTGATAAATTCTTCTAGCAAAGATTCCTTGGCTGATGCAAGGACAAATCTACCCTCCAACATTGCTTTAAATTGATCCCATGTCACTTCCCCTTCAGGTCTTCCAGCTATGATAACCTCCCACCAATCCAAAGCTGCTCCTCTCAATTGCCTGGATGCAATTTGCCTCTTCCTTTGGTCTTCAACTTGCATGTCTGCAAAGATTCTTTCCAAAATTCTGAGCCAATTTTGAACTCCCATAACTCCTTCTGTTCCATCAAAAGTTTTGCCTCCAAGATTGGTAAAAGTCTTGAGTAGTTTGGAAAGTTCCTCATGTAGATTTTCCTGCCTGTTGCCTACTCCATCCCTTAGGGCTCTCATGAATTCTTGCACATTCACCATGGGTGGTTCACTTGTTCCTACATTTTGATGTCTGGGTCCTACCATAACTCTATGGATATAATACTTAGGTTAGTCTGTTTTGTCTAATATTCTGTAGATTAACTCATTTTAATCTATCACTTATTCTGTCATAATAGATATCAATAGTGTAAACATTAACAATCAAAACATCCAAAGCAATCAACACTTCTATACATCCAATGCAAACAAGTTCATACAAAATTTTGCTATGTTATTTAACAACATAGCTCTGATACCAAATGAAATGACCCTAACTAATTCCACCTAATTATTTTTACTTTACTAGGATTTTCTCTTCTTTTTTTTTACATCAATAAGTCTCTTAGAGTCATTTAGCCTTTTTACTAAATAATCCAGGATCCTCCTTTTCTACTAATATATTTATATCAGTTCATCAATAAATATATTCACATACATATGAAGATGTATGTGACCCTCTTGCTTGGATCAGAGTGTTGTTTAGCAAGAGTGTATCCTGATTGAATTTTGAATTTCAAATCAACCAGCACATAGCTCATTTTCCATACCTTTTGATTTTTAAGTCAGGGGAATTAATCCCATAATCATATGCAGTTGCTACTTAGTAATTTTTAACACTTCTTTTCCTCAATAGGCAAATTAGGCAAAATCAGCAGTTTAGACGTCTAAAATCTTTATGACAGACGTCTAAATTTGATCTCAGACGTCTAAATCTTTATGACAGACGTCTCAGAGTGTCTAAAATTGAAACAGAGAGTGAAAAACATTTTGAACTAAATTCAGACATCTAAATTTTTATGACAGACGTCTAAATTTGATCTCAGACGTCTAAATCTTTATGACAGACGTCTCAGAGTGTCTAAATTGAAACAGAGAGTGAAAAATATTTTGAACTAAATTTAGACATCTAAATTTTTATGACAGACGTCTAAATTTGGTTTCAGACGTCTAAATCTTTATGACGGACGTCTCAGAGTATCTAAAAATTATTTCTTAACTTATACATGGATTTTCTTATGTCAGTTCTTTGTATATACATTCAATCCATAAATCCTTTATTCTCAAATTTTCTACCATTAGCCTGACTGTTCTTGAAGCTTAAAATTCATTTTTCTTAGCAAAACATCTTGTAAAAACAAAGCACATAGTCTCAGCTGATATATATAAGTTCAACAACTACAAAACAGCAATTAACAATACATTGGTTTCTCAAAGTAACTTAAACAAAAGGTCTTAATCTAGTTCCTCATGAATGTTTGATTTACTTCAGCAAAGTCTTTTTAAACATAGCATCCAAATCTTTAAGTAGTTAACTCATCCAATTCCTGATCAACCAAGTTCTTATTTACCTGCATAATCACCATGAACTGCCTCATACAAATATGAGACACCCAATGGTGCACAAACACAAAAGGGTCAGACTAATTGTCTGGTATGAATAATCTAACTGAAAACATGATCATATTCAATTCCATTTATATTCCAGTGCTTTGTATGAATAAGAAACTCAGTATCTTCTTTGTACATGTTTTTGTGAGGCATGTGCATTCATATCAGTGTTAAACAGATTATATATATGTGATCACAATGACTTAATTCATAGAAAACAATCATAAGATTCATCAATAAAAACATCATAAGCCAATCAAATGCAATCATCAATTCAGTCATCATGCCCTTTTCAACTTTACTGGCCATCAGGGATTTTGCCCAGGCCTCTCCTGAACCTATTTCTAAAGTTCATTATCAAATATAATAGGTTCTTTAGCTACTTTCTCTTTTTAAACACACACTGCCTGGGACATCTCTCTGTTAACCCAGCACACTCAGGCCCCTGGGTTTAAACATACCATGTGTGAGCTTGCAATGTTCCCCTTGCCAAGCTATATTTTGTAGCCCTAAGATCCCAAGTCCTTAGTTAAATTACTAAGTGTTTTTCCCTTTTTTTTTAACTGAGCTAATCCCTTCTGCATCTCACTTTTTCAATCAGAGAAAAATAAACAATTCAACCAATATGTATTCATTCAGGGTCTGGTAAGTTATATTCTCAGAAGCAATCATTTAATCATGAAAACAGATGTGATTTCTTAGTATATCATTTCTCCCATGGGTTACAATGGGTCCAGTTGCACACATATGGTCCTAAGTAGTTTACTAGTTATCTTTTCTTACCTCTGGTTCAACCAGATTCATGATCTGGCTAAACCATAAGTATATTTTGATTTGGGTAATTCATAAAAACATAGAAGCTCAGCACATGTACAACATTGCACTCCTATATTTTCTTTTGATTTAATTAATATGAGACATAAGCAACAACACAATGTTGCAGCCCCATATTTCTTTCTATCTTCAGACCATATGTCTACCACATGACTCTGGGGATTTTTTTATAAGCAACTTTATAAAGAAAACTTATAAAAGAAATCACTCCATCTCAAAGCTAACCCATATCTCAGATGAATATTTTTTAAAACATGAACCCATGACTCTTATCATTCTGGGTAAATCACAGTGAGGGGTTTTACACTCAAGCAGAACATTAACAAACCAAGGTCATCAAATCATAAAACATAACTTGTAAAAAGAAAATGAATGATTAGTTCAAATAGGCTGCCTCAATCTTCAGGACTTAATGCCAAAGCTTTCAGTGAGGTTACTCACCTTAATCCTTCTTCTTCCTATGCCTTATGAACCCCTTTTAGTCTTCTGCCTTCTCCTATTTTCTCTGGTTTATGTCTTGTATATTATTTTCTTTAAGTGGTGAGGAACAAATGGGTGTGATCTCACTACCCCAAGCCTCTTTATATAAATCCTGGCTGTTACTAGGGTTTATGGAATTTACCCAATGTCAGTTCTACCCCATACATAACATAGCCTGCCTTCAAGAAATAAGAGGGTATGTGGTCCTTGTCTTCATTTTTAGAAATAAGCCTCATTCTTTTAATCTTTTCCCGGGTCATGTTATATCCATGACTTCTTATTTCCTAAATTAAAGAAATTACTAGAAATGGATAAAGTGTTTGTTTAAGGACTCATGCCATTTCTATGTAACTTCTGTTTTCTTCCAGAAATTGGTTGACTGTGTACATGTATAACACATGCATACCTAAGTCTTTTATTTTTCTTTCTTTCCTTACATAATTTTAAGTTTATTTCTGCCTAGCTTTTATTTTCTTTGTACCCTATTTTATTTAAAGATAAAATTCTATCTTCATGCATATGTATTTCTAAATCAGTTATTTTAATTTATCTATTGATTTCTGCTAAATTCTTATTACACAGAAATCTGTGTGCATGTGTGTACATCGTCTTGTGCACATGTACATGTTTTAAACCATGTATCTGTAAATCAATTTCCTATTCCTATTTTTTTTCAATGCAATTTCAAACAAACACAAACTAAATTAAATCATGAAATTACTCACAAAAATCAGGGTTATCACATCAACTCTTTTACTGTTGCCAGGTTTCTATTTTGCTTCGATGGTGAGTTGTATTGTGCTAGTTATATTTTGTCTTAGTTTTCTTTTCTTTTTTGCTGTTGCAATGAACCATAATATAGAGTTAACTCCTAAAACTAAAGATGTACTAATATTTTGTAATGCTTGTGTAGATGTTTTGGGCTGGAGGAGTTAGCTCTTTGGCTTTGCATTGTGCAGTGGCTGCCATAACAACACAGTATAACAGAGGCTTGTTGTGTATTTGTATTATGTAGTAATGTGATACATTTGTATTATTGTTGTGTATTTGGATCTTGGTACTGGAGGGATAGTGTTTTCTAGTATCCGCTACTGCGATATATTAATGTGCTAAATGCTAGTATTATGTAATGATATTATGTAATGATATTGTTAAGTTATTACGCACTGCAATGCGGATTATTGAATCATTTGAATGTGCACTATCTATAATATTATTTGTTTTGATGTCTCGGAATGATTATTGATTATATATTGGATATGAATAGGTCATTAATATTATATATTGGATATGAATAGGTCTATAATATTATATATTGGATATTGATTATATATCTATATCTAATTGACTAATTAGATACGGCTTTTAGCCGTATCTAATTGGTTCATTAGACGCTGCCTATTTGTCAATTAGATATGGCTTCTGGCCGTATCTAATGTGTCAATTAGATATGGCTAATGGCCGTATCTAATTGATACATTAGATACGACTTTTAGCCATATCTAATGAGCCAATTAGATACAGCCTAAGGCCGTATCTAATTGGCTCATTAGATACGGCTAAAAGCCGTATCAAAATATTAAGCTCGGCATATTTTGATACGGCTTTTAGCCGTATCTAATAAGATTAGATACGGTTTTTAGCCGTATTAAAATATCGTTTATGGTGTAGTGGGCTCGGTTATGGGCTCGGTTATTGGCTCATTAGATACGGCTAAAAGCCGTATCAAAATATTAAGCTCGGCATATTTTGATACGGCTTTTAGCCGTATCTAATAAGATTAGATACGGTTTTTAGTCGTATCAAAATATCGTTTATGGTGTAGTGACTCCCCCTTAAACTAATACTATAGAACTAAATACTAATAACGAAGTATAATTAAGCGAAACATAAATAAAATTTTATTATATATATGTTGTTATATTACACATATAAACATAAATCTATACAAATACACACAATATATAAAAACATTAACATAAAAACAATCTAATAAGAGTCTTTGATAATTAGTGACTTGTGAATCAAACAATTTGGGTAATGGAGACAAAAGTTTCCACGTTGTTCGACCAAATTACCATCTTTATCAAAACAGACTTCTCCAACGCAAATAACTTTATCATCTTCATCCATTTTCGCTTCTTCTTCTTCGTCGTCTTCCTCTAATGGATTATGAATATGAATGTTAGAGGAGTCATCTTTAATTACGATCGGGTCCGCATGATTATCCATTAGAAATTTTTGCAAATTTCTAAGGATTTTGCCCTGTTTCTCTTGTTCCTTAGCCATCTTTATTTGCATGACTTGCAACTCAGTCATCATTTGCAGAGAGTCCTTCAAAGTTTCCTCTATCTTCATGACTCGGGCCAGTGTAGTTTATTGAAATGGACCAGCATTAGGAGAAGGAAAAGAAAAGGTTGCATTTTGGTTTGATTTGGAAGAGGAGACCGTTATTTTATATTATCAGAAGTTTATTATGGAGAGAAATGAAGTGGAAGACAGAAGAATTTGAAATATAGAGAATATTTAACTACCAAACTAATTTTAGAGGGAAAAACAAATTTTCAAATTTTACCGTTGTACGTCGACATGAGGGGTAGGGGTATGTCGACATCCTTATGAAAATTTTGACAATTTTGTTTTTCAATATTTATTTAAATATATATGTTACTATATCTATATTCTATATCTCAATTATAGAACAAATACCTCTTCTTAATTTAGTAAAGGTTGATTGATTCAAGGGTTTGGTCAGAATATCAGCTATTTGATTCTCAGTGTTGACAAATTCAAGAGAAATAATCTCTTTACTTATATTATCTCTAAGAAAATGATGTCTGATATCAATATGTTTGGTTCTGGCATAATGAGTAGGATTTTTGATAAATTTATTGCACCTGTATTGTCACAATAAATTAGTGATTTTGAAATATTTAATCCAAAATCCTTTAGGGTCTGTTGCATATAGATAACTTGAGAACAAGCCAAAGCAGTAGAGATATATTTTGCTTCAGTTGTTGATAGTGAGACAGTATTCTGCTTTTTACTAAACCAGGAAACCAGAGAATGTCCTAAAAAGTGACAAGTTCCACTTAAACATCCTTTTTAACATGACCATTTAAAAAGGCACTTTTGACATCCATTTGAAATAATTTGAAATTGTTGTGGTTTGCAAAAGCAAGTAGAATTCTAATGGCGTCTAATCTTGCTATGGGTGTAAAGGTTTCATCATAGTCTATTCCTTTTTCTTGACAATAACCTTGCACGACTAAACGAGCTTTATTTCTAACGACCTCACCTTGTTCATTCATTTTATTTTTATAAACCCATTTAGTTCCTATTATAGTTCTGTCCTCGGGTCTAGGAACAAGTTCCCATACATCATTTCTGATGAGTTGATTCAGTTCTTCTTGCATAGCAAGAATACATGAATCATCACATGATGCTTCCTTTGGATTTTTGGGTTCAATAGTTGATATAAAAGCTACATTACTCATCTTGTTTAGTTGATTTCTAGTTCTAACAACAGATTCAATAATTCCTAGTATATTTTCTATAGGATGACCTTTTAAAAGCCTGATGCTCTTATTAGGATGAACAGTTTCACAATTTGTTTCATTTGATTCATTATTTAAAGTAACAAAATCATCTTCGTCATTTATTTGAACAAAATCTTTGAAATTTTCATTAAAAGATACATGCATTGTTTCTTCAATGGTGTTAGTTTTTAAATTGAAAACTCTGTATGCTTTACTTTTATTGGAATATCTGATAAAGATTCCTTTGTCGAATTTAGGATCAAATTTATCCAAATTGTCCTTTGTATTTAGAATGAAACATTTACTTCAAAAAACTTTAAAAGAAGATACCTTTGGTTTCTTATTGAAAACAAGTTTATATGGTGTTTTGTTGGTTAAAGGTCTAATTAAAATCCTATTCAAAATATAACAAGCTGTAGCGACTGCTTCAACCCAAAAATTTCTTGGTAATTTACTATCTGAAAGCTTAGTTCTTGCACACTCTTGAATCATCCTATTTTTACGCTCTACCACTCCATTTTGTTGTGGAGTTCTTGGAAAGGAAAAATTATGAGTTATTCCTTTTTTATTACAGAAATTCTCAAAATTTTCATTTCCAAATTCTCCACCGTGATCACTACGAATAGTTTGATTTTTAAAGAAAGTTGATTTTGACTTCTATTTGCAAAAGTTTTAAATAAATCAAAAGCATCACTTTTAAGTTTCAGAAAAATTGTCCATGTAAATCTAGAATAATCATCTATAATTACAAAAACATATTTACTGTGATTTATTGACTGAATTTGAGATGGACCAAACAGATCTAAATGAAGTAACACAAGAGGTTTTGAAGTTGAAATCATATCTTTCAATTTGAATGAACTCTTCCTAAGTTTTCCTAATTGACAAGCATCACATATATTAAAAACTTTAAAATCCATTTGAGGGAGACCTCTTACTAGATCAAGTTTTGAAAGTCTAGATAAGAGTTTGAAATTCAAATGCCCAAATCTTTTATGCCAAATCCAAGGGTCACTTGTATTAGCCAAAAGACATAGGTTATCATTTGAGATTTTCATACTAAGTATATAAATATTTTTCTTCCTAATTCCTATAAAGATAATATTTGATTTATTATCTTCGATGTGACACTTATCCTTTTCAAATTTAATTTTGTACCCCTTATCACATAGTTGACTTATGCTATGTAAATTGTGTTTTAGATTCCTAATTAACAAAACATCAGAAATAGTAGGAGTTTTAGAGTTACCGACATTGTCGATGCCAATCACATATCCTTTTGAGTTGTCTCCAAAGTTGATCAGTTCTCCATATTCATAAATTATGTAAATCAGTATCTCCGGATTGCCAGTCATGTGTCTCGAACATCCACTATTAAGTATCCATTTATTTTTCTTGATTTGCACCATTTGTCCATTGAGTGTTGATTCATCAAAAGCCATATAACACATCTGTTCCTGCACAACACACTAATTCGGTAGATAACATGATTTTCTATAATAACAATATGCAGACTAATGAAACAATGATGATATGGACAGTTTTGAACTAGTGTTTACAAAATCTCCAAAAATTACCATTTTAAACTTTTTCGAAATTTAGATTATGATAACTTTGAAAACCAATGCTCTGATACCAAATGTAGGAAATGCGGATTACGGATCTTAAGGCAGAATTAACACTAGAGAGGGATGAATAGTGTTTAATTAATTTTATGAATCGTTTTGAAATCTTTTCAAATTAAATCCAAATAGATGCAACTCACAAACACAGAAACAATCACAGAATCAGACATAGATGCAAATAGTAAATAAAAGCAGTAAAGGAAAGAACACGCCGGAATTTTATACTGGTTCGGAGTTACCCTACATCCAGTCCCACACAATTTCTTGTGCATATTTCTTTTCAAATATAATGTCGAAATTACAACTTCGATTTCAAGGCCACGAGATACACCCTCCTGTCTTCGGGTCCAGGGCAAACTCTTTTGATTTCACCAGGCCACAAGATCACCTAATTGATTTACGGGCTACAATCACACCCAATTGATTTATGGGCCACAGTCACACCATTTATATCACTTTGATAGATAGAGAGACTCGATACACTTCTTTGATTACAAATGATCCTATAACTCCGAATGGCACTGATATCTTTGAGAAAGAGTGGCAGAGAATCAAATTAGAGATGATCAAGTTTTGTTAAATATAAGAGAGTACTTGAGTGTAGAAGAAGGAGTGAAGAAATGAAGAAAAACTAACTTAAAATTCGATGAAAACAACTGGTATTTATAGAAGAACAACAGTTATGTCCATTCGCGAAAGGTTATGACGAATAGACACTTCTTTTGAAAATTTGAAATTTGAATTCTATGGTTACTATGTCAACATAGGGGGATGGGGTATGTCGACATGCCCTAGTAAATTTTGAAAATTGATTTTTGTATTTAAAAGAGATTTTCTTTCTAAAACTTGTCAAAACAATTTCTGAAGTTTATAAACCATTCTGAATATAGTTTAAACTTATAAAAGAGATTTAAAAAGTAATCTTAAAAATATATAATCTATAATAAAAAAGTAATATTAAAAACTAAGTATAGAATATATTTTTGAGATTTAAAGCAGGAGATAGTTTAAAAACAAGAGATGATTTTGAAATCAAAATATAAAAGATAATAAAAATAGTTTAAGGCTAAAATATTTAAACTGAGAGAGATGACTTTTAAAAAGTTTTGGAAAAATATTTAAAATAAATCATTTTTAAAATTTCGTGGATTCCATTCCACTAGAGAAGGTCGCGGGTTCTATCCCACTAAAGAGGTCATGGGTTCCATCCCACTATTAAAGCGAGAAGGTGGATTCCATTCCACAATTAAAATCTAAATAAAGATTTTAGTGCTATTATGAAGTTTTAACATAAATCTAGACGCTATTACTTATCTTGATATCTTGAACTCTTGAAACCTTGAACTCTTGGTACTCAT
Source organism: Allium fistulosum (assembly GCA_030737815.1). Classification (NCBI taxonomy): domain Eukaryota; kingdom Viridiplantae; phylum Streptophyta; class Magnoliopsida; order Asparagales; family Amaryllidaceae; genus Allium; species Allium fistulosum. The sequence continues at coordinate 534,728,788 of CM060901.1, read as the reverse complement.
GAGTCTTCAGTCTTGGTTTCTTCAATCTTAAATTCGTCAGTCTTAAATCTCTCTACTGTACAGTCTTCATTCTTCAGTACCTACAAATATATCCTGCATATACATATACATCTAGACAAGAATATTAGTATTTATATTTTATAACAAGTCCTAAGGTTGTTGTTATCAAAACCATCATCTTAGGAACTAACATGAGTCCTTTAAGTCATCGCTCTCCGATCCATCCCTTAACTTCCTAATCCGTTCGACTAGCACTGGATCCTCCTCCTGTTTAGAAGAAATCCTTTTGATCATCACTGGTCAAACTTCCAAACAAGATAATACAACAGTCTCTCTACTAGACCCAGCCTCGGATCTCTACTGGACTCTACAAGCTGACAAGGCTTCTAAATCTTTCCACTCAGCAATCATCGCTAATAATGCATTATGATGCTTCCTGCTAAGCGCATCTGCAACCTTGTTGCCTTTCCCTGGTGTGTACTAAATCCCCAAAATCATAAGCGGCTATAAACTCTAACCACCTCTATTGTATCATGTTCAGCGCCTTCTGAGAGAACAAATACTTCAGTGACTTATGATCTGTATATAAGTCAAACCTTTCTCCCAAAAGGTACTGTCTCCACACCTTCAATGCAAAAATCACTGCAGCCAATTCCAAATCATGCGTCGGATAACTGACCTCATGCGGTCTAAGCTGTCTAGAAGCATAGGCAATCACTTACCTATTTGCATCAGCATAGCTCCTAATCATGTTCCACACGCATCTGTATAAACCACCAAATCCTGATTTCCTTCTGGAACAACCAACACAGGTGCATGGGTCAATAAGTGTTTCAAACTCCAGAATGCTTCCTCACACTTATTGGACTACACGAATTTCACATCCTTTCTTGTTAGCTTGGTCATCGATGCTGCTATCCGCGAAAAATCCTTAATGAATCTTCGATAATAACCAGCTAATCCAAGGAAACTCTTTACCTCAGTCAACTGTCTCGGGACTCCTCAAGCAAACACTGTAGCTGCTCCCTAAGGCGAACTACTCGGCATGATAAAACTCTTGCCTTCCAAATCCACCAACTGCACTTTTAACTCCCTCATATCTGTAGGGTCATCCTACTTGGCGGCCTACTCACTGGTTCTGCTCCCGGAACCATATCTATCCAAAACTCAATGGCTCGTTTTGGTGGCAATCGCGAATTCTCTAACCACGAAAACTCAATTCAGCTCATCTTCCAACTCCATAATACCCAACAAAGCATTCACCTCACCACTAGAACCTTCTATGGTATAAACAATCATGTTGCTACAATCAGGGTGTCTAAGTGATATTTTCCTATCTTGGCAAAATATCTTAGCATTGTACTCACTTAACCAATCCATATCAAGAATAATTCCAAACCCCAAAAAATCAAACACATGCAAACTGTAAACAAAAGTATGACCTAACAAGTCAATCTCTAACTGGTCACATCTCAACCCTAGAGTTGCATACCATCCTATTGGGTTCGCAACCCGTAAGGAAGTGACTAAATATGCGGGTTCTAGGTTAAGCTTATCTATCAAACATCTAGATATAAAAGATTGAGATGCACCGGTATCAAATAGAACGCTGACAGACATACCAAGGATCTGAAGCGTAACCTCAAAACTGCCTTTCCTTTCTCCTAAGTTGTTGGCTTCAAAGAAGCAGGCTCTAATGCATACACCTTGCCCTTTCCATCCTCAGCGAGCTCCTTGCATTGATTCTTATAGTGGAAAATATGGTCGCAATTGAAGCACCTGACATTCTTCTTCCCGGCCACCTCCTTTGCCTTTCTAGCACGACACTCATTAGCAAAATGCCCCTTCTTGTCACACTTAAAACAGACAATCTTAGACTTCCATTTCTTAGCTGCTCCACCCTTCTAAGCACCCCTCTTAGGAAAGAACTTCCTTTTCTGATTCTGCCCAACTTGGACCTCCTTAGCCTTACTCTTCTCTAGAGAATCAAGCATCTCCTCAAGTCTTAAAGCCATCTCCACAACAACATCAGAAGAATCTCTAATATGAGGTAATGTAGCCCTTACTAACTCAGGCTTTAACCCCCTAATAAACTTCTCGTTCCTCTTCATCACAGTATCCACCGAAACATACCCATATCTGGCCAACTCCTCGAACCTTCTAGCATACTCCAAAACAGACAACTCTTCCTGCTCTAACTCAGCAAACTTTCTGATCAGAACAGACTGCCCCATCACAGACATGAACGTCTCCTTGAACCTCCTCTTAAAATCTGTCCATGTCAAAGTTTCCTCATCCACACCAGCTATCACACTATTCCACCAACACAAAGCTGCTCCCTGAAGCAGTCTCGAAGCAAGTCTCCTCTTCTGCTCATCATTGTGCCCCAAATCTACAAAGATCCTCTCATAATGCAATAACCAATTCTCTACCTCTATAGCATCTTTCGTTCCAATAAATGGCTTTCTACCAAGCTTAGCGTAATCTTAGCTTAGCATAATGGTTAACTACCGGAACTTCCAGAACTCCTGCTCTAGCAGCATTTTCTCCTACCACTCCAGCTGCAATTCCAGCTTGCATCATATTCATGAAAAACTGATACATAGCTCCCATATCCACTTGCGGGACTCCAACACCCACATTCTCTGCTTGTGCCTAATCGTGGGTCCTTTTCGCATTAGGTCTAGCATTCCCATCGGTGCCCTCCCCTTGGGTTAACTCTTCCTCTTCTACCATCCATATATGTATTCAAACCTCATGAGATACAGAAGAATAACCTAACAAAGATAGGAGACTAGAGATAAAGCGTATACTTATATATACGAATACAAGTACATTACTATAGCGTTATCCCATACCCCAATCTTACTCTAATTACTTAAGATTATGTTTTCAAAAATCATTTTTAATTAAAGTCTTTCATAAACTGATGCTCTGATACCAAGTTGTAACATCCCGTATCTAGAGGTCAAAAGCTAAGCGCTACAGATGCTGCAGTCATCTATAGTATTAACTTTTGGTGACAAAATACGGTAATGCTAATGGTATCCATAATATTAGACACACTTGAATATGAAAAAAAATCACAGATTTCAAAAATAACAACCTTTTTGATTACATTTCCAAAATATGTTCCACATTCATAATTACATAATCCCATAATCATTTCCCAAGTAAAGATCAAATATAATCATTACAAAAATACGCCAAGAGCAACATTTCACGATGTCCCATTGGTTGACCAAAGTCAATATAGTCATATCTGACTTAATACACACAGTGGAAATAAACATACTAAACCGCAACTCCTAAATAGCTATCCGTCAGCCACCCGCTCGTCTTCGAAAGCTTTATTCACCAAAATTACTAAAACCTGTAAACCTCAACCCTTAGCCTACTCAAATCAATTTTGAGCACCCGAAAGTTTAAGGGGAAACAAAAACTTCGAGTCGGACATAAAGCCTGGTGTGAATAATACTGTTACATCTTGATTTTTCTGATATTGAGTGAGACCACGCCGCTTGGTGGAACAGGTTTCCACTTACTAACATCCTTTTAAAACACATCTTTTGTAAATCCTTTCTTGCAACCAAACTGGTTAATCAAGCTGATTATATCAATAATAGAAATATCCTTTATCTAAAAACAGGTAATAAATGGACTATCTGTCCGAAAACTGGACTATTTGTCCCTTTGGCTAACTCGGGCCTACCAGATAAAATATCAAATGGTCTAAACATCAGTTAGACAAAACTTTTGGACGGTCTGTCTTTAACTTACTTCTCCAAGGGTCAACTAATCCTAATGGTTTTGCGGGCTAACCAATAACCTATCTCGGTAAATAAATATTCCTTTCTGTATATAACCATCATTTTAGTCTTACCTGTGACTAAGCCCTACACACTGGAATTCTGGACTAAATCAGCAAGGGGCTAATAGCTAATGAGTATAGGGCGCGACCCCTTCGAAACCCCTGAAAGTATCTCTTTCGAAACCAAGTGAAATCCGTTGCCTAACCTAGGCCGAAAGGCCAAATCCTTCCTTTCGAAACAATTGAGAAACCTTCCCTTCGAAAGCTTTAAAACATTAGACATCCTCCTTTAAAACCTTCAAACCATGCCTTTCGAAAACATTGGTAAAACCTTTTCCTCTTAGACCTTTCGAAATCATTGGGAAGCCACACCTTCGAAACCTGCATTTAAAACCCTTTCGAAATCATTAAAATACTAAACCTTTCGAAAGCCTTTGGGTTCAATTTAAAACATGTGGAAACCTTTCAAAACCATTCAAAAATTTACTCCTTCGAAACCTTTGAAAAACGTTTCGGTCAAAACCATTTGGATTATGCCTTCAAGTATAGCAAAAGGATCAGAAACCCATTGAAGTCGAAAGCATTCCTTTCGAAATCATTCCTAAGTAAAGAAGTGATGGTGTCGAAACCATCCCTTCGAAAGCATTGGAGAATTGGCCAAGTTTTTAAAATCATAGTAACCCTTTTGAAACCAATCTGGGTCGAAAGGTAAAAAGCGGTAGCCAAGGGTTTCGAATTAGTCGAAAGCAATTATTTAAAAACAAAGGCACAACCCAATCGAAACCATTTCTTTAAAACCATTGGACCTGGTCGAAATCCAACCAAGTCGAAAGCTACTCGGTCGAAAGCAAGCAGGCGCATTTTCATTTAAAAGCAAAGTAGCGCTTCAACCCTTTCGGAACCCTTGGTTTCGACCCTATACCTTCCACTTATATCCAATTCACTACGTACCAGTTACCTGATACCATGTGCATTGCTTTTGATGAAGTCAAAAGCGAAGGTAAAGAGGCGAAAGTCTGGTGCCGAAAAGCATCGAAACAGTAAAAACCATGTAGATTTGTCCTTTTTAAACTATTTCTTTGTACCTAACCTGCCTTGTTTGTCAAATTGTGATTGGTTGTAATTTTTACTTTTCGAAAAGTGCTACCAATTTCCAGAAATAATAAATTTGAATTATTTACAAAAAGAACCTTCTCCTTTTATAAATATATAACACATTTAAGTCTCATACCTTAAATAATTTTATATATCCATTAAAACACTTAGGAAAATTCTACAAAAATTCCTAAAAATCACTTTTTATATGTTTTCTAACATATATTAATTTCAGACCCAAAACATTAATTATTTAAACGTAAATAATTTTTAACCCAAAATAACATTTTCTTTACTAGAAAATTCATATAAAATCCACGTAAATTCAGAAAATTCTTAAATTGAAACCCATCTCTAAAATATCATTTCTAGTCTATATAAAAATTCGCAAGGCATTTGGATGTCATTTGATAGGGTTTTCACCTTAAAACATGTTATAAAGTCTATATGAACAAACATAAATCATCAACAAGTATATATAATCATTCCATCATTCAAAAACAAGGCAAATCATTGCAAATAAGTTCGGATTCAACTTAAAACTGAAAACAATAAGAAATTTGAGATGTAGTCCTTATTCACCTTAGCTTTAGAGATTAAGGAGCTTGAGATTTGAATGGATTTGATTTGATTAAGCTTCCCCTTAATTTCTTTATCTTCTTCCTCTTTCTCTTGTTAATGGTGGTCAGCCTCAAGTTTAAAATTTTTGATAAATGAAAAATGAACATGTATGGAGATACATGGCCAAGGGTTATGAATATAGGAATGGCATCTTTCCTATTTTACCCCTCCTCTATTTCATTTTAACTCTTCTTTTAATTCATTGGTTAAATGACATGGCTACCCCTTATTAAACATTATTTCATTTAATTATACAAATTAAATATCCTAAATAATGTAAACAAAAATGTGGGGTGTTACAATTCCCTACTAAGAATATAATTCGGTTATGACTATCAAGGTGTCTTAGTGATATCTCCCCATCTTGGAAAAATATCCTAGCCTCATACCTTCTCAATCAATCCATACCCAAAATGATTCTGAAATCTACGAAATTGAAAACATACAGACTGCATGCAAACTTATGGCCTAACAAATCCAGTTCTAACTGGTCACATCTCATCCCCATAGTTGCATACTCTCCTATTGGATTTGCAACCCTTAAGGAAGTAACAAGGTATGTGGGTTCTAAGCATAACCTATCAACCAAACACTGAGATATAAATGAATGTGATGCACCGGTATCAAATAGTGTCCTAACTAGTATACTCTGAACCAAAAACGTACCTTCTGTTACAGTCTTCCCTTTTTCAGCTGTAGTTGGCTTAGAAGATGATGGTCCAATAGCAAAAACCTTTCCCTTGTCCGTCTTAACCAGTTCTGGACACTGATTCTTATAATGCCCCACCTGGTCACAGTTGAAGCACTTCACATTCTTCTTATCTGCAACCTTCTTCCCCTTGCCTGACCGAAACTCATTAGCATAATGACCCTTCTTGTCACACTTATAGCAAACTAAATCAGCCTTTGCGTTCTTGGCAGCTTCTCCTTTCTGGGCTCCCTTCTTCTTAAAGAACTTCCTCTTCTTTCCCTAAGAACTCTGGGTTTCAACTGGTTTCCCTCTAGCACAAATAGTAAGCATCTCTTCATGGCGGATTGCCATCTCCACGACCATATTACAGGATCTCGAATATGTGTCAGAGTCGCCCTAGCAAGCTCAGGTCTCAATCCCCGAACGAACCCTCATTTCTCCTGATGTCAATGTCTATAGTAGCATATCTATACCGAGACAGCTCATCAAACTTAGTGGCATACTCGATAACCGACATCTCTCCCTAAACTAGATCCATAAACTTTCTCATCAACGCGAACTTAGTGACCTCGGATAAAAACCTTTGTTCAAATCTTCTTCTGAATTCAGCCCAAGTCAATTCTTCCTTCGGAACTCCGACGATAACACTATTCCACCAATGAAGTGCCGACCCTTGCAACTGTCTAGAGGCAACCTTCTCTTCTGCTTATCATCTAAACCTAAATCAGCAAAGATACACTCACAATTCAATAGCCAATTCTCTACTTCTATGGCATCCTCCGTTCCCATAAACGGTTTTCCACCAAGACTAGTGTAATCTCTGCTCAGCTTAGCATAATTGTTACCAACTGGAGCCAAAGAAATAGCTCCTCCAACATTTCCATCAACTCCAGCAGCAACTTCTGCTCGCATCATATTGGCGAAGAACTGATACATCACCCCCATATTTACTGGTGAATTTCCAGCACCCATATTGGCATCAGCATTTTGGTTAGCATTAGCCAGTCGACCTTGGTTCCTCCTGGTATTAGGTCGAGCATTTTCATTGGTTGTGGTGCTTCCTCCACCAACATTTCCTCTTCCATTTCCTACTTCCATATCTACTTTCTCGTAAATCTGCATACGAGCCTTAGTAAGATATAGAAGAACAGTCTAAGAGAGAGAGAGGATTACATACTTATATATATATATATCAAATACAAGTACGTTACTATAGCGTTATCCCAACCCCGATCATATATCTGATTTATTGGATTATATTTGAAAAAGCTTTTAGGTTTAACTTTTCTTTTAAGTTTTCATAAACCTATGCTCTGATACCAACTTGTAACATCCCCCTACTTGGAGGCCCAAAACTAACGGATACGGATGCTGCATTCATTCATAGTTATTAATCATCGACGACCAAATACTACAATGTTAGATACATTGATACATAGAAACACATGAATATGGAAAAAATTTAAAACATCAAACAAGATCCACATTTCATTTCAAAACATTTCGAATTCATTACATAATCCTACAATCGTTAACCGCGTTCAGAGGAAATATATTTATTACAACATACGTCAAGAGTGACATATGAAGATGTCCCCTTGGATATTAGAGTATATAATAAGGCAATAACTGAATTGCCTTTACAACAAAAAACATTGCAAAATAAAAGAACTCTTATTAACTAGCTTGCCTCATGAACGTCTCTGGAAGCTTTATTCATCAAAAAGAGACATGAAAACCTTAACACTCAAACTACTCAAAATCAATTGAGCACTCGAGAGCTTAAAGGGAAAACAAAAACTTCGAGTCAGACATAAAGCATGGTATGAATAATAATCTACCATCTCAAATCATTTAGATATCTAGTGAGACCACGCCACTTAGTGGAACGAGTTTTCCCCTCATGAGTATCCTAAAACATTTATAAAACCATATACTGTGCTCCTACATCCACAATGGTTAAAACAACTCAAAATAATATGATATGATGATACGCAAAACAAGTAATTCAATTTTGGATTACCCATCCCCATTAATTTTGACTATCTGTCACAGTTATAATTTATAGGGTTTCTATTGACCTAAAAGTTTTCATGGTTAACTAATAACCGGTAAATTGATTATGGACTCCCTATCCAGTTACATAGTTTTCATGGGATCACTAAGAACCTATTGGTAACTCCAATATCTTTACTCTTTCCCTAGTTTTCATGGGATAACTAGGAACCTATTAGTAACTCCAATATATTTTCACCTTATCATAGTTTTCATGGGCTAACTAGGAACCTATTGACATCTGTCAATATCTTAATTCGAATATAGTTTTCATGGGCTAACTAAAAACCTGTTGACCCCTGCCAATATCAAATCATAGTTTTCATGGGATAACTATGAAACTGCCTTTCTGACATCTTTATTTATATATAGTTTTCATGGGCTTACTATGAACCTATTGGCCCCTGCCAATATCTTTTCCTATATACAGTTTTCATGGGCTTACTATGAACCTATTGACCCCTGCCAATATCTTCCTTTAATATTGTAGCATCCTATATTCTGGTCTTCCTGACCTCCTGGATGCAATTCTACTCATTCACGAGTTAGCTTAATTTATATTCACTACTAGGTCAACCTAGCTGGTTATTCTGCCCTTCCCCAAAATACAATTGTGGGTCCATTACAATGTGAATATATACATATATGAAGAAGCAAACACAATAACTTGGTTAATCGCTTTAACCTTTTAATCAAAGAAAACTTCTTCAAAAAACTCCTTTTCAAAACACTTTATTTATTTATTTGCCATGGGTTTTTTTTTAAAATGAGATTGGGTTATTTGTTTTGAAAACTATGGCTTTCTAAACCTTCAAATCTTTGCTTTCGACCTCACTGGATAACCCCCTTCGAAAGCATATAAATCTCTTTTCAAAACATTAGGCCACATCCTTTCGAAACACTTTAAAACCTCTCTTTTGATACCTTTTGAATGTAATAAAGTATTACTTATTAACTCTTGGAAGCATAGCTTCGAAACCATTTAAAGTACCCCTTTCGAAACCTTTGGAAGTATCCATTCCAAAATAATTGAAAGTCACCCTTTCAAAACCATTGAATTTTATATTTAGAATATCATTTGGGTCAAAATGAATATAAACGAAAGTATCTCTTTTGAAACCATTCTTTATCGTATAAAAGTATTAGGGAAAACTCGACGGCGTCGGCACTATCCCTTTCGAAACCTTCAAAACATTTAAATTAAAACACTGAAGGATAGCATTGAAACCCCTTTCGAAGCCATTTCCTTCGAAACCCTGGAACCCTTTCGAAAGCATTTAGGAAGTGGCTTAGTAAAAATTTAAAGCAAAAGGTTACCCTTCGAAAGCATTGATGACTTCAATACATTCGAAAGGCAAAAGAACAGCGTTTGGGTTCTGACTTAGTCGGAACCACTGGTTTCAAAAGCATCATTTTTATAAGTAAAGAAACTCATTCGAAAGCTTATACTTTAAAACATAAGATGGCAACCCCTTCGAAAGCTATTGGTAAACCCCTTTCGAAAGCATATGTTTCATCTCCTTCGAAATCTTTAGTAAAACAAAGGCAGGCTCTTAACTTTTTTAAAACAAACAAAGGTATCGACCCCATCGGAAGCAATGCTTTCGACACCCTGTCTTCCGCTTTTCTCCAATCCACTACGTACCATCTAAGTGATACCTTGTGTATTGGTTTCGGCCTGGGTTGGTTTCAACTGAGATGGAGCGGAAGCATTGGAGTCAAAAGGCACTTCTAATAGAGGCGGAACCTGCCTTTTTGAGTAAAAGCTGGTTAATGCTAATTAAAGCAAATTCTATCTAACTAACCTGCCATGTGTAAACATGTGATTGGTTGCCTTAACTTTTCAAATTCTTTACCAAAGTAATTGCCGCTTAATTTCAGATCTAAATCAAGGTTAATTTAGCAAACAAGCCCCTCCATTAAGAAAAACCAATATTGCAAATAAGTTCTTCTTCTAAAATAATTTAATTTCCATAGTAAATCAATTAGAAAAAATTACCAAAAATTACAGAAATTCACTTTAATCATGTTATCTAACATATCAAAATTTCAGACCCAAATTCTCAATATAATTGCTGAAACAAATTTCTAAACCCAATTAACCATATTTTCCTTTGAAAATTCATAATAATCTTTCCATAGCTTGGAAAATTATCAAGATTAAAACCCAACTCCAAAATCATGTTTTACATAACATAAAAATTTTCATGGCATTTAAACATCAATATCAGTCGGTTTTGCCCTAAAACCGCATATGTTCTTATTTAAACATTCTTGTTTAAATCAAACAAATTTTAATTCAAGCATATCATCACCCAAATCATCATAGAAACGAATTTAATCTTAAATCCGAAAAACATATGTTCATAAAACAAAATAGAGATGGTATAAATTATTATTCACCTTAAATATACCCTTATGTAAATTAATTAACTTTAAGCCCGTTTATTTATATAAATTAAGCACGGCTCCTTAAGTATTTATTCAAATCTCAATCCCCTTATCACTTACATTTACATTATTCTATTTAATTTGTCTAATTAAATCTCTTGAATAATGTTATCAAAAATTAGGGGTGTTACAAATTGATATATTTTTCTAGAGGTGTACTATGGTAGGTGGTACCCTAGTAGCATTGTCATTATATGGAATCCATTTTCCAATACGTGCCTTCATGGACTTAGTTGTATACTAAATATGCTGTTGAATGTAATTAATGTAACAATACCAACTATGATTCTTTATTTATTTTAAACCCTAGACATTATTATAATATCACAAGATTTCCTATAAATGGTTTGGTTATCATAAGGTAAAAACTTGTCTGTGTTTATGTGTGACGTGGTCTTACGAGATACACTTATTTTTGAAAGGGTTTTTTTAAATATAACAATCCATATGGTTTGATTTTTTCACGCTGGTTCACAAAACTGATCCGGGTGTTATTTTCTTATAATACTCAGATCAGACCCAAGTATATATCCAGATTTAGCGATGGATGCTTGGAGCTATTGGAGGCGAGCTGGATGCCTCCAAGACCTGATGTATTTTATTTTCCGCTATATTTTTTGTTTTTTATTTCTCAGCAATTGTAAGGGCAGACAAGTATAACTGTCCAGGCTGATGATAAGTTAGTTTACTCTGATTGTTGTAAAGTTTTCCTTTTGTAAAGATTATTTGGATAGTATATATTGCTCGTCATGATGTGAGATTATATTCTGTCTTTTCTTTTCTTTCACCCTAACAATCTATCTTTTCGGCACATGAATGCTATACACATAAATACCATGGATGTATTAGTGTCGACTTTTGAGGGTCGAAAAGGCAGATCATTACATTAGGGATAAGGATGATGGCCCCAATCTGATTCTAATTATATTCCCTTTGTTGTGATTTCTTTGGGTGATTATTGGTGTGAGCTGATAAGTGACGATTTTTCTTATGTCGTTGCTTATGTGAGGGTGTTACAGTTGTGTTGCCTCGTCCTTGGGATTTCAGGGATGAAATCTTTTTAAGCGGGGAAGAATGTAACGACCCGTATTTTCAAAACACCCGAATATTTAAATGGTTGATTAAATTAATGTGTTGAAATCTAAATTTTCACAGATAGACTTTTTAAGACTCGAGGACACTCTATTGAGTCTGGAATGTCCGAGCGATAAAGAATGTGTATAAGCATCGATATGTTTCGTCCGGTGGGTTTTGAGTTAGTATTTGTGTTCAATTTATAGATCGATCCAAAAGGCTAACTTTTGCATACGATGGACTTAGGTGCCAAAAACTTTTCCATTGAGTCTAGAGTAGGAGTATTTGATTATAAATGACAGTATGCATGCTTGGTTTGGAGTTATAGATTTCGCGATAGATATTTGGACTCGATATGCTGAAATTATCATCCTGGGGCAGTATCTCGGATTTTAATGAAACTAGTGTCATCGGGACCAGAAAAATGAGATGATGTATGTCGAAAAGTTTCGAGGCAATCTATTGTACTGTGTGGTCGTACGAACTTAACACGTGCGAGAATTTATTTGAGAAATAAAATAATATATAAATCTATTATTATATATACACTACTCTCCCTTTAAAATATCAACTCACTTCATCTCCTCTCTTTTCTTCCTCCAGTAAACAAAAATTAGCCTCCACCTTCAAAAATAAAATCGGGAGATTCGGTCAACGATAAAGCATGAAACTGGATCTGTTAAACCCGTATAAAGATGAGCTCATGTCCAAAGAGACATTAAGGGGTGCGGCATCGATTAGTGAGATTGGCCTTATGTAGTCGTCGACTAGGGTTCGAGCTAGGCGGTGGTAGAGGGCGAGTTAGGTGAACTGGTGAGCTCGGTTGGGTTTCTCTTTGCGATACGCTTTTTCCCACATCATCATTATGAGGTGCGGTTTCTCAAAATAAATAACGACCTAGGCATAGCCATGCAAGATATAGGAAGTCTTGATTGAGTAGGGGATGCCGAGCTAGGATTAGGGGAGTCCGTTGTGGAGTACGCACATAGTAGAGCACGTTGCAATCGGTTGTTCGTCGAATCGTCGTGTCTATGTGGAGAAAATAAGAGACAGGGTGTGTGTGCAAGTGGGTTGGTGCATTTGGGTACACGCATGTGCACAGGAAATGGGGAAGAAGGATTATGAAAGGGGATTAAGGAATAATAAGGTAATTAGTGATTAATTAATTACTTAATTATCGTTCCATATTTAATTCGTATCTTTTGCAAACGAGGTCCAATCGAGACAGTGTCTTCACCATTGCACTCGTAGTGGGATTGTCTATGACATGGTATGGGCTTGGAATGGATTTGGATAATTGTGAATTTATGGTTCAAGTAAGTGGAATTATAGCTCTTGATGTATATTTCAATATAAAACCTTGCAGTTGTGTGTGTGTGTGAAATTTTGTAGATGGTTGGGATAGTTGATTAAAATCCCATATACTTATATTGTGTTCTATTCGTATCGAATAGAGATAGATAGCGATGATATTAATTTATAACATGGTTATAAATTAATTAAAACTCCAATTTATCGTTATATTAGCTATAGAAATATTACTATATACTTTATTAACTAATCGAAAGTTAGGAGTATGAATTTTAAAATTAAGCTAGAAGGCTTAAAAATAATTTATAAGCTAATGTTGTATTTTATAAAATACTAGAAAAGTGATTGGACTTTTATTGAAAAATATTACCTAGAAGAGGTAGAATGATATATATAAGTAATTATTTTCCCATTTGATTAGATTTGTTAAAGTAGATATTCATGATTATTGATATTAATTTATAACATAGTTATAAATTATTTAAGCCCCTAATATAGTAATTGCGTTCGTGATAGAAATATTATTATATATTTCATCACAGATACTCAAGAGGATTTCTTAGGATCCCGTACATATAAATAGGATATTCTATTCGTAATGAATAGAGTGAGATGGAGTTGATATTAATTTATAACGTAGTTATAAATTAATTAAACTCTATTTTTTTTATATTAGTGATGTAGTTATATTATATATCTTATCACTAATTGAATATGAAAGTATAGCAACCAAGAGCCAATCGAATACGAAATCGGGAAGGTGGTCGATTTCATGGTCACGTACGACAAGCGTGTACGATTGGGAGGAGCACGTGATGGCAAGGAGTCAGTTCCAGACTTAGGCAGGTGCATGATTTATTAGCTTTGGATTTTTTAGGCTCGAAGGGTTTTTGGTTTCATTTGGGCAAAGCTATGGGAATGTTCAATCTTGATGGAGCTTCGGAGCTCTAGTGAAGTTCAGTAGCAAGGGATAGCTTGAATCTGGATTGTCTATCCATAGACAATCAAAATAATTGGTTTTTGTAAAAAGAATCCATTGCACCATTGAAACGACGCAACCTACATAAGCGATTCCAAAGCAGGGGCGGAGAGAGACTGGAACGCCAGTCTAGAGTAGGCCACCCACTATTGCATTGTATGGACAGGTGCTGCGATAGGACATACATGCCAACTTCTTTCAAGATGTTGGTTTTTAGAGGAGTCCACAATATAGTTGTGGCTCTCGATAGGTCTCTTTGGTAGCTATTGGCAATTCGGCACGACCTACAGACGTGGTTTCGAAGCAGGGGCGGAGAGAGATTGCGATGTCAATCTAGAATAGGTCTTACACTATTCCATAGTACCATTAGGTGCTGCGACAGGACCTATATACCAATTTTTTTGAGGTGTTGATTTTAAGGGGAGTCCACAATATAGTTGTGGCTCGATAGTTTAATAGCAATTCGGCATGGGTATCGATTATGGGTATTCCTATTTTGGTACGGGCACGGTGAGGTCTTCATGAGGCCGATCACACTGGATGCAACTCGAGGTCTATAGTACGATTAAGTACTGATCTTTTTTATTTCAAACACTGGATGGGTATCATTGGGCTACTTGGATATCTTTAGTGGACCCTACCCATCGGCGATGATTGGACTTATATTGATAGGATTGTGTGTGTTTATTGTTAGGATTATGCGTGTTATTACTTAGTTAGTTGGTCATTATTGATTACTATGTGTTACACTTATATTGTGATATGTATATTATCTTTCTCTTGTGCACTGGGTTACTTGTATTATGGTATATTGTTACGTGTCAGTCACACTTTAGGAATTATGTTAACTTGTTGATTACAAGAGAAAAATAGGTTATGATATGATTTCCTATCTTTTGGGATAGGATTACTTTACTTGTTTGTGGACAGTCTAGGTTACTCCTAATCCACATTTATGGAGAGGACCAATTGTGCCTAGTGGTTTGTTTTATATGTCTATAGCTATGATATTAAATATTTTGAAACAGTTCCCCTCACACTGAGCTTTATGTCTGACTCGCATTTTTTCTTTGACTATTTATGTTATGACAACTCTCGGGTACTTAATTGGGTAGTTTGAGAGTCGGATGCATTGTGGATAGGCTTACAAGACAACTGGAGCATTCTAGAGGCGTGAAGCCATTATATTGGATACATGTGTGTGTGTATATATATATACATACATACATATCTTCGATGTATTACAATATTATAGTTCTAACTATTTTGTATATGAGACTTGGGATATCAAGTATTGTATTTAGAACTCCATATGAATGGATTTGATGTATCCTAACTCTTTATATTGATATTTATTTATCAGTTGCTTCCATTAGTGAAGCCCCTTGTTTAAATTGTTTATCATGTTCTACTCATGTATATTCGTTATATTATATTTTATCCTCCCGTTGTGAGACGGAATTGATGTTACTTGGTATGATGTTTATATTTTTTATTTACCTCGACGGACTGTCTTTTGTAGTATTCAACGTTGATTTAGGATATTACGAATGGCGGGTTGTTACAGGACCGACGGTGCTCTCGACCTATGTGTCTAGCCCTACTTCTTAAATATTGGTATCAATAATGCCAATATAGCACCGAGCTTCCAACTACCATCTTATTTAGATTTGCCTAATTCAAATAGAGGAAATGCTCACCTGGTTACTTAGTATCCCTGGCTTGGAATTGAAGCAGACCCAATCGGCCATTTAATACTTCAAATCCAAGACGAACCTCCTTTGGTATATTATTCATACCTATACGCGAATATATATGCCTATGGGTCCTACAGTTGGATACACATCGGTAAGATGTATACACAACTGTTGGTAGCGCCTTTGTAGAGGGCAAACTTCCGTTGTGTACTGACCTCGCATTCCAACCCATACTAAACCAAATCATTTATAATAAATCTAAATATTGGGCGAGGCCCACTAGCTCATGTATTATTGAGGCCATATAATTTCATCATGGATATTATTATGCTTTCAAAGATCATTTATTAGTATTCATCTATTTACTTTATGAACTTCTCTTTTATTTCATTAGTTCCAATGAGTTTCATTAACTGCTTCTTTCAATTAATGCCCATATTAACTTGACTACTGTAACTTCCATAATTCTTTAATTCACTTATTTGTATTTTAGCGCTTATTATTTATTTCTTAACTACACTTTGCCATATTTATTTGATTGATAAATGAAAACATTATTATTTGTATTTATAATGTTTAAGTTCCTACATTTAATGGGTTTTTGGATATACACTTATGTGTAAATCCCATAAAATATTTACTTCTACATATTTAATGCATTGGAAATGTATCTTCCCCAAAAAGGAAATATTACCATTGTAATTTTCATAAACTAGCTAAAATGTGGAATTGTGCTATATTTGAAATTACAAAGAATTATCTTTTCTATTTTTATTCAAATAGAAAGTGCAAAATACGAAGAAGAAAAACATCTCTACTTTGCACATTTCTTTCCTTTAGGCATATTCCTTGTTATTTCAAGCGATACACTTCTCATATATATCTGTGAGGTTGGATAATTTATAGAAATTTACATAGGGACATTTTCACTCCAATGAATTAAAATATAGAACTTATACACCAAATCAAATAGAAACATTTTTAATTGATGATTAAAAGTTTTAACAATTGATAACTCAAATAACGAAATCTAGGAATAACTATGAAATTTTATCAATAACTTATTTCATAAATTTTAGGAACTACCCTCTCTAAATTTCATATCTTGGGCGTATATATCATCTCATCAAAGTTAAACATTCTACTGAATATGTAGGTAAGGATTTTCAAGTTAGGTTTATTTATTTAAGCCTACAATTCAATAGTTTCTACACGGCATAAAAGAAACAGAATTTCAACGATATAAATCTAACATTATGTAAAGTGTATAATTTTTCACTCACCTTATAACTTCCAAATCTCCATATCCAATCTCGTTCTTCTTACTAGACTCCTTTTTCTTTCCAATTCAAATATGTATTAAAAGATATATACATATGTTATCCCACCTGATGTAGTATACGGACAAACTTGACGAGTCAAACTTCAAAGTTATCAAGGCAAGAAGCCCGGAAAGATGACTGTGAAGCCTAAAACTCAAGTACAACCAAGATCACAAAGAAAATACAAGGCCATTCCAAAAAATGAGGACCTAAAAATCCAACATGTGTTGGATCATTACTGATCCAACTCCTGGATCAGTACCGATCCATGATATTTCGCCCATTTGGCCTCCAACTTTCTATACTCCAAAATCATACCCCCTACAACCCATTTTTGGCCTCCTATGATCGTTCGCGTGCATCAATGATTGGTCTACTTGAACTCCAGAAATCAACAACTTCATTCATCTATAGATCCATCATTTGGACCCGGAAACAAGCTGATAATGATGCAAACAAGTTTGGAATTACAAAACTAACAACAAGATGCACCTATCCAAGATATTTGGAGCGATCCATAAGTCAATCTTATGGATCGGTACCAATCCAAGACCATAGATCGGTACCGATCTGTAATGGTTGATGATGTGGCGACGAATTTTTCAGAAGAACTAGTCTATGGCATGGAAAACTATGTGGAGATCATGGAGCTAGGTTTTAGGTTTCCGACAACCATAAATAGAGGGGCAAGGCTCATCTTGAAGGACCTTTTGGCTTCTCTACAACTTTTCCCTAATCTCTTATAATCACTTACGGATTTATACCGGTTTCTACGGATTTATGCTGATCCGTAAGAACTATGCTTGAAAAATAACAGTATAACAAAAGGAAACTTGAAGTGGACGTAGGCCATAGTACGATGAACCACTATAAATCATGTTTGTTCTATTTTTTACTTGTTTTTCATTTATTTTCTTTACTTTTTATTCTCAACTCAATCTTTTGGGTGTTTGTGCCATTTTTGGTTCAAACATTTTGGTGTTTTCACTAAGAAACACTTGAATTCACTAATCTGAGACTTGGAAACATTCAAGATGACAAGACAATCTACTAGGAAGGCATTGATGAAGGAAATCAACAAGGGGCAGCCAGGAAGCATGCTTAGGAGCCAACCCCCTTCAATTTACATAAACGGGGATGAGATAGAGGCCATAATGAATCAACTGCAGGAGAAGATGATAGCTCACCAAGAGGAAATGATGGAGAATTTCTTCAGAAGAATGGGACAGATAAGAACAGCGGGAGTTGTTGCAAACCAAAACCGGAGACCAAAAGCAAGAGTAAGCATGCCTAGAGAGCAAAGCGGAACAAGATGAAGAGAACCCCATGCCAACTGTACGGATCGGTACCGATCCCCATGCATGGATCGGTACCGAACCATAAGAATATGGGGGCACGGGTAATCTTAGTTTAGCTGGAAATGACGCACATCCCGAAGATAAGGCAAAGCAAACTGAAACAATGCCACCATGACTTGGGGGCAAGATTGTTTTGGATCTAGGATGAGTTTTAATGCCTTGAACGGGTGGTGTTGGATCCAGAGTGGTAAATCGAAATAAGAATGCATGACAACAAGAGCTGGAACTAGAAGCTCACTATTAGAACGAGGGGCAGAATGAACCAGAAGCTCGACATTAGAACGGAAGGCAGAATGAAGTTATGGATCAGCGACTTCCATTATACGACAACCCCATGATCGGGATGAATTGGGGTCTGGTTCATTCCTTTACCTTGACTTTAAATAAATGATACAATATAACCTTAGGCCGCTTACACATGTACGGGATCCTGATCGGGCCCTAGGCATGCTCTGAGTTGGAAGTCTGAAGGTGACTTTGATAGGATTAGATGTCTACTAGATGCCCTAACTTAGGCTGCATGAGTGATGACCAAAACAGATTAGGAAAGACCAATGGAGATGATGATCCCTTGGAGTTGATTAGGATTTTATAAACCACTTGAACGTGATGATTGATATTAATCGCTTTAAGTCCCGTCCGGAGAGACAGGATCGGAGTGCAAGGTGCATGTCCCCTCATCGAAGAGCGAGCGGATGGACTTGTACAATATTGATCGCTTTAAGTCCCGTCCGAAGAGACAGAACCAGAGTGCAAGGTGAAAGTCCCCTCGCCGGAAAGCGAGCGAATGGACTTGTATGATATTGATCGCTTTAAGTTCCTGCCGAAGAGCAGGGACCAGAGTGCAAGAAGTAAGTCACCTCGTCGGAGCGTGAGTAGATGGGCTTTCTTGTCATCGAGTCCCCTCGCCAGTGAGCGAGCATATTAGGCTCGGCAAAGGTACGGTGAGGCCATGGATTTGATTAGCGACCCCGAACGGCCATGGATTTTATTAAAGGTCCGAGGAGACCATGGATTTGATTATCGGCCTCAAACGGCCATGGATTTGATTAACGGTCCGAGGAGACCATGGATTTGATTATCGATCCCGAACGGCCATGGATTTGATTAACAGTTCGGAGAGACATGGATTTAACTATCGGCCTCGAACGGCCACGACTTCAATTAATGATCCAGAGAGATCGTGGATCTAACTATCAGCCTAGAATGGCCATTGATTTAATTGACGATCTGGAAAGATCGTAGACTTAACTATCGATCCTGGATGGCCACGAATTCAATTAACGATCCGAAGAGATCATGAATTTAACTATCGACCCTGAATGGCCACGAATTCGATTAACGATCTGGAGAGAGCGTCCCTTAAATTAAACATTAAACGATCCAAAGAGATCGCACATTGAACTAAATATAAAACGATACGAAGAGATCGAACCTTAGAACAAATACATATTTGATAAAAGGATTTGAACACCTTATAATTAGAGTAGAACTGACAAATCTTGGATAAACATAAGACGATTTCTATATGTAGCGTAATAACTCCGAATGAAATCAAAATGATAGTGATGTAAATCTCAGATGAACACGGGATGATTAGATATGTGAAGTAATAACTCCGAATGAAATCGGAATGACGGTGATGTATAGACTACACTTAGGCGGAAGCTAGAGTCTTAGGTTGTAACAGGTTTGGAACGACCCATGATTGACAAGAGAATCCAAAGGAACATGATGATTCATAATAATTTGATTGGTTGATAACCAGAAAATTCAACTACTAATATCCCATCGACTTCAACATTTGTTCTTGAGCAAAGCACACATTCTATCCGCAAGGCGTGCTTTGGGGGGCAAATGTTATCCCGCCTTTTGACTAGGCAGTATACAGTTAGTCAAACTTCAAAGTTATCAAAGCAAGAAGCCCGGAGAGATGAATGTGTAGCCTAAAACTCAAGTACAACCAAGATCACAAAGAAAATACAAGGCCATTCCAAAAAAACGAGGACCAAAAATTCTGGCATGTGTTAGATCGGTACCGATCCATGATATTTCACCCATTTGGCCTCCAACGTTCTACACTCCAAAACCATGCTGCCTACAACTCATTTCTGACCTTCTATGATCGTTCGCGTGCACCAGTGATTGATCTCCTTGAACTCCAAAAATCAGCAACTCCAATCATCCATAGATCCATTATTGGACTCAGAAACAAGCTGAAAATGATGCATACAAGTTTGGAATTACGAAACTAATAACAAGGCGCACCTATCCAAGATATTCGGAGCGATCCATAAGTCAATCTTATGGATCGATGCCGATCCAAGACCATGGATCGGTACTGATCTGTAAAGGTTGATGATGTGGGGACCAATTTTTCAGGAGAACTGGTCGATGGGGTGGAAAACTACGTGGAGATCATAGGAGCGAGATTTTAGGCTTCCAACAGCTATAAATAGAGGGACAACACTCATTTTGAAGTATCTTTTGGCTTCTCTACTACTCTTCTCTAGTCTCTTGTAATCACTCATGGATTTTTATCGATCTGTAAGAACTGCACTTGAAAAACAACATTATAATAAAAGGATACTTGAAGTGGACGTAGGCCAGAGTACGTCGAACCATTATAAATCTTGTGTTCTATTTCTTACTCGTTTTTCATTTATTTTCTTCACTCTTTATTCTCTACTCAATCTTTTAGGTGTTTGTGCCATTTTGGTTCGAACAGCATACTTATTAGAATAATTGATCTGAGAGGATATTTGAGTTAATGGAGTTTAAATTTTAAATTATTGAATTTATCTTTTTACCTAGAGCTTGACTCAATCTTCCTTTTCTTCTCTTTTTATTTTTCGTTCTTCTCGAATATATATATATATATATGATAATTTTATTGTTTCTAGAAATAGTGGAGAAAAAAAAATGACAGAGCTTATCTGCTATGTTCAGAAAATATGAGCGAAAATACGAGGGGTTAGACCTGCATTTATAGGCACTTGAATCAATTCTGTTCGTTAGATTGGTTTTTAGTAAATCCAAACCGTTCAGGTCAAGGTTCAGGGCACGCTGGCCCTAACCTGACCGGTCGACTAGTGATTAACAGCGGTCGACCGATTGCAACTGGTTGTCGATTGGTGGGCCTTATTAATATTTGTTCACGTTGCTTATGTATTAACATGTACATAAGCGATTGTTTCAACATTAACTTTTATATTTAACATTTACCTTAACATTAAGTCATTAATATTTATTTCTTCCTAATCTAAAACCTTCAAACGCTGCTAAGTTCTTCGTTTGAACTCCGTCCACAAAACTTTATATATGAAAGTTGATCAGAAGAACGCCACGAACGCAATGGTGCAAGTTTCATGGTCAAATTCTGACGTTTGTTCAAATTCCCTTTTTAAGCGTTAATAATTATTTATTAATTCTTTTTGATAAATTACCGTTTATTTTAGGGGATGTTACAGGGTTAGCTAGGCACAGCCAAACAAGTAGATAGCAAAAATTTTAAGTAGAGGTTGTATTATATATAGCCAACTCAACACACAATATCTACTTGTTTTTCTCTAAACCTGATGACCAGATCTTCGCCTCCTAATATGGTTGGGCTAGGCTATGACCATAGCCTTACTTGAGTTGGCTTCATGTTGAATCAACTCTTAATTATTATTTGCTGACTTCAAAATAGATCGAACCGTCGTATAACTTTTATACATCATTATATCTTATTTTAAGCCTAAAATAATAAATAAATTTACCATAATATTAATACAACATTTGTATTAGTTAATTTATAAATTAATTTATCTTTCGTCATTTTTTCGAAAATAATGACTGACAATGCAGTTGTATTGACTCTCTATTTTGAACTCGATTTATAGTTAATGTTCAAATAATTTAAATACTAAAGCACGTACATACTTCGTTGAAGTACGATATAGGGTCGAGTTCAACGCTTACAGTACATACTTCGTTGAAGTACGGTATAGGGTCGAGTTCAACGCTTACAGATAATTTAGGAGAAATCTTATTTCTGATCCAGTATAAGCTTACCCGGTAACGACAATTTTACGTTTATTCTTTTCGTCATCACTGTATCACTTAAATATCTAAAGTTTGATGTACGGTCATAAACTCTATTAGTGTTCTTATTAATTGCATAGGTCAACTTTAAAGTCCTTAGCCTCATCTGGTAGCATATATCGATTAGATTTGCTTTGGTTGGAGAATTTGACTTTGATTTATAATGATACTAGCATTCTATCAGGAAGGAGACGAATGCTCACTCGAGTAATGTGTCATTTTCAAATGTTCCAACGTCGGTCTATGGCCGTAACACGATCACTATGTGATATAGTTGCCCATAATCAAAGTACAGTTTACACACTCAAGTTCGACATTACTCTAAGTCAAAAGACTACGTTGTTAAGATCTTCTGTTTTGACTGATTTGTATAACCTATTGAAGGCTCTCGTTGAATCGTTTTGTAATTGTCCAAAACAACAATAAATACATAATCTCTTGATGCCTTCAGCAATTATGAGTAAATACCGTCTATTGTATGGAGAGTGTTACGTATACAAATCTCAACAGATGTATCAATGGAGAATAGAGGGAAAAAAGAAATGCACCAAACCTTTATATAAGCTGAACTTCAAAACTAAATCAAATCTTCACTTCAAAAAAATGTGTGAGGATACAAAATGAAAGATATAATAGATTTATAAATTACCATTAATCGGTTTAAAATTATATGTTCATAATGTTTTGCCATCTAATGGTAAATTTACAACCGATTGTATTGCTGTATCAACCTATTTGAAAAATGATAACTGACTATTATAATAATGGAATCGATGAGTTTCATGTCTAGTTTTTCTCTGATTTACCGATTATGGTTTTTTATCAAACCATTATTATCAAGCAAAAAAAAAAGCGAATAGTTTACAATCCTTTCTCCAAATGATATTCTAAAGCTATATTATACTCGCAAAATAGATGAAACCTTAGAAGCATGCAACAGTAACCAAACATTAAAACATAATCTACTACCAAATAATACAGCTACCATACACAACAAGCACCTAGAAATGATGTTTCTACAAGTCCCTGGATCTCTTCCTCATTCTATCATCATCGAATCATCTCGATGTTTACTGTGCCTTGAACGTCTGGAACCACTAGATCTACTGTACATTTTATCATCATCTGACATGTCACGGTCTCTACTCCGGCTAGAGGGAGATCTGCTCCTTTTAGGATGCTTCGAATGTTTTCTACTATGCCTCTTTGATGATGAAGATCTCTTTTCAGATCTGGACATGTATCGATCAGAATGACCTGAAGTATCAGTATCTGAACTGCTTCTGGATCTATGATGTCTCGAGTGAGACTTATGCTTCCTTGATCGATGCCCTTTTCTGTCTTTTGAATCGTTACACAGTTCTACGCTTGTGTCCACTATAGAGGCACCAGCAAGCGCAACAAAATTTTGTTCGCCCGCATTTTGTGGCTCGCTGTTTTTAGAACTTTCCAAGTGTTCTTGATCATCAGTTGTAATGTTTCTACTCCCTTCTGTTTTATCAGCTCGCGCTGGTGCTGGTTCTGGTTCTGGAATTTCAAGCCCAAATTCTTTGCCCAGGGATTCGAGGAAATCACCAGCTACTAATCGGTTTAAAGTCATGTTAACACCTTCGATCTTCTTCTCTGGATCTTCAACTTTACTCACATTGACACTCTCATATGCTTCATCATCAGAATCGTCTGAAAATATGGCCTGCATGAAAATGTGGTTCAGAATTGATGCACATACCGTATCAGTGCACTTCCAAGTTCAAGCTAACATTGAACTTTACATGCACATGATCATATGAAAGTTAAGAAAGGGTGAATGATAGTTTTCTGTACCTTGTATAAATCAACAGGCCTTTGCACACTTGACATGCTTGTATCCTCGGTGTCAGGATCATCCTTGCTTAATTCAATATCATCGCTTTTTAGTGCTTCATGCTGAGGGGTAGAAACTGAATCCAGTTTTGTGATATCAGCTTTTGCGCTATTTACATCACGAAATGAATCTGGCATAAAAATAAGTGAATCCAACTTGCTTCGTGCTCTAGGCATTGCTGGTGGCTGCAAAATGATTAAAGTAACAGAGTGAAATACACTTGAATGATGTGGAGAAATGGAATATGCTGCACTAAATGTATCGATTTAAGATTGCACATAACAGAAAAAGATTCTGGACTCTTTATAATACTTATAATCAGACCCTGTCGACATTTGAATCGCGCAATCCCCCAAAATCATGTATTAGGTCATGGAAAAAATATCAAATCAGAAAGAAAAATAAACCGAATCGATCTGCCATCTCTCCACTTCTTCCCTGCTGCTCACTCCGCTTGCGTAGCTTTCAAGCATCATCACAGTTCCCCAGATTGAAACTTGAAACAAACTTTATTCAATTATTATTATTTTTTATAGAAAATTCTAATGGCACAGTAATTTGGCTTTATTGCTAATTAATGGCACAGTGATTTGAATCAATTTAACTTTTCCACCCAAGCCATAATAATTGATTGAAGTAAACTGATATAAAGATTGCTTAGATGATAGTTGATTTTAATTTATTAGGAACTATTTTGGAATAATTTTCAATGGGGATTTACATTTATTACAAGGTGTTTTATTAATGAAGATTAGTTAATTTTAACAGTTTGTTACCAATGAAGAACAGCAGAATAATTTGTTTCAGTAATAAAAATTAATTTGATAATTAAGAAAATTATCGATTACGAAAAATTCTCAATTAGAGTATAATTAGGATTATATTATTGAAGATTAACTTAGAAATTGAGTAACTACAGTGAGAGGGTGGTTCGATTTTGACAGTAAAATAAATTGATTGTTTTATTTAACTTCTAGCCATTGATAGAAATGTTGAAACTAATAAAGTGTTGATAAGAGAAAATATTGACTTACTACATGAATATGTTATAAATGAAAGTATCAGTGAGAATGAAATAACAATGAAGCTATGAATAATGATAGAACTAACATGGATGAAGGTGTTCTTAATGGTATGCACGACTGAGCTTGATCTTGAGAAAGATATCGATGTCAACAATGATATGAATCATGGAAAAGAATCTCCAATAGTAAAAGAGTAATGTTAGTCTGTAGAGGACCTATAAACATCTTTAAAGAAAATGACAAGTTTCGTGGAAAAAGAAAAGACGGACGACACCTGTTTTACCAAACATTATATTGGTTGTTATCCACGTGGAGAAAAGTAAAACAGAAAGTGGCGTGTTTCCTCAAATGAAGTGAATAGAGTTTTTGTTTTGTTGCAAATTATTTTAGTAGTCATAAAAGACATTCTAACTGGGAGAAGGATTTAATGAGATAACATTACAACCAAACTTGAAGAGTGTGAATATGTTGACGCCAAACATGGCACCAACATTCAAATATCAAATGAAAGCACCAAAATGTAGACATCCAAATCAAACAAGCACAAACAGTAGGAAAGTAAAATGAGAAGAATTTTATAGTGGTTCGGCGTAATCTCCGGCCTACATCCACTTTAATCTTTGTTATTAATTGTTTTCTCTCTGGATTACAACTAGTCATATCATATCTGATTACCATCTAGTGGATCTCATATTTACAAGGGGGTTTCTAGAGTATTTGAGGGATAGGAGTGAAGATCATTTTCAGGTTGCTGCAGGGTCGGTATTTATAGGGAAACAGATGCTCATGGTCAGATATCCACTTGAGTTGAAGCCCAGGCGAGAGCCCATAGATGTACCGAGAAGTTCCTTTCGGTATCGAGTGCTTTCCTTTAAGTGGAAACTTGTTTTCACTTGCACCACTCATCTATCTTCAGATTGATGTGTTCCAAGTTCTTTTCCATAGATTCTGAGTTGATTCTGATAATTCTTCTGATAGCACTTGAACTATCCTGCTTTCTTCTCATCCATCTGATGATTGCTCGTCCAAACTTTGAGAAAAACACTTAACCACGAGAGGCTGGAGTAGATAATGGAGTATAGCTAGCATACAAAAGAGGCTTCTTGATATAAATCCTAAGCAATTTATATCTCATGTGAATGTTATAATTTGAATCTTGCTTCATGTATTAAAGTTAGATTATTATAACTTGCACAAGTGCAAAACAAACTGTACTTCATTTTCCGACCCAACTCATCAATGGCAAATGCTTAGAAAAAACTTAAGTGGTTTGACTCCTAAGACATTATCGGCAACTTGTAGGGAAATCCATATAGAAAGTGCTAAGGAAATAAGAGCTCAAACATTAGATGTTTTGATCTAATAATTTCAATGCCGATATAACGAGGGTGGAAGCTAAAAGTTTACACCAAGATGCTTTGGAGGAGTTTTGGTTCTTGATTTGTTAATGTATTTAGTACACTATATTGGATAATACCGATCGAATTAGCAAAATACTTTAAGGAGAGAAAATAATACGAGGATGCAGTTACCAAAGAGGACTTACTGCATTAGTTTGAAAATTTTAGAAAAATTAAATTTGAAGATATGAGGTTCCAATTTGACAAGGACAAGAAAGTTGATGCTAATGAAAATCAATATTTGGAAAATAATTTTAGATTTATTTACTATCTTCATATAATAAATCAAACTCTGACTTCACTCATGGATAAATTTGTACAACTTGAATTTTATGAAGAGAATTGTGGGATTTTGTGAGTGCATACTTAAGACCTTCAAGGTAAACAACTGAAAGTGCAATACATGAAACATGTGAAAAAAGGGGACACAATAAGGAGAGTGATATTTGTGGAAAAATATTTGTTCCTTGAGCTGAAACAATTGAAAAGACTTCTACTGTTGGAAGAAACAAAATCAATTACCATCATTGATTTTTTAAGATCTTATCGTGATGTAATTGGATGTCTAAGTGTGGGTTGCATATCGTATTTTATTGACTATTCTGATTATGGTTACTCCGTCGGAATGAAGTTTTTCTAGGTTGGCGTTAATTAAAAATTTTCTTCAGAGCACCGTGTCTTAAGAAAGATCAAGTGGATTGGCAATGATTTCAATTGAAAATTAACACTTGGACATTAAAACATGACGACGCAATTGAAGAGTTTCCTTAAAATGCAAAAGGAGTTGTTCCCGTTGAAATAGGTTAATTTGTTATAATACTACCATGCTTGGTCAAGATACTGAGATAGTTTACAATTTTGTTACAGTCCATTATGTACAAGAGAAATATTTCGACTTTTTTATGTGAATTAAGGAAAAAAATCATAACATTGAATTCAATTGATTGTTTTTGTGACAAAAGACAAACATCCATCGTAGACATCATGAGCAATCCAACACACAAGGCTGGCTCTGCTCACAGTAATAAGAGCATTAACTAGAGGACAAGAAAATGAATTACTAACTTATAGTGGACCATCAATTGATTAATCCAGCAATAGGCTTACTATTTATTCATTGGATCAAGGCAAAGATAACTTGATTGAAGATCAATGGATTTTTCATTACTGATATATCACAAAAGAATTCGATCTTTGAAAGGCAATTTTTGTTGAAAAATTGGATTATTTGGGAGACCTGGCAGAAGCTAGGAAATGATAGTTCACATCCAAATATAATTCTATAGTACCATCACCATCGGAGCCATTTGTCAAAGGGAGGTTATTCCTTAAAACTCTAGCTTATGTGTTTATATACCATTCAACTGACCTATACATGAATTCCTTGCTACTACGACCACAGGTTACAAAACAACCATGACTACCAGCAATCTGTGGCATCAAGAATAGCTGACAAGAAAACTAATAAAACAAGCATACAGAGTTACTAAGTACTGTTTGCATGAACCCATCCTTTCATGCAGTTGATGTGACTTTATCTCAAGCCCCTACTAATGTCAAATATATTGAGTTAATAGAACAAATTAAAAACCTATCATGTTTATACATATGTGTACATGTGATGTGTGTATGGGCACACGCAGACGCTGCCATGTTTTAAAAACAGCAAGGATCCAAGGGACAATAAGAATACCGAGTACAAGAGTAAAACAATCCTATAGTAAATTGCTGCTTATACAAGAGTCGTATATACAGCAATGTACACACTACCTCGCTTCCGTTGCACCTTTTCACACCCCTACATAAGAATCTTCTGATAAGATTAAATCTATGAAATCTTTTACATAAAAATGAACACACACACACACACATATATATAAGGACTCCACGATAGTAGCTCAATGGACAGGGGGTCTTCATCCAGCGAAAGGATTCGGGTTCGATCCCTACCCTGAGCGACTATGCCCCGAGTACAATTTACCCGGTGTAGTGGATGTCCAAGGGGAACTGCAATACACTGAAAAGCGTGCGGTTGTGGAATGGATGGCCCTATACCATAGAGTTACAAGCGAAGCTTGATTTTATATATATATATATATATATATATATATATATATATATATGTATGTATGTATGTATGTATATATAGCGTTCAACAGCACCCAAAACAGTGCAGCACCACAAATGCCTCCTTGTTCCACCACAAGCTCCGAATTAAATAATAGCACTAATGGGAAGAAAGAAAGTGCTATCATTTAATTCGGAGTTTGGGGTGGAAATCAAAGGACATTTGGAGTGCTGCATTGGGTGGGGTGTTGTTGAACACCTTCATGTGTATATATACACACACAAAAATATTTATTTCATATATATATATATATATATATATATATATATATATATATCCACACACATTTCTAGTTCCCTCGTATTTGTACATTGTCAAACAATAACAATTAAAACGTTTATTCTAACCAACAAATATCATTTGAACTTTAAGGTTAACCCACCGATCCAACTTTCAAATCAACTGGAATGTTAACCTAAAAATGAATCAACGTCCTGAATCAAGTGTGAAAGCACCAGTACAGATAATTAGCAGCACAAATATCAGATAAACAACAAATAAAAAGCAGAAGTAAGAAAAGAGACACAGAATTTTTATAGTGGTTCGACTGACTCTGTCCTACGTCCACTTTAATTAATCTTTATTATGATTATACAAGTTGAATCTCTTTGAATATCAACTCGTTAGTCTTTAGATCTAAGTTACAATGAGTTAGAATAAATCACAAATACAATGGTTGACTAGAGAATCACAGCAGCCCCCTTGATGACTGTTGTGAGGGAGAAAAAAGTTGAAGAAGTAAAGAAATTTCAGTAGAGTAATGACAGCTCTCTCTCCGAAAAAGATCTATCTCTAATTGCAGATAGGTGAGTATTTATAGGGGAATTCAGTGGGTATTGGACCAGAAGTCCAAATTCAAAAGAGTCCAGTTGTTATGCCAAGTCATCACCGAAAATATCAAATCAATCTGATAGAAGATGGATCGCTAGCTATCCATCAACTTAGCATATTTTTCTACCAGAAGCTTAAACTTAATGCTACGAAGGAGTTCGGAAAGTCTGAGGGCGATCCGGCCTATCTTGATGGATCGCTAGCCATCCATCCACTTAGCATATTTTTTAGTGATCTTAGTTTGGTTGTCTTTCCATCTTCTATTTAAGTGTGTTGTCCAAATATCAAGTCGTTTGGACTTGGTGTGATCATCCGTCTTCATGGACCATCTGGTCTAGAAGAATCGTCCATAACTGGCTCAAAACTTAACGAAACTAGAAGAAACTTTGCAGGTACTCTCTCTAGGGTGTGTGGGACCTACCATAAAAAGTTCATGTGGTGGGGCCCACTCTACATGGGTCGTTAGTGATCCATCTAGTTAGGTCGCTAGCGATCCATCAAACAACCCTCAAATGATCTCATTCTTTCTGTGTGCCTTCTTTTATGTCTTCTAAGTGTTCTTCCAAAATTTCAAGTCAATCCGACTCCGTATGAGTTCTCTAGGTCCATTGTAAGTTAGTTACTTTTGGTCAAACAGCTTAAATCAAATGAGTCTTCACTTCTCGAGCTAGATTGTTTGACATGCTATGAAACTTGGCAAGCGTGCTTAGAAATGGTAATGAATCATGATGCAAGAGGTTCGGACAACTCATGATGCTTCCCTATGGATCGCTAGCTATTCATGGGTGATAGATCGCTAGCGATCCATCTACTTGGTATTTTATTGGTTGATTTTCCTTTAGTCCAATTGACTTGTTCGTTTGGTTGTTTTGGTTCAGTCTCGAGTTATTCTAGCATAGTCTGAATGTTCTAACTCCTATTGAATTTTGATGGGTTAAAAACCCGGTTAACACGGAATTTGTCTTTATAATGGGAAGAAAAACATTTAATGAAAGAGTACCTAATCTCGAACGACAACATGAAACCAAAATACAGCATTTAACTTGCAACTCAATATAATTTATTGGATTTGATTCATCCAATAATTAGTATGGACGCTCACATGACTATTTCTTGTGCTACACAAGATCATTCCAACAAAAAAGAGGTTTATTGAGTATGTCCCTCTAGATTGCCTACCTAGAGGTATTGGGATCAAATCATACAAGCATCAATTAACAATGTTAAAAAAAAGGTTTATTGACTAATTGTAGCACATCAAAATGTTAAATAAATCGGCAGTTTAAATTAACGTTTTAATTGTTGATATTGACTTACAATTCTAAAGAAGTTAGAAATCTGTAAACACTTTCTGATGATGTTCAATATGTGGATTAAATATCCCATAAAAATTTAGAGATGTGTAGCCGAACATCTTCCTCTCCTTTGTGTGTGTGTGTGCGTGTACATTCCCTCTCCTTTGTGTGTGCGTGCGCGTGTGTTTGCAGCCAATGACCCATAGTCAAGCGGAACAGTCTGAAACGTGAAGTCAAGAGTTCTTGGATACAAATCTTCTGAACGAACTTTTACTATACACAAAAAAGGTTTGTGGATATTCATAATCAATGAAGGAAGTTTCTGGTATAGTAGATTTTATAACCTGTGAGCTTTAATGTATTAGCATGGAAAATGGTTTGCAAAGCAATCAAGTTGTGAAAGTTACCTTCCCCATATAAGGATCAACAAGATCAAAGCGCTTGCACAAAATTGGTGCTGGACGCCACTCAAATTCTTCTCTCTTTGGGTATATGTTATCTACGGTCCTCTCTTCGATATTAGAACTTCCCTGCTTATGTAAACGAGCAGCAGCACAATCAACGTCATAATAGAATATAGAGCAGTTAAATTTGAATGCAATCCAAGGCAAATCATTAACCTTGTTAGAAGAAGAAGATATAAAGCGGTCATTCCCAGCAAGAACATCCTGAGAGCTTGACGAAGGAATAGCTATTTTGCTCCATTCCCCTTTCTCAATGGCTTCTGCTGCAGCCTCAAAATCTAATCTTTCTCGAGCTCTATTATCGTCTGACATGGTACTCATGCCCCGAGAATCTGTGGAACGTAGGCCACCTTGATATTTGTCTTTGAGAAATTGTTCAAATCTTTCTTGTTTTGCAGGATCATCTTTGAATGGTTTCAACCGCTCTGAAAAGTTCACCTGCTAATTACACATTAGAATGTATAAGCCTACACCTTCTATGATAAGATAGTGGCACATGGTGCATTGGAAGACGTAAAGTTATTTAAGTCAACGTTGAATTTTAAATTTTGGAATACCAGGATATTTATTAACCAATACCTTGGTATGTTGATCCATGCGTGCGTAAAAATAGACACGATAACTGGGACTTTCTTTCAATTAAAAATATTAATTGAAATATCAAAAAAACTTAAAGTTAAATAATTTTGGAAAAAAAATGCATCCCGTAAATTTTCATTCAAATTTGTCGTGTGGTCTTTTAAGCTGCCCTCTTTTCAACATGAATTTGATTTTCATTTGAAAAAAAAAACCAACGGAATCTCTTAGAAAATTTGTTGCTTAAAATTGCAGTTTTTTATCATGAAATTTTTTTTATGGACTTTCTCAATGGGATTTGTTGAATAATTTCTTATTTTAAAATCTGTTAAATAAATTTCTGATTCATTGAGACTTTTCATTAAATATTATATCAAACTCTTATTTCAATAGTTGTCATGGTATTTGACTTATCAACTATGCTACATTTTATTTTTGTTTTTGTAATGTTAAGTTGTATATATAATATACATTTACATATACATACGTATTTATAATTTTTACGCCATGTTTGTATTTGGAAAGTTTGTGTTATCTTTTACATCTTATGTGATTTCTTATTTGAAACAATTTCAAGGATCATTCTCTTATTTTATCAGTTGTTCCAATTTTTGAACAAATTCTGATTTCTAATTGAGATTTATTCTAGGGGTTTATGTTTACAATACCATATTGTGACATCAAAATAAGTCATTCAGTAGATACTTGAAAAATCTGAAAATCAACTGTATTTGTATCTGAAATTGATAAATATGTAGTATCCAGGAAAAAATGATACAGGTGCAGATATGAAGGTATCTATTTGTCAGGTTTTTATCAAAGACAAAACTATATATTATGTGTATTTTAGTTTAATGAATAATGTGCAACTATTGTTTATCAAGATAAAAGCTAATACTATAAATACCTATATACATATACATACACACACATATATAGATATATATATATATATATATATATATGCGCACATTCACTGCTCAAAACTGGTTTTTATATTATTTTTATGTACTTTTATAAGTATTAGGACCGAAACAATTTTATGTTATAAAATTTTCTGATGATAGGATACTGTCTGATATCCACATTTATTAACGGCGCATGACGCAAAACTTTCATGAAGCATTCACGCACAGCATGGTGAATAGTGCGCGTGTTTACACACACGCGCATAAAAACAAGCATTCTATTATCTATCTTATTTACAGTTAGTACGTGTGCTTGGGAGCCCTTGAAAATTGAATAAACCAATATTTTATCATGACCGCGATTTTAGAGACACGAAAGTACAAGCCTATGGGGTTGCTTCTGTAACTAGATAACCAGTACTGAAAACCGCCTTTACATCGGATGGTTAGGTGTTTTGATGATCCCTACCTTATTGACCGCAACTTTTGTATTTATCATCGCCTTGTATTTATTATCGCCTCCATTGCTGCTCAACCAACATGTACCTATTTATATAAAATATCGTATGGTAGGTTACAAATTGGGAGAATTCGCGCCAACTTTGACTTTCACGAAAAATGCGAGAAACGATAATAATTCTCACCATTAGTTTTTAAAAAAATAGATATTTATCGTTCTTTAGCGGAAGATAACCCTTATGATAAAGAAAAAGTGTGTATACATAACAATTAACTGAAAAAGTACAATATAATTAATATTTATTTACTAAAAGCATATACAGCAAAAAATATGTTTATCATTTCACGATAATATCTTTAAACCAAGGTTCGAGATCTCGGTTTCGATCTCGGTTTCGGTCTTTTATAATTTTAGAAATTTCGACCTAATTCGTAAATTTCGATTCCAGTTTCGGATCTTGTTATTTATTTTTCATATAATTATACATATATTTGTTTAATTTATTAAAACAAAACGTATAATTTAAACTTAATTGAAAAATAAGATATACACAAACAATACCGGTTAATCATAAATATTTAAAACACTAAAAAATGTTCATTCATTACTACATTTTCAACTTTTTTAGTTACATCGTTTATATATTTTGTGAATTTGTATGTTTACTAAGTTAAAATTTCAGATTTTGAATATTCCTATATTTGAAAATTCAAATTAACTTCATTTTCGAGTTTTTTCTGTAAAATTTAAAGTTCAATAGGTTTTTTTGTTGAACCGGAATTTCGGTTCGGTTTCGTTTCGGCCCCTACTGAAACCTAAACGGAACGACCGAAATCTCGATGTTTCAGTCGAAACCTCAAACCTGGCTTTAAACATGATGTTATAGGCATAGAATTTCAAATATGATAGTCTTTTTGAAAGTCAAAACCACAATAATATTATATTGATAAACTAGAAATCCGAATCATACACACAAACATACATACATTCATACATACACACATACATGATAGATTTTATACTACAACTTATTTGGAAAATATTACATAAAGGGGTTAGATATCATGTCTATTACAACCTATTGAAAATAAAATTGGATTTCGTGCACATGATAAGTATGAACAAGATAATATTGAAAATAAAAAAATTGGATTAAATACACACATACATGATATCTCTATGCATTTTTGAAAATAAAAAAATTGGAAGATAAACAAGATAATATTGAAAGGCATGCCTTTTTTGCAATGTGTGTCATGTGCACCTTTTGCGTCATTTGGTGTCATTCCATGTTTATATATGTCCGTTATTCATGAATATATATGTCTGTTATTCATAGCATAGGTATATAATGCCTAAAAAAGATTTCAAATACATATGCAGATATAGCACTATCCATATCCAACAGTATATGTTGATAGGTCTACATTGAAACGTTAAAAAGGTATCAAAAATATTAGACAGCCATAATCCTATCAATTTTACTTTTGCTATATTTGGGATATGATCACTTTTTCAAATCTCGGTCATCTCAACCAATATATCGACTGAGATCTCGAGTTGAAGTTCTAGCGAAACGAAACACAAAATTTCACTGAAAATCTCGTTTTCCATATATCGGCCAAGATCTCAGTATCTCGGCCGATATTAAGATTTTTTTGTGACAATTTGAATTTTGATAAAAATCAAAATTGAGTGATAAATAGCAACAAATATCTATACATGCTTGTGAACGGTCGTAACAAAGGTTTTTGACTTCAATAAAAGCAACAGCGCAATCCAAATCATCTTTGGATGTACATAACTCGAGATAAGACCAGTTGCACGAAAACTAATAATTTCGGAATTTGCATGAATTTGTCCAGCCGCATCCCTCTATAAGGAGGGTCACAAGAAATATTTTGAGCGAAATTGATTTTTGTTTCAATGGGATTTGAAAATTCAATTATGAAACCAAAATCTCATCGGCCATAAATACATCATTCCTTTTATTTTTGTCTTATTTATCATTTGACAAGAAAACAATATAACATGATGAAAAATTATTAAAAATACAGAAGAAAAAAGAATTCAAATCTAATATCAATTAAGAGAAACATGTGAGTAAATTCTTCAATCAATCCCTCTCATGTATGATTGATTGTTATTTCCTATCATACTTTAATATGATAAATATTGTTAGTGTCGATTAATTTTGAAACAAAGAGATGACTAGATTCGATTAGGAGGCGCTTAGAAATGATTAGGCAGAGACTTGATTGTGATTTCATGTTGATTTGATTTGACAAAAAATTGGGAAAACTTTACTATAATGTAATTTGATTTAATTTAGTGAAGGATGTTCAATTTATGAAATTTCTCTATTTTATGTCTTTAGTTTGATTTCGGACCATGAGATGGCTTGGATGGTTTAGAGTAGAAATAATGAAAAAGCAAATCAAGTGAATTTTTTTATTTTTAAAGTGGTATTTATAGATGTTATGGTGCATTCAAATCAATTTTAAAGATAACATATACCATTAGATGTTCGCATAACGAGCTTTATGATCAAAGATGTAAATTCGAGATGAATACCTGAGATGCACTCATATCGTCCGAGATCTCACCTAATACGAGATCAGGTCTCCAAAATCCCCAAGATGAAACATGATCGAAATCCAAAATTTAAAACATTGACTATATAATGTCCTTAAGTTTAGGGTATAATGGTATATGCCTTCTCTCAAAAATGTCAAGTATATACAACATAGGTTGATCTGTAAAATTCTCTGACATGTAATACAATAACTATATACTGAAGATACACTCGTTCGAGATGTATATCTGAGATGGACGTCGAAGATGCACTCATCTCGTTCGAGATCTCATCCGATACGAGATCGGGTCTCCAAAATCTCCAAGATGAAATGCGATCAAAATCCAAGATTTAAAACCTTGACTATAACGTCCTTAAGTTTATGGTATAATGGTATATGCCTTCTTCCAAAAATGTCAAGTATATATAGCATGGGCTGATTTATAAAATTTAACTGACATGTAATACAGTAACTATATACTAAAGATGTATGGACTAACAAGTAATAATTGATATTCAAATGATGGTCCTAGAAGATTTGTTTTTCCTATAAAGCTACCACTAGCAATTCAGTCTAATCCTAAAGTGTAGCCTTTGGTACAGTTTACTATAGGATTGTTATGGTAATGATAAATTTACCATTGCTATACCAATACCAAGCAATTGATATATTGAGCTACATCGTTATATCAATATTATCGGAATGGTAACTGTAAATTTACCACTGTTAACGGTAAATATAGCGGTAAAGAAACGTCAAAATTTACCAGTTATATTAATTTTGTTTTTTTTCCTATTTAAAGTAATCCTAACCACATATACTTTTGAAAATATATCGATGTTTAAAAAGATTTTTAGCATTACTAGTGTATAACGTATGTGTTGCACATTGTAATATTGTAAAACATAGTATTTATATTTTTAGTGTTAAAATTAGAACTTTGTTATACAATGTACAATAAATTCAGTGAAATAACTGAACTTTAAACTAAAACTGTTATTATTATTTATGTATAATTTATGTTATGTAGCTTATATCTTTGTTTAAGTAAAAATAATTTGTCATTTTTGTTAGTATGAATATGTTATGTTGAAAGCGGCATATTTTAATAATTCTTTAAATTAAAAATATTATTTAACTGGTATTTTCAAAATATAGTGCATTCAAAATTACATAATAAGTTTAATAAATATCTGGAATTAAATGTAAATAATAAGAAAGAATTGAGAAAGATTTTGTAAAAAAATTGTGAAAATTTTAATGCAGAGTTATTTGAAGTTTTAAACATAATTTTGCAATATAGCGTATATAAAATTTTTAGATGAATGATTATAATTGTTTTACAAATTAACTTTATCATTATTGTTTATGTACATAATTTAATGTATCTGATATGTATATCTTTAAAAGGTTCCTGGTTTAACAAAACTGAAAGCTGGCCACTATACTTCGAAAAAGCAGTCTGCCATGGAGTCATTTTAGAAAAGCGCTTCCAGATAGTTGAACGAAATTTTTTTAACCATTTTTTTAAATATGAATATACACACATACATACACATATACATATATTAAAACTCAAACATAAATTTTTTGAATTTATTAGAAGAATAGACTAACTATTTACTGAGATCAGTTTAATAGTTTAAATTTGAAAATACGTCAGTAGATTGAATACATGGATTTAAATATAAAATATTAGAAAAGAATTGAGGCGAAAACTATAACTAATATAGTAAATGTTAAAATGAAGGTATTTGAAGCTAAAAATAGAATTTTACAATGAAATATATTATAAATTTATTAAGATAAATGAAAATTAAATTAAACTTTTTGCTATTGATTATGAATATTATTTATGTTATTTGGTTTACATATCTTCATATTTGAATGGAAAAACAACTTTACTATTTTTGCTAATATGAATATGGTATACATATTGAAATCGTCATATTTTAGGATTTCTTAAATGAATTAATGAATATTTGTTAGTTATATATATTCGAATAGTTTGAATTAAAGATTACGTAATTAATTAAGATATATTGATTTAAATGTACAATGTTATATGATGCTGAGGATGGTTTTTAAATAATTGTAGAAATTCTAAGATGTAGGTAATTGACAGTAAAAAAATTCTACAATGCAATGCATGGTAAATATACTGATAAAAATGAATTATAAATTAAATTTGTAATTATTATTTACATATATGATTTATGTTATGTGATTGATATATTTATATATCTAAATGAATTTTTCAATACCATTTTTTTAATACGAATATGACTATGAATATTAAAATTTTCATATTTTTATGATTTATTAGAAAAATCAACACACAATAGTTTGTTTTATTTGCTTGAGTAGTTTTAAGATAATTAATTCTAATATATATGGAAATGTAAAATATTAGAAGTAAAAGAAATTTTTAAATGAAGGTATTTGAAGTGAAAAAAATATAATTTTGCAATGCATTGTATGATTAATTTAAATAGATAAATGAATTATACATTGAATCTGTATTTATTGTTTATGTATATACTTTATCTTGTGTGACTTGTGTATCTTTAGTTTAATGAAAAGGCAATTTACCATTTTTTTAATAAGAGTGTTGTCCATATAAATTTTTCATATTCTCGTAATTTAGTAGACAAATTAACAATTATTAGTTGATTCGATTTATCTTTTTTTATAGTAAGAGTGGTACTTTATTCAACGAAGACACTCATTTTGATGTTTAAAGGGTTCGAACTTATAACCTTTAGAACCTATTGTTATCCCGCCTTTTGGCAAGGCCGTGACACCAAAAAGCTGACTAGAACTCAATGACAGTTCATCCTGTAGGACAGTTACATCACAAGTTCACCATGGATATCGATGAATTTTGTCCGGGTCCGGATCGGGCTACAATTGATAAGACATGTCAAGCAAAGTCATGGGAGCCAACGTTCCAAGTTTCAAGTTAATCCGAGTTTGTACGCTCAAGATATCATCAATGCTAATGGGAGGAAATTACCCTACGTTCGAATCCATGAAGTTCGTATCCATCAATAATATTTCCTTCGTATCCATCAGCAGAGATATGTTCGAATCCATCAGATGACCAAACTTCGTATCCATCACCCGAAGCCACATGTTCGAATCCACCAAGTCACTGTCCTTCGAATCCATCCGCGCATGCCCTAAGCTTCGAATCCATGAGAAGTGCTTCAGCCTTCGACTCCATCAAAACATCCTCAACGTTCGAATCCATCGGCACGGAGTCTACGTTCGAATCCATCGAGAAACATTCATTCGAATCCATTTAGACGAGCCACTTCGAATCCATGATGCCACCTCACTTCGTTTCCTTCAGGTTGAAGTCTTTCGAATCCATCCTCTGACTTTGCTCTGATTCCATCTTGCAAGAGTAGCTTCGAATCGAGTGGGGAAGATATAGCGTGATTGATTCGAACGAGCATACGTTCGAATCCATGTACTTCGAATCCACTACTTCAAATCGACCAAGTCACAAGCAGCTAAGGACGTGGATTCGACCCAGTCAACTCGGCGAGAAAAGTGGATCGATTCGAGAGACGCGCGCCACGTCGACATCCTCACATACAAGCATATCGATTCGACCCTATCGAGTCGAAAGGGATCGATTCGAACGAAGCACATCAACCAGAAACGCAAACTTGAATCGATCATAACTTGAGATCTACAAGTCCAAATGCTATGAAATTTGGACAGTAGCTTGAGCACATGTTGAAGAATGTTCACGCCAAATTTCAGCTCGATCGGACAATTTATTGATCGATTCGAACCAAGGGTCGAATCGATCCCAAAGTGGGCCCAGATCTCCAGATTTCGGCCAGGTGGGTCCCCTCACGTACCAGAACTGGTCTCCCCTCAATTTAGGC
Source organism: Allium fistulosum (assembly GCA_030737815.1). Taxonomy (NCBI): domain Eukaryota; kingdom Viridiplantae; phylum Streptophyta; class Magnoliopsida; order Asparagales; family Amaryllidaceae; genus Allium; species Allium fistulosum. The sequence goes on along the minus strand of CM060901.1, from coordinate 534,688,808 downwards.
GAAATATCAGCCTCCTACACCTATAAATAGAGCCCCTGGTCATTCAGAAAAGAGGTCGGAGAATTCTAAGTACTGAAGAGCGCCCAGATTCTGCCAGATTTACTCCAGAACACCATTGCTTCCTTAGATTCAGATTGTAATCATATAATCAGTTGTACTATCTCAGAAGAAATTGTAATCATCAAGTAAACATCAATAAAATCATCAACTTCAGAGTGGACGTAGGCAAGATCGCCGAACCACTATAAATCTCGTGTTTCTGTTCATTATTTCTGAATTGTGATACCCTGTTTGCTTAGATTTGAGATTTGTGTGTGAATATTGTTGATTTATATTCATATACTGGTGCTTTCACAACATTCGGGGTTTGTGACCAATTTTGGCGCAAACACCTATGTCTAGAGCGTCATATCACTAACCATTTGAGTTAGTAGTCCTTGACAAATTGGATTTATCTAATTAGTTTAAATTTAAGATTGCATAATTAATTTAAATATATGAACTACAACGTAAAATATGAGAGAAAAAATGAGGTGGGTTTTGTATAACTTTAAATACAGCTATTTAAAGTTAAAACTGCATTTTTACACTGCAATGTATGATAAATTTATTAAGATAAATGAATTACAAAATAATTTTTCAGTATTATTTTACGTGATCTACATATTATAGTTAAATAAAAAATCAACTTTACCATTTTGGTTGGTACAATAACGGTATACACATTAAAATTTTCATTCTTTAGTGTTAATTTTATAAGTTAATTGAATTTATTTAAATAATTTAAATTTTAGATTATGTAATTAAACTAAATATATGAACTTAAATATAAAATGTTAGAAGATTTATAAATAATTTCATGAACTTTATTAATTTTTGTTTTTTTAAAACCCTACTTCAAAAAATAGAGCTGGAGAATTCGACTGGCCCACCACAACCGACCCTTCTTTTAAGCCGGTCCAACAAGGAGCATCAATCCCTCGGGTTTTTTAATTTACCTCTTCGAGGGATAACCCGTAACAACTTTGGTTTTGATGATTACCTATGAAATTAAATTATAACGGTGGTTATAGTTTAATAGAGAAAATAAAATAAATTGGAGATGAAAATTTGTTAAAATTATTTATTTGGAATAAACAATGAGTTTTGGTAAAATAAAATGGAATTATGTTGATTTGGTGATTAATTGAATTAAATAAAGAATTTAAATCAACATTAATTTGTTGAAATAAATAAATAATGTTGGAATAAAGTTTTAGAAACTTTGTTATGAGAATTTGTGATAAAAAATGAGCATTATATGGTTTTAATTTGATAAAATGCAATAATTTTGGAAATTATTGCCAAATGTTGACTTTTGTTATTTTTAATGAAGTATTTGAATTTAATATGTTACATATTGTAAATACAAGGTGGAAATTTGTTCTAAAATAATATTTAGATGTAAAAATATTTTTAACATGGTTTGTTAAGACAATATAAACAAGAGAAATGATTTTATGCAATTTTGATGTTAAAAATATTGTTTTATGTAATTATAGTATAAATTGAGCATTTAAATAAAAAATAAGGATATTTATGATGGAAATTGTTTTAATGGTTAAAATAACTTTTTGTATGTTGTAAAATATTTTTGTGAACATAAAAATATGTTTGTATGATTTTTATAAAGTTGAATTATGTAAATATAAGTTGTTTTGGTTAAAAATGTAAGTGTTTTAGTGTATTAAGTGATAATTAGTGAGATAAAATGATTATTCCTTTTCTTATTGGGTTTAAGCCCAGCAACAGTTTTAACAAAGAAGAAAGTTTCTTCTTCTCTGAACTGTACGTACAGTTAGTTCAGGAAATTGAAAACAAGGAAAACCCAAAACCCCCTTTTCTCTTAAAAACCTAGAATCCAAATCTCCAATTTCTCCAAATCCTTTGTTAAAATTAATCAATTTGAAGCTATTTATTTCATGTTCCTACAACTAAATCAAGACAAAATCTCCTATCATCCTCAAGTTTGCTCAAGCTTGCTCAATATTGTGCTAAGGTGAGTTTATAACTCACAAATTCTAGCTTAAATCAGGTTTGCTAGCTGATAAGTGTTGAATTTTGCTTACTGTAAACAAAAGTTGGATGCTTGAAAGTTTACAGTGAAAATATGTTCTAGAGTGCTTCTTGTGTTCATATATCTCTATTCTTGTCATGAATCCATGCCGGAATTTCTCTGGATTGTTATTTAGTGTAGTTGTTTGTGCATGCCAAATTTCATAGTCTAATTCAACTTGGAACTGCCTGAAATCTGTGCTCAAAAACTGGATCGAAGCAGGCAAAAATTGCCTGTAAGAATCGCGACCATCAGGTTGACCCAGTTCCTCTGGGGGTCGACCCAGACAATGCATAGGTCGACCTTAGGGTCGACCTAGGCAAAACAATGGTCGACCTATTGGTCGACCTGAGCTTGCGTATTTTTCCAAGCTTGTTTTCTTTTGTTCTGTTGTGTTCTTCAGCTTATACCGGTGACTTTTGCAACCAGTTTTTGTGATAGGTAAGCCAACATTTTGGTTGATCCGTACTCCGAATTGACGTGTTTTTGAGACGATTTCATATGCCGATTTTTGTCGTTTTTGGTGATTTCTGTTGTTTTCGAGCACGTGTTTTCTAAAACGATTTTGAAATGATTTTTGTGATAAAATAGCTTTCGAAATAAATATTTCACAATATTTATAATTATTTTTAAAAGCTATTAAAAATATATATTCTCTATAATAAAGAGAATTTCAAAGGTTTGTTTTCCAAACAATTCCAAAAATTGTTTTAAAAACTAGTTTTCTCGAAGCAAAGTATTTTCTATATAAAATACACATTTTTGCACTCTTCGAGCGAATGAGGAAGAGATTTAAACGATTTAGTAAAACATGTGGTATGGGACACATGCGTTTACTTTTTCGGTTAATTTCGAACTTGTTCGATTGAGGTCATATACGAGAATGAAATCAACTACCTTATAGTAAACGGTTAAGTGAGAACACGTTGTATGGGACACATTGTTGTCACTGATTTGGTTACTATCTGGAAGTTGGTGACACTTTATATTGGACCTTCGGGTTGATTGCCAATACTGGACCTTCGGGTCATTTGGGCTTTTTAGATGTTTGTCCTTCGGGATGTTTGTCCTTCGGGATGTTTGACCTTCGGGTCGTATTTGGATTTGTGATACAGTACTTGGTGGGCTTCGGCCATTTTAATAAGCATGTGCACCTTTTGTGATATTTCATGATTTATTTGTGATTTCCGAATGGTTTCGCCATTTCGGATTATTGGGCCTTTTGAGCCGTTTGAAGATTCATTGTATGGTGATTACATTTTGGAGTTTTGGACTCTTAACCGAGTTCTACTTATTGTGATTTGTGGTTCACCCTTTGGCGTTTATTTGATATTTGTGATTTCCTATTTAGGAGTTATGGTGTTGATGGATGTCATTATATTGGTTGTTGTTAATACCGATGATATGAGACGAATATTTGTGACTAATTGATGTTGTAGTTGAACTTGCCTCTTTCGAGAAACCCTCATATGATATTTTGGTAGTTGAGATGTATGTTTAGTGTTGCTTTTTCTCTTTTGAAAAGAAATATTATCATTTATCTCTATACTTCATCTACCATATACTAATCAGTTTATTTAAGCTAGATTGACCCGTGTATTTTATATACTCGGGTCAGACCGAGTTGTTTCGAGTTAGACACCTATTGTAGATTACCGCTATGCTGCTTCCGCTATGGATTTTCTTGCTTTCTTTTGATGCTAGTCATCTTTTGTGTAGTCTTGTTGTATTTTGTGAACTCTGATGTGTACTTATTTTTTTGACTCGATGTATATATTGTGGTCCATGTACCACCACTGTTGTATCACTATGTAGTGTACTATGATGTATCTGTATACATATGTGTGTGTGACTGTTGTTCTGTGATCTGCTGTGTTTGTTGTTGTTATATTTTGTTCTGATAGATCCGTTAGCCACCGTAGTTTTGTGTTAAACATTTATTGAGTATGTCGATCCACTAGAGAAAGGTAAAAGAAGAAGAAAATTAAAGCACCCAATTGACGTATTCAATACTTGTTAAGATGAAGCTTACGGATGGTCGGTCCTAACCAGCCATATTTTCTGCATTAACAGACAGTATTACTCTGTAATACTCTTTGTTAATGTGGGTCTCGAGGTGGGGCATCGCATAACCGCTCCATGTCTTAAGAGATGCACAACACAGGTTAATAGGACTAACCCGCGACCTCAGGGAACTTTGTTCCACGGTCGCTAGGCAGCCATGACCAACTGAGCTTTAAATGTACGTACCAAATTTAAAATGATAGGAAAAAATTAGTAAAATATATGTATAGTGATAAACTAAAAGATTTGAAAATAAAATATAAAAAAGAATTAAGTAGACAAGAGAAAACTTCTAAAACCAATAGGAGAGCTAGAAATTCTTTTGCTTTATTATTATTTAATAGATTTATGATAATGAATTTTTTAGTTTTATTAGGTTTAAAGTGCATGATCAGTGAAGTTATTATTTCATATTGTTGAAGATATATTGTGATGAATTGAGAAAAATTTTAATGTCAACTAAAATAAGTCAAAATATCGTACAAATATTAATGCAGATAGAATCAAGCGTAAAAAAATTTACCTTTTTATCATCATCAAAATTTTAATACGATAAAATTCTAATGCTTTATGTATTGATAAATTTACCATTACCAGTCAACTGTTTACCTGTTTATCGATATGTCAACGATCATTTTATCAACAATAACGGTAAAGTATCGATAATAATTTTTGACTTACCAATAGTATCGGTATGATAATGGTTTTCTCATATCGATAGTGGTTGTCATTACTATAACAGCCCATTTACTAGCAGAATTAAATGAGTTTACAAGCTAAATAAAACTAGAAAGTGCTAATAATAATATGAAGCAAGTGTATAGATGCGGGATTCAGATGTAAATAATGGGAGTTTTGAAAACAAAAACGGACGGTAAACAAAGCTAAAGAGTGGATGGTTAACAACCCGATTCTTTATGTAACTTAATAGTCAAAAACATCACTAGACACAAGCTAAATAAAATTTACAAGTGTTATCCCGCTTTTGTGAATAGCGACTCAACTACTAAAGAAGAAGCCACGACTCAGCACTCAACAAACAACAAGTTAATTACCCTGGATAATCCGAGCGACTTAACCATCTGCAGCCCCCAGCGACCTACGACATTCAACGAGCTAACATTGCTATGGCTGAGTAAAGATAGAGCGACCTAATAAGCTAATGACCTAACGACTTAACGAGTTAGAGCGGCAGCGACCTAACGAGTTAGAGCGGCAGCGACCTAGCAACTAAATGAAGACATGGCGACCTAATGAGTTAGCGACTTAACAAGCTAACGTGCTAAAGACAAAGCGACCTAACGACACGACCCAACAGACTCCAGAGTTAAGCCAACAGCCCCACTAGGTCGCAACACCTTAGGTCGCTGACGACCTACGACCCACGACCTACGACCTAACTCCAGTTTTCCCTATAAATACCCCGCCTACTCCATATTGAAAGGGGACTTTTTCTCCGGACTTTCCAGACTTTAATACGCCGACACTCTGTTGTTTTCTCGACTCCTTCTTCACTTGTTTCAACGAACTTTTGGGGGATGAGATCTAAATCATTCAACATGAAGATAGAGAGCATGTCTAGATCGATGTTCTAGCTACTCGTCTTAATTGTGTTGTAATCTACGTGTTTTAGTCGTGTTGTAATAAAAGAATGATGTGAAAAATTCCTTGTTCTAATTGTGTTGGAATGAGAGAGTGATTGTAAAGTTTGTAATCGAAGAGTGATTGTAAAGTTTGTAATCGAGTCAGTGATAGAAGATGTAAAGTGGACATAGGCTTGACTTTGAGCCGAACCACTATAAAAATTGCTGTCTTCTTTACTTTTTTCTGCGATTTTCTGTTTACTTTTAGTTCTCGTGCAAACGGGTGGTGCTTTCACTTCATTGCTACTTACACCGAGGTGTTGGCGTTCACAATTTTGAGCATTAACATTTTGGTGCTTTCACTGAGAATTGAACTCAGGAATTCTACTGCTTGGAAGTTGAGCTTGAAGGTTGAAGAGTTTAGATCTGGAGAACTATGACAAGGCAATTAAATAGACGACAAAGACCGGAAAGAAGTCAACACGAGGGGAGTCAAGAGGCTTCCCCAAGAGCGAATCAAACCTCAGTCTTCGTAACCAGGAATGAGATAGAGATAATGATGAGAAGACAAGAAGAAATGATCCATAATTTGTTTCAACAGATCGCGCAACTTGGAGCGCAAAATCATAAACCAGACAGAGCGGGACCATCAGAGGCAGCCCCTGAGCTAGGGGGCACACCCCAGGAGCATGTTGATCCAACCTTAGGCAGGATACCAACTGACACTAGGCCACTAAGATCTAGCAGAGGAACAGAAGTCCAGCCAGAAAGACAGATTACGAAATTCCCTCGTGAGCCCGGGGAGCAGGTCGAAGGCAATGAACGAGAACTACAGCTCAGTGATAATGATAGGTTAGCAGAGATGGTCAGACGTGCTATGAGAGGCGGATTGGAAATGTATAATGGGATGACAGACCCTGCAGTCCATCTGACAAAGTATATGAGGCATATGGAAGTGCTGGGGGCATCAGAGGAGGTCATGGCCCGGTGCTTTCCATTATACCTGGCAGATATTGCAGCATTATGGTTTAGACAACTTGAGAGTGAGTCTATTGGAACATGGAATGATTTGATTAAAAGGTTTATGAGACAATTCAGGGTCCACATTTCGAGGCCCAAGAATGTGATGAGTTTGGCGGCACTGAAGCAAAGAACTGGAGAATCTTTAAGAAGCTTTTTGACGTGGTTTAACGCGGCCGCGGCGTCGGTGGATCGACCAGATCCATCCATGGTTTTGATGGCAGCTGTATCGGGCATAGCTGATGGCACAGAGTTTAAAAATTCACTGACAAGAGGTCCCCCCATGGATCTAGAGGAGTTTTATCATGAGGCTGAAGGATTCTTACGATTAGAAGACGCAAATGCTGAAAGAGAAGAAGGAGAAGGGAAAGAAGTTTATGCACTCAAAGGCGGAAAACCTTTTGAAAAAGATTTTGACACAGACAAAGGAAAGCGGAAAGCGAAAGATAATGATGATAGGTCAAAGAGAGTGCGGAGGGAGCCGCGTTTCACCACTTATTCGGAATTGAATTGAAGTTTGAAACGAATTTACCAAGATACTAGAGAGCAAGTTTCTTATCGCAAACCAATGAGGAGGGATCCGACCAGCAATGAGAGAAAGTCAGACAAGTATTGCTTATTCCACGAGTTAAATGGTCATAACACAAATGATTGGAGACACTTGAAGGATGAAGTTGAATGGCAAACTTGGAATGGTCAACTATCACAGTATGTGAAAAGGAGAGCAACAACGATGGAGCGGGAACGACCACCACATGCATCCACTGATGACGCCTCAGGATCGAGACAACAACTTGTCATCGGTTGAATGGTGTAATGACGAATAAGTAGCAACCTCCACACCAACGCGATTAAGTCTTTTACACATGTACAGGACCGCGAACGATCCTCAGGCATGCTCTGATATGACTACTAATCGCATCGGTGTAGGTGTTTGCACTTTGACGTCTCTGTTTTGTTTTTGTTTTCCATTTTTCATGCTTGGACTTGATTCTGTTTGACACTTCTGCCAAAAACTTATTTTCAATGAAAAAATGCTACTTTTGACTCCATAGCGGCTAAGCCACTTACACATGTACGGGATCGCGAACGGTCCCTAGGCATGCTCTGAGTTGGTGATAAACCGTCGCAACAAACAATCCAGAAACTCACCTGAACGTGAAATCTGGTATTGATGATGCTAAGTCCCCCCCGGGCACATATAAACTCGACCACGAACGGTCATAACTCGCCTCGAACGGCACCCCTCACAACAAATGACTCGATCGCGAACGGTCATCATTTGTAGTCACACAAAAATGCTTGATCGCGAACGGTCGCATTCCACCACAAATGACTCGATCGCAAACGGTCGTCATTTGCAGTCACATAAAAATGCTTGATCGCGAACGATCGCATTCCACCTCAAATGGCTCGATCGCGAACGGTCATCATTTGAGGTCATACAAAAATGCTAGATCGCGAACGGTCGCATTCCACCTCAAATGGCTATATCGCAAACGGTCGTCATTTGAGGTCATATAAAACTGTTAAACTCTTTGCAGGTTGTACCACAGGTCATCAACAGGATATGAACATCCAGCTTATGGTATTACAAAACACACCTTCCTATCGCAAGGCATGTTTTGGGGGGCAAGTGTTATCCCGCTTTTGTGAATAGCGACTCAACTACTAAAGAAGAAGCCATGACTCAGCATTCAACAAAACAACAAGTTAATTACTCTGGATAATCCGAGCGACTTAACCATCTGCAGCCCCCAGCGACCTACGACCTATGGCATTCAACGAGCTAACATTGCTATGGCTGAGTAAAGATAGAGCGACCTAATAAGCTAATGACCTAACTACTTAACGACCTAGCAACTAAATGAAGACATGGCGACCTAATGAGTTAGCGACGTAACAAGCTAACGAGCTAAAGACAAAGCGACCTAACGACACGACCCAGCAGACTCCAGAGTTAAGCCAACAGCCCCACTAAGTCGCAACACCTTAGGTCGCTGACGACCCACGACCTACGACCTAACTCCAGTTTTCCCTATAAATGCCCCCCGCCTACTCCATATTGAAAGGGGACTTTTTCTTCGGACTTTCCAGACTTTAATACGCCGACACTCTGTTGTTTTCTCGACTCCTTCTTCACTTGTTTCAACGAACTTTTGGGGGATGAGATCTAAATCATTCAACATGAAGATAGAGAGCCTGTCTAGATCGATGTTCTAGCTACTCGTCTTAATCGTGTTGTAATCTACGTGTTTTAGTCGTGTTGTAATAAAAGAATGATGTGAAAAATTCCTTGTTCTAATTGTGTTGGAATGAGAGAGTGATTGTAAAGTTTGTAATCGAAGAGTGATTGTAAAGTTTGTAATCGAGTCAGTGATAGAAGATGTAAAGTGGACGTAGGCTTGACTTTGAGCCGAACCACTATAAAAATTGCTGTCTTCTTTACTTTTTTCTACGATTTTCTGTTTACTTTTAGTTCCCGTGCAAACGGGTGGTGCTTTCACTTCATTGCTACTTACACCGGGGTGTTAGCGTTCACAATTTTGAGCATTAACAACAAGCAAGTGGTTAACACTTAACACATTTATAGTAGTTTATGACTTAATGAAATTATGTGTATACGTATTATATACATATAAATAACTACAAACAGAAAACAAATCATAACATAACTTCAAAATTAAGCATCAAAATAACACAAACTAAACCACTATGTCGTGGGAACCCACCAACAACATTCATCAAAGTTCTAATATTTACATCTTATTGTGCACTTTGTACCTTCATTTATGCATCATATACCTCCTTGTCTGACTTTTTTGGCTGGAAAACACTTGAAGCCCAGACTACAAGGACAATTAGAATTTCTAGTTTTCCAACTTCTGAGTTCTTGTTGTAAGCTCATTATAAAAGTGTCTGTTTTGACTAGATTTCTAATCAACCTCGGAAGTAGTGACTAATTAAGATTTTTAGTGAAGGTTATTCACTAAAAACAATGTTAAAAATGTAAAATGAGAGGCAAATATGAGTAAAAATATGATGTAAGTAAACAATACATAATGTAAGTGGTTCAATATAGAATAATATACGTCCACTATGTCTTCTTATCATATTACTTTAAGAGTTTTTGAGTGCAAAAATTAAAATTAATGGTTTTTACAAAAACATAAAATGAACAAGAACCTAGCTTTCAAATAAAAAGATTTACATCCTGGTACAAGTGATCATGTTCTTCTATTTATAGCTATGGAGTTCATGTTTTGGAGTTCATGTTTTGGATGGATGTTCTTCTATTTATTCACTACAAACATTGTTAAAATGTGAAATAATAAGTAAATATAAGTGAAATATGGAGCAAGTAAACTAAACACAATGTAGAGTGATTTGATCTAAAAAAGATATATGTCCACTATGGCTTCATATTTTACTACTTTTGAGAATTTCTTATAAAAAGGAAGATTAATTACTTTTACAAAAGCATAAAACAAACAAAAATTTAGCAACCAAATAAAAAGAATTTCATCCTTGTACAACCGCATGAATTCTTCTATTTATAGCTATGGCTATCACGCTTTGGAGGCCTAGGATGGATGCGCTAGATGTCTAGCTTCTTTAGAGTCGCTGATTTAGATATACGGCCCAGATGCGACCAGCTCAGATGCTACGTTAGATGGAGCGGTCTAAATGTGTGTTAGGTGGCAGACCATACAGTGACATGCTTTCGTTAAAAGGTTAGTATGGTATAGAGAGTGGTTGTTGTAAAGACGCCTTTTGTCAGAGGAACAGTACAGCTTCATCATTTTTGTCAAAGGAACAGTATGGCTTCGTCGCTTCATTTTACAAAAGTGGTTGAGACCTTTGATTGACAATGTCTGCATAGGACAAGGCGAGTTGGGAAGGAATGATTGGATGGACAGAGCAGGTCACGGATAAAGCATGTCGACGGACAGCTCGGGGAGGTACCTGGAGGGAAGTTGGAGGGTATTTCCCAGCGAGGTCCGCAAACAGCCATGAGCTACAAGGACGAGAGCGAAGAGAAGGAAGCAGATGGACTTCGGAATGAAGTCCATGAAGTTTGTGGGGATGAACAACTATTTGGGTCGTGTAGGGTCTTGGTCGATGCTTGTTATACAAGCCTTTGTTGTTGGGCATCGGATGTGAGTTTATCTGTTGTAACAAAAATGTACAACAGCTTGGTGTTCTTATACTCCACTTTATTCTTTTCTTCGGTCCAAGTTGCAAGCTATCGGACGAAGGTATTTTCCGTCTTTTTTTTAATAAAGTTAGACCCTACTCATTTTCTCTTTATCAGCCACTCATTCGATGATTGGTAAGGTTTTAAGGAGATAGATGTCGTTGAAAAAACAAAACAACGACCAACAGTATATAAAATAAAAATAAAAATGTAATTACTAACTAGTTTCAAAGCCTAAACTATGATCTCAATTCTACCCTTAGTTATACTATTTTTGAAAGGTTAAATAAAATCCTAAAATTAAATCATAACCATTATTTTTAGTCTTTTATGTACAAAGTAAACATATTTTCAATATTAGGTTACTCGAGATTGCACTTTAATACACTGACAAATTAGAGAATTGTGGTTGGTTAACTGGTGAATTAGTTGACTTTTTATGCATTTTCACCATTTAGCTTTAAATCCAGAATAAATTGTTACCACTTTGTATTTGGAAAAAATATGTAACAAACTTAACTCTGACCACTTATTTTCACCATATTTACACATGAAATATGCATTCTTCCTGAGCAAGCATCAAAAGAATCTTCAATCTAACTTTGCTATAAACTTAATATTACCATTGGCAAATTCTATTTTTCCTACACTGATAATTTTTGAATTTTAATATGGACAAAATTGACCTCCTTTTTCATTGCAATGGTAACAAGTTTTTTCCTCTTAGACAACTCTAATAATAATCCTAAACAGATAAAAAATGACACTCAAACAAATTTCATAAGAATTAACAATGATCATGGATACCCCAATCGTCACCCCCTCCTCTTTTTTGACTCCCCTTCTCCATTAATTTAAACAATGCAAACTTCAAATATACTGATAATATTGAATGGAATCCAGGTAAATTTGTGTATAAGATAACTTATTTAAAAACTAAAATGATGATAATAAGGATAAATTTTCAAAATAAGCTAATTCAAAATAACTATTTAACAAAATATGCTGGTTTGCAAATTTATTATCAAAATATGCTAGTTTGAGCCTAGACAGCAGCCAGTTTGATCATTTATATAACTGTCGGATAATTAGCAACTTTGAGTATGCATTTTGTTTCATACTTTTTTATGTGCAATTATGAATTGTGCGCATATACAAATACATAAATACACATGCATAATTCATAGTTGCACATAAAAATGTGTAAAATAAAACATGCAACTCAATGTTGCTTATTGTCGGGCAGTTATAGAAATGCTGGATTGGCTGCTAATTGGGCTTAAATCAACCTATTTTGATAATAAGTTTGGAAACCAACATGTTCTGTAAAATAATTTCCTAGAGTGGTTTGTTTTAAACAATTGTACTAATGATAATTTACCTGATTTCAAAATTTAGGATTTAACAGTTTGGAGAAAGTGAAATCTAAACTAAAGGTACCGATGTAACTTTTATAAGTAGGTAGAAATTTGTCTTCATCCAGGTGTAGGTTTAGTGAAAAAATGGTGTATTTTTTTTATTGATTTAATTGTAAAATTAAATCTCTCATATCTTTTTTACAAAAAATATATTGTGTATGAATGAATTATCATAGATACTAAGGTTTCAACCAGGATACGACTTTTTAATGCTTCTTCTTCACAATAAGAAAGATATGTATGGAAAACCTTCACAGTAAGTTCATTAACTCTCTCCCATGTATGTACATGTATAACACACACACACGCATATTTATACATACATGTGTGTATACATATAAGTGTACATGTATGTATGTATAGGGGAGGGATCCAGATCCAGCAACATAACTAGATTATAGCTCTGATGGGCAGCCACTCACCCCAGAACTATGGACATAGCTAGTATATGAGTGTCAATGTATAATCGTAATCGGAATCTGGAGTTCAACTTCAGTAAAACTACAAGACTCGTTAGACAGAGAGATGTTGATAAGTGGAGTTTGGACTATAGAGTAATGGGAAAGAAAGTAGGAAGAGTGAGAATGTGTAGGGATAAGCTAGGATTTGGGCTTATAAAGGGAAAGCTGGTATGATTTTGAATTAGTTAGATGTGAATTTGTACAAAAGAATTTATGACAAAATACTATTTATTAAAATAAATGTTTTATAGTTCAAATGATTGATGATGATATTATAAAATACCTAGGTTTATGAGATGTTTATCCCAATGTAAATAACATTTCTGGTTACGTCACTATCTAGATCCTCTTTCATATACGTTCCCTCCCATCCTCCATCTTTTAGTGCAAATTTTTTTCAAAATAAAATAATTTTTTGTAAATATATTTATTCATTAGTGAGATTGTCTATGTAAAATTTTGAATCATTTTGAAACTTTTAGGGTCCGTTTGGTTTCATTTTGTATTTTGAGTTTTGTGTTTTCAATTTGCACTAAGAAATAGCAAGAAATAAGAAAAGAAGATTTATAATTCTTAGCCGTTGGGACGACCAACGGACAACGAAAGAATTGATTGTTCTTCGTGCTTTTGTTATCTCTCGAAACACGAAAAATAAAATAAACTTGTTTTCTATTTTATATGTTAATTTCATTTTTCAAAATTGTTTGTTTTTCAACTATACATACAACGGATGCGTTTTTGTATAGACGAAAACACAAAACTAAAAACGACAAGCCAAACGGGACCTTAACGTCTTCAAAATTGAAAGTTAATATGAAACATCGAAAACGTATATATTTTGCATAGATGATCTTGCTAACACATACAACTGTTTACTTTGTATCAAAAATAAAAAATTGGACTAAAAGATGGAGGGAGGAGGTACATGAAAGGGGGATATACGAAAGGAATAACATTAACTTGGAATATAAGGAGTGTCTTTGAGACAAAGCGGTGCAGAAGTAACTTACAGATGATGAAGGTTTTGTGAAAGTATCAGTAAGATTTGACTGAAGAAGAATAACTTCTTTACGTCCTACAAGAGAATCTTTACTGCTTCGCTCCAAGGGCTTTTCACCTAAGATTCTGCCACGACTCTCAGCTGTCAATTTTTGATTGGATGGTGTATCTTCATGCTTCTGGTAGGAGCCTTTCTGTTTGGCTTCCCATAACTTTCTTTGATAATATTCATGGCCATTTCCACCGCTAAGAAATGAGAATAATGGATTTGATTTATTCTTTTCTCTGGAGAGATCTTCAAATATTTTACCACAGCGAGCAACTAAAGTAGCAATTCCTTCGATTAGCAATTTTAAATTGTTGTTTTCTGGGGGAGGAACTTCTGAAGGAGGCGATTCAGCGAATTTGTCCATAATCCGAGATGTGAATTTATGAAATGGTTCAAATTTGGAGGGAATTACAGGAGGCTGAAATCTGGAAGAAAAAATGCAACCGCAAGAATTTGAGTTTGCACAATAGTAAAACATATTTACTAATGCAGAGCATAAAATAGCTTTGACGCATGACGTGCATCCATACCTTTCTAGATTGTAGTCAAAACTTGATGCTACTTTGAATCCAGTAAGAACACCCTTCTTTTTGTATTCAATATTTAGTTTATTTTTTGCTGTTTCTTTCGGAGTTTCCTCTTCTTCAATTTCCATATTCACATTATCAAATCCTGTATATACCAAAGAGATGAGAACATATGATATAGATGTTATGCATACTACCGAAAGTATGAATCATTTATCAGATGGGATAACTAAAATTAGTTATCCGGCATCTAGCATTAAAAAAAGAGTACAATTTGCAATCATCGGTTCATTTGTGTTTTTGAACATTTAGTAGCATTAAAAACATGAATGCTAACTAAATAAAATCATAAAATATATATGGCAAGAGCATAATATTGAAGAGTATAAGTCGGTTATCAGATAAGAACAGTTTTATCATCTTTGTATGATTTAAAACTGACACATTGTGATTTGCTCAGCAACTAGCATAAGAAAACTTCAATTACTGCTGTCCATGATCATTTATGTTAATAATTTCCACATAAATTAAGCCAATTTATAGGTTTTTTTCCTTCCTTTTATTACTGAAAAAAGAGTAATTTAAAATATTGCTTCATGAATCATTCTGCTCAAACTCCTCCTTCTAAGGACTTTAAATCCCAAAGCAACAACACCCACCAACCCCCCCCCCAGCCGCGATCCACCCCCTCAACAATTTAAAACAAAGATACCCATTTACGTTTCATTTGGTTGCAACTTTTTTGACTGATCTGCTTTAAGATGAAAATATAACGATTACCATTGGAATTTATTGGATCGAACGCTATTGTTTGTCTGCTCAAATAGTCAAAGATTTTATGCAAATGGTGTTCAGTGTTAACATTCATGTACAAAAGATTAAGAAACAACCCTCCGGTCCAATGGTCATAGTGGTAGAACAGCCTAATTAACTAGTTAAATCAAATCGCTAAATCAATAACACATGGAAGAAAACTGTCTGTGTCAAATCATTTCAATTATTTTGTTCAAATTGATGAAATAGAGAGTATTTTAATGATTTACAAAAGAATTAAAGGTCCTGATAAAAAAATAAGTTTCTTCCGGAGGACCATTCTCATGTCTTCTAGCACCATGTTACACAATTATGCTCTCTATTGGCTTTATAAGTGTGGACCAGTCGGCACGTGTGTGCATATGTGTGTGTGGGGGGGTATATAAACCAAGGTTTGAAATTCCAGTGTTCGGTTCGGCTATCTAAAATTTTCGAAATTCCGGTTCCATTTTGAAAATTTCATTTCCAGATATCGTTACTTTTTAAAGCTTTTTGGGTTACACTTGGCTCGTATATGGATTGCAAGATATGTAAACTACTTTGCAATTCAAATATGAATGTTATTTCGTATTTTTTTATTTATATCCCACTTAATTTGAATACATAGATGTGGTAGGTTAGTCTATTTTGAATAAAATTTCGCAGTCATAAATTTAAACATTTGGAACAAAAAAAATCCAATTCTTCAAGCAGGCCGTAACCTAAAATAGGCTCTAAGCCCAACATCTGAAACAATAAAAGTCTGCTCCATAACCCTAAATCCCAAAGCTGTGCTCAATTTTGAAACCCCAGATACCCATCTCATACAAATGGAACCATGGAAAAATGTGTCCGCTCAACAAAACAAAAGGAATTTGCTGCTGCTCTTTTCCATCATCAAATCATTTGCTCAAATACATATCTTCTTAGGTAATTCTAGATAAAGATTAAAAAAAAAATCTTTTCTCTGATGCGATTGCCCAAAACCAAAATTTTGGGGATATTCCAATCCGGTCAACCCGGAACCGGACCAAAATGGACGGGATTCCGGCGTACCGGCCAGAATAGCGAACAATGATTATAAACATGTATTTGTATACTTAAATGTACACGTTATGTGTATGTGTGTGTTTATGCCATAACCTACCGGATGAATATATATCCTCGTCTTCAATATCAAGTTCTTCAAGTGCACCAATACCAAAGCCTGGAGCATATTTTCCTGCTGGCATGTGAAAAAAATAGTAATCATGCAATATAAAAGCTGAATAAAATCAAATATCAACAAAAATAATACTCGGAAAGTTTGTACAGAATACAGGTGAAGGTTAGCATCTTACAGTTGGAACCTAAAATCTTGTTTCCGGCTGAGAAATCAGTTTTGCTCCTCTGGTCTTTACTTCTCATATCCCGTGACATTTTTCTTCCTAAAGGGAAAGCATAAAATCTCACAAATATGTCAAGGGAAAAAACTGATAATTTATCATAGTACCTCTGAATTCAGGAGCATGTTTGAAAGGATCGAAACCCAGGCCATGCAAGTCATGTTTTGGATTAAGTACGTATACCTGAGGCAAATGAAAATAACAAAACAATTACTCCTTCGATTAAATTAAAGAAAAATAGTATGGACAATAGTATGGGTAAAAGTGTATTAAAAACTTAAAATGGCATAGGAAATTGTACGAAGTATGTACAAGCTTTGCACTGAAATATGCTTGAGATGGATGCACGATGCAGAGTTAACGAAACTTTATTATCCTGTAGCGTTGATTATTAAGAGTGTCATCGCCAAGTTCACTCTTTATAATTTCTGCAGAACTCAAGAATCTGCTTACTAGATACTTAGATTATCTCATTACGAATTTACAATATTCTCTACATGTGCTCCATGCATTTATCAATAAAATAATTATATATATAGTCTGGGAATATAAAATGTTGCACGTAATGAGTCAAAGTGTCTAAATATAATATCATATTCAAGTTTTTGAGTATAGATAAAAAAAAGTATCACTAGAGCTGTCAGATGGCCCGATCCATTTACTCAACTCATTAACCTCTTGGTAAATGAGTCGGCTTGACACGTTTATGATCATTTACTAAAAGGATCACGCTCGTTTATTACCTTTATTAAAAGGGCAATAAATGAGTGATTCATTTATTTAAAATTTAAAATTTAGAAACATGAGATTTTAAAATCAATTTAGATTATTCAAATTTGAATATTGAAAATTCAAAAAATGAGTTTTTTAATTTAAATATTGAAAATTTGTACTAAAAGCACGAGGCAAAAGTCGATGTTTTTTCCGTTCAAACTATAGTAACTTCTTCATACTAACTCAGAATCAGGCAAGATCTTGACCAACGAACTCATATTTATATTACAAACAACGTGGAACGCTCGG
Organism: Allium fistulosum; assembly: GCA_030737815.1. Lineage (NCBI taxonomy): Eukaryota > Viridiplantae > Streptophyta > Magnoliopsida > Asparagales > Amaryllidaceae > Allium > Allium fistulosum. The sequence continues at coordinate 534,671,194 of CM060901.1, read as the reverse complement.
ATACTTCATATCACTGACTTACGTTATAGCTCTATATGATGACTAACCGTTGTACTTAGCAAATAACATGCTTCATTCTCATATTTATACTCCGACTCAAACAATGCTTCAATTATTCATTCGTCTCTAGATTCATTAGAAAGTCGTGCGAAAATCTATTTATAACAATTTGAATTCTGAAAATTTGTACTTGAACGATTAAGCAGAAATTGCTATTTATTGTTCAAACTATGAAAACTATTTTATACTAACTTGAAGTCAACGAGACTTTGACCAATGAAGCCATATCAACATTACGAACAATATGGAACACTCCAGTATTTCGTATTTTGAACGTATGATGTAGTTCCCCATGATACCTAACAGTTATACAGCACAAATAACAAACTACATCTATGTCTAAACTCTAATTCAAACAACACTTCAATGACTCATTCGTCTCTAAATATTGAATGGCCATGTGGAAATTTACCCATAACAAATTGAATTTCAAAATTTTAAATTCTGAAAGTTTGAATTTGAAATTTTCTGTTTATATTCAAATTTTAAATTTTACATTTTTACTTTTAATTTGAAAATTCAAAATTGAAAATCGAAAATATGAACATTTAAATTTTGATAAAATTCAAGATTTGAATTTGAAATTTTGATTATTTTATCAACTTAAAATTTGATTATTTTATCAACTTAAAAAAAAGCGAAATTTGAATTTTTTTACATATTTTTGATTAGTCAAATCTAATTTAAATCGTTAAATGTGTTAAGTGGGTAACAAAAATATTAAGTGGGCTGAATCAAGATTGAACCTTATACTAAATGGGTCAAATGGAATAGATCATAAATGAGTTGGGTTAAATTTTAACCCACCCTTTTAGACCCAACCCAACCCGTTTAACAAGTCTAGTTATCACTCAATCATAATACCACATAACCATAATAGGAGCGTCACTTTCAATAATTCTACTTAGTCTACGACAACTTTTTATTATTGGTTATCCATCATTAAACCACTCATTTTTACACATAAAGAGCCTATAAAATTGCCATCGACGAAAGGCTTGAGAAAACACGGGCTCTAAAAAAAGGAAGATTTCCATCTCATATAAATCATTCTAGCAGCCAAATATAAATGAGAAGAATAGAAAATGTAATCTTAGGCATTATGAACCAAGGTTTGAGAACTTCGCTTTGGATTTGATTTTTTGTAATTTTGATCCATTTCTGAAGTTTCGATTTTGATTTATGTTTCGCAATGCAAAATATAATCTTCAAAGAATTTAAATATAGCATACAACGCTATTGCATCCAAAATAAACTTAATAAAACTTGAATGAATTATATATTTTTATTATTGAAATTAGCTCAAACCCTATTCAAGTTAGGTGAAACCATAATTGAATTAACAAAACCTAATTAATCAACCTATATTAATTAATAAAACTACTCCAAACCCAAGCTTATCCCAACAAATAGTAGAACCCAGCCATACTCTAGGTTAATATGTTAAAATATATGTTCCCCTACTCAATTCATTAGTCGTTTCGCTTCGATCATTATCGTCATGACTCACCTTGTCGACTTAGGGAAAGAAAAATGCATTGTGGAAAAATTTTAAAAATCAATATTTGAAGCTCGAATACCAAAACCTCAAAAAAATGGTTAGGTAAGTTCTTAAAGTTGTTGATTTGAAAGTTAGATTTTTAAGGGATTTTCTTGCTTTTCCTTTTTGATTTACTATTTCTTCACATTTTGGGGTTACTAGATTTGGTTTTATGTTTAAAGTTGATTTCCCAAGAAAAAAGATTAATCAAAGAAAAAAGTTATTAATCATAATCGGAACCGGAATTCTTCCCACTTACATTTCGACCATGGCCAATACCGATCTGGTACAAGTACCGGATGGTACCTTGTACCTTGATATGAACACATATAAAGAAGACCAACCGCTACAGCGCAAGGAGAAAATATAACTTTTAAATTGAAGAAGAAAAATTAACATCGAAAGGAAGTACTAAAATGGTCTTAATACAATTAACCAAAAATATGGTCCAAAAAGGAAAATCATGGAGAATGAAACTTCATGCGGTGAACTCCAATCGTTCGGGGATAAGACCTGGATGAGGATGCTGGTATAAATCATTTTAGCTAACAAAAAGGTTATAAAGGGAAAAAATGTGTCAAGGTAACAAGTAGATGTAGTAAACGTAGTTTGTGTGTTCTATAGACCCAACATTTGATTATATTTATCATATAGGAACTCGGTATGCATTAAACGTATAGACAGCCGAATTAGTGTTGTAACGACCATATTTTTTTAACTGTTTTAAATTATAGGATTTGATATAATTATTGAATAAAAATGGTTAAAAATAAATTTAATGAACTATTACTGTAGTTATTGAATATGAATTTGAATAAAAATCTTGAAATAAACAATTTCGGAAATTTGAGAATTATTTATATTGAAATAAATTATGTATCGATGGTATTTATGATAAATAACTGAAGTTGAATAATAAATGTCAATTATTTAGTTAGAAATAAAATAATGTTGAAAACTAAAATTTATTTGAAATTTAATGATTTGTTAATATTGATTTATTGGATAATTTAATTTGTTTAAATTTAATATTGGAGATTATTTGAATAATTGAATTATGAATTTAATATGATTAAAAATGGTATAGGAAATTGATTCAAATTTTATTTAAATATGAATGAAGATTTTTAACATATAAAATTGGTTGTAAATGTGAATAATTGAAAATTGAAAATTTTATATTTTAATTAACGAGTAAAAATAGTCATTTTGGCAACTGTCTCGTATTTCGACGAAACCAGTTTCATCGAATCCGTAATAGTGAGTTATTGTAGGATTTCAAGTTTCGTAGCGATCGGACTTGTCGTTTGGCCGTGCGAGCTTGAAACGCGTAGAAATCAATTTAAGGAATTCGATAAAATAAATTGATTTTGAAAAGCTATCTTCCGCATACGATCGAACTCGCGACTAGTTTCATTGCGTTCGGAATGGGGGTAAAACATTATAAACACCAGACGGCACGCCTCGATTGGAGTTCGGAAAGTTTTGGACTTAACTATATAAATAGGGCACGCATATCGAGAAATATTATTATTTTATTTTCTGGAAACCCTAGAAAACATGGCCGCCTATTATAATTCCAACGGCCAGAAATCTTCCCCCTCCCCCTCCGATCTCCTTCATCTTTCATTGAATTGAAAAACTTTCAACATGAAAGTTGTAGATCTTGATCTCCTCTTCAAATCCATACGGTTGATTGCTGCTAATACGTCACGATTCGTCAGAATTCATGCCCAAAGGCGAGCGACGGCGGCTTTCGGGGGCGTTAAGGGTGGTCACACCACCACCGTTGGATGCGCTTGGATGGAGGCAGGGCGGCGGCGTGTCCGATTGGTCATGGATGCGAGCGTGGAGGCGGCGATAATTGGTTGTAGTAGAGGCGGCTACGTGCGTTCTTAGTGCGAGCTGTACATGATGGAGCTAGGTATCGTGAAGGTGATGACGTGTACTTTATTATTTTATTATTTATAATAATATATAGCTTCTAATATCAATATCTTTAGCACACGAGCTCAGATTCACGCGCGGTTTTCTCCGTTGCATTCGTGTCGAAATTCCGGACAACATGGATCTGGTTTGACTGCATTCTGAGACTATTTAAATTTGGATCTTTATTTGGATTTTAAATCGTCGATAAATAAAAGGTGAGTGTTTATACGCTCACAATTGACTGAAATAATCTTTATGTTAGCTAAATTTATATCGTGAAGCGATTTAAATTTATTGGTAGTTGTTTGATAAATTTAATTGACATTTAAATGGACATCTGAATTTAATTGACAGAATTTGAATTGACAATTAAATTGAATTAGGATTAAACTGTTAGTAAAATCCCTGATTATTGATAATTGGTTGATTGTTGTAATTTTTGACTGTTTGGATGATTGATTGAGATTGATGCTATTGATTGATATTTTGGATGATTTATTTGGATGTTTACTTATTTTGATATATCATGTTATCAGCATGTATATTATTTACAGTAATATAAAACTGTAAATTGGATTATTTCGAATAAATTAAGAAATGGGTTGAAATGATATATACCTATGGCATTTATTTTGGATTGAAATGATATATATTCATCCCTGAATTAAATTGGAATAACTGATTCACTTGGCCATAGGATAGAAAATTATATACGGACACCGGATTGGTTAAATTAAATGGTTTTAAAAATTTTGTTTTGAAATTTATTTAAATGATTTGATTTTAATAAATAAAAATCGAATTTATGAAAATTGTATTTTGGATTGAAATGATATATATCCATCCCTGAATTAAATTGGAATAACTGATTCACTTGGCCATAGGATAGAAAATTATATACGGACACCGGATTGGTTAAATTAAATGGTTTTAAAAATTTTGTTTTGAAATTTATTTAAATGATTTGATTTTAATAAATAAAAATCGAATTTATGGAAATTGTATTATTTTCGAACTTGAGCTCGGAATGTTGGAATTTAAAATTGATAACAAGAATTGTTTAAATAATCGAAGTTGAGATTTTTAAATTATAATCGAAATATGATTTGAATTTCAGAAATTGATCTGTTTTAAGGAATTGGACTTTTATTCAAACTTTGAATTTTGCTAAGTAAATGTGACAAAACGATATTTCAAAATGGAGTTCGAAATTTAATTATATTTGAAGATTTGGTTTTTAAATTGGATATTGAAGGAAAATTTGATTTAAGTGTTTTAAATCGATATTTTGAAAATCGAACTCGGTATTGATATAAATCGAAGGGTTTTAATTTGGAATTTAAATTAATTTGGAATTGGAGTTTAAATTAATTTGGAATTGGAATTGAAATAAATTTGGAATCAAAGTAAAATTCGACTTGAAATCGGAATTGAATCGATTAAATCGAAATGGAAATTAGAACTGATTTGAAATTGAAAATTTGAAAAGTGAACCTGTTTGACTTTGAAACTATTTTTAAATGAATTATTTTAGTATAAACGGTTTAAAATCTATATTCTTCAAATATTCAAATTATTTTGATTTTCCAAACTATTTTACTATATAAACTATTTTTATTACTCAAACTATTTTCTATTAAACTATGTTAACTATTAATTATTTTAAAACTATTTAACATATTTTCTAAAATTCAAACTGGTCAAAAGGGTGAAATGTTTATATTTAATCTTGGATTTAAATGCGAATTGGGTTAAAGTGAAGTATAACCAAAATTATAATTCAAATCAAATTTTGAAGTGAAATCGATATATCGAACTGAATGACATTTTGAAGTAAAATATGATTTTTGAAGCGAGTATGATGATTTCAAAATGAATTTGATTTTTTTTGAAGCGAGTATGATTATTTCGAACTGGATTTGATTTTGAAGCGAATATGATATTTTGATATCAAATATGAATAGTTTTCGAAATGTAAAAGAACTAACCGGTGTGTAAAATGATGTTTGGTTGTTAAAGAGACATGGGCCTCTTATTGGCATACTCTCTGTCAATATTGAAACCACTTTGACAACTGTGTACGCGGTGGATGATATTCAGAATATAATGGTTGAATTGGTGAACGTTTACTAGAATGAAGTAAGAGAACGTTGATGGATAGCCTTAACACTTGTGTCATAATTAAAATGACTAAAACAGGAGCCTATGTCTAGCTAATGAGGTTAGCTACCTCTAGCAACGTTGATTACTCGTATTACTATCGTGATTTTTATACTCGATGGGTGCACCCTTTTGTTCGGATTGATTGTCGCGGTCGGCCACGAATGGGTTACGACCCGCTAGAAAGGGTAAACTGTAGAATTCTACCTTGGGTATTGCCTCACGTACCTTGTCATATTTATCCTTATGCGATCCCATTACGATTTTGATTTACCTATAAAAATGTGTCAAGGTGGATCAATGTAAAACCTTAACGCTATTTTGATATTTATTTTACTGATATACATTATCTATTATAGTGTATACTACTATATATAAATAGTTTAACGGATCCTTAGAAGATGGAAAATCACATAACATCTCTTAAGTTATTGCACGCACGTTATACACTGGATAGGAGATGTAAAATCCCGTAAACATCTCTGAAGCTGTTACACTCTTATTGATATTAATTTGACTTACATAAGAGTATTTTAGTCTTGACTCGAGTGATTTGTCTTTTCATTACGCTCGGATCAGTTCTGAGTTTTCAGCGTATTGAAGATTATTCTCCGGAGGACGAAGATGAAGATTTGGTATATTACTATTATTATTATGGGGATTTTAGGCTCAAGGAAAAAGTTGTAGAAAAATTTAGTTTTAGGGACAAGAAGTTTGCTTTTTAGGCTGAAGGACACTTTTTAGTGTAAATCACAGAATGATAGTTGTAACTATCATTTTCTGTTTACACTAGAAAGTGTCCTTCGGACTAAAAAGCAAACCTGCTGTCCCTGAGACTAAATTTTTTCACAACTTCTTCCCTTCCCTGTGCCTATTTTCCTATATTATTATCTCCTGCATCATGCTATTCTGCTGTATTGATTATTTATCCCTAATGTGTATATATAACTCTGATAAATGTGTGTAGATTATAATTAAATGTTTAGTAAACAGCTTCATGAACTGTTTATTTGATTATTATATTTTATCGTTCCGCTGTGAGATTCTTAGTTTGTTTTCTTCTTCTTTTTTTATTTTTCTTAATTAACCCAATTGATTATCTACGTTCCGGATTGTTTAAGTTTGACATGTGTGGATTATTGTCGATTTAAACCTTCCGAAATGTGGGTCGTCACAAGTGTGTTCAATAAAGTCTGTTCATCAACTCACACTGAAGTACGTGTATGCTCTTTGTACACACCAGTCATTGCTCCTACCGATTGAATGGTCATATGAAGTGTTTATATGATGGCTGATTATTCAAAAAAAAACAAATAAAAGAAACGTACAGACAGAGCGCACAGAGATATTTAAGACAAAATGAGAAAAACGAGGCCCAATTGTTAAAAACAAAACCATAGACTATATAGTTTCTCTTGGATATAAAGAAAAGAAAAGGAGATGGGAAAAGAAAAAGGATATGTTCATCAGGTACCTTATATAGTATGCAATGGCATCAGATTAAATCTGTTAATTCAAAGGTTATATTAGTAAAATTTAACCCTATTTCAATTTGCAATAAAAATTACTAATGTTCATCAATATCGATTTGAACTTGAAAAAATGTTCAACTAATTAGAACTATCGCCCATTTTTAATAAATAAATGGATGTGCAAAGAATGGCATTTGATTATTTTGAAACTGAACTTTTCACTAATATCATGACATCCAATATCATGAATGTCTAAAAAAATGGTAGTCAAGACAAATTACCGTATACTTGGAATTAGGCTAGCAACCTTACATCAACTTCTTTGGCAGTAAAATACTTTGATTGACTTTAGAATGCACAATTTAACATTTAAAATATAATTTAAAGGACTAAAAGTAACACATCATGTTATATATGTATTGCATGTCGAGGAGACTGTTTTTTCAGTTTTTCATCTAACATGATGAATCATGATTATGGTCGAGATGCAAAGCTGGATATGGTATCCAGCCTTTTATATCTACCCATTTCATCATTATTATGCAAAATGAAGTCATATCCTTGCTTGCATGTTAGGTTTATCAAGCAAAAAATGTAGTTCTGAGTTGACTTTAAAGATCCACGTGATTTTGAGAGCACAGTTTATTTTTAAATGTAATCGTATGGACTTAGACGAATAATAAATGGCTGTGAATGAGCAATTTTATCATTAAAAAAAATAAATAAGTTGCTTACAGGAACGATCTGTGAAATATACTTCTCATCTTTCTCAACCACGTCATTAAGGTCGTTTGCGCCAATCTCAATCTGAGAAGACTCTGTATTTCCTTCATTTCCAGAAAAAGCAAGAAAAGCTTTTCTTGCTTCTCTTCTTGCATCTGGGTATTAATATTATTAACAATCAAATAAATCGTTTGCAAGCATCACAAATACGACAACTAAGCATAACTGAATAAAATTTGCTATATGAATTATGCAGCCGCATACTGTATTTGTTCCTGAAAAAAACAGTAATGTGCCACATGAAAAAACAATTACGCATCACATGAACAAGTAATTATACATTCCATCTTTGTAACTTTTAAGAATCGACTTTCATTTGTTTTTTTATTTCTTTTTTTTAGAATCATCCTCGACAATTTTAAATAGCAGTAATACTAATCATTACAACCCTTGCATAAAAGAACAAGTAAATATTACAGAGAAACGTTTGTATGTTTCCTACAGGACACAATACAATCAAAAATATTAACGGTTGTGATATCAACAAAAAATTCCGTCCGACCATATAACTCTCATAATGTCCCTATGTTTCGAGTACCGGTTTTCTATTTTCACTATTTTGCTATATAAGAAGTTTAATCCATGACCATATTTATTCTTTTTGGGAATTTATTTGGACAATGAAAATAGAAAAAGGTTTAATAGGATAATTTTGCTAAGGGAACAACAAATCATCGATTCTCCCATTATAAAATTAATGTGAAATTGCCAATTGTTGACACCAAAAATGGCACCAACACCCAAATATCATATGAAGTATAGAGATCTATCAGAGAATAACAGAAAATAGCATAAAAGTATAAAACGCACGGGAAATTTTATAGTGGTTCGGCAATTGTTGACATCAAAAATGACACAACACCAAATATCAGATGAAGTATAGAAATCTAACAGAAAATAACAGAAAAGTAAAGAACACACGGAAAATTTTATGGTGGTTCGGCAATTGTTGACATCAAAAATGACACAACACCAAATATCAGATGAAGTATAGAGATCTAATAGAAAATAACAGAAAGAAAATAACGCACAAGAATTTTTATAGTAATTCGGCAATCTCTTACCTATGTCCACTTTAATCTTTGTTAGTAGTCGTTTTATCTTCGGATTACAACTACTTTTATCAGATCTGATTACAATCTAATATTGGCATATATTCCTCTTGTTGTTGTGCACCTGCATTCTGTCTTGCGTTCCTGGCTCCGGTATCGTCTGTTCTCAGCATCCTAGCTTGCCCTAAGTTCAATCCAACATTGCCCTCGAGTATATCCTCTCAGTGCCGAGAGGATTGGGGTCAACATCGAGTGGTCTTGATTGTGGGGATATTGTTCCAGTTTGTTTCGCTACAAGTCCATATGTTCCTGTGTTTGTTCCTAGTCATTGATCCTGAGTTCCAACAGCTTCCGCTATTCCTTGTTGTCTCATCCTTCGAAAAAATTCTTTCTAGCATCTTCTGTTACCGAGTCATTATCTCATCTTGCATCTCCTTCACCATCTTCTCCATCTCCTCTCTGGTCACGTAGATGGATTGATTGGAATTTGAGGACACCTCCTGGTTGTCCCATGCTTTGGTTGACTTCCTTCAATTTTAGATCAGTGTTAGGCCTCTTCATCTTCTCCAAACTCCAAATCCAAACTTTAGGTTGTGAAATCTAGCTCTCTCGGTGAAAACATCAAAAATGTCGATGTCAAAAGTGACACCAACACTCAAATATCAGATGAAGTATAGAGATATAGCAGAGAATAGCAGAAAAATAAAGAACACACAGGAACTTTATAGTGGTTCGATAATCTCTGAACTACGTCCACTTTAATCTTTGTTATTAGTCGTTTTCTCTCCATATTACAACTAATTTTATCAAATCTGACCACAATCCAGTGGATCTCAGACTTACAATGGAGTTTCTAAAGTATCTTTGGGAAAGGAGATAAGAGTGAAGAAAATACAGTGTGTGAATCCCTCCTTCAATTGCTATAGGGGTATTTATTGAGAAACTCGTCAGTCGACTAAGGAGCCCACATAGAATAACGTCCAGATGCAACTCCAAGTGTACAGAAGGGAACACGTCGGTCCAATCTTCAACAAAAGCCTCTTGGTACCGTGAGGTTCCTCTCGGTACAGAGAGGCTTGTTCTGGTGAAAACTTATTTTCACCTGCTTAGTTTTTCTATCTTGTTTCAAACTCTTCTTCATGAAGATCCAGCTCCATCTAATGATTCATCCGATATCGCTTGTCTTATCCTTGCTTTCAGTGCTTTCTTCTTCGAAATCCTTAGCGTTGCCCATCTATCTTCTGGAAAAAGCACTTGAACACGATTGCTTGAAATAGTACTTGGAGTATAAGGAGATTGAGAAGTGAGAAGTGTCAAGTGGAAGACAAACCACTTAGCCCCAATTTCCATCAAACTTCTTGAAGCCAATCTTTTAGCCTTTCCAAGCGTATTTCCAAGATCATGACTCTTCTAGTCTTCATTTTGGCCTTTAAGTTCAGTTGAAATCGGCTTGGTAAAAAAGCGGGTTAACACCAATCGATTATTTTATAATTATAATTCTTCTTCCATCTTTCAAGTGATTTCATACTTCTCCAAAACAAAAACGTTCTCTTGAACTTCAAAAACCTAAAACTAATTTACTTATAAAAAATTAAGATTATGGACGAGTCAATCTTAGTTTTAATTTCCATTATTATTTTTATAGTAATAGTGATATTTTATTTAAGTAGAGCACTCACTTTGATGTCCCGGGAGTTCAAACCCATGACTTCTAGAACCTCAGCCTAGAACGTCGTATCATTTACTACTTGAGCCATTTGTCTTTGACCAATCCATTATTTTAATCTCCACATAAATCTTTATCATCGCTTTCCTTCTATTTAAGATTCTATTATTGTTATTTTAATATAAAGTGAGATCTGAAGTGAAATAGTACTATGATACTTATGTTTGGATTTAACCTTGATTTAATTATTATTAAAGCGGTTATTATTAATATTTATTACATCAAACACCCATATAAGGTTTATTAAAGTGAATAGCATTTATGTTTGAAGCACTTAATTATCATATGCATCATAACTTTCGATTCTATTTTTCCCTTTTTTTGCATATTCAATTGTATAGTAGTATTTGTATATTCGCGTATGTTTCGTTTCATTTCTCTTTCGGTTCTCAAGTACGAATAATGGTTTTCATATTTCAACATAATGTAATTTGACTTTTCTATTTGTATTTTGATTTATTTGGGTATCATTTGTATTGATGATCTTCAATTCTAATTCGCGAAGGATACACTATGAGATAACCATGCTTACCTTGAAGTTTGATAGGTGTGGGGTTGATATTTGTGAATATATGTTCCAATAATAAAGAATTTATGCTTGAGTGTATTAGATCTTATATGCTTGATATTGTTTTACAAAAAAATCATTTATCTATTCTCTTACCCAAGAAGTTCAATCTTTGACCATTTATATCATTCGGAAATTGTTAAAGAAATGAGCTATTTGGATAAGAGGGGTAAAAAATAGTTTTTATTTAATTAGATATTTTTGCCAAGGGAAGAATCAAATCGTTAATTCTTCCATTATGAAATAAATGCAAATTACCAATTGAATATTCCATAATTATATTTCTTCCTCTCCTCCTTCATGTACTTTTATACTTCTACAAAACAAAACAAAAATTCTCTTTAACCTCAAAAACATGAAACTCTAATTTCCTAATATAAAAATTGTTAAAATTAAGATTATGAAAGAGTGCCCATCTCAGTTTGAATCTCCATTATCTTAACCTCCATCTAAATCTTTGTCATCGCTTTCTTTCTATTTAAGATTGTAATAATATACATTGATGAGTGAGATTTGAAGCGAAATAATACATTTGAATATTAATAAGGTACTTAGGTGGTGGTATATAGTTACACTTCAAGTCTTAGGTAGTATATAATATACTACAAGTCAACATGTTCGATGGTTCAAATCACGCACTAAGCAGAATTTGAATTTGTGACCTCGTATACCAAAGCCAGAGCGCCAAACCATCAGGACGGTGGTATTGGATAATATGTTTGAATATTGGTTTAATGTTGGTTTAATTATTATTATTAAAGTGGTTATTATCAGTATTTATTACATCAAACACCTATATAATATTCATTAAAGTGAAAAGTATTTATGTTTAAAGTACCAAATTATCACATGTATCATAATTAAAAAAACAAAGGAGAAATCACAAAAACCAAATAGAAAGACAATGTAAAAGGTATTTTTGGAATGAGGATAATTCAAAATAAGAAATCATGTATTAAATGAATATTTTTTCCATTACACATTTTTACTTTTCTTACAATTCTCCATTTATCATTTGTTTCCATTATCCAACTCATTTCTCCTTTAACAATTTCCTAGCATATTAAATCTGTATGCGACGTATGTTCTCTTATAACATTCTTAACTTCATCCACCATACTCCTTGCATTCATTATACATTTATAATCTAACAACAGTTCTCTTCTCTAATCCAAGTTTTTAATACAATGCTACTTCCTCAATTTTTTCCATCTTCACTTTCTTCTCTATCATGTTTTATATTTTCTCAATTTTATCTTTCATGTTTCCAATTTAATATTTATAATTCGGTTCAAAAAAATTCTATTCTTGGTCTAAATCGAATTAGGGATGTTTTTTCCAAATTAGTTTTTCAATCTAAATATAATTTAATTTAATTATTCACATTTGTATTCACCTGAGTCTTTTTATGATTTCATTATTATGCAGCAACAATGTTTTCTACATGGTGTTTTTTAGGTTATGGTTTTTATGGAATAAATGTCCAAAAACCACCATAAAGTGGTTTATTAGATCGATTCAACACAATTTAAAGATTTGATCTTCATTTTATGAAATTTGTTGTTTTTCTTCTAGATTTCTGATTTCAAATCTTGTTTCGAGTTTTGCGTTTGAAACTCTATTTTCTTGTTCTTTTTGTTTCGATCGGTATTAACTATGAATTTGGTTTCCATCATTTATTTTGCAGATTATTACCAGATTAAATAATACATAAATACTATAGAATACTTGTTTATTCTACAAAATCGACCACGTGTGAAGTTGTAAAAAAAATTCACTCATAATTTGTATCAAATTTGAGTTCCCTTTTTTAAGGTTATTTCGATTATGAATATGGTTACCTTCATTTATTTTGTAGGGCATTATTGGTTTATCAATAATAGATACCAAAGATTCTCCAATTGTTCTAAATTATACGTTGGTGGAAAAGTTTGTGCTTCCATTCTCGGACATAAACATAAACATATAAAAAATCAAGTTGGACGAAAAAGATTATATCTGAAGCAAAATATTATTCTAACAATAAACCTTCATACTATATTTTGGAAAAATGTATAAATGTACAAGTAGCGCTTTTGTTCCAACTACGTAAGAAACTTTAATATATATATATATATATATATATATATATATATAGTTTAGTTTTAAATGTGTTCTGTAAATTTGTTTCTCTTTTAATGTTTTATGTAGCCTAGGTCAACCTAAACTTTAATTAGAGATGTGGTAATTTATAATTTTTACAAGTAAACTAACCTAGGAAAGATCATATAAATGCAACAGATAAAAGGAATTAACCAGAAGGAATTAATTGTTAATTCGGTTTATTTTGAATTCAAATTAATTAAAGCATTAACTACAATAAATTCATCTTAACTGAAATTCAATTTATTGACGCAGTGGATCCAATCAACCAAATAATTAATTTTAACTAATTAATTCATTTTCACTAATTCCTTTTTTACCAATAGCAATTTGAATTTATTGCTAATTCCAACTCTATAAAGAACATGCAATGTTAATTATTATGTAGATTTAACAAATGCATCCATACTGTAAGAAGTATATGTATAACGAAGAAGTTGCGATATGAACTCATTGCATGTTCTTAACAAGTAAATTTTTATTCTTTAATAAATTTGGCAGAAGAATAAATAAATATTTGTAGATATATTTTTTTCTTAAAAAAACTTACCAAAAATTGTTAGGATAATACTTTGTATGCTTTGATGTAGCATTATATTTTATATATTTCTTTATGCTTGAAAGGAAATATCATGTAGTCTATATATTATAGTACACGATTATCATTTTAGTCTTACATACATAACAATCATATTGAGTTATATATATTATATTGTGCTGATATTTGATACACAAAAAAAATATTACAAGCATTTGTATCGATGTTGGATTGATGCTTCAAAGGCCAATGTTCAATTTGAACATCTAAGAAAACACATGGTCAATGGTTGGAGTTATGTCATTATGCAAAGAGTAAAAAAAATAAAGGCCGATTGCATGATAAAAGACAATATGAAAGTGAGAAATTAATGAATAAACCATCAAATTTAAACCAATGATAATGTTTAAATGCAGAGTTACATGTGAGATAAAGTTGGTTTGCTGAAGGAGTGGTATGAAAGATGTTTTCATATAGTTCATTTTAGAAAGAAATTTGAAATATATAAAACTTTTAATGAACATACTCAATGTGCAAGTTTTATTTTTGCTAATTGTTGAGAGAGAGAAAACATGATTTACTTCCAAGTAAATCATAGTCCCTCTGAATTTTAGTTCATAATAAAACGAATCAACATTGACAACTTCTTGCATTCTCTAAAACCATTATTCTACAGCATACCACCCCTAATGTAATTATTTGTTACTTCTGTGCATAGGTACCTATTTCATAAAATATTGTCTTGTCTTATTATGTAGCCAACTACAATAAATCTATTCCAATAACAATAATAATAACCACCATCTTTTTCAGTTGTTCGTTTCGTTGGTTGCACTAATATTATGATCATCTTCAATGAAATGTCACCCAAAGTATTTTTATGTGTTCACGAGTATTTTGTGTTACGTTAATATATTATTTCGCTTTGAATTACGTTAATTGACGTATTGTTTAAGTTATTATGTTTGCATAAATACTTAAAGTGGTGTGAAGAATTATTTAGTTGTTCAGAAAAATAGACTATATAATGTTTATATTCTATGTGTATTTCTCACGTCATATTATCATGTACGTATTGGAAAATACGATGTTTCAAAATTACTATAATATTTTCCAAACCATTTAACATCGAATAACATTAAAATATGTACAAATAAAAATTTTGAATGTCGTTTGTTTGAAGCAAATCTGGATTAATTCACTTTTAGCGCAATTTCTCTACGCTAGGTTTATAACATCGAATAACATTAAAATATGTACAAATAAAAATTTTGAATGTCGTTTGTTTGAAGCAAATCTGGATTAATTCACTTTTAGCGCAATTTCTCTACGCTAGGTTTATAAAACTATTATCACACCAAACTCTATACATTTAAATTGATATGTTAAATAAACAATAAATCTTTAAAGGGGATTTTCACTTCAAGGGCTTATTTGTGCAGGTAATAAGTTTTAAGGACACTATTTCTAAAAAATTAGTTTTAAGGACATTTTACAAGAAAAAGATAAAAGAATTTATCATTTTCAGTTATACAGAAATAATGATAAAAAGATTTATCATTTTCCTGTATAACTTAAAAAGATAAATGAATTTATCATTATCCTGTAAATTGTCCTTAAAACTAATTATTTACAAATGTTGTCCTTAAAACTTATTACCCTGAAAATAGAAGCCCTTCAACATAATTTCCACATCTTTAAACTTATGCGGCTCACATGCAAAAATTAATAGGTATGGTCAGTGATGTAATGTTTATCAAGTTTGGAATATCAATAGTTGAATTTGACATTTGCTAAATAAATCTATTGTGCTTTGAAAAAAATTGTTATATTTTGTTTGCTTCATGGTTACTTAAGCGGATTTATCAGCAAACATTTGTCTATAGCATTCAAGAAAAACTGATGTAAAAAAATACAATTTAAAAACAAAGGCTTTTATCTTCATTCAACTAAAAAATATAAAAACGCACCACTAAGTAAATTATGTTTTAAACCCCGTGTGCCTAGCACGGGTTCGCACTAGTATGAAACTAAAATGCAACTTCTTAGAACACATTTGAATTTTATGAACGGTTGTCTTCCAAAACTTAACAATTCATAATTCTTTAAAGATTGTTTCAATGAACTTTGGAAGTAAAATTAGCAACCAATAATAACTTAATTATAGTTTACCAAATAATCTTAGTTTATCCACATGGAGTGTTTAGACTCCCATTCCATGCATTCTTCAAATACTCTACAATGTTATGCATCGTGGTTTGGATCAAAATATAGCATAGAAAGATCAAGAGGATAACAACCTATTTATATAGCCAAAATTTATTTTGTAAGGAAGATGGCAAGATGCATAACAGTATCAAAAAATATTAAACATAACAATAGCGCTCCAAGGGTCGAAAAAAACAAGGGAACGAGAGTGGTAGAATATGATAATTCAAAATAAATATCAATCATTTCATTGGTTGATTTATGCTACCCTAAGTGACCAAACCTGGGAGCTGAACAATACAAAATTACTGTATTAATTTGTTTATATTAAGAATTATGCATTTTCGCCTATGAAATGTTATCATGCCTTTTAATAATTTATAGGTTATTAGAAAGTAGTTTGGTTCAGCGGTAGAAAGCTACCATTTAAAAATTGTATAGCCAACAAACAAGTATTTGATTTCCAAGACGAGAGATGGCAGAAAAATTAATCTGTATACCTAACAAGGGTTACAGTAACTATAGCATGTTGAAAGAAAAATGAGAGATGGGGCATACGAGTACAACTAACATTATTACCATGCAATGAATCTGTATGCACTTCCTTAATTGTACGGCCATGGCGCCAACCCATTTTGGTAAGCAACTTGATGCCTGTGTAGAAGATTCAAAATTAATAAAACAAAGAGTGTTAATATATATTTGGATAAGGAATTCAAAGTGTGTAACGTGTATTCCTAAAGAGAAAAAGAGAGACCGATTGAGTTTGCAGCAGGAAGAACAAGTTCATCAGGTACAGGTCCAGGGATCGCTGATGGTCTGAGATTCGGAGAAAACATCATGGCATGTAAATTTGGAGGAAAAAATAAATGAATTTGAAATTTACATTATTTGCTGGACAAAAGAAAAACAAGTAAACCATAGAACCTAATAAATTTACGTTGAAAAGAAAATCAATAGAAGCCAGATCACATGTGAAGATTGGATAAATAGCTATCTTTTTAAGCATGAATGGAGTAATAATCCACACACACACACATGTATATGTATGTGTATGTGTATATGTATGCGTATGTATGGTATAGATGTATGTGTGTGTGATGACTAGAAAGAAACAAGTATTGATGCACTCCGCTCACATGCATACCTATTTTGTTGCTCGATTTCGGCTTGTTTACGAGCTACTTCTGCTGCAGTAAAGCCAAAAGTATCAAACTCTGAAGATGTCTCCAATGCATAACCCCCCATATCCTAAGTTAAAACCAAAAAAATTATAATCATGACCAAATACTCAAATTTATAACTTAATTTATCAATTTAAAACAAAAGGTGGCAACCTTTATATCTTCGTCATCTATGAAGCTGTGAATGCTCTGACTTCTTGCCTTGGCCCTATTGGTACGTGATGAAGTAAATGTTTCGGGAGTCCATCCTGCATATTTTTATCTTTTTGGTTAATAAACCAACTATATTATAATCTGACTCATCGGGAAACACTAGTTTACAACTACGAAATAACAACCTACCCTCTTTCGACCCAGCAGTGTTATAATATCCAGCAGAAAATCCACCAGTGAATGCACCGTGGAATCTTCTACGACCTTCCATATCTGTTACCTGAAATTATATACAAATTTATATTTGAACTAGTTAATTAACAAATAAAAATGTCTAAAAGTTAATTCAATGAACTGAATTTGAAAAGAACAGAAGAAACCTCCTGTTTCCAAACGGGAAGAGATCGAAGCTGGCCAGCATCGCTAATGGATTTCCGCTTTCGAGAAGATGTATCCTCCTCGCGCTCGATTGGTGTTCCATAATATACGAAGTCTTCTTCATCTTCCGCCATTTATTTATTTATTTTAGCTTGCTTATGAAGCTCAAAATTGAACCGAGGAGGAAATTTGTGGTGAAAGAAAATGCAGACAGTGCTGAAAGGCTGAATCAAACAATAGTTCGTAAGATACATAACCAAATCCCTTTTCGCTATCTTATGAAAAGTGGTAAACTCAGTAAACAGAGGCAAGTTTGCTGAGGAAGGTAATTCTAAGATCTAACTTGCAACAAAATAAAAAGATGAACAATAATGAGAAACGTCAGCATCAATGGTCCTCTCAATAGATACAGATAAATGGGCTATGTATTAGCAGGTAAATAGTATCCGCTACATGGGTAGTCGGACAAGACCCTCATTAAGCGGTAGCAACTACTCTAGAGATACCATCCACTGAGTCAGAAAATGTTCGCCTATGAGAGTATACAACAAAGTTCGAGGCCAACAAACAAAAAGTAAGAATAATACACATATATGAAATTTCATTACAAATGGGTAGATAAAATATTCTGGAGAGGACTAAAATTTAAAAACTTTGTGCACGGTATTTTCAAACAACACAATCGATAAATGTATAAAGCAAATGCATAAATTAAAAGAGATGAGAAGCAAAACATATTCATAGGAGGTAAGATCTTGCGTTCTCCACCTACCTACCTAAGATTTCAGTTCACTGTATACTCCTTTCAAGTTGGAAACACCAGTGATTGCAAAAATCGCGAGATTGTACGTTCCAAAGCGCGATTTGGTAGGAATCGCAGCCTTCGCGATCCAAGAATTAAATTGGATTGCAACCCGTGTAAAATGTGCGATTCTATTTCGGAACGAAAATATTGGAGTCCAATACTGAATCGCGATTTCAAGTTAAACATCGAACTGAAACAAAATAAAAAAATGGCGGAATAGGAAGAAGCAGCAGCAGCAAACCTGAAATTTTAGAAACCCTAAGCTTCGGGAGGAAGATGATTGAGTATTAACATTGGGTCTTGCACGTTTTCTCGAACTGAAACATAGTTTGTTTCGACATATTGGGCACGCATCTGATTTGGAAACCGCTAAAAACAATTAAAGAGAAAAAGTTTACAAAATTTGGCTAAGTTTTGAATAATAAAAACATATCGGTACCGACCTGATCGGTATCGACATAATTTTGAATCTTGATTTGACTACTTTGAAGGTTTAAAAATTAAGCTACGAAGAAAAATTAAAGTTTTGACATACAAAACACGTCGTTGCTGACATGTTTGGCTGCCTTGAAAAACGTGTGTAACAACCTATTGTTCATGCTGGAATTTCGAATTTCAAAGAAATGACTTGTTCAAACTGGAAATGGAGAAATTCGTGTTGAATCTCGTTTATAAATAGCAGGCTATCTTTAACTAGAAAGATGATCGATCTTCTTCATCTTCTATTTCATAGGACTTTGAGGAAACGTGTAATGTTCCGGAATTTCGGACATTTCGTATTTAAATATCTGAATTATTTAAATATTTGAATCTTAGGTTAAATATGACTAAAGTGATTTAATAACCTTGTTAACCCTTTTTAAATCATAACTAATGATGGTAAACTTGCTTTGAAAAAACGTTTACAAAAATAAATACTTTGAAGAAATATCAATAATGTGACCGAAAATCGTTTTATCGATAAACAACTTTTTACTCGTCGGAAGTTGTTCAAAATTTTTTTACATACACTTATTTGCTTAGAAAATCAATAATATAAAATAAGAATATTCTATCATTTATGTAAATAAAATATTGTGATGATGTCATGGGAAGCTCTCCTTTGCTTCCTATGTGGCAGCTTCATAGATGCTTCTCCTCGCATATTTGGCCAGTGAGACGTTGCTTTCCAGGTGTGAAGTTTATGCGCAACTAATCTTCATATTTCCACTTGTTTTCTTGATCTGGAACCTCTCCAATTTTGGAACAACTACCCAAACACTTTAGAAGCTTGTTTAGCTTTGGCCTTCTACTGGTGGATTTGGATTGAGAAAAATAATAGATGTTTTAATTCATTTTCTACAAGTTATTTGTTGGTTGCTAATAATATAATGTCTACAATATGTTCTTGGACAGGTGATGGCGTATGGCCTTTGCAGTTTTTGATAATGAACTCCAACGGGGTGGAATCCAAGGGAAGTAACAATTTGCTTGATAGCTTCACTAGTTGGTCTTTGTCATTGGTGCTTTTGGCTTGTATATGTATAATATATGCTAGTATTATGATGGTGCGATGCTGGACAGTTTGCTATAATGTTAGGTTTGTATGATGTTGGTATTGTACTGTAGTATATTTGTAGCCCGAGTGGTAGTATGTTTGGGAACTTATATTTTGACCACCGGCTAGGCTTGTTGGTCGGAATATATTTATATGTTGTTAACTCGCCTTTTGGCAAGGCCGTAGACAAGCGGATTTAACTAAATCGATTTCACGGATATCGAGGTTGGAATAATATGGGTTTGATTCGACTGGATAGATAGACGATCAATTACGGATGATAAACATGATTATGGAGCCGGGATTCGGCATATTCGATGGACAAAAGGCGTGTGATACTCGAAATATAAGTTTCGACAAAAATCGAGTCGCTTCGGGTTGTTTGGAGTTTGCTTCGAGTCGCTTGTAGGTTTACTTCGGGTTTTCACCAGGGTTTGCTTCGGGTCAGGCCAAGGTTTGCTTCGGGTCACTAGGGGTTGGCATGTTTTTGAGGGATCGGTGACAACTTGGGGTCGGCAGGCTACTTGCTTCGGGTTTTGAGAGGATTGCTTCGGGTCATCGCCGAGCGCGCTTCGAGTCACAGGTCAACTTGCTTCGGGTCATGACTTGGGTCACTTGGGGTCGGCTGTGAGGAGTTGGGATCGACATTTTTTTGGTTGCTTTGGGTCGGTAATGGAAATACTTCGGGTCGGCCTTGGGGAAATCAGGTCGGCATAAAGCAAGGGGTCGGTATGTTTTTGCTTAGAGTCACGTTGCAATCTGTTTCAGGTCAGAATGGAGGCTGCTTCGGGTCACTACCCGGGTCTTTTGGGGTCGGTATATTTATACTCTAGGAAATCAGTAGTCGATGGTATCGACTCGACTATGGTTTTGGTGGGCCCGTATAGCCCAAGAAGGCCAATAACCCGGATTTTGCCTATAAATACAGTAGGCGAGGCTTTAGAAAATGGATCTTCATTCTGTATCCCTTCATCTTCTTCACTAAGGCTACTCTGTCATTTTTGTTTTAGAAACTCCGAATTGTAACTGTAATTGATTCTCATATCAATAAAAAGGAAATTTCTGGAGTGGACATAGGCTAGAGTCAGCCGAACCACTATAAATCCTTTGTTATTACTGCTTTCTTTTTAATTTATATTCCTCTTCTTATTTATACTCTCTACATACACTCTATCTGTTATCTATGACTGTTAATTGGTGCTTTATACGGAGTTTGGGTGTTAGCGACCAATTTTGGCGCTAACATTTTAGTGTTTTCACTGAGAAAGCTACCACTCAGGGATTCTAAAGCTTGGATTTTGGATTTGGAAGCTTAGGAACTCGGATTTTGGAAGCTATGGTTAGGCAATCAATGAGGAGAAATAGAGCAACGATAAGATGGAAACAATCATGGATGCTATGCAGGAAAGGATGCTGAAAAGGTAGGAGGAAATGATGCAGAACTTACTCCGGCAGATTGGACAAGTTGGAGCGCAGAACCAAGGAAGAAGAAGCAAGTAGGAAGTTGGATGGAGCTATGGATTCTGGCATGGTTTAGAATTTGGATGCACGTTTGGAAGAGGACGATCTAGGATTCCCTCGTGGACTCAGGGGCGGGATGGAAATGATAATCAAAGACTATTTATGGACGCTCTTCCAGAAGGGCAGGTTTAAGGATTCCCTCATAGACTTGGGCGGGATGGGAATGATGATCAGAAACAACCTATGGATGCTGGAATAGCTGGAAGTTAGAACCCAGGACTTGGAACGGGAATTAACTGGATTGGACATAGATTGGAACGACTGGGGGCAAACTCCCAACGAAGGAAAATGGATCGACACTAATCATTCTCATGGATGGGCACTACTCTCCCCATGGAACTAGGGGTATGGATCTTATCGGCTTTTCTAGGAATTGGACAACGATGACGGAACAGGAGCAGCCGTCACCCACCACAAACTGGAGCGAGCCCAGCTTAAAGGCATAGGTCATCAACTAATCGGGATGGTATGGAATAAGTAGCAAACTCTGGGCAGACGGCTAAGTCGCTTACTCATGTACGGGGACGGAGATAGCCCCTAGGCATGCTTTGAGATGAAGATAAACCGTGATGCTCTAGTTTGTGAAATCTGCCTTTTCTTTCTGATTTGGATATTTGCTTTTTCTGGTTTGGTTTTGGAGTTGGGGTTGAACTCTTGGTTTTGTTGATTTTCTGGTTTGATTTTTGGTTTAGATACTTGATTTTTTGTTTGGATTTTGGTTTGGATTTTTGATATGGATTTCTGGTTTTCTGGTTTAATCTGGATTTCGGATCAGATTTTGATTGGATTTTCCTCTGATTTTGGTAAAAAAGTCGTCGAGTATGGACTATGCTCGGTGAGAACCCGAAAAATATAAGTTCTCGACCAGTGAGTCAAGGCCGGAAATAAAAAGTCCTCGATCGGTGAGACGAGGCTGGAGAATACAAAGTCCTCGACCGGTGAGTCGAGGCCGGAAGATACAAAGTCCTCGACCGGTGAGTCGAGGCCGGAGGATACAAAGTCCTCGACCGGTGAGTCGAGGCCGGAGAACACAAGTCCTCGACTGGTGAGTTGAGGCCGGAGAACACAAGTCCTCGACCGGTGAGTTGAGGCCAGAGAATACAAGTCCTCGACCGGTGAGTCGAGGCCGGAGAATAAAAGTCCTCACCCGGAGAGTCGAGGCCGGAGTAGGATAAAATAACCTGGATTTGAGTTACAGGATCCAACGAGGTCCCGACTTTGGATTATAGGACCCGTTGAGGTCCCAGATTAGGATATGGACCCGGAGAGGTCCCGGCTTTGGATATGGACCCGGAAAGGTCCCGGGTATGGATTATAGGACCCGGTGAGGTCCTGGCTTTGGATATGGACCCGGCGAGGTCCCGACTTTGGATTATAGGACCCGGTAAGGTCCTAGTTTTGGATGTGGACCCGACGAGGTCCCGGATATGGATTATAAGACCCGGCGAGGTCCCGGCTTTGGATTTGGACCCGGCGAGATCCCGGTTTTGGATTATAGGACCCAGAGAGGTCTCGGACTTGGATAAAATGATCCGGAGAGGTCATGGATTCTGTTAATGGATTTGGAATGAAATCAAAATTGGATAACGACTCGGAACAGTCGCGGATTTGGCTATCGGACTCGGATGGAATTACTTGATAATAGATGGAATAGGGACTTTGGATATGGATTTAAAGCTATTTAAAACACACCTTCTAATAGCAAGGCATGTTTTAGGGGCAAATGTTAACCCGCCTTTTGGCAAGGCCGTAGACAGACGAATTTAACTAAATTGATTGCACGGATATCGAGGGTGGAATAATATGGGTTTGATTCGACTAGATGGATAGGCAATCAATCATGGATGACAAACATGATTATGGAGCCGAGATTCGGCATAGTCAATGGACAAAAGGCGCGGGATACTCGAAATATAAGTTTCGACAAAAATCGAGTCGTTTCAGGTTGCTTGGAGTTTGCTTCGAGTCGCTTGTAGGTTTATTTCGGGTTATCACCTAGGTTGCTTCGAGTCAGGCCAAGGTTTGCTTCGAGTCACTAAGGGTCGGCATGTTTTTGAGGGATCTGTGACAACTTGGGGTCGGCAGGCTACTTGCTTCGGGTTTTTAAGAGGATTGCCGGGTCGTCCCCGAGTGCGCTTCGAGTCACAGGTCAACTTGCTTCGGGTCATGACTCGGGTCGCTTGGGGTCGGCTGTGAGGAGTTGAGATCGGCATGTTTTTGGTTGCTTTGGGTCGGTAATGGAAATACATCGGCTCGGCCTTGGGGAAATCGGGTCGGCATAAAGCAAGGGGTCGGTATGTTTTTGCTTAGAGTCACATTGCAATCTGCTTCGGATCAAAATGGAGGCTACTTCGGGTCACTACCCGGGTCTCTTGGGGTCCCTATATTTTATACTCTAGGAAATCGGTGGTCGACAGTATCGACTCGACTATGGTTTTGGTGGGCCCGTACCGCCTAGGAAGCCCAGTAACCCGGATTTTGCCTATAAATACAGCAGGCGGGGCTTAAGAAAAGGGATCTTCATTTTGTTTCCCTTCATCTTCTTCATTAAGGCTACTTTGCCATTTTGTTTTAGAAACTCCAGATTGTAACTGTAATTGATTTTCATATCAATAAAAAGGAAATTTCTGGAGTGGACGTAGGCCAGAATCAGCCGAACCACTATAAATCCTCTGTTATCACTGCTTTCTTTTTAATTTATATTGCTATTTGTTTATACTCTCTACATACACTCTATCTGTTATTTGTGACTGTTAATTGGTGTTTTCTATGGAGTTTGGGTGTTAGTGATCAATTTTGGCGCTAACATATGTGTATATATCTAGTATGGTTGTGCAGCCCAGTGTTGTATAACCTTTTAATCAAAAAAGGTAAAAGGGTAATTTTCTAAGAGATATTTTCATGTAAAGTAAAAAAGCATGCAAGGCACATGGTGGATCTTTAGACAACAAAAGGAGGGGTTTAGGCTTGGGTATTCATTCATTAATTCACAAAAGCTTGAAAATAGCAAAAGAATAAAATGGTGGAAGTGGATTAGCATTAATCCACTTTGTTCTTCACTAATATTTCTCTAATTAGTTCAAATCTTCTTCAAACTTTCACCAACACCTTAGGAAGCTTAGATCTAAAGTCAAAAGTGGAAGAATCAAAGAGGAGATAGGGTTTCCTTGTGAAGCCGTGAGAATGGATGGTGAGGTGGTGGCTTGGCTTAACTTAGATGTGCTAAAGGTTGGATCTTTATGTGCGTTTGAAGATGGTAAGAAGTGGTTCTTTGTTCATGGATGCTTTTGCATTGTTTTGTCATGGAATTTGTGAGTTTATACACCATGGACTGATTACATATTGTGTTATATACGTTGTATGCTTGTAATATAAAGTTAAAGTGGCACTAACTAATTAAAGTTTTAAACTTTGGAACCCTCTTGCTTTTGAAAGCAAATGACAAGTATATATTTTGTAACATCACTTCTATTACTTTTTATAACATGTGGCGTGACCTAGACTTTGAGATTACATGTTTGGTTGGCTTATGTGTTGAATTAAAGTATGTTTGAAAGTATTTGAAGCAAAAATAGTCGCTATAAGTGTACTTTAATATCCCTTAACTTTAACCTATGTATGAAGATTTATGAACTTAACTTAGGATAATTTGATTTAGTTATTCTCTACACACATTTTGGTGTATGGGACAATAAGAAAATGGTTTGGAAAGTTATAGTAGTTATGAAACCAAATTTGAAAGTTAGAAGCGAAAAGATCGCTATAAATGCACTTTGAAAATGCTTTGTGTTCGGCGATTTTCAAAGTCAACTTTGAGAGACATCATTGAGATTTTTTGCAATTTTAATAAGTACTATAAGTGTACTTATTACTGGAAAAATATGGAAGTTTAAACCATTAATTAACTTGTGAAGCAAATTAGCAAAATGTTATCGCGAGAAGAAGGTTGCTATATGAGCACTTTGAAATGTTATATTTTTAGAAAATTTTGTAATTAAATGGAAAGATATCGAGCTTCTTTACATATTTAATAAGTATTATATGTGTACTTATTACTGGAAAAAAATTGGAGCCTAAAAGGTTTTTGAACTGGTCAAACAAAATGGCTAAAGTTGGAGTAAAAATGTCGCTAAACAAACATTTTAGTAAATGCCTTGTTTTTGGGAAAATTCCTAATTAATTCGGAAGATATCCTTAGGGATTTCTTTCCATAGTTTTTAAGTACCCTAAAGGTGGTACTTACTGTAAAATTTCATGTCTTAAATCGTTTATTAAAGTGGTTAAAACTGATCGCAACGATTGTGCTTTTCTATGTTATTCTTTATCAAAGACTTTGAACAATATTTTTAAATGCTGTAGTAAATTGTTTATGGTTTTAATTGTTTAAACATGATATTTAAATTTGGTTATTTTTTCCAATCTTTTTAGGGATGTGTTCTAACATATTTTGTAGTATTTTAAAGTTGGTTTGAAGTTTAAATATATTTTAATATTTATTTATGAATTTTGGAAGTAGAGAGATTTTATAATATAAGTCATGTTTTTCTTTATTTTCATCGAATTATAAGTTAGTTATTTTCAAATAATATTTTATATAGATATTTAATACCTATTTATAAGTATTTTTAAAGTATGTGTGTGTGTGTGTGTTTTGAAAAAGTAATTAACTATGCTTAACACTAAAACCAACGAAGTAGACTAATCTATTTGTGAGAGTTAAGATTGATGTTCGAGTAGGGATAGAAGCAATTAAGCTCTAACCTACCAGCTTCACTCTTAAATGAGGAATAGTTAAGTCGTAAATGTCGGAAATGTGTTAATCATGTTGTTTGTTTAATCGTTTATGAAAGTCATTAATATTATACTTAACACTAAAAGCCGACGAAGTAGAATTATCTACCAGTGAGAGTCAAGGATGAAGTGTCTAGGCAAGGCTTTGATATGTAATCAGTGCTAACTTACCTGGCTTCACTCTTGACCAATGGATAGTATAAGTTGGAATGTCGAAAATGTGTTAAGTATACGAACCTTGGTTTCTATAAGTGATCATTTCTAACTGGATCATCAACTATCAAACTTAACCAAATATTAAATTAGATCTTTAAAAGAATGGTTTTAAAGATAATATAAGTATGGAATGGTTTTAGGTTTGTTGTGATAGTTTGTTAATAACGTTCGTCTTTAACCCTTTTTTTATTATACTTATGAATGTAAATAGATTTTTAAAAGAATGTTTTATAGATAAGCATAAATGAAATGGTTTTGGGTTTGCAGTGACAATGTTTAAGCATCATTAGTCTTAAATATTTTTGTATGGATTAATGAAAGTACTTAGATCCTTAAAATGAATTTTCAAGGAAATTATAAATATGGAATCTTTTGGGAAAAGATAGAATAAGTGAAGGTTTATAGTAAGAAATCTTATTAATAGTTTGGGAATATACTTGTATCATTTGAGATAGTGTATATATATATATATATATACGTTTTGAATTATTTAAAGAGTACAAATTAATAGTAGAAATTGATAAACGAAGTTTTATTAGATAAAAGAAGTTTTTACTAATAAAAGAGGTTTTAACCAATAAAATGATCAATTGATTAAAAAGGGGATTAGAAGTCGCTTATGTGACTTAATCATGTTTTGTGTGACTTGATCGTATTTTATGTGTTTATTTGCTTATGGGAAGTATTTAGTCACATACTTAGCACTAAAAGCCGATGAAGTAAGCTCGTCTATCTATGAGAGTTAAGACTGATGTTCGAGTAGGGTTTAGTAGCAATAATGCTCTAATCTGACTTCACTCTTGATCGAGGGATAGTATGAGACGAAAAAGTCGAAAACATGATAAGTATACAAGACTTTGTTTCCATATGCAATCGTCTATGCGATCATCGATTTTGAACTTGATAGTCGATCAGTCGACTATCGAACTTGACCGTAAATTTATCGAATTAGTTTTGAAGAGACCGGATCGGTAAGTGTTTTACTTATCGAAAACCACTTCAAAACTGATATGCGGCGGTTGTGAAGTAGAATGCTATAGAGTTGGACTGTCTATCGTGAGGTTAAGACCAAGGGAGAGATCAGCGTTAGCATTCGTCAAAGGACTTGTGTTGGAATCTATGTGGAGATTCGAGATATGTTCGAGATGCTCGAATTCATGTGGGGATTCATGGTCTGTTCGAGATGTTGGAATCCGTTTGGGGATTCGTGTTTTGTTTGAGTGGTAAAGACTCTTGTGAAAGAGGTCGAACATGACCTCGACATCCGGAATGGCTAAAGACAGAGTAGGATGTACAATCTTGGGTTTAGCTGACTCATGAGAGTATATCAACTCCATATCTAGAGTATGCTTATCTATATGTTGCACGTGGGAGTTGTTGATACTTAATTCCATGTGGTTCACGAAAGTGTTCAAGCGATTGGCCAGTTGTGTTTACCTTATGGTATATTCAATCTAAAGATCTACGCCACTCGGAAGTCGTTTTTGATCCTTGTCATGGAGTTCTGATTTGGCTAGACCGAAGAGGTCTCCATGGAAAATCTACTATGTGAACGTACCTTAGAGGTTTTGATTGAACTCAGTACTGTCGTGGTGTGAACAATATAAGCATCGCAGTTATTTGTCTGATTTATATTATATACTCTATACATTATCTATTATATCACCTTATGTACTTATTAGGTGATGGTTCTTTTGAAGGGGTAACCGTTATGGCATTTCATGCGGTCTTAAAAGTACTGTTATATGCTAGCTACATATTTCTTAATTTTCTCATACCAGACTTATGTCTGATGTGTGGTTTTTATTTTCCCTAAATTCCTCGTATGCTTTTTTCGAGTAGTTTGAGAAAGGTAGGTTTTTGGAGCTCATGGAGACGAGCTAGATGTATCACCTACTGTATAATTCTTATTTCCGTTGCAATACTATTATGTATGTATCAGCAATTATGATGACAAGTTGTTATAACTGTATAGGTTGACGATAGTATTAAGAATTGTTACTCTAAAATGTTATGTATCTTAGAGTGATAATTTGTACCGTCTTTTGATATTATATTTTATCGCTCTATTGTGGGATTATGATATTGCGTTCCTTCTTTCTTGTTTAATTTATTTTTCTTTTACCTTAACAATATGTCTTTCCGACACTTGAATGCACGACATAATAACGTGAATGTATTAGTGTTAACATTGGAGGTCGAAAAGGCGGATCGTTACATCTAGTATTAGAGCTAAAGGTTAAGTGAGAACCTTGGCTTTGTTTTGGTATGACTCATTAAAAGATAGGATAACGGAATGTCCTAGCATGATTTGAGTGTATTATACATATGAGAGCGTATTTGTACTTGTTATAAATGTATGCCTTAAAAGTATTTCCAACTATGAAAATTAAAGATCTTATATAATATAACTTATATAAGTATAAGTTGATAGTATTATTTAATTAATGTAGGGATTAATGATTTTCATTCATTACCCCTCATTAATTAGTTTAGCCATGCTCGACCAGTTTTTGAGCATTATTATCATTTGTTGATTTATTGGTAATGCTTGGCTAGTTTATGAGCATTGACTATTATTTATTGATTGTTGATTTGTGCTCAATCAGTCTATGAGTAGTTTTACCTTCTACCGCATGGGTTAGGTAGACAGTAATTGGGGGACACATTGAAACGAACACCTTATGAATTGAGTTTCAGAGTTTAACTATAAGGCTTTCAATGGTAATATTGGGATAAAAGTTTACTTTAATAAAAGACATTTACTGTAATCTAAAGGAAAGATAAGGTATTTTGTAAGTAAATATTTGTGAAAAGATTTTATATAAGACGGTGATTTTATATAAGACGGTGATTTTATATAAGTATGGTTTATAAAGTATTATCTATAAACGGAATAGATTTAAACTGATATTTTGAGAACTTAAATCCCGATATCCTTGAAAATGTTTTTCAAGATTTCGATAAAATAATAACAGTATTAATTGAAGTATATTTTAGGAAATTGTTTTATGAAATTGAGATCATAGTACTCAGCAATATTTATGAAGTATTTGATACCGCTTTGGAAATGATTTCGGGTTAAGTCCTAAAGGTATGATTTAGATGTACTGACTCACTTCTATTGCAAATTTTATTAAAAAACTTAATTCAATGAATTAATTAAAGTTAATTAATAAATTAAAATTCATATATATATATATGATATGTGTGGACTGCTATAAATATTATAGTATATATATTCAATATAATATGTTATAATTGAACAATATAATAATAAATTAAAGTGTTAATTAATTAAGTAAGATTTAACTAGTATAATGTTATACATAAAATATTATATAAGCTAAATAAAGTATAAAAGTTATATAATAATATAACTTATATAATATAAATATATAAACTAAAGGTGGAGCACTAAGAAACCCAATTAGACTTAAGGAATAAATGCATATGTAAAATTACATATACCATGATTTCTAATCTGTTTTGACACTTGAATCATGAGGATATTTCATAAAAAATACATTATTCCATAAGTTGATATCACTCAATTAAACATATTAAAGATTATGCATCTTTAATATAAGTGTCGTCCACTACCATTTATATATTTATAAATTACTTGCATACTCACTATTTGTTGAGTAAACTCAAGCTAGAGATTTTATGTGTAGTATTATTAATATATTCTAAAGATGGGGTAAGATAACTATATGTATTTGTTGAGCAAACTCAAGATGCATATACTATACTTAGGCCGTCGTGAAATACTAGGTACGAGTGAATAATCTCTTTCGATTTATTGAGCAGACTGAAGGTGGAAATGAGATTAGGATAAGAAACCAAGGGTTAGGAGTTACATATGATGCAACCGATAAGGAGTTATCTATCATTTATAAGGCTATGACTTATTGAAATGGAAACATTTAACTTTTCTAATATTATAAGAACATCTACTATAGAAAATTATAATAATTTACATTGATAAATTTGTGCAATTAATATAATTGATAAAATATTTATCAATTAAATTATACAAATGAAATGAATAAATATTGACAAATAGAAACACAAAATATACTTTCCAATAAATTTTTGCATATTAACCCATGCAATGCTTAATTATACAACCACCGAATACGTTTGTAACTTGATTATTTACGAGCTTACTTGCCCAAGACTGTATGTATTGCCTTCAATGAGTTTTGAACTCTAAAAGCAACACAAGAATATGAATATTTGATCCATATACGATCGCATATAAATATTATACGGTGAACAGTCATAATTTCGTAATGTACGAAATCTCAATGAAAATAGTACATTGAAATAAGCAAGTAACTATAGTGTGAGATCATATATTCAATATGATTAATTACAACAATGATCTTGTTGTGTTAAATGTTATACTGGTACAAAGGCTACAAGATAGATCTAAGAATTTAATCACTCAAATGTCAGTTTGATTGATTTACGTAAAGTGCAATTTATCCGATATCCTTAAAGGTTAGGGATGACCAAATGCACTTTTGTAAAGAGTTTATTATGATATTATAGCAAGGATTTCCTTTGAATGGTTCGACCGTTTAGAAAGAAAATCGAATGCATAAGAGTTGTTGTAACTTAAGGCACGATTGGGATGAAGAAAGTGAATGGCCACTTCTGCTTCATAAATAAAGATCGGAAATGAGAATTGTGAAATAATAGTTGATACTTAACATTGGAATATGAAATATGACTCATATTCCAAAATGTATTTACAATAGAAAATTGTTTTCTATGAGATTTATTTCTTTGAATTTAAGATATTTGAACTGAGAGTTCTCAACTATAAACCAGTTATAATAAATAAAATAAATAGCATATATTAGGTAGTTGAATGGAGCTTCGTATTTCATATGCCATTATAGTAATTGTAAAAAAAATGAGAGCATGCCATATAATACTTATTTTGATCGCATCATGTTATGAATTTTTTTTTCGTAAAACTTACCAAACATTATTTATGTAATAATGATTATTTTTCAATATTGACTAAAAAATACACAGTTTTATTTCAATATGAATATTCATCAAAAAAATATAACTATAATAGCGGTATTTGTGATAAATTAGAAAATACGAAAGTATCTAAATTAATTTGGAATTATGGACTAAGGCAAAGTTTGAAGAAATAATTCTTTGATTATATGATTATGAATCATATGGTACTAATGGATTATATCTCAAACAATTAAGGGCAAAGCACCCATTCAGTGGAAGCATGATAAGAGTTGATGAACTATCCAGATTGATACATATAGACGTATATAATCGCAAGTCTATTAATACCATAACGGTTTCACACACTTCATTATATTCATCGATGAGTTACCACTGACCTGGACATGTGTATTTGATACACATGTAGTACGTCTATGTAAGCTCATTGAGTACAAAATATAAGTAAATAAACATCATGCAATATAAAATAAAATTGATTCGGTTTGATCGAATATGTGAGTATATTGGAAAGGAGTTCCCAACGTACCCTAAAATGAATAAGATTCAATCTCAAAAGTCACTCTTCTTTATGATACTTAATGATGTATCAATAAGGAGTAATCAAAATATGTTGAACAATTTGAGTGAAGTTGAATTAATTTCTTTCTATAAGATCATGTACTTAAAAGTAGCACATAGGGTTAAACTTAATTTCATCTAAAGAATGGTTTAGAAAATCATACAAGGTAAGGGTTTATAAAACCCAACATATCATAGTCTAAGGAGTTGGTGGGTGTTGTGAGTCGAAAGACTACATGTAATAATTATTCATGAAGGATCTTGTATGGATTACCCCCAAAAGGAATTTAGGAATGATCGCAATTAGATGACTAACTTATGTTTTGAACATAACTATCGTAAACTAAAACCCAACCAGTTTTATATGTAAGGCAATTCATAAAATGTCTGTGAACACACATTCCATAGAACTAAGAAACAATTGTTGTTTCAAGAAATATCAACTTCACAGTGAAGGAATTTCTTTTAGAAATTATTGGTATTAAGAGGGATTTGGACACGATCCAAATATAAACCTGATGAGAAGAGATGAAATGAATTAATCAAACCTAAACGAACATAACACATTAGAATGTCTAATAAGTATTTGTGGAAAACGGTGTAGTATCATACTGGTATGGACGGATCTTAAGGCTACTTGTGACACCCCGCACCTCTAGGCACCTTAAAAACCGGACATGACTAGAAGCACGGGTGGTCGGGTGAAATAAAAATTCATAACATAACACAGAGACTAAGGCAACAACATAAAATGATTAAAATATTACAGCGGAAGAAAACTTTCACTAATTATAAATTAATAGCAAAACAGCTTCATTAAAAACAACATTATCCCAAATTTATTTCTGAAACCAAAAGTACCAAGTAGTCTTCACCAAAACATAAAACATAACAAAGTTCACAATATAGGTCCCCATATATAGAGTAAAGTACGAAAAAGAGAAACGAATTACATGAAACAAAAGCTGAAGATAACAACTGCTCCAATGACCATCCAAGCTGCAAAGAACAACAATCTAGACATGCCCTCCTGTGATTTGGGAAAATAGGAAAAATAGGAATGGGTCAGACATAAAGTTTGGTGAATGAGAAATAAAATGAAGCAGAAATAATAAAACAGTTTAATTTCAGGTCTTCCCAGGATATCGAAGAGGGTGAATAATATAATGCAGCGAATTCTTCTTAGACACAATTCCTAAAAAGCCAAAGTCCATGGTCACTCTAGGGAAGACAACCATGCAGTAATACTAAACGTCAATCGGTTTATCGGACTTGCTGTCCTTACCTATCCACGTGCTACAGCGTGAAAGTCATGCTCTTCACCCGTGCACTGTGACTAAATGTCTCTTACGTCTGACCGGCGCCGACTCAAACAACCTCGCAGGACCCCGAAGTCGTGCTGAGGCTCCGCCAAACTGGACTCCTATCCTCCTGTCTCCTCGGTCACCAACGTGGACTTGCCCCTATCCAAAGTGTCGGTCCTCCGAAAGAGCGCCCGTAGCCGGGTCGGTTGCGTAAAATCCTCCAACGATCTGCCTAAAGAAGCCTACGTCGGAGCACACTTGTCCTATTCTGTCCGCGTCGATCTGCCTGAAGAAGCCTACGATTGCGGATGTTATCTATCCTACGTACTAGCAACCTATGCAAGGCAACAAACATCCTTGCGAACCTACTTTCCCGCTCCTAGTAAATACAACCAAAACTATATTTTGGTCTTAACTGCATGAAACACCTATCCAGACCTTTACAAGTTCTGCATACCAAATCGCTTCCAAATTAATTAATTTTACCGTTACAGTTTACATACTGTTTATTTCCATTAATCTGCTTTAGGCCATTTTTACATCCGATTTGGTTATTTCACAATTTTCCTTTTTCTTACATAAATGGTATTTCAATTTCACGTCTGTATGGTTTGTTTGTAATTTTTATGCCATTTTGTTACAGATTTACACTAGCCTTTAGGGTCCATTTAATTTACATTTTTTTTCCACCCTAATTTACGTTCTCCTTTTAGAGATTTAATCTGCACAAAATTTTTATCGAATAGCCACAAACCATTTAATTACAAAAAAATCCCACTTTTACATTTTTAGGCCACATATGAAACAAATAATTATGCCAATTAGACTTTCCAATTTTGTTCTAAAACCATATTCAAAATTATGTAATTATATCAATCAAAACCATAATTTTATTCAAGTAATGTATTCTGAATTTAATAAACTAACATGTTCTTCTATTAGAAATTGAATAACAATTCTAATTCAATTTAGTTAAACCGATCTTATTTACACTATGAAACGTGAATAACAATTTGTTTGTTCCAAATTTCAACCCAAACATGAAATAGAATTGAGAGGTGGAACTAGAAGAAGATACAATAATTTACATACATTTCAATCTTATTTATGTCATAAAACGTGAATAGACAATTTATATATCCCATATTTTAAACCAAACATGAATTAGATTTGAGAAGTGGAAGAAGAAGAATAAGTTGCAATAATTTACATCTATTCTCAATTAATAACAGAAATTAATTCATATTAACGTGTCAAAAAAGTACTGAAATTGAACTACTTTATTTTTCTATTTCATATTAATTCCCACTCACCTGGCACTTGAGCTTGTATAAATTTGAAAAATATTTGCTTTAATCTTTCTCCTTTTGATTCTACTAAATTCCCCAAATTGCTTGAATATATATAGATAATTTAATTTGGTAGAGATTTGTTTATTTAGTAGAGAAAAGGAGGAAGAATAATATACACTGATTTTACTGTTGTATTATGGCGACAGCTGAATAGGAGATTAGGTTTAGGTTAGATGGTTTGTTTATAGATTATTTGAGTGAATATAATCCATTAGATTATTTTAGATTAAATTTGGTTCTTTCATACACTTACTGGTTATCCATTCTAGCCCATACACATCACTCAACCAATAAAATTTAGCCATCTCGTCATATTACATCACTGGAGCGAATGGGAAGCCGCCACATGTCAGAAACAACGCTGAAATACGTAGGAAAATCGCTGGAAACGAACCAGCTAAAAAAACATCAATCTAGATTTTGGGCGACAGTGGGACTTGATCCCTGGTCACTAAGGAAGTCAACATGCGCATTTACCACTGTACCAAATGCGCTTTTAATTTCTTTTTAATTATATTTCCCATAAAATATCGGGGTGTTACATTCTCCCCCTTAAAGGATTTCATCTCCGAAATCTCCAAAGATGGAAGAACGTAATTAATAACCAGCATCCAAGAACTACATCCATCTACTCAACCATCATCCATTCCACCATTGTCCTTATTTTTAACTAATGAAATTTATGATTTATTTAAAGTGAAATGCATATGAACTTATCTAATACAAAAAGGTAGTCGGTCTACTGATTCAGTTGACCTCCTGTAATGCAAGTATGCTTATGCCATGTAACCAAATGTATGCAATTACCCTAGTATAATTGGTAATTCTATATGTATGTTTCAATCATTCCCCCAAATGTACCGTCCATATGCAACATACATTTATACACACACACACACACATATATATATATATACAACCATGTGCAAATGCAATAGATAACAGGCACGCATATGCAGGTGTGTGTACCTAGTTGGCCGATTATCCTAATAAATATCTATCTAGTGCATGCAATGCATCCATTTGCAAACATTGGCATCCACTTGCAATCATTTTCATCCATCAAACATAACATGCCCTAATGTCATGTTTACAACCAAGCCACCATCCATGGGTTTCACCTAAAGATTATCAAAAAGACCCTAACTGAGGAAAGATCAAAGATAGGATATTTAAAGTGTACCTTCAAATAGAAAAGGATAAGAAGTTCGAATTCTCTCCTCAGATTCCCATGTGCACTCCTTGGGGTCATCTCCCTACTGAACCTTCACTAGACGAACTTCCTTGTTGCGTAATCTCTTGACGCCGTGCTCCATATACGGGTGGGTGTACGACGCACAAGTGATTCACGCTCTACCTCCATTTGCCTTAGCTGATCGGGTTCTATTACTACTGCGGAATCATGTAGACACTTCCTCAGATGCGAAACATGAAAAACATCATGAACTCCTGCCAACTTATCTGAAAGATCAACTTTGTATGCCACTTTCCAATCCGTGCGGTAATAGGGAAGGGTCCTACAAATCTCGATGCCAACTTACCCACTGAGCCAAATCTCATAACGTTTCTCAAAGGAGAAACCTTAACAAAAACCATATCTCCAACCTTAAACTCCAAATCTGAACGTCTTCTGTCGGCGTATGACTTTTGTCTATCTTGTGCAGTCTTCAACCTCTTGCAAATCTAATCCACCTTCTCGGAAGTTTCCCTCACCAAGTCTGGTCCAAGCAAGATCCTATCGGTGGTATCCCGCCAACAGGCTGGTGATCTACATGGTCTGCCATAGAGGGCCTCGAACAGTGCCATCCCAATGCTTGCTTGATAACTATTATTATACACGAACTCCACCAAAGGTAGGTGGTCTTCCCTAAAGCCTCTGAAGTCAACGATGCACAATCTGAGCAAATCTTCCAAAACCCTATTTATCCTCTCAGTCTGTCCATCTATCTGAGGGTGATATGCCGTGCTTAGATTCAATTCCGTTCCCAAGACTTGTTGAAGACTCCTCCAAAACTTGCTGGTGAATAATGGATCTCTGTCGCTCACAATGCTGGCGGAAACTCCATGAAGCCTAACTATCTCCCTTACATAAAGAGTCGCCAAAGAAGCTGTTGTTCTATTACTCTTAATAGGTATAAAACGAGCGCTCTTCGTCAATCTATCCACAATTACCCAAATGCTCGTGTTCCCTCTCCGTGACCTTGGTAATCCATCCACGAAGTCCATAGAGACGCTTTCCCATTTCCATAATGGAATATCCAATGGCTGCAACAGTCCTCCGGGCTTCTTCTGTTCCGCCTTTACCCTTTGGCAAGTGATGCACTTTGATACATACTCCGCCACCCTCTTCTTCATTCCGGGCCAATAGAATACCCACTTCATATCCCGATACATTTTATCACCACCGGGGTGCACTGTCATCCTAGAATGATGTGACTCGGTCAACACCGCATCTACTAAATCCTCACTACGGGGAACATAAAGTCTACCATCCCTTCTAAGCCATCCCCTAACGTCCATGGTATAGCGCCTAAGATGTGGTGATGACTCTCCTCTACCAAGCTTATCTAAAATGTCCTTTAACTCTTCGTCCTCACCTTACCTTGCTCCAATCTGCTCCATCAAAGTAGGCTGGACGTCGAGGGCTGCTAACAATCCCAGAGCTAAATCCAATGGAGGTTTAAAATCAAAGGTAACGATGTACTCCAAATGCTTCCATTCCAAAAACTGAGGACTTAAAACCACTTTGCGTCTACTCAACGCATCTGCCACTACATTACCCTTGCCAGGGGTATAGAAAATCTCAAAGTCATAAGAGGCTAAAAACTCCATCCATCTTTGCTGTCTCAAATTCAATTCTTTCTGAGAGAATAGATACTTCAAAGACTTATGACCCGTGAAAAGCTCAAATCTTTTTACTAAGAGATAGTGCCTCCAAGTCTTGAGAGCAAAAACTATAGCTGCCAACTCAAGATCATACGTCGGGTAGTTCTTCTCATGTGTTTTCAACTGTCTACTCACATAGCACACTACCCTACCTCTTGCATCAGTACCGCCCCTAGCCCCGTACCACATGCATCTGTATAAACTGAGAAGGGCTTGGTTTGATCCGGTAATACCAATACGGACGCGGTAGTCAAAGCTTCCTTCAATCGACCAAAGGCATCCTCACACTTGGCATCCCAAACAAAAGCTGAGTTCTTCTTGGTAAGGCGGGTAAGTGGAGCTGATATCCTAGCGAAGTCCTTAATGAACTTCCTATAGTAGCCTGCAAGACCAAGGAAACTCCTTATGTCCATGGCATTCTTAGGGGTTTGCCAATCCTATACTACTGCCACTTTCGCTGGATTTACTGCAAGTCTGTCCTCCGAAACGACGTGTCCCAAAAAGCAAACCCCATCCTTCCAAAAGTGGCACTTGGAGAACTTCTCCTTCAACTTATGTGCTCGCAGGGTCCTAAGCACTTCTTCTAAGTGAACAGTATGCTCCTCCTTACTTCGCGAATAAACCAAAATGTCGTCGACGAACACCACCACAAACTTGTTCAACGATTCACGAAATACTCGACTCATTAGGTCCACTAAATATGCCAGAGCATTGGTTAGCCCAAATGGCATGACTAACCACTCAAATAACCCATCCGGAGTCCTAAACACAGTCTTCTCAATGCTATCCTCTGCCACACGCAACTGATGAAATCCCATGGCCAAATCGAGCTGCGAAAATACCTTGGCTCCTACTAGCTGGTCGAAGAGATCGTCTATACGGGGAAGAGGATAACGGTTCTTCTTCTTCGGCTTATTAAGCTTCCTATAATCCACGCAAAGCCTTAGAGAGCCATCCGCCTTAGTGGCAAAGACGGCGGGTGCACTCCACTTAGAAATGCTCCTATGAATGAAGCCCTTCTCCAAAAGATCTTTAATCTGCTTGCTCAACTCACGACGTTCCTTCGGAGCCATATGCCTTACCGGTAAAGCAACCGGTATGGCATTATCAACAAGATAAATCTTGAACTCAATCTCTCTTCGAGATGGAAGGTCAGCAACCTCCTTGAACACATCTGGAAAGTCTCTAACAACAGGTACCAAACTCAAACAATCGGGCGATAAGTCAAGAGAATAAAGATAGCTCAACATGACTGATCCTCTAGGATCACAAGATACCTCCAAAGTACGTCCACTACAAGTGTCTAACCTCACTACCCTTTTATCACAATCAAGAACAGCACCATACATGGAGAGCCGATCCATACCAAGAATCAACTCAAACTCGGAAAAGCCCAGTACAAAGGCACTACAGTCAAACTCAACCACTAAAATAAATAATTTCAAATCCCGACATAACATGGACAAATAGGCCGATCCTCCTACGAGATTTGATACTACTACTGGGTCGGTCACTAAACAAGCATCAAGACCAAGACCCTCTACCAGAGTACTAGATATAAAAGAGTGCGAAGCTCCAGAAGGCATGAACAGGAAAATCAGAGATAGATAACACACCTTCGATGATCACCTTCTTTCCCTTGTCCACAACCGGACGAGTGCTAGAGGAAGGAGCTGCCTCTAAAGCATAAGCCTGAGCAAGCTGTGAAGGTGTCTGTGAATTATCCTTGGGCTTCGACGGATAGTCCTTTTTCATATACCCCACTTGATCGCAAAGATAGCACCTCAGTCTCGGTCGCTCTCCTGCCCCTCTACAATCCTTAGCAAGATGACCTGGTTTCCCATAAGTATTGCACTTCCAGTCCTTCCTTGGAACTTTCTTTTTTCCACCTGACCCTCCTCCTCCTCTCCTCTTTCCTTTCCACTGCTTCTTCCCATCACTCTTCTGCGCCACATCTCCTTTCTTCTCAGTATCAGCAAGTAAAGCCATCTCTACCAATCCCTCAAAAGTGGCTCCCATCGGAAAGTGGCTCACCGCCAAACTCTGCAGTAGCTGACTCAAACCCTTAACGAACTTCAACGCCTTCTTATGAGGAGTATTGATCAAGTCTAGTCCAAATCTGGCAAGCTCATTGAATTGATTAACATATTCCTTAACTATCATATCCCCTTGCTTGAGCTGTATAAATTTTTCTAGTTGCACTCTCTCTTCAGCCCGCGATAAGAATTTCCTTTCAAACCTAGTATGAAAATTTCCCCAAGTCAAATTATCAGACTCAGCCTCCACAATCTCCCACCAACAAAGAGCCTCTCCTTGCAACTGCCATAAAGCTAGCTGCCTCCGATCCAAGTCCTTTAATCCCATAAGTCCAAATATCCGCTCACAACTACGGATCCAAGCTCTCGCCTCAGTATATGACTCGGTGCCAAGAAATGGCTTGCCTCCTAAGCTGGTGTAGTCCTTGCATAACTTGGGAAAATCGGGAATGCCTAGCGGACGGGCTGGAGTCCCTTCCGTCGGAGAAGCACCCCTAGCTGGTGGCTCTGCTCGTGCAGTAGCCTGCAAATAACGTCTGAACCAAGCAGGCATATTAAGGCTTGGAACTTCGGGGATATCTTACTGTTCAGACATTTTTATCTGTGGATATTAGAAAGATGGAATTAGATACTCCACAAATAGTTCAATAGATAGGGAGGAAGAGATATAAGGGACCCATTTCTAAAATTTCTTTTTTTTTCAAAATATATACATATACTTTTAAAAGTATTATTTGGAATATCCTTTAGAAATTATTCAAAAACCTTTATATTTTTTAAAATATTTTTAGGATTACCGAAACCTTAGCTCTGATACCAACTATGACACCCCGCACCTCTAGGCACCTTGAAAATCGGACATGACTAGAAGCACGGGTGGTCGGGTGAAATAAAAATCCATAACATAGCACAAAGCTAAGGCAACAGCATAAAATGATTAAAATATTACAGCGGAAGAAAACTT
Source organism: Allium fistulosum (assembly GCA_030737815.1). Lineage (NCBI taxonomy): Eukaryota > Viridiplantae > Streptophyta > Magnoliopsida > Asparagales > Amaryllidaceae > Allium > Allium fistulosum. The sequence goes on along the minus strand of CM060901.1, from coordinate 534,630,324 downwards.
TCACTAATTATAAATTAATAACAAAACAGCTTCATTAAAAACACATCATCCCAAATTTATTTCTGAAACCAAAAGTACCAAGTAGTCTCCACCAAAACATAAAACATAACAAAGTTCACAATATAGGTCCCCATATATAAAGTAAAATACGAAAAAGAGAAACGAAGTACATGAAACAAAAGAAACAAAAACTGAAGATAACAACTGCTCCAATGACCCTTCAAGCTGCAAAGAACAACAATCTAGACCTGCCCTCCTGTGATTTGGGAAAATAGGAAAAATAGGAATGGGCCAGACATAAAGTCTGGTGAATGAGAAATAAACTGAAGCAGAAAGAATAAAACAGTTTAATTCTATGTCTTCCCCGGATATCGAAGAGGGTGAATAATATAATGCAGTGAATCCCTCTTAGATACAGTTCCTAAGAAGCCAAAGTCCATGGTCACTCTAGGGAAGTCAACCATGCAGTAATACTAAACATCAATTGGTCTGTCGGACATGTTGTCCTTACCTATCCACGTGCTATAGCATGAAAGTCATGCTCTTCACCCGTGCACTGTGACTAAATGCCTCTTACGTCTGACCGACGCCGACTCAAACAACCTCGTAGGACCCCAAAGTTGCGCTTAAGCTCCACTAAACTGGACTCCTATCCTCCTGTCTCCTCGGTCACCAACATGGACTTGCCCCTATCCAAAGTGTCGGTCCTCCAAAAGAGCGCCCGCGGCCGGGTCGGCCATGCAAAATCCTCCAACGATCTGCCTAAAGAAGCCTACGTCGGAGCACACTTGTCCTGTTATGTCCGCGCCGATCTGCCTGAAGAAGCCTACGATTGCGGATGTTATCTATCCTACGTACTAGCAACCTATGAAAGGCAACAAATATCCTTGCGAACCTACTTTCCCGCTCCTAGTACATACAGCCAAAACTAAATCTTGGTCTTAACTGCATGAAACACATATCCAGACCTTTACAAGGTCTGCCTACCAAATCGCTTCCAGATTAGTTAATTTTACCGTTACAGTTTACATACTGTTTATTTTCATTAATCTGCTTCAGGCCATTTTTATATCCGATTTGGTTATTTCACAATTTTCCTTTTTCTTACATAAATGGTATTTCAATTTCACGTCCGTATGGTTTGTTTGTAATTTTTATGTCATTTTGTTACAGATTTACACTAGCCTTTAGGGTCCATTTAATTTACATTTTTTCCACCCTAATTTACGTTCTCCTTTTAGAGATTTAATCTGCACAAAATTTTATCGAATAGCCACAAACCATTTAATTACAAAAAATTCCACTTTTACATTTTTAGGCCACATATGAAACAAACATTTATGCCAATTAGACTTCCCAATTTTGTTCCAAAACCGTATTCAAAATCATGTAATTATATCAATCAAAACCATAATTTTATTCAAGTAACATATTCTGAATTTATTCAACTAACCTGTTCTACCATTATAAATTGAATAACAATTCAATTTAGTTAAACCAATCTTATTTATGCCATGAAATGTGAATAACAATTTGTTTGTTCCAAATTTCAACCCAAACATTAATTAGAATTGAGAGGTGAAAGAATAAGATATAATAATTTACATAAATTTCAATCTTATTTATGCCATAAAACGTGAATAGACAATTTATATGTCCCATATTTTAAACCAACCATGAATTAGATTTGAGAAGTGGAAGAAGAAGAAGAAGTTGCAATAATTTACATCTATTCTCAATTAATAACAGAAATTAATTCATATTAACATGCCAAAAAAGAACTGAAATTGAACTACTTTATTTTTCTATTTCATATTAATTCCCACTCACCTGGCACTTGAGCTTGTATAAATTTAAAAAAGATTTGCTTTAATCTTTCTCCCTTTGATTCTTCTAAATTCCCCAAATTGCTTGAATATATATAGATAATTTAATTTGGTAGAGATTTGTTTATTTAGTAGAGAAAAGGAGGAAGAATAATATACACTGATTTTACTGTAGAATTATGGCGACGGTTGAATAAGAGATTAAGTTTAGGTTAGATGGTTTATTTATAGATTGTTTGAGTGAATATAATCCATTTGATTATTTTAGATTAAATATGGTTCTTTCATACACTTAGTGGTTATCCATTCTAGCCCATACACATCACTCAGCCAATAAAATTTAGTGATCTCATCATATTACATCACTGGAGCGAATGGGAAGCCGCCACATGTCAGAAACAACGCTGAAATACGTAGGAAAATCGTTGGAAACGAACCAGCTAAAAAAACATCGCTCCAAATTTTGGACGACAGCGGGACTTGATCCTTGGTCACTAAGGAAGTCAACATGCGCCTTTACCACTGTACCAAATGCTTTTTTAATTTCTTTTTAATTATATTTCCCATAAAATATCGGGGTGTTACACTACTATAACACTAAAGGAGGGTGGATAGTGTTATATAACTAATATAGAACTTTTCTAAATAGTTTCAAGATTTAAATCAAACAGTAGATAATCAACACGGATGTATGTTTACAGGCTGTCACTTATATATATGTGTGTGTGTGCGTGCGTGTGTGCGCAATAAAGTAAAAGTAAGGGAGATGACACTAGGAGTTTTATCCTGGTTCGAATTGATTGATCCTTCATCTAGTCTTGTACAATATCAATACAAATTTCCTTTCAACGCCTACTTTAATTAGGTAGCAAGCAAACCAGAATACAATCTTATTTTTAAGGCAATACGATACACCTTCTTGATTTTCTGAGCTTAGGGTAGACTCTCTTGGTTTACCGGGCAATAAGATCACCTACTTGATTTAAACGTGAAATAAGCACACCCACTTGATTTGAACATGTAACAATCGCACCCACCTGATTTGAACCAGCACACCCGCACAAAATAGTAGTAGAGAGTTGTTGGTTCCAAATATAAATAGTTGTAACTTGAATACAGAATATCCTATAGCCCTTTTATAACTCTTATTACATTCATAAATTAATGTTTTTTTAACTATTGGTGATTTGTGGATGGTGCAATTTAGGTAGTGAAGAAAAAAATTCATTTTGTTCCACTAAATTGTCATTAGCGTCAATTATTCTCCGGCACAACGTACTTTATCCTTGATTTAGCAAATGTATTTTTTAAACTAATTTTAAAACCCTTATCACCTACTGGCTAATAGTAAGTAGATTATATTTGAAATTCCTAATAGGCAAAACATTAGAAATAATAGGTATTTTAGAGTTACTGACGTTGCTGATGACGTATCCTTTTGACTTATCTCTAAAGTTAATTGTTCCTCTATCTTTGTAAACGATGTCTTTTAAGATCTCTAGATTTTCAGTCATGTGTCTTGAGCATCAACTGTCTAGTACCAATTTGTCCTTTTTTATTTGTGATGTATGGTCATCAGGTGTATTTGTTATCTACCATATAACATACATATTCCTGCAATTTTGCTTTATACACTTTCATTTTCAAGCGACTTTTTAATATTATCAGTTTCTAATCTATTTGAGGGTAACGTAAGGATTTGTCACTTTTCTTTTCTTTAAAAATGTCAAATAATGTACTACTAGTGTTGCTAGCCATGTATAATTTTCAAAATATAAATAACGGTTTTCTATAAACTTAATGCTCTTATACTAAACGTTGTAAACGGTGTAGTATAAATTATAATAGTGTAGACGGATCTTAAGGCTACTATAATACTAGAGGGGGTGCATAATGGTTTATAACTAATATATAATCTTTCTAAATAGTTTTAAGATTTAAATCAAAACACAGATAATCAACATAAATATATATTAACAGGCAGTCACAGATATATATATATATATATATATTGGTTTGGATTGACCAATCCTACATCCAGTCCTATACAGTATTTGTACAGATTTCCTTTCAACGCCTACTTTAATCAGGTTGCAAAAAAACCAAAATACAATCTTGATTTCAAGGGAATAAGATACACCCTTCTGGCTTTTTGAGCTCGGGGTAGACTCTCTTGATTTATCGGGCAACAAGATCATCCACTTGCTTTAAACGAGCAACAAGCATATCCACTTGATTTGAATGGGCAACATGCACGCCCACATAAAATAGTAGTAGAGAGTTGTTGATTCAAATACAAATAGTCATAGCATGAATACAAAATATCCTATAGCTCTTTTATAGCACTTTGATTTTTGAATTGGTGAAAGAATGATTTGAATACTTGCAAGATAGTGAGTAGGTTATAGAGAATGAATGTAGTGAGTATAGATTGAATTTGAGGAGTATAGAAAGTGGATTTTGTGAAATATATAATGATAATTTAGAGCAATAAGAATGGAGTGAAAATCTAGTAAAGTTCATTTTCTAGTCCCCTTTATATAGTGTTTGAAGAGACATGTCCATTCATAAAGAGATGGAGCCAAAAATCACAACTCTTCAAAATTTTAAAAACTTTCCAACGGTACATATGTCGACATACTTGGGAAGGATATGACGACATACCCTTGTATGTTTGGAAAAAACGACAACACTTTAAGGTGCTACAAAATTTTGACATTTTGTAAAATCATGTAAACATAGTTTTTAAAGATTTTAATACATTAAACTTTTATAAAATATTTATAGAAATATATTTTAAAAATAAAATAAATATTTTGGTGAGAGAGTATTCAAAGAAAAGAAAATTGTTATCCAAGGACTTTAACAAATTTATCTAATGTCTATTAACTATTATCCAAGTCTTGAACTCTTCAGATCTTTGTCTTTAAATCCGAAGACTGATACATTAACGCTGCAAGGTGCAACATCCATTCAATATGAAGAAATAGTATTGTAAGACTTAGAGAAAGGCACGCATGGAGATTAATAGACTTGTACCATGGTATACCACTTTGCAGTAATGGTAAATTGAATGCCAACCACGGTGATCCTCTTTATCAAAAACTTCCCATGAAGAAATCAAGGAGACAAAACATCAAAGCCCCCGAAAGAGCTTCGAATAGTTTTTTTGGTTATGAAACTTCAACATGGCGGTTGTAAGCCATCAAATGTGTATATCTCTAAGGGAGCTTTGTTTTGATAGGTTATGACTCTTGTAACTCTAAAAAAGTCAAAATTACGGTTGTTCGAAGATTTAAAACCAGAAGAGTGCGATATTGACGTTGCAAGGTGCAACATCCATTCAATATGAAGAAATTGTGTCATAAGACTTAGTGAAAACATTCTATACAGCTTGGGAAAACATTAGTATCGATATTTATATGGTTACTATCATCAAAATCAATATCCGTGGTATTAACATTATTCTCACACATTGAAGAGAAACTATAAGTTTTTTATCAATATCAAGAATTGATAATCCTCAGTTGTCAATTAAGTCATCAAGAGTATGATTCTATGATATGGAATGATGCACAAATCCAAAAGAGTTCCAAGTATGCTATAAAATATGATTTTGGTAGTTGTCCCCAAAGAGATATGATCCATCGGCCGTGAATAAGTCTTCAAGCGCAAGACAAACACGGTTGGAATATACTAAGCAACGTTAATATGAATAACATTGTAAATTTCAATTGTTGAAATTAGCGTAATAGATTCATTATTCAACGAGCTCATGTTAATTCAAATTTACTTAAAAAATTATCACTTGGTATGATTGCATTTTGGTACATATGTATTGAAATGGAAAATACTAAATAGTGATTTAGAATGGATTATCTGCATATAATGACCAAAGTGTCTCGAAGTCAGTGGGATCAATATTGAGTTTGCGTGTTTTAGGGTATGATCCAAAAAATGATATGAAAGTACCATTTTGTAAGCATCATAATTGAATAAGTATTTTGATATAAATATCGAATGGTTTGACTTCCGGTCAAAATGCAGAGAAAGCGTGTATCCATAAGAAAGAACCACTAAAAGGTACATAGATATTTTTAGACTATAAGTAAACATCATATTGCTGATTGTTAACGATGTATTTATGTTAAAATTAATAATAGTTTGGTTGTTTAATACTCAATATTGGAAATGTAAATTATATCTTTTATAATAAGTATAAAGGATGTTCGGAATGTCCCAAACGATATGCAAAGACACCGTATAAAATATTTAATATAGAACACGTAAGATGAATTCCTTGTGTATTAACAATAGGCATTATCATACATGTTAAATTGTCTACAATATCATAATTTGCTTATGTATTTGGTGCATGAAGAAAATATTAAATCCAAATCAAGATTAATGAATGGTAATTTAGAGTATTCTCAAGCATTTACGAAATACTAGAGAATTATTTACAGAAACAAAAAAACTCCTTTTAAAGGAGTGTACAAACTCAAATTTCATGAGTGACATTGAGTATAATATGTCAATATTAAATTCATGTTCAAACCTTAATTAAGAAGCTTTAAGTTGGAAATGTTCCAAATGAAAGATTGTGGCTGATTCAATGAAATGCTAAGTACATTGCCTTGAATAGCATCATGGTAAAAGAAGTATATATAAAGATTAATGCACAAATTTATAACTGAGCTAATTCTATATATTTAGAATACTAAATCATTGTTATATGATAATAATGTAATAATAAGAGCCCACTGGAAGTCAAGAAACATACTACGAATATGTTCCACATGATAAAGGTCATTTATCAACATCAAATAGAGTTAATTGACAAAGTAGTTAATTAAACCAACATAGCAGATTCATTCATGACGGGTCTAACTTGATCAGTTCTCATCAAAATGAATGAAGGGATGGGATAGAGAATCCACAATTATCCTATGTGCAAGTGAGAAATTGATAGAGTAAGGGTATGCCCAGGGGAAATTAAGTAATTTGTTGCATATATCTAACTCGATAGCCAATCTTGTTTAAAATAAAAGAAATTTTCTTTCTATTATATACTTGATATAATATGTTATATTAATTAATTAATTAAATCAAAAGTAATATTAATAGAAAATTTGTAAATCGTATGTTTTGTAATAGTAGTTTCAATATGTTGTAACAATGAATGATTTTTTACAATAAAATAAACGTACCATTTTAAATATTCTTAGTCAAGATTTATCGAGACCAGATATCGATACATCCATTAAGACTAGAGTACGTAATGCTCTCTAAATGTTGAGCAGTATATCACTCATGACTGCTGGGGACACCAAGGGTTTATGTACTGATAAATATAAGATAACTATGGAATGGATCACTTGATAGGTTTTTGTTTGTTAATATAACCAAGGTCAAACAGAAAATATCGATGTGTAAAAATTACACAGTTCTCTTGACTTGAGAATATTGTTGATTTTCAATATGGAATCTCCGCTTTGATTATAGTTAAATCATAGCATGACATTCATCGAACGACTATAGTTGTATTAAGTGGAAGCATTAGAAGTGAAATGCTATTCAAAAGAGGATTCCACTCCCTAGTTATATGAGGTTGGCATCACAGTCAACTGAAGTCAATTCAAAGTCAAAGTCTCTGACCAATGCGGTACAGTTAATAATAATTGTTATAATTAAACCAAGGACTTTGTGTTTGGACTATAGAGTTGAATATGGATGATATTGGAATTTTGACCATTACCAAATTCCATAAGTCCAAAGTGATACAGTTTTGACAAAGAGAGTTGGTGTAAATAATTGTCACAATTGGGTAACACTTAAAAGGGTAAAATTGGATTTTACTGAAACCAAGTAAATTAGAAATTTGGCCAAAATGTCACACCACCTGCTAAGTGATGTAAGAATGTTAATATTCGAATTGTTCGATATTAATCGCTGACCAAATTTACACCTAAAGAGTCACATAACCAAAATGATGTATACTTCTTTCACCATATGATTTAATTAATTTGTAGTCGTTATAAATTAAGTAAATTAATTAATATTTATGAAATATTAATTATAAACTTTTTTATTTGAAGTGTTGAACAATATTAATAAATATTTTTTAATATTGATATATGACATCGATACGTGTTTAAATTAGATTTAAACGTGATACATATTATTTGGGCTTAAAGTGTGTTTGAAGCCCATATGGGGCATGGAGATTTAGGCAATGATGAGATTAGGAAAGGGCTGCATAAGATGGCAATAAAGGCGGTCTTTGATATTTTAAAAGGAAGAGGATGAGTAAGAGAAAAAAGGGATTTGATCCTACTTTATCTCTTTATCCTCTCCTTTATAAATAGATCATAACCCTTATTCTAAATTGGACTTTTGTAGCCCCGTCCCCCCAACCCTTTTCCTTGCTGGCTGAAAATAACCCCTCCTCTTATCTAATTTTTCAAGCTCAAATCAAATAAGTTAAAAGCTATTGATAGCCGGAGGTCAACAATTCGAAGTTAGCACCTTCGAGATTGGAATATGATTCAAATGTGCTTGTATTTTCGTTTCAACATGTATTCAATAGGCCTTGGTGATGGTATATCTCTAATTTACAAATATAAATTAATATCATATAATGTTTAGATCCATAGGTGACGAATCTAATATATCGATGCCCTATCACATATTGGATAGTTGAATATATATTAGTGCATATATATAAGATATTTGTGTGCTTGTTGGTGTTAAAGCTTATGGCCAAACAATAAAAGAACAATTTTAATTAATTGAATAATATTATATATAATTTAATTAACTAAGTAATTATACCATAAAGATTAAAATCATATAATAAATGTTTTAAAATTTTGTTTTTACATAATAATAATTCGACGGCATGGAAAACTTTATTTTAATATATATTTCTATTTATTATATATTAAATATTAATATAACTATTCATTTAACTAGAAATTGATTAAATAAATAAATAACACATATATATATAATACAAAATTAAGTATAAAATTTTATATAATACCATTACATAATTTTAAGATTTTGAAAATGATTTATTTAATAATTTTAGTAATTATTTAAATCGGTTCAATTTATTTTATAACTTTTTATTTGAAATTAATTTCAAACTAGAAAATATTTAATTTTTTCTGATGCCATGAGTTTCCAGTATGCATGTACTAATTTTGTAAAATTTATCGTTTATATATTTAAATTAGTTTCTAAATTTATTTTATAACTGTTTATTTAAAATTATTTTACAAATAAAAAAATTAATTTTTTCTGATGCTATGAACTTCCAGTAAGCTTGCACTAATTTTATATAAAAAATTATTTATATAATATATATATTTATGTATATAAACAGGTATTTGTATATTTATAAATAATTATAATTAAAAAATAGTTCTCTCTATTATAATTTCGGTTTTGCAACAGGAAAAATATATATTTTTAAGCTATTTTATATTAATTATTAAATGATTTTGTAGTTTGATATAAATAAACATTTATACAATATATTTTAAATATGTTATTTGATGCACGCAGATATATCCATTTAGACATTGCATATAACACTACAGGGGTTAACTTATCTGCTGTAGTGTAAATCCCAACAAATATGTACAGGCATGTCAAACTTTACACGAATTGATATGTTACACATGTATACAAATATATATGTGTATATGATACATATATATATATATATATATTTACAATATAGTAATAACATAACCTTAAAACAAAACTGTGTTATAAATTTTAATAAAATAATGATTTTATTTAAAAGAAATTTAGAAATATTCTAAATGAATTAAACTTCATAGGCCCGATAAAGATCCAAAATGATAATTTTTTTGAAATTCACCCATTTCTTCTGCTGCAGGCTAGTCCAATTCCGACAATTTCTACAAGATTGCCTAAACAACCGAACAAGACTTCAACACCTTGGCTGAAGGTAACCAAAAAGACTTCATTAAAACATAGTAAACTCTTACCTTGACTTTGATGTGTTCTTGACAACATAGATAACTCTCTTTTTAGTACACCCTTCCTATAATATCCTTTGATGATAGTGAATTGAACATGCAGATTACATGAAGCGGGAAATAGTTTTGAAAGGCTTTTGATTTAACAAAGGATAATAGAAATTATAAATTAGAGTACAAGTTTTTCTATTAATCAAAAACTCTAGATCCAATCTCTATTTATAATGTTAGAGAGGTTTCCTTGAAAAGTTATGACTATTTAAAACATTAATGAAACAACCTTTCGCCATTGAAAATCTTCATTTAGAATACAACCATTTTTAGTTTCTCAAATTTCTAGCTAGGCAACTCAAATGTTTGGTCTTTTATTAAAAAACGTGTTTAAAACATCTCAGACGTCTAAACTCTATCCAATAAAGAATACGTTCTTTTTCATTCAAATTCAGACGTCTGGTTTAAAGGTTCAAATGTCTGGTCAAATATATATATAAAACTTACTCAAACATCTTATTATATTTCTCAAACGTCTGTTCAATTTCCAGAAAGGAAATGGTTGTTTCTGAGCTTGATTTAGACGTTTGAATTTTTATGTCGGACGTATGACTCCTGACTATTTTGAAAATTTATCTTTTTGAAAATTTAGAGTTAAATATCCATTTTAAACTCAACTAAAAATATTTATGTGTGTGTATCATCAAAGGACATTGTATAAGTATTTACTAAGGCTTACGACTCATGACTACTCTACTTTATTTGATCTTTCATCCGTCGAGCACATTGTCGAAGTAGTTCATCATAGCCTGTAGAGATTATTGTTCCTGCAAAAATAACTTGTGTAATATATTTAAAATATATAGTTATGACTTCAAAAGCAGAAGCAAATGTTCTAATAGTTGTGCCTTTAATAAGAGTAAAATAATAATTTATTGCCTTAAAGCATCTTTGTAGGGGGATTGCTTGTCCGAATCTTTGAGGTTCAAAGACTTCTCATAGCCCGAAGTTTACAAATCACTTTCCCTTGTCCAAATGACATTGTGGATATAACGAGGTTAGTCTTTTCCTCCATTTTGTCAATATAAAATAGAACTGATAGACGTTTCTTATCCCTTAGTGTAAGAGAGAAAACAGAGTGAGCCTTGTTTATGGTTTATCCATAATCAATAAAGTAACAAGAACAATTTTATTCGTTTATTTACATTTTTGGGGGTTTAACTATTTGTTCATGTCTTAAAAGCATGAAGTTTAATAACTTATTACTCTAATGTTTTAGAAATCTAGAATGAGTCTTGTTCTCCTTACTTGTGAGCCATTTGCCCTTGGAAGGCTCCCAAATGTATTTGTAGGTACTTTCCTTCGAGTCATCTCTCCAATCTAGCGTTTTAAAAGTTGGCATTCTAGATGTTATTCCCATGAACATCATGAAAAAGGCTTTATACTTCAAAAATGAAGTTGATGATGTATTGAAAGTTGGGTGTAACGACCCGACTTTTCAACCCTCGAATGTCAACACTAAATACATCCACAGTATTTGTGTGCCGAACACACAACTGCTAGAAATACGGATGGTAAGGGAAAAATAAAAGAAAAGGAATAAAACAAGAAAGGAAGAAGAATACAACATCAGAATCTCATAGCGAAACGATAACATATAATATCAAAAGAACAGTTCAAAAGGTTACTCCAAATATGGAAATATAAAAGTTCCAAAACCTTAGTACTATCATCAGCCTAGATAGTTATAACTGTCTATCCTCAAAATGCCGATACATACATACATAATACAGTGCAATGAAAATAGAAATATGTAGATAATGGAAGCCTTCAGCTCGTCTCCTGGACTCTGAAGCGTCCAAAGTTAAACCTGCTTTGCTCATCCTACTTGAAAGAGTACATGAAGTATTTTAGAAAAACAAAAACCATGTCTCATACATAAGTCTGGTATGAGAAAACTCAAGATACATGCAACATGCAACAGTTTATATCATACAGATTACCATGACGGTTTTCCCCTCAAAAGAAACCAACCATTTATTAAACTAATATTAAACTAATATAGCGATATAATAGAAATGTTTGGGGTATAGAATATAAATCATATCAAATAGCTGTGATGCTTACATTGATCACACCACAACAACATTAAGGATACAATCAGAACCGCTAAGGTACGCTCGCATATGGATTTTCCATTGAAGACATCCTTAGATAAACCGAGGTCAGCCTCTTGAAAAGGGTCAAAAACTACCTTCTGAGCATTGTATATCTCTAGATAAAATATACCATTAAGGTAAACACAACTAGCACATGCACGAACCTATAAAACTACATGGAACCAAATATCATTAACTCCCACTACCAACATTGATAAGCACACTCTAGATAATGGAGTTAATATACCCATTCGCGGTTAGCTAAACCCCAGGCTATGCTCCTACTTTATTTTCTATCATTTCCAACGTCGAGGTCACATTTGGCATCTCTCACACGAGTCTTTATCACTCGAGCAGAACACAAATTCCCAAATGGACCCCAACATCTCGAAGAGATCATGAATCTCTACATACATTCGAACATCTCAAACAGATCTTGAATCTCCATATAGATTCTCGCATAAGTCTTCCGATGAATGCTAACACTGACCTCTCCCTTGGACTTAACCTTAGAATAAATAGTTCAACTCTATAGCATTGCACTTCACAACCGCTTCCAAAACATATAACCCATATATCAGTTTTAAAGTGGTTTTCGATAAGTAAAACACTTACTAATCCCAATCTCTTCAAAACTGATTTGATGAATTTCCGTTTAACTCAATTCCAGTTCTTTTAGAAGTAAGCGAACTAGATAAAGAGGAGTCCTCCCCGGAGGATCTCATATATATAAGTTCTTAATGATAATGTTTCATACCAATGCTCCTCCTTGGGGTTCTCAAAGGGTATGAAACCACGAAGCTTTTAGATACTTCTTAAGTTATAATTGTCAAGTTCGAAAGTCGACTAATCAACTATCTAGTTAAAAATGGTCGCTTATAGAAATCAGGGTTCGTATACTTAACTCGTTTCCGACATTCCAACTTATATTATCCCTCGGTCAAAAGTGAAGCCAAGTAAGTTAGATCATTGATTGCATATCATACCTTTCATAGACACTTCATCCTTGACTCTTACAGATAGACAAGTCTACATCGTCGACTTTTAGTATTAAGTATAGTATTAATGACTTTCCATAAACGAGTAAGTAGTCAACAAGATTAACACATTTTTGCATTCCAACTTAAATATTCCTCGGTCATGGGGAAATTAATAGGTTAGAGTATTATTTCTTTTACCCTTAATTGAACATCAATCTTAACTCTCACAAATAGAGAAGTCTACCTCGCTCGGCTTTTAGTATTAAGCATATTTAATTACTTTTCAAACAAGTAAGTAAATAAAACACAATTTAGCCACTAAGCACTTCTTAACCCTTTTTAAAATCATTAGTTATAACTTTCAAAACCTTTTTAGAAATGATGCGTATGTGTGTATGTATAGTAATTTATTTACAAAACTAGATATTTAATAAAACAATTTAAAATATAAGATACTTTCACAATATATTAATAAAATATTTAACTACTTTTCTAAAAACTATATATATTTAAAAACACTTTTAAAATACTTTAAAACACTTATAATAGGTTTTAAAACATTTATTCAAAATATTACTTTAAAATAACAAGTTTATAAAATATTTTGAAGCTTGGAAAAAACATGCTTTCTATATACTTAAAAATTAACCCTCTTCTTTAAAAATTCATAAAAATCCCAAACCACTTTTAAAATATTCTAATAATAGTTACTAAACATTTGCCGAACATAAGACAATTCCTAAGTGCATCTATAGCGACTATCGCTATAAGAGCATTTTCAAATCCGAGTCCAACCTAAACCAAAGTTCAACTATAACCTATGTACTTTGTTCCAAGGCTATTCCACTAGTCATAAAATTCCATTCATGTCCATACACGTGGATTAAATATGCCATTTTATTCAAAGTAAGAATCGAATCAATATTACAATCATATATCGATATTACAGCATATATCAATATCCATTCAATCACAAAGAAATAATCAATCACAAGCACATGTACACAAAATCATATTCCATTCAAGGTGGTGAGTTACACCTTTAAGAAAGTGAAAAATTAAGTCTAAACAACCACTTCCTACCTTAACCTTGCAAACACCAACTTCCTACCTTTGCCTTACTTTTGCACTTGATTTTAAGGCAATATTGTCTATATGTGCTCATTACCTATGATGATGGGGGGAGATTGGCTTTGGTTCTTTAAGATATATCTTGGTGAAAGGTGTTGTGATATTGTCCAAGGCACTAGTCCAAGTTTGAGTTGATTTGGAGTTCTTTTGAAATTATTTTATTTTAGGAAATTTAGTAAAGAAAGATACGAAGAGAGTTTGCTTTTATTTTGTAAATTAATAACGATGTTTTCAAGGGGTATGCCCTTCCTTATATAGGCTCAAGTTGGTGTTACTTAACCTTGCTCTAACCCTCCATCATGCCATGGAAGGCTCATCCCTCCACATGCCCATCACTTCTCCTTTACACTTCTTACCTTTAGCAAATGGCTAAATCACCCTTTATATACAAATATCTCTTATTCATAAGAAGCTTCTAAAATTTTCTAATTACTCTATGAAGAAAAGTGTATTAATTAGTACATACTGTGTTCATATGTTTATTAGTTTAGTACAAAAGAGTTCGAACAACTTATATCAACTAAAAATCTATTTATCGTTAAACCGATTTTCGATCACATTATCGATGTTTCTTCGAAGAATATATTTTTGTAAACAAATTTCAAAAACATGTTTCTTATCATTATTCATTAATTAAAAGATGTTTAATAAGCTTATAAAATCATATTTATAACATTTATCTATATTTCAAAATGTTATGATATTCGAAGATGGAGTGTTCGAGTTTATAAGTCAATACATTCTCGCTCACTTAGAATATTTCGTCCTTGAAATTCAAACAAGAACGATAATCAAAGAAGATAAAGGAAATAAGATACATATATAGAGTACTTCTAAAACTATATACAAACTAAATTACAAACCAAATGCATACAAGTGACTCCACCTCAAGTGGTGTGTACACTACAAAAGATATAAGATACTAAGATAAGAAACCACTAGCCTACGAACAACTCTGGATAGGAAACTCTCAAATTATCCTCTATCTCCCATGTACATCCCAAATATCCTCGTTCCACTGTATCTTGACTAACTTAACAACCTTAGTCCACAATCTCTTTGTATCCTGGTCAATGATACGAATAGCCTGTCCCATAATGGTCAAGTCAGGCTCAATCTCTAAGTCCTCCTGCTGCGATGGTTCAATAATCAAAGTATAATTATGCACATACTTATATAGATGGGATACGTGGAAAACGTCATGCAAACCTGGCAATCTAGTCTGTAACCCAACTCTATAAGCAAGAGTGCATATCCTTTACTAGAAAAGCTCCTATAAAATGAGGAGCCAACTTCCCACCCTTCCCAAAGTGAACTACACCTCTCATTAGGGAAACTCTAATGAGCACAAAGTCCCCAACCGAGAACTCCAAATTTCTATGCCTCACATTAGCATAACTCTCCTGCCTACTTTGAGCTACCTTCAAATGCCTCCTAATCTCCGCTACCTTATCCATGGCCCAAATCATATTCGGCCCAAGACTAAGATGTTTCCTATACAATGCCTCAAAAGGCTTTCCATACAATGCCTTAAAAGGCACCATCGCAATGCTTGCCTTAAAACTGTTGTTATAAGAAAATCAACAAGAGGCAAATGATCCTCCCATGTCAAAGTCCAGAATACAAGCACGACGTAAATCCTTCAAAATACAATTTATTCTTAGTCTGCTCATCCGCCTATGCGTGATAAGCTGTACCTAAACTCAGCTCCGTCCCATGTTCATCATGCAAACCCTTCCGGAACTGACTTGTGAAGATCGAACCTCGATCACTCACGATATCACATGGAATGCCATAAAATCCGACGATCTCTCTAACATATAACTAAGACAAACTAGAAGCAGTCCTCGTTGCCTTCTCTGGTAAGAAGTGCACGCTCTTAGTCAATTGATCCACAATAACCCATACACCTTCGTTACCCCACCTCGACCAAGTCAATCTATCAATAAAGTCCATAGAAATTTGTTCCCCCTTTCACTTTAAAACCTCAAGTGGCTGAAGCAGTCCAGCTGTCTTTTGGAGACTACCCTTAATCTGCTAGTAGTTAGCACATGTAACATCCCTCTACTTGGAGGCCCAAAACTAACGGCTACGGATGCTACAATCATCCATAGTTATTAATCCTCGATGACCAAATACGGCGATGTTAGATACATTGATACAAAGAAACATAAGAATATAGAAAAAAATTAAACAACAAACAAATTCCACATTCCATTTCAAAAAATTTCAAATTGATTACATAATTTCAGTTCGCAGACCACGTTCAGATAACATATAATAATTACAAAATACGCCAAGAGCGACATATGAAGATGCCCCCTTGGTTGATCAGAGTATATAATAAGGCACTAAATAATTTGCCTTTACAATCAAACACACAACGAAAATAAAAGAACTCTAATGACAAGCTTGCCTCCTACACGTCTTCGGAAGCTTTATTCATCTAAAAGAACACCTGAAAACCTTAACTCCTAACCTACTCAAAATCAATTGAATACCCGAGAGTTTAAGGGGAAAACAAAAACTTCGAGTTAGACATAAAACCTGGTATGAATAATAATCTACCATCTTAAATCATTTGGATATCTAGTGAGATCACTCCGCTTAGCGGAACGGGTTTTCCCCTCGCTAGGATCCTAAAACATTTATAAACCATATATTGTGCTCCTGCATCCATAATGGTTAAAAACATAGTATTTCAAAATATTATGAGGATATTGAAAATAAGTAAATCAAATCTGGATTACCCATCCTCATTCATTATGACTATCTGTCTCAATTGTAGTTTCAAAGGTTACTATTAACTTGTTAAATGCTTATGGACTATCTATCAACTTTCATAGTTTTCATGGGATCACTAAAAACCTATTGGTAACTCCAATATCTTTTGTCTTATCCTAGTTTTCATAGGCTAACTAGGAACCTATTGACTGACTGTCAATATCTTATTCCAGATATAGTTTTCATGGGCTAACTACAAACCTACTGGCCCCTGCCAGTATCAAACCATAGTTTTCATGGGCTGACTATAAACCTATTGGCCCCTACCGATATCATTAGTTATATATAGTGTTCGTGGGCTTACTGTAAACCTATTGCCCCTGCCAATATCTTTAGTTTTAAGGTTTTAACATTCCTTATTTATATTCACTACTGTATCAACCTAACTGGCTATTCTGCCCTTTCCCTAACATACATTCATGGGTTAGTAATAATGTGAATAAGTACATAAAGAAGTAATACTTCCAAAATCTTTATTTATGCCATGGTGTTTCCTTTTAAAAGTGAGAGTGGGTTATTTGTTTTGAAATTTTAAAACATCACTTTTGAAACCTCTGGATAACCTCCTTCGAAAGCAAAAACTTCTTTTCAAAACATACTGAACATACCTTTCGAAGCCTTTGATAAATATTCTCTTTCAAAACCAAATATAACTTTCGAGGGTGTCAAAACATCCTTTAAACATAGCTTCAAAACAAATGAAAGTATCCCTTTCGAAAGCATTGGGTTTACTCTTTAGAAACATCATTTGGGTCAAAGTGGTTGTATACGAAAGAATCTCTTTCGAAACCCTTATAAAACTGTTTTTAGGGAAAAATTGATGGTGTCGGGACCATCTAATCAAAAGCGGCAATCTTTAAAATTAAAACTTCGATGGATAGAGTCGAAACCCCCTTTCGACCCCATTACCTTTGAACCCTCAATCCTTTCAAAAGCATTCACGAAAAAGGCTTAGTTTAGGTTAAAACAGAAGTAACCCTTCGACAACATAGATAACTTTCGTGCAGTCGAAAGGAAGATTAATGGCTAGGTCTCGACTTGGAGAAACCGGTCATTTCGAAAGCTCTTAAGGAAAAAGTACCCCTTCGAGAGCTAACTTCTTCACATAGTATAACAACCTTCCTCGAAAACCATTTATAAAACCTTTTTCGAAAGCATGCGTTTGACTATGTCGAAAGCTTTAAGTAAAATAAGGCAATAACTTAACTTTTGAAAACAAAGCAGGGTTTCGACCTCATCGGAAGATTCCCTTTCGACACCAAATCTTCCACCCTCTTTCCAATCCACTGTGTACCATCCAAGTGATACCTTGTGTACTAGTTTCGACTACGTGAGTTTCGACTATGTACTGGGAAGAAGCGAAACCGATGGAGTCGAAAGGTGCATACTATTAGAGGCGGAACACCTTTTTCTAAATTAAAGGCTGAAATATAGCCACTTTTAGTAATTACTTGTTAAATTCTTGCCTATTTGTAAACCTTTGATTGGTTGCTGCTTAACTTTTCAAATACTTTTCATTCAAAACTGCTGCATTTAATCAGATCCAAATTAAAGGATTTTAGCATTTAAGCCTTTCCATATAACAAAACCATCATTTGCAAAAAAATCCTTCTTTTAAAATAATTTATTTTCTATAGTAAATCAATTGGGAAAAATCCCCAAAAATTACAGAAATTCAATTTCTTCATGTAATCGAACATACTAAAAATTTAAACCCAATTTCTTTCTAAAATATTCAAAATAAATTTTAAACCCAATTACACCATATTTTTTATTAAAAATTCATACTAAAATTTCCATAGCTTGGATAATTCTGAAAATTAAAACCCATCTCCAAAATCATGTTTTATTTAACAATAAAATTTTTCCATGGCGTTCTAAAATCAATAACCTTTGGTGTTTACCCTAAAACCGTACGGATCTTGTATAGAAATGATTCGTTTAAATCAAACAATCAATAACTTAAGCATATCATCATCAAAAATGTCATAGAAACGAAAATAAGTCTTAAATCCGAAATCATATGATCATAAAACAAAAGGAGATGGACAAGATTATTATTCGCCTTAGATATGTTAAGGAATTTGAGATTGGTTGTTGATTAATCCTTCCTAACTTTGATCCTTAGCTTTAGATTGAATTTTTTCCTGTTTTTCTTCCTTAGTAATGGCCGGCTCTTAGGTTTTAGATTTGCGTTGGTGGAATTAAGAAATGAAACGTGAATGGGAAATAGTAAGAAGTGTATAGCCATGTTCCATATAATGGCTATTTACTAATTTGCCCATGTGTAGTTTAATTAACCTATAAACCAATTTAAGTCCATTCAAATTTTATTATTAAGCACGACCCATTACATAATTTATTTAAATCTCTATTGTAACGACCCTGAATTTCCGACCCAATTTAAAAATTTTAAAACCATTATTTTAATATAAAATGTGAAATCTACATACGATCTCAATTAACATCCAAACCTTGTTTATAAAATGCGCCTAGTTGGTTATGGATATGGGTAAAGTTTCGTCGTAAAATATCGCAATAAATTTCGTTCGTGTTTCATTGTATATCAGTTCATTTTAAAGTGTGAAAATTTTTATCTTCCAAACCTAAATATTTTTACATAGAAAAATTCTAAATCATCTTCTGAGCAAGGCACCATTTTTCATTTTCCAAAATTTAGACTTTTTTAGCTCCGTCGATCTTATTTTTCGACGTTTTTCCTGCATTTTCTCGCTAATATAAAATTCGAAATTTTGTGATTCAATCGTACCACAATTATCTGTGTACCGTTGGAAGCGCCTCGTCGCGCTGATCAAAATGGTATATTTACTCGTGCGAATCGGAGTCCGACGGAAATCGTCACGTTAATTTAACCGTTTCGGATGGACCGGTTAAACAATTCTCAGCCCAGATCTTAAACCCGTATCCATTTGAAAATTGAAAATTTACCTTTGAACTGAAGAAATTAATGACAGTGGTTGGTAGTTGGTAGTTGGAGCTTGGAAATTTGAGTGGCGCTTGGGAAAACATGAAGATTGTTTCGTAACTCACAAATATAATTCACTGATTGCCTCTGCCAAATAAAAAAATATAACAAAAGGAAAGAACGTATCATCCCATTCATTCACTTCTATTCTCTACAGGTAATCTCTCTTCTCCTCTCACCTTACTCTCTTCCTTCTCTTTGTTAAATCTTTTTTTGTTGCCTGAACATCTTAAATGTTGCATCTCCTTCACAAATCCAAACCATCCCCAGTATACGCAACTCCCCTCCGCCTCATGCATGTAACCACCAGCCGAGTCTCCACTACCTTGCTTTCTCGAAACGCGCGCACACTTCCACTCAGTCCCGCCTACCACCACACATCGCCTCCTGACCCTCTCGCCTGCACCGCCTCCCTCCTCCCGCACCACCTTCCCAGACCGTGCCTCCCCTTAGCACGTATCCCCTCTGTCCACTTCGGCTCATTCTTTCGCCGAACACTGCCCAGCTGGCCCGCATCCCCTCTGTCCACTTCGCCGCCTTCCGCCTCTTCCCACACCGCCCTGACTCCCGCCTGCATGAGCCCACCACCCCACGCCAGCAACACCGCCTCCCAGACCCGCCTGCGCGAACTCCGCCTCATCCAGCCCTACACCGCCTCCACACGACTGCCACCACCCCGCGACCTCCCAGCCTCTGTTGGAGCCCACGCCGAACCAGTTCTGCCGTGCAGCCCCGCCAAAACCCCTGCCTACCGTTCGTTCCGGCCACGTCCCCGCCCTCGGCCGTGATAGCCTTGCTTCCAGCGGTGAAAGAAAAATGAGTCTCTGCTTTAAAAAAAAAATCAGATTTTGTTTTATGGAAAGATGGAAGGGTGTTGTAGCTCAATTTGTTACCAAGAAATATGTACGGAGTATGTATATATGGTTGCTAATTAGTAACCCCTTCTTTTCTCTGATGTTGCAGCAACCGGTTGAGTTTATTTGCAGCAACGTCAATATTTCTCAGCTTTCGTTCTTCTCTTCGTCATTGGTAAGCGCACCTATATAATTTCATAAATTATATATGAATGTTCATTGAATTAATATCGTCTTTCTTTTGTCGATATTTGCAGTGTCCGTTGTTCGTATTGTACCGACTCTATTCGTGCTTTTTCCGCTTCGCCATCAATTTCTTTAGCCATGAAAGGTGAATTAATTTTCACGACTATATTCTTATACAAGTTTGGTTGATGAATATTTGCTATGTGATGATAAAATTGGATGTTAATTGTTATTGTTAAGCGAAAAAAAAATATGCAAGTTGAAGTTGATATAGGATAGTCAACAAATTAAAAATGGATTATATATGTAAAAATGGATTAGTTAAACTTGACCCCTTCATATGTTAAATTTGATTTGTTAAATATGACCCCCTTTAATTGTTAAGTTGATTGACACGTAGGAAATGATAATTACACTTTGAACCATTGATCGTATATTGGATAAATTGTTGTAGTATAAATTTTTTGGAATCAAACGACAAGTGAAAAACGGTAATATAATAATCTTTAATCTACATGAAATGATAGTGTAGATTCTAGGAATAATTTTATTAATTTGCATAAATAACAAATGTAAATTAATACGATTATTTCGGGATTATTTAAATAAATTGTTGGATTGTTATGTATGGTTGTTATTGCTTGTTTATTTACTTTGACACCATCCCAGCTATCACACTGCAAGTTCCCTTTGCTATGCTTTGATTTTTGAATTGAAATGGAATCGAGTTGAAATGATAAATACCCAAATAAACTTGACTTTGGATAGAAATTTAATAAAACCCGATTGGTCAATAATTTGATTTGAAATAAAATAAGGATTTTATTTGAATGAAAATAAAGTTTTGAAATAAAACTGGAATTTAAATTTTGATGAAAGAACGTTGTGTAAAAATTTATTAATTAATAATTAAATTTGGAATTATTAATAATTAAGTTTTGTAATTATTAATAATTAAGTTTTGAAATTATTTAATAATTAAATAAGATTGAATTATTTAATAATTAAATAAAATTGAATTCTTTATTAAGTAAAATTGAACTTCTTGAATAAGTGGAATTAAGTTCCATTAGTAATTGAGTTTTGAAATTTGGTAATTAAGTAAATGAATAAATGGAATTGAATTTCTTTAACAAGAAATAAAATGCGTTTTATTGAAACAAATGTAAGACTTGTAACTTAAAAGAATTTGATTTGACAAATTTAACTTAATTAAATTTGTAAGCTTTGATAAAATAAGTTGAACGTAAGTAATTGATTTAATGAATTAGAGGTTAAATGGAAATTGTTTTAAAAGATAAATTAACTTAACGAGCATTGAACGTAAATGATAAATGAGTTTAAATTTATTTTAAATGATTATGGAATGAAACTTGTATTCGAATTCAAATGAATAATTGAATTGTTTTAAACAAATTTCGAAATTGAATCATAGAGTTTTGAAATGAAAATTTTGAAGTTATGAAACGCAAAATTTTGGAAATTGTTTGGAAAGACAATTGAAATGTTGATTTACAAATTCTTATTGAAATTGAATTTGATTTGGTTTTGAAATTTATTAAGCGACCAATCGGTGAAATAATTACGAAGGTTATTAAAGAGACCGGAATCGGTTAGGGACATACTCACTGTCTAAACCGAATACCACTTTAATAACTATACGCGGAGAGTGATCCAGAATGAAGTGGTTGGATTGACGTACGTTGATGATTGAAGAAAGTGAACGATAATGGATAGCCTTGACACTTGTGTCAAATTGGAAATGACTTAAACAGGAGCCGTGCCGGGCCAAATGGGGTTAGCTACCTTGAGCGAACACACTTCTTCGTAACTACTCATTACTTTGTGATTGATTGGTGCACACCCTTGATTTGGGAGTGTTGTTTCACGGTGTTGCGATCGTTGCGACGACGCGTTCTCACCAGTCCGGATCAGGCAAACGGTAGTTTCACTACCTTGGGTATTGCCTCATGTGCCTTGTCATACTTGTATTCCCATATACGCGACCACTACGAAATTGTTTTGTATTATACCTATGGAGTACTCCTTGATAGCCCACTAGTTTATGGTGGAGTTTACAGTGTTGTATAGACTATGATCCTTATATAAAATGTGTTAAGGGGAATAATGGTGACGCCTTAACACTACCTTGATATTTTACCTTACTGTTAGACATTATATACTTATCGTACACTACTATGCATAAATAGTTTAACGAATCCTGAAAGATGTTTATTCCATTCATCTTTGAGTTATTGTTATTTCAAATTCTGAATCATATTATCTGTATAAGAACATATGTCCTGATTCGAGTGTTTGTTTGTGCTTATGCTCGGATCAGACTGAGGATTGCTGTTGCTGTTCGATTTGGAGCTGAAGACCGAAGACTATCATCATATTTATCTTATCAGTATTGTTCTTTCTATTCGGACATCTATGTTGTTCTATTTTATTTTATTTGAGACATTGTTGTATTTATTGGGTAGCTTCATGAACTACTCTTATGACTATGTTGTAATTCCGCTGCACTATTCTGTTATTTCGTATTTTCTGTGATGATTCTCATTTATATACATATACTCCATTAATGATTCGTGTTTTGTACTATTTATGTTGACATGTGTGGATTATTGTCAATTTAAATGGTCCAAATATACGGGTTGTTACAGTTGGTATTAGAGCTTTGGTTCCCGAAAACCTTAGCCTGGAGTTTTAAGCTCATTAGAGATAGGGTAACCAAACCCTGGAATGAGGAGAATCATTGTAGAATCCATATCCTTTGATTCCATCCTTCTCATTGAATTCGTTTGATTTGAATTTACTTAAGTTCTATAAAATTTCTATCTTTGATTCTAAATCACTTTTGGTATTCCAGGATGAGTACTAGAAGGAACGCTAGAGGTGGGGGTAGAGGAAATGCTCCCGAACCACGTGCCCCAGCTCCTACAGTCAGGTTTTCTACTCTTAGCAAGGAATACATCCAGCTTAGGGGCATTAAATTCTCTGGATCCGAGAGCATCATAGGAGCGCAACAGTGGCTGAAGAGCCTGGAAAGGATCTTCACTGGTCTTGAGATTACTGACGCGTAGAAGCGTCAATTGGCCGCTTGGCAGCTTCAGGATGCGACACAGGATTGGTGGGAGTCAGTCACCTCCCGTACTGATGAGGAAACTATCACCTGGGCTCAGTTTAGGTAGAAATCTATCTGAATTACATCCAAATTTATTCCTTCTATCTCGTCAAATTTTGACTCATCGTATATCGCTTGTAAATAGGGATTCCTTTATGGCTCAGTGAATGCCAGCTGCCAGAAAGGCCCAGCTTTATCGATCCTTTATGGACCTCAAGCAGGGTAACATGACTTTCTCCGAGTATGAAAGAAAGTTTAATGAACTCTCCAAGTTCGGACCTGGCTTGATTGATACACCACTGCTGAAAAATGAGAAGTTCATCCATGGAGCACGTCCAGAGTATTACGATCTCCTCACAGCTCATGTCCATGGCACTTTCACCGAGTTGATCGATTTTGCTCTTAGGTATGAAGGAAAGCCGAAGGGAACATCAGCCACCAAGGCTCCAGTTACTCAGCCATCTTCTAGTCAGACTGGGAAGAGGAAGCCAAACTTTGAGCAACAGAAGAAGAACTGGCAGAAGACAACCGGGCTTGGCCATTCTCAGAAGAAGCCCATTGACTTATCCTCCATCACTTGTTTCAAGTGCGACCAGAAGGGTCACTATGCCAACAGTTGTCCAACACCTGCCAATGCCGCTGTTCCGCTACCTCAGAATACTAGGAACAACCTCTGCCACGTCTGTTTGCAGCCTGGCCATTTCAAGAAAGATTGTCCCATGCATCAAAAGGGCAAGACATCTAGAATATTTGCTATGGCTTCTTCCACCCATGATCCACCTACCCCACCTGCTCCTAGTGATAACCAAGGTACATTACAGAGTACTTTTATGTTGCATACTTTACCCGTTAAAATTCTATTTGATACTGGAGCAACACATAGTTTCATATCTATTGATTTGTGCAATAAACTTGGATTGGAACCCATCCTTGCATCTAC
The DNA here is from genome assembly GCA_030737815.1 of Allium fistulosum. NCBI lineage: Eukaryota > Viridiplantae > Streptophyta > Magnoliopsida > Asparagales > Amaryllidaceae > Allium > Allium fistulosum. The sequence continues at coordinate 534,605,342 of CM060901.1, read as the reverse complement.
TTTCTTATGTATATCAAATCCCATTGGAGGACCTGCTAACCTCAAAAGGGTATGCAAATATGTCATGCTTATGTATGGCATGCACCATTTCACTTGGGATTTCTATGTCCTTGGATTCGAGGCATTCGATATCCTATTAGGTGTTGACTGGCTACAAAAATTCGAAGCCGTTATCTCTTGCAAAGCTCGAACCGTCTCTCTAATTGACGACAAGAGTATACCTTTAGTTATTAAAGGTAAATCACCTCAAGAATGTGCTGGGAGTTTTATATTCTCTCTTGACTCTCATCCAAATGAACTAAGCTCTACTCCAGTTGTTCAATTCTTTTCTGATGTGTTTGGAGAAGTAAATTCTCTACCACCTCCGCGGGAAATCGAATTTCACATTGATCTTATTCCTGGTGCCCGACCAGTAGTTCTCCCTCCCAGGAGAATGGCTCCTAAAGAGAAGGCAGAACTTAATGCTCAGATTGAAGATTTATTTACTAAAGGCTTGATACGGCGAAGTCATTCAGAGTGGGGAGCTGCGGTTGTATTTGTCACAAAGTCAGACGGCTCTCTCAGAATGTGTGTGGACTATAGAGAGCTAAACAAGCTCACACACAAGAACAGATATCCGATGCCCCGCATTAATGATCTATTCGACCAGCTCCATGGAGCTAAAGTTTTCTCTCAACTCGATCTGGCTACCGGCTTCCACCAACTCAGAATTGCTGAGGAGAGTATTCCTAAAACAACATTCCGCACTGAAAATGGTTTCTTTGAATGGCTGGTTATGCCGTTCGGTCTTACTAATGCTCCAGCTTATTTCGTCGACTTAATGAATAGAGTTTTCCGGGATGTTCTTAACAAGTTCGTTCTTGTTTTCATCGATGATATTCTCGTCTTCTCTAAGGATGAGAAAGAGCATAGGTCACATTTGTCTTTTGTTCTTGAAACTCTTCGTAGTCATCAGCTTAAAGCCAAGTTTCCAAAATGCCACTTTTGGAAAGATGAAGTTCGGTTTCTTGGCCATATTGTCTCGGATAATGGAATTTCGGTCGACCCAGCTAAGATCGTCGTAATCAATGTAAGTCTATCCTTACTTATCATTTCTATCCGAACATCTTATCTCTATCTAAATTCGAATCCTTTGCATTCACAGGATTGGGAGACTCCCAAAACTCCTACAGATATTCACAGTTTCTTGGGCTTGGCTGGCTATTATCGTAGATTTATAGAAAACTTTGCTCGTATTGCCGCACCACTTACCGCACTGACCAGAAAGAATGTAAAATTTATTTGGAGTGAAAGGTGCGAAACAACTTTCAATGAAATGAAACAGAAGTTGACCTCTGCCCCAGTTCTTACAGTTATTGGCGGTAGCGAAGGATTGACTGTCTATACTGATGCCTGCCGGGATGGGTTAGGAGCAGTTTTAATGCAGAATGGAAAGGTCATTACTTATGCTGGTCGCCAATTAAAGACCCATGAAGCAAATTATGCAACACACGATTTAGAGCTTCTTGCGGTTGTATTTGCTCTTAAGCTATGGAGGCACTATCTATTGGGAACAAAATTCGAGTTATTCACTGACCATAAGTCATTGAGATATATCTTCTCGCAAAAGGATTTGAACCAGAGACAAGTCCGATGGCTCGAATTTCTAGCTGCATATGATCTTGATATTAACTACACTCCGGGGAAAGAAAATGCCGTAGCTGATGCTTTGAGCAAAAACCAAGCAATGGCATGTTGTAATCTTGTTGAAGGAATGTTATTCCAGCTTTCCGTCTCCCTAGCTCTTATGGATCGTATTATAGCCAAGCAATACGAGGACACTTTGCTTTATTGCATTAAAGAAATAGTTCTCGGAAGAGTTGGAAATGCTGATAATAAATTAGGTGCAAAAGTCGATAGTAATGGAGTGTTGAGGATTGACAATCGTATTTGTGTTCCTAATGTTGATGGTCTAAGATAGGAAGTGCTGAGAGAAAACCATCGATCTTCGCTTTCATTTCATCCCGGTGTCACAAAGATGTATCAAAATATGAAGAAGCTATATTGGTGGAGTGGGATGAAGCGCGATATTTCTACCTATGTTAGCAGATGCACAACTTGCCAACAAGTTAAAGCTGATCATAGAAAGACGGCAGGTTTGCTTCAACCTCTAGAGACTCCAGGTTGGAAGTGGGAGCAGATTTCTATGGACTTTATTGATGGGCATTTGGGTGATTGTCGATAGACTGACGAAATCTGCCCATTTTATTCCAGTCAAGACTACTCGTACTGCTTCGAGTTTGGCTAAGATATACATGAGAGAAGTAGTTAAACTTCATGGTGTACCATCCAGCATTGTATGCGATAGAGACCCTATTTTTACTAGTAAATTCTGGAAAGCATTTCAGGATACTTTGGGCACCAAACTGAATCTGAGCACAGCTTACCATCCTCAGACAGATGGCCAAACTGAGAGGGTGAATCAGATTTTGGAAGACCTGCTCCGAGCTTGTATTATAGACTTTGGTGGATCTTGGGAAGACCATCTTCATTTGGTTGAATTAACTTATAATAATAGTTACCAGGTAAAGAAATTGAATTTCAATTTTGAATAAGTATATTTGAATTTGAATTAATCATCTTTAATAAATCAGGCAAGCATTGGTATGGCACCGTTCGAAGCCTTATATGGACGGTCATGCAAATCGCCAGCTTGTTGGATTGAGTCTAGAGACCGATTGGTGCTTGGTCCAGAAATAGTTATGGAAGCTTCCGAGAAAGTTGAAGAAATCAGGAAGAAGATAAAGAAGGCACATGATAGACAGAAGTGCTACGCTGATAGAAGGAGGAGAGATCTCGAATTTAGTGTAGGAGACGAAGTATTTTTGAAAGTGTCGCCTTTGAAGAATGTTATTCGTTTTGGAAGAAAGGGAAAGCTTGCTCCCAGATTTGTTGGCCCGTTTGAGATTACGGAAAGGGTTGGAACTTTGGCCTATAGAATTGCATTGCCAAAAAAGTTTGCCGGTGTGCACAATGTGTTCCACGTCTCACATCTCCGCAAAGTTGTGCGCGATCCATCCATGACCATTCCCACCACACAGTTGGAAGAGATAGTTATCGAGCCTGACTTGACTATTGAGCGAAAGCCACTTCGGATAGTCGATCGGGAGACAAAGCAACTTAGAAGGAAGTCGGTCAATCTGGTCAAAGTCCAGTGGAGTGCAGATGACCGAGATTGCACATGGGAAACCAAGGATAGTATTCGGGATTCAAACCCCGAATTACTGATTTCAGGTATAATTCAATCTTCTTAAAATCTATCTTGACTTTTCTGCTTACTTCGTTCTTACTTCACCCGTCTCGTTCCTTTTCGAGGATGAAAAGTTTTGAGTGGGGGAGAGTGTAACGATCCTGAATTTCCGACCCAATTTAATAATTTTAAAACCATTATTTTAATATAAAATGTGAAATCTACATACGATCTCAATTAACATCCAAACCTTGTTTATAAAATGCCTAGTTGGTTATAGATATGGGTAAAGTTTCGTCGTAAAATATCGCAGTAAATTTCGTTCGTGTTTCATTGTATATCAGTTCATTTTAAAGTGTGAAAATTTTTATCTTCCGAACCTGAATATTTTTACGTAGAAAAATTCTAAACCATCTTCTGAGCAAGGCGCCATTTTTCGTTTTCCAAAATTTGGACTTCTTTAGCTCCGTCGATCTTATTTTTCGACGTTTTTCCTGCATTTTCCCGCTAATATAAAATTCGAAATTTTGTGATTCAATCGTACCACAATTATCTGTGTACCGTTGGAAGCGCCTCGTCGCGCTAATCAAATGGTATATTTACTCGTGCGAATCGGAGTCCGACGGAAATCGTCACGTTAATTTAACCGTTTCGGATGGACCGGTTAAACAATTCTCAGCCCAGATCTTAAACCCGTATCCATTTGAAAATTGAAAATTTACCTTTGAACTGAAGAAATTAATGACAGTGGTTAGTAGTTGGTAGCTGGAGCTTGGAAATTTGAGTGGCGCTTGGGAAAACATGAAGATTGTTTCGTAACTCACAAATATAATTCACTGATTGCCTCTGCCAAATACAAAAATATAACAAAAGGAAAGAACATATCATCCCATTCATTCACTTCTATTCTCTACAGGTAATCTCTCCTCTCCTCTCACCTTACTCTCTTCCTTCTCTTTCTTAAATCTTTTTTTTTGTTGCCTGAACATCTTAAATGTTGCATCTCCTTCACAAATCCAAACCATCCCCAGTACACGCAACTCCCCTCTGCCTCACGCGTGTAACCACCAGCCGAGCCTCCACTACCTTGCTTTCTCGAAACGCGCGCACACTTCCACTCAGTCCCGCCTACCACCACACATCGCCTCCTGACCCTCTCGCCTGCACCGCCTCCCTCCTCCCGCACCACCTTCCCAGACTGTGCCTCCGCTCAGCACGTATCCCCTCTGTCCACTTCGGCTCATTCTTTCGCCGAACACTGCCCAGCTGGCCCGCATCCCCTCTGTCCACTTCGCCGCCTTTCGCCTCTTCCCACACCGCCCTGATTCCTGCCTGCACGAGCCCACCACCCCACGCCAGCAACACCGCCTCCCAGACCCGCCTGCGCGAACTCCGCCTCATCCAGCCCTACACCGCCTCCACACGACTGCCACCACCCCGCGACCTCCCAGCCTCTGTTGGAGCCCACGCCGAACCAGTTCTGCCGTGCAGCCCCGCCAAAACCCCTGCCTCCCTTTCGTTCCCGCCACGTCCCCTCTGTCCACTTCGCATCCCCTCTGTCCACTTCGCCGCCTTCCGCCTCTTCCCACACCGCCCTGAATCCCGCCTGCACGAGCCCACCACCCCACGCCAGCAACACCGCCTCCCAGACCCGCCTGCGCGAACTCCGCCTCATCCAGCCCTACACCGCCTCCACACGACTCCCACCACCCCACGACATCCCAGCCTCTGTTGGAGCCCACGCCGAACCAGTTCTGCCGTGCAGCCCCGCCAAAACCCCTACCTACCGTTCGTTTTGGCCACGTCCCCGCCCTCGGCCGTGATAGCCTTGCTTCCAGCGGTGAACGAAAAATGAGTCTCTGCTTTTAAAAAAAAATCAGATTTTGTTTTATGGAAAGATGGAAGGGTGTTGTAGCTCAATTTGTTACCAAGAAATATGTACGGAGTATGTATATATGGTTGCTAATTAGTAACCCCTTCTTTTCTCTGATGTTGCAGCAACCGGTTGAGTTCATTTGCAGCAACGTCAATATTTCTCAGCTTTCGTTCTTCTCTTCGTCATTGGTAAGCGCACCTATATAATTTCATAAATTATATATGAACGTTCATTGAATTAATATCGTCTTTCTTTTGTCGATATTTGCAGTGTCCGTTGTTCGTATTGTACCGACTCTATTCGTGCTTTTTCCGCTTCGCCATCAATTTCTTTAGCCATGAAAGGTGAATTAATTTTCACGACTATATTCTTATACAAGTTTGGTTGATGAATATTTGCTATGTGATGATAAAATTGGATGTTAATTGTTATTGTTAAGCGAAAAAAAAATATGCAAGTTGAAGTTGATATAGGATAGTCAACAAATTAAAAATGGATTATATATGTAAAAATGGATTAGTTAAACTTGACCCCTTCATATGTTAAATTTGATTTGTTAAATATGACCCCCTTTAATTGTTAAGTTGATTGACACGTAGGAAATGATAATTACACTTTGAACCATTGATCGTATATTGGATAAATTGTTGTAGTATAAATTTTTTGGAATCAAACGACAAGTGAAAAACGGTAATATAATAATCTTTAATCTACATGAAATGATAGTGTAGATTCTAGGAATAATTTTATTAATTTGCATAAATAACAAATGTAAATTAATACGATTATTTCGGGATTATTTAAATAAATTGTTGGATTGTTATGTATGGTTGTTATTGCTTGTTTATTTACTTTGACACCATCCCAGCTATCACACTGCAAGTTCCCTTTGCTATGCTTTGATTTTTGAATTGAAATGGAATCGGGTTGAAATGATAAATACCCAAATAAACTTGACTTTGGATAGAAATTTAATAAAACCCGATTGGTCAATAATTTGATTTGAAATAAAATAAGGATTTTATTTGAATGAAAATAAAGTTTTGAAATAAAACTGGAATTTAAATTTTGATGAAAGAACGTTGTGTAAAAATTTATTAATTAATAATTAAATTTGGAATTGTTAATAATTAAGTTTTGTAATTATTAATAATTAAGTTTTGAAATTATGTAATAATTAAATAAGATTGAATTATTTAATAATTAAATAAAATTGAATTCTTTATTAAGTAAAATTGAACTTCTTGAATTAGTGGAATTAAGTTCCTTTATTAATTGAGTTTTGAAATTTGGTAATTAAGTAAACGAATAAGTAGAATTGAATTTCTTTAACAAGAAATAAAATGCGTTTTATTGAAACAAATGTAAGACTTGTAACTTAAAAGAATTTGATTTGACAAATTTAACTTAATTAAATTTGTAAGCTTTGATAAAATAAGTTGAACGTAAGTAATTGATTTAATGAATTAGAGGTTAAATGGAAATTGTTTTAAAAGATAAATTAACTTAATGAGCATTGAACGTAAATGATAAATGAGTTTAAATTTATTTTAAATGATTATGGAATGAAACTTGTATTCGAATTCAAATGAATAATTGAATTGTTTTAAACAAATTTTGAAATTGAATCATAGAGTTTTGAAATGAAAATTTTGAAGTTATGAAACGCAAAATTTTGGAAATTGTTTGGAAAGACAATTGAAATGTTGATTTACAAATTCTTATTGAAATTGAATTTGATTTGATTTTGAAATTTATTAAGCGACCAATCGGTGAAATAATTACGAAGGTTATTAAAGAGACCGGAATCGGTTAGGGACATACTCACTGTCTAAATCGAATACCACTTTAATAACTATATGTGGAGAGTGATCCAGAATAAAGTGGTTGGATTGACATACGTTAATGATTGAAGGAAGTGAACGATAATGGATAGCCTTGACACTTGTGTCAAATTGGAAATGACTTAAACAGGAGCCGTGCCGGGCCAAATAGGGTTAGCTACCTCGAGCGAACGCACTTCTTCGTAACTACTCATTACTTTGTGATTGATTGGTGCGCACCCTTGATTTAGGAGTGTTGTTTCACGGTGTTGCGATCGTTGCGACGATGCGTTCTCACCAGTCCGGATCAGGTAAACAGTAGTTTCACTACCTTGGGTATTGCCTCATGTGCCTTGTCATACTTGTATTCCCATATACGCGACTACTACGAAATTGTTTTGTATTATACATATGGAGTACTCCCTGATAGCCCACTAGTTTACGGTGGAGTTTACAGTGCTATATAGACTATGATGCTTATATAAATTGTGTTAAGGGGAATAATGGTGACGCCTTAACACTACCTTGATATTTTACCTTACTGTTATACATTATATACTTATCGTACACTACTATGCATAAATAGTTTAACGGATCCTGATAGATGTTTATTCCATTCATCTTTGAGTTATTGTTATTTCAAATTCTGAATCATATTATCTATATAAGAATATATGTCTTGATTTGAGTGTTTGTTTGTGCTTATGCTCGGATCAGACTGAGGATTGCTGTTGCCGTTCGATTTGGAGCTGAAGACCAAAGACTATCATCATATTTATCTTATCAGTATTGTTCTTTCTATTCGGACATCTATGTTGTTCTATTTCATTTTATTTGAGACATTGTTGTATTTATTGGGTAGCTTCATGAACTACTCTTATGACTATGTTGTAATTCCGCTGCACTATTCTGTTATGTTGTATTTTCTGTGATTCTATGATGATTCTCATTTATATACATATACTCCATTAATGATTCGTGTTTTGTACTATTTAAGTTGACATGTGTGGATTATTGTCAATTTAAATGGTCCAAATATACGGGTTGTTACATCTATCCTATTGTCATCATTATTCTAATTAATTTATTTGATTAAATTTTCTGGATAATGTTATCAAAATTAGGGATGTTACAGGCTCCCCCCTTAAAGAATTTCATCCTCGAAATTCAGTAAGGACTAAACACTAAACGTAGCAATCATCTGTAATAACAACCATAACAATCATACTAGCCTATCTGACTAGTAACTATCTTATAAATCTAATATAGACATACCCTCAAAGTAAATTAGGATAAGTATCTCTAATCTTGTCTTCCGTCTCCCAAGTACAGTCTTTCTCGTTGTTGCTCCATTGAACTTTTACCCACCCGACTGTCTTGTTCCTTAATCTTTTCTCATCTCTAGCTACAACATGAACTGGTTGTCTGACAATAGTCAAATTAGGCTCTACTACTAAGTCTTCCTACCCTGATGGAGGAATAGTAATCTCTTGATCGTGCACACACTTACGAAGATGAGACACATGTAATACATTATGGACACCTGCCATACTGCTAGGCAACTCTACTCTATATGCGAGCTTTCCAATCCTCTCTAGAATCTGGAATGGACCAACATATCTTGGCATTAACTTTCCTGACTTTCCAAAGCGCACCACACCCTTCATAGGTGATACCTTAATGAAAACCTTATCTCCAACTAAGAATTCCAGGTCTTTACGCCTCTTATCTGCATAACTCTTTTGTTTGGACTGAGCCTCCTTCATCCTTCCTCGGATTAACTCAATCTTCTTTGACACCTTTCTAACCAAATCTGGACCTAAGACTAATCTGTCTCCAGTCTCCAACCAACATGCCGGTGATTTGCATGACCTTCCATACAAAGCTTCAAACGGTGCCATTCATATACTAGTTTTATAACTATTATTATAGGAAAACTCAAACAAATGTAGGTGATCCTCCCAAGATCCACCAAAGTCCAGCATACAAGCCCTAAATAAATCCTTTAGCACCTTATTGACTCTTTCAGTCTGCCCATCTGTCTGAGGGTGATATGCAATACTCATATTAAGCTTGGTGCCCATCACTTCCTATAGGCTCTTCCAGAATTCACTAGTGAATAAAGCATCTCTGTCACTGACTATACTACTAGGAACTCCATGTAGTCTAACTATGTTCTTCATGAACAACTTAGCCAAAACAGGTGCCGTCCTAGTAGAATTATCTGGAATGAAATGGGCACTCTTGGTCAATCTGTCCACTATAACCCATATACTTTCATTACCCCTATTTGTCCTTGGCAACCCATCTATACAATCCATAAATATCGAATCCCATTTCCAAACTGGAATCTCCAAAGGCTGAAGTAACCCACTCAGTTTCTGATATTCAGCTTTCACTTGTTAACAATTTGCACACTGCCTAACCCACAAGCCAACATCCCTCTTCATGCCTTTCCAATAGAAGCTCCTCTTCATATCCCAATACATCTTGGTTCCTCCAGGATGAATCGTAAACTTGGATCGATGATATTATCCAAGAAATTCTTTCCTCAAGTCCTCCACATTCGAAACACACAACCGTCTCTTCTTTCTCAACCATCCTTTTTGGTCAAGGCTGAAATCCTTTAAATCATCGATCTCAGTTCCAACCTCAAGTTTTATGATCCTCTCATCTAACACTGGATCCTCCTTCTACTTAGAAGTGATTCTCTCTATCAATATTGGTCGAATTTCTAAACAAGACAACCTGGCAGAACTCTGGCTAGAACCAGCAGTCGATCTTAACTACACATCACAGCTATCTAAAGCTTCTAACTCCTTCCACTCTGCCAACATAGCTAACACCACATTATGATGTTTTCGACTAAGAGCATTTGCTAACTTATTACCTTTTCCTGATGTATACTCTATACCAAAATCAATAGCTTCCAAAAACTCCAGCTACCTTCGATGTCTCATATTCAACCCCTTTTGAGAGAATAAATATCTTAAAGACCTATAATCGGTATACAACTCAAATCTCTCCCCTAAGAGGTAATGCCTCCAAATCTTCAAGGCAAAGATCACCACAGCTAACTCCAAATCATGAGTAGGATATATTACTTTGTGCGGTCTAAGTTGTCTGGATGCGTAGGCAATAACTTTACCTCTATACTGCTCTCAATCCAGTTCCACATGCATCGGTATATATCACCAACCCTTGCTTTCCATCTGGAACTACTAACACGGGCGTATTGGTCAACAAATGCTTTAACTTAAGGAATGCTTCCTCACATTTGTCGGACCAAACAAACTTCACCTCCTTTCGGGTAAGCTTAGTCAAAGGTGCTGCTATCCACGGGAAATCCTTAATGAATCTTTGGTAATAGCCAACAAGTCCAAGAAAACTTCTGATCTCAATCACCGTCTCTGGTCTCTTTCAACTATTCACAGCTTCGATCTTATCTGGATCGATTGACAATCCTTTCTCTGAAACCATGTGACCAAGAAATTTAACCTCTTTCTTCCAAAATGGCACTTCGTAAACTTCGTCTTTTGCTGATCCTGCCTCAGCGTCTCAAGTACCACTCTAAGATGAACTTCATGCTCTCTCTCATCCTTAGAGTATACTAAGATGTCATCTATAAACACCAGCACAAATCTGTCCAAGTACTCTCGGAAAACTCGGTCCATTAAATCTGTAGGATCTAGATTAACCCTAGAGGAGGGGGGGTGAATAGGGTTATAGCAAATTTTCTTGAATTTAAAACACGAAAGCAAACTGCAAAGAAGTAAATATGCTGAAAAGTAAATCACACACAAAATTTACCCAGCTTCGGCAACCCCTGCCTACTGCTGCATTCCCAGATTTCTATTAGAATTAAACAGTCTCCCACTTACAAACACTCTAACAGACTCGCAAACCCTGCTACCGCCTATAGAGTTTTGCAAACTCGCAATCCCTGTTCACTGAACTAATACTAACTAGACAATCTGACACAAACTAAACCCTAGGTGGTGATTTACCCAGATTTAATTTGAAAAGTACAGAAAATAAAAACAAATTAAAAACAACTCCACACCCTAATTTAAATATACTAATCCCTTTGTAAATTAAAGCCAAAATAAAAAGGACCGGCCCAAACTATTATTATTAAAAAAAGAAAATGTGGCCCTTTTTCTTTTATCTGATGTCGGCCCCGATTCCTTCTTTGTTTGAGATAATGGTGGCTCGTTCTTCTTTCTGAAATTAGGGCTTCGGCTCTCTGCTTCCAAAATTAGGGCTTTCGTGGATATTCGAAGATGCCGACTTTTAATTTCTCGATCGAATGATGATTCCACGTTGTTTGCTCTGTCGATCGACGTCTCTTCGTAGCTTGGCTTCGGCTGCTCCTATGATCGAGTTCGATTCTCTGAAATTTGGGCTTGAGAAATTTGGTGAAGTCGGCTGGTTGCTTTGAGTTGATCGAATTCGACTTTTCTCTGGTATGTTATTTGTTCCTTTTGCTTTCTGGATTGATTGCTTGAATTCGATGATATTTGCCGATGATGATTGTTGGCTTATATAGGGTTCGCTACCCTGTATTTTCGTTCGTATGAATTTGTTTGAATTTGTCTTCGGCCATTTGATTATTGTTGAACGTTGTTGATTTATCTGAGTTGTTCATAGTGAATACTTTCCCTTACTTTACTGTCACGGTTTTAGTTTGAAACCGTTCGATCTTTTCCTTGATCGATACGGCAGAAACTTTCCTCTTTTTAACTTTGATTTTTGACTTTTGACTTTTTCAATTTGTTAACCTGATTTTGGAATGGTGATATATTTGGTCAAAACAGAATTTTTCTTTCGTTACTTTCTCTTTGACTTTCGTATGCTTCCACGACTTCGACATTAATCAATGTTGACTTCGATTCTGGACATTTTTGTTGTTCATTCCTGAGTTTGACTTTGATCTTTTATTTTGAATTTCACCTCTAAGTTTTTGTTTACTGTTCGGTGATGATATACTTTGTTTTCTGACATCACCTGACTTTGGCTTCTCTGTTTACTGTTGCACTTGCAATGATATTGATCTGCTCGAATTTACTCTTCCATTTGCTTTGAGACTTGACTTCGGGTTTAACTTGATTATCATTGTTCCTTCTCGAGGTTGCTGTACTTGATTGCTTGCATGTATATATGAATTTATGTATGTATATATGTACTATCATCTTGTACCTCTTCGTCTGGAGTAGTTTCTGTTTTGATGTACTCGATGGTTGCTGTGCATTGTCGCTTCGAGCATGTTGTATTTGCCGTTTACTTGAATCATGTAAACTTGATGTTTGAGCATGTTTCACTGTGAAGCATTCGAGCTCTTTGAGTTGTAGTGCATCATCACTTGTCTGTTGTTCATTGTACTTGTTTGCATTGACCATTTTGTACAGACCTTTGCATATACTCTCTGTAGCATGTATTGATGTTGGATTGCTTTGTGGTGCTGTTAGTTTGAACTATGCTTGTGCACTTGTCAGTGTAGTCTTCATATATGTGCATACATTTATCTTTGAGCATTCATGTACATTTGCCTTGTTGCCATATTGATGTGTGTCTGGTCATGTGTTCTCTGACTTGTACCATTCGAGACAGTTTGCTTATTCGTTGTACACTGGCTTTACTTTGTAGCTCTGTTGCTCTTGAAACCTGATGTTGAACTTGGTTTGGTTTGTGACTTTGGTCTTGTGACATAGTGTATCAGTGATGTATAGCATGTTTTTGATGCACTTGGTCATTCATTGGTTTTTTTGTAACTTGCTGCATTGGGTCACTTGAGTCATTGTTACTTGTCGAGTTCATTGAATTATACATTGAGTTGTACATTGCACTATCTTTGTCTTTGTGTATTGCCATTCTTTGGTCTCTGCCTGAACTTCACTTGAGCATCTTGATTCCTGTATATTGTCACTACACACCGGTCTTGATTTCATTGGTGTCATTGATGCATTTGTGTGCATTGTTATTTGCAGTTACACTTCAGTTGCTTGTATATATGCATGCACTTGTTTACTTGATTGCTGTATTGAGTTGAGTCACGATAGCAGTGACTTGATCTCTATTGCCCTGTGTTGAATCCAGCTTAAACGCTCGGGTTTGACCTTGTGCACGTGTTGTGACTCTATTTGTGTTGCACTTGAGTTGAACCCGGCTTTTCTTTTGGGTTTGACCTGTGCTCACCTGTCCCTGTAACATTATCAAGTGTACATTTCGGTGTGCACGGCCTTGTGGCATGTACAGTGATACACTGTGCATGTCACAAGCTATTCGTGTATGATGAATTCAAATATGATGACGAACAACCCAAATAACCGAGGCAAATATTATTTTCAAAATCCATATTTTGTTTTATACTGCAAAAACATTTTATTTTCATTTTTACTGCGTCAATGTATATTTCTGCAGATTGCTCAGATGCTGGATTCACATTGGAATGAAGTTGAAGATAAATACGAGTGTGAGTGATATGTAGTGAGGAACTGATGTAACTATGAAATTGTGATGTAATTGTATTATGACTGAAATTGTATAGTTATAGTGAGAGCTTGAAATTGTACTATCAAAATTGTAATAAATATTTGTTTGAATAAAATATTCGTTTGACTTCCAATTCTGTGTTATTTATTTATTCAGCAAATATTTATTTTATCTGTGAAAAAAATAAAATAGTACAATATCAAATACATTTAAATGAATGTATATATGTTTATTATCATCAAACAAAAATCATATACACGCATATTTAACAAAATCCATAAAGAAAACAGGTGCATTCATCAATCCAAATGGCATCACTAACCACTCGTATGAACCGTACCTAGTTCGAAATGCTGATAAAGGAATAATGTCCTCCGCCACTTTTAACTGATGGAACCCTATCGCCAAATCCAACTTGGAGAATACTCTGGCCCCATTCAATTGATCAAACAAATCGTCTATTCTCGGCAAAGGATACTTATTCTTAATCGTCCTTTCGTTTAACTTACGATAGTCGATACACATCCTCAACGACCCATCTGGTTTCTTTACAAACACCATGGCCGCTCTCCTAAGCGAACTGCTTGGTCTAATAGAATTCCTTCCTTCAAGATCCACTAGCTGCACCTTTAATTCCTTCATCTTGGGGGGTGTCAACCTGCTAGGTGGTCTACTCACAGGTTCAGCTCCAGGCACAAGATCTATTCTAAACTCAATAGCTCTTTTAGGTGGTAGTCTAGTGACTAGCTCAAAGACATCTGCAAACTCTCTTACTACCCAAACCTGACTTAACTCATCTCCCATTTCCATAGCACTAAGCAAAGCACTAACACTCCAGTCAGAATTCTCTATTGGGATTATTACTCGGTTGTGACTATCAGGGTTTTCAGTGATATCTCCATATCTTGGCAAAATATTCTAGCCTCATACCTACCCAACCAATCCATATCCAAGATGATCCTGAAATCTACGAAATCAATAATATACAATCTGCATGCAAACTTATGACCTAACAAATCAAGTTCTAACTGGTCACACCTTAACCCTAAAGTTGCATACCCTCCTATTGGATTCGCAACCCTTAAATAATTAACAAGGTAGGTGGGTTCTAAACATAATATATTAACCAAACACTGAGATATAAATGAATGTAATGCACCGGTATCAAAAAGTACTCTAACTGGAATACTCTGAATCAAAATCGTACCTTCCATGACAGTCTTTCCCTTATCTGCTGTAGTAGGCCTAGCTGGTCCAATAGCAAGGACCTTTCCTTTTTCCTCCCTAACTGGCTCTGGACACTGATTCTTGTAATGCCCAACTTGATCACAGTTGAAGCACTTCACATTTTTCTTGGTTGCAGCTTTCTTCCCATTTCCTGACCGGGACTCATTCGCAAAGTGACCCTTCTTGTCACACTTATAGCAAACTACCTCGACCTTTGACTTCATAGCACTATCTCCCTTCGGGGCTCCCTTCTTTTTAAAGAACTTCCTCTTCTTCCCTTGAAAACCTTGAGCTTCCATTAACTTCTCCTTAGCCTGATCAGCAAGTAACTCCTCATGGCGAATGGCCATCTCCACCACCACATTACATGGGTCATGAACATGTGTCATGGTCATTCTAGCAAGCTCGGGCCTCAATCTCCGAATGAACCTCTCATTCCTTCTGATGTCAGTATCTATAATAGCATATCCATATCGGGATAGCTCTTCAAAGTTAGTAGCATACTCGACTCCCGACATCTCTCCTTGAACTAAATCCATAAAATTCCTCATCAGCTTTGACTTAACAAACTTAGACACAAACTTATGCTCAAATATCATTTTAAAATCAGCCCAAGTTAACTACTCTTTTGGCACTCCGGCAGTAACAATATTCCACCAGTGTAAAGCTGACTCCGGCAACTGCCTAGAGGCCAACCTTATCTTTTGTTCATCATTTAGATCCAAATTAGTGAATATATGCTCACAATGCAATAGCCAATTCTGAACTTCTACGGCACTTTCCGTTCCCAAGAATGGCTTCCCACCCAAACTGGTGTAATCTCTACTTAGCAAAGCAATATAATTCCCAACTGGAGCCAACGAGTGAGCTCCTCCTACATTTCCACCAACACCAGTAGCAGCTCCTGCTTGCATCAAACCAACAAAGAACTGATACATCACCCCCATATCTACTGGTGGATTTCTAGCACTCACATTGGCATCAGCATTTTGATTACTAGCATTAGCCGGTCGACCTGGGTTCCTTCTGGTAGTGGGTCGAGCATTTTCATTAATTGTGGTGCTTCCTCCACCGAGATTTCCTCTTCCGTTTCTTGTTTCCATATCTCCTTTCTCGTAAATCTGCATATGAGCCTTAGTAAGATACAGAAGAACGGTCTAAGAGAATGGAGAATACGTACTTATGTATATATAACTATATCTCAATTACAAGTACGTTATTATAGCGTTAACCCAAACACCAATCTTATTATCTGATTCATTGGATTATGTTTGAAAAATCTTTTAGGCTTAAGTTTCATTTAAAGTTTCATAAACCTATGCTCTGATACCAACTTGTAACCTCCCCCTACTTGGAGACCCAAAACTAACGGTTACGGATGCTGTAGTCATCCAAAGTTATTAATCTTCAGCGACCAAATATGGTGATATTAGATACATTGATGCACAGAAACATAAGAATATGGAAAAAATTTAAACAGCAAACAAATTCCACATTCCATTTCAAAATATTTCAAATTGATTACATAATTCCAGTTCGTAGACCATATTCAGATAACATATAATAATTACAAAATACGCCAAGAGCGACATATGAAGATGCCCCCTTGGTTGATCAGAGTATATAATAAGGCACTAAATAATTTGCCTTTACAATCAAACACACAATGGAAATAAAAGAACTCTAATAACAAGCTTGCCTCTTGCACGTCTTCGGAAGCTTTATTCGTCTAAAAGAACACCTGGAAACCTTAACTCTCAACCTACTCAAAAACAATTGAGTACTCAAGATTTTAAGGGGAAAACAAAAACTTTGAGTCAAACATAAAGTCTGCTATGAATAATAATCTACCATCTCAAATCATTTGGATATCTAGTGAGACCACGTCGCTTAGCGGAATGGGTTTTCCCCTCACTAGCATGCTAGAACATTTATAAATCATATACTATGCTCCTACATCCACAATGGTTAAAAACATAGTATTTCAAAATATTATGATGATATGTAAAACAAGTAAATCAAATCTGGATTACCCATCCCCATTCATTCTGACTATCTATCTCAATTATAGTTTCAAAGGTTAATATTAACTTGTTAAATGCTTATGGACTATCTGTCCACTTTCATAGTATTCATGGGATTATTAAGAACCTATCGGTAACTCCAATATCTTTTCTCTTATCCTAGTTTTCATGGGCTAACTAAGGACCTATTGACTGACTGTAAATATCTTAATCCGGATATAGTTTTCATGGGCTAACTACAAACCTACTGGCCCTTGCCAGTATTAAATCATAGTTTTCATGGGCTGACTATGAACCTATTGGCCCTTGCTAATATCATTAGTTATATATAGTTTTCATAGGCTTACTGCAAACCTATTGGCCCCTGCCAATATCTTTAGTTTTAAAGTTTTAACATTCCTTATTTATATTCACTACTGGGTCAACCTAACCGGTTATTCTGCCCTTTCCCCAACATACATTCATGGGTTAGCAATAATGTGAATAAGTACACAAAGAAGTAATACTTCCAAAATCTTTATTTATGCCATGGTGTTTCCTTTTAAAAGTGAGAGTGGGTTATTTGTTTTGAAACTTTAAAACATCACTTTTGAAACCTCTGGATAACCTCCTTCGAAAGCAAAAACTTCTTTTCAAAACATAATGAACATACCTTTCGAAGCCTTTGATAAATATTCTCTTTCAAAACCAAATATAACTTTCGAGGGTGTCAAAAAGTCCTTTAAACATAGCTTCGAAACAAATGAAGGTATCCCTTTCGAAAGCATTGGATTTACTCTTTAGAAACATCATTTGGGTCAAATTGGTTGTATACGAAAGTATCTCTTTCGAAACCCTTATAAAACTGTTTTAGGGAAAAATTGATGGTGTCGGGACCATCTAGTCACTTCGATGGATAAAGTCGAAACCCCCTTTCGACCCCATTAGCTTTGAAACCCTCAATCCTTTCAAAAGCATTTAGGAAAAAGGATTAGTTTAGGTTAAAACAGAAGCAACCCTTCAACAATGTAGATAACTTCCGTGCAGTCGAAAGGAAGATTAACGGCTAGGTCTCAACTTGGATGAAATCGGTCATTTCAAAAGCTCTTATTTAAGGAAAAAGTACCCCTTTGAGAGCTAACTTCTTTACATAGTATAACAACCTACCTCGAAAACCATTTATAAAACCTTTTTCGAAAGCATGCGTTTCGACTAGGTCGAAAGCTTTAAGTAAAATAAGGCAAGAACTTAACTTTTGAAAACAAAGTAGGGTTTTGGCCTCATCGGAAGCATCCCTTTCGACACTAAAGCTCCCGCCCTCCTTCCAATCCACTGCATACCATCCAAGTGATACCTTGTGTACTAGTTTCGACCATGTGGGTTTTGACTATGTAGGTTTCGACTGGGATGAAGCGGAACCAATGGAGTCAAAAGGTGCTTACTATTAGAGGCGGAACACTTTTTTCTAAATTAAAGGCTGAAATATAGCAACTTTTAGTAATTACTTTGTAGCTTCTTGCCTATTTGTAAACTTTTGGTTAGTTGGTTCTTAACTTTTCAAATACTTTTCATTCAAAACTGCCGCATTTAATCAGATCCAAATTAAAGGATTTTAACGTTTAAGCCTTTCTTTATAACAAAACCATCATTTGCAAAAAAAATCCTTCTTTTCAAATAATTTATTTTCTCTAGTAAATCAATTAAGAAAAATCCCCAAAAATTATAGAAATTCAATTTCTTCATGTAATCGAACATACTAAAAATTTAGACCCAATTTCTTTCTGAAATATTCAAAATAAATTTTAAACCCAATCACACCATATTTTCACTAAAAATTCATAATAAAATTTCCTTAGTTTGGAAAATTCTAAAAATTAAAACCCATCTCCAAAATCATGTTTTATTTAACAATAAATTTTTTCCATGACATTCTAAAATCAATAACCTTCGGTTTTTACCCTAAAACCATACGAATCTTGTATATAAATGGTTTGTTTAAATCAAACAGTCAATAACTTAAGCATATCATTATCCAAAATGTCATAGAAACGAAAATAAGTCTTAAATCCGAAATCATATGATCATAAAACAAAAGGATATGGATAAGATTATTATTCACCTTAGATATGATAAGGAATTTGAGATTGGTTGTTGATTAATCCTTCCTAGCTTTGATCCTTAGCTTTATATTGAATTTTTGCTCTTTTTCTTCCTTGGTAATAGCCGGCTCTTAGGTTTTAGATTTGCGTTTGTGGAATTAGAAATGAAATGTGAATGAATAAGAGTAAGAAGTGTATAGCCATGTTCCATATAATGGCTATTTTCTAATATGCCCATGTGTAGTTTAATTAACCTATAAACCAATTTAAGCCCATTAAAATTTTATTATTAAGCATGGCCCATTACATAATTTATTTAAACCTCAATCCCCTTGTCATTATTATTCTATTTAATTTATCTAATTAAATTTTCAGAATAATGTTATCAAAATTAGGGATGTTACAACACATCTACTAACAAGTATAGAAACGTCTCTCTTTATACCTTTCCACCAGAAAGACCGTCTCATGTCCTGATACATCTTAGTGACCCCTAGATGTATCGTTGGTTTATAATGATGACTCTTCTTTGGAATCTCCTGCCTAATACCGTCAAATTTTAGAACACACAACCTACTGTTCACCCTTAAAAAGTCATGGTCATCTACCCTGAATCCTAGGCACTTCTTTAGGGCAACTTTCTCACTAACAGCCTCAGCGATTCAAAGGAGATGAACGTCCCTCTACTGATTACTCTCAATGCGATGAATAAGAGTAGACCGAACCTCAACATTTGCCACAACAACATACCTCCCAATGAGCGCCCCAACTACGACATTATCTTACCCTGGTGTATACAATATGTCCAGGTCATAGGTCGCAAGAAACTCTAACCACCTTTTTTGCCTCATGTTTAAGTCCTTCTGCTTAAAAGATATTTCAAAGAATTATGGTTTGTATACAACTCGAACTTCTCACCTAGCAAATGCTGTCTCCACATCTTCAAAGCAAATATCACCGCTAATGACTCTAAGTCTTGAGTTGCATACCTCGCTTCATGCGGTTTGAGCTGTTGACTCACATAAGTGATCATCCATGTTGCATCAGCATAACACCAAAACCTCTTGAACATGCATCGGTTTAATCAGTCAAACCCTCAGCTCCATCTGGCACAATAAGAACAAGAGCGCTTGTTAACTTTGCCATGAGCTCTATGAATGCTTGGTTGCATTTATCTATCCAAACAAATTTGACGTCTTTCTTTATCAAATTTGTCAAGCAAGAGGCAACATTCAAGAAATCCTATATGAATCTCCTGTAATAACCTGCTAGACCCAAAAGCTCCTTATATCAGTTGCACTCTCAAGCCTCTTCCAATCCTGAATGGCCACAACCTTATCAAGATCGACAGAAATACCCTCCATTGAGACAACTTGACCCAAAAACATAACTTCTGAACCCAAAAGTGACACTGTGAGAACTTGGCCTTCAACACAAGCTCCATCAGTGTTTCTAATGCAATCCTTAGACGGCGTGTGTGTTCCTCCTTGGTCTTAGAGTAGACCAGAATATCATCGACAAAGACAAGGATAGACTTATTCAATACATCTCGCAAAACCCGATTCATTGGTCCATGAAATATGCTAAGGCATTAGTTAGGCCGAACGACATTGCTAACCACTCATAAAACTGATCGGATCTGAAATTTGTTAAGGGTACACTCTCCTCTGCCACCCTAAAATGATGGAACCCTAAAGCAAGATCAAGCTGAGAAAATACTCAAGCTCCATGAAGCTGATTAGACAAGTCATCTACCTAAGCAAATGATACTTGTTCCTAATGGTCTACCTGTGGAGCTCGTGGTAATCTACACAAAGTCTTAGGGAACCACCTTCGCAGCAAAGACGATGGCACTCCCCAACTTGAACGACTCAGTCAGATCATGCCCTTCTACAATAGACCAATAACCTGGATAGATAGCTTCGACTCTCCTTTGGTACAAGTCTATGAACAAGAAACACAACAGGTTTTGCATCTTTAACCAAATCAATGCAAAATTCTATCTCCCGATGAGGTGGTAAATCCGACACCTCTTCAAACACATCCGAAAACTCCTGAACAACCATGATCGAACCCAACTTTCTTTCTACCACATCCAAAGAATAAAGAAAACCGCACATAAGTGAACTAGGCTTTCCATAATTCACATTAGAACCTTCCTTTTCTCTATTTTAAATGACATGGCTCTCTTCACATAATCTAGAATTGTGCAATATCGAGATAACCAATCCATCCCAAGCAGAACATCAAAACTCATAAAACCCATAATATAAAGATCAATGGAATGATTTGGTCAAAAGAAGAAATCGGAACTCTTAAATAGATCATACAAAGATTGGCCGAGGCCCCAACAGAGTTCACACACAAATAGAATTTAAAGCCGTAACTGGCTCAAGTTCCAATTTATAGATTACAATACTAGATATGAAACTAAGATAATCACCAGTATCAAATAAGACACGAACAAGAATACCAGAAATAGATACAATACCTTTCAGAACTTGCTTCCCCTTTGCAACGACAGAAGTAGAAGGTGTTGAAGCTAGTGCAAAAGCATGAGGCCATTTCACCTTCTGGAACATCGGACACCCCCTAGCAAATGACATGGATGATGATAGTTATAACAACCCAACATTGAAACAAACTGAGCCCTGGCTATCGGTGGCTCTAGCTTTGGTACCTTAGCAACAGGTGCCTTAACTAACGGTGCTTTCGACACTTGTCCTCTCACAACCGATGCACAACTCTTAGCGAAATGCCACTTCTTCCCACACTTATGATAGGCTAAACTAGAATCCTTTGAAGACTGAAACTTTCGCTTATTGTTGCCAACTGGTATAGAACTAGACGGCTTTGGAGCGAAGCTCTCAAACCTTAAAGCCATGTTCACCAAATTCACAAAAGACCTCATGATCTGATTAGTCATATCCTGTTGGAACTCAAGACGCATACCTGCTATGAATATCTCATTCTTCTTCAGAGGCATGTCAACTAACCCCAATTCGAACTGAGACAAAACAATGAAACGGTTCTCATACTCCACCATCGACATGGCCCCCTACTTCAAATCTAAGTTCCTAAACAATAAAGTTTTCTTGGCTTTCAGGACAAATTTCATCTCAAAAATCTCCTTAATTGGGCCGAAGATAAGTCGTTCTGTTGGACATCAACTGTAATAGAACCCTACTAATCCATGGCTACATCCATCAGATTTCACCATGCCAACTGACGTTTCATTGCATCACCCAGCTCCATATCCCTGAATATACAGTCACACGATTTGAGCCAAGACTAAACCTCTACAATCATCTCTAAGCCACTAAACCGATTACCCTTCAACCTCTCATAATCACGACAAAGAGAAGCTAAACGCATCTAAGGCCTAACCTACACGATCACCTCTATGACATTCTTTCTCGAGTCCTCGACAGGAGCAACATTCCTCGGTGCTCGAGTCCCACCGTTAGTGACTATACTACCCCGACCACCTCTACCGCTACCTCCTTAAGCATTGGTAGCTCTAATACTCATAGTTTGTACTAACTGAACATAGTGAAATATATTTAGGATACTAAAGGATAGATTTATTTCAAAGAAAGAGTTTATTCCTAAAGAAAAGCTGAAAAATGGGTGTAAATTTATAGAAAAGTACAAATACGCTCTCATATGTTTAATGCACTCGACTCATTCTAGGGTATTGCTTACACTCTTTAATGAGCCATACCCAACCAAAGCCAAGGTGTTTGCTCAACCTGAGCTCTGATACCAATTGTAATGGCTAGACTTTTTGACTCGTGAATGTCAACACTAAATGCATCCACGATATTTGTGTGCCGAACACCCAAATGCTGGAAAGACAAATAGTTAGGGTAAAATAAAAGAAAAGGAATTGAACAAGAAAGAAAGAACACAACATTAGAATCTCATAGTGGAACGATAATATATAATATCAAAAGAACAGTACTGCCCCGAATATAGAAATTTCAAAGTTACAAAACCTAAGCACTATCATTAGCCTGGACAGTTGTAACTTTCTATCCTCACAATGTTGGTACATACATACATACATAATATAGTGCAGTAGAAATAGAAATAGATAGATAACCGAAGCCTCTAGCATGTCTCTTGAACTCTGAAGCATCCAAAGTAAAACCTGCTTTGTTTAGCCTACTCAAAAGAGTAAACGAGGAATTTAGGGAAAAGAAAGACACGTGTCAGATATAAATCTGGTGTTGATGTCAAAAATGGATCAACACCCAAAGATGTGTTGTAGGTAACCTGTGAGACCTAGATCTAGCAGATAATAGCGAAACAGCGGAAAAAGAACAGTAAGACACAAGATTTTTATAATGGTTCGGCAACCTCTGGCTTACGTCCACTTTAAAGTTTTATTGATTGTTGATTATAGATAACTAAAGTCACTAATACAAAGGGTTTGGTAGGTTCTATAGCTTAGAACTGCCAACAGTGGCTGCCTAGGTGACTATTAAGTGAGAAAGATAGGAGATGATGAAGAAGCAAGATCAAGATCCTTCTTTGGTTGCAGTAAGGCTGATATTTATAGAGAAACAAATGCACACCTTCAGGAGTCTGCTTGCATTGAAGTATAGAAGAAAGCCCAATACCATATAAGTGACCATATAGAGCTTAAAGGCTATAACAACCTCTTGCTATCGAGAGAAAGCTCTCGGTACTGATAGATTTTGGCTTGTGAAAAGTCAATTCTTGCACTTCCCTTATTCCTCCATCTCTTGTTCTATGTGTTCAAGCTCTTTTCCATAGACTTTGAGTTGATTCTGATTATTCCTTTAATTATACTTAAACTATCCTGCTTTCTTCACTTTCTTCTCATCAATCTTGCGAATTGCAAGTCTATTCTTTGGAAAAGCACTTGACGACCATTGGTTGAACTAGAGTATGGAGTGTATGAAGTTTGTGGGGTCATTGTAGGAAGATAAACCTCTCGGCACCAAGTGGTTTACTTAAGCTCAATATCTAATGGAACTTCTTGTGTTCCATTCTTTTGTTCCCCTGGCCGTGTTTCTAAGTTCTCAAATCGTTTCGTCTTTGTCTTGACCTTCTACCTTGAGTTGAATTTTGCTTGGTTAAAAACCCGATTAACTTGCTCCCCGGAGTATGCTTTTGATGAAAGCAAAGTGGTCTCTAAATCGAGATAAGTTCTGGATGGTCGTCTCTTTGATTTTTGTTGATCATTCAAGTATTGCTTTAAAATCATTGCTTTTGTTTGGTAGGTATTCCTTCAACTGTTTTGCACAGATAGAATTTCATTTTTCAACACTGAGGATGTAGTCAACAATTTGGAGATTGCCTCATATCCGTGTTGAGTACGCCTTACTTCTGCCATGATTTCTGGATGTTATAGGAGGAGAAAGCTCTTAGTAACGAGACCTTTTCCTTATTCTGAGTGCTATAAATTAAGCACTTAGAAAAAAAATTCATTCGATTTTACTTTATGCCAATTTCTCCAGCCCCTATCTCTTTCTCCCCGAGATGATTTTCTTTCTACGCCTTGAACCGAATCTTACAAGTCTTCAAGAGTCAACCTGCCGTCATCCAACCACCAGCGTTGATCCACGTGCTCCAACCATCCTTAATCTCTAGCCTGCCGCCATAAAGTTACTTCCATCGCCTTGCTTTCCGTCATGCCATAACGAAGTTTTCGGGCCCAAGGTTCCATACTCACCGATCCAAAATTCCAAAGGTTGATAGCGGTGGATGGTGTGGCGATGGTGATAGTGGGGGTTTGGTCGGTTGTAGTTGAGAGGAGATGGTTGAGTTTTGGTTGCCCTCGACCTATGGTGAACTAGGACTTTTCTTTGGTCAGGTGCATGCCATTCCGAAGATAAGTCTAATCCCGTGATTTCGGCTATCTCTTGTCAAAAATCGGTCGCACCTTCATCATTTGAGTTCTAGTATGACGGTTTATTTCAAGAACGGTAGTACTGGGAGATTTTACTGCACTGATTTTCCTTATTGCTGCACTTCTTGTGTTCCTAAGAAGAAAAGCTCTAGCGTCGGTCCAGACTGCAACTCCGTTATTGATTATTCATCAATAATGGGTAAGTTTAGACATATAATATCATTGCACGATGCAGCTCATTTTTCTAGCATGAGTAAGCTATCTATATAAGATGGTCCATTCATCGTATTCAAGACACAAGACCTACACTTTGTAGATTAACTCTTCTTAGTTTCCCCGGTCGATGCTCATAATTTAATTGGTCTACATGTCGACATCCTTTAAATTCCGGGTGTTAGTCACATGAACTTATCGTTTAAAATAAAACATACTGACCGTGTTGAACGTCAATTTTTATTGTTTAGAATGACTGAACGGTCGCCTCGATTCAAGTTCGATGAGAGCACGTCTCCTGAAGCTGGATCTTCTACAGCTTAGGCTTTGCTAACTATTCTGGTTGAATTGTGCCGTCCAATTGAATCAGAATCACAAGGCTCAATGGTTCAAGTTATGCTAGTAGAGAATCAGCTACCTCCATTGAATGAGTTCTTAGGTCTAAGAATACTGACCGACCTACTGGAACAAGTGCCAATGATTCTAATGGCCAAGATGCTCCAAAACATATGTCACCGGCTTGGAATTCCCGAAGATTACGTTCTTCTCCCCACGAGAGCTAAGTTTGCACATAAACCCCCTAAAGGATACACAGCGTGCAACTCGTACATGTGCTTAAGTGGTGTCATTCGGTTTTCAATCCTTTCCTTCTAATTGTCCTCCAAGATCTTGGGCTGGCTCTGACCAAAATTCAACCAAACAGATATGGCCTTTCTAAGTTCTTTTTACATCCACTTCATGAAGCAATTCAACCGGGCTTTGAATTTTCACAAGTTAACCTATCTACTTCACTTCAAGAATAGGCAAGAATCTCCATCATACATCATAATTGAAGCCTGGTGCTGGTGCAAGGTCATTGAAAAACTTCACAACAAACACTTGTACTTCAAAAGTAAGTATTTCTATGCACAGTGTCCGTACGGCTTTAATAGACCTTGGCTATCGAGAAGTAGGTTTCCTTTTTCATGTCCCTCCTACAATTAGATTTCTTTAAATCAAGTTATCAACTTGATATTTATCACCTTATAGGCATTCGGGTTCGAGATGATTGTGAAGAGAACGAGACTACGCTTAAGATCCTCCAAGAAGTTAGGTTCCAACAACGCACTGTCACATTCCTTATGACGAATGAAAACTTAAGGCTGTGCTGTTTATTGAGCCTTGATAAATCTGTTGTCTTAGAGTCACCTACTCTTAGAGGTTCCAGAGCTCGTACATGCCCTTCCATCCCCACTTGCAACTCTAACGAGAGTCTTCATGGGGAAGTTGGAGGTCCATTCGAGGCGATGCACTCAGATAAGCCCGTTGAAAGAGAGTCTAAAGAGCACGTTGAGGCAGATGTCCTGAGTAATAGAGATGAAGATGTTAGGATGTCCTCGATTCCTGAAGAAGATGAAGAGGCTGGAAGGAGAGAGGGAAAGGAGCTTATAGTCGAAGAGGAAGGAGAGGGAAAATTATTCAATGAGACGCCCTATATGAGTTCTGATCTTCTCAGCTCGCCTCGTCAAGAGCACAATGCTATAGAAATTTATTAAGAGGATGGAGATTGAATTATGTTGCCCTCGAGAGAGAATCCGCCTCAATCCCACTCCTTTGGTAACATCTGTGTCATTTTAAGTAACAATGGTGAAATTGATTTCACCGTTCGATATATTCTGAATGAGACAGGCTATGACTTCCTCTTCTCACCTGGAATAAATGTGGATAAACTCCATCTCTACCCCCATGTGAGCACGGTCTGTAGAGTACTTAAGGGGTCATTGGCACTGTACACTTCACTAGGACCACAGACACACATTCTTGCATTGAATCTAGCCCCAAAGTTCCAATACTAATATAGTTTTCTTCTTTGTTTCAGGTTCCATGGGTTGTAGCTATTACGAGAAGCTCTCCTGCAATGCCAGTCCATAAAGAGGCCAGACTCCTAATCCCAATCTGCCTTGTCGCTATGAAAATGATGAGAAGAGGCAAAGAAGGAAGGATCATGAAGTTGATGAAGCTTGCAAAGTTGAAAGAGATAAGGACAGGAAGAGAGAAGGAGAGAAAGAAGAGAGAGGCTGAGACTTAGCTATCTCGTGATGCTACCAAACTCCCTAGAGAATCCACCAAGCATCGTGGGCCTTCTTTGACCGCAATTTCGCTACACACACAAGCTCCAACTTCTTCAATATAACAGGTTCTAGCCTACCAATCCCTTATTGTTGTTGTTCCCCGTCACTCCAAGGGTGCTTCCACCACAAAGTTTACTATTCTGGCTGGGTCCTTATGCCTACAAGCTACATTTGCACACCTCTTCTTACATGATGTCAGGTTCGATCGGGACATCTTAGATACCCTAAAAGAGGTGGTGGAGCAAGACCTACGAAGTGTCCAGAAGTACATTGATGATGGGTTTAAATGGAAGAAGCTGTGCGTCACCCTCTCTGAAATGAATAAGATCAACTACACCAACATTTGCTCCTTTGAGTTTGAGAAAGCTGATAATAAGCAAATGATTAAGAGTTGAGAGGACGATCTATTCAAGGTCACAAGTGAGGGGGACTCAGCCCTTGAAGGGAAAGTCCGCATCGAAAATTGATTGAAGAGATGAAGTGCGCCTAAGCCATTGTTGAACTCGTCTTTAGAGAGGAGCTAAGAGCTATCATTGCTGAAAGTACAAAGTTTAAGAACTAAGTTGACAAGATGGCCTAGGCTCTTACACAAAAAGATTAGATCATTCAGGCCTGGGATCTGACTATCTCAAAGCAAGCTGTTGAACTTGCTAGGCTCCGTGAGGAGAATCAAAATCTCGGTGAAGAGAAGAAGAAACTTGCCGATGAGATGGAGCAATCATCTACTGGAAAATTTGCCTATGACCTTGAACTTGCAATTTCCCAACAAGATCTTACAGGAAGAGAGGCCAGAGCTGGTGATGAGCTCAATGCCAATATGTTGCACTTCTATGCTAGCGTAGTCATGAACAAAAATCAAAGATAGCCGAGGATGACTATCCCGATACCGTTGCTAGCATTTAAAAAGAAGTGCGGTGTATGGCTTTCCAGGCCAGAGACAATCACTCTAAAGAAGAGTTGATGGCTGTGTACCTTGATGCCGAGGACATAGGATTTCTCTCTGTTGGTTGGGCCCTCCTAGCTAAAGAGGCTGCTAATGCCATTGCCGCTGCCAAAGCTTTCACCGGCCGGAGCTCTTTGGGTTAGCATGAAGTATCCACTCCAAAGTTTGGAGAACCGGTGGTGATTATTCATGCATCCCTGGGGGTTAGCTCCGAAACCACCTAGGTGATTCCAACTTCGGTAGCAACTACATCTATCAAACCCTATATTCCCCCCTCCGCGGGCCAAACCGAGGAGCACACTATGGAAGAAGTGGAGTTTGAAATTGATGTCTAGGAAAGAAGCCCTGGCTTAGGTGTTTCTCTTGTCTTTCCAGTGTTTTAGAAGCTTTAGTTCACTCCCAAGTCCATTTCTAAACTTTACTACTCCGTTTGTCAACTTTTAGGTCAACCGCATCTTCCTTCTCCACCTCCAACTACACAGGGCTTAGGCACTGCAACTATCTTTACTATGTCCACAACCGTCTCCTTGAGGCTTACGTAACTGCTCCTATCTCCAGCTATGGTCTAAGACCCGATTTTGAGAAGACTGCCACCTCGGAGAATTCAGAGGATGTTTCTGTCTCCCAAAAGGAGGATTTGACAATCTTAAGTGCTTTTGACCCGACCGAGCATATGGCTATGGCAGAGAGGCTAAAGAAGGATTTGGATAAGATAGAAGTGAAGAAGGAGCCTGGAGTTGCCCAGCTTGCTTCCACAAAACCAATAAGCACCCATCACAAGATTCCCACGCAAAAGATCTGACCATCTAAGACAAAGCCTACCAAAACCCAAGCTGACCAATTTGAACAAGCACATACTGCGACTATGAAAGAGTCCACCCATTCTAAAGGTGACACTCCCCTTGGCAAGATGACTATAGAGGAGAAGAAAAAGTCCACGGCTTGGTCTCGAGGTTCTGCTAGCAAAGGTGGTAAGAATGGGAAGAAATAGAGAGTGCTTGAATGCTATTGGTGTGGTAGCGTGCTTATGGGTCAGTCATGTCCGGGTCTGCACATTTTTCTTTTTTTGTCTTTAACAGGCCAAGCTTGTGTCCCCTGCTATTTGATTGTACATAAAATCTATTAGTAATGAAAGATTAACTTTTATTTGTAATCTTTCTTCAGTTTACTTGTCTGCATTTTATGTACTATGCTTGTTTGTGTATAACTGCCTGTGCATATAATATAACTACTTGTACTGCAATTTTTCCCATATTATATACTTATGTTCCTGCGCAATATGCTTATTTACTGCAATTATGTGCATGTAAATAATATCTACGCTATTACTTTAATTATATTTTGTTACTTAGCCTTGTTTATAGCTACCAAAATACTCTGTTTGGCAAAATAGAACTGTACTTTAACCAGTTCTGCAGCTAATCCCGTTCAGGCTCGGTCAAGTTCTTTTCGACCAATGTTTGTGTGTATGCCCCTCTATTCATAGGGCTGATTATTCTAAGTGCCAGAGTCCAGGCATTTACAAGGGATTACATATCATGGGCAACTTGTCCAATTGCCCCCAGTCTGGCCTTCAATCCTACTCTGGGATTGAGTAAGTCTAATAATTCCAACTTTTGATTCTTTACAACTATCCTTGCTTGTCCTCAACCAAGCGTGTCACATTTTGTTGCTAGCATCATTGTGGAGGTCTTGTTCGTATGATAATTCCTATCTCTGGGAACTAGTGATTTAATCGCTCGATTCCAAGCGTTATATTTTTGACATTGTCAAACTATGAGCAATCAAATAGTTGATGAGGCTGCTAATCTTCAGCCAATGTCATTCTAGATGTATGCATCATAAAGATGCATCATCGTCATCTTTCGTCATAACAAATTCTTCCAAGTTCAATTTTGAGAACCCATATATTGGCATACCAGTGACCTTATAAAAAGGATTTCCTCCAGATGTTGCCTATCTTTAGGCGATGGTCGACATCTGCGAGCTAGAGTCAAGTTATCCGATTGGCCTGAAAGTAATCTCACCTTTCTATCGTTGCTTGAATCCACGCAATGGCATGTTCGTGTAGGTTGAAGAACTCAATCGAATGCCAATTTCTATCTCCAAAAGTTGGCATATTTATGTTTTGAATCCGAAGACCCCTTTCTGACATCGCCTACCTACGGGCGGCGGTGCATACCTGGATGTTGGGATCGAATTATCCGATCGACCCCTGAATGAATTGTCGAACCTCCTCATTGTGGCCTATCTCCAGGCAACGTCAAATGTTGGTAGGTTAGGGTCAAATTTCATTGTCGAACCGACGATTTGATACATTCCCCCTGTCGCTTATCACTAGGCAACGTCGGTTCTCAAAAGGTTTGGATCGATTTTCACTATCGACCGGGTGGTTTGGACCTTCCCAGCATTGCCTGTCTCTAGGCTACGCAAGTTTTTAGAAGGTTAGGGTTGATTTTCATCGTCGAACAGGTAGTTTAGACCATCGCGGTGTCTCCTTGCCAGGCAATGTCGGTTCTCAAATGGTTAGGGTTAATTTTCACCATCGACCTAACGGTTTGGACCTTCTCGACGTTGCCTTTCTCCAGGCAACGCCGGTTCTCAAAAGCTTAGGGATGATTTTCACCATCGACGGTAGTTTGGACATCCCTAGAATCGTTACCTCCGGGCAATACTGGTTCTCAGAAGGTTAGGGTTGATTTTCACCATCGAACCGGCGATTTAGACCTTCATGGTATTTCCTATCTCCAAGCAACGCCAGTTCTCATAAGGTTAGGGTCGATTTTCACCGTCGACCTAGCGGTTTGGGCGGCGTTGCCTATCTCTAGACAATGTTGGTTCTCAGAGCGTTAGGCTGTTAATCGTGCATCACA
The DNA here is from genome assembly GCA_030737815.1 of Allium fistulosum. Lineage (NCBI taxonomy): Eukaryota > Viridiplantae > Streptophyta > Magnoliopsida > Asparagales > Amaryllidaceae > Allium > Allium fistulosum. Next base: position 534,574,572 of record CM060901.1, on the reverse strand, counting down.
AGAATCCTGCTTATAAGAACATAGTTCTATCGGTTAATGAAGCCAACTTTATTTACAAATGGAAAGAGTGGCAAGTCCTGCCTATTTACATTGGCTCCTCCCTTTGCTATCAATAGCACACTAATGATGTCGATTTCCCAGATCGCAAATGGCCATAGACTGAACATTTGTGTAAGTTCAATTGATAGGGCTCTTGGAATCTTCGCAAACCTCTGGCAGTAGTCACATCATTTGGAATAGTCAGTAGCAACCTGGTTTATTGTCGGTCAAAAGTATACATATGAAGTATCTTCTTTGCTAAGGTTTGCACCCCATTGTGGTCGCCATAGCTGTCGTTATGGATTTCCATAAGGATCTTCCTAGCCTCATTCTTGGCTACACACTGAAGTAAAGGAGTTGAGAATCCTCTCCCAAATAGTGTTTCATTTTGCATCACGAACCACGGCGCTTTTCGAAGAAGTTTCTTCCGTTCGTTCCTGTCTCTCAAGAGAGTTCCATTGATCAGGTAACCTTTGATTGGAGTCATCTATAACTCCTCCTCTTCTATAGTCTCTAGAATTCAGTTGATATCCATCTGATCGATGCTCGGGGCCGTTAAATCCTCTATCGGAACCAATCCCAGTAACGTGCTTCCTTAGAGCTTGCTGGTTTAGCTAATGAATCGACCTTCACATTTGTCTCTCTAGAGATATGCATTATTATATAATGTTTTATGTCCTCAAGCAGTTCTAGTGCTTTTGACAGGTAAGGGATTAGTCTTACACCCTCGGCCTAGTATTCCTTTCTGATTTGGCAAACCACCAGTCGGGAATCCCTAAATATATGTAACTTCTTTATCCTCGGTTCCTTTGCTATTTTTAATCCTGCTATCAACGCCTCATACTCCACTTTGTTATTAGTCGTGGAATGTTATATATTCAATGCGTAGTGAATCGATCATCCTTCCAGTGTTTCAAATACTACTCCTACCCCTAAGCTAAATTCATCGAAGCACCATCGACAAATAACTGCCAATGAGAAGATGTGACTGCAACATCCTCCTCCTCTTCCACACCATCCTGCGTAATAAATTCAACGATGAATTCTGCCAACGCCTGTCCGTTTATTGCTCTCCTTGTATGGTAAGTAATGTTGTACTGACTTAGCTCAATATTCCACTTTAGCAAACTTCTTGAAGTCTCGGGTCGGTACAGTACCTATTTCAAAGGTTGATCCGTCAGCACTTTGATCGGATGAGCCTGAAAACACGGCTGTAACTTCCTAGATGCAATCAACAAGAAGTAGGCGAGTTTCTCCACCTTCGGGTAGTTCTTTTTAGCTCCTGTGAACCACTTGCTGATGTAATACACCAGTCTCTAAATCCTTGCCACTCACGCACTAGTGCTGCATTTAGTGCGTGAGTAGACACTACTAGCTAAACGAATAAATCCTCCCCGTCTAATGGTTTGGACAAGACCGGTGGCATTTCCATATGCCTCAATAATTCCTCGAAGTCATTCTGGCAACTATAGTTCCATTCAAAATGCTTCTTACCTTTCTTAAGGGCATCGAAGAAAGGTATGCACTTATTTGTTGCCCTTGAGATGAACCAACTCAAAGCAGCGATCTTTATATTCAAGCTTGTTTCTTCGTAGTTGGAGTGGTTACATTTCTCAAGGCATTTATCTGCTCTGGATTAACCTCGATGCCCCTTGCATTGACAATAAATCTCAAGAACTTTCCCGATGCTACTTCAAAGGAGCATTTTTATGGATTTAACTTCATTCCTTATTTTCATAGAACTTCAAACATTTCTAAAAGGTCACCCGGGCGGTTCTGTGACACTCGTGATTTCATAAGCATGTCGTTTCTATATACTTTCATGGTTTTTTGAACATAGAATTCACCAGTCTCTGGTATGTAGCTCCAACATTCTTTAAACAGAACGACATCACTTGATAGTAATCCTAGTCTATTATAAAGCTTATATTCTCCTGATCCGGTATATGCATCGAAATTAGTTATAGCTCAAATAATCGTCCATAAACGGGAGTAATTCATGTCCTGTAGTTCCATCCACCATTTGGTCAATTCTAGGCAAAGGAAAGTTGTCCTTAGGACATGCCTTATTCAAATCCAAATAGTCGACACACATTGGCCATTTTCCATTTGATTTCTTAACCAACATGGGATTAAATACCCAATTAGGGTATAAAGCATCACGTACAAAGCCGTTCGCCAACAACTTATCCACTTCTTCTTTTAACGTAACTCTGGACCCAGATTGCGCCTTTTTTGTCTTACCGGTGGGAAGTTTGGGTCTATATTAAGTTCGTGACATGCTATCTTCGACGATATCCCACAAATATCTGAATGTGTCTAAGCAAATACATCCAAGTTTCCTCAGAGGAAATTCACCAATTCCGTTCTCATGTGAACATTGAGATGAGATCCAATCTATAGGACTTAAGTAGGATCATCCATGTTGATTAGAACATTCACCTACAGCTCAGCCGATGCTGGTTTCCCTTCCATTGACTACTTCTTGGGATCCATAGCATTGTTGAATCGGCTATGTTTCCCAAGCCACGATCTAGGCTTTGATTGCTATGCTTGCGAGTCTTGAATGTGGAGAGCCTTCCCCATATTATTTCCTTTCTTCTGACACTTAGCTTATTGCAATTCTACAACATAGCATTCTCTTACCATGCTTTGGTCTCCTCACACCACTCCAATCTCATTCTCCATAGGGAATTTCATTGTCAAACACGATGGAGCCAAAGCAATCCTGAAATCGGCTAAGGTTGGTCGTCCCAAAAAAGCATTATCTGCCGAGAACTCATCGATAATAACAAACGTCTGAATGTGAACCACCCTACGTTCTCCTTCACGAAGTTCTATGGGAAAGTTGATCATTTTAATCGCCTGTTTAGTTTCACTCGTAAATCCCAGAGTCTTCGTCTTGCAAGAAGTTATATTCTTTATACCGATTTTCATCCAGTCGAAAGTCTTTCTAAACAGAATGTTTACCGAGCTTCCGTAATCTACCAAAACTCGACGCACAACTGCTGGTCTAACTATGACTATTATCACCATAAGATTGAGGGGTGGTGCCTCAACTCCATCAAAATCTCGGTTTCTAAACATGATGCCATCCGTTATCATCTTTTGTTGCTTAGTCGGAGCTCCATCTTCGACGTCGTAGAAACTTTCCTATAGTGCACGTTTTAGTGAACTCACATACCTCTCCATCTCACCCTAGCTTTCCTCCGTTGGATGAGGTCCTCTGGTTATGGTATTAATTAGCAACCATCCATCAGTATGTTTGGGCCCTTCACCGCTAGGTCTAATGGATTTGCCTTGAGCCAAGGGTCCCTAAGGACCCGCGACTTAGTCAGTGTTCTGTTGTTGCTTAACATACTACTGGAGTCTATTTTTCTATATCAGTTCCTCAATTAAATCCTTCAAATGATGACATTCATTCGTGTTGCATCCAAGAGTTTCGTTAAAGTGGAAGAACTTTTCAAAACATTTATCTTTCTCTATCGCCTCCTTTCTAGGCGATTTCTTGTATTACTCAGTTCCTTGAGAGCAAGATATATATTTTCAAGTATATCATTCAAAGGCATATAGTCTTCTGGTCGCATATTCCTGGGGAACTTTCTGTTCATGTCACACTTGTTGCTGGAATTTTAGTTCCACTTTTTCTGATTCCCAAAATTCCCAGCATTTCCTACAACTCCATGAGAGTTTTCTCCTTCTTTTTTAACCACCACATTGCTTTAAATTACCTCCTTTGACTATCCATTACTAACCTTTGCTTCAACTAGACTTGCTTCCTCTAATCGCAGAAACTGGTTTACCTTTCGATATAATTCTTTCATAATAGTTGGTTGTTTCATCTTCAGCCACCTACCAAAATCCACGTTCAAGTGGATGCCCTGAACTAGGCTCATGAATAAAAGATCTTCCTTTGGATTGCTAACTTCTATAACAATGATGTTGAATCGGTTTAAGAAACGCTTCAGTGAGTCCTAAGGTCCTTAAGACAAGCCAAAAAGGAACATCACATACTTTGTTTGGGCAGCATGGATCCTAAACTGCTTCGTACACTTCTTGGCTAATTCATCAAAAGTAGATATAGATCTTGGCATGAGCTTAGTGAACCACATAGAAGCGACTTTTTTCAAGAAGACAGGGAAACATCTGCAATAAACAACATCCGTAGCTCTAGCACCATCCATATATCATTCGTACTTGAGTGAGTGTTGTCTAGGGTCCGTAGTTCTCTTGTATGACAACACTATAGGCATCGTGAACTTTCTAGGGCACTCTTCTCTCAGAATATTTTCAGTGAATGGAGTCCTACTTGGTGCAGGACCACACTCTTCATTCTTTCTGCCTTTTCTTTCCTCCACCAACCATTTTACCATGTCAACTATGTATTCCTCGCTAACATGGTAATTCAAAGGTTGACTATCAGGGGCTACGTTGAGTGTTTGACTTTGCAAATGATCTCGATTTGCCAGTTGATGTCTAAGTTTCATTGTCTTTGGGAGAACCACTCCTGCGGTATTCTATTAGCGTGCAGTTGGTTCAGCTATGGCTGTCTGAGCTTTGTCTCCATTGGCACCATCATCCAGCTCAAAATCATCACCATCAAGTTGCAAATTCACTTCATCATCAGAAACTACCAGAGCATCACCTTCCTAAGAATCACCCCCTCCTAAATTCCTCTCGGTACTGAGAGGATTCTCTTAGTGCCAGGTGGTTTTTTTGCAGGGGGAGCACTCATGTTTCCTCCTGCAAGTCCTTCGACAACTCCTATGATTCCTAACTTTTGTTTTTGCTTCCCATCTCTTCTGTTTAGGCCAGAAATAGAGGAGTTTTCCCGTTCTAACATGGGTGAAGTTTCCCTTCTAGTCCTTCTAGTTCTTGGTGGTTGTAGGGTTAGTAAAACATCCATCTTATCCATCAAAGCTTTCTGACTATCCACCATCTTCTGGTTCAATTCTTGCATCATTTTATCAAGCTCTCCTATGGTAACTACTTCCTGTTGAGCAGAGGATCTTGGAATTGCCTTTTGATTATTAACATCAACTTGGTAGGCATTCCCTTCACCACCACCAGCCATAACTCCTGATGACCTTCCAGATCTTCTTAGTGCCATGACTTTCTATTAGCAATCCTTCAAGTTCTTAAAGAAAGTTTTTCTAATCTAACTTCTAGATCTTTCCAATCCAATGTAGAGAGCTAGATCTAAGCCTAGGTTCAGTTTTCTCAATGAAAGCATTAAAATATTGACGCAAAATGGACCAACATCCAAAGATGTGTTGTAGGAAACCTACGAGATCCAAATCTAGCAGATAATAGCAAAATAATGAAAAATGAATAGCAAGACACAAAAAATTTACAGTGGTTCTGCAATTTCTAGCCTACATCCACTTTATAGCTTTATTGACCGTTCACTATCAAGAATTAGAGTCACTGGCACAAGGGTTTGATAGGTTATATAGCTTAGAACTTCTAACAATGGCTCTTAGGTGACTATTGAATGAAGTAGATAGGAGATGATGAAGAAGCAGAGTCAAGATCCTTATTTGGTTGTAGCAGGGCTGATATTTATAGAGAAACATGTGCACAGGTTTAGGAGTCTACTTAAGTCCAGAAGCATGCCCAATACCATACAAATGACCACGTGGGGCTCAGACGCCATAAAAACCTCTTGGTATTGAAAGAAAGCTCTCAGTACCAATAGGTTTTGGCTTTTGCAAAGTCAATTCCTGCACTTGCCCTATTCTTCAATCTCATATTCGATGTGTTTCAAGATCTTTTCCACAGACTTTAAGTTGAGTCTGATGATTCCTTCGATAATACTTGAATTATCTAGTTTTCTGCGCTTTCTTCTCATCAATCCGGAGAATTGCAAGTCTATTCTCTGGGAAAAGCACTTGACGACCATTGGTTGAAGTAGAGAGTGGAGTGTATGAAGTTTATGGGGTCATCATAGAAAGATAAACCTCATGGTACCGAGTGGTTTACTTAGGCTCAAATCTAATGGAACTTCTTGTGCACCATTATTTAGTCCCTTCTGGCCGTGTTTCCAAGTTCTCAAGTCATTTCATCTTTATCTTGACCTTCTACCTCCAGTTGAATTTTGCTTAGTTAAAAACCCAGTTAACATATGGTATGCGAAAACTCAAGATATACGCAACATGTAATAGTAACTGTCGGTGCCATACGGATTACTGTGGTTTTCCCCTCAAAAGAAACCAACCATTCATTAAGCTAATATAGCAATATAATAGATAATATTTAGGGTATAGAATATAAATCATATCAAATAAATGTAATGCTTACATTGATTATACCACAACAATATTTAGGGTTCAATAATAATCGCTAAGGTACGCTCGCATATGAATTTTCCATTGAAGACATCCTAAGATAAACCGAGGCCAACCTCCTAATAAGGGTCAGAAACTACTTTCCGAGAGTCGTATATCTCTAGATAAATATACCATTAAGGTAAACACAACTAGCTTATGCAAGGACCTATAGAACCACATGGAACAAGTATCATCAACTCTTGCTAACAACATTAATAAGCGTACTCTAGATAATGGAGTTGATATACCCTTTTGTGGGTTAGCTAAACCCCATGCTATGCTCCTACTCTATTTTCTCTCATTTCCGTTGTGGAGGTCACATTTGGCATCTCTCATATGAGTGTTTAGTACACGAACAAAACACAAATCCCCAAATAGACCCCGACACCTCGAACATATCACGAATCTTGATATGGATTCAAGCATCTCGAACAAATCTTTAATCTCCATATAGATTCCCACATAAGTCCTCCAACGAATGCTAACGCCGACCTTTCCCTTGGACTTAACCTTAGGATAAATAGTTTAACTCTAAAACATTACACATCACAACCGCTTTTAAAACATAGAACCTGTATATCAGTTATGAAGAGGTTTTGGATAAGTAAAACACTTATTGATCCCAGTCTCTTCAAAAATAAATCGACGAACTTTCGGTTAACTCAATTTTGGTTCTTTCATAAGCAAGCGAACTATATAAAGAGGAGTCCTCCCCATGGGATTTCATATATATAAGTTATTAAAGCTAGAGACATTTCATATGAATGCTCCTCCCCGGGGGTCCTCCAAGGGTATCAAACCATGAAGCTTTTAGATACTTCTTAATTTATAATTGGTCAAGTTCGATAGTCGACTATAAAGACCTGCCTTTTCGACCATCGAAAGTTAGCGCTTAATACATCCATGGTATTAGAATGCCGAGCATCCAAGTGCCACAATGGCAGATTATTAAGGTAAAAGAAAAAGAACAGGGAAAACAAAATCTCATAGCGGAACGATCGCATATAATATAACAAAGGCAGTAAAAGCTGTCACTCTAAAATACATGGTGTATCGGAGTTAAAAACAAACCTCATCAACCTGGACAGTAATAACTTCCCGACCTTACAATTGCTGATGGGTATATGTAGTAATACAACAAAAATAAAAATACCACGACATGTGAACATCCAGCTCTACTCCATGAGCTCCATGTCCCTTCAATGACAACTTGGAAAAACTCGATCTGATTTGAGTATTATAATAAAATAACACCCAAATCAATCAAGAAAACCAGCGTGAGAGAACTCAAGAAATATGGTGAACATAAAATAATCTGTGAGACCATGTCACTAAACATGGAACAAGTTTTACCTTACCGTAACTACTTCCGTACACGAAAGAATGGAAACAAATTAGAACAAAACCCAAACTTGAAAGAATGGGCATAAACAAGATCAAAATCCAAACTTAAAGAACAGACATAAATAATTAAACATTGCGACAAGTACAAGACACTTCCTGATGCAATTAAGAAAGAATCAATTCAAAGGTTTGAATCAAAAACAAGGAAAGAGAAATTTTCCAGCAATGACTAGGAGGGTACACCCCCATTAAAGTATACCTCTATAACATATACTTGAGAACTACGATGGTTCTCCGAAACCTCCAAGCTGGACCCTACCAACCTTATCTAGTATTCGAGTATTTCACATCTTCGTGCATATACAACCAAAAACCAATCTAGAGTAGATGTTACAATACCCTAATGGGAGCAACCCACATAGCTTGGCCCCCACTCGATTTTTTATTTTAGTCATTTTCGACAAAGGATAGCAAAATCGATAGTAGATGAGTCAACTATCAGAAACAAACTAGTACTACCGTGGGGAAAACAATGAAGCCGGACAAGTTAGGACAGTGTTGCTACCTATCGTGACTCGATATTATTCTTAACTTTAAGAACAACAAGAGTTTAAATTCCCCAAACAAGCAACAAAATCATCTTGAATCGATGAACACAAAGAAGATAGCAAAATGATAATCGATAAATCAACAATCGGGAATAACAAAATGATCGCAAATGAAAATTAAATCTCTTAAAACATTTGACTCACACTTGTGCCTGATTTTCATATCACAAATATTTGTAAAACACTTTAAAAACACTCTTTAAAATATTCATTTTAAAGAGCTAATTATATTTCTAAGTATATTAAAAAGAAGGGTAAAAAACAAATGTCATTAAAAACATCGTTTACTTTAAACCTAAAACAATTTATACTTAGCTTTATTTTTAAACATTACTTTCTAAAGATTTTCTTATTTATAAACTATCATTTATAACTTTAAAACAACCTTTATTATCCCTAAAGATAATAAATCAATTTAAAATACCTTTCTAGATTTAAAACACTCCTAATCATCCTGAAAGATCATAAATATAACTCTTTTATAAATTTAAAACTATATTAACTATCTCAAAACAAAACTAATCCAATTTATAATCTTTTTTATAAATTTTAAAACAATATTAATTATCCTCAAATAAAATTAATCAATCTATAATCTTTTTATATATTTAAAACAGCATTAAATATCTTGAAAAATAATTAATCAAATTCATAATATTTTTATAAATTTAAAACAGAATTAATTATCCCGAAAAAGAATTAATCAAATTTATAATCTTTTTATAAACTTAAAACAACATTAGTTATCCCGAAAGATAATTAATCCAATTTATAACTCCTTTTATAAATTTTAAACAACACTTGCCATTTATTTCAAAATTTTCAAAAATGCTTGAAAATATAGTTTAAACAACTTTCAAAGCGTAAGAACACGACCAAACATTAATTTTGTAAAAATACAAGCACAAATTCAACGTACACTAAGAATTAGGGAGATGGTATTTCATAAGTGAAGGTGTAGCAATAATCACTATAACTACACTTGCACAAATCAAACAGTATGTCACAAATATTTTAACCAAACATTAATATAAGCAACATAATAATATAAATAAATCAATATTGGCGAGAAATCCCGTAGGTCTCTCTACAAAAGTCCCATGTAAATCATATATATGTATGTGTATTTCAAAGTGTTTCACAGTGACCTATTCGCTACGTACACTTCAACTTCCTCCTACTTTTGTTCCCTGCAAAACAATGGTTATTTATACCATCTGCTTTCAAGCGAGAATTGAATCCAAACAAACAATCAAACAACAATATATAAACTATCATTCAAGCATTCAACAATAATCTATAACAAAACAGATATCATATAGTTTATTTAGAGGTGGGTAAACTCACCAAAATTCTAGTTAGCGCTTTTGCATTCCGGTTTCATCTAAAATCGAACGGCGTTTGATTTTACCTTAAAATCCACTTAGCTTCAAATTCAACGAATCCAACTCTAATGCAAAGATAACACCAATACGAGTCTAACGCAAAAGACTGCATCCAAATTCGACCTCGTATGAGATAGTTATTGAGTTTATAATATTTGGAATTAATTAAAGCAGTTAATAATTACTTTAGTAATTATAATTACCCAAATTAAACCCTTCTTCCTCTTCCAAAATTCATGCACGCCTGATACACCAACACATATACACACCGTGCACTTCCACTCGCCTATCTCGAGCCACGGACCATGAAATCCCGATCTGGCTTCACCATCGAACTTCTCATCTCAAGTGACTTTGCCATCGACCTATCGCCATCGAGCCCGATCTCATCATCCAAATTGCGATCTGAGCATCAACTTGCGACCGCGAACGTCGCTTTCCTCTAGGAGTAGCCGCACCACCTAATTTCCCTTCACAAACTCGTCTTGCCAAGATAAACATGCTACCACTCTCTGATTTGCCTCTCGCCTCACCAACCCTACTAAACCCAAACCCTAGATCACGCAAGAAATGTCGATCACCACAAATTGCTGCCATGCCTAACAAAACACATAAGGATTTTAAGATCTCACCTATACGAGTTTAATGTATCTTATTTCGTATTTTTTCGATTGGTAAATTATTTGATTTTGAATTTTATTTGGTGGAGGCCATTTTTTGTGTTTACAGCAAAAAGATAAAAGAAATGAGAGAAAGGAAGAGGGAAAAGTCTCGGTGCTGAATATTCTAAGTGTTGAAGTTAGTATATTTTGCAATTTCCAATATCTTGCTACACAGAATTTCCTTCACGTACGAGCCGCGAACGACAAAACAGAAAATATGATCGCGTACAAATATGCAACATGATCTCAAAACAACAACAAAACACACTAATTATCTTATTCTATAAAATTTCAAAAATACCAACGTTTGTCATAATATACGTCAAACGAAAATTTAAATATTTTCCAAATTAAAACTTATGGAAAAATCCTATAAATAAAAATTAAAATACATCATTAAAAATCAAGTCGTTTTAGTAACAATTTATTTTCTTGTTATTTATTTGAACTTTTTATTATTGTAAATAAATTCACAAAATGAGTTCACTGTTATTATTTATTAATTAAAAGGTGTTAAATAAAGCTATTAAATTCATTTAACTAATATTTACTTCATAATTCAAATATTTAAATTATCCCTATATTTGAATATAAGTTACTTATAATTTTCCGGGATGTTACATCCCCCTCCGAAAAGAATTACGTCCCCAAAATTTCCAAAGGAAGAAGATGTCCTCTCACCCTTAAGTTTTAAAGTTACTTATTTTACGGAAAATTTTGGCAGCACTTCTGTAACGACCCAGAATTTTTGATAATTAAAATTCGAATATTTAATTGATTTTAAATATTAATAAATGAAATTTAGAAGTCGAATGATTTATTTTTCGAATATTGGATTTAATTTGATAATTTAATCGATAAATTAAATAGTGAAATTCCAGAAAAAATTGGAAATCGAGTTAAAATGATTGAAAATGATTTGTAAAATTTTATTTAATCATACTGGAGTTATAGAAATGTTTTAGAACTTTTAAAACTGAATTTAAAGTTAATCTGTGAAAATTGAATATTTTAATATTTAATTATCGACTGAAAAATAGCCAATTTTCGAACAGTCTCAGAATTGAACGAGACCAGTTCCATTGGATCCGTAATAGTTAGTTATTATCGGATTTCAATTTTCGTATCAATCGGAGTTGTCGTTTGACCGTGGCGGCTCGAAACGCATCGATATCGTTTTAATTTTAATTCGGCGAGTTAAAATAGTCATTTTTCAAAAAGTCTCGGATTTAGACGAAACCAGTTTCATCGGATCCGTAATGTGAAATTATTGCATGGTTTCAAATTTCATAATTTTTGGATGTACCGTTTGTTCTGGGCAAGTCGAAACGCCTCGAAATCGATTTAAATCGGTTTAATTTAAATTGATCGTTTATTGCCATATCTCACACATACGATCGAATTAGCTTCCAAAACCTGTTCCATTGTGTCTGGAACGCGGGGTAAACCCTAGAAACGCCGGTCACCGCGTGTAAATCGGAGTTCGAAAATTCCGGATAAATAGTAATTTGTGAATTTTTCTATATAAGCCCCTCCACTTTTTCATTTGCAAAAGAAATAAACAACCCTAGGGTTCCAAAATGCCCCAGCCGCCAGTTATCAATGAACGCCCAGAAAACATCAATTTTCTTCCTCTCCAATCTCTTCATCTACGCGTTTTTAGGCAACGACCCCAACTACAAAAACGTAGAGCTTCACGAGACCTTCGATATGAACGGTTGTGATCAAAATTCGAGAAGTAGATCAACATCTACAGGGCTGCGTCTGCCCACCAGTCACGCACGCAATTCGAGGGGAGATTGGAGCCGAGCTTCCTACTGCTCTGGCCGTGGGGAGGGCTTGGATAGGTGAATCAAACTGAGGTGCCTGATCGTCTTCAGATGAATTGAATTGATCGCGATAATTAGTGGATGGGGGCGGCTTCTTTGGGTTCACGTACGTGAAAATCACGTTGGAGAAGAAGCACAAAGGTGCGGCCGTGATTTGCAGTTGAGGGATGGATGGCTCAGATCTGTTAGGGTTAGAAATATAAAAGAAAATTGTAAATATAATTATAATTTAATTTGTGTAATCTTTAAAATATCGTATCTCTTTCATACGAGGTCGGAATTCGACGAAACTTTTTGCGTTGGCTTCGTATCGTCGAATACTACGCGATGCAACTGGATTGGAGTCGTTTGGAGCTAGTTTAAATTTCGGGTAAAATTAAACGCCCGTTTAATTTTATTCGAAATAAACGTTGGAATCAGAATTAAAATCATGGTGAGATCTCCTCACTCAAAAATTGAAAAGTGGAATTTTCAGTTATTTATTTGATTGCTATTGGATGTGATATTAGATATAGTAGGATATATATCTATATATAGCAATATATACATATTGGCATATGTATATATTGGATTGATTGATTTCCCGCCTCGTATAGCGGATGAGACCCTATTGCGCCGTTAGTAAGCGGATTATTTTTATAAAACCCATATACCGTGATAATTCCGTACTGGAGCGGAATTGGTATTGTGCTAACATCTTTGGATGTAGGGAAACAGGTTGGAGGGATCCAACTGGATTCCTCAACTGTATTTACTTATTTACAGATATTGATATATATTCTGTTATCATATTGATATATGATATTGACTGTTGTGATGGACAAATTGGTGTTGTTGCATCATCGGATTCAGTTTTGAAATGTAAAAATAACGACTTTTACTTTAAAAGGGTTTTTAAAATGATTTTTGAAAATATACGTTTTATGGAATTTTTGAATCGATTTATAAACGTAAAATTTTAAAGTTATAAAAGTTATAATTTTTAGTGAAATATAACCGAAGTGTCGTTTTTGAAATAAAAGTCGATTTATTTATAAAATGGGTTAAGTTGGGATTCTGGAATAACTATAAACGATTGGTATAGAAAGATTTATAAAATTGATATTTTATAAATCAAAATATTGGACTTATACAACGAATTTTATAAGTATTAAAAAGAAGTATAAATGGATTTCATAAGTGAATGAAATTAATAGATTTACATTGTGAAGTTAAAATGAATGAAGTTGTAGAATAAAGGATTTATAAGTAATTTAGATTTTTGCCTTTAAATGGAATGTTGATTGAATTTGTTCATAAATGATTCTTTTTAAAGTTGAAATCGTTATAAAATATAAAGTCGTGATTTATAAACGTTGTTTATAAATCCGAAATCACTTATTTTGATAAGTGAACTGTAGAAGTTAATTAAAGGAATTATATCCACAATTTTGGACAGTGGATAAGCCTTTAAATAAAACGTGTAGAAATGTTGAATTTGGATAACGAAGTATATTCACGATTTTGGACAGTGAATATATTATTTAATAAAATGGTTATGTTTTGGGAAGGTAATATTACAAAATGAAGTAATTGTTTTAAAAGATGTTTTAAAACGTGTTAAGTATCGAAACATAGATTTCAACATTTATTGTTGAAATAGACGTCTCGAGAAAATAAGGAAATGATGGACTATAACACTGTTGTTATAGTAAATGGTTTCCGAAAGGAAATATTTTTGTATAGTATTGGGATTTATATATCTATCTTAAATCCGAATCCCTATACTAGTGATTTTGAGTTGTCGTAACGATGTTTTACGTAACATTCGTTTTGACTCAAATAGATGTTGTTAAAAAGAATGATTTCCTTAAAGAATGAATATGTACTTAATATTGATTTAAGTATATCGAATATTTTCAAATGTTGAAAATAAAAGATTTGTGAAACACTTATTATTGAATAAGTATGGAATGTTTTCCAAAATGAAATGAAACGTTTTGAGATTTTTATCTTCTTAAAAGATAAATTGAAATTGAATATTTGAAAACGATTGAAAATCGAATATTAGTAGATATTCGAAAAATGTAAATTCAATATGGAATTTATAAAGGAAAGGGAAACTGTTTAGAAAAATAAACGTTGATTTATTTTTGAAGTGGAAATTTTATATCTAGTAAAGATATTTTTGAAGATAAATAATTTGTAAAATTATTTTGAATCTGATGATGTTGCGCATCTTTATTGATAGTTAAATAACCGACTATCAATAATTACCTTTAGATAGGTATTTGTTGTGAATTGGATGAATTTGAATGCCACACTTATTTTTGAATAATCGCTCACTATTCGGGTTAGCCGGGAAAGGACCATGGGGTCGTATAACCCATTCCGAATATGTGATACGTCGTTATGAATTGCATTTGAAGACCGGTGTTGAAGACCGGATATTTTTGAAAACGGAAGGATTACCGTCGAGTTACTCTACATCGGCTGATCTCCGATTTAGAGGTTTTATCACCCTTAGTGACGGGAAGTCCGGACGTGATTAGAAATTTATCCGGATATGCAAGGGCTTCGTGAGAAGTGCCTTCGGTTCTGTTCGATCCCGGAACAGACTTGTATGGATTGTGTGTCTGACGTTACAATTTGAGATATAAAGCTGATTTCTTTCAAATACATATCTGTTGGTGGCGGAGAATTTATTCTCTTAGCTTAACACCCTTCTTTGAGACGTACGAGCTCAGAGGTTATGTAGTTGAAATTTATCAGCGATATATCCCAATTTGGTAACGTGGCATACTGAGTGTTGCTGTGAAATGATCAGTGTTTGATCATTTGTGATATGATCATTTGTTTGATCTTATATCTTTGTGATCATAGGTTGATCATTTTTGTTTGACCCGAAGCAGGGCTTTGTAGAAAGCGTAGCTTTGTGGACGAGACTTCGACGAGCCTCACACCCCGGAAATGGTCGAAACAGGAAGGATGCGGCAAGGTTCTAGGGAGTAGCGCCCCTTAGTGTATGTCATTCCTTCTGGATAGAGGTGGTATCATGGTATGGAGCCCAGATACTTAACCTATGTGGTTGCTGCATTATTATCTATGTGGTTTGTTGGAAATCGGGGATCCTCGGGAAGATCGGTTACGATCGGGGGATGACATACGCGTGTCAGTAGTTACCTATTTTTGCAGAGGTAACCCGGCCTTGTGTTGGCAGAGATCTAACCGTAATGTTAGGTTATTTCTCGGGTCGTCTATTCCAGGGACGTACCCATCGTGGATAGGAAGTTCCTTAGCCTGACCATTTGTTGGAAATCCAAAGAAACAATACGAGACTTGTACGGTTTTAGTTGTAGAACCTGCCATTCACTTATGGTGGTCACCACTGTTTGGATGGTAGCTATAGTAGGCATAGTTCAGAATGTCTATGCTGGCTAAGATTTATATTATACTTTCGAACTGTTTTCTACACTATGCACTAATAATAATATCAAAAATGATTTGATTTTGCGTAGTAAGCATCTTTGACTATCATAAGAAGAAATCTCCTCCAATTCTGCGTTTGCATTGTGTGTGTGGCGGGAGGTCTTATGGTAGTTTCATTTTCCAAAAGCATTGCGAATTTGTTTTATTTTCTTTGTGAAAAATAACTGTTTTACGATCTCACACCAGTCACCATGACTGACTCGGAGTTTATTGTTCCCTTCTAAACTCTGGGTGCCCACCAATTTCCACACGGGCAGCCTAGAGTTATGTTATCAGGATATTCTGGATATTCTGGAGCTTTGGAAGCAAGCTGGATGACGAGACGTAGTATTTGTATCTGATGTATTTATTCCGCTGTGTATTCTGTATGAGGACAAGTTTATATAACTGTCCATTGTTGTATATTGACTCTGATTGATGTATGTATAAAAACTGATATAATTCTTTGTTTTAAAAAGGCTAGTAATTATTTATTATATATTGTTCCGCTGCGATGTGTAAGATTCTGATATTGTCTTCTGTTCTGATGTTGTTCTTTTTCTTTCTGTTCCTTCTTTCTTCTTCTTCTATCTTTTCTTCTATTTTCTTTTTTCTAAAACCCTCACTATTGGAGTTTCCGGCACTCGATTGCTCGGCAGTCGATAAAGTGAGTATCGATGTCGAATTTTCGAAAGTCGAAAATTTCGGTACGTGACAGCGTGGTATCAGAGCATATGGTTAAGCGACAACCCTGCTCTGTTGGGTGTTACTCATTAGAGATAGAGTCAGTAGTACTCTAGAATGAGTTGAGTGTAATAATAGATACGAGTGCGTATTTGTTAGTGAATATAAAATTGTTTTATATTGTGATGATTGGTTTGTTGAGTGGTATATGGATTCTGGTCGGTATTGTCCGTACAACTCTATCGATAGGGATCTCTAAACACTTATATAGAACAATTCGGCACAGTATTGTTTTAAAAAGGGTAAATGAGATAATTTTGCCCAAAACTATTTTTGTATAGAAAATAAATGTTTTTCTATAAAGTACTATAGTATATGGTTGCATGGATGTTAGGAAGTAATAATAGTGAATTATCATCACTAAAATTGAATAAGAAATTGAAATCATAACTCCAAAGTTAAGAGATAAATCCACATACAAATGAAATTTAAGAATATAAATTATAAATGTGACTTATAATTGGAAATAGAATTCCAGAGAAGTTTTTGGAAATGTTTGAAAGGAATTTGAAAATTTTGGAAATTTGGAAAGTTAAATCATTTTTAGAATTGAAAATGAATTTCAAAGGTTTTGAAAAGTATTTTGGAGGAATGAAAAGCTCTAAACTCTTTTCGGTCGCTGGAAAATAATTCCGATTGGTGATCGCGACACTATCGGTGTTCATTTTCGGGTTTCCAAAAGAGGGATTGCTGCTAAATTGTTTTAAATGGAAGTTGTTTGGAAAATTTGGATTTTGTTTTAGAAAATTCAAAGGATAGTTTGAATTATTTTCAAAATGGCTTTGAAATGTTGGTAAACTCTGGAATACTATATAAAAATCCTATGGAATATTATTAAAGTTGATAACTTATACAAATTGGATTTTGATAGAATAAATTTAACTTAAAGGATGGAGTTAAATTAATGTAAGTACAAGTGAATCAATTTAATGAAAGTAAATTGAATGTTGAAAAATTCATTTCAAATTTGTAAAGTAAAGTATTGAAATAAAATTAGTAACGGAAACTAATTGAAGAAATGACAAATTAATATGGTTTGAGATGAATTAAAATTCATATGGAATTTGAAATCCAGTTTAATATGAGTGGTTATAAACCATAATAGTGAATTGAAAATAAATATAATGTGTGTATGGAATATTTACATTGAACTTAAGAAATGAAGTGTGAAATTCTTAAGTAAAATTTGATGATTGAACAAAAGAATAAAACTGGAGTTAAAACTGAATATTGAAAACGAATTTGAATTGTGTGAAATAAAATGAAGTTTTGAGATTAGTTTGAAGTGAACTAAAGTTAATTGATAAAAAATCAATATTCAGAAGTTAAATTGAATGGAAATGGTGAATTGAATTCAAATGAAATTCGAAATGTGAAATTGAATGATAATGAATATGTAACTTCAATGGTAAGCTAAAAATGGGATAAGAAGTAAGTATCAAAAATTTTTGTAATAGAAATTGCAAAATGATTTGAATATGTAACTAGATATTATGGCTAGTAGGATATACAGGTGTTATAAAGGAATTGGAATTTTGATTTCAAAGATAAAGTGAATTGCTCGACAAAAGGTAAGTATTTGAATTTCAAATATGAGATTTGATGATTTTCTTGTCTAGCCGCTTGGCCTTTTCTTTTCTTTTTGAAATCTGAGAGTCCGTAGGGACGTTTTGTAGTCGTGCCGTATTAGCCGCGCAAAGGAGACGCTGGCGAAATTTTTCGAAAATTTCGGGTGTTAGAAAATTTGGAGAAAATTTGAAAATTTGAAATTTGAATTTGAAATTGAATTTAAATTTGAATTGTTAAGGAAAACAATGATGTTTGAAAACTATGAAAGGTTTAGAAATTTAGTTGAATGATAACGAATCTTTAGTAGAAAGATTTGATTTGAAAAATTTGATAAAACTATTTGAATTTGAGAAAATAGTAGACGAATTAAGGACTCTTTTTCCTTACTTGGTAATTTCGAGGACGAAATTCTTTTAAGGGGGGAAGTTTGTAACGACCCAGAATTTTTGATAATTAAAATTCGAATATTTAATTGATTTTAAATATTAATAAATGAAATTTAGAAGTCGAATGATTTATTTTTCGAATATTGGATTTAATTTGATAATTTAATCGATAAATTAAATAGTGAAATTCCAGAAAAAATTGGAAATCGAGTTAAAATGATTGAAAATGATTTGTAAAATTTTATATAATCATACTGGAGTTATAGAAATGTTTTAGAACTTTTAAAACTAAATTTAAAGTTAATCTGTGAAAATTGAATATTTTAATATTTAATTATCGACTGAAAAATAGCCAATTTTCGAACAGTCTCAGAATTGAACGAGACCAGTTCCATTGGATCCGTAATAGTTAGTTATTATAGGATTTCAATTTTCGTATCAATCGGAGTTGTCGTTTGACCGCGGCAGCTCGAAACGCATCGATATCGTTTTAATTTTAATTCGGCGAGTTAAAATAGTCATTTTTCAAAAAGTCTCGGATTTCGACGAAACTAGTTTCATCGGATCCGTAATGTGAAATTATTGCATGGTTTCAAATTTCATAATTTTTGGATGTACCGTTTGTTCGGGGCAAGTCGAAACGCCTCGAAATCGATTTAAATCGGTTTAATTTAAATTGATCGTTTATTGCCATATCTCACACATACGATCGAATTAGCTTCCGAAACTTGTTCCATTGTGTCCGGAACGCAGGGTAAACCCTAGAAACGCCAGTCACCGCGTGTAAATCGGAGTTCGAAAATTCCGGATAAATAGTAATTTGTGAATTTTTCTATATAAGCCCCTCCACCTTTTCATTTGCAAAAGAAATAAACAACCCTAGGGTTCCAAAATGCCCCAGCCGCCAGTTATCAATGAACGCCCAGAAAACATCAATTTTCTTCCTCTCCAATCTCTTCATCTACGCGTTTTTAGGCAACGACCCCAACTACAAAAACGTAGAGCTTCACGAGACCTTCGATATGAACGGTTGTGATCAAAATTCGAGAAGTAGATCAACATCTACAGGGCTGCGTCTGCCCACCAGTCACGCACGCAATTCGAGGGGAGATTGGAGCCGAGCTTCCTACTGCTCTGGCCGTGGGGAGGGCTTGGATAGGTGAATCAAACTGAGGTGCCTGATCGTCTTCAGATGAATTGAATTGATCGCGATAATTAGTGGATGGGGGCGGCTTCTTTGGGTTCACGTACGTGAAAATCACGTTGGAGAAGAAGCACAAAGGTGCGGCCGTGATTTGCAGTTGAGGGATGGATGGCTCAGATCTGTTAGGGTTAGAAATATAAAAGAAAATTGTAAATATAATTATAATTTAATTTGTGTAATCTTTAAAATATCGTATCTCTTTCATACGAGGTCGGAATTCGACGAAACTTTTTGCGTTGGCTTCGTATCGTCGAATACTACGCGATGCAACTGGATTGGAGTCGTTTGGAGCTAGTTTGAATTTCGGGTAAAATTAAACGCCCGTTTAATTTTATTCGAAATAAACGTTGGAATCAGAATTAAAATCATGGTGAGATCTCCTCACTCAAAAATTGAAAAGTGGAATTTTCAGTTATTTATTTGATTGCTATTGGATGTGATATTAGATATAGTAGGATATATATCTATATATAGCAATATATACATATTGGCATATGTATATATTGGATTGATTGATTTCCCGCCTCGTATAGCGGATGAGACCCTATTGCGCCGTTAGTAAGCGGATTATTTTTATAAAACCCATATACCGTGATAATTCCGTACTGGAGCGGAATTGGTATTGTGCTAACATCTTTGGATGTAGGGAAACAGGTTGGAGGGATCCAACTGGATTCCTCAACTGTATTTACTTATTTACAGATATTGATATATATTCTGTTATCATATTGATATATGATATTGACTGTTGTGATGGACAAATTGGTGTTGTTGCATCATCGGATTCAGTTTTGAAATGTAAAAATAACGACTTTTACTTTAAAAGGGTTTTTAAAATGATTTTTGAAAATATACGTTTTATGGAATTTTTGAATCGATTTATAAACGTAAAATTTTAAAGTTATAAAAGTTATAATTTTTAGTGAAATATAACCGAAGTGTCGTTTTTGAAATAAAAGTCGATTTATTTATAAAATGGGTTAAGTTGGGATTCTGGAATAACTATAAACGATTGGTATAGAAAGATTTATAAAATTGATATTTTATAAATCAAAATATTGGACTTATACAACGAATTTTATAAGTATTAAAAAGAAGTATAAATGGATTTCATAAGTGAATGAAATTAATAGATTTACATTGTGAAGTTAAAATGAATGAAGTTGTAGAATAAAGGATTTATAAGTAATTTAGATTTTTGCCTTTAAATGGAATGTTGATTGAATTTGTTCATAAATGATTCTTTTTAAAGTTGAAATCGTTATAAAATATAAAGTCGTGATTTATAAACGTTGTTTATAAATCCGAAATCACTTATTTTGATAAGTGAACTGTAGAAGTTAATTAAAGGAATTATATCCACAATTTTGGACAGTGGATAAGCCTTTAAATAAAACGTGTAGAAATGTTGAATTTGGATAACGAAGTATATTCACGATTTTGGACAGTGAATATATTATTTAATAAAATGGTTATGTTTTGGGAAGGTAATATTACAAAATGAAGTAATTGTTTTAAAAGATGTTTTAAAACGTGTTAAGTATCGAAACATAGATTTCAACATTTATTGTTGAAATAGACGTCTCGAGAAAATAAGGAAATGATGGACTATAACACTGTTGTTATAGTAAATGGTTTCCGAAAGGAAATATTTTTGTATAGTATTGGGATTTATATATCTATCTTAAATCCGAATCCCTATACTAGTGATTTTGAGTTGTCGTAACGATGTTTTACGTAACATTCGTTTTGACTCAAATAGATGTTGTTAAAAAGAATGATTTCCTTAAAGAATGAATATGTACTTAATATTGATTTAAGTATATCGAATATTTTCAAATGTTGAAAATAAAAGATTTGTGAAACACTTATTATTGAATAAGTATGGAATGTTTTCCAAAATGAAATGAAACGTTTTGAGATTTTTATCTTCTTAAAAGATAAATTGAAATTGAATATTTGAAAACGATTGAAAATCGAATATTAGTAGATATTCGAAAAATGTAAATTCAATATGGAATTTATAAAGGAAAGGGAAACTGTTTAGAAAAATAAACGTTGATTTATTTTTGAAGTGGAAATTTTATATCTAGTAAAGATATTTTTGAAGATAAATAATTTGTAAAATTATTTTGAATCTGATGATGTTGCGCATCTTTATTGATAGTTAAATAACCGACTATCAATAATTACCTTTAGATAGGTATTTGTTGTGAATTGGATGAATTTGAATGCCACACTTATTTTTGAATAATCGCTCACTATTCGGGTTAGCTGGGAAAGGACCATGGGGTCGTATAACCCATTCCGAATATGTGATACGTCGTTATGAATTGCATTTGAAGACCGGTGTTGAAGACCGGATATTTTTGAAAACGGAAGGATTACCGTCGAGTTACTCTACATCGGCTGATCTCCGATTTAGAGGTTTTATCACCCTTAGTGACGGGAAGTCCGGACGTGATTAGAAATTTATCCGGATATGCAAGGGCTTCGTGAGAAGTGCCTTCGGTTCTGTTCGATCCCGGAACAGACTTGTATGGATTGTGTGTCTGACGTTACAATTTGAGATATAAAGCTGATTTCTTTCAAATACATATCTGTTGGTGGCAGAGAATTTATTCTCTTAGCTTAACACCCTTCTTTGAGACGTACGAGCTCAGAGGTTATGTAGTTGAAATTTATCAGCGATATATCCCAATTTGGTAACGTGGCATACTGAGTGTTGCTGTGAAATGATCAGTGTTTGATCATTTGTGATATGATCATTTGTTTGATCTTATATCTTTGTGATCATAGGTTGATCATTTTTGTTTGACCCGAAGCAGGGCTTTGTAGAAAGCGTAGCTTTGTGGACGAGACTTCGACGAGCCTCACACCCCGGAAATGGTCGAAACAGGAAGGATGCGGCAAGGTTCTAGGGAGTAGCGCCCCTTAGTGTATGTCATTCCTTCTGGATAGAGGTGGTATCATGGTATGGAGCCCAGATACTTAACCTATGTGGTTGCTGCATTATTATCTATGTGGTTTGTTGGAAATCGGGGATCCTCGGGAAGATCGGTTACGATCGGGGGATGACATACGCGTGTCAGTAGTTACCTATTTTTGCAGAGGTAACCCGGCCTTGTGTTGGCAGAGATCTAACCGTAATGTTAGGTTATTTCTCGGGTCGTCTATTCCAGGGACGTACCCATCGTGGATAGGAAGTTCCTTAGCCTGACCATTTGTTGGAAATCCAAAGAAACAATACGAGACTTGTACGGTTTTAGTTGTAGAACCTGCCATTCACTTATGGTGGTCACCACTGTTTGGATGGTAGCTATAGTAGGCATAGTTCGGAATGTCTATGCTGGCTAAGATTTATATTATACTTTCGAACTGTTTTCTACACTATGCACTAATAATAATATCAAAAATGATTTGATTTTGCGTAGTAAGCATCTTTGACTATCATAAGAAGAAATCTCCTCCAATTCTGCGTTTGCATTGTGTGTGTGGCGGGAGGTCTTATGGTAGTTTCATTTTCCAAAAGCATTGCGAATTTGTTTTATTTGCTTTGTGAAAAATAACTGTTTTACGATCTCACACCAGTCACCATGACTGACTCGGAGTTTATTGTTCCCTTCTAAACTCTGGGTGCCCACCAATTTCCACACGGGCAGCCTAGAGTTATGTTATCAGGATATTCTGGATATTCTGGAGCTTTGGAAGCAAGCTGGATGACGAGACGTAGTATTTGTATCTGATGTATTTATTCTGCTGTGTATTCTGTATGAGGACAAGTTTATATAACTGTCCATTGTTGTATATTGACTCTGATTGATGTATGTATAAAAACTGATATAATTCTTTGTTTTAAAAAGGCTAGTAATTATTTATTATATATTGTTCCGCTGCGATGTGTAAGATTCTGATATTGTCTTCTGTTCTGATGTTGTTCTTTTTCTTTCTGTTCCTTCTTTCTTCTTCTTCTATCTTTTCTTCTATTTTCTTTTTTCTAAAACCCTCACTATTGGAGTTTCCGGCACTCGATTGCTCGGCAGTCGATAAAGTGAGTATCGATGTCGAATTTTCGAAAGTCGAAAATTTCGGTACGTGACAGCGTGGTATCAGAGCATATGGTTAAGCGACAACCCTGCTCTGTTGGGTGTTACTCATTAGAGATAGAGTCAGTAGTACTCTAGAATGAGTTGAGTGTAATAATAGATACGAGTGCGTATTTGTTAGTGAATATAAAATTGTTTTATATTGTGATGATTGGTTTGTTGAGTGGTATATGGATTCTGGTCGGTATTGTCCGTACAACTCTATCGATAGGGATCTCTAAACACTTATATAGAACAATTCGGCACAGTATTGTTTTAAAAAGGGTAAATGAGATAATTTTGCCCAAAACTATTTTTGTATAGAAAATAAATGTTTTTCTATAAAGTACTATAGTATATGGTTGCATGGATGTTAGGAAGTAATAATAGTGAATTATCATCACTAAAATTGAATAAGAAATTGAAATCATAACTCCAAAGTTAAGAGATAAATCCACATACAAATGAAATTTAAGAATATAAATTATAAATGTGACTTATAATTGGAAATAGAATTCCAGAGAAGTTTTTGGAAATGTTTGAAAGGAATTTGAAAATTTTGGAAATTTGGAAAGTTAAATCATTTTTAGAATTGAAAATGAATTTCAAAGGTTTTGAAAAGTATTTTGGAGGAATGAAAAGCTCTAAACTCTTTTCGGTCGCTGGAAAATAATTCCGATTGGTGATCGCGACACTATCGGTGTTCATTTTCGGGTTTCCAAAAGAGGGATTGCTGCTAAATTGTTTTAAATGGAAGTTGTTTGGAAAATTTGGATTTTGTTTTAGAAAATTCAAAGGATAGTTTGAATTATTTTCAAAATGGCTTTGAAATGTTGGTAAACTCTGGAATACTATATAAAAATCCTATGGAATATTATTAAAGTTGATAACTTATACAAATTGGATTTTGATAGAATAAATTTAACTTAAAGGATGGAGTTAAATTAATGTAAGTACAAGTGAATCAATTTAATGAAAGTAAATTGAATGTTGAAAAATTCATTTCAAATTTGTAAAGTAAAGTATTGAAATAAAATTAGTAACGGAAACTAATTGAAGAAATGACAAATTAATATGGTTTGAGATGAATTAAAATTCATATGGAATTTGAAATCCAGTTTAATATGAGTGGTTATAAACCATAATAGTGAATTGAAAATAAATATAATGTGTGTATGGAATATTTACATTGAACTTAAGAAATGAAGTGTGAAATTCTTAAGTAAAATTTGATGATTGAACAAAAGAATAAAACTGGAGTTAAAACTGAATATTGAAAACGAATTTGAATTGTGTGAAATAAAATGAAGTTTTGAGATTAGTTTGAAGTGAACTAAAGTTAATTGATAAAAAATCAATATTCAGAAGTTAAATTGAATGGAAATGGTGAATTGAATTCAAATGAAATTCGAAATGTGAAATTGAATGATAATGAATATGTAACTTCAATGGTAAGCTAAAAATGGGATAAGAAGTAAGTATCAAAAATTTTTGTAATAGAAATTGCAAAATGATTTGAATATGTAACTAGATATTATGGCTAGTAGGATATACAGGTGTTATAAAGGAATTGGAATTTTGATTTCAAAGATAAAGTGAATTGCTCGACAAAAGGTAAGTATTTGAATTTCAAATATGAGATTTGATGATTTTCTTGTCTAGCCGCTTGGCCTTTTCTTTTCTTTTTGAAATCTGAGAGTCCGTAGGGACGTTTTGTAGTCGTGCCGTATTAGCCGCGCAAAGGAGACGCTGGCGAAATTTTTCGAAAATTTCGGGTGTTAGAAAATTTGGAGAAAATTTGAAAATTTGAAATTTGAATTTGAAATTGAATTTAAATTTGAATTGTTAAGGAAAACAATGATGTTTGAAAACTATGAAAGGTTTAGAAATTTAGTTGAATGATAACGAATCTTTAGTAGAAAGATTTGATTTGAAAAATTTGATAAAACTATTTGAATTTGAGAAAATAGTAGACGAATTAAGGACTCTTTTTCCTTACTTGGTAATTTCGAGGACGAAATTCTTTTAAGGGGGGAAGTTTGTAACGACCCAGAATTTTTGATAATTAAAATTCGAATATTTAATTGATTTTAAATATTAATAAATGAAATTTAGAAGTCGAATGATTTATTTTTCGAATATTGGATTTAATTTGATAATTTAATCGATAAATTAAATAGTGAAATTCCAGAAAAAATTGGAAATCGAGTTAAAATGATTGAAAATGATTTGTAAAATTTTATATAATCATACTGGAGTTATAGAAATGTTTTAGAACTTTTAAAACTAAATTTAAAGTTAATCTGTGAAAATTGAATATTTTAATATTTAATTATCGACTGAAAAATAGCCAATTTTCGAACAGTCTCAGAATTGAACGAGACCAGTTCCATTGGATCCGTAATAGTTAGTTATTATAGGATTTCAATTTTCGTATCAATCGGAGTTGTCGTTTGACCGTGGCAGCTCGAAACGCATCGATATCGTTTTAATTTTAATTCGGCGAGTTAAAATAGTCATTTTTCAAAAAGTCTCGGATTTCGACGAAACTAGTTTCATCGGATCCGTAATGTGAAATTATTGCATGGTTTCAAATTTCATAATTTTTGGATGTACCGTTTGTTCGGGGCAAGTCGAAACGCCTCGAAATCGATTTAAATCGGTTTAATTTAAATTGATCGTTTATTGCCATATCTCACACATACGATCGAATTAGCTTCCGAAACCCATTCCATTGTGTTCGGAACGCGGGGTAAACCCTAGAAACGCCAGTCACCGCGTGTAAATCGGAGTTCGAAAATTCCGGATAAATAGTAATTTGTGAATTTTTCTATATAAGCCCCTCCACCTTTTCATTTGCAAAAGAAATAAACAACCCTAGGGTTCCAAAATGCCCCAGCCGCCAGTTATCAATGAACGCCCAGAAAACATCAATTTTCTTCCTCTCCAATCTCTTCATCTACGCGTTTTTAGGCAACGACCCCAACTACAAAAACGTAGAGCTTCACGAGACCTTCGATATGAACGGTTGTGATCAAAATTCGAGAAGTAGATCAACATCTACAGGGCTGCGTCTGCCCACCAGTCACGCACGCAATTCGAGGGGAGATTGGAGCCGAGCTTCCTACTGCTCTGGCCGTGGGGAGGGCTTGGATAGGTGAATCAAACTGAGGTGCCTGATCGTCTTCAGATGAATTGAATTGATCGCGATAATTAGTGGATGGGGGCGGCTTCTTTGGGTTCACGTACGTGAAAATCACGTTGGAGAAGAAGCACAAAGGTGCGGCCGTGATTTGCAGTTGAGGGATGGATGGCTCAGATCTGTTAGGGTTAGAAATATAAAAGAAAATTGTAAATATAATTATAATTTAATTTGTGTAATCTTTAAAATATCGTATCTCTTTCATACGAGGTCGGAATTCGACGAAACTTTTTGCGTTGGCTTCGTATCGTCGAATACTACGCGATGCAACTGGATTGGAGTCGTTTGGAGCTAGTTTGAATTTTGGGTAAAATTAAACGCCCGTTTAATTTTATTCGAAATAAACGCTGGAATCAGAATTAAAATCACGGTGAGATCTCCTCACTCAAAAATTGAAAAGTGGAATTTTCAGTTATTTATTTGATTGCTATTGGATGTGATATTAGATATAGTAGGATATATATCTATATATAGCAATATATACATATTGGCATATGTATATATTGGATTGATTGATTTCCCGCCTCGTATAGCGGATGAGACCCTATTGCGCCGTTAGTAAGCGGATTATTTTTATAAAACCCATATACCGCGATAATTCCGTACTAGAGCGGAATTGGTATTGTGCTAACATCTTTGGATGCAGGGAAACAGGTTGGAGGGATCCAACTGGATTCCTCAACTGTATTTACTTATTTACAGATATTGATATATATTCTGTTATCATATTGATATATGATATTGACTGTTGTGATGGACAAATTGGTGTTGTTGCATCATCGGATTCAGTTTTGAAATTAAAAAATAATGACTTTTACTTTAAAAGGGTTTTTAAAATGATTTTTGAAAATATACGTTTTATGGAATTTTTGAATCGATTTATAAACGTAAAATTTTAAAGTTATAAAAGTTATAATTTTTAGTGAAATATAACCGAAGTGTCGTTTTTGAAATAAAAGTCGATTTATTTATAAAATGGGTTAAGTTGGGATTCTGGAATAACTATAAACGATTGGTATAGAAAGATTTATAAAATTGATATTTTATAAATCAAAATATTGGACTTATACAACGAATTTTATAAGTATTAAAAAGAAGTATAAATGGATTTCATAAGTGAATGAAATTAATAGATTTACATTGTGAAGTTAAAATGAATGAAGTTGTAGAATAAAGGATTTATAAGTAATTTAGATTTTTGCCTTTAAATGGAATGTTGATTGAATTTGTTCATAAATGATTCTTTTTAAAGTTGAAATCGTTATAAAATATAAAGTCGTGATTTATAAACGTTGTTTATAAATCCGAAATCACTTATTTTGATAAGTGAACTGTAGAAGTTAATTAAAGGAATTATATCCACAATTTTGGACAGTGGATAAGCCTTTAAATAAAACGTGTAGAAATGTTGAATTTGGATAACGAAGTATATTCACGATTTTGGACAGTGAATATATTATTTAATAAAATGGTTATGTTTTGGGAAGGTAATATTACAAAATGAAGTAATTGTTTTAAAAGATGTTTTAAAACGTGTTAAGTATCGAAACATAGATTTCAACATTTATTGTTGAAATAGACGTCTCGAGAAAATAAGGAAATGATGGACTATAACACTGTTGTTATAGTAAATGGTTTCCGAAAGGAAATATTTTTGTATAGTATTGGGATTTATATATCTATCTTAAATCCAAATCCCTATACTAGTGATTTTGAGTTGTCGTAACGATGTTTTACGTAACATTCGTTTTGACTCAAATAGATGTTGTTAAAAAGAATGATTTCCTTAAAGAATGAATATGTACTTAATATTGATTTAAGTATATCGAATATTTTCAAATGTTGAAAATAAAAGATTTGTGAAACACTTATTATTGAATAAGTATGGAATGTTTTCCAAAATGAAATGAAACGTTTTGAGATTTTTATCTTCTTAAAAGATAAATTGAAATTGAATATTTGAAAACGATTGAAAATCGAATATTAGTAGATATTCGAAAAATGTAAATTCAATATGGAATTTATAAAGGAAAGGGAAACTGTTTAGAAAAATAAACGTTGATTTATTTTTGAAGTGGAAATTTTATATCTAGTAAAGATATTTTTGAAGATAAATAATTTGGAAAATTATTTTGAATCTGATGATGTTGCGCATCTTTATTGATAGTTAAATAACCGACTATCAATAATTACCTTTAGATAGGTATTTGTTGTGAATTGGATGAATTTGAATGCCACACTTATTTTTGAATAATCGCTCACTATTCGGGTTAGCCGGGAAAGGACCATGGGGTCGTATAACCCATTCCGAATATGTGATACGTCGTTATGAATTGCATTTGAAGACCGGTGTTGAAGACCGGATATTTTTGAAAACGGAAGGATTACCGTCGTGTTACTCTACATCGGCTGATCTCCGATTTAGAGGTTTTATCACCCTTAGTGACGGGAAGTCCGGACGTGATTAGAAATTTATCCGGATATGCAAGGGCTTCGTGAGAAGTGCCTTCGGTTCTGTTCGATCCCGGAACAGACTTGTATGGATTGTGTGTCTGACGTTACAATTTGAGATATAAAGCTGATTTCTTTCAAATACATATCTGTTGGTGGCGGAGAATTTATTCTCTTAGCTTAACACCCTTCTCTGAGACGTACGAGCTTAGAGGTTATGTAGTTGAAATTTATCAGCGATATATCCCAATTTGGTAACGTGGCATACTGAGTGTTGTTGTGAAATGATCAGTGTTTGATCATTTGTGATATGATCATTTGTTTGATCTTATATCTTTGTGATCATAGGTTGATCATTTTTGTTTGACCCGAAGCAGGGCTTTGTAGAAAGCGTAGCTTTGTGGACGAGACTTCGACGAGCCTCACACCCCGGAAATGGTCGAAACAGGAAGGATGCAGCAAGTTTCTAGGGAGTAGCGCCCCTTAGTGTATGTCATTCCTTCTGGATAGAGGTGGTATCATGGTATGGAGCCCAGATACTTAACCTATGTGGTTGCTGCATTATTATCTATGTGGTTTGTTGGAAATCGGGGATCCTCGGGAAGATCGGTTACGATCGGGGGATGACATACGCGTGTCAGTAGTTACCTATTTTTGCAGAGGTAACCCGGCCTTGTGTTGGCAGAGATCTAACCGTAATGTTAGGTTATTTCTCGGGTCGTCTATTCCAGGGACGTACCCATCGTGGATAGGAAGTTCCTTAGCCTGACCATTTGTTGGAAATCCAAAGAAACAATACGAGACTTGTACGGTTTTAGTTGTAGAACCTGCCATTCACTTATGGTGGTCACCACTGTTTGGATGGTAGCTATAATAGGCATAGTTCGGAATGTCTATGCTGGCTAAGATTTATATTATACTTTCGAACTGTTTTCTACACTATGCACTAATAATAATATCAAAAATGATTTGATTTTGCGTAGTAAGCATCTTTGACTATCATAAGAAGAAATCTCCTCCAATTCTGCGTTTGCATTGTGTGTGTGGCGGGAGGTCTTATGGTAGTTTCATTTTCCAAAAGCATTGCGAATTTGTTTTATTTTCTTTGTGAAAAATAACTGTTTTACGATCTCACACCAGTCACCATGACTGACTCGGAGTTTATTGTTCCCTTCTAAACTCTAGGTGCCCACCAATTTCCACACGGGCAGCCTAGAGTTATGTTATCAGGATATTTTGGATATTCTGGAGCTTTGGAAGCAAGCTGGATGACGAGACGTAGT
The DNA here is from genome assembly GCA_030737815.1 of Allium fistulosum. Taxonomy (NCBI): domain Eukaryota; kingdom Viridiplantae; phylum Streptophyta; class Magnoliopsida; order Asparagales; family Amaryllidaceae; genus Allium; species Allium fistulosum. The sequence continues at coordinate 534,544,005 of CM060901.1, read as the reverse complement.
ATTTGTATCTGATGTATTTATTCCGCTGTGTATTCTGTATGAGGACAAGTTTATATAACTGTCCATTGTTGTATATTGACTCTGATTGATGTATGTATAAAAACTGATATAATTCTTTGTTTTAAAAAGGCTAGTAATTATTTATTATATATTGTTCCGCTGCGATGTGTAAGATTCTGATATTGTCTTCTGTTCTGATGTTGTTCTTTTTCTTTCTGTTCCTTCTTTCTTCTTCTTCTATCTTTTCTTTTTTCTAAAACCCTCACTATTGGAGTTTCCGGCACTCGATTGCTCGGCAGTCGATAAAGTGAGTATCGATGTCGAATTTTCGAAAGTCGAAAATTTCGGTACGTGACAACTTCCTTTGCACGGTTAATCCGGGAAAACTACAACTCGCCATAACTAGCCCAAATCAATAAAGAAAACAAAAGCCAAGTAACCCCCTATATGGGGCACAAAATCATCAATTGATCATCAATTTCTAAATCTACTACATAACTCTTTTGTGTTTGATTCTTGAAAAGCAACTTACAATCTCGATGAGAATGCAAGTGCATAAGAAATCAAATAATAATCTCTAGTTTTCCCATACATGTCTTGTATTTACATCATCCAAAGGAGAACCATGCTGACCAAAAGAGCAATATACTAGCAGCATAAACAATATAACAATCACATGTGACAAGGCAATATGATGCAACTTATAATAATGATGCAACTCCAGTGTGATATAAAGCCACATGCAACCAAAAGCAATATAACAACCATATGCAACAAAAGTACAAAGAATATTCTGTAATAAAATACTAAGCATCCAATCTTTTCAAAAGATAAATTTATAAATAAATGTTTGGGTTTTTTTATTTCAAAATATATTTTCAAATTCTTCCAAAGAGAAATATATCAAAACCAAAATCAATCATGACAAGGAGGGTGCTGCACTTACTAAAGCATGGTATAACTTTAGAATCAAAACAACATGGAGTATCTAATGGTATTCCGGTTCCTCCTAAAACAATAACTAGAGCAAAAAAATATACCCGACAAGTCTTACAAATGGGAAAACTCACAATCGCCCAACTTTAGTCATAACAAAATATTTAAAAAACTACTTCATAAAAAATCATTTCAAATATGCTGAAATAATAATACTTTGCCAAGGTTTTTAAAATAACAATATTATTATTTCTTTCACAAATTCTTTCGAAAGCACTTTTCAAAAGCACCGAGATTTAATTCCTAATAGACAACAACATAAAAATCCTTTGTTTATAAGTTCAGGGTTTGTAAACTATAGTATATAATTCCACATTATCAATAAAGTCAAATTCCATAAAGGAACAAATTAACACTTAACATTACTTAAAATGTTAAATGACTAACAAAAATGAATTAGAATTTTGCTTAGGTTCGCAACTTTCTCGATTGTTCAAGGATATAGATAATTTCCTAGGCATACCATTATGCTCATTAGCCTTTGGTTATTGCTTAGAAGTTATCTAAGCTACCTTAGAACAAAATTGAAAGTCACTTCTAAACTTTACTAGGCCACACAACAAAACATATAAGTATACTTAAGCCCGTATGATGTACATAAATCATTCGTACACAATATCTGATCCGAACACTTGCTCGGATACATATACTTTACTTCCAAACAAGTATCGCTCACTCGACCTCCCAAGTGCGGACTCGGATCAGGTTCCTTGATTAGAAACCTTTGTTCTCCTTATATTGTCATATACTAGGATAGAAAAACTCATAACCATATAAAGAATCCGAATCAAGTATTCACTGTCAAGAACCAAGTGAGAAATTCTTTTTCAGACTGGTGTGAATCATCCTGAAGTTATGTATTCGAATCCTAGATCAAGAACCATGCGAATAAAATGATCTACGTATAACTTATGCATTTAATCTTATTGGTTCTTAACTACACCAATCTTTTTCTAAATCACTTTCATTTTAATTTATGGTATTTCATTCAGTACTGTTATCCCGCCTTTTGGCAAGGCCGTGATACCAAGAACTTGATTAGAAACAAATGACGGTTCGTCTTAGAGATCGGTTATACGCAGACTCACCATGGATATCGACGAATTTCATCCGAGTCCGAATCAAGCTATAATCGACAAGACACGGTGAGCGAAGCAATGAAAGTCCACGTTCCAATTCTCAAGTCAATCCGAGTCCATATGCTCAAGTTATGATCGATGCAAGATTGGATGAAGAACAGCCTCGAGTTCGAATCCATCGACTGGCCACTGTTCGACTCGATCCCATTCAAATCCATCGACTGGCCACTGTTCGACTCGATCTCATTTGAATCCATCAAGAAGCCTCTGTTTGACTCGATCTCATTCGAATCCATCAGGAAGCCCCTGTTCGACTCGATCTCATTCGAATCCATCAGGAAGCCTCTCTTTGACTCGATCGATTTCGTATCCATCATCAGAACCCACTTCGTATCGATCGACTTCGTGTCCATCACCAGAAGTCTACTTCGTACCGATCGACTTCGTATCCATCGAGGGACAGCACAGTTCGTATCGATCAGCCAGTGTCAACTTCGCTTCCATCGACGAACCACTGTTCGTATCCATCGAGTTGGAGTGCTTTCATCGATACGAACAAACAAACCTCCATCGATTCGAACTACACCACCTTCATCGTTCCGAACAGAGCAAGGCTATCGATACGAACAACGTAGTTCCGATTGATACGAATAGCGTAGTTCCGATCAATACGAATAACGTAGTTCCGATCGATACGAACCAAACAGCCTGCCAAAAGTCTCCATTTCGTATCGATTATAACTCAATATCCACAAGTCCAAATGCTATGAAATTTTCACAGAAGCATACGTGCATGCTAAAGAATGTCTATGCAAAATTTCGACTCCATCAGACGCAATCTTGACGATACAAAATCCATTCGTATCGATCACGGATCGGGCCGAAACTTCACGGGCTTGGTCGCGCGGGCCTACTCACGTGCCAGAAGAAGTCTCCCGAGATCTGAGCGAAATATCAGCCTCCTACACCTATAAATAGAGCCCCAGGTCATACAGAAAGGGGATCTTCTTCTTCTTTGAATTCTCCAACGCCCAGACTCTGCCGGATCCAGTTCTAAACTCCATTGCTGTTGCTACTAACGAATTTCACTGCTATAAATCATCTATCAACTTCATAGTGGACGTATGCAACATGCCGAACCACTCTAAATTCTTGTGTTTCTGTGCGTTTTTATTACTTTCATGATCTGTTTTTGGAGTTTTTGTTAGATAATCCTCTTTTTCCATTTAATTTCTTCAAAAACTTCCGAAGAGTGTTGTGCCCAATTTTGGTATAAACACTTTGGTGCTTTCACTGAGAGAAAACCTAATTTTTCTCCTGCTCCTTGGATCTCCTATCGATACCGGATTGCATAAGTCTAAGAAGAAGATCCACATCTCAAGCTTTGAAGCCCTTCCATACTATTCAGATTTGCAACCAGATCTAGGAAATGACTTCATCAATTCATCATGGTGAGCACACGTACCGCTTCCACAACTGCTGACCAGGGAGGACAGGACAGGCAGAATCCCGTGCAATTGCCTCCATCAAACCAAGATGCCGTCGGACCTTCAGATCCATCGGGCCCGGTCACCAGACAAGAATTCCAGGTGCTGCTTCAAGAGCTGACCCAGAGTCGACAACAACTTACTGAACAACTGCGCGCTAATACAGAATTGACCAACCAGCTGAATCGCCAAAGGCGCAGAAGATCCAGAAGAGATCAAGGTTCTTATTCTTCTACGGAGAGTTCAGCCTCCTCTGATGGCCATCACCGATCCACACGCCCACGGCTGGATGTAAGCTACACCCAGGCCACAGGACACCAACCTGCTTCGAATCTTGGACAACCCAGAACTGGACTATCCACTAGTCATCATAAAGGACCTTCATCCCGAGGAGGTGCTGCTCCTTATCATGTCACAGGCAACCTCGCTACCACCACCACTATCGAACAAGGAGTTGATGCTAGAAATCAAGTTGATCCTCATCGTAACCAACGAGAGCAGACTCCAGAGCCTTATGTCCCAGAAAATGTTGAACCAAGGAGGCGAGGCACGGATCATCGACCGCGTCCGGTCCAGACTCGCGCTGTGGAACCCGACCACACCTTGGCACAGCATGCTCCTAATATCCGGATGCCAGATATACCAACGATGATTCGTCAAATGATCCGTGAAATTCAAAGTCTCACTAATGACGACCGGGGAATCTCCCGGAGTCATACCCCTTTCACCGATGACATATTGTATGCTGAACCACCTCGGCGCTTCAGGATGCCAACTTTGCCAGTCTACGAAGGAAGTTCTGATCCCAACCAACGCATCCTGAAGTATGAATGGCTGATGAATGCTGCGAGAGCTGATGATGCAGTAAAATGCCGTAGTTTTCCCATTTCCCTGGGGAGCATTGCAACTATGTGGTTTACTCGTTTGCCACCACGATCCATTTCTAATTTTGACCAAATGGCCACCAAGTTTGTTGAACAATTCCGTATGCACATAGCAAGGCCTAAAGACTTTAACACTTTGTCTAGTGTTACTCAAGCTCCCGGAGAGACACTTAGACGTTACTTGGAGCGATTCCATGCTACGTGTGCGGAAATAAGCAATCCCAATGATAACTCTATCCCGATGGCATTGACTAAGGGGATTGATCCTGATTCCAAGTTCGGAAATTGGTTAGTTGGAAAACCACCTGCGTCATTGGACCGTTTCTATTCCAAGGCAGCCCAATTCTTGAGAAGAGAGGATGCAAAACAGTCTAGGAAGCAGGATGACGCAGGGCCCAACATCGAAGGAATTTAGAGTAACATCGCCGTTAAACAATCTGGGGAGAGTTCTGGAAAAGTTCAGTTGAACATACAAAATAAACAGAATCAACAGAGGGACAATGGAAATCAAAGCAAAAAACGAGATCAGAATCGTGGTCCACGACGTAGAGCTCCCATGTACGATAATTACACTCCATTGAACACGTCATTGGAAAATGTGAATTTGCAGACTTGTAACACCATGCAATATAAGAAACTTGCCCCGAAGCCGTCAATAGAAAGACAAGTCCAGACAGGGAAGTTTTGTAGATTCCATGAGAGTTATGGCCATAATACAAATGAGTGTCGTCATTTACAAGATCTCATTGAGAAACTGATACGTGAACGGAAGTTGGATCAGTATGTGCGGGCGCCGCAGTCAGGTGGTGCGGGCCCATCAAATCAGAATCGTGCACCAAATCAAGAAAGGCAAGAGGAACCCGCTCGAACTGGCGAGAGGTTGGTTATTAATACAATAAGTGGTGGTCCTCATCCAGCAGACCGAAGCTGGAAGGAAATGGAGTCGTATGCCAGTTCTATCAGGCATGCAGACTTCGAGTGTTATAGTAGTTTTGATGAAGGGGCTCCGGCCAAGCAACAGAAGACGATGACAGATGACATCGTGTTCAGAAACAAAGACGCTGATAAAGTCGAAGCCCCCACTATCGATCCACTGGTCATCTCAGTTCAAGTAGGTCCTACTTGGATGAAGAGGATCTTAGTTGACAGTGGAAGCTCAGTGAATATTATGTTTAAGCAAGCTTATGATCAAATGTGAATGGAAGCCAAGGATTTGAAACCTTGTCAATCCCGAATCCATGGTTTCAACGGAAGTGCTACTATACCCACTGGAGTGGTGGAACTGCCAGTGGAGTTGGGAGTTGGAGAACGTCGGAGAGTACGGATGTTACAGTTCGTTGTGTTGGACATAGACTCCCCTTATAATGCTTTCTTGGGCCGACCGGCCCTCGCTGAATTCAGGGCAGCCATTGCCCCGTGGTGTTTGACTTTAAAGTTTCCCACTGATCGTGGAGTGGGAATCATTCAGGGAGATCAGGCTGCTGGAAGAGCCTGTTATGTCGCGGAGCTGCGGGAGGCGCAGCGAAAGGAGAAAGGAAAAGGCGTAGAGGAATCTCTCTGCGTCTGCTTTGCTGATAATTGACAATTAACGCCTGGGCCTAGGCCCGGGCACCCCAGCCAATTCCAAAGGGATCTTGACCCAAGGGAAACTGTAGACGAAGGAGAATCTAAAGAAAGTCAAGCATCCCCGGGCGAACTGATGATCGATGTCCCAATTGACAATGATGATGATTCGAAGATGATAAAGATTGGGTCTCAGCTAAGTCGGCAAATTCAAGAGGAATTGGTTGAATTTCTACGGGTGAATCTTGACGTATTCGCCTGGACGCATTCTGACATGTGTGGGATCTTGCCGGACAACGCAAGCCACACTCTGAATATTGACCCGCGGCATGTCCCGGTCAAACAAAAAAGGCGTGGTATGGATCCAGAGAGATCTACCGCCCTTAAAGAAGAAATAGAAAAGCTTAAAGCGAACGGGTTCATTCGAGATGCCCTATACTCTGAATGGGTGTCGAATCCCGTGCTCGCCCGAAAGCCGAACGGAAAATGGAGAACATGCGTCGATTACTCCGATATGAATAAAGCCTGTCCTAAAGATAGTTTTCTGCTTCCTAGAATTGATCAGCTCGTAGACTCGACAGTTGGACATGAACTCTTATCCTTCATGGATGCGTATTCTGGCTACAATCAGATACCGATGCATTTACCTGATCAAGAACACACCAGCTTCATAACCAATCTGGGACTTTATTGTTACAAAGTTATGCCTTTCGGACTCAAGAATGCCGGAGCTACTTATCAATGATTGGTCAAATGGATGTTTGCCAATCAAATCGGAAAAACTATGGAAGTATATGTAGACGACATGCTTGTGAAGTCACGACTTTCCACTGACCATATTAAAGACTTGGAAACTATGTTCAACATACTTCGAGAATACAGAATGAAGCTTAACCCACTGAAATGTCACTTTGGAGTTGCATCCGGAAAATTCCTTGGGTTCATCGTCAACGCCCGAGGGATCGAAGCAAATCCTTAAAAGATCTGGGCTATCAGAAATCTTGAAACTCTGAAAACTATAAAGCAAGTCCAGAGTCTCAATGGGAAAGTAGAGGCATTGAGCAGGTTCATTTCAAAGTCCACTGACAAATGCATTCCCTTCTTCGACCTGATTCGAAAAGGAAAACAAAACTTTGAATGGACCACGAAATGTAAGGGCGCTTTCCAAGCACTAGTTCAACATCTATCCACACCACCTATCCTGTCAAAGCCTATTGATCATGTGAATTTGTACGTATATTTGGCGATATCAGAAAACGCTATCAGCGCTGCCTTAATTCGAGAAGAAGACAGGATACAGAAGCCAGTATACTACGTCAGCAAACGATTGACTGGAGCTGAAAGGAATTATCCGAAGCTAGAGAAGTTGGCTTATTGCCTTGTTATTGCATCAAGGAAGCTCCGACCATATTTCCAGGCACATCCAATTATTGTTTACACCGACCAGCCGTTACGACAGGTCCTTTCGCAGCCTGAGACGTCTGGTAGGTTACTCAAGTGGAACATAGAACTGAGCCAGTTCGACATTACTTACACTCCAAGACGAGCGATTCAAGGACAAGTCCTAGCCGATTTCATAGCTGAATTTACTGTTCTAGAGGACTTGCCCAAAACCAGTAAATCCCCCAAATACGTCTAGAAGCTGTATACTGATGGTGCATCAAACGACCGGTGTTCGGGTGCTGGTGTTGTACTCGAAACCCCCGAAGGTCGATCTATATGCTATGCTTTGAAGTTTGATTTTCATGCAACCAATAATGAAGCAGAATATGAAGCCCTCTTAGCTGGACTAAAACTTGCCAGAGATTTGAAAATTATCGTTGTGGAAATTTATTGTGATTCACAATTAGTTGTGTGTCAAGTTCGAGGAGAATATCGAGCAAGAGACCGAAGACGGCTGCTTACTTAGCTCGGGTCCAAGAAACACTGAATCAGTTTGATTATTATGCTATTTATTGTATACCTCGAGAACACAATCAGAAAGCCGATTCATTGGCAAAATTAGCTAGCACAGGTGAAGCTCAGCAAATGGGACTCGTTTCCGTAGAGACGTTAACTTCCCCAAGCATTGACCGAGCAGAAATAGATTGGGTATGTGAAACTATTCCCGATAAGGAGTCGTGGATGACTCTATTCCGAAATTACCTTGAGCACGGAACCCTACCGGAGCGCAAGAGTGAAAAGAGACAAGTTCTTCCGAAGGCTTCACGATTCACCATCCAGAATGGAGTCATGTACAGAAGAGGGTACTCTGTTCCTTTACTCCGGTGTATCGCTCACGATGAAGTTAAACGAGTATTACGCGATGTGCACGAGGGAGAATGTGGCGATCACACCGGGGGGCAAGCACTTGCCAAGAAAATACTTCGGTATAGATATTACCGGCCGACTGTGAATCGCGATGCGTCAGATTATGCAAAGAAATGTGATAGATGTCAGAAGCATGCTCGAATTCCTAGAGCCCTGCCTACCAAGATAACACAAATGGTCTGCCCATGGCCGTTTGCAATGTGGGGCATCGACATCATTGGTACTCTGCCTCTGGCTAAGGGTGGTGCGAAGTACGCTATCATCGCAGTTGATTACTTTACAAAGTGGGCTGAAGCTGAACCTCTTGCTACCATAACGACGAAAAAAGTAATCAACTTTGTAGTCCACAACATTATTTGTCGATTCAGTCTCCCACACACCATTATTACTGACAACGGAACTCAATTCGACAGTGCTGAATTTAAAGATTTTTGCAAACGATTTCACATCCAAAAGAAATTCTCTACAGTTGCGCACCCTCAAGCGAACGGACAAGTCAAAGAGGTCAATAAAGTTATAAAGTCCATTCTGAAGAAACGACTGGAAAAGGTCGGTGGCAAGTGGGTCGATGTACTTCCTATGGCTTTATGGGCTTACCGAACAACCCACAATTCCGCGACCGGTCACACTCCGTTCTCTCTCTCTTATGGTTCAGAAGCAGTTATTCCAATCAAGCTAGAAGTACCTTCTCATCGTGTGACATACTACGATCCAAAGACAAATGCTATATTACTTGCTGAGTCTCTCGATTTACTAGATGAGAAGCGTGAAGAGGCTGATTTGAGGGCAGCCGCGCATCGAAGTCGAGTCGCCCGATTGTACAATGCCAAGGTCCGCCCGCGAACCTTTGAACTAGGCGATCTCGTCCCCAAAAGAATCTTTCCAGTTCCTTCGCATATGAAGCCAACATGGGAAGGACCGTACGTTATTGAACGAAGGCTCGGAGATGGCACATTCAAATTATCGACCGTTGACGGTCTTACTTTGCCGAGAGCCTGGAATAGCGAGAGTCTTCGTCGCTACTACACATAATAGGCTATGTTATTTCAGTTAGTTTATTTTCCATTTTTGCAATTTGTTTCTGCATTTCGAAATTAGAATTTGTAATAAGACAACTGACTTTGCCATATTTTCTTATTTCAGCAATAAAATGCAATCTCTTCGAGCCAGAGCTGTGATTTACTTGAAATGCTTCATATGATCATCACTATGCACGGAGAGCTAAGTTTCACCATACGGTGGGATTTATTCAAATAGGGAGTGACTGTGATGCAACCGGTCACTCGCTAAGTGAAACCCGAGCTCGGGGACAAGCCATCACATCAAAGTCAAAAAAGGATTGATAAACGACAATCCTTCACTTAACTCCAGATTCCCAGAGTGCAAACTGGAGTATAAAATATGTCTACGAAGAGGGTGGATCCATCCGCCTAACGACTTCCTCCGTATCTGCACCAAGTTTGAGGAGGGTGGACCCGTTCATCTAACGACCTCATTTGTTAACTCAGGGTGGATGTGATCCAACCATCCACGATCCTGATACACCTTTCGTTCCCAGAGTGCGAGCAAAATCCAAAAACATACAACAGATGTGACTGACCGTCTGCTTATCAACTCCAGATTCCCAAAGTGCGAAATAGAGTATAAACATCAACTCCAAACTCCTAGAGTGCGAGATGGAGTATAAACATCAACTCCGAATTCCCAGAGTGCGAGTCGGAGTATAAACATCAACTCCGGATTCCTAGAGTGCGAAACAGAGTATAAACATCAACTTCGGATTCCCAGAGTGCGGAATGGAGTATAAACATCAACTCCAGATTCCCAGAGTGCGAAACAGAGTATAAACATCAACTTCAAATTCCCAGAGCGTGAATTGAAGTATAAATATCAACTTCGAACTCCCAGAGTGCGAGTTGGAGTATAAATGTCGATGCCGAGTCCCCAGAGCGCGGACGTACGGTTTAAACTTAAGCCGGCGCGACCAATCGCCAATAAACAAATGAGAATCCCCGGAGTGCGGATATGATTATCGATAATCAAACAAGCGTGGATAAACCGCTCAATCTCCACTTGTCTCAAACATCCGTTCAGCGACACTAGACTCAACGTGTTATAAGTGAGATGCAATCGCTAGCTGATATTGTACAACTCATCCCCAAGACTGGGGGGCATGACTTAAGCGTCGACCATTGACTGAAGCGGTGCGACGCCGAAATTCAATTAACTTCCTGGTCGTGAACCATGTCCACGGTTTCCGGACCTGGAAAGCAAGAACAAACTTGACTCGAAAGCTGAAACTTCACAAGTGCACTTCAGATATTGAAACACTTAAGCAAATACACAATAACTGAAAAGAAACCAAAAAAGAGAAGTTTCATTTCTATTGTTTGAAAAAGAAGTCCATGCACAAGTTTGTTCCAAAAATTCCTACTAGCAGGGGCCGAACCCGCATCTATACACGACCAACAAAATGAAAGTCAAAATAAACCAAGGAAGCATGTCTAACCTTTCTTCCTCCTCGGCTTCCTTTTTGGTGTAGACCCGCTGGAACCGCCACTACCTTTCCTCTTTGAGCCTTTGCCTTTAGGTGGTCGGTCTCCAGGCGGGGGCATGATCTCGACATCCTCCTCCGAGCTCGAGTGAACAGGGATGCTTCCTACCGGTGGAGTCAGAGGAACAGGATCAAGTGTAGAAGGTGGAATGGGCGCACTGGTGTCGAAAACTGTACCGCCAGGCGATATCATTCTAAGTGGAGCTGGACCAAGTGCCACCGTTCCACCCCCAAAACTTCCACTATGAGCCGCTGTTGCCATTTCAGCGTTGATTTCGGCCAAAATCTCCTCTTCAGTAATCACTCGGGCCTCGCTGGGAGCATCAGCAGTTGGCATCGAAAAGCTTGTAGCAGGAACGCCTCCGCCCATGACAAATGGTAAGTCAGCTAAAGGATCGCCATGATGGCGAAAGAGTTCATCAACTGCTCATCAAAAACAAGTGAGCTTCCTTGCATATCGTCAAGAGGCACAATTGTAGTCACGACAGTCACTTCAGAAACGATAGCCCCCTGCGTCTGATATGATTCTTGAGTAGCAGGAGGTACGACCGGTGCAGCGTCAATCACTGGACAAAAAGTAAGAGAAATGTTAGAACTTAATTCGAGTGAGGATTCCGACTTAAGGCAGATATGTGGAATGTTCAGAATACCTTCCTCAGTTTGACTTGTAAGCGGCTGAACGACGTCAGTAACTTGCACTATAGCCGGAGACATCTGCGGCTGATCCAGATTGTAGGCAGGAACAGCTTGGGGATCGACCGCAGACGAGGATTCGGGCTGGGTTGACGCTGGAACTTCAAGACTCGCCTCATGATGGTCAACCCCTGAACCCTCTCCTACTTCGAAGTGCTGGGCGCCGAGCCTTTCTTTTTCATGCAGAATCATTGACTCATGGAGAATCTTCCTTTCATCTTCATTCAGAATGCGATTCTCGAGTTCAAATTCATCTACAGACTCGCCCAGATGCGCCTGCTTCTCTTCTTCAACTAATTGGCCCCAGGTGTTGTATAGATGCACCGGATAATCATCGACCCAGGCTAGACCCCTGTGCCTCAACACGTTAGCGTTGTAAACAACGAGAAGGACTTCGATATCAGCCTCTAGCCTGGACTCGGCCGATTTCACTTTCTCCTCAATCTCAGTCTCCACCTCGCGAACCTTGGCCGTGGCCGCATCCCATTCACCCCGGAGCAAGACAGCCTGCTCGCACACCTCCTGGGCTGCGTTATTCGCATCATCCTTTTCCTTGGCCATGTCAGAGAATTTGCCTTAAGCTCATTGAGTTCCTTGACCGCCGCATCCCGTTCGGCGGTGACTGTAGTATTCCGGTGGCCCATCTCCTCCACCAAGGCGACATGAGTCTGCCTCAACCTCTCCATTGCCACGTTCGCTTCATCAGCTTTTTTGGTGGCCTCAATTTCCGATTTCTGAGAAGACTCGGCCTCAGTATTGAGCACTTGTATGATTCGGTCCTTTTGAGCGAGTTCGGTCTCCTTTTTCTCAATCGCTTTGGCTTGCTCAAAGGACAACTTGGAAGCTTTCTCTACGGCCTTTACCCACTCTCTATACTGGGTGTAGACGTCATGAATGTAGTCATGCATTGTGTTTTCCACACCAGATGGGATTCTCTTTAAGTGAGGTGGAAAGACGTAGCCGTCGAAGCATATGTTCGGGAACTCCTTCCACAGCTGAGCAATTTTAATAGCGCCTTCCCCCGTGGGCTCAGTAATGGCCTGCTCTGTAATTATGGGTGGCACGGTTTCAACTCGCTGGTGATGAGTTTCGGACCTCAAAGTTTGAGAAGACGGCATGTGTCGTGGAGGCTCTGGCGGGTGTGGAGCATGAACATGAGGTGGAGATTGAATTCTAAGAGGAGGAGAGCGAGATCTAGATCGGTGTCTGTGTTCTCTGTCCCTGTCACACCCATACCTATCTTGGTTAGAGTACTCGCGATCGCGGTCTCTATTTGAGTCTCTCCTGTGGGAATCATAATAAGTAGAAGAAGACTTTCGGACCGAGCGAAGGTTGCCGAGCATTGATCCTCTTCCGAACATCGTACGTGAAAATGAGAGACGAAGGAAAAGTTAGTGATTTCTTAGGTTGGACGATTTACAGTTATGAATCATGTAGTGCAGTGAAGTGTATGCATGTGCAACCCCCCGACCAACCGAAAATGTCGGCCGCACTCATAGCAAGCGACCCGCTCAGTTCAAGAGCATTATCAAGCTCCACCATCCCGGTGTCGTGTTGAAACGACACATAATCCGGAATCGGAATATTAGCAAGCCCTTCGAAAGGATTCTCTACTTGCGGGGGAGGAGCCTCCGAAATTCTAAACCCCTGAACAGGCAAAGACATAACCACGGATTTCAATCTCATGGATTTAGAATGCTTGTGAGCAACTGCCTTGCCTTTTCTACTTCCTCCTGAATCCTGGACATCAGAAGAAGGCCCGGATTGGAGCTCGTTATCAGTAGGCGTTCTCTCCGGATCAACTTCTTCAGCTATTACGACTCCAGGCGCCTTGCGTTTCACCTGCTTCTTCGAGACCACTCTAAGTGTCCCTTCCAGCCTTATGCTTTGCCTCCGTTCAATCAACCCGACAGTCCTCAAGTTTCTGTCGGTTAGAACCAAGTCAATGTTCCTCTCTTCACCCAGAACTGCTTGGAGAATCCGAACTAACTCTCTGAAATACCCACCATCGGGTCGAGAAATTACGGCTGTAAAAGAAGAGTAGTATGTCAGTTTTGAGAACGATTATTATTATCTCGATAATTCACGAAAGAGACTGCAACACTTACGTCTATCCAACCATCGCCTAGCGAATCCAGGGGGGCATCGAACGTAGAACCATTCCGTTTTAAAATAACTTAGCCTTCCTCAGGATCCCGTTACAATTTGACAGTTCCTGACCGCTTCCAAGAATGTGAAAGAAGGGCTATCTCCGCGGCTCTTGATGTTGAAGAGATATCTAATCTCGATCGGCTTTGGTGGTCGAAAGAGAATTTCCATGAACAGAATGAAAGTACTATTCAACAAGGCGTATCCGTTGGTGTGTAGCTGAGACGGGGCAATTGCAAGGAATGACAGCATTTCCCTTATGTATTGATTAAATGGAGGAAGTGTCCCCGCTGTGCAAGCATGATGGTTGAATACAGTAAACCCCTCCGGGGGAGCATGTGGTCTATCATTCGGCCCTGGGAGTAATACGTCGTCAAGCGACAAGCCATGTCTTAAGCATATCCGTCCCAGCATATCCGTCCCAGCATATCTTCAGAAATGCCGGACGGCACAGAATCTTGTGGATTCATAATGAATCGGGCGTTTGGAAACTCGTCCGGAGCTGGATCTATAACTTCGGCTTTGATGACCGTTATCTCGATGGTTGAAGGAATTGAACTCGGGAGTTCCTGCTGCTGTGAACTTGAAGGTTCCATGACTAACTAGCTTATGAAAAATCATTGTTAAATAGACAATAACGCTCGTGCATCCCCCAGTGTAAAGTGTGTGAGTGTGTTGGGCAGTGCAGTACTGTATATCACTTGAGAAGTTCTACAGAATTGGAGAAAGCATGTAAACGACGAGACTTCGAAATTCAGTCGGAATGACCGTCATCGATGACCGTCACAACCGTGCCATCCAGATATTGGCAATCGATCCAAGTTAAAGTTTGTTATCGTTTTGTTAAATTATATTTCCATCGACGAGCTTCGCAAGACAGTCAGATGTGCCATTCTAAGGTTAAGTCCAATTATGCAAGTTTGAAGCTCGTCGGAGTCAGTTTTTCAAGTGTACAGGGAATTACAAGTTCTTTAACGTTCAATTCATATTGATCACAAGAGCCTTGTTCGCATCGGTAATTCATATTCATCTGTGTGCGAGTTCGACTCGGTTAAAAGCTGAAGACTTCGAATCGATCCAGGGTGATCATTTCGCATCCATCAATTGGGTCGCCGAGCATAATTCGAATCGATCGAAAACTCTGGGTTTTGAATCCATCAGACGCAACCCCTTCATATCGATCAACATGCTCGAGACACTCGCATCGATCATCCCGACTCGATGCAAAAGCTTAGCCATCGATCGATACGAAGGCCTCCCTCTCATCATCTCGAAGCCCTGACTCCAGATCGACACGAAAACGAGGACCAAGCCATCTTCCTCCACACTCCTTCTTCCCCAGATCGATTCGAACTCCATCTTCTCCTTCCTCGACCTCGCGCAATATTTACTTCCCCAAATCACGTCCGAACATGAATTCGGATGGACTGGCATGAGAATTTGAATCTCATCATTTTAGGAGTGACTTTGTTCAATTAATTACCTGATTTTGATAACTGGTTAAAGGGGTTAAAGGTTTCTGAATCATTTCGAAGGCAAGAATTTTTCTTTTTCCGAGGCTCTGGAGCGATACGAAGGCAAGGCAGAAGAAACAAGCGAGTATAAAGTAAAAAGTGAAAAACGACTAAGTCCACAGTATTTATATGGACTCGAGTGCGAAGGTAAAAAACGATATGCATTCCAGTAAACTTGACCGGTTGCAATGTGTCACCTCTGAATCGGTTCGAAACAACTGTTCGAATCCATGAACTCGAGTCTATATCGATACGAAGTCGTCACCAAATCCATCGATGCAAAGCCCTTATTCGTATCGGTCACTTTCGACTCCATCGCCATTGCAACAATATGAACTGTGCAGTTTGAATCCACCGAATCACAGCTCTAAGAGGCCAGTACCCATCGATACGAATTGTCTATTCGTATCCAATAACACCAGGTCCATCGATTTGAAATACACAGCAAGGGCTGTTCTGAAAGCATTTAAATCCATCGATACGAACGATCGTTTCGTATCCATTGGACCTCACATCCGTCGATACGAAATGCTCATTTCGTATCCATCAATACAATGAATACCGATGCAAAGACAATATTTCAACCTTTTACATCGATTCAGGAGAGGATCGTTGCGAAGGAACATTCAAAAAAAACCATCGAGCATTGTTACAATTCGAATTTCACATCGGTTCAGGAGAGGATCAATACAAAATTCAATATGAGATAAACTGACAACGACTCACGAACGTCAGCGAGAGTCAGATTAACGTATATACATATACGTCGGACTAATATTCAATTTTTGACATTCACAGGACTTGGATACTTATCTGATAACGATTACAACAACAAACAGCTAATCTCAGTCAAACAGCAATCAGTAACAACAATACAGGGTACGATAGTTGACAGTTAGCAGTTTACATTACTGAGGAAATCAGTCAAAGATTACAACTTTCATCGAAAAGACGATAACTGTTCAAGAATGAAGATTGCAGCACTTCAAAGCACATCATGTTTCCACAAGACGTACTTTGGGGGGCAAATGTTATCCTACCTTTTGGCAAGGCCGTGACACCAAGAACTTGATTAGAAACAAATGACGGTTCGTCTTAGAGATCGGTTATACGCAGACTCACCATGGATATCGACGAATTTCGTCCGAGTCCGAATCAAGCTACAATCGACAAGACACGGCGAGCGAAGCAATGAAAGTCCACGTTCCAAATCTCAAGTCAATCCGAGTCCATATGCTCAAGTTATGATCGATGCAAGATTGGATGAAGAACAGCCTCGAGTTCGAATCCATCGACTGGCCACTGTTCGACTCGATCCCATTCGAATCCATCGACTGGCCACTGTTCGACTCGATCTCATTCGAATCCATCAGGAAGCCTCTGTTCGACTCGATCTCATTTGAATCCATCAGGAAGCCCCTGTTCGACTCGATCTCATTCGAATCCATCAGGAAGCCTCTCTTCGACTCGATCGATTTCGTATCCATCATCAGAACCCACTTCGTATCGATCGACTTCGTGTCCATCACCAGAAGTCTACTTCGTACCGATCGGCTTCGTATCCATCGAGGGACATCACACTTTGTATCGATCAGCCAGTGTCAACTTCACATCCATCGACGAACCACTGTTCGTATCCATCGAGTTGGAGTGCTTTCATCGATACGAACAAACAAAACTCCATCTATTCGAACTACACCACCTTCATCGTTCCGAACAGAGCAAGGCTATCGATACGAACAACGTAGTTCCGATCGATACGAATAGCGTAGTTCCGATCGATACGAATAACGTAGTTCCGATCGATACGAACCAAACAGCCTGCCGAAAGTCTCCATTTCGTATCGATCATAACTCGAGATCCACAAGTCCAAATGCTATGAAATTTTCACAGAAGCTTACGTGCATGCTAAAGAATGTCCATACCAAATTTCGACTCCATCGGACGCAATCTTGATCGATACGAAATCCGTTCGTATCGATCACGGATCGGGCCGAAACTTCACGGGCTTGGTCGCACGGGCCTACTCACGTGCCAGAAGAAGTCTCCCGAGATCTGAGCGAAATATCAGCCTCCTACACCTATAAATAGAGCCCCAGGGCATACAGAAAGGGGATCTTCTTCTTCTTTGAATTCTCCAACGCCCAAACTTTGCCGGATCCAGTTCTAAACTCCATTGCTGCTGCTACTAACGAATTTCACTGCTGTAACCCGTTGAAATCAATTGTAATCATCAAAGAAACATCAATAAAGCAATCAACTTCATAGTGGACGTAGGCAACACGCCGAACCACTCTAAATTCTTGTGTTTCTGTGCGTTCTTATTACTTTCATTATCTTTTTTGGAGTTTTTGTTAGATAATCCTCCTTTTCCATTTAATTTCTTCATTTTATCTCTTCAAAAACTTCCGAAGAGTGTTGTGCCCAATTTTGGTACAAACAAGTACTAAAATTATTTATGAATTACTCCATAATTTTTCACCAAAGTTTATAAACATTTTATAAAGACATATCTTTATAAAGCATTAAATAAAATCTTACTCCGTCCTTATATACTTGTATAATACTTTTCTACATCCTAAGGTTATATACAAACTGTCAATTTTATTTTACTTTTCAAAAATTAAGATGGTGGCTCAAATATAATAGGAGCTTTAAAACTAAGCCGACTACTTCTACCTTTTTATCTTAGAGTGTTCTAAGGAAAGATGTTTATGAGTTGGCGTAATAATATCAAATAGTTTACAACTCGCTTTGGGTTCGTTTGGATTCGAACTCATTTCAATCGGATAATGACAAAGATAATAATTTACTAAGTGCACTATAATGTTCGCCTAAGCAACATTCGATCATCACTTAGAAGATTATTCAGATTACCACAAAACTAATCGAGAAGTTTTCCTCGAACTATCTAAAGGAAAAGTATCTTTCATAAAAATTCCTATTGGCATACTTATTCTCATAAATACTTCAAAGTAATATTACCATTACCTTTCTCAAAATACCTTTGAAATCATTTCAAGCAATACCGGGATTTAAATTCTCAAGAACCCTTTTTACATATAAACACCTTTTATACATCATATAAATCATTTTATATACCATACTCATATAAAATGTACCTTTAAAATCATCTTATATTATTACAACTTTCCTTTATAATAATAAATCTATCACAAATTTTTATCCTCTAAATGTCTTATCTTCCCATTTAGATTACATTAAACAACTTTTATTAAAGGTTTTACTTTTAACTCAACATTATTAAAAGATGACTTTTAACTTAACATTTTCACCGAACACCGAATAGTCAAATTGTGAAACTTAATTCATAAGGGATTCGTTTTAATGCACTCTCAATTATCAAACAATAAATGCTCATAAACTAGTCAAGCATAAATCAATAATTAACAAACAATAGTCGATGCTTCTAAACTACTTGAGCATGCCAAATCAAATAATAAAGAAATATTATCATTAATAAACAAACACACAATAAATAACTATATAAACTTGAAAATTATTTCTTTATATATACAAAATATATAATCCTTAGGTAAGATATTTCATTTACCAAATTTTCAAAAATCAATATCATGTCTGTCTGCCTTGTTCAAGTGCTTTGAAATCCCTATTAACACTATGGCATCCCATATCTCGACCAAAATTCAAAATTCAAATTTAACAGATCAATTAACATGATACATTTTTATAGCAATGGAAAATATGCTCTCGTATATATAATGCTCTCAACTCATTTTAGGGTGTCACTTACCGTATCTCAAATGAGTTTACTCAACCAAATCCAAGATTCTCACTTGGCCTTCAGCTCTAATACCAAATGCAACGACCCACCTTTTCGACCATCGAAAATCGGCACCTAATGCATCCACGGTATCATAATGTCGAGCATCTAGGTGCTAGAAAGGAAGATTGTTAGGGTAAAAAGAAAAGGAGTAAGGAAAACAGAATCTCACAGCGGAACGATCACACATAATATAATAAAAAAAGTAAAAGCTGTCACTCTAAAATACATGGTATATCGGAGTTAAAAACAAACCTCATCAGCCTGAACAGTTATAACTTCCTGATCTTACAATTGCTGATGGATATATATATATATATATATATAGTGTAATGACCTGTATTCTACATATCGGAGGATCGTATAATATTTATGTTATTTTCATACGAGGTTGTATGATTCTAATATTTTGGAAAATGACTCTTAGGGACATATCCCACATCCATGATTTTTGGCGAATTTCTATGTGACCATTTTAACCCAATAAATCTTGTATGGAATATAAATTTTGATAGGATCTGAAACCACTTCCATTAGATCCGGATGATGGTTTCTCTTTCCGTAAAGTGGTCATATTAAGAACACGGACTTACCACTTTCGAGTTAGGACTGTTTTAGGGTTTCATTGATTTTGAGCAGCTTTAGTGGGTAATTAAGGTGATTAGCAACAATGCCCATGATCCATTTCAGGATTTGACCATGTAGAAGCTGATGGTACATCACTTTCATCATTTCACAACTCCTAAAGTAGGTTAAAACTTCCATTAATCATCTTTGTACCAAAAAGCAACCTTAAAACCCATTTTAATTAGCCAAATCACATTGTTAAGAGGAGATTAGTAAGATCTACACTTAAGATTAGAGATTTACTATTAGAGGAGCTTTGGAATTCATGCTTGCTACTGTTCATAGGAGGATTTCGGGATTTACTTAGATTATGGTGAGTGATTAGTCTTCTCACTTACTAATTAGGGTGTATTATGCCATAAATGACTTTCTAAAAATTAATAAAAATCACTAAAAATGTATATACACTATTTTACATCATATATGTGAGTTTGGATTGATTTGGATCAAGTTTGTAAAAGTGTGTTTTTATGAACCCTAACTAGTTCTTATGGATGTTTAGCCATTTCACTTAGATCTAGACCTTCACTTCTATTACTTAGACCATTTGCTTGTTTCCATATATTATGCAAGTTATTTACTTGCTTGAATCATGTTTAAGTGGATGAAAATGTTGATCAAATGACACGATAGCCATAGGAAAAATCTTGTAGGCTGGCGGGGGGTCGGTACCTATCGCTCATCTTTGACCTAATGAAGGTGCGATCCCTTAAAGGCAAAAAGGAAGACCTCATAAGGCAGCTTGTCAAGTTTTAAATTGTGTTGGAGTTTGTTTGATCAAGACATGGGCATTTAAAGAGGATTCGGTGGTGACTTTATAGCGAGATTGGTAGAGAGGGATCAGTAGAGAGGGATCGGCACCTATCCCCAATTTTATCCTAAACCGGATGAGATCGATATGGAGTGACAAGGAAAACCCCTTAAGGCTATATTTTAAATTTCAGTTCGATTGAAGTCTGTATACTCAAAATATTGATGGATCGATGATGACCTTGGGAGTATGGTTCGGTGGTGGATTGCTTCGGATTCGACTTTAGGTCACTTGGCCAAAAACCCGGGTTTAACTTGGGGAAATTTTAGGGGAAGAAAAATAGACTAAGTCAGGGATCGGTACCGATCCCTGAGTTTTCTTCGAGAAAATCTTGGTTTTACTTGAGTCTGACTTCGGGCTAGAATTTCCAAAGTCTGCTTCGACTCAAATGGATAATTACTTCGGGTCTGACTCGGGCCAACCCTGAAGTGAGTTTTTCGATGACCGTTTCGATGATTTTCAACGACGACCACTCGTGAATCGACGATGGGAGTTCCATGATAGGAAGTGATTGCTTTGATGATGGATAGCTATACTTCAAGGGCAGAGTAGGCGACGACGATTCAGATCGAAGGGACCATTGGAGGCCAGTTACGGGATACATAATGACACTCTATGACTTATGATGGTTGTCTAGAGTAGTTCCCAACCACGACGACTTCAGACGGGAGTCGTAAAGACAATTCAAAGATGACAACTGTTATAGATGGCGCGTGCAAAGGGATCATTGATATTCGTAGGTTTCGATGTGCACTCATGAAGCAAGGGTATGTGTGATGAGATCCATTGTACCCTGGACTGATGCGAGGAGTCATGTTCCTGGCCTACTGAGGGGCATGGATTCGAGTATCCAGAGACCTAGATGTCGAGTAGTCTCTGACGAGGTCACATAAGTATCATAAATCCAACGCATTGAGTGAGTGAATGTGAGGATGGATGATGGATGCCATGTTTGCTTTGATTATTTTTATCACCTTAGGGATGTCATACGATGTAGATATTACTGATGTAGATACTTGGACACCCTAGTATATTGACATATAATGCACCCATGATGATCATCATAGAGTAGCGTATATCTATAATATGTGCTAATTTTGTGTATGCATGGATAGGTCAGGTATGGTTCTCCATACTTTTGGTCCTATTTTATTGCCTTTATAGTATTTGAGATTTCTACCGCTGACACCAGACTGTTATCTGACCTGGGGTTTTATGCTTTGCTTCCTATTACTCTAGGTACTCTTAAATCAGTAGATTAGGGATACCAGGTTTAGTGAGCACGTGGAGTTGGAGAGGTGGTGAGCAGGAGGCTATTCTCGTATTATTATATGTACTCATTTGCTATTCCGCTACACAACACTATGGAGCTTATTAGTGTTTTCTATTTAGAGACAGTTTTATGAGTTACTATGTTGATGTATAACTCTATCACTTATGTTGTTTACTGTATGGATCTATATGCTATGATATTGTGATCCATTCAGTTATTTATTGTCTCGCATGTTTATTTTATATCTAAAATGTTTACTATTATATTTTATTCGATGTGCTATGAGATATATGACAGGTTCTGTGTTGTTATTTACTCTACAACTTATAGATGATCGCCCCACATCGGCCGGGCACCGCTGCAACGCACTATACAGGTATATTAGGAATCAACAGTGTAGGGCGGTCATCTTATATAATAATACAACGAAAATAAAAACATTATGACTTGATTCGACTTCATTCTTAACTTTAAGAATAACAAGAGTTTATATGCCCCAAATGAGCAACAAAATCGTCTTGAATCAACAAACACAAAGAAGATAGCAGAATCGATAGTTGATAAATCAACTATTGAAAATAACAAAATGATCATATATGAAAATTATATCTCTTAAAAAATTTGACTCGCACTTGTGCTTAATTTTCACATCATAAATATTTGTAAAACACTTTAAAAATACTCTTTAAAATATTCTTTTTAAAGAGCTGATTATATTTCTAAGTATATTAAAAAGAAGGGTCAAAAACAAATGCCACTAAAACGTCATTTACTATAACCCAAAACAATTTACACTTAGCTTTATTTTTAAACATTCCTTTTTAAAGATTTTCTTATTTATAAACTACCATTTATAACTTTAAAAACCTTAATTATCCCAGAAGATAGTAAATCAATTTAAAATATCTTTATAGATTTAAGACATTGTTAATCATCCCAAAAGATAGTTGATATAACTCTTTTATAAATTTAGAACCATATTAAATATCCCAAAAGAAAATTAATCCAATTTGTAATCTTTTTTATAATTTGAAAACAATATTAATTATCCCAAAAGATAATTAATCAAATTTATAATCTTTTTATATATTTAAAATAACATTAATTATCCCGAAAGATAATTAATCAAATTCGGAATCTTTTTATAAATTTAAAATAGCATAATTATC
Source organism: Allium fistulosum (assembly GCA_030737815.1). NCBI lineage: Eukaryota > Viridiplantae > Streptophyta > Magnoliopsida > Asparagales > Amaryllidaceae > Allium > Allium fistulosum. The sequence goes on along the minus strand of CM060901.1, from coordinate 534,521,091 downwards.
CCGAAGATAATTAATCAAATTTATAATCTTTTTATAAATTTTAAACAAGATTAATTATCCCGAAAAATAATTAATCCAATTTATAAATCCTTTTATAAATTTTAAACAACACTTACACTGTATTTCAAAATTCTCAAAAATACTTGAAAATATAGTTTAAACAACTTTCAAAGCACAAAAATGCAATCAAACATTTATTTTGCAAAAATACGAGTACAAGTTCAACTTACATAAAGATTTAAGGAGTTGATACTTCATAAGTGACGGTATAACACTAATCGCTATAACGACACTTACACAAATAAAACAGTATGTCACTAATATTTGAACCAAACATCAATATAAGCAACATAAGAATATAATTAAATCTATATTGGCGAGAAACCCCTTAGGATCTCTCTACAAAAGTCACCTATAAATCACACATATGCATGTGTATTTTGGAAGTGTTCCGTAGCGACCTATTCGCTACATACACTTTGACTTACTCTTGCTTTTGTTCCTTGCAAAACAATGGTTATTTATACCATCTTCTTCTAAGTGGGAATCAAATCCAAACAAACAATCAAATAACAATATATAAACTATCATCCAAGCATTCAACAATAACCCATAGCAACACAAATACCATATAGTTTATTTAGAGGTAAGTAAACTCACCAAAATTTCTATTGACGCTTTCACGTTCCAGTTTGATCTTAGCTCAAAATTCCACTAGCTCCAAATTCAACGAATCCAAATCCAATGCGAAGATAACATTAATACGAGTCCAATGCAAAAGACTGCGTCCAAATCCGACCTCATATGAGATAGTTATTGAGTTTATAAGATTTGGAATTAATTAAAACAATTAAATTCCCTAATTAGTTTCATAGTTATAGTTACCCAAACTAAACCCTTCTTCCTCTTCACAAATTCATGCACGCCCGATACACCAACTCCTATACACACTATGCACTTCCACTCCCCTATCTTGTGTCATGGACCATGAAATCCCGATCCGACTTCACCATCGATCTTCTCATCTCGAGTGCTTCGTCACCGACCCATCGCCATCAAGCCTGATCACCTCATCTAAATCGCGACCTGAGCATCAACTTACGATCATATGAACATCGCTTTCCTCCAAGAGGAGCTGCACCACCTAATTTTCCCTTCATTGTCTTCCCAAGAGAAACACACTCCCACTCTTTGATTTGCCTCTCGCCTCATCAAATCCTACTAAGCCCAAACTCTAAGTTACGGTAAGAACTGTCAATTACAACAAATCACTGTCGTACCCAACAAAACGTATAATTATTTGAAGATCTCACCTATACGAGTTTAACGGATCTTATTTTGTATATTTCGATTGGTAAATTGTTTGATTTTGAATTTTATTCGATGGAGGCCATTTTTCGTGTTTACCGAAAATAGATAAAAGAAATGAGAGAGGAAGAGGGAAAAGTCTTAGTGTTGAATATTCTAAGTGTTGAAGTTAGTTTATTTTGCAATTTTATGCATTTCGCTACATAGAATTTTGTTCGCGTACGAACCGCGAACGACAAAACAAAAATACGATCATGCACAAAAAATACAACACGATCAAACAACAATAAAATACATTGGTTTTCTTATTCTGTGAAATTTCAAAAATACCAACTTTTGCCATAACATACATCAAACGAAAATTTAAATATTTTTCAAATTAAAAATTATAGAAAAATCTGATAAATAAAAATAAAATAGGTCATTAAAAATCAAGTCGTTTTATTAACAATTTATTTTCTTGTTATTTATTTGAACTATTTATTATTATAAATAAATTCACAAAATGAGTTCACCATTATTATTTATTAATTAAAAGGAGTTAAATAAGGCTATTAAATAAATTTAATTAATATTTAATTAATGATTTAAATATTCAAATAATCCCTATATTTGAATATAAGTTATTTATATTTTTGTGGGATGTTAAATCGACTAATCGACTATCTAGTTAAAAATGCTCGCATATAGAAATCAGGGTTTGTATACTTACCGACGTTCCAACTTATACTATCCCTCGCTCAAGGTGAAGCCAGGTAAGTTAGAGCACTGGTTGCATATCAAAGCCTTACCTAGACACTTCTTTCTTTACTCTCGTAGATAGACAAGTCTACCTCGTCGGCTTTTGGTGGTAAGTATAGTGTCAATGACTTTCCATAAATGAGTAAGTAGTCAATAAGGTTAACATTTTTCCAACTTTCCAACTTAAGTATTCCTCAGTCAAAAGGGAAGTCAGTAGGTTAGAGCACTATTGCTTTTGTCCCTAATCAAACGTTAATCTTAACTCTTACCAATAGAGATTCTACCTCACTCAGCTTTTAGTGCTAAGTATCATTAATTACTTTTCGAACAAGTTAGTAAACAAAACACGATTTAGTCACTAAGCACTACTTAACCCCTTTTGAAATCATTTGTTTACACTTTCAAAATCTTTTTTAGAAATATTGTATTTGTGTGTATGTGCGTGTGTATATATATATATATGTATAATAATTTATCTATAAAACTATATATTTAATAAAACAATTTAAATGATAAGATATTTTCACAATATATTAATAAAATATACAACTACTTTTCTAAAATCTATTTAAAAGTGCTTTTAAAATACTTATAACAGGTTTTAAAACATTTATTCAACATACTACTTTAAAATAACAAGTTTATAAAATATTTTGAAGCTTGCAAAAACCATTATTTTCTATGTGTTTAAAAATAAACCCTTTTATTTTAAATTTCATAACTCATTCTTAAAAACATAAAGATCCCAAACCACTTTTTATAACGCTTTAATAATACTTAGTAAAAACTTGTAAAAATAATGAAACAAAATACTTAAATTTAAGTATCTTTTCGAACCTTTAAAGTTTAAATAAAGGCTAAAACATGACAGTTTTGCACAAGTGTATGTTTGACCACTTTTCGATATGTTACTCAACCTTTTAGCATTCAAAATTTTTATGATAGCAAGCATACATACTAAGCATTACAAATATGGAGAGAAACTCTAAGGATCTCTGTACAAAGTTCCATAGAAATTGCCGCGTAACAACCTATACCTCCTGGGCCTAAATTTCGATAAAAATCGAAACCCTAGTCCATCATAGCACAAATCTTGGATTTGGTACCTGCAAATAAGCATGAGCATTATCAGAGATTGATAGAATTTAAACTCATAGTAGAAACAATAATAGGATAAGAATACTGACTATGACTACTTCCTTTGAATTAATGGTATTCCTTGGATAGTAGATTTTCACATCAGCATCGAGCACGAGAGAAAAAGAAGACTTCTCCAACACAAAGCAGATCCAGCTCCGATGACCTGTTCATATAAATCTATCCTTTGGGTTGTAATGAGGAGGGGGTCAGAACAACGTTTTGGTGACTGGAAAATCTATAAACTGTCCATAACATAAATTTATACTAATTGGTTTCCATTTAATAGTTATGTCCACTAAGGTTAGAAATTCTAATCTAACCTTTCATTGCACACACGGTCACTTAATTACCCCTTCCCAAGGTACAAAATACTAATGAAGCCTTATCAACCACCCAATACTTCCAAAACCAATTTTACACTTAATACTTCTAAATATTAAGTGGGCTTTTATAATACTTTTAAAAAGAGAAATAGGCAGACTCTGCCATTTATGACCTTAATTAAGGTAGACCCTATCATTTAAGGTCTATTTCCAAGGTGGTTTACTAACAATGTTGTCAATGGTTAGTGGGTCCTAGCTACAAAGACCTCTAATCACTATTTATGGCTTTCGATACTTAATGTCCAACCATTACCGCATCTAACGCCGATAATATCATAGCCATGTAATAAATAGTACCCAAGTCACTTAATACCTTTTATTAGAAAATAGGCAGACTCTAGTCATTTAATACCTTAATTAAGGCAGACTCCATCATTTAATACCTATTTCCAAGGCGTGCTCCTCAATGGTACTATCGTCATCACGGCCTTAGCAATGTGAGTGACTGTATCCAAGCCACTTAATACCTCATTAATAAGGACTAGGCAGACCTTGGACCATTTAACAACTATTTATAAGAAGGCCTTTGTCATTTTAAACCAAACCCCAAGGGGGACTCCTCACTGGTACTATCTAGCTGATGTTGCTTTGAAATCTCATTGGGTTACTTAATACTTATTTAATAGGAAAGAGGCGAACCCTTTAGTCATTTAATACCCCAAACCTGAAGTGAACCCTTCTCGAGATATCCACTATCACTCTTAATTATAAATATAGAATCTCATTAGGTTACTTCTTTCGGTAGGGAGGTGGGCCCTACAGCCACTTAACACCTCAACGCTGAAGTAAACCCTTTTAGAGACATCCTTATTTAATTGGAATCTCAATAGGTTACTTAATACTTCCATTTAGGAGAGAGGCATACCTTACATCCACTTAATACCTCAAAACAGAAGCAAACCCTCTATGGAGATATCCCTCATCACTTGTAATTTCAAATTTGGACTATTTAATACTTTCCAATTAAGAAAGTATGCCCAATCTCTCAGGTCGTCACGGGTCCTAGGATTAATGATATCTCACATCAATAGTAAGTACACCCGATTGCTGGTAGCTTCAAAATGAAGGGCAGTCTTCCATCGAGTGACTCTACTAACCTTGCATCACTAACCTACTAAGTCCAATTAACCATCCTAAGTCTTTACTTATATTATTTTAGGAAGACACTGGACTTAGCTTACTAATTCCCTTTCTATTTGAGGCAATAAGATTTACCTTAAATATTTATCTATCTATAATCACCATTTAATGTTCATAAATGTCTATTTGTCCATAAAATCCTAATGGACTTTTGTTAAGACATTTATCTATGATTACTAATTTCAAATTAGTAACATTTTATATCTATCCCATTTTTATCAGTCCCATTAATCCACTTACCCTATCAAATTCTTGTTGCTTCCATATTTATTACCATTTATTGGAGCTACAACCTTTCAAATTCCTTTCCCATTAATTAATTATCCCAAACGCGAATATTACGTGTAAACTTTGTTATTAACTTTTTATTTAATTATTATAAGCACAGTAAATTACGTACAATTATCTAATTTTATCAAATATATTCTAGCTATATATCTTCACTAGAATATTCTTTTACATTTTAAATTATTGGAATCATATCTAAAAAGATTATCCGCTATAATTTCCATAAATTAGTCCAAAACAAAAGATTTAACTTTAAAATATAAAAGATTACATCGTTTTAAATTACAAGAAATAATCGTTTATTTTTATTACTGAAATAGACAGTGTAAACTACAATGCTTCATACTTTACATATCTCTTTCTCTTTTTATTGCATCTATTCCTTATTAGATCAAACGCTGTATTTTCCTAAAAGGGTAAGAAATCAAACTAATTTACAACTACGAAATAGATCTAAATTTCAAACATAGAAAAGTTTACATTCCAACAATATTAGGGTAATCATCTAAATTTATAACATTATTATACAACCTATTTTAGATCTGAAATAAATTTCATTCAAATCAATATTCTAAATTCTTACTTTTGGGACTGATTTCTAGATCAGGCCGTAAACAATTCTAAACCAATTCATAAATAAGAATATGTAGGCGTATTTATTATATTCAGATTCTATTAAATTTGTCCCTATAATTCATATACAATTAGCCAGTTAAGCATAAAAATCAAATAAACACCAATGGAACAATTTTCATATTATAACATTTTATAAAATTTCCCACTCACCTTTTAAAAGCGATCCAAATCTCCAGATCTGAAGTAGAACCTTTGATTCATCTCCAAATCCTTTTTAATCCAAGAGATATGTATAAAAGGGTATATACATACATTAGAATTATAGATCTGAAAAGTGATTTGTAATATGGAGAGAAAATAGATACAAATATATATTACCTCAAATACGTGTTTGGTTGATTCTCTTCTCTTCTCCTTTTTATTAGATTTCTACTCTTCTCCAATTTGTATAAATATGATACAAATATATTATCTTTATAATTTAGAAAAAAAGAGGGGAAGAAGAAATGACAGAGCTTTGCTACTGCCTCTCGAAAAATATGAGAATAAAATGGAGGGCTAGGCCTAAATTTATAGGTGCTAGAATCAAGTAGAACCATTAGATCGAAATATAGAAACGGACCATACATAGCCTAGATTTACTGGAGACGTCATACATGAAGCGGTCGACCGCTCTCTTCCCGAGGGTCGACCGCCCCTGGTCAACCGCTCTAATATGTGGGATTCGTTTTTCATCCGTAACCTCTTCATTTGGACTCCGATCGCAAAACTCCAAATATGAAAGTTGCTCAGAATTTTGCCACGAACACAATGGTGCATGTTCTGTGGTCAAATTCCATCGTTTGCACAAATTCCATTTTCGAAGCTTAATTAATTAACCGACCAACTAATTAAATAACTAATGCCAAATTACATGATGTTACATTCTTCCCCCTTAAAAAGAATTTTATCCTTGAAATTTCACCAATGACTAAGTCAAGGTTTTGGCTTCTAATTATCCTAAACTACACAACTAATGAGTGCACAAAAAATTTTGCAACCAAACATGCATAAGTGCATAGTGTATTACTGTATCACCATACAGAAAATATGTATGTAGAAAGATTCTAAATTGGATCCTTCTATATGATTGCATTTCTTTTAAAAATATTTTTGGAAACATGATGCATACAACTTACATATATACTGGCAGTTCTATATGTATGCAGATTTTTGTAAAATCTTTTCAACCAAAACACTCATTCTCCTACGAATAGAAGTATGAAGCAACCAATTTTTCATTCACTTCCTACCATCTGATAATCTAAGGCATTGAAAAATCGCTTTCTAAATATTACTCCTATGCCGAAAAAAGGAATTTAGGCGGAGAATTTAACATTTTTACCACTCTATAATCTTCCTACTTCCATAGTACCGTTGAAATTTCCTCGCTGCCTCGGATTTACTCTAAATTTTCCACATATAAAACGCATAAAGAGGCTTATTTCCAAGCTCTAAAATAGAATCAAGTCTAAAAATAGACTCACGCGCGTCGTCGACAAAGTATGGAAATAGAAATTCCAAGGCTAAAACAGCTTTTCCCTTATTACAGCTTGCATTTATCGCATCGTCGAACCTAATGCACCGCTAAATTAATAAATTCTAATCCTTCCATATGCCTAACATGTGGCCATCAAAATCAAAGATTTTCATAAAACGCTTTCCCACTTTTACAATTCATACGTCAAAATAAAATCCCAAAACATTTAGAAGTACATTTTCTCTTGAAATCAAGTTTTTGGACAAAAATTTTAAAAATAATTTAAGAGCCAAAAATAACTAAAACACAACTTTTTTGGAAGAGGAAGTTTTCAAATCAAGGGAAAACTTTTCAAAATATTATCCTTCTCAAAATTTTTGATAAATCAAGCCACAATTTAGCGTAGTCAGAAGTTGGTTATGCATTAAATGCATAAACCAAATTCTCAAATTCTACAACTAACCTTTCCCCATAAATCTTGACATTTCACATAAAGAAAAATGTCAACACATCCATCATTCAAAAAATTTAGCTTTTAAGGAACATGAGCAATGACCATGATATCAAAACAACTTTATCATATCCTTCACTAAAATTTTCCAACTACTCTAACTTCCAGTCTTATATTGCATTTGCTGTTAGTAAAGTGTCTTTACAAGATTCCCATATTTATACCACTTCTTTACTATGCATATATATAAGAGCAGTTCATATGTCCATAAATAATAACGCAGTAAATAAATAGAAAATCATAATATCGTGCGTGCCTTTTATAAGGGACAACTAATAAATACAACCCAAAGAACCTAAAAGAAAAGAACAAATACTGGAAGACAAAAAAAACAACACCATAAATCCTAGAATAATGCCTACAGACTATGAGATGCCTTGCTCCACAACTGGAGCTGGATCCATTGCCGCGACCCTTTAATGGTCGTACCCTGAGGGTTATACCGCCAATCTCATGCCGTTGGCGCTACTAGTGTTGCTGACGGCTTCGTAATTGCCATCTTCCTAAGGAAGGATCTAATGATGGCAGAAGGAACCTTCTACTAAACTGCCTCTCCATGGTGGTTCACCCGTAATACCTAAAGACGGGAGTTGATATGTGGAAATATGAAAAGTGAACCTGTGGAGTGCTAATCCTTGATCAACAAATTGAATCAAAAGGGTGCGACCCCAATTGACGGCGATGCTGCCAATACTAGTGTAGGTGGTCTTCTGCACCATGGGATAAATCCGGTCGTAACTTCCCGTCTTAGGGATGACGTTGTGTCGCATGATGCACATAATCAGACGGGCGGTCGGATATAGATTATCCATCTTCTAAACACCGACATGCAGGGAAAAAATCTACTGCAAAATCTTTGAGTCGGTCAATTAAAAATCATCCATGTCCGCATCCTTCGCCGAGACCTCTAAAATCTCAGCGAGACCATCATTAATCAGCTCAATCAAGATACTCTTCACCTCTGAATGAATCAAACTATTGCCTTCACCGAAAAGGAAAATGCAGTAAGGGTAACATTACCGCTCAAAGGTCTCTAAGTAAAGGATTGGTGCAAATCCTAGCACGATGAATAGCTCTTCCAGCTCAAAAGCTGCGAAACCTTTTTCTCATCGGTCCAGCCAAGTGACCTCTTGAGGGTTGAGACCATAATGGTGCGAGGAAAAACCGACAGTGCAGAAAGGTGTCTTGGACTAAGAAATGATCGGAGGGAGGAAATAGGGTTTAGATCTGGAGTGATAGTGGAGCGAGATCTAATGTGCAAAACCAGCACGAGGGGGAGGCAAGGTTGCTGCTCTTAGGAAAAAACGGCATCACCTAGGGAAGGAACGAAAGTGAGAGACTGATACTTAGATGAGGAGGAGGATGGAGATTGGGTTCGGCTTGTTGAGGAAGGAGGAAGGAGGAAGGAAAGAATGCAATTGAAAAAATTTGGATGCGACTTTTATAGTCTCGTTCCAGGTTCAAGTTGTACCAAAACTCGTTAACTGGTAGACCACTATAGTTTTACCACTAGATATAGTCAACCGCTAGATGGGTTCTGGACGTTAATTGAACCTAGACCTAATTAGGGTCGGATTAGATAATAATCATTTCGCGTCGTCTCCTTCGATTCAACACGATCCGAAAAATTCCTGTCTTCATCACGGTGGTATCAAAGCCTACCGACTAGTCCCGAACCATGCTCCAGCAATACACAATAGTCCCAACAAAACTATTGTGACCAACAACAATTCCAAAAACCCAAAAACATTCTGGCTGCTATTTCCTGCCTACTTCGCATGAAAATATTCTTTTAATAGTTGGTGGGTACAACAACACTTCAAACTACATATCCCAATAAAATTGAATTTCATTCCTATTTTGTCTGTACCTTAAAGAGCGAAAATATAAAAATTTCGATTTTATAACCGAAAAATCCCCAAGCTAAATATAAGTTCCTTTATACTTATTTCTAAATAATAGAAACTATTTCATACAAAAACTTCCCTTAAAACTGAACTTATATATATAAATATAAGCATTTCAGGGTTTCCAAAAACCTTTTTAAAACACAAATTTCTAAAATTGGAAAACTATTCTCTTGCCAAAATCAAAATCAAGCCTTTATAGATATATACAAATAAATATTTAAGGATTTCAAAAATTAATCTTTTATAAACTAAAAATTTCTTAACACGACCAACTTAGTGGTATACATGTTTCTTTTAAAATTTCAAAACTTCCCCGAAACAAAATTTCAAAAATAAATCATTGGAAAAGGAAATCCTTTGAAAAACCTTTTTCCAAAATCTAAGACATTTCCAAAACATACTTTATAAAATTTTTATCATGGGTTTTAGACTAAAAAATTGACATTAGCTATCTAAATAAAATCTGGTTTGCCATCAAAGAGGTGATCAATGAATGCACCATAGCAAAAACTTGCTTCCGGACAATTGCGATATATAGATTCTAGTTTCCTGCCCATCTGGAATAAATGCGTGTCTCTGACTGGAACTCACCATCATAATCCAAAATCACAAGGTAGCAAGAATCTCAAACGTCGAGTCGAATACCTCCAGTCTCCGGGATTTTGCCATATGTCGTACTCATGTTGTATATCAACAGAGCTTTACGAATCGCGAGCACTCCGTCGGAGTCGGTGTGAAAATTTTAACTTTAAGATATTTCCAACCCATAGTTACATTGCCCATTCCCATGGAGTGGAACTACAACTACTTCTATAGTCGAAACTCTTAGAATCAAACGTAAAAATATAATATTACTGGATTGGAAAGTATGAATAGTTCTATCAAATCTATCCTAATTCCTATGATCTACTACCTAGGCTCTGATACCAAATGTAACAACCCATATTTCCATGCGCCTAAATTTCAATAGAAATTGAAACCCAAGTCCATCAAAGCGCAGATCGTTGGATTTTGCACCTGCATATAAGCATGAGCATTATCAAAGATTGATAGAATTTAAACTCACAACAAAAAAAATGATAGGATAAGAATACTGACTATGACTACTTCCTTGGAATTAATGGCATTCCTTAGATAGCAGATTATCACACCAGCATCGAGCATGAGAGAAAAAGAAGACTTCACCAACACAAAGAATACCCAGCTCTGGTGATATGTTCCTCTAAATCTATCCTGTGGGTTGTAATGAGGAGGGGGTCAGAACAACGTTCCAATGGCTGGAAAATCAATAAACTGTCAATAAAATAAATTTATATCGATTGTTTCCATTTAATAGTTATGTCCACTAAGGTTAGCAATTCTAATCTAACCTTGCATTGCACACAAGACTACTTACCTTCCTAAGGTACAAAATACTAATGAAGCCTTATCAACCACCCAATACTTCCAAACCCATTTGCCACTTAATACTTCTACATATGAAGCCGACTTCTATAATACTTTTAAAAAGAGAAATATGTAGACTCTGCTATTTAAGACCTTAATTAATCTAGACCCCGTCAATTAAGGCCTATTTTCAAGGTGGTTTCCTAACAATGTTGTCAATGGTCGGTGGGTCCTAGCTATAAAGACCTTTAATCATTATTTAAGGCTTCCGACATTTAATGTCCAAATATTACCGCATCTACCATTGATAAAATCGCAGCCATGTAGTAAATAGTACCCAAGCCACTTAATATCTTTTATTGGAAAATAGGCAGACTCTGGTCATTTAATACCTTAATTAAGGTAGACCCCATCATTTAATACCAATTTCCAAGGCGTGCTCCTCAATGGTACTATCATTATCATGTCCTTAGCAATGTGAGGGACTGTACCTAAGCCACTTAATAGCTCAGACCTTTGTCATTTAATACCTAACCCCAAGGCGGATTCCTCACTGGTACTATCTAGCTGACATTGCTTGAAAATCCCATTGGACTACTTAATACTTCTTTTATAGGATAAAGGCGAACCCATTAGTCACTTAATACTCCAAACCTGAAGTGAACCTTTCTCGAGATATCCGCTAGCACTCTTTATTATAAATATGGAATCTCATTAAGTTACTTTTTTCGATAGAGAGGCAGGCCCTACAACCATTTAATACCTCAACACTGAAGTAACCTTTTTAGAGACATCCTTATTTACTTGGAATCTCACTAGTTTACTTAATACTTCCATTTAAGAGAGAGGCAGGCCCTATAACCACTTAATACCTCAAACCAGAAGCGAACCCGTATGGAGATATCTTTTAGCGCTTTTAATTCCAAATTTGTACCATTTAATACTTTTCAATTAAGAAAGCAAGCCAAATCTCTCACGTCGTCACGGGTCCTAGGATTAGTGATATCTCACATCAGTAGTAAGTACACATGACTGCTGGTAGCCTTAAAGTGAAGGGCGGTCTTCCATCGAGTGACTCTATTGACCTCGCATCACTAGCCTACTAAGTCCAATTAACCATCCTAATCTTTACTTATATTATCTTAGGTAGACATTGGACTTAGCTTCCATTTTATTTAAGGTAATAAGATTTACCTTAAATATTTATCTATCCATAAATCCCCATTTAATGCTCATAAATGTTAATTTGTCCATCAAATCCTAACGGACATTTCCTAAGATATTTATGTATGATTACTAATTTTAAATTAGTAACCTTTTAGATTTATTCCATTTTTTTCGGTCCCATTATCCATTTACCCTATCAAATTATTACAACTCCCATATTTATTACCATTTATTTTCCATTTATTGGAGTTACAACCATTTAAATTCCTTTTCCATTAATTAATTACCCTAAACGCGAATATTACGTGTAAGCATCGTTTTTAGCTTTTTATTTAATTATTATAAGCGTAGTAAAATACGTATAATTATCTACTATGATCAAATATATTCTAACTATATGTCTTCACTAGAATATTCTTTTCCATGTTAAATTGTTGGAATCATATCTAAAAAGATTATCCGCTATAATTTCTATAAATTAATCCAAAACAAAAGATTTGGCTTTAAAATATAAAAGATTACATCATTTGAAATTACAAGGAATAATCATTTCTTTTTATTACTGAAATAGACAGTGTAAACTACAATGAATTCATACTTTACACATCTCTTCTCTTTTTATTTGCATCTATTCTTTGTTAGATCAAACGCTGCATTTTTCTAAATGGGAAAGAAATAAAACTAATTTAAAATTAATAAATGGATCTAAATTCAAACAATTCGAAACATAGAAAATTTTACATTCTAACAAGATTATGGTAATAATCCAAATTTATAACATTATTATACAACCTATTTCAGTTCTGGAATAAATTTTATTCAAATCAATATTCTAAATTCATACTTTTGGGACTGATTTCCATATCAGGTTGCAAACAATTCTAAATTATTTCATAAACATGAATTTGTAGGTGATATTTATTATATTCAGATTATATTCAATTTGTCACCTACAACTCATATACAATTATCCAGTTAGGCATAAAAATCAAATAAACATCAATGGGAAAATTTTCATATTATAACATTCTTAAAATTTTGCACTCACCTTTTAAAAGCGATTCAAATATCCAGATCTGAAGTAGAACCTTTGATTCATCTCCAAATCCTTTTTAATCCAAGAGATATGTATAAAAGGGTATATACATACTTAGAATTACAGATCTGAGAAGTGATTTGGGATATGGAGAAAAAATAGATACAAACATATATTACCTCAAATACGTGTTTGGTTGATTCTCTTCTCTTCTCCTTTTTATTAGATTTCTATTCTTCTCCAATTTGTATGAATATAGATAAAAATATCTTATCTTTATAATTTATAAAGAAAGTGGAGAAGAAGAATGGTAGAGCTTTGCTGCTACCTCCAGAAAATTATAAGAAGAGAAGGGAGAGTTATGCCTGAATTTATAGGCGCTAGAATCAACCAGAATCGTTAGATCGAAATTTATTAAATCCGGGCCGTACATGGTCCAGGTTTATTGAAGCCGCCACACATAAAGCGGACAACCACCCCCTTCCTAATGGTCGACCCCTCCAATATGCGGGTCGACCTGTGGGCCCCAGATAATTAATTAAAAATGTTAATTTTTCTTATATATTTATTTTCATTTCGAATTCGTTTTTCGTCCGTAACTTGTTCGTTTGGACTCCGATTGCAAAACTCCAAATATGAAAGTTGCTCAGAATTTTGACACGAACGATATGATGCAAGTTTCATGGTAAAATTACATCGTTTGCACAAATTCCATTTTCGGAACCTAATTAATTAACCGACTAACTAATTAAATAAGTAATGCCAAATTACAGGGTGCTACATGCCGAACATAAGACAATTCCTAATTGCATTTATAGCGACTATTGCTATAAGAGCACTTTCAAATCCAAGTCCAACCTAAATTAAAGTTCAACTACAACCTATGTGCTTTGTTCCAAGGCTATGTTACAAGTCATACAAGTCCATTCAAATCCATACATATGGATTACATATGTCATTTTCTTTCAAAGAAAGAATCAAATCAATATTACAACATTTGTCAATATTCATTCAATCACAAAGAAATAATCAATCACAAACACATATACACCATATATTTCCATTCGAGGTGGTGAGTTAGCTCACCCTTAAGCAAGTGAACAAGCAAGTATAAGTAACCACTTTCTACCTCAACCTTGCAAACACCAACTTCCTACCTTCATCCTACTTTTGCACTTAATTTTAAGGCAATATTGCCTATATATGCTTTTGTCCAATGATGATAGGGGGAGATTTTTAGGTTCTTTAAGACCTATCTTGGTGGAAGGTGTCGTGATGTTGTCCTAAGGCTTTGTCCAAGTTTGAGTTGATTTGGAGCTTTTTTGAAATTATTTTCTTTAGAAAATTTAGTGGAGAAGGATACGAAGAGAGCTTTCTTTTATTTTGTAAATTATAAATGTGTTTTCAAGAGCTATACCCTCTCTTATATAGGCTCAAGATGGTGTTCTTAACCTAGCTCTCTATTAATGTGATTACTCCAACCAGATTTAGTATCATATATGTAATGATAATAGTCGTGATTGTTACTCTTAGACCTACTATTCAAATAACTGGAAAAAAAAGTTTTGAATTCGCTCAGAAAAAAACTATTATTGTCAATCTCAAAAATATGATTTTCAATGTCAAAATATACAGAATAACTATCACCATTGTTGTCCCTAACCAAAAAAGTGTTATCAAAGATCAAACTCCAAATATTCCTTATATCAATATCATTGAAACTATACCTATTACTATCACTCCACCTAGAAATGTTTTTTTCCGTATCTTTTTCTTCACTACCACCGGGATGCCAAGCACCAGGAATAATACCCATTTGAAGAAACGGATATATCATTGATTTAGTTAGCTCACACTTATGTTTTAACTTCCCCTTAAACAACATCGAATTTAACCACCATTTTTCCATAGAGTTTTCCTGCTCCTCGTTCTATTTAATGAAAATAGAATAGATGAATAGTCATTCGATGAATAATCATTTTACTATTTTATTTCCTATTTGAATTAAGCATATAATCCAATCATTAGAATTGTTAACTTACTTATAAATCTGATCATATTAGAGCTCGTCAAGAATTACTTGGTCTACGATCATTGGAGGAACAGTACCTAATCCTGAGGATGCCCCAGAATCTTTTCGATTACTCGTTCGAGAACTATGATCTTTGGCTCTGGAACTGAACCATTTCCTTGTATCTGAAAAGAATTTTCAAATTAATCGGAAGGAAGTTTGATTCGAATGAATCAGAATTTCTATTCTATGATCGACCGGTATAAACATCAACAACTTCGAATTGGATTAGTGTCTCCTCAACAAATATGGGCTTGGGCCAACAACCCCCATTAGCCATGGAAGGCTCACTCCCCCACATGCCTATCACTTCTCCTTTACACCTCTTACCTTTAGTAAATAACTAAACTACCCCTTGCATACAAATATCTCTTATCTATTAGTAGCTTCTAGAATGTTCGAATTACTCTATGAAGAAAGGTGTATTAATTAGTTCCTAATGTGTTCATATAAGCATTAGCTTAGTACATAAGAGTTCGAACAACTTATATTGATTAAAAGCTGTTTATTGATAAACCGATTTTCGATCACATTATCGATATCTCTTCAAAGAATATACTTTTGTAAACAAATTTCGAAAACATGTTTCTTATCATTATTCATTAATTAAAAGATGTTTAACAAGCTTATAAAATCATATTTACAACACTTAACTACGTTTCAAAATGTTACGATATTCGAAGACGAAATGTTCGAATTTATGGGTCACCACATTAGACCTTGTACAATCATGTATGCTTCATTACCAAAAAGTTTTCTTCCCTTGTTTGGTAAGTTTCATGTATTCTTCATACTTGGGTCATTGCATCTTTCTGATTTCATATCTTCTATATTACCTCTTTACTTCCTATTGGGCACATAATCTTTCCTTTGCCACTATTTCTTCTAGCATCATGAATCCTCCAGCCTAGTCGTAAAATTTTTAAGTTTTACCATCTTCTTTTTGATCAAACTTCTGCCAAATTGGGTTTCCCTTTATACTCTAATTCCTAATGCACAATGCTTCAATGTGTCGTCGACTCCACTTGGCTTTTCAACCTTTTCTACTACATGTTGAAATATCTCTTAATGAATTCTCTTGGTCTTTGCTTAATGTTGGTTAAACCATTTTCCATATCCAAGCACCCATTGGACGTTCCTTTTTCGAATGAGTTGCTTTGAATCTAAGTAGGGATATTTTCAGTTGATGGAGTTACCATGTTCTCCATGAGATCCAAGTTAGTTGAATCTTCTTATACATCTAGTTTAGCCCCCCTTCTATCCATCTTGAGTGCTTCCACTTCCACTCCTTGAACTTTATCGTCCATCTTCTTAGTTTAACGCCTTTGTTAAACAATGAGTGGTTGAATTTAGTTGGATGTTAGATTCACCTCTACGTTTTTGATTACTTTATCTTCTAAAATTCCGACTCCATCCCACTTTAGACCTGGAATTGCTTAGACTTCTTTAACTTAAATGCGTTTCTTTACTTTGCTTTGATTGTATTGTGCTTGCCTCTATGGTGCTCTATTTGACTTCTCAGGCTACCTCGATAATTAGAATTTCCTCTTTTTTGTATCAACTTAGACATTTGCATCCAAACCTTTAATTCCAACATCTAAAATTGACTTTTCCTTTTCGCACTCTCCCGTGGATGCCCTTTAGAACCTTTTCCCTATCATTTCCATCTTTGGTTGAATTTTGTTTAGAATATTTTATAAGAATTTATGAATTTTCTGTTTTGTAACGGTCCTGACTCGGCCTTCGAAAATTGGCACCCGTACTTCACTTGTACTCGAATGTCGCAGATTCAAAAGCCGAATCTGGCTCGCCGGAGCTTATAACACCATTAAGTATAACAACACATCGGAAGAAAGAAATGAATGATATCATATACAACTCCAATGAATACAATATCCAGAATGATATACAACAATGATATCAATATGATACAAGAATATCAGAGACAAATAATGTTACAGCGGAACAACAGAACTGATAACTCCAAACGATCTTCCAAAGAGAATGAATCCAACAACTCCAATATCAAGGTCGAACCATCATCATGATGCACAAAGGTAATCAAGGTTAGTCGTGATCTCCAAAAACTGAACTAGCTCTCGATAATCTACTAAACCTGACTATCTGAAAACCCCAACTCTAGACTGCCCGTGTGGAAAATTGTGGGCACCCAGAGTTTAGGAAGGGAACAATAAACTCCGAGTCAATCATGGGACTGGTGTGAGTAATAAAAACAGTTTATCTTTAAAACAAACAACAAAGGAATTTTAAACATTGAAATCCGCAATGCTTTTTTTTTGAAAATGAAACTACCATAAGCCCTCCCGCCACACACACAATGCAATCGCAAACTTGGAGGAGATTTCTCCTTATGATAGTCAAACATGCTTGATACGCAAAATCTTTTAAATATTATTATTAGTGCATAGTGAGGAAAACATTTCGAAAGTATAATATTAATCTTAGCCAGCATAGGCATTTCGCACTTATGCCTACTATAGCTACTATGTTCAATAGTAGGTTACCGCCACATTCCATAGCAGGTTATACAACTAAAACCGTACAAGGCTCATATTGTTTCTTTGGATTTTCAACAAATGGTCAGGCTAAGGAACTTCCTATGCCACATGGGAACGCCTCTGGAGGGACGCCCCGAGAACCACCTGGCTCTCTGCTAACAAAAGGCCGGTTACCCCCTTCCCGGGTAGTAAACCTGAGATATGCCACCCCCGGTCGTTTGCGACCTTTATCCGAGACGCCTCGATCACACAGCAACAATCACACAGTAAATGAGATTGGAGCAACCACACAGGTAAATATCTGGGCTCCATACCATGATACCACCTTTTTCTAGAAGGAATGGACATACCCTAGGGGAGCTACCCTGAAACCTTGCCGCATCTTTCCTGTTTCGACCATTACCGGTTTGTGAGGCTCGATGAGGTATCGTCCACAAAGCTATGCTTTTCACAAAAGCCATGCTTTGATCAACAAATGATCAGCAACACACAACAACACTTAGCATGCCACACTACCAAATTGGGAGTATATCACTGATAACCTTCAACTACATAACCTCTGAGCTCGTACGTCTCAGAGAAGGGTGTTAAGCTAAGAGAATAAATTCTCCGCCACCAAATAGAAATGTATTTGAAAGAAATCAGCTTTATATCTCAAAGTGTAGTGTCAGACATACAACCATACAAGTCTGTTCCGGGTTCAAACAGAACCGAAGGCACTTCCGAAGAAGCCCTTGCAAATCCGGATAATTTCTAATCACGTCCGGACTTCCCATCACAAAGGGTGCTAAAATCTCTATACCGGGGATCAGCCGATGTAGAGACAATTAATGGTAATCCTTTCATTTTCGAAAGTATCCGGTCTTCACCACCGGTCTTCAAATGCTATCCATATACGTCATATCATTATTTAGAATGGGTTATATGACACAAAGTCCTCTCCCGGCTAAACCGAATAATGAGCGTAATATTTAAAAACATATGGATATTGGAATTTCAGTTAAGTCACAACTTATTACCCAAATTTCCTCTTTCAAATGGTTTAAACACATTACCATTTTAATCTTTTATGAAAAAAAATTCATCTCACAAAGTTCACCCAGTTTCACAAAGACTATTCATAGATTTTCCAAATCAATTTCCATTTCAATTGGATTAACTCATTTAATCTTTAAATCAAAGATTGAATTGATAGCTTTCAAAACAATTCCATTCCGACCTTTTATACAAAAGGTACACCTTTCCAATTTCAAAACAAAGTTCAACAATATTTCACAAAAGTTTATTCATAATTCGGAAAACTATTTTCATTTCAATCTTGAAATTCTTTTGACACAAATTGGTAATTCATTCCTTATATGAAAGCTTCTATTATTTGAAAACAAATAGTTTTCATTTCGGAAAATCTAATTCATTTATACGAGTTAAAGTCTTTGGGTTAGATTCAAATTCTCAAAACCATACTTTTAAAATGGTTTAAATTTATATAAATACATTTATAACATCATAATTTCCAAACATGGAATTCAATTCCAAATTTTGAATTCAAATTCAAATTAAATCATGTAAATTGGATAACTTTACCAAGTCATTCAACATAACTTTTATCTTAAAAACTCCTTTTCAAAAGCTTTAATATTTAACCAAAATCCATTTCCAAAATCAATTGAAATTAAAATTTCAATTATATTAAATTTAAATCATCTGTGACTTAATCGATTTCCTCGTGAAATCCATATTCGTGTGTGTATGGTGTAGTCCAGGGGTTTAACACAATAGTGCAACATCATTCAATCATCACAGATCAAATACAACAATATATTTGATAAGCGGTATAAACTATAACGCTTATCTTTCATACACAGATCACAGATAGATATATATCACAGATAATAAATTACATCACAGGGAATTAATTACATTCATCCCAGAGAAACAGATCACAACATAAATCAGGATATATCACAAAGCATCATATATCAGGGATACCAAACAATTCAACCATTCAGTCAAGTCCAAACATTCACAAGTAAATTTTATTAATCAATTGATTAATTTAAATCAGATGTATTACTTATGAATAAATTATCAGATCCGGGTTAATTATCATAAGTTAATCACCAATTATTTCTTAATCACTTGATTAATTAATTAACCTTTAATAGATTAATTTTCCTCAAATTAATTACCTTAATCAATTTATCACATTATCCTTAAATCAATTATTGCTTAATCACTTGATTAATCAACTTTAATCATTAATTAAATATTTAATTAATCATCCTTAATTCACAAATTAATTATTCTTTAATTAATTAATCTTTAATCATTACTCCATTATTCTTTAATTCATTACATTAATTAATCATTCATTAATTAATTTAGTAATTATCATCATCTTTTAAATTTCATTAAGAAATTACTCAAGACGTTAATTATTTTAAAAGATAAACTATTTATCAATTAATTTCATCCATATTTATTTGATAACCCTTTTGAAATAAATTTCATTCACCCAAATGAACTTAAAACCCTTTAAGTTACTTAAAACTATCACATCGTTTAAACTTGATTGAGTTTTAGACTTTAAAACCTATTATTCCTTTTTATTTTAAAACCTGTTAATAAAACTAAGAACCCGAGAGTAAACCTCGTTTCCCCGAGCAAAACCAACTTTTCCCTGAGCTATCACCCGAGCCTAACTTCGAGTGTTCCCAAATCATACATTTCCCGAGTTATCTTGCGAATTACTTCGAGTTCGCCCCGATGAAACTACGTCTTCCTCACCCTTACAAACAACACAAGATATACATCATCACGCGTGCACGTGCACGATCACCCAAACGACTTTCGACCAACACCGTGGCCTCCGACACATCCCCGGCCGATGACCTCCCCGATCACTAGGATCACCTAGATCCCCTCAACTACGACGAATTTGAATTTGAGCAAGATAGCCAACCACCTGGAACAACCCAACCACCGGAAAACTCCACGCCACACCACCTCCGGCCATCTGAATCATCGACACTTCGTCCATAGCTTCGCCATAACGTCTCGCTCCTATCCCCCTTGGTGCGATCGACCCTAATGTTTCGACGATGACGAAATCAGTTCAAAAACGATAGCAACCCAACCCATACCTTAAACCCTACTATCACGTCGACCAGCCACCACAGCAGCCTAAAATTCAAGCGGGCATTTTTCTGATGATCTCCGATCCTCCAGCCAACTCCAGTATCAACCACGACACCCAGATCATCGCCAATCATCGGAATTTGATCGAAACCCAATTTTCGATCATCTCAAAACTGCTCTCACATCCCAAAACTAACAACAGTGATTTTTGTTTCAAAAATCAAGTTTTAGTTTAAGCATTTGATTCATATACCTGAATCCATGAATTGTGAAGATTGAAGTTTGACTTATTTAAAGCTTTGCTCTGTTCTTTCAATTCCTAGAGACATTGACAAGTTATTTTAACTTAAATTTATTTTTAAAATTTAGTTCATGATCAAACAAACAGTTTTTGTTTTGATCTCAAGTCCAAACAATTACTAGATCAAGAGGATTTGATTTTTTAAATGAAGCTTATGTTCAAAGTTTCAAACAGAGAATGAACAAAAGCCTGCACACCCACACTCATCAACTAATATACACAGAGAATTCATGTTTATGACCAAACATACTCATCACAATATACTTTGCAACAGATCCATATTTAAAAGTTTTAAAACAAGTGTTACTCACAGTGTTTTTGTGAAGAACAAAGCTTCTTCTTTGACACTGGCTGGAAATTACAAGCTGGAATCTTTCTTGATTCTCTGATTTGTTTTGAATTTTGTATTGTTGTTTAGGTTGAGTTCTTGTTTAAGTTTTACAAGAGTATATGCTTCAGATTTTCTCAAGTTTTTGATGGACGAAACTGAATGAAAATTGATATATGAAAAGGAAGTTTACAGGGTAATGTTTTGTACAGGGCGATAATTTGTTTGTACAATACAAAGTGATATTTTTTTGTACAATAGTCAGTGATTTTCTCTCAAGTGGTGGCTGAAATGAGATGGCATTGATTAGGCTTGTACAATATACTTATCCATTGTTTGTTCATACATATCCTTTATTTGCTTGCTTATAGATATTTATAATTTTGTTTCTAGTTTTGTTTCATACTTATCTACATATATTTATCTTTTTAACTTATACTTTGTTCATATTGCTTGAATGTATCATATTTTTCTTTTATTATTTTTGTATCTATTTTATTTGTATTATTCTGTATTGATTTATTAATATGATATTAAGATTTACTTTATATTGTATGAACTATATAATTTATTTATTTTATAATATAGATGAATTTCCATATTTTATTTGTTGTTAAATTTTTAGCAAATGTTTACTTTATATTTTTAGAATTTATCTTTTATTTATTTCTATTTCTAGTTTAAATATTTATTATTTTACTTTAATATTTATTCCTATTTTAATTTGTCATTAGATTTTAGTTAAGTGTTAATTTATCTTATATGTGTGTATTTCTATTTCTAATATAGACCATCAATCCCAAATTTTATCATTAAATTTATCTTTAAACCATTTAATTAAAATTTAATTCAAACTCAATATATATACATATATACATATATATACATATATACATATATATTCAAATTATTATTAAACCATTTATTTGAAATTTAAATCCAAATCACATATATACAATATTTAAATTCATATGATTTAATATATATTCTATTTGAATTGGGGAAACTCGCTTCAATTTACAATTAATTTTACAATTTTAATTCAAAAATTCAATTAATTATCAATTTAAATTTAATTAAAATCCGGGGTCGTTACAACCTTCCCACCTTAAAAAAATTTTGTCCTCGAAATTTGCCAGGGAGACACAAAGATAGATGAAAAATGTTTCATCAAATTAACTGAACATCGATTCTGCATTTGGCTTACCAAATAATAATATCAATAATAGATATGAGAACGAATCTTTTGAATTTTTCACAGGATACTCGGGTTATCCAGATCTACGAAGTATGTAGTGGCATTGGTTAGTTCGAAGGGATAACTAACCGTTCGTAGAATATATTAGGCCTCCAAATTGTATAGATATATAGATACAATTTCAAAGCTTTTAGTTTAGAAACCAAGGTAGACCTATCAACCACAGCAACCAAAGTAACCAATTCATTTAAACGAACAATTTCTGATTCAGTTGGAGTTTATGTCCCATATTAATATATCAAATCTTTTCCTGGATCTACCAGAAACTATCGAAGAATTGAAAAGAGATGCTGAACAAAAGAGATTGATAGAGAAAAGATTGTTTCCTTGTTGTTACAAGGTATTGACCATTTATAGTCGTATTCCCCTGTCCCCTATCTCATCCTCTTCTTGCACTCATACTTACTATCAGTGGATAGTAAGAGAATTTACTGAGGTATACAGACAAATATCTTAGGGATTACTCATTCTAGGGTATACTTCACCCTATCTCTAATGAGCTACTTAATGTGTTATACTCCTGAGCTAAAGTTCAACCTTAGCTCTGATACCACTGTAACGGTCCTGACTCGGCCTTCGAAAATTGGCACCCGTACTTCACTTGTACTCGAATGCCGCAGATTCAAACGCCGAATCTGGCTCGCTGGAGCTTATAACACCATTAAGTATAACAACACAGCAGAAGAAAGAAATAAATGATATCATATACAACTCCAATGAATACAATATCCATAATGATATACAACAATGATATCAATATGATACAAGAATATCAGAGACAAATAATGTTATAGCGGAACAACAGAACTGATAACTCCAAACGATCTTCAAAAGAGAATGAATCCAACAACTCCAATATCAACCACGACACCCAGATCATCGCCAATCACCGGAATTTGATCGAAACCCAATTTTCGATCATCTCAAAACTGCTCTCACATCCCAAAACTAACAATAGTGATTTTTTTTTCAAAAATCAAGTTTTAGTTTAAGCATTTGATTCATATACCTGAATCCATGAATTATGAAGATTGAATTTTGACTTATTTAAAGCTTTGCTCTGTTCTTTCAATTCCCAGAGACATTGACAAGTTATTTTAACTTAAATTTATTTTTAAAATTTAGTTCATGATCAAACAAATAGTTTTTGTTTTGATCTCAAGTCCAAACAGTTACTAGATCAAGAGGATTTGATTTTTGAAATGAAGCTTATGTTCAGAGTTTCAAACAGAGAATGAACAAAAGCCTGCACACCCACACTCATCGGCTAATATACACAGAGAATTCATGTTTATGACCAAACATACTCATCACAATATACTTTGCAACAGATCCATATTTAAAAGTTTTAAAACAAGTGTTACTCACAGTGTTTTTGTGAAGAACAGAGCTTCTTCTTTGACACTGGCTGGAAATTACAAGCTGGAATCTTTCTTGATTCTCTGATTTGTTTTGAATTTTGTATTGTTGTTTAGGTTGAGTTCTTGTTTAAGTTTTACAAGAGTATATGCTTCATATTTTCTCAAGTTTTTGATGGACGAAACTGAATGAAAATTGATATATGAAAAGGAAGTTTACAGGGTAATGTTTTGTACAGGGTGATAATTTGTTTGTACAATACAAAGTGATATTTTTTTGTACAATAGTCAGTGATTTTTTTCTCAAGTGCTGGCTGAAATGAGATGGCATTAATTAGGCTTGTACAATATACTTATCCATTGTTTGTTCATACTTATCCTTTATTTGCTTGCTTATAGATATTTATAATTTTGTTTCTAGTTTTGTTTCATA
This sequence comes from Allium fistulosum, assembly GCA_030737815.1. Lineage (NCBI taxonomy): Eukaryota > Viridiplantae > Streptophyta > Magnoliopsida > Asparagales > Amaryllidaceae > Allium > Allium fistulosum. Next base: position 534,496,580 of record CM060901.1, on the reverse strand, counting down.
CTTATCTACATATATTTATCTTTTTAACTTATACTTTGTTCATATTGCTTGAATGTATCATATTTTTCTTTTATTATTTTTGTATCTATTTTATTTGTATTATTTTGTATTGATTTATTAATATGATATTAAGATTTACTTTATATCGTATGAACTATATAATTTATTTATTTTATAATATAGATGAATTTCCATATTTTATTTGTTGTTAAAATTTTAGCAAATGTTTACTTTATATTTTTAGAATTTATCTTTTATTTATTTCTATTTATAGTTTAAATATTTATTATTTTACTTTAATATTTATTCCTATTTTAATTTGTCATTAGATTTTAGTTAAGTGTTAATTTATCTTATATGTGTGTATTTCTATTTTTATTTCAATTTCTAATATAGACCATCAATCCCAAATTTTATCATTAAATTTATCTTTAAACCATTTAATTAAAATTTAATTCAAACTCAATATATATACATATATACATATATATTCAAATTATTATTAAACCATTTATTTGAAATTTAAATCCAAATCACATATATACAATATTTAAATTCATATGATTTAATATATATTCTATTTGAATTGAGGAAACTCGCTTCAATTTACAATTAATTTTACAATTTTAATTCAAAAATTCAATTAATTATCAATTTAAATTTAATTAAAATTCGGGGTCGTTACACGTTTGCTTTACCTACTCTTTGGCTGTGGAATTTAAAATCTACTATAAATTACATATAATATCATTGGGATGCTTATAAATAAGAGATTACTTGCTTTTGTTGGAAGCGTGGTACAACATGGTATAACACAATGCTTTTTTAGCCATAATAAAAAATGAAAAATATATATCTTTTGTAAATAAAGTACTATACTTGCAATATACAAGGAAAATAACATATGGATCCCGATATGCTCAGATCTATACTATTTTCCTATTAAAAAACCAAAATAGAGTAGATCTGGAGCGAATTTCTACACAGAAAAAATCTAATGTATAAAAGATTAGATCCAAAAATATTATATGTTTTTTGAAATGGCATTTAGATACAACATGTCACTGGGACAACATAACACAAATCACATGTCAATATATGTTCGAATCACGCTACGCAAGTTTCAAAATTATGACCTCTCGCACCAAAGCCGAATCATCATAACAGTATTTTTGCTCATTAAATTTGCTTGATGGCAAAGATAAAACACAAAAATTATCTATGCAATGCATAAGTTCTAGAAGAAACATTTGATGTATGAAATGAAAATATAATAATTTAAACACACTTCATCGAAGCAACAATATGTAGACCAACATTCGATAGTAAACTCGTATGAAGTAGACCAATAGAATCTTATACATAAATCACATACATTATTTTCAATCAAACATCCATTTGATGGTTCATTTTCCCGTTTGAATGTAAAGTATTTCATCTAAATGTACTAAATGAATGCAACAGTACACTAAGCAATTGAGCAATACATTTGAAAGGGAATTATAACATCATAGAGACCACACTTAAAAACAGGTGGAAATTAAGGTGACCTCCTTATTTCGAAACTTAATGTAAAATCGCCACCTCTTGGAAACCCATTATAAATTACGCTCCATAACAATTTTCAAAAGGAAAAAACCATGTTTTCCTTTCACAACTTACACGAATGCTTAATTGTGATTTTCTTCGAGAAGAAACTAAAAAGAAAATCAATTTTTTTTTGAAATTTGAGCTTTTGGCAGCAAACGTTCAGAATAAAATGCAAATATTTTTTGACAAATATCTATAGTTTATTTGCAAAATGCAAAGTTAAAATATTTTCCCATTGATTTGAACATTCCATTTTTTTTATCTTTAATTGAATATATATGAAAGGAAAAATGAATTGAATAAATTACTGGCATTGCACGTTGATCTTCAACATTTTCGGATGAGTTATACAAATTTTAAAAGATATGTGTGTAACTTGTAAGATTTTCTCAAGTAGAGAATTTCACCTATTTTGACACTTTTGAAGAGTATTGACCAAAATTTCTCTTAAAATATTGAATGATATCATTTGAAAGAGGAAATAAAAGTTGACAACAACTGCCCGCAACTCTAGCGTGGTTGGCAAAGACTCCTAGCTCCCTAGTAGAGGGAGAAGGTCAACCGCATTTTAGCGGCTTGTTATTTGCGGAGACATGTAATAATTCTTGTAATGAGTATAAAACTCGGGATCGAAGAGTGTTTCTATGAGAGTCTGATTAAACTGAGGGTGAGGCAGTGGCATACCTTTTAACATCCCTAGCATATAAAAGTAGGTTTTAATTTTTTTTTGACAACATGTAAGAGATAAATGTGATCGAAACTAAACATAATATTGAAGAGAGCTGTTGTTATAACCCTAAAATACACAACTTATTACCCATAACTAATTATTACCCACCATCACTTATTTTTACCCTTATACAAAACTAAATTAGAAAATTCTAAACATACCCTAAATAAGCAGTTAAATCAGAAAAATCAAAAGATAACTTATTAGAAAACTATACACATTCGTAATCACCCTCATCTATGTCCTATTGTTTCATCTAATCATCTTGTTCTGTTTCATTTAACTCATTTTCTATTGACATCAATTCATTTTGCAAAAAAGATTACAAAGCATTAGACAATTATTACATGTTTGTAGATGAAGCAGGGTAGAAGCTCAATTGAAAAACAAGCTTTAACTGATTTTTTTTAAAAAATGATAGCCTGTTGCTGTTCCTAATAAAAAGAGATAGCAGTTCACCAAATACGCTTTTCAATGAAAAGATAGCATTTTTCTTTTCAACAATATCTTACCACATTATATTTGCAACCCCATATCTATTTCATCTATTAAACATGTATCACCCTACGGCTACTACCGTCATAATCTCGATAACCTGGAAACAAAAAACTCGGTTGAAGAACAACTTTGGGCCAATGAAAACCCTAGAAAATTAGAAAAAATAAAAGACGTCTACCTGAATGTCATCGTCAGCCACCTACCCATCGCTATCTTAATTTGTTTACAAGGGAAAGAATTCCTCATGCACCACACATAACAAATTTAAAAAAAATTTAAAAGAGTGGTGGAGTCCACTTAAAAATGGATATGCATAGCCCAAAGTGTAAGAAACTGTTAAATTGACTCCAAAAATAGACAGGGAGGATTATATTTTGGACCCTTATTAACTCTATTTTTTGCTTCTTCTTTTTTTGAAGTACATTAAGTCCACATTACATTTCTGCATTAGAAGGGTGCACAAAATGAATCATGCCAAAACCCTAAAAATTACCGCATAGAAATACTTTTCTAAATAAGGGTACCAAATGCAATCTGAGCCAGAGACCTGCGGGCCACAGACGACAACAAGATATACGGAGACGGCGAGATACCCGGAGACGGAGAGCTACACCAGAGGTTGACGGTGAGTAGGTGGTGGCATAGGTTGACACTGATTAGGTAATTTATTGCACTTAATTTTAAATTTATAATTAAGATTTATGAAATCATGCCATTCGTTTGTCCTTAGAAATGAGAAGTTCTACATTTAGGGTTAACATTTTCGAAATCGGGATTGACTTGTTGATAGCGTAATTATAAGTAAGATCAATATAATTTTGATTTTATCATGGAACATAGCCATGTGAATATTGATATTTGAAACAATGTGTCTGTTGAAACATTTTTATAGTATATAATTTCAGACTTTAGAGGTGTATGAGGATATCCAAAATACAAGAATTGAGTTATATATATACATACATACATACATACATACCTACATATATACACACACACACATACATATATGTAACGCTCCAGGGATTTTCGACTTCCGAAAATCGACATTAATACGACCACTGTATCAACTGTCGAGCAATCGAATGCCGGAAAACCGAATTGTTATGGTTAAAAAGAATAGGTAGAAGAAGACAGAAAGAAAGAAAGAAGAAACAACAGAAACAATATCCTAATCTCACATATCGCAGCGGAACAACATATAATAGATAAATGAATAATCTTTAAATCAAGAACAATATCATTTTATACATTACATCATCAGAGTCAATATACACACAATACATCAATGGACAGTTATACAAACTTGTCCTCATACAGAATACACAACGGAATAAATAATATCATATACAAATGCTACGTCTCGCCATCCAGCTCGCCACTTGAGCTCCACAGCATCTCCTGAATCCAGAATGACCTGATAACCTGACTCTTGGCTGCCCGTGTGGAAAATGATGGGCACCCAGAGTTTAGGAAGGGAACGATAAACTCCGAGTCAGTCATGGTGACTGGTGTGAGAACTAAAACAGTTTTTATCTTTAAAACAACAACAACAAAGGAAGTAAAAGACATCCGCAATTCTTTTGGAAAATGAAACTACCATAAGGCCTCCCGCCACACACACAATGCAAACGCAGAATTGGAGGAGATTTCTCCTTATGATAGTCAAACATGCTTACTATGCAAAATCATTCGATATTATTATTATTAGTGCATAGTGCATAAAACATTTTGAAAGTATAATATTAATCTTAGCCAGCTTAGACATTTCGAACTATGCCTACTATAGCTACCATCTAAACAGTGGTGACCACCATAAGTAAATGGCAGGTTCTACAACTAATACCGTACAAGGTTCGTATTAGAAGATGGATTGCCAACAAATGGTCAGGCTAAGGAACTTCCTACTGTCAATGGGATTGCCTCTAGCGGGACGTCCCGAGAACCTAACCGGATCTCTGCCAACACAAGGCCGGGTTACCTCTTACACTAGGTAACTACTACACGAATATGCCACCCCCGGTCCTTTGGGACCTTTATCCGAGGCGCCTCAACAAAACAACAATCACACAGTAAATGAGATTGGAGTAACCACATAGGTTAAATACCAGGGCTCCATACCTGATACCACCCTTTTCCAGAAGGAAATGACATACCCTAAAGGGAGCGACCCTCATAACCTTGCCGCATCATTCCTGTTTCGACCATTTCCGGGTTGTGAGGTCCGAAGAAGTCTCGTCCACAAAGCTACGCTTTTTCACAAAGCCACGCTTTGATCAACATATGATCAGTAAATGACCATCAACACACAGCAACACTCAGCATGTCACACTACCAAATTGGGAGTATATCACTGATAATGTTCAACTACATAACCTCTGAGCTCGTACGTCTCAAATAAGGGTGTTAAGCTATGAGAATAAATTCTCCACCACCAACAGAAATGTATTTTAAAGAAATCAGCTTTATATCTCAAAATGTAATGCCAGACATGTAACCATACAAGTCTGTTCCGGGTTCGAACAGAACCAAAGGCACTTCCGAAGAAGCCCTTGCAATCCGAGTATTCGCAATCCCGATCGAACTTCCCATCACAAAGGAAATCTCTATACCATATCTAACGGTGCAGAGACAATCGATAGGTCATCCTATCGTTTTCACAAATACCCGGTCTTCACCACCGGTCTTCAAATGTTATCCATATCGTCGTATCACTAATTCGGAATGGGTTATATGACACAAAGGTCCTTTCCCGGCTAAACCGAATAGTGAGCGCAATATTTAAAACATATGGATATAGGGATTTCAATTAAGTCACAACTTATTACCCAAATCATTTCCTTTAAATGGTTTAAACAAATTACCATTTTAAATCTTTAAACAAAAAGATTTACTTCACAAAGTTTACCTAGTTTCACAAAGATTCATTCACAGATTTCCAAATCAATTTCCATTTCAATTGGATTAACCCATTAAATCTTTATATTAAGATTTAATTTATAGCTTTCAAAACTATTCACAATTCAAGTCTTTTATAATATAAAAGATACACCTTTAAAATCTTCTTTGATTTTAAAATAAAGCTTAATCATCTTCACAAAGGTCAATTAATAGTTTTTCCAAACTATTTACAATTTCATTTCAACTTGAAATGTTTCGATACAAATTGGAAATCTTTTCACTTTATGAAAGCTATTCTTATTTGAAAATAGATAGTTTTCGTTTTGGGAAAAACTGGTTACAATTACACAGGTTAAAGCCATCCAAGTATAAAACTTGAATATAAATTTAAATTTCCAAAACCATATTTTAAATGGTTAAAAACCCATATAAACACCTTTTACACTTATAAAATCTTTTAAACCAACATTCCCAATTCATTGAATTCAATTTCAAAATATTGAATTCAAAATTTAAATCAAATGATTTAAATTCCAATTTTTATTAAGTTATTTAAAATAACTCTTATTTTTGAAACTCATTTTCAAAAACTTTCAATTCCAATTCCAAAACTAATTTGGATTCAAAAATTCAATCTTTAGAATTGTCAAAAATCTGTGACTTAACCGATTTCCACATGAAATCCACATGTGTATGGTGTAGTCCAAGGGTTTAACACAATAGTGCAACAACATTCAACCATCACAGATCAAATATAATAATATAATTGATAAGCGGTATAAACTATAACGCTTATCTTTCATTCACAGATCACAGATATTCATATCATAGATAAAAAAATTACAGATCACAAAGATAATCACATAGAGATTATAAATAATCAACACACAACATATGAAATAATTTCAAATGTTTGAGGAATCCAGTTGGATCCCTCCAACCTGTTTCCCTGCATCCACAGATGTTAGCACAATACCAATTCCACTTCGAGGTGGAATATCGTGGTATATGGGATTTATAAAATACTATCCGCTATTATGCGGCGCAATAGGGTCTCATCCGCTATATAATACAGGAAATCAACTCCAAATACATATATAATACCAATTCCACTTCAATGTGGAATATCACGATATATGTTTTTAATATAATAACCTCCGCTTATTATGCGGCGTATAGGGTCTATTTCAGCACAATAGATAACAACCATAATTCAATTCACACAATCAAGCAATTTTAAATCTAACTATTTAAAATTTAAATCGAAACAATTTCGATTGAGTGAGAAGTTCTCACCTTGAGTTTAAAACGCTAAGCGTTCCAATTTTCAAATTAAATCGAGTGCCTTCGATTAAATCTAAAATTTTCATGAGCTTTAATCGCCTCTTAGTCTGTTGCAGCACGTAGATCGCGTCGCGGCGATTCCGGCACCACCAAAATCGTCGAATTCTGATAATATATGCAGAAGTTACGTTATTTTAAACATTACACAATTTAATATATAAATTAATTTCAATTTTATTTTATATTTTAAACTCAGCTTCATCTCGTCCGTTCATTTTTGCAACATCAGATCGTGGCCCTACTTCCTTTCTTCTCCAACATCGTTCCCAGGCATCACGTTCGAACCCATTGCCGTAGATTAGGGTTAGAAATCGCGGCCACCACGATGAACTCGAACACGACCAGAAGATGCCGTTCGAAGTGCCACCTCCACCTCTACCTCCAGCTATGAGCACGTGAAGCTTGACCCTCCCCTCGTCTTGAAAAACGTGCTCGACTCAATGACGAACGCGGTCAATTTTTGGCGTCCACGACGAACTCCAGGCGATCTCCGCCGTTGGATGTGAAGTACTCGGCGTGCTGAACGTTTCTCTAGTTGAAGGTTTTTGAAATTATCGAGTGGATGGAAGGAAAATCGAGGAAGAAGTGGGGAGCACACCGGCCATTGAATGTTTGAACTGGCGGCTACAACCCTAGCTAGGGTTTTGATGCAAAATGTGAAAAACAAGTCCTTTTATAGAAAATTTGACGAAACACTATTCATCCGAGATTTTCCGAACTCCAAACGAAGCGTGCCGGTTGACGTTTCTAGGGTTTTACCCGCGTTTCGAACACAATGGAACATGTTTCGGGAGCTAATTCGGTCATATGTGCGAGTTACGGAAATAAACGATAAAATTTAAATTAAATCGATTAAAACGATTTCTATGATTTTGGCTCGCCCCGGACAAACCGTAAATCCAATTAACACGAAATTTGAAACCTTACAATAATATAACATTACGGATCCAATGAAACTTGTTTCGTCGAAATCCGAGACTGTTAGAAAAATGACCATTTTTAGTCGTCAATTTAATATTAAAATATTCAATTTTCACAAATTAACTTTTAATTCAATTTTAAATGTTCTATAACATCATTCTAACTCTAGTATGATTTAATATAACTTTATACATCATTTTTAATTACATTTGATCCAATTTCCAATTATTTTTGGAATTTCAAATATTAAATTATCTATTTAATTATCCAATTAAATCACTATATTCGAAATTAAATTTTTTCGACTTACAAATCTTACTTGTTAGTATTTAAAATCAATTAAATATCTGAATTTCAAATGACAGAAATTTTGGGTCGTTACAATCTTCCCCCCTTAAAAGAATTTCGTCCTCGAAATTGCAAAGTAAGAAAAAGTCACAAAATCCATTAACTTTTCAAACTATTTGTTCAAATTAGATTTCAAAATCACTTAAGTGTACAACTTCCCCAAAATCCAATAGTTAAACTCTTTCAAAAACTTTACTAAGTTTTTCAAATATATACTTAGTTATACTTTTCAAAACAACTATATCGTTTAACTTTTAACTCCAAATCCAAAATTTAGTTTTCACAAATTTTCCAAAATTTCCCGAAAATTTTCTAACGCCTTAAATTTTCAGAAAAATTCGCCATAGCCTCCTTTGCGCGGTTCGATCCGAAAAAAAAATATGACAATATATATATCACAAATATACATCTCATCAAGTAATGAGGCATCCCGAAGGGAAAAAAGTGTAAAAGTACGATATGTAATCCGAGATATGTACCTTATATATTATTAGCAAGCATATACGGCTAATATAGCGCGAATGCGAGCTCCAAACGCAAAGCAAGCGCCATCCGCACCTACTAAACACTCAACAACAATGAGAAACATGTATATATATGAAATAATATCTATATACAATATATACCAACAACTATATATGCCAATATAGCAAATGCAAACAACAACAACATATCCAACCAATCAAAACAACTATCATCCAATAACATCCAACAAATCAATGTCTATCCAAATCAATTCATAACCAAATCAAAATAGATTCACTTCTCATTAATATTCATTGAATTAGTTTTCCAATTTATATCACTTTTGATTCACTTATATTGGATTTTACAAATATTCATTCATTCATATTCGATTAGTTTACACTTACTAATTCATATTCAGGTTTGTTCATTTTCAAATCAAATTAAATTCAATTACTTTAGCTTTCAATTTCACAAATTCCATTTCATTAACACTTAATGAAGTTATATACAATTAACTAACAACCATCTAACAACCAATGTCATAACCAACATAACCAAGTTATTAAATTTACTTTCAATTTGGTTTAACACTTTTAATTTCAATTGGTTTAATATTCTATTGGCTTTCATTGAATTATTCAATTTATTAGCTTTTAATGAATTAATACTTACATCCATTATTCCATATCAATTTATTCACATTCGATTGATTAACATTCAATCCATTTATTAATTCAATTGCTAATTAATTTTACAAATAAGGTTGAATCTCCTTTATATAACTCAAGTTCACATCCATTTAATTCACTTTGTTATTTCACTTCGACACCAAAATCAACTTCATTTAACATCACTTAAGTTATATTCCATTTCAAATTTCCACTTACATTTGCTTTCACTATACAACTTAAGTTATATTCCTTTTAAACATTATTTGTTTAGCTTAACTTAAATTTCCACTTATAAATCCAATTCAGATTTTGTTTTTCTTAACAAAATTGTTTAACCATTTTAACATTTGGTTTCACTTACATTTTCTCACTCTATAAGTTACACAACTTATTTATTTAACTTCCAAATCATATTAAATAATCACCTATCAAATCCAATTCAATTTATTTAACCTTCCTTTAGTTAAATTCACATCATATATTTTATTATGCTAACTCAATTTCATTTCAACTTTACCAAAGCTAAAATCTTTATTTCATATGATAAGTCTAAAACTCGTTTCACTTATATTTATCAATTTCAATTTGGATTTTAATTTAAATTTGTTTATCACAACAAAACTTCAATTTCCAATTTACTATGGTAGCAAATCCATCACACAGAAACTCGAAAATGATACTGATGATGCTGCAGTCATCACCCTTATTATTTCCCAGCAACAGTAGTGAATCCAGTGCTTAATATTCTTTTAAAATTTCCTTTTATTTATAAATCACATTTATAAATCTTTTTCTCATATAATTTCACTATTTAACTTTTAATTTTGAAAAATAACTTCCAAAATAAACATGATTCAAAATTTTCAAATTCATAGTTCAAATTCATTTTTATTTACAACTCATAATTATAAATATATTCATAAAGTTTCACTTCTTATATATAAGATTATTTCACAACTGCAAATCATATTAATTATAATTCTATACTTATACAATTGTTGCTTTTATTTAGATTACTCAAACAAATTTTATTAACTTATATATTTTCTTACATTTTCAACAACCAACAATTCAATTTTATATACACTTTAATAATTTCTGAAAAATTATTTCCTTTATATACAAAATATAATCGAGGTAAAATTATTTCATTTACCCAATTTAAAATGATACTGTGTTGGTTCATCTTGTTTAAAAGTTTAGAAACCCCTATCGATTATAATTAGCTAAACTGCACCGACCAGAATCCATAAACAATCAACCGATAAGTCAACACAATACAAAACAATTTCATATTCACTAACAAATACGCGCTCATATATATTATTACACTCACACTCATTCTAGAGTACTACTGACTCTATCTCTAATGAGTAACACCCAACGGAGCCAAGGTTATCGCTTAACCATATGCTCTAATACCATATGTAACGCTCCGGGGATTTTCGACTTCCGAAAATCGACATTAATACGACCACTGTATCAACTGTCGAGCAATCGAATGCTGGAAAACTGAATTGTTATGGTTAAAAAGAAGAGGTAGAAGAAGACAGAAAGAAAGAAAGAAGAAACAACAGAAAAAATATCAGAATCTCACATATCGCAGCGGAACAACATATAATAGATAAATGAATAATCTTTAAATCAAGAACTATATCATTTTATACATTACATCATCAGAGTCAATATACACACAATACATCAATGGACAGTTATACAAACTTCTCCTCATACAGAATACACAACGGAATAAATAATATCATATACAAATGCTACGTCTCGCCATCTAGCTCGCCACTTGAGCTCCACAGCATCTCCTGAATCCAGAATGACCTGATAACCTGACTCTAGGCTGCCCGTGTGGAAAATGATGGGCACCCAGAGTTTAGGAAGGGAACAATAAACTCCGAGTCAGTCATGGTGACTGGTGTGAGAACTAAAACAGTTTTTATCTTTAAAACAACAACAACAAAGGAAGTAAAAGACATCCGCAATGCTTTTGGAAAATGAAACTACCATAAGGCCTCCTGCCACACACACAATGCAAACGCAGAATTGGAGGAGATTTCTCCTTATGATAGTCAAACATGCTTACTACGTAAAATCATTCGATAGTATTATTATTAGTGCATAGTGTAGAAAACATTTCGAAAGTGTAATATTAATCTTAGCCAGCATAGACATTTCGAACTATGCCTACTATAGCTACCATCTATACAGTGGTGATCACCATAAGTAAATGACAGGTTCTACAACTAATACCGTACAAGGTTTGTATTGGAAGATGGATTGCCAACAAATGGTCAGGCTAAGAAACTTCCTACTGTCAATGGGATCGCCTCTGGCGGGACGTCCCGAGAACCTAACCGGATATCTGCCAACACAAGGCCGGGTTACCTCTTACACTAGGTAACTACTACACGAATATGCCACCCCTCGGTCCTTTGGGACCTTTATCTGAGGCGCCTCAACAAAACAACAATCACACCGTAAATGAGATTGGAGTAACCACATAGGTTAAATACCAGGGCTCCATACCTGATACCACCCTTTTCCAGAAGGAAATGACATACCCTAAAGGGAGCGACCCTCATAACCTTGCCACATCATTCATGTTCCGACCATTTCCGGGTTGTGAGGTCCGAAGAAGTCTCGTCCACAAAGCTACGCTTTTTCACAAAGCCACGCATTGATCAACAAATGATCAGTAAATGACCATCAACACACAACAACACTCAGCATGTCACACTACCAAATTGGGAGTATATCACTGATAACTTTCAACTACATAACCTCTGAGCTCGTACGTCTCAGAGAAGGGTGTTAAGCTAAGAGAATAAATTCTCCGCCACCAATAGAAATGTATTTGAAAGAAATCAGCTTTATATCTCAAAATGTAATGTCAGACATGTAACCATACAAGTCTGTTCCGGGTTCGAACAGAACCGAAGGCACTTCCGAAGAAGCCCTTGCAATCCAAGTATTCGCAATCCCGATTGAACTTCCCATCACAAAGGAAATCTCTATACCGTAGCTAACGGTGCAGAGACAATAGATAGGTCATCCTATCGTTTTCACAAATACCCGGTCTTCACCACCGGTCTTCAAATGTTACCCATATCGTCGTATCACTAATTCAGAATGGGTTATATGACACAAAGGTCCTTTCCCGGCTAAACTGAATAGTGAGCACAATATTTAAAACATATGGATATAGGGATTTCAATTAAGTCACAGCTTATTACCCAAATCCTTTCCTTTAAATGGTTTAAACAAATTACCATTTTAAATCTTTAAACAAAAAGATTTACTTCATAAAGTTTACCCAGTTTCACAAAGATTCATTCATAGATTTCCAAATCAATTTCCATTTCAATTGGATTAACCCATTAAATCTTTAAATTAAGATTTAATTTATAGCTTTCAAAACTATTCACAATTCAAGTCTTTTATAATATAAAAGATACACCTTTAAAATCTTCTTTGATTTTAAAATAAAGCTTAATCATCTTCACAAAGGTCAATTCATAGTTTTTCCAAACTATTTACAATTTCATTTCAACTTGAAATGTTTCGATACAAATTGGAAATCTTTTCACTTTATGAAAGCTATTATTATTTGAAAACAGATAGTTTTCGTTTTGGGAAAAACTGGTTACAATTACACAGGTTAAAGCCATCCAAGTATAAAACTTGAATATAAATTTAAATTTCCAAAACCATATTTTTAAATGGTTAAAAACCCATATAAACACCTTTTACACTTATAAAATCTTTTAAACCAACATTCCCAATTCATTGAATTCAATTTCAAAATATTGAATTCAAAATTTAAATCAAATGATTTAAATTCCAATTTTTATTAAGTTATTTAAAATAACTCTTATTTTTGAAACTCATTTTCAAAAACTTTCAATTCCAATTCCAAAACTAATTTGGATTCAAAAATTCAATCTTTAGAATTGTCAAAAATCTGTGACTTAACCGATTTCCACATGAAATCCACATTTGTGTGTGTATGGTGTAGTCCAAGGGTTTAACACAATAGTGCAACAACATTCAACCATCACAGATCAAATATAATAATATAATTGATAAGCGGTATAAACTATAACGCTTATCTTTCATTCACAGATCACAGATATTCATATCATAGATAAACAAATTACAGATCACAAAGATAATCACATAGAGATTATAAATAATCAACACACAACATATGAAATAATTTCAAATGTTTGAGGAATCCAGTTGGATCCCTCCAACCTGTTTCCCTGCATCCACAGATGTTAGCACAATACCAATTCCACTTCGAGGTGGAATATCGCGGTATATGAGATTTATAAAATACTATCCGTTATTATGCGCTGCAATAGGGTCTCATCCGCTATATAATGCGGGAAATCAACTCCAAATACATATATAATACCAATTCCACTTCAAAGTGGAATATCGCGGTATATGTTTTTAATATAATAACCTCCACTTATTATGCGGCGTATATGGTCTATTTCAGCACAATAGATAACAACCATCATTCAATTCACACAATCAAGCAATTTTAAATCTAATTATTTAAAATTTAAATCGAAACAATTTCGATTGAGTAGAAGTTCTCACCTTGAGTTTAAAACGCTGAGCGTTCCAATTTTCAAATTAAATCGAGTGCCTTCGATTAAATCTAAAAATTTCACGAGCTTTAATCACCTCCCGGTCTGCTGCAGCGCGTAGATCGCGTCGCCGTGATTCCGGCGCCACCAATATTGTCGAATTCTGATAATATATGCAGAAGTTACGTTATTTTAAACATTACACAATTTAATATATAAATTAATTTCAATTTTATTTTATATTTTAAACTCAGCTTCATCTCGGCCGTTCATTTTTGCAACATCAGATCGTGGCCCTACTTCCTTTCTTCTCCAACATCGTTCCCAGGCATCACGTTCGAACCCATTGCCGTAGATTAGGGTTAGAAATTGCGACCACCACGATGAACTCGAACACGATCAGAAGATGCCGTTCGAAGCGCCACCTCCACCTCTAACTCCGGCTATGAGCACGTGAAGCTCGGCCCTCCCCTCGTCTTGAAAAACGTGCACGACTCGATGACGAACGCGGTCAATTTTTGGCGTCCACGACGAACTCCAGGCAATCTCCGCCGTTGGATGTGAAGTACTCGGCGTGCTGAACGTTTCTCTAGTTGAAGGTTTTTGAAATTATCGAGTGGATGGAAGGAAAATCGAGGAAGAAGTGGGGAGCACACCGGCCATTGAATGTTTGAACTGGCGGCTACAACCCTAGCTAGGGTTTTGATGCAAAATGTGAAAAACAAGTCCTTTTATAGAAAATTTGACGAAACACTATTTATCCGAGATTTTCCGAACTCCAAACGAAGCGTGCCAGCTGACGTTTCTAAGGTTTTACCCACGTTCCCAACACAATGGAACGTGTTTCGGGAGCTAATTCGGTCATATGTGCGAGTTACGGAAATAAACGATAAAATTTAAATTAAATCGATTAAAATGATTTCTATGCGTTTTGGCTCGCCCCAGACAAACCGTAAATCTGATTAACACGAAATTTGAAACCTTACAATAATATAACATTACGGATCCAATGAAACTAGTTTCGTCGAAATCCGAGACTGTTATAAAAATGACCATTTTTAGTCGTCAATTAAATATTAAAATATTCAATTTTCACAAATTAACTTTTAATTCAATTTTAAAAGTTCTATAACATCATTCTAACTCCAATATGATTTAATATAACTTTATACATCATTTTTAATTACATTTGATCCAATTTCCAATTATTTCTGGAATTTCAAATATTAAATTATCGATTTAATTATCCAATTAAATCACTATATTCGAAATTAAATTTATTCGACTTACAAATCTTACTTGTTAATATTTAAAATCAATTAAATATCTAAATTTCAAATGACATAAATTCTGGGTCGTTACAATATATATATATATATATATATTCTATTTGAACACAATTCGTAACATAAATGATTACATCAGAGATTTTAACCCTTAGATCACCACCTGATTTCCACCAATTGTGTCCCCATTTTATGTCCCAATAGATTTTTCTTTGTATATATTTGATGAAAAAATAAATGGCACGTAGAGAGAAAATATAGATTATGGAGAATCAGAAAACACGCACCTCTAATCAGAAACACAATTTCTTTTTCCCCTACTTTTTTTTATCAATTCTCTTTTGAAGTTTCAATTGTTGCTTTTATAATCAAAATTTTGTGTTCTTTCAATTTCTCCAGAGCTCTTTGCTCATGTACCATGGTTTGATGCTTTAGGTCCATGAGTCGACTAATTATTTTTCAATTTTGAAAACCCTAGAAATCGATTTGTTGAAGCCAAATTCTGCACCTCGATCTGAATCTAAGTTCCTGATTTTTTCGATCCATATCTTGAATCGTGCATTTTTTTCTCATATTGCGAGTTAAATTGAAAGTTGAATCGAACTGGGTGCGAGATCGTCTGAATAGTAGTCTGAATCGTACAATTTTCCTATTTTTGAAATCATTAATTATGGGTGTTAACATTATCCACCATACTTATATATATTATAGAAAACCCAAAAAAAACATTCCCCATGACAGTTCTGAAATTGTTTTCAGGACATCTCATGAGTTGCTTTGGTCTACGAGTTTCCTTGTTTTCAACAGATTATTGACAAATTTAGTGACATGGGAGATGTCTTATGACAAAAGTTGAAATCAAAATCTCTCGATCTGGGCATCAAAGAAGATATTATGTGTATATATTTATAATTATAATGGCTATTATGTAAGAGTCTTAAACACTACACTAGAATTTCAACTAAGTAATTCATCATAAGATCAAATTGGTAAACATTTCCCCCGATTGCAATTATTTGTAACCTGACGTACGTACATGATTTGCATCATCGCTCTTGCGTAGTTTTGATTTCTATATTGGATTTCTAAACACATTTCATATTTCTCAATCAATATATTTCTTTATACATTGAAGTATTTAATTAACACTTGAGTCTTTGATCTTTCATGTAATAAGATTTAATCATTTATCATACACTATTTGAATCCCGAATCTAAAAATTTTAACAATAAAAAAATATATGTAAACCTTTTGCATTTTTTCATATTGTTTCTTTATTTCCTTTTTTCTGTTTTAATTTATATTAGCCGTGCCTCTGTTTGAAGGAGAGTATAAAGTGTTTGTAAAGGTGTTTCCCAATGATTTCAATATGTGATTTAAATCTTAAATCGTAAAGCTCAAAATTTAAATCGAAATGGGATCCGAATCGTGAATCGTAGATCCGAGTGGGATTCAAATCGTAGGTTGTAGAAATAGAGTATACTTATTTGTGAAATTTTACACTCGTTTTTAATTAATGAAATAACATTTGTAAAAATAAAGTGTATTCATTAATGAAAATTCTACACTCCATTTTTGCATTATGAAAGAAGAACTCTAAACATGTTTGGTTGTCATTAGAAATTGGATATATGGTCCATAACTAAATAAATGCAACATCAAATCGCTTAGCCATATAAAAGATTAACTAAAATATTTTATGTAATGTATATATCTATAATTAAGTATGTTACACTAATATATGCACTAAATATATAAATACTTCATAAATGCCAATGTTATACAAAGCTTTCTAGTCATTAATCATCCAAATACGAAGGGAGTAACTATCAACCATACGAAGGGCAAAACTATTGGAAGTAAGACTTCGGTAGTTATCGAATAGATGAAAAGTGCTAGATTGGCCTATTCGGTAATGACTAAAATGGGTCAATCTCAAAAATTTCCCTAATTGGATCTTAACTGTCCCATGAAATCCAATATTTAACATTGGATCTAATCTGGTTGTTTCTAATAAAATTATATTTTATTTATTGTTTCATTTTATTTATTTAAAATGTAATAATTAAATATAATATGTATATAATTATGAATGTATCATTATATATATTCATGCATATGTGAGATGACATATATGTGTGATGTCTATAATATCAAACTAAAGCATGGTCAAATATATACATGTATAGATATGAGATTTATATCTACCACATATATGTATGTGTCTATATATATAAATTGCCATGATTAAATTGTTTGATATAAAATATGTTATTATATATATACATATATTTATTTATTTAATAAAATAATAAACATAATTTTATAAAATATCATATATAATTTGACCAAGTCAAGATTTTCAAGTTTTAATTTTAAATAAAATATCTAACTTTGACTTCAATAAACAAAATTTCAAATTCAAAATTTAGGTCTCAGATAATAATTCAAAGTTTTAGAATATTTTATATTTGACTAAGTAATATTATTATAAAATAAATTTATCGATTTAAATATAATGCCATTGAAAATATTTTTTTTAATTAATTTAAAAATATATAAATATTTGTATTTAAATTGAGTATAAATAAATATTATAAAAATTATGTATATATATAATTTCGGCAATATCTTTTTATAAAATGCCGAAAGCAATTACATGTATATATATATATACATACACTAACATATATTTAAAAGTACCCTCTTAATTATATATATATCTTTTGGCCTAATTGTTTTTTAATTACAGTGAGTAACTTGATTTTAAATGTCATATATATTATTTTAGATATAGATGTATACTATAATTTAAATTATTTTAATTTATAATTAGTAAAATTATATATTTCAAATTCAGAAAGTTATTTTACATACTTTAGAATGATTATATGGTCAAAACAAAATTACATATATATTTTATTTATAATATTATGTTAAAATAAATAAATACATTTAACCTACTATTAGATTAATATATTGAATTATAACTAAAGCATGGCAATCAATGTATATAAAAATGATTTGAAATAACATACAATAACAATACGTATGTAAGTTAGAATTTGCCTGATTGAGATGTAGTCGATTTTAAAAATCTCATAGATCTTATAAATCTCTAACCAAAGTTGTTGGTTTCGGCATATCATCACTTGAGTTGAGTTGTTTGATGTTTTAAGGTCGTATGGAGGACTGAATGGAGACTGACTATGATGAGGGAGGATAGATGTAAATGGAGGCCAAGGATGGGAGAAAGCAGGAACCAAAATAATTTAAGTCTGAGTTACTTATACAACGGAATAAGTGGAAATTATTTTCCACTACTCTCTCTTGCTAAGTCCAACTCCCAAGATATCTTCTTTATCCTCTTGTAGTCGACTCCTTATTTGTCCTTTAATGGACTAATAAAATACAAAACCCAATTGCAATCAAATCAATTTAAATCCAAATTAAATGTACATCGACATCGTATATTGATATGTACGTATATAACTTATATATATATATTAATTACTATTAGCACCCAGAATATTTCTAAAGACTACTCCATTTACTAAATACACCCCAAACATAAAATACAGCAATAATTAAAATTTTTTAATTATTAATTATTAATTATTTTATAAATATTATAAACTAAGTAAATCGGGTGTTATTTTGCATCTGAATGAATTCAATCATGCGGCTCACAAGCGTATGCTCAGTCCGCAATTAATAACTGAATAATTCAAATGTTAACATTCCATAGTTATTTAATAACTATGAGCACATAATCCTTTGGCGCCCCGGTAGTCATGATAAATGCACCACGTAACGTTTGGAGAGCGTTGCGAACTCCAGTCTTAATGGATGTATCGATGTCCTTTCTCGAAACACTTGACCAAAAATATTTTAAACAAAATGCTATTTTGTGTTGTGATTTATTACTCACGATTGCAACTACTTGTAATTACAATCACATAACAATTTATTTAAGGACTTTCTTATCTGTATATTTTTAACAAATTAGTTTATATCACAATATAACAAATCATATAAAAGAAATAAAACACCTTTTATTTTGAGTGAGATTTATCAATTATCACAGAGTTAGATTATTTATAATAAAGTACATAATTATAGATTTAGATAATCCACCCTTAGTATCAAGATAAATCCTCTTCGCGGTCTCAGTTAACTTAGTGTAGGAGGAAAACATCGGTTCCGTCTTTTGTCGCTTCGATCATCCAAAGTCATCGTTAGCTTTTCTTTATTCTTTTATCTTTTACAGATCTTGCTTTAGATGGTCCTCCATCCTCCATAATGTTAACTACACCGCTCTCAGCTTCTGTATCCTCTTGGCATAAATATCCCTCAACTTGATAGTAAAAGTCTGCGAGATCCATTGGTGGATCTCTTTCCAATGCTTTTTTAAAATCAATCTTATTAGCGACTACAGAAACCATCCCCATCAGTACTATCAACAAATATGGTTTCTAAAATGTAACGGCTATGCGTTAAGTATAATCAAGTAAATCTGCAAAGCTCATTCTCTCTGCTTTACACTTGAAAGTGTCAGTACATTCCTTGGTTAAACTATATGAACTCTGAATTGGCTCATAAAATTTTCCACTAACTCGGTTCATGTACCAATGATGGACCAATTATCCAGTTGGTTAAACCACATTGTAGCCAAATCAGTCAAGTATAATGGGAGCATCGTCCCATCACCTCCTCCGAAACTGCTAACACTCTCATACGTTGGATGTATATCATTTAGTGAATAATTGGTTCCATCCTTCCATCATACGACTCCAAAATAGGTAACTTGAAATCTGATGGATTCCTAGCATATTGGGTGTTTAGGGTGAAATTGTTTCTGTTCACATGCTCCAAACTTCGATCCATAACTTCTCCTCGAAGTACATGTCTTACCATCTCAGCTAAGTGATCAGCTAGATTTAGCTGAAATCACTTCGCAAGCCTTTGATTCAATTCTTCTTCATGCCCCCATTCCTACGAGGAACTTTAAGTTCTAATCCTTGCGGTTGCAAGTGTGCATTCTGATCTTGATTTCAAGGCTCGACATCATCCATCCGACGCACCCTTCCATGCTCGACATTCAGATCGACCATGCTCCCTTGTCCAACTAAACATGTTGTTACCGACTAGTCTGGACCTCTTGGTACCGACTTGTTGGCGTGCTAGGGGATGGTTCCAGCTTGTTTTGTTTCATTTCCTTGTCTATCTATTCTGCCTTCTAGCCTCTGGTTCTGATTTTCAACAACTCTAGCTACACTTTATTATTCCATCCTTCGGAAGAATCCATTTATCATCTTTTCTTATCAAGTTATCAATCTATCTTGCAAATTCGTCATCATCCCATCCATCTTCTCTCTAGTCACATAGATGACATGTGGATTTGAATTAGCGGACACCTTCTACCTGCCTCCTGCTCCGGTTGACTTGGTCCAACAATGGCTCTTATAGTATGCCTCTTCATTTTTTCTAATATAAGATCTAAGTTCGTCTTATTGGAAGCACAAAAACGTTGCCAAAAAAATCGGCATAAGACCTTAATATCACTAAAAATGAATTAAACAAATATTAAATAGAAGAAACCAAAAGAGAATGAAGAAGAGACATGAGATTTTTATAGTGATTTGGTGAAGTCTTCAGCCTATGTCCACTCAGTTAGTTTTATTTATGAATTCTCCTTAGAATACACAATTTACAATCAAAACTAAGTTACAATCTAATCTATCTTTGTTTTTAACGATCCGCATTTTCAACCCCAAAATGTCGATAGTATACATCCACGTTATTCTTATGTCAAGCATCCAAGTGCTAGAAAGACAATTGTTACGATAAAATAAAAAGAAAACGAAACAGAATAAGAAAGAATGGACACAATATCAGAATCTCACAATGAAACGATAACAAATAATATCAAAAGACGGTACAAAATGTCACTCAATGATACATAGCATTTCAGAGTAACAATCCTTAATACTATCATCAACCTGGACAGTTATAACAACATGTCCTCACAACTACTGATACATACATAATAGTAATGCTGCGGAAATAAAAATGCTGTGGTAGGTGATACATCTAGCTCGTCTTCTCGAGCTCCAGTGAACATCAACTAAAACCTACCTTTCTCAAACTACTCAAAAGAGAGCATGAGGAATTCATGGGAAAAAAACCACACGTCAGCCATAAGTCTGGTATGAGAAAGTCAAGAAATATGTAGATAGTATATAACAGTACTTTTGAGACCGCATGGAATGCCATATCGGTTATCCCCTCAAAAGAATCTAATAAGTACATACGGTGATATAATAGATAATATCTAAGGTGTAGAATATAAATCAGATAAATAACTGCGATGCTTATATTGATCATACTACAACAATATTGAGGTACAATCAAAACCGCTAAGATGCGTTCGCATAATGGATTTTCTACAGAGATTTCTTCGATCCAACCGAATCCGAACTCCATGACTGGCCCATCGCCTAAACACTTTCGTGAACCATATGGAACCAAGTATCAATAACTCCCGCATGGAACATATCGATAAGCATGCTCTAGATATGGAGGTTATATACCCTCATAAGTTAGCTAAAACCAAGATTGTGCGTCCTACTCTGTCTTTAGTCATTTCCAATGTCGAAGTCACGTTTGGCCTCTTTCACATGAGTCTTCACCACTCAAACAGAACACGAATCCCCAAATGGATTCCAATATCTCAAACAGACCAAGAATTTCTACATGGATTCAAGCATCTCGAACAGATCTTAAATCACCATATATATTCTAGCATAAGTCTTCCGACGAAAGCTAACACTGACCTCTCTATTGGACTTAACCTCGGAATGGACAGTTCAACTCTATAACATTCTACTTGACAACTGCTTCCACAACATAGAACCCATGTACTAGTTCTGAAGTGGTATGAGTAAAGCACTTATCGATCCCGATCTCTTCAAAACTAATTCGATGAATTTACGGTCAAGTTCGATAGTCGACTAGTCGACTATCAGGTTCAAAATAAACGATTGCATATGAAAACCGAGTCTCGTATACTTATATCTTTCCGATCTATTCGTCTCACACTATCCCTTGACCAAGAGTGAAGCCGGTAGGTTAGAGCACTATTGCTACTAAACTCTACTCGAACATCAGTCTTAATTCTCACAGATTGAAAGGCCTACTTCAACGGCTTTTAGTGATAAGTATACGACTAAATACTTTCAATAAACGAATAAACACACAAAACATGATCAAGTCACGCAAAGCAGGATTAAGTCACATAAGCGACTTATAATCCCCTTTTTAATTAATTAATGCTTTTATTAATTAAAACCTCTTTTATTAGTAAAAACTTATTTTATCTAATAAAACTCCATTTATCGATTTCTACTATTTATTTGTACTCTTTGAATAATTCAAAAAATATTCATATACTTATCTCAAATGTATAAGTATATTCACAAACCTTAACAAGATTTCTTATTTAAACCTTTACTTTTTTTTATCTTTTTCCAAAAGATTCCATACTTACAATTTCCTTTAAAATATCCGTTTTAAGAATCCAAGTACTTTCACAAATCCATTCAAAAATGTTTAGGACTAATGTTACATAAACTTTGTCACCACAAAACCAAAAACATTTCACTTATGCTTATCTTTAAAACATTCTTTAAAGATCTATTTATATTCATAAGTATAATAAAAAAAGTTAAAGACGGATGTTATTAACACATTGTTACAACAAACCCAAAACCATTCCATACTTCTATTATCTTTAAAACAATTTTTTTAAAGATCTAAGCTAATATTTGGTTAAGTTCGATAGTCGACTAATCGATGATCTAGTTAGAAACGATCGCTTATAGAAATCAAAGTTCGTATATTTAACACGTTTATGACATTCCAAATTATACTACCCCTCAATCAAGAGTGGAGCTAGGTAAGTTAGAGCACTTATTGCATATCAAAGCCTTGCCTAGACACTTCATTCTTGACTCTCATAGATAGATAAGTCTACCTCGTTGGCTTTTACTGTTAAGTATAATATTAATGACTTTCACGAACGATTAAATAAACAACATGATTAACACGTTTATGACATTCCCGACTTAACTATTCCACATTAAAGAGTGAAGCTGGTAGGTTAGAGCTTAATTGCTTCTATCCATACTCGAACATCAATCTTAACTCTCACAAATAAATAAGTCTAATTCATCGACTTTTAGTATTAAGCATAGTTAATTACTTTTTCGAGACTTACATATACACTTTAAAAATACTTATAAATAGGTTTTAAATATCTAGGTAAAATATTACCTGAAAATAACTAATTTATTATTTGATAAAAATAAATAAAAACATGACTTATATTATAAAACCTCTTTACTTTCAAAATTCAATAAATAAATATTAAAAATATATTTAAACTTCAAACCAACTTTAAAATACTAAAAAATATGTTATAAAACAACCCCTAAAAAAATTAGGGAAAATACCAAATTTAAATATCATTTTTAAACGCTTAAAACCATAAACGACTTACTCCAGCATTTATAAATGATGTTAAAAGTCTTTGATAAAGAATAACATAGAAAAGCACAATCTTTGCGACCGGTTTTAGTCACTTTAATAAATGATTTAAGACTTTAAATTTTTACAGTAAGTTACTACCCATAGGATACTTAAAAATTGTGGAATGAAACCTTTAAGGATATCTTCTGAATTAATTAGAAAAATTCCAAAAACAAGATATTTACTAAAATGTTTGTTTAACGACATTTTTACTCCAACTTTAGCCATTTTGTTTAACCAGTTCAAAAACCTTTAAATTCTATTTTTTTAATAATAAGTACACCTATACTACTTATTAAATATACAAGGAAACCCTTAAGGATATCTTTCCATTTAATTACAAAAATTCCTAAAAATAGGACATTTCGTAGTGCTCATATAGCGAGCTTCTTCTCGCCATAACATTTTGCAACTTTGTTTCACAAGTTAATGGATTATTTAAACTTCCATATTTTTCTAGTAATAATTACACTTATATTACTTATTAAAAGTTCAAAGAAGCCCCTATGATTTCTCTCAAAGTTGACTTTAAATATCGCTGAACACAAAGCATTTTCAAAGTGCATCCTTAGCGACCTTTCCACTTCTAACTTTAACAATTTGGTTCCACAATTTCTATAACTTTCCAAACCATTTCTTTACTATTCCATACACCAAAATGTGTGTAGAGAATAGCCAAATCAATTAGAGAACAACCAAATCAAATTATCCCTAGTTAAGTTCATAAATATTCAACTTACACAAGTTAAAGTTAAGTGATATCGAAGTACACGTATAGTGACTATTCTCGCTTCAAACACTTTCAAACATACTTCAATTCAACACAGAAGCCAATCAAACATGTAAACAAAAACTCTAGACCATGCAACATGTTATAAAAGGTAATAGAAGTGATGTTATATAATATAAGGTTGTCATTTGCTTTCAACAGCAAGTGAGGTAAAAAGTTTAAGACTTTAATTAGTTAATGTCACTTTAACTTTATATTACAAGAACACAACATATGTCACACAATATGTAATCATTCCATGGTGAATAAACTCACAAAGTCCATGCTAAAACGATGAAAAAGCATCCAAAAACCAAGAACCACTTCCTACCATCTTCGAACATATATAGATCCAGCCTTTAGCACATCCAAGCCAAGCCAAGCCTCCCCCTCACCATCCATGCTCACAGCCTCATATGGAAACCCCATCTCCTCTTTCCTTCTTCCACTTTTGACTTTAGATCTAAGCTTGCTAAGGTGTTGGTGAAAGTTTTGAGAAGATTTGAACAAATTAGAGAAAGATTAATAAAGAACAAAGTAGGCTAGTGCTAATCCACTTCCACCATTTTTATTCTTTTGTTATTTTCAAGCTTTTGTGAATTAATGAATGAATACCCAACCCTAAGCCCCTCCTTTTGCTATCTAAAGATCGCTCCATTTGATGATAAGATACGACAAACTTACTCCTATAATGATATGCTTAAAATTAATATAGGAATCATAGAAGGAAAAAACAAAAATAAATTAAGAAAAGAAGCTTATACAAAACTAGATAGAGTAGAATTAGAGGTGGTACTGTGAAAAGATGAGAAAATTATTCTTAAGAAGAATTATGTAAAGCACAAGAATCTAATGAAAATTTGACATCTCAAATTTAAGCTTTGTAAGAAGAACTAAAAATCTACCAAGATGAGAATGTTAAATTTCAAAGATAATTGTAATTTACCATCATCTTTTGATATATCTAAAAATCCAGTTATTGCTTTAGAATCTAAGATTAATGATTTATCATAAAATATTTCAATATTTAATAACGGCAACGAGAGTTTAACAAATTTGATAAATATCTTAAAACTTGACTTTAATAAAATTGGTTTAGGATTTAAAACTTCTAAAATTAGTAACCCTGGTTCTAAAAATAAACATGCATCTTCATATACAAATTTTAGAACACCTAAAGTTATTAAAAGTCAAATGAAATCAAAAAATTCTATGACTATTAGTATTTGGGTTTCCAAAATCAATAATAAACTTATTAGTAAAATATATAAATAATTTTATTTCTGAAGTACATTTAAGTTCAAATTACGTTTTCAAAGGTTCAACCAAACCTTCTTGGGAATGGTTACCGAAAATCTAATCCTCGGATCTTAACGTAGGAATTAGGTACCTGTACATATTTCTTATTTTTTTGTTGGTACACCATATATATCGAGTAGGAGAAGGATTCTAAATTTTCTTGATGTAAATGGAAATGGAACAACAAAATGGAGAAAAATAAGAAAATTTCGTAATCTTTTCTTTGAATACATAATATGGTTTTATAACAAAAATATTATTTTTGAAAGATATTATTTATTTTTGACAAGGATTTGGAAAAGATGATTACATAGATATTTTGACGAAAATTGAGATATTTATACTCTCAAAATCACTTGTCAAAAATAAAAGATTTATTTTATAAGAAATTTTTATTTATAGGTATAAGTGCTAAAAAAATTGCCCAATAAATGTTTTGGTGATAAAAATATTTTTTTATAATGTTTAATTAGCGTTTTCACTTTGAAACTTTATATGGGGACTTTTATGGATAAGAATTTATTTTTTAAACCAATCTTGCGAATAAATAAGTTAATATAAGGCTATCAATGCTTTCATATAAAAACCATTGATTAAATACTGTGTATTAACTAAGAGATCTTTTATTTTTGGAGTACAATATATAGCACTTTTTCAAAAGTGTTTCTCAAAGACTTTTATGATTTATGTCATATTACTCTCTTTCATACTTTTCTTTTTCTCTTTTATATTATTTTTTGTTGATGACAATGGGGGAAAACACTAGGGCATACCAATAGGGAGTAAAATAAAATTTAGCAAAATAAAAACCTATATATATATATCTTTATATACATGTATAGTTGTCATCATCAAAAAGGAGAGAATGTTAGAACCTTCACTTCTGGTTTTGAAGTAACAACTATAAATTTCAAATATATTGTACAAGTTAATTCTTGCAAGAACAATAATCTCTTAAGGCTATGATGAACCACTTCGACAAAGTGCTCGAAGAATGAAAGATCAAGTAAGGCAGAGTAGTCATGAGTCATAAGTCTAAGAAAATACCGGTTCAATGTTCTTTGATGATACACACATACAAATATTTTTAATCAAGTTTGAAATGGATTTTCAACTCAAATTTTTCAGAAAGATAAATTTTCAAAATAATCAGGAGTCAGACGTTTGACTCAAAAATTCAAACGTCTGAATCAAGCTAAAAACCTTTATGGAAATTGACTGGATGTTTGAGGAATATAATCAGACATTTGAGTAAGTTTTATAAAGTTTTTTATATGTCCAGATGTCTTAACCATTAGCCTGAATTTGGATGAAAAGAATGTATTCTTTTCTAGATAGTGTTCAAACATCTAAGAGTTTTCAGTCAGACATCTAAGATGTTTTTAACATGTTTTTTTAATAAAAATACCAAACATCAGAGTTGCCAAGTTAGACGTCTGAGAAACTAGAAATGACTATATTTTGAACGAAGTGTTTTAATGGTGAAAGGTTGCTTCATTATTAAGAGATGCATGTGTTTAGTAGACATAACTCTCAAGGTAACCTTTCTAACATTATAAATAAAGATCAGATCCAGAGTTTTGATTAACAGAAAAACTTGCTCTCTAATTTTTAATTTCAACTATTTTTCATCAAATCAAAAGCCTTCCAAAACTATTTCCTGCTTCCTATAATTTGCACATTCAATTCACTATCATCAAAGGATATTATAGGAAGGATGTACTAAAAAGAGACTTATCCATGCTTTTAAGAACACATATCAAAGTCAGATTTTACTCTATTTTAGTGAAATCCTATTAGTGATCTTTAGACAAGGTGTTAAAGTCCCATTCGGTTGTTCATGCGATCTTGTAAAACCATGTTCATTTGGAAGAAGTAAGGATTGTTTAGCGAAATTTTAGAAGGTGTTTGGGACTGGATGTGGGATGGAAAGTCCGAATAAGTGTAAAAATCATTGGTGCAATCACTTATTTACTGCTTATTTAGCTTGCTTATATTATTAGCTTAAGTTATATTTTGCCATATTATATATCATTCCACGTTCCATATATAAGTCACATCACCATGACGAATTTCAATAACAAATTACAAGAACATTATTCAAAGTTCTTATTCAATACTTGGAGACCAAAGAAAAGGATTTGTAAACTCCAAGATTTGGAATGTAATGGGCCCTAGAGACTTGGAAAGGCAGTTCTGTCCCCCGAGTGTATTTATCGAGATGAACGTCCTTACTTTTATTTTACATAAACATTGCACAAACACCCATATCAATGACCAGAAGGCATAACTAGAAAAACTATTAAAGATTGAAAAAAATCCAAAAGTTCTAGAGGGGTTTATAGTGATGATCGTGTAACCAAAACCCAGTTCTTTTAACATAGGCAATTTCTAGCCTTTCACCCCTAGTTCAAGAGAAAACCCAAGTGTTCTTGCACTGTACCTTTGGGATCATCAGTGATGAGCTTCGTATGATGTGATAGAATTAGGGGTATGCCTTAGGTATAATTATGTAATTTGTTGCATATATCTGCCTCGATAACCAATATTGTTCATAATAAAGGTATTTGATTTCTAATATAAACTTTGTTACATAGTGATATAATTAATTAAGAAATTGATTTAAGGTATATTGGTTAGAAAATCCTTAAATAATATGTTATGTGATAGTAGTCATAAACTGCTGTAATCATGAGAAATTTATCCCATCGTATAATAATATATTGTTTTAAAAATTCATGGTCAAGATGTTTGGAGAAATGATATCGGTATATCCGTTGAGATTAGAGTAAGTAATGCTCTACTAATGTTGGATGGTGTATTGCTCGTGGGTTTAGGAGCATAGAAGGGGTACATACTGATAGTTATTGGAAAACTATGGAGTGACTCGAACGAGAGTTTCCTGTTGGTTAGTAGCGACTGGGTCAAATAAGAAATCTCGAGTGACAATAATACATAGCTCTCTCGACTTGAGAATTTTATTGAACTTCAATGTGGAAATTTCATTTTAATTATAGTTAAATCATGACATGATGTCCATCGAACGAATATAGTTGGGTCTGAGTTGAAGCATTGGAAGTGAAACACTACTTGATAAAGAATTTGTCTCCTCGGTTGTACAATGTTAGTATCACAATCAATAACTGTCCACTCTAGGTCAAAATCTCTGGCTAAAGTAGTTTGGTTAATAATAAAGGTTAGTATTAAACCAAGGACTTTGTTTATGGACTAACCAAGTTGAATGTGGTAGACATTGCAATTTTGACCAAGACCAAATGCCCAAGTATTAAAGTGATATCGTGTCGACGAAGAGAATTGGTGTAAATAATTATTACTAAAGGTACCGCTTGAAATTTGTAAAATTAGATTTTACCGATGATATTTTGTAAATGATGAACGTAGTCAAAATGTCACACCACTAGCTAAGGTGATGTGTGAACATTAGTATTTAAATTGTTTAAATATTAATCGCTTGGCTAAATTCACACCCATGAGTCGCACAATCGAATTTATTCGGTCTTTGAAACACCACTTGAATTAATTGATTTATAATAATTATAAATAAACTAATTAAATTTATATTTATGAAATATTAATTATTACTGTATTTATGTACAAGGTGTATTTAGTAAAATGGGGTTGCCTTTGGAAATGTTTGGGGTGCTATTAGTAATTTATTAAATGTGCGTATAAAAGTGGTATATGTCAGTAGATATACAATACTGATAAGAATTTAAATTGGATTTAAATTATACAATTTATTGATGGGTTTAAATGGGTTTTGGTCCATTTAAGGGCCATGGTATAGTCGATAAAATAAGAAGGGAAGAGTAGGCCAATCGTTGACTTGGTACAGAAGAGTATTGGGCAAGATATTTTTTGTCAAACTCTTACTATAAAGTGAACCAAGGCTTCATAGTTTTGGATCCTTTTTGCCTCCTCCCTCTTCACCCATTAGGTCATAAATATCTACCCTCTCCATCTCCAATTTTCACTTTACTCACATCTAAATAATTAAATTATATTAAGTCTGGTGTTGTACGCCTATATCTTGTAAAGAAGGATGCAGATCCGAGAGATCCAAGAAGTCTGCTTAGGTCGAAGTGCGAATCAAAGGGAACTTATATCTAGGTATATTTTGTTTACATTATATGATATTGATTACATGATTATAGGTAGATATATAACCACTTTTATATATGTCGCCACTTTTATATATGTCATTAGCAGAATCCATTAATTTATTGTGTTATTATTTAATTATTTATACTGTTTGTAAATTAAATCCAATACATATTTCCATACATATAAATTATTAATATATATATATATATATTTGTAAAATAATTTTATCCTAATAATTTATGTATACACAAAATAAATTTTTTAATGTAAAATATAATTTTATTTATTCAAAACATAGTTTATATATTTACTTACTTACATAAACATTAAATTTAAACAAATAATATTTTTATATAAAAAATCTTTCACTAATACAAAAAGAATTTTATTCAATCAAAATAAATATATTCATATTACAATCAAGCTATTTTTTTGAAAATAAATATATTTGTATTAAAATAAAAGTTGTATATATGTATATATATATATGTATTATTTTGTCTTTGGAAAAAAATTTATGCCAAAATATTATTTTGTAAATAAATAAATAAATAAATAAATATATATATTTAATATTTAATTTATCAAATGTTTAAAAAATACAATTACATCAATTAATTATTAATAATAATATTGTCAACATTATATATTTATTATTTTATATGATAATATAAATATTAAATTACAATATATCTAGTTAGCTTTAAAATTAGATCTTTGTTTTTATTTTGAATTTAAATTTGTTTTGTTATTTCAAGTTAGATATTTATTTAAAATTCAAGTTTTGAAATAAATATACTTAGTCAGAATATAAATCTTAAACTACAAAGTATATAGTTAGGTTTGAAATCGAATCTCACATTTTATTTGGAATTTTTTTTTACTATTTCATGTTAGATATTTGTTTAAAATTAAGGTTTTGAAATAAATATACTTAGTTAAAATCAACATAATATTTCATACGATATTTAATACATACACATAGATGTATGTATATATATATTACAATAAATAATATTTTGTCTCATATATGTATACTTTTTAAATAAAATATTATATTTGGCTAGTGATAAATATATACAGTGCCAAATATATATATATATATATATATATATATATTTCTAGTAGATGTAAATCCTCGCATCTATCTATATATGTTTATACCCATATACACCCTATAATATGTTGCACGTGCATGCCTTACACACATTAGTACATACTAATATACTTATGAACTATATACTTTAATTAAATACATTAATTAAATAAAATCATAAAATTTATAAAAAAACATGATATTATTAAAATTTATTAGATTATATCTAATTCTTCCTTTAGACATCATAGGTCCAAAAGTTCCAAAGATAGGAAAAAAATTGAAATCTACCATATTACCCACTACGACCCGACCCGATTCCTTCAATGGTATCAGAGCCTAATAGCTTATGTGATTTAAATTATCGGTATTAAGGCTAACTTATAAAAGTTAACTCATTTATTAGGGCGTCTAAAAAGATGGCGTCCAAGGTTGGGTTTGGGTAATCAAGTACGCTATCCTACTTGGCTACTGGCCTGACCTGAAGGAAGAAGTAAGCCCAAAGACTATCCCAATTATAAATGTAACAACCTAGAATTTTAGACATTTGAAACTGAAATATTTAATAAATTTTATATTTAAATAACAGCTTTATAAGCCAAACAGCTTAAATTTCAAATTAGTGATATATTTGATAGTAAACTTAATATTGGATTTTGTTTAAATAATCGAGTCTTGGATTTAATATGAAAAAAATGATTTTGAAATCTTAATTAATTTCAGTTGAATAAGAATGGGAAAATAAACTTTTAAATTTAGATTTAAAGGTGATTAATTTGGTTTTAATAATAATTTGTTTTAATTAACGTGTGAAAATAGCCTTCCGGGACACTGTCTCGCATTTTGACAAAACAAGCGCCATTAGATACATAATAGTAATTTGTTATATGTTAATGAATTTCATGGTGATCGGACGTATCATTTGTCGTGCAAGTTTAAAACGCGTAGAAATTAATCTTGAGAATTAAATATAATATAATCCGATTTTTGAAAAGCTAACTTCTGTATACTTTGGAAGTAGGTCTCCATAATAGTTCCATTGAGTTCGAAATAGAGATATTTAGTATAGAATGCTAATGAGCACTTCTCAATAGGAGTTTGAGATTTTCGAACGTGTAATATCATATTCTATTGAATATAATAATATGTAATCTCACCATACCCTTTTGCTAGCCCATACCACTTGCCACATACTCCAACTGTAACCCATGTCCCTACATGTCGTGACCATACCATTCTTCCCTGTATAACCCATGTCCATCCAGAGATAACGAGTTTGTTTTTCTCAAATTCAAAACTTCCCCTCATCCGATGATCCACGTCGATCGAAGCCTATCCAAGCCATTTTAGGCCTTGACATCTGCTTCAAAAATGTTTGCGACGTTGAGGAGAAGAAGTTCAACGGTGGAGATCATCAATGGTGGAGCTAGACGGTGGCAATGCCTAGTTGAATGGCGGATCTACTTTGGATTTTTCTGGTGAATCAGTTGCTCATGGGATGATGGAGTCTAAAAGGAAGGTGGAGAGGGAGGTCGGGGCTACAATGTGGTGAAGTTTGGTGGCTAATGCTGGACTGCGGAGGCGACAGTTTCGAGATGAACATGGCCGTCTTCTTGGGTTCTCTGGCTAGATTTAGGCGATGGCAGGGGTCGGGGATAATGGCGTTGGGAAGCTCGTCGTCCGGGGCTACCTAGGGCGGTGAAGTGGCAATAAATGGATGCCTCGGGCAGCGGTGAAGGGTTGGTGAAGGAGGTGGTCAAGCTTGATTTGAACGAAAGTGAAGGAGGAAGAGGGATTTAGTTTTATTCAGAGTAACTAGTTTGTTAACGAAGGATTACTGGAATATTTATATTAATTTAATTATAAAATTCGGTAAAATCAATATCTTGTTCATTCTACGTCTAAATTGAGCGCGTCGAGTTGCGTTGTATTCGTATCAGCGAATACTATGTTTTGGAATTGAATTGGTTACAATTGGAGCTAGATGAATTTTAACACTGAATTCGAATGTCGTTCGGATTCAGATTAAAGCAGAACGCCTTGGCGACAATAGGAATTTCGGTGAGTTAAACTCACCTTTTTGGTTAATTAGTAATGTTATATAACCGATAAAAATTATTGATTGGATGATTTACTGTTTTATCAGTTGGTTTGGATTTATTCCCGCCCCTGGAGTGATGACCTTTATATATATACATACCTAGTAGCGGATGACCCATAATATATGATTATATACTACATGTGAAGTAGGGGGACATGTTGGAGGAATCCAATAGGATTCCTCACCACTGTTGATTTTAATTACATATATATATACATATATATATGTTGATATATATACGAGCTGTGATGTAGGGGGACATGTTGGAGGGATCCAACGGGATTCCTTGCCATTGTTGAAATGTTTTCAATGATATTCATGTTATATGAATTTTTGAAAATCAAACCTAATTGTTGACATTATGGGATATGACATTGTTATATGATCAAACTTACACCTAATAGTAATAGGAAATCAATATCAATATTGGTCAAGCGTTGGGTAGCTATTGGCCTCAAATTAGTATTTTAAAAATACTATAAATTGCCACTTGAGTTAAAGTTGGTTTTTGAGATACGAAATGATTTTAAATCTGAAATTGGATTTCAGTAATATTTTGTTTTAAAGGATTTAATTTCTATTTTTATCCAACCTTATTATCTGTTTTTTTAAGTCATTTAGAAAAGGTTTAAAAGATTATTTATTTATATTTAATATTGTTTTAAAGATTATTTCTTTATATTTAATATTGTTTTAAAGTTATTAATCAATATTTTAATATTTTGAAAAGCTAATTATTTAAATAATAAATATGTTTTGAAATTAATAATAATGATTTATTAATAATGTTTTGGAAATTAATTATTATTATTTGTAACGATGTTAAATATTTATTTATTATTATTCTATTAATAATGTTCTGAAATTATTAATTACTATTTTTAAGATGTTTTAAAGTTAATAATAATTATTTATTTATAATATATATTATTATTAATTATTATTATATAATAGTGTTTTGAAGTAAATGATTATTATTTATTAATAAAAGTTTTTGAGATTTATAAATAGAGTTTTATAAATGATTTCAAAGATTTATAAAATAGTTTTATAAATGGTTTTTATAGATTTATAAAAGAGCTAATAATTGTTCTTAGATATTTATAAAGAGATTTTCTAAAGGGGTTTATAGATTTATAAAAGAAGTTTTATAAATAGTTTTACGGATTTACAATGAGTTTGTAGAGTATTATTAGAAATGTATAAAAAGAAGTTATACGTGATTAAAATTATAAAAGAGATTATAATTGATTTTCAGAGATTTATAAAATGGTTTTAGAGATTTACAAGGAGTTTATAAATGATTTAAAATTGAATAAAAGAAAATCTCTCCTAGTTTTTTTAAATATACTTATACCATTGAGATAAGTATATGAGTACATTTTCTAAGTTGTGAAGTGTAATGTTTGTGAATATACTTATACAGTTGAGATAAGTATATGGATATCTTTCCGAATATTGAAAATATAGGGATTTATGGGTATATCTTTGTAAAGGTATTTTTATACAAGTAACTTACAAAGTGATTTTACTTAATGAAAAGATTAATTAAAGAGGTTAGTGGTTGTTTATGTGCTTAACCAATGTTGGTTTTCCCTATAGAATTAAATCCATGATTAGATGTGTGTTTGTGGATAGTTAAATAATCGACTATCAAATATGGACTCAAAATCTAACTTTAGAAATATCCAGGAGAAACATATGAGTTATGTGGCATAGTCATCTCCAATGATACTATACCGCGCATATAAATCTCGTTTGCTCTCTTAGGATAAATGATAAGGAAATCTTTCCACTAACGGTTGGGAGGTGACCTCCACTCTTATCTTTGACTGTTATTTCCTAAAGAAACGGGGTTGAGTTTACGTGAAACTACCGAATGTTGTTTCAAAGAGATCGAGATCAGATATATTACCTAAAAACCACTTCGAACCAATATATGCGTTTGAGTGGAAGACATCTTGAAGATGATGGAATTGCAGTCTGAGCTTTTTGAAGTGCAAGGGTGCTTGCTACTAATCCTGAAGATGATTCCAAAATGCATGTAGTATAAGTAGTGCCTTTGGTTTGTTCATACCCTGAACAACTTGTATGGATGAATGCTAGCATTGCATTACTACTTGGTAGTGTTAGCATTCCAAGGGGGAATGGTATATAAAAGGTAAAACGCAACCTCAAGCCTCATTAACCAGGAATGATTAAAATATAGGAGATGCAGCAGGGCTAAGTGAGTCTCTCCCATTAGGGTATAATCATACCTATCTAGAGTCAATATTATCTCTCATTTGTATGCTTTGGGTGTAACGACCCAGTATTTTCAACCATTCGCATCCATTATAAGTATATAGGTAGACACTCATGCCGGAGTTGAATTGCTCAAAATACTGGGTTGTAAATAAAATTTGGCAAAACTCAGAATATACAGTAAATAAATATAATCACAGATCACAGACACAGAGTAAAATAATGATAATGCAGCGGAAACAAAAGGATAGTAGTTCATGAAGCTACTAAATATATAACAGAGTTAAACAGATACAACAGAGGTCTCGAATACAATAGATGTCTCAATATAATAATCAAATACCATATCTGAATACATCACTGGATCGACGGAATAACCGAAAGCAGGATCGATAGATAGCTGGATCTCCAAGCGAAGCTCCAACTCCAAAGGTGAGTCTCCAATGCTGTATCACTCAGTCTGACCCGAGCGTAAAGCAAAACACAAAACACTCGAGTCAGGATTAACATTCTTATATAAATAAATCCAACTCAAGTGAAATATCAACTGAAATACAAGTAACTTAAAGGATGTTTGGGATAACCATCCCCTAAGGATCCGTTAAACTATTTACTATGTAGTAATATTCGCTATTATAATAGTGTCTAAATAAGTAAAGTATAATCATATCGGAAAATAGCGTTAAGGTGATGGAGAACCTTAACGCGGTCGGATCTTAAAATCATAATCGTAGTAAAGCTCGATATGGTAGGTGACACGGCACAACTAGGCAATGCCAGGGTAGATATACCAATTACGCACACGGACTGATGGATACACATAGCAGCCACTACCGTTCCACCTCGAACAACACTCCCAAATCGGAGGATGGCCATCTAGTCAAATCACAAGTAAGAGTATAATATCGAAGAAATGCGTCCGAGAAGAGGTGCTACCTCACTGGTCCGAGATCGCTCCTGTTTTAGCCACCTTATGCCAACTCACGGGAGTTGGGTCCACGTAATATACCTTAAGAACGTCGCCACCATCCTACTTCATTCTGGAATCTCCACCGCGTACACGGTTGTCAAAGTGGTTTTCGGTATCGACAGAGAGTATGTCCATATCCGATCCCGGTCTCTTTGCCAACCAATCGTTATTATAACACCGTGGTCATTTCAAAATAGTTTATATTTTAAAACCAAAATATCATTATCATTTCAAGACCCACTTTAATACGATATCATTTCACTTCAAATATATCCATTTTCAAAATCATATTACTTTTCAAAAGTTATAATGCTTTCGAAATCATAGTCTGGAAATCACAGTATTTTGGAAATCATAACACTTCCTTTTTAACAGTTAAGATATTAAAATTTCGTTATAAATAAATTAGTTTCCTCAAATTTCACAAATCGATTCAAATTAACTCGAATTCCAAAAATTTATTTTAAACAAAATCTCAAATCATCCGTTTCAACTCGATTCAGCTTCTAAATAAACCATTTCAAATTATCAATTTCAAATACGTATCTAAACCATAAAATAAGCCATTTCAATTTGAATTTATTTCAAAGCTTTAAATATTCAACATTTCAAAACTAAATTCGATAAATTTATATACATATCAGATTCACTTTACAATTGTTTCGTTTTGAAATATTTACTTAACATTTCCAAGACATTTGAATACAATTTCAATTTACAATTTTAATAAAGAAAAGATCTCATTTAAATATTTATACGTTTGAAATATCCATTTAAATCACCCTTTCAAATTTCAAGTTTGTAAAACACTTCTTTAATTTCAAATTCAATACATTTCAAATCAACTTATTTGAGTATAATTCTTAAATAAGCATAATTTCAATCAATTTCAAATCATTATAAATTCTATATTTGAAAATATAGATATTAAATAAATACTTAAACATATTATTTATCAACTTTATTAAATCAACTTTAATAAATCTTTAAAATCAATATTTATCAAAACCATATTTTTCTCTTCAAAACCATAGAAATCATTTTCAAAACGTTTATATATAGACCAACGGTGCCTGTATATAATTTTCTATCCTATGGTCAAGTGATACGGATATTTATCATTTCAATCCGCAATTTTAAACATATTCGGGTATATATCTTTTCAACCCGAAATCCCAAATTCAATTCAATGAAAATCGCTTGGGTTTATCATTTCAACCCATAACGATTTTCTCCTATTCTACAGATCGTTCGGGTATGTATCATTTCAACCCATAGTGATTCTATACTAATAGGGAACTTGCAGAGTGATAACAGATATGATAATAAAATAACAACAGTAACAGGCATATATCATCAGTATAAATAACAGATAATGGTGTCGGATGTCACAGGTGAACAGATACAGTTAATGACATATATATATAACAATGTGAACAACTAACAGCAGCATATTTCAATTGACGTTTCAATTGAAATTAAATCTAATAAATATAAGAACATTAATCGTGAGTGATTGCTCACCTTTCGAGGCTAGAGAGAACGAAAATGAGATGAGTTACGAATCCAAGCACGAGATCCAAATAAAATCAAGATTGGCATGGATTTTGGCGACAGAGCTGATAAATAGGAATGAACGAGATCGAATCAGAACAGAATTGAATCAACACATTTTAAACATAACGGTTTAACATAAACGGAAACAAAATAAATATTATATCCATATAAATCTTTCAAAAAAAATCAAAGTAAAGTTTTAAACTAATAATATATATTCAATATTTTATTACAACCAAAATCTTTTTAAAATAACATATATGTGTATCAAAACCGAAATATATATATATATATATATATATATATATATATCTCATAAAATAAAACATTTTGAATATCATAAATACTTCACACTAATAAAACAAAATCTAAAATCTATGTACAACATATTGTATAACTATCTGTATTTAGTCAATATACAGTATATACATAACTCAAATTATTATTTAACATACTTTACACAAAATAGCATTACATACATTTCAAAAATTAAGTATCCATACAGCACATACCTAAAGAGAATCCGATGTTCATAAGCAATATACATAATATATATATTACATACATACTATATAAACAGAACTCAAGTACCAAAACAGTGTAAAGGAAAATAGTGAAAGGCAGAACTAGATCTAATATAAAATTCATACATATATATTTACTGCAAAATATAAGACCAAGGACAAGGTAGCTTTCAGATAGAAAAATATATACACTACAGAGCTTACCTACACTAACTATATAAATATAAATATAAACTGTACATACTCTCACTCAACTACAACTTACTTATATAAAACTACATATTACTCTTCAAAACTATGGTAATCTTTTCAGAATATATATATATATATATATATATATATATATATATATAACATAAAACAACAGATATATATAGACCTATAAACAACAAACTCAAGGACTATATGCTAATATAGATAATACCTGTATAATATAACGCTTAAAAACAAATTTCAATTATACTATAACATATAAAATTTTCTTTTACACATAAACATCAGTTATATAGCAAACAACTTATATAAATATATATATATATATATATACACAAATACACAGAAAAAATATATATTATATAATATATACAAAATATAAACTTTTATATACTGCTAGCTTGATAGGAATGAATGTATTCGACAGCATCATATATATAAAACTTACCTTATTATATTGCACACAAACAGTATATATATAAACATATATTATAGTAACAGTTTTTTTTAAATTCCAACAGATTGAATATTATAAACAAAATCCTATTATATAATCACACCTATAAACGCTTACCTAAAACGTATATAAGAATGGAGAGGAGATAGAGCTTGGCTATGTTGTCAGAGACGTGGGGTGTAGATGGAGGTGAGTGGATCGAGTGGGTCGCGTGGTGATTGGCTTCATTCGAGCAGTAGGTGAGGGGAGACGAGAGATGAAGGCTGTGATGGTGTTTCCGATTGTGGCGGTGCCAGGCCCAACTGGGGGAAGCCAGAGGAGGCTCTCGACCTGGAGACGTGTGCTGTGAGGTACAGGTTGTGAGGCGGAGCACGGGGTGGCTGATGGGTTGCTGCCGGATCTGGAAGCGTGGTCCGGGACGTGGAGGAGTGGTGAGTGATGTACACGCGATGCATGGTGGCGAAGGGGTGGGCTTGGGAGTCGGAGGTAGGGTCGAAGGCAGATCTGCTATGGCTTCACAGGCGTACGGTGGATCGGCATGCGGAGTGCTTGTTGAGGCATCGGGTAGTGGCGCGGGTTGATGGGAAAGGTCGGCGGTGGTTGAGCAAGGGTCAGGGAAGGAATAAGGGTGAACAACAAAACAAAGAAGCATGCGAAATTTTTTGGAGAGTATGGTGGAAAGTGAAATAGTGGGGGAAATGAATGGGTTCGGGCTTCAGGACAAATATATGAGGAGAACAGAACCAAGTGGGAAAGGAGAAAGTGAATTGGCTTTAGGCAAATGAGCTGTCATCCTTGAATATCATATGTAAATGAACAGACAAGTGGACCAAGTACAAAATATGAACGGATCCTAAAATAAAGGAGAATGGGAATAGAAAAGGTCAGAGACTAAAATAAAAGGATACGGATAGCACGTTTGAATTTGAAAAGGTAAGAAAGTGGAGAGTCACAAATTTTGTACCGTTACAATGGAACGTTTTATTATTTTCGTCGCGTACCGGACCTCAAAATAAAGAAATAAATATACCGTTGAGATCAGCACGATGAGACGATCAAAACGGTATACAAATATTGGTGGTACGATCATCCGATCAAAAGTCGATAATCGGTACCGAAAATGCTGCTATTTTAACCGAATTAAGATAAACGAAGCAACAGAAGTCCAAATTTGACGAAACGAAAGATGACGTCTCACTCAGAAGATGATTTACAAATTTTCCATGTAAAAATATTTAGGTTTGGAAAACATTTTATTATCATCAATTTTAACTGATTAAATTGAAGTAAATTTACGCGCGAAATAAATTTTCATATTTTCGGACGAAAATTTACCAGTTGCTATCTTTAATTAGACGCATTCCAAATATCAAATTTAAATTTCAAAATTTTATTGTTTAAAATTTCACAAAATTTAACTAATTACGTTATTTAACAGTTAAAATTTACGGGTCGTTACATTGGGGCTCATTAATCAAGAGGTGGTCATATTCGGTACTATCCAGCAAGGGGCAGGCCGGTTTTGTGTTGACAGGGGATCCCAGCGAGGTCCTCGGTGTTATTTTATCTAGAGATGCACCATGACGAGCGGCACCCTAGTAGTCCAGTCATTGTATGGAATCCATTCTCCAATAAGCACTGTACGGACTTAGTTGTACCCAACTATGCTAAAACGTGAGATGCAAGCATTTCAGCTATATTCATACTTTACTTTGATCCCTGGACATTATTATAATATCACTGAATTTTTTATAGAAAATATTTTGGTTATCGTAAGATAAAACCCATCCGTGTTTATGTGCGGCGTGGTCTTACGAGATACCTTTAGTTTGAAATATTTTTGATAAATTTATAAATCCATTTGGGTGTGTTTTCTCACGCTGATTTACCAAACTGATCCGGGCGTTCTTTCCTTCAATGCTCGGCTCGAATCGAGCATATTTATAGATTCCTTTGGATGCATTGGAGCTCAAGAGATGAGCTGGAGGCCTAAGACGTATTACGTATTTCTTTGTGTTCCATTGTGTTGTTTGTTGGTTGTATTTGTTAGCAATTGTAAGGACAGGCTGTTATAACTGTCCAGGCAGAAATAGGTTAGTGCACTATGATTGATGTGTGTATATTATAGTTTTTTTGTATAAAGATTTGTTGTAAATTATAGATTATTCGTTCCGTTGTGAGATTCTGTATTGTTTAGTTTTCTTCTTTTCTTATGTTATATTTCCTTCTTTCATCCCTAACGATCGGGTTTTCTGGCATTTGATTGCTCAGCACGCAATACAATAGATGTATTAGTTTCAATTTTCGAGGGTCAAAAATTTCAGTTCGTTACATTTGGTATTAGAGCCAGGTTGAGCGAACACCTATGCTTTGGTAGGGATTACTCATTAAAGATATGGTCAGTAGCACCCTAGAATGAGTTTGACTGTATTATAGATATGAGCACATATTTTTTAGTGATATAAAAATGTTTTATATTATGTTAATCGATCTTTTGAGTGACTTATCGATTCTGGTCAATACGAGTAGCTAACATTATTGATAGGGATGCCTAAACACTTGACATGGCCAATTGACACAATATTGTTTTAAATTTGGTAAATGAAATAATTTTACCTAGGACTATATTTTCTATATAAAGAAATGTTTTACAAAAATTATTATAATTAATATTTTGTGCTTAGATTTAAGGAAATGGTCATATTCAGTTATTATCTTTTATTGTTAATTATTCATGCTCACCCAGTTATGAGCATAGACTATTGCAGTTGATTAGATAATCGTGCCTGACCAGTTTATGGTCATTGATTATTGTGCTAGGTTAGGAGCATCTTTATCCTTTTTACGCCATGGGTTGGGTAGATCAGTGATTGTGGAAACATTAAGAACGAACACATTGTGAATTCAGTTTCACAATTTGACTATATAGCGTTTGAAATGTTGGGTTAAAATTAAAATTTAATTTAAACAAGGTAACACTTGTGAAATAATATAAATAGAATGTATAAACATGATTTCTAGATAAAATGTGATTTAAGTTGAGGATTTGAGAACTAAAATCCCCGTTATTTATGGAAATGGATTTTCAAGGTCTTAGAAATTAATTTCCAAAGGTTTTGGACAAAAATAATAATAGTATTATCTTGAAGTATTTTTGAATAAGAATATTTTATTAAAAAGGATTTTGAAATATTTCAAACGAATGTTAAAAAGAAGATGAAAAGCACTGAACTCACCTTGATTGTTGGAAAATAATTCGATGATGACTGGAGCATCATCAATGTTTATTTTTGGGTTTCCAAATGAGGAATTGTTACCCTTGTTTTTTCCTTATAGTGGTTGTTAAAACAAGTTAGAATTAAATTCCAAGTATGCTTTGTTATACAAAAAGATATATATATATATATATATTATATGTTATTTCAAAATAGAGTTGAAAAAAATCCAGGTGTTTAATTCTGAAATTTTCAATTAAGAATTTTAAGGATGCATGTAACTTATGCATTAGAGTAGAGTGGTTTTGTATCTCTATTTGATATGTTGTTTTGTAAATTTTCATTTATTGAAAATAAAATAGTATTTCCTACAATTTTGACAGTCGGGACTTCTAGATTGTATAAAGAATTTAAGCTAAGTGTTGGAGAAAACATAAGAAAATAAGTTTTGCTAACTTATAAATTTAAGGAAAATAGCGAGTAAAAGGCAAAATTTGAATTTATTTGATATTATGTGTAAGTAAGATGCATGTATATAAAAGTAAAAGCTAGTTGATGCCTTTGGTTTCACGAGTAGAGTGGTTGCTCGACAAATAGTACATATTTATATTATTGTTTGATTTGATAATTTTGTGACCATCTACTTGGCTTTTGTTTTCTTTTGATTGATTTGGGTCGTAGTGACGATTTATAGTTGTACCGATCTAGCCGCAAAAAGAAGACGCTGTAGAAGTTTTCCATAATTTTAGAAGTTAGGAAATTTGATAACAAGTTTCAACACATTGATTTTTGAAGAATTAAATGGATTGTGGCATTTTTCTTACCTTGATAATTTCGGAGACGAAATTCTTTTAAAGGGGAAGAATGTAACGACCCAGAATTTTAGACATTTGAAACTGAAATATTTAATAAATTTTAAATATTTAAATAATAGTTTTATAATCCAAACAACTTATATTTCAAATATAGTGATTTAGTTGATAGTAAATTTAATATTGGAATTCGTTTAAATAATCGAATCTTGGATTTAATACGAATAAAAATAATTTCAAAATCTTAATAAACTTCAGTTGAATAAGAATGAGATAATAAACTTTTAAATTTAGATTTAAAGGTGATTAATTTGGTTTTAATAATAATTCGTTTTAATTATCGTGTGAAAGTAACCTTTCGGGAGATGTCTCAGATTTTGATGAAACTAGCGTCATTGGATCCGTAATAGTGAATTATTATATGTTAATGAATTTTATGGCGACGGACGTATCGTTTGGCCATGCGAGTTCAAAACGCATAGAAATTAATTTAGAGAATTAAATATAATATAATTCAATTTTGAAAAGCTAACTTATGTATACTTTGGAATTAGGTCCCGATAATAGTTCCATTGAATTCAAAATAGAGGTATTTAGTATAGAATGCCAATGAGCACGTCTCGATAGGAGTTTGAGTTGACTTCCCCCATTCGACAATCCATTGTATGGAATCCATTTTCCAATAAGCGTCATGTGGACTTAGTTGTACCCAACTATGCCGAAACATGAGATGCAACCATTTTAGCTATATTCATATTTTATTTGATCCCTAGACATTATTATAATATCACTGGTAAAATGTTTTGGTCATCGTAAGATAAAAACCCATCCGTATTATGTGCGGTGTGGTCTTACGAGATAACTTTATTTTGAAAAGAATTCGATAACTTTAAAAATCCATTGGATGTGTTTTCTTATGTTGGTTTACCGAATTCCAGGCGTTCTTCCCTTCAATGCTCGAGTCAGACCGAACATATTTACAGATTGCTTTGGATGCATTGGAGCTCAGGAGACGAACTGGAGACCCAAGACATATCTATGTATTTCTTTGTGTTCTAATGTGTTGTCTGTTGGTTGTATTTATTAGCAATTGTAAGGACATGTTGTTATAACTGTCACGGTTGAAATAGGTTAGTGTACTCTGATTGATGTATGTGTATTACAGTTTTTTCTTTATGTAAAGATTTGTTATATATTATAGATTATTCATTCCGTTGTGAGATTCTGTGTTCTTCGGTTTCTTTCGTTCTTCTATTCTATTTCCTTCTCTCACCCTTAACAATCAAGTTTTCTAGCATTCGATTACTCGGTATGCACTACAGTGGACGT
Organism: Allium fistulosum; assembly: GCA_030737815.1. Taxonomy (NCBI): domain Eukaryota; kingdom Viridiplantae; phylum Streptophyta; class Magnoliopsida; order Asparagales; family Amaryllidaceae; genus Allium; species Allium fistulosum. Next base: position 534,451,912 of record CM060901.1, on the reverse strand, counting down.
ATAGTGTCGACTTTTTAGGATCAAAAGTCTCGGTTCGTTACAATAAAGGCCCAAATTTTTTTTGAGCCTTGAATAATATTTTAAATTTAAAAGTTAAGTTTAAAGTACAAAAGAAATTTTTATAAACATCATAATATTTTTTCAAAATGACTTTAAAAATCAATTAATTAATTTCATAAAATTATTATAACTAATTGGATGAAATAAATAAAAGTTAATTAACTAAATTAGAAACACACACATATATGTATATGTATATTTATCTTAAAATATTTAAGCTAAATAATAATAAATGTTCAAAATCTATTATATTTTATTAAAATTATTTTAATTAATTAAATTAGTTAATTTTAATGAATAAGTAATATATATTTATATTACTGTATGTGTAATAGTGTGTTAATATATTCAATTTTAAAATGAATAAAATTAAATTAATTAAAGAGTTAATTAAATAAATAATTAAATCCACTAAATATGATTTAATTAGTAAAATTAAATATCATTTTATTAAATAGATTGGAACTGTAAGAAACCCAAACTAAATTTAAGGAATAAATACATACGTATAATACGTATACCGTGATTTCAGATATGACTTCAGATGCGTCTTACACTTGATCATGAGGGTATTTTATAAGAAATACAATTCCATAAGTCGATACCACTCAAATAAATATATTAAAGATTTTGAATCTTTAATATAAATGTTCTCCTTTATTATTTATATATTAATAAGTTACTTGCATACTCTCTAGTTGTTGAACTAACTCAAGCTAGAGATGTTATTAATATATTAAGTAGATGAGTTAAGATAACTATATATTTATGTTGAGCAAACTCAAGGTACATTACTATACTTAGATCGTTGTGAAATGGTAGGCACGAATGAATAAACTCTTCTGATCCATTGAGCAAAATCGAGGTCGAAATGAGATTTGGACACAGACCACGGGTTAGGAGTTGTATATGATACAATCAATAATGCATTATCCATTGCTTGTGGGCCTATGATTTGTTGAGAAAACTCAAAGTCGAAATCCCAAGACAAGAAAGTCCTAAAACTCACTATAGGAATCAAAGGGTTTTTATATTTCTCAAAATATTTTTCTTAGGGTTTTGAGAAATATAAAATTCTGGTGGGAGCCTCATTAGAAAAACGAAATGAATACATTCAACCTTTCTAATACCATAAGAATATATGCTATAAAAGTTCAAACAGTCTACTTCGTTAAATTTGTACAACTAATATAATCGATAAAATATTTATCAGTTAGAATATACAAATGAACTGAATTAAATATTGACATGGTAATATAAACTGTACACTTACCAATAAATCTTTTGGTATGTTGTCACTTCAAAACCCATGGAAGCACCTAATTACACAACAATTAATATAGTTTCACCTTGGTCACTTAGATGTTTATTTTCCCAAGACCTTTTATTTTCTTCTAGAGTTTCGAACTTTATAAGCAATACAAGAACATGGATATTTGATCCATATTCGATCACATATAAATGTTATATAGTGAACAGTTGCGAATCATAATGTATGAAACCTCGATGAAATTGGTTCAATCGAAATAAGAAATTAAAACATGATGAAATATCCTGCATTTAATATGATTGGTTGTAATAATGACCTTATTGTGTTATATGTAGCACTAGACCAAGAGCTACATGATGGGTCTAGGAATTCAATTATTGAAATGTGAGTGATCAGTCTACGTAAAGTGCAATCTATTTGATATCCTTAAATGTTAAGGATAACCAAATACACTTTTGTAAAGAGTTCGTTGCGGTCTTGTAATAAGGATTCATTTTGAATGTTTCGACCATTTGAAAGGAAAGTAGATGTACGAGAGTGGATGTAACTTTAGGCATGGTTGGAATGAAGAGAGCGAATAGTTATTTCTACTTCATGAAGGGATATCGAAAACAAGAATTGAATAAAAATAGATACTTGATATGGGATGAGAAATGCAATTTCTATTCCAAATGTATTTTCATATAGAAAATTATTTTCTATGAAAGCTATTTCTTCGAGTTCAATATATTTGATCTAAAACACTCGACTGTGAACAATTCATAGTGTATTAAATAAAATTTCATACTAAGTGGTGGAATGAAGTTTCATATCTCGTAAGCTATTATAGTAATGGCAAAAACAGTATGGGGATACCGTATAACACTTCTTGTTGGATGCATCAAGTTACGAAAATTATTTTCATGAACATACCAAATTTTGTTTATGAAATTATAACTGTTTTCGGCATTGACTAAAAATAAACAAAGTTTCATTTAATATCAATATTATGAATATTCATTATGAGATAAACCTATAATAATGGTATTTGTTTTCATAACAAAATAATGCATTTAAATATAGAAGTATCTAAAAAAATTATAATTATTTTGGAGTTATGGACTAAGCCACAGTTTTGAGAAAAATTCCTTAATCATGTGGTTATGAATCCTATGATACAGGTTAACTGTATCTCAAACTATTAAGGGCAAAGTCCCTATTCAGTGGGAGCGACATGAGAGTTGGTGAACTCTTTTGATTGATAAATATAGATATATGTAGTCAAAGATCTTACTAAAATGCAATTATTTTGTTAAATTCAAAGACAAATTTTCATAAAACTAACATTTGTATTTGATACACAAGTACCGCATTTATAATAAGTTAACTAAATATAAACGAAAGTGGAAACCATAACATGCAAACGAAATAAAAGTGTAACGACCCGTAAATTTTAATAGTTTAATAATATGTTAATTGAAATTTTGTGAAATTTTAAACAATAAAATTTGAAAATATAAATTTATTATTTGGAATACGTCTATTTTAATATAGCAACTGGTAAATTTTCTTCCGATAATATTGAAGTTTATTTTCCTGTGAAATTTTATTTCAAATCAAACCGGTTAATAACAGTGAATTTAAAAGTTTTCCGAAACCAAAATATGTCAACAGGAGAAAATTTATTCAGATCATTCTGAATCAGACTGCAAAATTCGTTTTTCCAAATTTGGACTTCTACTGCTCCGTTTATCTTAACTCTGGTAAAATAGCAGCATTTTCGGTACCGATCATCGACCTTTGATCGGGTGATCGTGCCACCAATATCTGTGTACTGTTTTGATCGTCTCGTCATGCTGATCTCTGCGGTATATTCGTTTCTGCATTTTGGAGTCCGGTACGTCATGGAAACTAGAAAACGGTCAACCATATTGGTACCCATTTGAGTCTATTGGTATTCCGTGACCATTAAATTTTCGACCGGTTAAAATTCAACGGTAATTCTCTTTTATTATTTCATAAACTCTCGTAACCGACAGTCTTTATTCCCAGGAAATTTTTTTTTTTTTTTTTCTATTGCTTTTATGTTACGTTTATGTCTCTGTCTATTTGCATTCTACCTTCTGCTTTTCAAACTTTAAATGCAACTTTAGTGCATCCTTTGCCAAGCCTTTTTCTCTTCCTCAAATTTTTCCCTGCTCCTCTTTGTTTTGCCTGTTGCCCATCGTTTCTCCCTCGTCATTTCTTTCCTCGACCACCCCAACCACTCATCTCAGCCGATCCACATCCTCCCTCTCTCCACTGAACTCATCATCTTGCCTCCCATCAGCCTCGCCAACACCATCGCCCACTGCCCCTACCTATCACCACCTACGAGCCCACAGTTCCAACCCACCATCCTTCTCCCACGCCGACTCCAGCAACAGCGATCTCCGCCCTCGTCTGCCCAGTTCTCCCCTCCCTTCGCTCACCTTGACCCCATCCCACAACACCCGCGTAGTGCTTCTCCCCTACCTTCTCCTCTGCATCGCTTTCAGCCTCGACAGCACCCTTCCTCCTTTAGTATGCTAGCAACGCATGTCCCCCTTTTTATATATATAAAGGTATTGAATGTATAATATTCATTTATTGAATAATAGTAGGTCTACATATATCTTTATACCAGAAAAAAAAATGATTTTTTACATATACTATACTTATATTTTGTTATGTGTAATCTGCTTATATAACTAAGTTTGTATATCTTATGTATTTGTGTATATATATAGGTTCTTATTTATATAAAGCTGTTTTATATATGAAAATTTTATATACGTACGTTTGATCTGATGGGTATTGTACAGGTTATATTAATTTATAAATATATAATCTGCTTGTTTATATGTGTGCACATAAGTTATACGAGTTTACATTTCATAGGGGTTTATACGAAACTTGTTGGTTGTATATGTATGGGTTTCAACATGATATACATATCATCGGTCGTGTGTAGGTAGGATATCTAGTTATATCTTACATGTAGCTTGTTTATAAAGAAAGATTACTTTTCTTCAAAAGCTTATATATATTGTACGAGTTCATATATATGCGTAGGTCTGTAAGAGTACATATAGATTGCTCTTTCATATTGATTTTATAATATATTAATAAGTTGATTTTGGAAAGGTCAGTACATATATATAGCATTGATAGTATATTAGTGTCCATATAAAAGTATGTAGATATTCTGGTCTGCATACATTGTTTACAATTTAAAAAGTTTATAACAGTTACAAGTTATATAGTATATACGTATTTGGACAATTTGATTTTTTAACCTGCTGAGTTTCCATCTATGTTATAATGGTTAAGTTGTATTGTTTTGTAATTGATTTTAAAACAAATAGGGGTGTAGGTCATACATAGGTTTCTGTATTCGCCTATATCTAACTATAATTATATAGGTGTTGTTTGTATTGCGTGCATTTTTGGGTCTGCATATCATACGGTCTGCATTACATAAGTTGGATATGCATATATAGTTGATTGCACGTATTATTTTAAAATGTGGGTTTTATTATTTGAAATGATAGTTTATATATATTGGAATAAGGCAAATTCATTTCGATTTTTAAGTATAAATTATATTGTGATTTGTAGCTTGCATATATAAGCTTATTTCTGAATTAAATGTGGATTTTGAAATATATATATTATATGGGTTTGAGAATTTAGAGTATGATTTTGGTATGTACATAGTATATTGACTTAATTTTTCTATGTGTTTAAGTTAAAGATTTGATTTTAAATATAAGTTATGTGTTTATTTAAATTTTGAGTTGTATATGAATTGTAAATAGTATATATAGCTACATATATGTTCATTTTACCATTTATCTTCTTCAATCCGGTTTTGATTTGTTCTCGTCAAATTCTGTTATCAGCTCTGTCCGTCGAATTCGTGCCAATCTAGCGTTGCTTTGGATTTCGTAGCTCATTTGATCGTCAAATCATCTCTAGCCTCGAAAGGTGAGCAATCACTCACGATTAACGTTCTTGTATTTATTAAATTTGATTTCAATTGAAACGACAATTGAAATATGATGCTGTAGTTATTTAAATTGTTATCTATGCTATTATCTGTAACTGTTCACCTGTGGGATATGACACCATATCCTGCTATTTATATTATATTGTTGATGATATATCTATGCCTGTTATATTATATATATATCTGTTATCACTTTGCAAGTTCCCTGTTAGTATAGAGATCACTATGGGTTGAAATGATACATACCCGAACGGACTTTAGAATAGGAGAAAATCGTTATGGGTTGAAATGATAGACCCGAGCGATTTTCATTTGATTGAAATTGGGATTACGGGTTGAAATGATATCTACCCGTATATATTAATTTCGGATTGAAATGATAAATATCCGTATCACTTAACCATATGATAAATACATATACAAACACCGTTGGTCCATATATATATAAATATTTTGAAATTGAATTCTATGGTTTTGGAAAGAAATATATGGTTTTAACAAATGTTGATTCTTAAAATTTTATATAAATGGTAATGATATATATATATAGATTTAATAATGATATTTAATTTAACTAAGATGGATTTAATACATATAATATGTTAAGTATAAAATTTATATCTCAAGATAGATTTTGGTAAAAATTTGAATTAAGTTAAGGTTGGGATGATAATTTGAATTTAGTAAAGAATTTTATTTAATTAAACCAATATAAATGTAACGACCCACTATTTTGGACCATTCAAATCGACAATAATCCACACATGTCTGGCTTGAATAATTCAAAATAACGGATTGTAAATAAATTTGGAGCAAATGAAATCAAATACACAGAATCACAGACACAGAACATATCAGAATAACTCGCAGCGGAATATAAAAAACCATAGTAGTTCATGAAGCTACTATAACAAACTCTCAAAACATAATACATAATATCTGCTTGAAAACATATACAATAGACATCTCAAATAAATAGAAGTTTATGAATACCAGAACTGAAATAGAACAACTGAACTGAAAGGAACAGATAACTAGACAAGCAGAATCTCCAGCGATTCCTAGCTCCAGAAAGAAATCCAAAGCTAAGCTGTAAATACTCAGGCTGACCCGAGCGTAAAGTAAAACACAAAACACTCGAGTCAGGACAATATATACTTATATAATGTAAACCAACTCAAGTGAACTGTAGTAGAAATGCACAATAACTCAAAGGATGCTTGGGATCGCCCATCCTTTAAGGATCAGTTAAACTATAAATTAAATACATCCCGTGGTTAAAATTTCAAAATGGTATTTTATACTTCGAAATCAAATATCATTTCAAAATTCAATATCCTTATAAAATCCATTTCAAAATATCAAAATATCATATTTCAAAATAATTTATATTTCGAAACAAATTACTTCATTTTAAATCATAAAAATGAAGTTAGTATATTTAATAATTAAAATTTTAAATTTCCAAAAATTTAACTTTTCAAAGTTCATTCGTTCACTTAAATTAATTAAAACCATGAAATTTCAACTTTCGCAGCATTTAGAAAATGCTACGGAAAGTCATATTTAAAATAGTTCAATTTAACAAAAGACAGCATTTAAAATTCTGTAATATGGTTACATTAGTTTCAAATAAACTTAGTTAAATTCAACCATTATAACATTTACAAAAATGCTATAATAGCCTTTAATTAAATTTAGCCATTTGGTTCATTATTATCAACTACAACATTTACAAATGTTGTATTATCATTTACATTAGAATTTAATAGCGTTTCAGAAATGCAGTTAACTAACTTCAAATATTCAGTATAATTTCACAAACAATTATATTTTTATATAAATCATTTTTTTTTACTTATAAAATCATATAATTTCACTTTTAAAACAATTATTCAAATACCCTTATATTCATGATTTTATAAAGTTAAAACTCCATTCAAAAATCAAAATTTAATAATAATTCACTTATTAAATTCCAATATTAAGTTATAAATTCATTAAATTAAATTAACTTAACACTTAAGTTTAAATTTTCAAATATAACTTAATTCCATTTTTATTTACTTAACTTAAAAATTCACTTTTAAGCCAAATTCACAAATTTCCAATTTTAGATATATTTCAAAATTTCAACTTAAATATTCATTCATTTCACATTTTAACTTTATTAAAAAAAAACATTAATATATTATAAAATCATTTAAATTCACTTTAATCCAAATTATCATGAATTTATCACATTTCATATTTAATTTAAATTCCAATTATCACCAAATTAAAATTTCCCAAAATAACTTACATTTCAAATTTTCTAATTTTACCATTAATTTATTTCACTTATAAATTTTCAGAAAATCAATAATGCTTTACAAAAATCATTTTTATTTAGTTTAAATCAAAATATTATAATATTTACATTTCTAAAATATTAAAAAAAAAAATAAAAAACATATTTTAACAACGGGTCTATATTTCATTTTCTAGCCTAGGTAAAGTGATACGGGTAATTTATCATTTCAACCCGTAATTTACAAAGATACCTGGGTTTGATCCCTTCAAACCCGCAATCCCAAGTAAATGAAAATAATTGAAAATCATTCAGGCATATCATTTCAGCCCATAATGATTTTCTCCTATTCTAAAGTCCGTTCGGGTATGTATCATTTCAACCCATAGTGATTTTAATCTAAAGGGAACTTGCAGTGTGATAAACTGATAAAAATAATAGAACAGCATAATATAACAGTAACATATAATATAATAGGTGTTTAAGCATGGGTGAACATCATAAAATCATAACATAGCAAGTGTAACATGATAATGCATTTTACAGATTCAAAAGGGGTCAATTCACTAGTTATATATGTACATATTGTCTGGTGAGAATAACTCACCTGTTAAGCTGGAGATTTGCCAACAAAGCTCACAACACAAAGATTATGAAGGCACGACAACTCTAATACAATTTGAGTGTGGAGAGAAAATCCAATGATATAGATCTTGTGTTACAACCCAAACAAAAATCAAAGCAAACCATAAATTTCAATACACTAGAAATGAAATAACTTTTAAATAAAAAGAGATACGAATGCCAAATCTTTTGCCTTGCTTTCTCTATTCTTTTGTCATGGCCTAGGGATGGTTTTGGCTCTAGTTTGAACAAGTTTGGCTCAGGTTTGGTCATGTGTATGCATGGCCTAGGTAGTAGAATATGAGGAGGAAGTTTATACAAAGGAATATGAAGAGTTTAAGGCAAAATAGGTGAGTTTTGTTCACAAAAATGGCTCGGCCATGGGCTTGTGTGGTCAGGTCAGAGGGGTATGGATCAGGTCAGTGGAAGGAAAGGTGTGTGGTGGTCTGGCCAAAGGTGGTGGAGGCGGCCTAAGGTGGTGGTGGTGGTGGAAAATGGAGTGGTGAAGCAATAGTGGTAAACAATCATGTTTTTGTGGCTTGTTTTGCAATTTTTGTGGAGTTTTGGCATCATGGTGGCTCGGCCTTGGTCAAGACCAGAGGAGTAGCTGGTGGTGATGGCAGGGAAGAGATGTAGGGGATGGTGGCCATGGATATGGAGTGGAGGCCATTCAAAGAAGCAAAGAAAACAAGGCAAAATACATGAAAAATGAGAAGAAAAGTGTAAAAAGTAGCCATTACCCATAGATTTTTCTTGAAGCCATGAATGAATGAGAAGGTAAAATGTTTTGGGTGAATGGAGGCTGAAAACTCACGGCTACAAACCAAAAATGCACAGCCAAGATAGTAATTGAGGAGTTATGGCAAATGAAAGGACAAAGGAGATGAAAGGACTTAAGGTAAATAAGCTTTAAAACTCTTCATATTTCTTTTTCTTTATATTCAAATAAAACAAAAATAAAATCAGTAAATTGACTTTAAAACCGAAACAAAGTAATATAAAATAAAAATAATTAATTAATTTTAAAGAAAATGGAAAAAGAATATAAGAAATTGCTTAAAAATTGAAAACAGGGTCCAGAAATTACAAATAAATCACTATTGACTTTGGAAAATTAAAAACTTCATTTTAAAAATATTTTAAACAAAAATGTGAAGTAAAATAATTCATTTATATTTTCAAAATGAAATAAATAATTAAATTTAGAGAAATTAGAAAAAGAACTAAAGAAATTGCTTAAAAATTCAAAACAGGACTTAAAATTTACAAATAGAATATCACTAGTTTTAGAAAATTTCTATTTCACTTTAAAACAAATAAAAGGTCAAATAAATAAAATAAACGAGGAACAAAATAAATTGGGAATGAGAATCAAATAAGATTTTAAGAAAAAAATAGAAAAATAAATAAAGAATTACTTTAATTAATTGAAACTGGAAATTAGAAATTGTAAGCAAAATACAACTGACACTGGAAAATGTCAATTATACTTTTAAAAAATGTTTTAAAACCAAAATATATGCAAAACATGTTATTTTACCCATATAAATATAAATTAGAACATTAAATGACCAATAAAATATTATTTATACAATTTAAAATAAACAATTTGTTAAATACAACAAATTACACACAATATTGAAAAAGGCATAACTTTCACATTATAAATCAGATTTCAACGAAACGAAAAGCATTATTCTTAAAATTTTATTTACTTTCATAATAAAAGATAAAATTAAAATTTTCAAACTTTCAAATTTCTAAATTAAAAGTCAAAGTTTGACCATATTGACCAAAATTCACTTTTTTGGGAAATATTCTTTTTAGTCATGTTTGGAATTCTAATTCACATCAAAATCAAAATTTATATTTAAAATAACAAAATTTATTCATTTTAATAAATAAAATAAAGTATTTAAATCAGGAAATTAATTAAAATAACCAAAATATACAATTAAAATAATCACAAAATACAGGGTTGTTACACTCTCCCCCACTCAAATCTTTTCGTCCTCGAAAAGGAATGAGGTACGGAAAACACAGAAAAGATAAAATGGAATAGGATTAAGACAAGATGACAAGAAGATTAAAATTATACCTGATAATTGTTGTTATGGGTAAGTTTAATAAGGTGGAGAATAGGAATAGCTAGAAGGGAAAATAGGACGAAAGACAAGGATGAGCCATTAATTTAAAATTGTTGGTTGAAGAGGTAAACAATATTTAAAACACTTTAAAATATTTTAGAAAGGAAATAACTGATCAAAATATCCTTTATAATATTTTATCAAAATACTTTTTAACTCGATGTCTTAACAAGTTTACTTTCGTTCCTGCAGACTCTGGCCATGCGTTGATCAGGCGCAAAGCTAGAATTCTCCAGGTACTTAGTAGACTTGTTTCAACACCTAGTGAAAATACTTGAAAAACCTTTAAAACAGATATGGAAAGTACAATCCAAACAAAAACAATAAAACCTTTGTCTAACCATGGTTCGCAGATACACAATGGTTACGCCTGGATCCCCCAGGAAACAATCCATATCCGTAAGCTTTCTCAGCCCTGCGAGTTACGCCATGATGACTAGTAGAATGCAGGATACACAATGGTTACGCCTGGATCCCCCAGGAAACAATCCGTACCCCCAGGCAAGACTCAGCCAAGCATTTGCGCTACTATTCGCGACCTACACAGATTGCAGGATACACAATGGTTACGCCTGGATCCCCCAGGAAACAATCCGTACCCCTAGGCAAGACTCAGCCAGGCAGTTGCGCTATGCAGTCACGAGAGAACAATAAGACCATGGGTAACGCCATGGAATTCGAAGGACACTCGAGTATCATATCCGGAAAACCAAAAATCAGAGAGAATAATATCGATAGAATGAATCCAAGATGTGGCCACAAATCGGATATCAAGCAGAAGGCACTTTCCATATCTTTACTTCGAAAATATGTATCATATAGTACCTTTTCAAATCACTTTCAAATATCGTACTTATATAAAATCCATTATATATAAGATTTAATTTTCAAATCGAATACTTTCCAAAATCAATAGTATATCAAATCATACTTATATAGACTTCAATTATATAAGATTTCACTTTCAAATTGAGTACCTTTACAAATCTATAGTTTTCGAATCAATTTCATACTCATACAAATCAATTTTATATAAGTTCGACAACTCCCAAATCAAGTGTTTAGTAACATAAGGTTCTCAAATTTAAATTTGTTTCAATATCAGTTCAATTTCAAAATCATATACAATTTCACCAAATTATTTTCTTCTCAAATTAAATATCTTTAGTTTCAAAGTTTCCAAAATAATAGATTTTTGAAAATAAATCCAAATTTCCAAATCAATATAATTTAAGTCAACCAATTCATTTCCAAAATCAAATGTTTTCAAAATCATCTTATACTTATGTAAGGTCCATCTTATATAAGGATCAAATTTTTCAAAATAAATTTCGCTGTATGAAGAGCCATATGGGATTTGAATATCTTTGCTTTTATGGGTTATATATCTTTGTGATTTAAATTGGAATTTTCTTTTAGTAAGCAAAGATATTCTAACTCGACAGCTTTCAATTTCAGCGTCAAAATATATAAATGATATTAGGATATAAGATGTACATACGTCATCATTTCGCAAAACTACATTTGATCGCTCGCTCGATCACACAAGTTCGCTTTCGAACTAGTATTGTCCATTCGACTTCCCTAATGCGGATTTCGATATGGTTTCTCGACTAGAAGCCATCAGTCTCCTTGCATAGCCATATACTACGATAGAGAATTCTAGAATCAAGCCCAAAATCCATCTCAAATATTCGTCATCAAGAATCGAATGAAAAATCCTAACACGAAATGGTGTAATTCACCTCGAACTTGTGTACTCAAACTTGGATCAAATTAATTATGCGAATAAAACAGCATACGTACAACTTATATATTTATTTCAACTTGTTAAATATATAGTTTCATAAAGATGTTACTAAGTTAAAACATTTAAACTAAATTTTATTCAAAATATTTTGAAGACCAAATTCTTTTCAAAACATTTCAAATCTAAATTTCATATTAGAAAATTTTAAAATTGCTTTATTCATTTACTTAACCAAACAGTTTCAACTTATTTAAATCATATTACTTCATACTTAAACATTCAAAACAAACTTATATACTTTATCAAATTTCTTTTCAAAATTTCTTAGCTTTGAAAAGTTAACCTTGATTTGGAAGTGCTCGAACCTTTAAAATAGTTGAAGAAATCATATTTCAATCCAAGAGTTGGAAATCACAATTAAATCAGTAAATCCATTCCAAAAATAGGGTTATATCAAATCAAATCCAAAACTCAAGGACTGAACACCGGCTCATTTCAAATTTTACAAATATATATACATATATCTTTCGAATATCACATCACACTTCGGAATTTGAAATCTAAATTGGTTTCACAAATCAATCGCATAGCAATGCTACCGAAGTGGCCTCTCCCTCACTCAAAAACTCGAAAATCAATGTCGATGATGCGTGCACTCATCACCGAAATTATTTTCCAGCGACACAAGTGAGTTCTGGACTTCCATTTACTTTGAAAACTTCTTTGAAATTCCTTCAAAATCATTACAACCCATTAAAATCATTGAAACATTACTTATTCGGAAAAATAATTTCAATCATATTATTTATTATTTCAAAATCTTAAAACCAGTTCCAAAATGCCAGAGTTCAATCACTTAAATTCAGATTCAAAACCTTCAGTTATAAATCATTTTATATGAAACCATTTCTTATAAAATTTTCACAATTTCAAATCCTTTCAAAACTTCAAATTCTCATTTTTTTTAAAAGGTATATAATCCTTATCAAAAACATTTCATCTTTATATAAAAATATGGTCATCCTTATCAAAATAAAACTACGATGAATACAAAATTTTTAAAAGACAATCAACCACAAACTTTCCAAGGGACGATTCAAGGATGGATTTCAAAGCAAAACAGAGATTCAAATTTAGAAGGACTCTAATCAAATAGAATTCTAATTCAAAGATAGGCTCAAACGAAGATAAGATAATTAAATTACCAAATACAAGATGGATAAGCCTATATGAATCGCGGGCGACCTTAACCGGTCAACCGTGATTTCAGGAATATAATCGATGCGAAAATCTAAGGCAAATCGACCTTCGATTGCCAGAGATAGAATCTAAATATAGCAGAAGATAGAAAACATCGTAAACCGAGGATACAGAAATATCCGATGAATCAATGCCAATTATAATCATTCAAAGATTGGCGGAATCGCCACCCTATAAAGGTCATACAAAGTGGAGTGATGCAATGCTCCAAAATCAAAAGAATACAATTAGGGGAGATATGAATGGATTTCAGAACAAGTGAGCATTCCAAAATTCAAAGGAATCTTATTCGATAAGAATCCAAACGAAGATTAGAGAAATATAACCTATATCGATACAGAAAAATTCCCATTCAAAATTTGGAAAGACTCGAATTCATAACATACGAAAACAGAAGCATAAGTATCTTTAGTTGGACAACTTTAGCTAAGCAAAAGATACAACAGAGTTTACTCAAAGCATCCTAACAAACTACTGATTTTGCCATACCCAAAATAGATTCCTATCAACAATGGATCTAGATCAATCAAGAGAGAAGTTCAAAATTTTAGAGGATCCTAATCAAAGAAATTACTAACAAGGTGGATACGAAAGGAATGAAGTTTAAGAAATATTTTACTTTTAAAGCAAGGAAATTTATATCAAAATAATCTTTGAAAATTCTTTAAAAATCATTTGAAAATCATTTTATACTTCGAGAATACGTTCTCTCACAAAGAAATGATTCTGAGATAGATTTCACTCATTCTAGGGTATTTCTACCCTATCTCTAATGAGTTTTTGCTCCGCAGGCTAAGGTTTGCCTAAAACCAAAGCTCTGATACCAACTGTAACGACCCACTATTTTGGACCATTCAAATCGACAATAATCCACACATGTCTGGCTTGAATAATTCAAAATAACAGATTGTAAATAAATTTGGAGCAAATGAAATCAAATACACAGAATCACAGACACAGAACATATCAGAATAACTCGCAGCGGAATATAAAAAACCATAGTAGTTCATGAAGCTACTATAACAAACTCTCAAAACATAATACATAATATCTGCTTGAAAACATATACAATAGACATCTCAAATAAATAGAAGTTTATGAATACCAGAACTGAAATAGAACAACTGAACTGAAAGGAACAGATAACTAGACAAGCAGAATCTCCAGCGATTCCTAGCTCCAGAAAGAAATCCAAAGCTAAGCTGTAAATACTCAGGCTGACCCGAGCGTAAAGTAAAACACAAAACACTCGAGTCAGGACAATATATACTTATATAATGTAAACCAACTCAAGTGAACTGTAGTAGAAATGCACAATAACTCAAAGGATGCTTGGGATCGCCCATCCTTTAAGGATCAGTTAAACTATAAATTAAATACATCCCGTGGTTAAAATTTCAAAATGGTATTTTATACTTCGAAATCAAATATCATTTCAAAATTCAATATCCTTATAAAATCCATTTCAAAATATCAAAATATCATATTTCAAAATAATTTATATTTCGAAACAAATTACTTCATTTTAAATCATAAAAATGAAGTTAGTATATTTAATAATTAAAATTTTAAATTTCCAAAAATTTAACTTTTCAAAGTTCATTCGTTCACTTAAATTAATTAAAACCATGAAATTTCAACTTTCGCAGCATTTAGAAAATGCTACGGAAAGTCATATTTAAAATAGTTCAATTTAACAAAAGACAGCATTTAAAATTCTGTAATATGGTTACATTAGTTTCAAATAAACTTAGTTAAATTCAACCATTATAACATTTACAAAAATGCTATAATAGCCTTTAATTAAATTTAGCCATTTGGTTCATTATTATCAACTACAACATTTACAAATGTTGTATTATCATTTACATTAGAATTTAATAGCGTTTCAGAAATGCAGTTAACTAACTTCAAATATTCAGTATAATTTCACAAACAATTATATTTTTATATAAATCATTTTTTTTTACTTATAAAATCATATAATTTCACTTTTAAAACAATTATTCAAATACCCTTATATTCATGATTTTATAAAGTTAAAACTCCATTCAAAAATCAAAATTTAATAATAATTCACTTATTAAATTCCAATATTAAGTTATAAATTCATTAAATTAAATTAACTTAACACTTAAGTTTAAATTTTCAAATATAACTTAATTCCATTTTTATTTACTTAACTTAAAAATTCACTTTTAAGCCAAATTCACAAATTTCCAATTTTAGATATATTTCAAAATTTCAACTTAAATATTCATTCATTTCACATTTTAACTTTATTCAAAAAAAACATTAATATATTATAAAATCATTTAAATTCACTTTAATCCAAATTATCATGAATTTATCACATTTCATATTTAATTTAAATTCCAATTATCACCAAATTAAAATTTCCCAAAATAACTTACATTTCAAATTTTCTAATTTTACCATTAATTTATTTCACTTATAAATTTTCAGAAAATCAATAATGCTTTACAAAAATCATTTTTATTTAGTTTAAATCAAAATATTATAATATTTACATTTCTAAAATATTAAAAAAAAAAATAAAAAACATATTTTAACAACGGGTCTATATTTCATTTTCTAGCCTAGGTAAAGTGATACGGGTAATTTATCATTTCAACCCGTAATTTACAAAGATACCCGGGTTTGATCCCTTCAAACCCGCAATCCCAAGTAAATGAAAATAATTGAAAATCATTCAGGCATATCATTTCAGCCCATAATGATTTTCTCCTATTCTAAAGTCCGTTCGGGTATGTATCATTTCAACCCATAGTGATTTTAATCTAAAGGGAACTTGCAGTGTGATAAACTGATAAAAATAATAGAACAGCATAATATAACAGTAACATATAATATAATAGGTGTTTAAGCATGGGTGAACATCATAAAATCATAACATAGCAAGTGTAACATGATAATGCATTTTACAGATTCAAAAGGGGTCAATTCACTAGTTATATATGTACATATTGTCTGGTGAGAATAACTCACCTGTTAAGCTGGAGATTTGCCAACAAAGCTCACAATACAAAGATTATGAAGGCACGACAACTCTAATACAATTTGAGTGTGGAGAGAAAATCCAATGATATAGATCTTGTGTTACAACCCAAACAAAAATCAAAGCAAACCATAAATTTCAATACACTAGAAATGAAATAACTTTTAAATAAAAAGAGATACGAATGCCAAATCTTTTGCCTTGCTTTCTCTATTCTTTTGTCATGGCCTAGGGATGGTTTTGGCTCTAGTTTGAACAAGTTTGGCTCAGGTTTGGTCATGTGTATGCATGGCCTAGGTAGTAGAATATGAGGAGGAAGTTTATACAAAGGAATATGAAGAGTTTAAGGCAAAATAGGTGAGTTTTGTTCACAAAAATGGCTCGGCCATGGGCTTGTGTGGTCAGGTCAGAGGGGTATGGATCAGGTCAGTGGAAGGAAAGGTGTGTGGTGGTCTGGCCAAAGGTGGTGGAGGCGGCCTAAGGTGGTGGTGGTGGTGGAAAATGGAGTGGTGAAGCAATAGTGGTAAACAATCATGTTTTTGTGGCTTGTTTTGCAATTTTTGTGGAGTTTTGGCATCATGGTGGCTCGGCCTTGGTCAAGACCAGAGGAGTAGCTGGTGGTGATGGCAGGGAAGAGATGTAGGGGATGGTGGCCATGGATATGGAGTGGAGGCCATTCAAAGAAGCAAAGAAAACAAGGCAAAATACATGAAAAATGAGAAGAAAAGTGTAAAAAGTAGCCATTACCCATAGATTTTTCTTGAAGCCATGAATGAATGAGAAGGTAAAATGTTTTGGGTGAATGGAGGCTGAAAACTCACGGCTACAAACCAAAAATGCATAGCCAAGATAGTAATTGAGGAGTTATGGCAAATGAAAGGACAAAGGAGATGAAAGGACTTAAGGTAAATAAGCTTTAAAACTCTTCATATTTCTTTTTCTTTATATTCAAATAAAACAAAAATAAAATCAGTAAATTGACTTTAAAACCGAAACAAAGTAATATAAAATAAAAATAATTAATTAATTTTAAAGAAAATGGAAAAAGAATATAAGAAATTGCTTAAAAATTGAAAACAGGGTCCAGAAATTACAAATAAATCACTATTGACTTTGGAAAATTAAAAACTTCATTTTAAAAATATTTTAAACAAAAATGTGAAGTAAAATAATTCATTTATATTTTCAAAATGAAATAAATAATTAAATTTAGAGAAATTAGAAAAAGAACTAAAGAAATTGCTTAAAAATTCAAAACAGGACTTAAAATTTACAAATAGAATATCACTAGTTTTAGAAAATTTCTATTTCACTTTAAAACAAATAAAAGGTCAAATAAATAAAATAAACGAGGAACAAAATAAATTGGGAATGAGAATCAAATAAGATTTTAAGAAAAAAATAGAAAAATAAATAAAGAATTACTTTAATTAATTGAAACTGGAAATTAGAAATTGTAAGCAAAATACAACTGACACTGGAAAATGTCAATTATACTTTTAAAAAATGTTTTAAAACCAAAATATATGCAAAACATGTTATTTTACCCATATAAATATAAATTAGAACATTAAATGACCAATAAAATATTATTTATACAATTTAAAATAAACAATTTGTTAAATACAACAAATTACACACAATATTGAAAAAGGCATAACTTTCACATTATAAATCAGATTTCAACGAAACGAAAAGCATTATTCTTAAAATTTTATTTACTTTCATAATAAAAGATAAAATTAAAATTTTCAAACTTTCAAATTTCTAAATTAAAAGTCAAAGTTTGACCATATTGACCAAAATTCACTTTTCTGGGAAATATTCTTTTTAGTCATGTTTGGAATTCTAATTCACATCAAAATCAAAATTTATATTTAAAATAACAAAATTTATTCATTTTAATAAATAAAATAAAGTATTTAAATCAGGAAATTAATTAAAATAACCAAAATATACAATTAAAATAATCACAAAATACAGGGTTGTTACAATAAAGCTTATTGAAATTGGAATTTAAGATATGATTTATAACTTGAGTTTGATTTAAACAATTTAATGAATATTTCTTGTTTAAATAAATTTAAGGAAATATTTAGTAGAAATGAAATTTAAGGCTAGTTAAATGATATTGAATTTATTAAGTGAATATTCTCTGATTAAATAATAATAAAGTTAAAACAAGTGCTATATGAAACTGTTAAATTTAACTTTGAAATGTTGAATATTAAAGCTTTGAAATATATTGAAAATTTAAATGGTATATTTAGAACTGAATTGAATCGATGAATTGAGCTTTGAATAAATTTGAATTTGGAATTTGAGTTAATATGAATCGATTTGTGAGACTTGAGGAAATTTTAAATACTTTACTTTATAAATTAATTAACCTATATATATACTATTTGTAAAATAGATATATTTGAAATGAAATGATATTTGGGTTTTGAAGTATTAATTTAATTTAAATGACCATGGTGTTATAGTGTATATCCCTACATTGTAGATAGTTCCACGGATCCTTGGAGGATGGTTATTCCAAACATCCTTTAAGTTACTTGTATTTCAGTTGATATTTCACTTGAGTTGGATTTATTGATATAAGAATGTTAATCCTGACTCGAGTGTTTTGTGTTTTGCTTTACGCTCGGGTCAGACTGAGTGATACAGCATTTGAGACTCACCTTTGGAGTTTGGAGCTTCATTTGGAGATCCAACTTTTGATTCAGCTTCCAGCTTTCCAGTTGATTCGTTCACAGAAGTCATCTGTTTGGATTGGAGACTTCACTGCATTTGAAATATTCTGTTGTATTTTATTTTTAACTCTGATGTTTATATAGTAGCTTCATGAACTACTATTTTATCTATTCCGCTGCGTATTATTGTATTACTCTGTGTCTGTGATTCTGTGATTGATTTATTTACTGTATATGCTGAGTTTTTCCAAATTTAAATTAACAATCTGATATTTTGAATTATTCAAGTCAGACATGTGTGGATTTATTGTCGATTTGAATGGTCCAAAATAGCGGGTCGTTACAAAAAGAATTAGATTTGATCGAATAGGTAAGTATATTGGAAAAAGAGTTCAAAACATAGCTAAAATGAATAAAATATTCAATCTCAAAAGGCACTCTTCCCTACGATACATACTTATGTATCGATAAGGAGTAATTGGGCTTTGTGGTACAAAGTATGATTGATAATGAGTGAGTCTGAGTTAACTTCTGTACGAAAGTTTGTGTAATTAAGAGTAAGTACATAAGGTTAAAATTATTTTCAACAAAATCACAATTATGATATCATACAAGATAAAAGTTTATAAGAAACTCCTACATAACCTAAATAAAGGAGTTGACATATTGTGTGAGTTGAAATACTGCACATATTAATTGTTCGTGAGAAATCTTATATGGAACACCTCAAAGGAGTTTGGGCTCGATCAATATTGATTGACCAATTTATGCTATGAATATAAGTGTCATAAACTAGAAACTATCAGTTTATACATATATAAATTAAATTCATAAAATGTTTGTGAATACCTATGCCGTTATGCTGAAACAATTGTTGTTTTAAGAAACATCAACTTTATGATAAAGAAATTTCTTTTAGAAATTATATATTGTAAAATGGATTTGAATATAATCCAAAGATAAAACTAATCACAAGCGATAAAATGAAATTAATCGAATCTGAACGGACACAACATGTTAGAATGTCTAAAAAGATTCTCGCACATTAAAGAGAAATTATGAGTTTCTTATCAATGTTGAAAATAGAATTTTCGTAGTTGTCAATAAAGCTAGTAAGAGTATTTATTCTTCCATATGGTATGGTGCATGAGTCCTGAATATATTCTAATTACAGTATCAAAATAGGATTTTGATAGTTGTACCCAAAGTGGTATGATCCATCGATCACAAATATGCCTTCAAGAAGAAGATAAATGTAGTTGAGATATAGTAAGCAACATTGATACAAATAACAATGTAAATTTCAATTGTTGAAATTAACGCAACAAATTTGTCATTCAATGTGCTGAAGAAAATTCGGTTTCTATTTGCAAAGTTATCGCCCAGTATGATGTTGATTTTTGATACATATATGTTGAAATAAAATTCTAAATAAATAATTTAGAATAAACTATTTGCATATAACAACCAAAGTATCTCGAATTTAGTAGAAGCGATACTGAGTTTGTGAGTTTCAGATATGATCTAAGAACCGATATAAAAGTAATGATCGATAAGCATCAGAGTTGAACGAGTAGAAATATCAAATAATTTGATTTTCCCTCAATGCAAAGGAAGAATGTATCTATAATAAATAACTATAAAGGTACTAAAATATTTTTCAAACTATAAGCAATCAAGAAATTTATGATTGTGTACGATGTACTTTTACATAATTAGTTTAGTTTGGTTATTTAATTATTGATATTGGATTTGAAAATGAAATCTTTTATAACCAGTATAAAAGGATGTTGGGATAGTCCTATATGGTATACATCGACATTACATTGAAATGTTTAATGTGGAGCACATGAGATGGATTTCTTATGCATTAGCAATATGAATTATCACACATATGCTATGTAATCTTCTATATCACATTTTGCTTTTGTAATTGGTAAGTTGAGCAAGTATCAAATCGAAATTAAGATTGCTATATGGTAGTTTAGAGTGTTATTGAGTATTTGCGAAATATCTGACGAATTGTTATAGAAACAACGAACTCCTTATAAAGGTGTGCTCGGACTCGAACTTCATAAGTGATATCGAGCATTGTCAATACTAAAGCTATATTCGGTCTTAAGTTAAGAACTTTACATTGGAAATGTTCCAAACAATAACTAGTGGCTGATCAAGGGCTAAGTACGTCACCTTGATTAGCACTGTAATAAAAGAAATATAAATAAAATGCACAAATCTACAACTGTGCTAGGGGTGACTCCAAACATTGAGAATCCATAACATTGTTATATGATAATAATGCCGCGTGGCAGTTCATGAAAGAACTTAAAGGTCAATATAAGTTAAGAAACGTGCTCCGAAAAGGTTCCATATGATATGCAGTTTATCACAATCTGAGAGAGCCGATTGAAAGAGTGGATAGTTAAGACAATATAACATATCCGTTCACTAAGGGACTAGCTCGATCAGTTATGAGAAAACTGATAGAAAGATACGGAATAAGATTCCATAATTGATCATAAATGGAAGTGGGAGATTGATAGAGTTAGGGATTTCCCATTGGGGGTAATTATATAATTTGTTACATATATCTAACTCGATAACCAATCTTGTTCATAATAAAGGTATTTGATTTATAATGTATACTTTATTGTATAGCGATATAATTGATTAAGTAATTGATTTAAGGTATATTGATTAGAAAATCCTTAAATAATATGTGTGATACTAGTTATAAAATGTTGTAATCGTGAGAAATTTAGCTCATTATATCCTAACATATTGTTTTAAATATCCCCGGTTAAGATGGTAAGAAAGGATATCGACATGTTCGTTGAGACCAGAGTATTGCTCATGACTGTTAGGAGCAATTAGGGGTTACATACAGACTATTATTTAATAACTATGGAATGACTCTGTAACAACCCGCTTTTTCGTACATTTTAAGTTGACAATAAACCACACATGTCTAACCCAAATTGAAAGAAAAACCGGACTATTAAGGGTAAAATAAAAATAAAGACATTAACAGAATCTCACACGAATGGAAAAACATATATTATTTCAATAATCTTTATAGTGGAAAAACTTTTAAATACATATACCAGAGTCTATCCTATGCTCAGCCGTGATAGTTATAAATACCCATCCTTAAAAATGCTGAATACAAAACAATAAAAAAATGCAGCATGAATATAATCTACGATCATAGGTTGATGAAGATCTCCAGCTCTCCTCTATAAACTCCAAGCGTCTTAAGCTAAACCTGAAACTTACTCGGATCTGGCTCGAATATTAAAAATACCCAGGTCAGTTTGGCAAACCTACGTGAGAAACGCAAAACATAAATATACATGACAATGTCATATATCGGCTTTGATACTAAACAAAACCTTTGAAAAGAAGAGTATCTCATAAGATCATGCCGCATATAAATACAGACAAATTTATATCTTATGATAACTGAAGCTTTTTTATCAAATCATTTGACATTATTTCTAATGACATTGCTTTGAAAATCCTTTCAAATATCATGTTAAAATAGTCAGAATTGTTACATCTGTTAAATTTGACAGCATATTTAGGTATACAATCAAGTCCGTTAAAGGAATGTATTGGAGATTAGATTCCAACAATGACAAGGTAAGGGACTACCTTCCGTATAGTACATCTCTAGAGGAATGTACTAATGCATAGACCCGCTGCCTTCTACCAACACAAGATCGGCCTACTTCTAGATAGTACCGAATATGACATCACCTTAGTCATTCCCAACCTATCCAAGACATCTCATAGCATACACAACAAATCCGATATATACAAGGTAATCTAGAAAGTTAATAACCATATTCTAATGGTTGCGACCCACATAGCCCTACCGCATTTACCCTGTTTTTTCCATTACCGATGTGTGAGGCTTGAGGTAACATTTTACCTTTCTTAGAACAAAAAATCCCACTTTTAATGTCGCATCGCCATTTCTAACAATACACTAATTGATTTCCACAAAAGTACAGCCTCTGAGTTCATACACTTTAAAGAAGGATGTTAAGTATAAGAGAGGTTACCTTCTACACCACCAAACAGATGTACGTTTGTAAAAACGAATGTACGTGGTCTTAGAAATGAAATTTCAAACACTCATCCATACAAGTTATCCAGGAACAGGAAAAACCAAAGGTACTTCTACTACATCCTGTTTGGGAATCACCCTTCATATTAGTAGCGAGAAGTCCTTGCATTGAAGATTTCAGAATGAATGTGCTATTGCCACCATATATAAAATATGGGAATCAACCCAGAGGTTAGTGGCAAGCATGCCTACATTATAAAGATCTCTAGTCTTCAAATCATTTCTTCAACATATTTTCACTTTCGAACGTGTATATTGGTTCGAAGTGGTTTTCAGATAGCAATCATCCAAAACCGATCCCGGTCTCTCCGAACCAATTGTCGATAAAAAGATGTGTATATGTGTATACAGAAATGTTAAGCCTCTTTTGCTAATTAAAATCTCTTTTAACTTTTAGAAATCTTCAAATCACTTTTCTTTAAATTACATGGGAAAATATTTCCATATACTATTATTAGTATAATTCCAATCTTAATGGAGATTTCATATTTCTAAAACATATCTTTAAGGGGTTAAAAATAATGTTATTTAAGACATCGTTTACCATAAACCCAAACCAGTTAGTATTGAGTGAAATGGTTCTATAGAGATTAAAGTAATTGTTCTTAATACCAATTTTCATATTCAACCTGTATTTTTCGTCGAATAACGATGAAATCACCTTTTAAATTCATTCGGATAGTATGAGTTCCCTCCTCGGAATTTAATATAGAGTTTAACTAGAACGTTCTCTATACCACCAAAATTCTATTTAAAATTCTTGTTTACCTTTTGGAAAACTCGAAATCTCTTTCCTTTTATCTTACTTCGAAATGTATTTCCATTTATGAAATTTCACTCAGAAAAAATCTATTCTTCTATAAAACCTCTTTTATAACACTTATTACTTTATTTATAAAAATTCCATTTATAAATATATCCCTTTATTTATAAAACACCGTTTATAAATCTATCACTTTACTTATAAAATATGATTTTATAAATATTTACTTTTATCTTAGGAAAATGTGGTCTGAGTAAATCAAATTTACTATCCCCCCCGTCGGGCAAGTCCGGATAGCTAGGGGGAGCATGAAACTGGTTTACCAAACTCCAGAGACTACCTCTCTATCACCCATAAGGTGGTCCAGTTATTTGGTCGACTCCAAAGCTTTAAAATACTTATAAAATTATTTGGAAAATATTTCCAAAAGATTTGGGAAGAGTAATCCAAGTTTAAATCATTAATTCAAAAATTGCCAAATTCAGTTGTTAAATTGCCGCTGAGTAGTGGTTTTAAAGCTTTTTAGATCAAAACACTTATTCCATTATATATATGTCCATTTTTATAACTCTAGTCCCTTTTAAAACATTTTAACATATTTATGGAATTTATTTCATATTTTTAGTGATTAAAAATATCCATTTTTAAAGCGTTGAAAACTATATTTTACGAACTGCCAAAACACGACGATTTTGAAAACTTGATTTGGACATATCTCAGACTTTACTAAATGGAATCTTGATTTTTCCTTTTCATTTGAAAACCATACCCACAACGGTCTGAAAAATTCTTATTTCAAAGAATTCCGACTTACATTTTATCCTACACATCCGTTTAACTTTTCAGATCGAGAAATCGCGAATTGCTGAAACGCGACGGTTTATTTTTCACCTTTTAGTCAAATTTTATAAAACTTATCTGAAGCACTTTTAAATTATTTTAATAACATAATAAACTATTATTACCCAATTTAAAACACTATTTTACCATTTTACTTAAAAAATCCACTTTCCTTCTTTTCACCTATTATAATATTATATATTATTATAATATTCATTTTCCAACCTTTTTAACTCAAAATCCTTCATTTTAATCCATATGATACTTCTATATCATTTTCCACCTTTTAAAACTATTTTTTTCATAAATGAAACCATAAATTTTATTTTCCAAATAATTTCAAAACTCCACTTTTTTAATTCCTTTTATTTTAAAATAAATTCCAAATCTATTTCAAAACTCTATTATCTCAATTTTTACTTTTCCAAAGTAAATTCAAATATTATAAAATGACATTTCTTTTGGTTTTTAAAACAAAGAGGCCTAACATATGTTGTATACATCTTGTTTTGGGTATAATGTGAATTTTTTCCAAAAGATGTGTATTCTTAATTCACAAGCTATCATTTCTCATCATATATAATTATCAACTTATAAATCATAATAATCATATCTATCACAATCAAACTTCTATATAATCAACCAATCATCATCCAAACATATTAAACAACCATATGAGCAATCATTTTAACATATGATCAAGGGTATATCTTTAAGTAGTTAATGTCTATTATTATCACTAATAGCAAGCAATATTGAGTGATTAATAAGTAATATAAACAAGTGATTATCAAGTGATTCAAAGTGAGATTAACTCACAATATTCAAACCGAATCTCTTTCTACCAACATTCAATTATAGCAACACTTCTCTAACTTCCTCTACCTCATCTAAACATCACCTAAACAATCCATTCTCTCTTCTAAACCACACGGCCATGATCACCTCCCCTCCATAAGCTCACAGCCTCCCTCCTCCACCATCACCATTGCTTACACCTACCCCTCCTCCTTTCTCTAAAAACCAACGGCCTAAGCCCCCCTCACTCTCCAAAACACACAACCTAAGGCCATTAAAAGAACAGAAGAAGTGAAGAAGAAGAGAAGAAGAAGTGTGTGTAAATTATGAAGGGGTTCTTGGTTGTTTATATGAAAATTTGCACAAATATCTCTTACACAACCATTTGCTGAGCCCACTCTCCCTCCATGTGCCATCCATATGCCTTGTAAGGTGATGTGAAAGTTTTCTTTTTCAAAAGTAAACCATTTTTATTTTATATGCTATGCATATCTGTATGTGTAGATGTGTATGCATGTACATGTATGTATATATGCCATATTTCAACTAAGAACGTTCAATTACAACCTTTATTTGTTAAATCGTTGATAATCCAAAATCCGAATTCCGGTCATATTTTCAGTTTTTAATCAAACCATTTATTAAGGTAAACAAAACCTGAATATAAATTTCTTATCATCTTTAAATAATTAAACAAGATTATTTAAGTTATAAAACCATTTTAAATAATGTTAAAATCCATTTATAAAAATACAGCGTCGATCCGCCACAATACGACGAAGTTTATATATCTTTATAAAACAAGTTTATATATTTATAAAACCATTATAAATCACTTATTATAATATATAATAATTAAAATGAATTATCTATTATTTAAAAACAATTATTTGAGTATTAAAATAAATGAATTATTTCAATTCAAAGTGATAAAATTACGGGTCGTTACATTCTTCTCCCCTTAAAAAAATTTCGTCTCCAAAATTTCATAACAACCTGAAACGCAAAATAGTTTACCTAAAATATTATCTTTAAACTCAATCCCATATGATATACACAGATCATCTATAATATCCGATTCGATCTTCTATCCAAATCTACAACTTTACAATCGAACTAGTATTGATTCCTCGATCCTCTGGTGCCCAACCACAAATCCTCATCAATGTTCGTCGTCAAGAATCGAGTGATAAACCTTTATTTGAATAGGTGTAAACACTTCAAAATTCCATACTTGAATCTTAGATTAGAATCGTGCAGTGGAATAATCTATATACCTCATACATGTTTATTAACTTTCCAAAAATTTTTATGAAAACATTTCATAAAACATTTATTCTTTATTCAAACATTTTTACAAAGATGTTTATTTATCACTTTAAAATATTTATTCACTCAAATTATATCTTCTTTCCAAAGAAACCATTTCAATTTAAAAGATAAATTATCTTTTATTTCTAAAATTAAAAAGACTCCTTATATTATAATATACTCTCTTTAACCAATATTAAATGAAAACACCTTGATAAAAATTAACAATCACCAATTAATCTATCAATTAATGATACATATTATTTATTAACTTTAGAAAATTTTATAGATCGAGTAACTCAAAAATAATACCTAGGAAATGTATACTACCAATAGTATCACATATTCCCTTAACAAGAAGGGGAATACTTAAGAGAAGTGTTTATCATCTGAACACAACTCATGCTCATTTTTAGTTACTTTTGAGCCACTCGAACTAGTTAATCATAGGATTTTTCAAAAATATCGAGATTTAAATTCTCAAAAACCCTTTTGTAAAACACGTTTTATAAATCCAATTTATGAAATCATTTATAAAACACAATTATAAAATTTATTTATCTTAAATAAGTTCCTTTAATCTTAAACCAACATTATTATTTATAGAAGACCACATAGTCAAATTGTGAAACTAAATTCACAAGATGTTCGTATTCAAACTTTAAATCAAACAAACAATTAATAAATTATAATAACTGAATATTATCATTTCCTTAACAACTAAACACTACACAAATAACTATACCATTTGAAAGATATTACTTTATATTCAAAATATAATCCTTGGTAAAATTATTCCAATTGCCAATTTTTCAAAACAAAAATCATTTTTATATAGCATTAACAAATACGCGCTCATATATAAAACTCTCAACTCATTCCAGGGTGTCACTTACCCTATCTCTAATTAGTTTCTCATCCTAGAGTATTACTAACCTTATCTTTGATGAGATTTTACCCCTACTAGACTCGAATGTTCGCTCAACCTAAGCTCTGATACCAACTGTAATGACCTGCTTTTTCTTACATTTTAAGTAGACAATAAACCACACATGTCTAACCCAAATTGAACAAAAACGCGGACCATTAAGGGTAAAAAGAAAATAAAGACATTAGCAGAATCTCACATGAATGAAATAACATATATTAATTCTATAATCTTTACAACAGAAAAGCCTCTAAATAAATATATCAGAGTCTACCCTAAGCTCGGCCTAGACAGCTATAAATACCTATCCTTGAAAATGCTGAATACAAAACAGTAAACAAATGCAGCAGGAATATAATCTACGATTATAGGTTGATGAAGATCTCCATCACTCCTCTAGAAACTCCAAGCGTCTTAAACTAAACTTGAAACTTACTTTGATCTGATCTAAGTATTAAAAATACCCAGGCCAGTTTGGCAAACCAACATGAGAAACGCAAAACATTAATATACATAACAGTGTCATATATCGACTTTGATGCTAAACAAAACCTTTGAAACGAAGAGTATCTCATAAGGCCACGCCGCACATAAATACGGACGGATTTATATCTTATGATAAACGAAACTTTTTTATCAAATCATTTGACATTATTTCTAATGACATTGCTTTGAAAATCCTTTCAAATATCATGTTTAAATAGTCGGAATTGTTACATTTGTTAAATTCGATAGCATATTTAGGTATACAATCAAGTCCGTTAAAGGAACGTATTGGAGATTAAATTCCAACAATGACAAGGTAAGGGACCACCTTTCGTATAGTACATCTCTAGAGGAATGTACTGATGCACAGACCCGTTGCTGTAACAACCCGCATATCTATCGATTTTATATTTAAATATTTTATTTAAATATTTTATCGTTAGTCGGATGTTAGTCCAAAAAGCTACTTTTTTCATACGGTCAAATTAGGACTCGAGACCACCCCCATTGAGTTCAAAATGACGTTTGCGATCTTTTTGAGTGTAAACTTCGATATGTTTGGAGATAGTGAAATTTTCGTCACTTTTCCCGCTTGTGACTTTGGTTTGGACTGCACCTTCCTTAGTTCAGCCCAACCCTCTTCCTCACTTCATTCACCATTGGTTTTAACATTCAAGCTTCATCAAAAATGGTGGTGGGAAGTGGAAATTAAAACTCCAAACTCAAATTCTATTGCAAATCCAAGATTCAACTCCAAATTCAAGTAGAAGATAGTGGATTCAAGCTTTGGATTGCTTCTCCTTGCTTTCAATCTCCATCTTCATCAAATTCCGTGAAAAGGTGAGATTTTTGATCTCACATCTTCCCTAAAGATGTCATTGGGCTGTTGGGAATGATCCCCTATTGCATTTGTATGAATATCTGCATTTGGTTTGGATTGGATTGGCGAAAAACTCCAATTTTCAACGTTTTTGGAAAATTCCTGCACTTAAGTCGTTCTGGAAGTGCTAGGTCGTTCGCGAGTTAAGCCTAAGTCGTAGGTCGTTCGCGTTGAAAAGTCACACGGAGCATAAGTCGTTCCAGGCCTTAAGTCGTTCTGGGTGTGCTAAGTCGTTCGCGAGTTAAGTGCTAAGTCGTGCGCGAGTTAAGAGTTAAGTCGTTACCTTCTGCTACCTCGTCCTGGCTTAGGTCGTACTGGGATAAGTCGTTAGGTCGTATAGACCTTAGCTCGTAGCTCGTATTTGAGCTTAAGTCGTTAAGTCGTATCGACTTTAGGTCGTTGGGTCGTACACCCTCTTAAGTCGTAAGTCGTTCGCGAGATAAGCAAGTGCTAGGTTGTTCGCGAGTTAAACCTTAAGTCGTAGGTCGTCTCCGACCTAATATTTCCCCCGCTATTTCACTAGGTCGCTTGACCTTAAGTCGTAGGTCGTCTCCGACCTATGCCCCACTAAGTCGCTCGATCACTTAGGTCGCAGAACTCTGTTAAGTCGTAGG
This sequence comes from Allium fistulosum, assembly GCA_030737815.1. Classification (NCBI taxonomy): domain Eukaryota; kingdom Viridiplantae; phylum Streptophyta; class Magnoliopsida; order Asparagales; family Amaryllidaceae; genus Allium; species Allium fistulosum. Next base: position 534,422,035 of record CM060901.1, on the reverse strand, counting down.
TCGAACCCCGTACAGCTCTGCGTAGGCGATCTTATCTGAAAAGCATTCAACAGAACTTCCACTTTGATGCATTTTGAGTTGATTTCCTTGGATTTTGTTCACGTCTTCGAATGTGAATTTTTTGTGATAGATTGTTTCAACAATCGCTTTATGACTTGTCACTTTAAAGATATATGAAGGTTTCAATACTAGTAGTAAATATCAAAACTCTTTCATCAAAGCGATTTCAACACTATTTTAAATATCAAAAGTTCGTTTTCTCAAACCGATTTCCAATCTACTAGTATATACAAGCCTTTACTTCACTAGAATGAGAAATCGACTTAAACGACTTAGTAAAACGAGTGGTATGAAACGCTTGCGTTCACTTCGTCGGTTAGCTCTTGGACTTGTTCGATTGAACCCTTTTTGTGATAATTTTCTAGTGAAGATCTACAGTTTGTTCGTAAATATTTAAGTTAAGCAAGTGGTTATGGGACATGAAGCTAAACTCATATATTTACTAGCTTGGTGTGATTGACACTTCCTGATGATCATGACGATCATTTTTGTGATTTAGACTAGCTATTGAGCGATGTCTCTTTGTCTGCGAGGGAGACTATACCCCGTTTATGTGATGTTTCGCCATCACATATGTAGGGTAGCACCCTATGGTCTTCGGGCCATTCCTGTGTGAAAATTTAATGGATAACTTCCATGAGATAGCTTCTCGTCATGTGTTTTACGCGTAGGTGAGTTTTCATGCTCCCATTCATGTGTTAGGCCTCCCCCCTTTTTATGTGTTTTCTGGATTTCTTGTGATGATTTCTGGAATTTATGCTTCACCAATTTTCATGATTTTCATTGCTATGATATCAGTTTTTGTGCATTGGTGAATTTATGTGTTATTGACTTGTTATGAATACAAGTTTAGGGTATGATACCCTACTTTATCTTTGAGAAGATTCTTGTGATATTGATTAATCTCTTGTTGATTATCATTTACATGCTTATAGTAGTATGCCATTATAGTTATTACATGTTCATGCCATGTCTATTACTTTATACCATATCATTTGATATTTATAGCTAGACTGATCCGTTTATTATTTTCTTATAAATAATACTCGGGTCAGACCGAGATGTTACAGGTGCTTCTGCTTGATTTCCCTTCAGGATTATTCTGACTTTTGGCTAACTACTTAGATTAGTAGTTTTTGGATGTACACATTTGAGATATAGACTCTATGTAGTGTACTTATTCTTTTGTATAGCATGTGATGCTATTCTTTTGTATTATCGTGGATCTTTCTGACCACTACTCTGATGTACACTTTCATGTGTTATATATATTTATTTATATCTTCTTCCGCCTTTGTGATATGGATGTCTGTGACTGATTTGTGTTATGATTACTTCTATGTTTGTTTCCGAAGATTGTATATAGCCACCGTGTGATAGCTTTGTGTTTGTATCGGTATGTCGGATTTCCTCCTTAAAAGATATGCATTCTATTCTATCTAACATATCGGTGCTTGCACAAAGAAGTTACATGGACGGTCGCTCCTCCACAGCCTTATTCTCCGTGCTAATTGACAACTCTACACCGTAGTGTTCTTGGTTAGCGTGGGAATAGAGGTGGGGCGTCACAGCTGCCATCTACCAACACAAGATCGGCCTATTTCTAGATAGTACCGAATATGACATCACCCAAGTCATTCCTGACCTATCCGAGATATCTCATAGCATACACAACAAACTCGATATATAGAGAGTAATCTAGAAAGGTGATGACCATATCCTAATGGGTGCGGCCCGCATAGCCCTGTCGCTTCTATCCTATTTTTGCCATTACCGATGTGTGAGGCTTGAGGTAACTTTTTACCTTTCTCAAAACATCGCACTTTGAATGTCACATCATCATTTCTAACACACACTAATTGATCTCCACAAAAGTACAATCCCCGAGTTCATACGTGTAACGACCCGTATTTTTAACTATTTTAAATTATTAAATTTAATATGATTATTGAATAAAAATGGTTAAAAATAAAAATTTAATGATGTATTAATGTAATTTATTGAGTATGAACTTTAATAAAATTTTGAAACAACTAATTTCGAAAATTTTGGAATTAACAAGTATTGAGATGCATTTTATGTATTGAATGTATTTATAATCAATAGTTTGAATTGAATAATAATAAATGTTGAATTATTTGGATGAAAATAAAATAATTATTGATAACTAAAATTCATTTGAAGTTCAATGATTTATTAATGTGATTTATTGGATAATTAAATTGTTTAAATTTAATATTGGAAATTATTTAAATAATTGAATCCTGAATTTAACATGAATGAAAATGATGTCAAAAGTTGATTTAACTTTTATTTGAATATGAATGAATATTTTTAAAATTTTAAATTGAATTTAAATTGAATAAATCGATTTTGGAAATTTTATATTTTAATTAACGTGTAAAAGTAGCTATTTGGGCCACTGTCTCGAATTTCGACAAAACTAGTTTCTTCGGATCCGTAATAGTGAATTATTATAGGATTTCAAGTTTCGTAGCGATCGGACTTGTCATTTGGCCATGCGAGCTTGAAATGCATAGAAATTAATTAAAGGAATTCAATTAAAATAATTTGATTTTGAAATGCTATCTTCTAAATATGATGGAATTGGCTCACGAAACTAGTTCCATTATGTTTGGAATAGAGGTATAACATATAGAACACCAGGTGGCATGCTTCGTTTGGAGTTCGGGATTTCGTTGGTCAATCGGGTCAGATATTTTCTAATTATAATAACATATATTTTTCTTTCCTCCAACATTTCTTAAAAACCGCGTATAACTTTGTCTCCCTGTACCTCTCCTCTCACTTTCATTTTCCCTGATCAAAGACGAAGAAAAAAAAAGAAAATAAAAATAAAATACACACGGACGAGGGCTCACGACCGCGAGTAGCCTAGGGTCGGAGGCGCGTTTGCTCGTGCGGCTGAGCGTGGCGGCCGGAGGGTGCGGCGCGACCGGAGCGGCGCTGGCATGGGGTTAGGGTGGAGCGCGCATTGGATCTGGGCAAGGCGATTCGTTCGTGTATTAAGAAAAAAATACGCATCGATGTCGCGAGCTCGAGCTCGAGCGGGTAGAAACGTGCGCCTATAGCTGAGAGCAGAAGAGAGATTAGGGTGAGGTTTATTTTAAGTTTTAGTTAATTAAGATTATTAATTATCTCATTAATTGTATAGAATATTAATAAATTCGTATCTCTTTCATACGAGCTTCGATTCGTACGAAACGAGTCGTGTTGCAATCGTATCGACGAAGACTACGATGGAATCGAAGTGGAATTTATTTAAAACTAAAAAATTTTCAGTTTCAAATGTAGGCGAGTGTTTTATACGCTCACGAATGACTAAATTGTTTTTATGTTAGTTAAATCGATATCATGAAGTAATTAAATTTTATTGATTGTTGTTTGGTAATTCAACTGACATTTAAATTGGTAAGAATTGAAATGATAGGAATTTGAATTGACAGTTCAAATTTGAATTGGGAACCAAATTGCTAGTTAAATTCCCGACTATTGACAACTAGTTAATTGTGGTGATATTTTGTCTGTTTGGATGATTGATTGTGAAGGATGCCAATTTGGTTGATATTGTGGATGATTGGATGTTTATTTATTTTATATACATCTTGTATCACCTGTAAATTATTTAAAAGTATATAAAACTTTTAATTGAATTATTTCGAATAAGTTAAGAAATAGGTTGAAATGATATATACCTATGATATTTATTTTGGATTGAAATGATATATCCATCCCTGATATTAAATTGAAGGAACTAATCATTTGGCTATAGGATAAGAATTATTTGTCTTTGGAAAAGGGATTTAAATTGATATATCAAACTTTAGCTCGAAATTGAATTATTTTTGAAGATTTAAACCTTAAATTGAATACGGAAGTTTAAATTGATTTAAGTGATTTAAATCGATGTTTTCAAATCGAACTCGAAGTTTATATAAATTGAAATAGTTTAAAATTGGGAATTGAATTGAAATTTAAACCATCGAATTGAATAGTTGAAACGAAATTGAAATTGAAATAAGTTTGAATTGAAATTGGAATGGAAATTAATTCAAATTGAAATTGGAATTGAAATTAATTAATTTAAATAGAAATTGAATTAATTTGAAATCGAAATCGATTTGAATTGAAATTGGAATCGAAGTTAATTCAAATTGAAATCAAAATTGAGTCGATTTGAATTGAATTGAGATTGAAAATGATTTGAATTGGAATAATTGAAATTGAATCGGTAAATTGAAATTGGACTTGGGTCCAGATTTGTGGAAGATTTGGTATTGAATCAGTTTGACTTTGAAACTATTTTCAAATAAAATTAATATAAGCTGTTTAAAATCTATCTTTTAAATATTCAAATTATTTTGATTTTCCAAACTATTTTATTTTATAAAACATTTTAAATACTTAAATCATTTTATATCAAACTATTTTAACTATTTAAACTATTTTAAAAACTATTTAAAAAATTTCAAACTAATTTCTAAAAATTCAAACTGGTCTGAGTGGGAACTGTTTATATTAAAATCGTGGATTTAAATGCAAATTTTGTTAAAATGAAGCTATAATCTAATTTGAAATTTGAAATGGAAATTCGAATGAAATGATTTTCAAACGAAATTGACATATTTAAGTAAATATGATGATTTTGAAATAAACGATAGTTTGAAGTGAATATGATATTTTGATATCAAGTATGAATCGTTTTTGAAATGTAAATGTACCAACCGGTGTGTAAAACGACGTTTGGTTGTTAAAGAGACCGGGGCCTCTCATTGGCATACTCTCTGTCAATATTGGAACCACTTTAACAACCGTGTACGCGGAGGAGACTCCAGAACGAAGTGGTTGGATTTGGCATCGTTTGCTGGATTTGAAGAAAGAGAACGATGATGGATAGACCTCGACACTTTGTGCCAATTTGAAATGACTAAAACAGGACGGCTTGATAGAGTCAAGCGGGCTAGCTACCCTTAGCGGACATCCGTTCTCCGATTTTCTTGGACTTGGTCCATATTATTACTCTTGTTGTTGGTTTCGATTGGTGCACCTTGATTTTGGGATAACCTCCCTTTGACTCGATATGGGATCGATGGACGCGGTGGGCGATCGTGGCCATGATATGTTACCACCAGCCCTGTGACTCGAACTGGTAGTATCCTACCTTGGGCAATACCTCACATGCCTTTTCATACTTTTATCCCTATATGAGACCCCTACGATTTTGGTTTAGTGCTGTCGTATCACGGTGCATCCCTATCCCCCGATGTGCTACTGGGGTGTTATATGCAAATTGTACGACAATGCTTAAAAACGCGTTAAGAGGGATTAATGTAAAGCCTTAACGCTAAGAAATATATTTATTTTACTGATTAGACATTACATATATAGTGTATTCTACTATATATAATATTTTGACAGATCCTTAAGAGATGAAAAAATCATGTAACATCTCTTGAGTTATTGCACGCACGTTATACACTGGATAGGAGATGTAAAACCCCGTAAAAATATTTGATGCCATTACACTCCTTTTATATGTGATATTGATTTGACTCACATAAGGATATTTTAGTCCTGACTCGAGTGTTTTGTCTTTTCATTACGCTCGGGTTAGCCCTGAGTATTTCAGCGCATTGAAGATTATTCTAGAGGACGAAGATTTGGTATATTATTATTACTAGTACTATTTCACCACACCGTTTATTCTACTGCATTACTCTATTATTCTGTGTATATATAACTCTGATAAATGTTGTATGAATTATAATCAAATTTATAGTATAAACAACTTCATGAACTGTTTGTTTGATTATTATATTTTATCATTCTACTGCGAGATTCTGTATTTGTTTCCTTCTTTTCTTATTTTTATTAATTAACCCCATTGATTTTCTACGTTCTGGATTGTTTAAGTTGGACATGTGTAGATTATTGTCAATTTTAACCTTTCGAAATGTAGGTCGCCACTGTTTGTATCAGAGCTTTGGTTTAGCGATAACCTTAGCTTCGTGGGTTTGACTTATTAGAGATAGGGTAGTATTACCCTAGAATGAGTTTGTTTGAGCGTATATACATACATACATACATACATACATATATATATATATATACACACATATATATATATGCATATATACAAATATATACACATATACAAATATATACATATATACATATATACATATATATATATATATACATATATACATATATACATATATATATATATGAGAGCACGTACTTGTTAGTGTTATAAAATGTTTTATATTGTGTTTACTTATCCGTCGAGTTGTTCATGACTTCTGGTTGGTGCGTGGGATGCCATGTTATCGATAGGGGTTTCTAAACACTTAAATGAGGAAAGTCGACATAATATTGTTTTAAGATAGGGTAAATGAAATAATTTTAACTAACTTATATATTATATATAAAAAGAAATTGAATGAGAATAAATGAGTATATATGAGAGCACGTACTTGTTAGTGTTATAAAATGTTTTATATTGTGTTTACTTATCCGTCGAGTTGTTCATGACTTCTGGTTGGTGCGTGGGATGCCATGTTATCGATAGGGGTTTCTAAACACTTAAACGAGGAAAGTCGACATAATATTGTTTTAAGATAGGGTAAATGAAATAATTTTAACTAACTTATATATTATATATAAAAAGAAATTGAATGAGAATAAATGAGCAAGTGAAATTAATGTGAGTAATTGAATTGATTTAAATAGGATATAAATAAATTGAATGTTAACTAATTGAATGTGAAATAAGTGAATGTTAAATAAAGAAATGTTGATACACTTAAGTATAAGAGGTAAGAAATATAAGTTTAAATTATGAAATGAATAGATTTATAAAATAAATTGAATATGAAGTGAATAGGTTGTAAAACTAAGTTTGGAAATATTAACTTAACTAATTTGAGTTTAGGGATGTTTATAAACCTAAGTAATGAGTTATGAAATAAAAATATAATCTTGTTTTATTTTTATTCCCCCCTTTGTTTTCTTCTTTTTTCCCTGTCTTTTTTTCATTTATGGAAATTTGTTGTTTAGGTATTATACCTAACTTCTGCGCCTTGTACCGTTTATTACATTTGTTATAATAAAATAGCGGACGGTCCACTCTAAAACCGGCTTGCCTGGCCAAAAAAAGGATTTTAAAACTGGAATTTGGGAACTTGAATTCAGGTGCTTCTGAAAATTTTTCTAAGATTTTAAGAAATAATGTTAGTATTATTTAAAAATATTTATGAATAGAAATTGTTTCAAAAGGAATTAAGTCCTGTACTCCCCTCTTCTATCGTTGGAAAATAATTTCGGTGATGACGACCACATCATCGACATTTATTTTCGAGTCTCAAAGTGGGGGAGGCCACTTAGTAGCTTTGCTATGCTTTTGTCTCCACAAACATATTTTGATTTAAAATTTCTTAATATAATTTGATATATATATATATATATATTAAAGATATGAGTATATATATTATTTCAAAATGATTTAAAAGGAACCTGGTATTTGAATACTTAAGTTCTTATTAATTAATGATTTTCAATTGTAGAAATAAAGTGAATTTTTGAATAGTTGGAAACTTCTAAAATGAGAAATAAGAAATATAAACTAAGTGTTTAAACAAAAGACAAGAAGTTAAATTATTACTCTAAAATTTCAAGACAATGGAAATTTAAACTTGTGTAAGTTATTGAACATTCTTATTAACTAAAATGAATAAGATAAACTTGTATAACATTAAATTATATTCTAAAAACATATATAAAACTTAGTAGAAATGTTTAAAAAACTGAAATGTTAAATATGAATGGTAACAGAATATTATACAAGTTTGAACTTGAGTAATAAGAAATGTTTAAAGAAATATTCCAAATTACAATTGTGTTTAAGGAAATGTTTATAAATTTAAACTAAGTTGTTATAAAAAAATGTTATAAACTTAGTTAATGTTCTAAGAAATGTAAGATGAATAATTTGAGTAGTTAAAAAAACAAAGAAAATACTATTTAGATATGAATTTAAGAGAAGGTAAACAAATAATAAATTAAATCATACCATTGTAAATTGTTTTAAGAAGAAAAAAATTGCAAAGGATGTTTTAAGATTTAATTATAACTTTCTGTGATAATTATAATTTGAATAATATTGTGTAAAAGAAGATAGATCTGTATAAAATAATTATAAATTTAAGAAATGATTAATGCAATAAGAAGTTGAAATTTGAATTATGAAATGAAATTTTAATTAAGTCAAGTTGAATGGAATAAATTGATGGAATAAATTGATGAAGTAAGTTAATGAAATAAATTATAAAATGGAAGTTAACTTAAGAAAATGTGAATGAAATTGATTGTGATAAAAAGAAAAATTTGTTAATATGAATTTGAGTGATAAAATAAAATTTACTTAAGTAAAATTATTAATATGAATTTGAATAAATGAAATGAATAAATGAAGCTAATCAATGAATTAATATGAACTTAAGATATGAAGTAATAATAATAAACATGAGTTGTGTTATATAAAATGTTTATAATAAACTAAAATGGTTTATAAATGATATTGATATTAAAGAAAATATACTAAGTAGTAATGAAATAAAATTTAACTTAAATATGGTTAAATGAAAATGATTTATAAAATGGCCCATAAATGAATTTATATGAAATGTGTCAAACAAAAAGTGAAATAATTGGAATTTGAATAAACTGAATGTAAATTAAACAGATGTGAATAAATTGGAAGTAAACCAATTAAATGTTAATAAACTGAAAACAAACCAATTGAATGTTAATGAAAAATGAATGTGTATAACTTAAATATTGACATTGAAAATGTAAATTATGATAGTTTGAATTAATTAAGTAACAGCCCAAAATTTTTAACAAATTTTTATTTAGAAATAAACATTCTGTAATGTTGATTTGAATTAAAAGTGTAATAATTAGTGTGAAACGGGAAATTTAAACTTTACATTTCGTTACGTATATTTACATCCGTTCTTAACTTATATTAAACAATCAAATTTATTAATTATGGTAATAGCTATTTACTTTTGGTTTAAAATGATACGTTATTTTATTGAAAGAAACCGTTGGCATTTTCCAATTTTTATTTAATAAAAGAAACAAATCATAAAGTTGTACGTTACTTTGGGCATTTCGTTATAATTTATCTTACCTTTTCTTTTGTCCATTTGATTTTTTTCTTGCGTTAGCATTTCCTATTCTTCAGCCGCATATATTCCCTTTTGAAAATTTCAAAATCTTGCCTTACTTTGCCACGTGAGAATTATTCCATTCCCTCTTTGCCTTCCATACGTTTCTCCAATTAAATTGCCTAAATTTTTGCTACCGTTAAAACTTTTATTTATTGCCTTCTCTACTTAAATCAAGTGAAAGGCTGTCTATCTTTCCACGTTCACCAAACTTTTCAAGAACTTTATTCTTCACTTCAGCTTTCATTTGAGATTTCGTGACCAAGGTATGGCCGCATCTTTTCCCTTTATTTTTTTTGTCTTTGTTTTTTTGTTTATTTTTGGTCTGTCCCCTGCTTTGTTTGCTTTATCAGTATCTGCTCCAACTTATGCTTCGCCAGACCTACCCATTCGCCACCAGCTTCGAACCCATGCCACCTCCAGACTCAACCCCTTCGCCAGCCACACCTCCTACTCCAGGCCAAGACCAGCCTACCACCACGACCCACGCCAGAGAACCCCACGTCAGCCTCCTACCCCAGTCCACCACCACGTCACCCCTACGCCCTACTAGACCACCACCGCACCCATGTCCCCTCTCCAGACCGTGACCAGTCACCACCACGTCCCCTCTCCAGGCCGAGACCAGCCACCACCATAACCCCATGCCGAGACCACCACTTCCACCACCCCATGTCACCACGAACCCGACCAAACCAGTCACGCCCCAACCCCATGTCAACCACCACGCCTCCCTCAGACCATAACCATGCTGACCAAACCCGATGCCTTTAAGGTGGTCGAGCCTTTGTCTATTTTGAAGTTATTTGCCTCTGGCCTGGTTTTGAAAAAAAAAAGGGAAATGAGAAAAATTGTTTTGTCACCTTTTGCATTTTCATTTTTGTTTAATTGCCAGACCGAGCCCTTGTACTTGAACCTGAAAAATGAACAAATTTTTGTTTTATCACTCTGTATTTTTGAAGTAAACTGTTTTGTCCCTTGTATTTGGTATCCTAGTCTATGTTCTCCACTGGCCTTTGTTTTGAGAGAAAAGAACGAACAATTTGTTGTGGTCGAGCCTTTGTTTTTAAAGTTATAATCTATATTTTAAAAGTGGTCGAGCTATTGTTTTCGATATTCAACTTGTGTTTTTTGGTTGTTTGCTTCATTTGAAAATTTGTTATTCGTGCAATCTTAGATTTGATTATTTATTTTTCTTTAGATTTGAATCTAGTTGGCGCATCCGCTAACAACTGATTGTGCTTTCCACGTGCTTTTGATAGACATCGTATTCTCTTTTTGAATCGAATCTCCAGCTCCGTAGAGGTGAGTAAATCTCACACGAATATTCATACTTATATGATTGTGAAACGACCGCAACTGAATGTGTAGAAAATAAATAAATAAACAAAATGATGTTATAATTACCTGTGATTTATTTATATTTGATGTTAGAATTGTTAAAATTGCATAACATATCATCTGTTATATTTTGTTCTTATTTTACTGTTATTCTATTCTGTTAAATCACACTGCAAGTTCCCTGTAGAATAGAATCACTATGGGTTGAAATGATACATACCCGAACGGACTTTAGAATAAGGGAAGATCGTTATGGGCCGAAATGATAGGCCTGAACGATTTTCAAATTAAATTTTATTTACTTGGGATTGCGGGTTTGAAATGATAAAACCCGGATTTTTCTTTGTAAACTACGGATTGAAATGATATAGTATCCGTATCACTTAACTTAGGCTAGAAAATGTTATACAGACCCGTGGTTGTTTTCTGTATTTTCTGGGTATTTTTAAATATCTTAAATAATTGTAATAATATTAAATTGATTTAGATTGAGTTTTTAAAATGATTTATTTAGAGTAGAAATGATTTTTCTATGTGATAAATATAAATAAATGGAAAAATATTGACTTTAAAACGTAACTTAAATTTGAAAATTTGACTAAAAAAGGAAAAGATGGAAAATTAAGATTTATTAAAATAAACTGAAAATTAAGTTTTAAAATGGTGAAAAAAATGGAGAATAAAATTTAAGTGTTGAAATAAATTGTTTAAAGAAAATGGGAATTGACCCACTTGAAATTTAATAAATGAACTTGGTAAAGTTTGATTTTATTTGTAAAACTTCTCTTTAGAAATCATAAGTTAAAGGTTTTAAAAAAACATTTTAATGTGGAAAAATATGATTTTTATAAGTTTAAATAGTTTAAATTGAAATTTATTTTCTGGAAATTAACTAATTCTGAACTAAGTGGAATCTGCAGCACTTGTTAAGTGCTGTGGTTATATAAATGAACCAAAAGACTAAAATGAACTAAGGCTATGATAGCACTTGGTAAGTGCCGTTGTAGCAGAAACTAAAATTGAACTTGAACTAATAAAAGGGCTACTGTAGCACTTGTTAAGAGCTGCAGTAGGCTGAAATATGATTTTGTTTAAAACTGAACTGTTATAGCAGTTTATAAATGTTGTCTTTGTTAAATAAAATTGTTTTCAAATATAACTTACCGCAGCACTTTTAAATGCTGTGAAAGCTGAAAATTTTAACGTTTATTGTTTTTAAGTGAATAAATGAACTCAGAAAAGGCTAAATTTTTGGGAATTCAATATTTGATTTATAAGGATAATGACTTTGTTTTAAATGATTTAATTTGAAGTATTTTGATATAAATTGTTTTAAATTTATAACCACGGGTTATAATAACGATTGGTTGGCAAAGAGACCGGGATCAGATATGGACATACTCTCTGTCGATACCGAAAACCACTTTGACAACCGTATACGCGGTGGAGATTCCAGAATGAAGTAGGATGGTGGCGACGTTCTTAAGGTATGTTACGTGGACCCAACTCCCGTGAGTTGGCATAAGGTGGCTAAAACAGGAGCGATCTCGGACCAGTGAGGTAGCACCTCTTCTCGGACACATTTCTTCGATATTATACTCTTACTTGTGATTGATTAGATGGCCATCCTCTGGTTTGGGAGTGTTGTTCGAGGTGGACGGTAGTGGCTGCTACGCGCTCCATCAGTCCGTGTGCGTAATTGGTATATCTACCCTGGCATTGCCTAGTTGTGCCGTGTCACCTACCATATCGAGCTTTACTACGATTTGTGATTTCTCCCGTAGCCTGTGGAGTATCGAGGGTAGCCACCATTTTGGGAGTATGCTAATACTGGATATACTACTGGGACTATTACGTGTTAAGGTGGAAAATGTAAAGCCTTAATGCTATTTAAAAGTATGTTTATTTTATATTAGACATTATTATAATATCGAATATTACTACATAGTAGATAGTTTAATGGAACCTTAAAGAATGGGCGATCCCAAGCATTCTTTAAGTTATTTGTATCTTTACTACAGTTCACTTGAGTTGGTTTACATTGTATAAGTATGTATGTCCTGACTCGAGTGTTTATGTTTTATTTTACGCTCGGGTCAGCCTGAGTATCAGTTGGACCTCATCTTCACGGAGCTAGGACTATTGGAGATCATCTTTATCAAGCTGCTATCTGTTTTGCTATTCAGTCTTTTAATCTAGCTTATGTAATTGAGACAAATGAATTTGGGATTTTCTGTGGTTGTTCAAACTGTATTGGTTTTTAGACTATGTAATTTGTACTTGTTTTGAGACTATGTATTTTAGTGGCTTCATGAACCACTATGGTTATTTTTAAATTCCGCTGCGAGTTATTCTGATATTTCCGTGTCTGTGATTCTGTGAATGATTTTATTTGCTCCAAATTTTATTACAATCTGTTATTTTGCATTATTCAAGTCTGACATGTGTGGATTATTGTCGATTTGAATGGTCCAAAATACCGGGTCGTTACATTTGGTATCAGAGCCAGGTTTTAGGCAAACCTTAGCCTATGGAGCAAAAACTCATTAGAGATAGGGTAGAAATACCCTAGAATGAGTGAAATCAAACTCAGAATCATTTCTTTGTGAGTGAACGTATCTTCAAAGTATAAAATGATTTTTAAAATGATTTAAATGATTTTCAAATGATTTTTCAAAGATTATTTTGATATAAAATTTCTTGTTTTAAAAAGAAATTTTTTCTAAACTTTCTTCTTTTCGTATCTACCTTGTTAGAAATTTTGTTATTAGGTTATTCATCCAAGTGATCTTATCGTGTCTTATCTTAGCTTATCTTTGTCTTCTCTATACCTTTGTCCTAAATTCATTCTTGATATTTCCAGGATGAATCGTGGAAATGCTAGAGGTAGGGGTCGTGGTATTGCCCCAGCTCCTCCACCTGTTGCACCTGTTAGGTTTACTGCTCTTTTCAAGGAATTCTCTCAGCTCGGTGGTACTAAGTTCACCGGTTCAGAGAGTATTATCGAGGCCCAGCAATGGCTGCGGAGTTTGGAGAGGATATTTACTGGTCTTGAGATCACTGATGCCCAGAAGCGTCAGTTAGCAGCTTGGCAGCTGCAACAATCAGCCTTAGATTGGTGGGAGTCGGTTACGGCTCACACTAACGAAGGTGATCTTTCGTGGGAGCAATTCAGGTATCCCTTGTGTTATCTTGAATTTTTCCCATTTCCTTTTTCTTTTGAATCTATCTTAAGTTCAGTTTCTGTATCTTCTTTCCAGGGAGGCTTTTGTGGAAAAATGGATGCCCAAAGCCGGGAAATCTCAGCTTTATCGTGAATTCATGGATCTTAAGCAGGGTACCATGTCTTTCTCAGAGTATGAGTGGAAGTTCAATGAACTTTCCAAATTTGGTCCTGGTCTTATCGACACTCAGCTAAAGAAGAATGAGAAATTCATTTCTGGAGCTCGTCCAGAGTTCTACGATAGTCTTATTTCACATGTTCATGGCACTTTTACTGAGCTCATGGATATGGCTATTCGCTATGAGAACCCTACTTCCAAGGGTCCTACCGCTTCTGGTGCTCATGTATCATAGTCTTCCTCTGCAAATTCCAAGAAGAGAAAGCCCAATTTCCACCAGCAGAAGAAGAATTGGCTCAAACATCCGGGCTTAGGATCTTCGACATCTTCTCCTTCCCAGAGACACCCTATTGATCTATCCACCATTACCTGCTTCAAATGTGATCAGAAGGGACATTATGCTAATAGTTGTCCTACTTTGGTTGGTGCTGCTGTTCCTCCACCTCAGGTTTCTAGGAACGATCTTTGTCATGTTTGTCTTCAGCCGGGTCATTTTAGGAAGGACTGTCCTTTATATCAAAAGGGAAAGCCATCTGGTGTATTTGCTGTCACATCTGCTTCATCACCTGCTGCACCTACTCCTGCTCCTAGCGATGATCAAGGTACTCTTCAGGGCACCTTTTATTTATTTCAGCATCATGTTCGTGTTTTATTTGATACTGGAGCTTCGCATATTTTTATTTCTATGACTATTAGTGATAAGTTTGAGCATCTCCTTTCTCCTGGGTATGCTTCTGTTCCTTTATGTGTTTCTAATCCTATTGGGGGTCCCGCGAACCTTAGTAGGATTTGTAGAGGAGTGAAACTCTTCTATTCTGATCACCGCTTTAGTGGTGATTTCTATATTCTTGGTTTTGATACTTTTGATTTATTGCTTGGGGATGATTGGTTAAGAAATCATGATGCCCGTATCTCGTGTAAATCCCGAATTGTTTCTCTAGAAGATGATCAGGGAAATCCTCTGGTTATTCAGTGTTGTATGCCTCATGATTGTGCTGGTAGCTTTATTTATTCTTTGGATTCTTCCCCTATCGACCTTTAGTCGACTCGCGTCGTCAAACTCTATCCCGATGTATTTGGTGAAGTCACTGCCTTACCTCCTAAGCGGGAAATCGATTTCCGTATTGATCTTATTCCCGGAGCTCGACCAGTAGTTCTTCCTCCTAGAAGAATGGCACCCCGTGAGAAGGTTGAGTTAAGGGAACAAATAGAGGATCTGTCTTCCAAGGGTCTGATCAGACCTAGCTATTCTGAATGGGGAGCTGCGGTGGTTTTCGTCACCAAGTCCGATGGTTCTCTTCGGATGTGTGTTGATTATAGGGAGCTGAACAAGCTCACTATGAAAAATAGATATCCAATGCCTCGCACCAATGACATGTTTGATCAACTTTATGGTGCTACTATTTTCTCTCAGCTTGATCTTGCCACGGGTTTTCACCAACTCAGAGTCGCCGAGGAAAGTATTCCCAAGACTGCTTTCTGTACTGAGAATGGATTCTTTGAATGGTTAGTCATGCCTTTTGGTTTGACTAATGCTCCTGCTTTCTTTGTTGACTTGATGAATCGTGTCTTCCGTGATGTGCTTAATAAATTTGTTCTAGTCTTTGTGGATGATATCCTCATTTTCTCTAAGTCTGAAGAAGAACATGAGTCACATTTGAAATCTGTTCTTGAGACTCTTCGAAATCATCAGTTAAAGGCTAAATTTTCCAAATGTCATTTCTGGAAGGATGAAGTCCGATTCCTCAGGCATATTTTTTCTGGTAATGGAGTTTATGTTGATCCAGTCAAGATCGCTGCGATCAATGATTGGGAAACTCCTAAGACTCCTACTGATATCCGTAGTTTTCTGGGCCTTGCCGGTTATTACCAGAGATTCATTGAGAATTTCGCTCGGATTGCTGCACCTCTCACGGCTTTAACTCGGAAGAATGCTAAGTTTATTTGGAGTAACGAGTGTAAGGCCGCATTTAGTGAGTTAAAACACAAGCTTACTTCCGCACCTGTTCTTACCGTTCCAAATGGAAATTAGGGATTAACGGTATACACTGATGCTTGTCGAGAAGGTTTGGGAGCTGTTCTGATGCAGGATGGTAGAGTGATTGCTTATGCTAGTTGACAGTTGAAGACCCATGAAGTAAATTATGCTGCCCATGATCTAGAGTTGCTTGCGGTTGTTTTCGCTTTGAAGCTTTGGAGACATCATCTTTTGGGTACTAAGTTCGAGCTTTTCACAGATCATCAGTCTTTGAGGTATATTTTCTCTCAGAAGGATTTGAATCAGAGACAAGTTAGGTGGTTAGAGTTCCTTGCTTCTTATGACCTCGACATCAACTATACACCGGGAAAAGCTAATGTTGTGGCGGATGCTTTGAGTAGGAAGAAAGCTTTGTTGTGCCAGCTTGTTGTTTCTTCACCTCTTGTGGATCGTATTATGTCTAAACAGGATGAAGATCGAATGCTTAGACTGATTAAGGAGAGTGTTCGAAGTAGAGTTGGAGGTAGTAGCCTTGATGACAGTGGTGCTCAGATTGACGATAAGGGTGTATTGAGGATTAATAATAGGATTTGTGTCCCGAAGGTTGATGGATTGAGACAGGAGTTACTTCGGGAGAATCATCAGTCCAGACTTTCTATTCATCCAGGCGTGACCAAGATGTATCAGGACATGAAGAAGTTATATTGGTGGAAAGGTATGAAGCGAGATATTTCCATTTTTGTTAATAGATGTGCGACTTGTCAGCAAGTCAAGGCAGATCATCAGAAGACTCCGGGTTTATTGCAGCCTCTTGAGATTCCCAATTGGAAGTGGGAACAAGTTTCTATGGATTTCATTGATGGTTTACCGAGGACTAGGAAAGGTAACGAGAGTATTTGGGTTATTGTAGATAGATTGACCAAATCAGCTCATTTCATTCCGGTCAAGTCTACCCGTTCAGCTTCTAGTTTGTCTGAGATTTACATGAGGGAGATTGTTCGTCTCCATGGTGTTCCTCTCAGTATCGTTTGTGATCGTGATCCTATCTTTACTAGTAGGTTTTGGAAAGCCTTTCAGGATTCTTTGGGTACTCGTCTGAATCTGAGCGCTGCTTACCATCCACAGACCGACGGTCAAACGGAAAGGGTGAATCAGATTCTAGAAGATCTTCTTCGTGCTTGTGTGCTTGATTATGGAGGATCTTGGGAAGATCACCTCCATCTTGTCGAATTCACTTATAACAATAGTTATCAGGCCAGTATTGAGACGTCCCCGTTTTCTGCTCTTTGTGGACGACCTTGTAGATCTCCTTCTTGTTGGATTGAATCCGGTAATCGTTTGGTCCTTGGTCCTGAAATGGTTTTGGAAGCTTCTGAGAGAGTTGAAGAGATTAAGAGGAAGATGAGGATTGCTAAAGATAGGCAGAAGAAGTACGCTGATCGTCGAAGACGGAGTTTAGAGTTTGCTGTTGGTGATTTGGTTTTCCTTAAGGTTTCTCCCTTAAGGAATGTTATTCGTTTCGGTCGTAGAGGAAAGCTTTCTCCTAGATTTGTAGGTCCTTTCCACATTTTGGAAAGAATTGGCTCTCTTGCTTATCGTCTGGATTTACCCGAGAAATTTTCTGGAGTACACAATGTCTTTCATGTATCTCATCTTCGTCGCTATCTGCATGATCCATCTCTTATTATCCAGCCTTCTGCTCTTGATAGTTTGGATATTGAGCCAAATCTGACTGTTGAGAGGAAGCCACTTCGTATCGTCGATCGAGGTACGAAGCAGCTAAGAAGAAAATCTGTCAACCTGGTCAAAGTGCAGTGGAGCACTGATGAACGGGATTGCACCTGGGAGACGGAGGAGAGCATTCGTGCTTCGAATCCGGAATTGTTTATTTCAGGTACTTTTGCTCTACTGTCTTATCTTTCTTTGTTTCCTTTTCATTCCTTTTCATTCCTTTTCGAGGACGAAAAGTTTTGAGTGGGGGAGAGTGTAACAGCCCAAAATTTTTAACAAATTTTTATTTAAAAATAAACATTCTGTAATGTTGATTTGAATTAAAAGTGTAATAATTAGTGTGAAATGGGAAATTTATACTTTACATTTCGTTACGTATATATACATCCGTTCTTAACTTATATTAAACAATCAAATTTATTAATTATGGTAATAGCTATTTAATTTTGGTTTAAAATGATACGTTATTTTATTGAAAGAAACCGTTAGCATTTTCCAATTTTTATTTAATAAAAGAAACAAATCATAAAGTTGTACGTTACTTTGGGCATTTCGTTATAATTTCTCTTACCTTTTCTTTTGTCCAGTTGATTTTTTTCTTGCGTTAGCATTTCCTGTTCTTCAGCCGCATATATTCCCTTTTGAAAATTTCAAAATCTTGCCTTACTTTGCCACGTGAGAATTATTCCATTCCCTCTTTGCCTTCCATACGTTTCTCCAATTAAATTGCCTAAATTTTTGCTACCGTTAAAACTTTTATTTATTGCCTTCTCTACTTAAATCAAGTGAAAGGCTGTCTATCTTTCCACGTTCACCAAACTTTTCAAGAACTTTATTCTTCACTTCAGCTTTCAATTGAGATTTCGTGACCAAGGTATGGCCACATCTTTTCCCTTCATTTTTTTTGTCTTTGTTTTTTTGTTTATTTTTGGTATGTCCCCTGCTTTGTTTGCTTTATCAGTATCTGCTCCAACTTATGCTTCGCCAGACCTACCCATTCGCCACCAGCTTCGAACCCACGCCACCTCCAGACTCAACCCCTTCGCCAGCCACACCTCCTACTCCAGGCCGAGACCAGCCTACCACCACGACCCACGCCAGAGAACCCCACGTCAGCCTCCTACCCCAGTCCACCACCACGTCACCCCTACGCCCTGCTAGACCACCACCGCACCCATGTCCCCTCTCCAGACCGTGACCAGTCACCACCACGTCCCCTCTCCAGGCCGACATCAGCCACCACCATAACCCCATGCCGAGACCACCACTTCCACCACCCCATGTCACCACGAACCTGACCGAGCCAGTCACGCCCCAACCCCATGTCAACCACCACGCCTCCCTCTGACCAAAACCATGCTGACCAAACCCGATGCCTTTAAGGTGGTCGAGCCTTTGTCTATTTTGAAGTTATTTTCCTCTGGCCTGGTTTTGAAAAAAAAGGGAAATGAGAAAAATTGTTTTGTCACCTTTTGCATTTTCATTTTTGTTGAATTGCCAGACCGAGCCCTTGTACTTGAACCTGAAAAATGAACAAATTTTTGTTTTATCACTCTGTATTTTTGAAGTAAACTGTTTTGTCCCTTGTATTTGGTATCCTAGTCTATGTTCTCCACTGGCCTTTGTTTTGAGAGAAAAGAACGAACAATTTGTTGTGGTCGAGCCTTTGTTTTTAAAGTTATAATCTATATTTTAAAAGTGGTCGAGCTATTGCTTTCGATTTTCAACTTGTGTTTTTCGGTTGTTTGCTTCATTTGAAAATTTGTTATTCGTGCAATCTTAGATTTGATTATTTATTTTGCTTTAGATTTGAATCTAGTTGGCGCATCCGCTAACAACTGATCGTGCTTTCCATGTGCTTTCGATAGACATCGTATTCTCTTTTTGAATCGAATCTCCAGCTCCGTAGAGGTGAGTAAATCTCACACGAATATTCATACTTATATGATTGTGAAACGACCGCAACTGAATGTGTAGAAAATAAATAAATAAACAAAATGATGTTATAATTACCTGTGATTTATTTATATTTGATGTTAGAATTATTAAAATTGCATAACATATCATATGTTATATTTTGTTCTTATTTTACTGTTATTCTATTCTGTTAAATCACACTGCAAGTTCCCTATAGAATAGAATCACTATGGGTTGAAATGATACATACCCGAACGGACTTTAGAATAAGGGAAGATCGTTATGGGCCGAAATGATAGGCTTGAACAATTTTCAAATTAAATTTTATTTACTTGGGATTGCGGGTTTGAAATGATAAAACCTGGATTTTTCTTTGTAAACTATGGATTGAAATGATATAGTATCCGTATCATTTAACTTAGGCTAGAAAATGTTATACAGACCCGTGGTTGTTTTCTGTATTTTCTGGGTATTTTTAAATATCTTAAATAATTGTAATAATATTAAATTGATTTAAATTGAGTTTTTAAATTGATTTATTTAGAGTAGAAATTATTTTTCTATGTGATAAATATAAATAAATGGAAAAATATTGACTTTAAAATGTAACTTAAATTTGAAAATTTGACTAAAAAAGGAAAAGATGGAAACTTAAGATTTATTAAAATAAAATGAAAATTAAGTTTTAAAATGGTGAAAAAAAATGGAGAATAAAATTTAAGTGTTGAAATAAATTGTTTAAAGAAAATGGGAATTGACCCACTTGAAATTTAATAAGTGAACTTGGTAAAGTTTGATTTTATTTGTAAAACTTCTCTTTAGAAATCATAAGTTAAAGGTTTTAAATAAACATTTTAATGTGGAAAAATATGATTTTTATAAGTTTAAATAGTTTAAATTGAAATTTATTTTCTGGAAATTAACTAATTCTGAACTAAGTGGAATCTGCAGCACTTGTTAAGTGCTGTGGTTATATAAATGAACCAAAAGACTAAAATGAACTAAGGCTATGATAGCACTTGGTAAGTGCCGTTGTAGCAGAAACTAAAATTGAACCTGAACTAATAAAAGGGCTACTGTAGCACTTGTTAAGAGCTGCAGTAGGCTAAAATATGATTTTGTTTAAAACTGAACTGTTATAGCAGTTTATAAATGTTGTCTTTGTTAAATAAAATTGTTTTCAAATATAACTTACCGCAGCACTTTTTAAATGCTGTGAAAGCTGAAAATTTTAACGTTTATTGTTTTTAAGCGAATAAATGAATTCAGAAAAGGCTAAATTTTTGGGAATTCAATATTTGATTTATAAGGATAATGACTTTGTTTTAAATGATTTAATTTGAAGTATTTTGATATAAATTGTTTTAAATTTATAACCACGGGTTATAATAACGATTGGTTGGCAAAGAGACCGGGATTGGATATGGACATACTCTCTGTCGATACCGAAAACCACTTTGACAACCGTATACGCGGTGGAGATTCCAGAATGAAGTAGGATGGTGGCGACGTTCTTAAGGTATGTTACGTGGACCCAACTCCCATGAGTTGGCATAAGGTGGCTAAAACAAGAGCGATCTCGGACCAGTGAGGTAGCACCTCTTCTCGGACACATTTCTTCGATATTATACTCTTACTTGTGATTGATTAGATGGCCATCCTCTGGTTTGGGAGTGTTGTTCGAGGTGGACGGTAGTGACTGCTACGCGCTCCATCAGTCCGTGTGCGTAATTGGTATATCTACCCTGGCATTGCCTAGTTGTGCCGTGTCACCTACCATATCGAGCTTTACTACGATTTGTGATTTCTCCCGTAGCCTGTGGAGTATCGAGGGTAGCCCCCATTTTGGGAGTATGCTAATACTGGATAGACTACTGGGACTATTACGTGTTAAGGTGGAAAATGTAAAGCCTTAATGCTATTTAAAAGTATGTTTATTTTATATTAGACATTATTATAATATTGAATATTACTACATAGTAGATAGTTTAATGGAACCTTAAAGAATGGGCGATCCCAAGCATTCTTTAAGTTATTTGTATCTTTACTACAGTTCACTTGAGTTGGTTTACATTGTATAAGTATGTATGTCCTGACTCGAGTGTTTATGTTTTATTTTACGCTCGGGTCAGCCTGAGTATCAGTTGGACCTCATCTTCACGGAGCTAGGACTATTGGAGATCATCTTTATCAAGCTGCTATTTGTTTTGCTATTCAGTCTTTTAATCTAGCTTATGTAATTGAGACAAATGAATTTGGGATTTTCTATGGTTGTTCAAACTGTATTGGTTTTTAGACTATGTAATTTGTACTTGTTTTGAGACTATGTATTTTAGTGGCTTCATGAACCACTATGGTTATTTTTAAATTCCGCTGCGAGTTATTCTGATATTTCCGTGTCTGTGATTCTGTGAATGATTTTATTTGCTCCAAATTTTATTACAATCTGTTATTTTGCATTATTCAAGTCTGACATGTGTGGATTATTGTCGATTTGAATGGTCCAAAATACCGGGTCGTTAAAAATTAGATGAATATTATTTGGTTGGATGATTTCTTTGGTTGTAAATCATTGTTATAACTGTTTTGATTGCATATGATTGGTTTGTTGTGTATTCGTGCTCGTGTTTATGGTTTGGATTCACAATACATGTTATATGGTTCTATTAGACTCATATATGTTGCTATATCTTTTATATGTTACTAATATTCTAAATTGAGTTGAGATAGGTACATACGATGGCCGTTTGGATGTATATGCAAATTTGATTTTCTTTTGCTTGCTTAATATGAGTGAACTCGCTCAAATTAAAAATAATAAGGTACATATCTCAAAGATTACATACCGCACTTTTATATTTTTCCCTACGGGATGCCTCATCATTGAGATGAGATGAATATTTGGTGTATTTGGTATATATTTGTGTTACATATTGTATTGTAAAGTTTTTTCGATCGAGCTACGCAAAGGAGACGCTGTCGAAATTTTCCGTAAATCCGGGTGTTAGAATTTTTTTGAGATTTTAAATTTTTATAACTTGTTTTATATATAAGTTGTAATTCCCGTAAACCGATATCGGAGTGGCGTAAGAGAAGCGTATTAAAGGTTTTTTTAGTAAGATTTTAATGTTTGTATGTTAATTATTTTGAATAAAATATATTGTATGTTAAATCCTATACTTATCCCCTTTTCGAGGACGAAAAGTTTTGAGTGGCGGAGAGTGTAACGACCCATATTTTTAACTATTTTAAATTATTAAATTTAATATGAATATTGAATAAAAATGGTTAAAAATAAAAATTTAATGATGTATTAATGTAATTTATTGAGTATGAACTTTAATAAAATTTTGAAACAACTAATTTCGAAAATTTTGGAATTAACAAGTATTGAGATGCATTTTATGTATTGAATGTATTTATAATCAATAGTTTGAATTGAATAATAATAAATGTTGAATTATTTGGATGAAAATAAAATAATTATTGATAACTAAAATTCATTTGAAGTTCAATGATTTATTAATGTGATTTATTGGATAATTAAATTGTTTAAATTTAATATTGGAAATTATTTAAATAATTGAATCCTGAATTTAACATGAATGAAAATGATGTCAAAAGTTGATTTAACTTTTATTTGAATATGAATGAATATTTTTAAAATTTTAAATTGAATTTAAATTGAATAAATCGATTTTGGAAATTTTATATTTTAATTAACGTGTAAAAGTAGCTATTTGGGCCACTGTCTCGAATTTCGACAAAACTAGTTTCTTCGGATCCGTAATAGTGAATTATTATAGGATTTAAAGTTTCGTAACGATCAGACTTGTCGTTTGGTCGTGCGTGCTTGAAACGCGTAGAAATTAATTAAAGGAATTCGATTAAAATAATTTGATTTTGAAATGCTATCTTCTGAATATGATAGAATTGCCTCCTGAAACTAGTTCCATTGTGTTCGGAATAGGGGTATAACATATAGAACGCCAGGCGGCACAATTCGTTTGGAATTTGGGATTTCGCGGGACAATCGGGTCAGATATTTTCTAATTATAATAACATATATTTTTCTTTCCTCCAACATTTCATACAAGCCACGTATAACTTTGTCATCCCGTACCCTCCCTCTCACTTTCACTTTTCCCTGATCGAAGACGAAGAAAAAAAAGAAAAAATAAAATAAAATACACACGGACGAGTGCTCACGATCGCGAGCAGGCTACGCGGCTGAGCGTGGCTGCCAGAGGGTGTGGCGCGATTAGAGCGGCGATGGCGTGGGGTTAGGGTGGAGCACACGTTGGATCTGGGTAAGTCGATTCATTCGTGTATTAAAAAAAGAAAATATGCAGCGATGTCACGAGCTCAAGCTCAAGTAGGTAGAAATGTGCGCCTGTAGCTGAGAGAGGGAGAGAGATTAGGGTGAGGTTTATTTTAATTTTTAGTTAATTAAGATTATTAATTATCTGATTAATTACATTGAATATTAATAAATTCATATCTCTTTCATACGACCTTCGATTCGGATGAAACGAGTCGCGTTGCGATCGTATCGACGAAGCCTACGACATGGAATCGAAATGGAATTTATTTGAAGCTGAAAAAATTTCGGTTTCAAATGAAGGCGAGTGTTTTATATGCTCACGAATGACTAAATAATTTTTATGTTAGTTAAATTGATATCATGAAGTAATTAAATTTTATTGACTGTTGTTTTGGTAATTTAACTGACATTTAAATTGATATGAATTGAAATGATAGGAATTTGAATTGACAGCTCAAATATGAATTGGGAATTAAATTGCTAGTTAAATTCCCGATTATTGACAACTGGTTAATTGTGGTGATATTTTTTCTGTTTGGATGATTGATTGTGATGGATGCCAATTTGGTTGATATTGTAGATGATTGGATGTTTATTTTTTTATATACATCGTGTATCGCTTGTAAATTATTAGACAGTATATAAAATTGTTAATTGAATTATTTTGAATAAATTAAGAAATAGGTTGAAATAATATATACCCATGACATTTATTTTGGATTGAAATGATATATCCATCCCTGAAATTAAATTGAAAGAACTGATCACTTGGCCATAGGATAGAAAATTATATACGGACACCGGGTTGGTTAAATTAAATGATTTTAAATTCTTGAATTTTGAATTTATTTAAATGAGTTGGTTTTAAAGAAATAAAAATCGAATTTATGATGATTAAGTTATTTTCAAACTCGAGCCTAAAAGGTTCAAATTAAAATTGTTAATTAAAATTGTTTCAAAGAATTAAATTTGAAATATGAATTTAAAATTGACATATGACCTGAACTATGGAAGTTGAATTATTTTTAAAAGGTTGAATTCTATTCGAACTTCATGATTTGTCTTCGTAAAGGGATTTAAATTAATATTTTAAACTTTGGCTTGAAATTGAATTATTTTTGATGATTTAAATCTTAAATTAAATACGGAAGTTTAAATTGATTTAGGTGATTTAAATCGATGTTTTGAAATCGAACTCGAAATTTATATAAATTGAAATGGTTTAAAATTGGGAATTGAATTGAAATTTAAACCATCGAATCGAATAGTTGAATCGAATTTGAAAATAAAATTGAAATAAGTTTGAATTGAAATTGGAATGGAAATTAATTGAAATTGAAATTAATTAATTTGAAATAGAAATTGAATTAATTTGAAATTGAAATTTATTTAAATTGAAATTGGAATCGAAGTTAATTCGACTTGAAATCGAAATTGAGTCGATTTGAATTGAATTGAGATTGAAAATGATTTGAATTAGAATAATTGAAATTGAATTGGTAAATTGAAATTGGACTTGGGTCCAGATTTGTGGAAGATTTGGAATTGAACCAGTTTGACTTTGAAACTATTTTCAAATAAGTTATTTCAATATAAACTGTTTAAAATCTATCTTTTAAATATTCAAATTATTTTGATTTTCCAAACTATTTTATTTTATAAAACATTTTAAATACTTAAATCATTTTATATCAAACTATTTAAACTATTTTTAAAACTAATTTAAAATTTTCAAACTATTTTCTAGAAATTCAAACTGGTCAGAGAGGGAACTGTTTATATTTAATTCATGGATTTAAATGCGAATTTGGTTAAAATGAAGCTACAACCTAATTTGAAATTCGAAATGGAAATTCGAATGAAATGATTTTTCAAATGAAATTGACATATATAAGTTAATATGATGATTTTGAAATAAACGATATTTTGAAGTGAACATGATATTTTGATATCAAGTATGAATCGTTTTCGAAATGTAAAAGTACCAATCGGTGTGTAGTTGGTTGTTAAAGTGACTGGGGCCTCTCATTGGCATACTCTTTGTCAATATAGGAACCACTTTAACAACTGTGTACGCGGAGGAGACTCCAAAACCAAGTGGTTGGATTTGGCGTCGTTTGCTGGATTTAAAGAAAGAGAACGATGATGGATAGACCCCGACACTTGTGCCATTTTGAAACGACAAAACAGAACAGCTTGACTGGGCCAAGCGGGATAGCTACCACTAGCGAACATCCGTTCTTCGATTTTCTTGGACTTGGTCCATATTATTACTCTTGTTGTTGGTTCCGATTGGTGCACCTTGATTTTGGGATAACCTCCCTTTGACTCGATATGGGATGGATGAACACGGTGTGCGATCGTGGCTACGATGCGTTACCACCAGCCATGCGGCCCGAACTGGTAGTATCCTACCTTGGGCATTGCCTCATGTACCTTGTCATACTTTTATCCCTATACGAGACCGCTACGATTTTGGTTTAGTGTTGTCGTATCACGGCGGATCCCCATCCCCCGACATGCTACTAGGGCGTTATATGCAAACTGTACGACAATGCTTAAAAACATGTTAAGGGGGGTTAATGTAAAGCCTTAACACTAAGAAATATATTTATTTTACTGATTAAAAATTACATATATAGCGTATTCTACTATATATAATATTTTGATGGATCCTTAAGAGATGGAAAAATCTCGTAACATCTCTTGAGTTATTGCACGCACATTATACACTTGATAGGAGATGTAAAACCTTGTAAACATCTCTGATGCCATTACACTCCTGTTATATGTGATATTGATTTGACTCACATAAGGTTATTTTAGTCCTAACTCGAGTATTTTGTCTTTTCATTATGCTTGGGTTAGCCTTGAGTATTTCAGCGCATTGTAGATTTTTCTGGAGGACGAAGACGAAGATTTGGTATATTATTATTACTAGTACTATTCCACCACACTGTTTGTTCTGCTGCATTACTCTATTATTCTGTTGTATATATAACTCCGATAAATGTTGTATAAATTATAATCAAATGTATAGTATAAATAGCTTCATGAACTTTTATTTGATTATTATATTTTGTCATTCCGCTATGAGATTCCGTATTTGTTTCCTTCTTTTCTTATTTTTCTTAATTAACCCCATTGATTTTCTATGCACCGGATTGTTTAAGTTGAACATGTGTGGATTATTGTCAATTTAAACCTTTCAAAATGTGTGTCGCCACAATAGTTGGTATCAGAGCTTTGGTTTAGCGATAACCTTAGCTTTGTGGGGTTTGACTTATTAGAGATAGGGTAGTAATACCCTAGAATGAGTCTGTTTGAGCATATATATATATGAGAGCACGTACTTGTTAGTGTTATAATATTTTTTGTATTGTGTTTACTTATCCGTTGAGTTGTTTATGAATTCTGGTTGGTGCTTGGGATGCCATGTTATCGATAGGGGTTTCTAAACACTTAAACGAGGAAAGTCGACATAATATTACTTTAAGATAGGGTAAATGAAATAATTTTACCTAAATTATATATTATATATAGAAAGAAATTGAATGTGAAAAAATGAGCAAGTGAAATTAATGTGAGTAATTGAATTGATTTAAATTGGATATAAATAAATTGAATGTGAAATAAGTGAATGTTAAATAAAGAAATGTTGATACACTTAAGTATAAGAGGTAAATATAAGTTTAATTTATGAAATGAATAGATTTATAAAATAAATTGTATATGAAGTGAATAGGTTGTAAAACTAAGTTTGGAAATATTAACTTAACTAATTTGAGTTTAGGGATGTTTATAAACCTAAGTAATGAGTTATGAAATAAAAATCTAATCTTAGTTTAAGTTAAATGAATGGGTTTAAAAACTGGAATTTGGGAACTGGAATTTATGAATAGAAATTGTTTCAAAAGGAATTAAAAGGAAATAAGTCCTATACTCCTCTTTCTATCGCTGGAAAATAGTTTCGGTGATGACGACCGCATCATCGACATTCATTTTCGAGTCTCAAAGCGGGGAAGGCCTCTTAGTAGCTTTGCTATGCTTTTGATTCAACAAATAGATTATGATTTAAAATTTCTTATATGATTGATATATATATATATATATATATATATAAAATTTTAGAATGAATTAAAATGAACCTGGTATTAGAATTCTTAAGTTCTGGTTAATTAATGATTTTCAGTTGTTTAAATAAAGTAAATTTTTAAATAGTTGGAAACTTCTAAAATGAGAAATAAGAAATATAAGCTAAGTGTTTAAAAAAAATACGAGAAGTTAAATTATAACTCTAAAATTCAAGACAATGGAAATTTAAACTTGTGTAAATTATTGAACATTCTTATTAACTAAAATGAATAAGATAAACTTGTATAACATTCAATTACATTCTAAAAACAAATATAAAACTTACCAGAAATGTTTAAAAAATTGAAATGTTAAATATGAATGGTAATGGAATATTATACAAGTTTGAACTTAAGTAATAAGAAATGTTTAAAGGAATATTCCAAATTAAAATTATGTTTAAAGAAATGTTTATAACTTTAAACTAAGTTGTTATAAAAAAAGGTTATAAACTTAGTTAATGTTATAAGAAATGTAAGATGAATAAATTGAGTAGTAAAAAAATAAAAATAAAATACTATTTAGATATGAATTTAAGAGAAGGTAAACAAATAATAAATTAAATCATATCTTTGTAAATTCTTTGAAGAAGAAAAAATAAATTTGCAAAGGATGTTTTAAGATTTAATTATAGCTTTCTTAGATAATTATAAGTTGAATAATATTGCGTAAAAGAAGACACATCTGTATAAAATAATTATAAATTTAAAAAATGATTAATGGAATAAGAAGTTGAAATTTGAATTATGAAATGAAATTTTAGTTAAGTCAAGTTGAATGGAATAAATTGATGAAGTAAGTTAATGAAATAAATTATAAAATGGAAGTTAACTTAAGAAAATGTGAATGAAATTGATTGAGATAAAAAGAAAAATTTGTTAATATGAATTTGAGTGATAAAATAAAATTTACTTAAGTAAAATTATTAATATGAATTTGAATAAATGAAATGAATAAATGAAGCGAATCAATGAATTAATATGAACTTAAGATATGAATTAATAATAATAAACTTGAGTTGTGTTATATAATTTTTTTATAATAAACTAAAATGGTTTATAAATGATATTGATAAGAAAATATACTTAGTAATGAAATAAAATTTAACTTAAATATGGTTAAATGAAAATGATTTATAAAATGGCCCATAAATGAATTTATATGAAATGTGTTAAACAAAAAGTGAAATAATTGGAATTTGAATAAACTGAATGTAAATTAAACAGATGTGAATAAATTGGAAGTAAACCAATTAAATGTTAATAAACTGAAAGCAAACCAATTGAATGTTAATGAAAAATGAATGTTAATAAGAAATAATAGTGTATAACTTAAATATTGACATTGAAAATGTAAATTGTGATAGTTTGAATTAATTAGATGAATATTATTTGGTTGGATGATTTCTTTGGTTGTAAATCATTGTTATAACTGTTTTGATTGCATATGATTGGTTTGTTGTGTATTCGTGCTCGTGTTTATGATTTGGATTCACAATACATGTTATATGGTTCCATTAGACTCATATATGTTGCTATATCTTTTATAAGTTACTAATATTCTTAATTGAGTTGAGATAGGTACATACGAAGGCCGTTTGGACGTATATGCAGATTTGATTTGCTTTTTCTTGCTTGATATGAGCGAACTCGCTCGTATTAAAAATAATAAGGTACATATCTCGAATTACACACCGCACTTTTATTTTTCCCTATGGGATGCCTTATCATTGAGATGTATATTTAGGTTATACATTGTATTGTAAATTTTTTGCGATCGAGCCACGCAAAGGTGACGCTGCCGAAATCTTCCGTAAATCCGGGTGTTAGAAATTTTTTGAGATTTAAAATTTTTGTAACTAGTTTTATATATAACTTGTAATTCCCGTAAACCGGTATCAGAGTGGCGTAGTAGAAGCGTATTAAAGGTTTTATAGTAAGATTTTAATGTTTGTATGTTAATTATTTTGAATAAAACATATTGTATTTTAAATCCTATACTTAACCCCTTTTCGAGGATGAAAAGTTTTGAGTGGGGGAGAGTGCACTGACCCATATTTTTAACTATGTCAAATTATTAAATTTAATATGATTATTGAATAAAAATGGTTAAAAATAAATTTTTAATGATGTATTAATGTAATTTATTGAATATGAACTTTAATATTTTTTTTAGAAATAACAAGTATTGAGATGAATTTTATGTATTAAATGTATTTATAATCAATAGCTTGAATTGAATAATAATAAATGTTGAATTATTTGGCTGAAAATAAAATAAATATTGATACCTAAAATTCATTTGAAGCTCAATGATTTTTTTAATGCGACTTATTGGTTAATTAAATTGTTTAAATTTAATATTGGAAATTATTTAAATAATTGAATCCTGAATTTAACATGAATGAAAATGATGTCAAAAGTTGATTTAAATTTTATTTGAATATGGATGGAGATTTTTAAAATTTTAAATTGAATTTAAAGTGGTAAAATCGATTTTGGAAATTTTATATTTTAATTAACATGTAAAAATAG
This sequence comes from Allium fistulosum, assembly GCA_030737815.1. Classification (NCBI taxonomy): domain Eukaryota; kingdom Viridiplantae; phylum Streptophyta; class Magnoliopsida; order Asparagales; family Amaryllidaceae; genus Allium; species Allium fistulosum. The sequence goes on along the minus strand of CM060901.1, from coordinate 534,391,421 downwards.
CCATTTTGGCCATTTTCTCGGATTTCGACGAAACCAGTTTCATCAGATCCGTAATAATGAATTATTGTAGGATTTCAAGTTTCATAGCGATCAGACTTATCATTTGGCCATGCGAGCTTGAAACACGTAGAAATTAATTAAAGAAATTCGATTAAAATAATTTGATTTTGAAATGCTATCTTCTGAATATGATGGAATTGGCTCCCGAAACTAGTTCCATTGTGTTCGAAATAAGGGTATAATATATAGAACGCCATACGACACGCTTCGTTTGGAGTTCTGGATTTCGTGGGTCAATCGGGTCAGATATTTTATAATTATAGCAATATATATTTTTCTTTCCTCCAACATTTCGTACAGGCCGCGTATAACTTTGTCTCCCCGTACCTCTCCCTCTCACTTTCATTTTTCCCCGATCGAAGATGAAAAAGAAAAAGAAAAAATAAATAAAATACACACGGACGAGGGCTCACGACCGCGAGCAGGCTAGGGTCGGAGGCGCGTTCGGGCGCGCAGCTGAGCGTGGCGGCCGGATGGTGCAGCATGACTGGAGCGACATTGGCGTGGGGTTAGGGTGGAGCGCACGTTTGATCTGGGCTAGGCGATTCATTCATGTATTAAAAAAAATGCAGCGATGTCGCAAGCTCGAGCAGGTAGAAACGTGCGCCTGTAGCTGAGAGCAAGAGAGAGATTAGGCCGAGGTTTATTTTAATTTTTAGTTAATTAAGATTATTAGTTATCTGATTAATTATATAGAATATTAATAAATTCGTATTTCTTTCATACGAGCTCCGATTCAGACGAAATGAGTTGCGTTGCGATCGTATCGACGAAGGCTACTATGTGGAATCGAAGTGGAATTTATTTGAAGCTGAAAATTTTTCAGTTTCAAATGAAGGTGAGTGTTTTATACGCTCACGGATGACTAAATAATTTTTATGTTAGTTAAATTGATATCATGAAGTAATTAAATTTTATTGACTGTTGTTTGGTAATTTAACTGACCATTTAAATTGATATGAATTGAAATGATAGAAATTTGAATTGGCAATTCAAATGATTTGGGAATTAAATTGCTAGTTAAATTCCTGATTATTGGCAATTGGTTAATTGTCGTGATATTTTGTCTGTTTGGATGATTGATTGTGATGGATGCCAATTTGGTTGATATTGTGGATGATTGGATGTTTATTTTTTTATATACATCCTGTATCATCTGTAAATTATTTGACAGTATATAAAAATGCTAATTTAATTATTTCGAATAAATTAAGAAATAGGTTGAAATGATATATACCAATGACATTTATTTTGGATTGAAATGATATATCCATCCCTGAAATTAAATTGAAAGAATTGATCGCTTGGCCATAGGATAGAAAATTATATACGGACACCGGGTTGGTTAAATTAAATGATTTTAAATTCTTGAATTTGGAATTTATTTAAACGAGTTGGTTTTATAGAAATAAAAATCGAATTTATGATGATTGAGTTATTTTCAAACTCGAGCCTGAAAGGTTGACATTAAAATTGTTTTAAAGAATTAAATTTGAAATATGAATTTAAAATTGACATATGACCCGAACTAAGGAAGCTGAATTGTTTTTTCAAAAGGTTGAATTTTATTCGAACTTCGTGATTTGTCTTTGGAAAAGGGATTTAAATTGATATATCAAACTTTGGCTCGAAATTGAATTATTTTTGAAGATTTAAACCTTAAATTGAATACGGAAGTTTAAATTGATTTAAGCGATTTAAATCAATGTTTTGAAATCGAACTCGAAATTTATATAAATTGAAATGGTTTAAAATTGGGAATTGAATTGAAATTTAAACCTCGAATCGAATAGTTGAATCGAATTTGAAATCGAAATAAATTTGAATTGAAATTGGAATGGAAATTAATTCAAATTGAAATTGAAATTGAAATTAATTAATTTGAAATCGAAATCGAAATTGATTTGAATTGAAACTGGAATCGAAGTTAATTCAAATTGAAATCGAAATTGAGTCGATTTGAATTGAATTGAGATTGAAAATGATTTGAATTGGAATAATTGAAATTGAATCGGTAAATTGAAATTGGACTTGGGTCCAGATTTTTGGAAGATTTGGAATTGAATCAGTTTGACTTTGCAACTATTTTCAAATAAATTATTTTAATATAAACTGTTTAAAATCTATCTATTAAATATTCAAATTATTTTGATTTTCCAAACTATTTTATTTTATAAAACATTTTAAATACTTAAATCATTTTATATCAAACTATTTTAACTATTTTTAAAACTATTTAAAAAATTTCAAACTATTTTCTAAAAATTCAAACTGGTCAGAGTAGGAACTGTTTATATTTAAATCGTGAATTTAAATGCGAATTTGATTAAAACGAAGTTATAACCTAATTTGAAATTCCAAATGGAAATTCGAATGAAATGATTTTTGAAACGAAATTGACATATTTAAGTAAATACGATGATTTTGAAATAAACGATATTTTGAAGTGAATTTTGATATCAAGTATGAATCATTTTCAAAATGTAAAAGAGTTAACCGGTGTGTAAAATGACGTTTGATTGTTAAAGAGATCGGGGCTTCTCATTGGCATACTCTCTGTCAATTTTGGAACCACTTTAACAACTATGTACGCGGAGGAGACTCCAGAATGAAGTGGTTGGATTTGGCATTGTTTGCTGGATTTGAAGAAAGAGAACGATGATGGATAGGCCCCAGCACTTGTGCCAATTTGAAATGACTAAAACAGGACGACTTGATTGGGCCAAGCGGGCTATACCCCTAGCGGACATCCGTTCTTCGATTTTCTTGGACTTGGTCCATATTATTACTCTTGTTGTTGGTTTTGATTGGTGCACCTTGATTTTGGGATAACCTCCATTTGACTCGATATGAGATGGATGGACGCGGTAGGCGATCGTGGCTACGATGCGTTACCACCTATCCTACGACCGGAATGTTGAATCATGGATTTTGATTCATGACAACGTACAATAATTAACAAGAAGAAGCAAAGAAGATACGACTACTGACCGAAGGAGATATGCTAGCACTTTGGAGATTTCAAGGCCACATTGTGTAATTGTGTTAGTACATGTATATTGTGTTTGTAGAGTAGTTAATTTTTAAATCTATCCTCAAAATCTCTCACAAACATCAAGCAATTATCCACCTTCATCGAAATTTTGAATAAGTTAGAAAATATGCATATATATGCACAAACAGCCAGAGCAGTCGACTGGTGCATTTCAACCTGTCGACTGGTTCAGCAGTTTGTTCATATATATGCAAACATGCACATAAAACGTGCACACGCCTTCTTCGACCAGTTGGATGGTATATTTTGGCCAGTCGACTCCTGTATTCCAACAGTCATTATTTCTGAAAAGACACCTCCTTTGATGAAGAGTCTCAATCCATATTTCTTCTAAATAGTTGCTTCTTTTGATGAGAACTATTCGTGAATGGTTATATCTCTTAGACAACTATATAAACACGTTAGTTCTACATCAAAATTATCAATTCAATTATTGCTTTCTGATCTTACTCTCTAATATTCTTTTTTGCTCTATAAGGCTATCATATTCTTCCTTCAATCCTTATTCACATTCACAAATTTGAGGATTAGATTATAGGAAGTTTTGTACATCATTGACTCATTAGTGTTATTAAGAACACAAGAAGTCAGAAACTAATTTGTATTTATTATTGATCCGTTCTGCTGCTCGGGTTAAGTAAAGACCTCTTCTATTGCTGAAGCAAAATCCTGTTCTGCTGCTCAGGTCCTTGTTCGGCTGTTCAAGGGTTGTATAAACCTATTCCTCCGGGTTAAGTGAGGGTATTGTTAGTTGGTTAATTCCAGAAGGAGTCTGGGACTGGACGTAGGACGGTGCTCCGAACCAGTATAAAAATCTTTGGTGTCTTTTTTATTATTTACTGCTATTATCACTTATCAGTTTTATATTTCCGCACTGTTTAATTATTCTATTCCATATAGCACGATCCGTACACACTCTCATTTGGTATCAGAGCAAGGCATCCTATAACCGTTACATAGTTATTTGATACTTTGCTAATATGGAAAGTAACACTTGCACTGTCACTAACACTAGTTTTACCGAAGGTCAATCTACAGCACGACCTCCATTCTTCAATGGCATGAACTACAATTACTGGGCTACACATATGAGAATCTATATGCAATCTAATAGTTTTGAATCATGGAATATTTCACAAAACGTATACACTCCTCCTACTGGAGAATACTCTACATGGACTAATACACAAAAATTAGATGCAACTGCCAATGCTAAAGCAATGAATATGTTATTTTGTGCTTTAGAGAAAAACGAGTTTAATCGTATTAGTATGTGTGAATCTGCGTATGAAATATGGCGTACACTTAAGATCACACATGAAGGAACTAATAAGGTTAAACAAAACGATCTCTATGCTCAAAAATCAATTTCAAAACTTTAGGATGAAGCAAGATGAATCAATTAATGACATGTATTCTAGGTTTCAAAACATTTACCATTCACTATTAGGACTAGGAGAAAAATATACTGATTTTGATATTGTTTCGAAAATCCTTAACTCTTTAACGGATGAGTGGGAAAGAAAAGTATTAGCTATCAAAGAAGCTAATGATCTCTCTACCATGAAACCAGAAGAGTTAATAGGAAATCTAATGTCCTATGAAGTAAATTTGCAGGCAAAGAGAGTACATGCACAAGATAAAAAGAATATAGCTTTTCATGCACAAGAAGAAGAAGGTTCTGATGATGAAGATCTTGCATTCATTGCCAAAAATTTCAAAAAGTTTTTGAAATTTTGAAAAATTAACAAAAATAATGGCAAAAGAAGTTTCAATAACGGATCCAACAAATCATCAAACTTTGCTCTAGAATGCTATAATTGTCATAAGAAAGGTCATATTCAAAAAGATTGTCCAGAACAGAAGAAAACCTACAAAAACAAGAGCAAGAAGGACAATTACAAAAGGAAAGCTTTCTCAGTAACATGGGATGATTCAGATTCCTCTTCATCGTCTGAAAGTGAAAGCGACAATGACACTGAACAAGCTAATGTATGTTTTATGGCTACAGATAATGAGGTTAGTGATTTTACTTTTGAAGATTTAATTGAGATTAATTCAGAACTCTTAGACACTCTTAAAAATCTCAAAAGAAAATATAAGGAAACTCGTGAAAATCAAAATAAAGCAGAATTCGAAAAGGATATGCTTAAAGATGAGAAGAAAATACTAGAGGAAGAACTTCAAAATCTTCAAAAATCATTCTCTAATGTTAATTCTCAACTTACCTTATTAAGTCAAGAAATTGAAACTCAAAAGGAAAAGAATGATGCTTTAGTTCTTGAAAATCACGAGTTAAAGACTAAAGTTAAAATGATTGAATTAGACAATATTGGTCTTAAAAGTAAGTTAGAAGATATTACTAAAAATGTCTCTAACTTCAATAAAGGAAGAGAAAATTTGTCTAAAATTATTGAAAATTCTCAATCTGTTTTAAGTAAAAGAGGTCTAGGATATGTTAAGAAATCAATAGCTCCACATAAAATAGAAAATAAATGGAGAAAAGATTCTAAAACTAAGACCACAAAAGATAATTCAAAAAGGACCAGTTCAAAAACTATAAAAATATGGATTCCTAAAACAAACAACAATTTGATTAGGAAGAAATATATAAACTCCTTTTTTAAATCTGTATACAAAAATGAAAATTATATTATTAAAGGGAATACTGAACCCTCTTGGGTTTGGTTTCCTAAGACCTAACTCTTAGGACCCTATAAGAAAAGTGGGTACCAATGTTATTTTCTTATTTTTTGCAGGTCCCACTCAAAAAGAGAGGAAAATGGATATTAGACAGTGGTTGCTCAAAACACATGACAGGAGACAAAGATATGCTATCAAATATTACTTACTCAGATGGAGGCTCTGTCACTTTTGGAGACAATTCCAAAGGATTTATCATCGGCAAAGGTGATGTGAGCAACAACGCCTTCTTTCACTTATTCCAAAACAATGACTCTAGAATTCTTCTTAGCAACTATTATCATTCTTATGGCTTCTAACCACAACTCTTCTGATGAACCATCATGCGAAGATTTTTCAACACCATCTTCTACATATGATTCCTCTGATTCTCATTTACCCACTCCAACTCCTAGAAACCGTACCGGATATACTCCGGAAAAGAAGAAGTCTAGGCGGTTTTTGTTCTTCGGTTCCCCGGATACTAAACAAAAGATAGATGATATGCATCACTATCAACGGGAAATAGTTGAACTGAACCGTGAAATGTATTACGAGCAGAAAACAAATACAAGACGTCTTCAGTTTCTTTGCGGATATCGGATCGAAAATTTGTGGTTGTTCTACATCTAACGTACATCAACCAACATCTTTTCATCCCCATACTTCTCAACCGTCTTCCTCTCATTATAATCCATGGGAGCCGAGTCCTCAACCTCCTCTAGTCTCTCCAAATTATACGTCTCGGAATAACATTTGGTCTCCTCTCCAACCATATATTGAGAATACCAAAATAGAACCAGGAGAGGAAACCACATCGAAGACAACTCCAAAGAAGTCTCCAAGGAAGACTCTAAAGAAATCTCCCAAATGATTTCTTACTATGTTTGTATTTTTTTCCCTAAGTCATGTTTTATATATTTTGTTTCATTATAATTCTTTGTTTCAAATAATATATATTTTTCCTAATGTTCAAAAATCTCACCCAAAGATGAAATGAGTGTTGGACATACTGTTATTATGTATGAAAATCTCCTATTATATATATATATATATTTGTACACAATTTAGATATATGGAATTTTACAAGTCACAGAATCTCTGCACAAATTTTTTTCTTCTAGGAGTCGACTGCCCATGATCAACCAGTCGACTGCTTTAACATTGTTTGCTCTCTGGTTTCCTTATCCAGTCGACTAAGTTACACTAGTCGACTGGTTTACCTAAGCATCTTCTCAGGTTTGCTTAAACAGCCGACTGGATATCGCTCACCAGTCGACTGTTGCGACTTCGTGGTTAAACTTTTCTGCAATCCGACCCAACTTTTCACCCTACCACCCAATAACTTTTTGCCACCTCATCTGCATCTCTTCATAACCGATTCATTCTTCTTCATTTTCCAAATTTCAAAACCCTACCACCCCTTCAACTATCTTCAAATTGCACTACAATGGCACCTCCCAAAACCAAAAAATAAAAACTTCATCTTCTTCCACTCAAGATCCCATTGATACATACATTGCTCAGTGGTTGTACAATGCTACTACCATACAACGATGGAGGAAATTGAAAAATGTTCCAATTCTAGAGAGCTCCTTTGTTGTTTTCCCGGATTTCTCAGCCTACGGTCTTCTCAACATTGCTAGGCAGGCCAGATTAGAATCTCTACTCGACTATGAAAAGAACAAGCTTCCAATAAATCACATCATGGTTAAACTCTTTTTGGCCAACTTGAATTTGGGTCACCAAGATCCAAGAGGTCACCGAGATAATTGCATTTGGAGCTTAGTATGTGGCAAGAAGGTGTTTCTCCCAATTGATCGTATTGATCATATTCTTGACACACCAATGGATGGGATTAATCATCAAGAAGTTGATTGTGTAGTTCATACCCAAAATGAAGTCAGTCACCGTTTTATAGAAGATAATTCGGACGGTACAAAGTCGATTGGTCTTCGTCCCACCGCCAGATTACTTCATCGGGTAATGATGCGATCTATTCTTCAATGAACTGGCACTTATGATCAAGTTTATCAAGAAAATTTTCGTGCTTTGTATGCTATATATGATGGTAAAGACATTAATTGGATTCAACTCATAGTAGACGAGTTACTCGGCTTCAATCAAGGTGCTATGAAACATATTTTCTATGCTGAGTACATAATGCATCTACTTAAACATTGTGACGTCCCGGAACCAGATTCCGAAATTTCTACCGTCGGTATTCTTAATGAAAAGACTATAAAGCTCATGAAGTTGCCTCCTCCCACTCTTCGCATTATGCCCTATGCAGATTGTCTTGCACGTGCACAATCAAGACAACCTCAATAACCACCAGCTGCTCCTTCTCAATCTTCAAGGCCAAGCGATGTTCGCATTCCCTCTGCAACTCTCTCAACAAAAGAATCAATGGATATAGTTGCTCGGAATCAATTCCTTCTAGAAGCTCATTTGAAAAGAATGGATGCTAAGATAGATAATAAATTCGATAAGGTAAAATCATTCTTTGTCAAATTATGGGACGCAATCTCATGCTCTTCATCAAGTCCTCATGCTACTCAAGATCCGGGAAAGCGTCCTGCACCTCAATTCACATGGAGCACTTCAGATGAAGCCACTAGTTCTTCTCCAAGTATTGGCGGACCCCCTTCTGAACCACAGCACAAAAACAAAGGGAAAGAAATTCAAGAAGAAGAAGAGGAAGGAGACGATGAGCAAACAGATTCCGACTAATCATTCATGGTTATCTCTGGTGTTGGATTTTGGTATTTTTGTTTATTATTCACTGCTTTGCTATTTTAAGAGACTTGTATAATTAGTCTCTCTATGACTACTGCTACTACTGCTACCTGGTTCTGTTCATATTTCATATTTTATATGCAACCTAGTTATGCAATGCTTCTATTTTTCCTTTTTGTCGATGACAAAGGGGGAGAGACATAAGTGGACTAACATTTTATTTGTAGGAAAACGATAGCCATTTATTCAGGAGGAATAATAAATTCAGGGGGAGTTTATATTCTTTTGCTACGACATATATATTTTCCTTATACAGGTTGTCATCAATCAAAACGGGGGAGAATGTTGAATCATGGATTTTGATTCATGACAACGTACAATAATTAACAAGAAGAAGCAAAGAAGATGCGACTACTGACCGAAGGAGATATGCTAGCACTTTGGAGATTTCAAGGCCACATTGTGTAATTGTGTTAGTACATGTATATTGTGTTTGTAGAGTAGTTATTTTTTAAATCTATCCTCAAAATCTCTCACAAACATCAAGCAATTATCCACCTTCATCGAAATTTTGAATAAGTTGGAAAATATGCATATATATATGCACAAACAACCAGAGCAGTCGACTGGTGCATTTCAACCAGTCGACTGGTTCAGCAGTTTGTTCATATATATGCAAACATGCACATAAAACGTGCACATGCCTTCTTCGACCAGTTGGCTGGTATATTTTGGCCAGTCGACTCCTGTATTCCAACAGTCATTATTTCTAAAAGGACACCTCCTTTGATGAAGAGTCTCAATCCATATTTCTTCTAAATAGTTGCTTCTTTGATGAGAACTATTCGTGAATGGTTATATCTCTTAGACAACTATATAAACACGTTAGTTCTACATCAAAATTATCAATTCAATTATTGCTTTCTGATCTTACTCTCTAATATTCTTTTTTGCTCTATAAGGCTATCATATTCTTCCTTTAATCCTTATTCACATTCACAAATTTGAGGATTAGATTATAGGAAGTTTTGTACATCATTGACTCATTAGTGTTATTAAGACCACAAGAAGTCAGAAACTAATTTGTATTTATTATTGATCCGTTCTGCTGCTCGGGTTAAGTAAAGACCTCTTCTATTGCTGAAGCAAAATCCTGTTCTGCTGCTCAGGTCCTTGTTCGGCTGTTCAAGGGTTGTATAAACCTATTCCTCCGGGTTAAGTGAGGGTATTGTTAGTTGGTTAATTCCAGAAGGAGTCTGGGACTGGACGTAGGACGGTGCTCCGAACCAGTATAAAAATCTTTGGTGTCTTTTTTATTATTTACTGCTATTATCACTTATCAGTTTTATATTTCCGCACTGTTTAATTATTCTATTCCATATAGCACGATCCGTACACACTCTCACGGAACTGGTAGTATCCTACATAGGGCATTGCCTCACGTGCCTTGTCATACTTTTATCCCTGTACAAGACCGCTACGATTTTGGTTTAGTGTTGTCGTATCACGGTGCATCCCTATCCCCCGACGTGCTACTGGGGCGTTATATGAAAACTGTACGACAGTGCTTAAAAACACATTAAGAGGGATTAATGTAAAGCCTTAACGCTAAGAAATTTATTTATTTTACTGATTAGACATTACATATATAGCGTATTCTACTATATATAATATTTTAACGGATCCTTAAGAGATGGAAAATTCCCGTAACATCTCTTGAGTTATTGCACACACGTTATACACTGTATAGGAGATGTAAAACCCCGTAAACATCTCCGATGCCATTACATTCTTGTTATATGTGATATTGATTTGACTCACATAAGGATATTTTAGTCCCGACTCGAGTGTTTTGTCTTTTCATTACGCTCGGGTCAGCCCTGAGAATTTTAGCGCATTGAAGATTATTCTGGAGGACAAAGACGAAGATTTGGTATATTATTATTACTAGTACTATTTCACCACATAATTTGTTCTGCTGCATTACTCTATATTATATTGTATATATAACTTTGATAAATGTTGTATAAATTATAATCAAATGTATAGTATAAACTGCTTCATGAACTGTTTATTTGATTATTATATTTTGTCATTCCGTTGTGAGATTCCGTATTTGTTTCCTTCTTTTCTTCTTTTTCTTAATTAACCCCATTGATTATCTATGTTCCAGATTGTTTAAGTTGGACATGTATGAATTATTGTCAATTTAAACCTTTCGAAATGTGGGTCGCCATAATATGTCTCAAGGAAGGGTGTTAAGTATAAAATCGGTTACCTCCTATACCACCAAATAGATGTACGTTTGTAAAAGTCAATGTATGTGGTCTTAGATATGCAATGTCAGACATTCATCTATACAAGTTGTCCAAAAAAAGGACAAACTAAAGGTACTCCTACTACATCCTGTTTGGGAATAACCGCTTGGATTAATAGCGAGCAATCCTTACATTGAAGATTTCAGCATAAAGGTACCACTACTTGTTAGGAAATCAATTCCTTGGTTTCGATGATCACAACTATGCAATGGAAAACAAATGTACATATATATCTACATTTACAGGAAGATGATAAAGTAACATCACCAAAGAGACAAGAACAAGACTCAAAAGAAGTATCAAGAGGCTACAAGTCGATAGAATTGGAAAAGGAGTTGCATAGACACAGATACAACAACATGCACACATTCAGACATCTGAATACACTAGCCAGACGTCTGAATGATTCCTCTGGTTTACAAATCCTAAGGAAATAGACGTCTGGTTAATATATCAGACGTCTGAAAGACATCCAGACATAAAACAAAAATGAAGACCAGACGTCTGGATAATAAACACAGACGTCTGAAATGCAACCAGACCCAAAAAATATATGAAGGCCAGACGTCTGAGGTCACTTTCCAGACGTCTGATTATAGGCTCGACTGTGTATTTTCAAAGTTCAACTGTCATCCTCTCCTTTTCACTGCAACTCTTCATCACCAACAGGAGAAACTATACAACGATTGTTAATGGAAGCAACTACACATAGAAACTCTTCACCACTATAAATAGCATCAGGAATTCAAAAGAAAGATTTACCTTACTTACTTACGCTCTTATCTCTTATACTCTGACTTATACCTGATCTCTAAGCAATCAACTACATGTATTTAACTCTTCCATATATACATAACTCCTCATTCAAATATTCTCTAGATAGATATATATATTGGAAGCATTTGTACTCAATAGTCAACATCCGTGTTATAGAACACATTCTTGACAAAGAAACTCTGCTATTGTAAACCTGTTCCTCCGGGTCAAGTGAGGGTTAGTTGAAAGGAAATTCCGAAGAGGAGCTTCGGGACTGGACGTAGGACGGGAGGTCCGAACCAGTATAAAATCATGGTGTGATTATTTTCATTTACTTTGATACTATCATTTATCAAGTTATATTATATAGTTAGCTGTTTATACTTGCATATATATATATATATGTATATCCTATACAATCCACTCATATATACTTTCACTACCACCATATATAAAATATGGAAATCACCCCAGAGGTTAGTGGCAAGCAGCCCTACATTTTGGAGATCTTTGGTTTTCAAAAATCATTTCTTCAACGTGTCTTCACTTTCAAACATGTATATTGGTTCGAAGTGGTTTTTGGATAGGAATCACCCAAATCCGATCCCGGTCTCTCTGAACCAGTTATCAATAAAAAGATGTGTATATGTGTATACAGAAATGTTAAGCCTCTTTTGTTATATCCTTTGGTTAATTAAAACCTCTTTTAACATTTATAAATCTATAAATCACTTTTCTTTAAATTACTTAGGAAAATATTTCCATACTCTATTATTAGTATAATTCCAACCTTAATGGAGATTTCATATTTCTAAAACATATCTTTAGTGCGTTAAAAACAATGTTATTTAAGACAACGTTTACCGTGAACCCAAACTAGTTAGTATTGAGTGAAAGGGATCCACAGAGATTAGGCTAATTATACTTAATACTAATTTTCGTATTCAACCTGTACTATCCGTCGAATAACGGTGAAATCAGATTTTAAATTCACAAGGATATATAGTACGAGTTCCCTTCTCGGAATTTAATATAGAGTTTAACTAGAATATTCTGTATACTACCAAATTATATTTAAAAATCTTGTTTACCTTTTGAAAAACTCTAAATCTCTTTCCTTTTATCTTAATTCGGAAAGTATTTCCATTTATGAAATTTCACTAAAAAAATTTTGTTCTTTTATAAAACCTCTTTTATAACACTTATTAATTTATTTACAAAAATTCCATTTATAAATATAAAAATTTACTACCCCCTCCGTCGGGCCAGTCTGGAAAGCTAGGAGGAGCAGGCAACTGGTTTACCAAACTCCCGCCTAGAGACTACCTCTCTATCGCTCATAAGGTGGTCAGGTTATTTGGTCAACTCTAAAGATTTAAAATACTTGTATAATTATTTGGAAAATATTTTCAAAAGATTCGAGAAGGGAAATCCATGTATAAATCATTTTTTCAAAAATTGCCAAATTTAGTTATTAAATTGCTGGTGGATAGTGGTTTTAAAGCTTTATAGATCTAAACACTTATTCCATTATATATATGTTCATTTTTATAACTCAAATCCCTTTTAAAACATTTTAACATATTTATGGAATTTATTTCAAATTTTTAACGATTAAAAAATATCCATTTTTAAAGTGTTGAAAACTACATTTTACGAACTGCCAAAACGCGACGATTTTGAAAACTTGATTTGGATACATCTCAAACCTTACTAAATGACTTCTTGATTTTTCATTTTCATTTGAAAAACATATCCACAAGGGTCCGGAAAATTATTACTTCAAAGAATTCCGACTTATTTTTTATTATACACATCTGTTTAATTTTTTAGATCGCGAAATCGCGAAATGCTGAAACGCGATGGCTTATTTTTCACCTTTTAGTCGAATTTTATAAAACTTATCCAAGACACTTTTAAATCGTTTTAACAACATAATAAACTATTATTAACCAATTTAAAATAATATTTTACCATTTTACTTATAAAAAATTTGTTTTTACTTCTTTTCACCTATTATAATATTATATTATTATAATATTCATTTTCCAACCATTTTAACTCAAAATCCTTCATTTTAAACCATATGATACTTCAATATAAATTTCCACCTTTTAAAACAATTTTTTTTTCATAAATGAAACCATATATTTTATTTTCCAAATAATTTCAAAACTCCGCTTTTCTAATTCCTTTCATTTTAAAACAAATTCCAAATCTATTTCAAAAATATACTATCTCATTTCTTTACTTTTCCGAAGTAAATTCAAAAATTATAAAATGACATTTCTTTTGGTTTTAAAAACAAAGAGGCCTAACGTATGTTGTATACATATTATTTGTGGGTATAATGTGAATAATTTTTCACAAGATATGTATTGTTAATTCACATAGCTATCATTTCTCAACATATATGATTTTCAACTTATAAAACATAATAATCATACCTATCACAACCAAACTTTTATATAATCAACCAATCATCATCCAAACATATTAAACAACCATATAAGTAATCATTTTAGCATAAGATCAAGGATATAGCTTTAAGTAGTTAGTGTCTATTATTATCTGTAATAGCAAGTAATATTAAGTGATTAATAAGTAATATAAACAAGTGATTATCAAGTGATTAAAAGTGAGATTAACTTACAATTTACAAACCAAATCTCTTTCTACCAACATTCAATTATAACAACACTTCTCTAACATCCCCTACTTCATCTAAACATCAACTAAACAATCCATTCTCTCTTCTAAACCACACGACCATAATCACCTCCCCTCCTTAAGCTCACGGCTTCCCTCCTCCACCATCACCATAGCTTGCACCTACCTCTCCTCCTTTCTCTAAAAACCCAAGGCCTAAGCCCCCCTCACTCTCCAAAACTCACGGCCTAAGGCCAATAAAAGAAGAGAAGAGAGAAGTGAAGAAGAAGAGAAGAAGAAGTGTGTGCAAATTATGAAAGAGGTGCTTGGCTATTTATAGGAAAATTTGCATAAATATCTCTTACACAACCATTTGCTTAGCCCACTCCCCCTCCATGTGCCATCCACGTGCCTTGTAAGGTGATGTGTAAGTTTTCTTTTCAAAAGGAAACCATTTTTGTTTTATATGCTAAATGTAAATGTATATTTTTATGTGTAGATGTGTATGCATGTACATGTATGTATATATGCCATATTTCAAATAACAACGTTACAATGTTCAATCACAATTTTATTTGTTAAATCATTGATAATCCGAAATCCGAATTTCGGACTCGAAAATATTTTTTTTTACCATTTTTAAATAATTGAAACAAGATTATTTAAGTTATAAAACCATTTTAAATAATATTAAAATCCATCTATAAAAATACGACATCGATCTGCCAAAATACGATGAAGTTTGTATATCTATATAAAACAAATTTATATATTTATAAAACCATTATAACACACTTATTATCATTATATAATAATTAAAATGAATTATTTATTATTAAAAAACAATTATTTGAATATTAAAATAAATTAAATATTCCGAATCAAAGTGATAAAATTACAGGTTGTTACAGACTCATCCGAATGTTTCCTGTTGGTTAATAACAATTAGGTCAAACATAGAATCTCGAGTGACAATATTACATAGTTCTCTCGACTTGAGAATACTTTTGGGCTTCAATGTGGAAACTCCACTTTGATTATAGTTAAATCATAGCATGATGTCCATCGAACAACTATAGTTGGGCCTGTGTTGAAGCAGTGAAACACTATTTAATAGAGAATCTATCTTCATAGTTGTATAAGGTCAGTATCATAGTTAACTGTAGTCGACTCAAGGTCAAAATCTCTAGCCAGAGTATTTTAATTAATAATATATGGTATTATTGAACCGAGGACATTTTTTATGAACTAACCAGGTTGAATGCGGATGATACTGAAATTTTGACCAAGACTAAATTCCACAAGTCCTAAAGTGATATAGTGTTAATGAAGAGAAATTGTGTATATAATCATTACTAGAAGACATTGCTTGAAATTTTTAAAATTGAATTTTATCGATGGATTGAGTCAAACTATCATAAAACTAACCAAGGTGATGTATGAACATTAGTATTTAAATTGTTTAAATATTAATTACTGGCTGAATTCACACCTATGAGTTGCACAATTGAATCTATTCGATCTTCGAAATAACACTTGATTTAATTGATTTATAATAGTTATAAATTAATTAATATATATGAAATATTAATTATTATTATATGGAGCATGTTTAGTAAAATGGGTTTTCATCTAGAGATGTTTGGAGTGCTAATAGTAATTTATTAGGTGCATATAGAAAAGTTGTATATGTACGCATTGATATACGATATCAATAAAAATTTAAATTGGATTTAAATAATATAATTTACTGATGGGTTTAAATGAGTTTTGACCCATTTAAGGGCCTTGGTATACCCGTAAACATTAGGAGAGAACAACAGGTCAATTGTTGACTTGGTACAGAAGAGTATTGTTAGGAAATCAATTCCTTGGTTTCGATGATCACAACTATGCAATGGAAAACAAATGTACATATATATCTAAATTTATAGGAAGATGATAAAGTAACATCACAAAAGAGATAAGAACAAGACTCAAAAGAAGTATCAAGAGGCTACAAGTCGATAGAATTGGAAAAGGAATTGCACAGATACAGATACAGCAACATGCATACATTCAGACGTCTAAATACACTAGCCAGACGTCTGAATGATTCCTCTGGTTTACAAATCCTAAGGAAATAGACGTCTGGTTAATATATCAGACGTCTGAAAGACATCCAGACATAAAACAGAAATGAAGACCAGACATCTGGATAATAAACACAGACGTCTGAAATGCTACCAGACCCAAAAAATATATGAAGGCCAGACGTCTGAGGTCACATTCCAGACGTCTGATTATAGGCTCGACTGTGTATTTTCAAAGTTCAACTGTCACATCCGAAAAGACACATCTGCTCCTTTTCACTGCAACTCTTCATCACCAACAGGAGAAACTATACAACGATTGTTAATGGAAGCAACTACACATAGAAACTCTTCACCACTATAAATAGCATCAGGAATTCAAGAGAAAGATTTACCTTACTTACTTACGCTCTTATCTCTTATACTCTGACTTATACCTGATCTCTAAGCAATCAACTACCTGTATTTAACTCTTCCATATATACAGAACTCCTCATTCAAATATTCTCTAGATAGATATATATATTGGAAGCATTTGTACTCAATAGTCAACATCCGTGTTATAGAACACATTCTTGACAAAGAAACTCTGCTATTGTAAACCTGTTCCTCCGGGTCAAGTGAGGGTTAGTTGAAAGGAAATTCCAAAGAGGAGCTTCGGGACTGGACGTAGGATGGGAGGTCCGAACCAGTATAAAATCCTGGTGTGATTATTTTCATTTACTTTGCTACTATCATTTATCAAGTTATATTATATAGTTAGCTGTTTATACTTGCATATATATATATATATATATCCTATACGATCCACTCATAAAGACTTTCAATTGGTATTAGAGCAAGGTTTGTTTAAAAGAACAGTAACACGTTTTTTTAATCATTCTAATATGGCAAGTATTTTTCAAGAAGGACAATCCACAGCACGACCCCCACTTTTTAATGGCTCTAATTATTCATATTGGTCAACACGTATGTGAATTTTTATGGAAGCTAATGGTTTAGAAATTTGGTCAGCCACTCGAGATAAATATGAAGCTCCAACTACTGCTATGAACACATGGACCGATGTACAAAAGACCTCAACATCAAATAATGCTAAAGCTATGAATGTTTTGTTTTGCTCACTAGACAAAAATGAATTTTCACGTGTCATGTTATGTACAACTGCATTTGATATTTGGCGTACCTTACAAATTACACATGAAGGTACAACAAAGGTCAAACAAACTAAAATTTCAATTTTGCAAAACCAATTTTCATCATTTAAAATGAAACAAAATGAAACTATAGTAGACATGTATTCTAAATTTCAAACTATTCAACATGATCTTATGGCATTAGGAGTTAAGTTTACTGATTTTGATTTAGTTTCTCGAATACTCAACTCTTTAACACCTGATTGGGAAAGAAAGGTATTAGCTATTGAAGAAGCTAATGATCTCTCTACTCTCAAAGTTGAAGAGTTGATAGGAAATTTGATGTCCTATGAAGCTAACTTGCAGGCACGTAAAGAATTAAATTTGGAGAAGAAGAACATAGCATTTCCATCAATAAAGAATGATGACTCAGAGTTAGATGAAGATGAGATAGTATTTATTGCCAAAAACTATAATAGATTCAAGAAATTTAGAAAGATGACCAAGTTTCAAAAAGAAGGAAAGACCAACTCAACAAATCTATCTCAAATTAAGTGTTATGAATGTGATCGATACGGACACATGAAAAAGGATTGCCTAAAACTTAACAATGATAAAAAGAAGAGCAAATTTGAAAAATTCAAAAAGAAGAAAGCTTTCAAAGTAACATGGGATGACACCGATTCTTCATCTTCAGAAAGTGGTAGCGATATTGACGGAGAACAAGCTAATGTATGTTTTATGGCACAAAATGATGAGGTATGTCCGGAACTTAGCTATGAAGAATTATTTGAACTTAGCATGGAACTAGATGATAAATTTAGACAAATTAAAAAATTGAACAAAGAATATATAGTAAAAATAAATAGATTAGAACTTGAAGTAGGAATGTTGAAAGATGAAAAAGTTATTTTAGAAGAAGAACTTGAAATATCTCAAGAAAAATTAAGAAATAATGTGATAGAAAGTGAGAACATTACTCTAGAAAAAGAAAATTTGCTTAAAACAAATGTTGATTTTAAAAATAGTATTGAATTATTGAAAAAAAAATAGAGAATTAAAAGAAAAATTAGATAAAATTACCAATAATGTGTCAAAATTCAACAAAGGAATACAAGATTTGGAAAATCTTATCAAAACATCAAAACCATCAGGTAATAGAAATGGAATATGATTTAAAAAATGTTCTAAACAAAAAGAAAATAATGGTAAAAATATTAGTTATATAAAAACTAGAAGTTTATCTAAACAAAAATTGAATACCAAAAATATGAAAATTTGGGTTCCTAAAACAAACAATAATTTTATTAGACAAAAGCATATTAGTAATTACTTAGAGAATGTAGTCTATAATAAAAATTATATTTATAAAGGTACCAAACCATCTTGGGTGTGGCTACCTTCTTCTAACAATTAGGACCCTAATAAAATATATGGGTACCAATTAAAACATTTTTTATCTTGCAGGTACCCAAAATAAAAAATAAGGAGAAATGGATACTAGATAGCGGTTGCTCCAAACATATGATCAGAAATTCAAAAATGTTAGCAAATATAACATACATCGACGGTGGAACGGTAACATTTGAAGACAATTCAAAGGGATTTGTCATAGGCATTGGAGAAGTCATCAACTCTGGTATATCTAACTCTCCCATTATTACAAATGTTTTATTAGTAGAAATAAACTTAAAACAAAACTAAGCACATATTCAGGGGGAGATTTAGAATATATATATAAGTACATTGAATAGTTGTCATCATCAAAAAGGGGGAGATTGTTAGGAAATCAATTCCTTGGTTTCGATGATCACAACTATGCAATGGAAAAAAAATGTACATATATATATCTACATTTACAGGAAGATGATAAAGTAACATCACCAAAGAGACAAGAACAAGACTCAAAAGAAGTATCAAGAGGCTACAAGTCGATAGAATTGGAAAAGGAATTGCATTCATATTCGATGAACTCAAGCAATTTTAGAATCGATCGCGACCATCGATCATTTACCCAACTTATATTATGAAACTTCTTCGTGCAAACAATATTCCGTCTTATCTATCAACCTTCGAAGAAATTTCACCTAAGTATGCCTCCACCAAATTCTTCTCCTTGATGCACTTACCCGAAATTGCACCGGAATTCATGTCCTTCGACGATTGGACTCACCATCAACAATCTAGAAGGGTTGAGCCTCCTCCTCAAACCCATATCGGTCCATCTCAAGAAGAAGAACAAAATCGGGAAATCACTCCCCTACCTCCCACTCCATTTGATTATCCGGGACAAAACGAAATTTTGGAAACTCGAACGGAAACAAATCAAAATGAAAGCATTCGAGATCTAACGCTTCGAAATCAACAAATCTTGTCTCAGAATCAAAAAATTCTAGCAAAACGAATCGACAGCTTCGAGACATCTTTTGCTACAAGACTAGCCACAGTCGAAGAATCTTTTTCGACTGTTTTATCAGTTCTCAAGGAGGTACTTCAAAAAGTACGTGGTCCATCTCCACCCTCAGAAGATTGGACAACTCCTGTGACTTCTCCTCCCGCAAAACATTCCAAACTATTTGAGGATGAACCATCCAAAGAAGCTTTGACATCTCCTTCAAAGGATAGCACTTCTGACAAAATAAAACCAAAGGAAGATGATTCAAAACAAGCTTCTCCTAAGCAACTCTAGAATTTAGGATTTGTTGTCTTTTTGTTCAAAATCTATGAATGTAACTCCATCGTGTTATTAATGCAAATTTCTTTTTTACATATGGCTTAAACTTTTATATTCTTTTTGATAATGTCAAAGGGGGAGAAATATAGAAATAAACTTAAAACAAAACTAAGAACATATTCAGGGGGAGATTTAGAATATATATATAAGTACATTGAATAGTTGTCATCATCAAAAAGGGGGAGATTGTTAGGAAATCAATTCCTTGGTTTCGATGATCACAACTATGCAATGGAAAACAAATGTACATATATATCTACATTTACAGGAAGATGATAAAGTAACATCACCAAAGAGACAAGAACAAGACTCAAAAGAAGTATCAAGAGGCTACAAGTCGATGGAATTGGAAAAGGAATTGCACAGACACAGATACAGCAACATGCACACATTCAGACGTCTGAATACACTAGCCAGACGTCTGAATGATTCCTCTGGTTTACAAATCCTAAGGAAACAGACGTCTGGTTAATGTATCAGACGTCTGAAAGACATCCAGACATAAAACAGAAATGAAGACCAGACGTCTGGATAATAAACACAGACGTCTGAAATGCTACCAGACCCAAAAAATATATGAAGGCCAGACGTCTGAGATCACTTTCCAAACGTCTGATTATAGGCTCGACTGTGTATTTTCAAAGTTCAACTGTCACATCCGAAAAGACACATCCGCTCCTTTTCACTGCAACTCTTCATCACCAACAGGAGCAACTATACAACGATTGTTAATGGAAGCAACTACACATAGAAACTCTTCACCACTATAAATAGCATCAGGAATTCAAGAGAAAGATTTACCTTACTTACTTACACTCTTATCTCTTATACTCTGACTTATTCCTGATCTCTAAGCAATCAACTACATGTATTTAACTCTTCCATATATACAGAACTCCTCATTCAAATATTCTCTAGATAGATATATATATATATATATATTGGAAGCATTTGTACTCAATAGTCAACATCCGTGTTATAGAACACATTCTTGACAAAGAAACTCTGCTATTGTAAACCTGTTCCTCCGGGTCAAGTGAGGGTTAGTTGAAAGGAAATTCCGAAGAGGAGCTTCGGGACTGGACGTAGGACGGGAGGTCCGAACCAGTATAAAATCCTAGTGTGATTATTTTCATTTACTTTGCTACTATCATTTATCAAGTTATATTATATAGTTAGCTGTTTATACTTGCATATATATATATATATCCTATACGATCCACTCATATAGACTTTCAAGTATTGGGCAAGATATTTTTTTATCCAACTGTCACTATGAAAGTGAATCAAGGCTTCACTAGTTTGGATCATTTTTGCCCATCCCTTTTCTCCTTTTAGGTCGCAAATACCCACCCTCCCCTTCTATTTTTTTCACCTCAGTCTTATTCGAGTAATTAAATTATATTAAATCTGGTGTTGTATGCCTATCTCTTACAAAGATGGGTGTAGATATGAGAGATCCAAGGAGTCTGATTTGATCAAAGTATGAATCAATGACAGCATATCTTTGGGTATATTTTTTTACATTATATAATATTCATTGCTTGATCATATGTAGATATATCACCACTTTTATATCAGTCATTGGCAAGATCTTGTTATTTTATTGTTTAATTATTTACTGTGGATGTAAATTAAATTCAAGACATATTTATATACATATAAATTATTAATATATATATAGCATGTATTTGTAAAATATATTTCAGTCAAATAATTTATATATACATAAAATAAAAAATTTAATGTAAAATATATTTTGATTTATTTAAAACATTGTTTATATATTTATTTACTTACATAAAAATTTGATTCAAACAAAATAATATGTTTATATATTTATTTACTTACATAAAAATTTGATTCAAACAAAATAATATGTTTATATATTTATTTACTTACATAAAAATTTGATTCAAACAAAATAATATGTTTATATATTTTTACATATTCATAATTTTTTTTCTTTTATCAATAACAAAAATAATTCTTTTTTAGTAGAAAAATATATTTGCTGTGTATATTTAAATATATTTATATTACAATAATACTATTTTGCTTTTCGAAAATAAAGATATTTGTATTAAAAATAGGAAATACACACACACACATGCCCTATTATTATATTGCTTTTGACAAAATAAAAATATTTATTTTTCATTCGAAGTATAGTTTTGTGTGTGTCTATATATATAATATTTATTTTACCAAATATGTGAAAACACATTTACATTAATTAATTATTAAAAATAGTATTTTTGAAAATTATATATTTATTATTTTATGTGATGATATATATTTTAAAGTACAAAATATCTGGTTAGCTTTAAAATTCGATCTTAGCCTTTATTTTGAATTTAGGTTTTTTTTGCTTCATGTTAAATATTTATTTAAAATTCAAGATTTGAAATAAATATACTTAATCAATTTATAAAATTTAAAGTATAAAATATCTAATTAGGTTTAAAATTGTATCTCAGACTTTATTTTTAAATTTAAATTGTTTTATTATTTCATGTCTAGTATTTATTTAATTCAAATATTGAAATAAATATACTTAGTTAAAATTACATGATATTTAGTATACTTATTGTGTGTGTATTATAATAAACAATATTTTGTCTCACTTATATATACATAATTAAATAAAATATTTTGTTTGGCTAATGACAAATATATACCATGTCATATATATATATTCTCACGTGTCCATCTAATGTTATGGTGCATTGCACGTTATACAGACATGAGTACATATTTATGTACTTATAAACTATATAAAACATATTTAACTAAATACTTCAATTATTCAAAATCATAAAATTAAATGAAATATGATTTTATTAAAATTTATTAGATTGGATCTAATTCTATGTTCAGACTTCATAGGCCCAACAGATCAAAAAACAGAAAAAAATTGAAATCAACCCTATTTACCGTTGTGACTTGGCCCGGCTCCTTCATTGTGCATCCCCTTAGTGAGATCCACTCTGCTTATTTCCACTATATAATCATATATCTATATATATATTGCCTACATAAATTGAAACTCTGGATAGTGAGGATCCTAAGTGACGCAGCAGCGGATAACAAAAATGATGAAACAGTGAAAGTAGCAATCGGTGGATTGAGAAATACCAAAGGCCCAAATCCGTTGATCCAAAAATATCGGATTCTAGCTATCTCAAACACGTTGATCGCGCACGATACCGTGTTTAAAGATCTACGATTCTTCGTACGTTGATCTAGCGCACTAGATTCCGTGAATCGGCTTCAGCAGTCGTTGATTCGAGCGCACTCGAATGCCGATAGTGGAGATAGGAGATCACACTCAACTACCAATTGGAGAAGAGGCACAAAGCTCTCAAACAAAAGTTTTTATTCAAAATCAACTAAAACTATTACAAATGACACCACCATCCCTATTTATAGGGTTACAAACATACACGGCCAATACTTGACAACACTTAGGTCGTGAACGACCTAACACACTTCCACGACTTACGACCTAAAACAATACAACACACGCGACCTAACAGACGCGACTTACGACTTATATACAAAGATACATAAGAAAATACAAATACAAGTACAAACGACATACGACTTAATATGTACAAGTACAACAGATACAACATGCCTAACGACCTAAGAATACAACGTTCACGACCTAAGAAGTAAACGCGGCTTCAGGATTCTTCATGCGACCTATCTTCTCGGCGACTTAAGGCGAGCGACCTAACTCCCCGCAACACAAGGTCGAGCGACCTAACTTCCCGCAACACAAGGTCGAGCGACCTATCTTCACGCGACCTAACTTAGGTCGTAACACTTCCCCGCGACCTAACATAGGTCGTAACTCGGAACAGCCCATATTCGAAAGGTCGGAGCGACCTATTGCTGGTTCGCTTATCTCGCTTAGTTGCTTGCCTGCCTTAACACTGCTTTCATTAACTCGTGAGCGACCTTCACTAGGTCGTGAGCGACCTAATATTCCACTAGGTCGTGAGCGACCTAAAATTCCTATACGACTCAAATCTGGTGCGTTGGTAGATTGCGCTGCATCATCCTCCCCCGGTTAGCAAAAATTCGACCTTGAATTTGCACCCTCCTCTTCCACAACAAGCTCATCTCCATGATACGGGATCAAGTATTTGACGTTGAAAACGTCTGCAGTGTGAATATGATCCGG
Organism: Allium fistulosum; assembly: GCA_030737815.1. Lineage (NCBI taxonomy): Eukaryota > Viridiplantae > Streptophyta > Magnoliopsida > Asparagales > Amaryllidaceae > Allium > Allium fistulosum. The sequence continues at coordinate 534,367,028 of CM060901.1, read as the reverse complement.
CAATTTCAACTGATACACATTATCATTGATCTTCTTCAAAATTTTCACTGGACCGATTTTTCGGGCTTTCAACTTATTGTACGTTCCTACTGGAAAACGGTCTTTTGTCAACACGGCGTAAACCAAATCACTTTCTCCGAAGTTCACACTCCTTCGCCTTTTATCTGCCAGTTGTTTATACTTCTCATTTGATGCAAGCAATCGTTCATACACAGTTCTGTGGCACTCCTGCAACTCAGTCACAAAATCTCCAACACGCTTAACAACTCCCTTCTGACATGGCACTGTCGTCAGATCCAATGGACCCTTCGGACTTGCTGAGTATACAACTTGAAACGGACTGAAACCAGTGCTTCGGTTAACATCGTGATTATGTGCAAATTCTGCCTGACACAACTTTAAGTCCCAACTCTTCAAATTATCCTGTACAAGACATCGCAACAAGTTTCCCAATGATCTATTTACCACTTCCGTTTGCCCATCTGTTTGCGGATGATAGGCGCTACTAAAATTCAACTTTGTTCCAACCATCTTCCACAAACTTAACCAAAAATGGCTTAGAAATCTAGTATCCCTATCTGAAACAATAGACTCAGGTAGCCCATGTAATCGGTACACCTCTTTAAAGAATAACTGAGCAACACGGACGACATCAGCTGTCTTCTTACAAGCGATAAAATGTGCCATTTTGGAAAACCTATCTACCACCACATATATAGAATCATTTCCCCTTTGAGTTCTAGGCAAACCCAAAACAAAATCCATACTGATATCAACCCATGGTCTGGTAGGCACAGGTAATGGCATATACAATCCTGCATTCGTCGATGTCCCTTTAGATACTTGACAAATATGACATCTCTCCACCAATCTTTCAACTTCTCTTCTCATAGTAGGCCAAAAATATGATTGCGAAATCAACTGTAATGTACGGTCTCTCCCCACATGACCTGCAACTCCTTCACAATCTTCATTCGTAAGCTGCACTCCGGTATACACAATCGATTTCCTTTAAAAAGAAAACCATCCACCAATAAAACTCATCCGTCTTTCCCTCCTTGACTTCATCTACAAACTTCGCAAAGTAAGAATCATCAACAAATAATTCTGGCAATACATCAAAACCCGTCACTTCAACCTTCATTGTAGTCAACAAATGATTCCTTCGACTCAATGCATCTGCCACTCGATTCGTAATTCCTGACTTATGCTTCACCACAAATGTAAATTGCTGTAGGTATGCGATCCACGAAGCATGTCTGGCTGCAATTTTGTCCTACCCCTGCAAATGTTTCAGTGCTTCATGATCAGTATATAGAACAAATTCTTTATGGAACAGATAGTGTCTCCAATGTTTAATAGCTTGAACAATAGCATAGAATTCCACATCATAAGTATTATATCTCATCTTGGCTCCCAATAGCTTCTCACTGAAATATGCAATAGGACGTCCTTTCTGACTTAACACCCCTCCAATTCCGACTTTAGATGCATCAGTATGTAACTCAAACAACAACTGAAAATCTGGTAATACTAGAATTGGTGTTGTCGTCAAAAGTTCTTTAATCCTCTCAAAAGCAAACCCTGCTTCCTCTGACCATGAAAATTGCTTCCCCTTCATACAATCAGTAACTGGTGCCATCATGCTACTAAAGTGTGGAATAAATCTCCGGTAGAATGATGCTAGACCATGAAAGCTTCTAACTTCTGTTATCGTACTGGGTTGTGGCCAATTTCTGATTGCTTCAACTTTATTCTGATCCACCTGTATACCTCCATCTGAAATAACATATCCCAAAAATAAAACACTATGCGTCATGAACACGCATTTCTTCGTTGCAGCATAAAATTGTTCTTGTCGCAATATCATCAATACTTCCCTCAGATGTTGCAAGTGTTCTTCTGAGCTTCTACTATATATCAGTATATCATCAAAATACACCACCACGAATTTCCCAATGAATGGTCTAAAAACTTGATTCATCACCCGCATAAATGTACTCGGTGCATTCGAAAGACCAAACGGCATAACCAGCCATTTGTACAATCCTTCTCTCGTCTTGAATGCTGTCTTCCATTCATCCCCTGGTCTGATTCGAAATTGATGATAACCACTCTTCAAATCAATCTTCGAAAATATAGTAGCCCCGCTCAACTGATCCAACAAATCATCAAGCCTCGGCATCGGAAATCTGCATCTGACAGTGATTTTATTAAGTTCCCTGCTATCCGTACACATCCTCCATGTTCCATCCTTCTTCGGTACTAACAAAGCTGGCACCGCACAAGGACTTAAACTTTCCTGTACACACCCCTGTTCAAGCAACTCTTCCACTTGCCTTCTCAACTCTTCATGTTCCTTTGGACTCATTCTGTAATGTGGTCTATGAGGTAACACACCTCCTGGAACAAGATCAATTTGATGTTGAATGTCTCTCAACGGTGGTAACTTCGTTGGTAGCTCCTTAGGAAATACATCGTCAAATTCTTCCAGCACTGGTTTTACTTCTTCAAGAATCTCAACCACTTCATTACTCTCACGTCCAATCAACAAAAATAGTTCAGGCTCCTCTTCTACTTCCTTAACAAATTCCTTCAAAGATAGCAAAGTTTTAAGTTCTTCAATCTCCTCCGACTTGCTTTCTTCGTGTTGTCGCTTCTTAGGAATTAAAGTGATTTTTGTACCTTCAAACATGAAACTATAACTGTTAGTACGACCATAATGTTTCACCGCTCTATCGTATTGCCATGGCCTTCCCAACAACAGATGGCATACATCCAAGTCAACCACATCACACCAAATTTCGTCTTTGTATTTCTTCCCAATTGAAAAATTCACACAAGCCCTTCGTCCAACCTTCACTTCCCCACCTTTCCTCAACCAAGCTAACTTGTAAGGTTTCGGATGCTTCTCAGTCTTCAATGCCAACTTCTTCACAGCCTCTGTAGAGATAATGTTATCGCAACTTCCCGCATCGATGACAAACTTGCAAACCCTTCCCAAGATAGTGCACGTTGACTGAAAGATGTTACTCCTCAACCAGCTAGTTTCCTCTTCCTGCTTTGGTGTTAAGCAATTTCTCCTCATCATCAATGAATACCCTTCATCTCCCGACACATTTTCTTCCTCCTCATCATGTAGTGAATTATAACCTTCAGCTTCTACATCCTCATCTTCCACTTCAGCAATCATAGTTCTCTTCTTCGGTTTCGGACATTCGTTGCTCTTGTGTCCCACTTCCTGGCAATTATAGCATTTGAAATTGGTGTTGACTTTTGGTTTAGCCCCTTCATGAACAACCGGCTTACTCGATGCTTTAGGAACATTAGAACTACTACCCGCTCATTTTTTCTGCCTTGTAAAACTTGGAAACACACCTCCCCCACGTCTACCTTGTTTCTCCCAAGACAACGCCTTTTGATGTGCTTCTGCCACAGATCTAGGGTCGAACATGTTCACCATATCCTGGATCTACGTTCTAAGTCCACCTACAAACCTAGCGGTCAATTGTTCTTCTGTCTCCATAATGTCATTTCGAGCAATCAACTGGTAGAACTCATTTGCATAATCAGTAACAGTCTTCGTCCCTTGCCTCAGGTTTTGTAGTCTCCGATACATTAGTGATTGGTAATTGTAGGGTAAGAAAGTAGCCTTCATCAATTTCTTCATCTTTTCCCAAGCAACAATCCTTAACTTCCCCATCCGCTCTCTAGTAAGTTTGGTTTGCTGCCACCATGCCATAGCTCTCCCCCTCAACCTAGTAGCAACCAACTTCACTTTACGATCCTCCGGAACCTCCTTGAAGTCAAAAATTTCCTCAACATAAGCTAACCAATCAAGAAATTCCTCGGCTTACATACCTCCCTTGAATTCCGGTATTTCAGTTTTCATCCCAGACTCCCACTTGTGATCATACTCTGACTGATTTCTTCCTTGTCCTCGTCCTCGTCCATGAACACTACCACCATCAAACTCCTCTTCAAAATCTGATGTATATCAATGTCGATCCTGACCACCAACATCTCTACTACCATCACTTTTTCCACCAACATCCCTTCGATCTACATTCCTCCGTTCACGATCATTCACATTCCTATCACAATTTCGATCATCAACATTTCTATAACAATCTCGACCCACGCTTCTATGATCACTATCAACACTTCTCTCTCGATTTGAATGTGGTGAAATTATACTTCTCCCATGGTAGATTCAGGTGAAACTCTCCTCTGATTTTGATTCATCTCCAACATCATCTTCTCTAATCGACCAATCCCTTCATTAAGCTTCTCACTAAAGTTTTCGTTAATTCTTTGCTCCATCTCATCAGCTTCTTCTCTTCTATACAACGCTTCAACATTTTGATGGCGATTAGCTCTTCTTGGCGGCATGATTTGAAACTTCACGAACACTTCAATTCTCGGCTTGGACTTTCAAAATGATACCAAATGATGCACGGCCTTCAACTTCAAACTCTCGGCCTTGAATAACAAAGTGATGCACGGCTTGAACTCTTGAATAAGAATTGGCTCCAAGACTCGGCTTAGCTATGATTGGCTAAGTCTAGCTCTGATACCAAATGACGCAGCAGCGGATAACAAAAATGATGAAACAGTGAAAGTAGCAATCGGTGGATTGAGAAATACCAAAGGCCCAAATCCGTTGATCCAAAGATACCGGATTCTAGCTATCTCAAACACGTTGATCGCGCACGATACCATGTTTAAAGATCTACGATTCTTCGTACGTTGATCTAGCGCACTAGATTCCATGAATCGGCTTCAGCTGTCGTTGATTCGAGCGCACTCGAATACCGAAAGTGGAGATAGGAGATCACACTCAACTACCAATTGGAGAAGGGGCACAAAGCTCTCAAACAATTTTTTTTATTCAAAATCAACTAAAACTATTACAAATGACACCACCATCCCTATTTATAGGGTTACAAACATACACGACCAATACTTGACAACACTTACGTCGTGAACGACCTAACACACTTCCACGACTTACGACCTAAAACAATACAACACACGCGACCTAACAGACGCGACCTACGACTTATATACAAAGCGACATAAGAAAATACAAATACAAGTACAAACGACATACGACTTAATATGTACAAGTACAACAGATACAACATGCCCAACGACCTAAGAATACAACGTTCACGACCTAAGAAGTAAACGCGGCTTCAGGATTCTTCACGCGACCTATCTTCTCGGCGGCTTAAGGCGAGCGACCTAACTCCCCGCAACACAAGGTCGAGCGACCTAACTTCCCGCAACACAAGGTCGAGCGACCTATCTTCGCGCGACCTAACTTAGGTCGTAACACTTCCCCGCGACCTAACATAGGTCGTAACTCGGAACAGCCCATATTAGAAAGGTCGGAGCGACCTATTGCTGGTTCGCTTATCTCGCTTAGTTGCTTGCCTGCCTTAACACTGCTTTCATTAACTCGTGAGCGACCTTCACTAGGTCGTGAGCGACCTAAGATTCCACTAGGTCGTGAGCGACCTAAAATTCCTGTACGACTCAAATTTGGTGCGTTGGTAGATTGCGCTGCATCACTAAGAAACCGATAATTTGAACGATCAAGATACTAACCGAGAAATGCTATCATGCTACCTTGGCAAGCATCTCATGAGCATGCTAATCTTGCTCCCTTATAGCCTGAGGAAATTCTATAGCACCACCTTAAGGGATTCTTGTCGATAATCTTGTAAGGACGGAGTTCAATGATCGAGTACCCTTTAAAAGTAAGGAATCAAGTAAGCAAATTGTGGATCCTTTAAATGTAGGGTGTCAGCAAAAACCGAATACCCTTAAGAACTAAGGCATTCGGTAAAATCAAGACATCCTCTAAAAGAAGGAATAAGATGAAAAAAGGTGAAATAAACAGCCAAATAGGGATTAATGGATAAAATGGAAATGGCATGAAACCATCAAATGTCCAATCATTATAATCAAAGCTTGCGCACACTTCCTAAAATATCCGCAACAAATTGCGATAAGGGACACAAGAGGTAAAAAAAAGCATACATTCCCCAAAGTATTCGTAAAAGTTATGAGAAAGTAATAAGAGATGGAAGAAGAAAGCATACACTCCTCGAAATATTCATAATAAATTAGAATAAAACCCGTGCTTTGCACACAGGTAATTTTCTCGTCAGTTATTATGTTTGTAGTACTTGGTTAAACCATGTAGTTTTGGTTGATAGTAGTTTAAATGGTTGATAGCTTGGTTAATAGATGTATTTTGTAAGTATTTGTAAATTACTGAGAAATAACATTGTCTTCTGTAATCATTGATAATAGTTGAATACTTTTAAGCATGTAGTATAATTAGTTGGTAGTTTTTGTATAATGGTTTATAACTACAAATATCGGTACTAAGCTGAATTTATAGAAAATTTTGACATTGATAAGTTAAGGAATAGACATCTATAATTGTTTAAATTGTAATCTGACGTAAGCACATGGCATTCCTATATTATGTATTGTGCATGTTGTTTGGCTTTGGATGTTTTTATATTCTTTTCTATGTATAATGTGGTATGCATTTTGTATCATGTGATACCCCTTGTACTGTTCATCCATAGATCGTCATTCAATTTGTCACCATGTTATATATATTTGCACTCTTAGTTCGAGGCACAATCAATATGATTTCAAGTTTGAAAACTAAAGGTTCTCTGCTTTCTAAAGCTACATGTTCATGTTTATCAAGTTCATTTACAAACAAATTGTTGTTATCCTATCGTAGTTCTATCTTCCTCATCTCATTCTTAATTTAACAAACTATACAAGATACTAGAGAAGGAAACTTTACAATACTGTGGCTTTGTTAGCGACACACCAGCAAAGTTTCCACTCATCATTTGCCATAGAACATATTGGATAAGCGAATGATATTTTAAGATTCTCATGTATCTATAGGCATTATGGCTCTTTTATATTCTCACTGAAAAATACTTATAGTTTGCCATACCCAACCTTAATATTAATGTTATATGGAAACAATAAGATAGAGCATATGTACCTTGAGAGCAAAGTGAAAAGAAAAATACAAAGCTTCTTAGGAGTATAATACTAAAATAGAATAGCGTCCTGGTAGATTTATATCATATATTGCACCACAAACTGATTGACAATATAAATTGTTTCTTATTTGTTTTGGGTGAATTCTAAGCTTCATCGGTAAGATTTAAAATAGGACTAATAATATTTGTATGAAGTAACATCTAAAATGATCTAGAATCACAGAGCAGATAGCGAACCCTAAAACAGTGCAAAACATCAAAATGTAGGTAGATGATGAATAGATGTAATCTAAATGCATAAACCTTGCAACGACTGTACGCACCAAACTTTTGGAGATTCTTAGCTAAGTTGAAAACATTGGTTTTATAATACCTTCCAAACCAGTACACAAATAGCGTGTTCCTTAGGGAAAGTCATATAGGTAGCATGCACCATAAAAAAAGCGAGTCACCTACCAATATAAAAACTACAACATGTTTATAATAGTGTAGCTTCAAAATAATAATCATTCACATTATTACTGACATAAATTAATAACAATTCATTTCAAAAGAAAAGGTTAATTGACAAAGCAGCAAGCCAACTACAGAAAACTATCTAAACAAAATTTCTCGTAGTGCATATTTCTCTTTAAAATAACATCTTTGAAGAAAAATGCACTCACCAATAAAGCCAATTCAGTAGGGATGTTTGACCAAAGGTATATGCTTTTTTAGGTCAAATACACAATTATATACAAAAGAAAAGGTACACTATATAAGATTGTGCAATAAAAGATCAAACAACCAAAAGAAATATTCAAGTGAAGTAAAATGCAAATGTATATTCCCATTGTTGTCACTTGTCATACCAGGAGACCAACTCTACATTTGATGAGCTCAATCCATTCCTAGCCTTAAGTATTGACGCAGCACGGAAGTAGATCTGAACCAACGGTCAAATCTATCCAGGATCCAATCACGAATTGCGGAAAAATGAATTGATGAAACAAGATAAATTGATGACTTGATGATACCCAAGTGCCCAAATCCGTTGATCTTTCAAGATACCGGATTCTAGCTATCTTCAACACGTTGATCGCACATGATACCGCATTAGAAGATCTACGATTCTTTGACGTTGATCTCGTGCACGAGATTCCGTGAATCGGCTTCAAACTCGTTGATTCGAGTGCACTCGAATATCCAAAGATGGAGAAAGGAGATCACACTCAACTTCCAATTTTAATGGAGGCACAAATCTCTCAACAAATTTTATTCAAAATTCAACTCCTATTACAAATGACCATACACCCCTATTTATAGGGAAAGTACAACACCACACGACTCAACACAATTACAACACGACTTAACAAACAAACAAACGACTCAAGAAAATAAAAACATTCAATGACTCAACAATACACATACAACTTAACATCATACATCAAAATGACAAATAGCGACTTAACAAACTTTTGCAACATAAGAAAAGTAACGACCTAAACAAGCACGGCAGCGACCTAGGAGAGGCTTCGACCTACTGGAAGCGACATAAGAAACTTGGCAGCGACATAAGGAGCTTCTCGCGACCTAAGTAATTCTGGAGCGACCTAGGTTTCGCTACATAAGGAGGAGCGACCTAGGCTTTGCGAATTCTGGAGCGACATAAGACTTCGTTCGCGACCTAAGAAGGAGGAGGAGCGACCTAGGCTTCGCGGATTCTGGAGCGACATAAGACTTCGTTCGTGACCTAAGGAGGAGGAGGAGCGACCTAGGCTTCGCGAATTCTGGAGCGACATAAGACTTCGTTTGCGACCTAAGGAGGAGGAGGAGCGACCTAGGCTTCGCGAATTCTGGAGTGACATAAGACTTAAGGTATGCGCTGCATCATCCTCCCCTGGTTGAAAAGAATTTGACCCCGAATTCACACTTTCCTCTTCTTCAACATACTTATTCTCATGGTATGGAATCAAGTGTTTGATGTTGAAAACGTCGGCAGTATGGATATGATCCGACAATCTTAACCGATAAGCATTCTCGTTAATCTTCTTTACGATTTCCAAAGGGCCAATCTTTCTAGCAGCCAGTTTGTTGTAAGTACCAACAGGAAATCGATCCTTAGTCAATACTGCATATACAAAATCTCCTTCTTTGAACTCAACATTTCGTCGCTTAATATCCGCGGATTGCTTATATTTCTCATTCGCCTTAAGCAATCGTTCCTGCACGACCTTGTGACACTCTTGCAATTCATTCACAAAATCACTAGCTCGTTTGACCACTCCTTTCTGCTGTGATACTGTAGATAAATCTAATGGTCCCTTAGGCATTGTTGAGTAAACGACCTGGAATGGACTGAACCCAGTGCTACGATTAACTGCATGGTTGTGTGCAAACTCAGCTTGACACAGCTTGGAATCCCAACTCTTCAAATTGTCATTCACGAGGCATCTCAATAGATTACCTAGGGATCTATTCACAACTTTTGTCTATCCATCCATCTGTGGATGATAAGCACTACTGAATTTCAGCTTTGTCCCGACCATTCTCCATAGACTCATCCAAAAATGACTCAGAAAACGAGTGTCTCTATCCGATACAATAGATTCAGGCAACCCATGAAGACGATTGATCTCTCTAAAATATAACTGTGTGACATTAACTGCATCTGCCGTCTTCTTGCATGCGACAAAATGTACCATTTTTGAAAACCGATCAACCACCACGTAGATAGAATCATTGCCACGTTGCGTTCTCGGCAATCCCAATACAAAGTCCATACTAACATCCACCCATGGTTTAGTAGGTATAGGCAACAACATATATAGACCTGCATTTGTTGCGGTCCCCTTTGAAACTTGACAAATATGGCACCTCTGAACAAACTTCTCAACCTCCTTCCTCATTGATGGCCAAAAATAAGACTTTGAGATCAACTGCATAGTACGGTCACGGCCCACGTGTCCTTCTTCATGTAATTCTTTGATGATTTTCATTCGCAGACTGCAATCTGGAATACACAACTGATTTCCTTTGAATAGAAAACCATCAACCAGCATATATCCATCCATGTTTCCCTGCTTGACTTTGCCTAGGATCTTGGAAAAATATATCAAGATATCATCAAAGTAGACTACAACAAACTTCCCGATGTAAGGTCTGAAAATTTGATTCATCACCCTCATAAATGTACTTGGTGCATTAGATAGACCAAATGGCATGACCAGCCATTCATATAATCCTTCCCGAGTCTTGAATGCTGTCTTCCATTCATCACCTGGTCTTATGCGAATCTGATGATAACCACTCTTAAGGTCGATCTTAGAAAAGATTATAGACCCACTGATATTATCCAATAGATCATCAAGTCTTGGCATAGGAAATCTGTATCTGACAGTTATTTTGTTGAGTGCCCTATTGTTTGTACACATTCTCCACGAACCATCTTTCTTTGGCACCAACAGAGCTGGTACATCACAAGGACTGAGACTCTCTCAAACACGCCCTTGCTCAAGCAACTCCTCAACCTGTCTCCTCAACTCTTCATGCTCTTTCTGACTCATACGATAATGCGGCCTATGCGGTAAAACAGCACCTGGCACTAGATCGATTTGATGTTGTATGTCCCTTAGTGGCGGTAAATCCTTGGGTAATTCCGCAGGAAAGACATCTTCAAATTCATTTAACACCGGTCTAACTTCTGCAGGAATTTCAAGATCTTCACTTGTTTCATACCCAATCAACATAAACAATTCAGCACTATCTTCCACTTCTTTAACAAATTCTCTTGAAGATAATAGACTAGTTGGTTCCACTTTCTTCTTTGACTTGCTTTCACTTTGTTCAAGCTTCTTAGGAACTAAGGTGATTTGAGTACCTTCGAACATGAAACTGTAGCTGTTGGTGCGACCATTATGTTGTACAGCTCTATCATATTGCCATGGTCTTCCCAATAGTAGATGACACACATCCATATCGACAACATCACACCATATTTCATCTTTGTACTTCTTCCCAATAGAAAATGTAACAAATGCTCGTCTTCCCACTGTCACTTCTCCACCTTTCTTTAGCCATGTCAGTTTATAAGATCTAGGGTGTTTTTCAGTCTTCAACCCTAACTTCTTGATGGCTTCTTCAGAAACAATGTTATCGCAGCTTCCCGCATCAATAACAAATCGACAAACCTTTCCCAAGATAGTACATGTAGACTGAAAGATATTTCTCCTCAGCCAACTAGAATCATCCTCATGCTTTGGTGTTAAACAAGACCTCCTCATCATCAAGTTACACCCTTCGTCTCCTGACACAACTTCTTCATCTTCATCAAACTTCGGTGGATGCGAATAATCAATTTCAGCTTCCACATCCTCATACTCACATTCCTTTGCAACTAATGCTCTCTTCTTTGGCTTTGTACATTCATTACTTTTATGGCCAAACTCCTGACAATTATAGCACTTGATACTGTTATTGACCTTTGCTTTAGCGGCTTCATTGAAAATTGGTTTATTGACTACCTTGGAAACATTTGCACTGCTACTAGCACCCTTATTCTGGTTGTTGGAACTCGTAAACACACCACTTCCTCGTCTCCCTTGTTTCTCCCAAGCTAGAGCTTTCTGATGTGCTTCAGCAACAAACATAGGATTAAACATATTAACCATGTCTTGAATTTGCATTTGTAACCCTCCAACATATCTAGCCGTTAGCTGTTCCTCGGTTTCCATAATATCATTCCTTGCAATCAATTGATAGAATTCATCTGCATAGTCATTCACTGTCTTCGTCCCTTGTCTCAAATTCTACAAACGTTGATACATAAGAGATTGATAATTGTATGGCAAGAAAGTCGCTTTCATCATCTTTCTCATCTTCTCCCAAGTGACAACTTTTGATTTTCCCATTCTCTCCCGAGTTAGTTTAGTTTGTTGCCACCAAGCCATAGCTCTTCCCTTTAGTCTTGTAGCAACTAATTGGACTCTACGATTCTCAGGCACATCCTTGAATTCCAAAATTTCTTCAACATTCGACAACCAATCAAGAAATTCTTCGGCTTGCATACCACCTTTGAATTCTGGAATTTCCATCTTCATACCTGACTCCCATTTACGATCATTTTCTGAATCCCGAAATTGATTTTGCACTTGGCCTTGATTTCGATAATGAAGACTACCTCCATCACCATCTTCCTCAAAATCAGATGTATTTCGATATCGATCCTGACCATCTACATCCCTACGACCACGCATATCCCTTCTACCTTGTCTTTCAGCATCACGATATGGTTCATTTTCAAAACCAAGTTGAGTTCCTCCCTCTTCATTTCGGTATCCATGGTGATCTCGCATTATTGAAACTGATGATTCTCTCCTATCTCGATAAGACTGGGGTGACATCCTCCTTTCTTCCGAAACCGATGGCGAAACCCTCTTTCCACCCTGGTTCGAAACTGGTGACGTTCCCCTTTGATTTTGATTCATGTCGATCATCAATTTCTCCAATTTTTCAATACGCTCATTGAACTTTTCATTTATACGCTGCTCCATCTGCTCAGCTTCTTGTCTTCTATACAAATCTTCAATATTTTGATAGCGGTTTGCACGTCTCGGAGGCATGATCAAATTTTCAACAAATCCAAACACAAACTTCACTTTGATCCAAAAAAATCTCGAATCAAAACTCCCCAACTTGTTTGAAGTCTCACGAATACCCAAATGAACAAACAACTCAATTCAAACTCCAAAAACTTCAAATCTCGAAACTTCACACCCAACGAACTTGGAAAAGTTCGTCTCCTTGCTTTGATACCAAAATGACATAGCACGAAAGTAGATCTTAACCAGCGGTCAAATCTATCCAGGATCCAATCACGAATTGCGGAAAAATGAATCGATGAAACAAGATAAATTGATGACTTGATGATACCCAAGTGCCCAAATCCGTTGATCTCTCGAGATACCGGATTCTAGCTATCTTCAACACGTTGATCGCGCACGATACCGCGTTAGAAGATCTACGATTCTTCGACGTTGATCTCGCGCACGAGATTTCGTGAATTGGCTTCAAACTCGTTGATTCGAGCGCACTCGAATATCCAAAGATGGAGAAAGGAGATCACACTCAACTTCCAATTTTAATGGAGGCACAAAGCTCTCAACAAATTTTATTCAAAATTCAACTCCTATTACAAATGACCATACACCCCTATTTATAGGGAAAGAACAACACCACACGACTCAACACAATTACAACACGACTTAACAAACAAACAAACGACTCAAGAAAATACAAACATTCAATGACTCAAAAATACACATACGACTTAACATCATACATCACAATGACAAATGGCGACTTAACAAACTTTAGCGACATAAAAAAAGTAACGACCTAAACAAGCACGACAGCGACCTAGGAGAGGCTTCGACCTACTGGAAGCGACATAAGAAACTTGGCAGTGACATAAGGAGCTTCTCGCGACCTAAGTAATTCTGGAGCGACCTAGGCTTTGCGAATTCTAGAGCGACATAAGACTTCGTTCGTGACCTAAGGAGGAGGAGGAGCGACCTAGGCTTCGCGAATTCTGGAGCGACATAAGACTTCGTTCGCGACCTAGGCTTCACGAATTCTGGAGCGACATAAGACTTAAGGTATGCGCTGCATCAAGTATCAAGTAGCTTGAAGTTGAGCCACCAACAAAATCATTAAAGGCTGCATTTTCATTTGCATAGCTGCATATTTCCATTAATGAGAACTCCAACACATACTTGATAGTTTCTGGAATATCGTTCCATTCTTATGTAATGACAGCATGCTGAGATTTCTATTTTGAACATACATTCCAGACTTATAAACTGTATGATTTTTTTTGCATTATAATAACTGTTATAGGAATTCCAATTCTATGTCTTTATAATAAGTGATTATCTACCTCGATGAACCGATTGTGAAACTATGAACTTAATTAATCATCAAATATATATTGGAACTTGCATTAACTTAATTGGTAGCTCACTCATAACATGCCATATGGCCTATTTGAGAATACTATGTGAAACTAATGCCTCAAAGCATTTCCATAGAAGTAAACAAATACACAATATGAAGAACAAAAATGCGCATATTATATATATATATATATATATATATATATATTAGCAAACCCAGCCGGCTTTACAGTGGGCCGTGCCACTGTATATAAATAAAGAAATAGATGCCATGCATATGCGCAAGGCAGCTATACATGGTTTTATGGTGGCCATTCCACTTATATACAGTACAGGTGAAGCAAAACGCTTCCACAGCTAAATAAGAAAACCTAAATATCCTCCTGAGAGGAGAAACCACTGTCATCATCAGCTGACATTGGTCCCATGACATGGATAAAACCAGAAAACCGAGCAACAATATCTGGATCAAAGACAACTGAATCACCTGCATATAGATATTTTCGATCCCAAGTATCATCTGCTAATACAGCACGATTTCATCCCCATCCTCACTATTAGACGATAGAACAAGGCCATTTCCTACAATGTGATAGAATAATCGTTGACACTCCCCATCTCCACCTACATACATATAATAACTCTCAGTCACAGGACAATATCTCATTTCTGATTTCACATGAACCCAAGACTTCTCGTAGGAGTTCCAACTAATCACCGAAGGCTCAATAGATTTCCACTTACCGACAGAAGGAATATCCTGAGAAATTTCAGAAATTTAGACATTGGAAGGTTGAGGGACAATAGAAAGAGGCAACGACGAAATCAGGGTTGCACCATCTTCCGAGGATGAAGGAACGGTCGTGCACTTGGGAATCCATTTCCTCATTGGAGGATGCAGTAGCGGGATCTTAATAGAAATAGGCTCATCAGACAGAAACTTACAATCAATATTAGAGTGACCGAAGGAGTGGCAGGCCGTGCAAATACCTGGTTTCCAACTATAATGAACATCAACAAGAGCATCATGACCATCCGCTAAACGTACCTTAAGCTGAGAAGGAAGAAGCTTATCCAGTGTAATCTCAATCAATACCCTAGCGAATACTAGA
The DNA here is from genome assembly GCA_030737815.1 of Allium fistulosum. NCBI lineage: Eukaryota > Viridiplantae > Streptophyta > Magnoliopsida > Asparagales > Amaryllidaceae > Allium > Allium fistulosum. Next base: position 534,351,935 of record CM060901.1, on the reverse strand, counting down.
CTCTTCCTTGCCACAGTGTTTGCATCAAAACATTTCAGTTTACCAATGAGGCTGGCTAGCCAATCAAGACCAATCAAAGGCTGTAGCACGGAAGGGATATAAGTAAAATGAGTCCAAACAGGGATAGACAAAACCTGTTCCCTAGTTGTATCAACCGTTGGACTCCATACTATAATAATGAATGGTTTGCCATTAATAATGGCCGGTTTTTCCTCAAGAACCCGAAAATGCTCTTCTGCAATTGAGAATTTGAAATAGAACATTCCATCTATGTAGTTTACATTAAGACTACCTTTAAGTTTCCAAACTCTACGACAATGATTACGAACATTCACATAAGATATTTTGAGTCGAGGAAGAACCCAACTAAATGATCATTCCAAAAGTTTACTCCAACAACTCGAATAACTTCAAGTGGAGGGATCATAGCTCTGTCTATTTCAAATGTTTCAAAGGATCGGGGAGAGTAATTACCAGCATTTCTCGGCAAAGAGGAGAATAAGGAGGTCCATTTGTTATCAGCTGCAGGAGGATTCGATTTCAGGGCTTGGGGTGAAGGCATGAGAGGACTAGTGGAAACTAAAACGTGAGCATCATGAAAATAGGAAGGTATTAGTTTTGAAATAATAGCACAAACAGGTAGCGGGCATGAAACATTGGGAGATAATTCAGCGTATATACGAGAGGGACTTCCACCAGACTCGACATCAACACTCATGCTATTATCACAAGTTCTATTATCAGTAGCCAAATTATTATCCGACAACACATTATTATCATCAAAGCCACAACCATCAGTAGAGGTCATGGTATGACAGCGATTACTAGGAGAAGGGGGCGAATTCCAAGTCGCTCAACAGAGGAGCGCTGTTTTGAGGAGCAGACACTTGAACATTATCACCAATAACCTGAGCCGAAGCTACGTCACAAAATAGATGAGATGCATCCACTAAAATAGGCAAAGTCCTAACAAGCAAAGACGAATATTGATGACCGGATCTGGTGCTCGATGATGACAGAAGGAAAAACTTTTACCACATATGAAGCCTGTAAATAGAAGTGTCAAATCTTGGTCAGTGGCTAGCTGACTTATTATATTTTGCTATTCTGCTATGAGTTATATCGTTAGTGCTTTGATATGCGTTCTTTTGTTTTGTTTGTAGGATACCAAACCATCGATCCGCACTTTGGTGGACTTGGGTTTTCGATTTAGCGAAAGTCAGGCCCATTGGGGCGTGGGTTGTTACATTTGGTATAAGTGCATATGTTAGTCGGTCTTGGAAAAGCAGGAAACATTGAGTGAATTGTTAACCCAAAAAATGGATCAACACCCTAGATCAAGTGTGAAAGCACCAATGTAGATAATCAACAGCACAAATCTAAGATAAACAACAAATAAAGAGCAAAAGTAAGAAAAGTGACATGGATTTTTTATAGTGGTTCGGCTGACTCTTGCCTACGTCCACTTTAATCAATCTTTATTATAGTTATACTAGTATGAATCTCTCTGGATATCAACTAGTTAGGTCTTAGATCTAAGTTACAGTGAGTTAGAATAAGTCATAAGTTCAAGGGTTGACTGGAGAATCACAGTAACCCCCTCGATGACTGTTGTGAGGGAGAAGAAAGTTGAAGAAGTAAAGAAATTCCAGTAGAGTAATGGAAGCTCTCTATCCAGGAAAGATCCATCTCTAGTTTCAGGTAGGTGAGTATTTATAGGGAAGTTCAGTGGGTATTGGACCAGAAGTCCAGGTGAAGAAGAGTCTAGTTGTTATGCCAAGTAATCACAAAAAATCTCAAATCAATCTGAGTCATTTCTATGGATCGCAAGCTATCCATAGGGGATGGATCGCAAGCTATCCATAGGGGATGGATCGCTAGGTATCCATAGGGGATGGATCGCTAGCTATCCATCAACTTAGAATATTTTTCTACCAAAAGCCTTTACTTAGCGCTATGAAGAAGCTTGGAAAGTTGAGGGCGATCCGACCTATCTTGATGGATCACTAGCTATCCATAGGGGATGGATCGCTAGCTATCCATTCACTTAGCATATATTTAAGTGATCTTTGTATGGTTGTCTTCCTATCTTCTATCCAAGTGCATTGTCCAAATATCAAGTCGTTTTAAGTTAGTTTGAGCATCCGTCTTCATGAGACATATGGTCCAGAAGAATCATCCATAACTCACTCAAATCTTAATCAAATTGAACAAAACTTTGCAAGAGCATTCTAGAGGGTGTTATGGACCCATCATAAAAATTTGAGTTGGTGGGGCCCAATATAGATAGGTCTCTAGCGATCCATCTTGATGGATCACTATCGATCCATCAAATCAACTCTGAATGACTTCTATTTTATTGTGAGCCTTCTCCAATGTTTTCTAAATGTTCTCCCAAAATTTCAAGTCAATCCAACCTCGTATGAGTTCTGTAGGTCCATTTTAAGTTAGCTAATTCTGGCCAAACAACTTGAATCAGATGAGTCGTCACTTCTTGAGCTAGATTGTTTGGCATGCTATGAAACTTGGAAAATGTGCTTAGAAATGGTAATGAATCACGATGCAAGAGGTTTGGAGCATCCATGAGCAATCCTTATGGATTGCTAGCGATCCATAGGAGATGGATCAATAGCGATCCATCACCTTTGCTTATGTTGGCATCTTTTCTCCTGGGTCTTTCTCTTCTTCTTTTTCTAGTCCTTTTGGTTGATTCTTGAGTTATTCTGGCATAGTCTGAATGTTCTAACTCTTATTGAATTTTTATGGGTTAAAAACCCAGTTAACACTTGCCCCCTAAAGTACGGCTTTTGAATGAAAGGTGTGCTTTGTTAAAAAACAAGTTTTTGTCTCCAGTCTTCGATAATTGAGCTTTTTAGCTGCTTTAGCCTTGGTGAATCGTCCAGTTCCTTCGGATTCTCTTGCCAATCACAAGTCGTTCCAAACCAGTTACATCCTAAGACTCTAGACTCTACCCAAGTGTACTATATACATCACAGTCATTTCGATTTCATTTGGAGTTATTACATCACATATCTCTAATTAAGTCACATGTTTCCAATCACATCACATATTTCCAATTACATCACATATCTCCATTTATATCACATATCTCTAATTTTTCCATGTTCATTTGGGATTTACATCACTATCAATTTTTTCTTCACATCAAAATCACATTATATATCAAAATCACATCATATATCAAAATCACATCATTTATCAGTATCACAACATATATCGAAATCATCATGTGTTCATCTAGGATTTATCAGTTTTATTCTGCTTATAAAACATCAAATCCTTTTATTAAATCAAATCTGTTTTAAGGCTCTATCTCTTCTGATCATTTAAGTTTAATGCGTGATCTCTCCGGATCGTTTAATGTTTAGTTTAATATGCAATCTCTCCGGATCATTTCATGTTTTAAGTTAATGGGACGATCTCTCTAGATTGTTTGTTTGTTACATTAAGGGGGATGATCTCTTCGGATCATTTGATTAAGTTATGGGGGATTAAGTAAGCCTATTCGCTCACTCTCCGGTGAGCAGACTTACTTCTTGCACTCCGGTCCTTTCTCTTTGGTCGGGACTTATGGCGTTCGATATCGTACAAGTTCATCCACTCGCTCTTTGGCGAGGGGACTTGCACCTTGCACTCTGGTCCCATGGTGGGACTCTAAGGCGATCAATATCAGTCATCACAGTCAATGTGGATTTTTTCAAAATTCAAATACTCAAATCAAAACAAATAAGCAGAAATTAAATAAGCAGGAATCAAAACCAGCAGAAATCCTAAACGTTTATCTCAGGCGTCCGACTCAAAGCGTGCCTATGGATTGTTCAAGATCCCATACACGTGTAAGCGGCCTTAGATTATTATTGTCCTAAGTCATCTTAGGCATCCGACTCAGAGCATGCCTAGAGACCGTTAGGGATCTCATAGACGTGTAAGTGGCCTGAGATTATTGTTGTCCTAAATAGTCATCTTAGGCATCCAACTTAGAGCATGCCTAGGGACCGTTCGGGATACCGTACACGTGTAAGCGGCCTGAGATTATTGAGGGCAGAAAAAGCAGAAGATAGAGAGTAAGGGACGAACCTGCCCCATGTTCCAACTGTGGACTTTTGGTTTCGGCTCATGCATTTATGTATTCTTACTCTGATTTTCTATTCTAGCTCTAACATCACCCATTTCAGGCGTTAAAGCTCATCCTAGATCCCAATCTATCGTACCCCCAAGTCGTGTGAGCATTATTTCAGTTTGTTTTTCTCTAACTCTAGTTCTCCTGCATTGGGTCCTGTTGTTGATTCCAGCATTGCCCTCCAAGTATCGATTGCTCTGGGCATGAGGGCACGACTCCATCTTGTTCCAATCCAACTCTAGTAGCACCTGTGTAGTTCTCTGAAGTTTGATTCCAATTTCTTGCTGATCTAGCCATCCCTTGCTACTCCATCCTTTAGAAGAAGCTATCCATCATCTCTTGTTGCCTAAACAAGATCCCATCTTGCATCTCCTTTATCATCCTTTTCATTTCTTCTCTAATCACATAGATGGGTTGATGAGAAATTGAGGACACCTCCTGGCTCCCCTCAGGCTCCGGTCGACTTGCTACAGCTCTAGTATTAGGCCTACCCCTCTCTCTCTAAATCTCAGATTCAAACATCAATTCTTCATATCTTGTTCTAGGTTCTCAGTGAAAGCACCAAAATGTTAACCCAAAAAAAGGGTCGACAACCTGGATCAAGTGTGAAAGCAACAGTGTAGATAATCAGCAACACAAATCTCAGATAAACAACAAATAAAGAGCAGAAGTAAGAAAAGTGACATGGAATTTTTATAGTGGTTCGGCTGACTCTAGCCTACACCACTTTAATCAATCTTTATTATAGTTATACTAGTTGAATCTCTTTGGATATCAACTAGTTAGTCCTTAGATCTAAGTTACAATGAGTTAGAATACGTCACAAGTTCAAGGGTTGACTGGAGAATCACAGTAACCCCCTTGATGACCGTTGTGAGGGAGAAGAAAGTTGAAGAAGTAAAGGAATTCTAGTAGAGTAATGGTAGCTCTCTATCCAGGAAAGATCCATCTCTAGTTGTAGGTAGGCGAGTATTTATAGGGTATTTCAGTGGGTACTGGGCCAGAAGTCTAGGTGCAGAAGAGTCAAGTTGTTATGCCAAGTAATCATCAAAATCTCAAATCAATCTGAGTCATTTCTATGGATCTCTAGCTATCCATAGGGGAGGGATCGCTAGCTATTCATAAGGGATGGATTGCTAGCTATCCATAGACGATGGATCGCTAGCTATCCATTAACTTAGCATATTTTTCTACCAGAAGCCTTTACTTAGTGCTGTGAAGGAGCTTGGAAAGTTTGAGGGCGATCCGAACTATCTTGATGGATTGTTGGCTATCTATAGGGGATGGATGGCTAGCTATCCATCCACTTAGCATATTTTTGAGTGACCTTTGTTTAGTTGTCTTCCTATCTTCTATCCAAGTGCCTTATCCAAATATCAAGTCGTTTGAAGTTAGTTTGATCATCCGTCTTCATGGGTCATCTAGTCCAGAAAAATCATCCATAACTCGCTCAAATCTTAACAAAATTAAACGAAAGATTGCAGGAGAATTCTAGAGGGTGTTAGGGACCCGCCATAAAATTTTGAGATGGTGGGGCCCACTATAGATGGGTCACTAGCGATCCATCTAGATGGATCGCTAGCAATCCATCAAATCAATTCTGAATGACTTCAATTTTTTGTGAGCCTTCTCCTATGTTTTCTAAATATTTTCCCAAAATATCAAGTCAATCTGACTTTGTATGAGTTCTGTAGGTCCATTTTAAGTTAGCTAATTCTAGCCAAATAGCTTGAATTAGATGAGTCTTCACTTCTTGAGCTAGATAGTTTGGCATGCTATGAAACTTGGAAAATGTGCTTAGAAACGGCAATGAATCATGATGCAAGAGGTTTGGAGGGTCCATGAGCAAACCTTATGGATCGTTAGCGATCCTTAGGTGATGGATCACTAGCGATCCATTACCTTAACCTATGTTGGCATCTTTTCTCTTGGGTCTTTCTCTTCTTCTTTTTCTAGTCCTTTTGGTTGATTCTTGAGTTATTCTGGCATAGTCTGAATGTTCTAACTCTTATTGAATTCTGATGGGTTAAAAACCCAGTTAACACTTGACTCCAAAGTTTGCCTTTTGAATGAAAGGTGTGCTTTGTTTAAAATAAGTTCGTTTCTCCAATCTTCGATAATTAAGCTTTTTTGCTGCTGTAGCCTTAGTGAATCGTCCAGTTCCTTCGGATTCTCTTACCAATCACAAGTCATACCAAACTAGTTACATCTTAAGACTCTAGACTCTACCTAAGTGTACTCTATACATCATAATCATTCTGATTTCATTCGGAGTTATTACATCACATATCTCTAATTAAATCACATGTTTACAATTGCATCACATATTTCCAATCACAACACATATCTCGATTTACACCACCTATCTCTAATTTTTCCATGTTCATTCGGGATTTACATCACTATCAATTTTTTCTTCACATCAAAATCACGTTATATATCAAAATCACATCATATATCAAAATCACATCATATATCAGAATCACATCATATATCAGTATCACAACATATATCGAAATCATCATGTGTTCATCTAGGATTTATCAGTTTTATTCTGCTTATAAAACATTCAAATCCTTTTATTAAATCAAATCTATTTTAAGGCTCGATCTCTTTTGATCATTTAAGTTTAATGCATGATCTCTACGGATCGTTTAATGTTTAGTTTAATGTGTGATCTCTCCGGATCATTTCATGTTTTAAGTAAAAGGGACGATCTCTCTTGATCGTTTGTTTGTTAAGTTATCGAGGATGTTCACTTCGGATCATTTGCTTATTAAGTTAAGAGGGATTAAGTAAGTCCATCCGCTCACTCTGCAGTGAGGAGACTTACTTCTTGCACTCCGGTCCCTTCTCTCCGGTCGAGACTTTATGGCGTTCGATATCGTACAAGTCCATCCACTCGCTCTCTGGAGAGGGGACCTGCACCTTGCACTCTAGTCCCAAGGTGGGACTCTAACGCGATCAATATCAGTCATCACAATCAATGTGGATTTTTTTCAAAATTCAAATATTCAAATCAAAACAAACAAGCAGAAATTAAACAAGCATGAATCTAAACCAGTAGAAATCCTAAATGTCTATCTCAGGCATCCGACTCAAAGCATGCTAACGGATTGTTCGGGATCCCGTACACATGTAAGCGGCCTTAGATTATTGTTGTCCTAAGTCATCTCAAGCATCCGACTCAGAGCATGCCTATGGACCGTTTGGAATCTCGTACATGTGTAAGTGGCTTGAGATTATTGTTTTCCTAAATAGTTATCTCAAGCATCCGACTCAGAGCGTGCCTAGGGACCGTTCGGGATCCCGTACACGTGTAAGTGGCTTGAGATTATTGAGGGTAGAAAAAACAGGAGATAGAGAGTAAGGGATGAACCTGCCCCTTGTTCCAACCGTGAACTTCTGGTTTCGGCTCATGCGTTCATGTATTCGTACTCTAATTTGCTATTCTAGCTCCAACATCACCCATTCCAGGCGTTAAAGCTCATCCTAGATCCAAATCTACCGTTCCCCCAAGCCGTGTTGGCATTATTTCAGTTTGTTTTTCTCTAACTCCAGTTCTCCTGCATTGGGTCCTATTGTTGATGTAACGACCCATAATTTGATGACTTTAATTAAAGATATTTAAATTATTTTAAATATTAAAATATGGATTATTCTCATAAATAATCAAGTTATAAGTTATAAATAATAATAATGAACTTATTTTGGAGAAATATTCACAAAAATATTTCCTTTGGAAATATATCGATAAAATGACCGAAAACCGTTTTATCGATAAACAACTCTATAATTGTAAAACGCCGTGCACGATGCTAGATGAACACACTTATTTTTATAACCAAACAAGAATGAAATCAAATAATTTATTGTATTTTTGAAAATTAAATATATTTATGACATTGTTAGTAATGCACTTAAATATAATAATTGATTTATTAAATTAAATTGTGATTTAATGATAATAATAATTATAATTATTCAAATAATGTTTTCAAAAAAGGTTATAATTCATTTTAAATAAGTTATAAAGTGATAATAAATCATTTGTAATAATTTTGTGAAGATATATATTTGATTTGAAAATATAAGAAAATTGATATCGCTTTATCGGTATAATAACGATTTTTGTAAATATTTGTTAATATTAATTTATATGGTTTTATAAATAAAATGTGATCAATCTATTTGGTTAAAAATGATAAGAAATTAGTTTTCAATTTTTTTTACATTTATATGTAAATTAAAATATAAGTAAAAATGTGACCGATAATCTATTTCTCGATTTTCAATGGTTTGACGTATATAAGTTGTGTAACGTTATTTATATGACTTGAACACTTATACAACTTGCACATACATATATTTAACCAGATATATATACATGTACAAACATGTCATATACACATAATAAAAGTTACCATTTGCATTTGAATTTACATATGGTAATAGATAAGAAAATATCATGATATTTCCCTTTTTCTTCTCACTTAACATGCATAAGTCAATGTGCAAGGACATGCACATGCACACACACATGGGGGGTGATGATGGTGGAGGTTGATACCCGAAATGATGGATGGAAATAGGGCACATGAGTGATGGAGATGGTAGGATATGATGTGGGATATTTTGTATAAACTTAAGGCTATAAATACCTCTCCACTCTTTTTCATCCACTTCAACCAGCCATAACTTTCTCTTCCCGACTCCAAATCATAAAAATTATTTTTATCAAATTGTATATAATTCAATTTGCTATAATTTTTCTTCACACCACTTTTTCCAAAACAAAGAGTAGCTATGTCAAAATTTCGATTCTTTCATACTCATTCTCAACCTAGATTTTTGGAACCCGAACCTTATTCTTTTGACCATATCTCCTTTAGAACCTAACCAAATTATGCAATTAATTTTTTTAAACCGTTCAAAATTTTAGTGGCTACAACTTTGTAGTTGACCACTTTTCCCCATTCTAAGCTTAGCCATACTAAAAACTCCATTATTTCCAGAGCATTTCGAGCCCAGTTTTAAAGGCCGAAAATACCTCTTTTTCATTCGAGCATAACTCCTCCATATCTGATCAAAACGTAGTAATACTTTTTTTAAACCATGTAAAATTCCAGTGGCTACAACTTTTGTATTGAGCACTTCTTTCATTTTTGAGCTTAGCCATGTCAAAATTCCACTTCATTACAGTGTATTTTCAAGCTTCATTTTTATGAATCCGAGAATACCCTCTCTTCTTTCGATCATAAATTTCTTAAACCTAATCGAAATCAAGTTTTTCTATTTTTGAAACCATAGAGAAAAGAATTTCCTACAACTTTCATGTTGACCACATTTCCGAATTCAGTGAGTAAGAGGGTCAAAACAAAACTCGAGAGAAGATGGCCTATTTTTCTGGTCTAGTTTTGAGAATTCAAGGTCGAAGCTCCACCACTTCTCTTCCATATTTTTGGCCACCCTCTTCAAGTCTTGGCCATGACTAACCAAGAGTTTAAGGAAAAATTACAAAAGCTTTCATGCGATCATAGTAGAGCTATAGTCTATTTAGCGAAGTTAGGAAGCAATAATGGTGAGAAACTTTTACTTATATTATATTTTTGGGTGATGATATGATGTTTGCAATGGATGTTTGATATGCTTTGATCATCAAGTTTGTTTGTTTAATACGAATGTTGAATATATATGCAAGTCACGGAAATACACGTCGATAAGCACAAAGAAAATCACTTGCCTTTATTTAATGAATTGGTGTATATGGGATGTTAAACCTCTTTAAAAAGGTTTAAAAATTAGTTTGAAATGTTTTATAAACATATGAATGTGTTTTGGTGAAGTTTGGAAGGTAATTGAAAATTTAGTCAAAAATAGGCGCGCCGCGTAATGACAGTTCGCGATTTCACGCCATAAAAGTCAAGTGAATATATAGAATGGAATATAGCTCGGAATTATTCGAGATAAGAATTTTTTGAACTATTATATTCATAGTTTTCAAACAAAGAAATAAAATTGAGATTTCAATAAGTAGATTTTGAAATCTGAGTAAAACAAGTTTTTGGAAAAATCGTGGTTTTACAGTTCAGAATCCATAAAAGAATTCCTTTGAAAATGATGTTTTAAAATTGTTTAAAAATATGAAATAAATTCTAAAAATCTTTTAAAAATGTTTAAAAAGCGATTTGAGGTATAAAATTGAATTGCAAATGCTAAAAAGTCGTTTTAATCAATATAGCTTAAAAAGCACTTTCCGCAGCACTTTTATTTCAACTTTTGAAACAAAGTTTTAAACTCAACCATTCTTTTTCAATTCCTTTATAAATGTTTTTAAATGATTAATAAAGTATTTTAAAGGTGATTTTAAGGATTTATGCAATGGTTAAATAAATGTAAATGATTTAGAGTCGATCAAATAACTTGACCGTCTTATGGGTGACAAAGAGATAGTGTCTAGGCTTGAGTTTGGAAAACTAGTTTCCTGCTCTCCCTAGCTATCCAGACTGGCTTGACGGAGGGGATAGTAAATTTGATTTACTTGAATCAAAATTTTCCAAAGTATAAAGGATATAATTTTCCAAATATAAAACTTGGATTTTATGGAAATAATCTTCTTATACTTGGTGTTAAAGCCTGAAGAGGGAACTCGTACTATTCATGGAATTGAAAAGGCGATTTCGCCATTATTCCGCCCATAGTACTTATTAAATACAGAAATTGATATTGAGTAGAATTAGATGATTTCTATAGATTCTGCTCACTTAATATTTACTGGTTTTTGATTAGTATCTTAAACAGAATGGTTTCAACCTGTTAAAAAAGATATGTATTGGAAATAAGTAATCTTTTGTTGAAATTTAAATAAATGATTTGGAATTATTTTAATTCCTGTGGATCCTTTTACTTCAAATTAATTGTTTTTGAATCTACAGTAAACGATGTCTTAAATAATATTGTTTTTAACCCGATTTGAAAGTTATGATTTGAAAATCTTTGTTAAGATTTAAATGAAATGATTTGGAAATATTTTCTTAGGTAAAAGGGCGAAACGATTTGGAATTATTCCAAGATTCAAAAATGTTTTAAATACTCAAAAAATTTGATAAGAGAGGTTAAATGATTCCGTATATACCGGAAAGAAAAGTTTTAAAGATATATTACCTTTGAAGATATTTTTGATAAAAAGGAAGTAATAAATTAAAAGAATAATTCCCTATTTACTTAACATCCTTTTATCGATGATTGGTTCGAAGGAACCGGGGTCAGATTTGGGTGATTCCTATCCAAAGACCACTTCGAACCAGTTTATGTATTTGAAGTGAAGACATGGAAATGATTTGGAAGATGGAATGTAGGGATGCTTGTCACTGACCCTCGGGGGAAATTTCCCATATCATATTATTTGGTAGTAGCTCTTCATTTAAGATCTTCGATGCAAGGACTTCTCGCTACCAACCTAGGAGTAACTCCTGACAGGATGTGGTAGGAGAGTGCCTTCGGTTTGTCCTGTTCCTGGGAAACTTGTATGGACGAATGTCCGACGTTGCATTTCTAGTTACATAAATTGATCTTTATGAATGTATCATCTGTTTGGTGGCGGAGAAGGCAACTTCTCTTAGCTTAACACCCTTTCCTGAGACGTACAAACTCAGGAGTTATATGTTTGTAGAAATCAGTTGTGTGACTATGGAATGGCAGTGTGGCATTCAAAGTGGAATGTTCTATGTGAAAGGTAATCGCTACCTCAAACCTAATCACCCGGTAATGGCTTAAACAGGGTACGCCGCAAGGCTATGTGATTCGCAACCATTATGGTATGGTCATCACCTTTCTAGATTAGTCTCTATATGTCAAGTATGTGATGTATGCTATGGGGCCTCGGATGGGTCGGTTACGACCGGGATGATGTCATATTTGGTTTTATCCAGACCATGTATGAGTGCCAATAGGGATAGGCCGGTCTTGCCAGATGCAGAGGATTGTTTGTGTATCCTCGGTACATTCCTCTAGAGATGTACTGTACGGAAGGTAGTCCCTTACCTACCAATGTATGGAAATCCATTCTCTGAATGAGCCCTGTAAGAGTTTTGTTTGTGGAGACCAACATATCCGGAATTTAATAATGGTAACAATTTCGGCTAAGATTAATAAGTTTACTTGCCAATGTTTTCAAAGGAATGTCATTAAAAGTAATATCCCCATTTTTGCGTAGCAAATGTTTTGGTTATCATAAGGTAAAAACCCGTTTCATGTTTATGTGTGGCGTGGTCTTATAAAATACCTTTTCCTTTTCAAACCACGTATTTTGAGTTTCTCACACCAGTCCCATGACTGACCCAGAGTTTACTTCCCTTTTCCCTTAAACTCTGGGTGCCCTAATTTTCCCGGGTAGCCTAGTAGTCAGGTTTGGTTCTAAGAAATCTGGATGAAGCTTGGAGCATGGAGTTAGAAGATTCTTTTGAAGATTGTTATCTATTTCCACCACACTTGTGTATCATTATATTCTGCATTTGTGAGGAAAGATATTTATAACTGTCCATGTTTAACTCTAATAAATATATTTAAAATTTCCGCTAGTTATATGTTGAAATAATATATGTTATTCCATTCGTCTGAGATTCTGTTCTGTCTTTATTTTCTTTCTTACCCATGATAATCTGCCTCTTTGGCACTTGGATTTGTGGCACATGAATACCGAGGATGTATTAGTGTCGATTTCCGAGAGTCAAAGAGACGGGCCATCATAGTTGATTCTAGCATTGCCCCCCAAGTATCGGTTGCTCTGGGCATGGGGGCACGACTCCATCTTGTTCCAATCCAACTTTGGCAGCTTCTATGTCGTTCTCTAAAATTTGATTCCAATTTCCTGTAGATCTAACAATCCCTTGGTGCTCCATCCTTTAGAAGAAGCTATCCATCATCTCTTGTTATCTAGACAGATTCCATCTTGCATCTCCTTCATCATAGTTTTCATTTCTTCTCTAATCGCATAGATAGGTTGATGAGAAATTGAGAACATCTCCTGGCTTTTCCCAGGATCTGGTTGACTTGCTATAGCTCTAGATCTAGTATTAGGCCTAACCCCCTCTCTCTAAATCTCAAATTCAAACTTCAATTCTTCAGATCTTGTTCAAGGTTCTCAATGAAAGCACCAAAATGTTAATGCAAAAAATGGATCAACACCCAGGATCAAGTGTAAAAGCTGTAGCGCAGATAATCAGTTGCACAAATCTCAAATAAACAACAAATAAAGAGCAGAAGTAAGAAAAGTCACACGGAATTTTTATAGTGGTTCGGCTGACTCTAGCCTACGTCCACTTTAATCAATCTTTATTATGGTTATACTAGTTGAATCTCTCTGGATATCAACTAGTTAGTCCTTAGGTCTAAGTTACAATGAGTTAGAATAAGTCACAAGTTCAAGGGTTGACTGGAGAATCACAGTAACCCCTTTGATGACTGTTGTGAAGGAGAAGAAACTTGAAGAAGTGAAGGAATTTCAGTAGAGTAATGGCAGCTCTCTATCCGGGAAAGATCCATCTCTAGTTGTAGGTAGGTGAGTATTTATAGGGAAGTTCAGTGGGTATTGGGCCAGAAGTCCAGGTGCAGAAGAGTCCAGTTGTTATGCCAAGTAATCACCAAAAATCTCAAATCAATATGAGTCATTTCTATGGATCGCTAGCTATCCATAGGGGATGGATTGCTAGCTATCCATCAACTTAGCATATTTTTCTACTAGAAGCCTTTACATAGTGATATGAAGGAGCTTGGAAAGTTTGAGGGAGATCCGACCTATCTTGATTGATCCTAGCTATCCATAGGGGATGGATCGCTAGCTATCCATCCACTTAGCATATTTTTGATAAATCTTTGTTTATTTGTCTTCCTATCTTCTATCCAAGTTCCTTGTCCAAATAGCAAGACGTTTGAAGTTAGTTTGATCATCCATCTTCATGGATCATCTGGTCCATAAGAATGGTCCATAATGCACTCAAATCTTAATAAAATTGGACGAAACATTGCAGAAGCATTTTAGAGGGTGTTAGGGACCCACCATAAAAATTTGAGATGGTGAGGCATACTATAGATGGGTCGCTAGCGATCCATCTAGATGGATCCCTAACGATCCATCAAGTCAACTTTAAATGACTTCAATTTTTTGTGAGCCTTCTCCTATGTTTTCTAAACGATCTCCAACAATTTCAAGTCAATCCGACTTCATATGTGTTATGTAGGTCTATTTTAAGTTAGCTAATTCTGGCCAAACAGCTTGGATCAGATGAGTCTTCACTTCTTGAGCTAGATTATTTGGCATGCTATGAAACTTGGAAAATATGCTTAGAAATGGCAATGAATCATGATGCAAGAGGTTTGGAGGGTCCATAAGCAAGCCTTATGGATCGCTAGCGATCCATCACCTTAGCTTATGTTGGCATCTTTTCTCTTGGGTCTTTCTCTTCTCTTTTTCTGGTCCTTTTGGTTGATTCTTGAGTTATTCCAGCGTAGTTTGAATGTTCTAACTCTTATTGAATTTTGATGGGTTAAAAACCGAATTAACATGAATGTATTTGTATTTTTCCTATAAATATAAATATAAAAATAATGTACGTTAATTCCTAAGAATTCCAACCATAGAATAGTTGCATATGGAAAATCCGTGAAGCTGTATGGTACGTAACTCCCTAGTCGGGGCTTTAGTAGCCTAATGATTGTAGATCCTCATATGATTATCGATTAATGATGTACATTAGGTCTAGATAACGGAAAAGTAAGAATCCATATGTTGTAGATATCCGCAAGCGGTTGGTTTCTAAAAAAAAGTGTGAAGTAGTCACTCTAAGTGAGTAGCTGAATTTCTAATACTGGAAAAAAGACAAGTCAGTACGTTGAAGAGTAGAAATTCTAGAGAAAGAAAAAATATAAACCCACTTGGAGTCCAATCCAATAGAAAATAGTTTTAAAAGTTGAGAAAAATATATAATTAATATATTTGAAAAAGTGAGCAAATATTGGATATTAAAATATAAATATTTTATTAAATTGAAATTTTTTCGTAAATGGGTTATATAAAAGCGTATGGTTGAAAATTATAAGAACATATATAGCTCGCTTTCATTGTAAAGAAAGAAAAGGGTAAATATAAAGTTCTAGTAGAAATTAAAAATTTTAAAAATCCAAAATTTCAATAAGGGAAATTGTAGAAAGCTATTTCTTTTGAAAGAAAAATGGCAGAGTAAAATAGCTCGTGGATTTTTCTGTGTAATGAAAATTTTTAAGATGTAAAAACATTTTTTGGGGTAGACAATAGAAAGCGGTACAAGTTTGAAATAAGGTAAATAATATGGGAAAGAAGATTTAAAACTCTGAAACTAAGCTGTAGGCGAACACACTACAATGATTCAACTAAGATGATAGTAAGTTAAGGGAAAGACAATTGGAATTAGTGCAGTTTTAGTAGAGGAAAATTGAATAGTAATAGTATTGCAAATATAAAAACAATATTAGGAATTAATATAAAATAATGCTAGTAATATAATATAGAAGATCAAAAAGAAAATTTTGATAGTTTTATAATAAGTGCAATAATAGTACATATCTTTTAGAAGTCTCCCTAATATGATATTAAAGACTCCACTAAGGATAGGAAGTAGAGATAGTATCACTGATAATAAAATATTTGAATGAAAGTTGTCCTTGTCCACTCCAGTTTTGTTGTTAAAAAAAATTATAAAAAATGTTTTAAAAACATTGTAAAGTATATTTTTGAAAAAAATGGTTTGCTGTAACAAATAAGTTTTTGAAAGGAAAACTTGATAAATAGTTTAAACTAAAAATCTTAATTTTTAAGAAGTAAAATTCGAAACGATCTTTAAAAGAAAAGTTGATTTGAAGAAAAAAAGAAGGATTTTTTTTTAAAATTATATTTGCTAACAATTTCTTTTAGATTTAATGAAAAAGCTAAATTTAAAAGTTCTAAATTATAGGTTTTAAAAGTTAAGACGACAAGTATTTTTTAATTTAATAAAAGGTTTCTAAGTTTCACTTTTAAAGATAAAGGTTTTAGGATTGAGAATTTCAAAAAATTATTAGTTTTTAATTTTTTAAAAATGGCGAAGACCAAACCAAAATTTTAAATATGGAGTAAATAGGAATGAGTGCCTAGGTAAGATGTGGTGAAAGGTAAGGCCATGAAGAAGATAACAATTATTACTCATGAAGTAGTAATAAGGAATCCCCGTAGAGTGTAAAGAATAATGGTGAAAACCTAGGAATATTTTGTTAGACAAGTGTGCGAGCCATAAGAAGAACCCAAAGAAGGATGATAAATGGTATTAAAGTACGCTTCTACGAAATCTAAGATATACTCTTATGAAGTGTCAAAGATAAAGAAAAAATATATCAAGATTTGAGAATATCATCAATAAATTTGGATTAAAAGAAGATGGCGATAGAGGATTATGAGGTGGCGAACACACATGAAGGATATTGACAAACTCAAGTTAAAAATATGAGGATTGCAGAAGGATGACATAATAGGAAGGTTCATTCAGGTTAGAAGTGATAGAGCCACAACACCGTTAGTGTTAGTTGATGTTGAAGGGCAGTTTCCACCAGTTGTTTTTTCAAGGTTTGGTTGTAAGTATTAGTTGTCTTTATTGGGGTTAAAAGCCTATACGATAGTATAAGAAATGTTCATTTATGTGTTTTCTATGTAGACCGCTATATGAGAAAATAATATAGATAAGGAAATTTCAGAAAAGACAGTCAACTAATGCAAAAGAAAAGAAAATAGTAGAGGCCGAAAGTTAAGAAATAAATTGAGAAAATTTATTTGATTGACTTCTAAAACAGAAATGAAATATGATTGTAAGTCCTGAGAAATGCGAGAAATCAATTTCAGTAAGTGGAGGACAGGGGAATGATGTTGTGTAGCCACAGGTCAATGTCTTTGTACCTTAAAAGCTGAAATTTATAATTGAAATCGTGTGCTGGTTGATGTTATAAAAGAAAAGAAAAGTTTTGAGAAACTTAAAATTTACTACGTAAATAAATGAAATCCACTATGGACATTGGACTGTTGATTAAACCCCGATTTCTTGAGATGTGGAAAATTTTGTTTTGAAAAACCTATACATATGTACACTTTTTGTGACAACCCACCTTTCTGACCCCTGGAAATGACACTTAATACATCCACAATATTTGTGTGCCATTATCCAAGCATCTGAAAGATGAATTATCATAGGGTAAAATAAAGAATAGAACATAAAATCTCACAACAGAACTGTTAAATAGAACATAAAAGTAAAATAGTACATATGGTTACTTCTTAACATGGAGTTATCAGAGTTACACAAAAGT
This sequence comes from Allium fistulosum, assembly GCA_030737815.1. Taxonomy (NCBI): domain Eukaryota; kingdom Viridiplantae; phylum Streptophyta; class Magnoliopsida; order Asparagales; family Amaryllidaceae; genus Allium; species Allium fistulosum. Next base: position 534,334,429 of record CM060901.1, on the reverse strand, counting down.
ACTATTATCGCTTAGGCAGTTATAACAACTTGTCTTTACACATGCTGAAACAAAATAAACTCACGTGAATTAAAAAAATTATGAAAATAGACAACTAAATAGATAAATGTCTCATGCTTGGACGCCGTCTTCAAAAGAGCCCATAATAAACTGCTACTCTCAGACTACTCAAATAAAATGAGCACCCGAGAGTTTAGGGGAAATAAACAACTCGGGTCAGACAATATATCTGGTATGAGTAAAACTCCAAAACAAGTGGTGTAATTAAACAACAACATGTGAGATCACACCGCCAAACGCGGAACGGGTTTCCTCTCATGAGAATAACATCCAAACATAAAGAATGGATTTAAATAATTAAACATCGCGAAGAGTGATAGCCTCTTCTCGATGCAATTAAGAAAAAACAAATTTGAAGGTTTGAATCAATAAGGGAAAAGGGAATTTTCCAATAGTGACTACGAGGATGCACCCCCTTACCAAAAGTATACCTCTAGAAATATAATTGAGAACTTTGATGGCTCTAGAAAACCTCCAAGCCGGACCCCGTCAACTGTTACCGAGTATCCAAGTATTTCACATCTTGGTACACAAATATCCGAACCAAATCTAGAGTAGATGTGACAATAACCTAATGGGAGAAAATCCACATAGCTTGGCCCCCACTCGCTCTTTGGGTTTTGTCATTTCCAACAAAGGATAACAAAGCTCAATGAGAAACACATCGTCTTAGAGTGACAAAATACAAATAAGACAGAGGTAATCGAAAGTCGACAAACCGACTATCGAAGATAACAAAATGATCGTATTGTATATCCATCACCACTCGTCGATTTCAAACTTGTACCATCCCTTGGGTAACAATGATTCTGGACAAGTTAAGGTAGTGTTACCAAGGTCATTTTTCGACGTACATTCTTAACTTTCGAGATAGAGAGGATTCTCCATTTTTGGCTTTGGTATTAAGTATACAACTAAATGCTTTCCATATAAGTGATATAGCTTTACAGAAATTAATTCATTTCCATAAATGGATCAAACTTTTACTTTTAAGACCAAATTCTTGCTTTAGCTTCACATTAAGTATTAACTTTAAAACACTTTGTTAAAGTGGTTCATTAATTTTAAAACACCATTACAAAAAAGATTTAATAACATAAAACATCATTATTGATTAATTAGCTTTAACTGCCATTAAGAAGAGTGATTTATTTATCTTTAAACTTCGTTAATTAATTTGATTAATTAACTTTAAATTCCATCAGTTAAAAAAGTTAATTAATTTTAAACACCATTAATTAAAATGATTAATTAACTTTAATCCACCATTATTAAATGATTAACTAACCTTAAACATTATTAGATAAAATGATTAATTAAGTTTAAATATCATTAATAAAGTAATTAATTAATTTGAAACATATCATTATTAAGTTAATTAATTAACCTTAATCCTCATTAATTAAAATAGTTAATTAAATTTTAAAAATCATTATTAAATTAATTAATTAATTTTAAATCAATCATTATTCAAAAACTAATCTTGTAAAACAAAACCCAAGCTAAAGATTAACCAAAAGGTTTCGAAGCGATGGTGTTTTTCAAAAGCGCCGATATAGCGATAGTCACTATACAGACACTTTTATAACTACTTTCATGTCATTTGATTTACATCCAAGCATCACATCACATAACATAAGCATGACATAAACACAAAATAAACAATATTCATGAACAGGAAGAAGGCATCAGTTGTACAATTTTACTTCGAACTTTACAACTAATTTTAAGTGCTTACTAATTACTAAAGGTGTGGTTTTTTGAACACTAATCAAGTCAACAACATTACATCTAAACATTACTAACCAAGCAACTAAAATAGTGACAACAATATTAAGAAAATAAAGTTCAAAACTTTAGTTTAAGCAGGCGAGCTTTACTCACCGAAATGAACACAAATTTGAACCGAACTTGAAATCGTCACATGGACGGAGTCTCTTTTTGTACAGAGTGGAGTTTTGGGCCTTAAATGGGTCTAGTTTATTTGGAAGTGGCATGAAGTGGGCTTGACCATGGTTAAAAATGGTGTTTGTGGACTTGTTTGGCAAGGAGTGGTTGTAGAAGTAGATGCAAGGCTTTCAAACAAAGCTTAAGAATTTTAAAAGTGAATGAAACTAAGATTATTAAGTTTTAGAAATTCATGGAAGCCATGAAAGTTTTTCTCAAGAGCTTCTAGAAAGATTTTAGAAAGTGGAAATGAATGGAAAATGGGAAAAGAAATTAGGAATTTTGTTATATACAAAGGGGATTTACTAAATTACCAAATTAGCCTTAGTACCATGCCCTCCACTCAAAGCTTGCTACATCATCACCTTGTCTCGCCCCCCGGTTGTTGCTCACATGTACCATGTCCCTCCCACTTCATTTATTGAGAAGTGTTTTTAATGAAATGATGTGTTATGACAACTTTTCCGTTTATATTTCAATTTTTTAAACTATTTCTTAAAGTCATATTATAATTTTATTAAGCTTAAGTATATATTTATATTTCTAAAATGTGCTAACTTATTTATAAATGAATGTGAATATTTATACCAAAGAGTTCACAACATTTTCGACAATTTAGATGATGAAAATTTGATAATTCGGAAAACGATATCCGGGTATATTTTTATTTTTCTTCAAACTAAATATTTTTGTAAATAAATTTTGAAAACCATTTTACCATCACTAGTAATTATTTTAAAGAGTTTTATTTTTGTTATAAATCCATTAATTAATTATTTAAAAATATATTAAATATCCATATTTTAAAGTGATTAAATTATGTGTCGTTACACTTTTGAAAAAAAATCTCTTCAAAATGTTTGAAGTTTTTATTGATATTTTAAAAAGTAATATAGAATATTTTTGAATTGAAAACGAAGAAGTTTTCAAATTTTGAAAACGCCACATAGTTGACATGGGGAAATAGTTGGCAGATTGGTTCAAAATTTTACTGTGCAGTAGAAATGGCAATAATATAAAATACGATTAGAAACAAGGAAAAAGCTGTTATAGCTAGGGAATCACTTTCTCCATACCTTGTTAATAGAAAAAAGTTGATTTTGAAATAAATCCCGTTTTAAAAACTTAACAAGAAATTGACTTATGCAAACTATACTTGGAGAAGTTGGATGAGAATAGGGAGCGTAAGGGAAGATTTCAAGGTATAGTGGAAAAAGGGTGCCAGTGAGAAGGATGGAAATATGGAATTTTCCATCTAGACCCTTTTCAAGCATTAAAAAAAAGGTTTGGAAAATTAGATTTTTCTAAGTTTGGAAGTTAGCAATGGTGTGCTAGAATTTAGGATGGTATGAATTGAATGAAAAATTTGTTAAACTATTCTCCTATTTGTAGAAATGAGGGAAATTTTGGATGTAAAAGGAAGTTTTCAGTTTTGAAGGTTGCGTACATATAGAAATGCCAGTATATTTAGGATGTTTAAATAATATTTTTAAAATGTTTTAAAATAATACATTCATATAGGAGGCACCTATTAGAACCATTTTGCATACATATCATATATGTTGTGATATACTGTGCACTTGTACGCGATTTGCTGCAAAATTGGTTGCACACTAATTGATTTGTTAGTTTAGAATGGTTGTACGTTAGGTTACATTGTCCAGACCTTGAGGAATTACAGGAACAAAATTATTTCAAGGGGGAGAATGTAACACCCAGCGTTTTTACGCTAATTAATTAAAAATAATTTAATAAATAAGTAGTAATGCTGAAAATATTTTTTTTTTCAAATTCAGAATTTGGTTACGAAACTTATTCCATTGGGTTCGTGGTGATTCTTCTATCAATTTTATATATAAAATTTTCTGATCGGAGTTCAAACAAAAAGGTTATCAATGTTTGAAGTTTTAGAGTTGGAGATAATTATATATGTAATTAAGGAAATAAATCAATTAACTAACGTCAATGGAAATCAAATCTCATGCAATGTATATATAGTGTAAGTAAATAATCTTGGGGAAATAAGTGAGAAAAAAATTAGAGCAATTAACTAAATAAGGAAGAAGATTAATAAGTCAACACTTTGTCAAATTAACGCAGGAAACAAATCATAGGTCAACCCAAGATATGCTTAGGACAACTGGTAGCTGTCAACCATAGGGCAGGGGTAGTTGATCCATGTCGATGTTAAAACATGATTACCAAATAATAGATGGACGATGGTGATGCACTCAAATATTTTGCTTGCATGCAAAGTAAATGAAAGGCTTTCGAGATTAAACTACGAATCAATCCCTAACCTCTATAAATTAACAACTAACCTGACCATAATTCATTTAGAAAATCTATTGCATATTGAAACTCTATCATTTTCTCTTCTCCTCTAAATTCTAAAAATAGTAAAACTATTAATATATGTATGTATGTTTGTGTATATATATATGCATATGTATATGTGTGTTATGAAGACCCAAATTATTGAGATGAAAATAATTTTATAAAAATCAGTTAATGGAAAATATTCAAAGAATAAAATAGTTTGAAAATAAATATCAAGAATGAGTGAAATAAATAAGGAAGAGGATAGTTGTTTTCAGTAAATAATAATGAGAAGAAAATAACTAAGTATGAATGAGTTTTATATTCACATATCTCATATTTATATTGTATATAAGTAGCCAGAGGAGTATAGAGTGATAAAATAAACTCTTATGATGATTAAAATATATGAAACCAGTTTAGTATTATATATGTATAAATACATTTTAAAATCAAGAGAAAACAAATGGTTTGAAACATTAGCAAGGAATTAATTGATAAAAAGATATATATGTGAACATTATAGATTTGCCTTAAGAAAATAAATAATGTAGATAAGTCACATGAAAATAGTGTGTATGTGAAACATGCAAATGGCATGTACATAGAAAAAGAAGAAAACCAACTGTAATACCCGAAATGGAATCAAAAAGAAAATGGCATATTTAGTCATAAACACATATACATAATTCTCTTATTTGTGGGGGGATAAAACTGGTTTTTCATTCCAATAAAACCCTAGCTAAATGTTTTAAAAATCAAAGGATAAGCAGCAGTTTATTTTTGAAAACAGAAAGATATTTTAGAAAATAAAAAGAAGAGCAAACTCACACTGTTTTCAAGTTAGAGCATTCTCGGGGAAAGAAGAAGGAAGGTGAGTGATTAATCATCTTATGAGATTTAAGGCATTAAGACCCAAGTTAAGGGCAACCATATTACTTTTATAAAACCATATCATGTTTTTGTTTAATTTTATTATCTGAATAAATAAATGTTGATTATGGTTGGTGTTTTGGCTGAGTCCTTGGTTGATGTTTTGATCTGTTTTGATTGTTTTGATTAATGCTTTGAAAAGACAAACACCCTTATCACTGAAATGGATTCTGTAACTTATAATCCAGTTTTTATATGGAGATGAGCTAAATATTTTTACTGAGAAATAGGGTATTAATGAAGAATGAAGTAGGCAGTGTGAATAAGGGGATTCATGCTTATGTCTAGTTCATTTTAAAAATGATATGAACAATGCAATATTATATATATGTGCTGATTTGTTCAAATCACAAGTTAATATGTTTTTATGGGTTTTTCTCAAAAAAAAACCACACCCTATGTTCACAGTAAAATAAATGTAATGTTTTATACGACTTCACCAGATTTATGTAAGAAATGGGAATATTTCTGGAAATAAATATATGCAAGTTTTAGAAAATATGATTGAATAAAAATGACCTTAAAATGGGATGTGGTGTTTTGCATGAATGCTTTGTATGTCTGGCTAAAATCCCTGAGTGAGTTTAATACTCTTTGATTTATGAATGGAAGAAAAGAATATAAAGCATTTCAAGAATTAATAAAATTCTCCTGAAAGAAAATGAGAATGGTCTCTAGATTATAAAGCTAATCTAGGAGTAGTGCCTTGATCTATTCATCATTAGGTGGATGATGGGTATGTGCATGACTTGTTTAAGTCATGTAGGCCTCTGTGTAAAGGGTTAACAGAATTGAGCCCCTTTGCAATTCACACATGGTGTTCAATGGCAAGAGTTAAGACCAAATAAATGATAAATGGGGATTGAGAAATTGAGCTACGGAATTAAGGGAGTTAATCCATAGGAGTATATGTACATATAACTGGATTGTGTTGATGAATGAATGCTTATGTGCAAGTATGTTAGTAAGAGCTTATATATGTATATATTTACTCAGATTTTAGTATGAATTTAAATAAGCATCAAACATATGAATCTCTGCACAGTATTTAGTAATTACAAGTTATTTATAATCTATGATTTCACTCACACCAGAATATATTTTCTGACCCTATTTGTTGCCTTTGCAATCTTTGGGGTGTCTCATTTTCATTGAGGCAGTTCAAAGTGTTGTTGCAGGGAAAGATGCTTGAGTAGCTTGCTTGTATGGATGTTTGAAGAACTTGGTGGTTTTAAAATGCTTTAGAGAAGTAGAAGTTTATTTGTAATAAATAATCTAGGCAAACTCTCTTATGTCTTGTGTATTTCTAGGATTGATACTTGCTTTGTTTTCTTGAAAAGAACATGTAAAAAAAAGAAACTTAAGTATTATATGTGGTTGTGAGTTGTTGATTTAAGTAGTTGACTCTGGAAATAATCCAGTGGATTATAATGAAGGAGAACATGCCATATAATCTGATATGTGGATATATTCTCCTTGGCATGTTTGTTATATTTCAGTTATAAAGTTAAAGTTGTTTTTGAATAAATATGTGCCAAAGTATTAAGTAGATGGGTTGAACATGGTCTTGGCTAACCAGTAAGGCTTGTACATGTCTTCTAATTGATACAAGTACATGCAAAAGCTTGAAGTCATAGTCTTTAGATTCCTGAAGCAAACAAGACCATAGTGTAAGCTAGTTTGAAATGCAACTAAATCCTATGATATGTCTAGAACAAGAGTAGGATTATTATACCATAAAACCTGAAAATCATAAGTATATAAGGGTTTAGGAATTGGAATTGGTAAAATCTATAACTATCTTCAATATGAAACTGATGTAGCAAGCCAGAAATAGGGATAGACAATATAGACTCAAACAAGAATGTAGAGTTATTTTGTTAAGTGTTTAAAAATCCAGAACATCGCACTTTATATGCTTTTAGCCAGAAATATGCAAAGATCTTTCTAAAATCATATTCAACACTATTTCCAATCTAAATATCAGAATCTGTATGACCTTTAAATTAGTTTACAACTCTATTACTCACATGATCATTACATGCTTTATGAACCTGGATATGTGCATTTTGCTTGACCTAAATTGCTTGTGCATGTTTTGTGCATGTTTATGTTTGAATCCTGAATCTGGGCTAGACTAACCAGTGATCCATAGATCAAACCAAGTTTTAATATGTATTATCATTCTAAAACAACATGTATGAATTCCTGAATCCAAAAGATCAAATACATGGGTTATAAATCCACAAATTAATCAATCTGGTTTATAGAATAATCTGGAAAATGAAGAAGAGAATAATATATGCTAATACTTGAGAAATGTATTAGTTAATCTTGAGTCATTTTAAGGTGGTAACACTTGAATCATATATTAGTCAATCTTGAGTCAATAAAAAGATTAAAGTGTAGAAATAGCTATGTGATACAAAACCTCTCAATTATGGAAAATATTGTGTGATTAAATTTCTTTGCTACTTTAACACTCTGATAGGCAAAGAAACATTTATATATCTTCACATATATAAATGATATGACTTCATTTAAATACTGATATTTTTATATTAGTAAATTCTGGATCTTGGGAAATTAATTAAAAGAAATAAAAGAGGCAGGAAAAGAAGTGGTCCCTTGTTTAAAAAAAAAACTCAACTAAAAATCATTAAAATACAAGTGAAGAAAAGTGGGTCACTTCAGTTGGTATGAGAGCTATGTTACCAAAAACATAGCAAAAAAAAGTCTAATTTTCTTATATGGATAAAATCCTAAGGAACAAACCACATAAAAATATTTTCAGTAGGAATAAATTACTGAAACAATTAAATCAAAAACAAGACTAACTAGCTATGTAAATTGTATAGCGAATCATGGTAGGAAGACCACCAAACTCTGGAGCAGGACCCTCTAATGCAACACCATTGGTCAATTTGCAAGATTTGGTGAGGACATTTAGGGAAGGAGCAGTGCAGAGGGAAGAAAATTCTCATGAGGAGTTATCTAAGCTACTGAAAACGTTCTCAAATTTAGGAGGCAAGGATTTTGAAGGCACTGAAGTAGTCATGGGTGTGCAAACATGGCTAAGAACTTTGGAAAGGATATTTGCAGACATGCAAATCAATGACCAAAGGAAGAGGCAAATAGCTTCCAAAAGGCTCAAAGGAGCAGCACTGGATTGGTGGGAGGTAATCATCACAGGAAGACCAGAAAATGAGATAACATGGGATCAGTTCAAGGATATGCTTGAGGCTAGATTTGTCCCAGCAACAGCTAAGGCAACATTGCTTGAGGAGTTCATAAGATTGAGGCAAGGATCAATGAGTGTGACTGAATACACTCAAAAGTTTGAGAGCTTGTCTAAGTATGGAACCATGCTCATAGGGAATGAGGAATCAAAGAATTCAAGATTTATTCAAGGACTTAATGCTGGTTTAAGTAGAGCAATGCTACCATACAAAGACAAAACATTTGATCAAGTCATAGATCTCACTCTTTCTTTTGAACAACATGATAATGCAAGGGAGAAATTCAGGAACATGAGAGCTAATAACAACAACAAGAAGGGGAAAAATAGAGCACATCCTTATGACAAGAAGAATTCAGATAAGAAGGTTGAAGGAGCAACCAGTGGGGAAGTTAAGAAGAAAATTATTTGCTACAAATGTGGCAAGGAAGGACACATGAGTAATAGGTGTCAAGCAGTTAAGAAAACCCCATTCAGTTGCTATAATTGTGGGAAAGAAGGTCATATCAAAAAGAATTGCCCAAAGTTCAAGAAAGGAGCAAAGGTAGGAGCATTGGAAGGCAAAGCAAAAGCAAATGCAGTGGGAAATTCTAGACAATTGGAAGGTATACTCCTAATTAAAGATTATCCAATCTCAGTTATATATGACACTGGGGCTACACATTCTTTAATATCACAAGACATAGTGAATAAATTGGCTCTCACATGCAATTTAGTTGATAAACCTTTGTTTATTCAGAGTCCCCTAGGTAGTTCTTGCATGCTAGGAATTAAATGTTTGGGAGTAGAATTAAACATAGGTGGAAATATGTTTAAATCTGATTTGTTTGTGTTAAAATATCCTGGAATAGGAATTATTCTAGGAGTAGATTGGTTGAGTAAATTCAAAGAAATTTTGAACTTGGAAAATTTTACTATTTCTTTGAAAATAGAAAATGGTAAAAATATTATAGTCATGAGTGAAATAGCCAAAACAAATTGCCTTAATCAAATGTGGAGCATGACTGAAAAAGAACTAATTCTGGAAGACATAAAAGTAATAAATGAATACCAGATGTCTTTGGAGAGGTTATAGGAGTTCCAGAAAATAGGCAAGTTGAATTTCATATAAGATTAATCCCAGGAGCAAGTCCCATCATCAAGAAGCCTACCAGAATGGGTCCTAAAGAATTAGTGGAATTGAAACAACAATTGGAAGAATTGGAGCAGAAAGTCTTCATAAGGCCTAGTAGTTCAAACTGTGGTTCTCCAGTGGTATTTGTAAAGAAACATGATGGTACAATGAGGATGTGTATTGATTACAGGGAATTAAACAAAGTTACCATCAAGAATAAATATCCACTCCCCAGAATTGATGATTTTTTTGATCAATTAAATGGAGCAAGAATCTTTTCAAGGCTAGACTTAGCCTCTGGATTCCATCAAATGAAGGTTGAGGGGGAGAGTATTAAATACACTGCATTCAACACAAGGTATGGGCTATATGAATTTTTAGTAATGACTTTTGGATTGACAAATGCACCATCCTATTTTCTAGATTTAATGAATAGGACATTCAAAGATTTTCTAGATAAATTTGTAGTTGTTTTCATTGATGGCATATTGGTGTATTCAAAATCAGAAGAGGAGCATGCAAAGCACTTGCATCTGGTTTTGTCAAGATTAAGAGCACATGATTTGAAGGCAAAATTTACTAAGAGTACATTTTGGCAGAATGAAGTCAAATTTTTGGGACACATTATATCTCAACAAGGGATTTGTGTAGACCCAAACAAAGCCATGGCAGTGCAATCATGGAGTAGACCCAAATCAGTGACTGAGGTGAGGTCATTTTTAGGAATGGCAGGCTACTATAGAAGGTTTATAAAAGACTTTGCAAGGATAGCCATTCCACTAATCAAGCTAACCAGAAAAGAGCAACCATATGTGTGGACAGAAAAATGTGAACAAGCTTTTGAATCATTGAAGAAGGCATTGATGGAAGCTCCAGTCTTGCAAGTTCCAGAGGGAAATGAAGGATTAGTGGTTTATACTTATGCTAGTGGGTCTGGGTTAGGGGCAGTACTCATGCAACATGGAAGAGTCATAGCATATGCATCAAGGAAACTCAAGCCAAATGAAACCAGATATGCCACTCATGATTTAGAGCTTGCTGCCATTGTTTATGCATTGAAGCTATGGAGACACTACTTGTTAGGTACTAAATTTGAATTGTTTACAAACCATAAATCACTTAATTATTTGTTTTCTCAAAAAGACTTGAATATGAGACAACATAGGTGGGTAGAGTTTTTAGCTGCCTATGATCTTAATATATTATGTACTCCTGGAAAAGCTAACAAGGTAGCAAATGCTTTGAGTAGACATCAAGCAAGATTGGCAAGCTTAATGATGACTGAATTCAAGGATTTAACAATCCGTAGTGAAGTAGAAATGAAGGAAGAAATTGGTGCATCAGACAATGTACATAGTGACATAATTGAATATGGAAAATTAAGTCTCGTCTCCTTAAGATCAACCCTGGTTGATAAAATAGGAAATATGCAGAATCAAGACACTAATTTAAAAGGAAAGAAGGACATGATATCACAAGGCATGTCAGTGGAAAATTATGAAGTTGATGATAGAGGCTACTTAAGAAAGAAAGGGAAACTCTGCATACCCAATGTAGAAGAACTGAAGCAAGAGGTTATGGATGAGCATCACAAGACAAAGTACACTATACATCCAGGTAGTACAAAAATGTACCATGATCTTAAAAGAAACTATTGGTGGCCAGGAATGAAAGGGGCAGTGGCAAGATATGTGGCAAAGTGTTTAACATGTCAACAAGTCAAGGCAAATTATCAAAGACCTTCAGGCCTACTACAACCTCTGGAAGTGCCTACGAGGAAATGGGAAAGCATTTCAATGGATTTTGTGGATGGAAGAAGAGGCAATGATAGTATTTGGGTTGTGGTTGATAGACTCACAAAAACAGCTCACTTCATTCCAGTGAATTCAAATAGAAATGCTCACAAATTAGCTCAATTATTTGTGAAGGAGATAGTAAGATTACGTGGAATCCCCAAGACTATCATTAGTGATAGAGATACCTTGTTTACCTCAAGGTTCTGGGGTAGCTTTCAAGAGGCTATTGGGACAAAATTAAGCTTGAGCACAGCTTACCACCCACAAACAGATGGGCAAACTGAGATTGTTAACAAGATTTTAGAGGATTTGCTTAGAGCATGTATACATGATTTTGGAGGTAACTGGGAAGATCATCTCTATTTAACTGAATTTGCTTATAACAATAGCTATCAGTCCAATATAGGTATGGCTCCGTTTGAGGCTTTGTATGGGAAGCCTTGTGTATCTCCTGCATGCTGGATGGAGGCAGGTGAAAGACTGTTGCTTGGACCAGAACATGTGAAAGAGACCTCTGTAAGGATTGAACTTGTTAGGCAGAGAATGAGAGCAGCACAAGAGAGACAAAAAGCCTATGTAGATAAAAGGAGAAGGCCAGTGGAATTTGAAGTGGGAAATTATGTATTTCTCAAAGTTTCACCAATGAGAAAATATTGAGGTTTGGCAAGGCAGGAAAAATGTCACAAAGATATATAGGGCCATATGAAATTATTCAAAGAGTAGGAACTTTGGCTTATAAGTTGAAATTGCCAGAGGAATTGAGTAATATACATGATGTATTTCATGTATCTCAATTAAGAAAATGGGTGCATGATAAGGAGACCATTCTGGAATCTCCTACACAAGTTGAAATTCAAGAAAATCTGGTTTATAAGAAGGAACCAGTGGGTATTGTGGCTAGAGAAGAAAAGAAATTGAGAAATAAAATAATTAAATTGGTTAAAATCCAGTGGAGTTTAGATGAGAATGATTGTACATGGGAGACTTAAGATAGGATGAAGGATAAATATCCTAATCTATTTCTGCTTAAAGATATGCCTAAAATTATGATAAACTTAAACATTACTTATGTATGTTTGATTGGTTTTGAATGCATAAGTTTCTGAAATTTCTAAAATGAAATTATGCTTTGTATACATTTGGATGGAAATGTGTGAGAAAAATAATTGTGGGACACAATTCCTTTTAGGAGGAGAGTATGCAAAGACCCAAATTATTGAGATGAAAATAATTTTATAAAAATCAGTTAATGGAAAATATTCAAAGAATAAAATAGTTTGAAAATAAATATCAAGAATGAGTGAAATAAATAGGGAAGAAGATAGTTGTTTTCAGTAAATAATAATGAGAAGAAAATAACTAAGTATGAATGAGTTTTATATTCACATATCTCATATTTATATTGTATATAAGTAGCCAGAGGAGTATAGAGTGATAAAATAAGCTTTTATGATGATTAAAATATATGAAACCAGTTTAGTATTATATATGTATAAATACATTTTAAAATCAAGAGAAAACAAATGGTTTGAAACATTAGCAAGGAATTAATTGATAAAAAGATATATATGTGAACATTACAGATTTGCCATAAGAAAATAAATAATGTAGATAAGTCACATGAAAATAGTGTGTATGTGAAACATGCAAATGGCATGTACACAGAAAAAGAAGAAAAGCAACTGTAATACCCGAAATGGAATCAAAAAGAAAATGGCATATTTAGCCATAAACACATATACAGAATTCTCTTATTTGTGGGGGGATAAAACAGGTTTTTCATTCCAATAAAACCCTAGCTAAATGTTTTAAAAATCAAAGGATAAGCAGCAGTTTATTTTTGAAAACAGAAAGATATTTTAGAAAAAAGAAAAGAAAAGCAAACTCACACTGTTTTCAAGTTAGAGCATTCTCGGGGAAAGAAGAAGGAAGGTGAGTGATTAATAATCTTATGAGATTTAAGGCATTAAGACCCAAGTTAAGGGCAGCCATATTACTTTTATAAAACCATATCATGTTTTTGTTTAATTTTATTCTCTAAATAAATAAATGTTGATTATGGTTGGTGTTTTGGCTGAGTCCTTGGTTGATGTTTTGATCTGTTTTGATTGTTTTGATTAATGCTTTGAAAAGACAAACACCCTTATCACTGAAATAGATTCTGTAACTTATAATCCAGTTTTTATATGGAGATGAGCTAAATATTTTTACTGAGAAATAGGGTATTAATGAAGAATGAAGTAGGCAGTGTGAATAAGGGGATTCATGCTTATGTCTAGTTCATTTTAAAAATGATATGAACAATGCAATATTATATATATATGTGCTGATTTTTTCAAATCACAAGTTAATATGTTTTTATGGGTTTTTCTCAAAAAAAAAAACCATACCCTATGTTCACTGTAAAATAAATGTAATGTTTTATATGACTTCACCAGATTTATGTAAGAAATGGGAATATTTCTGGAAATAAATATATGCAAGTTTTAGAAAATATGATTGAATAAAAATGACCTTAAAATGGGATGTGGTGTTTTGCATGAATTCTTTGTATGTCTGGCTGAAATCCCTGAGTGAGTTTAATACTCTTTGATTTATGAATGGAAGAAAAGAATATAAAGCATTTCAAGAATTAATAAAATTCTCCTGAAAGAAAATGAGAATGGTCTCTAGATTATAAAGCTAATCTAGGAGTAGTGCCTTGATCTATTCATCATTAGGTGGATGATGGGTATGTGCATGACTTGTTTAAGTCTTGTAGGCCTCTGTGTAAAGGGTTAACAGAATTGAGCCCGTTTGCAATGCTCACATGGTGTTCAATGGCAAGAGTTAAGACCAAATAAATGATAAATGGGGATTGAGAAATTGAGCTATGGAATTAAGGGAGTTAATCCATAGGAGTATATGTACATATAACTGGATTGTGTTGATGAATGAATGCTTGTGTGCATGTATGTTAGTAAGAGCTTATATATGTATATATATACTCAGATTTTAGTATGAATTTAAATAAGCATCAGACATATGAATCTCTGCACAGTATTTAGTAATTACAAGTTATTTATAATCTATGATTTCACTCACACTAGAATATATTTTCTGACCCTATTTGTTGCCTTTGCAATCTTTGGGGTGTCTCATTTTCATTGAGGCAGTTCAAAGTGTTGTTGCAGGGAAAGATGCTTGAGTAGCTTGCTTGTATGGATGTTTGAAGAACTTGCTGGTTTTAAAATGCTTTAGAGAAGTAGAAGTTTAATTGTAATAAATAATCTAGGCAAACTCTCATATGTCTTGTGTATTTCCAGGATTGATACTTGCTTTGTTTTCTTGAAAAGAACATGTAAAAAAAAGAAACTTAAGTATTATATGTGCTTGTGAGTTGTTGATTTAAGTAGTAGACTTTGGAAATAATCCAGTGGATTATAATGAAGGAGAACATGCCATATAATCTGATATGTGGATATATTCTCCTTGGCATGTTTGTTATATTTCAGTTATAAAGTTAAAGTTGTTTTTGAATAAATATGTGCCAAAGTATTAAGTAGATGGGTTGAACATGGTCTTGGCTAACCAGTAAGGCTTGTACATGTCTTGTAATTGATACAAGTACATGCAAAAGCTTGAAGTCATAGTCTGCAGATTCCTGAAGCAAACAAGACCATAGTGTAAGCTAGTTTGAAATGCAACTAAATCCTATGATATGTCTAGAACAAGAGTAGGATTATGATACCATAAAACCTGAAAATGATAAGTATATAAGGGTTTAGGAATTGGAATTGCTAAAATCTGGAACTGACTTCAATATGAAACTGAAGTAGCAAGCCAGAAATAGGGATAGACAATATAGACTCAAACAAGAATGTAAAGTAATTTTGTTAAGTGTTTAAAAATCCAGAACATCACACTTTATATGCTTTTAGCCAGAAATATGCAAAGATCTTTCTAAAATCATATTCAACACTATTTCTAATCTAAATATCAGAATCTGTATGACCTTTAAATTAGTTTACAACTCTATTACTCACATGATCATTACATGCTTTATGAACCTGGATATGTGCATTTTGCTTGACCTGAATTGCTTGTGCATGTTTGTGCATGTTTTGTGCATATTTATGTTTGAATCCTGAATTTGGGCTAGACTAACCAGTGATCCATAGAGCAAACCAAGTTTTAATATGTTTTATCATTCTAAAACAAGATGTATGAATTCCTGAATCCCAAAGATCAAATACATGGGTTATAAATCCACAAATTAATCAATCTGGTTTATAGAATAATTTGGAAAATGAAGAAGAGAATAATAGATGCTAATACTTGAAAAATGTATTAGTCAATCTTGAGTCATTTTAAGGTGGTAACACTTGAATCATGTATTAGTCAATCTTGAGTCAATAAAAAGATTAAAGTGTAGAAATATCTATGTGACCCAAAACCTCTCAATTATGGAAAATATTGTGTGATTAAATTTCTTTGCTACTTTAACACTCTGATAGGAAAAGAAACATTTATATATCTTCACATATATAAATGATATGACCTGATTTAAATACTGATATTTTTATATTAGTAAATTCTGGATCTTGGGAAATTAATTAATATAAATAAAAGAGGCAAGAAAAGGAGTGGTCCCTTGTTTAAAAAAAAACTCAACTAAAAATCATTAAAATACAGGTGAAGAAAAGTGGGTCACTTCATGTGTGTATGTATACATATAAGTAGAAGAAAACGAAGAATAAGGGAAAAGAAGAATATGATCGATTCAGAGCGTGGAAGTAAAGTTAAAACATGAACCTTAAACTCTAATCTAAATTCAATTCAATCCTTTCCCCATATCTGTAATTTTAATAGATGTATACCCTTTTTATTATTTGGTTTGAAGTAAGATGGAGTCAAATAAAAAAGGGAATGGGTCCAGATCTGGAGAACAGGAAATCTAAAGCAATGAGCGTGGGAAAATTACAATTTTTTAATAAGATTAGGTTTATATTGGTGTGATCTATTTCGTTTATTCCTATTTACAATCGATTTGGATATTTAATTGTAAATGCATAATAATTAGAAATAAATCTCGATATGGATAATTTATTGTTTACACGTAATGAATTAATGTAAATAATGAATTGTATACATGCAATGATTATGGTATAAATCTAATAAAATGGATTATGAAATAGATCTAATGAAATTGATTATGGTATAGATTTAACGAAACTGAAAAACTTGCCTATATATGCTTTATAGTAACTTGTTATGAATTTGTTAATAATAAATTGGTATTTGAACGAAAGATAAGAATGTAAAATAAAGAATTTTTATTAAGATTTAGGGGTTTAAGTGATATTTCAATTCGTTGGAATTTGGGATGTTCCAGGTAAATTTCTATGTATTATCAAATCTAAAATAAACAAAAGTACGATGTTTGAAATGACAAGGACTAGAAAAAAGATGTACAAAATAGGGTTATTTACCATATTTTATACCGTCTATTTCAAATAACAAAAATGATAGTTCCTTGTAATTTTAAACACCACACAAACTCTCTTTTTGGATAAGATATGGAAATTTACGGTGTTAACTTTTTTAGATAGAAATATAGTCCAATGCATTAAATATGCAGTAAACCCCAAAAGTTAAATATGAAAGAATGGATGCGATAAGAATATCCTAAAAAGACAAAAATGCGAAATACCAATAAAATTGGAAAGTACATGAAAAGAAAACGTGAAAGGTAGGCAAGAAGAAATAAAGATATAACATGAGAATAGAAATGGAAAATAGAAAACGGATAAAAAGGATGGGCAACAATAATATGAAGTTAATAAGAGGAAAGCGGTAAATAAACTTAAAAGTAAAGAAAAAGGTGAAAAGCATAATAAAATGAAGGTCTAGGGTCACTAGTAAATTGTAGAGACATGTTAATTAAGTAAGTATGAATGAGTGTGTGTGTGGGGGATATATAAGTAGCCTCGAATATATGTTTATGACAAGTGTGTACTATCATAGTTAAAGTATAGTTAAATGACTGATATGAAAAATGGTCAGTAGAGTAGATTGGAATACGAGGTCGATAGTGTTACACAATAGAAGTCTGCCAACCACAAGGTGCTACCAGAAGTTGTGTAACATTATACTAATCGATGACATATCCAACCATAGAACCCGTTGAGAGTATAAGATGCATATAGATGAAGGAATATCCCCAATAGGTAGAGTAGTCTGCCTCAAATATGTATTGGTGAGGGGGTATTGCCTTGATTGCATTAAGCGATCTAGATAGGATGAGGAGCGGGATAGGGTACTTTGTAGCACGGTTGGTACATATGGTATTACAAAAATATGGCATAATGTTACGAACAACCATCAGGGACAGGGCTGCATAGGGCGATACATCATTAGTCCTTAGTGGTCAATGAGAAAGATGGGGTTACACCTAACTGGTCTTCGCCACCTACCAGGGTAGGCCTATTGGCTTATGCACCGCTATAGTTGTTTGTTAGTTTGTTGGTTAGGGTAAGGCTAGTTACTCCAAAAGAAGTTCTTTCAAAATAGATTGGGGTGGTTCATGGAACCGAATCCACGATATGAAGCAGACAAAGTAGTAAATCTCAAAAGCGATTAGAGTACAACGTAATATTTTAAAAAGCCATCATTTGGCACTATGGGATCCGTCGAGTATACGATGACAAGATCATGACATGGCGAGGGCGATGGATCCTGACAAGGTGTTGGTTGAGATATACTAGCGAGGATATTATCTAGATCCATTGGGGGACCATGTTACTTATATTTATATATATGTATGTAGTTATGATTCCACAGAGGGTAGACGGGAATGGATTGTATGCGAACGTTGAGTCGAGGCAACTAATTAAAATGTAAACAGACATAACATGAGATATAGAACAATTGGCATAAAATAGTGTTATGTACAAAGTTTATAGTTTACTAGTCATCAGAACATTGTTCTGACCCCATCCTCTTTATAGCCCACATGATAGCTTGAAGGACATGTACTGGTGCTAGGCATGTTCAGTGTTACAAGGACATTAGACTTTGAAAGTGTCAAATCTTGATCAGTAGCTATGTGACTTATTATATTTTGTTATTTCATTGTGAATTATATCATTAGTGCTCTGACATGCATTCTTTTGTTTTATTTATAGGATGCCAACTAATGATTCATACTTTTGGCGGACTTGGGTTTTCGATTTAGCAAAAATTCAGGTCATTGTGGTATGGGTCGTTACATATGTCGATTCCTCCTCCACCGTCGGAAACTCAAGGTTCGGATCCTGGCACCATTTTCACCGCATCGTCCTATGTTACCATAGAACTAATCGCTCTAATTCCTTCCTCCAGTTTTAGCCCTGGTTCTTATTCGTAAAAGATTGAGGCACTAGAGGGATTGGAGAACACTTTACAGTCCTTGGGAGAAGACATTACTATTACCAACGCCATGAGCCCAACTGATTTAATTTTCATGACGGAGAGGCCAAAGATCAACCTCAGCGAGATTAGGATAAAAAAGGAGCCAGGAACTGAAGTACCTGTTGACTCTAAGGAAACATACTCCACTTTAAAAGTTCCACCAATCAAAATCAAACCTCTATAAGGAAGTGGCCATGGCAGATCTTCTAAGTCTTATGGTACTCCTATTGATAAACCTGAAGATCCCATTATCATTTAAAACTGAATGAGAGACCAACCACTCAGAAGGCAACACTCCTGGGAATGGGAAACCTGAAAAGGGAAAATCTAAGGATGGGAAGGATTCGAAGAAGCATTTGGTGAAGGAAGATCCTAAGGGTGGCGTCAAGCGAGGAAAGAAGAAGTAGGCTTCCTATTTGGCTTTTATAAGAACAGCTTCAGTACCTTTTGACATACTTTGTTCCTTTTTGTATATAGGTCGAGTTTGTATGGGACCGTCCCTCGCAACACTTACATAAAAAGTGATTGTAAATAAAGATTGTTGTTTTTTGTACAACCTTTGTTCGTATTTACATTCTTGCACTTATATTTTACTTACCTATATACAATTGCCTGCATATATAATATAACCGCCTTTAATGTATTTTACTTATACCATATATGCCTGTGTCCGTGCAATTCTTTTACTTATTGTACCTCTGTACATATAAGAAAATTTCAGCAATTTCTCGGTTATACTCCATCATATAGTACTATTTATCATTGTCAAAGTATTTCCATTTTGGCGGTATAGATTGTTATTAACATAGCTATCTCCATAGCCGACTTTGTTTATTCTTAGCCGACTTTCATCTAGCTGCTAACAAAGTTATAGTCAAAGAAGTATTCGATGCCATGTCGTTTCCCGCCTCTGAGAAACAACATCCCGAGTGTCTGTTTCAAGGCACTTTATTTCAATTTCATCTATCTTTGGGCGTCAATCGAATTCGTTCATTGATCTTTGTCACTTTTCATCGACTAGGCATGTTTTGTTGGCCCGTAAGTAGTAGATAGTCCAATTACCCATCGATCCCTATCCCTAGGGATTGATGGTTCAAATGCCTATCTTTGAGCATCAACATTAGACCTCACCAATCTCCAAACATTGATCAAAATTGCTCCTCGACCATCATCGTTTTATTCTCGATTGGGCGTGTCCTAACGAGCCACAAATGTAGTTGTGGAAATTTCAATTATACAATGATTCCTATCTTCGAGAATTAGAGTTTCGAGCCTAACCTCCGGACACCTACTTTCGATCCCACCCGTCTTCAAGTATTGATCGAGAACTTTCATTTGTCATCCTCGCTTATCCTTGATCAAGCATGGTCGTGAAAGCCTCAGGTATACACCAGTTGCTATCTCCAAGAACCGATGCTTCGGTTGTTCGATTGTCTGACTCTGGGCATCCCTCATTGAATTGTCCGATCGATCCTTGTGATTATACTCCTTTGACTCATCATGGATCAAAGGAGTTGGTCAGTACCTATGTTCAAGTACCAGATTATGCAACTAATTATGTAATGCACGATTCAACTTACATGAACACAGTTCTACTAGTTCAAGAAGCCAGCTTTTGTTTATGAAAAAAAGAAATGGCAAGTTCCTCCTTACTGCATTGCACCCATTTCGCTAGGATGGCTTATTTGTAAAAAAGTAAATAAATCTAAGTGAACTTGCGTAACAACATGTCGTTTGTAACATCCCACCTTTTTGTACGTTTTAAGTAGACACACATGCCAACTTAAACCATACAGAAGGGCGGATTGTTATTGGGGTGAATAAGAAAAAGAGAAAGAAATAAAACAAAAGAATCTCACAGTGGAATGACAAAATATAATAATCAAATAATAGTTCATGAAGCTGTATACAAAACATTTGATTATACTTATACAATACAAAATCAGAGTTACAAATATCAGAGATAAACAAATAAAGCAGCGGAACAGTATGAATGTAGTGGAATAAATATAGTAAATAATAATAGTACAAATCTTCGTCTTCGTACTCCAGAAATAAGGTCTTCAAATCCTGAAATGCTCAGGCTGACCCGAGCGAATTGAAAAGACAAAACACTCGAGTCAGAACTAAAAAGATCTTATGTAAGTTAAATCAACGGTAAATAAATATGAGTGTAAACGGCGTCGGAGATGTTTACGAGGTTTGACATCTCCTATCCAGTGTCTAACGTGAGTGCAATAACTTAAGAGATGTTCGAGATTCACATCTCCTAAGGATCCGTTAAACTATCTACTATGTAGTACAATACGCTATTATAATATGTCTACAGTAAAGTAAAAGTATTAAAATAGCGTTAAGGCATTACCCATATCCCCCTTAACACATTTTTATAATGCTAATAGTCTATACAGTACCGTAACTCCCCGTAAATTGGGGCCGCCAGAGGATACCCCATAAGTACGACGTAAAACAAACTCGTAGAAGGCGCGCTAGGGTAGGTGACATGGCACAACTAGGCAATGCCAGGGTAGATATACCAATTACACTTCCGGACTGTTGGTAACGCATAGCCGCAACTACCGCCCAACTCGGAACACGCTCCCGAATAAAAAAAATCGATGGTGGCCACCAAATAAATTGCAAAGTCAGAATAAAGTATCGATGGAATGTGCCCGATCGGAGGAATGACCTCACTTAGCCCGTCAATTGCTCCTGTTTTAGCCACCTTAAGCTAACTCATGGGAGTCAGGTCCACGAATATACCTTTAGGATCGTCGCCACGATCCAACTTCATTTTGGAATCTCCACCGCGTACGCAGTTGTCAAAGTGGTTTTCAGTATCGACAGAGAGTATGCCCATATCTGATCCCGGTCTCTTTAACAACCAAACACTTATTTCACACCGGATGGTTCTTTTACATTTCCAAAATCATTTCATAATTGATATCAAAATATCATATTCAATTCAAATCATATCACTTTCGAAATCATTACTTACTTCCGAAATTATATCACATTGAAATCATAGTTCGAAATTATATTTCCTTTCAAGAGTCATATTTCCAAAATAGGTTAAACTCTCATTTCAAAATTATCATATTAAACCAAATATGCTATTTAGATCCCAACTTAAGTTATAATGTCATTAACCATATTCACTTAAAAATCGAGAATTTGAATATGAACCCATCCATTTTACTTAGTTTGGAATTTAGAACAAAATAGTTTTAAATAGTTAATATAGATTTAAAAAAGATTAAATATAATTAAAATAGATTAAATAGCTTTAAAATAGATTAATTAGATTTAAAATAAGTTAAAACAGGTTAATTAGTTTAAATAAATTAAATGGTTTAAAATAGGTTAAAATGATTTAATATAATTAATACAGGTTAAATAGTTTAATACTTTGAAATCTTAATAATTAGAAATTTTGAAATAATATATTTTTAAAACAGTTTATGTTAAAACATGAATTTGGAATTTATATCAAATTAAACTATTCATTTTATTCCAACACATTTTGACAATTACAATGTCCCAAAACCCAATTCCAAATTTTTTGCCGATTCAGAATTCTAAATAAATATTAAATTCAATATCGCTTAAAACCATGTTAAAACATCGATTTAATTACTCCAATTTCAATATATTTCAAAGTTATACTTCAACGGTTTTAATAACTCAATTTCGATAAACTTCACTTATATTTCAAATTCACTATAAAATTTCAATTTTTTTCCTTTAACAATCTTTCAAACAGTTCGATTTTAATATAAAACTCGAAATTCGATAAAAATTCGATTTATATAACCCAAATTTTATTTCAAAAATATCATTTAACTCCATACAAAATTTAAGGGTTCAAAATCATTTAAATTTACCAAATCCGGTGTCCGTATATAATTCTCTACCCTAGGGTCAAGTGATACAGATATTTATCATTTCAATCCGCAATTTAATATTAATTGATATATATCATTTCAACCTGCAATTCCGAAAATATGAAATCCATAAAATCGCTCGAGTCTATCATTTCAACCCATAATGATTTTTCCTTAATCTATTGATCATTCGGGTATGTATCATTTCAACCCATAGTGAACTTGCAGTTTATAATGATATAAAATACACATCCATTCATCCAATATCAACAATCAACATCCATCACAATCATCATCCAAATCAATCAATAAATATCAATATAGAACTGATAATCAATAACAGGTATTTAACTGGCAATTTATATTCAATAATAAATTAAATAACGATTAAATTCAAATAAATGAAAATTAACTGAGATGATGATTTAAAATATACCAAACAGTCATAAATAAATTTCTAATCACATCAAAAATTTAATTTAACAAACATAAGAAATTTTAGAAGTTGTGAGTAGGTTAAAAACACTCACATTTGAATTTAAATTGAATTTAAATCCAATTTAAACCTAAAATTTAAATAGCCTTGGAATTTGTCCAAACCAGCGTCAAAGTGTTCAGAATTTCAATATGATCCTAACAAAAGAAACCGCGCGTAAATCGGGCATCGTATGAGAAAGTTATGCACGTTAGAATGATTGAAATCAAAAATAAAATAAAATAAAATAAAACTACCTACCACGTCAACACGCACAGAACCGAAACCCTACCCATATCTCGTTCAAACCCAGTAGCTGCCGAACATCCACACGACGCCGCGCCAACCACACGCACCCGGACCAGATCTGACCCAACCACGACCACCCCTATGCAAAACCGCCCCTGTGACATCCCAGGATTTTCGACAGTATTAGTTTAATAAATATTTAATTTAATTAATTTAAAATACAACTTATTATGTTAAAAATAAAACATATTATGTGTGTATTGGAAGAAATTATGATTTGGAATTCGAAGTAAAGAGTTTCAAAATATTTTAAAAATGAAAACTATTTTATTTACATATAAATATATATCATCAATAGAAGAATGAAAGCAGTAATAAATAGTGAGTTATTTGTTGGATAGTTTAACTTTAAAAAGAATAAAATAAATAAAATTCTAGTTGTGTAGAGATAAAATTAGCATTTGCTGTAAAATTCATATCTTAGTCAAGTAACACATTCAAGTAGCAATAAAGTAAGTGCCAGCTGAACAATATAACTGAAACCAGACAAAGTTATACGTATATAAAAGAAAATGTGCTCTTCACAAATCAAGTATACATAGTATAAAACCAAAAGAGATATATGTAGCTTCTAGGACAAGGCAAAGATCAAATGATTACAGGTTGGAAAAAAAAAAGTGTGTTGAGTATAAAATAGCACAAGACAAAGTGATATAAATATGTGCTCACCAAAACAAATCAGGCTGTACATAATAGAAAAATAAAATAAATGATAGATGAATATATGAGCTTATATAACAAGCCAAGGTTAATTAATGCCAGCACAACTAGTACCATATCAGCCACCCTATAAAAAAAAAAAAAAACTCTGATAAAAAATATAATAAGTGTACCAGCAAAAAAAATTGCTAAACCTAGATAACACCTCTCTGTACAAAGTACAAACACTTCTATATATCCTTATGTTCATTCGTTCAACATAGCAGACCTGAAATAATAACAAATGCTTCCATTTGTACAACTTGAATAATGTTTGCAACTCAACAAAGACCAAGTGGTTGCCTGCAAAGTGATGGTGGACAAAACAAATGTTTACATACAAAATAAAGCTTCATATACAAGCCAAATTCTAACTACAAAGTGTACTTTTATACACAAAATCTTTATTCTCAGCAAAACATAAGTATATTATGTAAACATATGAAGAAACCAAAGCATTTATTTGCCATCAACTCAGCATACATTTTGTCATTTCAAATATTTATAAAAATCTGATCAAGTTGAAAACGAAATGCAGGAAATAGCTTGACCAGTTAATACCTCCTTTAAACCTCCTCTGTTCTTTTATATATTTGTATACATCTTGTTATTTTGTTCGTTCAGTAACAACTAGAGTAAACCAAAGAAATAAGCATCTTCAAAAAGAAACAAAGCACAAATTTTTATTCAAACTAAAAACAAAACAAAACTCAAGACAGTTTCGAGCTACAGGCTTTCATATTATCAAGTATTCTTTGATCAAAGGATTGCAGGTGAGTGAGCTACTGTTTTAAGAAATTTAATCTGATTACATCTTGATATATGAGATAATCTTTGAAAGTTATGGATGTAAATCTTGTTGTATGTCTGTATATAGGAAGGTTTAGAATATACAGGTTAGTATAAATACTGCTCTGTTTAAAAGAAATTTACAGGCCTTAACCCTTTAAGAAAATCAAACATTCATCTCCTAACCCTCTTAAGATTTGATGTTTAAACAAAAGTTGATTGATTCAACCAAATCCTAACCTTAAAAATATTTCCAAGTATTATTGGTTTGAAATTTTATGGGAAGTTTGAAAATACAGTAGATTTTCTTTAAATATGAAAAACCCAAACATTTTAAATTGTTGATTTGAATTCACCACTTAAATTTGTCATTCGAAAATAAGATTTTTAAAACTAAAATGGTAATTTTTCATTGTGTATGCTAAGAGTAGTTTCGAGATGAACTGTAAATGGGGATTGAGCAAATTCAGATGGTAGGAGGATCTTGGGGTGTCAGGAGTTGGACCGGGGATGGAGGAGTGTCTACTGATGTGGGGAAAAATGGTCGGAGTCACTCCAGTTCTTCATGGTGTCGGAATATGGAGGAAGTAGGGTTTAACTCTCGTGTGGATCGTGGTCGGATTTTCGATCACTGTGGCTACGCTAGGGCATCGAGTGGCACGTGGTTAGGGATGATGATAGCGTGGAGGCTAGGGAAGTCATGGCCGGAGTTTCGAGGCCTCTAGAGGTTGGCATCGCCTGAACGAGGAGATAGATGGTCGGAGAATCGTAGTTCTGGAAGCTTAGACTGTCGTTTTCCGTTCTCGAGTTCGTCAGAGTATTTGGGTGTTTTGATCGAGGGAATGGACGATAGTCGACGTGCTGGTGATCGACTCAGGTGACAGAAGTCGTCGGTGGTAGGTGTACGTGCACAGATGATCGCGTGCACATGATGATGTTCTGAAGCTTCGAGTTCTCAGGTTTATGCTGGGGAAAAATTGGTTTTCCTCGAGTCTTCGTATGTTTTTGCGCGAGAGACTTGTAACAGGGTTTCTCATATATTTTAACAGAACGAAAAAGGAGGGGAAATTGGAGTTTGAACTCGAGGACACCTGGGATTATTTCTCGAGTATGTGTTTTCAGAGCTTAAGCCTAATAAAAAATTAAATTACCATCTTGAACCAGTTAAAGTATAATGAAATTCATTTAATTGTTAAGAATGTTTTTCAAAACTTAATTGAATATCTTAATTAAGTAGTTAATTTAAGATACGTATTAAGATTTAATTAACATTGAAACTTTTTAAGTTAGTAAATAATTGGTTTTAAGGTTATTAAGGAAGTAATTATTGATTTTATGAATGGGTAAATAAGTTTTATTAATCTAAATAAATTAAAGGGAATCATTTGATGTTGTGTAAGCATAATTACTTGGGGTAACTAAGGAGGTATAATTACTTAACAAAGAAATTAGTGGATAATCACTGGATGTAAGTAATAAAAGGTTAATTACTTAGATAGTATAATAAAAGTAATTACTTAACGTCATTAATTCAGAAGGGTAATTAACGAGAAATCACTTGATGAGATTTAATCAATAATTATAAGAAACTTATTTTGAGAAATTATTTAAATGATCAATGTATTTAATGTGGATGGGTAAAGGCGAATTAATTCGTGATGATTAATTAAGGGTTAATTACTTATTGTAATTAAAGGATAATTAATCAAAGGTGATTAATTAGATATGGATAATTAATCAATAGTTAATCAATTGGTTTGCAATTAATTATTGTTAAGTAAGCAAGATTTAAAGGTGACTCAATTAATTAATTTAATTTAATTAAAATAATTAGAAATGGTGTGATTAATAAATCTTGTTTATGACTAACTGAATGATGTTAAATGCCTTGAATTGGTTAATATCTTTGATATGAAATGTTTTATGTTATGTTTGGGTGAACAAAGATATTGTGGATTCTATCGTTGATGAATTGCTGTGTAAAAGGTGACATCTTGATTTTAAAGTCGAATTGTATTCCACTTGAATAACCTGGGTTAAGATGGTATTGAATTCGAAGAGACCGGAGTCGGGTATTAGTAAATATCCGAAACCACTTCGATTCTTTATAGATTGATATGTGAAATCAATAGTCTAATATGGAATGGTTTAAGTGAATTGGACCATTTAATCAAAGTTTGGCGCTTAGAAATTGATATGTGAAATAAGTGATGCCTATAACAACTTGTGAGGTTGTAAATAGATAAAAGTCACCCGGGTTTATATGGGTTGTATACTTTTGAATTCCTTGTTAGATGAGTTTACTCACGCTGGTTTCCAGCCTGACCCGGGTGTTACTTTGATGTAATGCTCGGGTCAGACCGAGTATTACAGATTTTCAGATAAGGACGTTCTGGAGCTCAGGAGACGAGCTGGATGGCAGGAACGTATGGAGTGTATTCCGCTGTGATATATTGTAGTTTGTCTGGGACATGTTGATTGTATATGTCTAGTATCTGTGTATATGTTGTAATTCTGATGTATTAAAGTGTATTTAACTAATACAATTTCTTTGTATAAATGGTATTATATGATATTGTATTTTGATCCGCTGCGAATGTGAGATTCTATGACTTGTTTTCTGTTTCTTCTTCTTCTATCTATTTCTTCTTTTCCTAACTATCTGGAATTTTCGGGATCGAAAATTCCGGGTCGTTACAGTTGGTATCAGAGCGAAGGTTAAGCGAGAACCTTGGCTCTGGTGGGTGTACTCATGAGGATAGGGTTAGTACTACCCTAGGATGAGTTGAGTGTATATATATATATATATATGAGAGCGTACTTGTTATTTTCATATATAAAGATTTTAATGATTTTATATAAGAATATAGTTTGATATATAAAGCAATATTCCTTACTAATAAATGTTAAAGTAATTGGTTGTTGAATCATTGGAATTAAATAAAATAATGAGAATTAAGTGGTAATAGTAATACAACCAAATTGAAATTGAATGATGATAAATCTGAAATGGATCCAAACTGAAATTAAAATCCTGAATTTGTATAAATGTTTTCAAAATAGAGATAATAAATTGGTTTCCAGATATGATAATCTTGGTTATTATCATAAATGTTTGTTGTGTTTAATAATGGAATGTTTTAGGGAAGTAAAACATTTAGGTAAGTATAACTTATAAATTGGAACTGAAGATGATATAAATTGTGAAATTTTAAATCTAAGCCCAGAATTTGAAAATTGTTTCAAAGTGATAAAGAGATAATAAATAATATTATTTGAATGAAAGAGCTTGATTCAAACAGTAGTTGTTTGAAAATTTAAAGGAATTTGTTTGAATTAAAAACCCAAGGTGGTTTAAAATTTAAGGATAACTTAGTGTGTAAAGGAAATAATATGTATATATGAGGAATATACATAATCTGAAATAAACTCTAACCGTTGAGTTTAAATTTGGGAAATGAGGTGTGATATCCAAGGTAATAAGTTTTTGAACTTATAAGATTTATTAATGTGAAGTTTAAAATTTGAAGTGGGAATTCAAATTTGAGTAAGTTTGGCGAGATTAAATTGAATTTAACTTTAGGGAAGTTAAATAAGTTTGGAATAAACAACCTGAATTGGAAATTTCAAGATGAAATTTAGGTTTAACTTAGGAAAGTTAAATAGGTTGATTTGGTAGGGAACTATATGTGGTCTCAGATAGGATTGAGATCTGGAATGGGTAGTGGATGATGAATGTTTTAAATAAATTGGATGATAGATTGGGGTAATATCTATCCCAATATTGGAATTAAATGGAATTAAACTTTAATTTGAAATTACTTAAGTAATTTTGATTTTAAAGATAAAAATTAAACTTGAGAAAATGGGATCACTTTGAACATTAAGATTTGAATGTTTAAAATGAACATGTAAACTGAAATGATTAAGGATTGGTTCCAAGATTGAATTTGGGTAATAAATTGAATTTCAAAGATTTAATTGTTTAAAAGGGGTTTGAATTATTATTTGAACTTTGAAATAAGTTAAGTGAAGATAATTTAAAATGGGATTTTGAGAATTGAACTCAGAAATAAAATTGTTTAAAGATATTGATTTGAAGATAAATGTTAATTGGATTAAGGGTTAAACCAACCTTTGGAAATTTAACTCGAATTTATATAATTTGAGATGGTTTAAATTTTGAAATTGGAATTGAATTCATTCAAATTGAATCTGATTCGAATTAATTGGATTAAAGATTAAAGAGGTATAAGTTTCAAATTTAAATGGAAAATTTGGAGTAGATTAAATTGAAATAATTTGAAATTGAAGTGGGTTCAATTGGTATTAGTCCGAATTGATGGGAATAAATTGAAGTTATAATTAAAGTTGAATAAGTTAAAAATCAAATGGGATTTGATTTGGGTTAGAGAGAAATTGAGGATTGATTCAACTTGAATTGGGAATAAATCATGTCCAATGGAATTTGGAGTTATTTGAATCGGAAATTGGGTCAATTTAAATGGAAATTTAAATTGAATTGTTGGGAAAGTTAACAGTTTTGACTCTGGACCATTTTAATATAAATTGCTTCGATATAAACTTATTTTTCCAAGCTATTAAATATATACAACCTTTCCTTTTAAAGCCAAATTATTTTATATTTGTTTTATAAATATTTTTGGAGCTATTTAACCAATTTTCAACTGTTTTCTAAACTAATTACTATTTTTCAACTGTTTTATAAATTAATTACTATTTTACAACTATTTTGCAATTATCTAAGATTTCTATCACTATTCAACTATTTTCCAACTATTTTATAATTAATAACTATTTTATGGCTATTTTGCAAACTCATAATTATTTTCAACTACTTATTTGTTTTAAAAATTTTTCAAGCTATTTTCTAAATATAAGCAGGTCGGAGTTCAAACTGTTTATGAGTAAATACCCAATTGAGGTAAGAATTGAGTGATAATCCAAATGGGGATTAAGGTAAATGTGAATAGGTGAATAAGATCAAAGTGAGGATGAATAGAAAGGAAATTGATTTAACTGATAATCAATGAAGATAAATACGTAGGATGTACGTATATTATTCTATTCGCATAGTGATTTGATCCAGATTCGAGCACAGAATTTCGAGATAGTATTATCGATCCGAGTTGGGATTTTTCGCTTGATTTTCAACGGCGAACCTGGATATGGATTTTTGATTGGTTCTGGATATTCTCTATCATAGTTATGACTATGCAAGGAGAATGACGGTTTCTGATCAGGAAACCAGATCTGAGTCCGCACTAGATAGTCGGGTGGACGATACTAGTTCGGAAGTGAAATTATGTGATCGAGTGAACGATCAGATTGATATTGCGTACGAATGATATGTGGACATTGTACGGGCTTTGAATAAAAGGGATATTGAATTTTTTTTGGATAAGAACTGTAAATGATTTTTGAAATGAAAGAATATTTTGAGAAATAAACAATGAATAAAGGTGGAAATTTGATTTTGAAGTATAGATAAAAAGTTATATGATGATCTTTGAAATGGAAAAAAAAAATTATTTGTGAATATATGAGAAACTAAAATAAATAAATTAAAATTTGATATTTCTATGGCAGAAATTAATTTTATGGAAATAAAGTGGAAATTGAATATCTCTTTGATTAAAAATAAAATTGTACTTTATAATAAAAGTAAATAATTTGGCAAGTGTAAATTTTGAAATTTAATGTTTGTCTTGAGAGGAAAAGAAAATTTAAATTATATATCTTTGTTAAATAAGATAAAAACTACCTTTGAATGAATCTATAGCCAGAAGAAAAGATTTTTGAAAAGATTTGGAGTATAAACGTAAACTTATACAAGTATAAATTTGATTCAAAAATTTTCAAGATTAGTATATATATTTATATAAAAAGGACTTTGTAAAATGATTTTGGAAAAAAATATGATTTTTGAGGAAAGGTTTTGAGGACCTATGGATTTGGAAAAGACTTTGATTTTTGGGAAAATCAATATTGAGATTTGGAAAAGCCTATTTTGAAATTTATCGATTTTGGAAATCGATTTGTGTAAAGGAGCCTTATATGAAATTCATACTAGGTGTATGATTTTGAGAAAATACTATATGTGTATAGTATAAATTGATTTGAGATTGGCTCTGGGGAAAAAGGCGCTCCCTTGGAATGAACTTCTCAGGAGTGTCACAGGGTGGCACTGCCTTGAGCCTCTAAAGGGGAGGTTCTAAAGTTGATCCTGTGAGGAGTCCGGACAAACTAGTTCCTGGGGATTATTGGGTAGCGAAAGTCGGTGGCGTTGATGCCTACAGGGGCATTTGAGTTGTGCTGTGACGACAGTGTAACTCGATGTCGCTGCGATCTACTGTGTGGGGACCATAGCGAAAATCGTGTGGAGGATGAGTGCCAGCAGCCTACACTTGATTTTGCCGGGAAGGCAACGCAACATCGGTAGACTGTGATCTATGGTCAAGTGGAGGAGTTTCATTCTTTTGGCAGCGAAATTCGGTGGCGCTGATGCCTACAGTTATACGGGTTTTAGCTGTGATAGCTACGTAACCCCAGTTGTAGCTGCGATCTGTAGCGGGTTCCATGGCGTAATCGAGTGGCGCGGAGACCTACAGTTATCTATGGATTTTGCCGGGACGGCAACGTAACCATCGGGTTAACTGCGACCATGGATGGGTGTGATGATTTCCAGAGCATTTTCACCAAAGATATTTCCTCTATTTTCGAAAATGTTTTCTATATTTTCAATAAAATTATTTTCCAAAGTATTTTCACTAGGTGTTGGAAACGAGTTTACCGAGTACTTATAGATTTTCAGTCCTACGCCTGATCAACGTACGACCGAATTTCTATGAGAACAAGGATGGACTTGTCAAAACATCGAGTTATAAAAGTATTTTTATAAAAACTATTTTAGTAATATTATATAGATTTTTAAAGTGATTTAAAAATGATTAAAAAAATATTTACCTGATTTTAAACATTTTCATAAATTCTGGTTTCGTTCCTTTTCGAGGACGAAAAGTTTTAAGGGGGGTGGAATGTGACATCCCAGGATTTTCGACAGTATTAGTTTAATAAATATTTAATTTAATTAATTTAAAATACAACTTATTATGTTAAAAATAAAACATATTATGTGTGTATTGGAAGAAATTATGATTTGGAATTCGAAGTAAAGAGTTTCAAAATATTTTAAAAATGAAAACTATTTTATTTACATATAAATATATATCATCAATAGAAGAATGAAAGCAGTAATAAATAGTGAGTTATTTGTTGGATAGTTTAACTTTAAAAAGAATAAAATAAATAAAATTCTAGTTGTGTAGAGATAAAATTAGCATTTGCTGTAAAATTCATATCTTAGTCAAGTAACACATTCAAGTAGCAATAAAGTAAGTGCCAGCTGAACAATATAACTGAAACCAGACAAAGTTATACGTATATAAAAGAAAATGTGCTCTTCACAAATCAAGTATACATAGTATAAAACCAAAAGAGATATATGTAGCTTCTAGGACAAGGCAAAGATCAAATGATTACAGGTTGGAAAAAAAAAAGTGTGTTGAGTATAAAATAGCACAAGACAAAGTGATATAAATATGTGCTCACCAAAACAAATCAGGCTGTACATAATAGAAAAATAAAATAAATGATAGATGAATATATGAGCTTATATAACAAGCCAAGGTTAATTAATGCCAGCACAACTAGTACCATATCAGCCACCCTATAAAAAAAAAAAAAAAAAACTCTGATCAAAAATATAATAAGTGTACCAGCAAAAAAAATTGCTAAACCTAGATAACACCTCTCTGTACAAAGTACAAACACTTCTATATATCCTTATGTTCATTCGTTCAACATAGCAGACCTGAAATAATAACAAATGCTTCCATTTGTACAACTTGAATAATGTTTTCAACTCAACAAAGACCAAGTGGTTGCCTGCAAAGTGATGGTGGACAAAACAAATGTTTACATACAAAATAAAGCTTCATATACAAGCCAAATTCTAACTACAAAGTGTACTTTTATACACAAAATCTTTATTCTCAGCAAAACATAAGTATATTATGTAAACATATGAAGAAACCAAAGCATTTATTTGCCATCAACTCAGCATACATTTTGTCATTTCAAATATTTATAAAAATCTGATCAAGTTGAAAACGAAATGCAGGAAATAGCTTGACCAGTTAATACCTCCTTTAAACCTCCTCTGTTCTTTTATATATTTGTATACATCTTGTTATTTTGTTCGTTCAGTAACAACTAGAGTAAACCAAAGAAATAAGCATCTTCAAAAAGAAACAAAGCACAAATTTTTATTCAAACTAAAAACAAAACAAAACTCAAGACAGTTTCGAGCTACAGGCTTTCATATTATCAAGTATTCTTTGATCAAAGGATTGCAGGTGAGTGAGCTACTGTTTTAAGAAATTTAATCTGATTACATCTTGATATATGAGATAATCTTTGAAAGTTATGGATGTAAATCTTGTTGTATGTCTGTATATAGGAAGGTTTAGAATATACAGGTTAGTATAAATACTGCTCTGTTTAAAAGAAATTTACAGGCCTTAACCCTTTAAGAAAATCAAACATTCATCTCCTAAACCTCTTAAGATTTGATGTTTAAACAAAAGTTGATTGATTCAACCAAATCCTAACCTTAAAAATATTTCCAAGTATTATTGGTTTGAAATTTTATGGGAAGTTTGAAAATACAGTAGATTTTCTTTAAATATGAAAAACCCAAACATTTTAAATTGTTGATTTGAATTCACCACTTAAATTTGTCATTCGAAAATAAGATTTTTAAAACTAAAATGGTAATTTTTCATTGTGTATGCTAAGAGTAGTTTCGAGATGAACTGTAAATGGGGATTGAGCAAATTCAGATGGTAGGAGGATCTTGGGGTGTCAGGAGTTGGACCGGGGATGGAGGAGTGTCTACTGATGTGGGGAAAAATGGTCGGAGTCACTCCAGTTCTTCATGGTGTCGGAATATGGAGGAAGTAGGGTTTAACTCTCGTGTGGATCGTGGTCGGATTTTCGATCACTGTGGCTACGCTAGGGCATCGAGTGGCACGTGGTTAGGGATGATGATAGCGTGGAGGCTAGGGAAGTCATGGCCGGAGTTTCGAGGCCTCTAGAGGTTGGCATCGCCTGAACGAGGAGATAGATGGTCGGAGAATCGTAGTTCTGGAAGCTTAGACTGTCGTTTTCCGTTCTCGAGTTCGTCAGAGTATTTGGGTGTTTTGATCGAGGGAATGGACGATAGTCGACGTGCTGGTGATCGACTCAGGTGACAGAAGTCGTCGGTGGTAGGTGTACGTGCACAGATGATCGCGTGCACATGATGATGTTCTGAAGCTTCGAGTTCTCAGGTTTATGCTGGGGAAAAATTGGTTTTCCTCGAGTCTTAGTATGTTTTTGCGCGAGAGACTTGTAACAGGGTTTCTCATATATTTTAACAGAACGAAAAAGGAGGGGAAATTGGAGTTTGAACTCGAGGACACCTGGGATTATTTCTCGAGTATGTGTTTTCAGAGCTTAAGCCTAATAAAAAATTAAATTACCATCTTGAACCAGTTAAAGTATAATGAAATTCATTTAATTGTTAAGAATGTTTTTCAAAACTTAATTGAATATCTTAATTAAGTAGTTAATTTAAGATACGTATTAAGATTTAATTAACATTGAAACTTTTTAAGTTAGTAAATAATTGGTTTTAAGGTTATTAAGGAAGTAATTATTGATTTTATGAATGGGTAAATAAGTTTTATTAATCTAAATAAATTAAAGGGAATCATTTGATGTTGTGTAAGCATAATTACTTGGGGTAACTAAGGAGGTATAATTACTTAACAAAGAAATTAGTGGATAATCACTGGATGTAAGTAATAAAAGGTTAATTACTTAGATAGTATAATAAAAGTAATTACTTAACGTCATTAATTCAGAAGGGTAATTAACAAGAAATCACTTGATGAGATTTAATCAATAATTATAAGAAACTTATTTTGAGAAATTATTTAAATGATCAATGTATTTAATGTGGATGGGTAAAGGCGAATTAATTCGTGATGATTAATTAAGGGTTAATTACTTATTGTAATTAAAGGATAATTAATCAAAGGTGATTAATTAGATATGGATAATTAATCAATAGTTAATCAATTGGTTTGCAATTAATTATTGTTAAGTAAGCAAGATTTAAAGGTGACTCAATTAATTAATTTAATTTAATTAAAATAATTAGAAATGGTGTGATTAATAAATCTTGTTTATGACTAACTGAATGATGTTAAATGCCTTGAATTGGTTAATATCTTTGATATGAAATGTTTTATGTTATGTTTGGGTGAACAAAGATATTGTGGATTCTATCGTTGATGAATTGCTGTGTAAAAGGTGACATCTTGATTTTAAAGTCGAATTGTATTCCACTTGAATAACCTGGGTTAAGATGGTATTGAATTCGAAGAGACCGGAGTCGGGTATTAGTAAATATCCGAAACCACTTCGATTCTTTATAGATTGATATGTGAAATCAATAGTCTAATATGGAATGGTTTAAGTGAATTGGACCATTTAATCAAAGTTTGGCGCTTAGAAATTGATATGTGAAATAAGTGATGCCTATAACAACTTGTGAGGTTGTAAATAGATAAAAGTCACCCGGGTTTATATGGGTTGTATACTTTTGAATTCCTTGTTAGATGAGTTTACTCACGCTGGTTTCCAGCCTGACCCGGGTGTTACTTTGATGTAATGCTCGGGTCAGACCGAGTATTACAGATTTTCAGATAAGGACGTTCTGGAGCTCAGGAGACGACCTGGATGGCAGGAACGTATGGAGTGTATTCCGCTGTGATATATTGTAGTTTGTCTGGGACATGTTGATTGTATATGTCTAGTATCTGTGTATATGTTGTAATTCTGATGTATTAAAGTGTATTTAACTAATACAATTTCTTTGTATAAATGGTATTATATGATATTGTATTTTGATCCGCTGCGAATGTGAGATTCTATGACTTGTTTTCTGTTTCTTCTTCTTCTATCTATTTCTTCTTTTCCTAACTATCTGGAATTTTCGGGATCGAAAATTCCGGGTCGTTACAGCCCCCATCATAGCCACCTCGTCGGTCGCGACGCCCTCTCCTCAGTTCGCCGCCGCCAATGTTCGCTGGCCAGATTTGGCGAATCTTGACCACATCTTGATGAACGAATGGCACAGATGCGTGCTGCACCTCCTCCTCTACCTAACGCCACTCCCCGATCGTCAAACAGTCGATGATCCACCGTCGGATCGTCAAAAATCCAATATGAACGGGCACGGTTCATTCTTGATTTCTGTACAACGATGATCTAAAAGAAAAATGAATAGCAGATCCGAGTTACGCTCATCGAGAGCTTCAAAACGGTATATAATTCGATATATATTGAGGAGTTTGAATTTCGAAGTTGAATTTTGTATTGAAATTGAATTGGGAAATTTAGGGTTTTCAGCCATTGAGAAAGAGGAGCAACAGAAATTTCTGTACGTACAGAAATGAGAAATAGAAAGACTGCTAGGGTTTATAATAGGATATATATAGGCAGATCAGTAATAGGAACAAATGGATCGAATCGGTTTGAAAGTTGAACTATAACAACCCGAAAAGCCCGTTCTGTCTCCGTAACGAAATTGGGTCTACCCATATATCAAAATAGATGTTTCTGATAAATTTAAATTCAATGGAACAGGTTTCAAGTCCCAATTCCATCGTATGAAGAAGTTATGTTAAAATCAGCTTATTTCAAATTGATTTCAATTGATTTCAAGGCGTTTCGAGCCCGTACGATCAAATGACAACTCCGATCGTTACGAAACTTGAAATCATATAATAATTCACCATTACGGATCCGATGAAACTGGTTTCGTCGAAATCCGAGTCAGTGGCCAAAATGGCTATTAACACACTAATTAAATAAATTAATATTAAATTAATTAAATCACATTTTCAGTTTAAATTTTTGATAATTTACAACTTCTATCATTTTTGATTTCTTAATCACTTACAATAATTTAAACAAATTTAGATGTTAATTTAAAGTTGATTAATCCATCAATTTCAGTGTCTAATTTCAATTTTATTAAATTCAGAAATTATAAATTAAATTTTCAATAATTCCATTTAATTGACCTTTCATCCTATTATTCAATCCATTATTATCAAATGGATCAAATTAACATTGGTTCATGATTTATTACATTAGTATTATCAATTTTCATCTAAATTTCCATTAACGTAGTATATTTAAATATTTAATTTCATTTATTTGAAATTAATTCAATTATTATAATTTGAATTCCAATAAATTAATAAATCTTGATTTCCATTCTTTTTATTAACAATTATCATATTATGAATAAAATTAACATTATTTCCAAATATTAACTTAATTTACATTAACATAATATTTAATTACATTTATGAAATTTATTTCCAATTTAAATTAACATGCTAAATAAATAGGTAACATACAATAATTGTTACCATTAACATTTAATTACACTTATAAGTTATTATTAACAAACAAATGCTACAATTGCTTACATAACACTGTTTTTATCCAATTATCATTAATTATATACTGATTCATCAATTAGCTCAATATCTACACTTGTTTTCTTATATTCAATTTATAGCCAAGTATAACATTTAAATTTATTTTCATTAATTGGCATTCCATTCAATTCATAATTATTAACTTTAATTAACATTGTTATGTTTCATCTTAGTTATTATTTCATTTTTAATTTACAAATTTTTATTTCTTTTAATATTAAATTACCAAAATCTCACTAAATTAACAAATTTAATTATCGAAAATTATGGGTCGTTACATCGTTACTCCACACCTGCGAAATAGAGATCCCATTAATAGTTGCTAGCTTGAAAGTTTCATCTCCAACCTTTTGTTCAATCGCATGGTGATCTTCCCAATTCGGACAAACTGTCCCCAGACTAAGAATGTATTTCAAAACGATGTTCTCCACTTCGAAGGTATGACTCCAGACCTTTGTTTTGAAATATCATGCTACTTGTTTTTGGTGAGCAACTACTCTCAATTCAAACTCTTCTCAGTTTTCATCAACCAAGTCGAAGAACTCAAGCAAGAGTCCCTTACTCACCAAGGCGGTCATAGTGTTTTTTCTGATGAGAAGGGACTTCTGGTTCTATCGAAATCATTACCTCAGCTACGTAGGCCAAAGCGAATGGAGTATGTCCAGTCATGGACTTGTGGATCGTCCTATAAGCCCATAACACAAGTGGAAGCTTGCCTTTGCCTTTAATTAAACATTTCTTCAAGATGGACTTGACGATTTTATTCACCGCCTCTACTTATCATTCGCCAGCGGGTGTGCTACTACCAAAAAGTTTTTTTCTTCAATTTTTTTACCTTTTGCAGAAATCCTTGAAGTCAGTACTCTCGAATTGAGTTCCATTGTCAGTTATAATTTTCTGGAAAACTCTGAAACTAAAAGTAATATTCTTGATTGCTAAGCTGTTCGCATTCCTCATCGTGATCGCGGCAAGCAGTTTTGAATCTACCCACTTTATGAAGTAATGCACTGCAACAATAACATACTTAGCATTTCCTTTCGACATTGGTAGCACACTAATTATATCAGTTCTTCAAACCGTGAATGGCCATGGGCTAACCATCTGCATAAGCTCTGTGAATGAGGCTCTTAGAATATTCACAAACCTCTAGCATCAGTTGCTTCGTCTGGTATGGTCAATAACATCACGGTTTATTGTTGGCTAAAAGTATCCATAGAGAAGACTTGTCTTCGCTAAGATGTGCCTCCCAGTTTAATCACCATAGCCATCCTCATGAATTTCTATAAGGATATTCCTAACTTAATCCTTGGTTGCACATCGAAGCAGGCATTTGAGAAACATCTCCTGTACAGCACTCTTTCTTGCATTATGAATCATAATGCCTTATGAAGGAGCTTCTGCCATTCGTTTCTTCCTTTCAGAAGAGTTCCTTTAAGTAAATAGTCCTTGATCAGAGTCATCCAGGACACATTTTCCTCCTCGTTATCCAAGACCTAGTCTTTATCCATCTAGTCGAAGCTTAGGGCCGAAAAAACCTCTACTGAGACTAATCCCATCAACTGGGCATCCTAAGAGCTAGCCAACTTGGCCAGCGAGTCGACCTTCGTATTCTCCTCCCTAGGGATGTGCGTAATTGTGATGCTCTATATCGTTCAACGGTTCTAGTGTCTTTGTCATGTAAGGGGAAAGTATCACACCCTTTGCCTGGAATTCACTTTTTACCTAGCAAAACACCAATCGAGAGTCATTGAATACATGCAGCATCCTTACCCCTTGATCTTTCACTATTTAGAGCCCCGCTAGCAACGCTTCATACTTAGCCTCATTGTTCGTTGTAGGGAACTCTCGCTTTAGTGTGTAGCAAATTATCCATCTTTCTAAGGTTACAAGTACCATTCCTGCCCAAGAGTTATGTTCGTTGGAAGATCCATCTACATATTGAGAAAGTGGGACCGTATCATCTTCCCCTTATCTATCCCGGACAGTAAATTTAGTAATGAAATCTACTGAAGTCTATCCTCTTATCAACCTTCTCGAATCGTAAGAAATATCATATGAGCTCAGCTCGATGTTTCATTTCAATAGCCTTCCTGAAGTCTCGGGTTGGTGCAGTACTTGCTTTAAGGGCTGATTCGTCAGAACCTTTATAGGGTGAGCCTGGAATTACGGACGTAACTACCTCGAAGCAATCAATAAGAAATATGCGAGCTTTTCCAGCTTTGGATAGTTTTTTTTGCTCATATAAACCTTTTACAGATGTATTATACTGGCCTTTGGATCATTGTCTCCTCGTGTACCAATGCCGCACTTAGTGCTTGAGAAAACATTGCCAAATAAATAAATAGATCTTCTCCATCCAAAGGCACGGATAAGACCCTTTGTCTTTCCATATGACTCAGTAATTCCTTGAAAGCATCCTAGCATTCCTTCATCCATATAAACTTTCTTTCATCCTTTTTGAGGGCATCGAAGAACGATATGCACTTTTTAGTTTACTTTGAGATGAACCACCTCAGCGTGCCCATTTATGCACTACATTTGCTTCCTTGTCCTCGGGGCGGCTATATGTTTCTAGGTGTTAATTTTCTCCAAATTAGCCTCAATGTCCCTTGAATTCATAATAAAACCCAAGAATTTGCCCGATGCGATTCCAAAAGAACACTTCAATGGATTTAATTTCATCCCGCACCTTCAAAAGACATCGAACATCATGAAAGATCTTCCATGTGGTTTGTCGATAGTCAAGACTTCACCAACATATCATCAACATACACTTCCATTGTCCACCCGATCTGGTCTTTAAACATGGCATTCACCAATCTTTGGTAGGTAGCTCTAGTGTTATTCAGATCGAACAACATCACTCAATAGCAGTGTAGTCCTAAATTCATTATAAAACTTGTGTACTCTTAGTCTGGAATGTGCATCGCTATCTAGTTATAGCCGGGTAAGCATCCCTGAAAAAAGTAGCCCATGTCTGGTGGTCTCGTCTACTATATGGTCGATTCTTAGCAGTGAGAAGCTATCCATCGTGCATGTTTTATTCAAATTCGAGTAATCAATGCATGTTTGCCACTTTCCGTTTGACTTTTTAACCAGTAGGGGTTTGATACCCATTTAGAGTACAATGCAGTGCGAATAAAGCCCTTAGCCTTTAGCTTATCCACTTCCTCTTTCAATGTAGCGGGTCGCTACGGACCCAGACTGCGTCTTTTCTGTTTTATAGAAGGATATTTCGGATTCACATTTAGTGTGTGGTATGCTATCTCCGATGATATCACACACATATGCGAATGCATCCAAGCAAACACATCTATGTTTGCTTAGAGAAAACCAACCAACTTCTTCCTCTATCTGGCGTTAAGTCGAGATCCAATCTTAAAGACCCGAGTTGGATCAACCATATCCATCGAAACATTGATCGTCAACTCAGTTTGTTCTACTCACACTTCCTCCATCTACTTTCTGGGATCTATAGGCTTAAAGAACATACATGGTTCCCGAGCCAGGGCTTGGGCAATGGTTGCTATGCATCCACATTCTTGATGTAGAGAGCTTTCTCTGCACCTTTCCCTTTCTCCCATCGCATTGCTTCTCTAAGCTCAGCAATGTAGTATTCTAGAGTAGCACTCCGGTCGTGTTGGATTGATCCGACCCCATTCTCCATAGGGAACTTCATCATTATTCATCAAGGATCCAGTGCTACTTTAAAAATAGCTAGGGCCGGTCGGCCCAAAAAGGCATTATACGTTGAGAATTTGTCAACGATTACAAACTTTTGAACCCGCATGATTTTGCAGGATCATTCTCCTAACTCCATGGATGAATCAATAGTCATGATGAGCTCCTTTGCCTCTTTTGTAAATCCTTGAATCCTATATTTACAAGGCTTGATGTCCTTATGACTAATTTTCATTTGATCAAAAGTCCTTTTGAATAGAATATTCATCGAGCTTCCACAATCAACTAAGAATTGGTGCATAGTAGCTAGGTCCATAATGAACAATATCACTATGAGATCAAAGGCTGGCGCTTCAGTCCTATCAGAATCTTTGTTATGAAAGACTAAATAGCCAGCCATCAATCTCTACTACTTAGGCGTAGCTCCATCCTTAATGGCAAAGTAGCTCTCCTACGGTACATGATTCAAAGAATTCGCATATCATTCCATCTCATTCTAGCTTTCCTCCGCTAGATGAGATCTTTTAGTTATTTTATTTATCATGATTCTTCCATCAGGTCAACTAAGACCCTCTCCGTTGGGTCTAAGCTGATTCACTTGAGCATTCGACCCTTAAGCTCCAATATTTTTTCTACCATTCTATAGAGTTCCGACATATTATTATTGTAGCCTGTTATAATGGATTAACTTTTCAATTATATCCTTTAAATGACGACACTCATTGATATTATGCCTATGTGTTTCATGGAAGCGACAATACTTCCATGAGGGCCTTTCAACTTCTGTCGCCACTCTCCATGGCGGTTTTCTATATCTCTCCATCCCTTATATGGCAAGGTAAATATTTTCGACTGTATCATTTAGAAGCATATACTCCTTTGGTGTCACCTTTCTTGGATGCTTTTTGGCATCATTTCTCCTGGCTCCAGTGCCCTAATTTTGTTTCTTTTAATTATATGTATTGCCCACATTTATTGCAACATTACCAGTGCTCTTACTGGCTTGTTTTATAACCACATTACTTTGAACTACTTCTCTTAACTGTCCACCACCAGCCTTCCTAAAAGCCTGATTTGCCTCTTCCAAGCGCAACAACTTATTAGACTTTCAATGGAACTCCTCTATAGTAGTCGACTATTTCATCCTTGGTCATTTTCCAAAATCTATATCCGGC
This sequence comes from Allium fistulosum, assembly GCA_030737815.1. NCBI lineage: Eukaryota > Viridiplantae > Streptophyta > Magnoliopsida > Asparagales > Amaryllidaceae > Allium > Allium fistulosum. The sequence continues at coordinate 534,291,935 of CM060901.1, read as the reverse complement.
TATTTCCCCTAAATTAAAGCCATCAACTCCATATCCTCCTTCGGATTGTTTACTTCAATAACTGTGGTATTAAATCCTTTCAACGACTCTTCAAGTCCTTGAGAAATGCCCGCTTAGGACATTACATCCTTGGGTCGAGTAGCGTGGAGCCTGAAGTACTACAAAAATTCTAGCCAATTCACTAAAAGTCAAAATGGACTTTGGTGGGAGACGAGTGAACCACATAGAGACAACTTCATCTTAAAAGACGGGGAAACACCTATACCAAACTATATCCTTCATCCTAGCACCATCCTTATGCCATTCATACTTAAATACATACTGCTTGGGATTAGTCATCCCATTGTACGATGGCATCAAGGGCATTATAAATTTCCTATAATATTTCTCCCACAAAATGTTCTTTGTGAACGTAGTGTTGCTAGGTGTAGAACCCCAATCTTTGTTCTTCCTCCATCGATTTTCTTTTATCAAATGCATTATCATATCCATGATATGCTCCTTATTGGCTTGGTGATCTAGAAAATGACCATCAGAAGCAACGTCGGGTACTTGACTCCGCAAATTGTCTCGGTTTGCTCGATAACGTCTAGGCTCTCCTATCTTTGGGAGAGCCACTTCTCCAGATCTTCTTTACTATCTGGTTGGCTCTATGGCTGTCGTTTAAGCATCTTTATCTAGTGCCCAATCATTTGGTCCAGCATTATTGCCAGATCCTAAAAATCGTCCTCGCTATTAGACAAATTGATGGCATTGGGACGTAGCCCCAGTAACTCTCCAAATTCATGTCGGTACTGACATGATTCAGGTCGGTACTGACCTTATTCTGGTCAATACTGAGATGAATTACTCTGTCCAAACCTTGAACAATTCCTCTATTGCTCTTCCCTGATGTTCCAACAGCTTTTCACTTTATCTTTTGATGCCTGACTCCCTTGTTCCGATCAAATGAACATGAACTTTCTCGTTCGGAACCTGACGGTAATGCATCTCTATGATTTCTCCTCTACCTTTGGAACTATTGGCTCAACAAGGCAATGCTTGTGTCCAACTTCTCAATGAGTGCCTTCTAGCTATCCTTCATTCTTCGATTTAGCATTATCATCATCCCATCGAACTCGACTCACGACACCATCTCTTAAGAGGAAAATGGTCCTAGCAAAGCAACTAGTGGTTTGTTAGTCTTCCCATTATGGTGAGAATCTTGGTCTTCTCCACCAGCTAAAACTCCTGATTTACCAGATCTCCTAGAGGCCATTAGTTTAGCAATCAATTATCCAAATCAACAATAAGAAGCTCTTGATCTAAATTCCATATATAATAAACTAGAATATAAGCACAATCTACTCCTAAGAAGCTCCATTCTTAGTGAAAGCACCAAAAAGTGTCACAACCCCCAAATTCGATAAGAATGAGTAGATCTAGTAGAAATCAACTAGCAAGTAATGAAAGCACATGGATTTTATAGTGGTTCAGCATATTCTATGGTCTAGGTCCGCATTAATCTTATTTAGAATGGTTTTGTCACAAGTACATGATCTTTTTCGATTAGAACAGATCTAACAGCCCTTAGGTGATAAAACTTGAGTAGAGTTAAGAGATGAAGAGTGTGGCTAAAAATCCTCTTATTATATTTCTAGGCTTGTTATTTATAGGAGAATCGCCCACTAAAGTTGCCGGATCACAAAAATAAGGTAATATTCTAGATCCGAGAAAGTATAAGGGAAGATAAAGTCCCTTATCCTAAAATCACGTTGATACCGGCATGGATCATATCGTTATCGATATGATTTGCTTAGTGCAAACCACGTGGTTCTCCCATACTACATCTTGCATCTTTAATTCTTCAAGCTACGATCACTTTTTCCTAGTAATTTTGTTTGATGCTAAGATGATCTGACTCATCTGGTACTTGTCCTTTGTGCATATGATATCCGACTTTTCAACCAAGTGTCTATCGATTGGATCTGGACGTCAGGATGAAGACATAATAGTTCAAGGACTTGGAGATATGCTTGGAAGGACTATGGAATATGCTTCAAAAGTTAGAGTATAAAATGGACTAAGGAAAGAAATCGGCACCAACCTCTTTTTATGCTTCATGGTGGATGTTGGAGCCATGGTCATTTGCTAAATGGTAAAAGTGATCGTCTTAGGGTGCATTTTTGAAGGAGTAGGTGAACAACTCCAAGGACGCTATGTAGAAAAGAAGATAAGTACTAGAGATATCATAACCTCTTAGAAACAACATAATTTCTAAGGAAAAGTGCTCGAAGCTCGATGGATGGAAGATAAAAGACCGAAGGAAGGTGGCACACTTTGCCATTAAAAAATCAAATCAATACCAATCACTTATGATCGGCACCAAGCTTATTTCCTGAATTTGGAGACTCTATCTTCCTCTCTTGAATTCTTGGATTTGACGTTAGACTTAGTATATCGAGATTCGACGATTTTGTTGGATGATTTCCCCATAAATACAAGGCTTAAAGCATTTTGAAAAGGACTTTTGGCACCTTCTTTCTTCATCTTCCTTCTTTACTCGAACCTAGTCACTAAGGAAGCTATTTTTTTCTCTTCTAGGCTATTAGATTAGTAAAACCTTTGTACTTGTGACTATAACCCATAAGCAGTAACATTACAGTGGATGCAGACCTAAGATTTGCTAAACCACCATAAAATTTCTCTGTATTCTTACTTTTATTTGCTAGATCTTTTTATTTCAATTTGTTTTTGGGTGTTGTGCTATTTTTCGGCTCAACATTTTGGCGCTTTCACTGATAAAGGAATTTCTCAAGCATAGATCTAGCTATCTATTGTTGATTGAAGTGGCAAGAGTTTAGATCCATAAGGTTTTCATCAAAGGATTTAAAGGGATTTCAGGTTGGAATCAATGGCATCATCAAGAAAGACCGGTAGATCTAGAGAGGTAGCTGGTGGAGATGAAGGAGTTTATCATCATACTAAAGTTAGCAAAGAGCCGGCAGCAGCGTTACCAAGACCATCTTCCCCTTAGGAGTTGGTCACAAATGAGAAGTTTACCGCGAAGCTGAATTAGAAGATAGTAGATAGTTGAAGGCTCTATTAAAGAAGTTGGATGCTAGCATAACCTTACCGACCCAACAGTCATAGAGGATCAAGAGGAACAGAATGGAGACATCACCCGCTGGATTTGAAAAGGAAAACTCATCTTCTTTTGGTTAAAACAAAAGGGATAAAAAGCAAAACAGAAGAAACCGATTATTGGAGCAGCAGAGAGAAGTGCTAGAGGAATTAGAAGTATCCCTGTCAAGGGAATTTAGATCGATACCGACTTGAATTTGAAGTCCCTGGAGGGGTAGGAAGTTGAGGTTGTCAATTTATCTAGCTCTGAGGATGATTTGTAGCATGCTAGTGGTGATGATGGTTTGGATGTTGAAGTTTGGGTTGGTGTCGAAGCTAAAACTACAGGATCTGTTGTAGATGCAGGAGCTTGTCTCGTCTACTACTATCCCTCTGATGATCGATGTTGGGTATTTTTCAATTTTCTTTATTACATTCTATTATATAGGCTCGCTCTAGTTCGATATTCTTGTGATTTCGAATGCTAGCTGGTGGAGATGGAGTCGAATCAATCGATGCAGAGGTCTAGTCGATGGAATAGATGGTTTCAGAGGTTCCACTGAGGCATCCAAATCCCTATCCCCATCCTCAGAAACGGGATATAGGTGCAAAGCCAATCAGAGAAGAAATGCATGAGTGTTTCTCTCGGAGACTGGAGAACCTTGATGTCAACGAGCAAATAAAGACTGTTTGTAGAGTCAACACTCAACGTCGTTCTTGATGGTCGTCCTTCAGAGTACTAGGCTAGTGAGGAACATTTAACAGATATGATCAAGTGGTTGATGGAGGAAAATATGTGGAGAAAGAATGAGGCTTGGGGTTCTACACCTAGTAGAACTCCATTCATGGAGAATATTCTAAGGAAGGAGTATCCCAGGAAGTTTATGATGCCTACAATATCATCGTATAACGGGACTACCGATACCAGCCATCATTTATTTAAGTACGGATGGCACATGGATGATGTCTGGGCAACAGATGCAATTCATTCCAGATGTTTTCCTATTTTTTGGATGAAGTTGTGTCAGTGTAGTTTACTCGGCACCTGCTGAAGAATATATCGATGTTTGAGGAATTAGCAAAGAAGCTTTTGGAGCAGTTTAGGCTCCACATTGTTTGTTGTCTTTGTTGAGCCTTTCTTAAGGACCTCAAGAGTCATTGAAGGTGTTCTTGAACATGTTCAATATGCAGTGAGGGAAGTTAATAATCTGAATGAGTGTATGGTATTGATGGCGTTGGTCCGAGGCATACATTCGGACATGGACTCTGGAAAATAGATAAGGATGATGCAACCAACAATTATGGAGAAGTTCCATTGGAAAACTAATCAATTCTTGCATTTGGTGGAAGAAAGTCAAGTTGTCAGAATGACTGGTCATGGACAGTTGAAGGAATTGGGGGTAAGGATGTTGCATATATTCAGTGACTCCCAGTTAGTGGTTTGCCAGGCGAAGAAGGAATTCCAAGCTAAGGGTGTGAGACTTGCCTCCTACTTGATGAAGACTTTGGTACTATTGGACGGTGTAGAGCATTACATGATTATGCACATCCCTAGAGAGGAGATTGCGAAGACTGATTCACTGGCAAAGTTAGCCAGCTCTAGAGATGCAAAACTATTAGGATTAGTTCTAGTGGAATTTTTTATGGCTCCAAGTATTAATCAGATGGATGTCGACTAGGTTATGGAGCCCGAGGAGGAGAAGGAGTCATGGATGACTCCAATCAAGGATTATGTTCTCAAAGGAACTCTCCCAATAGGAAATAACAAATGACAGAAACTCCTTCGTAAAGTACTGCGGTTTGTAATGAGAAGAGGAATGCATGCATTCTAGGAGAGGATTCTCAATCCCATGCTTCGGTTTGTAATCAAGGATGAGGCTAGGAAAATTATCATGGATGTCCATGAAGTTAGCTGTGGTGATCTCGTCGGGGTGCAGACATTGGCGAAGAAGATACTTCACTATGGATACTTCTAGCTAACAATAAACAATAATGTTGCATAATACAACAAACGGTAAGATCGATGCCACAGGTTTGCAATAATTCTGAGAGCCTCATCCATAGTGCTCATGCAAATGGTTAGCCCATGGTCATTTACGGTTTGGGGAATTAATATTTTTGGTGTGCTATTGATGTCGAAAGGATGAGCTGAATATGCTATCGTGGCATGGATTACTTTACAAAGTGGGTCGAAGCAGAACCACTTGCCACGATCATAATAAAAAAGGTGATCAACATTGTGACAGGGAATATTATCTGTAGATTAAAAGAACCTCAGAAGATTATAATGGATAATGGAACTCAGTTTAAAAGTATCGAGTTCAAGGATTTCTACAACTGGTACAAGATCGAGAAAAGCTTTTCGGTAGTAGCATACCTACAGGAAAACAGACAGGTAGAGGTGGTAAATAAAATGAAGTCCATCTTAAAGAAATGGTTAACTATAGGAATATGCAACTGGGTTGATGAGCTTTCACTGGCATTGTGGGCTTATAAGATGACCCACAAGTCCGCAACTGGACATACTCTATTCGCTTTGGCCTACGGATCAGAGGCTATGATCCCAATTGAACTAGAAGCCCCTTCTTACCAAAAAAGGCATTATGACCCCAAGGTCGATAAGAAAAGGCATTATGATGCTATTCGAATTGGGAAGGTCCTTATGCGATCGAACAGAAGCTTGGAGACGAAACTTTCAAGCTAGCTACCCTTAATGGAATCCGAATTACACGAGCATGAACCAGCGACTTGTTACGATCCTATTTTACCTTGTTTTATTTTGTTTATTTTCAACAAATAAGCCACCCAAGGATTTTGATGGCAATGTAATAAGGCAAGACTTGCATGTTTTTTGTTTATCAATAAAAGTTAGCTTCTTGAAAAACTGCAACCCTGCTCTAGTAAGCAAAACCCTATACCATCGGATTAGCAGTGCAATCTGGCCCGGAGATAGGTACCAACTCCTTTAGTCTAGGATCTGGATAAGGGAGTATAATCATAATGGTCAATCGGATAATTCGACTCTATCCCTTCAGTATTGATTATTGGCCGGAAATAGGCAAGGTCTAAGGAATGTATGGAGTTAGGTAGCTAACAGCGCCAGATCTAGAGATAAAAACTAGTGCGCGGGTGGAAATTCTATGACCAAGCTTGTGGCCTCGTAGGATATGCTAGGCCAAGCATAAGCAAGGACAGCTAATGGATACTCTCAATTAACATCCATAGATAGGTGAGACCGAGAAAAGATGCCAGGGATAGGCATCCAAAGCACTAGTTCATGTATATAAGAATTGATGCATGGCCCGAATTTTCATAACCACGCTTTCAACCCAACAGGACGTGCTCGGCCACAGATAAGCGAGGTTTGTTAACGGATTCTTTCAGTCAATGCCCAAAGATAGGCGAGATCGAAAATGAGTACTTGGAAATAAGTACCGCGGTATGCTAAAAAATGAGCACTCGAAAATAGGTTCATGGATAATTTGGCCTACGCTATTAACTTTCGACCGATGCTCGAAGGCAGGCCAGGTCATGGAATGATGCCTAGGGTCTAGCATCTAGAATGCCGAGTCCTGAAGATAGGACTCGATAGGTAATGGAATTACAAAAGGTAAGAACATGCTCACAGCCTAGGATAATATGATTGGCCAAGGTTGAGTAGTGGAATTCTACGGACCATATCGATGTCGCTCAATTATTGGCGAGACCAGGACATCAGGATATGAAAGGCCAATCCGCTGCTCCTCTAAAATAAGGAACAATACAAAAATTATTTTATTTGTAACTTGTTAATAGTCGGGGAAAACTTGATCCGGAATAAATAGGAATAACTGCAGAGGCGGTAGAATAATAGTTTTATTCAGCCAAACAAAAACTGTTGGCTATAATAAAACAGAGCTGAATAATGGAATACAACTAAGGCAATTGCTGGAATTTACTTATGTGATAACTTGCACCTCCTGACACATCGATCCAATGCCAAGGGTGACTTTAGGACTCGTATCGGTGCTGAGAGTACGAGCTGCCAGGATTTTTATAACATTATAGAGACTAAGAAAATAAGAGTAAAGTCTAAGGCATTCTACCCTTTCAGATCTCATAGCAGAAAGAATAAAAATATAAGTACTAAACATAGATATTTTAGGAAAACAATCTCTAAAACACTAAATTCATATACACTGTTTCCAAAGTACAATATAAGTTTAATGTACATTTAATATAGTAACTACAAGAGTGATAAAGAGGAATAGTGGAACTACAATGCTTAGCTCCTTTCTCCATGCTCTATGCCAAATCAACTGATGTCCCGTGGCGGGGAAAAAGAAAGGAAAGGAGTAGGTCAAACAAAAGTCTGGTGAACGAGTACATCATTAATATATGGTGATCATATGCATTTGACTTCAGTAATACTCCATATGTCCTGGAATGTCATATAAGTGTGTGTGAATTATTCATCCCATTTTCCTAAGGGGTTTAGTTCAATATACACCTACGCTAACTACTTGTATAGGATCATACTAAGGGTCGAACAACTAATCGAACCTTAAGACCACTAATGATTGACTAATAGCTACCAAAACTATTCCACAATGGATTACCCCACCATTTCCAAATTACAACTACATGTACATATTCCAATATAGGTTTCCGTACAATTTCTACCATGAGACTAAGTTTCCCATAACTACGACTACACGAAACCTAGTTACACATTAAGGGGGAGCCCGTAATGTCGACTTACCGAAGTCTCTCATCTTCTACATCCATGTACAGCTCTCAATGGTAACGTAATGCCTCTTACTCCACGCATCAGGATCTAACAACAACACATCACGTTGCGTCACCCATGAATACCAAGGAACTCCTGTTGTGCCTGGGCACACACTTCATCAAGCATCATCACCAATGTTGCACATCCTTCCTAGAACCTCATATGAGTGCAATTTGTGATAAAATCGCCCCTAGTCGAATACCGACCACTATTGGATAAATAGGATTTACCTAGCCCCATAATGTCCTAGTATCGCCTCATGGGGAGCTAGCTTCCCCACTCCTAACATCCATATATACATATCGTATGTGTCTATATATATAAACTACTAATTATTTTATTTATAACCTGGGCCTTAGGCCGAGGTTCATATATCACCTAGAATATGCCAACCTATCGACCGTTTGCTCTTGGAGCAGTCGACTGCTTGTTGTTGACCGCTCTAGTGAGTGTGGCTAACTGATCGTTATTGTTTAATTAGAGTTGTTTGATTATCGTTAACTATATTTTATATTAATTATCATTGTTCTAGGGTTGCTTATAGTAAACCCTAAGTATCAATTTATAGTAAACCAATCTTTTTCACTTTAACTTTGTTCAAAACTCAAGATCTAATAAATATACTTAACATAGGTCTAACATAATTAGGTTACATCAATTTCATTAATCCCTTGGATTTATCAATTTTCTTAATTTAGAGGTTAATATTTATCAGATATGGATTAGAGAAGGGAATCATATTCATATTTCAACTATTTATTTCCAATTTTCATTAAACAATGTTTTTAATTCGTTAATTATTAGTTAATCAAGTTCATTCCTAAATTCCTATTATAATAGCTTATAATTTCACCATTTGGGAATTACAGTGATCCCAAATTTGCAATTATCAAAACGTCCTCTTTAAATTCAATTTACAAATTTACAATAAAACCAGTTTAACCTAGGGTTACTATTAACATCACAAGCTATGTCAATTCTTTGGTTACAGATTTATGCTAACAGATCTAGATTAGAGAAGGGGAATATCCAATTTAATTATATAATGCTTCCAATTTGATTTATAACAACCTAGATCAATAGGGTATACTAAAAAATTAACTGTATGTAAATCATCTTATTAACAATATACCCACTCACCTCAAATCCAAATTACCTCCTCCAAATTGTGCTTGGGATCTTCTTCATTTGCTAGCTCTCAGCTTGATTTCATTTCTTCAATCCCTCTATTTTAATTTCTATTTTATTTTTGAAGAATATTATGATTGGAGGAAGAAGTTTGAATTCGAAAAAATCTGGATGTACTGACCAAAATTTTGTAAATTAAGGTTTTCATTAAGGTTGCATTTATAGAGGGTTTAAACTAATATGAACCGTTGATCGATTCTGGAGAAATATTTATATAAATCCTGATCGCTAATCATATAATTCGCAGCCAAGAAAAATATACGATAAACTTTAAGCCTTTGGCCATTCAAAACCCTTGCCAATATAACTCGAACATTCGACTGCTATTGATTGGGGCTGTCGACCACTTACGGTCCACCAGTTCCAATCAATCTGTCGACCGATGGGTTTCGTTATTTATTAATATTTATTCCCATTTTCTTTATTTAATTAAATTCAACTATGAATTTTCAAACGTTTATAACTTTTCCATATTAGCTTCGATTTTAAAAAATATGAAAATTGTCTAGAAATCGATACGAGCGCAACGGTGCAAATTTAGTAGCCAGATTCAAACGATTTCAAACATTCAATTTTTTCCTATATTATATTTAAATTTAATTCTTTTATTAAATTTTCGCTTAAATTTTTTTTGAGGTGTTACATTCTCCTTCACCTAAAAGGATTTCATCCTCGAAATCTCCAAGGACATAAAAATGTAACTCATGTGTACATAAATCCATAACTATAATCATCTACTAATCCATCAACCACTGGCAACTATTGTCCTTTGTTATCCACCCTCCTGACCTGGCCATACTCGGATAGATTGTACAGGTCAAACTTAGAGTTATCAAGGCAGAAAGCCCTGAGAGATAGCCCAAAAGTCAAGGAACCAAACACAAACAAAGTCAAAAGGCCAATACGAGATCAACTCAAAGCAAGACAACATAGAATCACCCCAGTGATGGGTCGGTACTAACCCTACCTTATGAGTCGATACCGGCCCCTGTTTTCTTGCCCTACAAAGTCCAACTTCTGCCTACTAGTCCTACTTAATACCAATAGCTTGTTCCTAATGTTGTTTTGTTGGTTCAATGCAATTCTCCATTGATCTCTATGGACACATAAAGGTGCAACTCTGTTCATACACAACCCATTATTTGGACCTAGAAGCAAGCTAGTATTGGGGCAAACAATTATGGAATTACGAAGCTAACAACAAGGGGTGAAGACTTGAAGACATCCAATATAGCCATCTTAGAGATCAATACCGACCTATGGATCAGTATCAACCCTTACTTCCTGATGATGTGGCACCTGCTTTTGTGAGAGAATTGGTCTAAATCATGAATAATAGCTTGGAGATACTTTATGTGGGATATTAGACTCCCTACCTCTATAAATAGGAGGGTATGGCTCATTTTTTAGAATCTTTTGGCTCTAGTTCTTCCCTACTTTATATTCTTGTAATTCTAAAAATCTAAGTGTCGGAGTTGTACCATCCCCTAAGAACTTCTGCTTCAAAGTCAGATATAAGTAATAAAATCTCAAAGTAGACATAGGCCTTGCTTTGCTGAACCACTATAAACGATTGTGTCTTGATTATTTCTTATTTTCATTTACATTTCTTCATATTTTATTCTTTATATAAACTTCTGGGTGTTTGTGCCATTTCCGGTTCAAAATTTGTAGTACTTTCATTGAGAAACTTGATCAACTCAAGCTGCTTGGATCCATCATCTACTATTGGATTTCCTATATCCAAGAGATAGATCCAATTTATCTGCCTTTTAATTCTACAACTCAGATTTTCAAAGGTTTACTAGAAGTTGTCTATCATGGCCCCATCAAGAAGAGATTGTTATACCAATTCGAAAGTGACTACTAAAGCTGAGAATCAGAATCCTTGGCAAGGAGATGGAGTTATCCAACCAGTTCAAAAATTTTAGTACTTTCATTGAGAAACTTGAACCCAAGCTGCTTGGATCTATCATCTACTATAGGATTTCCTATATCCAAGAGATAGATCTAATTTCTCCGCCTTTTAATTCTACAACCCAGATTTTCAGTGGTCTACTAGAAGTTGTCTGTCATGGCCCCATCAAGAAGAGACTGTTCTACCAATTCTAAAGTGACTATTGAAGTTGAGAATCAAAATCCTTGGCAAGGAGATGGAGTTATCCAAACAACTTAACCAGAGACCTAGACTCTAACTGACGTCGTAACCAGAATGGAGATGGATAGGATGATGAAGCAGATGGAAGATAAAATCTAAGCTAGTCAGAATGAGATGAATCAAATGATGTAGCAAAGCTTGAGGTTGTTGAATAAGCTAACTCAAAATAGACGTAGAAGGAGTAGAAGGAATTCTTGTTCTTCATCTGAAAGTTCCTCATCATCGGAGCAGATATGGAGGGACAAGAAATAAAAGAAGACTCAGAATGCTGCTGAAACATCGTACTAGGGAGAAAGATGATCCCCAGACTCAAATTTAAGGATTGGTACCGACGTAAGATTAGGGGTCAGTACTGATCGGTACCGACCCCTCCAATGGTGCGCCCAAAGCCCATCCTTTGGAAGACGACACAGACTTGGCTTCAGGACATGCTGTTGTTGGTCACAATCTAGAGAATCATGATGCTATTGATGATATTGCCTATGCAAATCAAATAGGGGGACTGCTAGATGAATGGATCTCCCAAAGGCTAGAGAACCTAGGTATCGAAGTGAAACCGAGAGCATTCGCCAGGCCGAACACTTGGGTTTTACCACCATTCAACTGAACCTATTGACCCGGACAACTGGAGTATATGGTCAGGAGACTTGTTAGCAAAAATCATTCAGAAGCAACGATAAATGGGGTACCACTCCTAGTCGGAATCTTATAGAGAACACTCTATGCGGGAGATACCCTTGGAGATTCGCAATGCCAACAATGCCGTTGTATGGAGGAATGACGGATCCTAAATAGTAGTTGATGAGAAAAGAATGGCATATGGATTCAGCCAGAGCTTCCGATGCCGTGAAATGGTGCTATTTTTCGATTTTCTTAAAAGGAGTAGCTACAATGTGCTTCACTCGACTTCCGCCAAGGGCATATCACCTTTTGCTGAGTTATTGAAGAAGTTTACAGAACAATTCTATGTGCATACCGCATGTCTGAAGCATGTGATTTCTTTGTCAAACCTCTTCCAAGCCGAGGGAGAGTCACTGAAGGATTTCTTGAATCGATTCCATATAGCCATGACAGAAGTTACAAATCCCAAGGATGACATAGTGCTAATGGCATTGACTAAGGGAATTCATTCCGATATGGAGTTCAAGGAATGGTTGGAAAGGAAGCACCCATCGACAATGGATGCTTTCTATAGAAAAGTTAATGAGTACTTACGATTGGAGGAAGCGCGCAAACGTCCATAGAGGACTGGTGCTGGGAATTCGGACGAAGTGATACCAAGTAATGTTGCTATAAAATAGTCTAGGGGAAGCTCTGGGAATGTAGATGTGAATGTTGGTAACCAAAACAATAATTGAAAGTGAAATGATGATAGGGCTAAGAAAAAGAAGCTAGATAATATGAATCATATTAGGACTCCTAAGTATGGTAGCTATACGGAACTGAACAACTCGATAGGGAATATCTATCTAGCAACTCAAAACATTGAGCCGTATAGAAAGCCAGCTCCAAGAGAGTCGATTGAGAAGGAAAGAAATTCAAGCAAGTTTTGCAGATTCCATGAAACCCATGGTCACAATAACAACAAGTGCAAACACCTGCGGGATATGATTGAGGAGCGTATTTGCAAGAAAAATTTATGAAAGTATGTGAAAGCCTCGCAGGATGGCCGGCAAGGAAACTTTAACACCCCTGAGTCATTTTCCTAACAGGTGCAAGCCAACCTTGATGGTGATGAATTCAGGTAGCCGGAAAAATGAATGGTGATTAATACAATTATTTGTGGGCCACACCCAGCCGATAAGAGTCTTGCTGAAATGGATAGATATGTTGGTGCAATAAAACACGTAGAGAGCGATAGTTGCTTCTTATTGAAGATGGGACTCCAACAAAGCAATATAGAATGATGACTGATGATATTGTTTTTTGGAACAGAGATGCAGATGGAGTGGAAGCTCCTACGATTGAACCACTCGTGATCACAACCACAATTGGTCCTGCTATTATTCGTAAGGTGCTTGTTGACTGTGAGAGTTCAGTCCATATCTTATTTAAGAAGGTTTATGATCAAATGATGATAGAGGAAAAGGATTTGAAACCTTGTAAATATCGAATACAGGGGTTAAACAGGATGGCTACTGAGTCGATTGGATATGTAGAATTACCGATGGTACTTGGCGAGGGCGAACACAAGCGAGTAGGAGCCGTGCCTTTTTTGTGTTAAATATTAACTCATCTTACAATGCATTTCTAAGCCGACTGGCCCATGAAGATTTCAGAGCGGCTATAGCACCTTAGTGTTTGACTATTAAGTTTCCTACAGAGAATGACATAGGGATTATCCAAGGAGATTAGGTGACTGGCCATAAATGCTATGTCATCGAGCCAAAGGAGGCAAGGCGAAGGGAGAAAGGAAAAAAATGGAGGGTACCCTCTGCATTAAGGATTTGGATGCATAGCCACTACAGCCTAAGCCTCGGCTTAGGTAGCTTAGTCGGTTCCACGATGGCACTGATCGATGTAAGGAGCTAGAAGGTAGCAAAGAAACTCCCCTCAAGTTGACGATAGCTATTCTGGTTATCCAGGATGATCAAATCGGATCCTAAATGTCGAGTCGCAGCTTGGTGCAAGAGCAATGAAGGAGTCGGTTAGTTTTCTCCAGAAAAACCTGGATGTGTTTGCCTAGACACACCCGTATATGTGTGGGATCTCGTTGGAGATTGCGAGTCATGCATAAAATATAAATCCCAAATGCGTTCATCTTAAGCAGAAACCTCCCAGCCTAGGTCTGGAGATATCCATTACACTCAAAGAAGAAGTGGATAAGTCGAAGACAACGGCTTCATCCGTTACGCTTTATACTTGGAGTAGTTAACTAATCCAGTCTTGGTGAGGAAAGCGAATGGGAAGTGGAGGACATGCATCGACTATTCTAATTTGAATAAGGCATACACAAAAAAGATAGCTTCTTCACCGCCCTAGACTGTATTGCTATTTGGTCATGCCCTTTGGATTAAAGAATGCAGGAGCAACTAACCAAAGGCTCGTAAATCGTATGTTCAAAGATCAGATCGAACATTCGATGGAAGTCTATATGGATGACATGCTTGTGAAGTTACGGCGTTCGGCAAACTACATTGATGATCTGGTAAAAATGTTTTGCATCTCCGAAAATATGGAATCAAACTTAATCCCTTGAAATGCTCTTTTGGCATTGCTTTAGGGAAATTCTTGAGCTTTATTGTAAACTCTTGTAGGATTGAAGACAACCCAGAGAAGATCGAGGCACTGAGAAAAATTGAAGCCCCAAAGTTGATCAAGGAGGTTCAAAGCTTAAATGGGAAGGTCGCTGCCCTAAGTTGATTCATTTCTGGAGCCACAGATAATGCATCTATTTCTTCAAGGTTATTAAGAAGGGAAAAAGGAACTTCGAATGGAATCGTGAGTGTAAAGATGCATTCCATGTTCGGTGGATCACTTAGAGAGACCCCACATCATTTCTAAGCGGTGGATGACGAGGACTTGTTTGTATACTTTGCGGTGTCAACGCATGCTTTTAGTACCGCACTTGTACGTGAGGAATCTTGCATCCAGTGACCAGTTTATTACGTCATTAAGCGGTTGGTAGGCACATAATGAAACTACCCGAAGTTGGAAAAGCTCGCATTCTTATTTTTGATCGCTTTGAGAAAGCTCCGCCCTTATTTCCAGGCTCATCCAATCAAAGTTCTTACCGACCAGCCTCTCCGACAAGTCTTGCAGCGACCTGAGACTTTAAAAGGCTGTTGAAATGGAACATTGAGTTGAGCTAATACGACATAACTTATCACCCTCAGAGAGCAATCCAAGGGCAGGCTTAGGCAGATTTTATAGCTGAATTCACTGCACGAGATAATCCTCCGGAGAGTAGTGGTCAGAAAGATACTAGATGGAAGATGTACACGGATGGTGCATCTAATGAACGGTGTTTCGGTGCTGGAGTTGTACTTGTCACTCCCAAAGAACACCCGATCTATTATGCCTTGAAGCTCGACTTTCTGACAACAAACAATGAAGTTGAATATGAGGCCTAGATTGCAGGACTCAAAGTCACAAAGAACTGGGAATAAAGACTTTGCACATTTTCTACGATTCCTAACTGGTGGTTTGCCAAGTTCAGAAAGAAATTCAAGCAAAAGGAGCAAGATTAGCTCCTTATCTAAACTAGGTCCTTGAGTTGCTCGGTGACATCGAATATTACACAATCACTCATATTCCTAGAGAGGAGAATAAGAAGGCCTATTCACTGGCTGAATTGGACAGTTCCTAAGTTGCACAACTCATGGGCTTGGTTTTGGTTGAAGTACTATCAACTTCGAGCATCAACTAGATGGATGTCGATTAGATCTTGGAAACCAAGCCTGAAAGGAAGTCATGGATAACTCCGATTCGGGATTATTTGCAAAAGAGGAATCTTCTGTAGAGAAGGAATAAATGACGAAAGCTCCTTCGACAACCTTCAAGTATATCATGTAGGAAGGAGTACTGTACACCATGGATTTCTCTATCCCAATGCTTTGGTGTGTCGCTCACGACGGGGCCAAGCGAGCCCTAAAAGAGGTTCATGAAGGGGCCTATGGCGACCACACTGGAGGGCAAACCCTAGCGAAGAAGATCCTCCGCTCTGGATACTTCTGGTCAACTGTCAACCAAGATGCAGCTGGTTACACTCGAAAGTGTGACAAGTGCCAGAGATTTGCTAAAATATCGAGAGCCCCACCGATGAAGATTACTCAAATGGTCTGTCCTTGGCTATTTTCAGTTTGGGGGATTGATATCATCATTGTGTTGCCGATATCTAAAGGTGGCGTGAAGTACACCATCATCGCAGTTGACTACTTCACCAAATGACCCGAGAAGAGCCATTGGCCAAGATCACCATAAAGAAAGTAATCAACTTAGTTGTTCGGAATGTCATCTGTCATTTTGGAGTTCCATAGGCAATCGTTACCGATAGTGGGACCCAATTTGACAGTACTGAGTTCGAAGATTTCTACCGTCGGCTTCAAATAGAGAAGAGAGTTGCTACGGTGGCACATCCTTAGGTGAATGGACAAGTTGATGCTATAAATAAGATTATTAAGTCCATTCTTAAGAAGCGGTTGGAAAAGGCCGAAAGCAAGTGGGTCGATGAACTTCCGTAGTACTATTGCCTTATCGAATAACTCACAAGTCTGTGATTGATCACTCTTCATTCGCCTTAGCCTACGAGTCGGAGGCTATGATTTCGGTAGAACCGGATGTTCTTTCTTATCAAATAATTCACTATAGTCCATGGACTAATGAGCAACTCATGCTAGAGTCTCTTTATATAATCGATGAGAAGCGTGCCCAAGCCGAGTTGAGGGCAGCTGCACACTAACACTAATTCACATGATATTACAACACTAATGTCAAGAATCATACCTTCGTAGTTGGCAGCCTAGTTCTCAAATGAATCTTCCCTAACCCTGGAAACTTGGGCCAGACCTGGCACTAGTACACAATACACCTATTGCTTCACCTCATTTGCTTCGGTTGCAATAACAACCAAAGAAAATAGTATCATTTGCTTCGGTTGTTCATTGAGAACTGAAGCAATTAGTGTAGGCAAAACAACAAAAAGCAAAAACAGCTATTTGCTTCGGTTGTTTCAAACAGTCGAAGCAAATGAGTCGAAGCATATTGTACTATTTAAGCATATAGTACTATTTGCTTCGGTGGTCCACTAACAACCGAAGCAATTGGTATAGGAAAAATAGCAAAAATTAAAAGATGTTATTTGCTTCGGTTGTTTAAAACAACCGAAGCAAATAAGCCTAATTCCCGCACTTTTTAGCTCCCTAATTCCTACACTTTTTATTCCCCTCCGACACTTTTTTTACCTTTTGAGTTTCCCCCCTTGATGTGCCTCCACCCTATTTCGATGTTTTCAAAAAAAGAAAAATCCCTTCCTTAACCTTTTCAATACATCAATTCGCTCTTAGATAAAGAAAAAACTCGACCTTCCCAACTTCTGCCGTCGAGATTTTTGGCAGTTCAACGACGTCGCTCTTTTCCAGTCATTTCAAAGTTTGATCTTCTCCAGCCATCGAGATCGATTTGATCTTTTCCTGAGGTCATTCCAACATTTGATTTACATTCTACGATCGTTTGCACCTTTTGTGTTGGTACTAGATCTGTAGACCTATTTTTTTATATTTTTTTTATAGTAGTGCCCTCATATTTGCGATTGAGTTTGCGGTTGATTTTTCTTTAGTGTTTGGGATTGAGTTTTGTTTATTGGTTATCATTCTTTTTTCTTCTAAAAAAGGAAAAAATGATAGTATTTGAATAATGAATATTGAAAGTCTACGGGGTGGATCGTGTAGTGTATATACAAGTATATGTGACAAAATATATGATGTAACTAAAATAATATTAATCTGAGTAAATATAGAATAAGCACACCAGGATTTTATACTGGTTTGGACCTCCCGTCCTATGTCCAGTCCCGAAGCACCCCTTCGAAATTTGACTATCAAAAACCCTCGCTTCGCCTGGAGGAATAGGCTTGGTTACAATGAGTAGTTCTTATCAAATGTGTGTTCTAGTATAACACGGATGTTGACTAATTAGTACAATTGCTTCCAATATATCTCTAAAGAATATTGTCTATGAAGAACTGAGTATATGTAAGAGTGAATACAAGTAAAGATTGCTAGAGTGCAGAGCTCAAGAATAGAGTGTAGAATTAGAAAGCGTAAGTATGTAAGGTTAGTACTTTCTCTTGATTCTTGATGCTATATATAGTTGTAGATAGGTATCTTGACTAGTTACTGTTAACCCGCCTTTTGGAAAGGCTGTAGGCAGGCGGATTTAACTAAGTCGATTTCTCAGTTATCAAGGATGGATTTGGTAGGTTTGAGTCGACTGGATGGATAGGTAACGCAGCACGTTTGGAAGTCGTTCGGCATGGAAGTCGCACCATGGAAGTCGCTCGGCATGGAAGTCGCTCGGCATGGAAGTCGCTCGGCATGGAAGTCGCTCGACATGGAAGTCGTTCGGCATGGAAGTCGCTCAGCATGGAAGTCGTTCGACATGGAAGTTGCTCGGCATGGAAGTCGCTGCAGGAAGTCGGCTTAACAGGATGTCGCTTAACAGGAAGTCGCTCCGCACAGGAAGTCGCTCGGCATCGCACCCTGCTTGGCATCGCACCTCGCTCGGCATTGTACCTCGCTCGACATCGTACCTCGCTCGGCATCGTACCTCGCTCGGCATCGTACCTCGCTCGGCATCGTACCTCGCTCGGCATTGGACGTCGCTCGGCATTGGACGTCGCTCGGCATTGGACGTTGCTCGGCATTGAACGTCGCTCGACATCGTGATGAGGTGAGGATGGCTCGGCATTATGACTCGGCAAAGTGGATCGACATTGGCTATATGGTGACATGGTTCGGCACTAGCTTTGCTCCGAGTTCTGGACTAGTCTGCTTCGAGTTTCGGATAGGCTCGCTCCGAGTCAATACCCGGGGAACTTCTGTTCGGCATGTCAACTGCTCAGGGTCGGTCAGCATGATGAAGTAGGGTTCGGCTATGGCCTTAGTGGGCCCAAACTACTCAGGAGGCCCAACAACCTGGTTTTGTCTATAAATACAACATGTGGGTCTCCAAATGGGGGATCTTGGGGACTACTCTCTTACTTTCTCTTTTCTAAGGCTAAGACAACTCTGCCATTTTGTAACTGTAATCGGTTATTACAGCAATAAAAAGGAAACTTCTGGAGTGGACGTAGGTCGGAGTTAGCCGAACCACTATAAAATCTGTTGTTCTTCACTGCTTTCATTTTAATTTTTACTGTTCTTCACATTATTACTCTCTACATATATTCTATCTGTGAGCCGTGACTATGATTTGGTGCTTTCGCTTGGATTTGGGTGTTAGTGACCAATTTTGGCGCTAACATTTTGGTACTTTCACTGAGAACGTAAGCACTCGGGAATTTTGGAGTTAGGAACTTGGATCCTAGAAAGCAATGGCTAGACCACCAACAAGGAAGCAAGCAACGGAAAGGAGCAATCAGGAAGGGAGTCAAGCGGCCTCTTCTGGTGTTGGAGAGGATCATGTATCCATCTACATAACTCGGGACGAGATGCAGGTGATGATGAATTCTATGCAGGAGCAGATGATGAAATGGCAAAAGGAGATGATGCAGGCTCTTCTTAGGCAATTTGGACAACCAGGAACTACAGGTGCTCGAGTTCTTGGAACTGCTCCAAGGAAACTCAACCAGTGGACAGATGGAGTGATTCAGTAGGGGGCAGCTCCCAATCAACAAACAGCTAACAATCTAGATGGACCTAGACTCGGGGGCACACCACCAGGTGATGCTGGACCAGTTCATGGAGGGATAGAGGATGACGCTACGAGGCCTGACGTTGATATGAATATAGGAGTACGTGATGAGGAATATGTGCCAGAATTTCCTCGGGGACTTGGGGGGCAGTCTGGAAACATGGATAGGGGCAACCCTTGGTTAGAAACACTGGATTGGCTGACATTATCAAGCAGACTATTCGCGGAGGACTGACAAAAAGGGATTCAAAGGGAGTTAACAAAAGTCCGTTTACCCGGAACATCAGGACAACTAGGAATCCACCCGATTTCAAACTACCCACTCTGGAAGTATACAACGGGAAGACGGATCCCACCGACCACTTGATGAGGTACACTAGGCATATGGAAGTGCTAGGGGCAACGGAGGAGGTTATGGCCCGATGTTTCCCCCTGTACTTGACTGATATTGCTGCTATGTGGTTCAGACAGCTGGAGGATGGATCCATTGGAACATGGACAGAACTGGTGGAAAAGTTCTTAAGTCAGTTTCGAGTTCACATAAAATGGCCAAAGAACATGATGACGCTAATGTCAGTCAAACAGATGGCGGATGAATCACTTAGGACATTCTTAACTAGATTTAAAGCAGCAGTTACTTCGGTGGATCGGCCGGATCCATCAATGGTTCTGATGGCTGGGGTATCAGGAGTAAGAGATAATTCGGATTTCAAAGTATCGTTGATACGGGACCCACCGTTGGATCTTGGGGAATTCTTTCATGAAGCTGAGAGATTTATTCGACAAGAAGAGGATGCATGTTTGGACATGAGGTCAAAGGAAGTAAACATGACTAAGGATGGAGGACTACCCGGCGGAAGTTCGGGTGGGGGCAAGGATAAAGGGAAAAGGAAGCGCTAGGGAGAACCAAAGTTCTCCACTTACATAGGATTGAACGCAACGTTGGAGCGGATTTTCTTGGATACTCGAGATCGCCTTCCGTATCGAAGGCCGGCGAGGAGGGAGCCCTCAGAACGAGAAAGGGCATCAGGAAGGCACTGTCTTTTTCATGACCTAGACAGGCATGATACTAACAGCTGCCGGCATTTGAAGGACATAATCGAGGAGCATATAAGGAATGGTCAGTTGCGACAATATGTCGGAACTCGGATTGCGGCGGTGGAACAGGAGCAGCCACCGCCTACCTTGAACGACGAGGGCATAAGGCCCAGGAATGCTGGCCGATTGGTCATCAACTAATCTTGATGGTTTGGAAGAAGTAACAAACTCTGGGCAAACGGTTAAATCACTTACTCATGTACGGGGTCGGAGATAACCCTCAGGCATGCTCTGAGATGATGGCTTACCGAGACGCCCTGGTTTGTGAAATTTGTTTCTTCCTTTGACTTGGACCTTTGCTTTTTCTGGTTTGGTTTTGGAGTTTGGTTTGAACTCCCTGTTTTGCTCATTTTCTGGTTTGGATTCGGGTTTGAATGTTCATTTTTTGGTTTGGATTTTTGATATGGATTTCTGGTTTTCTGGTTGAATTTGGATTTTGGCTGAAAGGTCATCGAGCATGGACTATGCACGGTAAGGGTCCGGAGAGACCGGAATTCGGCCTAGGACTTAGGCCCCATATTGTCTCCTATGCAGGTCGTCGAGTATGGACTATGCTCGGCAAGGGTTCGGAGCGACCAGGATTCGGCTTAGGACTTAAGCCATGGCATTATTTGACGTTTAGGGACACTGAACCAGGAACACCATGGAATTACTTAACATAGGTCATCAAGTGTGGATTGCGCTTGGCAAGAACCCAGAGAGGTTATAGATTTGGATATTGGCTATGAACAGCTACGGATTTGGACATCGACCCGGAGAGGTCATGGACGTGGTTATTGGTCGTTGGATATGGATGGATTTGAACTCAGTTGTCGAGTTCAGATGGATATGGATTTGGCTAAGGATTTGGTTGCTGGATTCGAAATTGGATATCGACTCAGAGTAGGCGTAGATTCAGATAAGGATACGGTGATGGTACTTGGATAAAATGGATTGGATTATGAATCGAAAAGTATGGATGTGGATAACATACGTACTTCGGATATCGGATTTGAGGCTATTCAAAACACACCTTCCAATAACAAGGCATGTTTTGGGGGGCAAAGTGTTAACCCGCCTTTTAGCAAGGCTGTAGCAGGCGGATTTAACTAAGTCGATTTCTCAGTTATCAAGGATGGATTGTGGTAGGTTTGAGTTGACTGGATGGATAGGTAACGCAGCACGTTTGGAAGTCGTTAGGCATGGAAGTCGCACCATGGAAGTCGCTCGGCATGGAAGTCGCTTGGCATGGAAGTCGGCTTAACAGGAAGTCACTTAACAGGAAGTCGCTCGGCACAGGAAGTCGCTCGACATCACACCCCGCTCGGCATCGCACCTTGCTCGGCATCGCACCTTGCTCGGCATCGTACCTCGCTCGGCATCGTACCTCGCTCGGCATCGTACCTCGCTCGGCATTTAACGTCACTCGGCAATGAACGCCGCTCGGCATTGAACGCCGCTCGGCATTGAACGTCGCTCGGCATCGTGATGAGGTGAGGATGGCTCGACATTATGACTCGGCAAAGTGGATCGGCATTGGCTATATGGTGACATGGTTCGGAACTAGCTTTGCTCCGAGTTCTGGACTAGTCTGCTTCGAGTTTCGGATAGGCTCACTTCGAGTCAATACTCGGGGAACTTACGTTCGGCATGTCAACTGATCAGGGTCGGTCGGCATGATGAAGTAGGGTTCGGCTATGGCCTTGGTGGGCCCAAACTACTCAGGAGGCCCAACAACCTGGTTTTGCCTATAAATACAGCATGTCGGTCTCCAGATGGGGGATCTTGGGGACTACTCTCTTACTTTCTCTTTTCTAAGGCTAAGGCAACTCTGCCATTTTGTAACTGTAATTGGTTATTACAGCAATAAAAAGGAAACTTCTGGAGTGGACGTAGGCCGGGGTTAGCCGAACCACTATAAAATCTGTTGTTCTTCGCTGCTTTCTTTTTAATTTTTACCGTTCTTCACATTATAACTCTCTACATATATTCTATCTGTGAGCTGTGACTGTGACTTGGTGCTTTCGCTTGGATTTGGGTGTTAGTGACCAATTTTGGCGCTAACAGTTACGTCCATTAACGAATGTTCTTCAGTTGCTTCTGTTGGTGATGAAGAGTTGCAGCGAAGGGAAGCGGAGATGTTCATTCGAATGTGGCAGTTGAAGTCCATTTTTGAAATTCGAGTTTGAAATCAGACGTCTAGGATATATTTCAAACGTCTGATACTATATATATTTTTGAATATAGTAGAAGATTGGATGTTTGAGTGCTATTACCAAATGTCTGGTTTTGCCTGACTGTTGTTTTAGAGAACTGATTCAGACGTTTGGCTTGTGCACCCAGACGTCTGATATTGTGCATATCATTTTTTGTGCACTTTTTCCTTTGCTTCTTTGTACCTATCGACTTGTAGTCTCTTGTAGTGTCCTTTGAGCCTCGTTCTTGTATTTATAGTGATGTTGTTCTATCAAGTACCTGTATATATAAAAATATATGTATATTCGATTTCCATTGTATAGTTGTTATCATCGAAACCATAGATTGAATTTCCTAACATTCTCCCCCTTTTTGATGATGACAACTATTCAATGTACTTAGATATATTTTTATAAATCTCCCCCTGAATATTTACTTTCCATTATTTCTCCCCCTTTGGCATTATCAAAAAGTGTTAATATCTTTTTAACTTAGATAACATGTTCGTAATATGAAATATTTACCAACTGTAGGAAGGTTATATCAATATAAACAGAAATAACAGACCAAAAAGCACATTTCATTAAACAAATTGATTGATTACATGCATAGATTTTTTTATTATTACAATACAAAAGATGGAATCCTAAAAGCTAAGGATCTTTTGGGGAAGCTTTAGCTTGATCATCTCCTTTATCTTCATTCTTGGAAGAGCTAGCTTGTTTTTTTGGGGATGTCGCTCAAAAAGTTTAGAGTGTTTTGAAGGAGGAGGAGAAGGCGTTGGAGTTGGCCAATCTTCCGAAGGTGGTATAGGCCCATGGACTCGTTGTAGAACCTCTTTAAGAATAGATAACGTAGTTGAAAGCGATGCTTCAACTGTTGCTATGTGAGAAGCAAATGTTGTTTCGAAGCTATCGATACGCTTAGCCAAATTTTTTTGATTCCTTAACAGAATGAATTGATTTTGGAGAGTTAAGTCGCGAATACTCTCACTTGGATTCATCTCAGTGCGGGTCTCCAAAATGTCATCTTGGCATGAATAATCAAAAGGCGTTGGAGGAGGAGGAGTATGCTCGCGATGTTGCTCTTCCTCTTGTGATTGTTCAGGTTGTTGTTGGGGTGGAGGGATAGCTTGGCTATCTTGTTGACGACGTTGCGTCCATTCTTCAAATGACATAAAATCCGGAGGATTTTCTGGTAAGTGCATTAGAGAGAAGAATTTTGTGGAGGCGTATTTAGGAGAAATCTCTTCAAAAGTTGATAAGTATGAGGGGATGTTGTGAGCTCGCAGAAGTCGCATGATGTAGGTAGGGTAGATGATGGATGGGCGTGATCGAGTCCAATAATGTTTGAGCTCATCAAAAATAAATTTTGCCCAATTAACCCTTGTTCCACTGAAGATAGCATATAGAGCCTTGTGTTCTAACTCTATGATTTGCTCACGGCTACCAAAGCGAGGAATGATTGTGTTGATAATCATTCTAGTGAGAAGTCTCGCCTTAGGTCCTAGTTATTTTGAAGCAAATCTAGGCATTTCATCTTCCCAAATTTGATGAGTGAAATTATGTCTTGGTTTGAGGCACATATATGGGATGTTGTACAAATTTTCTCCGGAGTCGGAACAACCCAGAGTTCAGCCTATAATCCCCGGTGTAAGTCTAATAGTGTTGCCGTAAACATTTGACCATAGCCAATTATCATCATTTTCGGTATTCCAAACGGCAGTGCTATCTAAATTAGCATAGAAAAGGAATATCGCAAGTTGGTCTATTTGGATATTATTTGAGTTGAAGGAAATCAACTGATGCATCCCCACGTTTTCGCATATCTCATCCAAATCGTACATAGGAAATTTAAGCAAATTATAAAAAGGACCTGTATGTAGCTTCTTCTTTTGAATGTCTTCATAGCTTTTGATTGAATGTGGTACGCGATTCATCCATCTCTCAATTTGATCATCAAAACATACTTGCGGGTTGGATGAAGTAGCTTGGTCTTGCTTTCGTTTAGAGATTTTAGGGTTTTTCGTTTTTGGTGCCACGAGAATCGAGCATGTTTGAAGGAGAAAGCGACTTGGAGAATTAGGGTATTGAATTTGCAGCAGAAACGAAATGAAAGTGAAAAAAAGTGTAAAAAAATAGACGTTATAAGGTTACTTAATAGTGTCGATTGAATTTCAGACGTCTGGAAAGTGAATCATACGTCTGATTTAACCTAGTATGAAGACAGTAAATATGTTTAGACGTCTGGTTATTGGTGGTAGACGTCTGAAATAGATAGAGTTGTAAAATTTCAAAGTCAGATAGTTTTATCAGACGTTTGGATGTAGAATCAGACGTCTGAAATTTGCCTTGTTGTTATTTTGAGAAGGCAGAAACTTTGTTCAAACGTCTGGGAACAATTTTTAGACGTCTGAAATAAACTGTTGTGTATTTTTATGAGGCAGACACTATTTTCAGACATCTGGTTGGTTACATCGGACGTCTGATATATGCACAATATTGAGAAATTGTGTGATACAAGTGTGTCAGACGCTGATGGCATGGTTCAGACGTCGGAAATATCTATTTTGTCTTAAAATAGCCTTATTTTTAAGGGTATTGCTTAATTTTCGAGAGATTGATTTTGGTGAAACATAATATTATTATTTGTGAAAAAGAATACAAATATAGTTAGATAAAAAATAATGAGAATAAGCAAATTTATTTAGATGAAGATGGAGCATTGCGATCTTCAAATATGCTATCCTTCCACGACTTGAGTGGAGACCAAATATTTTCACGTTCATTGGTTCTTGGAGAACCAAAGAATTGCCTAGGTGGAGGATCCCAAGGTGTTCGATAAGATGCAGAAGGATCCATAGGATTGCAAGGAATCGGAAGTGGTTCATGTACATCCTTCTTTCGTGAATTGCAAAATTTGATCGCTACTTGATCCAGAAAACTTAGTCGTCTTGCCGTGACTTTTTGTTCGAAGTATAGTTCTCGTTGTAACTCCATTTGTTTCTTTTGATAATGATGTATATCATCGATTTTCTCCTTGGTGTTAGGAGATCCAAATAGTGATCGTTTGGATCATTTTTTGTCGGGAGTGAATCCCGTGTGGTAGGAGGACCACTTATAGGTCGGTTTTTGACCTGGTGTAGGAGTAGGAAGTCGATGAGGGGTATCCGCTGAACTATCCGAGGTTGGTGTTGAAAAAGAGAGGTGAGAGTTGTCAGAAGACATGTTTTTGTTCTGCTTTTGTTTATTTTAAAATGAACCAATATAAAATCTGTATTTTATTTGTAACAGTAGGAGCTATTTATTCATGTTGTAAAAAGTTATAAATAGTTATTTTCAATAAACAAACATTCTAAAAAATTGTTGGTTAGTGTTACAAGATTTTGTATGTGCATTTAAACTTTTTTAACCAAAAATAGAATAAATAAAACTTAGAGTTAGCTGATAAGATCATTAAGAGAACATATTCCTAAATCGCGTCGTAGTTTAACAAACGTTTGTTCAATTAGTGGTTTTGTGAAAATATCTGCTATTTGATTCTCAATATTTACGTATTCTAATGTAATAATTCCTTTTTCTACATTGTCGCATAAAAAGTGATGTCGTATATCTATGTGTTTAGTACGTGAGTGATTTACAGGGTTTTTCGATAAATTTATTGCACTTGTATTATCGCAATATATTGGTGATTTATCGATAACTTTTCCGAAATCCTTAAGCGTTTGTTGCATGTATATAACTTGTGCATGTGCTAAGGCCGCTGAAATGTATTCGGCTTCACAAGTGGATAAAGAGACACAGTTTTGCTTTTTGCTAAACCATGAAACCAATGATTGTCCAATAAAATGACACGTTCCGCTAGTACTCTTACGATCTGTTTTACATCCACCGAAATCTGCGTCGCTATATGAAACAAGTTCAAATGATGATCCATTAGGGTAAAACAAACTGTAATCTCTAGTACTAGATAGATATCGTAAGATACGTTTAACAGCTCTTTGGTGAGACTCTTTTGGTTTTGCTTGAAATCGGGCACAAAGACATACGCTCATCATAATGTCGGGTCGACTAGCCGTCAAATATAGTAAGGAGCCAATCATACTACGATATACTTTTTCATCAAAATATTTTTCATTATCATCTTTTTCTAAGTGAACACTAGTACTCATTGGTGTTGGTTTGCTTGAAGTTTTATCCATTCCAAAGCGACATAAAAAATCATTACATTATTTTTCTTGATGTATAAAAATACCATTTTGAAGTTGTTTTATTTGTAAACCTAAAAGAAATTTAATTCACCCATGTGAGACATTTCAAATTCACTTTTCATAATATTTGAAAATTGAGAACAAAGATTTTCGTTAGTTGAACCAAAAATAATATCATCTACGTAAATTTGTACAACTAAGATGTCGTTATTTTCTCGTTTAATAAATAAAGTCGTACCTATTTTACCTATTTGAAAACCAGATGTAATTAAATGATTCTTAAGTCATTCGTATCAGGCACAATGGGCTTGCTTTAAACCATATAGGGCTTCGTGCAATTTAAAAACATGATCGGGGTATTTTTCATGAACAAATAATGGAGGTTGTTCAACATATACGTTTTCTTTAATAAAACCATTTAAAAAAGCACTTTTGACGTCCATTTGAAATAATTTAAAATTGTGATGACTTGCAAAAGCAAGTAATGTACATATGGCTTCGAGTCTTGCTACTGGGGCAAAAGTTTCGTCATAGTCGATACCTTCTTCTTGATTATACCCCTGAGCGACTAAACGTGCTTTATTCCTAACTATATTTCCGTTTTCATCTGCTTTGTTTTTAAATACCCATTTTGTTCCAATAACTGATTGATTTTCTAGTCTTGGTACTAATTCCCAAACATTATTACGTTCAAATTGATTTAATTCTTCTTGCATGGCTATTATCCAAAAATCATCGTTTGAAGCTTCTTTATAATTCTTTGGTTCAAAATTTGACACAAATGCAATATGACTTATTTGGTTAAGTTGATTTCTAGTTACTCTGGAATTAAGATCCCCGATAATATTATCTTTTGGATGGTCTTTTAGAATTCTAGGGGGCGACAATAGAGTATTATTTTGTGCATTTGTCTCATTATTAGATGAGTTTGTTGTATTTGTTATAGGAATAATTTCTTCATCGTCATTAGTATGATTGTTAAGGTAATTTTCATCAAATGAAACATGTATACTTTCTTTAATTATGTTAGTACGTTTATTAAAAATTCTATATGCCTTGCTACGATCCGAATCCAACAAAGATTCCTTCATCAGTCTTCGGGTCGAATTTTCCTAAATTATCTTTTGTATTTAATATAAAACATTTTGATCCAAATTTTTTAAAGTATGATACTTTAGGTTTTCTTCCAAAAACATTTTAAAGCAAGTATTATACTTTAGGTTTTCTTCCAAAAAAATTTTTAAAGCAAGTATGTTTAGTCATAGGTCGTATGGTTACTCGATTCAAAACATAACAAGCCGTAGCAATAGTTTCAACACAAAAATGTTTTGGTAAACCACTACTATTTAATAGTGTTCGTGTACATTCTTGTAACGTATAATTTTTTCTTTCTACTACACCATTTTGTTGTGGTGTGCAAGAAAAAGAAAAATTATGACTTATGCCCTTTTTATTACAAAAATTAGTAAAAAGATCATTTTCGAATTCTCCACCGTGATCACTTCGAATATTCTTAATTTTTAAATCCATTTGAGTTTTAATTTTTTTAGCAAAAATTTTAAACATACCAAAAGTGTCACTTTTATGCTTTAAAAATAAAGTCCATTTATATATTGAAAAATCATCAACTATTACGAAAACATATTTGTTGTGATTTATAGATCGAACTTGAGTTGGACCAAATAAATCTAAATGTAACAGTTCCAACGGTTGTTTTGTAGAAATATTATTTTTAGATTTAAAAGAGCTTTTCTTTAGTTTATCGATTTGACAAGCGTCACATAAATTTTCTACTTTATAATTTATTTTAGGTAAACCTCTAACTAGCTCATATTTTGCTAACTTATTAATATATTTAAAATTGATATGGCAGAATCGTTTATGCCATAACCATGGATCGTCATGTTTGGCGGTTAAACATAAGTTTGAATTTCAATTTATATTCATATTTAAGACATAAATATTTTTGTTTCTAAAACCCTCAAAGATAAGTTATTTGTTACTATCGAAAATATTACATCTATCTTTTTCAAAATTAATTTGAAATCCTTTATCGCATAATTAACTAATACTAAGTAGGTTGTGTTTTAAATTTTCTACTAACAGAACATTTGTAATAACAGGAGAGTTAGAAATACCAGAGTTGATGACTTCTCCGATGCCAACGACATATCCTTTTGAGTTATCTCCAAAAGTTACTGTTCCACCATCGATATATGTTATATTTGATAACATTTTTGCATTTCCGGTCATATGCTTGGAGCATCCACTATCAATTATCCATTTCTCCTTATTTTTATTTTGGGTACCTGCAAGATAAAGATGATTTAATTGGTACCCATATACTTTGTTAGGGCCCTAGATGTTAGGAGAAGTAGGTAGCCATACCCAAGAAGGTTTGGTACCTATATAAATATAATTTTTATTATAGACTACGTTATCTAGGAAATTATTAATATGTTTTTGTCTAATCAATTTATTATTTGTCTTAGGAATCCAAATTTTTATATTTTTGGTATTAGTATTAGACTTAGGTGACCTTTTAGTCTTTTGATAAATAAAACTATATTTCTTAATATTATTCCCTTTTTGTTTAGGAATATTTTTAAATCCTATTCCATTTCTATTTCCTGAAGGTTTTGAAGTTTTGATAAGATTTTCCAAATCTTGTTTTCCTTTATTAAATTTTGAAACATTATTTGTAATTTTATCTAATTTTTCTTTTAATTCAAAATTTTCAATTTTCAATGTTTCTATATTACTTTTCAAGTTGATATTTTCTTTTAACAAGATATCCTTTTCTAGTTTAACTTTTCCAAAATCGATATATATAGTCTCATATTCAACCAAACTACTTTTAACTTTTTCTTGAGAAATTCTAGTTCCTCCTCTAAAATAATTTTTTTCATCTTTTAACATTCCTATTTCAAGTTCCAATCGATTTATTTTAGCTATGTGTTCTTTATTCAATTTTTTAATTTGTCTAAATTTATCATCTAATTCCATGCTAAGCTCTAATAATTCATCATAGCTAAGTTCAGGACATACCTCATCAGTTTGTGCCATAAAACATACATTAGCTTGTTCTCCGTCACTATCGCTGTCACTGTTTGATGATGATGATGAAGAATATGAGTCATCCCATGTTACTTTGAAAGCTTTCTTCTTTTTGAAAATTTCAAATTTGTTCTTCTTTTTATCATTGTTGAGCTTGGGACAATCTTTCTTCATATGTCCAAATTGATCACATTCATAGCATTTGATTGATGTTTGATTTGTTGAGCTTGATTTTCCTCCTTTCTTAAATTTGGTCATTTTCCTAAACTTCTTGAATTTGTTGTAATTTTTGGCAATAAATACGATTTCCTCTTCGTCTAAGTAGGAGTCTTCATTTGTTGCTGGGAATGCTATGTTTTTCTTCTCCGAATTTTGTTCTTTTCTTGCCTGCAAATTAACTTCATATGACATTAAATTTCCTATAAATTCTTCAACTAAGAGAGTTGAGAGGTCATTAGCTTCTTCGATAGCTAATACTTTTCCTTTCCCACTCTGGAATTAAAGAATTGAGTATTCTAGATACTAAGTCAAAATTTGTGAATTTAACTCCTAGTGCCATTAAATCGTGTTGAATAGTTTGGAATCTAGAGTACATGTCCACCTTAGATTCATTTTGTTTCATTTTAAATGAAGATAATTGATTTTGCAAAATTGAGATCTTAGTTTGTTTAACTTTGTTCGTGCCTTCGTGTGTAACTTGTAAGGTACGCCAAATATCATATGCAGTGTTACATAACATGAAACGTGAAAATTCATTCTTATCTAATGAACAAAATAAAACATTCATAGCTTTGGCATTATTAGAAGCTGTAGTTTTTTGTGTATCATTCCATGTATTCATAGCAGTAGCAGGTGCTTCATATTTATTTTGAGTGGCTGACCAAATTTCTAATCCATTAGCTTCCATAGAAATTCTCATACGTGTTGACCAATATGCATAATTAGAGCCATTAAAAAGTGGGGGGCGTGCTGTGGATTGTCCTTCTTGAAAAATACTTGCCATATTAAAGTGAGTCAAATACGTGTTACTGTACTTTGATCAAACCTTGCTCTGATACCAATTGAAAGTCTACAGGGTGGATCGTGTAGTGTATATGCAAGTATATGTGACAAAATATATGATGCAACTAAAATAATATTAATCTAAGTAAATATAGAATAAGCACACCAGGATTTTATACTGGTTCGGACCTCCCATCATACGTCCAGTCCCGAAGCTCCCCTTCGGAATTCGACTATAAAAAACTCTCGCTTCGCCCGGAGGAATAGGCTTGGTTACAATGAGTTGTTCTTGACTAATTAGTACATTGCTTCCAATATATCTCCAAAGAATATTGTCTATGAAGAACTGAGTATATGGAAGAGTGAATACAAGTAAAGATTGCTAGAGTGCAGAGATCAAGAATAGAGTATAGAATTAGAAAGCGTAAGTATGTAAGGTTAGTACTTTCTCTTGATTCTTGATGTTATATATAGTTGTAGATAGGTATCTTGAGTAGTTACGTCCATTAACGAATGTTCTTCAGTTGCTTCTGTTGATGATGAAGAGTTGCAGCGAAGGGAAGTGGAGATGTCCATTCGAATGTGGCAGTTGAAGTCCATTTCTGAAATTTGAGTTTGAACGTCTATGATATGTTTCAGACGTCTGATACTATATATATTTTTGAATATTGTAGAAGATCAGACGTCTGAGTGCTATTACTAGACGTCTAGTTTTGCCTGGTTGTTGTTCCAGAGAACTGATTCAGACGTCTGGCTTGTGCACCCAGACGTCTGATATTGTGCATATTAGTTTTTATGCACTTTTTCCTTTGCTTCTTTGTACCTATCGACTTGTAGTCTCTTGTAGTGTCCTTTGAGCCTCGTTCTTGTCTTTATAGTGATGTTGTTCTAGCAAGTACCTGTATATATAAATATATTTGTATATTCGATTTCCACTGTATAGTTGTTATCATCGAAACCGTAGATTGAATGTCCTAACAAATATTAGTTTATTTTTCAATGCTTGAGCAAGATCGATTTGGCTGCTTCTCATAATAAGTCAAATTCTTCACATCTATAGAGAAATATTTTATGTTAAATTTGTTTTTTAATTTCGATAATCCGTAGGGTGTTTGTTATTCGAGTGCTTGGATCAAATATTTATGTTCATAGGATAGAAAGTCAAGTTTATGTTCAATTATATAAAAAATATCGATAGAAACTATAGAATATTTTTTGAATGATAGTGCATTAACTAATTGCATATGTAAATATCAGTAACCGACTCATTGTATATGTAAATATTGTCAACTTAGCCACTATTTAGTAGAAGTAGGAATTTGTTATTTATTGCGCTAATGCTTGTTTTGTATTGGTTGTAACAAATCCTCAAGTTAACATTTACTTTTGTTCTTCAGTTCAATTTGTATTGATATATTTATTATGGTAAAGTGTATGCATACCTTTGCTGCAGGTAATATGATGTCAATATCAACTAAAAATAATTTTTTTTTGGGTCAACTCAGGCATCTCATATACCAAAACTATGCAAATATTTGGAGTGTTTTAAGTACTTGCGCAAGATCGAACATTACATCTAAGTCTAGCTAGATATTGTTATCAGGATTGTAATATCCGTTGACACTTCAATCTAAGATTTTCATTAACATTTTATGTTTTACTTTTGCACAGTCCAAGTAATGTATCAAAAATTATGAGTTCTGGTTGATCTTCGATTCCATTTAAATTTGATATATCGATCCATTTTCATTTTTTATGTTTACGACCTTCTTTTCTCTTTAAAAAAGGTTTATATACTATGATCAGTAATGAATTATGTTTACTAATTGTAATAACTAGTGATCTACATAAATGAATATTTATCTATAAGCATGCATGAATGAACTTTATAGCCACAATGAAGTTTTGTGTATTTCGGCTTATCAAATATGACTGTAGCATTTTTTTAAACAGTGACGATCTTTTCCCATTTGTACAATTGTAAAAATAAAAATGTAAATTTTAGACATTTAAGTTATTCTAAATAGTTTAGAGAAATGCATGATATCAAATCAAAAGGTACACTCAAAATGTAATCATGTTGTCTAAGATTTAGATTGGTATGAGACACGACGTGTGAATATCTCGAGCTAAGATGTGATCAAAATTTGGAATTTAAAACCTTGAATGTTAATCATTTTGTTAGATCTGTGTCATCATCAAATCGATCAATGAAGAGGTTTGTCTTACTATATGATACAAATTAGAACTTTTTGAAAAAAAAGAATATATGAAAAAAATTCTGCCTTTAATATTTCAAATTAATTATTTTACATTATTTCAACAAATAAATACATTTAAGGTTCAAATATATAGTTTGAACATATATAGACATTTTTGAAAACACAAATATGTTCCAAAATATTCTTATGTTTTCGAAAATAATTAAATAGTTCTTAATAAAATATAAACTATTTTAAATATATTTTTCTTCAGGAAGTCAAATGGTTCATTTTTTTGGGAAATAAGTTAAAATTAAAGGTTATTTTTGTTCAGAAAATTTAAATCTTCTCAAAATATATGAAAATGAAATATTTCCTGAAATTTAAAGTATTTCATAAAGTGAGGAAAAAAATCATTCGAACTCAAAGCCATTAAAAAATAACAATAATATTTCAGAAAGTCTGGAACATTTGGAAGAAAAATATATCATTTTCTATAAAGATAGATCAAATTTTATGTGATAATGATCTACAATTTCTAAAAGAGTGATCAGTTTTTAGAATAAACATTTAGGAATGACTCTCTTGTATTTTTTTATGCAATAAACTAAAAAATAAAATAAAATCAATTGTCACCGTCGTGCTGTAATACTAGTTTATACAAGAATCATGATAAAACTAGTATAAACGAAATTGTTAGCATTCACAATTGAAGAAAAGCTTCTTCCAAATTATGATACAACACTCATGTGCCTGTATATTTGAATTTTGACAACATATGTTTTTTAACTAATGGAAAATCTATGTTGCTTCACCCTGATCTTGTTTTTTAATATAACTAATTCGTGCAACATTATTTAATATATCTACCGAACATGTCACCAAATAAATCAAGTGGGTATTGACTTAATTTGATGCTTCTCTAATCAGTTGCATTATTGAGTCAAGGTTCTATGAATAATAGACCCCTACCAAGAAACTTTATCTTTTAATTTATAGTATGTACCACTATTCGTTGCTCATTTATTTATCGAACCATTTTTTAACGCTCGTGTCAAATCAAATATATGAAAGCTGTTAGGTAGATTGCTTATTGCTTATTGCTTTGTTGTTCTATATAAATTGTTATACAATACAACCCTTATACTAATCTTAAGTGCTTCCATCTGTAATTGCAAATGGTAATTGATAAATATAAATTGCAGTGCCTATAAATTAATTAAACATTAATCACTCAAATGGTTGGAAAAATAATCTGTTTTAGAGGCAACTTGAGGTTGTTGTGTACCGTACCGCCCATGGTATATGATCTATTTTACAACTGAATAATGTACTACTCTCAAACCACGATTAGTTTCATTTTTATGTATTATTCTACCCTAATTTCATTTATTCAACTAAGTGCCTAGTTACTGTTTATGTTTGATAACCAGCTAAGAGTATTGCTGTCAACAGTATTAGTTTGTACATGTACATCTGTAGTTTTGTAAATCCATTTTAAACTTAGGTTTCAATTTACAATATCATATCATATTGTAATATAATTTTATTGTATTGTCTATAATACAAATATTTATTAACACACTTTAGCAATAGTTTTTGTAATAGTAATATTTTTCCGTTAGTTACATATATCTATCTGGCAGTAAGCAAATAATGAAAAAGAGAGATATCAATCATGCGTGCTTTTGTAATAGTAATATTTTCATGTACTAATGTACTGCTTATCAAAGTTTTAGTTGTTTCATTATGGTTAATCAGAATTCAATCACCGTGTAACAATGAGATCGTACTCTAATACAGATTGAGGTATCAATACTAGGAAGCTGTAAAAGATCAGTACAACATTTTGAGTTTTCAATTATCATATATCTATATGATATATGACTACAAATTATTTTGTTAAGTACGACCATGAAAATGTAGTACTTGTTTCTTTATGTATTGATAATACTAGGTATTAGCATGTAATTTTGAAAAAGTTGAAATGAATATACCCAAACTCTCTGTTAAGGCTACTTGCCAAAACAGTTGCTGCTTTGCCACCAGCATATCTTTTGATGAAGTTATCCTTGACCCTATCAAGGAAGACAATGGGCAATTGTCTATAGGCAGACTCCACTGCAACTATACAGTATGTTGCATAATAATAACAAATTAATTAACCTATAAAAATAGAACTGTGTTAGAATCACACAAAGAGAGGGAAATAAGAAAAGAAAACAGTAACATATGGTAAGGAATTAGTACCGATGTTTACATTAATTTAAATATTCATCTATATATTTCTCTATACACACACAAAACTATGTGTGTGTGTCACAGCAAATAAATAAACATGTGTTTTGGAGCCATACAAGACCGGAGGTCTTGTTTGGTTTGCCAATTCTTAGTTATGGTATCAAATTTAAGATTTAACTATTACATACCAAACCACTTAACACAAGAACATGGACAACTAATATAATGATGGTATTACGCTTGAAATTTTAATTTTGAAATACGTGTAATGTTTATTATTGTTGCTACTTATTCTGGTAAATATAGGACTTTACACTTAAAATATTTTGTTGTTGCTTGTGTAGTGCATCTTTAGCATTTGCACATGGATCGTAGTTGGATGTAAAACGTGAAACATAGAGATGAAGAGTTCCTAAACAAATTAGAAGAGTTCATCAATTGTGCATTGAATGACCAATTAAGATGAAGTGAATAAACTATTTTTTGTCCTTGTAGACTATGCAAAAATAAGATAAGTTTTCGTAACATTGATTAGACTAAAGGTCACATAATTCGTAATGGGTCTAAGTAAAATTATACACGGTGGACATGGCATGGTGAAAGTATACTTTGTAGAACTAGCTATAGTAATCATGGAAATTATGAGAATGACCGGGGAGATAACGTAAATAATGAATTGAATGATGAGAATGATGAGAATGTCGAGAATGATTGTGTTCATGAGATGTTTTGTGATGTTGAAGAACATTTGATGGAAGAGCCAGAGTTGTACGAATGATTATTAATCAATGCCGAGAAGCCTTTGATTCATGATTGTGCTAACTTCACAATATTGTCTACTGTGCTCAAGCTTTTCAATTTAAAATCAAAGCATGGGTGGAGTGAGAAAAGTTTTACATTGTTGCTGGAACTTTTGAAAGACATGCTGCTAGAAGGTAATGAGATTCCTCCTTCCAACTACAAGGCAAAGAAAATTATGTGTCCAATTATATAGGGTACAAAAAGATACATGCATATCCAAATGGTTGTATATTATATTGAAATGAATATGAAAGCTTGCATGAGTGTCCTAAGTGTGGATTATCCCGTTACAAGTTGTGTGGGAATATTCATAATGACTCAAATAAGAAAAGGCCTCCGGCAAAGGTGTTATAGTATTTTCTCATCATACCAATAAATGCTAATTTGCAAATAAAGAAAATGCAAAACACTTAAGACGGCATGTAGATGTGAGGAAGGATGACGGGTTACTAAGGCATCCGGCCGATTCTTCGGAGTGGAGAAACATTGATACAATGTATCCTCATTTGGTGAAGAAATTAGAAATCTTAAACTTGGTCTTTGCATAGATGGCATAAACCTATTTGGCAACCTTAGTAGTCGACATAGTACTTAGCCTGTCCTTTTGGTGATTTACAATCTTCCACCTCACTTGAGTATGAAGCGCAAGTACTTCATGTTGTCTCTTTTAACCTCGGGACCACGACAACCAGGAAATGACATCGATGTTTACCTAGCTCCTCTTATTGATGATCTTTAAAACTTTTGTGGGATAAAGGTGTGCGCATTCTTGATGCATATAGTAAAACTGATTTCACATTGCGCGCATGAGTTTTTTGTACCATAAATGATTTTCCCACATATGGCAACTTGTCTGGTTATAGTGCAAAAGGTACCAAAGCATGTCCAATTTGTCAAGATGATATGGTTGTTGAGCGCTTACATTTTTACAAGAAAATTGTGTATATGCATCACCATAGATTTCTCCCTTCCAATCACCCTTGTCGTAAAAAGAAGAAGCCTTTCAATAGAAAGGTAGAGAATGGAGTTGCTCATTTGCCACTAATAGGAAATGAATTTTTTGAATGGGTCAAGGATGTTGAAAATGTATTTGGAAAAGCCTCTCCTCTTCTAGAAGGCTCGTGGAAGAAGAAACCTATATTATAGGAACTTCCATATTGGAGACACTTACAGGTTAGGCATTGTCTAGATGTAATGCACATAGAATAAATGTCTACGACGGTATCATTGAAACACTCTTGAATATACTCAGTAAGACAAAGGATGGTGAGAAAGTTAGGCAAGGTATGCTGAAAATGGGTATTCCGAAGGAGTTAGCACCAGTAGAGAAAGGTAAACATACATATTTGCCTTCTACATGTTACACATTGTCCAAAAAAGAGAAAATTACTTTATGCGTGTGTCTTCGCGGTGTCAAGTTCCTAGTAGTTTATTCTTCGAACATTAGCAGTCGTGTACCAATGAAAGATTTGAAACAGATCGGCCTAAAGTCTCATGACCGCCATGTATTGATGCAACATTTGTCACCTGTTGTAATTTGAGGTATATTGCCTAAACATGTTAGACGTATTATTACAAAGCTTTGTGTCTTTTTTAATGTAATTTGTAGCAAGGTGATTGATCCTAATATGTTGGATAATCAATAAGCTGATGTTACTGTTACCTTATACCAATTTGAGATGTATTTTCCCCCTTCATTTTTTGATGTTACGGTGCATTTGATCGTTCATTTGGTAAGAGAAATCAAAATTTGTAGTCCTATGTTTATGAGATATGTATCCGTTTGAAATGCATATGGGAACTTTAAAAAGGAAAATGAAGAATAGATATAGACCTGAAGTTAGTATCGTAGAAGGTACTATAGCTGAGGAAGTTTTTGAATTTATCACTCGGTACTTAACTGGTGTTGAATCTATTGGACTTAGCAAGTCTCGACATGAAGGGCGACTTAACGGTCAAGGCATAATTAGGTTAAAATTAATTTCAATTGGTGATGAACTTTTTCACAAAGCTCACTTACTTGTTTTACAGCATCTTAATGAGGTCCATCCTTACTTGGAGCAGCATATGGCAATTATAAAGTCTCAGAATCCTTAAAAGACCAAAAGATGGTAGACAAATGAACATAATCGCTCCTTCATCATGTCTTTTAGAGATAGAATAACGTCTCAACTATCTCAAACCAATCATGATATTTCTGATATAATAAAATGATTGACATACGGGCCCCGATTTCAAATCAACTCAAAGGAAGGATATGATATTAATGGTTACACCTTTTATACAAAGCGCCAGGATGAGAAAAGCAAAATAGCAGAGTTAGTGTCGTGACATCTTCTAGAAAATTTGCTAGTGCTAAAGGTAAAAAGCCATTAAATGCGATAATGTCATATTACAGGGTAATCGAGGATATTTGGGAGCTTGAATATAAGGACTACAGGATCCCACTGTTTCGATGTAAATGAGCTGACAACCATTATGCTAAATGATTGGATGAACATGGATTCACACTTGTTGACTTTGGTCGAGTGAGTCATGATAATGATCCACTCATCTTGGCATCTCAAGGAAAATAATTTTTTTATGTGATCGACCCAGCTTATAATAATTGGTCCGTTGTTCTTTCTGGAAAAAGATGCATTGTTGGGATTGGCGATGTGGTAGATGACTAAGAGTACAATCAATTTGATGAGAATCCACCTTTCTCCATCGATGTAAGTTTACCAGAAGAAAAGGTTGATTTAAATGCATATTATGCATGTTCTGATCACGATGAAGGGGTTTGGATAGTAGGGTAATTTTTTCCCCATGCTCACGCATGCTTTATATATAACTCAAGTAATAGGAAAGTGAAATTAATTTTAGAGATGTGAATACACTTCTAGGATGATAAGTACACTTTAATTTTATATGTGAATATATTTTAAAATAATGTTAGAGCATTTTTGTAACGACCCGTAAATTTTGACGGTTTAAATAACATAATTAACTAAATTTTTGCTTGAAAATAAATAATTAAATTTAGCAATGAAAATTTGATATTTGGTATGCGTCTGTTTAAACATAGCAAATGGAAAAATTTCATGGGTAAATATGAAAGTAAATTCTGTTGTGTAATTTTCAATTTCAATTTAAAATCAGTTAATTTGATGAAAATAAAATGTTTTCGAAATCTGAATATTTCTATATAAAAAAAATGTAAACTATTTTCCAAGTGAGACGTCATATTTTGTTTTGCCAAATTTGGATTGCTATTGCTCTGTTTATCATATTTTCGGCGTCTTAGCAGCATTTTCGACAGCGAAAAATCGACTTTTGATCGGATGAACGTATCACTTATATCTGTATACCATTCTATTTGTCTCGTCGTGCTGATCTCTATAGTATATTCATTCGTGTGTTTCGGCATCCGGTGGATGGAGAAATCTATGAAACGGTTGACAGTATCGATACCGTTTGAGCCTTTTGTTTCCTATGTCCATTCGTTGTCCCTCAGCTGAAACAAATGGCCACTAGCTCAACTGATGTCCTTCACTATTCCCAATTTTTAATATATATTGTCATTCGACCTTTCACTATCTCTACTTTCTCTTTGCTCTGTTTCTTGCTTTTCAGAAAATAAAATATAATAATAAATAGAAATGAGTGAAAGTGTGACAACCCAGATTTTAATGTCTATTTATCGGGTGATTAACTGATTTTAATTATTGAATTACTGATTTTATAAGTCGAACCAATAAAAATTCAGATAATTAAAGTATCTGGATATATATAAATTGGTTTGAAAACTATAATGAATATTAAATTATAAATCTTTGAATATAACAAACCTCATAGAAAAATAAATTTTATGAATATATAAAACTCCACCATTTAAAACTAAGGTAAAATATCCAAAATGAATATGTATATATATGTATGTATATAATGAATGCAAGCTTTATGATGTTAATAGTATATATGGGTATATAAATGTATACATGTATATATGCTCATATGAAATAATATTCAAGAAAGGTGTATAGAAAGTATGTTTACAGAATATAAAAGTAGTGCATATAGATATATATAAGTATGGGGACATAACATTTAATATACATCACCTCAAGCACATAAAATATCAACTCAAGCATACAAAACATTTCATCAAGGTCAAAACAAAAATCAGGTCTGTATATGAATCGAATCAAAAAAAAATCCCAGCATGGCTTCTCCATCACGCTTCACTCCCATACATATTATACCACTGCCTTGTTCTCTTTTATTTCATCCACTCGATCAAAAGCTAAAGCCTGTAACCAAATTTCTTTCCAAAGAAAGATCAAGCTTCCAGTTTCAAAAGATCGGCAACCTCCTGTTTTAAATCATTCCAGGCTTCCTCTATTGAATAGGTGAGTAAACCTTACTTAAAAAAAACAGTTTTTAATCTGATCCTATAATTGATATCAGTAGTAAATGTAGTTGTAATATAGTTTAAAAATGTTTATATGAACGTTGATGTGAATGCATGCAGATATAAAGATGAGACTGTGAAAAATATATCCGTGCATATGCTTATCTGTTTTTGTCTCATGCTCCTGTTTGCTTTTAAAAATTCATATCTATTAATCGAATTCATATTAACCTTTGATGTTTGAATAAAAGTTGATTGTTACAGTATAATGTTAATTATAAAAATGGTTTCTGGAATTCTAATTTAGTAAATAATTTTAAAATAAGAAATAACAGTAATATATATATATGGGTCAAAAATCAATGAATTCGATTTCATGTTTGGATTGCATGAATGGATTTGTAGTAGAAAATCATGATTTTTAATATGAATATCATTATTTTTTGTTTGATAATTGTTGGGAATTTTTGAGTTGATCGAATTGGGCATTTTAGTTGATTTCCGTTGATCGGCGGTGACTTGGAGGTCGGGATTTGGACTGAAGGTGGCCAGTAGAGTAAGGATCTCAGGAAAAATGGGTAGGGAATTTTCTGTTGATCGAGGCGACAAGTAAGGGTAGTTTAGGGTTTAGTGATGGGTTGGGTTCGTCTGTGTTGTCGAGGCGAATGGGGCGACGGTGGCGCATCGTAGTCGATCGCGTGTGGGGGAGACACTGCGTGGATCTGGTTGAAGGGAAGTGGGCTCGGTGGATGGAATCGTCGTCGGCAAAGGTGTTTGTCGATCTGGTCTGAGTTCCTGTGTGTGTGTTGGGTTGTTCGATTTCGTCTTTCTGGCCACTACGTCGATCTGGATGTTCAAAGGGTTAGGTGGAGATGTCGACGACCCGGCGAAGGTCGGAAAGAGGGTCGGAGAATGAAGGTTCGACGGTGTACGTGCACACGTGCACGTTGTGTCAGGTTGAAGTTTGGCTGTGTGTTCGAGTTTAGGGTTCTCGGTGATGAGCTCGAGTAAGTTAAGGTTCGACTCGAAGCAGATGAGGTACGAGTTATACTAGTGTTTTGGCTTGGGGAAACTTTCAATTGTCTCGAGTTGTTTTGTATTAAGTTGCCAGGCTTAAGTTTTTAAAGAAACTAGTTACAGGTTTTAAAAATGATTAAAGGTAAATCTTGTTACAGGTTAGAATATAAATAATAAACCAGTTTTAAGATTTAAATAATAATAATAATAATAAGTTTCAAACAATTTTATTTAGCCAAGTTTTAAAGTGTTTTAAATCTTATATAACCTTTGTTTTAAAAGTTTAAACAAACTTAATATTTTAATTAAGGGGAAAATTAAGAAGTAAAATGTGTTTTAGAGGGTAGTTAACTGAATGGGTTTAAGTTAATGGATAATAGACCAAGGTGATTTATTAATGAAATTAATTAAAGGTTAATTAAATAAATGAAAGTAATTAAGGATAATCTATGTGTTAAATAATAATCGATTTTAAAGTTTTAAATAAACTTGAATATAATTAAGTAATTAATGAGTTATTTTTATTTGAAACTCGATTACTTAATTAAAGATTAATTAAGTATAATTACTTAATGAAGGATTATTACTTAATGTAATTAAGGTATAATTACTTGGTGTAATTTTAAAGGATAATTACTAATTAAAGATTGATTTAGGTTAATTGACTTCATGGTTAAGGATAATTAATTACTTAAAGGATGATTTATTTATGTAATTAATTAATAATTAATTAATGATTAAAGGTTAATTAATTTTGTAATTAACTTAAGGTTAATTTATTTATGTGAGTAAATAAGGATAAATTAATTAATTTATGTAATTAATTAAAGATAATTAATTAAATGATTAATTAATTGAGGTGATTAATTACTTAAGGAAATTAATTAAAAGATGATTAACTAATTAATGTAATATTTACTTAATGTGAATAATTAAAGGTTAATTAATTTATGATTAAAGGATAATTAATTAAGGGTAAATTAATTAAGGTAATTAATTAAAGGTTAATTAATTTATGTGGTTAATTAAGGGATAATTAACTAATATAAGTAATTGAGGATAATTACTTAAGATGGATAATTAAGGATGATTGATTAATTTCATTAATTAATAACTAATGGTATATAATTTGTTAATGTGAATTAAGCGAGATTAGATAATGAATCCATAAGTAATTGATTCAATTTGAGTTAATTAAATTAACTATAATTATAGGACTAATTAATCTTGTTTTTGAATGTTTAAATTGTATTGAATGTTTGGATTGATTAATATCTCTAGTCTGATAAATTATGATATTCTGTGA
This sequence comes from Allium fistulosum, assembly GCA_030737815.1. Lineage (NCBI taxonomy): Eukaryota > Viridiplantae > Streptophyta > Magnoliopsida > Asparagales > Amaryllidaceae > Allium > Allium fistulosum. The sequence continues at coordinate 534,248,863 of CM060901.1, read as the reverse complement.
TATGAAATGCTTTGGTTGAACTGTGATAATGTAAGTTATCTATCTATGATAGAATTTCTATGTGAATATGATATCCTGAATATAAATTGAATTGTTTAAACTTAAAACATTTTGGCTTAAAAGATTACATTTGATTTGAAGAGACCGGGAAGGGATATCAGCAATATCCCGAACCACTTCAATTAGAAATCTAAATTCTTTATAGATTTGATTGTAAATCAAATAGGCTGGAATGGAATAAATTGAGTAATTTGGACCATTGGAACTTAGTAACGGTACTTAGATATTATTTTGTGAAATAATTGTTTGAATCTAATAATATAAGAACTCGTAGTGAGGTACGAGTTACCCGGGTTTTCCAAGAAGTTTTACAACCTTAGTATTTCAATTTATATGGGTTTACTAACGCTGGCTTCCAGCCTGACCCGGGTGTTAGTTTGTTGTAATGCTCGGGTCAGACCGGGTATTACAGATTTTTAGGTAAGGACGTTCTAGAGCTCAGGAGACGAGCTGGATGGCAGGAACATATGGAGCGTTTCCATTGTGATATTATTTCTGTTTATCTGAGACATGTGATTTGTATATGTCCTGTGTTTGTGTATGAGTGTAACTCTGATGTATTAAAATGTAATTGGCAGATATAATATTCATTTGTATAATTGTTATTATTTGATATTATATTTCATCCGCTGCGAATGTGAGATTCTGTGACTTGTTTTCTGTTTCTTCTTCTTCTATCTCTTTTCTTCCTTTCCTAACTATCTGAAATTTTCGGGATCGAAAAATTTCGGGTCGTTACACTTGGTATCAGAGCGAAGGTTAAGCGAGAACCTTGGCTCTGGTGGGTGTACTCATTAAGGATAGGGTCAATGGTACCTTAGAATGAGTTGAGTGTGTGTGTGTCTATATATATATATGAGAGCGTACTTGTTATTTTCTTATATAAAGATTTTAAATGATTTTATATAGGATTATATATTTTGATATATAAAGCAATATTTCCTTTAAGAAATATTAAGGTAGTTAGTTGCTAAATAAAGATAAGTTTGAAATGGATTCAAACTGAAATTAAATCTTGAATTTAAGGGAAAGTTTCAGAATAAGATAATAATGAATTGGTTTCCAGATATGATAATCTTAGTTATTTTCATAAATGATTGTTGTGATTAATAATAAGATGTGTATTAATGAGTAAGCAAAATGAAAAGTTTTAGATAAGTATGACTTATAAATTGGAACTGAAGATGATCTAGATTGTGAAGTTTTAAAATCTAAGCCAGAAAATTTGGAAATTGATTCAAAGTGATAAGTAAATAATAAATAATATTATTTGAATGAAAGGGCTTGATTCAAACAGGAGTTGTTTGAAAATTTGTTTTGAATTAAAAACCAAAAGTGGTTTAAAATTTAAGGATAACTTAGAGTGTAAAGGAAATAATATGTATATATGAGGAATATTCATAATATCAAAGATGGTTTGAAATAAACTCCAAATGTTGAGTTTTAAATTTGGAACGAGATGTGAAACCCAAGGTGATAAGTTTTTGAACTTATAAGATTATTAATGAGAAGTTTAAAATTTGAAATGGGAATTCAAATTGGGTAAGGTTGGCTAGATTAAGTAAATTGAATTTAACTTTGGAAAAGTTAAATAAGTTAACAAGCAACCTGAATTGGAAATTTCAAGATGAAAATTGAGATTTAACTTGGGGAAGTTAAATGGTTGGTTTAAATGGGAAGTTATGAGTGATCTCAAAATGGGTTTGAGATTTGGAAATTGAAAATGGATGGATTTTTAAGAATAAATTGGATGATGCCATCCTATTGTTATTAATAATCTTTAAATTGTGAATTGGATTTGTTTAAAAGGATGAGGAATGAAGTGTAGTAATATATCCATTATTGAGATAAAAGGGGAAATCAAACTTTAATTTGAAATTAAGGATATGGAATTACTTTGAACTGCAAATTTGAATAATTGAATTTGTAAATTAAAATTGTCTAAGAACTAGTTTCAAAACTTGTAATGACCCAAGATTTTAGGAATCTATTCTGAAAAATATAAATGAATTCAAAATAAATTTTGAATAAATTTTGAAAGGGAAGTGATATAGCTTGATAGTGTATCAGTATGTGTGTACATGTGTGCATAGGAAATGCACATGAACTAAAGCTAAAATCCCTGAACTCTAAGAATAAATACATATTGATATGTATGGGAATATATATATATATATATAGATTAAATCCTTAAAAGCTGAATGCATAAGTAAATATACATATATATAGATGCTACTGAATATTTTTGAGTGTACATGTGTGTGTGTGTCAATACAGAATGATGTATATATATGTATATATATATATAGGTGTACTAATTATTTCAGTAAGACTTATATATATATATGTGTTAATAAAATACTAGAGTTCTAATTAGTAAGATAAAATATACAAACATATTTTAGTATATAGGAAGAAAGAAAGGAAAAAAAACTGAAGATATAAAAAGGAGTATTCCTCTTGTAAATAAATAAAGAAGGTACATACCATTTACATGAAAGCTAAAAATAGGAAAAATAAGACAAAACAGGAAATGCTTGGTATAGGCAGAATTAGGAAGAGTATTTGATAAATAATAAAATCAAGTCACATTTTTAGCATGATGGTAGACAAAGGAAAAAAGGTATTTTCTGAAAAAGCAAAATTCTGAAATTAGCCAAAAAGAAAGTAACCACTTTTCTCTTCACCTAAATTAAGCCGGGAAGGGTAAAATTTTGGGTTCAAGTAAAATACAGATAACATGATTTTCTGGTGGGCAAAAATGGCTTTAGCCAATACCCAAAACCCTAAGGAAGACCCTGTATATATACATGTATATGCAGCAGCCTCCTCTCCTTCTCAGAAAAGAACTTTGAAAAAAAAAGGAAACAACACCATAGAAATCATAAGGCAAGGGAAGGAAAAGAGTTTGAGGCTAAAGGCAGAAGTTCATCAATTAATTAAGGAAGCAAAGAAGAGAGCTAGGTGAGAAAACTCACTCAAAAATCTGAGGCAATAAGTCCTAATGTAGGCAGCCAGTTATAAGTAATTTTCTTAAAAGAGTATTTTCATATATGAATGCTTATCTGTGATTTTAAAATCTGAAAATGTTTTGATTCTCTTTGGTTGTTCTACTTGTTTATTTATAAAAAAGTTTTATGTGTAGTTAGTATACATATATGTTTTATGAACCCAGATCTCTGATATATAAATGCTTAGGAACATAAAATAAATGTTGAAAATAGGCAAGTAGTATTGGTTTTGGCTCAACCCAGAAAGATGTAAATAAAGTTGAGCTGCAATATACTCATGTATAAGTGCTGAGGCTTGAGACAAAAAGGAATTAGGGGTGCAATAGGGTTGCCTATGTGTTGATGCTCCTGATTCAATGAAAATATATATATATGTTCATATGCATAGCAAACAAAATTTTGTGATTCAGTGAAACCAGGTCATTCTGAGTTTAACTCAAGCACAAATGTTTGCAAAAAGAAAAACTCTCTCAAAATCCATAAGCCAATGTTAGTTGCCTAAACCCCTTTTTAAAATACCAGGATGTATATATATACATACAGAACCTTATTTATTTAGTCACCAATGGTTGTTTGCTTGTTTGTCTCTGTATGGTTATGAATAATATGAGATGCCATGATATGGATGTTTTTAGTAGTAAAATGGATCACTGAATGGTTTAGTCATGAAAAATCAAAAGAGTTATTATTATTAACTTAAACCTGATTAGGAAATTGGGGTCAAGAACACTGCAGGAATGACTTGTGTTCTTGAGTAACACAAGTTGACACATGGCTTGTTTAAGTCCTGAGATCTTTGTGTAATGGAGTGAATTAGTTCATTACAGTGTGTCCATTGATTCATAAATATTGCAGATGAGACCAGGATAGATAAATATACCAAGGGAATAATATTTGAGATGATGAGAAAACTAGAGTTTTTCCCAGATTTGAAATATGAGGATTGAATAAATGATTTAACTCATATTGGTTATTTTCCTGTTGGTGTGAATGGTTGTTTGATTATGACTGAATTGTATGCTTGAATGTATGTGCCATATTTATATATATATATATGGAGTCTCTGGAAAGAAAAATTAAAGTGTGCACATGCACAATGACATAGAGCATGCACACAAGTATGATCTGATTCTAAAGGGCAGAATTTTATGTATATGTATTTAATTTGATTTTAACCTAATTAACTAATTGCTTTTGTGAATTTTCTCATACCAGACATGTGTCTGACCCTAGTGTGCTAATGGCATCTGGGGTGTCTCATTTAAAATGAGGCAGTTTCAAATGCTTTTTCAGGGATTGCAGCGACTAAGTAGGAGTAGGAGCAAGGCTTTGAGAAGAAGAGTATAGCATGCTAAACTTAGTTAGATAAGAGCCTAAATGATAAAATCCGCATGTATTAAAGATTTAAATTGTTACTTGTATTAAGTATTGAATATGGGATGGATATTTTGTTAAGTATTTTGTTAAGAGATTGACTTGTATCTGGAATCTATAAACCTAGTTTAATATCTGATATGTTTAAAAAGTTAATCAAAATCTTGTAAGTGGATTTAGCAAGAATACCATGTTAAAATTGAATGATTTGGTCAATCTTGAGTCTTTGGAAAGGATTTAAGTTTTGGAAAATCTGGATAGTTGATTCTCAGAAAAATTAAATAGTTTTTATTTTCTACCATGGCATATGTATACAAAAGAAAATAGACATAGGTTGAATGTTTTTATATGACTGCAAGGTTCCCATAATTTAACTTGTTAACCAAATGCATTTTAAACTCCAGACAGATTTTATAAGAAGAAAATCAAACATGGACATATAACACTGAACTATGTGTGGATTGATTAAATTCAATCAATCCAATATCCTCTTGTTTTCCAGAACTCTGATTCAAACAAGAGAGGCATATGCATCCTCACATGTATGTGCTTATCTTTGTGAATGTACTGATATATTTATATTGGTTAATTGTTTTGATCCTGGATATATTTTGTTTATTGGAAAAAGAAAATGACCCTGGAAAATATATTTGTAATGAATGATCAATCTATATATCATCTCTGATAGTTCAAAGGAAGTTTAAATCAAACTTAAAGGTGTAAATGAATGTAGGTGGACATCCAGACACATATAAATTGAATGTGCATATGCATGTACATAGAAATCGAATTTAGACGTCAGTCTGAATAATTTAGACGTCTGAGATTAAACTTAGACGTCAGTCATAATAATTTAGACGTCTGAGGTTAAATGTAGACGTCTGTCACAAAAAAAAATTAGATGTCTGAATTCAGTTCAAAATGTCTTTTTCTCTCTGTTTCAATTTTAGATCTCTGAGCCGTCTGTCATAATTAGTTAGACGTCTGGGATTAAGTTTAGACGCCTGTCATAATAATTTAGACGTCTGAACAGCTGATTTGCTTAATTTGCCTATTTAAAAAGAAACAAGTGGCTATGTCAATAGCTTGTATGGAATTTTGATTCCTATTTGATTTAAATTCCCTTTGATGAAGTAAAAAAAAAATCCTTATGAAATTAGGGTAGAAATAGGAGGGTCATTCCAAAACTGGAGGATAAAATTTAGTAATAAATTGAATTTTTAAGATAAAATTGTTTTGAACTCTTATTGGAACTTTGAAGTAAGTTAAGTAAAAATAAATTAGAATGGAATTTTGAGAATTGGACTCGGAATTAAATTGTTTAAAGATTTGGATTATTGATTTAAAAATAAAGGTTAATTTGATTTAAGGGTTTAAATCAACATTTGAAAATTTAACTCGAATTTATATAATTCGAGATGGTTTAAGGTTGAGATTTAGATTTAATTAGTTCAAATTGAATTTAGTTTGAATTACTTAGAATTGAAGATGGATAAGTATAAAATTCAAATGGGAAATTTGAATTGGATTAATTTGAAATAAAATTGAAGATTGAATGAGTTCAAATTCAAACTGGAATTGGGATTAATTCATATAGAAATTGTAATGATTTGAAAATTGAAGTGGATTCAATTTGAAATTAGTCTAAATTAATTTGAATAATTTGAAATTGTAATTAAAGTGAATATGTTTAAAATCAAATGGAATTTGATCTGAATTCGGAAAAAAATTGAGGTTAATTCAACTTGAATTGGGAATAAATCAAGTTCAAGGGAAATTGAAGTTATTCAAATTAGAAGTGAGTCGATTTAAATGGAAGTGGAAATTTAAATTGAATTGATGGGGAATTGAACAGTTTGACTCTGGACTATTTTCAAAATAAATTATTTTAATATAAATCTATTTTTCCAAACTATTTACTATACAATGTTTCTTTTTAAACCTAAAACTATCTTAAACTTGTTTTATAATTATTTTTGAAACTATTTAACTATTTTACAACTGTTTTATAAACTTATTACTATTTTTCTACTACTTTATAACTGATTACTGTTTTACAACTATTTTGCAGTTATTTAAAATTTCTATAACTATTTGATTATTTTCCAACTATTTTACAATTACTTAACTATTTTACAACTATTTTACAAACTAATAATTATTTTTCAACTATTTATCTATTTTTAAAATTTTCAAGCTGTTTTCTGAATATAAGTGGGTCAGAGTACAAACTGTTATTGATTAAATACCCAATTGAGATAAGAATTAAAGTGAATAAAATCAAAGTGAGGATGAATAGAAAGGGAATTGATTTAGCTAATAGTCGATGAAGATAAATACGTAGGATGTACGTATATTATTCTATTCGCAAAGTGGTTTGATCCAGATTCGAGCACAGAATTTCGAGATAGTATTATCAATCCGAGTTGGGATTTTTCGCTCGATTTTCGACGGCTAACCTGGATATGGATTTTTGATTGGTTCTGGATATTCTCTATCATAGTTGTGACTATGCAAGGAGAATGACAGTTTCTGATCACGAAACCAGATCTGAGTCCGCACTAGGAAGTCGGGTGGACAATACTAGTTCGGAAGTGAAATTGTGTGATCGAATGGGCGATCAGATCGATATTGCGTACAGATGGTATGTGGACAACGTACGAGTTTGAATGAAATTGATATTGAAATTGGAGATAAGAACTGTAATATGGTTTTTGAAATGGAAAGTATATGTTGTGAAATATGTGATGAAATAAAGTGGGAATTGAATATTCCTATGATTAAAATTTAATTTATGGAAGTAAAGCAATATGGTAAATGACTTTACAAAAGAGTAATCAAAATTTGAATATTGATTTGGACTAAACAAAGTTATATATCTTTGTTATATATGGAAAACTCCCCTAGTTGAATCTATTGCCAGAAGAGAAGGGTTTTGAAAATATTTAAAGTATAAAAAGGAAATTTATACAAGTATGAATTGAACCAAAGATTTTCCAAGATTATTATATATATGTATATATAAAAAGGATTTGTGAAAATGATTTTGAGGAAAGGTTTTGGGAACCTATGGCATTTGGAAAGGCTTTTGATTTTTTGGTAAAATCAATATTGGAATTTGGAAAAGCCTAATATGAGAATTATCGAGAAAAGGAGGAGGTTATGTGGAAACAACGTTCCAGAATTCAATGGATAAACGAAGGTGATAATAATACCAAAGTTTTTCATAATATAGCTAATGGTAGAAAATGTGGTAATACAATTAACTCTATATTTGTTAACAATATAGAGTTAGTTGATCAAAGAGACCTTAACAAGGCTTTTACTGATTATTATAAGGATATTTTTTGTTCTAAAATCAAACATAGAATCAATATTAGATGTATAGATCTGTATCCATCTGATTCTATTATTGATTTATCTGAGTTAGATAATCCTTTTACTGAAGAAGAAATTAGAAAAGCAATTAATGACATTCCAAGTGATAAATCCCCGGGACCTGACGGGTTTCCTATTTTATTTTATAATACTTTTTGGGATGTGTTAAAATTTGACTTAGTTAATATGTTTAATGATTTTTTCAATGGTAATTTGCAATTAGGGAGATTTAACTTCGCAAATGTTATTTTGTTACACAAAAAAGTTGGAGCTAAAATCGTAAAAGATTTTAGACCTATTTCTTTGATTAACTGTTCAGTTAAAATCATTTCTAAAGTTCTAGCTAATAGACTTAGTAAAAGAATGAACGAATTAATCGATTGTTCACATTATGCTTTTATTAAAGGGAGGAATATCACTGATGGAGTGGCAGTTGTTCAAGAATATATAAATTACTATTGTAAGAATAACGTAACTTGTGCGATTTTAAAACTTGATTTTGCTAAAGCTTTTGATTCAGTAGATTGGGATTTTCTTGTAGATATTTTTCATGCTAGAGGTTTTAGTCATAGATGGATCTATTGGATTTTGACTTTACTTAGAACTGGAAACTCTAGTGTCATGGTTAACGGTATATTAGGTAATAGAATTCAATCTAAGAGAGGTTTAAGGCAAGGGGATCCATTATCGCCTTTATTATTTAACTTAGCTGCTGATGTTTTTGCTAAAATTATTAAAAGAACTGTGGATAATGGATCTCTTGGACATGTAGGCAATGAAATTTCGTGTAATGGTTTATCGGTTCTTCAATTTGCTGATGATACCTTACTTTTTTCTTCTCATCTTCCTAGACACATCATTACCCTTAAGTTTATCCTTTACAGTTTTGAACTTTTATCTGGCTTAAGAATTAATTTTGAAAAAAGTTCCGTGTTAGTTTTAAATGACTTTGATAAAGTTGAAAACTTAGTTGCTAATACTCTTAATTGCAAAACTATGAACTTTCCTTTTGACTACCTTGGATTTGTGATTAGACCCATCAAACTCAAACATGACGACTAGATTATTATCATTGATAAAATTAAAAATAAGATTTCTAACTGGAATGGGAGATTTCTATCCAGAGCAGGTAGACTTGTTTTAATAAATTCGGTTTTATCAGCTCTTCCGATTTATTGGATGTCCTTGCATTTGTTTCCGAATTGGGTTATTGATAAAATTGATAAGATTAGAAGAGATTTCTTATGGAGTGGAGAAAACTCTAATAATAATATTAAATGTCTAGTAAATTGGGAAACTGTCTGTAAGGCCAAAAAGGAAGGTGGATTAGGTGTTATTAATTTGCGGAATATGAATTTGTCTCTGTTAGGTAAATGGATTTGGAAGTTTAAAGATATAAATGATAACGCTATTTGGAAAGAGATCATTTCTAAATATTACTATAATGGAAATAGCAATTTATATCAAATTGCTTCTCCAGCCACTCAAAATATATCTAACTTTTGGAAAAACATTTCAAAATGTAATGAGATTTTTAATTTAGTTATAAATAGAATTGTTCACTCTGGTAATTGTACTTCGTTTTGGTATGACTGTTAGATTTCGATCTTGCCTCTTAAGATAGAATTTAAGGATCTGTATGAAATTTGTAACTTTAAGTATGCTTTAATCAATGAAGTTTATTCTCCAGATAATGACCCTCCTTGGAATTTCAGTTTTAACAGAATTTTAGTTGATTCAACGGTTAGACAACTTTCTTTGCTTTATGCGAGATTAAATCTTTATAATATTGATAATGATAATGATTTTATTAGTTGGGAATGGGATAAAAGTAAGAAATATACTTCTAATTCTTTCTACAGATTCATTAATTTTTCGGGTACAATAAATAACTCATTTAAATATTTGTGGAAATCTAATGCGCCGCCCAAATCTAAAATTCACATGTGGTTAATTCTTCATGGAAAACTTAATACAATCGAATTTTTAAAGTGAAAAAATATTCAAAATGATAATAAATGTTATTTTTTTAATCTGTATCTTGAGGACATTAATCATATATACTATAATTGTATAGATTCTAATTACATTCTAATTAATACTCTTAAATTTTTTAACTATAATATAACAACTAAAATTTCGGATTGTGATTTTTACTGGAATAATTATAGATTCAAGTTCAATAAGAATATTAGATTTTTACTTGACACTTTATTCATTATTATTAGTTGGTTTATTTGGTTTGAAAGAAATCAAAGAATTTTTAATAATAATAATAGTCATTTTAACAAATTTATTTTTACAATTTCTTCTTTTTGTTTTAATTGGATCTCTAATCCCAAATATAAATTAGCTAAAAATATCCTTTTCAAAAGGTATCTTAACAAGGTTAATCAAAATATTAATCTTTTTAAACACAACAATAATTTTTTTAACATTAATAATAGTATTATTAATACTTTTTCTAATTTAGATGTTGATTTCACTTCTAATCATAACTTTCTTATGATTAAAGGTTCTTAAGATAGAACCGTCTTAATATTTGTACTAGTCTCTGTTTGGTATTGGTTTTTAGGTATTTTATTTACACTGTTATTGTCCTGCTAGTTTTATTTAGGTTTTTATTTCCTTCCTTATTAATACATATATATATATATGTATATTTATATATAAATATACATATATATGTTATTTTGTCTAATTTTTTCTTTAGTCTTTTTTCAGTTACAGGTATGGGGTTTAGGATTTCAGGTTCACTATGCAGATTTTCATATCTTCAGATTGCTGGACACCATATGGTAGAGAGGTCACCAGAGCAGAGTATCTTCATCCAGGATTACTAGCAGTTTTCTCCTCAGATCTAGGCTTCTGCTTTCTTCTTTTTGGAGTACTTTTTTCAGGAGGATTTTTTCTACATTTAGTTGGTTGGAGCTCCCTCATTAGTTCATGACGTCATCCAGTAGTTTTTGTTTTTTCCTCTAGTCTTTTAGATACTTCTAACACCTTAATATCGGGCGGTGGCCATGTCGGAGCTCGATTTTGGGGTGAGATGGGTGGTGGCCTTGCCGAAACTCATCTTAGGAGTATCTGAGTTTTGATATTTATGTATTTGGATTTTGTTACCTGCCAGGCATGTTGGCAGCATTTTATATTCGTGATATATATATATATATATTCGCATGTGTGCTCTCCACTATTCATAGTGAATCATACATTTTTCTCAAAAAAAGAATTATCGATTTTGGGAATCGATTTTGTAAAGGTGATTTATATGATATTCATACTTGGTGTATGATTTGGAAAATACTATATGTGTATAGTATAAAGTGTTTTGAAAGTGGCTTTGGGGAAAAAGGCGCTCCCTTGAATGAACTTCTCAGGAGTGCCACAGGGTGGTACTGCCTTGAGCCCTAAGGAGGGGTTCTAAAGTTAATCCTGTGAGGACTCCGGACAAAACTAGTTCCTGAGGATTATTTGGTAGCGAAAGTCGAGGGCGTTGATGCCTACAGAGGCATTTGGGTTATGCTGTGACGATAGTGTAACTCGATGTCACTGCGATCTACTGCAGACCATAGCGAAAGTTGTGTGTGCCGCTGAGAGCCAACAGTCTATATTTGATTTTATATCGGTAGACTGCGACACTATGGTAATATAGCGAAAGTCGTGTGTGCTGCTGAGAGCCAACAGTCTACGTTTGATTTTACATCGGTAGACTGCGACTTATATGGGAGTGGAGAAGTTTCATTTTTGACAGCGAAAATCGAGGGCGCTGATGCCTACAGTTACATGGACTTTTGCTGCGATGGCAACGTAACCCTGGAATGTAACTGCGATCTGTTGTGGGTTCCATGGCATAATCGAGGGGCACGGAGTGCCTACAATTACATGGACTTTTGCTGTGATGGCAACGTAACCCAGGATGTAACTGCGACTATGGATGGGGGTGATGATTTCCAGAGCATTCTCACCAAAGATATTTCCTCTATTTTCGAAACTATTTTCTATATTTTCAATAAAATTATTTTCCAAAGTATTTTCACTGGGTGTTGGAAACGAGTTTACCAAGTACTTATAGATTTTTAGTCCTACGCCTGATCAACGTATGACCGAATTTCGATGAGAACAAGGATGGACTTGTCGAAACATCGAGTTATAAAAGTATTTTTATAAAAACTATTTTAGCAATATTATATAGATTTTTAAAGTGATTTAAAAATTATCAAAGAATATTTATCCGATTTTAAACATTTTCATAAATTCGTTTCGTTCCTTTTCGAGGACGAAAATATTCAAAGGGGGGAGGAATGTGACAACCCGGATTTTAATGTCTATTTATCGGGTGATTAACTGATTTTAATTATTGAATTATTGATTTTATAAGTCGAACCAATAAAAATTCAGATAATTAAAGTATCTGGATATATATAAATTGGTTTGAAAACTATAATGAATATTTAATTATAAATCTTTGAATATAACAAACCTCATTGAAAAATAAATTTTATGAATATATAAAACTCCACCATTTAAAACTAAGGTAAAATATCCAAAATGAATATGTATATATATGTATGTGTATAATGAATGCAAGCTTTATGATGTTAATAGTATATATGGGTATATAAATGTATACATGTATATATGCTCATATGAAATAATATTCAAGAAAGGTGTATAGAAAGTATGTTTACAGAATATAAAAGTAGTGCATATAGATATAGATAAGTATGGGGACATAGCATTTAATTTACATCATCTCAAGCACATAAAATATCAACTCAAGCATACAAAACATTTCATCAAGGTCAAAACAAAAATCAGGTCTGCATATGAATCAAATAAAAAAAAATCCCATCCTAGCTTCTCCAGCATGCTTCACTCCCATACATATTATACCACTGCCTTGTTCTCTTTTATTTCATCCACTCGATCAAAAGCTAAAGCCTGTAACCAAATTTCTTTCCAAAGCAAGATCAAGTTTCCAGTTTCAAAAGATCAGCAACCTCCTGTTTTAAATCATTCCAGGCTTCCTCTGTTGAACAAGTGAGTAAACCTTACTTTAAAAAAACAGTTTTTAATCTGAACCTATAATTGATATCAGTAGTAAATGTAGTTGTAATATAGTTTAAAAATGTTTATATGAACGTTGATGTGAATGCATGCAGATATAAAGATGAGACTGTGAAAAAAATATCTGTGCATATGCTTCTCTGTTCTTGTCTCAGGCTCCTGTTTGCTTTTAAAAATTCATATCTACTAATCGAATTCATATTAACCTTTGATGTTTGAATAAAAGTTGATTGTTACAGTATAATGTTAATTATAAAAATGGTTTCTGGAATTCTAATTTAGTAAATAATTTTAAAATAAGAAATAACAGTAATATATATATATGGGTCAAAAATCAATGAATTCGATTTCATGTTTGGATTGCATGAATGGATTTGTAGTAGAAAATCATGATTTTTAATATGAATATCATGATTTTTAGTTTGATAATCGTTGGGAATTTTTGAGTTGATCAAATTGGGAATTTTGGTTGATTTTCGTTGATCGGCGGTGACTTGGAGGTCGGGATTTGGACTGAAGGTGGCCAGTAGAGTAAGGATCTCAGGAAAAATGGGTAGGGAATTTTCTATTGATCGAGGCGGCAAGTAGGGGGTAGTTTAGGGTTTAGTGATGGGTTGGGTTCGTCTGTGTTGTCGAGGCGAATGGGGCGACGGTGGCGCATCGTAGTCGATCGTGTATGGGGGAGACACTGTGTGGATCTGTGACGATGATCTGGTTGAAGGGAAGTGGGCTCGGTGGACGGAATCGTCGTCGGCAAAGGTGTTTGTTGATCTGGTCTGAGTTCCTGTGTGTGTTGGGTTGTTTGATTTCGTCTTTCTGGCCACTACGTCGATCTGGATGTTCAAAGGATTAGGTGGAGATGTCGACGACCCGGCGAAGGTCGGAAAGAGGGTCGGAGAGTGAAGGTTCGACGGTGTATGTGCACACGTGCACGTCGTGTCAGGTTGAAGTTTGGCTGTGCGTTCGAGTTTAGGGTTCTCAGTGATGAGCTCGAGTAAGGTTAGGTTCGACTCGAAGCAGATGAGGTACGAGTTATACTAGTGTTTTGGCTCGGGGAAACTTTCAATTGTCTCGAGTTGTTTTGTATTAAGTTGTCAGGCTTAAGTTTTTAAAGAAACTGGTTACAGGTTTTAAAAATGATTAAAGGTAAATCTTGTTACAGGTTAGAATATAAATAATAAACCAGTTTTAAGATAAAAAAAAAAGAATAATAATAATAAGTTTCAAACAATTTTATTTAGCCAAGTATTAAAGTGTTTTATATCTTATATAACCTTTGTTTTAAAAGTTTAAACAAACTTAATATTTTAATTAAGGGGAAAATTAAGAAGTAAAATGTGTTTTAGAGGGTAGTTAACTTAATGGGTTTAAGTTAATGGATAATAAACCAAGGTGATTTATTAATGAAATTAATTAAAGGTTAATTAAATAAATGAAAGTAATTAAGGATAATCCATGTGTTAAATAATAATTGATTTTAAAGGTTTAAATAAACTTGAATATAATTAAGTAATTACTGAGTTATTTTAATTTGAAACTCGATTACTTAATTAAAGATTAATTAAGTATAATTACTTAATGAAGGATTATTACTTAATGTAATTAAGGTATAATTACTTGGTGTAATTTTAAAGGATAATTACTAATTAAAGATTGATTTAGGTTAATTGACTTCATGGTTAAGGATAATTAATTACTTAAAGGATGATTTATTTATGTAATTAATTAATAATTAATTAATGATTAAAGGTTAATTAATTTTGTAATTAACTTAAAGTTAATTTATTTATGTGGTAAATAAGGATAAATTAATTAATTTATGTAATTAATTAAAGGATTAATTAATTGAGGTGATTAATTACTTAAGGAAATTAATTAAAGGATGATTAACTAATTAATGTAATATTTACTTAATGTGAATAATTAAAGGTTAATTAATTTATGATTAAAGGATAATTAATTAAGGGTAAATTAATTAATGTAATTAATTAAAGGCTAATTAATTTATGTGGTTAATTAAGGGATAATTAACTAATATAAGTAATTGAGGATAATTACTTAAGATGGATAATTAAGGATGATTGATTAATTTCATTAATTATTAACTAATGGTATGTAATTTGTTAATGTGAATTAAGCGAGATTAGATAATGAATCCATAAGTAATTGATTCAATTTGAGATAATTAAATTAACTATAATTATGGGACTAATTAATCTTGTTTATGGATGATTAAATTGTATTGAATGTTTGGATTGATTAATATCTCTAGTCTGATAAATTATGATGTTCTGTGATATGAAATGCTTTGGTTGAACTGTGATAATGTAAGTTATCTATCTATGATAGAATTGCTATGTGAATGTGATATCCTGAATATAAATTGAATTGTTTAAACTTAAAACATTTTGGCTTAAAAGATGACATTTGATTTGAAGAGACCGGGATCGGATATCAGCAATATCCGGAACCACTTCAATTAGAAATCTAAATTCTTTATAGATTTAATTGTAAATCAAATAGGCTGGAATGGAATAAATTGAGTAATTTGGACCATTGGAACTAAGTAACAGTACTTAGATATTATTTTGTGAAATAATTGTTTGACTATAATAAGATAAGAACTCGTAGTGAGGTACGAGTTACCCGGGTTTTCAAAGAAGTTTTACAACCTTAGTATTTCAATTTATATGGGTTTACTCACGCTGGTTTCCAGCCTGACCCAGGTGTTACTTTGTTGTAATGCTCGGGTCAGACCGAGTATTACAGATTTTCAGGTAAGGACGTTCTGGAGCTCAGGAGACGAGCTGGATGGCAGGAACGTATTGTGTGTTTCCGTTATGATATTATTTCTGTTTATCTGAGACATGTGATTTGTATATGTCCAGTGTTTGTGTATGAGTGTAACTCTGATGTATTAAAATGTAATTGACAGATATAATTTTCATTTGTGTAACTATTATTATTTGATATTATATTTGATCCGCTGCGAATGTGAGATTCTGTGACTTGTTTTCTGTTTCTTCTTCTTCTATCTCTTTTCTTCCTTTCCTAACTATCTAAAATTTTCAGGATCGAAAAATTTCGGGTCATTACAGAAAGCATATAATACGTTCTTTTGCAAAACAACCTGTCTTCTTCTGTAGTGCAACCTCTCACCCTCTCACACGCACTCCTACCACCACCATCACCGCTCTCAACCACCTCTTCCCCTTGCTCGACCTTCCTCCGGCCTCTCCATCCCACTCACCCACCCAATAACCCACCTAACACGCCAGTAAACCCAATATTCTCCAGTCCTTCATCCCAAGCACCGCGCAAATCACCACCACACCAGCCACAACCCTCCATCTTGGCTTCCGTACCCATGTCAGTACCACCGCCATAAGCCCTCCACCATGCCCGAACGCCACTCCACAGCCGTGTGCACGACCACCCCACCGAAAGAATCCAACCTCCTCTTTTCCTCTCACTGAACAAACTCTCCCTCCGCCTATCATGTCACATCAGCTCCCACTCTATTCCATGCCGACTCTCCCCATGCTACCGTGAAGCCAGTCTGTCCGCCTTCCACCTCCACCTAGTCACAAAGCAGATCCACCTTTTTTCCCCTTCGGCCCGTGACCGCCCTCCTCTCTTCACTACCTGTCGAAATATCCTTCTGCAAGTTGAATGTTGATTTTAAGTTGAATGTTGATTTTTAAAATTTATAAATATTATTTTCATTGAATTCGAATTCAAGTATCTAGTTTGTCACAGCCACCTTTTAGCTATCTGCCGCTGTCCGGAGATTATAGCAGCAAATTTTCTAGCTTGGTCGATTGTCGAGTTCGTGATTAAAAATCATAGCTTGTTGTGTTGTCTGTTTTCTCTAACCTCGAAAGGTGAGCAATCACTCACGATTAACATTCTTATATTTAGTAAATTTAATTCACAATAAATGACGATTGAAATATGCTGTTAAAATTTGAATTGTTAAGTTATTTAATTATTGAATATGATATGCCATTATCTACAATTGTTTACCTATGTCATATGACACCATAACCCGTTGTATATATTATACTTAAATTTGTTATTGATGATATATGCCTGTTGTTGATATGTTATATTATTATCATATATGTTCTCACTCTGCAAGTTTCCTGTTAGTTTAGAATTCCCTATGGGTTGAAATGATATATACCCGAACGATATTTTAGAATAGGGAAAAATCATTATGGGTTGAAATGATAAACCCAAACGATTTTTATTGATTTGAATTTTGAGATTGCGGGTTGAAATAATAAACCCGTGAATTTAAGTTATTGCGGATTGAAATGATAAATATCCATATCATTTGACCATAGGACAGAAAACTATATACGGACACCGTTGGTCTATTTTTAAAAATGATTTCCAAAGTTTGAAAGGAAATATTTGGGTTTTTAAATAAATATTAATTTTTAAATATAATATAAAGATTTAAATTTTAATATATGTGTAAAAAGTAAGATTTTAAAAATTATATGTTTTGGATATTTTAAAATTATAAGTTAAGTTTTAAAATGAAAATTATAAAATTTTACTTATAACTTTATTATTTTTAAAATATATAAAATAAGATTTAAAATAGATATAATAATAATAAGATTTAATTTAATAATAACTAATATGAAAATTTATTAAGAATTTGATTTAACTAATAATATATATATATATTATGTTAGGTATTTATTTAAATTTATATTAATATTTTAAAATAGATTTTTGTAATAACTTTAATTAAATGGAAGTTGGAAAGATAAATTAAGTAAGAATTGATTTGTAATTTAATTTGTTAAGAATTTAATTTAAATAAGAATTGATTTATAATTAAATTTATTTAGAATTGAATTTAAATGAGGTTTGATTTGAAACTTATTGATTTGAGAATTTAAAGATATGATTTTGTAACTTGATAACTTGTTTTTGGTTAAAAAGGATTAAATGAATATTTAAATTAAATAAAATTGAATGTTAAAGTTTGATTCAAATTTGTAATTTGAGATTTTATTTAAATGTTTAACCAAAGCTGATTAAATGAATATTTTAAGTATAAATAAAGTTGAAATTGGATATTTAATTTTGATTTAAATTTGTAATCTGGGATTTTATTTAAATGGTTATTAAAATGATTAAGTGAATATTTCAAGTTTAAATAAAGATTAAATGTTGAATTTAGAAATATAAATGAAATTTATCAATTTGAGTTATTGTAAATTGTCTGAATATTTATACTTCGAAACCTATTGAAATTGGAAGTGGATTAAATTGTAGTTCAAACCTGAATTTGAAATCGATATAGATTAAAAATGGTTAAATGAGAATTTGAATTGAAATTGAAATTGTTGGACTGAGATTGAATTTTGGAACTAAAATTGATTTAATCATTTATATTTAGAATTGATTGTGAAATTGAGAGAAACAATTCTAATTTGAAAGTTTATTTTTAATACATAAATTATTTTCAATACATAAACTATTTTAATATACAAACTATTTGAACCTATAATCTATTTTAAATATAAAATATTTTAGTACATAAACTATTTTATCTATAAGCTGTTTTAAATATAAACTATTTTAAATTATAAATATTTAAATATATATATACACACACTATTTTCTATATTTAAACTATTTAAGTTGAACCGTTATGACTTAGATTTAATGGATTTAAATGCGAGTATTTTGATATGATAGTTTAAACTATTTTGTGGTTATGATTTTTAAGCGTATATGATTTCGAAAGTGTATGATTTCGAAAGTAAATACGATTTCGAAAGTGATATGATCTTGAAATGAATATGATGTTTTGATATGAAGTATGAACTGTTTGAAATGATTATAAAAGTGATTTTATAAAAATGACCACAGTGTGAAATAAGCATTTGGTTGTTAAAGAGACCGAGATCAGATATTGTCATACTCTCTGCCAATACCTAAAACCACTTTAACAACCGTGTACGTGGTAAAGATTCCAGAACAAAGTAGGATGGTTTGGCGACGATTCTATATGAGGTATTAACGTAGCCCTAACTCCCACGAGTCAGCTTGATGTGGCTAAAACAGGAGTGTAACAACCCACATATTTTACGATTGTATATTTAAATGTTTTATTTAAATATAGCATCGTTAATCGGATTAAAGTCCGAAATGTTACTTTTTGTATACAGTCGAATTGGGACTCGAGACCACTTCCATTGAGTCTAAAATGGCGTTTACAACTTTTTTGAGTATAAACATCGATATGTTCGGAGTTGAGTAGAATTTTGTTATTTTTCTATTTGGGCTTTGGGTTGCAGCCCACTAACCCAACATAATACCCTAACTCCTCTACTCTTCATCCATTCACTCATTATATTTCCTAACACTCAAGTTAAAGAAGAATGGGTGAAAGAATGGGAAATAGAAATTCCTAAACCCTAGTTTTGATTAGGAAACTCAAATTTAAGTCAAAAATAAAGGAGAAGCTTTGGTAAGCATCCTCTTCACCTTCTCCATCTCTATCTCACTTCAATTTCAGAAATTCCTAAACCCTAACTTAGGAAATATTTGCTTATTAGCTTATATTGGAGCTTCTTGAGTTGAAGTTGAAGTTGAAGAGGAATTGGCCATTCCTTTGTATTAGAGCTTCTAATTCGTGTATTTGGTTTTAAAGGTGAGTTTTTGAACTCACATCTACGTCTATAACTTTCATTGTTGTTAGGTATGAATTCCTAACCTCTATTCATGTTCATTTGCTTTTGATTTGAATTGATTTGAATTTTCCAATTTTGGTGTTTTGAAGTCAAAATCTTTAAAAATCCTATCTTGGATGTTTGGACATGTTTTGGTGGTGTATCGAAGAGCCTATAGAGCTGGGGTGTCGATTGGCATCAACCCCTAGCATCCATCGCTCGATCGGTCGCATTTCGTTTGGATTTTTCGCCCTTTACGGGCTAGGCTGATTTTTGCCTACAGGTGGATTTCAAACGTCTGAATTCCAATTCAGACGTCTGGATTCAAATTCAGACGTCTGGATTGGAAATCTAGACGTCTGGAATTGGTCCCTGGAAAATGCAAAAAGGCAGAGAAAAAAATCCAAACTTCTGGAAATCCATCCAGACGTCTGGTTAGTGGTTTAGACATCTGGTTGGTAATTTCGGACGTTTGAAATGTGCAGTTTTGCCTATTTTGGCTGTTTTTGAGTGGATTTCCGATTTTAATCGATTTTTTGTTGATCCGGTTAGTTGTTATCACTTATTATCGACTTTGATGACTTCTTTCTTTGGATTTTTGGGAATATCCATTTAATGGATTTGATATCGATTTTTATGGATTTAATTCACATCGTCGTATGTGAATTTTTTGTGATTGATTGTTTTTACAATCATTTTTGTGATTTGTTGCTTTAAAATACAAAGGTTTCTATACTAGTAGTAAATATTCAAACTCTTTCACAAAAATGATTCCAACTCTATTTTTAATACAAATCTCGTTTATGAAACCGTTTTCCAATCTATTAGTATATACAAACCTTTACCTCATTCGTATGAGAAATCTAATTAAACGGCTTAGCAAAACAAGTGGTATGAAACGCTTGCGTTTACTTCGTCGGTTAATTCTTGGACTTGTTCGATTGAACTCTCGTGACAATTTTCGAGTGGAAATCTACAGTTTGTTCATAAATATTTAAGTTAAGCCAGTGGTTATGGGACATGAAGCTAAACTCATTTATTTACTAGCTTAGTGTAATTTACACTTATCGATCAATGATGATCCTTTGGTGATTTAGACTAGCGATGTGCGATGTCTCTTTGTCCGCGTGGGGGACTGTACCCCGTTTGGAGGAGTTTCGGCTCATAGTCCGCAAAGGGGGACTATACCCTGTTTGGAGGAGTTTCGTCTCATATTCCGCAAAGGGGGACTATACCCTGTTTGGAGGAGCTTCGGCTCATAGGAGGAGCTTTGGCTCATAGTGCACAAGAGGGGACTATACCCTGTTTGGAGGAGCTTCGGCTCATAGGAGGAGCTTTGGCTCATAGTCCGCAAGGGGGGACTATACCTTATTTGGAGGAGCTTCGGCTCATAGGAGGAGCTTTGACTCATAGTCTGCACGGGGAGACTATACCCGGTTTGGAGGAGCTCCGGCTCATTTTATAGGATAGCGACCCATTTGTGATACACGTGTTGGTGAGTTTTCATGCTTCCGTTTGTGATAGGCCTTCCTATTTTTGTGATTTTTGGGTTTCTAGTTGATGATTTCTAGAATTTGTGTTTCACCAATTTTGCGATTGACATTGATATGTTTGTCAATATTTGTGTTTTGGTGAATAAACTAAAGAATATGACATTCTTTTTAGTGTTTGAGAAAGTTTGAGATATTGTATGATTTTTGTTGTTATCTGATGTATACTTGTCACGGTATGGCATTATTGTTATCATACGTTTTTGTCATATCTCTTATCCTATCTCATTTTTATATGATATTTATAGGTAGACTGATTCGTTTATTATTTTTCTTCTTAAATAATACTCGGGTCAGACCGAGGTATTTCAGGTGCTTCTACTTGACTTCTTATCAGGGACCATCATCTGATTTTTGGCTAACTACTTTATATTAGTAGTTTTTGCTTTTATACTTCGAGATAGAGACTCCTTGATGTATACTTATTCTTTTGTCTAGCACTTGTACCTATTCTTTTGTGATGTAGTGGATCTTGTATGACCACTACTTTGATGTACACTTCTATGTGTTATATTCATATATGTTTCCGCCTTTGTGATATAAATATCTGTGACTGATTTGTGTTATGCTTATTTCTATATTTGTTTCCGAAGGCCTCATAGCCACTGTGTGGTAGCTTTGAGTTTGTATTTGGTATGTCAGGTTTCCTCTTGAAATGAAATGCATGTCATACTATTTGACATATCCGTACTCGCACAAAGCAATTACACAGATGGTCGCTCCTCAACAGCCTTATTCTTCGTGCTAGTCGACGGCATTACCCCGTAGTGTCCTTGGCTTGTGTGAGTATAGAGGTGGGGCGTCACAAGGAGCTATACCGGGCTAAGTGAGGTCGCACCTCCGATCAGGCACATTTCTTCAAAACGATTCTATTACTTTGTGATTTGATTTGGGTGCACCTTCAATTTGGGAGTGTGTCTCGAGGTAGGCGGTAGTAGCTACTATGCATTACCACCAGTCCGGGAGTGCAAACGGTAAAATCCTACCCTGGCATTCCCTTGCGTGCCTTGTCACATGTCTTATCGTGCCTTCTACGAGTTTGGTTTGTACCGTACCTATGGAGTGCCCTCTAGCCCTCCAGTTTACGGAGGAATTACGGTACTGTATAGACTACGGGAATATATAAAAATGTGTTAAGAGGGATATGGGTAACGCCTTAATGCTATTTTGATAGTTTACTTTACTAAAGACATTACATATGTAGCGTATTGTACTATGTATGTAGATAGTTTAACGGATCCTTAAAGGATGGGAATCCCAAACATCCTTTGAGTTACTTTGTATTTGATTTGACATTTCACTTGAGCTGATTTACTAGTATAAGAATGTTAATCCTGGCTCGAGTGTTTTGTGTTTTGCTTTATGCTCGGGTCAGACTGAGTGTTTTAGCATTTGAGGCTCACCTTTGGAGCTTGGAGCTTTGCTTGAAGATATGTCTATATCTATTCAGCTTTTAGTTGTTTCCGGTTGTTCCAGTTGTTTATGTTCAGACTTATCAGTTGCTGGTGTATTTGAAGACTATTCTGTATTCAAGATATCTGTTGTATTTTGTTTAACTCTGATGTTTATATAGTATCTACTATTTATCTATTCCGTTGCTTATTGTTTTATTACTCTATGTCTATGATTCTGTGATTGATTTATTTACCGTATATGCTAAGTTTTGCCAAATATAAATTAACAATCTGTTGTTTTGAGCAATTCAAGTCTGACATGAGTGGATGATTGTCGATTTGAACGGTTCGAAATAGCAGGTCGTTACAATTTTAACAAATAAAAATCGATATATCCATAAACAATTTCAGTTATGTTTAAAGGGTTTGATATTATGATCCATGTTTTGAAATAATGGTGTCAAACTATAGTATTAATGGCTATGTTTTCCCCTAACATATAAATATTTTTTTCTTCTAAAACAAATATTATACAAATTTATTTCATGTAAAATGGGTAATCAAGTTAATAATTTTATTGTTGATAAAATTTATTTTGCCTAAAATCACATCAAATTAATAACAACTGATTAATACTATAGTATTTAACTTTGATTAATAAATCTTTTTAATCCATTATAAAACATAGATCATAATATATTGGTTATCCCCAAGAGTAATTTTAATTCCATACAAAATACTTAGTTAGCATCAACTAACTATTAACTTATTTCTGCTCATTTTTTCAGGGAGTAGCACAAATGGATTCTACTCAGCTAGCTGTTGCCGGTTTGCCTACAGACTTGAAAC
This sequence comes from Allium fistulosum, assembly GCA_030737815.1. Classification (NCBI taxonomy): domain Eukaryota; kingdom Viridiplantae; phylum Streptophyta; class Magnoliopsida; order Asparagales; family Amaryllidaceae; genus Allium; species Allium fistulosum. Next base: position 534,225,476 of record CM060901.1, on the reverse strand, counting down.
TTAATCACTTTATCATTTTAAAAAGTTTATTAACAACTATAAATTAAGCTAACTGGCACTAAGTGATCCATTATTTGCTGATTTTATAGCTTCTACCATTTTCAAATTAGATAGTACGCACTCACACATGGTTTATGTATAGTGTTGACATAGTGATAAAACTAAAAATGGACGTCAGGTAAGTCCAACCAATGCCAGTCACCTCTAAAATCACTCTATTAACTTTTATTGTTATCATATGAAGGCATAAAATAATAGTCAGATGTACTAAAACTAAAAAGAGTTAGATATTTTAATCGGGCCAAAGCTGGGCTTAAAACGGCGTAAGGAATGAAATAAGAGAAATTGATATTTTTGTCCCTTTTAACAGTCATTTCTCTCTTGTGTTTATCATAAACAGTTTATGGTGACATAGGTCCACAAAAACAAGAAATAAGATTTAATATCTTCACCACCTAGATTTTATCACGTACATAAATTTACTAGGCCTTGTGTGCTATATGTAGGCACACATGGTTGTTGCAATTGTTATACTTCTATTTTAAGCTACTATTAAACATACTTTTCCACTAAAGAAAATCAGATGTCTTTGCCCTATGTGCTAGCTTACTTTATTCACTAGCTCGAGCTTCCTTGTATTTTTAATTAATTAGCTGCGCTATAAGCTTTTGTTTCTATTTTAGCAATAGTTTAATGTTTGATTGTTTTTATAAATTTTGCATTAATCAGAAAGTTGATGCTTGCCAATTCATAAAGATATTATATCTTTATTAAAGGTTTATTGCCCTTTAACTTTCTTAAAGAATTACTCTGTGATTACATCAATAAGTGCATAAAGCTATTGTATCCTTTTAAATAGTTTATTGCCCTTTACTCAAGTTTTTAGAGTATTCTAAAACTAAAAAGAGACTTTTGGGAATTACATTTATTGGCCTTTTTAAGCCTAGCTTTGCCCGATTAAAAGGAAAGAAATTAATAAATTAAAATATTGGTTTTATAATTGGACAAAGTGCAGGTTTAATCCTTAACCCAGCTGGCTTAATACCGAAAAGCAAAACCTTAAAGATGCAATGTGCTTAGTAGCATGAACCATTTCTTTTTAGTGGACTTTTGAATGAGGATGCAATGTGCTTATGGCTGGTATCAATCTTAATCATTTATTATGTGATGAATTTTACCTAACATGCATTAACAACATATTCACTGTTATATGATTTTGGTTTGCCCATGACACATATTTATGATACAAGAATAATGGAAATAGAAGATGGACACAATGAAGAGCATAACTATTCTACTTCGCAGTCGCCTAAGAAGAGGCAAAGAGGTCTAATAACGGAAAAGAAATATAGAACTCAAGAATCAAAATACCTTGAGTGGAGTGGTAATGGAAAACCCATTGTGCAGTGGACGAAGTTTTATAAGGCATATATAGGCGATATAGCTAGAACCAAAATTGACATCAATATTAAAAATTGGGATGAGGTTAGTTAGGGGCTTAAGGACCATATCTAGGAAGATGTAAAGGTATCGTAAATTTCCTCTTATGTTCTTTTTAAACAAATATCATGATGGAGAGATTATTTCATAGTTAGTCTATTGTATATTGGATGTTTTTTCATTGTATAAAATATACGAAATAGTTTCTGATGCAGCCTACAGGATCACACAACTCACGAATTGATGAATTCGCGGAAAATGAATTGATGAAACAAAATGAATCGATGAATTGAAGATACCCAAGTGCCCAAATCCGTTGATCTCTCGAGATACCGGATTCTAGCTATCTTCAACACGTTGATCGCGCACGATACCGCATTAGAAGATCTATGATTCTTCGACGTTGATCTCGCGCACGAGATTCCATGAATCGGCTTCAAGTTCGTTGATTCGAGCGCACTCGAATATCCGAAGATGGAGAAAGGAGATAACACTCAACTTCCAATTTTAATGGTGGCACAAAGCACAAACCAAATTTAATTCAATATTCAACTCCCTTAAATGATACAACTCACCTGCTATTTATAGGAGCTTACAACTCAACACACGTTACAACACTTCACACGACTTAAGAAAATACATCACAAACAGTACAAACGACTTAACAACAAACGGGTTACAACATAACATGTCTTAACAATATACGACATAAGAAAAGCGACATAGCAATCGGCGACCTAAAAAATGCGGCATAGCGACTTAAGAAACAAGGCATCAGAAAACAGCGACCTAGTAATCTTCAGCGACTTAAAGAAGCTCGTTCGCGACCTAACTGGATTTCAGCGACATAAGGAAACTCGCGACCTAACGAAGCTTGCGACATAGCAATCAACGACCTAAGGAAACTCGCGACATAGCGATTCTGGAGAGAGGCTTCGCGACTTAAGGTAGGTCGCTCACGACCTAAGGAATTCTGGAGCATCTTCTTCCTCACGATTTAGGGTTTCACGACATAGGTAGGTCGCTCACGACCGAAGGAATTCTGGAGCGGCTTCTTCCTTGCGATCTAGGGTTCCGCGACATAGGTAGGTCGCTCGCGAGGTATGCGCTGCATCATCCTCCCCTGGTTGGAAAGAATTCGACCTTGAATTCATGCTCTCCTCTTCTTCGACAAGCTTTTCCCCATAATACGGAATTAAGTGTTTGACATTGAAAACATCAGAAGTATGAACATTTTCCAACAACCTTAACTGATACGCATTATCATTGATCTTCTTCAAGATTTCTACTGGACCAATCTTTCGAGCTTTCAACTTGTTGTAAGTTCCAACTGGAAAACGATCTTTCGTCAATACTGCGTAAACAAAATCACCCTCTTTGAAGTCCACACTCCTTCGCTTCTTATCTGCTAACTGCTTATACTTCTCATTTGACTTAAGCAATCGTTCATGAACAATCCTGTGACACTCCTGCAACTCATTCACGAAATCACAAGCTCGTTTAACAACACCTTTCTGAAGTGGAACTGTCGACAAATCCAATGGTCCCTTCGGAATTGCTGAATATACCACTTGAAATGGACTGAATCCAGTACTTCGATTAACGGCATGATTATGTGCGAATTCTGCCTGACACAATTTCACATCCCAGCTCTTCAAATTATCCTTCACAAGACATCTCAACAAGTTTCCCAAAGATCTGTTCACCACTTCCGTTTGCCCATCCGTTTGTTGATGATAGGCGCTACTAAAATTCAGCTTAGTCCCAACCATCTTCCACAGACTCAACCAAAAATGACTTAGAAATCGAGTATCCCGGTCAGAAACAATAGACTTAGGTAGCCCATGTAGTCGATAAACCTCTTTAAAGAACAATTGAGCAACACGGACTTCATCGGCGGTCTTCTTACAAGCTATGAAATGTGCCATCTTCAAAAATCTATCCACCACAACATATATAGAATCATTCCCTCGTTGAGTTCTTCGCAAATCCAAAACGAAATCCATGCTAACATCAACCCATGGTCTAGTAGGCACGGGTAATGGCATATACAATCCTGCATTCGTAGTTGTCCCTTTGGAAACTTGACATATGTGACATCTCTGCACAAATCTTTCAACTTCTTTCCTCATGGAAGGCCAAAAATATGATTGAGAAATCAACTACAAGGTACGATCTCTTCCCACATGAACTTCTTCATGCAATTCCTTCACAATCTTCATTCGCAAACTGCACTCTGGTATACACAACCGATTTCCCTTATATAGAAAACCTTCTACCAACACATACTCATTCGTCCTCCCTTTCTCGACTTCATCTACAATCTTGGCAAAGTAAGGATCCTCAACAAACAAATCTAGAAATACATCAAACCCCGTCACTTCAACTTTCATCGTAGTCAACAAATGATTTCTTCTACTCAATGCGTCTGCCACACGATTTGTAACTCCCGGCTTATGCTTTACAACAAATGTAAACTGTTGCAAGTATGCGATCCATGAAGCATGCCTGGCTGCAATCTTATCCTGTCCCTGCAAATGTTTCAATGCTTCATGGTTAGTATACAACACAAACTCTTTATGAAACAAATAGTGTCTCCAATGCTTTATGGCTTGGACAATAGCATAGAACTCTAAGTCATAGGTACTGTATCTTGTCTTCGCTCCAGAAAGTTTCTCGCTAAAATAAGCAATTGGACGACCCTTTTGACTTAACACTCCACCAATTGCAACTTTAGACGCATCAGTATCTACCTCAAAGAGCAACTGAAAGTCCAGGTATCTAAGAATCTGTGTTGTAGTCAAGAGTGTCTTGATCTGTTGGAAAGCAGAATCAGCCTCTTCAGTCCACACAAACTGTTTTCCTTTCATACAATCTATCACTGGTGCGATCACGCTACTGAAATGTGGAATAAACCTTCGGTAGAATGATGCTAAACCATGGAAACTTCTCACTTCAGTTACAGTCCTGGGTTGTGGCCAATCCTTGATTGCTTCAACATTACTTTGATCCACCTGGATACCTTCCTTGGACAATACATACCCCAAGAACAAAACACTGTGCGTCATGAACATGCACTTCTTTGTTGCCGCGTAAAATTGCTCCTGACAAAGTATCATCAACACTTCCCGCAAGTGTTGTAGATGCTCTTCTGTGCTTCCACTGTATATCAATATATCATCAAAGTATACCACCACGAACTTTCTAATAAACGGTCGAAAGATCTGATTCATCATTCGCATAAAAGTACTAGGTGCATTCGAAAGACCAAATGGCATGACCAGCCATTCATACAACCCCTCCCGTGTCTTGAAGGCTGTCTTCCATTCATCCCCTGGTCGAATTCGAATCTGATGATACCCACTCTTCAGATTAATTTTTGAAAAGATAGCAGCTCCACTCAACTGATCTAACAAGTCGTCAAATCTTGGCATCGGGAATCTGTACCTCACCGTAATCTTGTTTAGTGCTCGACTATCTGTACACATTCTCCAAGTTCCATCCTTCTTTGGCACTAACAAGGCTGGTACTGCACAAGGACTTAAACTTTCTTGTACGCGCCCTTGTTCAAGTAACTCTTCCACCTGCCTTCTCAACTCTTCGTGTTCCTTTGGACTCATTCTATAATGTGGTCTATGTGGTAACACAGCTCCCGAAACAAGATCAATATGGTGTTGTATGTCTCTCAACGGTGGTAACTCTTTTGGTAATTCTTTAGTAAACACATCTTCAAATTCCTTCAACACTGGCTTAACTTCCTCAGGAATTTCAACCGCTTTACTACTTTCACGTCCAATCAAAAGAAATACTTCAGGGCTATCCTCTAATTCTTTAACAAATTCCTTCAAAGATAACAGAGTCTTTAGTTCCTCGATTTCCTCCAACTTGCTTTCACTTTGTTGTCGCCTTTTAGGAACTAAAGTGATTCTAGTGCCATCGAACATGAAACTATAGTAGTTAGTCCAACCATCGTGTTGCATGGCTCTATCGAACTGCCACGGTCTTCCCAATAACAAATGACATACATCCATATCCACCACGTCACACCAAATTTCATCCTTATACTTCTTTTCGATGGAAAAAGTTACACAAGCTCTTCGACCAACCTTCACTTCCCCACCTTTCCTTAGCCAAGCCAATTTGTAGGGTTTGGGATGCTTCTTTGTCTTTAACGCCAACTACTTTACAGCTTCTGTAGAGATGATGTTATCACAACTCCCTGCATCGATAACAAACTTACAAACTTTTCCCAAAATAGTGCATGTCGACTGAAAAATATTACTCCTCAACCAACTAGTCTCCTCTTCCTGCTTTGGCATCAAGCAAGATCTCCTCATCATTAAAGAATATCCCTCGTCTCACGTCAATAATTCTTCTTCCTCCTCAACCTGTGGTGAATTGGAACAGTCTACTTCTGCATCCTCATCCTCAACCTCAGCAACCATCGCTCACTTCTTAGGCTCCGGGCATTCATTGCTCTTATGACAAAACTCCTGACAGTTATAACACTTAAAATTGTTGTTGACCATGATCTTAGCAGCTTCATTGACAACCGGTTTACTAACAGCCTTGGAAACATTAGTATTGTAACTAGCCCCCTTCACCTGATTGCTCGAACTTGTAAACGCACCACCTCCTCTTCTACCTTGCTTCTCCCAAGCTAGAGCCTTCTGGTGTGCTTCAGCAACGGATCTCGGATCAAACATATTTACCATATCCTGAATTTGCATTCTCAATCCTCCAACAAATCTGGATGTCAACCGTTCCTCCGTTTCCATGATATCGTTTCTAGCAATCAGTTGATAAAACTCATCTGCATAATCATTTACCGACTTTGTCCCTTGTCTCAAATTCTGTAAGCGCTGATACATAAGAGACTGATAATTATAAGGCAAGAAAGTAGCCTTCATCAACTTCTTCATCTTTTCCCATGAAACAATCTTCGACTTTCCCATTCTTTCCCGTGTAAGTTTAGTTTGTTGCCACCATGCCATAGCACTTCCCCTCAATCGTGTAGCAACCAACTTAACTCTACGATGCTCGGGTACTTCCTTGAAGTCAAAAATTTCTTCAACATTTGATAACCAATCCAGAAACTCTTCCGCTAGCATTCCCCCTTTGAATTCTGGAATCTCTGTTTTCATCCCCGACTCCCATCGACGATCATCTTTGGAATATCTATTTCGATTTCGCCCTTAGCCACGGTTTCGACAAGAGCTACTACCACTATCACTGGATTCCTATAAATCTGAAGATGTCGATGTCGATTCTGACCATCAACATTTCTGCTACCACGCACGTCTCTTTCTCCCGAAACTGACAGTTCTCTTCTTTCCCGATTCGATGGTGGTGACATTCTTCTCCTTTCGGAATTTGACGGCGAAATTCTATGTCCACCTTGATTTGAACCTGGCGATGCTCTTTGTCGAGTTTGATTCATATCCATCATGAGCCTTTATAATCTACCAATTCCCTCATCAAACTTCTCATTGAATTTATCACTAATTCGTTGCTCCATTTGTTCAGCATCTTCTCTTCGATACACATCTGCAACATTCTGATGACGATGAACTCTTCTTGGTGGCATTGTCAAATCTTCAACAAATCCAAACCCACACTTCAAATCACGCAAACTTGAAATCCAACGAACTTGGAAAATCCTAGCTCTGATACCAAATGACGCAGCCTACAGGATCACACAACTCACGAATTGATGAATTCGTGGAAAATGAATTGATGAAACAAAATGAATCGATGAATTGAAGATACCTAAGTGCCCAAATCCGTTGATCTCTCGAGATACCGGATTCTAGCTATCTTCAACACGTTGATCGCGCACGATACCGCGTTAGAAGATCTACGATTCTTCGATGTTGATCTCGCGCACGAGATTCCGTGAATCGGCTTCAAGTTCGTTGATTCGAGCGCACTCGAATATCCGAAGATGGAGAAAGGAGATAACACTCAACATCCAATTTTAATGGTGGCACAAAGCACAAACCAAATTTTATTCAATATTCAACTCCCTTAAATGATACAACTCACCCGCTATTTATAGGAGCTTACAACTCAACACACGTTACAACACTTCACACGACTTAAGAAAATACATCACAAACAGTACAAACGACTTAACAACAAACGGGTTACAACATAACACGACTTAACAATATACGACATAAGAAAAGCGACATAGCAATCGGCGACCTAAAAAATGCGGCATAGCGACTGTAACAACCCGCATATTTATCGATTTTATATTTAAATATTTTATCGTCAGTCGGATTTTTGTCCGAAAAGCTACTTTTTGCATACGGTCAAATTATGGCTCGAGACCACCTCCATTGAGTTCAAAATAACGTTTGCGATCTTTTTAAGTATAAACTTTGATATGTTTGGAGATAGTGGAATTTTCGACACTTTTTTGCTTATGGCTTTGGTTTGGGCTGAACTCTTTTGCCCCTTTCTAACTCAGCCCAACCCCCTCTCCTCTTCATAAAATCATTCTTCACTTCCTAACTCTAAAGCTTCTTCAAAAAATGGTGGAGGGAATGGGAAATTAAAACTCCAAAGCCATAGTCTTCATTGCTAATCCAACATCTACCCCAAATTCAAGTGAAGACATAGATTCAAGCTTGTTGTTGTTCTTGCTTTGCTTTCAAGCTTCATCTCCATCAATTTTTGAAAAGGTGAGATTTTTATCTCACATTCTTGTCTATAACTATATTGGATGGTTGGAAATGAATTCCTATCACTTTAGCATGTACATTTGCATTTGGTTTGGATTTGATTGGCGAAAAACTCCAATTTTTAGTGTTTTTGGAGAATTCCTGGGCTTAGGTCGTTCTGTCTCGGAATTAGCTCGTCTCACTTAGGTCGTTGGGCCTTAGGTCGCTCTGGCGTGGAAAAGTCAGGTCGTTTTCCCTTAGGTCGTTTATCCCTTAGGTCACTCGGCGACCTAAAACAACACTAGTTCGCAATCGATTAGGTCGCTCTATCTTCCTTTGCTAGGTCGTTTCCTAGTTCGCGATCGATTTGGTCGTTCGTTCATTTAGGTTGCTTGACCATTGAGGCATCTCAAGACCGTTTAGGTCGTTACGTTCTAGGTCGCGCCATTGCCTAGCTCGCTTCCTTTAGGTCGCTTGACCCGTTTTACCACTAGGTCGTTTGCCTAGGTCGTTAACATGCTAGGTCGCACCATTAAGTCGCTCCTTCTCTTAGGTCGCTCACACCACTTAGCTCGTTCCACATTAGGTCGGCCTCTGCTAGGTCGCGCCCCTGTTTGGTCATGCCACTTATAGGTCGCGACAATCCCTGCTTTAAGTCGCTCGGCCTCATCACTGCTTAGGTCGTTAGACCTTATTCCCTTTAGGTCGCTTGACCTTATTTTCTTTAGGTCGTTAGACCTTACTTCTTTTTGGTCGCTCGGCCTTACTTCCTTTAGGTCGCTCGAGCTCACCACCTTAGGTCGCTTGAACCTTAGGTCGCATCACCTATAGGCCGCTCGCCCTATTGCCTTGATAAGTCGCTCGGCTATGTTACCAAGATGGGTCGCGTCCACCTAGGTCGCTCGGCATGTTATCTTTAGGTCGTTCGACCTATTTTACTTTAAGTCACTACCTTTTTAGGTCGTTGCACTTTAGCTCGGCCATGTTTAGGTCGTGTGGGAATTTCTACTTTGATGATTTTGGAACTGATTTCCTTGGATTCTATTCACATCTTCGAATGTGCATTTTTGTGACTGATTGTTCTACAATCATTTTTGTGATTTGTCACTTTAAAAATATAAAGGTTTCAATACTAGTAGTAAATATCAAAACTCTTTCATCAAAAACGATTTCAACATTATTTTATTACAAAGCTCTTTTCCTAAACCGTTTTCCAATCTATTAGTATATATAAGCCTTTACCTCACTCGGATGAGAAATCTAATTAAACGGCTTAGTAAAACAAGTGGTATGAAACGCTTGCGTTTACTTCGTCGGTTAATTCTTGGACTTGTTCGATTGAACCTCTTGTGACAATTTTCTAGTGAAGATCTACAGTTTGTTCGTAAATATTTAAGTTAAGCAAGTGGTTATGGGACATGAAGCTAAACTCATATATTTACTAGCTTAGTGTGATTGACACTTCTTGATGATCAATGACGATCATTTTCGTGATTTAGACTAGCAATATGCCATGACTCTTTGATTCGGTTCATCGGACGTTACGCTGTACGACGTCGTTGTTCCGTTTTATCGTGATTTGGTTCATCGGACGTTACGCTGTACGACGTCGTTGTTCCATTTTACTATGTGTTGGTTCATCGGATGTTACGCTGTACGACATCGTTGTTCCTTTTTATCGTGTGTTGGTTCATCGGACGTTACGCTGTACGACGTCGTTGTTCCATTTTCCTATGTGTTGGTTCATCGGATGTTATGCTGTATGACATCGTTGTTCCTTTTTATTATGCTTTGGTTCATCGGACGTTACGCTGTACGACGTCGTTGTTCCTATTTATTGTGTCTCTGGATCATCGGACGTTACGCTGTACGACGTCGTTGCTCCGAATTATGTGATTTCTGGATTTCTTGTGATGATTTCTGGAATTTGTGCTTCACCAATTTTCATGATTTTCTTTGATAAGTTTATCAATTTTTGTGCATTGGTGAGTTTGTGTGTCATTGACTTGTTATGAATACAAGTTTAGGGTATGATACCCCATTTTATCTTTGAGAAGATTCTTGTGATATTGATTAATCTCTTGTTGATTCTCAACTACATACTTATAGTAGTATGCCATTATGGATATTATATGATCATGCTATATCTTTTATTCTATACCATATCATCTGATATTTATAGCTAGACTGATCCGTTTATTATTTTCTTATAAATAATACTCGGGTCAGACCGAGATGTTACAGGTGCTTCTGCTTGACTTCTCTTCTGGGATTACTCTGACTTTTTGGCTAACTACTTAGATTAGTAGTTTTTGGATGTATACATTTGAGATATAGACTCTATGATGTATACTTATTCTTTTTGTGAAGCTTGTAGCTATTCTTTTGTATTATCATGGATCTTTCAGACCACTACTCTGATGTACGCTTTCATGTGTTATATATATATTCATATCCTTTTTCCGCCTTTGTGATATGGATGTCTGTGGTTGATTTGTGTTATGTTTATTTCTATATTTGTTTCCGAAGATTATATATAGCCACTGTGTGATAGCTTTGAGTTTGTATCGGTATGTCGGATTTCCTCCATAAATGAAATGCATGCTATACTATCTGACATATCGGTGCTCGCACAAAGAAATTACATGGATGATCGCTCCTCCACAGCCTTATTCTCCGTGCTAGTCGACAGCATTACACCGTAGTGTTCTTGGCTAGCGTGGGTATAGAGGTGGGGTGTCACAGCGACTTAAGAAACAAGGCATCAGAAAACAGCGACCTAGTAATCTTCAGCGACTTAAAGAAGCTCGTTCGCGACCTAACTGGATTTCAGTGACATAAGGAAACTCGCGACCTAACGAAGCTCGCGACATAGCAATCAGCGACCTAAGGAAACTCGCGACATAGCGATTCTGGAGCGAGGCTTCGCGACTTAAGGTAGGTCGCTCGCGACCTAAGGAATTCTGGAGCATCTTCTTCCTTGCGATTTAGGGTTTCGCGGCATAGGTAGGTCGCTCGCGACCTAAGGAATTCTGGAGCGGCTTCTTCCTCACGATCTAGGGTTCCGCGACATAGGTAGGTCGCTCGCGAGGTCTGCGCTGCATCAGTTTCACTACAATTTGTTAAATGTAAGATGATATTCTTAGAATTGTTTATGATTATGCATATATTTAGTGCACTAATAAAAAACACTTTTCACGAGCAAAAGAGATGTATTTACTAATTTTTAAAACCTAAACATAACTTGCAAACTGTGAAATCGGGCACTAAAGAGTAGCATCTCCTGTTAGCATTGCTTCCACTATATCTGTGTCTAATAATAAACCCAGTCATACCCTTATTACTGACTGCAAATATACAGAGAAGTGACCAAAAGCGTAAGTCTAAACCTCTGTTGTTTTTAGCTAACAATATTGACTAACACATTGCAAAATTTGAGACAAAGTTACTTTTTGCCACTAACCTTCTATAATCATAGATTATGTATCAAGCAAAATATAATAAAAGGAAGATAAAAAATATATCATATTGGTACAGTTTTGTATATTTGATAATGCTTTTGTCTTTATAGATGATGAGGAAGCTATTGACTTTACTGCAGCTGTTCATTTCCAGTCATTTGTATTTTAGTCCATTAGCTCTCACTGATTTTAACTCATAGCATAATATGGTGAATCTGTGATTGCCCTCTTAAATGAATATATTCTTGTGCATTCAATTCACACTACGCTAGGGTAGGGTTGAGAGGATGTGAACATATACATTAACTGCACAAACATTCAGAGCAAGTATGAAATAGGATTAGATGACACCCCTATTATATCTTATCAACTCAGAAGGCTATAATCTTACATAAAAAATATTATTATACACCCCTATTATATCTTCTGAACGTGAATGACAAGCCATAATTTTTAGCCTTACATTATCATGACCTAAAATACCTTGATTTGTTTGTTTTTTAAACAAATATCAGTTGAGTGTTGGAATGGCAATGGGGCGGGTTGGGGCGGGTTTTTAGTGCCCCATACCCGCCTCGGATTTTTTACACCTCGCCCTAGACCCGCCCCGTAGACCCGGTGCGGGTCTGGAATTTTGCCCCGTACCCGGGACCCGTGCGGGTCAGGGTAGACCCGACCCGCCCCAAGACCCGTCTCTATGTATTGATTGAAAATTATGTAGCAACATACATATATTTATTTGTTTATACTCGTTATCACCAAATAATATATGAATACAAATAACAATGTGTCTATGGGAAGTTAATAAAAATGATGTCTACAATAACAATTCAGAAAATATATACATATGTTATTGTATAATTATCAATGACGCAACTTAATACTCTAATTTTTTCTATAGATATTGATTGGAACATTTTAATATACATGCTAGAATCACTTATAACTAAAAAGATTAATAAATCATTATAGTAATAAAGTAGTTTCATGAGATGTTAGTAGTGCGGGTCGGGTTGGGGCGGGTCGGCCAAGCCCCAACCCGACCCTAGACCCGGAGTACTCAAGAACGGGTCATGGGTCTACCCGCCCCAATGACCCAATGGGGCGGGTCTTGATGGGCCAAAACAGGGGCGGGTCGATCGGGTTTGGATCCTAGACCCGCCCCATTGCCATCCCTAGTTGAGTGGTTTTTGCACTCCCTAAAATACAATGCCATAAATTTCCTCTTATGTTCTTTTGTTATTACATCATCATCATCATCATTTAATCAAAAATAAACCTGAGAAGGTGTGTGGATGATAGAAGACCATTTTTGCAATTCATAGTAAGTTCTGTGATAGTCCGTTCCTCATTATTTTGAAGAGATGTATCAATACTTGACAGCAGCAACCTATCAACTATTATAATGATAAAATTGAATCAGAAAAAATTATAGCCACTTTAATTCATCATTCTGTTTGAATTTAATACATATTGTTTATGTACAAGGTGATAGCATATAGTGACTGGATTCCAAAATTTTAAGCACAATGTACATAGCATTATATATTTTACGTGGTTGCTTTTTGTTACAATTTTTAATTATCTTAGACCGAACCACATCGATGACAAAATAAAATACATTATATTAAAAAGTATTTGTGAACGATGGATTTTAAAACAAAATTGGTTAGTGGTTGGATTACGAAGACAAGAAAGCTTCCAGAGGACCATAAAGAGCCGTACGAATTCTATGATGGTATTACAGAAGCATAGTGGGAAACATTTAAGAAGAATTATAAAACTGAAGAATTTAAGGTATATTTATTTTTTAACTGAATTCTCAGCTGGCTTGCTTTAAATTTTTTTATCGATACCTTTGCTTAAGTTCACATTATGTTTTTAGCAAATTCAAGTCTAAAACCTTAGTTTAAGTTCAAAACATAGGATTGAAATCTAATTCCAATTTGAAATACGACATATATCACTTGCTGGTGGGATATGACATTTTTTCTTAGGCATTGTTTCATGAAAGTTGTATAGTCTACAAAACTAATTTAACATGTGCTACTGTTTTTTGCAATATGCAATTACCGGAGAAGCACTAATGTTGGTTCTGTTGGTAATCCCCATATATTAGCCTTGTTATATGTTGATGATTATTTTATTTTGTTAGATATTCATGTACATAAGTTCAGCCATGTTTATAGGCAAAAGGCTAAATATGGCTGAACTTATGTTACACTTTATTTTATTTTGTTAGATATTCATGTACACATAGATGTGAGTGTAAATAACTTTGTATTTGTATTTTTTTAGATATTCATGTACCTAGTGCTGATTTATTATTACATTTTGAAATTGTATTTTTTAAATTTATAGCTTTGAATTGTATTTGAATTACATCAAATTTGAGAATGAAAATATTGTTATAATTCGTGTGAATTTTATTTAATTATTCAGTTTAAATTTCATCTAACAAAGATGAATATACCTTTATGATAATTTTATTTGATAACTTTACCTTCATAAATGGAAATGAAATAAATATTTTGATAAAAAAGTTTTATCTAGTTTTGTTTCTTTGATGAATTACTTACTCGTTTGACTTTGTAAATTTTTTGATTAAATACTTTATGGTTTTTCTTTGGATGGAAGCAGATGAAAAGTAAATTACTAATATAACATAAGTTCAGCCTTGTTATATTAACCTTGTTCATGCACATATGTTCAGCCATGTTTATAGACAAAAGGCTAATACGGTCAACTTTATATTGCATAGCTATATGTTTTTATCTTTCTGTTGAAAAAGAAAAATAATTGTATTCTTATTAATCTCATAAAATAGCAAATAAGCGAGAAGGCTAAGAAATGACAATCATACAATGAGCATCCTCACACTATTTGGGGCAAGCTATATATGCTGGGAAGAAGGCTAAATGGATAGCTGAGAGCCATATTTTGGATCAAAGTATTGATTGGATCACTACTAGATAGGCTTCGTATAGCGACAAAGCCTAGCGACGGTTAGCGACGGCTAAAAAAAGCGGCCGTCGCTAACCGTCGCTATACGCAGTATACAGATCTGCCGAGAGCAGCAGCTCATTCATTCCCTCTTCCCCAATTTCCACCCCCAAATCACTTCCTCCTTTCCCCCGACGCCCCCCGTCACCATAGCCGCCGCTCCAGCTTTCAACGCCTCCAAATCATCCAAATTTACGTCGGTACGCTTCTAATCTCTTGTTTGAATGTAAATTTGATGTTTTTAGGTTTAGTTTAAACCCTAAGTCAATTATGATTTGTTGTTAAATTGGGTATTAGTAGTGTTGTTAAATTAGGTATTAGTAGTGTTGTATGTTGATTTGATAAATTAATTAGTTTATTATCACGAACTTGAATTATTTCGTATTACATTAACTAGTTTATCATGATCAAGTTGAATAAATGGTTGATGTAGATGATTAGTGTTGGCGATTAACATGGTTAGTTGTTTTAGGTGAAAAAATAGTGTATATTAATGATTAACTTGGTTATTGATAAATTTATATGAAAGTATTTCATAGTTTATGAAATTGATAAATTACAAATTTAAGTGGTTAAAATCTAAATTCTGCAAATATGAGTATTACAAATTACAGTATTGTACAAAAATAAAGTTTATATAGTATTGTACAAATTTAAGTTTGATAAATTACAAATCACAGTATTGTACAAAAATAAAGTTTATATAGAAAATTAAAAAATGAATATGAGAGCCTTAAAAATTCTACAAATATCTAATTTAAAAAAAAAGGAAATGACTTTAAAAACAACTAATATTGTACTGAAATCTATTTTGTAATGAAATTAAGAAATGAATATAACAACAACAAAGATTACGCTAAAATCTATGTCGTACAATAAAGAAATGAATATTGAACTAAAATTGTTAATTGAATGTTGAACTAAAATTTAAATATACAAATTTATTAAATAAAATTTAAATAGTTGAAACATTGTCAAAATTTGAAAAGAACAACAATATTTGATAAAATTTAAAGAAATTTTTTTATCTTTTAGATTGGCTTTGGCTCCGTCTGGCAAGTGTTGTATATGATCGTTATATGGATGTTCGTTTTGGTAACGGAACGGACATTTATATTCATCTGATACAATATTTGTCGGATTTGTCCCTGTATTGGACAAGTTACAAACACAATAAAGTAATTACATATTATAAATCATTTCATTTTATACGGTTACAAAATTTCGATAGCGCTTCCTTTACGTTCCCTGTGTACACGCATTTGTGTACGATACAGGGAACAAAAGGGAAGTGCTGCCGAAATTTTGTTGAACCGTTTAATCTGAAATAATTTATAAAATGTAATTACATTATTGTGTTTGTAATGGGAAGTAGGATGACTGACCACCGAAGTGAAAACCAAAATACTAAAAAATTAAAAAATCCCATGAAGTTTTTATTTTGAATTTTCTGCAACGGTGAACTGTTTACAATGGAGAATGGTTGAAAATTAATGATTTAAACTGTCTAACATACATTTTCAAATCAGAAAAAATGTTCAATTATTTTCTCGACCGTACTTGGATGTACGAAGTCAGAACTGGAAAGAAGGGGTCAATAAAGCAACATTTCTACAACGGTGTACACGAATTTATTAGATTTGCTAAATCTAATAACCGAAACAACACAGAAATTCGTTGCCCGTGTAGTAAGTGCCAACATTTGAAGCATTGGAAACCGGATATAGTTGAAGTACATTTTTATCAATATGGTTTCGTGCCTGATTATTATTTCTGGGATCGTCATGGAGAACTTGTTGAACCTACACCTAATACTGAACTATTAGAGGATGGTAATATGATGACGAATCCGATAGAAAATATGGTGGATGATGCAGCACGATCAATGTTTCCTACAACTGAAGCTGTCGATGAAGACGAAAATGTCGAAGAAGAACCGATTGCGGGAGCTAAAAAAATATACGATTTGTTGGATTCTGCTAAGAGGCCGTTGTGGGACGGATGTAATAGCGGAACCGAACTTTCAGTAACCGCCGAATACATAACTATGAAATCAAAATTCAACCTTACGGAAGCCGCATTTACAGCAGTTGTACAAGCTGCAAAACGACACATGCCACCCAATAATCTGATGTGCGATAGTCATTATAAAGTAAAAAAATTAATGTCCGCTTTCGGTCTACCGTACGAGAAGATAGACGCATGTGTGAAAGGTTGCATGTTGTATTGGAAAGACGACGTTGACCTCAGAAAATGCAAAATATGTAACGAAGAAAGATACAAACCAAGAAAGAAGAAAGGGAAAGAAGTCTCGTACAAGAGAATGCATTATTTACCCATCACTCCCAGACTTCAAAGATTATATGCATCTTCTGCTACGGCCTGTCATATGCGATGACATAGTGTGAGAACAGTGGAAGAAGGAACTTTGATACATCCATCCGACGGAGAAGCATGGAAACATTTTGATAAGACTTATCCCGCATTTGCTGCGGAAAGCCGTAACGTCAGACTTGGTTTATGTACGGATGGTTTTTCACCATTTTCACAGTTTGGTAGTAAGTATTCATCCTGGCCAATTATCGTTACTTCGTATAATTTACCTCCATGGATGTGTATGAAGACACCATATATGTTTCTCACCACTGTTGTTCCCGGCCCTCATGATCCAACCCAAGGAATTGATGTTTATTTACAACCATTGATCGATGAGTTGAAGAAACTGTGGTATGAAGGAGTCGAAACTTACGATGTATCAAGGAAATTTTTTTTCCGTATGTTTGCTTCTTTGTTATGGACTATTAATGATTTTCCTGCATACGGGATGCTTTCTGGTTGGAGTACGGCCGGTCGTCTAGCATGCCCTTATTGTATGGAAGAAACACGAGCATTTTCGTTACGATATGGGAAGAAAGTTTCGTGGTTTGATTGTCATCGGTGTTTTCTTCATCCCAATCATACTTTTAGAAGAGATAAGAAAAATTTCATAGCTAACAGAGAAGAGAATCTGAAACCACCCAAGGTTTGGTCAGGCGAGAAAATATACGAAATTGTAAGGGACTATCCAAAGATACATGAAACTGGAGTCCAGACTGAAATCCCAGGAAAGTCAGACATTCATAATTGGTGCAAACAAAGTATATTTTGGGAGTTACCATATTGGAAAGATCTCTTACTCCGACATAATATTGACGTGATGCACAACGAAAAGAACGTGTTTGATAATCTGTTTAATACAATTTTGAATGTAAAGGGCAAAACCAAGGACGATTTGAATTCAAGGCTTGATATAGCAAACTATTGTAAGAGGCCGGAACTTCATATGAAGCCTAATGACAATAAAAAACCGAAAGCGTGCTATGAGCTAGACAATAAGCAAGTAAAATTCGTGCTAAAATGGGTGGAACATTTAAGATTTCCTGATGGGATTTCTTCCAATCTTCGTAGATGTGTTGACTTCAAAAATAGTAAACCGAGTGGGATGAAAAGCCACGATTGTCATATCATGATGGCTTGCGACGGCTTGCGACGGCCGGCGACAGTTAAAAGCCGTCGCTATCTGCTGCCGTCCTTGTAGTGGATATTGGCAAGAACAAAGGAAAGAGCCAATGGAAATTATACAATACCCAATGAGAAAACTACAATAGTTGTAGTTAAAGTGGTATGATTAGTTTCGATGCATTTGATTTCTTTTGGTTAATCCTTGCAAAACATAGCAATAATTAATTGAGAAATATATTTTTATTACAGAATGATTGGAGAGAAAAAATAGTTGAAGGGACATGGCTCCAAACAGGCACGATGATGCCTTAAATCATGCTCTTGAGAAGAAAGAGCATTCAAGGAAAGTTAGAGGAATCAGTGAGACGGTCGTTATCAAAATCATATTTGAGGAGGGGGTTAGAGAAAAGGAAAGGTCTAAGCGGTGTAATATCAGCAGACAAGCTACATTTTATCAGCCGGGAAATATAGACCAAAGTGAGCCAGGAAATTGAGACTAAAGTGAGCTAAAGAGTGAGACAAGAGACCGTAGCTGAGGTCGAGTCTACGATGAACACAATGGTCGAGCAAAAGGTTGCAAACATTTTGAATAGGATGGGTATGCAGATGCCTATTAATATGGAGATCGACAACATACCATCAGTTGATTATCGTAGTAGTTGTCAATCAATACACTTGGACAAGTTTCAGTCTGCAAACAAAAACTCAAGAGACGGATCCCTATGTAGAGTTGCAGGTAAACAATTCAAAAGTTGATTTTGTAAACGTATATGATTTTATGCATTTGACAAGTATAAGTGAAAAATGTTGCTTTTGTACTTGCCATTCTAGAAACCAACTAAGTGTCGTTTAGCTATGATTTTGGACTCCAAAACTGTCGTAGTGGGTCGTGGTATGGTAAATCCTACTTAAGGTTCGAAGATCAATGCCATAATCAACAAATTCTAGTCGATCATGTAAAGGTTGGGATTGACGTAGTAGAGTCTAATCATCAAGAAACCCCACTTCCTGTTCCAACTAAACATCACATCACAGTAGGAGAAGCGGTTGGTAGTTTTTTTCAGTGGCCTAAAAGTCTCATGCTTTTAGGAAAAAACGATAAAGTGAAGAAGAACCTTTTGGTACTTTGTTTAATGGGCTATGTTATTTCTGGTTTGTTGTGTATAATACTGTCATAAGATCATGCATTAATTTGCAAGTTTGTTATATGCAGGCTACACCTAATGTGAGCAAAGACAAAGCGGAACAGTGTTTTGCTACAGTAAGTTCAAAGCCCACTTCTTCTGTGTGCACTATAGCAAACTTTCTAGTTTTCCCATGTTTCAGTTTCAACATGTATATGTTCCGGTCATTGCACTCTACTAGGTCACCATCTTTATAGTTTGAATATGCTTCACTGATTAAACATATACAAAAACCAACGTTACCCTCTGCACTAGCATCAATCTGCATTCACGGGTTCAAATGCATATATACTTATTGGTTACACTTTTCATTAAAACAGTATTATTTAAGGTTGTTAAAATAGTTTTTGGTATTGATTTCATTGTTATTTAGCTATTAATGAGAGTTGTTGCAAGGATATATATTATACCTATCTACCTTGTAAATAAATAATTTAATTTCTCATATCAATCAACATATATACTCCTGCTACCACAACCCCAAGTAGGGAAGTTATGCTTTTATAGGTAATGTATAAAGTTTATCTTGCTAGTATCATAAAAAATTCCTCCATCCTAAAAGTCTACTCAAAGTAGTTTGACATGGATATTAATGGAAAAACCCGACAATCAACACAACGGAGTTGGGTTTCCATTCCCAGTCCTTTTGGGTTTTTGATTTTCTAAACCAGGTTCATATTTAGTAATTTATGTTTCAGGAGCCATTTTCCTTTATTTATACTCCAACAATGAGAATATAACAACAACAAAAGCACTTCTATTAGAAGCGTTTGTTTATTTCAGTTTTGAAATACCCATCGAATTATATTATAGTGGTTCATAAATCATAGAGACCTTGTTCATAATGTAGTTATCAAAGGTTTTTATGTACATGAATGAATTGTACTTTATTTGTTTGATAGTTTGACTTCCTTGCTAAGTGAAGGTATGCGTTTGTTATATTTATGACATTGGGTTGAGTAGTGGATATTATGAATATGTGAAATATTTACAGTTGTAGCATGTCTCATACTTATGCACTCATCGACATCATGAATTTGAGCATTATATTCCTGAAATGAGAATGGATTAGCCACTTATATTATAAAATTAGTAGAGACATAAATGCATTATGGAGAAGAACTTTGATATAACCCCAAGTAAATTGGACTTGTATCAGTTGTATCAAACTTCATATGCGACTATTGTAGCATTTTCATGACTTCATGTAATAACTATACGTAGTTGATTACATTTAACGTTATTTCTAAGTAAATTGAACTGATCGTTTGAAGATTCAGTTTCAGTAGCAGTTCACCAATGTATTACATTGAGCTTACTTCAATGGTCACCTTCTTGTTAATTCTTCTTTAGTAACATGTTCATGTTCATCGAAGCCACTTGATAAACTTTACTTTAATATACGATGAAAAAGACATACTTATTGATTAATTAACACCCGTTGAATATATTTTCATGTAAATTATGATAAACATGAAACATCATAGAATAAACAGTCAAATGCACACAAAACTGTAGGCCCTTTTAGCCTGTTGCAATTGGATAACTTCTTAGCACATGATACGTGTTTGTCTTAGAACACATCAAACATACGTATACTTTTAGTATATCTTTGTTTGAATGTTATTGATGTTACAATTGGTCTAGCTTTGGACATAAACCTATGACAATATAATAAGAATTGTTTGTTTCACTTGGCTTGCACATTCTTGCATTTATACACTGGTTATAAAAAAAGAAATGCTAGTTTAGCGCTGACATGAGAGAGATCAATTTATATTTGCAAATATAATAGTTCAAAGTTAAATGTCATTGTGCTCTTGTGTCATTATGCTATTATTTGTCACTAGTGGGACCTTAAAATAACATTAATCATGATATCTTTCATTATTAAAGAAATTGGCTTACTGTGTATATTATTGCTAACATCAAAAGTATTGGGGAAAAATTCCTTTAGATAATCAGTCTAAGGGAATAAAAAAACCAATGCAACGGAAAACGACTCAATCGTGATTGTAGTGAGATGAAACAAACAGAGATAAACACCAGAATGAGAAAGCCACAGATCTATGCAATGCAAAAAAATAAATAACACTAGTATTTATAGTGGTTCGACTACCGCGAGACAGTGTACGTCCACTTAGGGAGAGGAGATTTTATTAATCACTAAAAGATTAGAGTTACAAGATTGATTCACTTTTGGAGGCTATATATAAGAAGAATTAACATACAAACAAAATTCTACAGACTTTCAGTTATCTAGGATGGCTACCATTGTGGTCCAGAAGCTCCACTATTTATAAAGTGAAGAAATGAGGATGGGCAGCTGCTATATAGCATCCCTGGGTTTTGGTTCGGCATCCATCTGGACCAGCAAAGCCCATATCAATCTGGTTCGGCACAGTGCACTTCAAGCCTGGACCGGCATCTCCTAATTCCCGAACCAAACATCTGGAACGGCACTACTTGGTTCAGCATGCATCTTCCGGCAAACAACACACATGGTTTGGTCCGGTATGATTTGGACCGACATGCTCTAACACCGATCCAAACATTTGGATCGATCTTCAGCTCTCAAATTTGGACCGGCATGCCCAAATACCGAATGAGATATTTCGTTCGGCATCACATGGATTGGTCCGATACAATTTGGTTCGGCATCACTAACCTAGTTCGGCAATACATTTTCATTTGGCACTAATTGGTTTGGCATTAAGCACTTCATCAAACTAAAACAATGCCATCGAACGAAATCTCCTCAGCAAATCACCGCTCCAAATCAATCCTTCATCGCAACCTTCAACCAACCGAACGAGAATTCTCATTCGGTGATTTCACCGATCCAAACCCTTCCAAGCCTTAGCATTTCACTTCTGCACTTCCTCTTCGCAACATGACTTTAGCTTCTACTCTAGGGCTTCGCCTGCTTCTCCTCCTCCGCGACTTCTACTTCTCCAGTGATGGAATCAACATGTAACAATTCCAACAATCTCCCCCTTGTTACCATATTTCATCAAGTCATTCAAATCTATCTACACCTTTATGCTCCAAGCAATGGATACTTACCCAATGAGCTTCGAAAAAGCCATCACCCATTACACTTTGTCAACAAACTCCAACAAGGCCACCGCCCGTCAACAAAGTGTTCGAAGTACCCGGTTCCTATAGAACCTATCAATCTCCACCATGAAAACAAACATCTCCATGAACCATCTCAACTCTCCCCCCGTGCCACCTTGTGGCACCTAGCACTTCATTAAGTGAATCAAGTCCGAGTAATGCTCAAACTTAGCAACATGCAACGACTTGGTAAACATGTCTGCTACATTCTCCTTTGGGTGAACTTTCTGAAGACGAACTAGCTTCTCTTCACTCGTCGAGACAAGGAACGACTCTCTCACCTCAATATGCTTCGTCCTCGAGCTGAATGCTAGATTTTCAACTAAGTGAATTGCACTCTGACTGTCACAGTACACATCCACGCCTTCATATATGAAGCCCAAATCACACAACAGTCGCCTCAAATAAAGCGCTTCCTTAGCTGCTTCAACCGCAGCTATGAGCTCTGCCTCTATAGTGGACAAAGCCACAATCGTCTGCAACCTCGCTCTCCAACTGATCGTTGTCCCACTAATGGTGAACACATATCCGGAGGTTGACTTCCTTCAATCTCTATCACTGGCATAGTCGGAATCACAAAATTCAACTAAGCTGAAATCTCTACCTCTGCCGCCATAGACAAGTCCATGGTTTGGAGTTCCTCTAAGGTATCTAAAGATACACTTAACTGCTTCCCAATGCGTCTTTCCTGAATTTTCCATGAAACTACTCACCAATCCAACCGCCTGTGCAATGTCAGGCCCAGTGCGGACTAAGGCATATATCAAGCTACCAACTGCACTTGCATATGGGAACTTCATCATATAAGCCTTGTCCTTTTCCGAGATCGAAGAGCCTTTACTAGAAAGCTATATGTGCAAAGGCATGGGTTTACTGATTGCCTTTTCCCCTTCCATGCTAAACCGGGCAAGCACCTTTCGAATGTACTCCTTTTGAGAGAGGCTCAAAGGTCCTAGCTTTCTATCCCTTTGGATTTCCATACCCAAAATTTTCATTGCTTCTCCAAGGTCTTTCATTTCGAATTCCGCTTTTAGCTTTCGCTTGAAACTATCGATTTTAGCCTTATCCTTGGAAGCAATCAAGATATAATCCACGTACAAGAGTAGGTACACCCATCTACCATTCTTTAAATGCTTGAAGTACACACAAGCGTCTTTGATGCTATGATCAAAACCAAGTGAAAGAATAAAAGAGTCAAACCTCTTGTACCATTGTCTAGGCGACTGCTTAAGTCCATACAATGATTTCTTCAATTTGCACACCAAATTTTCTTTCCCATCTACAATAAATCCTTCTAACTACTTTATGTAGATGGTCTCATCCAAGTCTCTGTGCAAGAAAGCGGTTTTCACATCCAGTTGCTCCAGCTCCAAGTCATGAGCAGCGACGATAGCGAGCAAAATGCGGATGGACGTATGCCTCACTACTGGAGAGAATATCTCATTATACTCCAATCTCTTTCTTTGTGAAAACCCTTTAGAACCTAGTCTACCATTGTATCTCCCATCATCCTTCACCTTGAAGACCCATTTGCAACCTATGGCTCGGTTTCCTTGAGGAAGCGATACCAGATCCCAAGTCTTGTTCTTCTTCAACGACTCTAACTCCTCTTCCATTGCGCACATCCACATCGAACTGTCACATGACTTCAAAGCTTCATCAAGGTCAACTGGCTCCTCAAGAACCACATGTACGGCAAAGTCAAACTGATCACCAAGGCTTAGGTTCGCAAACTGCCAATCACCATACCTTTCGGGCGGCTTGATAGTCCTACAAATGACCCGGGTAGGTATTGCATCGCCTAAACTCCTTTCAGCTCCACCTTGAACTGAACTTCCTCTAGATTCGTGCACATCATCAGCACTACTTGAAGGTACATGTGGACTATCCTTTGATGTTTCATCAACTGCGTTTTCCCTGATAGCATCAACAACAACTCTGCTATTTGGTTGGAACACGAGAACTTCTTCCAACTCCTTAGGCCTTTCAGAATCTTCTGATGTGGCAGACAGCTTCTCCTTCGGATTGAACATAGCAGACTCATCAAAAGTAACATGTCTGGAATGAACAATCTTCCGATCAATAGGGTCCAAAATTCGATACCCTTTGATACCATCGGTGTATCCCATTAGTATTCCTTTGTATGCTCTAGCCTCCAACTTGTCATCACTTATATGGTGAACGTACATAGGACAACCAAAAAATTTGGAAGTAACCATGATACACTGCTTTACCTCTCCACTTTTCCTCTAGAATGGCTGAGCACGGAATTTGATTTATGATATGCGCCGCAGTTGATAATGCCTCAGCCCAAAAGCCTCTAGACAAGCCCGCCATCAATCTCAAGCAACGAACCTTCTCTAGTAGAGTCATGTTCATCCTTTCTGCAACCCCATTGGATTACGGATCGCCGGGTGTAGTGAAATGTCTCTAAATGTCATGTTGTCTACAAAAGTCGAGAAACTCCCTAGAGACAAATTCACCGCCATTATCAAATCTCAGCACCTTCAACCTAGAATCAGATTGGTTTTCAACAAGCGCTTATCAGTCTTTGAACTTCTCAAAACTCTCTGATTTGGCCTTCATCACATACACCCATACTTTTCGAGAAAAGTCATCAATGAGAGAGATAAAATACTTTGCTCCTCCAAGAGAAGGAGTAGCAACCGGTCCCCAGACATCTGTATGCACGTACTCAAGTACTCGACTCGATCTATGGAGTCCAACTCCAAAAGATACTTTAGTTTGCTTGCCTAACACACACTCCCGGCAAAAGTCCATCTAGTCGATGCTTTCTCCTTTAATCATCTTCCATCTTCAAAGCAACTCTAAGCCCTTCTCTGAAATATGACTCAACTTGAGATGCCAAAGCTTTGTGGCATCTAATGCACGAGAATTATCTACTCCGAAACACGACTCTCCAAGAACCATGGTTCCTTTCAGCAAATACAGATTTCGGAACACATTACCTTTCATAAGATCTAGTGTACCTCTCGAAACCTTCAGACTATCCTTCTCGATAGTTACCTTGCATCCCAAAGATGCCAATTGTCCTAAAGAGATTAAGGACTTCCAAAGACCTGGAACATACCAGACACCTGTCAGTGTGCGTATCACTCTGTCAAACATCCTGATCCCCACTGTACGTTCAACCATTACTCTAAAACTAGCATCATTACCCATAAGAATAGAGCTTCCCTCTTGTCCAACGAAAGAACCAACGTAATCCTTATTAGGCGTCATATGGAAAGACGCCCCCGAGTCCAGCACCCAATGGTATGAGACATCCGATACTACTGCAGATAACACATCGTCAGATACAGACTTCTCCACCGCAAATGATGAAGATCCGTCTTCTTCCTTCTTCTTCAAATCTGGACAATCCTTTTTCCAATGACTAGGTTTCTTATAGATAAATCACTTCCCGTCCTTAGACTTCCCTCTCCTTCCATTACAGGGCTTCCTGGACTTGGAATGCCTTATAGAGTGCCAATTCTTCATATCTTCTCTATCTCTTTCAAAGAACAGGCCGTGACTACTACTTCCACCTTTACTTCCTTCACTTATCTCCTTCATCTGATCTATCAAGCCCTCAGATAGAAGGCCTGACATCACATCTTCCACTGTCAATGTGTCTTTAGCGAAGATAAGGCTATTAGCGAAACCTATGTATCGCTCCGGAAGAGAACACAAAAGAATCATTGCTATTTGCTCCTCATCCATCTTCAAGTCAACAGTCTTCATATTCATCACGAGATCATCAAAGAAAATAAAATATTCCTTCACTGAAGTACCCTCTCTCATTCGCATGGTGAAAAATGTCTGTTGGGGAAAATCTCCTCAGTTGATCAGTCTAAGGCAATAAAAAACCCAATGCAGCGGAAAACAACTGGATCGTGATTGTAGTGAGATGAAACAAATAGAGATAAACACCAGATTGGACAGTCACAGATCAATGCAATGCAGAAAAATAAATAACACCAGTATTTATAGTGGTTCCACTATCGCGAGGCAGTGTACGTCCACTTGGGGAGAGAAGATTTTATTAATCACTGAAAGATTACAGTTACAAGATTGATTCACTTTAGAGGCTATACATAAGAAGAATTAACAATACAGACAAAATTCTGCAGAGTTTCAGCTCTCTAGGATGGCTGCCATTGTTGTCCAGAAGCTCCAATATTTATAGAGTGAAGATATGAGGAGGGGTGACCGCTATATAGTAGCCCTGGGGTTTGGTTCGGAAAACACCAAAAGTGGTTCGGCATCCATTTGGGCCGGCATGATTTGGTCCGGCAATCAGTACTACAGATCTGAACTGGCTAAGCTCACAACACATCTCGTTCGGCATGCATCTGGTCTGGCATAATTTTGTTCGGCATACAGCACTTTAGATTTGGACCGGCATGGTCCAATACCGAACCAAATATTTGGTTCGGCCTTTACTTGGTTCGGTGTCCATCTGGTTCCACATTTGCATCTGCTTCGGAACTCAATGCCCGAACAAGAAAATTGGACCGACACTCATTTGGAGCGGCACTACTTGGCAACACCGAACAAAACACCACCGCTCCAAAAATATGGAGCAGTAAAACCTAGCAACACCAGACGAGATTTCTCGTCCGGCACTTCCACTTCTCTTCGTGCTAGTGCTTTTGTGACTTTGCCTCCAGAACTCCTCTTCTTTACCGAACGAAGCCCTTGCTTCACTTCACCGAAGAACTCCACCTGACCAAATCTTTGGTCCGGCATCTCCTCCACCGAACCAAAATTTGGTTCGGCATCTTCTTCACCAACGCCAGATCCTCTTCCTCCTTCGCTTTGCTTCAGCAACGTAGCTTAGGATTTGGAGCTCCTCCTCGAAGCTTCTCCAATGGCGATGCTTCTTCACGAATTCCAGGTATCATCTCTAACAATCTCAACCTTGATACCGAATTCCAAACAAGCCTTCCAACTCCATCTACACCTTCATGCTTCGAGCAATGGATACTTACCCAATGAGCTTCGGCAATGCCATCACCCATTACATTCTATCAACGAACTCTGGCAAGGCCACCGCCCGTTAACAAAGTGTTCGAAGTACCAAGTCTGTGTAGAACCTATCAATCTCCACCATGAAAACAGATGTCTCCATGAACCATTTCAACTCTCCCCCCTTGCCACCCTGTGGCACCTAGCACTTCATTAAGCGAATAAAGTCGGAGAAATGCTCGAACTTAGCAATAGGCAACGACTTGGTAACATGTTTGCTGCATTCTCCTTTGTGTGAACTTTCAGAAGACGAACTAGCTTCTCCTAACTCATCGAGAAAAGGAATGATTCTCTCACCTCAATATGCTTCGTCCTCGAGAAAAATGCTAGATTTTCAGCTAAGTGAATTTCACTCTGACAGTCACAGTACACATCCAATGCCTTCATATACGAAGCCCAAATCACACAACAGTCGCCTCAAATAAAGCGCCTCCTTAGCTGCTTCAAACGTAGCTATGAGCTCTGCCTCTATAGAAGACAAAGCCACAATCATCTGCAACCTCGCTCTCTAACTTATCGCTGTCCCACCAATGGTGAACAAATATCCGGAGGTTGACTTCCTTCGGTCTCTATCACCGGCATAGTCAGAATCATAAACTCCAACCAAGCTGAAATCTCTTCCTCTGCCGCAAAAGACAAGTCCATGGTTTGGAGTTCCTCTAAGTTATCTGAAGATACACTTCACTGCTACTAATGTGTCTTTCCTAGATTTTCAATGAACCAACTCACCAATCCAACCGCCTGTGCAATGTTAGGCCTAGTGCAGACCATGGCATACATCAAGCTGCCAACCGCACTTGCATATGGGACCTTCATCATATAAGCCTTGTCCTTTTCCAAGATCGAAGAGCCTTTACTAGAAAGCTGTATGTGCAAAGGCATGGGTGTGTTGATTGTCTTTGCCCCTTCCATGCTAAACCGAGCAAACACCTTTCGAATGCACTCCTTTTGAGTGAGGCTCAAAAGTCCTAGCTTTCTATTCCTTTGGATTTCCATACCCAAAATTTTCTTTGCTTCTCCAAGGTCTTTCATTTCGAATTTCGCTTTTAGCTTTCCCTTGAAACTATTGATTTCAGCCTTATCCTTGGAAGCAATCAACATATCATCCACGTAAAAGAGTAGGTACACTCATCTACCATTCTTTAAATGCTTGAAGTACACACAAGCGTCTTTGATGCTACGATCAAAACCAAGTGAAAGCATAAAAGTGTCAAACCTCTTGTACCATTGTCTAGGCGACTGCTTAAGTCCATACAAAGACTTCTACAATATGCATACCCAATTTTCTTTCCCATCTAGAACAAATCTTTCTGGCTACTTTATGTAGGCGGTCTCATCCAAGTCTCCGTGCAAGAAAGCGGTTTTCACATCCAGTTGCTCCAGCTCCAAGTCATGAGCTGCGATGATAGCGAGCAAAATGCGGATGGACGTATGCACCACTACTGGAGAGAATATCTCATCATACTCCAATCCCTTTCTTTGTGAAAACCCTTTAGCAACCAGTCTAGCCATGTATCTCCCACCATCCTTCACCTTGAACACCCACTTGCAACATATGGCTCGGCTTCCTTGAGGAGGTGGTACCAATTCCTAAGTCTTGTTCTTCTTCAACGACTCTAACTCCTCTTCCATAGCGCACATCCACTTCAAACTGTCACATGACTTCAAAGCTTCATCAAGGTCAAGCGGCTCCACATGAACCACATGTAGGGCATAGTCAAACTGATCACCAAGGCTAAGGTTGCAAACTGCCAATTACCATACCTTTCGGGCGGTCTAATAATTCTATGACTGATCCAAGTAGGTGCTGCTTCGCCTAAACTCCTTTCAGCTCCACCTTGAACTGAATTTCCTCTAGATTCATGAGCATCACCGGCACTAGTAGAAGGTACCTATGGAATATCCTGTGATGTTTCATCAACTGCGTTTTCCTCGACAACATCAAAACAACTCTACTATTTGGCTGGAACACGGGAACTTCTTCCATCTCCTTAGGCCAATCATAATCTTCCGATGCGTTAGGTAGCTTCTCCTTCAGATTGAACATAGCAGACTCATCAAAAGTAACATGTCTGGAATGAACAATCTTCCGATAAACCGGGTTCCAAATTCGATACCCTTTGATACCATCGTGTATCCCATTAGTATGCCTTTGTATGCTCTAGCCTCCAACTTGTCATCACCTCTATGGTGAACGTACACAGGACAACCAAAAATTTGGAAGTAACCAAGATACACTGCTTTACCTCTCCACTTTTCCTTTGGAATCTTCCCATCTATGGCTAAGCACGGAATTCGATTTATGATATGCGGCGCAGTTGATAATGCCTCGACCCAAAAGCCTCTAGACATGCCCGCTGTAAATCTGAAGCAACGAGCCTTCTCCAGTAGAGTCATGTTCATCCATTCTGCAACCCCATTGGATTGCGGATATCTAGGTGTAGTGAAATGTCTCTGAATTCCATGTTGTCTACAAAAGTCGAGGAACTCCATAGAGACAAATTCACCGCCATTATCAGATCTTAGAACCTTCAACATAGAACCAGATTGGTTCTCAACAAGCGCTTTCCAGTCTTTGAACTTCTTAAAACTCTCTGATTTGTCCTTCATCACATACACCCATACTTTTTGAGAAAAGTCATCAATAAAAGGGATAAAATACTTTGCTCCTCCAAGAGAAGGAGTAGCAACCTATTCCCAGACATCTGTATGAAAGTACTTAAGTACTCGCCTCGATCAATGGAGTCGAACTCCAAAAGATACTATAGTTTGCTTGCCTAATACACACTCCTGGCAAAAGTCCATCTAGTCGAAGCTTTCTCCTTTGATCTTCTTCCATCTTCAAAGCAACTCTAAGCCCTTCTTTGAAATATGACCCAACCTAAAATACTAAAGCTTTGTGGCATCCAATGCACGAGAACTATCTACTCCAACACACGACTCTCCAAGAACTGTGGTTCCTTTCAGCAAATACATATTTCAGAACACATCTCCTTTCATAACAACTAGTGTACCTCTCGAAACCTTCAGACTATCCTTCTCGAGAGTTACCTTGCATCCCAAAGATGCCAATTGTCCTAAAGAAATTAAGGACTTCCGAAGACTTGGAACATTCCGGACACTTGTCAAAGTGCGTATCACTCCGTCAAACATTCTGATCCTCACTGTACATTCGCCCATTGCTCTACAGCTAGCATCATTACCCATAAGAATAGAGCTTCCCTCTCGTCCAACGAAAGAACTGAAGTAATCATTCTTAGGCATCATATGGAAAGACGCCCCCGAGTCCAGCACCCAATGGTTTGAGACATCTGATACTGCTGCAGATAACACATCGTCAGATACAGACTTCATCGCAAATGATGAAGATCCGTCTTCTTCCTTCTTCTTTAAATCTGGACAATCCTTTTTCCAATAACCAGATTTCTTATAGATAAAGCACTTCCTGTCCTTAGACTTCCCTCTCCTGCCATTACCGGGCTTCTTGGACTTGGAATGCCCTCTAGAGTGCCAATTCTTCTTACCTTCTCTACCTCTTTCAACAAACAGGCCGTGACTACTACTTCCACCTATACTTCCTTCACTTATCTCCTTCATCTGATCTATCAAACCCTCAGATAGAAGGCCTAAATTCACATCTTCCACTGTCAATGTGTCTCTAGCGAAGATAAGGCTGTTAGCAAAACCTATGTATCGCTCCGGAAGAGAACACAAAAGAATCATTGCCATTTGCTCGTCATCCATCTTCAAGTCAACAGTCATCGTCATCACGAGATCATCAAAGAAATTAAAATGTTCCTTCACTGAAGTACCCTTTCTCATCTACATGGTGAAAAATGTCTGTTGGGGAAAATCCCTTCAATTGATCAGTCTAAGGGAATAAAAAACCAACGCAGCGAAAAACAACAGGATCGTGATTGTAGTGAGATGAAACAAACAGAGATAAACACCAGATCAGACAGTAACAGATCTATGCAAAGCAAAAAAATAAATAACACTAGTATTTATAGTGGTTCCACTACCACGAGGTAGTGTACGTCCACTTAGGGAGAGAAGATTTTATTAATCACTATAAGATTACAGTTACAGGATTGATCCACTTTTGAAAGCTATACATAAGAAGAATTTACAATATAGAAAAAATTCTGCAGAGTTTCAGCTCTTAAGGATGGCTGCCATTGTTGTCTAGAAGCTCCACTATTTATAAAGTGAAGATATGAGGATGGTTGGCTGCTATATAGTAGCCCTGGGGTTTAGTTCGGCAAACACCAAAAATGGTTCGGCATATATCTGGACCGTCATTTTTTGGTCCGACAATCAGTACTCCAGATCTGGACTGGCTAAGCTCACAGCACATCTTGTTCGGCATGCATCTGGTCCGGCACAATTTGGTTTGGCATACAGCACTTGAGATCTGGACCGGCATGGTCCAATACCGAACCAAATATTTGGTTCGGCCTTTACTTGGTTCGGTGACCATCTGGTTTGGCATTTGCATCTGGTTCGGAACTCAATGCCCGAACAAGAAAATAGGACTGGCACTCATCTGGAGCGGCACTACTTGGCAATGCCGAACAAAACACCACCGCTCCAAAAATATGGAGTAGTAAAACCTAGCAACAACAGACGAGATTTCTCGTCCGGCACTTCCACTTCTCTTCGTGCTAGTGTTTCTGTGACTTTGCCTATAGAACTCCTCTTCTTTATTGAACAAAGCCCTAGCTTCACTTCACCGAACGAACTCCACCGGACCAAATCTTTGGTCCGGCATCTCCTCCACCGAACCAAAATTTGTTTTGGCATCTTCTTCACCAACGCCAGATCCTCTTCCTCCTTCGCTTTGCTTCAGCAACGCAGCTTAGGGTTTGGAGCTCCTCCTCGAAGCTTCTCCAATGGCGACGCTTCTTCACGAATTCCAGGTATCATCTCTAACAATCTCCACCTTGATACCGAATTCCAAACAAGCCATCCAACATCATCTACACCTTCATGCTTCAAGCAATGGATACTTACCCAATGAGCTTCGGCAATGCCATCACCTATTACACTCTATCAACGAACTCCGGCAAGGCTACCGCCCGTCAACAAAGTGTTCGAAGTACCCAGTCCATGTAGAACCTATCAATCTCCACCATGAAAATGAATGTCTCCATGAACCATTTAAACTCTTCCCCCGTGCCACCCCATGGCACCTAGAACTTCATTAAGCGAATCAAGTCTGAGCAATGCTCGAACTTAGCAACAAGCAACGACTTGGTAAACATGTCTGTTGCATTCTCCTTTGTGTGAACTTTCTGAGGACGAACAAGCTTCTCTTCACTCATCGAGACAAGGAACGACTCTCTCACCTCAATATGCTTCATCCTCAAGCAGAATGCCAGATTTTCAGCTAAGTGAATTCCACTCTGACTGTCACAGTACACATCCACACCTTCATATATGAAGCCCAAATCACACAACAGTCGCCTCAAATAAAGCGCCTCCTTAGCTACTTGAACTGCAGCTATGAGCTCCTTCTCTGTAGAACACAAAGCCACAATCGTCTACAACCTCGCTCTCCAACTTATCGTTGTCCCACCAATGGTGAACACATATCCGAAGGTTGACGTCTTTCGATCTCTATCACCGGCATAGTCGGAATCACAAAACCCAACCATGCTGAAATCTCTTCTTCTGCCACTAAAGACAAGTCCAAGGTTTGGAGTTCCTCTAAGGTATCTAAAGATACACTTCACTGCTTTCCAATGCGTCTTTCCTGGATTTTCCATGAACCCACTCACCAATCCAACCGCCTGTGCTATGTCAGGCCTAGTGCAGACCATGGCATACATCAAGCTGCCAACTGCACTTGCATATGGGACCTTCATCATATAAGCCTTGTCCTTTTCAAAGATCAGAGAGCCTTTACAAGAAAGCTGTATGTGCAAAGACATGGGTGTGCTGATTGCCTTTGCCCCTTCTTTACTAAACCGAGCAAGCACCTTTCGAATGTACTCCTTTTGAGTGAGGCTCAAAAGTCCTAGCTTTCTATCCCTTTGGATTTCCATACCCAAAGTTTTCTTTGCTTCTCCAAGGTCTTTCATTTCAAATTACACTTTTGGCTTTCGCTTAAAACTATCGATTTCAGCCTTATCCTTGGAAGCAATCAACATATCATCCACGTACAAGAGTAGGTACACCCATCTACCATTCTTTAAATGCTTGAAGTACACACAAGAGTTTTTGATGCTACGTCAAAACCAAGTGAAAGCATAAAAGAGTCAAACCTCTTGTACCATTTTCTAGGCGACTGCTTAAGTCCATACAAAGACTTTTGCAATTTGCAAACCCAATTTTCTTTTCCATATACAACAAATCCTTCTGGCTACTTCATGTAGACGGTCTCATCCAAGTCTTCGTGCAAGAAAGCGGTTTTCACGTCCAGTTGCTCCAGCTCCAAGTCATGAGCTGCGACGATAGCGAGCAAAATGCGGATGGACGTATGCACCACTACTGAAGATAAAATCTCATCATACTCCAATCCCTTTCTTTGTGAAAACGCTTTAGCAACTAGTCTAACCTTGTATCTCCCACCACCCTTCACCTTGAACACCCACTTGCAACATATGGCTCGGCTTCCTTGAGGAGGTGGTACCAATTCCTAAGTCTTGTTCTTCTTTAACGACTCTAACTCCTCTTCCATAGCGCACATCCACTTCAAACTGTCACAAGACTTCAAAGCTTCATCAAGGTCAAGCGGCTCCATATGAACCACATGTAGGGCATAGTCAAACTGATCACCAAGGCTAAGGTTTGCAAACTGCCAATCACCATACCTTTCGGGCGGTCTAATAGTTCTACAACTGACCCGGGTAGGTGCTGCTTCGCCTAAACTCCTTTCAGCTCCACCTTGAACTGAACTTCCTCTAGATTCATGCACATCACCAGCACTACTAGATGGTACCTGTGGACTATCCTGTGATGTTTCATCAACTGCGTTTTCCTCGACAGCATCAACAACAACTCTACTATTTGGCTGGAACACGGGAACTTCTTCCATCTCCTTAGGCCTATCAGAATCTTCTGATGCGGTAGGTAGCTTCTCCTTCGGATTGAACATAGCAGACTCATCAAAAGTAACATGTCTGGAATGAATAATCTTCCGATCAACAGGGTTCCGAATTTGATACCCTTTGATACCATCGGTGTATCCCATTAGTGTGCCCTTGTATGCTCTAGCCTCCAACTTGTCATCACCTGTATGGTAAACGTACACATGACAACCAAAAATTTGGAAGTAACCAAGATACATCACTTTACCTCTCCACTTTTCCTCTGGAATCTTCCCATCTATGGCTAAGCACAGAAGTCGACTTATGATATCCGGCGAAGTTGATAATGGTTTAGCCCAAAAGCTCTAGACAAGCCCGTTGTAAATCTCAAGCAATGAGCCTTCTCACGTATAGTCCTGTTCATCCTTTTTGCAACCCCATTGGATTGCGGATCTCCAGGTGTAGTGAAATGTCTCTGAATGCCATGCTGTCTACAAAAGTCGAGGAACTCCCTATAGACAAATTCACCGTCGTTATCAAATCTCGGCACCTTCAACCTAGAACCAGATTGGTTCTCAACAAGCGCTTTCCAGTCTTTGAACTTGTCAAAACTTTATGATTTGGCCTTCATCACATACACCAATACTTTGCGAGAAAAATCATCAATGAAAGAGATAAAATGCTTTGCTCCTCCAAGAGAAAGAGTAGCACCTGTTCCCCAGACATCTGTTTGCATGTACTCAAGTACTCGCCCCGATCTATGGAGTCCAACTCCAAAAGATACTTTAGTTTGCTTTCCTAACACACACTCCTAGCAAAAGTCCATCTTGTCGAAGCTTCCTCCTTTGATCCTCTTCTATCCCTGAAGTAACTCTAAGCCATTCTCTGAACTATGACCCAACCTGAGATACCAAGGCTTTATGGCATCCAAAGCACAAGAACTATCTACTCCAACACACGACTCTCCAAGAACCATGGTTCCTTTCAGCAAATACGAATTTCAGAACACATCTCCTTTCATAAGAACTAGTGCACTCTCAAAACCTTCAGACTATCCTTCTTGATAGTTACCTTGCATCCCAAACATGCCAATTGTCCTAAAGAAATTAAGGACTTTCGAAGACCTGGAACATACCGGACACCTGTCAAAGTGCATATCACTCCGTCAAACATCTTAATCCTCACTGTACCTTCACCCATTGCTCAACACCTAGCATCATTACCCATAATAATAGAGCTTCCCTCTCGTCCAATGAAAGAACTGAAGTAATCCTTATTAGACGTCATATGGAAAGACGCCCCCGAGTCCAGCACCCAATGATCCGAGACATCCAGCACTGCTGTAGACAACATATCGTCAGATACAGACTTCTCCACCGCAGATGATGAAGATCCTCTTCTTCCTTCTTCTTCAAATCTGGACAATCCTTTTTCCAACGACCAGGTTTCTTGCAGATAAAGCACTTCCCTTCCTTAGACTTTCCTCTCATGACATTATCGGGCTTCCTGGACTTGGGACGCCCTCTAGAGTGCCAATTCTTCTTATCTTCTCTACCTCTTTCAACATACAGGCCGTGACTACTACTTCCACCCCTACTTCCTTCACTTATCTCCTTCATCTGATATCTCAAGCCCTCAGATAGAAGGCCTGGCTTCACATCTTCCACTATCAATGTGCCTCTAGCGAAGACAAGGCTGTTAGCGAAACCTGTGTAACGCTCTGGAATAGAACACAAAAGAATCATTCCCATTTGCTCCTCATCCATCTTCAAGTCAACCGTCTTCATCTTCATCACGAGATCATCAAAGAAATTAAGATATTCCTTCACTGAAGTACCCTCTCTCATCCGCATGGTGAAAAATGTCTTTAGTAATACCAAACGGTTAGTCAGAGATTTCTTCAAGTAAAGATTTTCCAGCTTGGTCCAAATGCCCCTAGTAGTGGTCTCACTGTTAATCTCTGAGATGACATTCTCTCCCACAGCTAGCTGTAAAGTAGTAAACACCCATTTCTCCATCTCCTTCCTTTCCGCGATTAAGATGTCAACCGTCAACTCCTCAGGGGCAAATACTACTGGATGGACTTCATTCCTTATTAGAACAGCCTTCATCCCTCATTGCCACTTCTTGAAGTCTTTATCCCATTTCATTTCTCAATTTCCAACTGTGATCCTGACGCGATATACATCCCTCTAATATAGGGTCTTGTAACAACTTAAGTCGCTTAATCTCCTGCCATAGCATCTAACACTCCTCAATCAACCTTGCAACTCTGATACCAGACTGTTGGGGAAATCCCTTCAGAGGACCAGTCTAAGGGAATAAAAAACCCAACGCAGCAGAAAACAACTAGATCATGATTGTAGTGAGACAAAACAAACAGAGATAAACACCAAATCAGACAGTTACATATCTATGCAATTTAGAAAAATAAATAACATCAGTATTTATAGTGGTTCCACTACCGTGAAGTAGTGTACGCCCACTTAGGGAGAGAAGATTTTATTAATCACTGAAAGATTAGAGTTACAAGATTGATTCACTTTTGGAGGCTATACATAAGAAGAATTAACAATACAGAAAAAATTCTACAAAGTTTCAGCTCTCAAGGATGGCTGCCATTGTTGTTCAGAAACTCCACTATTTATAGAGTGAAGATATGAGGAGGGGTGACTGCTATATAGCATCCCTGGGGTTTGGTTCGGCAAACACCAAAAATGGTTCGGCATCCATCTGGATCGGCATGATTTGGTCCGGCAATCAGTACTCTAGATCTGGACCGGCTAAGCTCACAACACATCTCGTTCGGCATGCATCTGGTCTGGCACAATTTGGATCGGCATACAGCTCTTAAGATCTAGACCGGCATGGTCTAATACCGAAACAAATATTTGGTTCAACCTTAACTTGGTTCGGTGTCCATCTGGTTCGGCATTTGCATCTGGTCCGACACTCAATGTCCGAACAAGAAAACTGGACCAGCACTCATCTGGAGTGGCACTACTTAGCAACCCTGAACGAAACACCACCTCTCCATAAATATAGAGTGGCAAAACCTAGCAACACTGGACGAGATTTCTTGTCCTGCACTTCCACTTCTCTTCGTGCTAGTGCTTCTGTGACTTTGCCTTCAAATCTCTTCTTCTTTGTCGAACGAAGCCCTAGCTTCACTTCATCGAACGAACTCCACCGGACCAAATTTTTGGTCCGGCTTCTCCTCCACCGAACCAAAATTTGATTCGACATCTTCTTCACCAACACCAGATCCTCTTCCTCCTTGGCTTTGCTTCAACAACGCGACTTAGGGTTTGGAGCTCCTCCAATGGCGATGCTTCTTCACGAATTCTAGGTATCATCTCTAACAATGTCTTCGGAAATATCAAACAGTTAGTCAGAGATTTCTTCAAGTAGAGATTTTCTAGCTTGGTCCAAATGCCCCTAGTAGAGGTCTCACTACTAATCTCTGAGATGACATTCTCTCCCATAGCTTGTGGTAAAGTAGCAAGCGCCCATTTCTCCATCTCCTTCCTTTCCGCGACTGAGATGTCAGCTGTCAACTCCTCAGGGGCAAACACTACTGGATGTACTTCATTCCTCAATAGAATAGCCTTCATCATCCATTGCCACTTCTCGAAATCTTTATCCCCATTCCATTTCTCAATTGCCAACTGTGATCCTGACGCGATAACATCCCTCTAGTATAGGGTCTTGTAACAACTGGAGTCGCTTCATCTCCTGCCAAAGCGTCTAATACTCCTCAATCAACCTTGCAGCTCCGATACCAGACTGTTGGGGAAAATCCCTTCAGATGATCAGTCTAAGGGAATAAAAAACCTAACCCAGTGGAAAACAACTAGATCGTGATTGTAGTAAGACGAAACAAACAGGGATAAACACCAGAACAGATAGTTACAGATCTATGCAATGCAGAAAAATAAATAACACCAGTATTTATAGTGGTTCCACTACCGCGAGAGAGTGTACGTCCACTTGCGAAGAGGAGATTTTATTAATCACTGATAGATTATAGTTATAAGATTGATTCACTTTTGGAGGCTATACATAAGAAGAATTAACAATACAAACAAAATTGTACAGAGTTTCAGCTCTCTAGGATGGCTACCATTGTTGTCCAGAAGCTCCACTTTTTATAGAGTGAAGAAATAAAGAGGGGCAGCTACTATATAATAGCCCTGGGTTTTGGTTCAACATCCATCTGGACCGGCAAAGCTCATATCAATCTGGTTCGGCATAGTGCACTTCAAGTCTGGACCGGCATCTCCTAATTCCTGAACCAAACATCTGGAACGGCTACTTGGTTCGGCATGCATCTGGTACGGCCAACAACACACATGGTTTGGTCCGGTATGATTTGGACCAACATGCTCTAACACCGAACCAAATATTTGGTTCGGCCTTCAGCGTCTCAAATCTGGACCGGCATGCCCAAATACCGAACGAGATATTTCTTTTGGCATCACATGGATTGGTCCGGTACAATTTGGTTCGGCATCACTAACCGGTTCAGCAATACATTTTCATTCGGCACTAATTGGTTCGACATTAAGCACTTCACCGAACCAAAACAAAGCCATCGAACGAAATCTCCTCAGCAAATCACTGCTCCAAATCAATCCTTCACTGCAACCTTCAACCAACCGAATGAGAATTATCGTTCGGTGATTTTATCGATCCAAACTCTTCTAAGCCCTAGCATTTCACTTCCGTGCTTCCTCTTCACAATGTGACTTCAACTTCTGCTCCTAGTGTTTCGCCTGCTTCTCCTCCTCCACGACTTCTTCTTCTCCAGCGATGGAATCAACAGGTAACAATTCCAACAAAACATCTTAGACAATTTTGAACTAGGCATCTCAACCTGACAAGATTTGATTGGAAGTAACAATGAAAAGGTCATGAATAGGATGATAATTATGTCTGCAAAGCGCAAAATAATCGTGGATGAAGAGATCTTCGGAAACGGATGAGTATAAATATTTCCATGACCTATTGGTTCAAGTGTCATCCGATGATAATGTCATCAATGCAATTCAAGTGAATAAGGATTTATTTACGTATGATGAGGAATTTGAAATCCATATCATGATGGATGATATTATCCATTTTCTTAGTATGGCATGGTTGAATGCATCATGGTTGCAGATTTACATCATGTGAGTGTTTTTTTCATAGAAATCACTTTTGGATTTACCGACATGTTTTTTTCTTAACTCATTGAACTATTTTCTACCTTATAGAGTTGATAATGCCATCAATCACTTTTGCTCATTAAGATCAATCTCTATTTTGTATGGTGGTGAATATTAGCATCTAGATTGGTGAAATAAACATAAAAACCGAGACTCTCTCTGTCCATAAGTGGCAAAACTATTGGGTTGATAATGCTCAGGTAAAGAAAATTATAAGTTAGAGGATAAGATACCGTTGGAATATTATATTTTTATATGTAACTGTTGCTTTCACACAGTTATGGAGATTTATGATTGTCTTCTACTATTTGAAGTTTGAATATAAGTTGAATCTGCTATTTGAATTAGTGCTACATGTTTTATTTACTTCAAATCCACTGTTTAAATTTTATTGTTAAATGATATCAGAGATACTATAAAGGAATCATCCATTATTTATAGCTTTTTGTGACCACTATCAGAACTGCAAGAAAGTGTTTTTCCCCTTGTTTCTTGAGTTTATGGGTTTAACCACAGCAAGAGGGTTGCATATTCATGAACCAAGCATAAGTCTGATCGGCTTATTAGTGATTTTTTTAACTATATAGCCCATTTGTCTTTTAGGTTTTGATTCTATGCTATAAGCATGATTAACTTATACCTTAGTTCATAAAAATACACATAAAGATGAATACATTTTAAGTTGTCAAATGTATGTTAGAGAGTGAAAATAATAGATCTTTTATCCCATAATATAAAATCATAGAGGAATCTCTATGTTGTCTACACTAGTTGTTGGCATTATTGAGGACTGTGAACTTGAAATGCATGGTAGGATTCACTGAATTCAAATTGTGAAAAGGTGCTGTGTGATAGATCGTTTTTGTAATATGGACCAAAAATCAATTCAATATTTAGCGAAAATTATTCAAATAGAAAGGGATGTTATACTCAATTTAAGTACCATTTTCCAAAAGTAATGGTTTAAATATCTCAAGTTGATTATCATTAAAATAACACTTCTACTAGGTAGAAATAATTCAATGATTTTTTTATTTCAATCCATATGCTCAACTAGCATAAAATATGTGCATATATCATAGTGTACCGAATTAAGGAATTGCCTGGTATGTTGATTATATGTTCATAATTTATAGGTGGTTAAATCATATGTGCAATGACCTCAAAGTGGAGACCCTCTGGTTTATGTGTCCCTACAAGCTTTCCCAAGTGTAGAAATATCCAACCGCGACAAATACATATATCTCGAGCACATGGCGTGCGTTGCAATCTAAGAGCTTACACCGAGCCCCGCACTATGAAGGGTATGAATATTAAACTTTTAGTGACTACTTCACAAATTTGCTGTTGATTTTAACTTTCTATAAATCTTATATTGCAGAAAACATTGTCTATTGCTTGTTTTCCATATTGAAAAGAATGAGGTTTATGTTTTTGATCCCTAGGCCGAACACCAACATAAGTTGAAAATTACACAGCAAGTGAACATGTAAGTTGTTTTTTGGTTGAACGCTAATCTCCCCATTACTATTATTAACATTATTTGTATATATAGGGCCTCTAAAACTAATAAGGCATACGACGACGAGTATCGAGGAACTACATTGAAATGGAAGACTGTAAAGGTGATTGGTTAAATAGAAGAAAAACTTGTATGTCGTTTATGATATAAATTCGTTTTAAATTGAGTATTAAATTAATTTGTAATATTGCTATAATGTCCGCAACAATCTAGATCAATGGATTTTGTATATTATGTGATGAGGTATATGTATGAAATAGTAAAACACCACTATCAAAGCATCGATTTACATAAAATATCACTTTAGTTTATTTTCCTTCATTTTCATGTTAAATAATTATATGGATAATGTTTCAAAACAATCTCTCAGATTCAGAACTTCTTAAAAGATGGTTCTTATAGCCAATAAGGGATGGATAAGGTTTGGGATAATTTAGCTGTAACGACCCAGAATTTCTATCAATTAAAAATTTGAATATTTAATTAATTTTGAATATTAATAAGTGAAATTTTTAAGTCGAATAATTTATTTTTCGAATATAGGATTTAATTAGATAATTAAATCGATGATTTAATATTTAAATTACAGAAATAATTGAAAATTGGGTTTAAAATGATTAAAATTTATTTGGAAAATTTTATTTAATCATACTGGAGTTATAGTGATGTTATAGAACTTTTAAAATTAAATTTAGAGTTAATTTGTGAAAATTGAATATTTTAATATTTAATTATCGACTAGTGAAATTAGCCCTTTTTCGAACAATCTCAGAATTGGACGAAACTTGTTCCATTGGATCCGTAATAGTTTGTTATTATCGGATTTCAGTTTTCGTAGCAATCGGAGTTGTCGTTTGACCATGGCAGATCCAAACGCATCGAAATCGGTTTAATTTTAAATCGATCGTTTAATTCCGTAACTCGCACAGATGATCGAATTAGCTCCCGAAACACGTTCCATTGTGTTCGAAACACGGGGTAAACCCTAGAAACGCCGGTCACCGCGCGAGATTTGGAGTTCGGAAAATTAGGAATGAATAGTGTTTCGTCGGTTCTCTATAAAAGGACCCCTTTGTTTTTCTTTTTGCAAAATAAAACAAACTAGGGTTAGCCGGCCCTAAAATTTCGACGGCCAGAAAATTGATGAAACTTCTCCCCTTAATCTCTCTCGATCTATTGACTTTTAGAGGAATCTCCCAACTAGGAAAGTGTCGGGGGCAGGGAGATGTACACATCTGTATGGTGGAGTGTCGCGTAGTTCGACGAGGCGGCCAAAATCGAGTGACAAAGGGAGGCCGTTCGCATTCGTTTTTGGAGACGTGGGGGCCACCGAGATGCTCGTGGTCACGGCCGAGGGTAGGTGAAGCGAAGAGCTTCGACGTGGGCTAGTCTGATCGATCTCGGGTCGATTGTGGGTGGAGCGGTTCAAAACCCTAAAGGATCGACTTTGGGTTCATGTGTATACGTGAATTCCTGGAAGCAAACGTGAGGGGAGAAGAAGCACAAGGTAGCGGCCACGATCTGTTATTTGAAAATCAACGGCCAGATTCAATTAGGTTGAAATTTATAAAAAGAAAATTGTAAATTTTATATTTAAAATGCGTAGAAACTTTGTAAAATTCATATCTATTGCATATATTATCATAATTTGACGATTTTGGTGGCGCCGGAATTGCAGCGACACGATCTACGCGCTGCAGCAGATCCGGAGGCGTTCGGAGTTAACGAGAATTCTTGATTTAATCGAAGGCGCTCAATTTAATTTGAAATTTGAACGCTCGACGTTATAAAAAGCAAAGGTGAGAACTTCTCACTCAATCGAAATTGTTCGATGTATATTTTAAATAGTTAGATTTAAAATTGCTTGAATGTATGTTTGTATGATGATTGTTATCTGTTGATTGAAATAGACATTATACGCCGTTAGTAAGCGGAGGTTATTTATTAAACACATATACCGCGATAATTTCACATTGAAGTGGAATTGGTATTATATATGTATATAACAATATATATATATATTGGAATATGTATATATTGGAGTTGATTTCCCGCATTGTATAGCGGATGAGACCCTATTGCGCCGCATAATAGCGGATAATATTTATTAAACCCATATACCGCGATATTCCGTACTGGAGCGTAATTGGTATTGTGCTAACATCTGTGGATGCAGGGAAACAGGTTGGAGGGATCCGACTGGATTCCTCACTGTATTGATTTATTTACAGATATTGTGATATATTCTGTTATCATATGATGATATGTGATGTTTTGTTGTCGTGATTGATGATTGGTGCTGTTGCATCATCGGATCCATTTTTGAAGTTTAAAAATAACGATTTTGATTTT
Organism: Allium fistulosum; assembly: GCA_030737815.1. Lineage (NCBI taxonomy): Eukaryota > Viridiplantae > Streptophyta > Magnoliopsida > Asparagales > Amaryllidaceae > Allium > Allium fistulosum. Next base: position 534,181,956 of record CM060901.1, on the reverse strand, counting down.
AAATTAGGATTTTTGAATTATTATGAACGATTTATATAAAAGATGTACGAAATTGATATTTTATAAAGTAACAATACTGGAATTATAAAACGAGTTTTTATAAGTGTTAAAATGGGAAAAATGGATTTCATAAGTGAACGGAATTTATAGACTTATAAATTGTGAAGTTATAAAATGAATAGATGTTGTGAAATAAAAGATTTATGAGTAATTAACTTATAAATTAGATTTTGGCACTTAAATGGGATATAAATAGAATTTGCTAAATAAAAGGATTTTATAAGTTGAAATTGTTATAAAATATAATTGTGATTTATAAACGTTGTTTATAAATCCGAAATCACTTATTTTGATAAGTGAATTTTAGAAGTTAATTAAAGGAAGTATATTCACGATTTTGGACAGTGGATAATTCTTTATGTAAAATGCGTAGAAACGTTAAATCTGTTAACGAAGTATATTCATGATTTTGGACAGTGAATATATTATTAAATAAAATGGATATGTTTTGGAGAAGTGATATTACGAAATGAAGTAAGTGTTTTAAAAGATGTTTTAAAACGTGTTAAGTATCGAATACATAGATTTCAACATTCATTGTTGAAATAGACGTTTTCGAGAAATAAGAAAATGGTGGACTATAACACTGTTGTTATAGTATATGGTTTCCGAAAGGAAATGTTTTATATAGTATTGGGATTTATATATATATCTAAATTTCGAATCCCTATACTAGTGATTTTGAGTTGTCGTAACGATGTTTTACGTAACATTCGTTTTGACTCAAATAAAATTTGTGAAAGAGAATGATTTCCTTAAAGAATGAAATATATACTTAATTATGATTTAAGTATATCGAATATTTTCCAAGTGTTGAAAATAAGATTTGTGAATTACTTATTATTAAATAAGTATGGAAATGTTTTTCCAATGTGAAATGATACGTTTTTTTGAGAATTTATCTTTGTAAAGATAAATTGAAAAGTGGATATTTGGAATTTGGTTTCAATTGGTTAAGTGTGGAAAATTATATATCTTGTAAAGATATTTTTGGAAGTTAAATAATTTGAAAAATTATTTGGAATCTGATGATGTTGCGCATCTTTATTGATAGTTAAATAACCGACTATCAATAATTACCTTGAATGGGTATTTGTTGTGATTTGCTTGAATTTGAATGCCACACTTATTTTTGAATAAACGCTCAATATTCGGGTTAGCCGGGAAAGGACCTTTGGGTCATATAACCCATTCCGAATATGTGATACGTCGTAATGGATTGCATTTGATGACCGGTGTTGAAGACCGGATATTTTTGAAAACGGAAGGATTACCGTCGAGTTACTCTACATCGGCTGATCTCCGATATAGAGGTTTTACCACCCTTAGTGACGGGAAGTCCGGACGTGATTAGAAAATTATCCGGATTTGCAAGGGCTTCGTAAGAAGTGCCTTCGGTTCCGTTCGATCCCGGAACGGACTTGTATGAATGTGTGTCTGACATTACACTTTGAGATGTAAAGCTGGTTTCTATCAAATACATTTCTGTTGGTGGCGGAGAATTTATTCTCTTAGCTTAACACCCTTCTCTAAGACATACGAGCTCAGAGGTTATGTAGTTGATGGTTACTGGTGATACATTCCCAATTTGGTAATGTAGCATACGAAGTGTTGTTGATCATTTGTTTTGATCAAAGCGTTGCTTTGTGAAAAAACATTGCTTTGTGAAAAAGCGTAGTTTTATGGACGAGACTTCGTCGAGCCTCACAACCCGGTAATGGTTGAAACAGGAATGTTGCGGCAAAGGTTTTAGGGGTAGCGCCCCTAGGGTATGTCATTTCCTTCTGGATAAAAGGTGGTATCATGGTATGGAGCCCAGATATTTTACCTATGTTGATTATACTTTATAGTTGTTGCTTTGTGATTGAGGATCCTCGGATAAAGGTCGGTGACGACCGGGGGATGACATAGCTCGTGTGTTAGTTACCTAGTTACAGCTCGGTTAGAGCGTGAGGTAGCGTCGGCCTTGTGTTTGCAGAGATCCGGTTAAGTTCTCGGGGCGTCTTTCCAGAGGCGTTTCTATTTCGGAGTAAGGAAGTTCCTTTGCCTAACCATTTGTTGGAAATCCAAAGAAACAATACGAATCCTGTACGGTTTTTAGTTGTATTACCTGCTATGGAATATGGCGGTAACCTGCTATTGAACGTAGTAGCTATAGTAGGCATACAATAATGGTTGTATGCTGGCTAAGATTAATATTATATTTTCGAAATGGTTTTCGACACTATGCACTAATGATAATAATATCGAATGATTTTGCGTAGTAAGCATTTTTTACTATCATAAGAAGAAATATCCTCCAATTCTGCGTTTGCATTGTGTGTGTGGTGGGAGGTCTTATGGTAGTTTCATTTTCCAAAAGCATTGCGAAAATGTTTTATTTTCTTTGAGATAAACTGTTTTAGTTCTCACACCAGTCACCATGACTGACCTGGAGTTTATTGTTTCCTTCCTAAACTCTCGGTGCCCACCAATTTCCACACGGGCAGTCTAGAGTCAGGTTATCAGGTCATTCTGGATTCGGGATACTGTGGAGCTTAGTGGCGAGCTGGATGGCGAGACGTACCATTTGTATATGATATTATTTATTCCGCTGTGTATTCTGTATGAGGACAAGTTATACAACTGTCCATTGTTGTATTGTTGTTGTAAACTCTGATGATGATGTAATGTATAAAATGATATAGTTCTTTGATTTAAAGATTATTCATTTATCTATTATATGTTGTTCCGCTGCGAATGTGAGATTCTGATGTTGTTTCTGTTTCTGGTGTTGTTCTGTTGTTCTTCTTTCTTTTTCTTCTATCTTTTCTTCTACCTCTTCTTTCTTAAAACCCTAAGTATTCGGTTTTCCGGCATTCGATGGCTCGGCAGTCGATACAGTGGACGTATTAATGTCGATATTCGGAAGTCGAAGAATCGGGTCCTTACATTAGCTGATTATATCATGCATAACTAGATGTAGTTGTCACTTTGGTCCTATGGGTAAGTTTCCTCCATCTCCCAAATTAGATGATCAAATTTATTTATACATGCCCGTATTGCAAAACTATTTAATCTGCAACTTTTTCTTAAGGAACAACTATTTCATCCGAACGAAAATACATTATATTACTATACTGCAAAAACTAGTGGCACTTAAATGGTTAAGATCTCTTAGTCAATTATTGCTTCATTCATTAGTACCTAAAAATATTCTAAAAGAAAGAACTCAATACCATTTATTTTTCAATATTAGAAAAATACACATATTTTAGCAGGCATCGCTGGGTACCATGTTTCATAAGTCGATTATATTATCAATATAATGCAAATGTTTAATTAGTAATTACCCAATATAAATAGATACTTTGATGATAAAAATTGTTTGGAATCAAGTGTTAATTTTCTCAGTAGCATTTACGTATTTTCCGGGTACAATAGCTCAATTCACCCTTTTTAATTTCAATTGTTTGTTGGTCTTGCACAGATGATATGAAAAATGAACAAAAACTTGATTTATTCAGCTAAATTCACCTAAAATTACAGTAAGTCCAAGAAACGATTCTATTTCAAGTACAAGACATGGTCATGTCTGATACTATGCATATAAACTTCTGTTTACTAAAAACCTAGTTACACTGAAGTTTACAATGGGATTTACAAGTTGTAGTTGTACTTGATTTGTTCATTGTAAATTCTAGTCGACCATTTTCTCTTTGCTTTTAGTTCAAAGTTTAATCATGTTCTCCTTTTAGTTGCATTGTTTTCATTGCCATTTTTCTTTGGTTTTGGACCCGCTCTCCCTTTAGTTATTGTTACTCCAATAGATTGAAGATCTTCGCTAACTTCTTTTCTCAATAATGATGCAAGTCCAAGTAAAATCTCTCTTTGAAAATCTTTCTTTCTCCTCTTTTTGGCTTTTCCTCATCTTGCTCAATTTGCTTGCTCAGTTTCCATCACTATTTCTATCACTTAGCTTGCTCAGTTTGTGCACTCAGTTCAGATATTTTTCAATAACAGTGCATTCTTCATCAACGTCATGCTTAGCTTTTCATCTCATTTCAAGTTTCCTTTAAATTTGGATCAGTTTGCTTGCACTTCATGTTATTCTAATAATGTATATGATTGTGTTCTACACTTATACTTACATTTTGTTCACCGCTATGACCATTTAACCGCATATAAAACTTTGTTTGCTTCAAAGTTCATTGCATTAGGCTGCAGTTCATGTTCGCATGCACTTGTGTTTCATAAAAATTAACCCATGCAAATTAAAACATAGTCCTAGTGTTTGTAAATTAGAAAACTAGCGTTTGTAAACATAGTCCTGACGATTTGTTCAGCCTCGATTTATACGCTTGTTGATTTTGTCTGGAACAACTATTACTATCTAATTTGAAGGTATATTACTATGATTTCTAAGATTACTATTAGTTGTATATTTTGTTTTCGTTCTCTTTATTATGTGCGAGAACTTATATTTGATACATTTTTTGCAAAGGTTTGTACCTATTCGGCACTTCATGAATATTCCATGTAATTCGTATCTAAACTAAACGGAATTTTTAGGATTTTTAAAACAAATAGAAATTTTAGAATTTTCTACTGATAGAAGTTGGAAACTGGAGTTTTCCTAAGTAATAGTTTTGTGTCATTTGAGCAGAATACATTTGCATTTTAAAAAAATGAAAACAAACTAGTGAGAATTTTTTAGGCTCTTAAAGGTTCTGTCAAGTTCAAATTTATGTAGAAAAATTGCATTTAAGCTCTGCTTTAAAGCATAATGTTGTTATGTTAACATCCGTACTCTACATGGAGTTGTACATGATATCAAGATAAAATACATCATTTTGGTGCATTGATTACCGTGTTCATTGACCTCTCCCCTCCTGGGTATTTTTGGAACAATAGGTTTTAACAAATCGAATGCACATTTTAATGTTGTGCGCTGGGCTTGTGCTCCCTATATACTGACCACCACCATATTTTTTGAAAATTCTTTGTATACGATTCCTTTACTTAACTTCCAGAACAATAATTTACTATATTCCAAAATAACCATTATGGAAATTGTATAATGACTGCTTGATTGATCCGCTGGGCCATGTGAGTTTCTTTGAATTTTTATATCTCTTGAAATTAGGGATTTGATGGGATGCATATTGATTATCATAATCTGTTTCTTCTTAGGTTACTTTATAGTTAAATTATGACATTTATACATCATTTATTGATCCTTGAGAATTTGCATGGGCTAATTTGCAATTGATGGTCAGAAATAACTTTTCCTTTTTCAGGGAAATTTTACAAACATTTCTTTGTCTTGGCATGTTCGCATTTTTAATTTGATTAGAGCATTCATCTCAGGAACATTTGCATTCTACTATGTTCAATTTGCATGCGAATGATGCTGAACATATTCCTATACATAGTCATAAACGTACAACTAAAATTATTTCATAGTTTATGTACAGCAAATACGTACTGTTTAAGTTGCATTTTATTTCAGGATATCCTTATTTGAATATTGATATTGGCAAGTTATTTCTTATGTGTTGAGAGGGTAGCTTACTGATGCTGTTATGTTTCTTCGGGGGCACTCTCCAGTATATACATGTTGAATATACAAGCCACTCCTAGCTATTGATCCAGAAATAGTCTTGATAGACTTGTCTATCACATTTTCATCGAGTTATGATATTTGTACCGAATTATGCTATTTGTATTGAATTATGCTATTTTAGTTCAGTTGGAACTAAAAGACTTGAGTATATGTATATTCACCAGACATAAGTACATGTTTATTTATAATAATATATATGATTTAGTTATTTGTTTGATCTCTGTAAATCTGTGCCTTTATTTTGTATGTTAAATTGTATTAAAAGCGGATGTTTATACTGTAATGATCTGTGCCAAATGGCACTAAATTGTATTGGAAGAGGTTGATAGCTCATGGTCATTTTCTTCGGTTTTTACAAAATGACAGAAGCAAATGACACTCCTTTATTTGAAGTTTGCTTTAATCGTTTTATCATGTTGCTTCGGTTCAATGACCGAAGCAAATAAAGACGAAGAAAAAGGCCAGTGTCATTTTCTTTGGTTATATGGCTGAAGCAAATGACGTCTTTCGCTTCGGTCAATTGTTAACAACCAAAGCAAAAGATTATCAAATGTCAGCCTTTTGCTACTCATTTGCTTCAGTCTTTACAAACAACCAAAGCAAATGACCCTATTTGCTTTGGTTTTTAGCAAACTACCGAAGCAACATACATCATTTGCTTCGGTCAAATAACCAAAGCAGATTATATTGGCCTTTTGCTTCATCTTTATTTGCTTCTGTCGTTGAACCGAAGCAACTGAGATAAAATGATCGAAGCAAATGACCTGTTTTGTACTAGCGTGGGAAGGTCCATATGCAATAGAGTAGAAGCTTGGGGAAGGAACTTTAGGCTTGCGACGACATACGGGATTCACCTCCCAAGGGCGTAGAATAGCGAGCACTTACGACACTATTTCACGTAGAAATGAATTCGTAAATAATTGGCTAGAGCCACGTAGTAAGACAAATTCTGTCATTTCCCATCTTTTATGGAATAAAATGGCCTTTCGAGTCCAAGACTCTGTATTTCCTTTACTAAATGGTTGTGACTTGACCAACTCAAATGAATCTGCATGTGAATAATGTAGGTGTGCAGGTACTCGGAGATAAGTACTAATTAAACTTCAATGGACGTGATCCGACCGTCCATCAACTAACTCTCATTTTTGGTGTAGGGGCAGGAGTATAAACTAAAAAGGATGTGACTCGACCGTCCATTAGCCAACTCTTGTCCTTGGATTGGGGCAGGAGTATAAACTCAAACTGGATATGGCACGAACACCCGTACACTAACTCTCGTCCTTAGGGTAGGGGCAGGAGCATAAACTCAAAATGAACGTTATATGACCATTTACTCACTCAACTCTTGTCCTCAGATTGAGGGCATGAGTATAAACTAAAGTGCATATGATAAGACCATCCAACTCTTATCACTTTTACCAGAGTAAGAAAAACCGAAGATCCATGCTCGACGTAAGGCGGGATCTTGACTATGAACTTTGAATCGATGCCCAGAGTTAGGCACGATTAAAAGTATACATTCTAGACAAGGATATGCAAACTATTGTAAGTTAGTTCAGATTAGTACCCGGAGTTCAGCTCAATCGAATATTGTGATCCTGGAAAAGGATACCCAAACCGCTGTTCTAAGTGGTTTACTCTAACTAATGCCCAAAGTTTGGCACTTCAGCAATTACTTAACGTTCACAAGAGTGACGAAAGGCCGACGAATTATAAAACGGACAAAGGATTTGGTCCAACAATAATAAATAAAAGAAATAGATCTCAAGTACATTGATTGGAAAGCATATTTCTTAAGTACTCAGGCAAATCCATACAATGAGTTAATGAAACAAGAACCTTTGATATTCACACTAAAAAAACAAAATTTATGTATATTTATGTATGTTTATATGCGTGGATATGAGCCTAAGCATGTGCACGTCATGGATGATGCACCTATACTCCTTCACTCAAGAGCATGCCTGTGAGTATATGTATGTGTATATACCCAATGCTCGATGACTAGAATCAAAGAGAAACTAAATTCAAAACTGAAAGATTCGTAGATGAAATCGGTTTAAAATCGTCAAACTTGGAATGGCGGAGCACAAAAATAATTTCTAGATTTATAGTCCCAGATGCTCGTAAAGATCACGATGGATGACAATGGACATAACTTTTAAGAACAACCATTCGGAACACAGAGTCCATTGAAGCAGCCCTAACTTGTCTCGATTCAAAGCATATCATGTTTGAAGCGAGATGTACTTTGGGGCAAGTGTTATCCAGCCTTTTGACCAGGCCATACACGGACAGATTGGATGGGTCAGACTTGGAGTTATCAAGGTAGGAAGCCTTGAGAGATAGCCCAGAAGTCCAGGAACCAAACATAAACAAAGTCACAAGGCCAATACAAGATAAACTGAAAACAAGATAAACATAGAATCACCCAAGTGATGGGTCGGTAGTGACCCTACCCTATGTGTCAGTATCGACCCCTATTTCCTTCCCTTATGAAGTCCAACTTCTGCCTACTAGTCCAACTTGATGCCAATAGCATGTTCCTAATGTTGTTTTGTCGGTTTAATGCAAGTCTCCATCGATCTCTACGAACACTTAAAGCTGCAACTCTGTTCTTCCACAACTCCATCATTTGGACCCAGAAGCAAGCTAATATTGGTGCAAACAACTATGGAATCATGAAGCCAACAACAAGACGAGTCAAGATGAAGAATTGAAGACAACCAATATGGCCATCTTAGGGATCAGTACCAACCCCTACCTATGGATCGTTACCGATTCCTACTTCCTAATGATGTGGCACATACTTTTGTGGGAGAATTAGTCTAAATCATGGATAACGGCTTGGAGATAATTTGTGCGAGATATTAGGCTCCCTACATCTTTAAATAAGAGGTTAGGGCTCATTTTTCAGGATCTTCTGGCTCTAGTTCTTCACTACTCTATATTCTTGCATTTGGAAAATCTAAGTGTCGAAGTTGTACCGATCTCTAAGAACTTTTGCCTCCAAGTCAGACATAAGCAATAAAATCTTAAAGTGGACGTAGGCCTTGCTTTGTCAAACCACTATAAACGATAATTTCTTGTTTATTTCTCATTTTCATTTACATTTCTTCATAGTTTATTCTCTACATAAATTTCTGGGTGTTTGTGCCATTTTTGGTTCAAACGTCCTTAATTCGAATTCTAATGCAACATGTGCACATATAGGTATGAAATGCATATGAACCTATACTAATACAAAGATTAGGTGGTACCTTATATAGTAGACATCCCTTTAATGCACGTGTTTATCCATGTATTCAAAATATATGCAACATCCTATATAAATATACTAGAAATTCTGCATGTATGCACAACCATTCAATCCTTTGCAACAACCACATGCATATAACTCAGTAAATAAAAAAGTGATGGTGTGAGTGTATGATAACACGAGAATATACATGTAATGATCCATCTAATAATACATCCATTAACATCGATCATCCAAAACATGTCTTAGTGACATGCTTGCAATCAATTCTAGTATAAAATTGTCCCTACCTATAGGGTTTACTAAGCTAGAACCTGGACACATAAGTAGTCTATACTTATTTAACTAAAACAAAAATGCACCAGAAAAGAGTTTTGGATGGGTAGCTCAGATCTTCTCCACAGGCTCTCATGTACCTCAACCAGGTCGTCCCCCTAATGGAATTTAACCATTTTAATTAATTTATTGTAGAGTCGCTTTGACCTATGCCCAATAATGTGGGTAGGTACATGGTACACAAGTGACTCACTTATCCACTTCAACTTCTATTAACTGACACATCTCGACCGTGGTAGCTTCATCATATAAACAATTCTGTAAGTATGACACATGAAAAACATTGTGAACTCCCGCTAACCCTCTAGGAAGCTTCGCTCCATAAGCTAACTTCCATACTCAAAAGGCCCTATAACTCTAGGTGCTAACTTTTCCGTACTACTAGTCCAATAACATATTTAAGCGACAAGATGCTCACACAGGCCATGTCATCACTGTGAACTTCAACTATGTGTGTCTCCTAACAGCATATGCTCTCTGCCTATCTTGTGCAGTCCTTATCCTTCTATTGATAAAATCCACTTTCTAAGTACTTCTGACTGGATTGTTCTTCCGACTGCACTTATCGACCTTACTATTGGCATGTAATTTCAACGCAAAGGTATGTGCATAGGCAACCCTCTGCAATCCTTGCTACCAACTCAAATAAAATGAGGCCAACATGCAGCATACTAGTTAACTTGAACAAAAGTATGCCCCAACTAAACTGTAGCCTTATTCAATCCTTAATGCATATACACTCTGTCTTAAATCATCCAATAGTTTGCGTGATCACTTTAACTTTTAGATACTAGGGTAAGACAACTCGGAAGTGGATGGTGTAACGTCCCCTTGTATTTCCTACTTAGCTCCTTTTCTATTTCTTCATTTCATCCTAGGATAACCAAACCTGGAGATCTCTTAAACTGTTGAAAATAGCAAAACTTCTTTTCCAATTCAATTCGAATTAAGTTATTTCATTTTACTTATGATTTAATTCTCTAGTCCTTCTATAACGATGGTACTATGTATCACTTTTACAGTCTATAGGGATTTATCCTAAGTTCTTCAAGTAAGTAAATACTCAAATATTGTAGTAGGGTAAACTTGGTCTATTTCCTATTCAAACCTAGCAATTAAAATCCTAAATATATGTGAAGTCCTAAATTTAAATAAAATTGTAACCTAAAACCATTTTATCACTAATGTAATCGCTAAAGCAATACATCATTCACATGCAACTTTTATGCAATACAAACTATGTGTCCTAAGTCGATCCTTCTTGAATTTCTTCAAATACCCTTCTTCCAACCCAAGGGATGATTGAAAATAAACCCATTATCCTTTCCTCTAAATCTTATAAAAATTTGCAAGTCTTATTTTATATGAAAATCGCCTTTGCATTCTCAGTGTGTGCAAATAGCAATATCATTTTCTTACGAAACCCAAATCCTTGAATTAACCCTTCCTTGCGTAATCTTGACTCTAACTCCATCTAGGATATCTTTTATGGTTTGAACTTCCAAATTTTACCATTCCTTAATGCCATCTCATCAATGGGACCTGCTTCCCAAATGCAACTTCTAACCTTTTTATTCCGATTATTTTATGGTCGAGAATGGTATATTGCCATTTCTATAAAATACTCCAAGAGCGACATATGAAGATGCCCTCTTGGTTGATCAAATTCAAATACTTGGCAATTATACAACTTTGCCATTATATCCAAATAGATAAAACCTAACTACACAGTGGAAATAAGTATAGTTCCTAATAGATAGATTGCCTCCTACACGTCTCTACAAGCTTATTTATCTAACTAGAATTTGAAAACCCTTACTCTTAACCTACTCAAATTAATTTTAAGCACCCGAGAGTTTAAGCGAAAGAACAAAAACCTCAAGTAAGACAAAAATTCTAGTGTGAAAAATAACCTATCATCTCGAACCAATAGATATCTGGTGAGACCACGCCGTTGAACGAAACAAGTTTTCCCTTACTAGTATATTAATCAAAGTATAATAGCCATAAACTGTTCTCTTGCAGCTATAGTGGTTAAATTATGATAATAATATGACATTAACATATGCACATGAATGATATGGGTAATTATGAATACTCTATCAATTTAGGGTTACTCATCCCTAAGGCTTACCCTAACTCTTTTCCACGACCTATGGTCTTACTTCATAATTTTCAAAGGGTCACTATGAACCTATTAGTTTTCATAGGCTAACTAACAACCTATCTCAAAATATGGTTCGGAGGTAATAGGACGGTCTGTCTTACTTCATTCAACCCGATTTACGAAAGTCTCCAGATACGATTATGAGAGACATTCAACTCTTTAGATATGGTTAGGAGTTTATAATTATGCTCCAGCTATGGTTAGGAAGCTTCCATCATTATGGACCTCTAGATATAGTTAGGAGTTTTCCTCCATCATATGTGAGCTTATAGAGCTACGAGTTCCCTCATGTGTGTACCCATCCTTTCATCCTATTAAGCCCTACGCACTAGAATCGCGGACCTTTACTAACCGCGGGCCAATGGTTGAAGCATAGGGCATGACCCTACACCAGTCCAACATTCTACTTATTATTTGGTTTTACGGGGTACCTTTTGATCAGTCCAAGGCTTCCTAATAAATTTTGATCTCCCTGATCTCCTAAACGCAATTCTACTCACTCAGGAGTTAGTCTAACCATACTCACTCTTGGGATAGCCTAGCTGGTTATTCTGCCCTTAACACCCCCAAAATTCAGTTATGGGTTATAAATGATACGAGTATGATAATAACAAATTATGCATAATATCTGATCACATAAACACAAGAACATATAACATTCATCATTCATATATTCAAATCACTTAATCTTAAATAATATTCTCTTTTGGAAATCTTTAACTCAAACTTAGGCTATTTTATACTTAACATCCTTGAAATAACTTTTATAATGATACATGATTAATCCCCTTTAAACATATTTAAAACAAGGAAACACTTAACACTTTAATCAGTTTAAAACCATCAATGTCATTGTCATTAATGACGTCGATGTAGTACCTTAAGGCTCTCCACCTTTAATCGAACAAAATCTTTTACACTTGGCAAAAGCATCAGCCCTCATTTAGGTCGAAGTCATAACTTAAAACCTTTATATGTTTTATGGCTTACTGCCAAAGAGATATAGGGTCATCGACCCTTTAAAATACAGGTCCCATCGCCTCTTTAAAAACAGTTTTACATAGCTTCAAAAACAAGACTCTTTGGCATTAAAAGATATGATGCAACATCATGGCCAAGTGAAATCGGCATGAGGATATAAGGTCTACGACCTTGATGCACATCGACACCCAAGAATTTCGATGATGCTATAAAAATCCTTTTCTTAAACTACATCAACTATTATCCTGCTTTTTATGTAGAGTCAATGTCATTAAAAGCAGCATCACTACCTTGGTTTGGAAACATGCGAAGAGGTGAAATGCGGCACTGTTTCATACTATGGTGAAAACAAGCGATGTTATCGATGTTTACTCTAAAACTTTAAAACCTTTAGGGAATCATGAAGTGTCATTGCCCACTATCTTATGTCATCGACGAGGTCGACTTCGGCATACTTGGGAACCATTACATAGTTACCAATGTAACTATCCTATGTTTCCTTACGACATGACTTCGACACTCATGAAATGCGGCCTTCTATAGGTGCGGAGAGGGTACAGGCGGCATGGTAGTATCATAAATCTACTGAAAACTGTTTTATTACTGCTAAAAGTAATTACTTTTCACCAAATCAAGTTATTTGTTCGAATATGATTGGTTTTCAACAAAACTTTACATTTTCTTTATAGATTACTACCGCACTCAAGTTCCAAAGTTATTTTTCTTGATTAATTAACCCTTTATATTCTTAATTAGCATAATTATTTCATAATAAATCGAATCGCTTGGAAAAATCTCAAAAATTCATAGAAGATCATAAATATGATATTCTTCATCATATAAAAATTTCAAGGCCAAATTCCATATTTAATTATTTTAAGTAATAAAACTCGAATATAACTCCATTTCCTTCTTAGGAAAGTCATAAAATATTCTTTAAAGTTCAGAAAATTATGAAATTATAAACCCATCTCCAAAATAATGTTTTACACAACATATAAAAAAATCAATTCATTTGGAGATAAAAGTCCTAGTTTTACCCATAAAACCCATATAAATAATTTCATATAATTTCCATAAATCATCATTCAATCCACAAGGATAAAATCAACAGGCATATCATATCAACATACACGATTCATCACAAGCAAGATTTGAAACAAAATAGGTTTAAAAATGAGAAGGTTTATCATTTTTCACCTTGATTTGATAATGGAGTTGAGATTTGAATGTTGATTAGGTTTCCTTAGCTTTCCCTTTCTCCTTGGATCACTTGATTCGTCCTCTCTAGGTTATGGCCGGCCTTCCGCTTCTATCTTTGATTGTTTTTAGTTTATGAAAAGTGAGAGTAACATGAAGGGGAGAGGGTTGTAGAGATAAAAGGAAAAGCTTTCCTATTTTACCCCTCTTATATATTCTCTTTTACCTTTTAAGTTTCAATTATTTAGTTAACGCCCGACCTTAATATTTATCAAATCTCAATTCCCGTATCGCTCCACAAATTATTTTATTCTATTTAATTTATCTAATTAAATTTACGGAATAATGTTAATTAGAATTAGGGGTGTTACAGGCTCCCACTTAAAGAATTTTGTCCTCAAAATTCAGTAAGGACTACAAAACAAGCATATCAAACATACAAACAAATGTAACATCACATAACAATAATACCAGCCTATCTGCCTAGCAAACAATCTATATATCAAAATATAGAACATACCCTTAAAACAGTGTAGGATAAGTCTCTTTAATCCTGTCTTTTGTCTTCCAAGTATAGTCTTTCTCATTGTCGCTCCACTAGGCTTTTACTAATTTGATCGTCTTGTTCCTTAACCTATTCTTATCTCTCGCTACAACTTGAACTAGTTGTCTCACAAAAGTAAAATCCGACTCTACTACTAAATCTTCCAGTGCCGTCGAAGCGATATTAGCCTCTGGATCATGCACATACTTCCTAAGATGAGAAACATGAAATACATTGTGGATCCCTACCTAACTACTTGGTAACTCTACTCGATACGCGATCTTTTTGCTCCCTCTATGATAGGGAACGGTCCAACATACCTCTATACCAGTTTTTCTGACTTTCCAAATCGTACCATCCTATTTATTAGTGATACTTTATTAAAAATATGGTCTCCAACCGAGAACTCAAGATCCTTATGCCTCTTATCTGCGTAACTTTTCTGTCTAAACCGAGCTTCCTTCATCCTACCCCAAGGTTAACTCAATCTTCTTCGCTGCTACTCTCACCTGATCTGGACCTATAAGTAATATGTCTTCGGCCTCCAACCAACATGTTGGTGATTTGCACCGCCTTCCATACAAAGTTTTGAAAGGCGTCATTCCTATACTAGTTTGATAACTATTATTATAGGAAAACTGAACTAAATGTAAATGGTCTTCCCACGACCCACCAAAATCTAGTACGCAAGCTCTCAACAAATCTTAGAATACCTTATTGGCTCTCTCTATCTGTCCATCTGTAACGACCCACCTTTTTGGACGGTTTAAATCAACAATAAACCACACATGTCAACTAAAACCATTCAAAAGGGAGGATTGTTAATGGGGTAAAATAAGAAAATAAGAGAAAGGAAAGAAAAACAGAACACAGAATCTCACAGTGGAATGACAAAATATAATAATAAAATAAACAGTTCCTGAAGTTGTTTTACAAATAGCATTTGATTAAACTTTTACAATACAATCAAAGTTATACATACATCATGAATAAATAAATAATGTAGTGGAACAACATGATACAGTGGAATAATAATAATAAATAGTATACCAATCTCCGTCTTCATCCTCCAAATAAAATGGTCTTCAATACACAGAAAAGCTCAAACTGACCCGAGCGTAACGAAAAGACAAAACACTCGAGTCAGAACTAAAA
The DNA here is from genome assembly GCA_030737815.1 of Allium fistulosum. NCBI lineage: Eukaryota > Viridiplantae > Streptophyta > Magnoliopsida > Asparagales > Amaryllidaceae > Allium > Allium fistulosum. Next base: position 534,166,649 of record CM060901.1, on the reverse strand, counting down.
GATCTTATCTAAGTTAAATCAACAGTAAATAAATATGAGTGTAATGACTTCAGAGATGTTTACAGGATTTTACATCTCCTATCTAGTGTATAACGTGCGTGTAATAACTTAAGAGATGGTTCGGGATCTTCCATCTCCTAAGGATCCGTTAAACTATTTATATGTAGTAATATACACTATATATATGTAGTGTCTATCAGTAAAGTAAAGTATTAAAATAGCGTTAAGGCGTTACCCATATCCCCCTTAACACATTTTATAAATGCCGTAGTCTATATAGTACAGTAAACTCCACCAAACTGGTAGGATATCAGGGAGCACTCCATAGGTACGACACAAACCAAAATCGTAGCAGGCTCGATAAGGCATATGACAAGGCACGCGAGGCAATGCCCAGGGTAGGATTCTATCGTTTTGCACTCCCGGACTGGTGGTAATGCGTAACAGTTACTACCGCCCACCTCGGAACACACTCCCATGATCAAATCAAAGGGTGGCAACCAAATCAATTACAAAGGAACAGATATGGTATCGAAGAAATGTGTCCGATCGGAGGAGCAACCTCACTTAGCCTACTATAGCTCATGTTTTAGTCATATCAAGCTGACCCGAGCGGGTCAGGGCTGCGTTCATACCTCATATAGTAGCATTCACCAAACCATCCTACTTCGTTCTGGATTCTCCACCACGTGCACAGTTGTTAAAGTGGATTCGGAATTGGCAGAGAGTATGACAATATCCGACCCCGGACTCTTTAACAACCAAACGTTATATTTTTCACACCATGGTCATTTCATAAATCATCTATAATAATCCAGAAATAGTTTATACTTTCATATCAAGATATCCATATACTTATACCAAAAGTATAAATATATTCATAAATACCGAGGAAGGTTTCCTATAATCAATTTCGAAAATAATTTGTAAATCTCTTCTAAACCATTTATAACTATTTATATACTTTAAAACCGTTTATAAAGCTATTTATAAATTCCCAAAACAGTTTACAACTCTTCCCCTTTCATAAACTTTTACACAAATTCCTTTAAACGCTTCCAAATCACTTTCACAAGTTCTTTTCATAAAACCCTTTATAAAAATCCTTTAAAAACCTTTATAAACTCCTTTATAAAGCTATTATGAAAATCCCCTATAAAAATCTTTTATAAAATCCTTTATAAAAATCTTTTTATAAAATCCTTTTTATAAAATGCATTATAAAATCTCTTACAAAACTTTTATAAATTCCTTACGAAACCCCTGACGTTTTTATTTATTAAATTTATTATAAAATTTATATTTACTATACTAAATCAAAACTATATTTGTTATATTAAATTAAATTTAAAATATATATATATATATATATTAAAATTATATTAAATATTTTATTATATTAAAATTTAAACTATTTAAAATATACTTTTAAAACTAAATAAATTTATAAGTTAAAATCTTAAATTTACATTTAAACCATATATTAACTTATAATTTGAAGCTTTAAAACATATAAAATAAATTATTTTCCAAATATAAAATTTTAAATAAAAATCATTAAATTAAATTTTAAAAATCAAATTTATAAATAAAATATACTTTACTATTTAGAAAATAATTTAAAACCGACCAACGGTGTCCGTATATAGTTTTCCACCCTATGGTCAAGTGATAGGGTATGTATCATTTCAACCCCAATTTCTTAAATTCCCAAGTATGTATCATTTCAACCCGTATTCCGAATCAACAATTTCCAGATAAATAAAATTGCTCGGGTTTATCATTTCAACCCATAACGATTTTCCATAATATATAAGATCATACAGGTATGTATCATTTCAATCCATAGTGATAATAGGGATAAAACATCAAATCATCCAAAATGTCAACAAATAAACATCCATCACAATCAACATCCAAATCAGCCAATAAATCACAATTAACTGGTCATCATTACCAGGTATTTAACTAACAATTTAAATTCAATATTAATTTAAATGGCAATTCAATTCAATAAAATTCAATTTCAATTAAAATGTCAAATTAAACTACCAAACAGCAACAAATAATATTCTTATCACATCATAAATTTAATTTAACTAACATAAGTTGGTTTAGTATTTGTGAGTGGGCTAAATCACTCACCTTTGGTTTTAGTCGATTTAAAATCCAAATAAAGCCCAAAAATCCAACAGTCTTAGAATGCAACCCAACCAGTTCCCCGTCCTCTGAATTTTCGATACAATCACAATGGAGAAAACCACATTCAAATTCGAGCTTGTATGAAAAAGTTATGATAGTTAGAAGATTTAAATTTTAAATTAAAGTTAAAAATAAAAAAAGGGTAATTACGTAATTTCCTATACCTCTTAAAACCCTAATAGCCACGATCCTCGAACATGACCATGTTCAACAGCATAGCAGCCGCCACCTACAATCGCTACCGTAGTCGCCTTCATGCCACACGACCCAGATCTGAGACCACCACCTCGTCCCTGGCCTAGAGCCGCCCCCATCCACGTAAGCGCAACCACCTCCGCCTCCATGACAACACAACGCCGCCATTCCACCATCTCGCCATTTCTGGCGACTCCGATCATCTATGACACAAAGTAAACTCATGGACCAATTCTCCCGGCCTCCTCTATGCCACAGCAGCACTCGATCGTCAAATGGTTGATGATCCACCGTCAAACGAAACCATGTCCTATGGACGGCCGAAACTTCTTCATCGTTTTCTAATAAAACGATGCATCAAATTGAAAAATGAATCTCAGATCTAGATTATGCTCGTCGAGAGCTTTCCAATGATATATAATTTGATAGGTTTTGAGGAGTTTGAATTTTTGATTTTGAATTTGAATTTGAAATTAGGGTTTTGATATGGACAACCATTGAGAAGGAGTAGATGAAGATGACAGATAGAATAGTACATACAGGAATATGAAATAAGAAATCGGTTAGGGTTTATAACAGCCTATATATAGGCAGAGATAGATAAGAATGAATGGACATATTGAATTGGGTCGAAACGATAACAACGGCCTGAAATGCCCGTTTCATCCCCGAAACGAAAGTAGGTCATCCAATATATCGAAATATAGGTTTTCGATATTTTTAAACTGAATGGAAATAGTTTCAATCCCTACTTTCATTGTATACAGAAGTTGGATTTCAAAATCAAATTATATTCCTTTAAATTATTTTAATTGATTTACATGCGTTTCTAGCTCGCACGATCAAACCATAAGTCTGATTGCTACGAAACTTGAAATCCTACAATAATTCACTTTACAGATCCGATGAAACTAGTTTCGTTGAAATCCGAGCCAATGGCCAAAATGGCTAATTTTCACGTTAATTAAATAAATTATTATTAAATTGATTTAATCACCTTTAATTTCAAATTTAAAAGTTAACAAACTTACCTTTCTTGATTACATAGAAATTAATAATCTTTTTTAAAGTAAATTTTCCATATTAAATCTAATATTTAAATATTACACTGATTTCAGCGTTCAATTACAACTGTAATAAAATTCCAGTTAATTATATTTTAAATTCCAATAAATTCTTTTATTTCGATTTACACTCTTATTATTCAATCATCGAATACCATATGAATTTTTTTGACACTAGTTTACATTTTATTATATTCTTATTCTACAGTTATCATCTTAACTCATATTAACTGAAGTATTTAATTACATTAATTCCAACAATTACTTTATTCCTTATTAACTTACAATTATAACCAAATTAACTTTACAATTATTTCAATTGATCGAAATTACATTTAAATAGTTGTCAATAATATTCAAACAACATTATTAATCATATTCTAATTATGTTTCCTCATAAATAAATCATAAATTTTAATTTCTCACAATATTCAATTTCAAAATCTTATTTAATTTAATATTTTTAATTATCGCAAAATACAGGTCGTTACACCATGGTCTGTGGATGATAGGCGGTACTCATTTTAAGCTTGGTACCTAACAATTCCTGTAGACTCCTTCAGAATTCACTAGTGAACAATGCATCTCTATCGCTAACTAACTACTAGAAATCCCATGCAGTCTAACTAGTTCTTTATAAATAACTTAGCCAATACAAGTGCTTCCCTGGTTGTCTTAATAGGAATGAAATGGGAACTCTTGGTCAACTTGTTCACTATAACCCATATACTCTTATTTCCTTTACTTGACCTTAGAAACTCGTCAATAAAATCCATGGATATTGAATCCCATTTCCAAATTGGTATGTCTAAAGGCTAAAGTAATCCACTCGACTTCTAATGTTTAGCTTTCACTTGCTGACAATTTGAACACTGCTTTACCCATAAGCCTATATTTCTTTTCATACCTTCCTAAAAGAAACTTCTCATTATACCATGATACATCTTGGTCCCTCCAAGATGGATCAAAAATTTTGATCGATGACACTCCCTAAGAACTTCCCTCCTTATGTCTCCAACATTCGGAACACACAACTGTTCCTTCTTTCTCAACCGTCTTTTCTGGTAAGGACTATAATCCTTTAGATCATCAATCTCAATTCCACTCTCAAGCCTTCTAATCTTTTTAGCCAACAATGGATCATCTCTCTGCTTAGAAGCCATCCTTTGGATAAATACTAGCCAAACTTCCAAGCAGGATAACATGGCAGTACCCCGACTAGAATTGGCAGTCGATCTTAACTGCACACTACAGGTAGTCAATGCCCCTAGATCCTTCCATTCCACCGACATGGATAACACATATTTTGATGTTTTCTGATAAGAGCATCCGCTACTTTATTTTCTTTTCCCACGATATACTCTATATGGAAATCATATGCTGCCAAAAACTCCAGCCACCTCTGCTGCCTCATATTCAACTCTTTCTGAGAGAATAAATACCTTGAAGATTTGTGATCCTATACAACTCGAACCATTCTCCTAAGAGGTAGTGTCTCCACACTTTTATTGCAAAAATCACCGCTGCCAACTCTAAATCATGATTAAGATATCTAACTCATGTGGCCTGAATTGTCGGGAAACGTAGGCAATTACTTTAGCCCTTTTCATCAATACAACTTCTAATCCTGTTCCACAACCATCCGTATACACCATTAGATCCTGATTCCCATCTGGAACAACTAACATGGGCACTTTGGTCAACAATTTCATTAACTTAAGGAATGCTTCCTCACATTTTTCGGACCAACTGAACTTCCTTTCCTTTCTGGTGAGCATAGTCAAAGGCGCTGCTATTTGCAAGGAATCCTTAATAAATCTACGATAATAGCTAGTGAGTCCAAGAAAACTTCTAATCTCGGTCACTGTATCGTGTCTCTTCCAACTGTTAACAGCTTCGATCTTAACTGGATCGATTGACAACCCCTTCTCTAAAACTACATGACCAAGAAACTTCACTTCTTTCTTTCAGAAATGACACTTCAACACTTTGCTTTGAACTGATGCCGCCTCAACGTCTCAAGCATAATTCTAAGATGAACTTCTTGCTCCCTTTCATTCTTAGACTATATCAATATGTCAAATATAGAAACTAATATGAACTTGTCCAAGTGCTCTCGGAAAACTTGGTTCATCAAACCTACAAAGAAAGCCGGTGCAATAGTTAATCTGAATGGCATTACTAACCACTTGTAAGAACCATATCTTGTTCAAAACACCATCAATGAAATACTATCCTCTGTTACTCTCAATTGATGGAACCCTATCGCACAATCCAACTAAGGAAATACTTTGGCTCCACTCATGATCAAATAAATCATCAATTCTCGGCAATGGATACCATTTCTTTATCGTCTTTTCGTTCAACTTACGATAATCGATGCACAATCTCAACGACCCACCCGATTTCATTACGAATACCGCGGCCGCTTCCTAGGGAGAACCGCTTGGTCTAATTAAATTCTTTCCTTCTAAGTCCACTAGTTGCACCTTTAACTCATCTCGGTATATGTCATCCTGCTAGGTGGTCTACTCACGGGTTCAGCTTTAGGTACAAGATCTGTATGAAACTCAATATCTCATTTAGATGGTAGCCCTGTAACTAGCTTGAACACATCTGCGAATTCTCTCACAACCAAAACCCGATTTAATTCGTCTTCCACTTATTTAGCACTCATTAAAGCACAAACTTCTAGATTCGAGTCCTCAACTGAGTATACTATTCTATCAATACTATCATGGTGTCTCAATGATATTTTCCTTTCCTGGAAAAATATCCTAGCATCGTATTTGCTCAACCATTCCATACCCAAAATAATCCCAAAACTCGCAAAGTCAAACACAAAAAAATCTTAGGTAAAAGTATAACCTAGCAACTCAAATTCTTGTTGGTCACATCTCATCCCCAGAGTCGCATAACCTCCTATTGGATTAGCTACCATAAAGGAAGTAACAAGGTACGATGGTTCAAATTCTAACTTATCTACCAAACACCAAGAGATAAAAGAATGCGATGCTCCTATATTAAACAATACTCTAATTGGTATGCTATGAATTAAAAGCATATCTTCCATCATAGACTTTCCTTTCTCAGTAGTAGTCGGTTTAGAGGATGAAGGTTCCAATGCACATACTTTTCCCTTGTTCGCTTTGACCGCTCTGGACATTCATTCTTGAAGTGTCCAACCTGGTTGCAATTATAACATGTAACATTCTTCTTCCCCGCAACCTTCTTCTCTAAGGCTTTCTTTCCATTTCCAGAGTGACACTCGTTAGCATAGTGCCTCTTCTTGTTGCAACTATAGCAAACTACCTTTGACTTCTTCTTTTTAGTAACTCCACCTTTCTGAGCCCCTTTCCTCTTGAAGAACTTCCTTTTCTTTCCCTAGGAACCTTGAATCTATACTGACTTCTCCTTCCCAAAATTTAAAAGCATTTCATTATTTTTGATCGCCATCTCCACCACTTCATTACAAGGATCTCTGAGATATGACATGGTTGCCCTAGCAATCTCCGGCTTCTAACCCCAGATAAACTTCTCAATCTTCTTAATGACAGTATCTATGACAGCATACCTATACATAGACAGTTCGTCAAACTTAGTAGCATACACTATCACCATCATATCTTCTTGTTTCAGCTCATCAAACTTTTTAGGCAATGTGGACTTAGCTAGTTTCAATAAAAATCTCCCTTTGAATCTCCTTCGAAAATCAGCCTAAGTCAACTCCTCTTCAGGCACACCCACGATTACTCTATTCCACCAGTACAAAGCAGCTCCTTGTAACTGCTTCAATGCTAGCCTCCTTTTCTGCTCATCTGCTTCTATTGCATCGCCAGAAAAGGCTTCCCATCCTACTGGTTTAATCTCAACTTAGCTTAGCATAGTTATTACCGACTGGAGCTAAGAGATTAACTCCTCTTGCATTAGAAACATTTCCTCCAACTACTCCTGTAGCTGCTCCAGCTTGCATCAGATTGATGAAGAATTGATACATAGTCCCTATATCTACTGCTGGGGTTCCAATACTCACATTTGTATTTACATTTTGGTTAGCATTTACCTGTTGATCCGAATACCTTCTGGTAGTGGGTCGAGCATTCCCGTTGGTTGTAGTGCTTTCTCCACTAGATTCACTCTTCCATTTCCTATCTCCATATCCTTTTTCCTCATAAATATGCAAACGAGCCTTAGTAAGATAAGAAGAACTGTCTTAGAGAGAGAGAATACATACTTATGTATAACAATTACAAGTACGTTGCTATAGCGTTATCCCATAACCCCGATCTTATTCTCTGATTCATTAGAATTATGTTTTGAAAATCTTTTTAGGTTTTAAATTCCTTTTATATTTTTATCATAAACCTATGCTCTGATACCGGCTAGTAATATCTCCCATTCTGAGGCCCAAAACTAATTGCTACGGATGCTGTAGTCATACTAAAAATCAAAAGTACATGAATATGAAAAAATTTCAAACACAGTTTAATAACAAATTTAAACATTTCATTTCACAAATGATATTTCATATTCTTTACATAATCCCATTCATAATCTCACATTCATAGAGAATATAATTATTACAAAATACTCCAAGAGCGACATATAAAGATGCCCCTTGGTTGATCAGAGTCAAATAATTGGCAATTATACAACTTTTCCATTACATCAAAATAGATAAAACCAAAATGCACAGTGGAAATAATATAGTTCCTAATAGATAAACTACCTCTTGCTTGTCTTCGAAAGCTTATTCGCCTAACTGGAACCTGAAAACCCTTACTATCAACCTACTCAAATTAATTTTAAGCACTCGAGAGTTTAAGGGAAAAACAAAAATTTAAGTTCAGATAAAAAGCCTAGTGTGAATAATAACCTACCATTGAACGAAGTGGGTTCTCCTTCACTAGTATATTAATCAAATTATAATAACCATAAACTGTGCTCCTACATCCACAATAATTAAATCATGATAATAATATGACAAAAAAATATGCACATGTATGATATGGGTAATTCTGAATACTCTGTCAATTTAGGGTTACTCATCCTTAAGGTTTACCTAACTCTTTTTCTAGATCTACGGTCTTACTTCATAGATTTAAAAGGGTCACTTTGAACCATAGGCCAACTAATAACCTATCTTTGAATATAGTTAGGAGGTAATGGGACAGTTTGTCCTACTTCAGTCTAACCAGATTTACCAAATTCTCCAGATACGGTTAGGAGAGACATTCAACTCTCCAAATACGATTAGGAGTTTATAATTATGCTCCAACTATAGTAAGGAGGCTTCCATCACTAAGGACCTTCAGCTACAGTTAGGATTTTTCCTTTATCATATGTAAGCATAGAGATCTATGAATTCCCTCCTGTGCATGCCCATCTTTTCATCCTATTAAGCCCTACACACTGGAATTGCGAACCTTTACCAACCATGGGCTAACGGTTAAAGCATAGGGCATGAACCTACACCAGTCCCACATTCTACCAATTATCTAAGTTTATGGTACCTTTTGATCAGTCCAAGGCATCCTAATAAATTTTGATCTCCCTGATCTCTTGAACGCAATTCTATTCACTCAGTAGTTAGTCTTAGCATACTCACCCTTGGGACAACCTAGTTGGTTATTTTGCCCTTAACACCCCCAAAATGCAGTTATTGGTTATAAATGATATGACTATGATAATAATAAATTATGCATAATAACTGATCAAATAAACACAAGAACATATAACATTCATCGTTCATATGTTCAAATCACTTGATCTTAAGTAATATACACTTTGGAAATCTTTAACTCAAACTTAGACTATTTTATGCTTAAAATCCTTGAAATCACTTTTATAATGATATATGATTAATCCCCACCAATAATATTTAAAATAAGGAAGAATTTATCCCTTTAATCAGTTTAAAACCATTAATGTCATCGTTATTAATGACGTCGATGTAGTAGCCCAAGGCTCTCTGCCTTTGATAGAAATTTTTTTTTATGCTTGGCAAAAGCATCGACCCTCGTTTGGGTCGAAGTCATAACTTAAAACCTTTATATGGCTTACTTCCAAAGAGATATAGGGTCATCGACCCTTTAAAATATAGGCCTCATCGCCTCTTTAAAAACGATTTTACATAGCTTCGAAAACAAGCCTCTTCGGCATTAAAAGATATGATGCGGCATCGTGGCCAAGTGCATCAACACGAGGACATAAAGTCTTTGACCTTGATGCACATCAACACCCAAGACCCTTTAAACCACATTAGCTATTATGCCGCTTTTTATATAGAGTCGATGACATTAAAAGCAGCATCACTGCCTTGGTTTGGAAACATGCGAAGAGATGAATTGCGGCACTGCTTCATACTGTGGTGAAAACAAGCGACTCATCGATGTCAACTCTAAAACTTTTAAACCTTTAAGGAATCATGAAGTTCCATTACCCCTTATCTTATGTCATCGACACGTTCGACTTCAGCATACTTGGGAACCATTACATAGTTACCAAAGTAATTATCCTATGTTTCCTTCCAGTATGACTTCGACACTCATGAAATACGGCCTTCTATAGGCGCGGAGAGGGTACATTCGGTATGGTAGTATCGTAAATATACTGAAAACTATTTTATTACAACTAAAAGTAATTATTTTTCACCAAATCCAATTATTTATCAAAATATGATTGGTTTTCAACAAAACTTTGCATTTCCTTTACAACATTACTGCCGCACTCAAGTTCCAAAGTTCAAATCTTATTTCAAACTAATTAATTATTTTCTTAATTAATTAACCCTTTAAATTCTTAACTGGCACGATTATTTCATAACAAATTGAAATCACTGGGGAAAAATCCCAAAAATTCATAGAAAATTATAAATATGATATTCTTCATTATATAAAAATTTCAGGGCCAATTTCCATATTTAATTATTTTAAATAATTAAACCTAAAAATAACTCCATTTCCTCATTAGGAAATTTATAAAATATTCTCTAAAGTTCAAAAAATTATGAATTATAAGCCCATCTCCAAAATAATGTTTTACTCAACATATAAAAAAAATCAATTCAACTTTAGACAAAAATCTTAGGTTTTACCTTTAAAATACTTATAAATAATTTCATATGATTTCCATAAATCATCATTCAACCCAAACAAGGATAAAATCAACATGGCATATCATATCAATTTACATGAATCATCACAAGCAAGATTCGAAACAAAATAGATTCAAAAATAAGATGGTTTATCATTATTCACTTCGATTTGATAATGGAGTTGAGATTTGAATGTTGATTAGGTTTCATTAGCTTTCCCTTTCTCCTTGAATCACTTGATTTCATCCTCTCTTGGTTATGGCCGGCCTTCCTCTTCTTTCTTTGGTTATTTTTAGTTTATGAAAAATGAGAGTAACATGAAGGGGAGAGGGATTAAGAGATAAAAGGATGGGCTTTCCTATTTTACTCCTCTCATATATTCTCTTTTACCTTTTAAGTTATTAGAACAATCTTTTCAATTTATTTAGTTAAGGCCCGACCTTAATATTTATCAAATCTCAATACCCTTATCACTCCATATAGTACATTATTCTATTTAATTTATCTAACTAAAGTTTCTAAATAATATTAATTAAAATTAGGGGTGTTATTAGAAAACAATAGCTGCCATCCCAAGCTCATGGGTTAGGTGATTCTTCTCATTTACTTTTAATCGTGACTATAACAACTCCTTTAGCTAACCAAAAGCTCGCTCATTTTCGAGTTTCCCTGAAAAACTAAATTCTTCTTATAGCCTCCACCCACATAGGGAACAATTCCTATACTTGCAGTATTCTTTGATACCGTAAAACATCTTGGCCAACTCTTACTTTGCTTTGTAATATGTTTCATCCAAATTATACTTTCCTAACATTCTTGTGCGAAGAGTCTACAATTCAAATCATACTTGGGTAGAAAACAGAAAGTGGTGTCCGCTCTTCACTATTACTTGGGATTTGATTAGTACTATACTATTCCAATTCAAATGTTGACTGAAATTGTCACAATACCTCCATACTACTCCTTATCCCTACCCCCAAATATCTCAACGTTTGGACTCCATCATCAATTTAGTCCTTATAGGCTATGTAATCCTATTTATTTAACTCCAATTCACTTCTTCCATTTTTAAGTTTAGGCGATAGTCATATTTTTAATTTACCTTCCAAATCAAGATCTTTGATTTTAACACCATTTTCACAAAACTGATTAGGTTTTTTAAATCTGTAAAAACCTCCTTTCATATTTAACAAACGTACGTAAAAACACATCTTTCTAAAATTTTCCTTTATAAATAAGAAATTTCAAAAAAGTGTAGTTTAAAAGAAAACATGATGTTTAAACTTATTATTATTTTTACTTAAAATATGAAAGAAATATTTATAAAAGACATTTCAAGTATAAATCGTTTCTTATTTATAAAAGAGGTTCAAAAACTAGGTCTTACATACTACTCGTTTTTTTCTAAATGTTCCATTTTTAAAAGCATAGTACACCTTAAATATAAATGTAGAAATGTGCCTTCAAATAAAAGCTTTATAGCACTTATTGAAAATTTCTTTTTATTAAATTCTCTTAATTATACCTTTTAAACAAATTTCATAAATTTATTAATTTCTCTGAATTTATTTTTAAACTAAAGATGATAATACAGATAATATCGTTTCAAGTAATGATAAGTATAATAGTAAACTTATTTTAAATAAATATTTACGAGAATATTTTCCTCAAAGAATTTATATCGATTAGTGGTATCGTATTTAATTATAGGTTTATTTAAATTAAATCAAGATTTAATGATTTAATAATTATAATTCAAATATGATCATTTAAATTAGTTCAAAATGGTAAGAAATTTATTTTTGAATTTTGTTTACAAATATATGTACATTAACTATTAGCGAAAATGTGACCGATAATCAATTCTCCGGATTTCAACGATTTAACGAACAAAAGTTGTTCAAAGATGTTCGAAGTGTTATACACCTACATATACATACATTTATATGTTACATATACATGATAACATACATATAAACATACATATATGAATATAATTAAATATAAGAAATATAATATAAAATAAATAATGTATTTTAATGATTCCTTACTCTTTAAGTATAAAGTAGTCAACATATGTATGCATGAGAGGGTGGAAGTGATCTGCACATGGGGGGGCTTTGGCCGTGCATTGTGAATGGGGTTAGTGTGTTGAAGAAGCCTAGAAATAGTGACAAAAGTGATGTGCACATGTCTTCTTTTATACTCTTTCTTTTTCCTATAAATACCCTACCATCTTCTCCTCCTTTTCATTCATTTTCTTCTTCATAATTTTCAAGCTTTTGCTTCCACTTTAATGGCTTCCATTCTAAAATAAATAATGACCAAATTTATTTCAAAAAAAGAAATTAAATTATAATATACTAGTATGAAGCCTGTGCCGATGGCACGGATGCGAAAATTAGCAAGTGTTTTAGTTTAGTGGTATGAAGTAGAAAAAATATAAGCTAATTGTGAATGTATGCTTTCATTTAGATAAATTTGGTCCCTTCTTTCAATTTAACATTAATACATGTTTCTTTGGTTAAGGAGATAGGGGATGAACTCATAAAATAGCAATTTCTTAAAATAATGAAATAAGGTTATCGTTATTTCTAGATATGAATATTTATACCATAAACTTTTATTGTTTTTAGTAATGCAACGTAATTCCTTCATTTATCGTATTACAAAAGTTTTAATGATCTATTTATATAATTTTATTTTTCAGACTTTGACATAATATATAAATATATCACTTAGATACACATTAGAAATATTTATATTTTTATCTTTTTCTTCCTCATACTGTTATACAAAATTAAAATTGTTTCTATCTAAAGATTTCCAAAATGATGCAACAATGTCAAAATCTTGTAACAATGATTAGAAAGGTGTCCTAATTGTTATATCTTATTAGTTTATCAAAAGAAAATGCACGTAAAAGGTGATATCAAGTGGTAAAGAAAATTATATACAATTGCTTACAGCGTTACCATGTAATTCCATCAAGATTTCACTTACGAAGCTTTGTATTTCGAACATGTAGTAAAAGTTAAACAATTTAGGGAGAAATAAATTAATTAGTAAAATAATTCATATATAACCAAACTCATGGTACTGTAGGTCTAATTGTATCATTCATCACTTATTTGTTATTGTTGTATAACTTAGCATCATTTTCTATTATAAGATTAAATATCTTTATCTACAATTATATTTTATATGCTTTGTTTAGAAATATTATTCATCTTATGGCTAAATAAAAGAACAAATAGCATTGCTAAGTAAAAGAAGAAAAGAACAAACAAATATTATTCAATTTCAGTCTTGATTCTATAAGTGTAAATATGTCGTACATGAACAATTATATATGAATTGCATTAATATAATGTGATAACCGATGTATTAAGTAAAAACAAAACATATCTTCAAAGCATACAATTAACATTTAGTATTAGTTATTACTGAAATTCAGTTGATCAAATATTAACTTTACAGTAAGGAAAAAGCTAAATAAAAAACCAAAGGATTCGGTTCCTTCTAATTATTGTGCCTTTGTCATTCCCGTTGTTCAATATATTGTGTAGCGGGTTCAATCTTTGACTTTTACCAAATATCTCCACTTAAGAATATTGTATATCAACATGCATTTTGCTATAAAAATACAAATAAGCAAGTTCCTTGCCTAGCATGCATTAACATATGACATATACATTCTACTAATCCAATGCAACAAAGCTGGATATATGAGGGGTTACATTTTTTTATTAATGCAGGAGAAGAATATGCAGTCCATTTCATTTGAGTTCAAGCCACAAATGTGAACTGAAAGCTCTTGTATCACAGACAACTAAGTACCATACTTAGCAATGCATAAAAAAATCCTTCGTCAAACTGATAATTAATTGCATATCCCTACAGGTAGTAAAAGAAAAATAAAATAAGACTATGCCGATTTAGACTAATCTATAGTTGATGTGTATGTGTGTGGCATTAAAAAGATGGTTTTAATGTATTATCTCACTAAACATATCATAAATTTTACTTCTTAAGAAATTGGAATTCCATAATATAAGAAAGCTCTATTCATACTCATAGTCAATAATATGAACTTGCTCCATAGATTAAAAAAAAGTCATATGCCATAGAACAGTAACATGGTTTCTATCTGAAAAAAGTGAAAACGGATGAGAATTATACTTTCACATGACTATTTTTTATGTAATAGGTATGTAATGACTATTATACATGTTATTATTTATGAGGGGATATTTTTATTTGATTTGCCTTAAAAGCCTACCTATTCTGACAATAATATCCTTAATACTACCATTAATGAAGGCCAACTACAGTGACATATCCTTGATATCATAACAATAGAGTATCCAAAATAGCAAACCTATCAGCTGAACCTACAGTGAAAATAAACAAAAGAAAGATATTATGGACGAAAAATTGTTGTTACGTGCTAAATGAACTGAATTGCAAAATGAAGTATGAAAATACATATGTAATCTTCCTATCTACATCAATCCAATAGTTAAAAAATGACAAATAATTAAGGATCGTTTGAAAGAGGTTGCTAGCATAATGGTTTTTGAACTACATGAAAACAATACTGTTTACATCAATGTCAAAGATGAGTAATTAATTTCTGCATCAATTTCTCAAATCCATAAAGGAATTGAGTAATTAATATAATTTATTACGTTTCTATTGCTTTCACCATTAATGGTGGCAATTAATTAGCATTATAATTATTCTTATTACTTGGGTTTCATGTTTGCAGTAACACTAAATTGTTATGCAGTCTCCAGAAGACGGTAAGAATAATAACAGTTTAATAATCATAAACTTACTCACATTAAATATCAGGGAAGAAAGCCAACTGACATTAGTGACCTTTAGGTCAATATCTAACACCCAATCGCTCTACTTCCACTGCTAAATTAATAGAGAAATCTGAAGGTAGTAAGTGATAAATAATAGCTTATAATAATAAATAAGTAGTTTACCTAGTAATACATATTTGAAAGCATTATGAATTAAATTCAATCAGCAATAAAATCAGTGTGAAAACTTGGTGATTGTAGTGACTACATTGGGTTTCTTATGATCCAATTAAGTCAAAAGATAGAGAAGCAATAGCAGAAAATTTGAAAATGGACACATTGCTATAAATATACCAATTGAAATGTCGATTGGGATGGGTAGCAGCACATAACAATAAATACCTTTCTACATACAGATCATGTGACTAAATTTATAATTAAATTTCATATTGAACATAAAATATATGTAACGACCCGTATTTTACGGATCGAAAAGTTTGTCAAAATCTGGGATTTTCAGCATTTTCTAGTTGTTTCAGATTTTGGTTGAAATTTGCCTAAGTCCTATGTCGTACGCGACCTAGAGGTTAGTTAAATGTTGTTGGCGACTTAGGAGATAAGTCGTGAGCGACTTAGAGAAAGTCTGCGACCTAAGGGGATAGGCGAGTTAAGAGTTAGGTCGTAGCCAGATTAAGTGGTAGGTCGCACTGTCTTGAGTCGCACCTAAGTGTTAAGTCGTTCAGGTGATAAGTCGCGAGGTGGTTTAGGTCGTGGACAGTTTGGAGCGACCTATGGGAGTAGCAAGTTAAATCCAGTAGTTAACGACCTAGGGATGGGCGACCTAGTGGTTAGTGTGTTAAGTCGTAGACGACTTAAGTTTTTGACCGAGATAAGCGTTAGGTCATTATGTACTAGGTCGTCTGGTAGTTAGTATAGTTAGGTCGGTTGGAACGACCTATAGAATGTTAGCGACCTATAGAATGTTAGCGACCTATAGGATGTAGTTAGTATAGTTAGGTCGGCAACGACCTAGAGGAGCTGGGATAGCAGGTTAGCGACTTACTAGTTAAGTCGTTGGACGACCTAAGGGGTTAGTATCTGGTCGTGTGGGCTAAGTCGGAGTGGTTGGCTAAGTCTTAGGTCGCGTATTGGCTTAAGTGTTAGGTCGCGTGGGTTGCTGAGTGGTTAGGTCGCAAGGTTTTATAAGTCGTAGGTCGTACCTATTGTTAAGTCGCGATCTGTGTTAGGTCGTAAGTCGCATGTAAGTGGAAGCGCATGTGTTAAGTCGCGCGTTGCATTAAGTCGTAGGTCGTTGGGTGCTTTGATGTGCAGGAGTATTAGGTCGTAGGAGTTGGGGCACGCGTGCATCTGTTAGGTCGGAGAGGCTTAGGTCGGAGACGACCTATGGAGATAGCCGAGTTACGACCTAGGGAAGATTTCTGCTATAAATAGAGGGGGTTGTTCTCACTTTTTGGGATCCGGATTTTGAAGCGACGAAGTGCTGCCATTTTGAGAGCTCGACTTCTACACTTCTTCACTTCTTTTCTCCACTCTAATCTAGTGATTCCTTCCATCCATATCGAAGATCAAGATTGAAGATTCAAGAGCTTAGATTGAAGATCTTCATCTTTTCAAGAGAGATTTCTTCGTTTGAAGCGGATTCGTGATAGATCAAGCTTGATCCTTCGCTGTCCAGATCTGAAGCGTGTTGATTTGAGGTTGTTTAGGTGATTTGGTGAGTGGTGATTATCTCTCACACGGATCCAAAGGAGTATATCGGATTGTTGGCTCGATTTGGTGTTAAAATAGTGATTTCCATGCATTTTCTTCATCCTAAGTGTAGATCCATATAGATCCATTGTTCATGATGATGTTACATCCATTTTATCATATGTTAACCTATGCAAGTTCATTCATCAAGTTTGTAGGGATATAATTCATGTTTTCATGCTTATTGGACTTTCAACTCTTTAATTACGAAAATGCCATTATTGTGATAATTGTCTATTTAGATCTTGTTTGAATGCTTGATTGTTGGATTAATGTTTGATTTGATTGATGGTTATGAATTAGATGATTGATGGTTTGATTTATACCGAAGACGATTCAAAAGCTAAGGGAAAGGCTCTTGAATTGGGAAAGCTGCTCGTGGCATATGTAGCGGGATGATGAAGCTCTTATGCATAGATTTGATGATGTGATGTTGAGATGAGACTTTGTGATGAAGCAAAGTATGATATGAGATAGCCTTGGTCTAATCCAGACGGGATCATTCCAAGCACGTTGGTAACTCGGTGATATGATTCGAGTTGAGGATAATGGATGTTCGAGAGGCGCTTGAGCGAGTATGGAAATAGTCGTCGAGGAGGACGACCAGGAGGCTTGGATAGCATCGTTGTTGAAGGTTCTAGCGGACTCAAAGCAAGGGTACGTTTGGGCAGTTGCAAAAATCCCAACGACAATGAGTTGATGGTCGAGTACCCTGGGTAGTTGCGAAAATCCTTGGCACGGGCTGTGACGACGTGCGGAGTACTGTCTAGAACCGGGGTTTCCATTAGCCCTTGACGGACGGCTGAAAGAATGTGCCGGTCATTCAATTAACGGTGATATCGAAGCAATGATAACAGTGATAGCCAGAGTCATGGATGTTTGGTTGTATCGTCATTCGGACTCAAGAGCGGTATTTTCTGGGTGCTTATCTGATTTAGGCCTTGGTACTTGGAAAACATTGCCCTTGACTCGAATGATTATTACTTTACTTTAAATTGTATGCTCTGCTGTGTTGCTTCTGCTTAGTGTGTGTCTGGGGGCTATCACTGTAGAAAGAGGTGGAGTGGGAGGGTTGTATTCCTATTCCTTTTCCCCTTTATGCTCTTTTGGTATGTTGTTAGTTAATTTACTGCTCACTAAGACTGTTGTCTGACTCAAGGCTTTATGTTTTAATTCTTATTGCCTTGGGCTGTTCGTCCATTTTTGGGACGGGCAGACTAGGTAGCAGGTGACAGGTGCTGTTCTCTTCTCACGATGCTGATATCGAAGACGAGCTGGAGGGTTGCATATTATCTTCTTATTATATGTACTGGATGTTCCGCTGTTTTATATTCTCTGAGTGTTATGTAGTGAGGCTTGATGTATTGGCTATTTGGATGCTTGTATTCAACTATTATGGAGTTTTATATGATGTCATTTTGTTCTGTAAAGCTTCACTATACATATGTTCTATTGTATTTTGTCCATGCGTTGTGAGTAATACGATAGATACTGTTGTTTTAATCTACCCTGACAATCGTCCATGGTCGCCTGGCACACTTTACAGCGCACTATCTCTAGATTCGGTGCAGGGGTCATGGGCAGTCGTCACATTTGGTATCAGAGCCTTGGTTAATCGATTTTACCCAACGCTCGCTGACGTAACTACGTATGAGAGACGTAATTGTATTTTGATGGATGAATACTATATATAATATAGTAGCTTAGTAGAGTTGAGTCCTTTATGCAGTTGTTTCTCTAGATGTTCTAATCACTCCTTTTTATAGATATTGAGAATGAGTCGAAGAGGGAGACCAGCTGCTAGGGAAGGCCGTGCTACTGAGGGGGCTTCTGATTATGCAGCTATGTTCGAAGCTATGATGACTTCGATCATGAGAAGGATACCAGTTCCGGGGGCGGCAGTTGATGTTGGAGTTCAAGTCCAAACTCCGAAACCAGTGGATTTTGCTAAGTTGTGCAAGGACTATACTGCTCTTGGAGGGAAGGTTTTCTTGGGAACAGAATCTACCATTGAGGTCCAGAGGTGGATAGATGCTTGTAGAAGGATCTTTGGTGATTTGGGAATTGAGGATGCGACTAAGAGGAAGTTGGCATCGAGACAGCTTCAAGGGAGAGCTTCTGATTGGTGGAACTCTATTACCATCAATACTGCGGAGGAAGAGATTACTTGGGAGCAATTCCAAGCTAGATTTGAAGCTAAGTTCATTTCTACAGCTCAGAAGTCTGTTCTGTTCAAGAGGTTTGTGGAGCTCAAGCAAGGTGGAAGATCTGTTCTTGAGTATGTTTCTGAGTTTGAAGCTTTGTCCAAGTATGCCCGGTCATATATTGAGTCTGCGTACCAGAAGAATGAGAAGTTTGTGACAGGCTTGGACAGTTATCTAGGGAGACAGTTGGTGGATCATTTGGACGATTCATTTGAGAAGCTTGTGGAGAAAGCTCTTAGGCATGAGAGTCTGTTTCCTAAGGAAGGACCTGTTGTTGCTGTTACCAGGGGAGAGTCTAAACCCCTGCAGGGTGGAAACCAGAAGAGGAAGCAGCAGCAGCAGAAGGGTAAGGATGGCCAGAAGAAGCCGAAAGGCGAGGTGACTTGCTACAATTGTCAGCAGAAGGGCCATTTCTCGAAGGATTGTAAGAATCCGAAAGCGCCAGCGAAGTGCCACAACTGTGACAAGCCGGGGCATTTCAGGAAGAATTGTCCAGAACCGAGGAGGGACAAGCAGATTGTGCAAGCTTATGCTTTGGGAGCTGTTCCGTCGTCTTCGAAAGCTCCTACCGCTGAAGAGAAAGGAAAGAGTGTGGTTGTTCAAGGTACTCTTTTCCTAGGTGGTATTCCAGTTAGAGTTCTGTTTGATACTGGAGCGTCACATTCGTTTGTTTGTAATGAACTCGTAGGCCGGTTGGATTTGAAGCCGGATATTGTCGATAGGCCATTGGTTGTGACTAATCCAGTTGGGGGTTCGTCTTGTTTGTGTATGTTATGCCGTTGTCTAGTTGTATCGAGTCATGGTTGCTCTTTTGTTTGTGATTGCTTTGTTCTGAACTTTGCGGGGTTCGGAATTATTTTGGGTATGGACTGGCTTAGGAAGTATGCGGCGAAGGTTGATTGCGAGAGGTTGGAAGTGACAGTCGAGAATGTGGAAGGGCGAAAGGTTGTAATACGATGTAAGCATGAGGAAGGCGTCTTCATGAGCTTCATGTTTTCGCTGGTTGTTCCACGGGATGGACTGTCATCGGTGCCAATCGCTAATGGATTCGAGGATGTCTTTGACGAAGTCAAAGGGTTGCCGCCGCATAGAGAGATCGAGTTTCGTATAGATCTAGTTGAAGGAGCCAGACCTGTTGTGATGCCTCTTAGGCGGATGGCGCCTAGGGAACAGCAGGAGTTGAGGGTGCAAGTTGATGATCTTTTGCAGAAAGGATTCATTCGGCGTAGTGTGTCCGAGTGGGGTGCACCAGTTGTGTTTGCAACCAAGGCAGATGGGTCGTTGAGATTGTGTGTGGATTATCGTGAGCTGAATAAGGTGATGAAGAAGAACAAGTATCCATTGCCGAGAATAGATGACTTGTTTGATCAGCTTCACGAAGCTAAGGTGTTTTCTCAGATGGATTTGGCAACGGGATTTCACCAGTTGAGAGTGGCTAAGGATAGTGTGCCGAAGACTGCTTTTCGAACACCATCCGGTTTCTTTGAGTGGCTGGTAATGCCGTTTGGATTGACTAACGCACCAGCATATTTTGTGGATCTTATGAATAGAGTGTTTAGAGATCAGTTGAACAAGTTCGTACTTGTGTTCGTGGATGATATTCTGATTTATTCCAGAACGGAAGAAGAGCACAAGACGCACTTGCATATTGTTTTGGAAATCTTACGGAAGCATCAGCTGAAGGCTAAGTTTTCGAAGTGTCACTTCTGGAAGAGTGAAGTGAGGTTCTTAGGCCATGTTATTTCTGGAAGTGGAATAGCGGTTGATCCCGCTAAGGTGGCAGCAATCCAGGATTGGGTCAGACCTAAGAATGCATCTGATGTGAGAAGTTTTCTTGGATTAGCAGGATATTATCGACGGTTTATCAAAGACTTTTCCAAGGTAGCTGCACCGTTAACAGGATTGACGAAAAAGGACCAAGTGTTCAGTTGGGATGCTAAGTGTGAGCAAGCTTTCGGAATCCTGAAAAAGAGATTGACGAGTGCTCCTGTTTTGACTATTCCAAGTGGGAATGATGAGATGGTGGTTTACACCGATGCATGTGGTACTGGACTTGGAGCAGTGCTGATGTAGAGGGATAAAGTTGTTGCGTATGCAAGTCGACAACTGAAGCCGTATGAAAGGAATTACCCGACTCATGATTTAGAGTTAGCGGCGATTGTATTTGCTCTGAAGATGTGGAGACATTATCTATTGGGAGTTCGATTCGAGTTGTTTACGGATCATAAGTCGTTGAAGTATCTTTTCTCCCAAAAGGATTTAAATCTTCGGCAACAACGTTGGCTAGAGTTTTTAGCATCATATGATTTTGGTATAGCTTATACTCCGGGAAAAGGTAACGCAGTGGCAGATGCGTTAAGTCGAAGACATGCAGGATTGGGAGCCATGTTTTCAGAATGGAAGAGTCTCGAGTATTTAGCTGGATTTGACTTCATGCCTAGATGTGAATTGGAACCTGAGATGTTGGCAAACTTATCGATAAGACCTTCTCTTGTGGAAAGGATTGGCGAGAGCCAAAAGCGAGACGATAAGCTTGTCAAGATTACCCGTGAATTGGAATCTGGATTGGATCCAGAAAAGGATAAAGGATTCGAGGTCGATCGAGAGGGTTGGCTTCGAAAGCAAGGACGACTAGTTGTACCCGATATAGATGAATTGAGGAGTGAAGTTCTAAAGGAAAGTCACCACTCAAAGTTGACAATTCATCCAGGTGGAAATAAGATGTATCGGGATATGAAGAGAACCTACTACTGGGAAGGCATGAAGAAGGATGTTGGAAATTTTATTTCCAAATGTATGAACTGCCAGTTGGTTAAAGCTGAACAAAAGAAGCCAAGTGGATTACTTCAGCCATTAGAAGTTCCTACATGGAAGTGGGAGCAGATATCGATGGATTTTATTGATGGATTACCTAGAACGGGAAATGAAGGGATTTGGGTCATTGTAGATCGTTTGACTAAGAGTTCTAGATTCATTCCTGTTCGATCGACTAGGACGGCATCAAAGTTGGCTGAGTTGTATGTGAAGTGGATAGTTCGATTCCATGGTATTCCGAAGAGTATAGTGAGCGATCGAAATCCATTGTTCACTAGTGGATTTTGGAAGAGCTTCCAGGAAGTTTTGGGAACCGAGTTGTGTTTGAGTACAGCTTATCACCCTCAAACTGATGGTCAGACCGAGAGAGTCAACCGAGTTTTGGAAGATCTCCTCAGAGCTTGTGTTTTGGATTTCGGAGGATCATGGGAAGATCACCTTCATTTGGTGGAGTTTGCATACAACAACAGTTACCAGTAAAGTATTGGTATGGCACCGTATGAGGCGTTGTATGGAAGACCGTGTAACTCTCCGACATGTTGGTTGGAAACTGGAGAAAAGCTGTTACTTGGGCCAGAGATGATTCGACAGACTTCGGATTGCATAGAGATCATTCGGCAACGAATGAAGGCAGCCCAAGACCGTCAGAAGAGTTATGCCGATAAGCGCCGAAAGGATTTGGAATTCGACATAGGAGATATGGTTTTTGTGAAGATTTCTCCACTGAAGAATGTTATTCGATTTGGGAAGAAAGGAAAATTGACTCCGAGATTTGTTGGACCATTCCCAATCATCGAGCGAATTGGAAAGCTCGCCTACAGATTGGAGTTGCCAGAGAAGATGTCGGGTGTGCACAATGTTTTTCATGTATCATATCTACGAAAGTATGTGCACGACTCGAGTACAGTGGTTCCTGCTGATAGCTATGAAGATTTCGAAGTTGATCCAGTCGATAGAAGACCTCGTAAGCCGCTTCGTGTTGTGGAAACCGACACGAAACAGCTTAGGAGGAAGGTAGTTAAGTTGCTCAAGATACAATGGAGTGATGATGATAACGATTGTACGTGGGAGGTGGAAGAGAGGATGAAAGCAGCTCATCCTGAACTCTTCAAGGTATGGCCCTAAGGTGTCGTCTCATCTCGCGATATTGTAACTTGTTCTAGTTTTAGAATTCTGTACGCTAAGCTAGAATTGGATGCATGGTTTGTTGATTGCTATGGATGGTAGGCGTACAGAATAGTCTTTGATTGCTATGATTGCTTGGAATTTCGGGGGCGAAATTCCTAAGGGGGAGAGAATGTAACGACCTGTATTTTACGGATCGAAAAGTTTGTCAAAATCTGGAATTTTCAACATTTTCTGGTTGTTTCAGATTTTGGTTGAAATTTGCCTAAGTCCTAGGTCGTACGCGACCTAGAGGTTAGTTAAATGTTGTTGGCGACTTAGGAGATAAGTCGTGAGCGACTTAGAGAAGGTCTGCGACCTAAGGGGATAGGCGAGTTAAGAGTTAGGTCATAGCCAGATTAAGTGGTAGGTCGCACTGTCTTGAGTCGCACCTAAGTGTTAAGTCGTTCAGGTGATAAGTCGCGAGGTGGTTTAGGTCGTGGACAGTTTGGAGCGACCTATGGGAGTAGCAAGTTAAACCCAGTAGTTAACGACCTAGGGATGGGCGACCTAGTGGTTAGTGTGTTAAGTCGTAGACGACTTAAGTTTTTGACCGAGATAAGCGTTAGGTCATTATGTACTAGGTCGTCTGGTAGTTAGTATAGTTAGGTCAGTTGGAACGACCTATAGAATGTTAGCGACCTATAGGATGTAGTTAGTATAGTTAGGTCGGCAATGACCTAGAGGAGCTGGGATAGCAGGTTAATGACTTAGTAGTTAAGTCGTTGGACGACCTAAGGGGTTAGTATCTGGTCGTGTGGGCTAAGTCGGAGTGGTTGGCTAAGTCTTAGGTCGCGTATTGGCTTAAGTGTTAGGTCGCGTGGGTTGCTGAGTGGTTAGGTCGCAAGGTTTTATAAGTCGTAGGTCGTACCTATTGTTAAGTCGCGATCTGTGTTAGGTCGTAAGTCGCATGTAAGTGGAAGCACATGTGTTAAGTCGCGCGTTGCGTTAAGTCGTAGGTCGCTGGGTGCTTGGATGCGCAGGAGTGTTAGGTCGTAGGATTTGGGGCGCGCGTGCATCTGTTAGGTCGGAGAGGCTTAGGTCGGAGACGACCTATGGAGATAGCCGAGTTACGACCTAGGGAAGATTTCTGCTATAAATAGAGGGGGTTGTTCTCACTTTTTGGGATCCGGATTTTGAAGCGACGAAGTGCTGCCATTTTGAGAGCTCGACTTCTACACTTCTTCACTTCTTTTCTCCACTCTAATCTAGTGATTCCTTCCATCCATATCGAAGATCAAGATTGAAGATTCAAGAGCTTAGATTGAAGATCTTCATCTTTTCAAGAGAGATTTCTTCGTTTGAAGCGGATTCGTGATAGATCAAGCTTGATCCTTCGCTGTCCAGATCTGAAGCGTGTTGATTTGAGGTTGTTTAGGTGATTTGGTGAGTGGTGATTATCTCTCACACGGATCCAAAGGAGTATATCGGATTGTTGGCTCGATTTGGTGTTAAAATAGTGATTTCCATGCATTTTCTTCATCCTAAGTGTAGATCCATATAGATCCATTGTTCATGATGATGTTACATCCATTTTATCATATGTTAACCTATGAAAGTTCATTCATCAAGTTTGTAGGGATATAATTCATGTTTTCATGCTTATTGGACTTTCAATTCTTTAATTACGAAAATGCCATTATTGTGATAATTGTCTATTTAGATCTTGTTTGAATGCTTGATTGTTGGATTAATGTTTGATTTGATTGATGGTTATGAATTAGATGATTGATGGTTTGATTTAGACCGAAGACGATTCAAAAGCTAAGGGAAAGGCTCTTGAATTGGGAAAGCTGCTCGTGGCATATGTAGCGGGATGATGAAGCTCTTATGCATAGATTTGATGATGTGATGTTGAGATGAGACTTTGTGATGAAGCGAAGTATGATATGAGATAGTCTTGGTCTAATCCAGACGGGATCATTCCAAGCACGTTGGTAACTCGGTGATATGATTCGAGTTGAGGATAATGGATGCTCGAGAGGCGCTTGAGCGAGTATGGAAATAGTCGTCGAGGAGGACGACCAGGAGGCTTGGATAGCATCGTTGTTGAAGGTTCTAGCGGACTCAAAGCAAGGGTACGTTTGGGCAGTTGCGAAAATCCCAACGACAATGAGTTGATGGTCGAGTACCCTGGGTAGTTGCGAAAATCCTTGGCACGGGCTGTGACGACGTGCGGAGTACTGTCTAGAACCGGGGTTTCCATTAGCCCTTGACGGACGGCTGAAAGAATGTGCCGGTCATTCAATTAACGGTGATATCGAAGCAATGATAACAGTGATAGCCAGAGTCATGGATGTTTGGTTGTATCGTCATTCGGACTCAAGAGCGGTATTTTCTGGGTGCTTATCTGATTTAGGCCTTGGTACTTGGAAAACATCGCCCTTGACTCGAATGATTATTACTTTACTTTAAATTGTATGCTCTGCTGTGTTGCTTCTGCTTAGTGTGTGTCTGGGGGCTATCACTGTAGAAAGAGGTGGAGTGGGAGGGTTGTATTCCTATTCCTTTTCCCCTTTATGCTCTTTTGGTATGTTGTTAGTTAATTTACTGCTCACTAAGACTGTTGTCTGACTCAAGGCTTTATGTTTTAATTCTTATTGCCTTGGGCTGTTCGTCCATTTTTGGGACGGGCAGACTAGGTAGCAGGTGACAGGTGCTGTTCTCTTCTCACGATGCTGATATCGAAGACGAGCTGGAGGGTTGCATATTATCTTCTTATTATATGTACTGGATGTTCCGCTGTTTTGTATTCTCTGAGTGTTATGTAGTGAGGCTTGATGTATTGGCTATTTGGATGCTTGTATTCAACTATTATGGAGTTTTATATGATGTCATTTTGTTCTGTAAAGCTTCACTATACATATGTTCTATTGTATTTTGTCCATGCGCTGTGAGTAATACGATAGATACTGTTGTTTTAATCTACCCTGACAATCGTCCATGGTCGCCTGGCACACTTTACAGCGCACTATCTCTAGATTCGGTGCAGGGGTCATGGGCGGTCGTCACAATATAACTGTTAAAAATTGACAATGAGTACGATATAGGTAGTAAAGTTATATGGTCATAAATTTAATCAATGGTTTGACATAATTCATGAATGGAAGAAAAAAAGTGCATTCCAAACAATGAGTTCGGTAAATTATGTTTTGTAACATGCTCCATAAACTATTCAAGATCAATTAAACAATTATTAGTAATTAAGAAACAACTTTAAAAGCATATCATTATTTGAACAATCGTTGAGCATCTTTTGTAGCATAGAACATTTAATAACCTATCTGCCAATTTTAGTTAGGCCATAAACGATCGAATACAGATTTGGATATTGTCATGTCCGTGTACGTATCCGAAATTATTTTTGGATATCGAATATCCATACCTGCGGATGTTGATGGATATCAGATATTCTTCGATCAGTTCACAACCAATAAATCTAAACAAATAAATACAAAATTTTGATTTATTATAAATCCATTTCAGTATTAAAAATATAGAAAATAATAAATACGGTAAGAAAAATAATTTTAAGCACCAAATACTGATTTTTATATACATATTATTTTTTTAACCAAGAGAAAATAGTAAAGACAATCATTTTATGTACTAAAATACACAAAAAATAACTATAATCTTAATAAAAACCGGAAGGATAATTATCAGATACGGATATGGCCATACCCGCATCCGTATCCATTTTTCGGATATTTGATAATTTTTCATATTTCGGATACGGATACAGATGGATTTTGAATTTTTAGTGTACTCATTGACAGCCTTAATTTTAGTATATATAACTTATATCTTAATAGTTTTAATATTTGATCTAGCAGCGCTTAATAATATCATAAATTTATATGATCTAAATGATCCTTAAGCATCAACAAACGCTCCACCATGGACTACAAATAACATTCACATAAATCAAGGCCTGAGGTCAAGTTGGCATGGCAAATGCACATGGTTAGAGGAAGCGGGATAAACTCAACAACCCAAGGAAAACAGATCTGACATGCATTTCAAATTTGATTATTTATTAAATTTTTGGGAAACACCATTTTTGTCTTTATCTCAAGATAAAAATAGGAAACTTCATCTCATTTTGGGAAATCAGTAAATGTTGCTGATAATGCCAATTCATGCAAAGTTGAAGATATCAAATACTCCTTCTATTAACAAAAGAAATATTATGGATAATGAAATGGTTCCTTGTGCATGTGAAATAATAATTCAAATCGGAGGTTATCTTCAATGAATAAATAAGTAATCTAGGTAACAAATCCTAACTAAGGTACCATCCAAAATAGTTCTAAAGCTTTTAGCAAAGTGTTTTCCATAGCATCACAAAAGGATATTTATATTAATTAAAATTTGGGAACTATTTATGAATGATAGAAAAAATGTAAGAAAGAACAAAAAAGTATATTAGCAATATTATAGGAAGAGAAAGAGTTTCCTATGTTTCTAAGAAGCCTTTGATTGGTAATTTACTATAAGAAGAGAAAGTTTTTTATTTCTCTAAGAAGTTAAATCTGACATGAGTGTCAAAGTTAATCATTTATTAAAATTTAGGGAAACACCATTTGTGTCTTTACTTCAAGAAAAAAAAATTAAACTTCATCTCATGTTACAGTTACAAAATCAGTAAGTGTTGTTGGTAATGCCAAGTCATGCACTAACTTGAAGTTATGACATACTCCTTCAGTTCACCAAGCAAAATTATGGAGAGTGAAATGATTCCTTGTGCATGTCAAATAATAAATTAAATCAGAAGTTACCTTCTGTGAATAAATTAGCAATCTGGGCACCAAATCCTAATTAAGGTACTGCCAAAAATAGTTCAAAAGATTTTTGCAAAGTGATTTCCATGGCATCATAAAAAGAAACCTATACTGATTAAAATTAGTGAACTGTTTATGAATAATAGAAAAAAATGTAAGAAAGAAAAATGTATTTTAACAGTATATGTCAGAACATTCACCAACTTGTTGATACATGACTAGAAATAGTGACCTTCACAAATATATGAATCGCTTATTGACCGAAACCAAGAGTGAATAAACATTAATCTACTTACCATGGAATTGATAGTAGTAAAGCCTCACGTTTTTTTACAGTCTCTGCTAGTTCATCCGCTCTTTTACTATGCGCAGCTGCATCAAATTATAAACGCTGAAAAGTTAACAATGGTAATACAATCTTTTAGCGCATGGTTCGTAATAAACATATTAACATAAGCTACTTTTAAAATAGGGTAGTATCTCTCTGCCAATTTAACAAAAATAAGGTATTAATATGGTCCAATTTTATGTTCCTTATGTTGGTTTTTTCTAGCTTGCAAACAAATTAAATAAACATAAATGGTTGCCTCATTGGATTTAACATTCGAAATACCCAAATCCATAAAATTCCTTTTGTCGGAAATCGTCAATCAGATCTTGTTGAAAAGAGGAAGAAATAGAAGAGTGATGTTTGGAGGAAGTGAAAAAAAGACCGACTACAATCTGAAATATAAAAAGACCCATTAACATTGTTAGCAGTAAAAAAACATCTCCTCGTGGCTGTGATTTTGTTCAAGGAGCATAACTCTATCAAAAAATGAAAGGTGTTGTTTTTTATAACATACTTAAAGGCACGCTCTTTCATTTTGAGCATGAACCATGAATTGACATTAAAAAGCAATATTTACATTAAGAGATAAATCAAAACTTCTTCCAATGAACTTGATAGTTGATTGGCAAATTAGTCACACGGAGGGTTGCTAATTCTGTATGAATTACTGACCAAATGTACTTTGATTCAATTAAATCTGAAGAAGGGCTGAAACCCTATAGTTGCAACTATTGATAATATTCCCCTTGTTCAAACAGTTAGCAGGACAACTTGTAGATGTGGCTATTTTGTATTGAAAAATCTATTAAACCTCAATTAACTCATTATAACATTAAAACCTCATTTAACTCACATCAAAACCATTAAAAATCATTATAACATTAAATTAACTCACATCAAAACCTCAACTAACTCACATCAAAACCTCAATTAATTTTTGTTGCTTGTTTTGTAATGCGACTTTCTACCGAATCTCTGATACTTGATTTCCATTGGCTTGCTCGCATGCATAAATATTGCCATGTAAGATAATTGTATAGATATAACAGGAAAATACGGTAAAAAATATTTACCTTAACCTCTTTATACAACTTCTTTTCCCAAGCAAATATCTTATTAAGAATCAAATCATAAGTTTATGATTGATCATTATTAATATCCTCGTTCGTTTTTTTTATTTCAGGTGCTTAATTGACCAATTTATGTGACAACAGATATGACATGATAATCAAGTTGCCCTTTAAAATAATAAAATTTTACAACATCAATGTATGCAAATAACACTTGAAATATTCAGCCTAAACAAAAGTTGAACCAACAATTACTATTAGTACCTAAAGAATTTGAAAACCAAGTTCAGCAAACAGTAATGTCACTTATATTGTCAAGTGTAAAACTTGAAAACCAAGTTCAGCAGTGGTACATCAGCTAGTATACTGGCAAGTGTAAGTTGCATTCCACAAATTGACACATAAATGCATCTCAATACCTATGTAACCAAATGGTCTAATCGTTGATTCACTGACAATTACACGGATAAACACTTTCATGTTGTTTCAAACAGGTTCTCTAATAAAATACATGCAGGTACATCTGGTTGGTTTTATTTGGATTTTCATTATGTTTTTTCCCCTGTTACAATGCTTATGTGTTTAACTTTGAATGATACATTCATAATACATGAAATTCAGATGCCAAGAGAGCATGAAGCTTAACAATACTCTAAACTCTGAATTGGAGAACAACAATTGCTTCAGTATTGCAACTTATAAGCTTTCCAGTAAAAAATGATAGGAAGAAATCGTTTTATGTCAGTTAAATCATTCAAGTGCATAATAATTAAGACTGATGAATTATTGCCACCATGATATATACAAATAATTAACTGTTAGTAATTTCTTAATTTGGAAGTTGAAACCGATAGTTTTAATCTCGGGGTTTTGCACGAAAGTTCCCTATTTCTGTTGTTGGTATAAGAAAAGTCCCTATATAAATGAGTATGTAAGTTAGGTCCCTGTTTTTTCTAAATCAAAAAGCGCAAGTTATCTTGCGCTTTTTAAACATTAAAAAAAAATTAATTTTTTTTTAAAATTTCAAAATCAAAAAGCGCAAACTAGCTTGCGCTTTCCTGATAGAAAGCGCAAGTTATCTTGCGCTTTTCAAAATTTTCAAAAATTTCAAAAATAATTTCAAAATCAAAAAGCGCAAACTAGCTTGCGTTTTCCTGATAGAAGTGCAAGTTAGCTTGCGCTTTTAAAAATTTCGAAATTAGAAAAGTGCAAGTTACCTTGCATTTTCTGTCAGAAAAGTGCAAGGCACTTGCCTTTTTTATTTTTAAAAAAATAGGGACCAAATTTACATATTCATTTTTGCAGGGACTTTCCCTATAACAACATCAAAAACAGGGACCCGTGACTCTTTTCTTGTTTAATCTCCCTATAGCAAAGACTCAGCACTAATGGTAGACAACTGAATTAAAAAAATATGGCATGTTATTTAGGAAACCGGAAGGTGTATTATGTTACCACCATAAAACATCAACACCAAGGATAGAAAAATTGGTTCATATGCCTATATGCAGCGTTATTGTGGGGAATTTTTTTAAAATGGTTTATATGAACATTTGCTTGCTGTAAGCAAATGCTTGTTGAGAAAATGCAAGCAAGCAAAAGTTTTGGACAAAGACACCAAGTTTAAAACTAATTTATACCTGACAATTGAATAATCCAACATTATGATTACCATTAACATGTTTTGGCAATATAGTAAGTTCATGTAAGTGGTTAGAGAAAAAAAGTCAAAAAAATAGTACTCACATGAACAAAAATATGAAGATACGACGAGGGAATAGAAATCAGGATTGAAGATAATGCCAAAGTATTTTATTTTCATAGATTGTCGAAGCCCAAATGTCCACCGGAATCTATCCTCATCCATGTATTCTTTGCGAAAGCTCAAAATTATGAGTACAACAATTCATGTAGATTTTAAAAGGGTGACAATTAGCAATTGAAATCAACAAATAAAGAAGTTATCTTTTGATCTGTGCTGAAAATTAACAATATTATCAAAATTAAACAAAGTTATATAGAATTATTTCAAATTTATATGATATAATCTGATGAACAGAAAATTGGTTGAATTTTAAAAAAATAAATAAATAAATTCAAATTATTCAATGTAATAAAAATTGGAGATAGAAGAGATCAAATTAGTATGTGTTAAATAAGTTAAGTATCAGTATTGTACACAACTTTCATGTCAAATTCAAACATACTATAGTATTTTCAACCTTAATCTTAAAATTAATAATTACCATTCGACTACAGCCTAGTCATTAATAGCAAAATTAATAAATAAATTCCTACCGAATCGGTTACAACTAAAAATGTTTTGTAGATATATTAGACGATCCAAACTTAGTGAAGGAAGCACGTGAGTTACAATAACCATGTATGTCCAGAAAATTAGTACAAAAGGATAAATATACACATAAATTAATAATGAACTAAAATTACTAACTCACAAAAAATTATCTCATGGCAGCGAATTCATAGTACAATTGACATCTACATGTATGATACAAATTAATTCGGTACAGAATCAAAAAAATATATTTCGAGGCAGAAATCCAAATCTGTACTTCCTTAAATAGCCATAGTTATGATTCAAATTCAGAACAGTAATAAAAATTATAGGAGTTGATTTTGTTACATAAATCTTTAGCACAATGACAAATATGAACGAATCAATATTTAGTAATACCTGTATCTTAGCAATAAACAGTAGTCGTAGTATAATGATGGGGCGTTTTCAGGTGTGTGCGCTGCGTGGGTGAATCGTCCGCTTCAATCTGGTAGGAATATGATAGCTGTGAGATTTCTCTTCATGGTTTGGATTGAGTAAACAGTAGCCATCGTATAATAACGGGGCATTTTTCGATGAGTGTGATGCGCTGGTGAACCATACGCTGCAATCCGGTCGGAAGATGATGGCTTTTGACATTTTCGTTCGATTTCGATGGTAGAGATGCCGTCGAATTGATTTAGGGTATCGGAAGAATGAGGGGTGGAGAGAGGGTAGAGGAATGATGAAGGAGGTTTTGATCTGCGAATGATTTAGGGTTCAAGGAGAAGTAACGATGAGTAATTTTTGACGAAGGGTATTTTTGGTAATGCCAAAAGACATGGTTGAAAGTAGTTTAACGAATTCTCAATATTAATAGTAAAGATAGTTATATATAGTTAAACACCTCAAAACAAGCTCAAATCTCAATCTCTCCACCTCCTTAACCCAAGACACCACCATCCACCACCCTTGGCCGTGAGCTCCACCTCTTTACCACCCTAGGTCATGAGAAACAAGGCTTGGCCGAGCCATATCAAGGATCCAAGCTCGATTTCGTAGAGTTTCACTTTGAAATAGCAGAGTTATAGCCGTTTTAAAACTAGTTCGAGTGGAAATGAAGGTGGGAACTCCTAAACTACTATATTATATTTTAAATGATGATATGATGTTTGCAAATGGATGTTTAATATGCTTTGATCATCAAGTTTGGTTGTTTTCATATGAATGTTGAGTATATAGGCAAGTAACGAATATACACGACGACAGGCACAAAAGAAAGCACTTTCCTTGAATTAAAGAAATGGTGTATATGGAAGTGTTAAACCTATTAAAAATGGTTTAAAATTTCTTTTAAATGTTATAAATATTTAGAAGAGTTTTGGTGAAATTTGAAAAGAAATAGAAAGTTTAGTTAAAAATAAGCACGTCGCATAACGGTAGTTCGCGATTTCGCGCTATAAAAGTCAAACGAGTATAAAAGTTGGTATATAGGTCGGAATTCTTCAAGATAAGAATTTTTCAAACTATTATATCCATATTTTTCCAACAAAGGAAGAAAATTGAGATTCTGATAAGTAGATTTTGAAATATGAGTAAACAAGTTTATCAAAAAATCCCGATTTCGCAGTTCGGATCAAAACTGGATTTCTTTGAAAATGATGTTTTAAAATTGTTTAAAATTGTGGAATAAATCTAATATATCTTTTAAAATGTTTTAAAAGTGGTTTGAGTAATAAAAGTGAATTTTCAAATAATAAAAAGTCGTTTTGATCAATATAGCTTAAAAGGCGCTTTTCGTAGCACTTTTCCGCAGCGCTTTTCTATAACTTTTGAAATACAATTTTGAACTTAACAATTCTTTTTCAAATCATTTATAAATTTTTTCAAATGGATAATTAAGACTTTTAATAATGATTCGGAGGTTTTCTAGCTTATTGAAGAAAGTTCAAATAAATGATTAAAGAAAAAGCTATTATAAATAAGTGGTTTAATCTTAGCCCTGAAAGAGGACGAGTAGACTAGATTTTTCTATTCGTTAGATCTGGATGTGAGGTGCTTAAACTAAGGAGATGTCTAGGAGAAACCAGTGCCCTGGCTCACCTGGCCTCTTCCCTGGGCGAGGGATAGATAAGGTTGAAATGTTGGAAACGAGTTAAGTATAAAAAGATTTAATTTTCTAAATTTAATTACAATTTGGATTTTATGGAGATAATCTTCTTGTACTCGGTGTTAAAGCCCGAAGAAGGCACTCGTACTATCCATGGAATTTAAAAGGTGATTTCACCGTTATTCCGCCCATAGTATTTGTTTAATACGGGGATTGATATTGAGTAGAATTAGATGATTTCTATAGATTCTGCTCACTTAATATTTACTAGTTTTGGGATTAACATCCTAGATAAGATGGTTTTAACTTGATCAAAATAAAGAGTTTGAATTAAGAAATCTTTGTTAATAATTAAATGAAATGATTTTGGGAATATTTCCCTAAGTGTAAAAGAAATAATTTTGAATTATTCAAATTAAAAAGAGTTTTAAGTAATCAAAGGTTTTGATAAGAGGGGTTTAATATATCCATATATACTGGAAAGGATGATTTGGAAATATATATCTCTAAAAGAGTCTTGATAAAAAGAACTTAATCAATTGAAGAATGATTCCCTATTCACAAAACCTCTTTTTATTGATTATTGGATTCGAAGGAACCGAGATCGGATCTAATCTGGCACTTGCCCCTTGTGTTGGGATATGCTCCATCTGTTGGACTGTGAAGAATGATAAGGGGTTCTCACTTTTTGTTTAGTGGTAAGCAAGAGACTCTTACCCCTACATGTCCCTAGATGGAAAAGGGTTGGTTGTTAGTCGCGAGGCTGGTCGTAAAATTAGATTTGAGGCACCAATGTGTGGCCACAATGATGCTGGGATGGTTGGAAAGACTAACGACTGTCATTGTTGACGGTTGAACAGCCTGGAGCCTCACAACATGGTATCAGAGCTTAGGTTGAGCAAACACCCAAGCCTGATAGAGGTAAACGACTCATTAAAGATAGGGATAGTAATATCCTGAGATGAGTAACTCATTAGAGATAGTGTTAGTAACGCCTTAGAATGAGTTTTGAGAGTATTATATGAGCGTGTATTTGTTAATAACAAATACAAATGAATTTGGTTTTATATTGAATCATTTTTTACCTAAAAACATTATGTATGTATTTGAAAGGAAAAGAATATTTTGGTAAAATTTTCTAAGGATTTTTGAAGTAAATAAAATATCTTATGCGAAGAATTTTAAAAGCTAAATTTAGAAATAAACCTCGGAACATCTTTCTGAGCATTGACCAAACCTCTCTACTTAAGAATACGCTAGTAATTACCTATTACCTGTGTCTAAAAGAAATTTTTTTGTCTTATAGAAACATATGTGGAGAGTTATATGAAGGGGGAATCCTCTAGAGCGAAGTGGGGCGAGAAGGACAGCCTTATAGTTCTCTCTAGCGATGAAGAGGTATAGCTAGAAAATCCTCCTAGCAATGATGGATCCCCAATTTAAGAAGACTATGCCCCGTATTCCCATTGGTATGAGGATGGGTACCCTGTTGCTGGAATGCTTATACCACCCCCAGCTCCCGAAATTATTATGATCTCGAGCGATGACGAACCCAGGCAAGCCTCGGAGGGAAATTGGGTAGCAGATCCCGCTAGTTCCGTTCTAGAACCAATAGAGAAAGATGAGCCGATGGAAGAGGAACCGGAACCCGTAGAAGAGGATGAAGAACCAATGGAGGAGGAATCTGAGCCAATGGAAGACCCTGACAATATCATAATGAGCGAGTACAGCAATGTGATATGGAATATGAGCGAGGATAATGTTATATGGCAGGAGGCATCATCCAATTCATACATAAATTGGGATGTAGAAAGAAACAATGAGGAGACGGTAAAAGAAGAAGATGAAGGAGTCGGAGAATTTGAAAATCTGTGGGAAGAAAATGTTCAAGGATTAAAGGAGTTGGAAGAAGAAGGAATCATACCAGGAGTACCAGTTGGATTGGGACATGTCCCATGGAATCAGCCATGGTTACCCCAGGGAATTGAAGAAGCACAAGAGGAGGACGACAACGAGGCCGATGATGAGTTGGACAGTGAAGAAGAGGGAGAAGGGGAGGCGATGATTGATTTAGGATGTTGGAGTCTACCTTTGTCTTTGGACTCAGAAGAGAAGGAATGGAATTTGGGGAGTAAGTATGTATGAGTGGGGTGTTTTGTTTTGATGTAGTAATTTAAGTTGTAATAATTCAAGGAATGAGGGTAAATCTTCTTTTTGGACCATAGTGTTGGAAGGTTTAATGATGTAATAGTGCGAAGGTTTATAAAATGATGATTGTCTCAACTTTGCATTAGTACCATTCTTCAAAATAAATATTTAAAGTTAATAATGAATGGTTTTGGGTTTGTAGTAAACGATGTTTTAGCAACATTTGGTTTTAAACCCTTGAATAACACTTTAGAAGAAATCTTATGAGTGTATTTTTTAAAGGTATTTTAAAAGATAGTGTTTGAGCCAAAAATGGTCACAAACCCCAAAAGTAGTGAAAGCACCAGTGTTTACACACAAATCCTTAGTATGCAGCCACAGATCTCAGATCCAAATGATGTAGAGGGTAAAAATGAAGAAATAACAAAATTAGAAATGGAAGAAAGTAAGACAAGACATAAGATTTATAGTGGTTCGGCTATCTCCGGCCTACGTCCATTCTGAATTGATCCTTTTATTTCCTTTATATCCTGATTACAGTTACAATCCTTTGAATATCAATAACCAAAATGGAAGAGTTTTGCCCAAAAGAGAAGAAGATGAAAATCCCCCTTTGAATTGCAATGGAGGTGCTATTTATAGGTGTGTAGCTGGAAATATCTGCCTTGAATCTTGGAATACCCTTTCTCATGCGTAGGTGGACCCACATAATCGATCTGGAGTGGTTTGGGATCAATCCATGTTGTCTTCGTATCGATCAATAAATGGTCCAATCGAGCTGCGATCGATCATGGTTGTTCTTGAGATGATATGCAAGCTTCTGTGAAAATTTCATGGCATTTGGATTTGTAATTTGAGAGATATGATCGATCCAATGTTGAATTTTCTAAGGAGGCTGAAGACTTCGTACCGATCAATTCTTATCGATCATCTTTGTATCCATCATACCACCATCTGTTATCCCGCCTTTTGGCAAGGCCGTGACACCAAGGACTTAACTGGAAATCGAGGACAGTTCGTCCCGAAGATCGATTATACACAGATTCACTATGGATACTGGCGAATTTTATCCGAGATCAGATCGAGCTACAATTGATGTGGAATGACAAGAAAAGCAATGAGAGCTAACGTTCTAAATTTCAAGTCAATCCAAGTTCATATGCTCAAGATATGATCGATGCAAGCCAGGAAAGTAAGCTTGTTTGTATCCTTCATTCAATTTCTTTTGCATCAGCCTTGTTCGAATCCATCCGCATCAGCCTTGTTCGAATCCATCAGTGTTGGCCTTGTTCGAATCCATTGAATGGCGGCTTCCTTCGTTTCCATCAGAGTTGGCCTATTTCATATCCATAGTCTTGCAACCATCCCATTCGTATCCATCAAATAAGCGGCATTCTTCGCATCCATCATCTCCAGCTTGTTCGCATCGATTAACCAACTTCACTTCGTATCCAACAAAACCACTCAAAGCCGCTACTTCGTATCGATCAACCAGTGATCGATATGAACAGAGCAGTTACAATCGATACGAACGGAGCAGTTATGATCGATAGGAACAGAGCAAAACTAGGTCGATATGAACGAGGCGTATACATAGGAAAGACTCGATCGTTCGGCATGAAATGTGGATCGATCCTAAAAGCAACCAACACGTCATTAGACATCACATGCAGAACTATCGATGCGAAACCATCGATACGAACAACATCGATACGAACTCGACAGCCTTCGAAAAGCACGAACTTGCATCGATCATAACTCAAAATCTACAAGTCCAAATGCCACCAAATTTTCATAGGAGCTTACGTGCATCCTCAAGAATGTTCGTGATCGATTTCAGCTCGATTGGATGAGATATTGATCGATACGAAGTTTGTTCGTATCGATCACGTACCGAGTGCAAACGTTATGGGATCGATCGTATGGGCCCACCTACGTGAGATAAGAGGTCTCTCGAGATCTGAGCAAGATACTTACAGTCTACGCCTATAAATAGCATCCCAGGACCTACAAACAAAGGACTTTTGGGCTCTTCTACGTCCAGACTCTACCGAAACCACTGTTGTTGTAACGATCCCAAAATTTTAAACTATTTTAAATTAATAATTGAACTAAATTTCGATTTAAATTGTGAATGTGTTTGAATTTTTCAAGTTTAATATGAGGAATATATTTGAATGTAAAATTTGAGCTAGTAGTTTGAAATTGAATATTAATTTGGATTTAAAATTCGAACTAATGACTTAGCAAAATAGTTTGATATAAGAAAATATCTACAAAACTAAATTTAATTTAGAAAAATATATATATATATATATATATAATAAACAAAATAAAATAAGAAAAAGATTATTACAAGATTTCTAGTACACAACATCCATCATCTCTGCAAAGTCGCGTACCTATCAACCACCCTCTCTCTGTTGCTAGCCACCCTACAAGGAAGAAAAATATCACCTTATTGTATAAACAAATCGCACCCTTCACTTCAAAACAGAACGAAAGAAGAAAAAATCAGACGAACGAAAATAGAAAAAATAAAAATGGCGGCCTCATTTCTCGTTCTCCCCCGTTCATCCAAAAATTAGGGCTTTTCAAAATCAAAGGTATCGGCTTCGATTTGTCTGATCGATTCTCTGGTTTTTGTTTGTCTCTGCTTCGATTTGCAAAGGTGAGTGATTTTAGTCACTCACATCTAGTTTCGACCAGTGTTTTTAAGATTCGAATTTCTAAATTGGCATTCGTCTGTGTTTTGCCTGTTTGACTCTGTGATTTCATTCGTATAAGGTCGTTTGATGTTTAACTTATTCCAATTTCGTTTACTTGGACCCTGTTCGAATTCGTATAATTTATGATTTTAAGTTGCACAGTTTTAGCTTGATTTTCTGGAACTTCAACAGGCTTCGATTCAAATTGCAGTGTTTTTAAACTTGGTTTTGAAAGCTTGATTTTGCGAAATAAATTAAGTTTGATTTTGATAAAACTATTAATTGATTACGGTCATTCTTGAAACTTGCTGTTTGATTCTAGCCTCGACCACCTCGGCTATGAATTGATGTTAGACTTTGGTTTTGAATTTTCTGGAAAGTTTGGCCTGTGAAATTTTCACTTGGGGTCTATTTGATTTTTTCCTGTTGTTCATTTTTGATTCAAAGCACGGTTTTGAACCCTGACTTGTTCGAATTTGCACTATTGCACTTCCTTTTGATTTTTACTATTGCTTCACTTTGTTGTATTCCAGTTTGCATTCACATGCATTCACTTGTAGTACCATCAGTTGCATTCATGTTGAAGCTTTGCATATATGTTGAAACATGACTTATTCATTCAGTTGTACTGCTCTATGTTGCTACTCCTTGTCTCTGCTCTGCACTGATGTTCATCTGTATCATGGATCATCTTTTGGTTAATTGTGTGAAGTCTGGTATTTACTTGGGGTCTTAGTAGCTTGTTTCACTGCATCTTGGTATACATCTGTGCACTGTTTCCATGCTATGTATTCTTGAATTGATACAAAATTTGGTCATTTTGTATATTCCTGTAGTCTTCGACATTGATTGACTTGATTATCTAGTGATTTTAACTTTGTTTTTGATTAACTGAAGAACTTGATTTTTGTTATCACTGTCATCACTCGAGTTGGTCTGTCCTGTGATTACCACTTTCATATTGTGATTGTTTCATCCTTGGTTGGTCTGTCGAACTGCAGTGCATCAATGTTGATATTTGCATTTTGATTTCATTGTAAATTTTGATTCTGTGGTCTGCACCTCATATACATTGTAGTGGTTGCACTTGTGATCGGTTCCAGTTGTTGTATTCCTGCTTGGTTGATTGGCATGGAGTTGCACTGTTCTTCCACTTCACCCGATGTTAACTGCATTCACTACTGTTACCCTATTTGGTTGCATATACATTGCAATGTGCATCCAAGTTGATATTTGTACCTCACTGTTCTGTCTGCATTTATTTGAGATGCATTTTGTTTCATGCTGGTGTTTGAGTTTCACTGTGGCACTTCTCTTTGCAGTGAGCTCTGTTGTGGTTTCTTTGTTGTTGGTAGTTGTCATGTGAGTTAGCTGTTTTGATTCATTCCATTTCATCTATACTTTGTAGTTGTATATATTGACACATTCACTTGTAGTCTGTTTGGATATTGATCTGCATTTATGTACTGCATGTTTGCAGTTTTTAGTTTGCATTCATGTACTGCACATATGTACTGGATATTGAGTTGCACATTCATGGGGAGTCTAGACTGTCTTGCAATCTGCATCATGATATTCTTGGTTTGATGGTCTCTGGTCTTGTAGATAATTCACTCAGTCTCCTTTGCATTATAGTCTGCATTCATACTGAAGTATTTTGTTATCACTGTTTCACGCTGTCCTGTTATTACCACTTTCATATTGTGATTGTTTCATTTGAGTTGGTCTGATTCTCTGTTGTCTCCATATGTTCATCAATGTTGGCATCTTGGTTGTCTTTGAGTATCACTGAGTCTTGTTGTTCTGTGTTTGGTCACTGATGCATACATGAACTGTTGCTCCAATTGTCATTGATGCATCACTACTTGTGTCTGCATTTTCATCATTGCTACCTGGTCGACACTTGATGTTTGTAGCTTGGGGTTGCCACTGTTTTGCATTGTTGTTGACACATGGTTGCTCTATGCTTTGGCATTGTGACACTATTGCATTATATCTGAGTCATGTAGCTCCACTTCTTCAATTTGTATTTGTTTGATACATTCAGAAGCAATGTTGCAATTTGGGTTTGACTGTTCATTGACCTTGAGTTGAACCTATCTGTGCTTTTTGTTTGGTGCACACGAGTTGGCGAGGCAGTGCACACGTGTATAAATATAGGTGTGTACTGCAGCCACACAGTTTAACGTGGCGAGGCAGTGCACGCGTGCGTGTACGGCAGCCAATCAAACTTTGATGTTTTAAAGGGACAATTTTGATTGTTTTAAATTGATTTAGGCGATTTGATAAATTTGTTTATCTATCTCTGTTGATGTTTTAAATCTGCTGATTTATTGTTTAACACTGTTTAGTGTTAAAATTTTCGTTATCCGATTTCTTTGTTAAAAGGATTGGATAGACGAGAATTATTGTGACTGTCGTCTATTTGATTATTATTGCTTCTATGCACTAATAACTGGTTTGAATTAGACTGACCTGTGTATTATTTTCTTTTGAATGTAATACTCGGGTCAGACCGAGTATTTTTACAGCTTGAAGATTTTCGAGCAGCGAAGTTAGAGAGAGAGGGTAAAACGCTCACTTCAGTTTTCAGGAAATTATGTATTTAAAAAGATATTCCGCTGTATCAATTTAATAAATTGTATAAACTCTGATGTATGTAAAAGAAAATTTATAGTAATGAAAGATTATTATTTTGTGTTTCTGTGGCTGATTCTGTTTAAATTCTATAAACTAAATAACAATCCATCTTTTTGAACGTTTCGAGTTGGTTTAATTACCGACTGGAGGTGGTCAGAAGGGGGGAATGTTACAGTTGTACTCGAGTTTTACTGTTGTAATTCGTTGTAATCAGCAAGCAAAAGTTAATAAAAGTCAACCATTTCATAGTGGACGTAAGCAACACGTCGAACCACTCTAAATCTCTGTGTTTCTCTGCTGTTTTTCTGATTAATTTTGGTGTGTTTGTTAGATCTACCTTCTTTTTCATTTATATTATTCATTTTGTCTCTTCAAACACATCTGAAGGGTGTTGTGCCCAATTTTGGTAGAAACACTTTGGTGCTTGCACTGAGAAAACCCAGTTTTTCTCCTGCTCGTTGGATCTACTATCAATATCAGATTGCATAAATCTAAGAAGAAGATCCATATTTCCAGTTAAAAGTTCTTCCATCCTATTTAGATTTACATCAAGTCTAGGAAAGAGCTTCGCTACCCATCATGGTTAACACTAGGACCACCTCAACTGCCGCAAATTCAGAAGGACGGGAAAGGCAGAACCCCATACAACTACCTCCACTGATCAGAATGCTGCCGGACCATCAGATCTGCAAGGCCCTGTCACCAGGGAAGAATTTCAATTACTAATGCAAGAGCTTACTCAAAGTCGCCAATAGCTTACTCAACAACTGCGAGCCAACGCAGAATTGACCAACCAACTAAACCATCAAAGTCGAAGGAGATCCAGAGGTGATCGGGCTTCCTATTCATCCACCAAAAGTTCAGCCTCTTCAGATTTTAATCATAGATCCACGCGCCCGCGACTGGATGGAAGTTACAAACAGGCCACTGGGCATCAACACACATTGAATCTTTGGCAACCGAGAGTTGGCCCGTCAACCAACCATCAAACTAGACCCTTCTCCCGAGGAGGCGCTACCCCATATCACATTGCCAACAACCGTACTACCATTGCTACTGATTTGGGAGTTGATGCTCGGAACCGAACGGATCCGACCCACCGCCAACGCAACCATACTCCTGAGCCTTATGTCCCTGAAGACATAGAACCAAGGAGGCGAGACATGGACCGTCGATCGTGACTAGCCCCTCCTTGCATTGTGGAACCCGACCACACCTTGGCCCAACATGCTCAAAATGTCCAGAAGCCTGACATCCCGACGATGATCCGTCAAATGATCCATGAAAGTTAGGGTCTTACTAATGACGATTGGAGAATCTCCCATAGTCATACCCTTTTTACCGATGAGATATTCTATGCTGAACCACCTTGACGATTCAGGATGACGACTTTACTGTTTATGAAGGGAGCTATGATCCTAATCAACATATCCTGAAGTATGAATGGTTAATGAATGCTGCACGAGCTGATGATGCAGTTAAGTGTCGAAGTTTCCCGATCTCTCTAGGGGGCATAGGAACTATGTGGTTTACCCATTTACCACCTCGATCTATCTCTTGTTTTGACCAGTTGGCAACAAAGTTTATTGAGCAGTTTCGCATGCATGTCGCAAGACCGAAAGATGTTAATACTTTTCCTAGTGTCACTCAAGCTCCTGGAGAGACACTCAGACGTTATCTGGAGAGATTTTATGCTGCATGCGCTGAAATTAGTAACCCAATGATAATTCGATTCTGATGGCACTGACTAAGGGGATCGACCCTGACTCCGAGTTCGGCAACTGGTTTGCCGGAAAACCCCCTGCGTCATTGGACCGTTTCTATTCCAAGGCAGACTAATTCTTGAGAAGGGAGGATGCGAAACAGTCTAGGGAAAAGGATGACGCAGGGCCTAGTGTGGAAGGAATTCAGAGCAACGTTGCTGTTAAACAATCCGGGGAGAGTTCTGGAAAAGTGCAACTGAATATACAAAATAAACAGAATCAATAGAAAGGCAATGGAAACCAAGATAGGAAACGAGATCAGAATCGTGGTCCACGACATAGGGCTCCCATGTTTGACAGTTATACCCCTTTGAATACGTCATTGGAAAATGTGTATTTACAAACCCGCAATACCATTCAGTACAAGAAACCTGCTCCGAAACTGTCATCGGTGAAACAGATTCAGACAGGAAAGTTTTGTAGATTCTCGAAAGCTACGGCCATAACACGAATGAGTGCCGTCACTTGCAAGATCTCATTGAAAAGTTGATATGTGAAAGAAAGTTGGAACAGTTTGTGTGGGCACCGCAGTCTGGGGGTGCGGGCCCATCGAATCAAAACCATGTACCGAATCAGGCGAGACCGGAGGAACCCGCTCGTACCAGCGGGAGGTTGGTGATAAATACTGTGAGTGGTGGTCCACATCCGGCAAATCGAAGCTGGAGGGAAATGGAGTCATATGCTAACTCTATCAGGCATGCAGACTTTGAATGTTTTAGTATTTTGGAAGATGGGGCTCCGGCCAAGCAACATAAGACGATGACTGATGACATCGTGTTTCGAGACCGAGATGTCGATAAAGTTGAAGCCCCAACCATTGATCCACTTGTCATTTCAGCCCATATAGGTCCTGCTTGGATGAAGAGGATCCTGGTGGATAGTGGAAGCTCAATAAATATATTGTTTAAACAAGCTTATGATTAGATGAAAATGGAAGCAAAGGATCAGAGGCCTTGTCAGCACCATATCCATGGCTTCAATGGAAGTGCGACAATACCCATTGGGATGGTGGAGCTACCAGTGGAATTGGGAATCGCAGAACGTCGGAGAGTCCGGATACTATAGTTT
Organism: Allium fistulosum; assembly: GCA_030737815.1. Lineage (NCBI taxonomy): Eukaryota > Viridiplantae > Streptophyta > Magnoliopsida > Asparagales > Amaryllidaceae > Allium > Allium fistulosum. The sequence continues at coordinate 534,122,429 of CM060901.1, read as the reverse complement.
GTTGTGTTGGATATAGATTCGCCATACAATGCCTTCTTGGGCTGACCGGCCCTAGCTAAGTTCAGGGCTGCCATCGCCCCTTGGTTTTTGACTTTAAAATTCCCTACCGACAATGGAGTCAGAGTTGTTCAAGGAGACCAGGCTGCTAGACGAGCCTGTTATGTTGTGGAGCTGCGGGAGGCACGAAGGAAAGAAAAAGGGAAGGGCGTAGAGGAATCTCTTTGCGTCCGCTTTGCTGAGAATTGACAATTGACGCCTGGGCCCAGGCCCTGGCACCCCAACCAATTCCATAGGGATCTTGACCCGAGAGATACTGAAAGTGAAGATGAAAGTAAAGATAGTCAAGCTTCTCGGCAGAGCTGACGATCGATGTTCCGATCGACGATACTGACGATTCTAGAATGATAAAAATTGGATCTCAGCTAAGCCAACAAATGCAAGAGGAATTGGTTGAATTTCTCCGAGCAAATCTTGACGTGTTTGCTTGGACGCACTCTGACATGTGTGGGATCTCGCCGGACATCGCGAGCCACGCATTGAATATCGACCTGCGGCATGTCCCAGTCAAACAAAAAAGGTGTGGTATGGATCCAGAGAGATCTGCCACCCTTAAAAAAGAGGTAGAAAAGCTCAAATTGAATGGGTTTATCCGAGATGAATTATATCCGAAATGGGTGTCAAATCCTGTACTTGTCCGAAAGTCGAACGGGAAATGGAGAACGTGCATCGCTTACTCAGACATGAATAAAGCTTGTCTTAAAGACAGTTTTCCACTTCCCCGGATCGATCAGCTCGTAGACTCAATAGCTGGGCATGAGCTTTTATCCTTCATGGATGCGTATTCTGGCTACAATCAAATACCCATGCACTTACCCGACCACGAGCATACCAGCTTCGTAACCAATATGGGGCTTTACCGCTATAAAGTTATGCCTTTTGGACTCAAGAATGCTGGGGCAACCTATCAACAGTTAGTTAACCGAATGTTCGCTGACCAGATTGGAAAAACCATGGAGGTATGTGGACGACATGCTCGTGAAGTCGTGATTCTCCACTGATCATGTAAAAAACCTGGAGTCAATGTTTAAAATCCTTCGAGAATATAGAATGAAGCTCAACCCGTTGAAATGTCACTTTGGGGTCGCATCAGGAAAATTCCTTCGGTTTATCGTCAACGCTTGAGGAATCTAAGCCAATCCCGAAAATATCTAGGCAATCAGAAATCTAGAAACTCCGAGAACTATAAAACAAGTCCAGAGCCTTAACAGGAAAGTAGCAGCATTGAGCAGGTTCATTTCAAAATCCACTGACAAAATGCATTCCCTTCTTCGATTTGATCAGAAAAGGGAAACAGAACTTTGAATGAACTACGGAATGTGAGGGCGCATTTCGAGCGGTAATCCAACACCTCTCCACACCGCCCATTATGTTAAAGCCTATTGATCATGAGAAATTGTACATTTACTTGGCGGTGCAGAAAACGCAATCAATGCTGCCCTAATTCGGGAGGAAGACCGAGTACAAAAGACGGTCTACTATATTAGCAAACGACTAACCGGAGCTGAGAGAAATTATCCGAAGCTAGAGAAGTTGGCTTATTGTCTTGTTATTGCGTCAAGGAAGCTCCATCCGTATTTCCAGGCTCATCCTATCACCGTTTACACCGACCAACTATTACGACAGGTCCTTACGTAGCCTGAGACGTCTGGTAGGTTACTCAAATGGAACATCGAACTAAGTCAGTTTGATATTACTTACACTCCAGGGCGAGCCATTCAAGGACAAGTCCTAGCAGATTTCATAGCTGAATTTACCATCCCAGAGGACTTGCCCGAAACCAGTGAATCTCCCAAATATATCTGGAAGCTGCATACTGATGGCGCATCAAACGACCGTTGCTCGGGTGCCGGAGTTGTGCTTGAAACTCCTGAAAGTCGATCTATATGCTATGTTTTAAAGTTTGATTTTCATGCGACCAACAACAAAGCTGAGTATGAAGCCCTACTTGCCGGATTGAGACTTGCCCGAGATTTAAAAATCATTACCGTGGAGATCTGTTGCGATTCGCAATTGGTCGTGTGTCAAGTTCGGGGAGAGTACCAGGCCAAAGACCAAAGACTGGCTGCTTATTTAGCTTGAGTCCAGGAGATACTAAATCAGTTCGATTATTATGCCATCTATTGCATCCCCCGGGAGTGTAATCAGAAAGCCGATTCGTTAGCAAAGTTAGCCAGTACAGGTGAGGCACAACAAATGGGACTTGTTTCTGTGGAGATGTTAGCTTCCCCGAGCATCGATCAAATGGAGATAGATTGGATATTTGAGGTAATTCCCAAGAAGGAGTCATGGATGACTCCATTCAAAAATTATCTTGAGCACGGAACCCTGCCAGAGCGCAGGAGTGAAAAGAGACAGATTCTTCGAAAAGTTTCACGGTTTACTATTCAAAATGGAGTCATGTATAGAAGAGGATACTCTGTTCCTTTACTCCAGTGTATCGCTCATGATGAAATCAAACACGTATTGCATGATGTGCACGAAGGAGAATGTGGCGATCACACCGAGGGGCAAGCCCTTGCCAAGAAAGTGCTCCGATATGGATACTATTGGCCAACCGTAAATCGCGATGCATCGGATTATGCCAGAAAATGTGACAGATGTCAGAAGCACACTCGAATTCCAAGAGCCCCACCTACCGAAATAACTCAGATGGTCAGTCCATGGCCGTTTGCAGTATGGGGCATTGACATTATTGGCTCTCTACCTCTAACCAAAGGTGGTGCAAAGGACGCCATCGTAGCAGTTGATTACTTTACCAAGTGGGCGGAAGCTAAACCCCTTGCTACAATCACAACAAAGAAGGTGATCAACTTAGTAGTACGTAACATCATCTGCCGATTTGGTCTCCCACATACAATTATCACAGACAACAGAGCTCAATTCGACAGTGTTGAATTTAAGAATTTCTGTCAACGGTTTCACATCCAAAAGAAATTCTCCACAATTGCACACCCTCAAGCGAATGGACAAGTCGAAACTGTTAATAAAGTTATAAAGTCTATTCTGAAGAAACGATTGGAAAAGGCCGGGGGCAAGTGGGTCGATGAACTTCCTATGGCTTTATGGGCTTGCCGAACAACCCACAAATCCGCAACTGGCCACACTCCATTTTCTCTTTCTTGTGGTTCAGAAGCTGTTTTTCCAGTCGAATTAGAAGTGCCTTCTCATCATGTGACATACTAGGATCCAAAGACAAATGTTGTACTACTTGTCGAATCTCTGGATTTATTGGATGAGAAGCATGAAGAGGCTGATTTGAAGGCAGCCGCATATCGAAGTCGAGTCGCCCAATTATACAATGCCAAGGTCTGACCCCGAACCTTTGAACTCGGCGATCTCATCCTTAAGAGAATTTATCCGGTCCCTTCGCATATGAAACCAACATGGGAAGGGCCGTATGTTATTGAAAGAAAGCTCAGAGATGGCACATTCAAATTATCGACCGTTGATGGTCTCACTCTTTCAAGAGCCTGGAACAACGAGAGTCTTCATTGCTACTACACATGACATGCTCTGTTTATTTATTCAGTCTACTTTTCATTTGCAAGTTGTTTATGCATTTCGAAATTTGAATTTGTAATAAGGCAACTGACTTTGCCATAATTTCTTATTTCAGCAATAAAATGCAATCTCTTCGAACCAGAGTAGTGATTTATAAAATGCATCATTTGATCATCACAGTGCACGGAGAGCTAAGTTCCATCCTACGGTGAAATTTATTCAAATATGGAGTGACTGTAATACGACCGGTTACTCTCTAAGTGAAACCCAAGCTCGGGGACAAGTTATCACACCGAAGTCAAAAAAAGATTGATACACGACAATCCTTTAATTAACTCCAAATTCCTAGAGTGCGAACTGGAGTATAAACTTACAAATACGGTCACGAAGAGGGTGGATCCGTCCACCTAACGACTTCGCCCATATCTTGACCAAGTTTGAGGAGGATGGATCCGTCCATCTAGCGACCTCGCTTGTTAAATTAGGGTGGATGTGAACCGACCATCCACGATCCTGATAGATTCGTCGTTCCCGGAGTGCGAACGAAATCCTAAAGCTTGAACAGATGTGACTGACCCTCTGTCAGCCAACTCCAAGTTCCCAGAGCGTGAACTGGAGTATAAACATCAACTAACTCTGGATTCCTAGAGTGTGAACCAGAGTATCGATAGCAATTAACTCGAAATCCCAAGAGAGCGGATTGGAGTTTAAACACAAACCGGTTGTGAATCGACCACCCGTAGGACAACTCCGAGTCCTTGGAGCATGGACATATCCTTGAAAATTAAGCAGGCATGACCCACCGCCGCTATACAAATGCAAATCCCTGGAGTGTGGATGCAATCGTCAATAAATGAGCGAGTGTGATTCGATCACTCGAATTTCCTTGTTTCAGCATCAATTCAACGACGTTAAGCTCGATGTGTTAAAGGCGAAATACAATTGCCACCTAATCTTTACAATTCGTCCCTAAAACTGGGGGCAGAACTTAAGTGCCAATCATTGACTGAGGCAGTGCAGCACCGGAGTCCGGCTTAACGTTCGGTCATAACTCATAGTCGTGATTTCAAGACTTAACAAATAAACTCAGATCCAATCCAAAGGTCGAAACTTCACAAGCATACAGAACTGGAGTTCAAATGCTAAAACACTTAAGCAAATAAACGAAAATTGAGTTGAAGACAAAATGGAATTTTATTTCAACTATTTGTGGAAGAAAATTAAGTACAAGTTTATCCCAAAAATCCTACTAGCAAGGGCCGAACCTGCATCAATACACGACCAACAAAAGCTAAAGAAATTCCTATCTACTCAGAAATGAGCCGAAGAGATGTATCTACTCTTTTTTCTTTCTCGGTTTCTTCTTCGGTGAAGACCCGCTGGATCTGTCACTTGGTTTTCTCTTTGAGCCCTTGCCTTTCGGCGACCGATCTCCAGTCGGGGGCATTATATCAATTTCCTCCTCCGAACTCAAATGTATTGGAACGCTTCCTGAAGGCGGAGTCGGAGGGACAGGATCAATAGTAGGAGGCGGGATAGGCACACTTGTCTCAACGACCGTTCCTCCCGGAGATATCATCCGCAAAGGGGCTGGACCAGGTCCCGCCATTCTGCCTCCAAAGCCACTGCCCCACGCGGCTGCCTCCATCTCAGCATTGATTTCAGCTATAATTTCCTCTTCATGAAGTGTTTGTGCATCGTCGGGGACTACCGAAGTTGGGGCCGAAGAGCTTGTCATTGGTGCGCTTCCACCCATAATGAACGGCAAATCGGCAAAGGGGTCACTGTGATGATCGAGAAGTTCCTCCATCATCTACTCATTGAAAGTAAGTGTGCTTCCTTATGCCTCGTCAATTGGTGTCGTGGTCGTTGTGGTGGTCGCTTCTGTTATAATGGCCTCCTGCACATGATGTGATTCTTGAGTTGCAGAAGGCACGACTGATGTGGCTTCAATCACTGGATAAAAACAGAGGAAAACTGTTAGTAATTACTTCAAGTAATGCTTTCGATTTTGGATAAGCATAAAAATGTTCAGAGTACATTCCTCAGTTTGGCTCGCGGGTGGCAGATCGGCTTCAGAGACTTGCTCGCGGGCTGGAGATAACTGCGGTTGATCCGGGTTATAAGCAGGAATGGGCGGAGGATCAACCGCATGTGTGGATTCAGGTTGAGTCGGTGCAAGAGTTTCAGAACTTATATCATGATGCCCGACACTAGAGCCTTATCCAACCTCCGAGCGTTGAGCGCCAAGTTTCTCCTTTTCGTATGAGATCGCTGTATCATGGAGAACTTTCCGTTCGTCTTCGTTCAACACCCGGTTCTCGAGCTCGAACTCATCAACCTATTCCGCTTGTTGTTCATTTTTTTCATCCTACACCAACCGGCCCCAAGCGTTATATAGGTATGTCGAATAATTGTCGAGCCAGGTCAGATCCCTGTACGTCAGCACTATGGCATTGTAAGTGATGAGAAGATCTTCAATATCTGCCTCTAACCTGGATTTAGCCTTCTTAACTTCCTCCTCAACCTTGGCCTCGGCCTCCCGAAATTTAAGTACGGCCGCATCCTTTTCGTCCTGGAGCACCATCGCTTGCTCGCACGCCTCCTGGGCTGCTTTGTTTGCATCGTCCTTTTCCTTGACGATCTCGAAAAATTTGGCTTTAAGCTCATTGAGTTCTTTTAGAGCAACGTCCCTTTCGGCTATGACGGTGGTGTTTCGGTGGCCCATCTCCTCTAACAAAGCGAAATGCGTTTGTTGCATTCTTTCCATAGATTGAGTTGCCTCATTAGCTTTTTGGGTGGCCTCTATTTCAGACTTCCGAGAGGATTCAGCTTCATCATTGAGCACTTGGATAATACGGTCTTTCTGGGCGAGGTCGGTTTCTTACTTCTCAATTATTTTTGCTCGCTCAAAAGCCACTGCCGACGCTTTATCCGCGGCTTTCATCCACTCCTTGTATTGTGTATAAATATCATGGATATAGTCATGCATTGTTTGTTCAACCTCAGATGGGATTTTCTTTAAGTGAGGAGGGAAGATAAAGCCGTCAAAGCAAATATTCGGAAAATCTTTTCTCAACCGGGCAATTTTAATCGGTCCTTCCCCTATAGGCTCGGTAATAGCCTGCTTAGTAACAGTGGAAGCTATAGCTTCGGTCCTGGGGTGTTGAGACTCAGACCTCAGGGCGTGAGAAGATGGTTTTTGGCATGGAGGCCCCGGGGGATGTGTGTTGTGAGTAGAAGGTTGTGTAGGGAATCGAGGAGGTGGAGAATGCGATCGGGATCGATATCTATATTCTCTGTCTCTATCTCTATCCCTCTCATAATGCTCTTGGCTGGAATAACAGCGATCGCGGTTTCTATCATCCTCCCTTCGGCGGGACTTATAATACGAACTCGATGACTGGCGCGCTGAACGAAGAGTTCCAAGCATAGAATCTCGCCTATTCATTGTATCTGTAGAATAAAAGAAAAACAGAGTTAGTAATCTCCCAAAGCAGACAACTTAAGACTGGAAATCATGTAATACCGTGAAGTGTATATGTTTGCGCAACCCCCTGACCAACCGGTAATGTCGGCCACACTTATGGGAAGAGACTCACTTAAATTTAGAGCACTTTGAAGCCCCTCCAATCGGGTGTCGTGTGGAAGTGACACATAGTCCGGAATCGTAATATCAACAAGTCCTTCAAAAGGATTCTCTACTTGCGAGGGAGGAGCTTCCGAAATTTTATCACTGGAGGCTGGCAGGGGCACAATTACAGATTTCCATCTTAAATTTTTGTGATGCTTGTGTGCTACTGCCTTACCTTTTCTCCTTCCCTCTGAACCCTGAAAGCTGTCAGAAGGCCCGGTTGCGGGTACATTATTCGTGGGTGTGTATTCTTATCGCCCTCTTCAGCTATTACAACCCCGGGAGCTTTACGCTTCACCCGCTTCGTTGGGGCTGCCCTAAGTGCTCCTTCAAGTCTTATGCTTTGTTTTCGCTTGATTAGCCCAACAGTTCTCAAGTTTCTATCTGAAAGCACCGACTCGATTTCCCTCATTTAAATTGGCACTTCTTAAAGGACCCGTACTATTTCTTTAAAGTGTGTGCCTTCAGGTTACGGTATTGCAGCTGTAAAAGAAAGAGGGTATTAGTTTCGACATCAACTATGGTTATCTCGTTAACCACTGGAAAAATTGCAACATTTACGTCTGACCAACCATCGACTAGCAAACCCTGGAGGGCATCAGACGTAGAGCCACTCTGTCTTGAAATAACTAAGTCTAGTTTAGGATCCGACCACCACTTGGCTGTTCCTAACTGCCTCTAGAAATGTGAACGAAGGACTGTCTCCCCGACTCTTAACGTTAAACAAATATTTTATCTCAATTGGGTCCGGGGGGCGAAAAAGATGCTCCATGAATACAATGAATAGACTATTCAGCAGCATGTATCCATTGGGATGTAATTGTGAGGGGGCAATTCTGAAAAAAGCCAGCACTTCCCGAATGTACTGGTTAAATTGGGGAAGTGTTCCAGCTGTACACGAATGTCGATTGAAAGCAGTAAACCTTCCGGGGGAGCATGCGTTCTGTCATTCGGTCCCGGTAATAAGACTTCATCCAACGACAGACCGTGCCTTAGGCATATCCGCCTTAACATATCTTCGGAGACGTTGGATGGAATTGAATCTTATAGGCTTGCAATAAAGGTTGCTACCGGAAGTTTGTCCGGAGCTGGATCTATTACTTCGACTGCGATGGCCTGGATCTCTATTGTCAAGGAAGACAAGCTTTAAGGCTCCTGCTGTTGCGAACTTATAGGTTCCATAACTAGTCAACTCAGTAAAAACCATCATTAGATGATAATAAGTCCGTGTGTTCCCTTGTGTGAAGTGCGTGAATGTGTTGTGTAGTGCAGTGCTACATGATACTTAAGAAATTCTACGAAATTGAAGGAATGTTTGAACGACACGACTTCAAGATTCAACCGAAGTGACTGTCATCGCTGACCATCACCGCAATACCATCCAGACTTTAAAGACCGATTTGAGTTAAAATTTGTTAAATTTTGTCGAGATACAGTTCCATCGATGAGCTTCGAAGGGCAGTCAAATATGCAATTTAACGGTTAAATCCAGTTATGTAAGATAGAAGCTTGTCGGAGTTAAGTGTTCGAATATGCAAGATTTCATATCCATTGAAGTCTGAATTTGGATCGATCACTAGACGTGCAGTTCGTATCGATGGTGGAAGACAGCGTCTCGTACCGATCGCAAGAAGGTCAATTCGTATCGACCAAGGACCTCCAACTTTGTATCGATCAAAAGCAGTGTCTTCGTGTCGATCGCTGGATCCGAGTCTTCATATCGATTACTCTGGATCGATGCAAACTCCTGTCATCGATCGATACGAACTACCTGCTTCATCGATACGAAGATCCATTATGCCAGATCGATTCGTACTCACTTGCCATCCACAATCGATGCTCATCCTTCATCGATATGAGCAACTCCTTCGTATCCCTCCTCACTCTTTCTTCTCCCATCAATGCAGATGTCATTAGCCCTTCCTTGGCCTCGCTCCGACCCAACTCCGGCACCAATGTCATCGGAATCGGCCAGGGATATGAGTGGATTGGCAGAAGAATTCGAGTTTCGTCATTTGGGGTTGATTTTAATTGATTAATTACCTAATTAAAACAGTTAATTCAAGGAATTAACGGGTTAAATGGCTCGAAGGTGAAGGCAAGTTTCTCTTCTCTTTTACTCTGATCAATGCGAAGGCAGTGTATAGCAATAAGCGCAAGTGAAATTTTTTCTAAGTCCAAAATGTATTTATATGGACTCGAAATCAAGGGAACAAAGGCGATTCGTCTCCCAGTAAATGGACCGGTTGAAACGGTCAAAGGCCTATCGATGCGAAGGGCATTGGACCAACATGCCTGGGATGAATCCCTTCATCGATAGGGAGACACAACTTCATATCCATCAGCCTAGAGCAATGCAGAGGTTGACACTTCATACCCATCACCGAGTTACCATATGTTTCGTATCCATCCATCCATCGAGACGAAGGGAGCAGCCAAGTTGTACTGGAGCCACGTGACTCCATCGATACGAAGTGATCATTTCGTATCCATCAGTGAAGATTTTATCGATACAAAGCACTTATATCGTATCCATTTGCTCGAAGACCTAAACCTTGTATCCATTGATACAATGTACCCCCGAGGGTTATCCATTTCGTATCGATAGCCATCGATACGAAGCATGCATTCCAACATCCCGCATCGATCCAGGAGAGGATGGATACGAAGGAAGTTACTTAAAATGACTACCGATCATTGCTACAACTCGAATTTCACATCGATTCAGGAGAGGATCGATACGAAACTCGATCTAAGTAAGAACTAAAGATCTCGGCAACGACTCGTGAACGAACAAACGTTGACGAGAGCCAAGTTTATATATATTCTATATGCCATAAATCAACATTTAATTCTTAAAATTTACAGGAATTGAATGCTCACCTGGTGATAAGTAAAACAACGAATGACAGATTACTATCATATAACACTCAGCTACAACAATACACGGTACAACAATTGGCAGTCAGCAGTTCATAATTTACCTTTCTAAAGATCAATCAAACGTCACAGCATTCAACGAAAAGACAACAACCGCTAAGATAAGTCGAATATAAATGTTCAGGATGAAGATTGCAACTTTTCAAAGCACGTCATGTTCTCACAAGACGTACCTTGGAGGGCAAATGTTATCCCGTCTTTTGGCAAGGCCGTGACACCAAGGACTTAACTGGAAACCGAGGACAGTTCGTCCCGAAGATCGGTTATACACAGATTCACTATGGATACTGGCAAATTTTATCCGAGTTTGGATCGAGCTACAATTGATGTGGCATGACAAGAAAAGCAATGAAAGCCAACGTTCCAAATTTCAAGTCAATCCGAGTTCATATGCTCAAGATATGATCGATGCAAGCCAGGGAAGTAAGCTTGTTCATATCCATTAGTCAACTTCTTTTGCATTAGCCTTGTTCGAATCCATCCGCGTCAGCCTTGTTCGAATCCATCAGCGTTGGCCTTGTTCGAATCCATCGAATGGTGGCTTCCTTCGTATCCATCGGAGTTGGCCCATTTCGTATCCATAGTCTTACAACCATCCCATTCGTATCCATCAAATAAGCGACGTTCTTCACATCCATCATCTCCAGCTTGTTCGCATCGATCAACCAACTTCACATCGTATCCAACAAAACCACTCAAAGCCGCTACTTCGTATCGATCGACCAGTGATCGATACAAACAGAGCAGTTACGATCGATACGATCAAAGCAGTTACGATCGATACGAACAGAGCAAAATTGGGTCGATACGAACAAGGCGTATACATAGCAAAGACTCAATCGTTCGGCATGAAATGTGGATCGATCCTAAAAGCAAGCAACATGTCATTAGACATCACGTGCAGAACTATCGATGCGAAACCATTGATACGAACAACATCGATTCGAACTCGACGGCGTTCGAAAAGCATGAACTTGCATCGATCATAACTCAAAATCTACAAGTCCAAATGCCACCAAATTTTCACAGGAGCTCACGTGCATCCTCAAGAATGTTCGTGATCGATTTCGGCTCGATTGGATGAGCTATTGATCGAAATGAAGTTCGTTCGTATCGATCGCGGATTGAGTGCAAACGTTACAGGATCGATCGTGTGGGCCCACCCACGTGAGAGAAGATGTCTTCCGAGATCTGAGCGAGATACTTGCAGCCTACGCCTATAAATAGCATCCCAGGACCTACAGACAAAGGACTTTTGGGCTCTTCTACGTCCAGACTCTGCCGAAATCACTGTTGTACTCAAGTTTTACTATTGTAATTTATTGTAATCAGCAAGCAAAAGTTAATAAAAGTCAAATATTTCATAATGGACGTAGGCGACATGCCGAACCACTCTAAATCTCTGTGTTTCTCTGCTGTTTTTCTGATTAATTTTGGTGTGTTTATTAGATCTGCCTCCTTTTTCATTTATATTCTTCATTTTATCTCTTCAAACACATCCGAAGGGTGTAGTGCCCAATTTTGGTACAAACACCATCCATCCAAGTCTTGTGCTTTGATCCATGCAACGTGCTCCAATCTTTGACCAGTTCCCTCATATCGATCGATATGAAATACGATTGATACGAAATAGCTCATGAGCGCTTGCTGCTTTTCATATCCATCCAGCATAGCTTCCTCAACGCATGTCCCTCTTATCGATCGATAAGTGATCGATACGAAATACACTTCCAAATCTCTGTAACCATTGCTTCGTATCCATCCTCTGCTCCTTCCTTCGTATCAATCTCCAGCCCATCTCTTCGTATCAATCTGATGCCATAGATCGATGCGAAATCTATCGATACGAATTGTCATCGATCCAAAGCAAATGCACAAAAGAATGTGTATTTTCCATATCCATATCTATCTTGATTGATATGAAAGCATCCATACAGATGTATCAATCCGAAGTATACAACCACGTCCATGTTGATCGATACAAAAGTATTGATACGAACTGGTTTTCCATTAATATTGATCCATCCATAACTAGAGCGTATAAACTCCGATTGACCTGAAATTCGAAGTGCAGCCTCACCGAGCCTTGTTCATCATTCCCAATTGATCCCACCTTGATTGGAGCTTGGTCCAATTTTGATGGTATCGATCATAGCCTTGTTTCCAGTCGATCTCCAATCCTGATATCTATCCTTTTTTTTCCAATTTGTTGATATCCCAGCCTTGACCAAAAGACGTAACATTTGCCCCCAAAACATGCCTTGCGATAGGAAGGCTTGTTTTGAATAGCTAACATCCAAAGTCCATATTGCATCCATAGCCATATCATCCGATCCATAATCCAAGCCATTACCAAGCCATTTTATCCAAGTGCCATAGCCATATCCTTATCCAAATCCACGACCACTCTGAGTCGTTATTCGATTCCGAATCCAGTAACCAAATCCTTAGCCAATTCCATATCCATCTGAACCTGACAACCGAGTTCTAATCCATCCATATCCAACAACCAATAACCAAATCTGTGTCCTCTCTGGGTCGATATCCGAATCCGGGACCACTCCGGGCCCTTAGACAAATCCAGGACCATGTTAGTTCCTTAGATGATGATTTTGATGACAATAACCTTAGGACTTGTTATAAAATATAAATACTAATATTCTTGTCTAGATATATATGTATATGCAGGATATATATATGTAGGTATTGAGAATGAAGACTGTATAGTATAAAGATTCAAGACTGAGTATAGAGATTCAAGACTGATGAATTCAAGATTGTAGAAATCAAGACTGAAAACTCATGAGTATCAAGAGTATCAAGAGTTCAAGAGTTCAAGATATCAAGATAAGTAATAGAGTCTAGATTTATGTTAAAACATCATAATAGCACTAAAATCTTTATTCGGATTTTAATTATGGAATGAAATCCACCTTCTCGCTTTAATAGTGGGATGGAACTCACGACCTCTTTAGTGAGATGGAACCCATGACCTTCTCTAGTGGAATGGAATCCAAGAAATTTTCAAAATGATTTATTTTTTCAAAACTATCTTTTTAAAGTCATCTCTATCAATTTAAATATTTTAGCCTTAATTCAAAAACTATTTTTAATCATATTAATTTCAAAACCATCACTTGTTTTTTAAACTATCTCTTGATTTTAATATTTTAGCTTTAACATATTTTAAAGAAATCTATAATTAGTTTTTAATATTACTTTTATATTATAGATTATATATTTTAAGATTACTTTCTAAAACTCTTTTATAAGTTTAAACTATATTCAAAATGGTTTACAAAGTTTAGAAATTGTTTTGACAAGTTTTAGAATAGAAATCATTTTAAAGCAAAATCTATTTTCAAAATTAACATAGGCATGTCGACATCCCTCATCCCCCCATGTCGACATGGTGCCGTAGAATTAAAATTTCAAATTTTCAAAACAAGTGTCTATTCGTCATAACCTTTCACGAATGGACATGCCTTGTTCTCCTATAAATACCAGTTGTTTTCAACGAATTTTAAGTTAGTTGTTCTTCATTTCTTCACTCCTTCTTCTCCACTCAAATATTCTCTTATATTTCAAATGCTTTAACAAAACTCTGCCGAAATTCTAAGTAAATCAATCTCGATCATCTCTAGTTTGATTCTATGCCACTTTCTCTCAAAGATCTCAGTGCTATTCAGAGTTATAGGATCATTTGTAATCAAAGAAATGTATCGAGTCTCTCTATCAAAGTGTGATTGGAAGTAGTGTGATTATAACCCGTAAATCAATTGGGTGTGATTATAGCCCGTAAATCAATTAGGTGTTCTTGTAGCCTGGTTAAATCAAGAGAGTTTGCCCTGAACTCGGAGATAGGAGGGTGTATCTCGTGGCCTTGAAATCGAGGTTGTAATATCGACATTATATTTGTAAAGAAATCTGCATAAGAAATTGTGTGGGACTGGATATAGAGTAACTCCGAACCAATATAAAATTTCGGTGTGTTCTTTCATTTTGCTTTTATTTACTATTTGCATCTATGTCTGATTCTGTAATTGTTTCTGTGTTTGTGAATTGCATCTGTTTGGATTTAATTTCAAAAGATTTCAAAAAGAATTCATAAAATTAATTAAACACTTTTCACCCCCCTCTAGTGTTAATTCTGCCTTAAGATCCGTAATCCACATTTCCTACATTTGTTATCGGAGCATTGGTTTTCAAAGTTATCATAATCTGAATTTTGAAAAAGTGCAAAATGACAATTTTTTGAAATTCTGTTAACACTAGTTCAAAACTGTCCAAATCATCATTGTCTCATAAGTCTGCATATTGTTATTATAGAAAATCAAGTTATCTACCGAATTAGTGTGTTGTGCAGGAACATATATGTTATATGGATTTTGAAGAATCAACACTCAGTGGACAAATGGTGAAAATCAAGAAAAACAAATGGATACTTGATAGTGGATGTTCAAGACACATGACTGGTAATCCGGAGATACTGAATGACATAATTTATGAAGATTGGGGAATAGTCAACTTTGGAGACAATTCAAAAGGATATGTGATTGGCATCGGCAATGTCGATAACTCTAAAGCTCCTACTATTTCTGATGTTCTGTTAGTTAGGAATCTAAAACACAACTTACTTAGCATAAGTCAACTATGTGACAAGGGCTACAAAATTAAATTTGAAAAGGATAAGTGTCACATCGAAGATAATAAATCAAATATTATCTTTGAAGGAATTAGGAAAAAAATATTTATATTCTCAGTATGAAAATCTCAAATGATAACCTATGTCTTTTGGCTAATACAAGTGACCTTGGATTTGGCATAAAAAATTTAGGTATTTGAATTTCAAAATCTTAACTAGACTTTCAAAACTTGATCTAGTAAGAGGTCTCCCTAAAATGAATTTTAAAGTAGATAGTATATGTGATGCTTGTCAATAGAAAACTTAGAAAGAGTTCATTTAAATTGAAAGATATGATTTCAACTTCAAAACCGCTTGAGTTACTTCATTTAGATCTGTTTGGTCCATCTCAAATTCAGTCAATAAATCACAATAAATATGTTATTGTAATTATAGATTATTATTCTAGATTTACATGGACAATTTTTATGAAACACAAAAGTGATGCTTTTGATTTATTTAAAACTTTTGCAAAAAGAATTCAAAATCAACTTTCTTTAAAAATCAAAACTATTCGTAGTGATCACGATGGAGAATTTGAAAATGAAAATTTCGAGAATTTCTGTAATAAAAAAGAAATAACTCATAATTTTACTTTTCCAAGAACTCCACACAAAACGGAGTGGTAGAGCGTAAAATTAGGACGATTCAAGAGTGTGCAAGAACTATGCTTTCAGATAGTAATTACCAAGAAATTTTTGGGCTGAAGCAGTCGCTACAGCTTGTTACATTTTGAATAGGATTTTAATTAGACCTCTAACGAATAAAACACCATATGAACTTCTTTTCAATAAGAAACCAAAGGTATCTTATTTTAAAGTTTTTGGAAGTAAATGCTTTATTCTAAATACAAAGGACAATTTGGATAAATTTGATCCTAAATCCGACAAAGGAATCTTTATCGGACATTCTAATAGAAGTAAAGCATACAGAGTTTTTAATTTAAAAACTAACACCATTGAAGAAACAATGTATGTGTCTTTTGATGAAAATTTTAAAGATTTTGTTCAAATAAATGATGAAGATGATTTTGTTACTTTAAACAATGAATCAAATGAAACAAATTGTGAAACTATTCATCCTAATAAAAGGATCAGGCTTTTAAAAGATCATCCTATAGAAAATATACTATGAAATATTGAATCTGTTATTAGAAATAGAAATCAACAAAACAAGATGAGTAATGTAGCTTTTATATCAACTATTGAATCCAAAAATCCAAATGAAGCATCATCTGATGATTCATGGATTCTTGCTATGCAAGAAGAACTGAATCAATTCACCAGAAATGATGTATGGGAACTTGTTCCTAGACCTAAAGACAAAATTATAATAGGAACTAAATGGGTTTATAAAAATAAAATGAATGAACAAGGTGAGGTCGTTAGAAATAAAGCTCGGTTAGTCACGCAAAGTTATTGTCAAGAAGAAGGAATAGACTATGATGAAACCTTTGCACCCGTGGCAAGATTAGAAGCCATTAGAATTCTACTTGCTTTCGTAAACCACAACAATTTCAAATTATTTCAAATGGATGTCAAAAGTGCCTTTTTAAATGGTTTTGTTAAAGAGGATGTTTATGTTGAACAACCTCCACTTTTTGAAGAAGAAAAGTTTCCAAATCATGTTTACAAATTAAAAAAAGCTTTATATGGTCTAAAACAAGCTCCTAGAGCCTGGTATGACAGACTAAGATCATATCTATTACAATCAAATTTTGAAATTGGTAAAGTAGATAATACTTTTTTTATTAAAAGAAACAAAAATGATATCCAATTAGTACAGATTTATGTAGATGATATAATTTTGGATCAACAAAAAATGAAATGAACAAAGAGTTTTCTGAAATAATGAAAAGAGAGTTTGAGATGAGTCATATGGGTGAACTTACTTTCTTTTTAAGACTGCAAATAAAACAATTAAATAGTGGTATGTTCATTAGTCAAGAAAAGTATGCTAAGGATCTAGTTAGTAAGTTTGGTATGACCACTACGAGTGGAAAACCCACTTCTATGGCAACCATTGAAGCCTTAAATAAGGAAGACATGTCAAAAGATGTTGATCGAAAACTATACAGGGGAATGATTGGATCACTACTCTATATAACTGCGAATAGGCCCGACATCATGCATAGTGTCTGTCTTTGTGCAAGGTACCAATCTCAACCCAAAGAAACACATCTGAAAGCTGTTAAATGTATCCTAAGATATGTTAAACACACTTTAGACTATGGCCTACTTTACCCTAAAAATGATTCATTTGATTTAATCTCATATTGTGATGCTGACTATGCTGGTTGTAAATCAGAACGAAAAAGTACAAGTGGAACTCTCACTTTTTTTTGGACATTCTCTGGTTTCCTGGTTTAGTAAAAATCAAAACACTATTTCACTATTAACAACTGAAGCAGAATATATCTCTGCTGATTTGGCTTGTTCTCAAGTTATCTATATGCAACATATCCTAAAGGATTTTGGATTAAATATTTCAAAATCACCAATTTATTGTGACAATACAAGTGCAACAAATTTATCCAAAAATCCTACTCATCGTGCCAGAACAAAACGTATTGATATCAAACATCATTTTCTCAGAGATAATATAAGTAAAGAGATTATTTCTCTTGAATTTATCAACACTGAGAATCAAATAGCTAATATTCTGACCAAATCCTTGAATCGATTAACCATTATTAAATTAAGAAGAGAACTAGGTATTTGTTCTATAACTGAGATATAGAATATAGATATAGTAACATATATATTTAAATAAATAAAGAAAACAAAATTGTCAAAATTTTCAAAGGGATGTCGACATGCCCTTACCCCCCATGTAGACACAATGATAAAATTTGAAATTTTGATTTTCCCCTAAAATCAGTTTGGTGGTTATATAATCACAACATTTTGAATTTTTCTATCTTCTTACTTCATTTTCTCGGTAATAAACTTCTAAAAATATAAAATAATGGCCTCTTCTTCTAAATCAAACAAAAATGCAACCTTTTCCTTCCCTTCTCCTAATCCTGGTACATTTCAACGAACTACATTGGCTCAAGTAACGAAGATCTAAGAAATCATGATGGATTCTCTGCAAATGCTGACTGAATTACAAGTCACTCAAATAAGGATGGCAAAAGAACAAGAGAAATAGGGCAAGATTCTTAGAAATTTGCGAAAATCTCTAATGGATAATCATGCAGACCCTATTATGATTGAAGATGATTCCTCTAACATACGTATTCATAATCCATTAGAGGACGATAAAGAAGAAGAAGAGGAGGAGGAATAAGAGGAAGAAGCGCAAATGGAAGAAGATGATAAAGTTATTTGCGTTGGAGAAGTCTGTTTTGACAAAAATGGTAATTTGGTCGAACAACATGGAAACTTTTGTCTCCATTACCCTAATTGTTCGATTCACAAGTTACCAATTGTCAAGGACATTCGTTAGATTGTTATTATATTGATGTTTTTATATTTTGTGTACTTGTATATATTTGTGTGTCTATGTTTCATATATATGTGTAATGTAACATCATATATAATAAAATTAGATTTATGTTTCGCTTATTATACTTGTTATTAGCTTTTAGGATTAATTTAAGGGGGAGTTATGTAGTTTAGGCTTAGTTTTTTGTCGATGACAAAGGAGGAGAACTATAAAATAGGTTAGATAGGCTTAGATTGAGGGGGAGTTAGTAGATTAAAAGGGATTGTTGGAATAAGGAGGAGTCGGAGTAAAATTGAAATTTATTGGAGTAGATTTTATACAAAGGTTGTCATCATCAAAAAGGGGGAGATTGTTAGTTCCTGAGATGATGATTTTAATGACAACAACCTTAGGACTTGTTATAAAATAAAAATACTAATATTCTTGTCTAGATGTATATATGTATATGTAGGATACATAGATGTAGGATACATATATGTAGGTACTAAGAATGAAGACTGTATAGTACAAAGATTCAAGACTGAGTGTACTAAGAATGAAGACTGTATAGTATAAAAATTCAAGACTGAGTATAGAGATTCAACAGTGACGAATTCAAGATTGTAGAAATCAAGACTGAAGACTCATGAGTATCATGAGCATCAAGAGTTCAAGAGTTCATGATATCAGGATAAGTAATAGAGTCTAGATTTATGTTAAAAGTTCATAATAGCACTAAAATCTTTATTCGGATTTTAATTGTGGAATGGAATCCACCTTCTCGCTTAAATAATGGGATGGAACCCACGACCTCTTCAATGGGATGGAATCCACGAAATTTTCAAAATGATTTATTTTCTCAAAACTATCTTTTTAAAGTCATCTCTATCGATTTAAATATTTTAGCCTTAATTCAAAAACTATTTTTAATCATATTAATTTCAAAAACATCTCTTGTTTTTTAAACTATCTCTTGACTTTAATATTTTAGCTTTAATATATTTTAAAGAAATCTATATTTAGTTTTTAATATTACTTTTATATTATAGATTATATATTTTAAGATTACTTTCTAAAACTCTTTTATAAGTTTAAACTATATTCAAAATGGTTTACAAAGTTTAGAAATTGTTTTGACAAGTTTTAGAATAGAAATCATTTTAAAGCAAAATTTATTTTCAAAATTAACATAGGCATGTCGACATCCCTCATCCCCCCATGTTGACATGGTACAGTAGAATTAAAATTTCAAATTTTCAAAAGAAGTGTCTATTCGTCATAAACTTTCACGAATGGACATGACCGTTGTTCTCCTATAAATACCAGTTGTTTTCAACGAATTATAAGTTAGTTTTTTTCATTTCTTCACTCCTTCTTCTCCACTCAAATATTCTCTTATATTTCAAATGCTTTAATAAAACTCTGCCGAAATTCTAAGTGAATCAAACTCGATCATCTCTAGTTTGATTCTCTTCCACTCTCTCTCAAAGATCTCAGTGCTATTTAGAGTTATAGGATCATATGTAATCAAAAAAGTGTATCGAGTCTCTCTCTATCAAAGTGTGATTGGAAACGGTGTGATTGTGGCCCTTAAATCAATTGGGTGTGATTGTAGCCCGTAAATCAATTAGGTGATCTTGTAGACTAGTTAAATCAAGAGAGTTTTCCCTGGACTCGAAGATATGAGGGTGTATCTCGTGGCCTTGAAATCGAGGTTGTAATATCGATATTATATTTGAAAAGAAATCTGCACAAGAAATTGTGTGGGACTGGATGTGGGGTAACTCCGAACCAGTATAAATTTCGGTATGTTCTTTCCTTTACTGCTTTTATTTACTATTTTCATCCGTATCTGATTCTGTGATTGTTTCTGTGTTTATGAATTGCATCTGTTTGGATTTAATTTGAAAAGATTTCAAAAAGATTCATAAAACTAATTAAACACCATTCACCCCCATCTAGTGTTAATTCTGCCTTAAGATCCATAATCCGCATTTCCTACAGACCACTCCGGGTTCATGCCCAAATCCTTAGCTGTTCATAGCCAATGTCCAAATCCGTAACCTCTTCGGGTTCTTGCCAAGTGTAATCCACACTCGACGACCTGTATTAAGCAATGCCTTGGCATAAGTCCTAGATTGACGGTGATTATGGTTCAATGTCCTTGAACGCTGAGTAATGCCGTGGCTTAAGTCCTAAGTCAAATCCTAGTCTCTCTGGACCCTTGCCGAGCATAGTCCATATTCGACGACTTGAATAAGTCAATTCGCCAAATTCGGACGAAGCGACTTACCCATTGCCAGGCATAATCCATACCCGACGACCTTTTACCAAAAACCAGATAAAAATCCAATCAAAATCCAATCCGAAATCTATATCAAATCAAAGAACCAAAAATCCATATAAAAATCCAAACCAGGATCTAAACCAAAAGACAAGCATCCAAACCAAAATCTAATCTAGAAAATCAACAAAACCAAGAGTCCAAGCCAAACTCCAAAACCAAACCAGAAAAAGCAAATGTCCAAACCAGAAAGGAAAAGCAGATTTCCCAAACCAGAGCATTATGGTTTATCATCATCTTAGAGCATGCCTAGGGGCTATCTCCATCACCGTACATGAGTAAGTGACTTAGCCGTCTGCCCAGAGTTTGCTACTTATTCCATACTACCCCGATCAGTCGATGACCAACCGACCATCATTCCTGGGCCTTGTGCCATCGTTGTGTTGAGGTAGACGGTGGCTACTCCTATTCCACCACCACATTCCGAGTCCTGACGTACCGCTGCAATTGACCACTCCTTACGTGCTCCTCGATTATATCCATTAGATGCCTACAGCTGTTAGTATCATGCCCGTCTAAGTCATGAAAGAGACAGTGCCTTCCCGATGTCCTCTCGCGTTCCCTCCTTGTCGGCCTTTGGTAAGGAAGGCGATCCCGAGTTTCCATGTATATCTGTTTCAATGTCTCATTCAGTCCTGTGTAATTGGAGAATTTTGGTTCTCCCCATCGCTTCCTTGCCCTGCCAGAATTGTCATCCGACTTCCTCTTCCCTTTATCCTTATCCTTACCCGAGCTTTCACCGGATGGTCCTCCATCCTTAACCACGTTTACTTCCTTTGGCTTCATATCCAAGCTTGCATCCTCTTGCCGAAGGAACCTCTCGACCTCATGAAAGAATTCCCTAAGATCCATTGGTGGATCCCGCATCAATGATATCTTGAAATTCGAGTTGTCCCTGACTCCTGATACTGCCACCATCAGAACCATTGATGGATCTGGTCGATCTACCGAAGCAACGGCCGCATTAAACCGGGTTAGGAAAGCCATGAGAGACTCTCCTGTCCTTTGCTCGACCGATGTCAGTGACATCACATTCTTCGGCCTCTTGATGTGAACCCGAAACTGCTTTAGAAACCTGTCCGCAATTCTGTCCATGTCCTGATAGAACCATTTTCCAACTGCCTGAACCACATAACAGCTATATCCGTCAAGTACATGGGGAAACATCGAGCCATAACCACTACCGATGCACCCAGCACTTCCATGTGTCTTGTATACCACATCAAATGATCGGTAGGATCCGTCCTACCGTTGTATGCTTCCAAAGTAGGCAGCTTGAACTCTGGCAGATTCCTAGCCACCCTGATGTTATGGGTATACGGACTCCTGTTTACTCCTTCCAGATCTCTGTTTATCAGACCTCCGTGCATGGTTCGCCTAATAATTTCTGCCAATCAAGCATTGTCCATCAAAGGTTGTCTCCCGTCTTCATTTCTTAACTGCCCCCGAGTCCTCGAGGGAATTCTAGTATGTACTCCTCATCACGCACTCCTGAATTCCTGCCGGCACCATGTTGTGCAGCGTCACCTAATATTCCTCCATGAATTGGTCCAGCATTACACGGTGGTGTGGCCCCGAGTCTAGGTCCATCCAAATTGATAGATGTTTGTTGATTGGGGGTGGTCTCCTGTTGAACCACTCCATCTGATTACCTATTGAGTCCTTCTGATCCAGCTCCATGGATCCGACCTCCTGCAGCTCCTGCTGCTCCAGCCTGTTCGGACTATCTAAGAAGATTCTGCATCATCTCCTCCTACCTTTTCAGCAGCTACTCCTACATAGAATCCATCATAGTTTGCATCTCAACCCTCCTGATGTAGATGGATGCCTGATCTGCTCCAGCTCCGGAGGAAGCCGCTTGACTTCCCTCTTGATGGCTCCTTTCTGGTAATGTCCTTCTAATTGATTGGCTAACCATGGTTCCTCTTAGATCCGATCCTTTAGCTTTCCAAATCTGAACTCCAAATCCAATATAAAGGGTGCTAGTATTCTCAGTGAAATCACCAAAGTTTTTGAGCCAAAAATGGTCACAAACCCCAAAAGTAGTGAAAGCACCCATGTCTACACACAAATCCCTAGTACCCAGTCACAGATCTCAGATCCAGATTATGTAGAGAGTAAAAATGAAGAAATAACAAAATTAAAAATGGAAGAAAGCAAGACAAGACACAATATTTATAGTTGTTCGGCTATCTCCGGCCTACGTCCACTCTGAATTGATCCTTTTATTTCCTTTATATCCTGATTGCAGTTAAAATCCTTTGAATATCAATAACCAAAATAACAGAGTTTTGCCCAAAAGAAAAGAAGAAGACCCCCGCCTTTGAATTGTAATGGTGGTGCTATTTATAGGTGTGGAGCTGGAAATATCTGCCTTGAATCTTGGAATACCATTTCTCATGCATAGGTGGGCCCACACAATCAATCTGGAGTGGTTTGGGATTGATCCAAGATCGATCCATGTTGTCTTCGTATCGATCAAGAAATGGTCCAATTGAGCTGGGATCGATCATGGTTGTTCTTGAGATGATATGCAAGCTTCTGTGAAAATTTCATGGCATTTAGATTTTTAGTTTGAGAGATATGATCGATCCAAGGTTGAGTTTGCTAGGGAGGCTGAAGGCTTCGTACCCATCAATTCGTATCGATCATCTTCGTGTCCATCATACACCATCCATCCAAGTCTTGCGCTTTGATCCATGCAACGCGCTGCACTCTTTGGCTGGTTCCCTCGTGTCGATTGATACGAAATACGATCAATACAAAATAGCTCATGAGTGCTTGTTGCTTTTCGTATCCATACGGATGTATCGATCTGAAGTATACAACCACATCCATGTTGATCGACATGAAAGTATCGATACGAACTGGTTTTCCATGAATATTGATCCATCCCTAACTCGAGCGTATGAACTCCGATTGACTTGAAATTCGAAGTGTAGCCTCATCGAGCCTTGTTCATCATTCCTAATCGATCCCACCTTGATTGGAGCTTGGTCCAATTTTGACAGTATCGATCATAGCCTTATTTCCAATCGATCTCCAATCCTGATATCTATCCTTTTTAGCCAATTTGTTGATATCTCGGCCTTGACCAAAAGACGGGGTAATAGATAATAACGAGTATTGGAGTCTTTCATAAAAATACTATAATTAACAGGTTATAAAAAGAGAAGTTCATTTAACAATGTTTTGGTAGTATTTGTTTTAGTCACTTTGATTATATTTTAAAGGAAGTAAAACTTGTTAAGTAAATTATGAGTATACTTAAAGCAACTGGATAAGTTTGTAAATACTTTTTAAGTGTTAAAACTGGTATAAGTAAAGAAAATATATATATAAAGGAAGTTTATGGTGATTTATCAATTTAATGAATTGTTTTGAAAATAAGTTTTCCATAAGCTATTAAGATATGCTTAGAAATGTATGGAAAAATAATGATTATCTTTTGGAAAGAAAGGTGTTTTTAGGTTGAAATATTTGGAAGAAAAATGTAAATGCATAAAAGAAGTATCTTTACAAAAGTTGGAAGAAAGAATGAAAGTTTTATGAAATGTTTTCATAAAAATATTTTTTTGAAAGATTAATAAGAACCTATGAAGAATGTTGATTATTTCATCACACGATTTAATCTAAGATTCGAGTATAGAACTTAGATGTATTTGACACTTATCCAAAAAAGAATTTATCACTCGATTCTCAACGACGAACATCAATGAGGGTTTGTGATAGGATACTTGAGTTTTCTATCATAGTTGAGAGCTATGCAAGAAGAACTAAAGTTCTGATCGAAAAGCCTGGTCATAGTCCACACTAAAGGATCGAGGGATCAATACTAGTTCGGATGTAAAGTTGTGAATTCGAATAGAAGATCGAATCAAATATTGTGTACGGATGATCTATATACATCATACGGATGTAAGTTAAAAATAAATATTTTTGGGCAAAACCTTGGGTTTCTGTTTTGGGTAATTTCAAGAACGAAATTCTTTTAAGTCTGTAATGACCCACCAATTTATCACTTTGATAAATTGAATTTGTTTTTAAATTAAAGATGATAATACAGATAATATCATTTCAAGTAATGATAAGTAACGACCCACCAATTTATCACTTTGATAAATTGAATATTTTTTTAAAATTAAAGATGACAATACAGATAATATCATTTCAAGTAATGATAAGTAATAGTAAACTCATTTTTAATAAATATTTACGTGAATATTTTCCTTAAAGAATTTATATCGATTAGTGGCATCATATTTAAATATAGGTTTATGTAAATTAAATCAAGATTTAATGATTTAATAATTATTTTAATTTTTCAAATAATTATTTTAAATAAGAATAATTTATTTTAAATAATTATAAAGTGATAATGAATCATTTATAATATTGTTATAAAGAGATATATTTAATTTGAAAATATAAGGAAAAAATCGATATCGCTTTATCAGTACAATAGCGATTTTTGTAAATCGTTTTTAATATGGTTTTATCATTCAAATATGATCATGTTAATTAGTTTAAAATGGTAATAAATTTATTTTTGAATTTTGTTTACAAATATATGTACGTTAAAGTATAAGTGAAAATGTGACCGATAATCGGTTCTCCGGATTTCAATGATCTAACGAACAAAAGTTGTCGAAGACATTCAAAGTGTTATACACCTATTTATACATACATTTTTATGTTACATGCATATGATAACATACATATAAACATACATATATGAATATAATTAAATTTAAGAAATATAATATAAAAAAATAATGTATTTTAATGATTTCTTGCTCTTTAAGTATAAAGAAGTCAACATATGTATGCATGAGAGGATGGAAGTGATGTGCACATGGGGGGTGAGGGCTTTGGCGATGCATTGTGAAGGAGGATAGTGTGTTGAAGAAGCCTAGAAATAGTGACAAAAGTGATGTGTACATGTCTTCTTTTACACTCTTCCTTTTTTCTATAAATACCCTACCATCTTCTCTTCCTTTTCATTCATTTTCTTCTTCATAATTTTCAAGCTTTTGCTTCCACTTTAATGGCTTCCATTGTAAAAGAAATAATATCCAAATTTATTTCAAGAAAAAAGAAATTAAATTATAATATATAGTTATATATAGTTAAACACCTCAAAACAAGCTCAAATCTCCATCTCCCCACCTCCTAAACCCAAGGCACCACCATCCACCACCCTTGGCCGTGAGCTCCACTTCTTTACCACCCTAGGCCATGAGCAACAAGGCTTAGCCGAGCCATATCAAGGATCCAAGCTCGATTTCGTATAATTTCATTTCGAAATAGCAGAGCTATAGCTGTTTTAAAACTAGTTCGAGTGGAAATGAAGGTGAGAACTCCTAAACTACTATATTATATTTTGAATGATGATATGATGTTTGCAAATGGATGTTTAATATGCTTTGATCGTCAAGTTTGGTTGTTTTCAGATGAATGTTGAGTATATATGCAAGTCATGAATATACACGACGATAAGCACAAAGGAAATCACTTTCCTTGAATTAATGAAATGGTGTATACGGAAGTGTTAAACTTATTAAAAATGGTTTAAATGTATTTGAAATGGGTTATAAACATTTAGAAGTTATTTGGTGAAGTTTGAAAAGATATAGAAAGTGTAGTTAAAATAAGCTCGTCGCGTAACGGTAGTTCGCAATTTCGTGTTATAAAAGTCAAACGAGGGCAAATGTTGGTATATAGCTCAGAATTTTTTGACATAAGAATTTTCCGAACTATTATATCCATATTTTTCCAACTAAGAAAGAAAATCGAGATTTCGATAAGTAGATCTTCAAATATGAGTAAAACGAGTTTTTTGAAAAATCCCCATTTCGCAGTTCGGAGCCCAAAACTGGATTTCTTTGAAAATGTGTTTTAAAATTGTTTAAAAATGTGGAATAAAACTTTTAAAATGTTTTAAAAGTGGTTTGAGTAATAAAAACGGATTTTCAAATATTAAAAAGTCGTTTTGATTAATATAGCTTAAAAGATGCTTTTCGCAACACTTTTCTATAACTTTTGAAATACAGTTTTGAACTTAACAATTCTTTTCCAAATCTTTTATAAATGTTTTCAAATGGATAATTAAGAGTTTTAATAATGATTCGGAGGTGTCTAGCTTCTTGAAGAAAGTCCAAATAAATGATTAAAGAAAAAGCTATTATAAATAAGTCATTTAATCTTGGCTCTAAAAGCAGATGAGTAGACTAGATTTTTCTATTCGTGAGATCTGGATGTGAGGTGCTTAAACTAAGGAGAAGTTTAGGAGCAACCACTACCCTGGCTCATGTAACACTCCGCATTTTTATATAATTAAATAAAATCAATTGAATTAAAATAATTTCAAAATAGAATATAAATGTCAAATATATGCATTGAAGAATTAAGTGGTTACATAGATTTATGCAAGCAATGAGTGTGTGATTAATTGTCGCATCAATCAATTAAAAGAGGAATTAATTTAGAGACATAGAGGCGTCAATTAGTCAGAGAACATGTCACTTTTATAACATTAATTAATTAAGGGATCTTCTAATAAAGGGAAATGTATGTGCGGAATAAATTAAATGGTAACATACATATATTAATTTATAATTGACGCAATCAATTAATTAAGAAATTAAAGACATTAAGTAAGCGTTAATTAATAAAAGAGGGAAACTTATATGTTAATTAATTGGGTAATGAATTGGCGGTTAAAATACATACAACTAATAAATGTGTGATTTAGTGACGCAAAGGAATTAATTTGGATATCGATTAAAATGGGAAAATGTGTCAATTAATTAATTGGCAATCAGTTGAGCGTTTTAAAAAGGGTGTCAATTAATCAAAGAATATGCCCTTGTTACAATATATCTAATAATGTAAATTACTTAGCTAGAAGAAAACACCAGTTACAGGATTATTTGTTTCCAAGTCAAAAAGAAAAAAAAGATTTGGAATGCGTACAAAAATCAAACAGAGTAATTAAGTTTATGATGAAGGTAAGTTAATAAGAATAAATCAAATAGTATAATTTTTATATACAATCATTTAATAGAGGTAATAATTGACGTGTTCAAATAGGTAAGAAATTATAACGTATAAGAATCAATTAATATTGGATATACATATACATATACATATACATATACATATACATATATATATATATATGTATGTCTAATTAATTGGGTAATTAATGGGAGAATCTTATTTAGAAGGAAACGTGAATTAATAGGGTCGTATAACAAAAGAATAAATGAATAACATCGGAGAATTATATGTTATAAGCTAACGTAAACAAATCAATAAATGATGGTGAAGATTGTTTTTAGGGTTAATCGGAAGGTTCATAGTTGTTCACTACACCTATAAATTAAACGTAACTTAACCATAGCCTACATTATTTTCTCTGAATCAGCTGCTGTCATTTATAGAAAATTCCTCTTCTCTCTCCCTCTTCCTTTCTCCTCTATCAATCAAATCTTTCCCCAAAAAAAATTAAGCAAGGATATACATACAAGCAAATCAGAGAAGTGCGCAAACAAATCAGAGAATTTACAGCGAATTAAAAAGGGGGAAAAGCGTAGAAAATTAAAAGGGATAGAGATTAAAGCTAAGGACGACATGTGAGTGGATTTAATTATATTCTTTTACATTTATAATATATATTATCGTTGAATTTCCATTAGATAATTTATTCCAGTAATTAATTCTATTAGTTATGCAAACACTTTAAATTTTATTTATATTTAATTAGGCTTGATATTTAGAAAAGGCGTAGGCCTAAAAGTAAGAAATTTACAATTATTTACATCTATTTTAAAAGTCATAATTTAGCCTTAATACCGGTTCCTTTTATTCTCTTTTTTCGCGAATAATATAGTTAGAAAGAGAATTCGCGGTTATGGAGTAAAATACTAGACTTTATAGAAGTAGATGTAAAATAAGAAAATTGGAAAATTGGAATAAAATTAGAAAAGTGAAATTCTGCAATAAATTATGCTGAACGGAAATAATAAATTTATCTGATAATTTAATTTGGGGAGTAAGTAATAGATTGATTGGTTAGTTTAGAAACTAGAATACATTTATATAATTTAATAATTTAAAAGATAACGATAAACGTAACTGCAAGAATAAAAAGAAAGAAAAAGGGAACTAGTATAAAATAGAGGGACCACTGTATTTTACACTAGCCTAAAATAATAAAAGAAATATCTTGCAGTTACGAATTATTGTTTATAGTATTATTTAGTATTAAATTATGGAAATAGATTTTAGTATAGCTTTCACAACCAAACAAATAAAATAGAATTACTTCCTAGAATAAAAGAAAATAAAGTAGAGTATGAAATGAATCAAATAAATTATTAGATAAGAAATTAAGGTTGTGAACAATAAAAATACCTAGGTCTGCATTTACCGTGCAGACTATATAAAAAGATAGTTATTATGATAAGTTAATTATATAATAAAAGAGAATTAAAAAGAATTCTATATCATAATAAAAGAAAACAGACTAGAATAGAAAAGAAACACTTGTAATTATATACAGATTTTAAAAGAAATAAGAGGAACAATTACAAGTATAATTATAACACAAGTTATGATTAAGTAAAAGAATATAAAGGCTTATTTGGGAACTTAGAATAAATAAGCAATAATAGCAAAGATAAATAGTAAAAGATTATTTTAGATTTCTATTAAATTAATAAGAAAATAGGACAAAAGATGCTTATTTAATAAACTTAAGACTTAAATTAAGTTAATAAGCAAGAAGTGGAAATACCAATAGCATTCCCTATTAGATCAATGGTGGTCTCATAATAGTCAGAAGCAAGACGAGGGCAAGAATATGCTAATTAGAGTAAATAAGTAGCCAACAAAATAAGAAAAGTAAACTAAACGAAAATTAAAAGATTAGACTTAGGGTCTAATAAAAGAATTGAGATGTGTTTGGAGCAGCCCAAAGGATCAAGCGCCTAACAAAGTAGTTCATCACGGATTTCAGAAATGGAGAAGCACGTCCAACTTAGTATTTTTGGGCTTCAAGGACGTACGAGACTTCAATGGGACGTGAGGATACTTTGGGATGGCCCGCTGGGTAGGCCTAACGAAGCTGCACCCCCGGAGGCAGGTCTGTAGGTGTTCCATCAAGAGAGTATGGCTTGACTACATTTGCATTGTAAGCCTAACAAAGCAGACCTTTGTAGGCAGTCAGAAGGGCTTGGTGTTCGGAGTAGGGTATTCGTATGTACAGTACTTGCAAGTAAGTTTATGGATAGTCGCATGCAGATATCGGCCAACATCAAGACCAAGAGCGATTTCGGGAAAGACTAGAGTTAAACCAATAGGCCAATGATTCTTTCACTATTGAGACATGGATGGGGGGGCACCGCCAATAGGATGTTTGATTGTTTGCAGTAGGGCACGACCACTTAACTCTTTAGAGGTCTTTCGATTTAGTTGAGGGGTGGCAGCGTGGAGCCATAGCCACGACGAGAAAAGAGACAGACCAACTAGAATATCTGTATTGTAAGCCTAACGAAGCAGTCCTTTACAGATATAGAAAATCCCCGACTGAATTCCGTACAAGGTAGACCTTGTTGGCGGGATTCATATAGTAGACATAACGATTACGTAGTCCTCAATGTACGCACTGGGTGGTACATTGTGGATGTTCGAGCATTGGCATAGACTAGTGCGGACATGATTTATGTTTTCATAGTAAGTAGTGGAGCATCTATATTGTAGACCATACGAAGCAGTCCTTTACAGATGTAGCTACAGAACGCTCGCGGAGCAAGACGATAGAGTATCTGTATTGTTGGCCTTATGAAGCAATCCTTTATAGATATAGCTACGGTGCAAGACGATGGAGCCCTTTTTGAGGATACGAAAGGTACCATGGGTGGTACCTAGGACCGATATGGTCATTGGGCATATAGCTACATATATGTATACATTAGTTATTAGGTTTTAATCTACTATGGAGTAGATGGGCATGGTTCACGAACAGAGGCGAGAGTATTGTAAACCTAATTAACCTTATATAACAGTAAATGGAAATAAAACGGTATATGTAGAATTAAGCTTAGAAGTGTATAATTTATCCATTCACCAAAACTTTAGTTCTGACCCCCTCCTCATAACACCCTACAGGTTAAGTAGATGGCAGAGACTTCCCAGCTGTAAGACACTTGTTTAGAAAGTGTTATTATATTGGTGAGTATTTACTTACTATTATATTTTAGTCAATCCCGCTATGAGATAAATTATTGAGCTGTGGTATATTTGTCTTTTCCTATTTGCAGGATACCTGGTACCCAACTTGGGCTTCAGTAGGCTTGGTTTTTAGCATTTTTGCAAAAAATCCGGACCACTGGAATTCGGGTTGTTATATTTGGTATCAGAGGCTAGGTTTAGGGTTCCTAGGTACATAGTGAGTGAACGTATTTGTATTTTTGAATAAAATACAAATATATTATCTACTAAAATCCAAATAGCTCTCAACCATAGATTTTAACATGTGAAAAGTTTTTAGAAGTATATTTGTGCATAGTTTGCTAGATGGGTTTGGGATGACCCAAGTATGTTGAGTCATATGTTAATTACCGATTTATAGCATACAAATAAGCCATGTTTTGAGAGAAGATTGGTATCCATATGTTATAGGAAGTGGAGAAGTTCCCTAAGGATAGTAGGGAGAGTGTTTTTATTTTGAAAGAAATAAGAGGGTTTAGTAAGAAGAAAATCCACTTTATGTCTAGCCCAATAAAATGAAACTTTTGGAATTGAAAGTTGAAAAATATATTTGTTAATATATTTGTGGAAGTAATATTGGGTTTTTGAAAAAAAAAGTGGTATGAAATTTAAATTGGTTTTTATATGATGTAAATTTTGTTAAAAGTGAAATTCTTTTTGAAGAATTATAGAGCGTGTATTGCTCGCTAGTTTCCTTGTAGGTGAACAAAGATTTTAAATATAAAAACCTAGAGTGTGTTAAGTATCGAAAACATAGGTTACAACATTTATTGTTGTAATAGATGTTTTCAGTAAAAATAAAGGAAGCATAGACTATGACACTATTGTTATAGTAGGTGACTCCCAAAGGAAAAGTTTTTAACATAGCATATGGAATTTATTATTATTTATTTTAATTGAATCCATAAACTAGTATTTTTGGGTTGTAGTAATGGTGTTTTACGAAACATTCGTTTTGACCCAAATTAGTCTTGGAGATAATTTCTAAAGTGGTTTGTATGTACACTTATTATTTAAATAAATATATGAAAATATTTTCTAGTTATAAAGTGTTTGTACCAAAAATGGGCACAACACTCTTTGGAAATTTTTGAAGAGATAAAAGTGAAGAAAGAAAATTAAAACTGAAGATTATCTAACAAAAACTCCAAATAACAGAAAGTAAATTGCACAGAAGACAACAATTTAGAGTGGTTCGGCGTTTCGCCTACGTCCACTATGAAGTTTGATGATTTTATTGCTCGATACTTGAAGATTACAATTTCTTATAATGTAGTACAACATATTTTATGAGCTAAGTCTGAATCTAAGGAAGCAGTGGTGATTTTGAGTAAATCTGGCAGAGACTGGGCACTTTTTAGCTCTTAAAATTGTCCGACCCCTTTTCTGAATGACCAGGGGCTCTATTTATAGGTGTGGGAGGCTGATATTTCGCCTAAATTTCGGGAGACTACTTCTGGCACGTGAGGGGGCCCACGCGCCCGCTTTTAGGAAATCTGGGCCCACTTTGGGATCGATTTGAAGTCCATTCGAATCGATCAAGAAAACGTCCAATCAAGCTGAAATTTGGTGTGGACATTCTTCAACATGTGCATAAGCTTCTGTGAAAATTTCATAGCATTTGGACTTGTAGATCTCCAGATATTGTCGATTCGAATTGGTGTTTCCTGAACTGCTTGCCTCATTCGAATCGATCTGTTCGAATCGATTGCTCTGAATCGATGGCGGAGCGTGCTTCTGTGATGACGTGGAGCGCGAGCTTCACATCGATCCGCCTTTTTTGCCGGTTTGATTGAGTCATCCCGGAAACTCCGCCACTTTGACTCGATGGATTCGAAGGCTTCATTCCCAGATGGATTCGAACAGAAGTTTCATCGTATCGATTGTGACGTGCTATGGTCGATCGATACGAAATTGTTGTAGCAGGATGGATTCGAACATACTGTTTCCCCTGGATTCGAAGTGAAGTGCTCTGGTGGATTCGACCGTACCTTCTGCTGATGGATACGAATAGATTTGTCCAGATGGATACGAAATGGGTGATGGTTAAGGACTGGATCGAGTCGAATCATGTCTCAATAATGGATGCAAATACGAAGCACGTGAATAGCCCGGCCTCTGATCGATTCGAACCTGATGGGTTCGAACAGATGGATTCGAACATTACTTTCCTTCTAACTTATGTGGATCATAATTTGAGCATACGAACTCGGATCGACTTGAAATTTGGAACGTTGGCTTTCCTGGCTTTGCTTGTTATGTCTTGCTAATCGTGGCTCGATTCGGACTCGGACAAAATTCATCGATATTCATGATGAGTGACTCTTCGTTTTTTAGTCAGTCCTTTGGTATCTCGGCCTTGCCAAAAGGCTGGATAACATTTGCCCCCCCAAAGTATGTCTTGTGTAAACAAGGCGTGCTTTGAAAAGCTGCAGTCTTTCATGCTAAATATTTCTGCTCAATTGGTTGCTTGACAGTCGTCTTTTAGTCGTTTTGTTGTAATCTTCTTTTAAACAAATGTTCAACCAGCGTGCTTTGCTTTGATAGACCCGAAAATCTTTGATGGATACGAAATCCTGATTTGTATCGATGAGTTCTTGTTGCCGTGGGTCAAGTTTTGATGGATTCGAATCGATGATCTCAAATCGATGGGGTTGAGTGTTCTTAAGACTACCTTTGTTTAGTCGTTTCGCATCGATGAACTCAAAGCATACGGGATGGAGTCAAATCGATGGATTCGAAAGGTGGTCCTAATCTGGTGGACGCCGTCTTTTGCTCTGTTTCGATGAAGGCTAAAGTCAATGGATTCGAGCGAGGCACTACGAATCGGTCTAGTTTTCCTTAATATTGTTCTTCGTATCGTTCTCATGGAGTCGAAGTGATGGATTCGAAACGTGGCTCCATGCAGATGCTTGCTTCCATTCGAATCGGTCATGGCACTTTAGCCTATGGATTCGAGTCTTACACTCCGAATCGTTCATTGGTTTTACCGGCTACTACCAGTTTCGCCTACTGGGATACGAATCGCCTTAAGGCCCCTATAAATACTGAGACGCCATTCTCTCTTTACTTTTTACTTTTGCCTTCATCTTCCTGCGTCTTCGAAACGACTCCATATTTCAAGAAATAAAGACAAACGAAACACTCCCTTCTTCGAATCGAACTATCACCCGAGTTTTCATAAACTAACTTCACATTTAGGTGGGTAATTTGATTAAGTGTTTGAGGCTCCAAGATTCGAAACCCTCGCCCATTCCTGTTCGTATCGATCTTGATGGAGTCGAGATCGAGGTCGAAACCTAGAATGGCTGGTTGAAGAAAAAGTATGATTGAATCTTTCGTATCGATTTGGAGTTATGGCGATCGAGTCGATCTGGAAATTTGGTCGTCGTATCGATCTCCTGTGATCGATACGGTGGAACTGCCCCTTGCGATCGATTCGAATCGTTTCACCTATTTGATCGATACGAATGTCTGGCCTCTTACCTATTTGCAAACCCTTGTTGATGGAGATCGATTCGAGGACTCCGTTGATGATGGATGCGAACCCTAAGTCGCCGATCGATACGAAGGATCCGGTCATTCATCGATACGAACTAGGTTGATTCGAACAAGATCGATTCAAAGTGTTGTCTCTTTGATCGATTCGAAGACTTATACTCTGGCTTCGATCGATTCGAATAAGCTTCCGTGGATACGAATTTTTTTTACTTATTTAATGACATGATTCCGACGAGCTTAATCTCTGCATATTTGGACTAAACTTTTATACTGCATACTTGACTGCCTTTCGAAGCTCGTCGATGGAACTATATCTGGACAAGACAAACTCCAACTTGACTCGAATTTTATGTGTTTTGATGGTATGGTTGTGATGGTCAGCGATGACGGTCACTCCGACTGAGTTTTCGAACCCCTTGTTGTTCTCATATTTTCTTCAACTATGCTGAATTTCCTAAGTATTGGCTGCACTGCACTGCACAACACACACTTTTCACGGGGAAATGAATGGGTTTTTTCATTTGCTTAACGTTACTTTCTGATGAGTTAGTCAGTGATGGAATCTTCGAGCTCTCAACAGCAAGAGATTCAGAGTTCTCCCCCTCCGGTCCTTGTAATTCCAAACATCCCAGCGGAGGTAGTAGATCCAGCTCCTGACGAGCTGCAAGAAGCTATATTTATTGAGGACCCTATAGACTCCGTTCAGTCCAATATTTCCGAAAACTTACTGGGCAGGATATGTACGAGACATAACATTTCTTTGGATGATGCGTTATTGCTGGGACCTAGTGACAGACCTTACTGTCCGCCGGAAGGGTATACCGCCTTCTATCACCATGCTTGTGCGGCCGGAACACTCCCTCCATTCAATCAATACATTAGGGAGATGTTATCATTTCTTGGAATCGCTCCTTCTCAATTACACCCCAATGGGCACGCGCTACTGAACAATGCGTTCATTGTATTTATGGAACATCTCTTCCACCCACCAAGGCCAACAGAAATCAAATATTTATTTAATTTCAAAAGCAGAGGCGATAGTCCATCCTTTACATTTTTGGAGGCAGTCAGAAACTTCCAGGTTATTATCGGAGCCTGGACCAGACTCAGCTACTTCAAGAATGAATGGTTTTATGTCCGGTGTCCTCCAGGTTTTGCTAGGCGATGGTTGTCTAGACGTAAGTGTCGTAACCCGTCGATGATTTCCTTGACTAATGGTTTTTTGGCATTGGTATTGACATCCCACTTTTTTTACAGCCATTATCTCCAGACCCGACGGCGGATATTACAAGGGCATGGTTCGGAGCCTTCAAGAGATCCCGAGCGATTTGAGACACATCGACTTGGTGTTGACTGATTATAACTTAAGAGCTCTTGGCTTGATTGAAATGAATCAGAGCATAGTCACCGAAGGGATGCTAAGGCACGTTCCAAAGAAGAAGAAAAAGAATAAAAAGAAGAAGAAGATGGCGAAGAAAACGCTCGGAGTTGTGATAACTGAAGTGAGCGACGAAGAAAGGACTCACACGGACGTAGAGCCGATGGTCGATCTTTTGGGAAATTTTGAAGACTTGGGAGAGAGACGGAAAAGCAAGACCGTCGTTTCCAAAAAACTCAAATCTAAGAGGTGGAAGTCTGTAGATGTGTCACCTCCCACTTCCGGAGTTATGATTTCCGAGGCCGCCCCTTCTCAATCGAGAGATATTTTCAAAGGGCTTGATGATATTCCCATCCCGGATTATTTATCTATTCATCACAATCCCGGGTTGGAAGAATTTCAAGATGTTTTAAATATGAGCGAGCCCTTTCATTTGAGTGCAGTCAACACTTCCGGTTGGTCAGGGGGTTTACACATTTACACACACTTCCACAGCACTACACGATTTCCGCATATTGAACATTACTCCTGTAGGATTCTAAACTGCAGTTTCTTCTTATCGCAGGCGAGATGTCAGGTCGCGGATCCACTCTGGATAGGCTCCGCAATGTACGCCGATCTTCCTCATATTACGAGTCCCGCTGGAGGGAATCAGATAGGGATCATGGACGAGGCTATACAAGCCAGGAGCGCTATGATAGATCGAGATTATTGGCGTGGCCATTCTGGTCAAGATCGTACTGATAGAGATAGAGGACATCAGTACTGATCGCGATCTCATTCCCCTCCGTCTCCTAGGGCCCTGTAGATCTCCCTGAGTCTTCGCAGCAACAACCGCCTTCTCAATCTTCAAGGCCCAAAACTCAGCGGCAAAGAGTTGAACCACCGACAGCTGCCATTGTTGAGCAGGCTCCGGCAGAACTAACGGGTGAAGGAGCCATTAAACTCGCTCAGATGAAAAAGGACTTTCCAGAAATCTGTTTGGATGCATATGTCTTCCCTCCTCATCTCAAGAGGATTCCTCCGGATGCCGAGAATATCGCTCATGATTATATCCGTGACTTTTATGCTCAATATAAGGAGTGGTACAAAGCAGCTGTGAAAGCTTCAAAGGTAGCTTTTGATCGGGCAAAAATTATTGAGAAGCGTGATGCTGACATTGTTAAGAAAGACTGCATCATCCAGGTTCTCCAATCAGAGATCGAGTCGTCTCGAAGTGCAGAACTTCAAGCGCTTAAAAAGCATGACGAGGCCGTGGAAAAAATGGCAAGGATGCAGCAGGCACATTGTGCCATAGTAGAAGGGATGGGCCATCGTTATACCACCGTTGTAGCTGAACGGGACATCGCCGTTAAAGAGCTGAATGAGTTGAAATCCAAATTCGCCGAGGTGGTGAAAGAAAAAGATGATGCAAACACCGCCGCTCAGGACGCGTGTGATCAAGCTGTGTTACTTCGAGCTGAACTTACTGCGGCGGTGGCAAAAACTAAGTCTGTGGAGGCAGAAGTTAAGGAAAAGATTATAGCGGAGCAGTCCAGGATGGAAGCTGATTTTGATGATCTCCTGGTCACATATAATGCCAATGTGCTGGAGCACAGAAATTTATCTTGGCTCGGAGATGATTCTATGATTTTGTACAATGCCTGGACTAGGTTGGTGGAGGAGAAGAAAACAGCGCATCCGGATGAAGCACTGGATGATTTCGAGCTTGAATCGCGCTTGCTTACTGAGGAAGAGAGGAAGGTTCTCCACAAGGCGATGATTTCCGTGGAGAAAGAGAGGCTTGGTGTTCGGCAGATAGAGACCGGTGAAGGCTCGGGGATCGAGCATCATGAAGCAAGTGTTGGAGTTGTAATTCCGACATTACCCGAAACCACTGGCATGGTCGATCCCCAGTCTGTCCCCGCTTATAACCCCGATCAGCCGCAACTGTCTCTTGTTGATCCCCCTGCCTCTACACCTGCCCATACTTCGGGTCAGGCCAAGGAAGGTATTTGAACTCCTCCCATATACACTTAGTGTAGTGAATCTGATGCAATACATTTAGCTAACAATCTTTGCTTTTTATCATTCAGTGACCGAAGCCGTTATCTCTGCGCCTCCTGCATCTCAAGTTCCTTATCAAGCGCAAGGGGCCATTGTCACCGAGGCTATCATGACATCTACTATGGTCGGCGAAGGGGGAGAAACGAGCATGTTATCTTTTGATGCTCAGATGATTGAGGAACTCCTTAGTCAACCCAACGATCCCTTTGCAGATCCATCTTTCGCCATGAGTGGAGTTACTCTAGCTACTAGCTCCTCCATGCCAGCCACTAGTACTTCTAGTGCGGCCCAAGCATTTTGTGAGGATGAAATTTTGGCCGAGATCAACGCTGAGATGGCAGTAGTGACAGCAAGCATGAATCCGTCTGGCCCTGCCCCACTAATGATGATATCGCCGGGCGGCACTGTGGTCATTGCAAGCGCTCCTGCCCCACTTCCTGTTACAGCTCATATGCCTCCAGTTCCATCCTCCAAGAGAATTTCTGTCGCTTCAAGCTCCGAGGAGGATGTTGACATTATGCCGCAATCGGAGGACAAAACGGAGAAGAGCAAAAGATTGAGAAGGAAGTCGGGTAGCGGATCCAGTGGGACTACCCCGAAAAAGAAACCGAGGAAGAAGAAAGATTAAGCGCTTCCTTTAGTTTGCTGTCATGTTCGGGGGTAGTGTTTTATTTTGTCTTTTTGATTTTTCATAGCCGTGTATAGATGCGGGCTCGGCCCTCGCTAGTAGGAATTTTTTGAACCAGCTTGTAATTGGATTTCTTTTGTTGATAATTGAAATGAAAACATATTCTCTTTTGTCTTCAATTCAATATTTGTTTTGGTTCTGCCCCCAGCCTTGGGGATAAGTACGGAGTTGATGTATGTTTATACTCTGTCTCGCACTTTGGGAGTACAAAGTTAAGTTAATGTTTATACTCCGTTTCGCACTCTGGGAGTACGGAGTTAAGT
Organism: Allium fistulosum; assembly: GCA_030737815.1. Lineage (NCBI taxonomy): Eukaryota > Viridiplantae > Streptophyta > Magnoliopsida > Asparagales > Amaryllidaceae > Allium > Allium fistulosum. Next base: position 534,083,686 of record CM060901.1, on the reverse strand, counting down.
TAATGTTTATACTCCGTGTCCCACTCTGGGAGTACGGAGTTAAGTTAATGTTTATACTCCGTCTCGCACTCTGGGAGCACGGAGTTAAGTTAATGTTTATACTCCGTCTCGCACTCTGGGAGTACGGAGTTAAGTTAATGTTTATACTCCGTCTCGCACTCTGGGAGTACGGAGTTAAGTTAATGTTTATACTCCGTCTCGCACTCTGGGAGTACGGAGATAAGTTAATGTTTATACTCCGTCTCGCACTCTGGGAGTACGGAGTTAAGTGAAGGATTGTAGTGTATCAGCCCATTTTTTGCCTTGATGTGATGGCTTGCCCCCCGAGCTCGGGTTTCACTTAGTGAGTGGCCGGTCGTATCACAGCCACTCCCTACTTGAATAAATTCCACTGCGCGATGGAATTTAGCTCTCCGTGCATCGTGATGTTGTGCATTGTATTCAATGAATCACAGCTCTGGCTCGAAGAAATGACAGTTTATTGCTGAAATAAGAAAATATGGCACAGTCAGTTGCCTTATTACAAATTCTAATTTCGAAATGCAAAAATAAGCTGCTAAATGGAAAAATATAATGAAATAAATAAAGCTTGTCATGTGTAGTAGCGACGGAGACTCTCGCTGTTCTAGGCCCTAGGCAGATCAAGACCGTCAACGGTCGATAGTTTGAATGTTCCATCTCCGAGTCTTTGTGTAATCACATAGGGTCCTTTCCAATTTGGTTTCATGTGTGAAGGAACCGGATAGATTCTCTTGAGAACAAGATCACCGAGTTCCAAAATTCGAGGTCGAACTTTGGCATTGTACAATCGGGCGACTCGACTCTGATATGCAGCAGCTCTCAAATCAGCCTCTTCCCGCTTCTCATCCAGTAGATCCAAAGATTCGGCAAGCAATAAAGCATTTATTTTCGGATCATAATAAGTCACGCGATGGGAAAACACTTCTGTCTCGACTGGAATAACGACTTATGTGCCATAAGATAAGGAAAACGGGGTGTGTCCGGTTGCGGTCTTGTGAGTCGTTCGATAAGCCCATAATGCCATAGGGAGTTCATCAACCCATTTTCCCTCGGCCTTTTCCACTCGTTTCTTTAGGATGGATTTTATAACTTTATTGACTGCTTCGACCTGACCGTTTGCCTGAGTATTTGCAACCGCCGAGAATTTTTTATTGATATGAAACCGTTGATAGAAATTCTTGAATTCTGCACTTTCGAATTAGGCTCCATTATCGGTGATGATGGTATGCGGGAGTCCAAATCGACAGATGATGTTGCGAACTACGAAATTTATTACTTTCTTTGTCGTAATCGTTGCGAGAGCTTCGGCTTCAACCCACTTTGTAATGTAGTCAACGACGACGATGGCGTACTTCACACCACCTTTTGCCAGAGGTAGAGCGTCGATGATATCGATGCCCCACATTGCGAATGGCCAGGGACTGACTATTTGAGTTATCTCGGTAGGTGGGGCTCTTGGAATTCGGGCGTGTTTCTGGCACCTATCGCACTTTCTGGCATAGTTTGCTGCATCTCGGTTCACCGTCGGCCAGTAGTATCCATATCGGAGTATTTTCTTGGCGAGAGCATGCCCACCGATGTGATCGCCACACTCTCCTTCGTGTACGTCATGTAACACTCGTTTGATTTCATCGTGCCCGATACATCGGAGGAGAGGAACAGAATAACCCCTTTTATACATGACTCCGTTCTGAATGACGATCCGTGAAGCTTTTCATAGAATTTGTCTCTTCTCATTTCTGTGCTCAGGCAATGTCCCATTCTCAATGTAATTTTGGTACGGAGTCATCCATGATTCTCTACTGGGAGCGGTTTCAAACATAAAATTCGTCTCTATTTGATCGATGCTTGGGGAGGACAAAGTTTCGATGGGGACAAGTCCCATTTACTGTGCTTCACCTGTGCTGGCTAACTTCGCCAATGAATCGGCTTTTTGATTGCGTTCTCGAGGTATATAATAAATGGCATAATAATCAAACTGATTCAGTACTTCCTAAACTTGAGCTAAGTAAGCAGCCAGCCTTCGATCTCTCGCTTGATATTCTCCCCGTACTTGACACACGACTAATTGTGAATCACAATAAATTTCCACAGTGATAATTCTCAAATCTCTGGCAAATTTTAGTCCAGCTAAGAGGGCTTCATATTCAGCTTCATTATTGGTTGCATGAAAACCAAACTTCAAGGCATAACATACAGATCGGCCTACGGGAGTTTCAAGTACAACACCAGCGCCCGAACACCGGTCGTTTGATGCACCGTCAGTATACAGCTTCCAGATGTATTCGGGGGATTCACTGGTTTCGGGCAAGTCTACTGGAACGGTAAATTCAGCTATGAAATCGACTAGGACTTGTCCTTGAATGGCTCGTCTTGGAGAGTAAGTAATATCAAACTGGCTCAGTTCGATGTTCCACTGGAGTAACCTACCAGACGTCTCAAGCCGCATAAGGACCTGTCGTAACGGCTGGTCGGTGTAAATAATAATAGAATGTGCCTGGAAATAGGGTTGGAGTTTTCTTGATGCGATGAAAAGGCAATAAGCCAACTTCTCTAGCTTCGGATAATTTCTCTCAGCTCCAGTCAATCGTTTGCTGACGTAGTAGACTGGTTTCTGCACTCGGTCTTCTTCCCTAACTAAAGCAGCGCTGATTGCATGCTCTGATACTGCCAAATAAAGGTAAAATTGCTCGTGGTCAACTGGTTTTGATAAGATCGGTGGTGTGGAAAGATGTTGAACCAGCGATCAGAACGCGTCTTCACACTCCATGGTCCATTCAAAGTTTCACTTTCCTTTCCGGATCAGATCGAAGAAAGGAATGCATTTATCGGGTGGATTTTGAAATGAACCTGCTCAATGCTGCTACCTTCCCGTTGAGACTCTGGACTTGTTTTATGGTTCTTGGAGTTTGTAAGTTCCTTATCGCCCAGATCTTTTCGGGATTTGCTTCTATCCCTCGAGCGTTAACAATGAACCCGAGAAACTTTCCAGATGCGACACTGAAATGACACTTTAATGGATTGAGCTTCATTCCATATTCTCGAAGGATGCAGAAGATCGAATCTAAATCTCTAACGTGATCTGTGGAGAATCGAGACTTTCCTAGCAGTTCATCCACATAAACCTCCATGGTCTTCCCGATCTGGTCGGCGAACATTCGGTTGACCAAGCGTTGATATGTTGCTCCGGCATTTTTTAAACCAAAAGGCATGACCCTATAGCAGTAGAGTCCCAGATCGGTCACGAAACTAGTATGTTCTTGATCAGGCAAATGCATAGGTATTTTATTGTAGCCAGAATAAGCATCCATGAAAGATAATAACTCATGTCCAGCCGTTGAATCTACGAGCTGGTCAATTCGAGGAAGTGGAAAACTATCCTTTGGACAAGCCTTGTTTAAGTCTGAGTAGTCGATGCAAGTTCTCCATTTTCCATTCGGTTTTCGAACCAATACTGGATTCGACACCCATTCTAGATACAAAGCATCTCGGATGAACCCATTTGATTGCAACTTATCAAGCTCCTATTTAAGGGCGGCAGATATCTCTGGATCCATACCACGCCTTTTCTGTTTGACCGGGACATACCGCGGATCAATATTTAGGGAGTGACTTGCGATGTCCCGCGAGATCCCACACATATCAGAGTGTGTCCAGGCGAAAACGTCGAGATTCGCCCGGAGAAATTCAACCAATTCCTATTGTATCTGTTTGCCCAGTTGAGATCCAATTTTTAGCACTTTCGAATCATCATCCTCACTGATTGGGACGTCCACAGTCAGTTCGGCTGGGGAAGATTGATTCTCCTTAGATTCGTCTTTATCTTCGTTGTCTCTAGGGTCAAGGTCTTTAAAGAATTGGTCGTGGTGCCCGGGCCGGGGCCCAGGCGCTAATTGTCAATTATCAGCAAAACGGACGCAGAGAGATTCCTCTACGCCATTTCCTTTCTCCTTTCTCTACGCCTCGCGCAGTTCAGCAACATAACAGGCTCTACCTGCTGCCTGATCTCCTTGAATGACTCCAATTCCGTGATCAGTGGGGAATTTCAGAGTTAAACACCATGGGGCAATGGCTGCCCTGAACTCAGTAAGGGCCGGTCAGCCCAAAAACACATTGTAAGGTGAATCAATATCTAAAACGACAAACTGCAACATCCGGACTCTCCGGCGTTCTCCAACTCCCAACTCTACTGGCAGTTCCACCACTCCAGTGGGTATTGTAGCACTTCCATTGAAGCCGTGAACTCGAGATTAGCAAGGTTTTAAGTCTTTTGCTTCCATTTTCATTAAATCATAGACTCGTTTAAGCAAGATGTTTACGGAGCTCCCACTGTCAACCAGGATCCTCTTCATCCAAGCAGGACCTACCTGGGTAGATATGACCAGTGGGTCGATTGTTGGGGCTTCAATCTTATCAGCGTCTCTGCTTCTAAATATGATATCGTCAGACATTGTTTTTTGTTGTTTAGCCGGAGTTCCATCTTCACAATTACTACAGCATTCAAAGTCCGCATGCCTAATAGAGCTGGCATACGACTCCATTTCCCTCCAGCTCCTGTCTGCTGGATGGGGACCACCACTTATTGTATTTATAACTAGTCTTCCGCCCGTACGAGCGGGTTCCTCTTGTCTTTCTTGATTTTGCACACGATTTTGGTTTGAAGGGTCAGCACCACCAGGCTGTGGCGTTCGCACAAATTGATCTAACTTTCTTTCCTTGATCAACTTCTCGATGAGGTCTTGCAAATGTCGACACTCATTGGTATTGTGGCCATAACTCTCGTGAAATCTACAAAACTTCCCTGTTTCAATATGCCTCTCCGACGATTGCTTTGGAGTAGGTTTCTTATATTGCACAGTGTTGCAAGTTTTTAGATACACGTTTTCCAACGATGTATTCAATGGCGTGTAATTATCAAACATTGGAACCCTACGTCGTGGGCCTTGGTTCTGATCTCTCTTTTTATCTTGACCATTGTTGCCTCGCGGCTGGGTCTGTTTGTTCTGTATATTCAACTGAACTTTTCCGGAACTCTCACCGGACTGCTTAACTGCTACATTACTTTGTATTGCTTTAGTTCTGGGCCTCGCATCGTCCTGCTTCCTAGACTGTTTCGCGTCCTCTTGCCGTAAGAATTGAGCGGCTTTGGAGTAGAAACGGTCCAACGATGCAGGTGGTTTTCCAGCTAACCAATTTCCAAACTCAGAATCGGGATCGATCTCTTTGGTTAATGCCATCAAAATCGAGTTATCATTGGGATTACTAATCTTCACACATGCCGCATGGAATCTTTCCAAATAACGTCTAAGTGTTTCTCCATGAGCTTGAGTGACACTAGATAAGGTGTTAACGTCTTTAGGTCTAGCGACATGCATACGAAACTGTTCAACAAATTTCTTAGCCAGTTGATCGAACGAAGAGATAGATCTAGGTGGCAACCTTTTAAACCACATTGTTGCGATTCCTCCCAGAGAGATGGAGAAGCTTCGGCATTTCACTGCATCATCGGCCCTTGCAGCGCTCATTGACCATTCATATTTCAAAATATGTTGATTGGGGTCACTACTTCCTTCGTACATCGGGAGAGTTGGCATTCTGAATCGCCGTGGAGGATCAGCGTATAATATTTCGTCTGTGAAAGGAGTATGACTACGGGAGATTCCCCAATCGTCATTGGTAAGCCCTTGGCTTTCGCGAATCATCTGACGTATCATGGTTGAAATATCGGGCATAGCCACATTTTGTGTATGCTGAGCTAAGGTGTGGTCGGGTTCCACAGTGCGAGTTTGGACCGGACGCTGTCGACGGCCTATGTCTCGCCTCCTTGGCTCGGCATCTTCCGGGACGTATGGTTCAGGAGTACGCCCACGTTGCTGATTATTTGGATCTGACAGATTCCGGGTATCAACCCTTGTTTCTACTGCGGCGGTTGCAGTACGATTGTCTGTGGTATACTGTGGAACAACACCTCCTCGTGACGAGGGCCCGGCCTGGAAGCTAGTTGACGGTCTGACCCTCAATTGCTCTATAGTCAAGGCAGGTTGATATCCGGTAGCTTGTGTGTGACTTGCGTCCAATGGGGACGTGTAGATCTACCGTGATAGTCAAATGAAGTAGAACTTTTAGTGGACGAGTGGGAAGCATCATCCCTCCTGGTCCTCCTGCGCCTTCGGCGGTTTAATTGGTTGGTCAATTCAGCGTTAGCGTGTAGCTGTTCAGTTAACTGTTGCCGACTTTGAGTCAGTTCTTGAAGCAACACTTGAAATTCTTGTCTGGTGACTGGTCCTGACGGATCCGAGTGAGCAGTGTTGTCTTGATTGGATTGTAGCTGTTGTGTAGGATTCTGTCTATCCCGACCTTCTTGATCAGCAACCGTAGAGGTAGTTCTTGTGCTAACCATCTTGAGTGGTGGATTCCTTTCCTAGACTTTATGCAAATCTAAATAGAATGGAAGGATTCTGGATTAGAGATCTGGATCTTTCTCTTGGATTTACGCAATCCGGTATCGATGGTAGATCCAAGGAGCAGGAGAAAAAGCAGGTTTTCTCAATGGAAGCACCAAAGTGTTTGTACCAAAAATGGGCACAACACTCTTCGGAAGTTTTTGAAGAGATAAAAGTGAAGAAAGAAAATTAAAACTGAGGATTATCTAACAAAAACTCCAAATAACAGAAAGTAAATTGCATAGAAGACAACAATTTAGAGTGGTTCGGCGTTTCGCCTACGTCCACTATGAAGTTTGATGATTTTATTGCTCGATACTTGAAGATTACAATTTCTTATAATGTAGTACAACTGATTTTATGAGCTAAGTCTGAATCTAAGGAAGCAGTGGTGATTTTGAGTAAATCTGGCAGAGTCTGGGCGCTCTTTAGCTCTTAAAATTGTCCGACCCCTTTTCTGAATGACCAGGGGCTCTATTTATAGGTGTAGGAGGTTGATATTTCGCCTAAATTTCGGGAGACCACTTCTGGCACGTGAGGGGGCCCATGCGTCCGCTTTCAGAAAATCTGGACCCACTTTGGGATCGATTCAAAGTCCATTCGAATTGATCAAGAAAACGTCCAATCAAGCTGAAATTTGGTGTGGACAGTCTTCAACATGTGCATAAGCTTCTGTGAAAATTCCATAGCATTTGGACTTGTAGAACTCCAGATATTGTCGATTCGAATTGGTGTTTCCTGAACTGCTTGCCTCATTCGAATCGATCCGTTCGAATCGATTGCTCCGAATCGATGGCGGAGCGTGCTTCTGTGATGACATGGAGCGCGAGCTTCGCATCGATCCGCCTTTTTCGCCAGTTTGATCGAGTCGTCCCGGAAACTCCGCTGCTTTGACTCGATGGAATCGAAGGCTTCATTCCCAGATGGATTCGAACAGAAGTTTCATCGTATTGATTGTGACGTGCTATGGTCGATCGATACGAAACTGTTGTAGCGGGATGGATTCGAACATATTGTTTCCCCTGGATTCGAAGTGAAGTGCTCTGGTGGATTCGACTATACCTTCTGCTGATGGATACGAATAGATTTGTCCAGATGGATACGAAATGGGTGATGGTTAAGGACTGGATCGAGTCGAATCATGTCTCAATGATGGATGTGAATACGAAGCACGTGAATAGCCCGGCCTGTGATCGATTCGAACCTGATGGGTTCGAACAGATGGATTCGAACATTACTTTCCTTCTAACTTGTGTGGATCATAATTTGAGCATACGAACTCGGATCGACTTGAAACTTGGAATGTTGGCTTCCCTGGCTTTGCTTGTTATGTCTTGCTAATCGTGGCTCGATCCGGACTCGGACAAAATTCATCGATATTCATTACGAGTGACTCTTCGTTTTTTAGTCAGTCCTTTGGTATCTCGGCCTTGCCAAAAGGAGGGATAACATAAAGCAGTTTTGAAAATGAGTTCTTCTGGAAAAAAAATGTACGATAAATTAACGAATTTAGTAGGAAATATCTTATCTAAGTGATTATAGAATAAACATACTTTAATCTATTGGAATGAAATGAATAATGATATAATTTTCTATGAATCATAAATAAAGATGTTTTGTGCAAGTTATAAGGAATACGTGAAAGAGATGTACAAGGTATGGAAAGCACCATATTTTGTATAACCTATTTTGATAAAATATAAAATAAATTCCTTATAATTTCACATAAACATGAAATCCTCCTCTAAAGGATTCATAGAAGGTTTTAACATTAAGGGTTTCTCATAAGAGAAAGTAATTCCAATAAATTAAGGTATAAAACATTAAGTGTAGTTACTTAGAAACTCCTTCAAGGTTAAGTAATTGGAAGAGTAGGAAAGTTAAGAGATTTTTGATAAAATAATTGTTTTTATTTACTCCAGTTTTAGTAAATTTAAAAATCTATGAAAAAATAATAATAGGATATTTTGAAAACATGTGAGGACATTTTTTTTAAGTCAAGAAGAAAAAAGGAGAAAGATGGTTTGGTGGAAAAGTAAATAAGTTTTTGAAAAGATAAAATTTTAAGTAACCCAATACCTTTGAATTTAATAGAAAACTTCAAAATAACACTTTCAAAGGCAAGAATTTTAGGATTTGACGTTTCAAAAATTTAGAAGCTTTAATTTTTGAAGTAAAATGATAAATACCAAACCGAACAAGACTTTTAAATATGGAGTAGATAGGAATCATTTTCTAGGTGTAACGGAAAAAGTACAAGGCTATAGCAGTAATTACTCCTAGTAGTAATAATAAAAGTTCCCGTAAGGTGTATAGGACACTAGTGAAAACCTAGAAATGTTGCTTCACGTGTGTAGACTATAAAAGAACGGTGAAGTGATATTAGTAAGATAGTAAGACACGCGTGGTGGGAAAAGTGGACCTTAATTGGGAAAAAATGAAGAGTAAAGAGAAAATTTCCCCAAGCTTAGTTGCCTTTTTAGATAGAGACTGCATAGATTGAAACCCTTATCCATTGTAGTAAATGAGACTTAGTTATTCCTTTTTTAGCATGTAATAGAAGAGATGAATAGATCTTATTCGTCATGAGTAATATAACGTATGTTGGTAATAAGTAATAGGCGGGCAGGAGGAACATATGAGTTACTTGGATTCCTAGAGTAGGACCTTTCTGTGTCAAAGTGGACATGGTCCTAGACCTCCTTGCCCTTGATGATAGCCGTGTTTAGTTGCTGTATAAAAAAAAGAGTAAAAGCAGAATAAGATAACTAAAAGGAAAATAACAAATTTAAAGAAAGCGATAGAAACGTTAATAGAAAAAATTAAAGAGATATTTTCTTATGTAAATTGTGCTTGGGGAAGTAAATCATATTTTTTAGAATAGTAGCCTAAATCCCAAGTGTGGAGGAAGATGTGCGCAAAAGAAATCGGAGAAATATGAAGTTTTTCCGTTTTCTACCTTCATTCTAACATAAGAGATCGAATTCAAAAAATTAGATTTTTCTGAAATTCGAATATTTAAAGTTGTATGGTAGGGTTTGGATGCAAAATTCATTGAACTACACCCCTATTCAATAGGAGTGTGGGAAAAATTAGATAAAAAGTGTTTTAAATTATCAAAATATTGCATTCATATAGAAATTGAAAGTATATTTAGGATGTGTGCATCATGTTTTAAAAATAAATTTTTAAAGAAGCAACGCATTCATATAGGAGGTACTGTTTAGAAATTCATGTACATGCATATATTTTGTATCGAATAACAATTTTGCACAAGTGCACAGGTGGTCGAAAAATTGGATGTACACAAAATGGATGTGATTGATGCGAGGAATTACATAATTTTACCCTTGTCGAATTTCGGGGACGAAATTTCCTAAAGGATGGGAGAATGTAGCACCCCGCATTTTTATATAATTAAATAAAATCAATTGAATTAACATAATTGCAAAACAGAATATAAATGTCAAATATGTGTATTTAAGAATTAAGATGTCACATAGATTTATGCAAGCAATGAGTGTGTGATTAATTGACGCATCAATTAAAAGGGGAATTAATTAAGAGACATAGAGGCGTCAAGTAGTCAGAGAATATGTTACTTTTATAACAATAATTAATTAAGGGATCTTCTAATAAAGGGAAATGTATGTGGGGAATAAATTAAATGATAACATACATATATTAATTTATAATTGATGCAATCAATTAATTAAGAAATTAAAGACATTAAGTAAGCGTCAATTAAGAAAAGAAGGAAACTTATATGTCAATTAATTGGGTAATGAATTGGCGGTTTAAATATATACAACTAATAAATGTGTGATTGATTGACACATAGGAATTAATTTGGATATCGATTAAAATGAGAAAACGTGTCAGTTAATTAATTGGAAATCAGTTAAGTGTTTTAAAAAGTGTATCAATTAATCAAAGAATATGCCCTTGTTACAATAGCTAATCATGTAAATTAATTAGCTAGAAGAAAACGCCAGCTATGGTATTATTTGTTTCCAAGTTAAAAAGAAAAAAAAGGATTGAAATGCGTACAAAAATCAAACTGAGTAATTAAGTTTATGATGAAGGTGAGTTAATAAGAATAAATTAAAAAGTATAACTATTTTATACAATCATTTAATAGAGGTATTAATTGACGTGTTCAAATAGGTAAGAAATTATAACATATAAGAATCAATTAATATTGGATATATACATATACATATACATATACTTCGCAATAACCGCGGGAAGGATATAGGGAAGAGTGCAGAGACTGCCCTCTGCACGAAAAGTTTGGAAGCATAGCAGCTAAAGAAAGCCCCTCCTCTTCGATATACCAGTGACCCTTTCAATGAATTAGACCCCAGGGACAAAGAGGAGGAGGCCACCGCCGAGCCTGCAGAGGCTATGGAATTTGTATCTGTGGACAAACATGACTCGAGTAGACTATTGAAAGTTGGGTCCCAACTAAAAGCAGAATTGAAGGAACAACTCATTGATTTTCTACGCCACAACTTGGATGTATTTGCATGGTCACACGCTGACATGACTGGAATCTCCCCTAACATAGCATGCCACGTACTAAACATCGATCCTACCAAGGCACCAGTAAAGCAGAAAAAGAGAAGTATGGGGGCAGAATGATTAGCAGCCCTCGATGAAGAAGTAAAGAACCTACTTGCCAATGACTTCATACGAGAAGCCATCTACCCAGAATGGATCGCTAATCCGGTACTAGTAAAGAAGGCTAATGGGAAGTGGCGAACATGCATTGACTTCTCCAACTTGAATGACGCCTGCCCGAAGGATTGCTTCCCACTTCCCCGAATCGATCAGCTTGTGGACAGCACAGCCGGGCACGAACTCTTATCTTTTATGGACGCATACTCAGGATATAACCAAATTCCTATGCATGCTCCCGATCAAGACCACACTAGTTTCATCACTGACCGGGGATTGTACTGCTACAAAGTAATGCCTTTTGGACTTAAAAACGCAGGAGCCACCTATCAGCGCCTCATCAACAAGATGTTTGCGGGACAAATAGGAAAACTATGGAAGTTTATGTGGATGACATGCTGGTAAAGTCGAGGAAAGCCGACGATCACGTAAGCCACCTGGGCGAGATGTTTCAAGTACTTCGCCAATATGGAATGAAGCTGAATCCTCTAAAGTGCTCTTTTGGAGTATCATCGGGAAAGTTCTTGGGATTCATCGTCCATGCCAAAGGAATTGAAGCAAACCCTGAACAAGTCCAAGCTCTGAAAGATATCAGGATACCTTCTACCCGAAAAGAAATGCAAAGCCTAAATGGGAAGGTGGCCGCCCTAAGCAGATTCATCTCTAAAGCAACTGACAAATGCATCCCCTTCTTCGAAGCTCTAAAGAAAGACAAAGGAAAATTCGAATGGACTGACGAATGCTTAACAACCTTCCTTAACTTAATCGAACACCTCCAGAGACCACCAGTACTCTCAACTCCGAACAAAGGCGAAGAGCTATACCTATACCTTGTTGTGTCATCTCATGCTCTAAGCGCCGCCTTGGTGAGAGAAGACAAACGCACGCAGCGGAGCAAGAGGTTTACAGGGGCGGAAGCCAGATATCCTAAACTTGAGAAACTAGCGTACTATTTACTAATCACGTCACGGAAACTGCGTCACTATTTCCAATCTCATTCCATCAGAGTTTTGACCGACTAACCACTAAGGCAGGTACTCCATCGTCCCGACACTTCTGGGCGACTACTTAAATGGTGCATTGAACTAAGTCAATATGATATCACCTACCATCCTCGCACCGCCATCAAGGGACAAGCCATGGCCGATTTCATTGCCGAATTCACTACCAACGAAGGTAAGGAGCAATCGGAAATAGCAGAAGACATCAAGTGGAATCTGTTTGTGGATGGTGCGTCAAACGAACAAGGCTCGGGGGCAAGTGTGGTAATAATCACTCCTAGGAGAAATAAGCTACACTATGCTCTAAGGTTGGAATTCGCTGCCACCAACAACGATGAAGAGTATGAACTAGTGATAGCTAGATTAGAACTTGCCTTAGAAATTAGAGCCAATTCTTTGTGTCTTCATAGTGATTCTCAACTTATTGTAAATCAAATACTAGGAGAATTTCAGGCTCGAGAAGAACGACTCATAGCATATCTAAAGAAGACCAAGTTGCTTCTCGATCAATTGGATCGCTATTTAATCAAACACATCCCTCAGGAAGAGAACCAAGAGGCCGACGAATTGGCAAAGCAAGCTAGCATGAGAGACGACACTATTTCCGGAGCAGTGGCCATCTCAAAGCAACTGACCCCAAGTTTCGAGCAGGTGAATCTGATAGCTACAATCAAAGAGGAAACTTGGATGACTCCCATCCAAATATACTTACAAGACGGCACACTGCCCAACAAGCGTAACGAAGTCAAGAAAATCTTGAGGAGAGCTTCCCGCTACACAATACAAGAAGGCACCCTTTATCGACGCGGCTTCTCTAACCCCTTATTAAGGTGTGTCGTTGAAAGGGAAGCAAAGGAAATCTTATCCAGCATCCATCAAGGAAGCTGCGGAGATCACACTGGGGGGCAGGCTCTGGCAAAGAAAATACTCCGATATGGATACTTCTCGCCCACCTTAAACAAAGACGCCTTAGATTTCATCAAAAAATGTGACAAATGTCAGAAATTTGCGAAGATTCCGCGGCTACCCACAACTGAGATTACCCAAATGACCAGCCCTTGGCCCTTTGCAGTATGGGGAATTGACCTGATTGGCGAACTGCCAATGGGCCGAGGCGGAGCCAAATATGCTATAGTGGCAGTCGATTATTTCACCAAATGGGTGGAAGCAGAACCCCTAAATAAAGTATCTTCAGCAAAAGTTATTAACTTCTTGATCAAAAATGTTCTATGCAGGTACGGGGTCCCGCTTAAAATCATATCGGACAACGGACTTCAGTTTGACAGCAAGGAGTTCGCCAACTGGTGCCAAGAGCACGGGATTCACAAAAGCTTCTCATCTGTAGCTTATCCCCAGGCAAACGGACAAGTCGAAGCTGTCAACAAAATTCTCAAAACTCTAATCAAAAAGAAACTTGAAAAGTCAAAAGGCGCTTGGGTGGATGAACTTCCGACGGCACTTTGGGACTATCGCACATCTTTCAGAACATCAACGGGGCATACTCCTTTCTCTTTGGCATACGGATCAGAGGCTATGCTCCCAGTTGAAACTATAGTGCCTTCCCACCGTAGAATCCACTATAACCCAGAAGAGAACGAGGAACTCCTTCACATGTCTTTGGATCTAATTGAGGAAAGAAGAAATGATGCGGCCCTCAAAGCAGCAGCTCACAAGCAAAAAGTGGCAGCGCAATACAACTCCAAAGTCAAGCATCGTAGCTTACAAGAGGGGGATCTTGTCCTCAAGCGAATCTTCCCGCGCCCCAGAGCACTAGATCCAATCTGGGATGGACCATATGTAATTCATAAAGATCTCCACAACGGAGCTTATATTTTGTCAACAGTGGACGGAGAGGTGTTCCAGAGGGCATGGAACATCCAACACCTTCGTCGATACTTTTCTTAACTTGTACTGCCCATATGAAGTGAATTAACAAAGAGAATCAGTGGACGTAGGCATTTTCGTGCCGAACCACTTTAAAAACTTGTCTCTTTTTTAACTTGTTCCTTTGTGTCTTGGCTACTTGTTAACTTTATCCTTTTCTGTTGAACAAAATCCTATGCATATAGCATTTCCATTCAAGGCACTCCACAGCACGACTTCACCTGGACAAGACCTAACATGTACTATGCGAATCTATGCCCTCTCCAATGAGACACTTTTGCTCCGGCATCCCTCTGCTGCGGGTTAACTCATTGCTTGCGACGGCCCTTAAAGCCAACTGTAATGAGCCGATTATAAGCCACCGAGAAGGCCGACTATAGCCGAGGCAGCTCATTACGGCGTTCGGCTCGCCGGCAGCCGTGAACCTACTTTAAGCCCCAACATAAGGTTTGGCCAGCCAGTGGTAGTTCAAGGTTGACGATCGGCACCCACGCTAGCCGGCCATAGTAAATCGAATAATACCTACCATTATGGGCCATAATGGCCCGGGTAGTTACTGTGCGCGATCTCGGCTCCGATGTGTCTAAAGTACGGCTGTGGTAAAAAAAGATAAACTGCCCGCGGAGGTGTAAGATGGGTGAAAAATGTCTCCAAGACCCATAGCTAGGGAAAGTGACTGCAAAACCCGTTTGCCACGAACTTAAGCACATCGAAGGCCTTCCGTGATTGGAAGTTTTACTATTTCTTATATTTCTACTTTATTTAAAATCTTTCCTCCTATCCTCTATAATAATCCCTAAAGTACAGGACACAAGATAGGAGACGCTCACTAAGAACTCACAATTGGATGACGAGTCAATCAACTGCATTCCATGCTCACTCATATAAGACATTCAAAGCAACCGTCTACAACTAAAACATGAAGGGCGGTACTTTCTTCTTTTGTGTATAAATACGTAGCTATAATTTATTCGCACATCACATTAAACATTGCAAGGTAAGAAATTACATGTTAAGCCAGAATTTGGCATCAAACACGATCGAATCACAGGCATATGCACAGCTATACTTCTTATGCAACACATCAAAATAACGAAAGCATTCAAATACAACAGAATCAGCCTAAGTTAAAAATTACACGCCACGAATAAAGTCGTTTGTTACAAGTAACATAATTACAGCCTAAAAGTTATGTTGCTGATTTGAGACTAACATAGACAGCAATGTCAAGTAAACAAAAAATATCCAGGTCAAGTCATGGAGTCGGCTGCATCGGAGCTGCACCCTTGTCCTGCTGGCTCTCCGGGATCTCTTTAACTATGGAGTGGGAACTCTCAGCATGTCGACTAGAAGAAGTTGGTGCTCCGGAGGTCCCGCCTGTCCGATCAAGGAAAGAATTCATAATAATAAGCAACCAAGTTACGGAAAGCTAAAAGGGAAGACTTACCAGCATCTGCTCCTTGATCATCATCCTCTAACTGCACACCTACCTCCTCAGCAGTAAGCAGCCGCATACCCTCCTTCACCGCCGCTTTCTCCTCCTTGGAGAATTGAGTCGTAACCACGTCCATTCTAAAGGCCACGCCACCCTCCTTATCTGCATCGGCCTTAGCCTCCTCCAAGGCCCTGAGATAAATCCTGGCCATGACTCGGGGGTAATCATCCATCCAAGATAAGTTACCCTGTTTCCAAGTGCGAAAGTATATATCCTGAAGCATCTCATTCATTATCCCCTCATTCTCCTCGAACTCCCTTATTCGGTCCTCTGAAGCCAACAGCTTTGCAATAGCAGCATCCATCTTCGATTGGTATCGCGAGTAGTCAGCCTGAAAGGATTTCCTCATCGCCTCCATCTCCTCCTTCAGCTTGGTTTGAGCAAGCTCCGCGGCCTCAAGTTTCTCGGATAACTCATGTACCCGCTCGAGATCCGCTTGCCGAACCTCATCCACCGTTGCAATAGCCATATCAATCCGTTCCTTACAAACGGCCTCCATTTTCCGTAACTCTGCTCTGCTGGCCTCTTCCATGGTCTTCTTTAATTGCCTAGAGGCGGCCTCATATTGAGAGATCTGGATGGCCTGATCAGCGAGTTGTTTGGCCTGGTCGGAAACCATTAACCGCAGTCGAATGTTAGCACTGCCGATTTCTTCTCCGGCCTTGACCAGTCGAGCATGATGCCCCATCAGCTTCCTGGTTTCCTCAGCAACCCGGTCAATGTTTGCCTTAGCTTTATCCCCCAAAGTTACAACCCGATTGCTAAGAAAATCAAGGTCTAGGGACTTACCTTCATCTAGTACTCTTAACATAGGATTGCGAGGGAGAAGGTGCTCACTGGTAGCCTCATCAAAGGTAATATCATGAGAACCAGGATCCAGATCCGGATGACCCGCAAACGGGTTACGAGCCAAGCCGGGATGATCTATCGGGGTAACGGTAGGATTTTTAGATGGGTGCGGAGAAGGTATAAACTCAGTATTCTCCTCCGTGGTATCCTGAAGAGGCTGAGTTGGGGGCTGAGGACCAGGTGAAGTTTCAAACAAGGAGCGACTCCTCTTCTTCCTTTGGATATCCTCTTCGATAACTCCAAGAAGAGGACGGTAGCCGACTACATCTCCAGGACGGTTAGCCGGAGGCTTTGGTTTAGTAGAAGCCTTGAGGAGTTTGTACTGTTCAAGACGGTGCCGAACATCTAACATCTTGGCTACCTTACCCGCTCCTGTAATAAAAGCCAAGTGTTACAAGCATACGTTGAGCTATAATTCAAGTAATACATCAAGTTAAGAAGGGTAAAAAGACGCATTTGTTATAAAAACCCTGGGGAGGAGTAGGATATTGCAATAAGTCCTGAATCTCATTCCAGGACGGGAGCGGGCCGTAAAATATTTCTAAATCCTTATCATAAATGGAGTCAGCGGGAGTCAAAAAGTCACCTTGATTCATAGGAGTCGCCATAGCTGAAGCGCTCTTAGAAGATGAATCAGCACCGATCTCGGCCTTGTCAGCCTTCTTAGACTTCTCCACCAAAGCTGATCCTTCCTCCGACCCTTCAAAAGCAAAGAGGAAAGCACCATCTGTCCACTCCTGGATCACACCTGCCTGCTCAGAAGACAAAGCCCCAGTTCCACCACCGCTCTGTCCGTCACCACCATCATCGCTATGACCATCACCATCACCTTCTCCACCGCTTCCAGTCTCCGCCTCACCTCCTTCACCCTCGCCTCTCTCCTCCTCCACATCTTCCTCCTCCGGAACATCGGGACATGTGCTAGGGGAAGGTCCATCGGACTTCTTAAGTTTCTTCCCCCCGGAAATTGGATGCTTAGAGAAGGGTTCCTTTTACTGCTCTTCGCCGTAGCCCCTCCTTTAGCTTTGGCGGCCCTCTCCTCAGCTGTGTCTCTCTGCTTGACCACAGACTGGCGTGGCAGAATCAGTTTGAGCCCCAGAAGAGTAGCGTTCCTGATCAAATAAGAAGCCGCCCTCTCCCTTTCCGGGATGGCTTCTATTTTCGCAGCCATCTGAACTAGATGATCGTTCTTTACAACTGCAAAACCACATGTCGTTAGCAAGAAATGAAGCACGTAAGAAGAAGCATCGCAGTCGGAATGGAAATGATAAATGAGATTCAACTTACAGCCAGAGGTGAAACGGCAGAAAGAAATGGAGTCGTCTTTGACAAAGAACTATTCCTTCTTGAACATGCTGAATTTTGAATATAAATCCAGGACTGGCTTGAAGGACACGGACGACTCTAAGCTAATGTACGGAGACCCCTTCTTGTAGCCTCTCAAGTTGTATAGATACCGGATTTCCCGGTTGGAAGGAGGACACCCGTATCTCCTTTGGAAGATAATGAATAGACTCACCAAGATCGCATAGGAGTTGGGCTGAAGCTGGAAAGGAGCCACCTTCAAGTATGTAATGAAGCTGATTATCCAAGCATTGATAGGTGGGATGGCACCACACATGTAGTGATACATACTATAAGCAAAATATCCTTCAGGGGGGTTATACGGCATCACTCCTTCCCCCGACAACAACATATGCGCTCTGTCGATCCCAAAAGAGCGAGAAATAACATCAAGCTGCTCAACTTTGAGGGAGCTGGGAAAGTAATCAGGCGGTGAGTTCAGGAGCTCTTGAGGATCGTACCCGTCTACTAGCGATCTCGGGGTTGGTCCCTGTCGTTCTGGTGCTGCCTGAACTGGGGCACTATGGAGGACTCTCCTCGGTCCTTGGACTTCTTTTTGTCAGAATGAGTTTCTACTTTATGAGACATTATCTGCAACACGAGAAAACACATTGTTAGAACAAGGGATGTAGAGATATAAACAAGCAAGTGTATGCAGTCTGGAATTTCACTTGTAATTCAAAACATAAAAGCTTCACTCGGTAGTTCAAATCTTGGAGTTCATTCGGCACTCATACTCCCTAAGTGTCGTTCGGTAATTCAAGTCTTGGAGTTCATTCGGCACTCATGCTCCCTAAGTGTCGTTCGGTAATTCAAGTCTTGGAGTTGATTCGGCACTCATGCTCCCTAAGTGTCGTTCGGTAGTTCAAGTCTTCGAGTTCATTCGGTACTCATACTTCCTAAGTGTCGTTCGGTAATTCGAGTCTTCGAGTTCATTCGGCACTCATACTTCCTAAGTGTCGTTCGGTAATTCGATTCTTCGAGTTCATTCGGCACTCGTACTCCCTAAGTGTCGTTCGGTAATTCGAGTCTTCGAGTTCATTCGACACTCATACTCCACGGATTCATTCGGTAGTTCAAAACATAAAAGTCATTCGGAAATTACCTGGACCGGTGGTCAAATGTGATTCAGCGGTATGATTGATTCGGTAGGAAAGAATCTGGTTCGACTATTTCAGTTAGTAAGGAATAACGAAAGAGTATGGCCCATACTTATAAGCAAATAGAAACGACCGGACCAACTGGTTCGGCGCTCGGGACTGAATGAGAGTGTCCATGTCGAAAGGCCTAAAACAAAGCACGACATATGCTGGCATATGCCCCACTTTGGGGGGCAAATGTTGGGTGCGTTTCCACCACCACCGAGCCAGAAAGAAGAAAGCATCACTATCGAACCAGAAGCCACTCCACCTGCTACCGAACCATAAGCCACTCCATCACTACCGAACCAGAAACCACTCCACCTGCTACCGAACCAGAAGCCACTCCATCACTACCGAACCAGAAGCCACTCCACCTGCTACCGAACCAGAAGCCACTCCACCGAACCTACCGGACCAAAGTCCCACCGAACCTACCGGACTAAAGTGCTACCGGACCAAGGTCTCATCTCCAACCATCTACCACCGGACCAAAGCACTACCGAACCAAGGCGTTGCCGAACCAACGTTGCCAGGCCAGATTGCATCAGCCCAGGCCCACCAGCAGCTATATACATCCAGAACCCCTGCTCCCAGCCTCACTCTATAAATAGAGGGGTAGGGGTACAACACTGGCGGACAAAAAGTTTGAGAGCTCAAGCACGGATAGAACTTTCCAACAACTTTCATATACTTGTATCAATGCTTTGTACTTGTAATCTGAACAGTAAAAGAGAATAACATATAAAGTGGACGTAGGCACATTCTGGCCAAACCACTATAAACCTGTGTGTCTTTTACAGTTTAGTCCTTGCTTTTTATATATTTGCCTAAACCACCCAGATCACTAAAAACAACATAAAATCAACTAAATCATACGACTTGGAGGTGTTTGCCCATTTTTTGTGCAAACAAGATGGTTTTAACTCGATCAAAATAAAGAGTTTAGAATTATGAAATCTTTGTAAAGAATTAATTGAAATGATTTTGGGAATATTTCCCTAAGTATAAAAGAAATAATTTCGAATTATTCAAATTAAAAAGGGTTTAAGTAATCAAAGGTTTTGATAAGAGAGGTTTAACATTTCCATATTTACCGAAAAGGATTATTTGGAAATATATATCTCTAAAAGAGATCTTGGTAAAAAGAACTTAATCAATTAAAGAATGATTCCCTATTCACAAAACCTCTTCTTATCAATGATTGGATTCGAAGGAATCAAGGTCGACCTTTGGAAATCCCTATTCGAAAACCACTTCGAACCAATGTATGCCTTCGAAAAATAAAGACCTGATAGAGGAAATGAAGAATGAAGACCAGGGATTTTCGAGATGAAAGGACTGCTTGTTGATAATTCTGGTTAGCTATCAAATACTTAAGTAGTAGTCGTCCCTTCATTTCTTAAGTTCTTTGGGTTGCAAGGACTTCTCGCTACTAATGGTAGTAGGAGAGTGCTTTCGGTTTCGTTCAATCCCAGAACGAACTTGTATGGATGGATGTCTGACATTGAATTCTTGAGATTTCATTATTGACTTTTATGAACATACATCTGCTTTGTGGCGGAGAAGGAAACTTCTCTTAGCTTAACACTCTTCTTTGAGACATATGAGCTTGGAGGTTGTATGTTTGTCGAAGTCAATAGGGATCGAAGGAATTGTAGTGTGGCACTCAAAGGAAGATGATGTGCTATGTGAAAGGTAATCGTTACCTCAAGCCTCACACCTGGAAATGATCGAAACAGGGTAGATGCGGCAAGGCTATGTGGTTCGCAACCATTAGGGTACGATCATTCCCTTTTAGATATATTTCTACCCGCTATGACATTCGGGTTTAAATTAATGTGGATGTATGCTACGAGGATCCTCGGATAGGTCGGTAATGACCGGGGTGATGACATTTTCGGTCCTATCTAAGGAAAGGTAGGCCGGTCTTGTGTCGGTAGAGGTGCAGATGTTCTGTTGACCTCGATACATTCCTCTAGAGATGTACTACCAGAAGGTAGTCTCGTCATCTGGTCATTTGTATAGAATCCATTCTCCAATAAGTGCCTGCCATTTTGTTTATAGAGCCTAGTATGCTAGAATTTAATAATAGTAACAATTTCGGCTAAGATTAATAAGTTTACTTGCAAATGTTTTCAAAGATATGTCATTAAAAATAATATTAAGTATTTTGACACAGAACATTTTGGTGATCATAAGGTAAAAACCCGTTCCGTGTTTATGTGCGGCGTGGTCTTATGAGATATCTTTTGTTTTCAAAACGCGTATTTTGAGTTTTCACACCAGTTCCATGACTGACCAGAAGTTTATTTCCCTTTTCCTTAAACTCTGGGTGCCCTAATTTTCCCCAGGTAGCCTAGTAGTCAGGTTTAGCTTAGAAGAAGCTGGATGGAGCTCGAAGCAAGGCGTCTGAAGATTTTTATCTAGTTCCACCACATTTTTTACTATAGTATACCGCATTTGTAAGGATAGGGTTTATAACTGTCCATGTTTAATTCTGATAAATGTATTTAATTTCTGCTGTAAAGGTTTTATGTTGAAATAACATATGTAAGATTCTATTCTGTCTTTATTTTTCTTGCTTACCCTTAATGATCCGCTTCTCCGACACTTGGATCTACGGCACGTGAATACCAAGGATGTATTAGTGTCGATTTTTGGGAATTAAAGAAACGGGTCGTCACAGTTTGTCTGATCACCCTATGGAAAATTATAATCCACCTTATTTTTCTTTTTAAAATATCGAACATCTATTGTTTCTAACATTTAGAAAACATTTTCATTGGTTTATCTCTTAAATCGGAGTACATAAAAGAAACCTAATTTATACAAACCATCATATATATAACAATGCTTCAAGTGTATAAGGTTTCCGTCCTTCTTTCCAAAAATGGTTAACCCAAATTTATCTTTCAATACAATATCCAATTCCAATATAGAAACACTTTAGCTATATATTAAATAAAAAGGAGTCTTTGCAGCTATTATCAATATAAAAATAGCATTCAAACTTTAACTGGGGAGGTTTGCTCTAAGTTTGGAAAATCTTTTTTTCATGTTCCTTTTTTGGCCTTATCCCATCCCACTTTGATTACAAGTGTCTCATGGTATTAATCTTCTTTACTCACCCTTATATATATAATTTACCTACTACTGCTAGTTAGTATAGGAATCCTTTACTAGTGTTTCTTTATGGGGTAAATCATAATAACTGTGAAGAGTTTATTTTTCAGCTCAACTATTATAACCTTAAATTTACTCTAACCCATAGTTATTTGCTTATATAAGGAATAAGCTAACAACTACCTCATGAGTCAAAATGCATAAGGTGTTGTATATTAGTGAATATTCATACTAGAAAATTTACAAACATGCTCCCTTGATTGGATTAGGCTCATCTTGTCTCCTCGCTTACAGATAGCGTAGGAACAATATGGGGTATTCATGCTTGGAATTTTTACTGCCTCCTCTAAGCCATTCCCATTAAAATTACTCATTCTCACTATTTGTGATTAGGAATTATTTTCAGCTTTCTCATAGATGGTGCCAGTAAGAATAAGCAATAGCATTCTCTCTTGTTATACTTTTATATATGTAAAATCTTTGGAAAGTTTTTATCTATACATACATACATACATACATATATATATGCCTTTTAGAAATCCATTTCGAAAAACTTTTTGAAATTTAATTTAAAAATATTTTTAAATACTTTCTCTCAATACGCACCTAATCCTTAAGAAATCTTAAACCTAGGTTCTAGTACCAACTGTGGCAACCTGCACCCCCAATACGTCGATCCAAAACCTAAGATTGAGTTCGGACTCGCATTGATATCGAAAAGTACGAGCTGTCGGGGTTTTTTTAACATTATAGAGACTAAGAATATAAGAGTGAAGTCTAAGGCATTCTACACTTTCAGATCTCACAACAGAAAGAATAAAAATATAAGTACTAAAAATAGATTATTGAAAAAAACAATCTCCAACATACTAAATTCATATACACTGTTTTCAAAGTACAATATATGTTTGATGTATATTTAATACAATAAATAACTACAAGAGGGGCGATGAGGAATAGTGGAACTCCAACGTTTAGCTTCTTTCTCCACGCTTTGTGCCAAACCAACTACTATCCTGTTATCTTGTGGTGGGGGAAAAAGAAAGGAAATTGGTGGGTCAGACAAAATTTTGGTGAATGAGTATATCATTAATATATTGTGATCACATGCAGTTGACTTTAGTAGTACTCTATGTGTCCTAGAATGTCCTACAAGTGTTCGTGAATTACTTATCTCATTTGCCTAAAGGGTTTAGTTAAATATACACCTACATTAACTATTTGTGTAGGCTCATACTAAGGGTTGAACAACTGATAGAACCTCAACATAACTAATGGTTGGCTAATAGCTAGTGAAGCTATTCCACATAGGATTACCCTTCCATTTCCCATATTACGACTACATGTAACTATTCCAACGTATGTTTCCCTATAGTCTCTAGCATGGGACTAAATTTCCCACAACTACGACTACATGTAACCAAGTTTACACATTAAGGGAAAGCCCGCAATACAGACTCGTCGAAGTGTCTCATCGTCTTCATCCATGTCTACCTCCCAATAGTAACATAATGCCTTTTATTGCATACATCAGGATCCAACAACAACACAACATCACTCCACGTTATCCATAAATACGAAGAGACCTTTATTGTGTCAGGCCATACAATTCATCGGGCATTATTATCAGTGTTGCGCTTCCACCATGGAACCTCTTGTGAGTGCAATTTGCGACAGAATCTCCCCCAGCCGAATGCCAACCCCTACTGGATAAATAGCATTTACCTAGCCCCGCAACGTCCTGGTGCCGCCTCATGGGGAACTAGCTTCCCTACTTCTAACATCCATATATACATATAGTGTATGTGTGTATATATAAACTACTAACTATTTTATTTATAACATGATTTTGGCCGAGGTTCATATAGCGTGGAATATGCCAACCTGTCGACCGCCTACTTCTACAGCGGTCGACTGATCGATATTGTTTAATTAGCGTTATCTGTATATTATATTAACTATCGTTGTTCTTGGGTTGCTTATAGTAAACCCTAATTACCAATTTATAGTAAACCAATCTTTATCATTTTATATTTGTTCAAAATCCATATCTAATAAATTTACTTAACCTAGGTCTAACATAATCAGGTTACATCAATTCATTAATTGCTTAGATTTATCAATTTTACTAATTTAGAGGTTAATATTTACCAGGTCTAGATTAGAGAAGGGAATCATATTCATATTTCAACTATTAATTTCCAATTTTCATTAAATAATGTTTTTAATTATTTAATTATTAGTTAATCACGTTCGTTCCCAAATTCCCATTACAGTAGCTTATAATTTCATCTTTCAAAAATTACAGTGATCCCAAATTTGCAATTATCAAATCTTCCTATTCAAATTCAATTTTCAAATTTACAATAAAAACAGTTTAACCTTAGATTACTATTAACATCACAGGCTATGTCAATTCTTTGTTTATAGATTTATGTTAATAGATCTAGATTAGATAAGGGGTATATCCTGTATATCCAATTTAATTATATAATACTTCCAATTTTATTTCAAACAACCTAGATCAATAAGGTATACTAAAATTAACTGTATGTAAATCATCTTATTAACAATATACCCACTCACCTCTAATCCAAGTTACCTCCTACGAACCACGCTTGGGATCTTCTCCGTTTGCTAGATCTCAGCTTGATTTGATTTCTTTAATCCCTCTATTTTTGTTTTTATATTATTTTTGAAGAAGATTATGATTGGAGGATAAGGTTTGAATTTGACAGAATTTGGACGTTCTGACCAAAATTTTGTGAATAAAGGTTTTCATTAAGGTTGTATTTATAAGGGGTTTAAACTAATATGGACCGTTGATCGACTCTAGAGAAATATTTATTTAAATCATGATCGCTAATCGTATGATTTGTTGCCAAGAAAAATATACAATAAAATCTAGGCCATTGGCCACGCAAAACTCTTGCCAATATAAATCAAACGGTCGACAGCTTACGGTCGACCGGTTCCAATCGATTTGTCAACCGATAAGTTTCCTTATTTATTAATATTTATTTTCCATTTTCTTTATTTAATTAATTTCGACTATGAATTTTCAAACGTTCTTAAATTTTCCATTTAGCTTCGATTTCAAAAAATCTAAAAATTATCCGAAAATCGATATGAATGTAACGGTGCAAATTTCGTAGACATACTCAAACGTTTACGAAAATTCCATTTTTTCCTTTGTTATATTTAGATTTATTTCTTTTATTAAAATTTTGCTCAAATTTGCTATATTATATTCTCCCTCACCTAAAAGGATTTCGTCTCCGAAATCTCCAAAGATGGAAAAATGTAACTCATATGTACAAAAATCAATAACTACAACTATCTACTTATCCATCAACCAATGGCAACCATTGTCCTTTTTCATCTAGCCTTTTGAACAGCCATACTTGGATAGATTGGACGGATCGAACTTGAAGTTATCAAGGCAGGAAGCCTAGAGAGATAGCCTAAAAGTCTAGGAACCAAATACAAACAAAGTCACAAGGCCAATATGAGATCAACTCAAAGCAAGACAAAACATAGAATCACTCAAGTGATGGCTCGGTATCGACCCCACCTTATGGGTCGGTACCGACCCCTATTTTCTTGCCTTATGAAGTGCAACTTCATCCTACTAGTCCTACTTAATGCTAATAGCTTGTTCCCAATGTCGTTTTGTTGGTTCAATGCGATTCTCTATCGATCTCTACAAACACTTAAAGCTCAAATCTTGCGGAAAAATGAAACATTTCAAACTCAAACTTAAATTAGAGAATCGAAATAGCAAAATCCAAAAGCATTAGGAAGAAATTAAATCATCAAAGCAATGCAAAGGAATAGAGCTATGGAAATAAAAAAAACAACAAGAGGGGAAAAATAAGAGGAACAAACTTGGGTAATATGGCAACTACCTAGAGCACTATGTGCTCCAGGCCATAGTCAGTCGACTGGGGATGAATCCACAGTCGATTGGATGAGCCTTCCTTGATATTCCTAGGTCTCATCCAGTCGACTGGGAGAGAAATTCCAGTCGACTGGATGCGAGAGTTGGAGCAGCATGCACTAGGTTTCGCTCTCTAGTTTTTCTCAACCGTTCCGGCATGACTTTCATCACTTCTAGCAAATGAAATTTTGATGATTAACTACCATATGCTAGCATGCAATTGAAGGCACACATTCATTCATAAGCATAGCAAAGTAAATGAAAAATTAATCAAGTCACAGAAGCTGTTAACTAACAATGAATTTCTAAAATGAGACATGCAAAATCAACAAGTAGTCACCCCATTTCTCCATGAACAGTAACACAACAAGAGTTTATTAAATCGATACAAGAGGTGAGTTAAAAATCACCTGAAATCCAATGCTTTGCGACAAGGAGAAAGTGAATTAGATGTTGTTTGTTTCAGCTCTTAGCTCTCACAAGACATGCAAGGAGGAGATAAGTACAAATGGACTTAATGAGCTAAAATCATTGGTTAAATGATTGAAACAGAGATTATTAATTTGAGAACAAATACCTAAAATAATATCCATAAGATTTTTAGTAATTTTTCTCTTCAAATTGATAGAGAAAACTAGGAATTTTGCTAGCTAGGGTTTTTGAGAAGAAGAAGAGGAAGATGATCAGTTTTTGATTTCTGGGAATATGAAGGCCGATCCACATACAGTTCATTTATTGGATTACAATATCTTTCTAAAGTGGATTTTTGGGCCAAAAGCCATATTCAATAGGTTATGAAATACATATAATTTCTATTAAGTTGTGAAGCTTATTGCTCAATCTTTGACCATTCATTTATGAAACAAAATACCATTTCAACCATCTCATTACATTTACAATAATTTAGTTAAGAACTTATTAATTCAAATTTTCCTACTAAGAACTTATTTTCAATGCTTTTTAATTAATTATAGTAAATATCATTTTATGGCCAAATTTAAATTTAATAAAAGCTATAAACCCCATACCCTAACTTAAATTTCATTCAATCACTATAACAACAAATATAAATTCATTTATCATTAGACTCAAGCTATTAATGCCCAGTTAATCTAATTAACACAAATTAATTTGCTATGTTTAGATTGTAATGAATTCAATTTATTCATATCTACTTTTTAATAGCATATATATATATATATATATATATATATATATATATATATATAAGTTCCCAAAACAATAAAACACTCTTAGCTTATTTTATTACATTCGTTTGTAATAAATGAAATTAATTCATATTCAAATCTTAACAAAAGAAATTATCATGTTGGTAAATTTCCTTTTTTCCATTCATTAAAATAAATAGCAACTTATATTACCAAAAATTTAATTTTAATGAAATTTGTAGTCTCATGTTTCAAAATTAATTCACACTTAAATTTATTACAATACTCTCCAATTGTGCTAAAATAAGTTATTATTAAATCTTGTTCATAATTAAACAAGTATGGCAATCACCATTCTAATTTATACTTCAAAATAATCTTAGCATTCATTTAGTCTGCATTATCTAAAATCACTCTCTAATTCTAATTAGAATAGTAATTTATTTTTGTAACGACCCGCAAATTTATCAATTTGATAAATTATATCTATTTTAAAATATTCAAATATAAGATTTTTTAACATAGATTATGATATTTTGAATAGTAAATAATAATGGTAATCTTATTTTAAAAAAGTATTTACGAAAATATTTCCTTTGGAAATTTATCGATATAATGGCCGAAAACCGTTTTATCAATAAACAACTAAAAAATCGTAAAACATCACGCATGGAGCTGGATACATACACTTATTTTTATAATTAAACAGGAATATGAAATAAAATTATTTATTTTATTTTTGGAAAATTAAATGTATTTATGACATCATTAGTGATGTCGTTATATTTAATAATTGATTTATTGAGATTTAATAATTATTTTAATTATTCAAATAATTGTTTTTAAATAATAATAATTCATTTTAAATAGTTATAAAGTGATAAAAATAATTTATAATAATTTTATGAAGATATATGTTGAATTGAAAAATACAAGGAAATTGATATCGCTTTATCGATATAATAGCAGTTTGTGTAAATAATTGTTAATATTAATTTAAATGGTTTTATAAATAAAATAAGATTATTTTAATTAATTAATAATGATGATAAATTTATTTTCAAATTTTGTTTACATTTATATGTATATTAAATAAAAAGTGAAAATGTGACTGGGAATCGGCTTCCCAATTTTCAATGGTTTAACAAATGAAAGTTGTTTCAAGTTGTTGCAAGGTTAAAAATGACACTAACACATATTTATATGCATGTATACATATCACATACTCACATGTACATACATATAACATATACATATACATATACATATACATATACATATATATATATATGTTAAAAATATCTAAGATATTTTTGTTTTCTTTATCCTTAAGCAAACTTAAGTCAACCTTCTTACACCTAAGTACATGCATCATGAGAGCACATGGGAGGGGGTCTTTTCGGCCATGTGATGAGAGAAGGAGGTGTAATGGTGATGTGAAGTATCATAAAAATATCATGATATTTTCCATATTCAAGCCTATAAATACCCTACCTCTCTCTCTTCTCTCTCACTTTCTCCTTTTCATTTATTTCTTTATTTCCTCTCTTCTTCTCCAAGCTTCCATTAATGGCTTCCAAGAAGAAAAAAACTCAAAAGAAAATAGTTCAGATCCACCTAAAAACTTAGATCCGACCATAGATCTACGCTTCTTGAAGTATTCCGGAGCCATCTAGTTAATCCCCATTGTCAACGAAGCTTGTCTACACCCATATACAGGTCATAGCCGAACTCAAAATGAAGGAGAGGAGTTTGAAAGCTAGTTTGTGTAGCGGAAGCTCCATCGGATCATCTGAAGAAGCTATAGAGAAGGAGGGAGCTAAGATGGTGAGATCTCGAGAAATAACTTTGATTCCTTACTTGATAATCATATGCAAGTTATAAATCTATTTGCAAGTTAGAAACATGTTAGTATAATTATATACAAGTATAATAAAGTTATTGACATGATTATACATAAATTTGAATGTTCGTTTGGATATTATATTGTTTGGAAACTTGGTCGACAATAACTTGGATGATCACTTGTGTGAATGAAAGATAAGTGATGAGAAAAATAGTATAATAATAGCTAAGTAATTAGCTGTAATGAATTCATGAAAATGAATGTATATGGAAGAGTTAGTCTCTTAATGATTCAGAAATGTTAAAAGAAAGAAAGGAAATCATTTTATAAGTTAAAAGGAATTTAATATGATTTTAAAATTATACATGAAGTTAAATATAATATTATAATAATATAATATAAAATATTGGAAAATAGTATTTTAAGCTGTAAAATGTAAAAATAATTGGTTATAATGTTTTATAATCAATTACAAATGATTTTGAGGTGTTTCGGACAAGTTCCGTAATAATTCACAAAACGGTCAAAATTGAGCACTTCCGTAATGCACTACTCGACCCGTAACTTCAAACGGAAATGTAGAATGCATTTCAAGTCGGAACAACTTGAAACCATAAATGTTTTGTCCGTAAAATCGATAGCTTTCATATGAATCTGAAAAATCAAGATTTCAATTTATAAATCTCAAGTTATGAGTAAATCGATTTTCGTAAAGGTCGCTCTATAGCGACTAAAGGTCAAAATTTTATAAGTGGTGTTTTATAACCCCGAAAAATATAAAATAAATTTCTATATTCATTTTTAATATAATAATGAAGTTTTGAAAGATAAAATTGAGTTTATATTTAGTAAAAAGTACAGTTTTGGAAATTGACTTGAAAATCACTATTCACTGGCCATTTGAAAATCTGATTTTGAAATAAAGAGATTGAATGAAGTTTTTCGACCCGAGTCTTTTGCAAATGTTTTCTTAATAATTAATGATAATTTTTAAGATTTATTTGGCAATTCTCTAAGGACTTAGAAAAATGGTCAAATTTTGGAGTCGAGTGAATTGTTTAATTAATAAACATTATTTGAAAATAAACTCAGAAGTGACATTAGACTTCGAGGTATGGAAATGGCTGTTATTTAAAGGATAAAGAATGTGATCGAACCAAGGTCTGAGAGGAATAGTTCCCCAACTTGGAAGGCCTCATTGTTTACTGATAAATAACTTAAGTTTGAAATCGAAGATTTAAGTTGCGAATGAGGTATTATCTCTGAATGAGAAGTAAAGTAAATAACAGAAAGAGGTATACGGTATACCTAAGTGTACTTCTTGTCCAGCCTGTGAGATCTGAGCAAGCAAACAAGGTAATTAACAAGATAGAGAAATCCATCTAACCTGGTTTATTTTGTAGACGAGGGGTGGAACGGATCGAAAGGTAGATCCCGATACTTGACAAAGATCAATTAAAAGTGTTGAAAGCAAAACGAAATGATTAGGAATTATTTTAATTCCTATACTTAAAATTAATTGTTTTGGGTTTACAGTAAACTATGTCTTAAATAACATTGTTTGACCCATTTTAAAAGTTATGATTTGAAAATGTTTTCCTAAATAAAAGGTGAAATGATTTGGAATTATTTCTTGATTCAAAAAGGTTTAATTAACCAAAAAGATATGATAAATGAGGCTTAATGATTCCATATACTATTAAGAAGATAAATGGAATAATTTAAAATAATATGTCTCTCTGAGATATTTATGAACACTACACCAAAATAGAGGATTCCCAACGAGTATAAGCGTCACCAAGAATTTTAGTAACACTTATATGTGTTGCTATAGGAGCGTGGGCATTTATTTGCAACGCTTATAAATGTTGAAAGATTTTTTTTCACCAACGCTTATAAATGTTGAAAGATTTTATAAGCATTGGGAAACAACAATATCTTCCAACGCTTATAAACGTTGAGAAACAATAGCAAACAAATAAACACTTATTAGTAATGTGAATGTTGAAAGATATAATGGTTTGAATATAAAAAAATATAATGTAGATTATATCTAATATGAAATATTATCTTAATTTAGTAAATTATAACCCAATCAATATCAATAAACAATATTCATAATCAATAATAAAACAGATTATCAATTAACAAAAGAGAAGTTCAATACATAATTAAGTTATCAATACATAATTTACCAATTCCATACTGATACTAATTGCAAATAAATGAAGACATTACAGGGAATTTAGAACTGCACATCCTACAACTGTACACGTACAATTTTGTATATTACATGCATTGTCTTATATCCTATGGTGACAAATATGATTGTGTTGAAGCTATTGGCTCTTTTGAATGCTGGCTTATCAAGAACCATGATCTCTAACTACCGGCTATTCGTTCTTTTAATCAAGTGCTTCCTTTCTTAGCTCTTACAAATTCTGTTATCCATCAATTCACATATTGTGTCCTATGGTGACATATTCTATAACTATACGCACAAATATTTCAGATAAATCAAACAGAGCTTGGAAGTTGGCTTATAAAAAGTTGTACGGTTTTCAATGTTTTGATCATGCTTAAGCAAACAAATGATGGTCACCGTTTTCATTTAGGTGACAAAGAATGACGATGAGCAGCAAGAATTGATGAATTATTAGTATGTTGTGATTTGTTAAACCTTTAGAGTGTAGCTTACTATGAAAAAGCATATTACACTTGTCCTAGCTCTTCGTTCTTTTGAGAATCAATAGTGTTTAAAATAGCATTATGCCAATATATATATATATATATATATATATATATAACCAATGAAAAAAAAATTCTACTTCAATTAATTACTAGCAACCTTAAATCGTTTTGAGAAATAATATAATACGAGTAAACATTTACATGGCTTATTAAAAATAAGTCTTTTTATGCCTCAACAGTGTTCATAGATGTAAATATGCTACAATTATATTTTAAACAGTAATTTATGCAAACATGTTTACTACATAATTGCTGCATTGAAGATCAAGGTAGTAAATTTTATTAGACTGTGCATGAATATTAGAATTCAGAGGGTTTGTGAATTCTGCTGTTTCATACTTAAGTTCAATCCATCTTATTATTCACAAAAATGAATATAATTAATATATTGAGATATAGAATATATGATTAGATATTATGATATATGATTAGGATATTATGCTATATTTAGAATATATGATTAGATGTTATGAGTGGTATGTAATATGGGATATATCTGCGGAAAATTTCCTGCTGTTTCTTATTAATATGATTAGATGTTATGAGTGGTATGTAATAATGGATATATCTTCGGAAGATTTCCTGTTGTTTCCGCAATTCTAGAGTTACCATAAGATAGAGTCTTGGGTATGTATTATAAATAAGGATGCTGGTGATTAATAAGAATTCAAGCTGAGTTTTACCAATTCTTCATGGTATCAGCGCAAAAGAACGATTTTTTTTCTTCAAGAATAATTTGCCATGGCTGATGGTGAAGATCAATTGTTCACAAGTGAGCAGTGGAAAGCTATTTCGGGCGTGATTGGTAATAGTAAAAATCCCTAAAATCGATTGAGTGGTAAGTTTGATGATGCTTCATGGATTATCGATACCGGAGCAACCCATCATGTTACAGGGCAACATTCGTGGTTATTCGAAACACAAAACCATGAGTGTTCTGTTGGTTTGCTAAATGGTGAAAAAGTGATTGCTACTTTGGTGGGATCCGTATGTGTGTCGGACAAAATTACTCTCACCGGAGTACTTTATGTTCCAAATTTGAGTTGCAATTTAATTTCTGTTTCCCAACTTAATGATGATTTACGAACTATTGTCCAATTTGATTCTCATATTTTTGCTATATAGAACCAAATGAAGGAGCTGATTGGAACGTGAGTTAGGAGAGATGGACTGTACTACTTTAGCAAACCGGAATTTGTGTCAACAATTGAAGCAACATCAAATTTGGAGTTGTGGCATCGTCGGCTCGGGCATCTTCCGAAAACGTAGTTAAGTTAATTCCTCGCGTCAAAAATAATAAAGATAGTTTAGATAAAGGGTGTGAAGTGTGTATGTGTGCTAAACATTCTAGAGACAAGTTTCCTTTAAGTGACAATAAAGCTTCTAGAATTTTTGAGAAAATACATTGTGATTTATGGGGTCCATATCAACACGTTTCGTCGTGTGGGGCCCGTTATTTTTTGACAATAGTTGATGATTTTTCGAGAGCAGTTTGGATTTATTTGTTGGTTGACAAATTAGAGGTGTTTCAAATGTTTATGTCCTTTGTTGCTATGTTGATAGGCAGTTTTCTCAAACAATTAAGGTCGTTCAAAGTGATAATGGAACTGAGTTTAATTGTTTGATTGATTATTTTAATGCAACTGGAATTTTGTTTCAAACTTCGTGTGTGGGTACTCCACAACAAAATGGGAGAGTTGAAAGGAAACATAAACATATTTTGAATGTGGGTAGGGCATTACGCTTTCAAGCAAACTTGCCTATTTATTTTTGGGGTGAATGTGTTCTTGCTGCCGCTCATTTAATTAATCGTACTCCCTCTTCCATGTTACAAAATAAAACACCTTATGAGATACTTTTTGGTAAACCGCCCTCTTTTGGTGTTATTCAATCCTTTGGGTGCTTGTGCTTTGCTCATAATCAAAAGACTAAGGGAGATAAATTTGCAAGTCGGAGTCGAAAGTGTATTTTTATGGGTTACCCATTCGGTAAGAAGGGGTGGAAATTATTATCTTGATACAAAGGAATTTTTCGTGTCTAGAGATGTGAAATTTGTAGAGGAGCTATTCCCGTTTGGGCGTACGGAAGATGTCAGTATAATATCTAGTGAGAATAATGACCATGATATTCATCAAGATTTTGCGGAAATAATTTATGAAGATGAGGATGTTGATCTTTTGATTAATGATAATGGGTATAATCACATGGACGAAGTTCAAATTGACGCACAGGCCATTGTTCCAAAACCAGCGACCGTTGGGCCGGAACATCGACCCACTATGCATATTGATGATCAGTCTTTAGATGGGTCTGCTAGGTCTGCACATGGTTCTGCTTCGGATCATTCTACTAGTCCACGGGAAATGGGTCGTGGTCTTCGGGAAAAGTTCCCAAATGTTTTGTATCGAGATTTTGTGACACATACGGTTTTTGCTAATGGTCCATCTTCTGATTCTCCTCGTTCCAATCACTCCTCGGCTATAATTAAGGGTAAGGACCCTAAATCATTTAAAGAAGTCATGAAATCCGATGAGTGGTGCCATTCCATGAAGGATGAGATACGGGCTCTAGAAGACAATGGCACATGGACCTTGGAGCATCTTCCTCCGGGGAAACATGCTCTTGGTAGTCAATGGGTGTACAAGACCAAATATTTGTCAAATGGAGATGTTGAGCGTCTCAAATCCAGATTAGTAGTGTTGGGTAATCACCAACAAGAAGGAATTGACTACAATGAAACTTTTGCTCTAGTTGCCAAGATGACTACAGTTCGTGTTTTTCTAGCCGTAGCGGCATCCAAGAATTGGAAACTACATCAAATGGATGTTCATAATGTGTTCCTACATGGTGATCTTGATGAGGAGGTATACATGAAATTACCTCCCAGGTTTGAGAGTTCGGATCCAACTTTGGTGTGTCGGTTACGTAAGTCATTGTATGGCTTAAAGCAAGCTCCATGATGTTGGTTTGCAAAATTGGTGTCGGCTTTGAAAGGGTATGACTTTCTTCAGTTTTGTTCAGATTATTATCTTTTTACATTTACTAAAGGTGGTGTTCAGATTAATGTCTTAGTTTATGTTGATGATCTTGTTATTTCTGGGAATGATTCGCTGCGCTTACCATATTCAAAGCTTATCTTAGTGATTGTTTTAAAATGAATGATCTTGGAAATCTCAAATATTTTTTGGGGATTGAGGTCGCCCATAGTTCATCAGGCTTGTTTTTATGTCAGCGCAAATATACTTTGGATATTATTTCTAAAGCAGGCTTATTGGGGGCAAAACCGATTGGGTTTCCTATAGAACAAAATCATAAGCTAGGTCTTGCAACTGGAGAGTTTCTAGCAGATCCTGAATCATACCGACGACTTGTGGGTCGTTTGATTTATCTTGCGGTTACTCGATCGGACCTGGCTTATTCAGTTCATATTTTGTCTCAATTTATGCAAGTACCTCGAATTGAACATTGGGAAGCGGCTCTCCGGGTTGTGCGTTATTTGAAAGGGACTCTGGGTCAGGGTATTTGGCTCCGTGTTGACAGTGAATTGACCTTGGAAGGATGGTGTGATTCGAATTGGGCGGCTTGTCCTCTTACTCGTCGCTTGTTGACAGGTTGGCTTGTGTTCCTTGGTCAATCTCCTATTTCTTGGAAGACAAAGAAACAACATACGGTATCTCAGTCTTCCGCGGAAGCCAAATATTGGTCTATGGCTGCAATTACCTGCGAATTGAAGTGGCTAAAAGGGTTATTATTGAGTTTGGGTGTGCATCATCCTAAAGCTATTAAATTATTTTATGATTGTGAATCGGCGTTACATATAGCAAAGAATCATGTTTTTCATGAGCGGACGAAACACATCGAGGTTGATTGTCACTTTGTTCGTGATGCGATCAATGAAGGTTTGATATCTCCTACCCATGTCTCGGCATCATCACAGTTGGTGGACATATTTACAAAGGCTCTCGGCAAGGCTCAATTTGATTTTCTTCTCTCCAAGTTGGGCATTTTTGACTCTCATGCTCCAACTTGAGGGGGGTATTGAGATATAGAATATATGATTAGATATTATGATATATGATTAGGATATTATGCTATATTTAGATTATATGATTCCGAAATTCTAGAGTTACCATAAGATAGAGTCTTGAGTATGTATTATAAATAAGGATGCTGGTGATTAATAAGAATTCAAGCTGAGTTTTACCAATTCTTCATAATACAATAACATAAAATCCATGTATGCATACAAACAGTGTCATTTTTAGTTAGAGTAACTGACCTGAAGCGTAGAAAATGTTTTAAGGGACATAAGAATCAAAGCAGTTGCGACAATCTATTTAAAGGGTAGCTTCAATCGAAGTCGTTACCAAAAATCGACTATTGGCATACAAAAAAATAAAACATCAATCTATTACATTCGTACCATCACAGAAAACAAAGAGATACAAAATGATTAGTAAAATTTATATTAAATAATATTGAATCAGCAAGATAACATACGTCAGTTATCATATAAAAACTAAGTTAACCATGTTTAATGATGTGAATTATAAAGGACTATCGGGTAAAATGTGAACATAAACTAAGCTATTGGTATACCTGTGAGATGGTTCCAAAGCGAAAGCTGCACAAATCATGAAAAAGGCCTAAATTTTTGACAAAATTTCATTCAAAAGAGTTAAGAAAAACACAATCATTCACGTAGATAAAGTATATAGAAAATAAGATTTGAAAACCATACTTTTGATGGTATAGGTATATTATTCCATAACAGTATTGAGACGCATAATGATATAGCCATAGTATTCATCATCAACGGTCAAATATTATGTAGCTTCAATATTTTTTTTTTGAAAATTGATAAAAATGGGCCCAACCCAAAGTGTACAGATTAAATCGGGTATGGAATCAGACTCGAAGCCAATACAAAAACAACAAACCCTAAAACTACGAAGCCAAACTCGCCTCCATTGCCTCCAACAAAATAGAAATGGCGAACTTTCGAAAAGCTCGAAAATGAGAGAAAAAATGGAGATCTCAAAAACTCCAAGACTCAAGGAGGTCTCAGATCCTTCTTATCCATGCGATGCATATCCAAGGGGTTGAGCTCCTTTCCTATGGGTCTCAAAAGAGCAGGATTTGTGTCTGCATCTTCAAAGTTTCTATCTTTATTGTTCGAAATACAGAGATGACTGAACTTATCCTGCTCCCTCCTCCTAGACTTGCTATTTTTCGTCAGATCAATGTTGTCGTCCACTGGGTTGCTGCGAATAGTTGATTGGTAGCTTCAATATTTTGATGCATGCTTACAATTGAAATTCAAATCTTATTCCCCAAAGCAGCTTCGGTTCCTACACTCATAACAACAAATTAGTCGTTATATGCTAAGTGTGATCCACTATGGACAATAATACATATGACTAATCATATATATATATATATATATATCAACTGATACTAATTAGAGTATTTGTTAGCAAGGTCTAAAATCTATCTATTATGTATATATCAAAATATTATCATGCAGAACAAAGGTTGTGATATATACCTTTTAAACTACAAATTCCTAGTCTCTCCTAGTTTGCAAACAAAGCTAAATGTCCTTCTATCATTCAGCTTGAAAACAAAAGGTTATAAAGCTGACATATAATATAAGTTACATATATCAAACAAAAAAAGGGCAGTATACGTTTAACATAGCGCAAGTCTCTTCATGTTTATATGTTCAGGTTCTAGGTTGAGTGCATATAATATACATGCATAATTTATGGATATAATGTGCATTTTCCCTTCCCTGAAACCACTCTTGAACCTACTTAAGCATGTTTATATGTTAAGGTACCAGGTTGGGTGTGTACATTATACTAAAAATAAGCTGTAACATATAATAAAGGTTTAATGAGCACTATGATCACACAACATTTATTAGATCAAGAGGAGAAATACTAAAATAGTACGAGAAAATAGAATTTATTCCTTTAAAATCCTTGATTTGAACTCCAATCCAACACTCAAAATACCCCTATAGTATACGAAATTAAGACAAAACATCACCCTGAAACACTTTTAGAACCATCTTTTTTATCCCAACCGACAAACAAAAATCATTTTATCAATATATAAACTGACGCTTTAATAAGAACCGTGCGAATAACTTTGTCACTTCCACTTCACCTTAGTTACCAATTTCATATTCATACACTGTAGATTACTTGCTAAACCTATAGGATGTAAATGGATATTCAAGAAAAAGTTGAATACAAATGGATCCATTGATAAGTTTAAAGCCATATTAGTTGCTAAGGAATATAAGCAAAGACATGGAGTAGATTACTTTGATACATACGCTCCAGTTGCTCGCATATCTTCAATACACTATTTAATTGCACTTGCATCAATTCAAAAATTAGTCATACATCAAATGGATGTAAAGACTGCTTTTCTAAATGGAGATTTAGAAGAAGAGATATATATGGAACAACCTGAAGGTTTCAAAACCCCAGGCCAAGAAAAGAAAGTTTGCAAATTAGTGAAATCTCTTTATGGCCTGAAGCAAGCTCCCATGCAATGACATGAGAAATTTGATAAAGTTGCGCTGTCATATGGATTCATTGTTAATGATGCTGATAAATGTATTTATAGCAAATCGGATAACAACGGTAGTGTTATAATATGTTTATACATTGATGACATGCTAATATTTGGTTCCAATATATCATGTGTGAATGAAACTAAAAAGTTTTTGTCTTCTAAATTCGATATGAAAGATCTAGGAGAGGCTGATGTAATTTTGGGAATTAAAATTATTAGGAAAGAGGGGGAGTTATTACTAACTCAATCTCATTACATAGAGAAATTCCTACAAAAGTATGGTCATTACGATGACAAACCAGCACCAACTCCTTTAGATCTTAGTATTAAATTAGAAAAGAACACTGGACGTATTATCTCTCAACTAGAGTATTCCAGTATTATTGGGAGTCTTATATATGCTATGCATTGCACTAGACCAGACATCGCACATGCTATAAGTGTATTATGTCGATTTACGAGTAATCCAGGTTTCGAACATTGGAAAGCTATTTCTAGAGTTTTAGCTTATTTGAAAGGAACCATTGAATATGGTTTATCTTATAAAGGATATCCTGCTGTAATAGAAGGATATAGTGATGCAACCTGGAACAATGTAGAATCCAAATCCAAGTCTACGACTGGATGGATCTTTCAATTAGGAGGCGCTGCTGTGTCTTAGGCTTCCAAGAAGCAGACCTGTATTTCTGACTCAACAATGTTGTCAGAATTGATTGCGTTAGCAGATGCATGTAAAGAAGCGGAATGGCTTAGGAATTTATTAATGGAAATCCCTTTATGGAAGAAGCCATCTCCAGCAGTCTTGATTAACTATGACAATCAAGCAACGATATACAATGTGTCTAATAAGACATATAATGGAAAGTCTAGACATGTGAGTCTAAGACATCAAATGGTGAGACAGTTACTCAAAAGAGGAGTTATAACTGTTGACTACATAGAAACGAAGAAAAACTTGGATGATCCACTTACAAAGAGTCTTCCAAAGACAATGGTTTCTATAAAGTCACAAGAAATGGGACTAAGGTTTGTGAATGAAGGTTGATCATCCTTAACAGAAACCTAACTTATGTCTTGAAAAGGATAGACAAAGTTCAATGGGTACCAACAAGTTAAGAGAATGATTATGGAACACTAAATCATTTATCCCATATTATTTAGTGTTGGATTCTGCAAGAACAAAGGATGGATATATATCCTTAATAAGTCTAGAAACCTTAAAAGGTGAATCGCAGAAACACCTTAAGAGACTTACCTATATGAGTATGGAAATCAGGCCGTTTCCTAGGAAAGTAAGACCGCTTTCTAAGTAGACTCATGAACCAGGATTTAAGCCCATGGCCATTAACGTGCTGAGCAATACAGAACACTTTACCTAAGGAAATCAAAATGTGTGATTGTTCTGGTTTTATCATTATGGATACTTGGTTCAAGATTCGTTCACCATAGAATCTTGATAAGGCTTTGAATGGTTTACACTAAGTAAAGGTTCAAATCCAAAAGATACCTTTTATTTATATGTTGGTTTTCACGATGATGCAAAACTTGATCTTAGAACTACATAGGCTTGATCGCAATTGGGTATGTAGGAAGTCACTCTAGTGATGCAACTATCCTATTTATTAGTTTTTCTTATTTTGAAAATTGGGGGAGATTGTTGTAAAATTTTCAAATAAACTTTGGGGTTTGGGTTTTGATTTGGAAGAGAAGAAGTAAAGAGAGAAGAAGAAACATATTACTCCCACATGGTAGAATGTAATACAAAATATTTGTATAAATATAGTTTTCTCATGTGGATGTTGGGGCCTTGGGGCTCCCACTTGTTTGCATTGTTGTGAGGATAGAAGTCATGCAACACCACACGCGTGCCGCCGCCGCCGTCCGACCGAACTGGGCCGGGTTGGGTAAGGGTTTCGGGTTTCGGATCCGAAAATATTTTTGGATCATATATGAAAAGTAACGGGCCAGATTTCAGCTCATTAAGGACCCAAAACCGGAATTTCTGAAATTGAATATAGGGCGGGAAATTGCAACGGTTTTCTGAACGTTGCAAAATATGAATGGACGCGACGTTTAAATTACGAACTGTTGCAAACGGTTGTGACACTTCGCAAATAGGCACCTCTTCACATCTATAAATAGCAACGCCTAGAAACATTTCAAATATGAATTTTCTGAATCATCATCTTCTTCCTCTCAGTGCGGTTTTGCGACGCCATAACTCCATCTCCATTGCTCTATTTTTGTGACGCCCCTCAGGTGTTGCAAACTCAGAAATCGTCGCAGAATTGCCCTTCTTCCTCTTCTTTCTATTCTATACAAATTGCATCATCAGAAACCATTGCTAAAGTGTTCTTGGTTGGATCAAAGGCGTGCAAACTTTGAATCCGATTATGCTGTTATTGGGCTTTATTGAATCCTGAAAGTCGATAGTTCGATAACCCGTTTGTACCTGGTGGGTTGAACTATTGTCTGAAATAATCTATTCCATAGATCCTTGAAGTCGGAAGTACAGCATTATCTTCTTCTCAATCGCCATCAAATTTGTCTCGAACCGCAAAATCCCCAACAAATTTCAGACAATAGTCTTCAACCATGGAAGGTTCGAGCGCTCTACAATTTATGAATCAACATCTATCTCGATTAGAGCATTTTGATGGCAACAATTTCACTCGTTGGCAAGAGACGATGAAATTTTTCTTGGTCACCGTCAAGTTGTTCTACATTTTGAAAGATGACTTGGAAGAAATCCTGGAGGAAACTGATAAAGACGATGCTGCTCTAAAGGCTAGACGTGCAAAGCGCAAAGAAGATGACTTTCTATGCAGAGTCCATATTCTGAATGCGCTATCTACCCCAGTCTACAATGCTCATAGGACCTTGGAAACAGCGAAGGCACTCTGGACTGCACTGGAGAATAAGTACCGCATATCCGAGGCAAGTAATAAAAAGATTCTTATTTCCAATTTTATGGATTTCAAAATGGTCACCAATAAGTCCATAATTGGACAAGTAAGCGAAAT
This sequence comes from Allium fistulosum, assembly GCA_030737815.1. NCBI lineage: Eukaryota > Viridiplantae > Streptophyta > Magnoliopsida > Asparagales > Amaryllidaceae > Allium > Allium fistulosum. Next base: position 534,042,384 of record CM060901.1, on the reverse strand, counting down.
CTTACTATTGGTGAATCAACTTAAAGATGCTGGAATTGATCTCCCTGAATCTTTTGTTGTTGGAGTTATAATTTCGAGACTTCCGAATAGTTGGAATGATTATAAGAAAAAGATGAAGCATGCGGAAACAGATTATAATTTAGACAGTTTACAGCGTCATCTTCGTATTGAAGAAGACTCTCGCAAACGCGATCTAGATTATAATCCGCAAACTGAGTCCCATTCTAAGGCAAATAATGTTGAAATTACTGATACGTTAAAGCCAAAGAATGAGACACAGTTTAAGAAGAAAAATCATTCCAAAACCAATAACAAAAATAAAGGTGCTTGTTATTTTTGTAACAAGCCCAGCCACTATGCCCGAGACTGCCGTCTGCGGAAGAAACAACAAAAAGTGAATGTGGTCGAAGACTCGCTTGTGGCTGTAGTGCAAGATGCGAACTCCGTTAGCGGCAATGATAATGATTGGTGGTTCAATATTGGAGCAACCATTCATATTTGCAAAGACCGTAATCTGTTCAAGAGTTACGAAGAAAATAAAGGAGAAACCGACGAAGTTACTAGAGCAAATAAGGTTCCAAGTAAAGTTCTGGGAAAAGGCACTATATAACTTCTTTTCACCTCTAGAAAAGTTCTTACATTAGTAAATGTATTTTATGTACCTGATATGTGTAAGAATTTGGTCTCTGGATACCTTCTTAACAAAGGAGGATTCAAGATGGTGTATGAGTCTGATAAGCTAGTGTTGTCTAAGAATGGTAGATTCATTGGACAGGGATACTCTTGTAACGGCATGATTAAGTTGAATCTAATAAAGAAATCTTCTGTTTATATTGTTGATTCTATTAATTTATGGCATGATAGATTAGGACATGTTAATTATAATTCCATTAGAAATATGCATAAATTAGGATTAATTTCTAATTGTGATTTCGATACCATCTCTAAATATGAAATATGTGTTCAAGAGAAAATACACCGAAAATCCTTTAAATCCGTAGAAAGGAAAACTTGTTTGCTTGATTTGGTATATAGTGATGTGGGTGACTTAGAAAGTCATATCACCTATGGTGGTAACCAATACTATATAACATTCATTGATGACTATACTAGATATGCATATATATATATATATATATATATATATATATATATATATATATATCTAATGAAAACTAAAGATGAGGCTTTTGATAAATTCGAAATTTACAAAGCAGAGGTCGAAACACAATTAGGACTTAAAATTAAAATATTACATTCAGATCATGGTGGTGAATATTTCTCAAATGAATTCACCTTGTTTTGTAAACAACAAGGTATAGTTCACCAATGTACTGCCCCATATACACCACAACAAAATGGTGTTGCTGAAAGGAAGAATAGAACCTTAGTTGAAATGGTTAATGCCATGCTCATAAGTTCTAATTTACCTTATAACCTATGGGGTGATGCTATGTTATCTTTTAAATAGAGTACCACTTAAAAAGAATAATATTTCCCCTTATGAATTATGTTTTAATAGGAAACCTAACCTAACTAGACTTAAAGTTTGGGGTTGCTTAGCATATGTTAGAAAACCAGACCCTAAACGACCAAAGTTAGGAAATAAAGCATTTAAATGTGTTTTCATAGGATATTCACTAAATAGTATAACTTATATATTCCTTATTCTTGACATCTTAGAAGTTATAGAATCTGTAGATGTATAATTTTTTGAAAATCAAACTGTTGAGATCCCATTGAGATCATCTAGTCCAGAACCTAGTATGGCTAATGATATCAATGACGATGATTATGCTCTTGCACAAAAGAGCAAGGAAGTATCGGTACCAGATAATAATACTGAACAACGGAGAAGTAAAAGAGCGAGAATAGAGAAGGACTATGGTCCTGACTTCATTACATATATTGTAGAAGGCAGTAAGGACGAAGTCCTTAATGTGACTACATATGTAATGAACGTCGATGACGATCCCAAAACTTATTCTGAGGCTATGAGTTCCAGAGATTCTAATTTCTTGAAAGAAGCTATCAATGATGAAATGAATTCCATACTGTTAAACCAAACTTGGGTTTTAACTGATTTACCTCCTGGTGCTAAACCTATAGGATGTAAATGGATATTCAAGAAAAAGTTGAATACAAATGGATCCATTGATAAGTTTAAAGCCAGATTAGTTGCTAAGGGATATAAGCAAAGACATGGAGTAGATTACTTTGATACATATGCTCCAGTTGCTCGCATATCTTCAATACGCTGTTTAATTGCACTTGCATCAATTCATAAATTAGTCATACATCAAATGGATGTAAAGACTGCTTTTCTAAATGGAGATTTAGAAGAAGAGATATATATGGAACAACCTGAAGGTTTCAAAACCCCAGGCCAAGAAAAGAAAGTTTGCAAATTAGTGAAATCTCTTTATGGCCTGAAGCAAGCTCCCATGCAATGGCATGAGAAATTTGATAAAGTTGCACTGTCATATGGATTCATTGTTAATGATGCTGATAAATGTATTTATAGCAAATCGGATAACAACGGTAGTGTTATAATATGTTTATACGTTGATGACATGCTAATATTTGGTTCCAATATATCATGTGTGAATGAAACTAAAAAGTTTCTGTCTTCTAAATTCGATATGAAAGATCTAGGAGAGGCTGATGTAATTTTGAGAATTAAAATTATTAGGAAAGAGGGGGAGTTATTACTAACTCAATCTCATTACATAGAGAAATTCCTACAAAAGTATGGTCATTACGATGACAAATCAGCACCAACTCCTTTAGATCCTAGTATTAAATTAGAAAAGAACACTGGACGTACTATCTCTCAACTAGAGTATTCCAGTGTTATTGGGAGTCTTATGTATGCTATGCATTGCACTAGACCAGACATCGCACATGCTATAAGTGTATTATGTCGATTTACGAGTAATCCAGGTTTCAAACATTGGAAAGCTATTTCTAGAGTTTTAGCTTATTTGAAAGGAACCATTGAATATGGTTTATCTTATAAAGGATATCCTGTTGTAATAGAAGGATATAGTGATGCAACTTGGAACAATATAGAATCCAAATCCAAGTCTACGACTGGATGGATCTTTACATTAGGAGGCGCTGCTATGTCTTGGGCTTCCATGAAGCAGACCTATATTTCTGACTCAACAATGTTGTCAGAATTGATTGCGTTAGCAGATGCATGTAAAGAAGCGGAATGGCTTAGGAATTTATTAATGGAAATCCCTTTATGGAAGAAGCTATCTCCAACAGTCTTGATTAACTGTGACAATCAAGCAACGATATACAATGTGTCTAATAAGACATATAATGGAAAGTCTAGACATGTGAGTCTAAGACATCAAATGGTGAGACAGTTACTCAAAAGAGGAGTTATAACTGTTGACTACATAGAAACGAAGAAAAACTTGGCTGATCCACTTACAAAGAGTCTTCCAAAGACAATGGTTTCTATAAAGTCAAAAGAAATGGGACTAAGGTCTGTGAATGAAGGTTGATCATCCTTAACAGAAACCCAACTTATGTCTTGAAAAGGATAGACAAAGTTCAATGGGTACCAACAAGTTAAGAGAATGATTATGGAACACTAAATCGATTATCCCATATTATTTAGTGTTGGATTCTGCAAGAACAAAGGATGGATATATATCCTTAATAAGTCTAGAAACCTTAAAAGGTGAATCGCAGAAACACCTTAAGAGACTTACCTATATGAGTATGGAAATCAGGCCGTTTCCTACGAAAGTAAGACCGCTTTCTAAGTAGACTCATGAACCAGGATTTAAGCACATGGCCATTAACATGCTGAGCAATACAGAACACTTTACCTAAGGAAATCAACATGTGTGATTGTTCCAGTTTTATCATTATGGATACTTGGTTCAAGATTCGTTCACCATAGAATCTAGATAAGGCTTTGAATGGTTTACACTAAGTAAAGGTTCAAATCCAAAAGATACCTTTTATTTATGTGTTGGTTTTCACGATGTTGCAAAACTTGATCTTAGAACTACATAGGCTTGATCCCACTTGGGAATGTAGGAAGTCACTCTAGTGATGCAGCCATCTTATTTATTAGTTTTTCTTATTTTGAAAATTGGGGGAGATTGTTGTAAAATTTTAAAATAAACTTTGGTGTTTGGGTTTTGATTTGGAAGAGAAGAAGTAAAGAGAGAAGAAGAAACATATTAGTCCCACATGGTAGAAAGTTATACAAAATATTTGTATAAATATAGTTTTCTCATGTGGATGTTGGGGCCTTGGGGCTCCCACATGTTTGCTTTGTTGTGAGGAGAGAAGTCATGCAACACCACACACGCGCCGCCGCCATCCGTCCGACCGAACCGGGCCGGGTCGGGTATGGGTTTCGGGTTTCGGATTTGAAAATATTTTTGGATCATATATGAACAGTAACGGGCCAGACACTACAACAAAAAGGACTTTTTATAGCGTGTAAAAACCGCTATATAAACTTTCTATAGCGATTCTATAATCGCCATAGATCAACATGTTGTAAAAAGTCTGGTAGATACTATAGTGTGTCATACTTGCAATGGAAAATATATTTTTCTTGCCATCTAAAATAGGCCATATTGGTGCAAGTGCTTTTCTATAGCATTATGAAACGTGCTATAGAACTTTTTATGACATATTTTAGTTGCTATAAATATGTCGACATGCTATATTATTATAGCATTTGAACGCGCTATGGAATCATCGTGTCAACCTTTTATGACACATTGAAATGCTATAGAAAATTCATTACTGTCTATTATAGCACCGTCTTATTGCTATGAAAACTATTTACTCTTTGCAAAATATTTTGTATAGCACTAACATGATGCTATAGTATAACAAAGCTGAACAATTTTTCTTTTTATTGCATAGTTAGAACACTATAAAAAAATTCTATTGCACATTTTTTGCTGCCATAACATTCAAAGCTTACAATTTTCAATTCTACTTATATATTATAACTCAAAAAACCACATTCATCACATTAACATAAGTACACAAATTGAGTCATAAGCCAAATCACAAAATATATATATATATCCATAATATTTCATACATGAAGAATTAAACATAAATATTTGTGATAAAAATTAAACATAAGTACACAAATTGAGTGTAGCATACTAAAACGATACATACTAAAAATATTTTAATGACCGTCGATAAGCATGACCGATTTAAAGGAGAAAGAGTGCGACATCATGTATCAACCTCAAAAGCATCATACAACACCTGTGAAGAAGAAACATAAACATACATATGTTAGTCAATATATACAAGTATGTATAAGTACAAAAGATGCATCGCCAAAGACTAAGCTACTGAAACTAGCATAACCCCTAATGAACCTGTTATTGTGATCAATCATGCTTTAAAGAAGCACACTAAGGACAGTGGCACTGGCTTGCTAGGATTCTGGGTAAAGTTGTAATCAATACAATCTGAAATCTAAGTTTTATCCACTACTTCAGAACACAACAAGAACCAAATAATGTTTATATATATACATCTACATCTATACCCTAATATGGTACATAGAAATGAACTAAATCAGTCAATCATTTACACTCCACCTGTCAATGTCTTGCACTATCTATATATTATATTGGCGATCAGAATATTTTATAGCCCTACCATGATAGAAATAAAAGAAGTTGTGTCATCTAAATTATTCTACATAGTTAACTAGTAGAGAGTGACTATGGTTAACTAGTAGAGAGTGACATTACAGTTTATTCTACATTGCATATATACAACCTTAATTATTCTCTGTGTGTCCACACCACTTACTTATTGACTAGTTACATCTGTATATAAAGGAATATTTTTGTGCACTCCAGTATGGAACATGTTAACTATTTGTCACTCATTAAATTTACATTATGCCACAATGCTCCTGTCCTGGATCCACCACCCCATTGTACAAATCCATAGAACACTTTATATATAAGGAACATTTGTATTGGTTAAAATAAAATAAAAATCAAACTGTAATTATGCGTGAAAATGAATTGGTTTAAAGTGTAATTTCAGCAAACCATGTCGTTCTCAATCAATTTACAGCTACCTCAAGTTCTATAGAATTATAAAAATCTGGCCAGATAATTCTGGCCATCTCGAATAGTTTGAATTTAAGATAATTGGTGTATAGATCTTTAAACCATGAGGGGTATATTAGAAAATAAACAAGCAGCATAGCACATACCATAATCAAGGTAAGCTAGAACAAGGATTTATGAAATGAAACCGGATAATCTATGGCCACATTTCATCACTGTAAAAGTCACACCTCATCATTTTGAAGACATAGTATAACAACTCTTTAAGAGAAAAGAAAGATTAGTAATTGAAATTATAGTCAAAATTTATGGGGATAAACATGTACACATTTAATGAGAGCAATACGACTTGTGCTTGAGGACCGAATATGGTTGAATGGAAATTTAGGCCACTGAGGACATATATTAAAACCTACGAGCTGAGTTTTGAAATGGCTACACCCACAAAATTCTATGGAATTTAAATCCGAATAAGAAAGGGAAGGAAACATACATAGCTAAACCTAGAACTATATGCATTTGTTATATGTAGTGAATAGGAATGGATATTAAGGTTGGAAAAACCACGCACGTCTACTGAGGAATAACGTGTGTGTAATAAAAATGCATTCTACTAGCCCATCTTTCATCTACTAGATTGAAAGTTACTCATGTTTTATATACAACTAATTCCTGATTCCAGGTGTACATGTAAACAAATATATTAAGAGGTACTGGCAAACAGGCAACTAAACCACACATGAATTATTAAAATTGAAGAATGTAATACTTATAATTCACAGTTGTTTAAAACAGCAAGCTTGCTGGGAACACAACACTGTCCCCCTGATTTGCATGCTGTATCACAAGATTCCCCCCGCCTAATAAATTGAAATGTAATGTGTGTATAAACGAACAATAATAACTATTGTGCTAAATATTTGAAATTCAACCAGAAACATACTTTCCGATGACAACATTCACTCCATATAATTTTTCTTTAGAGTTTGACTCTATGATACCTGATGCTTATACTTCACGATTATTGAAACATTCAAAAAACAAAAATTAAACTTATGCGCACCAGATGTATTTGATTCCAGGGAAAAGCAGTGATGAAAATCGCTTGCATAAGCATTCTCATGCACTTGAAATATAAAATGATTGATAATGTTTTGCATGCATGTGGCTGAATATACCCACTCACTATAATATGAAGAACTAAAGAAACCATGTGGATGATAAAGATACGGAGAAAAAAGAAAATAAGGAAAGAAAAAAAAATCCGTCTTTCATCATTAGGAGAACGCCTAAACAAGGAATACCTATTTATGCCTCTTAATTCATTGCAAACCTGTAGGTGCTTAAGGTTGCGTATTTAAGTCTATGTGTAAAGTATAAAGCGAACATTACTTACGGTCCATAGGTACCTGAAGAAAAATTAGAAACATAAAAGATTTACAAAGAACCACTTAGACTGCAAAAGACATGTTACCTGCTGTTACAGGTTTGGCTATCTTCATCCTCAGTGCAAGGCCTTCTTGTGTTTGAGAAATTATTTATGACTAATGAGAGAATACACTAAGAAAAAATATGCAATGAAAAGTGATCAATGGATGATTATTTAAATGGTGAATCCTTTAGACTCCCTAATACAATGCTTTTTAAACCATATATAGAATTTACATGATCAATGCAAGGCCTTCCTGTACACTTGTGGGAACGATGACTTGCCAGTTTTGTGGGTGTGTAGGTTTGACATGGTAGGTTTCCAGCAAGATAATCATCTCACCCTTTAATCACACTTAAATATGCACCTAATAAGGAACTAGCAAAATCATAAAGTATGGAACACAAAAAAATACATACTTTACCTCAGATGGATTTAAGCAGCAAGACACGCAATATTCATATGAGTTGCAGCACTGTGATAGAAGGTTGCAACCCCTGGTAAATAGAACCAGAAATACATTAGTTGTATATATAGTTTTATTTCACATTCTACCCAGTTTGCAAATTCTAAAAATGAATGCATAAGCTTTTTGTTTACTTTTATACTGCTTTATAGCATTTTTCGTTAGTCAAAACATGAAGATTGAATATATAATATTTTTGGTCATGTGATTTTGCTAGTAGACTTAGCAACTGTGGCTTTATTCAATTATCAAAAAATAAGGATGACCGACCTACAAGAGAACCGTTCTCCTCTTGCTGGACAACAACGAGACAAAGAACTAACAGAAAGGGCCCTACATACATAACCTAGAACAGTATTAGATGGATAGGTAAACAAATGCATAGAAGTCATCGAGAGATTGCTAACATGCATGTGTGACCAATCGTGCATAGGCAGTGCAAAGCGAATATAAATACCAAATTTGAAAGTGTACTCAAAATTTGTTATTTATATGTAACAATTGTCGTGTGGAATGAATTATTGTCAGTTAACTCTGCATTTGTCATTCATTACAACTGTCATGTGAAATGAATTATTGTCTAACAATTATTTGTCATGCAATAAATTGCAATGTACAAATATTTGCACTACTGACATTTGTTGTTTATAAAACAACACCAAATAAGTGCAAATTTTTTGTGTTACACCACTTATATGCAAAATGCTAGCATTACAAAATATATGAGTATTGTTATGCAACAACCCTAATATTTCTAATAACTTTCTTGACAAATTGTTTGCAAATGTTTATCTTGCAAATATTTGTCTGTTGATTATTGAATTGCATGTTAAAATTCAGTGAATTCAAACTATACTCCAATGACATCCAAATTGTCCTATCTAGTGGAAGTGAAGGATTTCGTCAAGTGCGGCTCTTAGCATGGAGCAGCTAATGGTGGTACCATAGCATAAAGATGGTCGAAATTTGATCATCTACAAGGGACGATCGGATGAATCAGGTCAGTGCTGCAAAGTGTGGATTCTGACAAAAAACAATGGATGATTGTTGTTCAAATTTTGCCTAAAGTTAAAGTTGTATTATAATGGAGACATGGTAGCTTAAACATGTCACTGTATTCTGTCAGCTTGCTATCAAGGTTAGTTTTAGAGCTATCGTAGTGCCAAGATGACAGTTTAACATTATAATACAAGTTTAACAACTGTCATATTACAATACAGTGACAACAACTGATAGCTCTAAGTCCAGTTAGTAAATTATGCTTAATTTGATAATTTTTGAACCTTTATAGTTGAAGATTTCATTTGAAAGCTTTTTTTAAGTGCCAAAAATTGAAGCTATGGCAAGGACGAAGGGTGGAGAACCAACAAACGTTCCTCAAAATAATGGAAAAAGGAATGGAAAGAACAACATGTTACTGGCAAAAAGTGAAAATCAATCAATACCTCTTCCACTCAGCTTCATACTGTTCTGGAATTATCTCGATTTTCCTCTCACTTCCCACGACAGCATCAAGAGCTTCCTTTTCCATGCTGGAGAAGTTTATGAACCACTGAGGTTTCACCATGGGTTCCACAACATCATTGCTTCTTGAACAAAAACCAAGGTTCATCTCATTCTTCTGAGCACCTCTATATAATTTCCGACATGATAAATCTCTTTTTAGTGATGTATAAAACATGAATGGTAAAAGCAAACAGTGGAAAACATCCACAAAGCAAGTGTAGTAAAGAATTTCTGTATAATCAGTCTCTAAAGAAAACTCAATAATTATCGTAACTATCTATTTTGAAGTGAAAATTTGATCAGAAAATGGCACAAGAAATTAATCCAACTGGGTTGACATTAATTCTAGGTAATATTTGTCGATGATTCTATGTTGTTATTTTAAAAAAAGACATAAGCTGAGCTTCATGCTTATTATGTCGGTTCATATTATTTAATCATGCATGTATACAAAATATACAACATAATAAATTTGGTTAATCAGCCACAATTCTGGTATACATAGAATACAAGCTCTTAATTAGAAATACAATGCCCATTAAACAATTTATGGAATTTCCTTCCAACTTGCGACTTCCTACTTACAAGTATATGCAAAATCGTATAGTCCTTTCTGAATCCAAATTTTAAAACAGTTGAATCAAAATATTCTAGAAATCTCCAAAATTTTGTAAAAAATGATACAACAAATAATATTTACAAACACAGACTTACTAAAATTGTGCATCACAACTCACAAGCATTAAACACTTAATTATCTAGAACAAAACTATTTAAGACACTATAAATCTCGAAGAAATGAATTCTCTGCAAGATTCTTGATCAACATAAAAGAGACAGTTTTCAACAATTAGAGTTGTTACTCAAAATTCATTATCCAGTTTTCTTAGAAGTAAATCATAAGAACGTGATGAGGATTGTTCTACCTATTAGAACCCATATGTATGAAGAACATATCGCAATTTCTATTAGAATAAACACGCAAACAATAATTATCATTTTAGTAATGTGTGATAAGCATATCAGAAAATACATGTGCAATGCACATGCAAAATGCTAGTGTAAGTAATTTTGATTCTTCACTATTATTTTATGTTTCATCTATTTCCCATTCAAAGATAATGGGCCTGGTATAAACCCACGTCATGAAGTAATATCTTTAGGCATTGGTTGTGTAAATTTAAAAAATTTCCTATGTATATTGCTTTTTTTCTATTAGTGCTATTTTAGTCTTATCCGCAAGTACACTTAGTATGATCGCCTTTAACTATATAATACACTATCACATCTTCATAAATTTTCAGATAGGAAAAAACTAAAAAAGTAATAATAATCCAATAAATGCTGGTGATAGTGCTGTTAACAATATTAGCAAGATACAAATAGGGGAATGTGTGAAGTTTCTACATTCAGATTTGAATTATTCAACGAGCTGACTATAAAGTACTAACAGGAGAATCGAGATTTATTACAAGGATAAAGAATAGAAATTTTTACCTAAGCCGAAATTTATTCACATATAAAATGATTATAAAAACAAGGATAGAGAATAGAAAATTTTAACTGAGCCGAAATTCATTTTGTGCATGCACAAAGTGAAGCGTAGTTTTATGTATATATTTAAATCATTCTCAAACAAACTTGTTATGAGTATAAAATTGATTTATATTAAAATACATATCTGTGAAATTGTACCTATTTAAAAACTCGTACATACTCTGAAAATTAGTATATTCGGAGCTGATATGTTTTCAAAAATTAACACATGTTCAAAGCTTCTATATTCAAAATAAAAATTCATACACATAAATATAGTTTCAGTATTTACGGATTATGACCTTCAGTATTCCTTGAATTTTAATAATCAAAATAATTTTAAAAAATTAGTATAGTTTCAGTATTTACAGATTAGTTTAATAATCAAAATAATCATTGTATATCATAAATATATCAACATAATCTATAAAAAAATCATAAAATGCTTAAGTTTAAAAAAAACATACCAGCACCCAGTTCGTGATTTTGAAATACCGAGAACCGCTTGAGGACCGCGAAGTTGAAATACTGCTTCTACTGCCTTGAAGAACTGCTTGAGGAATCACTTGAGGAATCGAGCCTAGAAAACGCACTTCAGCTGCCTAAAAGGATTCCAGTGAATAAGTTGAGGAATCGAGTTTTGAGGGTTGCAGAGACTTAAGGGTTGCGGAGCTTTGAGGGTTGCGGAGCCTTGAGGAATCGAAGAATTGCAGTGATGAGGAGCCTTGAGGAAAGGGGTACGGAGCCTTGAGGTTAAAGAAGAATTATAGTGACAAGGAGAATCTGAAGAGGAAGTGAAAGTGAAAAAGGAAAAGGGGATTTGGGCGGCATAGAAAAATGATGGAGGGAAATAAAATTTTGGACCATGAAAATTTCTCAATCGTTATTATCAACGGCGTTAACTTATTATTGATGGCGTTAAAGACTACCCTATATGACCATTAACTAGTTATCTATAGGAAGTAACCTCCCATGCAATTCTCACTTGCTATCAATATAGCATTTTCTTGTAGTGAGATTTCAGCCCGTTAAGGACCCAAAACCAGAATTTCTGAAATTGAATATAGGGTGGGAAATTGCAACGGTTTTCTGAACGTTGCAAAATATGAATGGACGCGACGTTTAAATTATGAACCGTTGCAAACGGTTGTGACACTTCGCGAATAGGCACCTCTTCACATCTATAAGTAGCAACACCCAGAAACATTTCAAATATGAATTTTTCTGAATCATCTTCTTCTTCCTCTCAGTGCAGTTTTGCGACGCCATAACTCCATCTCCATTGCTCTGTTTTTATGACGCCCCTCAGGTGTTGCAAACTCAGAAATCGTCGGAGAATTGCTCCCTTCTTCCTCTTCTTTCTATTCTATACAAATTGCATCATCAGAAACCATTGCTGAAGTGTTCTTGGTCGGATCAAAGGTGTGCAAACTTTGAATCCGATTACGCTGTTATAGGGCTTCATTGAATCCTGAAAGTCGATAGTTCGATAACCCGTTTGTACCTGGTGGGTTGAACTATTGTCTGAAAGAATCTATTCCATAGATCCTTGAAGTCGGAAGTACAACATTATCTTCTTCTCAATCGCCATCAAATTTGTCTCGAACCGCAAAATCCCCAACACCTCAAGAAGAAAATCTTTAACCACCATTTAAAATTGATGATTGTATATTGATTTGGACTACAAAAGCTATTATCACCTATTTTTGACATAAAGATATAGTTTAAAAGGTAATTAAATTCAAAATCTTACTTAGCACTGACAAATATATTACTAAATATTGATCTTAAATTTTTCTATCCTATGTATTTATATTTTTCGACTTTCTTTACCATCTTTTAAAAATGAACAGAAATGCAGATAGCTAAATTCACTAAACAAACAATCTAAAATACAAATCAAAAACACAAATCATAACTATATTTGCTTACTGAAATAGAAATTATATTACAAAAATAAGCTTCCATATCCGAATCTGACATTCTCAGATTTGTCGTGTTTGATTTATTTTATCAACCGAGTTAAGGCTTAGTATATAAATTATAAAGACTTAAGGAAGAATTTTCTTGATGGAGACACTAGAGCTTTCCTTAGAACTAGAATTCAGAAATATATATTAGAAGGTTAAAAAAGTAGTTTTTACAGCGACTTTGTAAACTAAAAAACCTATTGAAAATTATTTGCTGATTACAGAGGCAATTTTGAAGACTAAATTTGTAAATCTTACAATAAAAATTAGAATTATGCACTTACAAAATCCTATTTCTAATTCATATATATCTATCCAATAAATTATCATCTCAATACATATTGAACTTTACTATATAGTGAAGTTATTGATTGCACTACTCCAATAACAACAATTAACTATTTCAAAATCATTTGACCACTTTGGATGACAAAGGAAAATATACAACTAGTCAAACAATTAAATTTAAAGATGAAGAAATCCAACTAAAATCAAACATTAGTTAACAATAAGTTTGACAGTAGATAACTCACACAATAATTTCATCCTTAGACGATCAATTAAGAGCAGGACAGTGGCATAATGAAAGATATTATTGTGGTGTCAGTGTAAGAGGCACGACGGCATCATTTAAGGAGGGAGTTTAAGCGGTCGTAGGTCGCAAAGAACACGAGATTTAGTCACGACGGTGTTGGATAATTGTATCGATGATTCGAGAAAGATGAAGATGATAACTTCTGTACTTCTGACTTCAAGGATCTACTGCGTAGATTCTTTTAGACAATAGTTCAACCCAACAGGTACAAACGGGTTATCGAACTATCAACTTCAGGATTCAATGAAGCCTTGAAACATCGTAATCAGATTCAAAACATGTACGATTTTGATCCGACCAAGAACAGTCAAAATTGATTTATGATGATGCACTTTAGTAGAGAATAAAATGAAGAAGAAGAAAAAAATCGATCTGCAACGTTTCTACGTTCGCAACACTTTACAGGCGTCGCAGACCTGGAGGAAGAAGAAGAAGGTTAAAAGAAAAGAGATTGTTATTTTGTGATGGTTCCTGGATGTCACTATTTATAGTAGTGAGGAAGTGTCCATTCGTCAAGTGTCGCATCCTTTCCGACAGTCCGAAACCGTTACAAACGGTCGCGTCTATTTGTAACGGTTTAAAACTGTTACTAAACGGTCGTGTCCCTTTGTTCAAATGACCCGTCAAAAATATCCGTTCAAACTCAAATTCTGGATCCGGCCTTTTAACAAAATTAATTCGTCATTTTAGACCCGAACCCGGTCAAGTCAGTCAGATGGACGACGGCGGCGGTGCACGCGTGTTGTGGTGATGCATAACTTCCCTCCTCACATCAAAACAAAGCTTTGGGTGCCCAAAGGGCCCAACCTTCCTTAGAGAAATCCATATATAAATCAATATATTCCCTTAAATTCCAAGATGTGGGGCTATTCATCCCCTTTTCTTCCTTCTTCTTCCACTTCTTCCCTCTTCAAAAACAAATCCAAACCCAAAATTATTTTGAAAATTACCAACAATTTCCCCCATTTTCAAAATAAGTAAAATAAATAAAATAGACGGATGTATCACTAGAGTGACTACCTACATACCCAAGTGGGATCAAGCCAATGTAGTTCCAAGATCAACTTTTGCATCATCGTGGAAACCAATACATAAATGATAGGTATCTTTTGGATTTGAACCTTCACTTAGTGTAAACCATTCAAAGTTCTATCAAGGTCTATGGTGAACATATCTTGAACCAAGTACCCCTAGTGATAGTACCGGAACAGTCACACATACTGATTTCCGCATATAGAGTGTTCTGTATGCTTAGCACATTAATGGCCATGTGCTTAAATCCTGAGTTCATGAGTCTACTTTAGAAAGCGGTTTTACTTTCTTAGGAAACGGCCTGATTTCCATACTCATATAGGTAAGCCTCTTAAGGTATTTCTACGAAACACCTTTTTAAGACAACTAGACTTATTAAGGATATATTATCCATCCTTTGTTCTTGCAGAATCCAACACTAAACCTTATGGGATTATTGATTTAGTGTTCCATAATCATTCTCTTAACTTGTTGGTACCCATTGAACGTTGTCTATCCTTTTCAAAACATAAGTTGAATTCTGTTAAGGATGATCAACCTTCATTCACAGACCTTAGTCCCATTTCTTTTGATTTTATAGAAACCATTGCCTTTGAAAGACTCTTTGTGAGTGGGTCAGCCAAGTTTTTCTTTGTTTCTATGTAATCAACAGTTATTACTCCATTTTTGAGTAACTGTCTTATCATTTGATGTCTTAGACTCACATGTCTAGACTTCCCATCATATGTCTTATTAGAGACATTGTATATTGTAGCATGATTATCACAGTTAATCAAGACTGCTGGAGATGGCTCCTTCCATAAAGGGATTTCCATTAATAAATTCCTAAGCCATTCCGCTTCTTTACATGCATCTTCTAACGTAATCAATTCTGACAACATTGTTGAGTCAGAAATACAGGTATGCTTCTTGGAACCCCAAGACACAGCAGCGCCTCCTAACTATAACGATCCACTATTCTGGACCATTCAAATCGACAATAAATCCACACATGTCGGACTTGAATAATTCAAATTAATAGATTGTTAATTTAAATTAGGCAAACTCAGCATATACAGTAAATAAATCAATCACAGAATCACAGACACAAAGTAATACAATAATACGCAGCGGAAAAGATAAAATAGTAGTTCATGAAGCTACTATATAAACATCAGAGTTAAAATACAACAGAATGTCTCAAATACAGTGAAGTCTTCAGTACGAATAGATGACCTCTCTGAACAAATCAACTGGAAAAGCTGAAAGCTGAATCGATAGTTGGATCTCCAAATGAAGCTCCAAACTCCAAGGGTGAGTCTCAAATGTTGTATCACTCAGTCTGACCCGAGCGTAAAGCAAAACACAAAACACTCGAGTCAGGATTAACATTCTTATACTAATAAATCCAACTCAAGTGAAATATCAACTGAAATACAATTAACTTAAAGGATGTTTGGGATAACCATCCTCTAAGGATCTGCGGAACTATCTACAAGGTGGAAATATACACTATAACACCGTGGTCATTTCAAATAAGTTTATACTTCAAAACCAAAATATCATTTTCATTTCAAAAATATATATTTTCCAAAATAGTGTATATACATTAAATAATTTATAAAGTAAAGTATTTATAATTTCCTCAAGTCTCACAAATCGATTCAAATTAACTCAAATTCCAAATTCAGATTTATTCAAAGCTCAATTCATCAATTCAATTCATTTCTCAATAGACCATTTAAATTTTTAATATATTTCAAGGCTTTAATATTCAATATTTTCAAAGTTAAATTTAACAGTTTCATATAGCTCTTGATATAACTTCATTATTATTTAATCAGGGAATATTCACTTAATAAATTCAATATCATTTAACTAGCCTTAAATTTCATTTTTACTAAATATTTCCTTAAATTTATTTAAACAAGAATTATTCATTAAATTATTTAAATTAAACCCAAGTTATAAATCATATCTTAAATCTCAATTTCAATAAGTTTTAAATCGGTTTAATTAAATAAAATTCTTTACTAAATTCAAATTATCTTCCTAACCTTAACTTATTCAAATTATTACTGAAATCTATTTTGGAACATAAATTTAAATACTCAACCATATTATATGTATTTAATCAATCTTAATTAAATTAAATATCATTATTAAATCTATATAAATAATTCCCATTTATATATAATAATTTAAGGCTCAACATTTATTAAAACCATATATTTCTTTCCAAACCATAGAATTTATTTTCAAAATATTTATATATATGGACCAACGGTGTCTGTATATATATCTATCATACGGTTAAGTGATATGTATATTTATCATTTCAATCCGAAATTTAAATATATACGGGTAGATATCATTTCAACCCGTAATCCCAATTTCAATTCAAATGAAAATCGTTTGGGTTTATCATTTCAACCCATAACGATTTTCGTCTATTCTAAAGTCCGTTCGGGTATGTATCATTTCAACCCATAGTGAATTATATACTAACAGGGAACTTGTAGAGTGATAACAAATAATATAAAATACAACAACATGCATATATCATCAATAACAATAGAATATAAACAACAGGATATTGTGTCATATCCCACAGGTGAACAGTTACAGATAATAGCATTTATAACAATTTAAATAACTACAGCAGCATATTTCAATTGTCGTTTCAATTGAAATCAAATTTAATAAATATAAGAATGTTAAATTGTGAGTGATTACTCACCTTTCGAGGCTAGAGAATATAGAAGGAGACACGGATACGCACACTGATACGGACACTGAAATTAAATTTCAAATCCAAGCAAAGCAAAATCGGCACGAATTCAATGATCAAAGCTGATTGGTTCGAATTGATTAAACGGATCAGATCAGAACTGGAACGATGAAGGTAAATGGTATAAGCGAACTTTTATAACCACCTATAACTATATATACACATATGATATTTATATTCTAAGTTCAACATCACAAATTTAATTTACATGTTTTTCAAACATATAAATAAATAAATAAATCAAGCTTACATTTTAAAAAAAAATCAATATACACTTAAAATAATATATATATACTAACACCTTTATACTAAACTTATATAACTAGTATATATATATTCTCAAACAGATAAAATAAATGTTTAAATATGAATACCTAAAAGAAAACTTTTTTATATATAACTATTTCTATATATATATATATTAAAGTATTTTATATAGTCTGTAACAAAACAAATATATGACTTACATAAGCGAATAACCATATTATAGGAAACCTGATATAAACAAATAGAAGCTGACCCATATTAAAATATAAAACACAAAATATATATATATTCTTATTAAAAATGAAAGATACTTATTTTATAGTATGTTCCCTTCAAAATGTCGCATACATAATTCAAAATATTAACTTTTGAAAAAAATAGTATTCAATACTTATATAAATAGTATGTATATCACAACTAACAAAAAAAACAACATATAATTACGAATATAAATCAAAACATATATGTGCTTACACGCCCATACCTCACTGATCAAACAGAAGCAACCGGAAGGCGAGGTGATGGGTTTCATTTGATGAGGAGGTTTGGAAGAAAGGTGAAGTGGCGGATGCAAATAATGGTGACAGCCGCATGCTTCAGTTTGCTTTTTTTTCAAAGAAAAGTAGGGAGGGGAACGGATAGATCTAGAGAAAAGAGAAGTGAAAGCGAAAATAAATAGGGATGAACCGCATGTTTTCAGGCAAATATAACGGAAGAAAATGAATAGACAACCAAATTTTAAGTGAATAAATAAATAAAAGTGATTGTAACGGTCAACCCTTGATTTGGTGAAAATAATTGTAGCAATTAATAAAAGAAATAAATAGCAACGGTCACGTTGCTTTGATTCAGCTAACCCATAAAAGCAAATTATTTATAATATAAACGATAGGAAACGTAAAGAAATGTACCACCATAAAATGAAATTGATAACGTCTGTGCATTGATTCTGCAATATTTATTAAAGCAATTGATTGATGCGCGTTTAAA
This sequence comes from Allium fistulosum, assembly GCA_030737815.1. Lineage (NCBI taxonomy): Eukaryota > Viridiplantae > Streptophyta > Magnoliopsida > Asparagales > Amaryllidaceae > Allium > Allium fistulosum. The sequence continues at coordinate 534,023,728 of CM060901.1, read as the reverse complement.
TTTGAATGGAAGGAAAGAGAAAAGTCACAGTTAAAGGTAAGCTTTAAATTTTTAATAAATACAAAACGTATCTAAGTTTATACGTTTATAACTTTCCAGCTATAGTGTATATATATAATGAATGGTCATAAAGAAAGAAGTGGAAACAGGGAGCGTAGGAAAGGAAAGGTTAGAAAAATAAAATTTTGTTGAGAAATGAACATTTGCGTGAGTTATATAGGTTTGATCAGAGAGGTAGCGTGTTTTAAGGAGAAGAAAGAACGGCAATAAATCAACTTGCTTTGAAACGGAAAGGAAATTAAACTAGCGTTGATTTTTTTATGAGCAATTATAGGCAAGAAATAAGATATTGATTTAAAAAAAAAGGCCACGATTTTGATTGAGCACTGATTTTTCTTGTTATACATGGTTAATAGATTTTTAACAAATTTTAAGCAAATGGGTTTCGAAATTAAAGCAGAAGAAACGGTCAGCTAAGATTAGATTTTGGAATAAGAATTTTAAACAATATTGAATGCGTTTAAAATTTAAAGCTCGCGTTGATGGGAACAATGGCAAGAAATTAAAAATGTGAATGGTTATAAAATTTGTAAATAACGTTCCTATTAAATCAGGAGAGTAAAAGGAAAGTGAATAAAATTAGAATGCGTACGATAGACGCAGTGATTTTTGTCCAAAAAAATAAAAATAAAATGAAAATAACGGATTTAAATTTTATACGTTTTCTTGTATGTATATATACATTATTTATTCCATCAAATAACGCGCCTTTTAAACGCGTAATTAAACAGTTTATTTATACACAAAGTTTTGGAAATTTATTACTTATATAAAAATATGATTTGTTTATACATTTACTAAGAAATTTATTTCAAAAATGTATATAAGTAAAATATAAAATATTATATTTTAAAAGTATAAAAATCATTTTATTTAAAGAACAAAATGTGAAATAAACGTTGTTACGAATATATTAAATTAAACCAAAAGATTAAAAATTAAAAATTTAAAGATTTATAACTTCAATAAATGTAAAGTTTTAACCAAAATAAGAATTTTATAATTTTCACACTAATAAAAATCTTGGGTGATTATTTATAATTAAATTTAGACAGTCAAATTTTCGAAAAATAAAACCCCAGAGTTATAAATAAAGAATAAAATATTGCTAAAATTTGGGCTGTTACAATAAGCCTCTTGGTTATATAAAAGTAACTAAATAAGGAAAGACGGTGGATGTAGGGACTTTCGGCCTAAATCACTACAAAACTCTTGGTGTTAGTTTTCCTTTTAGCATCACGATTCTATAGTTCAACGTCCCGCAACTCCATCCAAATTATATCACATCTCGGTAATCTCATAACCGAGACCTATAACTCAACCAGCTTTCGAAGTTATACCTTCGGACCTCGGGGTGTTGGTGTAGACGAAATTCTGCACTCATAATAATATTGTACAGTAGCATATTATAGTGTTATGTGCTAACTCTTTTGTTGCAGGGATAGGTTAGGTATGGTTTGTGTACTCTCATTTCTTATCATATTTACCTATAAAGTATTTTGAGATTCATTTGCAGCTTACACCGGACGATTGTCTGACCCAAGGTTTTATGTTTTGTTTCTTATTATTTTGAGTAATCTTAAATGAGTAGACTAGATAACAGGTCTAGATGATGCATTAGTTGTTCGGAGGATGAGCTGGATGGAACTATCTCATATTTTATACTTATATGGATTCTATGCTTATTCCAATGTGCAGCACTAGGAAGTCTTAGCAGTGACTGCTTATACTTGTATTTGAGACAGTTATTAAGTTTGTTTCCATTGTATAAAATCTATGACATTTGATATATAACTCTGTGGATCTGTACTCTGATGATTTGTTCACATAGTTATTACTGTCTCTTCTGTTATATCTATGATATTATTTTATCCATGCGCTGTGAGATATGACATGTTATATGTTGTGTATGTTATTATTCTTCTAATGACGTCCTATATTGGCCAGGCGTGACTGTAGTGCACTATTTAGTTATTATCTGTACTGGTGGTATAGGGTGGTCGTCACATCAGGATAAAGACAGAATGGTTTAGGGTCTTGGAGATATGCTTGGAAGGACTATGCAATAGACTTCAAGATGTTAGAGTACGTAATGGACTAAGGGAAGAGGTCGGTACCGACCTATTTTAGGTCGGTACCGAGCTGTTTTTATGCTTCATGGTGGATGTTGGAGCTATGGTCATTTGCTAAATGGTAAAAGTGATCGTCTTAGGGTGCATTTCTAAAGGAGTAGGTGGACAACTCCAAGAAAGTTCTATAGGAAAAAAGAAAGTGCTAGAGATATCAGGATCTCTCGAAAACAACATGATTTATAAGGAAAAGTGCTTGAAGCTCGATGGATCGAAGATATAACACTAAATGAAGGAAGATGGCACACTTCTCCATCAAGAAATCAAATCAGTACCGATCACTTCAGATCAGTATAGAGATGATTTTCTTTCTCTAGGGGCTCCGTCTTCCTCTCTTGCATTCTCTAATCTGAACTTAGACTCGGTATATCAAGATCTGACGATTCTGTTTTACAATTTCCTTATAAATATACAAGGCTTGGAGCAGTTGGAAAAGGACTTTTAGCACTTGCTTTCTTCATCTTCATTCTCTATTTGACCCTAGTCACTAAGGAAGTTATTTTTGCTATTCTAGGTTGTTAGATCAGTAAAACCTTTGCACTTGTGACTAAATTCCATAAGCAACAACATTATACTGGACGTAGGCCTAAGTTTACTGAACCACTATATAAAAATTCCATATTCTTAATTTTTTTTGCTAGGTCACTTAATTTTAATAAATTTTTGAGTGTTCTGCTATTTTCTGGCTAACCAACACAGTTTTTGGTAGTTGTTCACCTACTCCTTTAGAAATGAGCCCTAGGACGATCGTTGTATCCATCAGTTCCTTGACTATAGCATAAGAAGTCATCTAGCCTACAAAAAGAACTCAGTATCGACATGAAATCATATTGGTACCGACTTCCTTTTACCAGTGTATTTTGATTCCAACTCATTAAAGTCTTATCGTTTTCCATTCCATGCTTGCCCCAAGTTCTTGAACCATTTCATCTTCATCCCGATGTCTGGTTTTTACTGAAGCTGCTTGGTTTAAAAGCTGAATAACAATTAGTTTTAATAACTTTGGGTCAAACTAAGATTGTATTTCAGGATGTACTTTCTCGATATTGTTTCTTTCTTATGCTTTTTGGAGAGAGGAATGTGTATGGTCTTGTGACAACCTACTATTTTTAAAATCTGAAATCAATTATAAACAACAACAAAATACGCTTACAACTAATTTTAGATATTAAGAGCAATGTACCGTGGGTAGATAAAAATTTAAAAACTCTGTAATAATGAATAAAAAGAGAATCTCACATCACAATCAATCATCAGAATAAATGAACATTAATCCATAATGCAATTTATAACATTTTTTTACATTAATTCCCATTTCAATACATTAATTATCAATAACTTATAGACAATATAAAACAGTATAAAAGAATATACAGGATCAACTATCCACGATATAGCCTTCGTCCACCTTTCCATTCCCATTTTTGCTCCTACCCATAACTCCACACATGTATAGATATGTATAAAACAAAAATAAAAAATGTTTCAACTATGTTTGGACTGTGCCTATACCTATATACTACGGCCATAGAGTCGATAGCTATTGCATAGGAAAAGACTATTCCTTTTGGGGGATCAAGTCCATTAGTTCTATTTTCTGCTCTTCTCTTGCATCCAAATACTTGTTTGTTCGTTGCAACCAAAGCATCCATGCAATCATTGCAACCATCACAAACAATGTAATAAGTGCAAAATGGTAAAAATAGAAAATAGTAGTCTTACTCATCCATCTTAATAAGTCATCATATGACGCAACTATAACAATAATTGTACATAGCCATCAGACATTAACAATATTTAACGATGACCCCAATCCATCAACTAAGAAAATCACAACACACAAATATACTTACCTACATTATCATAAATGTAAACATAAATTGTCAAATATGTACTTGCCCAATGAACATTAGTAACACAACATCCATTATCAAATAACCATAATTAACTACTCATCAACCGGTAGTAATAATAGTAAAATATCGCACACTCCTCAAAATGCAATACCATCATCAAAAATCAAACATATGTGATAATTACAACTAACAATCAATCACACTTCAATAACCATCAAAATAATATTTGCATCCATTATCCTCTTAAGTATAAAAATCATTTTGTTATTGTTTATTATAAAATCCTTTTTATTTATTCATCCCAAAAACAATAATAATAATACATTTTATTTTAAACACTGTAAAATTAATCATTTCATTATTTACATAAAACAAGACTAATTTCATTGAAATTCACATTATTATTATTTAAAATCTCATTCTATTTTAATAAACTTCTAAAATATCAATTAAATATAATTTTTATTATTATTTATATGAATTTACCTAAAAATTTATAAATAATAACCTTGTTTAAATCCATACTTTAATTTTAGTAAAATTTGTTAAATCATCGTAATTTATAAAAACCATCTCAAAGTTCTAAATAACCTTATCTATCATTTATTTATTTAATTTACTCATTATTACTCATTTCATTTCAATTAATTACTTTCCAATTCAAATCAATAATTAATTATAACTAAACACTCAAAAATACTACGATCAACAATAATTACCCAACGAAGGCACAATACATTCAAAATATTATAATAAGTAAATGGTCATCCGTAAAACATAACATACATTAACAAATATAATTTTTCATAAATAATTATGGATTTTATAATTCAAATTCCAATTAATTAAATTAAATAATTCATACCAACATGCTTTTTCCAACAGTCTCAATAAACCTAGTGCTATATTGTCCAAAATTCTACCTGAGTCTAGTGGAGGAACCATGTGTGAATTGGAGTTCGTATGCATAAGTTATTCAAGTTAGAAGTTTTAGGGTTTGTTTTTTAATTAATTAAAATAAGAGAACTTATTTACAATTTTACCTTCCCTCTACCCACACTCGAACCCATCGGTGCTTTGCCTAAGTCAGGTTTAACCATGACATAGTCGCCACCTTAGCCGGATTGGCACCGACGACCACCTCCATTCGCCAGAGCTCATCCCCTCTACCACCTGGAACAGCCACCGACGTCTCCGCCTGCCCCATCAGCGTTGCTGGTGCCTAAAATTTAGGGTTTTCAAATCCTAATATGAGAATTTTAGCCACCACAAGTGGTTCCAGGCCATGATACCACCACCAATCGACTTTACTTGTCATCCTCTTCAAAAACTCCTCATTCAATTCGCCAATTGATTCCTAAAACAAAATCCCTGAATCTACCTTGGGTTACGCCGCCTAAGAGCTTTGACCATGATTTTCCATTGACTCGGGCACTTTTACGACAAATGAACACTAGGCGCTAATTCATCTCATCGAGAGCTTCGAACAATATATAATTTGATATGGTTTGGATACTTTGAATTTTTAATTAATGCTAATCACCATTAGAGGGAATTAAGTAGATTTTAGAATTAGGGAAAAAATAGAAGATAGTGGTGATGAATAGGGTTTTGTAGCTTAACTTTTATAATCAGTTGGTTGGGTTATGGGTTGTTTATCCAATTTGGTTCGAAATTGCTACATGCGCTATTTATACACTATATCGCCTTTATTTTGCAAATTTTAGCTACAAATATATCAAAATTTTATATCAAATTGATCATATCGGTAATACCTTTGCTATGGTTATAAATACGGTACCCAATTCACTCTTCTATAAAAAATTATTTTTGATTACTTTAATATTAACAGCGTTGAATTTTCGGGTCATTATTGGTCTAGATATATTATTCCATTTGTCATATTTTATGGTACTAGCCATAGAAGATGATGTGATGTTCGACCAGATCATTTGAGACTTTAGGATAGTACTCTAGTATTTTTTAAGGATGGTAACCATATGCATAGCTGTGTTTATATCTTTTTAATGGTGGCTGTAACTAGATGACAGCATCTGTTGTGTATAAGGATGTGATCAATATATTTGTGTGACTTTTGACCATAATGATGTTTTTGTTGAATTTTGTTTTATGAAATCCTATCTTTATATAATTCACCATAGGTAACTCGTGTATATTGCTTTGTACCGAGGTGAGAAACGTGTTTGGAAGAGATTCAAGTATATGATACCACGTATTTGTGTTGACACAAGGGAGCATATGCAAGAGATCACCTCTTTTGTATTCTTTAATCTTGCTTTCGGACGGTAAACTCCCTCTGATAGCATAGGTACTAGGTCGGGGCATCATGTTGCAGTATCAAAGCCCAAGGTTGAACAAATTGGAAATAGAAACATAAATTGGCCTTAGAGGATTGGGACTTAAGTGGCATACTCGAGTCTAGATAACTTTATATTTGATATATAAGTGGAAAGATTGACTTTTGAATTTTGAGCGACTGTGTGATTGATTTTCAGGGTATAATATAAATGTGGGTAAGAAAAAAAATCTCTTATTCATTTGTGATTTCTATCTATACTTTTCTTGTGCTTCTAACGAAGTTATCTTTCGCCTCTCTGATATAGAAAAATTATGGTTAGACCCAGAGGTGATAGTGTTGGTGCCTAGACCATATTTCATAATGGTCAGTCTAGTGCACAGGTGCTTCTGATGTTAGAATGACCATTGACTATTCTATGGAATATATGAGAGGCAAGTAGGATATTGTAGTAGTCAGAATACCAAATCATGCTACCCACTCGAACTTTTACTCGACATTGTAGTGATTATGTTAGTCTAAGCGGTAAGCCATTAAACAGGAATGAAGGTCTCAAGGAGTCCATGCCTGACTGAGAAATTGTGAGAGAATCTTTGATGATATGGGTCTCACAAATCCACATAAGATGAAGCTTGCATCTAGATTTCTATATGATGGAGCATTGATTGGTACGATACTACGAATTTGGAGATTCCTGAAGAAGAAATTTCATAGGAGTGATTCAGCAACATGATTAGAGTTTATTTTGTTCCTAAAGTGGCCAGGGCAACACTATTTATGAATTTTATTGATTTAAAGCAAGATAACATGATAGCGTAAGAATATGTGAATTAGTTTAAAGCTCTATCAAAATACGAACTAACACTAACTAGTATACCCCTTGAGAAGAATGAGAAGTTTGTTCGAGGAATGAGGAAAAACCTCAGGGACAAACTTATGGCTCAATTGTGTAGTTCATTTAAGGATATCGTATATACAACACTTTGTTATGAGAGTGACCATGAAGAAAAGAAAGAAATAAGAACCCTAGATGAATGGCATGGCTAAAAAGAAAAGTGAAAATTCAATTATCCCAAGTAGGACCAAAGATTCAAGAAGGAGCAATTCGGGCCTAATCCTAAATCTCAGCAAAAGAAGAAGACTGATAAATCCTGGATTGTGTGTTACATTTGTGGAGTCAAGGGACAATTTGCAAATGAATGTCAAAGAGCCCAAAATAGCAATACTAGGAAATGCTTCAGCTATAATGAGTTCATAAAGGATTGTTCAAAGTTGACCAAGAAGAAAAAGGGAAATGTTAATGAATATGTAGGCCATCAGATCAGGTAAAGGGAAAAGTAGCCATAGTTCTTAAAGGTATGATTACGATATCTAATATATATATATATATGAGTTCTGTCTGATATGGGCTCATCACATCTATTTATATCAAAAGAGTTAGTAGAGAAATTAAAGTTGGACAATACATTGCTAGTAATATCGCTTAGAGTAGTAAATCATATAGGTGGTTGGTCTACTTTAGGGTTGAAATGCTATGATTTAATTGCTGATTTATATGGATACTTCTTCATGGGAAATTTGCATGTTATGAGTCACTTAGGTTTTGGAATTATTTTAGAAATGGACTGGCTTGAGCATTATGATGCTCGCCAGTTTTTCTCTGATCGAGTTATTACTTTGAAGTATCTCGATCGGAGAAATCATATTATGTTTACCCTTAATGCTTCAAAATTCGGGTCTTGTATTTCACATTATGCTATGGAATCGAAAGATAATAACGTCGAGAAGATTCCAATCTTGAGAGAATTTCCAGATGTATTTGAATTTGTAAAAGGATTAACCCGTCGTGGAGTTATAGAATTTCGAACATATTTAATTCCGGGTTCTCATCATTTTAGTAGACCTCCTAGTCGAATGTGCTCTACAAGATGGAATAATTGTGAACTCAATTGGAAGGACATGAGCAAAAGAAATTTATTAGATTAAGTAGGTCACTATAGGATACAAAGACAGTATTCGTAAAGAAGGCGAACGGATCGCTGAAGATGTGCATTGACTATAGGAAGTTGGATGAGATGTAGATTGATAATTATTATACATGGCCGCAGATCAATGATCATTTTAACCAGTTGAATGGAGCAAAAGTTTACCCACAACTTGATTTAGCTATTTCTTTTCACCAATTACGAGTAGCTGATGATAGTATTCCTCTTGCAACATTCTGAACCAGATACGGATTATATGAGTGGCTAGTTATGCCTTTTGGTTCGACGAATGCACCCGCATGCTTATTTCTTTGATTTGATGAATCGAGTTTTCCATAGTTATTTAGATAAATTTGTATTATTATTCATTAACAGTATTCTGATCGATTCACCGACCGAGGAAGATCATGTAGAATATTTAAGAATTTTCCTTGAAACTTAAAGATCGCATCAACTCAAAGCTAAATTCATGAAATGTCACTTTTGGCATAAAGAATTGAAATTTCTTAGACACACTGTCTCTGAAAAAGGTATTTCTATTGATTCAACAAATATCAAAGCTATTTAGTGGTGGAAGAGAGCGGAGTCTATTGCATAGCTTCACGGTTTCTTCGGATTAGCTGGATATTACATAAGTTTTATTTAAAGCGAAGTTTTTGAAGCGTCGGTTTTGGAAGAGAGAAGTGAGGTTCTTAAATCATGTTTGTTTTGAAGCAGGGTATTACTTGTTGATTTTGCTAATGTACAAGTTGTTCAGGATTGGAAAAGACCTAAGAATGCTACGGATGTGAAAAGTTTCCTTTGATTAAAGGGTTACTATATATGATTCATAAAGGACTTATCTAAAGGAGTAGCACAATTGACTCACTTGGCAAAGAATAATAAAACCTTTGCATTGGAGATGAGGAGTAAGCAAACATTCATTGGTCTGAAGGAGAGGTTAATGAGTGCACCAGTATAGTCATTCCAAATGAGAACGAGTAGGTGACAATATACATAAATGCGTGTAGTACTAGACTTGGGTTAATATTGATGTAGAAAAGGTAAGGTTGTCGCTTACGCGAATAAACAACTGAAACTAAGGCTGTTATGGTAATGGTAAATTCTCCATTACCATACCATTACCATTTAATCGGTTACCATTTTGATTAAAATCGGTATGCTAGTTTAATCGGTATGGTAATAGTAAATTTACCATTTTCAACGGTAAATTTTTAGCAACATTTCTTCAACGGTAACAATAATTTTACTAGTCATTTTAAAACACATGTATATTCATGTCATATGCTTTATTATAGATATTTAGAACCAAACAAATGGTTAAATTTAATTCAATAATCAGTTGAAATAATGCCAAATACACTTCTTTTCTTTCTCATTTGTGTCTTTTATTAAATAACAATATAAATAGTATGATGAAGATGTAGTATAGTGTAAAAACATGTCAAGTTATGGAATTTTTTGGGAAAACGATAATTTACCATTACCAGTTTAAGAATTATCAAATTACCCGTATACCAGCCTTCGGTATACCAGTCGATCAGTAATGGCAACGATAAGCAATATTTGCTTACCAGTAAAAACGATACGGTATTGTGAAATGGTAACGGTAACCATTACCATAACAGCCCTCACTGAAATCGTATGAGAAGAATTACCCAACTTGCAACTTATTGTTGACGGTGATAGTATTTGCATTGAAGATATGGAGGCGTTACTCCTAGGAGAGAGGTTCGAGTTGTTCACTTCCATAATTCATTGGAATACCTTTTCTCATAGAAGGATTTTAACATTTGATAACAACGATGGTTAGAGTTCTTGGCCTCCTATAACTTTGACATAACGAAAAATACAACCATAGATGCATTGAGTAGGAGACATGCCAAGTTAGGGGCTATGTTAACAGAGTGGATGGAGTTAGATTATATAACTGGATATGATTTTCGACCAGGTGTAAGCTAGAGTTAGAGATGTTGGCAAGCTAAATATTAGACCTACTCTAATAGAGTAGATAAGGACTAGTCTAAAGCATGATGCTAGACTAGTAGATATTATCTCTAAGATAGAGTCGACAATAGAATATAAGCAAATGAATCAATATTGACTCGACCGAGATAGTTGGCTCTGCAAGGATGGAAGACCATATGTATCGGATGTTGATGGACTTAGAGATGAGGTGCTACATGGGTGCCATCATTTAAAGTTGACTATTCATCCCAAAGATAATAGAATTATGGGGATATGAAGCACATATTTGATTGAGAAGAGATGAATAAGGATGTCGAGACATTTATCTTAGAATATATGAATTGCCAACTAATAAAGGCTTAGCAAAAGAAACCGAATTATGTGCTACAACCGGTCAAAGTTCATTGGTGGAAGTTAGAACATATATGATGGACTTCATTGATGGATTTTCGAGGACCAGAGGATGGTATGATATCATTGGTTTATAGTCGATAGACTAACAAATAGCACCTGATTCATACCTTTAAAGTCCAATAGAACAGTATTGAAACTGGCTGAGTCGTATATGAAATGGATTGTATGTTTTCATGGTGCGCTGAAGAGCATTGTAAGCAATCGAGACCCATAATTTATGAGTGTATTTAAAAGAGCTTACAAGAGGCATTAGAGGCGGAGTTGCATTTGAGTACAACTTATGATCCACAGGTTAATGGTCAGACGGAGAGTGTTTGAACCAAAAATGGAACAAACACCCAATGGAAATATGAAGAGAATAAAAAGTGAAGAAAACAAATTAAAATAAGTAAGAAATGAACACACAGAGATTGACAGGGGTTCAGCATACTCCTTGCTACATCCACTTAATGATTTTATTGCTTAACTTCTTGCTTGCGGATAGAAGTTCTTAGGGGTCGGTATAACTCCAACACTTCGATTTTTAGCATCACAAAAATATAAAATTGAGCTAGAGCTAAAACATCTTGAAAAATGAGTCCCGCCTCTCTATTTATAGAGGTAGGGAGCCTAAAATCTAGCATAAAAGATCTCCAGGCCGTTCTCCTTGCTATAGACTAGTTCTCCATGAAAGTAGGATGCCACGTCACAACTTTGATACGGGTCGGTACGACTCCAAGGTTAGGGTTCGGTACCGATCCCTAAAATGGCCAATCCGATCGTTTGGAACTCTTTGCTTCAGCTTGTCTTGGGGTTAACTTTGTGATTCCATAGTTATTTGCATCGATATTAGCTTGTTACATAATCCAAATGATAGAGTTGTAGAAGAATGAAGTTGTGAAGATTGATAAAGATTTGCATGGAATCAAGCAAATAATATTGGAAGTAGGGTTCTAACATCATGGATGGATCATAGGCAGAAGATGGGTAGGTTGGGTGGAGGTTTTACGGATCGGTACCGACTCCTAGGGATGGATCGGTACCAACCCCACACTTGGCAAGTTTGGGTATCGGCATTTTTGTGGTGCTTTGGTATCTGTGTTGTGATCCTGGTTGTACTTTGGTCTTTGGGCTTCGTGGTCATTTCTTTGGGCATTGTGCTTTAATAACTTCGAAGTTTGGTTCGTCGGGTTTATCCATATTCTGCCTCATCAAAAGGCGGGATAAAGTTTGCCCCCTAAAGCATGCCTTGCGAATGGAAGGTGTGCTTTGCTTAAGAAAAAATGTGATGTTAATCTTCGATGGTTGAGCTCTCTGGCTACTTTAGTCTTGGTGAATCATCCAGTTCCTTCGGATTCTCTTTTTAATTATGGATCGCTCCAGACCTGTCAAAGCCTATGACTCTAGACTCTACCTAGGTGTTGTCTATACATTATCATAATTCAGATTTCATTCGACGTCATCTCATCACATACCAAAACCATCCCGTGTTCATTCAGGATTTAGGTCATTATCATTCTAATTTCATTCAAAGTTATTGCATATCAAAATCGTCCAGTCATCATCCGGGATTTATTTGTTTCATTTTAAGTTCAAGGCTTTCAAATCCTATTATCAAAATCAATATATGTTTTAAGGTCAGATCTCTCTGGATTGTTCCTTATTCAGTTCAATGTATGATCTCTTCGGATGGTTAGTCAAACTGTGTCCATTTAGGGCCAATTGTTAAATTTGCGATCTCTCTAGATCGTTAATCAATTAGTTGTTATTTGAGGCCAATAATCAAATCCATAGTCTCTCCAGGCAGTTTAATCAAATCCATGGTCGTTCGGGGATGATAATCAAATCCATGGCTGCTCAGGGTCGATAATCAAATCATTGGTCTCTCTGGACCCTTGCCGAGCCCATTTAGCTCGCTCTCCAATGAGGGGACTCAACGAAAAGCGAGCCCATCCAGTCACTCTTCGAAGAATTGACCAACTTCGTGCACTCCAGTCCCGACTCTCTGGTCAAGACTTAACGCGGTCAAAGTCCAGTATCTCTTTGAACCCTTGTTGAGCCCAATCCACTCGCTCTCTAGTGAGGGGACCCCAACGACCAGTAAGCCCATTTGCTCATGCTCCAATGAGGGGACTTACTTCTTGCACTTTGATCCTGACTTTCAGTCAAGAATTTATAGCGATTAATATCATACAAGTCCATCCACCCACTCTCCGACGTGGGGACTTGCACCTTGCACACCGGCACCATCCCTCCGAACCGGACTTTAGAACGATCAATGTCAATCATCACATTCAATGTGGATTTCAATAATCAAATTCAAATATTAAAAACAACATAAAATCTAAAATCAAGGTAACTGCCTCACCGGGCATTATAGTCTAGCATCCAGCCCAGTGCGTGCTTAGGGACCGTTCGGGATCCCATACACGAGTAAGTGTATAGACTATATTATTGCATGGTTTATTAAAAAGGGGAAATAGAGTGTGAGAACCTAACCTGATTCCTTGCCATCCTGATAAAGAGATGACTATCCTTGACTTTGATCCCGGACCATTTCCGCACGCTGCCGTTGATGGTTGCTCCCGTCCCATATGCTGTAATCGATTATCTCTAACATGTTCCTCGATCAGATCATGCATATGCTTACAATCATTTGTGTTATGCCCATCCAGCTCATGGAATATGCAGTATTTTCCAAATGCCCTTTCACGCTTCGTGGGCTCTCTTCTCATCGGTTTCCGATGGGGGATCTGTCCCTTGTATCCAGATAAATCCACTTCGAGGTTTCATTTAAGTCTATGTAAGAGCATAATTTCAATTCCCTCCTCTGTTTATTTGATCCACCAAAGTTGTCATCCATCTTTCATTTTCCTTTATCCTTGCTGATCCTGCTCAGAGCGATCCTTGGCCATCTAAAGCGTTAACCTCTAACTCATCGGCTTTAGTAATCTCCTGTCGTAGAAACCTTTCAGTCTCATTATAAAATTCTACGAGATCCCTGGGAGGATCTCATTTCAAAGCCATCTTAAAATACGTCTTTGCGGCTATCCCTATAAATGCCACCATCAAAACCATTAATCGACTTAACAATTGTAGTTGCCTCCGCATTGAACCTTGTCAGAAAACTCCTGAGGGTCTCTCCGACCCTTTGCTTCATATTTGATAACATCATTACATTCTTAGGTCGTGAGATATGTGAAAAGACGGTGCAGATCATGCTATATGGAATTATAATATACTAGTGAGGAAATAAACTAAGATACTATATCAATGTGAATAAGTAAAAATAAAACAAGCACACCAGGAATTTTTATACTGGTTCGAACTTCCCGTTCTACGTCCAGTCCTAGACTCCTTCTAGAATTTCACTAAAACAACAACCCTCACTTAACCCGGAGGAATAGGTCTATACAACCCCTGAGCAGCCAAACAGGGACCTGAGAAACAGAACAGGATTTCGCCTCAGCAGCCGAAGAGGACTTCACAATGCCTGAGCAGCAGAACAGGTCTTTTACAAATAAAGTTTTCTTGACTCTATGTGTTCTTTTATAACACGAATTTGTCAATTTTAGTACACCCTTCCTATAATCTTCTCCTTTATGATATATATATATATGAATATGTGAAGAATAAGGAAGTAATAGAATGAATTTGTGTGAAATTGAATGCACAAGAGTATTAGAATCAAAGAATATGAGAGTAGAGTAAGAATAGATTGAATTAAGTTCTGGAAACTTGATTCTAATGTGTTTATATAGATTATAAATAGGTGCATATGTTCGTGAAGAGTTATCATAAAGAGTATGGTCATATCTATTGAAATGGAGAACGCATCTCTTCATGAATGGAAGTGCCTATTTGAAAAAAATAGCCGTTATAGATATTCAGACTTCTGAATTGAATAATTCAGACTTCTGAAATTGCACGGGCTCAAACCAGAAAGAAAATAGGCTAAAAACAACCATTTTCAGACGTCTGAAATTACCAAGTCAGACGTCTGAATATTGTACTAACAATATTCATTTTTCCAGATTCAGACGTCTGATTTGGTACATTCAGACGTCCGAATGTAACTAAAAAATACCATAGCTCAAATGGTTAGAGCACTTGCCTTCTGAACTAGTGACCCGGGTTCGAGTCCCGCTCCATGCAATTTTTGAAAACTTGATTTTTCATTTAAAATATGAATGTATATGTGTGTATATCATTTTGAGAAGATTTTAACATTTGTAAACTCTAGACACGAAATTCTATGACTAATAATACTTTGTTTGTCACCTTCGTCTTGTCTCTATCGTATATATCTCTTCTTGTATCTCCATATACATTATTTCATACTTTTGTACTTTGTATCTTCATTTTGAATGTATTTGATTATCTCTTTTTGATGCTCATGTACCTGCAAATTAGCTTAGAGATTCTTTGACATAATTGTATAGTTGTTGTCATTAAAATCCAACAATTGAGGTTCTAACATTCTCCCCCTTTTTGATGATGACAACTATACAATTTTAAAAAATATTCATTCTATATAAAAAATAATATTAATATGTTTAAAGCTCCCCCTAAGTATAACATCTCCCCCTAAGTATAATATCTCCCTCTATTAATATGCATATGAATTTCTCCCCCTTTGTCATTATCAAAAAGAATTAGGGAGTATAATAAATTATATAAAATATCTTGTAAATAACGAGATAAACTCATTATTAATTATGAAGGAAAAATAAAATAGATTTTACCATATTTGCTGAAGTCCATATTTCATTGTAAGCACATAATTCTATTAAACGTATGGAACATTCTTTAAAATTCCAAAATCTATCCTTTTCCTTTTGTTTCTCCGAGTACCTGCAAAAAATAATAATCATTTTCGGTACCCACTTATTATGTTAGGGTCCGGGGGGTTAGGTCTTAGGAAACCATACCCATTTGGGTGTGGTTGAACCTTTATACATATAATTTTCATTATTAACTACAATATCAAAATAATCATCAATGTATTTTTCTCTATTTTTCCAATTAATAGGAACCCAAATACTTAGATAATTTTTATTCATATTTCTGGTCAATGATTTTGTACTTCTTTATTGGTCATAGCTTGAATTTCTATAAAAATTGGATTTATATTTTACTCGAAATTTAGTACTAGCACTAACATTTTTACTATACATGAAAGCGTATCTAGTGCTATTTCTACTATTTGTTTTATTATATCCTAAACCACTTTTATCATGTAAAGGTCTAGAATTGGATAAAATCATGTTTAAATCGTTTTGACCTTTATTAAATTTTGTGACTTCGGTGTTAATTTTATCAAATTTAGCTTTAAAGTCACAATTATTATTTTCAAAAGAAATATTAATGTTTTTCAAAATATCAATTTGCTTGTTTAATTTAGAAATCTCCCTTTTTAACGCACAGTTCTCATTTTCGAGAAGAAAAATTCGAGATTCTGAATTATCTAAAGATGATTGTAATAAATCATTTTTATTAATATCTTCTAACTTAGTTTTGAGACTAGATTTTTCTAACTCTAATACTTTAGTGTTAGATTTTAAATCATTAATTTCTACTGATAAATCATCATTTTTATTCTTATGAATTTCTAATTCCTGAGTGATCATAGATAGTTGAGATGTTAAATTAGAATTAGATTCTTGAGATATTTCAAGTTCTTCTTCTAGGATTTTCTTTTCATCTCTTAGCATACTAATTTCTAATTTGGGTCTATTTAATTTTCCTTGTAACTCCTTTTTTTACTTTTTAGTTTGTTTTACAAATTCCACTAGTTATGAATTAATTTCAACCAAATCTTCAAAACTTAGTTCACTTACATCATCACTTGTAGCCATGAAGCATTTGCTTGTTTGCTCCTTTGATTCTTCTTTATTGTTCTTCCTCTTCCTATTGCCTTGACTAGATCTCTTTATAGCCATTTATTCTAGGATGTTGTTACGATCTCTAGAATCCCAGGCTCTGGTACCAAATGAAAAGACGGTGCGGATCGTGCTATATGGAATTATACTATACTAGTGCGGAAATAAACTAAGATACTATAGCAATGTGAATAAGTAAAAATAAAACAAGCACACCAGGAATTTTTATACTGGTTCGAACTTCCCGTTCTACGTCCAGTCCCAGACTCCTTCTGGAATTTCACTAAAACAACAACCCTTACTTAACCCGGAGGAACAAGTCTATACAACCCCTGAGCAACCGAATAGGGACCTGAGCAATAGAACAGGATTTCTCCTCAGCAGTCGAAGAGGACTTCACAATGCCTGAGCAGCAAAACAGGTCTTTTACAAATAAAGTTTTCTTGACTCTATGTGTTCTTTAATAACACGAATTTGTCAATTTTAGTACACCCTTCCTATAATCTTCTCCTTTATGATATATATATATATATATATATATGTGAAGAATAAGGAAGTAATAGAATGAATTTGTATGAAATTGAATGCACAAGAGTATTAGAATCAAAGAATATGAGAGTAGAGTAAGAATAGATTGAATTAACTTCTGGAAACTTGATTCTAATGTGTTTATATAGATTATAAATAGGTGCATATGTTCGTGAAGAGTTATCATGAAGAGATATGGTCATATCTATTGAAATGAAGAACGCATCTCTTCATGAATGGAAGTGCCTATTTGAAAAAAATAGCCGTTATAGATATTCAGACTTCTGAATTGTATAATTCAGACTTCTGAAATTGCACGGCCTCAAACCAGAAAGAAAATAGGCTAAAAACAACCATTTTCAGACGTCTGAAATTACCAAGTCAGACGTCTGAATATTGTACTAACAATATTCATTTTTCCAGATTCATACGTCTGATTTGGTACATTCAGAGGTCTGAATGTAACTAAAAAATACCATAGCTCAAATGGTTAGAGCACTTGCCTTCTGAACTAGTGACCCAGGTTCGAGTCCCGCTCCATGCAATTTTTGAAAACTTGATTTTTCATTTAAAATATGAATGTATATGTGTGTATATCATTTTGAGAAGATTTTAACATTTGTAAACTCTAGACACGACATTCTATGACTAATAATACTTTGTTTGTCACCTTCGTCTTGTCTCTATCGTATATATCTCTTCTTGTATCTCCATATACATTCTTTCACACTTTTGTACTTTGTATCTTCATTTTGAATGTATTTGATTATCTCTTTTTGATGCTCATGTACCTGCAAATTAGCTTAGAGATTCTTTGACATAATTGTATAGTTGTTGTCATTAAAATCCAACAATTGAGGTTCTAACAATATGGACCCATAATTGCTTCACAAATCTATTTACTAACTCAGTCCACGTACTAATGGAACTGCTTTCTAGCTGTCTAAACTATTATGTTGCCAAACCTATCAATTATAGAGGGAAACACCGTCCCATTACCTCTTCAGATGCACCCAACACTTCCATGTACTGGATGTACTTCATCAAATGAACCATTTAATCCATCTTCCTGTCTTACGTTTCTAACGTTAGTAACTTAAAATTGGGCGAATTCACAACATATCGAATATCCAGAGTAAATGGACTCCTGTTTACATTTTCCATACTCTAATTAGGCAATCCACCCCTCATAACTCGCCTCACCACCTCAGTTTGTCATTTTCGTTCAAAGGAATTCTAAGGTTAGCATTCTCAGCTTGCCCCCCGAATCTACGAGGGAATTCTGGTTCATACTCCGTTGGTCACATTTCAGCATTCTGATTCAAGTTCACATGCTCTACATCATCTCCAGGATACACGTCATTCCTTCAAAGGCCAAAACAACCCATGCCCCCGAGACCTTGGGGGTCGATACCGACCCCTAGGGATGGGTCGGTACCGACCCGTGTGTTTGGGTCAGGGTTTTCTTCGGATCATTCTACTTCAACTCTAGCTACCTGCACTCTAGCTTTCGGTCTCTGATTTTGATCTGCTGCAACTTCAGCAGTTCCCATATGTCCCATCCTTCTGAAGATATTCTCCATCATCTCTTCTTGGCGTGCCATCATCCTTCCCTGCAATCCATTCATATAGTTTCAATCTCATCCCTAGTTATGTAGATTGATGGGGAGTGAGGTCCTTAGGAAGCCTCCTGGCTACCTCTTGTTGATTTCCTCCAGCAATATCCTTCATAGTAGATTGTCTAGTCATTCCGAATCTTCCAAATTCTTAAATTAGGAGTTCTAGTGGTTCTCAGTGAAAGCATCAAAATGTTTGAACCAAAAATGGTACAAATACCTAGTAGAAAATAGAAGAGAATAAAAAGTGAACAAAATAAATTAAAATAAGTAAAAAATGAACACATAGAGATTTATAGTGGTTGGGCAAACTCCGACCTACATCCACTTAATGATTTTATTGCTTAACTTCTGACTTGGGGGCAGAAGTTTTTAGGGGTCGGTACAACTTTGACACTTAAATTTCTAGGATTACAAGTATATAGAGTTGAGTAGAGCTAAAGCTAGAAGATCCTGAAAAATGAGCCCTACCTCTCTACTTATAGAGGTAGAGAGCCTAAAATCTCGCACATAAGATCTTAGACCATTCTCCTTGCTATAGACTAGTTCTTCACGAATATAGAATGTCACATCATCACTTTAGTATGGATCAGTATGAATTCAAGGTTAGGAGCCAATACAGATCCCTAAAATGGCCAAATTAGTCATTTTGAACTCTTCACTTCGGCTTGTCTTTGGGTTAGCTTCGTTGATTCCATAGTTGTCTGCATCAATATTAGCTTGTTTTGAGTCCAAATAACATAGCTGTAGAAGAATTAAGTTGCGAAGATTGATTGAGAATTGCATGGAATCAACCAAACAACATTGGAAGTTGGGTTCTAGCATTAAGGAGGGATCGTAGGCAGAAGACGAGTGGGTTGCATGGAGGTTTTATGGTTTAGTACCGAACTCTAGGGATGGGTTGGTATCGATCTCACACTTGGCAAGTTTGGGTTTTGGCATTTTTGTGGTGGTTTGGTATCTGTGTTGTGATCCTGGTTGTACTTTGGTTTTTGGGCTTCGTGGTCATTTCTCCAGGCATCTTGCTTTGATAACTTCAAAGTTTGGTTCGTCGGGTTCATGAGTATTCTTTTTGGGAAAAAGGCGGGATGATAGAGACCGTGAATCGTATTTTGGAGGATCTTCCATGGGCTTTCATACTTAACTTTTGAGGCTCATGTGATGATCATTTGCATTCAGTCGAGTTTGCATATAACAATAGTTATCAGTCAAGTGTCGTTATGTTAGAATCTCCATTCTATGGTTTCAATGACAACAACTATACAATCACATATATTATATATCTTATCAAGATTATAGGTATATACTACAAGAGATCGTTATGCTCAAAGATATCGGGACTCGAAGACAAACATAGATTTAAGGACCATACTATGATTAGTAAGGTTATACTAGTGTATTAAGAGTCTTAGATAAACGTTGTAAGGTTTCCTTGAGTATATATGCACACACGAATTCATATACACAAAATTGGCATAGAAAAACATTTAAAATCTAGAAATGCCAGCCACAGACGTCTGTGGAAAATCCATAGATGTCTATAAGTAGGCTCGGGAATTTTATTCCTAATGCCATAGACGTCTGTGGTTTTTTCACAGACGTCTGTCGTCTGGCAACTTCTATATTCTTAATGGTTGCTTCTTTTCAGATTGAATAATCTCATCTCTTCTTTGAAGGTTGCATCCATTAAATTGAATAGAGTTTATGTAACAGTAACAACTCCTCATCCACATCTCTTTAATCCTATAAGTACTTCAAAGATTGAGGTTTACAAATTAACTATTCCCTTGATTTCTTATTACTCCTTATTTGCATATTTGTGCATCTCTTGCGTACAATTTCTCGATTTTTCATAACCAAAATATCATTTTGGTTAAACCACTTCCTACAACTCAAAGTATTCACATTCACATACTTAAAGGATATCATAGGAAGAATTGTACTATTAGCCACCGTGTTATTTGGAACAAGAGATTGTTAGAGAAATACTTTTGTATTAACCCATTCCTCCGGACGAAGTGAGGCTTATTTGGTTAAAGGAAACATTGAAGAGGAGATTCAGAACTGGACGTAGGATGGGAGGTCCGAACCAGTATAAAATATCTCGTGTGCTCGCTTTTATTATTTACCTTCTTTATATTCAGATTATTCTCTACTTAGTGTAATTAGTAATATACACTCTAATACTTATATATAAGTTGCATTATATAAAGATCCTATAGATTTTCATTTGGTATCAGAGCACGGTCATCTCAATCTACAGTAACACGTATTTGAAAAATCATTAATATGGCAAGCACTTTTCAAGAAGGTCAATCAACTGCTCGTCCTCTGCTATTTACTGGTTCTAACTATGCTTACTGGTCAACTCATATGAGAATTTTTATATAAGCAAATGGGTTAGAAATATGGCTAGCAACTCAAAACAAATATGAAGCATCTAACACCGACATTAGCACTTAGACCGATGCACAAAAAACAGCGGCATTTAACAATGCCAAAGCTATAAATGTATTGTTTTGCTCACTTGACAAAAATGAGTTTTCACATGTCATGCTTTGCACCACTACATATGATATATGATGCACTTTATAAATCACAGATGAAGGCACAACTAAAGTTAAGCAAACTAAAATCTCAATTTTACAAAACCAATTTTCCTCTTTCAAAATGAAAGAAAATGAATCAATTATTGATATGTATGCTAGATTTCAAACCATTCAACACGATTCCATGGCACTTGGAGTCAAATTCACAGATATTGATTTAGTCACGCGAATTTTAAACTCTTTGACAAATGAATGAGAAAGAAAAGTTTCAGCCATTGAAGGAGCTAATGATCATTCTCAACTCAAATTCAAAGAGCTAATAAGAAATCTGATGTTGTATAAAGCTAACTTGCAGGCTAGAAAGGACCAAAATCAAGAAAAGAAAAATATAGCATTCCAAGCAAGTAACGAAGATTCAGACTTAGACGAAGATGAGTGTGTTTTTATTGCTAAGAACTACGACGAATTCAAGAATTTCAAGAAGATGTCCAGATTTCTAAATGGTGGCAAACCAAACTTGTTAAATCAAACATCGATTAAATGTTATGAGTGTGACAAATTTGGCCACATGAAGAAGGATTGACCATAACTCAATAATGATAAAAAGAAAAGCTTTGAGAAATTCAAGAAAAAGAAAAGAGCTTTTCAAATAACATAGGACGATTTAGATTCATCTTCTTCATCTGACAGTGATAGTGAAAGCGACTCGGAATAAGCAAATGTGTGTTGCCCACGATGAAATCAAGCGAGTATTGCAGGAAGTGCATGAAAAAGAATGTGGCGACCACATTGGGGGCAAGCCCTTGCAAAGAAGATACTCAGGTACGGGTACTACTGCCAACCGTAAACCGAGACGCATCAGATTATGCCAAGAGATGTGATAGGTGCCAGAAACATGCCAGAATTCCGAGAGCCCCACCAACCAAGATTACTCAAATGGTCAATCCATGGCCATTTGCCACATGGGGTATTGATATAATATGGTCCTTGCCTCTAGCTAAAGGTAGTGCAAAGTACGCCATCATTGCAGTTGACTACTTTACTAAATGGGCGGAAGTTGAGCCCCTTGCTACTATCGCGATGAAGAAAGTAATCAAATTTGTTGTGCACAACATCATCTGTCGCTTTGGCCTCCCACAAATGATTGTAAGTGACAACGGGGCCCAATTCGATAGTGCCGAGTTTAAGAATTTCTGCCAACGCTATCGCATCCAGAAGAAATTCTGGGCGGTAGCTCACCCTCAAGCGAATGGACAAGTCGAAGCTGTCAACAAAGTCATCATGTCCATTTTGAAGAAACGACTAGAGAAGGCTGGAGGTAAGTGGGTCGATGAGCTTCACATAGCTTTATGGGCATATCGAACTACCCACAAGTCCACGATCGGCCATACTCCATTTGCACTTTCATACGGCTCCGAAGCCATTAATCCAGTTGAGCTAGAAGTGCCTTCTCACTATGTGACTTGTTACGATCCAAGGATGAATGCCATCCTACTTGCAGAATCTTTGGATTTATTAGATGAGAAGCGTGAAGAAGTTGATTGAGGGCAGCGGCACATCTCAGCCGAGTCGCCCGATTATACAATGTCAAGGTCCGACCTAGAACCTTTGAAGTCGGCGATCTTGTACTTAAGCAGGTCTATCCGGTCCCTTCGCACATGAAATCTACATGGGAAGGACCGTATGTCATTAAACGGAGGCTTGGAGATTACACATTCAAGATATCGACCGTTGATGATCTCACTCTACCGAGAGCATGGAACAGCAAAAGTCTCTATCGCTATTACATATAACCGGCTTTCATTCATTTAGTCTGCTTTCCTTTTCAAATTTGTTTATGCAATTTGAGAATTTGTACTTGTAATAAGGCAACTGATTTTGCCATGATTTCTTATTTCAGTAATAAAGCGCAGACCTATCAAACCAAATTAGTGATTCCTAAATGCATCATGCAACCGCCATGATGTAAGAAGAGCCGAGTTCCATCTTACGGTGGGACTCATTCAAATAGAGAGTGATCGTGATCTGAAAGGTCGCTCTCTAGATGAAAACCCGAGCTCGGGGGGCAAACAATAATCAATTAAAAGAGAATTAAAACATGACGATTCTCCAACAAACTCCAACTCCCAGAGTGTGAGCTGAAGTGCAAACTCCAAATTAGGATGTGAATCGACCATCCAGCTCGAGGAGGATGGATCCGTCCATCCATGACCTCGCCTCTTTCCCGTCTCGAGGGGGTTGGATCCATCCATCCACGACCTCACCTCTTTCCCAGCTCGAGGAGGATAGATCTGACATCCACGACCTTGCCTCTTTCCAAGCTCGAGGAGGATGGATCCATCCATCCACGACCTCATTTCTCTCCAAGCTCGAAGAGGATCGATCCGTCCATCTACGACTTCTCTTACTATATCGAGGAGGATGTGATCCGACCATCCATGACCTTAACCAACTCATTATTCCCAGAGCGCGAATAGGATCCTGATCCATAAATAGATGTGACCAACCGTCTGTTAACTGACTCTAAATTCTCGAACTGTGGACTGGATAATAAACAATAAATGGGTGTGATTGACCACCCATAAAATAACTTATGTCCCTGGAGTGCAGACGTAATCCTAAACAATAAGTAGGCATGATCGACCGTCGGCATACAAAGTTTAATCCCCAGAGTGTGGATGCAAATGCTAGCAAATGAGCGAATGTGACCCGACCGCTCAAAACTCAAGTTACTTTGACTCGATTTCGACTAAGTTAAATCAAAGTTAGTGAAGGCGAAAGGAGACTGCCAACTAACTATTCCAATTATCCCTAGAACTGGGGTCACAACTCAGGTACCAGCCGCTGACTGAGACAACGCAACGTTGGAACTCGACTCAACATTTGATTATGACCCGGGGCCATGACCTCAAGACTTAAAGACCGAACTTGAGTTCGAATCAGAGACTAAAAGCTTCATGAGTACATTGAATGGAAAATGTGAATGCTTAAATACGTAAGCAAATAAATGTAGAGTCATGCCAAAAAACCAAAAAGAAATTTTATTTATGCTATTCTTCAGAAAAGCCGTACAAAATCTATCCAAAGAATTCCTATAAGCAAGGGGCGGAACCCACATCTATACATGGCCTACAAAAAGCTAAAGAAAAGAAGCTTATTCTAACTATCTACAAAAGAGGAAGTCAAAATGCTAATCTACGCCTTCGGTTTCCTGTCCTTAACTTTATTTTGCGTAGATCTGCTTGAGCTACCGCCCGAACCTCTTTTGGAACCCTTGCCTCCCTGGCTCACTTCAGTTGGCCTATCTCCAACTGGAGGAATCGATGCGGTCTTCCCCTGAGGGCCCACGGGGACTAAAGTATCCTCTGTATGAGGAGCTGGTGGAATGGTAGCACTTTCGATACCAGAAGGATAAGGCATGCTAGTCTCAATTATGGTACCACCCGGAGAGAGCACAAGGATTGGTGTAGGACCAGGGCCTGCCATACCTCCACCAGCTCTAAGACTCTACTCTATCTCAGCCTTAATTTCCTCCATTATTTATTCCTCCCGATCCACGCGCTTGCTCATCGGGATACTGCCGGTCGGACCCGAGGAACCCATGATAATAACATCTTCATCCACGTTAAAGGGCATCTCAATGCTTGGGTCTCTTTGGCGGCTGAGAAGTGCTTCCATCAATTGGTCATCAAACAAACAACTGCTATCATGTATCTTCTCAGCCGAAGTGGTAATCGTCACAGTTGTGGCCTCTGTTGTTAATGCCTCCTGCTCATGGTGAACTTCTAGAATTGCAGGAGGGTTGGCCAATGCAGAATCTAAAGCTGAATAAAGATAGGAGAATATGTTAGTAATGTCCTCTGATAATGTTCTTACATTTTTAGTAATATGAGAAGTGTCCAGAATACCTTCCTCGGTTTGGCTCTCGGGTTGAGCCGACATGCCTTCCGAGCTATGCTCGATGACTGGAGAGAGATATGGCCTATCGGGATCATACTTTGGGACAACTGGGAGGTCGATAGAAGATATGGGCATAGTTTGAGACGCTGGGGGCATTTCAGAAGCAGCGTCATGGTGTTTACCCCCAGATCCTTCTCCGGCCTCTAGTTATTTGGCAGCTAGGGCTTCTCTTTGGAGCGAGATGGTCGTGTCATGAAGAACTTTGGGCTCGTCTCCTATCAACACTTGGGTTTCCAATTCAAACTCGTCGATAGTTGCAACTTTACGGGTCGCCATTTCATCCTCAACCATGTGTTCCCAGGCCTTATACAATTGGAAGGGATAGTCCTCACCAAGCCAGTTCAAGTTGTGGTTCCTCAAGACATTTATATTGTAGGTGACCAGGAGGTCCTCAAACTCGCTTTCCATCTTGGCCTCAATGACTTTTATTTCCCTTTCAAACCTAGTGTCAGCTTCTTCGGCCTTTTGATTTGCGATGTCCCTCTCCTCTCTAAGCTTCACCACCTCCTTGCATGCTTCCTGTGCAACCTTATTGGCTCCATCTTTTTCTTTGGTGTCCTCGGTCAGCTTCGCCTTTAATTCGGCAACTTCTTTATGTGCAGCATCCCTTTCTCGAATGATAACAGTGTTGCGTTGACCCATCTCCTGCACCAAGTTCATATGAGTTTTTCTCATTTCTTCCATGGACTTCCTAGCTTCCTCAGCTCTCTTGCCAGCCTCCATCTCAGTTTTTCTTGAGGATTCGAGCTCATTGGTGAGCACCTATATTATTTTTCCCTTGTGAGAAAGGTCGCCCTCCAGTTTCTCAATCGCCTTAGCTCGTTCGAAGGACATAGCCGGGACCCGCTCTACCATTTTAACCCACTCACGGTATTGGTTGTGCGCATCATGCACATAACCTTGCACCAGTTTTTCTATATAATTTGGGATCGTCTTCAAGTTGGGAGGAAAGTGGAAACCATCGAAGCATATGTTTGGGAAATCTTTCTTTAGTTTAGCAATGCGGATGGCTCCTTCCCCCGTTGGCTCTGTGGCAGTTTGTTTTACGACAACAGGAGCGCCTGTTTCAATTCTGCGGCGCTGTTCACCGGTTTTTGGAGCATGAGATAGCGCTGTTTGGTGCGAGGATTTAGAAGAGGGCCTACTGGGGCCAGAAGGTTTAGAAGGCTCTTTCGGTGGTGGAGATCGTGACCTATAGCAGCATCTGCTTTGGTGTGATCTCTCTTTTTCCCAATCGTGGCGCTCACGCTTCTGGTTAGAATGGTAGCCGCAACCATAATCTCTCTCACACTCGTGGCGGTATGATTCAGAGTGCGATATAAACGACTGGCGCGTAGAGCGGAGTTTTCCAAGCATAGAACCTTGCCTCACCATTGTATCTGCAAAAAAGAAGAAGGAAATCAGTCCTCGCCAAATATCGAGAAGCATATGATGGAATGTCGTGCAGTGCCGTGAAGTGCGTGTATGTATGTGCAAACCCCCCAACCAACCGGTTGTAGCAGCTTTGCTTATTAGAGTTGGCTCCCCTATATCTATTAAGGTTAAGTCTATGATGGTTCTTGAAGGGGAGTGGACCATCTCTAGCCCAAGATCAGGGAACGATGGTATCTCTTCCAGAATAGGAATATCCGACAGCCATTTTAGTGAACTGTCTATCTGGAGGGAAGAGGTCTCCGGGCCTATAGAAGTAGTAACAATTTAGGTTGCTTCGGTGCACTTTTGCCTCTTGATTTTTTGGATAGGAGTTTTTCCTTTTCTTCTTAACACAGATGATTGAGTGCCCTGTGGAGGCACGACTGTGGGCTTCTGACCCGCTTCTGTACCCTCATCATCGTGAGGTTCGATGATTATTATGCCGGGCGCGGCCTAAGCTCCCTCGACTAGGGCACGACAGGAGCCTGTCTTCTACCTTGTCTTATTAGGGCCACTCTTGTTACCCCGTGAGCCCTATGCTCTGTCCTTCCTCTAAAAGCCCGGCGGTTATCAAATTGTCGTCAGTGAGAACTTCGTCTATTTCTCTTAATTCAATAGGCACCGCCTGGAGTGTCCTCACTAGCTCTTTATATTGGGCTCCTTTGGGCCGTGGAATAGCAGTTGTAAAAGAAACGCAGCAATGAATTCAGCATCAATCAATATTATTCAGTCATTGTTAACAATGAAATAAGTAATAGAACTTACGTCTGGCCAGTCATCGCCTGGCGAATCCTGTAGGCACCTTACATAAAACCACTCTGTTTTGAAGTAGCTCAGCTTTCCCCATGCGCCTGCCACAACTTGGCAGTTCCTAACGGCTTCCAAGAAGGTGAATGGTGGATTATCCGCCCAACTCTTGACATTAAATAAATATCTGATCTCGTCGATAGTCGGGGGACGGAAGAGATGTGACATAAATATAATGTACAAGCTGTTGAGTAGCGCGTATCCGTTAGGGTGAAGCTAAGAAGGCGCGATCCTCAGATAAAATAGCACGTCCCTAATAAACTGGTTGAATGGGGGTATTGTTCCAGTCCAGCACATGAATCTGTTGCATGCGGTGAACCCTCCCTGGGGATTGTGTGCTCTATCTTCCGGTCCTGGTAATCGATCTTCTTCCAAAGACAGTCCATGTCTAAGGCAAATTATGCCTAGCATTTCTTCTGTAATCTTGGACTGGATGGAATCTTCCGGATTCACTATCACCACTGCATCCGGTAGTTCATCTGAAGCAGGATTCACCGTATCTGCCGGGACATCCGACCTCTCTATTCTGGGGAATGGAAGACTTTGAACTTCTTACTGCTCTGAGCTTCCAGGATCCATAACTATTGAACTCGGTAAAAACCATTATTAGATGGTAAAAAAGACCCGTGTCCCCCTGGTGCAAAGTGAGTGATCGTGTTGTGTAATTAAGTGCTACACAGTACTCTAAATTTCTACCAGGTTAAAAGATGGTAAAGAGACAAGACTTCGAGATTCAACCGGAGCAACCATCATCGCTAACCGTCTCAACCATGCCATTTCAACTTCGGAGAATGGTCCATGTTCAAATTTGTCACGTTTAACAAGTTACAGTCCTATCGACGAGCTTTGTGGGATAATCACATACGCAATTTTACGGTCGAGTCCAAGTATGCAAGGCTAAAGCTCGTCGAAGTCAAGTGTTCGAGTATGCAAAAGTCATAACGTTCATATCCATCATAATTCATTTCGAATCATTCCCCTGAAGCAAGCTTTCATATCGATGACATGTCACTCGTTCGTATCGATCAATGATTCAGATCGATAGCCTCTTTGTATCGATCAAACCTTCGGGTCGATAACTTGTTCGTATCGATCACTTCACCCATAGCCTTCATTCGTATCGATGCTCCTTGTATCCACCATTCCATCACTTCGTATCGATCCATGGATTTTGATTTTGGATCGGTCAGAAGACATCTCACCCATATAGATACAAGTTGCTCCACCTCGGATCGATCAGCGAGCCAATTTTCCCACATCGTTTGCAGACGCTTACTCTTCGCCTCGATCATGAAGACTACTTTCCACCATCTCTAAAACTCCATGTATTCTAATCGATTCCACATCCATTCCCTCGCATCGATACGAGATCGTCACCTGAGTTAGACAGACCTGGAGTCAGTTACTCCATGTCCATCGATCCTCTCCGACTACCCTCCTTCTTCTCCAAATCTCCAAATTGCCATTAGCCACACTCTCAACCTCACCCCAGTCACACTCCAGCGCCAACGACACCGGAAATAGCCGTTTCCATGAACGAAATGGCACGAAGCTCAAGTCTCGTCATTATAAGCATGATTTTATTGATTATCTACCTAGCTCGAAGGATCTGGGTTAAAGATTAGCAGTTTGGTATTTAGGGATGAAGGATCTACAGTTTCTTCTTTTTCTCTGATGGATACGAAATGGCAATAGAAGCAAGGTGGAAAAATATGTTAAGTACAAAATGTATCTATACTCCTTCGTATCCAACATGAAAGACGATTTGTATCCTAGTTTCCTCACCGATTGAATCGGTCAACGTGCCTGTCGATACGAAGCGCATCTTTCCTATCCATCGATACGAAGCACATATGAACCCCAACATCTCGTATCCATCGATACAAAGTGTTCCCATGCGTTTATGCTTATAACTATCGTATCTATCGATACGAAATCCACATTGTACAACAATTCAAGCCAAACCGTATCCATCATTATGGAAGCGCTTTTAGCAAATTCATCTCGTATCGGTCACCATCGATACGAAATCCACTCTGATGTGCCCCAGATCAATCCAGGAGAGGATTGATACGAAGAAGGACATCAAAAAAATGATCAATCATTGTTGCAACTCGAATTTCATATCGATCCAGGAGAGAATCGATATGAAACTCGATCTAAAAGGAACCATCAATCGATGGTAAGAACTTTTTTTCATTAAAATCGGTTTAAAGAAAAAAGAAAAAAGAGTAAGAAGTAAGAACTTGAAAACAACCCGTAGACGTGCAAGCGTGAATGGGAGTCATGTTAACATATGTGCATGCATCCTTTACTAACGTTTGATTGTCAAAGTTAATAAGAATTGAATGCTTACCTGGTGATAGCTAGAACAGTCAACAACAAATTGCTAGCACTTGACCTTCAACTACAACAAAAAATGCGTGATCATTAGCAGTCTACAACGTAATATTTATACAACTAGAAATCAAGCGAGGGTTACATCTCTTGATGAAAGGACAACAACTGTTCAGTAAATCGGATAGAACCTTTTCAGAATGAAGATTACAGCTTTTTAAAGCACGTCATGTTCACACAGGACATCCTTTAGGGGGCAAATGTTATCCCGCCTTTTGGAAATGTCATGATATCAAGGACTTGACTAGAGATAGAAGACAATCCGCTTCGAAAATCAGTTATCTGCAGATTCACGATGGATATAGGCAAACTTGGTCTGAGTCTAGATCGAGCCACAGCTAACATGATATGACAAGTAGAGTTATGCAAGGCGACATTCCAAATTTCAGGTCAATCGAAGTTCGTATGCTCGAGTTGTGGAACGATCAAGATCCATGTGAAGCACGCCCATCTCGTATCCATCATTTCGTATCCATCCATTTGTATCCATCATTTCATATCCATCAACATCGATACGAAATGAACGTAACTCCATCTATCGGCATCCGTCGTTCGTATCCATATGGTTCAAGGACATAACGATGGACTTCGGCACTTCCTAGATCGATCGCGCTTCACTTGGCCAGCAACTGCATTTCTCGTATCGATCACCTACTTGATCGATACGAATAATAGAGCTTACAATCGATACGAAGACGGTGGCAAGGCATCTATACGAGAAGCAAGGTATCAGATGGATACAAAAGAAGCGGTCAACCCAAAAGAAGCGGTCCCTATGCACAAAATACGAATCTCCATAAAGCGAACATGCCACGTCATCGACATGAAGAGATCGATACGAAGGTATCGATACGAAAGCTTCAGCCACTTCATATTTGCAACTTTGATCGATCAATAACTCCACAAGCACAAATCCAATTACAATAAGATTTTTGCAGAAGGTTGCATATCATCTCAAGAACATCCATGATCGATCACAGCTCAATTGGAGCAACTTTCGATCGATACGAAAGCAATATGGATCGATCAGGGATCGATCCCAAACGTCTCCAGATCGATTGTGTAGGCCCACCTAGGTTTGAGAAAGGGTATTACGAGATTCAAGGCAAATATTTCCAGCTTCACACCTATAAATAGCACCCTTTTTTGCAAATAAAAATGGACTTTTATGCTGCTGCTCGGGTTAAACTCCATGGAAATTTGAGTGTTAGTCATTGCACTGTTGTAATTCAGTTTCTAATCAGTAATAAAGATCAAATCCTTCAAAGTGGACGTATGTTATCATGCCGAACCACTATAAATTCTTGTTTTCTTTTTGTTACTGCTTAATTTTCTTGGTGTGATTTTTAGATTAGCCTTATTTTCCATTTTACTTCTTCATTCTAATCTCTTCAATTACATTCGACGAGTGTTGTGCCCATTTTTGGTACAAACGGCAGCCATTAAATTGAATAGAGTTTATCTAACAGTAACAACTCCTCATCCGCATCTCTTTAATCCTATAAGTACTTCAAAGATTGAAATTTACAAATTAACTATTCTCTTGATTTCTTATTACTCTCTGTCTACATATTTGTGCATCTCTTGCTTAAATATTCTCAGTCGATCATAACCAAAATATCATTTTGGTTAAACCACTTCCTACAACTCAAAGTGTTCACATTCACATACTCAAAGGAGATCATAGGAAGAATTGTACTATTAGTCAAAATCTGTGTTATTTGGAACACAAGATTGTCAAAGAAATACATTTTTATTAGCATATTCCTCCAGACAAAGTGAGGGTTATATGGTTAAAGGAAATACTAAAGGGGAGCTTCGAGACCGGACGTAGGATGGGAGGTCCGAACTGGTATAAAATATCTGGCGTGCTCGCTTTTATTATTTACCTTCTTTACATTCAGTTATTATTCTATGCTTAGTGTAATTAGTAATATAAACTCTCACACATATATATAAGTTGCATTATATAAAGATCTTATAGATTTTCATTTGGTATCAGAGCACGGTCATTTTAATCAACAGTAACACGTAGTTGAAAAATCATTAATATGGCAAGCACTTTTTAGGCTTTACATCGACCATGCAATACCCTTTCATTTTAGTGGGAAGCGGTTGAGAAACCGATATTTAGGCCAGATATGATTAGAGAAAATTTGGAAAAGATTAAGCTCATTTGGAAACAAATGAAAACTACACGGGACAGACAAAAGAGCTACGTGGATAAGTCTTGAGTTCTATGTTGGTGATATGTTGTTTGACCAAATTTCTCCATTGAAGAATATAGTTTGATTTGGTAGTAAGTGGAAAATGGCATCAAAGTTTGTAGGTCCTTTTTGATACTCGGGAGGATTGGCAACCTAGTATATAGAGTCAACTTACCTCAGAGGATGGTGAGTGTGCATAATGTATTCTATGTTTCACATCTTAGTAAGTTTGTCATGATTTAGACGTGATTATTGCACTGGATCAACTAGACAATGCTTAATTTGATCCTGAAGCATCGGGCCTCGCAGGCCTATTCGTATAGTCGAGTACGAAGCATCTTAGGAGGAAGACGATGAAGCTAGTAAAGATTCAATGGAGTGAAAGCGAAGGCGATAGCACTTGGACAACCGAGGAGAGAATGAGGGCTGCTAATCTCGAGCTCTATACATGGTAATATTCCATTTTTATCGTTACCTTTCATATTAGGTATTTTATATTGCTTAAATAATACCTAACATGCTAGGTGTTGGCATAGGTTTATTGCTTTCTTTTTTGCATGATTGATTATTGCTATGCTTGTTTGGTTATTAAGCATCTTGGTACTGATATTATTTGGTTATGTTTTGTTTGGGTGGAATTTCAGGGGTGAAATTCTTAAAGGGAGAAGAATGTAATAACCAACATTCACTATATATTTCTACATATCGATGGATCGTAGATATATTATTTTCATAATCAAATGACTTTCAAATAGGATATAACTTTGGATGGTACAATGTTTTGACATTTTAACCCTTATTATTAAGTATGAACATTTTTTATCTAGAAAATTTGTATTGGGTGTAACTTTTAATAGAAGCTGAATCGGGTCCTAAAAACACTTCCAAATGAAAATTTTGATGTCTTTCCTTTCCACAGAGTGGTTATGAAACTTTTTTCGCCTTATAGTTTGGAAGATGCATTAGTTTGAAGTTTCATAATGTTTAGGCATATTAGTGGGTAATTAGCCTAAGCCCAATATTATGCACGTTAACCCATTTTGAGTTAGGGTTAACTGCAGCACTGGAGACAGTTACTAACTACTTTTCTTCTTCCTAAAAACACATATAAACCTCCATTAAACTCTCTTCTATCATATCCATCTCTATTTTATACTAAGTCAAGCTTAATAAAAATATTAAGGGTAAATTAGCAAAGGGATTAGCAGAGGACCATCTAATTATTGTTTTAGGGCACTGTATTTTGTGCTTTTTGCTGTTTTGATCGGATCCATATTGGTTTTGTTGTTTTTGGTCAATTTCACATTGATAGATGAGCGATCTATCATCTTACAACCTCTTATATTAACACGTTTTTAATCTACTTTCAAACTTAAAAATTGATTTTAGACTATTTTGGATTTGAAAACTATTTGCAAAATGAATTCAAATGGCTATAATTTGATTTAAACATGTAATTATGCCATATGATTGATTATATGAATATTGGATTAGGTTATGGATATCTGGTAGCTTGTTTTTCCATGATAGGATTCTTATTTTCTTGTTAAATGTATGTTGCATGTTTGAATTGGATAAAATGCTTAATTGATAGTGAATTCGAGTATTGGATTGTTCTATTGCCCGCAAGGATCTTCGTGTAGAATGACTAGCGATGCGGGGTACTCTCCGATTTGATTACAGTAAGGATGGAAAATCTAGAGTGATAGAACAACTATGATAGATTGGCTCTAGAGTGTTTAGAGTCCTATCGATACAAAAGAGATTGCACGTAGGTCGAAGCCATGAACCATATTAGAATCGATGGAGAACAATCGAGAAATGACTTAACCAAATTCTGGCTAAGTCTAGATGGATCAGTACCTATCCACATTGGCTAGTACCGATCCATATTTAGAGAACATTTGTGCAAAATTGCACAATGAAAATATGGTGGAGATGACATAAGGCCAACTCGAGACCAATGCACAATCTATTTCAGGATTTAAAGGTAATTACACAAAGAAAATTTGGACCACCAATTTATCTTGAGTTGAAGATTTGGCTAACACTACATTGGTGCAGACGTAGGGAAAATTTGAGTTTGGTTTGGGCTATAAGATGGAAAACATAGTATGGACTTCAATTCACCATCGATCGTCCTCCAAAGCATTAGTACTTAGTTGATTTTTGGTAAGTACAAAGTTATATAGGTCGGTACTGAGCCATATGGGAAGGTACAGATTGATCCATCTTTTGGGAAAATGTTGAGCATGCCTGGATGTGCACGATCGATCGCACGTGAATTGGGTTGATGGTTGCGAGATATAGTGAAATACTGATCTATTTGGCCATGATGAAGAAGATATACAAAAATGCTGGAGATATGTGGGGCTTGCTTCGGGATTGACATGAGAAAATATTGTGTTAAGTCAAAGTTGACATGAAGAAATCTTGAGATATTGTGAAGAAGCCAAGAGAAGTTCCAAACTTCAACGAGTCGATAAAGTTGGTGATTTGGAACGAATGCTTCAAGCAGAAAGCGTCTGTAGCATCTATGGGATCATCTAAGAAGGAAAGCGTGAAACGGGATGAACTTGTGTAGTAGAACATGCATAGGCTTCAACTATCTAGATTCAAGCTAAGGGATCGTTGATAACCGAGGGGTCTTGATTTATGGTCGAAAAAGAAAGGGTTGGTTAGGACACTCATTGCAGATCGTTACGGGTGATTTTTAACTATGGGCCTTTACTGGGTCATTTAGCTTTCTAGCCTTATGGAATGGCAAAGGTTCGAGCATCCATGTAACAGCGATGTTAAGTAGTCACTGATCGTACGTGGTGATCATATGAGTTATCTTATATCCAACAACATTTGAGTTGATAGATGCGAGATTGTTTAATGGTTTTTATGTTTGCCATGTTTTCTAAGTTCGACATGGATTCAACACAATATAGGTATTATTAAGTAGTATATCAAAGTACCCTATATTATAATTTGAGTAGCAGTACAACCATACGATGATAGTTTAGCATATACTATTTATATAATCTAAATTCTTGGATGCAAGGGCAAGTCCTGTATGATTCTCCATACCATTTATTTCTATATACGATGTTATATCACTTAAATCTATTTTGAGATTATCGGTCGCTCATATCAGTCATTTGTCTGACCCGAGGTTATTTGCATTGCTTCTTATATTGTTGGGTACTCCTAAATGAGTTGATTGAGATAGCGAATGAAGCTATGTGGAGGACAAGCAAGAGGCTTAAGCTTTCATATATCTATATTTGGAGCCATCACCGCTATATTTTGTTGTGTGGTATTGTGGAGCTATATCAGTAATTATTTAATTATTTGAGACAATTTACTTTAGAGTTTATATAATGAGTTGTCTAAATTCTATTATTTGTTGCTTTGTGTAACTATGATGAACTTGATATACTCTGATTTATTTTGGTTTATTTGGTTATATTACTACCATACCTACTTGTTTGTTTGCTATTAAACGTTATCTATGCATTGGGAGATATGTGACATGTTTTTCTTTGTGTTATTATTATGATTTTTTTCCTTAACTACTTCTCTCCATCGGTTGGGTGCCAATGCAGTGCATTACTTGTATTAGATATTTGTGTATTGGGTATTGAAGGTGGAGGGTGTTCGCCACAGTTTCTAAATACAATTCTTTTTAGCTCCTCTCTAGTGATAAGATCCTTTGGCAGTTTTGTAGATCAACCATTTTTACTTCGATTTCGAGAGCTATCTTGATATTCAACCCCTCTAACTTGCTTTCCTAAATTCTACTCGAGACCCGTTAAATCAATGTAGTACATGATTGAGTTAAATTCTTAGTGAAAAAGTAGAAAAGTTTAGCCAAGAAATTGGTGTAACGCCCTTAATGGGACAATGTAGAACCAACAACTTTTAATATAGTTGTTAGTTGTGGTTATATGAGGATTTTAGCCTCTAATCAATTTAAAATTATAAGTCTTAACATTGATATTTACACTAGACCTGAAATAATTGATAATAATATGCAATATTATGAAGAACAAAGTAAGGAAAATCAAGAATACCAAATTTATTGTGGTTTGGCTATGCATTTTTCCATTTTGAATGATTTTTGTTGTTTCACAATAGTTTTCAATTGTAATTACAATTATAACCTTGGATTCAAAGCGAGAATAGAGATTATAAATGGTGGCACTACCTTAAGAGGTAAAATAACAAGATCAAAATCCTTTTTGTTGCATGTACTCCTATATTTCTGAGTGTACGTGATCGAAGTTGGGCCTTAGTGTTGAGATCCTTATTCAAAACTATTCAAAAATATCTCCAACCTAGATCCAAGCAAGCAAGAGGAATAATATGGCAAAAATTAATCAAGTCAATGGATCACTGTCGATTCATCCATTAATTGACACCAATTGTAAACCTCGTAAATTAAACGATGGTTAATTTATGAGAATTAATAAATAATTATTAAAGTATAAAAATATAATTCTTGCAAACGTCAAAATTTGGCTACGGAACTTACACCGTTGGGTTTGCAATTTTTTGACCAACTTTCATATAAAAGTTTTAGGATCGTTGTTCAAACGAAAATTTGATTAATGTTTAAAAATTTTGGATCGAAAATAAATAAATATGGAAACGAAATAAAGAAGGAAAAAATCAACAATGCTAACCAATCGACACCTTGGATTCAATCGGTCGACCGCTAGTGATCGACCTGTGGATGTAGAGCGGTTGGCATGTAGAAGGCAGTGGCTGATAATAAACCTAGGCCAAACACCCTAGATTTAATATAATCTAATATAACAAATGGAATGCATTCGAGTGCCTGTAAATACAGGCATAGCTCCTAACTATTCTTCTTATATTTTCTAAATTAAGAGTGAAGCTTTTCTATTTTTTCTTTTCCACAAATTTTAAGAATTGTAGGAACTATAAAGATTATATAAGTATATAAGTGGAGAATAGTGGAAAAGAAGAGAGAAAAATAGGGTCGAATCAATTCCCCAAAGCAAAAGGTGAATTATAAATCAAAATCAAAATCTACGTTAAGTCAAATCTCTTCTCAGATGTATAATTCTAATAAATATGTATATACTTTTGATACATATTTTGGTAGGAAGAAATAGAGTCAAAAAGGGATAATCAATTTAGATCTGGAGATTTGGAAGCTTAGAGGTGATTGGAAAATTATATTTTTTTTACATAATATTGAATTTATATCATTGTGAATCTATTTCTTTTATGCCTGAATATAAATTATGGAATTGTAGGCTTTAATAAATATGAAATGAACTTTAGGCCCGTGCCTATATATTCAGTAGATTTGTTAACTTTAATGAAATCTTGTGTACACTTAAATATGGAATATAAGGATGAAAGTAGTCCCTAAAACTAAAAGTTATTAATAAGATTTAGTGTTAATTCCAAAAAAAATTAATTAAATAATATAAGTTGTTAAACTTGAATATAAGACGATTCTAATTGGAATGCCTTGTAATCAGACTAAAATAGATAAATCCTGGACAAACACATGATGATTTTGATATATGATATGATACTCCAAATAAGAA
This sequence comes from Allium fistulosum, assembly GCA_030737815.1. Taxonomy (NCBI): domain Eukaryota; kingdom Viridiplantae; phylum Streptophyta; class Magnoliopsida; order Asparagales; family Amaryllidaceae; genus Allium; species Allium fistulosum. Next base: position 533,986,088 of record CM060901.1, on the reverse strand, counting down.
CAGACTGATTTATGATTTATGACTGACAGTTAAGTAAGGACTAGAGTCCTCAGCTATGACAGTCTGGAATGACCATGGATTTGCAGGAGAATCCGATGGAACCAGACAATTCAACAAGTTTGGGATCGATGGATAACCGGAGTGCTCAACTACCGAAGATTGATTACTGCTGAAACTTATTCTTGGACAAAGAAAACCTTACATTCATAAAACATACTTTGGGAGGCAAGTGTTAACCGACTTTTTGACAAGCTAATTTTCAACTGGAATTAGAACGTCAAGATAAAGAAAAAATGATACACGGACTTGGAAACATGTTTGGAAAAGCAAGAAGATTGTACTTAACAAGTTTTAAGGTAATAGGAGCAAAGTGGACCACTCGGTACCGAGAGGAACCACTTGCTATGGAGAGGTTTTTACCTATATTGGACGCCCTAAGCCACTTGTACTTGAAGTACTCCTCAAGTGATCACCCTAAGAATGCTTTTCTCAAAGAATAGATGGACAACTCTAAGGATTCTTTGAAAGAAATCAGAAAAAACCAAGTGATGTCAAAGAAGTTACCAGAAACAACTTGATCTTCAAGGAAAAGTGTTTGGAACATTGTGGATCAGAGATAAGAAGCAGAATGGAAGAAGAAGATGAAAACTTCTACCAACACAAAACTCTCGGTACCGAGAGGAACCTCTCGGTACCGAGTGGTTTTAATTGATGACTAGACCGACTACTGCTTCCTACGCCTTTGGGCTTAAGTTGGGATCTTGCACTTCGTGGGCCTCCGATTCTACTAGAAAATTCCCATATAAATACAGACTCTATGGCTACTGAAATGGGACTTTTTAGCACTTCTCGTTCTTCGTCTCCTATCTCTCCTCCATTAGAGTGTCTTAGGAATATATTATTTGTTGTTCTAGGCTTTAGATCAGTAAATTCTTTGTATTAGTGACTCTCAAAACTCGAATAAACAAAATATAAAGTGGATGTAGGCTAGAGATTGCTAAACCACTATTTTTTTGGTGTTCTTTTTAATTTTTTGATAGATCCAATATATTCGCATGTTTTTAGATGTTGTGCCACTTTTGGCATTAACATTTTGAATCTTTCACTGAGAAAGAGCTAGATTTCACAACCTGAAGCTTGGATCTGAAGTTTAGAGAAGATGAAGAGGCCGAACACTAGATCTATGATTAGCGGGAGTCAACCAGAGCTTTGGGGCAACCAAGAGGTGTCCTCAAATTTCAATCAATCCATCTGCGTGACCAGAGAGGAGATGGAGAGCATGATGAAAGAGATGTAAGATGGAATAATTGACCGACAACAAGAGATGCTAGAAGGATTCTTCAAAAGGATTGATCAAAGAACAACTAGAGCTACTGGAATTCAGAACCAAAGGCTAGAAGCCAATGGAGGAACATTTGGAATTAGAGCAAAGAAAACTAGAACAATGCCTCCATGACCTGAACCAGTCGGTATCGACCGCAATCATCTCAGCACCGAGAGGAATTTACTAGGGAAAATATTGGTTTAGGCTTAGGGCAAGCTGGGATGCTGAGAACGGATGATGCTGAAGCTAGGAACAGGAGTCAGAATGAAAATGTGAAAATGTAAGTAGAGGAATATGTACCGGAGTTTCCCCGTAGGAGCGGGGGAAAAACACAACTATTGAGTGAAGACTACCATTAAACGACAACGACCGGATCACAAAGATGATTAGAAGAATAGTGAGAGGTAGACCCCCAGACCAAGGATTGGAGGATATGAATAGGAATCCATTCACTCCTAACCTTCGGTATGCAAGGAATCCTCCCGATTTCAAGCTACCCATATTGGAGCTATATGAAGGAAGGACAGATCCGACCATCCATTTGATGAGACACATTCAGCATATGGAGGTGTTAGGTGTGTCTAAAGAGGTAAGGGGCAATGCTTCCCATTGTACTTGATAGAGTTGGCTACACAGTGATTCTAGCAGTTAGAGAACGAGTCCATAAGCACGTGGGCCGGATTGGTAGACAGATTCTTGAGACAATTCGAAGTTCATATCTCTCGACCAAAGAATGTGATGATGCTTTCAAGCATAAAGAAAAGGGCTAGAGAGATCTTGAGAAGTTATCTAATGAGATATAACATGGTAGCCACCGTAGTCAATAAGCTAGATCCATCGATAGTCCTGATGGCGGCAATGTTTGGAGTCGTGAGTAAGACCGACTTCAATATTCATTGGAAATAGATCCACCGAAGGATCTCATGGAGTTTTGTCATAAAGCTAAGAGATATCTATGCCAAGAGGATATTAAAGCTAATAATGCTAATGTTAATGGTATGGATGATGAAGGACCGTCCAGAGCAGGATATGGTAAAGATAAAGGAAAGTTAAAAGCTGATGATGACTTGGGATGACCGATGCGGCAAAAGACTGAATCGAAGTTCTCTTCCTACATTGACCTAATAGAAACCCAAAGAGGATATACCTAAATACTAGGAGGCAGATCCTTTATCGAAGGCTAGCTAGGAGAGAACTCACAGATCGGGGGAGAAGGTCTGGAAAGTTTTTGCTTATTCCATGAGATAGACAGACATGAAATGAACAAGTGCTGACACCTTCGTGATCTGATAGAAGAGATGGTTCGGAGTAACCAACAATAACAATACGTATAGCACCAAATTGCAATGGTGCTGCTGGAACACCCACCATCTGCAGCGAATGGTTCAATACATGACCGTGGATCTAGGTCTAGATTGGTAATCCCGTGATCGAGATGGATATGAATCGGGTTCGTTTACTATGCTTTGCTTTCCGTTTTGAATAGTTGAGACAATAATAACCCCAGACCGCTTACATGTGTATGAGACCTCGATTGGTCTCTAGGCACACTCTAATTTGGATGTCTGAGATGAATATTTAGGATGTTTGCTTGCTTGCTTTGATTTGAACGTTTGATTTTTGAAAACCACTTGAACATGATGACTGATATCGATCATGGTAGTCTTGTCTGAAGATATGGGGTGATGACCACAAGGTGCAAGTTCCCTTGCCAGAGAGCGAGTCTACAAAAAAGTAAGTCCCCTCACTGAAGAATAAGAGGATGGACTTGCTTAGATGTTGAGTCCCCTTGCTAGAGAGCAAGCGGATTGGACTCAGCAAGGATCTAGAAAGATCAAAAGTAAGTCCCCTCATCGGAGAGTGAGTGGAAGGATTTGCTTGGACATTGAGTCCCCTTGCCGGAGAGCTAACAGATTGGACTCAGTAAGGATCTGGAGAGATCAAACCCCAGATTGGATGATAGATGATCTGTAGAGATCGAACCCTAGATTGGATGTTAAGTGATCCAGAGAGAACGAATCCTAGATTGGACGTTAAATGATCCAGTGAGAATAGACACCAAAATGTACATTGGTTTGACCTTAGGATTAAAGCGCCTTATAGTTATACTAAAATAGATAAATCCCAAATGAACATGGGATGACTTTGATATATGATATGATAGCTCTAGATGAAAACGAGCCAATTATGATATATGACTAACACTTAAGAAAGGACTAGAGTCCTTAACTATGACATCTGAAATGACCATGGTTTTCCAGAGAATCCGAAAGAACTAGATCATCACTAAGTTGGGGATCGATGGATGGTCGGAGGGCTCAACTACCGAAGATTGACTACGTTGAAACTTGTTCTTGAACAAAGCAAACCTTACATTCAAAAGGCGTTCTTTTGAGGGCAAGTGCAACCAGCTTTTTGATCAAGCAGATTTTCAACTAGAATTAGAACATTAAGAAGAAGGAAATATGATTCGCAGAGTTGGAAATATGTTTGAAAAAGCAAGAAGATCATACTTAACAAGTTTCAAGGGAAAAGGAGCAAAGTGGACAACTCGGTACCAAGAGTAACCACTGGGTGCCGAAAGGTTTTTAATCCACTTTGAACCTCCTAAACCACTTGTACTTGAAGAACTACCTCAAGTGATCACCGTGGAGGTCTTTTCTTAAAGAATTGACAAGCAACTCTCAGGATTCTCTGGAAGAAAGCAAAGAAAGTTGGAAAAACAAGCAATGTTAAAGAAGTTACCAGTAACAACTCGATCTTCAAGGAAAAGTGTTTGGAATGTGGTGGATTGAAGATAGGAAGTAGCATGGAAGGAGAAGATGAAAAATTTCACCAACACAAACCTATCGGTACTTGGTACCGAGTGGTTTCAATTGATGATTGGATCGGCTACTACTCTCCTACACCTTTGGGCTTGAGTCTAGATCTTGCACTTCATGGGCCTTTGATTCTAATGGCGAATTCCCCTATAAATACATACCCTATGATTAATGAAATGGGACATTTTGGCACTTCTCCTTCTTCATCTCTTATCTCTCCTCCATTAGAGTCACTTAGACAGCTATTATTTGTTGTTTTAGGATTTAGATCGGTAAATCCATTAGACTGTTGACTCTAAAACCTCTAATAAACAAAATATAAATTGGATGTAGGTCAGAGATTGCCAAACCACTATTAAAATTCTAGTGTTTTTTTAACCTTTTTTGATATTTATTGCTAGTCTCAATATTTCTCCAGGTTTTTTGGTGCTGTACTACTTTTAACATTAACAATTATGATACAAATTTTAGTGGAAAGAAAGGGAGTCAAACAATGATAATGAATTTAGATCTGGAGATTTGGAAGCTAAGAAGCGAGTGCGAAATTATATGATTTTACATAATATTGGATTTATATCATTGTGAATCTATTTCTTTTAGTTTGGATATAAATTATGGAATTGTAACCTTAAACAAATATGAAATGAACTTAAGACCCTTGCCTGCATATTTAGTAGATTTATTAACTTTGATTACATGTTGTCTACACTTAAATCTAGAATATAAGGGTGAAAGTAATCCCTAAAAGTTACGAAGGTAGTTGTTAATAAGATTTATGTTAATTCTAGATTTTGTTAATTGGATATTATAAGTTGTTAAACTTAAATATAAGATATTTCTAATTTGATTGGGATTTAAGTTTATATTTTAATTCGTTGGAACAAAGAATTTTTTATGTAAATTTCTATAAATTGTCCAATTTTACAACTATATATGAAAAATGTGTCATTTGAAATAATAGTGAATATCCCCAAAGGAAAGAGATGTGCAAAATAGGGACGTTTACCATATTTTGTACCGTCTATTTCAATGAAAATGGAAAGGGTAATATCTTGTAATTCTGAACAGCACAATTCCTCTTTTGAGTAATTTATGAGGATTTATAATGATAACATTTCCTTTTTGTGAAGATTCGGTTCCAAAGCATTAAAATGTGGAAATCCCTAAATGTAAAATTAAAGTGGTATAAATAGAAATAATAATAATCCCATTGTCATTGAATATAGGCTAGAAAATAAATACTAAATGCTAGGCATGAATAAGACCATAAATTAAATAATTAGAGAAGTTATAGTAGTCTCATTAAAATGGGCATAAATTGAAAAGAAGCAGTAAACATACTTGATTGTATTAATTGTAAAGAAATAGTAAAGGATACTAAATTGTATTAATTGGAAAGAAACGGTAAATTGTACTTAATTGTATTAATTGAAAAGGAAGTATTAAAGGATACTTAATTAACATTAATAAAATAAGAAGTAATTTCATGGAAAGTAAATAAATATTAATAATTGAACTTGGGAGGTTGAAATTATATAGCATCAACAATACAATTATAATGAGTATGGATTAGTGGGGCTAGCCTAATATTAGGTTAATTATAAATGATATAGCGTAAATGCCTACCTTTATACCCATACTAACAGAGAATATTACATAGTAATATTGAATGCTAATACGAAGAATAAGGATAGATAGGAGTGACCAAACGTGAATATTCCATTGGGCTAACACCGACATGTTTTACTTTACCTTATGAATCATATATAACGTGTGCGGTGTCGGCACAAAGCAATAAACATGTTGGCTAATAAGAACAAAAAAAATATAATATATCATAGAGAACAATAATCACAGAACATAACAGAATATATAACATAGACATGAAGATACATACATAAGTGAGTCTACAAAAGTAGAAATACTAGACTCACATAATACATATTTATGATAAAGCACAAGACTAGTTCCAATAGAATATACATCATGAGTCGATAATTTAAATAAAAGACATACACAAGTACAATATTTAATATATAAAACATATAAGTGTTTATCTCCAAAGTTAATACAGCATCTAAGGTCAATGAGTCCATATACTAAAAATATCTCGGTCTGATCCGAGTATTAATAAATAATAAATAGGTCTGACTATCTCTAATTCAACCAAAGTCAGACTATAGGAGTAACATAGGTAAATTTCAATAATATAGTCATAACTATATAATATGTCAACGTACAAATAATAAATGGAATAATCACAATAATTCACCATGTCATAAAAATATATCATGCTTATCACAAGCAATCATCTCAAATATGGTGAATCAAAATATCTCATAAATTAGAATCACAAAATATCATAAAAGTAATTCAAAACCATAAGACAAGCATGAAAGCGAGTCAAAACTAAAAGACAAGCATGAAAGCAAGTGAAAATCAAAACACAAGCATGAAAGCAAGTCAAAAATCAAAAGAACAAGCCTGAAAGCAAGTTATACAAAGACGAGCCTGAAAATACGCTGATCCCGCCTTGAAGCAAGACACAATAAGAGAAATCTAAAAACACACCGGGCATGCTTGAAAGCAAGCCACTATAAGAAGAGCCTAAACGCACGTCGGACACGCCTGAAAGCGAGCCATCATAAGATGAGTCTGAAAACACATCGAATTGATCACTGTTGATCGAAGTGTCCAATACTTTTAATTAGTAATCAAACGATTTTAGCCCAATGTCTTATAACCACTCAGTGGCACTTGAATATTTACTAAAAGGTCATAGATTCCACTCAAGTAAAATATTCTATCGAACGAGTCGAAGAATTAATCGATAAAGTGATACAAGTGTTCCATACCACTTGTACTACTAAATTTCTTAATTAGAGTTCTCATTTTATAAAAGTTATATATATATATAAGTTACTTCTTTTAAAAACATTTAAATATTGGTCTAATGACCGTAAAATTGCTATGTTTATTAATATGGTACTATATACAGATAGAAATCTAATATATATACATCGTTTTATTATCATCTTTTAGAACACTATTATTATTAAAAACTCTATAATAATCTTTCTTCATCAATTACTCATAAATATGATTCATCATATTTCGAAATCCGAATTTGAAGTAACAATAATTTTTTTATGTAAACTCTAAAAGTGATTTTTAAAGAATATATTTTAATATGCTAGTTTGAAGATAATTTCTTTTCATACTATATTTAATTAATATGTATATTATTTTAAATAGATTAGAATAATAAAATTCCCTAAAATATGATGATGCTATCAAAATTTTAGAATTTGTAGAAATCAAGAAAGCAGAAGAAAACAAAAGGAAACCGATCAAAACAGAAACTGCCTTGAGCTTTATAGGCTCTAGGCTCTTCAACCGATCGACCATGACCACCCACCGGTCGACCATTAGCAATCGACCAACAGAACTCAACGGTCAACTGATTCGATAGCCTATAGCCTAAAAACTCCAAGCATCGTCTCAGAGGACAGTTGCAACGATTCCAACTACTGTAACTAGCATATTTGAACTATAAACTACACCAAATCAAGCCTACAACATGTATTCATCAACTAACCACATAATTATTATAATCTTGGTCACCGTAAGAGGTTTAATAGTGTTTCAAGCACCAAGTTTTTACTATAAGTGTTTGACAGACAATGATTCGGAAAATAATCATCCAATGTTCAGCATAAAAACACAACCAATAACATGCAACTAGAATTAGAAATAACAGTGAGAATTGCTCACCTTAACATCTAAAAAACCTCGGAATTGCATGCATCATTCTCAAGGCTAAATCAACGAAAATTCTTTAATTTCATCCTGAATGCAAGATTTCAAATTTTTATGATCTTTTTGGAAATAATTATGATCTTTCTACTGACAGGCGCTCTCAACTTTAGATTTTCACCTCCCTCTTGCTATTCAACAAATTCTGACTTCCAACCATGACCAAAACTCCTTCTTTTTAGGTCTATAAGGTGAAGAGGGATGTAGGGAAGCTTGAATTTAGGAATTTTTTGACATTTTATTTGAATTTAAAATGAAGGAATTGGAGACTTGTTTCTAGGTTTACAAAGAGGGAAAGTTTCTACAATTTTTCTTTTTTGTAAGTAATGATACAACATACAGTATTTTTCTAAGGATGATATCTTCCCAGGATAAATCACTTTGGGCTTAGAGTTTTAACCTACAATCCAATAAGAAAATAAACCATTCTCATTTTAATTTATTTATCTAAATGGGCTATATCAATATTTCAAATCTCTAATGCCCAAAACATTAACCTAAAACCACAACAAGGAAAGAATTACCCAACTATCATTTTAAGCAAAGAGACATTTATTTTTTTATTAGTCTATTTTCTCTAAATTTGCTTTTATTTTAAAATAAAACGATTAAATCAAATTAATGATTCTATTTCTTATAATTAAACTCCTCCAAAAATTAAAAATATTAATTTCATCTTAATTGCAATTCTATAAAAATCTACAAGTTATAATTTTAGAAAAGTCATATTATCTTTTCCGAAAGAATACAAAAATGCCCACTTCTTATTAAATCGAAAAAAAGAATGAAATAAAAATCTCATTTCCCATTTAAAATTCAATTTAAAAAGGTATTTTATTCTTTGTTTTAGGTATATCTCAAACCAATGTTGTTGCACATAATCATTATTATGGGCTGGAATGCGAGATCGGTAATGTTACATAACCGAAGTTCCAACCGAGGTCGGTAATGTTACATAACTGAAGTCCCGAAAGGGGATACCAGCAATTGTGTATACATTGTATTAATGTTGGACATCTCTAAATGTATGACTCGTAGGAGTAAACTTTCGTATATAAGTGTAGGGAATATACCAAAAGGGCTTCGCTTCGGGTTTGAAGTTTTAAATGGCCAATTACAGTCTACTTCAATCTCGACATGGGGTACTAAGTAACTTGGTAGGCATTTCCTTGATTTGCATTAGACAATCCAAATGGGATGGTACGTGAAAGCTTGGTGCTATATCAGTAAGGTTGGTACTATATATTTGTGGAATAGGGTTGTACACATAGGTCGAGAGCACCATCGGTCCTGTAGCAGTCAGAGAGACTTTAGGATATGCTTATAGATGGACTACACCTCCTACTAGTGTAGGTTCTGTATTAAATATGCAATTGTCTCAAAGTTTGTTTGTTAGTTTGTTCGTCTAAGAGGCTGGTTAGATAGCCCCTAGATAAGTCTTTGAGACAAATTAGAATATTGCTAAATAGTTGCAATGCCATTATCAAGCACTATTAGGCTTGGTGTACGTGGGAAATTCGGCCTAGACACTACTGGTGATACCTGGTGCGGTGTAGAGTTACAGATACTGGCGGAATGTATCATGGTCCATAGGGGACTATAATACTTACACACACATAGATATTTATACACACACACACACACATGTTGTTATTGTATATCTCGAGTAGGTTGGGCGTGTCATATGCGTACATGAAGCCAAAATGGCTAAGTTTTAAATAATAGACATAGCACGTAATGGCAAACAATTGACATAAACTAGTGTTATGAAAAAAATATACGTAGTTTACCGATCACTAGAACCTTGTTCCGACCCCTCCTCATTACAACACACATGATACATTTAAATGGACCGATACTGGTACAAGGTAGGAACGGTGGAAGCACAAATTTTCTTATACATGCTTTGCACTAGCAAGGGCACTAGATACCCAAGGTATTGGCCTTAGCCAGTACATATATGCTTTATTATATTTTATTATTCTGCTGTGAGTTCTTTTAGATAGCTGTCTAATATACTTTGTTTATTACAGGATGCAAACACCAACGATCCGTACCCTGGTGGACTGAGGTTTTCAATTTAACGAAAATTAGGCCCATTAAGGTGCAATTGTTACACCAATCCATGAACTTATGGACTTCTCCTCCAATTCTTCTATTGATCTATTATTACTTCATGTTTTAACCTTTCTTCATGCTCCAAAGCCAAATTGCTGTAAATGTTCACTAAGAAATTAAAAACTTGATGAATTGGTACTTATCCATGTCATGGATAGGTACCGATTGAAGTACTTAGCCAAAATCATTCTTTTTTTGCAATGGATTGTACTCGATCATTTATGAACCTAGTGGTCACTTTAATTTTTTACGAAGTCAAATATTATTGAATCATCACTTAGGAAAAACCACAAATAACAAGTTATAATGTACCCTAAAAAACATTATATATACATATAATTGTAGATGCTTTTGGGATTTATAACAACACATATACTTACACATGTTATTTGCATATACCATATACATATGTACTATACACACACATATGATTTATATGTGCGTGTGTTAAAATTTGGTAAAGGTTTATTGCATTATGGGACTTTTAGCCCAAGGGAAAATGCATAAAAATTGCAATAGGCTAAAATCAATCCCATGTCCACACATGATGTGTTCAAGATATAACCTTTTACTTTCAAAAAGTTGTTTTTCCTCATTCCAAACTTTCAACCTAACCCTCAGTTACAACGGCTCAAAATATCTTATATGAAAATAACCATTTTCTACCACTGAATTCAACAACTCTAGAATGATTCTATCCATAGGCGAGATGTTAGTGAGCAATTCTCCCCTAATACATTTCATAATTAATTGTAAAGCTTGTTCTATAGTTTTACTCTTAGTGTAACGACCTGGAATTTTGGGTATTTGAAATTGGGATATTTAATTAATTTTAAATATTTAAAAGTTAATTTTTTTTAACTTGAATTTCAAATATAACTATTTATTGGATAAAATATTGAATCTGGAGTTTTGAGCCCGTTAAAAATAATTTAGAGGGTTATAAAATTTATATTGATAATACTGAAGATAATAAAAGCTTTAAAATTTGATTTAAAAGTGGATTGTTCAGTTTTGAAAATATATCGTTTAAATTGACATTTAAAAATAGCCTTCCGAGGCACAGTCTCAGATTTCGACGAAACCCGTTCCATTGGATCCGTAATAGTGTATTATTATCGGATTTCAAATTTCGTAGCGTTTGGAGTTGTCGTATGGTCATACGGTTTGTAAACGCATTGAAATCTATATCGAAAATTCAATATAATATTGGGTCCAAAAGCTATCTTCTCCATACGATCGAATTAAGGCTCAAATCCTTTTCCATTGCGTTCGGAATAGGGGTATAACATTACGAATGCCTGGCGGCATGCCTCGTTTGGGATTCGAATTTTTTAGTTAGATATTTTTGAATTTAAAATGATATATATATATATATATCTATGTATTTGACTAGACTAGGCTGTCACACTCCTTTCCATCAGCCACCATTCTTTCATCTCAGCCATCCTATACTATACCTATGCAAGCCACCCTATCACCATTCTCTGATTGAAACAATGACAGGTAGAAAGATAATGATAATAAAAATAAATAAAAGAAAATCCATACTATTGTATATGTATAGACATTAGCTTTCAAAGATAAATATACGTTATGTTCCCATTTCTGCAAGTATAAACGTCTTCCCCTCCACTCTTCTATTTCGATTTCAAAATGCCCAGTCTTTTAAAGAAAAGAAAAAACAAATGAGCTACCGAACGAAAGCTGTTCAAAGATAGAGCCTCGCGAGTTTCCCTCTCCTCCAGTTATCCCAATCCAATCGAATTCGTATATTTGAAAACTAGTCGAGCGATTAGCTGCGAGGATGGGAGCGCATTCGTTTAATGAGGGCCGGGCCACGATCTCATTCGAGATTTTGGGGCGGCGGTTGTCGCAGTAAGGAGGCAGAGGGGGTTTCTCGATTTGGGTTAAATGTGTGGCTCGCACGCGAGCAAGGTTTCGCATGGGAGACCGTGGCTCTGCGACGTAGGCGAAGCGTGGTAATGGTGGAAGGATCGATCGAGCAGGGTTTCGTGTGGGAGGTCGCGGCTCTGCGACGTAGGCGAAGCATAGTGATGGTGGAAGGATCGATCGAGATGGGTTTCCACGTACGAGGTAAGAGAGGTAATTCGTGTATTAGATTTACTAATTAAGGTAGATAATCCAATAAGAATCTGGTACAGTAATTAATTTAACTTAATTATCGAAAATGGATTTAGTTAATTATATGTGTATATTTAGATTTTTAGAAAAAATAACCTGTATATTCACTTTTGATAAATATATACATTTGTATAGGAACTGGGTTAGACTTGAAAGGTAGTTAGTTAATGTTAAGTATAGGAATCAGTAATGGATTTGTAGGTAAAATGTTAGTATAAACTATTTCATGATTCTGTATTCCTAAAAATTTAGAGTGCAGTTGAGTCTTGTATATAAAATATATATTGGTAATCTCTTTTTATAAATTTAAAGGTGAATTAAACTATTTTAGGGCAAACTGAAAAGAAAAAAATAATATTAGGCCAGTATTTATTTAAAACTAGTTAATTAAAAATTTATTAAATGGTAAAAATAAATTGTTTGATTATTTCAAATATTTATAAACGATGTAATGTTTATACGAGGTCTATAATCGGGAAATCAAGTTGAGGAAAATAAAAGCTGGAAATAAAAATGGGATCGGGCAGAAAATTCGGGAAAAATTATAAAGGTGAGAATCTCTCACTCATTTGGATTACCGTTTAAATTTAAAATGCTTAAATTTAAATTATTGGATGTTGATTGGATTGATAAATCTATAATTATCTGTTGGATGATTACTTGTATATAGTAGTATATATATATATATATATTGGAGTGATTGATATTCCCACAATATATAGCGGATGAGACCCTATGCGCCCCGCATAATAGCGGATGACCCTTATACCGTAGTATCTCCCTTGAAATGGAATTGGTATTTTTATATTGTGCTAACATCTGTGGATGCAGGGAAACAGGTTGGAGGGATCCAACTAGATTCCTCAAAAATATTGAAATTTATTTTTATATTCAGCAATGTGATTTGTTTGATAATCTTTGGTAGATTATAGTGTAAATTGAAATTATTGAATGCTATGGTTTGGCTGAATATATTTTGGTACTTTTAAGATATCAAAAATATAAAGATGGGATTTTTGAAGGAAAAAAAAATTAAGTTAATTATTATAGCGAAGTGGATAAATTAAAAGGAATGAATTTGGAAAAAAGGTAAAGAGTTTGATTTTAAAGTCCTATTAAATAAATTATGGGTATGGAAAAAATAGGGATTTTGAATAAATGGGAAATAAAGAGTTTTGAGGACTTAAGCGATATTATTTAAGAATAAAAGGATTTATTTTTAAATTCAAGATTTAAATGGTTTGGGAGAAACAAAAGGAGAATTTTGAAATTAAGTGTGGAATTGATGTTCCAGATTGAAATAAGATTTTAAATCATGATAAAGGAGTGAAAATGGAATTAATTCAGAAAATTGATTAGAAAATCGATTAAGTGTTTTGAAACAGTGATCATAAAGGAAAGATGAGACTATGGGATTTATAAATTGGGTTTATAAATAAAGTGAATATTTATTAGTGGATAATTTGAATGAATAAATTCATAATGGGAATTTATAAGGAGATGGTAATTTGTTTTAAAAATAAATAGTGGTTTTATTTTTAAAATGTGAGAAAAGAAATTTACGGAGTTGGAACGTAAATTTAAACTGGAAATAAATCGAGAAGGATTCATAAATGATTAGACGGGCTTTATTGGAGTGGAAAGTGTATTTTCCTGAAAAGCTAAGTATATTTTCAAAGAAAGATTTTTAAGTATAAATTAGAAGTTTTAAAAGTGTTTTAAAAGAATGTTTTAGAAAAATTTATTATTTAGTTGTTTTAAAATTGTTAAAGTAAATAGTAATTAAGTTAATTATAGTAGTTAATTATTTTTAAAGGTTAAATTAGTATTATGATTTAGAGGAGGATTATTAAATATTTATACTTTATATAATAGTTTTCTTTTTCTGAAAGAAGTTTTTGGCTAAAGTTTTACTTGGAGAATTATTATAGAATTTCATAACTATTATTTTGAATAAAGTGATTTAAGTAGTTTTATTTTAAATGTTTTAAGTGTATATTTTTGGATAAAGTGATTTAAATTATTTAAAATTTAAATTAAATAAGATTTGGTGTTTTAAGTGGAAATAAAATATTTGGTTGAATGATTGTTTATTTGATAGTTGAATAACCGACTATCAAATTTGGACCCGAATATAACTTTGGAAATATCTAGGAGAAGTACGGGAATTATATGGTACAGTTACCGTTCGAGGTGCTATACTGTACGTATAAACTCGTTTATTCTTCTAGGACGTTTTAAATGAAATCTGTCCATAAAAAGGTTAGGAGGTAAACTCCGATCTTATTTTCGTCTGTTTAGTTCCTAAAGAACTAGGGTGGAGTTAACCGGGAATAGCGAACGTTGTTTCAAAGAGACCGGGATCGGATTTGAGAATTCGTAAACCACCTCAATCCAACGAGTATGTTTTCGAAATGAAGACAAGAGCTTGGAGTCGAAGATGGAGTAGTGAAGTGCAAGAGCTAATCGCTACTAATCCTGAGGGTGATTCCAAAATGGATGTAGTAGGAGTAGTGCCTTCGGTTCCGTTCGGACCGGGAACGGACTTGTATGGATGAATGCTATCAGTACATTGTCATTGGAGGATAATGAGCATTCTAAGTGAATCTTTCTAAAAAAGTAATCATAGCCTCTAGCCTCATCAACCGGGAATGACTGAAAATCAAGGGAGATGCAGCAAGGCTAAGTGCGTCGCACCCAAGTAGGGTATGGCCATCATCTTTCTAGATACCCTCGGATATTATTATTACTACGATTATGGAAGGAGCTCGATAAAGGTTGGGAAAACCCAGGGTGATAGCATATTCGGGCTATCCACTAAGGGATAGTTCCGGTCTTGTGTTGCAGGTGATCCCGGAGTGGTCCTTGGTACGGTGTTTCTAGACAGGAACCGTGACAGGTGGTACCCCAGTGCCTAGTCATTCAGTTGGAAATCCATTTTCCCTACGTGCCTTTACGGTTTTGATTGTAGAGCCTAGTACTACTGGAATTTAATTAATGTAACATTTTTAGCTATTTGAATAAGTATTTGTACTTAGACACTATTATAATATCAGAGGATTTTGATATAAAGTGTTTTGGTTATCGTAAGGTAAAAACCCAGCATGTTTATTTGTGGCGTGGTCTTACAAGATACCTTTGATTTCAAAGGATTTTGAAAACTTTAATACTTCAATTGAGTGTGTTTTTCTCACGCTGGTCTTCCAGACTGACTCGGGTGTTATTTTATTATAATGCTCGGGTCAGACCGAGTATTACAGATACATGATAGGATACTATGGAGCTCAGGAGACAAGCTGGATGACGAGACGTATCACACGTACTTGATGTATATTCTGCTGTGCAATGTAAGCAGTATAGTCAGCTTTTGTAAGGACAGGTTATTATAACTGTCCAACGTTGTGTTGTTGATTGTGTTGTACTCTGATGATGTAATGTATAAAAATAGTTATAGTTTCTTTTGTATAAAAATCTATTGTTATCTATTATATATTATTCCGCTGCGATTGTGAGATAGATGTTGTTTTCTATTTTCTTCTTCTACCCTTTTCTTCCTTTCCCTAATGATCAGGTATTTCCGGCATTTGATTGTTCGGCATGTAATACAGTGGACGTATTGATGTCGATTTTCAGGCGTCGAAAATCTCGGGTTCGTCATAGTGGTATCAGAGCTGAAGGTTAAGTGAGAACCTTGGCTCTGGTGGGATTACTCATTAAAGATAGGGTAAGTAGCACCCTAGAATGAGTTTGAGTGTATTAATAGGTATGAGCGCGTATTTGTTAGTGAATATAAAATTGTTTTATATTGCGTCGATTGGTTTGTTGAGTTGTTTATGGATTCTGGTCAATACGAGTAATTAACGTTATTGATAGGGATCTCTAAACACTTGAATAGAACAATTCGACACAGTATTGTTTTAAAATGGGGTAAATGAAATAATTTTGCCCAAAATTATTTTCGTATATAAAAGAAATAATTTTTGGAAATTATTATAGTTAAATATGGTTTGCTTGGTTGTTAGGAAATGATAATTTTAAATTATTATCATTGTTATTGTGAAAATTGAATAAGAAATTCATATTACAACCAAAAGTTAAGAAATTAACCCGTGTGACAGAATTAGTTTGCATATATGAGATTATAAATGTGATTTATAATTTGAAATGGGATAAAACTCCAGAGTAATATTTGAATATAGATTGAAAGGATTTGGAATTCGAGAATTTGAGGAAATTTAATTCCCTTTGAGTTTGAAAATGATTTTCAAAAGCTTTGGAGGAATAATAGTGATATTTTCTTTGGGAAATATTTGTGAATTGGATATGGAATCTGTTGAGATTTAGAATTAAAAATATTTAAAAAAGGTTTTTAAAGAGTAAAAGCACAAAAATCACTTCGGTCGCTGGAAAATAACTTCGGTGATGACTGCGGCATCACCAATGTTCATTTTCGAGTTTCCAAGGGAGGAATTGCTACTTGAATGTTTTGGATTAGAATTGTATTACAAAACTGGGTTTGATTTTGAAATGCAAAGCAAGAATTTGATATATCAAAAGGTTTGGGGTATATATGATTTCAAAAATGATTTTGAAATGCTTAAGTAATTGCTTAAACTATGGAAGTTATTTTAAAATGTTTATGGAATATAAGTAAATGGAAACTTATAAACATGAAAATTGAATTGAAGGAAGTTAAACTTGAATTAAGTTGAATAAAGGAAATTTGATGGATTTAGCCCAAGTAGGCTAAATGAAATGGTCATTGAAATAAAGTTTAATAGTTGGGAATAAATTTGTGGAGGAACAAATTAATTAAATGGGTAAGTAGATGCAATTGGAAATTAAGAATGGAATGATGTTTAATTTGAATTATGTTAAGTAAAGTGAAATTTAGAATCAGTTCAAGTGGGGCTAAATAAAATAAAAGTTGAAAAATAAATTAGTGAATGGAACTAATTAAAAGGGATTGGTTAATTAAATGTGGTTTGAGAGGTGGTCGGTAAAATTCAATATTGAAAAAATTGGAAGGTAAATTGAATTCAAATGAAATTGAAATGCAAAGTGAATAGAAATGGATATAAAACCAAAGTGATAAAGAGGAAATCAATATAAGAAATTGTATAAAATATTTATATTGAACTTAAGAAATGGATGGTGAAATTCTTAAGTAAAAATTGGTATTGGGAAAATATATTAAGTTAATATTTGAATGAAGGTTAAGTAAAGTTGTGAAATGGGATAATTGTGAATAGGGGTATGGAAATCAAAATAAATGTGAATAAAAGAAATTGACATAGCTAATAATCAATTGAGATAAATACGTAGGATGTACGTATATTATTTTATTCGCATAGCATATCGATCCAGATTCGAGCACAGAATTTCGAGATAGTTATATCGATCCGAGTTGGGATTTTTCACTCGATTTTCGACGGCGAACCCTGGATATGGATTTTAGATTGATCCTGAAATTATCTATCATAGTGTATGGCTATGCAAGGAGAATGACGGTTTCTGATCAAGAAACTAGATCTAAGTCCGCACTAGAGAATCGTGTGAACGATACTGGTTCGGAAGTAAAATTGGGTGATCGAGTGAGCGATCGGATTTGATATTGCGTACGGATGATATATGTGCATCGTACGGGCTTAAGTAAAGAAAATATTGAAATTTTGTAAAGAAATGAATAAAATGGTTTTGAATTCTGTGATTGGATATTATGGCTAAGTAGGGTGCAGGTAATTAAAAGCAAAGCTAAATTGATGTTTTGATTTCAGAAGATAAATTTGATTGCCCGAAAAAAAGGTATGTATTTGAATTTTCATATGAACTTGATGGTTTTATGATCTAGCCACTTGGCTTTTGTTTTCTTTTGAAATTTGAGGCCCGTAGAGGCGTTTTGTAGTTGTTCCGATCGAGCCGCGCAAAGGAGACGCTGGTGAAATTTTCCGAAAATTTAAGGAGTTAGAAAAATTTTGAAGAAATTTGGGATAATTTAAAATTTGGTTTTAAACTATAATTTGAATTATTGAGAGAATTAGTTGGAACCTATGGGTGAGTTGGGAAGTTAGTAAGAGTGAGTGTGTCTTTATTAAAAGGTTGTTTTAGGAAGTTGTTTGAAACTGTGTGGGTTTTGGGAAAATAGAAAACGGGTATCAGACCATTCTTCTTACCTAACAATTTCGGGGATGAAATTCTTTTAAGGGGGGAGGAATGTAACGACCCAGATATTTGGGTATTTGAAATTGGGATATTTAATTGATTTTAAATATTTAAAAGTTAATTTTTTTAACTTGAATTTCAAATATAACTATTTTTGGATAAAATATTGAATCTGGAGTTTTGAGCCCGTTGAAAATATTTTAGAGGGTTATAGAATTTATATTGATAATACTGAAGATAATAAAAGCTTTAAAATTTGATTTAAAAGTGGATTGTTCAGTTTTGAAAATATATCGTTTAAATTGACATTTAAAAATAGCATTTCCGAGGCACGGTCTTGGATTTCGACAAAACCAGTTCCATTGGATCCGTAATAGTGTATTATTATCGGATTTCAAATTTCATAGCGTTTGGAGTTGTCGTATGGTCATACGGTTTGTAAACGCACTGAAATCTATATCGAAAATTCAATTTAATATTGGGTCCAAAAAGCTTTCTCCATACGATCGAATTAAGGCTCGAATCCTTTCCATTGCATTCGGAATAGGGGTATAACATTACGAACGCCTGGCGGCATGCCTCGTTTGGGATTCGAATTTTTTAGTTAGATATTTTTGAATTTAAAATGACATATATATATATATGTATGTATGTATTTGACTAAACTAGGCTGTCACACTCCTTTCCATCAGCCACCATTCTTTCATCTCAGCCATCCTATCCTATACTTGTGCAAGCCACCCTATCACCATTCTCTGATTGAAACAATAACAGGCAGAAAGATAATGATAATAAAAATAAATAAAAGAAAATCCATACTGTTGTACATGTATAGACATTAGCTTTCAAAAATAAATATACATTATGTTCCCATTTCTGCAAGTATAAACGTCTTCCCCTCCCCTCTTCTATTTCGATTTCAAAATGCCCAGTCTTTTAAAGAAAAAGAAGAAAACAAATGAGCTGCCGAATGAGAGATGTTCGAAGATAGAGCCTCACGAGTTTCCCTCTCCTCCGGTTATCCCAATCCAATCGAATTCGTATATCTGGAAAACTAGTCGAGCGATTAGCTGCGAGGATGGGAGCGCATTCATTTGTTGAGGGCCTGGCCACGATCTCATTCGAGATTTTGGGGCGGCGGTTGTCGCAGTAAGAAGGCAGAGGGGGTTTCGCGATTTGGGTTAAATGTGTGTCTCGCACGCGAGCAGGGTTTCGCATGGGAGACCGTGTCTTTGCGACGTAGGCGAAGCGTGGTAATGGCGGAAGGATCAATTGAGATGTGTTTCCGCATACGAGGTAAGAGAGGTAATTCGTGTATTAGGTTTACTAATTAAGGTAGATAACCAATAAGAATCTGGTACAGTAATTAATTTAACTTAATTACCGAAAATGGATTTAGTTAATTATATGTGTATATTTAGATTTTAAAAAAAACCCTGTATATTCACTTTTGATAAATATATACATTTGAATAGGAACTGGGTTAGACTTGGAAGGTAGTTAGTTAATGTTAAGTATATGAATCAGTAATGGATTTGTAGGTAAAATGTTAGTATAAACTGTTTTATGATTCTGTTTTCCTAAAATTATAGAGTACGGTTGAGTCTTGTATATAAAATATATATTGGTAATCTCTTTTTATAAATTTAAAGGTGAATTAAACTATTTTAGTGCAAACTGAAAAAAATAAAATTAGGCCAGTATTTATTTAAAACTAGTTAATTAAAAATTTATTAAATGGTAAAAATAAATTGTTTGATTATTTCAAATATTTATAAACGATGTAATGTTTATACGAGGTCTATAATCGGGAAATCAAGTTGAGGAAAATACAAGCTGGAAATAAAAATGGGATCGGGCAGAAAATTCGGGAAAAATTATAAAGGTGAAAATCTCTCACTCATTTGGATTACCGTTTAAATTTAAAATGCTTAAATTTAAATTATTGGATGTTGATTGGATTGATAAATCTATAATTATCTATTGGATGATTACTTATATATAGTAGTGTGTGTATATATATATATATATATATATATATATATATATATATTGGAGTGATTGATATTCCCACAATATATTGCGGATGAGACCCTATGCGCCACGCATAATAGCGGATGACCCTTATACCGCGATATCACCCTCGAAGTGGGATTGGTATTTTTATATTGTGCTAACATCTGTGGATGCAGGGAAACAGGTTGGAGGGATCCAACTAGATTCCTCAAAAATATTGAAATTTATTTTCATATTCAGCGATATGATTTATTTGATAATCTGTGGTAGATTATAGTGTAAATTGAAATTATTGAATGCTATGGTTTGGCTGAATATATTTTGGTACTTTTTAGATATCAAAAATATAAAGATGGGATTTTTGAAGGAAAATAAAAAGAAATTTTTAAGTAAATTATTATAGCGAAGTGGATAAATTAAAAGGAATGAATTAGGAAAAAAAGGTAAAGAGTTTGATTTAAAGTCCTATTAAATAAATTCTGGGTATGGAAAAAATAGGGATTTTGAATAAATGGGAAATAAAGAGTTTTGAGGAGTTAAGCGATATTATTAAAGAATAAAAGGATTTATTTTTAAATTCAAGATTTAAACGGTTTAGGAGAAACAAAAGGAGAATTTTGAAATTAAGTGTGGAATTGATGTTCCAGATTTAAATAAGATTTTAAATCATGATAAAGGAGTGAAAATGGAATTAATTCAGAAAATTAATTTGAAAATCGATTAAGTGTTTTGAAACGGTGATCATAAAGGAAAGAAGAGACTATAGGATTTATAAATTGGGTTTATAAATAAAGTGAATATTTATCAGTGGATAATTTGAGTGAATAAATTCACGATGGGAATTTATAAGGAGATGATAATTTGTTTTAAAAATAAATAGTGGTTTTATTTTTAAAATGCGAGAAAAGAAATTTACGGAGTTGGAACGTAAATTTAAACTGGAAATAAATCGAGAAGGATTTATAAATGATTAGACAGGCTTTATTGGAATGGAAAGTGTATTTTCCTGAAAAGCTAACTATATTTTCAAAGAAAGTTAAGTATAAATTAGAAGTTTTAAAAGTGTTTTAAAAGAATGTTTTAGAAAAATTTATTATTTAGTTGTTTTAAAATTGTTAAAGTAAATAGTAATTAAGTTAATTATTTTTAAAGGTTAAATTAGTATTATGATTTAAAGGAGGATTAAATATTTATACTTTATATAATAGTTTTCTTTTTTTGAAGAAGTTTTTGGCAAAAGTTTTACTTGGAGAATTATTATAGAATTTCATAACTATTATTTTGAATAAAGTGATTTAAGTAGTTTTATTTTAAATGTTTTAAGTGTATATTTTTGGATAAAGTTATTTAAATTATTTAAAATCTAAATTAAATAAGATTTGGTGTTTTCAGTGGAAATAAAATATTTGGTTGAATGATTGTTTATTTGATAGTTAAATAACTGACTATCAAATCTGGACCCGAATATAACTTTGGAAATATATAGGAGAAGTACGGGAATTATATGGTACAGTTACCGTTCGAGGTGCTATACTGTACGTATAAACTCGTCTATTCTTCTAGGGCATTTTTAAGGAAATCCGTCCACAAAACGGTTAGGAGGTGAACTCTGATCTTATTTTCGTCTGTTTAGTTCGTAAAGAAACCGGTGATGATTTTACCGGGAATAGCAAACGTTGTTTCGAAGAGACCGAGATCGGATTTGAGAATCTGAAAACCACTTCGATCCAACGAGTACGTTTTCGAAATGAAGACAAGAGCTTGGAGTCGAAGATGTAGCAGTGAAGTGCAAGGGCTAATCGCTACTAATCCTGAGGGTGATTCCAAAATGGATGTAGTAGGAGTAGTGCCTTTGGTTCCGTTCGGACCGGGAACGGACTTGTATGGATGAATGCTATCAGTACATTGTCATTGGAGGACAATGAGCATTCTAAGTGAATCTTTCTAAAAAGGTAATCGTAGCCTCTAGCCTCATCAACTAGGAATGACTGAAAATTAGGGGAGATGCAGCAAGGCTAAGTGGGTCGCACCCAAGTAGGGTATGGCTATCGTCATTTTAGATAACCTCGGATATTATTATTACTACGATTATGGAAGGAGCTCGATAAAGGGTGGGAACACCCGGGGTGATAGCATATTCGGGCTATCCAGTATGGGATAGTTCCGGTCTTGTGTTGCAGGGGATCCCGGAGTGGTCCTCGTTACGGTGTTTCTAGAAAGGTACCGTGACAGGTGGTACCCCAGTGCCTAGTCATTCATTTGGAATTCCATTTTCCTACATGCCTTTACGGTTTTGATTATAGAGCCTAGTACTGCTGGAATTTAATTAATGTAACAATTTCAGCTATTTGAATAAGTATTTGTACTTAGACACTATTATAATATCAGAGTATTTTCATATAAAGTGTTTTGGTTATCGTAAGGTAAAAACCCGACATGTTTATTTGTGACGTGGTCTTACGAGATACCTTTGATTTCAAAGGATTTTGAAATTTTTAATAATTCAATTGAGTGTGTTTTTCTCAGGCTGGTCTTCCAAACTGACTCGGGTGTTATTTTATTATAATGCTCGGGTCAGACCGAGTATTACAGATACAGGATTGGATGCTATGGAGCTTAGGGGACGAGTTGGATGACGAAACGTTACACACGTACTTGATGTGTATTTCGCTATGCAGTGTAAGCTATATAGTTAGCTTTTGTAAGGACAAGTTATGATAATTGTCCAGTGTTGTGTTGTTGATTGTGTTGTACTCTTATGATGTAATGTATAAAAATAGTTTTAGTTTCTTTTGTATAAAGATCTATTGTTATCTATTATATATTGTTCCGCTGCGATTGTGAGATTCTGATGTTGTTTTCTATTTTCTTCTTCTACCCTTTTCTTCCTTTCCCTAACGATCTGGTATTTCCGGCATTCGATTGTTCGGCATGTAATACAGTGGACGTATTGATGTCGATTTTCGAGCATCGAAAATCTCTGGTTCGTTACACTAATTTTCTTTTTTTCCCTAAATTTAAACGTTACTTAGCTCCACACTTACCATATGTTCTAAGCAACAATTGTAACTTTCATCATAGCAACTTTAGCAACCTGATTCAAGCCATAACCATGGTTTTTCAGATGTAAAATATCATCTTCACATCATTACATTGCATGCATATTCTTTAGTTTTAGTTTGCATATTTTCTAGACATAGTTACTAAAATGAAAAATATCTGTGATTCATCGATATTACACAGAATACGCCATATAAATTCAGTGATACCCATTTATTTTGGTCTCTTGTTGAGAGTCAGCTAAGTATAACTTTAAATGTTGTGAGTGTCATTTTAGGTGTATTTGCTTACTCCCATACAATTTCTATCCAATCTTCTTGAGTATTTAGTTCTAGCAGTTTCACATGCAGTCTTGGTTGTGAATTGCATACATTTGGATTCTAAGCCCATATTTCATATTCTGGATAGTTACAGATTTGTACATCATAAATAATGTATTTGAAGTTATTAGTTTTTAGCATGTTATCGCACTGCCACTATCCATTTCTTATGGTTTCAATCATTTTATGATCTGCACCACCATACGTTGAGAAAGCATCCACTCTAAGATTGTCACTTTATGGCTATGTGTCTTTCCACAAATTGGTCTCATATCCTTTGGCAAGTTGCCTTTCCACTATCTGTAGCACAACTTTCCAACTGCTATAGGAATTATTATCCACTCCCATACATGCATAAATGATGTGTGTTGTTTTAATTTAGATACATATGCATGGCAGTTCTAATTGAATATAAAGCAATGCACATTTTTGAAATGAATCTGATGCATGAAACCGAATTATAATGACTCGTATTTTACGTATCGAAAGATCGTAAAATATTATTGAATTCATTTGAGGCTGTATAACTCTATAACTTTGAGAAATGACTACTAGAGACATTATCCATTGTTAGAATTTTTATCGGAAAATTTTGACCCTAAAAAACTTACAAAGCCTACAACTTTTGATCGAAGCTAAATTGGGGTTCGAAACAATTTTCATTAGATTGGGATGATAATTTCTTTTTATGTAGTGCTGTTATAATAGGAAAAGAGACTAACCATATAGAAGATAAGATCATTTTAGGTTTAGATTGTTGCTAGCCAGATTAGTGGGTAATTAATTAGGTCCATAACTAAGCCCACTAATCCATTTCGGGTTTTGTGTCTAGTAGGGGGTGATGGAATAGATCTAATCACTTTTCCCACTTCCCAAAATATGTTTAAACCTCCATTTTCATTTTCCATCAAAAAGCTCCTCTTTTTTATACCACGATTAGCCAAAAATCATCATTAGAAGGTAATTAGCAATGGAAAATCTTAGGTCTACTATTTTGGCTGTTTTGGAATCCATGCTACTACTATTTATCTTAGATTTAGGGTAATTATTTGGTAATTTTGGTGCTAGGTGAGAGATATTACTTCTCTCACTATTCAATATGTATTGATATAGTCAGATTATGGTTTTTAACTTGATTTCCGAAAATAAATGACCTTTATAAGCCAGATCTAATATTAGCAACACCTAATAATCATGTTTAAAAAGATAGATTCAAATTTCAACTGATTTACACCATTCGCCCATCATTATTGTTATTTTATAGAAAACTAGATCTAGGGTTATGCATGCCAATAAATTGTGTTTTTGATGATTTATATATGTTGTTTGGATGATAAGGAATGATACTTTATTTAAGGATGAATTGTTTTGAACTGTTTGTTAATTGTTTAGATTGGAAATCATAGGTAGTTTGGTGCAAACGAGAAGAAGTACTCGATATGTAATGAAATTTGGATATGACATTCTTGAGACCGTGGAGAATTTGCTCAGAAAATTTCAAGCGATTTGAAGTTGATTTGGTGCGTCAAAATTTGATCGTCAAATCAGGTTAGTAGGAATCAAAATCAGATCGGTGAGAACTAAAAGTGGCCGGGGTTGGCGATGCTTCGAGCCCAGGTTGGGGTTACTTCACTTTTTGGTTGGGGTGCTTGAGGTAAGGTTCGAGGAAGATGTGGCAAAGGAATTTTCGGACTTAATCAAATTTTTAAAAGGAAAGGAATGATCGGTACAAGGCAAGCTTTGAGTCAAATAGGCAAGTGCTCCACGGTTTTTAGGCAAGGACTTTGGGACGATCACTAATAGCACATAAAATGAAATTTGGAATTGGCCAAATTTTGGGGAATGAGATATTGTCGGTACCGATCACAGGAGCTTTGGTTTTTCAAAGAAACAACTTCGACTAAGAGGTAGTGCGACTTTAAGATATGGAGAAAGCAAGCCGAAGTGAGAAGTTCGAAAACCTAGCCAACTTTGGCCAACCAAATATGGTCGGTATCGATCACTCATGGTCGATATCGACCATGTTAAGGATAGACAAATTAGGATGTGACTCTAAAGGCATGTGCATAGTGTCTTGGCATACATGCATGTTTTTGTTTGAACATTCGTCTTTTGATTTCGATGATGGAAACGTGATGAAGATCGAAGATAAAACGATGAGGCGAAGGAGTGATACTTCGATTCTGATGGCTTAGGAACTTTGGTGTGTTGATTCTACGATCGATGTAGACATCTAGAAGTGTTCCAATGATGATGGTCTGGTGTTTATGGAGTCGTGATGATGATTATCCACCAGGATGGGTTTATTGAAGAGAAATCGTGGTTTAATCTTGGAGAATGGAACGTTGAAGGGTTTCGTGATGATAAATGGAAATAGCGACGGAGGGCTTGGATATACGTGCTAAGTGATTATTGATACTTGGAGTGTTTGCTGATATATCCTTAAGCAAGGATATTGTGAGAATGCTCATTGGGTACTTTGATGGTTACCCTAAATCACTGAAAGGATCTGTATACCCTAGATTGTTGAAGGGATCTAATGTCAGTTATGGGCTAGTGTTCAGGTACACAAAAAACCAAAAAATTTCCATTAATCTCTCGCAGTTAATAGTCATTAGAGTTATCATATATCCTAGGTACATTGAGTGATGGTAAGGATAATCTAGTGGATGTTGTGTTTTCCATGATTGCTATAGTTGTTGTTTATCACTCTTGGGATGTCGCATGATGTAGGTATCAAGGGATTGATGCGCAGACTCCCGATAATGTACCAAGATGTTTGTATACTTTATGATAATGATAGTAGGGTTGCGTATTATTGTTGTTATATGCTAAATCTTCGGATTCAGGTACAGGTCAGGCATGATTCTTATACCTTTGTTTCTTACTATATCAAATTATATAGTATTTTGAGATCATTTATCACTCACACCATATTGTTATCTGACTTGAGGTTTTATGTTTTGCTTCTAATTATCTCGGGTACTCTTAAATGAGTAGACTAGATAGCAGGTTTGGGTGATATGCAGTGTTATACAGATGAACGAGCAGGAGATGATGCTTTCTCTTATTTATATGTGACATACTATTGTTTCTTCCGTTGTGTGACACTATGGAGCCTAGATATTGTTAGTAATTATACATAGAGACCATTATCCCGAGTTTCTTTCCGGTTGTATAAACTATACTATAATTTTTTATAACTTTGTAAACATGAGCACTATAATATTTATGGTTCATTTAGTTATTATTGTCTCGCCTATTTTATATCTACGATGATTATTATATTTTATTCAATTCATCATGAGATATACGACAGGTTCTGTGAATTTTCTCTCTACTTTTGACTCTTGACAATCGTCCTACATCGATCAACCACCACAGCAACACACACTTTAGGTACTTTGGATGTAGGGGGTATAGAGCGGTCGTCGCATTTGGAATCAAAGCTGAGGTAGCATAGTTATCCTGAGTCAATACCGTGATCTAGCAGAGATGGGGTATGAGTTATTACCCTAGACTAGATCGAGAGAGAGAGAGAGATTGTGTATGAGAGAGTGTATTTATTATATATATTTTGGTTCTCAAAACTATATGGTAGTATATATAGTATACAAGTCGCATTGCACACACGAGTACCAATGATGTAGTTTTCTTTATGAGAGACTGATCATTCTTGTTACATATCAAAAATGAGCCAACATAAAAGAAATGCTACTGGAACTCCATCTTTGGAGTCGAGGAGGAAGGAGCGGGCTCGGGGGCTATTAACCTTGACTTACAATCAATGTTCAATACTATGATTACGAACATGTAGCAGAATGCCCAAGGAGCTGCGCCTAACGTTGCTATTGGTGGTGGTGCTCAAGTATAAGTTCATAGGTCCAATTTTGTGAAGCTAAATAAGGAGTTTTCCAGTCTTGGTAGCAAACCGTTGTAGGAATGAAATCGGTTATGGAAGTGCAGGACTTGTTAGACACAGTGAGAGAATTTTGACGATTTGAAATTGGATGATGCTTTGAGAAGGAGGTTGGCTTCTCAGTAATTCTAACGTAGGGCTATAAACCGGTGGAATACTATAAAAGTTGCCCACTCTCGAAGACTAGTTCACTTGGGACCAGTTCAAAACCAGATTTGAGGAGTAGTTCATATTGGCTGCTCAAAAGTCAGTGTTGTTCATGAAGTTTGCAGAGCTAAAATAGGAAGATATGTCGATCTTCGAATATGTAACTGAGTTTGATGCTTTTTTTAAGTACAAGATGGCTTTAATTGGTACCCATTGTTGGAAAACGAGAAGTTTATTATGGATTTGGATGATTACTTAGGAGAGAAGCTTGTGGGACATATCGACGAGTCTTTTGAGAAATTCATCGAGAATGCTCTTTGCCATGAGAGTTTGTACCCTAAGTCCAAACCAGCTGTTGTTATTGAGGAAGAGCCTAAGCCGTAGTGAGGCAGTGGAGGGAAGAAAATATGGAATGGGAAGAGGAAGCAGTTCCAGAGGAAGGATGCTTATAAGAAGGCGAAGTGGAATCATGTTTGCTACAACTATGGTGGTCGGGGTCATTTGAGTATGGATTGTAGGTCTGAAGAAGGAAAGAAGTGTTTAACTGCTGCAAGGCAGGACATTTGTAGAAAAAGTGCCAATAATCAGTGAAGCAGAAGCAAATGGTAAAGGCATAAGCTTTGGACGTTTTTCCAACTTCGTCCAGTGCTCTCTCGAATAAAGAGAAAGGGAAAAGTGTCACCGTTCAAGGTATGCTTTATATTTATGGTGTTCTTATACGTGTTTTGTTCGATACCGGGCCTTCATGTTCCTTTATATATGGTGACCTGGTAGATAAACCGAGATTGAAACCCAAAATTGTTGACCGACCTTTAATAGTGACGAATCCTATTGGAGCCCCACTGGTCTTTGTAAGGTTTTTTCGTGGTTTGGTCTTATTGAGTCACGAATGCTCATTTGTTTGTAATTTTTTTATCTTGGGTTTCGTTGGGTTTGGTATTATAACGGGGATGGACTGGCTAAAGAAGTATGTGGTAAGGTGGATTGCAAGAAGCTGTTGGTGATAATTGGGGCTGAGGAGGGGCAGAAGGTAGAGATTGGCTGCCTACCAAAGGATGAGGTTATAGCTTTCTATATTTGCTGGAGGTCCCACAAGGTGAGTTGTTATCTGTGCCTATCATTAGGAAGTATTCAGACATATTCGAGGAGGTGATCAGATTACCGCCACACCAAGAGATTGAGATCCATATGGATTTAGAGAAAGATGCCAGACCTATAGTTATGCCTTTGAGGTGTATGGCATCTAGGGAGCAAAAGGAGTTGGAGGTGCAAGTGAATGGCTTATTGAGGTGAGGGTAATTCGCATTAGTATATTTGAGTAGGGCGCACTCATAGTATTTGCCACTAAGGTGGATGGCTTTTGAGGTTGTATGTTCATTACCGTGAGCTGAATAAGGTGATGAGGAAGAACAAGCATCCACTCCTGCATATTGATGACTCTTTCGATAAGCTTCACATCATGAAGGTATTCTGTCAGTTGGATCTTACAATAGGACTTCACAAGCTAAGAGCAACGAAGGATAGTGTGTCGATTACTGTCTTTCGTACATCTCTGGATTCTATAAGTAGTTGATTATGCCATTCGGGCTGACCAACGCACCGACATGCTTTGTTAATCTTATGAACTGCATCTTCAGGGATTAACTAAATAAGTTTATGCTTGTGTTCGTAGATGATATTTTGGTCTACTCTAGGATAGTGGATCACAAGACACATTTGAGGATTGTGCTTGTAGTGTTGAGGAAGCACATATTGAGAGCTAAATTTTCGAAGTGTCAATTCTGAAGGAGAGAAGCGAGATTCTTAGGTCATGTCATTTTTGAGCAGGGTACTGCGGTCGATTCTACGAGGGTAGTGATGGTTTAAGATAGGAACAAACCAAAGAATGCTATGGATGTGAGGAATTTCCTTGGACTGGCGGGATATTATAGACATTTTATCAAGGACTTCTCCAAAGTGGCAGCACCATTGACCAATTTGATGAAAAAGAATCAAGCCTCTGTTTGGGATGTGAAATTTGGGAATGCTTTCATGAGTCTAAAGGAGAAGGTGACGAGTGCACTGGTGTTGACCATTTCAAGCGGGAATGAGGAGATGATGGTATACACCAATGCTTGTGGGATCAGATTGCATGTAGTATTGGTTCAAGGAGGAAAAGTTGTCATCCATGCTAGTTGACAACTAAATCCGCATAATAGGAAGAACCCGACCCATGAATTAGAGCTGGTGGCGATAATGTATTCTTTGAAGATATGGAGGCATTATGTACTTGGAGAAAGATCGAGTTGTTCATGGACCATGAATCCTTGAAATACCTTTTCTTCTAGAAAGATCTCAACCTTCGTTAGTAGCGATGGTTAGAGTTCTTAGCCTCTTGCGACTTTAGCATTTCTTATAAGCCTGGTAAAAAAATGTAGTCGTCGATGCTTTAAGTAAAAGACATGCCAGTTTGGGAACAATGTTCCTAGAGTGGAAGTGGTTGAAGTATATTGTTGGTTATGACTTAAGACCTCATTGCAGGTTAGAGCCAGAGATTACAGTTTGACCATCAGATTGACTTTTGTTGAGAGGATTGGTACTAGTCAGAAGTGGGATGCTAGACTATTAGAGATCATAGCAAAGATAAAAGAAGGAGTGGAGTCTGATGAGATGAGGTAGTATGGCCTCGACCGAGACGGTTAGCTCCGTAAGGATGGAATGTTATTTGTGCTCGGTATAGATGGATTGAGTGATGAGATACTATGAGAGTGCCATCATTCGAGATTGACTATACATCCCAATGGTAATAAGATGTATCGTGATATGAAGCAAATGTATTATTGGGAAGGGATGAAAAAGGACTTCAGGGCATTCATTTCGAAATGCATGAACTGCCAGTTGGTAAAAGCACAGTAGAAGAAGCAGAGTAGTTTGATGAAAATGCTTGAGGTTAGCGAAGGTGTCGAAGGATTTATTGATGGATTACCGAGGAGCAAAGGAGGGTACAATAATATTTAGGTCATAGTTGATAGATTGACGAAGATTGCCTGATTCATACATAGGTAAGTCTAGTAGAACGGTGTCCTAATTAGAAAAATTGTATGTGAAATAGGTAATGCAATTCCATGTTGTGCCGAAGAGCATTACGACTGACCAAGACCCTTTATTCATGAATGGATTTTGGAAAAGCTTATAATAGGCATTGGGATATAGTTGCATCTCAGTACAGCTTATCATCCGCAAACTGATGAACATACCGAGAGGGTGAATCGTATATTGGAAGATCTCTTGTGATCTTGCATTCTCAGTTTAGGAGACTCTTGGTGGAGTTTGCATACAACAATAGTTATCAATCTAGTATCGGTACAGAACATTTCGAATATTGTATGGTCGACCGTATAACGCTCCCTCATGTTGGTGGGTAGCGAGCAAGAAACTAATACTTGGCCTAGATATGGTTAGAGAGACCTCAGAGAAGATTGAAATCATTTGACAACAAATGAAAACTGCTCAAGATAGACAGAAGAGCTAGCTAATAAGAGAAGATGTGATTTGGAGTTCTCCGTCGGTGGTATGGTATTTGTGAAGATTTCTCCACTGAAGAACGTTGTTCAATTCGGTAACAAGGGGAAGGTGGTACTGAGATTTGTATTTTTCGTTATTAGAAAGGATTGGGAACCTAGCGTATGAGGTCGAATTACCTCCAAAGATGGCCTCTCGTTTACGCAAGGTTGAGCACAGCTCAGGTGTGATGACTGCACTGGATCAACTTGATTATATCGAAGTTGAACTAGACGCTTCGAAACCTTGTAGGTTAATTCCTATTGCTGGACATAATACGAAGCAACTTAGGAGGAAGACTCTGGAGTTAGTGAAGGTTCAATAGAGTGAAAGTGAAGGCGATTGCACATGGGAAACCGGGGAGAGTATGAGGTTGCATATCCAGAGCTCTTTACATGGTAAGGCCTATTGTTTATTGTATTTACTTTCACTTCTGATATCATGTAGGGTAGTTTTGTATCTCGCATGCTAGGATAAGTATATCTATATTATTGATTGCATGGCTGCCTGTTTGATACTTTTAACGGTTGTTTATTATTGTTAGGTATGTGTGGTAACCATGGTTGACTATTCCTTGATTTATTTGGGGATTTCGAGGGCCAAATTTCTATAATGGGAAAATATAGCAGTATGTATTATTTTTTAATAACTCTACTCCGAAGAGTAGAGTCCAACACAGCCAGTCCGACCAGTACAAGGAATGGGAGGTTAGCCTGCCCAGCAGGAAACATTCGTTTCCCAACCATTTTTGTTTGATTTAACAGGAAATACAACTTCCCGCCTTGAGGGAGTAGGGCAGATGGGTATCGAACTCGTGACCTCGTTAACAGGTTGCAAGTGTCTCTACCACTGCACCACTACTGGAGAGAAGTATGTATTTTACATACCAAAGGATCATAAAATGTTATTATTTAATTCATTTGAGATGGTATGATTATATAAATTTGGAAAATGATTACTAGGGACATTTTCCATCCTTAGAATTTTTATTCGACATTTTTAACCCTGAAAAACTTGTAAAGCATATTATTTATTATAGAAGATGAATTGGGGTCTGAAATCACTCCATTAGATCAGGATGATGGTTTCTCTTTCCGTAAATTGGTCATAATAAGAAAACAGACTTACTGTTTAGGAGATATGACCATTTTAAGTTTAAACTACTATTGGTCAGATCAGTGGGTAATTAATTAGGTGCAAAACTAAAGTGCACTAACTCATTTTAGGATTTTGGCCTAATAGAGGATGATGGGGCAGATCTTATCTCTTTTCCCACTTCCACAAAACAAGTCTTAACCTCTATTAATCAACTTCCCGTCAAAAAGCTCTTCTTTTTCATAATACAATTAGCCAAAAATCATCATTAGAAGGTAATAAACAAGGGCAATCTTAGATCTACTATTTGGCTGCTTTGGAATCCATGCTACCATTGTTCATCTTGGATTGGGAGAAATTATTGGGTAATTCTTATGCTAGATGAGTGATATTACTTCTCTAATTTTTTATACATATTGATATAGTCAAACTATAGTTTATAACTTGATTTTCAAAATTAAACGACCTTTAAAAGTTAGATCTAATATTAGCAACACCCAATAACCATGTTTAAAAAGATAGATTTGAATTTGAATATGATATACACCATTTGCACATCATAATTGTTATTTTTAATGAAAACTATATCTAAGGCGATGCATGCCAATAAATTGTGTTTGGATAATATGGAACGATGTTTGATTTATGGATGAATTATTTTGATGTATTTACTAATTGTTTTAGATGGCTAGGAATATGATAGGTTGTTTGGGGTAAACGACACCAAAATGCTCGAAATATGATTAAATTAGGATATGACATGCTTGAGGCTGTGGGAGTCTACTCAGAAAATTTCAAGCAATTTAGAGTTGATTTTGTGCCTCAAAATTTTATCATCGAGTCAAATTGGTAGGAATCAAAATTAGATTGGTGAGAACTAAGAGTGGTCAAGGTTGGTGATTCTTTGAGTCCAGGCAGGGGTTACTTCATGATTTTGGTTAGAGTGCTTTGGGTCAGGCTCGAGAAAGATGTGGCAAAGGTGTTTTTGGACTTAAATAAATTTTCATAGGGAAAGGAATGATCGATAATGTGCATGTTTCAAGTTAGATAGTCAATGTAACGACCCTAATTTTAATTAACATTATTTAGGATATTTAATTAGTTAGATTAAATGAAATAATGAAATGGTTAAGGGATTGAGACTTGTGTTAATAGAGGTAGCAGTGTCAATTTAAAACAATGAACTAAGGGAAACTAAAAAGAAATAGGTAAGACAAATAGATAAGAGGCAAAGTAGGAATAAGATATGTTTTAATACCCTAAACCCTTCATGCCCATTCATTTTACACGTTCAAAAAAAATCAAAAACTAAGAGAGGCTGACCACCATTAAGGGCAAACAAGAAGAAAATAAGAGGAAGAAGCTTAAGCAACTTAATCCGACATCAAATCAACTCCTTAATCATAAGCTAAAGGAGAATAATAGGTTACATCTCATGTTTTCATTATTTTTGGTTTTAGATGGAATTTTGAATTATATTGCAAATGTTTTGCCATGTTTTTTATTATCAAAATGGATATATATGCTTGTTGACGATTTATGATATTTCATATGAAATTTATGCTAAGTTTTAATGTGAAACCCCTATTAAATGACATCCAAATGCCTTGAGATTTTAATATAAGGCCAGAAATGAAATTTTAGAGATGGGTTTCAAATTTCATAATTTTCTGAATTAATGTTGATTTATTATTAATTTACTAGTGAAGAAAATAGTTAATTGTGTTTAAAATTAATTATGGTTATTTTATATATGTTTTGGGTTAGAAATTGAAATATGTTAGAAAACATATTAAAAACGATTTATGGGAATTTTTGTAGAATTTTCCTAATTGTTTTAAAAAGTATATTAAATTATTTAATGTATGGGACTTAAATGTTTTATATATTTATAAAAGAAGAAGGAACATTTTGTAAACATTGTAAATTATTTACTTCTGAAATTTTGACAGCACTTTTAGAAAAGAAATTAGCAACCAATCATGTGTTGACAAACAAAGCAGGTTAGTTGAAAAGGAATTACTTTTTAAAGTTACAAATCAGTTTTACCATGCTTCTCTTGTTTCGCCACTTTGGGCACCAACCTTTCGAATAGGTACTTCTGCCTCCATCTTCGTCGAAACCAATGCGCATGGTATCAAAGACTTGGTACGTAGTGAATTGGACATAAGCGAAAGGTATATAGTCGAAACAAGGTTTCTGAAAGGGGTTGAAGACTTGTTTTGCTTTTAAAAGGAAATGTGCCAGCTTTGCTTTCGAAAAGACTGCTTTCGACTTAGATGGCTTTCGACTTGGTCAAATGGTTTTAAAAGAATGGTTTCTAAAGAGGTTGCGCCTTTGTTTTGTAAAGAAGCTTTCGAAGGGGTCGAAACCCCTTGCTGCCGCATCTCACCTTTCAAAGCAATGCCTTCGAAAGGGTTTGTTTCTTTGTTTTAAAACCTAAGACGCTTCTCCAATGCTTTCGAAGGGATTGGTTTCAACACCATCCACTTCTTTTACTTAGGAAATTGCTTTCGAAAGAGTGCTTTCGACTTAGTTGTTTTAAGACCCTTTGTTCTATTGAAAGTTAAACCAAGAGGTTCTGAAAGGAATGATTTTAAATGGTTTTGAAAGGTTGTTCCACATGTTTTACTTGAACCCAAATGCTTTCAGAAGGTTTGATTTATGCAAAAGCCTTAATGATTTCGAAAGATTAAAGATAAAGGTTTCGAAAGGGTGGTTCCACAATGTTTTTGAAAGGTTTTAAATGGAAGGTTTCCAATGGTTTCGAAAGGCATGTTTAAAGTGTTTTGAAAAGAGAATGTCTATTGTTTTATAAAGCTTTCGAAAGAGGTGTCAATGTTATCAAAAGGTTTAATGTAAAAGGTTTCAAAAGGTATGTTTTGGCCTTCGTCCTAAGTTATAAAGTAATGTAGTTTACTTGTATTGAAAGGGGTACTTTCAATGGTATTGGAAAGGGTACTTTCAAAGGTTTCGAATGTTTTCATCAACAATGTTTTGTGTAAAGTATAAGTAACATGGCAAAGTGATTTGAGTAAAGCATTGAATATTTCCTTGTTTAAGTATGATTTAATGGGATAAATCAATTTGAGAGAACTGTTTTCAAGGAATGTTTTAAGGGTAGATGACCTTAAGTAAAATGACCCAGATATTAGAAAACCAGATGAGACTAGTATAAGGTCGCGCCCTATACTTTTGCTAGTAGCCCCTAGCTAATATAAGTCCAAAATTCCAGTGTGTAGGGCTTTGTCACAGGTAAGACTAAAATGATGTTACACACAGAGAGGAATATACAAAGTAGTGATAGGTTATTGGTGATCCAGCAAAACCATTAGGATCAGTTGACCTTGGGAGAAGTAAGTTAGGACAGACCATCTAGAAGAGTATCTAACAGAAGTTAGACTATTTATTTATTTTGTCTGGTAAGCCAGAGTCAGCCAAAGGTTAGTAGTTAGCTAAACAAAACTATAGTGTTCTGATAGATAGCCCATTATTATCTGATTTGTATGCATACATGATATTGCTATTATTGTTTTAACCAGTTTGTTTGCAGGATTTTGATTTGCAAAAGATATGTTTTTAAAAGGATATAGTGAGAGGAAACCCGTTCCGCTAAGCGGCATAGTCTCACTTAATATCAAAAAACCAAGATGTATAGTATTATTCACGCCAGGCTTTATATCTGACACGAAGTTTATGTTTTTTCCCCTTATACTCTCGGGTGCTTAAATTGATTTGAGTAGGTTGAGAGTTGACGTTTATAGGTTTTAGTAGGTGGACGAATAAAGCTTCCGGAGATGAGCAGGAGGCTGATGTTAGCTATGTTTAGAAGTCATTTTGTTTTATTTCCGCTATATTGTATTAAGTCTGTTATGACTATTTAGTACTCTGATCAACTAAGGGGGCATCTTCGTTTTCCCTCTTGGCGTATTTATGTAATAATTATATTTGATCTGA
Organism: Allium fistulosum; assembly: GCA_030737815.1. Lineage (NCBI taxonomy): Eukaryota > Viridiplantae > Streptophyta > Magnoliopsida > Asparagales > Amaryllidaceae > Allium > Allium fistulosum. Next base: position 533,949,647 of record CM060901.1, on the reverse strand, counting down.
ATCTGGGAAACGATTGGGATTATGTAATCGGATATAAAACATGTTTTGTGAAACGTAATCAGAAAGGTTTTTTTTGAATCTGTGATTTTGTTTCATATTCATGTGCTTCTGATATTATGGATACCATTAACATTACCTTATTTTGTCGTTGGAAGTTAATATTATAGATGACTGCAGCATCTGTAGCACTTAGCTTTGGGCCTCAAGATAGGGGATTTTACAACTTGGTATCAAAGCATAGGGTCATGAAAAATATTAAACTAAAATGATTTTTGAAAACACAATCCTAAGGAATTAGGGAAAAGATCGGGGTATGGGATAACGCTATAATAACGTACTTGTATTTGTTATATATAAGCATACGCTATATCTCTATTCTCGTATCTTTCTTAGGCTATCTTCTATATGTTATGAAGACTCGAATGCAAGCATGGATGCTAGAAGTGGAAGATTTACCTTGGTGGGGGAAGCACCACAACTAACGGAAATGCCAGACCAATTTCGAGAAGGAATCAAGGTCAGGCACAAGCTGCAAATGTGGGTACTGGAGTCCCGCAAGCTGACATGTGATCAATGTATCAGTTCTTTGTCAACATGATGCAAGCAGGAGTTACTACTGGAGTAGTTGGAAGAGGAAATCAAGAAGCTCAGATGATCAACAACTATGATGTTTTGAGCAGAGATTATGCTCGGTTGGGAGGAAAGCCATTTATTGGTACTGAAGACGCAATCGAAGTAGAAAACTGGTTGCTTCATTGCAAGAGGATTTTCGCTGTTCTGGGGCTCAATGATGAGCAAAAGAGAAGGCTTGCTTCTAGACTGCTACAAGGAGCAGCGTTGTATTAGTGGAACAGTGTTACGATCGGAGTTAATGAGGAGACAATGACATGGGCTGAATTCAAAATGAGATTTAAGGAAAGGATTATGTCGGAAATCGCTAAATCTACTCTGCTCAGGAAGTTTGTTGAGTTAGAGCAGGGAGACATGACTGTGCTGGAGTATGCAATGAGGTTTGAGGAGATAGCGAGGTATGGTTATGCTACGGTGGATATTGTGATTAAGAGAAATGAGAAGTTCATTAGGGGGTTGAAGCCTGAGCTTGCTAAGGCCATATTACCGCATATCAGGGATCCATGTGATGTTGTAGTGAGTCATGAGGAGATGCTTGTTTTTCTGGAAAGGAATAAGGCAAAGGAAGTCCAAGTGGTGCAGAGTCAGAAAAGAAATTTTTTCCATAAGAAGGGAGCTCAGAAGGGTAGAGCTGCCAAGAAGGGAAATGCGAGGTTGTCTGCTATAAGTGTGATAAGAAAGGGCATTTCGCGAATGGATGTCGCTAAGGAGATGGAAAGAAGGTGATCAAGAAGAAGAATATTAAATGCTTCAACTGCGATCTGACATTATAAGAACTAGTACAAAGAGCCAGCTAAGGATGGAAAGGGCAAAGTGTTTGCATTGGAGCCAACTACCTCGAGGCCAACAGTAGAGGAAAAGGGAAAGGCTGTGTTGGAAGGTACGCTTATGATTCATGGTATGTCAGTTAGCATTCTATTTGATACCGGAGCATCGCATTCTTTTATATCTCATTGTTTGGTAGATAAGCTTAACCTAGAACCCTTATACCCAGTTACTTCCTTAAGGGTTGCAAATCCGATAGGAGGTTATGCGACTCTTGGGATGAGATATGACCACCAGGAGTTTAAATTATTAGGTCATACCTTTGTTTGCAGTTTGTATGTGTTTGATCTCGTAGGGTTCTGAATTATTTTGGGTATGGATTGGTTAAGTAAATACGATGCTAGGATATTTTGCCATGATAGGAAAATATCACTTAGACACCCTGACTGTAGTGATCGGATAGTATACTCCGTAGAAAACCGTAGTTTTGAGGTTAACACTTTGTTGGGTGTTGTAAAGGTAGAAGATGAGTTGGATCGAGTTTCATTATTAGAGAATTTGCAGATGTCTTTGAACCTGTAGTAGGATTGCCACCGAAACGAGCCTTTTAGTTCCGAATAGATTTAGTACCAGGAGCACAACCAGTGAGTAGACCGCCAAGCAGAATGACACCTACCGAGATGAGGGAGTTAAAGGTGTAGTTGGTGGATTTGGAGGGTAAGAATTTTATCATACCAAGCATTTCTCCTTAGGGAGCAGCCGCAGTGTTTGCTAAGAAGGCGGACGGATCGTTGAGGTTATGTATCGATTATCGTAAGTTGAATGAGAAGATGATAAAGAATCGATATCCGTTGCCTATAATTGACGATTTGTTCGACCAGTTGAGTGGAGCCAAGGTATTTTCCCAGTTGGATTTAGCAAAAGGGTTCCATCAGCTTAGGGTAGTAGAGGATAGTATTCCTTTAACGGCGTTTAGGACCAGATATGGATCGTATGAATGGTCAGTAATGTCGTTCGGACTAACTAATGCGCCAACATTCTATGTAAATTTGATGAACCAAATTTTTCGAGAGCGCTTGGATAGGTTCGTGTTGGTATTCATACATGATATTTTGATATACTCTAAGGATGAGAGAGAGCATGAAGATTATCTTAGAGTGGTGCTTGAGACCTTGAGGCAGCATCAGTTAACAGCAAAATTTTCAAAGTGTCATTTCTAGAAGAAAGAAGTGAAGTTTCTTGGTCATGTAGTCTCAGAGAAAGGATTGTCTGTAGATCCGACCAAGATTGAAGTCATGAGTAATTGGAAGAGACCCGAGACAGTGACCGAGATAAAGAGTTTTCTTGAATTGGCTGTTATTATCAGAGGTTCATAAAGGATTTTTCGCGGATAGCAGCACCAATGACCAAGCTAACGCGAAAGGATGTGAAATTCGTTTGGACCGATAAGTGTGAGGAGGCATTTCAGAAGCTGAAACACTTATTGACTAATGTACCTGTGTTGGTTGTTCTAGAGGGGAATCAGGACTTAGTGGTGTACACGGATGCATGTGGAACAGGGTTAGGAGCTGTGTTAATGCAAAGAGGTAAAGTGATTGCCTATGCATCTCGACAGCTTAGACCGCATGAGGTTAGGTACCCGACTCATGATTTGGAATTTGCTGCGGTAATTTTTGCGTTGAAGGTGTGGAGACATTACCTTTTAGGAGAGAAATTTGAATTTTATACGGATCATAAGTCGCTGAAGTATTTATTCTCTCAGAAGGAGTTGAATATGAGACAGCAGAGGTGGTTAGAGTTTATGACCGCTTATGATTTTGGTATTGAGTACACACCGAGAAAGGGAAATAAGGTTGCAGATGCACTTAGCAAAAAACATCAGAATGCAGTGTTGGCAATGATAGCTGAGTGGAAAGATTTAGAAGCATTGACGACATGTAGAGTACAGTGGAGATCTGAAGCTAGATCCAGTAAAAATACTGCTATGTTGTCATGTCTAGAAGTTCGACCGGTGATGATCGAAAAGATTGCTTCTGAACAGATGGAGGATCCATTATTAGTCGAATGGATTAGGAAGTTAAGGGATGGAACAGTGAGCGATGACTTGAAAGATTTTAGTCTTGACCAGAATGGGTGGTTAAGGAAGAAAGGAATGTTATGTGTTCCAATTGTAGGAAGCATTAGGAAGGAAGTTCTTGAAGAATGCCATCGTTCGAAGTTCACTATTCATTTGGAAGGAACTAAGATGTATTAGGACATAAAGGGGAGTTTCTTCTGGGAAGGTATGAAGAGGGATGTAGGCTTATGGGTGAAGCAGTGTCTGAACTATCAACAAGTGAAAGCCGAACATTAGAACCAAGTGGGTTACTTCAGCCTTTAGATGTCCCAATATGGAAATGGGATCTATCTCAATGGATTTCATAGACGGGTTGCCAAGATCTAATAGAGGAAATGAAAGCATATGGTTCATAGCAGACAGGCTGACCATGAGTGCCCATTTCATTCCAGTTAAGTCAACCAGGACGACACCTATTTTAGCTAAGTTGTTTATGAAGAATATAGTTAGACTGCATGGAATTCCTAGTAGTATCGTAAGTGATAGAGATTCCTTATTCACTAGTGAGTTCTGAAAGAGTCTACATGAAACTTTAGGTACCAAGCTCAAGATGAGTACTGCTTACCATCCGTAGACAGATGGGCAAACAGAAAGAGTTAACAAAGTCTTAGAAGATTTTTTAAGAGCTTGTGTGCTAGATTTTGCAGGATCTTGTGAAGACCGTCTACACTTAGTCGGGTTTTCGTATAACAACAATTATCAAGCTGGTATAGGGATGGCACCGTTTGAAGCTTTGTATGAAAGGCCATGCAAATCTCCAGTTTGTTGGTTAGAGACCGGGGATAAGTTAGTTCTTGGTTCGGATTTAGTTAGAGAAACTGCAAAAAAGATTGAGTTAATTCGAGCTAGAATGAAGGAAGCTCAGTCTAGGCAAAAGAGTTATGCTTATAGAAGATGGAAGGACTTAGAGTTCTCGGTAGGAGATCGTGTTTTCGTTAAGATATCACCGATGGAAGGTATAATTCGGCTTGGGGGATCAGGGAAATTGGCACCGAGGTTTGTTGGACCATTTCCTATTGTAGAGAGGATCGGGAAACAAGCATATAGAGTAAAGCTACCGAATAGTTTGGCAGGAGTCCACGATATTTCTCATATTTCTCTTCTGAGAAACTGTATTCGAGATCCGGAGACTACTATAGTACCGACTATGTTAGAGGACTTATTAGTAGAACCGAACTTGACTATAGTTAGGAAGCCAGTTCGTATAATCGTGAGAGATGAGAAGAGGCTAAGGAACAAGACAGTCAGATTAGTTAAGGTCCAGTGGAACGACGATAAGAGAGACTGTACTTAGGAAACCGAAAGCAGGATTAGAGATGCTTATCTTGATTTGTTTCATGGTATGTTTTACCTTTATGATTGATTTGTTGTGTACCTTATCGTAATTTCGAGGACGAAATTCTTTAATGAGGGGAGTCTGTAACGACCCTAATTTTGATTAACATTATTTAGGACATTTAATTAGTTAGATTAAATGAAATAATGAAATAATTAAGAGATTGAGATTTGTGTTAATTGAAGAAGCCGTGCCAATTTAAAACAATGAACTAAGGGAAACTAAAATGAAATAGGTAAGGCAAATAGATAAGGAGAAAAGTAGGAATAAGATATGTTCTAATACCCTAAACCCTTCATGCCCATTCATTTTACACGTTCAAAACAAAATCAAATACTAAGAGAGGCCGACCACCATTAAAGGAAAACAAGAAGAAGATAAGAGGAAGAAGCTTAAGCAACTTAATCCAAGACCAAATCTTAACTCCTTAATCACAAGCTAAAGGTGAATAATATGTTACATTTCATATTTTTATTATTTTCGGTTTTAGATGGAATTCTTAATTATTTTGCAAATGCTTTGCCATGTTTTTTATTGTTAAAATGGATATATATATATATATGCTTGTTGATGATTTATGATATTTCATATGGATTTTATGCTAAGTTTTAATGTGAAAACCCTATTAAATGACATCCAAATACCTTGCAATTTTAATATAAGGTCTAAATGATATTTAGAGATGGGTTTCAAATTTCACAATTTTCTGAATTAATGAGGATTTATTATTAATTTTCTAGTGAAGAAAATAGTAAATTGGGTTTAAAATTAATTACGGCTATTTTATATATGTTTTGGGTCAGAAATTCAAAGATGTTAGAAAACATATTAAAAACGATTTACGGAAATTTTTGTAGAATTTTCTTAAGTGTTTTAATAAGTTATGGGACTTAAATGTTTTATATATATATATATAAAAGGAGAAGGGGCATTTTGTAAACATTTTAAATTATTTACTTCTGAAATTTCGGCAGCACTTTTAGAAAAGAAATTAGAAAAGAAATTAGCAACCAATCATGTGTTGACAAACAAAGTAGGTTAGTTGAAAAGAGATTACTTTTTAAAGTTAAAAATCAGTTTTACCATGCTTCTCTTGTTTCGCCACTTTGGGCACCAACCTTTCGACTAGGTACTTCCGCCTCCATCTCCATTGAAGCCAATGCGCATGGTATAAAAGACTTGATACGTGGTGAATTGGACATAGGCGAAAGGTATATAGTCGAAACAGGGGTTTCGAAGGGGTCGAAGCGTTGTTTTGCTTTTAAAAGGAAATGCACCCGCTTTGCTTTCGAAAAGAATGCTTTCGAATTAGATGGCTTTCGACTTGGTCAAATGGTTTTAAAAGAATGGTTTTGAAAGAGGTTGCGCCTTTGTTTTGGAAAGAAGCTTTCGAAGGGATCGAAACCCCTTGCTGTCGCATCTTACCTTTCGAAGCAATGCCTTCGAAAGGATTCTTTGTTTTAAAACCTAAGCCGCTTCTCCAATGCTTTTGAAGGGATTGGATTCGACACCGCCCACTTCTTTTACTTAGGAAATTGCTTTCGAAAGAGTGCTTTCGACTTATTTGTTTTAAGACCATTTGTTCTATTGAAAGTTAAACCCAAAGTTTCGAAAGGAATGGTTTTAAATGGTTTCGAAAAGTTGTTCCAAATGTTTTACTTGAACCCAAATGCTTTCGAAAGGTTTGACTTATGTAAAGGACTCGATGCCTTCGAAAGATTTAAGATAAAGTTTTCGAAAGGGTGATTCGCCAATGTTTTTGAAAGGCTTTAAATGGAAGGTTTCCAATGATTTCGAAAGGCATGTTCAAAGTGTTTTGAAAAGAGAATGCTTATGGTCTTATAAAGCTTTCTAAAGAGGTGATGTCAATGTTATCGAAAGGTTTAATGTAAATGGTTTCAAAAGGTATGTTTTAGCCTTCGGCCTAAGTTATAAAGTAAAGTAGTTTACTTGTATCGAAAGGGGTACTTTCAATGGTTTCGAAAGGAGTACTTTCAAAGGTTTTGAATGTTTTCATCAACAATGTTTTGTGTAAAGTATATGTAACATGGCAAACTGATTTAAATAAAGCATAAAATATTTTCCTTATTTAAGTATGATTTCAAGGGATAAATCAATTTGAGAGAACTGTTTTAAGGAAAGTTTTAAGGGAAGATGACCCTAAGTAAAACGACATAGATATTAGAATACCAGATGGGACTGGTATGGGGTCACTCCCTATACTTTAGCTAATAGGCCCTAGCTAATATAAGTCCAAATTCCAGTGTGTAGAACTTTGTCACCGGTAAGACTAAAATGATGTTATACACAAAGAGGAATATACAGAGTAGAGATAGGTTATTGGTAAGGCCGCAATACCATTAGGATCAGTTGACCCTGGGAGAAGTAAGTTAGGGACAGACCGTCTAGAAGAGTATTTAACAGAAGTTGGACTATTTATTTATTTTGTCTAGTAGGCCCGAGTCAGCCAAAGGTTAATGGTTAGCCAAAGAAAACTATAATGTTCAGACATATAGTCCATTTATTAGCTGATTTGTACGCATACATGATATTGCTATTATTATTTTAACCAGTTTGGTTGTAGGATTTTGATTTGCAAATGATATGTTTTTAAAAGGATATTAGTGAGGGGAAACCCGTTTCGCTAAGCGGCGTGGTCTCACTTAATATCAGAAAACCGAGATGTATAGTATTATTCACACCAGGCTTTATGTCTGACTTAAAGTTTATGTTTTTCCCCTTAAACTCTCGGGTGCTCAAAATTGATTTGAGTAGGTTGAGAGTTGAGGTTTACAGGTTTTAGTAGGTGGATGAATAAAGCTTCCAGAGACGAGCAGGAGGCTGACGTTAGCTATGTTTAGGAGTCATTTTTTTTTTATTTTCGCTGTGTTGTATTAAGTCTATTATGACTATTAATACTCTGATCAACCAAGGACGCATCTTCATATGTCGCTCTTGGCGTATTTATGTAATAATTATATTTGATTTGAACCTGGGAAACGATTGGGATTATGTAATCGGATATGAAACGTGTTTTGTGAAACGTAATCAGAAAGGTTGTTTTTGAATCTGTGATTTTGTTTCATATTCATGTGCTTTTGATATTATGGATACAAATAACATTACCGTATTTTATCGTCGGAAGTTAATACTATAGATGACTATAGCATCTGTAGCGTTTAGCTTTGGGACTCAAGATAGGGGATGTTACAGGCAAGTGCTGTGAGTTTTCTAGGTAAGGGCTTCAAGATAAGCACTAAAGGGTACGGGAAATGAAATTTGGATTTAGCCAAATTTTAGGGAAGGAGATATGATCGGTACCGATCATAGGGAATCGGGTTTTCAAAGCAACAACTTTATGTCAAAGGTAGGGTGAATCCCAAACGTAGACAAAGCAAGCCGAAGTGAGAGTTCAAAAACTTGGCCATGTTTGACCGACCAAACATGGTCAGTATTGATACCACATGGTCGGTAGCGACCATGTCAGGGGTGGGCAAATTAGGATGTGACTCTCGATGCATGCGTGTGGTGTCTTAATGCACATGGATGTGCACTTATTCGGTTGTTCGACATTTGATTTTGATAATGGCAATGCAATGAAAATTGACGATAAAACAAAGAGGCAAAGGAGTAATGCTTCGACATGATGGCTTTAAAATTTTGATGTGTTGATTATACGATCGATGTGGACATCTAGAAGTGTTTTGAGGATGACAGCTCGATGTTGATGGACTTGTGATGATGATGCTCCACCAGGGCGGGTTCGTTGAAGGGAACTAGTGGATAGAATGTTGAAGGGTTTTATCGTGAAGAATGGAAGATTAAAGGATTCTATGATGATGAATGGAAATGGATAGAGCAACAAAGGGCTTGGATATGCATGCTAAAGGATTGTTGATACTCGAAGTATTTTCTACTGTACTCGTAAGCAGGGGTATTGTGAGGATGCCCATTGAGTATTTTTAATGGTTACCCCATATTGTTAAAGGAATCTGTATACCTTGGATCGTTGAAGGGATCTACTGTCAGCTATGAGTCAATGTTCGGGTACATAGAAAACTAAGTTTTTTCCATTAATCCCTGGCAGTTGACGGTTATACGAGTTATTATATATCCAAGGCACATTGAGTAACAATGAGGATTGTTTAATGGATGCTATGTTTGCCATAATTGTTATAGTTACTGTTTATCGCTTTAGGGATGTCACATGATGTAGGTATCAAGAAGATCGATGACTGGACATCTGGTAATATACCAAGATGTTTGCATACTTTATGATAATGGTAGTAGAGTAGCGTATTATTATTGTTATGTGCTAAGCAAGGGCAGGTTAGGTATGATTCTTATGCCTTTGTTCCTTATTATATCAGTATTTTGAGATTATTTATCGTTTACACCAGACTGTTATCTGACTCGAGGTTTTACGCTGTTTCTTATTATTTCGAGTATTCTTGAATGAGTAGAGTAGATAGCAGTTTGGGTGATACACGGTGTTGTGCAGATGGACGAGCTATAGATGATGCTTTCTCATATTTATATGCAGCTTACTATTTCTCCTTCCGTTGTGTGACACTATTAAGCCTAGACAGTATTAGCTATTTTATCTAGAGACGGTTATGTTGAGTTTATTTCTAGTTGTATAAACTCTACTGATATTTTATATAACTCTTTGAACTTGTGCACTCTAATATTTATGGTTCATTTAGTTATTACTGTCTCATCTTATTTGCACCAAAATGGTCACAAACAACCAAGAGTAGATTTATGTGGAGAAGTAAATGAAGAAAGTAAAATCAAAACTGAGGAATAGAATAAACTAACAGCAAATAAAGAACAATAATCATAAACACGGAGATTTATAGTGGTTCGGCATTGTATGCCTACGTCCACTTTGAAGATTATCTTTATTGATCAACTAATAATCTGATTACAGCAGCATGGAATAGAAAAAACTTGATTACAATAAAGATTAAAGTAACCAACAGCATAAAAATCCTCAGAATGACCCCTTAGGTCACTATTTATAGGTGAAGATAACCACCAATCTCTCTGAAACTTCGGCTATAGGACCTTCTAACTCATATGGGCCCACCACAGGGGTCGCTAGGCCCAAATCCCAATGAAGAGGGATCAGTACCGATCCCTTCATTGGTCTATTTTTGAACAACGATCCCTATGGTTACTTCTGCATGCTTGAATATATTGGCTCTCCAAATTTCATCTACCGTGGACTTGTAGATCTCAAGATATTAATCGTCGAATGCAAGAATGTATTTGGTCTTTGATGTATGCAAACCCATCTTTTCCAATAAAGCACGGCGAACACTCTAAATTGAACATGCCGACCCCTCTTAGGTGGACCTAAGTATGCCGACCCATCTCCTTTCATAAGATATGCCATCCCTTCTTTATGGGTTGAAGTATGACTTTCCAAGTCAATAATCCATGCCGAACCATACTTACTTGATTATGTCGATCCATCCATTATTTGACCATGCCGATCCCTTCCTTGCTCAACCATGTCGATCCATACTCACTTGATTATGTCGATCCCTCCATTATTTGACTATGCCGACCCCTTCCTTGCTCAACCATGCCGACCCCTACCTAGTTGCCAAACCATACTGATCCCTTTATCTGACTAAGATATATCTCATAGTTCAAGTATCATGCATCATTTATCTACCAATCCATAAATTATGACTTCATATAACCATCTGTACTTTACTTCCGGCTCCTACAACCATTGCTCCGTGGTCATCGTACTTAACAACAGTTGAATCTATCTTGTGCAACCAGTTCAATATAGTCGGGTTAAAATACCATGTAACACATCTGTTTTATATCTATGATGATTATTATATTTTATTCGATACGCTGTGAGATATACGATATGTTCTATGATTGTTTTCTCTACTTTTCACTATGGACAACCGTCCTACACTAACCGGGCACTATAGCAGCAAACTCTTCAGGTAGTTTGGATGCTAAAGGTGTAGGCAGTCGTCAAACAAATTTTCTTTATTATATTGATATTTATCACCTTTGAGACACACACGCTTCAATTCTAGTACATGTTTATATACCGATTTGAAAACATACACATACATATGCATGCATACATACATGTATTTATGTATGTTTCAATTCAGATACATGTGTATAGTAATTTTGATTTGAATACAGACCGTGTCAACTTTAAAATGACTTATAATACATGACACTAAATTTCTTTCTATTATATTGATACTTGTTTTCTTTTAGACGCACAAATGCACATGCACATACACATATGTGTAATAAATACGTGTGTAGTAATATATACGTGTGTATGTATATATGTGTAGTTCAGTTCTAGTGCATGCATCTGATGGTTTTGATTTCAATTTAAGACTACGCACAGGTTCAAAATGACTTCTGATGCATTAAACAAAATTTGATTTTATTATACAAATATTACTAGCATATATATGTGTGTGTGTGCGCGTGTCCGCGCGCTCGTATGTGTGCGTTTGTATGTGTACGCATGCATGCGTGTGCACTCGTGCCCTCATGTATGTGCAAACATAAACATATAGGAATATAGTACTTTTGATTTGAATGTAAGTCACGCTCAATTTTAAAACGACATTTGATATAATAAACAAATTTTTTGTTTATTATACTGATAACTACCAACTGTGACATGTCTAAATATATTTCAATTATGATACATGTATATTTTATTTTTGATTTGAATAAATAACTACGCTCACATTTGATAAATTAAACCAAAACTTCATTTACGATAAATATATTTACAAAGTTGATATGTTTTTATATATACACATATATTAACTAATATTCGTATGTGAGTATATTTGTGTGTAGGGGGTCGCTTGTGCGTATATAAGTTCTATTACATATCTGTAGTCGTTTTGATATATTTGCGTATAACTGTTCTAATACATATATTAATCAATTCTAATTCACGATTTTATCATTTATGATTTTTGAGGTATGTTTACCATTCAAAATATTTTTAATACACTTCCATATGTGCGCGCATGTGCGTGTGGGGATAGGAATATTGGTGGAGGGGGGTGTTGGGGACGCACGCACATATAAAGCAATGGTAGACGAGAATCAACCCATATTCATTATTTTCCAAAAATAATAAAAATATACGTTTACGTTTTCTATATTTTTATTTTATGTGATGACCAAATTTATTTATCTTATAAATGTTGAAAATATACTCTCACCATAAAAAATGCTTATGGCTTAAATTAAATAGTGTCAAGATTATTGAATTATTAGGGTATTAAAGTAATTATGTTAAATGGAAGGTTTAAATTTATAGAATATTTATAGCGGCATAAAATAATGTATAAACAATCGAATATGGTTTTTTTAAACAAAAACACTTTATAAAGAAGGTTAAATTAATTGAAATTGAAAGCGTCAAATGTGAAATATGTATTAGGTTGATGCTTATAATTTATTAACTAAAATATTTATTAGTTTATTTATCAAAATAATATCCTTTGATTTTATTTTTATTTAGTATTTTAGCTTGATGGGTATAAACGATGGAAAATGCTAAATGGTCCAAATGATTTGGGAATTTTTCCAAGCATAGAGAGGAATAATATAGGGACGCCACCCCCTAAATTCTTGTTTTTGCTCCTAAAAAATTGTTCCTAATCTAACTTCCGTTGCTTCTTTGTTTCCAACCTCCTAGCATCTTCCATAAAAGATATGTTTCTAGACCAAATAAAAGGAAGGATAATTTTACTATATATTTTCTAACAGAAAAACGTTCTAGTTAGGGTGTGTTCAAGGACAAGAAAAATGCTAACCAAAAATGGGACAACAGGAGATGCATCCACCTTATCCAAGTAACTTCGGATGTATCCGTTACATTAGCAGTTCAATGGAAAGCATTAGCATTTTCAAAATTCCAACGGTTAGGTAGGACGCAGCTGTTACGTCTGTGTAACTCAAATAAGTTGGACATAAAATTTACAATAATTTTTTTGCTATTTAAGGGGGCATTCTCATATTCATCCATCATACTCATTTATCAATTATGTCTTTCTATAAATTCTTCGTAAGCATGTCCGGATACGATTTTGCTTACAATAATTTCTATAAATTCTTCCTAACCATGTCCGGATACGATTTTGCTTACAATAATTTTCAAAAGGATTAATGAAGCACAAACGAATCCATTACTAGTGATGATTTATAATATTTTGACAATTCAGAAGAGTACAACAATGATCTCTAAGCTATTGCTGGATTAATGGTAAAGCTATTTTAGTTAATTCCTACTCCACATCATTATTCTTCTTACATAGGTCGAATGTGGATGACTGATGTTCTTGATTAACATGAGAACAGAAGTCAAGATCTTTCTCGAGTGTAGAGTGCAACTTTTAGACGTCCATGCGATGTTCTATCTACTAGGTATGTCTTAGTTTCCAGTAAACAAATAGAGATTCGTGAAATGGGGGGAATGTTTTGCTACACGATAGTCCATTGAACTTCACATAGATTGGTCGGTAAAAATTTTAATCAGGCTATTGGCAGTGTTAGTAAAGTATCTTAATTATGACTAAAGATATTATTAAACCTACAAATTTCAATATGGTTCCTAATGAAATTAGATATAATACATGTTACTATCCCTTTTTCAAAATGTTATTGGAGCTACCGATATAAAATATATTCCTACTAGGGTTAATAAAGAAGAATTCTTGACATTTATAGATAGATAGAAATTTGGATTTAACATTTATTTTTGTAACACCTTGTTAGAAAGGCTCTACCGACGATAGTAGACTGTTAAATCATGTTATTAAAGAAGTTGAAACTTTCCCACACCCTCCACTCGGTAAGTGTTACCCTATAGATTCAGGGTACAAACTTAGAAATGGATATCTCCCACCTTATTATAATGAAGCTAACACATTCAAGACTTTCAACAAGCTCAGAATGTTCCGAAATCACATGATGAAATCTTTCATTTCTATCATTCTAGTTTGTGCATGGCTGTGGAAAGAATATTCGATGCTTGGAAAAATTAAAAATAAAAGTCAAATTTTACAAGATTAAAGGTCAACGGGGTTAGCATAGTTGGTTGATAATTTAGATCACGAGATTAAAGGTCATAAGTTCGAGTCCTGAGATCGATGCTTGTTGGTATTAATGAACCATGATAAAAAAATTCAAAATTTTATGAGACATACTGATATGTAATTTCACCAAATAAGCATAGTTTATCGTTGCAACTTGTGCCATTCATAATTTTATAAGAAAATACAATGGTATAGATCCCAATTATGAGGAAATTGTTAACGTAAAAGATCCATCAAGTTATGCTGAAATTGGTTGTGAATAGTGTTAACATAACCGTGATGGTGCAAGTTCATCAAATGGAGCACAAATTGTTGCAACACGTGATCAGAACAAAGACCCTTTGGTTGTCGCAGGTTAACATTGATGTATTATATATTCTTTATCATTAATTTGAACTTATATTTAAATTTGTATTTAATTTAAATTTAAACTTGAATTATAATATAATTAATTCTTATTAAATATTATAAATTAAATTTATTAATTAATGATTAATAAATATTAATTGATAATTATTAAAAATAGAAAATAAACACTATACATTACACATTACTTCCTATCCAACTTCTAATCAGATTTTTGTCCACAAATGCTACAACCTATGCACCGTAAATAGTTAAGATACATATTTTTAATATGGGTAATTCCATTTGTACACCGTTAATTTTCTATTCGCACACCGTTAATTTTTTAAAACATACGTAACTGTAAAAAAAACATGATGTATGTTTTAAGCGAGTTTAAATTTCTCGATCCTTATACCCTAATTAAACTCTATTAGAAGAAAAAATCAAATTTGACAATTTTAATCATGGAAATTATTAATGAGGAAAATAATTTTGAACTAGATCAATTGGAAGAACAACATGATATTCGAAAAGAAGAAGATATAGAGCATAATTATATTAGAAGATGAAGAAGTGGTAAATTTTTGAATTTTTTTCATTAAATTTTGTTTTTTAAAAACAAATCGTGTGCTTTAATTTGTTTGGAAAATCGCACCTCGACGTACCTCAGTTGTCATTTTTTCCTCACATGGGCATCCCTACATGATGAATTTTACTACGCATTATGTCTACTAGGGTGCACTATTGCATAATTTCAAACTAATCTGAAGCTTGTTTTGCTACCTATATATTGTAGTAGTGGAAATGAAGCTTCTCCCAGAGATGTAATAATGAATTATAGCAATGACTTAATGACGTATGATGTAAGAATGCATCAGTATTTCATTTGTTTATTATATTTATTTTGGGACCATTTTTCATTCTATATTTGTAGATATTTCCACTACAACTAAAAAGGGAATTAGTAGCATCCAAAAATCGCTACTAAAACTTTTCATAATTTCATGGGTATGCTCCAGCCACTCTGCTTTAGAGAGGCAGGTATTTGAGCTTATGTACAGTAATTAATCATTTTCGAAAGAAAGAAAAGCTGTTGGTGGCAGTTGAACATGTCAATGCAATTAAGAATATCCTTCGGTTTTGAGTCTCATCGTCACAAAAAATATACCATTTGTGACCTAACTTGAACATTTGTGTAGTTTTTATTTGAAATTTATGAGAACTACTGTATAGTACGATTATGACAGTGTTATGTGAAATATTTTAGTACGATTATGACTGTGTTATGTGAAATATTTATGTTATTGTTGTATTTTTGTTATTTGTGTAAAATATTTGTATGATCTAATGTGTATTTTGTAATCTAAATGATACAAACTATAACAGAAAGCATATTAGTAACATACATGTAAATGCATATGATAACACAAAAGAAACGCTACAAAAACTATGGTAGCACTTAAAAACCACTAAAGAAATATGTGTGCATAAAAGAAATGCTACAAAAAAATATGGTAGCAGTTGCAAACCACTATGGTTGTGATCCTATTGTACTGTTAGAAAGGTTGGTGATTAATTTTGATGTCTTGTGTGTAACGAATTTTATAATGATCCATAAGAATTAATTTCACATTTATTATGGAATTCAACATATTTATGGTTACAAGAAGGTTCATGACCATATTGCAGTTTCCTTTCTTTCATCTGCTTGCTATTTTTTTGGCTACTAACCAAAATCAGTGCATGATTATAATAAGTGGATTAAAATCAAATCATATATTCTATTTGCACTTATATAATTATAAATATTACAGAATAATATGGTTGTGATCTTTAAAGATATAGGACTTTTTTGCTAGCAATGACACACGTTAGCATCAACTTATCCCGATTAATAGTCAGCAACCAAAATTGAATAGTTGTGAATTAATGAATTTCACAAAACATAGTCATAATCATACTACATGGTAGTTTTCATCAATTTCATACAAAAACTACATAAATATTTATCGCCAAGTTACGTCACAAAATCACAATCATTCAAACAAGGAAACTAACACTCAACAAATGGTATAATATTTGTGACGATGAGACCTAAAACAAAAGGATATATTCTCAACTGCTTCAATAAGTTCAGTCACTAGCAGCAATTTGCCTTTCTTTTGAAAATGGTTAATTACATGTAACAAGTTCAAATAAGTGCCTCTCCAAAGCTGGGTGCTTGGAGCATACCTATGAAGTGTGGTTGTTAGTGATCATATTGTAATGTTAGAAAGGAAGGTCATTAATTTTGATGTCATGTCCATAATAACTTTTATAAAGACTCAAAGAATTTATTTCACGTATTGAAATTCAACATTTTTATGGCTTCAGGAAGATTCATGGTCATATTGCAGTTTCCATTCCTCCATTCATTTGCTATTTTTTTGGTTAATAATCATAAATAATGCATGATAATAATTAGCGAATTAAATAAAATCATATGTTAAATTTGCACTTATATAATTATAATATATTATAAAATAATATGGTTATGATCTTTAAAGATATAAGAATACCATGCTAGCAATGACCCACATTAACCACAACTTATCCACTTATCTCGATTAACAATTGGCGCCCAAAATGAATAGCTATGAAGTAATATAATCTTTTGAGAATGTCTGAATCTTATAGTTCATTGGTTTTCATAATTTAGACCACAGACAAACAATATAAACATATGGGATCAAAAGATAGTTTATCAAATTGTTTTAGTCGAGATATGAGTAAGTTAAATTTAACAATCAAAGTTTTAATTTAATTCATATATAAAAATCATTTTATAACAAGTTAAATTAGATGTCTAAACTTGAATTTTCCATATATGCTCGCGTGGTCATTAGAAAGCTTGAATACAAATGTATAACTACCACAATGCCAGCTGATAATAATTTAAATTCATTTTTTAATATCTTAGTAGTATAAAAGTGTGTTGTCAAACTACTTTCCCAATCCAGAAATATTCACTATGTGATGTTATGCAAAAAATACATTTCTTATCCAAATCTAACAATTTAATTTAAAGTAGTTAAATATGCCACACAAATCAACCTTGCCAATAGTAACCTGAATCCATTTGGTTGGGGCTAGTCTTGCCTAAGAAAAAGATTACACTTCTGCCAAAAATCGCAAATGTGCACAATTACAAACCCATCAAAGTATATATGATGGTTGATAACTTAAAGAGACTACCAGGGAAATGCTGAAGTACACTTTTAGGTGAAAGCTTAGACAAATCCAAAAATGGTATACTTATCACTTCTCTACTAAGAAAAACATGATAGAACAAAGTAATAAAAACCAAAAAAATCTAGAATGTGCATACTAATTTAATTTTTGAATTTAAGCTCAACAAAACAAAGTTAATTTACATAAAGATGTATCATTTCTTCCTATGTTGCAATGTGAATTAACAAAATTATCGAGTTTAAAAAAAACATGGTCTTGAACTTGTTGAAGATGAGTCTCTTGGAATGAAGCAACCACATTAGTTGTCATATATGCATAAAAATGTATCTTTGTATATCCTAAATGAGAACAGAAAACTAAATGATTAAAACAAAAAAATAATATAACAAAAATAACCATTTAGCTACATCACCCATCTCTTCAAGGATTGAATAATGGCCAAGCCCAATGTTATAGTTTCTTTATCTATGAGTACACAGATTCCTTGATTGATCCTAAGCCTATTAATGGATACAAAAAAATTTCGAAATCCATCCGCATTCATATTCGAAAAGCAGATAAGTACCCGTTATCTAGAAAGACGAATACGGATGCTGATACGAAGGCATCCATATTCAAAAATTATCTACCTTTTTTTATTAAAATTATAGTTTATATTATGTGTATTTTGGTAAAATTAATTATATGTATCTACTATTTTATTAAGTTAGTAGTTTATATTATACGCATTTAATGCATATTAACCACTCAAAACTATTTATTATCACCATGTTTATTTCTTTTTCATATTTTCATAATCAATTGGGTTGAGAAAATTTTTATGTTAAATCGAAATTTCTATTTATGTTTCTTGATTCATCGATCGTTAGTGAATATGATAATTATCTGATATTTGTTTGTATCCACGGATGCAGATATTCGATATTCAAAAATGAGTTCGGATGTGGATGCGGATATGACTCTATCTGTATTTGAAAATATCTGTTGATAGACTCGAACCATAGGTATCCACTCATGCTGAAACCCATGAAAACAATTCTTGATTGTGATATTCTTACAAAGATAACAACTTTTGTAACAAATTCACATTATCTAATCGAACAGGCCAAAAAATTCTAAAAGATAATTCAAACATTATTATATATACATACATACATACTAGATGATAATTCAAACTTTATGATACATACATACATACCAAAAGTTCTTACAATTCGTGGAATAAAAAATGGCTTAAATCGTGTGCTTAACCTAATGTTGTAAATTGTGTTTATGTGTGAGTTTGGTCAATATTCGCACAGTTTAACGATTCTTTACAGTTAAGATTTAACGTCACAAATGTCGTTCCATGGTTTTGTATAGTTTAGAGCATAAGTTCCATGGCGTTGGCTTTGTGAAAGCCTTCCAAAATGCAGTAGGAATGGAGGTGGAACAAACATGATGAGTGCTGGTTACACTAAAGGAACATGGCTCACCGCCAAAATCATAAGCACTTTCATCCTAGTCTACACCGTGTTCTCTGTTATTGATCGTGCATGAAGTGCTCGCGATTCTCATATTCCAGTAAGTGATATGCTTCATTTATGAATTCGATTATTATGTGACGAAATCAAAAGTTTAATTGACTAAAATGTTCTCGCACCACTTCTAACTGGTTTTGTTGTGTTCATGGTTCACTTGGCTGCCATTCCTATTACTGGAAGTGGCATTACCCAGCTAGAAGTTTTGGACCTACTTTTATCTACAACAAAAACAAAGGTTGGGATGATCATTGGATCTTCTAGGTGGGCCCATTTATCAGTGCAGCTATTGCAACATTGTATCAATAGTATGCACTAAGAGCATCTTCAATCCTAGACAATGTAATTTCATGAAATGTCTAGATGGCACAAGTAGTTAGACAATGTTAAGTTAATGTGATTTTACATTACAATAAAATAAATTAATATTCTCCAATGCAAACATTTTTATGTATTGAAATTTACTTAGGTGGCAAAAAGTTATTGGTAGTTACCCTTTCACGTTGTTAATTACAATGTCTAGAACTAGACATTTCAATTCACAATGTCTAATAAAAATCATGCCATGTCATATTCCACAATCTAATTACTTTAGCATTGGAGATTAAAAATAAAAACCACAATGTCTAGAATCTATGTGGCATTCACTTTACATTGAAAATGCATAAGGGTTGGAGATGCTCCAAGTCCAATACTTTTTAGACATCTCAAGTAATCTCAACGAATCAACGATCAGTAAAGAAATGTTATAGATGGATAAAATAAAAGATATCTCCCCACCAACTACATATCATTGTGAATTACCTGAAGTATGTGTTGTGGGTTCGGTGCATACTTCCTTAGAGTTTACAAACAAAGTTTGGTTCTTTATGTCTTCAAAAAAAAATATCAAATTAGAAAAAGGTGAATAAAATGATGTTTCTGATATTTACCAGAAATAAAAAACAAACAAATATGAAAGTGCTAAAGGAAATATGAGAGAAATTTGAATTTTTGTTAAGGGGAAAAAGATTACCAATTAATAAATAAAACATAAAAAAATAATGGTAAAAAACTAATCATTTTGGATATTATATTTTGGTAGTCTCCACAACTCAACATAATGATATTTACCAGGTGTTTGCACCAAAAGTAGGACAAACACTCAATCAGCTAAAAATAAGTAATAATTGAATGAGGGAATTAAAATGAGGAAATACCATAAGAGATTCATAGTAGTTCGACCAAGAACAACAGTCTACGTCCACTGTCATCTTTGTTAATGATTTCTGAATTTCTTTACAACAGTGGTTTTACAACTTGATTGCTTACAACTTGGGTAAGAATCTGACAAAGTCTCGAGGTAAAATCTAATAATTTAGAAAGTAAGAAGATCCAATATTTGTGCACTTATCCTTCTGTTTATAGATGAAGATCGACGAATTTGGCTTTGATATTTCCTAAGCGCGTTCTCCACGTTTCGAATGAGGCTCTAGGGGAAGATCGTATTCAAGTCATCAATTTGATAGTCAACTCGATACTGAATTTTGCTTCACAACTCAGTACCAGTTGAGGAGTCTCCAATCTTTTTAAGTATTGAACTTTACTTCTTCATTCTCTGGAAGACATTGCACTGGCCCATCTCCCTTGACTTTATATTTTGCTTTATCTTTGATTTATTCTTCAACCTTTTTGAGTGGAGGTGCTGACTTAGCATACTTGACTCGATGCCGAGTTGAGATGCACAACTCGGTATCGAGTTATGGACTTATCTTGCATTTTGGCCTCTTTATTTTGGCTACTTTGACACGTCTGAAGAGTGGTTAAGTGTCTTCTAGCGACAAGCGAGGTTTAGCACTAATTCCTTGGACTTCACCTGAATTCTTGTTTCCAGACTTGACTTTTGTATTCCTTTGTATATTTACGACCATTCAATGATTCTGACTCATCAAGATATAACTTGCTTCAAAAACAGGATAACATCAGGGTTCTTGATAATGAGAATAATAACAGAAATCAGCCATGTGCAGAGAGTCCCAATTTACTTCCCTAATTATTAGATAAGTTTTCCTTATTTCTCATTTCAGCATGTTTTCAGTACAGGAGTCCAAAATGGTTTGGATAATTATTTGTTGTTAATACATTGCCCATTGTCATGCAAGAACTGCTAAAAGGTTATATTGTACTTTTTTAAGAACTTTGACTAAAAAGTGATGTTGTAAACCGCAATATTTTATGAAGCGGGTTTTTTGAAGAGTCAGATCTTATGCCAACATTTCTCATTAAAATCCAAGCTATAAATCGCAATGACATGTTAATTTCTAGAAGCCAAACAAGAAAGTTATGTGGTTGTATGTGTAAAATGCTTTAAAGAAACATTATGTACGTTCAAAAATGGTGGATCCAATTTTTCCAAGGAGAGATTTGCCTCCTGATTGAACCAGAGTTGGAGCTATGTTCATATAAAATAAAAGTTAAAACTACCACTAAAGTACTAAAATAATTGAATGATATGACTTGAGAACTAGAAATAAGAACTTATGATGAGCTAAGCAGCTGGTGGTTAGTTTATTAAAAGCAGTAACTAAAACTTGTTGCTGATGATTTGGATACGCAGTTACACACCATATGCAAACATGTAATGAATGAGCTTGAGATTGTTGATCATATTCATATCCACTGTAGCCTTGTAGGTTTATCGCCCTTATCCACTGTGATCAAATATGAAGTGCCTTTTAGCTCTATAGTTAATTCATTTGCAATGTCCTACGAAGTGAACATGGTATTTATATCGAACTTCTGAATATATCTTTAACTTTCAGTTTCCAAATTTTGTTCCAACCCAATAAAAGTGATTATGAATTCAAAATTTATCATGCACAACTAATTTTTACAATTATTATGCAAATTCTTATTCTGATAGCGCTTATTAATTGCCCAATTAACCGATTAAATCAGCAAACCAAATTTGTAACATCAAATTGATAAATATATTTAAGAATACATCTTTGAATGAACAGTCTATTTTCCTTTGATAAATAGAATTGTCACTACAAGAAGGGGAAATTAAATACAAATAAATACCATGATAACATGGGATGTAACTTGTAGCATTTCGATAGACATCGCGTAACAACATGCTTTTATAAATTGTACTTCGTCTCTTATCCACCAGCCTTTTCCTACTTTTATACACAATAGGCATGTAACTTGGAGCTAATTTTCTGCCTTTATAAACTACAATAAACTACAATATACTTCTCTCCGTTTCATAATTTGCATGTATGATTCTATACGTTGTTATTTGTTTTTGTGTGTGTATGTATTTGGTGTGCATGTGCGCATGGACATTGATCTATTGCCAAAAGCACCAGCTAATTAAATAATATTCTAAGCTATCTCAAAATTTCAAAGTCTTGATATTTACCTCATTTAAAAATATATACAATTTCACACAAACTCAGCATTGTTCAGCTTTCAACTTGCTACCTTCATGCCTCAAAATCGTTGCAACATCCATTTCTAGACAACAAAAATTAGGAACTAGCATGCCTTAACTTCAATTCATCCATGGTTCATGTTTACGCAGTTTTAAGTGCTCGAGCTGCTAGTCAACAATAGCAGCCAGAGATGCTTCCCGCCTGTTATACAGTCTACTGAATTGCCAGAAATACTACTATTTTGAAATAGTTCAGCTACTTAATGTTGGACACCATAACTTGACAAATGCAAACCACATGAACCCCAGCTAGACACATTGTGCTGCAATCCATGCCCAACTAGGAGCTTTCACTCCTGGAATGCAAGTTGATGCCGATAAGTTGTAGCACAAATTTTTATCTCATTAAACATTTATATCTCTTCCAACCCACTAGGCGTTATTAATCCAAAGAAACTATGCTTGCCCAAAACTAATCCACCTTATTTTATAATGAAAAAAACCTAACCATTAAACTAACGAGAATTTTCTCATGCACGCCATATCCAACTAAATTTGAGGAAAAAGTAAACAAAACCTAGAATAATTCCACAATAAAAATCAAACTTTATTACAAGACGAAAACATACGTTTATCCGCTTGCATGCTCGTACGGTTTTCCTTTCGACAACACTTAACAAAAAGCTTTGAAACCCTAACCGATAGTTGTTAACAATTTTTCCATTGAATAAATCGAGGCATCCCACCTGTGGTTGCATCGTCCACTTCTGTTTATTTACAGTTTAAAATTAGGTAAAGGCAAATGTTTTGTCCCATGACGGTTTGTAGATTGTAGAGGTAGTGAAGATTGTTGTAGAAGGAAGCGAGGAGAGGATATGTAGGAATATCATGAAGCGAGAAATTTAATGAATTTTGGATTTAGACTTTAGGGATTCTTTGGATGTTGAGTTCTTTTTGAAAGTTTTGGAACACGCAAGTGGAAAGGAAAAAAATGATTTTTTTTTTCAAGGAGCAGGAAGGAAAAATATTATGCTCGCCTTATTAAAGCTTAGTTGTGATAGTTGGCAGCGTTTATTTATTAACTTTGCTTTTTTAATTGACTAATGGAAGCACTTAGCTTTCAAACACTATCATTTGATGTTACAAATAATAGTTTTTCTTGTAGTATTTCAAGCAAAGAAAAAGTGATGGAATCTAGAAGACAACTTGGTTTTTGATTGTAATATTAACATTGGATGGGAGTGATTCCCATAGTAAGCTGAGAACCTTTAATTTTCGGATGTGAATGTAATGGAATGTTTAAGGAGTCCAAAGCCAAGAAATTGAAATCCAACCGAAGAATGGCCGAAACTAATAAATGTAATTGTCCATTCAAATTAAGTGATGTTAAATTTTCTAATGTTGATGAGTAGATATTAGAGATGAAAAATGAGGTTCATAATCATGCCAAGCTATAAAATAACGAGGTTCGTTCGGTTGTTGGTATATTAGGCAAAAAGGAGACCGAATTAGTTATTGATATGCATGAAATGATTAAACCAAAAAAAAATTTGCATACTTTAAAACAAAACGACCCTTCAAATTGCACTGCAATCAAAATAATATAAAATGTCATAGTAGAGCCGTAGGAAGATCGAAAGAACGAGACATTCTCAATTCTAATGTTTGTTTTGTAAACTTAGAGAATTTGGGTATTTTGAATGACATTGTAAGACATTAGATGGAACAATATTATCATAGATATATTTTGGGCTCATCCAACTAGTGTAAACTTATATATATATATATATATATATATATATATATATATATATATATATATCATAATGGATTGTATGCTAAAATTAATAGATATAAGACACCATTGCTTGAAATTGTTGGTGTGATATCGACAAATCATATAGTTTGTATTTCCATTATTTATTTAGTGGGTGAACCTGAAGATAACTATATTTGGACTTTGGAGCATTTGAAGTCTATAATAATGGATTGTGAAGTAGATATGCCTAGTGTAATTGTTATAGACAGAAAAATTGTGTTAGTAAATGCTATTCAGACTGTATTTCAACAAATGATACATTTATTATGCAAGCGACATATTAAGAACAATATTCTCACTTCCATGAAAAGAAAGGCAAAGGTACGAAAATGAGGAAACAAAGTCATTTTTAAAGGATTGGATTGAGCTTGTGGATTCCAAAAATACTGTATTATACAATCAAAATTTATTATCATTACATGAAAAGTATGGTGCACATAAAGGTCCTTTGAATTATTTTCTTTTGAGTTGGTTGGACATATTCACAAATTTATAAACATTACCATGCATAATTGATCATAAGTTGGCTGATAATAGCAAGAGCCTTGAATCACATTATATGGAAGATAGTTTGGATTATGCAATCGTCGTACCATTCGTTGCCTATGCCAATCCAGATAGTTGAGTGTGCAACACAAATTTGAAGGTATATGTGGCGGTGATTTATACATGTCAACGACTGCATGATTATGCTGCTTATCCTATATACTTTATAAAAAATTGATAACTCACTTTTCCATAACATGTAAACGATGGTCCTCGATGTGCACCGGTATCCACGGGTAGAATTGGTGGCCGAGGAATAGTTTGCACATATTCAAGCCGTCTTAAGACCCTTGTAGGATCATATGGTTCCACAATATTAAGACAAAGAATATAGCCATTGTACAAAGTAATATCATGAAATGGATGAAACGTGCATGCATCGACATATGGATCAAATATAACCTAACATTTGAGTTAATGAAAAAATCAATTTTTTTATAACAAACAATATAGTTTTCGAAACAAATTTATTTCTAAAATACCAGTTACATGATCAACTTGGATCATATACTTTGAACACATGTATCATTCGATAAGGGATTCCAATGTGCAACACGAGGTAATTTTCAATGTACATTCTAGTAGATTGGTGTAAATGATATAGTTAGGGATATGCCTTAGGGGTAATTCTGTAATTTATTATAAATCATTAACTCTTTAATAAAATCACATTTGGAATAAAAGGTGTTTTTCATTCCATTGTACTTTTTATAATGTGTTTTTTAATTATTTATTTATTTTAAGTATATTTAGTAGAAAAATCCATAAATGCTACGTTTTGTGGTAGTAGTTATAATGTGTTGTAATTATGAGCAATTTATCACAATGAAATTAAACATATTGTTTTAAATATTTTCAGTTAAGATGTATCCAGACTGAATACTGATACATCCATTGAGATTAGAGTACGTAACGCTATCCAAATGTCAGGCAGTGCATCACTCATGGCTGCTATGGGCACCAATGGATTACATACTAATAGTTATTGGATAACTATAGAATTACTCACTCGATAGTTTTTTGTTGGTTACTATAACTATGGTCAAACAGAGAATACCGAATTGACAATATTGTATAGTTCTCTCGACTTAAGAATACTGTTTAAGTTCAATATGGACACTGAACTTTGATTATGGTTAAATAATGGCACGACACCCATCGAACGACTATAGTTGGATCTGAGTTAAAGCATTGGAAGTAAAACACTATTTATAAAGAATTCGTCTCCTTAGGTAAATGAGGTTAATACCACGATCAACTGTAGTCGACTCAAAATCAAAGTCTATGGCTAGAACAGTTTGGTTAATAATAGTTGTCATTGTTGAACAAAGGTCTTTGTGTTTGGACTGTATAAGTTAAATGTGGACAATATTGGAATTTTGATCAATACCCGATTCCATAAGTCCTAGTATGATATAGTTTTGATGAAAAAAATTGGTGTAAATAATTGTCACTACCAGAAACCGCTTAAAATAGTAAAACTGCATTTTACTGAAATCGTGTAAGCAATAAATTCGACAAAACTGTCACACCACTAATTATAGTGACATACGAACATTAATATTTGAATTGTTTGATATTAATTGCTGATTAAATCTATACCTATGAGTTACATAACCGCAATGTCGAATAATCTAAATACCACCTGTTTTAATTAAAATATAATTGTTATAAATTAATTAAAATAATTAAATTAATTAATTTTTGTGAAATATTAATTATAAAATTTTATTTGATTTATTTAAGTTAGTTTTGAAAATAGTGCATATATAAAAGTTATATATGTATATATCGATATACGATATCGATGTGCATTTGAATTGGATTAAGAATGTGAATTTATTGATATGGTTTGAAAAATGCAAATAGACCTACTAGCCTAATGGGATGGCCAACGATGATAAAGGGTTTATCGAGGGGTGATATTTTGATATGTGAGTTTGAATTGTTAGAGAAAGAGGGGTAAAAGGATTAGATCTAGGTCCCATTTTCCCTCTCCCTTATTTTCTTATATAAACCCACTACCCTCTCCATCTTTATCTGACTTTCTCTAGCTTCCACACTCCCCTTACATAGAAATTCGCATGAATTCATCTTTATTTATAATAAGGCCACCTTTGCCATGAAGTTAACAGCGAGTCTGTACATTTTTTATCTCTCACTTGATGTGCCATGTAACACCCCATAAAAATTAATAAGAAATTAACTAATAAGAAAAGAATTAATTAATAAATAATAATAAGGCTAAATATGGAAATTTTGTGAAAGTCAGAATTTGATGACGAAAGTTATATTGTTGCGTTCGTAGCAATTTTCTAATCAATTTTCATATATAATGTTCTGAAAACGGAGCTCAAATGAAAAAGTTATGGGCATTTGATGTTTTTGGATTCAAAATAATTCAAATTCAAATAAATAATTGATTCTCAAATTTGAAATTCAAAAATTAATAGTAATTGGACTCAGGGGCTAAGTGAATGTTGAAATTAACCTTAAAAGTTAATTAAGGAATTAAATAAATACTCAACGACAAAAATTAAACAGTTCCAAAAATAAGTGACCCGGTCCACCGCTTCCCAGGACCGATCGATCGGTGAGTGTTAGTGGCAGCTAGGGTTTTCTACAATTAAACGGTTCAGAATTTATTATTTTAAACCGACTTAAATCCGACGGTTCTGATGCTTTCCAACCATTATAAGTAAGAGCCTAGCCCTCCTCACATTTATTCACAAATTAATTTAGGCCAAGCGAAGCTCTATCAGTCTCTCTCCTCAAAGATCCATAAAAATTTTATAGAGTTTCAGGTAAGAAATTTTAGGTGTTTATTATTTGATTTCCAATTTTATTATCATCCAACCCCTAAATTTCTAAATCTAATTCACACATAGTACCCGTGTTGTATATTTCTAAAAGGAGAGATCTGTAAGAGATTAAAGCAGACGTATAAAATCCAAAACGGGAAGAACAAAGGACCGATTAGGAGTGGAAATCTTAGTCTTTCTTATTTTAGTAATTGTATAGTATTACTTAGATTTGATATATGCCTTTAGGGAATTTTGTTTGTGCAAACATTACACTATAACCCAAAAATTGCCCTAAAGCGAAATGTCAATTCTGAAGTTAGAATCTCAATTATTCTACATTAAAATAATGAGATTGTGTAAGTATTGCAATTTTAATGTTATTTTACATTCTATTTCACTTCTTATCTTTTTCTTTAGATCCGACTAAGGGATTTGAAAAGAATAAATTAGGAAATGGT
Source organism: Allium fistulosum (assembly GCA_030737815.1). NCBI lineage: Eukaryota > Viridiplantae > Streptophyta > Magnoliopsida > Asparagales > Amaryllidaceae > Allium > Allium fistulosum. The sequence goes on along the minus strand of CM060901.1, from coordinate 533,921,534 downwards.
GTGCAAGATACGGATTCTTTTATTTGAAGTTTGCACCTCATATTTCTGCAATTTAAATAGAAATTCCCTTTTTCAATCTTTATACAAAGAAGTTGAATAGAGCATAAAAGTAATGAAGTTGTAAGTTCCTATTAATCTTGATTCCATTTATTTTAGTATAAAATAAATTGGGTATGGATTCTATTTTATACAAATCTGTTGATTAAGTTGTGGATAATTATTGATATGGTATTAGACTTATATAAATTTGAAGTTTTGACATTAAAACGATAGTTTAGGGCGCAATCTCTACATGCCTTGAAATATTTATATATGTATATATATATATATGTATATGTATATATATATATGTATATATGTATATATTAGTGTAAATAACGTATAACATGTATATATACACACACATTTATATATTTATATATGTATATATTAATGTAAATAACGTATAATTATAATGTATTAATTACAAAGTTAATAGTATATGAATTATTATTAAATCCCCCTTAGGAAAGTAGTTAATTTGTAAAGGCGAAATAAGAATTTTCTTATAAGGCCTTGATCTAGAATGCGGTGAGATGTGTATTAATATGTTAAGAGAGTGTTAGATTATGATTAAGTTATAGGGATGCGAGGTCAGTAAAAACCACATCGAAGTCTACCCAGTTAATTTGGCTACCAATAGCATGACTTTGGGGCTGATGTAAGATATCGCTTATAATAAGCAACCACGGAGGATGCGAGGTTGGTCCCAAATTCTTTAGGGTAAATATTCCTAGTTAGTTTGGCTACCAGTGCCTACAAATAGTTGGACTTATGTGAAACGTCACGGTTGGGTTACAGGTCATAATACAAAGGACCTGCTTCAAGGTTGAAGGTATTAAGTGGCTGGATAAGGGCCCACCTCTTCCCTTTGAAAGAAGTATCAAATGGTCAGGATTGGGCATGGTAGAGGATATCTCATGAAGGGTCCACTTCAAATTTGAAGTAGTAAGTGGCTTGATAGTACTAGAGAGGAGTCTACCTTGGGATAGGTATTAAATGACGGAGACTTGCCTTGAATGAGATATTAAACGGTCAGAGTCTTCCTAGTTCCCATTAAAAAGGTATTAAGTGGCTTGGGTGCTGTCTCTTACACTGTTAGAGCGATATTGACGATAGATATGGGTTATTGGGTTGAAAGAGTAAATGGATGTGGAATTAGACTAGGAAAGCCTTAGGGCTAATTGTCGAAAGACTTAAAATATGGTTAACTACTAAGACATATTGCTATTTAAATTATACTACCCAAGTACTATTATAGAAAGGCTCGAGATTTTATTTACCGGACATTGTTGTTCTGACGCCCTTATCATTACAACATAGGTTAGAGATGCTGATGCAGATTTTCGGAGGTAGTGGTGGAGATGTAGACTTGTGGCAGTTACTATTTATCTACTTGTGTAATTTCCTTTATTTCTAATGTACCCATCAAATGATGTTGTAACTTTGGAATATTGTACTCCAGATAGTTGATGATTGTTTATGGTATTGTTTTATGTTTTTATGAAATTTGAATTTTAAATAAAATGGGTACTGTTCTGATAATATATTTTATCCTTCCATTATGAGTTTCTGAATGTATAGATAAATAACTCTGTGTATTGTTCTTTTTTCCAACTAACAGCCTGCTTTGGAATGAGCCTAAGGTTCGATGAGCCTTTTCTGGATCGAAAATTGGGCCCATTTCATGGTGGGTTGTTACATTTGATCTCGGAGCTTAGATTACCCGATCAATGAGGATAGGTATACGTATGAGTGGCATACTTATTATTTTTGAAAGTATTTTTCAAAAATCTTACTAAATATAAATATATCTATAAGTATTTTAAACATGCACAAACACACTAGGCAAATCTTTACTTTAGCATATAATATTATCTTAGAAAATATAGATGGAAAAGATTGCAACTTCAAAATAAATGGGAAGTACAAGAATTTGAAAAGGATATAAATGGGTTAGTAGGACTGATTAAAGAGATTATTAGAGTAACTATGGACAGATAAGGAAGGCATAATAGGTAAAAAAACTAGAATGAATAAATAAATGTCTTTAAAAGTCGTACGTTCGACTTATAATCCTTTATTAAGGACAATTGACATTTATAAAAATAACAAATAAACATGTTAGGTAGCAATTAAATATTATAAGACAGTATAATCGTCATTATGGTAAATTATATACCTTAATTATACAAATGAAGATTAGTGGGCCTAGCCCAATACATAAAAGTAAATGGTAGGTAAGAACTTATGTGTTGTAAATATCCAAAAGTAAGGAATAATATGAGTAAAGCAAGTTGTAGTGGAGCAAGTTCCTATAAGAAGGTGTACAATAATCACCATAAGGAGATAATCAGATTTTTATAAAGACTGGGTAGGAAAGAAGGAAAGTTCATTAGAAAGGAAAATTTAAGTCAATTTTTAAATCCACCCTCATGTGAATGAATTTGATAAAAAAAAATTGGAAAATTCCTTGAAATGTTTTGAATGAGTTTTCAAAGGATTTATTAGGAAGTTGTTTCGAAAAAGTAAGAAAATTTGGAAATTCATAGTTTAAAAAATTCCGTTGAGTCAAAAGTTTCTGATTAAAAAAAATTTGGTACAAAAAAGGTTTTTCATTTTAGAAATTCTTAGCTGAAAAAAATTAATAAATAAATAATTGGTTCAGTCAAAAAGTTTTCGGTTTAAAGATTTTCGATAAAGGGATTTTTCGTTTTTGAAATAAATGCAAAATAGAGCGTAGATTGGACTTGATGATTTTTCCTACTTCATCAATTTGGGAGTTCTTCTTTAAAAATTCTTTCAAAAAAGGGGAATAGATGGAAATGGAATTGGATTAAAATAAGGTAGAGAAAATAGAAGGGTAAGAATGCCCAATAATTTAGGAGGAGAAAATAAATAGAGGCAATGTTGGGTGATTTGGATAATAGTATCCTTAGGAATTTATATAAAACAGGATTGGTAATCTAGTTAGAAACTAATAGGATAGAAGTTATCTGTGTCTACTCCAGTTTTCCCTGTTTAAAGTTATTAGCCTTTGAAGTTTTGAGAGCAAAAGTAATATAAAAACAAATATAGTGATAAGTAACATTAATATTCGAGCCCCTACCAGTCGACTCCCACTATGGGTCGGTCAACCACTAGCGGCCGACCGTCTATAGGGGTGCGATCGATCGGTTAGAGCATGACGGCTAGGGTTTGGACCTTAGCCAACAAACCACATTTAATTATTTTAATCTAACGGTTACGACTGATTCTTAAGCGTATAAATAAAGGCCTAAACCCTTACGTCTCTTCTCATATTTTCCAATTCAAACAGCGAAGCTCTACCATTTTTTCTTCTCCACTACTTCTAAAAAAATATAAAATATTATATACACACACACAAATCGGAGAAGGGTGAAAAATAAAAGGGAAGAAGAGAAGAAGCTAATCAATGCTATGGAAAAGGTAAATTTCAATCTATATTCCTCATAACCTCCAATCTCTTCTCAGTCTGTAACTCTAATTATATATGTATATGTATGTATGTATGTATGTATGTATGTTATACATATTCTTTTAGATTAAAATGGAAAATGGAGTCAAGTAAAGGATTGGATTCAAATCTAGAGATTTGAAAAGCTTAAAAAGGCGAGTGGGAAATTATATAATTTATTTATAACATTGAAATTTATCATGTTTAATTATTATGCCTTAAATAAGATCTGATGAATTGTAGGCTTAAACAAACGTGTAGGATTATCGCCTACACAATCAATAAAATAAGTAACTAAAATAAAAATAGTATGTACAACCTGATCTAGAAATTTGAAATCAGTCCCAAAATTTTATTTGTAGAATATTAGTAAAGTTGTAAAATTATTCCAGATCTATAATTGGATTATAAATTAGGTTGCACTTGAAATGTGAATTTCTATGTTTTGATTTATTTGAGTGGTTTTCATGTAATTTCCATAAATTATCCAATTTTAAAATATGTATAAAAGTGCGGAGTTTGAATTAACAAGGGATATACCAAAAAAGGAAAGAGATGTGTAAAAGTACAGATATTATTATCCGTAGTTTACATTGTCTATTTTGATAATAGGAAAGAAATAATTCCTTGTAATTTTAAACGAAGCAAAGACCTCACTTTTGGTTAATTTATGGAAAGTTATGATGGTAATCCTTTTTATAAGGATAGCTCGAATAAATTAAAATGTGAAAATGAATGTTCTTATAGAAATTAGTAATTAGAAATTAATATATATATACACACGTATAACCGCACTTAACGTTCAAAAATAAAAATAAAAATATAAATAGTGTAATTTACGACTATATAAGTATTAGTTATTAAAAGCATAATAATTAACGGATTCAGATTTATGGACATTAACTAAAAATTTAACGGATAAGTAAATCTATAATTAATGAGAATTAAAAAGGAACTAAATCGAGGACTGATTAGAGAGATTAATATGGAATTTATAAGGGAATTGAATAGGTATAATTGATGGAATTTAAAATTGGTAAATAGATTAAAGGAATTGAATGAGGATTGGTTAGAGATTGTCTAATTTTGACATTAATGCAATTAATACGAGTAATAAACATTTATTAGACATGAAAAGGAAACCAAACCCTAAGTGTATAAATTATGAATAATAAAGTAGCGAATAATTATGTATCAATACTACTAATTATACGTAGAAAGCAACATAATTTTCATAGTAGGAAATTATATAGCTTCAATTATACGTTTAGGACAAACCTGAATTAGTAGGCTCAGCCCAACACTTAGGTTTTGGCTGTTATGTTTGGTTTAGTAGGGTAGGATGCGAGGTCAGTAGAGTTACACAACAGAAGTCCGCTCTTCACTCAAAGGCTATCGGTAGTTGTGTATACTTACTACTGATGTGGGATCTATCAAAACCATTGGACCCATGGGAAAGGGATATGTGTAGGATGTAGGACCTAGTTCTGGGACGAAGGTATCAAGTAGCTATTATAGGGACGGCCTCCTCCCTAATTAGGAAGTACTAAATGGTCAGGGCTAGTGGTTAGGCACGGTAGTGGATATCTCAGGTAGGGTCCGCTTCAGTTTTGAGTGTTACGTAGCTATTATAGGCTCTACCTCCCATAAAGAAGTATTAAGTTGCCTGAGTAGATTCCGTGCGATGTCAGCTAGATAGTATCGGAGAGGAGTCTGCGTTGGGATATGTAATAAATGACAGGGACCTACCTAAAGGTATTAAATGGTCTGAGTATCCCTAATTCTCACTAAAAAGGTATTAAGTGGATTAGGTACTATCTTTTACATGTTAGGATGTTATTCACGGTAGTTGCATAGAACTAGGAAGGGCCTTTGGCCTACAGTTGAGGGTAAATTGTAGAGTTGATGGTATGGGTAAAGTATGTAATTTGCCGATCACCAAGACGTTATTTTGACCCCCCCCCTCCTCATACAACCCATAGGCTAGTTTTAAAAGGATAGGTTATTAGAGCAAGATGTGAACTGCAGAGGGTAAAGTCATTTTATCCATGTTCGACGATGACAAGGCAATTAAATATCCAAGGAATAATATTCCGAGATAGAAACCTAAGTCAATATGTATGTTATATTATATTTTCAATTTTGCTATGAGTTTGTATTTATTGCACTCTGATATACCTGTGTTATTTACAAGTTACCAAAACCAAATATTTGTGCCCTAATTGACTTGGGTTTTTATTTAGTCGAAGTTCGGGCTCATTAAGGTGCGGCTTGTTACATTTGGTATCAGAGCTTTGATTAGTCGATCATAGGAATTAGAATACGCTGAGAGAACATATTTGTATTTTTTACCTATAATTATATATAAATTATACGCCTAATTTTATAAATTTCGACTATAGAAGTAGTTGTGACCATATTCTGAAAGGATGGACGAGGTGGCTATGAGTTTGAATAATAAATAAAGTTAAATTTATACTCCTACCTTGATTACCCTATGGGACGGAGGTCGTATCATAAAGAGTGGACTAAGAAGAGCATGGCCATGACATATAAAAGCACCCCAGAAGCTGGATGGTACTTGACTCCTTTGTTGGACCTAGGCTGCCTTATGATTATGGATGTTGATGGATTTCCGATTGAAGATATATTTTCATCCAGAGAAATGGGAACTAAGAAACCATATGTTGCAAGTATCCAGATTCAAAATGTGAAGAAGGAGTGGAGAAAGTTCCCGCAAGAAGTTGTACACTAATTACCATAAGAAGATAAGTCAGATTTTAAATGGAGATGGGTTAAGAAATGGGAATTAAAGTCCATTTCTTAGCCCAACCCCATGTGAAAGAATTTGATGAAAAGATATTTTAGAATTTCTTTAAATCCTTTGAATGGGTTTTTCAAAGGATTTATTAGGAAGTTATTGTTTTGAAAAGGCAAGGAAATTTGAAAATTCATAATTTGAGAGTTTGTCAAGTCAAAAGTTCCGATTTAAAGGTTTTTGGTAAAAAACGATTTTTCATTTTTGAAACAAATGTAAAATAGAGCGTAGGTAGGGATCGATGGTTTTTCCTATTTTTGTAAATTCGGGATCCTTTATAAAATTCTTTCTAAAGGGTGGAAAAATGGGAGTGGTACTTTTGATTTAAATGGGGTATACATAATAAAATGGTAAGAACATCCAATAATTTAGATAGAAATAACACTAGAAATATATAAATATATAGGATTAGTAATCTAATTAAATAATATAGGAGAAAAACAATAGGAATATCATAGGAAGAATGGATGAATTCCATGGATATGTATTAATCACATATACACTTTAGATACACGCTTAGATAGATGTTGCAATTTCTCGTATCTTTTAGAAGTTTCCCTCATGTGCTATTAAAATTTTTGCAAAAAGGTGGAAGAAGAATAACATGAGTAGTATGAAAATAATAGACTGGAAGTTAACCTTGTCTACTCTACTTTTCACAATTTAAAGCTATAGAAGATGTTTTTGAAAAAAAATATGGTTAGGTATGACAATTGGTTTAAACATGGTAAATGTTTTGATTTAAAAATCTTACTCTTAAAAGAAGTAAATCTCTGTTGTGAAAAGTCCTTAAAAATGTAAAATCAGTTAAAAAAGGGAAAAAATTTATGGTTCCATTTTGGAACCAAGTAAATTTTGAATTTGATAAAAAAAGGTTTCTAAGTTTATATTTTTAAAGATAATGGTTTTGGGTTAGGTACTTCATGATTGTGAAATTTTATTTTTATAAAGAATGATGAGAACCAGACCAAATTTTTAATAGGGAGTAGATATGATAAGATGGGCTAAAGGTTTTAGGCTATGGATAAAATAGCTACAAATGCTCGTGGGGTAGCAATAAGGAATCCCCATTGAATATAAGGAATGCCGGTATGAATCTGGAAATATTTTATTGGAGATGTATGGAAGCCATAAGAAGGACCATCAAAGGAATAGGGAATGGTACCAAAGTATAATTTTGTGAGTCCCATGGTATACTTGCATAAAGGATCAAGGATATAGAGGAAGTAAACACCAAAGTTTGAGGATACTGTCAAGAGATTATGATTAGGAGGAGATGGTGGTATGATTGGAAGAGAAAATAATAAGATGCACAACACCTAAAGGATATTAGTTGACTTAAGTTTATTGAAGCTAAGATAGGCAGTAGGAGTTATACCAATTGTGCATAGCTTATATTGCTTACCCATTATGGTGTGGTAATGCAAAATTTATCCCATAATCGGATATAATAATCAAAGTAACGAATGGACTGGATTTATTAGGAGTAAAGAAGGAGAGTTAAGGAAGGTGGATGATAGTTGAATGGCATATTAGGAATGTCCATCTTAATTTAGTAAGGAGTGTTAGGGCTACAACATCATTAACCCCACTTGATGATGCAGTGCAGCTTCCAGCAATTTTCTTTTAGGGTTTTTAGGTTGTAATCGCTAGTTGTCTCCCTTCAAATTCAGGAAAAGAATATGATATGTTATGAGATATATTCCTATTTTATCACTGTGTTGATTTAATGGATAGTATGAGGCCGTTATATAAATATAAATGTTGAAAAATAATGTAAACAAGGAAATCTTATAAGAACACTTAACTAGCGATAAAATTGTAGGTAAGACCGGAAGTTTATAAAATAATTAGGAACTAAGTTAGCAACTAGAAATTAAAATACTTAGATCCCAAAACTTTAGAATTTTGGGAAAAATAAATTTAGCAAGTGGAGGAACGGGAAAAGTTGTTGCGGAATCATGGGTCACTATCCCTATGCCTCAAAAGCTAAAATTTATAAATACGCTTGTAGGTAGTTTGTTGTTTTAGTGTAAAATGAGAAGGTTCCCCAAATCTTGGACTAACTGCACAATACTAGGGTTAATCATATGCATTAACTCATTGACCGAGTCCCAATTTCGTTAAGATGTGGGTTGATTTGTTTTTAAGAATAAAGCGGTTTTGAAAAAAAAATTATTCAAAACTTTTAAATTTTTTGTTTAAAGTTAGTTTCGAAGTAATGAAAATTTTGAAATGATGGTGGTATATTAGAAGCGATATGAAATACTTTAAAGGGGGGATTTGGAAATTTAAGATCGTTTGATAAATAGTTTTGAAAATGTTTTGGAAGTAATTTTAAAAGAAGTGGAATGTTTTAGAGAACAAAAATGGAGGGTAAATTTGGTACAAGGAATTTTAAGTGATTTGGAACAGTTGGTGTAAGTTTTGAAAAGTTGGGTTCAAATGTTTTTGGAAGATTCTTCAAACTGTTTTGCAAGATGGAAATTCTTTTGGAAATTTCGTTTAAAAGTTTTTTTTTGAAATAATTTTTTTTTCTGATTTTTATATGTCACATGCTAGCATAAGGAGCATCGATGTGTTAGTAAGTATGAATTTTACTGTCCGACTAGGATGGCATATACTAAACATAGGTAATAATAAGGGAAAAGGCTGTTTTTGCTTTAGAAATTTTGATTTCAATATCTTATTGATAATGAAATGAAACTTGTGCTCAGGATAATTATGCTTTAACATCCAAAAATAAACCTCCTTATGCAAATTGTACGTGGAAAGTTTGAGAAAATATTGGGGGCGGAAGAGAAGGTTCCAGGTTACAACAGAATAGGTATCCAAAAGAAGGGTGGAATGTAAGATTTTCCATCTAAATTCTTTTTCCGGCATAGGAGTATAGATTTCTAAATCTAAATACTCAAAATTTTGGAGGTTAAAATTGTGTGCTAGGTTTTTATGGTAGGGATTGGGTTGCAAAATTTTTGGTCTTTGTAGCTATGACTGATTGACTAGTGGTTATATTGCAAAGGCTCGCTTCGGGGACAGGAAGTATTAAATGACTGTTGGGTCTGCCTTCTTTCTATATAAGAAGTATTAAGTGGCCGGGGTTTTCGGGTAGTGAAATGTTAGATAAATATGAACACACACACACACACACACACACATATATATATATATATATATATATATATATATATTTAGTGATACCTTGGAGAATGTTAGGTAAGCATATTGTATGCGCACGTAACACTTAACGGATTAGCCGCGAATAATAGACATAACATTTAAATAAAAATCAATCGGCATAAATTAATGGTATGGGTAAATTATGTAATTTTCCCAGCACCAGGACATTGTTCTGACCCCCCTCCTCATAACAACCCATATGTTAGGTTTAGAAGGATAGTTTACTAGAGCAAGACGGGAGCTGTAGAGTATGAAGTCTTCTTATTCATGCTCGGCACTGATGAGGTAATTAAATATTCAAGGAATAATATTCTGAGGTAGAAGCCTTAGTCAATATATATGTTATATTATATTTTTCAATTCCTTTGTGAGTTTATATTTATCGCACTTTGATATACTTGTGTTATTTATAGGTTACCAAGACTAACGATCTGTGCCCTAATGGTCTTGGGTTTTGATTTAGTTGAAGTTCGGGCCCATTAAGGTGCGTATTGTTACAGTCGTCAGTAACCAGACCTCCAAGGGAAAAACCTGCTGATAATGCAGAGCCCGTACTAAATTTAGCTTATAACAAATGGGTCTTGGACCTAGAGATCGTCCAAGGCTATATGTTTTCTACATTAGACAAGTGATTACAAAGACAGTACGAAAACATGAATGTCTATTAGATCTTCGGTGGCCTCAAAGCTTGGTTTGGGGAACAGTCTCGTTCCATAATGTATGAATTTACGAAAAACAATTTAATATGAAAATGACAAAGGGAATGAAAGATGACGATTACATGTTAATGATGAAAGGCTACATTGATAGACTTGTTCAAATTGACATTACGACAGGCAACAAGTTGCAAGTGGACTTGATCATTGGGTCTCTTAGTGTTTATATTAAACTTAATATAAAACAATTAAATGTAAACCTTGTTGAGCCGCTCAATATGTTGAGATCAGTCGAGTGTTCATCCAAGGATCAAGGCGCAGTGCATGCGGTTAAGGGTATATCATCTTCGAATGGTAAGAAGAAGCGGAAAAGAATCAATAAGAAGAATAAGAAGACCACTTCAGTTGACAAGGGTAAGTGTCACCGTTGTCATAATGATGTGCACGTAAAAGTGCATATATTTACATCCATATTTTATCTCTTTTTATTTAAATAAACATTATATTTGGTCATTTTAACATGTTTAAAACAAAAATTCAATTATTTTTAAATCATCATATTTTCATCTTCATTCAGGGGCAAAATGGTCATTTTTGTGCATGTGCCAATTTGAGAATTTACTTGGACAATTTTTATGATTTTTATAGGATATTTTGATGCATATGGAAGAGGGATTCATGATGATATATGCATGCACAAGGAAATGCAAAGGAATGAAGAGGAAATAATTCAAGTTCAAGATCATGGAGGACCCCACCCACTTACCTAAATTTACAATTAGAAGCTAATGAACAACTAAGTGGAGGTTAAAGCTTCATGCACATTAAACGATGGATTAATTAGTGGCTAATGGTTACTTGGTGGCCACACTTCCTAAATGGCATTTTGGGAAGCTGCCTAAATATAGAATTAGGGTTTTATGCATGTTTAAATAGCCCTCTTATGTACATGAACACATCTTCTACTCTTTCACATTAGTTAGGAAATCAAAATGAAATTTGTAAGCTCTATGTTGAATGAAATAAAAATGGCTTTCTAGCCTCTTTACCTTCTCTTTTCTACTTGTTGTTTACTTTTATGCTCATTTTTCTTCTTATGCTCTCTTTCATTTTTATATTCATAGTTTAGATTTACATTTATGCACTAGTTTAATTCATTTCCTTTTAGTAGTTAATATTCTTTTTCTTGTTTATTCTCTACTTTATTTTATTTTCAATGTTGAAATCTCTATGAAATGATAACACAAATGAGAGGCTAAACCCCTACAATTTAGGGGTAATGAAGCTTTCTTCTATCATGTAGATTCAATATGAAATTTTCTATGTATGATCTCCTTTATGCTTCATGAGAAAATGGATGTTTATGCTTGTTTGTGTTTTATGTTGAATTTGATAGCCTACTTTGTTCATAACAAATAGTCTATGCTTATCTCATTAATCACAATTTGCCTCTTCATCTAAATATGATCATGGCAATGAAGTGAAGTTTGAATCAAAATTTGATGATCTATGTTACTAATTAATAGTAAATAGTTCATGCTTAAACTAGATTTTGGTTTCATTTTCTATGCTATGTTTCGTGAGATATGAAAACTAGGACTAGAGTTGTATTATAGTTTGATGATTTGATTTGTGTTAATTAATAACTCAAATAAGCCATGCTTATGATAAATACATCACTAATCCTACTTCGATTAAAAAGAGATCATCATTGGATTTTATGTTGATTTATGTGAAAAATATAAGAAAGTGGATGTGCCTCTAAATTGAATTTTAATCACATAGTTTTTAATCTCAACATTTGCTTAGCTTTCTAGTTTTCAAACCAATCTCCACTTTTGGTTTAATTTGATTGATTAGAAAATTTTAAAATCTCACAATTCTCTGCAGATCGACCCGTACTCGCCACGTACTAACTTTTGTACGCCGTGCGCTTGCGGTTATTTTAATTTGAAAATTTTCAACTATTTTCTAAACCAATAGAAAACTAGCCGATTAACAAGTTTTTGGCGCCGTTGCCGAGGAGTTGCCTTGATTTCAGTTTTCTATTCTTCAGATTAGTTGTTGTTTGATTTTTGTATGTGTTTTTATTTTGTGTGTTTGCAATTTAAAAAAAAAGAATTGTGTTTTTGTTTGATTATTGCTTGTATCGTGTTTGTGTGTTTGTTTTTCTTGTTTGTTTAGCATTTGCATTTCTATTATAAAAAAAAGACACAGTTTCATTTGAAAAAAAAATTCCATTGCACTCACTATTCATTGTTTTACAACTTTCACTTCACTATTTACATTGTAATTCCCTTCTCTGTTTTACATTTCAAAACTGTGCTACAAACTGTTCCATTTGATCATAACCACTATATCCATCAAACTTCCTTATTTTGATGGTCCTGTCACAACCCTCCTGCCAATTCTCCACTTCACTACTCCAATACTCATCTAACTGCACACTTCTCCACATCAAATACCGAACTTCACAACCATCCAGATTCTTCAAACTGTTTTGCAAGATGGAAATTCTTTTGGAAATTTTGTTTAAAAGTTTTTTTTTGAAATAATTTTTTTTTCTGATTTTTATATGTCACATGCTAGCATAAGGAGCATCGATGTGTTAGTAAGTATGAATTTTACTGTCCGACTAGGATGGCATATACTAAACATAGGTAATAATAAGGGAAAAGGCTGTTTTTGCTTTAGAAATTTTGATTTCAATATCTTATTGATAATGAAATGAAACTTGTGCTCAGGATAATTATGCTTTAACATCCAAAAATAAACCTCCTTATGCAAATTGTACGTGGAAAGTTTGAGAAAATATTGGGGGCGGAAGAGAAGGTTCCAGGTTACAACAGAATAGGTATCCAAAAGAAGGGTGGAATGTAAGATTTTCCATCTAAATTCTTTTTCCGGCATAGGAGTATAGATTTCTAAATCTAAATACTCAAAATTTTGGAGGTTAAAATTGTGTGCTAGGTTTTTATGGTAGGGATTGGGTTGCAAAATTTTTGGTCTTTGTAGCTATGACTGATTGACTAGTGGTTATATTGCAAAGGCTCGCTTCGGGGACAGGAAGTATTAAATGACTGTTGGGTCTGCCTTCTTTCTATATAAGAAGTATTAAGTGGCCGGGGTTTTCGGGTAGTGAAATGTTAGATAAATATGAACACACACACACACACACACACATATATATATATATATATATATATTTAGTGATACCTTGGAGAATGTTAGGTAAGCATATTGTATGCGCACGTAACACTTAACGGATTAGCCGCGAATAATAGACATAACATTTAAATAAAAATCAATCGGCATAAATTAATGGTATGGGTAAATTATGTAATTTTCCCAGCACCAGGACATTGTTCTGACCCCCCTCCTCATAACAACCCATATGTTAGGTTTAGAAGGATAGTTTACTAGAGCAAGACGGGAGCTGTAGAGTATGAAGTCTTCTTATTCATGCTCGGCACTGATGAGGTAATTAAATATTCAAGGAATAATATTCTGAGGTAGAAGCCTTAGTCAATATATATGTTATATTATATTTTTCAATTCCTTTGTGAGTTTATATTTATCGCACTTTGATATACTTGTGTTATTTATAGGTTACCAAGACTAACGATCTGTGCCCTAATGGTCTTGGGTTTTGATTTAGTTGAAGTTCAGGCCCATTAAGGTGCGTATTGTTACAGTCGTCAGTAACCGGACCTCCAAGGGAAAAACCTGCTGATAATGCAGAGCCCGTACTAAATTTAGCTTATAACAAATGGGTCTAGGACCTAGAGATCGTCCAAGGCTATATGTTTTCTACATTAGACAAGTGATTACAAAGACAGTACGAAAACATGAATGTCTATTAGATCTTCGGTGGCCTCAAAGCTTGGTTTGGGGAACAGTCTCGTTCCATAATGTATGAATTTACGAAAAACAATTTAATATGAAAATGACAAAGGGAATGAAAGATGACGATTACATGTTAATGATGAAAGGCTACATTGATAGACTTGTTCAAATTGACATTACGACAGGCAACAAGTTGCAAGTGGACTTGATCATAGGGTCTCTTAGTGTTTATATTAAACTTAATATAAAACAATTAAATGTAAACCTTGTTGAGCCGCTCAATATGTTGAGATCAGTCGAGTGTTCATCCAAGGATCAAGGCGCAGTGCATGCGGTTAAGGGTATATCATCTTCGAATGGTAAGAAGAAGCGGAAAAGAATCAATAAGAAGAATAAGAAGACCACTTCAGTTGACAAGGGTAAGTGTCACCGTTGTCATAATGATGTGCACGTAAAAGTGCATATATTTACATCCATATTTTATCTCTTTTTATTTAAATAAACATTATATTTGGTCATTTTAACATGTTTAAAAAAAAAATTCAATTATTTTCAAATCATCATATTTTCATCTTCATTCAGGGGCAAAATGGTCATTTTTGTGCATGTGCCAATTTGAGAATTTACTTGGACAATTTTTATGATTTTTATAGGATATTTTGATGCATATGGAAGAGGGATTCATGATGATATATGCATGCACAAGGAAATGCAAAGGAATGAAGAGGAAATAATTCAAGTTCAAGATCATGGAGGACCCCACCCACTTACCTAAATTTACAATTAGAAGCTAATGAACAACTAAGTGGAGGTTAAAGCTTCATGCACATTAAACGATGGATTAATTAGTGGCTAATGGTTACTTGGTGGCCACACTTCCTAAATGGCATTTTGGGAAGCTGCCTAAATATAGAATTAGGGTTTTATGCATGTTTAAATAGCCCTCTTATGTACATGAACACATCTTCTACTCTTTCACATTAGTTAGGAAATCAAAATGAAATTTGTAAGCTCTATGTTGAATGAAATAAAAATGGCTTTCTAGCCTCTTTACCTTCTCTTTTCTACTTGTTGTTTACTTTTATGCTCATTTTTCTTCTTATGCTCTCTTTCATTTTTATATTCATAGTTTAGATTTACATTTATGCACTAGTTTAATTCATTTCCTTTTAGTAGTTAATATTCTTTTTCTTGTTTATTCTCTACTTTATTTTATTTTCAATGTTGAAATCTCTATGAAATGATAACACAAATGAGAGGCTAACCCCTACAATTTAGGGGTAATGAAGCTTTCTTCTATCATGTAGATTCAACATGAAATTTTCTATGTATGATCTCCTTTATGCTTCATGAGAAAATGGATGTTTATGCTTGTTTGTGTTTTATGTTGAATTTGATAGCCTACTTTGTTCATAACAAATAGTCTATGCTTATCTCATTAATCACAATTTGCCTCTTCATCTAAATATGATCATGGCAATGAAGTGAAGTTTGAATCAAAATTTGATGATCTATGTTACTAATTAATAGTAAATAGTTCATGCTTAAACTAGATTTTGGTTTCATTTTCTATGCTATGTTTCGTGAGATATGAAAACTAGGACTAGAGTTGTATTATAGTTTGATGATTTGATTTGTGTTAATTAATAACTCAAATAAGCCATGCTTATGATAAATACATCACTAATCCTACTTCGATTAAAAAGAGATCATCATTGGATTTTATGTTGATTTATGTGAAAAATATAAGAAAGTGGATGTGCCTCTAAATTGAATTTTAATCACATAGTTTTTAATCTCAACATTTGCTTAGCTTTCTAGTTTTCAAACCAATCTCCACTTTTGGTTTAATTTGATTGATTAGAAAATTTTAAAATCTCACAATTCTCTGCAGATCGACCCGTACTCGCCACGTACTAACTTTTGTACGCCGTGCGCTTGCGGTTATTTTAATTTGAAATTTTTCGACTATTTTCTAAACCAATAGAAAACTAGCCGATTAACAAGTTTTTGGCGCCGTTGCCGAGGAGTTGCCTTGATTTCAGTTTTCTATTCTTCAGATTAGTTGTTGTTTGATTTTTGTATGTGTTTTTATTTTGTGTGTTTGCAATTTAAAAAAAAAAGAATTGTGTTTTTGTTTGATTATTGCTTGTATCGTGTTTGTGTGTTTGTTTTTCTTGTTTGTTTAGCATTTGCATTTCTATTATAAAAAAAATACACAGTTTCATTTGAAAAAAAAATTCCATTGCACTCACTATTCATTGTTTTACAACTTTCAC
The DNA here is from genome assembly GCA_030737815.1 of Allium fistulosum. Classification (NCBI taxonomy): domain Eukaryota; kingdom Viridiplantae; phylum Streptophyta; class Magnoliopsida; order Asparagales; family Amaryllidaceae; genus Allium; species Allium fistulosum. The sequence goes on along the minus strand of CM060901.1, from coordinate 533,905,238 downwards.
TTCACTATTTACATTGTAATTCCCTTCTCTGTTTTACATTTCAAAACTGTGCTACAAAATGTTCCATTTGATCATAACCACTATATCCATCAAACTTCCTTATTTTGATGGTCCTGTCACAACCCTCCTGCCAATTCTCCACTTCACTACTCCAATACTCATCTAACTGCACACTTCTCCACATCAAATACCGAACTTCACAACCATCCAGAGTCCTGCAACTGACCAAACAACTACACCCACTTTGTGCTATTCGATTTCCTCCCCCTTGCCTCTGTAATCCAACAGAAACAAAGCCAAACTTCATCCTTTTGAACACATACATACCCACCAACAAAATAGTGCACACATCTATGCACATTTCTGTACAACTGCCCAGAAATACAACACCCACAACCAAATACCACTACTTGCCTGTCACCACCGCCCCCCTCTGCTTCAAACCTAATCCACACTTGCATTATACCAAGACATACTCACTTCCATCAATCCATCATACTCCAGAGTTCCACACTGCCATAACCACATCAGACTGCATATCATCTCCAACCTACATACTCCTCAAGTTCATTCGCTCCTCAAGTCAACTACCTACCCCCGAACCATAACCACACTGCCTTCCAAACTGTCTTCAAACGACACAACTCCTCACCATTTCAATTGCCTGAACCGCCATCACTTTCCTCCCATTCAGACATAGCACTGCACATTTCAACACTACAATACGTCTCCACATAGTACTTCCATCTACCTCTAACCCATCTGCACATACCATCTTCCACCATACATCAAGCCACTGACTCATACAAACTCCACCATATTCACCATAGTCACCAGAACCATCAACTACTGCCTGCTTGCAATATCACTTCATTTCTGTTTCATTGCATATTGCCTCGACAAACCACTGTGCATATCACAGAAAACAAACCCACACTTCTAACCATAATACATCCTTCAATCCAATTTCACCACAACATTCACAACCATTTACAAACACACAGCCTACCACCTCCGACCAGCTATCTACCACCACTGCAACCTCCTACGGCAGCCAGAACAACTGCTCCATCAACCAAAACCTGTAACCAACTTGACCACCCTTCCTCTGACCGAAGCCTCCAATCCATTCGACTTCAAACTACCCACTGCAAACATTTCACATAACCAGAGCACATTATCCAATACCGTTCAAATCAACACCATCCATCACTCATGATCATTCCTGCTGCACACATCGCCTAAAAACAACAGCCTTGACTTCATCGAACACTCCTCATCTCACCAGTACAACACGCCTCAATTCAACATCACGAACATCAACTAATTCCTCCCACAAATCAACTTCCCAATTCACGTCACCATCCCAAAGTCGCACTCCAAGACCCAAACCATCATCCTGAATCCCCAAATCCAACGCAACTTCGCTTCAATTTCCGACCGCGACCACTCCATCTGAAATCGAACAAACTCCGACCGCCACCTAATGCACAGCCAAATTAAACATTTTGTTTTTTATTTGGTTTGAAGTTCAAAATTATTTGGAAGATTCCGATTTGGGAAGAAGTACTAATTTGGTTTGAAGTTCACGGTCGAGTTGGGTTTGAAGTCTTTTAATTGAACGAATAAAAGGAAAGTTGCTGTTGTTTGTTCCTTATTAGGTTCAGGTTGGAGATAATTTGATTTTTTTTATTTGTTTAAAACTCTTTAGCTTGTTCTCCTCTAAAAAAATCAAATCAAACAAAAAAAAGAAAGCTTTCAATTTGTTTTGTTTTCAATTGTTCTGTTTGGTTTCATGTGATTTCAATAAAAATTCTATTTGTTTTCTTTTCCTTCTTAAGCTAATTTTCTTTTGTTTTGTTTCAAAAAAAAACAAAAAAAGTTGTATATATCTTGCTTTTATTTCCAAGTTGCCCAAGCAGAAAACAAAGAAGAATCAATTTTCCTTGCTTTGCTAAAAAATAGCCGCTAAACAAAATTGCTAAATAATCTGCACGCTCTGGTATTGTGCTTTCATCCCTTGTTTTTATTTGAATTGCATTGTTGGTTGCTTGCATTTATAAAAAAAAATTCAAAATCCAAAAACAAAACCAAAATTCATTTTAGTTGCATTATAAATTCGTGTTTAATTTATGTTTTGCATTCATCTCATCTTGTTTTATTTTATAAGGGCAATACCCCAATTCACATAAGGTGAGGGATTTCATCATCCTTTCCTTGGCCCACAAACGCATTTCATCGTAGAATTTGACTAATAATAAAGGTTAGACATTCGACTTAAGGGGGTCAAGAGTTCATCTAGGGCTTAATTGTATCTTCACAATTGTTTTCTTTGAACAATTTTATTTCTTGGTGTCTAGGCTACGACAGAGTAATAACCATTTATAAAAATTACGGTGATTCATAAATATAATAGTGGTTGTTCCTCTGAAGGTACTTAAACCTTCGGTTGCATTGCTACGGTGATTCGTGGTGCACCGATAGCCCTTGCCCGTTACCTGGCTGAGAAATATTTTTGTTGATTTAAGACAAACTGTGATTTTACAATTTTGGGTTATGAGCTACTAAGGACAGAAAACTGTAATTAAGTCCTTTGCATTCATTTAGTTGCATTAGTTCATGCATATTTAAAAAAAATAAAAAATCCAAAAAAAATGTTTGTAAATTTTACTTAACTTAGTTTTTAATTCCAAAAAAAATTTCCTTTTTCCTTTCCTTTGAAAATTTTCAATCAAAAATAAAAATCCAAAAAAAAATATATAATCTTTTCAAAAAGAAAAAAAATTTAAAAATTCAAAATAAAAAATAAAAAAAAATTTAAAATTTAAAAACAAAAATAAAAATCAAATTTCCTTTTTCTAAAACAAAATGAAAATTTGAAAAAATCATTTTGGTAAATATTTGAAAATTCAAAAATAAAAAAATAACAAAAACATATAAAAAAATTTGAAAAACCAAATAAAAATCTATCTTCTCTTCTGAAAATAAATTTCACTTGGTAAATAGTTTTCTTCCTTTGAAAAAAAAAAAAACTATTTTTCACTTCGTTTTTCAAATCTTCTTTCATTCTCTAAACTTGATTCTAACTTCTTTCTCTTCTCGACTTTCACTTGTGCATGAGTACTTGGACTCGTGACACAACAACAAATCGTTGACTCGTGACCCTTCCACAAACCGTTTAACTCGAACAGACGATCCTCCCGAAATGGCGAACGAGAACTCCCCTCAAACTCTTATAGATAAAATCTTTCTCGGTAGAGTTTCTATTCCATCTTGCATCACGTTACCCGCCCCCACGGGTAACCGTTTCGAGTTCACTCGAACCATATTGCCACGCTTCCGAAATTTGGCAATTTCGAGCTCGATGACCCATACATTTTCTTAACGAAATTCGAACAAGTTTGCGCAACCATTAAACTCCAACAACTTTCCGATGACGGAATCAAATTTCGATTAATCTCATTCGCTCCTACGGATTACGCTGAAAAATGGTTGTACAGCTTACCATCGAACTTGATTAAAGCTTGGGAAGAATTCGTAAAAGCTTTTTTTAAAATGTTCTACCCTTTGGAAAAAACGAGTAGAATCCGAAACGAAATTGTAAATTTTCATCAATACAAGGGAGAACCATTCAAAAAATATTTTAAAAGATTCAAAGAGCTTTTGATAAAATGTGCACACCATAACTTCGAAAAAAGGACGATTTGCCGAATCTTATATAATGGACTCGAAAACAGCTCACGGACCATACTCGAATCAATGTGCCAAGGCAACTTTCTTTCCCAACATCACGATGATGCTAGGCAATTTCTTGAAAACCTCGCTGAAAAGTCGTCCCAATGGGAATGTTCGAACTAAAAATCAATTTACTCTCGATCGAGTGCACACTCGATAGGATCTTCTTTTGCTTTGGAAGCTAAGATCGACGCAATGATTAAAAAATTCGATAACATTTTCTCATCAAATCAAATGAACCAAGCTTCCCAACCGATGTGTTATAAATGCAACGATCCTAATCATATAGCCGATCAGTGTCCCAATTCTGTCGAACAAATCAATTCTTTCAATAAAGCCAAAAATGACCCGTTTTCTCCAACGTATAACCCGGGTTGGAGAAATCATCCGAATTTTGCGTGGAACCAAAACAATCCCAACACGAATATGGTTCGTCCCAATTTTCAAGCATTCCCGAATAATGCTTCGAACCCTCCCTTTCAGCCCAACAATTTTCAACCAAACTTTGCGGATCCGTCTCATAATCAACCGCAACAATCAAATTTTCAACCAAATTCTGCTCATCCTCGCCAAGACGATAAACGATTAATTCACTTGAGAAAACTCTTGAAACATTGGCTATAACAACTACTCAAAGCATTCAATCAAATAACAATTTGCAAAATTTATTGACCTCATATATGCAAAACATGAACCAATCAATTACAAAACAAGAAATGCAAATGAGTCAATTAGCCACATCTGTAAGTGAACGCGAACGAGGCACATTTCCAAGCCAGCCCCTTCCAAATCCCAGAAATCAAAACGCAAATTCAAATCAAGCCCATGTTGTTCAAGATAGCAACGTCACCCAATTGAATGCTATCACAACTCTACGTTCTAGTAAACAAATCGATAATCAAGTGGTTAATCCAAACGATTTACCGGAAACCTCTCTCGACGCTTCTAAAACAACGAACGAATCTGAACAGAACATGGAGCTAAACGTTGAATCAAATGCCAATCAAAATTCTTCTTCTTCTACTCGAGTAGACCTGCCTACCGAGTATCGTGTTCCATTTCCACATCGTCTTCGACCTAAGAAACACTCGGACCAAATGGAAAAGATGTTGGAAATTTTTAAACAAGTGACAGTGAACATCCCGCTTCTTGATATCGTTCAACAAGTCCCCACTTATGCGAAATTTCTTAAGGACTTGTGTACCCAAAAGCGACACACTCAAGTGCCCAAAAAAGTCTTCTTAGCCGCCAGTTTGAGTGAAGTCTTGTCCCAATCCATGCCCGTAAAATACAAAGATCCTGGCTGCCTTACGATTTCGTGTACAATCAGAGACAAGACGATTAACAAATGTTTGATAGACTTAGGCGCGAGTGTCAACTTGATTCCATGCTCCGTGTATGAACAATTAGGCTTAGGTGAGCTAAAACCCACAAAAGTTACGTTTCAATTCGCCGATCGTTCGATCAAGAAGCCCATAGGACAAATCGAGGACATGCTCATTCAAGTAGGGCAATTCATTTTCCCCGTTGATTTTTATCGTTCTCGAAACACAACCCGCGACAAATCCCACAAGTCAAATTCCATTGATTTTAGGCCGACCATTCTTAGCCACCTCAAATGCCTTAATCAATTGTCGTAACGGATCAATGAAAATCTCTTTTGGAAACATGACTATAGATCTTAATATTTTCAACCTTGAAAGCCAATCGAATGAACCTCGTGACCAAACGTTGGAAGTTAGTGCCATTCATGAAAACTTCGAAAATGAGACACTTGACCTTAATGACGAACGCGAAGCCGAGTACAAAAAATTGTTTCACGAAATTCCCAATGAAATTGAATACACTCTTCCTTTTGAATCACTTCCAGTTGAGTCCGAATCTCAACCTAATTCTTCGATCGAAAAACTCCCGAAGTTGGACCCCAAACCATTTCCCGATCACCTTAAGTACGCATACTTAGGTGATAATGAAACATTTCCCATCATAATTTATACAACTCTCTCTCTCTTGATCAAGAAACTTCTCTTCTCTCTATTCTTTCGAAAAACAAGGAAGTGATTGGATGGTCGATCTCCGATATTAAGGGAATTAGCCCTGCTATTGTTTAATATCGCATCCATTTAATCGATGATGCCAAGCCTGTTCGTGACACGCAACGAAGGATTAATCCAAAAATGAAAGATGCGGTGAGTGATGAAATTCTTAAACTTCTCAACAATGGAATCATTTACCCAATCTCTGATAGTTCATGGGTTAGCCCAATTCACGTTGTACCCAAAAAGTCTGGGCTAACCGTTGTCAAGAACGATTCAAACGAACTTATTCCAACTCGTACTCAGACTGGTTGGCGTGTTTGCATTGATTATCGAAAACTAAATGCTGCAGCACGAAAAGATCACTTCCCTCTTCCTTCATTGACCAAATGCTCGAACGTTTAGCCGGCCACGAACTCTACTGCTTCCTCGATGGTTATTCCGGCTATAACCAAATTCCAATCGCTCCCGACGATCAAGAGAAAACGACTTTCACGTGTCCATTCGGTACATTTTCTTATCGACATATGCCATTCGGACTTTGTAACGCTCCTGCTACTTTCCAACAATGCATGGTTGGAATCTTTTCCGACATGATTGAACGCTTTCTAGAAGTTTTTATAGACGATTTCTCAATCTTTGGCGATTCTTTTTCCCAATGTTTACATCATTTCGAATTGGTTCTAAATCAATGTAAAGAAAAACATTTGACTTTGAATTGGGAAAAATGCAACTTTATGGTCAAACAAGGCATAGTCCTAGGACATATCATCTCAAATAAAGGCATTGAGGTAGATAAAGCCAAAATCGATGTAATTGCAAACCTACCCATTCCCAAATCCGTTAAGGACATTAGATCATTTCTAGGACATGCTGGCTTTTACCGACGCTTTGTGAAAGACTTTAGCAAAATCACTCGTCCTTTGACGACTCTCCTTGGAAAAGATGTTCCGTTCGATTTCGACTCTGAGTGTATCTTTCTTTTGAACGTCTTAAGAACGAACTCATTTCTGCTCCAATCATTTGTGCACCCAATTAGGATCTTCCATTCGAAACAATGTGTGATGCTTTGAGCTTTGCCGTTGGTGCTGTCTTAGGACAACGCATTAACAAGATCCTTTACGTCATTTACTACGCGAGTATGACTTTGAACGACGCTCAACTCAACTACACCACAGCCAAAAAAGAGCTTCTAGGTATCGTTTTTGCTCTCGAAAAATTCCGACCTTACTTGATCGGGTCACACATTACTGTGTACACGGACCATTCTGCGCTTCGATATCCCTTCGCTAAAAAAGATGCTAAATCCCGTTTGATTTGTTGGATCCTTCTACTTGAAGAATTTGACCTTACAATCAAAGACAAAAAAGGATCCGATAATGTCATAGCCGATCACTTGTCTCGTCTTCCGAACGCGTCTTCTTCTTCGCCAATCAATGAAAACTTCCTTGATGAACAACTTCTTTCAATTTCTATCGATCCATGGTACACTGATATAGTGAACTACTTAGTCACTAAAGAAACTCTCTCATCTTGGTCCAAACAGGACAAATACAAATTCATGCCCCAAGTGAAATATTTCTATTGGGACGATCCATACTTGTTCAAATATTGTCCCGACCAAATTATCCGACGTTGCATTCCGGATAATGAGATCAGAAGTGTTCTTTCATTTTGCCACGATCAAGCGTGTGGTGGACATTTCGGTCCTCGAAAAACTATGGAAAAGGTGCTTCAGTGTGGTCTTTATTGGCCTTCTCTTTTCAAAGACTCGTTTGAATTTTGTAAAACTTGCGATCGATGTCAAATGCTTGGACGAATTTCTCGACGAGATATGATGCCTCTAAAACCCATTCTTACGATCGAAATCTTTGATGTTTGGGGAATCGACTTTATGGGACCTTTTCCCAATTCCTTTGGAAACTTGCATATCCTTCTCGCTGTCGATTACGTCTCAAAATGGGTCGAAGCCATTCCATGCAAAACCAACGACCATAGAGTTGTTGTGAAATTTCTCAAAGAAAACATCTTTTTGAGGTTCGGCACACCTCGCACAATAATCAGTGATAACAGAACCCATTTTTGCAACCGTTCTTTTGAAACTTTAATGAAAAAATACTCGATAACCCACAAGTTATCCACTCTATTTCATCCTCAGACTTGTGGCCAAGTTGTAGTTTCAAATCGACAAATAAAACAAACCTTGGAAAAAATTGTTAACAAAAATCGAAAAGATTGGTCTCAGAAATTGACCGACGTGCTTTGGGCTTACCGTACTGCTTTTAAAACTAACCTTGGGATGTTCCCATTTCGTCTAGTTTACGGTAAAGCTTGTCATTTACCTGTTGAAATCGAACACAAAGCATTGTGGGCAATAAAGAACTTAAACTTTGATCTTGAGAAAGCTGGCAAAAACTGAAAACTACAACTCAATGAACTAGAAGAACTTAGGAACGACGCGTATAAAAATGAGAAAATTTACAAAGAAAGAACCAAAGTTTTTCATGACAAGTCAATCCTAAGAAAAACGTTTTCGCCTAACAAAAAAGTTCTTTTATATGACTCAAGACTTCATTTATTCCCTGGGAAACGTAAATCAATATGGACTGGACCATTTGTGGTACGAACTGTTTTTCCACATGGTGTCGTAGAAATAGAAAACCCCAAGGATGGATTGATTTCAAAGTCAATGGTCATCGTTTAAAACTTTTCTTGGAATTGCCCGGTAACCAAGAGGAGGAGATCATGATTCTTCATGAGCCAAATTATGTCTAGTAAGAATGTTAACCCTCTTTTGTAAATATGTACATATTTTTCCCCGTTACACTCATTATATCATGCATTGACTGTGGGGACACAGTCAAAATTAAGTGTGTGGTGGGGAGTCTCATTTTCATTTTTTAAAAGTTTCATAGCATTTTTGAATTTTCATTTTCTTTTAACTAAAAAAAAATCTCAAAATTTCTAAATATCAAAAACATTTTCTTTTTAGCATTTTGATTATTTTTGAAGAAACATTATAGGATAAGTATAAGTTTTGGGTAATAAATTGAAATTTTTGAAAATCTATTTGTTTTAACAAAAATAAAAATGAAGTTTGATTACAAATAACCATGGTTTAACCACTATATAGGAAGGTTCATATGTGTTAATTATGAAGTATGTCCTAATTGAAAATCTTTGTTTAAAAAAGTGGTAAATTTAAAGTAAAGGATATAACATTTTTATCTTCTAAGTTAAATGGTACTAAGATGATTTTGCAAAACTCTCTCTTTAAAAAAAACAGAAAAAAACATTTGTATATATATTTTTAACACCTAGAGTCATGTGTTCACACTCGTGTGTTCACTCGCCATGCTTTGTACCCTTCTCACGTAAGCCCGAACGGTAGTGCACGATCGGTATATCTGGCCTCAGTTTATCAAATTTAGGTGTATGCATATAAAAATTCTTTTTAATAACGTCTACAGTCGATAAGTTTTCACACTTGTGTGTTCACTTGCCACGCTCTTTATTCCCCTCATATCAGTCCGCAAGGTAGTGCACAGGTAATATATCAGGCCTCAGTTTACCTGAGTTAGGCATATGTAAATATTGTTAATATCAATGAAATTTTCAAGTAAGAGAGAGTAAGCAATTGAAATCCAAGCATCATTTTAACTTGTTTGATTCAACTTGTTATTGAAAAGAAATGAGAATACAACTTTGACAAGCTTTGATAATCCACTAAGGATTTATTTCATAGTTACACTTTGTTATCAACCGAAACAACGAGTTAAACTATTGTCTATTTGCTATGATAACTTGATTTTTGTTGGAAATTTTGACGAGTAAATGACTTAAATTTTCAAGATAATGACCAAAACTTATATTTAACTTATTTGTGTCGATTTAAAAGTAAATTCTTCATATGTAAATATTTTCAAAAACTCGCATTCATCTCTTTGTAAATAAATCTTGCACTTTGTAAATATTTTCACTTTGCATTTGGATTTTGTGGGTAGTATCCGCTGAAAACCCTCACGAGACAACACTCATCCTACTGGGGACACCCAGAGGTTTAACGGCTTGTTGCATACGCTCAATGCAATCATGCTCCCTATGAAAACAGATTTATCTTAGTTTTCCTTTATTCGAGGACGAATAAAAAGATAAGTGTGGGGGTATTTGATGTGCACGTAAAAGTGCATATATTTACATCCATATTTTATCTCTTTTTATTTAAATAAACATCATATTTGGGCATTTTAACATGTTTAAAACAAAAATTAAATTATTTTCAAATCATCATATTTTCATCTTCATTCAGGGGCAAAATGGTCATTTTTGTGCATGTGCCAATTTGAGAATTTTTACCGGACAATTTTTATGATTTTTATAGGATATTTTGATGCATATGGAAGAGGAATTCATGATGATATATGCATGCACAAGAAAATGCAAAGGAATGAAGAGAAAATAATTCAAGTTTATGATCATGGAGGACCCCACCACTTACCTAAATCTACAATTAGAAGCTAATGGACAACTAAGTGGCCACACTTCCTAAATGGCATTTTGGAAAGCACCCTAAAAATGGAATTAGGGTTTTATGCATGTATAAATAGCCCTCTTATGTACATGTAAATATCTTCTACTCTTTCACATTAGTTAGGAAATTAAGAAAGCAAGTTGTAATGGCAATGTTTCATGAAATAAAAATGGCTTCCAAGCCTCTTTCTCTTTTCTTTTCTACATGCTTTTCTTTGCTTTTATGTTAATGTTTATTTTTATGCTCTCTTTCTTTTAATGCTTATAGCTTAGATTTACATTCATGCTAGTAGTGTAGCTTTAATATTTATGCAAGTAGTTAGTAGTTAATCTCTCTTTCTTCCTTTGCTTTGTTTCCATTGCTTTGCCTTTTAATGTTGAAATTTACAAGTGTTAATTTGATAACACAAATGAGTAGCTAAACCCTTTCAATTTAGGGGTAATGAAGCTCTCTAACTTTATGTAATTTCAACATCTCTATGATTTATGATCTCTTTTATTTGTGCTTCATGAAAGTGATTTTGGTGTAAGTTTATACAAGTGGGTTTGATAGCTTATGTTGCTTTTGCAAATGAGCTATTTTTATTCAACATAAACACAATTTACATCATCATTTTCTAATTAATTTTTGACTTTGAAATGGAAGTAAAAACAAAATTTGATGATCTATCTTACTAATTACAATAGTAAATAGATCATACTTAAAATAGCTTTTGCTTTGACTTCATTTTCATGAGAATTTATAAGTGGTATAAATGTTGTATTATAGTTTGATGGTTTAAGTTATGTTAATTAATAACATAAATAAACCATACTTAAGATAAATACAACAATTATTTCACTTAACATCAAAGCTAGAGATCATAAATTATTTGTTTGTTGATTTACAAAAATATGAGAGTGGATTTGCCTCTAAATTGTTCTCTTATCTCATAGTTTTTAAATCTCACTTTTATTCTACTTTTAGCTTCATTTTGTTTACAATTTGTAGTTAACAATCTTCTCCCCATTTTGGTTAGAAAATTTTAAAAATCTTAAAAATTCCCTAGGGATCAACCCGTACTCGCCACGTACTAACTTTTTTACGCCGTGTGCTTGCGGTTAAATTTATTTCAAAATTTATCGGCGGTTTTCTAAACCGATAGAAATTCCGTCATTAAACAAGTTTTTGGCGACTTGCCGGGGAATAGTTTTGATTTTGATTTTCTATTCTTCGAATTATTTTAGTTTGATTTTTGTGTATTTTTATTTTGTGTGTTTTTTCGCATTAAAAAAAAAGTTTTCTGTGTTTGTGTGATTTTTGTTTGCATTTTGTTGTGTGTTGTTGTATTTTTTTTTTGTTTTTTTAATTTGCATTTCCATAGTTAAAAAAAAGACACAAATTTTAGTTGAGAACAATTTTTTTTTATTTTACATACATTTATTTTACATTTCATTTGCGAGCCATAGATACAACATACATATCACACTCTCTGTTAACACATCATCAATCTCCTCGACAAACTGTGCACTTTTGTGCATACAACTCTTAACAAACATGCTCTGTCACTTCTGCATATATCAGTGCACATATATCAGTGCAGTTCCAAACAAACCTTCTCTGTCACTTCACCACATCTGCCACGCCATTGATCACCATCTAATCCCCATCCCATTGTCACTACAACACTACTCATCATCTCCAAAAGCCACTTTTGAACTGCCTTAACCACAATCAAGTGCCACTGCATACATCCACTTCAACTCACTGATCTAACTGACCATCTTCCACTTCCATCAGAAAACCAACTGTTGCCACTGATACAAGCATTCAACCACCAAAAATTCAAATACCAGAATCACCACCAACGTCCACTTCAGGCTTACAAACCACCATCTTTCACAACCTCAATAGTTCACAACATCATACAGACACACCATAACCACCATTTCAAACATTTCAATATCCCTGAGACCACATTCATCATAACATTCTCTGCTTTCCTAAACTTCAAAACCACCCTCTACTCTTCCATCTTTAGTTCACAACACTACAACCACCTCCAACTTCAAACAAACTTGCATAACCAAACTTGCACTCTCTTTCAAACTCTGTCACAAACTGTCACATCTCCATTAACCACCATCTTCATACAAGCTTCAACCACAGCCACTCACTGCCCCATATCAAATTACCACACTGTCAACAAACCAGCCATCACCTGCCCTTGTCACACTCCTGACTGACCAACCTCCTCCTGAACAACTGCTTCATATCCACTACAATACAACCACACTTCTCATCACGGCCTCAACTTCAACACTGTCATATACTATTACTACATCTGTTGTGAACACTACCATCCCTGCCAAGCACCTTGTTGCTGTCCCCTCTAAAACTTCATCACCAACAACTAATGAATCACCTCCTCCTTGCATACTGTTCCATCATCAATCACCTCTACTTGAACCACCTACAAACAATAGTACCCTCCCTGAACTAATCACCAAACCACAAGTCACTACCATCTCTTCAAAACAGCTTCTCAACAACATAACTGCACTACCATCATCTTCCATTGCCTTTAACTTCCACCTGCAATCACTCCAGTCATCACCCTACAACAGCAACCATCCCAGTTCTATCTTGCACCAGACTGCCAATTCTCCTTCCTACCACCATTCATCTATACACTGTACATAACAGTGCAATTAACTGTTACATTCCTCCTTGCCATTCTAGTGTTCAAACATCTCCATCACTTCCTACTACTGCTGCCTGTCAACAAAACCATCTACTGCACTTCACTGCTTCAAATCTCCACAACAATCACATCATCTTGCCTCTGCATCCCCACCAGAACTTCACTGTGCAAATAACTCCACCTCAGTACAAAACTGCCACAGCTGACTGCAATCGAACAATAATCACCGCGAAACCCAAACTCACAACATACATCATTACCAGCATCAACATCCCAACCACCCAAAATCGCAACTACAACATTTATAACCTACTCCTCCAACCATCGCTTGAAAATTACATCTCCTCAGTCCAAAGTCTCTAACCATTTTCGCGACTTGCTTCACGAACCGCTCACAATTTATGATCACTAGACATCATCGCAACCTAAAACAACCACGAATCGCCAGCAATCACCACCTCGACCCCTCTCTCAAACCAGCAGCCTATGCCACTTCGAAATTCCCCCTCGCTGAACCAAAGCCATCACAAGACATTCGAATTGATTTTGAAACACTAGGATTTGTTATGAATTCAATTTATTTGTATTTTGAGTGACCGAATTTTTTGTTAAGAAAGCGATTGTGAATTTGGCTGTTGATTTGTGTGAAGTTCTCTTATAGTTTGTTTATTACGTTTATAATTGGGCCGGGCCCCTGGTTAAGTTTTTTATAAAAAAAAGTTTGTTTTAGTCTTCTTTATCCAAAAAATCAATATGAAAAAAGGAATTTTTGTTATATCTTTAAGTTTCTTTCCTAATTAAAAAAAATTATTTTGTTTTGTTTTAATTTTGTTTTATTAATTTGTTTTTAGTCCATTTTTTTTTAATTTTTTTTAAGTTTGTTTTTGTTTTGTTTTGAGTTAATTTCTTCTTTGATATATTTAAAAAAACAATTGTATATATCTTGTTTTTAGTTTCAGGTTGCCAAAGCAGATTTGAAGAATTGCTTGCTAAAAAATCGCCGGTAAAAAAATAAAAAAATAAATTGCTAATAATTCTGCACGCTCTGGTATCGTGCCATTTTCCCTTGTTTTTGGTTTGAATTGCATTGTTGGTTATTTGCATTTGCATTTATATATAAATAAAAAATTTCAAAATCCAAAAACAAACAAATATCATTTTAGTTGCATTGTAAATTCACGTTTAATTTCTGTTTTGCATTCATCTCATATTGTTTTTCTTTTCTAAGGGCAATACCACAATTCACATAAGGTGGGGGATTTCATCTCCCTTTCCTTAGCCCACAAACGCATTTTATTGTAGAATTTGACTAATAATAAAGGTTAGACATTCGACTTAAGGGTGTCACGATCTCACTTAGGGCTTAATTTTATCTTCACAATTGTTTTCAACAATTTTATTTCTTGGTGTCTAGGCTGCGGCAGAGTAATAACCATTTATAAATATTACGGTGATTCGTAAATATTATAGTGGTTGTTCCTCTAAAGGTACTTAAACCTTTGGCTGCATTGCTACTGTGATTCGTGGTGCACCGATAACCCCTGCCCGTTACCTAGTTGAGAAATATTTTTGTTGATTTAAGACAAAGTGTGATTATAAAATTTTGGGTTAGGAGCTACTAAGGACAGAAAATTGTAATTAAGACCTTTGCATTCATTTAGTTGCATTAGTTCATGCATATTTAAAAAACAAAAAACAAAAAAATCCAAAATCCAAAAAAATTGTAAATTTTACTTAATTTCTTTTTTTATCCAAAAAAAATCCTTTTAAATCCATTCCTTTGAAAATTTTCAATCAAAAACAAAAATTCAAAAAAATAAAAATATAAAAAATTTTCAAAAAAAAATTGTAAATTCAAAAACAAAAATCAAGTTTTCATTTTCTAAAAAAAACAAAAATCCTTTTGGTATTTGAAAATTTAAAAAAATATATATAAAAACAAAAACATATAAAAAATTTGAAAAGCCAAAAACAAAACAAAAAAATCAAACTTCTCTTTTGAAAATAAATTTCACTTGGTAAATATTTTTCTTCCTTTAAAAAAAACAAAAACAAATTTTCACTTCATTTTCCAAATCTTGTTTCATTCTCTGAACTCGTTTCTAACTTCTTTCTCTTCACAACTTCCAGTTGTGCATGAGTACTTGGACTCGTGACACAACAACAAATCGTTGGACTCGCGACTCAACAACTAATCGTTTAACTCGAACAAACGATACTCCCGAAATGGCAAAAGATAACGCCCCTCGAACTCTTAAGAATAGAATCTTTTTCGATAGAGTTTCTGTTCCATCTTGCATCACGTTACCCGCCCCTACGGGTAACCATTTCGAAATTCACTCGAACCATATTGCCATGCTTTCGAAATTTGGCAATTTCGAGCACGATAACCCATACATTTTCTTGACTAAATTTGAACAAGTTTGCGCAACCATTAAACTCCAACAACTTTCCGATGACGGAATCAAACTTCGATTAGTCCCATTCGCTCTTACGGATTACGCTGAAAAATGGTTATACAGCTTACCATCGAAATCGATTAAAACGTGGGAAGAATTCGTAAAAGCTTTCTTAAAAAAGTTCTACCCCTTGGAAAAAATGAGTAGAATCCGAAACGAAATTGTAAACTTTCATCAATTCAAGGGAGAACCATTCGGAAAATATTTTGAAAGATTCAAAGAGCTTTTGATAAAATGTCCACACCATAACTTCGAAAAATGGACAATTTGCCAAATCTTATATGATGGACTCGAAAACAGCTCACGAACCATGCTCGAATCAATGTGCCAAGGAAATTTTCTTTCCCAACATCACGATGATGCTTGGCAATTTCATTAAAACCTCGCCGAAAAATCATCCCAATGGGAACGTTTGAACGAAAAGTCAATTTACTCACGATCGGGTGCACACTCGATAGGATCTTTTTTTGCTTTGGAAGCTAAGATCGACGCAATGATTAAAAAATTCAATAACGTTTTATCATCGAATCAAATGAACCAATCTTCCCAACCGATGTGTTATAAATGCAACGATCCTAATCATATAGCCGATCAGTGTTCCAATTCTGTCGAACAAATCAATGCTTTCAATAAAGCCAAAAATGACCCGTTTTCTCCAACGTACAACCCTGGTTGGAGAAATCATCCGAATTTTGCGCGGACCAAAACAGTCCCAACACGAATATGATTTGTCCCAATTTTCAAGCATTCCCGAATAATGCTTCGATTCCTCCCTTTCAGCCCAACAATTTTCAACCAAACTTTGTGGGTCCGTCTCATAATCAATCGCAACAACCAAATTTTCAACCAAATTCTGCTCATCCTCCCCAAGACGATAAACGTTTAAGTTCCCTTGAGAAAACTCTTGAAACGTTGGCTAAAGCAACTACTCAAAGCCTTCAATCAAAAAACAATTTGCAAAATTTATTGACCTTATATATGCAAAACACAAACCAATCGATTGCAAAACTTGAAATGCAAATGAGTCAATTAGCCACGTCTGTAAGTGAACGCGAACGAGGAACATTACCAAGCCATCCCCTTTCAAATCCCAGAAATCAAAACGAAAATTCAAATCAAGCCCATGTTGTTCAAGATAGCAACGTCACCCAATTGAATGCTATCACAACTTTACGTTCCGGTAAAAAAATCAATAATCAAGTCGTTAACCCAAACGATTTACTGGAAACCTCTCTCAACACTTCTAAAACAACAAACGAATCTGAACAGAACGTCGAACCAAACGTTGAATCGAATGCTAATCAAAGTTCTTCGTCTACTCGAGTAGACCCGCCTACCGAGTATCGTGTTCCATTTCCACATCGTCTTCGACCAAAGAAACACTCGGACCAAATGGAAAATATGTTGGAAATTTTTAAACAAGTCAAAGATAATATCCCGCTTTTTTACATCGTTCAGCAAGTCCCCACGTACGCGAAATTTCTTAAGGACTTGTGTACCCAAAAGCGACAAGCTCAAGTGCCCAAAAAGGTCTTCTTAGCCGCCAGTTTGAGTGAAGTCTTGTCCCAATCCATGCCCGTTAAATACAAAGATCCTGGCTACCTTACGATTTCGTGTACAATTGGAGACAAGAGGATTAACAAATGTTTGATAGACTTAGGCGCGAGTGTCAACTTGATTTCATACTCCGTGTATGAACAATTAGTCTTAGGTGAGCTCAAACCCACAAAAGTTACGCTTCAATTCACCGATCGTTCCATTAAGAAGCCCGTGGGAGAAATTGAGGACGTGCTCATTCGAGTAGGGCAATTCATATTCCCCGTTGATTTTATCGTTCTCGAAACACAACCCGTGACAAATCCTGCGAGTCAAATTCCATTAATTTTAGGCCGGCCATTCTTAGCCACCTTAAATGCCTTAATCAATTATCGTAACTGATCAATGAAAATCTCTTTTGGAAACATGACTTTAGATCTCAACATTTTCAATCTTGAAAGCCAATCGAACAAACCTCGTGACCAAACGTTGGAAGTTAGTGCCATTTACGAAAACTTCGAAAATGAGACTCTTGACCTTAACAACGAACGCGAAGCTGAATACGAAAAATTGTTTCTCGAATCCCCAACGAGTTGAATATGCTCTTCCCTTTGAATCACTTCAAGTTGAGTCCGAATCTCAACCAAATTCTTTGATCGAGAAACTCCCAAAGTTGGACCTCAAACCACTTCCCGATCACCTTAAGTACGCATACTTAGGTGAAAACGAAACTTGTCATGTCATCATTTCTAACGATCTTTCTCTTGACCAAGAAGCTTCTCTTCTCTCTATTCTTTCGAAAAATAGAGAAGCAATTGGGTGGTCCATTACCGATATTAAGGGAATTAGCCCTGCTATTGTCCAACATCGCATTCACTTAATTGACGAAGCCAAACCCACTCGTGACGCGCAACGAAGGCTTAATCCAAAAATGAAAGATGTGGTGCGTGATGAAATTCTTAAACTTCTCGACAACGGAATCATTTACCCAATCTCTGATAGTTCATGGGTTAGACCAATTCACATTGTACCGAAAAAGTCTGGGCTAACTATTGTCAAGAACGATTCAAACGAACTTATTCCAACTCGTACTCAAACGGGTTGGCGTGTTTGCATTGACTATCGAAAACTAAATGCCGCAACACGAAAATATCACTTCCCTCTTCCTTTTATCGACCAAATGCTCGAACGATTGGCCGGCTATGAATTCTACTACTTTCTTGAAGGTTATTCCAGCTATAACCAAATTCCAATCGCTCCCGAAGATCAAGAGAAAACGACTTTCACGTTTCCATTTGGTACCTTTGCTTATCGACGTACGCCATTCGAACTTTGTAACGCTCCTGCTACTTTCGAACGATGCATGGTTGGAATCTTTTCCGACATGACTGAATGCTTTCTAGAAGTTTTTATGGACGATTTCTCAGTCTTTGGCGATTCTTTTTCCCAATGTTTACACCATCTCTAGTTAGTTCTAAATCGATGTAAAGAAAAACATCTGGCTTTGAATTGGGAAAAATGCCACTTTATGTTCAAACAAGGCATAGTCCTTGGACATATAATCTCAAATAAAGGCATTGATGTTGATAAAGCGAAAATCGATGTCATTGCAAATCTACCAATTCCCAAATCTGTTAAGGACATTCGATCATTTCTAGGACACGTTGGCTTTTAGCGATGCTTTGTGAAAGACTTTAGTAAAATAGCTCGTCCTTTGATGACTCTTCTCGGAAAAGACGTTCCATTCGATTTCAACTCTGAGTGTATCTCTTCTTTTGAACGTCTCAAAAACGAAATCATTTCAGCTCCAATCATTTGCGCACCCAATTGGGATATTCCGTTCGAATAATGTGTGACGCTTCTAACTTTGCGGTTGGTGTTGTCTTAGGACAATGCATCAACAAAATTCTTCATGTCATTTACTACGCGAGTATGAATTTGAACGACGCTCAACTCAACTACACAACAACCGAAAAGGAGCTTCTAGCTGTCATTTTTGCTCTTGAAAAATTCCGACCATAGTTGATAGGTTCACACATTACTGTGTACACGGACCACTCTACGTGTAACGACCTGAAATTTTCAACCATTCGCATCCGCACATATCGGACTTGAATTGCTCAAAATATCAAATTGTTAATTTAAATTTGGCAAAACTCAGCATATACAGTAAAAAAATAATCACATAATCACAGACACAGAGTAATATAAAAATAATGCAGCGGAAACAAAAGAATAGTAGTTCATGAAGCTACTAAATATATAACAGAGTTAAATAATATACAACAGAAGTCTCGAATGCAATAGTCAAATACAAGATCAGAATACATCACTAGAATCAACTGAATATCTGAAAGCTGGATAGATAGCTGGATCTGCAAGCAAAGCTCCAACTCCAAATGTGAGTCTCAAATGTTGTATCACTCAGTCTGACCCGAGCGTAAAGCAAAACACAAAACACTCGAGTCAGGATTAACATTCTTATATCAATAAATCCAACTCAAGTGAAATAACAACTAAAATACAAGTAACTCGAAGGATGTTTGGGATAACCATCCTCTAAGGATCTGTTAAACTATTTATATGTACGCTAAGTAGATAATGCCTATCAGTAATATAAAGTATCAAAATAGCGTTAAGGCGTTACCATTATTCCCCTTAACACATTTTATATAAGCGTCATAGTCTATACAGCACTGTAAACTCCACCGTAAACTAGTGGGCTATCAGGGAGTACTCCATAGGTATAACACAAAACAAATCGTAGTGGTCGCGCATAGGGATACGAGTATGACAAGGCACATGAGGCAATACCCAAGGTAGTGAAACTACCGTTTGCCTGATCCGGACTGGTGAGAACGCATCGCCGCAACGATCGCAACACCACGAAACAACACTCCAAATTCAAGGGTGTGCACCAATCAAAACAAGTAATGAGTAGTTTACGAAGAAGTGTGTCCGCTAGAGGTAGCTAACCTCACTGGCCCAGCACAGCCCCTGTTTAAGTCATTTCAAATTTGACACAGGTGTCAAGGCTATCCGTTATCGTTCTCTTTCTTCAAATCCAGCAACGTCATCATTCCAACCACTTCATTCTGGATCACACTCCGCGTATAATAGTTATTAAAGTGGTTTTCGGTTTAGACAGAGAGTATGTCCCTAACCGATCCCGGACTCTTCAATAACTACATAATTATTACACCGATTGGTCATTTAATAAACTTTCAAAATAGTTTATATTTCAAAACCAAAATATCATTGCCATTTGAAAACCATATCAATACGATATCACTTCCATTTCAAAACCAAATACAATATCATTTTCATTTCAAATATATCCATCTCAAATATATCCATTTACAAATCTTAGTACTTCAAAGTTATAACACTTTCTAAATCAAACACTTTGGAAATCATAATTCTTTGGCAATCAAAATTTAGAAATCATATTGCTTTGGAATCATAACACTTCCCCCTTAACCGTTTAAATATAAATAATAGTATATATAATAAAATAGTTTATAATTTAAAAATATTTTATATAAAAATAGTTATAATTTAAAATAGTTCATATTAAAAATAATTTATATTAAAATAGTTTGTATGAAATAAATTTATAAAGTAACATACATAAATAGTTTTAAATGTAATTTAAAAATACTTTATATAATAAAATAGCTTCCTCAAATTTCACAAATCAAGTCCAAATCAACACCAATCCCAAAATTTCAAATTTAGTCAAATCTCAAATCATCAATTTTCAATTCAATTCAGTTCTCAATAAATTATTATATCGATTTCAAATACAGATTTGAACCACAAATAAACCATTTAAATTTCGATATATTCCAAAGCTTAAATATTCCACATTTCCAAAACTAAATTCGATAATTATCTATATATCAAATTCACTTTACTATTATTTAGTTTGGAAAAATTTACTTAATCATTTCAATAACATCTAAATACAACTTCAATTTACAAATTTAAGTAAACAGAATATCCCATTTAAATTTATATAAATTTGAAATATTCCCTTAAGTCAATTTTAATCAAATTCAAGTTATAAACATATCTGTACAATTTAAAATTTAATAAATTTCAACCCAAACTTATTTAAGTATGATTCTTAAATAAATATAGATTTTCAAATCAATTTCAAATTATCTTTTCAACCTGAATCATTTCGAACTCTATATTTGAAAATATAAATTTAAATAAATACTTAAACATATTATATATCAACTTTATTAAATCAACTTTAATAAATCTTTAAAATCAATATTTATCAGAACCCATATATTTCTTTTCAAAACCATAGAAATCATTTTCAAAATATTTATATATAGACCAACGGTGTCTGTATATAATTTTCTACCCTATGGTTAAGTGATACGGATATTTATCATTTCAATCTGCAAATTAAATTTATATGGGTATATATCTTTTCAACCCGCAATCCCAAATTCAATTTAATGAAAATCGCTTGGGTTTATCATTTCAACCCATAACAATTTTCTCCTATTCTACACGATCGTTCGGGTATGTATCATTTCAACCTGTAGTGAATTCTATACTAACAGGGAACTTGCAAAGTGATAACAGATATGATAATAACATCACATGCATATATCATCAATATAGATAATAGATAATGGTGTCTGTTACCTAGAGGTTTGACCAGGCAACTAGGTCGATCGGCATTCAAGCTCGTTCGGCATTCAGAGGTCGTTCGCCATTCGGCCTCGATCGGCATTCAGCCTCGTTCGGCTTTCAAAGGTCGACCGGCATTCAGCCTCGTTCGGCGTTCAAAGGTCGACCGGCATCGGAAGCCTCGTTCGGCATTCAGAGGTCGTTCGTCATTCAGCCTACGCGTCTCACTAATACACTGCCTCGTTCGGTTTGGAGACCTCGTTCGGCAAGAACCTCGCTCGGCAAGAATCTTGCTCGGCACTCATGCCCCGTTCGGCACTACAGCCTCGTTCGGAATTCCAGCCTTGTTCGGCCTACACACTTAGCGCAACGCACTGCTTCGTTCGGCATAGGAGCCTCGACTGGCTTGAACATGTGGCTCAACCTTTGCCGTTCGGCATTTACGGCTCGACACGCAGAAGTCACTCACCATGGGCCGAGGTATCTCACTCATAGGCCTAAGAGGGAAGTCAAACCCATCTTCGTCTATAAATAGAGGGGCAGGGGCACAGTGAAATGGACCTTTTTTCGAGAACACTGGGGAGACTCTGCTGTTTTCAAGACTCATCCTTTTTACTTAGCAATTGCATTCAAGAAATTGGTGTACGGATTGTATCTGTAATCGATTATCAAGTAAAGCAATAAAGATTAACTTCAAAGTGGACGTAGGCAATTACGCCGAACCACTATAAATCTGGTGTTCTTATTTTCCGCATTTGATTTAGCATATTGCTCTCTATTCACATTTACTCTCTTCATTTATCTCTCTACACAATCTTTCTCAAAGAGGTTAGTGACCAATTTTGGTGCTAACACTTTGGTGCTTTCACTAAGAATCGAATTCTCAGGCCATAAGGATCTGCTTTGAAGCTACTGGATTAAATAATTCCCCCGAAGGAGATCCAAGTCATTCATAAGACGTCCGTTCAATCTACTGAGAGTTCTTACCAATAACTCTACAATGGGAAGACCACATACCAGATCAGCCTCTCATAATGCGGACGCCCATGAGACCGCTAGCATACAACAAGTAGGACCTAGCAATCAGCAAGCAAATCTAGGTGCAGGGACTGCCACCCAGGACCAAATGCAAGTTGTCACCAGAACAAAGTTCAACGACTTGATGAGAGAGCTCATGGAAAGCAGGAGACAACTTGGAGAGCAGATGCAAGCTAATGCCAACCTTATGGATCAACTCACTCAACAACAGCATCAAAATGCTGGGGCTAGTCAAGCTCCTTACTCTTCATCTGACAGCTCGACTTCGTCTGATGAACCTCCCAGGCGTAGACGCCGCAAGACTGAAACTACGCAGGCAGGTGTTGCCGACCGAACAACTAGGGATCATTTACACCTCGGAGACCGCAACCGAGCAGGAACGGGAAACTTAGGAGCTAGAGCCCAGGTGGAGGCTGGACGCCCGGCTCACCAAGATGCTAATGATGCCGAACCTCAAGATGCACGTTTGGTAGATCGCCAGCAAAGGAGGCATCAACCCGATCAATCCCGTAGGACAGACTCCAACCTTCCATCTTCCATACAAACCCCAGACCTAACAGCTATGATCAGATAGTTGATGAGAGAGAATCAAGGCTTGTCGAATGATGATTGGGGGGTATCCAGGAGTCATACTCCGTTCACAGACACTGTCCTACGGGCTAAGTACCCTAGGAAGTTTAGCATGCCAACTATCCCGACTTACGAAGGAAAGACTGATCCCAGACAGCATGTGATGAGGTACGAATGGATGATGGATTCAACTAGAGCGAATGATGCAACCAAGTGTAGATGCTTTCCAATAACTCTATCTGAGATCGCTACCATGTGGTTTACCCGACTTCCTCCGTGGTCCGTATCCAGTTTCGAGGAGTTGGCGAAGAAATTTATAGAACAGTTCAGAATCCATGCTACTCGTCCCAAGGACGTGATGGCTCTATCAAGTGTGATCCAAGCTCCAGGGGAGTCGTTGAAGGAGTATTTGCAGAGATTCCATGTTGAGGCTACTGAGGTCAGTAATCCCAATGATCACGCAATTCTTATGGCTGTGATGCGAGGTGTGGATCCAGATTCAGGGTTTGGAGATTGGTTAGCAGGAAAACCTCCAACTATGCTAGAGCGTTTTTACTCAAAGGCTCATTAATTCATAAGAAGAGAGGAAGCCAGGTGGGTAAGGCGAGATAAGGCACCAGGGCCTGTTCAGGATACTATGAAAATCAACATCGCTGTGAAGCAATCCGGGGACAACTCGAGGAAAGTCCAGGTCAATGTCCAGAACAAGCCCGGGCAATCTAAGGAATCCGGAGGAAGAAATCAGGGGAAGAAAAGAGAAGCGGGGAAATAGAAGCCGAGAATTCCGACCTACAACGAATATACCCCACTGAATGCATCCCTTGAGAACATTTACCTATCAACTTGTAATGCCTTTCAATACAGAAAGCCGCGCCCAAAGGAGTCAACCGAGGAACAAAAAGTATTGCCGCTTTCATGAGACTTATGGGCACAATACTGAAGAGTGCAGACACCTACACGACGCTATAGAGAAGTTGATTAGGCAGAAAAAGTTACAGGAGTTTGTAAAGAATCCGCAAGAAGGTGGACAGGGAACGTCCAATCCCGGTCATGCACCAGCTCCACGTCACCCCGAGGAGCCCGCTCGGACCGTGGGCAGACTGGTCATAAACACGATCAACGGCGGACCTCACCCTGCAGATAAGAACTGGCAAGAAATGGAGCGGTATGCTAATTCCTTGAGGCATGCAGATTTTGAGTGTTGTTCCAACGTGGAGGTGGGACCCCCGCTAAACAGCTGCGCATGATGACAGACGATATAGTATTCAGGAGCAGAGATGCTGACTAGGTGGAGGGTCCTACCATTGACCCGATGGTCATATCTACGACAATCGGGCCGGCTTTTGTGAAAAAAAATTTGATTGATTATGGAAGTTCTGTCAATATCATCTTAAAGAAGGCCTATGACCAGATGAAGTTGGAGACGAAGGATTTGAAGCCATCTAAAGCTCGTATCCATGGCTTTAACGGCGCGGTGACTGATGCAGTGGGGTATGTTGAGTTACCAGTTGAACTGGCACAAGGTGAGCGTAGGACGGTGCGAATCCTACCTTTCGTAGTTTTGGATGTAGATTCTCCATATAATGTGTTTCGGGGCCGACCGGCCCTGGCTGAGTTTAGGGCAGCATTGGCCCCGTGGTGTTTGACTTTAAAGTTTCCGACTGACAAAGGAGTATGTGTTGTTCGTGGAGACCAGGCGACCGGTCGTGCATGTTATGTGGCTGAGCTCCGAGAGGCCCAGCGGAGGGAGAAAGGAAAGGTTGCGGACAATTCCGTCCGCATTCAGAATACTGACAATTGACAAGTAGTGCCCGAGCCCTGGCTCGGGCAAAATTCTCGGATCTACAGAGACATAGATCCGAGAGACGACGATGAGGAACCCAGGGAAGAAAAAGCAGCACCGACTGAACTGACGATTGACATTTCAATCAGCCGAGACGATCCATCGCGAGTACTGAAGATTGGATCACAACTCAGCCCCTCGATGACCTAGGACCTCAGTGATTTTCTCCGAGTGAATCTCGATGTTTTCGCTTGGACACATTCCGACATGTGCGGGATTTCTCCCGCTATCACGAGTCATATGTTGAACATAGACCCGAGGTACGTCCCAGTCAAACAAAAAAGGAGAGGAATGGACTCGGAGAGGTCCACTGCTCTTAGAGAGGAGGTGGATAAGCTCAAAACTAATGGGTTCGTCTGCGATGTCCTCTACCCTGAATGGGTGTCAAACCCCATGCTAGTGAAAAAAGCGAATGGGAAGTGGAGAACTTGCGTAGATTACTCTGATTTAAACAAAGCGTGCCCCAAGGACAGTTTCCCATTACCTAGAATTGATCAGTTGGTCGACTCCACTGCAGGACACGAGTTATTGTCGTTCATGGATGCATACTCGGGATACAATCAGATCCCGATGCACATTCCAGACCAGGAACACACTAGTTTTGTCACAGACGTTGGACTATACTGCTACGTAGTGATGCCTTTTGGATTGAAAAATGCGGGAGCGACCTATCAGCGTTTGGTGAATCGAATGTTTAAAGATCAGATTGGTAGAACAATGGAAGTCTATGTGGATGACATTCTCGTGAAGTCACGACAGTCAAACGACCACATTCGAGACTTAGCAGAGATGTTTGACATACTTAGATATTATGGGATGAAGATCAACCCTCTGAAGTGTTCCTTCGGCGTTGCATCAGGGAAGTTTTTGGGATTCATTGTTAATTTCCGGGGAATTGAAGCTAACCCGGAAAAGATTCAAGCTATTCGAGATATACAAGTGCCCAGAACTATAAAACAGGTACAAAGCTTGAATGGAAAGGTGGCTGCGCTGAGTCGATTCATATCTAGAGCCACAGACAAGTGTATTCCCTTCTTCGACATAATAAAGAAAGGAAAGAGGAATTTCGAATGGACATCCAACTGTAAGGAAGCGTTCCGAGCTCTGGTAAGGCATTTGGAAAGTCCTCCAGTGCTGTCGAAACCAGTAGACCACGAAATGTTGTACGTATACTTGGCCGTATCCCCGCATTCTATAAGTGCGGCTTTGGTCCGCGAGGAGGACCGAGTTCAAAAGCCGGTGTATTATGTTAGTAAACGTTTAACGGGGGTAGAAAGAAATTATCCTACAATTGAGAAATTGGCCTATTTCTTGGTGATTGCATCACGTAAGCTGCGTCCATACTTTCAAGCACACTCAATCAGTATCTATACCGATCAGCCCTTGCGATAGGTACTCCAACGACCATAAACTTCTTGAAGGATGTTGAAATGGAATATCCAGTTGAGTCAGTTCGATATTGCCTACATGCCACGAAGAGCCATACAAGGGCAAGCATTAGCAGATTTCATCGCTGAGTTTACTGTACCAGACGAACCAGATGGTCACAGTGTCATTCCCCCCATTCGATGGAAATTGTACACCGATGGGGCATCAAACGACCGTTGCTCCGGGGCTGGTGTAGTTCTTGTGACTCCAGAAAATCGATCGATTTGTTATGCTTTGAAGCTCAATTTTCCGGCTACGAATAATGAAGCAGAATATGAAGCGTTGATTGCTGGTTTAAAGCTTGTTGGAGAACTCGGGGTAAAGTCAGTTGAAATCTTTTGTGACTCGCAGCTGGTGGTGTACCAAGTGCGAGGAGATTACCAAGAAAGGGGACAAAAGCTTGCTCCGTACCTTGCTATGGTTCAGGTTCTATTGACGAACTTGGAACATTATGACATTTCGCACGTCCCGCGTGAACAGAACAAGGAAGCCGAATCGTTGTCCAAATTCGCAAGTACTGGCGATGCATAGCAAATGGGATTAGTTCCCGTCGAAACCTTACATGCTCCAAGCATAGATGTGATGGAGGTCGATTTTGTGTTGGAAACAGAAATCGAGAGGGAGTCATGGATAACCCCATTCAAACTATACCTGATAAACGGGACTTTTGCCCGAAAGAAGGAGCGAAAGACGACAGGTTATTCGCAAAGCCGCGCGATATGTGATGCAGGATGGAGTAATGTATCAGAAGGGGTTCTCTGTCCCCTTATTATGGTGCATTTCCCATGATGAGACAAAGCGGGTCTTGAAGGAAGTTCATGAAGGAGAATGTGGCGACCACACCGGGGGGCATACACTAGCAAAAAAGATCCTCTGTTACGGATACTATTGGCCAACTGTGAATCGGGATGCTGCAGATTATGCAAGAAAATGTGACAAGTGTCAAAGATACGCGAAAATCCCGAGAGCTCCACCAACGGAACTCATGCAAATGGTTAGTCCCTGGCCGTTTGCAATCTGGGGAATCGACATAGTCGGTTCTTTGCCTATATCCAAAGGTGGTGCGAAGTACGCGATAGTTGCGGTAGACTACTTCACCAAATGGGCAGAGGTATAGCCTTTAGCCACAATCACCACCAAGAAGGTCATTAATTTCATTGTACGAAACATTATATGCCGCTTTGGCCTCCCGCGAACCATCATTACAGACAACGGAACTCAATTTGAAAGTAGAGAATTCAAAGATTTCTGTTTAAAGTACGACATTGAGAAAAAGTTCGCCGCCGTTGCTCATCCGAAGGCTAATGGACAAGTTGAAGCCATGAACAAAATAATCAAGTCCATATTGAAGAAGCGCTTGGAAAAGGCTGGAGGCAAGTGGGTAGATGAACTTCCAACAACGCTATGGGCTTATAGAACTACCCACAAGTCCGCGACTGGCCACACTCCATTCGCATCGGCATACGGCTCGGAAGCTGTTATACCCATGGAGCTTGAAGTTCCATCACATCGGGTGACACATTATGATCCTTGGACGAATCAAGATCTCTTATTGGAATCACCGGACTTCGTTGATGAAAAGCGCGAAGAAGCTGAGTTAAGGGCGGCAGCATATAGGCACCGAGTTAAGCGATATTATAACGAAAAAGTCCGCCCAAGAATCTTTGATGTGGGTGATCTCGTTTTGAAACGAGTTTTCCCAGTACCTTCACGTATGAATCCCAACTGGGAAGGTCCGTATGTCGTTGAACGGAAGCTTGGAGAGGGAACTTTCAAGCTAGCAACCTTTGATGGCATGACACTCCCCCGAGCATGGAATAGTGAACATTTGTGACGTTATTATGTTTAGCCTGTTTCTTTCGTGTTTTAGGTGCAGTTATTTCCCGTATGTTTTTGTTCCATTGTTTCTTAGTTTCTTTTTGAGCATGTAATCGGAGGATTTAGTTTGTTTTCATTAATAAAGGCTTGAAGCCATCTTTTCAATGAGTTACCGATGTTTCTGCGCCTTATAATCCGGTGACAAACAACTGGAGTTACATTATTCTGAATGACGTACAAACTCGCATAAACGACTCAAAATCTCCAAGTCCCGTGAGCGCGGACTGGAGTACTCTAAGTCCCCGGAGTGCGGACTAGAGTATAAACGATTTGAATCTCCAAGTCCCCTGAATGCGGACTGGAGTACTCTAAGTCCCCGGAGCACGGACTGGAGTATAAACGATTTAAATCTCCAAGTCCCTTGAATGCGGACTGGAGTACTCTAAGTCCCCGGAGTGCGGACTAGAGTATAAACGATTTGAATCTCCAAGTCCCCTGAATGCGGACTGGAGTACTCTAAGTCCCCGAAGTGCGGACTAGAGTATAATCGATTTAAATCTCCAAGTCCCCTGAATGCGGGCTGGAGTACTCTAAGTCCCCGGAGTGCAGACTGGAGTATAAACGATTTAAATCTCCAAGTCCCCTGAATGAGGACTGGAGTACTCTAAGTCCCCGGAGTGCGGACTGGAGTATAAACGATTTAAATCTCCAAGTCCCCTGAATGCGGACTGGAGTACTCTATGTTCCCAGAGTGCGGACTAGAGTATAAACGATTTGAATCTCCAAGTCCCTTGAATGCGGACTGGAGTACTCTAAGTCCCCGGAGTGCGGACTAGAGTATAAACGATTTGAATCTCCAAGTCCCTTGAATGCGGACTGGAGTACTCTAAGTCCCTGGAGTGCGGACTAGAGTATAAACGATTTAAATCTCCAAGTCCCCTGAATGCGGACTGGAGTACTCTAAGTCCCCAGAGTGCGGACTAGAGTATAAACGACTTGAATCTCCAAGTCCCTTTAATGCGAACTGGAGTACTCTAAGTCCCCAAAGTGCGGACTAGAGTATAAACGACTTGAATCTCCAAGTCCCCTGAATGCGGACCGGAGTACTCTATGTCCTCGGAGTGCATACTAGAGTATAAACGGTTTGAATCTCCAAGTCCCCTAAATGCGGACTGGAGTACTCTCAGTCCCCGGAGTGCGGACTAGAGTATAAACGATTTGAAACTCCAAGTCCCCTGAATGCGGACCGGAGTACTCTATGTCCTCGGAGTGCGTACTAGAGTATAAACGATTTGAATCTCCAAGTCCCCTGAATGCGGACTGGAGTACTCTAAGTCCCCGGAGTGCGGACTAGAGTATAAACGATTTGAAACTCCAAGTCCCCTGAATGCGGACTGGAGTACTCTAAGTCCCCGGAGTGCGGACTAGAGTATAAACGACTTGAATCTCCAAGTCCCCTGAATGCGGACTGGAGTACTATAAGTCCCCGGAGTGCGGGCTAGAGTATAAACGACTTAAATCTCCAAGTCCCCTGAACGCGGATTGGAGTACTTTAAGTCCTCGGAACGCGGATTAAAAAATATTCTAAGTACCAAAAATGTGAAATAAGAGATGTACAATTCTAAAGAATCTACGAGCAATGTGAAAATGGATTGGAGGTTCATGTGACTCACAAGAACTTGAGTTTTGACCACAGTTCTACAGAAAGCTAAAAAAAGGAATCATTTAAAAGACGAAGAAACTAAACTTTATTCATTAATCCAAAATGGGGTTGTACAACCACTCCTCCAAAACTCGGAGTCAAAAAGTCTGTCTACATTGACTACGAAGGGAAATAAATGGAAGTAATTACATGATCTAAGCTAAACCTCGTTGAACGAGTGTAGTGGCTACTTCTTCGATTTCTTTAGTTTCTTCTCCTCCTTTGTTTTCTCGGATGACTCCTACCCCACATGCTTTCTCTTAGACGTTTTGCTCGCAAAAGAAGCGATGTCAGGAGTGGGAGGAGGAACATCCAGTGGTTTGGATTTGCCAGGAAGAATGACTTTTAGAGGCCTGTTCAATGGGTCGTCAAGTTCTACTACTTGGGACTCGGCCTTGATCTCAACCTTCTTCCTTTTCTCTTCAGCAAGCTGCTCCTTCATACTCACTTTCAAAGTATGTCCTGAGGCACCCGTAATTTCAATTTCATAACTCCCTTCGATGGGGGACGAAGTTTCAGACTTATCATCGTCAAGCGCCCCAATCACCTGAGCATCAGGACCGGGAGTTACTCCCGCGTGAGTAGCATCGCTCGTTTTCCCCATCTCCTCCTTGGCGTCGTCGCTTTTTGGAGTCGGTTCAGGATCAGAGCGGCCTGCATAAAAACACAAAGGACGAACGTTAGAATCAATAACCTCTCGCCGAAAGCGACAGATCTTTGAACTTCAAGAAGAAGAGTTTTATACCGGTTTCTTGCTAGCTTTCAGCCATCCGAGGAGTCTCACCCTCTAGAATGGGGGATAGCACGTGAATGCCGAGGCCGGGATCTTCCGGATCGTAACCAATGTGTTACTCGAATGGATCAAGTGCTAGCCGATCGGCCGATTGAGTAGAAGGAGGAGACGCAGCCTCGGTTCCAAACAGACCAACCATGTCATTTTTCTCCTTTGATGGAGAAGAGCCTCTTCCAAAGAGGGCCATTACTGCAGACAAGTCTGAAGGCTCATTCCCGTTGAGAAATTCTTTCACTAAAGCATCTTCATCGACCTCCTCGACACCCAATTCCACTTTTCTAATCTTTATTAAAGTTTCCCATGCCTCGGCTAGAGATTCGAGATAGCCCTCGCCAAGAAAAGTCAAGTCCCGATGCATGAGAACACGGGCGTTGTATTCAGCTATCAGCGGGTCAAACATGCACTTGATCTCCTCTCTGCCGGCCTCTGTAGCCGCCTCAAGGCGAGAGTCAATCTCCGCAGATGCTATTATTTTTCCCTCTTCACAGGCTTCATCCTTCACCATCCCCACCTTAGAAAGCTTATCATCGAGATTTGCCTTCAAGAGTAGTGTAGCAACAATCTCGTTGCAGTATCGTTGGGACTCCTCTTGAGCAGCTATCTTCTCTTCCTTCTCCTTAGGGAATAGCTCTTTCAACTCTTTGACCTGCAGGGCGAGTCCATCCCTTTCATTCTGAATAGAGTCTTTTTCTAAAGTCAGGGCCCCACAGCGTTGGACCGTTTCGTCAAGTTCCTTTTTATGAGTCACCTCTAGACGAGTGACGGCCTCCGCAGTATCTTTAGCACTCTTTTCGGCAGCCTCGAGTTGGGATTTGTACGAAGAGAGCTCTTTATCCTAATTTTTAATAATGTCTTTATCGAAAATAGCTTCAAGCTTCAGGCGGTCGATTTCCCGTTGACGCTTAACGGAGACTTCCGAGACTTTTTCAACTAGGTGGACAAAAGCGTCATGTTGAACATAAACGTCATTGTTGCAAGCGATGGCACTCTGCTTAACATGTCCTGGAATATGATGGATTGCTGGAAGGAACTTTAGACCATCAAAGCAGATTTTGGGAAATTTAACTTTAAGCTCGGCCAGCTTCTCCGATATCGTCGGGTCTGCTGCAGGAACAGGGGGAGGTGGCTTTGAAAGTTCTATTCTCTTACGATGTTCCCGAGACTGCCGTGTGCTAGATGAGCCAGAATGTTGGTCATGGGGAACATCAGGTTGAGACCCTTTCAGCGAAGATTTCTCTCTACCTTGTTCTGTTTGAGAAGGAAGATCGCGGGAGTATGAAGACTGGCTGTGTGATTTCTATCGATAAGTCGACTCTCAGGGACGGTTGTCTCGGTCTCTAGAGTCATCTCTGTCCCGGCGCATGCCACTGGCTGAATCCCGGCCAGAATGATGAAAAATTGATGAGCCGTGAAGACGATCGAATCCGTGGGAGCATCCCATGTCACTTGCATAGAATGAGAATAACGACAAGTTAGAAAAGATCGGGGTGATGGAAAAGATTGAAGTGTAGGGTGAAGTGAACCTGTCCGTGTGTGTCCTAGTGTTCCCCCCGACGGACCAATTTCTTTATCTTTACTAATAGGAGTTTTTTCTCCCTGGAAGTGGGCTTGATCGCCTGCATTGCCTCTGGCGGGCGAATGAAGCTTAAGCGCTTCTGAGTCGTCGAAACCATAATTGAGCAGATCGTCAGGGATGGTGAGATTCGATAGACTTTTCAGTGAACTTTCTAAAGGTTGGGGGGAAGGTTCTCTCTCCTCTGGAATAAGGGTAACTTTAGAAGTTCCGCCCACTTTCTTCCTCCTCAACTTATAGGTCAATTTCTTTTTTCCGTTGGAAGGGGAAGATGTCGTTTCAATATCATGGACTTCGATCGTCGGGTCCTGGGTGGGACTAACATTTTCACCCGGTACTTCGGGCATCTTGCCTTCTCTAATTTCTCCCTCTTCTGGCGTGTCAGTGGCGTTACGTGCTGAAGGCCCAGCCTGCCTTTTTCCCTTGCCTAAGGCAGGTCTAGATAGAGTGGCGCCTTGGGGAAGGTTTATTCGGCGACCTTCCGCCAGCAGACCGAATCTCGCAAGTGACTCATTTGAAATGAGAGATTTGATGTCCCGATCTTCTACGGGGAGAGCTCGGATAGTAGCCACCGCTTTAGAGTATCCGGAGCCTTCGGGACGTGTATTGATACCTGAAAAAGTGGATAAAGAGTCAGAAAAGATGCAGATTCCCCCAAATTCAAGTGTTGATCTAGAAAACGAACTTACTCCCTTCCACCCATCTCCTAGCGAAACCGGAAGGACAACGAACGTAGAACCACTCTTGCTTGTACTAGGCAAATTTGATCCATGCCCCAGTCAGGATTTGGCATTTACTATATGGCTCCAGAAATATGAAAGATGGGCTATCCGACCGTCTGTTGAAGCGATAAATATAACGGATATCGCTTGGAGTCGGAAGCCTGAAGAGGACACTCATAAAGAGGATGCAAGTGCCATATAAGAAAGCATGGCTGTTTGAAGGCAGTTGTGAAGGAGCGATCTCGATATATTGCAATAAGTCATGAAGGAAGGAGTTGAAGGGTGGAACGCTGCTAACCCAGCACATGAACTTATTGCAGGCTGTATACTCGGCTAGGGGCAAATGCGGACGATCATTCCCCGAAGGAACTAACACGTCGCCGAAAGGGATTCCGTGGACTAAGCATATCCGACGGAGTGTACTTTCATTAAACTTTGAGGCCTGTTAATCGGCCGGGTCGTCTAAGAAAATAGCTGCCTCCAGAGCGTCAGGAGCCAAGTCGACGGATGCTATCGCAGCGCTCGGTAAGTTTTGAGCAGGGGTAGTTGACGGATTCGAAGTATCTACAACTTCTTGTCGAGAGGATGGCCCAGGTCTGTCTGAGATCGTAGCAGAGCTAGATTTTCTAGACATCTCTAATGAAGATTGAAACCAACAGAGCACCTGTTTAAACTATACTTGGAAAATAATCGGCGTTAGACTTAACAACATAGATATTCCCTCCCGTGTGGTGTGTGAACCCGTGCGATCATTCAAATATAAGTGCTAAGAAATTAAAAGTCACAGAGTTGATGATATAAAGTTGAACTTTGAACTGTCATCTTCGAAGACCGTCATCGCTTGGTAATGTACTTGGAATCCATTTTGGATTTGCGCGTCGTACCATATCGTAGAGTCAATACTCTTAATGGTTTAATTGCAACCGAGGATTATCTATTCTCGACATTGATAAGAAACGCATAGTTTCTTTTCAATATGCAAGAATACTTTGTGTTCGTTTAGGTTTGGTTAATTTCATTTCATCCCTCGTGATCAATTTTATCCTTGGATCATATCCAAATCCAATTTACTACCAATAATTTCTAAAAGAAATTCCTTCACTATGAAGTTGGTATTTCTTGGAACAATAATTGTTTCCCAGTTCAACAAAATGAGTATTAATAAATATTTTAATAATCGCTTTATATTTAAAACTAATTTGGTTTTTTAGTTTACATACTTTGTTTAAAACATAAATTGGTTATCCAATAACTATCATTTCCAAAATTCTTTTGGGGCGATTCATACATGAACACCTGAGTATAATTATTAGTCTTTCGACTGAAACAACCTGCCAACTCCTTGGCCTATGATATGTCGGGTTTCTTATAAACCCTATCTTGTATGATTTTGCAAAATATTCTTTAGTTGAAATTAATTTTAAGCTTGTGTACTACTCTTAAGTCTACGCCATTATAGAAAGAAGTTAACTCAATTTCACTCACCATTAATCATACTTTCTTCAACAAAGTTTGATTACTCCTTATCGATACATCATTATGTATCACAGGGAGAAGTGACTTTTGAGATTGAATCTTTCTTCATTTTTAGGTACGTTCGATGTAACATCCCCTATCTTGAGGCCCGAAGCTAAGCACCACGGATGCTGCAGTCATCCATAGTATTAACTTCCGGTGATAAAATACGGTAATGTTAATGGAATCCATAATATCAGAAGCACATGAATATGAAATAAAATCAACACAGAATTAAAAACAGCATTTCTGATTAAATTTCAATTCAATATTTTATATTAATTTAAATAATCCTAAATGATTCTCAGGTTTCGATTAACTATAATTATTACAAAATACGCCAAGAGCGACATATAAAGATGCCCCCTTGGATGATCAAAGTAATAAATAGACATATCAGTCATAATACATCACAGCGGAAATAAAACTAAATAGCTCCTAACTTTTTCTCATGCACGTCTTTAGAAGCTTATTCATCCAACATACTAAACCTGAAAAACCTTAACTCTCAATCTACTCAAATCAAATTTTGAGCACCCGAGAGTTTAAGGGGGAAACATAAACTTCGAGCCAGACAAAAAGCCTGGTGTGAATAATACTATTACATCTCTATTTATTGATATTAAGGGAGACCACGCCGCTTAGCGGAACGGGTTTTCCCTCACTAATATCCTTTTAAAAAGCATAACTTCTGCAAATCAAAAACCGGCAATCAAACTGATTATAATCATAATAGCAAGTACATATACATATAAAATCAGGAAATCAATGGACTACTTGTCCACTTTATAATTTTACTTGGCTAACTATTAACCATTGGCTAACTCAGGCCTACTAGACATACCCAATAATCTGACTTCTATTAGACATAATACCGGGCCGACTGCCCTTAAATTTCTTTTCTAGGGCCAACTGAACCTAATGGTTTTACGGGCTCACCAATAACCTATCTTTACTTTGTATTTTCCCTTCTATGTGTAACCTCAATTTAATCCCACCTGTGACAAGCCCTACACACTAGAATTTTGGAATTATTTTAGCTAGGGGTTAATAGCTAAAGTATAGGACGCGACCCTACACTAGTCTCGTCTGATCTTCTAATATCCGAGTCATAAATTTAGGGTTAACTACCCTATTCATGTTTCATTTCATGGCTTAGGGTTAACTACCCTATTAAACCATTATTTCCTTATAATTAATCTTTACAAATGATTTACCCCTGAAATCATACCTTTATAAAACAACAAAACCATATACTTTGCTTTACTTAAAACACTTATGCCATTATATATATATATATATACACACACTTTACACAAAACCATGTTGATGAAATCTAATCAAAGGGATTATCTATCCCTCCAAAGTAAGTTAAAAACCCTTTTTAACTTAAAAGATTTTAGGCCATGAAGCCAAGGTAAACCCTTCGAAACCTTTATTTAAAAACTTTAAAAAATCCCTCTTGAATCCATTGAAAGTACCCCTTTCAAAATAAGTTAACTACCATGCCTTGAAACACTAGGCCGAAAGGCAAAATACACCTTTCGAAACCTTTGAAAATAGACTTTTCAAAGTCATTAATTTAAACCTTAAACATCCTCTTTCGAAACTCTTAAACTTGTCTTTCAAAATCTTTGGAAACCTCCATTTAAATACTCAAAGTAACGCTTTCGAAAACATTAGGGATCTCCCCTTCGAAACCCATATTATATACCTTTCAAAAACATTACAAATCTTCACTCAAAACATACCTTTCGAAAGTATTGGGTTCAAATAAAAGTTTGTGAAAACATTACTTCGAAACTAATTAAAACCATTCCTTTCAAAACCTTTGGGTTTAACTTTTAATACAGCTGAGGGTCGTAAAGAACTGGGGCGAAAGCATTGGTCACTACAGAAAAAGAGATTTTGCAGCATTTTAATAATGCTGCCATAATCATTCGCAGCGTTTCGAAGAACGCTGCTTATGTCATGCTGCAACAGTGTCCGAGAATACTGCAGCGTTTCTAAAATGTTGCTAAAAAAGGTATTGAAGCTTTTGCGAAACGCTCAGTAAATAAATTTGCAGTGTTTTTGAGAACGCAGTCTAATAGCGTGTTTCAAGTAGAACTAGTAATATACATCAGTTTTGAAAGGCTGCAAAAATATTTTACATTGTTTTTATTTTGCTTCAGTTTGATTTTCTACGGCATTTTGTTACTTTTAGTATTGCAGCTTTTTTAAACGCTGTGGTATATCAACAATTTTGCTTCATTTTACAATTACTGAAGCAGTTTTAAAACAATTATAAAAGCCATGAATAATGTATTCAAAAACAAATTGCTTAATTTATAAAACACTAATATATATAATCTGTTATTATAAGAAGTTATAAAAGTTAAACATAATCAAAGTTACATCAATTTCATACACCATAAAGTTTAGTCATATACAACATTTCATATGTGTTGACCACAAATGTTAACGATATAAAATCTTACAAAAAGTGCTTGCTAAAAGAGAAAATATAAATCGTGGAAAGTCCAAGCCCGTCTCCTTCAAAAGTCCAATATGCCTATAAAAATGCAATTAAAGATTAGCAATAGAGAACAGATATGGTAGAATGTGAAATTGTGTCTTGAATAAGTATGCCAAGGAAATTTAATGTATTTTCATTGAAATGTGGTAGCTTAATATGTGTGCTTTTCATGCTAATTGGTTATAGGAATAAAAGATGTAGTTCTACCTCCTATACCTGATGCTTTCCATGATGTATATATTGCAGCCGAGCTTATG
Source organism: Allium fistulosum (assembly GCA_030737815.1). Taxonomy (NCBI): domain Eukaryota; kingdom Viridiplantae; phylum Streptophyta; class Magnoliopsida; order Asparagales; family Amaryllidaceae; genus Allium; species Allium fistulosum. Next base: position 533,867,828 of record CM060901.1, on the reverse strand, counting down.
GATACTTATCTTCATAATATCATCTGATCCAATAATGATTTGTTTGAGGAATAATGTCAGGTAACATCCATATCCTACACGAAAAAAGCTCAATTAGTCAATAAACACTATTAAATATGTTTTTTTTCTTTCGAAATTTTGCAGTGCTTTCTATATCAAGTTATGAGAGGAATTGAAATGCAATTATAGGATACATTAGATAAAAACAAGTATACATGATTCTGTTTCTTAATGGACAGTGCAATTGTTCAACAACATTGGTAATAAATAGTTCAGAAGACTTAACTTGTTCAGTTTCTTCGTTTTTAACATCAACCGATACTATTAACATGTTATTTACATCGTGCTTTACTGTACCTACAAGAACTAATACTATAAACCTGTATGTATAAATCAACCATTTGTAAGCTAAAAGCAAGAGTTAATAAGCATGACATAGACCATTATATAAACATAATCTTAACTATTATGTCATCATAGTCATGTCACCAAAAATTACATAATAAACTGAAAAAGAATGAAACGTCCTAATTCCAAAATACTGAATGAATTCTACTCAAATCCAGGGTACTTGACGCTTACATGCATCTACCTAGTGATGGACCTACTATAAAATTGAAATAAATTTATCCTACTATAAATTGAAAGAAATTTCTTACCTTGAGAGAGAGACCTCCTTTATGTAACTGAGATTCCACAATGGATGCTCCTTTGCCAAATGCAGTTGTCAGGCCTTTAGGGTTTGTATCAGTTATCCCATCAGTACGAGGCTCTCCGAGTTTTGACCTGGAAAAGTAAGCTAAAACTTGATTGGCATTTTTCAGACCTTACTTTGAAACCTAGGGTCAAGGATTCCATTATGGAAGAACACCAGATCTACAAATAAAATAATAGATGGAACAGAAGGTAATATGTCTGTTTTGAGTTCTAATGTTAGGGATCATGGAACATTATAGTTCATTAACATATATAAAATAGGAACTGCAAAACTCAATCTTAATACAATAATAGGTTGATGTAAGTGTTTATTGACAAGAGATGCAAATAATTCAAAAACCAAACCCTGAGAAGATTTACAGCCTTTGAGATTTAATGCAAAGAGGAGTTCACTATAACTTCCATGTACATATTATGGAATTTCCATGTGGCTACCGATACATGGTAAGCCCAAAAACTAAAAGATGATTCCTAAAAATATTTTGGAAATGGTAATGCTACCAAAAAATCTTTGTTATGTATTTCTTTGTTTAGCACGACTTCTATTAATTTATTATTATTATTTAGTTATATTTTTATAATACTCAGTTAATTTTTATAAACTTATTGAATTTTTATACAACTTAGTTAATTTTTATAAACTTAATTAATTTTTATAAAACTTATTATTATTATTATACTAATTTAATTATTATTATTATTATACATCTTAGTTAACTTATTATTATTATTATACATCTTAGTTAACTTATTATTATTATAAATCTTAGTTAATTGTTATAAACTTATTTAAGTTTATTATTTATAAATATTAGTTCACTTATTATTATTATTATAAATCTTAGTTAATTTACTACTATTATTATATATCTAAGTTAATTTTTGTAAACTTATTTGTTATTATTACTATTTTTATACTTAATTAATTTTTATAAAATTTATTATTGTCATTGTTGTTGTTGTTGTTATACTTGGTTAATTTTCTATAAAATTATTATTATTGTTATTGTTATTATTAAGTAGTTATTATTATTATTATTTAATTATGTTTTCATAATGCTTAGTTAATTTTTAAGAACTTATCAAATTTTTATAAAACGTAGTAAATTTATTATTGTTGTCGTTGTTGTTATAATACACTCGTTTAATTATTAATATTATATTATTATTATTATAAATCTTAGTTAATTTTTATAAAATTATTTATTATTATTATACTTAGTTAATTTTTCATAAAATTTGTTATTATTATTATACTTAGTTAATTTTTCATAAAATTTATTATTAGTATTATTATTATTATTATTATTTAGTTATATTTTTATAATACTTAGTTAATTTTATAAACTTATTGATTTTTTATAAAACTCAGTTAATTTTTATAAACTTACTTATTTTATTACTATTATAGACTCGTTTAATTATTATTATTATTATTATTATTATTATTATAAATCTTAGTTAACTTATTGTTGTTGTTATTATAAATCTTAGTTAATTTTTATAAAATTGTTATTATTATTATACTTAATTAATTTTTCACAAAATTTATTATTATTATTTAGTTATATTTTTATAATGCTTGGTTAATTTTATAAGCTTATTGAATTTTTATTAAACTTAGTTAATTTTATAAATTTTGTTAATTTATTATTGTTGTTGTTGTTGTTATAGACTCGTTTAATTTTTATAAAACATAATTAACTAGTTATTTATAAACTTGTTATATTGAGATGCTCTTACAAGTGCAAATTTATAAACTTGTTAGCTTATATAAAAATTAAACTTGCTAGTATAAACAAGTTATTTATAAACTTGTTATATTGGGATGCACTAAAAGAATAATGACATCCAGAAAAGAACCGCAAAAAATATCCACACTTTGGTCGTAAATCTAGACAGCACCACATGCATGCCTGTAATATATTTATGACTCACTTAGTTAAATTCAGCATAATTAAAGATTATATAACACATTTGTTTCAAATACATGATGACTTAGTATGTTAGTTCATATTGCATTTGTTTGATATTATTTTAATGTCTAAACTGGCAAATCTCTGTTATTGATATGCAAGTAAATATTTTATTCTCTTTTTGTCAACGACTGGAAACCAGTCTACAATGCAAGTTTGCTTAGAAAGACATAATTGATTTCAAGCAAAAACTTACCATAAGTACAAAAGAAAACATGTATAACCTTAAAATGCTACATTTGCATTGTTTCAACAGTTAAATGAGAACCTAAATGAGTTTCATGTCATATAAAATGGTATATGCTTACCAATCAGAAAAAAGTTTGAATTCTTAAAAAAAATATAAAAAAATAAAATAAAAAGAAATGAAAAAGTAATCAATGTAATAACATGATAAACATTTCTTTAATCATAATGTAGAGTACTAAATGTCAAAAGTTTGTACAGAATTACCATGGAGATGATTACAAAGGTTCAAGAATCGTAAGCAGGGCTCATGAGCTTCGGGACATGGTACATTCTCTAGTTATGTTTCTCACTATAAATACAGTAAATCTTAATTCTAAATTGAAAAAAATAGTGGGTTAATCTCATTTGAATCAGGTTCATAAAATGTTGTCACAAATGGACCCTACATTAGTCGTTTATTGCGACAAGATTGTAGAACAGGGAGGCCTAGTGTTTGTATCGGGTGAAACTAGAGTTTATTCACCTATTGTACAATTTGATTATGCAACTCCACCAAGTGGAATATTACGCAATGTCCTATCTCCGGCTATGAAGCACGACCTAGGGGAAATACAGATCATGAGCAACCAGGTAACATCTTAATCCATTTTAGTGATTACTCAATGTTCATAAATCAACATTGTTATCTTTCAAATATGTAATGTTGCATTAAGGATTACATAGTGAAAGTATTTTTGGATAAAGTATGACCAGACTATTTTTCTATTTGAGTGAATTACGTCAAGATCAGAGAGTGAAGAAACTGCAAGGCCTCCAGTAGAACAAGAAGAACAAAGACCAAGCTCTGCTGATTAGTAACCATTTCTAAAACCTGATTCAAATGGGTTTGTGGCTATGGTAGGTGAGAAGGAAACTAAGAGGAGATGAAGGAGCAATATCCTGATGGGTGTAGCTACTAAGATTGAGAACGGATGGCCGACATGGCTGGAGGTGGTGGCAGGCGAGGCTATTAGAGGGTGGAAGGCGCGTCAAGCTGACAGCTTTGAGAAGGTCAATAAAATTGGGAAAGGTACCTACTGTAATGTATACAAGGCAAGAGCCACATTAACTGGAAAAATTATGGTAATAAAGAAGGTCAGATTTGGCAATTTGGAGCAAGAAAGTATTAAATTCTTGGCATGTAAAATCCCCAGATCAAGGCAATTAAATCATCAAAATGTTGTAATGTTAGAAGGTCTAGTCACAACAAGAATGGCATGCAGCTTGTACTTAGTGTTTGAATATATGGTGCGTGATCTTGCCTTGCCCATTCATACAAGTGGAAGATTGGCATGTAAAACATAGTTGGTGCTTGTATTTTTCAAGTCATGTAAATGGCCTTACCCATTCTTACATTTCTTGAGTAGTCTTGTATCTTAATGATTTGATTTGCTGCACTAAGTCACTGGTTTTTTTCCAATTTACTAGACCTTCAAGACTATAAATTATAAATCATTTTTAAGAATCATACCTTTTAGTACTTTTAAAGGAAGACCATTATAGCCTATAGGACACACACATGCTTTATGTTTCAGGGGAAAACCTAGTCATATGAAACTGCAAATATATAATGGCAACTGTGCATTTTTAAAATGTCAAACACTTTGGGGTAAAACATACATCTTAAAAGTCATATCGATTTGGGGGAATAAGGAGTATGATTTACTTGGTCTTGGATGGTTAAAAATGTTCTTTTACACTAACAAAAGTTAACATCCATGTAGTTAACATGAATTTTTACAATGAAACATAAAGCAAATTTTTCAAAGGGCTTTTGAAATTTACTTGTCAAATGAATACCATGTTATAATCAAATTGTTGCCAGTGGGTATATTTCCTTGAATCATCTCATAGTAACTTCTAATATGCAAATACGAACTATGCATTAAAAATTTCATTGACTGTCCAATTGCAGGACCTTAAAAATTTTAAACAACTAGTAAGATAAATTCAATGCATACGAAATATACCTAATAAAAAAGATTAAGAAATATTCATCATCATAGAACATTACTGAGATAGCCAATTAACGTGTCCTCTTTTACATGCACAATAAACAAAACCATTCAAAAGCAGAGTGGTATTTAACATGTGCTAAATTAAAGAGAGGGAAGTAGAAAATAAGGTGGGATGAAGTACGAGATTATTTGATTCTTAGTTAGATGTCAACTAGTTACATTCATTGTCCTTTTCAGCTAGCAACAAGTGAATTCTATGTCGACTGTGTTACAAAATACTAATTTTTACAATCAATGGAACAAACTAAATCAGTTAACAATAATCATGTTCACAAAAATTTATTATAAAGCCGATGGGAAAAGCAAGAGTGAAAAGTTCTTATGCCTCCACATCAATATGGAGGCGCTCGTGGACACCAGCTCGGATTTCCAAACCACATGGACCCAATATTTGACCCACACGACTCTTCTTCGTTTTCCACTCTGTCTCCCTACCAGAAAGGGTAGTCTGCTTCCACTTGGTCGGGCCTATTGTTCACGCCGGCAGATTTAGGTCTTTCGAGGCATAGAAAGAAAGATAAGAATAGCTCTCTTGTTAGATAGTGTTCCTACTATAATTTACTTTTTTTTAATACCAGATAAGATAATAAAAGACAAAATGTGTACATTCTTTTGTCTGCTTATTTCATAGTCTATGTTGTTCATTATAAAATAAAATAAAATAAAAATGCAAATTTACACCTCTATTCAATTATCTTCCCATTAAAAATTTCATTCATGTATTCTAAGTGCAAGCACATTAATATTAAGTGCAATATGATGAAAATAATGATCCAAATATATTATTTCCATACATAGCAAAAAATTAAAATAAACATGCACTGGTTTTGATGAATTAAATATGTTAATATAGGAAACTAACTCCATACTGTCATAGGTATGCTAATATAACTACTAATAACTACACTAATCAATTAATGTTTCAAGATATTCAAAAGGTAACAAAATTGAGAGATTAATGACAATCAATTCAGCAAAGCAGTTTAGCATTAGACAATCAATTCAATAATAACATAAATTAATTATCTATAACAGTGGTAGTTTGTTGAGTGATTTATGTAGAAAATAACAAATGAAAAAGTCACAGTTTCAATTTTAACTTACCACAGGTCTAACGAGAGATGGAGCTTGGACGCAATAGTAAAATCTGCAGTAAGTGACTAAAGGAGAAGGCTGATAGCTAGCAAATAGTGTTGAACTATGGTGTGACAACCAAGTAGTTGATGAACTGCAGTGGCAAAATTGAATGACGTATGCGGTCAATACTTGATGTGATGCGTTTAGGAAAAGGAATTATTCGTGGATCGAAAGTTTCTGTAAAGGGGGAGCTATCACAGAGGACACCTTGTCCAGGAGAGAACTTGCTAGAGAAAATAAGGCAAAGGAATGAAAAATTAGGGTTATGAAATGAATATTTTGAAGGGATGAAATTTGGGAAAAAAATACGAATTTGTTAGGTGTAACAGAAGGGCGGCAAAACAAAATTTTACCGCCTTTGGATGAGGCAGCATTTCTATTTTTTATTTTATTTATTGCTTGTGTTTGACTATGTTTATGACTGCACTTTGCTTTAAAATGCTACAACACGGTGCTGCAAAAAGAAAATTTTCTTGTAGTGGGTCCTAAGTAAAAGAAAGAGGATGGTTTCGAAACCAACCCTTTCGAAAGCTTTGAGAAGCAGCTTCAAAGTAAAAGGCGAAAGCACCCTTTCGAAACTATTGTTTAAAGGTAGAATGCAGCAGCCAGGTTTTGAATATGTTCAAGCTGTCCTTTCGAAAGCTTGTTTTAAAACAAAAGGCGGCAACCCATTCGAAAGCCCTTTTTATATAAACAGAAGCAAGTTAGTTAAGTCGAAAACTTGGTTTTGACATTGCACCTTTCGCCTCTCTCCAATTTACTACATATCAACTAGTTGATACCATGTGCATCGGTGTAGACTTGGTCATGGGCGAAGGAATGACGTCAAAAGCTTGCAGATGGAAGTGGCGAAGTAGTAAATCTTAATAAAATTGTTTTATAGCCTTTTAAAGTAATTGCTTTTCAACTAACATGCCTTATTTTTCAAACCACAATCAGTTGCCCATTTCTTTTTAAACTATCTTTTCTAAAAGTGTTGCCGAATTCAGAATTTAATAATTAAAACATTTAACAGAGAAGCCTTTCCCTTTGATAAAACATATAAAACATTTAAGTCCCATACCTTAAGTAATTTTATATTTATTGTAAAATACTTAGGAATATTCCCCAAAATTTTCCATAATTCACTTTTAATACGTTCTATAACATATTTAAAATTTCAGACCCAAAAGCATTGTATAATGGCCGTAATTAATTTAAACCCAATATTAGCTATTTTCTTCCATAAAAAATTCATAATAAATCCACAATTGCTTAAAAAATTATGAAACTTGAAACCCGCTTCATAAATAATGTTTTCAACCATATATCAAAAACGTAAGTCATTTGGATGTCATTTAACAGGTTCTTCAAATCAAAACTTATCATAGAATCTATATGAAGCAACATAAATCATCAACAGGTATGTATATATATATATATATATATCTATTTGAACAATCATATCGTGGCATATTACTTGAAAAATAAATTCGAATATTAACTAGAAACCGAAATCCATAAAAATGAGATGTAAACCTATTATTCACCTTAGCTTAGGGTTAAGAAGGTTGAGATTTGATCTTTGATTGATTTGCTTAAGCTTCCTACTTGAATCCTTGCTTATCTTCCTTTTGATTTCCCTTAATGGTGGCTCGACCAAGCTTTTAACTGTTTTATTTTTTGTTTGCAAATGTTTAAAATGAGTAAGGAGTGAAAGTAAGAAGTGTTTCGGGTATAAGAACATAGTTTATTCCTATTCTGCCCTTGGCATATTCCTCCTACTTACTCCATTTTAATTCTCTTTGGCTTATAGATTAATTAAGGCGCGACTACCTTATGATTATACAAATACCGATCCCTTAACCATCTACATTATCTTATTTTATTTATCTAATTAAATGTCCTAAATAATGTCAATCAAAGTTAGGGCCATTACAGACTCCCTTTCTTAAAGAATTTCGTCCTCGAAATTACGATAAGGTACCCATAACAATCAAACATAAAGCTAAAACATACCATAAAACAAGTCAGATAAGTATCTCTAATCATGCTCTCAGTTTTCCAAGTACAGTCTCTTTCTTCATCACTCCACTGGACTTTGACTAATCTGACTGTCTTGTTCCTTAGTTTCTTCTCATCTCTAGCGACTGTATGAATTGGCTTTCTAACTATAGTTATATCTGGTTCCACTACTAAATCATCTAACACACTCGGTGCAATATTAGTTTCTGGATCTCGAATACACTTCCTTAGATGAGAAACATGAAAGACATTGTGGACTCCTGCCAAACTATTCAGTAATTCTACTCTATATGCGAGTTTTCCGATCCTTTCTATAATAGGAAATGGTCCAACAAATCTTGGTGCCAACTTTCCTGATTTTCCAAATCTGATTGCACCTTTCATCGGTGACACTTTGACGAAAGCATTATCTCCAACTTAAAACTCTAAGTCTTTTCGTCTTTTATCATCATAACTTTTCAGCCTAGACCGAGCTTCCTTCATTCTATCTTGAATTAATTCAATCTTTTCTGCAACTTCTCTAACCAAATCTGGACCTAGAACTAACCTATCCCTAGTCTCTACCCAACAAACAGAAGATTTGCATAGCCTTCCATACAAAGCTTCAAACGGTGCCATCCCTATACTGGCCTAATAACTATTGTTATACGATAACTCGACTAAGTGTAGGTGGTCTTCCCATGGTCCTCCAAAATCTAGTACACAAGCTCTTAACAAATCTTCTAGGATTTTGTTAACTTTTTGCGTTTGTCTATATGTATGCGGATGGTAAGCGGTACTCATCTTGGGCTTGGTATCAAAAGTCTCCTGTAGACTTTTCTAGAACTCGCTAGCAAATAAGGAATCTCTGTCACTTACTATACGACAAGGGATTCCATGCAGTCTAACTATTTCTTCATGAATAATTTAGCCAAAACAGGTGTCTTCCTGGTTGATTTAACTGGAATGAAATGGGCACTCTTGGTTAACCTGTCCACTATGACCTATATACTTTCATTTCCTCGATTTGACCTTGGCAACCCGTCTATAAAATACATTGAGATAAAATCCCATTTCCAAATTAGAACATCTAAAGGTTGAAGTAAACCACTTGGTTTCTGATGTTCAGCTTTTACCTATTGATAGTTCAAACACTTCTTCACCCATAAGCCTATATCTCTCTTCATACTTTCCCAGAAGAAACTCCTTTTCATGTCCTGATACATCTTAGTTCCTCCTAGATGAATGGTGAACTTTGAACAATGGCATTCTCCAAGAACTTCATTCCTAATGTTTCCCACATTCGGAATACATAGTCGTCCTTTCTTCCTCAACCACCCATTCTGGTCAAGACTGAAATCTTTCAAGTCATCGCTCTCTGTTCCATCCCTTAAATTTCTGACCCATTCAGCTAATAATGGATCCTCTCCTTGCTTAGAAGCAATCCTTTCGGTCATCATCGGTCGAACTTATAAACATGAGAACATAGTAGTTTCCTTACTAGAATTGGCTTCAGATCTCCACTATATTCTTCATGTCATTTCCAATACTGCATTCTAATGTTTCCTGCTAAGCGCATCTGCAACCTTATTGCCTTTCCCCGGTGTGTACTTGTTGGAGTCAAAATTGGCCACCAACACCCAGTTGTAAGAAAGCACCAATATTCAATCCAAACACAGAAATATGAAGAGAAATAAATGAAGAACAAAATTAAAATAATTAGAAAGCAAGTAAATAGAGACACAGATTTATAGTGGTTCGGCTAACTCCGACCAACGTCTACTCCAAAGATTTTCCTTTTATTAGTTTATACTGCTGATTATGGTTACAAATTCATGAAATCCAAGAATAAAAATGGCAGAGTATAGCCAAGATAGAAGATGAAGAGAAGCAGAATAAAGATCCCTTTTTTGAAGCCATGCTTGTTGTATTTATAAGGGAAGATGTGCACCAATCTCTTTGAAACTTCGGCTATAGGACCTTCTAATTCATATGGGCCCACCATAGGGGTCGCTAGGCCCAAATCCCAATGAAGAGGGATCGGTACCGATCCCTCCATTGGTTGATTCTAGGGCAGCAATTCCTATGGTGGCTTCTTCATGCTTATATATGTGGCTCTCCAAGTTTCATGTCATTTGGATCATAGGAACTCAAGTTATTGAATGTTGAATGAAAGAATAAACTTGGTTTCTAACATATGCCGATCCCTCCTTAGTGGACTCACGTATGCTGATCCATCCATCTATACGCTATGTTGATACTTTCCTTCATATGCAACACCGACCCATCTTTCATAGGCTATGCCGACCCCTTGTCCATCCATCCATACCGATCTCTTATTTTAGAATTGAAGTGTGCCGAACCTTTCTAGCCTACAGTGTCGATCCCTCCTTTTTCCACTAAAGTATACCGATCCGTGCCATTTAACTAAAGCCTACCGAACCCTTCATGACATAGCCTACTGATCCATCTTATGCCACCTCCTCCTTCATAGGTCGAAGTATGTAAATCCCTCATCCAACTAACCATGCCGATCCATACACCTTCACTCGTGCCGACCCCTTGAGCCTTACCATGTCATGCGGATCCAAGCTATGTCGATCCTTGGGCTTCCATATTCTAAGCTATTGAAGTCCACTGATCCCTCTAGAGAGGCCAACTCATGCTGATCCATCCACTTCTGCAAAACGTGCCGATCCAAGCCATTCAAGTTTGCCGATCCATCCTCTATGGGATGCAATATGCCAAACCCTCTCATCTGTTGAACCGTATTCCATACTTTGAACATTCTGCCTTGCATGTCTATCAGTTCCGTTCAATCTCGACTCCATGTAGGCATCTGTACCTGATTTCTAGGCCCTACAATCATCGCTCCGTACTCACCGACCTTGATAATCGTAAAGTCTGTTGGGTTAAATCCGCATGTATACTGCCTTAGCAAAAGGAGGGTTAACACTTTGCCCACCAAAACATGCGTTACAATGTTTTGAATTTCCTTAACTCCAATGTTCGAAACCAGCTGATAACGTGTGAACAAATTAGTAATCTTACCTGATTGTTAGTAACGACCATTCAGGATCGTTAATCAAATTCGTAGTCGTCCCAGGCTGATGATGATCGTAGTGGATCGAGTGTCTATTCAAGGTGAAATGCGATCGTTCGAGATCGAATGCCCATTTGAGATAAAATGCGATCGTTCGAGATTGAGTGTCGTTCAAGACAAAATGTGATCGTTCGAGATCAAGTGTCTATTCGAGGCATACCGTGATCATTCGAGATCGAATGTCGTTCGAGGAGAAATGTGATCATTTGAGATCGACTGCCGTTCGAGGCGTAACGTGATTATTCGAGATTGAGTGTCGTTTGAGGTGAAATGTGATCGTTTGAGATCGAGTTCTGTTCGAAGCGAAATGTGATCGTTCGAGATCGAGTGCCGTTCGAGGTGAAATTTGATTGTCCAAATGGGACTCAAAATTATCAATGTCAGATTTCACGTTCGAGTGAGTTTTATAACCAAGTACTAAAAGCGTAATAGGAAAAAAACTAAACACTACAATGCATGCATCTCTGGGTGCAACGATTCATTGTCATATTAGCGCATGCCTAGGGACCGTTCTCGGTCCCGTACATGTGTAAGTGACTTAGCCATTTTATTGTGGAGTTTATTACTTATTCTTTGCCATTCCAATCAATTAATGACAAGTTGACGCATTGAACCAGTGAAGTTTCCGTTTAATGCAGATGGTGGTTGCTCCTGTTTCACTATCGCTGCTCGAGTTCTTACGTATTTTAACAGACTGCCATTCCGGACATGTTTCTCAGTCTCATCCTTTAAGCGCCTACATTCGTTTGTACTATGCCCATCCAGCTCATGGAACAGACAGTATTTTTTTGGTTTCTTTTCATTGTTTGTAAGCTCTCTCCTCATTGGCCTTCGATAGGGGATCTACCCCCTAGTATCCAGATATATCCGTTCGAATGTTTCAGTCAATTCCGTGTAAGAGATTAATCTCGGTTCCCTTCGTGGTCGCTTCTATCCATCAAAGCCATCCTCTGCTTTCCGTTTTTCTTTTTCCTTATTTGAACCTTCCTCGGGCAGACCTCTACCTTGGACAGCATTCACCTTCGGTTTGTTTGCTCGTGCATCTTCCTGTCGCAGGAACCTTTCTGCTCCATGATAAAACTCCCCGAGATACAGGTGGATCCCGTGCCAGTGAATCCTTGAACTCCGTGCCATCAGCAATTCCAGATACAGCTGCCATCAAAACCATGGATGGATCTAGACGATCCGTCGATGCCGCTGCGGCATTAAACCACATTAGAAAACTCCTTAGGGACTCTTTGGTCCTCTGTTTCAGTGTTGCCAAACTCATCACATTTTTGGGTCTCGAGATGTGAACCCTAAACTATCTCATAAACCTTTCGATCAATTCCGTCCATGTGTTAATAGAGCCACTTTATAATTGTCTGAACCATAGTGCAGCTATATCCGTTAAGTACAAGGGAAGAACTGTGCCATGACTTCCTACGATGCCCCCAGTACTTCCATATGTCTCATGTATATTGTCAAATGAACAATGGGATCCGTTTTTCCATCATATGTCTCAAGCGTTGGTAGTTTGAACTACAGTGATTCCTAGCTTACTTGATATTTAGAGCGAATGGACTTCTATTTACATCCTCTAAATCCTTGTTCACTAATCCTTCATGCATAGCTCGCCTTATCATCTCCGCAAACCTATCATTGTCTTCCAATGGTACTCCTATCATCATGTCCAAGCTGCCCCCCGAGTCTACAAAGGAATTCTAGAGCATATTTCTCTGGACGAGCATCCCAATTCCAATTCGCACCAAGCTCCATGGGATTTACCATGGATACTCCAGCATCACGACCAACCAGACCCGGCGGCATGCCCCTTAGTCTTTGGGGATCAATACTGATCCCTCTTGAGGGATCGGTGCCGATCCCTCTAAGATGGCTGGAGACTGGCCCCGGCTGCTCTGCTCCACTCCTTCGTTCTTTGGCTCCATTTCCATTTTCCCGGTTCTAATTTCCAACTATTCCTATTGCTTCAACTCCTTGATTCTGCATTCCAGCAGCTCCTATGGCTCCAGCCTGGCCAATTTGTCAAAGTAGATTCTGCATCATCTCCTCCCGGCTTTTTAGCATCCTCTCCTTCATAGCATCCATCATCATTTTCATCTCATCCCTGGTGATGTATACAGATGCTTGATTAGCTCCAGCTCTTGAGGAAGCCTCCCGACTCCCTCCATGGTGGCTCCTTTCGGTAGCACTCTCCTTTTTGATTGCCTAGTCATTGCTTTCTAGATCCAAATATCGAAGCTTCCAAATCTAAGAACCTAGCTTCCAAATCTGCGGGTGCAAGTCCTCTCAATGAAAGCACCAAAATGTTGGAGTCAAAATTGGCCACCAACACCCAGTTGTAAGAAAGCACTAATATCCAATCCAAACACAGAAATATAAAGAGAAATAAATAATGAAAAAAATTAAAATAATCAGAAAGCAAGTAAATAGAGACATAGATTTATAGTGATTCGGCTAACTTCGGCCTACGTCCACTCCAAAGATTTTCCTTATTAGTTTATACTGATGATTACAGTTACAAATCCGTGAAATTCAAGAATAAAAATGGCAGAGTATAGCCTAGGAAGAAGATGAAGAGAAGCAGAATAAAGATCTTTTTTCTGAAGCCATGCCTGTTGTATTTATAGGGGAAGACGTGCACCAACCTCTTTGAAACTTCGACTATAGGACCTTCATATTCATATGGGCCCACCATAGGTGTCGCTAGGCCCAGAATCAACCAATGGAGGGATCGGTACCGATCCCTCCATTGGTTGATTCTGGGGCAGCAATCCCTATGGTGGCTTTTTCATGCTCATATATGATGGCTTTCCAAGTTTCATGTCATTTGGATCAAAGGAACTCAAGTTATTAAATGTTGAATGCAAGAATAAACTTGGTTTCTGACATATGCTTATCCCTCCTTGGTGGAATCACATATCCTTTCCTTCATATGCTACATTGACCCATCTTTCATAGGCTATGCCGACCCTTTGTCCATCCATCCATACTGATCCCTTATTTGAGAACTGAAGTGTGCTGATCCCTTCTAGCCTACAGTGCTAATCCCTCCTTTTTCCACTGAAGTATACCGATCCATACCATTTAAAGAAAGCCTACCGATCCTTTCATGACATAGCCTGCCTATCCATCTTATGCCGATCCCTCCTTCATAGGTCGAAATATGTCAATCCCTAATCCAACTAACCATGCTGATCCATACACCTTCACTTGTGCCGACCCCTTAAGCCTTACCATGCCATGCCGATCCATGGTGTTCCACCATGTCATGTCGATCCAAGCTATGCCTATCCCTGGACTTCCATTTGCTAAGCTATTGAAGTGCACCGATCCCTCCATAAGAGCCAACTCATGCTGATCCATCCTCTTCTGCAAAACGTGTCGATCCATGCCATTCAACTATGCCGATCCATCCTCTATGGGATGAAACATTCCGAACCCTCTCATCTGTTGAATCGTATTCCATAATTTGAACACTCTGCCTTGCATATCTATCAATTCCGTTCAATATCGACTCCATGTAGCCATCTGTTCCTTATTTCTGGGCCCTACAATCATCGCTCTGTACTCACCGGCCTTGATAATCATAAAGTCTGTTGGGTTAAATTCGCCTGTATACTGCCTTGGCAAAAGGCGGGTTAACAGTACTCAATTCCGAAGTCATAAGCAATTAAAAACTCTAACTACCTCTGTTCTCTTATATTTTAACTCCCTCTGAGGGAATAAATACCTCAGTGACTTATGATCTGTATACAACTTGAATCTCTCTCCCAAAAGGTATTGTCTTCATGAAAGGGATGCGGAAGATGATCTTAAGGCTATTTAACACTAGAGGGGGGGTGAATAGTGTTTTAAGAATTTCTTTAAAACTTATTTGATTTAAATTGATTTAACTAACTTAATGCAAATACACAATCACAGATCAAATCACAGAATCACAAACAGATGCAAATATAAATAAAAAGCAAGTAAAGGAAAGAACACACCCGGAATTTTATACTGGTTCGGTGTTACCCTACATCCAGTCCCGCACTACTCGTACGACTTTCTATTCAATAATAATCTAGATTACAATCCCTCGATTCCAAGGCAACGAGGTACACCCTCCAGATTCTCAGGTCTCTGGGTAGAACCACTTGATTCACAGGACACAAGTTCACCCGATCGATTTCCAAGGACACGATCACACCTTTATAACCCTACACAAGTTTCTTTGAGTACAAATGTATCTATAACTCTGATAAGCACTGAGATTCTTTGAAGAGAGTGGCAGAGAATCAAACTAGAGATATTCTGGTTTGATTCACTTAAGATTTCGGCAGAATATGGATAGGATGATTAGAAAATAAGATAAGAGAATAAAGAGGAGAGAAACTAATGAAAGTAGTTACTGGAAAACATCCATAACAGTCTCTATTTATAGAGAATGAATGGATGTGTCCATTCGAAGAGGTTTAAGCGAATAGACACTTCTTTTGAAAACAACCTTTGCTGTAACGGGAAGCATGTCGACATGACGAGTAAATAGGATGTCGACATGGTCTAGTAAAAAGTGATGATTTGCTTTACTTTGAAAATGATGATTTAAAACATATGCAACTTTATTCAAATGGACTCTATGTATTTGTAGAAGGTATTTAGAAGTAGAAATACTTATGAATGTATATATGTATATATACTAAAATATATTTAAAATCAAAGTAAATAAACTAAAGTAAATATAATATTAAAATAGATTTTGAGGCTAAAATATCAAGGACAATTTTGAAATCAAAATATAACAAAATGATAAATATGATTTTGAGGCTAAAACATTTTTGGAAATGTGAACGAAGGTTTTTCTTTTGAAAAGGAATATTTGAAAATCATTTTATAAAACAAGAGATAATTTTGAAAATCATTTTGAATCAAAATTAGTGGATAACAAAATAGGGCTACTATCCGTTCCACTAGATATTTCGTGAGTTCCATCTCACTAGGGTTCCATCCCTTTAACAAGAACGAAGTGGATTCCATTCCACGAGTAAATTGGATAAAAAAAAATGATAGTGCTTTCAAGGAGTTTTAACAAATATCTAACCTAACTATATTATTTGTCTTGAACTCTTGAATATCTTGAATCTCATGAGTCTTCAATCTTGAACTCTTGATCTTTGTCTTCATCAATTTTGTCTTCTTTACTATACAGTCTTCTTTTGTTGATACCTGCATATAGATTTCCTGCACATATATATTTTATAACACTTCTATAGTTGTTGTCATCAAAACCACTATCCTATGGACTAACATTCTCCCCCTTTTTGATGATGACAACCTTTGTTTATAAAATATTTATATTCTCCTTATAACTCCCCCTAAATCTAATAACTCCCCCTTAATCTATGCCTAACTAACCTATTTTATACTTCTCCCCCTTTGTCATCAACAAAAAATATGACACTAACTCCCCCTAAATCTATGATATTAATGATAGTGTTATCATTAATAATACTAAAACTAGATATAACAATGCTAAATATTGTATACTCAGAATGATATATATGAGTAATATAAGAATGAGAATAATAAGTGTAACCACAGATTATTTTATTCATTTCAATATTACTATATACATGACTATTTAAACTTATAAACACATAAATAACTAAAACAAGAAAATAAACAACTCAACGGTTGTTTTTGATGATGGGAGACTTGTGGACAGGACAATTTGGGTAATGTAAACAGAAGTTTCCATGTTGTTCCACAATGTTCCCATAAGTATGGAGTTTTGGAAAGGGCCTTGTGAAGGAGAAGGGAAAGAAACCGGTGAAATTTGATTAGGATTGGATGTGGAAGCCATGGATTTGATGTTTCCAGAAAGTAGAATGAAGAAATAATGATTGGAGGGAAGAGAAACTCGGAATGGGTGAGTTAAATAACCACCCATTCAAAAATTAGAGGGAAAAACGAATTGTCATTTTTACCGTTTCATGTCGACATGACGCATGAATACTATGTCGACATGGTGTTGTAAAATGCTATGGTTAAGAAATCATTCATATATACCCTATGTATACTACTATACTATATACTATATTTCAGAAAGAGAACATATACCTAATTCTCTTCTTAACTTGGTGAAGACAGGTTCTCCTAAAGGTTTGGTTAAAATATCAGCTATTTGATTTTCAGAATTAACGAAATCAAGAGAAATTTTCTCTTTATTTACGTTATCTCTTAGAAAATGGTGTCTAATGTCAATATGTTTAGTTCGGGCATGGAGAGTTGGGTTTTCGGACAAACTAATGGCACTAGTGTTATCACAGAAAATTGGAGATTTCGTGATAGATATACCAAAATCATTCAAGGTTTGTTGCATATACAAAACTTGAGAACAAGCTAAAGCAGCAGAAACATACTCTGCTTCAGTTGTTGATAGGGAAACAGTATTCTGCTTTTTACTGAACCAGGAAATTAAGGAATGACCTAGAAAGTGACAAGTTCCACTTGTACTCTTTCGGTCTGACTTACACCCAGCATAGTCAGCATCATAGTAGGAAACTAATTCAAATGAATCATTCTTAGGGTAGAACAATCCATAATCAAAGGTGTGTTTAACATATCGAATGATACGTTTCACAGCTTTTAGATGAGTTTCCTTGGGTTGAGATTGATATCTTGCACATAGACAGACACTGTTCATGATATCTGGTCTACTAGCAGTTATATAGAGAAGTGATCCAATCATTCCTCTATACAAGGTTTGATCTACGTCTTTGGATAGATCATCCTTACTTAACGCTATATTGGTTGCCATGGGAGTTGGTTTTCCACTCACATTAGTCAAGCCAAACTTACTAACTAACTCTCTCGCATACTTCTCTTGACTGATAAAGATACCATTATCTAATTGTTTGATTTGTAATCCTAGGAAAAAGTTAAGTTCACCCATATGACTCATCTCAAACTCTTTAGTCATAATGTCAGAAAATTCTTTGTTCATGTCAGAATTGGTTGATCCAAAAATAATATCATCTACGTACACTTGTACAAGTTGAATATCATTTTTGTTTCTTTTAATAAAAAGTGTGTTATCTACTTTACCTATTTCAAAATCAGATTGCAAAAGATAAGAACTAAGTCTATCATACTAAGCTCTAGGAGCTTGTTTTAGACCATACAGGGCTTTCTTTAATTTAAAAACATGATTTGGAAATTTTGTATCTTCAAAGAGAGGAGGTTGTTCAACATAAACTTCCTCTTTTACAAAACCATTTAGAAAGGCACTCTTGACATCCATTTGAAAAAGTTTGAAATTATTGAAATTAGCGAAAGCAAGCAGAATTCTAATAGCTTCTAATCTTGATACGGGTGCAAAGGTTTCGTCATAATCTATACCTTCTTCTTGACAATAACCTTGTGCAACGAGTCGAGCCTTATTTCTAACGACCTCACCTAATTCATTTAATTTATTTTTATATACCCATTTAGTGCCTATAATGGATTTATCCTCAGGTCTAGGAACAAGTTCCCAAACATCATTTCTGGTGAATTGATTCAATTCTTCTTGCATAGCAAGAATCCATGAATCATCAGTTGATGCTTCCTTTGGATTTTTAGGTTCTATTGAGGATATAAAAGCAACATGACTCATACTGTTTAATTGATTCCTAGTTTTAACAACAGATTGCATATCTCCTAGAATATTTTCTACAGGGTGATCTTTTAAAAGCCTAATCTTTTTATTTGGATGAAAAGTTTCATTTGTAGCATCTACAGATTCATGATTAGAAATAACTAAGTCATCCTCATCATTAGTCTGATCAACTTCTTTGAAATTTTCATCAAAGGAAACATGTAAAGTTTCTTCAATAGTGTTTGTTCTTAGATTAAAAACTCTATAAGCTTTACTCCTGTTAGAATATCCGATAAAGATTCCTTTGTCGGATTTAGGATCAAACTTATCTAAATTATCTTTTGTATTTAAAATAAAACATTTACTTCCAAAAATTCTGAAATAAGATACCTTAGGTTTCTTATTGAAAAGAAGTTCATAAGGTGTTTTATTGGTTAGAGGTCTAATTAGAATCCTATTCAAAATATAACAGGCTGTTGCAACTGCTTCAGCCCAAAAATGTTTTGGTAATTTACTATCAGAAAGTAGAGTTCTAGCACACTCTTGAATCGTCCTATTCTTACGCTCAACTACTCCGTTTTGTTGTGGAGTTCTTGGAAACGAAAAATTTAGAGTAATTCCCTTCTGATTACAGAATTCCTCAAACTTCTCATTTTCAAATTCACCACCGTGATCACTACGAATAGTGATGATCTTGGAAGAAAGTTGGTTTTGAACTCTTTTTGAAAAACTTTTAAAATAATCAAAAGTATCACTTTTATGTTTCAGAAAGATTGTCCATGTATATCTGGAATAATCATCCACAATTACAAAGACATATTTACTATGGTTGATTGATTGAATCTGAGATGGACCAAATAAATCTAGGTGAAGTAACTCAAGAGGTTTTGAAGTAGAGATCATATCTTTAAGTTTAAAGGAACTTTTTCTAAGTTTTCCTAATTGACATGCATCACATATACTATCTACTTTAAATTGCATCTTAGGGAGGCCTCTTACTAGATCAAGTTTGGATAGTCTAGATAAGAGTTTAAAATTCAAATGTCCAAATCTCTTATGCCAAGTCCAAGGGTCACTTGTATTGGCCAAAAGACATAGATTATTATTTGAAATTTTCATACTAAGAATATAGATATTCTTTTTCCTATCTCCCTCAAAGATAATATTAGATTTATTATCTTCGATGTGACACTTGTCCTTTTCAAATTCAATCCTATATCCTTTATCACATAACTGACTAATACTAAGTAGATTATGTTGTAGATTTTTAACTAACAAAACATTTGAAATAATAGGAGTTTCAGAATTACCTACATTGCCGATGCCAACCACATAACCTTTTGAATTATCCCCAAAATTAACCAATCCTCCATCCTTGTAAATAATGTCATTGAGTATCTCTGGATTTCCTGTCATATGTCTTGAACATCCACTATCAAGTATCCACTTGTTTTTTCTTATTTGCACAGCTTGTCCATTGTGAATAGATTCATTTGTCGCCATGAAGCAAGATTCCTGCACAGTGAGCAACTTTTGTAGACTACCTGATTCTATATAACTATCATGCATCAATTTATGAGACCACAATGATTTGATCATTAAAGAAATATTTTTAGGAAACATTTCAAACTTAGCCATGAACTTTTCAAAAATCAGATTATGAATACTTTGAAAAACTTGCTCTGATACCAAATGAAAGGGACGCGGAAGATGATCTTAAGGCTATTTAACACTAGAGGGGGGGTGAATAGTGTTTTAAGAATTTCTTTAAAACTTCTTTGATTTAAATTGATTTAACTAACTTAATGCAAATACACAATCACAGATCAAATCACAGAATCACAAACAGATGCAAATATAAATAAAAAGCAAGTAAAGGAAAGAACACACCAGGAATTTTATACTGGTTCGGTGTTACCCTACATCCAGTCCCGCACAACTCGTACAGCTTTCTATTCAATAATAATCTAGATTACAATCCCTCGATTCCAAGGCAACGAGGTACACCCTCCAGATTCTCAGGTCTCTGGGTAGAACCACTTGATTCACAGGACACAAGTTCACCCGATCGATTTCCAAGGACACGATCACACCTTTATAACCCTACACAAGTTTCTTTGAGTACAAATGTATCTATAACTCTGATAAGCACTGAGATTCTTTGAAGAGAGTGGCAGAGAATCAAACTAGAGATATTCTGGTTTGATTCACTTAAGATTTCGGCAGAATATGGATAGGATGATTAGAAAATAAGATAAGAGAATAAAGAGGAGAGAAACTAATGAAAGTAGTTACTGGAAAACGTCCATAACAGTCTCTATTTATAGAGAATGAATGGATGTGTCCATTCGAAGAGGTTTAAGCGAATAGACACTTCTTTTGAAAACAACCTTTGCTGTAACGGGAAGCATGTCGACATGACGAGTAAATAGGATGTCGACATGGTCTAGTAAAAAGTGATGATTTGCTTTACTTTGAAAATGATGATTTAAAACATATGCAACTTTATTCAAATGGACTCTATGTATTTGTAGAAGGTATTTAGAAGTAGAAATACTTATGAATGTATATATGTATATATACTAAAATATATTTAAAATCAAAGTAAATAAACTAAAGTAAATATAATATTAAAATAGATTTTGAGGCTAAAATATCAAGGACAATTTTGAAATCAAAATATAACAAAATGATAAATATGATTTTGAGGCTAAAACATTTTTGGAAATGTGAACGAAGGTTTTTCTTTTGAAAAGGAATATTTGAAAATCATTTTATAAAACAAGAGATAATTTTGAAAATCATTTTGAATCAAAATTAGTGGATAACAAAATAGGGCTACTATCCGTTCCACTAGATATTTCGTGAGTTCCATCTCACTAGGGTTCCATCCCTTTAACAAGAACGAAGTGGATTCCATTCCATGAGTAAATTGGATAAAAAAGAATGATAGTGCTTTCAAGGAGTTTTAACAAATATCTAACCTAACTATATTATTTGTCTTGAACTCTTGAATATCTTGAATCTCATGAGTCTTCAATCTTGAACTCTTGATCTTTGTCTTCATCAATTTTGTCTTCTTTACTGTACAGTCTTCTTTTGTTGATACCTGCATATAGATTTCCTGCACATATATATTTTATAACACTTCTATAGTTGTTGTCATCAAAACCACTATCCTATGGACTAACACTTCATACCTTCAATGCAAAAATTACTGCCGCTTATTCCAAATCATGAATTTGATATCTAACTGAATGCGGTCTGAGCTGTAGAGAAGCATAGGCAATCACTTTACCTCTTTGCATTAACACAACTCCTAACCTTGTTCCACATGCATATGTGTACACTATTATGTCTTCAATCCCCTCTGGAACAACTAACACAGGTGCATTTGTCAATAAGTGTTTTAATTTCTGGAATGCCTCCTCATACTTATCAGTCCAGACAAACTTCACATCTTTCCCCGTTAACTTAATCAACGGTGCCACTATTTATGAAAAATCCTTAATAAATCTCCGATAATAACTAGCTAATCCAATAAACTATCTTTACTTTGTATATTCCCTTCTGTGCGTAACGTCAATTTAATCCTACTTTTGAAAAGCCCTACACACTGGAATTTTGGACTTATTTTAGCTAGGGGCTAATAGCTAAAGTATAGGGTGCGACCCTACACCAGTCCCATTTGGTTTTCTAATATTTGAGTTATAAATTTAGGGTTAACTACCCTATTCATGTTTCATTTCCTTCCTTAGGGTTAACTACCCTATTAAAACTTTATTTCCTTATAAGTAATCTTTACAAATGATTTACCCCTGAAATCATACCTTTATAAAACAAGGAAATCATATACTTTGCTTTACTTAAAACACTTATGCCATGATATATATAATTTTACACAAAACCATGTTGATGAAATCTAATCAATGGGATTATCTATCCCTCCAAAGGAAGTTAAAAACCCTTTTAACTTAAAAGATTTTAGGCCATGAAGCTAAGGTAAACCCTTCGAAACCTTTTTTTAAAAACTTTAAATAATCCCTCTTGAATCCATTGAAAGTACCCCTTTCAAAATAAGTTATCTACTATGCCTTGAAAAACTAGGCTGAAAGGCCAAAACATACCTTTCAAAACCTTTGAAAATAGACCTTTCGAAGTCATTAATTTAAACCTTAAACATCCTCTTTCGAAACTCTTAAACTTGTCTTTCGAAAGCACTGGAAACCCTCCATTCAAATACTCATAGTAACGCTTTCGAAAACATTAGGAATCTCCCCTTCGAAACCCATATTATATACCGTTCGAAAACATTGCAAATTTTCGCTCAAAATATACCTTTCGAAAGTATTAGGTTCAAACAAAAGTTTGTGGAAACATTGCATCAAAACTAATTAAAACCCTTCCTTTTGAAACCTTTGGGTTTAACCTTTAATATAGCTAAGGGTCGTAAAGAACTGGGGCAAAAGCATTGGTCCTAAGTAATAGAAAGAGGATGGTTTCGAAACCAACCCTTTCGAAAGCTTTGAGAAGCGGATTTAAAGTAAAAGGCGAAAGCACCCTTTCGAAACTATTGTTTTAAAGGTAGAATGCAGCTGCTAGGTTTCAAATATGTTCAAGCTATCCTTTCGAAAGCTTGTTTTAAAACAAAAGGCGGCAACCCATTAGAAAGCCCTTTATATATACACAGAAGCAAGTTGGTTAAGTCAAAAGCTTGGTTTCGACATTGCACCTTTCGCCTTCAATTCACTACGTATCAACTGTTTGATACCATGTGCATCGGTTTCGACTTGGTCATGGGCGAAGGTATGACCTTGAAAGCTTGCAGATGGAAGTGGTGAAGTAGTAAACCTTAATCAAATTGTTTTATAGCCTTTTAAAGTAATTGCTTTTCAACTAACATGCCTTATTTGTTAAAACACAATTGGTTGCCCATTACTTTTCAAATTTATCTTTTCTGAAAGTGCTGCTGAATTCAGAATTTAACAATTAAAACATGTAACAGAGAAGCCCTTCCCTTTAATAAAACATATAAAACATTTAAGTCCCATACCTTAAGTAATTTTATATCGATAGTAAAATACTTAGGAAAATTCCCCAAAATTTCCATAATTCACTTTTAATATGTTCTATAACATATTTAAAATTTCGGACCCAAAAGCATTGTATAATAGCCGTAATTAATTTAAACCCAATATTAGCTATTTTCTTCTATAGGAAATTCATAATAAATCCACAATTGCTTAGGAAATTATGAAACTTGAAACCCACTTCATAAATAATGTTTTCAACCATATATCAAAAACACAAGTCATTTGGATGTCATTTAATAGGTTCTTCAAATAAAAACTTATCATAGAATCTATATGAAGCAACATAAATCATTAACAAGTGTGTATATATATATATATCTATTTGAACAATCATATCATGGCATATTACTTGCAAAATAAACTCAGAACTTAACTAGAAACCGAAATCAATTAAAATGAGATGTAAATCTATTATTTACCTTATCTTGGGTTTAAGAAGGTTGAGATTTGCTCATTGATGGTTTGTTTAAGCTTCCTTCTTGAATCCTCGCTTATCTTCCTTTTGATTTCCCTTAATGATGGCCGGCCAAGCTTTAAATGTTTTAATTTTTGTTTGAAATTTTTCAAAATGAGTAAGGAGTGAAAGTAAGAAGGGTTTAGGGTATAAGAACATAGTTTATTCATATTCTGCCATTGGCATATTCCTCCTAATTACTCCATTTTAATTCTCTTTGGCTTATAGAATAATTAAGGCACGACTACCTTATGATTATACAAATCCCAATCCCTTAATCATCTACATTATTTCATTTAATTTATCTAATTAAATGACCTAAATAATGTCAATCATAATTAGGGTCATTACATTCGAACTCTTTCCAATACTCACATATTCGATCAAATCGAATCAGTTTTATTTTCTATTGCATGTTATTTTATTTACTTCCATTTTATACCTATGAGCTTACCATAGACATACTACATATTTATCAAATACACATGTTCATGTTTGTGATAACTGGTCGGTCAATATAAAAAAGTACGTGGAACCATTTTGGTATTAATAGACTTGCGATTACATACATCTATATGTATCGATCCGAAAAATTCATCAACTCTTATCATCCTCCCACTGAATAGGTGCTTTGCCCTTAATTGTTTGAGATATAATTAACTGGTACTTATGATTCATAACCATATAATTAAATTATTTCTCAAAACTATGGTTTAGTATATAATTTCAAATTGCAAATAAATTTAGATACTCATGTGTTTTTCAATGCATTACAAATATCACTCTTCTAGTTTAATTCTATAATAAATATTCATAATTTCATATTGAAATAAAGATATGTTTTTTTAGTCAACACTGAAAAACAGTTATTATTTCATACATAATGTTTGGTAATTTTTAAGAAATAATTTTCGTAACTTGATGCAACCAATAAGCGTTATATGGCATGCTCCTACTATTTCCGCCAATACTATAATAGCGTATGAAATACAAGGCACTATTTAACCACTTAATATAGGCTATTTATTTCATTTTCTACAACAGGTTTATAGTCAAGAATTTTTCAGACCTAATATCTTAAATTCAAAGAAATAAATGTCATAGAAAACAATCTTATACGTGAAAATACTTTTGGAATAGAAATCATATTTCCCATTCTAATGTTGAGTACATATTGTTATTTTACCATTCTTTTATCCGAATTTCTTTATGAAGCAGAAATGATCATTCACTCTCTTCATCCCAATTGTACCTTTGGTTACATCCACTCTTATACATTCGATTTCCTTTGAAATTTCCTTTCTAAATGATCGAACCATTCAAAGGAAATCATTACTATAATATCATAACAAACTATTTACAAAAATGCATTTGATCATCCTTAACTTTTAATGACATCAAATAAGTTGGATTTTACGTAAACTGATCAAACTGACGTTTTAATGATCAAATTCTTAGACCTATCTTGTAACCTTTGGTCCAGTGTTACATTTAACACAACATGATCATTATTGTAATCAATCATATAAATACACAACCTCACACTACAATTTATTTGCTTATTTCAATAAACTAATTTCAACGAGATTTCGCACATAATGAATTGTGACCCTTCACCATATAACATTTATAAGCGATCATATATGGATAAATATCCATATTCTTGCATTGCTTTTCGAGTTCCAAACTCATTAAAACAACACATAGTCTCGGACAAGTAAACTCGTAAGTGACCAAGTTACAAATGTATTTAGTGATTGTATAATTAGGCACTTGCATGGGTCAACATGCAAAAATTTATTGGTTAGTATATTTTATATTTCTATTTGTCAATACTAATTCAATTAATCTGTATATTTTAACCATTAAACATTTTATCTATTATATTAATTGCACAAGTTTATCAATGTAGATTATTATAACATTATATAGCAGATGTTCTTACAATAAGCAAGGTTAAATGTTACCGTTTCATTTTTCTAATAAAGCTCCTACTGGTCTTTTATGTTTCTTCAAACCCTAAGACGAAACATAGAAGTCTTTCGACTTCACTAGTGGGCGTAGGACTCATCTGTCTTGGGATTCTGACCTTGATTTTGCTCAATAAGTCATTGCCCTACAAATGATGGATAACTCCTTACTGGTTCTATCATATACATCTCCTAACCCATGGTCCCTTGTCCTAATCTCATTTTGAAATTGAGTTTGCTTAATAAATTGAAAGAGATGATCCACTCATACCTAATATTTTGCGATGACCTAAGTATAGTATATGTACCTTGAGGAAAGCTCAACAAATACGTGTAGTTGTTTTATTTCCTCTATTCAATATATTAATAGTACTACACCTAACATCACTAGTTAAGGAAAGCTCAACAAATATAAAGTATGCAAGTAATCTATTAATATATAAATGATAATGGACAACTTTATATTGAAGATTCACAATCTTCAATATATTATATCGAGTGATATTGACTTATGGAATAATGTATTTTTTATAAAGCTCAACTGTCAGACACGTCCGAAATCATGATATACATACTAAACATATGTATTTATTCCTTAAGTCTATTTAGGGTTTCTTTAATGTTCCAATTTTAGTTTATACATTTATATTATATAGGTTTTATTATTATATAACTTTAATGCTTTATTTAACTTATATAATATTTTATGTATAACATTATATTAATTAAATCTTATTTAGTTAATTTAATTAAATAACACTTTAACTAATTATTATATTATTAAATTATAACATATTATATTGAATATATATACTATAACCTTTATAGTAACACACATATATCTTATATATATGTATGTGTCTTAATTTATTAATTAACTTTTAATTAATTAATTTAATTAAATTTTATTGACTTCAAAAATTCTTTTATACATACATGTATACTCATATCGTCTTTAATAATTCAAGTCAATATAACATATATATGACATGTATATATTATACATGTACATATATCTAATTAATTAACTTACTTAATTAATTCATTAATTCATTAATCTTATTAATAAATAATATTTTTGAAATTACTTAACAATTTTAAACATTTTGAAAAATTATATTATAACTTTTATAATGTGTGTTTGATTTTAAATTTAATTTTTAAATTTTTTTTTTAAATTTCAAAATAATTTGAAAATCTGCTTTGTAACATTTATATTATTGTTCTTATTTTAAATTTAAATTTTAAATTTAAAACTTTTATTTTCTATTTTGAAACAATTTTGATGTTAGCAAAAGGTTTAATTCAAATTGGGCATTTTCTATTAGGGACAACCATTGGGTCACATAATTATTCGAGCCATGTTGGTAGCTAGGTAGGACAGGGTAATTGATTACTAACAATCCAACCTAGACACTAACTTTCTTAGACACCCTATTAACTAGGTTGTAATCTTAATTAGTTAGGACTAATATGACTAATTTAGACTGCATAGGCTATTGGGTTCCGATACCATTGTTGGAACTGATTAAGCCGACAGAAGAAGAAATGGGTAAATTTCAAAAAAATTCCGTTATTAGATCTTTAATGGGCATATGTAGTTTAAATTTAGTGAATATTAGGCTCAGGTCCCTAATATGTTTCAAAATACACAAAAACCCAGTAAAAAAAAGTATGTAAATTAGGTCCATAGAATTAAGTTACTAAGTAATTGCATATAGTTATGCAATTATTCACTGAATAATTGCAGATATTTATTCAATTATATCCAAAAGTTGCATAAATTTATGCAATTTTTTCGGTGAATAATTGCAGAAATTTCTGCAATTTTTTTGGTGAATAATTGTGGAATTTTTCGCAAATTTTTGCAAAATTACGGAAATTTCCGCAATTTTTTGGTGAATAATTGCGGAAATTTTCGCAAATTTTTGAAAAAATTGCGGAAATTTACGCAATTTTTCAGTGAATAATTGTGGAAATGTCTACAATTTTTTGATATAATTGCATAAATGTCTGCAATTATTTAATGAATAATTGCATAAGTGTATACCATTATTCGGTAACTTAATTCTAGGGACCTAATTTACAAACTTTTTTTTACTGGGGTTTTTGTGTATTTTGAAACTTATTAGGGACCCGTGCCAAACTGTCCCTTAAATTTATTTAGAACTTCTCTAAATTTTATTATTAATAAAATCAATATTATATTAAATATAATTGTATTACTTTAAATACGTGCATTATATACACATGTGTGTGCGCGCACACGTGCAACATAATAATGTGTACATGATTAGACATGCCCATGTATAGATGTTTGGATTTACACCGCAATAGACATATTAGCCCCTCTTGTAATCGATTCACTGTGTAAATGTGTGTGTATACACCAAAATATTATATAAGTAAATATATAATATAAATATAAATATATATTTACATATATTAAATATTAATTATAAACAATTTATATATAAAACATTTATAAAGCTAATATATATATATATATATATATATATATATATGTATATATATATTTGTAAATATGTATACATAAAATACTTAAATCATTAAATTAGTCAAATATTAATTTAAAAACCATTTAACATACACACACACACATATATATATATATATATCTGTGTGTATCATATAATATAATATGAAAACCGAAAATAATTTTTTAAAGTAATATTTTATTTTATTTTTAATTAATTTATACAATACATATGAATATATATAATTAGATATAAATGTGTGTGTGTATTAATATGAACACAAATTTTGTTTAAATTATGCTTCTATAAATTTTTGCTCTTGGCCATATAATTATTTATTTATTTCTTTTTCGATTTTGAATTCAAATAAATTTTAAAACTAAAAAGCCATGTAAAATTATATAAAAATTATTTTTGAATGTTTTATGTATAACACATGTTATGTAATATTTTTATGTAAAATTTTATTATTTATAACACACACATGCAAAGGTATTTCAAATTATGCATAATCGCCCTCTCTTTCTCGCGTTCATTCTTCCCATCCTCGTCGTCGCTTCCTTCACCTTCCTTCCCACCCTCCGCTTCATGGCTATCGTGAGCAACTCAAAACCTTTATCCACAACTATATCTGGGTATGCCTTCAATGTCTCATCTCATTCGCCCAAACTAGTTTCGACCATGTCTTAGAACGTTACTTCGCCCTTTGACACTCCCACTACCGATTCCTCTCTTTTTAAGTGAATTCTGCAGCCCTAGTTACTCTATTCTGAATGAGTCTTCACCTAATGCTTTCAAACTGCTTGAATCCTCCTTGAAAGACTATGATCCGAGTCCTATTCTTCTCTCTGGTATGCCTGCTACCGCTGCTGTGTTTGGGGTAAGTCCTCTTTCACCTTTGTTGGGAGCTATAAATTTATCGGTCCAATGGGCAAATACTCGTAATGGCAGTAAAGATTGGCTTTGGGTAGCACAGTTGTAGATGTTGGTGTAAATGAAAATAAAAGGCTTGAACTCTTGTGTAGAAATTTAAGCACACAAGGTGCTTGTGTTTTTGACAGGATGAATACTAGTGCAACTAGTTCAAAAAAACCAAATTCATGTGATGTTAATGCAACCATCTTGCCTGATAAAGTATTAGGATCATCTCTGATGACTGTTTCCAAGTGGTCATCAATCGTTTGTATGATGCTGAGGAACGTGGGTGAATACGTTCCACGTTCCTTTGAAATTGAGGAGATGGACGGTGCTATGGTACCCCCAATGGAAATCTTGGAAGCAAGGGCAACTTTTTGGTTGGAGTATCTTGTGGGGTTTTTTCTAAACTCTAATCCTCCCTAGCAAACAGTCCGCGATCATTGTCATCAATGTTGGAATATTAGGGGTAAACTTCAAGTGCATTTTGATAATAGCTTGTTCTTTTTCAAGTTTTCTAGAAAGGAAGAAAGGCTTCGTGTGGATTCCTCAAAAATATTTAATTTGGTTTAAATATTCTGTGATATGATTGTTGATATCGTGATGATTTATATTGGATAATCTTGTTGGATTGAATTTCCCAGTAAAATGAGATGCTAATAGATCAAAGGTGAGTTAATCTCACTCAGTTGAATTTAAATTTAAATGGTTAAATTTAAATAATTGTATGGAATCCAATTTCCAATAAGTGATCTCGGACTTGATTGTATAACCCACTTTGTTGGCTAGTATGCTGGAATTTAATAATGTAACAATTTCAGCTATTTCATATTTATTTGAAAACCCTAGACCCTATTATAATACAATCGAATACCATTTAATTTATAGATAAATGTCTAGAGGTCCCTTCTTTTTATTTCGGCTGTGTGGGCGGTTGCTAGCTACAACCGCGGGGTTTCTTATGCGGGAATTATCCAGTAAGGGATGTTCCGGCCTTGTGTTGCAGGGGAGCGGGCGTACTCCTCGGTACGTTGATCTAGGCCACGTACTGTGACGGGCGGTACCCCAGTAGCCCTGCCATTGTATGGAATCCAATTTCCAATAAGTGCCATCGGTCTTGATTGTATAACCCACTTTGTTGGCTAGTATGCTGGAATTTAATAATGTAACAATTTCAGCTATTTCATATTTATTTGAAAACCCTAGACCCTATTATAATATAACTGGATTTCCTATCAAATGTTTTGGTTATCGTAAGGTAAAAACTTTTCCGTGTTTATGTGCGGGAAGTCTTACGAGATACCTTTTCATTCAAAGGTTTTTCAAAAGTTAAACAATTTTAAACCGTTTACTCACACCAGACCCATGTCTGACCCAAGTGTTTATTTTCTGTTTTATTAAACTCTTGGGTACTCATATTATATATGAGTAGTCAAGTGATTCAGGTTAGCTTGACGAATTCTGGAGGAGATTTGGAGCAGGAGGCTTCACCGTGTAGATATATTATGATTCCGCTGTGTATATGTTGTGTCTGTATCTGTGATACTTGAGTTGTATGAATTAGACAGATGTTTATAACTGTCTAATATGTGTTGTATAAGTTGTGTACTCTGATGTAATATGATACTATGCAATATTTTATGTGATATATTATATTTTATTCGTTCCGCTGTGAGATTCTGATGTGTTGTTCTTTCTTCTTTTCTATCTTTTCTTTTTCTATCCCTTTCTTTCTTAATTAACGATGCGACTTTCTGTGGAGAAAAAGTCGGATTGTTACAGACGAATCCCTCTATTATTGCTGGTCAATCCTTCATCATTATTCCGTGGAGTCCGACGGTGGACAATGCTAAAGAACATATTCTCTCTATTCAGGTTTGGGCTCATTTCTCTCATATTCCTTCTGTGTTGCGGCCTATGATAGGGTATAATTGGTAGCAGTGTTGTTGGTAAACTCAGGTGTTTCGATGCAAATACTATTGCTCGAAACAAGCTTGTGTATGCGAAGGCTATCATTGAAGTTACTCCAGATAAGCCTCTCCCCCCTAAGATATCTGTTCTAATTGCTCACGGCCATATTTCAGTTGTCGATGTTTAATATATAGTTTGAAACTAAAAATTTGTTCGTCTTGTCACATATTTGGTCACCTTATCGATGTCTGTTGTCTGCAATCTGATGACCCGCCTATTCCACTTTATCTTAGGACCCGTTTTCCTCATCCTATCATGAAGTCGGTTCCGAAAGTTTTCCCTGCTATTGCGCTTTCATATCCTATAATCATGCCTTCAACCATTGATGTTCCCTCTGTTAATGTTATTGATGTTCGCTTTGTTGATGCTGTTGTGCTTTCGCCACCTGAGATCATGTCTTCTATCATTGATGTTCGCTCTATTGATGTTGAGGACAGCTCTGCGGGTATTCTGGATTTGGCTTCCTTCGTGGATGACTTCTTTTGGGGCTCGTCTGAGCAAGCTTGGATTCATGAGCCTTCCGAGATGTGATTTGACCCTAAGGGTGGTAGGTTCTACAAGTATATTGACGGAGATGACGAAGAAATGTGGCTATATTACCATGTTGAGGGTGAAGGCTTTGTTCTCTCGGTTTTAGGTCAGTTTGGTGATCAGAACCGTTCTGTTATCTCGGATACCTGTTAGGATGGGAAATACCTTTATGGCTCTACTTATGTGGATTTTGTTCCTACATTCGCTTCTCTTTTTTGGGTATTTTCATGTTATTAGGCCTGAATCTTCTGATGAGGGGAGTGGATCCTCCTCCTTGAAGGGATAGTAGTTTAGGTTTTTGTTGGTTAGTAGTTTAGCACTTTCGCTTGAATAGTTTTTTACTTTGAATTCTTTCACTCGACCCAACTATAGTCATTCTATGGGCGTCGTGCCACAATTTAACTATACTTAAAGTGGATTTTCCATATTGAAGATCAACAGTATTCTCAAGTCAAGAGAATTGTGTAATTTTATCACATCGAATTTTTTTTGTTTTACCTTAGTTATATTAACCAATATAAAATTATCGAGTGAATCATTCCATATTTGTCCAATAACTATCAGTACTTAACCCCTTGGTGCTCCAGCAATCATAAGTAACACACTGCTCAACATTTGGTGAGCTTTACTTACTCTAGTCTCAACAGATGTATCGATATCCCATCTCGATATCTCTTGACGAGGAATAGTTAAAACGGTATGTTTAATTTCATTACGATAAAGTACTCATGGTTATAACACTTTGTAACCACCATCATAAAACATACCATTTATGGATTTCTATTATTACACTTTTAATTAATATAATTAATTAATATAACACATTATATCAAGTATATAATAGAAAGAAAACACCTTTTATTTCAAACAAGATTGGTTATCAAGGTAGATATATGTAATAAATTACATAATTACCCCTAGGGCTTACCTCTAACTCTATCAGATATGAGTGAGTTATGTCTTAAAGGAATAATGACCAAGCATCCCTTTAGTGGAATCAATGAAAGAGATAACAAACTTTTAGGTCTCATACATATTGATGCATGCGGCCTAATTCCTATAGTTACCAAAATTAATTCTTCTTACTTTGTATCCTTTACAAATGATTTCTCAAGACTAGGATATGTTTATCTTATAAAGAATAAATTCGATGTCTGTGAGAAATTCATTGATTATAAAAATGAGGTCGAAAGTCCGACGAACCATAAGATTAAAATATTTCAATATATGAGTATGTTGGACAAGAGCTCCAATAATACATAATAGAATTGTCTCTCAAGTTACTCCACCGTATACTTCACAACACAATAGTGTTTCAGAGTGGAGGAATTGAGCCTTATTAGGTATGGTTCATCCCATGATTAGTAAAGCTGAGTTACCTCTATCCTTCTGGGGATATGCACTAGAAATTGCAATACATATGTTGAATTTGATGCCTACTAAATCTGTGCCTAAAATCCCATATGAGATGTGGTATGGGAAGAAACCTCAACTCAAATATTATTTGAAGGCGCGAGGTTGTCCAACACATGTTAAGAATGTTGGTCCTAGTAAAATCGAGGTATGATCAGCATTGTGTAAATTTATAGGATATCCCAAGAACTTAATGGGATATATTTTGTACAATATTAAAGAACAAAAGGTTATTGTTTCTCGGCAATCTGTCTTTTTAGAAAAGGAATTTCTATCAAAAGAAATTAACAGCGAAGTTGTAGACTTAGATGAGATTTGAGAAATTAACATAGAAGCCAAACCAGTAAAAGAACCAAAGTAACCTATGTACGAAAGCACACAAACTATTAGAAAGTCTAATAGGGAATCGCGCCCACCAATGAGATACTGTAGTTTTATTGTGGACAACGAGAAGGAGGATTGCGTCTTATATGAAGACACTCTTTTCTCATTCCAACAAGCACTATAGAATAAAGACTTTGTACTTTGGCTTAGAGCTGTGAAATCTGTAATGGATTCCATGTATGAAAAGTGTTGACTTTGGCTAACATACCCGAAGGGATAAAACAGCGGTTGTAAATGGATTTTTAAGAAAAAACAAAATGCAGATGGAAAAGTGGAGACTTACAAAGTAAGTCTAGTTGCAAAAGGATTTCATTAAATTCAAGGTGTTGATTATGACGAAACCTTTTCACCTGTAGCAATGCTAAAGTCCATTAAGATAATTTTAGCCATTATTGCATTATATGACTATGAAATATGGATAATAAATGTAAAGACAACATTTCTAAATGGTTATTTAAAAGAAACCGTCTATATGTTATAACCAGAGCGTTTTGAGGTTAGTAGAGTGCAGACAAAGCTTGCAATTTGTTGAGATCCATTTATGGACTTAAACAAGCTTCAAGGAGTTGGAATAAGTGTTTTAATAGGGTAATCAAATAGTTTGGTTTTTATTAGAACGCAAAGGAAGTGTGTGTATGCCAAATGGAACCAGGAAGTGCTACATTTTCTTAGTTTTATACGTTGATGATATATAATATTGATTGCCAACGACATTTCATTACCGCAATTAGTGAAAGTTTCGATTTTCATGAATTTCTTTATGAAGGATTTGGGAGAAGCAACCTATAAACTAGGTATAAAGATCTATATAGATAGATCTGAGAGACTACTAGGACTGTTCCAATCTCCGTACATAGATAACATACTAAAAAGGTTCATAAAGGAGAATTCCAAAAACGAAATCGTTTCGATGCAATCTAGAGTCATCCTTTCTAAAAAGGACGCTCCTCAAACTAATCAGGAGAAAGAGCATATGAAAAGGATACCGTATGCATTAGCATTCGGTTTCACAATGTACGCCATGTTGTATAGTAGATCGAATGTGGCATATGCATTAGGATGCGTAAGCAAATACCAATCTAATCTCTGGGAAAAGCACTGGACTAGCATAAAATATATACCTAAGTATTTAAAAAATATTAAGAACTTATTCCTCATTTATGGAAATAGAGACCTCCTTATGAAGCAGTATACATGCCAACTTTCAAAGTCATATCGACGATAGTACGTTGATGTAAGGTCACGACTTTATTTTATATGGTGGGGCCATTAGTTGGAAAAGTTTCAAATAGGAAATAGTAGCCGATTCCATGATGGAGATACTGCCTTCAATGAAGTTGCTAAAGAAGCAACGTGGATGCAAAAGTTTATGAGTGAGCTAGGGATGATTCCCAACGCGAAGAATCCAATGGCATTGTATTGTGATAACAATGTAGCGATGTTGATCACAAAGGAGCCTAGAGCAGACAAGAAATCAACACACATTCTTCGAAAGTTCCAAGTAATAAGAGAATTCGTTGAGAAGAAAGAGGTCGTGGTTCAAAGATTAGATACAAAGGACAACACCGCAGATCCATTCACGAAGGGATTAGCTCGGTCAGATCTTGTTAAACTGATTGAAGGGATGAGTTTGAGATTTCATAATTGGCCCAAAGTGAAAGTGGAAGATTAATAGAGTTAGGGGACTTCCCTAGAGGCAATTCAGTAATTTATTGTAAATTATTAATTCTATAATTAAATCTCATTCAAAACAAAAGGTGTTTTTCTTTCTAATATACTTGTTATAATGTGTTATATTATTTATTTATTTAATTTAAATATATTTAACAGAAAATCCATAAATTGCATGTTTTGTGACAGTAGTTACAATGTGTTATTATAATGAGAAATTTATCACAATGAAAATGAACATATCATTTTTAAAGTTCCTAGTCAAGATGTATCAAGATTCAAGACTGAATATATGTACATCTGTTGAGACTAGAGTATGCATCGCTCTCCAAATGTTGGGCACTGTATTATCCATGGATGCTAGGGACACCAAGGGGTAGTTATGTATTGCTAGTTTTTGGATAACTATGGAATGACTCACTTGATAGTTTTCTATTGGTTAATATAACCAAGGACAAATAGAGTATCGAAGTGACAATAATACGCGGATCTCTCGGCTTGAGAATACTGTTGAACTTCAATGTGGACACTCCATTTCGATTATAGTTAAATCGTGGCACGACATCCATCGAACGACTATAGTTGGCACAAAGTTGAAGCATTGGAAGTAAAACACTATTCAATAGGGAATTTGTCTCATCAGTTATATGAGGTTAGTATCATGATCAATTGTAGTCAACTCAAAGTCCAAGTCTTTGGCCATAACAGTTCTATTAATAATAATTGCTATTATTGAACCAAGGACTTTGTGTTTGCACTACACAAGTTGAATGTGAATAATATTGGAATTTTGAGCAATACTGTGTCAACCCACCTCCTTAGCACACGCCATCAACACTTCCTCCTCATTATTTGCCCTCGATAATAGGCCATTTCTCTTATGGATGCTCAAAGAGAAGTAAGGAAGAAGAGAAAGAAGTGTGTGCTTGGAAATGTGAAGTGTAAGGGTGTATTTATAGTAAAACAAATGGAAAAATAACTTCCATCACTTCACCACCCACACATAACCCATGTGCTCCACCTCCTCCATCATTTTTCAAATCAAAGCCACCCCCCATGTGTTTCATCACTTCATTTCACTTCCAAGCCATGTGCATTGACTTAAGGATGCTTGTAGTAAGAAATGAAAAATATCATAGATATTTTGATTATATATGTATATACATATGTATATATGTTCATGTGTATGTTAGGGTATGCATATGTATATTATATATTTGCGCAAGACATATAAACAAGGTTGCAACAACTTTTGTTCGTTAAACTGTTGACAATCGGGAAACCGACTTACGGTCACATTTTCATTTATTTATTATATTACGTATAAATGTAAACAAAATTTTGAAAACTAATTTATCATCATTATTAATTAATTAAAATGATCTCATTTGAATTATAAAACCATGTAAATCAATATTAAACAATTGTTTACAAAAAGTGTTATTATATCGATAAAACGATACGAATTTTCTTATATTTTCAAATCAAACATATATCTTTATAAAACTGTTATAAATGATTTATTATTACTTCATAACTAATTAAAATGAATCATTATCTTTTAGGAACAATCATTGGAATAATTATAATAATGATTAAATCTCAATTTAAATTCATAAGTCAATTATCAAATATGATGCCATTATCGATGATGTCATAAATACATTTCATTTCCAAAATATAAAATAAATAATTTTATTTCATATTCTTGTTTAAACGGATAAATAAGTGTATGTATGTAGCTCCATGCGTGACTTTTGATAATTGTAAAGCTGTTTATTGATAAAACAGTTTTCGACCCTTTTATCGATATTTTTCCAAAGTATATATTTTCTTAAATACTTATTCAAAATAAGATTACCATCATTATTTATTATTTAAGACAACATAATCTATGTTGAAAAGCTTATATTTGAAGATTTTAAAAATAAATATAATTTATCAAAGTGATAAATTTGCGGGTTGTTATAAACTTCCTCCCTTAAAAGAATTTCGTCCTTGAAATTATAACGCAAAACCCAAAGCTGTTTGCCCAAAATATTTATTTTTAAACTTGCACCCGTATGATGTATATAGATCATCCGTACACAATATCTGATTTGATTTACTATTCGAATCCATAACTTTACTTCCAAACTAGTATTGATCCCCCGATCCTCTAGTGTAGACTCCGATCAGGCTTTCCGATCAGAATTTTAGTTTTCCTTGCATAGCTCTCAACTATGATAGAAAACTCAAGTATCCAACCACAAACCCTCATCAATGTTTGATGTCAAGAATCGAGTGATAAATCCATTTTCGGACCAGTGTAACCACCTCAAAGTCCTGCACTCGAATTTTAGATCAAAATTGTGTGATGAAATGATCAACGTATCTTATACGTACTTATTAATCTTCCTAAAATATTTTTTTATGAAAACATTTCATAAAATCCTAACTTTGATTCAAACTCTTTTATAAAGACATTTCTTTATAACATATTTATTCTCCTTTATTCTTAAAGGAAAACATCTCATTCCAGAAGATAAATAACTTTTCCACTAAAATTATAATAAACATCTTTTACTATATCACATTTCTTTTCTATAAACATATCTTAACAGTTTCTGAAAAAAGCAATTTTCAAAATAATTCGTTAAACTGATAAATTATCTTTTATTTATAAAATTATATGTAATGATCCTGAACTCGGCCTTCGAAAATCGGCACCCGTACTTCACTTGTACTCAAAATGCTGCAGATTCAAACGCCGAATCTGGTTCACCGGAGCTTATAACACCATTAAGTATAACAACACAGCGGAAATAAAGAAATAGATGATATAATATACAACTCCAATGAATACAATATCCAGAATGATATACAAATACGATATCAATATGATACAACAATATCAGAGATAAATAATGATACAGCGGAAATAACAGAAGAGATAACTCCAAATGATCTGAAAAAGAGTATGAGTCACCAACCCCAATATCAAGCTTGAAACTCCAACACGATGCTCCAAGATAAGCAACGTCAGTCCATGAACTCCAAGAACTGAACTAGCTCCAAATAATCTACTAAACCTGAGTATCTGAAAAACCCAATCTAGACTGCCCGTGTGGAAAATGGTGGGCACCCAGAGTTTAGGAAGGGAACAGTAAACTCCGAGTCAGTCGTGGGACTGGTGTGAGTAACAAAAATAGTTTATCTTTAAAACAAAGTAAAATTGAATTTCGCAATGCTTTTGGAAAATGAAACTACCATAAGAACTCCCGCCACACGCACAATGCAAATGCAGAATTGGAGGAGATTTCTTCTTATGATAGTCAAACATGCTTACTACACAAAATCATCCGATATTATTACTAGTGCATAGTGTAGGAAAACCTTTCGAAAGTATAATATTAATCTTAGCCAACATAGGCATTTCACACTATGCCTACTATAACTACCATCTAAACAGTGGGGCGCCACCATAAGTAAATGGCAGGTTCTACAACTAAATTCGTACAGGGTTCGTATTGGAAATTGGATTTCCAACAAATGGTCAGGCTAAGGAACTTCCTCCTGCCACATAGGTACGCCTCTAGCTGGACGTCCCGAGAACCAACCTGGCTCTCTGCCAACACAAGGCCGGGTTAACCCTGTAACTAGGTAACTCATGAATATGCCATCCCCCGGTCCTTTGGGACCTTTATCCGAGCGCTCGGTAACCAACATCACACATAATAAATAAAGTGTGTCCACATGAGTAAGTATCTGGGCTCCATACCATGATACCACCCTTTTCCAGAAGGAAATGACATACCTTAAAGGGCGCGACCCTCATAACCTTGCCGCATCATTCCTGTTTTGACCATTTCCGGGTTGTGAGGTCCGAATAGGTCTCGTCCACAAAGCTACGCTTTTTCACAAAGCCACGCTTTGATCACAAATGATCAATAAATGATCATCACACAGCAACACTCAGCATGCCACATTACCAAATTGGGAGTATATCGCTGATAACCTTCAACTACATAACCTCTGAGCTCGTACGTCTCAGAGAAGGGTGTTAAGCTAAGAGAATAAATTCTCCGCCACCAACAGAAATGTATTTGAAAGAAATCTGCTTTATATCTCAAAATGTAATGTCAGACATGTAACCATACAAGTCTGTTCCGGGTTCGAACAGAACCGGGAACTTCCGAAGAAGCCCTTGCAAATCCGGATAATTTCTAATCACGTCCGGACTTCCCATCACTTAGGGAATCTCTATAACGGAGCCATGATGCAGAGAAAATCGACAGGTAATCCTTTCGTTTTCAAAAATATCCGGTCTTCACCACCGGTCTTCAAATGCGATCCATATATGTCGTATCATTATTCGGAATGGGTTATATGACACAAAGGTCCTTTCC
Source organism: Allium fistulosum (assembly GCA_030737815.1). Classification (NCBI taxonomy): domain Eukaryota; kingdom Viridiplantae; phylum Streptophyta; class Magnoliopsida; order Asparagales; family Amaryllidaceae; genus Allium; species Allium fistulosum. The sequence continues at coordinate 533,827,757 of CM060901.1, read as the reverse complement.
CGGCTAAACCGAATAATGAGCGCAGTATTTAAAAACATATGGATATTGGGATTTCAGTTAAGTCACGACTTATTACCCAAAACTTCTCTTTCAAATGGTTTAAACAAATTACCATTTTAATCTTTTAAACAAAAGATTTAATTCACAAAGTTCACCCAGTTTCACCAAGATTCATTCACCGATTTTCCAAATCAATTTCCATTTCAATTTGATTAATTCGTTAAATCTTTAAATCAAAGATTTAACTCATAGCTTTCAAAACAATTTCATTTCAAATGGTTTAAACAAATCACCATTTTAAATCTGTTAAAATAAACAGATTCAATTCATAGCTTTCAAAAAGAATTCACTCATAACTTGGAACACCATTTTTCAATTCAAACTTGAAATTCCTTTAACTTAAATTGGAATTTCATTTCTTATATGAAAGCTTTTATCATTTGAAACCAAACAGTTTTCATTTCGGAAAATCTGGTTCATTTATACGAGTTAAAGTTCTTGGGTTAATTCAAATTCTCAAAATTATACTTTTAAAATGGTTTAACTTCATATAAACACATTTATAACATCTTAACCGAAATTTCCAGACATGGAATTCAATTCCAAATTTTGAATTCAAATTCAAATTGAATTATTTAAATTGGAAGCTTTATTAAGTTATTTAAAATAACTTTTATCTTACAAACTCCTTTTCAAAAGTTTTAACATTTAACCCAAATTCATTTCCAAAATCAATTGAAATTAAAATTTCAATTTCAAAAATATTAAATTTAAATCATCTGTGACTTAACCGATTTCCTCGTGAAATCCACATTGGTGTGTGTAAAAGTGTGGTCCAGGGGTTTCACATAGTAGTGCAACATCATTCAATCATCACAGATTCAAAATACAGAAATATAGTTGATAAGCAGTATAAATATAACGCTTATCTTTTATTTACAGATCACAGATCACAGATATATAAATATTATAGATAATAATTTACATTCATTCCAGATAAATAACTACAGTGCAAGTCACACACAAATTAGAATATATCACACAGTATCACATACCAGGAGATATCAAATAATTTGACATTCAATAGAATCCAAACATCCGTTGGTAGGATCAATTTAATTATCTGATTGATCTAAATCAGATTAGTTTCTATGAATAAATTACTAATCATGGTTAATTAATCATTAATTACAAACCATTTTAATTAATTATCCTTTAATCAATTAATTAACCTTTAATCATTAAATAATTAACCTTTAATTATTAAATTATCCTTTAATTAATTATCTTTAATTAATTATAATAAGTGATCATCCCTAATTGATTTCATTAATTAGTTAACCTTTAATCATTTATCCTCAAATTAATTACCTTAATTAATTAATCACATTAATAAATTATTCTTTAAATTAATTAACCTTTAAACACTTGATTAATCAATCTTTAATCATTAATTATCCATCCTTAATTACTTTCATTAAGTAATTATTTTTAAGTAATTAATTATCCTTTAATTAATTATTCTTTAATTAATTACATTAATTATTCTTTAAATTTAATCACAATAATTAATTAGCCTTAAAATAATTACAAAAAGTAAATAGCTTTAATTTAATTACACAAAGTAATTATTTATTAATTAACTTTAAAAATATTTAATCTTTAAACCTTAAATCTTTGAAACCAAAATCATTATTAATCCATAAATTAACTTAAGACTTTAAAGTCAAAAATCAATTTAAAACATCGTTCTCTTTTAAAGTAATTTCTTAATTAAGCTTAAACTTAATTAACTTTAAAATAATTTACCTTAATCCTAATTCCAAAGCTAAATTAAAACACTTATTATCCTACAAGAATAAATCAGAAAAGGTTTAAGACTTGTTTTAATTAAAATTTTGAATAAAACCTGTTTTATTTTAAAATCTAAAACTTGCTATCATACCAAACACTCAAACCCGAGTCATTTCTTTTCTTTTTAAACTTTATCTTGTTTTAAATTTAAAAACTGCTGCAAATGTCAAAACGCTCGCGTACGCATTCGAAACCAACCCGATACAAAACTCGAGTCACCTCACCACTTACTCGTGCTTCTACCCGAGCCCATCCAGCTTCTTCTTCCTTCAACGACCACTGATACACAATGACACCTGTGCATATGCACCAACGTTCGGAGCAACTCCAACTAACATCGCTACCACCAGCAAGTCGTCTTCGACCTACCCGACCCAAGCAATCACCCAGAATTCTCGACGACAACCTAAATCGAAATTGAGTAAGTCGACACCACCACGAACCCAAAACAGTTGACAAATTCTCCTCGCGCCGCCGTGTCAGATCACCAGAGAGCTTGCCTTCACATCCACAGCCGCATCATCAACCTACGCTTCTAATTCACCTGGTCCGATCGACCATGATGCACTCACGATGGTGAACAAGTCTCGACAAATCTCCTCAACCAAACAGGTCACTAAACCCTAGATCGACATCAACCCATCGCCACGATCATCTAAAAATGTTTCCACTATTTTTCCTCAAATTTACATCCTCCCAGCTGTCTTTGCCCAGAGGCACGACCCACGATTCGTCGACGATAGACGGAATTTGACAATAATGTGTTTTCCGTTCAACTACGAATGTCATATTCAATACCATCCTAAAAATTGTGATTTTACTCTCAAAATTCATGGATCTTGATGACGATCAATATTATATAAGGGAAACAAGAAAATTTGATGTTTGAATTTTAACAGGTTTCAAACTTCCACCGTGTTTCCTTGATTTACAGAAGTATATAAACTTATGATGCTTACATATATTTTTACATCTTAATTTATGTTCAAACAAACATATTTTGTTTGAGATCCAAGGCCTAACAGTGATTAGTTAAGGAGGTTTTTTTTTTCATTTTAAACTCTGTGATATGAAACAGAGATACACACAGATATATACATACTTTAAAATCTCAGGCATGCAATGTAACGACCCAGAATTTTGAACAAATTAAATTGAGAATATTTAATTAATTTTAAATATTTGAACGATGATTTAATTTGAATTCCCGATATAACTTTTAATTTTACGATTAAATTATAAAATTTAATCTGTTGATAGTCGAATAAAAATTTGAGTCTTCAATTTTAAGTTGAAGAAAAATATTTCAAAAGCTTTTAAAATTGGTAATGATAACTCTGGAGATAATAGAAACTTCAGAATTGTATTTCAAAGTGTTTTGATCAGTTTTGAATTCATATTGTTCGAATCAATATTTAAAAAAATAGCCATCCGAGGCGCAGTCTCGGAATTCGTCGAAACCAGTTCCATTGGATCCGTAATATTGTATTATTATCGGACTTCAATTTTCGTAGTAATTGGAGTTGTTGTGTGAGCGTACGATTATAAAACACGCTGAAATTTATATCGAGACGATTTAAATTTGAATTGAATTTAATATAGGTATATTCACGTACTAATCGCCATCAGCTGAAATTATATCAACATCAACCTACTTTTATCTCTCGTCGCAGTTTTCTTTCCTTTCATTTGTCAGTGAAGTTAATTGTCTGAGGCATGCAACTTTTCTCTTCATTTTCTTTAAGGGGTCGAGACTTTTCCCTTTTCACTATCTTCAATTCGAAAAAAAAATCATATCATTCAAATAAAAATCAACGAGACCCAGGTCTCTTTCCAAATCAAAATCGCGGTGATTAGAGCTTCGAGGAGCGGCAGCACGAGCATCCGAGATCGAAGGCGACTTCGATTTCGCAAGTGAGCAGTGTCGAACGCGAGTGGAAGGAGGTCACTCGGCGGTGATGTTGGGGACTCGCGAGCGTTGGGGCGGCGGCTGCGAACGAATCTCGTGAAGACTGGCGTTGCGTTCATTATGGTCGACGAGTTCATTGTCGTAAGGGGGAGATGTCGCGATTCTGGGTGGGTGTGCGCGTTGAGATGGGTCGCGAGTGCGATTTCGTGATGTTGATTGGGGTTTCGCGACCGGGAAGGAATGTTCGTCACTGTTGTTTAGGGGTTGTGGGCTGGCAACTCAAGGAAGTCAGGGCAAGCTTTCGCGGGGTTTCCAGATGTTCGAACGCTAGGGCTTTATTCGAGCTAGGGAGATCTGCTACATCTTTTGTTCTTACCGTGCAACATTTTTCCAGTTTTCGTGACCATTCGGGGTATTAGGGTCGCCAGACTTTTTGGGGTGAGCACTGTTAAAACTTAATTTCTGTGATTTTGGTTTGTAAATTTTATAATATGTTAGGCCAAGTTTATTTAAGGAAAAGGGGGTATATATGTATATATAAGTTTTTAACAGGATATATATATATATATATAAATAGCGAGTCACTTTTTGTTAAATTTAAATTGAAATGAGTAAATGTATGTACATATATAGGATTTTGAAAGTATAGGAATCTTTATAACGGTAAAAATTTATGTAAAAATCAGATTTTTGGAATCTGTCATTTATTTTTAAGTATATATATATATAGTTTAAAAGGAGAATCGTTTAAAAGAAATTTTGTGAAGTTTAAAAGAAATTACAGTAAACAAAAGATTAGTTTAAATGGATAAAATTTGATAAATGGAAAATTGTTTAAATTAAATTATTAGTTTAACTAAAAATCTTAGTTGAATTTAAATTGTAAAATAGAAATAGATTTATTCAATTTGTTTCGAATGTTAATAATTTGTATAAAATTTGTTTATACAAGGTCTGGAACCTTGAAGAAATGACTGAAATGAAATTGGATTACAAATGAAAAGCTAAGGTGAGATTTTCTCACTCGAAGGAAAAATTAAATTTTGCAGTTATTGATTGATTGCTATTGGATGTGCTATTAGATATGATAGGATATATCTATATATATAGCAATATATACATATTGGCATATGTATATATTGGATTGATTGATTTCCCGCCTCGTATAGCGGATGAGACCCTATTGCGCCGTTAGTAAGCGGATTTTTATAAAACCCATATACCGCGATAATTCCGTACTGGAGCGGAATTGGTATTGTGCTAACGTCTTTGGATGCAGGAAAACAGGTTGGAGGGATCCAACTGGACCCCTCACATTGATTGAATTTATTTCTATTGTGATATGAATTTGTGAATGATTATAGTGATGGTATTAATCATATTGATATTTGGAAATTGTTTGAAAGCTAAAATTTAGCTGAATGGATGTTTGACATCATTGGATTCCAAAGATAAACGAAATTGAATTTTTGAAATTCAAGTAGAAAATTTCTAAGTGAATCAATTTTTGAAATTGAAGAAATTTTGAAGAAAGGAATTTTTAAAGTATAAAAAGTAAATTTTTTATAATCATATTGAATAAATCCCAGAATAAAGTGAAAATGCTAAATAAATGGATTTCATAAAACAGTGATTTTAAATTGAAGAATTTAATTTAAATTTGGATTTTTAAATAGATTGAAAGAGATAAAGAAATTTATTTTCTTTAAAAGGAATTTATTAAAAGAAGATAAGTTGGAAATCCAACTAGAAATTTAATTGGTAAATTGAAATAAATTGGGAAATCAATGTAAAATGATTTCAATTTGAAGAATCCATTTTAAAACAGAATATTGAATAATTTGAGAAAAAATGAGGACTTTACTTAGTAGTGATAAATAAATTTTTAAATCAATATTGAAATTGATTTGGTATTGAAGTTTCTACAAAATAGAATTGAAATTTATAAAAGTTGTTTATAAATCCGAAATCACTTATTTTGATAAGTAAAATATAGAAGTCAATAAAAAGAAGATTTATAAGTTGAAGTTGTTATTAAAACAGAAATTGAATTTATAAACTTCGTTTTATAAATTCGAAATCGATTGAATTTGATAAATTAAATATAGAAGATTATTAAAGAAGATATATTCGCAAATTTTGGATAGCGAATTTTTATTGAAATAAAAATGTGTAGAAATGATTGAAATTGGGTTAAGTGAATTTTATTCACGATTTTGGACAGTGAATATATTATTGAATAAAATGGATTCATTTTTTGAAGAAGTGATACTTTAAAATGAAGTTAAACATTTTAAAAATGTTTTAAAATGTATTATGAATCGAAAGCATAGATTTCAACACTTGTTGTTGAAATAGACGTTTTCGAGAAATTTAAGGAAATGGTGGACTATAACACTGTTGTTATAGAAAATGATTTTTGAAAGGAAATGTTTTTAGTATTGGGATTTACATATCTATCTTAAAAAATTCGAATCCCTATACTAGTGATTTTGAGTCGTCGTAACGATGTTTTACGTAACATTCGTTTTGACTCAAATAGATGTTGAAATTAATGATTTCCTTAAAGAATGAAATGTATACTTAATATTGATTTAAGTATATTGAATATTTTCAAATGTTGAAAATAAATGATTTGTGAAATACTTATTTTTAAATAAGTATGGAAATGCTTTTCCAATATGAAATGAACGTTTTGAGAATTTATCTTCTTAAAGATAAAATGAAATTGAATATTTGAAATCGATTTGAAAATCGAATATTAGTAGATATTCGAAAAATGTAAATTCAATATGGAATGTATAAAGGAAAGGGAAACTGTTTAGAAAAATAAACGTCGATTTATTTTTGAAGTGTGGAAATTTTATATCTAGTAAAGATATTTTTGAAGATGAAATAATTTGGAAAATTATTTGGAATCTGATGATGTCGCGCATCTTTATTGATAGTTAAATAACCGACTATCAATAATTACCTTTAGATAGGTATTTGTTGTGAATTGGATGAATTTGAATGCCACACTTATTTTTGAATAAGCGCTCACTATTCGGGTTAGCCAGGAAAGGACCATGGGGTCGTATAACCCATTCCGAATATGTGATATGTCGTTATGAATCGCATTTGAAGACCGGTGTTGAAGACCGGATATTTTTGAAAACGGAAGGATTACCGTTGAGTTACTCTACATCGGCTGATCTCCGATTTAGAGGTTTTATCACCCTTAGTGACGGGAAGTCCGGACGTGATTAGAAATTTATCCGGATATGCAAGGGCTTCGTGAGAAGTGCCTTCGGTTCTGTTCGATCCCGGAACAGACTTGTATGGATTGTATGTCTGACGTTACAATTTGAGATATAAAGCTGATTTCTTTCAAATACATTTCTGTTGGTGGCGGAGAATTTATTCTCTTAGCTTAACACCCTTCTCTGAGACGTACGAGCTCAGAGGTTATGTAGTTGAAATTCATCAGCGATATATCCCAATTTGGTAACGTGGCATACTGAGTGTTGCTGTGAAATGATCAGTGTTTGATCATTTGTGATATGATCATTTGTGATATGATCATTTGTTTGATCTTATATCTTTGTGATCATAGGTTGATCATTTTGTTTGACCCGAAGCAGGGCTTTGTAGAAAGCGTAGCTTTGTGGACGAGACTTCGTCGAGCCTCACACCCCGGAAATGGTCGAAACAGGAAGGATGCAGCAAGGTTCTAGGGAGTAGCGCCCCTTAGTGTATGTCATTCCTTCTGGATAGAGGTGGTATCATGGTATGGAGCCCAGATACTTAACCTATGTGGTTGCTGCATTATTATCTATGTGGTTTTTTGGAAATCGGGGATCCTCGGGAAGATCGGTTACGATCGGGGGATGGCATGCGCGTGTCAGTAGTTACCTATTTTTGCAGAGGTAACCCGGCCTTGTGTTGGCAGAGATCTAACCGTAATGTTAGGTTATTTCTCGGGTCGTCTATTCCAGGGACGTACCCATCGTGGAAAAGGAAGTTCCTTAGCCTGACCATTTGTTGGAAATCCAAAGAAACAATACGAGCCTTGTACGGTTTTAGTTGTAGAACCTGCCATTTAATATGGTAGCTATAGCAATCATACTATAATGGTACCTATGCTGGCTAAGATTTATATTCTACTTTCGAAATGTTTTCTACACTATGCACTAATAATAATATCAAAAAGAATTTGATTTTTGCGTAGTAAGCATCTTTGACTATCATAAGAAGAAATCTCCTCCAAGTCTGCGTTTGCATTGTGTGTGTGGCGGGAGGTCTTATGGTAGTTTCATTTTCCAAAAGCATTGCGAATTTATTTATTTTCTTTGTGAAAAATAACTGTTTTACGATCTCACACCAGTCACCATGCCTGACTCGGAGTTTATTGTTCCCTTCTAAACTCTGGGTGCCCACCAATTTCCACACGGGCAACCTAGAGTTATGTTATCAGGATAGTCTGGATATTCTGGAGCTTTGGAGATAAGCTGGATGGCGAGACGTAGTATTTGTATCTGATATATTTATTCCGCTGTGTATTCTGTATGGGGACAAGTTATATAACTGTCCATTGTTGTATATTTACTCTGATTGATGTATGAATAAAATGATATAGTTCTTTGTTTTTAAAAGACTAGTAATTATCTATTGTATATTGTTCCGCTGCGATGTGTAAGATTCTGATATTGTTTTCTGTTCTGATGTTGTTCTTTTGTTCTTCTTTCTTCTTCTTCTCTTTTTCTTCTATCTTTTCTTCTTTTTCTTTATCTAAAACCCTCACTATTGGAGTTTCCGGCACTCGATTGCTCGGCAGTCGATAAAGTGAGTATCAATGTCGAATTTTCGAAAGTCGAAAATTTCAGTACGTGACAGCGTGGTATCAGAGCATATGGTTAAGCGACAACCCTGCTCTGTTGGGTGTTACTCATTAGAGATTGAGTCAGTAGTACTCTAGAATGAGTTTGAGTGTAATAATAGATATGAGCGCGTATTTGTTATTGAATATGAAATTGTTTTGTATTGTGTTGACTTATCGGTTGATTGTTTATGGATTCTGGTCGGTGCAGTCTAGCTAACAGTAATCGATAGGGGTTTCTAAACTCTTAAACAAGATAAACCGACATAGTATTGTTTTGAATAGGGTAAATGAAATAATTTTACCCAAAACTATTTTTGTATAGAAAGGAAATGATTTTCTATAAATTATAATAGTATATGGTTGCATGGTTGTTAGAGGTGATAATATTAATCTATTATCATTGAAATTGAATAAGAAATTGAAATCGTAACCCCAAAGTTAAGAAATGAATTCATATACAAATGAAATTAAAGAATATAAATTATAATTGTGACTTATAATTTAAAACGGAATTCCAGAGAAGTTTTTGGAAATGTTTTGAAAAGAATTTGAAAATTTTGGAGATTTGGAAAGTTTAAATTCTTTTGGAGTTGAAAATGTATTTCAAAGGTTTTGAAAAGTATTTTGAGAGATGAAAGCTCTAAACTCTTTTCGGTCACTGGAAAATAATTCCGATGATGGTCGCGACATCACCGGTGTTCATTTTCGGGTTTCCAAAAGAGGAATTGCTGCCAAATTGTTTTAAAAGGAAGTTGTTTGAAAATTTTGGGTTTTGTTTTTGAAATTCAAAGGATAATTTGAATTGTTTTCAAAATGGCTTTGATGTTGAAAAGACTCTGGAATACTATATATAAAAATATTATGAAATTGATAACTTATAAAATATTGAGATCTGATTGGAATGAAATTCAAATTGTAAATGAATTTATAACTTGGAATAGAATTCAAGAAGGTAATTGAAAATTTAAAATTCAATAATGGAATGAAATTGTGAATATGAATTTATAATTGAAAATAGAATTCTAATGGAATGAAATTAGTAAGGTGAATGTATCAATGATCTTATAAATCGAAATGTAAGTAAGTCGAAGACTTATAGAACATTTAAAATTTGATTTGGAAATCAGATTCGAATTGGAAATCCAGTTTAAATATAAGTGGTTATAAACCAAAATGGCAAATTGAAAATAAATTTTTGGAATGAACGAAAGAATAAAACTGGAATTGAAACTGAATGTTGAAACCAAATTTGAATTGTGTGAAATAAAATGAAGCTTTAAGATTTGTTTGAAGTGAATTAAAGATAATTGATAAATTCAATATCCAGAAGTTAATAGAATCCAAATTAGATTGGAATTGTAAATTAAATTCAAATAAATTTGAAATGTAAAATTGAATGATATAACTTCAATAATGAACTAAAGATGATATGGAAGTAAGTATCGAAATTTTGTAATTAAATTTGCAGAATAGTTTGAATATATGTAACTAGATATAATGGCTAGTAGGACATACAGGTGTATAAAGGGATTGGAAAATTTATTTCAAAGATGAATTTGAATTGCTCGACAAAAGGTATGTATTTGAGTTTTAATATGAGTTTTTGATGATTTCTTGTCTAGCCGCTTGGCTTTTTCTTTTTCTTTTTGAAATCTGAGTCCGTAGGGACGTTTTGTAGTCGTGCTGTATTAGCCGCGCAAAGGAGACGCTGGCGAAATGTTTCGGAAATTTCGAGTGTTAGAAAATTTTGAGAAAATTTTGAAAGTTTAAATTTGAATTTGAATTTAAATTTGAATTGAAAGTAAAACAATGTTGTTTTGAAACGTAGAGTTGAAGTTGAAATTTAGTTGATGAATAACGAATCTTTAGTAGAAAGATTTGTTTTGACAAATTGATAAAACTGTTGGACTGTGGAAAATAGTAGACGAGTTAAGGACCATTTTTCCCTAACTTGTAATTTCGAGGACGAAATTCTTTTAAGGGGGAAGTCTGTAACGACCCAGAATTTTGAACAAATTAAATTGAGAATATTTAATTAATTTTAAATATTTGAACGATGATTTAATTTGAATTCCCGATATAACTTTTAATTTTACGATTAAATTATAAAATTTAATCTGTTGATAGTCGAATAAAAATTTGAGTCTTCAATTTTAAGTTGAAGAAAAATGTTTCAAAAGCTTTTAAAATTGGTAATGATAACTCTGGAGATAATAGAAACTTCAGAATTGTATTTCAAAGTGTTTTGATCAGTTTTGAATTCATATTGTTCGAATCAATATTTAAAAAAATAGCCGTCCGAGGCGCAGTCTCGGAATTCGTCGAAACCAGTTCCATTGGATCCGTAATATTGTATTATTATCGGACTTCAATTTTCGTAGTAATTGGAGTTGTTGTGTGAGCGTACGATTATAAAACACGCTGAAATTTATATCGAGACGATTTAAATTTGAATTGAATTTAATATAGGTATATTCACATACTAATCGCCATCAGCTGAAATTATATCAACATCAACCTACTTTTATCTCTCGTCGCAGTTTTCTTTCCTTTCATTTGTCAGTGAAGTTAATTGTCTGAGGCACGCAACTTTTCTCTTCATTTTCTTTAAGGGGTCGAGACTTTTCCCTTTTCACTATCTTCAATTCGAAAAAAAAATCATATCATTCAAATAAAAATCAACGAGACCCGGGTCTCTTTCCAAATCAAAATCGCGGTGATTAGAGCTTCGAGGAGCGGCAGCACGAGCATCCGAGATCGAAGGCGACTTCGATTTCGCGAGTGAGCAGTGTCGAACGCGAGTGGAAGGAGGTCACTCGGCGGTGATGTTGGGGACTCGCGAGCGTTGGGGCGGCGGCTGCGAACGAATCTCGTGAAGACTGGCGTTGCGTTCATGATGGTCGACGAGTTCATTGTCGTAAGGGGGAGATGTCGCGATTCTGGGTGGGTGTGCGCGTTGAGATGGGCCGCGAGCGCGATTTCGTGATGTTGATTGGGGTTTCGCGACCGGGAAGGAATGTTCGTCACTGTTGTTTAGGGGTTGTGGGCTGGCAACTCAAGGAAGTCAGGGCAAGCTTTCGCGGGGTTTCCAGATGTTCGAACGCTAGGGCTTTATTCGAGCTAGGGAGATCTGCTACATCTTTTGTTCTTACCGTGCAACATTTTTCCAGTTTTCGTGACCATTCGGGGTATTAGGGTCGCCAGACTTTTTGGGGTGAGCACTGTTAAAACTTAATTTCTGCGATTTTGGTTTGTAAATTTTATAATATGTTAGGCCAAGTTTATTTAAGGAAAAGGGGGTATATATGTATATATAAGTTTTTAACAGGATATATATATATATATATATATATATATAAATAGCGAGTCACTTTTTGTTAAATTTAAATTGAAATGAGTAAATGTATGTACATATATAGGATTTTGAAAGTATAGGAATCTTTATAACGATAAAAATTTATGTAAAAAATCAGATTTTTGGAATCTGTCATTTATTTTTAAGTGTATATATATATATATAGTTTAAAAGGAGAATCGTTTAAAAGAAATTTTGTGAAGTTTAAAAGAAATTACAGTAAACAAAAGATTAGTTTAAATGGATAAAATTTGATAAATGGAAAATTGTTTAAATTAAATTATTAGTTTAACTAAAAATCTTAGTTGAATTTAAATTGTAAAATAGAAATAGATTTATTCGATTTGTTTCGAATGTTAATAATTTGTATAAAATTTGTTTATACAAGGTCTGGAACCTTGAAGAAATGACTGAAATGAAATTGGATTACAAATGAAAAGCTAAGGTGAGATTTTCTCACTCGAAGGAAAAATTAAATTTTGCAGTTATTGATTGATTGCTATTGGATGTGCTATTAGATATGATAGGATATATCTATATATATAGCAATATATACATATTGGCATATGTATATATTGGATTGATTGATTTCCCGCCTCGTATAGCGGATGAGACCCTATTGCGCCGTTAGTAAGCGGATTTTTATAAAACCCATATACCGCGATAATTCCGTACTGGAGCGGAATTGGTATTGTGCTAACGTCTTTGGATGCAGGAAAACAGGTTGGACGGATCCAACTGGACCCCTCACATTGATTGAATTTATTTCTATTGTGATATGAATTTGTGAATGATTATAGTGATGGTATTAATCATATTGATATTTGGAAATTGTTTGAAAGCTAAAATTTAGCTGAATGGATGTTTGACATCATTGGATTCCAAAGATAAACGAAATTGAATTTTTGAAATTCAAGTAGAAAATTTCTAAGTGAATCAAATTTTGAAATTGAAGAAATTTTGAAGAAAGGAATTTTTAAAGTATAAAAAGTAAATTTTTTATAATCATATTGAATAAATCCCAGAATAAAGTGAAAATGCTAAATAAATGGATTTCATAAAACAGTGATTTTAAATTGAAGAATTTAATTTAAATTTGGATTTTTAAATAGATTGAAAGAGATAAAGAAATTTATTTTCTTTAAAAGGAATTTATTAAAAGAAGATAAGTTGGAAATCCAACTAGAAATTTAATTGGTAAATTGAAATAAATTGGGAAATCAATGTAAAATGATTTCAATTTGAAGAATCCATTTTAAAACAGAATATTGAATAATTTGAGAAAAAATGAGGACTTTACTTAGTAGTGATAAATAAATTTTTAAATCAATATTGAAATTGATTTGGTATTGAAGTTTCTACAAAATAGAATTGAAATTTATAAAAGTTGTTTATAAATCCGAAATCACTTATTTTGATAAGTAAAATATAGAAGTCAATAAAAAGAAGATTTATAAGTTGAAGTTGTTATTAAAACAGAAATTGAATTTATAAACTTCGTTTTATAAATTCGAAATCGATTGAATTTGATAAATTAAATATAGAAGATTATTAAAGAAGATATATTCACAAATTTTGGATAGCGAATTTTTATTGAAATAAAAATGTGTAGAAATGATTGAAATTGGGTTAAGTGAATTTTATTCACGATTTTGGACAGTGAATATATTATTGAATAAAATGGTTTCATTTTTTGAAGAAGTGATACTTTAAAATGAAGTTAAACATTTTAAAAATGTTTTAAAATGTATTATGAATCGAAAGCATAGATTTCAACACTTGTTGTTGAAATAGACGTTTTCGAGAAATTTAAGGAAATGGTGGACTATAACACTGTTGTTATAGAAAATGATTTTTGAAAGGAAATGTTTTTAGTATTGGGATTTACATATCTATCTTAAAAAATTCGAATCCCTATACTAGTGATTTTGAGTCGTCGTAACGATGTTTTACGTAACATTCGTTTTGACTCAAATAGATGTTGAAATTAATGATTTCCTTAAAGAATGAAATGTATACTTAATATTGATTTAAGTATATTGAATATTTTCAAATGTTGAAAATAAATGATTTGTGAAATACTTATTTTTAAATAAGTATGGAAATGCTTTTCCAATATGAAATGAACGTTTTGAGAATTTATCTTCTTAAAGATAAAATGAAATTGAATATTTGAAATCGATTTGAAAATCGAATATTAGTAGATATTCAAAAAATGTAAATTCAATATGGAATTTATAAAGGAAAGGGAAACTGTTTAGAAAAATAAACGTCGATTTATTTTTGAAGTGTGGAAATTTTATATCTAGTAAAGATATTTTTGAAGATGAAATAATTTGGAAAATTATTTGGAATCTGATGATGTCGCGCATCTTTATTGATAGTTAAATAACCGACTATCAATAATTACCTTTAGATAGGTATTTGTTGTGAATTGGATGAATTTGAATGCCACACTTATTTTTGAATAAGCGCTCACTATTCGGGTTAGCCGGGAAAGGACCATGGGGTCGTATAACCCATTCCGAATATGTGATACGTTGTTATGAATCGCATTTGAAGACCAGTGTTAAAGACCAGATATTTTTGAAAACGGAAGGATTACCGTCGAGTTACTCTACATCGGCTGATCTCCGATTTAGAGGTTTTATCACCCTTAGTGACGGGAAGTCCGGACGTGATTAGAAATTTATCCGGATATGCAAGGGCTTCGTGAGAAGTGCCTTCGGTTCTGTTCGATCCCGGAACAGACTTGTATGGATTGTATGTCTGACGTTACAATTTGAGATATAAAGCTGATTTCTTTCAAATACATTTCTGTTGGTGGCGGAGAATTTATTCTCTTAGCTTAACACCCTTCTCTGAGACGTACGAGCTCAGAGGTTATGTAGTTGAAATTCATCAGCGATATATCCCAATTTGGTAACGTGGCATACTGAGTGTTGCTGTGAAATGATCAGTGTTTGATCATTTGTGATATGATCATTTGTTTGATCTTATATCTTTGTGATCATAGGTTGATCATTTTGTTTGACCCAAAGCAGGGCTTTGTAGAAAGCGTAGCTTTGTGGACGAGACTTCGTCGAGCCTCACACCCCGGAAATGGTCGAAACAGGAAGGATGCGGCAAGGTTCTAGGGAGTAGCGCCCCTTAGTGTATGTCATTCCTTCTGGATAGAGGTGGTATCATGGTATGGAGCCCAGATACTTAACCTATGTGGTTGCTGCATTATTATCTATGTGGTTTGTTGGAAATCGGGGATCCTCGGGAAGATCGGTTACGATCGGGGGATGGCATGCGCGTGTCAGTAGTTACCTATTTTTGCAGAGGTAACCCGGCCTTGTGTTGGCAGAGATCTAACCGTAATGTTAGGTTATTTCTCGGGTCGTCTATTCCAGGGACGTACCCATCGTGGAAAAGGAAGTTCCTTAGCCTGACCATTTGTTGGAAATCCAAAGAAACAATACGAGCCTTGTACGGTTTTAGTTGTAGAACCTGCCATTTAATATGGTAGCTATAGCAAGCATACTATAATGGTACCTATGCTGGCTAAGATTTATATTCTACTTTCGAAATGTTTTCTACACTATGCACTAATAATAATATCAAAAAGAATTTGATTTTTGCGTAGTAAGCATCTTTGACTATCACAAGAAGAAATCTCCTCCAAGTCTGCGTTTGCATTGTGTGTGTGGCGGGAGGTCTTATAGTAGTTTCATTTTCCAAAAGCATTGCGAATTTATTTATTTTCTTTGTGAAAAATAACTGTTTTACGATCTCACACCAGTCACCATGACTGACTCGGAGTTTATTGTTCCCTTCTAAACTCTGGGTGCCCACCAATTTCCACACGGGCAGCCTAGAGTTATGTTATCAGGATAGTCTGGATATTCTGGAGCTTTGGAGATAAGCCGGATGGCGAGACGTAGTATTTGTATCTGATATATTTATTCCGCTGTGTATTCTGTATGGGGACAAGTTATATAACTGTCCATTGTTGTATATTTACTCTGATTGATGTATGAATAAAATGATATAGTTCTTTGTTTTTAAAAGACTAGTAATTATCTATTGTATATTGTTCCGCTGCGATGTGTAAGATTCTGATATTGTTTTCTGTTCTGATGTTGTTCTGTTGTTCTTCTTTCTTCTTCTTCTCTTTTTCTTCTATCTTTTCTTGTTTTTCTTTATCTAAAACCCTCACTATTGGAGTTTCCGGCATTCGATTGCTCGGCAGTCGATAAAGTGAGTATCGATGTCGAATTTTCGAAAGTCGAAAATTTCAGTACGTGACATGCAATCACATTCTTTCCATTTATACAAACTAATTTCAAGACATCATCACCACAGGCATACAAGCAACAACATATAATGAGATTAGGAGTTGAAAATTTTCTCACAGACGTGTTTGCAACAGATTTATACTTTTAAATTTAAGAAAAGAATGCTACTCACCGTGATTTAGGAAATGAATAGAGCTACTTCTCTTGAATTAGGCTTGTGAAAATTGCAAGCTGAAACTTACTTCTTTTGATCTCTAGTTTGATTTGATTGTATTGTTGTTTTAATTGAAGTTTTGTTTAAATTTGAACTGAGGCTTACTTCAGATGTTTTAAGCTTTGAAGGAAACGAACTGATGAAGAGATTTATATATACTTTAGTTTTTTTTTCCTTTTCACAGTTTTGAATGATCGAAACTGAAATGAGGTAGATGGATATAAAAGAGGTTTACAGGGTATACAATTTGTACAAGTGATATAATTTGTTTTGTACAAAGTAATGTATTTTTTATTTCTAGTACAAATATTTGTACCATAGGCAGATGATATTTTCGTTTGGGGCTGAGATGTTTACTTTAGTGTGCTAGCATTAATTAGTTTGTACCACATTCATATTTTTTTTCTTTTCACTTTGTACCCTCTTGCCTTGCATTTCTAACTCTACAGGCTATTTTTCCTTTACAAGTTCAAAGATGTTTATATCTTTTGTTTTCTTTCGGCTAATGGATATTTGTATGGTGTACTAGCATTTATTACTTGGCTTGTCCTATAAGTTAATATATATCCTCTCTTGATTTTATATTGTGTATACTTATCTTTATTCTAAAATAAACACATTCATATATATATACTTGTCTTATTACATCTCTACTTATCTATTATGCTTTCATAGTATCCTATGTGCTTTATAAAGTTATTATATTTTAATATTATCTTAAGTGTTTAT
This sequence comes from Allium fistulosum, assembly GCA_030737815.1. Taxonomy (NCBI): domain Eukaryota; kingdom Viridiplantae; phylum Streptophyta; class Magnoliopsida; order Asparagales; family Amaryllidaceae; genus Allium; species Allium fistulosum. Next base: position 533,810,552 of record CM060901.1, on the reverse strand, counting down.
ATTATAGTTTACGTAACAATAGATTTTTTTTAACATAACCCATCAAATTTCAAATTTAATGTTATTTATTTTTTAAACTTGTATCAATTGTCTATACTTTTATAATTATTTTTCAAACCATTTATTTAAAATTTAAATTCATTTGATTTAACACAATTTATTAGTGTTTTGGGGAAACTAACACCACTTTATCAATTTACCATTAATTTTACAATTTTTATCCAAAAATTAAATTAATTATCAATTTAAATTTATATAAAATCCGGGGTTGTTACATTATAATAAACTCCTCATATTATAATGTATTTCCTTTATCATGAATTCTTATAAATTATCTTAAGTGACTTGCATAATTGTAAATGAATGAAGTCAAAATGAAATATCATGGTTATATTATACGTCTTTATATCTTATATAGGATATGAATAAATCCCGTATATTATATAAAAACACCTCCTTTCGGAAATCACTTACTATAACAACAGTGTTATAGTCCATGCCTTTCTCACTTTCCTGGAAACATTTATTACAACAATAAATGTTGAAATCTATGTTTTCTTCACTTAGTACATTTTAAATCACCTTTTTAAAGTCATTAATCTTCATTTTAAAAATATCACTTTCAAAACATTTCTTTAAAAGATCATTTTAACCCTTAAAACATGAATGTATTTTCTGTTTAAAATCCATATTTAAATCTCAGCACAAATCATTTCCATATTTACAAAACCTATCCTCTATTTATTAAGATATACCCTTTTATATTTATAAAACCATGTTTTATAATCCCATTCCTTTTTATAAAACTCTTTATTTATAAAATTCCATTTATAAATCTATTCCTTTCTAAATCTCCTTTATTTATAAAATCCCATTTATAAATCTATTTACAAAATATCAATTACAAATCCATTTTTAATATTTGTAAAACACCGTTTATAAATCTATTACTTTATTTATAAAATATCACATTTATAAATTTTGCTCTTAATACACACACAGACAGACACACACATACATGTATCACTTTATATAAAACGTTTAATTATTAGATGGTTTTTCTCTAATTTCTTTAAACTTTGCTAAAAAAATTCAAAACACTAGGATTTAAATTCTCAAAATCCCTTTTATAAAACATATCTTCCAAATTCATCTTTTACAAAATAATTCGATTTCCATATAAAACACACTTTTATACAACATGCTTATTTATTATCTTATAGATTCATTAAGCTCAACCCAATATTATTATCAAACACCTTATAGTCAAATCGTGAAATTTAATTCACAAGGTGTTTGTATTTAAACTTTTAAATTAAACAACTAAACACTATAACTATATCATTTGAAAGATATTTCTTTATATTCATATATAATCCTAGGTAAAATTATTTCATTTACCATATTTTCAAAAAAAAAATCATTTTTATATATCATTAACAAATACGTGCTCATATATAATACACTCAACTCATTCTAGGGTATTATAACCCTATCTCTAATGAGTAACTCATCCTAGGGTATTACCAACCCTATCTTTGATGAGACTTACCCCTACCAAGCTCAGGTGTTCGCTTAACCTAAGCTCTGATACCAAATGTGAAGACCCACCTCCTTAGCACATACCATCATCACTTCCTCCTCATAATTTACTCTCGGCTATATGCCATTTCTCTCATGGATTCTCAAAGAAAGAAGTAGGAAAGAAGAGAAAGAAGTGTGTCTGTATGGAAATGTGAAGTGTAAGGGTGTATTTATAGGAAAAAAATGGAAAAATATCTTCCATCACTTCACCACCCTCCCATCACCCATGTGCTCCACCTCCTCCATCATCTTTCACATCAAAGCCACCCTCATGTGTTCCATTACTTCATTTCACTTCCAAGCCATGTGCATTGACTTAAGGATGCTTAAGTAGTAAGAAATGAAAATATCTTAGATATTTTGATTATATATGTATATTTAAATGTATATGTATATATGTATGTACATATATGTTCATGTGCATGTTAGGTTGTGCATATGTACGTTATATATGTGCACAAGACATATAAACAAGGTTGCAACAACTTTCGTTCATTAAACCGTTGAAAATCGGGAAACCGATTTCCGGTCACATTTTCACTTATTTATTATTATTACATATAAATGTAAGAAAAATTTTGAAAAATAATTTATCATCATTATTAATTAATTAAAATGATCTCATTTGAATTATAAAAGCATGTAAATCAATATTAAACAATTGTTTAAAAGTGTTATTATATCTATAAAGTGATACGAATTTTTTTATATTTTCAAATCAAGCATATACCTTTATAAAACTATTATAAATGATTTATTATTACTTTATAACTAATTAAAATGAATTATTATCTTTAGAAACAATTATTGGAATAATTATAATAATTATTAAATCTCAATTTAAATTCATAAGTCAATTATCGAATACGATGCCATTTATTAATAAAACGGTTTTCGGCCATTTTATCGATATTTTTTCAAAGTATATATTTTCATAAATACTTATTCAAAATAAGATTACCATCATTATTTATTATTTAAGACAACATAATCTATGTTGAAAATATTATATTTGAATATTTTAAAAATAAATATAATTTAACAAAGTGATAAATTTGCGGGTCGTTACAAATATCAAACTCCATTAGTCTTAATGTGATATAGTTTTAACGAAGAGAACTAGTATAAATACTTGTTACTATAGGGGACCTCTTAAAATAGCAAAATTGGACATTAGGACAACTATGTAAGCGATATTCAGCCAAACTGTCACACCACTTGCTAAGGTGCGTAGATCTCTTCGATTACTAGCATTTTTTGGAAGAGATTGAATCAGATTCACGGAGTTCATTCAATTCAACATTCAAGAGATTTTTTCAAGGCTATGGTTCAGGTAATATCTTATTTTCATCAATTTATATATATTTACATTTATGTTGTTGTATATGAATATGTTAGAATTATGCCATGAATCCATATATTTGTTTGTTGTCGATTTACATATGAATATATTGTAAGAAAATAATTTTTATATATGTATGGTATTTTCTTTTGGCCATAATGAAAAAAACATTAATTTAGAAACATTGTAAAATTAAATTTTGAATTTTTAAACTATTGTTAACATACATACATATATTTATAAACTAATTTAATTTTTTTATATATGCATTATACGCATGTATATAAAAAAAATTCCGTATATATATACTATTTAAAACTAAAATGTAATATTAATTAATTTAAAAGTATTAAATTGTATTTTCTTTATACATACACACATATATGTTATACAATTAAATTTTATACGAAAAAAAATTCATTTTGACATCCTTACGACAATATTAAATTAAAAAAACTAATCCATGCAAATTAAATTAAATAATTTTTTTTGTTTAGTAAAAAGTTCATACGGTCGAAAATAAATAAATTCATACATATTTTATTTTATATAGAATTATATAATATTTTTATATACAAATATAAATTAAGATTTTATATAATTTATAAAATTTACACATATTGTTTATGCTTTTTTGAAACTAAAACAACAATTTTTTTCGTATGTGCATATAATATAATTTTCAAATTAGATGGTAAATATTTAAATTATAATTTAAATATTAAATAAGACATTTTAAATATAGATCTAACTAATCTGAATTTTTCTTTAAAATTTCAATTTTAAACTGTTTTAGATACAAAATATATAAATACGGATATAGTTGTTTTATAGTTATCTGCATATATATATAAGTACTTTTATATTACATTTATTATATAACAATAGACAACATATATGTATATGAAGTGTGTAACAACCTAGTATTGAACAATAATTAATTAAAATTAATAATAGTGATTTAATTAATTAAAATGAATTTTTAATACTAAATATGAATAATTTTGGATTTATTCATGAATATTGGAATTTAATATAAAGTAGTTAGTTTTGTAACCAAATTGTTATGGACATAAATATTTGTTTAACGAAATTAAGGAAAGAACTATTTTGGAAAATTAAATAATTCTAAAGTTGCGATTTACTAATAAGATGAATTTAAATACTTAAGTGTAACATTATTATTATTATTTTGAGTTTTAAATGATTTTAAATATACTAAGAGTTATTGGATAATCTTGTAAAGGATAGTATAAATTATAAATAAGGTGAGAAAATATATATTTTAAAAAGGAAAATAAATAACTAAATATATATATATATATATATATTTCTAATCTAAGTTCAAGCTTAAGTATCCTAAGCCTAAGTTCCACTATCGTGGGTTTTCTAATTCCAGACATTTCCAATTCTGGATATCTCGCTCTTCTTTACAAATACAACTTACATTTAAATCTAAGGATCCTAATGCTTCTTCCCATATATATATCCTCTTCTTTAGTAAAATTCAAATAAATTATAATAAATCCCCATATTGAAGAATATTAAGCTCAATACTATATCATATCATAAGCTGGGAAGGAGTAGGATAATTAATCATGTATTGGAATTCTGGAGCTAGAGATAGAGAAGAAGATGAAGTGCAGAGCTTTAGGGGAGTAAATTTTACTTATGTACCTATGTTTGAATATATATATGTGTATCGTATTGATGTTTTGTTGAATTATGCTTGCATGCATTGAATTGGAGGATTTAATGGTAAGATAAAGGAGGAGTGGCCTGAAGTCGATAAAAAGAAAAACTATGATCATGGTGTTTGTGAAACTGGTAGGTTATCGAACGACCACCAATCGATCGACTGCCGGTGGTTGCCGGACCATGCCCTCAGTCACCCAAAACTGTAAGAAAATAAAAATAAAATAAAAATATGTTTATTGAAATAAAATTTAATATTTAGAAGGTGATTTATTAAGAAATAATTTTTTTAGTAAGTACATATTTACATTTAAAAGTACTTAATTTATTGAAAAAGAATTCATATTAGGATTTAATAAATATTTAAGAAGTTGATCTTAATTCAGAAAAATGTGAAGTGTGTTCTAATTAATATTCTAAGTAAAGTAAATTTCATGATTAATAAGTTTAAATAGAAGAATATTCTATATTTATTTATATTTTATTAAAGAATACATATATTTAATAATTTAATATTTATTTAAATATCTAATTTAATTCTAAAATGGTTATTACGCGTTTTTGATGTTCTCATCTCTGTTATAACGAGTTTGGATGTTGTGGATGATTTTTTGTTGATATTGTTCTGATTAGCAGCTTTTGATACAATTTCATACAGTGATGACAGCCTTCTATATAATTTCATATTATCATTTTTGAGATAATTCTATTGTAGATGATTTTATATTTTATGTAGCGAGGAATCTGAATAAACAAAGTTATAAAACGGTCTGGTGTGAGACTTTCGGTAATAATTTTCCGATTACTTTTACGATCCACGGTATAGAATATAATAGAGATTGAGTGTTGTTTTTGAGTAGTGAATAATTGTTTCAATATCACGTGGTAGTATGGAAGGCGTTATGAGATTTATTCGGCTATTCATTGTAAGCAGATGACACTCACGTGACGGAATTACTGATGTTGAGATAATAGTTATGTGAGGTGACGCTCAAAGGTGTGAGCATGGTTGGTGCATATATTTATTGATACTATGTGTCGTCTATCATGATGTACTCCTACAATTAGTGTTGGAGAGGACCCGATGGCTAGAACCCACCCTAGCTGCATGATCGTAGGGTCGCGCCCTAGATCCATGACACGTTATAAGAGTATACGGTTAAGTGACCCATAGGGTAGGTGCCCATTGCCCTTGTGTCGCTTAAGGCCAACAGCCTATTACATATAGGGACAAATGCAAGGTTATGACTGAGTGCTTCGTGTAAATGAGCAATTAGTGGATATGTCTCACAATAACCGTCAAGGTAACCGAAGACTGTATAGTCGGGTTAGGTGACCCATGTGTGTGACTATAGAGCACACGTGTGGCCATCAGTCTCCCTTTTGGTTCTAACGGAGTGATAGATTAGCATATACTATTGATACACCTTACTTAAGTAGGTTAAGTATAGATATGGGTTAGGCAACACAGGGTTAGATGACCCACATGTTGAGATATGACCCTACTTAAGACTTTGTGCCTATCATACAGTTAATTCCACCACCATTTTATTATATGATATGAAATGAGATTATACCTATGATAGTTATTCAATGTAGTGGATTTTATATCTATTATAATATATGATTTTATAGATAGGCAGCCTATCCTATGTGCTGATGATGGTGTTCTTATTATCTGAGATTGAGAGATATACTTAGGCAGGGTTGTGTGCTAGCCTGACTATGCTTGATGATATCTCATTATTGATGATTTCTGGATTTGGATGATGATTCTTGATATGAATGGTTCACCCATTAACCATTGATTCTATGATTTCCTATTTGTTGTTCTTTTATATCGGTGATGATATCTTTATGCGTGTTTTGATTGATGACTTTCATTTTAAAGATGATTTATGTTGTTTTGTTAATGTTATTATATCATGCACACACTATGACATATATAGAGTATGGTCTTTACGCATGGATATTCTGGTAGTTGCCAATTGATATACTCATGTAATTTCGTGTACATATTATATATGTATGTATGTGTTGATCCCCTTAATTTAGATATAGTCTGACCCGTGTGTTATTTATGTACAGTCTGAGATATTTCAGGTTCAGGGGCGATGAGACCAACTTGTGTTTTTTGAGCATAGTGGAGACATGATACTTAGGGTTGTCATATACTATTTATATGTTGTAGATAAATTGCATGCATATCATTGTAATGTATAATCTTATATACATTGCATTATATTGAGATAGTGAATATTTAAGATGTTTGTATTCACACTGTCTCATATATTTCATATTATATCTTATCACTGCGATATTGACTTTATGCACTCTATTATTTATCGTATATTGTGTATTGTTATGTCCTAGAGATGCACATGTTTATTGTTTTATGCCAATACTGTATACATATCCATGAGTTACTTCTTCGATGTTTAAATATGTACAAGTGTTAGCCCAAGGGAATATTCACGTGTGCCGCCTATATCGCCTCATTCTCTGTATCATCTGACAGCATTACATAGTAATACTCTTGGATAGCATGAGTATAGAGGTGTGGTGTTACAAAGAGACTAACATATCCATTGTAGTGAAAATCCCATCACATATATATAGGCATATTAAACCATGTATACATTTTATGTTGCACGTGCACGTACATATACATATGTATCTGATACACATGTACACATTACATATCATCATTTATATATATGGTAATTGGGTTTTTACCTAAGCAAGAATCCAAATGAGTTAGAAAATTTAGGCCAAACCAAAAGGACCAGAGGAATAAGCCAAGAGGGACTCAAGAAGAATAACCCAAAATCCACCAATGGGATGGATCACTAGCGATCCATCACCTACAGATCGCCAGCGATCCATAAGGAAGCTTCATGGGTCGTTCAAGCCTCTTGCACCATGAATCAATATCTTTTCTAGGGATGTTTGTCATTCATAGTATTCTAAGCAACCTAGTTCGAGAAGTGGACATTCATCTGATTCAAGTTGTAGAACAATCTAGCCCATGTGTGAACCATCACCAAAACAAGGCAACAAGCTACGAAACTACACGGAGGACAACTGCATAGAGCAAGGAGCCCAACCCAACAAGATTGGCTCAAAAATGTGCCAAGGGCATGGATCACTGGCGATCCATCCACCATGGATCGCTAGCAATCCATTAAAATATCTCAGTTGCCGTGGAACTTTCAAAACTCCTTCGTGGCATCATGTGCAGGCTTCTGGCAAAGTGGCCTAGCCCAATAGCTCTCCAACCCCTATAAATACAATCCTACTTGCAACATAAACAGGACCCTCTGGACTGGCTGTTGGAACTCTATAGAGATTATTCTTCACACTTCTTCTCCCATACAATAGTCATCTAGGGATTCATTGTGATTCTCTAGTGAACTCTTGTACTTATGACTTGATCTAACTTAGAAGATTCAATCAAATTGTAATCTGATTCAACTTGTAACAGAAAGTTATAAAGTGGAGATAGGCTTCATTAACAACCAAACCACTATAAAAATATTCTTGTCTTTTTACTGCTTCTGCTCTTTTTACATTTATTTTTGATATTATTGCTCTATAAGAACATGGCTAGTGCTTTCATACTCAATCCAGGGTGTTGATCCATTTTTTGGGTTAACATTTTTGTGCTTTCACTGAAAACCCGACTCGAGCTTAGATCTAGCTATCTACTTTATGTTAGATAGGTTCAGAAGTTATATCTTCAATCTCTGCTTAGAAGATATGCCGCTGAGAATCGATGGCACCAGGAAGAAAGAGAACTGCCTCCGAAAGATCCATGGGAGCTACCATTGCTGGAGAAGAAACAAACCCTCGGCAAATTGAAGTTAACAACCCCAACATCCTGCTATTAGGAGCTCACTCTGGAGATCAGGTTCCAGGATCCTCCACACTGCACGAAGTTTTGACTAAAGGAGAATTGAACAAGATGGTTGATTAAATTAAATAGAATATGGAAAACAGTCAAAAGGCCCTTATGGAAAAGATATATGCTCTCTTTGCGCTCCAATCACTAACTACTCCCAGAACGGTGCCTCAAGCCATAGCTGCTACAAAGCAAGAGCATTCTTCTATTTTTGGCTTGAACGGAAGAAACAAAAGGCAAAGCAAAAGGAAGTAGTGGGCGGAGCTCCAAGAATCATTATGGAAGAAAATGTTAACACTCCACCCACTACAAATGCACCTGCTACAAACCCAAACTTAGTGGTAAAAATCCTATAGAGAGATATAACGATGGACCTCTTCGGCTCTGAATATGACAAACAATTGGAGGAAGACAAAATGGATGAAAACGCTAACCTGCAAAACGCCAGAAGAAGCTTCAAAACTCGTGTCGCAGCACAGTGCCAAGCAATGAACGAGGAACTGCTACTCAAACGGTACTCCCAAAGGCAAGAGAACCAAGAAGATATGATACAAAACGAGATCGATTACAAGGCCAAGCTCCCGTGGTATTTGTGACCACTCCCAACTGACCAGCTTCTAATCCCATCATGGAGCTCCCATCGTCGAATCACGAATGGTCACCATCGAAAATCATCAGAAATCATCAAAATGGTCATTGAAAAACTCAATTCAGGGTTGACTCGAAGTCGAACTTGGGTAATTTCCTATTTGACTCGAAGCAGATTCTGGAGATCCTGATTCAAAATCGAACTCGGGTAATCGCTCATTTGACTCGAAGCAAACCTAGAAAATTCGGGCCCAAAATCAAACTCGGGTAAAACAAAGATTTTCTCCAAGTACACTATGCTACAAAGTGAATCAAACAAAAATGATCACACAACATAAAGTAGATTTGCTGTTATCCCAATTTTTACCACTATTTCACACAGTACATGGAAAAACCATCTATTGTGTGTCATAGCCCGTGAAATCTTTGTTCTATTGAGATTTCATCCATGCCATTTAGATAATATTTTATATGTATCTGATTGAAAGTATCAAAATTTTCATTTTGGCTCCATATCAAAATTTTGGTTTTCCTCTCAATGTTGCCTAGATTATTTCGTGGCCGCGTTCTTTCAATTATTTCCCCCCTTTCTTTTGTTTCTAGAGAAAAAAATGGCGTTCGTTCCTTCAATTATTTTCCTGACCACCTTTGCCTATCCTCCTCCTATCCATTGCCTGCTGTTGTCCCTAGCCTTCTCTCATCCCATCGACGTTCTTCAATAAATTTAGGGTTTCCTAATTAGAGTCGCCTCTTTCATCTTCTTTAAAAATAGGGTTTCATGAAAGCCGCTGCTTGAAAGTTATGCTTCGAATCACCTAGCTCCGTTCCTTCCTTGTAGATTGCGTACTTTGATTTACCGACCATTGATTGTTGCGGTTCCTCCTTGTCGAGTGTTCTTTGATTGATATTGGTATGATATATGCCCCTTTCATCTTATATTATTCTTGACTTCTAATCTCTGGCCGATGATTATTTGGGTTTCTTATATAGGAATTTATTTCCTAAATATGCGAATATATGATTCGATTTGAATTTTTCACATTATTTTTCTCGATGGTCGATTTATGTTTGAACGCTCTTGATGATTTTATAATTCTTGAATTTCTGCTTTGGTTTCCATTTGCTAATTTGATCGCTATGTTAGACCTTGTTTTTCACTATATTGCCTGACCATGTGCTCTTGACTTCATGTCTAAGTTAGTGGATTGCTATGTTGGACCTTGTTGTCTAAGGCAGTGTTGGTTGGAACTGCCTTGTTCAAGGCAGTGCACTTCAACACCGAACATGTGTTGCATATATACATGTATACATATATATATATATGTGTGTGTGTATGTGTATATGTGTGTTGCTCACTATACTTTTACTTGAACTTATGTGCTTGTGAACTTTCATGTGCTTGTGCCTTTACTTGTCTGTGCACTTGCATGTGCTTGTGCCTTTACTTGTCTGTGCACTTGCATGTGCTTGTGCCTTTACTTGTCTGTGCACTTGCATGTGCTTGTGCCTTGTTCTGTTTGATTACTTTCATGTGCTTTGGTTTCTTATATACATTTTCATGTGCACTTTCATGTTCTTTTGCCTTTACTTCATGTTCTATTTACTAATTCGATGGTTTGAACTGCCTGTTTCTCACTATTTACATATATACATGTATGTACATATGTGTATATTAGTTATACTATCTTGGTTCATCCATGTATGTACATGAATATGTGTATGTATATGTTCTATGGTTTAGCCTTGTTCTATGGTTTTGCCTTGTTCTATGGTTTAGCTTGAAACTGATACTTGTTTACATGTTGCATTATTGTCTGCACTTTGTTTTTACTTGGATTAGTAATTTGTAGTAAGTTCAACTATCGGTCGAGGTAAAATTGTGCACTTTGATTCCAATATCATTCATATACATACATACGTACATACATACATATGTTATGTATATATGTGTGTGAATGTTGGTGGTTTGAGTTTGTAGTTAGTGTTAGTGTCTTGTTCAATTTTATGGCACTAGTTCAATTTCTGCCTTGTTCAATTTGTGGCACTTGTTCAAGGCAGTGATATGAAATTGTTAGTGATATGGACTTATTATCATTCAATTTGTGGCACTTTTTCAATTACTGACATGTTTGAACCTATGAGTCTTGTTGAACTCTTTTATATGCTGTCAATTTTGTTTTATGACTTTGAAGATTTGTTTGATGGTGCTTTGATGGGGCTTTGCTTTGGTTTGATGGTGCACTACCACTGCCCTGTTCAAGGCAGTGCACACTGGCACTATTTGATCTTTGCTGGTCAATGTTGTTGAATTTTTGAAATTTATTTCTGCTTTGAATTTCCATGTATATACATACATATTTATGTATATATAGTGAATGTCGGTGGTTAATCTAGTTTGTGCACTTTCATGTGCTTGTGCCTTTAATTGTTTGTGCAACAATCCGTGAGATTTAATCGATGCCCGGCCTTGAGATATTCATAGTGATACACTATGCAAATCATAAGTTGACCATGCATATATTTATTTGCCCCTGTCTAAAACATGAAGAGAAAACAAACCCATGAACTGAGGCGATATTAATATTAAATTCAATTTAATTATGCAATTTAGGTTTGTTTTCTTTTCCATTTTATTGCGTTGTTTATTTGACAGGTATAGGAGATGGCTGGATACAAGTTGGAGCAAGAAAATCAAGATCAAAACATAAAAAATAAACTCGAGTGAGTGTGAGTGTGAGTGTGAGTGAGAGCGAGTTATAAAAAAAGATATATACGAGAGTGTAGAGAAAAGTTGTATAAATAAGAGTGATAGTGAAAGTTGTATTGCATTTGAATTTGATTTGAAATAAAATATTTGTTTAAATAAAGTTGAGATTCATTTATTTCATTTTGCAAATATAATATAAGTGTAATCGGTATGCATATCAGTCAATATATATGTTGTATAATAGGAAATTCTAGAACTGTTACTACAACATTAGACAACATATTGATTTCTTTGGTTGTGTTAGTGCATATCATACGATGGGGAATATCTGTGGCCTAATGTGAAATGAGACGACATGGGATTTAATGACAGATAGATATGCAATCAGACAACGGAGCATATTTGTCATTTGATGCGTTTTTCCCATAGTGAAACGAACATGCAAATGACTCTAAGCACAGTTCGTCACCAACCTAGCACTTCAAATTCTGTGACTCCAAGGGAACCATGTGCTGACTCCAAGTAAATGGCAAATTTTCTCGGGTCGAACTCCAAGTAAAATACCACGAATCCATCAACCCCAATCCATCTTCTTTTGCCCATAACTTGAACATGCGAACTCCAAATGCCTTGAAATTTGGAATGCAACATTACGGGGCCTTACTTGTCGCCCCGACTGATCTCACCCTGTTTGAAATTTTTTAGGGATCGTCACTGATCCATGACCCAATCCTAAGTGATTTTCCATTCAATCGGCATTTCCAATCATCCAAGCATAGGACAATCATGCATATATCATTCTCAAGCATTATAAACAGTCGTAACTTGAAAACGGACAGGACTGACAATGATTAGAGCATCTTCCCTAATCAAAACCCATTCACCAAAGCTGTTCAACGTGTAGAATATCCAAAGTATGACTTAACCAGTCCCACGACTTATCCACCACGATTCCATTGCGCGACCCAACTCCAACATCGCAAGCCACGACTTACGACTCATCACCACCGCGACTTAAATTCTCTCTTCCCCGACCTAATACGATCCACGACCTAAAATTCCACGACTTAACCATAAATCCTCGCCGCGACCTAACTTCCCCTTCCCCGACTTAAAGCTATACCGATTCCAGTAAGTCGCCCCTTTCTAACCCTAAGTCGCGAAGTATTGAAGCCGGTTGTTTACTTTAAGTCGCGATGCCTTGAATCGTTGAAGAGATCCCAGTAGGTCGCGAAGTTTTCTTTTGCCGTACTTCTCTTAGCTCGTGTGAAGATTCTTAGCTCGCGAGATGATTCTGATAAGTCGCGAGATAATTCTGATAAGTCGCGAGATGATTTTGATAAGTCGCGAGATAATTTGATAAGTCGCGTGATGATGCTGAAACAGTGAGTTGAGTCGTTCGATACTAGGTCGTTAACGACCTAGCTTGGGTCGTGTGTTTTGCAATGTAAATGTGAAGTCGTGTGGTTTGTTTTGTATTGTAATTTTCTTAAGTCATTGTGTTGAGTTGTAAATTTCTATAAATAGGCGTGTGTGGTCATTTTGTAAAGGTTGTTGAATTTGAATAAAATTTCTTTTGTGTGCTTTTGTGCCACCATTAAAATCGGTAGTTGAGTGTTATCTCTTATCTCCACCTTCGGCATTCGAGTGCGCTCGGATCAACGATTGTTGAAGCCAATTCACGGAATCAAGTGCGCTTGATCAACGTCGAAGAATTGCAGATCTTCTCTCACGGCATCGTGCGCGATCAACGTGTCGAAGATAGCTAAAGTCCGGTATCTTCGTGATCAACGGATTTGGGCATTTGGTATCATTAATTCATTGATTCATATTGCTTCATCTAATCGTTTCATCGATTAGTTTGACACGAATTCTTCAATTCGTCGTCAAGTGTTATTTCCGCTGCGTCAAAAACCGTTGCCAAAACTATCTGGCTGTACTATCAAGGTTAGTAAGTGTCACCAACTTCATCGTGCTAAAGTTTAGATCCTGAAAACCGTTAAGCTCGGCAACTCTAGCGGAAGTCCGTCCCACTTCTCTATGAATTTTTCCCGATCGAGCACTCCGCGACCCCGGCAACTGCCTTCTTCTTCAACTCCGCCTTGATTATCGAGATTTTTGACGGCTTTTAGCAGATCTTATATTTCTTGCTCGTGACCATACGGTACAATAATCTGTTTCATCACCGCCTCTACCGACGCCTCCTCCGCTGCTACTAGTGCCTTCTTCGTGCATGAATTTTTTGCCAAATTTTTTTAGCATTCTTGAACTTTCTTCGAGCGTGGATCTCAAAAATGAGCTTTAATTTGGGTATAAAGTGAAGGATTTGGACTTTTAGGGGTGGAAATAAGTGATTTTTTAGTTTGAAAGGGATGGAGCTCGGCTGAAAAAATGAGGGAGGTGATGGAATGAAAACGGCGGTTGTGTGAGGGGTTAAGGTTATATATTTATAACGGCGAAAACTTCGCCATTATAAATGGAACAATTTTTTGTCAAACCAGTCCATGGTTGGTTCTACCCCTTACCTGGGCACGTGGCTCGTTCGTTCAGTTGAAAAACAGGAGAGAGAGAGAGAGAGAGAGAGAGAGAGCGAAGTGAACATGTCGGATTGTTGATAATGGTCTAAAGGTAATGCTTTTATGGATTTGTTCATTTTGGATGGTTATGGTGGGTTCTTGGATAATCCCTTTCTTAGCACACATATTCAATTTCAGCAAACATTCCCTGACGTACAGAGGCAAAGCTCTATATAGCCTGGTTATAGACATAACTACTGGCCTTGCTGGAGTAACAATACTCCATCGTTGCCTTTCAAGATTTCATCCTTTTCCTGCAAGTTGGTTTCACTTCATCCTGAAAGGTACTTGGTATTCTGTTGTGTTATTTGTAGGCCTTCTCTTTCCTTTAGTGAGCATGATTCATGTTCTTCCTTCACCTACCATAGCAGTGTCGGGCCGAGATCCTATAGCTATGGTCTTATATGCACTAGTGGTCTTAGCATGCGCTCCTATATAGGAGGAAATCCTATTCAGGGGTTTTATTTTACCATCATTGACTACATACATGCCCCTTTGGGCATCTATTTTGCTTAGCGAATGGCTTTCGCAGTCACTCAGTTTTATGTACAGAGATTGTTACCTTTGACACTGCATAGGGCAATGAATGTGGTTGTATTTGCTAGGTCGAAGAACTTGCTTGCTCCCCTGTTTTTGCATAGCTTGTGGAATGGATATGTGTACCCACATTTGGGCAATATCTTCATAGGTCATACATAAATGAGTATGCTGTAGTATTTTATAATCTAGGTCATACATAGAATGAAGGCAGAGAAACATGATCGAGTGTTGTAGGACGAGCTTTGAAGCTGGGCTATAGACTGAGAGTGGAATGAAGTAATGAGGGCTGAAGGTGGACTGAAAGTCTGCTGCAAAATAGTGATGTTGCACGGGCTATGCTAAACATAGCTGATGCTTGAGGAGTGTGTTCTGATGTTGCTGCGAGGACTGCATTCAATGTGAACATGAGGCAGACTGCTCTCACTACATGGAATGTGCACTGGCATGATGAGATGAAGTAGACTTACAAGAGTAAGCTTGAACGGTCGTGTCTGCACCCGTTCGCTCAAACAGTCGCGTCCGTACCTCTTCGTACAGTCACATCTGTCTGCTATGCCCCTCTAACGGATCTGTTTCACACCCACGTCCGCTTCCGTCGGGTCGCACCCGCTCGCGTCGCATCTGTTTGCTTCTAACGGGACGGACCCGCTACTGTTCGCGCCTATTCAAACCGCGTCCGTTCCCGAACAGATCCGCATATGTTCGTCTGGCCTACAACCGTCAGAAAGCCCGGTCCAGTTTGCAGTAAAAATATGAGTATCATATTAGACCCGTACCCGTACCCGGCCCGGCCCGGTTCGGTCGGACGGACGGCGGCGGCGGCGCGCGCGTGTGTGGTAGAGATGCATGATCTCCCTCCTCACAACGAAGCATACATTTGGGAGCCCCAGGCCCCCAACCTCCTCATGAGAAAGCTATATTTAAACCAATATAGCTCTCACAATTTGGAGATGTGGGACTTTATATTTCATTCAATCCTTAAGGAATTCCAACAATCCCCCACATGAATGATAATATACATATCCCCCACACAAAGCGAAATATCACAGAGTATATATGGATTTAATGCTTTATCGTGGATAAGTAGATATTTCACTTTGAACTTTCCCTAGTTAAAACTTATCGGATTTACTTGGCTAATCGGTGAAATATTTCATCTTGAACCGTCAGCCTTTATTGTATATCCAGACAATAAGTTCTACGAAGCATTAATTCCCTTCTCATCCAATTTCTTGGTTGTGTTCATTTTGGTCCTGAACATTACTTGGTTTTGCAAGTGTTTTAGAGAATAAAAGCCTTTTAATATTCTCATAGAGCCGACCCAGCTCACACTTACATAGGTGATCGCAACCATTAAGAGTATACTACATATACCCCACTTGTTATTTCCAAGATATGGTCATCACTAAAAAACATAGTTTTAACCTTTAAATACTTCTGTAGGCATGCATTTATATTATGCACCATAGGAATGGAGTTGGACTATGTCCACGCAAATGCATTACGTCTTGAGTTATTCAGAACTGGTTTGCCTTTTGATCCTAGTCTGTGGGATCTCCAGTCGCTAGGATAGGTTTCCGTACAAGATAACTCTTGGTGGTTTAGGCTTTTAAACCCATTCCCCTCGATGCGCAGTCAATTTTCTCTCTGGATAAACCTTTAGTAAACGGATCCGTTAGGTTATCATTTGTCCTCACATAATTAATGGAAATAGTTCCATTAGAGAGTAACTGCCTAACTGTGTTATGGCGTCGTCGAATATGTCGTGACTTTCCATTATACACAAAGTTGTGCGCTCTGCTTAGCGCTGCTTGGTTATCGCAGTGTATGCATATGGCCGGTACAGGTTTAGGCCAGAACGGAATATCTTCTAAAAAGTGACGAAGCCATTTTGCTTCTTCGCCTGCTTTATCTAATGCAATGAACTCTGATTCCATAGTGGATCGAGCTATGCATGTTTGTTTAGTAGATTTCCATGATACTGCTTCCCCTGCTAGGGTAAAGACATAACCACTTGTCGATTTTGATTCCTCTGAATCTGCAATCCAGTTTGCATCACTATATCCTTCTAAGACAGCAGAATATTTTCCGTAATGTAAGGAATAGTTAGCGGTATTTTTTAAAAATCCAAGCACTCTCATTAGTGCTTTCCAGTGTTCCTTTCCTGGATTGCTTGTATACCTGCTCAGTCGACTTACTACATAAGCTATATCTGGTCTTGTGCAATTCATGAGATACATGAGACATCCTATTACACGAGAGTATTCCAGTTGCATTACACTCTCATTAGTGTTTTTATGCAGTACTTCTGATGGATTAAAAGGTGTTCTCACTCCTTTAATTCCATAGTTTTGGAATTTTTCAATCACTTTGTCTACATAGTGTGATTGAGACAATTCAATTCCATTAGGAGTTCTTATTATTTTGATTCCCAAAATAATGTCTGCAACTCCTAAATCTTTCATATCGAAATTGCTAGTTAACATCTTCTTTATGGTCTCTATTACCTGAGTATTTGGACCAAATATTAACATATCGTCTACATATAAACAAATCATCACATATGATTGTCCAACTTGTTTATAATAAACACACTTATCGCATTCATTTATACGAAAACCATTTCTCATCATGACACTATCAAATTTTGCTTGCCATTGTTTTGGAGCTTGTTTTAGTCCGTATAATGATTTTACTAATCTACAGACTTTGTTTTCATTTCCTTTGGAAATAAAACCTTCAGGTTACTCCATGTAGATCTCCTCATCGAGATCTCCATTTAAGAATGTCGTCTTTACATCCATTTGATGAATTTCTAGACCATAAATTGATGCAATTGCTATTAGCATTCTTATAGAGGTTATTCGTGTTATTGGAGAATATGTGTTAAAGAAGTCTACTCCTTCTTTTTGACGATATCCTTTGGCTACTAATATGGCTTTATACTTGTCGATAGAGCCATCTGCTTTGATTTTCTTCTTGAAAATCCATTTGCAGCCAATAGGTTTTATTCCTGGTGGAATATCAACAATTTCCCAAGTTTTATTACTTAGAATTGAATCAATCTCACTTTGGATTGCTTCTTTCCAACATGAAGATTCAGAAGATGACATTGCTTCCTTGTACGTTTGAGGTTCATGTTCTAACACATATGTGAAAACATCCGAACCAAATGTCTTGGAAGTCCTAGCCCTTACGCTTCTTCTTGGTTCAACTTCCTCAATCTCATGATGAGTTTCATCTTCATGTGAATTGCTCGATTCTTCTCTTGTCCTTTTAGGGACATTATTCCCTTCATTCCTTTTGTGTGGAAACACATCTTCAAAGAATGAGGCATCTCTTGATTCCATGATTGTATTTACATGAATATCAGTTATATCAGACTTGAATACCAAAAATCTATAGGCACTACTATTTTGGGCTGGCCCAAGATAATAACAATCTACTGTTTTTGGTCCAAGTTTGACTCTCTTGGGAGGCGGAACTGGAACTTTTGCCAAGCACCCCCACACTTTGAGGTATTTAAAACTTGGTTTGTGTCCTTTCCATATCTCATATGGAATTGTTCCTGTTTTAGTATGAGGGACTTTGTTTAATATGTGATTAGACATATTTAAGGCTTCCCCCCACAAGTTCGTCGGTAGACCAGAGGTTAAAAGCATGGCGGTAATCATGTCTTTTAACGTTCTGTTCTTCCTCTCGGCTACACCATTTTGTTGTGGTGAATATGGAGCTGTTGTTTGATGAATTATACCATTTTCGGCACAGAACTGTTCAAATGGTGATTCATATTCTCCACCTCGATCAGATCTCAATATCTTGATCTTTTTATTTAACTGATTTTCTACCTCAGCTTTGTACTTTATAAATGATGTAATTGCTTCATCTTTGCTATTCAGAAGATATACATAGCAATATCGTGTATAATCGTCAATAAACATGATAAAGTACTTTTTCCCACCTCTTGTAGGTAATGATTTAAAATCACATAAATCTGTATGAACCAAACCTAGTGGTTCGGTGCTTCTATCAACAGATTGAAATGGTTTTTTAACCATTTTTGCTTCTACACATGTCTCACATTTGTAGTTCTTATCTACTTGGAATTTTGGAATTAATCCCAAGTTTGATAATATTTTCATTTTTCGGAAATTTATGTGTCCTAATCTATCATGCCATAGTAAAATTTCGTGCTCAAGCAAGTAAGAAACTTCAATTTTATTAATAGCACAACCAGAATACATAGTTTTATTGCCGATAACGGCTACATTTGCCTTAAATAGGCCATCACATAAATATCCCCTTCCGCTATACATTCCAGCTTTGGACAGAACCATCTTGTCTAACTCGAACACCATTCTGAATCCTTTCTTTGATAATACTGCACCAGAGATGAGATTCTTGCGTATGTCTGGAACGTGGAGCACGTCATTCAACTTGACAGTTTTTCCAGAAATAAACTTGAGGATAACTGTGCCACTGCCTTCGATCATAGATACTGCAGAATTACCCATATAGAGTTTCTCTTCATGATCGAATTTCTTGTATGTAGAGAACATGGATTTGTCAGAGCAGACATGACGAGTAGTGTAACAACCCTAGATTTTTGTATATTATTTAAATTTGAACTTTATTTTTTTTTATTTTAAATTAGTTTAAACATGTTTTATTAAAAACATTTCATTTTTAAATATAAATGTTGATTATTAAGTGATTTATAGTTCAAACTAGTATAATTTAAATATTTTACTTAAAAGGGAAATTCTGGTCAAACTGTTCAATCTTTGACTTTTAAATTTCAAATTTAAATATATATAATCTTAAATTTTATCTTTTATTATGAAAATAGATTTAAAAATATGAATACTGCTTTTCGTTTCGTTAAAAACGGAGTTAAAATGTAGAAGTTATGCACATTTCAAATTTTAGTATAATTTGTTTTATTGTGCAATTTTGCCTATTTTAAATTTTATAAATCATATTTTCTTTCTTATATTTTTTTATATGTATCAATATGTTAATTTATGTATATTTTAATCTCTAAATATTTTTAAAAATAATAATCGAATTTTCCAAAATGTACTATGATGATTTCCTATTTTTAAAAGCTGTTTCTATTTTTCTGCTATTTTCTTCATCTAAACTATATTTAAATTAAAATTTATTTATTTATTTTATACATTCACTTTTATTTGCTGTGTTTTACTTTATTTTATTCATTTTACATGTATTTAAATCAAAATATAATTTTTCCAAAGTTATAGAAGTTATTTCTAATTTTTAAAGCCTAGTTTGCATTTTTAAGCCATTTTCTTAATTTAAATTCTATTTAATCAAAATTTAATTATTTATTATATATTTATTTTTTTCATTTCTGATTTGTTATCTTTATTTATCAGTTTTACATGTAATTATAAATTACAAAATATATAAGAAGGAAATTTGAAGAGACATAAAGGCTTTAAACCGATGACTTTTCATTTGCTAGACCTTTCACATTTTGACCGTTCCTTCTTTATTGATAGCCATATGTTTTATTTTGTTTTTCAACTGAATACACTTCTCATTTCATCAAATTTTCGGCCAAAACACCTCTGAAAACATTTGGTAATGACCTCTTGTTTTTCTTCTCTTCCTTCTTCATTTTTACTTTGTTTTGCCTTGATTTCATCCACAATTGCTTGGCCAAACTTTCCACCATCTCCACCATAGCCTCCACCACCTTCCTCCTCATCATTCTTGGCTTCAACCACCTCACATCCCCTCTGACCAGATCAGACCATGGCCTTTAGATGATGAAAACACCACAAACAAATGTTGAAACCCCTTAAAAACAACACTAGCTGACCTATATCGCTTCACCACCACCATACATCACCTTGGCCGCGTCCTATTGCTCCACCACCACCTTGATACCACCTCTGGCCATCCACCTACCCACTGTCCAGACCTGAACCATGCAAGGGCCAAGCCCCACTTGCCTTTGGTTGAGCCAAAAATGCACCAAAACTCCACTTATTTTGCCTTGACCCTTTGTCTTATTCATATGTAACTCCTACCATCATCATCTCTTTGTTGCCATGCTATTTTGATGTCATAACCTGAGATTATGTCCAGCTATGGCTGAGAAAAAGATCCCCTTGGTCATGCTCTTGAATGGTTAAAGAAAGGTCGAATCACTTTGCCCTTTGTTGCTTTTTATTTCAAGTCATTTCTATATTGTTTTGTGTTACATATTTACGTATACATCGTCTTGTTTTGTTTATATGTATACAAGGCAATTATATTTGGCTCTCCACTCTCATGTTGTCGTGCCTTCAAAGATTCTGTGTTGTGTGTTTGGTCATCATCTCCAGCTTAAACAAGTGAGTTATTCTCACCAGACAATATGTACCTATATAACTAGTAAATTGACACCCTGCGAATCTGTAAAAATATATTATCATGTTATATATGCTTATATTATTATCATATGATGTTCACACCTGTTATTACACCTGTTATATCATATGTTACTTTTATTTAATGTTATTCTGTTATTTATATCTGTTATCACCATTGCAAGTTCCCTGTAGACTAGAATCACTATGGGTTGAAATGATACATACCCGAACGGACTTTAGAATAGGGAAAAATCGTTATGGGCTGAAATGATAGGCCTGAATGATTTTTATTTAATTTATTTTAACTTGGGATTGCGGGTTTGAAATGATAGAACCCGGATTTTTCTTTTTAAACTGCGGATTGAAATGATACATATCCGTATCACTTGACCTAGGATAGAAAACTATATACAGGCCCGTGGTTATTTTATAAAGTGTTTTGGATATTTTTAAGTATTTCAAAAATTATAAATTTGTGAAATTTGATTTAAACATATTTTGAAATATTTTGAATTAAAGAAATTATGATTTTCCTATGTGTTAAAAATGTAATAAATGAATGTTTAAAAGTGATCTTTTAAAAATATAACTTGACTTGGAAATGTGAAATTTAGTTTTAATTAAAGGTTTAAGTTAATTAAATAAAATTGGAAATTTAGTTAAATTTATGAAATGGTAATTAAACTCTGAATTTGATTTGACAGCATTTTTGAAATGTATGTAAAAGATATTACAGCATTTTGCAAATGCTGTAGTTGTTTAAATGAACTAAAAGTTAATTTGAAATAAAGGATATTATAGCACTTTGTAAGTGCTGTAGTGGTTAAACTTAACATTTAAGTTTATTTTAAATTTAATGGAAATATATTACAGCATTTATGTGCTGTCGTTTTGTTAAATGAACTATTTTAAAACTATAACTTTACGTAGCATTTTGTAAGTGCTACGGAAATTATATTTTGTTATTTTAATAAATTTTATGAAAAATAACCTTTGGAAAATGATATAATTTTTGGAAATTAAATGTTAAATTTCTAAAGAAAATGAAGTGATATTTAATGGTTTTAAATGGAAGAATTTGTGTTTTAATGTGAGTTTAAAATGGTATTTAAATTTAATAAAATGAATGGATTTAAATGGTATTTAAATGAATTAAAATGAATGATGTTTTGAATAATATTTTGATATTTCGAAATGGATTTGAACTCAAATGATATCTTGATAATAAAATGACTTGTAACGAAGTTTTGAAAAGAAACGTGTAAAGTTCTATTAATGAAAGAAATATGTAAAGTTTTAATTTATGAAAGAAACGTGTAAAGTTCTATTAATGAAAGAATATATAGAGTTTTAATTTATGAAAGAATATGTAGAGTTTTAATTTATGAAAGAGACATGTAAAGTTTTAATTTATGGAAGAATATGTAAAGTCTTAATTAATGAAAGAAACATGTAAGTCTTAATCAGTGTAATATTGAATAAAATAATAAATGCCCTTTTTGTAATAAAACGTAAATTAAAACGTACATTTGATAATGTAAGTTTAATTAGTGTAATATTGATTAAATGATAAATGCTCTTTACTGTAATAGAAATGTAAGTTAAAAAGTACATTTAATATGTAAGTTTTAATTTATGTAAATGACACATTTTAATGACTAAAATAATAAAGTTTCTTTATTGTAATGATAATGTAAGTTAATAAGGTACTCTTAACTTAACATAAGAATTTCAGCATTAAATTGGATATTACAGTAACAAAGTTTATTTAAGTATAAGGCTATGATAAAATGACCATGTTAAAAATTTGTAAGTATATAAATACTTTGATTATATAAAATGTTAAATTGGAAAGTATTACATTCCAAAAATGCTATGATTACTTAAGGTTACATTACCAAAATGCTATGATAATTTAAAGGAAGATTTCAAGTTTAATAAATTAAAGGAAATATTCAGTGATTTTGAAGTTTGGGTTTTATTGAAATGATGTATTATTGAATTGGTTTTGAAATGGAAATGATATATTTTTGAATTGGTTTTGAATAGATATGTTTTGGGTTTGAAAGTATGTATTAGTTTGAAATAAATGATATGATTTTGAAATGGTTTAAAGGATGTATTTTGATTTGAAACATAAACTAATTTTAAAAGTTATAACCACGGGTTATAATAACGATTGGTTGGCAAAGAGACCGGGATCGGATATGGACATACTCTCTGTCGATACCGAAAACCACTTTGACAACCGTGTACGCGGTGGAGATTCCAGAATGAAGTAGGATGGTGGCGACGTTCTTAAGGTATGTTACGTGGACCCAACTCCCGTGAGTTGGCATAAGGTGGCTAAAACAGGAGCGATCTCGGACCAGTGAGGTAGCACCTCTTCTCGGACACATTTCTTCGATATTATACTCTTACTTGTGATTTGACTAGATGGCCATCCTCCGATTTGGGAATGTTGTTCGAGGTGGAACGGTAGTGGCTGCTATGCGTATCCATCAGTCCGTGTGCGTAATTGGTATATCTACCCTGGCATTGCCTAGTTGTGCCGTGTCACCTACCATATCGAGCTTTACTACGATTATGATTTTAAGATCCGACCGCGTTAAGGTTCTCCATCCCCTTAACGCTATTTTCCGATATGATTATACTTTACTTATTTAGACACTATTATAATAGCGAATATTACTACATAGTAGATATTTTAACGGATCCTTAGAGGATGGGCGGTCCCAAGCATCTTCTAAGTTACTTGTACCTTTATTACAGTTCACTTGAGTTGGTTTACATTATATAAGTATATATTGTCCTAAGTCGAGTGTTTTGTGTTTTGCTTTACGCTCGGGTCAGCCTGAGTTATTCACAAATTTGGATTTCCACCTTCTGGAGATTTGAAATCGCTGGAGATTATCTGCTAGTCTTCTTCTATCTACTTCAGTTATGTTGCTCTGTTCAGCTTGTACTTGGTTATCTTATTGATACTTCTGTTGTACTCTATTCCTTCTGTTGTATCTTATGTAACTCTGATATATTTACATGGTAGCTTCATGAACTACTATTTCTTTTACTTCCGCTGCATTATTTTACTCTGTGTCTGTGATTATATTTATTTACTGTATATTCTGAGATTTGCCAAATTTTAATTACAACGCGGTATTTTGAGCAATTCAACTCCGACATGTGTGTCTACCTATACACTTATAATGGATGCGAATGGTTGAAAATATCGGGTCGTTACAAGTAGCGCCTGTGTCCACCCACCATTGGTTAGGATTCTGAACCATATTGCATTCAGATACAACTGCCGAGAAGTTGGACTCATCCACTTCCATGTTGTCTACTAAATTTGCCTCTTTGTTGCGGTCCTTTATGAGTCTGCAATCTCTAGCGGCATGTCCAACTTTTCCACAAACCCAACATTCACCATTAAACTTTTTGGTTCGTTTGTTGTCTTTTGGTTTGTTGTCTGGAGCTTTCCTTTTCTTCTGGAAATTCTTCCATTTGTTTTTGGTCTTTGAATCTTCAGCCACAAATGCCTCCTCGCTTTGTTTTGTAATTCCACGGTTATCTGCCTCAATTTTCAATCGGACTACGAGATCCTGTAAAGAGATTTCCTTCTTTTTATGCTTCGGATAATTGCGGTAATCTCTCCACGACGGTGGCAGTTTTCCCGTGATGGCTTCAACCAAAAACGATTCTCCAACCTTATGACCTTCCGCCTCGAGTTCATGAATAATGATTTGTAGTTCATGCAGTTGAGCAGTCACCGGTTTGGAGTCGATCATCTTGTAGTCCATGAATTTGTCTACAATGAATTTCTTAAGACTGATATTCTGCGTCTTATACTTCGTGGCAAGTGCATTCCAGAGTGCTTTTGCTGTCTTTAGAGGTTGATATACTTTGTATAGCACTTTGTCGAGACAATTCAGAATATAGTTTCTGCATAGGAAATCGGAATGTTTCCATGTAGCAATATCTGCTTCCTTGCCTGGTGAAGAAATCGGTTCCTCCTCCTCGAGATACCATTGCAGACCGAGTGTGGTGAGGTAAAATAACATCTGATTCTGCCATGTTAAAAAATCGTCACCATCTCCCTTGAACGGTTCAGGTCTGTTGTGAGTAGTAGTCTTTGAAAATTCTACTGTTGCCATCTCTGTTTTAGTAAGAAAACAGAAAAATTTCTTAAGATGTTATACGTCTAGTATACCGAACAGAGAATAATCAATTATAAACTCGTCGCACAAGTTTATAACTCAGATTTCCACTACACTGGAATTCTGTGTTAATTATTATAACAATATGGATGTTGTAAATAAGTTACAACAACAGCGTTATGCTATTTTGAATAAGTAGTATAACCAAAATAAAGGATAGAATGTAGAATTCTAACCGAAATATGTCTGAGGCTCGTCGTAACGATTTCCTTAAGAATTTTATTTCAAAATTCTCCCAAGATACAACAGATGAATTCTGCTTGAAATTGTGATGAGTATATCACTCTGTGATTTGAATTAGTATTTATCAGAGGAGAAGAGAGAGATTCAAAATTGAAAAATGAGTGAGGAAAGTGATCAGTTTTCCTCCTTATTTATAGTGGTCCGTATCCCTTCCGAACGGTCGTGTCTGCACCCGTTCGCTCAAACAGTCGCGTCCGTACCTCTTCGTACAGTCACATCTGTCTGCTATGCCCCTCTAACGGATCTGTTTCACACCCACGTCCGCTTCCGTCGGGTCGCACCCGCTCGTGCCGCATCTGTTTGCTTCTAACGGGTCGCACCCGCTACTGTTCGCGCCAATTCAAACCGCGTCCGTTCCCGAACAGATCCGCATCTGTTCGTCTGGCCTGCAACCGTCAGAAAGCCCGGTCCAGTTTGCAGTAAAAATATGAGTATCATATTAGACCCGTACTCGGCCCGGTTCGGTTCGGTCGGACGGACGGCGGCGGCGGCGCGCGCGTGTGTGGTAGAGATGCATGATCTCCCTCCTCACAACGAAGCATACATTTGGGAGCCCCAGGCCCCCAACCTCCTCATGAGAAAGCTATATTTAAACCAATATAGCTCTCACAATTTGGAGATGTGGGACTTTTTATTTCATTCAATCCTTAAGGAATTCCAACAATCCCCCACATGAATGATAATATACATATCCCCCACACAAAGCGAAATATCACAGAGTATATATGGATTTAATGCTTTATCGTGGATAAGTAGATATTTCACTTTGAACTTTCCCTAGTTAAAACTTATCGGATTTACTTGGCTAATCGGTGAAATATTTCATCTTGAACCGTCAGCCTTTATTGTATATCTAGACAATAAGTTCTACGAAGCATTAATTCCCTTCTCATCCAATTTCTTGGTTGTGTTCATTTTGGTCCTGAACAGTACTTGGTTCTGCAAGTGTTTTAGAGAATAAAAGCCTTTTAATATTCTCATATAGCCGACCCAGCTCACACTTACATAGGTGATCGCAACCATTAAGAGTATCCTACATATACCCCACTTGTTATTTCCAAGATATGGTCATCATTAAAAAACATAGTTTTAACCTTTAAATACTTCTGTAGGCATGCATTTATATTGTGCACCATAGGAATGGATTTGGACTATGTCCATGCAGATGCATTACGTCTTGAGTTATTCAGAACTAGTTTGCCTTTTGATCCTAGTCCGTAGGATCTCCAGTCGCTAGGATAGGTTTCCGTATAAGATAACTCTTGGTGGTTTAGGCTTTTAAACCCATTCCCCTCGATGCGCAGTCAATTTTCTCTCTGGATAAACCTTTAGTAAACGGATCCGCTAGGTTATCATTTGTCCTCACATAATCAATGGAAATAGTTCCATTAGAGAGTAACTGCCTAACTGTGTTATGGCGTCGTCGAATATGTCGTGACTTTCCATTATACACAAAGTTGTGCGCTCTGCTTAGCGCTGCTTGGTTATCGCAGTGTATGCATATGGCCGGTACAGGTTTAGGACAGAACGGAATATCTTCTAAAAAGTGACGAAGCCATTCTGCTTCTTCGCCTGCTTTATCTAATGCAATGAACTCTGATTCCATAGTGGATCGAGCTATGCATGTTTGTTTAGTAGATTTCCATGATACTGCTGCCCCTGCTAGGGTAAAGACATAACCACTTGTCGATTTTGATTCCTCTGAATCTGCAATCCAGTTTGCATCACTATATCCTTCTAAGACAGCAGGATATTTTCCGTAATGTAAGGAATAGTTAGCGGTATTTTTTAAAAATCCAAGAACTCTCATTAGTGCTTTCCAGTGTTCCTTTCCTGGATTGCTTGTATACCTGCTCAGTCGACTTACTACATAAGCTATATCTGGTCTTGTGCAATTCATGAGATACATGAGACATCCTATTACACGAGAGTATTCCAGTTGCATTACACTCTCATTAGTGTTTTTATGCAGTACTTCTGATGGATTAAAAGGTGTTCTCACTCCTTTAATTCCATAGTTTTGGAATTTTTCAATCACTTTGTCTACATAGTGTGATTGAGACAATTCAATTCCATTAGGAGTTCTTATTATTTTGATTCCCAAAATAACGTCTGCAACTCCTAAATCTTTCATATCGAAATTGCTAGTTAACATCTTCTTTATGGTCTCTATTACCTGAGTATTTGGACCAAATATTAACATATCGTCTACATATAAACAAATCATCACATATGATTGTCCAACTTGTTTATAATAAACACACTTATCGCATTCATTTATACGAAAACCATTTCTCATCATGACACTATCAAATTTTGCGTGCCATTGTTTTGGAGCTTGTTTTAGTCCGTATAATGATTTTACTAATCTACAGACTTTGTTTTCATTTCCTTTGGAAATAAAATATTCAGGTTGCTCCATGTTGATCTCCTCATCGAGATCTCCATTTAAGAATGCCGTCTTTACATCCATTTGATGAATTTCTAGACCATAAATTGATGCAATTGCTATTAGCATTCTTATAGAGGTTATTCGTGTTACTGGAGAATATATGTCAAAGAAGTCTACTCCTTCTTTTTGACGATATCCTTTGGCTACTAATCTGGCTTTATACTTGTCGATAGAGCCATCTGCTTTGATTTTCTTCTTGAAAATCCATTTGCAGCCAATAGGTTTTATTCCTGGTGGAATATCAACAATTTCCCAAGTTTTATTACTTAGAATTGAATCAATCTCACTTTGGATTGCTTCTTTCCAACATGAAGATTCAGAAGATGACATTGCTTCCTTGTACGTTTGAGGTTCATGTTCTAACACATATGTGAAAAAATCCGAACCAAATGTCTTGGAAGTCCTAGCCCTTACGCTTCTTCTTGGTTCAACTTTCTCAATCTCATGATGAGTTTCATCTTCATGTGAATTGCTCGATTCTTCTCTTGTCCATTTAGGGACATTATTCCCTTCATTCCTTTTGTGTGGAAACACATCTTCAAAGAATGAGGCATCTCTTGATTCCATGATTGTATTTACATGAATATCAGTTATATCAGACTTGAATACCAAAAATCTATAGGCACTACTATTTTGAGCTGGCCCAAGATAATAACAATCTACTGTTTTTGGTCCAAGTTTGACTCTCTTGGGAGGCGGAACTGGAACTTTTGCCAAGCACCCCCACACTTTGAGGTATTTAAAACTTGGTTTGTGTCCTTTCCATATCTCATATGGAATTGTTCCTGTTTTATTATGAGGGACTTTGTTTAATATGTGATTAGACATATTTAAGGCTTCCCCCCACAAGTTCGTCGGTAGACCAGAGGTTAAAAGCATGGCGGTAATCATGTCTTTTAACGTTCTATTCTTCCTCTCGGCTACACCATTTTGTTGTGGTGAATATGGAGCTGTTGTTTGATGAATTATACCATTTTCGGCACAGAACTGTTCAAATGGTGATTCATATTCTCCACCTCGATCAGATCTCAATATCTTGATCTTTTTATTTAACTGATTTTCTACCTCAGCTTTGTACTTTATAAATGATGTAATTGCTTCATCTTTGCTATTCAGAAGATATACATAGCAATATCGCGTATAATCGTCAATAAACGTGATAAAGTACTTTTTCCACCTCTTGTAGGTAATGATTTAAAATCACATAAATCTGTATGAACCAAACCTAGTGGTTCGGTGCTTCTATCAACAGATTGAAATGGTTTTTTAACCATTTTTGCTTCTACACATGTCTCACATTTGTAGTTCTTATCTACTTGGAATTTTGGAATTAATCCCAAGTTTGATAATATTTTCATTTTTCGGAAATTTATGTGTCCTAATCTATCATGCCATAGTAAAATTTCGTGCTCAAGCAAGTAAGAAACTTCAATTTTATTAATAGCACAATCAGAATACATATTTTTATTGCCGATAACGGCTACATTTGCCTTAAATAGGCCATCACATAAATATCCCCTTCCGATATACATTCCAGCTTTGGACAGAACCATCTTGTCTGACTCGAACACCATTCTGAATCCTTTCTTTGATAATACTGCACCAGAGATGAGATTCTTGCGTATGTCTGGAACGTGGAGCACGTCATTCAACTTGACAGTTTTTCCAGAAGTAAACTTGAGGATAACTGTACCACTGCCTTCGATCATAGATACTGCAGAATTACCCATATAGAGTTTCTCTTCTTGATCGAATTTCTTGTATGTAGAGAACATGGATTTGTCAGAGCAGACATGACGAGTAGCGCCTGTGTCCACCCACCATTGGTTAGGATTCTGAACCATATTGCATTCAGATACAACTGCCGAGAAGTTGGACTCATCCACTTCCATGTTGTCTACTAAATTTGCCTCTTTGTTGCGGTCCTTTTTGAGTCTGCAATCTCTAGCGGCATGTCCAACTTTTCCACAAACCCAACATTCACCATTAAACTTTTTGGTTCGTTTGTTATCTTTTGGTTTGTTGTCTGGAGCTTTCCTTTTCTTCTGGAAATTCTTCTTTTTTTTTGGTCTTTGAATCTTCAGCCACAAATGCCTCCTCGCTTTGTTTTGTAATTCCACGGTTATCTGCCTCAATTTTCAATCGGACTATGAGATCCTGTAAAGAGATTTCCTTCTTTTTATGCTTCAGATAATTGCGGTAATCTCTCCACGATGGTGGTAGTTTTCCCGTGATGGCTTCAACCAAAAACGATTCTCCAACCTTATGACCTTCCACCTCGAGTTCATGAATAATGATTTGTAGTTCATGCAGTTGAGCAGTCACCGGTTTGGAGTCGATCATCTTGTAGTCCATGAATTTGTCTACAATGAATTTCTTAAGACTGATATTCTGCGTCTTATACTTCGTGGCAAGTGCATTCCAGAGTGCTTTTGCTGTCTTTAGAGGTTGATATACTTTGTATAGCACTTTGTCGAGACAATTCAGAATATAGTTTCTGCATAGGAAATCAGAATGTTTCCATGTAGCAACATCTGCTTCCTTGCCTGGTGAAGAAATCGGTTCCTCCTCCTCGAGATACCGTTGCAGACCGAGTGTGGTGAGGTAAAATAACATCTGATTCTGCCATGTTAAAAAATCATCACCATCTCCCATGAACGGTTCGGGTCTGTTGTGAGTAGTAGTCTTTGAAAATTCTACTATTGCCATCTTTGTTTTAGTAAGAAAACAGAAAAATTTCTTAAGATGTTATACGTCTAGTATACCAAAACAAAGAATAATCAATTATAAACTCGTCGCACAAGTTTATAACTTAGATTTCAACTACACTGGAATTCTGTGTTAATTATTATAACAATATGGATGTTGTAAATAAGTTACAACAACAGCGTTATGCTATTTTGAATAAATAGTATAACCAAAATAAAGGATAGAATGTAGAATTCTAACCGAAATATGTCTGAGGCTCGTCGTAACGATTTCCTTAAGAATTTTATTTCAAAATTCTCCCAAGATACAACAGACGAATTCTGCTTGAAATTGTGATGAGTATATCACTCTGTGATTTGAATTAGTATTTATCAGAGGAGAAGAGAGAGATTCGAAATTGAAAAATGAGTGAGGAAAGTGATCAGTTTTCCTCCTTATTTATAGTGGTCCGTATCCCTTCCGAACGGTCGTGTCTGCACCCGTTCGCTCAAACAGTCGCGTCCGTACCTCTTTGTACAGTCACATCTGTCTACTATGCCCCTCTAACGGATCTGTTTCACACCCGCGTCTGCTTCCGTTGGGTCGCACCCGCTCGCGCCGCATCTGTTTGCTTCTAACGGGTCGCACCCGCTACTGTTCGCGCCTATTCAAACCGCGTCCGTTCCCGAACAGATCCGCATATGTTCGTCTGGCCTACAACCGTCAGAAAGCCTGGTCCAGTTTGCAGTAAAAATATGAGTATCATATTAGACCCGTACCCGTACCCGGCCCGGCCCGGTTCGGTTCAGTCGGACGGACGGCGGCGGCGGCGGCGCGCGCGTGTGTGGTAGAGATGCATGATTTCCCTCCTCACAACGAAGCATACATTTGGGAGCCCCAGGCCCCCAACCTCCTCATGAGAAAGCTATATTTAAACTAATATAGCTCTCACAATTTGGAGATGTGGGACTTTATATTTCATTCAATCCTTAAGGAATTCCAACAATCCCCCACATGAATGATAATATACATATCCCCCACACAAAGCGAAATATCCCAGAGTATATATGGATTTAATGCTTTATCGTGGATAAGTAGATATTTCACTTTGAACTTTCCCTAGTTAAAACTTATCGGATTTACTTGGCTAATCGGTTAAATATTTCATCTTGAACCGTCAGCCTTTATTGTATATCCAGACAATTAGTTCTACGAAGCATTAATTCCCTTCTCATCCAATTTCTTGGTTGTGTTCATTTTGGTCCTGAACAGTACTTGGTTCTGCAAGTGTTTTAGAGAATAAAAGCCTTTTAATATTCTCATAGAGCCGACCCAGCTCACACTTACATAGGTGACCGCAACCATTAAGAGTATCCTACATATACCCCACTTGTTATTTCCAAGATATGGTCATCATTAAAAAACATAGTTTTAACCTTTAAATACTTCTGTAGGCATGCATTTATATTGTGCACCATAGGAATGGAGTTGGACTATGTCCACGCAAATGCATTACGTCTTGAGTTATTCAGAACTGGTTTGCCTTTTGATCCTAGTCCGTGGGATCTCCAGTCGCTAGGATAGGTTTCCGTATAAGATAACTCTTGGTGGTTTAGGCTTTTAAACCCATTCCCCTCGATGCGCAGTCAATTTTCTCTCTGGATAAACCTTTAGTAAACGGATCCGCTAGGTTATCATTTGTCCTCACATAATCAATGGAAATAGTTCCATTAGAGAGTAACTGCCTAACTGTGTTATGGCGTCGTCGAATATGTCGTGACTTTCCATTATACACAAAGTTGTGCGCTCTGCTTAGCGCTGCTTGGTTATCGCAGTGTATGCATATGGCCGGTACAGGTTTAGGCCAGAACGGAATATCTTCTAAAAAGTGACGAAGCCATTCTGCTTCTTCGCCTGCTTTATCTAATGCAATGAACTCTGATTCCATAGTGGATCGAGCTATGCATGTTTGTTTAGTAGATTTCCATGATACTGCTGCCCCTGCTAAGGTAAAGACATAACCACTTGTCGATTTTGATTCCTCTGAATCTGCAATCCAGTTTGCATCACTATATCCTTCTAAGACAGCAGGATATTTTCCGTAATGTAAGGAATAGTTAGCGGTATTTTTTAAAAATCCAAGCACTCTCATTAGTGCTTTCCAGTGTTCCTTTCCTGGATTGCTTGTATACTTGCTCAGTCGACTTACTGCATAAGCTATATCTGGTCTTGTGCAATTCATGAGATACATGAGACATCCTATTACACGAGAGTATTCCAGTTGCATTACACTCTCATTAGTGTTTTTATGCAGTACTTCTGATGGATTGAAAGGTGTTCTCACTCCTTTAATTCCATAGTTTTGGAATTTTTCAATCACTTTGTCTACATAGTGTGATTGAGACAATTCAATTCCATTAGGAGTTCTTATTATTTTGATTCCCAAAATAACGTTTGCAACTCCTAAATCTTTCATATCGAAATTGCTAGTTAACATCTTCTTTATGGTCTCTATTACCTGAGTATTTGGACCAAATATTAACATATCGTCTACATATAAACAAATCATCACATATGATTGTCCAACTTGTTTATAATAAACACACTTATCGCATTCATTTATACGAAAACCATTTCTCATCATGACACTATCAAATTTTGCGTGCCATTGTTTTGGAGCTTGTTTTAGTCCGTATAATGATTTTACTAATCTACAGACTTTGTTTTCATTTCCTTTGGAAATAAAACCTTCAGGTTGCTCCATGTAGATCTCCTCATCGAGATCTCCATTTAAGAATGCCGTCTTTACATCCATTTGATGAATTTCTAGACCATAAATTGATGCAATTGCTATTAGCATTCTTATAGAGGTTATTCGTGTTACTGGAGAATATGTGTCAAAGAAGTCTACTCCTTCTTTTTGATGATATCCTTTGGCTACTGATCTGGCTTTATACTTGTCGATAGAGCCATCTGCTTTGATTTTCTTCTTGAAAATCCATTTGCAGCCAATAGGTTTTATTCCTGGTGGAATATCAACAATTTCCCAAGTTTTATTACTTAGAATTGAATCAATCTCACTTTGGATTGCTTCTTTCCAACATGAAGATTCAGAAGATGACATTGCTTCCTTGTACGTTTGAGGTTCATGTTCTAACACATATGTGAAAAAATCCGACCCAAATGTCTTGGAAGTCCTAGCCCTTACGCTTCTTCTTGGTTCAACTTCCTCAATCTCATGATGAGTTTCATCTTCATGTGAATTGCTCGATTCTTCTCTTGTCCTTTTAGGGACATTATTCCCTTCATTCCTTTTGTGTGGAAACACATCTTCAAAGAATGAGGCATCTCTTGATTCCATGATTGTATTTACATGAATATCAGTTATATCAGACTTGAATACCAAAAATCTATAGGCACTACTATTTTGGGCTGGCCCAAGATAATAACAATCTACTGTTTTGGTCCAAGTTTGACTCTCTTGAGAGGCGGAACTGGAACTTTTGCCAAGCACCCCCACACTTTGAGGTATTTAAAACTTGGTTTGTGTCCTTTCCATATCTCATATGGAATTGTTCCTGTTTTATTATGAGGGACTTTGTTTAATATGTGATTAGACATATTTAAGGCTTCCCCCCACAAGTTCGTCGGTAGGCCAGAGGTTAAAAGCATGGCGGTAATCATGTCTTTTAACGTTCTGTTCTTTCTCTCGGCTACACCATTTTGTTGTGGTGAATATGGAGCTGTTGCTTGATGAATTATACCATTTTCGGCACAGAACTGTTCAAATGGTGATTCATATTCTCCACCTCGATCAGATCTCAATATCTTGATCTTTTTATTTAACTGATTTTCTACCTCAGCTTTGTACTTTATAAATGATGTAATTGCTTCATCTTTGCTATTCAAAAGATATACATAGCAATATCGCGTATAATCGTCAATAAACGTGATAAAGTACTTTTTCCCACCTCTTGTAGGTAATGATTTAAAATCACATAAATCTGTATGAACCAAACCTAGTGGTTCGGTGCTTCTATCAACAGATTGAAATGGTTTTTTTTAACCATTTTTGCTTCTACACATGTCTCACATTTGTAGTTCTTATCTACTTGGAATTTTGGAATTAATCCCAAGTTTGATAATATTTTCATTTTTCGGAAATTTATGTGTCCTAATCTATCATGCCATAGTAAAATTTCGTGCTCAAGCAAGTAAGAAACTTCAATTTTATTAATAGCACAATCAGAATACATAGTTTTATTGCCGATAACGGCTACATTTGCCTTAAATAGGCCATCACATAAATATCCCCTTCCGATATACATTCCAGCTTTGGACAGAACCATCTTGTCTTACTCGAACACCATTCTGAATCCTTTATTTGATAATACTGCACTAGAGATGAGATTCTTGCGTATGTCTGGAACATGGAGCACGTCATTCAACTTGACAGTTTTTCCAGAAGTAAACTTGAGGATTACTGTGCCACTGCCTTCGATCATAGATACTGCAGAATTACCCATATAGAGTTTCTCTTCATGATCGAATTTCTTGTATGTAGAGAACATGGATTTGTCAGAGCAGACATGACGAGTAGCGCCTGTGTCCACCCACCATTGGTTAGGATTCTGAACCATATTGCATTCAGATACAACTGCCGAGAAGTTGGACTCATCCACTTCCTTGTTGTCTACTAAATTTGCCTCTTTGTTGCGGTCCTTTTTGAGTCTGCAATCTCTAGCGGCATGTCCAACTTTTCCACAAACCCAACATTCACCATTAAACATTTTGGTTCGTTTGTTGTCTTTTGGTTTGTTGTCTGGAGCTTTCCTTTTCTTCTGGAAATTCTTCTTTTTGTTTTAGGTCTTTGAATCTTCAGCCACAAATGCCTCCTCGCTTTGTTTTGTAATTCCACGGTTATCTGCCTCAATTTTCAATCGGACTATGAGATCCTGTAAAGAGATTTCCTTCTTTTTATGCTTCAGATAATTGCGGTAATCTCTCCACGACGGTGGCAGTTTTCCCGTGATGGCTTCAACCAAAAACGATTCTCCAACCTTATGACCTTCCGCCTCGAGTTCATGAATAATGATTTGTAGTTCATGCAGTTGAGCAGTCACCGGTTTGGAGTCGATCATCATGTAGTCCATGGATTTGTCTACAATGAATTTCTTAAGACTGATATTCTGCGTCTTATACTTCGTGGCAAGTGCATTCCAGAGTGCTTTTGCTGTCTTTAGAGGTTGATATACTTTGTATAGCACTTTGTCGAGACAATTCAGAATATAGTTTCTGCATAGGAAATCGGAATGTTTCCATGTAGCAACATCTGCTTCCTTGCCTGGTGAAGAAATCGGTTCCTCCTCCTCGAGATACCGTTGTAGACCGAGTGTGGTGAGGTAAAATAACATCTGATTCTGCCATGTTAAAAAATCGTCACCATCTCCCTTGAACGGTTCAGGTCTGTTGTGAGTAGTAGTCTTTGAAAATTCTACTGTTGCCATCTCTGTTTTAGTAAGAAAACAGAAAAATTTCTTAAGATGTTATACGTCTAGTATACCAAAACAGAGAATAATCAATTATAAACTCGTCGCACAAGTTTATAACTCAGATTTCCACTACACTGAAATTCTGTGTTAATTATTTTAACAATATGGATGTTGTAAATAAGTTACAACAACAGCGTTATGCTATTTTGAATAAATAGTATAACCAAAATAAAGGATAGAATGTAGAATTCTAACCGAAATATGTCTGAGGCTCGTCGTAATGATTTCCTTAAGAATTTTATTTCAAAATTCTCCCAAGATACAACAGACGAATTCTGCTTGAAATTGTGATGAGTATATCACTCTGTGATTTGAATTAGTATTTATCAGAGGAGAAGAGAGAGATTCGGAATTGAAAAATGAGTGGGGAAAGTGATCAGTTTTCCTCCTTATTTATAGTGGTCCGTATCCCTTCCGAACGGTCGTGTCTGCACCCGTTCGCTCAAACAGTCGCGTCCGTACCTCTACGTACAGTCACATCTGTCTGCTATGCCCCTCTAACGGATCTGTTTCACACCCGCATCCGCTTCCGTCAGGTCGCACCCGCTCGCGCCGCATCTGTTTGCTTCTAACGGGTCGCACCCGCTACTGTTCGCGCCTATTCAAACTGCGTCCGTTCCCGAACAGATCTGCATCTGTTCGTTTGGCCTGCAACCGTCAGAAAGCCCGGTCCAGTTTGCAGTAAAAATATGAGTATCATATTAGACCCGTACCCGGCCCGGCCCGGTTCGATTCGGTCGGACGGACGGCGGCGGCGGCGCGCGTGTGTGTGGTAGAGATGCATGATCTCCCTCCTCACAACGAAGCATACATTTGGGAGCCCCCGGCCCCCAACCTCCTCATGAGAAAGCTATATTTAAACCAATATAGCTCTCATAATTTGGAGATGTGGGACTTTATATTTCATTCAATCCTTAAGGAATTCCAACAATCCCCCACATGAATGATAATATACATATCCCCCATAAAAAGCGAAATATCACAGAGTATATATGGATTTAATGCTTTATCGTGGATAAGTAGATATTTCACTTTGAACTTTCCCTAGTTAAAACTTATCGGATTTACTTAGCTAATCGGTGAAATATTTCATCTTGAACCATCAGCCTTTATTGTATATCCAGACAATAAGTTCTACGAAGCATTAATTCCCTTCTCATCCAATTTCTTGGTTGTGTTCATTTTGGTCCTGAACAGTACTTGGTTCTGCAAGTGTTTTAGAGAATAAAAGCCTTTTAATATTCTCATAGAGCCGACCCAGCTCACACTTACATAGGTGATCGCAACTATTAAGAGTATCCTACATATACCCCACTTGTTATTTCCAAGATATGGTCATCATTAAAAAACATAGTTTTAACCTTTAAATACTTCTGTAGGCATGCATTTATATTGTGCACCATAGGAATGGAGTTGGACTATGTCCACGCAAATGCATTACGTCTTGAGTTATTCAGAACTGGTTTGCCTTTTGATCCTAGTCCGTGGGATCTCCAGTCGCTAGGATATGTTTCCGTATAAGATAACTCTTGATGGTTTAGGATTTTAAACCCATTCCCCTCGATGCGCAGTCAATTTTCTCTCTGGATAAACCTTTAGTAAACGGATCCGCTAGGTTATCATTTGTCCTCACATAATCAATGGAAATAGTTCCATTAGAGAGTAACTGCCTAACTGTGTTATGGCTTCGTCGAATATGTCGTGACTTTCCATTATACACAAAGTTGTGCGCTCTGCTTAGCGCTGCTTGTTTATCGCAGTGTATGCATATGGCCGGTACAGGTTTAGGCCAGAACGGAATATCTTCTAAAAAGTGATGAAACCATTCTGCTTCTTCGCCTGCTTTATCTAATGCAATGAACTCTGATTCCATAGTGGATCGAGCTATGCATGTTTGTTTAGTAGATTTCCATGATACTGCTGCCCCTGCTAGGGTAAAGACATAACCACTTGTCGATTTTGATTCCTCTGAATCTGCAATCCAGTTTGCATCACTATATCCTTCTAAGACAGCAGGATATTTTCTGTAATGTAAGGAATAGTTAGCGGTATTTTTTAAAAATCCAAGCACTCTCATTAGTGCTTTCCAGTGTTCCTTTCCTGGATTGCTTGTATACCTGCTAAGTCGACTTACTACATAAGCTATATCTGGTCTTGTGCAATTCATGAGATACATGAGACATCCTATTACACGAGAGTATTCCAGTTGCATTACACTCTCATTAGTGTTTTTATGCAGTACTTCTGATGGATTAAAAGGTGTTCTCACTTCTTTAATTCCATAGTTTTGGAATTTTTCAATCACTTTGTCTACATAGTGTGATTGAGACAATTCAATTCCATTAGGAGTTCTTATTATTTTGATTCCCAAAATAACGTCTACAACTCCTAAATCTTTCATATCGAAATTGCTAGTTAACATCTTCTTTATGGTCTCTATTACCTGAGTATTTGGACCAAATATTAACATATCGTCTACATATAAACAAATCATCACATATGATTGTCCAACTTGTTTATAATAAACACACTTATCGCATTCATTTATATGAAAACCATTTCTCATCATGACACTATCAAATTTTGCGTGCCATTGTTTTGGAGCTTGTTTTAGTCCGTATAATGATTTTACTAATCTACAGACTTTGTTTTCATTTCCTTTGGAAATAAAACCTTCAGGTTGCTCCATGTAGATCTCCTCATCGAGATCTCCATTTAAGAATGCCGTCTTTACATCCATTTGATGAATTTCTAGACCATAAATTGATGCAATTGCTATTAGCATTCTTATAGAGGTTATTCGTGTTATTGGAGAATATGTGTCAAAGAAGTCTACTCCTTCTTTTTGACGATATCCTTTGGCTACTAATCTGGCTTTATACTTGTCGATAGAGCCATCTGCTTTGATTTTCTTCTTGAAAATCCATTTGCAGCCAATAGGTTTTATTCCTGGTGGAATATCAACAATTTTCCAAGTTTTATTACTTAGAATTGAATCAATCTCACTTTGGATTGCTTCTTTCCAACATGAAGATTCAGAAGATGACATTGCTTCCTTGTACGTTTGAGGTTCATGTTCTAACATATATGTGAAAAAATCCGAACCAAATGTCTTGGAAGTCCTAGCCCTTACGCTTCTTCTTGGTTCAAATTCCTCAATCTCATGATGAGTTTCATCTTCATGTGAATTGCTCGATTCTTCTCTTGTCCTTTTAGGGACATTATTCCCTTCATTCCTTTTGTGTGGAAACACATCTTCAAAGAATGAGGCATCTCTTGATTCCATGATTGTATTTACATGAATATCAATTATATCAGACTTGAATACCAAAAATCTATAGGCACTACTATTTTGGGCTGGCCCAAGATAATAACAATCTACCGTTTTTGGTCCAAGTTTGACTCTCTTGGGAGGCGGAACTGGAACTTTTGCCAAGCACCCCCACACTTTGAGGTATTTAAAACTTGGTTTGTGTCCTTTCCATATCTCATATGGAATTGTTCCTATTTTATTATGAGGGACTTTGTTTAATATGTGATTAGACATATTTAAGGCTTCCCCCCACAAGTTCGTCGGTAGACCAGAGGTTAAAAGCATGGCGTAATCATGTCTTTTAACGTTATGTTCTTCCTCTCGGCTACACCATTTTGTTGTGGTGAATATGGAGCTGTTGTTTGATGAATTATACCATTTTCGGCACAGAACTGTTCAAATGGTGATTCATATTCTCCACCTCGATCAGATCTCAATATCTTGATCTTTTTATTTAACTGATTTTCTACCTCAGCTTTGTACTTTATAAATGATGTAATTGCTTCATCTTTGCTATTCAGAAGATATACATAGCAATATCGCGTATAATCGTCAATAAACGTGATAAAGTACTTTTTCCCACATCTTGTAGGTAATGATTTAAAATCACATAAATCTGTATGAACCAAACCTAGTGGTTCGGTGCTTCTATCAACAGATTGAAATGGTTTTTTAACCATTTTTGCTTCTACACATGTCTCACATTTGTAGTTCTTATCTACTTGGAATTTTGGAATTAATCCCAAGTTTGATAATATTTTCATTTTTCAGAAATTTATGTGTCCTAATCTATCATGCCATAGTAAAATTTCGTGCTCAAGCAAGTAAGAAACTTCAATTTTATTAATAGCACAATCAGAATACATAGTTTTATTGCCGATAACGGCTACATTTGCCTTAAATAGGCCATCACATAAATATCCCCTTCCGATATACATTCCAGCTTTGGACATAACCATCTTGTCTGACTCGAACACCATTCTGAATCCTTTCTTTGATAATACTACACCAGAGATGAGATTCTTGCGTATGTCTGGAACGTGGAGCACGTCATTCAACTTGACAGTTTTTCCAGAAGTAAACTTGAGGATAACTATGCCACTGCCTTCGATCATAGATACTGCAGAATTACCCATATAGAGTTTCTCTTCATGATCGAATTTCTTGTATGTAGAGAACATGGATTTGTCAGAGCAGACATGACGAGTAGCGCCTGTGTCCACCCACCATTGGTTAGGATTCTGAACCATATTGCATTCAGATACAACTGCCGAGAAGTTGGACTCATCCACTTCCATGTTGTCTACTAAATTTGCCTCTTTGTTGCGGTCCTTTTTGAGTCTGCAATCTCTAGCGGCATGTCCAACTTTTCCACAAACCCAACATTCACCATTAAACTTTTTGGTTCGTTTGTTGTCTTTTGGTTTGTTGTCTGGAGCTTTCCTTTTCTTCTGGAAATTCTTCTTTTTGTTTTTGGTCTTTGAATCTTCAGCCACAAATGCCTCCTCGCTTTGTTTTGTAATTCCACGGTGATCTGCCTCAATTTTCAATCGGACTATGAGATCCTGTAAAGAGATTTCCTTCTTTTTATGCTTCAGATAATTGCGGTAATCTCTCCACGACGGTGGCAGTTTTCCCATGATGGCTTCAACCAAAAACGATTCTCCAACCTTATGACCTTCCGCCTCGAGTTCATGAATAATGATTTGTAGTTCATGCAGTTGAGCAGTCACCGGTTTGGAGTCGATCATCTTGTAGTCCATGAATTTGTCTACAATGAATTTCTTAAGACTGATATTCTGCGTCTTATACTTCGTGGCAAGTGCATTCCAGAGTGCTTTTGCTGTCTTTAGAGGTTGATATACTTTGTATAGCACTTTGTCGAGACAATTCAGAATATAGTTTCTGCATAGGAAATCGGAATGTTTCCATGTAGCAACATCTGCTTCCTTTCCTGGTGAAGAAATTGGTTCCTCCTCCTCGAGATACCGTTGCAGACCGAGTGTGGTGAGGTAAAATAACATCTGATTCTGCCATGTTAAAAAATCGTCACTATCTCCCTTGAACGGTTCAGGTCTGTTGTGTGTAGTAGTCTTTGAAAATTCTACTGTTGCCATCTCTGTTTTAATAAGAATACAGAAAAATTTCTTAAGATGTTATATGTCTTGTATACCAAAACAGAGAATAATCAATTATAAACTCGTCGCACAAGTTTATAACTCAGATTTCCACTACACTGGAATTCTGTGTTAATTATTATAACAATATGGATGTTGTAAATAAGTTACAACAACAGCGTTATGCTATTTTGAATAAATAGTATAACCAAAATAAAGGATAGAATGTAGAATTCTAACCGAAATATGTCTGAGGCTCGTCGTAACGATTTCCTTAAGAATTTTATTTCAAAATTCTCCCAAGATACAACAGACGAATTCTGCTTGAAATTGTGATGAGTATATCACTCTGTGATTTGAATTAGTATTTATCAGAGGAGAAGAGAGAGATTCGGAATTGAAAAATGAGTGAGGAAAGTGATCAGTTTTCCTCCTTATTTATAGTGGTCTGTATCCCTTCCGAACGGTCGTGTCTGCACCCGTTCGCTCAAACAGTCGCGTCCGTACCTCTTCGTACAGTCACATCTGTCTGCTATGCCCCTCTAACGGATCTGTTTCACACCCGCGTCCACTTCCATCGGGTCGCACCCGCTCGCGCCGCATCTGTTTGCTTCTAACGGGTCGCACCCGCTACTGTTCGCGCCTATTCAAACCGCGTCCGTTCCCGAACAGATCCGCATCTGTTCGTCTGGCCTGCAACCGTCAGAAAGCCCGGTACAGTTTGCAGTAAAAATATGAGTATCATATTAGACCCGTACCCGTACCCGTACCCGGCCCGGCCCGGTTCGGTTCAGTTAGACGGACGGCGG
This sequence comes from Allium fistulosum, assembly GCA_030737815.1. Lineage (NCBI taxonomy): Eukaryota > Viridiplantae > Streptophyta > Magnoliopsida > Asparagales > Amaryllidaceae > Allium > Allium fistulosum. The sequence continues at coordinate 533,767,845 of CM060901.1, read as the reverse complement.
CGACGGCGCGCGCGTGTGTGGTAGAGATGCATGATCTCCCTCCTCACAACGAAGCATACATTTGGGAGCCCCAGGCCCCCAATCTCCTCATGAGAAAGCTATATTTAAACCAATATAGCTCTCACAATTTGGAGACGTGGGACTTTATATTTCATTCAATCCTTAAGGAATTCCAACAATCCCCCACATGAATGATAATATACATATCCCCCACACAAAGCGAAATATCACAGAGTATATATGGATTTAATGCTTTATCGTGGATAAGTAGATATTTCATTTTGAACTTTCCCTAGTTAAAACTTATCGGATTTACTTGGCTAATCGGTGAAATATTTCATCTTGAACCGTCAGCCTTTATTGTATATCCAGAAAATAAGTTCTACGAAGCATTAATTCCCTTCTCATCCAATTTCTTGGTTGTGTTCATTTTGGTCCTGAACAGTACTTGGTTCTGCAAGTGTTTTAGAGAATAAAAGCCTTTTAATATTCTCATAGAGCCGACCCAGCTCACACTTACATAGGTAATCGCAACCATTAAGAGTATCCTACATATACCCCACTTGTTATTTCCAAGATATGGTCATCATTAAAAAACATAGTTTTAACCTTTAAATACTTCTGTAGGCATGCATTTATATTGTGCACCATAGGAATGGAGTTGGACTATGTCCACGCAAATGCATTACGTCTTGAGTTATTCAGAACTGGTTTGCCTTTTGATCCTAGTCCGTGGGATCTCCAATCGCTAGGATAGGTTTCCGTATAAGATAACTCTTGGTGGTTTAGGCTTTTAAACCCATTCCCCTCGATGCGCAGTCAATTTTCTCTCTGGATAAACCTTTAGTAAACGGATCCGCTAGGTTATCATTTGTCCTCACATAATCAATGGAAATAGTTCCATTAGAGAGTAACTGCCTAACTGTGTTATGGCATCGTCGAATATGTTGTGACTTTCCATTATACACAAAGTTGTGCGCTCTGCTTAGCGCTGCTTGGTTATCGCAGTGTATGCATATGGCCGGTACAGGTTTAGGCCAGAACGGAATATCTTCTAAAAAGTGACGAAGCCATTCTGCTTCTTCGCCTGCTTTATCTAATGCAATGAACTCTGATTCCATAGTGGATCGAGCTATGCATGTTTGTTTAGTAGATTTCCATGATACTGCTGCCCCTGCTAGGGTAAAGACATAACCACTTGTCGATTTTGATTCCTCTGAATCTGCAATCCAGTTTGCATCACTATATCCTTCTAAGACAACAGGATATTTTCCGTAATGTAAGGAATAGTTAGCGGTATTTTTTAAAAATCCAAGCACTCTCATTAGTGCTTTCCAGTGTTCCTTTCCTGGATTGCTTGTATACCTACTCAGTCGACTTACTGCATAAGCTATATCTGGTCTTGTGCAATTCATGAGATACATGAGACATCCTATTACACGAGAGTATTCCAGTTGCATTACACTCTCATTAGTGTTTTTATGCAGTACTTCTGATGGATTAAAAGGTGTTCTCACTCCTTTAATTCCATAGTTTTTGAATTTTTCAATCACTTTGTCTACATAGTGTGATTGAGACAATTCAATTCCATTAGGAGTTCTTATTATTTTGATTCCCAAAATAACGTCTGCAACTCCTAAATCTTTCATATCGAAATTGCTAGTTAACATCTTCTTTATGGTCTCTATTACCTGAGTATTTGGACCAAATATTAACATATCGTCTACATATAAACAAATCATCACATATGATTGTCCAACTTGTTTATAATAAACACACTTATCGCATTCATTTATACGAAAACCATTTCTCATCATGACACTATCAAATTTTGCGTGCCATTGTTTTGGAGCTTGTTTTAGTCCGTATAATGATTTTACTAATCTACAGACTTTGTTTTCATTTCCTTTGGAAATAAAACCTTCAGGTTGCTCCATGTAGATCTCCTCATCGAGATCTCCATTTAAGAATGCCGTCTTTACATCCATTTGATGAATTTCTAGACCATAAATTGATGCAATTGCTATTAGAATTCTTATAGAGGTTATTCGTGTTACTGGAGAATATGTGTCAAAGAAGTCTACTCCTTCTTTTTGACGATATCCTTTGGCTACTGATCTGGCTTTATACTTGTCGATAGAGCCATCTGCTTTGATTTTCTTCTTGAAAATCCATTTGCAGCCAGTAGGTTTTATTCCTGGTGGAATATCAACAATTTCCCAAGTTTTATTACTTAGAATTGAATCAATCTCACTTTGGATTGCTTCTTTCCAACATGAAGATTCAGAAGATGACATTGCTTCCTTCTACGTTTGAGGTTCATGTTCTAACACATATGTGAAAAAATCCGAACCAAATGTCTTGGAAGTCCTAGCCCTTACGCTTCTTCTTGGTTCAACTTCCTCAATCTCATGATGAGTTTCATCTTCATGTGAATTGCTCGATTCTTCTCTTGTCCTTTTAGGGACATTATTCCCTTCATTCCTTTTGTGTGGAAACACATCTTCAAAGAATGAGGCATCTCTTGATTCCATGATTGTATTTACATGAATATCAGTTATATCAGACTTGAATACCAAAAATCTATAGGCACTACTATTTTGGGCTGGCCCAAGATAATAACAATCTACTGTTTTTGGTCCAAGTTTGACTCTCTTGGGAGGCAGAACTAGAACTTTTGCCAAGCACCCCCACACTTTGAGGTATTTAAAACTTGGTTTGTGTCCTTTCCATATCTCATATGGAATTGTTCCTGTTTTATTATGAGGGACTTTGTTTAATATGTGATTAGACATATTTAAGGCTTCCCCCCACAAGTTCGTCAGTAGACCAGAGGTTAAAAGCATGGCGGTAATCATGTCTTTTAACGTTCTGTTCTTCCTCTCGGCTACACCATTTTGTTGTGGTGAATATGGAGCTGTTGTTTGATGAATTATACCATTTTCGGCACAGAACTGTTCAAATGGTGATTCATATTCTCCACCTCGATCAGATCTCAATATCTTGATCTTTTTATTTAACTGATTTTCTACCTCAGCTTTGTACTTTATAAATGATGTAATTGCTTCATCTTTGCTATTCAGAAGATATACATAGCAATATCACGTATAATCGTCAATAAACGTGATAAAGTACTTTTTCCCACCTCTTGTAGGTAATGATTTAAAATCACATAAATCTGTATGAACCAAACCTAGTGGTTCGGTGCTTCTATCAACAGATTGAAATGGTTTTTTAACCATTTTTGCTTCTACACATGTCTCACATTTGTAGTTCTTATCTACTTGGAATTTTGGAATTAATCCCAAGTTTCATAATATTTTCATTTTTCGGAAATTTATGTGTCCTAATCTATCATGCCATAGTAAAATTTCGTGCTCAAGCAAGTAAGAAACTTCAATTTTATTAATAGCACAATCAGAATACATAGTTTTATTGCCGATAACGGCTACATTTGCCTTAAATAGGCCATCACATAAATATCCCCTTCGGATATACATTCCAGCTTTGGATAGAACCATCTTGTCTGACTCGAACACCATTCTGAATCCTTTCTTTGATAATACTGCACCAGAGATGAGATTCTTGCGTATGTCTGGAACGTGGAGCACGTCATTCAACTTGACAGTTTTTCCAGAAGTAAACTTGAGGATAACTGTGCCACTGCCTTCGATCATAGATACTGCAGAATTACCCATATAGAGTTTCTCTTCATGATCGAATTTCTTGTATGTAGAGAACATGGATTTGTCAGAGCAGACATGACGAGTAGCGCCTATGTCCACCCACCATTGGTTAGGATTCTGAACCATATTGCATTCAGATACAACTGCCGAGAAGTTGGACTCATCCACTTCCATGTTGTCTATTAAATTTCCCTCTTTGTTGCGGTCCTTTTTGAGTCTGCAATCTCTAGCGGCATGTCCAACTTTTCCACAAACCCAACATTCACCATTAAACTTTTTGGTTCGTTTGTTGTCTGGAGCTTTCCTTTTCTTCTGGAAATTCTTCTTTTTGTTTTTGGTCTTTGAATCTTCAGCCACAAATGCCTCCTCGCTTTGTTTTGTAATTCCACGGTTATTTGCCTCAATTTTCAATCGGACTATGAGATCCTGTAAAGAGATTTCCTTCTTTTTATGCTTCAGATAATTGCGGTAATCTCTCCACGATGGTGGCAGTTTTCCCATGATGGCTTCAACCAAAAACGATTCTCCAACCTTATGACCTTCCGCCTCGAGTTCATGAATAATGATTTGTAGTTCATGCAGTTGAGCAGTCACCGGTTTGGAGTCGATTATCTTGTAGTCCATGAATTTGTCTACAATGAATTTCTTAAGACTGATATTCTGCGTCTTATACTTCGTGGCAAGTGCATTCCAGAGTGCTTTTGCTGTCTTTAGAGGTTGATATACTTTGTATAGCACTTTGTCGAGACAATTCAGAATATAGTTTCTGCACAGGAAATCAGAATGTTTCCATGTAGCAACATATGCTTCCTTGCTTGGTGAAGAAATCGGTTCCTCCTCCTCGAGATACCGTTGCAGACCGAGTGTGGTGAGGTAAAATAACATCTGATTCTGCCATGTTAAAAAATCGTCACCATCTCCCTTGAACGGTTCAGGTCTGTTGTGAGTAGTAGTCTTTGAAAATTCTACTGTTGCCATCTCTGTTTTAGTAAGAAAACAAAAAAATTTCTTAAGATGTTATACGTCTAGTATACCAAAACAGAGAATAATCAATTATAAACTCGTCGCACAAGTTTATAACTCATATTTCCACTACACTGGAATTCTGTGTTAATTATTATAACAATATGGATGTTGTAAATAAGTTACAACAACAGCGTTATGCTATTTTGAATAAATAGTATAACCAAAATAAAGGATAGAATGTAGAGTTCTAACCGAAATATGTCTAAGGCTCGTCGTAACGATTTCCTTAAGAATTTTATTTCAAAATTCTCCCAAGATACAACAGATGAATTCTGCTTGAAATTGTGATGAGTATATCACTCTGTGATTTGAATTAGTATTTATCAGAGGAGAAGAGAGAGATTCGGAATTGAAAAATGAGTGAGGAAAGTGATCAGTTTTCCTCCTTATTTATAGTGGTTTGTATCCCTTCCGAACGGTCGTGTCTGCACCCGTTCGCTCAAACAGTCGCGTCCGTACCTCTTCGTACAGCCACATCTGTCTGCTATGCCCCTCTAACGGGTCTGTTTCACACCCGTGTCCGCTTCCGTCGGGTCGCACCCGCTCGCGCCGCATCTGTTTGCTTCTAACGGGTCGCACCCGCTACTGTTCGCGCCTATTCAAACCGCGTCCGTTCCCGAACAGATCCGCATCTGTTCGTCTGTCCTGCAACCGTCAGAAAGCCCGGTCCAGTTTGCAGTAAAAATATGAGTATCATATTAGACCCGCACCCGTACCCGGCCCGGCCCGGTTCGGTTCAGTCGGACGGACGGCGGCGGCGGCGCGCGCGTCTGTGGTAGAGATGCATGATCTCCCTCCTCACAACGAAGCATACATTTGGGAGCCCCAGGCCCCCAACCTCCTCATGAGAAAGCTATATTTAAACCAATATAGCTCTCACAATTTGGAGATGTGGGACTTTATATTTCATTCAATCCTTAAGGAATTCCAACAATCCCCCACATGAATGATAATATACATATCCCCCACACAAAGCGAAATATCACAGAGTATATATGGATTTAATGCTTTATCGTGGATAAGTTGATATTTCAGTTTGAACTTTCCCAAGTTAAAACTTATCGGATTTACTTGGCTAATCGGTGAAATATTTCATCTTGAACCGTCCGCCTTTATTGTATATCCAGACAATAAGTTCTACGAAGCATTAATTCCCTTCTCATCCAATTTCTTGGTTGTGTTCATTTTGGTCCTGAACAGTACTTGGTTCTGCAAGTGTTTTAGAGAATAAAAGCCTTTTAATATTCTCATAGAGCCGACCCAGCTCACACTTACATAGGTGATCGCAACCATTAAGAGTATCCTACATATACCCCACTTGTTATTTCCAAGATATGGTCATCATTAAAAAACATAGTTTTAACCTTTAAATACTTCTGTAGGCATGCATTTATATTGTGCACCATAGGAATGGAGTTGGACTATGTCCACGCAAATGCATTACGTCTTGAGTTATTCAGAACTGGTTTGCCTTTTGATCCTAGTCTGTGGGATCTCCAGTCGCTAGGATAGGTTTCCGTATAAGATAACTCTTGGTGGTTTAGGCTTTTAAACTCATTCCCCTCGATGCGCAGTCAATTTTCTCTCTGGATAAACCTTTAGTAAGCGGATCCGCTAGGTTATCATTTGTCCTCACATAATCAATGGAAATAGTTCCATTAGAGAGTAACTGCCTAACTGTGTTATGGCGTCGTCGAATATGTCGTGACTTTCCATTATACACAAAGTTGTGCGCTCTGCTTAGCGCTGCTTGTTTATCGTAGTGTATGCATATGGCCGGTACAGGTTTAGGCCAGAACAGAATATCTTCTAAAAAGTGACGAATCCATTCTGCTTCTTCGCCTGCTTTATCTAATGCAATGAACTCTGATTCCATAGTGGATCGAGCTATGCATGTTTGTTTAGTAGATTTCCATGACACTGCTGCCCCTGCTAGGGTAAAGACATAACCACTTGTCGATTTTGATTCCTTTGAATCTGCAATCCAGTTTGCATCACTATATCCTTCTAAGACAGCAGGATATTTTCTGTAATGTAAGGAATAGTTAGCGGTATTTTTTAAAAATCCAAGCACTCTCATTAGTGCTTTCCAGTGTTCCTTTCCTGGATTGCTTGTATACCTGCTCAGTCGACTTACTGCATAAGCTATATCTGGTCTTGTGCAATTCATGAGATACATGAGACATCCTATTACACGAGAGTATTCCAGTTGAATTACACTCTCATTAGTGTTTTTATGCAGTACTTCTGATGGATTAAAAGGTGTTCTCACTCCTTTAATTCCATAGTTTTGGAATTTTTCAATCACTTTGTCTACATAGTGTGATTGAGACAATTCAATTCCATTAGGAGTTCTTATTATTTTGATTCCCAAAATAACGTCTGCAACTCCTAAATCTTTCATATCGAAATTTCTAGTTAACATCTTCTTTATGGTCTCTATTACCTGAGTATTTGGACCAAATATTAACATATCGTCTACATATAAACAAATCATCACATATGATTGTCCAACTTGTTTATAATAAACACACTTATCGCATTCATTTATACGAAAACCATTTCTCATCATGACACTATCAAATTTTGCGTGCCATTGTTTTGGAGCATGTTTTAGTCCGTATAATGATTTTACTAATCTACAGACTTTGTTTTCATTTCCTTTGGAAATAAAACCTTCAGGTTGCTCCATGTAGATCTCCTCATCGAGATCTCCATTTAAGAATGCCGTCTTTACATCCATTTGATGAATTTCTAGACCATAAATTGATGCAATTGCTATTAGCATTCTTATAGAGGTTATTCATGTTACTGGAGAATATGTGTCAAAGAAGTCTACTCCTTCTTTTTGATGATATCCTTTGGCTACTGATCTGGCTTTATACTTGTCGATAGAGCCATCTGCTTTGATTTTCTTCTTGAAAATCCATTTGCAGCCAATAGGTTTTATTCCTGGTGGAATATCAACAATTTCCCAAGTTTTATTACTTAGAATTGAATCAATCTCACTTTGGATTGCTTCTTTCCAACATGAAGATTCAGAAGATGACATTGCTTCCTTGTACGTTTGAGGTTCATGTTCTAACACATATGTGAAAAAATCCGAACCAAATGTCTTGGAAGTCCTAGCCCTTACGCTTCTTCTTGGTTCAACTTCCTCAATCTCATGATGAGTTTCATCTTCATGTGAATTGCTCGATTCTTCTCTTGTCCTTTTAGGGACATTATTCCCTTCATTCCTTTTGTGTGGAAACACATCTTCAAAGAATGAGGCATCTCTTGATTCCAAGATTGTATTTACATTAATATCAGTTATATCAGACTTGAATACCAAAAATCTATAGGCACTACTATTTTGGGCTGGCCCAAGATAAAAACAATCTACTGTTTTTGGTCCAAGTTTGACTCTCTTGGGAGGCAGAACTGGAACTTTTTGCCAAGCACCCCCACACTTTGAGGTATTTAAAACTTGGTTTGTGTCCTTTCCATATCTCATATGGAATTGTTCCTGTTTTATTATGAGGGACTTTGTTTAATATGTGATTAGACATATTTAAGGCTTCCCCCCACAAGTTCGTCGGTAGACCAGAGGTTAAAAGCATGGCGGTAATCATGTCTTTTAACGTTCTATTCTTCCTCTCGGCTACACCATTTTGTTGTGGTGAATATGGAGCTGTTGTTTGATGAATTATACCATTTTCGGCACAGAACTGTTCAAATGGTGATTCATATTCTCCACCTCGATCAGATCTCAATATCTTGATCTTTTTATTTAACTGATTTTCTACCTCAGCTTTGTACTTTATAAATGATGTAATTGCTTCATCTTTGCTATTCAGAAGATATACATAGCAATATCGCGTATAATCGTCAATAAACGTGATAAAGTACTTTTTCCCACCTCTTGTAGGTAATGATTTAAAATCACATAAATATGTATGAACCAAACCTAGTGGTTCGGTGCTTCTATCAACAGATTGAAATGGTTTTTTAACCATTTTTGCTTATACACATGTCTCACATTTGTAGTTCTTATCTACTTGGAATTTTGGAATTAATCCCAAGTTTGATAATATTTTCATTTTTCGGAAATTTATGTGTCCTAATCTATCATGCCATAGTAAAATTTTGTGCTCAAGCAAGTAAGAAACTTCAATTTTATTAATAGCACAATCAGAATACATAGTTTTATTGCCGATAACGGCTACATTTGCCTTAAATAGGCCATCACATAAATATCCCCTTCCGATATACATTCCAGCTTTGGACAGAACCATCTTGTCTGACTCGAACACCATTCTGAATCCTTTCTTTGATAATACTGCACCAGAGATGAGATTCTTGCGTATGTCTGGAACGTGGAGCACGTCATTCAACTTGACAGTTTTTCCAGAAGTAAACTTGAGGATAACTGTGCCACTGCCTTGGATCATAGATACTGCAGAATTACCCATATAGAGTTTCTCTTCATGATCGAATTTCTTGTATGTAGAGAACATGGATTTGTCAGAGCAGACATGACGAGTAGCGCCTGTGTCCACCCACCATTGGTTAGGATTCTGAACCATATTGCATTCAGATACAACTGCCGAGAAGTTGGACTCATCTACTTCCATGTTGTCTACTAAATTTGCCTCTTTGTTGCGGTCCTTTTTGAGTCTGCAATCTCTAGCGGCATGTCCAACTTTTCCACAAACTCAACATTCACCATTAAACTTTTTGGTTCGTTTGTTGTCTTTTGGTTTGTTGTCTGGAGCTTTCCTTTTCTTCTGGAAATTCTTCTTTTTGTTTTTGGTCTTTGAATCTTCAGCCACAAATGCCTCCTCGCTTTGTTTTGTAATTCCACGGTTATCTGCCTCAATTTTCAATCGGATTATGAGATCCTGTAAGAGATTTCCTTCTTTTTATGCTTCAGATAATTGCGGTAATCTCTCCACGACGGTGGCAGTTTTCCCATGATGGCTTCAACCAAAAACGATTCTCCAACCTTATGACCTTCCGCCTCGAGTTCATGAATAATGATTTGTAGTTCATGCAGTTGAGCAGTCACCGGTTTGGAGTCGATCATCTTGTAGTCCATGAATTTGTCTACAATGAATTTCTTAAGACTGATATTCTGCGTCTTATACTTCGTGGCAAGTGCATTCCAGAGTGCTTTTGCTGTCTTTAGAGGTTGATATACTTTGTATAGCACTTTGTCGAGACAATTCAGAATATAGTTTCTACATAGGAAATCAGAATGTTTCCATGTAGCAACATATGCTTCCTTGCTTGGTGAAGAAATCGGTTCCTCCTCCTCGAGATACCGTTGCAGACCGAGTGTGGTGAGGTAAAATAACATCTGATTCTGCCATGTTAAAAAATCGTCACCATCTCCCTTGAACGGTTCAGGTCTGTTGTGAGTAGTAGTCTTTGAAAATTCTACTGTTGCCATCTCTGTTTTAGTAAGAAAACAGAAAAATTTCTTAAGATGTTATACGTCTAGTATACCAAAACAGAGAATAATCAATTATAAACTCGTCGCACAAGTTTATAACTCATATTTCCACTACACTGGAATTCTGTGTTAATTATTATAACAATATGGATGTTGTAAATAAGTTACAACAACGGCGTTATGCTATTTTGAATAAATAGTATAACCAAAATAAAGGATAGAATGTAGAATTCTAACCGAAATATGTCTAAGGCTCGTCGTAACGATTTCCTTAAGAATTTTATTTCAAAATTCTCCCAAGATACAACAGACGAATTCTGCTTGAAATTGTGATGAGTATATCACTCTGTGATTTGAATTAGTATTTATCAGAGGAGAAGAGAGAGATTCGGAATTGAAAAATGAGTGAGGAAAGTGATCAGTTTTCCTCCTTATTTATAGTGGTCCGTATCCCTTCCGAACGGTCGTGTCTGCACCCGTTCGCTCAAACAGTCGCGTCGTATAGTCACATCTGTCTGCTATGCCCCTCTAACGGATCTGTTTCACACCCGCGTCCGCTTCCGTCGGGTCGCACCAGCTCGCGCCGCATCTGTTTGCTTCTAACGGGTCGCACCCGCTACTGTTCGCGCCTATTCAAACCGCGTCCGTTCCCGAACAGATCCGCATCTGTTCGTCTGGCCTGCAACCGTCAGAAAGCCCGGTCCAGTTTGCAGTAAAAATATGAGTATCATATTAGACCCGTACCCGTACCCAGCCCGGCCCGACCCGGTTTGGTTCGGTCGGACGGACGGCGGCGGCGGCGCGCGCGTGTGTGGTATTGATGCATGATCTCCCTCCTCACAACGAAGCATACATTTGGGAGCCCCAGGCCCCCAACCTCCTCATGAGAAAGCTATATTTAAACCAATATAGCTCTCACAATTTGGAGATGTGGGACTTTATATTTCATTCAATCCTTAAGGAATTCCAACAATCCCCCACATGAATGATAATATACATATCCCCCACACAAAGCGAAATATCACAGAGTATATATGGATTTAATGCTTTATCGTGGATAAGTAGATATTTCACTTTGAACTTTCCCTAGTTAAAACTTATCGGATTTACTTGGCTAATCGGTGAAATATTTCATCTTGAACCGTCAGCCTTTATTGTATATCCAGACAATAAGTTCTACGAAGCATTAATTCCCTTCTGATCCAATTTCATGGTTGTGTTCATTTTGGTCCTGAACAGTACTTGGTTCTGCAAGTGTTTTAGAGAATAAAAGCCTTTTAATATTCTCATAGAGCCGACCCAGCTCACACTTACATAGGTGATCGCAACCATTAAGAGTATCCTACATATACCCCACTTGTTATTTCCAAGATATGGTCATCATTAAAAAACATAGTTTTAACCTTTAAATACTTCTGTAGGCATGCATTTATATTGTGCACCATAGGAATGGAGTTGGACTATGTCCACGCAAATGCATTACGTCTTGAGTTATTCAGAACTGGTTTGCCTTTTGATCCTAGTCCGTGGGATCTCCAGTCGCTAGGATAGGTTTTCGTATAAGATAACTCTTGGTGGTTTAGGCTTTTAAACCCATTCCCCTCGATGCGCAGTCAATTTTCTCTCTGGATAAACCTTTAGTAAACGGATCCGCTAGGTTATCATTTGTCCTCACATAATCAATGGAAATAGTTCCATTAGAGAGTAACTGCCTAACTGTGTTATGGCGTCGCCGAATATGTCGTGACTTTCCATTATACACAAAGTTGTGCGCTCTGCTTAGCGCTGCTTGGTTATCGCAGTGTAAGCATATGGCCTGTACAGGTTTAGGCCAGAACGGAATATCTTCTAAAAAGTGACGAAGCCATTCTGCTTCTTCGCCTGTTTTATCTAATGCAATGAACTCTGATTCCATAGTGGATCGAGCTATGCATGTTTGTTTAGTAGATTTCCATGATACTGCTGCCCCTGCTAGGGTAAAGACATAACCACTTGTCGATTTTGATTCCTCTGAATCTGCAATCCAGTTTGCATCACTATATCCTTCTAAGACAGCAGGATATTTTCCGTAATGTAAGGAATAGTTAGCGGTATTTTTTAAAATTCCAAGCACTCTCATTAGTGCTTTCCAGTGTTCCTTTCCTGGATTGCTTGTATACCTGCTCAGTCGACTTATTACATAAGCTATATCTGGTCTTGTGCAATTCATGAGATACATGAGACATCCTATTACACGAGAGTATTCCAGTTGCATTACACTCTCATTAGTGTTTTTATGCAGTACTTCTGATGGATTAAAAGGTGTTCTCACTCCTTTAATTCCATAGTTTTGGAATTTTTCAATCACTTTGTCTACATAGTATGATTGAGACAATTCAATTCCATTAGGAGTTCTTATTATTTTGATTCCCAAAATAACGTCTGCAACTCCTAAATCTTTCATATCGAAATTGCTAGTTAACATCTTCTTTATGGTCTCTATTACCTGAGTATTTGGACCAAATATTAACATATCGTCTACATATAAACAAATCATCACATATGATTGCCCAACTTGTTTATAATAAACACACTTATCGCATTCATTTATACGAAAACCATTTCTCATCATGACACTATCAAATTTTGCGTGCCATTGTTTTGGAGCTTGTTTTAGTCCGTATAATGATTTTACTAATCTACAGACTTTATTTTCATTTCCTTTGGAAATAAAACCTTCAGGTTGCTCCATGTAGATCTCCTCATCGAGATCTCCATTTAAGAATGCCGTCTTTACATCCATTTGATGAATTTCTGGACCATAAATTGATGCAATTGCTATTAGCATTCTTATAGAGGTTATTCGTGTTACTAGAGAATATGTGTCAAAGAAGTCTACTCCTTCTTTTTGACGATATCCTTTGGCTACTAATCTGGCTTTATACTTGTCGATAGAGCCATCTGCTTTGATTTTCTTCTTGAAAATCCATTTGCAGCTAATAGGTTTTATTCCTAGTGGAATATCAACAATTTCCCAAGTTTTATTACTTAGAATTGAATCAATCTCACTTTGGATTGCTTCTTTCCAACATGAAGATTCAGAAGATGACATTGCTTCCTTGTACGTTTGAGGTTCATGTTCTAACACATATGTGAAAAAATCCGAACCAAATGTCTTGGAAGTCCTAGCCCTTACGCTTCTTCTTGGTTCAACTTCCTCAATCTCATGATGAATTTCATCTTTATGTGAATTGCTCGATTCTTCTCTTGTCCTTTTAGGGACATTATTCCCTTCATTCCTTTTGTGTGGAAACACATCTTCAAAGAATGAGGCATCTCTTGATTCCATGATTGTATTTACATGAATATCAGTTATATCAGACTTGAATACCAAAAATCTATAGGCACTACTATTTTGGGCTGGCCCAAGATAATAACAATCTACTGTTTTTGGTCCAAGTTTGACTCTCTTGGGAGGCGGAACTGGAACTTTTGCCAAGCACCCCCACACTTTGAGGTATTTAAAACTTGGTTTGTGTCCTTTCCATATCTCATATGGAATTGTTCCTGTTTTATTATGAGGGACTTTGTTTAATATGTGATTAGACATATTTAAGGCTTCCCCCCACAAGTTCGTCGGTAGACCAGAGGTTAAAAGCATGGCGGTAATCATGTCTTTTAACGTTCTGTTCTTCCTCTCGGCTACACCATTTTGTTGTGGTGAATATGGAGCTGTTGTTTGATGAATTATACCATTATCGGCACAGAACTGTTCAAATGGTGATTCATATTCTCCACCTCGATCAGATCTCAATATCTTGATCTTTTTATTTAACTGATTTTCTACCTCAGCTTTGTACTTTATAAATGATGTAATTGCTTCATCTTTGCTATTCAGAAGATATACATAGCAATATCGCGTATAATCGTATATTAACGTGATAAAGTACTTTTTCCCACCTCTTGTAGGTAATGATTTAAAATCACATAAATCTGTATGAACCAAACCTAGTGGTTCGGTGCTTCTATCAACAGATTGAAATGGTTTTTTAACCATTTTTGCTTCTACACATGTCTCACATTTGTAGTTCTTATATACTTGGAATTTTGGAATTAATCCCAAGTTTGATAATATTTTCATTTTTCAGAAATTTATGTGTCCTAATCTATCATGCCATAGTAAAATTTCGTGCTCAAGCAAGTAAGAAACTTCAATTTTATTAATAGCACAATCAGAATACATAGTTTTATTGCCGATAACGGCTACATTTGCCTTAAATAGGCCATCACATAAATATCCCCTTCCGATATACATTCCAGCTTTGGACAGAACCATCTTGTCTGACTCAAACACCATTCTGAATCCTTTCTTTGATAATACTGCACCAGAGATGAGATTCTTGCGTATGTCTGGAACGTGGAGCACGTCATTCAACTTGATAGTTTTTCCAGAAGTAAACTTGAGGATAACTGTGCCACTGCCTTCGATCATAGATACTGCAGAATTACCCATATAGAGTTTCTCTTCATGATCGAATTCCTTGTATGTAGAGAACATGGATTTGTCAGAGCAGACATGACGAGTAGCGCCTATGTCCACCCACCATTGGTTAGGATTCTGAACCATATTGCATTCAGATACAACTGCCGAGAAGTTGGACTCATCCACTTCCATGTTTTCTACTAAATTTGCCTCTTTGTTGCGGTCCTTTTCGAGTCTGCAATCTCTAGCGGCATGTCCAACTTTTCCACAAACCCAACATTCACCATTAAACTTTTTGGTTCGTTTGTTGTCTTTTGGTTTGTTGTCTGGAGCTTTCCTTTTCTTCTGGAAATTCTTCTTTTTGTTTTTGGTCTTTGAATCTTCAGCCACAAATGCCTCCTCGCTTTGTTTTGTAATTCCACGGTTATCTGCCTCAATTTTCAATCGGACTATGAGATCCTGTAAGAGATTTCCTTCTTTTTATGCTTCAGATAATTGCGGTAATCTCTCCACGACGGTGGCAGTTTTCCCGTGATGGCTTCAACCAAAAACGATTCTCCAACCTTATGACCTTCCGCCTCGAGTTCATGAATAATGATTTGTAGTTCATGCAGTTGAGCAGTCACCGGTTTGGAGTCGATCATCTTGTAGTCCATGAATTTGTCTACAATGAATTTCTTAAGACTGATATTCTGCGTCTTATACTTCGTGGCAAGTGCATTCCAGAGTGCTTTTGCTGTCTTTAGAGGTTGATATACTTTGTATAGTACTTTGTCGAGACAATTCAGAATATAGTTTCTGCATAGGAAATCGGAATGTTTCCATGTAGCAACATCTGCTTCCTTGCTTGGTGAAGAAATCGGTTCCTCCTCCTCGAGATACCGTTGCAGACCGAGTGTGGTGAGGTAAAATAACATCTGATTCTTCCATGTTAAAAAATCGTCACCATCTCCCTTGAACGGTTCAGGTCTGTTGTGAGTAGTAGTCTTTGAAAATTCTACTGTTGCCATCTCTGTTTTAGTAAGAAAACAGAAAATTTTCTTAAGATGTTATACGTCTAGTATACCAAAACAGAGAATAATCAATTATAAACTCGTCGCACAAGTTTATAACTCAGATTTCCACTACACTGGAATTCTGTGTTAATTATTATACAATATGGATGTTGTAAATAAGTTACAACAACAGCGTTATGCTATTTTGAATAAATAGTATAACCAAAATAAAAGATAGAATGTAGAATTCTAACCAAAATATGTCTGAGGCTCGTCGTAACGATTTCCTTAAGAATTTTATTTCAAAATTCTCCCAAGATACAACAGACGAATTCTGCTTGAATTGTGATGAGTATATCACTCTGTGATTTGAATTAGTATTTATCAGAGGAGAAGAGAGAGATTCGGAATTGAAAAATGAGTGAGGAAAGTGATCAGTTTTCCTCCTTATTTATAGTGGTCCGTATCCCTTCCGAACGGTCGTGTCTGCACCCGTTCGCTCAAACAGTCGCATCGTACAGTCACATCTGTCTGCTATGCCCCTCTAACGGATCTGTTTCACACCCGCGTCCGCTTCCGTCGGGTCGCACCCGCTCGCGCCGCATCTGTTTGCTTCTAACGGGTCGCACCCGCTACTGTTCGCGCCTATTCAAACCACGTCCGTTCCCGAATTGATCCGCATCTGTTCGTCTGGCCTGCAACCGTCAGAAAGCCCGATCCAGTTTGCAGTAAAAATATGAGTATCATATTAGACCCGTACCCGTACCCGGCCCGGCCCGGCCCGGCCCGGTTCGATTCGGTCGGACGGACGGCGGCGGCGGCGCGTGCGTGTGTGGTAGAGATGCATGATCTCCCTCCTCACAACGAAGCATACATTTGGGAGCCCCAGGCCCCCAACCTCATCATGAGAAAGCTATATTTAAACCAATATAGCTCTCAAAATTTGGAGACGTGGGACTTTATATTTCATTCAATCCTTAAGGAATTCCAACAATCCCCCACATGAATGATAATATACATATCCCCCACACAAAGCGAAATATCACAGAGTATATATGGATTTAATGCTTTATCGTGGATAAGTAGATATTTCACTTTGAACTTTCCCTAGTTAAAACTTATCGGATTTACTTGGCTAATCGGTGAAATATTTCATCTTGAACCGTCAGCCTTTATTGTATATCCAGACAATAAGTTCTACGAAGCATTAATTCCCTTCTCATCCAATTTCTTGGTTGTGTTCATTTTGGTCCTGGACAGTACTTGGTTCTATAAGTGTTTTAGAGAATAAAAGCCTTTTAATATTCTCATAGAGCCGACCCAGCTCACACTTACATAGGTGATCGCAACCATTAAGAGTATCCTACATATACCCCACTTGTTATTTCCAAGATATGGTCATCATTAAAAACATAGTTTTAACCTTTAAATACTTCTGTAGGCATGCATTTATATTGTGCACCATAGGAATGGAGTTGGACTATGTCCACGCAAATGCATTACGTCTTGAGTTATTCAGAACTGGTTTGCCTTTTGATCCTAGTCCGTGGGATCTCCAGTCGCTAGGATAGGTTTCCGTATAAGATAACTCTTGGTGGTTTAGGCTTTTAAACCCATTCCCCTCGATGCGCAGTCAATTTTCTCTCTGGATAAACCTTTAGTAAACGGATCCGCTAGGTTATCATTTGTCCTCACATAATCAATGGAAATAGTTCCATTAGAGAGTAACTGCCTAACTGTGTTATGGCGTCGTCGAATATGTCGTGACTTTCCATTTTACACAAAGTTGTGCGCTCTGCTTAGCACTGCTTGGTTATCGCAGCGTATGCATATGGCCGGTACAGGTTTAGGCCAGAACGGAATATCTTCTAAAAAGTGACGAAGCCATTCTGCTTCTTCGCCTGCTTTATCTAATGCAATGAACTCTGATTCCATAGTGGATCGAGCTATGCATGTTTGTTTAGTAGATTTCCATGATACTGCTGCCCCTGCTAGGGTAAAGACATAACCACTTGTCGATTTTGATTCCTCTGAATCTGCAATCCAGTTTGCATCACTATATCCTTCTTAGACAACAGGATATTTTCCGTAATGTAAGGAATAGTTAGCGGTATTTTTTAAAAATCCAAGCACTCTCATTAGTGCTTTCCAGTGTTCCTTTCCTGGATTGCTTGTATACCTGCTCAGTCGACTTACTACATAAGCTATATCTGGTCTTGTGCAATTCATGAGATACATGAGACATCCTATTACACGAGAGTATTCCAGTTGCATTACACTCTCATTAGTGTTTTTATGCAGTACTTCTGATGGATTAAAAGGTGTTCTCACTCCTTTAATTCCATAGTTTTGGAATTTTTCAATCACTTTGTCTACATAGTGTGATTGAGACAATTCAATTCCATTAGGAGTTCTTATTATTTTGATTCCCAAAATAACGTCTGCGACTCCTAAATCTTTCATATCGAAATTGCTAGTTAACAGACCGAGTGTGGTGAGGTAAAATAACATCTGATTCTGCCATGTTAAAAAATCGTCACCATCTCCCTTGAACGGTTCAGGTCGGTTGTGAGTAGTAGTCTTTGAAAATTCTACTATTGCCATCTCTGTTTTAGTAAGAAAACAGAAAAATTTCTTAAGATGTTATACGTCTAGTATACCAAAACAGAGAATAATTAATTATAAACTCGTCGCACAAGTTTATAACTAGATTTCTACTACACTGGAATTCTGTGTTAATTATTATAACAATATGGATGTTGTAAATAAGTTACAACAATAGCGTTATGCTATTTTGAATAAATAGTATAACCAAAATAAAGGATAGAATGTAGAATTCAACCGAAATATGTCTGTGGCTCGTCGTAACGATTTCCTTAAGAATTTTATTTCAAAATTCTCCCAAGATACAACAGACGAATTCTGCTTGAAATTGTGATGAGTATATCACTCTGTGATTTGAATTAGTATTTATCAGAGGAGAAGAGAGAGATTCGGAATTGAAAAATGAGTGAGGAAAGTGATCAGTTTTCCTCCTTATTTATAGTGGTCCGTATCCCTTCCGAACGGTCGTGTCTGCACCCGTTCGCTCAAACAGTCCGTCGTACAGTCACATCTGTCTGCTATGCCCCTCTAACGGATCTGTTTCACACCCACGTCCGCTTCCGTCGGGTCGCACCCGCTCGCGCCGCATCTGTTTGCTTCTAACGGGTCGCACCCGCTACTGTTCGCGCCTATTCAAACCGCGTCCGTTCCCGAACAGATCCGCATCTGTTCGTATGGCCTGCAACCGTCAAAAAGCCCGGTCCAGTTTGCAGTAAAAATATGAGTATCATATTAGACCCGTACCCGTACCCGGCCCGGCCCGGCCCGGCCCGGTTCAGTTCGGTCGAACGGACGGCGGCGGTGGCGCGCGCGTGTGTGGTAGAGATGCATGATCTCCCTCCTCACAACGAAGCATACATTTCGGAGCCCCAGGCCCCCAACCTCCTCATGAGAAAGCTATATTTAAACCAATATAGCTCTCACAATTTGGAGATATGGGACTTTATATTTCATTCAATCCTTAAGGAATTCCAATAATCCCCCACATGAATGATAATATACATATCCCCCACACAAAGCGAAATATCACAGAGTATATATGGATTTAATGCTTTATCGTGGATAAGTAGATATTTCACTTTGAACTTTCCCTAGTTAAAACTTATCAGATTTACTTGGCTCATCGGTGAAATATTTCATCTTGAACCGTCAGCCTTTATTGTATATCCAGACAATAAGTTCTACGAAGCATTAATTCCCTTCTCATCCAATTTCTTAGTTGTGTTCATTTTGGTCCAGAACAGTACTTGGTTCTGCAAGTGTTTTAGAGAATAAAAGCCTTTTAATATTCTCATAGAGCCGACCCAGCTCACACTTACATAGGTGATCGCAACCATTAAGAGTATCCTACATATACCCCACTTGTTATTTCCAAGATATGGTCATCATTAAAAAACATAGTTTTAACCTTTAAATACTTCTGTAGGCATGCATTTATATTGTGCACCATAGGAATGGAGTTGGACTATGTCCATGCAAATGCATTACGTCTTGAGTTATTCAGAACTGGTTTGCCTATTGATCCTAGTCCGTGGGATCTCCAGTCGCTAGGATAGGTTTCCGTATAAGATTACTCTTGGTGGTTTAGGCTTTTAAACCCATTCCCCTCGATGCGCAGTCAATTTTCTCTCTGGATAAAACTTTAGTAAACGGATCCGCTAGGTTATCATTTGTCCTCACATAATCAATGGAAATAGTTCCATTAGAGAGTAACTGCCTAACTGTGTTATAGCGTCGTCGAATATGTCGTGACTTTCCATTATACACAAAGTTGTGCGCTCTGCTTAGCGCTGCTTGGTTATCGCAGTGTATGCATATGGCCGGTACAGGTTTAGGCCAGAACGGAATATCTTCTAAAAAGTGACGAAGCCATTCTGCTTCTTCGCCTGCTTTATCTAATGCAATGAACTCTGATTCCATAGTGGATCGAGCTATGCATGTTTGTTTAGTATATTTCCATGATACTGCTGCCCCTGCTAGGGTAAAGACATAACCACTTGTCGATTTTGATTCCTCTGAATCTGCAATCCAGTTTGCATCACTATATCCTTCTAAGACAGCAGGATATTTTCCGTAATGTAAGGAATAGTTAGCGGTATTTTTTAAAAATCCAAGCACTCTCATTAGTGCTTTCCAGTGTTCCTTTCCTGGATTGCTTGTATACCTGCTCAGTCGACTTACTGCATAAGCTATATCTGGTCTTGTGCAATTCATGAGATACATGAGACATCCTATTACACGAGAGTATTCCAGTTGCATTACACTCTCATTAGTGTTTTTATGCAGTACTTCTGATGGATTAAAAGGTGTTCTCACTCCTTTAATTCCATAGTTTTGGAATTTTTCAATCACTTTGTCTACATAGTATGATTGAGACAATTCAATTCCATTAGGAGTTCTTATTATTTTGATTCCCAAAATAACGTCTGCAACTCCTAAATCTTTCATATCGAAATTGCTAGTTAACATCTTCTTTATGGTCTCTATTACCTGAGTATTTGGACCAAATATTAACATATCATCTACATATAAACAAATCATCACATATGATTGCCCAACTTGTTTATAATAAACACACATATCGCATTCATTTATACGAAAACCATTTCTCATCATGACACTATCAAATTTTGCGTGCCATTGTTTTGGAGCTTGTTTTAGTCCGTATAATGATTTTACTAATCTACAGACTTTGTTTTCATTTCCTTTGGAAATAAAACCTTCAGGTTGCTCCATGTAGATCTCCTCATCGAGATCTCCATTTAAGAATGCCGTCTTTACATCCATTGGATGAATTTCTAGACCATAAATTGATGCAATTGCTATTAGCATTCTTATAGAGGTTATTCGTGTTACCGGAGAATATGTGTCAAAGAAGTCTACTCCTTCTTTTTGACGATATCCTTTGGCTACTAATCTGGCTTTATACTTGTCGATAGAGCCATCTGCTTTGATTTTCTTCTTGAAAATCCATTTGCAGCCAATAGGTTTTATTCCTGGTGGAATATCAACAATTTCCCAAGTTTTATTACTTAGAATTGAATCAATCTCACTTTGGATTGCTTCTTTCCAACATGAAGATTCAGAAGATGACATTGCTTCCTTGTACGTTTGAGGTTCATGTTCTAACACATATGTGAAAAAATCCGAACCAAATGTCTTGGAAGTCCTAGCCCTTACGCTTCTTCTTGGTTCAACTTCCTCAATCTCATGATGAGTTTCATCTTCATGTGAATTGCTCGATTCTTCTCTTGTCCTTTTAGGGACATTATTCCCTTCATTCCTTTTGTGTGGAAACACATCTTCAAAGAATGAGGCATCTCTTGATTCCATGATTGTATTTACATGAATATCAGTTATATCAGACTTGAATACCAAAAATCTATAGGCACTACTATTTTGGGTTGGCCCAAGATAATAACAATCTACTGTTTTTGGTCCAAGTTTGACTCTCTTGGGAGGCGGAACTGGAACTTTTGCCAAGCACCCCCACACTTTGAGGTTTTTAAAACTTGGTTTGTGTCCTTTCCATATCTCATATGGAATTGTTCCTGTTTTATTATGAGGGACTTTGTTTAATATGTGATTAGACATATTTAAGGCTTCCCCCCACAAGTTCGTCGGTAGACCAGAGGTTAAAAGCATGGCGGTAATCATGTCTTTTAACGTTCTGTTCTTCCTCTCGGCTACACCATTTTGTTGTGGTGAATATGGAGCTGTTGTTGGATGAATTATACCATTTTCGGCACAGAACTGTTCAAATGGTGATTCATATTCTCCACCTCGATCAGATCTCAATATATTGATCTTTTTATTTAACTGATTTTCTACCTCAGCTTTGTACTTTATAAATGATGTAATTGCTTCATCTTTGCTATTCAGAAGATATACATAGCAATATCGCGTATAATCGTCAATAAACGTGATAAAGTACTTTTTCCCACCTCTTGTAGGTAATGATTTAAAATCACATAAATCTGTATGAACCAAACCTAGTGGTTCGGTGCTCCTATCAACAGATTGAAATGGTTTTTTAACCATTTTTGCTTCTACACATGTCTCACATTTGTAGTTCTTATCTACTTGGAATTTTAGAATTAATCCCAAGTTTGATAATATTTTCATTTTTCGGAAATTTATGTGTCCTAATCATCATGCCATAGTAAAATTTCGTGCTCAAGCAAGTAAGAAACTTCAATTTTATTAATAGCACAATCAGAATACATAGTTTTATTGCCGATAACGGCTACATTTGCCTTAGATAGGCCATCACATAAATATCCCCTTCCGATATACATTCCAGCTTTGGACAGAACCATCTTGTCTGACTCGAACACCATTCTGAATCCTTTCTTTGATAATACTGCACCAGAGATGAGATTCTTGCGTATGTCTGGAACGTGGAGCACGTCATTCAACTTGACAGTTTTTCCAGAAGTAAACTTGAGGATAACTGTGCCACTGCCTTCGATCATAGATACTGCAGAATTACCACTATAGAGTTTCTCTTCATGATCGAATTTCTTGTATGTAGAGAACATGGATTTGTCAGAGCAGACATGACGAGTAGCGCCTGTGTCCACCCACCATTGGTTAGGATTCTGAACCATATTGCATTCAGATACAACTGCCGAGAAGTTTGACTCATCCACTTCCATGTTGTCTACTAAATTTGCCTCTTTGTTGCGGTCCTTTTTGAGTCTGCAATCTCTAGCGACATGTCCAACTTTTCCACAAACCCAACATTCACCATTAAAATTTTTGGTTCGTTTGTTGTCTTTTGGTTTGTTGTCTGGAGCTTTCCTTTTCTTCTGGAAATTCTTCTTTTTGTTTTGGTCTTTGAATCTTCAGCCAAAAATGCCTCCTCGCTTTGTTTTGTAATTCCACGGTTATCTGCCTCAATTTTCAATCGGACTATGAGATCCTGTAAGAGATTTCCTTCTTTTTATGCTTCAGATAATTGCGGTAATCTCTCCACGACGGTGGCAGTTTTCCCGTGATGGCTTCAACCAAAAACGATTCTCCAACCTTATGACCTTCCGCCTCGAGTTCATGAATAATGATTTGTAGTTCATGCAGTTGAGCAGTCACCGGTTTGGAGTCGATCATCTTGTAGTCCATGAATTTGTCTACAATGAATTTCTTAAGACTGATATTCTGCGTCTTACACTTCATGGCAAGTGCATTCCAGAGTGCTTTTGCTGTCTTTAGAGGTTGATATACTTTGTATAGCACTTTGTCGAGACAATTCAGAATATAGTTTCTGCATAGGAAATCGGAATGTTTCCATGTAGCAACATCTGCTTCCTTGCTTGGTGAAGAAATCGGTTCCTCCTCCTCGAGATACCGTTGCAGACCGAGTGTGGTGAGGTAAAATAACATCTGATTCTGCCATGTTAAAAAATCGTCACCATCTCCCTTGAACGGTTCAGGTCTGTTGTGAGTAGTAGTCTTTGAAAATTCTACTGTTGCCATCTCTATTTTAGTAAGAAAACAGAAAAATTTCTTAAGATGTTATACGTCTAGTATACCAAAATAGAGAATAATCAATTATAAACTCGTCGCACAAGTTTATAACTCAGATTTCCACTACACTAGAATTCTGTGTTAATTATTATAACAGTATGGATGTTGTAAATAAGTTACAACAACAGCGTTATGCTATTTTGAATAAATAGTATAACCAAAATAAAGGATAGAATGTAGAATTCTAACCGAAATATGTCTAAGGCTCGTCGTAACGATTTCCTTAAGAATTTTATTTCAAAATTCTCCCAAGATACAACAGACGAATTCTGCTTGAAATTGTGATGAGTATATCACTCTGTGATTTGAATTAGTATTTATCAGAGGAGAAGAGAGAGATTCGGAATTGAAAAATGAGTGAGGAAAGTGATCAGTTTTCCTCCTTATTTATAGTGGTCCGTATCCCTTCCGAACGGTCGTGTCTGCACCCGTTCGCTCAAACAGTCGCGTCGTACAATCACATCTGTCTGCTATGCCTCTCTAACGGATCTGTTTCACACCCGCGTCCGCTTCCGTTGGGTCGCACCCGCTCGCGCCGCATCTGTTTGCTTCTAACGGGTCGCAACCGCTACTGTTCGCGCCTATTCAAACCGCGTCCGTTCCCGAACAGATCCGCATCTGTTCGTCTGGCCTGCAACCGTCAAAAAGCCCGGTCCAGTTTGCAGTAAAAATATGAGTATCATATTAGACCCGTACCCGTACCCGGCCCGGCCCGGTTCGGTTGGACGGACGGCGGCGGCGGCGCGCGCGTGTGTGGTAGAGATGCATGATCTCCCTCCTCACACGAAGCATACATTTGGGAGCCCCAGGCCCCCAACCTCCTCATGAGAAAGCTATATTTAAACCAATATAGCTCTCACAATTTGGAGACGTGGGACTTTATATTTCATTCAATCCTTAAGGAATTCCAACAATCCCCCACATGAATGATAATATACATATCCCCCACACAAAGCGAAATATCACAGAGTATATATGGATTTAATGCTTTATCGTGGATAAGTAGATATTTCACTTTGAACTTTCCCTAGTTAAAAATTATCGGATTTACTTGGCTAATCGGTGAAATATTTCATCTTGAACCGTCAGCCTTTATTGTATATCCAGACAATAAGTTCTACGAAGCATTAATTTCCTTCTCATCCAATTTCTTGGTTGTGTTCATTTTGGTCCTGAACAGTACTTGGTTCTGCAAGTGTTTTAGAGAATAAAAGCCTTTTAATATTCTCATAGAGCCGACCCAGCTCACACTTACATAGGTGATCGCAACCATTAAGAGTATCCTACATATACCCCACTTGTTATTTCCAAGATATGGTCATCATTAAAAAACATAGTTTTAACCTTTAAATACTTCTGTAGGCATGCATTTATATTGTGCACCATAGGAATGGAGTTGGACTATGTCCACGCAAATGCATTACGTCTTGAGTTATTCAGAACTGGTTTGCCTTTTGATCCTAGTCCGTGGGATCTCCAGTCGCTAGGATAGGTTTCCGTATAAGATAACTCTTGGTGGTTTAGGCTTTTAAACCCATTCCCCTCGATGCGCAGTCAATTTTCTCTCTGGATAAACCTTTACTAAACGGATCCACTAGGTTATCATTTGTCCTCACATAATCAATGGAAATAGTTCCATTATAGAGTAACTGCCTAACTGTGTTATGGCGTCGTCGAATATATCGTGACTTTCCATTATACACAAAGTTGTGCGCTCTGCTTAGCGCTGCTTGGTTATCGCAGTGTATGCATATGGCCGGTACAGGTTTAAGCCAGAACGGAATATCTTCTAAAAAGTGACGAAGCCATTCTATTTCTTCACCTGCTTTATCTAATGCAATGAACTCTGATTCCATAGTGGATCGAGCTATGCATGTTTGTTTAGTAGATTTCCATGATACTGCTGCCCCTGCTAGGGTAAAGACATAACCACTTGTCGATTTTGATTCCTCTGAATCTGCAATCCAGTTTGCATCACTATATCCTTCTAAGACAGCAGGATATTTTCCGTAATGTAAGGAATAGTTAGCGGTATTTTTTAAAAATCCAAGCACTCTCATTAGTGCTTTCCAGTGTTCCTTTCCTGGATTGCTTGTATACCTGCTCAGTCGACTTACTACATAAGCTATATCTGGTCTTGTGCAATTCATGAGATACATGAGACATCCTATTACACGAGAGTATTCCAGTTGCATTACACTCTCATTAGTGTTTTTATGCAGTACTTCTGATGGATTAAAAGGTGTTCTCACTCCTTTAATTCCATAGTTTTGGAATTTTTCAATCACTTTGTCTACATAGTGTGATTGAGACAATTCAATTCCATTAGGAGTTCTTATTATTTTGATTCCCAAAATAACGTCTGCAACTCCTAAATCTTTCATATCGAAATTGCTAGTTAACATCTTCTTTATGGTCTCTATTACCTGAGTATTTGGACCAAATATTAACATATCGTCTACATATAAACAAATCATCACATATGATTGCCCAACTTGTTTATAATAAACACACTTATCGCATTCATTTATACGAAAACCATTTCTCATCATGACACTATCAAATTTTGCGTGCCATTGTTTTGGAGCTTGTTTTAGTCCGTATAATGATTTTACTAATCTACAGACTTTGTTTTCATTTCCTTTGGAAATAAAACCTTCAGGTTGCTCCATGTAGATCTCCTCATCGAGATCTCCATTTAAGAATGCCGTCTTTACATCCATTTGATGAATTTCTAGACCATAAATTGATGCAATTGCTATTAGCATTCTTATAGAGGTTATTCGTGCTACTGGAGAATATGTGTCAAAGAAGTCTACTCCTTCTTTTTGACGATATCCTTTGGCTACTAATCTGGCTTTATACTTGTCGATAGAGCCATCTGCTTTGATTTTCTTCTTGAAAATCCATTTGCAGCCAATAGGTTTTATTCCTGGTGGAATATCAACAATTTCCTAAGTTTTATTACTTAGAATTGAATCAATCTCACTTTAGATTGCTTCTTTCCAACATGAAGATTCAGAAGATGACATTGCTTCCTTGTACGTTTGAGGTTCATGTTCTAACACATATGTGAAAAAATCTGAACCAAATGTCTTGGAAGTCCTAGCCCTTACGCTTCTTCTTGGTTCAACTTCCTCAATCTCATGATGAGTTTAATCTTCATGTGAATTGCTCGATTCTTCTCTTGTCCTTTTAGGGACATTATTCCCTTCATTCCTTTTGTGTGGAAACACATCTTCAAAGAATGAGGCATCTCTTGATTCCATGATTGTATTTACATGAATATCAGTTATATTAGACTTGAATACCAAAAATCTATAGGCACTACTATTTTGGGCTGGCCCAAGATAATAACAATCTACTGTTTTTGGTCCAAGTTTGACTCTCTTGGGAGGCGGAACTGGAACTTTTGCCAAGCACCCCCACACTTTGAGGTATTTAAAACTTGGTTTGTGTCCTTTCCATATCTCATATGGAATTGTTCCTGTTTTATTATGAGGGACTTTGTTTAATATGTGATTAGACATATTTAAGGCTTCCCCACACAAGTTCGTCGGTAGACCAGAGGTTAAAAGCATGGCGGTAATCATGTCTTTTAACGTTCTGTTCTTCCTCTCGGCTACACCATTATGTTGTGGTGAATATGGAGCTGTTGTTTGATGAATTATACCATTTTCGGCACAGAACTGTTCAAATGGTGATTCATATTCTCCACCTCGATCAGATCTCAATATCTTGATCTTTTTATTTAACTGATTTTCTACCTCAGCTTTGTACTTTATAAATGATGTAATTGCTTCATCTTTGCTATTCAGAAGATATACATAGCAATATCGTGTATAATCGTCAATAAACGTGATAAAGTACTTTTTCCCACCTCTTGTAGGTAATGATTTAAAATCACATAAATCTGTATGAACCAAACCTAGTGGTTCGGTGCTTCTATCAACAGATTGAAATGGTTTTTAAACCATTTTTGCTTCTACACATGTCTCACATTTGTAGTTCTTATCTACTTGGAATTTTGGAATTAATCCCAAGTTTGATAATATTTTCATTTTTCGAAAATTTATGTGTCCTAATCTATCATGCCATAGTAAAATTTCGTGCTCAAGCAAGTAAGAAACTTCAATTTTATTAATAGCACAATCAGAATACATAGTTTTATTGCCGATAACGGCTACATTTGCCTTAAATAGGCCATCACATAAATATCCCCTTCCGATATACATTCCAGCTTTGGACAGAACCATCTTGTCTGACTCGAACACCATTCTGAATCCTTTCTTTGATAATACTGCACCAGAGATGAGATTCTTGCGTATGTCTGGAACGTGGAGCACGTCATTCAACTTGACAGTTTTTCCAGAAGTAAACTTGAGGATAACTGTGCCACTGCCTTCGATCATAGATACTGCAGAATTACCCATATAGAGTTTCTCTTCATGATCGAATTTCTTGTATGTAGAGAACATGGATTTGTCAGAGCAGACATGACGAGTAGCGCCTGTGTCCACCCACCATTGGTTAGGATTCTGAACCATATTGCATTCGGATACAACTGCCGAGAAGTTGGACTCATCCACTTCCATGTTGTCTACTAAATTTGCCTCTTTGTTGCGGTCCTTTTTGAGTCTGCAATCTCTAGCGGCATGTCCAACTTTTCCACAAACCCAACATTCACCATTAAACTTTTTGGTTCGTTTGTTGTCTTTTGGTTTGTTGTCTTTTGGTTTGTTGTCTGGAGCTTTCCTTTTCTTCTGGAAATTCTTCTTTTTGTTTTTGGTCTTTGAATCTTCAGCCACAAATGCCTCCTCGCTTTGTTTTGTAATTCCATGGTTATCTGCCTCAATTTTCAATCGGACTATGAGATCCTGTAAAGAGATCTCCTTCTTTTTATGCTTCAGATAATTGCGGTAATCTCTCCACGACGGTGGCAGTTTTCCCGTGATGGCTTCAACCAAAAACGATTCTCCAACCTTATGACCTTCCGCCTCGAGTTCATGAATAATGATTTGTAGTTCATGCAGTTGAGCAGTCACCGGTTTGGAGTCGATCATCTTGTAGTCCATGAATTTTTCTACAATGAATTTCTTAAGACTGATATTCTGTGTCTTATACTTCGTGGCAAGTGCATTCCAGAGTGCTTTTGCTGTCTTTAGACGTTGATATACTTTGTATAGCACTTTGTCGAGACAATTCAGAATATAGTTTCTGCATAGGAAATCGGAATGTTTCCATGTAGCAACATCTGCTTCCTTGCCTGGTGAAGAAATCGGTTCCTCCTCCTCGAGATACCGTTGCAGACCGAGTGTGGTGAGGTAAAATAACATCTGATTCTGCCATGTTAAAAAATCGTCACCATCTCCCTTGAACGGTTCAGGTCTGTTGTGAGTAGTAGTCTTTGAAAATTCTACTGTTGCCATCTCTGTTTTAGTAAGAAAACAGAAAAATTTCTTAAGATGTTATACGTCTAGTATACCAAAACAGAGAATAATCAATTATAAACTCGTCGCACAAGTTTATAACTCAGATTTCCACTACACTGGAATTCTGTGTTAATTATTATAACAATATGGATGTTGTAAATAAGTTACAACAACAACATTATGCTATTTTGAATAAATAGTATAACCAAAATAAAGGATAGAATGTAGAATTCTAACCGAAATATGTCTGAGGCTCGTCGTAACGATTTCCTTAAGAATTTTATTTCAAAATTCTCCCAAGATACAACAGACGAATTCTGCTTGAAATTGTGATGAGTATATCACTTTGTGATTTGTATTAGTATTTATCAGAGGAGAAGAGAGAGATTCAAACCGCGTCCGTTCCCGAACAGATCCGCATCTGTTCGTCTGGCCTGCAACCGTCAGAAAGCCCGGTCCAGTTTGCAGTAAAAATATGAGTATCATATTAGAC
Source organism: Allium fistulosum (assembly GCA_030737815.1). Lineage (NCBI taxonomy): Eukaryota > Viridiplantae > Streptophyta > Magnoliopsida > Asparagales > Amaryllidaceae > Allium > Allium fistulosum. The sequence goes on along the minus strand of CM060901.1, from coordinate 533,738,184 downwards.
CCATACCCGGCCCGGTTCGGTCGGACGGACGGCGGCGGCGGCGCGTGTGTGGTAGAGATGCATGATCTCCCTCCTCACAACGAAGCATACATTTGGGAGCCCCAGGCCCCCAACCTCCTCGTGAGAAAGCTATATTTAAACCAATATAGCTCTCAGAATTTGGAGATATGAGACTTTATATTTCATTCAATCCTTAAGGAATTCCAACACTCTCATGTACAATATGTGTCGGTATGTGGGTAAGCTTCGTCATGCAACAAGAATGTATCCATAGGTATCCAGATACATGATGCAATCGCTACTATGGATGTCTTCTACTTACAACTAAGGAGATGAACTGTTGGGTGGGGAGTTTTAGACAATAGACGACTTAATATCTGCTATCTGGACAGAAGTGTATACGGGCATCACGACTAGAAAAAACTATCAGGAAAAGAGTTTTTGGCAGGTGCGAATAGTGGAGAGTGTAGTTGCATTTGCTGACGAGAATCCTATATTGGTTTTAATACAATTGCACAGCAGGCAACTATTTTTATTACTGAAGTGTGGATGCAATCTGGAAAATTAAAACTGCCTTGGTTGCTAAGTTAAGTGAAGTGGTGTGTGCTGAAATGAAAACTGGCACTGGAAAACTAACATATTTCAAATTTTCAAGGACTCAAATTGTCTGCAAAAGCACCTCCAAAATTTGCTGTTATATTTAAATTCAGCCATTGCCCATCCAAAAGCAAACCTTTTATTTATTAATTTAAATAAATAAAAAACTGGAAATAAAAGCGTGAGGATTTGAGATCGAAAAAAAAAACAAGTTGCAAAAAAAATAAAAAATAAAATAAAATAAATAAAAATAAAAAAGCAGTAGTAGAGACATGCAAAAAGAAACAGTTGAACAAAATGCAAAAATAAAATAAAGTAACAAATCACAGACACGGAATACAAAATTATCTCATTCGGAATACAACATTCATTGCCAACATTAAATAAAACAATACATCGTACCATAACTAGTTAGACATAAAAAATAAATAGTCAGATAACAACCCTACTACATTCAATTTCAACACTACAAAATAAAATAAAGTTTCCCATCACAAGCCATAACATAAATAGTTCGACAACTATCATAAACTAAGCTAGTCCATCCTTCATATAAATCGGCCGCTTTTGGTTCTAATCATATCGATAGTGTTATTTGGCATTTTGATCTGGCTATATCCGAACCGACTGGACAAGTTAGACTTCATGATCATCAAGATAAAAAGCCCGTAGAGATGGTTACCATGATTGAAGATCGATTATGGAAAAAAATATGGATGATAGATGTACAGATTCATGCGAATAGCATTCTGGAGTTGGCTAAGTTTGATTTTCACACTTCAGCTGAAAAACGATCGGGTACAATTGTTTTTCACAATGGATCGGCAATGATCCATCTTCAAAATGGATCGGCTATGATCCATCTCTATTATGGATCAGATATGGAACATCTTCATTATGGATCGGCGTGAATCGATATGGATACGGATCGCTTGGATTAACAGTACAAATCAACGATGATCAATCAATATCTCAAAATCTACAGGTCGAATATACGTGTAACTTTGGGAACATCAATATATTGAAGAGTGGAGCCCACCATATCGATCGCTTGCCAAAAAGAACCAATAAAACGATCGGTGCCGATCATTACTACAAGTGATGTGGGATCCGCGATCGATTCTGTTACTTCTTCTTGATTTGGAGACTCCGCTGCCGAAATTTCAAGAAGATATTTCGTCGTCTTCCCCTATAAATACAAACTTGATTGTTTATTTTTGGTATCTTTTACGTTGCTGTTTCCTTGGTACTTCATTGTAACTACGGATCATGCCTGATCCATCCCTCTGTACTCAGCAATTCAAGTGATTAATAAAGTTATTTCTCCAAAGTGGACGTAGGCTTTCAATGCCGAACCACTATAAACCATTGTGTTCTTTTTATTGCTTATTTTTTGTTATTTAATTGCTTGTTTCCTCTATTTCCATTGAATTTTCTTCATTTATTTCTCTACAAAATCTCTATTGGGTGTTCGTGCCAATTTGTGGTGCAAACAAATAGTATTTCGCAATGGTGAATTAGCATGCACGTATGCTTCATCCAACAAGCCATGAGCATTTTTCAAACTCTGAAAAGAAATTGAAAAGGTATAAATAGTAATTGTGATTAGAATATATAATATAGAATTAATTGTCAGAAATTTACCCTGTACGATTGATCATATGTTGGTTGATAATAATGTGGGCCTTGGATAACATTGTTCGGAAGATTTCTTGGATTCTGAACACGTATGACAGTTTGAGGCCTAAACCAATCTAAATAGTCGTTAGTGCAACTTAAATGCAAAGATACTATGTGAATTGATCTATATTTATCAGCGGCTACATGGTTACGCCATTCCTCTCATATACTTTCTAAGAATTGATAACACACTTTACTATAAGATGTATGACTCAGACCACGTCGTGTACTAGTGGTTATGGGAGGAATGGCGGGACCAGAAATATTTTGCACTCTTCCAAATTTCCTTAACACAATTATGGAATGATATGGTTCCATTATATTAAGACAAAGAATACATCCATTATAACAAACAATATCATTAAATGGATGGAATGCACGAGCACCAGCATTCGGAACAAATATAACATAATATACAAAAGCAAAAATAAAATAAAGTAAGGGCAATATTTTCTTTAGAACAAATAGTATAAATTAACAATTACCTGATCAACCTCGATATCATCAAGGAAAATTTGTATCGTTGTTACAAATATAGTATTATCTAATGATGGATTCCAACAAGGAGCTCTAGGCATATTTTCACATGGGAAATGCTCGAAAATCCAAGTCTTAAGCAGTGGCTAAGCTAGCCCAAGTGTTCAGCTGGGGCGATATTTGTTTGTAAAAAATACTAAATAAAAAGAATGGAAAACATACCAATGATTCTTTTCCTTCTTACTTGCAACAACAAAATGCATCATAAAGTCATTTTATTTGTCAGCAAAATACATCAAAAAGAAACATACCAAAGAAACTTCCATTTTAATTTCTAGTTGATAAACGAAGTAACAAACTACTACAAAAATATACAACTACCACCAAAAAATACATGATTACCACCTAAAGTAGGTAGTTGTCACCAAAGTGCATCATAAAATCATTTTATTTGTAAGCGTCGATTTTTCATCGCTTGAAACCATTGTATTATAATATCATCATCAACCGATTTTGATATATCCTTTTCAATGTACGCAACTAAAGTATCACTTAGCCGTTGATCTTCCATAGAATTTCTAAGTCGGTTTTTAACAATTCAGATTGTAAAAAAAGCTCTCTCAACTACTGCAGTAGCTACAAGCAAAGTCAAGACGAGTTGCAAATGTAAATATAACAATTGAAATGTATTAGCTTTCTTTAACTACACCATTTTTTAGAAAGATCTCCAATACAATTTAGATTCCAAAATCTTATATCAATATGCATATCAATTATATAAGTTTCAAGTTTACTTTTTAACATTGTAATTTTCGACTCTTGAAATTCAATTGTATAATATTGAGTAAGCTTCAATAAAGAATCTTTGTTAAAAGCCGGGAAAGAATCCTTGGATCCAAACATGCTACACAACGTAATAATTCAGTGGTAGACACTGTAAATCGATTATTTAGTTTAGTTAGAATTTGAACTGAGATTGATTTGCAAAGATTGTAACAAAGAAAATTAAAGTTGTTTATTTCTTTCTTTACAAATTGATACATATACAAGCAAATATAGTTTGTATTGTATAGTGTATATATTTGATCATTCAACATATAGACAACTGACACTTGCTATTGTATTATTACTTAATAGCCCCTTGTGTTATATGACTTGGACTTGTGGTCTGAGAGAATTTATCCATACGCATACTTCATTTGCTTTATTTCTCTCCTTTAATTTTAGCTATGGTTTTACTTCCCTCCCCAAATTCTCCATCGAAACTTTTAATCTTCAAATCCTCTCTCAATCATTAGAAATTCTTTGCTTTCAAAGCTTTAGCTAGTATATCTACTCGCTGATATGGAGCAGGAATGTGATTTATGCTGAGTTTTCCCTTGTTCACTTGTTCTCGAACAAAATACATGTCAATTTCCATGTTTTTTGTTCGTGAGTGCAATATCGGGTTGATAGATAGTGAAACTGTACTCAAACTATCACACCATATTATCGATTTGCTCTTAACATCGATTTTGAGTTCGCTAAGAAGCGATTCCAGCCACATTGCTTCAGTTGTAGTGCTTGCAAGACTTTTGTCTTCTAATTCAGTGCTGGATCTGGAAATTGTGGGTTGTTTTCTCGAGCACCACGATACTGGACTTTCACCCAAATGAACGCAGTATCCCGTGGTCGATCTACGATCGTCTAGATCTGATGCCCAGTCAACGTCTGCAAAGCTAGTTATTGTAAGATTTCCGTTTCCCTTTAAGGTAAGGCCATAGTTTAACGTTCCATTCAAGTATCTAAGTATACTTTTTACCGCTTTACAGTGTTCATTTAGAGGTTGATGCATGAATTGACATATTTTATTGACGCTAGATGATATTTCTGGTATGGTAATAGTTGTAGACTGTAGAGCTTCGACTATACTTCTATATTCATTTTCATTAGTAATTGGTTCCCCTTTGTATTTAGATAGATGTAAATTGATAATCATGGGTGTTGGCAGAGGTTTTGCTTGATGAATTTTTGCCTTGAAAAGTAGATCTTCGATGTATTTTTTTTGGCACAAATGTATCTCTGAATTTTACACTCTGTTGACCTCTATGCATAGGAAATACTTGAGTTTACCTAAATTCTTTACTGAAAATTATTTGTCCAGATTTTGTATCACATGATTGATTTCATCTTTACTATTTCTTTTTATTATGATATCATCTACATATATTAAAATTTATATTGTAGTATCTATGTTAAACTTGATGAAGGGAGAACTATCTGACTTTGCTGATTGATACTTTATGATGATGTGTGTTGCTTTCAGTTTGTCGAAAGATACCCTAGGAGCTTGGTTTAATCCATATATTTCTTTGCGTAACTTGCATGCTGTGTTGCTTTTGTCTTTTTGTCTAAATCCTTGTGGCTGTTCCATGTATACTTCCACTTGGAGTTCTCCATTTAGAAATGGATTGTTCACATCAAGTTATCTAATGTCCCAACCTTTATGTAGTGTTGTGATTAGTATGCCTCTTATGGTTGTTGGCTTGATCACTAGAGAAAATGTTTCTTTAAAACCAAAATCATGTTGTTGAGTGTCGCCCTTACAAACTAGCCTTACTTTGTATTCATGATTGTGCCATCTGGATTTCTCTTTATTTGCATCCAATTGTTTTTTTGTGTTTTGGCGGTGTCGCTAAGCTCCAAGTCTTGTTTTTCATTAGTGCATTGTATTCTTCATTCATTGCATCTCTCCATCTTTTATTGTTGATAGCTTGCTCGAATCTCTCTAGTACTTCATTGTTTGCACGTGCAGTGTATACTTTTGGTTTAAATATTCTACTCTTGGACCATGTTATCATATGATGCCCTTCTGTTGGTTGTTCTTGTATTTCAGATGATTGTTCTGCACTTTGTCCGACATCATTCTCTTCACTGCTTGTTTGTTAATTACTTGTGTTTGGTGTAGCATGTGTAGGATACTAGAGTGATTCAGAGTTGTCTTGACTTGGTTCATCATTGTACAAAGTGTGTTGAGCATCTGAATCACTCTAGTTCCTTTCTATAGTCCCTTGGCCTTCATTGTTGGTGAGTATTGGTATGGGTGGAATGAATGTCTTTAGACTGTAATCTTTGCTTGTGGTCTTCATGTTTGAGTTTGAAAATGGAAAGACATTCTCTTTGAATACCACATGCCTTGGATGAATATCTTTCCATTGCCATCCAAACATTTGTATCCCTTTTGATTTCTCGTATAACCTAGAAAGGTGCATGGTGTGGACCTAAAATTCAATTTATGTGAGTTGTATGGTCTTAGATGAGGAAAGCACAGGCATCCAAAGGTTTTTAGACTCTGATAATCTGCTCTTACATTATGCAACACTTCCATTGGACTTTTGCCTTGTAAAATTAGTAGGCAATCTGTTAATTAGATAAATTGCAGCTGCAAAAGCATCTGACTAGAGTTTCAATAGAAGTTGTTAACTACATTTGCTTCACCTGCCTGATTGAGTTCAGATAACTGCATGCTAAGAATAGTATAATTCAAATCCACTTGATAATGTCATAGATTTGTAACTTCTGATTGGTTTCTTCTTGAGCAACCTAGATGAACAAAGATCATATCATATCCAAAACGTCTATATTGTGCTTTTCACAAAATTTATTAACACCATGTATCAAATTATCCCACATACTTTAACTCATTTATTGCAAACGTTTCTTTGCAACATCAACAAAATTCATAACATTTATGATATCTTGGTCATTCCTTTGTAATGCTTGTGATAATTCATTAGCTATGTCTAAAACATTCTTCATTTAAAACATATTAAAAGCAAATTCAAAAGTATTGATTGCATTAAATAATGTACTTGCTTCGGGTTTTTGTTCAGATCTTACTGCATTAGTTTCCATGGACTTAGTAACAGCCTACAAATTTATCACTTTGAATTTTTTTTTAAATATTCAAATAAAAAGTTAATGTAACACCCCTTCCAAATGGGAATAATAGTCCCACATCGTGGATAATACTATAAATGTCGGTGCTTATATACCAAAGCCTTCACCTCATAACAACATCGAGGCCTTTTGAGGAACAAAACCCCACACCTTGGCTTGGCCCATGAGGCAGAGGTGACTAAGTTGGGGACAATATCTGCGTTAAGTGAGGTGCGGGCTGTGACATAATTGTTCTTCTTTACAACAGGTCTGAAATAAAATTGTTCTTTTTCCCTCAATAGTTAAGTGTAGCATTTCTTATTTATGATCATGAACTAATATCATCTATTTGAGTTAAGTACAGGTGAAAAGAGGATAGTTGGAATATATTTTGAGCAAGAAGATTATATATATAAGTTTGTGCAAAACCGATTTAAAATGCTAAAAGGGAAATGTATGTTTTCAGATTAATTTTAAGAGTTAAATGATATATATTTTGTGTTTCCGACCTAATGGTCGATGTATATTATTTAATTCATTTTTATAATATTGTATACATCCCTCCGTACAAAGGAGACTCTGCCGATTTTTCCAAAAATTTCTAACACTTAGAAAATTTGAGAAACATATGTGAAAATATATATTACCAATTAGAATTTATAGATGAATTAGAGGGTAGACAACTCAAAAAATTTATTTACTCTAAATAAAGAGTAATGAGTTTAAATTAAGAATCTAAGTAAGAAACTTTGGAAATTTTCAAGTGTTGAAAAATGAGAATTTTAAATCTTGAAGATAATGGGTTGAAAAACTGTAAGAATATTTGATTAGTGAGAGAGAGTTTAGAAATCTATTCCTTGAGTCTTAACTTGCATTTGTGCAATTATTTTACGACTTGCATTTATGCTGTCGTATGAGTTTGGTGGTATTGGAGGAAAACCACCTACCTCTTATTGGGTTTTCTTTCCATAATAGTGTCAATCTAATATTGGTATGACTCCCTTCGTAGTGTTATACGGAAAGTCGTATCGATTATCATCTTGTGGTTGGAGTTCGGGATAAAGTTTTGACTAAATCTCGACTCTGTTCGCAAAGCTTCTTAGGAATCGATCTCACTCGATTTATCTATTGCGTAGCATCCTATGTGTGTTTTGCTTCGAAGGTGAAACGCCTTCGAAATAGGGATGTATTGATCGTAGAAATTCAATGGTCCACAAATCCCAGTAGTTCCACTTAGGAAACCATAGAATTAATCGAGTAATCTTATCTTGGTTTTCTATCATCTTGTGTTGAGGGTGAGAAATTTTAAACTCGAGCTTATCTATCTTCCTTTGCTTGATGAAATAATTATGTTGAATACACCTCTTTTCTAGAAAATTGCGGGGACACAATTTTTATAAGGGGGGAGTCTGTAACAACCCTGGTTTTAGTGATTACCTGTAAGTATTAAATTATAACGGCAGTTATAATTTAATATTGAGAATTAACAATAATTTTGAGAATTTAAATTGTTTATTTGAAATAAACAATGAATTTTGGGAATAAAAAGAGAAAATAATGTTTTGGAACTTTATTATAATGGTTTGAGTTAATAATAAGTGGAAAATGATTTTTTATTTAGAGAAAATGCAATAATTTTATTAATTATTGCCAGTTACTTCTTTTAATAATTTTTAAAGGAAGTAATTGATTTTTAAGGGTTGTTTATTTAATAAAAAGGTGAAATTTGGTTTAAAAATAAGTTTTGATTATAAAAATAAGGTTTGGATGATTTATTGCATTTTTTCTGTGCAAGAAAATAATTTTTATAAAACTATTGGAGATAAAAATGGTGATTTAAGCATTTATTTGTGTAAATTGGGTTATTTGTTTAAATAAGGGTTTTTATTAATAAAAATGTTTTAAAAATTAAAATAATCTTTTTATATGATGGAAAATATTTTATTTTATCATGTAAGTGTGTTTGTATGATTTATTATAGAGAAAACTTGAAGAATGTGTTGTTTTGTTTTAATAACATTAGTGTATGCATTTTGTTTTAAGTGTTGAATAAATTAACCTAGGATAAATTAATTCTCTTTATTAGTTGGGTCCAAAGCCTATTAGCCAGCTAAAGTCAGAAATAAGAAAGGAGAAAGTAACCTGTACGTATTTTATTTCATTTTCCTCCTAAGAAATCAAAAAAGAAACCATCTCCACCATTTTCTTCAAACCAAGCTTTCAATCTGCAAATTAATTCAAGCAAATTGAGATTTTTATCAATCTAGAGCGAAAATTAAAAGGTAATCCTTTCCAAAAATCTTTTATTTCATCAAAATCTGAATTTTAGAGGTGATTGTTTGTTAACTGTAAGTTTTCATCTTGCATGTCTCTGTCCATGGTTTTTACAGGATATTGAAGCCAATTCCTCCTCAAAGCTTCAATTTTGCAATCCAAAATCCAAGTCTTTCCATTGCAACAGCAAGGTGAGCTGAAATACTCACATAATCTAGCTGAGCCAAGCTCAAAAAATTACAAAAGCAATCAAAAATCTAACTTTTGTTGATAAATTTGTGTAGTTTCTTCTGTCTGAAATCTGTTTCATATTACCTCTTTGAATGCCTATAACTTTTGATTTCGGCAACAAAATGCTGCCGGATTTCTTGAATTTGGTAGCTTTCATGTTGAATTTCATTTTTGCAAATTTTGGTTTAAAAATATTGTCATTTGGATGTTCAAATAAGTGGTAGAAAATCTACTCGAAAGCAGATTTTTGCCTGTAGAAATTGTGTATTCTGAGTTGCTGCAAACATGGCCTGAGTCCATGTTTGAGATAGCATAACTCTTTCATTTCTTACTGAAATTGCGCGATTTTTTTGTTTGAAAGATGAAGTTTTTGTACTATAAGCATACCAAATTTCAGGTCATTTCGACCTATATAGTTTATAGAAATATGCTGCCGAACTTTGATCCGGAGCATATTTTTGCCCAGATTTTTACAGTGAGAACACTGCCTAGGTTCAACTTTAATACATCATAACTTTCACATATTTTATCCAAATTGCATGATTCTTTTTTTGTTGGAAAGATAAAGTTTTCTACTATATGCCTACCAATTTTGAGCTCAATCTGATACAGTTGGTGTTGGTACATTGGTAGTGGGCAAGCTTTCTAGCACTAAAGTCCGAGGTGTTTCGGGTATGGTACATTTGGATTTAGCATATTCTGCTTCCACATGGACTTATCTGCTAGCCCTTTTTGTTGTAGTCTTTTTGTCGTTACTCTGATATGTATATTGTTTTGACTCTTGTGTATATTATGGTCGTCATACCACATATGATGTATTATTTGTATTGTATTGGGATGTATCAGTATATATGTATATATATCTATTTGCTGTTCTGTGATGTGTTATGCATTTGAGTTGTTGTATTTTGTTCTAATAGATCCTATAGCCACCTGTAGTTTTGTATTAAGCATTTATTAGATATGTCGATCCACTTGAGATATCAAAGAAAAATAATAATATAGAGCACTAATTGACATATTCAATAGATATTTAAGACAAGACTATAGATGGTCTCTCCTAACCAGCTCTATTCTCCGCATTAGCAGACAGTATTACCCAGTAATACTCTTTGATAATGTGGGTCTCGGGGTGGGGCGTCACGGCTAATAATACAAATAATATTGTTTTGAGTAATAATAAATAATAATAATCTTGTTTTGAACAATGAATAATAATGGTAATCTTATTTTGAGTGGATATATACAAAAAAAATCTTCCTCGGGATTTAAATCATTAAATTAACCAAAAATCGTTTTATCGATAAACGGCTCTATAATTAATTAATGATTTTAAATCAAGATTAAATGATCTAATAATTATTATAATTATCCAGATAATTGTTTTAAAATGACAATAATTCATTTGTAATAGTAATAAAGTGATAATAAATCATATAACAGTTTTATAAAGATATATGATTGATTTGAAAATATAAGGAAAATCGGTATCGGTTTATCGATATAATAATGTTTTTTGTAGACAATTGTTCAATATTGTTTTATATTGTTTTATAAATCAAATATGATTGTTTTAATTCATGTATAATAATAAGAAATTAGTATTCAAACTTTATTTACAAATATATGTACGCTAAATAATAAATGAAAATATGACCGAAGATCGAAATCCTAATTCGTAACGGTTTGACATATATAAATTATACAACATCATTCAAATGACTTGTACACATTTGTGACATGTGCATACACACATTACGTATACGTATACACATGATAAGAGCAGAAAGTAAATACATATACATATGGTAATAAAATATCTAAAATAATAATTACATTAGAGAGCAAACATCAAATCAATCTTGCACCACATCACAACACCACCTCCATCATCATCACCACCATCACCTACATCTCATCACCACATGGGGGGGTTGTTGTGCGCAATAAGGTGGAGAGGGGGAGGTGTTTGCTTGGGTACGTAAGGGTATGGTGGTAATTTCATTTTTAAGATATTTTCTCATTTTTTCCTATAAATACCACCCCTCCTTCTCACTTATTCTTCACATTCTTCTTCTTCTTCATTCTTGAGCTTTCTTATGCTCTTTAATGGCTTCTATGGAAGTCTCTCTTCTTTCTCAAAACTTGAGAAAAAGTAGTAGGGTAAAAAATAGTGGAAGTGCTTAAGCACTAATGTAACACCCTTAATTTTTGATAATATTATTCAGAAGATTTAATTAGATAAATTAAATAGAATAATGTAAATGTAAGTGATAAGGGGATTGAGGCTTGAACTAATTAAATAAGGGTCATGCCTAATGAACTAATTAATGGGCTTAAGAATGTGTTTTGGTTAATTAAGTCACATAAGGGTATATTGGGAATTACCGCCCCTAGCTTCCATCCTAATATATTTTTCGTTTCCATTTTCTTACTTCCCATTCACGTCATTTTAAAATGCAAACAAAATAAAGAGGAACGGCTGACCATTACAAGATCAAGAGGAATTCAAATTAAAGCTAGAGAAACAAGCTTAGGGGAAATCAATCTCAATCCAATCTCCTTATCTAGAGCAAGGTGAATAATAATTCCATCTCTATTTTGGTTTTAAATCATATATTTTCTGAAACACCTGACACCCCTTAGTATACCCAAAGGACACACTAGAAGGCATGGTGCGTTGTAGGTATAAACTAAAACTAGCAGAGACTAAGATTCACAAGACAGAAATAGGTAAAAACAGCGAAAACAAATTAAACAATAACTTATTTAGAACAGAACTTCATAATTGCTTTAAAAACCAAATAAGTCACCAAATACTAAATACATCACGTGTCAAAATACCATACTTATATGTCTTATGAAATCAAAGAAAACCATAGTCTCAAAAATCAGAGTACAACTATTCCCCAACATGTGCCAGTACAAATAAAGAACAAAAGCTGAAATAAAAGAAGTGGAAGTACATAGTGGAAATTCCTTCAAAGAAACCTCCAAGCAACTGCAACCTACTGTCCTCTTCCTTGATTGCCTATGGGGGGAAGGGGAAAATGGAGGAGTGAGTCTGACTAAAAGTCTGGTGAATGATAATAATTACTAGAATTTTTATGTAAAGTAAAGGTAATAGGCTTTGCAACAGTTCTAGTATATAAAAAGAAACAAAGGAAGTAGAAGAAGGAATAAGCTGGAAATAAATACGAATTAGCTATTAAATATGATTGGTGAACTTTGATTGTTTGCACTTGTTTTTGATAGCTGCTTTGATTAGGCTGAATTCCTAATCCTATAATTAGGCTGAAATCCTAATTCTACCCTTTGATCGTCTTGCTACTCCATAGACCTTATTGCAGACTAGATGATATATATAACTCCCTGCACATAAGGTAATGGCATCTATGAAAGACGCACAAAGTACAATGGTGTCTATGAAAGACGCACAAAGTATTTAATGTGGACTAAACGTTATATAGCTCCCTACACATGAGGCAATGGTGCCTACGAAAGGCACACATACTTAAGCGCTTGGAACTCATAGCGATTACTGAGCACCAAAATGGAAGTCGCACGCGTAACTGCCACCATGCTCATGCTTCCTATTGCTCCACCTATTGGGTCTTCTTATTACCTGTGCTCCAGTATAAGCGTGCCCCTCGTCTCACTTCAGGATTATGTGAAACACTGTGTCTATAGAAATAATAGGGGAAATGCTGTTGGTAGTGGCCCGTCATCCAAACAATACCTTTGCGCCCCTTTGCCCAAATCCCCTGTGATTTGGACTTATATTATTGATCAATTACTACCATTATTAGCATAAGCGTGCCCTCATCTCACTTCATGCTAATGTGAGACCACCATTTTGTCTAATAGAGAAATGCTTTTTGGTATAGGTCCTACTTTCATCTTTGCTTATTAACTTAGATAAATTATTTAAATAAGCCTTTATTATTGTCTTCACTATCGTTGCTTATTAATTTATCTTAAGTCTTAACATAAGCCTCCTTCTGCTCTATTTCTTATTATAACCTACGTTATAACCATGCTTATTACTTAACCCAAGGTTTAAGTGTAAAAATAAGCTCCTTTCATCTTCTACTCTTTTTAGTTATAATTCTAAGTTATAACTAGGCCAATTATCTTTAATTAGTCCAATTTTAACATCAATATCATAATTAGGCTCAATTTCAGTCTTAATTCCATTTGTATTACAGTCTTTATAATTTACATTTTATCTTTCGTTACTTCAGTATTCTTATAATTTTAATCCATATTCATGTTTAATCTATTCTAATCCATACACGAAGAACAAGGAGAAATAAAAGAAAACTGAAAATAGAAGAAAATCCAAAGCGTTGGAAAAAAGATGTAAATAACGCATAAATAACATTAAATAAATTAAATACTGTAAATAAACTGTAAATAAATGAAAAGCTATAATTATCAGAAATAAATTAAAATTAAATGAAAAGAATAGCTAAAAGAAATAGACTGAAAATAATTCTAAAAACTATAAATAAACTACTAAAAATATTATTCCGAAAATCGTTGTAAAACTACAACCATTGGAAACCCTATTATTGAAATTACTTAAATAAATCTAAAATAATTACAATCACTCACCTGTGGTCCTAAGCTCTTCCCTTTAGTTCTTCCCGGATCAACTTGAAGATATTAAAATATTTTTGTTAAAAAGATTCTCTCCTTGGAAAATTATTCCTTTTATGGTCCTTCCTGAAAAGGTGAACCCAAGCGGAGAAAATCTAGAATGAGAAAAAGTGTTAGGCCTAGGGTCTTATTTATAGGGGTAGAAGTGGATCTCAGACCGTTAGATTTGGGGTTGAATAGGATGCAACCACGTCATAGGCTGAATAGGAGCCGTTAGATTGCAAGAACAGAAGGACCAGATGAAGCTAAAGACTGCAAAAATACGTGTACGGACGCTCTAGAACGAAGAAAATTTTCTTCGTTGCTAACTTGTAGGCGGGTCGACCGGGCAGTTGACCGCCCCTCCTCCTAGGTCGACCGGCCGATCGACCTAGCCCATATATATATATATATTCCTCTTTTCTTGTTTAATTTGTTTCTAGCTCATATTAGCTCGGATTCTAATGTTCTATATATGGAAATTGACCAGAAAATAACCACGGACACAGTGGTGCAACTCCCGTGGCTCAATTCTGATAATTTCACAGAGTTATTTTATCATTTCATTAATTAATGAATTAATTATTACGGGTTAAATTTCGGGTTGTTACATTCTCCCCTCCTTAAGGGATTTCGTCCCCGAAATCTCTAAGGATAAAAGAATGAACTAATGTTTTCATTCAAGTTCTACAACCAACTACTCAACCATCATCCATTCATCCATTTTCCTTAAGTTTTTCTAATGCCATTTATGATACTTATGCAATTAGTGTAGTGTTAATGTCTCTAACTAATGCAAAAGATTAGGCGGTCCACTGATTCAGTTGACCTCCTTTTATGCAATCATGCCCGTGCTATGTATCCAAATGAATGCAAAAATTCCTAATGATAACCGATAGTTCTATATGCGTGCTTCAAACATCATCCAAGTGCAACAATCATGTGATAATCATCCATTTATAGCAATCATGGAAAATAAAATAAAATGCGCACACATCCATATGCATATGCTCTAGTGTCCTAGTTAGGCTGATCCCTAAGAGATAATAGTGCCTAGTGTAAGTATATGCGTTCATTAGCATCCACTAGCAAACACTTGCAACCACTAGCATCCATCATACAGAACATGTTCTAATAACATGTTTACATCAAATCATATCATCCATATGTTAAATCCTAAGCTCTACCCTCCCAAAGGATAATAAAGGAAATAACCTATTCAAAACTAAAGATGGAAAATAGGAAATTCGAAAAAATGCTTTCAAAGAAATGCGGATATGAGAAATGAATTTTCTCCAAATCAAATTTAGTCTTCTCCGAAGTCTTTTTAACCTCTGTAGACTCTATCCAACACAAAAGCGACTTGCACGGTCTTTCATAAAGAGCTTCGAAAGGTTCCACTCTAATGCTAGCTTGAAAACTACTATCATGTGAGAATACCACTAAAGGAAGATCCTTTTCCCAAGTTCTTCCAAAATCAAGGATACACATTACCAACCATGCGTGACTTACTAATCTTCTTCAGTCTGCTCAAATGAATCAACATTCCTAGGTTCTCACTAGGGTCCTATATACTTTATGGAAACTCTATTATTACTTCCAAAAGTAATTACTGATGTCCCCTTTGTAGCCTTACACCTTTTCCGTTACACCTAGGAAATGATTCCTATCTACTCCACAGTTAAAAGTTTGGTTTGGTACTTATCACTTTATTTCAAAAACTAAAGCTTCTTCATTTCTAAAACATCAAATTCCAAAATTTCTGCCTTTAAAAGTGTTATCATTAAGTTCTTCTTAAATTCAAAAATACTCGGTTGCTTAACATTTTATGTTTCTAGATTTGCATCCTTACATCTTTTTGAATTTACATTATTTCCCAACCTAGAGGGATAAACTTTCAAATTCTAAGTCCAAAACTTATTCCTCGCTTTCTTTTAAAGATCTTTTCAATTTTCTATAAAAATTGAATTTTCAAATTCTACTTTTATTAAGTTTTTCATTTCAAAAACTTATTTACTATTTTACCAAACAATTTCCTTTTAAAATATCTTTAAAATATCCTTATGTGTTTTCAAAACATCTTCTTATTACACCTAACGGTCTCAAACCTTAATGTATTGGAACTACTTTCTCCTATAAGAAATTATTAACGCTAAAATTTTCTATGAACCTTTTAAAAGAGGATTTCATGTTTATGTGAAAATACAAGGAACTTATTTTATATTTTTCGAAATAGGCTATACAAAATATGATGCTCCCATACCTTGTATATCTCTTTCATGCATTCCTTGTAACTTGCACGAAACATTTTTATTGGTTTCATAGAAAATCATTGCATTACTCTTTTCATTCCAATAGAGTAAAGTATGTTTAATTTATATTCTCTTATAATAGACAACTTCTAATATCTAACTTATTCTTTTCTTTTCAGAAAAACTCATTTTTAAAACTATTTTAATATATCCATGGCTAGAAAACATTTTCTTATACTTATTTAAATAATAAGTGTATTTTACAAATCACTTTCATTTCTACTCTTAGAAATTATCTTTTAAAATTCATTTTTATTTGGGTTTAAAACCGATGTTGCGTAAAACCTTGTTACTACAACCTAAAAAATACTAGTGTATGAATTTATTTAAAAATAAATACTAATAAACCTCACATATTAAGTAAAAACATTTCCTTTGGGAGTTACCTACTATAACGGTAGCGTTATAGTCTATGCTCCCTTTATTTTCATAAAAACATCTATTACAATAATAAATGTTGTAATCTGTGTTTTCAATACTTAATACTTTTTAAGGTTTTTATATTTATAATTTTTGTTTACTTACAAAGAAACTAGCGAGCTATATATGTTCTATAATTCTTCAAAAAGAATTTCACTTTTCATGAAATTTATATCATATAAAAACAAATTTAAATTTCTTACCATATTCCCAAAAACCCAGTATTTACTTTTAAAAATATTGACAATTCTTCTTTACAATTCTAATAATTTCATTTTATTGGGTTAGACATAAAGTGGATTTTCCTACTTACTATCCCAGGAGTATCCTTTCTAAACCTTGGAAATCTCATTTCCTTACTTAAAGTCTTATATTCTTGTTCCTCTTGTATGCCTATATTTATCTTATGGCATTACCGTTAAATCTACTTTTCTGAAGCAATTTTAATTTCTGCAATTATCTACATGTGGCTTTTCTCCTTTTCTATGATACATCTCCAATCTTTGCCTACCACTCTTTGGATTTTCACAATCCGAACCTAAATGTACAAAATCGTTTCTCAAACTCTTTCCATGTGTAGACCTTCTCTATGCCACAAGAAACACACTTCCCTATGCCAAAAGTGATACTTCAAGAACTTTGCTTTCAACTGAAGAACGCGAAGTGTACAAAGAACCTCCTCTAGATGAATAACATGCTCCTCCTTACTCTTGAAAAACACCAAAATGTCGTCCAAGAATACAACCACAAACTTATTTAGGACTTCTCTAAAGACGCGAATCATCAATTCTACGAAGTAGGCTGGGGCATTGATTAGCCCAAAAGGCATAACCAACCACTCATAAAATCCATCTGGAGTCCTAAACGCGGTCTTATCAATGCTGTCATCAGCGACCCTAAGCTGATGGAATCCTATGGTAAATCAAGCTGAGAGAATACTGAAGAGCCAACTAGCTAGTCAAAAAGATCATCTATCCTAGGATGTGAATAACGGTTCTTCTTTGTGAGCTTATTTAATTCCATATAGTCCACGCAAAGTCGAAGAGAACCATCCGCCTTAGTAGCAAAGACGACTGGCGCTCCCCACTCCAATATGCTCCTTCTTATATACCGTTTCTCCAAAAGCTCATGGATCTGCTTGCTCAATTCCTTCCTCTCCCTAGGTTCCATGTACCTCACAGGTAATGCTACCGGCTTAGCATTATTAGTCAAATAAATCCTGAAATCAATATCTCTCTTTTGGGGTAGTCCCCTAACTTCCTCGAAGACATCTGGAAAATCTTTGACGATAGGAACCGAATCCAACTCTGATGATGATGAATCGAGGGAACAAAGGAAGCTCAACATAACTGACCATTGCGGGTCGTAAGAAACCTCGAGAGCCCTACCGCTGCATGTCTCTAGTCTAACGACTCTCCTCTCATAGTCTAATATAGCTCCACATGTGGATAGCCAATCCATCCCCAAAATCATCCCATACCCCGAGAATCCCAATACATAGGCGTCGCAATCAAATTCTACGCCTAGGATAAAAAATTTCAAACCCCTACAAACCATAGACAAATGTGTCGATCCTCTTATGGGGTTTGAAACAACAATGGGGTCTACTACTAAAGATATGTCTAAGTGCAAACAATCTACCAAAGAACTAGAGATGAAAGAGCGTGATGCTCCAGAATCGAAAAGAGTCCGAATGGGAAAATCAGAAATAGAAATCAAATTTTCCTATCTCAATTTGGTCTGCTGCTGGAAGGTGCTGTATCCAAAATCTGAATCTGCGCTATAGGTGCACTCGATGTCTGCCCTATTTTCCGAGGAAAAATCTTACTAAAGTGACCAAGCTGTCCACAATTGAAACATCTTCCCTTCATTCCTGCCTTCTTACAGTCTTTCGCGTAATGATCAGTTATTCTACAACGCTTACATCTCCCACTTTTCTTAATTTGCTTCTGAGGTCCTCCCTTCTTCCTTTTGTCCTTATCCTTATGCTTCTTGTCCTTCCCCCACTGCTTCTTAGAGCTTGTAGGAACCTTCTCAAGCTCTCCCTTCAACTGCCAAGATGTAGGTTGACCACTCTGTCGGTCCTCCAAAATTAACCGACTAAACCTTTGCTCCATATTCCCCAACCTAGCTCGTGCCTCCTTGAAATCCTCTGTGCCAGAAAACGTTCTGCCTATTGGACTAGCGAAGTTTTTGCATAGCTTAGAAAAATTGGCTGTTGTAGGTGGATTAAAGGGATCTCCACCTACCAGTGTTGTATTGGGTGCTTGCCCTTGCACCTCTGGTACCATAGCTCTACGGAACCATTCAACCATACTATGCAAAGAAAAGGAAACTTAGGCTCGAGAGAATCAAAGAAGGTTGAACTGGACTTTTGAGGGGATTTTTATAAAGACTCTTTTATACTCGAAAATCACTTCTAAGAGTTCTTTTCTAAAAAATACTTTTAAAATAAGTTATTTTGGAAAAATACTTTACTTTTAAAATAAATTTTAAGGAATCCTGTAACCTTAGGCTCTGATACCAAATGAAACACCCCACACCCCTTAGTATACCCAAAGGACACACTAGAAGGCATGGTGCGTTGTAAGTATAACCTAAAACAAACAGAGACTAAGATTCACAAGAGAAAAATAGGTAAAAACAGTGGAAACAATTTAAATAATTACTAATTTAGAACAGAACTTCATAATTGCTTTAAAAACCAAATAAGTCACCAAATACCAAATACATCACGTGTCAAAATACCATACATATATGTCTTATGAAATCAAAGAAAACCATAGTCTTAAAAATCAGAGTACAACTATTCCCCAACATGTGCCAGTACAAATAAAGAACAAAATCTGAAATAAAAGAAGTGGAAGTACATAGTGGAATCTCCTTCAAATAAACCTCCAAGCAACTGCAACATACTGTCCTCTACCTTGATTGCCTATGGAGGGAAAGGGGAAAATGGAGGAGTGGGTCGGACTAAAAGTCTGGTGAATGATAGTAATTTCTTGAATCTTTAAGTAAAGTGAAGGTAATAGGCTTTACAACAGTTCTAGTATATAAAACGAAACAAAGGAAATAGAAGAAGGAATAAGCTGGAAATAAATACGAATTAACTATTAAATATGATTGGTTAACTTTGATTGTTTGCACTTCTTTTTGATAGCTGCTTTGATTAAGCTGAATTCCTAATCCTATAATTAGGCTGAAATCCTAATTCTACCCGTTGATCGTCTTGCTACTCCATAGACCTTATTGCGGACTAGACGATATATAACTCCTTGCATATAAGGTAATGGCATCTATGAAAGACGCACAAAGTACAATGTTGTCTACGAAAGATGCACAAAGTATTTATTGTGGATTAGACGTTATATAGCTCCCTACACAGAAGGCAATGGTGCCTACGAAAGGCACACATACTTAAGCGCTTGGAACTCATAGCGATAACTAAGCACCGAAATGGAAGTCGCATGCGTAACTGCCACCATGCTCATGCTACCTGTTGCTCCACCTATTGGGTCTTCTTATTACCTATGCTCTAGCATAAGCGTGCCCCTCGTCTCACTTCAAGATTATGTGAAACACCATGTCTAGAGAAATAATAAGGGAAATGCTGTTGGTAATGGCTCGTCATTCAAACAATATCTAGTTGCACCCCTTTGCCCAAATCCTCCGTGATTTGGACTTCTACTTATTGACCAATTACTACAATTGTTAGCATAAGCGTCACTTCAGGCTAATGTGAGACCACCATTTTTTCTAATAGGGAATGCTTTTTGGTACAGGTCCTACTCTCATCTTTGCTTATTAACTTAGATAAATTATTTAAATAAGCCTTTATTATTATCTTCACTATCTTTGCTTATTAATTTATCCTAATTCTTAAAATAAGCCTCCTTCTGTTCTATTTCTTATTATAACCTACGTTATAATCATGCTTATTACTTAACCCAAGGTCTAAGTGTAAAAATAAGCTCCTTTCATCTTATAATTCTAAGTTATAACTAGCCAATTATTTTTAATTAGTCCAATTCTAACATTAATATCATAATAAGATTCAATTTCTGTCTTAATTCCATTTTTATTACATTCTTTATAATTTACATCTTATCTTCCGTTATTTCAGTATTCTTATAATTTTAATCCATATTCTTGTTTAATCTATTCTAATCCATACGCGAAGAAGAAGGAGAAATAAAAGAAAACTAAAAATAGAAGAAAATCCAAAGCGTAGGAAAAAAGATGTAAATAACGCATAAATAACAGTAAATAAATTAAAATACTGTAAATAAACTGTAAATAAATGAAAAGCTATAATTAACAGAAATAAACTAAAATTAACTGAA
The DNA here is from genome assembly GCA_030737815.1 of Allium fistulosum. NCBI lineage: Eukaryota > Viridiplantae > Streptophyta > Magnoliopsida > Asparagales > Amaryllidaceae > Allium > Allium fistulosum. The sequence continues at coordinate 533,717,291 of CM060901.1, read as the reverse complement.
AAGAATAGCTAAAAGAATAGACTGAAAATAATTCTAAAACCTGTAAATAAACTACTTAAAAGGTTATTCCAAAAATCGTAGTAAAACTACAACTATTGGAAACCCCATTATTTTAAATTACTTAAAGAAATCTAAAATAATTATAATCACTCACATGTGGTCCTAAGCTCTTCCCTTTAGGTTTTCCCGGATCCACTTGAAGGTATTAAAATATTTTTAATAAAAAGATTCTCTCCTTGGAAAATTATTCCTTTAGGGTCCTTCCTGAAAAGGTGAACCCAAGCGGAGAAAATCTAGAATGAGAAAATGTGTTAGGCCTAGGTTCTTATTTATAGGAGTAGAAGTGGATCTCAGACCGTTAGATTTGGGGGTTGAATAGGATGCAACCACGTCATAGGCTGAATAGGAGCCGTCGGATGCAAGAACGGAAGGACCAAATGAAGCTAAAGAATGCAAAAATACGTGTACGAATGCTCTGGAACGAAGAAAATTTTCTTCTTTCCAAACCTGTAGGCGGGTCGACCGGGCGGTCGACCGCCCCTCCTCCTAGTCGACCGGCCGGTCGAACTAGCCCATATTTTTTTCTCTTTTCTTGTTTATTTTGTTTCTAGCTCATATTAGCTCGGATTCTGATGTTCTATATATAGAAATTGACCGGAAAATTACCACGAACACAATGGTGCAACTCCCGTGGCTCAATTATGATAATTTCACAGAGTTATTTTATTTTTCATTAATTAACGAATTAATTATTACGGGTTAAATTTCGGGTTCTTACATTTTTGGATTTAAGGGAAAAATTCATTTTTATGATATATTGGATGATGATATGCTTGAAGCATGATTTATTTGATTTAAACAAGGTTGTTTAAAAGATATTTAGCATGGTTTTAGATCAAAACCGAGATTAACTAATGTTTAAATGCCATGGGAAATTTTATGTTATGAGAAACATGATTTTGGAGTTGGTTTTCAATTTTGAGAATTTTCCAAGCTATGGAAAGATTATTATGAATTTTCAAAGAGAAAAATGGTTATTTAGGTTTATAATTTATTTTGGAAAATATATTGAGAATTTGGGTCTGGAATTTTGATATGTTAGATAACATGATTAAAGTGAATTTCTGGAATTTTTGAGAATTTTTCCAAAGTGATTTGCTATGCAAAATAAATTGTTTTAGAAGAGGGACTTCTTTGCAAAAATTGGAAGGGCTTGTTTAATTAACTTAACTATGGTTTAGATCTGGATTAGCGGCAGATATTTTTGAAAAGAATTTGAAAAGGTTAGGGCAACCAATCTGGTGTTGACATATGACAGGTTAGTTAGAGAAAAGTTTACTTAAACAAGAATTAAATTTGGTTTGCTTAGAAAAGTGGTTCCGCCTACTCAGGAAAGTGCCTTTCTACACAGTAGCTTCCGCCTCCATCCTTATGCCGAAACTAATACACAAGGTATCACTATGATGGTACGTAGTGGATTGGAGATAAGCGGAAGGTAGAGTGTCGAAAGCAAAGCTTCTGAAGGGGTCGAAATCTTGGTTGTTTTTAAAATAAAAAGCGCCTGCTTATGTTTTGTTTTAAGCCTTCGACGGTGTCAAAGCAATTGGTTTCGAAAGAGGTTTTAAAAGGGTTTTGAAAGGGTTGCCAATAACTTAAGATTACTTTCGAATGGGTTCCTTACTTATAAAAGAATGTTTTGAAAGAAGGAGTTCCGACCTAGTCGATACCCTACTGCCATTTTATAGCCTTCGATGGTGTTGAAGATATAAATGCTGTCGGAAGGTACTTTGTTTTATAAAGTTTAAGCCACTTCCTAAAGCTTTCGAAAGGGGTTAGGGGTTTCGAAGGTGATAGTTTCGAAAGGGGTTTCGACTCCAACCTTCCAATGTTTTACCCAGACGCTTTATGCTTTCGAAAGGGATGGTGCCAACGTCATCAAGTTTTACCCAATGATTTTATATTGGTTTGGAAATAGATGCTTTCGACTATATTCACTTTGACCCAAATAATGTTTTAAGTATAAAGCCAATGTTTTCGAAAGGGGTACTTTCAATGGTTTCGGAAGGGTTACTTCCATAAGTGTCAAAAGGGGTACTTCCAACTGGTTTCGAAGCTAAAGCTTCTAAAGTTATATGCTAATACTTTAATATATTCGAAAGGTTTCGAAAGGTAGAATTTGAAGTATTATAAGGCAAGAGCCTAATGTTTTTAAGAGCTTTTGAAGGAGGTTATCCTATGAAGTCGAAAGCTAGGTTTCGAAGGTATTGAAATGTTTTATGACCCAAACTCTATTTTTAAAGGAAAACCCCATGGCTATATTAAAGGAGTTTTTATAATGGTTTTAAGAAGAAGCTATCTTTGATAAAGAAATAGGTTAAGGGGATTAACCAAGTTGTATATTAAACCCACAGGAGTGGTATTGCTATGTTTTATATTGCTTCTTCTAATATGAATATATTCATTTTATAATGGACCCATAACTGCATTTTGCGGATAAAGGGTAGGAGAACCAGTTAGGTTAACCCAGTAGTGAACAAAAATTGAACACTCCTGAATGAGTAGAATTGCATCTAGGAGGTCAGGAAGACCAGAATATAGGATGCTAAAATATAAAGGAAAGATATTGGTAGGGGCCAATAGGTTCACAGTAAGCCCATGAAAACTGTATGATATTGGCAGGGGCTAATAGGTTCATAGTTAGCCCATGAAAACTATGTATAAGAGAAGATGTCAAATAGACAGGTTCATAGTTAGCCCATGAAAACTATGTGTAAAGGAAGATGTCAGATAGACAGGTTTATAGTAAGCCCATGGAAACTATGATTGGATACTGGCAGAGCCAGTAGGTTTGTAGTTAGCCCATGAAACTATATCCGGATGAAATATTGATAGAAGTCAATAAGTTCCTATTCAACCCATGAAAACTAGGGTAAACAGAAAGGATATTAGGATTACCAATAGGTTCCTTGTCAACCTATGAAAACTAGGGTAAAGAGAATGGATAATGGAGTTACCAATAGGTTCCTAGTCAACCCATGAAAACTGTGATAAGAGTAACATTGGATTACCAATAGGTTCATAGTGATCCTATGAAAACTATGTAATTGGACAGGGAGTCCTTAAGTGTTTAACCGGTTATTAGTCAGCCCATGAAAACTAATAGGTTAATAGTAATCCTAGAAACTATAACTGAGACAGATAGTCTAAAATTGAATGGGGATGGGTAATCCATAATTAATTCAATTGTTTTGCATATCATCATATTATACTATTTTGAATTGTTTTAACCATTGTGGATGCAGGAGCACAACGTATGGTTTTGTAAAGGTTTTGAGATACTAGCTAGTGTAGGGAAACCCGTTCTGCTAAGGGCGTGGTCTCACTAGATATCTAAATGGTTGAGATGGTAGATTATTATTCATACCAGCTTTATGTCTGACTCGAAGTTTATGTTTTCCCCTTAAACTCTCGAGTACTCAATTGATTTTGAGTAGTTTGAGAGTTGAGGTTTTCGGGTACCACAAAGACGAATAAACTTCCGAAGACGTGCAGGAGGCATGATAGCTATTTAGAGTTCTCTTTATTTTGATTCCGCTGTGTTGATTGTAATGGAAAAGTTGTTATATTTTCTGTATATACTCTGATCATCCCAGGGGGCATCTTCATATGTCGCTCTGGGTGTATGTTGTAATAAATATATTTTCTGTGAATGTGGTTTGCGAACATGGGATTATGTAATGAATTGGAACTGTTTTAATATGGAATGTGAATTTGTTTGAAGTTTAATTTTTTTTTCCATATTTATGTGTTTCTGTGTATCAATGAATCCAATACCACCGTTTTTGGTTGTCGAGAATTAATAACTATGGATGACTGCAACATCTACAACCGTGGCTCGTGGGCCTCCAAATAGGGGGATGTTACAACTAATCCACTAATTACTCTCTAAATTTTCAAAATTTAACCAAATCTTCTCTAATCTCTTCTAAGCTCTAGTATTAAGCCTAAGTCATCATGGGAAGCATGATTAGCAAGTAGAAAAAGGCATGGCCGTGACCTTTGGGTGTTTAAGAGATGTTTAGTGAAGCGTTGATTTGTTTAAATGTTGGTAGGAAGTATCGGTTTGGATTAAGGTGAGAACTCTATTTATATACACTACATATATTGGATGATATATATGTTTTGCTATATTTAGTTGTGATGATTGTTAATCATGTCTGGTTTCTTGTTTATACTTTGATCATCAAGTATTGATTGTCTAATATGGTTGTTTTAACAAGTCACGTTAAATACACGTTGAAAATCACAAAGAAAATCGCTTTCCTTTTATTAATGAAATGGTATATATGAAACTTTAAACCTCTTAAAAAATGGTTTAAAATGTTTTAATAATGTCTTTAAACACTAGAAACAAATTTGGTGAAGTTTGAATAAGAAATGAAGAACAAGTCAAAACTAGGCACGTCGCATAACGGTAGTTCGCGATTTCGCGCTGTAAAATTCAAATGAATATATAAAGTGGAATATAGCTCAGAATTCTTCAAAATAAGAATTTTATGAACTATTATATCCATAGTATTCAAATAAAGAAAGAAAATCAAGTTTTCATCTTATATATTTTCAAATAAGTCAGAAACCAATTATCAAAAATATCGCGGTTTTGCAGTTTAATGGCCAAAGTTTAAAAATAATTTAAGATGGATATTTTAAATATAAAATAAATCTTATAAATATTTTAAAGTGTTTTAAAAGAGATTTGGGTTATATGAATGAATTTCCAAATGATAGAAAAGTCGTTTTAAATCAATATAGCTTTTAAAACAATATTCGCAGCACTTTTAGCAACGGTTTCGAATAATTTTTGAAATATAACTTTAAAAGTAATTGTTCTTTTCAAAATCTTTTATAAATGTTTTTAAATGAATAATTAAGTGTTTTAAAGGTGATTTGAAGATTTTAAAATTTAGAAGAGTTCAAAATAAATTATTTAAAGGAAAGATGTTATAAGCAAATATTTTAATCTTGGCTCTATTAAGCCGACGAGTACACCTAATTTTTCTATTCGTGAGATCTTGGTGAGATGCTTAAACTAAGGAGGTGTTCAGGAGAAACCAGTGCCCTAGGCGAAGGATAGAAAGGTCGAAATGTCGGAAACAAGTTAAATATAAAAGATATTTTTTTCCAAATTTAAACAATTCAGATTTACCATCTTAGATAACATGGTTTCAACTTACTAAAAACGTTACATTTTAAAAACAAGAAATCTTGGTTAAAATTTAAATAAAATGATTTGGAATTATTTAATTAAACCAAATAATTTAATAACGAGAGGTTTAATGATTCCGTATATGCCAACAAGAATGTTTTTTTTAAGATATATCTCTCTCGAATATATTTTTTCCAATAAAAAGAAATGAAAAAATCAATTGATAATCGCCTATTTATAAAACGTATTTTTATCGATAATTGGTTTAAAGGAACCAGGGTCGGATTCGGGTGATTCCTATCCAAAAACCACTTCGAACGAATTTATGTTTCAAAAGTAAAGAAAATATATATTGAAGGCCTTGATTTTGAAGGCGGGGATCTTCATAATAGAAGGACGGCTTGTTAACAATATTCGGATTTGCTCCCGAGGTAAATAAATAGCAGTGGTCCCATCATTCTAGGAACTCCGTATGCAAGGACTAACTCGCTACTAATCCTAGGGGCAATGCCCGACATGATGTGGTAACAGAGTGCCTTGGGTTTGTCCTGTTCCTTGACAACTTGTATGGACGAATGTCTAATGTTGTATTTCTAGATCATATTGATTGATCTTTATGAATGTATCATCTATTTGGTGGTGGTGAAGGCAACTTCTCTTAGCTTAACACCCTTTCCTGAGACATACGAGCTCGGGAGTTATACGTTTGTAGAAGTCAGTTGTGTGATAGTGAAATTTCAAAGTGGCATTCAAAGTGGAAGATGTGCTATATAAAAGGTAATTGTCACCTCAAAGCCTCACACTCGGGAATAGTGAAACAGGGGATGCTATAAGGCTAAAGTGGGTCGCAACAATCAGGGTATGAAAGCACCTTCTAGATGGATAAAGTTTCTACCCACTATAAGGTTGGGATTAAATTAAATGGTGTATGTTATGAGATGTCTCAGATAGGTCAGAAACGGCTGGGTGATGTAATACTCAGTGATATTCATATATTATATTTTCAGATAGACCGATCTTAATTCGCATGAGGACCAACATAGGGCCCTCAAGTGAATTCCTCTAGAAATGCATTGTACAGGAGATAGTCTTTTGCCTCGTTGTTCAGTTGGAAATCCAATATCCAATAAGCGCCATGCGGACTTAGTTGTGCGAAGTACTGAAATGTGAGATGCAAGTAGTTCAGCTAAAATTTGTAAGTTTATTTGCAAATGTTTTCAAAAGAATGTCATTAAAATTAATATTACCAAATTTACATGTAAAAATGTTTTGGTTATCATGAGGTAAAAACCCGTTCTGTGTTTATGTGCGGCGTGGTCTTATGAGATACCCTTTTGTTTTTCAAAACCCGTATTTTGAGTTCTCACACCAGTCCCATGACTGATTTGGAGTTTATTTCCTTTTCCTTAAACTCTGGGTGCCTTATTTTTTGTGGGCAGCCTAGTAGTCAGGTTTAGTTAGAAGAAATCTGAAAGAGCTCAGAGCATGGAGTTAGAAGATTCTTTAGTGGATGTTATCCATTTCCACCACATTCATGTACTATTGTATTCCGCATTTTTACGGGCAGAGATTTATAACTGTCCATGTTTAACTCTATAAAGGTATTTTAATTTTTTGTTGTAAAGATTATATATATTGAAATAATATATGTTATTCCATTCATGTAAGATTCTGTTCTATCTATTTTTCCTTTTAACCCTAAGGAACCGTCGCTCCGGCGCTTGGATTTGGGGCACGAATATCGATGATGTATTAGTGTCAACTTTCGAGGGTCGAAGAGCCTGGTCTCTACATTTGGTATCAGAGCTTTAGTTGAGCGAACACCTAAGCCTGATCGGGGTAAAGTCTCATTAAAGATAGGGTTCGCAGTACCCTAGGATGAGTAACTCATTAGAGATAGGGTTAGTAACATCCTAGAATGAGTTGAGAGTATTATATATTAGAGTGCATATTTGTTAATGATATATAAAAATGGTTCCTTGAAAAATATAGTAAATCAAATAAATTTATGTAGAATTATATTCTATATATAAAGAATATATTTTAAAAAGGATATATAGTTAAATATATTATAACTTGGATGATTTTTAATCAAGATTTGTAAAATCTAAGTATAAACATCTTATGATTAGAATTTCGTAGTTTGACTATAAGATGTTTAACAAATAACACTAAGAATATTATGGGATATAAATAATAAATAAAACCTGATAAGTTGAAAAATGGTTATGAGATGAGGATTTTAATCTAAAAGGTTTTCAAAAATGTTTTCAAAGAATTTTCAAAGTTGTTAACAATAAGTATTCAATTATTATCATTGATAAATCGATTATTTGGTTAAATATTTAAACACAAACACCTCATGAATTTAGTTTCACAATTTGACTATGTGGTATTTGATAAGTAACATTGGTTTAAGGAATTTGATATGAATGTATTTTGTATGAATGAGTGTAACAACCCGTAAATTTTCGATAATTTAATTTGTTAATTTAACGAATCTTGTTATTTAATATTGGAAGAAATATAAAAGTTGTAATGTAATAATGAAATGAATACTAAAATGAAATAATAACTAAGATGAAACATAACAAGGTTAATTAAAGTTAATAATTAATGAATTGAATGAAATGCCAATTCATGAAAATAAATTTAAATGTTATACTTGGCTAGAAATTGAATATAAGGAAACAAGTGTAGATATTGAACTAATTTATGAATTAGTATATAATTAATGATAATTGGATAAAAACAGTGTTATATAAGTAATTGTAACATTTTTTTGTTAATAATAACTTATAAGTGTAATTAAAAGTTAATGGTAACAAATATTGTATATTACCTATTTATTTAACATGTTAATTTAAATTAGAAATAAATTTCAATAAATGTAATTAAATATTATGTTAATGTAAATTAAGTTAATAATTGGAAATAATGTTAATTTTATTCATATTATGACAATTAGTTGAATTAAAAGAATGGAAATAAAGATTTATCAATTTATTGGAATTTAAACTATAATAATTGGATTAATTGCAATTAAATGAAATTTAATTATTACGTAAATAGAAATTAAGAAGAAATTGGGAAATATTAATGTACTAAGATATAAACCAATGTTAGTTATATCATTATTGAAATAAAGGACTTGAATAATAAGGTTTAAAATTTTAATAAATGGATTTTGGAATTTTAATTTATAATTTCTGAATTTTATGAAATTGAAATTAAATACTGTAATTGGTAAATTAATTAACTTTGGATTGATATCTAAATTGTTTAAAGTATTGTAATTGTTTAAGAAATCAAAAATGATAAAATTTGTTAATTATGGAATTGAAATTGAAAATTTGATTTAATTAATTTAATATTAATTTATTTAATTAACTGAAATATAGCCATTTTGGCCACTGGCTTGGATTTTGATGAAACCTGTTTCATCGGATCTGTAATAAGGAATTATTTAGGATTTCAAGTTTCGTAGCGATCAGACTTGTCGTTTGATCGTACGGACTCGAAACCCCTAGAAATCAATTTAATTGAAATTAATTTGAAATAAGCTGATTTTAATGCAACTTCTTCATACGATGGAATTAGGACATGAAACATGTTCCATTGAGTTTAAAATTATCAAAAACATCTATTTTGATATATGGGTTGACCCATTTGCGTTTTGGAGTCGAAACGGGCTTTTCGGGTCGTGGATTGTTCAATCAATCTGGTCCACTCTTTCCGTTTCAGCTTTGCCAATAAATACCTCGTTATAAACCCTAGCCACTCCTCATTTTCATTTTTCTATACATATACCTCCCTCTCAACTCCTCATTCCAATGGCAGACAAAATCTAATTCCCAAATTTCAAATTCTATCCAAAAATTCAAACTCCTCAAACTATATCGAATTATATATTGATTTGAAGCTCTCGACGAGCGCAAGTCAAATATGTGATTCGTTTTTCGATCTGGGTCTCTGTGTGGCCGGAACTGGGTGAACTATTCCTGGCCGTTCGTTGATCGTCGATCTCGACTGATCGTCGAATCAATGATGCAATTTGGTAGAAAGGACAGATGGGAGTTCATCGACATAGTTTGTTCGTCGAATCAACGGTTGGATTGGGCTCAGAAATTCGATTAGGGTTTTAAAAGTCTTGTGGCGGCTGTTCAAAATTTGCCGCGATCGAAGCTCGATGTGGCGATTTAAGGTGAGGCAGAGGTCGTGTGGTAGGTGGCTGCGAGCTTGGCAGGGTCGCGGCTGGCCCTTGGTGGCGCGGCGAGCTTCTTGGCGCGGCGGCGGTTTCGTGCGCATGAGTGAGGGTTCGGCTGTATCATCGCGTAGGAGAAAGGTTGACGTGGCTGTAATATTAATTATTTTATTTATATTACTATAATATGGATCGTGTAACTTCTAATATCGATAACTTCTGTGTGCAAGATCTAATTCACGCGCGGTTTCTTGTGCTAGGATCGTATTGGAATTTTGGACATTTTGGCATTAGTTTGGACGAATTCTGAGAACGTTCAAATTTAGGGCTTAAATTGGATCTAAATTCAATTTAAATTCAAAGGTGAGTGTTTTAACCCACTCATAACTTCTAAAATTTCTTATGTTTGTCAATTAATTTTTGATGTGAATTAGAAATTTATTTACGACTGTTTGGTATATTTTATATCATCATCTCAGTTAATTTGAATTTATTTGAATTAAATCGTTATTTAATTTATTATTGAATATAAATTGCCAGTTAAATACCTGTTATTGATTATAAGTTCTATATTGATATTTATTGATTGCTTTGGATGATGATTGTAATGGATATTGATTTTTGATATTGGATGAATGGAAGTTTTGTTTTATATCGTTATAAACTGCAAGTTCCCTATGGGTTGAAATGATACATACCCGAATGATCAATAGATTATGGAAAAATCGTTATGGGTCGAAATGATAGACTTGAGCGATTTTATGAATTTTGAATATTTTCGGATTACGGATTGAAATGATATATATCCGTAAATATAAAATTTTTAAATCACGGATTGAAATGATAAATATCCGTATCACTTGACCCTAGGGTAGAGAATTATATACGGACACCGGATTGGTTAAATTTAAATGATTTTGAATCCTTAAATTTTGCATTGAGTTAAATGATATTTTGAAATAAAATTTGGGTTATATAAATCGAATTTTTATCGAACTTCGAGTTTTATATTTAAATCGAATTGTTTTGAAAGATTTGTTGAAGGAATAAAAATTGAAATTTTATAGTGAATTTGAAATATAAGTGAAGTTTTTCGAAATTGAGTTATTAAAATCGTTGAAGTATAACTTTGAAATATATTGAAATTGGAGTAATTAAATCGATGTTTTAACATGGATTTAAGCGATATTGAATTTAATATTTATTTAGAATTCTGAATCGAAAATTTTAAATTGGATTTTGGGACATTGAAATGGTCAAAATGTGTTGGAATGAAATAAATAGTTTAAATTGATATAAATGTCTAATTCATATTGTTAATATAAACTGTTTTAAAATATATTGTTTTAAAAGACTTTAATTTTAAGATTTTCAAACTTTAAAACTAATTGAACCATTTAACTTATTTTAAATCTGATTAATCTATTTTAAAGCTATTTAATCTATTTTAATTATATTTAATCTATTTTAAATCTATATTAACTATTTATAACTATTTAAAAGTATTTTCTTCTAAATTCCAAACTAAGTAAAATGGATGGGTTATATTCAAGTTCTCGATTTTTAAGTGAATATGGTTAATGATGTTATAACCTAAGTTGGGATTTAAATAACATATTTGGTTTAATATGATATGAAATGAGAGTTTAGCCTATTTTGGAAATATGACTTTTGAAAGGAAATATAATTTCGAACTATGATTTCAATGTGATGTAATTTCGGAAGTAAGTAATGATTTCGAAAATGATACGATTTGAATTGAATATGATATTTTGATATCAACTATGAAATGATTTTGGAAATGTAAAAGAACCATCTGTTGTGTAATAAGCGATTGGTTGTTAAAGAGACCGGGATCAGATATGGACATACTCTTTGTCGATATCGAAAACCACTTTGACGACTGTGTACGCGGTGGAGATTCCAGAATGAGGTAGGATGGTGGCGACGATCCTATAAGGTATATACGTGGACCTAACTCCTGTGAGTTAGCATAAGGTGGCTAAAACAGGAGCAATTGACGGGCTAAGTGAGGTCATTCCTCCGATCGGGCATATTCCATCGATACTATATTCTGACTTTGCGATTTATTTAGTGTCCACCCTCGATTTTTTTTGATTCGGGAGTGTATTCCGAGTTGGGCGGTAGTTGCGGCTATGCGTTACCAATAGTCCAGAAGTGTAATTGGTATATCTACCCTGGCATTGCCTAGTTGTGCCGTGTCACTACCCTAGCGCGCCTTCTACGAGTTTGTTTTATGTCGTACCTATGGGGTATCCTCTGGCGACCCCAGTTTACAGGGAGTTACGGTACTATATAGACTATTGGCATTATAAAAATGTGTTAAGGGGGATATGGGTAACGCCTTAATGCTATTTTAATACTTTTACTTTACTGTAGACATATTATAATAGCGTATTGTACTACATAGTAGATAGTTTAACGAATCCTTAGAAGATGTGAATCCCGAACATCTTTTAAGTTACTGCAATCACGTTAGACACTGGATAAGAGATGTAAAACCCCGTAAACATCTCCGACGCCGTTAACACTCATATTTATTTACCGTTGATTTGACTTACATAAGATCTTTTAGTTCTGACTCGAGTGTTTTGTCTTTTCAATTCGCTCGGGTCAGCCTGAGCATTTCAGGATTTGAAGACCTTATTTCTAGAGGACGAAGATGAAGATTTATACTATTATTACTTATTCTATTATTCCACTGCATTCATACTATTCTGCTGCATTTGAATATTTATTCTCTGTTTATGTAACTCTGATTCTGTATTGTATAAGTATAATCAAATGTTTTTTAAACAGCTTCATGAACTGTTATTTGATTATTATATTTTGTCATTCCACTGCGAGATTCTGTTTTGTTTTTCTTTCTCTGCCTTTTCTTATTCAGCCCAATAACAATCCGCCCTTCTATATGGTTTGAGTCGGCATGTGTGTCTTCTTAAAGCGTACAAAAAGGCGGATATTACAATGTGTTTTATAATTTTTTTGAAATAACAATAAAATTAGTTCACTTTAATATAATGAATTGTTTGATTTAAAATTTTAAGCACGAACATCTCGTGAATTTAGTTTCACAATTTGACTATGGGGTGTTCGATAAATAATAAGTTAAAAACAAATTTGTAATTCATTAAATATTCATGTTAAGTAAAGTAAATTGGAAATTTTATACTGTAAAAGAGTGTGAAATAAATATAAACTTAAGTTGTAAAGTTATTATAAAACCATAAGTTGTAATTATATAATGTGAATAAACTTAAGTAAGGATTTATAAAATTTTAAGTAAATAAGTTTGTATAACTTATGAATTTGAGAAAATGGAAAGTAAAACCAATTATAAAAATGGTTAAACATTTTGGTTAAGTATAAACAAAATTTAAAATTGTACTATGAAATGAAAATTTAACTTAAGTGATGTTAAACGAAATAATATTATAAATATAAACTTAAGTTTTGAAGTGATAATAAAACATAAGTTTATAATAAACTTAAGCAATAATTTTATAGAATGGTTCATAAAGTATTATTAGTATTTCAGAAAATATACTAAGTAATAAATGAATATGAATAAAAAGAATCTAAAGATTAACTACTTTGAGTGGCTCGAAAGTAACTAAATATGGGTAGGAGTTGTGTTCGGATGGTAAACACTTCTCTTAAGTATTACCCCTCCGGTTAAGAGGATATGTGATACTATTGGTAGTATCCAGTTCATTGATATTATTTTAGAGTTACCCGATCTTGATAATTTTTTAAAGTTAAAAAAGAATATATTGTAATAAGAGAAGTTTATTGTAAATTTGGAAAATAAAAATAAATGGTTTCTTTTGGAAACGAGATAGAAATATTTTATAAATAAATATTTCGAAGTAATAAATTTATAAACAAAGTTTTATAAATAAAGGGATATATTTATAAATGACATTTTTATAAAAAAGTAATAAGTGCTATAAAGGAGATTTTATAAAGAAGTGGATTATTGAGTAAAAATTAATAAATGAAAGGTTTTCATAAAGGTTTTAGGAAGTTAATAATTACGTATGTTGTGCATAGATCATTTCATAGCATAATTTTTGATCTATGATTCAAGTATGGAACTTTGAGGTGTTTACACCAATCCAAAAAAGGACTTATCACTCGATTTTTGACGACGAACATTAATGAGGGTTTATGATTGGGTATTTGAGTTTTCTATCATAGTTGTGTGACATGCAAGGAAGACTAAAGTTCAAATCAAAAAGCCTGATCATGGTCAGCACTAGAGGATCGGGGGATCAATATAGTTCAGAAGTAAATTTGTGGATTCGAATAGTAAATCGAATCATATAATGCATACGAATGATCTATATACATCGCATAAGAGTAAGTTTAAAAATAACTATTTTGGGAAAACAACTTAGGGTTTTTGTTCTGGTGTGATTTCAGGGACGAAATTCTTTTACGGGGGGATGTGACGACCCGCATTTCGGGAGGTTTAAGTCGACAATATACCACACATGTCCAACTCAAAACAATTTGAAACATAGATAATCAAAGGGGTAAATAAAGAAAAAGAAGAAAAGAAGAAAACAAACATAGAATCTCACAGCGGAATGATAAAATATAATAATCAAATAAACAGTTCATGAAGCTGTTTACACTATACATTTGATTATACTTTTACAACATCAATCAGAGTTATACATACAATAAAGACAAAATAAAATAATGTAGTAGAACAACATAATGCAGGGGAATAATAATAGTAATATAATATACCAAATCTTTGTCTTCGTCCTCCAGAATAATATGAACTTCAATGCATTGAAAACTCAGGGCTGACCCGAGTATAAAGTAAAACAATACACTCGAGTCGGAACTAAATATCCTTATGTAAGTCAAATCAATATCACATATAACAGGAGTGTAATAACGTCGGAGATGTTTATGGGGTTTACATCTCCTATCCAGTGTATAACGTGCGTGCAATAGCTCAAGAGATGTTACGAGATTTTCCATCTCTTAAGGATCCGTCAAAATATATGTTTATAGTAGAATATGCTATATAGTAATGTCTAATCAATAAGATAAATATTTTTCCTAGCATTAAGGCTTTACATTAATCCCCCTTAACGCGTTCTTAAGCATTAGCGTACAATTTGCATATAACACCCCAGTAGAACGTCGAGGGATAAGGATGCGCCGTGATACGACAACACTAAACCAAACTCGTAATGGTCTAGTATAAGGATAAAAGTATGACAAGGAATGTGAGGCAATGTCCAAGCTAGGATACTACCAGTTTACCTGACCCGGCTGATGTTAACACATAGTAGCCACGACCGCCCACCACGTCCATCCGTCCCATATCGAGTCAAAGGGAAGTCATCCTAAATAAAGGTGCACCAACCGAAACCAACATCAAAGGTAATGGTATGGACCGAGTCCAAAAAGAAAATCGAAGGACAGATGTCCGCTAGAGGTAGCTAGCCTACTTGGCCGATTGATAGGGCTCCTGTTTTAGTCATTTCAAACCGACACAAGTGTCAGGGCTATACATCATCGTTCTCATTCGTCAAATCCAGCAACATACACAAAATCCAACCAATTCATTCTGGAGTCTCCTCCACTTACACAGTTGTTAAAGTGGTTCCAACATTGATAAAGAGTATGCTAATAATCGGCCTCGGTCTCTTTAACAACTAGACATCATTTTACGCACCGGTTGGTTCTTTTACATTTCGAAAATGATTCATACTTGACATGAAAATATCATATTCGCTTCAAAATATCATATTCACTTCAAAATATCATTTTATTCACCATGAAATCAATTTTACTTCAAAATCATTATATTCACTACGAAATCAATTTCATTTCAAAATCATTTCGAATTCCGACTTAGGTTATAACTTCATTTTTAGCACATTCGTATTTAAATCAACGATTTAAACATAAACATTTCCCAATATGAACAGTTTGAATTTTTGAAAATAATTTAAATAGTTTAAATAGTTTAGGGATTGAAAATAATTTGATATAAATTAGTTTGAGTATTGAAAATGGGTTATATATTAAAATGGTTTGAAAATTTAAATAATTTGAAAATTTAAAAAGATGAATTTTAAAACAGTTTACAGTAAAATAGTTTGTAGTGAAAATAGTTTCAAATTTTAAACTGTTTCTTTCCATTTCCAATAAATCTGGCTCAGGTCCAAATTTCAATCAAATTGATTTAATTTCAAATCTTCCAATTCAAATCATCTTCGATCTCAAATCCATTTAAATCAAATCAATTTCGATTTCAATTCAAATCAACTTCGATTCCGATTTCAATCGAATTAACTTCTATTTCGATTTTAATACGAATTAACTTCAATTTCGAAATGTTCATTTTTAATTTCAAATTCAATTCAACGATTCGATTCAATGGTTCAAATTTCAATTCAATTCTTATTTTAAATCATTTCAATTTATGTAAATTTCATATCCAACTTCAATTTACCTTTCAAATAACTTAAATCCGATTAAACTTCAATGTTCAATTTAAAGTTCAAATCTTTAAAATAATTCAATTCCGAGCTCAAATTCCAAATATCCACTTATATCACTTTTACTTAGATAAATCTGAAGTTCAAATAAAAGTTCAAACCTTTAAAACAATTCAATTTCCATAATTCAAGTCATATGTCGATTATAACTTCAAATTCCAAAATAAATTCTTTAAACAATTTCTTTAACAAATTTCACCTTCAACATTTCAAAGCTCAAATTTGAAATTAATTCGATCTTTATAAATTCGATTCTTATTTCTTTAAAACAAAATCATTTAAATAGATTCAAATTCAAGAATTTAAAACCATTTAATTTAACCAATCCGTTGCCCGTATATAATTTTCTATCATATGGCCAAGTGATCGGTCATTTCGATTTTAATTTTAGGGATGGATATATAACATTTCAATCCAAATCAAAGTGTCATAGGTATATATATATATCATTTCAACCTATTTCGTAATTTGTTCGAAATAATTCAAATAACAGTTTTATATACTGTCAGTGGCACAGAAGGTGATAACAGGATATATATAAATAAATAAACATCCATTCATCCAACATATCAGCCAATAGCATCCAATCTCAATTAACATCCAAATCAGCCAATAAATCATAACAGCTAACTAGCTATCAATATCGGGTGTTTAACTAGCAGTTCAATTTCAGTTCCAATTTAATTGTCAAGTTAAATTCCTATCAGTTCAAACCATGCAAATGTCAATTTTAATGTTGGTTAAATTACCAAACAATAGTCAATAAAAATAAATCACTTCATGATTTCGATCAAACTAACATTAGAATATTTTAGTATTTTGTGAGTAGTTTAAAACACTCACCTTTATTTGAAACTGAAAATTTTTCAAAGTCAAACAAATTCGAATCCAACTCCATGTCGTAGTATTCGTTGATACAAACCCAATGGAACTTGTTTCACTCAAATCCGACCTTGTATGAAAAAGTAATGAATTTATAAACATTTGAATATAATTAAATTATAATTAACAAAACATAATTAACTAAAATTTAAAATCCTAAACCTTTCTTCCCTCAACTCCTCATGCACGTCCTTCTTCCCAGGCCCGCCTTCATTCATTAATGCTTTTTATTTTCTTTGGATCGAACATCGCGACCCAGCCACCACTGGGACCATGTGACGCCCCACCCTGAGACCCACATTAGTAAAGAGAATTACTAAGTAATCATGTCTACTAATGCAGAGAATAGGGATGGTTAAGGGCGACTCTCATGATAATGCATTAGCTAAGAGCTAAGTATGTCGATATTTTTTTCCATTACCTCATATACGGTCGACACACCTAGTCCTTAGCTAATACGATACCATGGTGGTTTAGGACTGTTTCAGAATAAATGCAATATACAAATATATATGAACAGTCACAGAACAACAAATCCAGATCAGAGTATATATACACCTCCATACATCATACATAATACAACATACATAAGTAGCATGAACTACAAAATATACATACACAACCATCCCACAAAATAATATGTACAATGTCCAAGTCCGAACGAAGTGGTCCAAACAAAAGCAAGCTAATAGATCCAAGAAGGAGTGAGCTAAATCCATACCTAACCTGCAACTCGATCTGACCCGAGTAATAAATACATGGGTCAGGTAGGCTAGAACTTATCATTAGTAAAGATAAAAGTAATAGGAGGAAAGGGGGAACCATTCCGTTGTTGACAACGGAATGATATAAGTATCATCAAATCGTCTCTAAGGTGAGATATTTATGGGTTCATCATGATTTCATAAGGGAATTCAATTGGTTGTCTATCCATGGTTCAACTTCTATAGTTAAATAAGTGAAATAGGCAAGGATTTAAACCATATAAATAATCATAATAAAATAGTCTAAAACCTCATAAATCCATCATAATAGAACTCAATGAGGGTTCAAAACATCATATTAGAAATCACCATAAAACCATCAATACATGTAAGCCTTGGTCTTACTCAAGGCTATAATAATATCCTCATAAAAAGGTGAAATCAAAACATCTAAAACTTCATGGAAAACTGCACGTGCTTACATCGTGGCTAGTACTAATATTTGGTACCATAAACATCGTGATGACTGGAGTCAAGTAACATCATAACATCGTGAACATCGTGACGACTATAGTCTATAATATCATAATGACTCCCAGTCACAAAGACCCGAGTTAATAACATCTTGATGATCGGAGTCGCAACTACATTTTGATGACTCCAATTGAGTACTCGCCGTCTACAGTACTAGTAAACATCATGATTGTGTCTCAACTTCTCGGATAGGAACCCAATAGGCGTTAACGTACGTCCCATACCATACGTTCGCACCTAACGGTTTACTAGCCGCTAGTTGGTGCCACACTAATAAAACATCATAAACATCATGAAAATATATACTCTGCCTCATCTCATCGGCGAGTAAATACAATACCCTACTCGTCTCATCTCATTGATGAGTACTAGTGACATCGTGACTTGTCTCATCTCATCGACAATTAAAAGCCATCATAATACATCTCAACATCATAAAATCATCATAAAGTAGCTTAGCTCATCTCATCGACAAGTAAAAATAACATCTAGATGGTTATTTATAACCATGATTCCAAATAGGAATTTCTAGCTCTTAATTCGCCTCAATTTTGACCCGGATAACTTCAAAAT
The DNA here is from genome assembly GCA_030737815.1 of Allium fistulosum. Lineage (NCBI taxonomy): Eukaryota > Viridiplantae > Streptophyta > Magnoliopsida > Asparagales > Amaryllidaceae > Allium > Allium fistulosum. The sequence goes on along the minus strand of CM060901.1, from coordinate 533,698,637 downwards.
TGTAGAAATCTCAAAATATTAAACTTGTAGCTCTATGGCTAAGCTTTCCAGAACATGCAAAATTATTGAATTTGGTTATGAAACGAAAGAGTTATGACCAAAACAATTTTCTGGCCTGTAATTGTTGTTGTTGTCGATTTGCTCTCGCGACAGCAACAAACAAGCACGATTTTGATCAAGAAAACATCAAAATTACAAAAAACTCAAAACATGAAACTAGTAACTCTATATCTATGCTTTCCAGAACATGCTAAATTATTGAATTTGGTTAAGAAATGAAATACTTATGGTCAAAACAATTATCAGGCCTGTGATTGTTGCTGCTGTCGATTTGCTCTCGGGACAGCAACAAACAAGCACGATTTTGATCAGGCAAACATCAAAATTAAAAAAAATCTCAAAACATAAAACCTGTAACTCTATGTCTAAGATTTCCAGAACATGCTAAATTATTGAACTTGGTTAATAAATGAAAGAGTTATGGCCAAAACAATTCTCAGGCATGTGATTGTTGTTGCTGTCGATTTGTTCGCGGGACAGCAACAAACAAGCACGATTTTGATCAAGAAAACATCAAAGTAATAGAAAACTAAAAACATAGAACTTTTATCTCTATGTCTAAGCTTTCCAGAACATAAAAAATTATCGAATTTGGTTAAGAAACGAAGGAGTTATGCCCAAAACAATGTGGTAACCAGAAAAAAGGGAATTTAGATAACAGAGAACAGAGACTTTTATATTTACAGTAAGCAATTCTATGAATGATTTACACAGCATTCAACCTTTCTAGCTAGAATTTGTGAGTACTAAACTCACCTGGTGATTTAGCAAAGGTTTTGATATCAAGCAGCAAGCTTTTGAGGAGAAATGGAGCTCTAATAACCTGTATTAGCTGAAACAAAGACACGCACAACAAAATAAACTGGTTACAAACAATTCATACCTAACTCTAAGATTTTTGATGAAATCTTTGAGTATTGGGTAGATATTACCTTGTATGTTCTTGTTTTATTGATTATCTTCTTTAATTTGCAACAGATTTGGTGAATTTTGGTTTTAATTGGAGAAAGCCATGACTTTTTTCTTCTTCTGTAAACTCTTGTTTGAGAAGGAAGATGAGGAAAGAAAGCTACGTACAGACAATTTCTCACAAAGCAGAAGCTTCTAGGATAGGCTAATGGAACCGGTATTACCCAAATAAGCCCAAGAGCATAATTACTTAAAGAAATATGAAACTATGTACATGTTTTCTCTTATTTTAACACTATATTCACATTTTCAACATTTTTAAGTTAAATAAGATGTATACAACTATTTTTTATGAAAATGAACTTGTTATTAGAAAAGAAATAAACTTAATTTTAACAATAAAAATCTACTTTTATTAATAAAACCTTATTTCTACTTAATTATCATAATTTACACTTTTATCACATAAAACACCATTTTTTAACATAATAATTTATACAAAAATTGTTTTCTTGTCAAATAAAATACAACAAACCATTCTAAATTATTTTTACATCAAAATATTATTTTTAAACAATATTCCATCTTTTATATTAATAAAATACAAATTTACTTCATTTTTCTCCCTTTTTAAAATCAATTAATATTGGCATTAATTTCCAATATTATTGCATTTAGCCAAAAAAAATTCAATTTGATTATTCTCACTCCAAATTCTCAAAAAAAAAATAAAAAAAACTTTATTTCCATCAATTTGGATTTATTTCAACAATTAAATGTTGAAATACATCACTTGGTAAATTTATTAACTCAAATTTACTTATATTCCCATATTTTCCATTTTATTAACCAAATCTCCTAACAATGAATTTTAAATCCAATATTTAACTCTAATTGTTTATTTAAAATAAACAATTTAAACCAAATTTATTTCTCCATTACATTCTATTTACCATATTAAATTATAACTATCATCAGTAATCTCCAATACCAGGGTTGTTACAGACTTCGCCTCTTATAAAAATTGCGTCCTCGCAATTTCTAGAGGAAATATGTATTCAACAAAATTTATTTCATCAAACAAAGGAAATTTGAATAGATTAAAATGAAAAATTCTTACCTTCGTCATGAGAAGATAAGAATCCAGGATATGATCGCTCGATGAATTCTCTGGTTTCCCAAGTGTAGTCATTGGGATTATAGGACCATTGAATCTTCACGAGCGGAATACTCTTGTTGCGAAGGCGTCTAACCTCCGAAGTAAGAGCCCTCACAGGATGCTGCATGAATGATAGATTAGGAGAGACTTCTAGCTTCTCTAAAGCACGAGAATCAAACATAGAATCTGAATCTCGTAGACACTTCCTCAATTGAGAGACGTGGAATACGTCGTGAACTCCAGAAAACTGATCGGGAAGTGCTACGCGATATGCAACAGGACCGATACACTCTGTAATAGGAAATGGTCCAATATAACATGGTGCCAATTTCCCTATCTGGTTGAAGTGTATCACTCCCTTCAAAGGAGAAGCTCGAATATAAACAAGATCGCTCACTAAGAACTCAAGAGGCCTCCTACGGATGTCCACGTAGGATTTCTGTCGGCTTTGAGACACTTTCATTCTCTCTCGGATAAGATGGATCTTCTCAGATGATTCTCGAATAGTCTCGGGGCCAAGAATGAGCTTTTCCCCCGACTCAAGCCAAAATGATGGAGAATGACACGGCCTTCCATATAAGGCTTCAAAAGGAGCCATGCCGATAGAAGATTGGTAGCTATTATTATAAGCAAACTCAACTAGAGGAAGATGATCCTCCCAACTACCACCAAAATCCAAGATACAAGTACGAAGCAGATCTTCCAAGATATGATTCACCCGTTTAGTCTGTCCATCAGACTGTGGGTGATAAGCTGTGCTAAGATTAAGATTTGTGCCCAAAGCTTGCTGGAGACTCTGCCAGAAGTGACCCGTGAAAAGAGGGTCACGATCGCACACAATAGATGAAGGAACACCGTGTAATCGCACGATCTCCTTAATATATAGCTTCAATAAGAGAGATGTTGTCCTATTAGACATAATAGGAATGAAATGTGCGGACTTTGTGAGACGGTCCACAACAACCCAAATACTGCTATGGCCTGACCTCGAACGAGGTAAGCCATCGATGAAATCCATAGAAACTTAGTCCTATTTCCACAATGGAACCTCTAAAGGCTGAAGAAGACCACTGGGTCACTGATGCTCGGCCTTAATAAGCTGACAAGTCATGCAATTGCTTACATAACTCACTATATCCCACTTCATGCCTTCCCAGTAATAGAGACGACGCATATCAGCATACATTTTGCTACTGCTAGGATGAATAGTATACTTAGAACGGTGACACTCAACTAGAATGTCCCACCTAAGTTCTGGAATAGAAGGCACGACTAGACGGTTCTTTTTTCGAAGACACCCATGAATATCGATGCTGAAATCCCTCATCTCAATGTCATCGTGGGATACAGACTTATACCTCTGAATAAGAACAGATATATCAGAGTCTTACCGCTGAGCCTCGGCAATCCGATCAAGAAGAGTAGGACGAGCTTCCATGCTATATAATAGAATAGGTGAATCTGAAGTGGAAGCGCAATCACGAATATCACACATGGAAAGAGTCTCAAGAACTTTCCACTCTGCAATCGTCATAGAAACAATAGATGAATGCTTACGACTCAAAGCATCAGCCACTCGATTCCCTTGCCAGGGGTATACTGAATGTCGAAATCATACGAAGCTAGAAACTAGAGCCAATGCTGTTGTCGCATGTTGAGCTCCTTCTGAGTGAATAAGTACTTGAGAGACTTGTGATCGGTAAAGAGAGTAAAGTGCTCTCCCAACAGATAATGATGCCACATCTTCAAAGAAGACAATGGCGGCAAGCTCTAAATCGTGGGTAGCATACCGAACTTCGTTCGGACGTAATTGCCTTGAAGCGTAGGAAACTACCTTATCCTTCTGCATAAGAACAGCACCGAGGCCACTATGACTGGCATTGGTATAGACAATAAGATCCTGATTCCCTTCGGGAACCACAAGAACAGGAGCATTAGTGAGAAGTTCCTTCAATCTCTGAAAGGAAGCCTCACACTTATCTAACCATATATAGAGAACGCCTTCCTTCGTAAGGCTAGTAAGGGGAAGTACAATACGGGAAAAGTCTTTGATGAATCGATGGTAATAACCCGCCAAACCCAGAAAGCTATGAATCTCATGAACATTCTCAGGCCTCTTCAAATTCTGGATGGCTTCGATCTTAGAAGGATCGACCGAAATGCCTTCGGAAGAAACAACGTGGCCTAAGAACTTAACTTGCTTTTCCCAGAAATGACACTTAGAAAGCTTTGCTTTGAGTTGATGCTGTCGAAGTGTACTCAAAACAATTTTAAGATGTCGAGTATGGTCCGCCTCGGACTTAGAATATACAAGAATGTCGTCTATGAAAACAAGAACAAATTTATCGAGATATTCTCGGAATACTCGATTCATAAGGTCGAAGAAATAAGCAGGGGCATTCGTTAAAACGAACGGCATGACGAGCCACTCATAAGAACCATAGCGAGTGCGAAAAGATGTAAGTGGAATGCTATCTTCTGCAACTCGAAGCTGGTGAAATCCCATGGCAAGGTCAAGCTGTGAGAAGACCTTTGCGCCACTCAACAGATCAAACATATCGTCAATCCTAGGCAATGGATAGCGGTTCTTGATGGTCAACTCATTATGCTTGCGATAATCGAAGCATAGCCTAAGAGTCCCATCGGACTTCCTCACGAATACCACCGCGGCTCTCCACGGTGAAGAACTAGATCGAATGAAATGCTTGGCTTCAAGCTCTAGGAGTGACTTCTTGAGTTCCTCATTCTCTTTAGTAGACATCCTCGTAGAAGGACGACTAACTGGCCGTGCGCCTGGAATAAGGTCGATGCGGAACTCAATAGCCCGCTTGGGTGTTAATCCCGAAACAGGCTCAAATAAGTCTGGAAAGTCACGAACAATAGGAATCCGAGACACATTATCATCATCGTCTAGAGAATCAAGAGCAAATAAAGAAGCCATGGAATCATGATTGGACCCTTGAAGCAGAAGAGACAACTGAGTAGGAGAATCAAGATGACGAAGATATAAAACTCTCTCCAAACAAAGAATCCTGGCATCGTATCTAACTAGCCAGTCCATACCAAGAATCATATCAAATCCAAGAAAAGGAATCACATGCAGATTTGCATGGAAAGAAAACCACAAATCATAATCTCAACATCATCTCAAAGAAGACTAAGGGTTGTAGATCCCCCGATAAGATTCGCAATCCATAAAGAAGTAAGCATGCAAGAAACATTTAACTGTAAAGCATCGACGAGTTCCTTTGATACGAATGAATGAGAAGCACCCGTATCGAAGAGCACTCGAATAGAACGATTATGAAATAAAATAGAACCCTCTATAACAGACGAGAATATACCTCAAGACTGAGAAGCATCTCTAGAAGTGGTAGCTACATTAAGATGACCCTGATGAGAACTATTCTCCCTCTTGGGACAAGCTGAAATAAAATGTCCCTCCTTCTTACAATAGAGGCATCTCTTAGGCTTAGGACACTCTCTCATGGGATGGTCAGGCGAACCACAATTGAAACAAGAAAAAGGCTTAGCTGAAGGAGTAGCTGGAGGCTGAGAAGAGGATCCACCTTGTTTCTTCTTCTTATTAGGGTGGAAAGGCTTAGACTTGCGGAAAAACTATTTCTTGTTCGGATTTACCCAAACCTCACCCTCAACATCACTATCCTTCTCCTTCTCGACCGCTTCAAGCTGAAGGGCCGTATCCACAAGTTTCTCAAAAGAAAGCTCAAGACGAAGCATAAGAGATTTCTTCAAGTATTTCTTAAGTCCAGAGACGGACTTAAGATTCTTTTTATATGGAGTAGAAATGTGCTCAAGACCATACTTAGATAAGGCTTCGAAAGATGCAACATACTCAGAAACTGTCGACTTCCCTTGTTTGAAATCAAGGAAACGTCGAGCTAAAATAGCTTTCTCGGATTCAAGAACAAACTTAAGCTCAAATCTCCCACGGAACTGATCCCACTCTAAGGTAGACTCATCAACTACCGCCACAAGCAAGTCATACCAATTCAATGCACGTTCTTACAACACACTCGATGCGACAAGAACGCGATGATGGCTAGATATCTCCATACAGTTAAATATGCCCTCACAAGAACTGAGCCATGCCTCAACATCTAAGACAGTCTCAGTGCCTCTAAAGATCTTACCACCAAGATGAGTAAAGTCCCTACACTTGCGTGCAAATGCGTATTTGCACGGAGGAGAAGATCGAGCTGGAATGGGAGGCTAAGTGCTCCTAATAAGCTCGAGAATCTGATCGGTAGACATATATACACCTTCCAGGCGAGAACCACTAGACGGTCCCGCCACCAAAGAGCATCCTCTACCTCTACCAGACATAGCTGAAAGATAAGATAAGATAGGATTATTCACAGGGTAGATAGATATATTAGCAATTCAAATGTAGAAATTAAGGAATACTACGGAATTAAATTAACATTCCTAGAGATATTCCTTTCTATCTACCTCAAAGTAATCGAAAAGGGACACGAATCAAAACAAGGACAAGGTGAGATGGATCACAATAGGAGATGATGTGCACAAATGTATTATATTTGATGTAGGGTAACCTTGTGTACTGTTATGTATATATCACAATATATCTGAAAACCTGGCTCTGATACCAAGCTGTGACGCTCCACCCCGAGATCCACATTAATAAAGAGAATTACTGAGTAATCATGTCTACTACTGCAGAGAATAGGGCTAGTTAAGGGCGACTCTCATGATAATGCATTAGCTAAGAGCTAAGTATGTTGATATTATTTTTTCCATTACCTCAATACGGTCGACACACCTAGTCCTTAGCTAATACGATACCATGGTGGTTTAGGACCGTTTCAGAATAAATGCAATATACAAATATATATGAACAGTCACAGAACAGCAAATCCAGATCAGAGTATATATACACCTCCATACATCATACATAATACAAAATACATAAGTAGCATGAACTACAAAATATACATACACAACCATCCCACAAAATAATATGTACAATGTCCAAGTCCGAACGAAGTGGTCCAAACAAAAGCAAGCTAACAGATCCAAGAAGGAGTGAGCTAAATCCATACCTAACCTGCAACTTGGTCTGACCCAAGTAATAAATACATGGGTCAGGTATGCTAGAACTTATCATTAGTAAAGATGACAGTAATAGGAGGAAAGGGAGAACCATTCCGTTGTTGACAACGGAATGATATAAGTATCATCAAATCGTCTCTAAGGTGAGACATCTATGGGTTCATCATGATTTCATAAGGGAATTCAATTGATTATCTATCCATGGTTCAACTTCTATAGTTATATAAGTGAAATAGGCAATGATTTAAACCATATAAATAATCATCATAAAACAGTCTAAAACCTCATAAATCCATCATAATAGAACTCAATGAGGGTTCAAAACATCATATTAGAAATCACCATAAAACCATCAATACATGTAAGCCTTCATCTTACTCAAGGCTATAATAATATCCTCATAAAAAGGTGAAATCAAAACATCTAAAACTTCATGGAAAACTGCACGTGCTTACATCGTGGCTAGTACTAATATTTGGTACCATAAACATCGTGATGACTGGAGTCAAGTAACATCATAACATCGTGAACATCGTGACGACTATAGTCTATAATATCATAATGACTCCCAGTCACAAAGACCCGAGTTAATAACATCTTGATGATCGGAGTCGCAACTACATCATGATGACTTCAATTGAGTACTCGCGGTCTACAGTAGTAGTAAACATCGTGAATGTGTCTCAACTTCTCGGATAGGAACCCAATAGGCGTTAACGTACGTCCCATACCATACGTTTGCACCTAATGGTTTACTAGCCGCTAGTTGTTGCCACACTAATAAAACATCATAAATATCATGAAAATATATACTCTGCCTTATCTCATCGGCGAGTAAATACAATACCCTACTCGTCTCATCTCATTGACGAGTACTAGTGGCATCGTGACTTGTCTCATCTCATCGACAAGTAAAATCCATCATAATACATCTCAACATCGTAAAATCATCATAAAGTAGCTTACCTCATCTCATCGGCAAGTAAAAATAACATCTAGATGGTTATTTATAACCATAATTCCAAATAGAAATTTCTAGCTCTTAATTCGCCTCAATTTTGACCTAGATAACTTCAAAATTATTGAAAGCTCAAAATATGAAACTTGTAGCTCTATGTCTAGGCCTTCCAGAACATGCAAAATTATTGAATTTGGTTAAGAAATGAAAGAGTTATGGCTAAAACAATTCTCAGGCGTATGATTGTTGTTGCTGTCGATTTGCTCTCGGGACAGCAACAAACAAGCACAATTTTGATCAAGCAAACATCAAAATTACAGAAAACTAAAAACATTAAACTTGTAAATTTATGTCTCAGCTTTCCAGAACATGCTAAATTATTTAATTTGGTTAAGAAATGAAAGAGTTATGGCCAAAACAATTCTCAGGCCTGTGATTGTTGTTGCTGTCGATTTGCTCTCGGAACAGCAACAAACAAGCACGATTTTGATCATACAAACATCAAAATCTCAGAACACTCAAAACATGAAACTTGTAGCTTTATATCTAAGCTTTCCAGAACATGCTAATTTATTGAATTTGGTTAAGAAATGAAAGAGTTATGACCAAAATAATTCTCAGGCCTGTGATTGTTGTTGCTGTCGATTTGCTCTCGGGACAGCAACAAACAAGCACGATTTTGATCAAGCAAACTTCAAAATTATAGAAAACTCAAAACACAAAACTTGTAGAGTTATGTCTATGATTTCCAGAAAATTCAAAATTATCCAATTTAGTTAAGAAACGAAGGAGTTATGCCCAAAACAATGTGGTCACCTGAAAAAAAGGAATTTAGATAACAAAGAACAGAGACTTTTATATTTACAGTAAACAATTCTATGAACGATTTACACAGAATTCAACCTTTCTAGCTAGCATTTGTGAGTACTAAACTCACATGGTGATTTAGAAAAGGTTTTGATATCAAGCAGCAAGCTTTTGAGGAGAAATTGAGCTCTAATAACTTGTATTAGCTGAAACAAAGACATGCACAACAAAATAAACTGGTTACAAACAATTCATACCCAACTCTAAGATTTTTGATGAAATCTTTGAGTATTGGGTAGAGATTACCTTATATGTTCTTGTTTTATTGATTATCTTCTTTAATTTGCAACAGATTTGGTGAATTTTGGTTTTAATTGGAGAAAGCCATGACTTTTTTTTTCTTCTGTAACTCTTGTTTGAGAAGGAAGATGAGGAAAGAAAGCTACGTACAAACAATTTCTCACAAAGCAGAAGCTTCTAGGATAGGCTAATGGATCCAATATTACACAAATAAGCCCAAGTGCATAATTACTTAAAGAAATATGAAACTATGTACATGTTTTCTCTTATTTTAACACTATATTCACATTTTCAACATTTTTAAGTTAAATAAGATGTATACAACTATTTTTTATGAAAATGAACTTGTTATTAGAAAAGAAATAAACTTAATTTTAACAATAAAAATCTACTTTTATTAATAAACCCTTATTTTCACTTAATTATCATAATTTACACTTTTATCACATAAAACACCATTTTTTAACATAACAATTTATACAAAATTTGTTTTTTTGTCAAATAAAATACAACAAACCATTCTAACTTTATTTTTACATCAAAATATTATTTTTAAACAATATTTCATCTTTTATATTAATAAAATACAAATTTACTTCATTTTTCTCTCTTTTTAAAATCAATAAATGATTAATATTGGCATTAATTTCCAATATTATTGCATTTACCCAAAAAAATTACAAATTGATTATTCTCACTTTGAATTCTCAAAATAAAGTTTCTTTTAAAAAAAACCTTTATTTCCATCAATTTGGATTTATTTCAACAATTAAATGTTGAAATACATCACTTGGTAAATTTATTAACTCAAATTTACTTATATTCCCATATTTTCCATTTTATTAACCAAATCTCCTAACAATGAATTTTAAACCCAATATTTAACTCCAAACATATTGTTTATTTAAAATAAACAATTTAAACCAAATTTATTTCTCCATTACATTCTATTTACTATATTAAATTATAATTATCATCAGTACTCTCCAATACCAGGGTTGTTACAGACCGCCCCGCCCCGTCGCACTCCAGCCCACGCCTCCATACACAAGACGCACACGTTCACGAATGCGAACGAGACCCATAACTGCAGATGCGAACAGAGGCCGATTTATGCCACAACGCGACGAACGATGACGATCTTACCATTGATTTGCTTCATATCGTCATGCTCTACATTTTCCTAGTTGAAGTCGAAGGCTAATTTCGCCTCTAAAGGCTCCGATCGATGATGGTCGTTGATTGAGTTAGTTTTAATGGTGGCTGGAAACATTTTAGGGTTAGTGTTTCAAATGGAAGAAAGGTTGAGGCTGTTTATAGAATATTTCCATGGCATTATTCATCCGTGAAATTTTCAAACTCCAAACGAAGCGTGCCGCTTGGCGTTCTATATGTTATACCGCTTTTCCGAACACAATGGAATATGTATCGAGAGTCAGTTCCATCATATACAGAAGATAGCATTTTAAAACCAAATTATATTAATTAAAGTTCTGAAAATAAATTCTACATGTTTCAAGATCGCACGACTAAACGGTAAGTCCGATCGCTACGAAACTTGAAATCCTATAATAATTCACTATTACGGATCCAATGAAACTAGTTTCATTGATATCCGAGACAATGCCTCAGAAGACTATTTTACACGTTAATTAAAATGAGCAATTTCCAAAATCAATTTAATAACCTTTAAATTCAAATTTAAAGGTTTACTATTTTCCTTCTTATTTAAATAGAATTTAAATCAACTTTTGAAATCGTTTTCATTCATATTGAATTTATGATTCAATTATTTAAACAATTAAATTTTCAAATAAATCACTATATTGGTAAGAAATGAATAACTTATAAAATTTACTTTTAAAACGAACTCAAACAATAAAACAACTACTTCCATTTTACAATAATTCAACATCTTTGCAATTATTATATACAGCAAAAGTTATTCATTTCTTACCAAATAAATGTGTTCTTATTTCTGAAATTTATACTTATTAAAAATACAATTTCATATAACTAAACTTATGCTTTTACTTTTAATAAACATTCATTCGATTCTTTATTAACATAACGTTGATTATTTCAATTTCTGTTATCAATTACTCAAAATTCAATATCATGTAATTTACTTTATAATATAAGCTATCATCTTTTATCTTATTGAATTTTGTTATTTAATTTTTTTATCTAAGTTCATATCCAATAAATTACATTAATAAATCATTAATTTTTATTTCAAACCATTTTTGTTTAGTAATTATATTAAATTTAATAATTTAAAGTAGTTAAAAATACAGGTCATTACAATTTCCCTCACCAAAACTTTTCGTCCTCGTCCGCAGGTGTGGCGTAGTGGAAAGGAGGCTTGGGTTCTGGTAAAAAGACCCATGTTCGATTCCTACCATGCACTTCACTATCCTATATAAATTTACCCGGGGGTATGGGAGCTTGGATCAGCGGACGACTTTACTGTACCCTCCTCAGGAGTTTACCGGCCCGCCGGGTTCTCCTGGGTTTTCAAAAAAAAAAAACTTTTCATCCTCGCAAAGGAATTATGTAAGGGATCTAACATTCGATATATTTGCTCAAAATAGTCAACATATAAAACATTAAATTATTATTTGCAACAACTTTACCACACTTCCGCTACGCCCCTCTAATATCATCTTATTTGTAAAAAAAGTTATAAAATTTTAAGGTCTTAAAATTTTCTAACACCTGAATTTAAAGAAAATTTCGGCAGCGTCTCCTTTGCGCGGCTCGATCAAATTTTTTTACAACGCATATATATATATATAACAAATATACATCCCATCTTAGTGATGAGTCATCCTGTAGGGAAAATATAAAAGTACGGTATGTAATATGTGATATGTACCTTATTATTATTAATATGAGCGAGTTCGCTTATATTAAAGCGAGCAAAAGTAAGTCAAATCGCATACACGTCCAAACGGCTTCATATGTACCTATCTCAACTCAATTTGAATATTAGATGCTTATAGAAAGATATAAAAAGCATGCATGAGTTTAATAGGACTATATAACATGTATTCTTAATCTGAATCATAAGCATAAGCACTAATACACAATATGTAATACCCCAAAATTTTGTGAAAAATCATTTTTGTAAAATGATTTAATTTTTGAAATATTTAGATTTAAATATGGTGAAATTTCTGGAATAAATAGTGTGCAAGTATATGTGTGCACGTGCACACTGAAATGGCACAAGGAAGAACTCCAGATTTCTTGGATTTAAAACAAGAATTAAAAAGCAATACAAACATGATTTTGCAACATGGATATTTGATTTCTGGAATTATATGGATCATCTTAGAAAATAAGAAAAGTAAGTTTTACTTTAAATCAGTAAACAGATTTTAATTAAAACCCAGAAAAGAAAATTATACATATGTATATGTTATAAGGATTTGTAAACTTGTATACATATAGGTGCATATGTTTCTGAATTTAAAAGAGGAATTAAAATAAGCCTAGATAAGATATGTATACAAATATACATTTTTAAACACTGAAAAGTACATATATATAAGCAAGTGAAACCATAACATTAAAATGACATGAAATGTGATACAAGTTAATATGCTTGTGTAGGCAAAAATAGCAAAGGGGATTTTCAGAAATAATTAAAATATAAAATAGGATAGTCACACTTTTAACATGACTAGGTGAGTGGCCATTTTCTGTAAAGTAAAAGAAAGAAAATGCAGCCTTTAAATTGGTTAATATGGCCGGGGTATTATGAATGAAAAATGCATGATGCTAGCCAGGACAGAAATGGAATTCTGTTTCAACAAAACCCTAGAGGAAAAATGCATATAAATAGGCAGTAGAATTGTCTTTACCCCGGGCTGCACAAAAATAAGAAAAGAAGAAAAATATTGGAAGGAAGGAGAAAACACTCAAACAAGAATTTTCTGGATTAATAAGAAGAAACATTTAGGTGAGTAATCTCACTAAGTTCATGGCATTAAGACCTGAGATGAGGCAGCCACTTTTTATTGCCATTTATATATATTTCTGGTTTTGATGTATATGATTTCATCAATGCTTTTTGGATGTTTTATTTTAAATCTGATATGATTTAATATGGATGATTTTGATGATCTTTGATTGGTTGAGACATTTGTCTTTGGATGAGTATCATACTGTTTTATTTATACTCATAAATGTTAAAGTTTAGGATCTTAAAAAAAAATTATATAGAGAATACTCTCAACTGTTATAGATCTATGGCATGGAAACTTTACAAAAATGATTGAAGCTGCATTATACTTGGTATAATTGCTGAGGCTTGAAAAGAAAAATGTTAAGGGTGCAATAGAAATTTTCTAAGTGCTGAGCCCTTAATCAAATCAAAAAAAAAAAGAGAAACCCACAAGCTAAAATTATGATTGAACCACTGTCTGCTTATTTCTGAGGAGAATTATGCTAGGAAAAATTTATGGATGTTTCCATGTTTGCAGTGACATGTTCATTTAGCATATTTGATGATAGGATTTAAGACAATACACTAGTAAATAAACTAGGGAAGGGAAGGCCAAGAAGGCTGCTGGAATGCTTGTCATATTTGAAGTATGCAAGTTGGCACATGGTTTGTTTAAGCCCTGAGATCTTTGTGCAATGATGTGAATTAGTTCATTGCAATGTGTCCCAGTGATTCCTTAATAGCAGATGAGGCAGGGATTTAAATTGAATTATACAACCTGTAAATGAAGAAATAGGAATATGGATATTTCTTAGGTTGAATGGTATGGAACCAAGATGATTCCAGTGAATGCAATTGTTGCAAATAGATAATTATGTTTGCATGATTATGTATGCAAGTGTAAGAATGATAAATGAATATATCATACCTGAATCAACTTAATTATACTATGTTAAAGTAATTTACTGCAGGAATTTGCTTAAATAACTAATTGGTGCTCTTATAATCTCTATTGCTTAATATCATGAATGAATTGATGTTACTCATACCAGATCCTAGATCTGACCCTTGTTTGCTCATGGCATATGGGGTGTCTCATTTTAAAATGAGGCAGCCACTTATGCTCTTTCAGGTAACCCAGGCACTAAGTAAAAATGAAGTTATGGCTATTATGGAGGAGTGAATGAACTTGCTAGCTAGTTTCAATAAGAGCTTAAATTGATTATATCTGCATGTATTCAGGAAAAATTTTATGTTTCTAAGATTTCCAGTCATGTATTGAATATTTTATGGTTAGTGATCAAGTTGCACTTATGTTCTGTAAAGTGTCAGATTAAAATTTGTTGTTCTGTCGAAATGGTTGTGTGTTAAGGTTTGATTTGTTTTTGAAGTAGTGTCTGAAACATAAACAAGAAAAATATGCTCAAGTATCAGCTATAGAAAAATCTGGTAAGAAATATACAATTATGTGAGCTACTGTTTTGCATAATTTATATACATGTATTAGCTAATCTTGAGACATAACAGGGCACTGAGTTTTAGAATAAAATCTGGATTTAGCAAGAAGCAAACTTAAAAGGATTCTATTTTCTTTTTACTGAAATGCTTTGTAAATAAGTTTGAATTCATTTCTGAATTGTAATGAGAAAAGTAAAATGTTTTTAAAAAGGCTTCAGACAGATGCAATGAATGGTATCTCCATTGCTTTGAACTAGTGTGTAGTAGATACAGGATTCCTGAGTTAACCAGCTTCAAATAAATGAAGTATTGGTTGAACATGATAGATTGTATTCTGAAAATAAAAATGCAGTTCAAAAGCTTAGTACATTTAGCAATTGTTTCACCCAGTTTTCTGGAAAATGAGCAAAGATATTGACATGTACATGTATATCTGTGTACATGTTTATATCTGGGCAAAAATATAAACATAAATTCCTAGAACAGTTGTAGGAATGGATTTCAAAAAAATAATAAGCAAGAACTATTGTTTTATATGTTAGATTATAGGCAAAAATTAAATATATATGTGTAGATATAGGTAGATATCAGATTTCAAACCATACAGGAGAAAAAAAAAACAAAAATTGTGTTTGAACCGACCAGCATAGCACTCGAACTCGTGACCTCTCATGTATAAGTTAGGCGCGTTTCCATTACGCCTAGATGTTGCTTGTTTTCACTTAGGATCCACTTTCTTTTATACTGAATTTGATACTATCCAGACTTTAACTCAATCATCTATATTAAAAGCTTGTTTACCACTGATTATTACTTGATCATTTCTTAATTATAATGACAGACTAAAGTACATGTTTCCAGTGGATTTTATGGCCAAAAAATCAGGATACAATAATTAATCTGAAATGCTAAAAATCTAAATTAAACAGAATGTTCTTGTACAAAAAAAAATAAAGTATATACTCTGAATTTAAACAAGAGGAACACATACATCTTCATATGTGTGTGTATGTTATTAGATATACACTGATATATTTATATTGGTAAGTTATTTTGATCCTGAATATATTTTGTTTATTGGAGAAAGAAAATGACCTTGGAAAATATATTTGTAATGAATGATATATCTATATATCATCTCATAGCAAAAAAAAAATCCTTATGAAATTAGGGTGGAAATAGGAGGGTCATTTCAGTTGGTATCAGAGCACTTGGTTGCATTGATTGTTAAGTATTATAGAAATGTATTATGTCTGTTTGTTTTGGATGAAATAATTTAGATAAGAAAAAAAATAGAAATTATAGAAGTACTCATAATATACTAATACCATTTGCCCAGAATTTAGTTAGCAGACCATGGTAGGAAGAGGATCTCATCACAATGCAGGACCCAGTGCACCTCAAATGCTTGATATGCAAGAATTTGTGAGGGTTTTAAGAGATGGAATTGGGCATAGGCCTGAGAACCCACATGAAGAGCTTTCAAAACTACTGAAGACTTATTCCAATTTGGGAGGCAAGAGTTTTGAAGGAACTGAGAGTGTGATGGAAATTCAAGCATGGTTGAGAACACTTGATAGGATTTTCAATGACATGCAGTTGGATGACCAAAGGAAGAGGCAAGTAGCTTCTAGACAACTGAAAGGGGTAGCTTTAAGCTGGTGGGAGGTGATCATAGTTGGAAGAAATGAAAATGAAATCACTTGGAATCAGTTCAAGGAGATGTTGGAGGCAAGATTTGTACCAGCATCAGCCAAGACCATTTTGCTTGAAGAATTTATCAAACTTAGGCAGGGAACTTTGAATGTCACTGAATACACTCAAAAGTTTGAGGGGCTATCCAATTATGGAGCAATGCTAGTGGCAGATGAAGCATCCAAAAATGATAGGTATATAAAAGGACTGAACCCAGGACTTAGCAGAGCTATGCTACCATATGCAGATAGAACATTTGATCAAGTAATTGATCTGGCTTTGAAACTGGAACAACATGACAAAGAAAGAGAGAAATATAGGAATTTTAAGAGCAACAACAAGAAGGATAAGGGAAGATATCACCCTTATGATAAAAAGAAGGAGGAGGCAGACAACAGGAAGAGTAAAGACACAAAAGCCAATGATACTAAGAAGAAATTGGTTTGCCATCATTATGGAAAAGAAGGACATATCAAACCAAGGTGCCCAGAGTTAAAAGGAGGAGCCTTCAAATGCTACCTATGTGGGAAAGAGGGGCATATGAAGAGGAACTGTCCTGAGAATAAACAGCAAGGGAAATTGGCAACTTTGGAAGGTAAAGGCAAATCTGCAGTGAAAATTGATGCTGAAAATCATGGCCAAGTGGAAGGTACATTACTCATTTGTGCCATACCCATACCAGTAGTATATGATACTGGAGCAACACACTCTTTGATTTCCTATGAATTAGTTAAAGTGTTAAAATTAAACTGCATATTGGTTGAAACCCCATTGCTTGTACAAAGTCCCCTAGGGAGTTCTAGTGTTTTGAACATGAATTGTGTGGATGTGGAGTTAAACATAGGAGGAAATATTTTTATTTCCAATTTATATGTTTTAAATTACCCAAATATAGGAGTTATATTGGGGGTAGATTGGTTAAGGCAATTTAAAGCCATAATTAATTTAGACTCATCCACCATATCATTGCAAAATTCTAGAGGCCAGAGAATCACAGTTCTATGTGAAATAGCTAAGGAAGGGAAATTGTATCATTTAGTTGACTTAGAAAAAGATCTGAGTGAACTAACCATTGAAGAAATTCCCATAGTTAATGAATACTTGGATGTGTTTGGGGAAGTTAAGGGTGTTCCACACCACAGACCAGCTGAGTTCCAAATTAATCTCATTCCAGGAGCAAGTCCAATAATCAAGAAACCTTATAGAATGGGGCCAAGTGAACTGAAAGAATTGAAAAATCAGTTGGAAGAATTAGAAGGCAAGGGATTTATAAGGCCAAGCAATTCCTGCTGGGGTTCTCCAGTAGTGTTTGTAAGAAAACATGATGGTAC
Source organism: Allium fistulosum (assembly GCA_030737815.1). Taxonomy (NCBI): domain Eukaryota; kingdom Viridiplantae; phylum Streptophyta; class Magnoliopsida; order Asparagales; family Amaryllidaceae; genus Allium; species Allium fistulosum. The sequence goes on along the minus strand of CM060901.1, from coordinate 533,680,914 downwards.
CTTGAGAATGTGCATAGATTACAGGGAACTAAATAAAGTAACCATCAAGAATAAATACCCATTGCCTAGAATAGATGATCTCTTTGACCAACTCAGTGAAGCTAAAATATTTTCTAGGCTAGACTTAGCATCAGGATTCCATCAAATGAAGGTTGAAGACTCAAGTGTTAAGTATACTGCATTTAACACAAGATATGGCTTATATGAATTTTTGGTTATGCCATTTGGTTTGACAAATGCTCCTTCATATTTTGTTGATTTAATGAATAGAATATTTAGAGATTATTTAGACAAGTTTGTACTGATTTTTATTGATGACATTTTGATTTATTCCAAGACAGTGGAAGAGCATAAAAATCATTTGCATTTAGTTTTGTCAAGGCTAAGGGAAAATGATTTAAAGGCAAAATTTTCAAAATGTGCATTTTGGAAAGAAGAAGTGCATTTTCTTGGGCATGTTATTTCTGCCAAAGGAATATCAGTAAACCCTAATAAAGTAGTGGCAATCCAAGCATGGAAAAGGCCTAGCACCATCAGTGAGATTAGATCATTTATGGGGATGGCAGGATATTATAGGAGATTTATAAAAGATTTCTCAAAAATATCATCACCACTTACCAATTTAACTAGAAAGAACCAAGCCTTTGTATGGACAGAAAAATGTGAGCAAGCTTTTATCAAAATAAAGGAAGCTCTGATTAATGCACCAGTATTGAGAGTGCCAGAAGGAAATGAAAATTTGGTTGTGTACACTGATGCAAGTGGCTCTGGGTTAGGGGCTGTGTTGATGCAGCAAGACCAGGTGGTAGCCTATGCATCTAGGCAATTAAAGCCACATGAAACCAGATATGCAACGCATGATCTTGAACTAGCAGCAGTTGTGTATGCTTTGAAACTTTGGAGACATTATTTGTTAGGTGCCAAATTCATTTTGTACACTGATCATAAGGCACTGAAATATTTATTCTCACAAAAAGATTTGAACATGAGGCAACATAGATGGGTAGAGTTCCTAGCTACCTATGATCTAGATATACTATATACACCAGGCAAGGCAAATAAAGTTGCAGATGCCTTGAGTAGACAACATGCCAAGGTAGCCATGTTGATGATGGAAGAGTTTAGGGATTTGTCTATACTTACTGATTTGGAAATTGAGGAAAACAGTGAGGAACAAATGATGCCCATTGAAGAAGGTGAAGGTAAAGGAAAATTAAGTATGATATCTCTGCAATCAGATTTACTTCTTAAGATTGGGAAAATGCAGGAACAAGACCTAAACATGGTGGAAAAGAAAATGCTCATATCAAAAGGGGAGGAAGTAATAAATTATCAAGTTGATAAAAATGGTTATTTGAGGAATAACAATAGGATATGTGTTCCAGAAAATATAGAATTGAAAGAGGAAATATTAAATGAGTACCATAGGAGTAAGTACTCCATACACCCAGGTAGCACCAAGATGTATCAAAATTTGAAAAGAAATCTTTGGTGGAAGGGGATGAAGTCAGATGTGGCCAGATATGTTGCAAGGTGCATGACTTGCCAACAAGTCAAGGCAGAGACACAAAGGCCATCAGGACTATTGCAACCCCTTAGTATACCACAGTGGAAGTGGGAGGACATATCTATGGATTTCATAGATGGTCTGCCTAGATCTAAGAAGGGAAACACAAGTATATGGGTAATAGTGGATAGGCTAACTAAGGTAGCACATTTTATCCCAGTTAAAACAGAAAGAAATGCTCCAAAATTGGCTCAAATATTCATGAAAGAGGTAGTAAGGTTGCATGGCATACCCAAAACCATTGTGAGTGATAGGGATACCATCTTCACCTCAAGGTTTTGGAAAAGTTTTCAAGAGGCTATGGGGAGTGAATTGTGCTTAAGCACTGCCTACCATCCACAATCAGATGGTCAAACTGAGGTGGTGAAAAAAGTCTTAGAGGATTTGTTGAGAGCATGTACACTGGACTTTGGAGGCAACTGGGAAGACCACCTCCATCTAGCTGAATTCACATACAATAACAGTTACCAAAGCACCATAGGGATGGCACCATTTGAAGCCTTATATGGCAAGCCATGTTTATCACCTATATGCTGGGTAGAGACTGGAGAAAGGGCTGTTCTTGGACCTGAATATGTTAAAGAAACTACAGAGAAAATTGGGATAATAAGAAAAAGAATAGCAGCAGCTCAAGATAGGCAAAAGAAATTTGCAGATAGGAAGAGAAAGCAAGTGGAATATGAAGTGGGAGACTTTGTTTTCATCAAGATTTCACCTATGAAGAAAGTCATGAGATTTGGCAAGCAAGGTAAGCTCACACCAAGGTATGTTGGACCCTATAAAATTCTGGAAAGAATTGGTTCATTGGCTTACAAATTAGAACTACCAGAGGAAATGAAAGCAATGCATAATGTTTTTCATGTGTCCCAACTTAGAAGATGGGTACATGATAAAGAAGACATTTTGGAAGAGCCTACTAAAATTCAGATAAACCCTGACTTGGTTTATGAAAAAGAACCAGTGGGGATCGTAGCCAAGGAAGAAAAGAAATTAAGGAGCAAAACTTTGAAACTAGTTAAGATCCAGTGGAGTAGTGATCCTAATGACTGCACATGGGAGTTAGAGGATAAGATTAAAATGGATTATCCTAAGCTTTTTGCAAATTAAAAGGTAATTTTTTTTTTCTGGAAAAATTTGTTATGCATGGTTGATATGGTTGAATTTGTTTGCTTATGCATATGTTTGATAAGTTTTCAGAAAATGATGCTTGATATAAATGTTAGAAAAATTGTGAGGACACAATTCCTAAAAGGAGGGGTGAATGTAATACCCCAAAATTTTGTGAAAAATCATTTTTGTAAAATGATTTAATTTTTGAAATATTTAGATTTAAATATGGTGAAATTTCTGGAATAAATAGTGTGCAAGTATATGTGTGCACGTGCACACTGAAATGGCACAAGGAAGAACTCCAGATTTCTTGGATTTAAAACAAGAATTAAAAAGCAATACAAACATGATTTTGCAACATGGATATTTGATTTCTGGAATTATATGGATCATCTTAGAAAATAAGAAAAGTAAGTTTTACTTTAAATCAGTAAACAGATTTTAATTAAAACCTAGAAAAGAAAATTATACATATGTATATGTTATAAGGATTTGTAAACTTGTATACATATAGGTGCATATGTTTCTGAATTTAAAAGAGGAATTAAAATAAGCCTAGATAAGATATGTATACAAATATACATTTTTAAACACTGAAAAGTACATATATATAAGCAAGTGAAACCATAACATTAAAATGACATGAAATGTGATACAAGTTAATATGCTTGTGTAGGCAAAAATAGCAAAGGGGATTTTCAGAAATAATTAAAATATAAAATAGGATAGTCACACTTTTAACATGACTAGGTGAGTGGCCATTTTCTGTAAAGTAAAAGAAAGAAAATGCAGCCTTTAAATTGGTTAATATGGCCGGGGTATTATGAATGAAAAATGCATGATGCTAGCCAGGACAGAAATGGAATTCTGTTTCAACAAAACCCTAGAGGAAAAATGCATATAAATAGGCAGTAGAATTGTCTTTACCCCGGGCTGCACAAAAATAAGAAAAGAAGAAAAATATTGGAAGGAAGGAGAAAACACTCAAACAAGAATTTTCTGGATTAATAAGAAGAAACATTTAGGTGAGTAATCTCACTAAGTTCATGGCATTAAGACCTGAGATGAGGCAACCACTTTTTATTGCCATTTATATATATTTCTGGTTTTGATGTATATGATTTCATCAATGCTTTTTGGATGTTTTATTTTAAATCTGATATGATTTAATATGGATGATTTTGATGATCTTTGATTGGTTGAGACATTTGTCTTTGGATGAGTATCATACTGTTTTATTTATACTCATAAATGTTAAAGTTTAGGATCTTAAAAAAAATTATATAGAGAATACTCTCAACTGTTATAGATCTATGGCATGGAAACTTTACAAAAATGATTGAAGCTGCATTATACTTGGTATAAGTGCTGAGGCTTGAAAAGAAAAATGTTAAGGGTGCAATAGAAATTTTCTAAGTGCTGAGCCCTTAATCAAATCAAAAAAAAAGAAGAGAAACCCACAAGCTAAAATTATGATTGAACCAGATCTTGAATCTGAATCAATCATAATGGCTTGCAGATCAATATAACATGCCATGCCTCTTTTTACAGTTGAAAATATTCTTATGTTTTACTAAGATCAAGACATATTGACCCCATTTAAGAAATAACTGTCTGCTTATTTCTGAGGAGAATTATGCTAGGAAAAATTTATGGATGTTTCCATGTTTGCAGTGACATGTTCATTTAGCATATTTGATGATAGGATTTAAGACAATACACTAGTAAATAAACTAGGGAAGGGAAGGCCAAGAAGGCTGCTGGAATGCTTGTCATATTTGAAGTATGCAAGTTGGCACATGGTTTGTTTAAGCCCTGAGATCTTTGTGCAATGATGTGAATTAGTTCATTGCAATGTGTCCCAGTGATTCCTTAATAGCAGATGAGGCAGGGATTTAAATTGAATTATACAACCTGTAAATGAAGAAATTAGAATATGGATATTTCTTAGGTTGAATGGTATGGAACCAAGATGATTCCAGTGAATGCAATTGTTGCAAATAGATAATTATGTTTGCATGATTATGTATGCAAGTGTAAGAATGATAAACGAATATATCATACTTGAATCAACTTAATTATACTATGTTAAAGTAATTGACTGCAGGAATTTGCTTAAATAACTAATTGGTGCTCTTATAATCTCTATTGCTTAATATCATGAATGAATTGATGTTACTCATACCAGATCCTAGATCTGACCCTTGTTTGCTCATGGCATATGGGGTGTCTCATTTTAAAATGAGGCAGCCACTTATGCTCTTTCAGGTAACCCAGGCACTAAGTAAAAATGAAGTTATGGCTATTATGGAGGAGTGAATGAACATGCTAGCTAGTTTCAATAAGAGCTTAAATTGATTATATCTGCATGTATTCAGGAAAAATTTTATGTTTCTAAGATTTCCAGTCATGTATTGAATATTTTATGGTTAGTGATCAAGTTGCACTTATGTTCTGTAAAGTGTCAGATTAAAATTTGTTGTTCTGTCGAAATGGTTGTGTGTTAAGGTTTGATTTGTTTTTGAAGTAGTGTCTGAAACATAAACAAGAAAAATATGCTCAAGTATCAGCTATAGAAAAATCTGGTAAGAAATATACAATTATGTGAGCTACTGTTTTGCATAATTTATATACATGTATTAGCTAATCTTGAGACATAACAGGGCACTGAGTTTTAGAATAAAATCTGGATTTAGCAAGAAGCAAACTTAAAAGGATTCTATTTTCTTTTTACTGAAATGCTTTGTAAATAAGTTTGAATTCATTTCTGAATTGTATTGAGAAAAGTAAAATGTTTTTAAAAAGGCTTCAGACAGATGCAATGAATGGTATCTCCATTGCTTTGAACTAGTGTGTAGTAGATACAGGATTCCTGAGTTAACCAGCTTCAAATAAATGAAGTATTGGTTGAACATGATAGATTGTATTCTGAAAATAAAAATGCAGTTCAAAAGCTTAGTACATTTAGCAATTGTTTCACCCAGTTTTCTGGAAAATGAGCAAAGATATTGACATGTGCATGTATATCTGTGTACATGTTGATATCTGGGCAAAAATATAAACATAAATTCCTAGAACAGTTGTAGGAATGGATTTCAAAAAAATAATAAGCAAGAACTATTGTTTTATATGTTAGATTATAGGCAAAAATTAAATATATATGTGTAGATATAGGTAGATATCAGATTTCAAACCATACAGGAGAAAAAAAAAACAAAAATTGTGTTTGAACCGACCAGCATAGCACTCGAACTCGTGACCTCTCATGTATAAGTTAGGCGCGTTTCCATTACGCCTAGATGTTGCTTGTGTTCACTTAGGATCCACTTTCTTTTATACTGAATTTGATACTATCCAGACTTTAACTCAATCATCTATATTAAAAGCTTGTTTACCACTGATTATTACTTGATCATTTCTTAATTATAATGACAGACTAAAGTACATGTTTCCAGTGGATTTTATGGCCAAAAAATCAGGATATAATAATTAATCTGAAATGCTAAAAATCTAAATTAAACAGAATGTTCTTGTACAAAAAAAAATAAAGTATATACTCTGAATTTAAACAAGAGGAACACATACATCTTCATATGTGTGTGTATGTTATTAGATATACACTGATATATTTATATTGGTAAGTTATTTTGATCCTGAATATATTTTGTTTATTGGAGAAAGAAAATGACCTTGGAAAATATATTTTGATATATCTATATATCATCTCATAGCAAAAAAAAAAAAAAATCCTTATGAAATTAGGGTGAAAATAGGAGGGTCATTTCACAATATAATAATCATATCTAACCAAAACAGTTATAATAATGATTTGCAACAAAAGAAATCTTACAACAATTAATATTCATCTAATTAATTCAAACTATATCAATTTACATTATCCGATGTCAACAGTACACTATCATCTCTTATTAACATCCATTCTTTATTAACATCTAATTGGTTTACTTCCAATTTATTCACATCTATTTTATTTACATTCAATTTATTCAAATTTCAATTATTTCACTTTATGTTTAACACATTTCATATCAAATCATTCATGGACAATTTTATAAAATCATTTTATTAATTCATTTCAATAAGTGAAAATTATTAATTTACAGAGAATGTATGAACTAAACACTGGGTTTCTTTCCAAATCATTTTGAAATAATATATATACTCATATGTTTTATATACATCAAATCATATTTGGAAATTTTAATCTAATTCTGTTTATCGAACCAAGTGCGTAGCAAAGCTACTAAATGGCCTCCCCCACTTTGAGACTCGAAAATGAATGTCAAGGATGCGGCCGTCATCACCGAAATTATTTTCCAACGACAGAAGTGGGGAGTACAGTACTTACTTCCTTTTAAAATCCCTTTGAAACAACTTCCATTCGTAAATATTTCAAATAATACTAATATTATTTTCAAAATCTTAGAAAACAATTTCAAAAGCACCAGGATTTAAGTTCTCAAATTCTCAGTTTAAATTCATTCTTTAACTTAAACTAAAGTTAGATTTTTATTTCATAGCTCACTACTTAAGCTTGTAAACATCCATAAACTAAAATTAGTTAAGTTAATATTTTCAAACTTGGTTTTATAACCTATTCACTTCATATTCAATTTATTTTCATTTCATAATTTAAACTCGGTTTAATTTATTTTATATAATTTTCGAACTTCCAAAACGTGAAGGTTTATTTTTATTTATTTTCCAAACCCTTTATACACAAGTTCAAACACTTTTAAACTTTACCAAACAAGTTCAAATATCTTTAAAAATCACATGGATCATATTATGACCTTGCTTAGCTGAAAATCTCAAAATTCAAACACTCGATTCTTACATTTCAAATCATTTTGAAATACTATCACACATATTTACTTTATATATCAAATTATGTAACGACCCAGGAATTTTAAAGGTTTTAATAAAATAATTAACTAAAATTTTGCTTGAAATTTAATTTTGAAATTTAGCAATGAAAATTTGATATTTGTTATGTGTCTATTTAAACATAGCAAATGGTAAATTTTTATTGGGAAATATGAAAGTTAGTTTTGTTGTGTAATTTCAATTTCAATTTAAATTAGTAAAAATTGATGTAAATAGAAATGTTTTCAAAATCTGAATATATTTTATATAATAAAAATGTTTATCATCTTCTGAACGAGACGTCATATTTCGTTTCGTCAAATTTGGACTGCTATTGCTCCATTTATCTTATTTTCGGTGTTTTAGCAGCATTTTCGGTACCGAATATCAACTTTTGACAGGATGATCGTATCGCTGATATTTGTATACTGTTTTGATCATCTCGTCTTATTGATCCCTGTAGTATATTCATTTGTCAATTTCGGAGTTCGGAATACGACGAAATCGGTAACCGATCAACCGTATCGGTACCGTTTTGAACCTTTTTGAATTCCTTGTCCATTCGTTATCCAACGTGTAAAACCCAATGTCCACTGGCTATTATTATTCCTTGAATCCAACTTGTTCCCACTATGTTCAATAAATTCTGGTTCATGATTTATTGTCTTTTGTGAAATAATAAATTATATAATATTGGTATATATATATATATATATATATAGAGCCTGCCCATTTTGCTTTACCACCTGCTCATCTCTTTGCCTGCAAACCTTTGCTCTTCTTCCCTATTAGCTAGTTATTCCTTTCCTTAAATCATGGCCGAAATCTATGGTCATCTCCTCTTTCAAAAAATAAAAAATAAAATAAAAAATAAAATAAATGAAAGCTATATTTTTTCTTGCTGAAGCTTGCGTCCCCTCCACCCTTGAATCAACCGAGCATCCCCTTTTCCCCTCCTCACTGAAACACCCAAACTCACCACCCTCCACGTGGCACAGCCCACCAACTCGCCTCAGCCCACCACCTTACCACAGCCCTAAACGCCACCATAGCACCGACCCAGAAACTCACGCTAGCCTTTCATCTCACCTCACTACAGAAACCCATCCACTCCACACCACCAAACACCGAACTTCCCACTGCAACCATCCAAGCCTTTGCCTCATCTCCATGCATTCTCCGAAGCCCTCTGGCCTTGTCGTGCTACACTGTCGCAGCCTCCTTGCCGAACCCAAGCAAACACTGTAGCCTCTCCACTTGTCCTCCTCTCGACTTTGCCCCTTCCAGTCAGTAGCCGCAACCAAACCACGCACGCAGCCAGCCCCATGCCCATCTAGCACCACCTCATCTCCACCTGCTCGTGCCTGCTCCACATCAGCCGCCACGGTCGAAGCTCCACCCACTAGCCTTCACCTTCTTTTTTTAAAATATGTATATGCTATATATTTCGATATGCAGTGACAACTCTACTTGCTTGTTTTCATTCGTCTTCACCCTTATTTTGTATATATTACTTATATATCTAGTACGTATGTATATATTTTAATATATATATTTAGTAAGAAGAAAAAAAAGATCTATATATAAAAAAGGTATATAAACTATAGGTCAGTTTCTATGATAAGATTGTATATAATATATTTGAATTTATATATAGTATAATAAAATAAGTTATTTTGATTTTTATAATGAATATTTAAATATATATATATATATATATATTATGCAGTTATATACATGTTTATACATTAGTGTATATCCAAAAGCATATATATGCGTTGGTTTCAACTGTATAGACTTTATTTTCCACGTGTTGAATCAAATATAAATTTAAAATTTTATGTTTTAAATTGATCTAGAAACAAATGTGTGTGTATATATATAGATTGGGATTTTTGTGTTTGGATTTTCAATATAATATAAAAGTTTATATAAAAGGTTATTTGGATATATATATATATATATATATATATTAAGATGTTCCTGTATATGAAACATATATGCTATTATAATTCTATTCCATTATTTTATGATTTATTTATTTATAGTTTTAACTGTTCGAAAATATGGGTCTGGGAACTATTGATTTGAAGTATCCGGTTTAAAAAGATAATGTATATACATATATGTTTTGATTTGAGAAAGATAGGCGTTTTAAGGAATAATGATTTGGAAGTAGAATATATATATAGACTTTATTATATGTGTTTAAAATTTGATATTTATTAAGGTATATATATATATATTATTCTTAATATGCATTTTCAGATTTAATATTGATTTTAAAATATAACATATATATTGCATTTCATCAAATCCAAGTTCGTCTACCTTGATTTACTTGTTCCGTTGCTGTCCAGAGATTATTTCCGCAACTCTACCTTGTTCGTGCGTATCCGTGTCCGTGCATCTCATTCTTGTTATTTCTCTAGCCTTGAAAGGTGAGCAATCACTCACGATTAACATTCTTATAGTTAGTAAATTTGATTTCACTTGAAATGACAATTGAATATGTTGTTAAATATTGAATTGTTAGTTATTTAATTGTTTAATCTGATATGCTATTATCTACAATTATTCACCTATGACCTATGACACCATAACCTATTGTATATATTTTATTTTATTTATCACTTATGATATATGTATGTTATTGGTATGTTATATCTTATCATATTTGTTCTCACTCTGCAAGTTCCCTATTAATTTAAAATTCCCTATGGGTTGAAATGATACATACCCGAACGATCTTGTAGAATAGGGGAAAATCGTTATGGGTTGAAATGATAAACCCAAGTGATTTTCGTTAATTTTAAATTTGGGATTGCGGGTTGAAATGATATATACCCGTAGATATTTAAATTGCGGATTGAAATGATAAATATCTGTATCACTTGACCATAGAATAGAGAATTATATACGGACACCGTTGGTCTATATTTTGAAATTGATTTCCAAAGTTTTGAAAGGAAATATATGGTTTTGATTAAATATTTATTTTTAGAATATAATATATAAATGTTATCTTTTAGATTTTTAAAATTTATATGTTTTGGAAATTTTAAATTTATAAGTTAGTTTTGAAAATACAATTTTTAAGATTCTACTTATAATTTCACTATTTTAAAATATATAAAAATAATATTTAATATAAAATATACATTTAATAATAAGATTTAATTTAATAAAATATGTTTAAGTAATTATTTAAATTTATATTAATATTTTAAAAATAGATTTTATAACTTTAATAATAAAGGTTGGGAAGATAAATCAATGTTGACTTGGAATTTGAATTGGTTAATAATTGAATTTAAATAAGAATTTATTTGAACTTATTGAATTGAGATTTTAAAGATATGAATTATAACTTGATTTGATAAAAAGTGATTAAATGAATATTCTCAATTTTAAATAGAATTGAGACTGAATATTTAACACTGATTTAAATTTATAAATTGGGATTTTAAATAAATTGTTATTAAAATGATTAAGTGAATACTTTATAAAATTAAAGTTAAATGTTGAAATATAAATGAAGTTTATATTGCAAATTTTCGAATATTTAAACTTGAATCATATTGGAATTGAAGTGATAGTTCAAACTTGGATTTGAAATTGATACAAATTAAAATGGTTTATTGAGAATTTGAATTGAGTCTTTGATCTTTAAATTGAAATGGTTAAACTGGAATTGGTCTAAGTTGATTTTTGGGATTAAGATAAATTGAATCGATTTGCAAAATTAGAGGAAACTATTTTATTATATAAAGTATTTTTAATACATATAAACTACTTTAAATATATATAAACTATTTTAAGATACAAATTATTTTAATATATATAATCTATTTTAATTTAACTATTTTAATATATATACTATTTTCAATATCTAAACTGTATAAGTCGGAAGTGTTATGATTTCAAAAGTGTTATGATTTCAGAAGCGTTATGATTTCAAAAATGTTATGATTTCAAAGCGTTATGATTTCAAAAGTGTTATGGTTTCGAAAGGGTTATAGTTTGAAAGTGCTACGATTCTGGAAATGTATATTTTTTTAGTGAATAATGATATCGAATTGATATGATTTTGAAATGAATATAATATTTTGATATGAAGTATGAACTATTTGAAATGAAATGACCACGGTGTGAAATAAGCGTTCGGTTGTTAAAGAGACCGGGATCAGATATTGTCATACTCTCTGCCAATACCGAAAACCACTTTAACAACTTTGTACGTGGTGGAGATTCCAGAATGAAGTAGGATGGTTTGGTGATGATCCTATATGGTATTTACGTAGCCCAGACTCCCGTGCGTCAGCTTGATGCGGCTAAAACAGGAGCCACGCCGGGCCAAGTGAGGTCATTCCTCCGATCGGGCACATTTCTTCGATACCATTCTATTGCTTTTGTGATTTGATTGGGTGCACCTTTTGATTTGGGAGTGTGTCACGAGGTGGGTGGTAGTAGCTGCTATGTGTTACCACCAGTCCGGATACGCAAACAGTATATATACCCTGGCATTGCCTCGAGTGCCTTGTCGCATGCCCTATCGGGCCTTCTACGAGTTTGGTTTGTGCCATACCTATGGAGTGCCCTCTGATAGCCCTCCAGTTTACGGAGGAATTACGGTACTGTATAGACTATGGGAATATATAAAAATGTGTTAAGGGGGATATGGGTAGCGCCTTAACGCTATTTTAATACTTTTACTTTACTATAGACATATTATAATAGCGTATATTACTACATAGTAGATAGTTCCATGGATCATTAGAGGATGGAAATCCCAAACATCCTTTAAGTTACTTGTATTTCAGTTGACATTTCACTTGAGTTAAATTTATTAATATAAGAATGTTAATCTTGACTCGAGTGTTTTGTGTTTTGCTTTACGCTCGAGTCAGACCGAGTGTCACAGCATTTGGGACTCACCTTTGGAGCTTTGGGGTTTTTGCTTGAAGATCCATCTATATCTATTCAGCTTTCAGCTATCCAGTTGTTTTGTTCAGACTTGTCATCTGTTTGTATTTGAGACTACATTGTATTGGATATATTCTGTTGTATTTTATTTCAAACTCTGTTGTTTTTTTCATAGTAGCTTAATGAACTACTATTTATCTATTCCGCTGCTTATTGTTATATTACTCTGTGTCTGTGATTCCATGATTTATTTTTTTACTATATATGCTGAGTTTTGCCAAATATAAATTAACAAACTGATATTTTAAGCAATTCAAGTCTGACATGTATGGATACGAATGGTTCGAAATACTGGGTCGTTACAAATTATCTCTTTGAAATATTAACAAATTGTTTTAACCAAAAATAGATTCCTTTTGGTAGCAATTCTCACTTAGAAACTCGAAAATGGATACTGAAGATGCTGCAGTCATCCCCAAAATTATTTCCTAGCGACTAAACCGAGTTCCATGCTTTTATTCTCTCAAAATTCTTTTTAAAATATATTTCTAGCCAAAATAACTTCCAAAATAATTTATTATTATCTTTGAAAACTTTGAAAACAATTTTTTGAAAATCAACGGGATTTTTAAATTCTAAAATTCTTAACTTTTAAATCCTTTCTATTTATAAGCTATATTATAAATAGACTTATACAATTCCATTACCTTATTATGAAAACATTTCGCTAATTTACATCTTTGTTATTGCAACAATTCTTATTGTAATTAGATTTCAATTCAATCTAATTATCAAACGCTTCGTGAAATAGAGTTCACAAAGTATTCGTATTTAGTTTAATTCAACCAATAATCGATGATAACTAAATATTATCATCTCCCAACAACAAACATCCATTAAAAATTCGTATTTTCATAAACATATATGGTTATTTATGGAAGATTATTTATTTTTATATATAAAACATAATTTATGTAAAATTATTTCATTTACCTTATTTTAAAACAATATTATGTCGACTTTGCCTTGTTTAAGTGGTTAGAAACCCCTATCGATAATATGGCGCCTCATGTATTGACCAAAATTCATAAAAAACTCAACAGATAAGTAAACAAAATATAACCATTTTATAACACTAACAAGTACGCGTTCTCATACACACACACACACACACAAACAAACTCATTGTAGGGTATTACTATCCAATCTGTAATGAGTCCAACCCCACCAAAGATAAGGTTATCGCTAAACCAAATCTCTGATACCAACTATGACGACCCGCATTTCGAGAGGTTTAAGTCAACAATATACCACACATGTCCAACTCAAAACAATCCGAAAGATAGATAATCAATGGGGTAAATTAAGAGAAACGAGAAAAGAAGAAAACAAACACAGAATCTCACAGCGGAATGGCAAACTATAATAATCAAATAAACAGTTCATGAAGCTGTTTACACTATATATTTGATTATACTTTTACAACATCTATCAGAGTTATACATACAACAAAGACAAAATAAAACAATGCAGCAGAATAACATGATGCAGGGGAATAATACTAGAAATATAATATACCAAATCTTCATCCTCCAGAATAATATGATCTTCAATGCACTGAAAACTCAGGGCTAACCCGAGCATAAAGTAAAATAATACACTCGAGTCAGATCTAAAATATCCTTATGTAAGTTAAATCAATATCACATATAATAGGAGTGTAATAGCATAAGAGATATTTATGGGGTTTTACATCTCCTATCCAGTGTATAACGTGCGTGCAATAACTCAAGAGATGTTACGGGATTTTCCATCTCTTAAGGATCCGTCAAAATATCTATATATAGTAGAATACGCTATATATGTAATGTCTAATCAATAAGATAAATATTTTTCCTAGCATTAAAGCTTTACATTAATTCCCCTTAAAGAGTTTTTAAGCATTGGCATACAGTTTGCATATAATACCCCAGTAGAACATTGGGGGATAGGGATGCACCATAATACGACAACACTAAACCAAACTCGTATTGGTCTTGTATAAAGATAAAAGTATGACAAAGGCTCATGAGGCAATGCCCAAGGTAAGATACTATCAGTTTACTCGTCCCGGCTGATGGTAACGCATCGTAGTCACGACCGCCCACCGTGTCCATTCATCCTATATCGAGTCAAAGGGAAGTCATCCCAAATCAAGGTGCACCAATCGAAACCATCTTCAAAGGTAATAGTATGGACAGAGTCCGGAAAGGAAATCGAAGGACGGATGTCCGCTAGAGGTAGGTAGACTACTTGGCCGGTTGATAGGGCTCATATTTTAGTCATTTCAAATTGACACAAGTGTCGGGGTTATCCATCATCGTTCTCCTTCTTCAAATCCAGCAACATACACCAAATCCAACCACTTCATTCTTAAGTCTCCTCCATGTACATAGTTGTTAAAGTGGTTCCAACATTGACAAAGAGTATGCCAATAATCGGCCCTGGTCTCTTTAACAACCAAACGTCCTTTTACACACGGTTAGTTCTTTTATATTTTGAAAATGATTCATACTTGATACCAAAATATCATATTCGCTTCAAAATACCATATTTACTTCAATATGTCATATTCACTTCAAAATATCATTTTATTCACCACGAAATCAATTTCACTTCAAAATCATTATATTCACTTCGAAATCAATTTTATTTCAAAATCATTTCAAATTCCGACTTAAGTTATAACTTCATTTTAACCACATTCGTATTTAAATCAACAATTTAAACATAAACGGTTTGAATTTTTGAAAATAGTTTGAATAATTTAAATAGTTAAAATAGTGTAAATAATTAAAATAGTTTAAATAGTTTAGAGATTGAAAACAGTTTGATATAAAATAGTTTGAGTATTGAAAATGGGTTATATATTAAAATGGTTTGAAATTTTAAATAATTTAGAACTTTAAAAAGATGAATTTTAAAACAATTTATAGTAAAATAGTTTATAGTGAAAATAGTTTCTAATTTAAAACTGTTCTTTTCGTTTCCAATAAATTAGGACTTAGGTCCAAATTTCAATCAAACTGATTTAATTTCAAATCTTCCAATTCAAATCATCTTTGATCTCAAATCCATTTAAATCGATTCAATTTTGATTTCAATTCAAATCGACTTCAATTCGAATTAACTTCGATTTCGATTTCAATTTGAATTAACTTCAATTTCGAAACATTCATTTTTAAATTCAAATTCGATTCAACGATTCGATTCAATGGTTCAAATTTCAATTCAATTCTTATTTTAAACCATTTCAACTTATATAAATTTCAAGTCCAATTTCAATTTACCGATTCAAATCACTTAAATCAAATTAAACTTCAATGTTCAATTTAAGGTTCAAATCTTTAAAATAATTAAATTCCGAGCTCAAATTCGAAATATCCACCTATATCACTTTTACTTAGATAAATCTAAATTTCAAGTAAAAGTTCAAACCTTTAAAACAATTCAATTTCCACAATTCAAGTCATATGTCGATTATTACTTCAAATTACAAAATAAATTCTTTAAACAATTTCTTTTACGAATTTCACCTTCAACATTTCAAAGCTCAAATTTGAAATTAATTCGATCTTTATAAATTCGATTCTTATTTCTTTAAAACAAAATCATTTAAATAGATTCAAATTCAAGAATTTAAAACCATTTAAGTTAACCATTCCGGTGTCCGTATATTATTTTGCTATCCTATGGCCCAGTGATCAGTTATTTCGATTTTAATTTCAAGGATGGATATATATCATTTCAATCCAAATCAAAGTGTCATAGGTATATATATCATTTCAACCTATTTCTTAATTTATTCGAAATAATTCAAATAACAGTTTTATATACTGTCAGCAACATAAAGGGTGATAACATGATATATATATATATATATATATAAATAAATAAACATCTAATCATCCAACATATCAACCAATAGCATCCAATCTCAATCAACATCCAAATCAGCCAATAAATCATAACAGTTAACTTGTTATCAATATCGGGTGTTTAACTAGCAGTTCAATTTCAATTCTGATTTAACTGTCAATTTAAATTCCTATCAGTTCAAACCATATGTCAATTTAAATGTCAGTTAAACTACCAAACAATAGTTAATAAAAATAAATCACTTCGTGATTTCGATCTAAATAACATCAGAATATTTTAGTATTTCATAAACGGTTTAAAATACTCACCTTTATTTGAAATTGAATTTTTTTAGAGTCAAACATATTCAAATTCAACTCCATGTCGTAGTAGTCACTGATATGAACCCAACGTAACTTGTTTCACTCGAATCCGACCTCGTATGAAAAGTTATGAATTTATAAACATTTGAATATAATTAAATTATAATTAACAAAAATTAATTAAATAAAATTTGAAATCCTAAAACTTTCTTCCCTTAACTCCTCACGCACGTCCTTCTTCCTAGGCCCGCCTTCGTTCATCAACGCTTATTTTTCTTCTTTGAATCAAACGTCGCGACCCAGCCACCACTGTCACCGCGTCGCCCTACCGCGCTCCAACCCATGCCTCCACGCCCAGCATGCGCGCGCTCGCGAATGCGTGTGAGACCCATAGCTGCAGTTGTGAATGGAGGTCGATTTCAGCCACAAGGTGATGAACGATGACGATCCGACCATTGATTTGCTTCGTATCGTCGGGCTCTACGTTTTGCTAGTTGAAGTCGAAGGCTGATTTCACCTCTAGAGGCTCCGATCGATGATGGTCGTTGATTGAATTAGTTTTAATGGCGATTGGAAACATTTTAGGGTTAGGGTTTCAAATGGAAGAAA
Organism: Allium fistulosum; assembly: GCA_030737815.1. Taxonomy (NCBI): domain Eukaryota; kingdom Viridiplantae; phylum Streptophyta; class Magnoliopsida; order Asparagales; family Amaryllidaceae; genus Allium; species Allium fistulosum. The sequence continues at coordinate 533,663,595 of CM060901.1, read as the reverse complement.
GGTTGAGGTTATTTATAGAAAATTTCCATGGCACTATTCATCCGTGAAATTTTCGAACTCCAAACGAAGCGTGCCGCCTTGCGTTCTATATGTTATAGCCCTACTCCGAACACAAAGAAACATGTGTCAAGAGTCAATTCCATCATATATAGAAGATAGCTTTTCAAAACAAAATTGTATTAATTAAAGTTCTGAAAATAAATTCTACGTATTTCAAGCTCGCACGACCAAATGATAAGTCCGATCGCTATGAAACTTGAAATCATATAATAATTCACCATTACGAATCCGATGAAACTAGTTTCGTCAAAATCCGAGACAATGCCTCGGAAGAATATTTTACATGTTAATTGAAACGAGTAATTTCCAAAATCAAATTAATCACTTTTAAATTCAAATTTAAAAGTTTACTATTTTCCTTCTTATTTAAATAGAATTTAAATCAACTTTTAAAATCATTTTCATTCATATTAAATTTAAGGTTCAATTATTTAAACAATTTCAAATATTAAATTTAAACAATTAAATTATCAAATAAATCACTATATTTGAAATATAAGTTATTTGACTTATAAATTTTTCTTTTAAAGTAAATTCAAATCATAAAACAACTACTTCCATTTTACAGTAATTTAACATCTTTGCAATTATTGTATATAGCAAAAGTTATTCATTTCTTACCAAATAAATGTTTTCTTATTTCTGAAATTTATACTTATTAAAAATAAAATTTCATATAAATAAGCTTATGCTTTTACCTTTAATAAACATTCATTCAATTTTTATATTAACTTAACATTGATTATTTCAATTTCTGTTATCAAATACTCAAAATTCAATATCATTTAATTTACTTTCTTATATAAGTTATCATCTTTTATCTTATTGAATTTTGTTATTTAAATTTTTTATCTAAGTTCATATCCAATAAATTACTTTAATAAATCATTAAATTTTTTTTCTAACCATTTTTGTTCAATAATTATATTAAATTTAATAATTTAAAATAGTTAAAAATACAGGTCGTTACATGGGAAGTGTGTAACGACCTACAAATTTATCACTTTGATAAATTTGATTTATTTTTAAAATATTCAAATAAAAAGTTAATAATAAAAATAATATTGTTTTGAGTAAGAATAAACAATAATAATTTTTTTAACAATAAATAACAAAGGTAATCTTATTTTGAATGGATATTTACAAAAATATCTTTCTCGGGATTTAAATCGATAAAACAACCGAAAACCATTTTATAGATAAATGGCTCTATAATTAATTATTGATTTTAAATCAAGATTAAATAATTTATTAACTATTATAATTATCCAAATAATTTTTTTAAATGATAATAATTCATTTGTAATAGTAATAAAGTGATAATAAATCATCTATAATAGCTTTATAAAGATATGCAATTGATTTGAAAATATAAGGAAAATCAATATTGGTTTTTTGTAAACAATTGCTCAATATTGTTTTATAGGGTTTTATAAATCAAATATGATCGTTTTAAGTCATGTATAATAATAAGAAAATAGTTCTCAAAATTTGTTTACAAATATATGTATGTTAATTAGTAAATGAAAATATGACAGAAGATCGGAATCCGAATTCGTAACTGTTTGACGTATATAAATTATACAACGTCGTTCAAATGACTTGCACACATTTGTGATATGCACATACATATACTAACAAATACATATACACTTGATAAGAGTAGAAAGTAAATATATATTTACATAAGGTAATAAAATAAAATATCTAAAGTAATAATTACTTTAAAAAGAAAACATCCAATCAATTTTACACCACATCACATCACCACCTCCACCATTATCACCACCATCACCTACACCTCATCACCACATAGGGGGCTTCCATGTGGCATAAGGTGGAGAGGGGGAGGTGTTTGTTTGGGTAGGTAAGTATATGATGGTAATTTCACTTCGAAGATTTTCTCTCATTTTTTCCTATAAATACCACCCCTCCTTCTCACTTATTCTTCATATTCTTCTTCTTCATCATCTTGAGCTTTCTGATGCTCTTTAATGGCTTCTATGGAAGTCTCTTTTCTTTCTCAAAACTTGATAAAAGGTCGAAGGGTTAAAAATAGTGGAAGTACTTAAGCACTAATCCACTGATTACTCTAACCTTTTGAAAAGCTAACCAAATCTTATCTAATCTCTTCTAAACTATAGTATTAAGCATAAGTCATCGTGGGAAGCATGATTAGCAAGTGGGAGGAGGCATGGCCGTGAGCTTTGGATGTTAAGTAAATGTTTAGTGGAGCGTTGATTTGTTTGAATGTTGATAGGAAGTAGTATCAGTTTGGATTAAGGTAGGAACTCTATTTGTATACATACTATGTATATTGGATTATATATATGTTTTGCTATGTTTGGTTGTGATGATTATTAATCATGTTTGGTTGCTTATTTATACTTCGATCATCAAGTATTGATTTTTTTAATATGGTTGTTTTAACAAGTCACGTTAAATACACGTCGAAAATCACCAAGGAAATCACTTTCCCTTTATTAATGAAATGGTATATATGAAATGTTAAACCCCTTAAAAATGGTTTAAAATGTTTTATTAATGTTTTATAAACACTAGAAACAAATTTGGTAAAGTTTGAATAAGAAATGAAAAACATGTCAAAACTAGGCGCGTCTCCTAACGGTAGTTCGTGATTTCGCCCCGTAAAATTCGAATGAATATATAAAGTGGAAAATAGCTTGGTATTCTTCATAATAAGAATTTTACGGACTATTATATCCATATTTTTCAAATAAAGAAAGAAAATCAAGTTTTCATCTTATAGATTTTCAAATAAGTCAAAAACAAGTTTTCAAAAATATCGCGGTTTTGTAGTTTAATGACCAAAGTTTAATAATGATTTAAAATGGATATTTTAAATGTTTAAAAATATGAAATAAATCTTTTAAAATGTTTTAAAAGAGATTTGGGTTATATAAATGAATTTCCAAATGATAGAGAAGTCATTTTAAATCAATATAACTTTTAAAACACTATACGTAGCACTTTTTGCAGCAGTTTTAAATAACTTTTGAAATATAACTTTAAAAGTAACGGTTATTTTCCAAATCTTTTACAAATGTTTTTAAATGAATTATTAAGTGTTTTAAAGATGATTTGAAGATTTTAAAATTTATAAGAGTTTAAACTAAATGATTTGAAGAAAAGCTGTTATAAACAAATGTTTTAATCTTAGCTCTATTAAGCCGATGAGTACACCTAATTTTTCTATTCGTGAAATCTGGGTGAGATGCTTAAACTAAGTAGATGTTTAGGAGAAACTAGTTTCCTGGCTCACCTGGCCTCCTCCAGGCGAAGGATAGAAAGATCAAAATGTCGGAAACAAGTTAAGTATAAAAGATAAAATTTTCCAAATCTAAACAATTCGGATGTACCATATTAGATAACATGGTTTCAACTTATTAAAAAAGTTACGTTTTAAAAAGAAGAAATCTTGGTTAAGATTTAAGTAAAATGATTCGGAATTATTTAACTAAACCAAAGAATTTAATAAAGAGAGGTTTAATGATTTCGTATATACCAACAAGAATGTTTTTTTAAGATATATATCTCTCGAAGACATTTTTTCCAATAAAAAGAAATGAATAAATTAAATGATAATCGCCTATTTATGAAACATCTTTTTATCGATAATTGGTTTGAAGTAACCGAAGTCGGATTTGGATGATTCCTATCCGAAAACCACTTCTAACCAATTTACGTTTCGAAAGTGAAGAAATTATATATATTGAAGACCTTGATTTTGATGGTGGGGATCTTCATAACGGAAGGACTGCTTATTGAAAATATTCGGATTTGCTCTCAAGATAAATAAATAGCAGTAGTCCCATCGTTCCGGGGTCTTCATATGCAAGGACTAACTCGCTACTAATCTTAGGGGTAATGCCCTACATGATTTGGTAGCAGATTACATTCGATTTGTCCTATTCCTGGACAACTTGTTTGAACGAATGTCTGACGTTGCATTTGTAGATCATATTGATTAATCTCTATATACGTATCATCTGTTTGGTGGTGGAGAAGACAACTTCTCTTAGCTTAACACTATTTCCTAAGACATACGAGCTCAGGAGTTGTATGTTTGTGAAAATCAGTTGTGTGATTTTGAAATGGTAAGGTGGCATTCAAAGTGGAAGATGTGCTATATAAAAGGTAATCTTAACCTCAAAGCCTCACACCTGGAAATAGTGAAACAGGGGCGCTTTAAGGCTAAAGTGGGTCGCAACCAATCAGGGTTGAAATCACCTTCTAGAAGGATAAAATCTCTATCCGCTATAACGTCGGGTTTAAATTAAGCGGTGTATGCTAAGAGATGTCTCGTATAGGTTAGGAATAGCCGGGTGATGTAATACTTGTGCTATTTGTATATTGTATTTTCGCATAGGCCGGTTTTAATTCGCATGAGAACCAACATATGGCCCTCGGGTGCATTCCTCTATAAATGCACTGTAACGGAGGTAGTCCCTTACCTCGCTATTCAGTTGGAAATCCAATATCCAATAAGCGCCGTATGAACTTAGTTGTGCAAAGTACTAAAATGTGAGATGCAAGCATTACAGCCAAGATTTGTAAGTTTATTTGTAATTTTTTTCAAAAGAATGTCACTAAAAATAATACTAACGAATTTCCACGTAAAAATGTTTTGGTTATAATAAGGTAAAAACCCATTCCATGTTTATGTGCGGCGTTGTCTTATGAGACATCCTTTTGTTTTCAAAACCTATATTTTGAGTTCTCACACCAGTCTCATAAGTGACCCAGAGTTTATTTTCTTTTTCTTAAACTCTAGGTGCCATACTTTTTTCGGGCAGCCTAGTAGTCAGGTTTAGTTAGAAGAAATCTGAAAGAGCTCAGAGCATGGAGTTAGAAGATTCTTCAGTGGATTGTTATCCATTTCCACCACACTCATGTACTATTGTATTCCGCATTTGCATGGACAAAGATTTATAACTGTCCAAGTTTAACTTTGATAATTGTATTTAAATTTTCGGTTGTAAAGTATATGTATATATATATATATTGAAATATTATATGTTATTCCATTGGTGTAAAATTCGGTTCCATCTTCTTTTCTTTTTAACCCTAAGGACCCGGGTCTCCGACGCTCTGATTTGCGGTACGTGAATACCGAGGATGTATTAGCGTTGATTTCCAAGGGTCGAAGAGAAGGGTCTTTATAGACTTGATCACTATGTTCACCGTTGAGAATATACTTATTAAATTTCTTATAGAAGTGTAATGAAAGCCCCATCTAGTATCTTCAGGTGATTTGAGTCCAAGCTCTTGATGTTTTACTCGACCACTAGCTATTTCATTATTATTAAGCGCCTCCAAAACTTGAAGAGCTTGTTGTTCTCGAAGAATATCTCAACATTTGCAAGAAGCTCCAGCAACATTAAATATATTTATTACGGTATTAAAGAAAACCCATACTTGAATATGGTTTTTCTCAACGGCAACTAAAGTTAATTGAAGTTGGTGTGCAAAACAATGAATTAAATACGTCGAAGGATTATTTTGTAAAATAATAGTTTTAAGTCTATTTAATTAACTACTCATATTGCTAGCTCCATAATGTCCTTGACCATAAATTCAAGATAATGATAATCCATGCTTAGTTAATAAATGTTCAACTGCTAACTTTAAAGTCAAAGATCTAGTACCACCAACATGAACGATACCTGAAAACCACTTCGCCACACATTCATGAGAGTTAACATAGAGAATCACTAATGCTAGTTGTTCTTTGACTGATATACCTCTTGACTCATCAACTAAAATAACAAAAAAGTACCATTGAGGTCTTTGATGGTTACATTTGTGGTCTCTTCAACAATACAATTTTCTATATCTTTTTGAATGTCTACAGATGTCATTTTACTATTAGCTGGAGCATTTTGTAGCAAAACCTTTTTTATTTTCCCATTATGATCCGAAATAAATTGTGAAAGCTCTAATAAATTACCACGATTAATGGAGTCATCTGACTCATCATGTCTCGAAGTACTAATCCTTGTTATTGCAGGAGTCTAACACAATGAAGGGATGCTTTTAAACGAATGTTGAATTTATTAAGTTGTAGCTCAGATAATCCATCAAGTAATGTACTAACATGTTGTTTTGTATTCATAAGGGTCTCACAATTTTGGCAAGTTTGATTGTGCAAACTTCCATGATTTCCAACATTTGCGTCTAATAGAGATTTATTTTTCCAAGTTTGCCAACCCTTTGAAACAAAACAACCACCTCCTCCTTGATTACCATGATGAGGCTTAAACAAATAAAAATACAAACAGTATGCAGCAATTTCTTTGGTACTATATTCTAACCATCCCAGATATTGGCGAAACCAATCTGAATTAAACCGTCTATTATCGTCCTTTTTTGTATTTCTTGGAAAACAATGGTTAATAGGTTGACAAGGGCCTTTTAATAAAAAAAAAGCTCTTCGGATCTCTTCTTGATGATTACCATATTCACAAATTTGGATTCTTTCTCTAGGATCGGAAAGAAGGTTTGAAATATCTATCCCAACCTCCTTGCGAGCTTCTTTAGAGGAAGATTCTGCAATATCTCCATCTTGCATAAGAATTGAAGTTGAGTTTTCTAGAAGAATATTATACAAGATTTAGGTCTTACATATTAACTTTTTTTAAATCAACGTTAATAACTACTAAACAATGAAAAATGCCCAATTAAGGGGATATATAACCATAAAAACAGTTGGTGATAGAAGTGTGAAAGAATCACTTACTCGTAGTTGTACTAAAATAGTTCTTCATCTTTCTTCATTGATTTTAATAACTAATCCAAATTTAGATCCTACAAATAAGTGAAAAAAATTGAATAAAGAAATGAAATTTCAATATTAATTAAAACATTCAAAATTGAATAGAGAACTGATATTTCAGTAACAATCAAAATTGAATAGAGAACTGAAATTTCAGTACTAATCAAAACATTCAAAATTGAATGCAAAACTAAAATTTGAATAGAGATTTAGAAATAAGATACTAAGTTGCTAACCTTTTACCTTCGTATGCTAGCAGATGCTGCAATTAGGGTTTTAGTCTTTAGATTTTATTAATTTTGAAAGTTGAATTTTGAATGATACTGTGAATTGGTTTGAAAGTAGGGTTGGAGCTTGGAATTAGAAATGGGAACTAATAGAAACCATAATTGATGCGGAGGAATATAAGAAAGAACGATGCTTCATAGTCTGGAAGGGAAATATCTTGCTTTAGAAAGGAAAAATGGGTTGCATTCTTTTATTTATTTTGAGCTATAGCCCAATAAAATATCCAGCAAGGGCCAACTAATGAAACTTTGATTTTTTGAATTGGGTTTTCAAATTTTCAACTAGAGCATTGGCCCTAGCTTGCCCAAACATAGCTCCGCCCCTGGTCTTAAGCAAATAATGATAATCTGCAATCTGTTTTACTTAAACTCTACTAGCTAAACCACTTATCTATACAAAAAAGCAAGAGCAGTAGAACCCCAGGAATACGTTGTGATATCTTGCATTGATGCCAATGGCTTTAAAAGTGACAAATAAACATGAGATTTGCTTTTATTCGCAAATAACGTGCTACCAAATACATATAACAAATAAGCCCTTACTGCATGTTTAATTTTTCCATCATTCCATCCATCACTGACATTTTTAAAAATATGAACGAAGTTTTCTGAGACTTAGTTTATAACCGACCGCATTCATAGCAGCTCTTATTTTATCCCTATTCATACCCAGTAACCTAAATGCTTTCTTAGTAGCATTGTCCATTGTGAATGAATGAACATTAATTGGTTTTCCTTCTACGAGAATGTGTAACAAACTAGCTACGTCATCTAAAGTAATCGTCATTTCACCGAACGACATACGAAAAGTATTTGTTTTTGGATACCATCATTCTACAAAGATAGATATAAGATTTTTTTTTGCACTATGAGAGCTAGTCTGTACAATGAGAAACAAAATCGAAGCTTCTACATAGTTTCTAAAAATCATTGCATTTTCTGGTATTTCCCATTCTAAAACTTTATGTGTAATAACCTTGTTTTCAAAGCTGTAATATTAAACTAATTTAATTAAAATAGAATTGTTTGAATTCAATTTTTGAAAATTATTATCTTTGAAATCAAATTATTATTCAATCTTTAAGATGTGATGTATATATTGTGTGGGTGTAGTACTGAGATTTTGTAGACTCACATTTTATTATTGTATATGATACATATTATTCCATTGTGATATATGATTCTGATTCTAGTTTATTTATATTATATACTGTTCTAAATATTTTAAATCGGTGTGTTTATTACATTGTATTAATACTGTACATGGAAAATTTTCAGTTCATACCCTCCAAAAGGTAATAAAGGCGTGTCATCGTTAGTATAAAGATGTATTGACATTCGATTGCTCTTAACCAGCTGCATTCTCCGGGTTATTGGCTGACATTACTTGTAATGTTCTTTAATAATATGGGTATAGCGGTAGGGTCGTTATAGCTTGGTATTGGAGTTGTGTTCAAAACATTATATAATATATTTGACATAGAGTCGAGATCTGAACCTCGATAGACTTAGAGTCCCATCCCTTGGATATGTGATAGTTGATGATTTAATTAACTATTAGGCATAGGAGTATAGATGATTATTCGGGATTAATCATCGGAACGCATTTGTAAAAATTTTACAAAACTATATATTATTGTCGTGGAAGTTTTACTAAAATTTGAAAATCACTTTTGTCGAAAGTGGGATTTAATGGATAGTGTATATTAGACCTCAGATGGCTTAGAATTGAATTGTTGTGTCCTAATTCGTTAGTGACCAGAGTGCACAGCGAAAGCTAAGAAATAGCTTTCTGTTGAAGGCGATTGTTTATTTGTTTGATTGAAATGTATGTTATTTGTGTCAATGTTTGTTTTTGTTTATGCTTAGTTTAAAATGTAAAATTGAAAAAGAAGCTATCCATCAAATAATTTATAAACCCATTTGAATCTGGATGAACCCAATTATTAATAAAAGCCAGCGGTTCCTCCAAAATAGAACCGCTGAGGAATACTAAAAATGTTCAAGCAATTAATAGTTATAATATATAAAGTGATAAATTATATATATATATATATCTAATTAAATTTGAAATTGGAAAATATAATTAATAAATAAAATAAGATATAATAAAGTTTGAACGGTTGCTTGTTGTTGTGAATAATTGAATATGGTGTGATGTATTGTTTTGAATGCAAATGGTTGATAATGGAAGTGTGTGCTATGGAATTGTTATTAGTAAATTATTATTTCTATGATAATATTAAGTTTAATTTGAAAAGACTTTATTAAAAGCAAGCATCTGTTTAAATTAAAATCTTTTTGATAAATGATATACATTTATGTGGAATTTGATTGAATTTATTATAAACAAGCAAATATTTTAGAAAAGCATAAAGTATTAAAAGATATATGTATATCTCATAGAAAATAATTTTGTGTTAAATTGCATGTTGAGTGTTTAAGGATTCTCGTAGATGCACCTGATCAACGTTATCGATAGAAATTCCTAAACACTAGGACGAGACGTTCGGACACGGTGTTTGGACGATAAAATGTTTTAATAATAATACTTAGTAAGTATATAATATTTTTGTAAAGAATATAATTTTGAAATAAGTTAAAATTATACAGAGTAAGTGGATAGTTTGGGTAAAATAATATTTTATAGAAGTGTATGAATTATATTATTGAAGGAGATGTCTTAGGGTATTCTGATAAATAAAATAAAGTATTTAAAATAATAGTGAGCATTATTTGGAAAACTAAAATATTACTTGGAAATATAATTTACAATTATAAAATCTTATGTATTCCTTTACAAAGATGCATGTTAAATAAATTGGATGTGGTACTTTTAGACGATTATACATATTATATTGTTGTTTGAATGAATGTCAGGATTTATATTTTTTTATAAAGTTTAGAGTGAGATAAAACTTATTTATATGAATTTCCAATTTAAGAGAAGCTTGAAATGAAACTACAATTCAACTATGATTGTAATAAATTATTGAATGTTGAATACTTTGATTGATGAATAAAAAGTATTTGCTCAAATATGGCTTTGCATAATAAAATGAGATTTAAATGCATTTTTATAAGTCAAAGATAAGAAAGAAATGTGTGAAAAGAATTGGTGGAGAAAAATATTCTGTGTATGAAGATATGCTATTTCACATAAGTTGAAAATGTATTTGAGATAAAATCTATTAAGAGAAAATATTCTAAGTAAAAGAAAATAAAATCCTTTGTGTTTCATATATATACAACTTCTTATTAAAAGTTGGTTTTTCTCATTTATTAAAATTTCAAATATTGAAATTTATCTTGAAAGAAAGAAAAAAAATCAGATTTTCTAATTTCACTTTTACAGGGAAATGATTCTTTAAGAATTGAATTTTGTGTTAAAATAATTCAAATTGTGAAGTAATGCTATTCATATAAAAGAAAAAAATTATTTTACATCTTTATTTAGAGAATATTAAAGGAGTTAAATGGTTAGGACAGTTCAAAATTTATTATTTTGAAATTATACAAGGTGTTGATTTTTTTAAGAGGTGTAAAATAATTGTGTAAGCTTATTTTCAAGATTTGGAAATAAGAAGGTAATTAAAATAAAAGTAATTTTGTAAGCTTGAATTTATTTGTTGTTTAGTAATGTCAATTTAGTTATGCAATTGTCTGTTTCATATGTTTTGTTCTGATTTACTGTTTGATTGCATCTTATAGTTGAGTTAATTCAATGATGAAAATTTAGTCAGTGATATGTATGGATGGTGATTGAATAATGTGAAGCTTGTATAATTTATTTATCTTAAAAACAATGGGAAAAGGAAAGAAGATGTTGATGTATAAAACATCCAGGGGTTGATAACTTGATTTCAAGTTGAAAGGTGATTACCTTCTTATCATTTATATAACTATATTTACAAGTTTTACCTTGTTTATACTGCTTAGAATAAAGACAATGGTTTAATAACATCTCCAAAGAGATGATCTATATTGTAGACATTAAGTTAAATTAGGGACAACTGAATCTACTAAGGACATTTGTTTGGAATTTCTTCTGTTATGAACAGAAGCTACTACCATTAACCTCACAAGTGTTATTTCCATGTAGATCCCCGTCAACATTGAACTTGCTTTACACATCCATACTCTTGAACTATTTCAGCTTAGCTTGAAATATTTTATGGTCATTGTTTTTCAAACAGTTTTGTCATAGAAGTTTTCTTTGTGATACGAAATTGAACCTATGTCTTGCTTCCACATCTAATGCCACTACACCATAAATGATATTTTGATACGGCTAAAAGCCGTATCTAACCATGTTCAATACGGCTCAAAGCCGTATCAAAATATGCGTCGTTATAATTTAGATACGGCTGTTAGCCGTATCTAATGTGTCATTTAGATACGGCCCTTAGCCGTATGTAAATGAGAGATTAGATACGGCTAGAAGCCGTATCTAATTTACAAATTAGATACGGCTAAAAGCCGTGCCTAAGTCTTTTATTAGATACGGCTTTTAGCCGTATCTAACTAGTCATTTAGATACGGCTTTTAGCCGTACCTAATGGATCAATTACCTGCTCAGATACTGCACATATACCATGGACATATAGCAGTAGTTCATATCCAATACCACATATATAATCATTCCGAGACATCAAAACAAATACTATTATAGAGAGTGCATATTCAAAGGATTCAATAATCCGCAATGCAATGCGTAATAACATAACAATATCATTACATTGTACATTGCAGTATAATACGGATACTAGCATACTACATAGCAGTCATTACTACATACTAGCATTTAGCACATTAGTACATTGCAGTATAATACGGATACTACATACTACATAGCTCATAGCACTACCACTAAGTACATTACAGTTGTTCATACTTAATAATTAATAACATTACATAATACAAATGCGAGGCAGCAGTGCAGCAACTCAACTCAGCAGTGCACATGTCATCAGGAAGATCACCTGCAGCCAGATTTGTGATAGAAAACAGGGTTAGCAACCGAAATCGAACAATACACATGGTTCAGGTACAAGTACCAAGTATCAGGGTACAAAGTTCTTGTTGTCAAGAGCTCACAGGCAACCAAGAGCTCACAGGCAATACAAAACAACTCACCTATTTACAGGATGAAACATTAGAACTCGAATTAGATTAATGGTATTTCATGGAAAACAAGTCACTGTATTAGTAAGGACTGCTCTAAACACCAGGAACTGGGACATGTACTCTTTTCTTTTTAACCTTTTCCTTTTGTAAGGACTACTCTAAACAGCATTTCACACTGTGATTTTCTTGTGTTATGTTTCTTTCTGTTTAGTCTACTGTATATTTTTAGGTAGATTTAACTTCTTGTTATGAATGCTAGATCATGATAATTATGTTTTCTAAAATAATATTGTACGATTAAGATGGTTGTTTTAATTAGTATGTTGGAAGACAAAAAAAATTCATTTATGAATAAGTACTGCTTAACATGTTTATATCCCTATTTCAAAGTGAACATGTATGCCCAGTTTTATCAGTTTTAATCGAAGTCAAAATTAGTTTTTTTTCTTCTAGAAAATGATACATGTAAACGATGAAATGTATGCAGGGCAACAATAAAAAAAACAGCAAAAAGAAAGATCATCAGATTCTATTTACCTTTTTCATTACGTTGAAGCCAGATGGTCCAAAATCTGTTTTAAAGAACAAGTTGCAATTCATTAATTACGCCACTTGACAATAGGATGATTCTTTCAAACTTTGGAATATTACTCCATAAACAGAAGGATGACGTTCCTCCACGAGTGCATATACTAGTTTAGGCTATACTTTATTCAAACCACCTATTTACTTAAACATACTCTGGGGTATTTCCAAATTAGGCTATGAATTTAAAAATGGGTACTTTTGGCACAGGTCCCTGGTAGGTATCCAAATACACGAAAAGTCCCTGTCTTAAAACTTTATAAATTAGGTCCCTGTTTTTCGAAAATCAACAAAAAAACAACAAAAAACATCGTAAAAAATTGCCAAACTTCAAAACTTATTTCAACATATAATCATCTTCATATCAATGCAAGAAAAACACAAAAAAAATTCATCAAAACCCAAAAAAACAACAAAATTCGCACTTCAGGAAATTCTGCAATTTTTCTTGAAATTGCCGATATTTCAGCAACTTTAGTAAAAAAATTGCGTTGTTTCATGCAATTTTTTCTGTTTAGTTCAATCTTCCAAATTTACTATCTACATTTATTCAAACAACACATTATTGCACAACAATCAAGGAAAAAATGATGAAATTGCGTATAATTGAAAAATAATCAATATTGCATAGAACACACAGCTTATTCCCAATAATTGCAGCAAAAAAGCAATAATTCATAAAAGTTGCATACAAATCAGCAATAATAAGCCAAAAGTACCTTATTTTATGGAATAGCTGTGCACATATCAGCAACAATGTAGAATAATTGCACATATTGTTGCACTAATATAAATTTTAGTCGATATATAATTATTCAGCAACAATTGCATGATTATCAGCAATAATATTCAATTGTTGCTAACATTTCAGCAATAATATTTACTATCAGCAAGTATTCCTGAATAGTTGCTGAAATGTTAGCAATTATTCTACAGCAAAAACAGGGACCCGCTTTATAATGAAACTTACACAGGGACCCGCTTTACAATATTCTTCCGTTTTAAGGATGCGATCTAAATTTCCACTTTAAAAATTATGGATGTTCTCATTATCAACTTGTAAAATAATCGTGACACGTACTGTCGAGCAAAATTATTTTACAATAAAGTACAAGTGAAAGGGTACAAGTGAAAGGGTGCAAACTTTATGATTCCATATTTAAAGCACATTGTACTGCATATAAAAAGTCTTTTACTATACATACTAAAAAAATAAGATGTCAAACTGATAAATGTAGATTATATATCATACACTAAGGCTCTAAAAGAGACTCGTGCATCCCAAAAATGTGCAAATTACTATTCGAAAATCAGGTCCAAGGAAACAAATTTGGTGCAACATGCTAAAGATGTTATAAGACTGGAACTTGGTGCAACATGTTATAAGACTAACTTATCGAATTTGGTGCAACATGCTAAAGATTTTCAAAAAACAATACATAATAAAATATTAACATAAACAGAAAATATACCTGCTCCAACATCTGAAGATATCAAATAATACACTTCGGATGGCACACATATCCACCCACTCCAACATCAGCAGAGGTCTCTGCAAATTGATGATTTATTTTGCTGGTTCTCTCATCTGGTAGCAGTATATTGTCCAACACCAATTTTTCATGTGTGGATGGTACAGATTTCCCATGGATTTTGGACGATGTAGAATCTCGGCATACAGTACCTGTTGCAATAACGATGTCTAGATCTATCCAACAAAATAACTGCTCGAAAGCAACTAAAAATAGAAAGCTTGTAATAAATACCTGTTGCTATTATGTCTAAATCAGAGTTGAGTATTTCACATTTTTGATTGTTCACTACATTGGTCGAATTCTGGAACTGAGAAGTAACGAATTCAGGAGCATTGAATTATGTGGCGCGTCCTCCATCAGAAGAATTGACCGGTGCGCGAATTCCCTGTTCGATGTTTCCCACCATGTTGATCAGAACCTCCATTTGTCCAGACAAATTTCCCACTGTACCCTCCAAACTTCCCACCCTCATTTTCAACTCATCATGCTCTCCATGAACATGTCTGAGTCGATTCTCTACAATGGAACAAGCCTTAACTTTAGTTTTTGGTATAACGGTCACAACACTGTGGCTCCTACCCCTTGCATCCTTACCAAGCACTTGCGATAAGATGTCTTCATCCACTGTCAATTTTTCTTCACCACTATCAGTGATCTTTTCCTTCGCTTTTGCAATTTGATACTGAAATATGATAATACTTATATGAATAAGGAATTTTAAAGAATATGCAAGTTAGTATTTGTTTAACTTACGAAGTATGAAGAAGTGGCATATGATATGCTACCATCTTTTTTCGTGTGTGTCTTCTCCCATACATGACGACGATTGATATTTGTTGATGGACTAGCAGCGATCTGTAATACATAAAATATGTTAGTTGCGATTTTGACCATTTTTGAAAGAAAATGAATATAAATTACCATTTCTTGTTCTATTTTAGCTTGACTTTTACGTCCTGCATGGTGACCATAACTGAGCAATGCTCTGTTCTTTTTGCCTGACTCCCTTCTTCCGCTCGCTTCAGGCGTTGCTTCACTTTTTATGAACTCTTCCCAATCTTCTTGAGCAACTGTAGGTGGGCAATTTTTCAAACGTTCTTCGTCATTGTTGAAAGTGTCATAATAAGCTGCTCTCAAATTTTTCTTGTATCTCCTAAAAGCCTCGGCCATTCTCTAAAAACATTTCCTTTGAAAGCGGATCGAGCTCATAAATTTTCTGCAAAAATTATATCAGTGTAAGCATATGCATATACACATAAAATTTCCACCGAACCCTAAAATGATTTAACACACATGATTTTACAGATGAATCGCCCCTATCGTTATGCATATGCACGTAAGGTTGCACATTGTCACATTTCTCGTACAATGAATTGATTATAATAAGTATATCTTGTATGCTTCTAAGATACAAAAAAATTATATTGAATCAATTTCATCTCACACACTCAACCAAGTTTATATTCTCCCAAATGTGCCAAAACAATTGATGTATCATATAAGGTGTTTGCTGAGGTTACTACAATATAAAAACTACAGGATAATGAGTGTATGCTGATTTAGAACAACAAAATTGTTATCGAACATTTGTGGAAAAGAAAAGAAAATATACAATTTTCAATCTTAATCTCAACAAAAGTCCAACTGACTTGAAAATATAACACAACAAAACACAAAAAGTCATCATGATTCATGCCTACTAAATCTTTTTTAAACTATACAACTATGAGTTAAACTAATATATGCATTAAAGATCAATACTTGAGTGATTCAAAAATATTTAAACAAGTATTCAGACAAGTATTCAAATATGGAAGCTAATCGAGTGATGTATTTACAGTTAAAATTGGTTCTAAACAAAAATATTTACTTACCACCAATTTATTCCAAACGTTGTCCTTGTATATTCCGGGTACTTTATCTCAACTTATATATGATATCGGCACATGAGCTCTTACTAGTTTACCAAGCATAGTAGTGATTTTTCCAGCGTTATCTGAGACCGGAAAACCAAGTAAGTTTTGATCAACTTTCTTCTCCTCTGAACATGACGAATGTGAAGATGTTGGATTTTCTGACATAGTTTCCTGCAAAAATATAATATTACTAACTATTTTATTAGTACATAGTACAACTACAGATTATTATATACAAAAAGAAAGAAATACCAACGATGCATATATCAATCTAAATACAGGGTTTATGCATTGTCATTAATCAAACTAAACATTGGCATTTAAAATATACAAACACAACAACTAACTGTGTAGTGAATACAGACACACAGTCGTGCAATTAAAAATATACAGACACACAATCATGTGATGTACGAATACTAATAAGTTAACATATGGATTTGGTAAGGTCTTCTAATTTTTCATTGTCTTCAAATGCTGATTGATAGACAGTAGGGAACTCAATGTCATCCACATTTGTAGTCAACCGTTTTGGTGTATGCAAGACTACAGACCATCCGTTATTTTTTAAATATTTTGAGTAGAACACTTGACTTGCTTCTGATGCAAGAATAAATGGCTCATCATTCACGTTATTTTTGTTCTTCAATTTCCCTAAATTAACCATGATCAGGTTTGAAATGGGATCTATTTTGCAACCATTGATCTTATCCTCGACCTTTACCCAATCACAATAAAAAACTGTTTGTTTGAAATCAGTATAATCCAACACAAGTATCTGTTGAATGACTCCGTAATACGTTGTTTCTGCTTCCTTATAATTTTTATCCTTACCACTCGCTCTAAATTTTGTAATTGCTCTCATGCATACACCGCTATTTTGTGTTACCATATGGTCTTCATACTTTTTAGTAGAAAATGAAAATCCATTCACTTGGTACTTCATATAACTACGCGTCATGAACTTCGACCCGTGCACTAGCCACCACAGAGTTGGATCAACATCGATGGTCTTTAACAACTACATAAAACAAAATAAGTCAAAAAGCATGGTCACAAAGGTGTATTGCCCACTTATAAACACGTGAAATACTTAAGACGATGTAATACTTCATTACGCAAACATAGAGTAAAACTTTGAACGGCTTCCACGGTCGTAACCCTGCCTCGAGGTTGAAATCTAGTACTTTTCACATAGGAGTTATACCTCCTACGGAAAAAACATATCAAAATGTATATATAAATTGAATTAAAAAAATTGAAATTCCGGACAAGTTTGTGAACTTACTTCTTCCATTCATCCAATCCATCGTACTTATTAAGGACCCATCTACGCACTTGTTCAAACTGCACTTGGGTTAACATTATGTCTTTACCATTATCCAGAGGTATCTCACTAGCAAACTCATCATCCTCATCTAAAAATGCTTCGCGGGTATGTTTATGATTTCCATCACCTCCGTTTGGCATATATTCCATGCAGTAAAGACTAACTTCTTGTACGATATATCCTTCTGCAATACACCCTTCAATGTATCTTTTGTTGCGCACATATCCTTTATATGTTTTCATCAACCTATGAATGTGATCAATTATATACTGTAGACAGTAGCTATTTATATCAAATAATGATGTACATAACTGAAATTAGAAATTTACCGTTCAAAGGGATACATCCATCTATATCTGACAGGGCCACAAATCAACGCTTCATCGGCTAAATGAACCATAAGGTGGACACTGATATCAAAAAATGCAGGTGGAAAATGTTTTTCAAAAACACACATTGCTTTTACTAAGCTAGCCTTTGCTTGTAAAAGATGTTCCTTATTGATCACCTTTAAACACAAAATGTTAAAGAATAAACTAATACGATGAACAGCATTTCGTAGATCCTTATGTTGCGGATAAGAATGTTGAAGCAATACCGAAAGCAAATGTTGCATTATGACATGGTAATCATGTGACTTCATATTTCTTAGTTCAGGAGGATTGATGCTCACATTGTTGTGGAAGTTAGAAGAGAATTTGTTAGGCACTTTCAAAATTTTCAAAATGGTGCAAAACCGTATCTTTTCTTCTTTGCTCAAAGTGAAAGTTGCCTTTGGTATGATTATTTTATTTGTTTCAGGATCTTCCATCACCCACAACTTTTGTTTTATACCAATTGTAACGTTTCGAGATTTTCGACATCCGAAAATCGACATTAATACGTCCAATGTATCAACTACTGAGCAATTGAATGCCGGAAAACCGAATTGTTATGGTTAAAAAGAAGAGGTAGAAGAAGACAGAAAGAAAGAAAGAAGAAACAACAGAAACAATATCAGAATCTCACATTCGCAGCGGAACAACATATAATAGATCAATGAATAATCTTTAAATCAAGAACTATATCATTTTATACATTACATCATCAGAGTCAATATACACACAATACATCAATGGACAGTTATACAAACTTGTCCTCATACAGAATACACAGTGGAATAATAATATCATATACAAATGGTACGTCTCGCCATCCAGCTCGCCACTGAGCTCCACAGCATCTCCTGAATCCAGAATGACCTGAAAATCTAACTCTAGGCTGCCCGTGTGGAAAATGATGGGCACCCAGAGTTTAGGAAAGGAACAATAAACTCCAGGTCAGTCATGGGACTGGTGTGAGAACTTAAAACAGTTATTATCTTTAAAACAACAACAACAAAGGAAGTAAAAGACATCCGCAATGCTTTTGGAAAATGAAACTACCATAAGGCCTCCCGCCACACACACAATGCAAACGCAGAATTGGAGGAGATTTCTCCTTATGATAGTCAAACATGCTTACTATGCAAAATCATTCGATATTATTATTATTAGTGCATAGTGCAGAAAACATTTCGAAAGTATAATATTGATCTTAGCCAGCATAGACATTTCGAACTATGCCTACTATAGCTACCATCTAACCAGTGGTGACCACCATAAGTAAATGGCAGGTTCTACAACTAATACCGTACAAGGTTCGTATTGGAAGATGGATTGCCAACAAATGGTCAGGATAAGGAACTTCCTACTGTCAATGGGATCGCCTCTGGCGAGACATCCTGAGAACCTAACCGGATCTTTGCCAACACAAGGCCGGGTTACCTCTTACACTAGGTAACTACTACACGAATATGCCAACCCCCGGTCCTTTGGGACCTTTATCTGAAGTGCCTCAACTAAACAACAATCACACAGTAAATGAGATTGGAGTAACCACATAGGTTAAATACCAGGGCTCAATACCTGATACCACCCTTTTCCAGAAGGAAATGACATACCCTAAAGGGAGCGGCCCTCATAACCTTGCCGCATCATTCCTGTTTCGACCATTTTCGGGTTGTGAGGTCCGAAGAGGTCTCGTCCACAAAGCTATGCTTTTTCACAAAGCCACGCTTTGATAAAAAAATGATCAATAAATAATCATCACACAACAACACTTAGCATGCCACATTACCAAATTGGGAATATATCATTGATAACCTTCAACTACATAACCTCCAAGCTCGTACGTCTCAGAGAAGGGTGTTAAGCTAAGAGAATAAATTCTCCGCCACCAAACAGAAATGTATTTGAAAGAAATCAGCTTTATATCTCAAAATGTAATGTCAGACATGTAACCATACAAGTTTGTTCCGAGTTCGAACAGAACCGAAGGCACTTCTGAAGAAGCCCTTGCAATCCGGGTATTCACAATCCCGATCGAACTTCCCATCACAAAGGAAATCACTATACCATAGCTAACGGTGTAGAGACAATCGATAGGTCATCCTATCGTTTTCACAAATACCTGGTCTTCACCACCGATCTTCAAATGTTATCCATATCGTCGTATCACTTATTCGGAATGGGTTATATGACACAAAGGTCCTCTCCTAGCTAATCCGAATAGTGAGCACAATATTTAAAACATATGGATATCTTTTTTTCACTTTATGAAAGCTATTATTATTTGAAAACAGATAGTTTTCATTTTGGGAAAAACTGGTTACAATTACCCAGGTTAAAGCCATCCAAGTATAAAATTTGAATATAAATTTAAATTTCCAAAACCATATTTTTTAATGGTTAGAAACCCATATAAACACCTTTTATACTTGCATAATCTTTTAAACCAAAATTCCCAAATCATTGAATTCAATTTCAAGTATTGAATTCAAAATTTAAATCAAATGATTTAAATTCCAATTTTATTAAGTTATTTAAAATAACTCTTATTTTTGAAACTCATTTTCAAAAAAACTTTCAATTCCAATTTCCAAAACTAATTTGGATTCAAAAATTCAATCATTAGAATTGTCAAAAATCTGCGACTTAACCAATTTCCACGTGAAATCCACATTGGTGTGTGTATGGTGTAGTCTAGGGGTTTAACACAATAGTGCAACAACATTCAACCATCACAGATCAAATATAACAATAAAATTGATAAACGATATAAACTATAACGCTTATCTTTCATTCACAGATCACAGATATATATATATATATATATATCACAGATAAACAA
Organism: Allium fistulosum; assembly: GCA_030737815.1. Lineage (NCBI taxonomy): Eukaryota > Viridiplantae > Streptophyta > Magnoliopsida > Asparagales > Amaryllidaceae > Allium > Allium fistulosum. The sequence goes on along the minus strand of CM060901.1, from coordinate 533,642,749 downwards.
ATTACAGATCATAACACAAATCAGGATATATCACAAAGCATCACATATTTGGGATATCGAATAATTCAACATCCAATAAAATCCAAACATCCATAAGTAGGATTAATTTAATTATCCGATTAATTTAAATCAGATAAATTTCTGTGAATATATTTTACTAATTATGGTAAATTAATAATCAATTAATTTCAAATTGATTTCCAAATTTATTTCAAAACACCAAATCAAATTTCCAATTAATTTCCAAATTATTTCCTCTTTAAAATAAATTCCTTTATCTCTTCAAATCTATTTAAAATCCAAATTTAAATAAATTCTTCAACTTATAAATAATATTATTAAAAATCCCTTTACAAAGCCCTTTTTCCCAAAATTTGAAATTTAATTCAATATAGTTCAAAAATAAGAGTTTTATCCTTTTAAACTCCTTTTAAATTTATCCAATTCTCAAAAATGAACTTTTCAATAAATTTTCAGCTTGAATTTTTAAAATCCAATTTTTATTTATTTCCGGTATCCAACGATACCAAAAATATATTCGGCTAAATTATAGCCTTCAACGATTTCAATCACAATATAATCACACGGAGATCATAAATAATCAACACACAACATATGAAACAAATTCAAATGTTTGAGGAATCCAGTTGGATCCCTCCAACCTGTTTCCCTGCATCCACAAATGTTAGCACAATACCAATTCCACTTCGAGGTGGAATATCGCGGTATATGGGATTTATAAATATTATCCGCTATTATGCGGCGCAATAGGGTCTCATCCGCTATATAATGCGGGAAATCAACTCCAAATACATATATAATACCAATTCCACTTCACGGTGGAATATCGCGGTATATGTTTTTAATATAATAACCTCCGCTTAATATGCGGCGTATAGGGTCTATTTCAACACATCCAATGACAATCATCATCCAATTCACACAATCAAGCAATTTTAAATCTAACTATTTAAAATTTAAATCGAAACACAATTCGATTGAGTGAGGAGTTCTCACCTTGCTTTTCAAAATGTCGAGCGTTCAATTTTTACATTAAATCGAACACGTTCGATTTAACGCAAAATTTTCACTTGCTCGAAATGATTCCACGTCTGCACCACAGTGGCTTGCTCGTCGCTGCGATTCCGGCGCCGCTAGTTTCGCTTGATTCCGACCTCATATGACAAAGATATGGGTTTTTAAAGTTTATACAAATTAAAATAAATTAATTAACATTTTATTTCTATTTTTTTAAACCCTACTTTTTTTTCTGGCCGTTTGATTTGAGATGCAGAAATCGTGGCCGTGCGCGCCTTCTTCTTCCACGCGTGACATTCCCAGGCTAAGCACGTTCGAACAACCCATAGCCGCCATTCTTCCATCAATTTTCGAGCCTTCTCCGATCATCTACACGTCGATTAGGAACCACCACTCCAAAGCTCTATGCAAGCACCACCCTTAGACCAAATATCATAGTGCTCGGTCCCCTATAGGTCGAGAAAAACGCATGCAACCGGTTGATGAATGCGAGCGAACTTCCTCCTCCACGTCGCTCGAAAATAGATCTCCACCGTTGGATTCAAAGATCTCGATACGCTGTACAAAGTTGTAGTTAACAATTTCTGATGATTGTTGATAGATGAGGAGTTCGGAGGGAGAGAAGACGATGATTTTCTGACCATTGAAAGTATAAGTGGTGGCCTTCCCTAGTGATGCAGCACAGGCTAGAGTCGAAGCAGTGCAAGCGCCAAATACACAAGGCCTAGGTCGTCCACGACCTAAGGAATCACTGGGTTTAGGTCGGTCGCGGCCTAAGAAAGGAGCAGGTTTAAGTCGTATACGAGATAACAAGGCTGAAGAAGAAGTTCTAAGTCGTTCACGACTTAACGAGACTGAAGGCATAAGTCGTTCACGACTTAACTCAAGCGGGCTACGACCTAAGGAAAGTGAAGACTTAAATCATCTACGACCTAAGGAAACTGAAGGATTAAGTCGACTCCGACCTAACAAAGGAGAACTGGAACGACCTAACATGTTTTTAGATCGTGTACGACCTAACGAGATAAGAAATAGGTCGTTGGAACGAGCTAACAGAGTGTTACGACCTAACGAATTAGGCCTAAGTCGTTCACGACTTAACTCGAGCGGGTCATGACCTAACGAAGAAGATATAGGTCGTCTGCGACCTAACGAGTGTGCTGAAGAAAGGATCTCACGACCTAAGATAAGTCGCGTACGACCTACGACTTAAGATAGGTCGCGAGAAAGTTAGGTCGCCAACTACTACAGTTCGCTGAAGATTGATGCCGTTGATTTCTTATGCCGCGTTAATCTCTGCCGTTGATTCTTTAAGTCGCTGATGGAAGCTGGAGCATTGAAGTTAGGTCGCGTGAGTTGTATGTTGAGTCGTGAGAAGTTGTTAGGTCGGCAACGACCTAAGTAATGTAATTTCTGTTTGTTAAGTCGTCATCTGTTAACTCGTGGCATTGATAAGTCGTTGTCTCGTAAGTCGTAAGTTGTGATGATTGTCTTGAGTCGTGTACTTTGTAAATAAGTGAGTCGTGTTGTATTCTGTTAAGTCGCGTACGACTTAGGGTGAGTCGTAAGTCGGTACCGACTTAAGTGTTGAACATTTTGTTTGTTTTGTGTGAGTTGTAACTTCTATAAATAGGCCAGTGGTGCCATTTGTAATAGTTTAGTTTATTTGAAATAAAACTCTTGTTTTGTTAGCTTTGTGCTTTCGCCAAATTGGTAGTCGAGTGTAATCTCCTATCTCCTCTTTCGGTTAATCGAGTGCGCTCGATTCAACGACTGTAGAAGCCGATTCACGGAATCTAGTGTGCTAGATCAACGTGCGAAGAATCGCAGATCTTTCAACCCGGTATCGTGCGCGATCAACGAGTTCGGGATAGCTAGAATTCGGTATCTTCGGATCAACGAATTTGGGCATTTCAGTATTCCTCAATCCATCGATTGCAACTTTCATCGATCTACATTGTTTTGATTAATCCGCTGCGTCAGTTTTGGTATCAGAGCTTGTTCTAGCCAATCATAGCTAGATCGAGACTTGGAGCCTAATCATTTTGGAGTTTTGAAGAAATCAAGTTGAGCCGAGCATCTCCAATCAAGTCGGCCGAGTTAGTAGAGCTTGTTCGAAGTTGTTTCGATCGAATTTGTGTTGGAGGCCGAGAATTTTGTTCATCTGTTCGTCGCGATTTGCAACAAAAGTGGAAGTTTCGATCCATTTCATTTTGGATCAAAGTTCGAATTGTGTTTGAATTTGAAGTGATTGTGAAGATTTCAAGTATGCCGCCGAGAAGAGCTAATCGTCACCAAAACGTTGAAGCTTTGTATCGAAGAGAAGAAGCTGATGAGATGGAGCAAAGAATCAATGAAAACTTTAGTGAAAAGCTTAACGAAGGAATTGGTCGATTAGAGAAGATGATGTTAGAGATGAATCAAAATCGGAGAAGGGTATCACCTGAATCAAACCATGGGGGAAGTAGAGTCTCACCACAATCCAATCGAGAAAGAAGTGTTGACAATGATCAAAGGCATGGGAGGAACGTGGATGATCGTGAACGGGGGAATGTAGATAGAAGGGATGATGGTGGTAGACGTGATGGTAGTAAAGATGTGGGTGGACGAGATAGACAACGATATACATCTGATCTTGAAGAGGAGTATGATGGTGGTAGTGTTCGAGGACAAGGATGAGGACAAGGAAGAAATCACTCTGAGTATGATCACAAGTGGGAGTCGGGGATGAAGACTGAAATTCCTGAATTCAAAGGTGGTATGCAAGCGGAGGAGTTTTTAGATTGGGTGGCTAATGTTAAAGAGATTTTTAACTTCAAAGAAGTTCCAGAACATCGTAGAGTGAAGTTGGTTGCTACAAGGTTGAGGGCTAGAGCTTTGGCGTGGTGGCAGCAAACCAAACTTACACGTGAACAGATGGGGAAGTCAAAGGTTGAATCATGGGAGAAGATGAAGAAATTGATGAAAGCAACGTTCTTACCTTAAAATTATCAATCTTTGATGTATCAACGTTTGCAGAATTTGAGGCAGGGCACAAAGAATGTTAATGATTACGCAGATGAGTTTTATCAGCTTATTGCGAGGAATGATATTATGGAAACGGAAGAGCAACTGACATCTAGATTCATTGGGGGATTGCGAATGCAGATTCAGGATATGGTTAACATGTTTGATCCTAGATCTGTAGCGGAAGCACATCAGAAAGCGTTGGCTTGGGAGAAACAGGGACGACGAGGAGGTGGTGTGTTTACAAATTCCAATAATCAAGTGAAGGGTGTTAGTGGAAGTTCTAATATTTCAAAAGTTGTTGCTAAACCAGTTGTGAATGAGTTTGGAAAGGCAAAAGTCAATAATGGTTTCAAGTGTTATAATTGCCAAGAAATGGGCTACAAAAGTAGCGAATGTCCAAAGCCGAAGAAGAGAGCTATGATAGCGGAGGTTGAGGATGAGGATGAAGAAGCTGAATGTTCCAATTCACCACCTAATGAGGAGGAAGAAGAAGTGACGGGAGACGAAGGTTATAATCTAATGATGAAGAGGTCCTGTTTAACACCAAAGCAAGAGGAGGATTGTAGCTGGTTAAGGAGCAATATTTTTCAGTCAACATGTACCATTCTGGGAAAGGTTTGCAAATTTGTTATTGATGCTAGAAGCTGTGATAATATAATTTCTTCAGAAGCTGTGAGGAAGTTGGCGTTGAAGACTGAGAAACATCCGAAACCATACAAACTAGCTTGGTTGAGGAAAGGCGGGGAGGTGAAGGTTGGACGAAGGGCTTGTGTGAAGTTTTCAATTGGAAAGAAATACAAGGATGAAATCTGGTGCGATGTGGTAGATATGGATGTCTGTCATTTGTTGCTGGGGAGACCGTGGCAGTATGATAGGGCGGTGCAACATGATGGGCGTACCAATAGTTACAGTTTCATGTTTGAAGGCACATAGATTACTCTAGTTCCAAAGAAGCGACAATAGGAGGAAAACAAGTTGGAGGAGATTGAAGAGCTCAAAACTTTGTTATCTTTGAAAGAGTTTGTGAAGGAAGTAGAGGAGGAACCTGAAGTGTTTTTGTTGATTGGGCGAGAGAGCAGTGAAGAGGTTGAAATTCCGGTAGAAGCGAAGCCAGTTGTGAAAGAATTTGACGATGTATTTCCAAAAGAGTTACCAACGGAGTTGCCACCGTTGAGGGATATACAACATCAGATAGATCTTGTTCCAGGTGCTGTGTTGCCACACATACCACATTATCGAATGAGTCCAAAGGAACATGAAGAATTGAGGAGGCAAGTGGAAGAATTGCTTGAACAAGGGCGTGTGCAGGAGAGTCTAAGTCCTTGTGTTGTACCAGCTTTATTGGTACCCAAGAAGGATGGGACGTGGAGAATGTGCACTGACAGTCGAGCATTGAATAAGATTACTGTGAGATATAAATTTCTGATGCCGAGGCTTGATGATTTGTTGGATCATTTGAGCGGGGCTACTATCTTTTCGAAGATTGATTTGAAGAGCGGATATCATCAAATTCGTATCAGACCAGGTGATGAGTGGAAGACTGCTTTTAAAACCAGGGAGGGTCTATACGAATGGTTGGTAATGCCATTTGGCTTATCAAATGCACCAAGTACATTTATGCGGGTGATGAATCAGATTTTTAGACCGTACATTGGAAAATTTGTGGTGGTTTACTTTGATGATATTCTGATCTACAGTTCTAGTAAAGAAGAGCATGTTCAGCATTTGAAGAAAGTGTTAATTATTCTTCGTGAAGAACAATTCTATGCTGCTACAAAGAAGTGTGTTTTTATGGCGAGGAGTGTTTTATTTCTGGGGTATGTTGTGTCGGAAGAAGGAATACAGGTTGACCAAAGTAAAGTCGAAGCTATCAGAGATTGGCCGCAACCCAAGACGATAACGGAAGTTCGTAGTTTTCACGGGTTGGCTTCATTTTATCGAAGGTTTATTCCATACTTTAGTAGTGTGATGGCGCCTATGACTGATTGTATGAAGGGTAAACAGTTTGCATGGACGGAGGAAGCCGGGGTTTCTTTTGATCGAATCAAAGAACTCTTGACGTCTGCACCAATTCTAATATTAGTAGATTTTCAGCTAGTGTTTGAACTACATACTGATGCATCCAAGGTTGGGATAGGAGGAGTATTGAGTCAGAGGGGACGTCTGATTGCATACTTTAGCGAGAAGTTATCAGGAGCAAAGATGAGATACATTACATATGATGTGGAATTTTATGCTGTTGTGCAATCTATTAAACACTGGAGACACTATCTATTTTAGAAAGAGTTTGTTCTTTACACTGATCATGAGGCATTAAAGCATTTACAAGGGCAAGACAAGATTTCAGCGAGACATGCATCATGGATTGCATATCTGCAACAGTTTACATTTGTTGTGAAACACAAATCGGGAGTGACGAATCGTGTTGAGGATGCTTTGAGTAGAAGGAATCATTTGCTAACAACAATGAAGGTTGAAGTGACGGGGTTCAATGTGTTACCAGAGTTATTTGACGAAGATCCTTACTTTGCAAAGTTTGTTGATAAAGTCAAGAATGGGGAGACGGATGAGTTTTTGATAGTAGATGGTTTTCTGTTCAAAGGAAATCGATTGTGCATACCTGATTGTAGTTTGAGGATGAAGATTGTAAAAGAGCTACATGAAGAAGGACATGTTGGGAGAGACCGTACATTACAGTTGATTTCACAGTCTTACTTTTGGCCATCGATGAGGAAAGAGGTGGAGAGGTTTGTGGAGCGATGTCATATCTGTCAGGTTTCGAAAGGAACTGCGACTAATGCTGGTTTATATATGTCGTTACCTGTACCAACTAAACCATGGGTTGATGTGAGTATGGATTTTGTGTTGGGGTTGCCGAGGACACAGCGTGGTAACGATTCCATTTATGTAGTGGTTGACCGATTTTCGAAAATGGCACATTTTATTGCTTGTAAGAAGACGGCGGATGATGTTCATGTTGCTCAGTTGTTTTTCAAAGAGATATATCGACTTCATGGATTGCCAGAATCTATTGTGTCGGATAGGGATACTCGTTTTCTGAGTCATTTTTGGCTAAGTTTGTGGAAGATGGTGGGAACGAAGTTGAAGTTTAGTAGCGCTTATCATCCGCAAATGGATGGACAGACCGAGGTCGTAAACAGATCATTGGGAAATTTGTTGAGATGTCTTGTGAAAGATAATTTGAAGAGTTGGGACATGAAGTTAAGTCAAGCAGAGTTTGCTCATAATCATGCAGTGAATCGTAGTACGGGATTCAATCCATTTCAGATTGTATATTCTAGTATGCCAAAAGGACCGTTGGATTTACGGTAATATCACACTCGAAGGGGACAGTTAAGAAAGCTGCTGATTTTGTTGAAGAATTGATAGAGTGTCATAGAATCGTTCAAGAACGATTGAAAAAAGCAAATGAAAATTACAAACGATCGGCAGATCTGAAGCGAAGAAATGTTGAATTTAATGAAGGCGATATGGTATATGCTGTGTTAACAAAGGATCGTTTTCCAGTGGGTACTTATAACAAGCTGAAAGCCAGAAAAATTGGTCCTGTAGAAGTCATGAAACGGATTAATGAAAATGCTTATAAGTTGAAGCTGCCGGAGGATGTGTACACGTCTGACGTATTCAATGTTAAGCATCTCGTACAATATCATGGGGATGAATTTGTTGTGAAAGAAGAGAGTACAAATTCGAGGTCGAATTTTTCTCAACTTGGGGAGGATGATGCAGCACAGGCTAGAGTCGAAGCAGTGAAAGCGCCAAATACACAAGGCCTAGGTCGTCCACGACCTAAGGAATCACTGGGTTTAGGTCGGCCGTGACCTAAGAAAGGAGCAGGTTTAAGTTGTATACGAGATAACAAGGCTGAAGAAGAAGTTCTAAGTCGTTCACGACTTAATGAGACTGAAGGCATAAGTCGTTCACGACTTAACTCAAGCGGTCTACGACCTAAGGAAAGTGAAGACTTAAATCGTCTACGACCTAAGGAAACTGAAGGATTAAGTCGACTCCGACCTAACAAAGGAGAACTGGAACGACCTAACATGTTTTTAGATCGTGTATGACCTAACGAGATAAGAAATAGGTCGCTGGAACGAGCTAACAGAGTGTTACGACCTAACGAAGAAGGCCTAAGTCGTTCACGACTTAACTCGAGCGGGTCACGACCTAACGAAGAAGATATAGGTCGTCTGCGACCTAACGAGTATGCTGAAGAAAGGATCTCACGACCTAAGATAAGTCGCGTACGACCTACGACTTAAGATAGGTCACGAGAAAGTTAGGTCGCCAACTACTACAGTTCGCTGAAGATTGATGCCGTTGATTTCTTATGCCGCGTTAATCTCTGCCGTTGATTCTTTAAGTCGTTGATGGAAGCTGGAGCATTGAAGTTAGGTCGTGTGAGTTGTATGTTGAGTCGTGAGAAGTTGTTAGGTCGGCAACGACCTAAGTAATGTAATTTCTGTTTGTTAAGTCGTCATCTGTTAACTCGTGGCATTGATAAGTCGTTGTCTCGTAAGTCGTAAGTCGTGATGATTGTCTTGAGTCGTGTACTTTGTAAATAAGTGAGTCGTGTTGTATTCTGTTAAGTCGCGTACGACTTAGGGTGAGTCGTAAGTCAGTACCGACTTAAGTGTTGAACATTTTGTTTGTTTTGTGTGAGTTGTAACTTCTATAAATAGGCCAGTGGTGCCATTTGTAATAGTTTAGTTGATTTGAAATAAAACTCTTGTTTTGTTAGCTTTGTGCTTTCGCCAAATTGGTAGTCGAGTGTAATCTCCTATCTCCTCTTTCGGTTAATTGAGTGCGCTCCATTCAACGACTGCAGAAGCCGATTCACGGAATCTAGTGCGCTAGATCAACGTGCGAAGAATCGCAGATCTTTGAACCCGGTATCGTGCGCGATCAACGAGTTCGGGATAGCTATAATTCGGTATCTTCGGATCAACGAATTTGGGCATTTCAGTATTCCTCAATCCATCGATTGCAACTTTCATCGATCTACATCGTTTTGATTAATCCGCTGCGTCACCTAGTAGATTAGGGTTTGAGTGCAAATGAAAAAATCTAGGTCCTTTTATAGAAAATTCTCAAAACACTATTCACTCGAAAATTTCCGAACTCCAAATGAAGCGTGCCGGCTGGCATTTCTAAGGTTTTACCCGCGTTCTGAACACAATGGAACGTGTTTCGGAGGCTAATTCGGTCATATGTGCGAGTTACGGAATTAAACGATCAAATTTAAATTAAATCAATTAAAACGATTTCTATGCGTTTTGGCTTGCCCCGGACAAACCGTAAATCCGATTGACATGAAATTTGAAACCTTACAATAATTTCACATTACGGATCCGATGAAACTAGTTTTGTTGAAATCCGAGACTGTCTGAAAAATGACTATTTTTACTCGTCAATTAAATATTAAAATAATCAATTTTCACAAATTAACTTTTAATTCAATTTTAAAAGTTCTATAACATCATTCTAACTCCAATATAATTTAATATAACTTTATAAATCATTTTTAATTACATTAAACCCAATTTCCAATTATTTCTGGAATTTCAGATATTAAATTATCGATTTAATTATCCAATTAAATCTCTATAATCGAAATAAAATTTATTCGACTTACAAATCTTACTTGTTAATATTTTAAAATCAATTAAATATCTGAATTTCAAATGATGGAAATTCTGGATCGTTACACCAATGATTTTCAAATCCTTGCGTGCGTTGATGTCATCTTTTGACTTATCTTTATGGTCCATAATGGTGCTGATGAGATGCTCCGTGACATTCTTCTTCGTATGCATAACATCAATATTATGTAGGATCAAATTTGCTTTCCAATATGGTAAATAAAAAAAGATAGACCTCATATACCATCCAGAAACATTGTCAACTTCTTCATTGGTTGACTTTTTCCGTTTTCGACCAATTTCTTCTTTGTTTACCAACTTTCATTTTGATATTCGCTACTTTCTTTCCAAATTGAAAACCAGTCAATGGCCATTTAGAACGACGAAGTTCTTGTTCGTTGTTGAAATTTTCCTTATCGTATCGAAACTTGTGATCGTTAGGAAGAAACATTTGATGTCCCGTGTAACACATCTTCTTACTTTCAGGAAGATGATAAGAATAAGTGTTTTCCCCCCAAACAAGACATGCAAAGTAACCGTGAGTTATACATCCCGATAAAGTCCCAAAAGCAGGGTGATAATGGATTGCCCACAGCACCCTAGCTCTCATTGTGAACTCAGATTTATTTAACGAGTCAAATGTAACGACTCCTTCCCATAACTGCTTTAACTCATCTATCAACGGCTGTAAATAAACATCAATATCCTTCCCCAGTTGTTTTCGCCAAGAAATCAACAATGTTAACATTGAGAACTCCCTTTTCATGCACATAGACGGAGGAAGATTATATGGTACTACAATTACTGGCCAACAACTGTAAGGGTTAGAGAGAGAAGCATGTGGACAGAAACCATCTGTTGTTATTCCAAGTGTGACATTTCGTGGCTCGGCAGCAAAAGTTTGGTCAAAAGAATCTGTGGCTTTCCATTGAGAAGTGTCATATGGATGACGCATTACGGTTGGATCAGACTTGGCACGACCATGCCAGGTCATCGCATCTGCTATCCATGGTACAGTATACAGTCTCTTCAATCTAGAAATTAAAGGAAAATGTCTTAATGTCTTTCGAGGTACTTTGGTGCATTTTCTCTCTTCGTTGAATGATGTCATATATCTTGGTTCATTGCAATTTGTACAAGAAACTTTGTTCGCATCATCTTTCCAGTACAATGTGCAATCGTTGATACATGCATCATAAGTTTTGTAATTCATCCCAACTTCTTTAATGATCTTCTTCACGTCGGAGTACTTTGTCGGCAGCGTGTTACCATTGGGAAGTAACTCCTTTATTAGTTCGAGGAGTGCAGTCACACCATTATTTGAAAAGCCGTATTGGGTCTTCAAGCTATTCATTTTCACAATGGCATACAGCTTCGTAATCCCTTTTGAACATGAAGGATAAAGTGGCTCTTTTACGCTACCAAAAGTGATTTATACTTCTTACTTTCATTGGCCTGCCAATCTAGATAATCAGTAGACTGCTCTCCAACATTAGCATGATCAGGCAACGGATTTTTGCACCGGGTGAAAATGAATGTCATCTAATTTGATCGTCTTCATATTTTCGCACCGGGTGCAAGGGCATAAATACACTCCTTTCTTACCACCGTTTTCTGCAACAAAACTAATGAACTTCTGCACCCCGTCTATATAGTATGTAGATCTTAGATCAGATTTGTTTATCCACTGTTTGTCTATACTGAAAGACATACTGCCCTCCTATATCATATATAACAGAACATGAAACGTGAATATAATTTTGGGTACTTTTGGCACAGGTCCTTATTAAGGTTCAGAATACACGAAAAGTCCTTCACTAAATTTCATTGTAAATTAGGTCCCTGTTTTTTATTCACGATTATTGCAGAGCATGATGCAACTTTTCATAAAAGTTGTTGAGATTTCTGCAACTTTTCTGTACACTGTGAACATAGTGTATGAAAGTTGCTGAAATATCAGCACTTATTTATAAAAGTTGTGACATTTCAGCAACATTTATGTACACTGTGAACACACTGTATGAAAGTTGCTGAAATATCAGCACTTATTTATAAAAGTTGCTGACATTTCAGCAATAATTTTTCTTTGTTTCTAGAAAATAGGGATCGGATTTACAATGAAACTTTGACAGGGAAAGTTGCTGAAATATCAGCACTTATTTATAAAATTTGCTGACATTTCAGCAATAATTTTTCCTTGTTTCTAGAAAATAGGGACCGGATTTACATTCCGTTAGCATATTGTGCTTCCTCGATAAACAAAGAAGAGGAGGTGTTTAGTATTATGTAATTTTTTGTCAGCTACTTGAAGACATCGCTCCAACATAATGAACATACATGTTTAACATTAATCAATTAACATGAAAATCTATAATAATATCATCCAAAAGCATGAATAACATGAGTATCTAAACGATGCCAATTAAAATTAAACCTGAAACATAGACATGAAAATATTCAGCCCTTGAAGTTAATCAACAAAGGAACATCGTTGGTTTTGAAAATTAAGAAGGTGAAGTGAATCCATTTGGGTCTAGAATGAATTTGTAAATAATGAATAGCCTCTTGAGCTATAAGTTATGATGCAGGTAAATAATAAATAGCCCTTGAAGTTACCTATCGCTGAGAAGATTCTAAAATCGAAAACTTTGTAAATAAGGATCGAAAATTACCTGAAATGAAAAGTGATGTGAATTCAAACATGGGAAATGAGAGAAGATAATTTAAGAATTAGCAGGAACGAAATAATTTGGGGAAAATAATTCGCATAAAAAATTAGCAGGAACGAAACGAAGTAGATCTGGGGCGTGTTCTGGCAGTAAAAAGTTCGCACCAAAAATTAGAACGAATTAGATACGGCTAAAACACGTATCAAATTTGATACGGTTAAGAACCATATCTAAATAGGGGGGAAATCGAATTATTTGGTGGGAAGATGTGCGTATTGGGTGGAAAAGTTTGCGCCAGAAATAGGCACGAAAATAGATGCGGCTTAAAGCCGTATCAAATTTGATACGGCTTTTAGCCATGTCGAATACATTAGATACGGCTAAAAGCCGTATCAAATTTGATACAAGCCGCATCCAATAAGGCAGAAGGAGTGGCAAAACCAGCTTTTTGGTGTAGTGTGCCTTTTGCACATGTAGTATTTAAGATGGTCTAGTGTTGAAGATTATATTACACTAATTTTTGCTCATAGCTCATAACTGTATAGCTAAAGAATTTGTCTAATTTAGTGTTGGAATGGTGGTTCAACTTATCAATTATAGTTGGCTATCAAATAGATGATCATGATAGTATTTAACTTAATAAATCTGGTCCATTGGATCTCCCTTACTTTGATTTTACTGTGTGGTTAGATCAATAATTGTTAACACAGTTAGATTAAATTACAAGTCAACATTATGTGTGGATGTGCATATCACATATGCACCGGAACATTCAAACCCTTTCACTTTCTTTCATATTAAAAATCATAACAGGAGTGTATATATACTATTAGAAAGTGGAAATATATAATTTAGTTAACTATTTTCTATGAATATTTATAAATGCAATTAACTATGGTGCTGATAACTTTTACTAATATTGAACATAATGACCTTTAATGTTAATGTCTAATGTCTAAGAGTTGCATTTGGAAGCCTGCTAGTTTTAGTGTGCTACATAATTTAATTTTGTGTGAATGTTAATGAACTTGCGAACCGATTAGTTTGGATTGTTGCATTTTATGCAATGTTGTATGTTCGTTAATACATGAATGCAATGCTTATTAAATGTTTATATATGAGACTTATGTGCTTAATTTAAGTTAAGAATAGGTACTCAAGAAACATGTTCGGACTAAATAGCAACGATAGCTTGATTATGCTCATATAAAAAGTATGACAGCTCGTTTTAAAATGGTAAATAAAGGTACGCTTTCGAATTGACATACAGAAATAATAGAAATATTGTTATATATATATATATTGTGTTTTCGACCGAGTGGTCGATGTATATCATATATGTCATATTTTTGAAATTGCAAATGGCTCTCCATACAACAGAGACTCTGCTGAAATTTTTCAAAAATTTGAACACTTTAAAAAAAATTCAATAAATTTCCAATGCGAAGCAATAAAAGTTAATAAGTAAGTTTATTTAAACTACAACTTTTGAAAAGGTTATTCTAACGTTAACCACTTAAAGAACTAAAGGAGTTTTAACTTGATTGTAGAATTTGAAAGAGAGTTAGTACTTGAATTGCATGTGAAGTCTTCCTATAAGAAATTGTGAGGATGCAATTTTCATAAGGGAAGAGGTTTGTAACAACCCGTTTTCGAAGCTAATAATATTAAACTAATTTAATTAAACTCGAAGTGTTTGAATTCGATTTTTGGAAATTCTTATTTTTGGAACCAAATTATTATTCAATTAGTCTATTTAATAAAGGATTTTGGTATAATAAAATTTAATGGTTAAAAAATTCCCTTTTAGATAATACATTAAATTTCAAATAAAATATGTTAATAAATATGAAATATTTTAATCATAAATAGTTTTGTATAATTGAAATAGAAGAAAAGAATTTGTACTCGATATTCACTAAAGTCAATAAACTAACGAAGATAAATAAATTTGCTTATATCGGTTCGATGGATAGTTAAATAGAAATAAGTATTAAATTAAATGATCCAGCTATTGAAATATAATTTATAGAATGAAGTGTAAATCAGTTTCAACGATTTCAATTAGACTAGAATATATTTACAAATTAATGAACATAGTTGCTAAAGAGAAAAGAAAAGAAAAACTTATTAATTAAAACAAGCCTCAAACAATAACCCTAGCCTAGTCAAGTAAGCCCAGCCGTTTGGATCAAACCCGCATTTTCTTTATCCCAAAACTGTGTCCATTATTTTTACGATCTCCTGGCTTATTCAATTTCATTTTACCCTAGACCTAAATTATCAAATCGAATAAAAGGAAAAAACAAAACAAATCACGCACACGACTTCACATTTAATGCATCGACGTTGGTGATAGAGGGGGATGCGATCGATAGGTAGGTGATATTGGTGTCGCGATTGATGTTGGCAAAGTCGTAATGAACACTACGATGAGGCACTCTACCTTTCTTACACCTAAAGATGGCACTTAATACATCCATGGTATTCGTGTGTCGATCATATAAGTGTCTAAAAGTCAAGTCATTAGGGAAAAGAAAGAAGATATAAGATAAGAAGAAACTAGAACAACCACATAATCTCAAAACGCAATGGAATAACATATATTAATCAAGATAATACTTTACAAAGTTAAGTCCAAAAAGATACATCAGAGTCATACAAATATGGACTCTACCCCTAGACAGTTATAACACCCTTTCCCTATCTAACTGATACAATATACATATGGTACAGTGGGAACAAAATAGTAACTAGCTATCGATAAAGCCTTATGTTCTTAACTCCTCCAAAATGCATCCGTGGAAACCTGAGCTACTTGGCTGCCCATACAAATTTAAGCAACCAAAAGTTTAAGGAAAAGAAAAAAAACTCCGAGTCAGACAGGGTCTAGTGTGAGCAAACTCAAAGCAACTGAATTATTACTTTTAAAACTCTTTTAAAATCAATGGTATCTCGTAAGACCACACTGCACATAAACACGTATGGGTTTTTACCTTACGATAACCCAAACACTTTTATATAAAATCTAGTGATATTATAATAATTTCTAAGGATTCAAAGTAAAAATATAAAATCGTTGAAATGCGTGCATCTCACCTTCTAACATAGTTGGGCACAATCAAAATCGTAATGAATCATATTGGAGATTGGGTTTCGTACTATTGCAAGGTAAGGGACTACCATCCGATACTACACCCTTATAAAATGTACTTAGGATCTAACAAAATGTTATTGTACCTCTGCTCCAAAAAACTGGCCTGCCCCTTTAACATGAGAAGCCGGATTACCTCACCATTTTTAACATCGAGGCCTTCTACTACCTCGGTGCTTGCGCGCAAACCAACTCTGAAAGTGACAATCTAGAGTGGGATGGCGACTCATAACGGTAGCTAACCACACGGCTCTACTGCATGCCCTATTTTTTCATTTCTTCGGGTTGTAAGGCTAGTGTGGTCACGTCTTTACCTTTTTAATAGCAAACTCACTTGGAATGCTAACAATAAATCTAGGCGTCAATGCAATGCTAGCATTCATGAATATAAGTTTTTTCTAGGACTGAACGAAACAGAAGGTACTACTTCTATTATGTCCATTATGGGGAATCCCTCCTCAGGTTAATAGAAAATAGCCCTTGAACTTCAAAACTCCATCTTCGATTCCATACTCTTCAAGAAGATTTCAGTTCAAAATGCTTGAGTTGGATCAAAGTGGTTTTCGGATAATATATCCGATCCCGGTCTCTTCGAAACAACTTTCGACCATCCTAGTAAATTCAACCCTGGTTCTTTAGGAAATAAGCAAGCAAACAAATAAGGCGAGTTCACCTCCTAACCGTTGAATGAATGGTTTTCCTTATCATTTGTCCTAGAAGAACGAAACGAGATTTATACGCAGAGTACAACGTCATTGGGGGTCACTATGCCATATAACTCACGTATTTCTCCTAGATATTTCCAAATTTACGTCTTGGTCCAGATTTGGTAGTCAGTGATTTAACTATCAAATAAAAAATCATTCAAACATTGATCAAATTCCATATAGGATCCACTAAGCCTTCATTAATTAATCTTTCATTAATTAAAACACTTTGCAAAACCTGATTAATAGGTCTTTGCAAAAATACTATTCCCAAACCCCACATATCCCTTTATATTTGGAAAACATTTATACTTATCTTAACGGTATAAGTATTTATCAAAAACATCTTGGAAAACTTCCACTTCTCAAATTCCATATTAAATGGCCAAACAATTTCCCTTTAAAAACATTACTTCCTATAGAATCAATACACCTATCCTTTATAAAAGGTGTCCTTTTTTTAAAAAGCGCACTTCATATTTCAAATAACTTATAAATTTCCAAAGTGAATTTATAATTTCTTTTATAAATCTCCAAGCTAATTTATAAAACCTCTTTATAAATCTCTAAAATGATCTATAAAACTTTTTCCAATTTTTAAAACTTTTTTTAAATCTTCCTTTCATTCCTTTATAAAATATCCATTATAAATATCATTTACAAAATATCATTTGTAAATCACTTTAAATAAATCCTTTTATTTTGTAAAACCCCTTTTTAAAAAAGTTATTATTTATAAATACCATTGTAAAATAATTATATAACTTGAAAAATCATTTATAAACTTTTAACCTCAAATTGATTAAAGAATTGAAGTTAATTCAAAACTATACTCTATAAATTCAAAACGGGGCTTAGCAATCCTAATAGTACTAATTTAAGTTACCATTTAATTCCAATTTGAATTCCAAGTCACTTCACAATTATTTACATAGGTCAATGTGTATGTAAATTCAATTCATATCCAATCAGGAAATAACATATTAATTACAACTCAATTGGCATATACCAATACATTATAACAGGATGGTGATTTGTCTTGCTAATAAATATATAAACAGTTCACCCAATTATAGCAGAATATGATTTTATTTCTACTAACAAATGTCTAAACAAATCAAAAATCAATTTATAGCAGACTCGGGATTTAGTCTGCTATTAGGGGTCCAAACAATCAACAATCAATTTATAACAAAATGAGGATTTATTCTGTTAATGAATGTCCACACAATTAAACAATTTGCAATTTAGCAGAACGGTGTTTTATTCTGCTAAATGGATGTCCACACAATTCAATTCAACTTAGTATAACTCATTCACATTCATTTGGTTCTAAATGTCACCGATAAGAGATCTCTTGATTTAATATCAATTTACCTATAAAAGAAAACCGACATAAAGCATAACCAATAAAGTTTAAAATAAATTTTAATAATTAAATCTTAATTTAAATTATAAATTAAAGCTTAACTAAATCTTAATAAATCAATATTAAATCATAATTAAACCTTAATTAATCTTAGTTAAGTCCTAATTAATTAATGATTATACCCTAATTAATTAATAATTAATTAGATAATTAATCTCTAATTAAATAACTAACTTTAATTACAATAATTAAACTTGATTAATATAAAAATTAATACTTAGTTATTTCTTAACTTTATTAATCATTAATTAAAACTTCCTTAATTAATTAATAATAAACTTACTTAACTAATACTAATTAATTACTAATTACTAACTTAATTATTAATTAATTAATAAATAATTATTCTTAATTAATAAATTAATTAATTATCAAAACATACTTAGATAAGTAATAATTAACTTATATGCTTACTAATTTAGTTTGAAAACGGTTTTTCAAAAACATTTAAAAGAAACACTTTTAAAACTTGAAAATCGTTAAATTCTCCCAACTACATCCATAGCGACTATCGCTATGGATGTAATAACTTAGAAATACCTTTCTAAGTTACCGTCCAGAACTTTAACTTTTCACTTTTTCTTACTTTTAAAGCATAATTTAAAAGAGTTTTAAAAACTTTAACTAAAGTTAGAAACTAAAATAAAGTAAAACAAAACATTTACTAAATCAAAACTAGTAAACGATTTGATTTTCTCAAGTCCTTTTCAACATCTCAAGTTCTAACTTCCAAACTATTTAATCATATAGCCAAGATTATGAATACTAAATCATATCATCACCATGCATCACAAAGACCACAACTTTGAATCCAAACACATCACTTTAATCCATCGATTCAAGTCAAATGCTAAAACACAAACTACCACATACATATACATCCAAACCATATCATAATCCAAACATTAATGTAACGACCCACCCTTCTCGACCCTCGAAAATCGACACAAAATACTCAACAGTATAATATGCCGACGATCGAACGCCGGAAAAGACAGATTGTAGGAAAAGAAAGAAGGTAGAAGAAGAAGAATGAACCAAACAAATCAGAATCTCACAATCGCAGCGGATAAAATATAATATATAGAACAGATCTTTACACAAATGAAAACTATATCTGTTTATATACAATACATCATCATCAGAGTATATCAATACAACCAACCATAGCCAGTCAAACAATCTCAACAATCACAGCAGCGGAATAATACAAGTACGAGAAATACGTCTCGGACTCCAGCTCCTCTCCTGAGCTCCATAGCAACCTATCCTGAAATATACTCGGTCTGACCCGAGCATTATAATAAAATAACACCCGAGTCAGTCTGGAATACCAGCGCATCATAAATACATCCAAACTGATTATTAAAGTTCAAAAATCCTTTGAAACAAAAGCATCTCGTAAGACCACGCCACAAATAAACATGTTGGGTTTTTACCTTACGATAGCTAAAACACTTTTTATAAAAATCCTCTGATATTATAATAGTGTCTATTTACAAATACTTACTCAAATAGCTGAAATTGTTACATGATTAAATTCCAGCATACTAGGTATACAAACAAAACTCGTACAAGGTACGTAGGGAAAATGGATTTCCAACGAATGACTAGGCACTGGGGTACCACCTGTCACAGTACGTGGCCTAGATCACAGTACCGAGGAGTACGCCCGCTCCCCTGCAACACAAAGCCGGAATCATCCCTTACTGGATAATTCCAAGTAAAATCACCCCACGGTTGTGATCAGCAACCGCACCACTAAGCCGAAATAAAAGGGACATCTAGACAGGGATGATCTTACTCTCAAGTGGGGGCTACCCACGAAGCCTTGCTGCATAACCCCTGATTTTCAGTCATTCCCGGTTGATGAGGCTTGAGGCTAAACGATACCTTTATAGCACATATCCCTTAGAATGCCCATCGTCCACCTGACGATGTCACAAAAGCATTCGTCCATACAAGTCCGTCCCGGGTCCGAACGGAACCGAAGGCACTATTCCTACTACATCCATTTTGGAAATATCCTTAGGATTAGTAGCGACTAGCCCTTGCTCTTCACTGCTCCATCTTCGACTTCGAACACGTTACACGAAACGTACAAACCGGATCGAAGTGGTTTTCGAGTCTCCAGACCTAGAATCCCGGTATACGGAAACTCGATCCCGGTCTCTTCGATACGATCAGCGCATTTGGCCAATATTGATAGTCGGTGATTTAACTATCAATTAATGTTCACAAACATCCATACACATCCATCACACAATAAATAATCTCCATATTATTTATTTGCTTCTAATATCTTTCAAAGATATATTTTCACATTTTCAAAACTCGTTTGAAAACAATTTTCCAAACTCTTCCTTTACAAGGTAAATCTTTTACCCTTTATTCCCATCGGGAATAACCAAGTATAAAACAATTTGCATTTAAACAGTTAAAAATACTTTATACTGAAATATACTTTAAAATATGAAAATTACTTCTATTTATTTACTCAAAATATAAATTTAAAATATGTGAAGAAAACTAGTTATTAACACATAAACTTTGATTTTAAAAATAAGGGTTTTTAGTTTAACTAAATTCAAAATAGCGTTATAAGAAGAAAATGCTAATTTTAACAACCTAAGCTAAAACCAACCTTTAAATAAAACCATTTGTAAAAATAATTGCTAATATACTCCCAAATTATTACGGTATTAAAAATTATTAATTTATTTCTTTAAAAATAACGATTTCTTAAAAATACTTTTTAAAACGATTTAAAACTTAACCTTTAGTTAAATAAAATCTTTTTATAAACATTTACTTGGTTTTTCCCAGGGAACACTTCCCATTTCAAACATTCCAAAGTACTCTTTCATATAAGTCCACTGATTTATTTCAAGTCAATTTATGATTTCAACATAAATTTCCAATTCCATACCTAACTATAACTTCCTCCGAAGTTAAATCACAATTTTTCATTTCCGGAAATTCATTTTTAAATATAGTTTAAACATTTTGGTAAATTTCCAATGGAAGCCAAATTTCCAATTCACTTAATTAAATTCCAATGAAAAAACGGTATTTTAAAAATATTCTATTAACACTTAAAATTGTACATTTATATTCGGAAGCTTCATTTTAACATATTTTACTTTTCCGGATATCACTATTCATCATTAAAATAAACCACTGTTATTTTACTCGATTTATAATTTCATAGAATTCATTTCCAGAAAACTTATATTTCACATTCAACGATTGATAAATTTCCCACAATATTTAAAATCCCAATTTTACCAATTTTTTTCATTTCCCATTCCAAACCAGATTTCAAATTCTATTTTTCAAAAATTCTTAATTTAACAATTTACTTATTTTGTAAAAACCCAATTTTGTCCATTTATAAATTAAATTCTGAAATTATGATTTATACAACAATTTCACAACACAATTAAATTTCCAGATTTATCAATCACAACATATAAACAGGCATCATCATCAATTATTACAAAATTGCTATATTGTGAGGAATCCAGTTGGATCCCTCCAACCTGTTTTTCCCTGCATCACAAATGTTAGCACATCACAATATAAATATCAATCCAGACAGATAACAACAGTTATAGTCAACCAATCATTCAGATATTCAAATATCAATTATTTATAATGTCTAGCATCCAGATGTGAGTGAGAAAAACTCACTTTGAGTTCGGCGAGCGTTCGAAATTTAAATTAAACCGGACGGTGTCCGATTTAACCCACATTTCGACTTGCCCGGAATGACTCCGGAATTGTTCCACTGCGTAGTACGCGTTCTTGCGATTCCAACGCACCCTGTATCGTCAAAATCCGAATACGTATGAGCTCGTTACGATTTTACAAAGTTTGAATTAAATTTAAACTCAAATTTTTTTTTTTAAAACGTTACCAACAGAAAACGCGGCCCTTCCCTTCTTCACCATCTCCACGTTCACGCTCCAGGCCTTCACGAAGACAGCCGAACCCATTTTCGTCACTTAGGGTTAACCGCCGCACCCCCATTCCTTCACCATTTCCGATCACATCACCCCCATTCGAACGCTCCTCCCACCCTCAACCTCCAGCCCAAACGCGGCGGCGCCCGGTGGTTTCCCCAGCCCAGAAACGACGCACGAACGGCGGCCCTATACACGCAAATCCCGGCCTCCACGTCGACTCGATCAAGATTCCAACCGTTGGATGTGTAGTACTCGTCGAGTACTACAATTCTTCAGTTGATAATTTTTGAAATCGATGAGTGAATTGGAAGATTTGAGAGGAAGAAGCGAAATCGATTTCGGCCATTAACGTGAATATGGCGGCCGGAAAGAATACTGGGGCTAGGGTTAGATAATTTGAATATATATATGTAATAGTTTAATATTATTTAATTCATAAAATTCTCAAGTTAACCACAAACGTAAAAGAACTCCAAATCTCACGTTCCGACAGGCTATCCTGGGGTTTTTCTGCGTTCCGGACACAATGGAACAAGTTTCGTAAGCTAATTCGGACGTATGAGCGAGTTGCAGAATTAAACGATCAATTTAAAATTAAATCGGTTAAATCGATTTCGATGCGTTTCGAGCTGCCACGGTCAAACGACAACTCCGATTGCTACGAAAATTGAAATCCGATAATAATTAACTATTACGGATCCAATGGAACTGGTTTCGTCGAATTCCGAGACTGCGCCCCGAAAGGCTATTTTACTCGTCTATTAAATCAGGCGATTTTCTGAAAATCATCGAAAACGCTTCAAATTTCACTTTTAAAATTTTATTAACTTAAAAATAAATCATATAAAATTTATAAACACATTAAAAATCATTCTGGCTCATTCTAGACCAAAATCTGGTCAAATTGCATTTTAATAGTATTAAATTCATTTTTAAATTAATATAAAATCCCAAATAATAATTTATTCACTTTAAAATTCATCTAAAATTCCAACAATATTATTTATAACCAATCGAACCTAAAAATACATTTAAATATCATTTTATTACTATTTACACCCAAATCCACCTTTTTATCCCAATCCCGAATATTTAATTATTTATTATCCAATCTCAGATTAAACCTCCACATTAGAAATTATCACTTGTTGTTTTAGTTTAAACCAATTCCTTTTAGTTCAAAATGAATCTTAAACCCATATTAAACATTTAAAATGAATTAAATGTTCAAATTCAATGGCTTAAAAATACGGGATGTTACAATTAACATCATATATAAATAAATATAACCATCATATATGCAAAGGCAACATCTTTTCAAAAGTTATAAGTTTACTCATCGAAAATTTGCAAAACCCTTTTGAAAACTTGAAATAACTTTAGAACTATGCATAACTTGATCTTTGGACTTAAAACTTAGAAATAGGCTCGGCTTCGGTAGATTTTGGCTCGGCCATGACATGTATAGGTGAGGTGAGGACTTGTTTTGGAGAGGTGGAGGACTTCGGAAATGTTGAATTTACAAAACTGGACCAAAAATTTAGTCATCTTCTCTTGGATTTTTGGCTATGTTACTCTCGGAATTTAGAGAAGTTGTCAAAGAGAAAGTTCATGTGAATTCTCTTTTCTACCATTTAAAATAATGAATACTCAATTTGAGTTTGTTTCAAGGAAGATATGGTTAAAAGAAGAAGAAGTATATTCAGACTTGAAAATATACGTCCGAAAACACTTTGCAAAGAAATGATATTTTGATATGACTAAGCTCAAAATTTAAAGAAGTGGTACAGATAAAAGTATTAGCCACTGGAATGTGCTACGGTTTTAGAAAAATAATTTCTCCATTAGGATAAGAGATGAGGAAGATATGATAAAATAAATAGGAGGAAAAATTTGATGAAGTGAAGGGCTATTTAGAACCAAAAGGAAAAGTAAATTACCTAAATGCCCTTGTGCTTTACCCTCCAATACCCACTTGCCACCTCACATATCCACCTCCACCTCATGAACTCACGATCACGCCCTTGTTCCCTCTTCTCATTGCGATGCAAACATGTTTAAGTACTCTTTATACTTAATGTTTCTCATGATGTGATATTTTTATTTTTATTTTAAACTTTATATACTTAGGTATGAATACGTATAAACATACACTTATACACAACGTTTTCGATAACCTTTAGTCGACGAAAAGTTGAAAATTCGAAAAACGAATTCCGGCTACATTTTCGATCTTACTTCGAACTAATTATTTTGTAAACAAATTTGCCAAACTATTTCACCATTATTGTTCATTATTTAAAAGAGTTTTATTTCCATTATAAAATCAATTGTTGGAATATTTAAAATTAATTAAATATTCGCAAATCAAAGCAGTGAAATTCTGGGTCGTTACACTCTCCCCCCTAAAAGAATTTCATCCTCGAAATTACACCTCAACCTATCCTAGAAAACACTCAACAGTACACATCTGTTTATATGATGTACATGGATCATTCATATGCAAAATCTGATTCGATCTCTACTCGAATACATAGATTTACTTCCAAACTAGTACTGCTCACCCGATTCTCTAGTGCGGACTCCGATCGGCCTCCTTGATTAAGAACCTTTCTTTTCCTTACATAGCAATGTACTATGATAGAAAGTATTAGGCTCATACCAAAAATCATCATCAAGTGCTCATCATCAAAAATCGAGTAATAAATCCTTATTTGGAACGGTGTGAAACACCTCAAAGCCATGTACTCGTGTCTTAGATCAAATTTTATGAGAAGAAGAAATGATCTACGTCCAGACTACACACTTATTCAATTGGTTCTCACTAATACAAATCATATTTCCACTAAATATATTTATGAAAATATTTCATAAACTGACTTAGGTTCAACTTGTATAATACTCCACTATATCCTAAGAGTATATAACCCTATCTGATTCACCTATTCCATTTTTACTTTATCCCCATAAGAAAACTCAAGATTCAAATACCCAGGTTTTATTTCAATTTTTTTGAAATGGAACTCTATATTTTAATCATAGAAAATATATACATATAGCCCGAGTAACTCCAAAATGATACTAAGGAACTGAGTGCTACCAAATAGTATTGTACATTCCCTTACCGAGAAGGGTAATACAAGAGAAGTGCTTACCATCCGAACACATCCCTTCCTCGATTTTAAGTTATTTTCGAGCCACTCGAACTAATTAACTTAAAAATATTTCTTTTATTTCAAAATTGTTTTTGAAATAATACTTTACAGTTTCCAACAAAACATTTATCACCCACTTTCTTTGGGTTTGTTCGGGGTTGAACTTGTTTCGATGGTATAATGATAAATAGGATAATTTACTAAGTGCCCTATAACATTCAGCTAGGCAAACATCTGATTGTCACTTAGAAGATTATTTCGATTATCACAAAATAAGTCGAGACTCATTTCCCCTAGCCAATCCAAAGAAAATACTTCTTACTTAACATTTTCACTCCCAAAAATTTAATTCTTGAACCAAAATTTCTTTCAAACAATACTATTATTACTTTTCAAAACCTTTAAAATCCTTTTCAAAAGCCCCAGGATTTAAGTCCTCAAGTTTTCTACTTAAATTCTTTTTAATCAAAAGACACATCTTAAAATTTTGTTTTATAAGATCAACCTTTATAAAACAATTTTTCAAATATTTATTTCAAAATAGTCTAACTCTTTTTTATAAACATCACTCATTAAATCAATTTTTATCCCAAGATTAACATCGAACGTGTTTTAGTCAAATTGTGAAACTTAATTCACAAGGTGTTTGTTTCAATGTTTTTCCCAATTTCTATCTACCCAAATCATATATTAAAAAGGAAGCTATCTATACACACTAATAATAGCCAACGCTCAAACTGGACAAGCATGACTAAACAAACCCTAAATGATAATAATAAACTATTATTATCTCATGACAACCTACACTTCAAATAACTGTACCATACTATACTAATTTTGAAAATCATTCTTTATATTAAATATATCCTAGGTAAAATTGTTTCATTTACCCAATTTCAAAACAATACTATGTCAGTTGGTTTTGTTTAAGTGTTTAGGAATCACTATCGACAACGTTGATCAAGCTATCGACCAGAACTCGTAAGCCACTCAACAGATCAAACAACATAATATAAAACATTTTTATATCACTAACAAATATGTGGTCACATATAATATACACTCAAACTCATAATAAGGCATTACATTACCTTATCTCTTAATGAGTTGCCCCACCAAAGCCAAGGTTCTTGTTAACCTTGCGCTCTGATATCAAATGTAACAAACTGAGCCTTCTGCCCTCCGGCATTGGGTATAACTACCGTGGCTTACGCTGGTACCTTGCCATTTGCTTTTACGGCCAACCTCTCGACTGCACCAACCCGGAGGACATGTAGGAGTAAGAGTCTCCTACTCGCCACGAAATACAAAGCGAGAACCCCCTCTCATGCTGCACTACATGCCAAAGCAAATTAGATCCTGGTCTCTTCGAAATAACTTTTGATCATTCCGGTAAGCAAATTCGACCCCGGTTCTTTAGGAAATAAGCAAACATACATATAAGTGCGGAGTTCACCTCCTAATAGTTGAATGAATGGATTTTCCTTATCATTTGTCCCAGAAGAACGAAACAAGATTCATACGCATAGTACAACATCATTGGAGATGACCATGCCATATGACTCACGTGTTTTTGCTAGATATTTCGAAAATTACATCTTAGTCCAGATTTGATAATCGGTGATTTAATTATCAAATAAACAATCATTCAAACAATGATTAATTTCCATATGAGATCCACTAAGCCTTCATTAATTAATCTTTCATTAATTAAAACACTTTGCAAAACTTGATTAAAAGGTCTTTGCAAAAACACTATTCCTAAACCCCTTATATCCCTTTATACTTGGAAAACATTTATACTTATCTTAATGGTATAAGTATTTACCAAAAACATTTTGGAAAGCTTCCTCTTCTCAAATTTCATATTAAATGGCAAAATAATTTCCCTTTCAAAAGATTACTTCCTATAGAATAAATCCACTTATCCTTTATAAAAAGTTTCCTTTTTTAAAAGCTTACTTCATATTTCAAATAACTTATAAATTTCTAGAATAAACTTATAATTTCTTTTATAAATCTCCAAGCTAATTTATAAAACCTCTTTAAAAATCTCTAAAATGATTTATAAATCTTTTTCCTATTTTAGAACGTTTTTTAAAATCTTCCTTTCGTTCCTTTATAAAATATCCTTTATAAAATATCATTTACAAAATATCATTTTAAATCACTTTGAATAAACCCTCTTATTTTGTAAAACCCTTTTTAAACAAGTTATTATTTATAAATACCTTTATAAAATAATTATATAACTTGAAAAATCATTTATAAACTTTTAATCCCAAATTGATTATAGAATCGAAGTTAATTCAAAACTACACTTTATAAATTCAAAACGAGGATTAGCAATCCCAATGGTAATAATTTAAGTTACCATTTAATTCCAATTTGAATTCCAAGTCACTTCACAATTATTTAAATAGGTCAATGTGTATGTAAATTCAATTCATATCCAATCACGAAATAACATGTTAATTACAACTCAACTGTCATATACCAATACATAGTAAAAGGATAGTGATTTGTCGTGCTAATAGATATCTAAACAGTTCACTCAATTATAGCAGAATGATAATTTATTTCAACTAACAAATGTCTAAACAAATCAAACAATCAATTTATAGCAGACTGGGGATTTAATCTGCTATCAGGGGTCTAAATAATTAATAATCAATTTATAACAAAATAGGGGTTTTTCTGTTAATGAATATCCACACAATCAAACAATTTGCAATTTAGTAGAACGGTACTTTATTCTGCTAAATGGATGTCCACACAGTTCAATTCAACTTACTATAACTCATTTGGATTCATTTGGTTCTAAATGTCACGGACAGGATTTCCCTTAATTTAAAATCATTTCACTTATAAAAGAAAATCGGCTTTAAACATAACTAATAAAGTTTAAAATAAATATTAATAACTAAATATTAATTTAAATTATAAATTAAAGCTTAATTAAATCAATATTAAATCATAATTAAACCATAATTAATCTTAGTTAAGTCCTAATTAATTAATGGTTATACCCTAACTAATTAATAATTAATTTAATAATTAATCTTCAGTTAAATAATAAATAATTAACCTCTAATTAAATAATTAATTAAAATAATTAAACTTGATTACTACAAAAAGTAATACTTAATTATCCCTTAACTTTATTAATCATTAATTTAAACTTCCTTAATTAATTAATAATAAACTTACTTAATTAATACTAATTAATTACTAATTACTTAACTTAATGACTAATTAATTGATAAATAATTATTCTAAATTAGTAAATTAATTAATTATCAAAACATACTTAATTAAGTAATAATTAACTTATATCCTTACTAATTTAATTCGAAAATGGTTTTTCAAGAACATTTAAAAGAAACACTTTTAAAACTTGAAAATCGTTAACCCCGAACTGCATCGCTATGGATGTAATAACTTAAACATTTCACTTTTGATTACTTTTAAAACATAATTTAAAAGGGTTTTAAAAACTTTAACTAAAGTTAGAAACTAAAATAAAATAAAATAAAACAAAACATTTACTAGATCAAAACTAGTAAACGATTTGATTTTCAAACTAGATCTCAAGTCCGTTTTAACATCTCAAGTTCTAACTTCCAAACTATTTAATCATATATCCAAGATTATGAATACTAAATCATATCATCACCATGCATCACAAAGATCACAACTGTAAATCCAAACACATCACTTTAATCCATCGATTCAAGTCAAATGCTAAAACACAAGCTACCACATACATATACATCCAAAACATATCATAATCCTAACATTAACATCATATATAAATAAATATAACCTTCATATATGTAAAGGCAACATCTTTTCAAAAGTTATAAGTTTACTCATCGAAAAT
The DNA here is from genome assembly GCA_030737815.1 of Allium fistulosum. Lineage (NCBI taxonomy): Eukaryota > Viridiplantae > Streptophyta > Magnoliopsida > Asparagales > Amaryllidaceae > Allium > Allium fistulosum. Next base: position 533,614,074 of record CM060901.1, on the reverse strand, counting down.
TTGCAAAACCCTTTTGGAAACTTGAAATAACTTTAGAACTATGAAAAACTTGATCTTTGGATTTAAAACTTAGAAATAGGCTCAACCATGGTAGAGTATGGCTCAGCCATAACATGTATAAGTGAGGTAAGGACTTGTTTTGTAGAGGTGGAGAGACTTTGGATAATGTTGAATTCGTAAAATTAGATCCAAATTTAGTCATCTTCTCTTGGATTTTTGGCTATGTTACTCTCAGAATTTGGAAAAGTTGTTAAAGAGAAAGTTCTTTTAAATTCTCTTCTCTACCATTCAATAAAATGAATTACTCAATTTAGATTAGTTTTGAGGGAGATATGGTCAAAAGAAGAAGTATGTTCGAACTTGAAAATATGGGTCTGAAAACACTCTATAAAGAAATGATATTTTGATATCGCTAACTAAAATACACGGGTCAGTCTAGCTAAACAAACCAGTTAGATAAGCTAAATGATAATGAACATGCAAGGTCATAAAGTACCACAAATATCTCTAAAATAGATAACTCGATCATCTAACAAAAGATGAATCATAACAAGCCTCATATCATCGGCAACTCAAATAAACAAAGGATATGAATATCCCAAATCAAGCCAAAATGGAAAATAACAAATACCAATGAAGGTAACACAAGTTTCCACAAGGTAATCGCTAAATATCGTGTGGTTCAAAGGACCTACCCCGAAAGGCGATACTCTAGGGAAATATAAATATTAAAGAAACAAAGGATGCACGTGCTCAATACTGTATAAACAAGGATCCACAAGCCCAAATGCGACAAACCCAAGTATCTCTCGAGCGATGACGAAGGAACAACTCCAAAAGCGATACTATAGGGCAACAAACCCAAAGGCAACAAACCCGAAGGCACAAAACCGAAGGCAATAAACCCAAAGGCAACAAACCGTAGTGGCGAAGGTCCGGAGGCCTAGTACTAGACACCACTAATTGGAAATATGAGTCACAAACCCCTCGGATAGGAACCCGCTAAGTGTTAACGTGTGTCTCATACCACATGTTCGCACTAAATGGTTTACTAACCGTTAGTCAATTCCACACTCAAAGCAGTACAAAGTTTACCTCATCTCATCGGTAAACCAGACCCGAAGGTCAAAACGATCAAACGAATAGATTATGAATTAACTGAAAAGATAAACGCACGTGTTCATAGCACGCATTTTATCTAATCATTTAATTCTCCTCCCTCTTCACTCGAAGTGCAAAATTGTGTGTTTTATATAGAAATTAAGTTGAAGAAAACGAGTTTTAGAAACGTTTCGAAATCGCTTTAGAAATTGCCTTTGAAATTCTCTTATTATAGAGTAAAAAAACTTTATACTAAAAAATAATATATAATAATAATTTCAAAAGCCCGTTTATTTGAAAAATATTTTTAAAACACATTATAATACCTGTGTATGAAATCCAGAAAGAAATATCAAGAAAACATCGAAATAACGGAAATTACACCAAGTATTATCCGTTTAAAACAAGCTGCGACTCAATATTCGACAGCAGGTTTGAACAAGTTAACTGGGTCAAAATGAGTTGAAATTTTGCAGGAATGTAGATCAACATTCCTACTTCAATCCGAAAAAAGAATCATTCAAATCCGATTTGAAATGAAGAATCTGCGTCGTTTCAAAGTTGGACCAAAACAAGGTTTTAAACACTGAATTACAGCAAGCTGCGAGTACAAGTTCGACAACAGTTTCGAAATAGCAAACGAACCCAGATTGTCATCAAATTTTACAGGAATGTAAATCAACACTTCTACTACAATCTGCAAAAAGAATCACACAAATCCAATTTGAAACGAATGAGTTATGCTATCTCAAACATGGACTCAGGCCATGTTTGCAACAGTTCAAGAAACAAAAATGTACAGGCCTAAAACAATATTGGGTTCAACTTTCAGGCATGAAACAGAGGATCAAATGACATCGGATTGAGCTCAAAATTGGTATGAATGTAGTAGAAAACTTTATCTTTCAAAAAAAAGAATGATGCAATTTGGATAAAATATGAGAAAGTTATGATGTCTCAAAGTTGAACCCAGACTGTGTTTTCACTGTTAAAACTCTGGGCAAAAACATGGTCCAGGTCAAAGTTTGGCAACATATTTATATAAACTATCTATGTCGAAATGACCTAAAATTTGGTATGCTTATAGTATAAAACTTCAATTTTCAAAAAAAAAAAAGAATCGCGCAATTTCAGTAAGGAATGAAAGAGTTATGATATCTCAAACATGGACTCAGGCCATGTTTGCAGCAACTCAAAATACAGTTTCTACAGGTTGAAAAACTGTGTTTTGTTGATTTTGCAGCAGTGGTTTGAACACTCAAATGACAATATTTTTCAACCAAATTTTGCAAAAACAAAGTTCAACATATAAACTTGACTCGGAAAAAGATGCGGCAGCATTTCGTTGTTGGAGATGAAAGTTATAGACAACCAAAGTTGGCATTTGAGGGCAGAAACGAAAATAAGAACAACAATGAACAAAAATTTGTACAACCAATGAATTCAGCTACTGATTCAATATTTTAGGCCAGTAGATCTGAGATTTTAGTCTCACCTTAGCTACTTACTGAAATACCAAGGTTTAGGGTAGTAAGATTGCGACTTTAGCTCGATTAAGGCTTGGAAGTACCTGCTGAAACCATAGAAGAAACATGCAAACAAGAATATACAGTAAAAGTGAGAACAGAGTTTACTTTAAATGAAACTAGATGATGAAAAGGTGAGATTTGGAGTTGATTACCTTCTCTTATCTTTATTCTTGCTAAAAGTTTTGGTGTTTTTATTTGAGAATTTGATGAAGCTTTGAGGAAATGATTTTAGAGGAAGCCATTTATAAACTTTCTGTTAGGTTTTGGAGAAGGAAGAGAAATGTTACGTACAGTAAAGTGTCTCAGCTATTCCTTCTCACCTAACCCGACTTTGGGCCCAAATGAACAAATTAAAGAAGTTAAACCATTTTTAGTTAAGTTAAACTATGTTTAACACTTATGCACACATATATGTACATAAATATTTACAAAATTCTATTTTCTACATACTTATGAACTAAATATTTAGTGTAAGTTTATAAACTCCTTAAATTTTACATTTTCTATCATTTAAAATGATAATACTCTTTTTAAATATTTTTATTCTTAATTTCCTTTATTTTGAATAAAATGCACTTTATATCCATTTAATTGTAATATAACATGTTTATCACTTTTAAAATTCAACAAATTACATTTTCATACTAATAATAATGTTTAAATTCAATTACAAATATTATTACACTCAATACTTATTTTTAATCACATTTTCCCTTTTTATTTCATCAAATACTTATTGAAAAGAGAATGCTTCTTTTAAAAATTATTAAAAGAAGCTACAAAGCAATAATCATCAAAATTATTGCATTTACACTCAAATAAAATTATTCTCACTTTTTTTTTCATTTAATCACCCAAACAATTAAAATAAAGCATTTTACTTTATTTTCAACAATTATCTCTCAAATTCGTTGTTTATCTTAAATAAACAATTCATTTTCACCAATTTTAATTTTAATTAACAATATTAAATCATAATTAACATTATAATTTAATATTGAAAGGTAAACTCCAAATCCGGGTTGTTACATTTGAAGTAGAGTATTTTGACCATTTTAGTTTACTTCATAAGTGTGTATTATCCAATAGTCATTGTATACCTAACATGGTACTTTTAGATGTGATGTATATATTATATGGATCTAGTATCGAGATTTTGTAAACTCACATTTTATTATTGTATATGATGTATATTATTCCGTTGTGACCTGTGATTATGATTATGATTTATTTATATTATATACTAGATGTGTTTATTACTTTGTATTAATACTGTACATGCCAAATTTTCAATTCAGACCCTCCAAAAGGTAATATAAAGCATGTCAGTGTTAGTATAAAGATATATTCACATTCGTTCTTCCTTAACCAACCGCATTCTCTATGTTATTAGACGACATTACTTGTAATGTTCTTAATAATATGGGTATAGGGGTGAGGAATGAAAGTTGGGTTTTCTCATTTATTAAAATTTCAGATATTGAAATTTATCTTGAAAGAAAGCAAAGATTAGATTTTCTAATTTTCACTTTTATAGGAAAATGGTTTAAGAAATGAATTTTGTGTTAAAATTCAAATTGTGAAGTAATGCTATTCATATAAAAAATCTTAAAATTATTTTACATCCTTATCTAGAGAATATTAAAGGAGTTAAATGAGTAGGACACCTCAAAATGTTATTATTTTGAAATTATATAAGGTGTTGATTTGTTTTAAGAGGTGTAAAATAATTATTTAAACTTATTTTCAAGATTTGGAAATAAGAAGGCAATTAAAGGAAAAGTAGTTTTGTAAGCTTGAATTAATTTGTTGTTTAGTAATGTCGATTTGGTTATGCAATTGCCTATTTCATATGTTTTGTCCTGATTTACTGTTTGATGGAATCTTATAGTTGAGTTAATTCAATGATGAAATTGAGTCAGTGATATGTATGGATAGTGATTGAATAAACGTGAAGTTTGTATAATTTATTTACCCATTTGTTGTTTGAATTGTTTAAATGTTTTAAAAGATTCTCAAAATGAGATTTTATCTATTTGTTCCTTATTGGAATTTAGTTTATAGAATATAATTAAATTATATTATAAATCTTAACCTTTTTCTTATTTCAAATTTTCTATTCAAAGTTTTTAAAAGAATGCAAAATATTTAATCATAAAAAAACTTTTCAAATTTACTATTTTAAGTATAAAATTTTGGAAATGTTTTAGAGGCAAAAGATAAAATATAGTATTATTTTATAAAAGTGTTATGAAAGTAATAATTTTAGTTTCAAGTGATTTTGTTATAAAAGAGATTTAAATGATTGACTTTAAAAGCTTTTGCAAATAAATAATTCTCCTTCAAAAATGATTTTATGGGTTTAAAAGTGATTTTGGAAAAATTTTATCTTTGTATATATGAAAATTAATTAAAAAAACTCTTCTATTTTATTTATTATGGATTTGAGATTTTAATGAGATTTCGTGCTTTTCTATGAGAAAAAGAATTTTAATAAACGATTGAATTATCCGATTGGTATGAGACATTTCGACAATTCTTTTGCTTATTATTATATTTTTTTGAATAAAGTTTGAGTAAAATTTACTAGCTTTTAGTAAATACTTGAATTTACTATCTAGTATGGAACAGTTAGTTAAACACTTGTGATTACTTGAGTGACACTGATTTACAGTTAGAGTTATATTATCTTAGGGTATTCGGATTTTATTTTTAGACCGATAGATCCCTAAGAGAAGATAACTCTTTCATCGACCTGAGAGTCGATACTTTCTTAGATTTGGGTAGGCAGACTATTTTGGAGGTTTAAGTTTGTTATGATATGACACGGCGTCCCTTTTGCACCTTGGACAGGGGTTATATGCATGATTAGTCTACAGACTTGGCGACTAATACTTATCAGTTTTTTTATGTATAGTAGACGATGTTTGCCTTTTTTTGGTATAGGTAAATTCACATAATAGTCTATTTTTTGGGTTTAGACTATTACATTATGTGGTGGGGTCTTTTTGGTTTATTAGACTACATTAGTTTATTTGGTTGTTAGACCATGCCGCTGTTTTTAAACTGATAGTTGACTACCATTATTATTTCGTTAGCGTTAATTGTTCTTCAGATATTTTGGGATGGATATTTAGTATTTTGGCTCCGAAGAATTTTGATTTGCTATCACCATATTTTCTATGATAGTCCATTTGAAACTTGATATGGATTTATGAAATGGTGCTTTGGTTTGATATGCCTTATTATAGTTAATTGGTTTTCAAGCATATTTTGAGATGACTTATTTTTATAGTTAAGTCATAAATGGATTTATGAAATAGTGATTTTAATGGATATGCCTTATTCTGATCATTTGTTCTGGCATGTTTTATTATGGCTTAATTATTGTTTAGTCATATGTTTATGATATCACTATTTCACCTTTCTATTAGATATAGCCTGGCCTGTTTATTTCTACAATACTCGGATTTGGCCGAGACTCTACAGGTATATGGATTCGTTGGCCTACGGATATTGGGCTAGCATTGAAGTAGACTATTTTGACCATTTAGTTTACTTTATACTTGTGTATTATCTAGTAGTTATTGTGTACGTGATACAGTACTTTTAGATGTGATGTATATATTGTGTGGGTCTAGTGCTGAGATTTTGTAGACTCACATTCTATTATTGTATATGATGCATATTATTCCACTATGATATGTGATTTTGATTTTGATTATTTATATTATATATTTTCTGAATATTTTAAATCAGTATGTTTATTACTTTGTATTAATACAATGCACACCAAATTTTCTGTTCAGACCATCCAAAAATTAATAAAGGCGTGTCAGTATTAGTATAAAAATATATTCACATTCGATCGCCATGAATCAGCCGCATTCTTCGTATTATTAGACGATATTACTTGTAATGTTCTTTAGTAAATGGGTATAGCGGTGAGGTTGTTGCATTATGGCCATTATTGATACTCGTAAGCGGTTATCTCTCCTATAAAACATGATTATATTTTTCAATATTACAACGTATGATATGGTAATGGAACAGATAATATCAACTTGTAAAAGAAATTAAGATATACCTTCCCTTCCCATATGGCCGAAGCAACATGAGTTTCATTATCTTTAATCACATCTTTATAACCATCGGACCACCATATTCTTCCTCTTTGTCGTTTTTTTCCTCCTCTCCTTGTCCATCTTCATCATCATTGATCAACCACATCTTTATCATTCTCATCTTGGCCATCCTCGGTCTCTTCATCTTCATCATCCTCGGTTTCTTCATCTGATTCATCGCTATCGTCTTCCTCTTTACCACCCACGACCTTTTCACTTACAAATACTTCTTCATTCGCCTCTGATGTTCTTCCTTTTGCTCGATTACTTCTTAATCATGCGGGCAACCTTTAGAGAAGACCTCCAAACAAACCTACAAAGATATATACATATACAATCAATACTTGAAAATTAAGAAACAATAAAAATATTTAAACTTATTTTTTCCAAATTTACAGTTTCAAAGAAAAAAAGAACCGCTACAACCAGTGCTAGGAAAAAATGAAATCCGCGCAGAAGCCCCTCGAGGAAAAAAAATGCATATTCATATTATGTGCAAAAAATGCAAAAAATTTAACATTTTCGTATGATAATACATGCGACATCAGCAAAATAAATACCAGATGGTGATGACGAACCCTCCTTCGTAGACGTGCAATTTGATGTTGGCTTCGATAGAGAATCACGACGTGATATGTTGAGTCGTTCGATCGACTGAAACATGGATTAAGGTTTTGGTGGCTATTCATGAAGGAAAGAGTGAAAGAAATTAAAAGACGGGAAGTCAAAGTTAGTTTAGGGGTAGAATTGTAAAAATTGGTGTATAATTTTTTATAAAAAATGTTGGTGTACGGAAGGCAAAATTGGATGTAAAAATAAAATTTTCCTTTTCTATATGCTTATAAAGTTCTAGATTTGTTGTTTGGCTTTTAGTTTTGCTATGGAATTTTTTTTATACTGGTGGGGTGGAACCATTTCATCTTTAGTCCATTTTAAATAATACGTTATCTATGCTCTTCATCAACAAGAGAAGAGAACACAACTTTTGCTCTTTCTTTTTAGAAAAAGAAAGAGCCGTATTCTATGTAGTATGAATACTCCAATCTCTTGAACAGATTTTTACAACTTGGATGCATGTATATACACACGGACCCTCCCATGCTTTGGCAGGTTGTAACATTTATTTACACGACAAAGTAAAGACGCATGCTAAAAAGAATCAATCCTTTCTTCAGAGATTTTTATATTGGTGTTTTTTTTCTTTTTCGAGGGAGGGTGTTGTGTAACGACGGTCGGACTTCAGCACGTGGCGTACACATATGGGTTGACTCACACTTTGTTGTAACAAAAGGAATCCATAATGCTACGTGCATACCAACCCATATTTATACACCACTTCTCCAAGTTATTTAGTAATGTGGGACTTTTCCAATTCCAAACCGTTGTTCCTCCTTACAACATGCGAGACAACCCTAACAGTCTCCGCCTTGACTCGCATTCCCTTGGAGTAACTTTTGAGAGCACTGGTTTGCCTGCATGGCCCAGTTCGCAACCTTTGGCTCTAATACCATTGTTGTTGGAAGTTTTTTTCAATGGCAAATAGATTTGATTTTAGAAGAAGATAGATAAGAGGTTGGAGAAGAAAAAAAATACGATTTTTTTTCATATAAGGAGAAAAACTTTATTACAAAAGTATATATTTTTTACTTACTACATTTCTTTTCTCTTCTTATATTCTAAATGAGTGAATTCAGCTATATTTATAGGAGTTCACATCTCAAATAAACGGTGGAGATTATCTTAATCTAATAGTTCTCCATAAATATCTCCTAAACATTCTCTGATACAATTTCAAATATATTCCATAAATATCTAACGTATACTCTAGATATTTCCTATATGGAAAAAACTAGATTAACAAAATCAAGCTTATTTCCAACACCCCCTGTAAACTTGATTTCGTAGTACCAAGTAATGCTTGAAATCTTTGTATTTCACGTGCATCGGAAGGAATATAGATATTCTCCAAACTTTCTTCATTGTGTTGATCTTCTTACCAAACATCGAGATCTTCAATGCAAGCTCACAGATTCTTGTTTTACTCCTTTCATTTCATCCTTCTTCATCACAATAGAATTTTACATAAAGTAAGCGTTCTAACATCCGCTTTGTTTCAGTACCATAAATTTTGAATGAATCATATATTTTATCTTGACCTTTTTTTCACAACTTTGCTCTTGCGGTTTTTGACCAATCCAATTTCTATGTATGTTTTTCAAATTTTACTTTTACATGTCAATTTAGAAAATATTACTTGAAAAATAGGTTTGTGATGCAGCCCATACCTTATGTCGCCTCCAGCCTAAGTCGCGTACGAGCATCACGAGCGAAACCCTAGATCGCTCCAGTCTAGGTCGCGGTGAAACCCTAAGTCGTGGGTCGCTCATCCCCTTAGGTTGCGCGCGCGAAGCTCCAGAAGGTCGCGATTCTTTCCAGCCTAGGTCGCGAGAAGCTCCAGATGCCATAGGTCGTTGATTGTTTCCATCCTAGGTCGTGAGCACTTCGAAGTCGTAAGTCGTTGGTGATAGGTCGTTGGTGATAGGTCGCTGAAGTCTCCTATGTCGTGAAGATCCTTAGATCGCTGAAGTTAGGTCGCAAAGTGTTATGTCGTTTCTTCCTTAGGTCGCTCAGACTTTAAGTCGCGAAGATTTTTAGGTCGCTGCCTAGTTGTTGTTAAGTCATTGTTTGTTCTTAAGTCGCTTGTTTTGAAAGTCATTTGTTTGTAATTCTCTTAAGTCGTATGTTGTGTTGTAAGCCTATAAATAGGTGGGTTGTGTCATTTGTAAACGGTTGTTGAATTTTGAATAAAATTTTGTTGAGAGCTTTGTGCCTCCATTAAAATTGGTAGTTGAGTGTTATCTCCTATCTCCACCTTCGGCATTCGAGTGCGCTCGAATCAACGATTGTTGAAGCCAATTCATGGAATCAAGTGCGCTTGATCAACGTTCGAAGAATTGTAGATCTTCTCTCACGGCATCGTGCGCGATCAACGTGTCGAAGATTGCTAGAATCCGATATCTTCATGATCAACGGATTTGGGCATTTGGGTATTCTTAAATTCACCGATTTATCATCGATTCATCGATTATTTCCGCTAATCGTGTGAGATCCTGGACGGATTCGAATTACATCGTCGAATTCGCTTCCTTGGCTGCATTAGTTTGGTATCAGAGCTAGATCGCAAGAAGTTTGCATCAGTTGGAGAATTGGGTTTCGAGAATTTGAAGTTTGGAGATCGGATTTGCATTGTTGAGAAGTTTGGTGTTCATCGTGTTCATCGTGAAGTTGCAACAAGTTGGGAGTTTCGATCCATATCATTTTGGATCAAAGTTCGGAAAGTGTTCGTGTTAGCAGTGTGAAGTTTGAATTTTTAAAGATTTGTTTGAAGCTCAATCATGCCACCGAGACGAGTTCAATGTCATCGCAATGTTGATGCTTTGTATGGAAGAGAAGATGCTGAACAAATGGAGCAACGAATTAGTGATAAATTCAATGAGAAGTTTGATGAGGGAATTGGTCGATTAGAGAGAATGATGCTTGAAATGAATCAAAGTAGAAGAAGGGTTTCACCTGAATCAAGCCATGGGGGAAATAGAGTTTCACCACATTCAGATCGGGAGAGAAGAGAAGATCATGATCATAGAAATGTTGACGATCGTGATAGGAATGTTGATGATCGAAATCGGAGAGATGTGGATGATCGTGATCGGAGGAATGTAGATCGAAGGGATGTTGGTGGTAGAAATGGTGGTGGTAAAGATGTTGGTGGTCATGATCGACATCGATATGCATCAGATTTTGATGAGGAGTTTGATGGTGGTAGTGTTCATGGTCGAAATCGAAACCAAGGAAGAAATCATTCAGAGTATGATCACAAATGGGAGTTCGGAATGAAAATTGAAATTCCAGAGTTTAAGGGTGGTATGCAGGCTGAAGAATTTCTAGATTGGTTATCTAATGTTGAAGAGATCTTTGATTTCAAGGAGGTTCCGGAAGATCGTCGAGTGAAGTTGATTACTACTAGGTTGAGAGGAAGAGCTATGGCGTGGTGGCAGCAAACCAAACTTACACGAGAACGGATGGGAAAGTCGAAGATTGTTGCTTGGGAGAAAATGAAGAAGATGATGAAGGCTACATTCTTGCCTTACAATTATCAATCACTCATGTATCAGAGGTTGCAGAATCTGAGGCAAGGGACGAAGACTGTTAATGATTATGCTGATGAGTTTTATCAACTGATTGCTCGAAATGACATTATGGAGACGGAGGAACAATTGACTGCTAGGTTTGTTGGGGGGTTGAGGATCCAGATCCAGGATATGGTAAATATGTTTGACCCTAGATCTGTGGCTGAAGCGCACCAGAAGGCGTTGGCTTGGGAGAAGCAGGGAAGACGAGGAGGTGGTGTGTTTCAAAGTTCCAATACTCAAAGCAAGGGTGCTAGTGGGAGTTCCAATGTTTCTAAAGCTGTCAGTATACCAGTTGCGAAGGCGAAGGTCAACAATAGTTTCAAGTGTTATAATTTCCAGGAAGTGGGTCACAAGAGTAATGAATGCCCGAAACCGAAGAGGCGAGCTATGATTGCTGAAGTGGAAGGTGAGGATGTTGATGAAGGTTATTCTAGTCCAGTTGAGGAGGATGAACAGGATATCACGTCGGGAGATGAAGGATGTAATCTAATGTTGAGGAGATCATGTTTGACACCGAAGCAGGAAGAGAAGGCTAGTTGGTTGAGGAGTAATATCTTTCAGTCGACATGCACTATACTGGGGAAGGTGTGTAAATTTGTGATTGACGCGGGAAGTTGTGACAATATCATTTCTACCGAAGCTGTGAGAAAGCTGAAGATGAAGACGGAGAAGCATCCAAATCCTTACAAGTTAGCGTGGTTAAGGAAAGGAGGAGAGGTGAAGGTGGACAGGCGAGTTCGTGTTCCATTTTCTATTGGGAAGAAGTATAAAGATGAGATCTAGTGTGATGTGGTGGAGATGGATGTTTGTCACTTGCTTTTGGGAAGACCATGGCAGTATGACCGAGCAGTGCAGCATGATGGTCGAACCAATAGCTACAGCTTTATGTTTGAGGGTACTAAGATCATTTTAGTTCCGAAGAAGAGACAGCAAGGAGAGAGCAAGTCAGAAGCGATTGAGGAGCTGAAGACTTTGTTGACTTTGAAGGAGTTGGTTGAAGAAGTAGAGGAGAGTCCAGAGGTGTTCTTGTTGATTGGACAGGAAGCTACTGAATCTGTTGAAGTTCCAGAGGAAGTAAAGCCAGTGTTGGAAGAATTCAGAGATGTGTTTCCTGAAGAGTTGCCAAAGGAGTTACCACCGTTGAGAGATATTCAGCATCAGATTGATCTGGTGCCAGGGGCGGCATTACCTCACAGACCACATTACAGGATGAGTCCTAAGGAGTATGAGAAACTGAGAAGGCAGGTGGAGGAGTTGTTAGAACAAGGGCGTGTTCAGAAGAGCTTGAGTCCTTGTGCAGTGCCAGCCTTATTGGTACCGAAGAAGGATGGGACTTGGCGGATGTGTACGGACAGTCGGGCTCTAAACAAGATCACTATGAGATACAGGTTTCCTATGCCGAGGTTCGATGATTTGATTGATCAGTTGAGTGGGGCTGTTGTGTTCTCAAAGATTGACTTGAAGAGTGGATACCATCAGATTCATATTAGACCGGGTGATGAGTGGAAGACTGCTTTTAAAACTAGGGAATGTCTATACGAATGGCTGGTTATGCCGTTTGGCTTGTCAAATGCTCCTAGTACTTTTATGAGAGTGATGAACCAGATTTTCAGACCATTTATTGGGAAGTTCGTAGTAGTTTACTTTGACGATATTTTGATCTATAGTGGGAGTATGGAAGAGCATATCCAGCATTTGCGAGAAGTGCTGTTGATTCTACAACAGGAGCAATTCTATGCAGCAACGAAGAAGTGCGTGTTCATGACGCACAGTGTTTTGTTTCTGGGATATGTTCTGTCGAAGGAGGGTATTCAAGTGGATGAAAGCAAAGTAGAAGCTGTCAAGAGTTGGCCACAACCCAAGACAATTACTGAAGTGAGGAGTTTTCATGGGTTGGTATCTTTTTATCGAAGATTCATTCCACATTTTAGCAGTGTGATGACACCTGTAACCGATTGCATGAAAGGAAAGAAGTTCGTGTGGACGGAGGAAGCAGAGTTAGCTTTTGAGAAGATCAAGACACTTTTGACGATAGCACCCATTCTGGTACTGTCGGATTTTCAGATATTGTTCGAGTTACACACTGATGCTTCGAAGGTTGGGATTGGTGGAGTATTGAGTCAGAATGGAAGACCAGTTGCTTATTTCAGTGAGAAGTTGTCTGGAGCCAAGTTGAGATATAGCACTTATGACGTGGAGTTTTACGCAATTGTTCAAGCTGTGAAGCACTGGAGACATTATCTGTTTCAGAAGGAGTTTGTTCTTTATACGGATCATGAAGCTTTGAAACATTTGCAAGGGCAGGATAAAATTTCAGCTAGACACGCTTCATGGGTCGTGTATCTGCAGCAGTTTACTTTTGTTGTAAAGCACAAATCAGGGGTGACGAATCATGTAGCTGATGCCTTGAGCAGGAGGAATCATTTGTTGACGACGATGAAGGTTGAAGTGACGGGATTTGAACTATTGCCAGAGTTGTTTGAGGAAGATCCTTACTTTGCGAAGATTGTTGAGAAAGTCAAGGATGGGAGTACTGATGAGTTTGGGTTGGTAGATGGATTCTTATTCAAGGGGAATCGATTGTGCGTACCAGATTGCAGCTTGAGAATGAAAATTGTAAAAGAGTTGCATGAAGAAGGACATGTTGGTCGGGATCGCACATTGCAGTTGATTTCTTAGTCTTATTATTGGCCCTCGATAAAGCGGGAAGTTGAAAAGTTTGTTCGAAGATGTCATGTTTGTCAAGTTTCGAAAGGGACAGCTACAAATGCGGGTTTGTATATGCCTTTACCTGTTCCTACAAAACCGTGGGTTGATGTAAGCATGGATTTTGTGTTGGGCTTGCCGAGGACTCAACGGGGAAATGACTCTATATATGTTGTGGTGGACCGTTTCCCGAAGATGGTACATTTTGTTGCTTGTAAGAAGACGGCAGATGCAGTCCATGTAGCACAGTTGTTCTTTAGAGAGATCTATCGCTTGCATGGTTTACCAGAATCTATAGAGTCGGACAGGGATACCAGATTTCTGAGTCATTTTTGGCTGAGTTTGTGGAAGATGGTGGGAACGAAGCTGAAATTCAGTAGTGCTTATCATCCACATACTGAAGTTGTGAACAGATCCCTGGGAAATCTGTTGCGGTGTCTTGTGAAGGATAATATGAAGAGTTGGGATGTGAAGTTATGTCAAGCGGAGTTTGCTCATAATCATGCTATCAACCGTAGTATGGGTTTCAGTCCATTTCAGATTGTATATTCAAGCTTGCCAAAGGGGCCGTTGGATTTAACAATAGTGCCACAACCGAACGGGGCAGTTAAATGGGCTAGTGATTTTGTGAATGAATTGCAAGAGTGTCACAAGGTTGTGCAGGAACGATTGCTTAAGGTGAATGAGAAATATAAGCAATCCGCAGATATTAAACGACGACATGTTGACTTCAAAGAAGGAGATTTTGTATATGCAGTTTTGACCAAGGATCGATTTCCTGTTGGTACTTACAGCAAACTAGCTGCTAGGAAGATTGGTCCTTTGGAAATCATAAAGAAAATTAATGAGAATGCTTATCAGTTGAGATTGCCGGATCATATCCATACTGCTGACGTTTTCAACGTCAAACACTTGATTCCATATCATGAGAATAAGCATATCAGAGAAGAGGAAAATGTGAATTCGGGGACGAATTCTTTTCAACCAGGGGAGGATGATGTAGCCCATACCTTATGTCGCCTCCAGCGCCTCCAGCCTAAGTCGCGTACGAGCATCACGAGCAAAACCCTAGATCGCTCCAGTCTAGGTCACGGCGAAACCCTAAGTCGTGGGTCGCTCATCCCCTTAGGTTGCGCGCGCGAAGCTCCAGAAGGTCGCGATTCTTTCCAGCCTAGGTCGCGAGAAGCTCCAGATGCCTTAGGTCGTTGATTGTTTCCAGCCTAGGTCGCGAGCACTTCGAAGTCGTAAGTCGTTGGTGATAAGTCGTTGGTGATAGGTCGCTGAAGTCTCCTATGTCGTGAAGATCCTTAGATCGCTGAAGTTAGGTCGCAAAGTGTTATCTCGTTTCTTCCTTAGGTCGCTCAGACTTTAAGTCGCGAAGATTTTTAGGTCGCTGCCTGGGTATTGTTAAGTCGTTTGTTAAGTCATTGTTTGTTCTTAAGTCGCTTGTTTTGAAAGTCATTTGTTTGTAATTCTGTTAAGTCATATGTTGTGTTGTAAGCCTATAAATAGGCGGGTTGTGTCATTTGTAAACGGTTGTTGAATTTTGAATAAAATTTTGTTGAGAGCTTTGTGCCTCCATTAAAATTGGTAGTTGAGTGTTATCTCCTATCTCCACCTTCGGCATTCGGGTGCGCTCGAATCAACGATTGTTGAAGCCAATTCACGGAATCAAGTGCGCTTGATCAACGTTCGAAGAATTGTAGATCTTCTCTCACGGCATCGTGCGCGATCAACGTGTCGAAGATTGCTAGAATCCGGTATCTTCGTGATCAACGGATTTGGGCATTTGGGTATTCTTAAATTCACCGATTTATCATCGATTCACCGATTATTTCCGCTAATCGTGTGAGATCCTGGACGGATTCGATTTACATCGTCGAATTCGCTTCCTTGGCTGCATCAGTTTGTTAAAAATTATATAAGTTTTGCTCATCTCTTTGTTTTCATGATGATGAATTCATCACTTGGCACTTTGGTTTCCTCTTTGACCATTTCTATTTCCATTTCTTTAACATTCTCCGTTTCTATTTCGTCGGTTTTTTGCTCGTACATCAAATTTCCTCTAGGCTCTTGAATTTTAACTTCTTCATTGTCATCTCCTTTACTTTCGTACTTTTCATCATCGTCATCTTCGCTTACTTTATTTTCTTCATCTTCTTCCTTTTCATCCTCTACGCGTTTTTCTTCTTCTTTCAATTTTTCATCCTCAAATTTCAGCAATTTTTCTGCATATTTCTCTTTCTCTCTATTCGTCTTTTCCTCTTTCACATCAATCAGATTGTCTTCTTCTGTTATTTTTGTATCAATTTTCCATATACTTCTTCCAATAAATTCCATCACTCTTTTACGGAACTTTCTTCAAGAATATGATCATACGCTATTTCATCGACGTTTTCATTATCACAACACGAGCACGATGATCATTCCATCGTAATTTCAAAAACACTTTCTTGTCAATTTGCGGCATGCTCTTCAAATTATTCGACTATTCATAACCATTTTTGACAATTTCACATAATCCTTTACGTTTCACCTCTACTTTGGATTCATCTCCAAATGCCCCCTTGCTCTTCATAGATTCATCAAACTGACGCAGCGGATAATTCAAAACGATCTTCAATCGACGTAAATAGCAATCTGTGGATTGATGGATACTGAAATGCTCGAATTCGTTGATCCGAAGATACCGAACTCTAGCTATCTCTGACTCGTTGATCCGAAGATACCGGGAAAGAGATCTACGATTCTTCGACGTTGATCTTGCGCACAAGATACCGTGAATCGGCTTCAACAAACGATGATCCGAGCGCACTCGAATGACGTTAGTGGAGATAGGAGATACACTCGACTACCAATTGAAATTGAAAGCACAAAGCTAACAAAAGAGAATTTTATTCAATATTCAACAACCTTTACAAATGGCACCACCGGCCTATTTATAGTATTTTACAATTCACACAAAAGGAAAAAACAACAAAATTACATCTCCTAGGTCGGTTCCGACTTAAAAAAAAATACTCACGCGACTTATAATTAAGTCGTACGCGACTTATTAAATCATCACCGACTTAAAGCTAAGATCGTTCGCGACCTTCCTCCTTGTTTCTTCATTCGCGACTTAGATGAAATCGACGAAGGTCGTTCGCGAGCTAGTGGAAGTCGACAGCGACATAGGGTTAGATCGGAGAAATGAGTTAGGTCGGAAGAGACTTTACATCGCCTCAGGCTTGGGTCGGAAATACGATAACTCGTTCGCGAGTTAGGGCAAGGTCAGGGAGTTGGTAAGTCGGAGTGGGCGCTGAGTCGTAGGTCGGTGAAGAATTAGGTCGTCTACGACCTTGGGTAGGTCGGCAATTGGATTGGTAGGTCGGCAATTGGATCGGTAGGTCGGCAATGGAATCGACTGGTAGGTCGGTGAAGAATTAGGTCGTCTACGACCTTGGGTAGGTCGGCAATTGGATTGGTAGGTCGGTCGTGACTTAGGTCGGCCGCGACTTAAGGTACATGCTTCATCATCCTCCCCTTGTTGGAAGGAATTCGTCCTCGAATTCACACCCTTGTCACCTTCGACAAATTCCTCTCCATAATATGGAACCAAATGTTTAACGTTGAAAACGTCTGCAGTGTGAATATGATCTGGCAACTTTAACTGATAAGCATTGTCATTGATTTTCTTCAAGATTTCTACTGGTCCAATCTTTCGAGCTTTCAATTTGTTGTAGGCTCCAACCGGAAAACGATCTTTCGTCAAAACCGCGTAAACAAAATCTCCTTCTCTGAAGACTACACTTCTTCGTTTCTTATCCGCCATTTGTTTATATTTCTCGTTTTCCTTTTCCAATCGTTCCTGAACGATTCTATGGCAGTCTTTCAACCCATCAACAAAATCAACAGCCCGTTTAACTGTTCCCTTCAAATGTGGCACTATTGCTAAATCCAACGGTCCACTGGGTAAATTGGAATATACAATCTGAAATGGACTGTAACCAGTGCTTCGGTTAACAGCATGATTATGAGCAAACTCTGCCTGACACAACTTTAAATCCCAACTCTTCAAATTGTCCTGCACAAGACATCGCAACAAATTTCCCAACGATCTATTCACAACTTCAGTTTGTCCATCCGTCTGAGGATGATATGCACTACTAAATTTCAACTTCGTTCCCACCATCTTCCATAGACTCAACCAAAAGTGACTTAGAAATCGAGTATCTCGGTCAGATTCAATAGATTCGGGTAAACCATGTAAACGATATATTTCTTTAAAGAATAACTGTGCCACTCGAACTGCATCCGCTGTCTTCTTACAGGCTATAAAATGTGCCATCTTCGAAAACCGGTCCACCACAACAAATATAGAATCATTTCCCCTCTGCGTTCTCGGCAAACCCAACACGAAATCCATGCTGATATCAACCCATGGTTTGGTAGGCACAGGTAACGGCATATATAACCCGGCATTCGTCGCTGTTCCTTTCGAAACCTGACAAATATGACACCTCTCCACAAATCTTTCTACCTCTTTCCTCATTGACGGCCAAAAATAAGATTGAGAAATTAACTGCAAAGTACGATCTCTACCCACATAGCCTTCTTCATGTAATTCTTTAACAATCTTCATTCTCAAGCTACAGTCTGGGATGCACAAACGATTTCCTTTAAACAGAAAACCATCCACCAACACAAATTCATCAGTGCTTCCTTCCTTTACTTTTTCAACAAATTTCACAAAGTAAGGATCTTCTTTAATCAATTCTGGCAATAATTCAAAACCTGTCACTTCAACTTTCATTGTCGTCAACAGATGACTCCTCCTGCTCAAAGCATCAGCCACACGATTGGTTACCCCTGACTTGTGCTTAACGACAAAAGTAAACTGGTGCAAATAAGCAATCCACGATGCATGTCTTGCTGAAATCTTGTCTTGTCCTTGTAAATGTTTCAACGCCTCGTGATCAGTGTATAAAACAAATTCTTTCTGGAATAAGTAATGTCGCCAGTGCTTCACCGCTTGAACAACAGCATAAAATTCCACATCATAGGTACTGTATCTCATCTTTGCTCCTGACAACTTCTCACTGAAATATGCAATAGGACGCCCATTCTGACTCAACACCCCTCCAATTCCAACCTTTGACGCATCAGTATGCAGTTCAAACAATAACTGAAAATCTGGTAATACAAGAATTGGTGCAGATGTCAGCAACTTCTTGATCTTCCCAAAGGCAATCCCAGCTTCCTCCGTCCAAGAAAATTGTTTCCCCTTCATGCAATCAGTCACCGGTGCCATCACGCTACTGAAGTGTGGAATGAATCTTCGGTAGAATGACGCTAGCCCATGAAAACTTCTCACTTCTGTAATTGTCTTCGGCTGTGGCCAATTCCTGACTGCTTCAACTTTATTCTGATCTACCTGGATGCCCTTCTCCGAAACAATATACCCCAAGAACAAAACACTATGCGTCATGAACACGCATTTCTTTGTCGCAACATAAAATTGTTCCTTTCGTAGAATAATTAACACTTCCTTCAGATGTTGAACATGCTCTTCCAGATTCCTACTATAAATCAAGATATCGTCAAAGTACACCACCACAAATTTCCCAATGAAAGGCCTAAAAATTTGATTCATCACTCGCATGAACGTACCCGGTGCATTCGAAAGACCGAACGGCATCACCAGCCATTCATACAACCCCTCTCTCGTTTTGAAGGCTGTATTCCATTCGTCTCCAGGTCTAATCCGAATTTGATGATATCCGCTTTTCAAATCAATTTTCGAAAAGATAGTAGCCCCACTCAACTGATCCAGCAAGTCATCCAACCTTGGCATTGGAAATCTGTATCGTACAGTGATTTTATTCAATGCTCGACTGTCCGTGCACATCCTCCATGTCCCATCCTTTTTGGGTACCAATAAAGCTGGTACAGCACAAGGACTCAGACTCTCCTGCACACGCCCCTGTTCAAGCAATTCCTCTACCTGTCTCCTCAATTCTTCATGCTTCTTCGGACTCATTCGATAATGCGGTCTATGTGGCAAAACTGCTCCCGGAACAAGATCAATTTGATGTTGAATGTCTCTCAGCGGCGGTAACTCTTTAGGCAACTCGTTTGGAAATACATCCTCAAATTCTTTCAATACTGACTTTGCTTCTTCTGGAATTTCAACCTCTTCCCTGCTCTCACGCCCAATCAACAAGAACACTTCCGGTTCCTCCTCGACCTCCTTAACAAACTCCTTTAAAGATAACAACGTTTTCAGTTCTTCAATCTCCTCCAGTTTGTTTTCTTTCTGTTGGCGTTTCTTCGGAACCAGAGTAATCTTTGTACCTTCGAACATGAAACTGTAACTGTTGGTCCGTCCGTCATGCTGCACAGCTCGATCATACTACCACGGTCTTCCCAACAAATGACAAACGTCCATATCTACGACATCACACCAGATTTCATCTTTGTACTTCTTCCCAATTGAAAACTTCACACAAGCTCTACGTCCAACTTTCACTTCACCACCCTTCCTCAACCAAGCTAACTTGTACGGTTTAGGATGTTTCTCGGTTTTCAACTCCAACTTCTTCACCGCTTCTGTAGAGATAATATTATCACAACTTCCAGCATCAATAACAAATTTACAAACTCTTCCCAGAATAGTGCATGTAGATTGAAAGATATTGTTCCTCAACCAACTACTTTCCTCCTCTTGCTTCGGTGTTAAACAACTTCTCCTCATCATCAATGCATACCCGTCATCTCCCGACAGTAAGTCTTCTTCCTCAACTGGTAAAGAATTAGAGCATTCAGCTTCTTCATCCTCATCCTCAACCTCAGCAATCATTGCTCTCTTCTTTGGCTTTGGACACTCATTGCTTTTATGACCCAACTCCTGACAGTTGTAACATTTGAAACCGTTGTTAACCTTTGCCTTCTCAACCTCCTTCACCACTGGTTTACTGATAGGTTTAGACACATTAGAACTTCCACCAACACCCTTCACTTGATTATTGGAATTCGTAAACACACCACCTCCTCGTCGTCCATGCTTCTCCCAAGCCAACGCTTTCTGATGTGCTTCCGCCATAGATCTTGGATCGAACATATTTACCATATCCTGGATCTGCATTCTCAATCCCCCAATGAATCTAGATGTCAGTTGTTCTTCCGTTTCCATGATATCATTCCTTGCAATAAGCTGATAAAACTCATCTGCGTAATCATTAACAGTCTTTGTGCCCTGCCTCAAGTTCTGCAAACGTTGATACATCAGAGATTGATAATTGTAAGGTAAGAACGTTGCTTTCATCAATTTCTTCATCTTCTCCCAAGATTCAACTTTTGACTTCCCCATTCGTTCACGTGTAAGTTTAGTTTGCTGCCACCATGCCAAAGCTCTACCCCTCAATCTTGTAGCAACCAACTTCACTCTACGACGTTCTGGAACTTCTTTGAAATCAAAAATTTCTTCAACATTAGCCATCCAATCCAAAAACTCTTCGGCTTGCATACCACCTTTGAATTCAGAAATTTCAGTTTTCATTCCCGATTCCCACTTGTGATCGTACTCCGATTGATTCCTTCCTCGTCCACGTCCTCGTCCATGAACACTACCACCATCATACTCTTCTTCACCATCCGATGTATATCGATGTCGATCCTGACCACCAACATCTCTACCACCACCATTCCTTCCACCAACATTCCTACGTTCCACATTCCTCCGATCTCGATCAGTCACATTTCTATCACGACCTCGATCATCAACATTTCTATCACAATCTCGATCCACGCTTCTATGATCACTATCAACACTTCTCTCCCGATTAGAATGTGGTGAAACTCTACTTCTTCCATGGCTCGATTCAGGTGATACTCTTCTCTGATTTTGACTCATCTCCAACATCATCCTCTCTAATCGACCAATCCCTTCCGTAAGCTTCTCATTGAAATTCTCGTTAATTCTTTGCTCCATCTCATCGGCTTCTTCTCTTCCGTACAAAGCATTAATATTGCGATGACGTTGAACTCGTCTTGGCGGCATGATTGAATACTTCCCAAACACTTCAACAAATTCACACTTCAAGTTTCAAACACCTTTCGAACTTTGATCCAAAATGAAATGGATCGAAACTCCAACTTTGTTGCAAAAATATGATGAACACGATGAACACAACTTCAACACTTCAAATTCTCGGCTCCAAGACTCGGTTTAGCTATGATTGGCTAAAACAAGCTCTGATACCAAACTGACGCAGCGGATAATTCAAAACGATCTTCAATCGACGTAAATAGCAATCTGTGGATTGATGGATACTGAAATGCTCGAATTCGTTGATCCGAAGATACCGAACTCTAGCTATCTCTGACTCGTTGATCCGAAGATACCGGGAAAGAGATCTACGATTCTTCGACGTTGATCTTGCGCACAAGATACCGTGAATCGGCTTCAACAAACGATGATCCGAGCGCACTCGAATGACGTTAGTGGAGATAGGAGATACACTCGACTACCAATTGAAATTGAAAGCACAAAGCTAACAAAAGAGAATTTTATTCAATATTCAACAACCTTTACAAATGGCACCACCGGCCTATTTATAGTATTTTACAATTCACACAAAAGGAAAAAACAACAAAATTACATCTCCTAGGTCGGTTCCGACTTAAAAAAAATACTCACGCGACTTATAATTAAGTCGTACGCGACTTATTAAATCATCACCGACTTAAAGCTAAGATCGTTCGCGACCTTCCTCCTTGTTTCTTCATTCGCGACTTAGATGAAATCGACGAAGGTCGTTCGCGAGCTAGTGGAAGTCGACAGCGACATAGGGTTAGATCGGAGAAATGAGTTAGGTCGGAAGAGACTTTACATCGCCTCAGGCTTGGGTCGGAAATACGATAACTCGTTCGCGAGTTAGGGCAAGGTCGGGGAGTTGGTAAGTCGGAGTGGGCGCTGAGTCGTAGGTCGGTGAAGAATTAGGTCGTCTACGACCTTGGGTAGGTCGGCAATTGGATTGGTAGGTCGGCAATTGGATCGGTAGGTCGGCAATGGAATCGACTGGTAGGTCGGTGAAGAATTAGGTCGTCTACGACCTTGGGTAGGTCGGCAATTGGATTGGTAGGTCGGTCGTGACTTAGGTCGGCCGCGACTTAAGGTACATGCTTCATCACAAACTCTACGAATATGCTTCTTCTTCCGCACATATGGTTGCTTGCAGCGCTATTTATGTACCATTGATTATCATCATCTCTTTCATTTTTCTTATAAGCCAACAGTAATGTACCATCTTTTTGACTTCTTTCTTCAACGTAATTGGCCTTTTCTTCGAAGATATTATATGTACCCGCATTTTGGCAATATTTTCATAGGTCATACATGAATGAGTAAGCTGTAGTATTTTATAATCTAGGGTACCTGAAAATGAATGGGCCATAGGTAGTGATATCAAGTATCAACATGAATCGATAGCTGCATTAACACCAGCATGTAGGCGCTGCAAACTTGCTATTGAGTCTAAAAGCACAGATCCATAGTGTACTTAGCGCTTTAAAAACTAGATCCAAAAGTGGAGTTACCTTCACAAATAAAGCTTTTTTGTATTAAAAAAGAAGACTATGAAGTCCATGAAGACGTTTCAATCATCAAGAAGCACCAAAGCGCACTCATCGTAAATTTCAATACTTTAAACTATACTTTGGTGTAAGGTAATGGATTATGCAGCAGAACTATGAGCTGATGAGATGACCGTAGAAGATCGGAGAGGTTTCCCAAGAAGTTTTATAAGAATATATGTAATACTAAATTATGATAGCAAAACAAGCCTTCCATACATTAAGATCATAATGCGACTTGAATCCCATCATCGAATGCTGCAATAAATTTGATGCATATGTAAGAGAACAAGCACACAAAACTTGAAAAAAAAAAAGTCTCTATTTACAGCAAAAACATAACAGCAGAAGCTCCAGTTGTGGATATAGCAAAGGCCGATCTTAAGGGACACAGGGATATTTGTCTGACACCTGCAAGTAAGAGTTTGACCCAACCCGCTCCATTGATAAATAAATATAAGTTCAAATGATCGAGTAGATTCGTGATTAGATTACCTAAGCGGTGCACTTTTGTGCCAATACAATGCACCGTATTTATGTTCCCAATTGACCAAATGTTATGTTAATATGATATTCCCACCTACCCAAACAAGTCAAGTTCTCACTGGTGTTATAAGAGCTGCCACCTACCACTTCTACTATTATTGTCTTTCTTCAGAAAATTAAAAAAGAAGTCATTTAAGGTCAGAGACTCACAAGCCACCTGTGTGTTTGACTTGGTCAGAACAACAACTTGAAACTGTAATAGTTTATCGTGACTTTCCAATGAGAGATTAGTTCCATGGACATGTGCAATCGAAATTAAGAAAAAAATTCTACTAGTCAATCTCCGAAATGCTTGCTCAAAACTAGAGCATAACAGATGGAAACGATAGGTTTCTTTGAGAAAACAGCAAACAATAATGCATGTGAACATTGCTTCAAATTTCAGGCGCCCCATGTCTTCACATTCAAGTTGAACTATCACATAATACTCAATAAAATTTAGATTCTAGGCTAACCGCCCTTGCCTTATTTTATGTCTTAGTAGCATATTAATGATCCATACTAGTGTATGAGAATATCAACATCATCGGCAATGAGATAAACTTTTAAATAGTTATCTGTGTACCTCAGTGAGTGGTTAGAGTCATATGCGGGAATGTAATAGAGGGTTAATTAATATGTAAGTTAAATATATCTTGATTAGGTTTTCAGAATTTAATTAGTGACATATAGTGTACATCAATCAATATTGATTGCTTCTATATGTTAATTACGTGGTCCAAATTAAGATGGTTCTATGAAAATTCAGTTCTTATTCCTCGACACTAATCACCTGATTATTTTTATTTTATTTTCAGTAATATTTAGAATTATTGGACTGTGATGAGAAGATTGTATATATTGGCAAGTACACATGTTGATAATTAGTTGGAAGTAGCATAGCCAATGAAGCAACATTAGATAGATTGTTAGGTAACGAAATCCAGCTCAACAAATTTCCTCTTTTCCTGGCACCTACCTCTTTATATCAATTATTCATCATGTTCGGTCAATGCCATTTCCTCTCCTTCTCTTTCTCTCTTTTTCCTCCATATAAATGAGTTTGAGTTCTATACTTTGTTAACAAAAACAGTTGGTTTTCCCCCCATATCTCACCATTCATTCATAAATTAATTATTATCAAAATCTGCAATCATTTCAAGTGAAAACACGCTATGTTTATTTGAATATATTATACATCCTAGGCTAACCAAAGTTTCACATATACAATATATACTCGTACATATATAGATATATGAAAAAATGGGAAGATCCCCGTGCTGCGAAAAAGGGCATAGAAACAAAGGAGCATGGACAAAGGATGAAGATGAAAAACTCATCTCTTACATACAAGCTCATGGTGAAGGTTGCTGGAGATCTCTTCCTAAAGCTGCTGGTATTTATTCATCTGCTTTGTTTTATTACTTCTTTGTCATGATCATCTTTTTAATTAATTATCTTCTTTTCGTATTAATTGCATTTACAGGACTTCTTCGATGCGGAAAGAGCTGTCGATTGCGCTGGATAAATTACCTTCGTCCTGATATCAAACGAGGTAATTTTACAGAGGAAGAAGATGAGCTAATTATCAAGCTTCATAGCTTGCTAGGAAACAAGTATGTAGTTCTTGCTTCCTATTATTTTTCTTTTTTTCTTCTTCTGTTTTTTATTTCTTTTTTTTATAATAACTAACAAGTATCAAAGCATTGAAATTATGTTGCACTGTGCAGATGGTCACTGATAGCAAGCAAATTAGCAGGGAGAACAGACAATGAAATAAAGAACTACTGGAACACACACATCAAACGCAAGCTTCTAAATCGTGGCATTGATCCTCAAAACCATCGACCTCTGAATTTAAACTGTGTTCGTGACTACACAAATACAAGTGCATCTTCTATGACATTGGTCTCAAGCAATAAACAAAACATAGAAGAATCAGACGAAAATAGCTCAAGTGGTCGGATAGACTTGGATGATAGAGAGAGAACTATGAGGTGTCCAGATTTGAATCTGGATCTTAGTATTAGCCTTCCTTCTTCCAGTTTGCCTATACAAGAAGCAAGTAGCAGTAGCGTTTGTTTGTGTTGTAATTTACAAGTTGGTAGTAGTAGCGGTGACAAATGTTGCAACGTATGTGGTCAAGTCAAGAGTTGTACAATCAAACTTAGATCATAGCATGCATGTATTTCGTTTTTATGTGGCAAATTAACTGTAGATGCGTACTTGAGGTCAGAATAAAGAAGCACGAAACAATGTTAAATTTTCATTTGAACTCAACAAGGAAAGATTGTTTTTACCTTCTTGTTGCAGTTAAACACTTATAAAAGATTGTTTTACACGTGCAAAGCAAATGTCTTTAAAATAGTTAGAGAACTCAAAATGGACATCTCAAGCAGTCATTTGGACTAGACACGCAAAAATGGATGAAGTCTTGATTATCAACTAACTTTTGAGAAACCAATAAGAAGCTTGTAATGTTAGAGCATAACTTGTTAGGTAAAGAACAAGGAAAATTGTGATGCCGCTATTTGGGATGCTCTAATAGTTAAGCTCTTGTAAATGATTTGGAAGGTAGATGGCCAAACAAAAACCTAATAAATACTAACGAGTTGGTTAAGATAAAAGGTAGTGATGTAGGGGACAAGAGTTAGATTTAGGTAGAAAACCAATAATTATGGAGCATTTAGTTTGAGTTTGGTAAGGACATGACATAACATAGAGGTTGGTAGGGGATGGAACACTCTTGGTAATATAGATCTATGTATGGTTAAAACTAAAATATATACATGACCTAATATATATTCCTCTGCCTTCCACATCGTATTCAGTAAACAAAGAGATAATGACTCCTTTTATTTATAGAATGGATGCTTCAGTTTTTATCTTTTATTTAAATGTGAAGACATCATTAAATCTAGTCTTCTTAATTCTGCTCAGGTGGAATATCATAGTACGAGTTCATTTATTATATGATCTCAATACCTGCCCAATAACCTTACCAGTTAATTAGTGTAGTAAATAATTACCAAATGCATGAAGAATAAGTTCAATGAAAATTGGTCATTTCAAAGGATGATTTTGCTTAACAAGCTCCTAATACAAATGTAATAAATTCAGTGTCATTCTACGTTTCATCCGAGCAAATTGGAGAAGGATATGATCACTATCACCATCAAACGGGGCATAACAATAGACTTTTGTGACAAGACAAATATCTCGATCTTATGTCAAATTAGCATTTCTACATGCATCTTAAATAGTTCTTCCTCTTACTCATCTGTATCTTAACTAAAAAAAAAATACAAGTTCTTCATTTAATCAACATACAACTTATTGATTCAATCTTCTTTTTTATTTTTTATTTTTTATTTTTTTTTTCTCATTTTTGTTTTTCAAGAATAAGTCAGATTAAAATGAATTTCAACGTTTTTAGCGAACAAGTAATCAAGCAAATTTGAGGTGCGTATTAGTTTCCTTTTACCTTTTCAATTGGAAAAAAATACAACAAATATTTATTTTTCTAGAAGTATGGATGTCATATTGCTTTTAGTAATCAGAAATAATGAATTACCCGACAAATCAGCCAACCTTTCCTGTCTTATTAATAGCACTGTTTGCTTTTCAGATGAAAATCATTATGGAATGCTGATGTTGAAAGTGTGGCTGTGAAAGCATTTCCATCCCCAACATCAATTCATCTCCAACCAACCCCAGGCACCCCAACACCAAAAGCCACACAGCCCCAACGGGAGCAAAAGAATATGTTCTTAGCCGGCTAAGACATATCACATGGATTGTAATTTCCAGTCTTTGGATTGCAATCCACGTGATGTAAATGATTGCAATCCTAGACGTTAACATAAACGGCTTTTAAAAAGCCGGCTATGTTAACATATAATAGCTGGCTAGTGTATTTCAGAAGTCACACAACACTTCTTCTTCCTCCTCCCCATTCTTGTCTCATCCAAGCCTTAAAAAAGGAGGAAAAAAGAAAAGAAAAGGAAAAAAAAGAAATTCAAAGAAAAATAAATATTAGAAGAGTGTGGAATCGTATCCGCGGCAGCGACATCGGCAGTGGTGGACATGCTCCGAGGGATGAAGAAAACGCCCCCGTCGAAGAAGACATCAACGTCCAAGCTACCGATACAAGAGGTCGGCGATCTCATCGATCGGATGAAAGCACCGTAGCTAGGCGAAGACGCTTAGCGAGATATACACGAGATGCGGTTTTGGATCCCCATATTGGTCAAAATTTGGGATCCGATAAGAATTTAATCAATTTTTGTATACTTCATAACAACGAAGTACACATCAGCACGATCGTCGAAGATTCTGTAAGATATCTACTTTAAAAAATTTCATTCAGTTCTATAAAATTTTAGAATATAAATTGAATATGCGACCTATTTAAAATTATGTTTGTCGTGATCGCATCCGTGGTTCTTGGCCTAGTGTAATTCATCTTTACAAATCAATTCGAGCAATTGATGCTGACGACATTATTCACACTTTTTTTCGGAATATAGGATTTGATGATTTCTTGAGTATGTATTTACTTAACTACTCCTCATTTATTTAAAAGTTTTTTAGTACTTCCAATAACTGTAAATTGCTTTAATAGGTATTGAAAATATTTTATATTCGGATGTTCAGTTGTGTGGTGCTTTAGTCGCATGTTGGTGGAAGACCGCTCATACATTTTACTTTAGTTTTGGAGAGTTAGGTTTGACCCCCTTAGACTTTACTGTGCTTACCGGTATAGGCATCGGACGAAAGGAGACCTTACCATATGACGAGCACTACCAACACCTTGACAGTTTAGCTAGTGCACTACCACATCTTAACTTACAAGATGGACTGTCGTCCAGACTTCAGATTAGAACCAGTTACGGTAGCCGCGAAATCACCGAATTGATGGATGATTATAGCGAAGAAAACAATTTGAAGATTTCTCGACTGTTTATTCTTTTCATAATGGGAAATATTTTCTTTTAAAATCCATCGAACACGTTGCCGGCTGGACATGTTGCAGCTGTCGCGGAATTGTCGTTTGGTAATCCAATTAGATATGATTAAGGGACTCACATATAAGCATATTTGTATTGCTCTTTTGATCATCAATGTGTTGTTAGGTCCAGATCCACGTCGATTATAGGTCTTTGGGAGATTGTACAATATTGGTACTATGAATACTTTCTTAATTTGATTTACCCGACGTTAATTAGACTCCACACTACCTCCATTCTTACTCCGAGTTAGAGCTTGGGCTCATGAGAAATGCAGAATAGTGTAAGGAGGCGATGCACGTCATATATTTATTGTGTCCCGAAATCAGATTGAGTTACAGATTACACGAGAGAGTATTATATGGCATCCGTATGAAGGTTCTCCCTTTATGATCGACGAGAATGTATAGCATGCTGACTTTCTATCTGTTAGACGTTTTCTATTGGTATCATCCCCCCACGGAAGGATGTTATTGGTTCCTTGGTGAACGTAGTTGGATACAGACCTTGGACGGTGATTTTATTCCTGACAATCCATACCCAGATACACCTTTTTTGAAGGTGTATCACACTGCAGCCTTACAGTATTATGCAAATGAGTGGTGACCGGCTAATTACTTCATCGTCGCTAATTTAGATTATGTATCTTGTTGGCATCGGTTTTACACTTCAATGCACATGGCCAGTTTTGTTCAGGTTGGAGGTATTAATTTGGTAGGACCTTTAGGCATCAGGAGTGGTCTTGTCCCCTTGGTTTTACAGGATCTTACATAGGGCATTCAGGTATATCCTGCTCCACAGCCACCCTAGACAAGAGATTATGTTTGGACAGTCGATATACCTACATCGTCGGATGGTGACATATATGTTGATATTCCTCAACCTGAGATTTCGCGTATCCAAATCCAACTAAGTTTTCATATGAGGGTTTGTTTCAAATGCAGATGGGACTACGCCAAGTTATGTACGTCGAGCATCGACGTAGCATAGACGAGTATGAGAGGCAGTTTGCAGAGATGATTGCTCATATTAACGTGCTTACTGTTGCTAATGAACAATGATATCATCCTAGAACTAGAGTTGATGATGATGATGGTG
The DNA here is from genome assembly GCA_030737815.1 of Allium fistulosum. NCBI lineage: Eukaryota > Viridiplantae > Streptophyta > Magnoliopsida > Asparagales > Amaryllidaceae > Allium > Allium fistulosum. The sequence goes on along the minus strand of CM060901.1, from coordinate 533,584,177 downwards.
ATAATGATGATGTATATGGTCTTGGGGATGACGATGATCACTTTGATGTGTTTTAGATCATGTTTTCTTCACATATCAGTGTTTGTATTTGGTTGTCATATGATAGTTTTATGTATCTACTATCAGTGTTTGTGTTATTAGTGCCTTCATTTACCATTTTATATATGTATGTGTATTTTTATGCATCCATTATTAGTGTTTGTATTTGGATCTCATTTGGTAGTTTTTAAGTATTTGTATTTCATATCTCATATCAGTGTTTGTATTCCGTATATCATACTAGTGTTTGTATTTCATATCTCATGTCAATATCTGTATCCTATATCTCATATCGATGTTTGTATTTGGATCTCATTTGAACGTTGTTAAATATTTGTATTTCATATCTATTATCAGTTTTGGTATTTCGATCTCATTTGATAGTTGTGGAAGTGTTTGTATTTCATATCTCATTTCAGTGTTTGTATTTCATTTTGTGAAGAAACAAGCACACTTATGTTTTCTTCTGCATAAGTTTGCGGATGTTTTCCACGTGGTCGTTCAGATGGCACTTGATTCATGTAACGTGGATCATGAACTTACTATTTAAATGAAAGTTTTATATTTAAAGTTCACAACATCTTCAATGGCAAATGAAATTTGGACTCCATAAGATTATTTGGTATACTAATTAAAGCTTACATAGAAGCCAACCGTAGACAAATGGAAGAGGAGTTGAATCAAGAAGCATCTAATAATCATCCTGATTGTAGATTAATTCGAAGGATTCTGGAAACTCAGAATACTTTTGTCACTTTTACTAGAGCTTATCGAAGATACATAAACATTATAAATACAATGGAGGAAGAAGACCTAATTTAGTTAACACGATCTACGTTTGATTCACGATATTTGTGGAAGTATCATACTAATTTTGTTGGACATGTTGTATATGATCTTTAGTTAGCTATGTCAGACAATTTAAATGATATTTGGGTTAGCTAAGTTAAGTAAGTTATTTTGCTTCAGTAAGTTCTATGTACTTTTGAATTTCGGTTAAGTTAATCACCTTCAGTAAGTTCTATGTACTTTCGAAGAGCAAATTAAGTAAGTTAAGTCTGTGTTTTTCAAATTCAAGTACGCACTTAAGATAAGAAACTGACAATTACTTAAGTTAAGTTTTTGGGTTAACTAGGTTAGACAATTTGAATGACATTTACGTTAGTTAAGTAAGTTATCATCGTTAGTAAATTCTATGTACTTTCGAGTTCAAGTTATGTAACTTAATTCCGTGTTAAACCTAAGTTAAGTCTATGTTTTAGGATTTAAGTTTGTACTTAAGGTAATAAACTCACAAACATTTAATTAAACCATTACAAACTTACTTACCATTACAAACATTACAAACATTGAACTTAATTAAACCATTACAAACATTACAAACATTGAACTTAATTAAACCATTAGAAACAAGAGAACAACATAGATCGAAAATAAACACACTAACTTATTAAGAAAACTATCATCGACCACCTGATAATTTAATTGAACTAGTATCCTCTGAAGCATTCCAATTTATTCTTCAAGTTCAGTACCATACACAACTGCTCTATGAGGTAAAGGATCATCAAGCCATTGCCAAAATTCACAAATTTCCGGAAAATTGCGAATTCTATAGTGACGTCGACCTATATCAGTTCCATTTTTAATAACAAAATACAGAATAATAACTCCACAGTTACAATATATTGCTCTAGAGTTAGCCTATTGATCTTCTTAAGGTACCTGGTAACGTGTTTCATGCCTTCTTTTCCTTCTCCCATTATGGTTACCCCACTCTACTCTTTATCTTCTTCCATCCTTTAACATTCCATGCTCTTACAAATCTCTCTCATTCTCCCTTACATCCTCATAGTGTCTTTCCTCCATTTGAGCATACCACTCGGTTAGTGGTTAGGGGTAAGACGTATTCTGTTAGGAACTGGAGATAGTGGTTTTGATGAGAAAAACCTTTGTAACTTATTTTATTATAACTTATATACTAACACTATTGTCTAGATATATATGAATGTTATTATGTAGGATATATATAAGGCAGGTACTGATTATTGAAGACTGTACAGTATAAAGATCAAGGATAAATAAATCAATTTTGAAGACTCATGAGTATCAAGATCAAGATTTCAAGATAAGTGTCTAGTTTATTGTTAAAACTTCATAATAGCACGGAAATCTTCATTCCATATTTCATTTGGGATGGAACCCAGTTCTATCTTCTTAGTGGCTTACAAACCCACAACAAGTAGCTTACAAACCTACGACAAGTGGCTTACAAACCCCACGAACATCCTGGTTTTGTACAAGTTCTCGAGTCCAGATGTGATGAGATATTCTGCAGGAAGAAGCTTGTAAAACAACTTCAAAATGGTTTTTCAAAATGATTTTCAAAACTGCTTTTCAAAATGTTTTAGCCTTAAAATATTCTTTGTTTTTGTTTTAAAATAAACTCTTGTTTCAAACTTCGTTTGTTTTTAAAAACTATCTTCTGATTTTTAAATATTCTATTATAATATATACTTGAGATTTAAAATCAAATTTATATATACATTCTAAAAATATATTTTTCTACTCTTCTTTATTTCAAAACATAGGAAAATTGGTTTATTTTACTCCAAGATCATTTCATCTTGTTTTCCGTTCAATACCATTTTCAAAACAAATTTTACATTATTTTTAACTTAAGGATATCGACATCATGGGATACCCCATGTCGACAAGGTGGCCGTTAAATTCAAAAGTTTCAATTTTCAAAAGAAGTGTCTGTTCGTTTAAATCTCTTTACGAATGGTTATGACCGTTACTGGTCTATAAATAGCCTTCACAAACGATTTTTTTAACTAACTATTTTCTTATTTTCTTCACTCCTTCTTCTCCACAAATCCATATTCTAAAATATTCATATTTTTAAGATTGTGCCGAAATTATGCCGAATTCTCAAGTGAATCAAACTAGAATCTCATTCTTGTTTGATTCTCTGCCCTCTCTTGAAGATCAAAGTGCTATTCGGAGTTATAGGATTAATTTGTAATCAAAAGTTTATCGAGTCTCTCTATAAGGTGTGGTTGTGTCTGGAAATCAATTCGGTAATCTTGTGGCCCGTAAATCAAGAGAGTTTGCCCCGGACTCGTGAGACAGGCCTTTAGAATCTGATTATTGTAATCTCGACTTTGGTATAATAAAAATCTGTATGAGGTGTTCTTCCTTGGTACAGGACTGGATGTAGGGTAACTCCGAACCAGTATAAAATCTAGTGTGTTCTTTCCTTTTACTGCTTTTTATTTACTTTCTACATCTGTGTTTGATTCTGTGATTAAGTTCTGCATTTGTTTGTGTCATAATTTTAATTTAGTCCATATAAGTCTTAGAATCCATTAAACACTATTCACCCCCCCTCTAGTGTTAAATTAGCCTTAAGATCCTTAATCCGCACTCCCTTTCAATTGGTATTAGAGCATAGGTTTTCATAGTTTTCATAATCTAAAACTTGAAAAGTTGAAAATGGCATTTTTAGAAAATTTTGTTAATACTAGTTTGAATGTATGCATTTCATCAAAGTATCATAAGTCTGCATATAGTTTTTATGAAAAATCAAGTTATCTACCGGATTGGTTTGTTATGCAGGAACAGACATGTTACATGGCTTTTGAAGAATCAACAACCAATGGACAAACTGTGCAAATTGAGAAAGATAAATGGATACTTGATGGTGGCTGTTCAAGGCATATGACTTGAAATCCCGAGATACTCAATGACATTATATATCAAGATGGTGGATTGGTCAACTTTGGAGACAACTTAAAAGGATATGTGATTGGCATCGGCAATGTCGGTAATTCTAAAACTCCTCTTATTTCTGATATTTTGCTAGTTAGGAATTTAAAACATAATCTGCTTAGTATAAGTCAACTATGTGATAAAGGATTTAAAATTAAATTTGGAAAAGATAAGTGTCACATCGAAGATAATAAGTCAAATATTATCTTTGAAGGAATTAGGAAGAAAAACATTTACATCCTTAGTATGAAAGTTTCAACTGATAACTTATGTTTTTTGGCTAATACAAGTGACCCTTGATTTGGCATAAAAGATTTGGTCATTTAAATTTCAAACTGTTATCTAGGTCATCAAAACTTGACTTAGTTAAAGGTCTTCCCAAGTTAAACTTTAAAGTAGATAATATATGTGATGCTTGCCAATTAGGAAAACTTAAGAAAAGTTCATTTAAATTAAAAGATACGATTTCTACTTCTAAACCTCTAGAATTACTTCATTTAGATTTATTTGGTCCATCTCAAGTTCAATCAATTAATCACAATAAATATGTTTTTGTAATTGTAGATGATTATTCTAGATATACTTGGACAATTTTTCTTAAACCTAAAAATGATTCTTTTGAATTATTTAAGAATTTTGCTAAAAGAATTCAAAATCATTTTTCTTTAAAAATAAAAACCATTCTTAGTGATCACGGTGGAGAATTTGAAAATGAAAATTTTGAGAATTTCTGTAATAAAAAAGGAATCACTCATAATTTCTCTTTTCCAAGAACTCCACAACAAAATAGAGTGATAGAACGTAAGAATAGAACGATTCAAGAGTGTGCTAGAACAATACTTTCTGATAGTAACTTACCTAAAAACTTTTGGGTTGAAGCAGTCACTACAGCTTGTTATATATTAAATAGGATTTTAATTAGACCATTAACTAATAAAACACCATATGAATTACTTTACAATAAGAAACCCATAGTAGCTTATTTTAAAGTTTTTGGTAGTAAGTGTTTTATTCTTAATACAAAAGATAATTTAGTTGAATTTGAACCTAAATCTGACAAAGGTATCTTTATCGGATATTCTAATAGAAGTAAAGCATTTAGAGTTTATAATTTAAGAACTAACACTATTGAAGAAACAATGCATGTATCTTTTGATGAAAATTTTAAATATACTGTACAAATAGAAGATGAAGAAGATTTTGTAACTTTAAATAATGAACCTAATGAAACTAATTGAAACGATCCTAACTCAGCCTTCGAAAATCAACACCCGTACTTCACTTGTACTCGAATGCCGTAGATTCAAACTCCGAATCAGGCTCGCCGGAGCTTATAACACAGTAAGTATGACAACACATTGGAAGAAAGAAATGAATGATATCATATACAACTCCAATGAATACAAGATCCAGAATGATATACAACAATGATATCAATATGTTACAACAATATCAGAGACAAATAATAATGTTACAACGGAAACAACAGAACTGATAACGTTAAACTCGGATCACCATCACGAACTCCAAGATAAGCAAGGCCCGTCGTTGAACTCCAAAAACTGAACTAGCTCCCGATAATCCACTAAACCTGATTATCTGAAAACACCAACTCTAGACTGCCGTGTGGAAAATTGTGGGCACCCAGAGTTTAGGAAGGGAACAATAAACTCCAGGTCAGTCATGGGACTGGTGTGAGTAACAAAAATAGTTTATCTTTAAAACAAACAACAAAAAAATTTAAACATTGAAATCCGCAATGCTTTTTTTGGAAAATAAAACTACCATAAGGCCTCCCGGCACACACACACAATGCAATCGCACACATGAGGGAGATTTCTCCTTATGATAGTCAAACATGCTAAATACGAGAAAATTCTTTGATATTATCACTAGTGCATAGTGTTAAAGCATTTCGAAAATATAATATTAATCTTAGCCAGCATAGGTACCATTATACTATGCCTACTATAGCTACCATTTTAAATGGCAGGTTCTACAACTAAAACCGTACAAGGCTCGTATTGTTTCTTTGGATTTTTCCAACAAATGGTCAGGCTAAGGAACTTCCTATGCCACATAGGAACGCCTTTGGAGGGACGCCCTGAGAACCTACCTGGCTCTCTGCCAACACAAGGCCGGTTACCCCCTTCCCGGGAAGTAAACCTAAGATATGCCACCCCCGGTCGTTTGCGACCTTTATCCGAGGCGCATCGATCACAAAGCAACAATCACACAGTAAATGAGATTGGAGAAACCACACAAGTAAAATATCTAGGCTCCATACCATGATACCACCTTTTTCCAGAAGGAATGGACATACCCTAGGAGAGCTACCCCTGAAACCTTGCCGCATCTTTCTTGTTTCGATCATTTCCGGGGTGTGAGACCCGATGAGGTCTCGTCCACAAAGCTACGCTTTTCACAAAAGCCATGCTTTGATCAACAAATGATCAGCACACAGCAGCACTCAGCATGCCACATTACCAATTTGGGAGTATATCACTGATAACCTTCAACTACATAACCTCTGAACTCGTACGTCTCAGAGAAGGGTGTTAAGCTAAGAGAATAAATCTCCGCCACCAAACAGAAATGTATTTGAAAGAAATCAACTTTATATCTCAAAGTATAATGTCAGACATACAGCGATACAAGTATGTTCCGGGTTCGAACAGAACCGAAGGCACTTCCGAAGAAGCCCTTGCAATCCAGGTATTCACAATCCCGATCGGATTTCCCATCACTTAGGGAATCTCTATACCGGCGCGACTTAGTGCAGAGAGAATTGACGGGTTATCCTTTCGTTTTCGGAAATATCCGGTCTTCACCACCGGTCTTCAAATGCAATCCATATACGACGTATCATTTTTCGGAATGGGTTATATGACGCAAAGGTCCTCTCCCGGCTAAACCGAATAATGAGCACAATATTTAAAAACATATGGATGATGGAATTTCAATTAAGTCACAACTTATTATCCAAATTTCCTCTTTAAATGGTTTAAACAAATCACCATTTTAATCTTTTTAAACAAAAAGATTCAATTCATAAAGTTCACCCAGTTTCACAAAGATCCATTCACAGATTTTCAAATCGATTTCCATCTCAATTGGATTAACTCATTAAACCTTTAAATCAAAGATTTAACTGACAACTTTCAAAAAAAATTCCATTTCGATCTTTTATACAAAGGGTACACCTTTCTAATTTCAAAAAAAAGTTCAACAATCTTTCACAAAGATTTATTTGTAACTCGGAAAACCATTTTCATTTCAATTTGAAATTCTTTGACACAATTTGGAAATTCATTCCTTATATGAAAGCTTCTATTATTTGAAAACAAATAGTTTTCATTTCGGAAAATCTGATTCATTTATACGAGTTAAAGTCCTTGGGTTAAATTCAAATTCTCAAAACCATACTTTTAAAATGGTTTTAAATTCATATAAACACATTTATAACATCTTTAACCATAATTTCCAAACATGGAATTCAATTCTAAATTTTGAATTCAAATTCAAATTAAATTATTTAAATTGAAAAACTTTACCAAGTTATTCAAAATAATTTTTATCTTAAAAACTCCTTTTCAAAAGCTTTAACATTTAACCCAAATCCATTTCCAAAATCAATTGAAATTAAAATTTCAATTTCAAAAATATTAAATTTAAATCATCTGTGACTTGACCGATTTCCACGTGAAATCCATATTTGTGTGTGTAAAAGTGTGGTCCAGGGGTTTTACACATAATAGTGCAACATCATTCAATCATCACAGATTCAATACAGAAATATAGTTGATAAGCGGTATAAACTATAACACTTATCGTTCATTCACAGATTCACAGATAATATACAAATGTATCACAAATAAATGAATAAATTACATACAGCTCAATCCACATAACAAAATATCACAGATCAGATAGGACAATCAATTCAAGGCATATCATATAATACAATTATTCATAAGTAAGGTCAACATTCCATAATCATTTATAAGCAGGATTAATTAATTGTTTAATCCTAATTAATTCAATTTATTTCCAATTAAATTAATTACTTATGAATTAATTATACAATCCTAATTTATTAATCACAAATCATTTGATATAAATTAATCTATCAAAACCTTAATTAATTATTCTTAATTAATTAATTATTCTCAATTAATCACATTAATTAAATTAACCTCTAAACAAATTACATAATTAATTAACCCCTTAATTAATTATTTTAAAACCCTTAATTACTAAATTAATTATCAAAATCATTAATTGATTTAGATAAATTAATTATCCATTTCAATTACCTTAATAATTTAATGAATTACAAATTATCATTGTATCTTCATTAACTTAAACAAATCTTATTCTTATCAATAATTTTGTTATCACTTATAAATAGGTTGAAACATTTATATTCAATTCACCTTTAAATTCATTTTAAATTTCAAGATTTAAAATGAATACCAATTTATAGATTAATAAAGTTTAAAACTTTGGTTTATAATTTGAAATTTAATTTTATTCAAACCAGAACAGGTTTTGAAACCTAAAACAAACATCTACCCGAGCCACAACAAAAACTGCTTCGAGACCAATACAATTTTGCTCGAGTAAATACTCGAGACAACATGCGAAAACCTGCTTCGAGTCGAGTACCTGAATTACTCGAGACAAACTCGAGAACAAAAAACCCTGCACACACCCAATCTTCACAACATCCAGGTTCCAGCAACCATAGGCACTGTGCACGTACACAGTTCCGATGACCACCTCTGGTCGTCGCCAACACATCGAGCAAGTCGAAACCCCACCACGAATCAATCTCCGATCGCCAGAATACACTCATCATCTCGAAATCAAAATCGAGCCATTTTCAATTTCCTGGAACCACATACTCCTCTAAAAAACTCCTCCGCCTCGCCACTACACTCCACCACACCCCACGCCGCTCTGGTTGAAGACGCTCTGATCCACCACGAACCAATTGCCACAGGTGCGATCGCCTGAATCGCCGTGGCTACGATGCGGTTCACCTGCAACTTCGACCTTCAAAACATAGGCTTTAAATCCTAAAATGGCCTCGACTCATCAAATTATGCAATGGAAAATTTTCCTAATAGTTTTCTCGAAATCATCGATGTTCATACTTGCTTCAAACAAAATTCCAACATTTAAAATTGGTTCGATTGTCAGAAAATGGAAAAAATGCAAATTTTGTTCAAATACGAACTGCTCGTAAAATATAAAACTAAAAATTACCATTCTTGCTTTAAAAATCCTATTTTCATTGAAGGTTTAGGTTATGAACTTGAATGAGTATTTTATAACAATCAAATTTATCACAATATTTCTTGTTTGCTTGTAAACAAAATTTCTAGAGACATTAATAAGTTGTTTCTACTTAAATAAATTTTATAAACCTAGTTCATAATCTAACAAACAACTTTTGTTTATATTCTAAAGTTTAACAAGAATCAGAGGAGAAGGATTTGGATTTTCAAACAGGTTTTGAAAACCTGTTATGTTTAGAACAGAGAACCATGTCTGTTCTCTGACATGCATAGACAACTCATACTTATATCTATACATACTTGCATGCATACAATACTTCATCACTTTTTACTTCAACATGATTATCAAATAACAAGCTAAAAATCCAGATTCAAAAGTTTACTCACTTGGTTCCAGAAGAAGACAGAGTTGTTATGTTGAACATGCTTGAAACTTTTGTTTGCTGAAGTCTTCTTTTTTTTCTCTCTTGTTGTATTGATTTGATTTTATTGTTTAAGTTGATGTTTGTTTAATTTTGAATGGTATTTGTTTCAGATTCTTCTTAGTTAAAATGGAACGACCTGGAATGAAGAAAGGTTGATGTGGAGATGAAATATACAGGGTGTATATATTTTGTACAGGTGATATTTGTTTGTGATTGTACAACTTAGATTTTTTTCTTTGCTTTGACTATTGATATTTTTTTTTGATGGCTGAAATGATTTTTGTAGTGTACTAATGCTTCATGCATTAATTATCTTGTACAATCTACACATAATTATCTATATCTTCCTTTGCAAGTAACTTTTCTTTTTTTTTCTTTTTTTTCTTCCTTTGTGTTGTCTGGTTTCATTCTTGAGTGTACTAGTGTTTTCTATTGCGAGCCTTTATATATATATATATTTGTTCAATTTGAATATATAATGTTGTTTGTATTATCTTCTTTTGTTTGAATGTATATGTTTATTTTACACTTATGTTTACATATTGGTAAGATATAATTTAGAAATTCAAATTATTTAACACATATTTTATTTGAATTTGCAGAAACTCAAATCAATTTACCAATTAATTTCACAATTTTTATTCAAAAATTAAATTAATTATCAATTTAAACTTAGTTAAAATCCGGGATCGTTACAGGTTCCCCCCCTTAAGAAATTTCATCCTCGAAATTTGCTAGGGAGACACAAAGATAGGTGAAAAATGTTTCATCAAATCAACTGAATATCTATTCTGCATTTGGCTTACCAAATCAGAATATCAATAATAGATACAAGAACAAATCTTTTTAATTTTTCCATAAGATACTCGGGTTATCCAGATCTACGAAATATGCAGTGGTGTTGGTTAGTTCAAAGGGATAACTAACCATTCTTAGAATATATTGGGACCCAAAGAATAGATAGATATATGGATACAATTTCAAAACTTTTAGTTTAGAAACAAAATTATACCTATCAACCATAGCAACCAAAGCAACTAATTCATCCAAACAAACAATTATGACCTATTTGGAGTTTATGTCCCATGCCAATATATCAAATCTTCTTCCTGGATCTACCAGGAACCATCGAAGAATTGAAAAGAAATGCTGAACAAAAGAGATTGATAGAGAAAAGATTATTTCCTTGTTTCCTTGTTGTTACAGGGTATTGACCAATTTGTGGTGGTATTCCTCTGTCCCCTATCTCATCCTCTTCTTGCACTCATACTCACTATCAGTAAATAGTAAGAGAATTTACTAAGGCATACAGATGGATATCTTAGGGATACTCATTCTAGGGTATACTTCACCCTATCTTTAATGAGCTACTTAATGTGTTATACTCCTAAGCTAAAGTTCAACCTTAGCTCTGATACCAAATTGAAACGATCCTGACTCGGCCTTCGAAAATCGACACCCGTACTTCACTTGTACTCGAATGCCGTAGATTCAAATGCCGAATCTAGCTCGCCGGAGCTTATAATACAGTAAGTATGACAACACAGGGGAAGAAAGAAATGAATGATATCATATACAACTCCAACGAATACAACATCCAGAATGATATACAACAATAATATCAATATGTTACAACAATATCAGAGACAAATAATAATGTTACAGTGGAAACAACAAAACTGATAACGTCAAACTCGGATCACCATCACGAACTCCAAGATAAGCAAGGTCCGTCGTTGATCTCCAAAAACTGAACTAGCTCCTGATAATCCACTAAACCTAATTATCTGAAAACCCCAACTCTAGACTGCTCGTGTGGAAAATTGTGGGCACCCAGTGTTTAGGAAGGGAACAATAAACTCCAGGTCAGTCATGGGACTGGTGTGAGTAATAAAAATAGTTTATCTTTAAAACAAACAACAAAAGAATTTTAAATATTGAAATCCGCAATTCTTTTTTTGGAAAATGAAACTACCATAAGGCCTCCCGGCACACACACAATGCAATCACACACATGGGGGAGATTTCTCCTTATGATAGTCAAACATGCTTAATATGAGAAAATTCTTTGATATTATCACTAATGCATAGTGTTAAAGCATTTCGAAAATATAATATTAATCTTAACCAGCATAGGTACCATTATACTATGCCTACTATAGCTACCATTTTAAATGGCAGGTTCTACAACTAAAACCGTACAAGGCTCATATTGTTTCTTTGGATTTTTCCAACAAATAGTCAGGCTAAGGAACTTCCTATGCCACATAGGAACTCCTCTGGAGGGACGCCCCGAGAACCTACCTGGCTCTCTGCCAACACAAGGCCGGTTACCCCCTTCCCGGGATGTAAACCTAAGATATGCCACCCCCGGTCGTTTGCGACCTTTATCCGAGGCGCCTCGATCACAAAGCAACAATCACATAGTAAATGAGATTGGAGCAACCACACAGGTAAAATATCTGGGCTCCATACCATGATACCACCTTTTTTCAGAAGGAATGGACATACACTAGGGGAGCTACCCCTGAAACCTTGCCGCATCTTTCCTGTTTCGACCATTCCCGGGGTGTGAGGCCCGATGAGGTCTCGTCCACAAAGCTAGGCTTTTCACAAAAGCCATGCTTTGATCAATAAATGATCAACAAATGATCAGCACACAGCAGCACTCAGCATGCCACATTACCAATTTGGGAGTATATCACTGATAACCTTCAACTACATAACCTCTAAGCTCGTACGTCTCAGAGAAGGGTGTTAAGCTAAGAGAATAAATCTCCGCCACCAAACAGAAATGTATTTGAAAGAAATCAGCTTTATATCTCAAAGTATATTGTTAGACATACAGCCATACAAGTCTGTTCCGGGTTCGAACAGAACCGAAGGCACTTTCGAAGAAGCCCTTGCAATCCGAGTATTCACAATCCCGATTGGATTTCCCATCACTTAGGGAATCTCTATACCGGCGCGACTCAGTGCAGAGACAATCGATGGGTTATCCTTTCGTTTTCGAAAATATCCGGTCTTCACCACCGGTCTTCAAATGCAATCCATATACGACGTATCATTATTCGGAATGGGTTATATGACGCAAAGGTCCTCTCCCGGCTAAACCGAATAATGAGCACAATATTTAAAAACATATGGATAATGGAATTTCAATTAAGTCACAACTTATTATCCAAATTTCCTCTTTAAATGGTTTAAACAAATCACCATTTTAATCTTTTTAAACAAAAAGATTCAATTCACAAAGTTCACCCAGTTTCACAAAGATCCATTCACAGATTTTCAAATCGATTTCCATCTCAATTGGATTAACTCATTAAATCTTTAAATCAAAGATTTAACTGACAACTTTCAAAACAATTCCATTTCGATCTTTTATACAAAGGGTACACCTTTCCAATTTCAAAACAAAGTTCAACAATCTTTCACAAAGATTTATTCGTAACTCGGAAACCATTTTCATTTCAATTTTAAATTCTTTAACACAATTTGGAAATTCATTCCTTATATGAAAGCTTCTATTATTTGAAAACAAATAGTTTTCATTTCGGAAAATCTGATTCATTTATACGAGTTAAAGTCCTTGGGTTAAATTCAAATTCTCAAACCATACTTTTAAAATGGTTTTAAATTCATATAAACACATTTATAACATCTTTAACCATAATTTCCAAACATGGAATTCAATTCTAAATTTTGAATTCAAATTTAAATTAAATTATTTAAATTGAAAAACTTTACCAAGTTATTCAAAATAATTTTTATCTTAAAAACTCCTTTTCAAAAGCTTTAACATTTAACCCAAATCCATTTCCAAAATCAATTGAAATTAAAATTTCAATTTCAAAAAATATTAAATTTAAATCATCTGTGACTTAACTGATTTCCACGTGAAATCCATATTTGTGTGTGTAAAAGTGTGGTCCAGGGGTTTTACACATAATAGTGCAACATCATTCAATCATCACAGATTCAAATACAGAAATATAGTTGATAAGCGGTATAAACTATAACACTTATCGTTCATTCACAGATTCACAGATAATATACAAATGTATCATAAATAAATGAATAAATTATATACAGCTCAATCCACAGAACAAAATATCACAGATCAGATAGGACAATCAATTCAAGGCATATCATACAATACAATTATTCATAAATAAGGTCAACATTCCATAATCATTTATAAGCAGGATTAATTAATTGTTTAATCCTAATTAATTCAATTTATATCTAATTAAATTAATTACTTATGAATTAATTATCCAATCCTGATTTATTAATCACAAATCATTTGATATAAATTAATCTATCAAACACCTTAATTAATTATTCTTAATTAATTAATTATTCTCAATTAATCACATTAATTAAATTAACCTCTAAACCAATTACATAATTAATTAACCCCTTAATTAATTATTTTAAAACCCTTAATTACTAAATTAATTATCCAAATCATTAATTGATTTAAATAAATTAATTATCCATTTCAATTACCTTAATAATTTAATGAATTACAAATTATCATTGTATCTTCATTAACTTAAACAAATCTTATTCTTATCAATAATTTTGTTATCACTTATAAATAGGTTGAAACATTTATATTCAATTCACCTTTAAATTCATTTTAAATTTCAAGATTTAAAATGAATACCAATTTATAGATTAATAAAGTTTAAAACTTTTGTTTATAATTTGAAATTTAATTTTATTCAAACTAGAACAGGTTTTGAAACCTGAAACAAACATCTACCCGAGCCATAACAAAAACTGCTTCGAGACCAACACAATTTTGCTCGAGTAAATACTCGAGACAACACGCGAAAACCTGCTTCGAGTCGAGTACTTGAATTACTCGGGACAAACTCGAGAACAAAAAACCCTGCACACACCCAATCTTCACAACATCCAGGTTCCAGCAACCATAGGCACCGTGCACGTGCATAGTTCCGATGACCACCTTTGGTCGTCGCCAACACATCGAGCAAGTCGAAGCCCCACCACGAATCAATCTCCGATCGCCAGAATACACCCACCATCTCGAAATCAAAATCGAGCCATTTTCAATTTCCTGGAACCACATACTCCTCTAAAAAACTCCTCCGCCTCGCCACTACACTCCACCAGACCCCACGCCGCTCTGGCTGAAGACGCTTCAATCCACCACAAACCAATCGCCACAGGTGCGATCGCCTGAATCGCCGTGGCTACGACGCAGTTCACCCGCAACTTCGACCTTCAAAACATAGGCTTTAAACCCTAAAATGGCCTCGACTCATCAAATTATGCAATGGAAAAATTTGCTGATAGTTTTCTCGAAATCATCGATGTTCATACTTGCTTCAAACAAAATTCCAACATTTAAAATTGGTTCGATTGTCAGAAAATGGAAAAATGCAAATTTTGTTCAAATACGAACTGCTCGTAAAATATAAAACTAAAAATTACCATTCTTGCTTTAAAAATCCTATTTTCATTGAAGGTTAAGGTTATGAACTTGAATGAGTATTTTATAACAATCAAATTTATCATAATATTTCTTGTTTGCCTGTAAACATAATTTCCAGAGACATTAATAAGTTGTTTCGACTTAAATAAATTTTATAAACCTAGTTCATAATCTAACAAAAAACTTTTGTTTATATTCTAAAGTTTAACAAGAATCAGAGGAGAAGGATTTGGATTTTCAAACGGGTTTTGAAAACCTGTTATGTTTAGAACAGAGAACCATGTATGTTCTCTGACATGCATAGAAAACTCATACTTATATCTATACATACTTGCATGCGTACAATACTTCATCACTTTTTTACTTCAACATGATTATCAAATAAAAAGCTAAAAATCCAGATTCAAAAGTTTACGCACTTGGTTCCAGAAGAAGACAGAGTTGCTATGTTGAACATGCTTGAAACTTTTGTTTGCTGAAGTCTTCTTTTTTTTCTCTCTGGTTGTATTGATTTGATTTTGTTGTTTAAGTTGATGTTTGTTTAATTTCGAATGGTATTTGTTTCAGATTCTTCTTAGTTAAAATGGAACGAGCTGAAATGAAGAAAGGTTGATGTGGAGATGAAATATACAGGGTGTATATATATTTTGTACAGGTGATATTTGTTTGTGATTGTACAACTTAGATTTTTTTCTTTGCTTTGACTACTGATATTTTTTTTGATGGATGAAATGATTTTTGTAGTGTACTAATGCTTCATGCATTAATTATCTTGTACAATCTACATATAATTATCTATATCTTCTTTTGCAAGCTAACTTATCTTTTTTTTCTTCCTTTGTGTTGTCTGGTTTCATTCTTGAGTGTACTAGTGTTTTTTGTTGTGAGCCTTTATATATATATATTTGTTCAATTTGAATATATAATGTTGTTTGTATTTTCTTCTTTTGTTTGAATGTATATGTTTATTTTACACTTATGTTTACATATTGGTAAGATATAATTTAGAAATTCAAATTATTTAACACATATTTTATTTGAATTTGGAGAAACTCAAATCAATTTACCAATTAATTTCACAATTTTTATTCAAAAATTAAATTAATTATCAATTTAAACTTAGTTAAAATCTGGGATCGTTACACTAATTGTGAAATCATTCAACCTAATAAAAGAATTAGACTATTAAAAGATCATCCTGTAGAAAATATACTAGGAAATATTGAATCTATAGTTAAAACAAGAAATCAACTAAATAGTATGAGTAATGTAGCTTTTATATCAACTGTTGAACCTAAAAATCCAAAGGAAGCATCATCTGATGATTTATGGATTCTTGCTATGCAAGAAGAATTGAATCAGTTCACCAGAAATGATGTTTGGGAACTTGTTCCTAGACCTGAGGATAAAAGTATAATTGGAACAAAATGGGTTTATAAAAATAAAATGAATGAACTTGGTGAGGTCGTGAGAAATAAAGCTCGTTTAGTCGCGCAAGGTTATTATCAAGAAGATGGAATTGATTATGACGAAACCTTTGCACCCGTAGCAAGACCAGAAGCTATCAGGATTCTACTTGCTTTCGCAAACTACAATAATTTCATGTTATATCAACTGGATGTTAAAAGTGCCTTTCTAAATGGTTTTGTAAAAGAAGATGTTTATGTTGAACAACCTCCACTTTTTGAAAATAATGAATTTCCAAATCATGTATATAAACTAAAGAGAGCTTTATATGGTCTGAAACAAGCTCCTAGAGCCTGGTATGAAAGACTAAGATCTTATTTACTACAATCTGGTTTTGAAATTGGTAAAATAGATATAACTCTTTTTATTAAAAGAAACAAAAATGACATTCGATTAGTACAAATAGATGATATAATATTTGGGTCAATTAATAACATAATGAATAAAGAATTTTCAGATATAATGACTAAAGAATTTGAAATGAGTCATATGGGAGAACTAAGCTTCTTCTTAGGACTTCAAATCAAACAATTAGATAAAGGAATTTTCATTAGTCAAAAAAAAAATATGATAAGGATTTAATTAATAAATTTGGATTGACCACTTCTAGTGGGAAACCACTCCAATGACTACTAATGTAGCTTTAAGTAAAGAAGATAAATCAAAAGATGTTAATCAAAAATTATATAGGGGATAATTGGTTCGTTGCTTTATATAATAGCAAGTCGTCCTGACATCATGCATAGTGTCTGTCTCTGTGCAAGATACCAATCTCAACCTAAAGAAACTCACTTAAAAGCTGTTAAAAGAATTTTAAGATACGTAAAACATACTTTAGATTATGGTTTATTTTACCGTAAAAATGATGTATATGATTTAATTTCATACTGTGATGCTGATTACGATGGTTGTAAATCAGACCTAAAAAGTACAAGTGGAACTTGTCACTTTCTAGGACATTCTCTGATTTCCTGGTTTAGTAAGAAGCAAAACACTGTATCCTTGTCAACAACTGAAGTAGAATATATATCTGCTACTTTGGCTTATTCTCAAGTTATATATATACAACAAAATTTAAAAGATTTTGGATTAACTATAACTAAATCACCAATTTATTGTGATAATACTAGTGCGATAAACTTATCTAAAAATCCAACTCATCATGCTAGAACAAAACGTACTGATATTAGACATCATTTTCTTAGAGATAATATAAGTAAAGAAGTCATAACTCTTGAATATATTAATACTAAAAAACAAATTGCTGATATATTAACCAAACCATTAAATGAACAAAACTTTACTAAATTTAGAAGAGAATTAGGTATATGTTCATTAACTGAAATATAAATTTTAAATAATACAAGTATAGTTAATAATTAATATAAATAAAAAAATTTCAAAAATTGAACTGGGCATGTCGATATGACCCATCCCCCTATGTCGACATACAGGCCGAGATTTTCAAATTTAAATTTCCCTCTAAAATTAGTTATTTGGTTATATATTTATATATATATATATCGACTTTTACTCCTTTTCTCTGTTCTATTCTCTGTAATAAACTTCTAAAACAATAAATTAATGGCTTCCTCTTCTAATAATGAACCTTCTTCACCCACTTCTCCTCATTCTGGCCCTTTTCAACGTTCCACACACGTACGAGTCATCAAATTACAAGAGAAGATGAAATATTTGCTTCAAATGATGATGGAAATTCAAGTGAGTCAACTGCGAATGGCTAGAGAACAAGATAAGCAAGGCAGAATTCTTAGGAATTTACAAAAATTTCTTATGGATAACCATGCCTATCCCATTGTCATCGAAGAATCATCACAAGCCATGGACTCTGAAGAAGAAGAGCCTCTAGAAGAACCACAAGAGGATTAAGAAGAAGAACATCCTCTGCCAAATACGGATGTTCATATGGACGAACACGATGGCGTGATTTGCGTTGGAGAGGTCCTTTTTGACGCTAATGGGAACTTGGTCGAACAACGTGGAAACTTTTGTCTCCACTATCCAAATTGTTCGGTCCATAAATCACCAATAGTTAAGGGTCCTCGTTAAGTGTTTTTTCGTTTTTGTTTTTCTCTTTCTTGATTATATATTGGTTTGTTAATTTGTATATAAAGTGTTATCTTAATTAATATTCTTTTAAAAACAATCTTTGGTGTATAAAATCTTGAATTCCATTTAACTTAGGATGCTATATTTCACTCATACATAGTTATTATTCTTATGTCATATGTTTGTTTATATCATTTTCTATTAAGTTCAAGGTTTATAGGTTATTGTTTTGTTGATGACAAAGGGGGAGAAGTTATATAAAATAGTAGGCTTGAAGTAAGGGGGAGTTGTTGGTGTAAAGGGGAGTTGTGGTACGATTGAAGTGGTAAGTATATTTTATAAGGTTCTCATCATCAAAAAGGGGGAGATTGTGAGGAACTGGAGATAGTGGTTTTGATGACAACAACCTTTGTAACTTATTTCATTATAACTTATATACTAACACTATTGTCTAGATATATATGAATGTTATTATGCGGGATATATATAAGGCAGATACTGATTATTGAAGACTGTACAGTATAAAGATCAAGGATGAAGAAATCAAGTTTGAAGACTCATGAGTAGGAAGATCAAGATTTCAAGATAAGTGTCTAGTTTATTGTTAAAACTTCATAATAGCACGGAAATCTTCATTCCATATTTCATTTGGGATGGAACCCATTTCTATCTTCTTAGTGGCTTACAAACCCACGACAAGTAGCTTACAAACCTACGACAAGTGGCTTACAAACCCACGAATATCCTAGTTTTGTACAAGTTCTCGAGTCCTTATGTGATGAGATATTCTGCAGGAAGAAGCTAGCAAAACTACTTCAAAATGGTTTTTCAAAATGATTTTCAAAACTTCTTTTCAAAATTTTTTAGCCTTAAAATATTCTTTGTTTTTGTTTTTAAATAAACTCTTGTTTCAAACTTCGTTTGTTTTTAAAAACTATCTTCTGATTTTTAAATATTCTTTTATAATATATATACTTGAGATTTAAAATCAAATTTATATATAAATTATAAAAATATATTTTTCTACTCTTCTTTATTTCAAAACATAGGAAAATTAGTTTATTTTACTCCAGGATTATTTCATCTTGTTTTTCCGCTCAATACCATTTTCAAAAAAAAATTTACATTATTTTTAACTTAGGGATATCGACATCATGGGATACCCCATGTCGACATGATGGCCGTTAAATTCAAAGGTTTCAATTTTCAAAAGAAGTGTCTATTCGTTTAAATCTCTTCATGAATGGTTATGACCGTTACTGGTCTATAAATAGCCTTCACAAACGAATTTTTTAACTAACTATTTTCTTATTTTATTCACTCCTTCTTCTCCACAAATCCATATTCTAAAATATTCATATTTTTAAGATCGTGTCAAAATTATGCCGAATTCTCAAGTGAATCAAATTAGAATCTCATTCTTGTTTGATTCTCTGCCCTCTCTCGAAGATCAAAGTGGTATTCAGAGTTATAGGATCAATTTGTAATCAAAAGTTTATCGAGTCTCTCTATAAGGTGTGGTTGTGCCTAGAAATCAATTGGGTAATCTTGTGGCCTGTAAATTAAGAGAGTTTGCCCTGGACTCGTGAGACAGGAGGGTACCTCAAGGCATTTAGAAACTGAGGATTGTAATCTCGAATTTGGTATAATAAAAATCTATATGAGGTGTTCTGCCTTGGTACAGGACTAGATGTAGGGTAACTCCGAACCAGTATAAAATCCAATGTGTTCTTTCCTTTAACTGCTTTTTATTTACTTTCTGCATCTGTGTTTGATTCTGTGATTGTTCTATGATTAAGTTCTGCATTTGTTTGTGTCATAATTTTAATTTAGTGCATATAAGTCTTAGAATCCATTAAACACTATTCACCCCCCCTCTGGTGTTAAATTAGCCTTAAGATCCTTAATACGCACTCCCTTTCATATTCGACGGGGTATCATGTCTTAAAGGAACTTCATACGAGTATGATGAGGGCAAGGAAGCATGGTTGTAATCCACCATTTTTATGTATTACTGGTATGATATCAGTGAAGTGCATTATAGCAAGCAGTATAATATATGTATATTACTAAGGCATTCGGTCTCTATTAGTCAAGCTAGCAAGCGTTAAAGGAAGTGCAACGTGGCTACATGTTCGATTTGACTGGACACTAAAGCATTCGGTCTCCATTCGTCAAGCTGGCAAGCATTAACGGAAGTACAACATGACTACAATGTTCGATTTGATGGGACACTAAGGCATTCATTCTCCATTAGTCAAGCTGGCATGCGTTAAAGGAAGTGCAACGTGGCTATAGTGTTCAATTTGACGGGACATTAAGGCATTTAGCTCGATTAGTCAAGCTAGCAAGCGTTACAGGAAGTGCAACGTAGCTACAATGTTTAATTTGATGGGACACTGAGGCATTCTGTCTCTAATAGTCAAGCTGGAAAGCATTAAAGAAAGTGCAACGTGGCTACAGTGTTCGATTCGATGGGACACTAAGGCATTCTATCTTCATTAGTCAAGTTATCAAGCATTAAAGGAAGTGTAACGTGGCTAGTGTTTGATTTGATGGGACACTGAGGCATTGTCTCTAATAATTAAGTTATCAAGCATTGAAAGAAGTTTAATGTGTCTATAGTGTTTGATATGACAAGACAATGCTACATTCTGTCTCTAATAATCAAGCTGTCAAGCTTTGAAAGGAGTGCAACGTGGCTACAATGTTTGATATGATGGGACACTGAGGCATTCTGTGAATAAACAAACCTTATAAATAGAGCCAAAGGGTAATAATAACATACTTGTTCAATCTTCTAATAAATTCATCATCACTGTTCTTTTATCTATATCAAATGAGTAACCTAAAAAGGTTGTGGTGCTTCTCATTCTCAGCTTCATCGTCTTCATTTTCGAATGATTTCATCAAATATTATGCTATTCAATAATATACTGAAAAGATGGATTTAATGACTCTTGAAAATGATGAAAGCTCCGCTTCAACCTAAAGGGGTAGTGTTCAAGGAAGGAGGAACTTACGATATGGGAGAGACTATTCTACCAGACACAATCAACTAATCATGGATTATTTTTTAGAAAATCCCATGTTTGGGGATGTAGATTTCAGACAAAGATTCTGTATGTTAAAGACTATCTTTAGTCGGGTTCTCAACAAATTAACTAAAACAAACATATTTTTCACCCATAGAAGAAACAGAATTAATAAACTAGGAGTTTCCCCATTACAAAAGGTTACAGCTGCACTTCGAATGATATTGTATGGAACTTTTAGTAATTCGCAAGATGACAAAGTGAGAATTTGAGACTCAACGATAATCTTATGTATGAATGAATTTTGCAAAACCATTGTTTTCCAATTTGGTGAAGAATATCTTTGATCCCAACCCCTTATGACATTGAAAGATTGTTAGCGATGGGTGCTCAACATAGATTTCCAAGTATGTTAGGTTGCTTAGATTTTATGCTTTGGAGGTGGAAAAACTGTCTGATTGCTTTGCAAGGCCAATACATAGGTCACTACAAAAAGGAAACTCTAGTATTGGAAGTCATTGCTTCGTTCGATTTATATATATGGCTTGCTTTTTTGGAGCACCAGATTCACTTAATGATATTAACATCCTACGATGGTCGTATTTATTTAATGATCTATGCAATGATGTAGCACCTCTATGCAATAAAAAAATAGGATACGCAGATTATTCCATGGGAAATTACCTAGTAGATAGATTTTACCTAAAATGGAAAATACATGTGCAAGCCTATAAAAAAACAAATAACGTAAAAGAAGCCAAATTCACTAAACAATAAGAGAGTTTTAGAAAAGATGTTGAACGAGCATTTGGAATGCTTCAAGGTAGGTTTCACATCTTAAGAAAAGAGGTACTCTAGCTGTTATCTGATATCGTATATTGTTGTATTATTTTACATAATATGATTGTCGAAGAAGAACGTGGTGTATATGAGCTTTAACCGAAAATCTATCCAAACATTGCTATTGCATTTCAATAAAATATCACAAAGACCCAAATATCTTTGCCGAATACATGAAAAGAATCGAAGACATTCAAGACCCACAAACACATCTTGATTTAAGAGAAGAACTGGTGGAACACTACTGGGAATATATAGGAAACTATCAGTAGAAGTGATGTTTGGATTAACCGTAACACTAACAATAACAATAACAGTACATATACTATAACTATAACTAAAACAGGAACAATAACAATAACAGTACACATACTATAACTATAACTAAAACAGAAACAATAACAATAACAGTACACATACTATAACTATAACTAAAATAGGAACAATAATAATAACACATAACAACAACAATATCACTAACAGTAATAATAACAATATCACTAACAATAAAAATAACAATAACACTAACAATAACAATAAAAATACAAGATACAAAGTAAGAACATAATTTCCTACAAGCATCCTTGATGTCAATGGTACTCCTCAATTTGCTCCTCCATATACAACCTTTGCATTGGATTAAATTCATTTAGGCTGCAACTTAAAAGAGCCATATCATCAGCTCTTTGGTGTCGAGCTAATCCTTGTTTTCTTAACTCTAGCTCATCAATTCTTAACTGTTGTATTTCAACATGACGTCGTTGTATATCCATATCCCTAAGCCTCTTCATTTCTTTTGCTCCCATGCACATTTTATTTTCATTTCCAGCGGCCTTCATATGCTCAACAATAGATTCATAGTGTGTGGTGTAATCGATGGTGGTTTTCGTCTTCCCCTTATACTTTCCTAAAGGCCTACCTCCTATACTGGTGGTGCATCAGAGTTCCAGGATTGTATTCATCACTCATCATTCTAGGAAGAAACCACAATATCGAGTGTTCTTATCGCACTCAACTCCATTTTTCCTTAGTTGAGTGTAGGTTGTAGCAATATTACAGGTTGAATAATTGATTATTATGTTTAGCCATATACAATGCATTGGCTTGATTAAGCTGTAGGTAGTGAAATACTATTAAAACATGAAACATGAAACATGAGAACTTGAATTAAAAATTAAAAATCATCACCAAATTCATGTCATTTTCCCCACCATGTTGTTTTGTATGCAACCCGCCCATTAGTTCTTTCCAATGTTGACAAGTGGAATTTATTCTTTTCCATTAAGTTTTCAATAAATCAACGGTTTTTGGAATATTGTTTGGACGTCGAAAGTTGAACAAATTGGAAACAGAATTCCAAAAAGAACTTTTAGATTGGGTCTTTCCTTTTTTGTTATCTTTTGAACATTCTACCTAACATAATGCTACTCAGATTTGTAACGACCCATATTTTAGTGATTTTATTTATTAAATTAATTAAAATTTTGTGAAATTTTAAACAATAAAATTTGAAAATAAAAATTTCTTATTTGGAATACGTCTATTTTAATATAGCAACTGGTAAATTTTCATCTGATAATATTGAAGTTTATTTTCTTGTGAAATTTTATTTCAATTTAAACCGGTTAATAACAGTGAATTTAAAAGTTTTCCGAAACCAAAATATGTCAACAGGAGAAAATTTATTCAGAGCATTCTGAATCAGACTGCGAAATTCGTTTCGCGAAATTTGGACTTCTACTGCTCCGTTTATCTTAATTCTGGCGAAATAGCAGCATTTTCAGTACCAATTATCGACTTTTGATCGGATGATCGTACCACAGATATCTGCGTACCGTTTTGATCATCTCATCGTGTTGATCTTTGTGATATATTCACTTCTGTATTTTGATTTCCGGAATGCGGCAAAACACGCGTAACGAATCACCGTGTCAATAATTGTTATTTTGAACCTTTGGTTTCTTCTACCCTGATTTTTTCAACGGTCATTAACATTTTATCTCCTGGAATTCAGGTGCGGCTTTCGTCATTCCTCCGTTTTTAAAACCCAACATTTATTTCCTTTTCAATAGATTCCAAAACGTATGGCTTCTCATCATTCTTTGGTTTCAATTGGCAAGAAATAATTCAAGTTTATATCCTATCAAAAGCCTAGCCTGTTCATTTTCTCTTCCTCTATCTCGGGTCATCCTATCACTTTTCATTTACAGAAGCTCAAATAATTTGCTTTCATTTCCTTTTCCATTTCGTACCCTTTCACCTTGTAATCGAAGCAGCCTCCACCACGTCTCCGGCCAGTAACCGCCACACCACTCCCCTCCCTCTCAACTCGACCCCTCACGCAAATCTCCACCTCGCCTTGCACACGGCAGCCTCCGCATCCTTTTGCCTGCCACCACACCGCTGCCAGCTTCGCCCATCCTCCCATAGCTCACCGCCCTCATCAGCCTCATCAGCACCTTCCCACCACCTTCCAGCCCGCCTTCCTCCATCAACCCGAACCCCACCGTCAGCCCACGCGACCATCCTCACCTAGCAGCTCCGCCCTGACTCCTTGCCTCCCACTGCCGCTCACGCAACCACCTGCGCCTCCGCTGGCTCCGCCACGTCGTGATGCCTCAGACCCACCTCCGTTTGTCTATCTCGGGCTTGCTGCCTCGCTTTCCGTCTTCGAAGTTGGCCACCCCTCCATGCTGCAACCGATGCAACCCTTCCTACTCCAGATTCGACCGACTTATCACCTCCTTCCTCATCCCGTGCCACCTCCGAGCATCTTGCAGCTGCAGTACTAGGTGTGTTTATTTATATATACTATATATATGCTGGTATATTGAAGTGTTTTATATTAAGATATATTTATATATACTGTATGAATATATACTGAGATAAAAAAAAATATAGTGTTATATATTTTGGTATCAATCTGTATCTGCTGTGAAGTGGGTAGTTATATATATATAGTATTATATTATAATATATTATATTACATCATACTACCTCATATTATATCATACTATAAGTGCAGCCTCCTGTTGATTGTTTTTGAAGTAAGACAATGAGTTTATACGATTTGTCGAATATTTATATTACGGTATTATATATGACAGTATAGTAAGTTTATAGGTACCAAGTTTCATATTATATAAATCAGTTTATACAAATCTTATTTTTAGCATTGATTTTAAGATACGCTATATTTGTGAGTATATACAGCAGATATATGCATAAATTTATACATTTACTCCATATATTAGATTACAGTTTGCATATTAGTTTATATATACACGCATGCATATGTCGGTTTTAACATTCAAATATAAATTAAGGATTTTATTTTAAACCTATATATGTATAAACTTTATTGCTAATGTGTTTAAAGTATATGCGTTGTGGTTTTTTTTATTATACGTAATGACCTTGTATTATGATATATATATATATATAGACTACCCGTTAATATGTTTTAATCTTAACCTTAAATTGTATTTATAAAGGTTTATACATGAGTGGTAAGAATATAATATTAGATTTTAATATATTTATATATTTATTCTAATCTGGGTTTATGTTAAATTTAAAGTATGATTTTATGTATATATGTGGTTATATATATAGGTCCACCTATACCTACTATCTTCATCGATCAAAATTTTGATTTGATTTTTGTCCATTCCGATTTATCAGCTTTATTCGTCGATTCGTGCCAGTCTAGCGTTGCTTTGGATTCGTATCTCACTTCATAGTCTATCTCTTTAGCCTCGGAAGGTGAGCAATCACTCACGATTAACGTTTTTGTATTTATTAAATTTGATTTCAATTGAAACGACAATTGAAATATGATGCTGTAGTTATTTAAATTGTTATTTATGCTATTATCTGTATATGTTCACCTGTGACATCTGACACCAGTATCTGTTATTTATATTGATGATATATGCCTGTTGTTATATTTTATATTATCTGTTATCACTCTGCAAGTTCCCTGTTAGTATAGAATTCACTATGGGTTGAAATGATACATACCCGAACGGACTTTAGAATAGGAGAAAATCGTTATGGGTTGAAATGATAAACCCAAGCGATTTTCATTTGAATTGAAATTGGGATTACGGGTCGAAATGATATCTACCCGTATATATTTAAATTTCAGATTGAAATGATAAATATCCGTATCACTTAACCATATGATGAATATATATACAAACACCGTTGGTCCATATATATATAAAAAAATTTTGAAATTGAATTCTATGGTTTTGGAAAGAAATATATGGTTTTAACAAATGTTGATTCTTAAAATTTTATATATAAATGGTAATGATATATATAGATTTAATAATGATACTTAATTTAATTAAGATGGATTTAATACATATAATATGTTAAGTATAAAATTTATATTTCAAAATAGATTTGGTAAAATTTTTGAATAAGTTAAGGTTGGGATGATAATTTGAAGTTAGTAAAGAATTTTATTTAATTAAACCAATACAAGCTTATTGAAATTAGAATTTAAGATATGATTTATAACTTGAGTTTGATTTAAAATAATTTAATGAATATTTCTTGTTTAAATAAATTTAAAGAAATATTTAGTAAAAAAAAACGAAATTTAAGGCTAGTTAAATGATATTGAATTTATTAAGTGAATATTCCCTGATTAGATAATAATGAACTTAAATCTAGTGCTATATGAAACTGTTAAATTTAACTTTGAAAATGTTGAATATTAAAGCCTTGAAATATATGGAAAATTTAAATGGTATATTTAGAACTGAATTGAATTGATGAATTGAGCTTTGAATAAATTTGAATTTGGAATTTGAGTTAATTTGAATCGATTTGTGAGACTTGAGGAAATTATAAATACTTTACTTTATAAATTATTAAATGAACATACACTATTTTGGAAAATAGATATATTTGAAATGAAATGATATTTGGGTTTTGAAGTATAAATTTAATTGAAATGACCACGGTGTTATAATGTATATTTCCACCTTGTAGATAGTTCTGAAGATCCTTAGAGGATGGTTATCCCAAATATCCTTTAAGTTACTTGTATTTCAGTTGATATTTCACTTGAGTTGTATTTATTAATATAAGAATGTTAATCCTGACTCGAGTGTTTTGTGTTTTGCTTTACGCTCGGGTCAGACCGAGTGAAACAACATTTGAGACTCACCCTTGTAGTTTGGAACTTCCTTTGGAGATCCATCTATCGCCTCAGCTTTCAGCTCTTCTAGTTGATTTGTTCAGAGAAGTCATCTGTTTGCACTAGAGACTTCACTGCATTTGAGATATTCTGTTGTATTTTATTTCTAACTCTGATGTTTATATAGTAGCTTCATGAACTACTATTTTATCTATTCCGCTGCGTATTATTGTATTACTCTGTGTTTGTGATTGATTTATTTACTGCATATGCTGAGTTTTGCAAAAATTTAAATTAACAATTCGGTATTTTGAATTATTCAAGTCCGACATGTGTGGATTTATTGTCGATTTGAATGGTCCAAAATAGCGGGTCGTTACAGTTGGTATCAGAGCTTTGGCTCTAGGCAAAACCTAGCATATATAGTAAATTTATTTACAGAATCACTTTCGTTCGAGTTTGAATTTCTCCCTTTTGACTCGTTTTCCTTTGAACTTTGGAACGTTCCTTGCGGTTCCAAAATTCATTCTTGTCTCTCCCTATTTGTATTCTTTGATTCTGGAGTATCCCATAACTCCACTTCGAATGATCTCTATAAATAGGCGATCCCGCCAATCTTTGAATAAATTTGTAAAGGGGTGGAACTCCTTTACAATTGACATTGATTCACCGGAGATTTATATATCCCTCGGTTTAGCTGCTGCTATCTCTTGTTATGCCGAATTCTATCTCTGGCAATCGAATGTCGATTTGCCTCGAAATTCTGCTCCAGTCTTATTATGAAGTCACGGTTGACCCTAGGTTCATCCGCGATTTATAAAAATATATCTATCTTGTATTTTGTAAGTTAATTATCTCATCTTCGTTCAAGCCTATATTCGAATCAGAATTTTATTTGATTAGAGATCTTTTAAATTGAATCTATATCTTTGTTTTGAAATCCGTCCGTGAATCATCCTTTGAATATCGGGTTTGTTTGTATTTTTGAAATTGTTTTCTAAACCGAAATTATTATTTGATAAGTATGATTATATTCTATATATAAAAGTGAAATGTTTCGATAAAGATTATATACCCTTTTTAAAATGAGAATTTGAGGTTTCGAAATGATTTGTAATTTTGAAAAAATTATATAAGAAATTTGATTTATCTAAAAATGATTTATAACTGAAGGATTTTAAATTTGGAATTCGAGAATTGAACCCCGGTGTTTTGAAATTGGTTTTAAGATTTTGAAATATATAATAATAATATGATTTAAAAGTATTTTTCCGAATAAGTAATGTTTCAAATGATTTTATTGAGTTTCGAATGATGTCGAAGAAATTTCAAAAGAAGTTTGAGAAAATAGAAGTCCAGAACTCACTGATGTCGCTGGAAAATAATTTCGGTGATGAGTGCACGCATCATCGACATTGATTTTCGAGTTTCAGAGTGGGGGAGAGGCCACTTGAGTAGCTTTGCTACGCGAGTGATTTTGTGAAACCATTTTGATTTCAAATTCCGAAGTAAGATTTGATATTCGAAAGATATATGTATATATATATTTGAAATGATTTGAAGTAAGCCGGTGTTCAGTCCTTGAGTTTCGGATTTGAAACCTATCTTTTGAAATTGATTTACCGATTTGTTGTTGATTTCCAACTCTTGAATTTGAAAATGATTTCTTCAACTATTTTGAAGGTTCGAGCACTTCCAAATCACGGTTAACATTTCAAAGCTAAGAAATTTTGAAAAGTATAAAGTATATAAGTTTGGTATGTATGTTAAAGTATGTAGTAATATGATTTAAATAAGTTGAAACTGTTTTGTTAAGTAAATGAATAAGGCTATTTTGATTTTTTTCTAATATGAAATTTAGATTGAAATGTTTTGAGAAGAATTTGGTCTTCAAAATATTTTGAATAAAATTTAGTTTAATTGTTTAACTTAGTAACATCTTTATGAAACTATATATTTAAAAGTTGGAATAGATACATAAGTTGTACGTATGCTATTTTATTCGCATAATTAAATTGATCCAAGTTTGAATACACAAGTTCGAGGTGAATTACACCATTTCGTGTTAGGATTTTTCATTCGATTCTTGATGGCGAATATTTGATATGGATTTTGGGCTTGATTTTAGATTTCTCTATCATAGTATATGGCTATGCAAGGAGACTGTTGGTTTCTAGTCGAGAAACCATATCGAAATCCGCATTAAGGAAGTCGAATGGACAATACTAGTTCGAAAGCGAACTTGTGTGATCGAGCGAGCGATCGAATGAGACTTTGCGAAATGATAACATATGTACATCTTATATTCTAATATCAGTGATATATTTTGACGCTGAAATTGAAAGCTGTCGGGTTAGAATATCTTTGCTTACTAAAAGAAAACTTTAAATTTAAATTACAAAGATATATAACCCATAAAAGCAAAGATATTCAATCACATATGGCTCTTCATACAGCGAAAGTTATTTTGGAAAATTTGATCCTTATATAAGATAGACCTTACGTAAGTATAAGATGACTTTGAAACATTTAATTTTGGAAGTGAATTGATTGACTTAAATTATATTGATTTGGAAATTTGGATTTATTTCCTAAATTTATTATTTTGGAAACTTTGGAACTAAAGATATTTAATTTGAGAAGAAATAATTTGGTGAAATTGTATATGATTTTGAAATTGAACTGATATTGAAACAAATTGAAATTTGAGAACCTTATGTTACTAAAAAACTTGATATGGGAGTTGTCGAACTTATATAAAATTGATTTGTATGAGTATGAAATTGATTCGAAAACTATAGATTTGAAAAGGGTACTCAATTTGAAAGTGAAATCTTATATAATTGAAATCTATATAAGTATGATTTGATATACTTTTGATTTTGGAAAGTATTTGATTTGAAAATTAAATCTTATATATAATGGATTTTATATAAGTACGATATTTGAAAGTGATTTGAAAAGGTACTATATGATACATATTTTCGAAGTAAAGATATGGAAAGTGCCTTCTGCTTGATATCCGATTTGTGGCCACATCTTGGATTCATTCTATCGATATTATTCTCTCTGATTTTTGGTTTTCCGGATATGATACTCGAGTGTCCCTCGAATTCCATGGCGTTACCCATGGTCTTATTTTTCTCTCGTGACTGCATAGCGCAACTGCCTGGCTGAGTCTTGCCTAGGGGTACGGATTGTTTCCTGGGGGATCCAGGCGTAACCATTGTGTATCCTGCAATCTGTGTAGGTCGCGAATAGTAGCGCAAATGCTTGGCTGAATCTTGCCTGGGGGTACGGATTGTTTCCTGGGGGATCCAGGCGTAACCATTGTGTATCCTGCATTCTACTAGTCATCATGGCGTAACTCACAGGGCTGAGAAAGCTTACGGATATGGATTGTTTCCTGGGGGAACCAGGCGTAACCATTGTGTATCTGCGAACCATGGTTAGACAAAAGTTTTGGTTGTGTTTTTGATTGGATTGTACTTTCCATATCTGTTTTTAAAAGTTTTCCAGTATTTTCACTGGGTGTTGAAACAAGTCTACTAAGTACCTGGAGAATTCTAGTTTTGCGCCTGATCAACGCACTACTAGAGTCTACAGGAACAAGGATAAACTTGTTGAAACATCGAGTTATAAAAGTATTTTCGAAAGAAAATTTGTTTCGTTATAAAGGTATTTTATAATAAAAGTATTTCCAACAAAGAAAATTTTGTATCAATATTTGGAATCAAAACCCTTATGGTTCTAAATTAACTATTCATGCCCGATACTATTCCTTGAATCTACCTTATCTGCTCAGCTTTATTTATTCACCTATAATATGCTTTTCCAAATCCTTCTTCTTTTCCTGGTTGACTATATCCGTTTTAAAGATTGTTTATTTATATACTACATGGTTTAATAGAAATTTTAGTGTTAATTATTTTAGAAGTTATTAATTATATACAACATATTTAAAAAAAATGATTATTGACTTATTAATAATATTTGAAAATTATGTTGAGATAAAAATTAATAAACTTATGAATTATGGATTTAATATTTTCAAATGACTCCCTTGTAAATATAAGTAATAATGTAAATAATTGTTTTCAAATAGTTTTCATATATTTATAAGGGTGTTATTTAAA
Organism: Allium fistulosum; assembly: GCA_030737815.1. Classification (NCBI taxonomy): domain Eukaryota; kingdom Viridiplantae; phylum Streptophyta; class Magnoliopsida; order Asparagales; family Amaryllidaceae; genus Allium; species Allium fistulosum. The sequence goes on along the minus strand of CM060901.1, from coordinate 533,552,463 downwards.
CATAAATGGTATTTATAAGGAAAGCAAGAAACTTTACAAATGAGTTTTGAAAGGTATTAAAGTATTAAAGATAATTGAATTGTAAATGAAGTTTTCAAATGAATATTTCAAGTAAAATTTATATATAGTTTCAAATTAATTGTCTAATCTTGTCTTTTAACCTACCTTTTTTTTTGCCTGGTTGTTCTATTCTCCTACCTCCTTTCTTTTCGGGGACGAAAAGTTTTGAGTGGGGGAGAGTGTAACGACCCATATTTTAGTGATTTTATTTATTAAATTAATTGAAATTTTGTGAAATTTTAAACAATAAAATTTGAAAATAAAAATTTATTATTTGGAATACGTCTATTTTAATATAGCAACTGGTAAATTTTCATTTGATAATATTGAAGTTTATTTTCTTATGAAATTTTATTTCAATTTAAACCGGTTAATAACAGTGAATTTAAAAGTTTTCCGAAACCAAAATATGTCAACAGGAGAAAATTTATTCAGAGCATTCTGAATCAGACTGCGAAATTCGTTTCGCGAAATTTGGACTTCTACTGCTCCGTTTATCTTAATTCTGGCGAAATAGCACCATTTTCGTTACCAATTATCGACTTTTGATCGGATGATCGTACCACAGATATCTGCGTACCGTTTTGATCATCTCATCGTGTTGATCTTTGTGATATATTCACTTCTGTATTTTGATTTCCGGAATGCGGCAAAACACGCGTAACGAATCACCACGTCAATAATTGTTATTTTGAACCTTTGGTTTCTTCTACCCTGATTTTTTCAACGGTCATTAACATTTTATCTCCTGGAATTCAGGTGCGGCTTTCGTCATTCCTCCGTTTTTAAAACCCAACATTTATTTCCTTTTCAATAGATTCCAAAATGTATGGCTTCTCATCATTCTTTGGTTTCAATTGGCAAGAAGTAATTCAAGTTTATATCCTATCAAAAGCCTAGCCTGTTCATTTTCTCTTCCTCTATCTCGGGTCATCCTATCACTTTTCATTTACAGAAGCTCAAATAATTTGCTTTCATTTCCTATTCCATTTCGTACCCTTTCACCTTGGAATCGAAGCAGCCTCCACCACGTCTTCGGCCAGTAACCGCCACATCACTCCCCTCCCTCTCAACTCGACCCCTCACGCAAATCTCCACCTCGCCTTGCACACGGCAGCCTCCGCCTCCTTTTGCCTGCCACCACACCGCTGCCAGCTTCGCCCATCCTCCCATAGCTCACCGCCCTCACCAGCCTCATCAGCACCTTCCCACCACCTTCCAGCCTGCCTTCCTCCATCAACCCGAACCCCACCATCAGCCCACGCGACCATCCTCACCTAGCAGCTCCGCCCTGACTCCTTGCCTCCCACTGCCGCTCACGCAACCACCTGCGCCTCTGCTGGCTCCGCCACGTCGTGATGTCGCAGACCCACCTCCGTTTGTCTATCTCGGGCTTGCTGCCTCGCTTTCCGTCTTCGAAGTTGGCCACCCCTCCATGCTGCAACCGATGCAACCCTTCCTACTCCAGATTCGACCGACTTATCACCTCCTTCCTCATCCCGTGCCACCTCCGAGCATCTTGCAGCTGCGGTACTAGGTGTGTTTATTTATATATACTATATATATGCTGGTATATTGAAGTGTTTTATATTAAGATATATTTATATATACTGTATGAATATATACTGAGATAAAAAAAATATAGTGTTATATATTTTGGTATCAATCTGTATCTGCTGTGAAGTGGGTAGTTATATATATAGTATTATATTATAATATATTATATTACATCATACTACCTTATATTATATCATACTATAAGTGCAGCCTCCTGTTGATTGTTTTTGAAGTAAGACAATGAGTTTATACGATTTGTCGATTATATTTATATTACGGTATTATATATGATAGTATAGTAAGTTTATAGGTACCAAGTTTCATATTATATAAATCAGTTTATACAAATCTTATTTTTAGCATTGATTTTAAGATACGCTATATTTGTGAGTATATACAGCAGATATATGCATAAATTTATACATTTACTCCATATATTAGATTACAGTTTGCATATTAGTTTATATATACACGCATGCATATGTCGGTTTTAACATTCAAATATAAATTAAGGATTTTATTTTAAACCTATATATGTATAAACTTTATTGCTAATGTGTTTAAATTATATGCGTTGTGGTTTTTTTTATTATACGTAATGACCTTGTATTATGATATATATAGACTACCCGTTAATATGTTTTAATCTTAACCTTAAATTGTATTTATAAAGGTTTATACATGAGTGGTAAGAATATAATATTAGATTTTAATATATTTATATATTTATTCTAATCTGGGTTTATGTTAAATTTAAAGTATGATTTTATGTATATATATAGTTATATATATAGGTCCACCTATACCTACTATCTTCATCGATCAAAATTTTGATTTGATTTTTGTCCATTCTGATTTATCAGCTTTATTCGTCGATTCGTGCCAGTCTAGCGTTGCTTTGGATTCGTATCTCACTTCATAGTCTATCTCTTTAGCCTCGGAAGGTGAGCAATCACTCACGATTAACGTTTTTGCATTTATTAAATTTGATTTCAATTGAAACGACAATTGAAATATGATGCTGTAGTTATTTAAATTGTTATTTATGCTATTATCTGTATATGTTCACCTGTGACATCTGACACCAGTATCTGTTATTTAAATTGATGATATATGCCTGTTGTTATATTTTATATTATCTGTTATCACTCTGCAAGTTCCCTGTTAGTATAGAATTCACTATGGGTTGAAATGATACATACCCGAACGGACTTTAGAATAGGAGAAAATCGTTATGGGTTGAAATGATAAACCCAAGCGATTTTCATCTGAATTGAACTTGGGATTACGGGTCGAAATGATATCTACCCGTATATATTTAAATTTCGGATTGAAATGATAAATATCCGTATCACTTAACCATATGATGAATATATATACAAACACCGTTGGTCCATATATATATAAAAAAATTTTGAAATTGAATTCTATGGTTTTGGAAAGAAATATATGGTTTTAACAAATGTTGATTCTTAAAATTTTATATATAAATGGTAATGATATATATAGATTTAATAATGATACTTAATTTAATTAAGATGGATTTAATACATATAATATGTTAAGTATAAAATTTATATTTCAAAATAGATTTGGTAAAATTTTTGAATAAGTTAAGGTTGGGATGATAATTTGAAGTTAGTAAAGAAATTTATTTAATTAAACCAATACAAGCTTATTGAAATTAGAATTTAAGATATGATTTATAACTTGAGTTTGATTTAAAATAATTTAATGAATATTTCTTGTTTAAATAAATTTAAAGAAATATTTAGTAAAAAAAAACGAAATTTAAGGCTAGTTAAATGATATTGAATTTATTAAGTGAATATTCCCTGATTAGATAATAATGAACTTAAATCTAGTGCTATATGAAACTGTTAAATTTAACTTTGAAAATGTTGAATATTAAAGCCTTGAAATATATGGAAAATTTAAATGGTATATTTAGAACTGAATTGAATTGATGAATTGAGCTTTGAATAAATTTGAATTTGGAATTTGAGTTAATTTGAATCGATTTGTGAGACTTGAGGAAATTATAAATACTTTACTTTATAAATTATTAAATGAACATACACTATTTTGGAAAATAGATATATTTGAAATGAAATGATATTTGGGTTTTGAAGTATAAATTTAATTGAAATGACCACGGTGTTATAATGTATATTTCCACCTTGTAGATAGTTCTGAAGATCCTTAGAGGATGGTTATCCCAAATATCCTTTAAGTTACTTGTATTTCAGTTGATATTTCACTTGAGTTGGATTTATTAATATAAGAATGTTAATCCTGACTCGAGTGTTTTGTGTTTTGCTTTACGCTCGGGTCAGACCCAGTGAAACAACATTTGAGACTCACCCTTGGAGTTTGGAGCTTCCTTTGGAGATCCATCTATCGCCTCAGCTTTCAGCTCTTCTAGTTGATTTGTTCAGAGAAGTCATCTGTTTGCACTGGAGACTTCACTGCATTTGAGATATTCTGTTGTATTTTATTTCTAACTTTGATGTTTATATAGTAGCTTCATTAACTACTATTTTATCTATTCCGCTGCGTATTATTGTATTACTCTGTGTCTGTGATTCTGTGATTGATTTATTTACTGCTTATGCTGAGTTTTGCCAAAATTTAAATTAACAATTCGGTATTTTGAATTATTCAAGTCCGACATGTGTGGATTTATTGTTGATTTGAATGGTCCAAAATAGCGGGTCGTTACAAGATTGCTCGACCGACGAGCATTTTCATGGTTTAGGGGCATTTGGTAGTGGATTTGCACTTTTTACATTAGGAGATTTTATTAGTATTGATTCCAATTGTTTGCTTTCCCCTTGCTTGAGTAGTGAATGAATTAGGATTTCTTTAAACATCTTCTTCAACGATTTCATTTCCCTCAAATTACGATTCATGGTTTCCCCAACCGTCATCTCCAAATTGATTATTCAGATTTCTTATCACATTTAGAGAGTGGTAAGGTACTATTGTAATGACCCGCCTTTTCGATCTTCAGAAATTGACACTAATACATCTATGACAACACGTGCCGAGCGTCCATGTGCCGAAAAGGCAGAATTTTTGGGAAAACGAAAGAAAAAAGGAAGAAAAGAATCTCACATCGTGATGAATAATATACAGTATACAACAGGTCTTTACACAAAGAAAAATTGTAATATACATACATCAATTAGAGTACACTGCACAAATCATCAGCCTGGATAGTTATAACAACCTATCCTAAAAAATGCTGTTAAATAAAACAACTAATGCAGTGGAAATAAAATATACGTGAATACGACTTGGAGGCATCCGGCTCATCTCCTGAAGCTTCACGTATCCAAACTGAATATGCAAATATACTCTGTCTGACCCAAGCATTATAATAAAATAACACCTGGATCAGTCTAGTAAACCAGCGTATGAAAACTCAATCAAAGCATATTGATTCCTATTTTTATAAAGCCCTTCCAAAATAAAATGTATCTCGTAAGAGTATGTCGCACATAAATACTGACGGGTGTTTATTTTATGATAACCAAACCATTTATATTAGAAAACCCAGTGATATTATAATAATTTATAGGGAAGAAAATATCAACAATCAAGTAGCTGTGATGCTTGTGAGTGTACATCACAATAATATTACGTATATATTCAAAAAAAGCTAAGGCGTGTTCGCTAATTGTGTGGGATTCCATGGAGGATCCCTTATTATTTCGAGAACGGTCCTCGTGCATAAGGATCGGGTTCTCCTTTCGAGGCAATAACACATCCCTAGTGATGTGCAATAGGAAATACATAGCTGGCCACGTAGGCTAAATGCATCACTCCATGCATGCATGAAAACTGTAGGTAACTCTATGAAGGAGACGACTACACCCTTATAGGTTAGCTAAACCCTTGGCTATGCATCTTAGCTCTGGTTTTAGTCATTACCGCTGGTGAGGTTACGTCTGGCATTCTATCATACGAATCTCCATTCAAACAGATCTTAGAACCACACATGGATTCTCATAACTCAACAAGTCTTGGAATCACATATGGATTCCCGCATCTCAACAAAGATCTCGGAATCACACATGGATTCTCGTGCCCCAACGGGTTTCGGAATTACAAATGGATTCCAACTTCCTAAACAAAACTCGAATCTCTTACAAGCATAGACCCCGTATATGGTTTTGGAGTGGTTACGATTTCGATTCATCTTATATAAGTATACTATCCCGCTTGCCGGGTGTTCCAAAACCAATCGATCAATTTTTGGAATACTTAATACCGGTTCTTTTAGAAATAATCAGATAATACATAAGAGTGGAGATCTCCTCCTAACCATTTAAGCGGATAGATTTCCTAATCATTTATCCTAAGAGAAAAAAACAAGTTTATACGTACAGTATAGCACCATTGACGATAACTGTAACATATAATCCTTGTGTTTCTCTTGAATATTTCCAGAGTTAAATCTTTGATGTTAAGTAAGGAAAGTATATTTCTATACCACCAAAATTAAGAAGGCTTACATATTTAGGCCAAGACTTGATTGTGTGTTATTTAACAATCAAATAAACAAACATTCCAAACAGAGATTACATTTCCCATGGAAACCGCCAAACCTCTTAGATTAATCTTTCATTAATTAAATCTCTTTCCAAAAATATTTATCAAAATATTTATATACTTATCTCACTGGTATAAGTATATTCACAAACCATTCCTTTCAAAACTTGGAAAACCCTTTTCATATACTTATAAAATGGTATAAGTATATTCACTAAACACTTAGGAAGATTTTCTATTTCAAAATCATAATAAATGATCAAGCACAACTGTCATTAAAATGAAGATATAATTAACCCAAAACACCATTCCTTTCCGTAAATCTCTTTTATTTTATAAATGCCTCCTTTATAAAACTACAAATCTATTTATAAAGCTTCTTTATAAATCTCCAACCTATTTATAAAACTTCTTTATAAATCTCCAATCTATTTATAAAGCTTCTTTATAAACTTCCAAGTTTATTATAAAATACTCTTTATAAATCTTAAAGATCCATTTATAAAATTTCCCTTTAGAATCTCTAAAACTATTTATAAACCTCTTTACTAAAATAATGTAAAAACCAAACTTCTTTTCCAATTTCAAATCACTTTCAAATTCATAAACTCCTTTAATAAATCATTTTTATAAAAAGGAATCCTTTTATAAAAAAAATTATTACTTAATTATTATGAATAAAAACTTTAACATCATAAAATAAAATTTAAACATTCTTAATAATATAATAATAATACTTTAAAAGCATTATTAAAAATATAATAATAAATCATCTTTAAAACAACATTTAAATAATAAAATAATTAACTTTTAAAAACATTTTAAATGGTATAATAAAATAACTTTAAACAACTTTTAAAAATGTAAGTATTTAACTTTTTAATAATAAACTAATAAATTAATTAACTAGCTTTAAACAAATAAAATAATTTATTATCTTTAAACAACCTTAATAAATAATCAATTATCTTTAAACAACACTAATAAAATAATTTTAAAACATTATAAATATAATAATTAACCTTTAAACATTTTAAATGATATAATAATTAATTTTACTACAGAAATAATTATATAAAACACTTTATTAAAATAATAATTAAAAAATCACTTTACTTCAAATTATAAAATTGAAGTTAATTTAACTCCATAACTTTCCAAGCCCAAAAAGAGGCTTAACGACCCAATGATACTTAAACAAACTACCATTTTATTCAATTTAACTTCCTAATTTAAATTACTGGTATTTACATAAGTTCAAACATATATGTAAACCGAATCCATAATTAACAATTAATTTTCAACACATCACTTATCCAGCATCAATCAACTGACACTTAAATAAATGTCCTGATTAATATAATAGCAAAACAAGGATTTATTCTACTCAACAAATGTCATTCAAAATAAACTATTCTGTTTATTATTAGACGGTGTTTATTTGGCCAAGTAAATAATACCAAAGAAGTATGCTTAAATTAACTTCGTTATTATTTAAACAACGTAATTATAACAAATCAATATTAATTTATCACTTTATACATTATCCATTTTCAGAAATGATAATTCATCCAAACCTAACAATCAAACAAATAAAACAACAAAGCATACAACCAATAATTTTTATCCACTATATAACATACCAATTAACTAAAAAGGTGAGTTTAACTCACCGAAATTTCAGTTATCGTCGAAGCATTCTAGTTCCATCTAAAATCAAACAACATTCGATTTTTTTCTTGAAATTTTACAAGCCCCAATCTCAACCAATCTAATTCCAAGATGTATTTAACGTTATTAAGAATCTAACGCGACTGACCGCGTTTGATTTGGACTTTATATGAAATAGATATGGGTTAATGTACATTTGATTAATTAATTAACTAAATAATTAATTAATTTGCATTAATTACATCTGCTAATCCTCCCCGACTCCTAATCCTGCTTCATTAAATCCTAAATCGAACTTAGCCACCATCGAACTTCGTCAAATACCGCTGCTAGAGGTGACGCCACGCTGTCTCAACCCCACGATGAGAAGCCCAGGCTCCACCGAACCCAAAGCGACCGACCTCATCCCGTACAACGCCGCCACCACCATGATCTAGGTCGAACAAGTTCTGCTATTCATCTCGAGATTGCCGCCTCCACATGCCGAACTATGGTGATCCACCACCAGCGATGAGTTCCCTTGGCCACCCTGCACAACTTTCATGTTTAACCCTTCCCCTAACTCGGCCTCTAGTGGTGGGAGCTATAATGGTTGTTGGATTGAGGTAAATAAAAATGGTAGCTAGGGTTTCAATTAGGGTTTTGAGCAAATGAAGATGGGTAGGGGTCCTTATATAGGAAATTCATTCAACACTATTCACGCTCCAAAAGACATGAACTTCAATCGAGACATGCTTATTAGCGTTCCTAACTAAATACCTCTATTTCGAACTCAATGGAACCTTTTCTAGGATCTAATTCCAACAGATACAAAAGTTAGCTTTCTTAATTGCTTTATTTGCGAACTGAACTCGGCCTTCTAACTCGAAACCAAACAGTCGAAATATATCGATGCTTATAATCATTCTGGCTCGCTCAAACCATCCGGACCCAATGGAAATAATCCCGAGGCCTAAAAAGTCCGTTTGTGAAAATTTAGTTTTCTAGCTTATCAATAAAATAAATCAATTAAAAATTTAAATATCCGAAATTTAAATATTTAGGGCAGCCTAGAAATATAGGTTGTTACAACTATTAACCGTTGCTGGCTATTGGGAGACACATAGTTTGAATCATAGTAATAATGTTGTTGGAATGAGGTATTTTTGAATAATTTGAATTTTGGGAATTTTGGTAATGATTTGAATTTTGTTAAGATTGATAGGAATTCTGATTTTATGGAGAATGATACAAACTTGGAATTTGTTGGAAATAACCAACATTTGAATTTTGATTTTGTTGTTGAGAATTATATTGAGTTTGACTATGCTGAGAATTGCACGAATTCAGATTGTATTAAGTGAGGTTTTGATTATCAGGTCTGTGTTGTGATAAAAACTTGAGATATGAAGATTTTTTATATTTTCCTTTTTGATTTTCTGACAAAATTAAAATTGTATATAGAGAATTGTTTGAAGAGAGTAAGAAAATTTGTAGAAATCGGTGTAAGTAAAATTGTTGAATTGTTAAAATATATAGAGGAGGAAAGAGTGGATGGCAATGGTCAAAAAATCGATTGTTGCCTATAGCCGGCTTTAATAAAGCCGCCAATATGGCAACGGTCATTTTTTTGACCGTTGCCATGTGAACGATTTAGCTGGCTTTCATAAAGCCAGCTAAAGCATTCCCCTCCAGGGTTGCCTTGGCAACTTTGCGGGCTGCCAAGGCAACCTTATTTGGAGCAACCTACCCTCTATTGGTGGTGGGTCATGTCCCAACCATGGCCATGGCTGGGAATGCTCTGAAGTGATCATAATTCCTTAACTTATAATAAATGATAGAAAAAGCATACACAATTCATATATATAAGTGTGATATGAAGGTAAAAGCTAGAAATAAATTTGATATTACTCTTTATGAATACTTACCAAAACAAAGGACCATTCAAGATAAACGATAACAAAATTTTGACAATATACATTCCTTGAAAGTTGGAAGTAAATAATGAAATTAAAAACATACCTTTATTTTTAAACTTATTTCACGTCAATCACATCCAAAAATAAATTTCATGAAATAACTACATAATTATTTTTGACAAAAGTTCACAATTTTTAGTTATTTTTTTTAGTGCAAACACGTATAATTAAAATGGAAAATATTTATAGTAAAACCTATAAATATTCACAAAAATAATTGCAAATATTTGCAGCATTTTGTGCGCATATTTATAGGTTTAATTCAAAAAGATAACACAATTTGATATTATACATTCTTCGAAAAATGGAAGTAAGTTCCCAAAATTATGCTAAGGCTATTTTTTAGGTCGTAAAGGACAAAAACATACTTGTTTATATACACATAACAAACTTATGTCTATTTGACCACATTTGCATCAAACTGCTATTGATACATGAACAATTTCAAATCTTTTACACACACATAATATTTTACTTTCAATTAATGCTATTGGAAAACACATCAATGTGTATATACACTGACTGCATATCTCACTTTTTCATCATTGTTTGTTAATGTCAGTGAGATTTGATTTCAGCACATGTAGATGGAAAATTTAAAGACATATTGGACTAGCATAGTTATTGTGTTTAATCTACCAAACAACATAACATTTCCAAGTGAAATATATCTTCAGTGTAGTAGACAAAAGATTTTCAAATAAGATTACAAGTGTTGCTCATTTTAATAGCTAAAGCATAAATGAGTCCATCATGTCCAAAACCTAACAAGAAAGGCCCTTTTAGTGTATATCAACCAAGATCTCTTCTGACCCAACTGTCTATTCGTCCAATAAATCTTCACCTACAAGGCCCAACTGCCCCATCATCCTTATTCAGACCTTTTTTCATCACTCCCTTAAGAATAATTATGGACCATAAACCTAGCAGGCAACATCTCCTGACACCTAAACTAACACTCACCCCGTCGCCAGCCTTTCGAGTCAATCAATAAAGGACAACTCCCAAATCTTTGTCTCTGCTAATGGGTTTTGTCTATACCTATCCCTAATCATCAAGAGTCCTTAGTGACCAGCTACTTTTCTTACTTCGTTTTGTCATGGGTAGTCAAAATTGTGGAAATATCCCTTGGTCGCCTTGTAGAAGGAGATGGTGTATAAGGACACGTATTGTTTAAGTATCAACGAATCGTAAAAATATTACTAAGTCAAATTGGGTCCAAAGGTAATATAATATTGAATTTTTTTTTAGAATTGATATTTTTTGAGCTCGAGAATAAATATTGGATGATTTTGACCATTAAAATCTTGTAAAATAATAAATTTTTATAGCTGAATTAGGGTTTCAAACCACTTTCAAATGAAAGACAGGATGGTTTTCCATTATGTAAAATAGTTATAATAAATTTTTGGACTTATGATTTAGGAGATACGACAGTTTGAGGTTTGAACAAAGTATAGGCAGATTAGTGGTTAACTAATACAACCCGTAATCAAATTTTGCTAATTAATTTCAAGGTTCGGGCTGGGGCAGCCTTTATAGCAACCACTATTCATTATAAATACATTTCTAATGTTCTCCTAATCATTTAGCCTCTATTGATCTTCTTCTAACAAAATTCTATCATTCTTTCAATAAAATTTGTTACAAGTATGATTTTAATGTTCTGATGATAACAACTATATTGTAATGCTACTAATGTGTTTGTTGAGTTATTTCAGATCAAGTAGCTATATGGTAAAGGATAAATTTTGTACAAGCTATATTAATTGGTGCAAGTAGTGGGATCCGTCAAATTATAAAATGAATGGATAGGAAAATGTGGAAAAATAATTAATAGACAAGAAGGGGAAAAGAAAACAACTTGAACTTTGATTATATATTGGGCTAATTAAATAGGAAAATAAAGGCGATAAAAATACATCTACTTTACGATTTGAACACAAGCGACTACATAAGAATGCATGTGCTAACCAACAACCTAACAACTACATTTGCATAAGAATGATTAGCATCTCATATTAACAAGACAAAATGGAATGCTATAAAAGTACATGAAGCAAGTCCCAAACCGCGACCACCAAAGAGGAAGTGCGGCACGCTACCAAACATATTATACCTACATTTGTGAAGTACTTGTTAGCTGCGTATTAACAGGGAGTTGGAAAATAAATTGGTGAAAAAATGTATGGACAGGGACTTGGACCTAGGTGGCATAGGTGAAGAGCGCACGTCCCAACCATCATGCCATACCCACTTTTGTGTTAAAGTCTACGACGACCGGGATTTTCGACCCTCGAAAATCGACACTAATATGTCCACTGTATTGCATGCCGAGCATTCAAATGCCGGAAAAACTGACTGTTAAGGGTAAAAGAAAATAAAGACAGAATAGAATCTTACACAAATAGAATAATTTATAATATCAATAATCTTTACAGCGGAAAAACTTTTAAATACATATATCAGACAATTTCCTAAGCTCAGCCTGGAAAGTTATAAATACATGTCCTTACAGATGCTAAAAAAACAAACACAGCGGAAAAGTAAACTACGTTGATAAAGATCTCCCTCTCCTTTGGAAACTCCAAGCATCTTCAGCTAATCCTGAAACAACTCGAATCTGACCCGAGTAATAAGAATACCCGGATCAGTCTGGCAAACTAGCATAAGGAACGCAAATCATAAATATATATGACAATGTCATAGATCAACTTTGATGTCAAACAAAACCTTTGAAAAGAAGATTACCTTATAAGACCACACCGTATATAAACACTGAGGGGTTTTTACCTTATGTTAACTAAAACATTTTTATCAAATCATTTGATATTATTTCTAATGACATTCTTTGAAAACCCTTTCAAATAACATATTAATCATAGCCGAAACTGTTACATTAATTAAATTCCAGCATACTAGGTACTACAATCAAAATCGTAAAGGCACATATTGGAGAATGGATTTCCAACAATAACATTGTAAGAGACTACCTTTCGACAGTACATCTCTAGAGGAATGTACCGAGGCACAGCCTCACTGCCCTCTTCCAACACAAAACCGGCATACCTCTACCATAGATAGTACCGAATATGTCATCATCTCGGTCGTTCTCGACCTATCCATAGCCACAACATACAAAACAACCTGAAATATTGAGGGTGATATAGAAAGATGATGAACATCTTCTAATGAGAGCGACCCACTTAGCCCTGCTGCATCTACCCTATTTTTCCATTACTGATGTGTGAGGCTTGATGTAACGTTTTAGCTTTCACATGACAAATCCCACTTTGAATGCCATATTACCATTTCTAATGGCACACTAATTGGTTTCCATAAAAGTACAACCCAAGAATTTATACACCTCAGGAAAGGGTGTTAAGTATAAGAGGGGTTACCTCCTATACCACCAAAGAGATGTATACGTTTGTAAAAACCAATTTATGTGGTCTTAGAAATGCAATGTCAAACATTCGTCTATACAAATTGTCCAGGAACAGGAGAAACCAAAGGTACTCCTACTACATCCTGTTCGGGAATCACCCCTAGGAATAATAGTGAGTAGTCCTTGCATTAAAGATTTCAAAATGAAGGTACTACTGCTACCATATGTATTTAATATCGGAATCACGAGGTTAGTGGCGAGTAGCCCTACATTATGAAGATCTCCGTCTTCAAAATCATTGTCTTCAAAATGTCTTCAATTTTGAACGCATATATTGGCTAAAAGTGGTTTTCGGCTAGGAATCTCCCAAATCTGATCCCAGTCTCTTCGAACCAATTATCGATTAAAAGATGTGTATATGTGTATATAGAAATGTTAGCCCTCTTTCATTAAATACTCTTTTCTTTATATACTGAAAACATTATTTAACTTTGAAGATATCTTTTTATAAAATAAAATATCTTTAGAGACATATACCTTTAAATCATTTCTATTTTTGGGATACACATAACTATTAAACCTTTTTTTAACTTTGGAATAGCTAGGGGAGCAGACAACTTGTTTTCCAAACTCCAGCCTAGAGACAATCTCTCTGTCGTCCATAAGGCGGCCAAGTTATTTGATCGACTCTAAAATTTTAAGAATATTTGATTTATTATTTGAAAAACATTTCAAAAAGATTCGACAAGAAAACCCAAATTCAAATCATTTATTCAACCGTTACCAAATTCCATTGCTAAATTGTCGGTGAATAGTGATTTTAAAGTTTTGTAGATCAAAACACTTATTCCATTATATACATGTTGATTTTTGTAATTCAATTTCCTTTTAAAATATTTTAATATATTTATGAAATTTATTTCATATTTTTATGTTTAAAAATATCCATTTTTAAAGTGTTGAAAACTATATTTTACGAACTGCCAAAACGCGACGATTTTGAAATTTTGATTTGGACATATCTCAAACTTTACTAAACGAAATCTTGTTTATTCTTTTTCATTTGAAAACTATAGTCATAAGGGTCTGGAAAATATTTATTTTAAAGAACTTCGACTAATATTTTATCCTACACATGCTATAACTTTTCAGGTCGTGAAATCGCGAACTGCCGAAACACGATAACTTATTTTTCACCTTTTAGTCAACTTTTATAAAACTTATTTGTAACTTTTTTAAATCATTTTAGTAACATAATAAGCTATATTAAACTAATTTTTCACTATTTTACTTTATTAAAATCCCATTTTCACTTCATTCCATGTCTTTAAAATTATATCATTATAATATTCAATTTCCATATTTTTAATTCCAAGTTCTTTTATATTAAACCATATGATATTTCTATACTATTTTCCACCTTTAAACTATTATTTTTCATAAATTAAACCACAGATTTTATTTTCCAAAAATTTCAAAACTCCATGTTTTCAATTTCTTTTTTTAAACAAATTCTATATCTTTCCAAAAACATTTCTTTTTGGTTTAAGATTTCAGTAGAAGCTTAACCTATCTTATACATGTATTATCTTTTATCATAACATGGATAAATTTTCATAAGATATTTATTGCTAATTCAAATAGACATCACTTCAACATATATGATTTTCGAATCATAAATCATTATAATCCTACTTTATCATAACCTAGATATTATATACTTAATATAAGCAAACATTATTCAACCAATCATCGTCCAAACATATTAAACAACAATATAAGAAATCTTATATATATATATTAGATTTAAAATAAACTAAGTTAAAAGTGTGTTCTCACTGTTTAGCTACATGCTTTAAAACTTCTCAAAATAAATCGAGTATCGTTTCTCTTCGCTCATGGACCTCTTGGACTTGCTCCTCGACCTCATTTATGTTCGGCCATGCTTCTTTGGAGGATTAAGCTCAGCCATGGTGATTGTAGGGTGGCTTGTCGTGGGTTTCATGAAGGAATAGAAGTATTTTGGCACTCGTTTGTTCTTGAAATGATATTGTGTGTGTGTATATATATATCTCTACATTTTATTTATTTTTGTCGTTTCTTTGCATAACATTGGAAGATATTTTTCTTAAGAGGAGGAGGCTATTAAATAGCATAGAAGAAGATGAAGAAGAGAAGCTTAGGAAACGGTATGGAATGAATATGAGAATTTGTTAAGGAGGTATGCTTGTATTTATAGCCAAATTTTCACAAATATCTGCAAACATCATCATGTGCATTCCACCTCACCCATGTTCACCTCTTCTCTCCTAGGTACAGTCGTCCACCATGTCACCTTCATCAATCATTTCATGCCCCATTGTCCCCTTGCCTTGGTTGCGAAGAAATGAGGTGGAAAAGATGAAGAGATGTGCATTAATTATGAGGTGAAGTTTGCTTTTTTAAGCACAAACCATGTTTACACTTAAGTAGATGTATGTAATATGTATATATGTATATGTATATATGTATGTGCATGTATGACATGTATATAAATGTGTATGTATGTGCAAAAAACAACAAATAATAATGCTATATTCTATGACAACTTTTATTCATTAAACCGTTGAAAATCTGAAATCTGAATTCCGATCATATTTTTACTTTTTAGTTAAACTATATATATTGGTGAACAAATCATGAAAATATATTTATTATAATCTTTAAATAATTAAAAAAATCTCATTTGAATTATAAAACCATATTTTATACTATTAAACAAATGTTGTGAAAGTGCGCTGTTGAACTGCCAAAGCACGACGAAATTTGTTATATTTATAAAACAAGTTTATATATTTATAAAATCATTATAAATCACATATTATCATTATATAATAATTAAAGTGAATTATTTATCATTTAAAAAAATCAATTTAATATTTAAAATCAATTAAATATTCCTATTCAAAGCGATAAAATTATGAGTCTTTACATTCTTCTCTCCTTAAAAGAATTTCATCCTCGAAATTTAACCACAACCCAAAACATAGAAGAGTTTACCCAAAATATTATCTTTAAACTTTATTCCATATGATATACATAGATCATCTGTAATATCTGATTCGATCTTCTACTCAAATACACAACTTTATTTATGAACTGGTATTGATCCATCGATCCTCTAGTGCGGACTCCTATAACGACCCGTATTTTTAACTATTTTAAATTATTAAATTTAATATAATTATTGAATAAAAATGGTTAAAAATAAAAATATAATGATTTATTAATGTAGTGTTTAATATGAACTTGAATAAATTTTGAAATAACCAATTTCGAAGATTTTGGCAATAACAAGTATTGAAATGAAATTTATGTATTAAATGTGTTTATAATCAATAGTTGGGATTGAATAATAAATGTTGATTTATTTAGATTAAAATAAAATAATTATTTGATAACTAGAATTCATTTGAAATCTAATATTGGGATTTATCGAAATTGGATTATTGGAAATTATCTAAATAATTGAATCCTAAATTTAATGTGAATGAAAATGATGTCGAAAGTTGATTTAAATTTTATTTAAACAAGAATAAAGGTTGTTAACTTTGGATTTAAAGCGATTAAATTAATTTTTGGAAATTTCTTGTTCTAATTAACATGTAAAAATAGTCTTTTTGGGCACTGTCTCGGATTTCGACGAAACCAGTTTCATTGGATCTGTAATAGTAAATTATTATAGGATTTCAAGTTTCGTTGCGATCGGACTTATCGTTTGGCCATGCAAGCTTGAAACACGTAGAAATTAATTAAAGGAATTTATTTAAAATAATTTGATTTTGAAAAGCTATCTTCTGAATATGATGGAATTGGCTTCCGATACATGTTCCATGATGTTCGGAATAGAGGTATAACATATAGAACGCCAGGCGGCATGCTTAGTTTGGAGTTCGAAAAATTTATGTGTGAATCGGGTCTAAAATTTAAATAATAGACAGTATTGTTTCATTTTCTCACGAACGAAACCCTAAAAGAAGATCATCAGCCATCTTCGTCTATTCGTTCAATGGCCAAAAATTCACAACCTTCTCTCCTCGTTTTCTCCAAATCCACTCAATTATATCGCTCGACTTCAACTAGCAAAATGGAGAGCTCGATCTCCTCTCCACGTTGGATGGTTGGATCGTCAATTGGTATTGTGTGGTGGTAGAGGGGAGCTCGTGTTCGTCGCCTCTATTATGGGTTTGCTGCTCGACTCACGTGTGCATGAATGACCAGAGAGGGCGCGTCTGGCGTAGAAGAGATAGGCTCGAGTGGCGTTTGCGGTTGATGGCTGGAGGCGTTCGTCGATCGAGTAATGAAAAAAAATAACGAGAGTCACGATCTGGAAGAGAACAGCGGGCACGTGAATGCATGGGGAAGAAGGGCTGAGGTTATGTTTTTATTAGTATAATTAATTTTGTTAATTGAGTTTTAATTAAATCGTTATGCTAATCACTTAGCTGAGGTTAATTTTGTTATATTAGTATATACCTATGACATTTATTTAGGGTTGAAATGATATATACCCATCCCTGAAATTAAAATTAAAATAACTGATCACTTGGCCATCGGATAGAAAATTATATACGGACACCGAATTGGTTAAATTAAATGGTTTTAAATTCTTGGATTTAAATTTATTGAAATGGTTTCGTTTATAAAAATAAAATTGAATTAAAATATGGAAATTGAAAAATTCGAGTTTTGGAATGTTGAAATTAAAATTAGTTAAATGAAACTGTTTAAAGAATGAAAATTGAAATTTAAAGTTATAATTGGAATATGATTGGAATTATGGAAATTGATTAGTTTTAAAAGATTTGAACCTTAAATTAAATATTGAAGTTAATTTGATTTAAGTAATTTAAATCGATATTCTGAAATTGAACTCGAATTTATGCAAATTGAAATGGTTTGAAATGGAATTGTTTTTAGCTTAATACAATTCACTTTCATCTAAGCTTTCTTGAAATTGTTTAAAGGAGACACGGCCGAAATTTTCTGTAAATCCGGGTGTTAGAAATTTTTTGAGATTTTGAAATTTTATAACTTGTTTTATAAATAAGTTGTAATTTCCGTTAAGCCGGTATCGGAGTGGCATAGCGGAAGCGTATTAAAGGTTTTCAAATAAGATTTTAAATTTTTGTAAATTTATTATTTTAAATAAAATATATCAAATGTTAAATTCCTTACTTAGCCCCTTTTCGAGGATGAAAAAGTTTTGAGTGGGGGAGACTGTAATGGCCTGTATTTTTAACTATTTTTAATTATTAAATTTAATATAATTATTGAATAAAAATGGTTAGAAATAAAAATCTAATGATTTATTAATGTAGTTTGTTTAATATAAACTTGAATAAATTTTTGAAATAACCAATTTCGAATATTTTGGCAATAACAAGTATTGAAATGAAATTTACGTGTTGAATGTGTTTCTAATCAATAGCTGGGATTGAATAATAAATGTTGAATTATTTAACTGAAAATAAGATAATTATTTGATAAATAAAATTCATTTGAAATCTAATATTAGAATTTATCGAATGGATTATTTGAAATTATTTAAATAATTGAATCCTGAATTTAATGTGAATGAAAATGATGTCGAAAGTTGATTTAAATTTAATGTTCCATTGTGTTTGGAATAGGGGTATAACATATAGAACGTCAAGCGGTACACTTTGTTTGGAGTTCAGAAAATTTATGCAAGAATCGGGTCAAAAATTTATATAATAGGCCATATCGTTTCATTTTCTCACGAATGAAACCCAAAAAGAAAATCATCAATCGTCTTCCTCTATTCGCTCAATGATCGAAAATTCACGACCTTCTCTCCTCATTTTCTCCAAATCCACTCAACGATACCGCTCGACTTCAACTAGCAAAATGGAGAGCTCGATCTCCTCTCCACGTTGGACAGTTGGATCGTCAATTTGTGTTGCGTGGTGGTAGAGGGGAGCTTGCGTTCGTCGTGTCTGTTATAGGTTTGCTACTCGATTCACGCGCATGAACGACCAGAGAGGGCGCGGTTGGCGCAGAGGAGCTAGGCTGGAGCGGCGTTCGCGGTTGATGGATGTAGGCGTTCGTCGATCCAGTAACGAAAAATATAATAATAACGAGAGTCGCGATCTGGAAGAGAACGGCGGGCATGCGAACGCTTGGGGAAGAAGGGCTGAGGTTATGTTTTTATTAGTATAATTAATTTTGTTAATTAAATTTTAATTAAATCTTTATGCTAATTATCATATAAAATTTTCATACGAGGTCGGATTCGAGTGAAACGAGTTGCATTGGATTCGTATCGACGTCGTCTACGACATGGGATCGGATTGGAATTTATTTACAGCTGAAAATTTTCAGTTTCAAATAAAGGTGAGTGTTTTAAACACTCACGAAGTACTAAAATATTTCTGAAGTTCGATAAATTGATATTATGAAGTAATTTACTTTTATTGACTGTTGTTTGGTAATTTAATTGACATTTTAATTAACATATGTTATAAATTGATAGAAATTTAAATTGACGATTAAATTTGAAACTGAAATTAAATTGCCAATTAGACACTCGATATTGATAAGTGGTTAGTTGTTGTGATTTATTGACTGTTTTGGATGTTGATTGTAATGGATGGTTATTGGTTGATATTTTGGATGATTGGATGTTTATATATATATATGTATGTATGTATGTGTATATATATGTATGTATATATATATATCCTATTATCATCCTGTAAACTATTTGACAGTATATAAAACTGTTATTTGTATTATTTCAAATAAATTAAGAAATATGTTGAAATGATATATACCTATGACATTTATTTTTGGTCGAAATGATATATACCCATCCTTGAAATTAAAATTAAAATAACTGGTCACTTGGCCATAGGATAGAAAATTATATACAGACACCGGACTGGTTAAATTAAATGGTTTTAAATTCTTGGATTTGAATTTATTCAAATGATTTTGTTTATAAAAATAAAATTGAATTGAAATATGGAAATTGAATTAATTTTAAATTCGATTTTTGGAATGTTAAAATTAAAATTAGTTAAACGAACTTGTTTAAAGAATGAAATTTGAAATTTGAATTTATAATTGGAATATGATTGGAATTATGGAAATTGATTTGTTTTGAAAGATTTGAACCTTAAATTAAATATGGAAGTTAATTTGATTTAAGTAATTTAACTCGATATTCTGAAATATATACATACATACATATATGTATGTATGTATATATATGTATGTGTGTATATATATGTATGTGTGTGTATATATATGTATGTGTGTATATATATGTATGTATATATATATATATATGTATATATATTTATGTGTATATATATATATATGTATGTATATACATCCTATTATCATCCTGTAAATTATTTGATAGTATATAAAACTATTATTTGTATTATTTCAAATAAATTAAGAAATATGTTGAAATGATATATACCTATGACATTTATTTTAAGTTGAAATGATATATACCCATCCCTGAAATTAAAATTAAAATAACTGGTCACTTGGCCGTAGGATAGAAAATTATATACATACACCAGATTGGTTAAATTAAATGGTTTTAAATTCTTGGATTTAAATTTATTCAAATGATTTTGTTTAGAAAAATAAAATTGAATTGAAATATGGAAATTGAATTAATTTAAAATTTGAGTTTTGGAATGTTAAAATTAAAATTAGTTAAATGAAATTGTTTAAAGAATGAAATTTGAAATTTGAAGTTATAATTGGAATATGATTGGAATTATGAAATTGATATATTTTAAAAGATTTGAACTTTAAATTAAATATGGAAGTTAATTTGATCTAAGTAATTTAACTCGATATTCTGAAATTGAACTCGAATTTATATAAACTAAAATGGTTTGAAATGGAGAATTGAATTGAACTTAAACCATTTGAATCGAATTAGTGGAAATCGAAATCGAAATTAATTCGAATTGAAATCGAAATTGAAATTAATTTGAATTGAAATTGATTTGAATTGAATCGAAATTGAGTCGATTTGAATTGAACTCAGATTGAAGATGATTTGAATTGGAAAATTTGAAAATGAGTTAGTTTGATTAGATTTGTTGGTATATGAAGAAACAGTTTGATTTGAAATGATTTTCAAAATAAATCATTTTAATATAAACTGTTTGAAATCTATCTTTTTAAATATTATAATTAATTTGATTTTCCAAACTATTTCACTATATAAACTATTTTCAATACCCAAACCATTTTATATCAAACTTTTTTAAATCTCTAAACAATTTTAACTATTTATAACTTTTCAAACTATTTTCTAAAAAAATCAAACTGTGCAAGGTTGGAATGGATTTATTTAAATCGTGGATTTAAATGTGAATCGGGTTAAAATGAAGTTATAACCTAAGTTGAAATTCGAAACAATTTTGGAAATGAAATTGAGATGTTGGAGCGAAAATGATTTTCACGTGAAATTAACATATTTTGAGTAAATATGATATTTTGAAATGAAATGATGTTTTGAAATGAATATGATATTTATATATCAAGTATGAATCGTTTTTGAAATGTAAAAGAACCAACCGGTGTGTGAAATGACGTTTGGTTGTTAAAGAGACCGGGGCCACTTATTGGCATACTTTCTATCAATATTGGAACCACTTTAACAACTATGTACGCGGAGGAGATTCCAGGATGAAGTGGTTGGATTTGGCATATATTTGCTGGATTTGGAGAAAGAGAACAGTGATGGATAGACCTCGGCACTTGTGCCAATATGAAATGACTAAAACAGGCGCCCCTAGCGGACATCCGTTCTTCGATTTTCTTCTTGGACTCGGTCCACACTATTACTTTTGATGTTGGTTTCGATGGGTGCACCTTGATTTGGGATGACCTCCCTTTGACTCGATATGGGATGGATGGACGTGGTGGGCGATCGTGGCTACGATGCATTACCACCAGCCCTGCGACCCGAACTGGTAGTATCCTACCTTGGGCATTGCCTCATGTGCCTTGTCATACTTTTATCCTTATATGGGACCACTACGAGTTTGGTTTATTGTTGTCGTATATCGCCCAGTAGCACGTCAGGAGATAGGGATGCGCCGTGATACGACAACACTAAACTAAAATCGTAGGGGTCTCGTAAAGGGATAAAAGTATGACAAGGCACATGAGGCAATGCCTAAGGTAGGATACTACCAGTTTGAGTCATAGGGCTGGTGGTAATGCATCGTAGCCACGATCGCCCACCGCGCCCATCCATCCCATACCGAGTCAAAAGGAGGTTATCCCAAAATCATGGTGCACCAATCGAACCAACATCAAGGAATATAGTGTGGACTGAGTCCAAAGCAATTCGAAGAATGGATGTCCGCTAGGGGTAGCTAGCTCTCTTGGCCTTCTCAAGCCATCATGTTTTAGTCACTTCAAATTGGCACAAGTGCCGGGGTCTATCCATCATCGTTCTCTTTCTTCAAATCCAGCAAACGTATGTCAAACCCAACCACTTCATTCTGGAGTCTCCTCCATGTACACAGTTGTTAATATGGTTCCAATATTGACAAAGAGTATGCCACTAAGAGGCCCCGGTCACTTTAACAGCCACATTTAGTTTTACATACCATTTGGTACTTTTACATTTCGAAATCAATTTATATTTGATATCAAAATATCATATTCACTTTCAAAATATCATTTCATTTCAAAATACCATATTTACCTAAAACATGCTATTTTTACTTCAATAATCATTCTAAATTCCAACTTAGGTTATATTTTCATGTTAACTCAATTTGCATTTCAATCAATGATTTAAATATAAACAGTTCCCACTCTGACTAGTTTGAGTTATTAGAAAATAGTTTGAATAGTTTAAAATAATTTAAAAGGTTAAAACAGTTTAATATAAAATAGTTTGAGTATTGAAAATGGTTTATATAGTAAAATAGCTTGAAAATCAAAATAATTTAAATATTTAAAAAGATAGATTTTAAACAGTTTATACCGAAATAATTTATTTAGAATAGTTTCAAAGTCAAACTAGTTCGATTCCAAATCTTTCAATTCAAATCATCTTCAATTTCAATTCAATTCAAATCGACTCAATTTCGATTTCAATTCGAATTAACTTCGATTTCAATTTCAATTCCAATTTCCATTTTTAACTTCAAATTTGATTCAATGGTTTAAATTTCAATTCAATTCTAATTTTAAACCATTTCAGTTTATATCAATTTTGAGTTCACTTTCAGAATATCGATTTAAATCATTTAACTTAACTTAACTTCGATGTTCAATTTAATGTTCAAATCTTTAAAATAATTCAATTCCGAGTTAAAATTTTAAATATCCATTTAAATTATTTTTGCCTGGATTTATTTCAAAGTCCAAATAAAAGTTCAAATCTTTTAAACAAATCACTTTCCATAATTTAAATAATATTTCAATTATAGCATCAAATTTCAATTCGATTATTTAAATAATTCCTGTTAACAAATTTCAATCTCAACATTCCGAGCTCAAGTTCGAAAATAATTCGATTTCAATAAATTCGATTTTTATTTATTTAAATCAAAATCATTTAAATAATTTCAAATAAAATTTTTAAAATCATTTAATTTAACCAATCCGGTGTCCGTATGTAATTTTCTATCCTATTGCTAAGTGATCAGCTATTTCAATTTTAAATTTCAGGGATGGATATATATCATTTCCATCCAAAATAAATGTTATAGGTATATATCATTTCAACCTATTTCTTAATTTATTCGAAATAATTCCAATAAAAGTTTATATACTGTCAGAAAATTTACAGGGTGATAATAGGATATATAAAAATAAATAAACATCCAAATCATCCAAAATATCAACCAATAGCAGTCATCATAAATAACATCCAAATCAATCAAATATCACAACAATTTATTGGTTATCAACATCGAGTGTCTAACTGGAAATTTAATTTCAATTTCAAATTGAACTGTCAATTCAAATTCATATCAGTTCAATTCAGGTGTCAATTTAACTAACATAAAAATAATTTAGTCATTCGTGAGCATTAAAATACTCACCTTTTAATTGAAACTAAAAATATTTCAGCTTCAAATTAATTTCACTTCCACTCCATGCTGTAGACGACGTCGATATGGTCGCATCGATACTCATTTAACTCGAAATGGACCTCGCACGTAAAAGATAAGAATTTAATTAGCATTCGATTTTAATTAAATTTAATTAACAAACTTAATTAAAATAAATTAAACTAAGTTCACCCTCATCCTTCTCTCTGCTCTCAGCTCTCAAGGACGCACGCACGTTAACCAAAAATCGCGTTGAATCAACCACGGACGCGCCTCATGTGACGCCCCACCTCTATACTCATACTAGCCAAGGACATTACGGGGTAATGCCGTCAACTAGCACGAAGAATAAGGCTATTGAGGAGTGACGATCTGTGTAATTGCTTTGTGCGAGTACCGATATGTCAGAAAATATAACTTACATTTCATTTCAAGAGGAAATCCGATATATCAAATACAAACTCAAAGCTACCACACAGTGGCTATGTGGACTTCGGAAACAAATATAGAAATAAACATAACTCAATCACAGATATTCATATCACAAAGGCGGAAACAGATATGAATATATCACATAGAAGTGTACATCAAAGTAGTGGTCATACAAGATCCACTACATCACAAAAGAATAGATACAAGTATTAGACAAAAGAATAAGTATACAACAAGGAGTCTCTTTCTCAAATGTATACTAACAAAAACTACTAAGCTAAAGTAGTTAGCCAAAAGTCAGGTGACGAACCCTGATAAGAAGTCAAGCAAAAGCACCTGAAATACCTCGGTCTGACCCGAGTATTATTTTAAGAAGAAAATAATAAACGGATCAGTCTAGCTATAAATATCAGATAAAATGAGATAAGATAAAAGATATCACAAAAACGTATGATAACAATAATGCCATACTGTGACAAGTATACATCAGATAACAACAAAAATCATACAATATCTCAAATATTCTCAAACACCAAAAAAAATGTCATATTCTTTAAATAATTCACCAAAACACAAATATTGATAAAACATATCAATGCCAATCCACGAAAATTGGTGAAACACAAATTCTAGAAATCATCAACCAGAAATCCAGAAAACACAAAAGGGGGAAGGCCTATCACAAACGAGAGCATGAAAACACACCAACACGTGTATCACAAACGGAACGCTATTCCACGGTTGCCAACCATCAATTTTGAGCCGAAACTCCACAAACGGCCCGAAGACCATGGGTTGCTAACCCACCAAATTGAACCGAAGTTCCACAAACGGGGTTTTTAGACCCCACACAAACAAATAGACATCGCACATCGCTAGTCTAAATCACAAAATGATCATCATCGATCAATAAAAAGTGTGAACCACACTAAGCTAGTAAATAAATGAGTTTAGCTTCATGTCCCATAACCAGTGGCTTAACTTAAATATTTACGAACAAATTGTAGATTTCCACTCGAAAATTGTCACAAGAGTTCAATCGAACAAGTCCAAGCACTAACCGACGAAGTAAACGCAAGCGTTTCATACCACTTGTTTTACTAAGTCGTTTAACTAGATTTCTCATACGAACGATGTAAAGGTTTATATATACTAATAGTATAGAAAATGGTTTTAAAAGAGTGCTTTATATTTAAAATAGTGTCGAAATCGTTTTGATGAAAGAGTTTGAGTATTTACTACTAGTATAGAAACTTTTGTATTTAAAAGTGACAAACCACAGAAATGATTGTAGAAACAATCAATCACCAAAGATTCACATACGAAAATGTGAATTAAATCCATAAAAATCGATATCAAATCCATCAAACGGATATTCCCAAAAGTCCAAGGAAAGAAGGCATCAAAGTCGATAATAAGTGATAACAACTATCCGGATCAACAAAAATCGATTAAAATACGAAATCCACACAAAACAGCCTAAATAGGCAAAAATGAATGTTTCCATACGTCTGGTTTGGAATCCAGACATCTGGATATGTTTTCTGGAAATAGTTCAGAAAACCACCCAGACGTCTGAAATATTGAAACAGACATCTGAAGACTAAACAGACGTCTGGTTTAGAATCCAGACGTCTGGATTCGTTCTCTGGAAATAATCCAGAAAACACCCAGACGTCTGAAACATCAAGTCAGACGTCTGAGACCCATTTAGACGTCTGATCCTATATTTAGACGTCTGGAATTAGTCTTCGCTCTTTTCTTTTATTTTATGCCGTGTATATTTTTGCTCCAGGTCTGAATCCAGACGTCTGAACTTGCATTTCAGACGTCTGAACCACTCAGCTGGGCAGAAATTACCTTGGGCCAAAGTGGCCAAAACATATCGGGAGCGATCGGACGAGCAATGACGACTAGGGATTTATGCCAAGCGACAACCCAGCCTTATAGGCTCTTCGATACACCCCAAACAACATGTCCAAACATCCATAGTAGGATTTTCATAAAATTGGACTTCAAAACCAAAAATTGGAGAATTCACAAAACCAATTCAAATCAAAGCAAATGAACATGAAATAGATGTTAGGAATTCATACCTAACAACAATGAAAGCTATAAACGTAGATGTGAGTTAAAGAACTCACCTTTAAACCCAAAAACAACAAACGAGAAGCTCTAAAGCAAAGGAAAGATCAACTACTCTTCAATTTCAACTCTAGAAGCTCTAATCTAAGGTCATAAGCAATATTTCCTAAGTTAGGTTATAGGAAATTTCTGAAATTGGAGAGAAATTGAGATGGAGAAGAAGAAGAGGATGCTTACCTTAGCTTCTTTTTGATGTTGGAGCTAGAATTTGTATTTCCTAGTTAAACTAGGGTTTGGAATTCTAATTTCCTTTCTCTTCCACCATTTTTCCTTTGACTTGAGAGTGTTAGGAAAATAATAGAATGTAAGAAGAGGGAGTGGAGTGTTAGCGTATTAGATGGGTTGATGGGCTGAAACCCAAACCCAAAGCCCTAAATGAAAATATCAAAATTCTACTCAACTCCAAACATATCGATGTTTATACTCAAAAAAGTTGTAAATGCCATTTTGGACTCAATGGAAGTGGTCTCGAGTCCCAATTCGACTGTTTACAAAAAGTAACATTTTGGACTTTAATCCGATTAAGAATGCTATATTTAAATAAAACATTAAATTATACAATCGTAAAATATGCGGGTTGTTACAGACTCCCCTCCTTAAAAAAATTGCATCCTCGTAATTCTTAAGAAGAAAACAAAGGGTAACAACCATAAATGCATATCAACACAAAAGAAAATTTAAAATAAGAAGTTCACCTTAAGGAGCACGAGAGAGTAAGTCCGAATGTGTTCGCTCGATGAATTCTCTGGATTCCCAAGAGCAATCCTTAGGATTTGTGGACCATTGAACTTTCATAAGAGGAACATATTTATTTCAAAGGCGTTTAACCTCCGTAGCAATAATACGAATAGGATGTTGCTCATAAGTCAAATTAGGCGAAACTTCAATTTCTTTAATAACACCGGGCTCAAGAATAGAATCAGAATCTCGAAGGCATTTATGTAATTGAGAGACGTGGAATACGTCATGAATAGCAGAAAACTGAGCTGGTAATAAAAGGCGATAAGCCACGAAACCAATGCGTTCGGTGATGGGAAAGGGGCTAATATATCGAGGTGCTAACTTTCCCGATTGACTGAAACGCACAACACCCTTCATAGGTGAAACACAAATGAACACCAAATCTCCCATGGAAAATTCTAATTTCCTTCTTCATTTACCGGCATAGGATTTTTGTCTACTTTGAGCTTCTTTCATCCTATGACGAATAAGGTCAATCTTTTCTGTGGCATCACGAATAAAATTTGGACCTAAAACCAGCTTCTCACCGGCTTCAAGCCAACACGAAGGAGATCGGCATGGCCTTCTGTTAAGTGCCTCGAAAGGTGCCATACCAATACTTGATTGGAAGCTATTATTATAGGAAAACTCAACAAGAGAAATATGATCTTCCCAACTTCCACCAAAATCAAGAACACATGCACGAAGAAGATCTTCAAGAGTTTGACTCACAAGCTCGGTTTGTCCATCGGACTGAGGATGATAAGCGGTGCTAAAATTAAGCTTCGTTCCAAAGCTTTTTGAAGACCTTTCCAAAATCCACTAGTAAACAATGGATCACGATCACTAACAGTAGAAGTAGGAACTCCATGCAATCTAACAATTTTCTTGACAAAGAGTTTAGCCAAAATAGGTACGGTTCGATTGGACCGAACGGGAAGAAAATGGGCGGATTTTGTAAGTCTATCTACTATCACCCATAGGCTATCATGACCCGAACGAGAACAGGGAAGACCGTCAATAAAGTCCATGGAGACTTGATCCCACTTCCAAATGGGAATGTCCAAAGGTTGCAATAACCCACCTGGCCTTTGATGCTCGGCCTTAACGAGTTAGCAAGTCATGCAACTCTTAACAAAGTTAGCAATATCAGATTTCATTCCATCCCAATAGTAAAGTCGCTTCATATCCGCGTACATTTTACTACTACCGGGATGAATGGTAAATTTAGAACGATGAGAATCTTCTAAAATATCTTTACGTAGATCACAAATATTTGGCACGATAAGTCTACCAAATTTTCGAATACCGCCACGAGCATCAATATCAAAGTCTTTCAACCCTTCAATATCAATTTTATTCCTACAACTTTGGCTAAGAAAAACCAATTCGGGATCATGCTTTTGAGCTTCAAGAATGTGGTCTAAAAGAGAAGGATGAGCCTCAAGGCTACACAAAACAAGAGATGAATATGAATTGGATTCACGATCTCGAATCTCACAAGTGGATAAAGTCGCGTGATCATTCCATTCAGATATCATCATGGAAACAACCGCTTGTTGCTTATGACTAAGGGCATCAGCAACAAGATTTCACTTTCCGGGAGTATAGAGAATATCAAGATCATAAGATGCAAGGAACTCGAGCCAACTTTGTTGACGTAAATTAAGTTCCTTTTGTGAAAATAAATAATTCAAAGATTTATGATCGGTGTAGAGAACAAATTTCTCTCCCAAAAGATAATGACGCCAAATTCTAAGGGCGAAAACAATAGCCGCGAGCTCTAAATCATGAGTGGCATGTCTAGTCTCGGCAGGCTTTAATTGCCTGGAAGCATAAGCGATAACACTTTCCCTTTGCATGAGAACGGCTCCCAAACCAACACGACTAGCATCGGTATAAAAAATAAAATCTTGGTTCCCTTCTAGAATCACAAGAATAGGAGCATCAGAAAGGAGTTCTTTTATTTTCTGAAAAATAGCTTCACATTTGCCTGACCAAATGTATTTAACTCCCTTCTTTGTCAAATTAGTAAGAGGTACGGAAATTGAGAAAATTCTTTTATGAACCGATGGTAATAGCCCCCCAATCCAAGGAAGCTAAGAATTTCCGTCACACTCTCCGGTCTCTTCCAATTTTGAATCGCTTCATTCTTTGAAGGATCCACGGAAATTCCGGATTCAGAAATAATATGCCCAAAAAATTTCACACGAGATTGCCAAAAGTGGCATTTACAAAATTTTGCTTTTGATTGGTTGCTCCTAAGAGTTTCCAAAATAATCCGAAGATGGTTTTTATGCTCTTCCTCGGTTTTAGAATAAACGAGAATATCATCGATAAAGATGAGAACAAATCGATCGAGGAAGTCTTTGAAAACTCGATTCATAAGGTCAACGACATAAGCTGGAGCATTCGTCAAACCAAATGGCATAAAATGCCATTCATAAGATCCATAACGAGTACAGAACGATGTCAAAGGAATGCTATCCTCTGCAATACAAAGCTGATGAAAACCGGTTGCTAAGTCTAACTGTGAAAAGACTCTAGCACCACTAAGTTGATCGAATAAATCATCAATCCGAGGCAAGGGATATTTATTCTTAATGGTGAGATCGTTAAGCTTGCGGTAGTCAATGCAAAGCCTAAGTGTACCATCAGATTTCTTCACAAAGATAGCTGAAGCTCCCCATAGAAAGAAACTAGATTGAATAAACTGCTTCGCTTCCAATTTGGATAATTGTTTACGCATCTCCTCATTTTCCCTACTGGACATACGATAAGGAGGTTGAGTAATAGGTTGAGCTCCAGGGATTAGATCAATTTTGAACTCAATTGCTCGCTTAGGTGGTAATCCTAAAACGGGCTCAAATATGTCAGGTAATTCACAAACAATGTGAATGAGGGAAATGACATCTTCCTCATCATCATTATCGTCATCATGAGGATTTAGAGAACACAAGGATGCTCCCGAATTGGAATCTGAATCTTTAAGAACAAGAGAAATCTGTTAACAGATTAAGGATGTCGAAGATATATAGTCCGCTCAGGACATAGGATATGGGCTTCATAACGGTTAAGCCAATCCATCCCAAAATCATTCTGAAACCTAGGTAACACATAACATGCAAATCGGCTCGGAAGGCATAATCACATAAAATAATTTCGACATCTTTACAAAGTAAACTAAGTGTTGCGGATCCACCAACCGGATTCGCAATTCTCAATGAAGTCATCAAGCCAATAATACTCAAAGACAAAGCATCAACAAGTACTTTTGATATAAAAGAGTGAGATGCACCCGTATCAAAAGAACTCGAATAGGAAAATCACGAAATATAATAATTCCATCAAGAATAGAATGAGAAATACCTTTACCACGAGAAGTGTTAGTAGGGGCTTGCACAACGTTTAGCTTGCCTTCCTTCTTGCTTTGAAGTTTGGGACATAAAGATATAGTATGACCCGAACATTTGCAATAGCGACAAGTAAGAGACTTCGGACACTTGTTCGCATAATGGCCCTTAGAACCACAATTGTAACATTCTCCACGACTAGAGGTAGGAGTATTTGCTACCGAAGTTCCTTTCTTCCCTTTCTTGTTGGGATTACGCTTGAATTTAAAAGGCCTCTTCTTGTTGATGTTTTGTTTGACTTTAACATCACTTTCTTTATCGGCCTTTTCGAGTCGAAGAGAGATATCAACAAGCTGATCGAAAGAAACTTCTAGTTTCAGAAGTAATGGCTTTTTGAGATTCTTATTCAACCCATAGACAAACCTTTGATTTTTCTTCAATGGGGTATTAATTTACTCGACCCCATATTTAGATAGAGATTCGAAAGATGCAACGTAATCTATCACAGAAGATTCACCTTGAACAAGGTCAATAAAGCGTCGAGCTAAAGATACTTTTTCAGCTTCCGGCACAAATTTCAACTCGAACCTTTCTCGAAATTGCTCCCAAGTAAGATCCGCTTCAATAATTTTGGAGATCAGAAGCTCATACCAATCTAATGCTCTTTCTTAGAGCATGCTAGAAGCCACTTGGACTCGATGTAGATCAATATGATTCATGCGGGAAAAGATGCGATTGCATTTTCTAAGCCAAGCTTGGACTTCTATAACGCTCTCGGAACCTTTGAAAGGCTTTCTTCCCAAGCTGGTGTAATCACAGCACAAGCATGCAAACCCAGATTTAGGATGAGTAGGCTCTGGAATGGGTCTGATAGCTTGAGCATTTTTCACAAGATCTAAGAGCTGCTGGGCAGACATAAATACTCCATCCTGAGGAGTAGCACTGGATTGACCGGCGCTGGGACGGTGTAACGACCCTGAATTTTCGATAATTTAAATTGAAAATATTTAATTGATTTTAAATATTTGAATGATGGTTTGATTTGAATTTCAAATTATCAGAATGAATTGGCGATTAAATTATAAAATTTAATCTATTGATAGTCAAATAAAAAGTTGAATCTTCAATTTTAAGCCGATTTAAAATATTTCAAAGGATTGTAAAATCTATATTGATATTACTGAAGAAAGAAGAAGCTTCATAATCGAATTTGAAAATGATTTATTCAGTTTTGAAATTATATCGTTTGAATCGATATTTAAAAATAGCCGTCCGAGGCGCAGTCTCGGAATTCGACGAAACCAGTTCCATTGGGTCCATAATATTGAATTATTGTCGGATTTCAAATTTCATATTTTTCGGAGTTAATATGTGAGCACACGATGAGTAAACGCGTGGAAATCCATATCGAATTCAAATTTAAAATTTATATTTATATTAATTAATATCACACGTTTTCTTCCCTTAACTCACGCCTACAATCACGGATACGAAATCGTGCAAAGCTTACCCCTTTCAACCTCAAAAGCATGGCCGAGCTTTATCGTTTTAAATCAAACGAAACAATTTTTGTTCGAAATTAAAAACAATGGCCGCGTACTCATCCCCTCTCTTATTCTCCAATTCGAAAGGAAAAAAATAATAATAAACAAATGAAACTTTCTTCGTTCGAATGTAAATCCTCCTTGTCCTTCTTTTACCAAAATCGAAACCAGTTCCAAGCTAATCACTTCAATCATGGCCTTCCTCTGCATCGCGACTGAAGTAGTAGCGGTGGCGCGCTCGCATAGAGGGTTTAAAAAGCAAGGGTTTCACGACTAGCTTTGGTAAGGCGCACGAAAATAAAGGGGCAGTTGGCGACAGAGGCTCGCGTGGTGATAGGGCAATGTTCTAGGAGGCGCGCGCGCTTCCGTGTAGTGAGGCATCGCGAGGCGAGGCGACGAGGGGGCTACTGGAGTTGCGATCGGCGCTGTCAGGTCGATGCGGCGGCGACGATGGGAAATCGAGGCGGCGAAGCTAGGCTTGGGTTTCGTTCGATCGCGATGAAGCAAAATGGATCGGCGGCGAGTGTCGATGTCTGTGGTTGTTCGATAGGCTGGAAGCAATCGAGGAATGAAGGTATTCGATTCTTGTTCTCAGTTCAATTTGATTACCTGTATATATATATATATATATATATATATATGTAGTTTGAATGTTAATAAGAATAACAGAAAATTTATTTTGTGTTGAAACATATCAGTGAATTTTTAAATATGTTTAATCTTAACATATGGTATATATATATATATGTATATGTGAATAAATTTACAGTAATGGAAATGTTTACAGAAAAGAAAAAAATTTATACAGTAAAATAAATTTGGTTATTTTTAAAAGGGAATCGGTTTAAAATTTTATATTAGTTTGTTTAAATTTAAATCATCGGTAATTAAATTTGTTAAATCTAATATAGAAGTTATAGAAAGAAATTGGTTTAAACGAAACTATTAGTTAATTAAACTATTAAACGGTAATTGGTTATTCGATTTATTTCGGATATTAATGAATTTTATAAAATTGTTTATACAAGGTCTGAAATGGAGAAACAAGCTGAAATGATAATGGAATGCAAAATAAAAGCGAAAGGTGAGATTTTTCTCACTCAAAATAAAAATTTTGTTCTGTAGTTATTTATTGACTGATTGATTGACTGTTTGGATGTGATATTAGATATAGTAGGATATATATATATATAGCAATATATACATATTGGCATATGTATATATTGGATCGATTGATTTCCCGCACTATATAGCGGATGAGACCCTATTGCGCCGTTAGTAAGCGGGTGATTTTTATAAAAACCCATATGCCACGATATTCCACCTCGAAGTGGAATTGGTATTGTGCTAACATCTGTAGATGCAGGGAAACAGGTTGGAGGGATCCAACTGGATTCCTCACCAGTATTTATTTATTTACAAATATTGTGATATTTGTTGATTATCATATTGATATATGATATTGAATGTTGTGATTGACTAATTGGTGCGTTGCATCATCGGATTCATTTTTGAAGTTTAAAAATAACGATGTTGATTTTAAAAGAGATTTGTAAAGTGATTTTTGAAAGTATACACTTTATTTAAATTTTTGAATTGATTTAACTTAAATAAAAATAAACGTATAAAATCTTAAAGTTATAGAAATTACAATGTTGTGAAATATGACCGAAAGGTAATTTCTTTTGAAATAAATAGTTAAGAAATTTATAAAATGGTTTTAATTGGAATTTTTGAATCATTAAAAACGATGTATGTAAAAGATGTACAAAATTTATATTTATAACTTTAAAATATTGGGATTATAAAACGAGTTTTTATAAGCGTTAAAATGAATTTTTAAGAATTTATAAGTGAAAGAAATTTATAAATTGTGAACTTATAAATGGAAATGATTTTGTAAAATATGTTGGTATAAAAATTGAGTTATGAATTGAATTAGTTAACAAAGGAGATTTATAAATTGAAGTTTTTATAAATAGAATATGAAATTTATAAACATTGTTTTATAAATCCGAAATCAGTTATTTTGATAAGTGAATTATAGAAGTTAATAAAAAGAAATTTATAAATCAAAGTTGTTATAAAATAGAAATAGAATTTATAAACGTTGTTTTATAAATTTGAAAATCAATCAAATTTGATGAATTTAATATAGAAGGTTATTAAGGGAATTTTATTCACGATTTTGGATAGTGGATAATTCTTGAAATAAAATGTGTAGAAAATATTGAAATTTGGTTAGTGAAGTATATTCATGATTTTGGACAGTGAATATATTGTTAAGTAAAATGGATATGTTTTGGGGAAGTGACATTAAAGATGAAGTTAATTGTTTTTGACGATGTTTTTAAAATGTGTTAACTATCGAAACCATAGATTTCAACATTTATTGTTGAAATAGACGTTTCGAGAAATAAGGAAATGGTGGACTATAACACTGTTGTTATAGTAAATGATTTCCGAAAGGAAATGTTTTATATAGTATTGGGATTTACATATCTATCTTAATTCCGAATCCCTATACTGGTGATTTTGGGTCATCGTAATGATGTTTTACGTAACATTCGTTTTGAATCAAATAAAATTTGTGAAAGAGAATGTGTAACGACCCGGAGATTTCGAACCCGAAAATTCCAGATAGTTAGGAGAAAAAGAAAAGAGATAGAAGAAAGAAACAGAAAGAAGAACAGAAAACACAACATCTCACATTCGCAGCGGATAAAATATAATATCAAATAATATTCTTTACACAAGGAAAGCTGTTTCAGTCGATTACATTTTAAATACATCAGAGTTACAACTATTTATACATGAACTGGACAGTTATACAACTTGTTCCAGACTACAATCTAAACAGACTACACAGTCTCGTATACACAGCGGAATACTCCATACGTTCCTGCCATCCAGCTCGCCACCTGAGCTCCAGAACGTCCTTACCTGGAAGTCTGTAATACTCGGTCTGACCCGAGCATTACATCAAAGTAACACCCGGGTCAGGTTGGAAACCAGCGTGAGTAAACCCATAATTTGAAATACTAAGTTCAAACCATAAAAGAAAAGCCCGGGTAACTCATACTTCACTACGAGTTCATTACTTGTTATAGTCAACACTTATATTCACAATCAATCCCTAAATACTCTTACTTAGTTTTAAATGGTCTGGTCATTTAAATTATTCCATTCCCGCCTATTAATATACCAATCAATAAGATATCATTGTAGGTTACAAATCGAAGTGGGTTCGGGTATTTACTGATACCCGACCCCGGTCTCTTCGAATTCAATACCATTTTAACCCAAGTTATTCAAGTGAACTACAATTCAACTTTAAATATAAGACTTCACCTTTTACACAGCAATTCATCATCGATAGATAACCATATTATCATTATTCACCCAAACATAACATATCACAAAACACTTCATATCAGAGATATTAATCAATTCAAGGCATTTAATCATTAATCAATCATTCATAAGCAAGATTGATCACTTCTAAAATTTATTCAATTTATCTCTAATTAAATTACTAATCATTAATCACTTAGATTATCCTTACTTAACATTAATTAAACACAAACCAATTGATTTATCATCTTTTAATTATCCATCTTAATTGATCATTTTTGATTAATTATCTCTTAATTAATCACACAAATTAATTATTCTTTACCCATCTACATTAATCATCCGTTAATCACTTTCATTAATTAATTAACCTTTAAATTAATTAATTATCCCTAAATTAATATCCTTGATTAATTAATCACATTAATTAATTAATTATCCTTAATTACTTTCATTAAGTAATTATCTTTAAGTAATTAATTACCTTTAATTAATAAATACTTTAATTAATTACATTAATTATTCTTTTATTTAATTACACAAGGTAATTAACTTTAATTTAATTACACAAAGTAATTATCCCTTAATTACACTAAGTAATAATCTTTTATTAATTATACGAAGGAATTATCCTTAATCAATTTCATTAAGTAATTACTCCTTAAATAATTTATCTTTAATTATTTTCATTAATAAATCATTAATTACTTAAGATCTTAATTAATTAAAAGATAAAACATTTTGTCTTAATTAATTACTTCGCTATCATTTAAAACCATGTTTAATAATCTTGTAATTAATTATCATTAACCACTTTTAAACCTTTAAATTAATTTAAAGATTAAAACACTTCCTCTTTTCAATTATTTACTTAATCACAAAATTGAATAAACTTTCAAAAACAAAGGTTATATATTTATATTAAAACTCTTTTAAACTTAGTAAATCTTAAAACAAAAAATATTTTTTAACCTTTAACTAATTTCTAACTTGAATAAAACAAGTTTTATTTAAGAAGAATTTATTAGGAAATTATTTAAAACTTGATTAAATTTTTAATTTTTAAAACTTGTTACTTCCTTTTGAACTTGTCATTACTTCAAAAAAACCCGAGCCAAAACTACTTTTACCCGAGCCCAACATCTAAATCCCCGAGCAAACCCGGTTTTTTTCTCTTTTTAACTTTGTTTAAAACTGTTATATCCGGCTAAATTCATACGAACACGAACTCGAGCCAATTACCCAAATTCCCGAGAGAAAACTCGAGTAACCTTTCTTCCCCAAACCTTTTAAACAATCATCAGATACAAACGTGCACCGTGCACCTGCACCCAAGCTCCGATCAACTCCGACCAACACTGCGACCCTCGCCACGTCCTAGATTGCCTCCTCAGATGAACCGACCTCCCCGATTTCCAATAACCACGACAAATCGAAATCGAGCCTACCCAGCAAAAACTAGAACTAAACCCAACAAAGGAAATTACCCTGCCGCCGACGATCCCAGCCATCTGCATCCACATCATCGCGTCCACGCGTTCGCCAAAGCCTCCCCTTCCTGATCCCCACTGACCGATCACATGAAATGCTTCGACGATGACGAATTTCCTAATCAATCGTTATCTAACAAACTGGGTTGTTAAACCCTACTATACCCATTTCCGGCCACCACGGCGAATGATCAATCTGGCGACCATTTTTCCCTTGATCGCCGTGCTACCTCCTTCTTCCATACCAAAGCCCGACAACCCAATTTCTTCCATTCATCGGGATTTGGCGAAAATGCCCAATCCGGTCAACTCAACATATCACAATCATTACTATGTTAAAAATCATGATACTACCTTTAAAATTCATCAATTTTAATTACAAATCTGATAAGATAACTGAAACAGAGAATTAAAAAGTTTGATTTTTATCTTATACTTAGATTATCACTGTATTCCTTCATTGATGAAATATTTACTAAATATGAAATATTGAAATCATTTTTTAAAAATGAATTTACATTGTTATAATCATTTTCTTTTTTAATGATCATAGTCTAACATTGATTCTTTGGGAAGATATGAATTTTTAAAGGGTTGTTCTTGAGTCTGAGTTTCAAGGGAGACTGGTATCTATATACACAGACATGCACATCCATGTTCAGTGCAATTCAGTCATATTCCAGAAAAAAAAACATTCATGCAAACATAATTCAACATTTCCATATAGATTTATCACATGCAATTTATTAAAACTGTTTTTAAAAGAAAGTTTACTCACCTTTGATTTGAGCAGAGAAACAGCTCTGAGATTTTGAAAACTTGAGATTGCTTAAGATCTTTGAAATTGAAATTTGATCTGTAACTTGATGTTGAATTTGAATCTAATACTTGATGTTTATGAGTTGAATCAAATCTTGCTTATTTAATTGCTTCGAATTTATAGCCTTGCTCAGATTTGAAACTTGAAAACAGATCTCTGATCTTTACTTGACTTTGTTCTCTTTTCAGGTTTGTTTTTTTTTGTAGTTTAGTTTTCTAGGTTTTTGAAAGTGGAAAGAAAGATAAAAACCTGGTTTATCTTATCTATGTTACTTAAAATTTAAAATTAAAGAAAAATAAAGTTTTGCCCCTTGTATCTTAGATTGTTTATCTAGCTTACACATATTAAATAAATTTACAAATGTCTTTAAATCACCTTAATATACTTACAAGTGTTAAAATCTTCTTTTATTAAATCCTTTAAGTCATATATATGTATTTATATAGTATATTTACATGTATATAAAATGTTTGTCTTTATATAAATAAGCTTTTTAAATTTAAATAAATATACAAATATGAATTCATGTAAATGTTTGTTTATAAATAACTTATGTTTTGATCTAATTAAATATATATGTTTTACTAATTTATATCCCAATTTATTTCTAAGATGTTTATATTTAAAATTTCAAATCCAAATTCTCTTATAAAAATCTACTTATATATATTAAAATTAATACATATTCACTTGCTTAGGAAAAAGAATAAAATTTTAGATTATAAAAGAAATTTATTCCATTAGTTATTAGCCTAAAATTTCGGGATATCACAGAATGATTTCCTTAAAAAAAATGAAATATATACTTAATTTTGATTTAAGTATATTGAATATTTTCAAATGTTGAAAATAAATAGATTTGTGAAATACTTATTATTAAATAAGTATGGAAATGTTTTTTTCCAATATGAAATGAACGTTTTTGAGAATTTATCTTATTAAAGATAAATTGGGATTGAATATTTGAAATCAATTGAAATTCGTATATCAATAGATATTTGAAATATAAATTCAATATGGAATTTATAAAAGAAATGGAAATTCGTTTTAAAGATAAACGTTGATTTATTTTTAAAGTGTGGAAATTTTATATCTAGTAAAGATATTTTTGGAGAATAAATAATTTGGAAATTTATTTGGAATTTGATGATGTTGCGCATCTTTATTGATAGTTAAATAACCGACTATCAATAATTACCTTAAATGGGTATTTGTTGTGAATTGGATGAATTTGATTGCCACACTTATTTTTGAATAAGCGCTCACTATTCGGGTTAGCCATAAAAGGACCATGGGGTCATATAACCCATTCCGAATATGTGATACGTCGTTATGAATTGCATTTGATGACCGGTGTTGAAGACCGGATATTTTTGAAAATGGAAGGATTACCGTCGAGTTACTCTACATCGGCTGATCTCCGATATAGAGGTTTTATCACCCTTAGTGATGGGAAGTCCGGACGTGATTAGAAAATTATCCGGATTTGCAAGGGCTTCGTGAGAAGTGCCTTCGGTTCTGTTCGATCCCGGAACAGACTTGTATGGTTGTGTGTCTGATGTTACAAATTGAGATATAAAGTTGATTTCTTTCAAATAAATTTCTGTTGGTGGCGGAGAATTTATTCTCTTAGCTTAACACCCTTCTCTGAGACGTA
This sequence comes from Allium fistulosum, assembly GCA_030737815.1. Classification (NCBI taxonomy): domain Eukaryota; kingdom Viridiplantae; phylum Streptophyta; class Magnoliopsida; order Asparagales; family Amaryllidaceae; genus Allium; species Allium fistulosum. Next base: position 533,512,643 of record CM060901.1, on the reverse strand, counting down.
CGAGCTCAGAGGTTGTGTAGTTGAAATTTATCAGCGATATACTCCCAATTTGGTAACGTGGCATGCTGAGTGTTGCTGTGAAATGATCATTGTTTGATCATTTGTGATATGATCATTTGTTTGATCATTTATCTTTGTGATCATTTCTTTGATCATTTTGTTTGACCCGAAGCATGGCTTTGTGACAAAGTGTAGCTTTGTGGACGAGACTTCGTCGAGCCTCACACCCCGGAAATGGTCAAAACAGGAAGGATGCGGCAAGGTTCTAGGGAGTAGCGCCCCTTAGTGTATGTCATTCCTTCTGGATAGAGGTGGTATCATGGTATGGAGCCCAGATACTTAACCTATGTTGATACTGCTTATTATGTGGTTGTTGGAAATCGAGGATCCTCGGAAAGATCGGTTACGATAGGGGGATGGCATACGCATGTCAGTAGTTACCTATTTTTGCAGAGGTAACCCGGCCTTGTGTTGGCAGAGATCTAACCGTAATGTTAGGTTTTTTCTCGGGACGTCTTTCCAATGGTGTTCCTTCGTGGCATAGGAAGTTCCTTAGCCTGACCATTTGTTGGAAATCCAAAGAAACAATACGAGCCTTGTACGGTTTTAGTTGTAGAACCTGCCATCTAATATGGCAGCTATAGTAAGCATATTATAATGGTACCTATGCTGGCTAAGATTTATATTGTACGTTCGAAATGTTTTCTACACTATGCACTAATAATAATATCAAAAATGATTTGATTTTTTGCGTAGTAAGCATCTTTGACTATCATAAGAAGAAATCTCCTCCAATTCTGCATTTGCATTGTGTGTGTGGCGGGAGGTCTTATGGTAGTTTCATTTTCCAAAAGCATTGCGAATCTATTTTAAAATATTCCGTAGTTGTCTTTTAAAGATAAACTGTTTTACGATCTCACACCAGTCACCATGACTGACTCGGAGTTTATTGTTTCCCTTCTAAACTCTAGGTGCCCACCAATTTCCACACGGGCAGCCTAGTGTTATGTTATCGGGATATTCTGGAGCTTTGGAAGCAAGCTGGATGGCGAAACATACATCCGTACTTATTTATTTATTCCGCTATGTATTCTGTATGAGGACAAGTTATATAACTGTCCATTGTTGTATTGAGTTGTATATTGACTCTGATTGATGTATGTATAAACTGATATAGTTCTTTGTTTTAAAAGACTAGTGATTATTTATTATATATTGTTCCGCTGCGATATGTGAGATTCTGTAATTGTTTCTGTTTCTGATGTTGTTCTGTTGTTCTTCTTTCTTTTTCTTCTATCTTTTCTTATACCTCTTCTTTTAAAACCCTAAGTATTCGGTTTTCCAGCATTCGTTTGCTCGGCAGTTGATACAGTGGATGTATCGATGTTGATTTTCGAAAGTCGAAGAATCGGGTCCTTACAGCGTGGTATCAGAGCATATGGTTAAGCCACAACCCTGCTCTGTTGGGTGTTACTCATTAGAGATAGAGTCAGTAGTACTCTAGAATGAGTTGAGTGTAATAATAGATATGAGCGTGTATTTGTTATTGAATATAAAAAATTGTTTTGTATTGTGTTGACTTATCGGTTGACTGTTTATAGATTCTGGTCGGTGCAGGGTGGCCAACTGTAATCGATAGGGATTTCTAAACTCTTAAACAAGATAAACTGACACAATATTGTTTTAAAATAGGGTGAATGGAATAATTTTGCCCAAAACTACTTTTGTATAGAAAAGAAATGGTTTTCTATGAATTATCATAGTATATGGATGTTTGGTTGTTATAAAGTGATAACATTGAATTATTATCATTATTATATTGAAATGGAATAAGAAATGTAAAATAATAACCAAAGATTTGAAGATAACTCCATTTAACAAATGAAATTTATAAATGTGAATTGAAAGATAAGGAGATAAATTCATATACGAATGGGATTTGTTAATGTAAAATTGTAAATGTAATTTATAATTTGAAATAGAATTCCAAGAAGATAATTGAAAATAAAATTCATTAATGGAATGAAATTAGTAATGTGAATGTATAAATGATTTTATAAATCAAGATGTAAATAAGTCGAAGACTTATAAAATATTCGGAAATCTGATTCGAATGAGATTCAAATTGAAAAAGAATGAATTTGTGAATGAATGAATAAATTTGCAAGTACAAGAAAATGAAATTGAATGTTAAAATTCATTTTGAATTTGTAAGTAAATAAAATGGGAATTGAATTTGATTTGTGAAGTATTAAACTAAAATTAGTAAGTAAAGCTAATTGAATATTGACCAAATGAATAGGGTTTGAAACGAATTAAATTCAATAATTATAAAAGAAAGGTAATTTGAATTCGAATTGGAAATCCAGTTTAATATGAGTGGTTATAAACCAAAATAGTGAATTGAGAATATATTTTGGGAATGAACAAAAGAATAAAATTGGAATTGAAACTGAATGTTGAAAACAAATTTGAATTTGTAAGTGAATTAGAATTTGTAATGAATTAGTAATTGGAACTAATTTAAAATAGTGCAGTTGTGAATGAAAAATAATCGATAAAATTCAATATTCAGGAGATAAATAGAATCCAAATTGAATTAAAATGGTAAATTGAATTCAAATGAAATTTGAAATATAAAGTTGAATGATACTGGATATTATTGCTAGTAGGATATACAAGTGTAAAGGAATTGGAAATTTGATTTTCAAAGATAAATTTGAATTGCTCGACAAAAGGTAAGTATTTGAATTTCAATATGAGATTTGATGATTTCTTGTCTAGCCGCTTGGCTTTTTCTTTTTCTTTTTGAAATTTGAGAGTCCGTAGGGACGTTTTGTAGTCGTACCGTGTTAGCCGCGCAAAGGAGATGTAACGACCCGTATTTTTACGGATCGACAAGTTCGTCAAAATCTGGAATTTTCAGCATTTTAAGTCGTTTCAGATTTTTAGGCAGAATTTGCTAAGTCCTAAGTCGTGAACGACTTAGTGTAAGTCGTAAGTCGTATACGACTTAGGGGATAGGGGTGTCTCTGGGATTTGGAGAGTTAAGGGTTTGAAGATAGGTCGTTTGAGCGACCTAAGGGTTTTGGTGAGTTAAGTGTTAGGTCGGTAGGGCGGGTTAGCAACCTATAGAACCTGACCGAGTTAAGGGTTAGATCGTGGACAGTTTGGAGCGACCTAGTGGTTCCGAGTTAGCATTGTTAGGACGGCAACGACCTAAGGAGTTTGGAGATAGCTGTGTAGCGACCTAGTGTCTTGGTATGACCTATAGGTTAGCGACTTAGGGAGTATACGACCTATGGGAGTTAAGTCGTACGAGTTAAGTCGTAAGTCGTAACATGTTTTAGGTCGCGTGAAGACTTAAGGTGTTAGGTTGCTGGGTTTCTACCTGAGTGATAGGTCGTGAGCGACTTAGTAGTTGTTAAGTCGCGAGCGACTTAAGAGTTGATCTGTTTTAAGTCGTAGACGACTTAGTAGTTGAGTCGTAGCTTCAGTTATTTGTTAAGTCGTAGCCTACTTGTTAAGTCGCGTGTAAGTTAAGTCGCACGCTTGAGATTTCCTTAAGTCGTAGGTTGGCATAGCAGTTAAGTCGTAGGTCGTATGGGGTGCTAAGTCGTAGGTAGACATTTCTGTTAAGTCGTAAGTCGCTATGGCTTAGGTTGTTAAGTCTTTAGATCGGAGGGGTCTTAGGTCGTAAGTCGGAGACGACTTAGGAGATAGCCGAGTTACGACTTAGTGGATTTTCAGCAATAAATAGGGAGGTTTTTTCTCACTTTTTGGGATCCGGATTTCGAAGCGACGAAGTGCTGCCATTTTGAGAGCTCGACTTCTACACTTCTTCACTTCTTTTCTCCACTCTAATCTAGTGATTCCATCCATCCAAATCAAAGATCAAGATTGAAGATCCAAGAGCTAAAGTTGAAGATCTTCATCCTTTGAAGTGAGATTTCTTCGTTTGAAGCGGATTCGTGATAGATCAAGCTTGATCCTTCGCTGTCCAGATCTGAAGCGTGTTGATTTGGGGTTGTTTAGGTGACTTGGTGAGTGGTGATTATCTCTCACACGGATCCAAAGGAGTATATCGGATTGTTGGCTCGATTTGGTGTTAAAATAGTGATTTCCATGCATTTTCTTCATCCTATGTGTAGATCCATATAGATTCATTGTTCATGATGATTTGACAACCATTTTTACTAAGTGTTAACCTATGCAAGTTCATTCATCAAGATTGTAGAGATAATTCTCATGATTTCATGCTTGTTAGACTTTCAACACTTTATTTACGAAATTGCCATTATTGTGATAGTTGTCTATTTAGATCTAATTTGAATGCTTGATTGTTTGGATTAATGTTTGACTTGGTTGATTGCTATGAATTAGATGATTGATGATTTGCTTTAGACCGAAGATGATTCAAAAGCTAAGGGAAAGGCTCTTGAATTGGGAAAGCTGCTCGTGGCATATGTAGCGGGATGATGAAGCTCTTATGCATAGATTTGATGATGTGATGTTGAGATGAGGCTTTGCGAGGATGTAATGAAGCGAGGCATCATGTGATGAAGTCTTGGTCTAGTCCAGACGGGATCATTCCAAGCACGTTGGTAACTCGGTGATATGATTCGAGTTAAGAGTAATGGATGCTTGAGAGGCGCTTGAGCTAGTATGGAAATAGTCGTCGAGGACGATGACTAGGAGGTTGAGATCTCGTCGTTGTTGAAGGTTCTAGCATGCTCAAAGCAAGAGTACGTTGGGCAGATTAGATAGTCCCTGAAGGCTAATGTTTGATAGTCAAGTACTCTGGGCAGATTAGATAGTCCTAGGCACGGGTCATGATGACGTGCGGGAGTTATGTCTAGAACCGGGGTTTCCATTAGCCCTTGACGGACGGCTGAAAGAATGTGCCGGTCATTCAATTAACGGTGATATCAAGGCAACGATAACAGTGATAGCCAGAGTCATGGATGTTTGGTTGTATCGTCATTCGGACTCAAGAGCGGTATTTTCTGGGTGCTTATCTGATTTAGGCCTTGGTACTTGGAAAACATCGCCCTTGACTCGAATGATTATTACTCTACTTTAAATTGTATGCTCTGCTATGTTTGCTTCTATTTAGTGTGTGTCTGGGGGCTATCACTGTAGAAAGAGGTTGGAGTGGGAGGGTTGTATTCCTATTCCTTTTTCCTTTGTACTCTTTTGGTATGTTGTTAGTTAGTTTACTGCTCACTAAGACTGTTGTCTGACTCAAGGCTTTATGTTTTTAACTCTTATTGCCTTGGGCTGTTCGTCCATTTTAGGACGGGCAGACTAGGTAGCAGGTGACAGGTGTTGTTCTCTTCTCACGATGCTGATATCGAAGACGAGCTAGAGGGTTGCATATTATCTTCTTATATGTACTGGATGTTCCGCTGCTTTGTATTCTCTGAGTGTTATGTAGTGAGGCTTGATGTATTGACTATGTGAATGCTTGTATTCAACTATTATGGAGTTTTATATGATGGCATTTTATTCTGTAAAGCTTCACTATACATATGTTCTATTGTATTTTGTCCATACGCTATGAGTAATACGATAGACTCTGTTGTTTTAATTTACCTTAACAATCGTCCATGGTCGCCTGGCACACTTTACAACGCATTTTCTCTATATTCAGTGCAGGGGTCATGGGTGGTCGTCACATTTGGTATCAGAGCATTGGTTAATCGATTTTACCCAACGCTCGCTGACATAACTACGTATGAGAGACGTAATTGTAATTTTGATGGATGACTACTATATATAATATAGTAGCTTAGTAGAGTTTGAGTCCTTTATGCAGTTGTTTCTCTAGAAGTTCTAATAATTCCTTTTTATAGATATTGAGAATGAGTCGAAGAGGGAGACCAACTGCTAGGGAAGGCCGTGCTACTGAGGGGGCTGCTGATTATGTAGCTATGTTCGAAGCTATGATGACTTCGATCATGAGGAGGATACCAGTTCCGGGGGCAGCAGTAGATGTTGGAGTTCAAGTCCAAACTCCGAAACCAGTGGATTTTGCTAAGTTGTGCAAGGATTATACTGCTCTTAGAGGGAAGATTTTCTTGGGAACAGAATCTACCATTGAGGTTCAGAGATGGATAGATGCTTGTAGAAGGATCTTTGGTGATTTGGGAATTGAGGATGCAACTAAGAGGAAGTTGGCATCAAGACAGCTTCAAGGGAGAGCTTCTGATTGGTGGAACTCTATTACCATCAATACTCCGGAGGAAGAGATTACTTGGGAGCAATTCCAAGTTAGATTTGAAGCTAAGTTCATTTCTACAGCTCAGAAGTCAGTTTTGTTCAAGAGGTTTGTGGAGCTCAAGCAAGGTGGGAGACCAGTTCTTGAGTATGTTTCTGAGTTTGAAGCTTTGTCCAAGTATGCCCGGTCATATATTGAATCTGCTTATCAGAAGAATGAGAAGTTTGTGATAGGCTTGGACAGTTATCTTGGGAGACAGTTGGTGGATCATTTGGACGATTCATTTGAGAAGCTTGTGGAGAAAGCTCTTAGGCATGAGAGTCTGTTTCCTAAGGAAGGATCTGTTGTTGCTGTTACCAGGGAAGAGTCTAAACCCCAGTAGGGTGGAAACAAGAAGAGGAAGCAGCAGCAGCAGAAGGGAAGGGATGGCCAGAAGAAGCCGAAAGGCGAGGTGATTTGCTACAACTGTCAGCAGAAGGGCCATTTCTTTAAGGATTGTAAGAATCCGAAGGCACCGATGAAGTGTCACAACTGTGACAAGCCAGGGCACATCAGGAAGAATTGTCCAGAACCGAGGAAGGACAAGCAGATTGTGCAAGCTTATGCTTTGGGAGCTGTTCCTTCGTCTTCAAAAGCTCCTACTGCTGAAGAGAAAGGAAAGAGTGTGGTTGTTCAAGGTACTCTTTTCCTATGTGGTGTTCCAGTTAGAGTTCTGTTTGATACTGGGGCGTCGCATTCGTTTGTTTGTAGTGAACTTGTAGGCCGGTTGGGTTTGGAACCAGATATTGTTGATAGGCCATTGGTTGTGACTAATCCAGTTGGGGGTTCGTCTTGTTTGTGTATGTTATGCCGTGGTCTAGTTGTATCGAGTCATGATTGCTCTTTTGTTTGTGATTGCTTTGTTCTGAACTTTGCGGGGTTCGGAATTATTTTGGGTATGGACTGGCTTAGGAAGTATGCGGCAAAGGTTGATTGCGAGAAGTTGGAAGTGACAGTCGAGAATGTGGAGAGGCGAAAGGTTGTGATACGATGTAAGCATGAGGAAGGCGTCTTCATGAGCTTCATGTATTCGCTGGTTGTTCCACGGGATGGACTGTCATCAGTGCCGATCGCTAATGGATTCGAGGATGTCTTTGACGAAGTCAAAGGGTTGCCGCCGCATAGAGAGATCGAGTTTCGTATAGATCTAGTTAAAGGAGCCAGACCTGTTGTGATGCCTCTTAGGCGGATGGCGCCTAGGGAACAGCAAGAGTTGAGGGTGCAAGTTGATGACCTTTTACAGAAAGGATTCATTCGGCGTAGTGTGTCCGAGTGGGGTGCACCAGTTGTGTTTGCAACCAAAGCAGATGGGTCGTTGAGATTGTATGTGGATTATCGAGTGAATAAGATGACTAAGAAGAACAAGTATCCATTGCCGAGAATAGATGACTTGTTAAATCAGCTTCACGAAGCCAAGGTATTTTCTCAGATGGATTTGGAAACGGGATTTCACCAGTTGAGAATAGCTAAGGATAGTGTGCCGAAGACTGCTTTTCGAACACCATCCGGTTTCTTTGAGTGGCTGGTAATGCCGTTTGGGTTGACTAACGCGCCAGCATATTTTGTGGATCTTATGAATAGAGTGTTCAGAGATCAGTTGAACAAGTTCGTACTTGTGTTCGTGGATGATATTCTGATTTATTCCAGAACTGAGGAAGAACACAAGACGCACTTGCGTATTGTTTTGGAGATCTTGCGAAAACATCAGCTGAAGGCTAAGTTTTCGAAGTGTCACTTCTGGAAGAGTGAAGTGAGGTTCTTAGGCCATGTGATTTATAGAAGTGGAATAGCGGTTGATCCCGCTAAGGTGGCAGCAATCCAGGATTGGGTTAGACCTAAGAATGCATCTGATGTGAGAAGTTTTCTTGGATTAGCAGGATATTATCGACGGTTTATCAAAGACTTCTCCAAGGTAGCTGCACCGTTAACAGGATTGACGAAAAAGAACCAAGTGTTCAGTTGGTATGCTAAGTGCGAGCAAGCTTTCGGAATCCTGAAAGAGAGTTTGACGAGTGCTCCTGTCCTGACTATTCCAAGTGGGAATGATGAGATGGTGGTTTACACCGACGCATGTGGTACTGGACTTGGAGCAGTACTGATGCAGAGGGATAAAGTTGTTGCGTATGCCAGTCGACAACTGAAGCCGCATGAAAGGAATTACCCGACTCATGATTTGGAGTTAGCGGCGATTGTTTTTGCTCTGAAGATGTGGAGACATTATCTATTGGGAGTTCGATTTGAGTTGTTTACAGATCATAAGTCGTTGAAGTATCTTTTCTCCCAAAAGGATTTGAATCTTCGGCAGCAGCGATGGCTAGAGTTTTTGGCATCATATGATTTTGGTATAGCTTATACTCCGGGAAAAGGTAACGCGGTGGCAGATGCGTTAAGTCGAAGACATGCAGGATTGGGAGCCATGTTTTCAGAATGGAAGAGTCTCGAGTATTTAGCTGGATTTGACTTCAGGCCTAGACGTGAATTGGAGCCTGAGATGTTGGCTAACTTATCAATAAGACCCACTCTTATGGAAAGAATTGGCGAGGGCCAAAAGCGAGATGATAAGCTTGTCAAGATTATCCGTGATTTGGAATCTGGATTGGATCCAGAAAAGGATAAAGGATTCGAGGTCGATCGAGAAGGTTGGCTTCGGAAGCAAGGGTGACTAGTTGTTCCCGATATAGATGAATTGAGGAGTGAAGTTCTGAAGGAAAGTCATCACTCGAAGCTGACAATTCATCCAGGTGGAAATAAGATGTATCGGGATATGAAGAAAACCTACTACTGGGAAGGTATGAAGAAGGATGTTGGAAATTTTATTTCCAAGTGTATGAACTGCCAGTTGGTAAAAGCCGAGCAGAAGAAGCCAAGTGGATTGCTTCGGCTATTAGAAGTTCCTACATGGAAGTGGGAGCAAGTGTCGATGGATTTTATTGATGGATTGCCTAGAACCAGAACGGGAAATGAAGGGATTTGGGTCATTGTAGATCGCCTGACTAAGAGTGCAAGATTTATTCTTGTTCGATCAACTAAGACTGCATCAAAGTTGGCTGAGTTGTATGTTAAGTGGATAGTTCGATTCCATGGTATTCCGAAGAGTATAGTGAGCGATCGAGACCCATTGTTCACTAGTGGATTTTGGAAGAGCTTCCAGGAAGTTTTGGGAACCGAGTTGTGTTTGAGTACAGCTTATCACCCTCAAACAGATGGTCAGACCGAGAGAGTCAACCGAGTTTTGGAAGATCTTCTTAGAGCTTGTGTTTTGGACTTCGGGGGATCATGGGAAGATCACCTTCATTTAGTGGAGTTTTAATACAACAACAGTTACCAGTCAAGCATTGGTATGGCACCGTATGAGGCATTGTATGGAAGACCGTGTAACTCTCCGACGTGTTGGATAGAGACTGGGGAAAAGCCGTTACTTGGGCCAGAGATGATTCGTCAGACTTCGGATTGCATAGAGATCATTCGGCAACGAATGAAGGTAGCCCAAGACCGTCAGAAAAGTTATGCCGATAAGCGTCGAAAGGATTTGGAATTCGACGTTGGTGATATGGTTTTTGTGAAGATTTCTCCACTGAAGAATGTTATTCGATTCGGGAAGAAAGGAAAATTAACTCCGAGATTTGTTGGACCATTCCCGATCATCGAGCGAATTGGAAAGCTCGCCTACAGATTGGAGTTACCAGAGAAGATGTCGAGTGTGCACAATGTTTTTCATGTATCATATCTACGGAAGTGTGTGCACGACTCGAGTACGGTGGTTTCTGCTGATAGCTGTGAAGATTTCGAAGTTGATCCAGTCGATAGAAGACCTCGTAAGCCGCTTCGTGTTGTTGAAACTGACATGAAACAGCTTAGGAGGAAGGTAGTTAAGTTGCTCAAGATACAATGGAGTGATGATGATAACGACTGTACGTGGGAGGTGGAAGAGAGGATGAAGGCAGCTCATCCTGAACTCTTCAAGGTATGGCCCTAAGGTGTCGTGTCATCTCGCGATATTGTAACTTGTTCTAGTTTTAGAATTCTGTACGCTAAGCTAGAATTGGATGCATGGTTTGTTGATTGCTATGGATGGTAGGCGTACAGAATAGTCTTTGATTGCTATGATTGCTTGGAATTTCGGGGGCGAAATTCCTAAAGGGGGAGAGAATGTAACGACCCGTATTTTTACGGATCGACAAGTTCGTCAAAATCTGGAATTTTCAGCATTTTAAGTCGTTTCAGATTTTTAGGCAGAATTTGCTAAGTCCTAAGTCGTGAACGACTTAGTGTAAGTCGTAAGTCGTATACGACTTAGGGGATAGGGGTGTCTCTGGGATTTGGCGAGTTAAGGGTTTGAAGATAGGTCGTTTGAGCGACCTAAGGGTTTTGGTGAGTTAAGTGTTAGGTCGGCAGGGCGGGTTAGCGACCTATAGAACCTGACCGAGTTAAGGGTTAGATCGTGGACAGTTTGGAGCGACCTAGTGGTTCCGAGTTAGCATTGTTAGGACGGCAACGACCTAAGGAGTTTGGAGATAGCTGTGTAGCGACCTAGTGTCTTGGTATGACCTATAGGTTAGCGACTTAGGGAGTATACGACCTATGGGAGTTAAGTCGTACGAGTTAAGACGTAAGTCGTAACATGTTTTAGGTCGCGTGAAGACTTAAGGTGTTAGGTCGCTGGGTTTTTGCCTGAGTGATAGGTCTTGAGCGACTTAGTAGTTGTTAAGTCGCGAGCGACTTAAGAGTTGATCTGTTTTAAGTCGTAGACGACTTAGTAGTTGAGTCGTAGCCCCAGTTATTTGTTAAGTCGTAGCCTACTTGTTAAGTCGCGTGTAAGTTAAGTCGCACGCTTGAGATTTCCTTAAGTCGTAGGTTGGCATAGCAGTTAAGTCGTAGGTCGTATGGGGTGCTAAGTCGTAGGTAGGCATTTCTGTTAAGTCGTAAGTCGCTATGGCTTAGGTTGTTAAGTCTTTAGATCGGAGGGGTCTTAGGTCGTAAGTCGGAGACGACTTAGGAGATAGCCGAGTTACGACTTAGTGGATTTTCAACTATAAATAGGGAGGGTTTTTCTCACTTTTTGGGATCCGGATTTCGAAGCGACGAAGTGCTCCCATTTTGAGAGCTCGACTTCTACACTTCTTCACTTCTTTTCTCCACTCTAATCTAGTGATTCCATCCATCCAAATCGAAGATCAAGATTGAAGATCCAAGAGCTAAAGTTGAAGATCTTCATCCTTTGAAGTGAGATTTCTTCGTTCGAAGCGGATTCGTGATAGATCAAGCTTGATCCTTCGCTGTCCAGATCTGAAGCGTGTTGATTTGGGGTTGTTTAGGTGACTTGGTGAGTGGTGATTATCTCTCACACGGATCCAAAGGAGTATATCGGATTGTTGGCTCGATTTGGTGTTAAAATAGTGATTTCCATGCATTTTCTTCATCCTATGTGTAGATCCATATAGATTCATTGTTCATGATGATTTGACAACCATTTTTACTAAGTGTTAACCTATGCAAGTTCATTCATCAAGATTGTAGAGATAATTCTCATGATTTCATGCTTGTTAGACTTTCAACACTTTATTTACGAAATTGCCATTATTGTGATAGTTGTCTATTTAGATCTAATTTGAATGCTTGATTGTTTGGATTAATGTTTGACTTGGTTTATTGCTATGAATTAGAAGATTGATGATTTGCTTTAGACCGAAGATGATTCAAAAGCTAAGGGAAAGGCTCTTGAATTGGGAAAGCTGCTCGTGGCATATGTAGCGGGATGATGAAGCTCTTATGCATAGATTTGATGATGTGATGTTGAGATGAGGCTTTGCGAGGATATAATGAAGCGAGGCATCATGTGATGAAGTCTTGGTCTAGTCCAGACGGGATCATTCCAAGCACGTTGGTAACTCGGTGATATGATTCGAGTTAAGAGTAATGGATGCTTAAGAGGCGCTTGAGCTAGTATGGAAATAGTCGTCGAGGAGGATGACTAGGAGGCTGAGATCTCATCGTTGTTGAAGGTTCTAGCATGCTCAAAGCAAGAGTACGTTGGGAAGATTAGATAGTCCCTGAAGGCTAATGTTTGATAGTCAAGTTCTCTGGGCAGATTAGATAGTCCTAGGCACGGGTCATGATGACGTGCGGGAGTTATGTCTAGAACCGGGGTTTCCATTAGCCCTTGACGGACGGCTGAAAGAATGTGCCGGTCATTCAATTAACGGTGATATCAAGGCAACGATAACAATGATAGCCAGAGTCATGGATGTTTGGTTGTATCGTCATTCGGACTCAAGAGCGGTATTTTCTGGGTGCTTATCTGATTTAGGCCTTGGTACTTGGAAAACATCGCCCTTGACTCGAATGATTATTACTCTACTTTAAATTGTATGCTCTGCTATGTTTGCTTCTATTTAGTGTGTGTCTGGGGGCTATCACTGTAGAAAGAGGTTGGAGTGGGAGGGTTGTATTCCTATTCCTTTTTCCTTTGTACTCTTTTGGTATGTTGTTAGTTAGTTTACTGCTCACTAAGACTGTTGTCTGACTCAAGGCTTTATGTTTTTAACTCTTATTGCCTTGGGCTGTTCGTCCATTTTGGGACGGGCAGACTAGGTAGCAGGTGACAGGTGTTGTTCTCTTCTCACGATGCTGATATCGAAGATGAGCTAGAGGGTTGCATATTATCTTCTTATATGTATTGGATGTTCCGCTGCTTTGTATTCTCTGAGTGTTATGTAGTGAGGCTTGATGTATTGACTATTTGGATGCTTGTATTCAACTATTATGGAGTTTTATATGATGGCATTTTATTCTGTAAAGCTTCACTATACATATGTTCTATTGTATTTTGTCCATACGTTGTGAGTAATACGATAGACTCTGTTGTTTTAATTTACCTTGACAATCGTCCATGGTCGCCTGGCACACTTTACAGCGCATATTCTCTATATTCAGTGCATGGGTTATGGGCGGTCGTCACAGGAGACGCTGGCGAAATTTTTCGAAAATTTCGAGTGTTAGAAAATTGTTAGAAAATTTTGAAAGTTAAAATTTGAATTTGAATTGAAAAGTAAACAATGTTGTTTGAAACTTATAACTGAAGTTGGAAAGTTAGTTGAATTAATAACGAATCTTTAGTAGAAAGATTTGTTTTGAGAATTTGATAAAACTATTGAATTGTGAAAAAAATAATAGACGAGTTAAGGACCTTTTTTTCGTAACTTGTAATTTCGGGACGAAATTCTTTTAAGGGGGGAAGATTGTAACGACCCTGAATTTTCGATAATTTAAATTGAAAATATTTAATTGATTTTAAATATTTGAATGATGGTTTGATTTGAATTTCAAATTATCAGAATGAATTGGCGATTAAATTATAAAATTTAATCTATTGATAGTCGAATAAAAAGTTGAATCTTCAATTTTAAGCCGATTTAAAATATTTCAAAAGATTGTAAAATCTATATTGATATTACTGAAGATAGCAGAAGCTTCAGAATCGAATTTGAAAATGATTTATTCAGTTTTGAAATTATATCGTTTGAATCGATATTTAAAAATAGCCGTCCGAGGCACAGTCTCGAAATTCGACGAAACCAGTTCCATTGGGTCCGTAATATTGAATTATTGTCGGATTTTAAATTTTGTATTTTTCAGAGTTAATATGTGAGCACACGATGAGTAAACGCGTGGAAATCCATATCGAATTCAAATTTAAAATTTATATTTATATTAATTAATATCACACATTTTCTTCCCTTAACTCACGCCTAAAATCACGGATACGAAATCATGCAAAGCTTACCCCTTTCAACCTCAAAAGCATGGCCGAGCTTTATCGTTTTAAATCAAACGAAACAATTTTCGTTCGAAATTAAAAACAATGGCCGCGTACTCATCCCCTCTCTTATTCTCCAATTCGAAAGGAAAAATAATAATAATAAACAAACGAAACTTTCTTCGTTCGAATGTAAATCCTCGTCGTCCTTCTTTTACCAAAATCGAAACTAGTTCCAAGCTAATCACTTCAATCGCGGCCTTCCTCTGCATCGCGACTGAAGTAGTAGCGGTGGTGCGCTCGCATAGAGGGTTTAAAAAGCAAGGGTTTCGCGACTAGCTTTGGTAAGGCGCTCGAAAATAAAGGGGCAGTTGGCGACAGAGGCTCGCGTGGTGATAGGGCAATGTTCTGGGAGGCGCGCGCGCTTCCGTGTAGTGAGGCATCGCGAGGCGAGGTGACGAGGGGGCTACTGGAGTTGCGATCGGCGCTGTCAGGTCGATGCGGCGGCGACGATGGGAAATCGAGGCGGTGAAGCTAGGCTTGGGTTTTGTTAGATCATGATGAAGCAAAATGGATCGGCGGCGAGTGTCGATGTCTGTGGTTGTTCGATAGGCTGGTAGCAGTCGAGGAATGAAGGTATTCGATTCTTGTTCTCAGTTCAATTTGATCACCTATATATATATATATATATGTAGTTATGTAGTTTGAATGTTAATAAGAATAACAGAAAATTTATTTTGTGTTGAAACATATCAGTGAATTTTTAAATATGTTTAATCTTAACATATGGTATATATATATATATGTATATGTGAATAAATTTACAGTAATGGAAATGTTTACAGAAAAGAAAAAAATTTATACAGTAAAATAAATTTGGTTATTTTAAAAAGGGAATCAGTTTAAAATTTTATATTAGTTTGTTTAAATTAAATCATCGGTAATTAAATTTGTTAAATCTAATATAGAAGTTATAGAAAGAAATTGGTTTAAACGAAACTATTAGTTAATTAAACTATTAAACGGTAATTGGTTATTCGATTTATTTCGGATATTAATGAATTTTATAAAATTGTTTATACAAGGTCTGAAATGGAGAAACAAGCTGAAATGATAATGGAATGCAAAATAAAAGCGAAAGGTGAGATTTTTCTCACTCAAAATAAAAATTTTGTTCTGTAGTTATTTATTGACTGATTGATTGACTGTTTGGATGTGATATTAGATATAGTAGGATATATATATATATAGCAATATATACATATTGGCATATGTATATATTGGATCGATTGATTTCCCGCACTGTATAGCGGATGAGACCCTATTGCGCCGTTAGTAAGCGGATGATTTTTATAAAAACCCATATGCCGCGATATTCCACCTCGAAGTGGAATTGGTATTGTGCTAACATCTGTAGATGCAGGGAAACAGGTTGGAGGGATCCAACTGGATTCCTCACCAGTATTTATTTATTTACAGATATTGTGATATTTGTTGATTATCATATTGATATATGATATTGAATGTTGTGATTGACTAATTGGTGCGTTGCATCATCGGATTCATTTTTGAAGTTTAAAAATAACGATGTTGATTTTAAAAGAGATTTGTAAAGTGATTTTTGAAAGTATACACTTTATTTAAATTTTTGAATTGATTTAACTTAAATAAAAATAAACGTATAAAATCTTAAAGTTATAGAAATTACAATGTTGTGAAATATGACCGAAAGGTAATTTCTTTTGAAATAAATAGTTAAGAAATTTATAAAATGGTTTTAATTGGAATTTTTGAATCATTAAAAATGATGTATGTAAAAGATGTACAAAATTGATATTTATAACTTTAAAATATTGGGATTATAAAACGAGTTTTTATAAGTGTTAAAATGAATTTTTAAGAATTTATAAGTGAAAGAAATTTATAAATTGTGAACTTATAAATGGAAATGATTTTGTAAAATATGTTGGTATAAAAATTGAGTTATGAATTGAATTAGTTAACAAAGGAGATTTATAAATTGAAGTTTTTATAAATAGAATATGAAATTTATAAACATTGTTTTATAAATCCGAAATCAGTTATTTTGATAAGTGAATTATAGAAGTTAATAAAAAGAAATTTATAAATCAAAGTTGTTATAAAATAGAAATAGAATTTATAAACGTTGTTTTATAAATTCGAAAATCAATCAAATTTGATGAATTTAATATAGAAGGTTATTAAGGGAATTTTATTCACGATTTTGGATAGTGGATAATTCTTGAAATAAAATGTGTAGAAAATATTGAAATTTGGTAAGTGAAGTATATTCACGATTTTGGACAGTGAATATATTGTTAAGTAAAATGGATATGTTTTGGGGAAGTGACATTAAAGATGAAGTTAATTGTTTTTGACGATGTTTTTAAAATGTGTTAACTATCGAAACCATAGATTTCAACAATTATTTTTGAAATAGACGTTTCGAGAAATAAGGAAATGGTGGACTATAACACTGTAGTTATAGTAAATGATTTCCGAAAGGAAATATTTTATATAGTATTGGGATTTACATATCTATCTTAATTCCGAATCCCTATACTAGTTATTTTGGGTCGTCGTAACGATGTTTTACGTAACATTCGTTTTGACTCAAATAAAATTTGTGAAAGAGAATGATTTCCTTAAAAAAATGAAATATATACTTAATTTTGATTTAAGTATATTGAATATTTTCAAATGTTGAAAATAAATAGATTTGTGAAATACTTATTATTAAATAAGTATGGAAATGTTTTTTTCCAATATGAAATGAACGTTTTTGAGAATTTATCTTCTTAAAGATAAATTGGGATTGAATATTTGAAATCAATTGAAATTCGTATATCAGTAGATATTTGAAATATAAATTCAATATGGAATTTATAAAAGAAATGGAAATTCGTTTTAAAGATAAACGTTGATTTATTTTTAAAGTGTGGAAATTTTATATCTAGTAAAGATATTTTTGGAGAATAAATAATTTGGAAAATTATTTGGAATTTGATGATGTTGCGCATCTTTATTGATAGTTAAATAACCGACTATCAATAACTACCTTGAATGGGTATTTGTTGTGAATTGGATGAATTTGAATGCCACACTTATTTTTGAATAAGCGCTCACTATTCGGGTTAGCCGGGAAACGACCATGGGGTCGTATAACCCATTCCGAATATGTGATACGTCGTTATGAATTGCATTTGATGGCCGGTGTTGAAGACCGGATATTTTTGAAAACGGAAGGATTACCGTCGAGTTACTCTACATCGGCTGATCTCCGATATAGAGGTTTTATCACCCTTAGTGACGGGAAGTCCGGACGTGATTAGAAAATTATCCGGATTTGCAAGGGCTTCGTGAAAAGTGCCTTCGGTTTTGTTCGATCCCGGAACAGACTTGTATGGTTTTGTGTTTGTCGTTACAAATTGAGATATAAAGCTGATTTCTTTCAAATACATTTCTGTTGGTGGCGGAGAATTTATTCTCTTAGCTTAACACCCTTCTCTGAGACGTACGAGCTCAGAGGTTGTGTTGTTGAAATTTATCAGTGATATACTCCCAATTTGGTAACGTGGCATGTTGAGTGTTGCTGTGAAATGATCATTGTTTGATCATTTGTGATATGATCATTTGTTTGATCATTTATCTTTGTGATCATTTCTTTGATCATTTTGTTTGACCTGAAGCATGGCTTTGTGACAAAGCGTAGCTTTGTGGATGAGACTTCGTCGAGCCTCACACCCCGGAAATGGTCAAAACAGGAAGGATGCGGCAAGGTTCTAGGGAGTAGCGCCCCTTAGTGTATGTCATTCCTTCTGGATAGAGGTTCATGGTATGGAGCCCAGATACTTAACCTATGTTGATACTGCTTATTATGTGGTTGTTGGAAATCGAGGATCCTCGGGAAGATTGGTTACGATCGGGGGATGGCATACGCGTGTCAGTAGTTACCTATTTTTGCAGAGGTAACCCGGCCTTGTGTTGGCAGAGATCTAACCATAATGTTAGGTTATTTCTCGGGACGTCTTTCCAGTGGCGTTCCTTCGTGGCATAGGAAGTTCCTTAGCCTGACCATTTGTTGGAAATCCAAAGAAACAATACGAGCCTTGTACGGTTTTAGTTGTAGAACCTGCCATCTAATATGGCAGCTATAGTAAGCATACTATAATGGTACCTATGCTGGCTAAGATTTATATTGTACGTTCGAAATGTTTTCTACACTATGCACTAATAATAATATCAAAAATGATTTGATTTTTTGCGTAGTAAGCATCTTTGACTATCATAAGAAGAAATCTCCTCCAATTCTGCGTTTGCATTGTGTGTGTGGCGGGAGGTCTTATGGTAGTTTCATTTTCCAAAAGCATTGTGAATCTATTTTAAAATATTCCGTAGTTGTCTTTTAAAGATAAACTGTTTTACGATCTCACACCAGTCACCATGACTGACTCGGAGTTTATTGTTTCCCTTCTAAACTTTGGGTGCCCACCAATTTCCACACGGGCAGCCTAGAGTTATGTTATCAGGATATTCTGGATATTCTGGAGCTTTGGAAGCAAGCTGGATGGCGAAACATACATCCGTACTTATTTATTTATTCCGCTGGGTATTCTGTATGAGGACAAGTTATATAACTGTCCATTGTTGTATTGAGTTGTATATTGACTCTGATTGATGTATGTATAAACTGATATAGTTCTTTGTTTTAAAAGACTAGTGATTATTTATTATATATTGTTCCGCTGCGATATGTGAGATTCTGTAATTGTTTCTGTTTCTGATGTTGTTCTGTTGTTCTTCTTTCTTTTTCTTCTATCTTTTCTTCTACCTCTTCTTTTAAAACCCTAAGTATTCGGTTTTCCGGCATTCGTTTGCTCGACAGTTGATACAGTGGACGTATCGATGTCGATTTTCGAAAGTCGAAGAATCGGGTCCTTACAGACGGCCTGGTCTAACCATTTCTCTTCTTTAAGAAAAAAAGAAGAGGAAAAAGGTTATTCACAGAATGAATATCAAACAAACTTGATTGATAAAACAAGGCATCATAAAAAGAAATAGGATAGAACGGTGTGAAGACTCGAATTAAATCCTATGGCACGATTCCTAAAAAAGACTTAGGACAATGATCCTTGCTAGATTATTCTACATTGTTCCGAAGTTTGGCTCTGATACCAAGCTGTGACGCCCTACCTTTATACTCACACTAGCCAAGGATACTACGGGGTAATGCTGTCGACTAGCACGAAGAATAAGGCTGTTGAGGAGCGACCATCTGTGTAATTGCTTTGTGCGAGTACCGATATGTCAGAAAATATAACTTACATTTCATTTCAAGAGGAAATCCGACATATCAAATACAACTCAAAGCTACCACACAGTGGCTATGTGGAATTCGGAAACAAATATTGAAATAAACATATCACAAATCAGTCACATATATTCATATCACAAAGGTGGAAACAGATATGAATATATCACATAGAAGTGTACATCAAAGTAGTGGTCATACAAGATCCACTATATCACAAAAGAATAGATACAAGTACTAGAGAAAAGAATAAGTATACAACAAGGAGTATCTTTCTCAAATGTATACTAACAAAAACTACTAAGCTAAAGTAGTTAGCCAAAAGTCAGGTGACGAACCCTGATAAGAAGTCAAGCAGAAGCACCTAAAATACCTCGGTCTGACCCGAGTATTATTTTAAGAAGAAAATAATAAACGGATCAGTCTAACTATAAATATCAGATAAAATGAGATAAGATAAGAGATGCCACTAAAACGTATGATAACAATAATGCCATACTGTGACAAGTATACATTAGATAACAACCAAAATCATACAATATCTCAAATATTCTCAAACACCAAAAAGAATGTCATATTCTTTAAATAATTCACCAAAACACAAATATTGACAAAACATATCAATACCAATCCACGAAAATTGGTGAAACACAAATTCTAGAAATCATCAACCAGAAATCCAGAAAACACAAAAGGGGGAAGGCCTATCACAAACGGGAGCATGAAAACTAACCAACACGTGTATCACAAACGAAACGCTATTCCATGGTCGCTAACCATCACTTTTGAGCCGAAGCTCCACAAACGGCCCGAAGACCATGGGTCGCTACCCCACCAAATTGAACCGAAGTTCCACAAACGGGGTTTTTAGTCCCCACACAGACAAATAGACATCGCACATCGCAAGTCTAAATCACAAAATGATCATCATCGATCAATAAAAAGTGTGAACCGCACTAAGATAGTAAATAAATGAGTTTAGCTTCATGTCCTATAACCACTGGCTTAACTTAAATATTTACGAACAAATTGTAGATTTCAACTCGAAAATTTTCACAAGAGTTCAATCGAACAAGTCCAAGAATTAACCGACGAAGTAAACGCAAGCGTTTCATACCACTTGTTTTACTAAGCCGTTTAATTAGATTTCTCATATGAATGAGGTAAAGGTTTATATATACTAATAGATTGGAAAACGGTTTTAAAAGTGAGCTTTATATTTAAAATAGTGTCGAAATCATTTTGAAGAAAGAGTTTTAGTATTTACTACTAGTATAGAAACCTTTGTATTTAAAAGTGACAAACCACAGAAATGATTGTAGAAACAATTAATCACCAAAGATTCACATACGAAAATGTGAATTAAATCCATAAAAATCGATATCAAATCCATCAAACGGATATTCCCAAAAGTCCAAGGAAAGAAGTCATCAAAGTCGATAATAAGTGATAACAACTATCCGGATCAACAAAAATCGATTAAAATAGGAAATCCACATAAAACAGCCTAAATAGGCAAAAATGAACGTTTCCAGACGTCTGGTTTGGAATCCAGACGTCTGGATTTGTTTTCTGGAAATAGTTCAGAAAACCACTTAGACGTCTGAAATATCGAAACAGACGTCTGGTTTAGAATCCAGACGTCTGGATTCGTTCTTTAGAAATAATCCAGAAAACACCAAGACGTCTGAAACATCAAGTCAGACGTCTGAGACCCATCTAGACGTCTGATCCTATATTTCAGACATCTGGAATTAGTCTCCGCACTTTTCTTTTATTTTCTGCCGTGTATATTTTTGCGCCAGGTCTGAGTCCTGACGTCTGAACTTGCATTTCAGACGTCTGAACCACTCAGCTGGGCAAAAATTACCTTGGGCCAAAGTGGCCAAAACATATCGGGAGCGATCGGACGAGCAACGACGACTAGGGATTTACGCCAAGCGACAACCTAGCCTTTAGGCTCTTCGATACACCCCAAACAACATGTTCAAACATCCATAGTAGGATTTTCATAAAATTGGACTTCAAAACCAAAAATTGGAGAATTCACAAAACCAATTCAAATCAAAGAAAATGAACACGAAATTGATGTTAGGAATTCATACCTAACAACAATGAAAGCTATAGACGTAGATGTGAGTTAAAGAACTCACCTTTAAACCCAAAAACAACAAACGAGAAGCTCTAAAGCAAAGGAAAGATCAACTACTCTTCAATTTCAACTCTAGAAGCTCCAATCTAAGATCATAAGCAATATTTCCTAAGTTAGGTTATAGAAAATTTCTGAAATTGGAGAAAGATTAAGATGGAGAAGAAGAAGAGGATGCATACCTTAGCTTCTCTTTGATGTTGGAGCTAGAATTTGTATTTCTTAGTTAAACTAGGGTTTGGAATTCTAATTTCCTTTCTCTTCCACCATTTTTCCTTTGACTTGAGAGTGATAGGAAAATAATAGAATGTAAGAAGAGGGAGTGGAGTGTTAGGGTATTAGATGGGTTGATGGGCTGAAACCCAAACCCAAAGCCCTAAATGAAAATATCAAAATTCTACTCAACTCCAAACATATCGATGTTTATACTCAAAAAAGTTGTAAACGTCATTTTGGTCTCAATGGAAGTGGTCTCGAGTCCCAATTCGACTGTTTACAAAAAGTAATATTTTGGACTTTAATCCGATTAACGATGCTATATTTAAATAAAATATTTAAATTTACAATCGTAAAATATGCGGGTTGTTACACCTCATAACCCATCGAAACTTCGATCGGACATTGCCACGTCGAGCACTTGCCTTTGAGCCACTGCCGCTAGAAGTCTAGCTCCATCCGTCGCCGCCGATCTCGACCAGACCCACACCGCTCCTATCACACACGCAAGCGCAAATCCAAAAACCCTAGAACTGCTTGCCGCTTGCCTAGCGTCAACGCACCGCACCCGCTACCTCGTCCCAATCGCACGCACGTCCAGATAAAATCGCGACCTTCGCTTGTGTGATTTTTTTCTATTGATCTGCTGATTTTTTTTATTAGGAGAAAAAGGGGGTACGGGGGAACATAAGGGTGGCTGAGCGTACGAATGGTTGGATATGGTAAAGTAAATATATATTATTTAATTAGAAAATATCTCGCCCAATCGACCCGCGAAATTCCAAACTCCAAACAAAGCATGTTGCCTGGCATTCTATACGTTATACACCTATTCTGAATGTAATGGAATTAGTCTCGAGGCCTAATTCGATCGTATGCAGAATATGGCTTTTCAAATCACATTATTTTAATTAAATTCCTTAATTAATTGTTACGCGTTTCAAGCTCTCACGGTGAAACGATAAGTCCGATCGCTACGAAACTTGAAATCCTACAACTATTACGGATCTGATGAAACTGGTTTCGTCGAAATCCGAGACAGTGGTCAAAATGGCTATTTTTACTCGTTAATTAAAATATAAAATTCCTACAAAATTAATTTAATCGCTTTAAATTAAAATTTAAAATTTAACAATCTTCATTCTTGTTTAAATAAAATTTAAATCAACTTTTGAAATCATTTTCATTCACATTAAATTAAGAATTTAATTATTTAAATAATTTCCAATATTAAATTTAAACAATTTAATTATCCAATAAACCACATAATAAATCATTGAACTTCAAATGAATTTTAGTTATCAATAATTATTTTATTTTCATCCAAATAGTTCAACATTTGTTATTAAATTCAAGCTATTGATTATAAACACATCAAATACATAGAATTTCATTTCAATACTTGTTATCGTCAAAATCATCGA
This sequence comes from Allium fistulosum, assembly GCA_030737815.1. Classification (NCBI taxonomy): domain Eukaryota; kingdom Viridiplantae; phylum Streptophyta; class Magnoliopsida; order Asparagales; family Amaryllidaceae; genus Allium; species Allium fistulosum. The sequence continues at coordinate 533,489,507 of CM060901.1, read as the reverse complement.
AATTTGTTATTTCAAAATTTTATCTAATTTCATGTTCCATAAACTACAATAATAAATCATTAAATTTTATTTTTAACCATTTTTATTCAATAATCATATTAAATTCAATAATTTAAAATAGTTAAAAATACGGGTCATTATACTCTCCCCCACTCAAAACTTTTCATCCTCGAAAAGGGGTTAACTATAAAATCTAACATACGATATACTTTACTCAAAATAATCAACATATAAAACATAAAATCTATTTACAAAACCTTTACCAAGCTCTCGCTATGCCACTACGATATCGGTTTTACGGAAATTACAACTTATATATAAAACAAGTTATAAAATTTTAAAATCTCAAAAATTTTCTAACACCTGGATTTACGAAAATTTTTGGCAGCGTCTTCTTTGCACGGCTCGATCGTAAAAAAATTTACAGTGCAATATATAACACAAATATACCAAATATACATCTAATCTCAATGATGAGGCATTCCTTAGGGAAAAATAAATAAAAGTGCGGTATGTAATCCGAGATATGTACCTTATTATTAGTAATAAGAGCGAGTTCGCTCATATTAAGCAAGCAAAAGCAAATAAAATCCGCGTATACATCTAAACGGTCCCCGTATGTATCTATCTCAACTTAAATTTGAAATATTAGTCAGGTATAAAGATATAGAACATGTGTGAGTTAAATTGTAACGACCCGTAAATTTTTTTTATAAATTTATTTGTTTTGTTAATATATTTAATTGAATCTTTGTGAAATTTTAGACGATAAAATTTTTAAATTTAAATTTAATATTTGGAATACGTCCAATTAAACATAGCAACTGGTAAATTTTCACCTGATAATATGAAAGTTTATTTTCTTGTGTAATTTTATTTCAATTTATATCAGTTAATATTTGATGATAATAAAATGTTTTCCAAACCTGAATATTTTCTATAGAAAATTTGTAAATCATCTTCTGAGTGAGACGGCATATTTCGTTTCTTCAAATTTGAACTGCTATTGCTCCGTTTATCTTATTTCTGGCAAATTAGCAACATTTTCGGTACCAATATCGACTTTTGATAGGATGATCGTACCACTTATATCTGTATACCGTTTTGGTCGTCTCGTCGTGCTGATCTCTGCGGTATATTTAATTCTGTGTTTTGAAGTCCGGTATGCAGCGAAGTCCATGGAAATGGATAGCCGTATCGGTACCCATTTTGGAGCTTTTGATATTCTATGACCATTCAATTGTCAAGTGGCGGAAAACAAATGGTCACTTCTTTTCAATTCTCAAGATTTAATATTTCTGACTGTCTCAATTCCCAACGTTAAATTTTATTTGTCAGTTCAATTTATTCATCAGGTTCTCCTTTCGTTCTCTACTTCGTGTTCCATTCTTATAGAATATAATTATAATATGCAGGATAGTTTATATTATTGGCTTGCAAATATTTCTGCTCGTGCTCGTTCCCATCATTCCCCTCGTCAATTTCTTCATCCACCGCACCTAGCCTCCATGGCCATATTCCCATCCACCAAAAGCTGCACTCCGCCCATCTCCTCCTCTCATCCAAGCCAAGCACAACATCAACCTGCCACCTAACCCGCTTCATCCAAACCCGAATCAGCCTCAGATCCGACCGTCTCGGCCGTTAGCTGCACCTCCACCGCCTTGCAAAAGACAGCCGCAGCAAGCTTTTGGGTAACGATATATTTAAAAATATTTTATTTAATTAAATTATGTTATAATATATAAAATTTTATATAAGTTTATATTGGATCAGTTTATATACGTAAGTTGAGAGTTGTTTGTCTGTATATATATAAGTTTAAAGTTTACATATGTCGTATTTTATATATAAGTGTATATTGTTTACAAATCAAGGTTGTTTATATATAGTATAAAGTTATACAGTTTAGTTGATGTGTAAAATTTATATATATGTGTTTATGCTAGTTGTATGTATGATTGTTTGTTGAGTTTTAAAGGAATAAAGTATAGTAGTTTGCACATATATTATGCTGCTCATAGTAATATAGTATGGGTTTTATTATATATGTTATATATACATATATGCGCATGCATATAAATCTCATATGTTTTAAATATGTATTTAGTATAGTGACTGGTTTCTGTGGTATATGTATATATATATAATTTTGAAACGTATGTGCATTTTAACATGACTGCTTGTTATAATAATGTGTTATTGTTTGCATGTATATATAATAGGTATATAGGATGCTATTTGTATAAATTTATGTTATAGTTATATATGTGTATGTTGGTTCATATATATATATATACACATATGTATGTGTATACTACTCTAAACTTTTGAAAAGTAGTTAGGTGTGAGTTGCATATATATATATATATATATATATATATATATATATATGTTAAACTTGTATATATATTCCCATTTTTGGTTATAAGTATATTTTATATACTGTTAGTTATACGGTTAATCACATATTTATTAAATATCGATATATTGGTCATATATTAGTTTATAGATTCATGTATATATTGGTTTTATGTTTACTGTATATTATGAGCAGCTTTTATATGATCGTATTATATATATATACTAGTTTTGAAAAGGTTTGTTACATGATAATATGTTAAGCTATACATCTGTGTCAGAGTATTTATTTTATATAGTGTAAGTTTGGTTATATTAATCTAAGTTTCGCATAGTAATTTTTATGTGTATAGTCTGTTGTTTACATAGGTATATAGTGTAGGCTATTTTCCTTATAAAGTATTTGGCAATTTCATTAAATATATATATATTATGTTCTAGTTTCAATCGGATTTACAGTAAAGTATATTTAATTAAAGTGTTATGTTATAATAGGATATATATATATATATATTTAAAACTGGTCTGTACATAAGATTTCGTTTGTTATCTATACCCTGTTAATCAATATAGTAGGCTGTGTTGCTTTATAACGAATATTGGCTTTAATAAATATATGTTTTACTTATGCTCTATATATATATATTTTATAGTTTATTTTATATGTCTCGGTTCCACAGTTTATATATTAATATATATATATAGATAAATATATATATATATATTGGGTTTAAACATAAGATATAATATGGTTGTGCTATATATAAGTAATTATCTCAACCTGTGTTATGTATATATATATTTGACTTTAATATATGAGTTTAATTTAAACAAGGATTTCGATATATATATATATATATATATATTTAAATTTTAAAATGGGTTTGAATATAAAACATGATTTTTTATGTGTATATAGTTATATATATATATATATGTTCATTATACCAATTATCTTCATCAACCTAGCTCTGATTTATTTCGTCTATTCGTATCATTAGCTCGTCCGTCAAATTCGTACCAATTCAGCTTTGTTTCAGAATTCGTGTTTGATCCGTAGCTCTGTTCATTTTCAAATTCCTCTAGCCTCGAAAGGTGAGCAATCACTCACGATTAACGTTCTTATATTTATTAAATTTGATTTTAATTGAAATGACAATTGAAATATGCTGCTGCTAGTTATTTACATTTTATATATATGCCATTATCTGTATCTGTTCACCTATGACATCTAACACCATTTTCTGTTATTTATATTGATGATATATGCATGTTACATTATTATCATATCTGTTATCACTCTGCAAGTTCACTGTTAGTATAGAACTCACTATGGGTTGAAATGATACATACCCAAACGATCTGTAGAATAGGAGAAAATCGTTATGGGTTGAAATGATAAACCCAAGCGATTTTCAATTGAATTGAATTTGGGATTGCGGGTTGAAAAGATAAATACCCATATATATTTAAATTACGGATTGAAATGATAAATATCTGTATCACTTGACCATAGGGTAGAAAATTATATACAGACATCGTTGGTCTATACATATAAATATTTTGAAAATTATTTCTATGGTTTTGAAATGAAATATATGGTTTTAATAAATATTGAATTTAAAGATTTATTAAAGTTTATTTAATAAAGTTGATAAATAATATGTTTAAGTATTTATTTAACATCTATATTTTCAAATATAGAGTTTATAATGATTTGAAATTATATTTATTTAAGAATTTTACTTAAATAAGTTTGATTTGAAATTTATTAAATTTGAAATTTAAAGCTATGATTTTATAACCTGAATTTGATTAAAAGTGATTTAAATGAATATTTCAAATTTATAAAAATTTAAATGGGATATTTTGTTTATTTAAATTTATAAATTAAAGCTGTATTTAGATATTATTGAAATGATTAAGTAAATATTTCAAAACTAATAATAGTAAAGTGAATTTGATATATATATATATATATAAAATTATCGAATTTAGTTTTGAAATGTTGAATATATTGACTTTGATATATATTGAAATTTGAATGGATTATTTTATGGTCCAAATATGTATTTGAAAATCGATAATTTGAAATGGTTTATTGAGAAGCTGAATCGAGTTGAAATTGATGATTTGAGATTTGATTAAATTTTAATTTTGGAATTCGAGTTGATTTGAATCGATTTGTAAAATTTGAGGAAGCTATTTTTATATAAAGTATTTTTAAACTATATCTAAAACTATTTATATTTTACTTTATAAATTATTTGATTATAAACTATTTAATATAAATCATTTCAATATAAATTATTTTATTATAAACTATTTTAACCTATAACTATTGTACATAAACTATTTTATTATATACACTAATTTTAATATCTAAACTGTTTAAGAGGAAAGTCTTATGGATTCCAAAATGCTATGATTTCAAAGCTATGATTTCAAAGGGTTATGAATTTCAAGGTTTTGATTTCCAAGGTGTTTTGATTTAAAAGACTTATGATTTCGAAAGCAATATAACTTTGGAAAGTGACATGATTTTGGAAATGGATTTATTTGAAGTGAAATGATATCGTATTGATTGGGTTTTTGAAATGGAAATGATATTTTGGTTTTGGGTATAAACTATTTTGAAATGACCGCGGTGTTATAATAACGGTTGGTTGTTAAAGAGACCGGGATCAGATATGGGCATACTCTCCGTCGATACCGAAAACCACTTTAACAACTGTGTACGTGGTGGAGATACCAGAATGAAGTAGGATGGTGAAAATGAACCTATATGAGGTATATACGTGGACCCAACTCCCGTGAGTTGGCATAAGGTGGCTAAAACATGAGCAATTGATGGGTTAATGAGGTAGCTCCTCTGATCGGACACACTCCATCGTATGCCATTCTATTACTCTGTGATTGATTTGGTGCGCACCTTCGGATTTCGGGAGTGTGGCTCGAGGTGGGCGGTAGTGGCTGCTATGCGTTACCACCGGCCTGGAAGTGTAATAGGTATATCTACCCTGGCATTGCCTAGTTGTGCCATGTCACCTACCCAAGCGTGCCTTTTACGAGTTTTTTTTGTACCATACGTATGGAGTGCCCTCTGACGACGCCCATTACGGGGGAGATTACGGTACTGTATAGACTATGGGAATATATAAAATGTGTTAATGAGGATATGGGTAACGCCTTAACGCTATTTTAATAGTTTACTTTACTATAGACATTATTATAATAGCGTATATTACTACATAGTAGATAGTTTAACGGATCCTTAGAGGATGGTTATCCCAAACATCCTTTGAGTTACTTGTATTTCAGTTGATATTTCACTTGAGTTGGATTTATTGATGTAAGAATGTTAATCCTGACTCGAGTGTTTTGTGTTTTGCTTTACACTCGGGTCAGACCGAGTGATACAGCATTTGAGACTCACCTTTGGAGTTGGAGCTTCGCTTGGAGATCCAGCTATCTATCCAGCTTTCAGTTATTCAGTTGATTCCAGTGATGTATTCAGATTTTGTATTTGACTATTGTATTGAGACATCTATGTATTCATGACTTCTGTTGTATCTTCTTTAACTCTGTTATATATATAGTAGCTTTATGAACTACTATTCTTTTGTTTCCGCTGCATTATTGTTATATTACTCTGTGTTTGTGATTCTGTGATTATTTATGTACTGTATATGTTGAGATTTGCCAAATTTAAATTAACAATCTGATATTTTGAGCAATTCAAGTCCGACATGTGTGGATGCGAATGGTTTAAAATTTCAGGTCGTTATAGTTGGTATCAGAGCTTTGGTTTTAGGAAAAACTTAACATATGTAGTGAATTTGATTACAGAATCACTTTCGTTCGAGCTTGAATCTCTTCCTCTTTGACTCGGTTTCCTTTGAATCTTGGATTGTCCCCCTCCGTTCCAAAATCCATCCTTGTCTCCCATGTTCGTGTTTTCTTGATTCTGGAGCACCTCATAGCTCCACTGAATGATTTATAGAAGAGTGAAACTCCTTTACAATCGGTATTGATTCACCGAAGATTTCAGTATCCTCGATTTAGATGGTGCTATCTTTTGTTGTACCCGAATTCTATCTCTGGCGATCGAATGTTGATTTGTTCCAGAATTCTACCTCGATCTTGTTCTTGAAGTCTCGGTTGACCAGTTAATGTCATCCGTGATTTATATAAGTCTATCTACCTTATCTATTTTGCTATTTAATTATTTTACCTTTGTCTCGAGCCTATCTTCCTTGTTTGAATTCTGTTGGTTAGGGTCCCCCTAATTTGAATCTCTATCCTTGTTTTGAAATTCGTCCTGGAATAATCGAGCGAGGGAGTGTATTTGTAATTAATATTAAATTTTTTTATATATTGTGTTGTTTGAGTTGTTGATGTCGATTTGGGTTTTCGATCGATTCGTCTGATCAGCAATATCGATAGGATTTCCAAAACACTTGAACAGAGCAAACTGACACAATATTATTTTCAAATTCGGTAAATGAAATAAATTTGTATGATTATATTATAAATATATAAGTAAAATTTTTCTGGAATTTAATAGTTAATTAAATTGGTTGTTTGAATGATAATATTTGAATATCATTTATTGTTCTAAATGAATTTATAAACATGGTTTATAAATTGGTTTGGGAATTGAAATGGATTTAAATTAAGAATTTGAGAATTTAATTTTCGGTGATTTCAAGCTTTGGTTTTAAAGTGCATATTATTCAAAGTAATTTCGAATAGAAATTGTTTCCAAAGAATTTTAAATGTTGAAATCAGTGCTCTCCTCTTTTGTCGCTGGAAAATAATTTCGGTGATGGCGGCCGCATCATCGACATCCATTTTCAAGTTTCGAAATGGAGAGTCCAATATGTAGCTTTGCTACAGTTTTGTTTTAGAGATTAATTTGATTTAAATTTCTTAAGTATGATTTGATGTATAATATATATAAGTATATGGTTATGGATTTGATTTGATATATATATACACACATTTATCTCTAAATGGTTTGAAGTTAATCGGGAATCAAATTCTAAAAATTTATGTTAAAGGTGATTTTAATTATAAAATGAGGCCAAAATTTTTAATAAATATTTAAAACTTGAAATAATTGAATTGAAGAATTTTACTTGTATAATACCCAATTTCATTCTAATAAAACTTACCTAAATTATTCAGAAGTTGAATATATAATTGGATAATATACAATATAAAATGTTTTATAAATAAAATTTGAGTGTTTATAATAAATGTTATACACTTAATTTTAATTATAAAAATGTTAATAGAGATAAATAGAATAATAAGTTAATTGAATAATAAATGAGATAAATAAAATAAATTTTGTTTTGAAGGAATTAATAAATTGAAATTAAATCAACTTAAGGAAATACCTTGAATTTAAAATCAATTGTTGAATATAAATTAATTTAAATTGAAATTTATATGGTTTTAAAATTAACTGATTTATTTTGTTTTTCAATCTATTTTCTTTCTGGTTGTTTCTATTCTCCTACCTCCTTCCTTTTCGGGGACGAATAGTTTTGAGTGGGGGAGAGTGTAACGACCCGTAAATTTTTTTTATAAATTTATTTGTTTTGTTAATATATTTAATTGAATCTTTGTGAAATTTTAAACGATAAATTTTTTTAATTTAAATTTGATATTTGGAATACGTCCAATTAAACATAGCAACTAGTAAATTTTCACCTAATAATATGAAAGTTTATTTTCTTGTGTAATTTTATTCCAATTTATATCAGTTAATATTTGATGATAATAAAATGTTTTCCAAACCTAAATATTTTCTATAGAAAATTTGTAAATCATCTTCTGAGTGAGACGTCATATTTCGTTTCTTCAAATTTGAACTACTATTGCTCCGTTTATTTTATTTCTGGCAAATTAGCAGCATTTTCGGTACCGATATCGACTTTTGATAGGATGATCGTACCACTTATATATGTATACCATTTTGATCATCTCGTCGTGCTGATCTCTGTGGTATATTCAATTCTGTGTTTTGAAGTCCGGTACGCCGCGAAGTCCATGGAAATGGATAGCCGTATCGATACCTATTTTGGAGCTTTTGATATTCTATGACCACTCAATTGTCAATCGGCGGAAAACAAATGGTCACTGCTTTTCAATTCTCAAGATTTAATATTTCTGACTGTCTCAATTCCCAGCGTTAAATTTTATTTGCCGGTTCAATTTATTCATTAGGTTCTCCTTTCGTTCTCTGCTTCGTGTTCCATTCTTATAGAATATAATTATAATATGCAGGATAGTTTATATTATTGGCTTGCAAATATTTCTGCTCGTGCTCGTTCCCATCATTCCCCTCATCAATTTCTTCATCCACCGTGCCTAGCCTCCATGGCCATATTCCCATCCACCAAAAGCTGCACTCCACCCGTCTCCTCCTCTCATCCAAGCCGACCACAACATCATCCCGCCACCTGACTCATTTCATCCAAACCCGATTCCGCCTCGGATCCGACCTGCTCGGCCGTTAGCTACACCTCCACTGCCTTGCAAAAGACAGCCGCAGCAAGCTTTTGGGTAATGATATATTTAAAAATATTTTATTTAATTAAATTATGTTATAATATATAAAATTTTATATAAGTTTATATTGGATCGGTTTATATACGTAAGTTGAGAGTTGTTTGTCTGTATATATATAAGTTTAAAGTTTACATATGTCGTATTTTATATATAAGTGTATACTGTTTACAAATCAAGATTGTTTATATATAGTATAAAGTTATACAGTTTAGTTGATATGTTAAATTTATATATATGTTTTTATGCTAGTTGTATGTATGATTGTCTGTTGAGTTTTAAAGGTATAAAGTATAGTAGTTTGCACATATATTATGCTGCTCACAGTAATATAGTATGGGTTTTATTATATATGTTATATATACATATATGCGCATGCATATAAAGCTCATATGTTTTAAATATGTATTTAGTATAGTGACTGGTTTTTGTGGTATATATATATATATATAAAATTTTGAAACGTATGTGCATTTTAACATGACTGCTTGTTATAATAAGTGGAAATTAGCCACAAGGGCCTCTCTAGCAAGTGGAATTAGTTTCTAGGACACACAGCTGAAATAATTACTTTTAAGGACGAAATGAAAAATAATTAGTTTCTAAGGCCAAAAAACCTATGAAATTATGTCCTCGAAAGTAATTGGACCGTTGACTTTGTCCTTAAAAGTAATTATTCTGCTGACTTTGGCCTTGAAATTAATTTATGTGGATGTGTGTCCTAGAAACTAATTTACTGCAAAGTTTGTCCTTCTGATGAAATGCCCCTTATAATAATGTGTTATTTTTTGCATGTATATATAATAGGTATATAGGCTGCTATTTGTATAAATTTATGTTATAGTTATATATGTGTGTGTTGGTTCGTATATATATATATATATATATATACATATGTATTTGTATACAAGTCTGAACTTTTGAAAAGAAGTTAGGTGTCAGTTGCACATATATATATATATATGTGTGTGTGTGTGTGTGTGTGTGTGTGTGTGTTAAACTTGTATATATATTCCCATTTTTGGTTATAAGTATATTTTATATCTTGTTAGTTATACGGTTAATCAAATATTTATTAAAAATTGATATATTGGTCATATATTAGTTTATAGATTCATGTATATATTGGTTTTATGTTTACTGTATATTATGAGCAGCTTTTATATGATCGTATTATATATATATACTAGTTTTGAAAAGGTTTGTTACATGATAATATGTTAAGCTATACATCAGTGTCAGAGTATTTATTTTATATAGTGTAAGTTTGGTTATATGAATCTAATTTTCGCATAGTAATTTTTATGTGTATAGTCTATTGTTTACATAGGTATATAGTGTAGGCTATTTTCCATATAAAGTATCTAGCAATTTCATTAAATATATATATTATGTTCTGGTTTCAGTCGGATTTACAGTAAAGTATATTTATTTAAAGTGTTATGTTATAATAGGATATATATATATATATATATATATATTTAAAACTTGTCTGTACATAAGATTTCATTTGTTATCTATACCCTGTTAATCAATATAGTAGGCTATGTTGCTTTATAACGAATATTGGCTTTAATATATATATGTTTAACTTATGCTCTCTATATATATATATATTTTGTAGTTTATTTTATATGTCTCGGTTCCACAGTTTATATATTAGTGTGTGTGTGTGTGTGTATATATATTGGGTTTAAACATAAGATATGATATGGTTATGCTATATACAAGTAATTATCTCAACCTATATTATGTATATATATATTTGACTTTAATATATGAGTTTAATTTAAACAAGGATTTCGAAATATATATATATATATATATTTAAATTTTAAAATGGGTTTGAATATAAAACATGATTTTTTATGTGTATATAGTTATATATATGTTCATTATACCAATTATCTTCATCAACCCAGCTCTGATTTATTTCGTCTATTCGTATTATCAGCTCGTCCATCAAATTCATACCAATTCAGCTTTGTTTCGGAATTCATGTTTGATCTGTAGCTCTGTTCATTTTCAAATTCCTCAAGCCTCGAAAGGTGAGCAATCACTGACGATTAACGTTCTTATATTTATCAAATTTGATTTCAATTTAAACGACAATTGAAATATGTTGCCGCTAGTTATTTACATTTTATATATATTCCATTATCTGTATTTGTTCACCTGTGACATCTGACACCATTATCTGTTATTTATATTGATGATATATGCATGTTATATTATTATCATATCTGTTATCACTCTGCAAGTTCCCTGTTAGTAAAGAACTGACTATGGGTTGAAATCATACATACCCGAACAATCTGTAGAATAGGAGAAAATCGTTATGGGTTGAAATGATAATTCCAAGCGACTTTCAATTGAATTGAATTTGGGATTGCGGCTTGAAAAGATAAATACACGTATATATTTAAATTACGGATTGAAATTATAAATATCCGTATCACTTAACCATAGGGTAGAAAATTATATACAGACACCATTGGTCTATATATATAAATATTTTGAAAATGATTTCTATGGTTTTGAAAAGAAATATGTGGTTTTAATAAATATTGATTTTAAAGATTTATTAAAGTTGATTTAATAAAGTTGATAAATAATATGTTTAAGTATTTATTTAATATCTATATTTTCAAATATAGAGTTTATAATGATTTGAAATTGATTTGAAATTATATTTATTTAAGAATTTTACTTAAATAAGTTTGATTTGAAATTTATTAAATTTTAAATTTAAAGCTATGATTTTATAACCTAAATTTGATTAAAAGTGATTTAAATGAATATTTCAAATTTGTATAAAGTTAAATGGGATATTTTGTTTATTTAAATTTGTAAATTGAAGCTGTATTTAGATATTATTGAAATGATTAAGTAAATATTTCAAAACTAATAGTAGTAAAGTGAATTTGATATATATATATATATAATTATCGAATTTAGTTTTGGAATGTTGAATATATTGACTTTGATATATATTGAAATTTGAATGGATTATTTTATGGTTCAAATATGTATTTGAAAATCGATAATTTGAAATGGTTTATTGAGAAGCAGAATCGAGTTGAAATTGATGATTTGAGATTTGATTTAATTTTAATTTTGGAATTCGAGTTGATTTGAATCCAGTTGTAAAATTTGAGGAAGCTATTTTTATATAAAGTATTTTTAAACTATATCTAAAACTATTTATATTTTACTTTATAAATTATTTTAATATAAACTATTTTAATATAAATCATTTTCAATATAAATTATTTTATTATAAACTATTTTAACTTATAACTATTGTATATAAACTATTTTATTTTATAAACTATTTTATTATATACACTAATTTTAATATCTAAACTGTTTAAGAGGGAAGTTGTAACAACCCGCATATTTTACGATTTAATATTTAAATATTTTATTTAAATATAGAATCGTTAATCGGATTAAAGTCCGAAAAGCTACTTTTTGCAAACAGTCGAATTAGGACTCGAGACCAATTCCATTGAGTCCAAAATGGCGTTTGCGACTTTTTTAAGTATAAGCATCGATATGTTTGGAGTTGAGTGAATTTTGCTATTTTTCACTAAGAGCTTTGGGTTTGGGTTTTAGCCCAATAACCTAACATAACCCCCTAGCTCAGTCCCCACTCTTCTCTTCATTCACTTTCAATTCCTAACACTTTCAAGCTTTGGAGATTAATGGGGGAAAAAGATTGGAAATAGAAATTCAAAACCCTAGTTTCCTTGTGCAAGCTCCATTTCTTGCTCCAAATTCAAAGAGAAGCTTAGGTAAGCCTTCTTTCTACCTTCTTCATCTCAATCTCTCTTCGATTTTTGAAATGTTCAAAACCCTAACTTAGGAAATGTTTTCTTTTGAGCTTAGATTAAAGCTCATTGGGTTGAAATTGAAGAGTGATGGTTCTAGCCTTGCCCGGTAGCTTCTCTCTTGTGTTTTTGGGATTATAGGTGAGATTTTTATCTCACATCTATGTCTATAACTATCTTTGATTGTTAGGTATGAATTCCTAACATCTTTACATTATCATTTGATTTTGATTTGGATTGATTTGGTGAATATTCCAATTTTTGGTTTTAAAGTCCAATTTTGGGGAAAATCCTTTTACAGATGTTTGAACATGTTTTCGGTGAAGCATCGATGAGCCTATAGGGCTGGGTTGCCGATTGGCGTTAACCCTTAGCGCCCATTGCTCGTCCGATCGCCGTTTGTTGTATTTTTGCCCCACAAGGGGGGCTAGAATGGATGTGCTTCAGAAGCAGGCTCAGTCGACTGAACCAGAAGTCGAAAAACGCTTAAAAGTAGGTTTAGTCGACTGAACCAGTGGTTCAGTTGGCTGAACCAGTCCCAGGAAATTGCCTGGTTCTGTATCAGTCGACTGACCATCTGGGTCAGTCGATTGACCTTGGGGATACAAAATATGTATCCTGTGTCAGTCGACTGACCACCTGGTTCAGTCGACTGACCTGCTTACTTCAGCTCCATTTGATTATTTTGCTTGAGATTCCAATGTTAATTGATTCGTGATTATCCGTTTTGTTGTTATCATTTGTTATCGATTTTGATGACTTCTATTTTTGGATTTTTGGGTATATCCGTCTTGATGGATTCGGCATCGATTTATATGGATTTGATTCACGTCTTCGTATGTGAATTTTTGATGATTGATTGTTTCTACAATCATTTCTATGGCTTGTCACTTTAAAAATACAAAGGTTTTTATACTAGTAGTAAATATTCAACTCTTTTACAAAGATGATTTCAAACTCTATTTTTAATACAAAGCTCGTTTATAAAACCGTTTTCTAATCTATTAGTATATACAAACCTTTACCTCATTCGTACGAGAAAATCTAATTAAACGACTTAGCAAAACAAGTGGTATGAAACGCTTGCGTTTACTTTGTCGGTTAATTTATGGACTTGTTCGATTGAAACTCTTGTGACAATTTTCGAGTGGAAATTTACAATATGTTCGTAAATATTTGAGTTAAGCAAGTGGTTATGGGACATGAAGCTAAACTCTTATATTTACTAGCTTAGTGTAATCGACACTTCTTGATGATCGATGATGATCATTTTATGGTTTAGACTAGCAATGTGCGATGTCTCTTTGTCCCCGTGGGGGACATTACCTCGTCCTAATAAGATTCGTCTTATTTTTATGGGCTAGCGACCCGTGGTCTTTGGACCGTTCGTGGAGCAAACGGCTCAATAAGTCAGTGCATGGGGTGTATCTTTTCAGGTGCATCGATGTTCGTCTATGCATGGGGCATATCTTTTTAGGTGCGTCGATATTCGACTTTGCATGGGGCGTATCCTTTTAGGTACGTCGGTGTTAGACTAGGCATGGGGTGTATCTTTTTAGGTGCATCGATGTCCGACTATACATGGGGTGTATCTATTTAGGTGCATCGATGTTAGTTTATACATGGGGCGTATCTTTTCAGGTGCGTCGATGTTCTACTGTGCATGGGGCATATCTTTCTAGGTGCGTCGATGTTCGGTTTATGGTTAGCGACCATGGGATAGCATCACGTTTGTGATACACGTGTTGGGAGTTTCATGCTCCCGTTTGTAATAGGCCTCCCCCTTTTGTGATTTCTGGTTTTCTCGTTGTGATATCTAGAATTTGTGTTTCACCAACTTTTGCGTTTGGTATTTATATGTTTGTCAATATTTGTAGTTTGGTGAATAAAATAAAGAGTATGATATTCTTTTTGGTGTTTTGAGATGATTTGAGATATTGTATGATTTTTGTTGTTATTTGATGTATACTTGACACAGTATGGCATTTCTTTGTTATCATACATTTTTGGTCATATCTCTTATCCTATCTTAGTTTATCTGATATTTATAGCTAGACTGATCCGTTTATTATTTTCTTCTTAAATAATACTCGAGTCAGACCGAGATATTTCAGGTGCTCCTGCTTGACTTCTTATCAGGGACTATCATCTGATTCTTTTGGCTAACTACTTTAGATTAGTAGTTTTTGTTATTATGCATTTGAGATATAGACTCCTTGATGTATAATTATTCTTTTGCCTAGCACTTGTATCTATTCCTTTTGTGTTGTAGTGGATCGTCTTTGACCACTATTTTGATGTACACTTTCATGTGATATATTCATATCTTATTCCTCCTTTGTGATATGAATGGCTGTGACTGATTTTTGTTATGTTTATTTCTATATTTGTTTCCGAGGTCCACTTAGCCACTGTGTGGTAGCTTCGAGTTTGTATTTGATATGTTGGATTTGTTATTTTATTTGGCATATCGGTACTCGCCCAAAGCAATTACATAGATGGTCACTCCTCAACAGCCTTATTCTTCGTGCTAGTCGACAGCATTACTCAGGGGTGTTCTTGGCTAGCGTGAGCTTAGAGGTGGGGCGTCACAGAAGTGTTATGGATTCCAAAATGCTATGATTTCAAAGGGTTATGAATTTCAAGGTTTTGATTTCCAAGGTGTTTTGATTTAAAAGACTTATGATTTTGAAAGCGATATAACTTTGGAAAGTGACATGATTTTGGAAATCGATTTATTTGAAGTGAAATGATATCATATTGATTGGGTTTTGAAATGGAAATGATATTTTGGTTTTGAGTATAATCTATTTTGAAATGACCGCGGTGTTATAATAACGGTTGGTTGTTAAAGAGACCAAGATCGGATATGGGCATACTCTCTGTCGATACCGAAAACCACTTTAACAACTGTGTACGCGGTGGAGATTCCAGAATGAAGTAGGATGGTGGCAACGATCCTATATGAGGTATATACGTGGACCCAACTCCCATGAGTTGGCATAAGGTGGCTAAAACAAGAGAAATTGATGGGCTATTGAGGTGGCTCCTCTGATCGGATACACTCCATCGTATGCCATTCTATTACTTTGTGATTTATTTGGTGCCCACCTTCGGATTTCGGGAGTGTAGCTCGAGGTGGGAGGTAGTGGCCGCTATGCGTTACCACCGGCCCGGAAGTGTAATTGGTATATCTACCCTAGCATTGCCTAGTTGTGTCGTGTCACCTACCCTAGCGCGCCTTTTACGAGTTTGTTTTGTACCATACCTATAGAGTGCCCTCTAACGACGCTCATTACGGGGGAGATTACAGTACTGTATAGACTATTGAAATATGCTGCTGCTAGTTATTTACATTTTATATATATGCCATTATCTGTATCTGTTCACCTGTGACATCTAACACCATTTTCTGTTATTTATATTGATGATATATGCATGTTACATTATTATCATATCTGTTATCACTCTGCAAGTTCACTGTTAGTATAGAACTCACTATGGGTTGAAATGATACATACCCGAACGATCAGTAGAATAGGAGAAAATCGTTATGGGTTGAAATGATAAACCCAAGCGATTTTCAATTGAATTGAATTTGGGATTGCGGGTTGAAAAGATAAATACCCATATATATTTAAATTACGGATTGAAATGATAAATATCTGTATCACTTGACCATAGGGTAGAAAATTATATACAGACATCGTTGGTCTATACATATAAATATTTTGAAAATGATTTCTATGGTTTTGAAATGAAATATATGGTTTTAATAAATATTGATTTTAAAGATTTATTAAAGTTTATTTAATAAAGTTGATAAATAATATGTTTAAGTATTTATTTAACATCTATATTTTCAAATATAGAGTTTATAATGATTTGAAATTATATTTATTTAAGAATTTTACTTAAATAAGTTTGATTTGAAATTTAAAGCTATGATTTTATAACCTGAATTTGATTAAAAGTGATTTAAATGAATATTTCAAATTTATAAAAATTTAAATGGGATATTTTGTTTATTTAAATTTGTAAATTAAAGCTGTATTTAGATATTATTGAAATGATTAAGTAAATATTTCAAAACTAATAATAGTAAAGTGAATTTGATATATATATATATATAAAATTATCGAATTTAGTTTTGAAATGTTGAATATATTGACTTTGATATATATTGAAATTTGAATGGATTATTTTATGGTCCAAATATGTATTTGAAAATCGATAATTTGAAATGGTTTATTGAGAAGCTGAATCGAGTTGAAATTGATGATTTGAGATTTGATTAAATTTTAATTTTGGAATTCGAGTTGATTTGAATCGATTTGTAAAATTTGAGGAAGCTATTTTTATATAAAGTATTTTTAAACTATATCTAAAACTTTTATATTTTACTTTATAAATTATTTTAATATAAACTATTTAATATAAATCATTTCAATATAAATTATTTTATTATAAACTATTTTAACCTATAACTATTGTACATGAACTATTTTATTATATACACTAATTTTAATATCTAAACTGTTTAAGAGGAAAGTCTTATGGATTCCAAAATGCTATGATTTCAATGCTATGATTTCAAAGGGTTATGAATTTCAAGGTTTTGATTTACAAGCTGTTTTGATTTAAAAGACTTATGATTTCGAAAGCAATATAACTTTGGAAAGTGGCATGATTTTGGAAATGGATTTATTTGAAGTGAAATGATATCGTATTGATTGGGTTTTTGAAATGGAAATGATATTTTGGTTTTGGGTATAAACTATTTTGAAATGACCGCGGTGTTATAATAACGGTTGGTTGTTAAAGAGACCGGGATCGGATATGGGCATACTCTCCGTCGATACCGAAAACCACTTTAACAACTGTGTACGCGGTGGAGATACCAGAATGACGTAGGATGGTGACAATGAACCTATATGAGGTATATACGTGGACCCAACTCCCGTGAGTTGGCATAAGGTGGCTAAAACATGAGCAATTGATGGGTTAATGAGGTAGCTCCTCTGATCGGACACACTCCATCGTATGCCATTCTATTACTCTGTGATTGATTTTGTGCGCACCTTCGGATTTCGGGAGTGTGGCTCGAGGTGGGCGGTAGTGGCTGCTATGCGTTACCACCGGCCTGGAAGTGTAATAGGTATATCTACCCTGGCATTGCCTAGTTGTGCCATGTCACCTACCCAAGCGTGCCTTTTACGAGTTTGTTTTGTACCATACCTATGGAGTGCCCTCTGACGACGCCCATTACGGGGGAGATTACGGTACTGCATAGACTATGGGAATATATAAAATGTGTTAATGAGGATATGGGTAACGCCTTAACGCTATTTTAATAGTTTACTTTACTATAGACATTATAATAATAGCGTATATTACTACATAGTAGATAGTTTAACGGATCCTTAGAGGATGGTTATCCCAAACATCCTTTGAGTTACTTGTATTTCAGTTGATATTTCACTTGAGTTGGATTTATTGATGTAAGAATGTTAATCCTGACTCGAGTGTTTTGTGTTTTGCTTTACGCTCGGGTCAGACCGAGTGATACAGCATTTGAGACTCACCTTTGGAGTTGGAGCTTCGCTTGGAGATCCAGCAATCTATCCAACTTTCAGTTATTCAGTTGATTCCAGTGATGTATTCAGATCTTGTATTTGACTATTGTATTGAGACATCTATGTATTCATGACTTCTGTTGTATCTTGTTTAACTCTGTTATATATATATATATAGTAGCTTCATGAACTACTATTCTTTTGATTCCGGTGCATTATTGTTATATTACTCTGTGTCTATGATTCTGTGATTATTTATTTACTATATATGTTGAGATTTGCCAAATTTAAATTAACAATCTAATACTTTGAGCAATTCAAGTCCGACATGTGTGGATGCGAATGGTTCAAAGTTTCAGGTTGTTACATTAATAGAACCACATAGCATGAATTTTGAATCCAAATCATAAACATTAGCACCAATATAAAACAAAACAATCATATGCAGCCAAAAGCAGTAATGGCAATGGTTTGTAACAAAAGAAACCATTCAATAATTAATATTTATCCAACTAATTCATAAACTATCACAATTTACACTTCCAATGTCAATATTTTATTTATACACTTCATTTCTTATTAACATACCATTTTTATTAACATTTAATTGCTTTACTTTCAATTTATTCACATCTATTTCATTTATATTCAATTTATTCAAATTTAATTTGTTTCACTTTTTATTATCACATATTTCTTGTCAATTCATTTATGAACCATTTTATAAAATTATTCCATTTAACCTTGTTTAAGTTAAATTTTATTTTATTACCACTTAGTATATTCTATTTAATACTAATATCATTTATAACTCATTTCATATAACCAATTAAATTTATTATAATATTTTATAAATGCAACTCATATTTATTATTACTTCATAACTTAAGTTCATATTAATTAATTGATTCACTTCGATAGTTCATTCATTAATTCAAATTCATATTAATAAGTTTTCTTTTATAAAAATCAATTTCATGTAATTTTCTTAAGTTAACTTCCATTTTATAATTTATTTCATTAACTTATTTTATCAGTTCATTCCATTCAACTTGACTTAAGTGAAAGTTCATTTCATAATTCAAATTTCAACTTTCTTATTTCATTAATGGTTTCTTAAGTTTATCATTATTTTATACATATGTATCTTCTTTCACACAATATTATTCAAATTATAATTATCTCAGAAAGCTATAATTAAATCTTAAACATCCTTTGCAAATTTATTTATTTTTTCAAACAATTTACAAAGATATGATTTAATTTATTATTTGTTTACCATCTCTTAAGTTCATATGTAAATAGTATTTTCATTTCACTACTCAAATTATTCATTTACATTTCTTAGATCATTAACTAAGTGTGTAGCCTTTTTTTATAAATACTTAATTTAATTTTTATAAATATTTCTTTATACACAATTCCAATTTGAAATATTTTTATTACTTTAAGTTCAAGCTGGTATAATATTCAATTACATATTCATATTTAACATTTCAATTTTTTTTAAACATGTCCAGTAAGTTTTATATATGTTTTGAGAATGTAATTGAGTATTATACAAATTTATCTTATTTATTTTAGCTAAAAAGAATGTTCAATAATTTATACAAGTTAAATTTCCATTATCTTGAAATTTAAGAGTTATAATTTAAATTATCATATTTTATTTAAACACTTTGCTTCAATTTATTATCTCCCATTTTAGAAGTTTCCAATTATTCAAAATAATTCACTTTATTTCTACAATTGAAAATCATTAATTAACAGGAACTTAAGAATTCAAATACTAGTTCATTTCAATCATTTTGAAATTATATATATATATATATATATATTCATATAATTTTTTTATATCAAATCATATTTAGAAATTTTAAATCAAAATCTGTTTGGTTAAACAAAAGCATAACAAAGCTACTAAGTGGCCTCCCCCACTTTGAGACTCGAAAATGAATGTCGGTGATGCAGCCGTCATCATCGAAATTATTTTCCAGCGACAGAAGAGGGGGGTAATGGATTTATTTCCTTTTAATTTCTTTTGAAATAATTTCTATTCATAAATATTTTTAAATAATACTAATATTATTTTCAAAATCTTAGAAATAATTTCAAAAGCACCCGAATTTAAATTCTCAAATTCTTAGTTTAAATTCATTATTTTAACTTAAACTAAGATTAGATTTTCATTTCATAACTCATTACTTAAGTTTATAAACATCCATAACTCAATTTAGTTAAGTTAGTATTTCCAATCTTGGTTTTACAACCTATTTACTTCATATTCAATTTATTTTATAAATCTATCCATTTCAAAATCTAAACTTAAAGGATTTCTTACCACTTATAATTTAGTGTATCAATATTTCTTTATTTAACATTCACTTATTTCATATTCAATTAGTTAATATTCAATTATTAAAACTCATTCCATTTGCATTCAATTTATTTACAACCAGTTTGAATACAATTTAAATCAAGTTCGATTACTCACATTAATTTCACTCACTCATTCATTCTCATTTAATTTCTTTTTTATATATAAGATACAATTTAGGTAAAATTATTTCATTTACTTGATTCTAAAACAATATTATGTCGACTTGCCTCATTTAAGTGTTTAGAAACCCCTATCGAAAACATAGCGTCCCACGCACCGACCAGAATTCATAAACAACTCAATAGATAAGCAAACACAATATAAAATATTTTATAACACTAATAAGTACGTGCTATCATATATATACACTCAATAAACTCATTCTAGGGTATTACTATCCTATCTCTAATGAGTCAAAAACCCCTAAAGCTAAGGTTATCGCTAAACCAAAGCTCTGGTACCAACTGTGACGACCCATATTTCGGAAGGTTTAAATTGACAATAATCCACACATGTCCAACTCAAACAATCTGAAACACAGATAATCAATGGGGTTAATTTAGAAAAATAAGAAAAGAAGAAAAAAACAAACACAGAATATAATAGTAGAATGACAAAATATAATAATCAAATAAACAGTTCATGAAGCTGTTTATACTAACATTTTATTGTAATTTATACAACATTTATCAGAGTTATATATACAACAGAATAAAATAAACCAATGCAGCAGAACAACAGTGTGGTGAAATAATACTAGTAATAATATATACCAAATCTTCGTCTTCGTCCTCCATAAAATATGATATTCAATACGCTGAAAACTCAGGGCTGACCTAAGCATAATGAAGAGACAAAACACTCGAGTCAGGACTAAAATATCCTTATATGAGTCAAATCAATATCACATATAATAAGAGTGTAATAGCGTCAGAGATGTTTATGGGGTTTCACATCTCCTATCTATTGTATAACGTGCATGCAATAACTTAAGAGATGTTATGGGATTTTCCATCTCTTAAGGATCCGTCAAAATATTTATATATAGTAGAATACACTACATATATAATGCCTAATCAGTAAAATAAATATTTTTCCTAGCATTAAGGCTTTACATTAATCCCCCTTAACGCGTTTTTAAGCATTGTCGTACAGTTTGCATATAACGTCCCAATAGCATGTCGAGGGATAGGGATGTTCCGTGATACGACAACACTAAACCAAAATCGTAGGAGTCTCGTATAGGGATAAAAGTATGACAAGGCACGTAAG
The DNA here is from genome assembly GCA_030737815.1 of Allium fistulosum. Lineage (NCBI taxonomy): Eukaryota > Viridiplantae > Streptophyta > Magnoliopsida > Asparagales > Amaryllidaceae > Allium > Allium fistulosum. The sequence continues at coordinate 533,467,506 of CM060901.1, read as the reverse complement.
ACAATGCCCAAGGTAGGATACTACCAGTTCGGGTCATAGGGCTGGTGGTAACGCATCGTAGCCACGATCTCCCACCATGTCCATCCATCCCATACCGAGTCAAAGGGAGGTTATCCTAAAATCAAGGTGCACCAATCGAAACCAACATCAAGGAATATAGTGTGGACTGAGTCCAAAGAAAGTCAAAGAACGGATGTCCGCTAGGGGTAGCTAGCTCACTTGGCCCCGTCAAGCTGTACTGTTTTAGTCATTTCAAATTGGCATAAGTGCCGGGGTTTATCCATCATCATTCTCTTTCTTCAAATCCAGCAAACGTAAGCCAAATCCAACCACTTCATTCTAGAGTCTCCTCCGCGTACATAGTTGTTAAAGTGGTTCCAATATTGACAGAGAGTATGCCAATAAGAGGCCCCGATCATTTTAACAACCAAATGTCATTTTACACACTGGTTGGTACTTTTACATTTCGAAATCAATTTATATTTGATATCAAAAATATCATATTCACTTTCAAAATATCATTTCATTTCAAAATACCATATTTACCTAAAATATGCTATTTTTAATTCAATAATCATTTCGAATTCCAACTTAGGTTATAAATTCATTTTAACCCAGTTCACATTTAAATCAACGGTTTAAATATAAACAGTTCCCACTCTAACCAGTTTGAGTTTTTAGAAAATAGTTTGAATAGTTTAAAATAAATTAAAAAGTTAAAATACTTTAATAGAGTATAAAAATGGTTTATATAGTAAAATAGCTTGAAAAATCAAGATGATTTGAATATTTAAAAAGATAGATTTTAAATAGTTTATATTAAAATAATTTATTTAGAATAGTTTCAAAGTCAAACCAGTTCAATTCCAAATCTTTCAACTCAAATCATCTTCAATTTCAATTCAATTCAAATCGACTCAATTTCGATTTCAATTCGAATTAACTTCGATTTCAATTTCAATTCAAATCAATTTCAATTTCAGTTTCCTTTTTTAACTTCAAATTCGATTTAATGTTTTAAATTTCAATTCAATTCTAATTTTTAAACCATTTCAATTTAGATCAATTTTGAGTTCACTTTCAGAATATCGATTTAGATCATTTAGATTAAACTTAACTTCGATGATCAATTTAATGTTCAAATCTTTAAAATAATTCAATTCCGAGTCCAAATTTTAAATATCCATTTAAATTATTTTTCCTAGATTTATTTCAAAGTCCGAATAAAAGTTCAAATCTTTTAAACAAATCACTTTCCATAATTTAAATCATATTTCAATTATATCTTCAAATTTCAATTCGATTATTTAAACAATTCTTGTTAACAAATTTCAATCTCAACATTCCGAGCTCAAGTTCGAAAATAATTCAATTTCCATAAATTCATTTTTTATTTCTTTAAATAAAAATTATTTAAATAATTTCAAATCATTTAATTTAACCAATCCGGTGTCCGTATATAATTTTCTATCCTATGGCCAAGTGATCAGCTATTTCAAATTTTAATTTCAGGGATGGATATATATCATTTCAACCTATTTTTTAATTCATTCGAAATAATTCCAATAACAGTTTATATACTGTCAGAAAATTTACAGGGTGGTAACGGGATATATAAAAATAAATAAACATCTAAATCATCCAAAATATCAACCAATAGTAGTCATCACAAACAACATCCAAATTAGTCAAATATCACAACAATTTATTGGTTATCAACATCGAGTGACTAACTGGCAATTTAATTTCAATTTCAATTTGAACTGTCAATTCAAATTCATATCAGCTCAATTAAAGTGTCAATTTAAATGTTAGTTAAATTACCAAACGACAATCAATAAAATTAAATTGCTTCATAATTCAATTTAACTAACATAAAAATAATTTAGTCATTCGTGAGCGTTAAAACACTCGCCTTTTATTTGAAACTGAAAATATTTCAACTTCAAATAAATTTCACTTCCACTCCATGCTGTAGACGACATCGATACGGTCGCATCGCTACTTGTTTCACTCGAAACGGACCTCGCACGTAAAAGATACGAATTTAATTAGCATTCGATTTTAATTAAATTTAATTAACAAACTAAATTAAAAAAATAAAATTAAGCTAAACTCATCCTCATCCTTCTCTCTTCTCCCAGCTCTCAAGGCCGTACGCACGTTAACCAAAAATTGCATTCGAATCAACTATGCGCGCGCCTCACAGCCTATCGAAGCTTCGATCGGACACTGCCACGTCGAGCGCTCGCCTTTGAGCCACCGCCACCAGAAGTCTAACTCTATCTGCTGCCGCCGATCGCGACAAGACCCATGCCGCTCCCATCGCGCACGTGCGCGCAGATCCAAAAACCCAAAAACCCTAGAACTGCTCGCCGCTCACCTAGCCTAAACACACTACGCGCGCCACCTCGTCCCAGTCACACGTGCGTCCAGATAAAATCGCGACCTTCGCTTGTTAGTTTTTTTCCCATCGATCTGCTGATTTTTTTGAATAGGAGAAAGAGAGGGTACGGGGGAACATAAGGGTGGCTGAGCGTACGAATGGTTGGATATGGGAAAGTAAATATTATTTGATTAGAAAATATCTCGCCCGATTGACCCGTGAAATTGCAAACTCCAAACAAAGCATGCCGCCTAGCGTTCTATATGTTATACCCCTATTCCGAATGCAATGGAACTAATCTCGAGGCCTAATTTGATCGTATGCAGAAGATGGCTTTTCGAATCAAATTATTTTAATTAAATTCCTTAATTAATTTCTATGCGTTTCAAGCTCGCACTGCCAAACGATAAGTCTTATCGCTATGAAACTTGAAATCCTACAATAATTCACTATTACGGATCCGATAAAACTGGTTTCATCAAAATCCGAGATAGTGGCCAAAATGGCTATTTTTACTCGTTAATTAAAATATAAAATTCCCAAAAATCAATTTAATCACGTTAAATTTAAATTTAAAATTTAACAATCTTCATTCTCGTTTAAATAAAATTAAATCAACTTTTGAAATCATTTTCGTTCACATTAAATTCAAAATTTAATTATTTAAATAATTTCCAATATTAAATTTAAACAATTTAATTATCCAATAAATCACATTAATAAATCATTGAACCTCAAATGAATTTTAGTTATCAATAATTATTTTATTTTCATCCAAATAATTCAACATTTATTATTCAATTAAAGCAATTGATTATAAACACATCAAATACATAGAATTTCATTTCAATACTTGTTATCGCCAAAATCTTCGAAATTTGTTATTTCAAAATTTTATCTACGTTCATGTTCCATAAACTGCATTAATAAATCATTAAATTTTTATTTTTAACCATTTTTATTCAATAATCATATTAAATTCAATAATTTAAACTAGTTAAAAATACGGGTCGTTACACTCACAGATCTTGAATGGACGACATTCTAAAACTAAAAATAGATATAAGTTGCCCACCTCGAATCTTAGCATCAAATATAGAATATGTATGTAACAACTCGCATATTTTACGATTGTATATTTAAATGATTTATTTAAATATAGCATCGTTAGTCGGATTTAAGTCCGAAATATCACTTTTTGCAAACAGTCGAATTGGGACTTGAGACCACTTTCATTGAGTCCAAAACGGTGTTTGCAACTTTTTTAAGTATAAACATCGGTATGTTTGGAGTTGACTGAAATTTTGATATTTTCATTTATGGCTTTGGGTTTGGGTTTCAGCACACCAACCCATCTAATACCCTAACACTCCACTCAACTCCTCTTCATTCACTCATTCATTTTCCTAACACTCTAGCTCAAGAGAAATGGGGGAAAAAGATTGGAAATAGAAATTCCAAACCCTAGTTTGATTTGCAAATTCAAGTTCTAGCTCCAAAATCAAAGAGAAGCTTAGGTAAGCATCCTCTTCTTCTTCTCCATCTCAATCTCTCTCCAATTTCAGAAATTTCCTATGACCTAACTTAGGAAATATTCGTTGTAATCTTAGATTGGAGCTTCTAGAGTTGAAGTTGAAGTGTGGTTGATCTTTCTTTTGATTTCAAAGCTTCTCATTTGTTGTTATGGGTTGAAAAGGTGAGTTCTTTAACTCACATCTACGTCTATAGCTATAATTGTTGTTAGGTATGAATTCCTAACATTTGTGCATATTCATTTGCTTTTGATTTGAATTGATTTGGTGAATTTTCCAAATTTTGGTGTTTTGGTCCAATTTTATGAAAATCCTACTATGGATGTTTGGACATTGATATTTGGGGTGTATCGAAGAGCCTTTAAGGCTGGGTTGTCGCTTGGCGTAAATCCTTAGTCATCGTTGCTCGTCCGATCACTCCCGATACGTTTTGGCCACTTTGGCCTAGGCAAATCGTTGCCCAGACCAGGTGACCAGACGTCTGGTGACCAAGCCCAGACATCTGGTTTGGCCTAGGAGCAAAAATATATGCATGCAGTATAATAAAAAAAGGCAGAGACTAATTTCAGACGTCTGAATTATAATTTCAGACGTCTGGATTGCCGAACCAGACGTCTGGAAGGTTTTTCTGGAATTTCCAAAACCTAAATCCAGACGTCTGGATTAACCCCCAGACGTTTGGAACTGTGCATTTTTGCCTGTTTAGGCTTTTCTTGATTGAATTTCCATTGTTTATCGATTTTAGTTGCTCCGATTAGTTGTTATCACTTTTATCGACCTTGATGACTTCTTTTTGGGGATTTTTGGGAATATCCATTTTGATGGATTTGGTATCGATTTCTTTGGATTTAATTCACGTCTTCTTATGTGAGTCTTTGGTGATTGATTATTTCTACAATCATTTTTGTGATTTGTCACTTCTAAATACAAAGGTTTCTATACTAGTAGTAAATACTCAAACTCTTTCACCAAAACGATTTCGACACTATTTTAAATATAAAGCTCTCTTTTAAAACCGTTTTCCAATCTATTAGTATATACAAACCTTTACCGTATTCGTATGAGAAATCTAATTAAACGGCTTAGTAAAACAAGTGGTATGAAACGCTTGCGTTTACTTCGTCGGTTAATTCTTGGACTTGTTCGACTGAACTCTTGTGACAATTTTCGAGTGGAAATCTACAATCTGTTCGTAAATATTTAAGTTAAGCTAGTGGTTATGGGACATGAAACTAAACTCTTATATTTACTAGCTTAGTGTAATTTACACTTACTTTCGAGTGGAGGTCTACAATCTGTTCGTAAATATTTAAGTTAAACTAGTGGTTATGGGACATGAAGCTAAACTCTTATATTTACTAACTTAGTGTAATTTACACTTGTCGATCATTGATGATCATTTTGTGATTTAGACTAGCGATGTGCGATGTCTCTTTGTTTGTGTGGGGGACTAAAAAAACCCCGTTTGTGGAACTTCGGTTCAATTTGGTGGGGTAGCGACCCATGGTCTTCGGGCCGTTTGTGGAGTTTTAGCTCAACTTGATGGTTAGCGACCATGGAATAGCGTTCCGTTTGTGACACACGTGTTGGGGAGTTTTCATGCTCCCGTTTGTGATATGCCTTCCCCCTTTTTGTGATTTCTGGATTTATGGTTGTGATTTCTAGAATTTGCGTTTCACCAATTTTCGTGGTTTGCATTGATAAGCTCTATCAATATTTGTGTTTAGGTGAATAATTTAAAGAATGTGATTCTTTTTGGTGTTTTGAGATGTTTTTGAGATATTGTATGATTTTTGTTGTTAATTGATGTATACTTGACACAGTATGGCATTTTTGTTATCATACGTTTTTGGTCATATCTCTTATCCTATCTCATTTTATCTGATATTTATAGCTAGACTGATCCGTTTATTATTTTCTTCTTAAATAATACTCGGGTCAGATCGAGGTATTTCAGGTGCTTCTGCTTGACTTCTTATTAGGGTTCGTCACCTGACTTTTGGCCAACTACTTTAGCTTAGTAGTTTTTGTTTGTATACATTCGAGATAGAGACTCCTTGATGTATATATATTCTTTCATCTAGCACTTGTACCTATTCTTTTGTGATGTAGTGGATCTAGTTTGACCACTACTTTGATGTACACTTTTATGTGAAATATTCATATCTAATTTCGCCTTTGTGATATGAATATCTATGACTGATTTGTGTTATGTTTATTTCTATATTTGTTTCCGAAGGCCACTTAGCCACTGTGTAGTAGCTTTGAGTTTGTATTTGATATGTCGGATTTCTCTTGAATTGAAATGCATGTCATCTATCTGACATATCGGTACTCGCACAAAGCAATTACACAGATGGTCGCTCCTCAACAGCCTTATTCTTCGCGCTAGTCGACGGCATTACCCCGTAGTGTCCTTGGCTAGCGTGAGTATAGAGGTGGAGCGTTACAGCTTGGTATCAGAGCCAAACTTCTGAACAATGTAGGATAATCTAGCAAGGATCATTGTCCTAAGTCTTTCTTAGGAATCGTGCTATAGGATTTAATTCGAGTCTTCGTACCGTTCTATCCTATTTTCTTTTGTGATGCCTTGTTTTATCAATCAAGTTTGTTTGATATTCTTTCTGAGAATAACCTTTTTCCTCTTCTTTCTTTCTTTCTTAAAGAAGAGAAATGGTTAGATCTGGCAGTCCTAGCACTGGTCAATCCAGTAGTCCTTCTCTGGATGGCGTATTCATGTCTGCCCAACAACTTTTGGATCTTGTAAAGAATCAAAGGTTTATCTGTGCTTTGAGTAAGAACCCCAAAAAGGTTTTACCTCTGAAACTAGAAGTTCCTTTCGATCAGTTTGTAGATATCACTCTTCGACTTGAAGAGGTTGATAAAGAAAGTGATGTTGAAGTTGTGGATGCCAAACAAAACTTCAACATCAACAAGAAGAGGCATATTAAGTTCAAAAGCCCTAATCCCAACAAGAAAGGGAGACAGGCAATTTCGGTAGCAAAGAATCCTACCACTAGTCGTGGACGATGCTACAATTGTGGTTCTACGGACCACTACGCAAATAAGTGTCTGAAGCCTCTTACTTGTCGCTATTGCAAAAGTTTGGGTCATCTTTTATCTTCATGCCCGAAACTTCCAAACAAGAAAGAGGAAAAGCTAAAGGTTGTGCAAGCCTCTACTAGCACTTCTCTTGGTTAATGTATTTCTCATTCTATCCTTGATGACATTAATTTGTTTTGTGATTATCTTATTCGAGTTCTTTTTGATACGAGTTCATCTCCTTCTTTTATATCAAAAGAACTTGTTGATTATTTTCTTTAAATATTATGGGCTTGATGGCTTCACTGAAAATTGCAAATCCGGTTGGTGGATCCGCAACACTCAGTTTACTTTGTGAAAATGTCAAGATTATTTTTTGTGATTATTCTTTTCGAGCCGATTTGCATGTTATGCGTTACTTAGGCTTCGAAATTGATTTCTTGGGAAAGGATTGGCTTGATCATTATGAAGCCCACATCCTATGTCCTGAGCGGACTATATATCTTTGACATCCTCAATCTGTTAAGCAAATTTCTATTGTTTTTAATGATTTTGATTTCCAAATTCAGTGGCATCATTTTATTCTTTAAACCCACTTGATGAGGAAAGTGTTATTTCTCTCATTCAAGTAGTTTGTCAATTTTTCGGTATATTTGAGCTTGTCTTAGGATTATCACCTAAGCAATCTATTGTGTGGTGCTAAGGTCTTTTCAGCTTGACCTTGCCACCGGTTTTCATCAGCTACGAGTTGCGGAGGGTAGCATTCCACTTACAGCATTCCGCACTCGTTATGATACTTATGAGTGGTTCGTTATGTCATTCGGTTTGACGAACCTTCTACCTTATTTCATCCATCTTATGAATCGAGTATTCTACGAATATCTCGATGAGTTTATCCTTGTATTTATTGATTATGGATGAAAACAACAACTTAAAATTTGCAAATCTTTTTAATAAGATATTTATAAGTATGATTGGATTTTTTCTTACAACGAGCAAAGAATATTTGTAAAAAATTTAAGAGACATGTTTATCATATAGAAGATGATTTTGTGTTGTTTTTCCCATTGAGTGCTTTAAGAATTCTGGTCGATGCGCTTGATCAACGTTATCGATAGGAATCTCCTAAACGCTATGATGAGATAGTCAGACACAGTAGATTGACTTGTAAAAAGTAAAATTTTTCTAAAAAGATGATTATACAAAGTTAATTATAATTTTGAAAGTCTTAGCTTTTCGGGAAAGAGGATCAATTAAAAGAACTCTTTTCCAATGCTTTTATTCTTGCGATTCCCGAAGGGAACCAAGACTTTATTGTTTGTACCGATGCTAGTCGTATTGGTTTAGGTGTCATTCTTTTGCAAAGAGAATGTGTTATCACATATGCTTCTTGACAGTTAAAGCTTGTCGAGACTAGATATGCCATTCATGATCTAGTGCTTGCGGCCATTGCTTTCGCTCTTAGAATTTGGCGCCATTATCTTTTGGGAGAGAAAATTTGTTCTCTACACCGATCATAAATCTTTGAAGTATTTACTTTCTCAAAAGGAACTTAATTTGCGTCAACAACGTTGGCTCGAGTTCCTTGCATCTTATGATCTTGATATTCTTTATACTCCCAGAAAGGGCAATCTGTTGCCGATGCCCTTAGTCGTAAGCAACAAGCAGTTGTTTCCATGATGATATCTGAATGGAATGATCTCGTGACTTTATCCACTTGTGAGATTCGAGATCATGAATCCAATTCATGTTCATCTCTTGTTTTGTGTAGCCTTGAGGCTTATCCTTCTCTTTTATACCGCATTCTTGAAGCTCAAAAGCATGATTCCGAATTGGTTCTTCTTAGCCAAAGTTGTAGGAATAAAATTGATATTGAAGGTTTGAAAGACTTTGATATTGATGCTTATGGCGGTATTCGAAAATTTGGTAGACTTATTGTGCTAAATATTATTGATCTTCGTAAAGACATATTAGAAGATTCTCATCGTTCTAAATTTACCATTCATCCCGGTAGTAGTAAAATGTACGCTGACATGAAGCGACTTTATTATTGGGATGGAATGAAATATGATATTTGCTAACTTTATTAAGCATTGCATTACTTGCCAACTCGTGAAGGCCAAGCATCGAAGGCCCGGTGGGTTATTGCAACCTTTGGAAATTCCAATATGGAAGTGGGATCAAATTTCCATGGACTTTATTGACGGTCTTCCCCATTCTCGTTCGGGTCATGATAGCCTATGGGTGATAGTAGATAGACTTACAAAATCTGCCCATTTTATTCCCGTTCGGTCCAATCAGACCGTACCTATTTTGGCTAAACTCTATGTCAAAGAAATTGTTAAATTGCATGGAGTTCCTACTTCTATTGTTAGCGATCGTGATCCATTATTTTACTAGTGGATTTTGGTAAGGTCTTCAAAAGCTTTGGGAACAAAGCTTAATTCTAGCACCGCTTATCGTCCTCAATCTGATGGACAAATAGAGCGTGTGAATCAAACTCTTGAAGGTCTCCTTCGTGCATGTGTTCTTGATTTTGGTGGAAGTTGGGAAGATCATATTTCTCTTGTTGAGTTTTCCTATAATAATAGCTTCCAATCTAGTATTGATATGGCACCTTTCGAGGCACTCTACGGAAGGTCATGCCGATTTCCTTCGTGATTGTCTTGAAGCCGGTGAGAAGCTGGTTTTAGGTTCAAATTTTATTGATGTTTATTTGTGTTTCGCCTACGAGGGGTGTTGAGCGTTTCAGTCGATTGGGAAAGTTAGCACCTCGATATGTTGGTCCATTTCCCATCACCGAATGTATTGGTTCTGTGGCTTATCGCCTTTTGTTACCGGCTCAGTTTTCTGTTATTCATGACGTATTCCACGTCTCTCAACTACAAAAATGCCTTCATGATTCCGATTCTATTCTTGAGCCCCGTGTAATTGAGGAAATTGAAGTTTCACCAAATTTGACTTATGAGCAACATTCTATTCATATCATTGCTTCGGAGGTTAAATGTAAAGACCCGTAAATTCTCACCCTTTGAATTGACTAAAATGTATACAAGTCCAACTCAAAGGATAAGGATTCACGTCTTTCCTAGCGATTAGGATTATCGACCCTTCAAAATCGACACCTGAATATAATTGAATGTATTCAAATGTCGTAAATCAAATGATCGGAATCCTTGATCGTTAGGGGTTGGGATAATAAACATATTAGAAATATCAGAACACAGCGGAAGTGAAACATCCTCTCTTTTATTCATATACAAAAGGGTTTTACATTTCAGAGTTTACATAAATACAACAGAATAACAACTACAGCGGAAAATAAAGCAAAATCTCCAAATGCTCCATCTTTTAGTCTTACATCCATTATTGCTCCAAATATCCTAGCTCCAGATCTAACTGACAAACCTAACTCTAAACAGCCCGTGTGGAAAATTATGGGCACCCAGAGTTTAGGAGAAAACAATAAACTCCAGGTCAGTCATGGGACTGGTGTGAGAACTTAAAAATATAGTTGCTTTTGAAAACAATTTCCGTATATGCTTTTGGAAAATGAAACTATCATAAGGTCTCGATCCGCACACAAGATGCAAACGCACACATGGTCGAGGTTTCTCCTTATGACATTCAAACATGCCTTTGATACGTTAGAAATATCCTTTTAATATTATTATAGTGCTTAGTGATTGAAAACCATTTTCAAAATAAACTTATTAATTTAGCCAGCATACGTTACATGATGGTATGCCTACTATAGCCACTGTATTCAATAGTGGGTAATACAATCAAAACCGTACAAGTTTCGTATTGGAGAATGGGTTTCCAATAATGACCAGGCAAAGGAACTTCCTCTTCCACGATTGGGTACGCCTCTAGAGGGACGTCCCGAGAAACTACTGTTTCTCTGCCAACACAAGGCTGGGTTACCACTCAATGGTAACTACTTACTCAAGTCTATCCATCCCCCGGTTGTTACCAACCTTTAAAACGGGGCCCCGATCTTTTCCAACATCCACATCAAGCAAATACTGGGCGTGTAAGACCATAATACAGCTATATAAATATATAATCCACAAAGTCAATACCTAGGTTCCATACCATGGTATCACTATATATATCTAGAAGGGAATAGACATCCTACACCTTACCGCATCCATTCCTGTTTCGGCCATTCCCGAGGTGTGAGGTTCGTGATGTCTCGTACCAACAAGGCTCTGCTTTTCAACAAAAGCCTTGATCCATCCATAGAATTCTTCAAAATGTCACATTACCAATCCAAAATTACATAACTGATTTCTACCAACGCATAACCCTTGAGCTCATACATCTCAAGGAAGGGTGTTAAGCTAAGAGAATGAATTCTCCGCCACCAAGCAGATATACGTTAATAAAGATCAATCATATAAAATTAGAATGTAATGTCAGACAATCCATCCATTCACAAGTTCGTTCTGGGACTGAACAAAATCGAAGGCACCTTATTCCTCAACCTTTGCCCAAAAGGTGAGAGGTCCTTGTATATCCGGTAAATCCCCAAACATTGTCAGGACCACTGCTAAAAATATAGGGTTCTGTTCTCTAGACAGGAGCAACTCTGTAAAGAGAAATCAACAAGCAGTCCTTTAAATGAGAAGATCCCAGTCTTCATCATTGCCTTCTTATCCATCATTCTCTTCATAACGTCGTATTATTATTCAAAATGGGAAAATTCGGTCTTTCCGAATAATAAGCGTTATTTCCAAACCATATGGATATACAGGATTGTATAAGTCTCTTCCTTAAAATTTGGTAAATAAAACCAATTATTAGACTTAACGTAAATCCGAATCGTATTCCTTTAAATCTTTAAAAGATTTCACCATTCCATTTAAATCTTAATTAAAAGATTATATCATTCCATTCAAATCTTAATTAAAGGATTAATCTAATCAATTTCCGATTAAAACGACGTTACTTAATTTGTTAAGTAAGGTCTAAGATTAGTGTCGCAAATATAGTATATTTGTACAACTAAAACTATTCAAATATGATTTAAATTACTTCTATTATCTTTTAAATCATATATATACTTCATATATACTATAAAAACTTCATTTCTCAATTCATAACCTTTTTATTCAATTTAATTGATTTAATTGAATATTTAAATAATATAATAATATTATTTTTCTAATTTTCATTCGATTTAATCCAAACTTTCCAGAAATCAAAATAAACTATATATAGTACTATTGGAATCATTTAATTGATTATAAACCTTTATTTATATAGAGAACTTAACTTCACTTTTCTAAAATCGATTTAAATTATTATTTATATTTCCAAAGTTCAACATGCCATTTTATATTAAAAATGATTTCAAATAAATAACTTCTTTTACAAAAGTTTTTCAATATATCTCCAATATCATTTCCAAATAGTTTAAATTATAAAATTCGAATATTCAAATTCCCACTCAAATTTGAATATTATATTATTGTTATTTTAAATCGAGACTTAACCAATATTCGTTTAAATCCAAATGGGTGTGTATAATAAGTGTAACGTGCAGTGTTATCACTATTAACATCCATATATACATTCATATCATCCAAACAAGCAGTATATGGTATAACTGAATATTTAACAATTAAATACTGATATAACTATCATATAGTTAAAACATCCATAACTATCAATCCATTCAACCAATCACAACCAATATAAACATTATATTAAGTGATATAGTTTCTCACCGTAAAATATACTCACATAATAAGTTATACCCACTAAACTATGAAAACAAGGAATATACTTACAAAATAAGTTATACTCACTAAATTATGAAAGCAAGGAATATACTCACCTCCTATTTGATTTGATGGAGACTTGGAATACTTCACCTTTGATAATGAATTTTAGTTCTTTTCTTTAGTTTGTGAATCCATTAAAATGAGATATGGACTTGGCTATTTATAGGTGAAGAGAAGGGTACTTTAGTCATTTCCTATAGCCTAACCAGATTCGACCAGATTTTGGTCCAATAGAAACCAGCCTTATGGCCTAATTTGATTCGACCACATTTTGGTCCAATAGAAAACATCTTGATGGCCTAATTTGATTCGACCACATTTTGGTCCAATAGAAATCCTCCTTATCAACTATGGCATAACATGATTCGACCAGATTTTGGTCCAATGGCAACCATCCGCATGGCAGAACCTGATTCGACCAGATTGTGGTCCAATAACAACCATCCGCATGGCAGAACCTGATTCGACCAGATTTTGGTCCAATGGCAACCATTCGCATGGAATATAATAATCATTATGCTATTTTGTTTTATTACGCAAGTAATTATACTGTTCTGTTTTATTAGGCAAGGTTAATAATTCTCTCTTGTTTTATTAGGAAAGTAATTATACTATTCTGTTTTATTAGGCAGGGTTAATAATTTTAAATATAAAATCCATTATTTAATCATTTAAAAACATATTAACTATTCATGTTCAAAGTGATTAAATTATGGGTCGTTACATTTTAAATATTCAAATTCGATGACCCAAAAATACGGGTCGTTACATTAAACGCCTTCGAAATAAAGATATTCTTCTTGTGAAAGTTCAATGGTCCTCAAATCCTAAGGGTTTCTCTTGGGAATCTTGAGAATTCATCGAGCAAACACATCCGGACTTACTCTCTTGTGCTCTTTATGGTGAACTTCTCATTTCAAAATTTCTTCTTTTGTGTTGATGTGCTTTTATGGTTGTTACGTTTTATTTTCCTCTTAATTATTGCGAGGACGCAATTTCTTTAAGGAGGGGAGTCTGTAACAACCCGCATATTTTACGATTGTATATTTAAATGATTTATTTAAATATAGCATCGTTAGTCGGATTTAAGTCCGAAATATCACTTTTTGCAAACAGTCAAATTGGGACTTGAGACCACTTCCATTGAGTCCAAAATGGTGTTTGCGACTTTTTTAAGTATAAACATCGGTATGTTTGGAGTTGAGTGAAATTTTGATATTTTCATTTAGGGCTTTGGGTTTGGGTTTCAGCACACCAACCCATCTAATACCCTAACACTCCACTCAACTCCTCTTCATTCACTCATTCATTTTCCTAACACTCTAGCTCAAGAGAAATAGGGCAAAAAGATTGGAAATAGAAATTCCAAACCCTAGTTTGATTTGCAAATTCAAGTTCTAGCTCCAAAATCAAAGAGAAGCTTAGGTAAGCATCCTCTTCTTCTTCTCCATCTCAATCTCTCTCCAATTTCAGAAATTTCCTATGACCTAACTTAGGAAATATTCGTTGTAATCTTAGATTGGAGCTTCTAGAGTTGAAGTTGAAGTATGGTTGATCTTTCTTTTGATTTCAAAGCTTCTCATTTGTTGTTTTGGGTTGAAAAGGTGAGTTCTTTAACTCACATCTATGTCTATAGCTATCATTGTTGTTAGGTATGAATTCCTAACATTTGTGCATATTCATTTGCTTTTGATTTGAATTGATTTGGTGAATTTTCCAAATTTTGGTGTTTTGGTCCAATTTTATGAAAATCCTACTATGGATGTTTAGACATTGATATTTGGGGTGTATCGAAGAGCCTTTAAGGCTGGGGTGTCGCTTGGCGTAAATCCTTAGTCGTCGTTGCTCGTCCAATCGCTCCCGAAACGTTTTGGCCACTCTGTCCTAGGCAAATTGTTGCCCAGACCAGGTGACCAGACGTCTGGTGACCAAGCCCAGACGGCTAGTTTGGACTAGGAGCAAAAATATATGCACTCAGTATAACAAAAAAAAGGCGGAGACTAATTTCAGACATCTGAATTATAGTTTCAGACGTCTGGATTGCCGAACCAGACATCTGGAAGGTTTTTCTAGAATTTCCAGAACCTAAATCCAGACGTCTGGATTAATCCCCAGACGTTTGGAACTGTGCATTTTTGCCTGTTTAGGCTTTTCCTGATTGAATTTCCATTGTTTATCGATTTTAGTTGCTCCGATTAGTTGTTATCACTTTTATCGACCTTGATGACTTCTTTTTCGGGATTTTTGGGAATATCCATTTTGATGGATTTGGTATCGATTTCTTTGGATTTAATTCACGTCTTCGTATGTGAATCTTTGGTGATTGATTATTTCTACAATCATTTTTGTGATTTGTCACTTCTAAATACAAAGGTTTCTATACTAGTAGTAAATACTCAAACTCTTTCACCAAAACGATTTCGACACTATTTTAAATATAAAGCTCTCTTTTAAAACCGTTTTCCAATCTATTAGTATATACAAACCTTTACCTTATTCGTATGAGAAATCTAATTAAACGGCTTAGTAAAACAAGTGGTATGAAACGCTTGCGTTTACTTCGTCGGTTAATTCTTGGACTTGTTCGATTGAACTCTTGTGACAATTTTCGAGTGGAAATCTACAATCTGTTCGTAAATATTTAAGTTAAGCTAGTGGTTATGGGACATGAAGCTAAACTCTTATATTTACTAGCTTAGTGTAATTTACACTTAGTTTCGAGTGGAAGTCTACAATCTGTTCGTAAATATTTAAGTTAAGCTAGTGGTTATGGGACATGAAGCTAAACTCTTATATTTACTAACTTAGTGTAATTTACACTTGTCGATCATTGATGATCATTTTGTGATTTAGACTAGCGATGTGCGATGTCTCTTTGTTTGTGTGGGGGACTAAAAAAACCCCGTTTGTGGAACTTCGGTTCAATTTGGTGGGGTAGCGACCCATGGTCTTCGGGCCGTTTGTGGAGTTTTAGCTCAACTTGATGGTTAGCGACCATGGAATAGCGTTCCGTTTGTGACACACGTGTTGGGGAGTTCTCATGCTCCCGTTTGTGATAGGCCTTCCCCCTTTTTGTGATTTCTGGATTTATGGTTGTGATTTCTAGAATTTGTGTTTCACCAATTTTCGTGGTTTGAATTGATAAGCTCTATCAATATTTGTGTTTAGGTGAATAATTTAAAGAATGTGATTCTTTTTGGTGTTTTGAGATATTGTATGATTTTTGTTGTTAATTGATGTATACTTGACACAGTATGGCATTTTTGTTATCATACGTTTTTGGTCATATCTCTTATCCTATCTCATTTTATCTGATATTTATAGCTAGACTGACCCGTTTATTATTTTCTTCTTAAATAATACTCGGGTCAGACCGAGGTATTTCAGGTGCTTCTGCTTGACTTCTTATCAGGGTTCGTCACCTGACTTTTGGCCAACTACTTTAGCTTAGTAGTTTTTGTTTGTATACATTCGAGATAGAGACTCCTTGATGTATATATATTCTTCCATCTAGCACTTGTACCTATTCTTTTGTGATGTAGTGGATCTAGTTTGACCACTACTTTGATGTACACTTTTATGTGAAATATTCATATCTGATTCCGCCTCTGTGATATGAATATTTGTGACTGATTTGTGTGATGTTTATTTCTATATTTGTTTCCGAATGCCACTTAGCCACTGTGTAGTAGTTTTGAGTTTGTATTTGATATGTCGGATTTCTCTTGAATCAAAATTCATGTCATCTATCTGACATATCGGCACTCGCACAAAGCAATTACACAGATGGTCGCTCCTCAACAGCCTTATTCTTCGTGCTAGTCGACGGCATTACCCCGTAGTGTCCTTGGATAGCGTGAGTATAGAGGTGGGGCATCACAATGTATAAATCCCTTATACTATAGAAAATATCTCCTTTCAGAAATCACTTACAATAACAACATTGTTATAGTTTATGTCTTCCTCACTTTCTCGGAAACATTTATTTATGACCATGATGTCAAAATCCATGTCTTCTTCCATGTAAGCCCTTTTTAAATCACTTTAAAAATATAGTTTAAATCTCTTTTAAATATCATGTTCAAATCATTTCTCTTAAAAGATATTTTAACTTTATAAATATAAAATTTCCATTTATGAAATTTCACTAAAAAAATCTATTCCTTTATAAAAACCTCCTTTATAATAGTTATTACTTTATTTGTACAAATGCGATTTTATAAATCTTTACTTTATTTATAAGATATCATATAAATTTGTTCTTAGTGTACATACATACATACATACATACATACATACATATATATAAAGTTTAATAAATATTTATTCCAAAATTACTTTATATTAGATGACTTTTCTTCAATCTCTTTAAACTTTGCGAAATTTTTTCCAAAAGACTAGGATTTAAATTTTCCAGATCCATTTTTATAAATCATATCTTCCAAATCCACCTTTTACAAAATCATTTTATTTTTGTAAAACACACTTTTGTACAACATGCTTATTTATTATCTTAAATAAATTCATCAACATTATTATCAAATACCTTATAATCAAATCATGAAACTTAATTCACAAGGTGTTCGTTCAATCAACAAATGATAAAACTGAATGTTATTACTTCCTTAACCACAAACTAACACACATAAATATCTATATGTTTTCGAAAGATATTCTTTGTAACGACCCACTATTTTGGACCATTTAAATCGACAATAAATCCACACATATCGGATTTTAATAATTCAAAACAATAGATTGTAAATTTAAATTTGGCAAAACTCAGCATATACAGTAAATAGATCAATCACAGAATCACAGACACAGAGTAATACAATAATACGCAGCGGAATAAATAAATAGTAGTTCATGAAGCTACTATATAAACTTCAGAGTTAGAAATAAAATACAACAGAATATCTCAAATGCAGTGAAGTCTTCAGTACAACAGATGACCTCTCTGAACGAATCACCTAGAAAAGCTGAAAGCTGAGTCGATAGTTGGATCTCCAAATGAAGCTCCAAACTCCAAAAGTGAGTCTCAAATGCTGTATCACTCGGTCTGACCCGAGCGTAAAGCAAAACACAAACACTTGAGTCCGGATTAACATTCTTATATCAATAAATTCAACTCAAGTGAAATATCAACTGAAATACAATTAACTCAAAGGATGTTTGGGATAACCATCCTCTAAGGATCCGTGGAACTGTCTACAATGTAGAAATATACACTACAACACCGTGGCCATTACGAATTAATTTATAACCAAGATATCATTTTCATTTCAAATATATCTATTTTCCAAAAGAGTATATTTATATTAAATAATTAATAAAGTAAAGTATTTTCAATTTCCTTAAATTTCACAAATCGCTTCACAATCAACTCAACTTTCCCATTCAAATCAAATTCAATCTCAATTTATCAATTTCCATTCAATTCAGTTTTCTAAATAACAAATCCAAATTTTATTGATTTCAAATACAGATCTGAATCACAAATAAACCATTTAAATTCCAATATATTTCAAAGCTTTAATATTCAACATTTTCAAAGTTCAATTTAACAGTTTCATATAGATCGTGATTTAACCTCATTACTATTTAGTCTTGAAATATACACTTAATAAATTCAGTATTATTTAAATAACCTTAAATTACCTTTAAACTAAATATTCCTTTCGATTTATTTAAACTTGAAATACCCATTTAATCACTTTAAAACAAAAATCAAGTTATAAAAAAATCAAATCTTAAACTTCAAATTCAATAGTTCAAATTAATTTAGTAGAATTCTTAATTAAATACAATTTCAATTTATTCAACTTTATCTTTTCAACCTTAACTTATTCAAATTATTACAATAATATATTTGAAATATAAGTTTAAATACTTAACCATATTATATGTATTAAATAAGTCTTAATTATATTAAATTTTATTATTAAATCAATATATATCATTACCATTTATATATAAAAATTTAAGAATCAACATTTATTAAAACCATATATTTCTTTCCAAATCCATAGTATTTATTTTCAAAATATTTATATATATGGACCAACGGTGTATGTATATATATTTATCATATGGTTAAGTGATATGGATATTTATCATTTCAATCCGTAATTTAAATATATACGGGTAGATATCATTTCAACCCGTAATCCCAATTTCAATTCAAATGAAAATCGTTTGGGTTTATCATTTCAACCCATAACGATTTTCTCCTATTCTAAAGTCCGTTCGGGTATGTATCATTACAACCCATAGTGAATTCTATACTAATAGGGAACTTGCAAAGTGATAACAAATAATATAAATTACAACAACATGCATATATCATCAATAACAATATAATATAAACAACAGGATGTGGTGTCATATCCCACAGGTGAATAGTTACAGATAATAGCATATATAACAATGTAAATAACTAACAACATTATATTTCAATTGTCATTTCAATTGAAATCAAATTTAATAAATATAAGAATATTAATCGTGAGTGATTGCTCACCTTTCGAGGCTAGAGAGAAGTACGAGAATGAGATAAGTTATGAATCCCAAAACAAAGCTAGTTTGGCACGAATTTGACACACAAAGCTGATAAATGGAAATCGATGAAACAAATTAGAACCCAATGGATGGAAGCAACAATTATATATATATATATTATTATTATAGTTATTTCCATGAAATCAATATTTAATTTAAAACAAATATTAAAATAATATATATATAGTTAAAACCATTGTTTTAAATTAAACAATATATTAAAATCAACGTATATACATCATATATTTTGAAATAATCATATACTCAACTCTATATGCATTAGACTTATAAAATATAATATAACATTTTATGTTACTATTTATATATATGCGGACTGACAAGCAATACTTACAATTTTACTTAAAATTGATTATAACAAACATATATACTACAACTAAATATTATAATACCCTCACAGGCTATAAACTTGTTCAACATATATAAAATCAACATCACCATATTTAGAATTTGTACAATAAGTCATATACACAGTACAACCTAATATAGACATATATCATATTATAAACAATACCTGACCTATATAATAGTTTTGATAGCAGGTTAAAATCATAATATCGTATTATTTACATGAACTATTACATAATATACACATTCAAAAGATTAACATATATATTTATAACTTGGTCTGATATATGTAACTATATAACTTTCAAAACATATTACTTCCATAAACTGTAAATATGAACTAATATGTATTGATAAATAATATATGTTTAAAGTATATACAAAATGTAAAACTAATATGTAGTGAATGTATAATATATATATATACATATGTATCAACCATATATGTATGTAACGTATCATATTTGATGAAGTATGCTTTTATATGTATAAAGCAGCAGATCCAAACCTATATATATAAACAACTAATCACCGAAATTAGAAAATATATGCAAAGAAATTTCAAAACAACTAGAACAACAGTTGCTGCCTACCGTATATATAGAGAGATATACGAATCAACGAACAGGGCAGAGTAGTGATGCGTGGAAGGACGAGCTCGTCAAGGAGGCAAGGCGACTGAAATGGTGGTGCGGATCGGCTTTGATCGGATGTAGTGCTCGGCGAAGGTTGGAGGTGATCTACTGGCAAACGAAGGCTAGCTGCACTGGGTTGGTGGCGGCACTCGGTGGTTCTCGGCCTTACTGCCTAGGTGGAGCCATGGTGAAGTGGATGGAAAGGAGTTCGGCTGAGCTCGGACGAAGGCTGTGTGGAGGATAAATGCGGAGGGAAGGAGATGGGTTCGTGTAACGACCCGGAATTTTGGTTGTTAGACTTCGAACATTTAATTCATTTTAAATGTTGAATGTGGATTATAATTTGATTTTGAAATATAAAGATCTGGTTGAATCGATAAGTTTAGTTATAATTTCAAATATGGAAAATTCAATTTGATTTGAATAATAATAATTAAATAATTGGAATTGGGAAAATTTGTGAATCTAGGTGTATATGGATATGAAAATGGTTTCTAAGATTTATTTTAAATCTAGTTTGATTTGAATTTCAATATTTGACTTTTGGATGAAATCAAAAGTCGATAATTTAAATTTGGAATTTTATATTAATTTAATAATGGAATTTAATATTATAATAATGTAAATAATCAAATTTTGACTCAAAATTTGATCATAATGATTTCTAATGTGGTTATAAATTCTATTTGATTTATAATAAAGTTAGTAAAGTTTTAAAAGTGAAATTTTAAATGAATTCGACGATTTTGGAAATCGGTCGAATTTATCGACGAGTTAAAATGGCCTTCCGGGGCACAGTCTCGGAATTCGACGAAAAAAGTTACATTGGATTCGTAATAGTTAATTATTATCGGATTTCAATTTTCGTAGCGTTTGGAGTTACTGTTTGTTCGTACAGGTGAAAAATGCATTGAATTAAAATCGATAATTTAATGTTTTAAATCGATCCAAAAAGCTATCTTCCACACATGATTGAATTAGCTTTCGAAACACGTTCCATTGTGTTCGGAATGCGGGTAAAACCTTAGGAACGCCTGGCGGCACGTGTGAATTGGAGTTCGTTTGTAAATGCTTGTTTAATTGGATTTAAATATTAAAAAATAGGGTTACACGTATATATTCACGTTCAGAGGGCTAAAACCCTAATTTTTCTTCCAACCACCGCGGATATGGTTAATGGCTGAAAACGAATCATCTTCTCCCTCAAATCTCTCTCCATCCACTCACTAATAGCAAAAACTCCCAACTGGGATATCGTAGATCTCGTCGAGCACGTCGTATCCAACGGCTACGATCGAATTTAGGGCTTTAGATCGGCGGCAATCGTGGTTCAAACGCACGCCGTTCGTGCATGAATTTTGGGCCCAAGGGTTGACCGAGCTTGAGGAGGTTCTGGTCGGTGGATGTTGGCGCTGTGGGCTTTGTCGTAGAAGCCTTCGATCGAAGTGAAAGGCTCTCGGGTGGTCGCGTTCTTTTCGATGTTGGAGGCAGCAATGGGTTTCGTTCGAAACCTGGGGCCTTCGTGCGTGAGGAAGATAAAGCTTCGGCCTTGATTTTGATCTGGCGGCTGAGAATTAGTTTGGTAAATTTCAAGTTAAAAAAAAAGAAGAAGAAGAAAATTTGTTTTAAATTTTTATACAACTTTAAAAATTTAATATCTCCTTCATACGTTATCAGATTTCGACGAAACAAGAAGCGCCGGAATTGCAACGACGCGATCTATTGTGCAGCGCAGATCTGGAGTCGATCGGAGCAAGTGGAAATTTTAGATTTAATCGAATGATTCGATTTAATTTAAAATTTCAAACGCTCGGCGTTTAAAACTCGAGGTGAGTAAATCTCACTCACATCTGGATGCTAGTTAATTTAAATAGTTAATATTTAAATAATTGTGTGATTGGTTGAATATGAATAATAATATCAGTTTAAATTGATATTTGCTGTTGTGCTAACATCTGTGGATGTAGGGAAAACAGGTTGGAGGGATCCAACTGGATTCCTCGCAATATATAGATTATATTCATATTCGGTGATATATTCATTTATATCCTGTGATAAAATAATTTGGAATTTTGTTATGCTGTGTTATATTTGGACAATAAAATTCGGTATCTTTAAATATCAATAAAATGAAATGGGAGTAAAAGGGAAATGAAAAGTAATTTTAAGTAATGAATTTAAAGGAATTAAATTCGGGAGATTGGTTTGAATTTGTAAATGGTTTTGAAACTGTGATTGAAAAGGAAATGAGAAACGGGAATTTACAAATGGGGTTTATAAATGAATTGGAATATTTATCGGTGAATAAATTTTGAAAGATAGATTTCCGGTGGAAATTTCTATAGGAGGTGCAAATTGTTTTTTAAAAAATAATAGTGAGATTGTTTTAAAAGGGAGAAAAGTGAAATTTTCATGGGAAATGAAGTATGCTTCAAAAGGGAAATTCCAATGTATAAACTGAAAGGTTTAAAAATGTGTTTAAAATATTTTAGGGAAAAATTATTATCTTTAATTATGTTAAGTGGAAAATAAGTATTTATTAAGCAAATATGGTATTAAATTAATTTAAAGTTAAAATAGTATCTTGATTTCTAAGGAAATTTTATTATAAGCATTTAATATAATATCTTTATATTAAAAGGAAATCTTTGATTTTAGTTACCCAATAGAAACTTTTATAGTTTTTCAAAAGTACGTTTTGAATAAAGAATTTGGAAACTCATTTTTTTTTATAGATTGAGTATATTTTGGAAGTGATTTCCAGGAAATGGGTAGTGTTCTTAAAAATAAAAGGGGAGTTTTATTTTTAAAGTGTTTGGAAAATTTACGGGATTTAACGTAAATTTGAATTGAGATAAATCCAGCGGGATTTATAAAAAGAATTCTTTGGGTTATTCTGAATGGAAGTGTATTTCCCTGAAAAGCCAAGTACGTTTTAAAGCAGATTTTTAAATAAAAGTAAAAGCTTTAAATTTGTTTTTAAAAGGATGTTTTCAAGAAATTATTATTTAAGTTGTAAGAATTTTAAATTAAATATTTACTAAATTAGTTATAGTAGTAATTCTTAAAAAGGATAAATTGGAATTATGTTTTAAAGAAATATTATTATATATATATATGTATAAAATGGATTTATTTAAAGACAATTTGGTTAAAGTTTTATTTGAAACTTATGTAAAAATTTGTAACTCTTATTTTAAATTTTAGTTCGACTTAACTTTTATTTTAAAAGTTAGTTTTATATTTTATAAATATGGTATTACTTTAAATATTTTTAAAATATGTTTTGGATAAAGTGATTTAAATTATTTTAAATCTTAAGTGTTTGTACTTGGTGATTTTAGTGGAAATGGTAAATGTTGGGAAATTTATTTCCGTAAAAGGAAGTGGGTTTAAACTGTTTTCAAAAGGGTTGAAATAGAAATATATCTTGCGAAGATATTTTGAGGGAAATAAAAATTTGGGAAATTATTTATGTTTGATGAATGTTTGTGAATGTTAATTGATAGTTAAATAACCGACTATCAATATTGGCCAATGCGCTGATCGTTTCGAAGAGACCGGGATCGAGATTTATTTCTCGAAAACCACTTCGATTCGGTTTGTATGTTTTCATGGGAAAAACGAGTTTGGAATCGAAGATGGAGCAGTGAAGCGCAAGGGCTAGTCGCTACTAATCCTGAGGACATTTCCAAAATGGATGTAGTAGGAGTAGTGCCTTCGGTTCCATTCGAACCCGGGACGGACTTGTATGGATGAATGCTTTCGGAACATCGTCAGGTGGACGATGAGCATTCTAAGGGATATGTTCTATAAAGGTAACGCTTAGCCTTAAGCCTCATCAACAGGGAATGACTGAAAATCAGAGGATATGCAGCAAGGCTTCATGGGTAGCCCCCACTTGAGAGTAAGGTCTTCCCTGTCTAGATGTCCCTTTTTATTTCGGCTTAGTGGTGCGGTTGCTGATCACAACCGTGTGGTGATTTTACTCGGAATTATCCAGTAAGGGATGGTTCCGGCCTTGTGTTGCAAGGGAGCGGGCGTACTCCTCGGTACTGTGATCTCGGCCACGTACTGTGACAGGTGATACCCTGGTGCCTAGTCATTGATGGAAATCCATTCTCCCTACGTGCCTTTACGGTTTTGTTTGTATTACCCACGATTGTGGCTAGTATGCTGGAATTTAATAGATGTAACAATTTCAGCTATTTGAATAAGTATTTGTGTATAGACACTATTATAATATCAGAGGATTTGATAAAAATTATTTTGGCTATCGTAAGGGAAAAACCTGACATGTTTATTTGTGGCATGGTCTTACGAGATGCCTTTGATTTTCAAAGGATTTTTGAAACTTTAAAAATCAGTTTGAATGTATTTCTCTCATGTTGGTATTCAATACTGACTTGGGTGTTATTTCACTATAATGCTCGGGTCAGACCGAGTATTATATGTATAGGACAGGATACTGTGGAGCTCAGGAGAGGAGCTGGAGTTGAGACATTAATATACCGTAAAGATCAGCGCAACGAGACGATCAAAACGGTATACAGATATCAGTGGTACAATCATCCTATCAAAGGTCGATAATCGGTACCGATATACGTTGCTATTCCGTACGGAAAAATCCGAACGGAGCTAGAAATGTCCGAATTTAGCGAAACGAATTTCGTAGTCAGATTCAGAGTGTTCCAAATAAATTTTCTCATGTTGACATATTTAGGTTTCGGAAAACTTTTAAATTTAACTGTTATTAACCGATTTAATATTGAAATAAAATAAACTTCAATATTATCAGATGAAAATTTTCCAGTTGCTATGTTTGAACAGACGCATTCCAAATATTAAATTTTTATTTTCAAATTTTATTGTTTAAAATTCCACAAAATTTCAATTAATTTAATAAATAAAATCACAAAAATCTTGGGTCGTTACATTCTCCCCCACTCAAAACTTTTCGTCCCCGAAAAGGAAGGAGGTAGGAAAATAGAACAACCAGAAAAGAAAAAATAGATTGAAAGACAAGGATAAATAATTAATTTAAAACTCTATAAATTTTACTTAACATATTCATTTGAAAACTTCATTTGCAATTTAATTATCTTTAATGCTTTAAAACCTTTCAAAAACCCATTTGTAAATTTCTTGCTTTCTTTATCAATGCCATTTACAATTTTGTAAATATATGAAAACTATTTGAAAACAATTATTTACCTCATTATTTATATTTACAAAGAAGCTATTGAAAACATTAAATCCATAATTCAAAATTTATAAATTTTATCTCAAAATATCTTTCAACATTATTAATAAATCCATAATCATTTTCTTTAAATATGTTTTATTTAATTAATAACTTCTAAAATAATTATAACACTAAAATTTTCTATTAAACCATGTAGTATATAAATAAACAATATTTAAAAAGGATATAGTCAATAAGGAAAAAAAGGAGGATTTGGAAAAACAGAATATAGGTGAATAAATAAAGCTGAGCAGATAAGGTAGATTCAAAAGAATAGTATTGGGCACGAATAATTAATTTAGAACCATAAGGGTTTTAATTTCAAATATTAATACAGAATTTCTTCGTTGAAATATACTTCTATAATAAAGTACCTTTAAAATTAAATACTTTTATAACAAAACACTTTTATATCGAAACAAATTTTCCTTTCGAAAATACTTTTATAACTCGATGTCTTAACAAGTTTATCCTTGTTCCTGTAGACTCTTGCAGTGCGTTGATCAGGCGCAAAGCTAGAATTCTCCAGGTACTTAGTAGACTTGTTTCAACACCCAGTGAAAATACTAGAAAACTTAAAAAAAACAGATATGGAAAGTACAATCCAAACAAAAACAACCAAAACCTTTGTCTAACCATGGTTCGTAGATACAAAATGGTTACGCCTGGATCCCCCAGGAAACAATCCATATCCGTAAGCTTTCTCAGCCCTGCGAGTTACGCCATGATGACTAGTATAATGCAGGATACACAATGGTTACGCATGGATCCCCCAGGAAACAATCCGTACCCCTAGGCCATCTCAGCCAGGCGATTTCGCTACTAATGCGACCTACATAGATGCAGGATACACAATGGTTACGCCTGGATCCCCTAGGAACAATCCGTACCCCTAGGCCATCTTAGCCATGCAGTTGCGCTATGCATTCGTGCTCGTAAGACCATGGGTAACGCCATGGAATTCGATGGAAACTTGAGTATCATATCCGGAAAACCAAAAATTAGAGAAATATCGATAGAATGAATCCACAATGTGGCCACAAAGCGGATATCAAGCAGAAGGCACTTTCCATATCTTTACTTCGAAAATATGTATCATATAGTACCTTTTCAAATCACTTTCAAATATCATACTTATATAAAGTCCATTATATATAAGATTTAATTTTCAAATCAAATACTTTCCAAAGTCAATGGTATATCATATCACACTTATATAGACTTCAATTATATAAGATTTCACTTTTCAAATTTAGTACCTTTTCAAATCCATAGTTTTCGAATCAACATCATACTTATACAAACCAAATTTTTATATAAGTTCGATATCTCCCAAATCAAGTATTTAGTAACACAAGGTTCTCAATTTCAATTCATTTCAATATCAGTTCAGTTTCAAAATCATATACGATTTCACCAAATTTTCTCCCAAATTAAATATCTTCAGTTCCACAGTTTCCAAAATAATAAATTTAGAAAATAAATCCAAATTTCCAAATCAATATAATTTAAGTCAAACAATTCATTTCCAAAATCATCTTATATTTACATAAAGTCCATCTTATATAAGGATCAAAATTTTCAAA
Source organism: Allium fistulosum (assembly GCA_030737815.1). Taxonomy (NCBI): domain Eukaryota; kingdom Viridiplantae; phylum Streptophyta; class Magnoliopsida; order Asparagales; family Amaryllidaceae; genus Allium; species Allium fistulosum. The sequence goes on along the minus strand of CM060901.1, from coordinate 533,440,361 downwards.
AATAAATTTTGCTGTATGAAGAGCTATATGGGATTGAACATCTTTGCTTACTAAAAGGTTTTGAATTTAGAATAGTTTTGTATATAAAATAGTTTGAAAAATAGTTTTGTAAATGAAATAGTTTTGTAAAATAGTTTTGTAAATAAAATAGTTTAAAATAGTTTGTTTTTAAGAAGAATAAAAGAAAATAGTTTGAAAATGGTTTTAAATTGATAGTAGTTTTGCATAAAAGAAAAATTCCAATTAAATTACAAAGATATCCAACCCAACAACTTCCAATTTCAGCGTCAAGTATATCAATGATATTAGAACATAAGATGTATATACGTCATCATTTCGCAAAATCACATTCGATCGTTCGCTCGATCACACAAGTTCGCTTTCGAACTAGTATTGTCCATTCGACTTCCCTAATGTGGATTTCGATATGGTTTCTCGACTAGAAGCCATCAGTCTCCTTGCATAGCCATATACTATGATAGAGAATTCTAGAATTAAGCCCAAAATCCATATCAAATATTCGCCATCAAGAATCGAATGAATAATCCTAACACGAAATGGTGTAATTCACCTCGAACTTATGTACTCAAACTTGGATCAAATTATTTATGTGAATAAAACAGCATACGTACAACTTATGTATCTATTCCAACTTGTTAAATATATAGTTTCATAAAGATGTTACTAAGTTAAAACATTTAAACTAAATTTTATCTAAAACATTTCAAAATTTCATATTAGTATAATTCAAATAGTTTTATTCATTTGCTTAACAAAATAGTTTCAAACATATTTAAATCATATTACTTCATACTTTAAACATATAAAACTGAACTTATATACTTTATCAAATAATTTGTATCTTTCGAAATTACTTAGCTTTGAAACATTAAACTTCGATTTGGTAGTGTTCGAACCTTCAAAATAGTCGGTGAAATCAAATTTCAAATCCAAGAGTTGGAAATCAGCAATAAATCAGTAAATCAGTTTTAATAGATAAGGTTATATCAAATCCGAAACTCGAGGACTGAACACCGGCTCATTCAAATCATTTCAAATATATATACATATATCTTTCGAAAATCAAATCATACTTCGGAATTTGAAATCAAAATTTGGTTTCACAAAATCACTCGCCTAGCAAAGCTATTAAAGTGGCCTCTCCCCCACTTTGAAACTCGAAAATCAATGTCGATGATGCGTGCACTCATCACCGAAATTATTCTCCAGCGACATAAGTGAGTTCTGGACTTCTATTTTCTTGAAAACTTCTTTAAATTTCTTTGAAATCATAAGAACTCATTTGAAGTCATTTGAAACATTTCTTATTCAGAAAACCCTTTCAAATCGTATTATTATATATTTTTCCAAAATCCTAAAACCAATTTTCAAAACACCGAAATTCAATCTCTCGAATTTCACATTAAAACCCTTCAGTTATAAATTATTTTTATATAAATCCATTTCTTATATAATCTTCAAAACTTCAAATCCTTTCGAAACTTCAAATTCTCATTTTTAAAAAGTATATAATCCTTATCGAAAACATTTTCTCTTTTACATATAGAATATAATCATACTTATCAAAATAATAATTTCGATATATAAAACAATTTCTAAAATACAATCAAACCCGATTTTTTTCAAATGATGATTCAAGGATGGATTTCAAAACAAGATAGGGATTCAAATTAGAGAAACTCTAATCAATTAGAATTCTGATTCGAAGATAGGCTATATCGAAGATGAGGCAATTAAATTTAAAAATAGAAAATGGATATATTTATATAAATCGCGGGTGACCTTAACCGGGTCAACCTTGACTTCAGGAATATAATCGATGCAAAATTCTAAGGCAAATCGACATTCGACCGCTAGAGATAGAATTCGGCATAACAAGAGATAGTAGCATCTAAACCAAGGGATATATAAATCTCCGGTAAATCAATGCAAATTGTAAATGAGTTTCACCCTAACCAATCTGATCGTAGAGCTATGGGATGCTCTAGAATTTAGAAGAATACGAATAGTGATAGACAAGAATGGATTTCTGAACCGAGGGAACGTTCCAAAATTCAAAGGAAATTCGAATCAAAGAGGAAGGAATTCAAGCTCGAATGAAAGTGATTCTGCAAATAAATTTACCATATATGCTAAGTTTGCCTAGAGCCAAAGCTCTGATACCAACTGTAACGACCCACTATTTTGGACCATTCAAATCGACAATAAATTCACACATGTCGGACTTGAATAATTCAAAACAATAGATTGTAAATTTAAATTTGGCAAAACTCAGCATATACAGTAAATAGATCAATCACAGAATCACAGACACAGAGTAATATAATAATACGCAGCGGAATAAATAAATAGTAGTTCATGAAGCTACTATATAAACATCAGAGTTAGAAATAAAATACAACAGAATATCTCAAATGCAGTGAAGTCTTCAGTACAACAGATGACCTCTCTGAACGGATCAACTAGAAAAGCTGAAAGCTGAGTAGATAGTTGGATCCCCAAATGAAGCTCCAAACTCCAAAGGCGAGTCTCAAATGCTGTATCACTCGGTCTGTCCCAAGCGTAAAGAAAAACACAAACACTCGAGTCAGGATTAACATTCTTATCAATAAATTCAACTCAAGTGAAATATCAACTGAAATACAATTAACTTAAAGGATGTTTGGGATAACCATCCTCTAAGGATCCGTGGAACTGTCTACAATGTAGAAATATACACTACAACACCGTGGCCATTTCAAATTAATTTATACTTCAAAACCAAGATATCATTTTCATTTCAAATATATCTATTTTCCAAAATAGTATATTTATATTAAATAATTTATAAAGTAAAGTATTTTCAATTACCTTAATTTTCACAAATCGCTTCATAATCAACTCGACTTTCCCATTCAAATCAAATTCAATCTCAATTTATCAATTTCCATTCAATTCAGTTTTCTAAATAACAAATCCAAATTTTATTGATTTCAAATACAGATCCTAATCACAAATAAACCATTTAAATTCCAGTATATTTCAAAGCTTTAATATTCAACATTTTCAAAGTTCAATTTAACAGTTTCATATAGATCGTGATTTAACCTCATTATTATTTAGTCTTGAAATATACACTTAATAAATTCAGTATTATTTAAATAACCTTAAATTACCTTTAAACTAAATATTCCTTTCGATTTATTTAAACTTGAAATATCCATTTAATCACTTTAAATCAAAAATCAAGTTATAAAAAAATCAAATCTTAAACTTCAAATTCAATAGTTCAAATTAATTTAGTAGAATTCTTAATTAAATACAATTTTAATTTATTCAACTTTATCTTTTCAACCTTAACTTATTCAAATTATTACAACAATCTATTTGAATATAAGTTTAAATACTTAACCATATTATATGTATTAAATCAGTCTTAAATACATTAAATATTATTATTAAATCTTTATATATCATTACCATTTATATATAAAAATTTAAGAATCAACATTTATTAAAACCATATATTTTTTTCAAAATCCATAGAATTTATTTTCAAAATATTTATATATATGGACCAACATTGTATGTATATATATCTATCATATGGTTAAGTGATATGGATATTTATCATTTCAATCCGTAATATATTTAAATATATACGGGTAGATATCATTTCAACCCGTAATCCCAATTTCAATTCAAATGAAAATCGCTTGGGTTTATCATTTCAACCCATAACGATTTTCTCCTATTCTAAAGTCCGTTCGGGTATGTATCATTTCAACCTATAGTGAATTCTATACTAACAGGGAACTTGCAGAGTGATAACTGATAATATAAAGTACAACAACATGCATATATCATCAATAACAATATAATATAAACAACAGGATGTGGTGTCATATCCCACATGTGAACAGTTAGAGATAATAGCATGTATAACATGTAAATAACTAACAACGGTATATTTCAATTATCGTTTCAATCGAAATCAAATTTAATAACTATAAGAATATTAATCGTGAGTGATTGCTCACCTTTCGAGGCTAGAGAGAATTACGAGAATGAGATGAGTTACGAATCCCAAAACAAAGCTAGATTGGCATGAATTTGACACACAAAGCTGATAAATGGAAATCGATGAAACAAATTAGAACCCGATGGATAGAAGCAACAATTATATATATATTATTATTATTATAGTTATTTCCATGAAATGAATATTTAATTTAAATCAAATATTAAAATAATATATATAGTTAAAACCATTGTTTTAAATTAAACAATATATTAAAATCAACGTATATACATCATATATTTTGAAATAATCATATACTCAACTCTATATGCATTAGACTTATAAAATATAATATAACATTTTCTATTACTATTTATATATATGCGGACTGGCAAGCAATACTTACAATTTTATTTAAAATTGATTATAACAAACATATATACTACAACTAAATATTATAATACCCTCACATGCTATAAACTTGTTCAACATATATAAAATCAACATCACCATATTTTAGAATTTGTACAATAAGTCATATACACAGTACAACCTAATATAGACATATATCATATTATAAATAATACCTGACCTATATAATAGTTTTGATAGCAGGTTAAAATCATAATATCGTATTATTTACATGAACTATTACATAATATACACATTCAAAAGATTAACATATATATTTATAACTTGGTCTGATATATGTAACTATATAACTTTCAAAACATATTACTTCCATAAACTATAAATATGAACTAATATATATTAATAAATAATATATGTTTAAAGTATATACAAACTTTAAAACTAATATGTAGTTAATGTATAATATATATATACATACGTATCAACCATATATGTATGTAACATATAATATTTGATGAAGTATGCTTTTATATGTATAAAGTAGTAGATCCAAACCTATATATATATATATAAACAACTAATCACCGAAATTAGAAAATATATGCAACAGAATTTCAAAACAACCAGAACAACAGTTGTTGCCTACCATATATATAGAGAGATATACGAATCAACGAATAGGCCGGAGTAGTGATGCATGGAAGGACGAGCTCGTCAAGGAGGCAAGGTGGCTGAAATGGTGGTTTTGATCGGCTTTGATCGGATGTAGTGCTCAGCGAAGGTTGGAGGTGAGCTACCGGCGAACAAAGGTTAGCTGCACTGGATTGGTGGCGGCACTCGGTGGTGCTCGGCCTTACAGCCTAGGTGGAGCCGTGGTGAAGTGGATGGAAAGAAGTTCGACTGAGTTAGGACGGAGGCTGTATGGAGGATAAATGCGGAGGGAAGGAGATGGGTTCGAGTTTCGTGAAGAGAGAGGAGAGGTGAGAATAAATGAATGGGCTAGAAATGGTGGAAAAGAAGAAAGAACAAATGGAAGGGGATTTGACAGAACAAAATATATAAAAGAAATATAAAAGGAATGGTAACCATCACCCCTATATTCATCTGACACGTTAAAGAAAATTTGAACCGTTACCAATTTCAAAACAATAAACAATGAAGAATCGAAACGATATGTGACGGTTTGGCTATGATTCAGCTGAACTTTCAAGGCAAATTAATATATGTTTGGGTAGCACGTTTCAATTTCAATTTTGAAATGGTAAGAAATTGGAAAGTCACAAATTTTCGGTACTGCTAAAACGAACAGTTTATTATTTCCGTCGCGTACCGGATCTTAAAATATAGAAATAAATATACCATAAATATCAGCACGACGAGACGATCAAAACAGTATACAGATATCAGTGGTACGATCATCCTATCAAAGGTCGATAATCGGTACCGATATACGTTGCTATTCCGTACGGAAAAATCCAAACGGAGCTAGAAACGTCCGAATTTAGCGAAACGAATTTCGCAGTCAGATTCAGAGTGTTCCAAATAAATTTTCTCATGTTGACATATCTAGGTTTCGGAAAACTTTTAAATTCAACTGTTATTAACCGATTTAATATTGAAATAAAATCACACAATAAAATAAACTTCAATATTATCAGATGAAAATTTACCAGTTGCTATGTTTAAATAGACGCATTCCAAATATTAAATTTTTATTTTCAAATTTTATTGTTTAAAATTCCACAAAATTTCAATTAATTTAATAAATAAAATCACAAAAATCTTGGGTCGTTACATTGTTTTATATATAAAATATAGTCCTTTCAAAAACAGTGTGTCGGTTTGCTTTGTTAAGTATTTAGGAATCCCTATCAAATACATGTAGCCACCATGCATCAACCAGAATTCATAAACCACTCAGTAGACCAATCAACACAAAACATTTTATTAGTCATTAAAAAATACACGTTCATGTATATAATTCACTCAAACTCATTCTAGGGTGTCTCTTATCTTATCTCTAATGAATTACTCATCCTACGGTATTACTAACCTTATCTCTGATTAGTCTTACCCCTACCAGGCTTAGGTATTCGCTCAACCTAAGCTCTGATACCAAATGCGATGTTCTTCCTATCCTAGAGGTGACTACAGATGGTAACCTCAAATCTGATTTTACGCCAGCCTCTCGACTATCTCAACCAACCGGCAAAGGGACATGTAGGGGTAAGAGTATAAGCTTCGTCATAGTTCATAAAGCAAGAACCCTCTATCACACATGCCACACACTCACTAGATCCGATGTAACGGCCTTCCTTTTCGACCCTCGAATGTCGACACTAATAGATCCATGGTATTTATGTGTTGGGCACCCAAGTGCCGGAAAGATGAATTGTTAGGGTAAAATAAAAAGAAAAGAAATAGAACAAGAAAGAAGAGAACACAATATCAGAATCTCACATGCAGAACAATAATATATAATATCTCTAAAGGTTTTTACCAAAAAGAAAACATTTATATACATACATTAGTCGGAGAAAACTAACATATCATCAGTCTAGACAGTTATAACAATCTGTCCTCACAAATGCTGATAGATACAATCAAGTAATGTAGTGGAAAATAAATACGATAGGAAATCATCCAGCTCCTCTCCAAGAGCTCCAATAAACCACAGTTAAATCTGGAAATATACTCGAGCTAACCCGAGCATTATAAGAGAATAATACATGGATCAGTCTGGTAAATTAGCGTGAGAAACCCAAATTATATAGATTTATTATATCTTAAAACTCTTCAAAATATGGATATCTCATAAGACCACGGCGCCAATAAACACAGATGGATTTTTACCTTACGATAACCAAACCATTTCTATTATAAAATCCAATGATAATATAATAATGTCTAAGGTGTGAAATATAAATGATCATATAGTTGCGATGCAAGTGAGTGTACATCACAACAATAATATGTATACAATCACAACCGCTATGGCATGTTCGCTAATTGTGTAGGATTTCTATGTAGATCTTTTTGGGAAAGCCGAATCTGAACTACTGCACAAGGATTAGAGATATCCTTCCAAAGCGCCATACATCTCTAGTGAATGTATCATAGGAAAACCATAGTTGGTCTTGCTAAGACTTGATGCCTCGCTCCCACAAAAATATCCCAATAAGTATCTCTAGAAATGGAATCACATGCACCCTATTGGTTTGCCAACCTTACTGGCTATGTCTCCTATCTCTAGTTTTAGTCATACCCGCTGATGATACTAAATCCGGCATTCCAGCCCACGAGTCACCAATCGAACAGATCTTCCACACGAGCTCCAACTCAAATAGATCTCAGAACCACACATGCATTCTCATATCTCAACAGATCTTAGAACCACGCATGAATTCCTCAACAGATCTTGGAATCACACATGGATTCCCATACCTCAACAAGTCTCGGAATCACACATGGATTCCCACATCCTGAATAGATCACAAACAACTACATGTGTTCAAGCATCTTAAGCAGATCTCAAATCTCCATATAGATTCCAACATCACGAAGCAATCACGAACCAATCACAAAGCCATCATGAAGCAATCACAAACCAATCATGAACCAATCATGAAGCCATCACGGACCTCTTCCAAAGCATAGAACATGCATATGGTTTTTGAGTGGTGACAGTTTTAAGTCATCTCATATAGTTAACTCCTCCGCTTACCAGGTGCTCTAAAATCAATCGATCAATCTTTCGGGAATCTCAACCCTGGTTCTGCGGGAAATAAATAGACAATACATAAGATCGGAGATCACTTCCTAACCTTTTAAGTGGACGGATTTCCTTATCAATTTCCTAGAAGAGCAAAATAAGTCTATACATACACTATAGCATCACCGAAGATAACTGTACCATATAATCCTCGTGTTTCTTCTAAATATTTCTAGAGTATATTTTAGCCAAGATTTGATAGTCGGTTATTTAACTATCAAATAAACAAACAATCCAATACAATGAGAATAATAGCATACAGGAAACTAGTTCTTGTATACTATCCATAAGCAAGTAACACACAAAGCACGATCGAACAAATAAGCACTATCAAGTCATATAAACGACTTCTAATCCCTTTTTTAATTAATCTTCCTTTATTAATTAAAATCCACTTTTATTAGTAAAACTAATTTTGACTTAATGAACTCTTTATAAATGAAACTCCATTTGTTAATTAAACTCCACTATTTAATTAAAATGTCACTATTCATTTTCAACACATTTCAACACTTCCCAATAGTACTCATATACTTATTCCATTTGTATAAGTATATTAACAAATCAATTCAAATGGCTTAAGACAAATGTTACTCAAACTTTGTCACTACAAACCTAAAACTATTTCACTTATAATTATCTTTAAAACATTATTTTTAAAGATCTATTTACATTCACAAGTATAACCAAAATGGGTTAAAGGCGAATGTTACTAACACATTGCCATAACAAATCCAAAACCAATTTATACTTGTTATTATTTGTAAAATTCCATTATTAAAGATATAGGTATTTTTCCAACTTATTTAAAATATTTTAACACTTCAAATATTATCTAAGGGTTTAAAAACAAATATCACTAAAACATCGCTTACAATAAACCCAAAACACTTCACTATTTCGTTATCTTTAAAACCCTATTTTTAAGATCCAATCACTTTCCAAAAGTATAGTTAAATGGGTTAAAATAGATGTTGCACAAACATCGATATTATAAACCCAAAATCACTTTTATACTTACCATTAGCTTTAAGATATCCCTTTAAATCTCTAAGTATAGCTTCACTTATTAAACAAGGAAATATACCTTTTCAATCAAGTTATAAACCAATCCATTATACATAAGTATTATTATCCAAAAAATCCTTTTAAATCCCTTTACAAAATATTCCATTAAAATCCTTTATCAATATTGTAACGTTTCGACTTTTCGACGCTCGAAGTCGACATTAATACGTCCACTGTATCAAATGTCGCGCAATCAAATGCTGGAAAACCGAACCATTAGGGTTAAAAAGAAGGGGTAGAAGAAGACAGAAGAAAAGAAAGAACAGAAACACAGAAGCAGAAACAATATCAGAATCTCACATTCGCAGCGGAACAATATATAATAGATAAATCAATAATCTTTACAACAAAAGACTATATCAGTTTATACATACATCAATCAGAGTCAATATACAACTCAATACAACAATGGACAATTATATAAACTTGTCCTCATACAGAATACACAGCGGAATAAAATAAACAAGTACGGAAGTAGGTCTCGCCATCCAGCTTGCTTCCAAAGATCCAGAATATCCAGAATATCCTGATAACATAACTCTAGGCTGCCCGTGTGGAAAATTATGGGAACCCAGAGTTTAGAAGGGAACAATAAACTCCGAGTCAGTCATGGTGACTGGTGTGAGGTCGTAAAACAGTTATTTTCACAAAGAAGATAAAATTAGTTCGCAATGCTTTTGGAAAATGAAACTACCATAAGACCTCCCGCCACACACACAATGCAAACGCAGAATTGGAGGAGATTTCTTCTTGTGATAGTCAAAGATGCTTACTACGCCAATCATTGGATTATTATTATTAATGTCTACTGTAGAAAACATTTCGAAAGTATAATATTAATCTTAGCCAGCATACGACCAGTATCGTATGCCTACTATAGCTACCATCTAAACAGTGGTGACCACCATAAGTAAATGGCAGGTTCTACAACTAAAACCGTACAAGTTCCATAGTGGGAAATGGATTTCCAACAAATGGTCAGGCTAAGAAACTTCCTTTCCTACTGCCGAATGGGATCGCCTTTGGCTGGACGTCCCGAGAGACAAACTGCTCTCTGCCAAACAAGGCCGGGTTACCCCTGTAACTAGGTAACTCACGAATATGTCATCCCTCGGTCCTTTGGGACCTTTATTCGAGCGCTCGGTAACGAACATCACACATAATAAATAAAGTGTGTCCACATGAGTAAGTATCTGGGCTCCATACCATGATACCACCCCTTTCCAGAAGGAAATGACATACCCTGAAGGGCGCGACCCTCATAACCTTGCCGCAACATTCCTGTTTCGACCATTTCCGGGTTGTGAGGCCCTGACGAAGTCTCGTCCACAAAGCTATGTTTTTTCACAAAGCCACGCTTTGATCACAAATGATCAATAAATGATCATCATCACAGCAACACTCAGCATGCCACATTACCAAATTGTGAATATATCGCCAATAAATTTCAACTACATAACCTCTGAGCTCGTACGTCTCAGAGAAGGGTGTTAAGCTAAGAGAATAAATTCTCTGCCACCAACATAAATGTATTTGAAAGAAATCAGCTTTATATCTCAAAACGTAATGTTAGACACGTAACCATACAAGTCTGTTCCGGGTTCGAACAGAACCGAAGGCACTTCCGAAAGAAGTCCTTGCAAATCCGGATATTCACAATCCTAATAAAACTTCCCATCACAAAGGAAATCTCTATACCGTAGCTAACGGTGCAGAGACAATCGATAGGTCATCCTATCGTTTTGACAAATACCCGGTCTTCATTACCGGTCTTCAATACGATCCATATCGTCGTCTCATTATTCGGAATGGGTTATCTGACACAAAGGTCCTTTCCCGGCTAAACCGAATAATAAGCATTTGTTTTAAAAACAAATTTAAATGCCATTCCAAAGGCAATATTGATAGTCGGTGATTTAACTATCAATAATATTCACAACAATCATCCAATTTAATAATTTTCCCAAATTATTAAATTTCAAATATCTTCCCGATATATGGTTTATACTTCAACCATTTGAAAACAAATTCCAAATCACATTCATCTAAACCACTTAAATAAATTGTAAGGACCCGATTCTTCGACTTTCGAATATCGACATCAATACGTCCACTGTATCAACTGCCGAGCAAACGAATGCCGGAAAACCGAATTCTTAGGGTTCTAAAAGAAAGAAGAGGTAGAAGAAAAGATAGAAGAAAAGGAAAGAAGAACAACAGAACAACATCAGGAATAGAAACAATATCAGAATCTCACATATCGCAGCGGAACAATATATAATAGATAAATGAATAATCTTTAAACAAAAGAATTTTTATCAGTTTATACATACATCGATCAGAGTCAATATACAACTCAATACAACAATGGACAGTTATATAAACTTGTCCTCATACAGAATACACAGCGGAATAAATAAACAAGTACCTATGTACGTTTCGACATCCAGCTTGCTTCCAAAGCTCCAGAATATCCAGAATATCTTGATAACATAACTCTAGGCTGCCCATGTGGAAATTGATGGGCACCCAGAGTTTAGAAGGGAAACAATAAACTCCGAGTCGGTCATGGTGACTGGTGTGAGATCGTAAAACAGTTTATCTTTAAAACAACAACAGGAAAATTTTAAAGTCAATTTCGCAATGCTTTTGGAAAATGAAACTACCATAAGACCTCCCAGCACACACACAATGCAAACGTAGAATTGGAGGAGATTTCTTCTTATGATAGTCAAAGATGCTTACTACGCAAAAAATCAAATCCTTTTTTTTATTAATGCATAGTGTAGAAAACATTTCGAAAGTACAATATAAATCTTAGCCAGCATAGGTACCATTATAGTATGCCTACTATAGCTGCCATATTAGATGGCAGGTTCTACAACTAAAACCGTACAAGGTGCGTATTGGAGTTTGGATTTCCAACAAATGGTCAGGCTAAGGAACTTCCTATTCCACGAAGGAACGCCTCTGGAATGACGTCCCGAGAACCTAACCGGATCTCTGCCAACACAAGGCCGGGTTACCTCTGCAAAAATAGGTAACTACTGACACGCGTATGCCATCCCTCGATCGTAACCGATCTTCCCGAGGATCCCCGATTTCCAACAAACCACATAATAAGCAGTATCAATGTAACGACCCGATATTTTGGACCATTCGCATCCATTATAAGTGTATAGGTAGACACTCATGCCGGAGTTGAATTGCTCAAAATACCGCGTTGTTAATTTAAATTTGGCAAAACTGAACATATACAGTAAATAAATAATCACAGATCACAAACACAGAGTAATAAATGCAGCGGAAATAAAAGAGATAGTAGTTCATGAAGCTACTATATAAATGTATAAGTTACATCAGAGTTAAACCAGATGCAACGGAAGAGTAATACGATACATCAGATACAAATCAGAATACATCACTGGAATCATCGAAAACTGAAAGCAGAATAGATGACTGGATCTTCAAGCAAAGCTCCAACTTCAAAGGTGAGTCTCGAATACTGGTACACTCAGTCTGACCCGAGCGTAAAGCAAAAACACAAGACACTCGAGTCAAGATTAACATTCTTATATCAATAAATCCAACTCAAGTGAAATAGCAATTGAAATACAAGTAACTCAAAGGATGTTTGGAATAACCATCCTTTAAGGATCCGTTAAACTATCTACTATGTAGTAGTGTACGATAAGTAGATAATGTCTATCAGTAATATAAAGATATCAAAATAGTGTTAAGTCATGGCCCATTCCACCCTTAACACATTTTTATTCCCAAAAGCATATACAAGACCGTAGTTTCCCCAAAACCGGAAGTCACCAGAGGGAAATCCATATACTAAAGGTACAAAACAAATTCGTAGTGGTCGCGAATAGGGAATACAAGTATGACAAGGCACATGAGGCAATACCCAAGGTAGTGATACTACCGTTTGCCTGATCCGGACTGGTGAGAACGCAACGCCGCAGCGCCCACAACACCGTGAAACAACACTCCCAAAATTAAGGGTGCACCAATCGACAACAGGTAATGAGTAGTTCGAAGAAGTGTGTTCACTTGAGGTAGCAAATCCTCCATTGGCACGGCTCCTGTTTTAGTCATTTCCAATTTGACACAAGTGTCAAGGCTATCCATTATCGTTTTCTTTCTTCAGTCATCACGTACATCATCCAACCACTTCATTCTGGATCATCACTCCGCGTATAGTTATTAAAGTGGTTTTCGGGTTAGATAGAGAGTATATCCATAACCGATTCCGGTCTCTTTAATAACTTTCGTAATTTATTACACCGATTGGTCGTTTAATATATTTCAAAACCAAATCAATTACAATTTCAATTAGAATTCGTAAACCAGTAATTCATTTGTCTTTCCAAATCAATTTCCATAATTTACGTTTCAAAACTTCTAAATTACCATTTCAAAATCTTATAATTCAATTTCAATTTCTATTTAAAACAATTCAAATATTGATTCAAGTTCGTAAATAAGTTCATTCCGAAATTATTTAAATTAATTTGATTTAACATTTAAATCAATTTAAATTCATTTATCGATTTCATTCAATATTCATTAAGTAAATTTGCCATTCAAAATAATTTCTATTAAATTTCCAATTCATTAACTCCATTATTTAAATTCAACTTCCTTATTTCAAAACTTACAATTTGAATTAAATTAAATTCATCAAATCAAATTCTTTAAATTACAAGTCTTAAATTAATTTCAATAATCACATTTTATTTCTTGTTAAAGAAATTCAATTTCACTTATTTACTTACTTAAATAATTTTCCAAACTTAATTAATAAAGAAAACTCAATTTCAATTATTTACGAAGTAAATTCACTTATTCAAAAGTTCAATTTCTCTTATTAAAGAATTCAATTCAATTTGATCATTAAATCATTCAATCTTATTTAATTATTAAATAATTCAAAACTTAATTATTAAATAATTTCAAAGTTTAATAATTTAAAATTTAATTATAATTTCAAACTTAATTATTAAATCATTTCAAACTTAATTCAATCATATCTCAAATTAAACAACATTCTTCCATTAATTACATCGTTAATCTTTTGTTTCAGATTATTAAATATTAACATTTTCCTTTCATCAAAAATTCAAATTTCAACCTCATTTCAAAACCATATTCTTTATTCAAATAAAATCTTCGTTTTTTTTTAAATCAAATTATTGACCAATCGGGTTTTATTTAATTTCCTATCCTATGTCAAAGTTCAATTTGGATATTTATCATTTCAACCCGATTCCAATTCAATTCAAAATCAAAGCATAACAAAGGGAACTTGTAGTGTGATAACTGGGATGGTGTCAAAGTAAATAAACAAGCAATAACACAACAATAACAATCCAATAATCAATTCAAATAATCCCGAAATAATCGTATTAATTCGCATTGTTATTTGTACGAATTAATATAATTATTTCTAGAATCTACACTATCATTTCATGTAGATTAAAGATTATTACACTAATTATTCATACGGTTCTTCACTTGTCATTCGATTTCAATTTTAACACTACAACAATTAATCCAATATACGTTCAATGGTTCAAAGTGTAATTATCACTATTTTACATGTCAATTAATTTAACAAATAAAAGGGGTCATATTCAACTAATCAAATTCAACATATATGTCGATTCAAATTTTAATTATCCTACGTCAAATTTACTTGCATAATATTTATCACTTTATACATTTCAATTTAACATCCAATATAAACAACAAACAATCAATCAATTATCAATCAAACAGGATTATCATCGCATAATTAACAAATAATGGTGTCAGATGTCACAGGTGAACTGATACAGGTAGTAGCATACATATAACAGCGTAAATAACTGACAGCAGCATATTTCAATTGTCGTTTCAATTGAAATCAAATTTAATAAATAAAAGAACGTTAATCGTGAGTGAGTGCTCACCTTTCGAGGCTAGAGAGAAGATAGACATCACAACAGGCTATGATTTGAATTGCGAAATTGACCAATCCAAATGACGATTTCCAAAGCAAAGCAAGATGGGCACGAATTCGACGGACAACTGATAAATGGGAAAAACGATGCGAGCTATTCAGAATCAGTTGATAACTGGAAAGAAATATATATATAACAAAAATTAAATTTTGATTTTTAAACTAATTGTATTAGCAAAATCTATATATATTATATATTACACAATCTCTGCTAAATTTTAAACACATATATTAAAATCTAATATATATATATATATATAATATATTTTTGAAATAAATACTTATATAGATAAACAAACATATCACTTTGTATAAACCAACATTATAAAAACCTTAAATTCTAAATCTATATACATCAAAGTCATTTTTAAATTTAAACACGTATTGGAAATTAACATAAAACCCATAGGTTTTACTTAAAAAAAATCACTCATGCATATGCTTATATACTAATATACGGGCTTATATACATATTACATTTAAAATCAGTATTATAAAACCAAAATAACTCACTTTATTAATACACGAACATACTCAGACAGGTCATATTATACAAACTATTATATATGTAAAATATATAACATATATACTATATCTCTCTCTCTTTTTTTTATACATAAAACATTTGGCAACTACAATAATTCAAAATTGTTAAAAATCATAGTGCATCGGGTACTAGTTATATTGCCTGATAACAGTAAATTAGTCATGTTTCAAATATTCTAAAATTTTGAAGATATATTTGCTATGCTAAAGTACGCAAGAAAGGTAAATTTGAAGTTCAACTAGCATACCTCCAAGATACAATTTTCTTTTATGATTTCCTAATGGAAAGGTCGATATTGAGATAAGCAATGCAAGCAACAAAAAAATAAGAAGAATGCTGATACTATCATCAAGGGCTCCGCAAGCATAAATGCTGGGTTGAAGTCGTAATAAACCTGAAAAGGAATACTGTGCTCTGGTACAACATTTTTCTTTTTTATTACTACTGCAGGCCTTCCGATAACATCAATACTTACGTCACTAACCTATGTAGCTGCTAGTAATGATAGGTCAGAGCAGCCTTGGTTGTAGAGGAGAGGTGGAAGGTCACGCGAGTGGGTGGAGGAAACAAGGCAGGGAGGTGCGAGCTTCGAAGAGGAAGACGCCGGCCAGAGGTGGAATCGATCTTGGTAGCAGGTTTCGAGGCCGGAGAGGGTGGCGAGCAAGTGGTGGGTTTGCAGTGGGATGTCGTGGGCAAGGGAGGAGGGAGAGGCGGCTCTGGCGGATGGTGACTAGGCGCGGGTTGCTGAATGAAGGGAAGGTGGGTCTCGGCTGAAGGTGGCACTTGGTTGTCGGGCTTCGATGGAGGTGGATGCAGTGGTTGCCTTCGGCTACGGTGATGGGAAACTCGTGCACGGCTGCACGCGGTTAGGCAAAAGGGGCGTGAGTTATAAGTTTGCTAGAGTTGATGGGTTTTGCTTGGTAAAATAGGATGGGTTGCTTCGGGTTAAATACGAAATGAACAGGAGTTTCTTCGGCAGACAAGAGCAGGCAGAGCGTTGGGTAGGCCTGTGGGGATGCTTGGCGGTGGAAGTAAGGGGGTGAGGGAATGGCGGGTAGGCTCGACAAGAAGAAGGAATGATTTGGTGGGTTCGATAGTGATCGGCCATGAAGGGAAAACAACAAAGGAAGATGGGCACAGGAACGCATAGATTATATGTTAAAACTTAGTTCATATTATATTATATTATAAAAGAGGAAGAGCAACGAATGGAAGCAAGTTACGAGAATAAAAGATGATACACGGAAGTGGAACGTAGCATCTAAATGTAAATGGAAACTAGGAAATATAAAAGTCTGCTTGAATTCAAGGCAACAATTAAAGCTGATGACCGTTCAATTTTGGAACGGTGGAATATAATAAGTAAGGAAAATCAAAAGGTTTAAAACCGGTACGAAATCATTTTTGCTGATTTCGCTGCATATCATATCTCGAAACACAGAATTTAATATACCGCAGAGATCAGCACGGTGGGACGATCAAAACGGTATACAAATATTAGTGGTATGATTGAATTATAAAATTCGAATTTTTCTACTGACGGAAAATGCAAGAAAAATGCTGAAAAATAAGATCGACGGAGCCAAAGATGTCCGAATTTGGAAAAATGACAAACTGACATCTTGCTCAGAAGATGCTTTAGAATTTTTCTATGTATAAATATTTAGGTTTCGGAAACATTTTATTCTCATCGCTTTTTAACTGATTAAATTGAAGTGAATTTACGCGCGAAATAAACTTTCATATTTTCGGACGAAAATTTACCAGTTGCTATGTTTAACTAGACGTATTCCAAATATAAAATTTTATTTCAAAATTTTATCGTTTAAAATTTCACAAAATTTCAACTAATTACGTTATTAAAACAGTTGAAATTTACGGGTCGTTACACTCTCCCCCACTCAAAACTTTTCGTCCCCGAAAAGGAACGAGGTAGGAGAATAGAAACAACCAGAAAGAAAAACAGATTTTGAAATACAAAATAACAATTGATTTAACCATATTAATTCAAATTTAAATTAATTGATATTTAATAATTGATTTTATCCATTTGATTCCACTAAAATCAATCTCAACTATTTCTAAATTTATTATCTTATTATCCAATTATGTTTAATTAACAAATTTCTAAAATCATAAATGGTAATAGTCTTTTATTATAATAATATTTTTTCAGAAATTTAAATTCTTCTTTATTCCAAATTATTGTTAAATTTATTCTACTTAATATATCTAATCACATATATTTAATCCATATAAATTAATTTAAACCATAAAAGTTTCGATTTAAATTAATTTACATCTATTAATTTCTTTTAAATTCAAGGTATTTTCATATGTTGATCAAATTTCAATATATTAATTCTTTCCAAACAAATTTATTAATTCTTTCAAAACAAATTTATTTCATTATTAACTGAGTTTACTTATTATCCTATCTAACTCTATTAACATCTTTAAAATCAAAATTTAGTGTATAACATTTAAATTTTATTTATAAATTCAATTTATCTTATATATTATCCAATTACATATTCAACTTCTGAATGATTTAGGTAAGTTGTATTAGAATGCAGTTGAACAATATACAAATAAAAATTTTCCAATTCAATTATTCAAGTTTAAATATTTATTCCAAATTTTGGCTTTATTTATAATTAAAATCATCCTTTAACAAAATTTAAGAATTAGATTTCCGATTAACTTTAAACAATTTAGAGATATATATATTTATATCAAATCAAATTAAATTTTAAAAACAAGATACCTATATATATGTAAATCAAAATATACTGAAGAAATTCAAATCAAAATAATATTTTTCTCAAAACAAAGCCGTAGCAAAGCTACATAATGGTTTCTCCACTTCGAAACTCGAAAATGAATGTCGATGATGCGTCCGTCATCCCCGAAATTATTTTCCAGCGACAAAGAGAAGAGTACTGATTTCAGTATTTAAATTCTTTGAAAACGGTTTCTATTCAAAAATACTATCAATAATATATACTTTAAAATTTTAAAACCAAAGTTTGAAATCACTGGAAACTAAATTCTCAAATTTCTGAATTAAATTCATTTCAAATTCCAAATCAATTTATAAACCATATTTATAAATTCATTTAGAACAATAAATGATAATCAAATATTATCATTTCAAACAACCAATTTAATTAACTTATTAAATTCCATAAAATTTTACTTATATTTTTACAATATAATCAAACAAATTTGAAAACAATATTGTGTCAGTTTGCTCTGCTCAAGGGTTTTGGAAATCCTATCGATAGCGTTGATTAGACAAATCGATCGAAAACCCAAATCAACATCAGCAACTCAAACAACACAATATATAAAACATTTTTATATAAATTTTACAAATACACTTCCTCGCTTGACGATACAAGAATGGATTCAAAGCAATGATAGAGATTCAAATTTTGATGGACTCAAATCAAAGAGAATTCTGATTCGAAGATAAATTCGAAAGAAAAGATAAGATGATTCAATAACAGAATCGGGAGATGGTGAGTTTATTTAATTCACGGGCAACCTTAACCGGGTCGTCCGTAACTTCAAGAATTAGACCGATGCAGAGTTTTGAGGTAAATCGACATTCGATCTCAAGAAATAGAATTCAGGTATAGCAGGAGATAGATAGCATCGTAAACCGAGGATACAGAAATCTCCGGTAAATCAATGCCTATTGTAAAGGAGTTTTGCTCCTTTACGAATCATTCGAAGATTGGCGAGACCGCCGATCTATTATAGATATTATTCAAAATGGAGTTATGGGGTGCTCCAGAATTGAAAGAAGACGAATAGTGAAGGACACGAATGAATTTCGAAATCGAGGGGAACGTTCCAAAATTCAAAGGAATTGAGTCAAGGGAAGAGATTGAAACTCGAATGAGAGTGATTCTGTAAATACATTTACCCTATATGTTAAGTTTTGCCTAGAGCTAACCTAGCTCTGATACCAACTGTAACGACCCGATATTTTGGACCATTCGCATCCATTATAAGTGTATAGGTAGACACTCATGCCGGAGTTGAATTGCTCAAAATACCGCGTTGTTAATTTAAATTTGGCAAAACTGAACATATACAGTAAATAAATAATCACAGATCACAGACACAGAGTAATAAATGCAGCGGAAATAAAAGAGATAGTAGTTCATGAAGCTACTATATAAATGTATAAGTTACATCAGAGTTAAACCAGATACAACGGAAGAGTAATACGATACATCAGATACAAATCAGAATACATCACTGGAATCATCGAAAACTGAAAGCAGAATAGATGGCTGGATCTTCAAGCAAAGCTCCAACTTCAAAGGTGAGTCTCGAATACTGGTACACTCAGTCTGACCCGAGCGTAAAGCAAAAACACAAGACACTCGAGTCAAGATTAACATTCTTATATCAATAAATCCAACTCAAGTGAAATAGCAATTGAAATACAAGTAACTCAAAGGATGTTTGGAATAACCATCCTTTAAAGATCCGTTAAACTATCTACTATGTAGTAGTGTACGATAAGTAGATAATGTCTATCAGTAATATAAAGATATCAAAATAGTGTTAAGTCATGGCCCATTCCACCCTTAACACATTTTTATTCCCAAAAGCATATACAAGACCGTAGTTTCCCCAAAACCGGAAGTCACCAGAGGGCAATCCATATACTAAAGGTACAAAACAAATTCGTAGTGGTCGCGAATAGGGAATACAAGTATGACAAGGCACATGAGGCAATACCCAAGGTAGTGATACTACCGTTTGCCTGATCCGGACTGGTGAGAACGCAACGCCGCAGCTCCCGCAACACCGTGAAACAACACTCCCAAAATCAAGGGTAAACCAATCGACAACAAGTAATGAGTAGTTCGAAGAAGTGTGTTCACTTGAGGTAGCAAATCCTCCATTGGCCCAGCACGGCTCCTGTTTTAGTCATTTCCAATTTGACACAAGTGTCAAGGCTATCCATTATCGTTCTCTTTCTTCAGTCATCACGTACATCATCCAACCACTTCATTCTGGATCATCACTCCGCGTATAGTTATTAAAGTGGTTTTCGGGTTAGATAGAGAGTATATCCATAACCGATTCTGGTCTCTTTAATAACTTTCGTAATTTATTACACCGATTGGTCATTTAATATATTTCAAAACCAAATCAATTACAATTTCAATTAGAATTCGTAAACCAGTAATTCATTTGTCTTTCCAAATCAATTTCCATAATTTACGTTTCAAAACTTCTAAATTACCATTTCAAAATCTTATAATTCAATTTCAATTTCTATTTAAAACAATTCAAATATTGATTCAAGTTCGTAAATAAGTTCATTCCGAAATTATTTAAATTAATTTGATTTAACATTTAAATCAATTTAAATTCATTTATCGATTTCATTCAATATTCATTAAGTAAATTTGCCATTCAAAATAATTTCTATTAAATTTCCAATTCATTAACTCCATTATTTAAATTCAACTTCCTTATTTCAAAACTTACAATTTGAATTAAATTAAATTCATCAAATCAAATTCTTTAAATTACAAGTCTTACATTAATTTCAATAATCACATTTTATTTCTTGTTAAAGAAATTCAATTTCACTTATTTACTTACTTAAATAATTTTCCAAACTTAATTAATAAAGAAAACTCAATTTCAATTATTTACGAAGTAAATTCACTTATTCAAAAGTTCAATTTCTCTTATTAAAGAATTCAATTCAATTTGATCATTAAATCATTCAATCTTATTTAATTATTAAATAATTCAAAACTTAATTATTAAATAATTTCAAAGTTTAATAATTTAAAATTTAATTATAATTTCAAACTTAATTATTAAATCATTTCAAACTTAATTCAATCATTTCTCAAATTAAACAACATTCTTTCATTAATTACATCGTTAATCTTTTGTTTCAGATTATTAAATATTAACATTTTCCTTTCATCAAAAATTCAAATTTCAACCTCATTTCAAAACCATATTCTTTATTCAAATAAAATCTTTGTTTTATTTTTAAATCAAATTATTGACCAATCGGGTTTTATTTAATTTCCTATCCTAGGTCAAAGTTCAATTTGGATATTTATCATTTCAACCCGATTCCAATTCAATTCAAAATCAAAGCATAACAAAGGGAACTTGTAGTGTGATAACTGGGATGGTGTCAAAGTAAATAAACAAGCAATAACACAACAATAACAATCCAATAATCAATTCAAATAATCCCGAAATAATCGTATTAATTCGCATTGTTATTTGTACGAATTAATATAATTATTTCTAGAATCTACACTATCATTTCATGTAGATTAAAGATTATTACACTAATTATTCATACGGTTCTTCACTTGTCATTCGATTTCAATTTTAACACTACAACAATTAATCCAATATACGTTCAATGGTTCAAAGTGTAATTATCACTATTTTACATGTCAATTAATTTAACAAATAAAAGGGGTCATATTCAACTAATCAAATTCAACATATATGTCGATTCAAATTTTAATTATCCTACGTCAAATTTACTTGCATAATATTTATCACTTTATACATTTCAATTTAACATCCAATATAAACAACAAACAATCAATCAATTATCAATCAAACAGGATTATCATCGCATAATTAACAAATAATGGTGTCAGATGTCACAGGTGAACTGATACAGGTAGTAGCATACATATAACAGCGTAAATAACTGACAGCAGCATATTTCAATTGTCGTTTCAATTGAAATCAAATTTAATAAATAAAAGAACGTTAATCGTGAGTGAGTGCTCACCTTTCGAGGCTAGAGAGAAGATAGACATCACAACAGGATATGATTTGAATTGCGAAATTGACCAATCCAAATGACGATTTCCAAAGCAAAGCAAGATGGGCACGAATTCGACGAACAACTGATAAATGGGAAAAACGATGAGAGCTATTCAGAATCAGTTGATAACTAGAAAGAAATATATATATAACAAAAATTAAATTTTGATTTTTAAACTAATTGTATTAGCAAAATCTATATATATTATATATTACACAATCTCTGCTAAATTTTAAACACATATATTAAAATCTAATATATATATATATAATATATTTTTGAAATAAATACTTATATAGATAAACAAACATATCACTTTGTATAAACCAACATTATAAAAACCTTAAATTCTAAATCTATATACATCAAAGCCATTTTTAAATTTAAACACGTATTGGAAATTAACATAAAACCCATAAGTTTACTTAAAAAAATCACTCATGCATATGCTTATATACTAATATACGGGCTTATATACATATTACATTTAAAATCAGTATTATAAAACCAAAATAACTCACTTTATTAATACACGAACATACTCAGACAGGTCATATTATACAAACTATTATATATGTAAAATATATAACATATATACTATATCTCTCTCTTTTTTTTATACATAAAACATTTGGCAACTACAATAATTCAAAATTGTTAAAAATCATAGTGCATCGGGTACTAGTTATATTGCCTGATAACAGTAAATTTGTCATGTTTCAAATATTCTAAAATTCTGAAGATATATTTGCTATGCTAAAGTACGCAAGAAAGGTAAATTTGAAGTTCAACTGGCATACCTCCAAGATACAATTTTCTTTTATGATTTCCTAATGGAAAGGTCGATATTGAGATAAGCAATGCAAGCAACAAAAAAATAAGAAGAATGCTGATACTAGCATCAAGGGCTCCGCAAGCATAAATGCTGGGTTGAAGTCGTAATAAACCTGAAAAGGAATACTGTGCTCTGGTACAACATTTTTCTTTTTGATTACTACTGTAGGCCTTCCGATAACATCAATACTTACGTCACTAACCTATGTAGCTGCTAGTGATGATAGGTCAGAGCAGCCTTGGTTGTAGAGGAGAGGTGGAAGGTCACGCGAGTGGGTGGAGGAAACAAGGCAGGGAGGTGCGAGCTTCGAAGAGGAAGTCGCCGGCCAGAGGTGGAATCGATCTTGGTAGCAGGTTTCGAGGCCGGAGAGGGTGGCGAGCAAGTGGTGGGTTTGCAGTGGGATGTCGTGGGCAAGGAAGGAGGGAGAGGCGGCTCTGGCGGATGGTGACTAAGCGCGGGTTGCTGAATGAAGGGAAGGTGGGTCTCGGCTGAGGGTGGCACTTGGTTGTCGGGCTTCGATGGAGGTGGATGCAGTGGTTGCCTTCGGCTACGGTGATGCGAAACTCGTGCACGGCTGCACGCGGTTAGGCAAAAGGGGCGTGAGTTATATGTTTGCTAGAGTTGATGGGTTTTGCTTGGTAAAATAGGATGGGTTGCTTCGGGTTAAATACGAAATGAACAGGAGTTTCTTCGGCAGACAAGAGCAGGTAGAGCATTGGGTAGGCCTGTGGGGATGCTTGGCGGTGGAAGTAAGGGGATGAGGGAATGGCGGGTAGGCTCGACAAGAAGAAGGAAAGATTTGGTGGGTTCGAAAGTGATCGGCCATGAAGGGAAAACAACAAAGGAAGATGGGCACAGGAACGCATAGATTATATGTAAAAACTTAGTTCATATTATATTATATTATAAAAGAGGAAGAGCAACGAATGGAAGCAAGTTACGAGAATAAAAGATGATACACGGAAGTGGAACGTACCATCTAAATGTAAATGGAAACTAGGAAATATAAAAGTCTGCTTGAATTCAAGGCAACAATTAAAGCTGATGACCGTTCAATTTTGGAACGGTGGAATATAATAATTAAGGAAAATCAAAAGGTTTAAAACCGGTACGAAATCATTTTTGCTGATTTCGCTGCATATCATATCTCGAAACACTGAATTTAATATACAACAGAGATCAGCACGGTGGGACGATCAAAATGGCATACAAATATCAGTGGTATGATTGAATTATAAAATTTGAATTTTTCTACTGACGGAAAATGCAAGAAAAACGCTGAAAAATAAGATCGACGGAGCCAACGATGTCCGAATTTGGAAAAATGACAAACTGACATCTTTCTCAAAAGATGTTTTAGAATTTTTCTATGTAAAAATATTTAGGTTTCGAAAACATTTTATTCTCATCGCTTTTTAACTGATTAAATTGAAGTGAATTTACGCGCGAAATAAACTTTCATATTTTCGGACGAAAATTTACCAGTTGCTATGTTTAACTAGACGTATTCCAAATATAAATTTTATTTCAAAATTTTATCGTTTAAAATTTCAGAAAATTTCAACTAATTACGTTATTAAAACAGTTGAAATTTACGGGTCGTTACAATCAACATAGGTTAAGTATCTGGGCTCCATACCATGATACCACCTCTATCCAGAAGGAATGACATACACTAAGGGGCGCTACTCCCTAGAGCCTTGCCGCATCCTTACTGTTTTGACCATTTCCGGGGTGTGAGGATCGACGAAGTCTCGTCCACAAAGCTACGCTTTGTCACAAAGCCATGCTTCGGGTCAAACAAATGATCAAAGAAATGATCACAAAGATAAATGATCAAACAAACGATCATATCATAAATGATCAAACAATGATCATTTCACAGCAACACTCAGTATGCCACGTTACCAAATTGGGAGTATATTGCTGATAAATTTCTACTACATAACCTCTGAGCTCGTACGTCTCAGAGAAGGGTGTTAAGCTAAGAGAATAAATTCTCCGCCACCAACAGAAATGTATTTGAAAGAAATCAGCTTTATATCTCAATTTGTAACGTCAGACATACAATCCATACAAGTCTGTTCCGGGATCGAACAGAACCGAAAGCACTTCTCACGAAGCCCTTGCACATCCGGATAAATTTCTAATCACGTCCAGACTTCTCGTCACTAAGGGTGATAAAACCTCTAAATCGGAGATCAACCGATGTAGAGTAACTCGACGGTAATCCTTCCGTTTTCAAAAATATCCGGTCTTCAACACCGGTCATCAAATGCAATTCATAACGACGTATCACATATTCGGAATGGGTTATACGACCCCATGGTCCTTTCCCGGCTAACCCGAATAGTGAGCGATTATTCAAAAATAAGTGTGGCATTCAAATTCATCCAATTCACAACAAATACCCATTCAAGGTAATTATTGATAGTCGGTTATTTAACTATCAATAAAGATGCGCAACATCATCAGATTCCAAATAATCTTCCAAATTATTTATTTTCCAAAATATCTTCATTAGATATAAAATTTCCACACTTCAAAAATAAATCAACGTTTATTTTTTTCTAAACAATTTCCATTTCCTTTATAAATTCCATAGTGAATTTATATTTTCAAATATCTACTGATATACGATTTTCAATCGATTTCAAACAATTTCGATTTATCTTTAAGAAGATAAAATCTCAAAACGTTTCATTTCATATTGGAAAAGCATTCGCATACTTATTTAATAATAAGTAATTCACAAATCTATTTATTTTCAACATTTGAAAATATTCGATATACTTAAATCAAAATTAAGTATAAATTTCATTCTTTAAGGAAATCATTTACTTTGACAACATATATTTGAGTCAAAACGAATGCTACATAAAACATCGTTATGACGACTCAAAATCACTAGTATAGGGATTCGGATCTAGATAGATATATAAATCCCAATACTACATAAAAACATTTCCTTTTGGAAATCATTTACTATAACAACACTGTTATAGTCCACCATTTCCTTATTTTTCGAAAACGTCTATTTCAACAATAAAATGTTGAAATCTATGGTTTCGATATTTCCCACATTTTAAAAACATCTTTAAAATGTTTACTTCATTTTTAATGTCACTTCTTCAAAAATGAATCCATTTTATTCAATAAAATATTCACTGTCCAAAATCGTGAATATAATTCACTTAACCCAATTTCAATCATTTCTACACATTTTATTTCAATAAAAATTCGCTATCCAAAAACGCGAATATATCTTCTTTGATAATCTTCTATATTTAATTTATCAAATTCAATTGATTTTGAATTTATAAAACAACGTTTATAATTTCTATTTATAAAAACTTCAATTTATAAATCTTCTTTATTTACCAATTCAATTCACAATTCAATTTTTATACCACAATCCATATTATAAGTTAAATACTTATAATTTCATTTATTTACAAAGATCATTCTTTTAAAACTTTACAAACTAGAAATTCTATCCTTTTATAAACCCATTTTAACATCATTTCCAAATACTACATCAATTACAGATTGATTTCCAAAATTTTATCATTTCTAAAAAATTTCCTTATTCTTTCCAATTTATTCAATATTCTACTTTTTAAAAAGAATTCTTCAATTTGAAATCATTTTTACATTGATTTCCCAAGTTATTTCAATTCATAAATTTAATTTCTAATTGGACTTCCAACTTATTTCATTTTAAATAAATTCCTTTTAAAGAGAATAAATCTCTTTATCTTTTTCAAACTATTTAGAAATCCAAATTTAAATTAAATTCTTCAATTTATAATCACTATTTTACGAATCCATTTATTTAACATTTTCACCTTATTCTGGAAATAAATTCGATAAGATTTTAAAATCAACTTTTTATGTTTTAAAATTCTTCTTTCTTCAAATTTATTCGATTTCTAAAATTAATTCACTTAAAAATTTCTACTTCAATTTCAAAAATTCAATTTCGTTTATTTTTGGAATCCAATGATATCAAACATCCATTCAGCTAAATCTATAGCTTTCAAACAATTTCCAGACATCAATATGATCAATAACATCAATATAATCATTCACAGATTCATATCACAGTATAAATAAATTCAATCAATATGAGGGGTCCAGTTGGATCCCTCCAACCTGTTTCCCTGCATCCAAAGACGTTAGCACAATACCAATTCCACTTCGAGGTGGAATATCGCGGTATATGGGTTTTATAAAAATCATCCGCTTACTAACGGTGCAATAGGGTCTCATCCGCTATACGAGGCGGGAATCAATCAATCCAATATATACATATGCCAATATGTATATATTGCTATATATATAGATATATCCTACTATATCTAATATCACATCCAAACAGTCAATCAATCAAATCAATAACTGCAATATCAATTTCATTTGAGTGAGAAAAATCTCACCTTTAGCTTTTTATTTTGCAATCCGTTTCCAATCCAGTTTGTTTCCTTTGTAGTTTTGACCTTGTATAAATATTTATACAATTCATTAATATTCGAATAAAATCGAACTATTAAATTCCACTTGATAATTTAATTAACTTGTGATTTATTTTGACTAACAAATTCTTTTTAACAATTTGATTTAACAAAAATTAACTTCAAAACTAATCTTCCTTTAAATAAATATTTCACCTAATAAATTGAGTTTCTAACAAATTTCCTTTTACACATTAATCCACTACTTTTAATATTAACTAATTCCTTTTAATTTTTTTTTAAACAGATTATTCTTAACAAATTTATCTAATTAAATTTAAATCTCAACCAAATTTTTACTTAAAAACTGCATACATATAAATTTTAATTAAAACAATTGTAAATAATTCCCTTTTTATTTTATCTTTTTCTGCTTAAAATTTATATCTCAACAAAAATTTATTACACTTCAAAATTAAATTGTAAACTAAGGATACCTTACTATTATTGTCGAACACGAACAACCCAAAATGTCGATCACCTCACCCAACAGTTGAACCCCTGTTCGCCGACCATCACCAGTTCGCACTGCCTCACTTGACCGCCATCGACGTCGAAGACCACGACATCGCGACCCCATCGATCATGCCGCTTTGCCCAAAATCGCGACTGAACACCATCGCGGCATCGACTTCGAGCTTACGCGCCTGAAATTTCTCGAACCCTCCTCGTCCTTACGCTGCCAGGTAGGCGCCTTGAAACGCACGACTTCCCTCGACTTCGATCGAGATCGCCACGAGTGTTCCCCCCATTTTCGTTTGACACCATTGTTTGCTGAGTGGCTTCGTTCAAATTTTAAAATGGGGAAAGAGATTTGGGTTTCGTTCGTTCGTTTGTTTATTTTTTTATTTTCGAACTGAGAAATTAGAAGGGCGATTGTTTGAATAGAATGAGGGCTCGGCTATTTTCCTTTGATTTCGATCTGTTAATACTGAAAAGAGGGGAATGGAAACAGTTTTTACTTCGAAATTGAAGAGGGAAAAGAACGCGGCCATGATGATTTTTCTTGTTAGATTTAGAACTGAGGAGGGAGAGACGTATTTGAAAACGAAAGAGGATGGTTGACACGATGGGTTGCACGATCTCGTACCCGTGATTGTAGGCGTGAGGTAAGGGAAGAAAACGTGTGATATTAATTAATATAAATATAAATTTTAAATTGAATTTCATTTTATTTCAACGTGTTTGCATATCGTACGGTCACGGCAACTCCGATTGCTACGAAAATTGAAATCCGGTAATAATTCAATATTACGGACCCAATGGAACTGGTTTCGTCGAATTCCGAGACTGTGCCTCGGACGGCTATTTTTAAATATCGATTCGAACGATATAATTTCAAAACTGAACAAATCATTTTCAAATTCGTTTCTGAAGCTTCGATTATCTTCAGAAATATCAATATGAATTTTAAAAGCTTTTGAAATATTTTTCTTCGGCTTAAAATTAAAGATTCAAATTTTTATTCGACTATCAATAGATTAAATTTTTATAATTTAATCGCCAATATCAAAGTTATATTGGGGATTCAAATTAAATTACCGTTCAAATATTTAAAATTAATTAAATATTTTTAATTTAATTCGTTCAAAATTCTGGGTCGTTACAAACTTCCCTCTTTAAAAGAATTTCGTCCCGAAATTACAAGTTAGGAAAAAATGGTCCTTAACTCGTCTACTATTTTTCACAATCTAAATAGTTTTATCAATTTTATTAAAACAAATCTTTCTATTAAAGATTTGTTATCAATTCAACTAACTTTCCAAACACTTTCATAGTTTTCAAACAACATTGTTTTACTTCAAAATTCAAATTTAAATTCAAATTTCAAATTTAAACTTTCAAAATTTCTCAAAAATTTTCTAACACTCGAGATTTTCGAAAAATTTCGCCAGCGTCTCCTTTGCGCGGCTAACACGGCACGACTACAAAACGTCCCTACGGACTCTCAGATTTCAAAAAGAAAAGAAAACGCCAAGCGGCTAGACAAGAAATCATCAAATCTCATATTGAAATTCAAATACTTACCTTTTGTCGAGCAATTCAAATTCATCTTCAAAATCAAAATTTTCAATTCCTTTATACCTGTATTCCTACTAGCAGTAATATCTAGTTACAACATTTAAGTCATTTTGCACATTCCATTACAAAATTTCGATACTTGCTTCTTATACATTTTTACTTCACTATTGAAGTTACATATTCATTATCATTCAATTTTTACATTTCACATTCATTTGAATTCAATTCACAATTTCTATTCAATTTGGATTCTATTTATCTTTCGAATATTGAATTAATCAATTTTCTTTAGTTCACTTCAAACTAATCTCAAAACTTCATTTTATTTCACACAATTCAAATTTGTTTTCAATATTCAGTTTTAATTCCAGTTTTGTTCTTTTATTCATTCCCAAAATTTATTTTCAATTCACTATTTTGGTTTATAACCACTCATATTTAAACTGGAGTTCCAATTCCATATGAATTTTAATTCATCTTTCATTCATAATTATTCAATTCAATTCTATTGCTTACAAATTCGAAATGGATTTCAACTTTCAATCTCACTTTCATATAATTGATTCACTTGTACTTACACTAATTTAACTCCATCCTTTAAGTTAAATTTATTCTATCAAAATTCAATTTGTATAAGTTATTAATTTAATAATATTTCATAAATATTTTTAATAGGATTCCAGAGTCTTTTCAACTTTTCCAAAATCATTTTTTGAAAACAATTCAAAATATCCTTTGAATTTCCAAAACAAAACCAAAATTTTCCAAACAACTTCCATTTAAAACAATTTGGTAGCAATTCCTCTTCTGGAAACCCGAAAATGAACACCGGTGATGCTGCAGTCATTACCGAAGTTATTTTCCAGCGACCGAAAAAGAGTTTAGCTTTTCATTCCTTCAAAACATTCTTCCAAAATCCTTTGAAAATCATTTTCAAACCAAAAAGAAATTAAACTTTCCAAATCTCCAAAATTTTCAAATTCTTTTCAAAACATTTCCAAAAACTTCTTTGGAATTTTATTTCCAATTATAAGTCACATTTATAATTTATATTCTCCAATTCTATATGGATTTTATTTCTTAACTTTGGAGTTATGATTTCAATTTCTTATCCAATTTCATATAATAATGATAGCATTTCAATATTATCACTTTCCTAACAAACAAACATCCATATACTATAATAATTCATAGAAAATCATTTCTTTTCTATACAAAAATAGTTTTGGGCAAAATTATCTCATTCACCCTATTTAAAATAATACTGTGTCGGTTTATCTTGTTTAAGAGTTTAGAAACTCCTATCAACACAGATAGCTAGACTGCACCGACTAGAATCTATAAACAATCAACCGATAAGTCAACACAATACAAAACAATTTCATATTCACTAATAAATACGCGCTCATATCTATTAGTACACTCACACTCATTCTAGAGTACTACTGACTCTATCTCTAATGAGTAACACCCAACAGAGCAGGGTTGTCGCTTAACCATATGCTCTGATACCACGTTGTAAGGACCCGATTCTTCGACTTCCGAATATCGACATCAATACGTCCACTGTATCAACTGCCGAGTAAACGAATGCCGAAAAACTGAATTCTTAGGGTTCTAAAATAAAGAAGAGGTAGAAGAAAAGATAGAAGAAAAAGAAAGAAGAACAACAGAACAACATCAGGAACAGAAACAATATCAGAATCTCACATATCGCAGCGGAACAATATATAATAGATAAATGAATAATCTTTAAACAAAAGAATTTTTATCAGTTTATACATACATCGATCAGAGTCAATATACAACTCAATACAACAATGGACAGTTATATAAACTTGTCCTCATACAGAATACACAGCGGAATAAATAAACAAGTACGTATGTACGTTTTGCCATCCAACTTGCTTCCAAAGCTCCAGAATATCCAGAATATCCTGATAACATAACTCTAGGCTGCCCGTGTGGAAATTGGTGGGCACCCAGAGTTTAGAAGGGAAACAATAAACTCCGAGTCGGTCATGGTGACTGGTGTGAGATCGTAAAACAGTTTATCTTTAAAACAACAAAAGGAAAATTTTAAAGTCAATTTCGCAATGCTTTTGGAAAATGAAACTACCATAAGACCTCCCACCACACACACAATGCAAACGCAGAATTGGAGGAGATTTCTTCTTATGATAGTCAAAGATGCTTACTACGCAAAAAATCAAATCCTTTTTTTTATTATTAGTGCATAGTGTAGAAAACATTTCAAAAGTACAATATAAATCTTAGCCAGCATAGGTACCATTATAGTATGCCTACTATAGCTGCCATATTAGATGGCAGGTTCTACAACTAAAACCGTACAAGGTGCGTATTGGAGTTTGGATTTCCAACAAATGGTTAGGCTAAGGAACTTCCTAATCCACGAAGGAACGCCTCTGGAATGACGTCCCGAGAACCTAACCGGATATCTACCAACACAAGGCCGGGTTACCTCTGCAAAAATAGGTAACTACTGACACGCGTATGCCATCCCCCGATCGTAACCGATCTTCCCGAGGATCCCCAATTTCCAACAAACCACATAATAAGCAGTATCAACATAGGTTAAGTATCTGGGCTCCATACCATGATACCACCTCTATCCAGAAGGAATGACATACACTAAGGGGCGCTACTCCCTAGAACCTTGCCGCATCTGTGATATCCCGGGATTTCAGGGAATTTAAAATGTGATAATCTTGTAAATTAATTATTTAAAATTGGTAAAATTGTTATTTTCAAACAAATTAATAATGAGTTGTTTTTAAATATAGTTATAAATAGATTCTTAAATGGAATAATTAGTTAAAGGTTTAAATTGTGTTATTTAGAAATATATTTATTAATTAGGAAAATTTAATATAAAAGCTTTTAAATCCTTTTAAAAATAATGTAAAATTTAATAATGACAAGTGTTAACATATTAAACTATCTAAGCACATGTGTTAACATAATAAACAAGGGTAGAGACAAGTGTCATTTCTTTTATTTTTATTTTCTCTAATTTTAATAAATCTTAATTTACATGTATATAAACAAACATCTAACTCCTTCATTCTTTTTTCTATCTTCATTACTAAAACAAAGAAACAACCTGTAAAAACCATTTTCAAACAAATCTCAGATCAAAACAAATACAACCAGAGAAAATTCAAAACCCTGTAAACATTCCTCAAAACAAATTCTCAAACTCAAATGCAAGCATGTCATCTTCTCTTAAGTCTGTAGTCTAAAATCTCTGTAACCATTATGTTCAAAGCCTGAAATTCACTTCTCAAACCAAATTGCAAACCTGTAATTCATCTCCTCATCTCAAATCAAAATCAAAAGGCCTGTTTCTGTTTCAAACCTACAAACTCATTTTCAAAAGCAAGCAACCTGGAATCAAGTCTCGAACATCTCAGTTTCAAAGTTAAGTCATCTCTACAACATGCTTCCAGTTTCAAAGCATTTCAGAGATCAAAAGCAAATTCTTTCCAGTTCAAATCAAAGCATTCAAGTTTTCAAATTGTCAAGAGATTCAGTTTTCAAGTCTCTGCACTTCATTAAAAGGTGAGTAAACCTTTAAACTTAAAAACATCAAATATTTATTGCATGTGGATAAATGTACTGATGATTGCTTTGCATGTCTGTGATTATGAAAGTCTTGTATATTTTTTTTTAGGTGTTAATATCTGTTGATTTAAACATCTTATTATAAATCAAATCCTCTGCCTTTAAACTGAGAACATAGAATTCCCCTTAGATTGATACAGATAAAATATATTGGAATTGACTTGGGAATGTATGTTTGAAATATATATGCATGTTTGTTTTTAGATCTAAATACATGTTGAAACTATGTGTGCCTTTGTTTGAGTGAAGCTCTGTTCATATTTACAGAGTTTGATTTTGACAAAAATTTCAAAATCTTCCTCTCTGGTTCCCTGTTAGCTTAGTTTTTAAATTATTTAAGTTGGTTAAAACAGAGACTAGAAATTTAAAAATAATCTAAATATGTTGGTACACATATTATCTGGAAATCAAGAATTCCAGTGAAACTCCCAAACCATGTTAAATTCAAATATCAGATTTCTTGGATCTATTTTGATATAATGAATCACTGTCCTAAATCATGATTTTTAAAACAGAAATCGTAATTTTTAAAATTCTATCAAGTGAGATATTGGGTTTTGTTTTGAAAATAAATTATAGGTCTTTTCTGATGATCGAAGAATTTTGGTTGGTCGTGGTCATTTCTGGAGTTGGTTGTGAGGTCATTGGTCAAGGCAAAAATAGTAGGTGGCTTTAATCTCCACCGTGGTGGCGGCAGTTCATCAAAGTAGGGTTAAAACCCAAAAAGTGTTCGAATCTGGATATGAGGGAATTATGGTATCTCGGTTTGATCGAGTGACGTTAAATTGGGAGGATAGTAGCTGGGAAGGCTAAGGAAGATGTCATCGGAGTTGCCGTGACTCCAGTGATCGGAGACGAGAGATTCGAAGCGTTTTCTGGTGATGTTTCTGGTTCGTGCTCCACTGAATAGCTCGATTTTGAATCGGGACTTCTGGTGATGGTTTGATGATCGGGGTAGGTTGCTGGAACGATAGTGGGTGTGTGTGAAGGATTGGCGATGGTCGGAAGATCACCGTGGATGGTGCACGGTGCACAGAGGCATGATGTGTGTCAGTGCTATTAGTTTGGGTTTCGTGAGTTTTATTTTTTCTCGAAGTGGGCTCGGGGAAGAAAGGTCTTTGTCTCGGGTTTGATTAGGGATATACGCGAGAGAGTGATTACTGTTAAAAATTTTAACAGTTTAAATCTTTAAAATAAGCAGTTTAAAAATGCTCGGGAGGAACTCGGGAAGGAAGGGTTTTTGCTCGGGTATTTCTTCGGGTTGTTTGGGAGTTAAGTGGAAACCAGTTTTAACAGTTTTTAAAATTTAATTGAAAGTAAGTTTTAAACTGTAATCAAGTTAAATCATTAATTTATAATTAAATTAACAATTAGTTTCAAGTGATTTAGTAACTTGTAATTAAGGATTGTTAATCTATAATTAAAGGTAAGTAATTAATAATGATTTAATTAAGTAAGTTAATCACTAAGGTCAAATGTATTTAATGATAATGTTTTATCTTAAGATTAATTAAGATTTTTAAATGAGTTGAAATTAATTAATTTAATTAAGAAATTAAGATTAATTAATTTATTTAATTAATTATTGATAAGGATTAATTAAATGATTAAAGGTTAATTAAACTAGTAATTAAGAAGTACTTAATAAAGTTTTATTAAGTAATAATAAGTTTTCTTAATTAATAATTAAGAAATAATTTATCTATAATTAAAGTTAATTAAGAATTTATTTAACTGTTATTAAGGATTAATTAATTATCATTTAAAGATTGATTAATAGGTAATTATGGATTAATTAATTTGTAATTAAGGTTAATTAATAAATAAAGTTTTATTAATTGATAATTAAGAAGTAATTAATTAGTTAATTAAGTTTAATTAATTAATTATAAAAGTAATTAAGGATTGATTACTTTGTATTAAAGGATATTGATTGATAATTAAGGTTTATTAATTAATAGTTAAAGAATAATTAATCAAGGATTAATTAATTTAAAAGGGTAATTAAGGATGAATTACTCAGTTATGATTTGGGAAATGAATGTGATTTATTTAAGTTAATTAATTTGTTAATTAATTAAGGATAGCCACTTGGTAATTAATTAAGTATAATTACTTAATAAGATTTGTTAAGTGTAGTTACTTAGTGTAAGTAATTGATAAATGAATTACTGTATGTAATTGGTGTAATTAATCAAAAAGGATTTATAAAAGAAATTAAGGTAATTAAGAGGTAATTAAGAATAGTTAATTACTGTTAATGATTATTTAAGGTTGATTAATGAAATAATTAATTAAAGTATGATTAATTAATGTAATTAATTAAGGAATAATGTAATTAATTAATTCAAGTAATTAATTAAGGATCATTAATTATTGTAATTAAAGTTAATTACTGTGAATGGATAAGAATAATTAATTTGTGAAATTAATTAAAGGATAGTTACTTTATGTAATTAATGGATAATTAATCAAGTGATTAATATTTAAAGGAATAATTAATTAATTAAATGGTTGTAATTAATTAATGGTTGAATAAGCAAGGTTAGGAATTAATTCTTAAGTAATTAATTTAATTTAAGTTGATTAAATTACTTATAATATGGATTAATAAATGATTGCTTATGGATGATTGTTGAGTAGAATGTCTGATTTGGTTGATATCTATTGGATGATATACTATGATATTCTGTGATATGATATTGGATATATCTGTGATAAATGTGTGATATTTATCTATGTTAATACTGTGTGAATTCAAGTATTGAATTGAATTGTTTAAACCTTTAAACAACTTGGCCTTAAAAGATACGTTTTGGATTTCGATGAGACCGGGATCGGGTTTCCGTATACCGGATTTCCAGGTCTGGAGACCCGAATACCACATCAATCCAAATTAACGATAGGTCGTGAATCAAGTGAAGATGAAGATTCAGAGTGCAAGGGTTATTGTCGTTAACTCTGAGGGTGATTCCAAAACGAGTGTAACGAGATAATGCCTTCGGTTTCGTTCGAACCCGGAACGAACTTGTATGGATTGAATGCTTTCAGAACATCGTCAGGTGGACGATGAGCATTCTAAGTGATGTGTTCTTTTCTAAGGTAATCGTGACCTCAAGCCTCACAAACCGGGAATGGCTAAAACAGGGGAGGTGCAGCAAGGTTAGTGGGTAGCACCCAAGTAGGACAAGGTTACCTCTGTCTAGATGTCCCTTTCTATTTTCGACTTAGTGGTGCGGTTGCTGATCCCAACCGTGAGGTATCTTGTGCGGGAATTATCCAGTAAGGGATGTTCTGACCTTGTGTTGCAGGGGATTGGGAGTGATCCTCGGTACGGTGATCTAGGCCACGTACTGTGACGGGCGGTACCCCGGTAGCCCTGCCATTGTATGGAATCCAAACTCCAATAAGTGCCGTACGTATTAGTTGTGCCCAACTATGTTGAAATGTGAGATGTAAGCATTTCAGCTATTTCTGTATTTTACTTGAAAACCCTAGACCCTATTATAATATAACTGGATTTCCTATCAAATGTTTTGGTTAGCGTAAGGTAAAAACTTTTCCATGTTTATGTGTGGGAAGTCTTACGTGATACCTTTGTTTTCAAAAGGTTTTGAAGTTAAACAATTTTAACCCGTTTACTCACACCAGACCCATGTCTGACCCAAGTTGTTTATTTCTGTTTTATAAACTCTTGGGTACTCAAATTTTTACGAGTAGCCAAGGGATTCAGGTTAGCCTTGATGAATTGTGGAGGAGCAATGGAGCAGGAGGCTTCAGCGTTGTAGATATAGATAGTAGTTTCCGCTGTGTTGATCTTGTTTAGATCTTTGTTTGTATTGAGATGTAATAACTAGACAGATGTTTATAACTGTCTAGTATATGATGTAATCTATGTAACTCTGATAAGTGTTGTATATGATACTATGAAATATTTATGTGATATAATATATTTTGTTCGTTTCCGCTGTGAGATTCTTTTGTGTTGTTGTTTCTTCTTTTCTATCCTTTCTTCTTCTATCCCTTTCTTTCTTCATGATGATACGACTTTTTCTGTGGAGAAAAAGCCGGGTCGTCACAGTGGTATCAGAGCATAGGTTGAGCGAATGCCTAAGCTTTTGGTTAAGTGAATATCAGAACACTAGGTTGAGTGAATACCTAGGTTCGGAAGGATTGTTCATTAGAGATAGGATCTGTAGCAACCTATTTGAGTCTGAGTATATATATATATACGAGAGCGCGTATTTGTTAGTTATATAAAATGGTTTTATATTGTGTTAATTGATCGGTTGAGTGGTATATGGATTCTGGTCAATACGAGTAGCTAACGTTATTGATAGGGATCTTTAAACACTTGAACCAGGCCAACGGACACAATATTGTTTTAAAGAGGTAAATGAAATAATTTTACCCAGAAATAATTTCTATAAAAAAAAAGTATCATTTTAAATATATATATCTATTCTACCTATTTGTTGGGTTACCCATATAGGTTTTCCAATATAGGATATAAAGGTAGATAGGGTAGTGGTGTGTGTAACACGACTACCAATGGTTGGAGTTTAAATGTTGAGGTTGGAAGTGTATTTGTCGAGACTGTAGACCCAATACCGTCTCGAGTAAGCTTTGCTGTGGTGAAGGATTTCATCGATCTCCGAAGGAAACTGTAATGGTTCAGAGTTTATCTTTGAAGTGTGGATGAGTAGAGTTGGATCTGTCGATGAGGCAGAAGTGAGTGATGGTACCTTGATACCTCAGGTAATAGTAGCTGTATGATGAGATGCAGTGACTATGGATGTTCCTGAAGATGTTTTCTTTGGAACAAGATTAAGGAAGTGTGAATGCTTCGGTGTTGTGGCTGAGTTCAGCATGAAGTTTCTGCTTTGGTTTGGAGTCCGAGTTTCTCGAAGAGCTTTGGATAAGAGCATCAGTGTCAGCAGTGCAGCTCGGAGTATTCTGTGATGGCAGGAAGTTTTCTGGATGAGCAGTTTTTCTGGAAGTGAAGATCAGAAGTAGCAGAGTGGATCCATTTCTTCGATAAATTGGATAAATAAGTGTAAGCTGTTCTGATTGGTAAAGAGAGAACAGTCTGTTTGGAATTAGGATGGGTTGATCGCAAAAGTGACTTGCGATTGCTGAGTGTTCTCTTGTGTTATCAGAGACTTTCTGGATGTTTTCAGGGAAGTCAGAAGTTTGTCTGCATTTGAGATTGAGTTCTGTATCGACTTGATTTCAGGATTGATACCGGAAGTTCAGCTAGGTAGAAGAATGTCTCCTAGAGAAAGAATTTGGTGAAGCAGCTCAGTATTTCATGGAACTGCTGAGTTGAACCATATTTTCAGAATGTGTTGTCTAGTCTGTGCTCGAGTTCATCGACGGCATTTTTATCTTCTCCAGATCAGAGTTGTATAGCAGAAGCAAGATGGCAGCTATTCTAGAATGGAAGCAACTAGAAGTTGCAGTGTTTTGGGATAAGAGAGTTTCTTCAGGAAATATTTCTGGATTTGAGTTCAGCTTGGCAATGCGTCTGTTTTGTCTTTTCTGGATAGGAGAAGTAAGTTGTAGTCTACTGATAATGGTGGAGTAGAGTTTGTGTTCTAGATTTTGGGTAGATCTTGAAAGGGTCATTTTGTTGGATTGTTTTTGATCCAGTTTGTCTCTAGAAGCATCAGCAAAGGTTGAGCTGATCGAAACGGATGTTGACGGCCCAGGATCATTAGAAGAGTTCTGTGGATAAGAAACAGAGGAATTTGGAATTCGAAGTTGGAGACTTCATTGTTGTTGAAGTTTTCTCTGGTAAAAGGGAGCAATAAGATTGGGTAAGACAGGAAGTTAGCTCCGTTGTATATTAGATTCTTCTTGAGTTTTGTAAGGATCAGTGTTTGACTTCCAGTTTGGATAACTGGAATTCGATGTGTTTCACGTATAGCTGAGGGAGTACGTGTTTGATCTATCTCTGGTTTTGGAACCAGTAGTTCGGGAAGTTTTGGTAGTTGAGTTGATCTTGTCTATGGTCTGATATCTTGTTCAGATTGTAGATATAGATGAGTAGGAGCTCTGTAGCTTAGTAGTGTAGCTAGTTTGGATGCAGTAGAGCGAGTATCCTGGTATCTGTACCTAGGAAACTCGAGGATTTTAGGAAGCTTATCCGGGATCTGTGTCCGGATAGCTAAAATTGTTTGTTTGATTGAATTGTTTGTTTGGATGAAATTGGTTGTTTGTTTGTGTTGGCTGATATGTATGCTAAAATTGTTTGAAAATTTTTGAAATAAAATAAAAACTTTGGATTATCTTTTGTTTTAAATTTCGAGGACGAAATTCTTTTAAGGGGGGAGGAATGTGATATCCCGGGATTTCAGGGAATTTAAAATGTGATAATCTTGTAAATTAATTATTTAAAATTGGTAAAATTGTTATTTTCAAACAAATTAATAATGAGTTGTTTTTAAATATAGTTATAAATAGATTCTTAAATGGAATAATTAGTTAAAGGTTTAAATTGTGTTATTTAGAAATATATTTATTAATTAGGAAAATTTAATATAAAAGCTTTTAAATCCTTTTAAAAATAATGTAAAATTTAATAATGACAAGTGTTAACATATTAAACTATCTAAGCACATGTGTTAACATAATAAACAAGGGTAGAGACAAGTGTCATTTCTTTTATTTTTATTTTCTCTAATTTTAATAAATCTTAATTTACATGTATATAAACAAACATCTAACTCCTTCATTCTTTTTTCTATCTTCATTACTAAAACAAAGAAACAACCTGTAAAAACCATTTTCAAACAAATCTCAGATCAAAACAAATACAACCAGAGAAAATTCAAAACCCTGTAAACATTCCTCAAAACAAATTCTCAAACTCAAATGCAAGCATGTCATCTTCTCTTAAGTCTGTAGTCTAAAATCTCTGTAACCATTATGTTCAAAGCCTGAAATTCACTTCTCAAACCAAATTGCAAACCTGTAATTCATCTCCTCATCTCAAATCAAAATCAAAAGGCCTGTTTCTGTTTCAAACCTACAAACTCATTTTCAAAAGCAAGCAACCTGGAATCAAGTCTCGAACATCTCAGTTTCAAAGTTAAGTCATCTCTACAACATGCTTCCAGTTTCAAAGCATTTCAGAGATCAAAAGCAAATTCTTTCCAGTTCAAATCAAAGCATTCAAGTTTTCAAATTGTCAAGAGATTCAGTTTTCAAGTCTCTGCACTTCATTAAAAGGTGAGTAAACCTTTAAACTTAAAAACATCAAATATTTATTGCATGTGGATAAATGTACTGATGATTGCTTTGCATGTCTGTGATTATGAAAGTCTTGTATATTTTTTTTTAGGTGTTAATATCTGTTGATTTAAACATCT
This sequence comes from Allium fistulosum, assembly GCA_030737815.1. Classification (NCBI taxonomy): domain Eukaryota; kingdom Viridiplantae; phylum Streptophyta; class Magnoliopsida; order Asparagales; family Amaryllidaceae; genus Allium; species Allium fistulosum. The sequence continues at coordinate 533,399,332 of CM060901.1, read as the reverse complement.
TATTATAAATCAAATCCTCTGCCTTTAAACTGAGAACATAGAATTCCCCTTAGATTGATACAGATAAAATATATTGGAATTGACTTGGGAATGTATGTTTGAAATATATATGCATGTTTGTTTTTAGATCTAAATACATGTTGAAACTATGTGTGCCTTTGTTTGAGTGAAGCTCTGTTCATATTTACAGAGTTTGATTTTGACAAAAATTTCAAAATCTTCCTCTCTGGTTCCCTGTTAGCTTAGTTTTTAAATTATTTAAGTTGGTTAAAACAGAGACTAGAAATTTAAAAATAATCTAAATATGTTGGTACACATATTATCTGGAAATCAAGAATTCCAGTGAAACTCCCAAACCATGTTAAATTCAAATATCAGATTTCTTGGATCTATTTTGATATAATGAATCACTGTCCTAAATCATGATTTTTAAAACAGAAATCGTAATTTTTAAAATTCTATCAAGTGAGATATTGGGTTTTGTTTTGAAAATAAATTATAGGTCTTTTCTGATGATCGAAGAATTTTGGTTGGTCGTGGTCATTTCTGGAGTTGGTTGTGAGGTCATTGGTCAAGGCAAAAATAGTAGGTGGCTTTAATCTCCACCGTGGTGGCGGCAGTTCATCAAAGTAGGGTTAAAACCCAAAAAGTGTTCGAATCTGGATATGAGGGAATTATGGTATCTCGGTTTGATCGAGTGACGTTAAATTGGGAGGATAGTAGCTGGGAAGGCTAAGGAAGATGTCATCGGAGTTGCCGTGACTCCAGTGATCGGAGACGAGAGATTCGAAGCGTTTTCTGGTGATGTTTCTGGTTCGTGCTCCACTGAATAGCTCGATTTTGAATCGGGACTTCTGGTGATGGTTTGATGATCGGGGTAGGTTGCTGGAACGATAGTGGGTGTGTGTGAAGGATTGGCGATGGTCGGAAGATCACCGTGGATGGTGCACGGTGCACAGAGGCATGATGTGTGTCAGTGCTATTAGTTTGGGTTTCGTGAGTTTTATTTTTTCTCGAAGTGGGCTCGGGGAAGAAAGGTCTTTGTCTCGGGTTTGATTAGGGATATACGCGAGAGAGTGATTATTGTTAAAAATTTTAACAGTTTAAATCTTTAAAATAAGCAGTTTAAAAATGCTCGGGAGGAACTCGGGAAGGAAGGGTTTTTGCTCGGGTATTTCTTCGGGTTGTTTGGGAGTTAAGTGGAAACCAGTTTTAACAGTTTTTAAAATTTAATTGAAAGTAAGTTTTAAACTGTAATCAAGTTAAATCATTAATTTATAATTAAATTAACAATTAGTTTCAAGTGATTTAGTAACTTGTAATTAAGGATTGTTAATCTATAATTAAAGGTAAGTAATTAATAATGATTTAATTAAGTAAGTTAATCACTAAGGTCAAATGTATTTAATGATAATGTTTTATCTTAAGATTAATTAAGATTTTTAAATGAGTTGAAATTAATTAATTTAATTAAGAAATTAAGATTAATTAATTTATTTAATTAATTATTGATAAGGATTAATTAAATGATTAAAGGTTAATTAAACTAGTAATTAAGAAGTACTTAATAAAGTTTTATTAAGTAATAATAAGTTTTCTTAATTAATAATTAAGAAATAATTTATCTATAATTAAAGTTAATTAAGAATTTATTTAACTGTTATTAAGGATTAATTAATTATCATTTAAAGATTGATTAATAGGTAATTATGGATTAATTAATTTGTAATTAAGGTTAATTAATAAATAAAGTTTTATTAATTGATAATTAAGAAGTAATTAATTAGTTAATTAAGTTTAATTAATTAATTATAAAAGTAATTAAGGATTGATTACTTTGTATTAAAGGATATTGATTGATAATTAAGGTTTATTAATTAATAGTTAAAGAATAATTAATCAAGGATTAATTAATTTAAAAGGGTAATTAAGGATGAATTACTCAGTTATGATTTGGGAAATGAATGTGATTTATTTAAGTTAATTAATTTGTTAATTAATTAAGGATAGCCACTTGGTAATTAATTAAGTATAATTACTTAATAAGATTTGTTAAGTGTAGTTACTTAGTGTAAGTAATTGATAAATGAATTACTGTATGTAATTGGTGTAATTAATCAAAAAGGATTTATAAAAGAAATTAAGGTAATTAAGAGGTAATTAAGAATAGTTAATTACTGTTAATGATTATTTAAGGTTGATTAATGAAATAATTAATTAAAGTATGATTAATTAATGTAATTAATTAAGGAATAATGTAATTAATTAATTCAAGTAATTAATTAAGGATCATTAATTATTGTAATTAAAGTTAATTACTGTGAATGGATAAGAATAATTAATTTGTGAAATTAATTAAAGGATAATTACTTTATGTAATTAATGGATAATTAATCAAGTGATTAATATTTAAAGGAATAATTAATTAATTAAATGGTTGTAATTAATTAATGGTTGAATAAGCAAGGTTAGGAATTAATTCTTAAGTAATTAATTTAATTTAAGTTGATTAAATTAATTATAATATGGATTAATAAATGATTGCTTATGGATGATTGTTGAGTAGAATGTCTGATTTGGTTGATATCTATTGGATGATATACTATGATATTCTGTGATATGATATTGGATATATCTGTGATAAATGTGTGATATTTATCTATGTTAATACTGTGTGAATTCAAGTATTGAATTGAATTGTTTAAACCTTTAAACAACTTGGCCTTAAAAGATACGTTTTGGATTTCGATGAGACCGGGATCGGGTTTCCGTATACCGGATTTCCAGGTCTGGAGACCCGAATACCACATCAATCCAAATTAACGATAGGTCGTGAATCAAGTGAAGATGAAGATTCAGAGTGCAAGGGTTATTGTCGTTAACTCTGAGGGTGATTCCAAAACGAGTGTAACGAGATAATGCCTTCGGTTTCGTTCGAACCCGGAACGAACTTGTATGGATTGAATGCTTTCAGAACATCGTCAGGTGGACGATGAGCATTCTAAGTGATGTGTTCTTTTCTAAGGTAATCGTGACCTCAAGCCTCACAAACCGGGAATGGCTAAAACAGGGGAGGTGCAGCAAGGTTAGTAGGTAGCACCCAAGTAGGACAAGGTTACCTCTGTCTAGATGTCCCTTTCTATTTTCGACTTAGTGGTGCGGTTGCTGATCCCAACCGTGAGGTATCTTGTGCAGGAATTATCCAGTAAGGGATGTTCCGACCTTGTGTTGCAGGGGATTGGGAGTGATCCTCGGTACGGTGATCTAGGCCACGTACTGTGACGGGCGGTACCCCGGTAGCCCTGCCATTGTATGGAATCCAAACTCCAATAAGTGCCGTACGTATTAGTTGTGCCCAACTATGTTGAAATGTGAGATGTAAGCATTTCAGCTATTTCTGTATTTTACTTGAAAACCCTAGACCCTATTATAATATAACTGGATTTCCTATCAAATGTTTTGGTTAGCGTAAGGTAAAAACTTTTCCATGTTTATGTGTGGGAAGTCTTACGTGATACCTTTGTTTTCAAAAGGTTTTGAAGTTAAACAATTTTAACCCGTTTACTCACACCAGACCCATGTCTGACCCAAGTTGTTTATTTCTGTTTTATAAACTCTTGGGTACTCAAATTTTTACGAGTAGCCAAGGGATTCAGGTTAGCCTTGATGAATTGTGGAGGAGCAATGGAGCAGGAGGCTTCATTGTAGATATAGATAGTAGTTTCCGCTGTGTTGATCTTGTTTAGATCTTTGTTTGTATTGAGATGTAATAACTAGACAGATGTTTATAACTGTCTAGTATATGATGTAATCTATGTAACTCTGATAAGTGTTGTATATGATACTATGAAATATTTATGTGATATAATATATTTTGTTCGTTTCCGCTGTGAGATTCTTTTGTGTTGTTGTTTCTTCTTTTCTATCCTTTCTTCTTCTATCCCTTTCTTTCTTCATGATGATACGACTTTTTCTGTGGAGAAAAAGCCGGGTCGTCACAGCATCCTTCCTGTTTTGACCATTTCCGGGGTGTGAGGCTCGACGAAGTCTCGTCCACAAAGCTATGCTTTGTCACAAAGCCATGCTTCAGGTCAAACAAAATGATCAAAGAAATGATCACAAAGATAAATGATCAAACAAACGATCATATCATAAATGATCAAACATTGATCATTTCACAGCAACACTCAGTATGCCACGTTACCAAATTGGGAGTATAATGCTGATAAATTTCAACTACATAACCTCTGAGCTCGTACGTCTCAGAGAAGGGTGTTAAGCTAAGAGAATAAATTCTCCGCCACCAACAGAAATGTATTTGAAAGAAATCAGCTTTATATCTCAATTTGGAACGTCAGACATACAATCCATACAAGTCTGTTCCGGGATCGAACAGAACCGAAGGCACTTCTCACGAAGCCCTTGCACATCCGGATAAATTTCTAATCACGTCCAGACTTCCCGTCACTAAGGGTGATAAAACCTCTAAATCGGAGATCAGCCGATGTAGAGTAACTCGACGGTAATCCTTCCGTTTTCAAAAATATCCGGTCTTCAACACCGGTCATCAAATGCAATTCATAACGACGTATCACATATTCGGAATGGGTTATACGACCCCATGGTCCTTTCCCAGCTAACCCGAATAGTGAGCGATTATTCAAAAATAAGTGTGGCATTCAAATTCATACAATTCACAACAAATACCCATTCAAGGTAATTATTTATAGTCGGTTATTTAACTATCAATAAAGATGCGCAACATCATCAGATTCCAAATAATCTTCCAAATTATTTATTTTCCAAAATATCTTCATTAGATATAAAATTTCCACACTTCAAAAATAAATCAACGTTTATTTTTTTCTAAACAATTTCCATTTCCTTTATAAATTCCATAGTGAATTTATATTTTCAAATATCTACTGATATACGATTTTCAATCGATTTGAAATATTCAATTTCGATTTATCTTTAAGAAGATAAAATCTCAAAACGTTTCATTTCATATTGGAAAAGCATTCGCATACTTATTTAATAATAAGTAATTCACAAATCTATTTATTTTCAACATTTGAAAATATTCGATATACTTAAATCAAAATTAAGTATAAATTTCATTCTTTAAGGAAATCATTTACTTTGACAACATTTATTTGAGTCAAAACGAATGCTACGTAAAACATCGTTACGACGACTAAAAATCACTAGTATAAGGATTCAGATTTAGATAGATATATAAATCCCAATACTACATAAAAACATTTCCTTTTGGAAATCATTTACTATAACAACAGTGTTATAGTCTACCATTTCCTTATTTTTCGAAAACGTCTATTTCAACAATAAAATGTTGAAATCTATGGTTTCGATATTTCCCACATTTTAAAAACATCTTTAAAATGTTTACTTCATTTTTAATGTCACTTCTTCAAAAATGAATCCATATTATTCAATAATATATTCACTGTCCAAAATCATGAATATAATTCACTTAACCCAATTTCAATCATTTCTACACATTTTATTTCAATAAAAATTCGCTATCCAAAAACGCGAATATATCTTCTTTGATAATCTTCTATATTTAATTTATCAAATTCAATTGATTTTGAATTTATAAAACAACGTTTATAAATTCTATTTCTATTTATAAAAACTTCAATTTATAAATCTTCTTTATTTACCAATTCAATTCACAATTCAATTTTTATACCACAATCCATATTATAAGTTAAATACTTATAATTTCATTTATTTACAAAGATCATTCTTTTAAAACTTTACAAACTGGAAATTCTATCCTTTTATAAACCCATTTTAACATCATTTCCAAATACTACATCAATTACAGATTGATTGCCAAAATTTTATCATTTCTAAATAATTTCCTTATTCTTTCCAATTTATTCAATATTCTATTTTTTAAAAAGAATTCTTCAATTTGAAATCATTTTTACATTGATTTCCCAAGTTATTTCAATTCATAAATTTAATTTCTAATTGGACTTCCAACTTATTTCATTTTAAATAAATTTCTTTTAAAGAGAATAAATCTCTTTATCTTTTTCAAACTATTTAGAAATCCAAATTTAAATTAAATTCTTCAATTTATAATCACTATTTTACGAATCCATTTATTTAACATTTTCACCTTATTCTGGAAATAAATTCGATAAGATTTTAAAATCAACTTTTTATGTTTTAAAATTCTTCTTTCTTCAAATTTATTCGATTTCTAAAATTAATTCACTTAAAAATTTCTACTTGAATTTCAAAAATTCAATTTCGTTTATTTTTGGAATCCAATGATATCAAACATCCATTCAGCTAAATCTATAGCTTTCAAACAATTTCCAGACATCAACATGATCAATAACATCAATATAATCATTCACATATTCATATCACAGTATAAATAAATTCAATCAATATGAGGGGTCCAGTTGGATCCCTCCAACCTGTTTCCCTGCATCCAAAGACGTTAGTACAATACCAATTCCACTTCGAGGTGGAATATCGCTGTCACATCCTGAAATTTTCGACTTTCGAAAATTCGACATCGATACTCACTTTATCGACTGCCGAGAAATCGAACGCCGGAAACTCCAATAGTGAGGGTTTTAAGAAAAAGAAAAAGTAGAAGAAGAAGAAAAAGAGAAGAAAGAAAGAAGAACAGAACAACATCAGAACATCAGAACAGAAAACAATATCAGAATCTTACACATCGCAGTGGAACAATATACAATAGATAATTACTAGTCTTTTAAAACAAATAACTATATCAGTTATACATACATCAATCAGAGTCAATATACGACTCAATACAACTCAGTACAACAATGGACAGTTATATAACTTGTCCTCATACAGAATACACAGCGGAATAAATACTATCCGATACAAATACTACGTCTCGCTATCCAGCTTGCTTCCAAAGCTCCAGAATATCCAGAATATCCTGATAACATAACTCTAGGCTGCCCGTGTGGAAATTTGAGGGCACCCAGAGTTTAGAAGGGAACAATAAACTCCGAGTCAGTCATGGTGACTGGTGTGAGATCGTAAAACAGTTATTCTTTAAAATAAACAACAAAATAATTTTAAAGTCAATTCGAAATGCTTTTGGAAAATGAAACTACCATAAGACCTCCCACCACACACACAATGCAAACGCAGAATTGGAGGAGATTTCTTCTTATGATAGTCAAAGATGCTTACTACGCAAAATCAAATCATTTTTGATATTATTATTAGTGCATAGTGTAGAAAACATTTCGAAAGTATAATATTAATCTTAGCCAACATACGACCAGTATCGTATGCCTACTATAGCTACCATCCAAACACTGGGGCGCCACCATAAGTGAATGGCAGGTTCTACAACTAATACCGTACAAGGCTCGTATTGTTTCTTTGGATTTCCAACAAATGGTCAGGCTAAGGAACTTCCTATCCACGATGGGTACGTCCCTGGAATAGACGACCCGAGAACCTAACCGGATCTCTGCCAACACAAGGCCGGGTTACCTCTGCAAAAATAGGTAACTACTGACACGCGTATGCCATCCCCCGATCGTCACCGATCTTCCCGAGGATCCCCGATTTCCAACAAACCACATAGATAAAAATAATGCAGTAACCACAGAGGTTAAGTATCTGGGCACCATACCATGATACCACCTTTATCCAGAAGGAATGACATACACTAAGGGGCGCTACTCCCTAGAACCTTGCTGCATCCTTCCTGTTTTGACTATTTCCGGGGTGTGAGGCTCGACGAAGTCTCGTCCACAAAGCTACGCTTTCTACAAAAAGCCCTGCTTCGGGTCAAACAAAATGATCAACCTATGATCACAAAGATATAAGATCAAACAAATGATCATATCGCAAATGATCCAACACTGATCATTTCACAGCAACACTCAGTATGTCACGTTACCAAATTGGGATATATCGCTGATAAATTTCAACTACATAACCTCTGAGCTCGTACGTCTCAGAGAAGGGTGTTAAGCTAAGAGAATAAATTCTCCGCCACCAACAGAAATGTATTTGAAAGAAATCAGCTTTATATCTCAAATTGTAACGTCAGACACACAATCCATACAAGTCTGTTCCGGGATCGAACAGAACCGAAGGCACTTCTCACGAAGCCCTTGCATTTCCGGATAATTTTCTAATCACGTCCGGACTTCCCGTCACTAAGGGTGATAAAAACTCTAAATCGAAGATCAGTCGATGTAGAGTAACTCGACGGTAATCCTTTCGTTTTCAAAAATATCCGGTCTTCAACACCGGTCTTCGAATGCAATTCATAACGACGTATCACATATTCGGAATGGGTTATACGACCCCATGGTCCTTTCCCGGCTAACCCGAATAGTGAGCGATTATTAAAAAATAAGTGTGGCATTCAAATTCATCCAATTCACAACAAATACCTATCTAGAGGTAATTATTGATAGTCGGTTATTTAACTATCAATAAAGATGCGCAACATCATCAGATTCCAAATAATTTTCCAAATTATTTCATCTTCAAAAATATCTTTACTAGATATAAAATTTCCACACTTTTAAAAATAAATCAACGTTTATTTTTCTAAACAGTTTCCCTTTCCTTTATAAATTCCATATTGAATTTACATTTTTCGAATATCTACTAATATTCGATTTTCAATCGTTTTCAAATATTCATTTTCGATTTATCTTTAAGAAGATAAAATCTCAAAACGTTTCATTTTATTTTGGAAAACATTCCATACTTATTTAATAATAAGTGTTTCACAAATCTTTTATTTTCAACATTTGAAAATATTCGATATACTTAAATCAAAATTAAGTATATATTCATTCTTTAAGGAAATCATTCTTAAAACACATTTATTTGAGTCAAAACGAATGTTACGTAAAACATCGTTACGACGACTCAAAATCACTAGTATAGGGATTCGAAATTAAGATAGGTATATAAATCCCAATACTATATAAAACATTTCCTTTCGGAAATCATTTACTATAACGACAATGTTATAGTCCACCATTTCCTTAAATTTCTCGAAAACGTCTATTTCAACAAGAACTGTTGAAATCTATGCTTTCGATTCATAATACATTTTAAAACATCTTTAAAATGTTTAACTTCATTTTTATATCACTTCTTCAAAAATAAATCCATTTTACTTAACCATATATTCACTGTCCAAAAATCGTGAATATAACTTCTTTAATAACCTTCTATATTTAATTTATCACATTCAATCTATTTCGAATTTATAAACACGTTTACAAATTCTATTTCTCTTTTTTATAACAACTTCGACTCATAAACCTTCTTTTATCAACTTCTATATTTAACTTATCCAAAATAAGCGACTTTGGGTTTATAAACACTTTTATAAGTTTCAATTCTATTTACAAAAACTTCATATCAAATCAATTTCAATATTGATTTCTAAATTTATTTTCAACTTTAAATAAAATTCCCATGCTGATTTCTCAAAGATTCATTTCCAGATATTAAATCAATTACAGATTGATTTCTAATTTTATTTATCACTACTAAAATAAATTCCTTATTTTTCTTTCAAATTATTCAATATCCTGTTTTTTTAAATGGATTCTTCAAATTGAAATCATTTTACATGGATTTCCCAAATCAGTTCAATTTACCGATTTAAATTTCTAATTTGATTTCCAACTTATCTCCTTTTAAATAAATTCCTTTTTAAGAAAATAAATTTCAATCGTTTCTTTCAATCTATTTAAAATCCAAATTTAAATTAAATTCTTCAATTTATAATCACTATTTTACGAAATCCATTTATTTAACATTTTCACTTGATTCTGGAATTTATTCAATAAGGTTATAAAAATTTACTTTTTATACTTTAAAAATTCCTTTCTACTTGAATTTAAAATTCAATTTCGTTTATCTTTGGAATCCAATGATGTCAAAACATCCATTCAGCTAAATTTTAGCTTTCAAACAATTTCCAGATATCAATATGATTAATAGCATCACTATAATCATTCACAGATTCATATCACAATAGAAATAAATTCAATCAATGTGAGGGGTCCAGTTGGATCCCTCCAACCTGTTTCCCTGCATCCAAAGATGTTAGCACAATACCAATTCCGCTCCAGTACGGAATTATCGCGGTATATAGGTTTTTATAAATCCACTTACTAACGGCGCAATAGGGTCTCATCCGCTATACGAGGCGGGAAATCATCAATCCAATATATACATATGCCAATATGTATATATTGCTATATATATAGATATATCCTACTATATCTAATATCACAATCCAAACAGTCAATCAATCAAATCAATAACTGTAAAATCCACTTTTCAATCGAGTGAGAAAAATCTCACCTTAGCTTTTATATTTGCAATCCAATTTCAACTCCAGTTTGCTTTTCACGATCTTTTGACCTAGTATAAATATTATACAAATAAATTAACATTCGAATCAATTAAATAAATCGATTTTCGTTTTGATAGTTTAATTAACAAATTTTCCTTTTTTAAATAAAATATTTGTTTCCCTTTTTCCGTAACTATCAGAAATTCACTTTACTGTAAATTCATTCTTTTTTTTTCTCTTATATATATCCATTTCAAAAGAAATTAAAATATACCTTACTGAGAATTATTTCTTGGTCTGTATAAAATTTCTTGCTTTACCGTAAAAACTTCTCTATAATATATATGTGTTTGTAAAATAAAATCTAGTCTTAAAACTTCTTTTACGGTACTTATATTAAAATTTTCAGATTTTATATATTAACTTAAATTAAAGAACATATATACTTCACTGAAATTTTCTTTTAAATTTTCTGATATACTTAGAACACATATATGCATTTATTTAAATAAAATGGGAAGATATACCTAACATCTAGAACCGAGCTTCGAACACCTTCGATCCCAGCAACTCTCGAACTCGCGAATACCAGTACGCGATCCTCCACCTCGTTCGTGAGTGACTCCGATTCCGATCCCCCACGACTCGAGCCATCTTGGCCATCCACGCGAATCTAGCTCGCGTACGCCAACCCTTAGCACATGCCGCCTCATCGCCGCGATACCCCCAGCATCGTCACCGAGCGCATAAATGATCGCGACGTCCCCATCCTCAAATTCGCGATGCCTGTAGTGAATTCGAACTCGCTCCCAAACTCCCCTGGCCTCGACTCGTCTGCCTCCATCTCGCAAAACCCTAACCACTCGTGCCGCCATCCTGCTTTGCTTCGTCGCAGTGGCCTCGAGCGCCTGCTCCCACTCGCGAAGCTCGTCTCGATGACCCCCCTCCTCTTGATTTGCATTCGAATTTGAGAGAAGCCGTTTCAATTTGATTTGAGGGAGGGTTGGAAAATGGCGAAGAGAGACTCGCGATTTTGAGAAGTATTCGCGGCCATTTTTTTTTCTTTCATTTGATTTTCGAACGAGAAGGGGGGAGAGACGTGATATTAAAAATAAATCAGATATGGGTTGCACGATCTCGCGACATGATTCTCTGCGTGAATTAAGGCTAAAAAGAAGGAGAACGTGTTGATGGAAAGATTAAATTCAAATTGAATTTAATTTAAATTTCCAACGCGTCTATCTATCGTGAGCTCACATACCAACTCCGAAAAATACGAAATTTGAAACCCGGTAATAATACAATATTACGAACCCAATGGAACTGGTTTCGTTGAATTCCGAGACTGCGCCTCGGACGACTATTTTTAAATATCGGTTCGAACGAAAAATTTCAAACTGAACAATCCACTTCCAAATTCGTCTCTGAAGCTTCTATTATCTTCAGTATCATCTATATGTATTTTACAAACTTTTGAAATATTTTTAATCGGTCTAAATTTGAAGATTCGAATTTTTATCCAGTTCAATAGATTAAATTAAAAAATTTAATCGCCAAACTCCAAGTTATATCGGGGATTCAAATTAAATCGTCGTTCAAATATTTAAAATTAATTAAATATTCCCAATTTAATTTGTTCAAAATTCAGGGTCGTTACAGACTTCCCTCCTTAAAAGAATTTCGTCCTCGAAATTACAAGTTAAGAAAAGTGGTCCTTACTCGTCTACTATCTTTCACAATCCAATAGTTTTATCAATTTATCGAAACAAATCTTTCTACTAAAGATTCGTTATCCATCAACTAAATTTCAACTTCAACTCTAAGTTCAAAACAACATTGTTTGCTTAACAATTCAAATTTAAGTTTAAATTCAAATTTAAACTTTCAAAATTTTCTCAAAAATTTTCTAACACTCGGAATTTTCGAAAAATTTCACCAGCGTCTCCTTTGCGCGGCTAATACGGCACGACTACAAAACGTCCCTACGGACTCTCAGATTTCAAAAAGAAAAAGAAAAAGCCAAGCGGCTAGAGAGAAATCATCAAAAACTCATATTCAAATTTAAATACATACCTTTTTCGAGCAATTCAAATTTATCTTTGAAATCAAATCCAATTCCTTTATAACACATGTATATCCTACTAGCCATAATATCTAGTTACAGCATTCAAACTATTTTGCACATTCAATTACAAAATTTTCAATATAACTGCTTATATCATTTCTAATTCGCTATTGAAGTTATATCCATTATCTTCAATTTTACATTTCAGATTTTATTTGAATTCAATTTCACATTTCAATTCCTCATTCGAATTCAATTCACAATTCCAATCTAATTTGGATTAAGTTTACTTCTGGATATTGAATTTTATCAATTAACTTTAGTTCACTTCAAACTAATTTCAAAACTTCATTTAATTTCACACAATTCAACTTCATTTTCAATATTCAGTTTTAATTCCAGTTTTATCCTTTTACTCATTTCCAAAATTTATTTGCAGTTTGCTATTTTGGTTTATAACCACTCACATTTAACTGGATTTCCAATTCGAATTCAATTTATCTTTCTTTTACAATTATTGAATTTAATTCGTTCCAAACCTTATTCATTTGGTTAATATTCAATTAGCTTTACTTACTAATTTTAGTTTAATAGTTCCCTTCGTTTTCCACAAATCAAATTCAATTGCAGTTTTATTTACTTACAAATTCAAAAGGAATCTCAACTTCCAATTTCACTTTCATTTATTCAAATTCATTCACTTATACTTTCTTAAATTTAACTCCATTTTTTTTAAGTTAAACTTATTTTATCAAGATTCAATTTGTATAAGTTATCAACTCATTTAGTAATCCAATAAATATTTTAAATAGGATTCCAGAATCAACCTTTTCAAAACCATTTTTGAAAATAATTCAAATTATCCTTTGAATTTCCTAAAACAAAAATCCAAATTTTTTCAAACACTTCCATTTAAAACAATTTTGCAGCAATTTCTCTTCTGGAAACCCGAAAATGAACACCCAATGATGCCGCGGTCATCATCGAAGTTATTTTCCATCGACCGAAAAGAGTTTAGAGCTTTCATCTCTTTAAAATACTTTTCAAACCTTTGAAATTCATTTTCAAATCAAAAATGATTTAAACTTTTCAAATCTCCAAAATTTTCAGATTCTTTTCAAAACATTTCCAAATACTTCTCTGGAATTCCGTTTCAATTTACAATTCACATTTATAATTTACATTTTTAAATTTCATTGGTATGTGAATTTATTTTAACTTTGGAGTTATAATTCCAATTTCTCATTTAATTTCAATGATAATAGTTTAATATAGTCACTTCTAACAACCATGCAACCATATACTATAGTAATTCATAGAAAAACATTTCTTTTATATACAAAAATAGTTTTGGGCAAAATTATCTCATTTACCCTATTCAAAACAATACTGTGTCGGTTTATCTTGTTTAAGAGTTTAGAAACCCCTATCGATTACAGTTAGCTAGACTGCACCGACCAGAATCCATAAACAATCAACCGATAAGTCAACACAATACAAAACAATTTTTTATTTTCAAATAACAAATACGCGCTCATATCTATTATTACACTCAAACTCATTCTAGAGTACTGCTGACTCTATCTCTAATGAGTAACACCCAACAGAGCAAGGTTGTCGCTTAACCATATGCTCTGATACCACTTTGTCACATCCTGAAATTTTCGACTTTCGAAAATTCGACATCGATACTCACTTTATCGACTGCCGAGAAATCGAACGCCGGAAACTCCAATAGTGAGGGTTTTAAGAAAAAGAAAAAGTAGAAGAAGAAGAAAAAGAGAAGAAAGAAAGAAGAACAGAACAACATCAGAACATCAGAATAGAAAACAATATCAGAATCTTACACATCGCAGCGGAACAATATACAATAGATAATTACTAGTCTTTTAAAACAAATAACTATATCAGTTATACATACATCAATCAGAGTCAATATACGACTCAATACAACTCAGTACAACAATGGACAGTTATATAACTTGTCCTCATACAGAATACACAGCGGAATAAATACTATCCGATACAAATACTACGTCTCGCTATCCAGCTTGCTTCCAAAGCTCCAGAATATCCAGAATATCCTGATAACATAACTCTAGGCTGCCCGTGTGGAAATTTGAGGGCACCCAGAGTTTAGAAGGGAACAATAAACTCCGAGTCAGTCATGGTGACTAGTGTGAGATCGTAAAACAGTTATTCTTTAAAATAAACAACAAAATAATTTTAAAGTAATTCGAAATGCTTTTGGAAAATGAAACTACCATAAGACCTCCCACCACACACACAATGCAAACGCAGAATTGGAGGAGATTTCTTCTTATGATAGTCAAAGATGCTTACTACGCAAAATCAAATCATTTTTGATATTATTATTAGTGCATAGTGTAGAAAACATTTCGAAAGTATAATATTAATCTTAGCCAACATACGACCAGTATCGTATGCCTACTATAGCTACCATCCAAACAGTGGGGCGCCACCATAAGTGAATGGCAGGTTCTACAACTAATACCGTACAAGGCTCGTATTGTTTCTTTGGATTTCCAACAAATGGTCAGGCTAAGGAACTTCCTATCCACGATGGGTACGTCCCTGGAATAGACGACCCGAGAACCTAACCGGATCTCTGCCAACACAAGGCCGGGTTACCTCTGCAAAAATAGGTAACTACTGACACGCGTATGCCATCCCCCGATCGTCACCGATCTTCCCGAGGATCCCCGATTTCCAACAAACCACATAGATAAAAATAATGCAGTAACCACAGAGGTTAAGTATCTGGGCTCCATACCATGATACCACCTTTATCCAGAAGGAATGACATACACTAAGGGGCGCTACTCCCTAGAACCTTGCTGCATCCTTCCTGTTTTGACCATTTCCGGGGTGTGAGGCTCGACGAAGTCTCGTCCACAAAGCTACGCTTTCTACAAAAAGCCCTGCTTCGGGTCAAACAAAATGATCAACCTATGATCACAAAGATATAAGATCAAACAAATGATCATATCGCAAATGATCCAACACTGATCATTTCACAGCAACACTCAGTATGTCACGTTACCAAATTGGGATATATCGCTGATAAATTTCAACTACATAACCTCTGAGCTCGTACGTCTCAGAGAAGGGTGTTAAGCTAAGAGAATAAATTCTCCGCCACCAACAGAAATGTATTTGAAAGAAATCAGCTTTATATCTCAAATTGTAACGTCAGACACACAATCCATACAAGTCTGTTCCGGGATCGAACAGAACCGAAGGCACTTCTCACGAAGCCCTTGCATTTCCGGATAATTTTCTAATCACGTCCGGACTTCCCATCACTAAGGGTGATAAAACCTCTAAATCGAAGATCAGTCGATGTAGAGTAACTCGACGGTAATCCTTTCGTTTTCAAAAATATCCGGTCTTCAACACCGGTCTTCGAATGCAATTCATAACGACGTATCACATATTCGGAATGGGTTATACGACCCCATGGTCCTTTCCCGGCTAACCCGAATAGTGAGCGATTATTCAAAAATAAGTGTGGCATTCAAATTCATCCAATTCACAACAAATACCTATCTAGAGGTAATTATTGATAGTCGGTTATTTAACTATCAATAAAGATGCGCAACATCATCAGATTCCAAATAATTTTCCAAATTATTTCATCTTCAAAAATATCTTTACTAGATATAAAATTTCCGCACTTTTAAAAATAAATCAACGTTTATTTTTCTAAACAGTTTCCCTTTCCTTTATAAATTCCATATTGAATTTACATTTTTCGAATATCTACTAATATTCGATTTTCAATCGTTTTCAAATATTCATTTTCGATTTATCTTTAAGAAGATAAAATCTCAAAACATTTCATTTTATTTTGGAAAACATTCCATACTTATTTAATAATAAGTGTTTCACAAATCTTTTATTTTCAACATTTGAAAATATTCGATATACTTAAATCAAAATTAAGTATATATTCATTCTTTAAGGAAATCATTCTTAAAACACATTTATTTGAGTCAAAACGAATGTTACGTAAAACATCGTTACGACGACTCAAAATCACTAGTATAGGGATTCGAAATTAAGATAGGTATATAAATCCCAATACTATATAAAACATTTCCTTTCGGAAATCATTTACTATAACGACAATGTTATAGTCCACCATTTCCTTAAATTTCTCGAAAACGTCTATTTCAACAAGAACTGTTGAAATCTATGCTTTCGATTCATAATACATTTTAAAACATCTTTAAAATGTTTAACTTCATTTTTATATCACTTCTTCAAAAATAAATCCATTTTACTTAACCATATATTCACTGTCCAAAAATCGTGAATATAACTTCTTTAATAACCTTCTATATTTAATTTATCACATTCAATCTATTTCGAATTTATAAACACGTTTACAAATTCTATTTCTCTTTTTTATAACAACTTCGACTCATAAACCTTCTTTTATCAACTTCTATATTTAACTTATCCAAAATAAGTGACTTTGGGTTTATAAACACTTTTATAAGTTTCAATTCTATTTACAGAAACTTCATATCAAATCAATTTCAATATTGATTTCTAAATTTATTTTCAACTTTAAATAAAATTCCCATGCTGATTTCTCAAAGATTCATTTCCAGATATTAAATCAATTACAGATTGATTTCTAATTTTATTTATCACTACTAAAATAAATTCCTTATTTTTCTTTCAAATTATTCAATATCCTGTTTTTTTAAATGGATTCTTCAAATTGAAATCATTTTACATGGATTTCCCAAATCAGTTCAATTTACCGATTTAAATTTCTAATTTGATTTCCAACTTATCTCCTTTTAAATAAATTCCTTTTTAAGAAAATAAATTTCAATCGTTTCTTTCAATCTATTTAAAATCCAAATTTAAATTAAATTCTTCAATTTATAATCACTATTTTACGAAATCCATTTATTTAACATTTTCACTTGATTCTGGAATTTATTCAATAAGGTTATAAAAATTTACTTTTTATACTTTAAAAATTCCTTTCTACTTGAATTTAAAATTCAATTTCGTTTATCTTTGGAATCCAATGATGTCAAAACATCCATTCAGCTAAATTTTAGCTTTCAAACAATTTCCAGATATCAATATGATTAATAGCATCACTATAATCATTCACAGATTCATATCACAATAGAAATAAATTCAATCAATGTGAGGGGTCCAGTTGGATCCCTCCAACCTGTTTCCCTACATCCAAAGATGTTAGCACAATACCAATTCCGCTCCAGTACGGAATTATCGCGGTATATAGGTTTTTATAAATCCGCTTACTAACGGCGCAATAGGGTCTCATCCGCTATACGAGGCGGGAAATCATCAATCCAATATATACATATGCCAATATGTATATATTGCTATATATATAGATATATCCTACTATATCTAATATCACAATCCAAACAGTCAATCAATCAAATCAATAACTGTAAAATCCACTTTTCAATCGAGTGAGAAAAATCTCACCTTAGCTTTTATATTTGCAATCCAATTTCAACTCCAGTTTGCTTTTCACGATCTTTTGACCTAGTATAAATATTATACAAATAAATTAACATTCGAATCAATTAAATAAATCGATTTTCGTTTTGATAGTTTAATTAACAAATTTTCCTTTTTTAAATAAAATATTTGTTTCCCTTTTTCCGTAACTATCAGAAATTCACTTTACTGTAAATTCATTCTTTTTTATTTCTCTTATATATATCCATTTCAAAAGAAATTAAAATATACCTTACTGAGAATTATTTCTTGGTCTGTATAAAATTTCTTGCTTTACCGTAAAAACTTCTCTATAATATATATGTGTTTGTAAAATAAAATCTAGTCTTAAAACTTCTTTTACGGTACTTATATTAAAATTTTCAGATTTTATATATTAACTTAAATTAAAGAACATATATACTTCACTGAAATTTTCTTTTAAATTTTCTGATATACTTAGAACACATATATGCATTTATTTAAATAAAATGGGAAGATATACCTAACATCTAGAACCGAGCTTCGAACACCTTCGATCCCAGCAACTCTCGAACTCGCGAATACCAGTACGCGATCCTCCACCTCGGTCGTGAGTGACTCCGATTCCGATCCCCCACGACTCGAGCCATCTTGGCCATCCACGCGAATCTAGCTCGCGTACGCCAACCCTTAGCACATGCCGCCTCATCGCCGCGATACCCCCAGCATCGTCACCGAGCGCATAAATGATCGCGACGTCCCCATCCTCAAATTCGCGATGCCTGTAGTGAATTCGAACTCGCTCCCAAACTCCCCTGGCCTCGACTCGTCTGCCTCCATCTCGCAAAACCCTAACCACTCGTGCCGCCATCCTGCTTTGCTTCGTCGCAGTGGCCTCGAGCGCCTGCTCCCACTCGCGAAGCTCGTCTCGATGACCCCCCTCCTCTTGATTTGCATTCGAATTTGAGAGAAGCCGTTTCAATTTGATTTGAGGGAGGGTTGGAAAATGGCGAAGAGAGACTCGCGATTTTGAGAAGTATTCGCGGCCATTTTTTTTTCTTTCATTTGATTTTCGAACGAGAAGGGGGGAGAGACGTGATATTAAAAATAAATCAGATATGGGTTGCACGATCTCGCGACATGATTCTCTGCGTGAATTAAGGCTAAAAAGAAGGAGAACGTGTTGATGGAAAGATTAAATTCAAATTGAATTTAATTTAAATTTCCAACGCGTCTATCTATCGTGAGCTCACATACCAACTCCGAAAAATACGAAATTTGAAACCCGGTAATAATACAATATTACGAACCCAATGGAACTGGTTTCGTTGAATTCCGAGACTGCGCCTCGGACGACTATTTTTAAATATCGGTTCGAACGAAAAATTTCAAACTGAACAATCCACTTCCAAATTCGTCTCTGAAGCTTCTATTATCTTCAGTATCATCTATATGTATTTTACAAACTTTTGAAATATTTTTAATCGGTCTAAATTTGAAGATTCGAATTTTTATCCAGTTCAATAGATTAAATTAAAAAATTTAATCGCCAAACTCCAAGTTATATCGGGGATTCAAATTAAATCGTCGTTCAAATATTTAAAATTAATTAAATATTCCCAATTTAATTTGTTCAAAATTCAGGGTCGTTACAATCGCGGTATATGGGTTTTATAAAAATCATCCGCTTACTAACGGCGCAATAGGGTCTCATCCGCTATACGAGGCGGGAATCAATCAATCCAATATATACATATGCCAATATGTATATATTGCTATATATATAGATATATCCTACTATATCTAATATCACATCCAAACAGTCAATCAATCAAATCAATAACTGCAATATCAATTTCATTTGAGTGAGAAAAATCTCACCTTTAGCTTTTTATTTTGCAATACGTTTCCAATCCAGTTTGTTTCCTTTGTAGTTTTGACCTTGTATAAATATTTATACAATTCATTAATATTCGAATAAAATCGAACTATTAAATTCCACTTGATAATTTAATTAACTTGTGATTTATTTTGACTAACAAATTCTTTTTAACAATTTGATTTAACAAAATTTAACTTCAAAACTAATCTTCCTTTAAATAAATATTTCACCTAATAAATTGAGTTTCTAACAAATTTCCTTTTACACATTAATCCACTACTTTTAATATTAACTAATTCCTTTTAATTTTTTTTAAACAGATTATTCTTAACAAATTTATCTAATTAAATTTAAATCTCAACCAAATTTTTACTTAAAAACTGCATACATATAAATTTTAATTAAAACAATTGTAAATAATTCCCTTTTTATTTTATCTTTTTCTGCTTAAAATTTATATCTCAACAAAAATTTATTACACTTCAAAATTAAATTGTAAACTAAGGATACCTTACTGTTATTGTCGAACACGAACAACCCAAAATGTCGATCACCTAACCTAACAGTTGAACCCCTGTTCGCCGACCATCACCAGTTCGCACTGCCTCACTTGACCGCCATCGACGTCGAAGACCACAACATCGCGACCCCATCGATCATGCCGCTTCGCCCAAAATCGCGACTGAACACCATCGCGGCATCGACTTCGAGCTTACGCGCCTGAAATTTCTCGAACCCTCCTCGTCCTCACGCTGCCAGGTAGGCGCCTTGAAACGCACGACTTCCCTCGACTTCGATCGAGATCGCCACGAGTGTTCCCCCCATTTTCGTTTGACTCCATTGTTTGCTGAGTGGCTTCGTTCAAATTTTAAAATGGGGAAAGAGATTTGGGTTTCGTTCATTCGTTTGTTTATTTTTTTATTTTCGAACTGAGACATTAGAAGGGCGATTGTTTGAATAGAAGGAGGGCTCGGCTATTTTCCTTTGATTTCGATCTATTAATACGGAAAAGAGGGGAATGGAAACAGTTTTTACTTCGAAATTGAAGAGGGAAAAGAACGCGGCCATGATGATTTTTCTTGTTAGATTTAGAACTGAGGAGGGAGAGACGTATTTGAAAACGAAAGAGGATGGTTGGCACGATGGGTTGCACGATCTCGTACCCGTGATTGTAGGCGTGAGGTAAGGGAAGAAAACGTGTGATATTAATTAATATAAATATAAATTTTAAATTGAATTTCATTTTATTTCAACGTGTTTGCATATCGTACGGTCACACGGCAACTCCGATTGCTACGAAAATTGAAATCCGGTAATAATTCAATATTACGGACCCAATGGAACTAGTTTCGTCGAATTCCGAGACTGTGCCTCGGACGGCTATTTTTAAATATCGATTCGAACGATATAATTTCAAAACTGAACAAATAATTTTCAAATTCGTTTCTGAAGCTTCGATTATCTTCAAAAATATCAATATGAATTTTAAAAGCTTTTGAAATATTTTTCTTCGGCTTAAAATTAAAGATTCAAATTTTTATTCGACTATCAATAGATTAAATTTTTATAATTTAATCGCCAATATCAAAGTTATATTGGGGATTCAAATTAAATTACCATTCAAATATTTAAAATTAATTAAATATTTTTAATTTAATTCGTTCAAAATTCTGGGTCGTTACATAAATCCTTATCGATTTATTTCAAATTTACATCCCAATCAGTAAATTTATTCCCACACTTCATCACTTTGAAAACCAATTTTCAAATTATATTTTTCCACACTTTTAAAAATAAATCAACGTTTATTTTTAAAACAATTTTCCCTTTCCTTTATAAATTCTATTCGGAATTTACATTCTCAAATATTCACTTTCAACACCAAATCGACTTTCAAATTGATTTCTAAATTTTATTTCAAACTCCAAATCAAATTCCAAATCGATTTCTAAATTTACTTCAACACCGAATCAAATTTCAAATTGATTCTAATTTTTAATCCCAAATACCAAATCATTTTACAAATCGATTTACAAATTTATTCTCAACACCAAAAATCAATTTCCATTCAAACACCAAATAGATTTTTATATTGATTTCCCAAAGATTTATTTCTTCAATACAAAATCAATTATCAATTGGATTTCAACAAATTTATCGCTTTTAAAATAAATTCCTTTATATCTTCCAAACCATTTAAAATTCCATTTCAAATAAATTTTCCAACTTCCGAATAATACTATTCAAAATCCATTTATATAAATCTTTCCCATATTTTGGAAATAATTCGATAAGATTTCATAAATTAACTTTACGCTTTTAAATCCCTTATTTTAAATTTATTCAATTCTTTCAAAAAGAATTTACTAAAAATTCCAGCTTTAATTTCAAAAATCCAATTTCATTTATTTCTGGTATCCAATGATACCAAAAATACATTCGGCTAAATTTAGCCTTCAACAATTTAACCACAGATATAATCATACACAGATTATAAATAATCAATCACACAACATACGAAACCAATTCAAATGTTTTGAGGAATCCTGTTGGATCCCTCCAACCTGTTTCCCTGCATCCACAGATGTTAGCATAATACCAATTCCACTTCGAGGTGGAATATCGTGGTATATGGGATTTATAAAATATCATCCGCTATTATGCGGCGCAATAGGGTCTCATCCGCTATATAATGCGGGAAATCACAACTGCAATATATACATATGCCAATATATATATATATATTGCTATATATAGAAATATCCTACTATATCTAATATCACATCCAAACATCAATCAATCAATCAATAACTGTAAAATCAACTTTACATTCGAGTGAGAAGATCTCACCTTTGCTTTATTTTGCAATCCATTTTTTATTCCTGCTTGATTCCTTTGCAATTTTAACCTTGTATAAATAATTTACGATTTTGTCAATATTCGAATTAAATTTGAACAATTCAATTCACCATTTTAAAATTTCAATTTATAATTTTGGCTGATACTTAACTAACCTAGTTTACACAATTTTTTTTCCTTCTGACCAAAATAAATTTTATACAGTGTATATATATACCCTAATCACCTTTTCACAATGTTTTTAAAAATTACACAGTAAGCTAGAATATTTGTATATATTTTCATATTCTTTCCAACCCATATATATATATATATAAATGTCTACACCTTACTGTAAATACATTTTCTATTTAATAAATCTTAACTGAATCTGATAATTTTACTTAAACTAATTCAACTAAAATAAACTACATTATACCTCACTGCTTTCACTGTTTCGAGCTCGAACGCGCTCGCAGCCCCGCCAGACGAGATCGCGACCATACTATAGTTCGTCGAAGTCGCCGCCGTCTGCCTCGTGACCTCGAGCAACTGCCACGTGTGAACAACTCCTTAACATGGCACGTCGTCTTTGTTTGCCTGAACACGTCCCCGCGAGCAACTCGCGATCGACGCTTGCCCTAGAGACGATGCTGCGAGGTTCTAGATGCCTTCGCCCTTCGCGATTGCCACCACTTCCACGTCGCGATTCCTGTTCACTCGAGCCACCCAATCGAACTCGCGACGACTAGCACTTGCGTGATGACCTCGCGAGCTCTTCCAGTGCCGACGCGCTCGACCTTCATCCAACGCCGCAATTCGACCAAGCCCCTGCGAGCCTCCTCAAATTCGAACTTCCCTAATTCAATCGAAAACGAACGACAGCAATTTCCCAATCTCAACCCCATCGCAAAGCCTAAAGAGGGAGACCCTAATTCGAACTCAAGCCCACCTCTCTGCCATTTTTTTCGAATGAGGAAATTCGATTTCAATTTTGTTTTAATTGGAACGAGATTAATTTTGAGAAGGTATATGGTTTCGGCCATAATTTCTTCGAACTGTATACGTGTTGAGTTGTTTATTTTAGAGGGTGACGCGTGTTCAAAATGAAGGACAAGTGTTGAAAACCAGAATGAGGTCTTCCAACAATTATTATTTATATTTAAATTTCAAATTCAAATTTAAATCATCTCGATTAACGCAATTCACAATCTCGATCTCCTATCGAGGCGTGCCGCTAGGCGTTTATAATGTTATACCCCTGTTCCGAACACAATGGAAAAGGTTTCGAGTCCAAACTCGATCGTATGGAAAAGATAGCATTTTGGACCTAGCTATTATATTAAATTTTCGATGTAAATTTCAATGCGTTTACTTATCGTATGACCAAACAATCTCTCCAAATGCTACGATAATTGAAATCCGATAATAATACAATATTACGGATCCAATGGAACTGGTTTCGTCTAATTACAAGACTGTGCCCCGGAACGCTATTTTTAAATTCAATTTAAACGATATAATTCAAAACTGAACAAAACAGTTTCAAATTCAATTCTGAAGTTCCAGTACCTTCAGAATTATCAATATAGATTTTCCAAGCCTTCAGATTATTTTTAATCAGCTTAAAACTGAAGATTCAAATTTTAATCCAGTTTCAATAATTAAATTCAATAATTAAATTGCCAAATTCACTTTGATATTCGAATTTTCAAATTAAACTATCATTCGAATATTTAAACTCATTTAAATATTCACTTTTTAAATATCAAAAATTCAGGGTCGTTACAATCTTCCCCCCTTAAAAGAATTTCGTCCCGAAATTACAAGTAAAGAAGAATGATCCAATACCCGTTTATTATTTTCCCAAAACCAAACAGATTTATCAAATTTTCAAACCCAAATATTTTTATTAAAGATTTGTTATCACTTTAACTAACTTTCCAAAATTAACCATAAGTTCCAAATAATTTGGTTTTCTTAACATTTCCAATTTAAATTTGAATTCAAAATTTGAATTCAAAATTTTCTCAAAATTTTCTAACACTCTAAATTTTCGAAAAATTTCGGCAGCGTCTCCTTTGCACGGCTAACACGGTACGACTACAAAATGTCCTTACGGACCCTCAGATTTCAAAAAGAGAAAAGAAAGCCAAGCGGCTAGACAAGAAAAGATCAAATTTCATACTGAAATTTAAATACATACCTTATTGTCGAGCAATTTAAATTATCTTCAAAATCAAAATCCAATTCCATTTACCTATAGCATTTATAATCTCTATATACTTTACTTTACAGCAATAACCAAATACAACATCCCAGTTAAATTTATCCACTTA
The DNA here is from genome assembly GCA_030737815.1 of Allium fistulosum. Classification (NCBI taxonomy): domain Eukaryota; kingdom Viridiplantae; phylum Streptophyta; class Magnoliopsida; order Asparagales; family Amaryllidaceae; genus Allium; species Allium fistulosum. The sequence continues at coordinate 533,374,325 of CM060901.1, read as the reverse complement.
TTAACTTAGAATATTTCCTAATTCTAAATTTTTACTTAAGAATTCTCTTCATTCCTTTCTTAAGTTCAATATAAGTATTACATACTTCTTATATTTATTTTCAGTCAACTTTGCGTTTTCAATTCCATTGAATTCAATTGACAATTTCAATTCTATTTGGAATTCATTTCAAATCCCAATACTCTTATTTCTAAAATTTTCATTCAGATTTCCATTTCGAATTTTTCTTGAATTCGACTCATCTTCTATTTCTGAATATTGAGTTTCATTTACCTTTATCTCAAATTCAATTTGAAATCACTTGTTGTTAAGTGAAAAAATTTCAAAAATTCCAAATTTTTCGAACTCCCAAAATTTTCAGAAAATTTTGGCGGAGTCTCCTTTGTACGGAGGAGCTTTTGCAATTTGACAAAAGAGATAAATATATATACATCGACCCACTCGGTCGGAAAAGCAGAAAAACAGTTCATATTTCCTATTTTTATTGCGTAGGCGTACCTTATTAGCATTTTAAGCAAAGCGGTTATTTTATTAGCATTTATGCAACCCAAAATGCAGCCAAACGGCTTCAAAAACCTGCACTTACTCAATTTAAAAAGGTAAGTGACAAATATAGGAAATCTATTTAACAATTCACTTATTTCAATAACAAATATATAGATTTCATTAGCAATATATTCAAGATAAATTCCATTAGCAATTTATAAGGTTTCAATTCAACTTAAATCGCTTCCATCTAATTCACATTCAATTTCTATTCAATTCAAGTGATTAACAACTCACTTTCTTACATTCAATTCACTTCTAAGTAAATCTAACTCATATCTATTTCAATTGATACAAAAATCAATTTCTATTTGCTTTTATTAACTCATAGAATTTATACAATCTCGTTTTTTGTCAAACGATAATTCTTTCTATTTAGATTTGTTAATATTTTCATGCACCTAAATGATTACTTAAGCTAACAATCATTTAAATTGATTCCATTTCAATTAAATTTACATTCCATTTTCTCATTCATTTCATTTGAAACCATTTCACAAAAAAAATTCTTAAGTCGAGCATTTATTCAATATTTACTTAAGCTATTTCACTTCAAAACTCAAGTTCATTTCCTTGTAAACAATTTCCAATTTCAATTCTTTATTTGATTTTCATTTATCAAATTTATTCCATTCACTAATTTAATTCAATTAGTATATTCACTTATTCATTTTAAATTTCAATTTCCATATTCAATTCATCTCGAATTTACTTAATTAATAACAAGGAAATTACAATTAATTTCTGCTTACTTGAATTTATTTGCAAATTCAACCCATTTTAAATTTAGTTCACAACTCAACTTTAATTTAACTAACTTCCAATTCATTACTTTATGAATTAACAATTTATCAAGTTAGTTTACTTGAATTCAATCCACTTTATCTTATTTATTTTTTTCCAAGTTTGGATTTTTATTCAATTTTATTCAAATCAAATTTTATTCCATTTCTTCAATTCATTTATTTACAAATATAAACTCATTTGTTCATTCACAAATTCATTTCTTTTCAATTTGAATCTTATTACAAATCAACTTTCACTTTATTTAATTGATTCATTTATACTTTCTTTAATTTAACTTCATCCTTTAAGTTAAATTTATTCTATCAAAATTCAAATTGTATAAGTTATCAACTCATTTATTATTCCATTAATGAATTTATTTTCAAATATTCTTTATGGAATTCTATTTCAATTATAAATCTCATTAGAATTTATATTTACAAATTCCATTCATATATGAATTTATTTCCTTATTTTTCAATTCATATTTATAAATTTCATTTGTTAAATGAATTTATCTTCAAATCTTTGGTTATACATCATTTTATTTCTTATTTGTTTTTCATATAACAGTGATAATAATTCAATATTATCTTTTCCTAACAACCAAGCATCCATATACTATGATAATTCATAGAAAATCATTTCTTTTCTATACAAAAATAGTTTTGGGTAAAATTATTTCATTCACCCTATTTTAAAACAATACTGTGTCAGTTTATCTTGTTTAAGAGTTTAGAAACTCCTATCGATTACAGTTGGCCAGACTACACCGACCAGAATCTATAAACAATCAACCGATAAGTCAACACAATACAAAACAAATTTTATATTCACTAACAAATACGCATTCATATCTATTATCACACTCAACTCATTCTAAAGTACTACTGACTCTATCTCTAATGAGTAACATCCAACAGAGCCAAGGGTTGTCGCTTAACCGGATGCTCTGATACCAAATGTAACGTTTCGACTTTTCGACGCTCGAAAGTCGACATTAATACGTCCACTGTATCAAATGTCGCGCAATCAAATGCCGGAAAACCAAACCATTAGGGTTAAAAAGAAGGGGTAGAAGAAGACAAAAGAAAAGAAAGAACATAAACACAGAAGCAGAAACAATATCAGAATTTCACATTCGCAGCGGAACAATATATAATAGATAAATCAATAATCTTTACAACAAAAGACTATATCAGTTTATATATACATCAATCAGAGTCAATATACAACTCAATACAACAATGGACAGTTATATAAACTTGTCCTCATATAGAATACACAACGGAATAAAATAAACAAGTATGGAAGTACGTCTCGCCATCCAGCTTGCTTCCAAAGCTCCAGAATATCCTAATAACATAACTCTAGGTTGCCCATGTGGAAAATTATGGGCACCCAGAGTTTAGAAGGGAACAATAAACTCCGAGTCAGTCATGGTGACTGGTGTGAGATCGTAAAACAGTTATTTTCACAAAGAAGATAAAATTAGTTCGCAATGCTTTTGGAAAATGAAACTACCATAAGACCTCCCGCCACACACACAATGCAAACGCAGAATTGGAGGAGATTTCTTCTTATGATAGTCAAAGATGCTTACTACGCCAATCATTGGATTATTATTATTAATGTCTAGTGTAGAAAACATTTCGAAAGTATAATATTAATCTTAGCCAGCATACGACCAGTATCGTATGCCTACTATAGCTACCATCTAAACAGTGGTGACCACCATAAGTAAATGGCAGGTTCTACAACTAAAACCGTACAAGTTCCGTAGTGGGAAATGGATTTCCAACAAATGGTCAGGCTAAGGAACTTCCTTTCCTACTGCCGAATGGGATCGCCTCTGGCTGGACGTCCCGAGAGACAAACTGCTCTCTTCCAAACAAGGTCGGGTTACCCCTGTAACTAGGTAACTCACGAATATGTCATCCCCCGGTCCTTTGGGACCTTTATCCGAGCGCTCGATAACCAACATCACACATAATAAATAAAGTGTGTCCACATGAGTAAGTATCTGGGTTCCATACCATGATACCACCCCTTTCCAGAAGGAAATGACATACCCTAAAGGGCGCGACCCTCATAACCTTGCCGCAACATTCCTGTTTCGACCATTTCCTGGTTGTGAGGCCCTGACGAAGTCTCGTCCACAAAGCTACGCTTTTTTCACAAAGCCACGCTTTGATCACAAATGATCAATAAATGATCATCATCACAGCAGCACTCAGCATGCCACATTACCAAATTGGGAATATATCGCTGATAAATTTCAACTATATAACCTCTGAGCTCGTACGTCTCAGAGAAGGGTGTTAAGCTAAGAGAATAAATTCTCCGCCACCAACAGAAATGTATTTGAAAGAAATCAGCTTTATATCTCAAAACGTAATGTCAGACACGTAACCATACAAGTCTGTTCCGGGTTCGAACAGAACCGAAGGCACTTCCGAAAGAAGTCCTTGCAAATCTGGATATTCACAATCTCGATAAAACTTCCCATCACAAAGGAAATCTCTATACCGTAGCTAACGGTGCAGAGACAATCGATAGGTCATCCTATCGTTTTCACAAATACCCGGTCTTCATCACCGGTCTTCAATACGATCCATATCGTCGTATCATTATTCGGAATGGGTTATCTGACACAAAGGTCCTTTCCCGGCTAAACTGAATAATAAGCGTTTGTTTTAAAAACAAATTCAAATGCCATTTCAAAGGCAATATTGATAGTTGGTGATTTAACTATCAATAATATTCACAACAATCATCCAATTTAAATAATTTTCCCAAATTATTAAATTTCAAATATCTTCCCGATATATGGTTTATACTTCAACCATTTGAAAACAAATTCCAAATCACATTCATCTAAACCACTTAAATAAATCCTTATCGATTTATTTAAAATTTACATCCCAATCAGTAAATTTATTCCAACACTTCATCACTTTAAAAACCAATTTTCAAATTAAATTTTTCCACACTTTTAAAAATAAATCAACGTTTATTTTTAAAATAATTTTCCCTTTCCTTTATAAATTCTATTCGGAATTTACATTCTCAAATATTCACTTTCAACACCAAATCGACTTTCAAATTGATTTCTAAATTTTATTTCAAACTCCAAATCAAATTCCAAATCGATTTCTAAATTTACTTCAACATCGAATCAAATTTCAAATTGATTCCAATTTTTAATCCCAAATACCAAATCATTTTACAAATCGATTTACAAATTTATTCTCAACACCAAAAATCGATTTTCATTCAAACACCAAATAGATTTTTATACCGATTTCCCAAAGATTTATTTCTTCAATACAAAATCAATTATCAATTGGATTTCAACAAATTTATCGCTTTTAAAATAAATTCCTTTATATCTTCCAAACCATTTAAAATTCCATTTCAAATAAATTTTCCAACTTCCGAATAATACTATTCAAAATCCATTTATACAAATCTTTCCCATATTTTGGAAATAATTTGATAAGATTTCATAAATTAACTTTACGCTTTTAAATCCCTTATTTTAAATTTATTCAATTCTTTCAAAAAGAATTTACTAAAAATTCCAGCTTTAATTTCAAAAATCCAATTTCATTTCTGGTATCCAACGATACCAAAAATACATTCGGCTAAATTTAGCCTTCAATAATTCAATCACAGATATAATCATACACAGATTATAAATAATCAATCACACAACATATGAAACCAATTCAAATGTTTTGAGGAATCCTGTTGGATCCCTCCAACCTGTTTCCCTGCATCCACAGATGTTAGCACAATACCAATTCCACTTCGAGGTGGAATATCGCGGTATATGGGATTTATAAAATATCATCCGCTATTATGCGGTACAATAGGGTCTCATCCACTATATAATGCGGGAAATCACAACTGCAATATATACATATGCCAATATGTATATATATATTGCTATATATAGATATATCCTACTATATCTAATATCACATCCAAACATCAATCAAGAACTGTAAAATCAACTTTACATTCGAGTGAGAAGATCTCACCTTTGCTTTATTTTGCAATCCATTTTTTATTCCTGCTTGATTCCTTTGCAATTTTAACCTTGTATAAATAATTTACGATTTTTTCAATATTCGAATTAAATTTGAACAATTCAATTCACCATTTTAAAATTTCAATTTATAATTTTGGCTGATACTTAACTAACCTAGTTTACACAATTTTTTTTTCCTTCTGACCAAAATAAATTTTATACAGTGTATATATATATATACCCTAATCACCTTTTCACAATGTTTTTAAAAATTACACAGTAAGCTAGAATATTTGTATATATTTTCATATTCTTTCCAACCCATATATATATATAAATGTCTACACCTTACTGTAAATACATTTTCTATTTAATAAATCTTAACTGAATCTAATAATTTTACTTAAACTAATTCAATTAAAATAAACTACATTATACCTCACTGCTTTCACTGTTTCGAGCTCGAACGCGCTCGCAGCCCCGCCAGACGAGATCGCGACCACACTACAGTTTGTCGAAGTCGCCGTCGTCTGCCTCGTGACCTCGAGCAACTGCCACGTGTGAATAACTCCTTAACATGGCACCTCGTCTTCGTTTGCCTGAACACGTCCCCGTGAGCAACTCGCGATCGACGCTTGCCCTAGAGACGATGCCGCGAGGTTCTAGATGCCTTCGCTCTTCGCGATTGCCACCACTTCCACGTCGCGATTCCTGTTCACTTGAGCCACCCAATCGAACTCGCGACGACTAGCACTTGCGCGATGACCTCACGAGCTCTTCCAGTGCCGACGCGCTCGACCTTCATCCAACGCCGCAATTCGACCAAGCCCCTACGAGCCTCCCCAAATTCGAACTTCCCTAATTCAATCGAAAACGAACGACGGCAATTTCCCAATCTCAACCCCATCGCAAAGCCTAAAGAGGGAGACCCTAATTTGAACTCAAGCCCACCTCTCTGCCATTTTTTCGAATGAGGAAATTCGATTTCAATTTTGTTTTAATTGGAACGAGATTAATTTTGAGAAGGTATATGGTTTCGGCCATAATTTCTTCGAACTGTTATATGTGTTGAGTTGTTTATTTTAGAGGGTGACGCGTGTTCAACATGAAGGACAAGTGTTGAAAACCAGAATGAGGTCTTCCAACAATTATTATTTATATTTAAATTTCAAATTCAAATTTAAATTATCTCGATTATCGCAAGTCACAATCTCGATCTCCTATCGAGGCGTGCCGCTAGGCGTTTATAATGTTATACCCCTGTTCCGAACACAATGGAAAAGGTTCGAGTCCAAACTCGATCGTATGGAAAAGATAGCATTTTGGACCCAGCTATTATATTAAATTTTCAATGTAAATTTCAATGCGTTTACTTATTGTATGACCAAACGATCTCTCCAAATGCTACGATAATTGAAATCCGATAATAATACAATATTACGGATCCAATGCAACTGGTTTCGTCTAATTACAAGACTGTGCCCCGGAACGCTATTTTTAAATTCAATTTAAACGATATAATTCAAAACTGAACAAAACAGTTTCAAATTCAATTCTGAAGTTCCAATACCTTCAGAATTATTAATATAGATTTTCCAAGCCTTCAGATTATTTTTAATCAGCTTAAAACTGAAGATTCAAATTTTAATCCAGATTCAATAATTAAATCGCCAAATTCACTTTGGTATTCGAATTTTCAAATTAAACTATCATTAGAATATTTAAACTCATTTAAATATTCACTTTTTAAATATCAAAATTCAAGGTCGTTACAAATACCCTTCGTAAATATCCTTTAAAAATATCCTTTGTAAATATCCTTTGTAAGTATCCTTTATAAATGTCCTTTGTAAAAATTTCCAAATATACCAAGCAACTTTTAAAAGATATATATTTATACCACTAATTTATTGTTAAAACTAAGATATTTAATAAAATACTATAAACTATTTGTACAATATTATGATATAAAATCCACATTAAAAAACTTTATTAAAAACTTTAATAACTTCTAAAACCATATATATATATATATTAAAGATATACTTTTAAAATACTTATACTATATTTTAAAACCTTTATTTTAAAACACCATTCAAAACCTGTTTTATAATTTAAAACCATCACTTTATAAATCCATAAATGATTTTCAGAAATTTATTTAAACCTTGTTATTTTTTGATATAAGTACACTAACGGTACTTATTAACAATCCAAAGAAGCCCTAGGATATCTTTCAAAGTTAACTTTAAAATCACAAATCACAATGATTTCAAAGTACATCCATCGTGATCGTTTCGCTTCTAATATTTATAACTTTCATTTTCAAATTCCACAAATGTCCAAACCAATTCCATTTATGTCAAACACACCCAAACATGTGTAGAACAACCCAATATATATGTATATACACACACATATATATTCCCCATATCCCAATTTAACTCAGTTTAACATATGTTAGTTATCAAGGATATCAAAGCATGTTTATAACAACTATATCATTTCAAACATATATAATGCACTATCACTTTTCGCAAAGCAATACCAAACATGTAAACAAGTGGTCTGGGCCACGATACATGTTATAAATGATCAAATAGAGACTATATAGTCAGTAATAATGTTCTCACTAGTTTTACAAAACAAAGCGGGGTCCAAAAGTAATAACTTGCATTGTTCATTACACAGCTTATATTTTTAATACAACAACAATTATATATACAACAATATATAATTAACTAGTGAGTAAAACTCACCCGAGTTCCAGTTAACACTTCCGCGTTCCCGAATAGTCCAAAATCGAACGCCGTCGATTTTGAATAAAATTCCTACTAGCCCCGAACCCGACGAAGCCAACTCCGAAGTATAGATATCATCGCTACAAGTCCTACACAACTGACCGCATCCAAATCTGGCCTTGTATGAACAAGATATAGATATTAGAACTTAAAGATAATTAAATGATAACTAAAATTAATTAATTAAGGCAATTAACTAAATTACCTTCCTAAATCATGTTTAACAAACCAACCATCATTCCCATTTCGATGTCACAGCATTCATCAACGCGACCGCAGCCGCCCTAGGTTGCCGGCCACAGCCACTCGCCACCCCTGACCTCCCTAGACCACGAGCCACCCGAAGAAACAAACCTCGCCTCACCTCATCGCCCCTACGTTGAGATCGAGCACCCTATAACCCCCGTTGTCCATCCCCTCCCCAGTGCCGCCACCGTCTACCACTTCCATTCAACATCGTAGCCTATCGATCAACACCGACGAAGAAAAATCAAACCATAGCCACGCCGTCGTGGCCAATTTTAGGACTCCACACCTTGATCCATTACAAGCCAACCATTCACAACACTCAATGCACCATGCCGAAGATTTTCCTAGTTGGGACCATCACCTTAAATAACCCCTAGAGGCACCGATCAACTACGGTCATTGGATGGGGCAAGGGTTAGGGTTATATTATTAGAAAACAACGAAAGCGAGGTCCTTATATAGAAGATTTTCAAACACTATTCACCCTCCAAAATCTTGAACTCCAAATGAGGCATGCTCACTGGCGTTCCTAGTTAAGTACACTCATTCCGAACACAATGGAACTAGTATCGGGACATAATTCCATCGTAAATAGAAGTTAACTTTTCAAATCAAATTATATTATATTTAATTCCTAAAATCAATTGTTATGCGTTTCGAGCTCGCACGACCACACAGTACGTCCGATCGTCAGGAAACTCGACGATGTATAACAATTCATTATTACGGATCCGATGGCACTAGTTCTGTCAAAATCTGAGACAATGCCCCGGTATGATAATTTCACACATTAATTAAAATGATTTATTATTAAAACGATTTTAATCACTCAAATTATAAATTTAAATTTACAATAACCTTTTATTATTTAAAATGAATTTAAATAAGCTTTTGAAATCATTTTACTTGAAAAAAAATCCTAGACTTAAATATTTAAATAATTCCAATATTTAATTATAAATCATTCAAAAATCCGGGTCGTTACATCCGATCCCGATCTCTTCAAACCAATTATCGCTAAAAAGATGTGTATATGTGTATACGGAAATGTTAAGCCTCTTTCATTAAATCATGTTTTCTTCTTTTACTCAAAATATTATTTAACTTTGAAAATATCTTTTTATCAAATAAAATATCTTTTAGAGATATATATCTTTAAACCATTTCAGTTTCAAGATATACAGAGTTATTAAACCTCTTTTTAACTTTGGAAATACCAAATCATTTCCTTTTAATTACTTTGGAAAATATTTCCATATTCTATTATTAGCATAATTAATAAAGATTTCATGTTTCTGAAACATGTTTCAAATGGGTCAAAAACAATGTTATTTAAGACATCGTTTACTATAAATCCAAATCATCTAGTATTGAGTAAAAAGGATCCATTGATTTTAGATTAATTATACTCAATACTAATTTTCGTATTCAACCTGTACTATTCATCTAATAACGGTGAAATCGCCTTTTAAATTCACGTGGATAGTACAAGTTCCCTCCTCAAAATTTAATATAGAGCTTAACTAGAATGTTCTCTTTACCATCAAAATCCTATTTAAAATCTTGTTTAACCTTTTTGGAAAACACCCAATTTCTTTTCTTTTATCTTAAGAAAATGCGATCCGAGTAAATCAAATTAACATCTACTCTACCGGGCCAGTCTGGATAGCCAGGAGGAGCAGGCAACTGCTTTCCCAAACTCCGGTCTAAAGATTTGGGAAGAAAACCCAAGTTCAAACCATTTATTCAACGGTTACCAAATTCTATTGCTAAATTGTCGGTAAATAATGATTTTAAAGTTTTGTAGATCAAAACACTTATTCTGTTATATATATGTCCATTTTTATAATCAAATTCCTTTTAAAATATTTTAACATATTTATAGAATTTATTTCATATTTTTTATGATTAAAAATATCCACTTTTAAAGCGTTGAAAAATATATTTTACGAACTGCTAAAATGTGACCATTTTGAAAACTTGATTTGGACATATATCAAACTTTACTAAACGAAATCTAGTTTTTCTTTTTCATTTGAAAGCAATGATCATAAGTGTCCGAAAAGTTCTTATTTCAAAATATTTTGACTTGTATTTTATCCTACATGTGACGACCGCCCATAACCCCTGCACTGAACCTAGAGAAAATGTGCTGTAAAGTGTGTCAGGCAGCCATGGACGATTGTCAAGGTAAATTAAAACAACAGAATCTATCGTATTACTCACAGCGCATGGACAAAATACAATAGAATATATATATAGTGAAGCTTCACAGAATAGAATCTCATCAATAAAACTTCATAATAGTTGAATACAAACATCTGAATAGTCAATACAACAAGCCTCACTACATATCACTCAGAGAATACAAAGCAGCGGAACATCCAGTACATATAACAAGAAAATAATATGCAACCCTCCAGCTCGTCTTCGATATCAGCACCGTGGGAAGCAAGATCAGCACCTGTCACCTGCTACCTAGTCTGCCCGTCCCAAAATGGACGAACAGCCCAAGGCAATAAGAGTTAAAAACATAAAGCCTTGAGTCAGACAACAGTCTTAGCGAGCAGTAAATTAACTAACAACATACCAAAAGAGCATAAAGGAAAAGGAATAGGAATACAACCCTCCCACTCCAAACTCATTCTACAGTGATAGCCCCCAGACACACACTAAGTAGAAGCAAACATAGCAGAGCATACAATGTAAAGTAAAGCAATTATCACTCGAGTCAAGGGCGATGTTTTCCAAGCACAAACCCCCAAGGCCTAAACCAAGATCAGATAAGCACCCAGAAAATACCGCTCTTGAGACCGAATGACGATACAACCAAACATCCATGACTCTGGCTATCACTGTTATCATTGCTTCAATATCACCGTTAATTGAATGACCGGCACATTCTTTCAACCGTCCGTCAAGGGCTAATGGAAACCCCGGTTCTAGACATAACTCCCGCACGTCATCGTGACCCGTGCCTAGGACTGTCGAATCTGCCCAGAGTACTTGACTATCAATCATTAGTCTTCAGGGACTATCGAATCTGCCCAACGTACTCTTGCTTTGAGCATGCTAGAACCTTCAACAACGATGGGATCTCAGCCTTCTAGTCATCCTCCTCGACGACTATTTCCATACTAGCTCAAGCGCCTCTCGAGCAAACCATTATCCTCTAACTCGAACCATATCACCGAGTTATCAACATGCTTGGAGTGATCCTGTCTGGATTAGACCAAGACTATCTCATATCATGCCTCGCTTCATCGCATCCTCGCAAAGCTTCATCTCAACATCATCATCATCGAATCTATGCATAAGAGCTTCACCATCCGCTACATATGCCACAAGCAGCTTTTCCAATTCAAGAGCCTTTCCCTTAGCTTTTGAATCATCTTCGGTCTAAATCAAATCATCAATCATCTAATTCATTGCAATCAATCAAATCAAACATTAATCCAAGTAAACAAGCATTCAAATATGATCTAAATAGACAATTATAACAATAATGGCAATTTCGTAATTAAAGAGTCAAAAGTCCAAAAAGCATGAAAACATGAGCAATGTCTCTATAATCTTGATGAATGAACTTGCATAGGTTAACACTTAGTAAAATGGTTGTCAAATCATCATGAACAATGGATCTATATGGATCTATACTTAGGTTTACAAAAATGCATGGAAATCACTACTTTAACACCAAATCAAGCCAACGATCCGATATACTCCTTTGGATCCGTGTGAGAGATAATCACCACTCACCAAATCACCTAAACACCTCTAAAGAAACCCACTTCAGATCTGGACAGCAAAGGATCTAACTTGATCTATCACGAATCCGCTTCAAACGATGAAATCTCACTTCAATGGATGTAGATCTTCAATCTAAGCTCTTGAATCTTCAATTTGATCTTCAACTTGGATGGATGGAATCACTAGATTAGAGTAGAGAAAAGAAGTGAAGAAGTGTAGAAGTCGAGCTCTCAAAATGGCAGCACTTCGTCGCTTCGAAATCCGGATCCCAAAAAGTGAGAAATGGACGAGTATTTATAGTTGAAAACCCCCTTAACTCGTCCGCCTTCTTAAGTCGTTTCCGACTTAACTCCTTCTCCGACCTAACACTCCAGACGACCTACGACTTAGCTAACTCACCTGTCTACGACTTAACCAAGACGTGACCTAACACTTAGCTATCCTCCTTAGGTCGCTTACAAGCTAACAACTCACGCGACCTAACGCAACACAGAACCCACGACCTAACTCTTAGGTATACGACATAACGACTTAACTGGGTATACGACATAACGACTTAACTGGGTATAAGACATAACGACTTAACTGGGTATACGACATAACGACTTAACTGGGTATACGACTTACGACCTATCTCTGGCCGACTTAACACACACGCGACCTAACGACTCATCACCCTATTCCCTTAACTCGGCCACGACTCAACTGAGTTACGACTTAACTGCTAGACTTAGGTCTCTCACATCCTAACTCCAACACTCCTTAAGTCGTTAACTCGCCCAACCGACCTAACATTTAACCCGTCCATTCTCTTAGGTCGTCGCCGACCTACCCTTTAGGTCGTCACCGACTTAAGTCTTCTACCTATAAGTCGGTCAGTTCCTTAAGCATGCCTATCCTTGAGTCGCCAAATTCTTAAGTCGTCCCAATCTCTCCTAAGTCGGTCAGTTCCTCAGATCGTCTATCTCTTAGGTCGTACACTTCCTAAGTCAGTCACTCGACCTAAGCCATCAGACGATCTAACTCTTAAGTCGTCACCGACTTAAGTCTTCCTTCCCTTAAGTCGTCCAATCTATAAGTCGGTCACGACTTAGGACTTGAACAAAATTCTGCCCAAAATCTGAAACGACTTAACAACGCTAAGAATTCCAGATTTTTACGAACTTTTCGATCCGTAAAAATATGGGTCGTTACATTCTCTCCCCCTTAGGAATTTCGCCCCCGAAATTCCAAACAAACAAGAGCAATCAAAGACTATTCTGCACGCCTACCATCCATAGCAATCAACAAACCATGCATCCAATTCTAGCTTAGCATGCAGAATTCTAAGACTTAGAACAAGTTACAATGTCGTTAGATGACACGACACCTTAGGGCCATACCTTGAAGAGTTCAGGATGAGCTGCCTTCATCCTCTCTTCCACCTCCCACGTACAGTCGTTATCATCATCACTCCATTGTATCTTGAGCAACTTAACTATCTTCCTCCTAAGCTGTTTCATGTCGGTTTCCACTACACGAAGCGGCTTACGAGGTCTCTTATCGACTGGATCAACTTCGAAATCTTCACAGCTATCAGCAGAAACCACTGTATTCGAGTCGTGCACAAACTTCCGTAGATACGATACATGAAAAACATTGTGCACACTCGACATCTTCTCTGGTAACTCCAATCTATAGGCGAGCTTTCCAATTCGCTCGATGATCGGGAATGGTCCAACAAATCTCGGAGTCAATTTTCCTTTCTTCCCGAATCGAATAACATTCTTCAGTGGAGAAATCTTCACAAAAACCATATCACCTACGTCGAATTCCAAATCCTTACGACGCTTATCAGCATAACTTTTCTGACGATCTTGGGCTGCCTTTATTCGTTGCCGAATGATCTCTATACAATCTGAAGTCTGTCGAATCATCTCTGGCCCAAGTATAAACTTTTCTCCTGTCTCCAACCAACATGTCGGAGAGTTACACGGTCTTCCATACAATGCCTCATATGGTGCCATACCAATGCTCGACTGGTAACTGTTGTTATATGAAAATTCCACCAAATGAAGGTGATCTTCCCATGATCCTCCGAAATCCAAAACACAAGCTCTGAGGAGATCTTCCAAAACTCGGTTGACTCTCTCGGTCTGACCATCTGTTTGAGGGTGATAAGCTGTACTCAAACACAACTCGGTTCCCAAAACTTCCTGGAAGCTCTTCCAAAATCCACTAGTGAACAATGGGTCTCGATCGCTCACTATACTCTTCGGAATACCATGGAATCGAACTATCCACTTAACATACAACTCAGTCAACTTTGATGCAGTCCTAGTCGATCGAACAGGAATGAATCTTGCGCTCTTAGTCAGACGATCTACGATGACCCAAATCCCTTCATTTCCCGTTCTTGTTCTAGGTAGCCCATCAATAAAATCCATCGATATTTGCTCCCACTTCCATGTAGGAACTTCTAATGGCTGAAGCAATCCACTTGGCTTCTTCTGTTCGGCTTTTACCAACTGCCAGTTCATACACTTGGAAATAAAATTTCCAACATCCTTCTTCATACCTTTCCAGTAATAGGTTCTCTTCATATCCCGATACATCTTATTTCCACCTGGATGAATTGTCAACTTCGAGTGATGACTTTCCCTCAGAACTTCATTCCTTAATTCATCGATATCAGGAACAACTAGTCGTCCATGCTTCCGAAGCCAACCCTCTCGATCGACCTCGAATCCTTTATCCTTTTCTGGGTCCAATCTAGATTCCAAATCATGGATAATCTTGACAAGCTTATCGTCTTGCTTTTGGCTCTCGCCAATCCTTTCCACAAGAGTAGGTCTTATCGATAAGTTTGCCAACATCTCAGGTTCCAATTCACATCTAGGCCTGAAGTCAAAACCAGCTAAATACTCGAGATTCTTCCATTCTGAAAACATGGCTCCCAATCCTGCATGTCTTCAACTTAACGCATCTGCCACTGCGTTACCCTTTCTCGGAGTATAAGCTATACCAAAATCATATGATGCCAAAAAATCTAGCCAACGTTGCTGCCGAAGATTCAAATCCTTTTGGGAGAAAAGATACTTCAACGACTTATGATCTGTAAACAACTCGAATCGAACTCCCAAT
Organism: Allium fistulosum; assembly: GCA_030737815.1. Classification (NCBI taxonomy): domain Eukaryota; kingdom Viridiplantae; phylum Streptophyta; class Magnoliopsida; order Asparagales; family Amaryllidaceae; genus Allium; species Allium fistulosum. The sequence continues at coordinate 533,359,034 of CM060901.1, read as the reverse complement.
AGATAATGTCTCCACATCTTCAGAGCAAATACAATCGCCGCTAACTCCAAATCATGAGTCGGGTAATTCCTTTCGTGTGGCTTCAGTTGTCGACTGGCATACGCAAAAACTTTATCCCTCTGCATCCGCACTGCTCCAAGTCCAGTACCACATGCGTCGGTGTAAACCACCATCTCATCATTCCCACTTGGAATAGTCAAAACAGGAGCACTTGTCAATCTTTCTTTCAGGATTCTGAAAGCTTGCTCACACTTATCTTCCCACTTGAACACTTGGTTCTTCTTCATCAATCCTGTTAACGGTGCAGCTATCTTGGAGAAGTCTTTGATAAATTGACGATAATATCCTGCTAATCCAAGAAAACTTCTCACATCAGATGCATTCTTAGGTCTAACCCAATCCTGGATTGCTACCACCTTAGCGGGATCAACCGCTATTCCATTTCCAGAAATAACATGGCCTAAGAACCTCACTTCACTCTTCCAGAAGTGACACTTCGAAAACTTAGCCTTTAGCTGATGTTTCCGCAAGATTTCCAAAACAATACGCAAGTGCGTCTTGTGCTCTTATTCAGTTCTGGAATAAATCAGAATACCATCCATGAACACAAGTACGAACTTGTTCAACTGATCTCTGAACACTCTATTCATAAGATCCACAAAATATGCTGGCGCGTTAGTCAATCCAAACGGCATTACCAGCCACTCAAAGAAACCGGATGGTGTTCGAAAAGCAGTCTTCGGCACACTATCCTTAGCCACTCTCAACTGGTGAAATCCCGTTGCCAAATCCATTTGAGAAAACACCTTAGCTTCGTGAAGCTGATCAAACAAGTCATCTATTCTCGGCAATGGATACTTGTTCTTCTTAGTCACTTTATTCAGCTCACGATAATCCACACACAACCTCAGCGATCCATCTGCTTTGGTTACAAACACAACTGGTGCACCCCATTCGGACACACTACGCCGAATGAATCCTTTCTGCAAAAGATCATCAACCTGCACCCTCAACTCTTGCCGTTCCCTAGGCGCCATCCGCCTAAGAGGCATCACAACAGGTCTGGCTCCTTCAACTAGATCTATACGAAACTCGATCTCTCTATTCGGCGGTAACCCTTTGACCTCGTCAAAGACGTCCTCAAATCCATTAGCGATTGGCACAGATAACAGTCCATCCCATGGAACAACCAGCGAATACATGAAGCTCATGAAGACGCCTTCTTCATGCTTACATCGTATCACAATCTTTCACCCCTCCACATTCTCAACTGTCACCTCCAACCTTTCGCAATCAACCTTTGCCGCATACTTCCTAAGCCAGTCCATACCCAAAATAATTCCGAACCCCGCAAAGTTTAGAACAAAACAATCACAAACAAAAGAGCAACCATGACTCGATACAATCAGACCACGGCATAGCATACACAAAGAAGACGAACCCCCAACTGGATTAGTCACAACCAATGGCCTATCAACGATATCCGGTTCCAAACCTAACCGGCCTACAAGATCACTACAAACAAACGAATGCGACGCCCCAGTATCAAACAACACTCTTACTGGAACACCACATAGGAAAAGAGTACCTTGAACCACCACACTCTTTCCTTTCTCTTCAGCGGTAGGAGCTTTCGAAGACGATGGAACAACCCCCAAAGCATAAGCTTGCACAATCTGCTTGTCCCTCCTCGGTTCTGGAAAATCCTTCCTGATATGCCCCGGCTTGTCACAGTTGTGACACTTCATCGGTACCTTCGGATTCTTGCAATCCCTGGAGAAATGGCCCTTCTGCTGACAATTGTAGCAGGTCACTTTGCCCTTCGGCTTCTTCTGGCCATCCTTACCCTTCTGTTGCTGCTGCTTCCTCCTCTTGTTTCCACCCTGCTATGGTTTAGACTCTCCCCTGGTCACAGCAACAACAGATCCTTCCTTAGGAAACAGACTCTCATGCCTGAGAGCTTTCTCCACAAGCTTCTCAAATGAATCGTCCAAATGATCCACCAACTGCCTCCCAAGATAACTGTCCAAGTCTGTCACAAACTTCTCATTCTTCTGATATGCAGATTCAATATACGATCGGGCATACTTGGACAAAGCTTCAAACTCAGAAACATACTCAAGAACTGGTCTTCCACCTTGCTTGAGCTCCACAAACTTCTTGAACAGAACTGACTTCTGAGCTGTAGAAATGAACTTAGCTTCAAATCTAACTTGGAATTGCTCCCAAGTAATCTCTTCCTCCGGAGTATTGATGGTAATAGAGTTCCACCAATCAGAGGCTCTCCCTTGAAGCTGTCTTGATGCTAGCTTCCTCTTAGTTGCATCCTCAATTCCCAAATCACCAAACATCCTTCTACAAGCATCTATCCATCTCTGAACCTCAATGGTTGATTCTGTCCCCAAGAAAACCTTCCCGCCAAGAGCAGTATAGTCTTTGCACAACTTAGCAAAATCCACTGGTTTTGGAGTTTGAAATTGAACTCCAACATCTACTGCTGCCCCTGGAACTGGTATCCTTTTCATGATCGAAGTCATCATAGCTTCGAACATAGCTGCATAATCAGCAGTCCCCTCAGAAGCACGGCCTTCCCTAACAGCTGGTCTCCCTCTTCGACTCATTCTCAATATCTATAAAAAGGAATGGTCAGAACATCTTGAGAAACAACTGCTTAAAGGACTCAAACTCTTCTAATCTACTATATTATATATAGTAATCATCCATCAAAATACAATTACGTCTCTCATACGTAGTTACGTCAGCGAGCGTTGGGTAAAATCGAGTAACCATTGCTCTGATACCAAATGTGACGACCGTCCATAACCCCTGCACTGAACCTAGAGAAAATGTGCTGTAAAGTGTGCCAGGCAGCCATGGACGATTGTCAGGGTAAATTAAAATAACAGAATCTATCGTATTACTCACAGCGCATGTTCAAAATACAATAGAATATATATATAGTGAAGCTTCACAGAATAGAATCTCATCAATAAAACTTCATAATAGTTGAATACAAACATCTGAATAGTCAATACAACAAGCCTCACTACATATCACTCAGAGAATACAAAGCAGCGGAACATCCAGTACATATAATAAGAAAATAATATACAACCCTCCAGCTCGTCTTCGATATCAGCACCGTGGGAAGCAAGATCAGCACCTGTCACCTGCTACCTAGTCTGCCCGTCCCAAAATGGACGAACAGCCCAAGGCAATAAGAGTTAAAAACATAAAGCCTTGAGTCAGACAACAGTCTTAGCGAGCAGTAAATTAACTAACAACATACCAAAAGAGCATAAAGGAAAAGGAATAGGAATACAACCCTCCCACTCCAAACTCATTCTACAGTGATAGCCCCCAGACACACACTAAGTAGAAGCAAACATAGCAGAGCATACAATGTAAAGTAAAGCAATTATCACTCGAGTCAAGGGCGATGTTTTCCAAGCACAAACCCCCAAGGCCTAAACCAAGATCAGATAAGCACCCAGAAAATACCGCTCTTGAGACCGAATGACGATACAACCAAACATCCATGACTCTGGCTATCACTGTTATCATTGCTTCAATATCACCGTTAATTGAATGACCGGCACATTCTTTCAACCGTCCGTCAAGGGCTAATGGAAACCCCGGTTCTAGACATAACTCCCGCACGTCATCGTGGCCCGTGCCTAGGACTGTCGAATCTGCCCAGAGTACTTGACTATCAATCATTAGTCTTCAGGGACTATCGAATCTGCCCAACGTACTCTTGCTTTGAGCATGCTAGATACTTCAACAACGATGGGATCTCAGCCTTCTAGTCATCCTCCTCGACGACTATTTCCATACTAGCTCAAGCGCCTCTCGAGCAAACCATTATCCTCTAACTCGAACCATATCACCGAGTTATCAACATGCTTGGAGTGATCCCGTCTGGATTAGACCAAGACTATCTCATATCATGCCTCGCTTCATCGCATCCTCGCAAAGCTTCATCTCAACATCATCATCATCGAATCTATGCATAAGAGCTTCACCTTCCGCTACATATGCCACAAGCAGCTTTTCCAATTCAAGAGCCTTTCCCTTAGCTTTTGAATCATCTTCGGTCTAAATCAAATCATCAATCATCTAATTCATTGCAATCAATCAAATCAAACATTAATCCAAGTAAACAAACATTCAAATATGATCTAAATAGACAATTATAACAATAATGGCAATTTCGTAATTAAAGAGTCAAAAGTCCAAAAAGCATGAAAACATGAGCAATGTCTCTATAATCTTGATGAATGAACTTGCATAGGTTAACACTTAGTAAAATGGTTGTCAAATCATCATGAACAATGGATCTATACTTAGGTTTACAAAAATGCATGGAAATCATTACTTTAATCACCACTCACCAAATCACCTAAACACCTCCAAAGAAACCCACTTCAGATCTGGACAGCGTAGGATCTAACTTGATCTATCACGAATCCGCTTCAAACGATGAAATCTCACTTCAATGGATGTAGATCTTCAATCTAAGCTCTTGAATCTTCAATTTGATCTTCAACTTGGATGGATGGAATCACTAGATTAGAGTAGAGAAAAGAAGTGAAGAAGTGTAGAAGTCGAGCTCTCAAAATGGCAGCACTTCGTCGCTTCGAAATCCGGATCCCAAAAAGTGAGAAATGGACGAGTATTTATAGCTGAAAACCCCCTTAACTCGTCCGCCTTCTTAAGTCGTTGCCGACTTAACTCCTTCTCCGACCTAACACTCCAGACGACCTACGACTTAGCTAACTCACCTGTCTACGACTTAACCAAGACGTGACCTAACACTTAGCTATCCTCCTTAGGTCGCTTACAAGCTAACAACTCACGCGACCTAACGCAACACAGAACCCACGACCTAACTCTTAGGTATACGACATAACGACTTAACTGGGTATACGACATAACGACTTAACTGGGTATAAGACATAACGACTTAACTGGGTATACGACATAACGACTTAACTGGGTATACGACTTACGACCTATCTCTGGCCGACTTAACACACACGCGACCTAACGACTCATCACCCTATTCCCTTAACTCGGCCACGACTCAACTGAGTTACGACTTAACTGCTAGACTTAGGTCTCTCACATCCTAACTCCAACACTCCTTAAGTCGTTAACTCGCCCAACCGACCTAACATTTAACCCGTCCATTCTCTTAGGTCGTCGCCGACCTACCCTTTAGGTCGTCACCGACTTAAGTCTTCTATCTATAAGTCGGTCAGTTCCTTAAGCCTGCCTATCCTTGAGTCGCCAAATTCTTAAGTCGTCCCAATCTCTCCTAAGTCGGTCAGTTCCTTAGATCGTCTATCTCTTAGGTCTTACACTTCCTAAGTCGGTCACTCGACCTAAGCCATCAGACGATCTAACTCTTAAGTCGTCGCCGACTTAAGTCTTCCTTCCCTTAAGTCGTCCAATCTATAAGTCGGTCACGACTTAGGACTTGAACAAAATTCTACCCAAAATCTAAAACGACTTAACAACGCTAAGAATTCCAGATTTTTACGAACTTTTCGATCCGTAAAAATACGGGTCGTTACACTACACGTTCGTTTAACTTTTCAAGTTGCGAAATCGCGAACTAACAAGACGCAATGGGTTATTTTTTACCTTTTAGTCAAATTTTATAAAACTTGTCCAAAACACTTTTAAATCATTTTAATAACATAATAAACTAGGTTAAACCAATTTTTCACTATTTTACTGTAATAAAATCTCATTTTCACTTTATTCCATATCTTTAATATAATATCATTATAATATTCAATTTCCATCTTTTTAATTCCAAATTCTTTTATATTAAACATATGATATTTCAATATTATTTTCCACCTTCAAAACTATTATTTTTCATAAATGAAACCATATATTTTATTTTCCAAAAATTTCAAAAATCCAAATTCTTGTCATATTTTTAATTTTTAGTTAAACTATATATATATATATTGGTAATAAAATCATGAAAATATATTTATTATTATCTTTAAATAATTAAAACGATCTCATTTGAATTATAAAACCATATTTTATAATATTAAAACAAATGTTTCAAAAGTGCGCCGTTGAATTGCCAAAGCGCGATGAAATTTGTTATATTTATAAAACAAGTTCATATATTTATAAATCACTTGTTATCATTATATAATAATTAAAGTGAATTATTTATCATTTAAAATAATTAATTGAATATTTAAAATCAATTCCTATTCAAAGTGACAAAATTATGGGTCGTTACAAAGTCTGTTACCAAATTTACATGACAAAACAAAGAAATAAAGAATTGAAAAAAAGATAGAGGTGGGATTCAAATCCAGGTCACATGGGAAGAAGAGCGCACCATTATAAATGAATAGATAAAGTGCCTTTTCAAGCCTGTTCTTCAAGTGTTGCGAAGTTTCAATGGTTGCTTTTTTTCCAAATTAAATTGTTGAAAGGTTGCTCATGTTCAATGGCATCTTATCACTCCTATATAAGCCTCCCACCATCCCAAAAGCAAACACATAATTCTATTCTCTCAAATCATTCTTATATTGCTTCCAAATGGTCTAAACTATATATTCAATCCAAAAGTAAACTTAGACCAACGCTCTTTCACTCCAAAATATTTGAGTCTGGTCTTAATTTACTTTCTAACCTCTGCACATTCACTCTGCATCATTTTAAGTGTTATTAATGTTTGTACTATAGTGCAACAAGTCAGTGTATTGAGACACAAAATATTTTCAAAGAAATTTGCACTTTACTTTGTTGTAATAGTCCAAGGAGTTGGTAAATTCAAGTCCTGTGTAACACCCTGATATTTTACAGGAAATATAATTAAAAAGAAATTAAAAGCGCATTTGGTACAGTGGTAAAGGCGCATGTTGACTTCCTTAGTGACTAGGGATCAAGTCCCGTTTTCGCCCAAAATCTGGAACGATGTTTTTTTAGCTGGTTTGTTTCCAGCGATTTTCCTACGTATTTCAGCGTTGTTTCTGACATGTGGCGGCTTCTCATTCGCTCCATGATGTAATAGGATGAGATGGCTAAATTTTATTGGTTGAGTGATGTGTATGGACTAGAATGGATAACCATTAAGTGTATGAAAGAACCAGATTTAATCTAAAATAATATAATGGATTATATTCACTCAAACAATCTACAAATAAACCATCTAACATAAACGTAATCTCTTATTCAGCCGTCGCCATAATTCTATAGTAAAATTAGTGTGTATTATTCTCCCTCCTTTTCTCTACTAAATAAACAAATCTCTACCAAATTAAATTATATATATATATATATATATATATTCAAGAAATTTGGGGAATTTAGAAGAATCAAAGGGAGAAAGATTAAAGCAAAAAAAATTCAAATTTATGCAAGCTCAAGTGCCAGGTGGGTGGGAATTAATATGAAATAGAAAATTAAGTAGTTCAATTTCAGTTCTTTTCTGGCACGTTAATATGAATTAATTTCTATTATTAATTGAGAATAGATGCAAATTATTGCAAATTCTTCTTCTTCTTCCACTTCTCAAGTCTAATTCATGGTTGGTTTAAAATATGAGACATATAAATTGTCTATTCACGTTTTATGGCATAAATAAGATTGAAATTTATGTAAATTATTGTATCTTCTTCTTCCACTTTTCAATTCTAATTCATGTTTGGGTTGAAATTTGGAACAAATAAATTGTTATTCATGTTTCATGGTGTAAATAAGATTGGTTTAATTAAATTGAATTAGAATTGTTATTCAATTTCTATTGGTAGAACATGTTAGTTGAATAAATTCAAAATATGTTACTTGAATAAAAATATAGTTTTGATTGATATAATTATATAATTTTGAATATGGTTTTGGAACAAAATTGGAAAGTCAAATTGGCATAATTGTTTGTTTCATATATGGCCTAAAAATGTAAAAGTGGAATTCTATGTAATTAAATAGTTTCTGGCTATTAGATAAAAAATTTGTACAGATTAAATCTCTAAAAGGAGAACATAAATTAGGGTGGAAAAAATATAAATTAAATGGACCCTAAAGGCTAGTGTAAATCTGTAACAAAATGGTATAAAAATTATAGACAAACCATACAGACTGAACGGACGCGAAATTGAAAAACCATTTATGTAAGAAAAAGGGAAATTGTGAAATAACCAATCGGATGTAAAAATGGCCTAAAGAAGATTAATGGAAATAAACAGTATGTAAACTGTAACGGTAAAATTAATTAATCTGGAAGCGATTTGGTAGGCAGACCTTGTAAAAGTCTATATATGTGTTTTATGTAGTTAAGACCAAAATATAGTTTTGGATGTACGTACTACGGGCAAGTAGGTTCGCAAGGATGTTTGTTACCTTTCATAGGTTGCTAGTATGTAGGATAGATATCATCCGCAGTCGTAGGCTTCTTCAGGCAAATCGATGCGGATGGATCAGGACAAGTGTGCTCCGACGCAGGCTTCTTTAGGCAGATCATTGGAGGATTTTGCGCAGCCGACCCATCTACGAGCGCTCTTTCGGAGGACCGACACTTTGGATAGGGGCAAGTCCACATTAGTGACCGAGGAGACAGGAGGATAGGAGTCCAGTTTGGCAGAGCCTAAGCATAACTTAGGGGTCATGCGAGGTTGTTTGAGTCGGCGCCGGTTAGACGTAAGGGGCATTTAGTCACAGTGCACGGGTGAAGAGCATGACTTTCACGCTATAGCATGTGGATTGGTAAGGACAGTAGGTCCGATAGGCCGATTGACGTTTAGTATTACTGCATGGTTGACTTCCCTAGAGTGACCATGGACTTTGGCTTCTTAGGACCTGTATCTAAGAAGGATTCATTGCATTATATTATTCACCCTCTACGATATCTGGGGAAGACCTAGAATTAAACTGTTTTATTTTTTCTGCTTCATTTTATTTCTCATTCACCAGACTTTATGTCTGACCTATTCCTATTTTTCTTATTTTCCCCAAATCACAGGATGGTAGGTCTAGGTTGTAGTTTTTTGCAGCTTGGAGGGTCATTGGAGCAATTGTTATCTTCAGCTTTTTAATGTAGCAGCGGAATAACAAAATGATGATTTTGTGAAAGTAGCAATCTATGGAATAAAGAATACTGAATGGCCCAAATTCGTTGATCCGAAGATACCGAATTCTAGCTATCTTCGTCACGTTGATCGCGCACGATACCGTGAAAGAAGATCTGCAATTCTTCAGACGTTGATCAAGCGCACTTGATACCGTGAATTGGCTTCTACGATCGTTGATTCGAGCGCACTCGAATGTCGAAAGAGGAGATAGGAGATTACACTCAACTACCAATTTAATGAAAGCACAAAGCTAACAAACAAAAGTTTTTATTAAAAAATCAACTAACTTCTTACAAATGTCACAACCCGCCTATTTATAGGCTTACAACTCACTCAACAGAAATTGTACAACACATAGGTCGTTCACGACCTAAACATCATGACCTACGACATAAAAGTAGACGACCTAAAACAAAACAGTTACAACATATTACAAGCCTTCACCGACCTAACATAGGTCGTCAACGACCTAACAGATCAACAACAAACACGTTACAACACAGAACGACCTAGTACATGCACGTAGCGACCTAACAGACAACACACGCGACCTAAGCTTCAGACGACTTAAGTCATAGTACATATGTGGCATTAGGTCGTTAGCTTGCTCAAGCGACCTAAAAGAGTAGCGGCAACAACAATTCAACCCAGCTTCAGGACCCTTCACGCGACCTACCTTCCAACGACTTAACATCCAGCGACATGTCTTCCCAGCGACCTAAGAACGAGCGACCTTCGAGAATTAGCGATGTTAGGTCGTTCGCGACCTACTGAAGTGGTATGTGAATTAGGACGTTCGCGACCTACTGAAGTGGCATGTGACTTAGGTCGTTCGCGACCTAAAGTAGCGATATGTGCTTTAGGTCGTTCGCGACCTAAAGAAGCTCTTAGCTCGTTAGCTCGTAAGTCGCTAGGTCGTTCGCGACCTAACACTTCATCAATCTGGGTATCATTCTGGGCTGCATCATCCTCCCCTGGTTGGGAAAAATTCATCCTCGAATTTGCGCCCTCCTTTTTCACAACAAGCTCATCCCCATGATATGGTATAAGATGTTTAACATTAAACACGTCAGAAGTGTATATATCCTCTGGCAGCTTCAACCTATAAGCGTTTTCATTGATCCGTTTCACGATCGTTACAGGACCAATCTTTCGAGCTTTAAGTTTATTATATGCTCCCACTGGAAAACGATCTTTCGTTAGTATAGCATATACTAAATCTCCTCCATTAAATTCAACGATCCTTCGTTTCAAATCCGCAGATCGTTTATACTTTTCATTTTCTTTCTTCAAACGTTCCTGAACGATTTTATGACATTCTACCAGTCCATCAACAAAATCAACAGCCCGTTTAACGGTTCCCTTTGGTTGTGGTACTATTGTCAAATCCAATGGTCCCTTCGGTAAGCTTGAATACACTATCTGAAATGGACTGAAACCCGTACTACAGTTTATAGCATGATTATGAGCAAACTCCGCTTGACATAACTTCATATCCCAACTCTTTAGATTATCCTTCACAAGGCACCGTAATAAATTTCCCAAAGATCTGTTAATAACTTCAGTCTGACCATCGGATTGCGGATGGTAAGCACTACTGAAATTTAGCTTTGTTCCCACCATCTTCCACAAACTCAGCCAAAAATGACTTAGAAATCTAGTATCCCGATCAAAAACAATGGATTATGGTAAACCATGTAAGCGATACACTTCTTTAAAGAATAACTCGGCAACACGGACGGCATCGGCTATCTTCTTACAAGCGATGAAATGTGCCATCTTCGAAAACCTGTCCACTACAACATATATCGAATCATTCCCCCTCTGAGTTCTCGGTAATCCTAACACAAAATCCATACTGATATCAACCCATGGTCTAACCGGCACGGGTAACGGTATATACAATCCTGCATTTGTCGCTGTCCCTTTGGAAATTTGGCAAATATGACATCTCTCCACAAACCTCCCAACTTCCCGTTTCAACGAAGGCCAATAATAAGATTGAGAAATCAATTGCAAAGTACGATCTCGGCCCACATGACCTTCCTCATGCAACTCCTTTACAATCTTCATACGTAAGCTGCACTCTGGTATGCACAATCGATTTCCCTTAAAAAGTAAACCATCCACCAATACAAACTCATCCGTCTTTCCCTCTATGACTTTATCTACACACTTCGCAAAGTAAGGATCATCAACAAACATTTCTGGCAACGCATCAAACCCCGTTACTTCAACCTTCATTGTAGTCAACAAATGATTCCTTCGACTTAATGCATCTGCCACTCTATTCGTAATTACCGATTTATGCTTCACCACAAACGTAAATTGTTGTAAGTATGCAATCCACGAAGCATGCCTTGCCGCAATTTTTTCCTGTCCCTGCATATGCTTCAACGCCTCATGATCAGTATATAAAACAAATTCTTTATGAAACAAATAATGTCTCCAATGTTTCACAGCTTGCACAATAGCATAAAATTCCACATCATAAGTATTATATCTCATCTTTGCTCCTGATAACTTCTCACTGAAATATGCAATAGGACGTCCTTTCTGACTCAACACCCCTCCAATTCCAACCTTTGATGCATCAGTATGTAATTCAAACAACAACTGAAAATCCGGCAACACTAGAATCGGTGTTGTCGTCAAAAGTCCTTTGATTCTCTCAAAAGCAAATCCTGCTTCCTCCGACCATGAAAATTGCTTCCCTTTCATACAATCAGTAACTGGAGCCATCACATGTTGCAAGTGTTCTTCTGAGCTTCTACTATATATCAGTATATCATCAAAATACACCACCACGAACTTCCCAATGAATGGTCTAAAGATTTGATTCATCACCCGCATGAATGTACTAGGTGCATTCGAAAGACCAAACGGCATGACCAGCCATTCATATAATCCTTCTCTCGTCTTGAATGTTGTCTTCCATTCATCCCCTGGTCTTATACGAATTTGATGATAACCACTTTTCAAATCAATCTTCGAAAAGATAGTAGCCCCGCTCAACTGATCCAACAAATCATCAAGCCTCGGCATCGGAAATCTGTATCTCACAGTAATCTTATTCAGTGCTCGACTATCAGTGCACATCGTCCACGTTCCATCCTTCTTTGGTACTAACAAAGCTGGCACCGCACAAGGACTTAAACTTTCCTGCATACGCCCCTTTTCAAGTAATTCTTCCACTTGCCTTCTCAACTCCTCATGTTCTTTTGGACTCATTCTGTAGTGTGGTCTATGAGGTAACACAGCTCCTGGAACAGGATCAATTTGATGTTGAATGTCTCTCAACGGCGGTAACTCTGTTGGTAGCTCCTCAGGAAATACATCATCAAACTCTCCCAGCACTGGCTTTACTTCTTCAGGGATCTCAACCACTTCATGACTGTCACGTCCAATCAACAAGAATACTTCAGCCTCCTCTTCTACCTCCTTAACAAACTCCTTCAATGACAACAGAGTTTTCCACTCTTCAATCTCCTCCAACTTGCTTTCTTCGGGTTGTCGCTTTTAGGAATTAAAGTAATCTTTGTACCCTCAAACATGAAACTGTAACTGTTAGTACGACCATCATGTTGCACAGCCCTATCATATTGCCACGGTCTTTCCAGCAACAGATGACATACATCCATGTCCACGACGTCACACCAAATTTCATCCTTGTATTTCTTCCCAATTGAAAAATTAACACAAGCTCTTCTTCCAACTTTCACTTCCCCACCTTTCCTTAACCAAGCTAACTTGTAAGGTTTCGGATGCTTCCCTGTCTTTAATGATAACTTCTTCACAGCTTCTATAGAGATAATATTATCACAGCTTCCCGCATCAATGACAAATTTGCAAACCCTTCCCAAGATAGTACATGTTGATTGAAAGATGTTACTCCTCAACCAGCTAGTTTCCTCCTCCTGTTTTGGTGTCAAGCACGACCTCTTCATCATCAATGAATACCCTTCATCTCCCGACACATTTTCTTCCTCCTCATCATGTAGTGAATTAGAACAGTCAGCTTCTACTTCATCTTCCTCTGCCTCAGCAATCATAGTTCTCTTCTTTGGTTTTGGACATTCGCTGCTCTTGTGACCCACTTCTTGATAATTATAGCATTTGAAATTAGTGTTGACTTTTGGTTTAGCCACTTCATGAACAACCGGCTTATTCGATGCTTTAGGAACATTAGAACTACTACCCGCTCCTTTGTTTTGCCCTGTAAAACTTGGAAACACGCCTCCCCCACGTCTTCCTTGTTTCTCCCAAGCCAACGCCTTTTGATGTGCTTCTGCCACAGATCTAGGGTCAAACATGTTCACCATATCCTGGATCTATGTTCTAAGTCCACCCACAAACCTAGCGGTCAATTGTTCTTCTGTCTCCATAATGTCATTTCGAGCAATCAACTGGTAGAACTCATCTGCATAATCAGTAACCGCTTTCGTCCCCTGTCTCAAGTTTTGTAATCTCTGATACATTAATGATTGGTAATTGTAGGGTAAGAAAGTAGCCTTCATCAATTTCTTCATCTTTTCTCAAGCTACAATCCTTGACTTTCCCATCCGCTCTCTAGTAAGTTTGGTTTGCTGCTACCATGCCATAGCTCTCCTCCTCAACCTAGTAGCAACCAACTTCACTTTACGATCCTCCGGAACCTCCTTGAAGTCAAATATTTCCTCAACATAAGCTAACCAATCAAGAAATTCCTCGGCTTGCATACCTCCCTTGAATTCCGGTATTTCAGTTTTCATCCCATACTCCCACTTGTGATCATACTCCGACTGATTCCTTCCTTGTCCTCGTCCTCGTCCATGAACACTACCACCATCAATCTCCTCCTCGAAATCTGATGTATATCGATGTCGATCCTGACCACCAACATCTCTGCTACCATCGTGTCTTCCACCAACATCCCTTCTATCTACATTCCTCTGATCACGATCATTCACATTCCTCTCACGACTTCGATCATCAACATTTCTATAACAATCTCGACTCACACTTCTATGATCATTATCAACACTTCTCTCTCGATTGGAATGTGGTAAAACTCTACTTCCCCCATGGTTAGATTCAGGTGAAACCCTTCTCCGATTTTGATTCATCTCCAACATCATCTTCTCTAATCGACCAATCCCTTCATTAAGCTTCTCACTAAAGTTTTCATTAATTCTTTGCTCCATCTCATCAGCTTCTTCTCTTCTATACAAAGCTTCAACATTCTGATGGCGATTAGCTCTTCTTGGCGGCATTGTCGAAAACTTCACAAATTCGACACACAACTTCAAAAAATTTCAATTCTACCTCGGTTTGGCCTAGAAACAACATAACTCAAGCTCGGCACCCACAATTCAATATACCCTTTGGCGCGCAAACACTTCCCATGCAATCTCAAACACCTTTCTTCTTTCGATCCGAAATGATATGGATCAAAATCTTCACTCTTGTTGCGACTTATGATGAACACGATGAACACTAGTCTTCGTAAAAAAATCCAATCTTCAACACTTCGAATAAAATTGGCTCCAAGACTCGGCTTAGCTATGATTGGCTAAGTCTAGCTCTGATACCAAATGATGCAGCAGCGGAATAACAAAATGATGATTCTGTGAAAGTAGCAATCGATGGAATGAAGAATACTGAATGGCCCAAATTCGTTGATCTGAAGATACCGAATTCTAGCTAGCTTCGTCACGTTGATCGCGCACGATACCGTGAAAGAAGATCTGCAATTCTTCAGACATTGATCAAGCGCACTTGATACCGTGAATTGGCTTCTACGATCGTTGATTCGAGCGCACTCGAATGCCGAAAGAGGAGATAGGAGATTACACTCAACTACCAATTTAATGAAAGCACAAAGCTAACAAACAAAAGTTTTTATTCAAAAATCAACTTACTTCTTACAAATGTCACAACCCGCCTATTTATAGGCTTACAACTCACTCAACAGAAATTGTACAACACATAGGTCGTTCACGACCTAAACATCACGACCTACGACTTAAAAGTAGACGACCTAAAACAAAACAGTTACAACACATTACAAGCCTTCACTGACCTAACATAGGTCGTCAACGACCTAACAGATCAACAACAAACACGTTACAACACAGAAATGACCTAGTACATGCACGTAGCGACCTAACAGACAACACACGCGACCTAAGCTTCAGACGACTTAAGTCATAGTACATATGAGGCATTAGGTCGTTATCTCGCTCAAGCGACATAAAAGAGTAGCGGCAACAACAATTCAACCCAGCTTCAGGACCCTTCACGCGACCTACCTTCCAACGACTTAACATCTAGCGACCTGTCTTCCCAGCGACCTAAGAACGAGCGACCTTCGAGAATTAGCGACTTATTGTTAGGTCGTTCACGACCTACTGAAGTGGTATGTGAATTAGGTCGTTCGCGACCTACTGAAGCGGCATGTAACTTAGGTCGTTCGCGACCTAAAGTAGCGGTATGTGCTTTAGGTCGTTCGCGACCTAAAGAAGCTCTTAGCTCGTTACCCCTTAGCTCGTTAGCTCGTAAGTCGCTAGGTCGTTCGCGACCTAACACTTCATCAATCTGGGTATCATTCTGGGCTGCATCACTTTTGTTCCTTTTGTTTCATGTACTTCGTTTCTTTTTTTTCGTACTTTACTCTATATATGGGGACCTATATTGTGAACTTTTTTATGTTTTATGTTTTGGTGGAGACTACTTGGTACTTTTCGTTTCAGAAATAAATTTGGGATAATGTTGTTTTTAATGAAGCTGTTTTGCTAATAATTTATAATTAGTGAAAGTTTTCCTCCGCTGTAATATTTTAATCATTTTATGATGTTGCCTTAGTATCTGTGCTATGTTATGGATTTTTATTTCACTCAACCACCCGTGCTTCTAATCATGTCCGATTTTTGGGGTGCCTAGAGGTGTGGGGTGTCACAGTTGGTATCAAAGCTAAGGTTTCGGTAATCCTAAAAATATTTTAAAATATAAAGGTTTTCGAATAATTCTTAAAGGAGATTCCAAATAATACTTTTAAAAGTATATGTATATATTTTGGAAATTTGTTTTTAGAAATGGGTCCCTCATATCTCTTCCTCCCTATCTATTGAACTATTGGTGGAGTACCTAATCCCATCTTTTTAATATCCACGGTAGAAATGTCTAAACCGCAAGATATCCCCGAAGTTCCAGTCCTTAATATGCATGCTTGGTTCAGACGTTATTTGCAGGCTACTGCACGAGTAGAGCCACCAGCTAGGGATGTTGCTCCGGCGGAAGAGGCTCCAGCCCGTCCACCTGGCATTCTCGATTTTCCCAAGTTATGCAAGGACTACTCCAGCTTAGAAGGCAAGCCATTTCTTGGCACCGAGTCATATACTGAGGCGAGAGCTTGGATCCGTAGTTGTGAGCGGATATTTGGACTTATGGGATTGGAGGACTTGGCTCGGAGGCAGTTGGTTTCATGGAAATTGCAGGGAGAAGCTCTTTGTTGGTGGGAGATTGTGGAGGCTGAGGCTGATAATTTGACTTAGGCGGATTTTCATACTTGGTTCAAGAGGAAATTCTTATCGCAGGCTGAAGAGGGAGTGCAGCTAGAGAAATTTATATAGCTCAAGCAAGGGGATATGACAGTTAAGGAATATGTTAATCAATTCACTGAGCTTGCTAGATTTGAACTAGACCTGATCAATACTCCTCACAAGAAGGCGCTGAAGTTTGCTAAGGATTTGAGTCAGCCACTACAGAGTTTGGCGGTGAGCCACATTCTGATGGGAGCCACTTTGAGGGATTGGTAGAGATGGCTTTACTTGCTGATACTGAGAAGAAAGAAGATTTGGCGCAGAAGAGTGATGGGAAGAAGCAGTGGAAAGGAAAGAGGAGAGGAGGAGGAGAGTTAGGTGGAAAAAGGAAAGTTCCAAGGAAGGACTGGAAGTGCAATACTTATGGGAAACCAGGTCATCTTGCTAAGGATTGTAGAGGGGCAGGAGAGCGACCGAGGCTGAGGTGCTATCTTTGCGATCAAGTGGGGCATATGAAAAAGGACTGTCCGTCAAAACCCAAGGACAGTTCACAGACACCTTTACAGCCTGCTCAGGCTTATGCTTTAGAGGAAACTCCTTTCTCTAGTACTCATCCGGTTGTGGACAAGGGAAATAAGGTAATCATTGAAGGTGTGTTATCTATCTCTGATTTTCCTGTTCGTACCCTATTTGATTCTGGAGCTTCGCACTCTTTTATATCTAGTACTCTAGTAGAGGGTCTTGGTCTTGATGCTTGCTTAGTGACGGACCTGGTAGTAGTATCAAATCCTATAGGAGGATCGGCCTATTTGTCCATGTTATGTCGGGATTTGAAGTTGTTTATTTTATGGGTTGAGTTTGACTGTAATGCCTTTGTATTGGGCTTTTCCGGGTTCAGGTTGATTCTTGGTATGGATTGGCTATCCATATTTGGTGTTGTTCTTGATTGCGATAAGAGGGTAGTGAGGTTAAGCACTTGTAGTGGATGTACCTTGGAGGTATCTTGTGATCCTAGAGGATCAGCCATGTTGAGCTACCTTTATTCTCTTGACTTATCGCCCGATAGTTCAAGTTCGGTACCTGTTGTTAGAGAATTTCTAGATGTGTTCGAGGAGGTTACTAACCTTCCACCTCGAAGAGAGATCAAGTTCAAGATTTATCTTGTCGATAATGCCAAACCGGATGCTTTATCGGTAAGGCATATGGCTCCTAAGGAACGTCGTGAGTTGGGCAAGCAGATCAGAGAGCTTTTGGAGAAGGTCTTCATTCGTAGGAGCATTTTTCTGGCTTTGCGTGGATTATAGGGAGCTTAATAAGCTGAAAAAGAAGAATCGTTATCCTCTTCCCCGTATAGACGATCTCTTCGACCAGCTAGTAGGAACCAAGGTATTTTTGCAGTTCGATTTGGCCATGGGATTTCATCAGTTGCGTGTGGCGGAGGATAGCATTGAGAAGACTGGGTTTAGGACTCCGGATGGGTTATTTGAGTGGTTAGTCATGCCATTTGGTCTAACCAATGCTCCGGCATATTTTATGGACCTAATGAGTCGAGTATTTCATGATGCGCTGAACAAGTTTGTGGTGGTGTTCATCGATGACATTTTGGTTTATTCGCGAAGCAAGGAGGAGTATACTGTTCACTTAGAAGAAGTGCTTAGGATCGTGCGAGCACATAAGTTGAAGGCGAAGTTCTCCAAGTGCCACTTTTGGAGGGATGAGGTTCACTTTTTGAGACACATCGTTTCGGAGGATGGACTTGCAGTAGATCCGGCGAAAGTGGCAGCAGTACAGGATTGGCAAACCCCTAAGAATGCCACGGACATAAGGAGTTTCCTTGGTCTTACAGGCTACTATAGGAATTAAGGACTTCGCTAGGATATCAGCTCCACTTACCTGCCTTACCAAGAAGAACTCAGCTTTTGTTCGGGATGCCAAGTGTAAGGATGCCTTTGGTCGATTGAAGGAAGCTTTGACTACCGCGCCCATATTGGTACTACCGGATGGAACCAAGCCTTTCTCAGTTTATATGGATGCTTGTGGTACATGGCTAGGGGCGGTACTAATATAAGAGGATATGGTAGTGTGCTACACGAGTAGATAGTTGAAAACACATGGAACTACCCAATGCATGATCTTGAGTTGGCAGCTACAGTTTTTGCTCTCAAGTCTTGGAGGCACTATCTCTTCGGAGAAAGATTTGAGCTTTTCATGGATCATAAGTCTTTGAAGTATCTATTCTCTCAGAAAGACTTGAATTTGAGACAGCAAAGATGGATGAAGTTTTTAGCCTCTTATGACTTTGAGATTTCCTATACCCCTAGCAAGGGTAATGTAGTGGCAGACGCATTGAGTAGACGCAAAGTAGTTTTAAGTCCTCTATTTTTGGAATGGAAGCATTTGGAGTACATTGCTACCTTTGATTTTAGGCCTCCATCGGATTTAGCTCCTAGATTGTTAGCAACCCTCGACGTCCAGCCTACTTTGATGGAGCAGATTGGAGCAAGGCAAGGTGAGGACGAAGAGTTAAAGGACATTTTAGATATGCTTGGTAGAGGAGAGTCATCACCACATCTTAGGCGTTATACCATGGACACTAGGGGATGACTTAGAAGGGATGGTAGACTTTGGGTTCCCGATAGTGAGGATTTAGTAGATGTGGTGTCGGCCGAGTCACATCATTCTACGATGATAGTGCACCCCGGTGGTGATAAGATGTACCGAGATATAAAGAGGGTATTCTATTAGCTTGGAATGAAGAAGTGGGTGGCGGAGTATGTATCGAAGTGCATCACTTGCCATAGGGTAAAGGCGGAACAAAAGAAGCCTGGAGGACTGTTGCAGCCATTGGATATTCCATCATGAAAATGGGAGAGCATCTCTATGGACTTCGTGGATGGATTACCAAGGTCACGGAGAGGGAACACGAGCATTTGGGTCATTGTGGATAGATTGATGAAGAGCACACATTTTATACCCATTGAGAGTAATAGGACGGCAACTTCTTTGGCGACTCCTTATGTAAGGGAGATAGTTAGGCTTCATGGAGTTCCCGCCAGCATTGTGAGCGACAGAGATCCATTATTCACCAGCGAGTTTTGGAGGAGTCTTCAGCCAGCCTTGGGAACGGAATTGAATCTGAGCATGGCATATCACCCTCAGACAGATGGACAAATTGTGCATTATTGACTTTGGAGGCTCTTGGGAAGACCACCTACCTTTGGTGGAGTTCGCGTATAATAATAGTTATCAAGTAAGCATTGGGATGGCACCGTTCGAGGCCCTCTATGGCAGACCATGTAGATCACCAACCTGTTGGTGGGATACCACCGATAGGATCTTGCTTGGACCAGACTTGGTGGGGGAAACTTTCGAGAAGGTGGATTTGATTCGCAAGAGGTTGAAGACTGCACAAGATAGACAAAATTCATATGCCGACAGAAGACGTTCAGATTTGGAGTATAAGGTTGGAGATATGGTTTTTATCAAGGTTTCTCCTTTGAGAAACGTTATCAGATTTGGCTCAGTGGGTAAGTTGGCACCGAGATTTGTAGGACCCTTCCCTATTACCGCACGGATTGGAAAAGTGGCATACAGAGTTGATCTTCCAGATAAGTTGGCAGGAGTTCATGATATTTTTCATGTTTCGCATCTGAGGAAGTGTCTACATGATTCCACAGTAGTATTAGAACCCGATCAGCTAAGGGAAGTGGAGGTAGAGCACGAATCACTTGTGCGTCGTACACCCACCCGTATATTGGAACACGACATCAAGAGATTATGCAACAAGGAAGTTCGTCTAGTGAAGGTTCAGTGGGGAGATGACCCCAAGGAGTGCACATGGAAATCTGAGGAGAGAATTTGAACTTCTTATCCTTTTCTATTTGAAGGTACACTTCAAATATCCTATCTTTGATCTTTGATCTTTCCTTAGTTAGGGTCTTTTCGATAATCTTTAGGTGAAACCTATGGATGGTATCTTGGTTGTAAACATGTCATTAGGTGTGACGCCACACCTCTATGCTCACAATAACAAAGGTTATTGTAAGGAATAACGTCTGCTATTGCGAAGAATAAGGCTTGTTAGAAGCGACCATACGTAAGTTATGCCTTAGATGAGTATTGATTACATCGATGGGAGTTGTATAAATTACTCCCAAGGATATATATTCAATCCAAATCTAAAACGAAACTACAGTGGCTTAAGAAAAATTCAGAACGACTCATAATAACAACTACACTGATAGTATAATCACATCAGATCAGAAATATCAGATATGTAGCGGAAGACAAATCTGGATACATGCTACAACAACTGATAGTTCACATGAACCAAATGTACATATACATATCCATCAATACATACATAGGATGAGAGTCAATAAACCAAAAGAACTCCTCGAAGGCTAGACAAAAGATGATGTGAGATCCCAAAAGCTGAAGCTGCAACTGAATCAGAGATAGAGATTACCCTTAAATAACTCGGTCTGACCCGATTATTATTTAAAAGAAAATAATAAACGGATCAGTATAATTTATTCTTAGAAGTGAATGCATCAAAAACAACATCAATCAAAATAATAATAATCTCGAGTGAGACTGTTCAACTTAAGAAATCAATATAGTTAAATGAAGAAATCACAACAAACTTTATCAAAATCAACTTTCAAATTCACAATGAATTCAAAACAGCAATTCAAAAAATCTAGAAATCAAAAATAGATAACTAGAAAATCAACATAAAAGTGGATCGATCCCATCATATGGCGAGTCTAAGCTACGCCGCACGTGCAACAACATATGGCCAAAGCCTACCAAGTACTGTCATCATAATTTTGGCGCCCAACAAATGACTCGAAGGTCCAACATATGACCCGAAGGTCTAGTACTGGTATTTGACCCGAAGGTCCATCATATGACCCGAAGGTCCAACACAGTGGCTCGAAAGCCCAACAAAATCATCAAAATCATCAACAACAAATATTTCAATTAACGAGTCCGGAATTAACCGAAATAGTAAAAGTGTGGTTCCATACTCCGCACTTTTGCTAAATCGTTTAAATCTCTTCAACGTTTCCTTAAAAGTGCAAAATTGTGTATTTTATAAATAAAATATTTTACGTTCTCAAACGAACAAGTCCGGAATTCACCGAATCAGTAAAAGTAAGGGTTCATAGTCCTCAATTTTGCTGAAGCGTTTAAATCGCTTCCTCGTTCTTTTGAAAGCGTAAACTGTAAAATTTTGTAAACAATTTTATTTTAAAACGATTTTTAAAACACGTGATTAAAACAGCAACAACTATAGCAATTTCGTCGAGGAAATTACGCTTCACAAAACATCGTAAAACGGGAATCAAACCAGCGTTGCGGGATAACCGCTTAAAAATTCACTTTAAAATTGACGGTTACTGCAGTCAAAAAGCAGTAATTTTAATCGGCAAAATATCATCTAAACAACACGCTTCAAAAATATACTACCGGCGTAAAAATTCCCATTATAAAAATAACGGCGTAAAATACGTTTTAAAACGTAACGCCGATTCAACGTAAATTTAACAGTAGATTGCACTACTATATTCATAAAACATTTCACTAGAAACATTACAACGACCGTACGAAAAACGAGCTAACTAAATGGAAAAGGCAGTGATGGAAAAAGATTGGCATATAGTGATGAAAAACATTTTTTTTTGAACAATGACACAAAATGGCGGGTCTCAATGTTAACTTTTCACCAAAAGTTATAAAAAATTGAAATTTAGGGTTTTCCTCAGCCATGGGGGAAAAATCTCTCTCCTCACAGAAATCTCCCTCATCTTTCTTCCTCAAATCTTCTAAACAGACCACCTGAATCTTACATCAGAGAATCAAGCAATGGAATCATCATAGATAAAGATGGGTTTCAGTTGGTTCAATCAAGATCACAGAAGAAACGTCAGCCCATGTTGAATGAGTATCAGAGAAATTCGTGGGGCAGTTATTCTCAAACAAGGAAGACAAATGGTCAGAATTCAACCATTCCTCCTCCAAATTCAAGAAATCAATCGTACCAACAAAAGAAACCCACAAATTTTTCTCTGAACAAGACGCAAGGGCAAAGATCTTGGGCTGAAATCGTTTATGAGCAATCTAAAAAACCTAACAATGATGAATGCAATCTTGAAACTATTGCTCCGATCAAAATCAACAGTAAGAAATTTGGTTTGATTAAAGAATCTGTTTGCAAAAGAGCAATTGATTGTTGGAGTAATTCGATCTTAGTTTATGTTGTTGGAACCAAACCGTATTATACATATTTCAAAGCTTACATTCAAGGTGTTTGGAAACCTGTTGGAGAATTCGAAATTTTTACCAGAGAAAATGGGTTTTTTATTGTTAAATTCAAAGAAGTTCAAGATTGCGATTCGATCATTCAGAATGGCCCATACTTTTATAATGGAAAGCTCATCATAATGAGAACATGGTCTGAGTCCCTTAATATGGATAGGGATCTCCTAAGTACGATGTCGATATGGGTTAAGCTACCCAATGTTAATCTCAAACTTTGGGATCGCGAAGCCTTCAGCGTAATGGCCAGCATTATTGGAAAACCCATTAAGATGGATGCAGCTACAACCTTGAAAACGAGATTGAATTATGCTCGTCTTCTGGTGGAGGTTTCTGCAAATGATGAACTTCCTCAAGAAATAAATCTTACGTTATACAATGGAGAAAACATCACCCAAAAGATTGAGTATGAATGGGTTCCACCGAAGTGTAGTATCTGTAAATGTTTTGGACACATCAGAGAGCAATGTGTCACTGAACAAAGATGGATACCCAAAACTCTCAATCAAAATAAAGAAATAGTCATTGACCGAGAAAATGATGCTGATACAACTCTTCTAAATTCGCATCTCAACAAAGAGATACCAAAAGAATCAAATATTCAAAAAAATAAAGATCGAATCAACCAGAATGGTATCATACTCGATCAAAAAACAACATCTCTTTTGCTCACTGATCAAGATGACCAGATCCTTGCTGAGGAAGTTCATCATACTGGGAAAATAATAGAGAATTTAAAAGACAATTCTCAATGCAGATCAGAGGAGGGAATATATAGTAAAGAGGTCTTTAACTCCGAAATCCCCCCAATTTCAGAGTTATGTTTAATTACAAACAATCATGAGAATATCACAATCAATGTTCAGCCTTTGTATGCCAACCAAAGTCCTGAAGTTACAATGGAGAGCGAACCACCACCAGTTATAGCTGCAGAAGTTGAGGACAATGGTGGCATCCACTCAACCTTGCCTCGCAATACTGAGGAGTTTGACATCTCTCGCATTATAATCCCAGAAAGTTACATTGCATCTAGTTCTGATAATGTTATGGAGGAACCTGAGAAGCAATTTGATATATCAGAACTTCATATTCATAAGACTAAAGCTATTGGTAAATACAAAAGCATGGGTAAAGAGAAGAAAGCTTTTGGGCAGAAATACATATCAATCAATCCTGACTGGAATGAAATGACTACTAGGCTAAAAGCTAAGAGATCAGACAAAAAGAGAAAAGGTAAGGGTAGCAATGTTTCAGGTTCGATCTGAAACTCTGTTTCTTTTTGTTCAACCTTTTATTATTTTATATGACTATCATGGCCTGGAATGTTAGGGGTATGAATTCCCCTGCTAAACAAACTGATATTTTAAATATGGTTAGTATTTACAAACCATCTGTTGTTGCCCTTATTGAAAACAAAATGGATAATAACAACACTGAGAAATTCTGTTTTAAGCTTTCTAATAACTGGAAATCTGTTAACAATAATGACTGTGGTAGTAAAGGTAGAATCCTTGTCATTTGGGATTCTAATATTTGGAATTTAGTTAATGTTAATAAAGATACTCAATTTATTGATTGCAATTTCAAAAATGTTGGTGGGTTTTCCCTGCAGATTACCAATATTTATGGTAGTAATTTCGAAAACGAAAGAAACAGTCTTTGGTATAGATTGAAAGCCCTAAGTCATAGCTATGATTTCCCTTGGATTATCTTGGGTGATTTTAATACTGTTTTTCATGTTAAGGAAAAATTTGGTGGTAATGAAATTCCCCTCAGTAAGCTTGATAAAATTAATAAATTTTTGCTTGAATCTGGGCTTATTGAGCCCAATGTGATTGGCAATAAATATACTTGGAAATCCGGGAAGGAGAAAAATATTCATTGCAAGCTTGATAGAGTATTAATTAATGACAAATTTTGTAATTCTTTTCCAAATTTCTGTTGTTACTCTATTGAGCAAAATACTAGTGATCATACTCCTTTATTGATAAACTTTTTCCAAAACCAATCTATTACTAATAATAATCCTAAAGCTGCTCCTTTCAGATTTAAAAATGGTTGGGTCTTAAACAGTGATTATAATGATATTGTAAAAGATTGTTTTACTTTTTCTAATATTGGTTCCTATCAGGCCCAGTTTAGCAAATTTCTTAAAAATAATAAAACCACTATTAAAAACTGGAATAAGGCTAACTCTAATAATAATGACTGTTTAAAGAATTTAAGGGAAGATGGGAAAATTTTACAAAAGCTTGCTGATGATAACCCTGGTAACACTGAAATTATTGACAAATTCTTTTCTAATCAAGCTAAGCTGTCTCATGAACTTTATATTAACACTATTAATCACAAACAGAAAGCTAAAGTTGATTGGCTTACTAAGAGGGATGAATGTACCAAAAATTTTCATGCTAAAATGAGTTGCAGAAAACATGTCAACAATATTGGTAAAATCATTGACAGTAAAGGGGAATGCATTAATAGCATTGAAAAAATTGTCAAAGAAGCTATTAATTACTATTCGCATTTATTTTCCTCTGACCATATTGAAACCAGCTTTCCCAATATTGTCTGTAAAAATGTGTTAAAGGATAATGCTTCTGACATTCTGCTTGCTCCTGTTAACATTGATGAAATTAAAGCTATCATTTTTAATGCTGGAGACAATAAAAGTCCTGGCCCAGATGGGTTAAATGCTAAATTTTTCAAAGCTCACTGGGATAATATCAAAGATTTTATTTCTAATGTTGTTAATGAATTTATGAATGATGGTAAGTTGCTCAAAAGTTTTAATCATACTTTCATTACCTTAATTCCTAAAAATAAAAATCCATCTTGCATTGAAGATTACAGACCTATTTCTTGTTGCAATTTCATTTACAAAATCATTGCTACTATTTTAAGTAATAGAATTAAGCTTTTTCTCCCCTTTTTAATTTCTGAAAATCAATGTGCTTATATTCCTGGCAGATTAATTTATGAAAACTCTTTGCTTGCTCATGAAATGGTCAGGAATTTCAATTCTAAAAAGGGGGATAATATGTGTCTTAAAGTGGATCTTCAAAAAGCTTATGATAAAGTTAACAGAAATTTTATTATCCATATCATGAAATGCATGAATTTTCCTGATAAATTTTGTAAGTTAATTTTTGAATGCATAAATTCTCCCACATTCTCGATTTTATTTCAGGGTAAACCTGAGGGTTTTATTAAGAGCTATAGGGGTATTAGACAGGGAGACCCTCTTTCTCCCTATCTTTTTACTTTAGCCATGGAATATTTTTCTATTCTTATTGATATTGAAACTATTAAAAACAACATATCTCCTATTAATAAAGTTCAGCCTTCCATTACTCACCTGATTTATGCCGATGATCTTATGTTGTTCTCTAAAGCTAACAAAGATAATGCAGAGGCCATTAGTGAGATTTTTGAAAAAATGTATAATTTTGCTGGGCTTAAAATTAATGAATTTAAAACAAAAGCATACTTTAGTAAATACTGCAGACATAAAAATGACGTTCTAGAAGTTCTGAAAGTCAATGAAGGTAATCTTCCTATCAAATATCTAGGACTTCCTTTATCTGCTAATCAAATTAAAGATAGTGATTGTGCTTATCTGATTGATAATATTCAAAGCAAAATGGAAACTTGGTCATGCAAGCTTCTATCCATTGCTGGCAGAATTGAATTAATCAAAACTGTTGTCTATGCTATCATTTTATATTGGTTTCAAACTCACCACATCCCTATTGCTACAATTGAAAAAATTGAGAGCAGATGTGCTGAATTTCTTTGGGTTGGTAAATACCATAAAATTAGTTGGGACAATGTCTGCAAACCAAAAAATGAAGGTGGGCTTAGTATCAGAAATCTTAATGATCTCAGTCTAACTTGCAAATTAAAGCTTTTTTGGAGATTTATTAGTGGAGATTCTTTATGGACCAAATAGATGACTTGTAAATATCTCAAAAATGGTAACTTTTGGACAATTTTACCAAAAAATAATCAATCAAATGCTTGGAATCAAATTTTAAAATGCAGAGATTTGGGTAAATCTCTTATTCAAAGAAAATTCAAATCTGGTTGTGAAACTAGTCTTTGGTTTGATCCGTGGTTTCAAAATGACTCTTTTATTAATAGAGTGGGTTGGGATAATCTTGTTATTTGTGGTGAAGCTAAAGCTAATGTTAATGTCATAATCAAAAACAATCAATGGCAGCCTCACCTGCACCCAATTACTAATCCTCATAAAAACTTTATAACTAATATCCCTTTAGACTCTAATGCAGATAGTGATCATTGGGATTGGTTAGCTAGCATCAATGGTAAGTTCTCCTTTAAGAAAACTTGGGAGCATATTAGAAACAAGCAGCCTACTGTTGAGTGGTATAAGTGCATTTGGAACAAAGTGAACAATCCTAAGATGGCTATCTGTACTTATTTTGCTATTAAAAACAGATTGCCAACTCTAGATATAATCAATAAATGGGGGAGGAATAATCTTTCACTTTGTTCCTTATGCAACTTAGAAAATGAAACTGTTTCTCACTTATTTTTTGAATGCAATTTCAGTTATTACATATGGAGCCAGATAAAAAATAAGATGAACATAAACAATGTTAGCAACATGGATCTAAAGCAGATTATCATGGACATCTCCAAACATTTCAAAGGAAAATCTCTTGAAAAAGATCTTGCCCATGTTCTGATAACCACAGCTGTATATCATATTTGGAAAGAGAGAAATAATTGTACTCATAACAAGCTTAAGATGTCCAAAGAACAAAGATGGCTGATTATTGATAATGATAGCAGAATCATTCTTCAGAAATCAAAGAAAAAAGTTAAAGACCAAACCAATTTTGACTTCCTTGCGGATCTGTGGAGCAAAGATGCTGGTTGCAAGCATACAGAACATTATCTCCTCAATCCGAAGGCTCATCAAAACGACTTAAGCTCTCATCAGCAGTCTACCCAGAGCGACAATGAGCTCCAAATCACCAGGCATCGGAGAGCTGGAGATTATAGCTACAGATCTACAGATCTGGGTCGCGATGACACCAGATCTGTAAATCTTAGCTTGAGAAATCAAATCGCTGGATTGAATAACTACGCCAACTCTAGCAAAGCTGATAGTAGCATGAGAAGCAAGCTCAATCAAGGGCTTTCTTATTGGGAGAGGGGTGAGAGTAGTGGAAAGGAGAAGACTGAGGAGATCTAAGCTCTCGCGTTCGAGATTTTCTCGTCGCCATTATTTGTGCTTTGTAGCTGATGGATGAAATGTGTCGGCAACCCTAGTTAGGGTTTGTTTGTATTGTGTTTTCGGGTATGTTGTTTTATGCCCGTTTCATTGCTTTGATTGTATTATTGGGCCGGGCCCTTGTACCTTCCTTCAAAAATTATACCTTCCTTCAAAAAAAAATGACACAAAATGGCACCATGCCAATACACGTGTCCATCTCCAAGGCAACTCATAAAGGAAATTGCGTATAAGGGAACTCAGGTGAATAAGAAAAAAACAAAACAAAACATATAGGGGCGAAACACATTTTTGAACAATGACACAAAATGGCCCATGCCAATACACGTGTATGATGACCTATAAACATTTTTGTGCATGCAATAACTGACCCTTAATCAAAAAATCAAAATGACCACATGTTATCTCTACTTATTTACACGCACGCCTGCATATACTAAATGGGATTTTAATAATGAAGTGACCTGGCAATATTGCATACTACGTACCATTTCACTAAGACCAATATATATACTACGCACGCAGGCTGTACACTACACAAGCAGGTTGTACACTACACAAGCTATAATTTACATACACTCACAAGCTGACACGTCAAACAATGTAGCCTGGACTAAACTTTTGTAGCATCTTGTATCTTACGAAAAACTTACTATGACGCACGCATACTACAATCCTCCCTACGCACATATACTACACTTAAACACGCACGCATACAAAAGACACAGACATAAATGTGATACCTGATCGCGCGTACGTGAAAAATGACCCAGATATAAAGATGCAAACTCACACGCCACCAAGATATAATACACGCAAAGATTGGATAAAAATACGCGCATAAAGCATACAAATGAAGTTGTCAAAAAAAGTATGCACGAAACAAATGTGTTGCCACATGAAATCAAAATAATGGTCCGGCAACATAGTTTGCAAGCCAAAAACAAAGTAGTGAATAAGTTAGAAATGTGAGTTTTACACTCACCTTAGATTTGGTACAGAATTAACTAGCAACCGAGAATATGCAGCTACTTTTCTTTTCACATTTTTGTGCACAAGTCAAAGAATATATGTGCTGGCAAAAATTGTACATATGCATTTATGGTAG
This sequence comes from Allium fistulosum, assembly GCA_030737815.1. Classification (NCBI taxonomy): domain Eukaryota; kingdom Viridiplantae; phylum Streptophyta; class Magnoliopsida; order Asparagales; family Amaryllidaceae; genus Allium; species Allium fistulosum. The sequence continues at coordinate 533,329,709 of CM060901.1, read as the reverse complement.
ACGTGCATTAGCGGAAAGAAAAGGGCATTGCTGCATATAAAATGATGATGGTGAATAATGTGTTATGGTGACAACTAAACAAAATGTTCACATTTTTGCTTTTGAATGGGCTTAGCCTCACACGCACATATGCATTTCATTTCAAATATGCAACCACTTAAAAGTATTTACTGACTTTGTAAATGGATTTCATTTTCATTTTTTTTTTCAAATCTCAAATTAAAATTCTATTTTAAATTTTTAATACGACGGTAATGAAATTACGGTCGTTACATTAGGACATGTTATGTTTAATGGATGAAAATGATTGCAAATGGATGTCAATGTTTGCAAATGGATGAATTGCATGCACTAGATAGATATTTATTAGGATAATCGGCCAACTAGGTACACACACCTGCATATGCGTGTCTGCTATCTATTACATTTGCACATGGTTGTATGTATATATATATATATGTATATATAAATGGATGTTGCATATGGATGGTGCATTTGGGTGAATGATAGAAACATACAAATAGATTTATCATTTATACTAGGGTAATTGCATACATTTGGTTGCATGGCATAAGCATACTTGCATTACAGAAGATCAACTAAATCAGTAGACCGACTACCTTTTCGCATTAGGTAAGTTCATATGCATTTCACTTTGCATAAATCATAAATTGCATTAGTTAAAAAATAAGGACAATGGTAGAAATGGATGATGGTTGAGTAGATGGATGTAGTTCTTGGATGCTGGTTGTTAATTACGTTCTTCCATCATTGGAGATTTTGAGGACGAAATCCTTTAAGGGGGGAGAATGTAATACCCCGATATTTTATGGGAAATATAATTAAAAAGAAATTAAAAGTGCATTTGGTGCAGCGGTAAAGGCGCATGTTGACTTCCTTAGTGACCAGGGAACAAGTCCCGTTGTCGCCCAAAATCTGGAGCGATGTCTTTTCAGCTGGTTCGTTTCCAGCAATTTTCCTATGTATTTCAATGTTGTTTCTGACATGTGGTGGCTTCCCATTCGCTCCAGTGATGTAATAGGATGAGATGGCTAAATTTTATTGGTTGAGTGATGTATATGGGCTAGAATGGATAACCATTAAGTGTATGAAAGAACCAGATTTAATCTAAAATAATATAATGGATTATATTCACTCAAACAATCTATAAATAAACCATCTAACCTAAACCTAATCTCTTATTCAGCCGTCGCTACAATTCTACAGTAAAATTAGTGTGTATTATTCTTCCCCCTTTTCTCTACTAAATAAAAAATTCTCTACCAAATTAATGTGTCTACATATATTCAAGCAATTTGGGAAATTTAGAAGAATCAAAGGGAGAAAGATCAAAGCAAATCTTTTTTCAAATTTATGCAAGCTCAAGTGCCAGGTGAGTAGGAATTAATATGAAATAGAAAAATAAAGCAGTTCAATTTCAGTTCTTATTCGGCACGTTAATGTGAATTAATTTCTGTTATTAATTGAGAATAGATGTAAATTATTGCAACTTCTTCTTCTTCTTCCACTTCTCAAATCCAATTCATGTTTGGTTTAAAATATGAGAGATAAAAATTGTCTATTCACGTTTTATGGCATAAATAAGATTGAAATTTATGTAAATTATTGTATCTTCTTCTTCTTCCACTTCTCAAATCTAATTCATGTTTAGGTTGAAATTTGAAACAAACAAATTGTTATTCATTTTTCATGGCGTAAATAAGATTGGTTTAATTAAATTGAATTAGAATTGTTATTCAATTTCTAATGGTAGAACAGGTTAGTTGAATAAATTCAGAATATGTTACTTGAATAAAATTATAGTTTTGATTGATATAATTACATAATTTTGAATATGGTTTTGGAATAAATTTGGGAAGTCTAATTGACATAATTGTTTGTTTCATATGTGGCTAAAAATGCAAAAGTGGAATTCTGTGTAATTAAATGGTTTGTAGCTATTGGATAAAATTTTTGTACAGATTAAATCTCTAAAAGGAGAACGTAAATTAGGGTGGAAAAAAAAGTAAATTAAATGGACCCTAAAGGCTAGTGTAAATTTGTAACAAAATTGCATAAAAATTACAGACAAACCATATGGACTGAACAGACGTGAAATTGAAATACCATTTATGTAAGAAAAAGGGAAATTGTGAAATAACCAAATCGGATGTAAAAATGGCCTAAAGCAGATTAATGAAAATAAACAGTATGCAAACTGTAACGGTAAAATTAATTAATGTGGAAGCGATTGGGTAGGCAGACCTTGTAAAGGTCTGGATAGGTGTTTCATGCAGTTAATATCAAAATATAGTTTTGACTGTACGTACTAGGAGCGGGTAAGTAGATTCGCAAGGATGTTTGTTACCTTTCATAGGTTGCTAGTACGTAGGATAGATAGCATCCGTAATCGTAGGCTTCTTCAGGCAGATCGACGCGGACGGAACATGACAATTGTGCTCCGACGTAGGCTTCTTTAGGCAGATCGTTGGAGGATTTTGCGCAGCCAACCCAGTTGCGGGCGCTCTTTCGGAGGACCGACACTTTGGATAGGGGCAAGTCCACGTTGATGACCGAGGAGACAGGAGGATAGGAGTCCAGTTTGGCGGAGCCTGAGCACAAATTCGGGGTCCTGCGAGGTTGTTTGAGTCGGTGCTGGTCTGATGTAAGAGGCATTTAGTCACAGTGCATGGGTGTAGAGTATGACCTTCACGCTGTAGCACGTGGATAGGTAAGGACAGCAGGTCCGACAGGCCGATTGACGTTTAGTATTACTGCATGGTTGACTTTCCTAGATTGACCATGGACTTTGGCTTCTTAGAAATTGTATCTAAGAAGGATTCACTGTATTATATTATTCACCCTTTGCGATATCCGGGGAAGACCTGGAATTAAACTGTTTTATTCTTTCTGCTTCATTTTATTTCTCATTCACCAGAGTTTTTGTCTGATCCATTTCAATTTTTCTTATTTTCCCCAAATCACAGGAGGGTAGGTCTAGGTTGCAGTTCTTTGCAGCCTGTAGGGTTATTGGAGCAGTTGTTATCTTCAGCTTTTGTTTCATGTACTTCATTTCTCTTTTTTTCGTACTTTACTCTATATATGGGGACCTATATTGTGAACTTTGTTATGTTTTATGTTTTGGTTGAGACTACTTGGTACTTTTGGTTTCAGAAATAAATTTGGGATAATGTTGTTTTTAATGAAGCTGTTTTGCTATTAATTTATAATTAGTGAAAGTTTTCTTCATCTGTAATATTTTAATCATTTTATGTCGTTGCCTTAGTCTCTGTGCTATGTTATGGATTTTTATTTCACCCGACCACTCGTGCTTCTAATCATGTCCGATTTTCATGGTGCCTAGAGATGCGGGGTGTCACATCCTGAAAGAGGAGTCTTTATACGGTGCTGCTGTAAACCTGTTCCTTCAGGTGAAGTGAGGGTGTTGATAGTGAAAACCAAATGGGAACTTAGGACTAGATGTAGGACGGAGGTCCGAACCAGTATAAAATCGACTGTGTGGTCTACTATATTATTTCTACTTCATTTACATTGTTTATTAATGTTGGCTTTCTACGATCCAGTGCATAGCGACTAACAAGTTGTATCAAAGCATGGAATTATGTTGATTGTCACAACAGCATTGAATAATGGCCAGAAAAAGATCCGATCGAAACACAACCGGCAAAAATCCTAGTAATATCAAAGCTACGAAAAATGAGGACTATAAAAAGGTACTTTTTGATTTACAAATTTTAGTACAAGATAACAATGAATTAGTTAGTATAAACGATAAGATATCAAAGCTTAATTCTGTTATTTTAGAAAAGATGAAATCTATCGAACTTGAATATGAGAAATTAGATTTATAAAATAAACATGGTGTTCTGTAATAATTTTATGACTCTTAAAGATTTTTTAGATGAACAAAACACTATTTTTTAATGAGAGAAAGAAATTTTTTCAAAAGAAATTTTAAATTTGGAAAGACAAAATGATTTATTACGATCTTCTTTAGATAATTTGAAATCTAGAATTTTTCATTTCGAAAATGAGAATTGTATGTTAACAAATGAGAATCCTAAACCAAATAAATAAATTGATATTTTGAAAAATTGCAATATTTCTTTTGAAAATAATAGTTGTAACTTTAAAGCTAAATTTAAAAAATGCAAAAATGAATTCGCAAAATTTAATAAAGGTCAAAATGATTTAAACATGATTTTATCTAGTTCTAGACCTTATATGATAAAAGTGGCTTTGGTTATAATAAAACTAATTGTAGAGATAGTACTAGATACACTTTTATGTATAGTAAAAATAATAATGCTCGTATTAGATTTCCAGTAAATCCTAAATCTAATTTTTGTCGAAATTCAAGTACTTCTATGACCAATGATGTTTATAATATCTCTAGAGTTACAAAATCATTGATAGGAAATATAAATATAAATTATCTAAGTATTTGGGTTCCATTTAGTTGGAAAAACAAAGAAAAATACATTGATGGTTATTTTGATACAGTAATTAATAATGAAAATTTTAACCTCAAAGGTTCAACCAAACCCTCTTGGGTATGGTTACCTTTGACCTAACCCTCTGGATCCTTACGCAAGAAGTGGGTACCAAAATAAAAAAATTATTTGTTGTAGGTACCCAAGGAAGACAAAAAGTAAGATGGATTTCGAATAGCAAATGTTCTGTACATATGATGGAGAATGAGCATTCATAGATAATGGAAGAGCAACAAATTCGGTATATCTAACTCATTTTTTCTTATAAATTGTTTAGGGTTAATATTTTTAATTTTAGGGTATCACGAAGTTATAATTTGAAAATAAATAAATTAGATACTCTTTTTATATAAGATGTTGCTTTCAAAAAGTGCTAAAAATATTTAAAACATTTTCCTTACTATATAAGTGTGAAAAATTATTTCAAAGAAAATAAAAATATTCTTTGGAAGAAACAAATATTTTTAAAAGATAAATCTTTTTTTATGCCTAACATTAGTCAATACTTTGTCTATTTTGTTCAAATATTTTCGAAACTAGCTAATAATTACAAATTTTCTAACAAAGATTAGAAGGTAGAATTATATATGAAAAAAAATATATTATAATATATGTTAAAATATATAGTGGTACACATGTAAAATTGTTCATGCCTTGTACCGAACATTAAAATTATCAAGACCGGGGTTATTTGTGTCAATTATCAGCATTTCAAGAAAATTATTTTTGACTAAGTTAATATACGATCCAAAATCTATGATATGGGGGAGCAAATATTAAAGGGAAGCAATATAATATTATTTTAGAAAGTCATGTAGTTGTCATCATCAAAAATGGGGTTTTGTTGAAAACATGATTTTAATGTTTTGATGATAACAACTATATGACAATGCTACTAATGTGTTTATTTAGTGATTTCAGATCAAATAGCTATGTGGTAGAGGATAAAGTTTTTACAAGCTATATTAAATGGTGCAAGTGGTGAGATCTATCAAATTATAAAATGGATAGGTGGGAAAATGTGGAAAAATATTTGATAGACAAGAAGGGAAAAAGAAAACGACTTGAGCTAGGATTATATATTTGGCTAATAAAATAGAAAAATAAAGGAGATAAAAAAACATCTACCTAGAATTTGAACATAAGCGACTACATAAGAATACATGTGCTAACCAACCACCTAACAACTACATTTGTAAAAGAATGGTTACTGTATCATATTAACAAGACAAAATGGAATTCTATAAAAAATACATGAAGAAAGTCTCAAACTGTGACCACTAAGAAGGAAGTGCGGCACCCTACCAAACATACTATACCTAATATTTTGAAGTATTTGTTGGTTGCATATTGACAAAGAGTTGGAAAATAAATTAGTGAAAAAATGTATGGAGTGGGACTTGAAACTAGGCAACACAGGTGAAGAGCACGCATCCCAACCATCATACCACATCTACTTTTGTATTGAAGTCAGCCGCCAAATTTAGATTGCAAAGCAAAGAAATAAAGAATTAAAAAAAATGGCAAAGGTGGGATTCAAACCCAAGTCACATAGGAAAAAGCGCAGGCACCAACCACTCTACATATGTCGTTTCAATTCAAAAAATGCTATACCCTTAGATGACCGTTAGAAATGAATAAATAAAGTGCAGTTTCAAGCCTCTTCTTCAAGTTTTGTGAAGTTTCAATGGTTGCTTTCTTCCAAACTGAATTGCTGAAGAGTTGCTCCTATTCAATGACATCTTATCACTCCTATATAAGCCTCAAACCGTTCCAAAAGCAAACACCCAATTCTGTTCTCTCAAATCATTCTCATATTGCTTACAAATGCTCTAAGCTCCATATTCATTTCAAAGCAAACTTGGACCAACGCTCTTTCACTCCATATATTTGAGTCTTGTCTTATTTCACTTCCTAACCTCTACACACTCACTCTGTATCGTTTTAAGGGTCATTAAAGTTTGTACTATACTGCAAAAAGTCAGTGTATTGAGACACAAAATATTGCCAAATAAATTTGTATTTTACTTTGTTGTAGAAGTCCAAGGGGTCATAAATTCAAGTCTTGGAAGATCAGTATTCAGGCAGTATTGTTGTAAACCCGTTCCTCCGGATGAAGCAAGGGTATTGATAGTGAAATACCGAAGGGGGGATTTGGGACTGGATGTAAGACGGGAGGTCCGAACCAGTATAAATTGACTGTGTGATCTACTATATTATTTCCGCTGCATTTACATTGTTTGCTATTGTTGGCCGTCATTGATTTGGTGCATTTGGTGCACAGTGACTACCAAAATTTATCTACTAATCAATAGGCTTAATGATAGAAAAATGAAGTGAAAAGAATGTTACTTGCTAATCAATAGGCTTAATGATAGAAGAATGAAGTGAAAAGAGAATCCAAAGGTAAATAGCACTAGACGTGAAGTGGTTCGTCCAAATTTCCTGCATCCATCATGTAGTTCTCTTACTATTTTACTCTCTTACAATTGCAAGGGTTTACAAGAGAATAATAAGAAATGATCATGCGCCCAGAACTATAAAAGCTGCTAAACTCTAGGAGCTGCCGATCTCTAGGAGCTCAAGTAGCGAACCATGGATTCCAACCTTCAGGGGCCCAACCCACATGGGAACCCATCAACTGTTGGTCTAAAACCAACAGGCGGTCCCCTCCATTGGATGCCCAATCCAACCTGGGTCCTCTCCACTAGGGCCCAAAACCAACTAAGGGACCCTCCATTTGGGCCTCAAAACAAATCCTTGGATGTGGTCATTCATGGGGTTCTTATATTAGATGAAACGATACTTGGATGGCTAGATCGTGTCACAAAATAGGCATGAAGCACATATGGCTATTGATATGATTAAACATATTTGATGAAAGATAGTTGGTGAAAGAAGGGAATGCCTGGCTGAGATGATGGCCAACAGAATTGTACCATGAGCATGATCTACCATGCTTTGCATTAAATGTGCTTGTACTTGCAATATGCTTATATGAAATGGGACATGCTTCTTGTTGGAAATAGGTATGTCTAGATGTACCTCTTGTTGCTTTTCTCCTGCATGCCTTGGTGGCGGATGGGCCGAGTTGGTCTGCTGAGACCGTAAGGGCGATGAGGGACCTGACAAAATTCGAGGTTTTGAGCTAGATGAGACGAGATGGAGTCCAGGTCATAGGTAGAGGAATTAAAGTTGGTTCGATGATGGACCGCCCTCAAGACAGTCTCAAATTATGCCGATCGGGAGATAGTTGAGGGGTGCATGCTTGAGCAAGCGGGTTGGCCCGTTGTTGGGTTGCAAGTAGGCCTTTAAGAGGGATTCGATCGACAATGCAGATGGACCGAGCTAGGCTTTTGCCTTGTTTTGATAGGTGAAACGGTTGTTGGGGTTGTTGCATCGAGATGCTTCCCCGGTATTAAGTTTGATGTGCAATTGAGCAGAGGAGTCAATAGGGACCTAGGTCGGATCTGGGCTATCATCACATAGGGAAATTCAATCGGCCCGGCTGGCATAAGAGCTGATCTGGACTCAATCGGCCCAGATTAGACCAGGCTAGACTGAAATACCTTGATTAATATGCCTTCTTACTTACGAAAAAATTGAATAACATTTCATATGCCATGTTCGTTCCCATGAGCGGGCGCGGGCTTGTAAAATCATGAAGATTCCATCAATCGATGGTTTTGCTATGCAATTACTACATCATGCATGTGACATTGCACTGTTTCTAGTGGCAGTTGTGCTTCTCGAGACATGGCATGGATGCGTCATTTCACCCACACATGTGGTGTGACACAACACTTATAACTCTTGAACGGTTAATATCCTTTCTGCAATTTTGATCATAAGGGCAGCGATTGAAAGTAGATGTGTATAAATATCCCCTCTTCTTCCCTTTTGAACCCATGGGGCTATTGGTATGCAATTTCTTTAGCAAACTCAAACTTTGCACATTTTTCTATTAATAAAAAAAGATTACTTCACCTTTCTTTTCCTCTACCATTTCTCTTGAGAGCATGAGTTTTGTTTAAATTTGGTTTTGGTAAAAGGAAGAAGATAGCTCTTTGGGGGCTGAACTGTATTGGTTGATTGTAGTTCAGATCGCTTGCTTAGATTTTCACTTCTTAAGATGGATCTTGACTTTGGTTTGGACCCGTGCTTGTGCTTTCTAGCCATCTCTCCAATGGTGATTGCTTATCGGTCTTGGAATAATAATCCAGGTGAAGTTAGGGGGTCTTCCTTGCTTTGATGCTCTGACATTCCCGACCTCAGATCGATTTGGATACTTCAACACTTACTAGAAGGAGCAGTAGTTGTCGCCTCTACTGATTCTATCAGTATAGAAGCCTTGGTTTGCTCCTTAACGTGGTTGTTTGGAAGATTTTCAGCATCTCTCATGACATTCGATGCAGAAGGCTTCGAAGGTAAAGCATAGTTTTCTTCAACAAGTTCTTAATCGCTTAAAGTGCTTGGGGTTGCCATTAGTACAGTCGAGCATGGTTTCAGCAGTGATAGAAGGACGGATCTACTGGCCTCTAAAGACCATTTTTGACATGCTTCTTCTTCCCTTTCTCTTTTTCTTCTTTTTAACTAATAAGCGATTGAAAGTCTTTGTAAGCTTAGCAATGCGAGCATTGTGCTCCCGCATTCTTTGAACTGAAGAAGAATAAATATTTTGTTTATTGTTTATGAAACTAGTTGTCTTTAATTGTTTGCTTGTGTTTGATATGGTAGCGTATCATGGATAGCTACCTTGCATTAGGTAGGCCAATCTGTTTTAACTGATATGCTGGGTCGGTTAATAGGCTCAAAAATGAGCATTGACCGAGCAATGTGATAATTCGTCAAGTGCCAAGGCTAGTGAATAATATCTAACCTTCATTGAGCTGCTATATTAATAAGCAATCCCAGCACATATCTGAGTGCTAAGTGGCTCGAGGCTTCCTAGGTGATATACGGTCAGGAGGAGTTCCTGCGTTATTTCACAAAAAGTTACTGTTTAAGACATGATAAGTAGGAATGTTTTCATGCGACGGGCCGAACCCGTACATTGATAAGAGCCAAGTTCCTATCAAGTACTAAATGGTGGGTGGCATTAGCATAGAGTAAGAGCGCATGTTGCATGAGTTCTCCTGTATGATAAGAGGTCATGTGTAGAGTGGCAGATAGCCTAGCTCAAATATGATCCATGGAGGGCTCAATGGTCTTCTGGGTGATATGTCGCCTGTTGTTTTGTGACTGTAGGTCTTAGCTCGAACTGAAGCACACGACTGGCTCGAATACTCATGCATAAGGGTGTGTTATATGGTAAGATGAGTGACAGACGCCGTCATTTACAAGAATTTAGCAGATAGAAATGGTAAAGTGTGAACTTATCCATGCGTCACTTTGCATTTGGGCAGTCGTGGCACGAAACTAAGCAATTGAGGGGCTCGAAAGTTCTCTAAGGTGACACGTTACAATAAAGAGCTACAAGTGGGCCCAACTCGAACCTATGCGCTAAAGGGCTTGAAGGTTGTCCAGGGTGACACACTATAATAAGGAGCTACAAGCCTGCCCGGCTTGGATCTAAGTGCTGAGGAGCTTGAAAGTGTCCAGGCTAAATTGTTGCAATAAGGAGCTATATGTGGGCCCGGCTTGAACCTAAGTGCTGGAGGGCTTGAAGGTTTTCCAAGGTGACATGCTGCAATAAGGAGCTATAGGCGGGTTCGATTAGAACATAAGCATTACAGGACTTATAGGTTCTCTAGGGTGACATACCATAATATGGAGTTATATGAAGGCCCGGCTCGAACCTAAGCATCGAAGGGCTTAAAGGTCCTCCAAGGTGACATGTTACATACGGAGCTAAAGGTAGGCCTGGATCGAACCTAAGTACTAAGGGGCTTGAAGGTTCTCCAAGGTGACATGCAACAATAAGTAGCTATAGGCAGGCCCGACTTGAGCCAAAGCGTCGAGAAGCTTGAAGGTTTTTAGGATAACATACTATAGTAAGGTGTTGGGCCTGACATATTTCTATGCAAGCATACTATGGATGTTGAACTTTGACGTCACTTAGGGTAATAACATCAGTCTAGAAAACGATGTCCCATATTACATGGAGGATAGACGACGTCACGGGTGAGGGGTATAAACTATTGCGATCACATACCCGATTGTCAATACACCCCGACATGAAAGAGAGAGATCTCTCATCTAACTCATGGGACAATGGACGGTACTTAAGCAAGGAATTCAATGCATAGTAATTAAATCTAGTTGGATAGCCTAGAAGCCCCTAAAAGGAAGGGAGTGATGGTTCGTTCAATTCTTGACAACAAAGGCCGACGGTACCGAACAAGGTAATAAGCACATTATAACCCATCCTCGTTGGATAGCCTTGGTGAAGGTTCTGAATGATCTAGGCTTTGCGATATTCTATGAATTCTTCACAAGAGGTTACAAAAATGGAAGAGAGCTTGAGAAAGGCATTGGTGGTAGAGTCTAGATGTCTTGAGACATGCGGGTGTATGGCTTCCGGATGTTGTTGAGAGCAAAGTTGAATGAGAAAACTATTTAGTGACCCATAAGGGGGACTTCTCTGGGCATTAATAGGAGTGTTGGGTCTCTTGAATTTCTATGCAGGGGTGATCGGTGGGTGGTCAATATTTCGTAGGGGGTTACCCTATGCTTGGGTTTTACCATAAGTTGGGTTGACTAAGATGGTCTAATTATTAAGGCAGACGTCTAAACGGGTAGACATGAACCTCACACTGGACACACATATGGTTGAAATTATTTAGTTGATAGTAGCATCAATATAAGGAGCTAAGCGAGAGCGCACAACAACTGCTCATGACATGAAGCCAAATTGAGAAAGTTAAGGAATCTTCTTGGTGATTGGAGGAGGCGGTGGAGCACCGTCCATCGTTGGCACTATTGATGCTGGATGCAAGGTACCAAGCGGGGAAAGAGCTTGTAGGAAATTGCTATTCACAAGATCGAAGGTTCGGGCCCTCCTTTTAGCATCAAAATTTTGACAATATTTTTGGTCAACCTCAAAGTTATGATAATGCGTTATGAAGTTCCAAGGTCACTTGCTAATTACTAGGCTTAATAACGGAAATAAAGGGAAAAGAGCATTCAAAGGTAAATGACACCAGAATGTGAAGTGGTTCGACCAACCTGCCCACATCACCTATGAAGTTCTCTTACTATATAACTCTCTTATAACTACAATCGATTACAAGAGAATAATAAGAAAAAAAATCATGCGCTTAAGAGTGAAGAAACTGTTAAACTCTAGGAGTTAATGACTCCGAGAGCTATATTGGCAAATCACGGGTTCCACACTTCGAGGGCCCCACCCACCTAGGGTCCCCTTCACCGGGCCCAAAACCAACTTAGGGCCCTTCCACCGAGGTCCTCAATAAACTAGGGGTCCCTTCCATTGGAAGCCCAAAACTAACTAGAGATTCTCCCTATTAGAGCCAAAAACAATCCTCTTGGAAGTGTCCATGCATGAGGTTCTTATAGCAGTTGAAATGATATTTGGACGACCAAGATCATACTACAAATAGGCGAGAAGCACGCCTAAAAATTGATTTGGTTGAATGGATTTAGCGAGAGACTGCTAGTGAAGAAAGAAATGCGTGGCTAAGATGAAGGCCAACAAAACTGTACCAGGAGCGTGATTTACCATGCTTTGCATTAAATTCGCTTGTACTTGCAGCATGCTTGTTTGAAATGGGACATGCTTCTGGTAGAAGTAGGTCTGACTAGCCATACCTCTTATCACTTTCTTCTTGCATGCCTGGTTGGCAGGACGAGCCGAGTAGGTCTGTTAAGAACATAAAGGGCAATGGGGACCTGGCAAGAGCCGAGGGTTTGAGCGGGTGAGATGAGATGGAATGCAAGTCGTAGATGGCGATATCAAAGCAGGATCGATGATAGCCCACCCTCAAGAAACTATGCCGATTGGGAGATACCTAAGGTTGAGATGCTTGATCAAGCAGGCTGGCCTATTGCCAAGTTGCAAGCGAGTCAAACAGGGAGCTGGCATCCAATGGAAGATGGGCCGAGCTAGGTTTGTTTTGAAGAGCTAATTGGTTGTTGGGGTTGTTGTGTCGAGAGGCTTCGCCAGTAGATGGTTTGACGTGAAATTATGCAGAGGAGCCGATGTAGGCCTAGGCCAGATTTGGGCTATTATCGCACATAGGAAAACCCAATCAACCTGCAATCAGTTGTGGCTAGCTTGCGAGCTCACTTAGACCTAGTCGGGTTGGACCGAATAGGGCTAGGCTAAGATACCTAGAATAATCAGCCTTCTTACTTACAAATAAATTGAGTAATAGCTATCAAACCTAAAAATATGATTATTAGTTAGACATTTGATGTCCATTTAGAATCTACCTCAATTTTGCATGTTTCTCATTGATTTTTGGGTGGTAGGTAAGTGTTTTATTATCTATATACCTATTATATATGTATCTATAGGTTTTAATATGTTTTGAAACCATTTTTAATTTCAAAAATATGATTTAATATCATTTAAAATGAGTAAAAATGAATTTAAAATGATTTAAAGTGGTGTAAATATGTTGTTTTGATGTGTGATTTCTTGTACGAATGCTAGCTATAATAAAGATGTCTTTTGATATGAATTACTATGTTTTGATGTATAATTGTGTGTTTGGATGAAGTTTTAATGTCGTTGATGTGTGTTTGAATGTGGTTTTGTATGTTTGAAGAATTGTAAATGCTCATCAGATTGAATTGGAGGTGGTATTCAATTATATGATCAAGGTCTCCATGTAGAAGAAGTAGAGTATTGAGGCGGTATCACTGCATTGGCATTACACACATGTTGGAAATCATAAGTGCAACAACCGAAATGATGTGAAAATTCAAGTGCTAGAATGCTATAGGTTTTATGCTCGACATGGGGATGTTTGACATCAATTTTGGTCTGGTCTTAGGGGGTACGCGGTGAATACTTCGGGTATGACATGGTCGATGGTGTGAAGGTCAGGCAACAAATTTGGTTCGGTGGTGACTTCGGGCTAGGGATAAGAGGACTTCAGGCAAGGCAAAGTAGCCAAACCAGAAATGGTGGTCGGTGTGTGTGTGTATCGACCAAGGATTGGGGTCTGGATTTTTGCTTCCGTCTGGTTCTTTCTCCATTCCAGTCCAACATTTGAGTACACCCAAGAAGGCATTGGGAGTTGTGGAAATGGGGTCATGGCTACGAGCTTTGGGTATTTTCTCGGGTGACTTCATAATAGAGTTTGGGGTATACCCCTAAGAGTAATTATGTAGTTTGTTACATATATCTAACTTGATAGCCAATCTTATTCAAAATAAAAGGTGTTCTCTTTCTGTTATATACTTGTTATACAACTAATTAAGTGATTAATTTAAAGTATAATAAATAGAAAATCGTTAATGATATGTTATGTGATAACAATTAGACTGTGTTATAATCATGGTAACTTTATTATATTAAAATAACATAATGTTTTTATATATTCCTAGTCAAGATGTTTTGAGATGAGATATCAATACATCCACTCAGACTACAGTGTGCAACGCTCTCCAAATATTGGGTAGTGTATTATTGACGACTGCTAGGGCACTAAGGGGTTACGTACTGATGATTATTCGATAATTATGTAATGACCCCTTGAGTATTTTCTACTGGTTAATATAACTAAGGTCAAACAAAGAATCTCAAAATGATGATATTATATATTCTCTTTACCTGAGAATGCTATTGAATTTCAATGTAGATACTCCACTTTAATTATAGTTAAATCATGGCATGACATACATCAAACGGCTATAGTTGAGTTTGAGTTGAAACATTGTAAGTGAAACACTATTTAATAGATAATTCATCTCCTCGATTATACGAGGTTGGTATCATGGTTAATTGTAGTCAACTCAAAGTCAAAGTCTTCACCCAGAGCAATACGGTTGATAATAATTGCTAATGCACTAAATATTAATTATTAAATTTTATTTGATTTGTTTGAATAACATTAATATTTAATAAATTGCGTATATAAAAGTTATAAAAGTGCGTATCGATATACAATAACAATATAATATTTAAATTGGATTTAAATAGATTAGCTACTAAGTAATTTTAAGAGTTTTTTTAGGCCCATATTCCTCTTTTATGGTCGGCAATGCATAATGAGGGGGGTGGTTTCAAATGTGATTTGAAAATCTAAATGAGCAACTAAAGGAATGAAATGGATCGCCATCCTTTATTCTTCTTTATGACTCCTTTAAATCTCATATATGATATGATTTTTGTCCTTTTCTCTTTATTTCTATTTTTCTACCAAAAATCAGATAATTGTATATGAGTTGTAGGCAACAAATTGAATATGATCTGAATATAACAAATATCGTCTACATTTCTTGTTTATAAATTGATTTAGCATTGTATACAACCTGATCTGGAAATCAGTCCCAAAAGTATGAATTTAGAATACTAATTTAAATGAAATTTATTCCAGATCTGAAATTGGTTGTATATGAATGTTATAAAATTTGGATTATTACCTTAATCTTCTTAGAATATAAACTTTTCTATATTTGGAATCGTTGGAATTTAGATCCGTTTAATATTTGTAAATTAGTTTAGTTTCTTTCCATTTTAGAAAGATACATCATTTGATCTAACATGGAACAGATGCAAATAGAAGGACAAAGAGATGTGTAAAATATGAATTCATTGTATTTTACACTATCTATTTCAGTTATAAAAAAGGAATGATTATTCCTTGTAATTTTAAACGGTGTAATCTTTTATATTTTAAAGTTAAATCTTTTCTTTTGGGCTAATTTATGGAAATTATAGCGGATAATCTTTTTAGATATGATTCCAACAATTAACATGGAAAGTTATATTCTAGTAAAGGTGTATAACAAGAAAATATTTAAAAGTAAATATTCATACGTAATTAGTGCGCTTATGATAATTAAATAAAAAGCTAATAACGATGCTTTCACCTAATTTTTGCATTTGGGATAATTAAATAATAAGAAAAGAACTTAAAGGTTGTCACTCCAATAAATGGTAATAAATGTGGGAGTTGCAATAAATTAATAGGGTAAATGGATTAATTGGACCGATAAAAATGGAATACATATAAAAGGTTACCAATTTTAAATTAGTAATAATACATAAATGTCTTAGGAAATGTCCGTTAGGATTTTATGTATAGATTGATATGAGCATTAAACAAGGATTTATGGGTAGATAAATATTTAAGGTAATTCTTGTTGCCTTAAATAAAAAGGAAATTAGTAAGCTAAGTCCAATGTCTACCTAGTCTAATATAAATAAAAACTTGATTGGACTTAGTATGTTAGTGATGCGAGGTTAGTAGAGTTGCTTGATGGAAGACTGCCCTTCACTTTGAGGCTACCAGCAATCGGGTGTACTTACTACTTATGTAGGATATCGCTAATCCAAAGACCAATGACGACGTGAGGGATTGGGCTTGCTTTCTTAATTGGAAAGTATTAAATGGTCCAAATTTGGAATTAGGAACGGTGAGGGATATCTCCATAGGGGTTCGCTTTTGATTTGAGGTCTTAAGTGGTTGAAGGTTCCGCCTCTTTCCTAAATGGAAGTATTAAGTAATATAGTGAGATTCCAAATAAATAAATAAGGATGTTTCTAAAAAGTGTTTACTTCAGTGTTGAGGTCTTAAGTCACTGAAGGGACTGCCTCCCTACCAAAAAAGTAACCTAAGGAGATGCAATATTTGCAACTAAAGAGTGAGAGTGGATATCTCTAGAAGGTTTCGCTTTAGGTTTGGGGTCTTAAGTGACTATAAACTCCTCCTCTTTCCTATAAAAGAATTATTAAGTATCCTAATGTGATTTCCAAGCAATGATAGCTAGTTAGTACCGTTGAGGAACGCGTTTCAGGATATAGGTATTAAATGATGGGGCCTACCTATTTTCCACTGGGAAGTATTAAGTGGCTTGGGTACAGTCTCTTACATTTCTAAAGCCGAAATGATAGTAGTACCATTCAAGAGCACGCCTTAGAGATAGGTCTTAAATGATGGGGTCTGGCTTAGTTAAGGTCGGTCTGCCTTAGTTAAGGTCTTAAATGACCAGAGTCTACCTATTTTCTAATAAAATGTATTAAGTGGCTTAGGTACTGTTTATTACATGATTACGATTTTATCAGCGATATATGCGGTAATAGTTGGACATTAAATGGTAGAAGCCTTAAATAGTGGTTAGGGGTCTTGTAGCTAGGACCACTAACCATTGACAACATTATTATGAAACCACATTGGGAATAAGTCTTAAATGATGGGGTCTACCTCAATTAAAATTGTAAATGACAGAGTCTGCCTATTTCTCTTTTAAAAGTATTATAGAAACCCGCTTCATATTTAGAAGTATTAAATGGTAATGGATCTGGAAGTACTAGGTGGCTGATATGGCTTCGTTAGTATTTCATACCTTCGAAAGGGGTAAGTAAGTAATCGTGTGTTTAATGCAAGGTTAGATTAGAATTGCTAACTTTGATGGACATAACAATTAAATGAAAACCTATCGGTATAAGTTTATGTTATGGACATTTTTTACTACTTTCCAGTCACCAGAACGTTGTTCTAACCCCTTCCCTATTACAACTCACAGGATGGATTTAGAGGAACAGGTCACTGGAGCTGGATGTGCTATGTTGTTGGAGAGTCTTCTTTCTCTCAAGCTATCGATGTTGATGTGAAAATCTACTATCCAAGGAATACCCTTAGTTCCAAGGTAGTAGTCATAGTCAATATTCTTATCTTATTGTTGTTTCCGCTGTGAGTTTAGATTTCTATCAATCTCTGATATTGCTTATGCTTATTTGCAGGTACCAAATCCAACGATCTATGCTTTTATGGACTTGGGTTTCGATTTTTGTCAAAATTTGGGTCCATTAAGGTGCGGGTTGTTACATTTGGTATTAGAGCTCTAAGTTAGTAGATCAGAGGAATTAGGATAAATTGAGAGATTGTATTCGTACTTTCCTATCTAGTAATATTCTTACACTAGATTCTAAGAGTTCCGACTATAGAAGTAGTTGTAGTTCTAACCCGAAGGAATGGGCAAAGCAACCATGAGTTGGAAATATCTTAGAGCTATGATTTTCACGCCGACTTCGAAGTACCCCACGGAGTGCTGTTGATGCACAAAGCGCTATTGATAAAAATCAAGAGTATGACATATGACTGAATCCTGAAGACTGGAGGTGTTCGACTTGATAGTTGAGGTTCTAGCTACCTTGTGATTTTGGAGTTTAAGTTCCAGTCGGAGACACATGATTATTCCATATGAATGGGAAATTAGATTATGTATGTCATAATTGTCTGGAAGCAAGTCTTTATTAAGGGTGCATTTATTGATCACCTCTTTGATGGAAAACCGAATTTTTATTTGAATAATTAATGTCAATTCCTTAGTCTAAAACCTGTGAGAGAATTTTTATAAAGTATATTTTGGAGATGCCTTAGATTTTGAAAAAGGGTTTTCAAAGAATTTCTTTTCCCAAGAACTTGTTTTGGAAATTTTGTTTTAGGAAAGTTTTGGAATTTTAATTTTCAAAGAATCACGTATACCACTAAGCTGGTCATGTTAAAAGATTTTTAATTTATAAAAGATTAATTCTTTAAATCCTTAAATATTCGGATATATATACCAACAAAGGTTTGATATTGATTTTTGGCAAGAAAATAGTTTTCCAATTAGGGAAATTTGTGTTTAAAAAAAAGGGTTTTTGAAAACCCTGAAATAATATATATATATATATATATGTTTAAAATTTAAGGGAATTTTTGGTATGAAATAGTTTCTGTTATTTAGAAACAAGTATAAAGGAGCATATACTTAGCTCGGTGATTTTTCAATTTATAAAATCGAGGTTTTTATATTTTCTCCCTTTAAGGTACGGACAAAATAGGAATGACATTCAACTTTATTGGGGTATGTAGTTTGAAGTGTTGTTAAACCCACCATCTATTGGAAGAAATATTTCCATGTTAAGTAGGCATGAAATAGCAGCTGGAATATTTTTCGGTTTTTGGAAGTGTTGTTGGTCGCAACAGTTTTACTGAGGTTATCGCAATCTCGCCAAGGAAGGGTCTACACAATAAGGTGGATACCGTCGTGTGGAAGGCAGAGTTTTTCTGGATGGGTTAAGTTGAAGATGGTGTGTGGAACGGCCATAAGAATATTAATTAATTTAACCGGCCCTATTGGGTCCAGGTTCAGGCCGCGCCTAAATCTGGGCTAGCGATCGACCAAGCCGTCAACCAAAGCGGCCAACCAGTTGACCTAGTAGCGGTCGACCGCCAGGTGGATTCGGGTTGAACCTGATCCTGGAACGCGACTATAAGTTGTGTCCTTCAGTTAGCACATACCCCTCACTTTCTTCCTCCTCTTCAATTTTTTTAGCTGAACCCAATTTCATCTCCCCCTTCCTCCTCTTAACCAAAGCCTCTCTCCTTCATTCCTCCACCAACCGATGCCAAAATCCTTGCACGTCAGATCTTGCCCCACCTCTACTTTGAATTTAAACCCTTATCTCCTTTTTTCCAACCGCCTCAGCCCATGGCACCGCCACATACCGGTGGCTCTTCCTTTCATTATCCCGACCTCACTCCGCAAGAAGCCGCTTGGCTTTACTGGAGTGAGCGAAAGATCACCATCTATCTTGGAATGGTGGACTTTGATTTCCTTCATGGATGACTAATGAAGTTTGAAGATTTCCCTGCTCTCGAGCTTGAAGAGCTTTTCATCACCACAGGACTTGCACTGATCCTCCGCTTCGAAACTTATAAGCGGGAATATTACCCGCGCTGCCTTCGTCTTTTCGATGCACAAATGGAGCAGAATTTCGATGATGGCAACAACTAAACTGAGTCCAAGGTGAAAGGAGCTTGGATTCAGATGTCAGATGATGATCTTACTGGAAATTTGGAGATATATGTAGTGGGCACGGATTTGGACGACATTGAGATGACTGACCCTGAGATTCTTTAGCGGATCTTTTTTGGAAATGTCGGTAATTGGAGACCGGCAATTTGCGACCGGTAGCCCGTCTCATCGTGCCATCAACATCATTCTAAAGACGAGGAGTCTTGACTAGATCTATACCTCAATGCGAAATGATGCCTATGCTATAATTGGCGACGTCTCCATCAATTGGGCTCGTGTATTAATGCTCTATATGCTCGGTCTGGGAGTTGGTACCCCGTGAACTCACTTTTGATATTGCCACTTGCTCACTCAAGTGTTTAGACAATACGAGATAAATTTGAGCGGAGAGCCAGTAGCGAGGAAGGTCCATCTTGCCATCGACCAAACCACCATTAAGAGGATGAATTTACCGCCCGTCGCACCGCACGTACCACCACCAGAGCCGCAGCACTAGCAACATGGGATAGCGCAGGGCACCGAGGGATACATCAGTCCTGAGCTTGTTGTTATCCATCAGGTTTAGGCAGATCTTCAAGAGATTAGGGTGGAGCAGCAGCGCCAAGGGCATGAGATTGGGTGCATAGCTCGAGCTTCAGCCGCGATTGCGGTAATGGCTCGAGCTCCAGCCGCGGAGCGAGACCTTCTCGTAGTTCTCGGGTGGTGTTTTATTTAGGATTGTTGTATCTTTTTATTTCCAGCATTTGTTCTTTTCTTTTTGGTTGTTGGTTTGTAAAACTTTTGTTGTCTCTTATAAAAGGCATGCATGAAATTATGAGTTTCATTCATTTTCTGTGTTATTGTTTACTCATATATGTATGCATAGTAGAGAAACAATATAAATATAAGAATCTCATAAAGCACTTAACTAAAAGTAAATGCAATATATGATTGGAAATTTAGAATTTTTGAAAATTTTAGCAAAGGAAATGATAAAGTTGTTTTGATATCATGGGTCATTGCTTATGTTCCTTAAAAGCTAAAATTCTTCTATAATAGATGTGCTGAAATTTTTAAATAAAATGCCAATTTTTTGGGTAAAAGTTAACTGTAGAAATTTTGAATTTGATTTATGCGTTTAGCGCATAACCGACTTTGAACAATTGTGGCTCGATTTATCAAAATTTTTGAGAAGGAAAATAATTTGGAAAATTTCCCCTTGATTTGAAAAGTTCCCTTTGGAGAAAAAAAAGAGAGAGTAAGAAAAAGTTTTGAGTGTTAGTTATTTTTTACTCTTTTCTCCCTTTTCTCTCGAGGGAACTCAAGCCGTATGAACACGTTAAGCTTTTATTTACTTCCTAAGTCAAAACTGGCTAAGATTTGACAGTTGGTTATTTAACTATCAAATACACAATCAAAAAATAATCCAGATATCTAATTATTTCCATAGCAACCCCTAAGCCTTAAAAAAATCTTTCGTTTATTTAGATCTCTTTCCAAATTATTTATCAAAATATCTGTATACTTATCTCGTTGGCATAAGTATATTCACAAAACATTGTGAAAGATTTCTTAATTCAAAATCATATTAAAAGATCAAACAAAGTTATTTAAAAAGAAATAGAGAAATGGATAACCCTAAACGTTATTCCTTCGATGTTAAGTGTGGAACGAATGTTCCATACCACCATAATTAAGAACGCCAGTTTAAGGAAATCAAATCTTAATTTCTTTTATAAAATTCTTCTATAAATTCTTTTTAAATAAATCTCTTTCAGTTATGAAATCCCCTATACTAAAATTCTAAATCCATTTATGAAAATTCTTTATAAATCTCCAAGTTTATTTATAAAACTCCTCTATGAATATCCAAAACCATTTATAAAACTTCTTTCCAAATTTGAAAGTCTCTTTTCAATTTTTAAACTAATTTCATAAATTTCCTTATTTAGTCTCTTTTCAACTTATAAACAAATTTCATAAATTTCCTTATTTAAAACGAAATTCCTTTAATAAATCTTAATCGATAAAGTTCCTTTGATAAACAAGCAATTATTTAAAACACCTTTAAATAAAAAAGTTGTTATTCAAAACATCCTTTGTTAAATTTATCTTTAAACTGCATTGACATAATAATGACTTTAAACAATTATTTAAAAAGTATTAAATTACTTCAAAATACCTTTAATAAAATAACATTATGAGTAAGTAATAACTTTACTTAAAACTCTTTAATTAATATAATAATTAACTTTAAAATCATTATCATAAAAATATATTTAAAATGATTGATTTCTCGTAATCAGAAAGAGGCTTAGTGACTACAGTGGTTCTCATTTTATGAAGTTTAACTTTCCAAGTTATAACATAGGTATTTATATAAAATGCAAATATGTAAAAGGAATCAACAAGTAACAATCAACCATCATATACTTAAATTTCCAAGTTACCAAAATAGCAGAATTCGGATTTTATTCTGCTTAATAGATGTCAAACATAATCTATTAGGTTACTATAGTAGAACTGTGATTTATTCTACCAAACAGATGTCCAATATAACTTAATTAGCAGAATGGTGTTTTATTCTGCTAAACATATGTCATTGGGTTTCATATTCAATTGGGGTTACTTAAGGGTGGTCAACAAAGAAATCACATGGATTTAAAACATCCTTTTAAAACACAATTTGTTTTGAAACAAAAATCGACCTTCAAAAATAAGCGATTTAAAATCAAAAACCTGTATTCAGTAATTACATAGCAATTAAAATCTTTATTTAATAATGATTGAACATTTAATTAATCATTAAACCATAATTAAATTTAAATAAACAATTAAATAATAATTATCCTTTTAAATAAGTAATTAATATAAATTAATAATCAAATAATACTTAAACCTCAATTTATAATTAAATTATACTTTAGTCTTTAATTAATAATTAAATAATAAATTATACCTTTACTTAATAGTAACTAAACCTTAATTATGTCTTAATTAAATCTTAACTTTATTTAGTAAATAATTAATAATTATTAAAACACTTTCTTAAATACCAATTTGATAATAAATAACCTTTAATTGTTAATTAAATAATAATTAACCCTTAAAAAATTAACTAAATAATAATTAACCCTTAAATAATTAATTAAATAATAATTAATCTTTTATTAATTAACTTACTTAATTTATAATTAAGTACAAATTTCCTTTATCAACTAATGATTAAGTACTAATTACCTTTCTTAATTAATTAATTAATTAATCATTAAATAAATAATAATTACTTTTAAATACTTATAACAAGTTTTGAAAACACTTTTCAAAAATATCCTTAAGTAAAAACATTTTAAATTTGCAAAAAGAGTTCGTTTTTACGAACTGCACCCATAGCAACCATCGCTATATGACCCGTAATTTCAAAACTTGATTTTTATATCAAATAGCTTCAAAAATATTATCTTTTATACCTTGACCACATTGTAAACTTAGTAAAAGATTTTGGAAAACAAAGGTAAAGTTTTGGAAACTAAATCAAAGTTTAAACTTTTCAAACACGATACTTAAGTGAAATCACCTTTAAACCAAGGGACTCGATGTCGCAAAAACAACACTTTTAGTGCTACTTCATTTTAGCATACATTAACTAACACAAGGTCATGCATCCACAACATACAACAAAAAGGTCCTAACTTGCATTTACTACTTAACTTTCAACTTCATTTTTCTAAGTTATACCACTTATTTCACAGAAGTACATACACGTACATACAACCATTATCACTCACATTTAAGCAACCAACAATTATTATCAACATTAAAATTAAGACTTTAAGTAAAAAACGAGCTTTTATCACCTAAAAGCTAACCAAAACAACATGAACTTCAATAGAACTTGTGTACGACCTAAATCCATGCTTTACTTTTGGAAAAATGGAGTTTTTGAGGCCTTAAGTAGCAAAGGTGGTTCAGCCATGCAAGGGGAGTGCTTGGCCTAGGGTGCTTGAGGGTGGATGTGGTCTTATTTTGGAAAGGAGGAGTGCAAAAATAGAATAGAAGGTTTTAAATAATGCTTTAAAGATTGAAAGTGGAAATAAATATGATTTTCATATTATGAAAATCAAATGGAAGCCATAGAAGTGTGGAAACTAAGTTTTTGAAATTAAGAAATGAATAGGAAATGGGAAAGAGAAAATATGGAAAAGGTTTTATATAAAATGTAATTAGTAATTTACCAAGATAACCTTAAGTGCATAACTTACACTAATTAGTTGTTACCTCACCATGCTTGCCTCCTCCATGTTTCCACATGCCTAAATCTTGTCTCCCTCGTTACTTTGAACCAACATTCATTAATGACTCATGTGTACTTATGTTTCATATAACATGAAATTTACCTTTTCATTTATTTATATTTTCATAAAATGTCATATCATCCATATTATATATACTTAAGTGTATATATAAACAAAAATATGTCCCAATCCAAACTTATGTTATTTATAAATGTGTGTATATAATTATAAAATAGTGTACACATTGTTCCTGACAAACTTTTAGCCGACGAAAAGTCAAAAATTTGGAAAACATATTCCGGTCACATTTTTTATTTTTCTTCGAACTAAATAATTTTGTATATAGGTTTTAAAAATTATTTTACCATCACTAGTTATTATTTAAAAGAGTTTTATTTTAGTTGTAAATTACATTATTTGAATATTTAAAATTAATTAAATATTCACAAATTAAAGCTGTGAAATTCTGGGTCGTTACACTCACCCTCACTAAAAGAATTTCGACCCCAAAATTTTACCTCAACTCTAACCCAGACATACTTAAAACTATTCATCGGTCCGTATGATGCATATAGATCATTCTTATGCAAAATTTGATTTTGATTACTTCCTCGAATACAAAGCTTTACTTCCGAACTAGTATCGCTCATTCAATTCCCTAGTACGTACGCTGATCAGGCTTCTTAATTAGAAACCTCCATTCTCCTTAGATAGCCATATACTATGGTAGAAAACTTTTGGTTCCATATTAAGAACCATTACCAAGTGTTTGCCGTTAAAAATCGAGTGATAAATCCTTATTCGGAACAGTGTGGGACGCCTTAAGTCATGTACTCGAATCTTGGATCGAGAATTATATGGAAAGAAGATATGATCTATGTATAACTTATGTACCCATCTAAAGACTCTTATTTATCCAATTACCTTTTTACCCCCAAAAATATTTACGAAAACATTTTCCAAAAATTTCGGCTAGGGTTCAAACATTTTAAATCGTACACTTATTTATGAAACCTTTTTATAAAACCATTTTAATTTATTAACTTGGATAATACTCTTCTACATGCTAAGAGTATATACAATATATCATATTTTAATTCCATTCACTTTTAACTATTCAAATGTAGGCCGAAAATAAGTAGGGTCTCAAAACTGAGTCAACCAATTCAACCTATTTACTCAATCATTCTGCTAAGTTGCTAAGAAGAGTAGGATGTGGGTATGCAAACTCCATTCTAGAGTTTACTTTTACTTAGACAACTCTAAGTTAGAGACGTTTATTAGCCGGCCCAATAACGTCAAATAATTTTTTTATTTCCTAGATGTTAAATCAAAAGACGCCATTTGACAAAAAAAAGTTTATTAAACCTCCCTACTAAATTTTAGCCAAGTAAAAACTTCATTTATTAACCCATTCTTTAATCAAAATTCCTTATTAAGCCAAATACCCAGGTTTTATTCAAGAACTTTCTGAAATGATACTTTATTTTTAACTCGTAAAAAATATACATAAAGCGAAAGTAACTCAAAAATGATATCAAGGAACTGGGTACCACCAAATAGTATCATATATCCCTTTACCAAGAAGGGTAGTACTTAAGTGTTTACAATTCTAACACGCCTCTTGCCCATTTTTAATCACTTTCGAGTCATTCAAACTAGTTAATTATAAAATAAATCTTCTTTTTGAATCCCTTTTTGAAACAATACTATACATGTTTCCAGCTAAATAGTTTTTATCAAAATATTTATCATCCACTTACTTTGATTCATTCGGATTCGAACTCGTTTCGATTGTAGAATGACAAAGAGAATAATTTACTAAGTGCACTATCATATTCGCCGAAGCAAACATCTGACTGTCACTTAGAAGGTTATTCAGATCATCAAAAACAGATCAAGACACATTCTCCGAAATGTCCAAAGGAAAATCTTATTCTCAAATTCCCTTTCAAAATATGTGTACTTTAAAATATTTTCTAGTTATACTATTATTACCTTTTCTCCAAAAAAACTGAAATCCTTTTCAAAGACACCAGGATTTTAAATTCTCCAATATATCCTTTCAATTAAAACATATTTTGTAACTCTGATTTATAAAATCAACTCTTTATACAATATCTTAAATATTTCTTTTTAATAAACACCTTATATTAAAATTCAATTTTAACCCAACATATCATCGAATGCCTAATAGTCAAACTGTGAAACTTAATTCATATGGTATTCGTTTCAATATTTCCCCGAATTTCTATCTACCCAACCCAAGTTAAAAAGGGAAATTATAGATAAATCAACAAACAATAGTCAATGCTCAGTACTGGACGAGCATAACTAACCAAACAATAAATGATAATAATTAAATATTATCATTTCCTAACAAACAAACACACCATTAATAACTATACTTAGTTTATGAAATTATTCCTTTATATATAGAATATAAAATCTTGGTAAATTATTTCATTTACCAACTTTCAAAAACAATAATTTATCGATTTGCCTAGTTTAAGTGTTTAGAAACCACTATCGATACCGTGGTGTCTCAAATCTTGACTAGAATTTATAAATCACTCAACAAATAAATCAGCACAATATAAAACATTTTTATAGCACTAACAAATACGCACTCTGTACACTCAAACTCATTCTAGGATATTGCAAATCCCATCTATAATGAGTTATTCATTCTAGGGCATTATTAATCCTATCTATAATGAGTTTACAGCACAAAGGCCTAGGTGTTCGCTCAACCTAAGCTCTGATACCAACTGTAATGAACTGTCTTTCTTACACCTAAAGGCGAAAATTAATACATGCTCGGTGTTCGTCTACCGATCATTTAAGTGTCCGAAAGACAGGTCATTTAGGGTTAAAGAATGAAAAGACAGAACAAAATCTCACAAACATGATGAGAAATATATAATATAACAAATGATCTTTACAAAAAGAAATCTTCTTTATTTATACACAAAATCAAAGTACACTATCCTATTATCAGCCTGGACAGTTATAACATCCTATCCTTACAAATGCCGATTTACACAAATAGAAAAGAAAGTAGTGGAAAAGTAAAAGATACATGACTACGTCTTGGAGGCACCTAGCTCGTCCCTTGAAAGCTCAAAAGTATCCAGCTAAATCTGGAAAATACGCTCGAGATGAACCGAGCATTATAAGAAAATAAGCCCGGATCAGTCTGGTAAACCAGAGTGAGAAAGCTCAATCTAATCAATCATATTGATTTCTACATTTGAAAACTCTTTTTAAAATAAAAAGGTATCTCGTAAAACCATACCACACATAAACATGGACGGGTTGTTACCTTACGATAACCGAAACATTTTATATTTTAAAATTCAATAATATTATAATAATGTCTATGGGTTTAAAATACTAATAATCAAGTAGCTATGATGCATGTATATCACAACAATAAAAGGTATACAATCAAAAATTGAAGGCACTTATTGAATAATAGCTTCCAACAAATGGCAAGGTAAGGGACTATCTTCCAAAAAACAATACACCTCTAGATAAATTGTACTGTGCGCCATAGTTACCTTTGCAACCCTACCAACACAGGACCAGTCTACCCCTGACTGGATAGTATTGAATATGTCATCACCCTGGTTGTTTCCATCCTATATAGAGAGCTCTCATACACAATCAAATCCATAATATGATAATCTAGAAAGGTGATGACACACCCTTATGGTAGCGACGCACATAGCCCTGCTGCATCTACCCTATTTTAACCATTTTCGAGGGGTGATGCTCATGAGGTAACGGTTTACCTTCCTTTGGTAGTTCTCACTTGGAATGCTAACACCGCCCTTCTGGCAGAAATGCAATGCCAGCATTCATCCATACAATTTCGTTTTGGGTCTGAACGAAACCGAAGGCACTACCTCTACTACATCCATTTTGGAATCACTCTTTGGATTAGTATCAAGTAGCCCATGCACGTCAAAGAACTCTATTTTCAAAACGTCATCAAGATGTCTACCATTCGAATGCCCATGTTGGTTCGTAGTGATTTTTGGATAACATATCTAATCGGAGTCTCTCGGAACCAACAACCGATTCTGATTGACTCATTCCCGGTTCTTTTAGAAGTAAGCAGACTATACTAGAGTCCCAAAGGGATCACTAATATATCACTTAAAGCTAGAGACGTTTCACCCGAATGAGTTCTCTCGAGGGAACTCAAGTCGTATGAACACGTAAAGCTTTTATTTACTTCCTAAGTCAAAACTGGCCAAAATTTGATAGTCAGTTATTTAACTATCAAATACACAATTAAACAACAATCCAGAGTTTCGTAACCCGTAAGCCTCAAAATAAATCTTCATTTATTTAGATCTCTTTCCAAATTATTTATCAAAATATTCATATACTTACCTCACTAGCATAAATATATTCATAAAACATTGTGAAAGATTTTTTATTTCAAAATCATATAAGAAGATCAAACAAAGTTATTTAAAAAGAAACGGAGATAAGGATAACCCTAAATGCTATTTCTTCGGTGTTAAGTGGGAAACGAATGTTCCATACCACCATAATTAAGAAGGTTAGTTTAAGGAAATCATATCTCAATTTCTTTTATAAACTTCTTCTATAAATCCGTTTTAAATAAATCTCTTTCATTTATGAAATATCTTATACTAAATTTCTAAATCCATTTATGAAAATTCTTTATAAATCTCCAAGTTTAGTTATAAGTCTCCTTTATGAATATCCAAAACCATTTATAATCTTCTTTCCAAACTAGAAAATCTCTCTTCAGTTTATAAAAAATTTCATAAATTTCCTTATTTAATACGAAACTCCTTTTATCAATCTTAATCGATAAAAGTTCATTTGATAAACAAGCAGTTAATTAAAACATCTTTAAATAAACAAGTTGTTATCCAAAACATCCTTTATTAAATTTATCTTTAAACTGCATTAACAAAATAATGACTTTAAACAATTATTTAAAAAAAAAATCAAATTACTTCAAAACACCTTTAATAAAATAATTGCTTAATTATACTTTAAATATTATATTTAAAAAGGTAATAGACTTTGAACATTATGAGTAAGTAATAACTTACTTAAAACCCTTTAAATAATACAATAATTAACTTTAAAAAATTATCACAAAAATATATTTAAAATGATTGATTTTCCAAAATCATAAAAAGGCATAGTGACTACCATGGTTCTCATTTAATTAAGTTTAAGTTTTCAAGTTATAACATGGGTGTAACAACCCTGGTCGAAATTACTTGGAATTAAATTTAAAATATATTTTAATTTTTTTATTAATTTTAAGGTGAATTTAGGAAATTTTATTGGTTGTAATTTCCAAATCAAAATGGCTTTCTAGATGGAAATAAATAAATTTGGGAAAATCTATTAAATTTTAGAAATCATGTAATTTAACTTCTTATACTTGATAATATAAGAATAACCTTGGGAAAAATGAGAATTTTATAAAATTATTGGATTTTCTTTTGTAATTAAAAATATGAATTTTTCCAAGGTTTATTCACTTCTTTATTTAAAATGGAGATTTATGATAAATATTTTCCGTTTCAAATTATTACAACAATTGTTGTAAATTAATAAATTTTAATATTGATATTTATTGTTTAAAATGAGATTTTTATTATAACTAATAGTTTAGTTTATTAACAATAACGAGTGTAATGACCCAGAATTTTACCACCATGATCTGCTAATATTTAATAAATTTTTAATATTAAAATAATAGGTTTTATAAAATAAAAATAATACGACTCTTTTAAATAATAACAAATGTTGGTAAAATAGATTTTGAACGACCTAGGATTTTGCCACTTTGAAATAGGCTATTTAAATATATTTTATATAATCAATAAATGGATTTTTATTAATAAATAAGCCAATTTCTATTATTTAATAATGATGATAAAATATTTTTCAAAATTTGTTTACCAATATAGATAGTTCAAATAAAAATAGAAATTGTGACCGAAAAAAGTTTTTCAAAATTTCGCCTATTCGACATCGAAAAGTTGTCGAAAAACGTTGTGCACATTTTGTATATCATGCACATACATATATTTACATGTCATAATAAAGTAAGTGAGTGTTAGGATTTAATTAAATATACTTAGGTTAAGATAATGCACGATTTGACCATTTATGTACATAAGAATATAATATAACCAAAATACCCTAGACTAAGTACACTACCATTACCTAAATACACCTAGGAAGAACACAAAGCATGGTGAAGAGTGGATAAGGGGAGAACAACATGTATACTAGGGTATGGAGGAAGGAATGGTGATATGCTTTCATGAAAGGTTTATTATTATTTTATACTAAAGGTCATTTTACTAAATTACCCTCTCATTTTCTATAAATACCACTTATCTCTACACATTCTTCCTTTACACCATCATTTACATATTCATTTCTATCCTCTTCATGTCTACAAGTTCATCCATGACTTCCAAGAGAAACTCCTACACTAAATTTGTAAATACACCTCTAAAAATCAAGCTGAATAGCCTTACTTCATTTCCAAATATCATCCTCCACCAAAACAAGCTCCTACACCCCAAACCCAAGTTGGTCGAGCCTAGTACCAACCAAGGATGAGCCAAACTTGTCCCTCCAAGGCCACACAAAATCATATTTTCAAGCTAAGGCGGTTTGCTAGTGTTGTAGCCAAGTTCGGTAGAAGTTTAGTTTGATTTAGATAGGTTTCGGTGAGTTAAGTTCACAATTTTCAAACTCAAGTTACTAACTTTTAAAGTTTTAAAATTTATGAGTTAAAATGTTGCTTAAGTATATGATGATGTTATATGTTATGCATGCATGCATATATGTTGATTTGGTGTTGGTTGCTTATGCCGAAGTTTGAGTAGGCGATAAAGATTTTACGTTGAATATTGGAAAAGTTAGTTAGTATTTTAAAGTAATATTTTGTTTATGATGATGCTATAATTTTATGATGTGACATTATGTTTGAATGTTGTATCTGTTGTATGGGTTCATGACATGAAGACGGCAATTCGCTAACCAAAAGCGACGTAGAAATCCACATTTTGTCGAAAGTTTGATTTTTGTTTTCAAAGCGAAAAGTTTCCAAGTTTGAACCTTTGATTTTGGTTTCAAAAGTTTATTTTCATGTTTTAAAGAAGACAAGAATTCAAAGTGAATTTTTAAAAGTTAGAAAATAAAAATTTCAAGTTTTGAAAATTACAGATTCATATGGCGATAGCCGCTATACGCACAGTTCGGAAAATCTAACTATTTTCTAATCTAAACTTGTTTTTAACTTAAAATCTTTTTAGAAAATGTTTTCTAGCTTTAATTTAGTAATTAGAGAACAATTATTTAATTATTTATTTAATGATTATTTAATTAATTAATAAAGGTAATTAGAACTTAATCATTTGTTAATAATGTAGTTTTAAACTTAAGTGTTAATCAATTAGGTTAATCACGATTTGTTACTTAATTAAAGTTAATTATTATTTAATTATTAATTAAGTATTAATTAATTATTATTTAATTATGTATTTAAGATAATTATTAATTAATTATTATTTTAACAAGGGGTTTTATTTAATTAATCTTTGATTAAAGTTAATTATGTTTTAATAAGGTTTAATTAAAGTTTAATTACTTTTAATTAGAGTTTAAATACTGTTTAACAAGGATTTGATTCAAATTAATAAGATTTAATTTGTTTTAAGATCGCTTTGAGTTTAAGTAATCAGTTTTGTTTTAAACTGTTTTCTTTTCAAATTTGTTTTAAAATCAAGGGATTTATGTGTCGCTTACCTTTAATTAACCCCATATGATCAGGAAAGCTAAATGACATCTATTAGTAGAACAAAACACCATTCTATTATTATAATTAACTTGGACATTTACTTAAGTTGATTGATTGTTATATGTTGATCCCTTATATACTTGTTGTTATATGATGCCATGTTAAACTAGATAAGTAAAATCAAATTAAAAACATCATTGTGGTCATTAAGCCTCCATTTGATTTTGTTAGGATAAATATTTCATTTTTATTTTGAAATGATTTCAAAGTTATTGTATTTTGAATAAGATATTTAAAGGATGAGTTGGAAAATGGTTTTATTAAAGATATTTTAACTGGGGGAATTAGGGAAAAGGACAAACTTTGAAAAAAAATTAGGCTGAAGGACATGAAGTTTAATTTTTAGGCTGAAGGAAAAGTGCTAGTTATAATTATCATTATATTCAACTTTTACACTATACAAAATGCTAGTTATATCTAGCATTATGTTTAGTTTTACACTATACAAAATGCTAGTTATAACTAGCATTGTCCTTCAGCCTAAAAAACAAACTTGTTGTCCTTCAGCCTAATTTTTTTTCTAAGTTTGTCTTTGTGCCTGTTTTCCTATTTTAACTAATGGGAATGGGTTTCCATGTTATAAAAAGAAGTTTTTATTAAGAGTTTTATAAATGAATTTGGAAATTATAAGGTGTTTTGGGTAAATGGATTTGAGTTTTTAAGAAAGAAGATTTCATAAATAAGGGAGATTTATAAAATAGATTTACTTAATAAAGGAAGCTAATTTGATTTAAGGTTATTTAAGAAGTTGTTTAAACAGGAAAGGTTTATAAAGAGTTTTATAAGTGATTTTGGGGTATTTATAAAAGAAGTTTTATAAAATGATTTAGATATTCATAAAGGGAGTTTATAAAAAGGTTTGAGTATTTATAAGGAATCTATATAAAAAGTTTTGATATTTATAAAAGAAAGTTTTATAAATGATTTTGAATATTTATAAAAGGGTTTTATAAATGAATTTGAGATTAAAAAGTATTTTGAAATGGACTTGGACCTCATGTAAAAAAGATTTCATGAATGAAATAGATTTTTAAAAAGGATTTATCGAAGGTAATATAAAGAGAATTTGAGATCCGGGTTTCTCTAAACTGACCTTTTAAAAATGGTGGTATGGAACACCCGTTCCACACTTAACACCCAAGGGAAAGTGTTTAGAGTTGTTCTTACCTCCAATTTAAACAACATTTGTTCAATCCTTTTAACATGATTTGGAAAGAAGAAGTTATTTACAAATGTTTTGTGAATATACTTATCTCAGAGAGATAAGTATATGAATGTTTTAGACAAACATTTTGAAAGAGAGATTATTAAAAAAATGATTTGGTTTGAGGCTTAGTGGTTGCTATAAATAAATAAATCTCTAAGGGAATTGGGTGTTGTTTGTTTATTTGATAGTTAAATAACCGACTATTAAAATATGGACCCAAAACGTAACTTTGAAAATATCTAGAAGAAACACGTGAGTTATATGGTGCATTCATCTCCGATGATGATGTATAGTGCGTATAAATCTTGTTTCGTTCTCCTAGGACAATTGATAAGGAAATCCATCCACCAACAGTTAGGAGGGGACCTCCGCTCTTATCTTTGACTGTTTATTTCCTAAAGAACAAGGGTTGAGTTTACCAAAAATTATTGAAAGTTGTTTCAAGAGACAGGGAACAGATATGTTATCCGATAACCACTTCGATCAAATTCAAGCATTTCGAAGTACAGACGTCTTGAAGATAGTGGAATCGAAGATGGAGCTCTTTAAAGTGCAAGGGTTACTTGCTACTAATCCTGAGGGTGATTCCAAAATGGATGTAGTAGAAGTAGTGTCTTTGGTTCGTTCATCTCTTGATCAACTTGTATGGATGAATGCTGACATTATGTCGTCGACTGAAAGGCAATATAGCATTCCAAGTGGGAAGTGCTATATAAAGGTAAAACACAGCCTCAAGCCACACAACCAAGAAAAATGGAAAAAAGGGTATGTAGAAGAGTTATGTGGTCAGCTACCATTAGGAGCCGCCATCCCATTCTAGATTGTCCATATTCGAGTTATTTTGCAATAAGACACCGTGGTAGTATAAGACCTTGGTTTCAAAGAGTGATGAGGTAATCCGGTTTGTCATGTTAAAGGGGAAGTCAGCTCTATGTAGCAGGGGTACAAGAAGTTCTTATTAGACTCCGTTGCATTTTCTTGGGGTGTACCATCGGAAGGTACTCCCTTACCTTGCCATAGTATGGAATCCAATATCTAATACATAACTTTACGGTTTTGATTTTAAAGCCTAATATGCTGGAATTTAATATGGTAACAATTTCAGCTATTTTGATATTTATTTAAAACCATAGACATTATTATAATATCACTGGATTTTATGTACAAATGTTTTGGTTATCGTAAGGTAAAAACATGTTCGTGTTTATGTGCGGCGTGGTCTTACAAGATGCCTTTGATTTAAAGAGTTTTATAAAGTTAAAGACTTATGTTTTACTCACACCAGACCCATGTCTGACCCGGTATTTATTTTGCCTTTTTCCTAAACACTTGGGTGCTCAAATTTGAATGACAGCCAAGTAGTTCAGGTTTTTTGCAGATTTATTTTGGAGGAGCTTGGAGTAGGTGGCTTGATCGATAGCTAGTTATTACTTTGTCTTCTGTTGTATTATATGTATGTTGTATCAGATAGGTAGGGACGGACATTTATAACTATCCTAGAGTAGAATTTGTATTAGTATGACTCTTATATGACATTTTTGAAAGGACTTTGTAATATAATATGTTAAGTAATATATATTGTTCTGTTGCGTTGTGAGATTCTATGTTGTTTAGTTTTCTTCTCTTCTATCTTTTCTTTCTTTCACCCCTAATGAACCGTCTTTCGGACGACTAACTGATCGGCACACGAATACTGAGGATGTATTAAGTCTCGTCTTTGGTAGTAAGAATGCAGATCGTTATAATGATAATAACTTTCAATTTTAAAAGTTATATGTAACGAACAGACTTTTCAACCCTCTAAAATCGACACTAATACATCCAGTGTATTGCATGCTGAGCATTCAAGTGCTGAAAAGACCGATCGTTATGGGAAAGAAAGAAGATAGAAGAAAAGAAGAAATTAACAATAACAGAATCTCATAATGCAACGGAATAACATATATAAATCAACATAGTTCTTTACAAAGTCATTTCCAAAATGATACATCAGAGTCATACTAATACAATTCTACCCTTGGACAGTTATAACAGCCTGTCCTTACTTAACTAATACAACATAATATAATACAGCGGAAACCAGATAATAACTAGCTATTGATGAAGCCTCCTACTCCAAGCTCCTCCAAAATGCATCTGTAGAAACCTGAACTACTTGACTGCCCATAAAAATTTAAGCACCCAAGAGTTTTAGAGAAAGAAAATAAAACTTCAGGTCAGACATGGGTCTGGTGTGAGTAAACTCAACAACTGAATTATGATGTTTAAAACTCTTTTAAAATCAAAGGTATCTCGTAAGACCATTCCGTACATAAACACGGACGGGTTTTTACCTTACGATAACTAAAACACTTTATATAGAAATCCAGTGATATTATCATAATGTCTAAGGATTCAAAGTAAATATATAAAATAGCTGAAATGCTTGCATCTCACATTCCAACATAGTTGGGCACAATCAAAATCATAATGGCTCGTATTGGAGATTGGATTCCATACTATAGCAAGGTAAGGGACTATCTTCTGATGGTACACCCCTAGAAAATGCACTGATGCCAACAAAGGCTGCCCCTTTAACATGGCATATCGGATTACCTCATCCCATTTTGACACCAAGGTCTAATACTACCATGGTGTTTGCACGCAAACCAACTCTAAATAGGGACGATCTAGAATGGGATGACGGCTCCTAATGATAGCTAACCACATGACTCTACTACATACCCTATTTTTGCCATTTTTCGATTTGTGAAGCTTGTAAGGTCACGTCTTTACCTTTTTATTTGCAAACCCACTTGGAATGCTAACATTGCCCTCCAGGCATCATTGCAACATTAGCATTCATCCATATAAGTTCGTTTTAGGACTGAACAAAACCGAAGGCACTACTTCTACTACATCCATTTTGGAATCACCCTCAGAATTAGTAGCAAGCAACCCTTGCACTTCATTGGCTCCATCTTTTATTCCATATGTTTCAAGATGTCTTCAATTCGAAAAGCTTGATTTGGACCAAGTGGTTTTCAGATAATATATCCGATCCCGGTCTCTTCGAAATAACATTCAATAAATTTTGGTAAACTCAACTTTGGTTCTTTAGGTAATATAAAGACAAAGGATAAGAGTGGAGATCACCTCCTAAACGTTAGTGGATGGATTTTTCTTATCATTTATCCTAGAAGAACGAAATGAGTTTATACGTACAATATAGCCAAACCGATGGTAACTGTACCATATAATTTCCGTGTTTCTCCTAGATATTTCCAAAGATATGTTTTGGTCTAGATTTGATAGTCGGTGATTTAACTATCAAATATACAAACATTCAAACATTGATTTAATTCATTATGGGATGTACCAAGCCTTTATTAATTATCATTAATTAAAACACTTTGCAAAACTTGATCAAAAGATCTTTCTAAAACACTATTCCCAAAACCCTTTACATTTCTTTTATATTTGGAAAACATTTTTATTTATCTCAAAAATATAAGTATTTACCAAAAAAATTTGGAAAATCCCTCTTCTAAAATTCCATATTAAATGGCCAAGAAATTACCTTTTCAAAACATCACTTACTATAAAACCATTCATTTTATAAAACCCATTCACTTATCTCTTATAAATATTCTTTTTATAAGTTCACTTCATATTTCAAACCTCCTTATGAATCTTCAAAATAGATTTAAACTTCTTTTTAAAATCTCTAAAATGATTTATAAAATCTATTCTATGTATAAAACTCTTTATAAAATTTCCTTTATAAAATATCTTTGACATTACAAAATATCATTTACAAAATCTCATTTTAAATCACTTTAAATAAACCCTTTTATATAGTAAAACCCTTTTTATAAAAAAGTTATTATTTATAAATACTTTTATAAAATAATTATATAACTTTAAAATCATTTATAAACTTTCAAACCCCAAACTTATTAAAGAATTAGAGCAAATTTAAAAAAAAATACTTTATAATTTCAAAAGGAGGTTTAGCAATCCCATTGGTACTTATTTAAGTTACCATTTAGTTTCAATTTCTTTCAAGTCATTCAACAATTTTATTTACATAAGTCAACATATATGTAAATATATTTCATATCCAAATCAGGAAATAACAAGTTAATATAAACTAACCAGTATAAACATGTCCAAATAACATAATAGTAGGATGGTGATTTGTCCTGCTAAATATATGTCCAAACAATTCAATCAATTTATAGCAGAATGTGGATTTATTCTACTAACACATGTCCACACAAACGACCCTTACATTATAGCTGAATGGGGATTTATTGTACTATCAGATGTCTAACAATTCAATCAATCAACATTATAGTTCATTCATGGTTTTTTGACTACTTAATAGTATCTACACTTAAATCCCTTGTGTTCAAAACCATCTTTGTAAAGAAATTCTTTTAAAAACAGTTTGATTCTTGGGAAAACAAAGGATTTAAAACTTAAAATTCCTTTTAAAACAATTAATTACAAGTCAAACCCTTTATTAAACCATAATTGGACTTAATTAAATTTTATCTTACTTTAATTACTAATTTAGAAATAATTAAACCTTAAATAAATAATTAAACCATAATTAATTATTAAATAAACAATTGAACCCTAATTAATCCTATATTAATTGTTAAATAATAATTTAAACCTTAATTAATAGTTAAATGTTAATAAATCTCAATTAATTAAATAATCTTTAATTAAAAATTAAACTAATAAATTAAACCTTTATTTAAAATAATTAAATCTTAATTAAGTTTTACTTTTTGGCAAGGCCAACCGATTTTATAGTGGACCGTCCAGTTTTATTACGAACGTAATAAAACATTTAATACAGGAGTAAGATAGAAGCACCTTAACTACTAAAAAGAAAAATTACAGCACAGGATTGTGACGGAAGCATCACAGATACAACAAATAACCCGACGACTAGGTTTCCTGAAGTGAGGAAAAAGCACCATCGTCCACAATCTTCTGCGCAGAAGCCACAGGGACATTTCTAACTTTACGTGCAAAAGGGCGAAAAAACAACGCAAGACAAGGGTCATAATCCACTGCGTCAGGAGAGTAAATGAATTATCGGTCCCAAGCAGCATCTTCTAACATGTCAGCATTCCACTTCGCATGAAGACCATCCGTAGAGGGCACTAGCGAATCACCAGAAATGCTATAGTGGAGGCATCTCAGGTCCAGATGATCATCGGAAACAAACCTATAATAAGAATCCTCCACCGGTTATATCTCATGTCAGATGTCAGATCAAACCAGAAACTTTCTAACTCGGCCTAAACTATAGGTAATCGAGATGGCACGGGATCAGGAACAGCGAAGGGTAGAGCTATAACAGTAGACGGAACCACACAAACAAGGTTAGAAGTGTAGGCAGGCCGAGCATTAGAACACGGAGGTGGAACCTCCCCGGGAAGGTTTAACAAAGAGGCAATGGTAGGAGCCTTGGGAACCCATTTCCTAAGAGGGGGACGAGGCAGAGGAATTTTGGGAGCTGCTGCGGAGACGACAGAATGCTTGCAAGAGGTGGCAAGATGGCCAAAAGAGTGACAGGAAGAACATATGTCAGGCACCCATCCATAATGAACACGGACAACCTTAACATGCCCAACCGCAAGCTGAACATGAATAGAGGAAAGGAGGGGCTTATCTAGGGTTATTTCTATTAGAGCCTTTGCATACACCAATTTCTCGCGTGCTACTGTATTAGAATCAAAGCATTTCAATTTGCCTACATTACACGCTAGCCTATTCAGACCAAGCAACGGCAGTAAAACATAAGGAATATGTGGAAAAAAAACCCATACAAGAATAGAAAGAACCTATTCACGAGCACTAGCTATTGTTGGAGTCCATGGAGTAACAATAAAAGGTTTTCCATCAAAAAAAGTAGGCTCCGTTTCAAGAATATGACTGCGTTCCTCGGAGGAGGAAAACTTAAGATAATACATGGAGTCTACCACCATAACATGCAGATCACCACGAAGCTTCCAAGACCTACGGCAGACTTTCATCGCATCATGGAGGAGGTGATTAGGATCGCCGCATCATGGAGGAGGTGATTAGGATCCAAAAAGAACCCAACCAAAAATTCCGACCAATAGTCCATACCAACTTGCATCACACTAAGAGGAGGAATCATTATGCCATTCTCCTCCACGATTTCAAAAATAATAGGATTGTAGTTACCCGCATTACGGGGCAGAGAAGAGAAAAGAGACGTCCATGGTTTAGAACATGATGGGGCAGGGACAGCAGACTGCACTAAATCCACAGTAGGGGGCTTAAGTACAACAACACTTTGAATTCCATCAGTGGCCATACAGACATCAGAGACCAAAACATTATCTGCCAATGCTTTTTTCACGTTGGAATTATCATAAAAAACGGGAGTGCATAACCCATTACCAGAACAAATTGCCTTAGAGGAAGCACTAATACCTTCAGACAATACCCCAAAATCACAGACCTCGACATCAGATAGTAACTCGGTCGACGACCCAACTGTCAAACGCTGACTAACAGAAACAGCGGCAACATTAGGGGGTAACAACATGGAGGATGAGAGAGGCTTACTGTAACGACCTGAAATTTTCAGCCATTCGTATCCACACATGTCGGAAATTGAATTGCTCAAAATATCAGATTGTTAATTTAAATTTGGCAAAACTCAGTATATACAGTAAATAAACAAATCACATAATCACAAACACAGAGTAATAAACGATAAACAGCGGAAACAAAAGAATAGTAGTTCATGAAGCTACTATATATATATATAACAGAGTTAAACAAGATACAACAGAAGTCACGAATACATAGATGTCTCAATACAATAATCAAATACAAGATCTGAATATATCACTGGAATCAACTGAACAACTGAAAGCAGGATAGATAGCTGGATCTCCAAGCGAAGCTCCAACTCCAAAGGTGAGTCTTGAATATTGTATCACTCGGTTTTTTAATAGCGTCAAGGGGTTACCCATATAACCCTTAACACGTAATAGTCCCAGTGGTCTATCTAGTATTAGCATACTCCCAGATCGAGGGCTACCCTCAATACTCCACAGGCTACGACACAAATCCAAACTCGTAGTAAGATCGATATGGTAGGTGACACGGCACAACTAGGCAATGCCAGGGTAGATATACCAATTACACATCCGGACTGGTGGTAACGCATATCAGCCACTACCGCCCACCTCGGAACACACTCCCAATCAAAATCGAAGGGTGGCCACCAAATCAATCAAAAAGTAATAGAATGGTATTGAAGAAATGCATCCGATCAGAGGTGCTACCTCATTGGCCCGTCGATCGCTCCTGTTTTAGCCACCTTATGCCAACTCACAGGAGTTGGGTCCACGTATATACCTTAATAGGAATCGTCGCCACCATCCTACTTCATTCTAGAATCTCCACCACATACACAGTTGTTAAAGTGGTTTTCGGTATCGACAGAGAGTATGCCCATATCCGATCCCAGTCTCTTTAACAACCAAACGTTATTATAACACCGCGGTCATTTCAAAATAGTTTGTACTTCAAAACCAAAATATCATTTTCATTTCAGAAGTCAAATCAACACGATATCATTTCCATTTCAAATATATCCATTTCCAAAAATCACATCACTTTCCAAAGTTATAACGCTTTCGAAATCATAGTCTTTCATATCAAAACACTTTGGAAATCACAGCTTTGAAATCATAGCATTTTGGAAATCATAACACTCTGAAATCATAGCATTTTGGAAATCATAACACTTTGAAATTATAGCATTTTGGAAATCATAACACTTTGAAAATTATAGCATTTTGGAAATCATAACACTTTGAAATTATAGCATTTCCCTTAAACCGTTTAGATATCAATAATAGTATGTATAATAAAATAGTTTATAAAATAAAATAATTTATATAAAATAGTTGTAGGTTAAAACAATATATATGTTAAAATAATTAAAATAGTTTATATTAAAATAGTCTATAAAATAATATAAAA
This sequence comes from Allium fistulosum, assembly GCA_030737815.1. Classification (NCBI taxonomy): domain Eukaryota; kingdom Viridiplantae; phylum Streptophyta; class Magnoliopsida; order Asparagales; family Amaryllidaceae; genus Allium; species Allium fistulosum. Next base: position 533,288,861 of record CM060901.1, on the reverse strand, counting down.
TAATTTTAAATATAATTTAAAATACTTTATCTAATAAAATAGTTTTCTCAAATTTCACAAATCGATTCAACTCAACTCGCATTCCAAAATTCAAATTTTATCAAATCTCAAATCATCAATTCAACTCGATTCTGTTTCTCAATAAATCATTTCAAATTATCGATTTTCAAATACATATTTGAACCATAAAATAATCAATTCAAATTTCAATATATATCAAAGTCAATATATTCAACATTCAAAACTAAATTCGATAATTATATATATATATATATCAAATTCACTTTACTATTATTAGTTTGAAATATTTACTTAATCATTTCAATAATATCTAAATACAGCTTCAATTTACAAACTTAAATAAACAAAATATCCCATTTAAATTTATATAAATTTGAAATATTCATTTAAGTCACTTTTAATCAAATTCAAGTTATAAAATCGTAGCTTTAAAATTTCAAATTTAATAAATTTCAAATCAAACTTATTTAAGTAAAATTCTTAAATGAAATAAAATTTCAAATCAATTTCAAATCATTATAAACTCTATATCTGAAAATATAGATATTAAATAAATACTTATAAATCAACTTTATTAAATCAACTTTAATAAATCTTTAAAATCAATGTTTATTAAAACCATATATTTCCTTTCAAAATCGTAGAAATAATTTTCAAATATTTATATATAGACCAACGGTGTCTGTATATAATTTTCTACCCTATGGTCAAGTGATACAGATATTTATCATTTCAATCCGCAATTAAAATATATACATGTATATATCATTTCAACCCACAATCCCAAATTCAATTCAAATGAAAATCGCTTGGGTCTATCATTTCAACCCATAATGATTTTCTCCTATTCTAAAGTCCATTCGGGTATGTATCATTTAAGCCCATAGTGATTTCTGTACTAACAGGGAACTTGCAGAGTGATAACAGATATGATAATAATATAACAGGCATATATCATTAATATAAATAATAGATAATGGTGTCAGAATGTCATAGGTGAACTGATACAGATATCAACATATATATAGTAATGTAAATAACTAGCAGCAGCCTATTTCAATTTTCATTTCAATCGAAATCAAATTTAATAAATAAAAGAACGTTAATCGTGAGTGATTGCTCACCTTTCGAGGATGGAGAGAATAGACACTGAAATTGAGTTACGAATCCAAATACGAATTCCAAAGCAAAGTAAGGTTGGCACGAATTCGATGAACAAAGCTGATAACAAGGAATTAGAGAAATAGATCAGAATCAGGTCGATGAAGATAAACGGGTATAAGTGAACTTATATATATATATAACTATATATATAACTTTTATATGTATAATCATATTCTAAATACAAACACATTTTATTTAAATATATATGTGTGTATATATATTTCAAAATCATTATTCTAACTTAAACACATATTGGACTCAATACATATCCATCATATAATTTTAGATAATTCCATATATATTATTTACACTTTATATATAAACAAACAACTTCATATATATTCGAACTTAGGACAAATATAATATATATACCTTAAACTTATACGCATTATAAACTATTGTATGCAGACCACATCATCATACATCTTATAATATATGCACAGTGCAACCTATCTACATAATATATAAATATAGATATGAAACGGACAATGGTAAACAAAACCAAAATTAATCATACATATATAGGACAACATATATGTACCTACTGGGTCTATAACCAAACAGTAATAGCCCGAACACATATTATTTCTTTAAACAGTATAGAATATGTATACAATATCAACTTACAAACTAATACAACATCCAAACAGAGCAACAAGTTAGACTTGTATAAATTATCCAATATATATTTTTATATTTATAAATCCACACATAGCTTTCAAACAATATATTTAAGTATGAATATCATTATATATATAATTTATCTTTGTACCAGAATATGTCGTATATTAAATATATACATGATACCAGTTAAGATATATATACTGTATAAATCTTTTATAACTTTATAAACTTTATATATAAACTAATATATATACATTGAATAAAACATGTAACAAAGTGTTCACTTGTATATTAATACACTTATACAGTTTTCAACATAACAAAACATATACTTTATATTATATGTATACATTATAAATTAAAACTTGTGTATGTACTACCTATATATTGAAATGTTGTAACCATTATAATATAGACCATTGTCTTGTCAAATATCAAAATATAAAGTTGTAGATTATAGGCTTATATATATATACTAATATATGCAACCATTGTGTTCACCATTACATACAAATACCTACAGACTAGAAAACTACACGTATAAAATATATCTTATAACTAATATATTATAACTAATATATTATAACTTAGGCTAGATCTTATAACAATTTTAAACAAATAAAAGCAACATATATATACTATAACTAAGTTTCATACAAAATATATATATAAATATTATGGCTAAAACCAAACATATATATAACTATTAAAAAATTTCGTATAAACAAATATATACATAAACATATGCATATATATTCAACTATATATATACTCACATACCTAAAATATTCGTAGATGGAAGCTTGAGGGTGTGCGAGAGGAAGATGAAAGGAGGTGAACAGCCTCGGCTGGATCGGTTGCAAGGACAGGTGGAAGTGGTCGAGATGGAGGTGGCGGGTTGGAGGTGGGAGAGCACACGGAGGTGGTTGGCAAATGCAAAGGTCGGCTGGAGTTTTCGAGCAAGATGCGGTGGAAAATGCATAGGCTTGGGAAATAAGGAAGTAGTGCTGTCGAGTGGTGATGGTGATGGAGGAAGAACGACGGAAGTTTGACGCAGGTCGCATACTCGGCCTGATAAAAAAATGGAAGAAGGAGGAAGAAAATGCAGTGGTAAGGAAGGCTCAATCTGGAAATAAAATATAAGGTAGGCAAAAAATGGAAAATGTAAAGGCAACCAGCAAAATATAAGAACCAATTGAAATTGTAAAGTCACGACCATTGATTCCAAGGAATACCAAAGGTTTACGGCTACTGGATTTGCATGGTAGAAAACGAATGGTCATGGGAAACAAATGGACTCGAACGGATACCGATACGGGTGACCGTTTCACGGTTTCCGTTGTTTATCAGACCTCAGAACACAAAATTTGAATATACCGCAGAGATCAGCATGACGAGGCGATCAAAACGGTATACAGATATCAGTGGTACGATCATCCTATCAAAAGTTGATATCGGTACCAAAATGCTACTATTCCATACGGAAAAATCCAAACGGAGCTAGAAACGTCCGAATTTCGCGAGACGAATTTCGCAGTCTGAATCAGAGTGTTCTTAATAAATTTTCTCATGTTGACATATTTAGGTTTCGGAACACTTTTATTATCATCAATTTTTAACTGATATAAATTGGAATAAAATTACACTAGAAAATAAACTTCCAAATTATCTGATGAAAATTTACCAGTTGCTATGTTTAACTAGACGCATTTCAAATATAGAATTTTTATTTCAAAATTTTATTGTTTAAAATTTCACAAAAATCCAATTAATTAAATAAATAAAACCACAAAAATTTACGGGTCGTTACACTCCCCCCCACTCAAAACTTTTCGTCCCCAAAAAGGAAGGAGGCAGGAGAATAGAAACAACCAGAAAGAAATTAGATTGAAATACAAATAAAACAATTAAATTAAAACCATATAAATTTCAAATTAAACTAATTAATATGCAACATTTTGGTTTAATCCATTTGAGTTTACTTAAGTTAAATCAAGCTATATATTTCTAAATTCATTATCTTATTGTCTAGTCATCCTCAATTAACAATTTCTAAATCATCAATTTGTATAATCATTTATTATACTCATATTTTATTCAACAAATTTAATTTTTTTATTCCAAATTATTATTAAGTTTTTTCCACTTAATATATATCTTATTACATATATTTAAACCATAAAAATTAATTTAAACCATATAAATTTCAATTTAAATTAATTTATATTCAAAATTTGATTTTTAAATTCAAGGTATTTCCATAAGTTAATCTAATTTCAATTTATTAATTCCTTCAAAACAAATGTATTTGTTTCATCTATTATTCAATTAACTTATTATTCTATTCATCTCAATTAACATTTTTATAATCAAAAATCAAGTGTATAACATTTATTATCAACACTCAATTTTCTTTATAAAAATCATCTTATATTGTATATTATCCAATTACTTTTTTTACTTCTGAATCATTTAGGTAAGTTATATTAAAATGAAAATGGGTATTATACAAGTAAAAAGTTTCAATTCAATTTATTTCAAGTTTAAATATTTATTCAAAAATTTGGCTTTATTTATAATTAAAAACATCCTTTAACATAATTTTAAGAATTGAATTTCCATTTAATTTCAAACCCTTTAGAGATAATTATGTATATACTATATATATTAAATCAAATTAAATTTAAAATAATATACCCATATATATATATGTATATATATAAAATTCAAGTCATACTTAAGAAATTCAAATCAAAATATTTTTCCAAAACAAAACTGTAGCAAAGCTACAGAATGGTCTCTCCACTTCGAAACTCGAAAATGAATGTCGATGATGCGACCGCCATCACCGAAATTATTTTCCAGCGACAAGGAGAAGAGCATTGATTTAAACATTTAAAATTTCTTTAAAACGATTTCTATTTGAAAATACTTTAAATAATATACATTTAAAGCTTTAAAACCAAAGTTTGGAATCACCGGAAATTAAATTCTCAAATTCCCGATTTAAATTCATTTAAATTCCAAATCAATTTATAAACAATGTTTATAAATTCATTTAGAACAATAAATGATAATCAAATATTATCATTTCAAGCACCCAATTTAATTAACTTATTAAATTCCAGAAAATTTACTTATATATATAATATAATCATACCAATTTATTTCATTTACCAAATTTGAAAATAATATTGTGTGTTAGTTTGCTCTGTTCAAGTGTTTTGGAAATCCTATCGATATCGCTGATCAGACGAATTGATCGAAAACCCAAATCAACATCAACAACTCAAACAACACACTATAAAACATTTATTACAAATACAAAATTACACTCCCTCACTTGATGATTCAAAGATGGATTTCAAAACAAGGATAGAGATCCAAATTCAAAGGGACCCAAATCAAAAGAATTCAAATTTGAAGATAGGCTCGAAACGAAGGTAAGATAATTAAATAACAAAATATATAAGATGGATAGACTTTTATGAATCGCGGGCAACCTTAACCGGGTCAACCGTGACTTCAAAATAAGATCGAGGTAGAATTTTGGAGCAACTCGACATTCGATCGCCAGAGACAGAATTCGGGTATAGCAAAAGATAGCAGCATTGTAAACCGAGGATACAGAAATCTTCGGTGAATTAATGCTTATTGTAAAGGAGTTTCACTCTTTTACAAATCATTCAGTGGAGCTATGGGTGCTCCGGAATCAAAAAACACGAATAGGGGAGACAAGAATGGATTTTGGAACCGAAGGGAACGTTCCAAAATTCAGAGGAAACTGAATCAAAGAGGAAGAGATTCAAGCACGAACGAAAGCGATTCTGTAATTAAATTTACTTTATATGCTAAGTTTGCCTAAAACCAGAGCTCTGATACCAACTATAACGACCTTAAATTTTCAGCCATTCATATCCACACATGTCGGAAATTGAATTGCTCAAAATATCAGATTGTTAATTTAAATTTGGCAAAACTCAGTATATACAGTAAATAAACAAATCACAGAATCACAGACACAGAGTAATAAACGATAAGCAGCGGAAACAAAAGAATAGTAGTTCATGAAGCTACTATATATATATAACAAAGTTAAACAAGATACAACAGAAGTCACGAATACATAGATGTCTCAATACAATAATCAAATACAAGATCTGAATACATCACTGGAATCAACTGAACAACTGAAAGTAGGATAGATAGCTGGATCTCCAAGCGAAGCTCCAACTCCAAAAGTGAGTCTCGAATACTGTATCAATCAGTTTTTTAATAGCGTCGAGGGGTTACCCATATAGCCCTTAACACATAATAGTTCCAGTAGTCTATCCAGTATTAGCATACTCCCAGATCGGGGGCTACCCTCAATACTCCATAGGCTATGGCACAAATCCAAACTCGTAGTAAAGCTCGATATGGTAGGTGACACGGCACAACTAGGCAATGCCAGGGTAGATATACCAATAACACATCCGGACTGGTGGTAACGCATAGCAGCCACTACCGCCCACCTCGGAACACACTCCCAAACAAAATCGAAGGGTGTCTACCAAATCAATCACAAAGTAATAGAATGGTATCGAAGAAATGCGTCCGATCAGAGGTGCTACCTCATTGGCCCGTCGATCGCTCATGTTTTAGCCACCTTATGCCAACTCCAGGGAGTTGGGTCCACGTATATACCTCAATAGGAATCGTCGCCACCATCCTACTTCATTCTGGAATCTCCATCGCGTACACAGTTGTTAAAGTGGTTTTCGGTATCGACAGAGAGTATGCCCATATCTGATCCCGGTCTCTTTAACAACCAAACGTTATTATAACACTGCGGTCATTTCAAAATAGTTTATACTTCAAAACCAAAATATCATTTTCATTTCAAAACTCAAATCAACACGATATCATTTCCATTTCAAATATATCCATTTCCAAAAATCACATCACTTTCCAAAGTTATAACGCTTTCGAAATCATAGTCTTTCAAATCAAAACACTTTGGAAATCACAGCTTTGAAATCATAGCATTTTGGAAATCATAACACTTTGAAATTATATCATTTTGGAAATCATAACACTTTGAAATTATAGCATTTTGGAAATCATAACACTTTGAAATTATAGCATTTTGGAAATCATAACATTTTGAAATTATAGAATTTCCCTTAAACTGTTTAGATATCAATAATAGTATGTATAATAAAATAGTTTATAAAATAAAATAATTTATATAAAATAGTTGTAGGTTAAAACAATATATATGTTAAAATAATTAAAATGGTTTATATTAAAATAGTTTATAAAATAATATAAAATAATTTTAAATATAATTTAAAATACTTTATCTTATAAAATAGTTTCCTCAAATTTCAAAAATCGATTCAACTCAACTCGCATTCCAAAATTCAAATTTTATCAAATCTCAAATCATCAATTTCAACTCGATTCTGTTTCTCAATAAATCGTTTCAAATTATCGATTTTCAAATACATATTTGAACCATAAAATAATCCATTCAAATTTCAATATATATCAAAGTCAATATATTCAACATTTCAAAACTAAATTCGATAATTATATATATATATATATATATATATATATATCAAATTCACTTTACTATTATTAGTTTGAAATATTTACTTAATCTTTTCAATAATATCTAAATACAACTTCAATTTACAAACTTAAATAAACAAAATATCCCATTTAAATTTATATAAATTTGAAATATTCATTTAAGTCACTTCTAATCAAATTCAAGTTATAAAATTGTAGCTTTAAAATTTCAAATTTAATAAATTTCAAATCAAACTTATTTAAGTAAAATTCTTAAATAAAATAAAATTTCAAATCAATTTCAAATCATTATAAACTCTATATCTGAAAATATAGATATTAAATAAATACTTATAAATTAACTTTATTAAATCAAATTTAATAAATCATTAAAATCAATGTTTATTAAAACCATATATTTCCTTTCAAAATCATAGAAATAATTTTCAAATATTTATATATAGACTAACATCGTCTGTATATAATTTTCTACCCTATGGTCAAGTGATACGGATATTTATCATTTCAATCCGCAATTAAAATATATACGGGTATATATCATTTCAACCCGCAATCCCAAATTCAATTCAAATGAAAATCGCTTGGGTCTATCATTTCAACCCATAACGATTTTCTGCTATTCTAAAGTCCGTTCGGGTATGTATCATTTAAGCCCATAGTGATTTCTGTACTAACAGGGAACTTGCAGAGTGATAACAGATATGATAATAATATAACAGGCATATATCATTAATATAAATAATAGATAATGGTGTCAGAATGTCACAGGTGAACTGATACAGATATCAACATATATATAGCAATGTAAATAACTAGCAGCAGCCTATTTCAATTGTCATTTCAATCGAAATCAAATTTAATAAATAAAAGAACGTTAATCGTGAGTGATTGCTCACCTTTCAAGGCTGGAGAGAATAGACACTGAAATTGAGTTACGAATCCAAATACGAATTCCAAAGCAAAGTAAGGTTGGCACGAATTCGATGAACAAAGCTGATAACAAAGAATTGGAGAAATAGATCAGAATCAGGTCGATGAAGATAAACGGGTATAAGTGAACTTATATATATATATATATAACTATATATATAACTTTTATATGTATAATCATATTCTAAATACAAACACATTTTATTTAAATATATATGTGTGTATATATATTTCAAAATCATTATTCTAACTTAAACACATATTGGACTCAATACATATCCATCATATAATTTTAGATAATTCCATATATATTATTTACACTTTATATATAAACAAACAACTTCATATATATTCGAACTTAGGACAAATATAATATATATACCTTAAACTTATACGCATTATAAACTATTGTATGCAGACCACATCATCATACATCTTATAATATATGCACAGTGCAACCTATCTACATAATATATAAATATAGATATGAAACAGACAATGGTAAACAAAACCAAAATTAATCATACATATATAGGACAACATATATGTACCTACTGGGTCTATAACCAAACAGTAATAGCCCGAACACATATTATTTCTTTAAACAGTATAGAATATGTATACAATATCAACTTACAAACTAATACAACATCCAAACAGAGCAACAAGTTAGACTTGTATAAATTATCCAATATATATTTTTATATTTACAAATCCACACATAGCTTTCAAACAATATATTTAAGTATGAATATCATTATATATATAATTTATCTTTGTACCAGAATATGTCGTATATTAAATATATACATGATACCAGTTAAGATATATATACTGTATAAATCTTTTATAATTTTATAAACTTTATATATAAACTAATATATATACATTGAATAAAACATGTAACAAAGTGTTCACTTGTATATTAATACACTTATATAGTTTTCTACATAACAAAACATATGATTTATATTATATGTATACATTATAAATTAAAACTTGCGTATGTACTACCTATATATTGAAAAGGTTTAACCATTATAATATAGACCATTGTCTTGTCAAATCTCAAAATATAAAGTTGTAGATTATAGGCTTATATATATATACTAATATATGCAACCGTTGTGTTCACCATTACATACAAATACCTACAGACTAGAAAAATACACGTATAAAATATATCTTATAACTAATATATTATAACTTAGGCTAGATCTTATAACATTTTTAAACAAATAAAAGCAACATATATACTGTAACTAAGTTTCATACAAAATATATATATAAATATTATGGCTAAAACCAAACATATATATATATATAACTATTAAAAAAATTCGTATAAACAAATATATACATAAACATCTGCATATATATTCAACTATATATATACTCACATACCTAAAATATTCGCAGATGGAAGCTTGAAGGTGTGCGAGAGGAAGATGAAAGGAGGTAAACAGCCTCGGCTGGATCGGTTGCAAGGACAGGTAGAAGTGGTCGAGATGGAGGTGGCGGGTTGGAGGTGGGAGAGCACGCGGAGGTGGTTGGCAAATGCAAAGGTCGGCTGGAGTTTTCGAGCAAGATGCGGTGGAAAATGCATGGGCTTGGGAAAGAAGGAAGTAGTGCTGTCTGGTGGTGATGGTGATGGAGGAAGAACGGCGGAAGTTTGAGGCTGGTCGCAAACTCGGCCTGATAAAAAAAATGGAAGAAGGAGGAAGAAAATGCAGTGGTAAGGAAGGCTCAATCTGGAAATAAAATATAAGGTACGCAAAAAAAATGGAAAATGTAAAGGCAACCAGCAAAATATAAGAACCGATTGAAATTGTAAAGTCACGACCATTGATTCCAACGAATACCAAAGGTTTACGGCTACTGGATTTGCACGGTAGAAAATGAATGGTCATGGGAAACAAATGGACTCGAACGGGTACCGATACGAGTGACCGTTTCGCGGTTTCCGTTGTGTATCTGACCTCAGAACACAAAATTTGAATATACCACAGAGATCAGCATGACGAGGCGATCAAAACGGTATACAGATATCGGTGGTATGATCATCCTATCAAAAGTTGATATCGGTACCAAAATGCTGCTATTCCGTACGGAAAAATCCAAACGGAGCTAGAAACGTCCGAATTTCGCAGTCTTATTTAGAGTGTTCTAAATAAATTTTCTCATGTTGACATATTTAGGTTTCAGAACACTTTTATTATCATCAATTTTTAACTTATATAAATTGGAATAAAATTACACTAGAAAATAAACTTCCAAATTATCTGATGAAAATTTACCATTTGTTATGTTTAACTAGACGCATTTCAAATATTGAATTTTTATTTCAAAATTTTATTGTTTAAAATTTCACAAAAATCCAATTAATTAAATAAATAAAACCACTGAAATTTACGGGTCGTTACACTTACCGGTCCCTGAAGCAACACATGATATAACAGACGACGATTAAAAAGGCAAGCAAGGCTTGGAGACGCACAAAGGCGGGAAATAAGAATCAGAGAGGCGAAGAGGCATAGCACGCTGGAGATTAAATACACGCCCAGATCTGATGCAGGAAGAGGTGTCGAGGGTTGGGGATTCACCGCTGGCATAGGGGAGAGAGGCGGAGGCGGGGAGATAGGCGAAAGCGGAGGCGGAACACGGAGACGATCCAAAGGGGATTTAAGGTCGCGATGTGGAATGTAAAACGCCAAAGCAAGGCGCCATAATTAAACCCATCTTAATTAAGTATTTAATTAAATCCTTAACTTGATTAGTAATTAATTAATAATTAAACCCTATATATAATCAATAATTAATTAAAATAATTTATATACATAACTCATAATTAATTTAAAATTTTAATTTACTTAATAATTAATTAAAATTAATCTTAACTTTAAAAGATAATTAATTAGTATTAATCTTCATTCAATTAAAATTAATAAATCTTTTTAATCTTAATTAATTATTAATTACTGAACTTAATTAATAATTAATTATTTAAAACTTAATTAGCTTTCTAAAACATTTTAAAAACATATTAAATTATGAAAACCAATTTTGTAAAAATTGGATTTTTAAGCGAACTGCATCCATAGCGACTATCGCTATGGATACCATTACTAGAAAATTGGTCCTTAGCTTTTCTTTTTAAAGCTTAACACCTTAATGCTTACTAACTTTTCAAAACATAAGTAAGCATTTGAAAACTAAAACTAAGTTTGAAACTTTTGAAAATTATTTTTAATTTAAACTAAACCCATGGTTTTCACATAAGTATTTTTTCGCTAACCCAAACTAAGATGGTAGCTTTTCTTTTAGTATACAACATATACCATATCCATTCACAAACACACATACCACACAATATACATGAAGAAAATTCATAACTTTACATACAATAACAACATCCAAACTTCAAACTCAAGTCTAATATAATATGTCATCAAAGCATCCATATATATAACAACAACACAACATTTGTTTAAACCAAACATTTAACAAGATTAACAACACATATAATACTACAAATTTTCAACTTAAATAAAGTTAAATCTTTAAATTAAACCAAGAAATTCACTCACCGAAAGCTTAGAAAACCACAAAAAATCACTCGGAAATGGGTCATCTTCTCACTAATTTTTGATCATATTACTCTCAAAATTTGGACAAGTCATAAAGAAATGTTTTAGGAAATTCTTTTATCTATAATTTTAAAAAAAGAATCACTTAATTAAGTTTTCAGGGAGATATGGTCAAACGAATGAGTGATATTTTCGGGCTAGAAAATATGGGTCCGAAAATGAGTCAGAAAAAAATGCAATTTAAGCCCAATAATATTCGAAATTCGGAAAAGTAGTTAAAATAAAAGTTGTAGCTACTGGAATTCTATATGGTTTGAAGAGAAGGAAATCTTGATTTGGTATAGTATAGAGGAAGTTATGGCCGAATGAAGTGGGAGGAAAATGGAGAAGTTTTTAAAATGAAAAGGGGGAGATTTAACAAGTTTGAAATTATTTTAAAAGTTTAAACTTGGTTTTTAAAAAATTAAAATTATGAATGGCAGCTATTAAAAGGCTTCATGTAGCTTTTAGGCAGATGAAGAATTTTGGAAAAAAATGGAAAAAGTGAAAAGAATAAGGGGAAAAAATAGAGGAAAGCTTTTATATAAAATGCATAAAGAGAATTACCATTATACCCTTGTCCTTTGCCCTCCATTCTTATGCTTCCACGTCATCACCCAGCCTCCCTCCCCTTGTACGCACACCACCTTAGCCTCCTCCCATTTCAAATCAAAGCCAACATGCCATTATGCATGTACTTAATGCTTAAACATGTTTCCATGATGTAATGTTTACTTTATATAATTTTATATTATATTATCTTAAGTGTGTGTGTGTGTATATACACACACACATACATACACTTAACTAATGCATACATGAATACATACATATCCTAATTTATTTCTAAATAAATGTGCATATACTTATGCTATTTTGATTACAACATTTGCGATAACTTTTAGCCGATGAAAAATCGAAAATTCGGAAAACAAATTCCGGTCACATTTTCTGTTTTTCATCGAACTATATATTTTTGTAAACAAAATTTTAAAACTATTTTACCATCATTATTTTTCATTTAAAAGAGTTTTATTTTCATTATAAAACTTATATATTGAATATTTAAAATAAATTAAATATTCGCAAATCAAAGTAGTGAAATTCCAGGTCGTTACATTCTCCCCCCTTAAAAAAATTTCACCCCCAAAATTACACCTTAACCTAACCTAGAAAACACTTAACACTATACATCAGTTTGTACAATGTACATAGATCATTCTTATACAAAAATATGATTTTATTACTACTCAAATACATAACTTCACTTCTGAACTAGTAACGCTCACCCGGTTCTCTAGTGCGGACTCCGATAAGACTCCTTGATTTGCAACTCTATTCTCCTTACATAGCTGTAACTATGATAGAAAACTTTGGTCCCATACCAAAAATCGTCACTAAGTGCTCGCCGTCAAAAATTGAGTAATAGATCTTTATTTGGAACGGTGTGAAACACCTCAAAGGATTGTACTCAAATCCTAGATCATAACTATATGAAACGAGAAGTGATCTACATCCAACTTACGCACTTATTTAATTGGTTCTCCCATATACCAATTTTATTTCCACTAAATTTTTTTTGAAAACATTTCATAAAACTAAACATAGATTCAACTTGTATAATACTCCACTACATCCTAAGAGTATGTACAATTATTTAATTCAACTATTCCATTTTGCATGTATTTTCCTAAGAAAACTCAAGATACAAATACCCGGTCATATTTCAAAAACTTTTGAATTGAAACAATATATTTTAATCATAGAAAATATATATGTAGCCCGAGTAACTCCAAAATGATACTAAGGAACTGGGTACTACTGAACAGTATCATACGCCTTATAGTCAAATTGTGAAACTTAATTCACAAGGTGTTCGTTTCAATATTTTTCCCAATTTCTGTCTACCCAACACATATCTTAAAAAGGGAAGCTACCCATACACTCTAATAATAGTCGATGCTCAAACAGGATGAGCATGACTAAACAAACCTTAAATAATAATAATAAAATATTATTATCTCCTAACACCCTACACTTCAAATAACTAAACCATCTTACACTAATTTTGAAAATCATTCTTTATATAAAATATCCTGGGCAAAATTATTTTATTTACCCAATTTCAAAACAATGCTATGTCAGCTGGTCTTGTTTAAGTGTTAAGGAATCCTTATCGACAACGTTGATCAGGCACATTAACAAAAATTCATAAGTCGCTTAACAGATCAAACAACACAATTACAACATTTTATATCACTAACAAATATGCCCTTATATATATATATATATATATATATATATAGACACACACTCAAACTCATCATAAGGTATTCAGTAACGACCCACTATTTTGGACCATTCAAATCGACAATAATCCACACATGTCAAACTTGAATAATGCAAAATAACAGATTGTAATAAAATTTGGAGCAAATAAAATCATTCACAGAAACACAGACACAGAAATATCAGAATAACTCGCAGCTGAAATAAAATAAATAGTGGTTCATGAAGCCACTACAATACAGAGTCTCAAAAGAAGATACAAAATACATAGTCTGAAAACCAATGCAGTTCTGAAACAAGTACAATAGAAATCCCAAATACATAAGTCTCTAATACAAAAGCTGAAATAGAACAACTAAAACTGAAATAGATAAATAACTAGATAAGCAGAAACTCCAGCGGTTCCTAGCTTCAGAAAAGTGAAATCCAAAGCTGTGAATACTCAGGCTGACCCGAGCGTAAATAAAACACAAACACATGAGTCAGGACATACATACTTATATAATGTAAACCAACTCAAGTGAACTATAAAAAGGTACAAGTAACTTAAAGAATGCTCGAGATCGCCCATTCTTTAAGGATCCGTTAAACTATCTACTATGTAGTAATATTCGCTATTATAATAATGTCTAATATAAAATAAACATACTTTTAAATAGCATTAAGGCTTTACATTTTCCACCTTAACACGTAATAGTCCCAGTAGTCTATCCAGTATTAGCATACTCCCAAAATGGGGGCTACCCTCGATACTCCACAGGCTACGGGAGAAATCACAAATCGTAGTAAAGCTCGATATGGTAGGTGACACGGCACAGAAGGCAATGCCAGGGTAGATATACCAATTACGCATCCGGACTAGTGGTGACGCATAGCAGCCACTACCGCCCACCTCGAACAACAGTCCCAAATCAAGGGTGCGCACCAAATCAATCACAAGTAATAGAATGGTATCGAAGAAGTGTGTCCGATCAGAGGTGCTACCTCCTTGGCCTGTCGATCGCTCCTGTTTTAGCCACCTTATGCCAACTCACGGGAGTTGGGTCCACGTATATACCTTAGGATCGTCACCACCATCCTACTTCATTCTGGAAACTCCACCGCGTACACAGTTGTCAAAGTGGTTTTCGGTATCGACAGAGAGTATGTCCATATTAGATCCCGGTCTCTTTAACAACCAATCGTTATTATAACCCGTGGTTATAAATTTAAAAACATTTTATATTTCAAATCAAAATATGTAACGACCCGCCATTCATTCCACAGAATGACGCATCATTAATAAGAAAGAAAGGGATAGAAAAGAGAAGAGAAGAGAAGAGAAGAGAGAAAGAAACGACATCAGAATCTCAACAGCGGAACGAATAAATTGTATTAATAACATAAACTATTACATAGTATACAACACTTATCAGAGTTACACAACATATACATCACATACTAGACAGTTATAAACATCTGTCTAAACATTACAACTCAAATACATACAAGACACTATCACAGATCAACACAGCGGAACACTATATATCTACGAATGCTGAAGCCTCCTGCTCCATTGCTCCTCCAGAAAACTCGTCAAAGCTAAACCTGAATCCCTTGGCTACTCGTAAAAATTTGAGTACCCAAGAGTTTATAAAACAAAAATAAACACTTGGGTCAGACATGGGTCTGGTGTGAGTAACAGGTTAAAGTTGCTTAACTTTGAAAACTATTTGGAAAGAAAAGGTATCTCGTAAGACTTCCCGCACATAAACACGGAAAAGTTTTTACCTTACGATAACCAAAACATTGATAGGAAATCCAGTTATATTATAATAGGTCTAGGGTTTCCAAATAAATATGAAATAGCTGAAATTGTTACATTATTAAATTCCAGCATACTAGCCAACAAAGTGGGTTATACAATCAAGTCCGTTATCACTTATTGGAAGTTGGGTTTCCATACAATGGCAGAGCTACCGGGGTACCGCTCATCACAGTACGGGGCCTAGATCACCGTACCGAGGATTACTCCCAATCCCCTGCAACACAAAGCCGGAACCATCCCTTACTGGATAATTCCGAATAAAATCACCCCACAGATGGCCGTCGCCAACTGCACCACTAAGCCGAAATAAAGGAACTCTCTAGACAGGGATGACCTTACTCTCAGTGGGTGCTACCCACGAAGCCTTGCTGCACCTCCCCTGTTTTAGCCATTCCCGGTTGATGAGGCTTGAGGTCACGATTACCTTTAATCAGTACACACCACTTAGAATGCTCATCATCCACCTGACGATGTTTTGAAAGCATTCAATCCATACAAGTTCGTTCCGGGTTCGAACGAAACCGAAGGCATTATCTCGTTACACTCGTTTTGGAATCACCCTCAGAGTTGACAACAATAACCCTTGCACTCTGAATCTTCATCTTCACTTGAGATTCACGACCAATCGTTAATTTGGATCGATGTGGTATTCAGATATCCAAATCTGGAAACCCGATCCCGGTCTCATCGAAATCCAAAACGTATCTTTTAAGGCCAAGTTGTTTTAAAGTTAAAACAATTCAATTCTTTATCTATATACACAGAGATAGATAATTCACAATAGATAATCCATATTATCATCACAAACAGATAATTCACATTATCATTATAATTCAACCAAAACATCCATATCATAGATCAGCACATATCTCATCGGAGATATCAAACAATGCAAAGCATTCAATAACATTCATCCATCCCTAAGTAATGATTTATATCATCTCTAATTAATTTAAAGTGAATTAAATTAATTACTTCATTCTATAAATCTTGCTTACTTAATTATTAATTAAACCAATTAATTAATTATATTCTAAGTATCCATCTTAATTAATCATTCCTGATTAATTATCCTTTAATTACTTTAAGTAATTAATCCTTAATTAATTTCACAAATTAATTATCTTAATCCATTACAGTAATTAATCTTTAATTACTTCATTAATTAATTAACTATACTTAATTACATTAATCCTTAATTAATTACAATTAATTAATTTCTTTAATCACTTATTATTGATTAATTAATCTTAATTAATCAATCCTTAATTACATTATTAATTATATTAATTAATGATTCTAATTACTCTTAATTAATTATCCTATTTAACTTAATTACATTTAATAATTAATCTTTAATTAAACCACATTATTTAATCACCTTTGATTAATCTCTTTTAGTAATTAACTACCCTTAATTACTTCTTCCATAAATTAATTACTCATAAATTAATTATCTTTTAATTAATCCCTTGATTAATTATTCAAAGTAATTAAACTCAAATTACTTTCATTATCTCCATTTAATTGCATCCAGTAATTACCTTTAATTACTTTCCTAAGTAATTACACTTCATTAATTACATTTAAGTAATTATACTTAACAAATCACCCAGTGATTATCTTAAATTAATTTGATTAATTAATTTAAACTTATCAAATTTATCTAATTAATTACCTTAAGTAATTAATTCCTTTAATTACTTCCATTAAGTAATTATACTTAACCAATTCCATATTAATTAATTAATCTAATTGATTATCAAAATTAATCATATTAATTAATTATTTAATAATCCCTAATTAATGATCTCTCATTAATTATTAACAATTCTTTATTTAAGTAATTAAACTTAAATCAACCATTATTAATTACTAATTAATTAATTCTTAATTACTAATTAATTAATTTCTAATTTCTTAATCAATTTCTTAATTAATCTTTAATCACTTGATTAATTAATTCTTAATCATTTATTATAATCTAAATCCTTAATTTCAAATTAATTAATCTTAATTAATTAATCTATAATCCTAATTATTTAATTAATTATCACTAAACCATTAATTAATTAAATTATTAAATTATTCTTTAATTTACCTTATTAATTTAATGAATCCTTAATCATTAAACCTTACTTAATCTCTAAATTAAAGATTAGCCTTTATAACTACTTTAATTATTATTAACAAAAGCTTGGAAACATTTTTACCTTTAAATTCTTTCTTTTATTTCATTTCAAATTACAGATTTAAATAAATTTCAAATTTAACTTTAACCAAGTTTAAATCAAATTTATAAACCCTTTTTAAACCAATGTTAAAGAAACATTTATCATTTAAAAGAACTTAAAGAGTTTTAAACCAATTCATTTAAAAATATACTTTAAACATTTTAATACAAATTTATTTATTTCACATCTGGGATACAAATTAAACTTGAACCCATACTTTAAACTTGATTTAAAACTTAGTTTAAATCCTGCCTTCAAATTTTAAAACTCATTTTAAATTGTAAAACACTGCCAGTCTTTAAAAACTGTAACCCAAAATTACCCGAGCCCATCACCATTTCCCCCGAGTCAAAACCTATATGCTTCGAGTCTCTCACGCTATAAACTCGAGAAAATTCGAGTGTCACTCCTCTGATATACCCAAAGCAAATCACTGATTCCTGACACACGTTCACGTGCACAAGCGAGTCGATCGCCTCCAACCATCGATGCCAACGCCAGCATCTCGACTTCGACCACTCCTCACGATTCCGACCACCAGAAACTCGAACAAACTTCACCATCGAAATCGAACATCACGATCACAACCTGGAAACAGACCCAATCATGGAAAACTCTCGAATCCAACTTTCTGACCACCGGAGCACCTGACCTTCTAGCCACCCCTTCGTCAACGTCCCCGTTTTCAATCTCCAGAGTCTGGTGGAGCTCGGTCCACCAGAGACAACGTGACGACAACTTTTCCGACCACATCAAAAACTAGGTCTACAGACAATTTCTGACCACCGCTGTCTTCCCAATGGTTATAACATCGATCTGACATTTTTCCCGACCTCTACGATCGTTCCACTTCCTCCTCTAATGACCACGACCCTCCAGATTACATTGATCGCCTGAATTTGATCATTTTCCAGTTTACGTTCATACAAGGATATCTCAACATTTAAAAATCTAAAAATCTTGATTTTTCTTCTAAAAATCATAATTTGGTTTAAGGATTCAATTTATAATCCTGGAATGCTAAATTATCATATTTGAATTTTATTCAAAACTTAAAATTCCCTGTTCCTTTTTATTTACAGAGTAGTTTTCTTTTTATTTTACTTACTAAAATTCTAAACTGTAATCCATGATTTAAACAAACAAATATAGTTTGAATTCTAAGTCCTATCAGAGATTATATCAAGAGGAATTAAATTCGATCATGATTTTAACTTCTAAAAGTAAGAACAGTTAAGAACAGGTATAACAGTAAGCATGCATCTATATATCCAACTATATACATAGAAATTTCAATCATATTCATCCATACAATACACATTTTATTCCAGAATTCCACATGCAAAAAAATACCTATATACTTAAATTTATAAGAAGAATGTTACTCACCTATTTGAGAATGAACAGAGCTTATTCTTTGAAACAGTTTTGATTTTGAAACCTTTAAAACTGAATGCTTGATTTGCTTTGAAAACTGGAATGCTAGCTATAGAAACTTGCATGCATGCTATTATCTTGTATTGTTGAGATGTTGCTTTAGATTCCAGATTTACTTGCTTCAAACAGATTCCAGATTTGAAGAAAATGTGCAGGCTTTTGGTTTTTAGATTGAAGAAAGGTTTACATGCTTTCAGATTTTGAAGAAATGCATTACAGGTTTTGATGAATGGTTACAGGCTTTCATTTGATTTTGGAAAATGAATTACATAACTTTGTTTTGAGATTGAGGAATTTGATTACTGATTGCTTTTGGAGAATTTTGTTACAGATTTTGTTTTGAGTTTATTATCTTTTGGAATGAAGATAAGGAAAGAAATGAAAATAAAGAACAAGGTTTATATATAGGCTGAAAATAATTTCTTAAAAATAAAAGAAAATAGAAATTAAAAGATTGACACTTGTCTTTATATGTGTTAATTAGTTTACACTTGTTTTAAACAAGCCTTTATAGGTTTACACATGTCCTTTTAATTAATTTATATTTATTTTAAATGTTTATAAAGGCCTTTTCTTTATTTATTAAATACTTATCTATATATATAAAAATTATTTTAAAGAAAATAAAACCAATTATATATATAAATAAAAGCTTATACATATATTTTAAAATCCAAAATTATTTAAAATATCTATCTTTTTTTTATTAAAGTCTATTTATATCCATATATAAAACAAAATATTAATAATATTGTTGAAAATAACAAATTATCAAATAAAAAAAATAATTTATAAAAGAGATTATAAATTACTACTATTACTAAATGAATTAACATATCATATGTAAATTGTATTTTAACTTATATATATACTCTTAAATCATATTTATTAAGCAATATTTAAAAAGAAAATAAAATAAACCTTATTATTAATCTTATTTAAAACCATATAGTTATTTGTCTAAAAAGCTTTGAAAAGCTTAATATTAAATAAATCATAATTTCCAAATTATCAAAGATGTATATTAGAAATTTAAAAACAAGATTTTATTTATTTATTAAATTTCAAACCAAAGCTTATCTATTTACAATATATACACACATATATATACATTATAAATAGAAATCATTTTATTAGCTTTTTTAAAGATAAAATTCACTAATTAAATATCTATTTAATTAGATTATTAAACCAATTCAAATTTTATTATCAAAATATATCAAATCAATTTAATTATTTAAACAGATTATTAAATTGATATTGCCCAAAAATTCCGGGATATCACAAAATACTTCAATTAACCCATTTAAAAATAAAGTCATTATTCTTTTAAATCAAATATTCAATTCCCAAAATTTTAGCCTTTTCTGAGTTCATTTATTCACTTAAAAACATTAAAACATTAAAATTCCAGCTTTCACAGCATTTAAAAAGTGCTGCGGTAAGTTATATTTGAAAACAATTCAATTCAGCAAAGACGGCATTTATAAACTGCTGTAATAGTTCAGTTTTAAAGGAAAAATAGTTCAATTCAGAAAAGACAGCATTTACAGAACTGCTGTAACAGTTCAGGGTTCAAATAAAAGGTTTAAATTCAATTCAGCAAAGACAGCATTTTAAAAACTGCTGCAGTAGTTCAGTTATATACAAAAATCACATTTCAGCCTACTGCAGCACTTAACAAGTGCTACAATAGCCTCTTCATTAGTTTCAGCTTTAAATTTAGTTCCTGCCACCACAGCACTTACCAAGTGCTGTCATAGCCTTAGTTCATTTTAGTCTTTTAGTTCATTTATGCAACCACAGCACTTACAAACTGCTGCAGATTCTACTTAGTTCAGAATTAGTTCATTTCCAGAAATGATAGCATTTCTGAAGTGCTATAAATTGAATTTCCAGGTTTTTAAATACAATTCCAGCCACAAATAAACTTCAATTTAAATCATTTAAACTTATGAAAATCATATTTTCTCACATCAAAAATGTCCATTTATATATCTTTAACTTATGGTTTTATAAAGAAAAATTTTACAAATAAAAATAAAATTTTTTCAAAGTTCACTTATTAAATTCAAGTGTGTCAATTTCCTTTTTAATTTTTTTTACAATTTACTTCAACACTTAAATTTAAATCTCCATTTTTCACCATTTAAAACTTAATTTTCATTTTTGATTTAATTAACTTAATAAATTAAGTTACACTTTAAAATCACAATTTCTATCCATTTATTTTACATTTATCACATAGAAAAATCATTTCCACTTTAATAAATCATTTTAAAATTCAATTTTAAATCAATTTATTATATTTTTACATTTTTAAAATATTTAAAAATTTCCAGAAAAATATAGAAAATAACCACGGGTCTGTATAATATTTTCTAGCCTAAGTCAAGTGATACGGATAATATATCATTTCAATCCGTAATTTACAAAGAAAATCCGGGTTTTATCATTTCAAACCCGCAATCCCAAGTAAATAAAGTTAATTAAAAGTCGCTCAGGCTTATCATTTCAGCCCATAATGATCTTTCCCAATTCTAAAGTCCGTTCGGGTATGTATCATATCAACCCATAGTGAACCTAATCTACAGGGAACTTGTCGTGTGATAAACTGATAAAAATGAACAGAATAACATCATATAACAGTAATAGATGATATAACATGTGTAATAACAGGGGTAAGCATCATATGATCATAATATAGCAGATATAGCATGTGATATGGTTTTACAGATTCAAATGGTGTCAGTTTACTAGTTATATAAGTACAAATCGTCTGGTAAGAACTTACTCACTTGTATAAGTTGGAGATGACAACCACAAACACACAACAAAGATTTCCAGAGGCATGAAAGCATGACAACATGAATATGATTTGAGATTGGGAGAGTCAAAGCTATACCCCTTGAAAACATTACACAAAACAATACAAGTATACATAAGTTCAACACTATTTAAACATCAATTAACATTAGAAACAATACCCAAAACAATATCCATTTGCATTGTACTTGTTCTCAACTTCATGTCCTTAGTTAGACAGTGATTAAGCTCAGCCTAGGGGTGGAAAAGGGTCTAGTTTGGGTTCCATATGGGTCGGCCTACATGGGTTAACAAGGTGGTGAAGATCTAGGTGCATAAACTACTACACACAAGGCAACAACAACATTTCTAGGCAAAGTATAGGCTCGGCCAGAAGCTATGGGTCACGGCCAGTGGCTCCAGGTGGTGGTGGTTGATGTGGCAGAGGGTGGAGGTCAGGCAGAGGTGGTGGTGGTGGAAGTAGTAGCGGCTAAAGGTGGTAGAAGGTGATGTTGCAATTCTAGGCTTGGTTTGCATAGGTTGTGATGGTTTTATTGGATTTTTGGAGGTGATCTCTAGCCTAGATGGCTCAGCCTGGCCATGGTGGGGGTACTAGGGGAGTGGTTGATCAGAATACAAGGTGGTGGAGGTCGGCCTAGACCTGGAGGAGGAGAAGTGGAGCCATGAAGTATAGAACAAGTACAAAATTTCAATGGAAAACATAAAAAACAAGAGAGAAGAGAAGATTTTTACCAAACTTTCAACAATGGAGATGGCCGTGAGTTTTTTATTTGAGAAAGAATATTTGTTCCGTGAAAAAATGAGAAGGAGTCGGCTGAAAGAATGGAGGTAATGCATGGCCAAAGCATTGAAGAGAGGAGTTGAAAAATGAAAGGTCAGGAGATAAAAGACTTTGGAATTTCAAGAGTTTAAAACCTTTCAAATTTCTTTTCATTTCTTTTTAACTTATATATATTAAAAAGGCTGATAATAGAGATAAATAATCTCAGAAATAAAGTAAATAGGAAGAAAATAATTAAATCTTAATTAAATAGAATTTAAATTAAGAAAATAGCTTAAAAATGCAAACAGTGTCCAGAAATTACAAATAAATCACCATTGACTTTGGAAAATTATTTACTTCATTATAAAAATATTCTAAAACAAAATTGGAAATAAAAATGATTTTTAAAACATTTTCAAAGTGAAATAGATAATTAAATTCAGAGAAAATAGCGAAAGAATTGAAGAAACTGTTTAAAAATAGGAAACAGAACATGAAAATTACAACAAAATACCATTAATTCGAGAAAAATTTCTACTTCACTATAAAAATATTTTAAGATGAAATAAATTCGAATTAAAAATAATTACAAAATATTGGGTTGTTACACTCTCCCCTACTCAAACCTGTTCGTCCTCGAAAAGAACGGAAACAAAGAAAATAAGGAAAACAAGATAGAAAACAAATAGTACCTGGAATGAACAATTCCGGATTCGAAGCACGAATGCTTTCCTCCGTCTCCCAGGTACAATCACGATCATCAGTACTCCACTGTACCTTGACCAGACTAACAGATTTCCTTCTTAGCTGCTTTGTACCTCTGTCGACAATACGAAGTGGCTTCCTCTCAACAGTCTGATTAGGCTCAATATCCAAACTATCAAGAGCAGAAGGCTGAACAGTAAGAGATGGATCATGCAGATAGCGACGAAGATGAGAAACGTGGAATACATTATGCACTCCAGAGAACTTCTCGGGCAAATCCAGATGGTAAGCCAAAGAACCAATTCTTTCCACAATGCGGAAAGGACCAACAAATCTAGGAGAAAGCTTTCCTCTACGACCAAAACGAATAACATTTCTTAAGGGAGAGACCTTAAGGAAAACCAAATCACCAACAGCAAACTCTAAACTCCGCCTACGCCTATCAGCATACTTCTTCTGCCTATCCTGAGCAATTCTCATCTTCCTCCTAATCTCCTCAACTCTCTCAGAAGCCTCTAAAATCATATCAGGACCAAGAACCAAACGATTACCGGATTTAATCCAGCAAGAAGGAGATCTACAAGGTCGTTCGTAAAGAGCAGAAAACAGAGACGTCTTGATACTAGCCTGAATTCAAAGATAGAAATGAGATAGATAAAAGATTAAGATAAGATTAAAATAGAAGATAGAAATTATACCTGATAACTATTGTTATAGGTGAATTCGACAAGATGGAGATGATCTTCCCAAGATCCTCCATAATCAAGCACACAAGCACGAAGAAGATCTTTTAGAATCTGATTCACCCTTTCTGTTTGACCGTCGGTCTGTGGATGGTAAGCAGTGCTCAAATTCAGACGAGTACCCAAAGAATCCTGAAAGGCTTTCCAAAACCGACTAGTAAAGATAGGATCACGATCACAAACAATACTGAGAAGAACACCATGGAGACGAACAATCTCCCTCATGTAAATCTCAGACAAACTAGAAGCAGAACGGGTAGACTTGATCGGAATAAAATGAGCTGATTTGGTCAATCTATCCATAATAACCCAGATACTCTCATTACCCTTCCTAGTCCTCGGTAATCCATCAATGAAATCCATAGAAACTTGTTCCCACTTCCAATCGAGAATCCCAAGAGGCTGCAACAAACCAGGGGTCTTATGATGATCTGCCTTGACTTGCTGACAAGTCACACATCTATTAACAAAAATGGAGATATCTCGCCTCATACCTCTTCACCAATACAACTTCTTCATATCCTGATACATCTTGGTCACACCTGGATGAATAGAAAGTCTGGACTGATGATTCTCCCGATGTAACTCCTGTATCAATCCATCAACATTTAGGACACAAATCCTATTATTAATCCTCAATACACCTTTATCATCTAATTGAGCACCACTGCCATCAAGACTACTACCTCCAACTCTACTTCGAACATTCTCCTTAATCAATCTAAGCATCCAATCCTCATCCTGCTTAGCCATAATACGATCCACAAGAGAAGAAGAAACAACCAACTAACACAACATAGCCTTTTTCCGACTCAAAGCATCCGCCACAACATTAGCTTTCCCAGGGGTATAGTTGATGTTGAGGTCATAAGAAGCAAGGAATTCTAACCACCTAACTTGTCTTTGGTTCAAATCCTTCTGGGAGAAAATATACCTCAAAGACTGATGATCTGTGAAAAGCTCAAACTTAGTACCCAAAAGATGATGTCTCTAAAGCTTCAAAGCAAAAACAACAGCAAGCAACTCTAGATCATGAGCAGCATAATTGGCTTCATGGGTCTTCAACTGACGACTAGCATAAGCAATCACCTTACCCTCCTGCATCAGAACAGCTCCCAAACCTTCTCGACAAGCATTAGTGTATACCGTTAATCCCTCATTTCCATTTGGAACGGTAAGAACTGGTGCGGAAGTAAGCTTGTGCTTCAACTCACTGAATGCAGCCTTACACTCATCACTCCAAATAAACTTAGCATTCTTCCGAGTCAAAGCAGTGAGAGGTGCAGCAATCCGAGCAAAATTCTCAATGAATCTTCAGTAATAACCGGCAAGGCCTAGAAAACTACGGATATCAGTTGGAGTCTTAGGAGTTTCCCAATCTTGTACAGAATAGGGATAAATAAGGACAACAGGAAAGATAGAATATATTGAATGAACAAGGAAAGAGAAGGAAAGAAAGACTTACATTGATCGCAGTGATCTTGACTGGATCAACAGAAACTCCATTACCAGAAACAATATGCACGAGGAATCAGACTTCATCCTTCCAGAAATGGCATTTGGAAAACTTAGCCTTCAACTGATGATTTCTAAGAGTTTCAAGAACAGATTTCAAATGTGACTCATGCTCTTCCTCAGACTTAGAGAAAATGAGAATATCATCAACAAAGACTAGAACAAATTTATTAAGCACATCATGAAAAACACGATTCATCAAATCAACAAAGAAAGCAGGAGCATTAGTCAAACCAAAAGGCATGACTAACCATTCAAAGAATCCATTCTCAGTATGGAAAGCACTCTTGGGAATACTTTCCTCAGCAACTCTGAGCTGGTGAAAACCTGTGGCAAGATCAAGCTGAGAGAAAACAGTAGCACCGTAAAGCTGATTAAACATATCATTGATGCGAGGCATTGGATATCTGTTTTTCATAGTGAGCTTGTTCAGCTCCCTATAATCAACACACATCCGGAGAGAACCA
Organism: Allium fistulosum; assembly: GCA_030737815.1. NCBI lineage: Eukaryota > Viridiplantae > Streptophyta > Magnoliopsida > Asparagales > Amaryllidaceae > Allium > Allium fistulosum. Next base: position 533,262,130 of record CM060901.1, on the reverse strand, counting down.
TCGGACTTGGTGACAAAAACCACCACTGCTCGCCATTCAGAATAGCTAGTGATCAGACCCTTGGAAGACAGGTCCTCAATTTGCTTCCCTAACTCAACCTTCTCACGGGGTGCCATTCTTCTAGGAGGAAGAACTACAGGTCGAGCATCAGGAATAAGATCAATATGGAAATCAATTTCCCGCTTAGGAGGTAGAGCAGTAACTTCACCAAATACATCGGGATAGAGTTTGACTACACGAGTCGACTGAAGATCAACAGGAGAAGCATCCAAAGAGTAGATAAAATTTCCAGCAAAATCCTAAGGCATGCGGCACTGAATAACCAAAGAATCACCCTTATCTCCTACAAGAGTCACAATACGGGCTTTGCAAGAGATACGGGCATCATGCCTATCAAGCCAATCATCTCCGAGTAATAAATCAAAAGCATCGAAACCAAGAACATAGAAATCTCTAGAAAATCGATAACCAAAATGAAAGAGTTTCACATGTTTACAAATCTTATTAAGATTTGCGGGACCACCAATAGGATTTGAAACACAAAAAGGAACAAAAGCATACTCAGGAGAAAGGAGATGCTCAAACTTATTACACAAATTAACAGAAATAAAACTATGCGAAGCTCCAGTATCAAATAAATCACGAACAGGATGATGAAATAAAGTAAAGGTGCCCTGAAGAGTACCTTGATCATCACTAGGAGCAGGAGCAGGTGCGGTAGGAGAAGAAGCAGATGTTACAGCAAAAATACCAGATGGCTTGCCTTTCTGAGACAAAGGACAATCATTCTTAAAATGACCAGGCTGAAGGCAGACATGACAAAGATTGTTCCTGGTAGCCTGAGGTGGAGGAAAAGCAGTACTAACCGAAGTAGGGCAACTATTAGCATAGTGTCCCTTCTGGTCACATTTGAAGCAGGTAATCGTAGATAAATCAATAGGGTGCTTCTGAGAAGGAGAAGATGATGAAGATCCCAAGCCCGGATTCTTGAGCCAATTCTTCTTCTGCTAATGGAAATTAGGCTTTCTCTTCTTAGAATTTGCAGAGGAAGACTGAGATACATGAGCACCAGAAGCAGCAGGACCCTTGGAAGTAGGGTTCTCATAACGAATAGCCATATCCATAAGCTCAGTAAAAGTGCCATGAACATGTGAAATAAGACGATCATAGAACTCTAGGCGAGCTCCGGCTATGAACATCTCATTTTTCTTAAGCTGAGTGTCGATAAGACCAGGACCAAACTTGGAAAGTTCATTGAACTTCCGCTCATACTCAGAAAAAGGCAGGTACCCTGGTTAAGATCCATGAATTCACGATAAAGCTGAGATTTCCCGGCTTCGAGCATCCATTTTGCCACAAAAGCCTCCTTGAAAAGAAGACACAGAAATAAAACTTAAGATAGATTCAAAAGAAAGGAAAAATGGGGGAAAATTCAAGATAACACAAAGGATACCTGAACTGCTCCCACGAAAGATCACCTTCGTTAGTGTGAGCTATAACAGACTCCCACCAATCTAAGGTTGACTCTTGCAGCTGCCAAGCTGCTAACTGATGCTTCCAGGCATCAGTAATCTCAAGGCTAGTAAAGATCCTCTCTAAACTCCGTAACCATTGCTAGGCTTCGATAATGCTCTCTGAACCGGTGAACTTGGTACCACCGAGCTGAGAGAATTCCCTACAGAGAACAGTAAATCTAACAGGTGGAACGGATTGAGGAGATGAGGCAGTACCACGACCCCTACCTCTAGCATTTCCACGATTCATCCTGAAAATATCAAGAATGAATTTTAGGACAAAGGTACAGAGAAGACAAAGATAAGGTAAGATAAGACAAGATAAAATCACTTGGATGCATATCCTAATAACAGAAATTTCTAATAAGGTAGATACGAAAAGAAGGAAGTTTAGAAAAAATTTGCTTTTAAAACAAGAAAATTTTATATCAAAATAATCTTTGGAAATCATTTGAAAAAATCATTTTATACTTTGAAAATACGTTCACTCCCAAAGAAATGATTCTGATTTTGATTTCACTCATTCTAGGGTATTTCTACCCTATCTCTAATGAGTTTTTGCTCCATAGGCTAAGGTTTGCCTAAAATCAAAGCTCTGATACCAAATGTAATAAAATTTGGAGCAAATAAAATCATTCACAGAATCACAGACACAGAAATATCAGAATAACTCGCAGCGGAAATAAAATAAATAGTGGTTCATGAAGCCACTACAATACAGAGTTGTAATACCCCAAAATTTTGTGAAAAATCATTTTTGTAAAATGATTTAATTTTTGAAATATTTAGATTTAAATATGGTGAAATTTTTGGAATAAATAGTGTGTAAGTATATGTGTGCACGTGCACACTGAAATGGCACAAGGAAGAACTCCAGATTTCTTGGATTTAAAACAAGAATTAAAAAGCAATACAAACATGATTTTGCAACATGGATATTTGATTTCTGGAATTATATGGATCATCTTAGAAAATAAGAAAAGTAAGTTTTACTTTAAATCAGTAAACAGATTTTATTTAAAACCCAGAAAAGAAAATTATACATATATATGTTATAAGGATTTGTAAACCTGTATACATATAGGTGCATATGTTTCTGAAATTAAAGAGGAATTAAATAAGCCTAGATAAGATATGTATACAAATATACATTTTTAAGTACTGAAAAGTATATATATATATATATAAGCAAGTGAAACTATAACATTAAAATGACATGAAATGTGATACAAGTCAATATGCTTGTGTAGGCAAAAATAGCAAAGGGGATTCTCAGGAATAATTAAAATATAAAATAGGATAGTCACACTTTTAACATGACTAGGTGAGTGGCCATTTTCTGAAAAGTAAAAGAAAGAAAATGCAGCCTTTAAATTGGTTAATATGGCCGGGGGTAATTAGGGATAAAAATGAGAAAATGCAAACACACAATGCATGATGCTAGCCAGGTCAGAAATGGAATTTTGTTTTAACATAACCCTAGTGGAAAAATGCATATAAATAGGCAGTTTTAGCCAGTAAGATTATCTTTACTCCGAGCTGCACAAAAATAAGAAAGGAAGAAAAATATTGGAAGGAAGGAGAAAACACTCATACAAGGATTTTCTGGATCAATAAGAAGAAATATTTAGGTGAGTAACCTCACTGAGTTCATGGCATTAAGACCTGAGATGAGGCAGCCACTTTTTATATTGCCATTTATATATTGCTGGTTTTGATATATATGATTTCATCAATGCTTTTTGGATGTCTTATTTTAAATCTGATATGATTTAATATGGATGATTTTGGTGATCTTTGATTTGCTGAGACATTTGTCTTTGGATGTGTATCATACTGTTTTATTTTTACTCAAAAATGTTAAAGTCCAGAATCTTAAAATTATATAGAGAATACTCTCAACTGTTATAGATCTATGGCATGGAAACTTTACAAAAAAAAATGTTGGGAGCTGCATTATACTTGGTATAAGTGCTGAGGCTTGAAAAGAAAAATGTTAAGGGTGCAATAGAAATTTTCTAAGTGCTGAGCCCTTAATCAAATCAAAAAAAAAAGAAACTCACAAGCTAAAATTATGATTGAACCAGATCCTGAATCTGAATCAATCATAAAGGCTTGCAGATCAATATAATAAGAACATGCCATGCCTCTTTTACAGTTGAAAATATTCTTATATCTTACTGAGATCAAGACATATTGACCCCATTTAGGAAATAACTGTCTGCTTAATTCTGAGGAGAATTATGCTAGGAAAAATTATGGATGTTTCCATGTTTGCAGTGACATGGTCACTCAGCATATTTGATATAGGATTTAAGTCAATACACTAGTAAATAAACTAGGGAAGGGAAGGCCAAGAAGGCTGCTGGAATGCTTGTCATATTTGAAGTATGCAAGTTGGCACATGGTTTGTTTAAGCCCTGAGATCTTTGTGCAATGATGTGAATTAGTTCATTGCAATGTGTCCCTATGATTCCTTAATAGCATATGAGGCAGGAATTTAAATTGAATTATACAACCTATAAATGAAGAAATAGGAATATGAATATTTCTTAGGATTGGTTGGTATGGAACCATGATGGTTCCAGTGAATGCAAATGTTGCAAATAGATAATTATGTTTGCATGGTTATGTATGCAAGTGTAAGAATGATAGATGAATATATCATACCAGAATCAACTTATTTATACCATGTTAAAGTAATTGGATGCAGAAATTTGCTTAAATAACTAGTTGGTACTCTTACATTCTTTGTTGCTTAATATCATGAATGTATTGATGTTACTCATACCAGATCTTAGATCTGACCCTTGTTTGCTCATGGCATATGGGGTGTCTCATTTTAAAATGAGGCAGCCACTTATGCTCTTTCAGGGAACGCAGGCACTAAGTAAAAATGAAGTTATGGCTATTATGGAGGAGTGAATGAACATGCTCGCTAGTTTCAATAAGAGCTTAAATTGATTATATCTGCATGTATTCAGGAAAAATTTTATGTTTCTAAGATTTCCAGTCATGTAATGAATATTTTATGGTTAGTGATCAAGTTGCTCTTATGTTCTGTAAAGTGTTAGATTAAATTAGTTGCTCTGTCGAAATCATTGTGTGTTAAGGTTTGATTTGTTTTTGAAGTAGTGTCTGGGATATAAACAAGAAAAATATGCTCAAGCATTAGCTATAAAAATCTGGTAAGAAATATACAATTATGTGAGCAATTTCCTTGCAATTATGTTATGTATTGGACAATCTTAAGTATTTTAAAAACACTGAGTTTTGGAGTAAATTTAGAATTTACCTTGAAAAATACCTTTAAGTATCTAATTGTTTTTTTTCTCTGAATTATGTCTACAAATGGTTCAAGTCTACTTTTTAAATTGTTTTGAGAGAGGTAATTGTATGGGAAGGCTTCAGGTATGATGCAAATGACTGGCATTTCAATTGCCATGATCAGATACCTGGCATGACACTAGGCACATGAGTTAACCAGCTTCAAATAAGTAAAGTTTAGGTAGATTCTGGTTTGTAAAATGCAAATAAAAGAATGGTCAGATTAACCACATGGTTAGACCATAGGTCAGGCAAATTGTTCACTTCAAATCAATGAAGCAAGGAACCATTTGAACCCAGTTTTCTGGAAAATGAGCAAAGATATTGACATGTACATGTATATCTGTGTACATGTTGATATTTGGGCAAAAATATAAACATAAATTCCTAGAACAGTTGTAGGAATGGGTTTCAAAAATAATAAAGCAAGAAATATTGTTTTGTATGTTAGATTATAGGCAAAAATTAAGTATATATGTGCAGATATAGGTAGATATCAGATTTCAAACCATACAGGAGAAAAATAAAAAGAAAAAAAAAACAAAAATTGGGTTTGAACCGACCAGCATAGCACTCGAACTCGTGACCTCTCATGTGTAAGTTAGGCACGTTTCCATTACGCCTAGATGTTGCTTGTGTTCACTTATGATCCACTTTCTTTTAGCCTGAGTTTGATACTATACAGACTTTAACACAATCATCCATATTAAAAGCTTGCTTTCCACTGATTATTACTTGATCATTTCTTAATTAGAATAACAGACTAAAGTACATGTTTCCAGTGGATTCTATGGTCAAAAATCAGGATACAATAATTAATCTTTTATCAGGGAATTATCACATTTTAATAGATTTAAAAGGATTTCTACTTACATATTATCATGCTCTGATTCTAGTAGAATATAACATAGATATCTTCATATATGTATGTTAGGAATGATTTAGATTTAAAACAATATTTTTATATTGTGAAAGATCCTGGATATATTTTGTTTATTGGAGAAAGAAAATGACCCTGGGAATTATATTTGTAATGAATGATATATCTATATATCATCTCTTAAAAAAAAAATCCTTATGAAATTAGGGTGGAAATAGGAGGGTCATTTCAGTTGGTATCAGAGCACTTGGTTGCATTGATTGTTAAGTATTATAGAAATGTATTATGTCTGTTTGTTTTGGATGAAATAATTTAGATAAGAAAATAGAAATTATAGAAGTACTCATAATATACTAATACCATTTGCCCAGAATTTAATTAGCAGACCATGGTAGGAAGAGGATCTCATCACAATGCAGGACCCAGTGCACCTCAAATGCTTGATATGCAAGAATTTGTGAGGGTTTTAAGAGATGGAATTGGGCATAGGCCTGAGAACCCACATGAAGAGCTTTCAAAACTACTGAAGACTTATTCCAATTTGGGAGGCAAGAGTTTTGAAGGAACTGAGAGTGTGATGGAAATTCAAGCATGGTTGAGAACACTTGATAGGATTTTCAATGACATGCAGTTAGATGACCAAAGGAAGAGGCAAGTAGCTTCTAGACAACTGAAAGGGGTAGCTTTAAGCTGGTGGGAGGTGATCATAGCTGGAAGAAATGAAAATGAAATCACTTGGAATCAGTTCAAGGAGATGTTAGAGGCAAGATTTGTACCAGCATCAGCCAAGACCATTTTGCTTGAAGAATTTATCAAACTTAGGCAGGGAACTTTGAATGTCACTGAATACACTCAAAAGTTTGAGGGGCTATCTAATTATGGAGCAATGCTAGTGGCAGATGAAGCATCCAAAAATGATAGGTATATAAAAGGTCTGAACCCAGGACTTAGCAGGGCTATGCTACCATATGCAGATAGAACTTTTGATCAAGTAATTGATCTGGCATTGAAACTGGAACAACATGACAAAGAAAGAGAGAAATATAGGAATTTTAAGAGCAACAACAAGAAGGATAAGGGAAGATATCACCCTTATGATAAAAATAAGGAGGAGGCAGACAACAGGAAGAGTAAAGATACAAAAGCCAATGATACTAAGAAGAAATTGGTTTGCCATCATTGTGGAAAAGAAGGACACATCAAACCAAGGTGCCCAGAGTTAAAAGGAGGAGCCTTCAAATGCTACCTATGTGGGAAAGAGGGGCATATGAAGAGGAACTGTCCTGAGAATAAACAGCAAGGGAAATTGGCAACTTTGGAAGGTAAAGGCAAATCTGCAGTGAAAATTGATGCTGAAAATCATGGCCAAGTGGAAGGTACATTACTCATTTGTGCCATACCCATACCAGTAGTATATGATACTGGAGCAACACACTCTTTGATTTCCTATGAATTAGTTAAAGTGTTAAAATTAAACTGCATATTGGTTGAAACCCCATTGCTTGTACAAAGTCCCCTAGGGAGTTCTAGTGTTTTGAACATGAATTGTGTGGATGTGGAGTTAAACATAGGAGGAAATATTTTTATTTCCAATTTATATGTTTTAAATTACCCAAATATAGGAGTTATATTGGGGGTAGATTGGTTAAGGCAATTTAAAGCCATAATTAATTTAGACTCATCCACCATATCATTGCAAAATTCTAGAGGCCAGAGGATCACAGTTCTATGTGAAGTAGCTAAGGAAGGGAAATTGTATCATTTAGTTGACTTAGAAAAAGATCTGAGTGAACTAACCATTAAAGAAATTCCCATAGTTAATGAATACTTGGATGTGTTTGGGGAAGTTAAGGGTGTTCCACACCACAGACCAGTTGAGTTCCAAATTAATCTCATTCCAGGAGCAAGTCCAATAATCAAGAAACCTTATAGAATGGGGCCAAGTGAACTGAAAGAATTGAAAAATCAGTTGGAAGAATTAGAAGGCAAGGGATTTATAAGGCCAAGCAATTCCTGCTGGGGTTCTCCAGTAGTGTTTGTAAGAAAACATGATGGTACCTTGAGAATGTGCATAGATTACAGGGAACTAAATAAAGTAACCATCAAGAATAAATACCCATTGCCTAGAATAGATGATCTCTTTGACCAACTCAGTGAAGCTAAAATATTTTCTAGGCTAGACTTAGCATCAGGATTCCATCAAATGAAGGTTGAAGACTCAAGTGTTAAGTATACTGCATTTAACACCAGATATGGCTTATATGAATTTATGGTTATGCCATTTGGTTTGACAAATGCTCCTTCATATTTTGTTGATTTAATGAATAGAATATTTAGAGATTATTTAGACAAGTTTGTACTGATTTTTATTGATGACATTTTGATTTATTCTAAGACAGTGGAAGAGCATAAAAATCATTTGCATTTAGTTTTGTCAAGACTAAGGGAAAATGATTTAAAGGCAAAATTTTCAAAATGTGCATTTTGGAAAGAAGAAGTGCATTTTCTTGGGCATGTTATCTCTGCCAAAGGAATATCAGTAAACCCTAATAAGGTAGTGGCAATCCAAGCATGGAAAAGGCCTAGCACCATCAGTGAGATTAGATCATTTATGGGGATGGCAGGATATTATAGGAGATTTATAAAAGATTTCTCAAAAATATCATCACCACTTACCAATTTAACTAGAAAGAACCAAGCCTTTGTATGGACAGAAAAATGTGAGCAAGCTTTTATCAAAATAAAAGAAGCCCTGATTAATGCACCAGTATTGAGAGTGCCAGAAGGAAATGAAAATTTGGTTGTGTACACTGATGCAAGTGGCTCTGGGTTAGGGGCTGTGTTGATGCAGCAAGACCAGGTGGTAGCCTATGCATCTAGGCAATTAAAGCCACATGAAACAAGATATGCAACCCATGATCTTGAACTAGCAGCAGTTGTGTATGCTTTGAAACTTTGGAGACATTATTTGTTAGGTGCCAAATTCATTTTGTACACTGATCATAAGGCACTGAAATATTTATTCTCACAAAAAGATTTGAACATGAGGCAACATAGATGGGTAGAGTTCCTAGCTGCCTATGATCTAGATATACTGTATACACCAGGCAAGGCAAATAAAGTTGCAGATGCCTTGAGTAGACAACATGCCAAAGTAGCCATGTTGATGATGGAAGAATTTAAGGATTTGTCTATACTTACTGATTTGGAAATTGAGGAAAACAGTGGGGTACAAATGATGCCCATTGAAGAAGGTGAAGGTAAAGGGAAATTAAGTATGATATCTCTGCAATCAGATTTACTTCTTAAGATTGGGAAAATGCAGGAACAAGACCTAAACATGGTGGAAAAGAAAATGCTCATATCAAAAGGGGAGGAAGTAATAAATTATCAAGTTGATAAAAATGGTTATTTAAGGAATAAAAATAGGATATGTGTTCCAGAAAATATAGAATTGAAGGAGGAAATATTAAATGAGTACCATAGGAGTAAGTACTCCATACACCCAGGTAGCACCAAGATGTATCAAAATTTGAAAAGAAATCTTTGGTGGAAGGGGATGAAGTCAGATGTGGCCAGATATGTTGCAAGGTGCATGACTTGCCAACAAGTCAAGGTAGAGACACAAAGGCCATCAGGACTATTGCAACCCCTTAGTATACCACAGTGGAAGTGGGAGGATATATCTATGGATTTCATAGATGGTCTTCCTAGATCTAGGAAGGGAAACACAAGTATATGGGTAATAGTGGATAGGCTAACTAAGGTAGCACATTTTATCCCAGTTAGAGCAGAAAGAAATGCTCCAAAATTGGCTCAAATATTCATGAAAGAGGTAGTAAGGTTGCATGGCATACCCAAAACCATTGTGAGTGATAGGGATACCATCTTCACCTCAAGGTTTTGGAAAAGTTTTCAAGAGGCCATGGGGAGTGAATTGTGCTTAAGCACTGCCTACCATCCACAATCAGATGGTCAAACTGAGGTGGTGAACAAAGTCTTAGAGGATTTGTTGAGAGCATGTACACTGGACTTTGGAGGCAACTGGGAAGACCACCTCCATCTAGCTGAATTCACATACAATAACAGTTACCAAAGCACCATAGGGATGGCACCATTTGAAGCCTTATATGGCAAGCCATGTTTATCACCTATATGCTGGGTAGAGACTGGAGAAAGGGCTGTTCTAGGACCTGAATATGTTAAAGAAACTACAGAGAAAATTGGGTTAATAAGAAAAAGAATAGCAGCAGCCCAAGATAGGCAAAAGAAATTTGCAGATAGGAAGAGAAAGCAAGTGGAATATGAAGTGGGAGACTTTGTTTTCATCAAGATTTCACCTATGAAGAAAGTCTTGAGATTTGGCAAGCAAGGTAAGCTCACACCAAGGTATGTTGGACCCTATAAAATTCGGGAAAGAATTGGTTCATTGGCTTACAAATTAGAACTACCAGAGGAAATGAAAGCAATGCATAATGTTTTTCATGTGTCCCAACTTAGAAGATGGGTACATGATAAAGAAGACATTTTGGAAGAGCCTACCAAAATTCAAATAAATCCTGACTTGGTTTATGAAAAAGAGCCAGTGGGGATTATAGCCAAGGAAGAAAAGGAATTAAGGAGCAAAACCTTGAAACTAGTTAAGATCCAGTGGAGTAGTGATCCTAATGACTGCACATGGGAGTTAGAGGATAAGATTAGAATGGATTATCCTAAGCTTTTTGCAAATTAAAAGGTAATTTTTTTTTTCTAGAAATTTTTTTTGTTATGCATGGTTGATATGGTTGAATTTGTTTGCTTATGCATATGTTTGATAAGTTTTCAGAAAAGAAAATGATGCTTGTTATAAATATTAGAAAAATTGTGAGGACACAATTCCTAAAAGGAGGGGTGAATGTAATACCCCAAAATTTTGTGAAAAATCATTTTTGTAAAATGATTTAATTTTTGAAATATTTAGATTTAAATATGGTGAAATTTTTGGAATAAATAGTGTGCAAGTATATGTGTGCACGTGCACACTGAAATGGCACAAGGAAGAACTCCAGATTTCTTGGATTTAAAACAAGAATTAAAAAGCAATACAAACATGATTTTGCAACATGGATATTTGATTTCTGGAATTATATGGATCATCTTAGAAAATAAGAAAAGTAAGTTTTACTTTAAATCAGTAAACAGATTTTATTTAAAACCCAGAAAAGAAAATTATACATATATATGTTATAAGGATTTGTAAACCTGTATACATATAGGTGCATATGTTTCTGAAATTAAAGAGGAATTAAATAAGCCTAGATAAGATATGTATACAAATATACATTTTTAAGTACTGAAAAGTATATATATATATATAAGCAAGTGAAACTATAACATTAAAATGACATGAAATGTGGTACAAGTCAATATGCTTGTGTAGGCAAAAATAGCAAAGGGGATTCTCAGGAATAATTAAAATATAAAATAGGATAGTCACACTTTTAACATGACTAGGTGAGTGGCCATTTTCTGAAAAGTAAAAGAAAGAAAATGCAGCCTTTAAATTGGTTAATATGGCCGGGGGTAATTAGGGATAAAAATGAGAAAATGCAAACACACAATGCATGATGCTAGCCAGGTCAGAAATGGAATTTTGTTTTAACAAAACCCTAGTGGAAAAATGCATATAAATAGGCAGTTTTAGCCAGTAAGATTATCTTTACTCCGAGCTGCACAAAAATAAGAAAGGAAGAAAAATATTGGAAGGAAGGAGAAAACACTCATACAAGGATTTTCTGGATCAATAAGAAGAAATATTTAGGTGAGTAACCTCACTGAGTTCATGGCATTAAGACCTGAGATGAGGCAGCCACTTTTTATATTGCCATTTATATATTGCTGGTTTTGATATATATGATTTCATCAATGCTTTTTGGATGTCTTATTTTAAATCTGATATGATTTAATATGGATGATTTTGGTGATCTTTGATTTGCTGAGACATTTGTCTTTGGATGTGTATCATACTGTTTTATTTTTACTCAAAAATGTTAAAGTCCAGAATCTTAAAATTATATAGAGAATACTCTCAACTGTTATAGATCTATGGCATGGAAACTTTACAAAAAAAAATGTTGGGAGCTGCATTATACTTGGTATAAGTGCTGAGGCTTGAAAAGAAAAATGTTAAGGGTGCAATAGAAATTTTCTAAGTGCTGAGCCCTTAATCAAATCAAAAAAAAAAAAGAAACTCACAAGCTAAAATTATGATTGAACCAGATCCTGAATCTGAATCAATCATAAAGGCTTGCAGATCAATATAATAAGAACATGCCATGCCTCTTTTACAGTTGAAAATATTCTTATATCTTACTGAGATCAAGACATATTGACCCCATTTAGGAAATAACTGTCTGCTTAATTCTGAGGAGAATTATGCTAGGAAAAATTATGGATGTTTCCATGTTTGTAGTGACATGTTCACTCAGCATATTTGATAATAGGATTTAAGTCAATACACTAGTAAATAAACTAGGGAAGGGAAGGCCAAGAAGGCTGCTGGAATGCTTGTCATATTTGAAGTATGCAAGTTGGCACATGGTTTGTTTAAGCCCTGAGATCTTTGTGCAATGATGTGAATTAGTTCATTGCAATGTGTCCCTGTGATTCCTTAATAGCAGATGAGGCAGGAATTTAAATTGAATTATACAACCTGTAAATGAAGAAATAGGAATATGAATATTTCTTAGGATTGGTTGGTATGGAACCATGATGGTTCCAGTGAATGCAAATGTTGCAAATAGATAATTATGTTTGCATGGTTATGTATGCAAGTGTAAGAATGATAGATGAATATATCATACCAGAATCAACTTATTTATACCATGTTAAAGTAATTGGATGCAGAAATTTGCTTAAAAACTAGTTGGTACTCTTACATTCTTTGTTGCTTAATATCATGAATGTATTGATGTTACTCATACCAGATCTTAGATCTGACCCTTGTTTACTCATGGCATATGGGGTGTCTCATTTTAAAATGAGGCAGCCACTTATGCTCTTTCAGGGAACGCAGGCACTAAGTAAAAATGAAGTTATGGCTATTATGGAGGAGTGAATGAACATGCTAGCTAGTTTCAATAAGAGCTTAAATTGATTATATCTGCATGTATTCAGGAAAAATTTTATGTTTCTAAGATTTCCAGTCATTTAATGAATATTTTATGGTTAGTGATCAAGTTGCTCTTATGTTCTGTAAAGTGTTAGATTAAATTAGTTGCTCTGTCGAAATCATTGTGTGTTAAGGTTTGATTTGTTTTTGAAGTAGTGTCTGGGATATAAACAAGAAAAATATGCTCAAGCATTAGCTATAAAAATCTGGTAAGAAATATACAATTATGTGAGCAATTTCCTTGCAATTATGTTATGTATTGGACAATCTTAAGTATTTTAAAAACACTGAGTTTTGGAGTAAATTTAGAATTTACCTTGAAAAATACCTTTAAGTATCTAATTGTTTTTTTTCTCTGAATTATGTCTACAAATGGTTCAAGTCTACTTTTTAAATTGTTTTGAGAGAGGTAATTGTATGGGAAGGCTTCAGGTATGATGCAAATGACTGGCATTTCAATTGCCATGATCAGATACCTGGCATGACACTAGGCACATGAGTTAACCAGCTTCAAATAAGTAAAGTTTAGGTAGATTCTGGTTTGTAAAATGCAAATAAAAGAATGGTCAGATTAACCACATGGTTAGACCATAGGTCAGGCAAATTGTTCACTTCAAATCAATGAAGCAAGGAACCATTTGAACCCAGTTTTCTGGAAAATGAGCAAAGATATTGACATGTACATGTATATCTGTGTACATGTTGATATTTGGGCAAAAATATAAACATAAATTCCTAGAACAGTTGTAGGAATGGGTTTCAAAAATAATAAAGCAAGAAATATTGTTTTGTATGTTAGATTATAGGCAAAAATTAAGTATATATGTGCAGATATAGGTAGATATCAGATTTCAAACCATACAGGAGAAAAATAAAAAGAAAAAAAAACAAAAATTGGGTTTGAACCGACCAGCATAGCACTCGAACTCGTGACCTCTCATGTGTAAGTTAGGCGCGTTTCCATTACGCCTAGATGTTGCTTGTGTTCACTTATGATCCACTTTCTTTTAGCCTGAGTTTGATACTATACAGACTTTAACACAATCATCCATATTAAAAGCTTGCTTTCCACTGATTATTACTTGATCATTTCTTAATTAGAATAACAGACTAAAGTACATGTTTCCAGTGGATTCTATGGTCAAAAATCAGGATACAATAATTAATCTTTTATCAGGGAATTATCACATTTTAATAGATTTAAAAGGATTTCTACTTACATATTATCATGCTCTGATTCTAGTAGAATATAACATAGATATCTTCATATATGTATGTTAGGAATGATTTAGATTTAAAACAATATTTTTATATTGTGAAAGATCCTGGATATATTTTGTTTATTGGAGAAAGAAAATGACCCTGGGAATTATATTTGTAATGAATGATATATCTATATATCATCTCTTAAAAAAAAATCCTTATGAAATTAGGGTGGAAATAGGAGGGTCATTTCAAGAGTCTCAAAAGAAGATACAAAATACATAGTCTAAAAACCAATGCAGTTCTGAAACAAGTACAATAGAAATCCCAAATACATAAGTCTCTAATACAAAAGCTGAAATAGAACAACTGAAACTGAAATAGATAGATAACTAGATAAGCAGAAACTCCAGCGGTTCCTAGCTCCAGAAAAGTGAAATCCAAAGCTGTGAATACCCAGGCTGACCCGAGCATAAATAAAACACAAACACTCGAGTCAGGACATACATACTTATATAATGTAAACCAACTCAAGTGAACTGTAAAAAGGTACAAGTAACTTAAAGAATGCTTGGGATCGCCCATTCTTTAAGGATCCGTTAAACTATCTACTATGTAGTAATATTTTCTATTATAATAATGTCCAATATAAAATAAACATACTTTTAAATAGCATTAAGGCTTTACATTTTTAACCTTAACACGTAATAGTCCCAGTAGTCTATCCAGTATTAGCATACTCCCAAAATGGGGGCTACCCTCGATACTCCACAGGCTACGAGAGAAATCACAAATCGTAGTAAAGCTCGATATGGTAGGTGACACGGCACACAAGGCAATGCCAGGGTAGATATACCAATTACGCATACGGACTGGTGGTGATGCATAGCAGCCACTACCGCCCACCTCGAACAATAGTCCCAAATCAAGAGTGCGCACCAAATCAATCACAAGTAATAGAATGGTATCGAAGAAGTGTGTCCGATCAAAGGTGCTACCTCCTTGGCCTGTCGATCGCTCCTGTTTTAGCCACCTTATGCCAACTCACGGGAGTTGGGTCCACGTATATACCTTAGGATCGTCGCCACCATCCTACTTCATTCTGGAAACTCCACCGCGTACACAGTTGTCAAAGTGGTTTTCGGTATCGACAGAGAGTATGTCCATATCCGATCCTGGTCTCTTTAACAACCAATCGTTATTATAACCCGTGGTTATAAATTTAAAAACATTTTATATTTCAAATCAAAATACTTCAATTAACCCATTTAAAAACAAAGTCATTATTCTTTTAAATCAAATATTCAATTCCCAAAATTTTAGCCTTTTCTGAGTTCATTTATTCACTTAAAAACATTAAAACATTAAAATTCCAACTTTCACAGCATTTAAAAAGTGCTGTGGTAAGTTATATTTGAAAACAATTCAATTCAGCAAAGACATCATTTATAAACTGCTGTAATAGTTCAGTTTTAAAGGAAAAATAGTTCAATTCAGAAAAGACAGCATTTACAGAACTGCTGTAACAGTTCAGGGTTCAAATAAAAGGTTTAAATTCAATTCAGCAAAGACAGCATTTTAAAAACTGCTGCAGTAGTTCAGTTATATTCAAAAATCACATTTCAGCCTACTGCAGCACTTAACAAGTGCTACAATAGCCTCTTCATTAGTTCCAGTTTTAAATTTAGTTCCTACCACCACAGCACTTACCAAGTGCTGTCATAGCCGTAGTTCATTTTAGTCTTTTAGTTCATTTATGCAACCACAGCACTTACAAAGTGCTGCAGATTCTACTTAGTTCAGAATTAGTTCATTTCCAGAAATAATAGCATTTCTGAAGTGCTATAAATTGAATTTCCAGGTTTTTAAATACAATTCCAGCCACAAATAAACTTCAATTTAAATCATTTAAACTTATAAAAATCATATTTTCTCACATCAAAAATGTCCATTTATATATCTTTAACTTATGGTTTTATAAAGAAAATTTTACAAATAAAAATAAATTTTTTCCAAAGTTCACTTATTAAATTCAAGTGTGTCAATTTCCTTTTTCAATTTTTTTTACAATTTACATCAACACTTAAATTTAAATCTCCATTTTTCACCATTTAAAACTTAATTTTCATTTTTGATTTAATTAACTTAAATTTCCATTTAAAAATCAAATCAGAATTTCCAAATTAAGTTACACTTTAAAATCACAATTTCTATCCATTTATTTTACATTTATCACAAAGAAAAATCATTTCCACTTTAATAAATCATTTTAAAATTCAATTTTAAATCAATTTATTATATTTTTACATTTTTAAAATATTTAAAAAATGTCCAGAAAAATATAGAAAATAACCACGAGTCTGTATAATATTTTCTAGCCTAAGTCAAGTGATACGGATAATATATCATTTCAATCCGTAGTTTACAAAGAAAATCCGGGTTTTATCATTTCAAACCCGCAATCCCAAGTAAATAAAGTTAATTAAAAGTCGCTCAGGCTTATCATTTCAACCCATAACGATCTTTCCCTATTCTAAAGTCCATTCGGGTATGTATCATTTCAACCCATAGTGAACCTAATCTACATGGAACTTGTAGTGTGATAAACTGATAAAAATGAACAGAATAACATCATATAACAATAATAGATGATATAACATGTGTAATAATAGGGATAAGCATCATATGATCATAATATAGCAGATATAGCATGTGATATGGTTTTACAGATTCAAATGGTGTCAGTTTACTAGTTATATAAGTACAAATCGTTTGGTGAGAATTTACTCACTTGTATAAGCTGGAGATGACAACCACAAACACACAACAAAGATTTCCAAAGGCACGAAAGCACGACAACATGAATATGATTTGAGATTGGGAGAGTCAGAGCTATACCCCTTGAAAACATTACACAAAACAATACAAGTATACATAAGTTCAACCCGATTTAAACATCAATTAACATTAGAAACAATACCCAAAACAATATCCATTTGCATTGTACTTGTTCTCAACTTCATGTCCTTCAGTCAGACAGTGATTAAGCTCGGCCTAGGGGTGGAAAAGGGTCTGGTTTGGGTTCCATATGGGTCGGCCTACATGGGTTAACAAGGTGGTGAAGATCTAGGTGCATAAACTACTACACACAAGGCAACAACAATATTTCTAGGCAAAGTATAGGCTCGACCAGAAGCTATGGGGCATGGCCAGTGGCTCCACGTGGTGGTGGTTGATGTGGCAGAGGGTGGAGGTCAGGTCAGAGGTGGTGCTGGTGGAGGTGGTGGCGGCTAAAGGTGGTAGAAGGTGATGTTGCAATTCTAGGCTTGGTTTGCATAGGTTGTGATGGTTTAATTGGATTTTTGGTGGTGATCACTAGCCTAGATGGCTCGGCCTGGCCATGGTGGGGTACTAGGGGAGTGGTTGATTAGAATATAAGGTGGTGGAGGTAGGCCTAGACCTGGAGGAGTAGAAGTTGAGCCATGAAATATAGAACAAGTACAAAATTTCAATGGAAAACATAAAAAATAAGAGAGAAGAGAAGATTTTTACCAAACTTTCAACAATGGAGATGGCCGTGAGTTTTTTGTTTGAGAAATAATATTTGTTGCGTGAAAAAATGAGAATGAGTCGGCTAAAAGAATGGAGGTAATGCACGGCCAAAGCATTGAAGAGAGGAGTTGAAAAATAAAAGGTCGGGAGATAAAAAGACTTTGGAATTTCAAGAGTTTAATACCTTTCAATATTCTTTTCATTTCTTTTTAACTTATATATATTAAAAAGTCTGATAATAGAGATGAATAATCTCAGAAATAAAGTAAATAAGAAAAAAATAATTAAATCTTAATTAAATAGAATTTAAATTAAGAAAATAGCTTAAAAATGCAAACAGTGTCCATAAATTACAAATAAATCACCATTGACTTTGGAAAATTATTTACTTCATTTTAAAATATTCTAAAACAAAATTGGAAATAAAAATGATTTTGAAAACATTTTCAAAGTGAAACAAATAATTAAATTCAGAGAAAATAGCGAAAGAATTGAAGAAATTGTTTTAAAATAGGAAATAAAACATGAAAATTACAACAAAATACCATTAATTCTAGAAAAATTTCTACTTCACTATAAAAATATTTTAAGATGAAATAAATTCAAATTAAAAATAATTTCAAAATATTGGGTTGTTACATATTCCATTACCTTACCTCTTAATGAGTAACCCCACCAAAGCCAAGATTCTCGCTTAACCTTTCGCTCTGATACCAAATGTAACGAACGGACTTTTCGACCCTTGAAAATCAACACTAATATGTCCATTGTACTATATGTCGAGCATTCAAGTGCTGAAAAGACCAATCGTTATGGAAAAGAAAAATGATAAAGGATAAGAAGAAACTACGCAAAATTTCATAATGCGATGGAATAACATATACAAATCAATATAATTCTTTACAAAGTCATTTCCAAAATGATACATCAGAGTCATACTAACACAATTCTACCTTTGGATAGTTATAACAGCCTGTTCCTACTTAACTAATACAACATAATATAATACAGTGGAAACTAGATAATAACTAGCTATTGATGAAGCCTCATGTGCCAAGCTCCTCCAAAATGCATCTGTGGCTGAACTACTTAGTTGCCCATAAAAATTTGAGCACCCAAGAGTTTTAGGGAAAGAAAATAAAATTATGGGTCAGACATGGGTCTGGTGTGAGTAAACTCAACAACCGAATTATTATGTTTAAAACCCTTTTAAAATCAAAGGTAACTCGTAAGACAATGCCGCACATAAACACAGATGGGTTTTTACCTTACGATAACTAAAACACTTTATATAGATATCCAGTGATATTATCATAATGTCTAAGGGTTCAAAGTAAATAAATAAAATAGCTGAAATGCTTGCATCTCACATTCCAACACAGTTGGGCATAATCAAAATCGTAATGGCTCGTATTGGAAATTGGATTCCATATTATGGCAAGGTAAGGGACTGCCTTCTGATGGTATACTCCTAGAAAATGCACCGACGCCAACATAGAACTGGATGCCCCTTTAACATGGCATACCAGATTACCTCATCTGCTTTTTGACACCGAGGCTTATACTACCACGGTGTTTGCACGCAAACCAACTCTAAATAGGGACGATTTAGAATGGGATGACGGCTCCTAATGGTAGCTAACCACATAGTCTGCTGCATACCTTGTTTTAGCCATTTTTCCGATTTGTGAAGCTAGTGAGGTCACGTACCTTTTTTATTTGCAAATCCACTTGAATGCTAACACTTCCCTCGAAGCATCATTGCAACATTAACATTCATCCATACAAGTTCGTTCTAGGACTGAACGAAACCGAAGACACTACTTCTACTGCATCTAATTTTGTAATCACCCTCAGGATCAGTAGCAAGTAGCCCTTGCACTACAATGGCTCCGTCTTCAATTCCATATGTGACAAGACGTCTTCAATTCGAAACGCTTAAGTTGGATCGAAGTGGTTTTCGGATAACATATCCGATCTCGGTCTCTTCGAAACAACATTCAATAATTTTCGGTAAACTCAACCTGGTTCTTTAGGAAATAAACAGACAAAGGATAAGAGCGGAGATCACATCCTAACCATTAGTGGATAAATTTTCATTATCATTTATCCTAGAAGAATGAAATGAGTTTATACATATAGTATAGCCCCACCGATGGTAACTGTACCATATAATTTTCGTATTTCACTTCAATATTTCCAAAGATACGTTTTAGTCCTGGTTTGATAGTCGGTGATTTAACTACCAAATATACAAACATTTAAACATTGATTGAATTCCTTATAGGATGTACCGAGCCTTTATTAATCATCAGTAATTAAAACACTTTGCAAAACTTGATCAAAAGATCTTTTTAAAACACTGTTCCCAAAACCCTTTACATTTCTTTTATATTTAATTAACATTTTTACTTATCTCAAAAATATAAGTATTTACCAAAAACATTTGAAAAATTCCCTCTTTTAAAATTCCATATTAAATGGCCAAGAAATTCCCTTTTCAAAACATCCATTACTATAAAACCATTCACTTATCCCTTATTAATATTCTTTTTATAAGTTCACTTCATATTTCAAACATCCTTATAAATCTTCAAACTAGATTTAAACTTCTTTTTAAAATCTCTAAAATGATTTATAAAATCTCTTCCATGTATAAAACTCCTTATAAAATTTCCTTTATAAAATATCTTTGACATTACAAAATATCATTTACAAAATCACATTTTAAATCACTTTAAATAAACCTTTTTATATAGTAAAACCCTTTTTATAAAGAAGTTATTATTTATAAATACTTTATAAAATAATTATATAACTTGAAAACCATTTATAAACTTTCAAACCCCAAACTGATTAAAGTTAGAGCAAATTTTAAAACCATACTTTATAGTTTCAAAATGAGGCTTAGCAATCCCATTGGTACTTATTTAAGTTACCATTTAGTTTCAATTTCACTTTCAAGTCATTCAACAATTTTATTTACATAAGTCAACATATATGTAAATATAATTCATATCCAAATCAGGAAATAACATGTCAATATAAACTAATCAGTATAAACATGTCCAAATATATAACATAATAGCAGGATGGCGATTTGTCCTGCTAAATAAATGTTCAAATAATTCAATCAATTTATAGCAGAATGGGGATTTATTCTACTAACATATGTCCACACAAACGACCATTACATTACAGCGGAACGGGGATTTATTCTACTATTAGATGTCCAAATAATTAAATCAATCAACATTATAATTCATTCAGGGTTTTTTACAACTTAATAGTATCTACACTTGAATCCCTTGTTTTCAAAACCATCTTTGGAAAGAAGTTCTTTTAAAAACAGTTCGATTCTTGGGAAAACAAAGGATTTAAAACTTAAAATTCCTTTTAAAACAATTAATTACAAGTCAAACCCTTTAATAAACCATAACTGGACTTAATTAAATTTAAACTTAAGTTAACTACTAATTTAGAAATAATTAAACCTTAAATAAATAATTAAAAAATAATTAATTATTAAATAAATAATTAAACCCTAATTAATCCTATATTGATTGTTAAATAATAATTTAAACCTTCATTAATAATTAAATGTTAATAAATATCAATTAATTAATCTTTAATTAAAAACTTAAATAATAAATTAAACCTTTATTTAGAATAATTAAATCTTAATCAAGTTTTTAATTAAATCCTTAACTTAAATTTAACTTGATCAGTAATTCATTAATAATTAAACCCTATATTTAATCAATAATTAATTAAAATAATTTATATACTTAAGTCATAATTAATTTAAAATTTTAATTAACTTAATAACTAATTAAAATTAATCTTAACTTTAAAAGATAATTAATTAATATTAATCTTCACTCTATTAAAATTAATAAACCTTGTTTAACCTTAATTAATTATTAATTATTAAACTTAATTAATTAATAATTAATTATTTTAACTCAATTAGCTTTCTAAACCATTTTAAAGACATTCTTATTAAATTTATAAAACATTTTAAAAATATTTTTAATTATAAAAACTAATTTTTGTAAAAATCGGATTTTTATGCGAACTGCATCCATAGCGACTATCGCTACGGATGTCATTACTAGAAAATTGGTCCTTAGCTTTTCTTTTTAAAGCTTAACACCTTAATGCTTACTAACTTTTCAAAACATAAGTAAGTGTTTTAAAACTAAAACTATGTTTGAAACTTTTGAAAAAGATTTTGAATTTAAACTAAACACATGGTTTTCACATAAGGATTTTTTTTCCGCTAACCCAAACCAAGATGCTAACTTTTCTTTTAGTTTACAACATATATCATATCCATTCACAAAAACACATACCACACCATATACATGAAGCAACAACATTCAAACTTCAAACTCAAGTCTAATATAATATGTCATCCAAGCATTCATATATATAACAACACCACAACATTTGTTTAAACCAAACATTTAACAAGATTAAAAACACATATAATACTTTAAATTTTCAACTTAAAAAAAGTTCAAATATTTAAATTAAACCAAGAAGTTTATGTTCGACGATGAGTTTTCTATCGGTCAAAAAATCGCCGAGAAATTTTGTGATTAAAATAACCGCAAGCGCACGGCGTACAATTTTTGAACGTGGCGAGTATGGGTTGATCAGCATGGAATTGAATTGATTTCAAATTCTACTCAATCAAATTAACCCAAGTGTTTAAGTTTGTTTTAAAACTAAGAAAAATAGCAAAAATTAAACAAGACAAAAGTGATGAAAAATATGAGATTAAAAGACAATTTAAAGGCAAATCCACTCTCATACTTTCACATAAATCAACCCCAAATTTTATCTATAATCTCTCATTTTAATCTAAGTAGAATTAGTGATGTATTTATCATAAGTATGGTCAATTTATGTTATTATTTAACATAACTTAAACCATCAAACTTTAATACAACAACTAAAACCACTTATTAATTGTCATGAAAATGAACATGAAGTCAAAGCAAAAGCTATTTTAAGCATGTTCTATTTACTATTTTGTTTAGTAACATAGATCGTCAAATTTTGTTTCTCCTTTAATTCCATGATCAAAATCACTTAGTTAGATGGTGATGTAAATTGTATTTATGTTGGATTAAGCATAGCCCATTTGTGATTACAACATAGGCTATCAAATTCCCTAATAAACTTACATCATAATCTAACTCTTCATGAAGCATAAAAAGAGATCATAAATAATAACATATATTGAATTTCCATAATTTTAGAGAGCTTCATTACCCCTAAATTGAAGGGGTTTAACTTCTCATTTGTGTTATAATTTCAACACATGTAAATTTCAATATAGAGAATAAAAGGAAATTGCAAGCTAATTAAAATAAAAAGGAATTAACTACTTGCATTAAAATAAAACTAAGCTACTAACATAAAATGAAAGAGAGCATGTAAATAAAAATGAGCATGAAAATAAAATAAAAGCAAAGAAGAAAAGGAAGAAAAAGAAGCTTAGGAAGCCATTTTATTTCTCATTTAATTTTGAGGCTACAACTTGCACAATATGATAAAAAGATAAAAACCCATTACATGAGCATAAGAGGGTTGTTTATACATAACTAAAACCCTAATCCATATTTTAGGGGACTACCCAAAATACCCCTTAGGAAGTGTGGACTCCAAGTTATCATTAGCAAGTAACTAATCCTTCATTAAATTTGAATATGCTTTTAATCCTCACTAACATGTGCATTAGCTCTTAATTGTGGATCATGGTAAGTAGGTAGGTGAGGTCCTCCATGATTACATGAATTCATTTATTTCCATCTTCATTTTCTTTCTAACTCTTGTGCATGCATATTTTCATGAAGGCTTCTTCCATTTTCCATCCAAATTCCTACAAATAAAACTAAAATGTGCAAATAAATATTCTCAAAATTAATACATGCACAAAATTACCATTTTCCCCTATGTAGATGCATGAATGATGACTTGAAAGCATTTTTGAAATTTGGTTTTAAACATGTAAAAACACCCAATTATGACATTTATTTAAAATAGAAGTAGATTAAATATGGAAGTAAAAATATGCACATTTACGTGCACATCAAATACCCCCACGCTTATCTTTTTATTCTTCCTCGAATAAATTAAAACTAAGATAAATCTGTTTTCGTAAGAAACACGATTGCATTGAGCATATGCAACAAGCCGTTAAACCTCTAGGTGTCCCTAGTAGGACGAGTGTTCTCTCATGAGGGTTTTCAGCGGATACTACCCACAAAATGCAAATGCAACATGAAAATTTCCTAAATGCAAGGTTTATTTACAAAGATATGAATGCAAGATTTTGAAAATATTTACAAATGAAGAATTTACTTTTAAACAGACACGAGTAAGTTAAATATAAGTTCTGGTCATTATCAAGAGATTTAAGTCCTTTTACTTGTCAAAACATCCAACAAAAATTAAGTTATCATCACAATTAGACTCTAGTTTGGCTAGTTGTTTTGGTTGATAACATGGTGCAACTATGAAATGGATCCTTAGTTGATTATCAATGTTTTTCAAAGTGGTATTTTTATTTCTTTTGAATAACAAGTCGAATCAACTATGTGAAAATAGTGCTTGGATTTCAATTGCTTGCTCTCTCTATTCTTGAATAGTTCTAACTTTATTATTATTTACACACCTAACACGGATAAACCGAGGCTAGATATACTGATCAAGCACTGCCTTTCGGACTTACGTGAGAAGAGTACAAAGCGTGGAGAGTGTACACACTTGCGTATGAACACATGACTCAAGGTGGTTATTTTTATTAAACCTATTTACATACACCTAACTCAGATAAATTGAGGTCAGATATATCGATCCTGCACTGCCTTTCGGGCTTACGTGAGAAGGGTACAGAGCATGGCGAGTGTACACACTTCTGTGTGAGCACATGACTCTAGGTGTCTCTTATTTTCACAAAAACGATTTTTTTTCTTTTATGTTTTTTTATGAAGAGAGAGTTTTGCAAAATCATCTTAGCAGCACTTAACTTAGAAGATCAAAAACATTATCACCTTTACTTTAAATCAACCACTCTTTTAAACAAAGATTTACAATTAGGATATACTTCATAATTAACACCCATGAACCTTTCTATATGCTAGTTAAACCATAGTTACTTGTAATAAAACTTTATTTTTATTTTTGTTGAGACAAATAAATTTTCAAAATTTTCAATTTAATAACCAAAACATATACTCATCCCATAGTGTTTCTCTAAAAGTAAATGTTAAAAAGAAAAAAAATTAGGATTTTTAAAATTTTTGAGTTTTGGAAAGAAAATGCAAAAAATAAACTATAAAAAATCAAAAATGAACATGAGACTCCTCCCACACTTAATTTTGACCGTGTCCCAATAGTCAATGCATGATATAATGAGTGTAAGGAGGAAAAATATGTACATATTTACAAAGAGGGTTAACATTTCTTACTAGACGTAGTATGGCTCATGAAGAATGATGAGCTCCTCCACTTGATCACACGGCAACTTGAAGTAAGGTTTCAAACGATGACCATTGACTTTGAAAATTGTTCCATCCCTCGGGTTTTCTATTTCTGTAGCACCATGTGGAAAAACAATTTGTACCAAAAATGGTCCGGTCCATCTTGATTTTAATTTCCCAGGGAATAAGTGAAGTCTAGAGTCATACAAAAGAACATTTTGGTTTGGCAGAAACATTTTTCTTAGGATTGACTTGTCATGAAAAACTTTTATTCTTTCTTTGTAATTTTTTTCATTTTCATACGCGTCGTTCCTAATCTCTTCTAATTCGTTGATTTGCAATTTTCTATTTTCGTTAGCTTTTTCAAGATCAAAGTTTAAGTACTTCACTGCCCATAGTGCTTTATGTTCGATTTCAAATGGTAAGTGGCACGCTTTTCCATGAACTAAACAAAATGGAGACATCCCAAGGTTAGTTTTAAAAGCGGTACGGTAAGCCCAAAGCGCATCCGTTAATTTTTGAGACCAATCTTTATGATTTTATTCATGGTTTTCTCCAAAATTTGTTAAATTTGTCAATTTGAAACTTCAACTTGACCATAAGTTTGAGGATGATACGCATTGGATAACTAGTGGGTTATTAGGTATTTCTTCATTAGAGTTTCAAATGATCGATTACAAAAATCGGCTCTGTTATCGCTTATTATTGTGCGAGGTGTGCTGAACCTCGAGATGTTTTCTTTTATGAATTTCATAACAATTCTATGGTTATTGGTTTTACATGGAATGGCTTCGACCCATTTCGAGACGTAGTCAACAGCAAGAAGAATGTATAAATTTCCAAAAGAATTGGGAGACGGTCCCATAAAGTCAGTACCCCAAACATCAAAGATTTCAATTGTAAGAATTGGGTTCAAAGGCATCATATTTCGTCGCGAGATTACTCCTAACATTTGACAGCGATCGCAAGTTTTACAAAATTCGAATGCATCTTTGAAAAGCGTAGGCCAATAAAAACCACATTGAAGCACCTTTTCCGCAGTTTTCTTAGGACCAAAGTGACCACCACATGCTTGGTCATGACAATACGAAAGGACACTCTTGATTTTTCAATCCGGGATGCAACGGCGAATGATTTGGTCGGAACAGTTTTTAAACAAGTATGGATCATAGCAATAGAAGTACTTGACTTGGGAAAGAAATTTATATTTATCTTGTTTCGACCAAAATGAGGCAGTTTCCTTAGTGACTAGATAGTTCACTATATCGGCATACCATGGATCGACATAAACAGACAGAAGTTGTTCATCGGGAAAGTTCTCGTTGATCGGTAAAGAAGACGGTGTGTTTGGAAGACGTGACAGATGATCGGCAATGATGTTATCGGATCCTTCTTTGTCTTTGATTGTAAGGTCAACTTCTTTGAGTAAAAGGATCCAACGGATCAAACGAGACGTAGCATCCATTTTAGTGGAAAGGTATCTAAGAGTGAGGTGGTCAGTGTAAATAGTAATGTGTGAGCCAATCAAATAAGGTCGAAACTTTTCGAGCGCAAAGACTACAACTATAAGCTCTTTTTCAGTGGTCGTGTAATTCAGTTGAGCATCGTTTAGAGTTATACTACCATAGTAGATGACGTGAAAATTTTTGTTGATGCGTTGTCCTAAGACAGCACCAACTGCAAAGTTAGAAGCGTCACACATTATTCCGAAAGGAAGATCCCAATTGGGTGGGCAAATGATGGGAGCGGAAATGAGTTCGTTTTTTAGACGTTCGAAAGCAGAAACACAATCAGAATTAAAGTCGAATGGAACGTCTTTTCCAAGAAGAGTCATCAAAGGTCGAGCGATTTTACTAAAGTCTTTCACAAAGCGTCGATAGAAACCAGAGTGTCCAAGAAATGAACGAATATCCTTAATAGATTTGGGAATAGGTAGATTCAAAATTACGTCAATTTTCACTTTATCTACCTCAATGCCTTTGTTTGAAATGACATACCCAATGACAATGCCGTGTTTGACCATGAAATAACATTTTTCCCAATTTAACGTTAAGTGTTTGTCCTTGCATCCTTTAAGAACCAACTCAAGATGGTGTAAGCACTCGGAAAAAAGTTTCCAAAGATAGAAAAATTGTCCAGAAACACTTCAAGAAAACGTTCGATCATATCGGAAAAGATGTTGACCATGCATCTTTGAAACGTAGATGGAGCATTGCAAAGGCCAAATGGCATACGTAGATAAGCAAAAGTGCCAAAGGGACACGTGAAAGTTGTTTTCTCTTGATCTTCGAGAGCGATTGGAATTTGGTTATAGCCGTAATAACCATCAAGAAAGCAATAGAATTTGTGACCGGCTAATCGTTCAAGAATTTTGTCAATGAAGGGAAGAGGAAAGTGATCTTTACGTGTTGTAGCATTTAACTTTCGATAATCGATGCAAACACACCAACCCATTTGAGTACGAGTTGGAATGAGTTCGTTAGAATCATTCTTGATAACGGTAAGTCCAGACTTTTTCGGCACGACATGAATTGGGCTAACCCATGAACTATCATAGATTGGGCATATGATTCCTTTAACCAGAAGTTTAAGAATTTCATCATGAACCGCGTCCTTCATTTTTGGGTTAAGCCTTCGTTACGCATCATGAACAGGCATGGCATCGTTAATTAAATGGATGCGATGTTGAACAAGAGCGGGACTAACTCCCTTTATATCAGTGATCGACCATCCAATTGCTTCTTTGTCTTTCGACAGAATTGAAAGTAAGAAAGCTTCTTGATCAAGAGAAAGAGATGAAATGATTATGATGGGAAACGTATCGTTGTCACCTAAGTATGCGTACTTAAGTTGATCGAGAAGGGGTTTAAGGTCCAACCTCGGTGGTTGCTCAATCAACGAATTCGATTGAAATTCTGATTCAACGGTAAGGGGTTCAAATGGAAGTGCAATTTCGATTCTGTTAGGCTCATCTTGAAATAGTTGTTCGTATTCGGTCTTACGTTCGTTGTTAAGGTTGTAGGATCGATTTCACCCTAAAAGGGGGGTGAATAGGGTGATACTATCAACTATAAAAATTATTGTAGAAGTTTATATAAAATAATTGCAACACAGATATAGCAAAGTAATCGCAGCACAGATAATAGCAGAATAATAAAAATGCAGAAATAGAACAACACAGATTTACCCAGCTTCGGCAAAACCCTACCTACGTGCTGCCCCCAAGGTTTCTACTAGAAATTAAGTAGTCGGATGCTTACATACGTAAACTCGCGACACCCGCTATCGACAAACCTAACTCTACGCTCAAAACCCTGCCACAACATAGCCACTGAGTTGCGAATTCTCGAACTACACCACCGTAGTTCGTCCCCTAGTCACACGACTAGAAATTACAAAAGTTTAAAAACAAAATACAAACTAAAACAATAAAAACCCTAATTAAAAATAAAAGCCCAAAGACAATTAAAAGCCATCCCAAAATAACAAATGATAAAACAATTATTCTCCCTTTTTCTTTTATTCCTTCGGCCCGCTTTCTTGCTTGGTGAAAATGGCAGCAATCGATCGTCTTCGTGAAATTAGTGTTCTGGAAATTGAGGTGCCGCTTTAATTGATTGTTCGAATATATAATCTTGCGTTGCTTGCTTTGTCGAATGATCGTCTCTTCGATTTTGCATATGGTTGCTTCAATTTCTTCGAGTTTGATATGACTTCAGTATGTAATTTCCTTTTTGCCTTTCTGTTTGATTTGCTTGAACTCGATTGATTTAGGACGATGATGTTAATCGTTTATATAGGATTCGAATTCCTATTTCTTCGTTCGTATACATCTGGTTTGAATTCGTCAATTAATATGCTTGGCCGTTCGATTTAACTTGATTGTTGATGGTTTGTTTAGACTTGTTCAATTCGTATATTTTACGATAGCTTGCTCATCACGGCTTCGAATTGCTTTGGGAATTGACTTCGGCCATTTGAAACTTGTGATATTTGACTGGTTCGAACCTTTGGCCACCACGGTTTTGATTTTTTTAATTTTTATGCTCGGCCATTTGAATTTTTTTCTGCGACTTGTTGGCATTTGACTTTGAAAAGGGCTTGACTCTCCAGCTTGTTCATTCATGGCTTCATTTGTGTTCTGCTGTTACATTCTTTGGTTGCACTATCCACATGAGTTCATATGCATTTAGAACTTCTCTGATTGTCTGTACTATTGCATAGATATTGTGAAGTTTTGTGTACTTGTAGTCTGTTGCTTGACCATATGCATTTTGCTGTTGAACTTCATGTTGAGGCTGCACTACTGTTGTCACTACATACTTTGTTTGCATATTGTCTGGTTGCCTCGAGTCTGTGCAGTTAATGCCCCGCTATTACCCCGCTATAACCCCGCCATATCTCATAGCGGGTTTCTGCCGCTACGATTTTTCCATATAGCCCTACAATATAGCCTTTCCGCTTTAATCCCCGCTATTTCCGCTATATCCCGTTATTTCCGCTATATTCCGCTATTCCCGCTATATCTTCTTTAATAAAATGAATTGAAAAATTCAATTTATACATTATAAAAATTATGAAACTAATTTATTTGATTTAATTTTTAATATATTTTCAGAAATGAAAATACTCTAATATTCTACTAAATTCAATTATGTTATATAACAGTTTTACGTTTATTTAAAGTATATTCACACATGTTTTTATTTAAAAATTATTTATGTATCAGTTACAATTCAATTGAATGATAATTTTTCATTTAATTACCATTTATATATTCGTAAAAACATTAAGTACGAGTTTTATATGCTATTTTAAAGCCAACGCTATATCCCGCTATATCCTCACTGTATCCCCGCTATAACTTTTTGCACCTCCACCGCTTTGAATCTGCCGAGCGCTTTAACTGCACAGTCTCGAGTACATATGTATATATGATATTGTTCCTTTTGTTTCACTGGTGACATTGATATTCGAGTCTTCTCTGTGTCTTGAACTTGTGAGCAAAATGAACTGCTAGCTTGCATTTTGAACTGGTTCATGATATCTTTGTTGCCAGACTTGTTTATGAGCATACTATTTCATTCCTGAAATGTTAGTTGAGCTTCTTGTCATTGTTCGTTCGAGTCTGCACTGTGTCTTGATTGCATTGAGCTCTAGTTTGTGTTTGAAACTTGAACTCTGTAGCTTGTATTCATTATGCAGTCTGGTTATTCTCTGTTGCATTTTGATTGCTTGCATTCTGGTTGCATATGAATATGAATACTTGTGTGTTCATGTATTCTGCATTGTGCATCTTGAATCATGTTGTAGCTGAAACTCTGAACTGTTACACATATATGCACTTGACCACTTCAACAGTTTGGATTTATAATTTCTTTCCTCCTTGACTTGATTTGAAACTTGTAAAACCTGCTGTGTTGATGATGCTTTGAGTACATGTTTTACCGCTTCATTGGATTTAGCTGATCTGGTGCATTTTGTTTTCTATGGTAAACATTTTGGTCTCTCTACATATATACATACATGCATTTATGTATATATGTGTGTGTTCACCTCAGTTTCATTCCATTGTTTTTGAATACTGATCATGGCCTTCACTTGAGCTTGCATTATGGTCTGGTTCCTCTTGGAGTCTGAGTTGTTGTATCATGTGCTTTGAGTCATTTGTGTTCAAAACTGTTTTGGTACTGTTTCAATTTTGTCTGGTTCACTTTGAACTTCATGTTGATTTTTGAAATCGCACCTGAGTTGAATCCAGCTTATAGCTCGGGTTTGACCTTGTGCACGTATAGTGACTTTATTTGTATTTCACTTGAGTTTAAACCGGCTTTTGATTGGGTTTGACCTTGTGCACACCTGTCCCTGCAGTTTTATCAAGTGTATATCGGTGTGCACGGCCTTGTGGCATGTACAGTGAAACACTGTGCATGTCACAAGCTGTTCGTGTTTGATGAATTAAAAATTAAATGATGACAAACAACCCAAATAACATAGGCATATAATTTTTCAAACCACATTTTATTTTACACTGCAAAAAAAAAAATTCTTTTTCAATTTTACTTCGTCGGTGTGTATTTTGCAGATAACTTAGATGCTGGATTCAATCTGGAATAAAGTTGAAGATTAAATACGAGTGAATGAGTGAAATGTAGTGAGGTGCAAATGTAAATGGAAAATTGTGATGTAATAAAAATTGTATTGTAATCAAAGATTGTATATATATAGTGAGAGCTCAAATTTGTATTATTCAAAATTTTAATAAAATATTTGTTTGAACAAAATATCTCTTTGAATTTAAATTTTGTGTTATTTATTTTATTCAGCAAATATTTTTTTAATTCTTTGGAAATAAAATAGTACATTAACAAATACATTTAAATGAATATATATATATATATGTTTATTATCATCAAACAAAAATCATATACTAGCATATTCAACAATCTCCCCCTTTTGATGATAACAAACATATATTAAGATTTTGAATTTATAAAATGTATTTGATCATTCAATTTGCTCCCCCTATTTGAATGCTCCCTCTCTACACAAAGCTCCCCCTTCATATATGCATGTAAAAAAAATAAAAATATGCAAATGAGCCTAGATACAAATAGAAAATACAAAATAAAATGTTTGACCTTTATTTGCCAAAATCATAACTTTTCTCTCCCCCTTTTGTTATCGGCAAAAGAGTAATGGTGTTAGAAAAATAGAGATAAAGTGATAGACATTAATACAACATTCATACCCAATCAAGTATAAATATTAAATTTCAATAAAAAAATCAAACAAAAATCATAAATACTCTGTTTGACGCATATTTCACTTTAGAATGTAGGGATGATGTCATCATATAAAACCATACAGTTGTGTCTATTTGTGGTATATTTATATCAGGAATTTGAATTTCTACTAACCATGCATAACCGTTAGGACTTTTAAATAAGATTAGTAGTATTCCAATTTTTTTAAAATGAATTCAAGTATCTTCTAACCACGCATAACCGTGAGGACTTTTAAATGGGATTTGTAACAACCCGCATATTTTAAGATTTTATATTTAAATATTTTATTTAAATATAGCGTCGTTAATCGGATTTAAGTCTGAAATGTCACTTTTTGCAAACGGTCGAATTAGGACTCGAGAACACTTCCATTGAGTCCAAAATGGCGTTTGCGATCTTTTTGAGTATAAGCATCGATATGTTTGGAGTACGTTGAATTTTGCTATTTTTCTAAGTGGGCTTTTGGGTTTGGGTTTGGGTTTCACCCAACTCATCCTATACTCTAACTCAGCCCCTTCCCCTCTCCATTCACTCATTTCATTTATTTTTGACTGAAAATGGGGGAAGAGAATGGGAAATAGAAATTGCCAAGCCCTAGTTCCTCTTGCAAACTCAAATTCTTGCTCCAAAATCAAAGATAAGCTTAGGTAAGCCTCCTCTTCATCTTCTCCATCTCATTTCCTCTTCAATTTCAGAAATTTCCTAAACCCTAATTTTGGAAATACTTGTTTTGATCTTAGATTGGAGCTTGTAGAGTAGAAGTGAAGAGTGGTTGATCTTTTCCTTGCATTTGTGCTTCTCATCTTTGTTTTTGAGTTAAAAAGGTGAGTTTTGAACTCACATCTACTTCTCTTGATATCATTGATGTTAGGTATGAATTCCTAACACTTATTCACGTTCATTTGCTTTTGGTTTGAATTGATTTGGTGAACATTTCAATTTTTGGTGTTTTGAAGTCAAAAACTCTAAAAATCATAGCTTTGATGTTTGATCATGTTTTTGGAGGTGTATTGAAGAGCCAATAGGGCTAGGTTGTCGATTGGCATAAACCCTAGCGCCCATTGCTCGTCCGATGCAAATTGGAAGCGTTTGCTCTTCATTTGGATAGGCTGAAAAATAGTCCCAGTGCCAGTCGGTCGACTGGCCTCTACAGTCAGTCGACTGGCCTCTACAGTCAGTCGACTGGCTGTAGAAAATGAAAGTACCTGGGACTGTCTGCAAAAACTAGAAGTCTCTGTTTTCAGCAGTCGGTCGACTGGCCTCTGCAGTCAGTCGACTGACTGCAGGAACTGAAACTTTCGGGTTTCTGGATCAGTCGACTAGCCTCTGCAGTCAGTCGACTGACCTGCTTGTTTTTGCCCAGATTTGCCTATTTTGCTTGGTTTCCAATTTCAATCGATTCGTGTCGATTCCAATTAGTTGTTATTGCATATTTGACTTTGATGGTTCCTTTTTGATTTCATACACGGGGTTTTATAAAATGATCTTTTCAAATTGTATTAAAAGCTCGTTTCTCCAACTTCTAATCTCTATTTTAAAACACACAATTTTGCACTTCGAGCGAAGAGGGAGGAGAATTAAATGATTAAATAAAACGCGTGCTATGAACACGTGTGTTTATCTTTTCAGTTAATTCCTAATCTATCCGTTTGACCGTTTTGACCTTTGGGTCTGGTTTACCGATGAGATGAGGTGAACTTTGTACTGCTTTGAGTGTGAAATTGACTAACTGTTAGTAAACCGTTTAGTGCGAACGTGTGGTATGGGACTCATGTTAACATTTTTCGGGTTCCTTTCTGAGAGTTGTGACACATTCCGCCAGTTAGTGGTGTCCAGTACTGGGCCTTCGGACCTTCGCCACTACGGTTTGTTGCCCTATAGTATCACTTTTGGAGTTGGTCCATAGTCACCACTCGAGTGATATTGGGTTTGTTGCCTTCGGGTATGTTGCCTTCGGGTTTGTACCTTCGGGTTTGTGCCTTTGGGTTTGTTGCCCTATAGTATCACTTTTGGAGTTGGTCCATCGTTAACGCTTGAGTGATATTGGGTTTGTGCCTTCGGGATTGTGGATCCTTGTTATACAGTACTGAGCTCGAGCATCTTTTGTTTCTTTGACTATTATATTTCCCTAGTGTATCACCCTTCGGTGTAGGTCCTTTGAATCACACGATATATAGCGATTACCTTGTGGAAACTTGTGTTACCTTTATTGGTATTT
The DNA here is from genome assembly GCA_030737815.1 of Allium fistulosum. Lineage (NCBI taxonomy): Eukaryota > Viridiplantae > Streptophyta > Magnoliopsida > Asparagales > Amaryllidaceae > Allium > Allium fistulosum. The sequence continues at coordinate 533,228,002 of CM060901.1, read as the reverse complement.
GTTATTGCCTTTTTGGCTTGTTTTGGGATATTCATATCCTTTGTTTATTTGAGTTTCCTATGCTATGAGGCTTGTCATGATTCATCTTTTGTTAAAGATCTGGATATCTCTTTTGGAGATATTTGTGGTATTTTATGACCTTGTATGTTCATTATCAATTAGTTTATCTAACTGATTTGTTTAGCTAGACTGACCCGTGTATTTTATACTCGGGTCAGACCGAGATATTTCAGGTTAGGTACATTGGACTTAGCCTATTTTGCTTCCGCATGGACTATTCCGCTAGCTCCTTTTGTTATAGCTTTTTGTGTAGTCCTTTTTGGCTGTAATCTCTGAATGTATTCTTTTGACTCGCCTGTATATTGTGGTTTTCTTTACCACTTGACATGTATCATTGTGTAAACTCTGTAATGTATCTGTATATGTGTAAATGTATGTGATGATCTACTGTTCTGTGATGTGTATTTCATTTGAGTTGTTATATTTTATTCTGATAGATCCTTCAGTCACCTATAGCTTTGTATTAAGTATTTATTTGACATCTCGATCCATTAAGTAAGAAGTGGAAATTGTCGGCGTATTCAATAGATAGTTAAAACAAGGTTATAGATGGTTGCTCCTATCCAGCTCTATTCTCCGTATTAGAAGACGGTGTTACTTAGTAATATTCTTTGCTAATGTGGGACTCGGAGTGGGGCGTCACAGCTTGGTATTAAAGCTGAGTTCAGAACAAAATATGATAAACATAGAACAGAGACACATATTACGGTACATCAAAGGGTAGTACGAATGTTACGAATCTTTGAATCATCGTGCCTTATTTCTTTCCATGCCTTAGGGTAGATAGAATTTTGGGGATACATCTAGGAATGCATTTTATTCTGTAGTATTCCATATTTGAATTAATGATATCTACCTTGTGAATAATATTTTTCTTATCTTAACTTTCAGCTAATGACCGGAAGAGGTAGAGGACGACGCTCGGATGCTGGGCAATCCAGCGGCTCGCATCCGGACGGCGTTTATATGTCTGCCGATCAATTTTTGGAGTTATTTAGGAGTACTCAGCCTCCAGCTCCTATTCATGCATCTCCTCCATGCAAGTCTGCCTTTGCATGCCTGTGTAGTGATTTTCTCACCTTGGTGGAAAGCCATTCAAAGGCTCTGAGTCTGTTCTTGAGGTCCAAGCTTGGATTCGCACATGCGAGCGTATCTTTTCTCGCATGGATCTTTCTGACCATGATCGAGTTCTTGTAACTTCTAGCTTATTGCAAGAGCGTGCCCTTGATTGGTACGAGCTTCTTATAGCCGTACTTGATGAGTCTGTTCTTTCTTGGACTTAGTTTCGGGAACGATTCGAACTCAAATTCGTTCCTGAATCTGAGAAAGTTTTATTAGCCCGTCGCTTCCTTGAGTTGAAGCAAGGGAAGTCCTCCGTTTATGAATATGTTGCATCATTTGAGGCCTTATCTAAGTATGTCTTGAATTCATTAGCACTTCTTATAACAAGAATATGAAGTTTGTCTCTGGTCTTAATAAATATCTTAAGAAGTCTTTAATGCTCCAGCTTAAGCTTTCTTTTGAGGAGTTGGTTGATTCGGCACTTCATCTCGAGGCCATCGAGAAGGAGTGTGATAGTGGTGATGATGTTGAGGTTCGCAAGAACCCCAATAAGAAGAAGTTTCCATTTCATAAGCAAGGATTTCTCCCTTCCAAGAAGAAAAAGCCTGTTGAATATGGTTCTAACTCTCAATCTTCTGGAACACCTTCCATTCGGAAGTGTTTCAATTGTGGTTCTCCTGATCACATGATTCGAGCTTGTACTAAGCCTCTCTTCTGCCGTTATTGCAAGAAGGAAGGTCATCATGTTTCCTCCTGCCCTACTGTTCCTAATGCCAAGTCTGGCAATCTTTATGTCGCTAAGGCTTCTGGAGGTTCTTCTCAGCCCAGAGGTATATCTCCATCTATTTTGGAAGGTTCTATTTTATTTCATGACCGTAGTATTCGAGTTCTTTTCGATACGGGAGCTTCGCATTCTTTCATACTGAAAAAGCTCGTCAATGATTTGTCTTTGGATGTTTCTTTTATGGTTACTTTGTTGAGGATCGCGAATCCTGTTGGGGGTCCGCAACCCTTAGCATTCTTTGTGATGATGTTGAGATTGTTTTATGTGGATTTTCTTTTCGTGCGAATCTGCATGTTATTTCCTATCTGGAATTTCATATGATTTTGGGTATGGACAGGCTAGTGAGATACGATGCGAGGATTATTTGTTCTGAAAGAATTTTATATCTTCAACACCCGGATTCGTCTACTCAGCTATCACTTGTTCTTCGGAATGTGGATAATTCTGAAATGGCCTTATATTCTCTTGACTCACGAGATGATGATGATATATCTCGTATTCCGATTGTTTGTGACTTCTTTGATGTTTTTGAGCCAGTTTCGGGTTTGCCACCCTAGCGGGTGATCGAGTTCCGCATTGATCTCATTCCAGGCGCGCAGCCTGTTGGCCGTCCTCCCACGAGGATGTCTACAAAAGAAAATGAGGAACTCAAGAAGCAGCTTTTAGAGCTTGAGTCCAAACAGTTGATTCAGTCCAGTTTTTCACCGTGGGGTACCGCGGTTGTAATATCCGCCCTTTTGACCGCCCCTAGTCGGTAATTAAACCAACTTGAAACGTTCAAAATGACGGATTGTTATTTAGTTTATAGAGTTTAAACAGAATCAGCCACATAATCACAGAATAATAATAATATTTCACAAAAATGAATTTTTTTTCTTCTTTCCTTTTTTTTAAGAGTTTATACAATGTATTAAATTTATACAACGGAATATTTCTTTAAGTACAAAATCCCCGAACTAAAGTGAGCGTTTCCCCCCTCTCTCTAACTTTGCTGCCCGAAAACCTTCAAGCTGCAAAACACTCGGTCTGACCCGAGTATTACATTTAAAAGAAAATAATACACAGGTCAGTCTAATTCAAACTCAGTTATTAGTGCATAGAGGCAATAATAATCAAATAATCAAATAGACGACAGTCACAATAATTCTCATCTATCCGACTCTTTTAATAAAGAAATCGGATGACGGTAATTATAACACTTAACAATGTTAAAACAAATCAGTGGATTCAAATTATCAACGAAATAAATAAAAAGATTATCAATGAAGATAATTTAGATAACAACAGAATTGTCTAAACGACAATTAACACAAAATCCAATTATTAATTAATAATTAAAAAACTCATAATCCAATTATCAAAGAGATAACTAGACAATAATAAAATGATCAAATCAAACTAAATCAATCAAACAATTGAAATGTCACTTAAAACATCAATACTGATTGGCTGCAGTACACGCACGCGTGCACTGCCTCGCCAATACCGTAATAAAATACCTTAAAAATTCAATAACTCAAAAGCACAAAGCTCAAACTCAAATCAAAATGAAACTCAAGTGCAATAGAAATGAATAGTGACATGCACAAGTGACTCGAACCAGTGAGTCAAGTACAAGTCAAGACAGTGGACCCATATCCAGTGCAACTTCAGAATGAAGCGTATGCACCAGCAATTTAGGCTACTACATATCACAACAAATAGAAACGGCAGAGGTCGAGTCAGTGCTATCGCGACTCAACGCAATTGCAAATAAAACTAATAGTGTAACAGGCTAGAAATTCAAGTGCAAATCCACCATCAGAAATGTAGATTGCAATTTAAACAGGCCCAAATCAAACTACAACAAAATGCAAAAGGTTAAGTCAGTGACTCAACGCAACTGCAAATAAAATCATCAAAGACCAAGTCGTAGCCGAGATGATCCATCACAGTGCAAATGAAAATAAATGCATCAATGCACATGAGAATTTACTCAGTGCAATACAAAACCACAAGGGCACAATTGCAACAAAAAAAGCTGCAACCACCACAAGTATTCAAGGGCAACTGCAAACAAGGAACTGCAGCCACCACATGCACACAAGGGAAAGCTATAGCCACGAAACTCGAAATCACAAACATTAAAAATCAATATCATAAGTACCGAGCATCGTATGCAAATGAGACAAGGTTGCAAACCAAGAATCATACAATTACAAGAAATTACTGTGGATATAAATGCATCACAATTCAAAGTAGCAGGAACAAACAACAGTGCCGCAGTTCAAATGGCAATCAACAGAGACGTGCAAGAGCACCAAAGTTCAACAGTAAGTGTCGACCAAGCCTTAACCAAATGCAGTGACAAGCATAACAAGTGCACATGAAGGACGGAGTGTGTACTATGCATGACTACAAGAATCAACACTAATTGAAAACACATAAATATGTGAAGCAACAAAATGGAACTGCATGGTTCAGTTCAAACAAAACACCAGTATTTAATCAAAGTGGCCGAAGTAAGCAAGCCAATCCAAACAACAAGAAGGTCACCAATGAATCAGAATTTATTAACCAAAGGCTAACATGAAGTGAAATCACAAATCAAAGGATTGACATGACCAACAGGTACACATAATGCACAGTGGGCTGAGTCACATATGCAAGGGTCAAGCATACATGCACTCAAATATAATGCAGACTCTAAATGATAAAGATGCAAGCATGTACATAAGTGATCAATTGAAACCAAAGACTACTTGAAACAGGTTATATGAAACTTAAACTACATAATCAACTGCAATGTTCACGAAGGCCAAAGTGAACGACTAAATGAACTGGACAGTATACTAAAGGTAAGGCAACACTGCCATGCCCAGCCAATAACAGAATATGAGGAGGTGACAACATAAAATGATGACCATGCAGTAAGCCTAAATGCAACAAAAATGCCAACTGACTCAAATGACTCAAGTCAGAAATCAAGTTTACAAATCAAGAGGGATACACAAAATCCTATGACCGCAGTCATATGGAGCCGTTGTGGCCAAGAAAACCAAGTAGTGCCGAAACAAAAGACAAAATATATTGCTTTCTCAAAACAAATATTGTACAGTGCAAGCCCATGAATGCAAAGTGCAACTACAACAGACAGTGCCGAGGTCATCCAAATCAGAGACATAAGTACCGAACCCATTACACAAAAATGCAAAGTCCAAGTCAAGCCGATGCCAACAGAAAATGCAGTTCAAATCAAACTACAATGAACCAGTTAAAAAGGCCTCACAAGTTTCAAATCAGAAATCAATGCCAAAGTGATAAAATCACATTTTATAGTAATCGAAATAACCGGTTTCATAAAATCAACTTATTTACAACTAGCCAAAATCAACCACGAACACTAGCATTTACAAAAACAATAGAGAGTCCATAACAAATAGTTAATGGCCGAAGTCAAAAAGAACGACAAAGCCAAAGTAAAAAAGAACGACAAGGCCGAAGTAAAAAAGAACGACCTCAACATCGTTAATTCAAGTAAACGAAGTTATTTGACATGAACAAGTCAGAAATCACCAACATTAACACAAAATCAAATGGCCGAGATAAAGAAATCGTCGACACCAAAACAAAGTCGAATGACAAAAGCACGGTAGAATTTCTCATAGCAACATCGGTTACCAACATCGAACGAAAACAAATGGCCGAGATAAAACAATATCGAATCAAACACGAATTGGAGAAGCACCATTCTAAGAACGAACTAGATGTGAGTAATTAGAATTACTCACCTTTGAATCGACGAGCACGACAAGCGATCGGCAAGCAAACTAGATCGAAGCGAAGACGAAATTGAACCCTAAATTTTTGGACGAAGAGGAAGAGGCTGCCATTTATTTTTCATTTTCTTTTGTTTAGGGTTATGATTTTTTTAAATGAAAAGAAGAGGGGCTTCGTATTTTATGAGGAAGGGGGGAGCGTGATTCCAGGCTGAAACAAAGGAAAGTTGCGTGGCTTTGCAGAGAAAAGATCGTGCTTGCCTTTTGTTAAGTACTAATTTTATATTTTGCAAATTTTTTTTCTTGTAATGGGGACTGAAATGATTTTAACAAATTCAAATTGACTTTATTTGTTGCTTGTATCATAAACAACTTTCCATAATAAATATGTTGCTGTAATTTATTTTATTTATTTTGTATTGATGAAATTTATTCCTTTTTAAACATCATTATCTATATTACATTCATTTGCATATATCATATCATATCAAATGTCAAAAATGTAGAGTCTTAAATTTAATCGAATAAGATAAACTTGATTTTTAAAATACAAAGATTCTATACTATGAAATTTCAAAGCAAATTTCCTTTACATTATTTATAAATCCCAATTCAAATTTAAATTCAAATATATTTCTCATATTAACTTGAAAAATTCAAACAACTTCACAATTTCAAATCAAAAATTAATTTAATTATTAATTTAAAATAATTTAAAATTCGGGATCGTTACAGCGGTCGTCTTCGTGAAGAAGTCCGATGGAACTCTTAGGCTCTGCATCGACTATTGCAAGCTTAACGAGTTGACCATCAAGAATAGGTATCCTTTGCCGAGGATCGATGATATGTTTGATCTATTGAGTGGCGCTAAGGTTTTCTCCCAGCTCGACCTTGCCACTGGTTTTCACCAGCTCCGAGTCACGGAAGATAGCATACCTCTTACAGCTTTCCGCACTCGATATGGTTCTTTCGAGTGGCTCGTTATGTCGTTCGGTTTGACGAACGCCCATGCTTTCTTTGTTGATCTTATGAATCAGGTATTCCGGGAATATCTCGATAAGTTCGTCCTTGTGTTCATTGACGACATTCTTGTTTATTCTAAGTTTGAAGCCGAGCATGCTATTCACTTGAGAATTGTCTTGAGTACTCTTTGTCACCATCAGCTTAAAGCCAAATTCTCCAAGTGCCGTTTTTGGGAGAATAAGGTTAAGTTCTTAGGCCATGTTGTATCTTCCGACGGCATTTCTGTTGATCCCTCAAAGATCGAAGCTATCCAGAATTGGAAGAGGCCTGAGAATGTTCATGAGATTCGTAGTTTCCTTGGATTGGCGGGTTATTACCGTTGGTTCATTAAGGATTTTTCCCGTGTTGTGCTACCTCTCACCAGCCTTACTCGGAAAGGCATTCGTTATATTTGGTCTGATAAGTGTGAAGCTTCCTTTCAGACATTAAAGGAACTTCTCACTAATGCTCCTATTCTTGTAGTTCCCGAGGGGAATCATGCTCTTGTTGTCTACATCGATGCTTGTGGTAGTGGTCTCGGTGCCGTGGTTATGCAGAAGGATCGGGTAGTTGCTTATGCTTCTAGGCAACTGCGTCCGAATGAAGTTCTCTATGCCACTCATGATCTTGAGTTAGCTGCCATTGTCTTCGCCTTGAAGATTTGGCGACACTATTTATTAGGCGAGCGCTTCATTCTCTATACCGATCATAAATCCTTGAAGTATTTGTTCACTCAGAAGGAACTCAATATGAGGCAACAGCGTTGGCTCGAGTTTCTTGCCTCCTATGACTTTGATATCCTGTATACCCCTAGTAAGGGTAATTGTGTTGCTGATGCGCTTAATCGTAGACATTCGGCTGTTGTTTCTATGATGCTTGCCGAATGGGATATTCTTGAGACTCTATCTTTTTGTGATATTCATGATCGAGCTCCATCCTCTTATTCTTCGTTAGTATTATTCAGTTTGGAAGCTCGACCCTCTCTATTGGATCGTATTGCCAAAGCTCAGCGGCGTGATCCTGATCTTATGCATCTTATTCAGCTTTGTGAGACTGAATCCCGTGATGAGGCGTTGCGGGATTTCAGCATTGATCTTCATGGGTGTCTTCGCATGAAGAACCGCCTTGTTGTGCCTTCTGATTCTGCACTTAGGCATGACGTTCTTGATGACTGTCATCGTTCTAAGTATACTATTCATCCTGGCGGTAGTAAGATGTATGTTGATATGCATCGCCTTTATAATTGGGAAGGCATGAAGCGCGATGTGGCAAGTTATGTGAGTAATTGCATGACTTGTCAACGTATTAAAGCCGAACATCAGCACCTTTCAGGTCTCCTTCAGCCTCTAGAGATTCCATTATGAAAATGGGAACGGATTTCGATGGATTTCATTGATGGCCTACCTCGTACGAGATCGGGCCATTCTAGCATTTGGGTTATTGTTGATCACCTCACTAAGTCAGCTCATTTTGTTCCTATTAATCTAATAGGACTGCTTCTCTTTTGGCTAAGTTATTTATCAAGGAAATTGTGAGATTTCACGGTGTTCCTAGTTCGATTGTGAGTGACCGTGATCCTTTATTCACCGGTCATTTCCGGCAGAGTCTTCAGCAAGCTTTGGGAACAAAGCTTAATTTCAACATAGCTTATCATCCACAGTCCGATGGACAGACTGAACGGGTGAATCGTATCTTAGCGGATCTCCTCCGTATTTGTGTTCTTGATTTCGGAGGTAGTTGGGAGGATCATCTACCCCTTGTAGAGTTCTCCTACAATAACAGTTTTCAGTCCAGTATCGGTATGGCTCCTTTCGAAGCCTTATACGGAAGGCCATGTTGATTGCCTTCATGTTGGTTGGAATCTGGGAAGAAGCTTATTCTTGGCCTGGATTTTTTTCATGATTCTTCTAAGAAGATTAATCTTATCCGTCAGAGAATGAAAGAGGCACAGACCCGCCAGAAATCCTACGCGGATAACCGTAGGAAGCCTCTCGAGTTCTCGGTTGATGATCTCGTCTTTATTCATGTTTCTATTTTGAAAGGGGTTATGCGCTTCAGTATGACAGGGAAATTGGCTCCTTGCTATGTAGGACCATTTCCTATTACTGAACGTATTGGCCCTGTGGCTTATAGAGTTTCACTTCCAGCTCATCTATCCGGTGTTCACAACGTGTTTCATGTCTCTCAGCTTCGGAAGTGTCTCCGAGAATCGGATTCTGTTATCGACTCTCCTGATTTGCAAGGGCTTGAGATCTCACCAGACTTATCTATTGTACAGCAGCCTATTCGCGTACTTGCCTCGAAGGTGAGACACCTTCGAAACAAGGACGTGCCGCTCATTAAAGTTCAATGGTCCGCTAATCCCAATGAGCTCATTAAAGTTCAATGGTCCGCTAATCCCAATGACTGTACTTGGGAAACCAGAGATTTTATCGAGTGATCCTATCCGGGTTTTCTATCTTTGCTTAGCAATGGTGAGAATATCTCTGTATCTCAAGCTTATTTACTTTCCTTGTCGGGTGATGTAAGTATGTAGTTGTTACAAATTTTTCTTTAGGAATTGCGTGGACGCTATTTTGTTAAGGAGGGGAGATCTGTAACAACCCGCATATTTTACGATTTTATATTTAAATATTTTATTTAAATATAGCGTTATTAGTCGGATTTAAGTCCGAAATGTCACTTTTTGCAAACGGTCGAATTAGGACTTGGGACCACTTCCATAGAGTCCAAAATGGCATTTGCGATCTTTTTGAGTATAAGCATCGATATGTTTGGAGTAAGTTGAATTTTTCTATTTTTCTAAGTGAGCTTTTGGGTTTGAGTTTCACCTAACTCATCCTATACTCTAACTCAGCCCCTTCCCCTCTCCATTCACTAATTTCATTTATTTTTCTCAAGCTCAACTGAAAATGAGGGAAGAGAATGGGAAATAGAAATTGTAACGACCCTGAAATTCCGACCCAATTTTAAATTTTTGAATCCATTATTTTAACATAAAATTATGGAACTTTCATACGATTTCTATTAACGTCCAAACTTTGTTTATAATTTGCGCCTAGATGGTTATAGATATGGGAAAAGTTTCGTCGGAAAATACCGCAGTAAATTACATTCGCGTTTACTTCACATCAGTTCATTTTAAACGCGAAATTTTTTATCTTTTGAACCAAAATATTTTTACATAGAAAAATTCTAAACCATCATCTGATCAAGACGACATTTTTCGTTTTTCAAATTTCGGACATCTTCAGCTCCGTCGATCTTATTTTTCGGCAATTTTGCTGCATTTTCCACAATAGAAATATTTCGAATTTTATAATTTAATCGTACCACTGATATTTATATGCCATTGTGTTCACCTCGTCGCGCTGATCAAAATGGTATATTTGTTTGTGTCAATCGGAGTTCGGCGTTGCGAACTATAATTATTTAACGGATTGCAAACTGGTCCGTTACGCAGCATAAAACGGTACCCATTCTCTCCAACGTTCAGCATCCTAACAGCCTTTGTCTATTCAGCTGCATTGGAAACCAATAGTCAAATTCAGTTACCAAAGAAATAAATTGGAGACTCTTGGTTTTTGTTTATAATATTCATTTTATACTGGTTCACTTCATTCTTCATTGCAAATCTCTAAAAAAACAAATCTGGTACGTGTTCATCTCTACTCTCATCTCTCTTCTTCATAATTTTTTTTGCCACTGTCTTCCTCCACCAGAATATGTACACACGAAATGACCCTCTCCTCCATGCGTGCAAGCCACCGCCTCCAACTCTCCACCATCGCCTCTGACCGTGTCCGCCTCCACCTTCCCCACGCGCCCTGCAACCCCGGCCTTCCCTGCTGCCCAGTCCGAACCATCGCCACCCAGCCCACCCCATCGCCACCCATGCCTCCGCCCGGTCCAGTCTGCCCTGCCCAACCCTCTGCCTGCAACCCTCCGCCTGCAGCCCTCTCCCCTGCCCCTCCGCCTGCCTATGCCCAGCCTGCCCAGTCCCATCCCCGCCGCCGCTCCCTCTCCCCAGCCCTCCGCCTGCCAGTCTCAGCCACCGCCCGCCTCCCATCCCCTTCGCCCACACTCGCCTTGCCTCCACCCCACTGCCCCTTCGCCTGCCCCGCCCCACGCCACCCAAACCCCACCCCGCCTCCCTTCGCCTTCGCCCAGACCCCGCCCGCCTGCCTCCGTCCCTGCCCAGTCCCACCCGCCTCCCCTCTCACCAGCCGAGCCACCTACCCCCCACTGCCCAGCCCGCACCCACCAGCGACCCAGCCCGCACCCACCAGCGACCCAGCCCGCACCACCAGCGTCCCAACCCGCACCCGCCAACGACCCAATCCGCACTCGCCTTCTCCGACCACCGCGACATCCCGCTCCGCCGTCTTTGTTGTCCTCGCCTTGGCCGCAGTTATATTTCAGAGTTTTGTATATATAAACATATATGAAACTATATATATTATAGCAGTATAACTTTGAAAATTCTAGTTGCTCACATAAAGTGTTTTACTGTGTTTGTTCCAGCTACTGCTTCGGAGACTTAGGCTTTCATTCAGCTGTCGGATCTATCTAGTTTCTTTGCTTTGGTATGATTATATATACAATCTATATATATTGTATTGAACAAATTGTCAATTTAATTATTTGTTTGATTGTAGTTTGTGTCCGCGTTTGTGTCGTGCTTGTTAGTGTCTCTTATCTATTCGTCTTCGTGCTTCGTCATCTTCTCTAACCACGCAAGGTAAATATTTCATTCATGACTAAAATCTATTATGCTATGATAATCAAGTGATAGATGTTATTGATATTAATTTGAATGTTAAAATGGTTGATGTTAAATTATGATTTGAAGGTAGATATGAAAATAATTATGACATTAAATTTGTTATGTGATGTTGAATTTGGTTGTTGATATAAGTAACAATTAATATGAAATTGGAATTGATATAGGATAGTCTAAAATTCAAAATAGATTATATGTTGAACTTGTCCCTTTAAATGTAAAAAAAATTGACACGTAGAAATAGGATTTGTTATACTTTGAACCATTGAATGTATAATTGCTGTAATAATTTGATAATAAACGCCAAGTGAAAACCTGTAATGTAATAATCTTTAATCTGCATGAAATGATAGTGCGGATTCTAGGAATAATTTTATTAATTGACACAAATAACAAATGTAAATTAAATACGATTATTTTGGGATTATTTAAATAAACGGTTAAATTGTTATGTATGGTTGCTATTGATTGTTTATTTACTTTAACACCATCCCAGTTATCACACTGCAAGTTCCCTTTGCTATGCTTTGTTTATTTAATTATATTGGGTTGAAATGATAAATACCCAAAAACATTGAACAACTTTGGCCTAGGATAGATAATTAAAATAAGAAACCCGATTGGTCAACAAAAATCATTTTGGAATTGAAATCCATTTGAAATTAAGAAATGAACTAAAAAAAATTTTGTTGGAAAGTAAGTAACGAAATTTATGGATTTAATTGTAATAAAACAATAGATTTAATTGTAGTAAATGAATAGATTTAATTGTAGTAAATGAATAGATTTAATTGTAATAAATGAACGTATTTAATTGTAATAAAACAATAGATTTAATTGTAGTAAATGAATAGATTTAATTGTAATAAATCAATAGATTTAATTGTAATAAATGAATGGATTTAATTGTAATAAATAAATGGATTTAATTGAAATAAATAAATGGATTTAATGGTATTAGATTCATAGGATTAATTGTAATAAATTAATGGACTTAATTGTAATAAATTAATGGATTTAATTGTAATGAATTAATAAGTGGACCTAATTGAAATAAATTAATGGATTAAATTGAAATGGATTAATAAATCTATTTAATTGGATAAACGGATTGACACATTTAATTGAAATGAGATGTGAATAAGTAAGTTTTAGAATCTGATAAATTGACTTTATTAGATTCGAAATAAAATCTGAATTGAATAAATTTAATAAATTTGGAATTTGTTATAAATTGAATTTGAGATTAAGTAACAAAGTGACTAAAAAGGAATGCAAAACCAACTAAAGTTAAATTTTTGATTTAGCTGTTGAAATTGATTAAATCAAAGTTTGATTAAATTTAATGTAACGATGAATGGGAACAGGAATTAAATTGAACTTGAATACTTAAGTATTGTCAACTCAAGGGCTTGTACTAAAACTCCATTTGGAAATATGATTTTAAAATGTTCGAAATAAATTGAATTGTGAAATGTCAAATTTTGAAAGTCAAACTCGCTACTTGACTTTTGGACTTTGATTTGTTTAAACTTTAATATTAAATGACCATCGGGTAATTAATGCGTAGTTATTAAAGAGACCGGAATCGGTTATGGACATACTCTCTGTCGATACCGAGACCACTTTAATAACTAATATACGCGGAGTGTTGATCCAGAACGAAGTGGATGGTTTTGGTGAACGCGTTGACTGAAGAAAGAGAACGATTTTGGATGACCCCTAACATGACTAAAACAGGAGCCGCGCCGGGCCATTGAGGATCGCCATCTCTAGCGGACACACTTCTTCGATACCATATCTATTACTTTTGTGATTCGATTTGGGTGCACCCCTTGATTTAGGAGTGTTGTTTCGCGGTGTTGAGATAGTAGCTGCTATGCTCAACATCAGTCCGGATCAGGCAACTACTAGTATCCTAGTTGGTATCGCCTCATGTACCTTGTCATACTGTTTATCCTATTCGCAACCACTACGTTTGTTTTGTACCTTTAGTATATGGATTGCCCTCTAGTGACTTCCGGTTTTGGGGAAACTACGGTCTTGTATATGCTCTTGGGAATAAAAATGTGTTAAGGGTGGAATGTGCCACGACTTAACGCTATTTTGATATCATACTTTACTGATTAGACCTTATCTATTTAGCGTATTCTATTGTATATATAGTTAATTTATCGGATCCTTAAAGATGTGTATCACATTCATCTTTGAGTTATGGATTTTATTATTTGCACCTAATTATCCTGTATAACATTTTGAGTCCTGACTCGAGTGTTTCTTTTGTATATGCTCGGGTCAGTCTGAAGCTATCCAGTTGCTGATCAAGGTTGGTTGAAGATGCTGAAGACTTAGCATTTATCTTTATCAGTTATTTCCTTTCTAATATTTGATGAACTTATGTATTGAACATCTTGTATTTCTCTTTTCACTTTATGTTGAGACATTGTTGTATTCCTGTAGTAGCTTCATGAACTACTATTATGATGATGTACTTTTCCGCTGCATTATTCTATGACTATTCTGTGTCTGTGATGCTGTATTGATTCTCATTTACATATATGTATTCATAATTCCATAATGATTCGTGTTTTGTAATATTTAAGTTGACATGTGTGGATTATTGTCAATTTAAATGGTCCAAATATACGGGTTGTTACAGTTGGTATCAGAGCTTCGGTTTCCCTAAAAACCTTAGTTTGGGATTATGAAACTCATTAGAGATAGGGTAGCAATACCCTAGAATGAGGAGAATCGATTCAATATCCAGACCCTTCCTATTCAAACTCCTTGATTCGTCGATTGAACTTTCCTTTAAGTTCTATGATTTTATCCTTGGTTCTAAATTTCTTTTGGTATTTCAGGATGAGTGCCAGAAGAAACAATAGGGGTGGAAGAGGCAATGGTCCTGCCCAGGCTGCACCTGCAGCTCCAGCTCCTGTCAGATTCACCATTCTTAGTAAGGAGTATTCACAGCTTGGAGGTATTAAGTTTTCTGGATCCGAGAACATTATTGAGGCTCAGCAATGGCTTAAAAGCTTAGAGAAGATATTTTCGGGTCTAGAGATCACTGATGCTCAGAAGCGTCAGCTTGCTGCCTGGCAACTTCAGGATGCCGCGCAAGATTGGTGGGAATCAGTTACTTCTCGCATCGAAGAGGACACCATCACTTGGGCCCAGTTTAGGTATAAAATTTAATTGGATTCCATAACCTAAATTCTTCGTTAATCTTTGGAATGTTATTCATCTTGCCTATCTTTTGATTAGGGTTACTTTCTCGGCACAATGGATGCCAGCTGCTAGAAAAAACCAACTTTATAGAGCTTTCATGGATCTTAAGCAAGGCAGTATGACTTTTTCTGAGTATGAGAGGAAATTCAACGAACTCTCAAAATTCGGACCTGGCTTGATCGATACACCACTTCTGAAGAACGAGAAATTCATTTTGGGAGCTAGATCAGAATATTATGACTTGCTTACTGGCCACACTCATTGCACCTTCACAGAGCTTGTAGATTATGCTCTTAGATATGAGGCAAAGCCTAAGGGGCCTACTGCCAAGGCCACTCCTACTCAGCCCTCTTCCAGCCAGCCCGGGAAAAGGAAGATGAAATTTGATCAATAAAAGAAAGCTTGGAAGAAGACTACAGGATTGGGATATGCTCAGAAAAGCCCAATCGACCTTGCTAATATCACTTGCTTCAAATGCGATAAGTAGGGCCATTATGCTAATAGTTGTCCATCTACCGGAGCTGCTGTTCCACCATCTTCTACGACTAGGAAAGATTTATGCTATGTCTGCCTCCAGCCGGGTCATTTCAAGAAAGACTGCCCACCGTATAAGCGTGGCACACCATCTGGAGTATTTGCTATCACCACACCTGCACCCCCTGCACCACCCACCCAGGACGACCAAGGTACCTTACGAAGTGTTTTTCATTTACATGCTACACCTGTTAGGGTATTATTCGATACTGGTGCTTCACATAGTTTTATATCCATTGACCTTTGTAATAAACTCAAATTAGAACCTACTCTTGCTACTACCTCCTTATGTGTCTCAAATCCCATTGGAGGACCCGCTAACCTCCGAAGTGTTTGCAAGGGAGTTGCACTTATGTATGATTTTTCTCGATTCACTTGGGATTTCTATGTACTTGGATTCCAAGCATTCGACTTTCTTTTAGGAGCTGATTGGTTAAGCAAATTTGATGCTGTTATTTCCTGCAAAACTCGTTCAGTTTCTTTGGTAAGCGACATGGATAAGCCACTTGTCATTGAATGCAAATCACCACAAAAATATGCCGGAAGCTTCATATTTTCTCTAGATGCTCATCCGGATGATCTTAATACTACCCCTATTGTTCAGAAATTTCCCGATGTATTTGGAGAGGTCAACTCTCTACAACCTAAACGGGAAATCGATTTCCGTATTGATCTTATTCCTGGAGCTACTCCTGTAGTTCTCCCACACCGAAGGATGGCTCCTAAAGAAAAAGCTGAACTAAAAACCCAAATTGATGATCTATTTGCTAAAGGTTTGATTAGGAGAAGTTGCTCTGAATGGGGCGCCGCAGTTGTATTTGTCACCAAATCAGATGGATCTCTTCGCATGTGTGTTGATTACCGAGAACTGAACAAACGCACTCTCAAGAATCGTTATCCGATGCCTCGCATCAACGATTTATTTAATCAGCTCCATGGAGCTAAAATTTTCTCACAACTTGATCTAGCCACTGGGTTCCACCAACTCAGAGTTGCTGAAGATAGTATCCATAAGACAGCTTTCCGTACCGAGAATGGATTCTATGAATGGTTGGTTATGCCATTCGGTTTGACCAACGCACCTGCTTATTTCGTCGGTTTGATGAATCGAGTCTTCCGTGATGTGCTTAACAAGTTTGTTCTTGTTTTCATTGATGATATTCTCGTCTTCTCCAAAGACAAGAAGGAGCATGAGACACATCTTGCTTATGTTCTGGAAACTCTCCAAAATCATCCACTTAAGGCCAAATTCTCTAAATGCCACTTCTGGCGAGACGAAGTGAGATTCCTGGGCCATATAGTTTCTGAAAATGGGATTTCGGTCGATCCAGCTAAGATCGCCGTAATCAATGTAAGTTCTATCCTATTCGCTATTTCTATTCAATTCCTCTTATCCCTTTCTAATTGGAAATTTATCTATAGGATTGGGAGACTCCTAAAACTCCTACAGATATTCGTAGTTTCCTGGGTTTAGCCGGTTATTATCGCAGATTTATTAAGCACTTTGCCCGGATTTTTGCCCCACTTACTGCTTTAACTCGGAAGGATGTTAAGTTTATTTGGAGTGAGAAGTGCGAATCAGCTTTTAATGAGTTGAAGCGTAAGTTAACTTCAGCCCCTGTTCTTGCGGTAATCGATGGAAGTGAAGGATTAACCGTCTATACAGATGCTTGCCGAGAAGGTTTAGGCGCTGTTCTTATGCAAAATGGAAAGGTTATTGCCTATGCGGGCCGTCAGTTGAAGACCCATGAATTAAACTATGCCACACATGACCTAGAGCTTCTTGTCGTTGTATTTGCTCTGAAACTATGGAGGCATCATCTTTTGGGAACAAAATTCGAATTATTCACTGATCATAAGTCCTTGAGATATATCTTTTCTCAGAAGGATTTGAACCAGAGGCAAGTCCGATGGCTCGAATTTTTAGCTGCATATGATCTCGACATCACTTATACTCCTGGAAAAGCAAATGTTGTAGCCGATGCATTGAGTCGTAGCAAAGCATTGTCTTGCTGTAATATTGTTGAAGGCATGTTATTTCAGCTTGTCATCTCTCCATCTCTTATGGATCGCATAAAAGCTAAACAATATGAGGACACTTTGCTCTATCGTATGAAGGAGTTAGTTCTTGGTAGAGTCGGAAATGTTGACGGTAAAATAGGAGCACAGATTGATAGTAATGGAGTTCTAAGGATCGACAACCGTATTTGTGTTCCTAATGTCGATGGATTGAGACAAGAAGTACTTAGAGAGAATCATCAGTCATCACTTTCATTTCATCCTGGTGTCACTAAGATGTATCGTAATATGAAGCGTTTATATTGGTGGAGTGGGATGAAGAGAGATATTTCTATATATGTCAGTAGATGCACCACTTGCCAACAAGTCAAGGCCGATCACCAGAAGACTGCCGGTTTACTTCAACCCCTAGAGATTCCTTGTTGGAAATTGGATCAGATTTTTATGGACTTCATCGATGGATTACCGAGTACCAGAAAAGGTAACGAGAGTATATGGGTGATTGTTGATAGGTTGACCAAATCTGCTCACTTTATTCCTGTTAAGACCACTCGTACTGCTTCGAGTTTGGCTGAGATTTATATGAGAGAGATTGTTAGACTTCATGGAGTTCCATCTAGTATTGTATGTGATCGAGACCCTATATTCACTAGTAAATTCTGGAAGGCGTTTCAGGACGTCTTAGGCACTAAACTGAATCTGAGCACAGCTTATCATCCTCAAACGGATGGCCAAACTGAAAGGGTAAATCAGATTTTGGAGGATCTGCTCCGAGCCTGCATTATTGATTTTTGTGGATCTTGGGAAGACCATCTCCATTTGGTTGAATTCACTTATAATAACAGATACCAGGTATGTCAAAATTTTCAAATTGAACAAGCAAATTTGAATTGGAATTTAACCACCTTTATAATCAGGCAAGTATCGATATGGCACCGTTCGAAGCTTTATATGGACGACCATGCAAATCGCCAGCTTGTTGGATTGAGCCTGGTGATCGATTGGTTCTTGGCCCTGATATGATTATGGAAGCATCTGAGAAGGTAAATGAGATCAGAAGGAAGATGAAGACCGTACAGGATAGACAGAAGAGCTATACAGATAGGCGTAGAAGAGATTTGAAATTCCAGGTTGGGGATGAGGTATTTCTGAAAGTATCACCTTTGAAGAATGTTATCTGATTTGGTCGTAGAGGGAAGCTTGCTCCAAGATTTGTCGGACCATTTACTATCATCGAGAGAATCGGCACACTAGCTTATAGAGTTGCATTACCAGAAAAGTTTGAGGGCGTGCACAACGTATTCCATGTTTCACATCTCCGAAAAGTCGTGCAAGATCCATCCATGACCATTCCAATTGCTCAGTTGGATGAAGTAGATATCGAGCCAGATTTGATTATCGAAAGGAGACCAATTCGAATAGTCGATCGGGAAACAAGGCAACTAAGAAGGAAGTCTATAAATCTCGTAAAAGTCCAAGGAGTGCAGATGAGCGAGATTGCAAATGGGAAACTGAGGATAGTATCCGAGATTCAAACCCCGAATTACTGATTTCAGATATAAATCAAATTTTCTTAAAAATCTATCTTGATTTTTCCGCTTACTCCATTCCTACTTCACCGTCTCGTTCTTTTCGAGGAAGAAAAGTTTTGAGTGGGGGAGAATGTAACGACCCTGAAATTCCGACCCAATTTTAAATTTTTGAATCCATTATTTTAACATAAAATTATGGAACTTTCATACGATTTCTATTAACGTCCAAACTTTGTTTATAATTTTCGCCTAGATGGTTATAGATATGGGAAAAGTTTCGTCGAAAAATACCGCAGTAAATTTCGTTCGCGTTTACTTCACATCAGTTCATTTTAAACGCGAAATTTTTTATCTTTTGAACCTAAATATTTTTACATAGAAAAATTCTAAACCATCTTCTGATCAAGATGTCATTTTTCGTTTTTCAAATTTCGGACATCTTCAGCTCCGTCGATCTTATTTTTCAGCAATTTTGCTGCATTTTCCACAATAGAAAATTTTCGAATTTTATAATTTAATCGTACCACTGATATTTATATGCCATTGTGTTCGCCTCGTCACGCTGATCAAAATGGTATATTTGTTTGTGTCAATCGGAGTTCGGCGCTGCGAACTATAATTATTTAACGGATTGCAAACTGGTCCGTTACGCAGCATAAAACGGTACCCATTCTCTCCAACGTTTAGGATCCTAACAGCCTTTGTCTATTCAGCTGCATTGGAAACCAATAGTCAAATTCAGTTACCAAAGAAATAAATTGGAGACTCTTGGTTTTTGTTTATAATATTCATTTTATACTGGTTCACTTCATTCTTCGTTGCAAATCTCTAAAAAAAACAAATCTGGTACGTGTTCATCTCTACTCTCATCTCTCTTCTTCATAATTTATTTGGCCTCTGTCTTCCTCCACCAGAATATGTACACACGAAATGACCCTCTCCTCCATGCGTGCAAGCCACCGCCTCCAACTCTCCACCATCACCTCTGACCGTGTCCGCCTCCACCTTCCCCACGCGCCCTGCAACCCCCGGCCTGCCCTGCTGCCCAGTCCGAACCATCGCCACCTAGCCCACCCCATCGCCACCCATGCCTCCGCCCGGTCCAGTCCGCCCTGCCCAACCCTCTGCCTGCAACCCTCCGCCCTGCAACCCTCCGCCTGCAGCCCTCTCCCATGCCCCTCCGCCTGCCTATGCCCAGCCTGCCCAGTCCCATCCCCGCCGCCGCTCCCTCTCCCCAGCCCTCCGCCTGCCAGTCTCAGCCACCTCCCGCCTCCCATCCCCTTCGCCCACACTCGCCCTGCCTCCACCCCACTGCCCCTTCGCCTGCCCCGCCCCGCGCCACCCCGTCCCCAGCCTTCACCCAGACCCCACCCCGCCTCCCTTCGCCATCGCCCTGACCCCGCCTGCCTACCTCCGTCCCTGCCCAGTCCCGCCCGCCTCCCCTCTCACCAGCCGAGCCACCTACCCCCCACTGCCCAGCCCGCACCCACCAACGACCCAGCCCGCACCCACCAGCGACCCAGCCCGCACCACCAGCGACCCAACCTGCACCCGCCAACGACCCAACCCGCACTCGCCTTCTCCGACCACCGCGACATCCCGCTCCGCCGTCTTTGTTGTCCTCGCCTTGGCCGCAGTTATATTTCAAAGTTTTATATATATAAACATATATGAAACTATATATATTATAGCAGTATAACTTTGAAAATTCTAGTTGCTCACATACAGTGTTTTACTGTGTTTTGTTCCAGCTACTGCTTCGGAGACTTAGGCTTTCATTCAGCTGTCGGATCTATCTAGTTTCTTTGCTTTGGTATGATTATATATACAATCTATATATATTGTATTGAACAAATTGTCAATTTAATTATTTGTTTGATTGCAGTTTGTGTCCGCGTTTGTGTCATGCTTGTTAGTGTCTCTTATCTATTCGTCTTCGTGCTTCGTCATCTTCTCTAACCACGCAAGGTGAATATTTCATTCATGACTAAAATCTATTATGCTATGATAATCAAGTGATAGATGTTATTGATATTAGTTTGAATGTTAAAATGGTTGATGTTAAATTGTGATTTGAAGGTAGATATGAAAATAATTATGACATTAAATTTGTTATGTGATGTTGAATTTGGTTGTTGATATAAGTAACAATTAATATGAAATTGGAATTGATATAGGATAGTCTAAAATTCAAAATAGATTATATGTTGAACTTGTCCCTTTAAATGTAAAAAAAATTGACACGTAGAAATGGGATTTGTTATACTTTGAACCATTGAATGTATAATTGCTGTAATAATTTGATAATAAACGCCAAGTGAAAACCTGTAATGTAATAATCTTTAATCTACATGAAATGATAGTGCGGATTCTAGGAATAATTTTATTAATTTACACAAATAACAAATGTAAATTAAATACGATTATTTCGGGATTATTTAAATAAACGGTTAAATTGTTATGTATGGTTGCGATTGATTGTTTATTTACTTTAACACCATCCCAGTTATCACACTGCAAGTTCCCTTTGCTATGCTTTGTTTATTTAATTATATTGGGTTGAAATGATAAATACCCAAAAACATTGAACGACTTTGGCCTAGGATAGATAATTAAAATAAGAAACCCGATTGGTCAACAAAAATCATTTTGGAATTGAAATCCATTTGAAATTAAGAAATGAACTAAAAAAAATTTTGTTGGAAAGTAAGTAACGAAATTTATGGATTTAATTGTAATAAAACAATAGATTTAATTGTAGTAAATGAATAGATTTAATTGTAGTAAATGAATAGATTTAATTGTAATAAATGAACGTATTTAATTGTAATAAAACAATAGATTTAATTGTAGTAAATGAATAGATTTAATTGTAATAAATCAATAGATTTAATTGTAATAAATGAATGGATTTAATTGTAATAAATAAATGGATTTAATTGAAATAAATAAATGGATTTAATGGTATTAGATTCATAGGATTAATTGTAATAAATTAATGGACTTAATTGTAATAAATTAATGGATTTAATTGTAATGAATTAATAAGTGGACCTAATTGAAATAAATTAATGGATTAAATTGAAACGGATTAATAAATCTATTTAATTGGATAAACGGATTGACACATTTAATTGAAATGAGATGTGAATAAGTAAGTTTTAGAATCTGATAAATTGACTTTATTAGATTCGAAATAAAATCTGAATTGAATAAATTTAATAAATTTGGAATTTGTTATAAATTGAATTTGAGATTAAGTAACAAAGTGACTAAAAAGGAATGCAAAACCAACTAAAGTTAAATTTTTGATTTAGCTGTTGAAATTGATTAAATCAAAGTTTGATTAAATTTAATGTAACGATGAATGGGAACAGGAATTAAATTGAACTTGAATACTTAAGTATTGTCAACTCAAGGGCTTGTACTAAAACTCCATTTGGAAATATGATTTTAAAATGTTCGAAATAAATTGAATTGTGAAATGTCAAATTTTGAAAGTCAAACTCGCTACTTGACTTTTGGACTTTGATTTGTTTAAACTTTAATATTAAATGACCATCGGGTAATTAATGCGTAGTTATTAAAGAGACCGGAATCGGATATGGACATACTCTCTGTCGATACCGAGACCACTTTAATAACTAATATACGCGGAGTGTTGATCCAGAACGAAGTGGATGGTTTTGGTGAACGCGTTGACTGAAGAAAGAGAACGATTTTGGATGACCCCTAACATGACTAAAACAGGAGCCGCGCCGGGCCATTGAGGATCGCCATCTCTAGCGGACACACTTCTTCGATACCATATCTATTACTTTTGTGATTCGATTTGGGTGCACCCCTTGATTTAGGAGTGTTGTTTCGCGGTGTTGAGATAGTAGCTGCTATGCTCAACATCAGTCCGGATCAGGCAACTACTAGTATCCTAGTTGGTATCGCCTCATGTACCTTGTCATACTGTTTATCCTATTCGCAACCACTACGTTTGTTTTGTACCTTTAGTATATGGATTGCCCTCTGGTGACTTCCGGTTTTGGGGAAACTACGGTCTTGTATATGCTCTTGGGAATAAAAATGTGTTAAGGGTGGAATGTGCCACGACTTAACGCTATTTTGATATCATACTTTACTGATTAGACCTTATCTATTTAGCGTATTCTATTGTATATATAGTTAATTTATCGGATCCTTAAAGATGTGTATCACATTCATCTTTGAGTTATGGATTTTATTATTTGCACCTAATTATCCTGTATAACATTTTGAGTCCTGACTCGAGTGTTTCTTTTGTATATGCTCGGGTCAGTCTGAAGCTATCCAGTTGCTGATCAAGGTTGGTTGAAGATGCTGAAGACTTAGCATTTATCTTTATCAGTTATTTCCTTTCTAATATTTGATGAACTTATGTATTGAACATCTTGTATTTCTCTTTTCACTTTATGTTGAGACATTGTTGTATTCCTGTAGTAGCTTCATGAACTACTATTATGATGATGTACTTTTCCGCTGCATTATTTTGTGACTATTCTGTGTCTGTGATGCTGTATTGATTCTCATTTACATATATGTATTCATAATTCCATACTGATTCATGTTTTGTATTATTTAAGTTGACATGTGTGGATTATTGTCAATTTAAATGGTCCAAATATACGGGTTGTTACAGAAATTGCCAAGCCCTGTTCCTCTTGCAAACTCAAATTCTTGCTCCAAAATCAAAGAGAAGCTTAGGTAAGCCTCCTCTTCATCTTCTCCATCTCATTTCCTCTTCAATTTCAGAAATTTCCTAAACCCTAATTTAGGAAATACTTGTTTTGATCTTAGATTGGAGCTTGTAGAGTAGAAGTGAAGAGTGGTTGATCTTTTCCTTGCATTTGTGCTTCTCATCTTTGTTTTTGAGTTAAAAAGGTGAGTTTTGAAATCACATCTACTTCTCTTGATATCATTGATGTTAGGTATGAATTCCTAACACTTATTCATGTTCATTTGCTTTTGGTTTGAATTGATTTGGTGATAACATTTCAATGTTTGGTGTTTTGAAGTCAAAAACTCTAAAAATCATAACTTTGATGTTTGATCATGTTTTTGGAGGTGTATTGAAGAGCCAATAGGGATGGGTTGTCGATTGGCATAAACCCCTAGCGCCCATTGCTCGTCCGATGCAAATTGGAAGCGTTTGCTCTTCAGTTAGATAGGCTGAAAAACAATCCCAGTGCCAGTCAGTCGACTGGCTGTAGAAAATGAATGTTCCTGGGACTGTCTGCAGAAACTAAAAGTCTTTGCTTTCTACAGTCAGTCGACTGGCCTCTGCAGTCAGTCGACTGACTGCAGGAACTGAAACTTTCGGGTTTCTGGATCAGTCAACTGGCCTCTGCAGTCAGTCGACTGACCTGCTTCTTTTTGCCCAGATTTGCCTATTTTGCTTGGTTTCCAATTTCAATCGATTTGTGTCGATTCCAATTAGTTGTTATTGCATATTTGACTTTGATGGTTCCTTTTTGATTTCATACACGGGGTTTTATAAAATGATCTTTTCAAATTGTATTAAAAGCTCGTTTCTCCAACTTCTAATCTCTATTTTAAAACACACACACAATTTTGCACTTCGAGCGAAGAGGGAGGAGAATTAAATGATTAAATAAAACGCGTGCTATGAACATGTGTGTTTATCTTTTCAGTTAATTCCTAATCTATCCGTTTGACCGTTTTGAACTTTGGGTCTGGTTTACCGATGAGATGAGGTGAACTTTGTACTGCTTTGAGTGTGAAATTGACTAATGGTTAGTAAACCGTTTAGTGCGAACGTGTGGTATGGGACTCACGTTAACATTTTTCGGGTTCCTTTCTGAGAGTTGTGACACATTCCGCCAGTTAGTGGTGTCCAGTACTGGGCCTTCGGACCTTCACCACTACGGTTTGTTGCCCAATAGTATCACTTTTGGAGTTGGTCCATCGTCACCGCTAGAGTGATATTGGGTTTTTTGCCTTCGGGTATGTTGCCTTCGGGTTTTTACCTTTGGGTTTGTGCCTTCGGGTTTGTTGCCCTATAGTATCACTTTTGGAGTTGGTCCATCGTCACCGCTTGAGTGATATTGGGTTTGTGCCTTCGGGTTTGTGGATCCTTGTTATACAGTACTGAGCTCGAGCATCTTTTGTTTCTTTGACTATTATATTTCCCTAGTGTATCGCCCTTTGGTGTAGGTCCTTTGAATCACACGATATATAGCGATTACCTTGTGGAAACTTGTGTTACCTTTATTGGTATTTGTTATTGCCTTTTTGGCTTGTTTTGGGATATTCATATCCTTTGTTTATTTGAGTTGCCTATGCTATGAGGCTTGTTATGATTCAACTTTTGTTAAAGATCTAGATATCTCTTTTGGAGATATTTGTGGTATTTTATGACCTTGTATGTTCATTATCAATTAGCTTATCTAACTGATTTGTTTAGCTAGACAGACCCGTGTATTTTATACTCGGGTCAGACCGGGATGTTTCAGGTTAGGTACATTGGACTTAGCCTATTTTGCTTCCGCATGGACTATTCCGCTAGCTCCGTTTGTTATAGCTTTTTGTGTAGTCCTTTTTGGCTATTGTTTGCACAAAAAATGGACAAACACCTCAAAGTTGTATGATTTAGTAGATCTTATGTTATTCTTAGTGATTTGGGTGATTCATGCAAATATATGAAAAGCAGGGGCTAAACTGTAAAAAGACACGCAGATTTATAGTGGTTCAGCCAGAATGTGCCTACGTCCACTTTATATGTTATTTCTCTTCTCTTGTTTTGACTACAAGTACAAAGCTTTGATACAAGTAAAAGAAAGTTGTTTGAAAGTTCTCTCCGTGCTTGAGCTCTCAAACTTCTCCCCCATTGTTGTACCCCTGCCTCTCTATTTATAGAGTGAGGTTGGGGGCAGGGGTCTTGGATGTATACAGCTGCTGGTGGGCCTGGGCTGAAGTGATCTGGCCTGGCAGTCTGGTTCGGTATTCTCTTGGTTCGGTGAAGTATGGAGTTGGTCCGGTTGGGCTTCATCCGGTGAAGTGTGGAGCTGGTCCGGTTGGGCTTCGTCCGGTGAAGTGTGGAATGGTGAGGTTGGACCGGTGGCAGTTGCCGGATGAAGGTCTACCGAATGGACTTGAGGGAGGATTGCCGAATGTACTCGAGGGAGGGCTGCCGAATGGGTCATTCCGAATGGACTTGAGGGAGAGCTGCCGAATGAATCACGTCTCTGGGTCTCGAGGTCTTCCGGGTAAGAATTCACCCAACATTTGCCCCCCAAAGTAGGGCATATGTCTAACATATGTCGTGCTTTGTCTTCCTTCGTTCGGTCTTGGTTGCGCCGAGCCAGTTGGTCCGGTCGATGTGCTTCGCTTATAAATAAGGGCGCCACTCTGCTATTGTTTCTTCACTTTTCGAGATAGCCGAACCACTTGACTCCTATTTTTTCCGAACTAGACCCTTATCATTGCCGAATCAGGTGAGATTTTATTCTGCCGAATGAGTGTTTGCCGAATGAGATCTTATTCTCGTATTACCGGACGAGAACGGGAGACACCGAATGAACCCATATTTGAACCACCGAATGGACCTTGAGAGTTCGAATAACGAACGAGAATTTCCATTGTCTTTACCGAATGACGATGGGAGTTTGAGCACTTTGAACTTTCTTTGCTTACACTCGAGACACCGAATGAACCCATACTTGAACTCCGAATGACAATGATACCGAATGAAACTGATACTGAATATGTTTTTACCGAATGAAGTCATATACTTGTTTATATCCTCTGTTCTAAATGTGTTTTTCCGGTATTGTAGATAATGTCTCGCAAAGTAGAAACTCGATCAGACAAGAAGCGATCCGTGGGTGAAGGAGAGTCATCGGCTGTGCCCCCAGCTCAATCAGGATCGGAGCGTCATGGGCCCGCCCCGAGGTCATTAGTGGATGGATATGGTCCCCAGGAGTTGCTGGATTCCCCGCCTGACTGCTTTCCTAGCCTTCTCAAAGAGGAGCAACTCGATGTTATATCTCGTTCTTTTGGGATTGATAGAGCCCTCATGCTGCTGCCGGGTCCAGGAGTCATGCCATACAGTCCTCCCGAAGGATACTTCGCTTATAGCAGGTACCATTGCATGTGTGGTGCTATCCCGCCTCTCAATGCTTGGATAGTTAGCTTCCTCACGTACCTGAAGGTGGCCCCATTTCAGCTTCAGCCCAACTCTTACGCCATACTGGTGAGCCTTTTCGTTATTTTTCGGAGGAAGTATGGTCGCGCTCCCTCCAACCGGGAGATCCGGTACTTGTACAATTTAAGGGGCTACAAGAAGGGGTCCCCATATATTAACTTGGAATCTGCTGTGACCTTCAAGCCGGTCCTGGACCTTTATTCCAAATTCAGCATGTTCAAGAAAGAGTGGTTCTTTGTTAGGGACGACTCCGTCTCTATCCGGCGCTTTACCTCTGGATGTAAGTTGATGCTTTTACTTATAATTTCTATCCTGATTGTGATGCTTCTTCTCATACTTTCTCATTTTTGCTAGCGACAGGTGGCTTTCCTGTTGTGGAGACTGACCGCCTGGTTCAGACGGCGGCGGAGATAGAAGGCATTCTTGGGAAATACAGATCATCTGCTTACTTGATTAGAAATGCGATCCTTCTAGAATACAACTTGATCCTTCCGCAGCAGTCTGTAGTTAAGTTGAGGGAAACGGCGGAAGAGAGGGCGGCTGCTCAAGCCAAGGGAGGCGTTGCGGCAGAGGGTGGAAAGAGAAAACCATTCATGAAACCTCCAGCCGTTGGAGGTAAGAAACTTAAGAGGTCAGACGGTCCTTCTCCCAGCAATTGTCCACTTACTCAGGGGGAGATTGACGCGGAGGAGGAAAGAGGTGAGGCGGAGGGCGGAAGTGACGTTGAGCGTCTTGGTGACGAGGGTGGCGATGGACAGGGTGGTGATGGTTCCAGGGCTCTGTCTTCTGGGCAAGTAGGCGAGATGCAAGAGTGGACGGATGATGCTCTCCGTCAAGCTTTTGAGGGGTTGGGTGATGATCCGGCTTTGGTTGAGAAGACCGGGGAGGCGGACAAAACCGGGACTGGTGCAAGTGAGTCTTCTCCGACTATTCCGGCCAAGGTGGCTCTGACAACTCAAGGTGAACTCTTGACCCCTGCATGCTTCACTAATGATAGGGACTTAGGAATATTTTATGACCCGCTCCCGTCCTGGAATGAAATCCGGGACTTATTGCAGTATCCCACTCCTCCCCAGGGTTTGTACAACCACAGCTGTGTTTCTTTTTCTTTTCTAATCTTGTAATTTACCGCGTTCCTTGAATCATATTGTAATGTAAGATTATGACACTTGTTCTTTATATCAGGAGCAGGCAAGACGCCCAAAGCTTCAGACCTTCGACACAGGCTCGAGCAATATAAACTTTCCAAAATTTCTGCTAAGCCGAAGCCCTCAGCCCAACGCTCCGGGGATGTAGTCGGGTACCGCCCTCTTCTTGGGGTCATCGAAGAGGGTATTCAGCAGAGGAAGAGGAGTCATCCTTTATCCGAAACTTCGCTCGGTTCTCAGCCTCCGGCTCAGCCTATTCATGATATTACTGAGGAGGGCAGCGAGTTTGTATCTTCTCCACACCCGTCCGGAAACCCTTCTGTTGTTCATATCGACCGTCCCGATCTGGCCCGTAATCCATTTGCCGGTCATCCTGATCTGGATCCGGGTTCTCAGGATATTAATTTTGACGAAGTTACTGGTGAACACCTTCTCCCCCGTAACCCCATGGTACGAGTACTTGACGAAGCCAAGTCCTTAGACCTCGATCTACTCACCACTCGTATAGTCACTATGGGAGACGAGGCCAAGGCCAACATTGATCGGGTGGCGGAGGAGGCCAAGAAGCTGATGGGGCATCACGCTCGGCTGGTTAAGGCCGGAGAGGAGATAGGGAGCGCCAATATCCGACTTCGATTGGTGGTCTCGGATCAAGCCAAGCAGCTTGCGGATCAGGCTATCCAGATTTCTCAGCATGAGGCTGCCACTGGGCGATTAAGGAGAACCATGGAAGAGGCTAGTCGGGCCGAATTGCGGAAAATGGAAGCTGCTTGCAAAGAGCGGATTGACATGGCTATTACCACGGTGGATGAGGTTCGGAGAGCGGATCTCGAGCAGGTGGAGGAATTGTCCGAGAAGCTTGAGGCTGCAGAGCTTGCTCAAGCTAAGTTGAGGGAAGAGATGGCGGTGATGCGGAGGTCCCTTCAAGCTGATTGCTCGAGATACAGACTGGAGAGAGATGCTGCCGTGGAAAGGTTGTCGGCCTCCGATGCCCGGATGAGGGAGTTTGAGGAGAACGAAGGAATGATGGATGACATGCTCCAGGACATGTATTTCCGGACTTGGAAGCAGGGTAACCTCTCTTGGATGGATGATTATCCCAGAGTCATGGCCAAGACATATCTTCGGGCTTTGGAGGAGGCTAAGGCTGATGCAGATAAAGAGGGTGGAACGGTCTTCAGTATGGATGTGGTCACGGCCCAGTTCACCAAGGAGGAGAAAGTGGCGGTAAAAGAGGGTATGCGGCTGCTTGCTGCTGAAGAGGCGGGTGTGCAGGTAGAAGATGACGACCAGGATGGTCAAGAAGCTAGTACTGGTAAGTCTTCCTTTCTAGTCTTTCTGTTAACTTGGTTACTTATCACTAATGAATCCTTTTTATGACCGGACAGGCGGGCAAAAGAACAAGGACAAGACTTCGACGCAACCAGCTCCATGACTGAACCTGAGAAATTCTTTTTGTAGGCTTGGCATTGTTGTATCTGTTAGTCTTAAGACAGTAGAGTAACTTCCAAGTTGTAATTCTTGCTACTTGTAATAACATTATTCTTGACGTGTAATTTTTTAGCTCAAGTTGATTTTGTCATTTCTTGAATATTTGTTGCTATTTCGACATATCGTATGAGAAATGTAGCTATGTGTATTCTTGTAATTAAATTGTGTTTGATGTCAGATTCTGGTTTTAAATCATAATCTCATGACTTGCAATGTTAGCGTGTGGTGTGGAAAAATCAAATTATAGTCATACATTTGTACATAAAGGAAGAAAATACCGCCTTTCATGTTCTGTTTGTAAATGGAAGTTTCGAATATCTTGTATGACCAAGCATGGAGAGCAGTTGACTGCCCCGCCATCTGATTGTGAATCTCTGCATCCATTGGCGGGTATCTCTTACCCTGCATCCTGTACTTTATGGTTTGTTATAGAGGATAGGAGGAAAGTTTTTTAAGTAAAACTGAAATATGTGGAATAGTAAAACTTCCAGTCACGGAAGGCCTTCGATGTGCTTAAGTTCGTGGCAAACGGGTTTTGTAGTCACTTTCCCTAGCTGTGGGTCTTGGAGACATTTGTCACCCATCTTACGCCTCCGCGGGGAGTTAATTCTTTTTTACCACAGCCGCACTTAAGACACACCGGAGCCGAGATCGCGCACAGTAACTACCCGGGCCATTATGGCCCGTACTCATGGGTATTATTCGACTTACTGTGGCCGGCTAGCGTGGGTGCCGATCGTCAACTGTGAACTGCCCCTGGCTGGCCACACCTTATGTTGGGGCTTATAATCGGTTCACAGTCGCCGGCGAGCCTAACGCCGTAATGAGCTGCCTCGGCTATAGTCGGCCTTCTCGGTGGCTTATAATCGGCTCATTACAGTTGGCTTTAAGGGCCGTCGCGAGCAATGAGTTAACCCGCAGCAGAGGGATGCTGGAGCAAAAGTGTCTCATTGGCGAGGGCATAGATTCGCATAGTACCTGTTGGGGCTTGTCCACGTGAAGTTGCATTGTGGAGTGCTTTGAATAGAAATGCTATATGCTCAGGATTTTGTTCAACAGAAAAGGATAAAGTTAACAAGCAGCCAAGATACAAAGGAACAAGTTAAAAAAGAGACAAGGCTTTTTTAAAGTGGTTCGGCACGAAAAAATGCCTACGTCCACTGATTCTCTTCGTTAATTTACTTCATATGGGCAATACAAGTTAAGAAAAGTATCGACGGAGGTGTTGGATGTTCCATGCCCTCTGGAACACCTCTCCGTCCACTGTTGACAAAATATAGGATCCGTTGTGGAGATCTTTATGAATTACATATGGTCCATCCCAGATTGGGTCTAGTGCTCCGGGGCGAGGGAAGATTCGCTTGAGGACAAGATCCCCTTCTCGTAAGGCACGATGCTTGACTTTGGAGTTGTATTGTGCTGCCACCTTTTGCTTGTGGGCTGCTGTTTTTAGGACTGCATCATTCCTTCTCTCCTCGACTAGATCCAAAGACATGTTGAGGAGCTCTTCGTTTTCTTCTGGGTTATAGTGGATCCTACGGTGGGAAGGCACAATGGTTTCAACTGGGAGCATAGCCTCCGATCCGTATGCCAAAGAGAAAGGAGTGTGCCCTGTTGATGTTCTGAAAGATGTGCGGTAGGCCCATAGTGCCGTAGGGAGTTCATCCACCCAAGCGCCCTTTGACTTTTCGAGCTTCTTTTTGATCAGAGTTTTCAGAATTTTGTTGACTGCTTCGACTTGTCCGTTTGCTTGGGGATATGCTACGGATGAGAAGCTTTTGTGAATTCCGTGTTCTTGGCACCAGTTGGCGAATTCCTCGCTGTCAAACTGAAGTCCGTTGTCTGATATGATTTTTAGTGGGACTCCGTACCTGCACAGAACATTTTTGATTAAGAAGTTGATAACTTTCGCTGAAGATACTTTATTTAGAGGTTCTGCTTCCACCCATTTGGTGAAATAGTCGACTGCTACTATAGCATATTTGGCGCCGCCTCGACCCATTGGCAGTTCACCGATTAAGTCAATTCCCCATACTGCAAAGGGCCAAGGGCTGGTCATCTGGGTAATCTCGGTTGTTGGTAGCCGAGGGACCTTAGCAAACTTTTGGCATCTGTCACACTTCTTGACGAAATCTAAGGCGTCCTTGCTTAAGGTGGGCCAGAAATATCCGTATCGGAGTATCTTTTTTGCTAACGTTTGCCCTCCGGTGTGATCTCCGCAGCTTCCTTGATGAATGTTGGATAAGATTTCCTTGGCTTCCCTTCCGGCGACACACCTTAATAATGGGTTAGAGAACCCGCGCCGATAGAGGATGTCTCCTTGCATGGTGTAGCGGGACGCTTTCCTCAAGATTTTCTTGACTTCGTTACGCCTGTCGGGTAGTGTGCCATTTTGTAGGTAGTCTCGGATGGGAGTCATCCAAGTTGCTTCTTCGGTTGCAGCTATCAGATTCACTTGCTCAAAACTTGGGATCATTTGCTTTGAGACAGTTACTGCTCCGAAGATGGCCTCGTCTCCCATACTTGCTTGCTTTGCCAATTCGTCGGCCTCTTGGTTCTCTTCCCGAGGGATGTGTTTGACTAAGTAGTGGTCTAATCGGCTGAGAAGTAACTTGGTCTTCTTTAGATATGCTATGAGTCGTTCTTCTCTAGCTTGGAATTCCCCTAGTATTTGATTAACAATAAGCTGAGAATCGCTGTGAAGACACAAAGAATTGGCTCCGATCTCGATAGCAATTTCTAATCCGGCTATTACTGCTTCGTATTCTGCATCGTTGTTGGTGGCAGTGAATTCCAACCTTATAGCATAGTGCAGTTTATTTCCCCTGGGAGTGATGATTACCACACCTGCCCCCGAGCCTTGTTCGTTAGATGCACCGTCCACAAAGAGATTCCACTTGATATCTTCTGTTATTTCCAGTTGCTCCTTATCCTCGTTGGTAGTGAATTCTGCAATGAAATCAGCCATGGCTTGTCCCTTGATGGCGGTGCGAGGGTGATAGGTGATATCATATTGACTCAGCTCAATACACCATTTAAGTAGTCGCCCGGAAGTGTCGGGACGATGGAGTACCTGCCTTAGTGGTTGATCGGTTAGAACCTTGATGGAATGGGATTGGAAGTAATGACGCAGCTTTCGTGAAGTGATTAGTAAGCAGTATGCTAACTTTTCAAGCTTAGGATATCTGACTTCTGCCCCAGTAAACCTTTTACTGACGAAGTAAACTGGTCGTTGCGTGCGGTTATCTTCCCTTACCAAGGCAGCGCTTAGAGCGTGAGATGACACAGCAAGGTATAGGTATAATTCTTCGCCTTCGCTTGGGGTCGAGAGTACCGGTGGTTTCTGGAGGTGTTCGATTAGGTTAAGGAAAGCGGTCAAGCATTCGTCCGTCCATTCGAACTTTCCTTTATCTTTCTTTAGAGCTTCGAAAAAGGGGACGCACTTGTCCGTTGCTTTGGAGATGAATCGGCCTAGGGCAGCCACTTTTCCATTTAGGCTTTGCATTTCCTTTCGGGTGGAAGGTATCTTGATGTCTCTTAATGCTCGGACTTGTTCAGGGTTTGCTTCTATCCCTCGGGCATGGACGATGAATCCTAAGAATTTTCCTGATGACACTCCGAAGGAGCACTTCAGTGGATTCAACTTCATTCCATACTGTCGAAGTACCTGGAACATTTCGCCCAGGTGGCTTACGTGATCTTTGGCTTCCCGTGATTTTACCAGCATGTCGTCTACGTATACTTCCATTGTTCGTCCTATTAGCCCTGCGAACATCTTGTTGACGAGGCGCTGGTAGGTGGCTCCTGCATTTTTAAGTCCGAAGGGCATCACTTTGTAGCAGTACAAACCCCGGTCGGTGATGAAACTAGTGTGATCTTGGTCGGGAGCATGCATAGGAATTTGGTTATATCCCGAGTATGCATCCATAAAAGACAGGAGTTCGTGCCCGGCTGTGCTGTCTACAAGTTGGTCGATTCTGGGAAGCGGAAAGCAATCCTTTGGGCAGGCGTCATTTAGGTTGGAGAAGTCAATGCAGGTCCGCCACTTCCCATTAGCCTTCTTTACTAGTACCGGGT
This sequence comes from Allium fistulosum, assembly GCA_030737815.1. Taxonomy (NCBI): domain Eukaryota; kingdom Viridiplantae; phylum Streptophyta; class Magnoliopsida; order Asparagales; family Amaryllidaceae; genus Allium; species Allium fistulosum. The sequence continues at coordinate 533,194,330 of CM060901.1, read as the reverse complement.
TGGCGATCCATTCTGGGTAAATAGCTTCTCGTATGAAGTCATTGGCGAGTAGATTCTTTACTTCTTCATCGAGGGCTGCTGATCGCTCTGCCCCCATACTTCTCTTTTTTTGTTTTACGGGTGCCTTGGTAGGATCAATTTTTAATACGTGGCACGCTATGTTGGGGGAGATTCCGGTCATGTCAGCGTGTGACCAAGCGAATACATCCAAGTTGTGGCGGAGAAAATCAACGAGTTGTTCCTTCAATTCAGTTTTCAGCTGCGACCCAATTTTCAGTAGCCTACTTGAGTCGTGCTCGTCTACAGATATAAACTCCATAGCCTCTGCAGGCTCGGCGGTGGCCTCCTCCTCTTTGTCCCTAGGGTCTAATTCATTGAAAGGGTCGCTGGTGTATCGAAGAGGAGGGGCTTTCTTTAGTTGCTATGCTTCAAGGCTTTTTGTGCAGAGGGCAATCTCTACACCTTTCCCTTTATCTCTCCTGTGGTTGTTGCGAAGTTCGGTTACATAGCAGTCTCGTGCAATATCCTGGTCTCCTTCCACTTCCCCTACCCCATTGTCTGTTGGAAATTTCATTTTCAGGCACCACGGGGCTAGGACAATCTGGAAGTCAGATAGGGCTGGTCTTCCTAGGAAGGCGTTGTAGGCCGAATGGTTTTCTATCAGCACAAACGTCTGTTTCCTTACAACGGAGCGGGGATGGCTTCCAATTTCAACGAAGAGGTCCAGCTGCCCGATGGGCATTTTCGCATCTCCAGTGAAACCGTGTAGCGGTTTATCGCAGGGAGATACGTCCTTCATTGACAACCTCATTTTGTCGAATGCGTGTTTGAACAGGATATTTACAGAGCTTCCAGTGTCTACCAGGATTCGGTAAACTTCGGCGGGACCGAGTCGGGCAGAGATAACCATGGGATCCATGTGAGGGTACTGTCTTCCTTCTAGGTCGCGTTTACTGAATGTGATGTCATCACTTTCTTTCCGCTTTGGGTGGCGCTCTTCTATAACCGTATTGACGCAGTCTCTATTGTCTCTGAGCGACTTCCCATATCTTTCCATCTCTTTCCAGCTTCTGTCTGCGATGTGTGGACCTCCTGAGATGGTATGGACCACTATCTTCTCTTGACTAGAGCTGCTAGCGTTGCGGTCGCCTCTGCCGGTCCCTGGTGAGGGTAGCCTTGGGTTTTCATTGGCAGGAGCTGGAGTCCTGTCTTGACTTTTTACATAGCGCTCCAGTTTCTTTCTTCTGATGTGTTCCTCAATCAGATCCCGGAGATGATGGCATTCGTTGGTATCATGTCCGTGGGATTCGTGGAAGCGGCAGAATTTTCCAGATTTCTGTGCGCTATCTGATTCCTTCTTGTATGGTGGGCGTTTGTATCTAACTTCGCCTTGGGTGGCAAGGAAGATGTTTTCGACGGTCTCGTTCAAAGGGGTGTAAGAGTCGAATCTTGGTCCTGGCCGATATAGGCGTTTCTCTACTTTCTTGCCCCCAGCATTGTCTCTGGAATCATTTCTTCGAACGTCCCTTGCCACAGCAGGGGCGTTGCCATGGGTCGTCTTACTTTGCTGTCCTGACTGCCCCTCAATGGCGGCATCCTCAAGCCTCATGTATTTCCCGGCTTCATGGAAGAAATCGGGTAAAGTAGCTGGTTTTTCTTTTGTCAATCTCCTAGCAAATTTAGTGTCCGGATGCACCCCACTGCAGAGGGCCATTAGGATAAGCTTCTCATCGGCATCTTGAACTGCGGCTGCTGCGGCGTTGAATCTGGTTAGGTATTGCTGCAGCTTTTCTCCAGGTTTCTGTTTGACGCTGGATAAGGAATAAGCGTCCTTAGGTTGCTCCACATGAATGCGGAACTGACTGATGAATTTTTCTTTCAACATTTCCCACGAGCTGATGGATCCTTGGGGTAGATGACAGAACCAGGAGGTAGCAAGATCTGCTAAGAAGAGCGGGAAGCATTTGCACAGCACTCCCTCTGTTGCTCCACTCATGAGCATATGCTGCGTGTACCTCTGTAAGTGTACAACGGGATCGGAGGTTCCTTTGTAAGGTTCCATTGTTGGCATCTTCCATTCTCGGGGGGTGATAGCAATTTCGATATTGCGGGCGAAAGGGCTGGTTACCCTAGCGCCTATCCCTCGATCTCTTTGCTCCCGTTGGACACACTCTCTGAATAAGCGTGCCATCCTTTCATCAGAATTTGGAGCGGACAGAAATGAGTTTGGTTCCGTTCTGTGGGGTTGATTCCGACCAGACAACCTGTAGGGATGGTATCGTCTATCATTCCTCATATTTTCCAGTGGCTGCCTTTGATCTTCTGGGAGCATGCTTGGATCAGCTACAGTTGGCCCTTGCCTTGATCTTCCCCTGTTGGGTTCTGATCTAAGCACTTCCTCGGGTCCAACTTCGGGCTGAACTCTAGCTCGGCCCCGTTCACTGGTGTTTCTGTGGTTAGGCAGCATGACAGGCTCAGCTGCAGTTGACCTCCGCCCGGTACCTTCCCCGTTGGGTTCGGCACCAAACGTTTCCTCAGGCCTAACTTCGGGCTGAGCTCGGTCTCGGCTCCTACCACGGCTACTCCTGCCGTTAGCTCCTTCGAAGAAGGAAGATCTTTGCTGTCTCTGAGATCCTCCAGATTGGGACTCGCCCCATGATTCAGTGTTGCGGTTGGATTCTTCAGCGTCCCTCAAGCGTGACATGAGATGGTCCACCAAGGCTTCCTGCTGGGACGTGAAGCGGTTAGTCACTTCAACAACAACTCTGTCCAAATCTGCCCTAGTAATTGCTGCAGGCTGTTCTGTGGCAGGAGTGGTGGGGTTAGCCTGTCCTCCATTTGTTACCGTTGCTGGAGGAGGAGGATTTACTTGATTTGCGATAGCTGGATCAGGAAGGCTACTGGATGCGATGTTTTTTCCTTTGTTAACATCTTTTCTCTGTTTGGGAGGCATGTTTTCCAAGTGGCGGATGATGCTGTTAGGAAAACTTTCTAAGCGGATGAAGCTGGAGCTTCGAGCTTCAAGCTCTCAGTGAAAGCACCAAAAATGTTTGCACAAAAAATGGACAAACACCTCAAAGTTGTATGATTTAGTAGATCTTATGTTATTCTTAGTGATTTGGGTGATTCATGCAAATATATGAAAAGCAGGGGCTAAACTGTAAAAAGACACGCAGATTTATAGTGGTTCAGCCAGAATGTGCCTACGTCCACTTTATATGTTATTTCTCTTCTCTTGTTTTGACTACAAGTACAAAGCTTTGATACAAGTAAAAGAAAGTTGTTTGAAAGTTCTCTCCGTGCTTGAGCTCTCAAACTTCTCCCCCATTGTTGTACCCCTGCCTCTCTATTTATAGAGTGAGGTTGGGGGCAGGGGTCTTGGATGTATACAGCTGCTGGTGGGCCTGGGCTGAAGTGATCTGGCCTGGCAGTCTGGTTCGGTATTCTCTTGGTTCGGTGAAGTATGGAGTTGGTCCGGTTGGGCTTCATCCGGTGAAGTGTGGAGCTGGTCCGGTTGGGCTTCGTCCGGTGAAGTGTGGAATGGTGAGGTTGGACCGGTGGCAGTTGCCGGATGAAGGTCTACCGAATGGACTTGAGGGAGGATTGCCGAATGTACTCGAGGGAGGGCTGCCGAATGGGTCATTCCGAATGGACTTGAGGGAGAGCTGCCGAATGAATCACGTCTCTGGGTCTCGAGGTCTTCCGGGTAAGAATTCACCCAACAGCTATAATCTCTGATATGTATTCTTTTGACTCGCCTGTATATTGTGGTTTGCTTTACCACTTGACATGTATCATTTTGTAAACTCTGTAATGTATTTGTATATGTGTAAATGTATGTGATGATCTACTGTTCTGTGATGTGTATTTCATTTGAGTTGTTATATTTTATTCTGATAGATCCTTCAGTCACCTATGGCTTTGTATTAAGTATTTATTTGACATCTCGATCCATTAAGTAAGAAGTGGAAATTGTCGGCGTATTCAATAGATAGTTAAAACAAGGTTATAGATGGTCGCTCCTATCCAACTCTATTCTCCGTATTAGCAGACGGTGTTACTTAGTAATACTCTTTGCTAATGTGGGTCTTGGAGTGGGGCGTCACAACTTGGTATCAAAGCTGAGTTCAGAACAAAATATGATAAACATAGAACAGAGACACATATTATGGTACATCAAAGGGTAGTACGAATGTTACGAATCTTTGAATCATCGTGCCTTATTTATTTCCGTGCCTTGGGGTAGATAGAATTTTGGGAATACATCTAGGAATGCATTTTATTCCATAGTATTCCATATTTGAATTAATGATATCTACCTTGTGAATAATCTTTTTCTTATCTTAACTTTCAGCTAATGGCCGGAAGAGGCAGAGGACGACGCTCGGATGCTGGGCAATCCAGCGGTTCGCATCCGGACGGCATTTATATGTATGCCGATAAGTTTTTGGAGTTATTTAGGAGCACTCAGCCTCCAGCTCCTATTTGTGCATCTCCTCCATGCAAGTCTGCCTTTGCACGCCTGTGCGGTGATTTTTCTCAGCTTAGTGGAAAGCCATTCAAAGGCTCCGAGTCCATTCTTGAGGTCCAAGCTTGGATTCGTACATGTGAGCGTATCTTTTCTCGCATGGATCTTTCTGACCACGATCGAGTTCTTGTAACTTCTAGCTTATTGCAAGAGCGTGCCCTTGATTGGTACAAGTTTCTTATAGCCGAACTTGATGAGTCTGTTCTTTCTTGGACTCAGTTTCGGGAACGATTCGAACTCAAATTCGTTCCTGAATCTGAGAAAGTTTTATTAGCCCGTCGCTTCCTTGAGTTGAAGCAAGGGAAGTCCTCCATTTTTTAATGTGTTGCATCATTCGAGGCCTTATCTAAGTATGGTCTTGAATTCATTAGCACTTCTTATAAGAAGAATATGAAGTTTGTCTCTGGTCTTAAGAAATATCTTAAGAAGTCTTTAATGCTCCAGCTTAAGCTTTCTTTTGAGGATTTGGTTGATTCGGCACTTCATCTCGAGGCCATCGAGAAGGAGTGTCATAGTTGTGATGATGTTGAGGTTCGCAAGAACCCCAATAAGAAGAAGTTTCCATTTCATAAGCAGGGATTTCTCCCTTCCAAGAAGGAAAAGCCTGTTGAATCTGGTTCTAACTCTCAATACTACATTGGATTTTGATGAGTGGTCGTTGATAGAAATATGGTAGAAATAGAAATGGTCATGGAATTTTTACCAACAAGAAGTTTTTATAACTCTTGTTTAAATTTCTAAAGAAAGTTACTAATTATACTGTCTCAAGTTATAATATATTATTAATATCATCACTCTTCACTTTTTCAATCACTATTTATCTTTTCGATAATTAGTAGGGAGTCAGATTAGTTAATGTAGTCATTTAAAATCAAATCCAAAGATAATTATAAAATTAAGTTTTCTAAAATAACTAATCTGAAACAAGGTCAAATAAAACGATTTTCTGGAAAGGGTTTTATAAAAGAAAAATGCCTGCTATTTCAAAATTATTTGAAATGAAAAATATGCAGATATTTTCTTTGAAAATGATGCAACTACTGAATATCTCAATATAAATCATGTTCCACTAGTAATTTTTCTATCAATTAGATTACCATTGTAATCTACATCCGAATTTTCCTTTGACTCAAGATTATCATTAATTGGATGTTATAGACCAGATTGTGGAGTTGGAATCCTTTTTACAACTTTTACATGAAATTCTTTTGGATTTTAATTGAAGCTGTGCCAATAAATAAATAGTGAACACAGTGTCTGATCTAGAAGCAACAAGATAAGCAAATATATTCACGTGTATCATGAATAATCATCAATCAACAAAACACCATCATTAATCCAAACAAATCTATATGAAGTAGTTCAAAGACTCTAGAGGTACATGTGGTGTTCTTGGAATAAAAAGATAATTGGCCAACAATTTTCATAAGTCAGAATCAAAATCAACATTTATCACTTTATCACATAACTGGCTGAATTAAATCAGATTATGGTTCAGATTATCACATTTAATATATCGTTCAAGATAGATGTACCGTTACCTATTTTACCTTTACGATAATTTTTCGTTGTTACCCATTGTGATTATGCCACCTTTGTACTAGGCTAAGGAACTTTGATTTGTCGCCCGTTGTGTGCCTGGAATAGCCAGAATCTAGGTAACACTGTTGTTGTTCCTTAGCCCGCCACCATACCTACACGAGAAAAGATTTTTGTGACCTATTTGTTTTTATATGTCCATGGTTGTTAGTGGCGAAATATTTTAAAAAATATGTTTGTGTAGACCCAAAACTATTTATATATGTTTCTTTTGGCACCCAGATTTGTTTGACTTTGAGAGATTTTATATTCGTGCCTTTTGGAACCCAAATTGGAATGGTTTTCTCGTGTTTGGGCCTCACACTTTTCCCCTTAACAGTGTTATTAGTTATTTGTTCATATTTTAACACTTTTGCAAATCCAAATGCATTCCTTTTATTCTCGAAGAGTTGATTTTCTAAGAATATATTAAATGATTTATCTCTAGTAAAAAAATTCCGAGTAACCAACTCAAGTTTATTAACTTTGGATTTTAAAAGTTTATTTTCATTTATTAGCCTCGAACAACAACTAATGGTACTATCTCTCTTTTCAAAGCTATTCATTTTTAATCGCATATTTTCATTTTGAATCCCTCTAATTTTATTCTCAATTTCAAGTATCTCAGTTTTAAAGAGTTGGAAATTTTTAAATTCAATTTTTTCAAAATCCTAGATTTTTTCAATTTCCTTTTCAAACTCGTGATTTAATCGAATAATTTTAGATTTGCTCAAAATTACGTTTTCTTTTTCAAGGGTTTTGAAATTCTCATTGATCTCGTTTAATTTCTTTTCAAAAATCGTACATTGCGAAATTTCTGACTTCTTAAAGCAATCCAACTCTTTTTGCAAAATATTATTTTTACAAATCAACTTAGTTTTGTTTTTCTCTCGAATTAAAATTTTGTTTTCTAACTTTTGAAAGTTTTCATGAAGATGGGCAAATTCTTTTTCATGATTCAAACACCTCTTGCAATTGAAATTTTTATTTTTCTTAATATTTTCAAGCTCATTTTCCAAATCATTATTTTTCTGGTGAAGTTTAGCTTGTTCCCTTTCCAACTTATTATTTTTCAACCCAAGAGCTTTATTATTTTCAATTAAATTTTTGGCATAAGAGAACTAAATCATTGATTTGAAAATCACTTATCTCATCGGCTATTGAATCTTCATTACTGCTGCATTTTGCCAATCCTATCAAGCATGTTTCTAAGTCGATTATGGGGGATCTCTCACGGTTGTTGACTTTTGCACCATATATTGCATCAAAAGTATTCCAGATTTCCTATGCATTTTCACAATGAGAAATAAAGTTAAAATTATCTTGATTAATATGAGAATATAGTATATGCATAGCGAGAGCATTAATCGAAGTAATTTTCTCGTCTATTATATCACACCCATTTTCAATAATATCCCAACATTTTCTCGTCTATCCTCAGCAAAAGCATTATTAAAAGAAGCCATTTTAAAAATTCAAATTTGTAAAACAAAAATTGGTCTTTGAAAAATCAAATTTTTAAAACAAAAATGGCTTTTGTTCCTAGCTCTGGTACTACTTGTAGGATCGATTTCACCCTAGAAGAGGGGTGAATAGGGTGATACTATCAATTATAAAAATTATTGTGGAAGTTTATATAAAATAATTGCAACACAGATATAGCAGAGTAATCGCAGCACAAATAATAGCAGAATAATAAAAATGCAGAAATATAACAACACAGATTTACCCAACTTCGGCAAAACCCTGCCTATGTGCTACCCCCAAGATTTCTACTTGAAATTAAGTAGTCGGATGCTTACACGCGTAAACTCGCCACACCCGCTATCGACTAACCTAACTCTACGCTCAAAACCCTACCACAACTCAGCCACTGAGTTGCGAATTCTCGAACTACACCACCGTAGTTCGTCCCCTAGTCACACGACTAGAAATTACAAAAGTTTAAAAACAAAATACAAATTAAAACAATAAAAACACAATAAAACCCTAATTAAAAATAGAAGCCCAAAGACAATTAAAAGCCGGCCCGAAATAACAAATGATAAAACAATTATTCTCCCTTTTTCTTTTATTCCTTCGACCCGCTTTCTTGCTTGGTGAAAATGGTAGCAATCAATCGTCTTCGTGAAATTAGTGTTCTGGAAATTGAGGCGCCGCTTCAATTGATCGTTCGAATATATAATCTTGCATTGCTTGCTTTGTCGAATGATCGTCTCTTCAATTTTGCATATTGCTACTTCAATTTCGTCGAGTTCGATATGACTTTAGTATGTAATTTCCTTTTTGCCTTTCTGTTTGATTTGCTTGAACTCGATTGATTTAGGCCGATGATGTTAATCGTTTATATAGGATTCGAATTCCTATTTCTTCGTTCGTATACATCTGGTTTGAATTCGTCCATTAATATGCTTGGCCGTTCGATTTAACTTGATTGTTGATGATTTTTTTAGACTTGTTTAATTCGTATATTTTACGATAGCTTGCTCATCACGGCTTCGAATTGCTTTGGGAATTGACTTCGCCATTTGAAATTTGTGATATTTGACTGGTTCGAATCCTTGGCCACCATGGTTTTGATTTTTTCAATTTTTATGCTCGGCCATTTGAATTTTTTTCTGCGACTTGTTGGCATTTGACTTTGATAAGTGCTTGACTCTCTGACTTTTTCATTCACGGCTTCATTTGTGTTATTCTGTCACATTCTTTGGTTGCACTGTCCACATGAGTTCATATGCATTTAGAACTTCTCTGATTGTCTATACTATTGCATAGATATTGTGAAGTTTTGTGTACTTGTAGTCTGTTGCTTGACCATATGCATTTTGATGTTGAACTTCATCTTGAGGCTGCACTACTGTTGTCACTGCATACTTTGTTTGCATATTGTCTGGTTGCCTCAAGTACATATGTATATATGATATTGTGTTCCTTTTGTTTCACTGGTGACATTGATATTCGAGTCTGCTCTGTTTCTTGAACTTGTGAGCAGAATGAACTGCTAGCTTGCATTTTGAACTGGTTCATGATATCTTTGTTGCCAGACTTGTTTATGTGCATACTGTTACATTCCTGAAATGTTGGTTGAGCTTCTTGTCATTGTTCGATCGAGTCTGCACTGTGTCTTGATTGCATTGAGCTCTGGTTTGTGTTTGAAACTTGAACTCTGTAGCTTGTATTCATTATGTAGTCTAGTTATTCTCTGTTGCATTTTGATTGCTTGCATTCTGGTTGCATATGAATATGAATACTTGTGTGTTCATGTATTCTGCACTGTGCATCTTGAATCATGTTGTATCCGAAACTCTGAACTGTTACACATATATACACTTGACCACTTCAACAGTTTGGATTTATAATTTCTTTCCTCCTTGACTTGATTTGAAACTTGTAAAACCTGATGTGTTGATGATGCATTGAGTACATGTTTTACTGCTTTACTTGATTTAGCTGATCTGGTGCATTTTGTTTTCTATGGTAAACATTTTGGTCTCTCTACATATATACATACATGCATTTATGTATATATGTGTGTGTTCACCTCAGTTGCATTCCATTGTTTTGGAATACTGATCATGGCCTTCACTTAAGCTTGCATTGTGGTCTGGTTCCTCTTGGAGTCTGAGTTGTTGTATCATGTGCTTTGAATCATTTGTGTTCAAAACTGTTTTGGTACTGTTTCAGTTTTGTCTGGTTCACTTTGAACTTCATGTTGATTTTTGAAATCACATCTGAGTTGAATCCAGCTTTAGCTCGGGTTTGACCTTGTGCTCGTATTGTGACTTTATTTGTATTTCACTTGAGTTTAACCTGGCTTTTAATTGAGTTTGACCTTGTGCTCACCTGTCCCTGCAGTTTTATCAAGTGTATATCGGTGTGCACGGCCTTATGGCATGTACAGTGATACACTGTGCATGTCACAAGCTGTTCGTGTTTGATGAATTCAAAATTAAATAATGACAAACAACCCAAATAACCGAGGCATATAATTTTTCAAACCACATTTTATTTTACACTGCAAAAAATATTTCTTTTTCAATTTTACTGCGTCAGTGTGTGTTTTACAGATAACTCAGATGCTGGATTCAATCTGGAATAGAGTTGAAGATTAAATACGAGTGAATGAGTGAAATGTAGTGAGGTGCAAATGTAAATGGAAAATTGTGATGTAATCAAAATTGTATTGTAATCAAAGATTGTATATATATATAGAGAGCTCAAATTTGTACTATTCAAAATTGTAATAAAATATTTGTTTGAATAAAATATGTGTTTGAATTTAAATTCTATGTTATTTATTTTATTCAGCAAATATTTTTTTAATTCTGTGAAAATAAAATAGTACATTAACAAATACATTTAAATAAATATATATATGCTTATTATCATCAAACAAAAATCATATACTAGCATATTCAACAAAGGTCAACTTTTTCATTATCAAAATTTTCTTGAATGAAGCTAACTTCCAACGTTTGATCATGCGATTCATTAGATTGATTTTCAAGATTGAAGATGTTAAGATCCAAAGTCATGTTTCTAAAAGAAATTTTCATAGAACCATTTTGACAATTGATTAAAGCATTTGAAGTAGCCAAGAAAGGTCTGCATAAAATCAATGGAATTTGACTTATTGGATTATTCACGGGTTGAGTCCGCAAAATGATGAAATCGATGGGGAATATGAATTGACCGATTTGATGAGTACGTCCTCGATTTCTCCGATGGCTTTCTTTATTGAACGATCGGGAAATTGAAGAGTTACTTTCATTGGTTTTAGTTCACCCAATCCAAGTTGTTGGTAAACTGAATAAGGAATCAAATTGACACTCGCACCTAAATCGAGTAAGCATTTGTTAATCATTTTGTCTCCTATCGTGCATGAGATCGTCGAACATCCAAGATCTTTGTATTTGATGGGAATCGATTGGGATAAGACTTCGCTAAGTCCGGCGATTAAGAAAACTTTCTTGGGTACATGAGTGTGTCGCTTTTGAGTACACAAGTCCTTGAGAAACTTAGCGTATGTTGGGACTTGTTGAACGGTATCAAGAAGTGGGATGTTACTTTGACTTGTTTAAAAATTTCCAACATCTTTTCCATTTGGTCAAAATGTTTCTTGGGTCGAAGACGATGTGGAAATGGAACACGATACTCAGTAGGTGGGTCTACTTGAGTAGAAGAAGAATTTGGATTGGAGTTTGTTTCGATGATTGACTCAACATTTTTTTTAGATTCGTTTGTTGTTTTAGAAGTGTCGAGAGGAGTTTCTGTTAAATCGTTTGGATAACGACTTGATTATCGATTTGTTTACCGAAACGCAAAGTCATGATAGCATTCATTTGGGTTACGTTACTATCTTGAACAACATAGGCTTGGTTTGAATTCATGTTTTGATTTCTGGGATTTGAAACTGGCTGACTTGGGAATGTGCCTTTTCATGTTCACTCATAGACGGGGCTAGTTGACTCATTTGTGTTTCAAGTTTAGCAATCGATTGACTCGTATTCTACATGTATGAGGTTAACAAATTTTACGAATTACTGTTTGATTGGAGGCTTTGAGTGGTTTCTTTAGCCAAAGTTTCAAGACTTTTTTCAAGTGAAGACAATCGTTAATCGCCTTGAGGAACAAAAGATTGTTGCGGTTGATTTTGGGATGGAGGCACAAAATTTTGTTGAAAATGATTGGGTTGAAAGGGAGGATTCAAAACATTATTCGAAAATGCTTGAAAATTGGGACAAACCTAATTTGTGTTGGGATTATTTTGGTTCCAAGCAAAGTTCAGATGATTTCTCCAACCCGGATTGTACGTTGGAGAAAACGGGTCATTTTTAACCTTATTGAAAGCATTGAGTTATTCGATCGAATTAGGGCACTAATCGGCTATGTGATTTGGATCGTTGCATTTATAACACATGGGTTGGGAAGCTTGGTTCATTTGGTTGGATGAGGAAACATCGTCGAATTTATTAATCATTACGTCAATTTTAGCTTCCAAAGCCTAAGATGATCCTATCGATTGTGCGCTCGATCATGAGTAAATTGACTTTTCATTAGAATGTTCCCATTGAGACGATTTTTTGGCTAGGTTTCAAGAAATTGCCAACCATCGTCATGATGTTGGGCGAGAAAGTTTTCATGGCACATTGATTCAAGCATGGTCCGTGAGCTATTTTCAAGTCCATCGTATAAGATTTGGCAAAGAGTCCATTTTTCGAAATTATGGTGTGGACATTTTATTAAAAGCTCTTTAAATCTTTCAAAATATTTTTCGAATGGTTCTGTAACGCCCCAACTCTATGCTGACAATAACAAAGAGTATTAAAAGAAATACTGTCTGTTATTACGAAGAATAAGGCTGGATAGGAGCGGCCATCCGTAGTTGGCCTTACACTAGTATTGGTTACCTCGATAGGAGTGGTATATATTTTTCATTTTTCATCTCTTATTTATTTACTCCCATCGACATACCCAATTACCAGTATAAAATGAACTACGATGGTTCATAATAGTTTAGGACAATATATATAATAATAACACAGATACAAAAGAATGCGGAACACAAATAATAAAAGTCTCATATATATATATAACTGATGTCAGTTACAATACATTGACACAATACATATGATACAACTACAACTGTCGACTCTGGAAGTTATATATACAAGTACATTATCGACTAATATACATGAATACATATCAACCCTAAAGAGACACACTGACTACTACAACAAGACGAAGACCACTTCAAAAGATGTGAAAAGTCTTCATAGCTCAAACAGCAACTCAAAGCAGGAAATCTACAACCTGAAATAACTGGGGTCTGACCCGAGTATTAAATTCAAAAGGAAATAATACACGGGTCAGTCTAATTCAAACTCAGTTATTAATGCACAGAAGCAATAATACTCAAATATCAAATAGACAACAGTCACATAAATCGCGTATATCCGACTCTCGATAAGAGAATCGGATAACGACAGATATAACACTAAACAGTGTTAGACAACAAGTCAGCGAATCCAAATCATCAACAAGATAAGTGAAAAGAATATTAATGAAGATAATTTAGAAAACATCAGAATTGCCTAAACGACAATTAACAACAAAATCATCAATTAATCCAAATCAAAATACGATTCAGAATATATTGAATTGGCGACATAAAACAATTTTTAGCAATAGAAAACATCAATTAAAACATCAATTCTGATTGGCTGCAGTACACGCTAACGTGTACTGCCTCGCCAATACGGCATACGAAATACGCAACAGATCAATGAATCAAGAACAAAAGAAATATCAATTAAAATCTGTCAATTCTGTGTGGCTGCAGTACACGCATGCGTGCACTGCCTCGCCACAACAGAATATAAAGTGACCACAACTCCAAATATTAACAGCAAGTCGAAACTGCAAAGCCAAAACAAAATGCAAAGGTCAAGTCAGTGACTCAATGCAACTGCAAAGCAAAAATGCTATCAAGAAAGCAAGGCCAAAGAGTAAAATAATCAGACTGCACTTTTCAACTTAAACCAATAAGAGACCAAACAAACAAGTGCACATGTAACGACCCGATATTTTGGTCCATTCTCATCCGCACATGTCGAACTTGAATGATTCAAAATACCGAATTGTTAATTTAAATTTTGGCAAAACTTAGCATATACAATAAATAAATAATCACAGACACAGAGTAATGTAACAATAATGCAGCGGAAACAAAAGAATAGTAGTTCATGAAGCTACTATATATATAAAACAGAGTTATACAGGATACAACAGAAGTCTCGAATACAATAGTCGAATACAATATCAGAATACATCACTGGAATCAACTGAATATCTGAAAGCTGGATAGATAGCTGGATCTCCAAGCGAAGCTCCAACTCCAAAGGTGAGTCTCGAATACTGTATCACTCAGTCTGACCCGAGCGTAAAGAAAACACAAAACACTCGAGTCAGGATTAACATTCTTATATCAATAAATCTAACTCAAGTGAAATAACGACTGAAATACAAGTGACTCAAAGGATGTTTGGGATAACCATCCTCTAAGGATCCATTAAACTATCTATATATACAGTAGAATACGCTAAGTAGATAATGTCTAATCAGTAAAGTACGATATCAAAATAGCGTTAAGTCATGGCCCATACCACCCTTAACACATTTTTATTCCCAAGAGCATATACAAGACCGTAGTTTCCCCAAAACCGGAAGTCACCAGAGGGCAATCCATATACTAAAGGTACAAACCAAAATCGTAGTGGTCGCGAATAGGATAATCAGTATGACAAGGTACATGAGGCAATACCAACTAGGATACTAGTATTTGCCTGATCCGGACTGATGTTGGGCATAGCAGCTACTACCCCAACACCGCGAAACAACACTCCCAAATCAAGGGGTGCACCCAAATCGAATCACAAAAGTAATAGATATGGTATCGAAGAAGTGTGTCCGCTAGAGATGGCGATCCTCAATGGCCCGGCGCGGCTCCTGTTTTAGTCATGTCAGGGGTCATCCAAAATCGTTCTCTTTCTTCAGTCAACGCGTTCATCAAAACCATCCACTTCGTTCTAGATCAACACTCCGTGTATATTAGTTATTAAAGTGGTTTCGGTATCGACAGAGAGTATGTCCATATCCGATCCCAGTCTCTTTAATAACTACGTATTATTCCACCGATGGTCATTTAATAAGTTTTCAAAATAGTTATATTTCAAAACCGACATATCAATACGATATCACTTTCACTTCAAATAAATCCATTTTTAAAATCATATCACTTTCCAAAGTTATATTGCTTTCGAAATCATAAGTCCTTTAAAATCATAACACTTTAGAAATCAAAACTTGAAATTCATAACACTTTGAAATCCTAGCACTTTCCTCTTAAACAGTTTAGATATTCACAAATCAATTTACATAAACTCGAATTCCAAAATTAAAATTTAATTAAATCTCAAATCATCAATTTCAATTCAATTTAGTTTCTCAATAAACCCTTTCAAATTATCGATTTCAAATGCCCATTGAACCATAAATAAACCATTTCAATTTCAATATATTTCAAAGTTTAAATATTCGACATTCAAAACTAAATTCGATAATTCAATTTATGTCCCAATTTAATTTCATTACATTTAGTTTCAGAAATATTTCTTTAATCATTTCAATACATCAAAATACAACTTCAATTTACAAATTTATATAGACAAAATATCCCATTTAAATTTATATAAGTTTTGAAATATTCATTTAAGCCACTTCTTAATTAATTCAAGTTATAAAACATATCTTAAAATTTCAAATTTAATAGATTTCAAATCAACTTATTTAATTATAATTCTTAAATAATTAAGAATTCCAAATCAATTCAAATTTATCTTTCAACCTGAAACATTATAAATTCTATATTTAAAAATATAATTTTTACATAAATACTTAAACATATTTCATATTGATTCAAATCAACTTTATTAAATCAACTTTAATAAATCTTTAAAATCATTGCTTATTAAAACCATATATTTCTTTCAAAACCGTAGAAATGTTTTTCAAAACATTTATATATAGACCAACGGTGTCTGTATATAATTTTCTATCCTATGGTCAAGTGATACAGATATTTATCATTTCAATCCGCAATTTAAAATATATTCGGGTATATATCTTTTCAACCCGAAATCCCAAATTCAATTTAATTTGAAAATCGCTTGGGTTTATCATTTCAACCCATAACGATTTTCTCCTATTCTAAAGTCCGTTCGGGTACGTATCATTTCAACCCATAGTGATTCTATACTAACAGGGAACTTGCAGAGTGATAATAGATATGATAATAATATAACAACAGTAACAGGCATATATCATCAGTATAAATAACAGATAAGGGTGTCAGATGTCATAGGTGAACAGATACAGATGATGACATATATATATATATATCAATATAAATAACAGATAATGATGTCAGGTGTCACAGGTGAACAGATACAAATGATGGCATAGATATAGCAATATAAATAACTAACAGCAGCATATTTCACTTGCCGTTTCAATTGAAATCAAATTTAATAAATAAAAGAACGTCAATCGTGAGTGATTGCTCACCTTTCGAGGCTAGAGATGCACGAGAAGATGACACGAATACGCACACTGATACGGACATAGAGATTTAGTTACGAATCCAAGCAAAACAAATCGGCACGAATTCAACGATCAAAGCTGATAACAGAAATCGATGAAATCAAATAAAAACATTCAACATAGCAACAAATAAAACATGTCCTGCATCAAAGTTTAACAATATAATTCTATGTGCTACCGAGATCGAAATGGTCTGAAATTTAGTATGAATAAAGATCAAAACTTGTATTTTAAACTGCAAAAGATTCACTTGTTTTGGACAAGAGACGAGAAAAGTTACGATGTCACGAACATAGACTCGGGCCATGTTTGCAGCAGTGTAAAATAATTTCTAAGTACAAAAGAACGGCTGCCTGGGTCTAACTTACAAATGAGAAACAGAGGATCAAATGACCTCGCATGAAGCTGAAAATTCGTAAACATAAAATAGAATACTCAATCTTTCCAACAAAAAAAGAATCACTGTATTCCGACGTAAGACGGAAGAGATACGATGCGTCAAACATGAACTCAGGTCGTGTTTACAGCAGTGTAAAATAATTTCAAGTACAAAAGAATAGCTGCCCGGGTCTAACTTCCAGATCCTCGACCACTAATCAAACGATGTCGGATTTTGCTGAAATTTGACAGGCATAAACTAGGTAACTTCGACTCTTTTTAAAAAATAAAATCAACCCATTTCGATAAAACACGAGTGAGATATGATATCATTAACATGAAGTCTAACTGCTATTCAGTAAATGTAAACATGCTATATTTTATTAAATCAATATTTAAAACGAATGATAAAATAAAATATACAAAATTAAAATCGTTATCCTCAAACGCATATGTTTGAAAATCAATATTCAAGTTAGAGCCCATATAACTTAAAGTCAAAAATATTTTCTAATTCTAGACAATACTTAACAATATGGAACCTTAGATTAAATGAGCAAACAGTTTAAACACAAAAGAGCTACTGTCGAACAAATAACAGAATCTAATATATACATACTAACATAATATATATAACTTCTTTAAACTAATATAAACTTGATATTTTATAAAACTAATATACATCTGAACAGAACAACAAATTAAACCTTATATAATTTAAACAATATACATATACACCTGACTGTATGTTACTAATATAACATATATAACAACTAAAGATCAGATATAAAACCCAATACTGCTACTACTGTGTAACCCAATATATAAGATTTCGCAAATAAACATATATACCTTAAACATAGAAAATATATATTTAAATAGTATAACAGGAAAAACAAAACAATACTTGACTTACTTATACAATCTATACAGCTGAAAAGGTATATACTCTGTAATAGTATAAATTTATATTTATATTTTTGAAAAACTTGAATATCTAAAACTAAGAATAACCTAACTACGACTGAATGTAACACATACTATATATAAACTACAACAAAATATAACTTAGCAAAACCACATATTATATACGTATAAAATCAACAGCAGTCAATATGGTTTACACGTATAAGCTAACCACCATAAAAGTTATATAACATAGAATATATTTATAGTATAAAAATATAAACTGACGATTTTTTTCACTTTTAAACACCTTAATATCTATACACTTTACTGTGAAATTTTAGAAATCTAAACACAATGCATATAAATGTAAACTATATTTTCTAAAATTCAAAAGTCAATATATAATAACCAATATTTATTACCTAGTATAAAGGGGCGGTGAAAACTGATGGAAGGTCAGATAGTGGTTCGATGGTGATGCCAGCACGGTCGGGTGGAGGAGTGCATGGCCGAGGCAGAGATGTCAGTAGGACGAGGATCTGGGTAGAGGCGGGCCATGGAGGTTGCGACCACGGTGGGAGGGAGGTGGTCAGATGGCCTCGGCAGCCTGCTGTGATGATGGAGGGGACTGGCCAGAGGGAGGAGATGCTATCGGTGATGAGGCAAAGTGGAGGAGGAGAGGTAGGGATTCGGTGAGGCCGTGGCTTCGGTTGGCCATTGGAGGATGAGGAGAGAAAGTGGGCAGAACATGGAGGGGAGATGGAAGGGAAGCATGCAAGGGGAAGTGAGAGGCTGCGGAGGAAATATGGGGCAAGTTTCTGTAAAGAAGGAGAGGATTGCAAAAGAAAAGGAAATGAACAGTTCAGAGAAAAATATGTATGCGAGCCCCTTTGTTTTCTTTTGAAATAAAGAAACCGTAAACAATGGTATAGATGTATTTCAGTGAGAACGTTGATTTTTGGGAATTCTAAAAGCAAATGGCTTTTAGTTCAAACGGTGGAATATCAAAGAGACGTTGGAAATCAGACTTCAGAATTTCGGTCCCAGTACGATCACCGTTACCGTGAATTTCGCTGCGTAACGGACTTCAAAACCCAGAAGTGAATATACCGTAGAGATCAGCACGACAAGTCGATCAAAACGGTATACAGATATCAGTGGTATGATTGAATTATAAAAATTCGAATTTTCTACTATCGAAAAATACAAGAAAAACGCAGAGAAATAAGATCGACGGAGCCAAAGATGTCCGAATTTGGAAAAACGACAAACTAACATCTTGCTCAGAAGATGGTTTAGAATTTTTCTATGTAAAAATATTTAGGTTTCGGAAACATTTTATTTTTATTGCTTTTTAACTGATTAAATTGAAGTGAATTTACGCGCGAAATAAACTTTCATATTTTCGGACGAAAATTTACCAGTTGCTATGTTTAACTAGACATATTCCAAATATTAAATTTTTATTTCAAAATTTTATCGTTTTAAAATTCCACAAAATTTCAACTATTTACGTTATTAAAACAGTTGAAATTTACGGGTCGTTACAGCACATGTACACAATGCTTCACCAATGACTGATACGAGTATTATCAGATTAGTGATGCTCAAACTCAAGCCAATCTACAATGAACAAGTGGACAGAACAAATTCAGTCCCTACATGAAACTGGAAATTCCAAAACTAACATCAGCCAAGTTCAAATGAACATCGGCGGCAAGTGTCATGGCCCGCAAATCCGTACCTCTTGATTAACCACTAATCTCCATTGATTAACTCAAAATGAACGGAAATACGAACTATGATGGTTTAAGAAGAAGAAAAAGGTAGAAGAAGAAGAAAAGAGTGGAAAAGATAGAAGAAAAAGAACAGAAGAAAAACAATAGAAACAGAAAACAATATCAGAATCTCACATATCGCAGCGGAACAATATATAATAGATAAACACTAGTCTTTTAAAACAAAGAACTATATCAGTTTATACATACATCAATCAGAGTCAATATACAACAATGGACAGTTACATAACTTGTCCTCATACAGAATACACAGCGGAATAATACAAAAATATAGGTGATACGTTTCGCCATCCAGCTTGCTTCCAAAGCTCCAGAATATCCAGAATATCCTGATAACATAACTCTAGGCTGCCCGTGTGGAAATTGATAGGCACCCAGAGTTTAGAAGGGAAACAATAAACTCCGAGTCAGTCATGGTGACTGGTGTGAGATCGTAAAACAGTTTTATCTTTAAAACAACAAGAAAACTTTAATGTCAATTCGCAATGCTTTTGGAAAATGAAACTACCATAATACCTCCCGCCACACACACAATGCAAACGCAGACTTGGAGGAGATTTCTTCTTATGATAGTCAAAGATGCTTACTACGCAAAAATCAAATTCTTTTTGATATTATTATTAGTGCATAGTGTAGAAAACATTTCGAAAGTAGAATATTAATCTTAGCCGACATAGGTACCATTATAGTATGCCTACTATAGCTACCATATTAAATGGCAGGTTCTACAACTAAAACCGTACAAGTCACGTATTGTTTCTTTGGATTTCCAACAAATGGTCAGGCTAAGGAACTTCCTATTCCACGATGGGTACGTCCCTGGAATAGACGACCCGAGAACCTAACGTTACAGTTAGATCTCTGCCAACACAAGGCCGGGTTACCTCTGCAAAAATAGGTAACTACTGACACGCGTATGCCATCCCCCGATCGTCACCGATCTTCCCGAGGATCCCCGATTCGCAACAACCACAAAGTAATAAATTTGCAGCAACCACAGAGGTTAAGTATCTGGGCTCCATACCATGATACCACCTTTATCTAGAAGGAATGACATACACTAAGGGGCGCTACTCCCTAGAACCTTGCTGCATCCTTCCTGTTTCGACCATTTCCGGGGTGTGAGGCTCGACGAAGTCTCGTCCACAAAGCTACGCTTTCTACAAAGCCATGCTTCGGGTCAAACAAATGATCAACCTATGATCACAAAGATATAAGATCAAACAAATGATCATATCGCAAATGATCAAACACTGATCATTTCACAGCAACACTCAGTATGCCACGTTACCAGATTGGGAATATATTGCTGATAAATTTCAACTACATAACCTCTGAGCTCGTGCGTCTCAGAGAAGGGTGTTAAGCTAAGAGAATAAATTCTCCGCCACCAACAGAAATGTATTTGAAAGAAATCAGCTTTATATCTCAAATTGTAACGTCAGACACACAATCCATACAAGTCTGTTCCGGGATCGAACAGAATCGAAGGCACTTCTCACGAAGCCCTTGCATATCCGGATAAATTTCTAATCACGTCCGGACTTCCCGTCACTAAGGGTGATAAAACCTCTAAACCGGAGATCAGCCGATGTAGAGTAACTCGACGGTAATCCTTCCGTTTTCAAAAATATCCGATCTTCAACACCGGTCTTCGAATGCAATTCATAACGACGTATCACATATTCGGAATGGGTTATACGACCCCATGGTCCTTTCCCGGCTAACCCGAATAGTGAGCGATTATTCAAAAATAAGTGTGGCATTCAAATTCATCCAATTCACAACAAATACCTATCTAAAGGTAATTATTGATAGTCGGTTATTTAACTATCAATAAAGATGCGCAACATCATCAGATTCCAAATAATTTTCCAAATTATTTCATCTTCAAAAATATCTTTACTAGATATAAAATTTCCACACTTAACCATTTGAAAACAATTTCAAATCAATTTCCACATTTCATTTTATCTTTGAAGATAAAATCTCAAAACAGTTCATTTCATATTGGAAAAGCATTTCCATACTTATTTAAAAATAAGTATTTCACAAATCTATTTATTTTCAACATTTGAAAATATTCGTTATACTTAAATCAAAATTAAGTATACATTTCATTCTTTAAGGAAATCATTTACTATAACAACATCTATTTGAGTCAAAACGAATGTTACGTAAAACATCGTTACGGCGACTCAAAATCACTAGTATAAGGATTCGGATTTTAAGATAGATATATATAAATCCCAATACTACATAAAACATTTTCTTTCGAAAATCATTTACTATAACAACAGTGTTATAGTCCATCATTTCCTTATTTTTCGAAAACGTCTATTTCAACAATGAATGTTGAAATCTATGGTTTCGATATTTAACACATTTTAAAACATTGTTAAATCGTTTTCATCTTATTCCAGTAACAATTTTCCAAAACAGATCCATTTTACTTAATAATATATTCACTGTCCAAAATCGTGAATATACTTCACTAACCAAATTTCAATCTTTTCTACACATTTATACTTCAAGAATTATCCACTATCCAAAATCGTGGATAAAATTCCCTTAATAACTTCTATATTAAATTCATCAAATTTGATTGATTTCGAATTTATAAAACAACGTTTATAAATTCACCTTTATATTTTCTAACTACTTCGATTTATAAAATTCTCCTTTTATTAACTTCTAAAATTACTTATCAAAATAAGTGATTTCGGATTTATAAACAACGTTTATAAATCACATTTATACTTCATAATGATTTCAACTTAAAAAATCATTTTATTAGCAATTTCTGTTCAAATCTCATCTAAGTGCAAAAATCTAATTTATAAGCAAATTACTTATAAATCTTCTATTCTACAACTTCTATACAATTTATACTTCACAATTTATAAATCTATAAATCTCGTTCACATATGATTTTTATTATCACTTCATTTTTAACACTTATAAAAACTCGTTTTAAAATTCCAATATCTTAATATAAAAAATGTCAACTTTATAAACTTTTTAAGTAAACCGTTTATAATACTTTAGAAATCTCAATTTAAACCATTTTATAAATCAATCAACTATTTATTCCAAAAATCACTTTTCGGTTATATTTCACAAAGATCTTAACTTTTATAACTTTAAAATTTGAACGTTTATTTATTTAAAATAAGTCACTTCAAAAATTTAATAAAACATATAATTTCAAAGATCACTTTAAAAATCCTTTTAAATTAAAAGTTGTTATTTTTAAAACTTGAATCCGATGATGCAACAGCACCAATTAGTCAATCACAACATCAAACATCATATATCAACATATGATAACAGAATATACATCAATATTTGTAAATAAATAAATACTGGTGAGGAATCCAGTTGGATCCCTCCAACCTGTTTCCCTGCATCCAAAGATGTTAGCACAATACCAATTCCACTTCGAGGTGGAATATCGCGGTATATGGGTTTTATAAAATATCCGCTTACTAACGGCGCAATAGGGTCTCATCCGCTATACGAGGCGGGAAATCATCAATCCAATATATACATATGCCAATATGTATATATTGCTATATATATAATAGATATATCCTACTATATCTAATATCACATCCAATAGAAATCAATTAGTCAAAAAATAACTGCAATACAAATTTTATTTTGAGTGAGAAAAATCTCACCTTAGCTTTTAATTTTGCAATCCAATCCAATTCTTCTTTCGTTTTCTCGACTTTAACCTTGTATAAATAATTTATACAATCTATTAATATTTGAATAAATCAACAATAAATTACCATCTGTTAATTTATATAAACGAATTATTTAATTTTATCGAATGATTTATTTTAAACCAATTTCTCTATAAATAAATTTATTTTAACAAATTATTTTACTTTAAATCAGTTTCCTTTAATAAATCATTTTACATTTTTTTTTCTTTTTCACTGTAAAATGTTATTTTCTATAAATAACAAAATATCAAATTTCCTTCTTCCTGCATACTCATATAAATTTAAATTAAAACAATTGTAAATAATTCACTTTTAATTTATTTTTCTCTGCTAAAAATTTATATCTCAACAAAAATCATTACATCTCAAGATCAAATCGTAAACTAAGGATACCTTACTGACTTCAGAACTCGAGCTCCCCCCTCTCGACGTCGCCTGGAAATATCATTGCGACGTCGTAGCTTCGCCGCCATCCCACGTGTCGCGTCGCTTGCCAGAGGAAAGACTTCGAACTCGCGTGCCTAAACATCACTGCATTCTGACATTCGCCATGCTCGAGATCGAGCTTGCCCAAATCCTCGCCCCCAATCGTTCGCCTTCCAGTTGCGAACGAAACTCGCGACGCCCGTCTTCGAGAACCCCAAATCGAGACCACAGCTTCAGCCCTGACTCCCTTGAGTTGCCAGCCCACAACCCCTAAACAACAGTGACGAACATTCCTTCCCAGTCGCGAAACCCCAATCAACATCACGAAATCGCGCTCGCGACCCATCTCAACGCGCACACCCACCCAGAATCGCGACATCGATTCTGACCATCGTTTCGCGTGCGCGAGCAATGCTCTCCTGTCGCTGCTCCATTGCCGCGGCCCTCACTCCCAATCGAACGCGCGTGGTCCTCCATCTCCAGCCGAGCCCTCGAAATCGCGAATTGAAGACGACGCCATTCTCCTTTTTTCTTTCGATTCTAATTCAGGAGGGGAGGGAAATAAAATTTCGTTTGAACTGAGGAGGGGGCTCGACATAAATTGTGAAGTGGAGAAGAGAAAAATATGGAGCGACCATTAATTATTTTTGAACGGGATACTTTTCTTTGTTTCTTTGATTTTGAAACTGGAGAGGGAGATTGTCATTTAAAATGGAATGAAGCATGCCTCCACGATTTCGTTCGTGATTCCTGGCAAAAATTTAGGCGTGGTTTAAGGGGGAAAACGTGTATTGATATTGACTAATAAAAATTTTAAATTCAAATTGAACTCGATTTAATTTCAGAGCGTTTACTTTTCGTGTGCTCACATATCAACTCCGATTAACACGAAATTTTAAATCCGGTAATAAGTCAATATTACGGACCCAATGGAACTTGTTTCGTCGAATTCCGAGACTGTGCCCCGGAACGCTATTTTTAAATATCGATTCGAACGATAAAATTCAAAACTGAACAGAACAGTTTCAAATTCAATTCTGAAAGTTCTATTACCTTCAGAATTATCAATACGAATTTTAAAAGCTTTCGAAATATTTTTCTTCAACTTTAAATTGAAGATTTAAATTTTTATTCAACTTAAATAGATTACATTTTAAAGTTTAATCGCAAAATTCAAAGTTATATTCGGGATTCAAATTAAATCATCGTTCAAATATTTAAAATTAATTAAATATTCTCAATTTAATTCGTTCAAAATTCTGGGTCGTTACAGCAAGCTCCAGATATAATGCAGCAGAGCATATATGTATATAACAAGCATGCTGCGCAGAAGAACAAAACTTAACGATGCCAAGACCAACAAAACTAGAGGCAACTAGCAGCTACATAGTAGCAAACAAAAGTATAGCCTCGATAATGAAAAGAAAGTGAAGATTCAATTATCAATGCTACAGCCTCAATAGTTATAGTACAACAGGTCAAGGCAGCAAGCATTCATAAAATATAAATTCAAACTGAATGACTTAAGTGGTAAAAGTGATATACACTATGCACAGTGAAACTCAAGTGTTCAATAATACAACTCGAAATCAACTTCACTTAAATAAGTAGATCATAAATGCTCAAAGATAAGGCAATGCAGCAGCGACATAGCAAAGTATATTTGCATATTGATTACGCAAACAAAAGTTGCAGTGGAAACTAACAATTTCCCAAGTGTATTTAAACATCATATATAAAAGAATAGCAATCAGGCGCAAAGGCATAGCATCTGCACCATCAACCAGACTATATGCAAGCATGAAGTACAACAGACCCAAGACTGCAACAATTGATAAAGTCGAAAATCATCACAGGCGTCTAACAAAATCAAATGGCCGAAGCCAAAGCAATGACGAAGTCAAACATTTCAAAATGCAGATCAATTGAACTAGACAAAGCATAGTTCGAATCAAGTGAAATTACTCCAGTATAACATCAACTCAAATCAAAGACCGAAGTTCACAGCAGTTTTACAAGTGACAAAAGTCAACAAATTCAAATATGCACATGAAAATGAACTCAATACTCATAGGCAAGTTCGAACAATATCAAAAATCATGGAACGGCACGATGAAATCAAACCAGTCCCGGGTCGAAACAATGTCCATCATCGACCAACAACCAATTATACCAATAAAGTCAAATAACTTTCGAACTAGGATAAAGGAGATTTTTAAAGCATTTAATAGATGTAACGAATTCGACAAACATCATCAGAAAATTCACGAATCAAATGCCAAAAATCATCAACAATGAACCAAATCGAACAATGCCGAGATAAATTAAATCACAAATCCAACGAACAGAATATAGGAATTTGAACCTTAATAAACTTGAGATTGAAGCAGATGTGAGTGAAAAGAATCACTCACCTTAGAACGAAGCGACGACGAACTCGAGTCAAGCAGGAGGTGCCGCGAACGATCCAAGCTACTCGCGAGTACCCACCGATCGACCAACAAGGGCGCGACCTCGAAGAATTTCGAAAGCCCTAATTTGACACGAGGCCGCCATTTGTTTTTCTTTTGTTCGTATAGGGTTTTCGAACGAAAATAAGTGAGGGAGAAACCGGGTTTACCTTTGATAACAAAGCACTGAAACAAAATAAAACATAGGCTAGATTTTAAAGCCCACTAACACTTAACAATTTATAAATGAATCTCAACCTGATTTCAATTCCAACAGCAATTTATCATTACTTAAATCGTTAAATGACGATTATAAATAGAAGTTAAATCCCGGGTTGTTACAGACTCCCCTCCTTATAAAAATTGCATCCCCGCAATTTTTATAAATAAAGTCGTCAATAACAATTATTTTTCTAACATAAACTGGTTATGCTAGAAAAATAAAGTCGGGAATACAAACGCCAAAGAAATCTTTTTAATTTCAATAAAAGAAATTTACAAATTCTCAACAAAATCTAATTATCAAGTAGATAATCAGAAAAACAACAAAGCTGAATAAATGCAATCATCGCAATATTCAATTATCAATTAGATAATTAGAATACAGAAATCACAAAACAACAATATCTAATTATCTATACGATAATTAGGAAACAGCAAAATCTAATTACCAACAAAGACAATTAGAAAACACAAATCACGAATCGCAAAACTGCAATTATCTAGTTATCCAACAATTAACTAGAAAACACAAACTTCATAATCAGCAAACTCTAACCATCAACAGCGATAGATAGAAAATAGTAATTCAATAAAATCAACATAATCTAGAATCAATTAGAGACTAGAAAATTTCATAATCAACAAATATTCAATTATCAAAATAATAATCAAATCTCAAATCAACAAATATTCGATTATCAAAAACGATAATCAAATTTCAAATCAACAAATATTCGATTATCAAAAATGATAATCAAATTTCAAATCAACAAATATTCGATTATCAAAAATGATAATCAAATTTCAAATCAACAAATATTCAATTATCAAAAATGATAATCAAATTTCAAATCAACAAATATTCGATTATCAAAAACGATAATCAAATTTCATAATCAACAAATATTCGATTATCAAAACGACAATCAAATCTCAAATCAACAAATACTCGATTATCAAAAACGATAATCAAATTTCAAATAAACAAATATTCGATTATCAAAAACGATAATCAAATTTCAAATCAACAAATATTCGATTATCAAAAACGATAATCAAATTTCAAATCAACAAATATTCGATTATCAAAAACGATAATCAAATTTCAAATCAACCAATATTCGATTATCAAAAACGATAATCAAATTTCAAATCAACAAATATTCGATTATCAAAAACGATAATCAAATTTCAAATCAAAAAATATTCGATTATCAAAAACGATAATCAAATTTCAAATCAACAAATATTCGATTATCAAAAACGATAATCAAATTTCAAATCAACAAATATTCGATTATCAAAAACGATAATCAAATTTCAAATCAACAAATATTCGATTATCAAAAACGATAATCAAATTTCAAATCAACAAATACTAGATTATCAAAAACGATAATCAAATTTCAAATCAACAAATACTCGATTATCAAAAACGATAATCAAATTTCAAATCAACAAATATTCGATTATCAAAAACGATAATCAAATTTTAAATCAACAAATATTCGATTATCAAAAACGATAATCAAATTTCAAATCAACAAATATTCGATTATCAAAAATGATAATCAAAATCAAGAAATATCTAATTATCACAAGCGATAATTAGAAACAACAAATATCCGATTATCAAAAATGATAATCAGAATCAACAAATATCTAATTATCACAAGCGATAATTAGAAACAACAAATATCCGATTATCAAAAACGATAATCAGAATCAACAAATATTTAATTACCGATATGATAATTAAATCTCATAACATCATATATCTAATTACCTGCAGATAATTAGAAACAACAAATATCTAGAAATCAATTAAGAAGACTAGAAAATCAACATAAAAGCTTAGATCGATCCCATCAGATGGCGAGTTTTTAGTTCGCCGCACGTGCATCAACAAATGGCCGAAGCCTACCAAGTACTCAACATAATTTTGGCGCCCATCAGATTGACCCGAAGGTCCGCAGAGTGACCCGAAGGTCAAGTACTGGTATTTGACCCGAAGGTCCATCAGAGTGGCCCGAAAGCCCAACAAATGACCCGAAGGTCCAGCAGATGACCCGAAGGTCCAACATAGTGGCTCGAAAGCACACAAATCATCAGAATCACCAAAACAGCAAATATTTCAATTAACGAGTCCGGAATTAACCGAAATAGCAAACGCACATGTCCCATACCATGCGTTTTACTAAATCGTTTGATTCTCTTCATCGTTTCCTTAAAAGTGCAAAATTGTGTATTTTGTAAAAATACATTTTACATTCTCAAACGGACAAGTCCGGAATTAAGCGAATCAGTAAAAGAAAGGGGTCACAGTCCTCGATTTTGCTGAAACGTTTAAATCGCTTCCTCATTCTTTTGAAAGCGCAAACTGTAAAATTTCTAAAAACAATTTTATTTATTTTTAAAAAAAATTAACAATTCACATTCTCAACTGGACAAGTCCGGAGTTAAGCGAATCAGTAAAAGAAAGGGGTCATAGTCCTCGATTTTGCTGAAACGTTTAAGTCGCTTCCTCATTCTTTTGAAAGCGCAAACTGTTAAAAATTTATAAAACAATTTTTTCTTTTAAAACGATTTTTCCAATCACGTGATTAAAACAGCAAATCAGTAACAATTTCGATAAGGAAATTGTACTTCTCAAAATACCGTAAAAACGGGTCACAAATCAGCATTGCGGTATAACCGCTTGAAAATCCACTTTTAAAATTTGACGGTTACTAAAGTCAAAGCGACGGTAATTTTTAAACGTCAAATCTCATCAAAATAATTCACATCAAAATGTAACACCAGTGAATTTTCATTCATTAAAATTGTCAACAAAAACACCGTGCTTCAAAATATAGCACTGGTGTAAAAATCCAGTTATAAAAATAACGGCAACAAAATATGTTTCATAACCAAGCATCGGTTCAACGTAAAATTAGTGCAGTAACGTGCAATTCATATTTGCACGCACACTACAATATAAACAAAGAAATTACTCTATTATCTTCAATGAAAATAATTCAAAACAGCTAAATCTAATCAATATATAATTAGCATAAAAGAAAACCAGCAAAGATCTCAACAAAAATCACATAACTGCAATCATTTCGAATCCTCAAATCGGATTCGAAATTCTCAAAGAAACAAAATAAACACAGTTATGTAAACAAAAATTGAAATTTATTTCAATTTTTGTATTTTAATTTTTAATTCAAAAGGATTATCAGCTGTATTCAGCGAAGACAGTTTCACTGTTTCCGCTGCGCACTCTGATAACAGAACACAATTCAATCAAATCATCAAAACACAATTTCACTTTTATTTTTAAATAAGGATATTTAAAAATTTCATCTAAATTTCAAAACTTTAGTTTTGACTCAAAACACAAATAAAACATCGACAAATAGTTGTAACACATGTTCCATCTAAGTTATGTTTTATATTATGTCCATAAACCCCAAGCTCTGATACCAACTGTAACGCCCCACCTCTATGCTCACAATAACAAAGAGTATTAAAAGAAATACTGTCTGTTATTATGAAGAATAAGGCTGGATAGGAGCGGCCATCCGTAGTTGGCCTTACACTAGTATTGGTTACCTCGATAGGAGTGGTATATATTTTTCATTTTTCATCTCTTATTTATTTACTCCCATCGACATACCCAATTACCAGTATAAAATGAACTACGATGGTTCATAATAGTTTAGGACAATATATATAATAATAACACAGATACAAAATAATGCGGAACATAGATAATAAAAGTCTCATATATATATATATATATATATATATATATATATATGTATAACTGATGTCAGTTACAATACATTGACACAGTACATATGATACAACTACAACTGTCGACTCTGGAAGTTATATATACAAGTACATTATCGACTAATATACATGAATACATATCAACCCTAAAGAGACACACTGACTACTACAACAAGACGAAGACCACTTCAAAAGATGTGAAAAGTCTTCATGGCTCAAACAGCAACTCAAAGCAGGAAATCTACAACCTGAAATAACTCGGGTCTGACCCGAGTATTAAATTCAAAAGGAAATAATACACGGGTCAGTCTAATTCAAACTCAGTTATTAATGCACAGAAGCAATAATACTCAAATATCAAATAGAAAACAGTCACATAAATCTCGTATATCCGACTCTCGATAAGAGAATCGGATAACGGCAGATATAACACTAAACAGTGTTAGACAACAAGTCAGCGAATCCTAATCATCAACAAGATAAGTGAAAAGAATATTAATGAAGATAATTTAGAAAACATTAGAATTGCCTAAACGACAATTAACAACAAAATCATCAATTAATCCAAATCAAAATACGATTCAGAATATAGTGAATTGGCGACATAAAACAATTTTTAGCAATAGAAAACATCAATTAAAACATCAATTCTGATTGGCTGCAGTACACGCTAACGTGTACTGCCTCGCCAATACGGCATACGAAATACGCAACAGATCAATGAATCAAGAACAAAAGAAATATCAATTAAAATCTGTCAATCCTGTGTGGCTGCAGTACACGCATGCGTGCACTGCCTCGCCACAATAGAATAAAAAGTGACCACAACTCCAAATATTAACAGCAAGTCGAAACTGCAAAGCCAAAACAAAATGCAAAGGTCAAGTCAGTGACTCAACGCAACTGCAAAGCAAAAATGCTATCAAGAAAGCAAGGCCAAAGAGTAAAATAATCAGACTGCACTTTTCAACTTAAACCAATAAGAGACCAAACAAACAAGTGCACATGTACACAATGCTTCACCAATGACTGATACGAGTATTATCATATTAGTGATGCTCAAACCCAAGCCAATCTACAATGAACAAGTGGACAGAACAAATGCAATCCCTACATGAAACTGGAAATTCCAAAACTAACATCAGCCAAGTTCAAATGAACATCGGCAGCAAGCTCCAGATATAATGCAGCAGAGCATATATGTATATAACAAGCATGCTGCGCAGAAGAACAAAACTTAACGATGCCAAGACCAACAAAACTAGAGGCAACTAGCAGCTACATAGTAGCAAACAAAAGTATAGCCTCGATAATGAAAAGAAAGTGAAGATTCAATTATCAATGCTACAGCCTCAATAGTTATAGTGCAACAGGTCAAGGTAGCAAGCATTCATAAAATATAAATTCAAACTGAATGACTTAAGTGGTAAAAGTGATATACACTATGCACAGTGAAACTCAAGTGTTCAATAATACAACTCGAAATCAACTTCACTTAAATAAGTAGATCATAAATGCTCAAAGATAAGGCAATGCAGCAGCGACACAACAAAGTATATTTGCATATTGATTACGCAAACAAAAGATAAGGCATAGCATCTGCACCATCAACCAGACTATATGCAAGCATGAAGTACAACAGACTGAAGACTGCAACAATTGACAAAGTCGAAAATCATCACGGGCGTCTAACAAAATCAAATGGCCGAAGCCAAAGCAATGACGAAGTCAAACATTTCGAAATGCTGATCAATTGAACTAGACAAAGCATGGTTCGAATCAAGTGAAATTACTCCAGTATAACATCAACTCAAATCAAAGACCGAAGTTCACAGCAGTTTTACAAGTGACGAAAGTCAACAAATTCAAATATGCACATGAAAATGAACTCAATGCTCATAGGCAAGTTCGAACAATATCAAAAATCATGGAACGGCACGATGAAATCAAACCAGTCCCGGGTCAAAACAATCTCCATCATCGACCAACAACCAATTATACCAATAAAGTCAAATAACTTTCGAACTAGGATAAAGGAGATTTTTAAAGCATTTAATAGATGTAACGAATTCGACAGACATCATCAGAAAATTCACGAATCAAATGCCAAAAATCATCAATAACGAACCAAATCGAACAATGCCGAGATAAATTAAATCACAAATCCAACGAACAGAATATAGGAATTCAAACCTTAATAAACTTGAGATTGAAGCAGATGTGAGTGAAAAGAATCACTCACCTTAGAACGAAGCGACGACGAACTCGAGTCAAGCAGGAGGAGCCGCGAACGATCCAAGCTACTCGCGAGTACCCGCCGATCGACAAATAAGGGCACGACCTCGATGTAATATCCCGGAAATTTGGGGCAATATCAATTTAATAATCTGTTTAAATAATCAAATTGATTTGTTAATCTTTGATAAAAATATTTGAATTGGTTTAAAAATCTAATTAAATGAATATTTAATTAGTGAATTTTATCCTTTAAAAACTAATAAAATGATTTCTATTTATAATGTATATATATATGTATATATTGTAAATAGATAAGCTTGGATTTGAAATTTAAATAATAAATGAAATCTTGTTTTAAATTTCTAATGTATATTCTTATAGTTTGGAAATATGATTTATTTAATATTAGCTTTACAAAGCTATTTAAACAAAATAATTATATGGTTTTAAATAAGATTAATAATAAGATTTATTTTATTTTTGAATATTGCTTAATAAATATGATTTAAGAGTATATATATATATTTAAAGTACAAATTTACATATGATATGTTAATTCATTTAATAATAGAAGTAATTTATAATCTCTTTTATAAATTATTTTAATATTGATAAATGTGTTATTTTCAAACAATATTAATAGTGTATTGTTTTTAAATAAATAGATTTTAATGTAAATAGAATTGTTAATTCAAATTTAATGTGTTGTTTTAAATTTACTTTAAATCGGATTTTCAAATATAATTTGAATTTGAATGTAAATTAATTTTGAAATTCAAAAGAGGTAATATTTAAATAGTTTTGGATTTTAAATTATATGTATAAGCTCTTATTTTTATATATATATATATATATATTTGGTTTATTTTCTTTAAAGTATATATATATAAATAGATAAGTAAATTTATAAATTAAGTAAAGACTTTTATTTACATTTAAAATAAATAAATAAAACTAATTAAAGAGACATGTGTAAATTCCTAAGGCTTTAATATTACATGTGTTCTAAGATTAAGGCATGAGAAAGACAAGTGTCATTTTTGTTTTTTTTCTTTTTATTTTAAAAATAAATCATTTTACTTATAACAACATGTTTCCACTCTCTTCCTTTCTTTCTAATCTACATTTCTAAACTGAAATTCGTTTTCCACTTTTAAAGGCAAAACCAGAAAATAAAATTTAACATTCCTCAAACCAAAAATTCCCAAAGACAATAATCTTCCTCAAAAAAAAAAAAACCAAAAACAAAAATCTGCAATTCATTTCAAAAACAATCTTATAATCATTCCTCTCAAACCTGAAAGCTCCTTCAATTCTACAATGCATGTCTTCAATCTGAAAGTCTTCAGCATACATTTTCCAAATCAAAACAAAGCCTGTTCATTTTCTTCAAACTCTGGAAGCAAGAAAACCTGGAATCAAAGCATGTTTTCTTTTCAAGTCTGGAATCTAAGCAACCTGTCTACATTCTTCTAAAACCTGGAAGCCAACATGCATGTAGTTTAATCAAGTTTAAAGCTTCTATAACTCAAGTTTTTAAATCAAAAGGGCATGCAAGTTTACAGTTTTCAAAAGCAAGGCAATTCCAGTTTTAAAATTCAAAAGCAGTTCAAGGATAGGCTCTGTTTCAATACATATAAGGTGAGTAACACTTTCTAAAAACTTAAGTATTCTATATAATCTGGTTGCATGCTTATCTCTAAAATAAGTTGTCTGTGAATATATTCTAAGTATATCTCTGTGCATGTATGTATATATAGGTTGGTGTGCATGTTTGTTAACTATGATATCTCTGTTTCCAGTTTCAAGCTGAGATTTGATTTAAATTTTGTATCTATTGACCTAGTCATTATCATGATTTAAATTATAAACAATAATTGATTGTTTTATCATATATTAGAGTTTAAATTTTTATTTAAGTTAAAATAAAATGAGGATTTCTCTGGAAAATAGAATAGAGCAGGAAAACTTAAGTTTTGTTAAAATTCGAACCTCTTAATTCATTGATTCAGGTATACGATCTGAATCCCTGATTGAAACCATGATTTTTAAGATTCGAATCATGATTTTTAGAAGTAGGTTGAAGGAGCAGTTCGAGGTTGATCAAAATGAGTGTTTTGAGTTACCTCTGATGATCTAGTTGGTCGGAGTAGTCGAAATTTTCTCTGGTGATAGAGGAGTAATAAGGGATTGTGGGAAAAATGTCAGATGAATGTTCTAATCATTGGGGAGGCGGCGGTGATCATTTTATGCCTGTAGACCTAGTTTTTGATGTGGTCGGAATAATTGTCGTCAAGTTGTCTCTGGTGGACCGAGTTCCACCATACTCTGGAAATTGAAAGCAGGGACGTTGACGTAGACAAGACCGGAAGATCAGACGCTCAGGCGATCGGAGAGAAGAATTCGAGTGATTTCCAGGCTTTGGTTCCTGTTCTTGATGGTGATGGATACTCGTTTTCGAATACGAGTAGATGTCGAAACTTTGGTGATCGAGTTTGGATATGAAGGTGAATGTTGACTTGAGGAGATCATCGGCGGTGATCGAAATGGAGCGGCGTCACCGTGCATGTGCACGGTGATGATTTGGATTCTGGTGAGTTTGGGTTTTTTGACAGAGGAGTGGTACTCGAATTTTCTCGAGTTAAATGCGTGAGAGACTCGAAAAATATAGGATTTTGACTCGGGGAAAATTTAGTGGGCTCGGGTAGATTTTGTAATTGAAGTTTGATAAAGAGGGGAAGGGAAAACTCGAAGATGACTCGGGGTTTCTGTAATTTTTCTCGGGTATTCTGATGTCTGGCTCGGGTCAATTATGATGTTTCAGTTTTTAAAGCCAGACAGGGTTTTTAAATTTTAAATTGAGTTTAAAATGTTAAGCAGGATTTAAAACAAAGTTTTAAATCAGATTTTTAAAGTATGGATTCAATTTAAATTTGAATCTCAGTTGTGAAAATAAATAAGTCTTATTATAATATTTAAACATCTTTAGAATGTTTAAAGTATATTTTAAAAAGGTTTTGAATTTAAATAAATTGGTTTAAAAATCTTTTAAATGTTAAGTGTTTCTTTAACATTTGGTTTTAAAAAGGGAATGGTAAATTTGTTTTAAACTTGGTTAAAGTTAAATTTGAAATTTATTTAAATCTGTAATTTGAAATGAAATAAAAGAAAGATTTAAAAGTAAAAAAAAAAATTTCAAAGCTTTTGTAAATGATAATTAAAGTAGTTATAAATGTTAATACTTTAATTTAGAGGTTTAATGATATAGGATTCATTAAATTAAAGAATAATTTAATAATTTAATTAATTAATGATTTAGTGTTAATAAATTAAATAACTAGGATTATAAGTTAATTAATTAAGGTTAATTAATTTGGGATTTAGAATCATTTATTTAGATAAGTATAGATTTTTAATAAATGATTAGGAATTTATTAATCAAGTGATTAAAGATTAATTAGGAAATTAATTAAGTAATTAGAAATTAATTAATTGGTAATTAAGAATTTATTAAGTTGTAATTAATAAATAGTTGATTAAAGCTTAATTACTTTAAGAAGTAATTAAAGGATTGTTAATAATTAATGAGGGATCATTAATTAGGGATTATTAAATAATAAATAAATATGATTAATTTTGATAATCAATTAGATTATTAATTATTGATAATCATTTATGAAATTGGTTAAGTATAATTACTTAATGGAGGTATTTAAGGGAATTAATTACTTAAGGTAATTAATAATTAAAAATGTAATTAAGGGTCATTGATTAATATAATTAATAATGTAATTAAGGATTGATTAATTAAGATTAGTTAATCAATAATAAGTGATTAAAGTAATTAATTAATTATAATTAATTAAGGATTAATGTAATTAAGTATGGTTAATTAATTAATGAAGTAATTTAAGATTAATTACTGTAATGGTTTAAGTTAATTAATTTGTGAAATTAATTAAGAATTAATTACTTAAAGTAATTAAAGGATTATTAATCAGGAATGATTAATTAAGATGGATACTTAGAGTAATGATTAATTAATTGGTTTAATTAATAATTAAGTAAGCAGGATTTATAGAATGAAGTAATTAGTTTAATTCACTTTAAATTAATTAGATGATATAAATCATTGCTTAAGGATGGATGAACGAGTTTGAATGTATTTCATTGTTTGATATCTCTGATGAGATATGATTGATATATGATATGGATGTTTGGTTGAATTATAATGATAATGTGAATTATCTGTTTGGGATGATAATGTAGATTATCTATTGAATTATCTATCTTTGTGTATATAGATAAGAATTGAATTGTTTTAACCTTAAAACAACTTGGCCCTTAAAAGATACGTTTTGGATTTCGATGAGACCGGGATCGGGTTTGCTACATTACAGCGTGATAGGGGGTTCTCGCTTTGCGTTAGGTGGCGAACGGGAGACTCTTACCCCTACATGTCCCCGGGGGTAGTATAAGGCCTTTTGGGGTTGGTTGCGACTCGAGAGGGTGGCCGTAAAAGCAAACCCGAGGTATCACTGTGAGCCACAGCGGGGCTGGGATGGTTGAAAAGCCTACCGGTCGTGAACCGTTGCTGAAGGTTGAAAAGCCTAGGACGTCACATTTGGTATCGGAGCATAGGTTGAGCGAATGCCTAAGCTTTTGATTAAGTGAATATCAGAACACTAGGTTGAGTGAATACCTAGGTTCGGAAAGATTGTTCATTAGAGATAGGATCTGTAGCAACCTGTTGAGTCTGAGTATATATATACGAGAGCGCGTATTTGTTAGTTATATAAAATGGTTTTATATTGTGTTAATTGATCGGTTGAGTGGTATATGGATTCTGGTCAATACGAGTAGCTAACGTTATTGATAGGGATCTCTAAACACTTGGACCAGGCCAACGGACACAATATTGTTTTAAAAAGGTAGATGAAATAATTTTACCAGATATATTTTCTATATATATATATACTTGGGGAAACTCGAGGAAATTCTATTCAGAATTTTTCGCTGGATAGTTAGAATTGTTTGTTTGGATGATTGGTTGCTATGATTGTTAGCATATGGATGATAATACATCCTTGTGATTTAAAAAGATTATTAAATTACCTTTGTTTTAAATTTCGGGGACGAAATTATTTTAAGGGGGGAGGAATGTAATATCCCGGAAATTTGGGGCAATATCAATTTAATAATCTGTTTAAATAATCAAATTGATTTGTTAATCTTTGATAAAAATATTTGAATTGGTTTAAAAATCTAATTAAATGAATATTTAATTAGTGAATTTTATCCTTTAAAAACTAATAAAATGATTTCTATTTATAATGTATATATATGTATATATATATATGTATATATTGTAAATAGATAAGCTTGGATTTGAAATTTAAATAATAAATGAAATCTTGTTTTAAATTTCTAATGTATATTCTTATAGTTTGGAAATATGATTTATTTAATATTAGCTTTACAAAGCTATTTAAACAAAATAATTATATGGTTTTAAATAAGATTAATAATAAGATTTATTTTATTTTTGAATATTGCTTAATAAATATGATTTAAGAGTATATATATATATTTAAAGTACAAATTTACATATGATATGTTAATTCATTTAATAATAGAAGTAATTTATAATCTCTTTTATAAATTATTTTAATATTGATAAATGTGTTATTTTCAAACAATATTAATAGTGTATTGTTTTTAAATAAATAGATTTTAATGTAAATAGAATTGTTAATTCAAATTTAATGTGTTGTTTTAAATTTACTTTAAATCGGATTTTCAAATATAATTTGAATTTGAATGTAAATTAATTTTGAAATTCAAAAGAGGTAATATTTAAATAGTTTTGGATTTTAAATTATATGTATAAGCTCTTATTTTTATATATATATATATATATATTTGGTTTATTTTCTTTAAAGTATATATATATAAATAGATAAGTAAATTTATAAATTAAGTAAAGACTTTTATTTACATTTAAAATAAATAAATAAAACTAATTAAAAAGACATGTGTAAATTCCTAAGGCTTTAATATTACATGTGTTCTAAGATTAAGGCATGAGAAAGACAAGTGTCATTTTTGTTTTTTTTCTTTTTATTTTAAAAATAAATCATTTTACTTATAACAACATGTTTCCACTCTCTTCCTTTCTTTCTAATCTACATTTCTAAACTGAAATTCGTTTTCCACTTTTAAAGGCAAAACCAGAAAATAAAATTTAACATTCCTCAAACCAAAAATTCCCAAAGACAATAATCTTCCTCAAAAAAAAACCAAAAACAAAAATCTGCAATTCATTTCAAAAACAATCTTATAATCATTCCTCTCAAACCTGAAAGCTCCTTCAATTCTACAATGCATGTCTTCAATCTGAAAGTCTTCAGCATACATTTTCCAAATCAAAACAAAGCCTGTTCATTTTCTTCAAACTCTGGAAGCAAGAAAACCTGGAATCAAAGCCTGTTTTCTTTTCAAGTCTGGAATCTAAGCAACCTGTCTACATTCTTCTAAAACCTGGAAGCCAACATGCATGTAGTTTAATCAAGTTTAAAGCTTCTATAACTCAAGTTTTTAAATCAAAAGGGCATGCAAGTTTACAGTTTTCAAAAGCAAGGCAATTCCAGTTTTAAAATTCAAAAGCAGTTCAAGGATAGGCTCTGTTTCAATACATATAAGGTGAGTAACACTTTCTAAAAACTTAAGTATTCTATATAATCTGGTTGCATGCTTATCTCTGAAATAAGTTGTCTATGAATATATTCTAAGTATATCTCTGTGCATGTATGTATATATAGGTTGGTGTGCATGTTTGTTAACTATGATATCTCTGTTTCCAGTTTCAAGCTCAGATTTGATTTAAATTTTGTATCTATTGACCTAGTCATTATCATGATTTAAATTATAAACAATAATTGATTGTTTTATCATATATTAGAGTTTAAATTTTTATTTAAGTTAAAATAAAATGAGGATTTCTCTGGAAAATAGAATAGAGCAGGAAAACTTAAGTTTTGTTAAAATTCGAACCTCTTAATTCATTGATTCAGGTATACGATCTGAATCCCTGATTGAAACCATGATTTTTAAGATTCGAATCATGATTTTTAGAAGTAGGTTGAAGGAGCAGTTCGAGGTT
Source organism: Allium fistulosum (assembly GCA_030737815.1). NCBI lineage: Eukaryota > Viridiplantae > Streptophyta > Magnoliopsida > Asparagales > Amaryllidaceae > Allium > Allium fistulosum. The sequence goes on along the minus strand of CM060901.1, from coordinate 533,154,965 downwards.
GATCAAAATGAGTGTTTTGAGTTACCTTTGATGATCTAGTTGGTCGGAGTAGTCGAAATTTTCTCTGGTGATAGTGGAGTAATAAGGGATTGTGGGAAAAATGTCAGATGAATGTTCTAATCATTGGGGAGGCGGCGGTGATCATTTTATGCCTGTAGACCTAGTTTTTGATGTGGTCGGAATAATTGTCGTCAAGTTGTCTCTGGTGGACCGAGTTCCACCATACTCTGGAAATTGAAAGCAGGGACGTTGACGTAGACAAGACCGGAAGATCAGACGCTCAGGCGATCGGAGAGAAGAATTCGAGTGATTTCCAGGCTTTGGTTACTGTTCTTGATGGTGATGGGATACTCGTTTTCGAATACGAGTAGATGTCGAAACTTTGGTGATCGAGTTTGGATATGAAGGTGAATGTTGACTTGAGGAGATCATCGGCGGTGATCGAAATGGAGCGGCGTCACCGTGCATGTGCACGGTGATGATTTGGATTCTGGTGAGTTTGGGTTTTTTGACAGAGGAGTGGTACTCGAATTTTCTCGAGTTAAATGCGTGAGAGACTCGAAGAAAATAGGATTTTGACTCGGGGAAAATTTAGTGGGCTCGGGTAGATTTTGTAATTGAAGTTTGATAAAGAGGGGAAGGGAAAACTCGAAGACGACTCGGGGTTTCTGTAATTTTTCTCGGGTATTCTGATGTCTGGCTCGGGTCAATTATGATGTTTCAGTTTTTAAAGCCAGACAGGGTTTTTAAATTTTAAATTGAGTTTAAAATGTTAAGCAGGATTTAAAACAAAGTTTTAAATCAGATTTTTAAAGTATGGATTCAATTTAAATTTGAATCTCAGTTGTGAAAATAAATAAGTCTTATTATAATATTTAAACATCTTTAGAATGTTTAAAGTATATTTTAAAAAGGTTTTGAATTTAAATAAATTGGTTTAAAAATCTTTTAAATGTTAAGTGTTTCTTTAACATTTGGTTTTAAAAAGGGAATGGTAAATTTGTTTTAAACTTGGTTAAAGTTAAATTTGAAATTTATTTAAATCTGTAATTTGAAATGAAATAAAAGAAAGATTTAAAAGTAAAAAAAAATTTCAAAGCTTTTGTAAATGATAATTAAAGTAGTTATAAATGTTAATACTTTAATTTAGAGGTTTAATGATATAGGATTCATTAAATTAAAGAATAATTTAATAATTTAATTAATTAATGATTTAGTGTTAATAAATTAAATAACTAGGATTATAAGTTAATTAATTAAGGTTAATTAATTTGGGATTTAGAATCATTTATTTAGATAAGTATAGATTTTTAATAAATGATTAGGAATTTATTAATCAAGTGATTAAAGATTAATTAGGAAATTAATTAAGTAATTAGAAATTAATTAATTGGTAATTAAGAATTTATTAAGTTGTAATTAATAAATAGTTGATTAAAGCTTAATTACTTTAAGAAGTAATTAAAGGATTGTTAATAATTAATGAGGGATCATTAATTAGGGATTATTAAATAATAAATAAATATGATTAATTTTGATAATCAATTAGATTATTAATTATTGATAATCATTTATGAAATTGGTTAAGTATAATTACTTAATGGAGGTATTTAAGGGAATTAATTACTTAAGGTAATTAATAATTAAAAATGTAATTAAGGATCATTGATTAATATAATTAATAATGTAATTAAGGATTGATTAATTAAGATTAGTTAATCAATAATAAGTGATTAAAGTAATTAATTAATTATAATTAATTAAGGATTAATGTAATTAAGTATGGTTAATTAATTAATGAAGTAATTTAAGATTAATTACTGTAATGGTTTAAGTTAATTAATTTGTGAAATTAATTAAGAATTAATTACTTAAAGTAATTAAAGGATTATTAATCAGGAATGATTAATTAAGATGGATACTTAGAGTAATGATTAATTAATTGGTTTAATTAATAATTAAGTAAGTAGGATTTATAGAATGAAGTAATTAGTTTAATTCACTTTAAATTAATTAGATGATATAAATCATTGCTTAAGGATGGATGAATGAGTTTGAATGTATTTCATTGTTTGATATCTCTGATGAGATATGATTGATACATGATATGGATGTTTGGTTGAATTATAATGATAATGTGAATTATCTGTTTGGGATGATAATGTAGATTATCTATTGAATTATCTATCTTTGTGTATATAGATAAGAATTGAATTGTTTTAACCTTAAAACAACTTGGCCCTTAAAAGATACGTTTTGGATTTCGATGAGACCGGGATCGGGTTTCCGTATACCGGGATTCCAGGTCTGGAGACCCGAATACCACATCGATCCAAATTAACGATAGGTCGTGAATCTCAAGTGAAGATGAAGATTCAGAGTGCAAGGGTTATTGTCGTTAACTCTGAGGGTGATTCCAAAACGAGTGTAACGAGATAATGCCTTCGGTTTCGTTCGAACCCGGAACGAACTTGTATGGATTGAATGCTTTCAGCACATCGTCAGGTGGACGATGAGCATTCTAAGTGAAGTGTTCTGATTAAAGGTAATCGTGACCTCAAGCCTCATCAACCAGGAATGGCTAAAACAGGGGAGGTGCAGCAAGGCTTCGTGGGTAGCGCCCACTGAGAGTAAGGTCATCCCTGTCTAGATGTCCCTTTCTATTTTCGACTTAGTGGTGCGGTTGATGTACACAACCGTGGGGTGATTTTATTCGGAATTATCCAGTAAGGGATGGTTCCGGCTTTGTGTTGCAGGGGAGCGGGCGTACTCCTCGGTACGGTGATCTAGGCCACGTACTGTGACGGGCGGTACCCCAGTAGCCCTGCCATTGTATGGAAACCCATTCTTCCTACGTGCCCTTACGGTTTTGATTGTATAACCCACTTTGTGGCTAGTATGCTGGAATTTAATAATGTAACAATTTCAGCTATTTCATATTTATTTGAAAACCCTAGACCCTATTATAATATAACTGGATTTCCTATCAAATGTTTTGGTTAGCGTAAGGTAAAAACTTACCCATGTTTATTTGTGGGGAGTCTTACGTGATACCTTTTCTTTCTAAAGGTTTTGAAGTTAAGCAAGTTTAACCTGTTACTCACACCAGACCCATGTCTGACCCAAGTTGTTTATTTCTGTTTTATAAACTCTTGGGTACTCAAATTTTTACGAGTAGCCAAGAGATTTAGGTTTAGCTTTGACGAATTGTGGAGGAGCAATGGAGCAGGAGGCTTCAGCGTTGTAGATATATATAGTAGTTCTGCTGTGTCTGTATCTCTGTAGTGTATTGAGTTGTAATGTCTAGACAGATGTTATAACTGTCTAGTAAGTGATGTATATGCTGTGTAACTCTGTAAAGTGTTGTATACTATGTAATAGTATATGTTATTAATATAATTTATTCGTTCCGCTGTGAGATCGTTGTTGTTGTTTCTTTCTTTCTTCTCTTCTTTTCTATTTTCTACCCCTTTCTTTCTTATTAATGATACGACTTTCTGTGGAGATAAAGTCGGGTCGTCACACTCGAAGAATTTCGAAAGCCCTAATTTGAGACGAGGCCGCCATTTGTTTTTCATTTGTTCGTATAGGGTTTTCGAACGAAAATAAGTGAGGGAGAAACCGGGTTTACCTTTGATAACAAAGCACTGAAACAAAATAAAACATGGGCTAGATTTAAAAGCCCACTATCACTTAACAATTTATAAAAGATTCTCAACCTGATTTCAATTCCAACAGCAATTTATCATTACTTAAATCGTTAAATGACGATTATAAATAGAAGTTAAATCCCGGGTTGTTACAGGTTCACGCCTAAATTGATGAAAATTGACAATTTCGTTTCGGATTTTAGTTTTTTTCCAAGGGGTATAACTTTTTTAAGAAAACCTTAACAAACTCTTCCAGGGTATTAATTGAGTTCGATGGTAAGCTATACAACAATTTTTCAACGTAATCGGTAAGAGCAAACGGAATTAATCGAAGTTTTATTCCATCATCACAAAGTTGTTGAAGTTTAATGGTTGCACAAACTTGTTCAAATTTCATTAAGAAAATGTATGGATCATCGTGTTCAAAATTGCCAAATTTCATAAGCGTGGCAATATGGTTTGAATGAATTTCGAAGTAATTACCCGTAGGGGAGGGTAAAGTGATACAAGAAGGAATAGAAACTCGATCGGGAAAGATTTTATCCATGAGAGTTTGAGGGGAGTTCTCATTTTCCATTGTAGAAGGAACGTTTGTTCAAGTTAAATGATTTGTAGAATGGTCACGAGTCCAAGTATTTGTTGTTATGTCATGAGTCCAAGTACTCATGCACAAGTGAAAGTTGAGAAGAGAAAGAAGTGAGAATTGAGTTTTAGAGAAAGAAGCACGATTTAGAAAATGAAGTGAAAAATTATTATTTTTATATATGTTTTTTTTAAAAGGAGAAAATATTTACCAGAAAGGATTTATTTTTCAAAAGGAAGATTGATTTTTTTTGGATTTTCAAAAAAAATTCTCCTTTTCTATATTTTTTGTTTTTGAAAAGATTATATTTTTTGGATTTCTGTTTTTCTAAAAAAAACTAACTTAAATTTGTTTTTTTATTGAAAATTTTCGAAGGAAAAGATTTAAAAAGATTTTTTTGCATTTTGGATTAAACCAGAACTAAGTTATGTAAAATGTACAATTTTTTAGTTTTTAATTTTGATTTTTTTCTCTTCTTTAAAAAATAGGCATGAACTAATGCAACTAAATGAATGCAAGGACTTAATTACAAATTTTCTGTCCTTAGTAGGTCCTAACCCAAAATTATTAATCACACTTTGTCTTAATCCAACAAAATATTTCTTAGCCAGGTAACGGACATGAGTTATCGGTGCACAACGAATCACCGCAATGCAGTCGAAGGTTTAAGTACCTTTAGAGAAAAACAATCACTATAATATTTATGAATCACTGTAACATTTATATATGATTATTGCTATGTCGTAGCCTAGACACCAAGAAAATAAATTGTTCAATGAAGACAACTTGTCAAGATATAATTAAGCCCTAGGTGAGCTCGTGACTCCCTTAAGTCCAAAGTCTAACCGTTATTATTAGTTAAATTCTATGATGAAATGCAATTTGTGGGCCAAGTAAGGGGTGATGAAATCCCCCACCTTATGTGGATTTGGGTATCGCCCTTAGAAAAGAAATGAATGCAAAAAAGAAATTAAACGTGATTTAACAATGCAACTACGAATGAATTTTTTTTTTGTTTTTGTTTTTGAATTTTTTTTTGAAATGCAAGAACCCAACAATGCAACGAAAATAACAACAAGGGATAAGGGCACGATACTAGAGCATGTAGATTTATTAGCAATTTATTTTAAAGTGGCAGTTTTTTTTAAAGCAAGCAAGCAGAGCAATTATTTTTAGCAAGTTGTTCCTTTTCTTCTGCTTTTGCAACCTGAAATAAACTAAAAAATAACCTGAAATATAGATAAACAAGAATATATTTTTTATTTCAAGTCAAAAGAAAATTGAACTTAACTTAAGAAAGGAAGGCAAAACAAACAACATAAACTAAAACTATACTGGCCCGTTCAAACAAAGGCCCATTATTCTTCTTAAAAAAATAAAACATAAATCATTATCCTAATTCTTGTTTCTCTATTGACAACCAACGCAGTTAAATAACAAAATTGCGAAATCAAAGGAGAAAGAGGGAAAAAGAGAATTGGTAAAAAAAATATCGAAGCCCAACTGGAAATCGAGCTTTAAGGTGTCGGTGGGATTCGATGAAGGTTTCTTTTGGAGATTGGTCATGGGAGTTCGATAGGTGGTGAGGTTGCGTGTGTTCTGGGTGTTTTTGGAAGGGGCGATTGGGGTTGCAGTGAGGATCAGGTAGAGTATTTCAATGAGTTGATTTCAGGCGTTAGGGTGAGGTGGCGATTGAAGTGATTTCTGGTGAGAGATTGGGTTATCAATTGGTTGAGGATGGTGAATGGTTTTGCGATGAGGTTGAATTGGCAGAGGAATTTGGCAGAGACGTGTATATTGTAGAAATGGAGGGTGTTAGTAGTGGAGGGGTTGATGAGTTTTATAAGTTCCAGGTTGTGTGGTGATAGTGCACAGTTTTGATGTGAGTTGGGTGGTTGCATAGTTTGATCAACAGGGTAGAGATCAGTTTGCACAGTAAGTGAAGTAGTTGTTGATGGCACTGTTTGTTGTGTAGCAGTGTATGTTGATGATGTATCGAGTCTGAGTGTGATGAAGTTGGGTATGTAGGAAGTTGAAAGTAGTTGTTGATGGAGATATGGAGTGGTTGGTTGGTTGGTTGGTTGGTTTGGCAGTTTGTGGCACTATGTAGTGGAGATATGGAGTTGTTGATGGGATTTGTTGATGGCATTGTTTGTATGCACTGGTGTGTGCACCGGTTTGAAGGCTGTTGTAACACCCCATATTTTTCATAACATTATTTAGAATATTTAACTAGTTAAATTGAATAAAATAGTGTGTTGATTAGGGGATTGAGATTTGATTTTTATTTAGGGGTAGCCGTGCCATTTAACCAATGAATTAAAATAAGAGTTAAAATGAAATAGAGGAGGGGTAAAATAGGAAAGTGGCCATTCTTATAACCTAAACCCTTGGTCGTGTATCATATACACGTTCATTTTCAAATGCTCAAAATTTTAAAAGCTTAAGGTCGGCCACCATTAACAAGAAAAGGAGGAAAAAGATTAAGAAAAGCTAAATAAGAAGCTTAATCAAATAAAATCCATTCACATCTCAATCTCTTTAATTTGTAAAGCTAACGTGAATAATGTTTACATCTTATATTTCTTTCGATTTCGATTTTAAGGTGAAATTCAAAATATTTTGCATTGATTTATCATGTTTTTGAATGGTGGAATGATTATATATACTTGTTGATGATTTATGGTTGTTCATATAGACTTTGTGACATGTTTTGATATGAAAACCCTATTAAAAGACATCCAAATGCCTTGCAAATTTTTATATAGACCAGAAATATTATTTTGAAGATGGGTTTCAATTTTCAAAATTTTCTGAATTTTTGTGGAATTTTTATAAATTTTCTAGTGAAGAAAATGTTATTTTGGATTATAAATTATTTATGTTTAAATAATAATTGGTTTGGGCCTGAAATTAATATATCGAAGGGATGGTTTTGACACCATCACTTCTTTACATAGGAATGATTTCATAAGAAGTGCTTTCGACTTTAATGGGTTTCTGATCCTTTTGCTCTACTTGAAGGCATAATCCAAACGGTTTCGACTGAAACAGTTTTCAAAGGTTTCGAGGGGGTAAAATTTTTGAATGGTTTCGAAAGGTTTCCACATGTTTTAAATTGAACCCAAAGGCTTTCGAAAGGTTTAGGTTTTTAACGCTTTCGATAGGGTTTTAATGAATGGTTTCGAAGGGGTGGTTCCCCAGGGTTTCGAAAGGGATGAAAGGAAAGGTTTTTCCTATGTTTTCGAAAGGCAATATCTAAAGGTTTTAAAGAAGGGTGAGTAATGTTTTGAAGCTTTCGAAAGAAAGGCTTTTAATGGTTTCGGAAGGGGTACTTTTAATGGTCTTGAAAGGGGTGCTTTCAATGGTTTCGAAAGGGTTACTTTCAAGGATTTTTAAAGGGTTGTTTAAAAGTTTTAAACAAAGGTTTCGAATGTAAAACTAGGCAATATAGCGTAAGTGTTTTCAAGTTAAAAAGGGTTTTAACTTGTTTTGAAAGGATTGCCAATCCTTGTTAAAATTCATCAACATTATTTTGAGTAAAGTATATATAACATGGAAAAATAGCTTAGAATAAGCTAAGAATGTATTTTCCTTGTATAAGTATGATTTAAAAGGTTAAACCATTTTGAAAAGGTTTACAAGGAAAAAGATGAAGGGTAGTTAACCCCTAGAGAATGACTCAGATTAGAAGAGCGGATAGGACTTGTGTAGGGTCGCACCCTATACTCATTAGCTATTAGCTCCTAGCTAATTTGTCCAGAATTTCAGTGTGTAAGGCTTAGTCATAGGTAAGACTAAAATGATGGTTACACACAGAAAGGAATATTCATGTATAGGGATAGGTTATTGGTTAGCCCGCAAAACCATTAGGATCAGTTGACCCTTGGAGAAGTAAGTTAAGGACAGATCGTCCTAAATTTTTGTTTAACGTATGTTTAAACCATTTGATATTTTATCTGGTAGTCCGAGTCAGCCATAGGGACAATTAGTCCAGTTTGCGGGCAGTTAGCCCAGATCTCGGATAGATAGTCCATTTATTACCTGTTATTAGTATAAAGGATATTTCTATTATTATTGTTGTTATTATTATGATAAATTTGATTAGCTAGTTTGGTTGCCGGAAAAGATTTTCAAAATATATTTTTTGAAAAGGGTATTAGTGAGGGGAAACTCGTTCTGCTAAGCGGCGTGGTCTCACTTAATTTTAGTAAACAGAGATGTAACGGTATTATTCACACCAGGCTTTATGTCTAACTTAAAGTTTTTGTTTCCCCTTAAACTCTCGGGTGCTCAAAATTGATTTGAGTAGGCTGAGGGTTAAAGTTTTCAGGTTTTAGAAATTTTGGCGAATAAATCTTCCAGAGACGAGTAGGTGGCTGACGGATAGCTAATTAGGAGTTACAGTTTTATTTTTTTGATTCCGCTGTGTTTATTAAGTCAGATATGACTATTTGACTCTGATCAACCAAGGGAGCATCGTCGTATGTTGCTTTTGGCGTATTTTTGTAATGATTATAATTGATCTTTACCTGGGAAACGTTAAGGGATTATGTAACTTGGATATGAATTTGTTTTGAAATGTAATTAGTAAAATGTTGTTTTTGAAATCTGTGATTTTTTTCATATTCAAGTGCTTCTGATATTATGGATACCATTAGCATTACTGTATTTTGTCACTAAAAGTTAATACTATAGATGACTACAGCATCTGTAGTGCTTAGCTTTTGGCCTCCAGATACGGGATGTTACAACTTTGTATCAGAGCATAGGTTTATGAAAAATTTAAACTAAAAATGGTTTTTAAAACATAATCCTTAGGAATTTGAGTAAGATTGGGGTATGGGATAAAGCTATAGTAACGTACTTGTATTTGCTACATATAAGTATACGCTTTATCTATAGTCTCATATCTTTATTAGGTTATTTTTCTGTATATCATGAGGTTTGAATACAGATATGGATGGTAGAAGAGGAAGACTTAACCCAAAAGGGGAGAGCACTGATGGGAATGCCAGACCTAATGTGAGAAGGACCCAAGGTCAGGCACAAGCAGAGAATGATGGTGCTAGAGTCCTGTAAGTTGGAATGGAAGCTCTGTATCAGTTTTTCATGAATATGATGCAAGCGGGAGTTGCAGCTGGAGTGTTAGAAGGAAATGCTGTAGGAGCCAGGGTTTCATAAGTTCCGATAGTTAACCAGTATGCTAAGTTGAGTGGAGATTATACTAAGCTTGGAGGGAAGTCGTTTACTCGAACGGAAGATGCCATTGAGGTGGAGAATTGCTTGCTGCATTGTGAGAGAATTTTTGCAGAATTGGGGCTCAATGATGAGAAGAAGAGGAGGCTGGCTTCGAGATAGCTTCAGGGAGCAGCTTTGTTTTGGTGGAATAGTGTGACTATGGCAGTGGATGAGGAGACAATGACTTGGGAGGATTTCAAGAGAAGGTTCCAGGAGAGGTTCATGTCTGTGAGGCACAGCCTGCTCTGATCAGGAAGTTTGCTGAGTTAGAGCAGGGAAAGATGTCTATTCTAGAGTATGCTAGAAGGTTCGAGGAGTTAGTCAAATATGGGTATGCTTTAGTGGATACAGTGATGAAGAGGAATGAGAAGTTCATCAAGGGGTTGATGCCTGATTTAGCTAGGGCTACATTACCTCATATTAGAGATCCTTCTGATGTTGTAGTGGAGATGGCCTTAAGACATGAGGAAATTCTTGATTCTCTAGAGAAGAGTAAGGCTAAGGAGGTCCAGGTTGGGCAGAATCAGAAGAGGAAGTTCTTTCCTAAGAAAGGTGCTCAGAAGGGTAGGGCAGCTAAGATAGGGAGGTCTGAAATTGTTTGCTTCAAGTGCAACAAGAAGGGGCACTTTGCCAATGGGTGTCGTGCTGGAAAGGCAAAAGAGGTGGTTGGAAAGAAGAATATCAGGTGCTTTAACTGCGACCAGATTGGCCACTATAAGAACCAGTGCAAGGAACCCTCTAAGGATGGAAAGGGAAAGGTGTATGCATTGGAGCCTGCTACTTCGAAGCCAATAGCTTAGGAGAAAGGAAAGGCAGTTTTGGGAGAAATGTATTAGATTCATGGTATGTTTTTCAACGTTCTATTTGATACTGGTGCATCGCATTCTTTTATATCTAGATGTTTGATAGATAACTTAACCTAGAACCCACATATTTAATTACTTCCTTACGGGTTGCGAATCCAATAGGAGGGTATGCAACTCTAGGGTTGAGATGTGACCAGTTAGAGTTTGACTTGTTAGGTCATGATTTTGTTTGCAGTTTGCATGTGTTTGATTTTGTGGGGTTTGGAATTATTCTTGATATGGATTGGTTAAGTGAGTACGATGCTAGGATATTTTTCTAGGATAGGAAAATATCACTTAGACACCCTGATTGTAGTGATCGGATAGTTTATACCTTAGAGGTTCTAATGGTGAGGTGAACGCTTTGTTGGGTGTTATGGAGTTGGAAGATGAGCTGAATTGAGTTTTCGTGGTCAGAGAATTTGCGGATGTTTTTGAGCCTATAGTTGGATTGCCACTGAAATGAGCTATTGAGTTTCGGATAGATTTGGTTTCGAGAGCAGAACTAGTGAGTTGGCCGCCAAGCAGGATGACCCCTACAGAGATGAGGGAATTAAAGGTGCAGTTGGTGGATTTAGAAGGCAAGAGTTTTATCAGGCCGAGTAGTTCGTGTAATGACCCCGGATTTTATATATATTTAAATTGATAATTAATTGAATTTTTGAATTAAAATTGTAAAATTAATTGTAAATTGATTTGAATTTCCTCAAATTCCAATAGAATATATGTTAAATCGTTTAAATTTAAATATTGTATATATGTGAATATGAGTAAATTTGAATATATATATATATATATTTTTATATATATATATATTGAATTGTGTCTAAATCTTAGATAAATTAGATAAAAATATATAGACTTTGGACACAAGTATATAAATAAATAGTTTAAAATTTAGAAATCGATGGTTTATGTTAGGAAATAAATATATATATATATATATATGAGACAATAAATGTTAAAGTAAAATCGATAATAAATATTCAAGTTAGAAATAAATAAATAAATAATAAAAGAAATAGAAATAAATATATATAAGATAAACTAGAAAGGAAAATAAAAATACAAATTAGATAAGATAAATTATAAAAATGAAGTAACACTTAAATAAAATCTAACAACAAATTAAAATAGAAATTGTTTATATTATAAAGTAGTATTACAAAGACAAAGTAAAAAGAAATGGAACATATGATACATTCAAGCAAGATAAATAAATATAAATGTAAGTGGTACACTTGCAAAAGAAAACAAAAATAAGTATGAACACTTGTAAAAGAATGAAGCAAATAAATATACTTGTGAATGAAGCTTGCAAAAGAAGAAATAAAATAACTATCTATTGGTACAAAGTAATTAATGCAAGCCACTAAACAAAATCATCTCAGCCACCAAGCAAAGGAAAAAATCTCTGATCAATTGTACAAACAATGTCACTCAGCATAAACAAAAATATTAACTTGTACAAACAAATATCAATACCCTATAACTTCATTTTTATATACATTAACTTCTCTTCATTTTCAGTTCGTCTACTCTAACTGAGAAAATCTGAAGTAATACTATTTAAAACTCACACAAAATTCAACTGAAACAAACAATATAAATCAATACAACCAGAGATCAAAGAGGAGTTTCAGTTTTGCAATTTTCACAAGCCTAGAATATATCAACTCTGTCCTTCTTTCTAGAAAATAAGGTGAGTAGCATCTTTTTCTTAAATTTTAAAAGTATAAATCTGTTGTTTATCAATATATATATATATATATGTGTGTGTGTGTGTGTGTGTGTGTGAGTAAGCTTGTATATATATACATGATCCTCTGAATATAAGTTTAAAGCTGGAAGTGTTTATATAGGCTCACTGTCTGATACTCTGAAAACCAAACTTTGATTTCAAAAATCATTTCTGCTTAATCTACTTGATGTTTGGACTTAGAATTAAACAAATGTTGCTTGTTTAATTTTGAACTAAGTTTTAAAAATATATTCAAGTTTAAACAACTTGTGAATAACTCTGGGAACCAAGAAATCTGAGCATAACCTTAAATAAGTCACAACTCGAATCTCTTAATTCTCGAATTCAGGTATCTAAACTGAATTCCCATACAAAAACATGATTTTTAAAGCAAGAATCAAAAAATTTCGAGTTAGAAATTAAGAGAAGATCGAGTTTGTTTAAATTTCATTATATGGTCGATTCCTGGTGATCCTTTGGTTCGTGGTGGTCGGGATTGTGTCTGGAGGTGGAGGAGTAATCGGTGGTCGCAGGAAAAATAATGGATGGGGGTGCAGATGGTCGAGGTGGCGGTGGTGAGCGTTTGAAGGCTGTAGCCCTAGTTTGGTCGAGGGTCTGTTTTTTGATTTGTTCATCGTCTATGGTCGATCGAGTGCTTTGTGGTTCGGGGTGATGGTAGAGGGAGTGTGGACGAAGGCTTGGCCGAAATTCCAGATTTTCTGGTGGTCGAGGTTGCGTGGACGACGTGGTTTCAGGTTTGAGGGTGTTTCCAGTTCATGGGTTCCAGGTTCAACTTGATGCTCGAATTCGAATACGCGAAAATGATGGAGATTCTGATGGTCGGAGATTTACACGTGGGTGATCGTCGACTTGCTCAATGATGCTACGTCGACTAGAGGTGATCGGCGGTGTTGTGCACGTGCACGGTGCCTTGTGTTGTTGCCTGGGAAGTTTGGGTTTGGGCAGAGAGGTGTATTCGAGTTTTCTCGAGTAGCTCCAGTGTTTTGCTCGAAGTTGTACTCGAGATTCTGGATGTTGGACTCGAAGCAGAGGCTGGTGAGGCTCGGGTCAAAATTTTGGTTTCAGGTTTCAAACCTGATTTGGTTTCTAGGATTAAAACTGTATTTAAATTTCATAAATTAAAGTTTGAATTGAGTTTTAAATTTAAGTTTAAATATAAGTTCAAGTTTAGTTAGGGAACAAATCAAGTTTTTTAAATTTAGATTGTTTTAAATACTTAAAAATGTTTAAGTGTTGAAAAGGAGATTTGAATTTTAAAATGGAATTTGAATTGTAAGAAAGAATTTAAGCAAAGTAAAAAAAATCAAAGTTTAAACTTGGACAGAAATCTGAAGTGGAATTCTATATTTTTAAAATTAAATAAAGTTTTATAACTTTGAATGTTTAAATAAGTTTAAATGTAAAGGTATACTTTAAATATGTGAAGTCAAAAGAAAATTTGATTTTAACTCTTTTGATCAATGAGTTATTAATAATTAATCAACTTTGATTAATAATGATTAATGTAAGTAATTTCTTGAAGCAACACTCTCCTATTTGCCATTCTATTTGAAGGGCTCAATTTGGTTTATGCTAAATTTAGGGTTACTTACTTCCAAGACCAATTTTTTTTTCCAAGATCCAATCTGATCAATATAGAAATATTGATATACTTCTTTGTAAATTTATTTGTATGTACATATAAACATACAAATCATTTTAATTCTAATATCAGAGTTTATTTTTTCTTTTAGAATAACTCAATTTATTTTAAACTAAAATAACTATGTTTCAGCCACAGTAAAAAAGGATTGGGAAAGGCCCTCTCCTATTTGAATCTTTGTGCAAATCTACTGGACAATTTATGTTTGTTTACTTGTGTTTAACCTTTGTATATTTAATAGAACATGAGAGTTACCTCATAACATTTAAACTTTTGCAAAATTGCTTTTCAAATAGCCAAACAGAGGTTGTGCATGCTTCTGGGTATCTGTGTGCACAAGGACATGTACAACTGCTATTTACTACACCTGAGTTTTCAGGTTGATTAACTTGATTAGGTTAGATCCCTATACTGTCTTGTTATAATTTACGAGCTTTGCTCATTCATTTAAACATAGGACTCATGTAAATCTGGGTTCATACTTTTTTTTTCTCTGCCTATGTGTTTATCCTTACTTTATAATATTTGCAGTTAATTTGTAAATAGGTTCTAGCTTCTAATACAGTCTAATACATATGTATACATTACTAGTTCACATATGCCCCAGTTCTACTACTAACTTTACTTCTCAATTCCTAAAAATTGTATGCTTACAGGTTATAATATAAAGCTAAATACTTTTATCTTTTTCTACTGATAATAGTTCCATCACATTGTAATCTTTTTAAACCATTCATTACATCACAATCAAAGTTTAGCACACTGCAAATATCATTACATAGAAGTCTTTCAGCTAAAATAAAAAATAAGAGCCATTCTCCTACAAAAGTCATAGTTGAGTTAATTAGCAATTTCTCCTTAGCAACATACTTCTGCTCCTTATTACTTAGCTTCCTCCTTTCCTACAGACATCACATGAACTGCTCCACAATGCATATGAAACACCAATTTGATGCAAGCAACAAACAGGTCAGACTTATGTCTGGTGTAAGTAAAATCATTTGGTAATGCATAAAGACTAATGAGATAGGTTCCATTATTCCCTTTTTGTTTTTCAAAGGTTAAGTGTTTTACTTACATTAACCAAATTACTTTCTCATGCTCAAGTTACTAAGTATTATAACAGTGGAGTGAATGTACTGCTAAATACATGTATATATGCTTAGACTAATTTTTCATCAGAAATTCTAGTTTAAGAAATCATGACAGTCATCATACAAATCACATAGGTTGCTGTTAACACCCAGATTTTTGCACAACATACACATTCAGTTTTCATGGAACTGAGCTAAAGTATCAATCCTGAGTCTACATGTTAGGACTCCCACATACTTCTAGCCTACTTACCCTTGCATGTATGATCACTTCATGTCATTTTTAAGGATCCAGTACTACATTCATGGTTGCACTGGTGCACACTGCCTGGAACTACTACCTAATTTCCAGTACACTATAAGCTATTTGGGCATAACCATGCCAAGTGCAAACTCACACCCCAACCTTGATGCAAGCCAACCACTATGTCATACCCACTTCCCTCATACCCAACCTGATAGAGGTGACCCAGTTCCTTAGTTTAATTACTAAGTTTTTTTTCTTATGACTCAATATGGTCTATGCAGTGTCATACCCAAGACTGTTGTATACTTGACCAATATATGCTAACAGATTTCATGCATCCATCAATCCTTCATCCATTCATGCATTCAACAACTAGTCAATTATACTTGTATATCACTTCAAGTCAGTTTTACACAGAGATATATCCTTGGTTAAAGCATAGATTAAAGCACTTTCAGAGAGTGAAATGCTATTGTGGTTCCCAGCAATATGGTTCTCACAATCAATCCACACATTAAAGTGTGTTTGCTTGTTACTCAACCCTATTTCCAGAGAATACTTACTGATGGATTAAGACTCAGCACATGGAAATTCCATTGCATCCTAACCATCTTTTCAGTTGCAAGACATAAGCCAGATAACCCCTTCCACTTACTGCCTTGCACCCTACTTTTCTTATTAATTCATGCTTTAACTAAAAATATTTCTCAAGTTCATAAACATATAAATAAATCAGTTGTTATTCCTTCATTAAACTATCATATATAAACAAGAATAGGTTAAGTTACAACAAAGCAATGCAAGTCACAAAATCTCAGAAGCAATAGAAAATTGCTAAACTAAAAATGCATGCAAAACATCAAACAGAAGTTAAAATAAACTAAAGGTTAAATGGCTGCCTTTCATAGGTCTTAATGCCTTGCCAAGTGAGGGTTTACTCACCAAAGTTCTCCTTCCCAAATCTTAGTTCAGGTCTGCCATTGATTTTTTTCTAAACTGCTACCTATTTTTTTCTATATTTTGTTTTCTGGTTCTAATATGTAACCGTAGGAGATAATGATGTATATAAGGGAGTTACTAGGGTTTTAAGGTTAGTTAAGTAATTTATTTTCATCCGAAATCCCATCACCATTTCTGGTTTCACCCATAGTTCACCCTCTCCACTTTCCTTTTCCCACCATTTCTCCCTTTTCCCTTGTCTTAACCACTTTTGGCAAATCCCTCCACACGTTATATGCATGACTTTGGCTCGGGCATTGTTTGTCTTTTCTGGTTTTAATCATGCATATAAACTTATGTGTCTAACTAAATTTGTGTGTGTGTTAATCTATTATTTTGCACAACTTACATTCATGCATTTTCTACCCATACATGCAGCTATGCTCATTTTAATTTATGGGAATTAGGACTAAAACTGCCTATGTTACTTATGCATTATAATTAGGTTAATATAGCTACACTAATAGGTCATGCACTCATTTACTTTGCATTTACCTATAGGGCCTTTTACTCACTAATTTACCTTGCTCAGGTAGTATGCTGGAATAGTGTGCACATGCACAAGGGCATGCATACTTATTTACGCACAATTATTTTTCAGAGAAAAAAAAAGAAAAATTTTGTTTTCAACTAACTAGCTTTCTTTTATAAAATATTTAAATTATATATATATGCTTAAACTATGGGTTGTCACATACAACCCTCCTTTAAGAAATTGTGTCCCACAATTTAACACTTCTTCCCATGTTTGTCATGTGTTAAAACTAATCGGGCACAAACATTCTTAACTCAACCAAAGCATACATCAAGCAAGCACATTCAACACTGAATATTATATTTAACTAGGTAAATTCAAGCATGAATAATAGACTAGCTCTACTCTAATTGTCAGTTGCAAATAGTTGAGGGTATTGGACTTTTATCTTGTCCTCAACCTCCCATGTGCAATCATTAGGGTCTAGACTCCAGTGCACCTTTACTAGTTTAATGGTTTTGTTCCTCAATTTCTTATCTCCTTTAGCTACAATGCCCACTGGCTTCTTCTCATACACCAAGTCTGGTCGGACTTCCACTTTGTTTTGTGACTGAATCACTGATGCTTCATCATGTACACATTTTCTCAATTGTGATACATGAAATACATTGTGTATTCCACTCATTTCTTCTGGCAACTTCAACTTGTAAGCCATCTTTCCTATTCTTGCAATGATTTCATATGGTCCTATATATCTTGGGGTTAGCTTCCCTGCCTTGCCAAATCTCAACACCTTCCTCATAGGTGAAACTTTCAAGTACACATAATCTCCTAATTCAAATTTAAGTGGCTTCCTTCTCTTATCTGCATATGATTTCATTCTATCCTGTGCTGCCTTCATTCTCTGTCTGATCAGTGTGATCTTATCATTTGTCTCTTTCACATGATCCGGTCCTAACATCACCCTATCGCCTACCTCTAGCCAGCAAGCAGGTGACAAACAAGGCCTCCCATATAGAGCTTCATAGGGTGCCATCCCTATACTACTTTGGTAGCTGTTGTTGTAAGCAAATTCTGCTAAATGAAGGTAGTCTTCCCAATTACCACCATGATCAAGTACACAAGCTCTAAGTAGATCCTGCAAGAATTTATTAACCACTTCTGTTTGACCATCAGTTTAGGGATGATAGGCTATGCTCAAGCATAACTCAACCCCCATTGCCTGTTGAAAGCTACTCCAGAACTTTGATGTGAATATGGTGTCTCTGTCACTAATGATAGTGGTAGGAACTCCATGTAGTTTCACTATTTCTTTCAGGAAAACTTGTGCCAATTTTGGTGCATTTCTATCAATCTTCACTGGTATGAAGTGTGATGATTTAGTCAATCTATCTACCACCACCCAAATATTGGCATTACCTCTCTTTGATCTTGGCAAGCCATCAATGAAATCCATTGATATGCTTTCCCATTTCCATCTTGGAACTTCCAGAGGTTGCAACAGTCCACTGGGTCTTTGGTACTCAGCCTTGACTTGTTGGCAAGTCATGCATTTTGCCACATATTCACCCACACTCCTCTTCATTCCTTTCCACCAATAGCTCCTATTTAGATTATGATACATTTTAGTACCACCTGGATGTATGGTGTACTTAGACTTGTGATGGACATCCATGATCTTTCTTGGTGGTGCTTCTGTGTTAGGTACACACAGGCTTCCCTTGTATCTTAAAAATCCTTTTTCATCCAATTCAAACTTGTCAAGCTTTGAACCATTCCTCAACAATTCCTTCTTCTCTCTTAGGGATGCATCCATGTCTTGAGACTGGTTCACTTCTTCCACTAAGTCTGATTTTATTGTGATGAGGCTGAGCTTGCTATAGTGCTCCATGTCCTCATCTAACACCATAGTTTGCTCTCCCATGCTTTCCACTTCTACATCAGTTAGTGTTAATAGCATTTTAAACTCCTCTATCATTAGTGTAGCCAACTTGGCATGTTGCCTACTCAATGCATCTGCCACTCTATTTGCTTTCCCAGGTGTGTACATAATGTCCAAATCATAGGCAACAAGGAATTCCACCCACCTATGTTGTCTCATGTTCAAATCTTTTTGAGAAAATAAGTATTTCAAAGCTTTGTGGTCAGTATAAAGCTCAAACTTTGCTCCTAATAGGTAGTGTCTCCAAAGCTTTAATGCATACGCTACAGCTGCCAATTCCAAGTCATGTGTTGCATACTTGGTCTCACTTGGTTTCAGTTGCCTTGATGCATAGGCTATTACCCTACCATCTTGCATAAGAACAGCTCCTATACCTGACCCACATGCATCAGTGTACACTACGAGCTTATTATTGTCTTCTGGAATTTTCAACACTGGTGCTTCCATCAATGCCTTCTTCAATTGGTTGTATGCCTCTTCACACTTCTCAGTCCATAGGAAAGGCTGGTCTTTCCTTGTTAGCTTGGTTAATGGGGTTGCTATTTTAGCAAAGTCTTTTATAAATCTTCTGTAGTATCCAGCCATGCCCATGAATGCTCTTATCTCAGTAACACTGCTTGGTTTCTTCCATGCCTGCACTGCCATGACCTTACTAGGGTCTACTGAAATTCCTTCTTGAGAAATTATATGGCCTAAGAATTTTATTTCATTCTTCCAGAAAGAACACTTTTAAAACTTGGCTTTAAGGCCTTTTTGCCTTAGTCTACTTAGTACCATGTGCAGATGTTTCTCATGTTCATTAGCTGATTTAGAGTATATTAATATATCATCAATGAAAATCAGTACAAATTTATCTAAATAATCTCTAAAAATCCTATTCATTAAATCCACAAAATAGGATGGTGCATTGGTCAAACCAAATGGCATTACTAAGTATTCATACAAGCCATACCTGGTATTGAAAGCTGTATACTTGATACTTTCTTCTTCCACTTTCATTTGATGGAAACCAGATGCTAAGTCAAGTCTGGAAAATACCTTAGCACCATTTAATTGATCAAAAAGATCATCAATTCTAGGTAGAGGGTATTTGTTTTTGATGGTGACTGAGTTTAGTTCCCTATAGTCTATGCACATTCTCAAGGAACCATCATGCTTCTTAACAAATACTACTGGTGATCCCCAATTTGAACTGCTAGGCCTAATGAAGACTTTTTGTTCTAATTCTTCTAATTGTTTCTTCAACTCAATCAGTTCCTTAGGACCCATTCTGTTTGGTTTCTTAATGATAGGGATTGTTCCTGGCTTAAGTCTTATTTGAAATTCTACTGGTCTATTGTGAGGAATGCCATTTACTTCACCAAACACATCTGTGTATTGGTTAACTATGGGTATCTTCTCTAGGCTTGATTCAACCTCACCACTGTTCAAGTTGAACATCATGCCCATACCCCTATCTTTGGCTGCCTCATACATGACCAAAACTCTTTTGCCATCAGGA
This sequence comes from Allium fistulosum, assembly GCA_030737815.1. NCBI lineage: Eukaryota > Viridiplantae > Streptophyta > Magnoliopsida > Asparagales > Amaryllidaceae > Allium > Allium fistulosum. Next base: position 533,134,984 of record CM060901.1, on the reverse strand, counting down.
AGTTATAATGAGATTGTGGAATTTTCCAAGTTGATGATAGCACAAAAACCCTTTAACCAATCCATTCCCAATATAATATCCAACTTAGGGTAATTCAACACATATAGTTCTGAAATAAAGGTGTGACCACCCATACATAATTCTACTTGCATGCATTTCATATTTGTAATGCAGGAATTACCTATAGGACTATTAACATGCAATGGCTTATCAACAAAAACACATGTTAACCCTAGTTTCTGAACTATGTCACATGAAATAAAAGAGTGTGTAGCTCATGTGTCATAAATAACTGATATGGGTATGCCTTTAATGAATAATATACCTTCCACTTGGCTAGGTGCTTCCATGGCCTTGCCCTTCCCTTCAAGTACAGCCACCCTTGCCATTTTGGACACTTCCTTTTCATGTGCCCCTCTTTACCACAGTTGTAGCACCTAAGAACAGTTGACTTGGGTGCTTGGCATTTGGTCTTTATATGGCCTTCCTTCCCACAGTTGTAACAGATCACTTTAGGTTTCTTACTGTCAGAGCTTGCCACCTTACTTCCTTCTTTGTTCAGTGCTTCTCCCTTCTTCTTCTCATATGGGTGTGCTCTATTCTTCCCTTTCTTGTTATTCCTGAAATTCTTAAACTTTTCTATGGCATTGTCATGCTGCTCAAATGACAATGTCAAGTCCATAACTTGATCAAAGGTTCTGTCTTTGTATGGTAACATGGCTCTACTCAATCCAGCATTTAATCCCTGAATGTACCTTGCATTCCTTGAAACCTCATCTGGGATTAGTATTGCCCCATACTTGGACAACCCTTCAAATTTCTGAGTGTATTCAGTGACACTCATAGATCCTTGCCTCAACTTGATAAACTCCTCAAGTAATGAAGCTTTTGCTGAGGCTGGGACAAATCTGGCTTCTATCATTTCTTTGAACTGATTCCATGTGATCTCTTGCTCTTGCCTGCCTGCAATGATCACTTCCCACCAATCCAAAGCAAGGCCTTTTAGTTGTCTTGAAGCTATTTGCCTTCTTCTCTGGTCATTAACCTGCATATCTGCAAAGATCCTCTCTACTATTCTTAACCATGTCTGGACACCCATGACATTTTCTGTGCCACCAAAGCTACTGCCTCCCAGGTGTATATATGTTTTAAGCAATTTGGACAGATCTTTATGTGGATTATCTACCCTAAGTGCCATTCCATCCCTCAGTATTCTAACAAAATCTTGCATGTTAATCATTGGGGGACCAGCAGCCACTCCAGTTTCTTGTTCAGTACTATCAGAGGATTGGTCATTCTCCCTTTCTCCAGTAGCCTGGGGATTGTTTCTAACTGCTCTGGATCTCTATTGAACATTTCTATTGTAGTTAGTTCTAATTCCTATTCACTACTTTACTTTTAAAACTAGCAGTGAACTCATTCATTCATAATAAGTAAAGCAACCAAAGCAAACAACAAACAATGCAAACAATGCACACAGATTCAATCAAGTATTTGTTTTGGCTATGTATTTAATAACATAGCTCTGATACCAACTGAAGCAACCCTCTCCTATTTGCCATTCTATTTGAAGGGCTCAATTTGGTTTATGCTAAATTTAGGGTTACTTACTTCCAAGACCAATTATTTTTTTTTATTTTTTTCCCAAGATCCAATCTGATCAATATAGAAATATTGATATACTTCTCTGTAAAATTATTTGTATATACATATAAACATTCAAATCATTTTAATTCTAATATCAGAGTTTTTTTTTCTTTTAGAATAACTCAATTTATTTTAAACTAAAATAACTATGTTTCAGCCACAGTAAAAAGGATTGGGAAAGGCCCTCTCCTATTTGAATCTTTGTGCAAATCTACTGGCCAATTCCTTTTTGTTTGCTTGTGTTTAACCTTTGTATATTTAATAGAACATGAGAGTTACCTCATAACATTTAAACTTTTGCAAAATTGCTTTTCAAATAGCCAAACAGAGGTTGTGCATGCTTCTGGGTATCTGTGTGCACAAGGACATGTACAACTGCTATTTACTACACCTGAGTTTTCAGGTTGATTAACTTGATTAGGTTAGATCCCTATACTGTCTTGTTATAATTTACGAGCTTTGCTCATTCATTTAAACATAGGACTCATGTAAATCTGGGTTCATACTTTTTTTTTCTCTGCCTATGTGTTTATCCTTACTTTATAATATTTGCAGTTAATTTGTAAATAGGTTCTAGCTTCTAATACAGTCTAATACATATGTATACATTACTAGTTCACATATGCCCCAGTTCTACTACTAACTTTACTTCTCAATTCCTAAAAATTGTATGCTTACAGTTTATAATATAAAGCTAAATACTTTTATCTTTTTCTACTGACAATAGTTCCATCACATTGTAATCTTTTTAAACCATTCATTACATCACAATCAAAGTTTAGCACACTGCAAATATCATTACATAGAAGTCTTTCAGCTAAAATAAAACATAAGAGCCATTCTCCTACAAAAGTCATAGTTGAGTTAATTAGCAATTTCTCCTTAGCAACATACTTTTGCTCCTTATTACTTAGCTTCCTCCTTTCCTGCAGACATCACATGAACTGCTCCATAATGCATATGAAGCACCTATTTGATGCAAGCAACAAACAGGTCAGACTTATGTCTGGTGTAAGTAAAATCATTTGGTAATGCATAAAGACTAATGAGATAGGTTCCACCTGTTTGTTGCTTGCATCAAATGGGTGCTTCATATGCATTGTGGAGCAGTTCATGTGATGTCTGCAGGAAAGGAGGAAGCTAAGTAATAAGGAGCAGAAGTATGTTGCTAAGGAGAAATTGCTAATTAACTCAACTATGACTTTTGTAGGAGAATGGCTCTTATGTTTTATTTTAGCTGAAAGACTCCTATGTAATGATATTTGCAGTGTGCTAAAATTTGATTGTGATGTAATGAATTGTTTAAAAAGATTACAATGTGATGGAACTATTGTCAGTGGAAAAAGATAAAAGTATTTAGCTTTATATTATAACCTGTAAGCATACAATTTTTAGGAATTGAGAAGTAAAGTTAGTAGTAGAACTGGGGCATATGTGAACTAGTAATGTATACATATGTATTAGACTGTATTAGAAGCTAGAACCTATTTACAAATTAACTGCAAATATTATAAAGTAAGGATAAACACATAGGTAGAGAAAGAAAAAAAGAAAATTTTTGTTTTCAACTAACTAGCTTTCTTTTATAAAATATTTAAATTATATATATATATGCTTAAACTATGGGCTGTCACATTTCTTTAGCAAAGTAATTAAAGAATTGTTATTAGTTAATGAAGGTCATTAACTAAGATTATTTAAATAATTAGTTAATGTGGTTAATTTTAATAATTAATTATATTAATTAATTAGAGGTAATCATTTGTGAAATTATTTAAGTATAATTACTTAATGGAAGTTATTAAGGAATTAATTATTCAGTGTAATTAATTAAGTTAATTGAGTTTGTTCAAGTTAATTACTTAAGTTAATTAATTCAGACTAATCACTTGAAAATTTTGGAAATATAATTACTTAGGAAAGTAATTAATAGGTAATTACTGGATGTAATAAATTGAATAATAATTTGAAATTTGAGTATAATTATTTGTTAATAATTAAAGGATTAATTAATAATGGTGATTAATTAAGATTTATTTAATAATTAAAGATTAATCGATTCGTTAATTAAGATTGATTTGTTAATAATTAAAGGTTAACCAATGAATTTGAAAGGGAGATTTCTTTCAAATAATTTGTAATTAACTATGATGGTTGACCCAGATTAATAATTCATTCCTAAATATACATCTGATTTAAATTAATCAGTTGATTAATAAGTTTATTTGTGAATGTTTGGACCTGACTGAATGATTGAATTGTTCATATTCCCTTATCTGCGATGCTGTGTGATATATTCTGATTTGTGTTGTGATCTGTTTCTCTGGGATGAATGAAATTTATTATCTATAATTTACACACATACAGACATATATATATATATATATATATATATCTATGATCTATGATCTGTGAATGAAAAGATAAGCATTATAGTTATACCGCTTATCAACTATATTTCTGTATTTTGATCTGTGATGATTTATTGATGTTGCACTACTGTGTGAAACCCCTGGACTACACCATACACACACAAATATGGATTTCACGTGGAAATCAGTTAAGTCACAGATTGTTGACAATTTTCAAAGGTTGAATTTGTGAATCCAAATAGTTTTGGAATTTGAATTGAGAGCTTTGCAAATGAGTTTCAAAAATAAAAGTTATTTTAAATAACTTAATAAAATTTGGAATCTTAATAATTTGATTTAAATTTGAATTCAATATAAGAAATTGAATTCAATGATTTGGGAACTATGGTCTGATAAGATCCTACCAGTTATAAATGTGTTTATATGGATTTTTAACCATTTAAAATTATGGTTTTGGAAATTTAAGAAATTTAATCCAAGTTTTATACTTGAATGGTTTTAACTTATGTAAATTGTAATTAGTTTTCCAGAATGGAAACTAATTGTTTCAAAGGATAAAAGCTCTCATATAAGAAATGAATTTCCAATTTGAATTAAAGGAATTTCAAGTTGAATTGAAAATAGTTTTCCAAGTTACGAATAAATCTTTGGAAACGTGCTTTGAAGCTATAAGTTAAATCTTTGATTTAAAGATTTAATGAGTTAATCCAATTGAAATGGAAATCGATTTGGAAATCTGTGAATGAATCAGTGTGAAACTGGGTGAACTTTGTGAATTGAATCTTTTTGTTTTAAAAAAGATTAAAATGGTGATTTGTTTAAACCATTTGAAAGAAAGTATTGGATAATAAATTGTGACTTAATTGGAATCCCATTATCCATATGTTTTTAAATATTGCGCTCATTATTCGGTTTAGCCGGGGGAGGACTTTGTGTCATATAACCCATTCCGAATAATGATACGTCGTATATGGATAGCATTTGAAGACCGGTGGTGAAGACCGGGTATTTTCAAAAACGAAAGGATAACCCGTCGATTGTCTCTGCACTGAGTCGCACCGGTATAGAGATTTCCTAAGTGATAGGAAGTCCGATCGGGATTGGGAATACTCGGATTGCAAGGGATTCTTTGGAAGTGCCTTCGGTTCTGTTCGAACCCGGAATAGACTTGTATGGTTGTATGTCTGACATTACACTTTGAGATATAAAGCTGATTTCTTTCAAATACATTTCTGTTTGGTGGCGGAGATTTATTCTCTTAGCTTAACACCCTTCTCTGAGACGTACGAGCTCAGAGGTTATGTAGTTGAAGGTTATTAGTGATATACTCCCAAATTGGTAATGTGGCATGTTGAGTGTTGCTGTGTGTTGCTGATCATTTTTTGATCAAAGCATGGCTTTCGTGTAAAGCGTAGCTTTGTGGACGAGACCTCATCGAACCTCACAAACCAGAAATGGTCGAAACAGGAAGATGCGGCAAGGTTATGAGGGTCGCTCCCTTTAGGGTATGTCATTTCCTTCTGGAAAAAGGTGATATCATGGTATGGAGCCCAGATATTTACCTGTGTGGTTGCTCCAATCTCATTTACTGTGTGATTGTTGCTTTGTGATTGAGGGCCCTCGGATAAAGGTCCCAAAGGACCGGGGGGTGGCATATTCATGTAGTAGTTACCTAGTAAGAGGTAACCCGGCCTTGTGTTGGCAGATAGTAGTTAGTTCTCGGGACGTCCCTCCAGAGGCATACCCATGTGGTAGTAGGAAGTTCCTTAGCCTGACCATTTGTTGGAAAATCCAAAGAAGCAATACGAGCCCTTTACGATTGCAGTTGTATAACCTGTCTCCTCAGGCGGCAGCTATAGCAGGCATAATCTAATGGTACCTATGCTGGCTAAGATTAATATTGTATTTTCGAAATGTTTTCTGCACTATGCACTAATAATAATATCAAATGACTTTGCGTAGTAAGCATGTTTGACTATCATAAGGAGAAATCTCCCCCATGTGTGTGATTGCATTGTGTGTGTGCCGGGAGGCCTTATGGTAGTTTCATTTTCCAAAAGCATTACGGATTTGAATGTTTAAAATTCCTTTGTTGTTTGTTTAAAGATAAATTGTTTTTGTTACTCACACCAGTCCCATGACTGACTCGGAGTTTATTGTTCCTTTCCTAAACTCTGGGTGCCCACAATTTCCCACATGGGCAGTCTAGAGTTGGGTTTTTCATATAGTCAAGTTTAGTAGATTATCAGGAGCTAGTTCAGTGTTCGGAGTTTACAAATGACTGCTCTTGCTTATCTTTGTGAAACGTGAAGATGGTTTGAGCTTGATGTTGGAGTTATTGGTCTCATTCTCATTGTCGGATCACTTGGAGTATCACTTCTGTTTTCCGTTGTAGCATCTTTATTTATCTCTGATATTCTTGTATCATATTGATAGCATTGTTGTATATCATTCCGGATATTGTATTCATTGGAGTTGTATATGATATTATCCATTTCTTTATTCCGCTGTGTTGTTATACTTAATGTGTTATAAGCTCCGAGGAGCCAGATTCGGCGTTTGAATCTACGGCATTGAGTACAAGTGAAGTACGGGTGCTGATTTTCGAAGGCCGAGTTCAGGATCTTCACAGTTCGCCTTGGGGAGCAGCCGTAGTGTTTGCTATGAAGCTAGACGGATCGTTGAGGCTATGTATCGATTATCATAAGTTGAATGAGAGGACGATAAAGAATCGATATCCATTGTCGAGGATTGATGATTTGTTCGACCAGTTGAGTGGAGCAAAGTTATTTTCTTAGTTGGATTTGGTGACAGGTTTCCATCAGCTTAGAGTAGCAAAGGATAGTATACTTTTGACGGCGTTTAGGATCAGATATGGGTCGTACGAATGGTTAGCTATGCCGTTCGGACTGACTAATGCGCCGGCTTTCTTTGTGGATTTGATGAACCGAGTTTTCCAAGAGCACTTGAATAGGTTCATATTGGTTTTCATAGATGATATCTTGATTTACTCTAAGGATCATAAGGAGCATGAAGTTAATCTTAGAGTGGTGCTTGAGACACGAAGGCAGCATCAGCTGAAGTTTTCGAAGTGTCGTTTCTGGACGAAGGAAGTGAAGTTTCTGGGTCATGTAGTCTCAGAGAAAGGGTTGTCAGTAGATCACTCTAAGATTGAAGCGGTGAATACTTGGAAGAGACCCGAGACAGTGACGGAGATAAAGAGTTTTGTGAAGACCCAAAAGTCGACCTTCGAAAATCGGCATCCGTACTTCACTTGTACTCAAAATGCCGTAGATTCAAACGCCGAATCTGGTTCTCCGAAGCTTATAACACCATTAAGTACAACAACACAGCGGAAGAAAAAGAATATATCAATATACATAACATTGATACAATGACAGATACAAAATCTGATACAACAGATATCAATATACATCAGAGATATAATACAAGAAATAGCAGCGGAAAGAAAATAGATAACACCAGCAGTGGATAGAATATCTCCAATAGAATGCTCCAAGATAAGCAACGTCAGTCTATGAACTCCAAAAACTGAACTAGCTCCAGATAATCTACTAAACCTGAATATCTGAAAACCCCAACTCTAGATTGTCGTGTAGAAAGTTATGAGCACCCAGAGTTTAGGAAAGGAACAATAAACTCCGAGTCAGTCATGGGACTGGTGTGAGCAACAAAAACAGTTTATCTTTAAACAAACAATAAAAGAATTTAAACATTGAAATCCGCAATGCTTTTTGGAAAATGAAACTACCATAAGGCCTCCCGCATACACACACAATGCAAACGCAGAATTGGAGGAGATTTCTCCTTATGATAGTCAAAGATGCTTACTATGCAAAACAAATCATTGAATATTATTACTAGTGCATAGTGAAGAAAACATTTCGAAAGTATAATATTAATCTTAGCCAGCATAGGCATTTCACGTTATGCCTACTATAGCTACTATGTTCAATAGCAGGTTACCGCCACATTCCATAGCAGGTTATACAATTGCAATCGTAAAGGTTCGTATTGTTTCTTTGGATTTCCAACAAATGGTCAGGCTAAGGAACTTCCTTTCCTACTGCCGAATGGGATCGCCTCTGGCTGGACGTCCCGAGAGACAAACTGCTCTCTGCCAACACAAGGCCGGGTTACCCCTGTAACAGGTAACTCACGAATATGCCACCTCCCGGTCCTTTGGGACCTTTATACGAGGCGCCTCGATCAAACACACAATCAAAATAAATGAGATCGGAGTAACCACATAGGTTAAATACCAGGGCTCCATACCTGATACCACCTTTTTCCAGAAGGAAATGACATACCCTAAAGGGCGCGACCCTCATAACCTTGCTGCATATTCCTGTTTCGACCATTTCCGGGTTGTGAGGTCCGAAGAAGTCTCGTCCACAAAGCTACGCTTTGTCACAAAGCCATGCTTTGGGTCAATAGATGATCAAAGTAATGATCACAAAGATAAATGATCAAACAAATGATCATATCACAAATGATCAAACAATGATCATCACACAGCAACACTCAGCATGTCACATTACCAAATTGGGAGTATATCGCTGATAACCTTCAACTACATAACCTCTAAGCTCGTACGTCTCAGAGAAGGGTGTTAAGCTAAAAGAATAAATTCTCCGCCACCAACAGAAATGTATTTAAAAGAAATCAGCTTTATATCTCAAAGTGTAATGTCAGACATGTAACCATACAAGTCTGTTCCGGGTTCGAACAGAACCGAAGGCACTTCCGAAGAAGCCCTTGCAAATCTGGGTATTCACAATCCCGATCGGATTTCCCATCACTTAGGGAATCTCTATACTAGGAGCTACCCAGTGCAGAGACAATCGATAGGTTATCCTATCGTTTTCGCAAATACCCGGTCTTCAACACCGGTCTTCAAATGCTATCCATATACGACGTATCACTTATTCGGAATGGGTTATATGACACAAAGGTCCTCTCCCGGCTTAACCGAATAGTAAGCGTAATATTCAAAAACATATGGATATTGGGATTTCAATTAAGTCACAACTTAAACCCAAACTTTCTTTTCAAATGGTTTAACAAATTACCATTTCAAATCTTTAAACAAAAAGATTCATTTTAACAACCTACAATGGTTTAAACAATTTCCACATTTTTAATCTTTTAAATAAAAGATTTAATTCACAGATTTTCCAAATCAATTTCCATTTCAATTTGATTATCTCGTTAAATCTTTAAATCAAAGATTTAACTGATAGTTTTCAAAACACGTTTCAAAGATTTATTCATAATTTAGAAAACCATCTTCAATTCAAACTTAAAATTCCTTTAATTCAAATTGGAAAACCATTTCTTATATAAGAGCTTTTATCAGTTGAAAACAATTAGTTTTCCCAAATCATTGAATTCAATTCAAGTATTGAATTCAAATTTAAATCAAATTATTAAATATCAAGTTTTATTAAGTTATTTAAAATAACTTTTACATTTGAAATTCATTTGCAAAGCTCTTAAATTCAATTTCCAAAACCATTTAGATTCAAGAATTTAATCTTTAAAATCATCAAAAATCTGTGACTTAACTGATTTCCACGTGAAATCCATATTTGTGTGTGTGTGTGTGTGTGTGGTGTAGTCCAGGGGTTTCACACAGTAGTGCAACATCATTCAATCATCACAGATCAGAATATAGAAGTATAGTTGATAAGCGGTATATCATAACGCTTATCGTTCATTTACAGATCACAGATCACAGATATATAAATCACAGATAATAATTTACATTCATCTCAGATAAATGAACTACAGTAAAGATCACATACAAATCAGAATATATCACAAAGCAGTACAGATCAGGGATGTCAAATAATTTAAAATTCAATAGAATCTAAACATTCACAAGTGAATTTATTAATCAACTGATTTATTTAAAATCAGATGTATTACTTATTAATCTGGGTTAATTATCATGATTTAATTACAAATTATTCTTAATTAATGAATCAATTAATCTTTAATTATTAAATTAATCTTAATTGATCGCCATTATTAATTGATCCTTTGATTTATTAACAAATCAATTCATTCAAATTTTAAATCATTATTCAATAAATTACATTAAGTAATCATCTATTAATTACTTTTCTAAGTAATTATATTTTCAAAATTATCAAGTGATTATTCTGAATAAGTTCACTTAAGAAGTTAACTTGAACAAATTCGATTAACTCGATTAATTTCATTGAATAATCAAATCCATAATTACTGTCATTAAGTAGTTCCACAATTTATTATCATTAAATTAATCTAAATTTATTGTTAAAAATTTAATCACATTCATTAATTATCCAAATGATCTTAGTTAATGATTTTTATTAACTATTAAATTTCTTTAATTACCTTTTTAAAGAAAACTCTTATTTTAATCATTTTAATTATAAATTGATTCATTCGTTAATGAAATAGAAATCATTAGATTTCATTACTTAAAGCAAAGTTCAGTCATATTTATAATTTAATTATTACTCACAATATGTTTGAAACATTGTTTCAAATTTTCTTTTAAATTTCAATTCAGATTTAAATTTATTTAAACACTAAAGTTATAAAACTTAATTAAATTTCAAAATCTTGAAATCAGATTTAAAAATAAAATCCAGGTTTAAACTTTTTAAATTTCCAACTTGTTTAAATTCCCATTTACAAATTCACTTCTATTTCAAACTCGAGTTTCTCTAATATATTAAATTGCTTTTAAATTATTAAAACAATTTGAGTTAAAAACTTATTTATTTACAAATTACGTTTCAATTTAAACTTGAATCTTTATTTACATTTTTCTTTAAAACTCAGGTTTAAATCTTGATTAGTGAATTTAAATTTAGTTTTAAAATTTCAACAGAAAACCAGAACAGGTTAGAAAACTGGAACAAGTCCCTACCCGAGCCTCCCCATGTTTTCTTCGAGTCCCACATCCCAGAATCTCGAGCAAACACCCGGGTCAATACACGAGAAAAATTCGAGTTCACCCTGCCTCATTCTAGCTACCCAAACTAACAAACTCCAGACTATCAGAGCCACCGTGCTCGTGCACGTGCACAGCTCCGACGAGCATCTCCGGTCGACCTCACTTCGTCGAGCAAGTCGCTAAACATCCACACACCAACCTCCGACCATCCAAACTCCTTCACTTGCGCGAAATCAAAATCGAGTTGTTCGAATAAAAAACTGGAAACGAACAGGAACACCACCCCAACCCTGAAAAAGTGCGTCGAACTCGCATCACCGGCCACTAGAAAGCTCGAAACTCCGGTCGCTACTTCGTCGACACTCCCACCATGCTCACCAAAAATCTCATCGCACTCGATCCATTACTGGCGACGAATCAATCAAAAGAAAACAGCCTTGACAAAACTAGGTTTAAAATTTTTAACCATTGGCCGCCGCCACCACCGTGGTCTGACCACCACCGCACTTTCCAAGAATCTCCATTCGTCCCCCTATCACCAACGAAGGTCTCGACTTCTACAACTCAGAGGATCATCAGGAATCATGTAAACAAAGAAATTCATTTAACCCCGAACTGCTCTTAAATCCTAGCTCTAAAAATTTTGATTTTTTCTTTAAAAATCATACCTTACTATGAGAATTCAGTTTACAATCCTGAATTCGAGAATTAAGAAATTTAAATTTCGACTTATCTTGAGTTAGCTCTGCTATTTTGTATTTCCAAAGACAATTATAAGTTGTTTTTAACTTAAATGAATTTTTTTAAAACTTTAGTTCCAAATCAAACAAACCATGTTCGTTTATATTGTATAGTCTAACTATTATCAAATCAAGAGAAATAAATTTGTTTGCATATTTGGGTTTGAAGAAAACAAGAACAAAGGCAATTATAAACATACTACACACAACAATATTCACAGGGAACTCATATATACATATATAGATACAACCATACTTGTTCAAAGGTATATTTAAACAGGTTCAAATATTACTCACAATATAAATAAACAAACAGAATAGAGTATGTTTAGGTAGGAGTTTACTCACCTTGTCCCAGGAGAAGAACAGAGTTTCTCTGAAACAGGCTTGCAAATCTAGCTGCTGAAGTCCTTATCTTGATTCAGGTTGTATAATTTGTTTTGATGTTTAAGATGATATTTGTTTAGTTTTTGAGATGATATTACTTTAGTTTTTTCTACTCAGCTGGAATGGAACGACATTGAAATGAGGAAGATGATGGATATAAACAAGTTACAGGGTGTGGTTATTTTATACAAAGTGATATTGTGTTGTACAGGGTTATTATTTTGGTTGTACAAATTTGATCGGTGATTTTTCTTCCTCTTCCTTTTGCTTGGTGGCTGAAAAAAATAGGGTTGTGTACTAAGGAGACCGGCATTTATTATCATGTACAACTTTGCTTATTTTATTTTCTAAAGTCTTTGTTCAACTTGAATATTTTTGATGTTTTCATTTGTTTATAATTGTTGACTTCGGCTGTATAATATATGAGATGATTGTGATGGCTTCCTTTTACAGGCTTTCACACTTGTATTTTTATCTTGTTTCATTTGCAAGTGTACTTGTTCATATTTACCTTTATATATTTTGTTTCTATTGCTAAGTCTAATTGCTCTATATCTACATGAGATTCTCTAGTCAATATGCTATTGGAATTTGTCAAATTATTCTAACTTTAAATATTTATTTTATTTATTTATTTCTATTTTTATTTTCTTTAACTTCGTCTTTAATAATATTACTTTATAATATAAATTTCTATTTAAGTTTTGCTTTACTTTATAATATTCATTTTTAATAGTTTATATAACTCTAGAATTATTTTATATTTTCATTTCACATTCTTATATAACTATAAATTTATTGGAAATATTTGTTTAACATCAATGCAAATTTTGTTTCCTTTTAAAGTTCAACTATCTAATTTTTTATTTACTCATTTATTATTTATTTTCAAATATACAATGTATTTATTCTATGCTTTTATATCATATATTTGTATATACATATATACTCACATATATACATATATATATATAGTATTTTAAATATAAATGATTTATGCAGAATTCATTAGAGATAGGGGAAACTCGCAATCAATTAATCGATCAATTTCAAAATTTTAATTCAAGAATTAAATTAATTATCAAATTAAATTTATATAAAATTCGGGGTCGTTACAGACTTCCCCTCTTAAAAGAATTTCGTCCTCGAAATTGTCAAGGAGACAAAAAAGATAGATGAAGAATATTTCATCAAATCAATTGAACGTTTATTCTGCATTTGGCTTACCAAATCAGAATATCAATAACAGATACGAGAACAAATCTGTTTTAACACTTAAGAAGATACTTGGGTTATCCAGATCTACGGAATTGAAGTGGCATCGGTCAGTTCGAAGTGATAACTAACCATTCGTAGAATATATCTGGACCTAAAGAATAGACAAATATGTGGATACAATTTCAAAACATTTAGTTTAGAACTCAGATTATACCTATTAACCATAGCAAACAAAGCAAACAAGGCAATCAATACATCCAAACAAACAATTTGGCCTATTCGGAGTTTACGTCCCATATTGATGTATCGAATCTTCTTCCTGGATCTACCAAAAACTATCGAAGAATTGAAAAGAGATGACGAACAAAAGAGATTGATAGAGAAAGGATGGCTTCCTCGTTGTTACAGAGTATTGACCATTTATAGTCGTATTCCCCTGTCCCCTATCTCATCCTCTTCTTGCACTCATACTCACCATCAGTGGATAGCAAGAGAATTTACTGAGGCATACGGGCAGATATCTGAGATATACTCATTCTAGGGTATACATCACCCTATCTCTAATGAGCTACTTAATGTGTTATACTCCTGAACTAAAGTTTTCCCCTCAGCTCTGATACCTGATGTGAAGACCCAAAAGTCGACCTTCGAAAATCGGCATCCGTACTTCACTTGTACTCAAAATGCCGTAGATTCAAACGCCGAATCTGGTTCTCCAGAGCTTATATATAACACCATTAAGTACAACAACACAGCGGAAGAAAAAGAATATATCAATATACATAACATTGATACAATGATAGATACAAAATCTGATAAAACAGAATGATACAACAGATATCAATATACATCAAAGATATAATACAAGAAATAGCAACGGAAAGAAAATAGATAACACCAGCAGTGGATAGAATATCTCCAATAGAATGCTCCAAGATAAGCAACGTCAGTCCATGAACTCCAAGAACTGAACTAGCTCCAGATAATCTATTAAACCTGAATATCTGAAAACCCCAACTCTAGACTGCTCGTGTAGAAAATTATGAGCACCCAGAGTTTAGGAAAGGAACAATAAACTCCGAGTCAGTCGTGGGACTGGTGTGAGCAACAAAAACAGTTTATCTTTAAACAAACAATAAAAGAATTTAAACATTGAAATCCGCAATGCTTTTGGAAAATGAAACTACCATAAGGCCTCCCGCACACACACACAATGCAAACGCAGAATCGGAGGAGATTTCTCCTTCTGATAGTCAAAGATGCTTACTACGCAAAACAAATCATTGAATATTATTACTAGTGCATAGTGAAGAAAACATTTCGAAAGTATAATATTAATCTTAGCCAGCATAGGCATTTCACGTTATGCCTACTATAGCTACTATGTTCAATAGCAGGTTACCGCCACATTCCATAGCAGGTTATACAATTGCAATCGTAAAGTTTCGTATTGTTTCTTTGGATTTCCAACAAATGGTCAGGCTAAGGAACTTCCTTTCCTCCTGCCGAATGGGATTGCCTCTGGCTGGACGTCCCGAGAGACAAACTACTCTCTGCCAACACAAGGCCGGGTTACCCCTGTAACAGGTAACTCACGAATATGCCACCTCCCGGTCCTTTGGGACCTTTATCCGAGGCGCCTCGATCAAACACACAATCACAATAAATGAGATCGGAGTATCCACATAGGTTAAATACCAAGGCTCCATACCTGATACCACCTTTTTCCAGAAGGAAATGACATACCCTAAAGGGCGCAACCCTCATAACCTTGCTGCATATTCCTGTTTTGACCATTTCCGGGTTTTGAGGTCCGAAGAAGTCTCGTCCACAAAGCTACGCTTTGTCACAAAGCCATGCTTTGGGTCAATAGATGATCAAAGTAATGATCACAAAGATAAATGATCAAACAAATTATCATATCACAAATGATCAAACAATGATCATCACACAGCAACACTCAGCATGTCACATTACCAAATTGGGAGTATATCGCTGATAACCTTCAACTACATAACCTCTGAGCTCGTACGTCTCAGAGAAGGGTGTTAAGCTAAGAGAATAAATTCTCCGCCACCAACAGAAATGTATTTGAAAGAAATCGGCTTTATATCTCAAAGTGTAATGTCAGACATGTAACCATACAAGTCTGTTCCGGGTTCGAACAGAACCGAAGGCACTTCCGAAGAAGCCCTTGCAAATCCGGGTATTCACAATCCCGATCGGATTTCCCATCACTTAGGGAATCTCTATACTAGGAGCTTCCCAGTGCAGAGACAATCGATAGGTTATCCTATCGTTTTCGCAAACACCCGGTCTTCAACACCGGTCTTCAATTGCTATCCATATACGACGTATCACTTATTTGGAATGGGTTATATGACACAAAGGTCCTCTCCCGGCTGAACCGAATAGTAAGCGTAATATTCAAAAACATATGGATATTAGGATTTCAATTAAGTCACAACTTAAACCCAAACTTTCTTTTCAAATGGTTTAACAAATTACCATTTCAAATCTTTAAACAAAAAGATTCATTTTAACAACCTACAATGGTTTAAACAATTTCCACATTTTTAATCTTTTAAATAAAAGATTTAATTCATAGATTTTCCAAATCAATTTCCATTTCAATTTGATTATCTCGTTAAATCTTTAAATCAAAGATTTAACTGATAGTTTTCAAAACACGTTTCAAAGATTTATTCATAATTTAGAAAACCATCTTCAATTCAAACTTAAAATTCCTTTAATTCAAATTGGAAAACCATTTCTTATATAAGAGCTTTTATCAGTTGAAAACAATTAGTTTTCCCAAATCATTGAATTCAATTCAAGTATTGAATTCAAATTTAAATCAAATTATTAAATATCAAGTTTTATTAAGTTATTTAAAATAACTTTTACATTTGAAATTCATTTGCAAAGCTCTTAAATTCAATTTCCAAAACCATTTAGATTCAAGAATTCAATCTTTAAAATCATCAAAAATCTGCGACTTAACTGATTTCCACGTGAAATCCATATTTGTGTGTGTATGGTGTAGTCCAGGGGTTACACACAGTAGTGCAACATCATTCAATCATCACAGATCAGAATATAGAAGTATAGTTGATAAGCGGTATATCATAACGCTTATCGTTCATTTACAAATCACAGATCACAGATATATATATCACAGATAATAATTTGCATTCATCTCAGATAAATGAACTACAGTAAAGATCACACACAAATCAGAATATATCACAAAGCAGTACAGATCAGGGATGTCAAATAATTTAAAATTCAATAGAATCTAAACATTCACAAGTGAATTTATTAATCAACTGATTTATTTAAAATCAGATGTATTACTTATTAATCCGGGTTAATCATCATGATTTAATTACAAATTATTCTTAATTAATGAATCAATTAATCTTTAATTATTAAATTAATCTTAATTGATCGCCATTATTAATTGATCCTTTGATTTATTAACAAATCAATTCATTCAAATTTCAAATCATTATTCAATAAATTACATTAAGTAATCATCTATTAATTACTTTTCTAAGTAATTATATTTTCAAAATTATCAAGTGATTATTCTGAATAAGTTCACTTAAGAAGTTAACTTGAACAAATTCGATTAACTCGATTAATTTCATTGAATAATCAAATCCATAATTACTGTCATTAAGTAGTTCCACAATTTATTATCATTAAATTAATCTAAATTTATTGTTAAAAATTTAATCACATTCATTAATTATCCAAATGATCTTAGTTAATGATTTTTATTAACTATTAAATTTCTTTAATTACCTTTTTAAAGAAAACTCTTATTTTAATCATTTTAATTATAAATTGATTCATTCGTTAATGAAATAGAAATCATTAGATTTCATTACTTAAAGCAAAGTTCAGTCATATTTATAATTTAATTATTACTCACAATATGTTTGAAACATTGTTTCAAATTTTCTTTTAAATTTCAATTCAGATTTAAATTTATTTAAACACTTAAGTTATAAAACTTAATTAAATTTCAAAATCTTGAAATCAGATTTAAAAATAAAATCCAGGTTTAAACTTTTTAAATTTCCAACTTGTTTAAATTCCCATTTACAAATTCACTTCTATTTCAAACTCGAGTTTCTCTAATATATTAAATTGCTTTTAAATTATTAAAACAATTTGAGTTAAAAACTTATTTATTTACAAATTACGTTTCAATTTAAACTTGAATCTTTATTTACATTTTTCTTTAAAACTCAGGTTTAAATCTTGATTAGTGAATTTAAATTTAGTTTTAAAATTTCAACAGAAAACCAGAACAGGTTAGAAAATTGGAACAAGTCCCTACCCGAGCCTCCCCATGTTTTCTTCGAGTCCCACATCCCAGAATCTCGAGCAAACACCCGGGTCAATACACGAGAAAAATTCGAGTTCACCCTGCCTCATTCCAGCTACCCAAACTAACAAACTCCAGACTATCAGAGCCACCGTGCACGTGCACAGCTCCGACGAGCATCTCCGGTCGACCTCACTTCGTCGAGAAAGTCGCTGAACATCGACACACCAACCTCCGAACATCCAAACTCCTTCACTTGCGCGAAATCAAAATCGAGTTGTTCGAATAAAAAACTGGAAACGAATAGGAACACCACCCCAACCCTGGAAAAATGCGTCGAACTCGCATCACCGGCCACCAGAAAGCTCGAAACTCCGGCCGCTACTTCGTCGACACTCCCACCATGCTCACCAAAAATCTCATCGCACTCGATCCATTACTGGCGACGAATCAATCGAAAGAAAACAGCCTTGACAAAACTAGGTTTAAAATTTTTAACCGTTGGGCGCCGCCACCACCGCACTATTTTTCCAAGCATCTCCATTCGTCCCCCTATCACCAACGAAGGTCTCGACTTCTACAACTCAGAGGATCATCAGGAATCATGGAAATAAAGAAATTCATTTAACCCCGAACTGCTCTTAAATCCTAGCTCTAAAAATTTTGATTTTTTCTTTAAAAATCATACCTTACTATGAGAATTCAGTTTACAATCCTGAATTCGAGAATTAAGAAATTTAAATTTCGACTTATCTTGAGTTAGCTCTGCTATTTTGTATTTCCAGAGACAATTATAAGTTGTTTTTAACTTAAATGAATTTTTTTAAAACTTTAGTTCCAAATCAAACAAACCATGTTCGTTTATATTGTATAGTCTAACTATTATTAAATCAAGAGAAATAAATTTGTTTGCATATTTGGGTTTGAAGAAAACAAGAACAAAGGAAATTATAAACATACTGCACACAACAATATTCACAGGGAACTCATATATACATATATAGATACAACCATACTTGCTCAAAGGTATATTCAAACAGGTTCAAATATTACTCACAATATAAATAAACAAACAGAATAGAGTATGTTTAGGTAGGAGTTTACTCACCTTCTCCCAGGAGAAGAACAGAGTTTCTCTGAAACAGGCTTGCAAATATAGCTGCTGAAGTCCTTATCTTGATTCAGGTTGTATAATTTGTTTTGATGTTTAAGATGATATTTGTTTAGTTTTTGAGATGATATTACTTTAGTTTTTTCTACTCAGCTGGAATGGAACGACATTGAAATGAGGAAGATGATGGATATAAACAAGTTACAGGGTGTGGTTATTTTATACAAAGTGATATTGTGTTGTACAGGGTTATTATTTTGGTTGTACAAATTTGATCGGTGATTTTTCTTCCTCTTCCTTTTGCTTGGTGGCTGAAAAAAATAGGGTTGTGTACTAAGGAGACCAGCATTTATTATCATGTACAACTTTGCTTATTTTATTTTCTAAAGTCTTTGTTCAACTTGAATATTTTTGATGTTTTCATTTGTTTATAATTGTTGACTTCGGCTGTATAATATATGAGATGATTGTGATGGCTTCCTTTTACAAGCTTTCACACTTGTATTTTTATCTTGTTTCATTTGCAAGTGTACTTGTTCATATTTACCTTTATATATTTTGTTTCTATTGCTAAGTCTAATTGCTCTATATCTACATGAGATTCTCTAGTCAATATGCTATTGGAATTTGTCAAATTATTTCTAACTTTAAATATTTATTTTATTTATTTATTTCTATTTTTATTTTCTTTAACTTCGTCTTTAATAATATTACTTTATAATATAAATTTCTATTTAAGTTTTGCTTTACTTTATAATATTCATTTTTAATAGTTTATATAACTCTAGAATTATTTTATATTTTCATTTCACATTCTTATATAACTATAAATTTATTGGGAATATTTGTTTAACATCAATGCAAATTTTGTTTCCTTTTAAAGTTCAACTATCTAATTTTTTATTTACTCATTTATTATTTATTTTCAAATATCCAATGTATTTATTCTATGCTTTTATATCATATATTTGTATATACATATATACTCACATATATACATATATATACAATATTTTAAATATAAATGATTTATGCAGAATTCATTAGAGATAGGGGAAACTCGCAATCAATTAATCGATCAATTTCAAAATTTTAATTCAAGAATTAAATTAATTATCAAATTAAATTTATATAAAATTCAGGGTTGTTACAAGTTTCCTTAGGTTGGCTGGTTATTATCGGAGGTTCGTTAAGGATTTTTCACGGATAGCGGCAATGATGACCGAGCTAACGAGAAAAGATGTGAAGTTTGTGTGGACCGATAAGTGTGAGAAAGCATTCCAGAGTTTGAAACACTTATTAACCCATGCACCAGTTTTGGTTGTTCCAGAAGGGAATCAGGAGTTGGTGGTTTATACAGATGCTTGTGGAATGGGTTATGAGCTGTTTTGATGCAGAGAGGTAAAGTGATCGTCTATGCTTCTCGACAGCTTAGACCGCATGAGGTTAGATATCCGATGCATGATTTGGAATTGTCTACAGTGATTTTTGCATTGAAGGTGTTGAGACATTACCTTTTGGGAAAGAGGTTAGAGTTATATACGGATCATAAGTCGCTGAAGTATTTGTTCTCTCAGAAGGAGTTGAACATGAGATAGCAGAGGTGGTTAGAGTTTATTGCCGCTTATGATTTTGGGATTGTGTACACACCGAGGGAAGGCAACAAAGTTACAGACACACTTAGCAAAAAGCATCAGAATGCAGTGTTGACGTTGATTTGCTAAGTGGAAAGATTTGGAAGCATTAGCAGATTGCAGAGTACAGTGGAGATCTAAGGGTGGGTCTAGCGGAGAAACCATAGTGTTACCTTGTTTGGAAGTTTGACCAATGATGATCGAAAAGATTGCTTCTAAACAAGAAGAAGATCCGGTATTAGCTGAACGGATTAGGAAGTCAAGAGATGGAACCAAGAGCGATGACTTGAAAGATTTTAGTCTTGACCAGAATGGGTGGTTAATAAAGAAAGGAAGATTATGTGTTTCGAGTGTACGAAACATAAGGAAAGAAGTCTTGGAGGAATGTCATCATTCGAAGTTCTCTATTCATCCAGGAGGAACTAAGATGTATCAGGATATGAAGAGGAGTTTCTTCCGGGAAGGCATTAAGCGGAATATTGGCTTATGGGTAAAGCAGTGCTTGAATTGCCAATAGGCAAAGGCTGAACATAAGAAGCCAAGTGTATTACTTCAGCCATTGGATATTCCGGTATGGAAGTCAGATTCTATTTCCATGTATTTTATTGATGGGTTGCCAAGGTTGAATAGATGAAATGAAAGTATATGGTTATAGTGGACAGATTGACCAAGAGTGCACATTTAATTCCGGTTAAGTCAACCAGAACGACACCTATATTAGCGAAGTTGTTTATGAAGAATGTGGTTAGACTGCATAGAATTCCTAGTAGCATAGTTAGTGATAAATATTCCTTATTCACTATAGAGTTCTGGAAGAGTCTACAGGAAGTTTCGGGAACCAAGATCAAGATGAGTACCGCTTACCATTCGTAGATAGATGGGCAAACAGAAAGAGTTAACAAAATCTTGGAAGATTTGCTAAGAGCTTGTGTATTAGATTTCGGAGGATCATGGGAAGACCATTTGCATTTATTCGAGTTTTCGTATAATAACAGTTATCAGACTAGTATTGGGATGGAGCCGTTTGAAGCTTTGTATGGAGGGCATGCAAATCTCCCATTAGTTGATTAGAGACCGGGGATAGGTTGGTTCTTGGTCCAACGAAGCTGCAGAAAAGATTGAGGTCATTCGAGCTAGAATGAAGGAGGCTCAGTCTAGGCAGAAGAGTTATGTAGATAAAAGATGGAAAGATCTAGAGTTCTTGGTTGGAGATCAAGTTTTTGTTAAGGTCTCACCGATGAAGAGTGTGATCAAATTTAGAAGCTCGGGAAAGTTGGCACCGAGTTGGACCTTTTCGTATTATTGAGAGGATCGGGAAACTCGCAGTTAGAGTCGAGTTACCGAGCAGTTTGGCAGTAGTCCACGATGTTTTCCATGTTTCTCATCTCAGAAAGTGTGTTAAAGACCCAGAGACTACTATTGCACCCACTATGCTAGAGGACTTAGTAGTAGAGTCGGACTTGACTATAGTGAGAAAGCTAATTCGTATTGTTGTGAGAGATGAGAAGAGGCTTAGAACCCAGACGGTCAGATTAGTCAAAGTCCAATGGAGTGACGATGATAGGGACTGTACTTGGGAGATTGAAAGCGGGATTAGAGAAACTTATCCAGATTTGTTTGATGGTATGTTTTATCTCTTTGATTGATGTGTTATGTACCTTATCGTAATTTCGAGGACGAAATTCTTGAAGGACGGGAGTTTGTAACACCCTATATTTTTGGTAACATTATTTAGAATATTTAATTAGTTAAATAAAATAAAAAAATGTGTTGATTAAGGGATTGAGATTTGATTTTTATTCAGGGGTAGCCATGCCATTTAACCAATGAATTAAAATAAGAGTTAAAATGAAATAGAGGAGGAGTAAAATAGGAAAGAGGGCAATACCCTAAACCCTTGGTTGTGTATCTTATACATGTTCATTTTCATTTGCTCAAAATTTTAAAACTTAAGGTCGGCCACCATTAACAAGAAAAAGGGGAAGAAGATTAAGAAAAGCTAAGGAAGAAGCTTAATCAAATCAAATCTATTCACATCTCAATCTCTTTAATCTCTAAAGCTAAGGTGAATAATGTTTACATCTCATATTTCTTTTGTTTACAGTTTTAAGGTGAAATCTGAAATATTTTCCATTGATTTGCCATTTTTTGAATGATGGAATGATTATATATACTTGTTGATGATTTATAGTTGTTCATATATATTTTATGACATGTTTTGATATGAAAACCCTATTAAATGACATCCAAATGCCTTGCGAGTTTTTATATAGACCAGAAATATTATTTTTGAGATGGGTTTCAATTTTCTGAATTTTCTGAATTTTTGTGGAATTTATATAAATTTTCTAGTGAAGAAAATGTTATTTTGGATTATAAATTATTTACAGTTAAATAATAATTAGTTTGGGTCTGCAATTAATATATGTTAGAGAACATATTAAAGTGATTTTCTGGAATTTTTGTAGAATTTTCCTAAGTGTTTTAGTGGGTATATAAAATTATTTAAAGTATGGGACTTAAATGTTTTATATATTTATGAAAGGAGAAGGGGTTTTTTGTAAATAAATTTAAATTGTTGATTCTGGAAAGTCAGCAGTACTTTTAGAAAAGAGAAACTTACAACCAATCACAATTTAACAAATAAGGTAGGCTAGGTACAAAGAAATGTTTAAAAGGACAAATAAACGTGTTTTTCACTTTTTCGATGCTTTCGGCACCAGGTTCCGCCACCTTGCCTTTGCCTCCGACACTGTCAAAACCAATGCACATGGTATTAGGGAACTGGTACGTAGTGAATTGGATGTAGGCGGAAGGTATAGAGTTGAAACCAGTGGTTCCGAAGGGGTTGAGGCATTACTTTGCTTTTAAAAGAAAATGCGCCGGCTTGCTTTCGACTAAGTAGCTTTCAACTTGGTCAGCTTTCGACTAGGTCAAATGGATTTAAAGAAATGGTTTCGATTGTGTTGCGCCTTTTTTTTAAATGATGCTTTCGACTAATTCGAAGCCTTATGCTGCCGTTTTCTACCTTCCGACCCAGATGGTTTTGAAGGGGTTGCTTTTTAAAAAAAATATAGCCACTTCTCTAAAGCTTTCGAAGGAATGGTTTCGATATCATCACTTCTTTACTTTGGAATGATTTCGAAAGAAGTGCTTTCGACTTTAATAGGTTTCTGATCCTTTTGCTCTACTTGAAGGCATAATCCAAAGGGTTTCGACCGAAATAGTTTTCAAAGGTTTCGAAGGGGTAAACTTTTTGAATGGTTTCGAATGGTTTCCAGAACCCAATGGCTTTTGAAAGGTTTGGTTTTTTAATGCTTTCGATGGGGTTTTAATAAATGGTTTCGAAGGGGTGGTTCCCCCGGGTTTCAAAAGGGTTGAAAGGAAAGGTTTTTCCTATGTTTTCAAAAGGCGATATTTAAAGGTTTTAAAGAAGGATGTCTAATGTTTTGAAGCTTTCGAAAGAAAGGCTTTTAATGGTTTTGAAAGGGGTACTTTTAATTGTGTCGAAAGGGGTGCTTTCAATAGTTTTGAAACGGCTACTTTCAAGGGTTTCGTAAGGGTTGTTTAAAAATTTTAAACAAAGGTTTCGAATGTAATAACTAGGCAACATAGCCTAAGTGTTTTCAAGTTAAAAAGGGTTTTAACTTCTTTTGAACGGATAGCCAATCCTTATTAAAATTCATCAACATTATTTTGAGTAAAGTATATATAACATGGAAAAATAGCTTAAAGTAAAGCTAAGAATGTATTTTCCTTGTATAAGTATGATTTAAAAGGTTAAACCATTTTGAATAGGTTTTCAAGGAAAAATATAAAGGGTAGTTAACCCTCGGAGAATGACTCGGATTAGAAGACCAAATAGGACTTGTGTAGGTTCGCGCCCTATACCCATTAGCTATTAGCTCTTAGCTAATTTAGTCCAAAATTCTAGTGTGTAGGGCTTAATCATAGGTAAGACTAAAATAATGGATACACACAGAAAGGAATATTCATGTACAGAGATAAGTTATCGGTTAGCCCGCAAAACCATTAGGATCAGTTGACCCTTGGAGAAGTAAGATAAGGATAGACCACCTGGAAGTTTTGTCTAATAGATGTTTAGACCATTTGATATTTTATCTGGTAGGCCCGGGTCAGCCAACGGGACAGTTAGTCCAGTTTTCTGGCAGTTAGCCTAGATTTCAGACAGATAGTCCATTTATTACTTATTTTTAGCATAATGGATATTGATATTATTATTGTTATTATTATGATCAGTTTGATTAACCAATTGTGTTGTAGGAATAGATTTACAAAATATATGTTTTGAAAAGGTTATTAGTGAGGGGAAACCCGCTCCGCTAAGCAGCGTAGTCTCACTTAATATGAGTAAACAGAGATGTAACAGTATTATTCACACTAGGCTTTATGTCTGACTCGAAGTTTTATTTTCCCTTAAACTGTCGGGTGCTCAAAATTGATTTGAGTAGGCTGAGGTTTAAGGTTTTCGGGTTTTAGAAATTTTAGCGAATAAAGCTTCCGAAGATGAGCAGTTGGCTGACGGATAGCTAATTAGGAGTTACATTTTTATTTTGTTTTGATTCCGCTATGTATATTAAGTCAGATATGACTATATTGACTCTGGTTAACCAAGGGGGCATCCTCATATGTCGCTCTTGGCGTATTTTTGAATAATTATAATTGATCTTTACCTGGGAAACGTCAAGTGATTATGTAACTTGAATATGTTTGTTTTGAAATGTAACTAGTAAAATGTTGTTTTTGAAATCTATTATTTTTTAATATTCAAGTGCTTCTGATATTATGGATACCATTAGCATTACCGTATTTTGTCACCGGAAGTTAATATTATAGATGACTGCAATATCCGTAGCGCTTAGCTTTTGGCCCCCAGATACGGGATGTTATAGCTGTGAACTAGTGGTGGTCTGTTTGGTGAAAATTTGACAGTTTGGTGTTGGAAGTCTAAGCAGTGGAAGGTAGAAGTGGCTATTGGTAGAGGTTATGTGGTGACTGAGGATATGTATGCAAAGTTGTGGAAGTTGATGTAGTTTGTAGCTGTAGTTGATGACTGATGTTGGTGACTGAGTTGTAGTTGACTGATGTTAGGCAAAGGAACTGAGATGGCGGAAGTTGGGGTATGTTGGTATGGCAGGGGTATGTTTATGGCAGTGATGTGCATAGTTTTGAAGTAGCAACAATTTGCAATGCAAGTTCTAGTGAGAAATGTAACAGGGATGTTGAAGATGGGTATTTAATTGCACAGTGCGAGGTAATGGAGTTGCACTTGCTGTTGATGGTGGGATGGTTGCAGTTGTAGGAGGATGGCAGCAGGGTGGTTATGTTTGCTGATCAGGTGTGTATGTGGGTTGACAGTGTAATTAATGGTCGGTTTTGAAATGCAATGCACAGTGAAAGGCAGAGCAATGTAGTAGAGGGTTTGAAGTAGGATATGTGCACAGAAGTGATATGGTAGTGGATGCACAGTAAGTTGAGCAAGGAAGTGTCAGTGATGTATGACAGTGTGAGGGCTATCAACTATTTGATGGCAGCGTGCAGGTTGATTGTAAGGCAGTGATTTATGTGTACGTTGGTTTGTATGAATGTGCATAGCGGTTTGCGGTTATGGAGCAGTGTTTAGAAGATGAATCAAGAAGAGGAGCTATGGATGTTTACAGTTTTTCAACGAGGAGTTGGAACAGAAGTGAATGGTTCTTATGAAGTAATGAAGGCAGTGATGTATATGGAGATGGCAGTGATGTGATAGAAGTGGGTGATGATGTTTGTAGGTGTGCACAGAGAATGGTGGAGTAGGCTGTTGTTGGTTGTGGTTGAAGCTTTGGTTGATTAGGTAGTTTGGAATTGTAGTGGATTATGGGGTTTGTTGATGGAGGAGGATTGTGGAAGTTTTCTGGCAAAGGAGGTTGTCGTGGTTTGCTTGGGTAATGCTTGACATGCAAGGGGGAGATGCGGTTTGATGGTTGGAGGAGGAATGGATGGTCTGTGCAAGTATATTGATTGGATGTGTTGTGATGGTTGTATTGTATATAAAGGAAGGTGTGGTAATTAGTGGAATGAAGTTGTAATGGGCAGTAAGGCAGTATTTTCTTTATGATGAAGGAGGCGGGTAGTGTAATGCACACTGTTAAAGTGTTTGAAACAGTGAGGTTAAGAAGAAAGGGGGATGGGTAGTTGCAGCGGTTTGTTTGAGGCAGGGAGTATGCAAGTGAGTATGTAACAAATATGTAATCAAATATGTGAGGATGTAATAGATGTTTGACAATAAATTTATCAGATATGTGAAAAACTGTGAACTAAACAAGTGAATCAAAATGTAAAAACTAAAGTGAACAGTGAAATGTGAAATGAACGGTGTAATGCTCAAAACAATTTAACAACACAACACTACATGCATACAAAATGCACACAAAAAGACACACATAAAATAGAACAAATGCAATTTTTTTAGATAGAAATGCAAAAGCAACTAGAAAAGCAACAAGCACACAAAAAAATGAAAATAAAAATTACACAAAAACACACAACAATAATTTTCTTTTTAAATGCAACTCAACATACAAAATGAAAACACACTAAAATCAAAAAAAATTCGAAGAGTAGAATTAAAATAGAAAATCAAATCCCCGGCAACGGTGCCAAAAACTTATTTGACGACGAGTTTTCTATCAGTTAGAAAATCATCGAAAAATATTGTGATAAAAATAACCGCAAGTGCACGACGTACAATTTTAGTACGTGGCGAGTATGGGTCGATCCGTAGGGAACTGAATTGATTTCAAATTCTACTCAATCAAATTAATCCAAGTTTTTAACTTTGTTTTAAAACTAAGAAAAATAGCAAAACTTAAACTAGATAAAAGTGATGAAAAATATGAGATTAAAAGATAATTTAGAGGCAAATCCACTCTCATACTTTCACATAAATCAACACCAAATTTTGTCTATGATCTCTCATTTTAATCTAAGTGGAATTAGTGATGTATTTATCATAAGTATGGTCTATTTATGTTATTAATTAACATAACTTAAAGCATCAAACTTTAATACAACAACTAAAACACTTATTAATTGTCATGAAAATGAACATGAAGTCAAAGCAAAAGCTATTTTAAGCATGATCTATTTACTATTTTGTTTGGTAACATAGATCATCAAATTTTGTTTCTCCTTTAATTCCATGATCAAAATCACTTAGTTAGATGATGATGTAAATTGTGTTTATGTTAGACTAAGCATAGCTCATTTGTGATTACAACATAGGCTATCAAATTCCCTAATAAACTTACATCATAATCTAACTCTTCATAAAGCATAAAAAGAGATCATAAATAATAACATATGTAGAATTTACATAATTTTAAAGAGCTTCGTTACCCTTAAATTGAAGGGTTTAGCTTCTCATTTGTGTTATAATTTCAATACATGTAAATTTCAACATAGAAAATAAAAGGAAAGTGCAAGCTAATTAAAATAAAAATGAACTAACTACTTGCATAAAAATAAAACTAAGCTATTAACATAAAAGGAAAGAGAGCATGTAAATAAAAATGAGCATGAAAATAAAATAAAAGCAAAGAAGACAAAGAAGAAGAAGAGGCTTAGAAAGCCATTTTATTCCTCATTTAATTTTGAGACTACAACTTTCATAATATGATAAGAAGATAAAAACCCATTACATGAGCATAAGTGGGTTATTTATACATGAACAAAACCCTAATTCATATTTTAGGGGATTACCCAAAATGCCCCTTAGAAAGTGTGGCCTTCAAGTTATCATTAGCAAGTAATTAATCCTCCACTAAATATGCATGTGTTTTTAATCCCCACTAACATGTGCATTAGCTCTTAATTGTAGATCATGGTAAGTGGGTACATGGGGTCCTCCATGATTACATGAATTCATTTATTTCCTTCTTCATTTGCCTTCTAACTCTTGTGGATGCATATTTTCATGAAGGTTTCTTCGATTTTCCATCCAAATTTCTACAAATAAAACTAAAATGTGCAAATAATATTCTCAAAATTAGTACATGCGCAAAATGGAGCATTTTGCCCCCATGTGATGCATGATTGATGACTTGAAAGCATTTTTGGAATTTGGTTTTAAACATGTAAAAACACCCAATTATGAAATTTATTTAAAATAAAAGTAGATTAAATATGGAAGTAAAAATATGCACATTTACGTTCACATTAGTTTACTCTCCAAAAGCTTGGAAAATCATACAAAAATCACTTGGAAATGGGTCATCTTCTCACTAATTTTTAATCATATTACTCTCGAAATTTGGACAAGTCATAAAAAGAAAAGTTTTAAGAAATTACTTTCTCTACAATTTTAAAAAAGAATCACTTAATATCGATTTGTTTTGAGGGAGATATGGTCAAAAGAATAAGTAGTATTTTTAGGCTTGAAAATATGGGTCTGAAAATGAGTCAGAAACAAATGCAATTTTGACGAATTAATATTCGAAATTTGAAAAGGTAGTTTAAATAAAAGTTTTATCCACTAGAATTCTATATGGTTTAAAAAAATGAAAATCTTGATTTGGTATAGTATGGAGGAAGCTATGGCTGAATGAAGTGGAAGGAAAATGGAGAAGTTTTTAAAATGAAAAGGAGGAGATTTAACAAGTTTGAAATTATTTCAAAATTTTAAAATTGGATTTTTAAAACTTAAAATTATGAATGGCAGCCATTAAAAGGTTTCATGAAGCTTTTAGGAAGATGAAGACTTTTGGAAAAAAAATGGAAAAAGTGAAAATAACAAGGGAAAAGAAAATGGAGAAAAGCTTTTATATAAAATGCATAATGGGAATTACCGTTATACCCTTGTCCTTTGCCCTCCATTCATATGCTTCCACCTCATCACCAAGCCTCCCTCCCCTTGTACTCATGCGACCATAGCCTCCCCCTTTCAAATCAAAGCCAACATGCCTTAAATGCATGTTCTTAATGTTTAACATGTTTTAATGATGTGATGTTTACTTTTATATGATTTTATATATTATTATTTTTTTTGCAAAGCAAGCAGGGTTGAACTGGACCCATACCAGATTTATTTAAAAAAAGAAAAGGAGGAAATAACATGCTAGATCCTCAAAAGAAACAGAGGGAACAAGAGAAAATAAAAAAAGAAAGAGGAAACAACAAAACAAAGCACAACAAAGGAAAAGAGACAAAAACACAATCCGACAAATCAAGCCCACATGGAATCCGCCTCCTGATCACTGAGAAGCCCATGCGAAACAGCGAATAGCCCAACACGACTATAAATTTCATTACAAATTACTTTAACCTGGTTTCTTTTCTTCTCAAAACCCCTAAGATTTCTTTCTTTCCAGACCTCATCAATCATCACTTTTAAACATAGTAACAGAAGCAGAGATTTATCGTTCTTCCACCGAGTCGCCTTAGAGATCCTGTTCCATTCATTGAAAGCGAACCGCAAAGGAGGAGGAAACTTTCCCTTTACAAGAACGGTAGCCCAAACTGAATAAGTTTAATCATAGTTGAAAAATAAGTGGACATTATCCTCGTTATGGTTATCACAGAAAACACACACGTTGTCAATTGCAAGCCCTCTTAAAATAAGCTTAGATTTAGTCAGTAATGCATTCCTTAATACCTTCCAAAGAAGAAAATTTAATTTGTGTAAGCAGTGGGGTTCCAAACTCTTTGATACCAACTGAACACAGAGAGGTTGCCACTTCTAGCTAGGCAAGAATAAACAGTGGAAATAGAATGAGGCATAAGTTTATCAGTCCAGAGATACCTTGCCTCTCCGACCTTAATTTTGGAGCTTCGAATGGTTTGCCATAACTGTTGAACCCTTGCATTACTAATATAAGGCAAAGATACACTTCCTTCATGCATATAGTCATTAACATTAGTGGACAACGGTATACCAGTTTGCACTATCTCATTATGTGATAATAAGTTGCATAATAATAATCCATTTGTAGCCCAAGGCTCATACCAAAATTTAGTAACACCGGTAGTGGAGACTACACTCCTAACGTGCTTCAAAAGTGACTCCCTTAGCTGAAGGATAGACCTCAAAACCCAACCACAGTGAGGGGTGGGCTCCATTACCCAGAAATGCATGCTGCCAAGGTGGTGAGCTCTAGCGCACTGGACCTATAGATTGGGCTTATTGTTAATGAGGCTATCAAAGTTCTTAGAAAAAGTAGTACTATTCCATATTTTAAGGCTCCTGATCCCCAAACCACCTTGGGCTTTTGATTTTTCAATTTAGTGAAAGCAATGGGAATTAATTTTCTAGAATGCATATCCCCAGCCCATAAGAAGTGGTTCATGGCCTTTCTAATGTTTGAAATGAGCTTAGAAGGAAGAATAAAACATCTACACCAATAAACAGTCATGGCTTGAATGATTGAGGTAATAATGGTTAGCCTTCCAGCTTGAGAAATAAATCGGTTAACCTAGGAATTCATGGTACTGGTAATTTTTTCAAAAAGGGGCAGACAAGCAGCAAATCTGATCCTGCAGGAAGCAAGAGGTATGCCAAGGTGAGAACTATTAAAAAGGGGAGGAGGAAATCCAAGGAGCTCATGAGCTGGCTGACTTTGGGGAGCAGTCATACCAGTAGTAAGAAGGGATGATTTTTCTTTATTAACTTGAAGACCAGTTATACCATGAAAGCTTTCCAAAACAGTGGAAATGGAAGACATGGAAGGAACAATTGGCTTAGTAAAAAGTATAACATCATCAGCAAAAAGTAAGGAAGAGACAGAAGGATGTTTACACTTAGGATGAAGAAAAAAATTCTTGTTTTTAATTTGTTTGTTGATCAACTGAGTAAAATGTTCCATGATAATAATGAATAAGTATGAGGACAATGGGTCACCTTGCCTGATGCCACGCTTACCCCTAAAGTAACCCACAGCTTTGCCATTGTAGCACAAAGAGTAAGAAACAGTTGATATGCAGGTATGAATCCAGCTAACAAAGTGGCAGGGAAAGCCTATTCTGGACATGATTCAAATAATTGCATCCCATTCAACTGTGTCATAAGCCTTTTTAATATCCAGCTTTAACATGGCTCTAGGAGAAATATAAGTGTGATTGTAGCCATTTAGTAGTTCATGGATTAAGAGCACATTATCTAAAATGCTTCGATTAGGTAAGAAAGCTGCTTATTTTCAAAGATAACAGATGGAAGAACAAACTTGAGCCTAGAAGCAATAACCTTAGAAATGCACTTATAAAGCACATTACAACAAGCAATGGGTCTAAAAGCTTGGACAGAACTAGCATGCTAACTCTTGGGGATGAGGGATAGATTAGTAGCATTGATTGAAACCATCATTTTACTGTGGTTGAAAAAATTATGCACAGCACTGTAAAGGTCTTCAGAGATAATATCCTAATAATGGACATAAAAAGTAGTGTTAAAACAATCAGGACCAGCACAAGATCCTCTTTTCATACTGAAGATAGCATTCTTAATTTCATCATTAGAAATCTTTTGGGAAAGAAAATTGATATCCTGATCAGTTAGCATAGGAAGAGGAGTGGACAGTAGCTCTTGAGTATTAATAGGGATTGGGCTTTGGGAGGCAAGCAAATTATGATAGTAGTCCAAAAAAGCATTGTCAACTGATTCATGGGTGGTTTGTAGTTGATCCAGAGAATCAATAATTTGATGGATGTTGCTTTTGGCATTTTTAATTTTTAAAGATGCATGGAATTGCACAGTGTTCCTGTCACCATTGATATCCCATACCTTTCTTAGCTTTTATCTTACCATGTTATTCTCAGTGGTCATAGCATCAGCTAACAGCACAGTTAATTCATGCTCCAATTTAGAAAGTTCATTATTACCTGGGTTGCTCAACATTTGTAATTTCACATCAGCTAGTTGAGAGGTGAGCCTTTGTGATAATTTGTCAGAGTTGCAGTATTTTCCCCTAGCCCATTGTCTCAAAGCCACTTTAGTTGCCTTTAGCTTTTGCTGAAAAATAAAAAGTTTGTCACCATAAAAAGAAGAATTCCTAGCATGCTTCACAATATTTAAAAAATTAGGATCAGTGACCCAAGAGTCAAAAAAATTAAAACTTGAATTAATTTTAATGGCATTGCTTCCAAAAGAGATAAAAATTGGAGAGTATTCATATAAGAGAGGGGGAAGGATATGTGTTATTGAATTGGAGAAAGAAGTGAGGGCAGTGGAGTTAAAGAAGGCCAAATCAATACGACTCATTGTTTGAATACCACTACGACTTTTATTGTTCCAAGTAAAGGTAGGGCCAATGAAAGGAAGCTCATGGAGATTAGAGGAACATATTGATTCATTAAGAGGGGCAATGTCAGAAAGGGACAAAGAGAACCCTCGGCTCTATTAGTGGAATAAAGCATTCAATTAAAATCACCCATCACGTACTAAGGGTGAGTTTCTTGACGAAGATGAAGAAGGTGATCAAGCATCTCACGCCTAAGGGCAGTATGGTTGTCAGCATAGATAAAGGTTATGTAAAAAATAAAGAGGTTGGTGTTTGTACCAAAAATGGGCACAACACTCTTCGGAAGTTTTTGAAGAGATAAAAGTGAAGAAAGAGAATTAAAACTGAGGATTATCTAACAAAAACTCCAAATAACATAAATGTAAATTGCAAAGACAAGCGATTTAGAGTGGTTCGGCGTTTTGCCTATGTCCACTATGAAGTTTGATGACTTTATTGCTCGATACTTGAAGATTACAATTTCTAATAATGTAGTACAACTGATTTTATTAGCTAAGTCTGAATATAAGGCAGCGGTGGTGATTTGGAGTAAATCTAGCAGAGTCTGGGCGCTCTTTAGCTCTTAAAATTGTCCGACCCCTTTTCTGAATGACCAGGGGCTCTATTTATAGGTGTGGGAGGCTGATATTTCGCCTAAATCTCGGGAGACTAGTTCTGGAACGTGAGGGGGCCCACATGCCCACTCTCAGGAAATCCGGGCCCACTTTAGGATCGATTCGAAGTCCATTTGAATCGATCAAGAAATCATCCAATCGAGCTGAAATTTGGTGTGGACATTCTTCAACATGTGCACAAGCTTCTGTCAAAATTTCATAGCATTTGGATTTGTGGATCTCGAGTTATGATCGATTCAAGATCGTATTTCTGGTTGATGTGCTCTGTTCGAATCGATCCCCTTCGAATCGATAGGGTCGAATCGATGAAGGCGTTGACGTGGCGCGCGCTTCCCGGGTTGATCCAGTTTTTGCTCCGAGTTTTACTGGGTCGACTCCATGAATTTCGCCGCTTTGACTTAGTGGGTTCGAAGGAATGGGTTCGAAGAAAGGGGAACTTGATGGATTCGAACATGTGTCCCAGCAATGGATTCGAATGACGCATCATTCGTATCGATTGTGACCTTGTTTCAATCGATACGAAGTCAACATAGCCTGATGGATTCGATGAAAGGTACTTCAATGGATTTGATCATGCCACTCATGCATGGATTCGAAGCAGAGCATCTCGTTGGGTATGAAGTAGGATGTCTGAAGGATTCGAACATGGATTCGGGCGATGGATACGAAGCTTGACCACCCGTTGGATTCGAACAAGGAGGTAATCGATCGATCCGGAGCAAACAGATCCTGGTGGATTCGAACATAGGTTTCACCTATGGATTCGAATCAGGGGGAATCTCCTTCATCTTGTATCGACCATAAGTTGAGCATACGAACTCGGATCGTCTTGAAACTTGGAACGTTGGCTTCCCTAGCTTTGATTGTTATGTCTTGTTAATCGTGGCTCGATCCGGACTCGGACAAAATTCATCGATATCCATAGTGAGCCTTTGTGTAACCGATCTCCAAGACGAACTGTCGCTGGTTTCTAATCAAGCTCTTGGTGTCACGGCCTTGCCAAAAGGCGGGATAACAGTTGGAAGGTGAAGGACATGAAAGTGAATGAACTGCCTGTGGGTGATGATTGGGTCAAGGTTATAAACAAGAGGATCAGAGATGACAAGAATTCTTCCATAAGGAGCTTTATCAAGATTATGATGAAAATTCCATGTTGGTTTGATAAGAGAGGCTGCTTTGATAGTGAGAGGATGATTTAGTTTGGTTTCAAGAATAGACAAGATTCTCAAATTGTTTTCAATGATGAGGGCTTTAGCTTGCAATTGTTTAATAGTCAAATGCACTCCATGAATATTCCAACACCTAAAATTGTGTAACATGATATAAACTACAGGGGAATAAGATAGGAGTTGCCTCTAGTTCGTAGAACATTTAAACTAGTAGTGTTTGTGTCTGGCAAGGTATCAGAGTATTCAATTATGAGACCTTTGTCCAAATCACGTGACTTGTGATATTTTTGGGTTTTGTGCTAGTCTAAGGCTTGACAGTGGAACATGGAGGAGGAGGAGGTGTGGTGTAGACAGGAGGTGGAAGCCACCCAGTAGGAGGAGGGATGTGAGAGTAAGGGAGAGTGGTAAAATTGGAAGCAAGGGAATTAGAAGGAGGGGAGACATGCACACTAACATTGTGTGCATGTGCATAAGATTCAGACTCAAAGGCACATGCGCAGTAGAAACCAAAGGAATGCAGCTGTCTTCAGGCATTTTTGAATTAAGAGTTTGTTGCAGATTAGCCGAAACAGTTTCTATTGCAGTTGTGAATAAATTTTCGATGATATCATTTGTACTTTCTTCTTTACTCAAGTCAGCTTCATTTTTATTTACAAGCTGCTTATGTTCAAAGCTTTTTGAACATTGCTTAAAATTAGTAGACTCCTGCCTTGTGACACACAGCTGCTCCGAGTAATGTTGAGATTGACTCGAAGAAAATTTAGTTCCCATTCTGTCACTATTTACTATCAAAACTGAATTTCCTTGCCTTTCATAATTATCATCACGTACATTATCATTTGTTTGAAAAACATGAAATTTATTCACAATCAATAAATCTTCCAGACCATCAACTAGCTCACCCTCCTCCCGTTCATTTTCCATACGAACAACTGATGGTTCAACCTCCAGTATATCATTTTTATTCTTCATACTCACTTCCCTAGTAGTAGCAGTGCTAGTTCTTGCATTCTTTTATGACATCCCCCCTTTAGTTAACATAACATTTTTCCTGTTAACATTACCCACCTTCCTCCACACATTAGCATTCCTAACGTCCCTTTTTGGTTGAACATGCTGATACCCCTTTTCCTTCTGAGTAAAGGCCTCTTTATTTTGCAATGTACCAACCTGCTCTGCACTTTTTTCTTCTACCCCATAATTTAAACAATTATTAATATTGTGTCCAAAAACTTTGCAAGATGAACAAGACTCTGGTTTCCATTGGTGGTGGACATGTACTACTTGTTTTGTCCCATCAGATAAGAGGACAGGGAAGCTTTTTGGCATGTCAGAAGTAGGGGTTACTTCTACTAAAATTTTTGCATATGTAAATCTCTCCATACGTTCAGTACTTTCATCTAAACACATTACCCTACCAATACGGCTAGCTAGCCAGTTAATTCCTATAGGGTACCATGAAATCAGGGGGATGTTTGTGATGTGTATCCAAAGAGGGACTGAAGTGATGGAGCCACATACATTGCTAGCCAATGGGTCCCACTGTTTGACAATGAACAGTTAGTTGCGCATGAGAATAGGGTCTCCTTCTATGATTTTTCTCTTGTCTTCTGCACTAGAAAGAAGAAAAAGGAACACACGCCCATCAGACTTAACCTTGATACTTCCCTTCAGACGCCGGACCTTTTTGAGATGCTGAACTACAACAGTGAACGATAGCGGCTTATCTAAGAAAAAGCCCACCAAGTAGTCATTCCATACAGACTGACCAGCTTCAATAACATCAGTAAGTGGCACAAGAGCACAGTCAGAAAAAACATTGGTGAAGTTAACATGGATGTACTTCCCCGCATTGTGTGGTTTGTTTTTGAATAAAGAAGTCCATGCTTGTTGACCAGGGCAGACTGGAGAGGAGGAGGAAGCCAAAACTACAGGAAGAGAGGAAGAAGGTAGGATAGAAGAAGACTGGATAGGGGGAGGAGGAGGTGGGTCTAGTTCGGGAAGGGGGGGCGAAAGAGAAGAAGCTAACGGAGGGGATAGGAAAAGCAGGTTGAAGAGTAGAGGGTGAAAGAGAAGAAGCTAACAGGAACAGGAGAAGCAAGTTGAACATGAGAGCAGGTTGAACAGGCGAAAAGTATATAGCAGAAAATGTTATATGATTTTATATTAAGTATATATATACATACATACAATTAACTAATGCATACATAAATACATACATATCCTAATCTATTTCTAAATGAATGTGCATATACTTCTGCTACATTGATTACAACATTTTCGATAACTTTTAGCCGATGAAAAATCGAAAATTCGAAAAACGAATTCCGGTCACATTTTCTGTTTTTTCGTCGAACTATATATTTTTGTAAAAAAAAATTAAAACTATTTCACCGTCATTATTTATCATTTAAAAGAGTTTTAATTTCATTATAAAACCTATATATTGAATATTTAAAATTAATAAAATATTTGCAAATCAAAGCAGTGAAATTCCAGGTCGTTACATTATATTTAATTTTACAAAATATCACAATATTAATAGAAATGAGAACTTTTGATATGTTGGAGCCTTGGTGAAATTTGAGGAAAATTAATCTATGCTTCCATAAACATAGTTGAGTGTTAATTGGTGTTTTATGAGAGAAAACAATAGAAATTAGTAAACATTTTCTTTTTGGGTTATACAATACCCATTAGGCCCATGTAGAGGGTGAATAATAGTCCACATACCCTTGTTTCCTTCATCACTTTCTCATTTTTAGCCAAATTCTGAAAATCTGACAATAAAAATTCTTCTTATTCCTAAACCCTAGAACCAATTTCCCACAAATCAAAAGCAAATCAAAGGCTTTGGGCTAATAATTATAGAAATCAAAAGAAGGTTATCTCCTCCATCTTCTAGAATGTTTAATTTGTGTATTAATCTCAATTTATGCTTAGGGTTATAATTCTTTTCTCTTGGAAATTCTATAATTAAGCCTAGGTTGTTATCAAGAGGATCTATCCTAGGTGAAATCAGGTTCTAATTATCTAATCATGCTTAATTAGGTGAGTTAATCTCACACTTCTAGCTTATAGATGAACGCTTATCGCCGCTGTTGTTATGGATGAATTTGATGTTGAATATTCCTTAATATTGTGTTTATTTTATTGTCATATGGAACTTGATTTTCTGTTAGATAAAAACCAACTTCATAAGATCATGAATTTCATTCCATTGTAGTTGTTTTAATGCTCACATGTTAGCTAATTCAGTCTAGTGGATGTCCAAGTTCAATTAAGAGAAGAAAACGCCACAAACGGGCAATCGGAGCACCGCCGGCATTCCTTGGGACTCAGCCCAGGCTTGCCAACCAGTGCACCGGTTACCATGACTGGTGGACTGGTCATGACCTAGGCTGAGACCCAGGTCACACCATTTCGGGCTCTATTTGCACCTGTTTGCTCCTCCGTTCATCCGTTCGATCGCTTGAACATATTTTCTTGATTTTCGTGCAGTTTTCTACGCTGATTTCAGTGCTATTTCCATATTTTAATTTATGAATTTTTGAATTCATCTTGAAGTTTATTATACCATAGAATTTCTCTATGCGTCCATGACGAAACAGACAACTTCCATCGCACGTTTTAACCTAGAGTTTTCAAAAGAATGGTTTTCAATCCGAACCGTTTTTTCAAATCATTTTAAGTACGAATATATATTTTCTATAAAAGATATTTGGAATATTTATATATATATATATGATACATTTATTTATAACAATAATGGCTTTAACGTTGATTTGGAACAATGGTTTAAAATTGTATTTATATACATATACTTTAGCAAGGGCTTTCCAACATATATATATACATATATATATATATATGTGTGTGTGTGTGTGCGTGTGTGCGTGTATGTATGTATGTATGTATGTATGTATGAATGTATGTATATGTATATGTATATGTATATTCTAGTTTATAAAGCAATATTTTCGAGAGGGATTTCAAAGTAAATTATTTTAGTAAATTGCACGACATCGATCTAATGAGAAATCGGTTTAAACGGATTAATAAAACAAGTGGTATGAAACACTCACGTTTATTTTTCCAATTAAGTCCCGGACTTGTTCAATTGAGCTATTTATGCATACGAGTAGAGTTTACTAACCTATAGTAAATGTTTAAATAAACCCATGTGGTATGGGACACACGGTTGTTATTTATTCGATTACTATTCGAAGGTATATA
Organism: Allium fistulosum; assembly: GCA_030737815.1. Classification (NCBI taxonomy): domain Eukaryota; kingdom Viridiplantae; phylum Streptophyta; class Magnoliopsida; order Asparagales; family Amaryllidaceae; genus Allium; species Allium fistulosum. The sequence goes on along the minus strand of CM060901.1, from coordinate 533,096,254 downwards.
ACACATATCGATGAGTTTATGACTCGCCTTCGAAGTTTATAGGACTTTTTCCTATCTTAGAGTTCATTGGTCTCGTACCTATCATGATGTTTATAGGACTTGTTCCTATCTTGATGTTTATAGGACTTATTCCTATCTTGATGTTCATAGGTCTCATACTTATCTTGATATTTATGGACTTATACGTCTATCTTGGAGTTACATGCATGTAGGTGAATTTATTCACCAATCTTGGAGTTTTGGCGCCTTTCCCCTTTCATGTGATTTTCTGGATTTCTGTTACGATTTCTAGATTCGATGCTATTTGTGTTATCACCAAATGATTTTAGGGGTTTTGCTTTTAGAAGCTATTTTGGGTTTTGATATTTGGTGACTACACACTTGGAGTTTATTGAAGCATTCTTGTTGTTAGCCAATTCCTGGCTTGGTGTTCATATTTGAGATTTATATCATTACATCCATTGTTTACCTTGCTTAATCCATTCATTATAGTCTAGACAAATTCACTTATTATTTTATAATACTTGGATCAGACTGAGATATTTCAAGTGCTCCAGTTGATAGTTCTAGAGAGGATTTCACTTGGTTGTCTAGTTATCATTTATTCTACCTTCATCTTGCATATGTGTACATATTTGTATAGTGTTTTATCTTATATCGAGTTTAGACTCATTCATTGTACACATTTCCACCTATGAGATATTGTACTTGTATATTCTGCTATTTGTAATGACTATAGTTTTGTAGACAACTTTATGTACCTATTCATTATAATTAGCTTGTATCTATTTATATTCTATTGTGTATATTCTATGATTCTATGATTAGTATTTATTATATATTGTTCTGGATTATTATTCCAGCCACCGTAGTTTTGTTTTAAGCCTAGATTGCATATGTTGATTCCACTTGTGATGAAAAAAATATAGCATATTAATCGACATATCGATGCTCGCTTAAAATAAAATTCACGGATGGTCATTGTTAACTAATTCTATTCTCTGTAGTAGCAGACGATATTACTATGTGATATCCTTTATTAGTGTGGGTCTTTGGGTGGGGCGTCACGGCTTGGTATCAAAGTGAGGTTCGGAAAATATTACGGACACAAATCTTGGCTTAGCCGAGTCTTAGAGCGTTTATTAAGGATTCTTGGGTAGGTAATAGGAATTGTCTCTTTTAGAATAAGAAGTGTCTTTTGGGATTCTAGAAGTGTTTCCTTCGTATCCACTCTTTGATATTCCTATTATCAAATCATGTAATTCTCAAGCAATCTTTGATCCAATCTTATCCATTTCAAAAGTGTAGTTGACTGGTGGTTGCGTCACTCGTTCTAGTATAGGGCAATCCCTCGAGCCCAGTGAGACGTACTGCATAGTCCGTCCAGCAACTCATGAAGCATAATATCGATATTTTTTAGATCAGAATTGCATAGCGAAATCAAGTAGATTGTTTCCGCGGGGAACATTATCTAATAGATTTGTGATTGATTTTTATTATATGCTTATTTGCATAGGATTCTTAGTGATAAACTAAATTAAACAAAGAGTCCTTCTTTGATAATTACAAATTCTATTTGAAATTAATAACTGAATCTTGCGGTATCTTTGTATTAGAAATCACTACAAGAGAAATTGAATTTCTTGGGTATAAACAAGGACCAAAAACTTGTAATTATAAGATGCCTAAGGGTGATGATTATAAGCTTGTTATTATATGTCTAAACTAGGTAATATAAAGATATAAGTATTCTCAATTTTAAAAGAGGATTTGTGATATACACACACACATATATATACATACATATTCATATATATATATATATGTATATATATATGTATGTATGTATGTATGTATATTTAAGTGTTAAATTGCCCGTTGGATGCTTTAAAGATTCTGGTCGTGGACGTTTGGCCAACGTACTCGATAGGGATTTCCAAACATTCAAACGAGACAATTGGACATACCCTTTTTATTAAATTGGTGGTTTAGAAAAAAATCATATTTTTGAAAATATGTTAATTTAAGAAAGAATTAAAATATTCTAAAAACTAATGTGGTTTAAAATAAAATGATATTTGGAAGAAGCATATGAAGGTATGCATATAAATATCAAAGTCTTGGAGAATATAAAGGTATTTCTATATTTTAAAAGAATATAAATATCAATGAAGATAAATTATATGAGTAATAATTTAATAATTGGCTTAAATGCTTAATCATAGAGTTCGTCGAGAACAATGGCGAGGCGACGTTGATTTTTATCAACATCGCAACCAATGGTTAAGGTTGTTTGTTCAGAATAAATGGAGTGCTAACATTTTGTGATTTTTAGAACATTTGGATATTGTTTTAAGATTTGTTCTAGAAAATTGAATTAGATATAAAGCTTCTGCTAAGCTATGAAGGAACCATTACAAACTAAGTAAAAACACACATGTGCAAATCTTTAAATAGCCAGATCATCAAAAGCTAAATAGAAGCATGGTTCTCTTTGCTTGAAACAATAGGAAGCAAATTTTGTAAGCTTAGAAATAAGGTTATGTTGCATAATATAAAATCTGAGATACCATTTATAACTATATATTGCAATATTAAAGGAAATTTGATATATTACTAAAAAGGGGCGAGAGACTTAATACTAATCTGTTATATATATATATATCTATATATATATAAAGACACACACATTGAGTATATATATTGATTCTATATTAAATTAAGTAATGCCTAAGGTTTCAAATTAGAATAATCAAACTTTGTAAAATATTTTGGAATTTCAAAAGATGAGAAATTGAAAATGGAAAACCCAAGGGCAAGAATAAGACTATATTTATATGTTGCATTTTACCCAATATAAATATTGTTGAAATAATATAAGACCCATCTAAAATGTTGGAAAAAGATAAAATCAACCATTTGAAAGGATAAATCTTATCAATGAATTCTTTTGGTTTATTTACTATATAATAAGTAATAGTAATTGACCTATAAGGGACTTAATTGTGAAAACCTCTTTTGGAAATGTAATTAAATTACACGAATGCTTTAGAATGAGTTAAATAATTTGAACTTTTCTAATTAAAATAAACTAAGAAGTTTTGTCCTATAAGGAGTTTGAAAGTAAATAAATATATATAAAGTATTTGAGAAACCATTTCTTATACGAAAAAATAATGTTAGTTGTTTTCAAACTATAAATTTGTATTGGTTTTTATTAAGCCTTTGGCTATTTGAATACTATTTTGACAAATTTGTGTGAATTTTGGGATTTGGAGAAAACTTTTTGAAATAAATATTTTGAAAACCTTAATTCTATAATATGGGGAATACTAATGATTGACTTAGTGTTATTGATTGGTTTAAATGCTCTCAAGTAATGCGTCATCGAATATGGTATAACACATCGAATAGAATGTTTGAGTGAAATTTACTAACCCATTTGCGAATACATGAATTTCACTGGTAGTATGGGATGCTTGGGTTAAATTCTTGCGATTGCTTATAGGAACGTATTTAACACTTTAGGGTTGTATTCTCTTTTGGTGTTCGGCATGGGGCTTATGGATCCTTAAGGGAATATAATTCAAGTTTTCCAATGGTACCCGAAATAAGTAAGATTTGTTGAATCATGAGTTTTGATTCATGACAAGGAGCATTAACAAAGACTATATGGCGATAGCAACAAAAAGAGAGTAACATATACATGGTATAAACTACAAAGAGAAGAGACTTCAAAACTTGTTTTCATATGATTATTTATTATGTTTTTGAGTCTTAGATATGTTTAGATACTGTTAAAATCATTCCTCAAGTAGTTACACTTGCACGCAAAACAATTTATTTTTGTTTATATATGCATTGAAATTCACTGTGCAAAATTGCACAGGTCAGTCGACTGATTACAGTCGACTAGTCGACTGACCTAGTGCAAAATGTACAGTGAACAGAGAACATATATTCAAATTTGAATTTCAGTCAACTGAGCTTCTGAACTCAGTCGACTGACCGTATAACGGCCATATTTTCTGAACGGATGCTTCCTCTCATGAAGAGTTTCAATCCAATTCGAAGAGTAATGGCTGCATCTATTGATTGAATCTTTTAGCAAAAGGATGTATCTATCTATGCACTATATAAACACATCAAAATCATTTTCCAAATAACCGATTCTTGAATAATTTATTGATCTTACTTACTCTCTATATTCTATGCATTCAAAAGCAATCAAACCATCTTCATTGCTTGAATCCTAGAATTCATATACATATTCTTTGATTCATAGCAATAATCTTTCTTTCATATCTTCACACACACTCATATACTTGAGGATTTGATTATAGGAAGGGTGTACACACATTGACATATCTATGTTATCAAGAACACATTAGTCAGACAATTTTATATACTAGTAGAAGTCATGTTCTGCTGCTCAGGCATTGGGAAGTCCTCTTCAGTTGCTGAGGCATCCCTATTCGGCTGCTCAGGGGTTGTATAGACCTATTCCTCCAGGTTAATTGAGGGTTGTTGTTTTAGTGAAATTGCAGAAGGAGTCTGGGACTGGACGTAGAACGGGAAGTTCGAACCAGTATAAAAATCTTGATGTGCTCACTTTTATTTTAACTTTACTCTGCTATCTACTATCTTTGTTTTAATCTCATACATATTTAGTATATTTCCATATTGCACGATCCATAGCACTCTTTCATTTGGTACCAGAGCAAGGCATCTTATAACCGTTACACAGTTATTTGATATTTTGCTAATATGGAAAACAACACCAGCACAAGCACTGTCACTAACACTAGTTTTATTGAAGGTCAATCTACTGCACGACCTCCACTATTCAATGGCATGAATTACAACTATTGGGCAACACGAATGCGTATTTATATGTAAGCCAATGGTTTTGATGCATGGAATGTTACACAAGTAGAATATACTGAACCTACTACTGAATATTCTACATGGACAGCTGTACAAAAACAAGATGCTACTGCTAATGCTAAAGCAATGAATATGTTGTTTTGTGCATTAGATAAAAATGAATTTAACCAAGTTAGCATATGTAACACTGCATATCAAATATGGCAAACACTTAAAGTTACTCATGAAGGAACTAGCAAAGTTAAACAAAGCAAAATATCTATGCTCAAGAGTCAATTTCAAAATTTCAGAATGAAGCAAGATGAGTCCATAAATGATATGTACTCCCGATTTCAAGATATTTATCATTCTCTAATAGGACTAGGAGAAAAGTATTCTGACTTTGATATTGTGTCCAAAATCCTAAACTCTTTAACCGATGAATGGGAAAGAAAAGTCTTAGCTATTGAAGAAGCAAACGACCTTTCTACCATGAAACCGGAAGAGTTAATAGGAAATTTAATGTCCTATAAAGTAAATTTACAAGCAAAAAGAGTTCAAGCACAAGACAAGAAAAATATGGCATTTCATGCAGAACAAGAGGAATCAGATTCAGAGGATGAATATTTAGCTTTCATAGCTAAAAAATTTAAGAAATTTTTGAAGTACAGAAAAGGAAATCGAAATAATGGCAAAAGAAACTTCAACAATAAGCCATCATCCTCAGTACTAGAATGCTTCAATTGCCATAAGAAGGGCCATATACAAAAAGATTGTCCAGAACAAAGGAATGGAAAACAACATAAATATAGAAAGGACAAATTCAAAAAGAAGGCATTTTCCATGACATGGGATGACTCAGATTCTTCGTCTTCTGAAAGTAGTAGTGATAGTGAAAATGAACAAGCAAATGTCTGCTTCATGGCTACTGATAATGAGGTAAATGATCTTACTTTTGATGGCATGATTGAAATAAATTCTGAATTATTAGATACTTTGAAAAATCTCAAAAGAAAATATAAAGAAGCTCTCAAAAATCAAAATAGAGCAGAATTCGAAAGAGATATGCTTAAAGATGAGAAGAAAATTTTGGAAGAAGAACTTTAGAAAATTCAAGATTCATTTTCTAATGTTAATTCTTAACTTACCTTATTGAGTCAAGAAATTGAGACTCAAAAAGAATAGAATGATGCTCTAGTTTCTGAAAATCATGAGCTAAAATCAAAAGTTAAAATGATCGAATTAGATAACATTGGTCTCAAAACTAAGTTAGACGATATTACTAGAAATGTGTCTAACTTTAATAAAGGCAGAGAAAACTTATCTAAAATTATTGAAACTTCTCAGTTAGTTTCAAATAAGAAAGGACTAGGTTATACTAAAAAATCAGTAGCTCCACCAAAAATTAAGCAGAATAAGAAAAATATTTCTAAACCTAAATCTACCATAGTTCAACCAAAAAGGGATCAAAACTCAAAAACCATAAAAATATGGGTTCCTAAAACAAACAACAGTTTGATTAGGAATAAATATATTGAATCCTTTTTGAAAAATGTTCATAAAAATAAAAATTATTTATATAAAGGGAATACTGAACCCTCTTGGGTTTGGTTTCCTAAGACCTAACTCTTAGGACCCTATTAAAAAGTAGGTACCAATGTTATTCTTTTTTTTTTTGCAGGTCCCACTTAAGAGAAGAAGAAAATGGATACTCGACAGTGGTTGCTCAAAACACATGGAAGGAGACAAAAATATGCTAACAAATATCACATATTCAGATGGAGGCTCTATCACATTTGGAGACAATTCCAAAGGTTATATCATCGGCAAAGGTGATGTGAGCAATTATGGTATATCTAATTTACCTCTCATTTCCAATGTTTTACTTGTCAAAAACTTGAAGCATAATTTGTTAAGTATTAGCCAATTGTGTGACAAAGGATTTAAAATCTCATTTTCTGAGGATAAATGTAGCATTTATGATCACAATGAAAATCTTATCTTTGAAGGTAATAGAGATAGAAACATATACGTTCTGAATATGAAAATTAATCATTATTCAGATATGTGCTTAATAGCCAAAGAGAATGATCCTTGGTTATGGCACAAGAGATTCTGTCATATTAACTTCAAAGCTATAAACAAACTTTCTAAAAATGATTTAATCAAAGGATTACCAAAAATGAACTTTAAAGTATATCATATTTGTGATGCATGTCAATTAGGAAAGTTAACTAAATCATCTTTTAAATCTAAGAAAGTTATTTCTACATTACAACCACTTGAATTACTACACATGGATTTATTTGGACCCACTCAAGTACAATCCATAAATCACAATAAATATGTGTTTGTAATAGTAGATGACTTTTCTAGATATACTTGGACCTTTTTTATGAAAAATAAAAGTGATACTTTTGATCATTTTAAGATTTTTGTTAAAAGAATTCAAAATTTAAAAGGATTGAAAATTAAGAACATTAGAAGTGATCATGGAGGAGAGTTCGAAAACAAAGTTTTTGATCATTTTTGTAAGAAGAAAAGAATCTTTCACAAATTTTCGTTTCCTAGAACTCCGCAACAGAACGGAGTTGTAGAACGGAAGAATAGAACTCTATAAGAATGTGCAAGAACTTTGTTAAATGGAAGTACACTTCCAAAACATTTCTGGGCAGAAGCCGTAGCAACTGCTTGTTATGTTTTGAATCGGGTTACTATTCGACCTCTTACCAAAAATACTCCATATGAACTTTTTACTGGAAGAAAACCAAATATTTCATATTTTAAAGTTTTTGGATCAAAATGTTTTATATTGAATACCAAAGATCAGCTTGGCAAATTCGATGCGAAATCTGATGAAGGAATCTTTCTAGGATATTCAAATCGAAGCAAAGTTTATCGGGTATTTAATAAAAGAACAAATACTGTTGAGGAAACTCTTCATGTATCTTTTGATGAAAACTTTCTGTAAAAGCCAAGTATAAGAGATGATGAAGAACTTCCATATAACGTCACAAATACAGACAATATAAATTTTGAAAATAATAAAAACATAATTGATAATTCTAGAGAAGATGAGAATGTTGTTCATCACAACAATGAGTTAAGATCTCCACCAAGAATATTACGGGATGATCTTGTTTAAACGTCATTGGAGAAATTAATTCAAACTTTCGAACTAGAAGTCAATTAAATCAAATGGGCCACGTAGCATTCCTTTCCAATATCGAACCTAAAAACTCTAAGGAAGCTTCTACAGACGACTACTGGATCATTGCAATGCAAGAAGAACTAAATCGGTTTGAACGCAATGAAGTTTGGGAGTTAGTTCCTAGACCAAGTGATCAAACTGTTATTGGAACAAAATGGGTCTATAAAAATAAGGTGGACGAACAAGGCAACATCACCAGAAATAAAGCAAGGTTAGTCGCTCAAGGTTATAATCAAGAGGAAGGAATTGACTACGAAGAAACGTTTGCTCCTATCGCTAGATTAGAAGCAATATGTATTTTATTGGCCTATGCATGTTTTCATAATTTCAAACTTTATCAAATGGATGTTAAAAGTGCCTTTCTGAATGGTTATATAAAAGAAAACGTGTATGTTGAACAATCTCCTTTATTTATCCATGAAAAATATCCAGACCATGTCCATAAACTTAAAAAAGCTCTTTATGGTTTAAAACAAGCACCACGTGCCTGGTACGAACGACTTAAGAGTTATCTAATAGCTTCTGAATTTCAATTTGGAAAGGTTGATCAAACACTTTTCATTAAACATTCAAAAAGGGATATTTTAATTGTTCAAATTTATGTAGATGATATCATTTTTGGTTCTACCAATGAAACATTATGCCAGGACTTCTCCGAAATTATGACCAAAGAATTTGAAATGTCCCACATGGGAGAATTATTGTATTTTCTTGGTTTACAAATCAAACAATTACAAAATGGTATTTTTATTAATCAAGAAAAATATTGTAATAATTTAATCAAACGCTTCGGAATGGAAAATACTTCTGCCAAACCAACTCCTATGAGTACAACCACGCATCTCGATAAAGATGAAAATGGTAAAAGTGTTGATTAGAAATTATACCGAAGTATGATTGGATCATTACTATATTTAATAGCCAGTCATCCTGACATAATGATGAGTGTTTGTTTGTATGCTAGATTTCAAGCCAATCCAAAGGAATCACATTTAAGAGCAGTAACGTATATTGCGTTATCTTAGTAATACCAAAGATTTTGGACTTTTCTATCCAAAAGAGTGTCCTTTCGAATTAGTATCATATAGTGATGCTGATTTCAGAGGATCTCGTACAGATCGGAAAAGTACAAGCGGTACGTGCCATTTTATTGGAAAATCGTTAGTTTCTTGGTTTAGTAAGAAACAAAATTGCATTTCGCTCTCTACATGTGAGGCAGAATATATTTCTGCTGCCTTAGCTTGTACTCAAGTAATCTACATGCAACAGACACTTAGAGATTTCGATATAAATTTAACAAATTCTATCATATATTGTGATAACACGAGTGCTATCAACTTGTCCAAAAATCCAGTCAATCATTCACGAACGAAACATATTGACATTCGTCATCATTTTCTTCGTGATAACATTGAAAAGGGAACGATCAATTTGGATTTTGTTTCCTCAGAAAATCAATTGGCTGATATATTTACAAAGCCGCTTCTCGAAAATATTTTTGTAAAACTTCAACGAGAACTCGGAATCGTCTCTTTTAAGGATTTGTAAAATTTTATGTCCGAGTAAATTTCTGCAAAATCTTTGCATTCTTTGAACTTAGCTCTTTTTACTATTTTTAGTCTATGATTATGTTCTCTCAAGCTTTCTTAGCCTCAAATTAATTCTCTTTTTAGCATACTCTTCACCTATTTAAACTTCCTACTACCTTTTTTTAATCATCACTTTTCTTTTTAATATCATCTTATCATTCCTATCAATTTCTGCAATTCACCATGATGTTCGACCTATTTATCCTTCTCATTTCAATGGCCTCAAATGGCCATGATGATTCCGACCAATCAACAACTGACTATTCAACACCATCCTCCGCTTATACTTCTTCCTCTTAATCATTACCTACACCAACTCCTTGCTACGAACCTGCCAGGTTTGTATCTCCATAAAATCATACCGGACATACTCCAGAAAAGAAGAAAGCTCGTCGTTTCTTATTTTCGGTTCTCCGTCAACTAAACAAAATATTGATGATATGCATCATTATCAACAAGAACAACTAGAACTCCAACGAGAAATGTACTATGAGCAAAAAGTTAATTCCAAACGTCTTAACTTTCTGGAGCAACTCGGTTGGAAAATTTGTGGTTGTTCTACATCTAATGTTCATCAACCAACATCATCTTCCTATCACAATCCATGGGAACCCAGTCCTCGACCACCTCCAGTCTCACCACATATAATGGCTCATAACAATATATGGTCTCCATTACGACCGCACATTGAAGATACAAAAGTAGAGCCGGATGAACAAACGACACCGCATAAAACACCTCAAAAGACACCACGAAAATCCTCTAAATAATTTTTTGTGTGTCTTTATCTATGTCGTTTTATATATTTTATGGTGTATTCATCCACTTTTTGTATAAGCTTTGGTATATATTGGTTTTTGATTGCTTATCAGGCTCACTGTGCATTTTAATAACAGTCAGTCGACTGACTGCATCAGGTCAATCGACTGAATACAGACCTAGAAAACTCTCGGGTTCCAGTTCAGTCGACTGACCTGCTATATTCAGTCGACTGAACGTTGTTTCTGAGCCTTTTTATCCCCCTTTCCATCTCCTTTTTACCCTATCTCTTTTCACTTTTACTTTTCTCTTTTTACCCAAACTTTATTTTTCCTAAACCCTAAAAATCTCATTTTTCATCCTTCTACCATAAAATTTACCACAAATCATGCCTCCCAAACGTTCAAAAACCGTTGGATCATCCTCAACTTCAGCCATAGACTCTCTTGTCGCTCAATGGCTCTATGATCGGACGGCGGTGGAAAAATGGAACACAATGAAATCGACAAGGATATTTAAAGGTTCTTTTATGGTATTCCCTGATTTTGAATCTTATAGGCTTCGAGAATTGGCTACTCAAAGTGGCTTACAATCTTTAATAGACTTAAAATTGAATAGCCATAAAATTAATCACATTATGGTTAAGCTTTTCTATGCTAAGCTTAACTTAGCATATCAACAACCTAGACATACCAACAATTATGTGTGGAGTCTTGTTTGTGGCAAACCTATTTGGTTCTCTCTCGATCGCACTGCCCATATTTTACAATCACCAAATCATGGTGTCACCCTTGATGAAGTAGAATGCAACATGGCAACTCGAGATAGAATAAGTCATCAATTTTTGGACGATGATGCAACCGATGTAAAATCAATGTCTTTACGTCCTAAAGCTAGGATTATGCATAGGACCCTAATGAAAACTATTCTACCAAGGACCGAGTCATATGAGCTTATCTATCAAAATAATTTTAAAGCTCTATATGCAATTTGGAGTAACACGCAAGTCAATTGGACGCAATTAATTTTAGATGAATTCCTCTCGTTTAATCAAGGAAAAATGAATGTGATCTATTTTGGGGAATACATTATGCGTCTTCTTATCAACTTGGAAGTGCTTTTTCCCGATTCCAAAGTGTCAAATGTCAGTGTTATAAACATGAGAACTCTTAGTCTCATGAAATTACCTGTTACTCCTCCTCCTATTATGGATTATGATGCATGGATAGCAGGCCAACGTGCGCGACGTCAACAACAACAAGATTAAGGTCCTTCCTTTCAACCACGTCGCTCACCTACTCCTCCATCACATTCCCGAGATGACGAGATTCAACTTCCAACCTCCAGTCATTCAACCCAACGATCTATTGAGATTTTATCCTGGAACCAACTTGTTCTTGACACACGTTTGAAAAGGGTTGATAAAAAGCTTGATAAAATCAAAGGTTTTTTCTCCATCTTATGGGATGCTATTTCTTGTTCTACCTCTACTTCGACCATGCCATCTATAGGAAAACGCCCTGTGCCACAATTTACCTGGAGCACATCCGAGGATAACACCGGCACGGACACTAGCGGAACTAGCGGAGGTGGACATGGTGGTGGAGCATAATCTCGAGGCAAGTCTCCCGCCATTCCAGAACAAGAATATGACTAGGATGCTGATGAATACTTGAGTGCTATCGTATTTGGATATGGTATTTTCTTTGCTCTTTTAATAAACTTTCTTTTCTATCAAGGCTTGTAATTAAATAGCCTTGTGTTATTTTGGTTTATGGAACTTTATTTGCTTTTTCCTATGATACATTATGTAGCTACATCTTGGTTTGTTATGTTAGTTATGCTTATTCTATGCTTTACTGGTTATGTCTACTCTTTTTTGTCCATGACAAAGGGGGAGAAAAATGTCTACTAACAAGTTTTATGCAGATTACATTATCGCCACACATTCAGGGGGAGAAATATATATAACTTTTGTTATATAATTTCTACTGTATATCAATTCGTCAGTTACAGGTTGTCATCAATCAAAAAGGGGGATAATGTTGGATCATGAGTTTTGGTTCATGACAAGGAGCATTAACAAAGACTATATGGCGATAGCAACAAAAAGAGAGTAACATATACATGGTATAAACTACAAAGAGAAGAGACTTCAAAACTTGTTTTCATATGATTATTTATTATGTTTTTGAGTCTTAGATATGTTTAGATACTGTTAAAATCATTCCTCAAGTAGTTACACTTGCACGCAAAACAATTTATATTTTTTTATATATTCATTGAAATTCACTGTGCAAAATTGCATAGGTCAGTCGACTGATTACAGTCGACCAGTCGACTGACCTGGTGCAAAATTCACAGTGAACAGAGAATATATATTCAAATTTGAATTTCAGTCAACTGAGCTTCTGAACTCAGTCGACTGACCGGCGTATAACGACTATATTTTCTGAACGGATGCTTCCTATCGCGAAGAGTTTCAATCCAATTCGAAGAGTAATGGCTGCATCTATTGATTGAATCTCTTAGCAAAAGGATGTATCTATCTATGCACTATATAAACACATCAAAATCATTTTCCAAATAACCGATTCTTGAATAATTTACTGGTCTTACTTACTCTCTATATTCTCTACATTCAAAGGCAATCAAACCATCTTCATTGCTTGAATCCTTGAATTCATATACATATTCTTTGATTCATAGTAATAATCTTCCTTTCATATCTTCACACACACTCATATACTTGAGGATTTGATTATAGGAAGGGTGTACACACATTGACATATCTGTGTTATCAAGAACACATTAGTCAGACAATTTTATATAATAGTAGAAGTCATGTTCTGCTGCTCAGGCATTGGCAAGTCCTCTTCAGTTGCTGAGGCATCCCTATTCGGCTGCTCAGGGGTTGTATAGACCTGTTCCTCCAGGTTAAGTGAGGGTTGTTGTTTTAGTGAAATTGCAGAAGGAGTCTGGGACTGGACGTAGAACGGGAAGTTCGAACCAGTATAAAAATCTTGGTGTGCTCACTTTTATTTTTACTTTACTCTACTATCTACTATCTTTGTTTTAATCTCATACATATTTAGTATATTTCCATATTGCACGATCCATAGCACTCTTTCAAGATTTACTAGCTTCTAGTAAATACTTGAATTTCACTAGACGGTATGAGAAGTTTTGGTTAAGTTATTGTGATTACTAAGAGTGATAGTATTTGGTACTTTAGAGTTTACTCACTTTTGGTGTTTGGCTGGGTCTAATAAATCCTTAAGAAGTGTACTTCTAGATTTTTATACACAATCCTTGTGATTGGGCTGGACTTGATTTTCTTGGACTTTGAAAGAATATAATCTATAAATAGGTTTTATGATAAGTTAAAATTACATTACGAATCAAGAAGTTATATCAAAGAGAAATCTTAGAATTAATCAACAATTTTTGAATAGGATTAATTAAGTAATATTTTAAAATATTAGGCTTAATAAGTGTTTTGAATAGAGGAAATGTTTTTGATAAATTGAGATTTGAAAATTAAGTTTAGAAACTTATTTGGAAATTTATAATTAAGAACCTATTTTGGGTTATAACTTTTATTGATAGCTGAGGTTGGAAATTGTAAAATCTTAATCCTTTAACGAGCTAAAGATTATAGAAATTTTGAGGATTCAAAAAATTATTTTAGTTATCTCAAATAAATAATAAGCAAAACTGTATATTATGGGAAAATTTGAATAGAGAACTCTTAAAAAATTGAATGTAGATGAAAATCTTACAAATCTACCTAATGTTGTACTTTGACTCGGGTAGAAGCCAAAAGGATCATGTCTACCTTATTGAATTTTTTCATTGTTAATAATTTCTAATCCGATATCGGTATGACTCCTTTCGAAAACTTTGTCTGGGGAATCATATCGACCTCTCTCTTGTTGGCTTAAGTCGAGGAAAGAAATTGATCTTAAGTCTCGACTCTATTTGTGAATCTTTTGGTAAGATCTTGGAAATTTCTGTTGAAAATCGAATCTTTAATCGTGTTTCTTTCTTGTTGGATGATAGATATTTCAACCAATTTGGGGTATTGACTCGTTGATATGTGGGACCCTATCCAACCATTGAGTGTAGCCCTGTTGCTTACTAAGTTTCTTTTCCAGTCTAGTTCATTGGCATTCATGGTTTCCTTCATGTATTTCAAATTTGGAGATGCTTTGGAAATTCTAATTCTATTCTTGAGCATAAAATCCTTGTTGCACTTGAGATTTTACAAAATATAACTTATGAACAGAGTTCTATTAGCTTTGTTGCCCCGGAGGTTGAATGCCTTTGAAATATAGTCGTTCCACTCATTAAGTCCAATGATCCGTTAATCAGTAGGACTGTCCTTGGAAGACTAGAAAGAGTTATCAAGTGAGAACAACCTGTGTTGCTTTCTGATGCTCTTTAGTGGTGAGATTCATATGTAATTGTCTCTCGATCTTAGCTTATCCCTTTTGAATTAATGCATCATGCATAGTTGTTATTGACTTTTCCCTTAAGGAAATTGCGGGGACGCAATTCTTGTAAGGGGAGGAGTCTGTAACAACCCTGGTCAAAATTACCTGAAATTAAATTTAAAATATATTTAAAAATTATCTTAATTAATTTTAAGGTGAATTTGGGAAATTTTATCAGTTATAATTTCCAAATTAAAATGGCTTTCTAGATAAAATAAATTTAGAAAATATTTATCAAATTTTAGAAATTGTGCAATTTAACTTCTTATATTTGATAATATAAGAATAACCTTGGGGAAACTGAGAATTTATAAAATTTATGGATTTTCTTTTGTAATTTAAAATATGAATTATTCCAAGGTTTATTCACTTATTTATTTTAAATGGAGATTTATGATAAATATTATCCATTTCAAATTATTACAACAAATGTTGTAAATTTAATAAAATGTTAATATTGAGATTCATTGTTTAAAATGAGATTTTAATTATGATTAATAGTTTATTTTATTAACAATAATAAGAATAACTTTTACTTTTAAAAGTTATATTTAAGTTTACAAAATATCTCAATATTAATAGAAATGTGAATTTTGATACGTTGGAGCTTAGGTAAAATTTGAGGAAAATTAATCTATGCTTCCACAAAAATAGTTGAGTAATGACTAGGGTTTTATGAGAGAAAACAACGGAAATTAGTAAACATTTTCTTATTAGGTTATAGGATGCCCATTAGACCCATGTAGAGGTGTTTAATAATCTACATACCCTTGTTTCCTTCATCACTTTCTTATTTTCAGCCATACTCCGAAAATCAGAAAATAAAAATTCTTCTTATTCCTAAACCCTAGAACCAATTTCTCCCAAATCAAGAGCAAATCATGGGGCTTTTGGCTAATAATTACAGAAATCAAAAGAAGGTTATCTCCTCCATCTTCTAGTATGTTTAATTTGTGTATTAATCTCGGTTTTTGTAGGGTTATAATTCTTTTTTCTTGCAAATTCTGAAATTGAGCCTAGGTTGTTATCAAGAGGATCTATCCTAGGTGAATCCAGATTCTAATCATCTAATCAAGCTTAATTAGGTTAGTTAATCTCACACTTCTAGCCTATAGATGAATAACTTATTGTTGTTGTTGTAGTGGATGAGTTTAATGTTGAATTGATCTCAGTTTTGTGTTGATTTTCTTGTCATATGGAACATGATTTTATATTTGATAAAAACACACTTCATATGATCATGCATTTCATTCCATTGTAGTTGTTTTAATGCTCACATGTTAGCTAATTCAGTCTAGTAGATGTCCAAGTTCAATTCAGAGAAGAAAATGCCACAAACGTGCAACCGAAGCACCGCCGGCGTCATATGGGACTCAACCCATGCTTGCCAACTGATACACCGGTCACTATGACCGGTGGACTGGTTATGACCTGGGCTGAGACCCGGGTCACGCCGTTTCGGGCTCCGTTTGCGCCCGTTTGCTCCTCCGTTCGTCCGTTCGATCGCTTGGGCCTATTTGCTTGATTTTGGTGTTGTTTTCTACACTGATTTCAATGTTATTTCCGAATTTTAATTTATGAATTTGTGAATTCATCTTGGTGTTTATTATACCATAGAATTGCTCTATGAGCCCATGACACAACACACAGCTTCCATCGTAGTTTTCAGTAGAGTTTTCAAAAGAATGGTTTTCAATCTGAACTGTTTTCTCGCATCATTTTAAGTATGAATATATATTTTCTACAAAATATATTTGAAATATTTATATATATAATACATTTATTTATAATAATAATGGCTTTAAAGTTGATTTGGAACGATAGTTTAAAATTGTACTTATATACATATACTTTAGCAAGGGCTTTCCAACACATACACACATATATATTCTAGTTTATAAAACAATATTTTTGAGATGGATTTCAAAGTAAATTATTTTATAAAATTGCACGATTTCGATCGAATGAGAAATCGATTTAAATGGATAAATAAAATAAGTGGTATGAAACACACGTGTTTATTTTTCCAATTAACTCTCGGACGTGTTCAATTAAGCCATTTATGCACAGGAGCATAGTTTACTAACTTATAGTAAATGTTTAAATAAACCTGTATGGTATGGGACACAGGGTTGTTATTTATTCGATTACTATTTGGAGGTATATAACACATATCGATGAGTTTATGACTTGCCTTCAGAGTTTATAGGACTTGTTCCTATCTTTAAGTTCATAGGTCTCATACCTATCATGATGTTTATAGGACTTGTTCCTATCTTGATGTTTATAGGACTTATTCCTATCTTGATGTTTATAGGTCTCATACCTATCTTGATATTTATGGACTTATATGTCTATCTTGGAGTTACATGCATGTAGTGAATTTATTCACCAATTTTGGAGTATTGGCATCTTTCCCCTTTTATGTGATTTTGTGGATTTCTGTTATGATTTCTGGATTCGATGCTACTTGTGTTATCGCCAAATAATTTTGGGATTTTTCTTTAGAAGCTGTTTTGGGTTTTGATATTTGGTGATTACATACTTGGAGTTTATTGAAGCATTCTTGTTGTTAACCAATTCCTAGCTTTGTGTTCATATTTGAAATTTATATCATTACATACATTATTTACCTTGCTTAACCCATTCATTATAGTCTAGACTGTCCCGTTTTTTATTTTATAATTCTCGGGTCAGACTGAGATATTTCAGGTTCTCTGGTTGATAGTTCAAGAGAGGATTTCACTCCAGTTGTCTAGTTTCATTCATTCAACCTTCATCTTTTATATGTGTACATATTCGTATAATGTTGTATCTTATATCGAGTTTTGACTCATTTATTGTACACATGGGATATTGTACTTGTATATTATGTGGTTTGTGAAGACTACAAATTTGTAGACAACTTTATGAACCTATTCGTTATAATCATCTTGTATCTATTATATTCCGCTGTGTATATTGTGTGTTCTCGTGGTTAGTATTTAATATATATTGTTCTGGATTATTATTTTAGCCATTGTAGTTTTGTTTTAAGCCCGGTTGCATATGTCGATTCCACTTATGATAAAAAAATAGCATATTAATCGACGTATCGATGCTCGCTTAAAATAAAATTCACGGACGGTCGCTCTTAACCAACCATATTCTCTGCACTAGCAGATGTTAGTATGGGTCTTGGGGTGGGGCATCACAATGGGCATTTACATAACAAGCAAATATGTAAAAGGAATCAACAAGTAACGATCAACCATCATATAGGTAATGTCCAAGTTACCAAAATAGCAGAACTGGGATTTTATTCTGCTTAATAGATGTCAAACATAATCTATTAGGTGAATTATAGCAGAACTGTGATTTATTCTACCAAATAGATGTCCAATATAACTTATATAGCGGAACAGTGTTTTATTATGCTATATGTTATTGGGTTTCATATTCAATTGGAGTTACTTAAGGGTGGTCGACAAAGAATTCCCTTGGATTTAATACATCCTTTTAAAAGAAAGTTTGCTTTAAAACAAAAATCGACCTTCGGAAATAAGTGATTTAAAATCAAAAACCTTTATTCAGTAATTACATATTAATTAAACTCTTTATTTAATAATGATTGAACATTCATGATTACCTTTAAAAAATAATTAAATAATAATTATCCTTTTAAATAAGTAATTAAATATTAAATAATCTAAATTAATAATAAAATAATACTTAAACCTTAATCTATAATTAAATTATACTTTAATATTTAATTAGTTATTAAATAATAAATTAAACCTTCACTTAAAACCTTAATTAAATCTTAATTAAATATTAACTTTAATTGGTAGTTAATTAATCATTATTAAAACCTTTTCTTAAATAATAATTTAATAGTAACTAACCTTTAATTATTAATTAAATAATATTTAATCCTTAAATAATTAATTAAATAATAATTAACCTTTTATTAATTAACTAATATAATTAACTTATTTAATTTATAATTAAGTACAAATTTCCTTTATTAACTAATTATTAAGTACTAATTACCTTTCTTAATTAATTAATTAATAATTACTTTTAAATACTTATAATAAGTTTTGAAAACACTTTTCAAAAATATCCTTAAGTAAAAACATTTTAAATTTGCAAAAACAGTTTGTTTTTACGAACTACACCCATAGCGATTATCGCTATATGACACGTAATTTCAAAACCTGATTTTTATACCAAATAACTTCAAAAATATTATCTTTTATATGTTGACTATTTTGTAAACTTAGTAAAAGATTTTGGAAAACAAAGGTAAGGTTTTGAAAACTAAATCAAAGTTTAAACTTTCCAAACACGATACTTTAGTGAAATCACCTTTAAACCAAGATACTCGATGTTGCAAAAACAACACTTTAGTGCTACTTCATTTTAGCATACATCAACTAACACAAGGTCATGCATCCACAATATATATAAAAAGGTCCTAACTTTCAATTACTACTTAACTTTCAACTTCATTTTTCTAATTTATACCATTTATTTCACACAAGTACATATACGTACATACAACCAATATCATTCACATCCAAGCAACCAACAAATATTATCAACATTGAAATTAAGACTTTAAGTAAAAAGGTGAGCTTTCTCACTTAAAAGCTAAACAAAACAACACGAACTTCACTAGAACTTGTATACGACCTAGATCTTTGATTTACTTTCGAAAAAATGGAATTTTTGAGGCCTTAAGTGGCAAAGGTGGTTTGGTTATGCAAGGGGGGTGCTCGGCTAGGGTTCTTGAGCATGGGTGTGATCTTATATTGGAAAGGAGGAGTGTAGAAATAGAATAGAACGTTTTAAATAATGTTATTAAGGATTGAAAGTGGAAACAAATATGGTTTTTAACTTATAAAAATAAAATGGAAACCTTGGAAATGTGGAAACTAAATTTTTGAAATGAATAAATGAATGGGAAATGGTAAAGAGAAAATAAGGAAAGGGTTTAACATAAAATGTAATTAGTAATTTATAAGACAACTGTAAGTACATAACCTCCACTAATTAGTTGCCGTCTTACCATGCTTGCCTCCTCCATGTTTCCGCACGCCTAAGCATTGTCCCCCTTCCTTACTTTGAACCAATATTCATTAATTACTTATGCATACTTATGTTTCATATAACATAACATTTACTTTTTCATTTATTTATATTTTCATTAAATGTCATATCATCCATATTATATATACTTAAGTGTATATATAAACCAAAATATATAATGATTCAAACTTACGTTATTTATAAATGTGTGTATATAATTATACAATAGTGTACACAATGTTTCCGACAACTTTTAGCCGATGAAAAGTCGAAAATTCAAAAACCGAATTACGGTCACATTTTCGATTTTTCTTCGAACTAAATATTTTTGTAAATAGATTTTGAAAACTATTTTACCATCACTAGATGTTATTTAAAAGAGTTTCATTTTAATTATGAAATCTATTATTTGAATATTTAAAATTAATTAAATATCTGCAAATCAAAGCAATGAAATTCCGGGTCGTTACAAAATCCGTCCATATCTTAAGAATTAAGAATGTGTGTCGAGGCTAGGATAGTTTCTGACTTGTCTGATTTCATTGTTAGCCGAGGGATAGGACTATTTGAAAACAAAAAGTGGTTGTAAGTATAATTGGTCTAATTTCCATATGATTCATTTACTTACATCAAAAAGAAGTGTTTGGGTTTATTGTTATCAATGTTTCCTAAATGACATTTATTTTAACCCAATTGAATATGGTTTTGGAAAACGAAGTCTTTCTTAAGATTTGTGAATATACTTATACCGTTAAGATAAGTATATGGTTCCAATTATTGGAAATGTAGCATTTGTGAATATACTTATATTATTGATATAATTATATGGAAAAGTTTTCTAAGTTTGAAAGTGAAATGATTTGTGATTATACTTATATAGTAGAGATAAGTATATCGATATTTTTTCAAGTATTGAAAATAGTAGAGAGGATTTATGGGTATATCTTTGTAAAAGTATTTGAATACAAAAATTTACAAGTGGGTTTAATTAATTAAAGGGTTAATTAAAGAGGCTTAATGGTTGCTTATGTGCTTAACCAGCATTATTTTCCTTATGGAATTAAATCTCTGGTTGAATTTTTTATTATTTGATAGTTAAATAACCAACTATCAAATCTTGGCCAGTTTGAAACTATTGTTGTCGGTTCAGAGAGACCAAGATCGGATATATTATATGAAAACCACTTCGAACCGGCATATACGTTCGAATCGGAGACATCTTGAAGATGATGGAGTCAAAGACAGATCTTTTTGAAGTGCAAGGGCTACCTGCTACTAATCATGAAGTTGATTGCAAAATGGATTTAGTAGAAGTAGTGCCTTCGGTTTGTTCAGACCCTGAACAACTTGTATGGATGGATGCTAGCATTGCATTATTTCCTGAAGGGTAGTGTTAGGATTTCAAGTGGTATTTGCTAAAATGGTAAAATGTAACCTCGAGCCTCACAACCGAGAATGGTTAAATAAGGGATATACCACAAGGCTATGTGGATCGCACCCATTAAGGTATGGTCATCACCTTTCTAGATCACTATTTAGGGATTTATGGATTTGGTATGTGCCTGAGAGCACTTGAGAAAAAGGTTGGAAAGCAATCGGGTTGATGATATATTTGATACTGTCCAACAAGGGGTAGGCCGGTCTTGTCATACTGAGGTCCATGTGAGGCCCTTGGTATATTTTATCTAGAGGTGTACTATGATAGACGGTACCCTAGTAGCCTTGTCATTATATAAAATCCATTCTCCAATAAGTGCCTTTCGGACTTAGTTGTCTAACTATTATGCTGGAATTTAATTAATATAACAATTTCGGTTATGATTCAATATTTATTTTAAACCCAAGACATTATTATAATATCATGGGATTTCTTATAAAATGGTTTGGTTATCGTAAGGTATAAACTCGTTCGTGTTTATGTGCAGCATGGTCTTACGAGATATTTTATTTTTGAAAGGTTTTATAATATGAAAATCCATTTGATGTGTGTTTCTTATGTTGATTTACCAGATTGATCCTGCATTATTTTCTTATAATTCTCAGATCAGACCGAGCGTATTTCCAAATTTAGCTTTGGATGCTTTGGAGCTTTAGGAGACGAGCTGGATGCCTCTAAGACGTATCCACGTATTTCTTTATCTCCACTGCATTGGTTGTTTTTTATTTATCAGCATTTGTAAGGATAGATTGTTATAACTGTCTAGGCTGATTATAGATTAGTTTACTCTGATTAATGTATGTATATTACAGTTTTCTTTTGTAAAGATTTGTTGTATATTATATATTACTTGTCATGATGTGAGATTATGTTTTTTCTTTTCTTTCTTTTTCCTCAATAATCTGTCTTTCCAGCACTTGGATGCTCAGTATGTGAATACCGTGGATGTATTGGTATCAACTTTTGAGGGTTGAAAAGGCGGGTCATTGCAGTACCTCGATAGCCTTGTCATTATATGGAATCCATTTTCTAATATGTGCATTTACGGGATTAGTTGTATACTCAATATGTTGTTGAATGTAATTAGTAACCATTCCAACTATGATTCAATATTTATTTTAAACCCTCAACATTATTTAATATCATAAGATTTCTTATAAAATGGTTTGGTTATCGTAAGGTAAAAATCCATTCGTGTTTATATGCGGCATGGTCTTATGAGATACTCTATTTTTGAAGGGTTTTATAAAATATAACAATCCATATGATTTGAGTTTCTCATGCTGGTTTACCAGACTGATCCGAGTGTTATTTTCTTATAATGCTCGGGTCAAACCCTGAGTATTTTCGTAAAGTTAGTTTTGGACACTTTGTATCTGCAAGAGACGAGTTGGATGCCTCCAAGGCGTACTCTCGTACTTTTATTTCTATTGTATTTCTTGTTTTGTGTAACGAACCGGATTTTTGACCCTCGAAAATTGACACTAATACATCCATTGTATCACATGTTGGACATTCAAGTGCCGAAAATACCGATTTGTTAGGGTGAAAGAAGAAGGTAGAAGATAGAAGAAAACTAAACAACACAAAATCTCACAACGCAGCGAATAATATATAATACAACAACGATCTTTACAAAAAGGAAACATCTTTATTCATATAATATCATAGTACACTAGGCTTATCCTAAATTTGGATAGTTATAGAAATCTGTCCTTACACTGACAAACATACAGACTCTATAATACAGCAGAAGAAAAATATACGTGAATACGTCTTGACCATCCAGCTCCTCTTCAACTCCAAAGTATCTAGCTAAACCTGGGAAAACATGCTTGGTCTGACTCGAGCATTACATGGAATAACGCCTAGGTCAGTTTGGTAAACCAGCGTGAGTAAAACTCGATAACAAGTAATAATCAAACTGATTTCTACATTTGAAAACCTTTCAAACAAAGGGTATCTCGTAAAACCACACCCCACATAAAAACGGATGGGTTTTTACCTTACGATAACTAAAACATTTTATATCAATCCAGTGATATTATCATAGTGTCTAGGTTTAAAGTAAATAGATAAAATAGCTGAAATGCTTGCATCTCATATTCCAACATACTAGGCTCTACAATCGAAAACGTTAGGCATGTATTGGAGAATGGATTCCAACTAATGACTGGGCTACTAGGGTACCGCCCGCCATAGTACACCTTTAGAAAAATGTACCGAGGTCGTACCTAATGATCCCAGCCAATACAGAACCGGCCTACCCTTGCTGGATAGTACCGAATATATCATCACCCTGGTTGCTTTGCAACCTTTAACCGACTGCTCCCACGTACACGAATTCATTGATGATTGTGTATATATCTAGAAGGGTGATGATATACCCTAATGGGTGCGACCCACATAGCCCTACTGCATATCCCCTGTTTTAGTCATCCTCGGTTGATGAGGCTTGAGGCTACATTTTATCTTTCTGAATAGCAGTCCTTCTTGGAATGTTAACACTGCCCTCCCGGCAATAATGCAGTGCCAACATTCATCCATACAAGTTGTCCAAGCTAAGGACAAACCGAAGGCACTACTTCTACTACATCTATTTTGGAATCACCCTCAGGATTAGTAGCAAGCAGCCCTTGTACTTCAATGGCCCCGTCTTCGATCCCATGCTTCAAGATATCTTCATTACGAAACGCTTGGGTTGGATCGAAGTGGTTTCCAGATAACATATCTGATCCCAGTCTCTTCAAAACAACTTTCGATATTTTTCGGTAAACTCAACCCCGGTTCTTTAGGAAATAAACAGACAAATGACAAGAGCGAAGTTCACCACCTAACCGTTTGTGTATGGATTTCCTTATCATTCTTTCTAGAAGAACGAAACGAATTTATACATACAGTATAGCACCTTCGACGGTAACTGTACCATATAATTCTCGTGTTTCTCCTAGGTATTTCTAAAGTTACATTTTGGGTCCAGCTTTGATAGTCGATTATTTAACTATCAAATAAACAAACATCCAATCATGGTTTAATTTCCATATGGGATCCACTAAGCCTTTATTAATTCTCTTTAATCAATAAAACCACTCTATAAAATCCGATCAAAAATTTTTTCAAAACACTATTCCCAAACCACTTACATTTCCTTTACACTTGGAAACATTTATATAATTATCTCAACGGTATAAGTATATTACCAAAACATTTTACTTTTCATGCCTTGAAACAAAATCATATGCTTATCTTCTTAGTATAAGTATATTTACAAACTTTTCAAAGTTTTCTTCTTTCCAAATCTCATGTTAAATAACCAACATTTCTTCCAAATAAAACATTTCGCTTATCCTTTATCAAAAATTCCCTTTTTAAAAGCTCATCTTATATTTCAATTAACTTATAACTTTCAAAATAAAATTATAACTCACTTTTATAAACCCTTAAGTTAATTTATAAACCTCTTTCCACATCTCTAAAATGATTTATAGACCTTTTCTATTTTTAAAACTCTTTATATAAACCTTTCTATACTCCTTTATAATATATCCCTTATAAATATCATTTAGAAAACATCATTTGTAAAACACCTTAATAACCCTTTTCATTAGAAAAACCCTTTCCATAAATAAATTATCATTTATAAATACCTTTATAAGAATTATATAGCTTGAAAAACCATTTATAAACCCTTAGCCTCAAATTGAATAAAGAATTAAAGTAAATTCAAACCATACTTTATAAATTCCAAATGAGGCTTAGCAGTCCCAATGATACTAGTTTAAGTTACCATTTAATTTCAATTCGATTTCCAAATCGCATAATAATTATTTACATAAGCTACCATATATGTAAATACAGTCCATATCCAATCAGGAAATAACACGTCCAAATAACATAATAACAGGATGGTGATTTATCCTGCTAAATAGATGTCCAAACAATTCAATCAATTTATAATAGAACGGAGATTTATTCTGCTTAACACATGTCCACACAATCAAATCACTTACACTATAGCAGAATGGTGTTTTGTTCTGCCAACGTATGCCATCTTATTCTCCTAATCATATGGGTTACTTAAGGGTCCGGACAAGAGATACTTTGATATGGAATTGATTTACTTTGAAAAAGAAAATTGATTAAAACACATTCTGTTTAGTGTAAAATCACCTTTGAAAAGTTAAAAGTATATTTAATTGGCTTAACCCTAACTAAACCTTAGTTAATCCAATTTAAATCAAGATTAAATCATAATTAAACTCTAATTAGGCTTAATGAACTTGATTAAGTACTAATTAACTTCTTAATGTATCTTGGTTAAGACTAAACCAAATTGTTTAAGAGTTAAACCCTAATTAATTAAATATTGATTAAATAACCCATTGATTAAATAAATTATTAATTAACCATTAATGTTAATTAAATAATTATTAATCAATTAATTACTTCTTAACCCCATTAATCACTAATTAAAACTTTATAAATCAATTAATAGTCATTAACTTAACTTAAGTGATGATTAACCTCTAATCACCTTCTTAATTACCAGTTAGGTGATAATTACCTTTTAATTAACTAATTAATTAATTAAACAATTATATTACAACTTAATTACTTTCTAATACTACTAATTAAGTTTGAAAAACTTAGTAAACTAATTTCAAATTAAAACAAATTTGAAATAGGAATTCAAACCTTTACCGAACTACATCCATAGCGACTGTCGCTATGAGTGCAGTTTGCTCCAACCCACCTTTAAGCGAAGCCACTTTACTAAAACCATACTATTTCATGATTGAAACATACCTTGGTAAATTTTCATACTTTAAAACCAATTACGTAAACTTTTACCACAATCTAAACTTTAAACTCTTGAAACGAGTTTGATTTCAAATCCGACCTCAAATCCATCGTGACTACATACAAAGTTTCAACTTTGTTTTCAACCCATCATGACTATAGTCAAGTTCATCATCAACCCTTTTTATTCACACATCACATTCATACAATAATTTGTATACATATACCAATATATATACAATTACTAACGTTGCAATAACACATCCATTCTAGTGCTAACACTAACCCATACATTAACACTTATCATCACATTTCAAACATGCCAAGATCCAACATATATATAACATACATATAGCTAAGGATCAACACAACATATAAAGGAAAGTTCTTTCCAAAAGATTAGGAATTTACTCACCGAAAGCTATCCAAACTCTCGCTAAATTAGAGTATGACATAGCACTTCCATTCCTAAGCAACAAGATGGAGTCTTGAACCCTGAATGCACTAGGTAGGCTCGGCCTTAAAGGGAAGAAGAAGCAAGACTAGTTTTGGTAAGGTGGAGCGACTTCAGATAAACATCGAACTCTCAATAATAAACCTGAAAATAGGTCATTTTGCAACTGATTTTTTGACTACCTACTCATGGAATTTCAGAAAGGACTCAAAGAGAACGTTATTGGAATTTATTTTCTCTATCATTTTGAAAAAACAATCACTCATTTTCGATTTGTTTTGAAGAAGTTATGATTAAAAGAAGAAGGGTAATTTTCAGACTTGAAATTCTATGTGAAAAATTGCTTTGCAAAGATTGGGTATTTTGACATGGCTATGATAGAAATTTGAAAAAATGGTCAACTAGAATGTTGTAACCATTAAAATTTCATACGGTTTTCAAAAGAAGAAAAACACCATTTGAGTTTGAAATGAGGAAGAAAAGGTTGGTGGAAAGAGGAGGAAAAATGGAGAAACATATGGGCTATTTATAAGCAAGATTTCACACCTAATCACTTTGTCAAGTCACATCACAAATCTTTTATAATATATATATATACAATTATATTTAATCACATCACTCTTTTATGTATGTATATAATTATGTTTAGTCACATCACTTTCTTTTATATATATATAATTATTATGTTTAGTCACATCACTTTCTTTTATATATATATATAATTATTATGTTTAGTCACATCACTTTCTTTTATATATATATACACACACACACATATACGAGTTTAATTATTAATTAACTAAGACGTGATAAGAGATAATTATGGTTAATGATTAAAAATCTAAAATGTGACAATACTAAATGTATATATTTACATAAAACGTTTATTATTTTTAAAACTATGTCTTGTCACATCACTTACTAATCTGAATTAATATAAGATAATTTATTTCTAAGTGTATTATTATCTAGTTGATTAACTCTTATATATATGTACATATAGTGCACAAAGACGAACAACATTCCAGACAATTTTCCGGTGTCGAAAGGTCGAAATTTCGGAAAACATTCTTTGGTCACATTTTCTGTTTTTCTACGAACTATTTAACTTGGTAAACAAATTTTGAAAATAATTTTACCATCATTTTTAATTAATTAAATGAGTTTATTTTCATTATAAAACCTATATATTGAATATTTAAAATTAATTAAATATTCACTAATCAAAGTAGTGAAATTCCGGGTCATTACATTTTGTATTTATCAGCAATTGTGAGGACGGGCTATTATAACTATCCAAACTGATGATAGGTTAGTTATTCTTATTAGTTGTATGAATATTAAAGTTTTCCTTTGTAAAAATCATTTGGATATTATATATTATTAATTATAGTATGAGGTACAGTTCTGTCTTTTCTTTTCTTTCACCCTAACAGTTTGGCTTTCTAGCACTCGTATGCTCGTCACGTGAATACCATGGATGTATTAGAGTCGACCTTTGAGGGTCGAAAAGGCGGGTCATTACATTGATGGGAAATGACCTCGATGATTTCAATGTTGAAATCGATAAAAAAATTCTTAAGTCAACATGCTCAAATCTATTCGAATTCTACTCACAAATTATTGGGCAATGTAACTAGTACTTATGATATATTATTGTTGAAATAGAACTTGAAAATAATGATTCAGAGGAGATTGTTTGTACACCATAACAAAAATGTCACAAAATCAGTGGAAGCAATAATAAATCTTATGAACCTTTTAACATATGATCGTAAATAAGCATCTAGAGGCTGAGCTAACATTTTGATAGAAATACCATAGTTTGGTTTCAATCAAAATGAAGAGGAAGCATGAATCAGTAAGAAAGAAAATAGAAGGCACTAGAACATTTATAATACTATTAGTAAATAATAAGCTACTGAGTAGTAATGATGTACCCGTGTTTTTAATCCATATATTTCTTGATTATTAAATTTTCTAGTAGAATTATCAAGGGAAAGAGAAGCGACTAAGCCAATAGAAGGGTATGTAAGCATTTCAAAAAAGAGGAGATGTCGAGCTTCTACAGGCGGGAAGAGATGTCGATCTTCTACAAGAAGCAAGGGATGTCGAGCCTCTAAAACTGTGGAAGTTCTCGAGCATCTAAGAAGTAAGAGGTGATATCGATCCTCTACAGCCATAAGAGTTGTCGAGTTTCTAAAGTAAGAGGTGATGTCGAGCCTCTACAGCCATAAGGGTTGTCGAGCATCTGAAGTTGAAGGTGATGTTAAGCCTCTACAGCCACAAGGGTTGTTGATTATCTAAAGGAGGTGATGTCGAGCCTCTATGGCCATAAGGGTTTCCGAGTATCTATAGCAATATGGATGTCGAGCTTCTACAACAATATGGATGTCGAGCTTTTACAACCACAAGCCTTACACCCCTACAACTACTGTAAATGAAGATTCACCCCCTCATGAAATGGGACCTCTAACTTCTTTCCCTCTCTTAGCATAAATTACCTCTTGGACTAGAACATTTCTAAGCTCTCTCAAGAGCTTGAGAACCATTTTAATGGCTAACGACAAAGAAGATGACATGGATATATGCATATAAGGATTTGGACAGTTTGGAATTTGCGTATTTGACTTGTTTTATGACATGCCTTATTATTGAACAAGGGATATGATTTGTACATATTACCTATTTTACTCATTGATAATGATTAGAGATCTATTTCATATTTAATTGACTTGCCTATATTGCCCTCGAGCACA
Organism: Allium fistulosum; assembly: GCA_030737815.1. Lineage (NCBI taxonomy): Eukaryota > Viridiplantae > Streptophyta > Magnoliopsida > Asparagales > Amaryllidaceae > Allium > Allium fistulosum. The sequence continues at coordinate 533,066,809 of CM060901.1, read as the reverse complement.
TGACTTAAATTTTGAATAATTTTGTGAATAATTTGAAACCAAGAGGTATTTTTGGAGTTTCTTCGAATATGCCTCCTTGTAAAACATTTTGGATGTTGAGCCAACTTTTGGTTTAACATTTTGACACTAGAAGGAGGGCTTCAACTCTGAGTGTTTGAAAAGTGACCAAAATGCCTCTGATTTTAAAATTTTCAAAAAAAATCAAAAATATATATGGTATTTTTGTAAAAACAGTGGTCGAAGACTTTTTCAAATTGGATTGGTTAATAAAAAGTTAAGATCCTTTGAGCTTACGTTTCAATACATGAATCTTATGTTCCTACAATTCTTTGTCACACGAAGTTAAACATTATTTCATTTCTGCGGCATTCATCTAAGGGCTCACGCACACTACATCTATTATCCAATGTTCCTCATTCCACCAATTCAAATGAAGAAATAGCGCCATCTTCAAGATATCGAGCTTCTAATGATGAGAATTTATTTCATTTCCTTTTTTATTTGCACAAATTAAGAAGGACTGTTTCATTTAATATCGCTTCATCTTAAATGAACCACAAGCAAGCATCACTTGTTTGTTGACCTCCTAATGCCCTTGACCTACCAAGAGAATAAGCACGGGATTAACATTGTGCGTTCAAGTGTTAGTTAAGCGTACTTTTCATATAATAGATTTAAATGCATGTAGAAATCAGGCATTTGATTCATTATAGGAGCTGTAGACAACTATCACCTAGCAGACTTCTTTCATTTATATATGCCATATTTTTAAACCCAAGAATACTTCATATATATCATCTTTGTATTTATTATTCTGGGTGCAGTTTATGGATGCCTGTTGAATAATTTAGTCTTTGCTTTTATTAGCTTGGATCTAACATGTCGATCCTGTAGGCACTACAGGTGTCGAACATATAGTGTCGGAGTTGTCAAATTCGTATTCAATTAAGTATCAAGCTTCTTCATTAAGGTATCAAGCATCTAAAAGTATGGTGTCAAGCCTATAGATACAAGAGTTTCCGAGCATGTATAAGCAAGCGACGGTATTGAGTATGTAAAGATTAGACATGCCAAGCATATAAAGTATCAAGTATGCCAGCACACTGGAAAATGCAGGCTTATTGATTGACTAACGCATAGTAGAATCATACATGAAAAATAAACTATGCATGATAACTAAAGTGAAATGAACTGCGTGGTAAAATGAAATGAGAAACTGATCACATACTGAAATACTACAGTATTGTAATACTGAAGTGGTAAATTAAACTACGTGATAGGAAATATTGCAAAATCGGAAAATAGCAAACAGAAGTGCAAGTATGAAATAGCAAAATAGCAAGCTGAGTTATGAACTGATTTGTTGACGTTATCCATAAGGCATGTCGAGCCTATAAGGTTAGGACATAGCAAGCCTATAAAATAGTAAGGATGTTGAGCCTGTAAGAAGTGATATTGTCAAGTTTATAGGATGATGAGGTTGTCGAACTTGATAGCTTTAAGTATCGAATGTCTAAACACAATGCATGTCGAGCATGAAGAACAGTAAGATACTAACTTTGAAGTTATCGAGCATGTCAATATAGCACATATTCGAATCAAAATACGATGAACATAGTAGTATATTGCTATCAAGGAAGAGTGCAACATAGAATTATTTAATATACTAACATAATGTACAAAAGCTCCCTATTTTGAAGAACACACCAACCATACTTTATGGTACATAGTCGCATGCTCCTTACTCTTAGATTAAATAAGCACAAAGTTAGATATAGCTATTGAAATAGGGAAATAGGCTATTGAAGTAAGTACAATATAGTGCAAAAATAGGATTAACACATCAAGAATTCTATGCAAATAAAATAAAGGCCACTAAGTTAAAATAAGCTATAAAAGCAGAGTTTGGGATGCAATGCAAAGGTGACCAATCAACATGGAGTTTTTGGGCACCAACAATTAGATGTCGAGCAACTAAAGAGATGTCAAGCCTATAAGATGCTTAGTTGTCGAACTTCTAGGTTTTGTAATTGTCAAGGATATAGACAAGGGTTGTTAAGCTTAAAGTCGGTTGGAGTTATCGAGGAAATAAACAGTGATCAAAGGTTATGTCCAGCCTGTAGCTTTGATGATATCGAACTTGTAGATAAATTAATAAAGCTGCTGAGCTTGTAGGTAAAAGATGGTGAACTTGTAAATGATAAGGGGTTATGTCGAACTTGTAACTTCAAGCTTATCGAGCTTGTATCAAAAATAAAGATATCAAGCTTGTATCAAATGGAGATGTCGAGCCTGTATCCGAAGAGGAAATGTCGAGTTTCTATGGACGGTAAGTTATCGATCATCAACAGTTTAAGAGCAGTAATCCACTAAGCTAGAGGGCTTCTTCAAGCGATATGGGGCATTTTGATGCATGGAAATGCTCGTGCACGTACAAAGAGGAAGAAGACACAGTAAAAACATTCAGCAAATCTGAAGATCGTCGATGATGAGATTTGGACCAAATCTGACTGTAGCCACATTCGACCATGCGTGGAGAAATTATCTCATCCCAATTGACATAATAATGGAAAACGTTTGGTTGCATATGAAGCACTACAATAACTTCAACTTTTGCTTATATACTTTTTTTCTTTCCAGGTGTATCAAACCCAGCCGGAAGTCAGATGTGTTGGTTTATGAGATGAGCCCTACTTCCATACGTGTTTCATTTAGTTTCATGTATATTTTTATAATTTCAGTTTCATGTTGATGTAGCGCATAAGGAAGAAGACGAACCAGAATCAGTTGAAGTTACCAGATCCGTAGGTCGCTCCACCTCCGCCCTAGGTCGCGAACGATTTTCACTCCACCTCCTCTTTAACTCGCGAAGCCCTAAATCGCGAAAGCCAGAATCGAGGAACATAGGTCGCCAGACTTCTGATACCAGTAGGTCGCGAATTCCAGATTGCAATGCCGCATCTTCTTTAAGTCGCGCCAGCGACCTAGTGACGATAACGAGCTCCAGCGACCTAGTGATGGAAGCGAGCTACGACCTAGTAAACAATTCCAGCTTAAGTCGCGATTCTTCTTTAGGTCGCAGAAAGCAAGATTCACGAAGCAGAGCAGGAGTAGGTTGCGAGCGATGTTAAGTCGCGAACATTGCTTAAGTCGCTGATGATAAGTCGCGAGCAAAAGTTAGGTCGCGAACAGTTTCTTAAGTCGCTGAAGTTTACATCGCTGAAGCAGATTTAAGGTCACGTGAAGATTTCCAGAAGCCATTTTTAGATCGCTGACTTTAAGTCGCTTGTCTTTACGCCGTTTCTTTTTATGTCGCATATGTGTTTGTAGGTCGTGCAATTGTTAAGTCGTGTATTTTTTTTAAGTCGTTGTATGTTACTGTTGAAGGTCATATAACGACCTAAGTGTTTGTATTTTCTTGTTAACTCGTTAAGTCGTGTACGACTTATGGGAAGCGTGTGTTGTAAAAATTCTATAAATAGCGGGTGAGTTGTAACATTTGGGGTTGTTGAATTTGAATAAAATTTCTTTGTGTGCTCTTGTGCCACCATTAAAATTGGTAGTTGAATGTTATCTCCTATCTCCACCTTCGGCATTCGAGTGCGCTCAAATCAACGATTGTTGAAGCCAATTCACGGAATCAAGTGCGCTTGATCAACGTTCGAAGAATTGTAGATCTTCTCTCACGGCATCGTGCGCGATCAACGTGTCGAAGATAGCTAAAGTCCGGTATCTTCGTGGTCAACGGATTTGGGCGTTTGGTATCATTAATTCATCGATTCATATTGCTTCATCTAATCGTTTCATCGATTAGTTTGACACGAAATCTTCATTTCGTCGTCAAGTGTTATTTCCGCTGCGTCATTTGGTATCAGAGCAAGACTTAGCCAATCATAGCTAAGACGAGCCTGTTGGACCAAGGAGAAGTGTTTGTTCAATTTCAATCGAGCCTATCAGTGTTAGATCCGAGAGCTAGTTGAAGCCGTGCATCATTTTGTAGATCAGGGCCGAGTTAAAGTGTTGAAGTTAAGTTGAATCCAAGTTAAAGTTAGTTGGAGATTGTTCGATTCAACAATGCATCCGAGAAGAGGTAATCGTCATCAGAATATTGCCAATGTGTATAGAAGAGAAGATGCTAAGGCAATAGAGCAACAAATTAGTGATAACATCGAAGAGAAGTTCAATAAAGGTTTTGGAAAGTTGGAGAAGTTGATGATGGATTTGAATCAAAGTCAAAGAGGAAGGTCACCAGTCTTGAACCATGGAGGAAACAGAGTTTCGCCATCGGTTACGGAAGCAAGGAGGGTGTCGCCACAAACTTATCAAGGTAAAAAGGAATCATCAATTTCAATGAGACGAGATCACCATGGGGAAGAGAGAAGAAGTCAACATGGGTTTGACAATGAACCATGTCGTGATGACAAAAGATCGAGTAGAAGAGAGTTGCATGATCATAGAAACATACATGGTCATAGAGACGAAGGGTGTAATTTGCCGAAACATGAGAATGATTCTATTTGGCTAAGGAACAATATTTTTCAGTCTACCTGTACTATCTTGGGAAAGGTTTGTAAATTCATTATTGATGCGGGAAGTTGCGATAACCTTATTTCCGAAGAAGCCGTTATGAAGTTAGGGTTGAAGACTGAAAAACACCCTAGACCGTATAAACTGGCATGGATAAAGGAAGGGGAAGAAGTGACGGTGGGAAAACGGACATTGGTTACATTTTCTATTGGGAAAAAGTACAAAGATGATATATGGTGTGATGTTGTCGATATGGATGTATGTCATCTACTATTGGGAAGTCCATGGCAGTCTGATCGAGTTGTACAACATAATAGTCACGCCAACAGCTACAGTTTCATGTTCGAAGGAACCAAGATTACCTTAGTTCTTAAGAAGCATGAACAAAGTGACTGCAAGCCAGAGAAGAAAGTGGAAGCAACTAATTTAATATCTTCGAAAGAATTTGTTGAAGAAGTGAAAGGTGGTGTTGAAGTGGAAGATAAAGTAGACTCGTATCAACCCGCGAAATTTGATGACCATAAAGTTGATTACTCACAATCCGCGAAGTTAGATACAGATGAAGTTGATGTTTTTCGACCAACGAAGCTTGACAAACATGAGGTTGAAAATTCACAACCAGCAACGTTTGATAAAAGGGAGGTTGATGATTTTCGACCAACAAAGTGTGATGAACATGAGGTTGAAAATTCACAACCAGCAACGTTTGATAAAAGGGAGGTTGATGATTTTCAACCAACAAAGTGTGATGAACATGAAGTTGAAAATTCACAACCAGCGAGGATTGATGAGGATGAAGGAAATGTGTCAGAAGATGAAGGGGGTAATTTATCAGTGAAGAAGGAGGATTCGATTAGTCTATTATCTACAGAAGAGTTTGTTAAAGGAGTGGAGGATAGAGCGGAAGTGTTTATGTTGAATAGGAATGAAACCAGTAAAGATCTCGAGACACCTGAGGAGGATGAGCCAGTGGTAAATGAATTCGAAGATGTACTCCCTGTAGAGTTGCCCGAGGAGGTACCGCCACTGAGGGACATACAATATCATGTTGATCCAATGCCAGATGCTATTGTACCACACATGCCACGTTATCATATGTGTCCGACAGAGCATGAAGAGTTGAGAAAACTGGTTGATGGGTTGCTAGTCGAAGGAAGTCAGTTGTCCACTACAGATTGCAGTTGGAAAATGAAATTTATCAAAGACTTACATGTAGGAAGACACTTGAGCCGTGATCGTACCATGCAGCTAATCTCAAAGTCGTATTTTGGATCGTCACTGAGGAAGGAAGTTGAAAGGTTTGTTCAGAGGAGCCATAATCGACAAGTTTCAAAGAAGACCACGACAAATGCAGATTTATGTATGTCGTTGCATATACATGCTAAATTACGGGAGGAGGTTAGTATGGACTTTGTTTTGGGATTACCGTGAACGCAACATGGCAATAATTCTATTTATGTGGAGGTTGGCCGTTTTTCAAAATTGGTACATTTCATTGCCTATTAGAAGACTGCAGAGGCCGTTAATGTCGTTCAGTTATACTTCAGAAAGATCTATCGATTTCATGGATTACCTGAATCTATTGTTTCGAATAGAGATACTCGTTTTCTAAACCATATCTGGATGAGTTTGTGAAAGATGGTGGGAACGAAGCTGAAATTCAGTAGTGCTTATCATCCACAGACAGATGGACAGACTGAAGTTGTGAACAGATCCCTGGGAAATTTGTTGCGATGTCTTGTGAAGGATAATCTGAAGAGTTGGATTGTGAAGTTATGTCAAGCGGAGTTTGCTCATAATCATGCTATCAACCGTAGTACGGGTTTCAGTCCATTTCAAATTGTATATTCAAACTTGCCAAAGGGGCCGTTGGATTTAGCGATAGTACCACAACCGAAGGGGACAGTTAAACGGGCTGCTGATTTTGTTGATGGGTTGACAGAATGCCATAGAATCATTCAAGAACGTTTGGAGAAGACAAATGAGAAGTATAAACGAGCTGCAGATAAGAAGAGGAGAAGTGTGGAGTTCAACGAGGGTGATTGGGTGTATGCTGTGTTAACGAAGGATCGTTTTCCAGTGGGTGCTTATAACAAGTTGAAAGCCCGAAAGATTGGTCCAGTAGAAATTATAAAACGGATCAATGAAAACGCTTATAAGTTGAAGCTGCCAGAATATGTTTACACTTCTGACGTGTTTAATGTTAAACATCTTATACCTTATTATGGAGATGAACAACCCAATGGGGAAGAACTTTTAAATTCGAGGATGAATTTTTCTCAACCTGGGGAGGATGATGTAGCGCATAAGGAAGAAGACGAACCAGAATCAGTTGAAGTTACCAGATCCGTAGGTCGCTCCACCTCCGCCCTAGGTCGCGAACGATTTTCACTCCACCTCCTCTTTAACTCGCGAAGCCCTAAATCGCAAAAGCCAGAATCGAGGAACATAGGTCGCCAGACTTCTGATACCAGTAGGTCGCGAATTCCAGATTGCAATGCCGCATCTTCTTTAAGTCGCGCCAGCGACCTAGTGACGATAACGAGCTCCAGTGACCTAGTGATGGAAGCGAGCTACGACCTAGTAAACAATTCCAGCTTAAGTCGCGATTCTTCTTTAGGTCACAGAAAGCAAGATTCACGAAGCAGAGCAGGAGTAGGTCGCGAGCGATGTTAAGTCGCGAACATTGCTTAAGTCGCTAATGATAAGTCGCGAGCAAAAGTTAGGTCACGAACAGTTTCTTAAGTCGCTGAATTTTACATCGCTGAAGCAGATTTAAGGTCACGTGAAGATTTCCAGAAGCCATTTTTAGGTCGCTGACTTTAAGTCGCTTGTCTTTACGCCGTTTCTTTTTATGTCGCATATGTGTTTGTAGGTCATGCAATTGTTAAGTCGTGTATTTTTTTAAGTCGTTGTATGTTACTGTTGAAGGTCATGTAACGACCTAAGTGTTTGTATTTTCTTGTTAACTCGTTAAGTCGTGTATGACTTATGGGAAGCGTGTGTTGTAAAAATTCTATAAATAGCGGGTGAGTTGTAACATTTGGGGGTTGTTGAATTTGAATAAAATTTCTTTGTGTGCTCTTGTGCCACCATTAAAATTGGTAGTTGAATGTTATCTCCTATCTCCACCTTCGGCATTCGAGTGCGCTCGAATCAACGATTGTTGAAGCCAATTCACGGAATCAAGTGCGCTTGATCAACGTTCGAAGAATTGTAGATCTTCTCTCACGGCATCGTGCGCGATCAATGTGTCGAAGATAGCTAAAGTCCGGTATCTTCGTGATCAACGGATTTGGGCGTTTGGTATCATTAATTCATCGATTCATATTGCTTCATCTAATCGTTTCATCGATTAGTTTGACACGAAATCTTCATTTCGTCGTCAAGTGTTATTTCTGCTGCGTCACATGTACATGATGTGCACTTAATTTCTAGCAAACAAACTGTGACACCTGATGTCATCCCCACAAACTTGTGAATTCACTAGTTGAAATAGTTAGGAATATTAACTTATATTGTGATAGAGATGATGGTTGGAGTACCTGAGCACAGTCTCTACAGCTCCACTTTAACTAGATTTTAGGTGTTAATTAGCAGGACAGGTTTCATATGCATAGACATACAATTAGATAAAATGAAGTACAAATATCACTTGAACTAAATGATTCTTAGCAAAGTTGAGTTCATTGTTTGGTTTATTTACTCTAATTGTGCGGTTGAGCAACATTTATAAGCCTATGGTAGCTAATATTTGTTGTTTGAGACATATTAATACATAAAGCAGAAATTGAAACAGGTTCATGACTTTGAAAAGTTCATGAAAGGTAGTTTGCAGTTCAATGGGTTCAACCATGAGGAGCAACCATCCTCAAGTTCAACGGAAATGGTGCAATACAACAAAACGAAGCTACTACCGCGACAGAATATTTTTAAAGGCAATGGCATTGAAGAGAAAATCCAAGAAGAAAAGTATTTTTTCCAACTTCAAATTTAGATTCTGGCCAAACCGTGAGGTTTTGTGGTGATCGACTACCGTAGATCGACTCTGCTCATTCAAATACACAAGTCTATGTCTTTGGATCGACAAACGGGACTCCGAATTGGTGATTGCAATTTGAACGATTGTGATTGGCCCAATGATATCAATTTCTTTACAAGTTAAAATAAAGACTTATCTCCCTTGAATTTCAACGTCAAATATGGACGTCTGAGAAATTCTGAATTTTCTTGTCAAAGTGTAAAGTATTGTTTGAGCCTGGGGTTTCATTCTCCGAAAAGATGGATTTTTGGTTTTCTTATATCCGATTAATTTATGATATTCTTACTATATGGTTCTTTGGCTTTCTTATATCAGATAGATTAATGGTCTTATTACCAAATGATTCTCTGGTCTTCTATTAGTTGGGATATGAATTCTACCATTAAAATAGAAGTCTATGGTCTTCTCTATTAAGTAAATTTATGGCCTTCTATAAATTAGTGAGTCGCCACTACTAGAGAAAATTCTTTAAGCAAAAAAAAAGTGCAAGTAATATATTATTTGGAGTTATGGATTAGGTTTCCAGAAGGAAAATTTATGGTACTCTGATTCTTCCTATCAACTAAAGACTATCAATTAATTGTGAGGATCAAGGCTCTCCTCTTTCTAAATAATCATTGAGTAAAGGCTCTATGTTATAACTTCTCTTTATCTGCAACCAGGGATAATTTAAATGTCTGAAATAAAATTTTGATTCTCTATATCAAGACTTGGATTTATATATAATAACGGATGTCTTTATGGGCTTCTGGATTATTTCCAATCCTCTGTTACAAGCCATTTTCCAAAAAAAAGTTGGTATTCAAAATTCTTTTAAAAGAAGGAATTCTTAAAGAAAAGCATGTTCTTGTCTGTAAAGCCTACCAGTTCATGAATCATGACTTTCCAAACTTACAAACAAAACATTCCTTTTTGCTAATCAAAACCCGAAGTGGTATAATTATACATATCATACAAAGATGGAGTAATATACACCAATATTTATTTTGACGAGCGATTTTATTTAAAAAGTTCTACCAAAGGAATCTTTGAGAAAATATTTTAAAAAATCAAAGGAACTATTACTAATTACCCTATGAATCAGAGAAAGCACATATGTATCTACTTCAAAGATGGTTTATGAAATCTTCAAAATATGTTGCTTAGCATTGGTAATCTCCTATAAAATGTTTTGATCTAAAATATGTCTGACAAAAGCATTCTCAAAGTTTTTTGAAATCATTGAAAACTATACTTGTTTTCCAAAAGAAAATTTTATGCATATCTTTCAAAAAAGTTTTTAGAACTACGAAGGCCCAATAGTGCCACTAAAACTCTAATTAGAGAGGTCTATTCTCGATTAAAAGACTATTAGTTCATGAATCATGACCAAATAGTCCCTTATTTGAGATTTGCATTTCTATTATGAGATTTTCTCATAAGTCCTTCTTTTTAGCAACACTAAGAAGGGGCTTTTCTGCCAAAGAATTCAAATATCTAAAGAAAACTTTTCAACTCGTTGACTCGAAACTTAAACCACCAAAAACGTTTTATAAAAGAAAGACCAATCTTTAAGAAATACTTCTTGGCTTTACTAAAAATAATATGAGAAGAAGTCCTTTTTTGAAAATCCGTTCTTTCATTAAAAAAATTCATATTTGAAAAGTTGAAGTTTTAAGTTAGATTTTCTTTCAAAAAGGTTTTCCCAAATTTATTAATTGGCTGAGAAACCATGAGATTATTTTACAAAGACATTCCTTAGTTTAGCGGGTAAGAGTCATGATAAGAAAGGCCTCTACAAAAGTACTAATAATAACTTGATTACCCTGCCGAGTATAAACATTGTGTGACCCTTAGTTCAAGGTGCGCCGTGCTTATTGAAACTAGTAACCCGATGAGGTCACTAAAGATTCCTTGAGCAAAGGCATACCTTGTACCCAGCTGGTGTACACTCTGGATCAAATGTCCAGAGGAATGCCCAAATAAAGATGTTGGAAGAAGCCGTTATCAACGGAACTGGAGCAAGAAGTTAGTATAAAAGCCTAAATCACTAGTAAGGGGCGAAAAATCTAAAAGCCTAAATCACTAGTAAGGAGTGAAAAGGTAAAAAGCCTCAATCACTAGAAAGGGGCGAAAAATTTTAAAGCCTAAATCATTACCTAAAGGGTAATAAGGGGCGAAAGAGTTCAAAGTCTAAACCATTACTTAAAAAGTAATAAAGGAATCAATCAGAGCATAAGTCCTTACCAAAAGGGTAAGAAGGGGCAAAAGGAATCAATCAGAGCCTGAATTTTTACCTAAAAAGCATAGAAGGGGCAACCTTATATAAAGAAGTCGGTATGATTGCTCATCAGGAGGCACAAATGCCCAACTAAAGATGTTGAAAGAAGTTGTTATCAACACAACTGGCGCAGGCAGTCAGTATCAAACAAAACCCTGGGCTTAGATTTTAGGTGACTAGTTGGAGACCAGTATAAAAGAAGCCCTAGGGTGGCCAAGCGCATCCAAAAAGATTTTCAAACCACTTCGAATTCAAACCCAAATGACATCCAAAAGAGGTGTGGATGACAAACTAACGAAGAAAGCCTAAAATGTATTCTACATAAACCAAATCGATATGTGTTTAAAGTAAGATGAATTGACCAAATGGCTATGGTTAGAACATCAAATTATTAAGGGAAAATTAATTAGAATCCAGACAAATATCCATCTGAAAGGAAAGTATGAAAAAAACCGGTCATTAACGAAATCAGGCTATTATCAATACCAGGAGTTATTGGAAACATATCAAAGAAGTTACCAGCAAAGCAAAGGATATGGTCGTTCGATTCATAGATGTATAAGAGGATAGAAACAAATCAAGTGGATGCAAGAAGAAATTTAGGAAAAATGGACTCTTGAATAAAAGAAAACATCATAGAAATAAAAGAAGAATAATAATCTTTGGTTTTACACTAAAGTGCAAAAAGCTCTTTTATACAAGGGGAGCAAATGTTATCCACATATTTCCTGATTACCAAATTTGCTAGAAGAATTATCAAGGAAAAGAGAAGCAATTAAGCAAAAAGAAGGGTATGGAAGCATTACAAGAAAGAGGAGATGTAGAGCTTCTATAAGCGAGAGGAGATGTCAATATTCTACAAGAAGCAAGGGATGTTGAGCCTCTAAAACTACGGAAGTTGTCAAGTATCTAAGAAGCGGGAGGTGGTGTCAAGCCTCTACAGCCATAATCTAAAGTAGGAGGTGATGTCGAGCCTCTACAGTCATAAGGGTTGTCGAGTATCTAAAGCAGGAGGTGATGTCGAATCTCTATAGCCATAAGGGTTGTTGAGCTTCTACAATATGGGTTGTCGAGCATCTAAAGTACGGCCATAAGCCTTACACCCCTCCAATTACTATAAATAGAGGTTCACCCCTTCATGAAAAGGGGCCTCTGACTTCTTTTCCTCTCTTATCATAAATCACTTCTTGGACTAGAACTCTTCAAAGCTCTCTCAATAGCTTGAGAGTTATTTAACGGCAAATGGCTGACGACAAAGAAGATGACATGGACATACATATATAAGGATTTGGACAATTAGAAATTTGCATATTTGACTTGTTTTGTGATATAACTTATTATTGAACAAGGGATATAATTTGTAATTATTTTCTATTTTACCCCTTGACAATAACTAGAGATCTATTGCATAGTTAATTGACTTGCCTATTTTGCTCTTGAACACATGACTTGAATTTTGAATAATTTGAAACCAAGGAGTATTATTGGAATTTCTTCGAATATGTCTCCTTTAAAGCATTTTTGGTGCTGAGCCAACTTTTGGTTTAACGGTGTTAAAATTAGAAAAAGTTTGGTTGTTCATTTCTCAATGAAGGATTTGAAAGATACGTCCTTGTATTGTATATTAAAGGATAATGGGATTGTAATAACACACCTTTTCAATCCTCGAAAGTCGACACTAATACATCCCTGATATTCATGTGTCGAGCATCCAAGTGCCGGAAAGACAGATTATTAGGGGTGAAAGAGAAATAAAAACAAGAAGAAACTAAAGAACACAAAATCTCACAACGCAATGGAACAATATATAATAATCAACATAAAATTTTACACAGCCATTTCCAAAATGATACGTAAGAATCAAAATAATACAACTTCCAATCTGGGAAAATTATAACTGCCTATCCTTACATAACTGATACAATTACATGCCACATAGTGGAAAATAAGATAAATAACTAGCTATCGGTGAAGCTTCCTACTCCAAGCTCCTCCAAAATGCATCCATGGAAAACCTGGACTACTTGGCTACTAATACAAATTTGAGTACCTAAGAGTTTTAGAGAAAGAAAATAAAAATCCAGGCTATGCATGGGTCTGATGTGAGTAAACTCAAATCACAAGGAATTTTATTAATTATAACTTGTAAAATCCTTTAAAATCAAAAGGTATCTCGTAAGACCATGCTGACATAAAAACGGACATGTTTTTACCTTACGATAACCAAAACATTTTCTGTAAAAAAATCCAATGATATTATAATAGTGTCCAGGGTGAAAATACATATTAATCATAGCTAAAAATGTTACATTAATTAAATTTCAGCATAATTGGTTTACAGCTAAGTCCAAGGGCACTTATTGGAAAATGGATTCCATACAATGATAAGGTAAGGGACTACCTTTCGAATGGTACACCTCTAGATAAAATGCACCTGGAGTCTGACAGAAACATCTTTTACCTCGGCTACACAGGACCGGCCTACCCCTTACAGGATAGTACCGAATATGATCATCTCGCGGTTGTGGTTAATAACCGCACCGTTACCGAAGCCTATAAACACTACAAGAAAATGGTTTATTGATAGCATGTGAGGATTGCATTGAAGCGTGACTTGCAATCATTACCTACTTAGTAGATGTTAGACATAAAAATTATAGCTCACTAAAATGCAATCGATTAAAACCAAAAGATGGCGCGTATAACTTTACTCTCCCGATCATATTTCAATCTCTACCCTGAATATCCCATTTCACACTTCACTCCCAAATACCTAAATTAATCGTCAATCACCGTTCCTCAACCTCGCCGCTCCTCAACTTCCTCAACCTCGCCGCTGCTCCGATTCGTCAAATTCCTCAACCTTGCCGCTACTCCGATTCCTCAACCTTGCCGTGAACTTCGACCATTTTTTAGGTATATATTTTTCAACTTTTAGGTATATACTCCATGATTGATTTTGCTCCACCTGGATAACTGATTTTCTGAGCTGAAAATTAAGTATTCCTTTTGTTATTAGTAGATGAACTATTTTTCAATAGGTGGATTTGCTGCAAGCGGACAGAAATTAGTTGAACTAGCTGCTTTCCAGGCTTCCAGCAATTAGTTGACTTCGGTTATACAGAAATGAGGAAATCCATTTTATTGTTTTATGAATTTATATTTCTAGATAGAATTTATTTGAAAAATGCACTTTATTACTGCATCATGTTGCATTCGAAATGTTGAATGTACTAGTTTCCAGTCTGACTGGTTCAATAGGGATCAATTGAGATTTTGATAGACTGTACTTGTTTCAGTATTTGGCGAATAAGTAAGTGGTGATTTTGAATATTAACACCAGATATAAAATGCATATTTATCAGATGTTATTTAGCTTATATATTAACAATAATATTATCGTCCTGAATAGTTTATTTAATGGAAAACTGTATTTTGCAATAGAAAATACTTTGCTTGGGTATTTAAGTTGATCAACCTAAGAACAAATGTAAAAATTACTCAGTTAGAAGTAGTGTCTATAAGGCAGGCTTATCAAATTATTTATTTGATTTAACATATTTTTGTGCACCATATAATGTGTACCATGTAACGTATATGATAGAACTAATGAATAAAGTACGGTTGGGTTTTTAATGCATGGTTCTGATAAATGATTTGCAAAGCCTAAAACTAAACTCTATGGATCTGTATCTTTAATTTGATTCTACATCGAATGTTAGGTATTATATTTGTACTCGTTGGTCTGCTATTATAATAGTGTTTAATTTTGTATTATAAGCTAAGGACAGAGTTAAAGTTGTTCTTCATGGTTGATTAGTCAATGTCTAATTTTCAACTTGGTTGTCTCCACTATTTTTCTTGTTGCCAATTGTAGGAAGTAAACAACTTCAATATAAGTTGAAATCTTAATATATGATGATAATGGGTGTCATTCTGGCATTTATCTTGTAGTAAATCATGAGATGAGCTAAGAAATGTCATTTTGGTCAACTGGTCCTGTTACTTAAGGACTGGATAACCCCACGGGGTTATCGTGAAAATACGAAATAAGGGGCACATAAGGTGATGTAAAATAAAAAAATCAAAAATTAAATCGTGAAGTGCAGATTCAAAGGGTTGTTCGCGTTTGGATGATTGTACATGCTTTTATGTTAGAAATTTGGTTGTAAGTAGGTTATCGAATAAGATACAAGTATGTAAAAGCACTTGCTCTATTTTGTTCTATATCTTCAATTAAAGCAGAGGATCCCTACAAAAAAAATTATTGGGTTGTTGCATTTGGTGAAATCTCCCCTCTTGGTGTTAAGCAGCAAGTAAGCTTTTCACATATTACATACACAGCCTAGGAATGCAATGTTTACTGTCATCCATAATGGTATATTCATGTTGCTTACGTTTTAATTTCATAGGGGATATTGATCGATGGACAATTTTCTGGTCCTGACATCTACTCTGTCACTAATGACAGTCTTATAATCAATGTCCATAATAACTTGATGGGGCCATTTCTACTCTCATGGTAAATATCTTATCTCATTTCTTGGCACCTAAATCTTTGTTGTTGTCATGGATCTTGAATTCAAATGATATATAAACCAGTTATAATTCCTATAACTGGCAGAACTAAATTAGTGTTCTATGTCAAATGTTATCTTCGCCTTGAAGCATTTTCAATACAAATGATAAAAGTGTTTCTAGAAATTTGTTGAGGGCTACAGTGTAAGTTGTCACAGGTGACATGGTTAGTTATGGGTTCTATTAAAGGTGTGATACATAATAAATGGATTCTCCTTTTACAAAGTGACATCTCCTTTAAGTTCTCTTACTAATTAAGGTTCTTTGGTCACTTCTAGTTTAATGCATGGTATACAGGCTAAAGGAATCGGACCTATCTCATTAATTTATTGTGCATATATTAATTTATTAGCCGCATATTTTTATCAACTTTGCTGCGTGATTTAATTCTCTGGGAACATGCCCACTAACCACATGCACGTCTGCTATAATGGATACCAATCTCATGTAAAGAAAGATCTAGTATTTTTCGTTATAGTAAATGAAGATGGTATCATTCAATTTTTCTTGCAAAAACCTGTTCCTTTTCTTTGAGTGTATGCTAATGGATCTGATTGGTTTTAGTTTTTGATGAAATTTGTATGTTAGGAATGAAATTGATCTCTTTGATATTGTTGACTATATTAACATGAAATTAACCAAGTGGAAGTCCACCTACACTAACCTTCCACTTCTTTTACAACAGAACTAACACTCACAGTTGCTGGAAACAGCCTTGAAACCTCTATTTTTCAAGTCTGCCTTAGACAGTGGCTTCGATGTTGATAGCAGACTAGCACAATGTCAAATGCACTACAGCTCAGTCTGGTTTTCTTTTAGCTTCAATCCCGTCCTGTTGTCGATGCTCAGCGCTCATATCTTCACCAATCAAGCTACTATTCAGAGCACTTCAACTCAATCTGGTTTGTTCTAGCCTTTGTCCCGTCCCATTGCCTTTGCTCTGGGATCAGATCTTCATCAATCAAGCTTTCGTTCGGAGTTCAGACCAGCTCAGTTTAGTTGCTTCCAGCTTCAGCCCACCGCCTATTGGGTTTAATTTTGTTTTAGCTCCCATTCAAGCATCAATACTCCTTCCTCTGTTCAGAGATCCAACTGTGTCTGCACCCATCCTGCTCAGTTTGATTGTAAACTATGTGTAACTGTTTTGATCTCTTTCTTCAGTCAGTTGGCCTTATTTCATGCCAGCCAATCTACCTTGACGCTCGTTCAGATTCATTCATAGAAGCTTCACCTACGATTGCTCCATGCAACATGCTTCTACTCAGTCTACATGTCAATTCACCATTTCAGTTCTGGGTTATTCTATGGACATTCCAGTTCACTGTGTTCCCACGCTAATTGCTTCTGCCGACTTTATTTATTAAGCAGCCACCCCCATTGTCCGACATTCCAATTCAGGTCAGTACAGACTTCAGCCTTCATAGGTTGCAGGGTCAAATCAATATTGTTTGTGATGTATTCGGACCCGCTATTTCATGGCACACTGCATTTCAGTACATCATCTTCAGTAGTTCAATACTTCATCCGTTGTGGTTCAGTGCATCATCTTCAGCAGTTCAGTACTTGATGCATTGTAGTTTAGTACATCATCCATTTCAGTACGCAACACACGTTATTTCTTCTCCTACGTACGTATACTTATCTCTTTTCTTCAATTTATGCTAGCATACTATCACTGTAATATTAGCTCTTTTTGTTGCTTTAATTTTCTTCATGTTTCTTTGGTGATCATTGATCTAATGATCCACTTTCATTAAATATACAGCTGTTGCATTCACTTTCATGTTAATATAGCCATAGGTCTGGAATTCGGTCGTTACCTTGAAACTGTTTATCAATAGTCGGAGGAATATCATGCTCAGTTTAGTGCAGTCAAATATTAGTAGCACCTGAAGTAATTATTTTTTCCCTTTCAATGAATTTTCTAAAATATCCACTGTCAAATTGATATTCTTTCATTTCTCCACTATTAGAAGCGAAAAATATATACAACAGTAGTTCAGTAAGCTTTTGCGAGTGGTACCTCTCAACTAGATATGGATAATGAACTAATTAAGTTTAAAATTACTTAAGTTCTATAATAATTAACTAAACTAAGTTTTTTAAAATTAAATAAGTTTATAAAATTTCTAAGTTTTATATAAATTAATAAGTTTATAACAATCGACATGGAATTGTTAAGTAAGGTATTTAAAACAAAATATAACATTAACAAAGTTATCTAAGTTTTATAAAAATTAACCTACTTTATAAAAAGATAACTAATTTTTATAGAATTTAACTAGGTTTTATAGAAATTAAGTAAGTTTAAGTTTTCAAAATAGACTAAATTTATAAAAATAACAAAGTTAATAAAATTTAACTAAGTTTTATAAAACTTGACCAAGTTTTATAAACATCCGATTATTAAGTTTGTAAAATTTAACCAAGTTTTATAAAAAGCTAACTATGTTTTATAAAAATTTAATTACTTTTTTTAAAATTAAACTAAGTTAGATAAATTATAAAAATTAACTACGTTAACCAAGTTTTATAAAAAGTAAATAATTTTCTACCTTAAGTAAGTTTTAGAAAACTAAAAGTAAATTTATAAAAATTAACTAAGTTGTATAAAAATTTAAATAAGTTAAACAAGTTGTATATAAATTAAATAATTATCTAAATATTGACAAAATTTTGTAAAAGGTAAGAAACTTTATAAAATAATAATTAAGTTTATAAAATTTAACAAAGTTATCTAAGTTTTGTAAAAATTAAATAAATTTATAAAAATCAACCTAATTTATAAAAATTAACTAATTTCTGTAGAAGTTAACTAAGTTTTATACAAATTAAGAAAGTCTATAAAAAATAACTAAGTTTATAAACTTTAATTAAGTTTTTAAAATAAATTATGTTTATAAAAATAACAAGTTAATAAAATTTAACTAATTATTATAAATTTAACCAAGTTTTATAAACATCTGACTTGAATTTGTAAAATTTATCCAAGTTTGATAAAAAAAATTAGTTACGTTTTATAAAAATTTAACTAAATTAACAAAGTTTCTATAGAATTTATTATGTCTCGTAAAGATTTAGCTAAGTTAATTAAGTTGCCAAAAATGAAACCAGTATTATGGAAATAAATCAAGTTTTATAAAAATTAAATAAGTTTTACAAAATTAATGGTATTTGTACTCATTTAAATAAAATAGTGGTTTAGAATTGAATAAGTTCATAAACATCATATATTGTTGTTCAAAAGTCACTTTATATGCATATTTTTCATGAATCATGTCTATTACGACTAATTATGGAACTTTTTCTTTACAGGTAATTAATACATTTGGTGCTAGCAAGTAGCAACAAGGTGATTTGAAGTAATATATAGTGGCGTGTGTATCTTTAGTGTTTTGAATACTTCTATGTATCGTTTTGGTAAGATTGCTTATGTATAATATTAGTTTTTTTTACTTGCATTTGTAATCTTCATACATAGTTATGGAATATAATGAACACATGTTGTTTTGGTGTAATTTTATTTGTTTACATATAACGTATTGGTAGTCAAATGTGATCTTAATGAAATTTAAATTCGTAATACATATATGCAATGAAACGTCAAAAGCACAGAAAATCTTATGTAATAAGATAATAGCGTTAAAAAATGCTGTAAAAGGTAACAATAGCGTTTTTAAAGCGCTATAATATGCAATTGTTAATAGCAGTCAAAACACGCTATTGTTAAGAGAGTTTTCATAGCGTTGGTAACAAGCTATTGTTTGGAACTTTTTATAGCGTTTTATTCTTGCTGTCTAATAACCTTTCCTATTTGTAACATGTTTTTTACCGCGTGTGCAAAAACGTCATTAAAACAATTTATAGCACTTTTCAAACGCTGTTAAAAGATCTCATTTACAGCGTTTTTTGTGTTTCTATCGTAAGTCAGACTTATAACTGCATGTTGATATACAGCGGTCATATAAATGCTATAAAAGCCTTTAATATCGTTTTTTAAACGCTATTAAAAGTCCAAATTGTTGTAGTGAAAAGTAGATAGTAATCTCTAGATCAGGGATGAGCATACCCTAGTGGGAGCGACCCACATAACCCAGCTACCTCTACAATGTTTTAGTCATTCCCAGTTGATGAGGCTTGAGGCTAAGTTTAAGCTTTAGATAGCACGCACACTTGGGATGCTTCTACTGCCTTTAAGACAGCAATGCAGTGCCAGCATTCATCCTACAAGTTTGTTCTGGGATTAAACAAAACCGAAGGCACTACTTCTACTACATCCCTTTTGGAATCACCCTAAGGATTAGTAGCAAGTAGCCCTTGCACTTCAAAAAGCTCCATCTTCGATTCCATACTCCTCAAGATGTCTTCCATTCAAAACGCTTGAGTTGGATCGGAGTGGTTTTCGGATAATTTCTACTTATCTGATCCCAATCTCTTTGAAAAAACATTCGATAGTTTCCTGTAAACTCAACCAAGGAAATAAATACACAATACATAAGAGTGAGGATCATCCCCTAACCATTTAAGTGGACCGATCTCCCTATCATTTGTCCTAGGAAAACAAAAGGATATTTTTACGCATGGTACAACACCATCGAAGATGACTGTGCCATATAACTCAAACATTTCTGAGGGTCGAGGATTTGAAAGAAATGTCCTTGTACTGTATATTAAAGGATAATGGGATTGTAACAACCTACATTTTCGATCCTCCAAAGTCAATAATAATACATTCATGGTATTCATGTGCGGAGCATCCAAGTGCTACAATGACAGATTATTAGGGGTGAAAGAGAAAGAAAGACAAGAAGAAACTAAAGAACATAGAATCTCACAGCATAATGGAACAATATATAATAATCAACATAAAATTTTACCCAGTCATTTCCAAAATGATACATCAGAATCAAAATAGTACAGCTTCCAATCTGGAATAATTATAATTGCCTGTTCTTACATAACTGATACAATTACATGCCACATGGTGGAAAATAAGATAAATAACTAACTATCGATGAAGCTTCCTGCTCCAAGCTCCTCCAAAATGCATCCATGGAAAACCTAGACTACTTGGCTACTCATACAAATTTGAGTACCCAAGAGTTTTAGGGAAAGCAAATAAAACTCCGGATCAAACATGGGTCTGGTGTGAGTAAACTCAAAACAAAGGGAATTTTATTAATTATAACTTGTAAGATCCTTTAGAATCAAAGGTATCTCGTAAGACCATGCCGCACATAAACACGGACGGGTTTGTACCTTATGATAACCAAAACATTTTCTATAGAAAATCCAATGATATTATAATAGTGTCTAGGATGCAAATACATATTAATCATAGCCAAAATTGTTCCACTAATTAAACTCTAGCACAATAGGTTTACAACTAAGTTCGAGGGCACTTATTAAAAAATGGATTCCATACAATGACATGGTAAGGGACTACCTTCCAAATGGTACACTCTAGATAAAATGCACCTGGGTTCTGACAAGAATATCTTGTACCATGCCTACACAGGACCGCCCTACCCCTTATCGTATAGTACCGAATATGTTCATGCCACGGTTGTGATCAATAATCGCACCATTCCCGAAGCATACAAAAGTAGATAGTAATCTCTTGATCAGGGATGACCATACCCCTAATGGGAGCGACCCACATAGCCCTGTAACCACTACCCTGTTTTAGCTATTCCCGGTAGATGAGGCTTGAGGCTATGTTTTAACTTTAGATAGCGCACACACTTGGAATGCTGACACTGCCCTCCAGGCAGCAATATAGCTCCAACATTCAATGTAAGTTTGTTCTGGGACCAAACCAAACCGAAGGCGCTACTTCTACTACATCCCTTTTGGAATCACCCTAAGGATTAGTAGTAAGTGGCCCTTGCACTTCAAAAGATCCGTCTTTGATTCCCTATTCCTCATATGTCTTCCGTTTGAAATGCTTGAGTTGTATCGAAGTGGTTTTTGGATAATTTATGTTTATCTAATCCTGGTCTCATCGAAACAACATTTGGTATTTTCCAGTAAACTCAACCCCAGTTCTTTAGGAAATAAACAGAAAATATATAGGAGCGGGAATTACCTCCTAACCATTTAAGTGAATGGATCTCCCTATCATTTGTCCTCGGAGAAAAAATGAGATTTATACGCACAGTACAGCACCATCGAAGATAGCTGTGCCATATAACTCATGTGTTTCTTCTAGATATTTCCAGAATTATATTTTTAGCCAAGATTTGATAGTCGGTTATTTAACTATCAAATACAAACAATCAACCATTGATTTAATGCCATATGGGATCCACTAAGCCTCTATTAATTAATCTTTATTAATTAAATTTCTTCTAAAGAAAGTATTTTATTCAAAATCCCTTTTACAAAAGATATTAATTTACAAATCACTTATACTTTTTCAATACTTGGAAAACATTTATATACTTATCTCAACGTAATAAGTATATTACCAAATATTATGCTTTCAATACTTAGATAACATATCCATATACTTATCTCATTGGTATAAGTATATTAACAAAACCTTAAAGAAGATTTCCTCTTTTCAAATTCCATATTAAATCGGCCAAACAGATTCCATTTAAATCCAGTACTTACTACAAAACCAAACCACTAATCATTCATAAAAATTCCTTATTAAAAACCCATTCCATATTTCAAATACCTTTCACAAATTTCCAAAAACAATTTATAAAAAACTTATACAATTTCCCAGATAAATTTATACACTTCTTTTACCATCTCTAAAATGATTTATAAACCCCCTTTTCTATTTTTAGAATTCCTTTATAAATCTTCCTTTATAATTCCTTTATTAAAATATTTTATAAAATATCATTTACAAATTATCATTTAAATAAAATCCTTATAAAATAAAATACCTTTTTATAAACAAAATATTATTTATAATTACCTTTATTAATATAATTAGATAACGTATTAAATCATTTACAAACACTTAACCTCAAATTGATAAAATTTGACTTAATTTAAAACATAACTTTTACAAATTTGGAAAGAGGCTCAACGATCACCATGGTACTAAACCAAGTTACCATTTATTAAATTTGACTTCCAGGTCACATAATAGTTATCTACATAATCCAACTTATATGTAAATCAAATCCACGACCAAATCAAGGAATAACATGTCAATATATACCAACTGACCGATACATGTCTAGATAACATAATAGCAGGATGGTGATTTGTCCTGCTAAATCGATGTCTAAACAATCTATTAAGTTTATTTATAGCAGAACGGAGATTTATTCTGCTAACAAATCTCCAAACAATATGTACAATTAATTTATAGCAGAATGGGGGTTTTATTCTGTTAGCAAATGTCAAAGTTTAGTATACCTTATTTATAGTTGTTGGCTACTTAATGGCACAGACAAGAGGTCTCTTGATTTAAAATTAGTTTACTTATAAAAGAGAGCCAACTTAAAAATAATTGATGGGACTTGAAATTAATCCCTGATTAAATAATAATTAAATCTTAATTTAATTACTAATTAAATCATAATTATCTCTAATTTAAAATTTAATTAATTCTTAGTCAAATCTTAATTAAATCTTATTAGATTAATTAATTAAACCTGCCTGATTTGTAATTAATTTTTAATTAACCCTAATTAAATAATAATTAATTAATTAATTAAAGTTAGTTAAATAAAATTAATTCTTAATTAACTTTTAACTTAATAAATCATTAATTAAAAATTCCTTAATTAATTATAATTAATTAATTTAATTAATAATTCAACACTAATTACTTTACTTAATTACAATTAGTTAATAATTAATTTAATTAATAATTCAACATTAATTACTTTACTTAATTACAATTAGTTAATATTTATTCTTAATTAATTATTAAAATCATGTTTAATTACAAAATAACTAGCTTTTATAATTAATTAATATTTGAAAAAGTATTCAAAAACATTTTAAAAGAAACCACTTTAAAGTCGAAAACGCTAACTTTTCTCAAACTGCATCCATAGCGACTATCGCTATGAATGCAACTCGATAGAGTTAATTCTAAGTTAGATCTTTCTCAAAACTCAACCATTAACTTTACTCTTTATTAAAACAACAAACAAAAGGTCTTATTTTGAAAACTAAATCAAATGTTTTAAACTTTGAAACTTTTAGTAACTTGAAACTGGTAAACAAGTTTGGGTTTTTTTTTCAAGAGATCTCAAGTCACCTTAGCATGTAAAAATGCCAACTTTCATATCATATGATCACACATTAATGCTCACATATACAAAATCATATCATTATCGTAACATAAGCAAAGATCACATTTTTACACTAAAACACTTCAATTTAGACTTCGATTCACAAGACTATATCCAAACCACAAACTAGTACCACATATGAATCCAAAACAACATGAATATACAACCAATAACTAATATATTGCACAAATAATCTAGCAACACACAAAGTTAGAATCTTTCCCAGAAATAAAGTGTTTACTCACCAAAAGTTAAGATTATAAAAACCAACTAGAACTTAGAACTTTGAAAAGGCCTAGATTTTTGTAAACCCTTTGGAAAAAAGATGATTTTGGACCTAAACTAAAGGAAGAGGGCTCGGCCCAATGAGGTTTGGGCATGTCCAAGGTGGAGTAGGGAAAGTATGGGCTTGATTTTAGGTGGAGAAGGGGTTTAGGAGAAGAAAGGAGAGTATTTAAAGTGATTTAGGAATTAAAAAGGAGGAAAGAAGAGATTTTTGAATTTATAAAAATTGTTGGAAGCCATTACAATTTTTTAAAAGCTTTAGGAAGGAGATAAACTTTTGAAAACTTTGAGAAAATGAAATGGAATGAGATAGAAAATTTGAAGTTGTTTTTATATATAATGGAATTTCAAAATTACCTTAATACCCTTTTGTACCATACTGTAATGATCCGTCCTTTCGACCCCTGAATGTCGACACTAATACATCCATAATATTCATGTGTCAAGCATCCAAGTGCCGGAATGATGAATTGTTAGGGTGAAATAAAAAGAATAAGAAATAGAACGAGGAATTAGAAGGAACAAAATATCAGAATCTCACAGCGGAACGATAATATATAATATCAAAAAACAGTAAAAAGGGTTACTTTGATACAGAAATTTCAAAGTTGCAAAACCTAAGTACCATCATCAGGCTGAACAGTTATAACAATCTATCCTCACAAATGCTGATATGTACAATATAGTAATGTCGCAGAAATAAGAATACTACGGTAGGTGAAGCATCCAGCTCATCTTCTCGAGCTCCAAGGAACATCAACGATAACCTACGCGAGGAATTTAGGGGAAAAAACTAAGCATCGGACATAAGTCTGGTATGAGAAACTCAAGAATATGTAGCAAGCATACAACAATACTTTTGAGACCTCATGGAATGTCATAACAGTTATCTCCTCAAAAGAACCACCATCTAATAGGTACATAAGGTGATATATAATAGATAATTTGTAGGGTGTAGAATATAAATATTATAACATAGCTGGAATGGTTACATTTGTTATATTCAACAGCATATTAGAGGGTACAATCAAAACCGATAAGGAATGTTTGCATAATGGATTTTCCGTGGAGATCCCTTCGGTCAAGCCGAGATCCAGTCTCCTACACAAGGGTTAGAAACTATCTCTGAGCGCCGTATATTTCTAAATAAAATATACCCTTAAGGAAACCATGACTAATCTACGTCTAAATACGTGATCCTGAATACCATCACCTCCCGCGCGCAACATCGATAAGCATACGCTGGATCTGGAGTGAAAATATCATGTCGTGGGTCAGCTAAACCCCAAGCTAAGCCCCTACTCTATTTTCTGTCATGTCCAATGTCAAGGTCACGTCCGGCATCTTTCACACAAGTCCTCATCACTCAAACAGAACACAAATCCCAAATTGGATCCTCGCATCTCAAACAGATCCCGAAACCACACATGGATTCTCATATCTCAATAGATCTTGGAATCACACATGGATTCCCGTATCCTTAATAGACCATGAACAACTACATGTGTTCGAGTATCTTAAATAGATTTCAAATCTCCACATAGATTCCCGCATCTAAAACCAATCCACTTCCAAGAGATATAACACGTATCTCAGTCTTGAAGTGGTTTCCGATAATAAAACACTTACCGATCCCGGTCACTCCAAGACTGAATCGACGAACTTGGTCATTTCATGATAATAAGGACAATCGCATACGGAAACCAAGTCTCATATACTTATCATGTTTTTGATATTTTTCTCTCACACTATCCCTTGATCAAGAGTGAAGCTGGTAGGTTAGAGCTATATTACTCCATCCCTACACGAACATCAATCTTAATTCCAACATATAGACAAGCCTGCTTCAACGGCTTTTAGTGTTAAGTGTACAAATAAATATTTTCCATCGAGTAAACATACAAAGCATGATCAAGTCATACAAAGCACGATTAAGTCACATAAGCGACTTCTAATCCCATTTTTGTTTAATTAATCTTTTATTGATTAAAACCTCTTTTATTAGTAAAACTTCTTTTACTTAATAAAACATCATTTATCAATTTTTACTATTCATTTGTACTCTTTTCAATACTTCAAAACGTATTCATATACTTATCTCAAATGTTATAAGTATATTCACAAATCATTTAACAAGATTTCTTACTTAAAACCTTTGCTCTTTTTATACTTCAAAAAGTATTCATATACTTATCGCAATTGGTATAAGTATAATCATAAATCATTAACAAGATTTCTTACTTTAATATTCCTTCAAAATATCCATTTTAAGGATCTAAGTACTTTCACAAATCCATTCAAAAGGTCTAAGACTAATGTTACTTAAAGATTGTCACTATAAACCCAAAACCATTTCACTTATGTTTATCTTTAAAACATTCTTTTAAAGATCTATTTACATCCCTAAGTATAATCAAAGAGGGTTAAAGACGAATGTAATTAACACACTATCACAACAAACCCAAAATCATTTCACTTATGCTCATCTTTAAAACATTTTTTTAAAGATCTATTTACATTTATAAGTATAATAAAAAAAAGGGTTAAAGATGAATGTAATTAAAACATTGTCACAACAAATCCAAAACCATTTCACTTATGCTCATCTTTAAAACATTCGTTTAAAGATCTATTTACATTTATAAGTATAATAAAAAGGGACGAATGTTATTAAAACATTATCACAACAAACCCAAACCATTTCATACTTGTATTATCTTTAAAACATTCTTTTTAAAGATCTAAGTTAATATCTGGTTAAGTTTGATAGTCGGCTAATCAATTATCTAGTTAAAACAATTGCTTATACAAATTAATGTTC
Organism: Allium fistulosum; assembly: GCA_030737815.1. Taxonomy (NCBI): domain Eukaryota; kingdom Viridiplantae; phylum Streptophyta; class Magnoliopsida; order Asparagales; family Amaryllidaceae; genus Allium; species Allium fistulosum. The sequence continues at coordinate 533,040,026 of CM060901.1, read as the reverse complement.
GTATACTTAACTCGTTTTCGACATTCTTGATTTAACTACTTCTTGCCCGAGAGTGAAGCCAGGTAAGTTTGGGCACTAGTTGCTCCAAGCTCTACCTAAACACTTCAGTCTTGAATCTCATAAATAGATAACTCTACCTCGTCGGCTTTTACTGTTAATTATAGTATTAATGATTTCCAGAAATAATAAGGAATCAACACGATTAACACGTTTCTGACATTTTCCACTTGTCTATTCCTCGGTTAAGTGGGAAGCCCAGTAGGTTAGAGCTCTATTGCTCCATCCCTACTTGACATCAATCTTAACTCTCACAAATAAATAAGTTTACTTCGTCGGCTTATTAGTGTTAAGCATAGTTAATCACTTTCCTAAAAAGTAATAAACAACCTTGTTAACCTATTTTCGACATTCCCGACTCAACTATCCCTCATTCAAGAGGGAAGCCCGGTAGGTTAAAGCTCTATTGCTCTATCCCTACTCGACATCAATATTTAACTCTCAAAAATAGATAAGCCTACTTCGTCGGCTTTTAGCATTAAGCAAAGTTAGTTATCTTTTTAGACAATTAATTAGAATACAAGATTAACACATTTCCGACATTTCAACTTATACTATTCCTCGTTCAAGAGTGAAGCCAGGTAAGTTTGGGCATTTGTTGTTCCAAGCCTTGCCTAGACACCTCGTTCTTGAATCTCACAAACAGACAAGTTTACTCATCGGCTTTTAATGTTAAGCCTAGTCAATCACCTTTGTCAAAACTTATATATATAAAATAATACTTTAGAAATACTTGTAAATAGGTTTTAAATATCTATGTGAAACAGTACTTGAAAATAACTATTTTAGAAGTTTGATTAAAAACATGTTTTACATTCTGCAGCACTTTACTTTCAAAATTCGTAAATAATTATTAAAACTGTATTTAAACTTCTATTCTTTTTTTCATAATCAGATACATTTTATAAGAACTTCCATAAAAAGATTTTATAAAGAAAAGAATTTAGAAACTATTTAAATCACGAAAAACTAGCCAAAATTTTGCATTTTAAACACTTAAAACCATAAGCGAGTTACTATAGCATTTGTAAGTGATGTTAAAAGTCATTGTTATTTGAAAAGCACAATCTTTGCGACTAGTTTTAACCACTTAAACAAATGACTTAAGACTTGAAATTTTTATAGTAAGTACCTGTGCAGTTAAAGTGCTCGGCAGATTCAAAGCGGTGGAGGTGCAAAAAGTCATAGCGGGGATACAGCGAGGATATAGCGGGATATAGCGGATGGCTTTAAAATAGCATATAAAACTCGTACTTAATGTTTTTACGAATATATAAATGGTAATTAAATGAAAAATTATCATTCAATTGAATTATAACTAATACATAAATACTTTTTAAATAAAAACATTTGTGAATATACTTTAAATAAACGTAAAACTGTTATATAACATAATTGAATTTAGTAGAATATTAGAGTATTTTCATTTCTGAAAATATATTAAAAATTAAATCAAATAAATTAGTTTCATGATTTTTATAATGTATAAATTGAATTTTTCAATTCATTTTATTAAAGAAGATATAGCGGAAATAGCGGAATATAGCGGAAATAACGGGATATAGCGGAAATAGCGAGGATTAAAGCGGAAAGGCTATATTGTGGGGCTATATGGAAAAATCGTAGCGGCAGAAACCCGCTATGAGATATAGCGGGGTTATAGCGAGGTAATAGCGGGGCACTAACTGCACAGGTAAGTACTACCATTAGAGTACTTTAAAACCATAGAAAAAAATCCCCAAGAATATCTTTCCATTTATTTATAAAAATTCCCAAAAACAAGGGATTCTGAAGTGCACTTATAACGACTATTCCCGCTTCAAACACTTCCAAACTTACTTCAATATAACACACAAGTTAAACAACCATTTAAATATCAAGTCAAGGACACGTCACATGTTTAGGAGGGTAATAGAAGTGAGGTTATACAATATAAAGTTATCATTTGCTTTTAAAAGCAAGAGGGGTCCAAAGTTTATAACTTTACTTAGTTAATGTCACTTTAACTTTATACTTTGCACGTAAAAAATATATACACAGTATATACTTAAAAGATAGTGAGATAACTCACTTATATCCATGCCTAACCCAATCACAAAGCTATAAGAACCAAAAAACCACCTCCTTCCATCAATACAAGCCTAGAGGTCCAACCTTTAGCACTTCCAAACCAAAGCCAACACCTTCCTCCTCCTCCTCCTCCTCCTCCATGCTCACGGCCCATCCAAGCTCCCCCTCTTCCTCTCACCTCCTCCCACTTCTTTCTTGCTAATCATGCTTCCTATGATGTCTTAGGTCCAATGCCAAAGTTTAAAAGAGATTAAAGAAGATTTGGATAACTTTTGAAAAAGTTAGTGAGTAATTATTGATTAGTGCTTAAGCACTTTCACCATTTTCAACCCTCCTACTTCATCTCAGGCTTATTTGATTTTGTGTGATTATTTCCTAAGGGTATGCCCCTCCTTATATAGGCTTAGTAATGTGATGGGAAAAGGCTAAAAACCCCTCAAAACCCTTATGGCATTAATTACAAACATCACTTCTCATTTATCATTTACTTAACTTTTAAGACTTTCCTTTTATGCACATTTCCTAAAGATCTTCCCTTACTTCATTACATCATCCATAAATTTTATTTCCATAAATTGAAATATATTTTTATTTCATTTTCTTTAATTCCTAAGCAAATAAGTGTACATAAAAAAAATTTGAACAACTTCTAACGGTTAAAAAGCTGTTTATCGATAAAACGATATTCGGTCATAATATCGATATTTTTTCAAAGTATTTATTTTTGTAAAAAAAATTTCAAAACAAATTTACCATCATTACTTATGATTTAGAAGGAGGTTAAAAATCTTATTAAATCATTTTAATAACATTTAATCCAAGATTCAAATATTTAAATAATTCATATATTTAAATACGAAGTGTCCGAAATACTGGGTCGTTACTCAAACCCTCCACATCATGCCACATCATCGCTCACCCTTTCCTTACCTTGTCATACACTTTAGTACAAGAGGAAGCCCTTATATTCACTAGGTAATACCCTAATGTGTACATAAGATGTGTTGTTATGTGATTTTCCAATTTTTCTTTTAATTTTTTTTATGAAAATGGTCACTTCCCTCTTTTCTTAAACTACACTTATTATTTCCACCTTTTATACACTTAATTAAATCCTTATTAATTTCATAAGTGTGTGTGTCTAAATGTATTAAGGTGTTTTACAACCTTTTTAACAATTTTTACTAGTGAAAATTTGAAAATTTTGATAAAGCTTTCCTGTGACGCTCCACCCCGAGACCCACATTAACAAAGAGTATTACTGGGTAATACTGTCTGCTAATGCAGAGAATAGGGCTAGTTAGGAGTGACCATCCATAGTCTTGTCTTAAACATCTACTAAATATGTCGATAAATGCTCTATTTTTTTCTATCTCAAGTGGATCGACGTATTCAATAAATGCTTAATACAAAACTATAGGTGGCTATCGGATCCATCAGAACAAAATACAACAACTAAAATGTATATCACATCATATAACAGCAAACAGTAGATATATATACATATATACATATACATCATGATACAATACAAAATGATACATCATAGTGGTTCGAAGACCATAATATATACAACGAGCCAAAAATTATACATATATCAGAGTCATCAAAAGACTACAACAAAAAGTGATAAGTAGATATATCCAAGCGGAAGTAGAAAGGCTAAGTCCAAAACAAGTACCTAACCGGAAACAACTTGGTCTGACCCGAGTATAAAATACACGGGTCAGTCTAGCAAAAACAATCAGTTTAATAGGATAAACGATAATATAATGCATGAGGATAAGGGTGATAATTCTTCACAAATGAGAAGAAATAATTCTAAGTTCATGTGATTACTTCAAGTGATGAGGTGGTATCACAAAACAAATATATAATCTCAAAGAGATAAACTCCATAATAAAAGCACTAGCATAGCATGCCTCGTATCATCGGCATATCCCAAAACAACAATAATGGTTTAGAGAGACCATAACTCCTAAATAGGAGGAATCTCGAAACCCGCCATAACGGCAATCTCAAATGCATTCCCAAAAGAGAAATCTCAATCTCAATAATATGCCATAAAGGCAATTACATATATCTCCAAAATAGGAGAATATAAATCTCAAATAAACGCCAAGAATGGAAAATCTCAATCTCAAATAAACGCCAAGTGTTGGAAACTCAAATCCCAAATATAGAACTCAAAGGAGTTCAAATTTCCAAAGATGTAATCGTCATATATATGATATCTCAAATGGCTCAAATGGCCAATAATGTAAAAAGGTGATACACTTGGATAATCACAAATAATCAATGAAATCATCTCAAAGATATAGCACGTGCATATGGCCGAAGCCCGCCAAGTATTGTTCTCTCAAAATAAGGCACCATGTCGCAATGAAAAATGTCCCGAAGGACAACATCCCGAAGGACAAATACGTCGCAATGGCAGACATCCCGAAGGATAAATGACCCGAAGGTCCAGTACTGGCAAATACGTCGCAATGACAAATGTGTCACAAAATCTCAGATATTAACCCGAAAAGTGTTAATGTGCGTCCCATACCACACGTTCGCACTAAACGGTTTACTGACTGCTATTAAATGCCCCACTAGTAAGCAGTAAAATGTTTTCCTCGTCTCATCAGCAAACACGACCCGAAGGTCAAAACGATTAAACGGACAAGTCAGGAATTAACCGATAAGATAAACGCACGTGTCCCATACCACGTGTTTTACCGAACCGTTTAACTCTCCTTCTCATTCGCTCGAATAGTGCAAAAACGTGTATTTTATATATAAAATAATTTATTTGAGAAAACAAGCTTTTAAAACAATTTTTCGAAATCGTTTTTGAAAACAATCTTTGAAAATTCCCTTATTATAGAGAATATATATAGTTTTTATAACTTGGAAATAATTGAAAAATATTATATAATAATTATTTCAAAAACCAAGTTATTTTAAAAATTATTTCAAATTCGTTTGGAAAAACCCATGCTCGAAATCAAAGAAAACATCGAAAAATACTCAAAACTAACACTCGAATTCATTTCAAAAACGATTCAATTTGAATCTCAAATTCTCAAAAATCTTGGCTAGCCTATTGATAGGCATCATAGCCCTTAAAATAGTTCAGAAATATCACAAAAAAATGAAGTAGAAGTCAAAAGTCGGACGAAAAAAGAAGGCAGAACACACAAAAAATGCATAGGCAAAACAATACCCATGTCTGAAATCTTCTCCGGGTTTAACTTTCGAACATAATATGAATGGCTTACTGACCTCGGAATGGTTTGAAATTTGATATAGACAAATTAAAACAATTTATCTATGAACTGGAAAAAAATTCACTGAATTCTGACATGAAATGGTAAAGATATGAAATTTCAAACATGGACTCGGGCCATGTTGAATTCTGCCCAGGTCTGAAAACCCTCTCGGGTTCAACTTACAGACATGAAACAGGTGATCAAACGACCTCTGATTGAACTGAACATTTATATGCACATGGTATAAAACTTCAACTTTCAAATAAAAAAATAATCAATGAATTCCGACAGGAAATGAAAAAATACGCTGTCTCAAACATGGACTTAGGCCATGTTTGCAATAGCTCAGAAAACGGAAATATGTACAGGCCTGAAAACCATCTCAGGTTCAACTTTCAAGCATGAAAAAGAGGACCAAACGACCTCAGATTGAACTAAAAATTGGTATGCACATAGTAGAAAACTTCAACTTTCAAATAAAAGAAGAATCAATGAATTCTGAGAGGAAATGAATAAGATATGCTGTCTCAAACATAGACTCGGGCCATGTTTGCAGCAGCTCGAAAACAAATGTGTACAGGCAAAAATCTAGGTTCGTATTGATTTTGCAGCAAAGTTTTCTGATAGCAAATGAAAGTATAATGTTATGAAATTTAGCATGCACATTAAACAGCATCTAGACTATGATTCAAAAAAGATCCGGCAGCAATTCAACATGAAACCAACGAGATATAGTCACTCAAAGTAGCAACCAGAAACAGGAAACAACTGTAGACTAAGAAATCAAAACTTCCTATAGTAAACTCAATTTTTGTACAGATTTTTGCTTGCCAACCTTGATTTTAGCTAGAATTGTGAGATGTAACTCACCTTAGCACCTCATTAAGCAATTTAGAGCTGCAAGATATAACCTTTTGCCATGAATTAGATTGTAGAACCCTGAAACTTGAAAGCAGTAGACATGCAAAGGAAAAAAATAATTAACAGACGGTATAAATTAACAAACTTGGATTTTGATGGAAAGATTGTGTTTTGGAAGCAATTACATGTGGTATTCTTCTCTAGATTGATTAAAATAGCAACAACTTGAAGAAAATTGAAGATTAAAAGCTAGATTGAAAATGGTGGAGTAGAGTTCTCTTATCTGGTTTTTGTTTTCACTTTTCTCAAGAGGAAGAAGAAAAAGTACGTACAGGTAAAAGCTTATTTCCCATTCCTCATTTCTGTTTTAATTCGTTAAGTGGGCTTTGGACCCAAAATTGAAAGAATTAATTAACCTAGGAGAATTTAATTAACACAAAACAAGTATGCACATGAATACACTATGCAATTAAAACAAATGACATTTTTCTTTAAGTTTTAACCCAAATAAATAATGTAAACCTACATACATGATAAATAAAATATTTTACATCAAATAAAAAGATAAATTTTAGTTTTAAAAACATTTTCATTATTAAAAACCCTTATTTTTACATAAATACACAATTTACACAAATAAATGCATAAATCCTCATTTTTAACTCCAATAATTTTACAAAAATCATTTTCTTGCATAGAAAAATATGACAAGCCATTTTAAACTCAAATTTATAACCAAAACACATTTTAAACCAAATTTCACCTTTTTATTTAAATAAACAATATTTTAAAATCAATCACTTCCTTTAAAAATTATTAAAAGAAGTGTTTGGCAATAATTAATAAAATTATTGGATTTCCACTAAATAAAATCATATTTCATTCATATTCCCACAAATAAACAAGAATAAAGTTTCCAAAACTTTATTTTCACATTTTATTTCCCAAAATCCATTGTTTATTCCAAATAAACAATTTAAGTCTCCATTTTATTTTAATTCACAATATTAAATTATAATCTCCGTTATAATTTAATATTTACAGGTAACCTCCAAAACCAGGGTGATTACATAGCTTTCCCTTCGCATTTTCTAATTTCCTTCCGACTAATTATTTTTGTAAACACATCTTGAAAATAATTTCAACATTACTAGTTATTAATTAAAAATGGGTATTTTAATTATTAAAACCATTAATTTGAATATCTAAAATTAATTAAATATCCTCAAATCAAAGCGATAAAATTGCTAATCATTATAGGGATTGTCCCGACTGATGTATATAGTCACCATATCAAATGCTTAACATGGAGAAAATGGGATAGATTCCTAATGCATAGGCAATATGAACCACCATACATTCTATTTTATGTACGAGATCGAAATTCACTTATGTGGTGTGTATAGTAAGTGAATATCAAATATGAATTAAAAATAACTAAATGGTAGTTAAGAGTATTCTTGAGTATTTACGAAATACTATAGAATTATTTATGAAACCAATGAACTCTTTTTAAAGGAGTTTTCGAACCTGAACTTCATAAGTGATCTAAAAAATAGTAATCAATCTTAAATATATTTTTACCCTTTACAAAGAGGTTTTAGATTGGAAAGGTTCCAAATAATATGTTGTGGCCGATTCAATTATAAAGGCTAAATACATCTCCTGAAATAGTGCCATAATGAAAGAGATATATATGCATAAATTTATAAGAAAAATAAGATTGATTCCCATCATTAAGAACCCAATAACATATTATGATAACAATGAGGCAAAATATATTACAATCAGGACCAATAGCTCGATAAAAGGTCAAGATATATTCCCAGTAATTACTAGGCCTATTTTCTCCATAAAAGGTCGAGATAGATTAGACCTAGGCCCATTTAGATTTAATAGTGATAGATTAGACCCAGACCCATTTAGATGGACTCTCCACTATTATCTTTGCTAGCTAAGAAGAGAAGCTTGCAACTTTACTTCAAGGAAGAGAAGGCCTCCAAGGGGGAATGAAATTAATTTTGAGGTGTAAACTAATGAGAAGATATGAAATTCATCTCTAATCTAAAAATATATTCCCTTTAAAATTACTTTATGATTTTGGCATACAATTGATTATAAAGCAATGAATTCAAATCTATAGTTTGGAGGAGGCGGTGTGTTGCAAATCTTAAATTTTTGTATACTTTATTGTAAATATATATCTATAGTTTGGGTGTATATATATACATATATATGTATATATATATTATAAATCTAAAGTTTGTGTAAACTTTATTGTAAAAATATGAATCAAATTTGACGTTTGTCTAAACTTGATTTTAAAACAATAAACTCAAATCTATATATTACAAATCTAATTTTTAGTCAAAATATTTTTAAAACTGGAATGCAAAATCCTATAAGTAAACGGAGGATGTGAGATCCAATATTAAATTTAACATATATGTGTATAGTTTTAAAAGGCAATTAGTTTCAATTATTCAAACCATTATTTTAAAATTCAAATTTGAACTTTAAACATACTACCCTTTAATATGATTAGTAATTTGCAGTTATGTAGATATATTAAGTATGTATTTATTATATATACGAGTACATATGCACGCCCAGGTGGGCCTGCATTTAACCACAATGTACATGCATTTTTATTTGTACCTGTGGAAGTAGATTTGATAATAGCATCCCCACATTTGAACGCCGTCTAGGCAGAAACCGCTATTTTTTTGTTCTGACTGCAATAACTTCTTCATACTAACTCGGAATCAGGCAAAACTTCGACCGATGAAATCCTACCTAAATTACAGATAATATGGTACACTCGGACACTTCATCTTGTGAACGCACACTGTAGTTCTCCAAGGGGACTGACAGTTTACTTAGAAAATAACATGGCACAACATCCTCATATTTGAACTCCACCTAGTGCAGAAGCCACTATTTTTTTTATTCAGACTGCTATATTTTCTTCATACTAACTTGGAATCCGGCGAGACTTCGACAGATTAACTCCCACCTAAATTACGGACAATATGGAACACTCGGATACTTCATCTTATGAACGCACACTGTAGTTCTCCATGGGGACTGACAGTTGTACTTAGAAAATAACAGGCTAACACATCCTCATATTTCAACTCCGCCTAGTGCAGAAGCCGCTATTTTTATTGTTCAGACTGCAATAACTTCTTCATACTAACTCAGAATTAGGCGATACTTCGACCGATGAACTCCCACCTAAATTACGGACAATACGGTATAGTTGGATACTTCATCTTGTGAACGCACACTGTAGTACTCCATGGTGACTGACAGTTGTACTTAGAAAATAACATGCTATATCCCCACTTCAACGCTCACTGTAGTTCTCCATGGTGACTAATAGTTGTACTTAGAAAATAACAGAGTCCTTCCTCATATTTGAACTCCGCCTAGTGCAGAAGCCGCTATTTTTTTTGTTCAGACTGTAATATTTTCTTCATACTAACTCGGAATCCGGCGAGACTTCAACGATTAACTCCCACCTAAATTACGGACAATATGAAACACTCGGATACTTCATCTTGTGAACGTACACTGTAGTTCTCCATGGGCACTGACAGTTGTACTTAGAAAATAACAGGATACCACATCCCCATATTTGAACTTCGCCTAGTGCAGAAGCCGCTATTTTTTTTGTTCAGACTGCAATATTTTCTTCATACTAACTCGGAATCCGACGAGACTTCGATCGATTAACTCCCACCTAAATTACGGACAATATGAAACACTCGGATACTTCATCTTGTGAACGTACACTGTAGTTCTCCATGGGCACTGACAGTTGTACTTAGAAAATAACAGGATACCACATCCCCATATTTGAACTCCGCCTAGTGCAGAAGCCGCTATTTTTTTTGTTCAGACTGCAATATTTTCTTCATACTAACTCGGAATCCGGCGAGACTTCGACCGATTAACTCACACCTAAATTACGGACAATATGAAACACTCGGACGCTTCATCTTGTAAACGTACAATGTAGTTCTCCATGGGGACTGACAGTTGTACTTAGAAAATAACAGGCTATATTCCCATATTTGATACTATTTCTCTATAAGATGTAAAAGGGTATATTTGGAATTTCAAAAAGACACTGAGTAAATCTATTCAATGAATTCTCTTTATTAGTAGTAAAGATAAAGATATAGTGAACGATTTCCATTATTATAATGAGGGGTATTTCTGGTATTTCAAAAAGACACGGTTGAATTCCTATTCAAGGAATTCTCATTATTAGTAGTAAAGATGTGTGCGCGTGCGCGTGTGTGTGTGTGTGTGCACGTGCATGTGTATTATTAGTAAACTTATATATAGGCCAAAAAAATTTATATTATATATATATATATATATATATTGTTAACATGTATGTATACATATGTATTGATGTATGTATATGAAAAACCACATGTGTATGTATTCATATAGTGCAAGTTCTCACAGTATATATATTATATAAGTAACATATACTTATAGATCTCAATAACTGTAGTTGTATATATTTATGTATATTTTATGTTGGCATATATACAATGTCTTATCACATAATTTGCCCTATACATGTACACTTATCTACACATTATATGCTTACATTTACATGTACACATATACACTTAGATTTAGGCATATATATACATATATAATATTTTATATATGTGTGTGTGTGTGTGTGTGTGTACGTACGTTCGTATGCATCAATATAATACAACTTTAAATACGCATTTATAATTAATGATAAAATTGAAATAAGGGACCATATTTGTAAACTTTTAAATCCATTTCGATTCATTAAATGTGATTTAATACACTAATTTATTTACGTTAACACCCCTAATGGAACCTTTTTGATTCCTTTCAATGCATTTAAAATAATTTAATGGACCATTTATAAACATTAATACACCTAATTTAACCTTTCAAATGTCACTTAATGCATTAAAAGTGATATGATGCACCAATTAATTTGCTTTCACACACCATAAGATCTAGTTCTTTAAATTAATTTGAATTTTTTTTGAAATTCGGACCAAATTATTTGTTATCCAATACACTAGATCTAACAAGAGATGCTTAAGATAGAATTACAATGTGATATAATTTCAGAAATGGGTTTCTCAATGGAAAATGAATATATGAATTTGGAGAAATTATGTGGATTTTCAAAAGTGGAAATGATATAAAAGTGAAACTACAAAAATAGCTTTTTCCCTCTTGGCAATGGCCTCGCCTGCCTCTTCCCTCTCCAACCATAACCCTGACTCAGACTTACCTCTTCTTCTAACCAAGAACCAACCAACTCTGCTCCAGCCTCTGTATCCACCGCTAGAGCCCCGTCCAGACCTACCCTAGAACTGCCAAACCCTACATTTTTTCTGCCTATTTCTACCCAAAACCCTCAACCTTTTGGCCTACCTGAACTATAAGCATCTCATGCTAAGCAACCTACTATGTTTACTATAGTAAGTTATAAATCCATGCCCGCCTGGTCATCTCTCTTTAAGAAGAAACCACACAATGTTGGTAAGTCTAAGCCCAAGCAACTTCAACTATAGTCCTCTAAAGCCGATGCGAAGATAGCCCCTCAAGAAGTAGTTAAAGAAGGCACCAAGTTATGGAAAAAGCATCTTGTATGCTTTTTCATAGACAAACCCTTATTATACTCCACGGTAATGTATTTTCTACATTTCATTTAGGAAAAATTTGGAGAAACATATGATAAACAAATGGGAAAGTTTTCATTTTTGAATTTGATGATGAAACAAGTCCCTATTTGGGTTTTTCTAACCAAGATTCCTTCAATCATTGGTCCCTGCTATGGATAAATGAGATTGCAAATTACATTGGAAAGGTTATATGCTTTGATAAATCAACGAAAAAGATGAAGATGTTTGAATTTGCAAAGATTTTAGTGGACATTGAAGCAACAAAATTGTTGATGCCTCAAATACCCATTCAATTGTCTAATGAGAGAGTAGTATATGTGAATGTAGAGTATACATGGAACCAATTAAGTGAGTTGCATAAAGTATTTGGGCACTCAACATTTGTATGCAGCAAAAACTTTGCTACAAAGGGTGATAATTTGTTGAATGGAAAAATGCAACAAAGCCTAGTTAATTCTCAGGTAAACACAATCATTCTTTAAGAAATAATTCAGTAGAAAATCAAGACAAAGTAAAATGTTTTACTGAAGACAATTTTGGGGAATTATTAAAAAGCATTGGAGGAAGTTAGGAAACCACTTGATAATAGAGTTACATGAAAAATTCGCCATGAGAAAATCCATTAAGAAAAGTAGAAAGAAGATCTAAACTATCCCCACATGCACAACAATAGGCGCCACTTGTCCAAAATCAAGCAATTCCTCTATCCCCAGCATGTGGCAGCTCAAATCAAATCCCCTCCTATTATTTTCCTTGCAAATGTTCCTTACCAACCTCCCATAATTTTAAATGGAACAGATACGAATACATGTAGGTTGCTAAAATAACGTCAGAGGAATTAAATCTGGATGAAGCTCTATTTCTATATGGGCTAAATCAGGATGAATATTATGCTTATGTTAGGAAATTTTATCGAAAAGAATTAATGAAAACTTCCAATATAAGGCCACAACAAGACATGAATGCACCCAATAGTAGCATGAAAAAGGAAACATCAAGTAATATTCAATTTCCAAGCCCAAAGAATATATTTCAAAACACTCAAACAAACACAATGCTGGAATTAACACCTAATAGAAATCCAACCAAACTTCAACCACCTCATTAATCAATCCATGTAATCAAAGCCAATCATTGCATTATGCAATCTTAAATCATGTAAACATAATGAACCTCAAAACTACTCCTTCAATAGGCTTCTTTAATTCTAACTCATGTTCTATTGTTAACAAGGAGGCATTTAATGCTGATGGCCTTACTACTATTGTTATCCCGCCTTTTGGCAAGGCCGTGACACAAAGAACTTGACTAGAAACCAAGGACAGTTCATCCTGGAGATCGGTTATACATAGGTTCACTATGGATACTGGTAAATTTTGCCCAAGTCCGGATCAAGCTACAATTGATATGACACGACAAGCAAATTTATGAAAGCCAATGTTCCTAATTTCAAGTCAATCGGAATTCGTATGCTCAAGATACTGATCGATCACGGTTGAGAAATCCAACTCTATTCATATCCATCCAATTTCGTATCCATTCCCCAAAAGAGATACAGTTCGTATCCATTGCCTACTAACTTCCTTCGCATCCATAAAATGAAGCTACTTCGTATCCATCATGTTAACAGCAATTCGTATCCATCAACGAATGCTCATTTCGTATCGGTCTCCCTCCCTCCATCTCATATCGATCACTCACCATCGATACGAACAGCAACAACCACCGATCGATACGAAGAAAGCAACATGAAGCATCGATACGAAGGCGGCCTCCAACCATCGATACGAAGTAGCATGCAAGCATCGATGCGAATAGAGCCACGCATGATCGATGCGAAATAGTATCGATATGAAGACGACAATGTCATACAAATCCAAACTTGCATCAATCATAACTTGAGATCTACAAGTCCAAATGCCACCAAATTTTCAAAGGAGCTTGCGTACCACCTTGGGAATGTTCATGATCGATCTCGACTCGATCGGACAAAATCTCGATCGATGCGAATTTGGTTCATATCGATCACGGATCGAGTGCAAACAGCATTGGATCGATCGCGTGGGCCCACCCACGTGGGAGAAGAGGTCTTCTGAGATTTGAGCGAGATATTTGCTGCCTACGCCTATAAATAGTGACCCTGGACCTATAAAAAATGGACTTTGGCTTCTCTACGCTGATACTCTGCCGGAATCACCATTAAATTTTAGTTGTACTGCTGTAACCTTTTGTAATCAGCGAGTAAAGATCAATAAACATCAGTTATTTCATAATGGACGTAGGCAATTCGCCGAACCACTCTAAATCCGTGTGTTTCTGTGCATTTTCTTATATGTTTATTTGTGTGTTTGTTAGATCTGCCTCCTTTTTCATTTATTTTCTTCATTTTATCTCTTCTAACACATCCGAAGAGTGTTGTGCCCAATTTTGGTACAAGCACTTTGGTGCTTTCACTGAGCGAACCCAGCTTTTCTCCTGCTCTATGGATCTACTAACGTCGTTGGAATGCAAAAACCTAAGGAGGAGATCCAGACCTATCGTCAAGTGGTTCCTTCTATTATATTCAGATTGCTCCAGATCTAAGAGGAACTGCATTCATCAAGATTTTCGTATCCATGTTTTCGTATCTAGAAAATATGGTGATTTTTGTATCCATATTTTCGTATCCATATTTTCGTATCCATGAAAATATGAAGATTTTCGTATCCATGAAAATATGGTGATTTTCGTAACCATGTTTTCGTATCCATGAAAATATGGTATGGTGATATTCGTATCCATGTTTTCGTATCCAGAAAATATGGTGATTTTCGTATCCTCGTTTTTGTATCCAGAAAATATAACGACTTTCGTATCGATCACTTTTCGTATCGATCGGTTTTTGTATCGATCAACATTCGTACCGATCGACTTTCATATTGATCACTTTTCGTATCGATCAGTTTTCATATCGATCAGTTTTCGTATCGATCAACATTCGTATCGATCGACTTTCGTATCGATCAATTTTCGTATCGATCAGTTTTTGTATCGATCAACATTCGCATCAATCGACTTTCGTATCGATCACTTTTCGTATCGATCAGTTTTCATATCGATCAACATTCGTATCGATCGACTTTCGTATCGATTGTTAGGAAATCAAATTAATGGTTTTAATGACAACAACTATACAATGAAAATCAAATGTACATATATATGTATATATACAAGAAATTGCTAGAATAACATCACTAGAGAGACAAGAACAAGGCTCAAAGAACGTTACAAAAGACTACAAGTCGATAGGATCAATGAAGCAATGACACAGATGCTCAAATTCAACATGTAAAAGTTTCAGACATCTGGATGCGCTAGCCAGATGTCTGAAGAAATCCTCTGGAATACAAAACAAACAGGATCAGACGTCTGGTTGTTGCACTCAGACATTTGAAAGGCTACTGTATACAAAAAATATATATAGCCAGACGTCTGAAACAAATACCAGACGTCTGGTGCTGAACTCGGATTTGAAAATTCAAATTACAACTGCCGCATTTGAAAAGACATCTTCGCTTCTCTTCGCTACAACTCTTCATCACCATCAGAAGCGACCATCAAACACTTGTTAATGGATGGAACTACTCAAGGAATCTCTCTACCACTATATATAGCATCAGGAATCAAGAGAAAGAACACACCTGACAACCTGACTTACTTGCACTCTTTACTCTTATACTCTGGTATATTCTTGATCTCTAGTAATCTATACTTGTATTCTACTCTTCCAAATATACAGTTCCTCATAGACAATACTCTCTAGATATATATTGGAAGCATTTGTACTATATAGTCAAAATCCGTGTAATAGAGAACACACAGTTGACAAAGAAACTCTGCTATTGTAAACCTGTTCCTCCGGGTGAAGCGAGGGTTATTCGGTAAAAAGAAATTCCGAAGAGGAGCTTCGGGACTGGACGTAGGATGGGAGGTCTGAACCAGTATAAAATCTATGGTGTGATTATTCTTGGTTACATACTTTAATATTGTTTCAATATAGTTTAAATTATTCACACACTTGCCATTTGCATAATCGATCCACCCTACTATAGACTTTCAATTGGTATCAGAGCCTGGGATTCTAGAGATCGTAACAACATCCTAGAATAAATGGCTATAAAGAGATCTACTCAAGGCAATAAGAAGAGGAAGAGCAATAAAAAAGAATCAAAGGAGAAAACAAACAATTGCTTCATGGCTAAACTCAGATCACAATCGGTATGCTTAGATTCTTTATATAAAGATCTTCTATTAGCACATGATGAATTATTAAAAGATTGTAAAACCTTGAATAAAGTTAATAGAATTTCTTTAGAAAAGTTAAAAGATTGTGAGCAAGAAATTTCCAGTTTAAAAGTGGAAAATAAATTTTTGATAAAACAAACTAAATGTTTTGAAAATACCGTAGAAGAACTTGTTTCATAAAAAGATTTCCTACAAAAAGAAAATGAGCAGTTAGAAGATAAAAACAATGATCTTTTAGAGGAAATCGATGTTTTGTAAAATAAAAATACTATCTTTGGTAAAGAAAAGGAAACTTTTTCAAAAGAAATTACGGATTTGAAAAGACAAAATGATTTATTACAATCATCTTTAGATAATTCAGAATCTTGAATTTTTCTTCTCGAAAATGAGAACTGTACGATAAAAAGGGAGAATTCTGAATTAAACAAGCAAATTGATATTTTGAAAGACAGTAATATTTCTTTTGAAAATAATAATTTTGACTTCAAAGCTAAATTTGATAAACTTAACACTGAAGTCACAAAATTTAATAAAGGTCAAAACGATTTAAATATGATTTTATCTAGTTCTAGACCTTTACATGACAAAAGTGGTTTAGGATATAATAAAACTGATCGTAGAAATAGCACTAGATATGCTTTCATGTATAGAAAAAATGTTAGTGCTAGTACTAAATTTCGAGTAAAGTCTAGATCAAATTCTTATAGAAATTCAAATACTGCTATGGTCAATAATATTTATAATTTCTCTAGAAGTACAAAATCATTGAACGGAAATATGAATAAAAATTATCTAAGTATTTGGGTTCCTGTTAATTGGAAAAATAGAGAAAAATACATAGATGATTATTTTTATATGGTAGTTAATAATGAAAATTATATTTATAAAGGTTCAACCACACCCAAATGGGTATGGTTTCCAAAGAGCTAACCCCCCGGACCCTAACATAGTAAGTGGGTACCAGATTTTTTATTTATTACAGGTACTCGGAGATACAAAAGGAAAGATTTTGGAATTTGCAAATATGATTCCCTCATTCTTTTTTGATAATGACAAAAGGGGAGAGATAATGGAAAGCACATATTCAGGGGGAGATTTATAAAAATTACATATAAGTACATTGTATAGTTGTCATCATCAAAAAGGGGGAGATTGTTAGGAAACCAAATTAATGGTTTTAATGACAACAACTATACAATGAAAACCAAATGTACATATATATGTATATATACAAGAACTTGCTAGAATAACATCACTAGAGAGACAAGAACAAGGCTCAAAGAACGTTACAAAAGACTACAAGTCGATAGGATCAATGGAGCAATGACACAGATGCACAAATTCAACATGTACAAGTTTCAGACGTCTGGATGCACTAGCCAGACGTCTGAAGAAATCCTTTGGAATACAAAACAGACAGGATCAGACGTCTGGTTGTTGCACTCAGATGTCTGAAAGGCTACTGTATACAAAAAATATATAGAGCCAGACGTCTGAAACAAATACCAGACGTCTGGTGCTGAACTCGGATTTGAAAATTCAAATTACAACTGCCGCATTTGAAAAGACATCTTCGCTTCTCTTCGCTACAACTCTTCATCACCATCAGAAGCGACCACCAAACACTTGTTAATGGATGCAACTACTCAAGGAATCTCTCTACCACTATATATAGCATCAGGAATCAAGAGAAAGAACACACCTGACAACCTGACTTACTTGCGCTCTTTACTCTTATACTCTGATATATTCTTGATCTCTAGCAATCTATACTTGTATTCTACTCTTCCAAATATACAGTTCCTCATAGACAATACTCTCTAGATATATATTGGAAGAATTTGTACTATATAGTCAAAATCTGTGTAATAGAGAACACACAGTTGACAAAGAAACTCTACTATTGTAAACCTGTTCCTCCGGGTGAAGTGAGGGTTATTCGGTAAAAGGAAATTCCGAAGAGGAACTTCGCGACTGGACATAGGACAGGAGGTCCGAACCAGTATAAAATCTCTAGTGTGATTATTCTTGTTTACATACTTTAATATTGTTTCAATATAGTTTAAATTATTCACACACTTGCCATTTGCATAATCGATCCACCCTACTATAGACTTTCATCGATCACTTTTCGTTTCGATCACTTTTCGTATCGATCAACATTCGTATTGATCGATTTTCGTATCGATCACTTTTCGTATCAATCAGTTTCGTATCAATCGACTTTCGTATCGATCCAGACGCGTCCAATTCGTATCGATCCTCAGATACCACTTCATATCGATCCAGCCGCGGGCATTTCATATCGATCCTCAGATACTTCGTATCGATCCAGCCGTGTGCCCTTCGTATCGATCCTCGGATAACACTTCGTACCAGTCCAACTGTGCGCCTCCCGTATCGATCCAATTGTCCACTTTTCGGATCGTTCAATTTCACCTACATTTGTATCGTTCAAACGTTGCTGAGAACATTCCATCCTCGCTTCTGATTGTTCCATGACTGAACAAGACATAGGGGATCACAGCAACAAATGCTGAATTTCAATCAAGGAATGGGTAAAGAAATACTACTCAACCGGTGCTCCCAAAGGCTGGAGAACCTAGCTAATACGCCAAGAACTAGAGTTGGTTAATATATCATGCTTCTAAGTCTGCTCTGCCAACTCAAAGCATAGGTGGTCACTACTGAACCATCTTCAAATGCCCGCATCTTAATCATACCGTGTCCGTATGACTAGAAGCATGACATACAACCTTAAAAGGACTTCCTTACTACTTTATATAGGCCTCCCACCTGGGTGAAAATTAGAAATAATCACCCATCTATGAGCCCATCTTAACCAACTCACCATCCAATCGGCATTACCAACCACTCGAACGTTAGGCAATCGTGCATACATCAGTCACCAGAGTTACAAGACCACATAGCTAGAAAATGGACCTTATCATAATGTAGATTGGAGAATCTTTCCCAGTCGAGACCTATTCATTGAAACCATCCTACATGCAGAATTTCCAGTGAAAATTCAACATGTTGACTATGTCAATGTACTATGGAAATACAACCTCCGACACTACCTCATGAAGTGAGAATTGCGCATGGCTTCCACCAAGCGTGATGATTGCCATCAAATGCAGATGTCTTCCTCCATTCCTCAAAGAACACTGTCAATCGTGGTTAGACATACCATTTCTACTTCTCATATTGTTGAAGGGAATGAAGAATCTGGCAGCCAACGAATTTATCCAAAGCCCATAGCCAGTTGCTGCCAATACCCATAAATGAATTCATCACCAGAGCTTATTTCCAGACTTTGATAAGAGAACTGGTGGATAGTCGTCGACGACTACACCAACATGTCCAGGCCAATATTGAGATGATGAATCAGATGAAGGATCAACATGGTGAGATAAGGAGGGAACCTACTCCATACTCTAGATCGGAAAACTCCTCTTCTTTAGATGGCTACCGTGGACGCCAACGCTATAAGGCTGCTCCGGAAAGGATAGCTTCGACAATAAGTGCAAGCCCCATAAAACGAAGGACTGGGAACACCCGACCCCTATCAATCAAGAACTTTGATCAAATTGAACCATTTGCGTTAGACTTCCAACTGTGAAGGGTTAGACCGAAGTGCAATAGCTAGCATACGACGCCGCTTCACTTATCAATGAGATTTAATCCGATCTCTTTTGAATTATTTCTATTTCAATTTCGTTTATGTTGTGAAATATGACCGACTTGAATTAAACTACTTGCAAATGGTGCAGGTAACCGAGTACTTAAGGTTGGGTGAAAACAACCTCCGCGGACTATAATCAAATCATTGAGGTATCATCATGACGAGCATGTATCAACCACTCTTCGGCTACTATATGCCCCTGACTGAGGGCAAGGCATCAAAGCGGAAGAGACCGACAAGGTCAGGACTCTAGTGCAAAGTGGATGCAACCGACCATCCACTCATCCGCCTATGCAATTTAATTGGAGATCTGGGAAAGACTTGGAGTGATATGTCCCAACAATGTACTCTCCATCTCTTACTTGAAGCTCGCCTAAAATACTTATGCTTCTTGTGATGCCCAGTAAAATTGGAATCACACCAAGGGTGGATGTGACATGACCGACTATGCATCCAATCCTACATTAGAACTTAGGGTAATTTGAGAACATATGTTTAAAGTGGATATGATTTGACCATTCACTCTCCAGCTTGCGTCTGTGATTCGACAAAAGCAATCATGCCTTAAACAAACTTCATCAGGGCACATGCCTCAACTTAAAGTCATCAACGAATAACTGCCTACTCGCTAACCATCATGAGCCATCATTTCGACTCTCTTCCTCAACTCGACCGGAAGAGTGCAAAGCATGAAGTGGACTTGACTCGACCGTCTTCTCTCCAACTCTTTCCCTTGACTTAAGAGAAAATACACATCTCAAAGTGGATGTAGTTCGACCATCCTCTCCTCTGCTCGAGCTCAAAGCTTGCCAGAACACTAATCTTACTCCTTAGGCTTAGCAAAAGTAGAATCCAAACGAACATGGATGTGATTCGACCGTCCATCAACTAAATCTTATCCTTCATTGAGGGTGGATAAGTGGAAAGTGATCGAGATCTGACCAATCACTTATTAAGTGAAACCCGAGCTCGGGGGCCGGCACACTTAAATCAAAAGGGATTGAAACACGACAATCCTCGAACAAACTCCAGTTCCCAGAGTGCGAGATGGAGTACAAAATTCCAATTCCAAACTCAAGGGGGATGGACCTGTCCATCTAGGACTTCGCTTGCCAAATCAAGGTGGATGTGATCCAACCATCCACAACCTTAATCGACCTCATGTTCCTAGAGTGCGAACGGGATCAAAATGCCTAAATAGATGTGACTGACCATCTATCGGCCAACTCCAGATTCCCAGAGCGCGAACTGGAGTATAAACATCAACTAACTCTAAGTTCCCAAAGCGCGGACTGGAGTATAAACACTGAAATGGGTGTGACTGCCCACCAATCAACTAACTCCGAATTCCCAGAGTGTGAACTGGAGTATAAACATTATATAACTCTAAGTCCCCAGAGCGCAGGCTGGAGTATAAACATAAATCAGTGTGACTGACCGCCCATCAACTAACTCTGGTCCTGAGAGCGTAGGCTGGAGTGTAAATGCCAAATGGGTGTGACTGACCACCCATCAACCAACTCCAGATTCCCAGAGTTCGAACTGAAGTATAAACATCAAAACGGGTGTGACCAACCGCCCGTAAAACAACTTAAGTCCCCGGAGTGCGGACATAATCCTAAAATTCCAAATGGGTGTGACTAACCACCCATCAACTAACTCTAGATTCCCAGAGTGTGAACTGGAGTATAAACATCAACTAACTCCAGATTCCCAGAGTGCGAACTGGAGTATAAGCATCGACTAACTCTGGTCCCGAGAGCCCAGACTGGAGTATAAAGTCCAAATGGGTGTGACAGATCACCCATCAACCAATTCCAGTCCTTAAAGCTAGGATTGGAATATAAATACTAGAAGGGATGCGATTTGACTGTCCATCTATCAACTCTGATTCCTCAGCAAGTCCTGTAGTATAAAAAGTGGATGTGGTTCAACCATCCACTTTCCAACTCTACCCTCACTTGGGGGCACACTTATCACACAAAATCGGATGTGATCGATCATCCAGCACTAAGCGGGCACGACACGACCGTCCATGCATCAACTCTTGTCCTCAACATGGGACCAATAACATAAATTTATAGGGATGCATTCCAACCCTACAAGACAAAATTTCTTCCTTGATTCGACAGGGAGATGCAGATTCGCAAAACGGACCTAGCTGGATGTCCTATTCTGAATTGATATTACTACCATCCAATCGCAAATGAATGTGGCATGATTGTTCATCTGCTAACTCTCGCATGTGATCCGACGGGTTGTGCGCGCTACATGGACGGATGTGACCCAACCACCAACCAATCAATTCCTTCCTACAATTTAGTAGGAGAAACATCAAATTAAAGTTGTCATAGTGTGACCGACCACACTTCGACTTTCTCCATTGACTAGTGCCAGAGGAATTAATCGAGGAAAATGCAGTCCGACCATTATCTGCTAAACTCTTAGTCCCTAAAGTGCGGACAGGGGTATAAACATCAAATAGGTGTGATTAATGGCCCTTCAACTTACTATGATCCCCAAGGTGCGGCTATACGCATAGATAAACGAATGAATGTGACTCGACCATTCATTCACCAACTCTGACCTAAACTCGACATGAGGAGTATAAACTCACTACAGGTGCAATTAGACCATCCACTAACTAACTCTGCTAACCCAAGACTGGGGGCAGAAGTACAAATCACTGAAAGAAGAGAAAGGTGACTCGCTACATCTCCAGCTTAGCGTCCTTTACAACTTAAGGCAACGACTACAAGGAGACCCTAATGCTAACCAATCAGAATGATGCCTAAAGTACTAGGAAACCAATTATACCATACCGTTGGATCGATGGGCAATATTGATCTACACCTTTCATATTATACCATTGGATTGATAGGAAATGAGGTCCGAGCATTCTACATCGTTCCGTTGAATCAACGGTCAATATCGATCCTCTTCGACTACAAATCGATGTGACCCGAACGTCCATCGAATACCTTTGACCAATAGAGCATGGATAGAAGGATAAACCATGAATGAGTGTGACTTGACCATTCGTCCTCCATCGCCTTCCTTCGATCCGTCAGGATGAGCATGACATGACTGCATTTGAGATGAATTTATCCCTAGATCTAACGGGAGAACGTAAATCAAAATGGATGTGGTTGATCCCCCAACTCCAAAAGAATGCAATGCGACCATTCATTCTTTGACTCTTACCACGATTCGATTAAAAGAGCAATTCAAAACGAGTGCAACCTAAACATCTACACACCAATTCTTGCCCTAGATTCAGCAAGGGAAGTATCAATCCCGCATTGGATCTGACTGGACGATTCACTCTTCGGTTTGTGCCCAGAG
Source organism: Allium fistulosum (assembly GCA_030737815.1). Lineage (NCBI taxonomy): Eukaryota > Viridiplantae > Streptophyta > Magnoliopsida > Asparagales > Amaryllidaceae > Allium > Allium fistulosum. Next base: position 533,016,765 of record CM060901.1, on the reverse strand, counting down.
TATGGCGACATAAGCAGCGAAGTGAATGCCATTGACCGCCAGAACTTAGCTCATGTTTGAATGTCAGCGAGGCAACGAAGTATTCTGCCTAGAGGAAAGAACTAGGACAAAATGCAGGATAAGGCACAAATCAGCCTTCCTTCGGTTAACTCGATCCCATGGTTCAACGGGATAGAATGCGAAATTGAAGCAGACATTATCTACCTTGCCACTTATCGAGATATTCCCCAGACTTGGGGGCACGCGCGAGAAATAAGATGAATGTAAGTTGATCGTTCATCAAACAACTCTGGCTCTTACAGCTTGGACAATAATATAAACACAGCATAAGCTAGGCTCGATCATTTGCACAGTACGTCCATCAACCCAAGACAGGGGGCACGAGTCTGATCATCCAAGAGCCGGATACGACTAATCAATCCTATAGCTCATGCCTAGTATTTATAACAACTTAAAGTTACGACCGAGAGGAAACTTAGAGATAGAATCATTAGATCGACGCCCAGACCTATAGACAACTGATCATCATTCTGACCCTTCCGATGAGCAATGGATCGTGGGTACATTGAATGGAAAGCGCATTGCTCAAAAACACAAGTAGATTCAAACTCATAGCTGGAGCCAGCTATGCTGCAGCACGCGATACAAGGCTAAACTCTACTAAGTCTTTGATTCAACGTCCCTACAAGCCTGATCATTTACAATTGCAAATAAGCACATAAAGCACCTACAACCCTCACGAGTACTAAAGATTAGATCATAACTCAGCACAATGTTGACGAAAGAGTAAACTGCGTTGCTTTGGCTGGATCTTGATGTGTTCGCTTGGACTCAACCTCATATATACATATGGACTCTCACTAACTATTGAGAACCCTACGTTAAATATTGACCCGAGGCATGTCTCGGTGAACAAAAACGATATGACGAGGATCCGGAGAGATCTGCTGCACTTAAAGAGGAGGTGAATTTACTCAAAACCGATGGGTTCCTCTACCCAAAATGAGTATCCAATCCTTTACTTATAAGAAAAATGAACGGAGAGTGGCGGACATACGTCGACTACTCAGATTTGCACAAGGCATGATAAAGCACAACCTTCCACTTCCAAGGATCAACCAACTGGTCGACTCGACCATCGGACATGAATTTCTCACTTCCATGGACACAAAACTCCAGATATAATCAGATACTGAAGCATGTCCCAGACCAGGAATACAATAGTTTCGTTACTGTACTAGGCCTATAGTGCTATGTTGCAACCCCCGGATTCAAACTTAAGAACGCTTATGCTACTTACCAAAGGAGGATTAATAGATCATTCAAAAATCAGATCGGTCGATCGATGAAAGTAGATGTGGTTAATATGCTCGTGAGATCACGACTATCAAACGACCACATCGATGACTTGGCAAAGATATTCAGTGCTCTCTAAAAAATGCAGGATGGAACTCGATCCTTTGAAATGCTCTTTCACCATTACATCAGAAAGATTCTTTGTTTTCATCATCAATTCTCGTGGAATCAAGGCTAATTTCCAGAAAATTCCGACAATTAGAGACACCCATGTACCAAAGACAACCAAGCAGATACGGAGCCCAAGTCGAAAGATTACCGTCCTAAGGTGATTCAACTCTAGGACCATCTACAAGTGAATTCTCTTCTTCAACCTGACCAAGAGAGGGAACAGAACTTTTGAGTGAACTAACAACTGCATTGATGCAATTCCATCTCTGATAGATCGCTTAAAGAGACCTCCCATTTTACCCAAACCTCTGGATCACGAAGATTTATACATCAATTAGGCCGTGTCAACACAGGCCATAAGCATCGCAATGCTATGTGAAGAGAAACGAATCCAAAGACCAGTATATGATGAAGGCTGGCTATTGACAAGCTCACCCCGTTAACGTCTATATCGACTAGCCGTTACGATAGGTCCAATAGTAACCTTAGATGTCTGAAAAGTTACTCAAATGGAGTATTGAGCTAAGCCAATTTGATATCACTTATCTCCCTCGGAGAACCCTCCACAGTCAAACATTAGCATACTTCATATCTGAATTCACTACATCAGACGATTATCCGAAGAATAGTGGAGAACCGTCCAACCGATGGAGAACGTACACAGATGGAACTTCCAATAATCGGCTTTCTAACGTCGAAGTTGCGTTATTGACTCCCGAGGAACGATCGATCTACTACACCCTGAAACTCAACTTCACTGCAACAAATAACGAAGCTAAGTATGAAGCCTTGGTCACCAGGCTCAAAATTGCAAGAAAACTAAGAGTGGAAACTTCACATATCTTATGTGATTACTGGTTAGTAGTATGCCAAGTCAGGGAAGATTATCTGACTATGGGGCAACGTCTTGCTCCTTATCTCAGCTGGGTCCAAGAGCTACTAGCCGACTTTGAGTATTACACCATTACACACATCCTCGGAGAACAAAATGAAAAAGCTGAGTCAGTGGCCAAGCTAGCCAGTTCTGGGGCTTTGTCCCAGTTGAAATACTTATTATTCCAAGCATTGACAGATGACGATCGATTGGATCTCAGAGATGGAGCCGAGAAAGGGGTCATGGATGACTCCTATCAAAGACTATCTACTGTGGGGAATTCTTCTTGAATAGAGGAATGAGAAATGGCATATCCTTCGCGAAGCTGTCCCATGAGTTAACACTTGTACATTTTGTGTCCATCAGTGACCAGCCATCAACTTCGTATCCATCAATGTGAAGCCCATTGATACAAAAGTCACTACATGATCAAATTTAAGCCACTCAACTCCATCGATACGAAGCATTCCTAGGGACTATCCATTTCGTGGTCGATAGTCATCGATACGAAGCATGCATTCCAACATCCCAGATCGATTCAGGAGAGGATCAATACGAAGGAAGGACTTAAAACAACCATCGAACGTTGTTACAACATGAATTTCACATCAATCCAGGAGAGGATCGATACGAAACTCGATACAAAAATAAACTTGACAACGACCCGTGAACGTGCAAACATTGACGGGAGTCGAGCTAACATACATGCATGTAAGACGGACTAACATTCAACTTTCAAAATTCACAGGAGTTGAATGCTCACCTAATGACAATTACAACAGTGAACAACAAATCGCTAGCACTCAACACTCAGTTACAACAATGCACTGCATAATCATTGGCAGTCAACAAATCAACATTTATATTAATGGAAATCAATCGAAGGTTACATCTTTTGATGAAAAGATAGCAACTACTCAGCGAATCGGATAAAACTTCTTCAGAATGAAGGATGTAACTTTTCAAAGCACGTCATATTCACACAAGATGTACTTTGGGGGGAAAATGTTATCCCGCCTTTTGGCAAGGCCGTGACACCAAGAACTTGACTAGAAACCAAGGACAGTTCATCCTGGAGATCGGTTATACATAGGTTCACTATGGATACTGGTAAATTTTTCCCGAGTCTGGATCGAGCTACAATTGATATGACAAGACAAGCAAAGCAATGAAAGCCAACGTTCCAAATTTCAAGTCAATCGGAGTTCGTATGCTCAAGATACTGATCGATCACGGTTGAGAAATCAAACTCTATTCGTATCCATCCAATTTCGTATCCATTCCCCAAAAGAGATTCAGTTCGTATCCATCGCCTACTAACTTCCTTCGCATCCATAAAATGAAGCTACTTCGTATCCATCATGTTAACAGCAATTCGTATCCATCAACGAATGCTCATTTCATATCGGTCTCCCTCCATCCATCTCGTATCGATCTCTCACCATCGATACGAACAACAACAACCACCGATCGATACGAAGAAAGCAACATAAAGCATCGATACGAAGGTGGCCTCCAACCATCGATACGTAGTAGCATGCAAGCATCGATGCGAATAGAGCCATGCATGATCGATGCGAAATAGTATCGATACGAAGACAACAATGTCATACAAATCCAAACTTGCATCGATCATAACTCGAGATCTACAAGTCCAAATGCCACCAAATTTTCACAAGAGCTTGCGTACCACCTTGGGAATGTTCATGATCGATCTCGACTCGATCGTACAAAATCTCGATCGATGTGAATTTGGTTCGTATCGATCATGGATCGAGTGTAAACAGCATGGGATCGATCGCGTGGGCCCACCCACGTGGGAGAAGAGGTCTTTCGAGATTTGAGCGAAATATTTGCTGCCTACGCCTATAAATAGTGACCCTGGACCTACAGAAAATGGACTTTGGCTTCTCTACGCTGATACTCTGCCGGAATCACCATTAAATTTTAGTTGTACTGTTGTAACCTTTTGTAATCAGCGAGTAAAGATCAATAAACATCAGTCATTTCATAGTGGACGTAGGTAATTCATCGAACCACTCAAAATCCGTGTGTTTCTGTGCATTTTCTTATCTATTTATTGGTGTGTTTGTTAGATCTGCCTCCTTTTTCATTTATTTTCTTCATTTTATCTCTTCAAACACATCTGAAGAGTGTTGTGCCCAATTTTGGTACAAACAACTATAGCTTCAACAATTCTCTTTCTTCTTCCTTTTCAACGAATTTTCACCCATCTAAATACCTATTAAGACTAAAGAATCATTTGTTCCAAGTCTCTTTCTTCTTCCTTTTCATTCCTAAATTCTAATAAAAATTAATGACTTCTCCTATCCAAAAACTAACCAAAAACCTCGAACAAACTCTTGAATCGTTCAAGAACGTTCTTTCTTTCATCCTAAGAAACCAGAGGCACTTAGAACTAAGTCAAATGCAGATGATCAAGGAGCAAGAAAGGCATTTTGAAGTGATTCGGCGGATGATTTCTACCTTGAACAAAGAAGAACCAACCACCAATCCAGAGTGTACCATCAACAAAGATGATGAAGATTGGGATGCTATCAAAGCCGATCCAATCTTTAGTACTGATGGATGGACTGACGTTCCTCGAAATGCCTAGTTTGATTGTATATAAATACTAATACTTGATTTGGTTTGGATTTGACTGGTTTGATTTATGTGAATTTGTTTGAATGGTGTGTGACATTAAATTTGTTGGATTGGATAAATATTTATACTGATTATTTCATGATTATCTAATTTTACGTATCACTTATTGTTTTTATACAATCATTCTCATCATTGTTATATATAATTCTTATATATATATATATATATCAATTATATTTTATTTAGGGGGAGTTGGAGTTAGAATTAGAGTAAGAGTTAGTGTTAGAGTTATAATTTTAGGTGGTTATTTTTGTTGATGACAAAGGGGAAGAAGTATATAATCTATGCATAGATTAAAGGGGAATTTTGTAACCCGGAGGAGTTATATTATATATTATATATAGAGTTGTCATCATAAAAAAGGAAGAGATTGTTAGGACCTTAGGTATTGGTTTTGATGATAACAACTATAGGACATTATATAAAATATAGATACTAATGTTTTATTAAGTTATGTATATTATATAGTGCAGGATATTAGACAGGTGTTGATTAAGTAGACTGTACATATCAAGAGTAGATTCAAGATGCTGATATAGGATTTCAAGAGCTGGAGAATAAAGACTCGTGAGTATTGAAAAGTTCAAGATTTCAAGATATTCCAAATAAGTTATAGAGTCGTAGAATTTATGTTAAAACTTTGATAGCACTTTCCTGATCTCTCTCTCCTTCTCTAATTTTGTTTTAAATTGTTTTTCAAATATCCTGGTTTTAAAATAATCTTTTCAAAATATATCTCAAAATGATTTTCAATCACTTATATACTTATAAAGATATTAATTTAGTGTTTTTAAGTTTATATATTATATATATATTGAATTTTTGTTTATACATTAATAAGTTATAATTATATTGATTTTATGTGTGTGTGTATATTATTTACATTATATTAAAATTTTCAAATTTATTATATAAAGTTTTATTAGTAATTAGAGGACGCAGAGATTATAGAGAAGAAAATATATCAGACGCCATTTAATCTCTTTATTATGAATTGATTAGGGTAATCTCGAGAGGGAAATACATTTAAATAGAGTGGGTTTGACATTGGGCTGAACACAAGGGTACATGATTCGGCCCGAATACATTAAACCGTACTAGCCCACTATAAACAATATAATCAATACACAACCCATACAATAACCTCTCTCATAACACTCCCCCTCAAGTTGGAGAATAGATATTTTTCATTCCCAACTTGTAGCATAAATCATTTATCCTAGCTCCATTCAGTGCCTTTGTAAACATATCTGCAACTTGTTCTCCTGTTCGTACAAACCGTGTCTCAACCATACCTTCTTGAATTTTATCTCTAATAAAATGACAATCCACCTCTATGTGTTTAGTTCGCTCATGAAATACAGGATTTGATGCTATATATATCGCAGCTTGATTATCACAATATAATTTAACTGATTTGTTTGCATACATACCAACTTCTTTCATTAAATTAGTAATCCACATAACTTCACATACAGTGTTGGCCATCGCACGATACTCTGATTCAGCACTTGAACGGGAAACCACTGGTTGCTTCTTGCTTTTCCATGACACAAGATTTCCTCCTACAAATACACAAAAACCAGATGTTGAGCGCCTATCTTCTCGTGATCCAGCCCAGTCAGCATCACTAAAACACTCAATATCCAGATGGTCATTATTCACAAACATAAGTCCTTTCCCCACCGAACCCTTCAGATAACATAATATCTGATTCAATGCGTCCCAGTGTTGGGTAGTAGGGTTAGACATAAACTGACTTATCACACTAACTGGGTAAGCAATGTCTGGTCTTGTCACACATAGATAATTCAGCTTCCCTACCAGTCGCCTAAACCTGTCAGGATTCTGCAAATATTCACCTTCCTTGCATAAACTCTGATTTGGAGTCATTGGTGCACTACAAGGCTTTGCAGCAAGCTTTCCAGTAGCATTAAGTAGATCCAAAGTGTACTTCCGCTGAGACAAGTATATGCCATTTTTGTTTCGTGAAATCTCAATACCTAAAAAATATTTCAACTCTCCCATGTCTTTAGTTTGGAATTCAGACCTTATGAACTCCTTCAACTTTCGAATGCCACCTTCATCACTCCCAGTGATGACTATATCATCCACGTACACCACCACTAAAATGATTAGCTCTCCAGTCCTCTTATAAAATACAGAATGATCAATCTTGCTCCTTACTACACCAAACTTTTCTAATGCCATGCTGAATTTGCCGAACCAAGCTCTTGGACTTTGCTTAAGTCCATACAATGATTTTCTTAACTTACATACTAAGTTTTTCTCCCCCTGAGCAACAAACCCCGGAGGTTGCTCCATGTAAACTTCTTCATTTAAATCACCATGTAAAAATGCATTTTTTATGTCCAACTGATGAAGCTTCCAATCATACCTTGCTGCTAAGGATATAAACAATCTGATGGATGACATCTTGGCAACAGGTGAGAAAGTCTCTGAATAATCAATTCCATATGTCTGAGCATACCCTTTGGCGACTAAACGAGCCTTATATCGAGCTATGCTTCCATCTGCATTCATTTTTAGAGAAAAGATCCACTTACATCCTATAGGTTTCTTTGTAGGTGGTAATTCGACTAGATCCCATGTTTTATTTTGCTCTAAAGCCTCCATTTCTTCTATCATTGCACCTCTCCAGTCTTGTGAGTTTATTGCTTCTCCCACTGTTTTTGGTATGGCAATTGAATCTAACGCTGAAATGAATGCATATGAAGCATGTGACAGTTTATCATATGTTACAACTGATGATATAGGATACGTACACAATCTCTTCCCTTTCCTCAATGCAATGGGTAAGTTTAAATCATCATCACTTTCATGTTGATTCTCTGCATGTACAATTTGCTCCTCAGTATTCATAATTCCCAAGTTTTCTTCATTTGACTGTTCGGTGGGTATAGTAGAGTATATCAAAAATTCTTTGTCTTCTTCCTGCACTTGTGTTACACCAGATTGATAGTAAGGAGTGTCTTCCATGAACGTGACATCAATCGACACAATATACTTTTGTAGACTAGGGGAATAACATCTGTAGCCTTTCTGAACTCTTGAGTATCCAACAAATATACATTTTATTGCCTTGTGATCAAGTTTGCTCATTTGTGGGTTAATATCTCTCACAAAACAAACACACCCAAACAATTTTGGTTTTATAGGAAACAATGTATTATCTGGCCTTAAAGCATGATATGGAATTTCATTGTTTAGCACAGTGGATGGCATCCTGTTGATGAGAAAACATGCAGTAGCTACTGCATCAGCCCAGAATGACTTCGGCACATTCATTTGGAATAGCAAAGCCCTAGCTGTCTCTAACAAATGACGATTTTTTCTTTCTGCAACTCCGTTTTGTGATGGAGTATATGCACATGATGTCTCATGTATAATTCCATTTTGTGCTAGATAATCATTAAAAACAGTAGACACATATTCCCTCGCATTATCACTACGCAAAGTTTTAATGCATGTATTAAACTGTGTTTTAATTTCATTGTTGAAGTTACAAAAAATAGAAAATAGCTCGTCACGAGATCTCATAAAGAATAACCATGTCAGTCGAGTATGATCATCAACAAATGTAACAAAATACTTGTAACCAGATTTTGATACAATAGAAGAGGGTCCCCAAATATCTGAATGTATTAAAGCAAATGGTTCACTTACACGCTTATTTATTCTTGGTAAAGAACTGCTCCTATGATGTTTGGCATATTGACAAGCTTCACAGTTGAGTGTAGATAGATTCTTGAATTGAGGACATAATTGCTTGAACAATGTAAGAGATGGGTGGCCTAGTTGACAGTGTGACTTGAAAGCTGGATTCATTGATACACATGCTACTTGTCTAGACGATATATCCAGTATATACAGTCCATTAACTTCCCTTCCACTACCAATATTCTGCCTCGTCACAAGATCCTGAATCACACAATGATGAGGGAAGAAAGTAACACTACACTTCAGCTTTTGTGTGATTTGACTGACTGACATGAGATTGAAGGCAAGTGATGGTAGGTACAAAACAGACTCCAAGTGTAGTGATGACTGTGGACTAACTTCACCAGTACCCATGACTCTAGCTTGTGACCCGTTAGCAACAATAACAGTATGATGTTCACTACTAGCTTTCAAATTTGTAAACAAGGATGTATTACCTGCCATGTGATTTGAGGCACCAGAATCTATGATCCATTTTGATGAAGATGTACCAGTATTTGTATTTGCAGCAGATGTAGCAATTGTTGCCTCTTGATTAGCACTGGATGAGCTGTTTTGCCCTGTATTTTGAAACTTGGTATACTTCTCGAATTCCTCTGCAGTCATCAAAACTGTTTTAACAGTGGATACATCAGAATTTCTTTGGTTCCATTGAAGATTTCGACACTCAGAGATTACATGGCCATTGCGTTTACAATAATTGCAGAACTTGTTTTGATTCAGTGGTGGTCTCCAAAACGGTCTCTGGTTTCTACCTGCTTGTCTTGGTGATGGTCTCCATCCCTGATTGTTTACAAAATTGTTTGGTGGTCTTGATGCTCTCCATGATTGAGCCTGTTGATTTAAGCTTGCATTCACCAACTCAGATTGGTTCCTTAGCTGAAAATTCCCTTTATTGCCAACAAATGCTCCACTGGTTGCATTAGGATTAGCACTTGAATTATTTGATCCTTCAGCTCTCATTAAACGACTATACACTTCTTGTAAGCTAGTTATGTCAGGATTGGCAAGGATCTGTGATTTTACACCATCATATTCATGTGTCAATCCCGCCAAGAAACTCATTATCGCCATTTGTTCTCTTTGCCTTTGTTGAGTTTTTATATCGGTGCTCATTGGTAATAACATATTAAATTCTTCATATGTTTGCTTGAATTTCATGAAATAGTTCATCAGACTCAACTCCTTCTTCTCTGCTCGATAAAAATCCTGACACACATCATACATACGAGTCAAATTCCCCTTTCCTGAATACAGAAACTCTAAGTACTCCATCAATTCCTTCACAGTCTCACAATGGTTAATCAAACCGATCACTTCACTTTCAACCGAATTACGAATTTGCAAAAATAACCTGGCATCTTCTCGAAGCCAGTTTTGTTCATCCTTTTCTTTTGTATCTGGTGCTGGTGGCTCATCCCTAAGATGATCAGCTTTATCCACGCTTCTGATGTACAACCGAATAGTCTTACTCCAGTCATAATAGTTGTTGCCATTTAATTTTCTATCCGTGATTTTGGGCATCATCGACATCACATCAACCCCTTTCTGTTCCGCCATGCTTCACGATCTAATTGAGAGTCTTCGATTGCCGAGATTGTTGATCGGATGCTCTGATACCATGTAATTAGAGGACGCAGAGATTATAGAGAAGAAAATATATCAGACGCCATTTAATCTCTTTATTATGAATTGATTAGGGTAATCTCGAGAGGGAAATACATTTAAATAGAGTGGGTTTGACATTGGGCTGAACACAAGGGTACATGATTCGGCCCGAATACATTAAACCGTACTAGCCCACTATAAACAATATAATCAATACACAACCCATACAATAACCTCTCTCATAACATTAAGTTTTATTATGATTAATATATGTATGAACTATGCTTAAGTGATTTTACAAAGTATCAAACTATTTTACAAAACAACAACTTTTCAAAATAATGTTTTAAAGTATTTTCAATTTTTAAAAGGAGTATGTCAACATACTCTATGTATGCATATCGAGATAATGGCCGATTTTTTCAAAATTTAAATTTCAAAAGAAGTGTCTTTTCATTGTATCTCTTCGTGAATGGATATGACCGATGTTCCTCTATAAATACCAGACTCCCAAATGAATTTTTATCATCATTTTTTTATTCATCTCTCCTCCTTTCACTCTCTCATTTTCTAAATCAAAATATACTCAAACTCTGCCGAAATTCAACCAGAATCAAATTCAATCATCACTAGTTTGATTCTCCTTCATCTACTCTCTGATTTCTCTCATCTCTCTCACTCAAACCAAGATCAAGGTGTTATTCAAGAGTTATAGGATTAATTGTAATCAAGGTCAAAGATCTGAGTTTGTAAAAATCTATCAAATCATACTGCTATACTTGTGGATGTGATTGTAGCTTGTAAAATCAATTGGGTGTGCTTAGTAGCCCGTAAATCTAGTAAGTGTGTTTGTAGCCCAGAAATCAAGTGACTCTACCCAGAGGTCGGGAATCTAGAGGGTGTATCTCGTAGCCTTAAAATTGAGATTGTATTTGCATTTACTAGTTGAAAATAAATCCGTAAAAGGAATTGTACGGGACTAGATGTAGGGTAACTCTGAATTAGTATAAAATCCTGGTGTGTTCTTTCCTTTTTTACTTTTACTGCATTTACTTTTATCTCCACTTCGATCTATGATTGTTTCTGTTATTGTTAATTACATCATTCCAAGTAGAATATTAAAGAATTTGAAAAATATTCATATAATCCATTAAACATTATTCACCCTTCCCCCTTGCTGATTCACACCTGGTTCTCTCATAAAAATTTCCTTCCCCAAGTAGCTAATGCCCGGTCATACCAATTTTATGACAATCCAATGTACCAGCTTCAACGAAAAATTAAGTATACCAAAAACACCCTCAAAAGTTAGAGCAAAGAGACCTTTGGCAAGAGGGACAAATTCGCAACCACTCTTTAACAACAACATGAATAAACTTAGAAAGATCTTATAAATAACCCTTGTAACTCTGATCTTTTTATGCAGGAGCATGTTTTGATAGATAATCTCATCAAAGTGCTACACTCTGACGCTGGCATGATGAGGTAAAACTGTAGGGATAAATAAGGCACTCAAGAAGATAAAAATACATCATTTATTTTTATAAAAATCAAATCAAATCGGAACATAACTTCATCAGTGTAGGATAGAGCTAATGTCGCAGACACATGAAGATGTTTGCAAAGCTTTTGTCCCCCACTTTAGTGGTATATTAAGCAGCAATAAACTTAAGAAGATCTCCACTAGAAGCATTAATCATCTACACTTTTCCATTCTGTTTAAAGAATAGGAAAATAAGATAAAGAAAACATTTTTGAAGAAGAAATAAAGTAAGTGTTAACCCAAAAAATGGATCAACACCCTGGATTGAGTGTGAAAGTACCAACCCTGTTCTTACTGATCAATAATATAGGGAATAAATGTAAAAGGAGCAGAAATAGTAAAAAGACAAGAATATTTTTATAGTGGTTCGACTGTTAATGAATCTTACGTCCACTTTATAACTTTTGCTATTGACTGGCTGCAATTACAAGTTGAATCTGATTACAATTTGATTGGATCTTGTAAGTTAGATCAAGTCATCAATGTTAGAGTTCACTGGAGAATCGCAGTGAATCCTTTAAATGACTGTTATGTGGGAGGAGAAGAGTGGAGAATAGTTTCTGCAGAGTTTCGGCAGTCAATCCAGAAGATCATGTTTATGTTGCAGGTAGAATTGTATTTATAGGGGTTGGAGAGCTATTGGACTAGGCCTACTTTGCCAGAAGCATGCACATAATGCCATGAAGGAGCTTAGAAATTTTGAAGGTGACTCGAGCCAATTTGATGGATCGCTAGCAATCCATAGGTGATGGATCGCTAGCGATCCAATTACTTGGAATATTTTTACTTCATCCTTTCTGAAAATGTCATAACAATCCAACATAATTCCAGAGATCGCCAACGATCCATAAGGCATGGATCGCTAGCAATCCATGTACTTGGGCGATTTTTGAGTTATCTCCATTTGGTTGTCTTCCTATCTTTCATGCACAACCATATCCATAATATATAGTTTTTCGAGGACATCTAGAAAAGTGATAACATATCCTAATTGAGTGCGACCCACTTAGCCTTGCTGCATCTCCCCTGTTTTAGTAATTCTCGGTTGATGAGCCTTGAGCCTAAGCATTACCTTTCAAGAAACAATTCTACTTAGAATGCTCATCGTCCTCCAATGACGATGTTCTAATAGCATTCGTCCATACAAGTTGTACTGGGTCTGGACAAACCGAATCACCGTCTTCGTCATCTTCACGGTATTCATTCGTAACGTTCAAACCGGATCGAAGTGGTTTTCGAAAAATTAATCCGATCCCGGTCTCTTCGAAACGATTAACGAAATTGGCCAATATTGATAGTCGGTTATTTAACAATCAATAAAACATCCATAAGCAGACATTAGGCCTTATTTTATAATTCTTCAAATATTTATTTCAAAATATCTTTACTAAGATATATATCCAAATCCCTTTCCATATTCCAATATTTGAAAACCATCTCAAATGCTTAAATCCATAATGGGATATTTTCAAACATCTCAACACTTAGAAATATTTCCAAATTTCCATTTTTATACTTAGTAAAATATTATGAATCTTATTTTCCAAAATTTTTTTCAAATACGAACACTTAAGAGAATATTTCATAGCTTATCTCATAGTCTTCGGAATCACTAATAAATTTCTTTTTTTCAATTTCCAAAACCAGTATACTTATGTATAAACCCATTCAGCAATTTATAACTTCTTTTATAAATTCCGATTTCATTTCAAAATTCCCATATTCATACATTTTGAAACCCATTCTTCCAAATCCCTTATAAAATCCCTCTCCTCCAAAATCATATCCATTTATAAACCTCGTTTACGTATCTCGGGAGAATTTATAAATAAAAAAATTCAATCACTTCAAACTCTATATATATATATAATAAGTATTTAAAAGAATAATAATTTATTTTTAAAACCTATTCAAGTAATTATTTAAAATATCGAAAACACTTTTGTAAACATCAATAACTCATTTTTAGATAAACAAATAAATTTTCAAAGCTGATTTTTAAAGTTAAAATTTTACTAAAATAAATACTTAATATTTAAAAATCTACTTATTGAAGTATCTCAATCCTAACTAGTTTAAAATTTTACAGATTTAAATAATAAAAGTTTCCTTTTCAAAAACAAACTTAACTTCTTAGAATTAAAAATATATTTTTAAAACCTCAATAACCAATTCAATTTATAAATTCCTCTCGAATCATATGACATCACTCCCATTCCGATCTCCTTAACCATTTTCACTCTTCAAAAATAGTATCCACTATTTTTGTCACCTTATATACATATTCTAATATAATCCCTGTAAATTTATATTTCCAATCTATCATCTGGTATCAATTTCCCTATTTATAAACATCGTTTAAATTTTATAACTCCTTTGAGTTTCACCTTTATAAAACCAATCTCGTTTATAAAATTCCATTTTTATAAATCCATTCCATTTATAAATCCCATTTATAACTTTCAATCTATTTTTAATATCGACTTCAACTCCTTTTTATATTTCCAGAATATCATTTATAAATTCTCTTATATAATTCAATTTTAAAATCTCCATTTAATAATTCACAATAGTTAAGTATAACCTAAAATCAAATATATTTTTCTAATTCAATTTCTTTTAAATAAACCCAATTCCAATATAAATATTTTTATATCAAAAGTTCCCTTTAATTCCTTCCATTTTAAAAACATATTTATGGTATTTAAAATATCAAAATTTAGGCCAGTGCTACAATAGCATCCAATAATTCCAAACACTACAATAATCTAAAATAGATTATTCTACACAAATCATATATCACTATATATGAAAAATAAACAAATATTTGAGGGATCCAGTTGGATCCCTCCAACATGTTTTCCTGCATCCACATATATTAATACAACCTAAAAATACCAATCCCGCTTCGAGGGGGATATCGTGGTATATAGGGTCATCCGCTATTATGCGGGACGTATAAGGTCTCATCCGCTATAATGTGCGAGAATATCACCCCAACTACTAATATATATACTACTATATATATATATATATATATATATATATATATATATATAAAACATCCAACCATATAATAATTTATAAATTCAACCAGCATTCAATAATTTATTTTAACTATTTAAAATAAATTTTAGTAATCCAAATGAGTGAGAATTTTCTCACCTTGATTTTTATTTTGAAATCCGATCCAAACCCGACTTGTTTCTTCACGATTTTAGACCTCGTATAAACGTTATACAGTTTATTGACATTTGAAATAATCAAACAATTAATTACTATTAACAAATTTAATTAACCTTTAATTACAAAATATTAATTACCTTTACTAACCTCGCTTAAGCGCTAAACATCTTCTAACGCCTGCCATCCACAAAACTTGATCTTCCGCCATCATCACACTCAACTCCTAAATAAAACACTGTCAACTATCAGGTCGAACTCAATACGACCACAGCCCCATGCTCAGGCTGCTGCCGACTTCCTTAAAGCGAGCCTGCTAGCCGAACGACTAACCAACTCCCTCTCCACGACCCTCTCTCTCATTGCCTTCGACGACAGCACGCACTCAGGCGAGCTCATCCAGTCAAGCTCGGCAAATCATTACGACTTCACCTTTCCATTTCCCCATTTTTCTTAACGCACGTAGCCACTATTTTGCTGTCGCCAACTCCACGACAGCCCCACCTCACGTTCGCGACCACAACTAAGTCGTCGCATCCATCGAGCTTGCTGCCCTCACCTCCAGTCGTCAATGCGTAGTAATCGAAGCCCAACCCAAACTCGAATCCATGCCTCCAATCTCCGATAACCCAAAGCCCTAGCATGTTGTAAATTGTCGATCTTCCCACCCATCAACTGCCCCCATATCAGTCGTGATTTGAAATCGATCGCCATTTCCCTTCCTCGATTGATATACCAATTGGAATGCGCGTGCATATGAGATTGGTGAAAGTCTTCATGATTTCCGAGTTTAAATTCGAATTGTTTCGAATTTCCCCTTTATTTTTATTTTAATTTTCTTGAGTGAATTCGTTCAACTGGAAGGGAGGGAGGGAGTGAGCTCATGATTTAAAGAAAATGGGATGGCGTGTTAGAAACGTATGCTAATGGGAAAGGTCAACTGATGGTTGATAGGGGTTAAATCGATATGAACATATTTTATTAAATTGTGAAATATCATAGATATTTATTTCGAACCCCTAACGAGGCGTGTCGCCAAGCGTTCATAATGTTATAACCCTATTCTAAACTCAAATGGAAAAGGTTTCGAGTCCTAATTCGATCGTATAGAAAAGATAGCTTTTTGGACCCAATTATTATATTAAATTTTCGATATTAATTTCAACGCGTTTCTATCCCGTACGACCAAACGATAACTCCAAACGTCACGAATTTGGAATCCAATAATAATACACTATTACGGATCCAATAGAACTGGTTTCGTTGAATTCCGAGACTGTGTCCCGAATCGCTATTTTAACGTGTCGATTAAATTGACGATTTCAAAAATTTTGAAATCACTTAAAATTTTCAGTTTTTAAAACTAACTCAAATCTGATTCAAATAGAATTTATATCAACAATGGAAATCGTTTCGGTTTCAATTTCAACTCCAATTCAATTATTTAAACGATTTTTAATTATTCACTCAAAATTTATTAATTAAATTGCTATATTTGGAATTTTAAATTCATTTTTAAAGTTATCAATTAGAAGCTTCATATCTAAAAATCAATTTATATTCCGAATTCAATATTTAAAACCACTTAAATATTCAAAATCAAACGACCAAAATCCGGGTCGTTGCACATTTATAACTTTAAGTACAAACGGCAACTGTAATGGCCAATGAGAATTCAATATATAAAATTTAGGTAACAAGATGTAGCGTTAGAATAAGTACCCAGAAATAAGTGGCTAAGTATTGAGCATTAGTATATCTAATTACAAGATATCGTAATATCATGATAAGCACCAAAGGTTGGAAAGAACTCAACGAGGGTAACTAGGAAAGGTAAAATGCTTCATCAATGGCTAAGAAGAGAACTGCTAGTACCAAGGATCGAGGGACGATCCATGGAAAGATTTAAATGGAGCAGAAATGATGGTCGCGAGCTTACACTACTGCCAAGCACAAACACTTGGAAAAGAAAGAACGTTCTCGAGAATAACAGTGACCTTTGGAGATTATGTATTACAAGTGGAAAGCGTGAGATCAAATTTGTAAGTTCTTCTTTGATCGCGATAGCTTTGGTATATCCTACAGTAGACCGAGAATAGACAATTTCTACTCAGAAAATAGATATCGAGGGACTTTCTATAAACCTCGAAGTAGGCTAGGAAGTAATAAATTATATAGTAAAAAACCCTAAAGGATCTGAATGATTATATGTTGGAAATGTTTCGGCTCTAGAAAGTTGATCCTAAGACCGAAGGAATGATTGACTAAGGTATTGCTTTGGTTTGTTTCTTTCGTATCTCAAGTAGCATGGTTAGCCTACATTCATAAGTTGCACGTCGTAATGGGACCATAATGATTCATGGGATAGACTGAGCGGAGATGGATCACTGAGTTAGGAAGTTGACCTTATGATCGAAAGAATTAAATAAATCAAATAATTCAAACACTAAAATACTAAGATAATGGATTAATTTAGGGTAATGCTTTAAATCATTGGTTCTTCACACCAAAGTAACGTAACCATAGTCTACATGCACAAACTATGTCTCGCAAGGACTAGAATGAGCGCATGGGATATTGTTGGGTGCTTACTGTTGCAAGGGATAGCCCTATGAATGAAAACAAATGATAAATAACAATCAGCAATTTATATGTTTGGCGGATGATAAGTAATACCGAAGTGAACGATAGTAACTTCCGCACAGGACCAAAATGTCGAGGTGATTGATAGTAACCTACGCTAGTGTTGATATATCAAGGAGAGTAACCTCTCGGTGTATATACATACTTCGGTAGTGGAATAATAGAAATGAATGGAAGGATCTTTCGATTTTGTGGGTGTGTATAAGTTTCGATAAATAAGTGTTAAAGAAAAGGCTATCAATGGATTACCAAAACATTTGAAATTCATCCACATCCGTATCCTAAAAGCGGATAAATATCTGATATCCAAAAAAGCGGATACAGATATGAAAACATCTGCATCCGAAAATTATCCATTTGGTTTTTTTCAAGATTATAATTTAAATTATGTGTATTTCAGTACAATGGAAGATATTTATTGTTTTACTAAATTAGAAGTTTATATTATACGCACTTAATGCATATTAAGTGCTCAAAACCATTTATTATCATCACGTTTGCTTATTTTTAACAGTTCGGTTATCAATGGTATTGAAAAAAGTTTATGTTGAACTAAAATTTTCCATTTATGTTTCTTAATTTATCAATCGGTAGCAGATAGGATAATTATCAGATATCTATTTGTATCTACGGATGCGGATATTCGATATCTGAAAATGATTTCGGATGTGGATACGGATATGACACTATCCGTATCCGAAAGTATCCGTTGACATGCCTAGTTAAAAATGACTGATAAAGACATTTGCATATGAAATCTTTTGGTATAATGGTTTTTTTTGGGAGAAACGATATGTAAACCTCGAGGAAAGAAATAAAATGTGTAGGAAGGGAGGGAACAGGAACACATTTAGCTTATGTAAAAGTAAAATTGATTTGGATAGAATAAGTCATGTAAATTTATACACAAAACCCAAGGTCAACTCAAGATCGAGACCTTTTTATACATACAAAAATGATCTGCATATGACATGATAATACAAATAAGGAAAAACTCGTTCTGCTCTGCAGCGTGATCCGGCCACAAACAAACTAAGTTTATCAACTTGCTAAGAGTTGGTCTAATAACTATGAATTATTATAGTTAATATTATTCATATTAAACTTATATAAAGCTCGAAGTTTATGTTTTCCTATTAAACTTTCGAGTGCTCATTTAAGTGATTTGAGAGTTGAAGGCTCCACAAATTAAGTTTTCGGTGAATTGACATAATTTTAAAATATATTACAAAACATTGAGAATAATTGGAATTATGAGTTTTTTTGCTTAAAAATGAATTGAGAGAGTGCAATTGTAACCTATACGATTAGATACTAGGTGTGATCGGTAGAATTCAAAAATATGATTTACTTTATGATGTTTTAGCTAGAAAAGAGTGAATATTTAACTTTAAAAATTATGATAAAATAAGAAATCTTGAGTTAAGAGTAAAACCAAACTGTAATTTACGTAATATGAAGTAACAGAGTTAATAACAAAAAAGTAGATCAATATGCATATGTTAAATTTAGGGCATAAGTTAAAGAAATGGACAGGTTGAAAATAAATACAAAACTATTCGTGGAACAGTACCAATCTGGTAGAAAAACTTGTATGCATTCTAGATCCAAATGTAAATGACATTAGCAAATTCACATCAGAATCAACTGCGAAGCAAAACAGTCTATCAGGCAAGATTCTTAATTAAGATCCAACAAATTTAACACAAGCAACTATCAAATAAAGCTAAAACGCAATCACAGATACATATGTTGATACTGACAAACAGTTCATGACTCCATAGTGCAAAAACCTGAAAGCTAAGTTGGAATTCCTCTCATTCATTCATCACAGGCTTGTTTTCATTTGCTTTAGGCTTCTGCTCCTTTGGCCTATGCTCTTCAGTTTTCCTGTTTGAGCAGTTATGAAAATCAGTTTGCACGTTTGAAAATGCATTGTCAAAATGCAAGTATCATGTGCATATAATACAACGATTATAGTACGTTGATTTACATCTTGAATCATGCATGCAAAACTATAGTATGTTGTTTGAAAGTTGTTTCATTATGTCCAACAAGCTAAGCACAAAAACATCCATCTCAATGGGGTTTGTAAATAGATCTGTGTCAGGTATAGTACCATCTGACCAAACACAACTGATAGCAGCACAACAAAAGAAATTATTTTATTCACGCATCAATGCATCAGTAACAGTAATTAATTTAGAAGAATTAATAAATAATTATTAAAGCTTAAAAATGAAATTTGAACAAACGTCAAAATTATAAATAATTATTAAAGCTTAACATTCACGCATCAATGCTCGTTAAGACTCAAAATTATAAATAATTATCAAAGCTTAAAATTCACGCATCAATGCTCGTTAAGATATGTATGTAGGTATGTGTGTGTATAAGTGTGTGTGTGTGTATATGTATATGTATATATATGTATATTTAAATGCATCTTTGTCAAGTTAAGTTGGGTCACAATTGACTTTACAAAATATTATATTTTCAAAGTCTTTAATTATTTAACTCGTTAGTATTAATTTATTTAATATCGAATAAAATTTATTTTCATCTATTTCAGTAATATAAAATTATTCACACAACAACAACAATAATAATATTGCTATATCCATTGTAAATATTTTATTCGACTTAAACATATTTACTGCAAGAATTTTATCAATTAATGCAATTTCTTATAACAAAATCCCTTTATCCAACAATTTTAATTCATTCCAAAATAAAATATTATCATCCAAAATTGAATTTGAACATTTTATTTTAATTTATTTTATTTTGACGGCATAGAAAACCGGGCTGTTAAAGACCTCCCCTTATGAAAATTGATGTCATACACAACTCATACTCCAAACTCTCATCGTATTCTACAATCTTTAATCAAGCTTAAACCCACTTGATCCTCTATGTGGCACACACTAGAACTCATCTTATCGTATGCTACAACTTTAAATAGACCATTTATCGACGTTCTACCTTCCGCATACGATAGATTTTGTGAAAACTTTCCAAATGCCGAATTTTTCGAAAAAATTTGAAAGAGCCTCCATTGTATGAAGAGCATTCCGAAAATCACTACATATAATGACAACATTTACATATCCCAACTCAATGGCATCCGAAAACACGGAAAACAATATATCACATATATATCGGCATAAGTTTAAACATGCCTTGTTTTTACATTTCAAGCGAGCTTATTTAAGTTTATTATGCAATCATAAGCGGGCATGCATCAAAAATCCTTCCATGAAGCCTTCATGCAAGTAACCTCAACTCGAACAAACTCTATAAGATAATATATATTCAAATTTATAAATATCGGATTCATATACGAAGGAATAATATTGTAATCCAAAATTGAGCCACTTTTTGACAAAGTTTTAAAGGCTAAAATCACAAATTCTTTTTTTCATAAATTATAAATTGAAATTCAATTCACCACTTTTTTTCAATTACCTTCCTTTCCCGAAATTATAAACTTAATTCTTTTTCCTTTTTTTCCCATTGTTACTTCATTTTTTTTGAACAGCTTACTTTCTAAATCTATTTTGCCAATAGTATTATACAAAATATCCTTCACAACTTGTATTTTACATTTTCAAGAATCAATTAACATTTCCATAAACCACCAATTTTAAATTTTCGAACATTATATAACTCATGCACAAATCCGAGACATTACTTTTATGAAATTATCACACATGCGTATAATATATATTATACACCCAGTACAATAATAAATCAAATTCCATATATTTTTGATGCCTTTCTTCGATGACTAAGAGTTGCAAAAATTCAAATGCACCTTAGTAAATCTAATTTATGAGGTCAAAAACATATTTTCTCTTTCCATACACTTATCTTTTTTCATAAATAATTATATTTTCCAATGTATTTTATTTCCTTTAAATACAACTTCAGAAAAGTCTCCTTGCTAGAAAATTTTCTTTTACTTTTTTTTTCTTTAATTCATTGCAATCAATTATATCCATACATATATAACATTAGGAAATTCCTTTGATTCCAACTTTAACAAGTACATCTTCATATATATAATTTCCCCAAATAAATTTACAACGCCGTCGTGCCACGAGTTTTTAGCAATTTGTCTCATCTATCGACTGCAATGTTGTCTATCTATAATTTTATACCATCATTGTCTCGCCATCATCTTAACTTTATTGCAATCCTGTGGTTGCATATGTTGTTTGAAAATTATTAAATATGAATAAAAATTCCTTTGCTAAATTAATACATTACTTATAACACAATGCAAAATTCCAAGTACAACATTTCTCATTATATTTTCAAAAAACTGTGTTGATATTGCCTTGTTTAAGCCTTTAGAAATCTATATCAATACATTAGCTACTCGTATAGACAGAATTCATAAACCACTCAATGGACCAGAATGTTTCTATGTGAATCTCTATAAATTATCCAACTTCACAACTATATATGAAAGTGTGTCGTTTGAAATAAAAGAAATATGCTTAAAGAAAATAGATGTGCAAAAGTGGGATGTTTACGGTATTTTATACAGTCTATTCCAATAAAAACAACAATAAAAATAGAAAAGTTAATTCATTGCAATCCCGAACACGGCACAATTCTTTTTGATAATTTATGAAAAATTACAGTGATAACGTTTCATTCTTGAATATGGTACTTTCTAACGCATTAAAATGTAAGATCCCTAAATGTAGAATTAAAGTGTTATTGATAGAAATAATAATAGTCCCATATTGATTAAATATATGTTATTAAATACAAGTTAAAAAATAAATAATAAGCGCTAAACATGACTAAGACAATCAATTGAAGAATTAGATAAGTTATAATAATCAAGTTAAAATAAGTATTAACTGAAAAGAAGCAGCAAATGATATTCAATTGTACTGACTGGAAAAAAAAAGTAAATGGAATTTAATTGTATTAATTGAAAAGAAGCAGTAAAGGATACTTAATAGCATTTGTAAACTAAGAAGTAGTTCATGGCAAGTAAACGAATATTAATAATTGAACTTAAGAGACGTAATAATTTTCCAGTTGAAATTACATGGCCACGAGAATACATTTATGACGGATGTAGATCATTGGGTCTAGCCTAATATTTAGGTTAATTATAAATGTCGTCATCATTAGTATGGGTTGGAATGCGAGGTCGGTAACGTTACACAATGGAAGTCTGTTATCCGCAAGGAGCGATCAGCAGTTGTGCATACATTGTACTAATGTGGGACATCTCCAACTGTAGGACCTGTGGGGCGTACGTTCGCATATAGGCTTGGAAATATACCAAAATGGATTCGCATCGGATCTGAAGTCTTAAATGGCTAATTTGGGTCTACTTCAATTTCAATGTGAGGTACTAAGTAAACAATTGGACATTTCCTTGATTTACGTTAGGCCATCTAAATTGGACAGTCGGCGAAAACTCGACGCTATATCAACACTGTTGGTATCATATATTTTAGAACGGCGGTACACATTAGATCAAGGGCGCCATCGAACCTGGGCAATCATTAGAAAAACCTAGGTTACACCTAGAGACGGACTACACTTCCTACTGGTGTAGGTTTCGTATGAGATACGCAATTCCCTCAAAGTTTGTTTGTTGTTATTTCTTAAGAGACGGCCTAGTTAAACCTTAGATAAGTCTTTGAGACGAGTTAGCAATACGACTAATTAAGCTGTAATTCCGTTATTAGGCACCAATATTTGATTTCTTAGAAAATGCGGGGCGCGGTGTACAGTTACGAATACTAACAGAGAATGTATTATCGTCCACGAGTGCTATGGAACGCGCTTTGTGCACGAATTGTTTTCTTTATAAATTGTATATGCTTAAATCAGACTAAAAAAATGATTTTTTGTTTTCAAATGATATTAAGATTTGTATATTTGTAAAGAAGTATTTTGAATTTGTAAATGAAATTTAATTTTAAATCCTATTTTTAGAAGCATTTTGAATTTGTAAAACATGTTTAATTGTTAGATTCTACTTTTAGACGCGTTTGAATTTGTAAAAGAAGTTTAATATTATATCCTATTTTTAAATGATTAAGATTTGATAATATATAGAGGGGCGTTTTTGGTAGTTCACGTTGATACCAAAAAAGTGACACCAAAACTATTACAAATATTATTAAAGATTTGAACAATTCTATTATATGAATAATTGGAATCAACATCTACATTTGAATACGTCTAAAGTAACTGTAGGGAGGTTTTATCTCCTAATTTATTGGGGAGATTATATGGAATAACAATTTAATATTAAAAAAGTTATATATAGAGGTATTTTGGGAAGTTCACAATCGGACCAAAAGATTGCATTTTCAAGTCAACTATTAATAAAGATTGATAACAGCAAGGCTTATATATATACATGTATACATCTATTTTATACATCGGTGTAGGTTGGACGGATCATGCACATACATGAGGTCAAAATGACTAAGTTATGAATAATAGACATAACACATAATGGAAACCAATCGGCATAAATTAATGATATGCATATAGTAAGTAATTTACCAACCACCACAACATTGTTCTGACCCTCTGCTCATTACAACCCACATGATAAATTTTAAGGGACGTGATATTGGTATAAAACAAAAATAGTGAGTAGACATATTCTCTCATTCATGCTCTGCACTGAGAAGGACACTAGATGTCCAAGGAATGATATTGATTCCAAGGTATTAGCCTTAGTAGGTATATTTATGTTTTATTATACTTTATTATTCTCTTGTTAGTTCTTATCAATGGCTCTCGATATACTTGAGTTTATTTCCATTTACCAAAATCAACGATCCTTGGCCGAATGGACTAGGATTTTTCGATTTAGCAAATACTAAACCTATTAAGGGTGTGGGTTGTTACAATGTCTTTACTCTTTATTTTCCAAAGCAACTAACTTGTCGAGTCCAATAATTTAACAATTTATTGCAACTTGGGTATGTGTAAATTGCAACTTGGGTTCGGGTCACCAAGATAAAATTATCATGTCATACATTTTAATTTGTCCACTAGTGCATCATAGCCTTATTCGTGTCAGTGTCTACAGTAGTGTAAAGGATCGTAATCAAACATTATCACAATCCTAATTCAACAATTCCCAAATATAAAGAGTAGGGTAACTTAAATATTTTACCGTTCCTGAACATAAGGACTACTAACAAAGTTTATATACAGACACACACTCCGAGCCTCAATGACTGCATGGTCAGGTGAAGATTAAAAAGTGCAAAGTTAGAACCACCACTACAACAAAAGACAACTATAGCCTTTTCTAGTGCTCATTGTTCTTACTTGAGAAGGTAATTAAATTTGCAGGACAATGAGAAATGCATTTGGCTGAATTTTATGCAAGTGGATGCAGTACGGAACTATTAACTTCAAAAGTAGCAGAATCAGCAAGGTATGATCATTTGATCACTCAATAGCACATAAACGCAAGCCTGGGTTACCTTCGTGATCACTATGTTAAAAAGTACATTATCTACTAAAACATAATACTAGGACCTGATCATATTTTAGCAGGTTAAATGAGTGGATTTTCATACACAAACATAAATGCAAGTGGTTGCAATATTATTTTTCAAATCTTCTACAAGCACTCTCTAAGAGTCTAAATATACACGTATATCATAATAGGTATAATAATATATATCAAATATTGTACCATTCATGAAGCACAAAAAGCAAAATTTATGCATAAGCCTCTTTGCTATATGATGTCAATGCATAAGTCTTTAACAAAGTAGTCAATTACAAATAGCGCAAAATAGTGCAAAGCGTGCGCTATTTTGTGCTATAGCGTACGCTATTTTGTTCGAAATGTTAGATTTTACATTTTTTTCATATACAACAAAACATATAAAAAAAAGAAATTTAATTGTTCACTGCTCAACAAATTTAAGTGTTGATTCTATTATCAACTACTAATATGTGCATAAGAATCGATATTAAGGGTTCAGCTAAAATCTTTTTAAATTGTTGCACAACTTCACAGGTAACTAATTCGATGTTATATTTTCACTATTTTATATAATTGTATTCTATGTTCACAGAGTTAGATATTATATATTCGCATAGAGTTAAATATTCCATTTTCACTATTCAGAGTGAAATTATATCTGCACAGAGTTTGATATTATATTTTCACATGTAACTACTAGACAGCTTCACAGGTAACTAAATCAACACATAAAAAAGGAAATTTAATTGCTCGCTGCTCAACAAAATTAAGTATTAATTCTGGTATCAACTACTAATATGTGCATAAAAATTGATAATGAGTGTTCAACTAAAAAAATTAAACTGCTGGACAACTTCACAGGTAACTAATTCAAAGTTTGATATTATATTTTCACTATTTTATATAATTATATTTTATGTCCATAGAGTTTGATATTTGTATTTGCACAGAGTTTGATATTATATTTGTACAATTCAGAGTTTGATATTATATTTGCACAAAGTTTATATTACAGTTTCACACGTAACTAAATCAAAACATATAAAAAAGAAGTGACATCTATAAGTGTATTCTATTTTCACTATTTTGTAAACCACCACTCAACAAAAACCAAAATTAAGTTCAAAATATTGTCAACAACAAACTAAGTATGACCATAAAAAATAAAAGAGCATAAAAATTCTGCTTAGCAACTAGTTTTAAACGGCAAGCTCATAATCAGATTAGGAAATAAAAGAAAAAACAAAATGGTTTAAATTGAAGAAAAGAAGGAAAAATAAACCTTTAGAATTGAAACTTTGTTCAGATAAAAGACTAGTTCAGATTAAGAGAAAAAACAACCCAAAAATAAATTAGACTAAGCTTCAATTTAAATTTTAACAGGAAGCCGACTTCAGATTAGAGAAGAAATCGAGCAGCTTTTTGCCATTGACTGCAAAAGAAAGATGACTGAAGGAAAAAAAAGAAAAAAATTGACAAGCTAAAAATAGAATGTAATGCATTTCAATTTTAATCAGTTGGAAGCAATTGAATTGGATTTAGGCCCTACAAAGGAAAAAATAAAAATAGCATGCTATTTTGTGCTATGGGAATTTGTAAATTTTATGAGAATAGAGCGCTTTTTGCGCTATTGTTAACCTATTTTACGTTAAATAGCACACAGCTTGTGCAATGGACTATTTTGTGCTATAGTGCGCTATAGCGTGAGCTTTGACAACTTTGATTTTTAATTGGTCATTTCAAAAGCTATGCTTAGGCTGAAACAAGTTTGTTGTTATGTCCAACTTGGGCTGTCTTACTATTGCTGCTAATGAGACTATTTATAAGGATGCTTGAACTTCTATATAAATGCTTGATGCCTTTGTGTTTTCTTACTAATGCATCTAAGTAGAAAATTATTATTTACAAGGATGCTCCAACTTCTATACAACTGCTCAGTTATATTTAGATTTTGGGACACTTATATGCCAACAGGTTGGTGCTTTCAAACTCCCGATTTCCATTTAATTAGTTATTTTATTTGTTTAAATATTCATAATTTCATATTGATTACAGTTTCAACATTTATATAATTACATAACTGGTCTGTATATAGAAGACTGTTATTAGTTGAATTCTACGAAGTTTATGATTGTACTTACAAATTAATTAAAATTTACAAATCTGTGCGTATTTTCCGGGTTGAAGAAATATACTTGAAATTTAAGCCTTCCTTCGCCTTTAAAGATGTATCTTACTACAATACCAAGGCACCAACTAATCCATATAAACAAATTTCATGTACCTACAAAAATTCTACGTGATTACCACGGACAAAGAAAAATACACAGCTCTAGGTGTTTACCACATGTTATCACATAAAAGCAAAATAAGAGCACAATAATTCACAATCCTGTTAAATTTCGAGGCGTATATCTAAAGGTTATATGTAGATCGGTATACCCTAATTTAAGATTTCTAACATTAATAACAAGAGGAAACTGGTAATCCTTAAAAACTGAGAAAAATAATAAGATAAAGTACCTTTTGTCGGAAGATCCGCCTTTTTGGCTGAGGAAGGATCGGAAAAGAGGCGAGTTAACGTCGTAAATCATGGCGGCGTCGAATTTAGAATTAGGATTGGGGCTAGGTTTTCGTTTCTGCGCTTTGACAATCGAGCGTCGTTCGCGACCATATATATATATATCGGGTTGCCAATATCGTAACTCGATGAACCCCGTTACCCAAAATCGTATTCTGGCCTGTAAACTCTTTGGTTCATTTGTAATGATTTAGGCTCTTTAGGGTTAGATAAATTTGGACTTTGGAGGCTAAATCATACCGATCAAACATGATTTTTTATTATATGGTCGTCGTGAAGGAGAATTATTAGATTTCGATGATATAAAACATTTCACATTAAAGTATATTTTGAAGGTATTGTGAGTCAAATATATGACTTTCTTTTATAGATTTTTTAATTTTTGGAGAGTGATTAAGAAATATTAATTGCATCTTTTATTTCACCAAAAAATGCAAAAAATTATTTATATGAGGATCATTTAATTTGGAAGATGAAATAATCAATCAATTTTTTAATCAGTTGATTAAAAGGTGCATTTCATCAAGACTGTTTTAATTAAGCATTTATATGGTTCATTATAAATGTGAGGTGAAAAGAGATTTCTATTAGGGTTTTGGATTAAAAATTTTTCTCAAATGTAAGACTTTCTCTAATCTGCTGGAGTAATTGATCAAGGTCGTTTGAACAAAATTAGAGAGTTTGACTATGGAGAGAATAAGTGTTGAAAAACCCAACAGAAGAAATTAGGCTTATGAAAGGCGAAAATGGAGGATTTTCTATACCTCAATGATCTTCACCTATGATTAGAAAACAAACGGGAGAATCCTGGTTATGTAACTAAAGCGAAGTGGAAAATTTTGAATAAGAAGATAGCGGTGACTATTCGATATTTTTTGGAGAATACGTTGTTTTATATTGCTGCTAATGAAACATTTACTTACGCAATTTAAAAAAATAGAAGGGATCAAAGCGAATAACTCTACGACAAATAAGGCTCTTCTAATGAGAAGATTGGTAAATATGAAGCTTAAGTAAAGTGGGTCAATTGAAGAGCATACAAATTGCTAGACCCAAAATTTCATGTTATCGCAAGTTGATGTTGTAAATCTATCGCAAGTTGATGCTATAGAGCTATCGCAAGTTGATGTTATGGAGCTAGCACAAATTAATATTATAAAGATGTCACAAACTGACGTTATGGAGCTGTCGCAAGTTAATGGTGTAGATCATAGAGTTAGGGGTATGTTCTATGAGCAATTATATAATTTTTTACATATATCTAACTCGATAATCAATCTTGTTCAAAATAAAAGTTGTTTTATTTCCATTATATACTTGATATAATGTATTGCATTAATTACCTATTTAATTAAAAGTATATTTAATATAAAAAATACATAAATTGTATGTTTTGTATGGTAGTTACAATGTATTGTAATCATTTTATCACAATAAAATAAATATACCATTTTAAATATTTCTAGTCAAGATGTATCGACACTGGATATCGATATGTCCATTGAGACTGGAGTATGTAACGCTCTTAAAACATTGGATATTGTATTACTCATGATTACTAAAGGCACCAAGGGGTTGCATACTGATAGTTATTGGAAAATTATGGAATGACTCACTCCATAGTTTTCTATTGGTTAATATAACTAAAGTCAAACAGAAAATATCGATACGCTGATTTTATACAATTCCCTCAACTTGCGAATATTATCGTTAATATAACTAAGGTCAAACAGAAAATTATGGAAACTCCACTTTGATTATAGTTAATCATGGCGCGATGTCTATTGAACGACTGCATTTGGGTCGAGTAGAAGCATTGGTGAAACACTATTCAAGAGAGAATTTGTCTCATTAGTTACATGAGGTTGATATCATGGGGTCGACTTAAGCTAACTAAATGTCAAAGTCACTAACTATAGTAGTACGCTTAATAATAATTGTTATTATTGAATCAAGGATTTTATATTCATACTAACAATATTGAATGTGGACGTTGTTGAAATTTTGACCAAAACCAAATTTCATAATTCCTAATGTGTTATAGTTTTGACGAAAAGAACTGGTGTAAATAATCAACACTATTAGGTATTACTGATGTAAATAATCATAATTCCTAATGATTATTGGCAATATCCATAGCTTATTATCTAATTTAATTTATTTATGTTATTTATGTGTTTGGATCTCATGTAATTCATGTTGTTACGATCCGCCCTTTCGACCCTCGAAAATAGACATAAATACGCTCATTGTATAACATGTCGAACGATCGAGTGCCTGAAAGACAGATTGTTGAGGGGAAAGAAAGTAGGTAAAAGAAAGAAGAAACTAAACAAAACAGAATCTCACAGCAGACAGAATAACATATAATATAAATAGTTCTTTACACAAATCAAAACTGTAATATACATATCTCACATCAGAGTACACAAATCAATAATTACCAGCATGGACAGTTATAACAACCTGCTCTCACAATTTGCTGGTAATTTCAACAAACACTACAGCGGAATAAACAAGTACGAGAATACGTCTCGGTCTCCAGCTCGTCTTCTGAGCTCCATAGCATCCTAACTTGAACCTGTAATACTCGGTCTGACCCGAGCATTATAATAAAATAACACCTGAGTCAGTTTGGAAAACCAACATGAGAAAACACACTCAATTTGAATTATTAAAATTTTCAAAATCCTTTGAAAATCAAAGGTATCTCGTAAGACCACGCCACACATAAACACGATGGGTTTTTACCTTATGATAACCAAAACATTTCATATCAAATCCTCTAATATTATAATAGTGTCTAAATACAAATACTTATTCAAATAGCTGAAATTGTTGCATTAATTAAATTCCATCATACTAGGCTCTACAATCAAAACCGTAAAGGCACATATTGGAGAATGGATTACATACGAATGACTAGACACTGGGTACCACCTGTCATAGTATACGTCTAGAAACAGCATACCGAGGACCACGCCGGGATCCCCTGCAACACAAAACCGGACTATCCCCAACCTAGATAGACCGAATATGCTATCACCCTGGGTGTTCCCACCCTCTCTCGAGCTCCTTTCATATACCATAGTAATAAATAATATTCGAGGTTATCTAGAAAGGTGATAAACATACCCTAATTGGGTGCGACCTACTTAGCCTTGCTGCATCTCCCTTGATTTTCAGTCATTCCCGGTTGATGAGGCTAGAGGCTACTATTACCTTTTAAGGAATTTTCACTTAGAATGCTCATTGTCCTCCAATGACAATGTACCGATAGCATTCATCCATACAAGTTCGTTCTGGGTCCGAACGGAATCGAAGGTACTATTCCTACTACATCCATTTTGGAATAATTCTCAGGATTAGTAGCGATTAGCCATTGCACTTCACTGCTCCATCTTCGACTCCATGCTCTTGTTTTCTTTTCGAAAATGTACTTGTTGGATCGAAGTGGTTTTCAAATAACTTATCTGATCCCGGTCTCTTCGAAACAACGTTCGATATTTTCCGGTAAACTCAACCTCGGTTCTTCATGAAATAAACAGACGAAATAAGATCGGATATCACCTCCTAACCACTAGTGAACGGATTTCCTTATAAACGTCCTAGAAGAACGAAACGAGTTTATACATATAGTATAGCATCTCGAACGGCAACTGTACCATATAATTCCCGTATTCCTCATAGATATTCCCAAAGTTATAATTTTGGGTCTAGATTTGATAGTCGGTTATTTAACTATCAAATAAACAATCATTCAACCAAATATTCCATTTTCCACTCAAAAACCCCAAATCTCTTTTTAATTTAATTTTAATAAATTAAATCTCTTTATCCAAAATATGTGTACTTATCTTATCAAATTCAATAAATTCACAAACTATCCTTCAAAAATATTTGAAACCCTTTTTGAAAATAATGTGGAAAGTACCACTTCGGTATCAACCTTGGATTCACAGCTCAATGGTTACATCTCTATCCTAGAGAAATCCAAGACTTAACTACAGGCACTCACTGCCTCTGATTTCGCCATGCGGGTATACCATTACTTCCCAAAAACTTTATTTAATAATTATCTCAAAATAATGCTTATAGGTTTCTAAAATAAATTTCCAAGTTTAATCTAGGCAAATACACTTAAATAAAAGTTATTATACAAAGCCATATTAATATTTAGTAATTTATCTTTTAAAACAACAATGCTGACTAATTCTTAAATAATAAATAATAAATCTTTAACAATCATTATAAGGTAACTAATTAATAACAAAATATGCTTTAAACAATTTAAAATAATCAAATAACTAGTTTTCCAGAATATTTTTAACACTTTTAAAGTTACCTAGTTAATAATTAAAAAAATCCTCTTTTTAAAACAAGCCCAATTTCTCAATTCTAATTTCATTTCGTAAATTTGGAAATCTTACTTGAGCTCAGTATAACCAATTTTATACTTATTTCCAAATTCACTTATATCCTTCCAATCTATTAAAAATCTCGATTTTTAAACCCTTTTATTTAAACAAGTACCACTTACGCATTTATCATTTAAAATCCTTTTATATACCTTATCCCAAAATCTTTATTTACAATATCCCGAATTTGTTAAGTACAAATTTCAAAAAAAACCATTATTTTATAAATCAGTTAACCCAAATTCCTATATAAATATTTTACTTCAAAAATCCCTTTAAAATTCTTTTCAATTCAAACCATATATTGGTGGTAGTTAAATATACCAAAATCTAGGCCCAAAACTGCCATAGTATCCAATCAATTCAAATCACACAATAATATATCACAGATTATTCAAACAAAACATATATCACTATATATGAATTTAAATTCAACATTTTTTAGGAATCTAGTTGGATCCCTCCAACCAGTTTCCCTGCATCCACATATGATGTAACATAAAAATACCAATTCTGCTTCGAGGCGGAATATCGCGGTATATAGGGTCATCTGCTATTATGCGGTGCGCATAGGGTCTCATCCGCTATATATATGCGGGAATATCAATCACTCCAATATATATACTACTATATATAATATCACATTCAACCGATAATAATTTATCAATTCAACCAATCAATCAATTATTAATTTTAACTATTTAAAATTAATTGCAGTAATCCAAATTTGAGTGAGATTAACTCACCTTGATTTTTAATTTCGTCAAACATTCAAATTTTAAATTAAATCGAACACGTTCGATTTAACCTAAAATTTTAACTCGCTCCAAACGTCTCTAGATATGTTCCAGAGCATATTTCTCGTCGCCACCATTCCATCACCGCTTGTTTCGTCCAATTCCGACCTCTTATGACAAAGATATGGATTTTTAAAGTTTTGAATATAAATTATATAAATAAATTTCAATTTTCTTTTTTTTAAATAATAACCTAATAGATCAGGTCGCACATTTTGATCTGGAAAATCACAGCCGTGAGTTCCTTTTTCCCCATCGCATCTATAGGTTATTGACGCACAAGAAACCCACGTCGCCGCCGATTCACAACGATTGCCGCGCCACTTCCCTCACCGATAACACGATCAGGAACCTCCACCTTGTAGCCCTAGCCACCACGCAATCGCCCAGACCCACGTCAAACTCGGTCACACATATGCACGCAGAAGTCTCCATGAACGGCCAGCGAATGCGACAAAAATCCAGCTCCAAACGACAACTATAGCTCAGATCCACCGTTGGATCTGTAGTACTCGACAAGCTCCACGACTTTTTAGTTGAAAGATTTTCGTAAAAGTGGACGGATTTGAAGATATTGAGGGGAAAAGAATTGGTTATTCTCGGCCATTAAATAGGAACTGGCGGCGGCAAGAATATTAGGCTAGGGTTTGATGGTGTACGCGTATATATACGTACATATATAATATTTTAATATTATTTTCCAAATCACATGCTTATCCGAACGAACTCCAATAGAGATATACCGCCTGGCGTTTATAATGTTTTACCCCTATTTCGAACACAATGGAACATGTTTCGGGGCCTAATTTGATCGTATGTGGAAGATAGCTTTTCCAATCGAATTAAAATATTAAATTTTCGATATTTATTTCAACGCGTTTCTATTCCGTACGACCAAACGGTAACTCCAAATGTTACAAAATTTGAAATTCGATAATAATACACTATTACGGATCCAATGGAACTAGTTTCGTCGAATTCCGAGACTGTGCTCCGGAAGGCTATTTTAACGCGTCGATTAAATCGAGCGATTTTCAAAATCGACGGAAGTGCTTGAAATTTCCATTTTAAAAACTTACCAACTCAATTATAATTCAAATAGAATTTATATTCATATAAGAAATCATTTCGATTCATATTAAGTCAAAATTTCAATTATTCACACTACTACCATATATTAAATTCCACTATTAAATTAATGTAAAAATCCAAATTTTAACTTATCGACTTTTAATCCCATTCAAAAGTCCACTATCATAACTCTAATTCAAATAGAATTTTAAATCAACCTAGAAATCATTTCTATTCACATTTAGCTCCAAATTCTCATATTTACCCAATTTCAAATATTAAATTACTATTTATTGAATCCATTAATCGCTATATTTGAAATTATAAACCATTTTACTAATTCAACCAAAACCTCCATATTCAAAATCACTTAATATTTCTAATTCAATCTTTAAAAAATGAATTAAACGTTCAAAATCAAACGACCAAAATTCCGGGTCGTTACACATGTGTTGTTTTATAGTTCATATTGCAACAAACTGTTCAAACCCCTTTACATCTACCTCCATTGAAAGCATGTTAACTAAGTTGATTTAAGGAAAATTTTATTCATGCACCAAAAATTGTCAAACATACACCACAATTTTGCTAAAAAATATATGACTAAGTTACCCTTCTTATTAATTGTATTTTTATTCTTTTTCTTATAACCCATCAAATTAAAATATTAAAATTAATGATTTTTGATCAAATCCATACAGTTTTGATGAAGTTAATGAAATATAAAATATTATTTTGACAACATTCACAGCTAACTGCTTTAATTTAAAAGTATTTAATTTTGTTTTTCAGAAATTAAAGTTGTTTTGGATGAAACTAAGAATTTAAAAAAAAACTTAAAGTTTTTGCAATATTAATATCAAAAATTAAAGTTCATTTTATTGAAATTTAACTAAATTTAGTGCTAGGGATTTCTAATTTTATGTAAATGAGTTTTTTGTTTTAAAGAGGCAAGATGATGAAGATGAAAACAAGGACAATTTTATAAAAGTGAAGATGAATGTAAAGTAATTTTTGGTATATAGTAGTTTATTGTAATTTATGGTGTATGTTAAATTTTTTGGTGTACCAATAGAATTAGCCTTGATTTAATTCAGATCTATTTGTGCTCTTCATCTCGTCTCAAAATATTTTCATTATCATTGATGATATGATTTTGTCCCCTTTTTTCCATTTCTAATTTGTTGACTTCTTTCGTTTTGTTTGGATTTGTATATTTATATCACAAATTTATATATGTCTAACTTGTTCGATTCCTTTTTCAATGCATTGAAAGTTTGTAAATAAATAAAACTAATTTTGGTTAAGGTTTATATTATAATTTTATAATATTTATATACGTAAATCTAAATAGATTAATGATGTTAATTAATTAATTTTTACCTTGAAAATTTATTATTTATGTTAAAAGGTTCATATTTTGAGTATGAATGTTTTTATAATTATTTAAAAATAAAATTATTCCCTTGTGATCCAAAATTTATAAATGGACTTTTGTATAAACTCTTAATTCTTCATTTCTTTTCAACTTTAAAGTTTTGTGTGTTCCTTTTCTAAAATAAAAGCTTAATTTAAACTTTAAATTCTAATATACACACGCATATATATATATATATATATTCAATTGTCAAATGTTTTTGTATGAATAATTGTTTCAAGTCTAAAACATTACCTGTAATACCACACATGAGCGCTATGACAGGCGCTTCGTGCGTGATCATGGCACATGCTTCATGCATGAATTATTTTTCTATAAACTGTATATGTTTAATATATTTGAGGGAAAATGATTTGCATGAATATTTAGTTATATGTTTTGCATTGAAATCATGTGTAGTTAGTTTAAATTTTTATTTCTGATTTGCAATATCTAATTTTTAATTAGTTTTAATTTTTATCTGTATTATTAATTAATAAAGAATGATTTTGAAATGGAATTTTAAATAGTGATATTACGATTTATTAATATTTGTTTTAAGGTGGTTTGAATTTGTAAAGAAGGTGTAACTGTTAGATCTTATTTTTAGAGATATTAGAAGGGCAATTTTCGTAGTTCACGCTAATACTGAAAAAGTGTGAAACCAAACATATTACAACTATATATATACATACACATGCGCACACGCACACACATATACATATACATATATATATATAGCAACATACATGTATTACTCTATTTTGAAATTACAAGATGGATCTTTTGTAATAAATGTCATATTTAATTTCAAGCATTTCTTATTTAAAACTAAACATATTATTGATAACGAGTGTTACGGCACGCGCTTCGCGCATGACAATAGCACACCATTTGCTGGTAAGTTAATTGTTTTTACAAATTATATATGTTTAACATATTCAAGAGAAATGATTTTCATAAATGTTTAGCTATGTTTCTACGTTAGAATCATATGTAGTCAGCTTGGGTTTTTATTTCTAAGTTGCATCGTTTAATTTTTTTTGTTAGTTTGAATTTTTATTTCTGTTATCAAGTACTAAAGAGTGAAAATGTATAGAAAGTTTATTTGTTAAATCATATTTTTAAGTGATATTAAGTTTGGTAATATATGTAAAAGGGCATTATGAATTTGCAAAAAGATATATTTGCTAGATGTTATTTTAAAGTGATATTAACATTTGTTAATATCTATAGAGAGGCATTTTTGAAAGTTGACGTTGATACCAGAAAAGGGCTACACCAAAGCTATTATATTTAAATTCTAATGGCACGCGATACGTGCGTGCATTTAAATAGGACAAACAACATATGTTTCAGAAATGCAAGAATATATATGTAATAGAAGAATACATGATTTGCAAATGCAAATTGACTTACAAATGGCATGAATGAAAGCGAGGTTTTAAATAAAAATAATAAATAAAATGAAGATTTATTTCATTGTTGATGACTGTTATTATATAAGGTTGTATTATTTGAAAAAAAAGAATTAAAAATAAAAAATGTTTAAACTATGTGTCAAACATCATAAAAAGAAATAACTAATGAAAAAAGATATCAAATTTGTCCTTTTGAAAATATTAGCACATCCTTGTACACAACATTTCTAGTGTAGGTTCCGAATTGCCCTTGAATTTCGCCGTTTTTTACTAATACTTTGTTGTTTTTCATTGAAACTCCTCTTGATAATGCAATATAAAGTTGACCGTGGCTGAATACATCTTGAGATAGGTAAATTCCAACATTTGGAATTGTTTGCCCATGAGCTTCTTTAATAGTTAAAGCAAAACTTAGTTTTATAGGAAACTGTTTAGGTAATAAAGTAAATGGTAAACGGGTATCTTCAGAGGGCTTCATAGGTATTCTTTATAAGAAAACCCGAGTTCCAGCAAAGTGATCGATGGCAATCCCTGCATTTATGATGTTT
The DNA here is from genome assembly GCA_030737815.1 of Allium fistulosum. Taxonomy (NCBI): domain Eukaryota; kingdom Viridiplantae; phylum Streptophyta; class Magnoliopsida; order Asparagales; family Amaryllidaceae; genus Allium; species Allium fistulosum. The sequence goes on along the minus strand of CM060901.1, from coordinate 532,979,285 downwards.
CTGTGAAGTTCACGATATATAAGTCGCGTACAATCGCGTAGCCCATTTTTGGATCGAGGTTCCTTAGTAGCATAATTGGTGCAGCTTTCTTCAAGACCAATTTATGTAGGGATAAACTACTCAGATTTATTGAATTTAAATATTCAAGCTGGTACAGATTTCTTATATCATCTTCCACAGAATCGTAAGAGCAGTAGACATGGTGATCACAAAAAAAAGATTAATAACTTGATCGTTTAATATATCCACATTAATTTTCATTGAGTGGGGTTATCAAAGCCCTTGTAATCGTATATTTATTATTGAGTGCATTCACGTATAAGTTAGGAAAAGTTGAATTTATTATAGTGGTTATTGATTTTTCATCTTTCCATGGTATAACCATTTCTTCTGGGATTCTTATCAAATTTTCACATATATGTGGCTCATTTCCATCACCAACTCGTAGTAGCAAATCCACATAGAATGGATTTCTTTTGCCCTCGTATTTTGAGTGAGATGGACCACTTCTACATGTTTCCATAATAACGATTTGACTATGCATGCATTAATTGTTTCTAATATTGTACCATTTTGTACAAATAGTAAAACTTGTCTAAAATCCCCTCCGATGATTATAAATTACCTCCAAATGGCATGTCATTTCCCAGTATGTCTTTTAAAGTTCTATCCAGTGCTTCAAAAGAATATCTATGGGTCATTGTTGCTTCATCCCAAATAAGAACAAACGCTAACCTCATAAGTTCGGCCACTTCAGACTGTTTAGATATCGTACACATTGATGTTGATGTTGGAATGATTGAGATTTCAAGTCGGGAATGTGCAGTTCGACCACCTGGTAAAATTGTTACGGCTATCACCGATGTAGCCCTTGCAAGTGCTATTAAACCATCTTGTCTAATTTTTGCAAGTATTGATAAATAAAGAAAGGCCTTTCCCGTCCTACCAGAATTGTCTATAAAATAGATTTTGCTCTCCATATTGTAAACCGCATTAATAATTATAGTATATGCATATTTTTGACATTCATTAAATTTTCGTTAAATGTAAAGTCCTCTTTAGGCATTACAATATAATATTGTTCTCATTGATGATTATTTTGATATGGTAGTTAATAATGAAAATTATATTTATAAAGGTCCAACCACACCCAAATGGGTATGGTTTCCAAAGACCTAACCCCCCGGACCCTAACATGGTAAGTGGGTACCAAAAAATGTTTTTTATTTATTGTAGGTACTCAGAGAAACAAAAGGAAAGATTTTGGAATTTGCAAATATGATTCCCTCGTTCTTTTTTGATAATGACAAAGGGGGAGAGATAAGGAAAGCACATATTCAGGGGGAGATTTATAAAAATTTACATATAAGTACATTGTATAGTTGTCATCGTCAAAAAAGGGGAGATTGTTAGGAAATCAAATCTATGGTTTTAATGACAACAACTATACAATAAAAATCAAATGTACATATATATGTATATATACATGAACTTGCTAGAACAACATCACTAGAAAGACAAGAATGAGGCTCAAAGAACGATACAAGAGATTACAAGTCGACATGATCAATGGAGCAATGACACAGATGCACAAATTCAACATGCACAGGTTTCAGACGTCTGGGGGCACTAGCCAAACGTCTGAAGAAATCCTCTGGAATTTAAAACAGAAAGGATCAGACGTTTGGTTAATGTACTCAAACGTCTGAAAGGCTACTACACAAAAATATATATATATATATATATATCTAGACGTCTGAAATAATTACCAGACGTCTGGTGCTGAACTCGGATTTGAAAATTCAAATTACAACTGCCACATTTGAAAAGACATCTTCGCTTCTCTTCGCTGCAACTCTTCATCGTCATCAGAAGCAACTGTAGAGCACTTGTTAATGGATGCAACTACTCAAGGAATCTCTCTACAACTATATATATCATCAAGAATCAAAGAGAATATTAACCTTACTTACTTATGCTCTCTGATTATACACTCTATCATATACTCTTGATCTCTAGCAATCTATACTTGTATTATACTCTTCCAAATATACAGTTCCTCATAGACAATACTCTCTAGATATACATTGAAAGCATATGTACTATATAGTCCAAATTCGTGTAATAGAGAACACACAGTTGACAAAGAAACTATGCTATTGTAAACCTGTTCCTCCGGGTGAAGTGAGGGTTATTTGGTGAAAGGAAATTCCGAAGAGGAGCTTCGGGACTGGACGTAGGACGGGAGGTCCAAACCAGTATAAAATCCTGGTGTGCTTATTCTATATTTACTTAGATTATTATTGGTTTAGTTGCATTATATATTTAGCCACATATACTTGCATATACACTACACGATCCACCCCGTAGAACTTTCAATTGGTATCGGAGCATGGGATTCTAGAGATCGTAACAACATCCTAGAATAAATGGCTATAAAGAGATCTACTCAAGGCAATAGGAAGAGGAAGATCAATAAATAAGAATCAAAGGAGAAAACAAACAAATGCTTCATGGCTAAACTCAGATCACAATCGGTATGCTTAGATTCTTTATATAAAGATCTTCTGTTAGCACATGATGAATTATTAAAAGATTGTAAAACCTTGAATAAAGTTAATAGAATTGCTTTAGATAATTTAAAAGATTGTGAGCAAGAAATTTCAAGTTTAAAAGAGAAAAATAATTTTTTGATAAAACAAACTAAATGTTTTGAAAATACCGTAGAAGAACTTGTCTAGATTTCCTACAAAAAAAAAGCAGTTAGAAGATAAAAACAATGATCTTTAAAGGAAATCAATGTTTTGCAAAATAAAAATACCATGATAAAGAAAAGGAAATATTTTCAAAAGAAATTACGGATTTGAAAAGACAAAATGATTTATTACAATCATCTTTAAATAATTCCGAATCTCAAAATTTTCTTCTCGAAAATGAGAACTGTACGATAAAAAGGGAAAATTATGAATTAAACAAGCAAATTGATATTTTGAAAAACAGTAATATTTCTTTTGAAAATAATAATTTTGACTTCAAAGCTAAATTTGATAAACTTAACACTGAAGTCACAAAATTTAAAAAAGGTCAAAACGATTTAAACATGATTTTATCTAGTTCTAGACCTTTACATGACAAAAGTGGTTTAGGATATAATAAAACTGATCATAGAAATAGCACTAGATACACTTTCATGTATAGAAAAAATGTTAGTGCTAGTATTAAATTTCGAGTAAAGTCTAGATCAAATTTTTATAGAAATTCAAATACTGCTATGGCCAATAATGTTTATAATTTCTCTAGAAGTACAAAACCATTGAACGGAAATATGAATAAAAATTATCTGAGTATTTGGGTTCCTGTTAATTGGAAAAATAGAGAAAAATACATTGATGATTATTTTGATATGGTAGTTAATAATGAAAATTATATTTATAAAGGTCCAACCACACCCAAATGGGTATGGTTTCCAAAGACCTAACCCTCCAGACCCTAACATGGTAAGTGGATACCAAAAAATGTTTTTATTTATTGCAGGTACTCGGAGAAATAAAAGGAAAGATTTTGGAATTTGCAAATATGATTCCCTCATTCTTTTTTGATAATGACAAAGGGGGAGAGATAATGGAAAGCACATATTCAGGGGGAGATTTATAAAAATTACATATAAGTACATTGTATAGTTGTCATCATCAAAAAGGGGGAGATTGTTAGGAAATCAAATCCATGGTTTTAATGACAACAACTATACAATGAAAATCAAATGTACATATATATGTATATATACAGGAACTTGCTAGAACAACATCACTAGAAAGACAAGAATGAGGCTCAAAGAACGATACAAGAGATTACAAGTCGACAAGATCAATAGAGCAATGACACAGATGCATAAATTTAACATGCACAGGTTTCAGACGTTTGGGGGCACTAGCCAAACATCTGAAGAAATCCTCTGGAATTTAAAACAGAAAGGATTAGACGTCTGGCTAATGTACTTACACGTCTGAAAGGCTACTACACAAAGAAATAAATATATATATCCAGACGTCTGAAATAATTACCAGACGTATGGTGCTGAACTCGGATTTGAAAATTCAAATTACAACTGCCACATTTGAAAAGACATCTTCGCTTCTCTTCGCTGCAACTCTTCATCATCATCAGAAGCAACTGTAGAGCACTTATTAATGGATGCAACTACTCAAGGAATCTCTATACAACTATATATATCATCAAGAATCAAAGAGAATATTAACCTTACTTACTTATGCTCTCTGATTATACACTCTATCATATACTCTTGATCTCTAGCAATCTATACTTGTATTCTACTCTTCCAAATATACAGTTTCTCATAGACAATACTCTCTAGATATATATTGGAAGCATTTGTACTATATAGTCAAAATCCGTGTAATAGAGAACACACAGTTGACAAAGAAACTCTGCTATTGTCAACCTGTTCCTCCGGGTGAAGTGAGGGTTATTTGGTGAAAGGAAATTCCAAAGAGGAGCTTTGGGACTGGACGTAGGACGGGAGGTCCGAACCAGTATAAAATCCTAGTGTGCTTATTCTATATTTACTTAGATTAGTATTGGTTTAGTTGCATTATATATTTAGCCACATATACTTGCATATACACTACATGATCCACCCCGTAGAACTTTCAAGGGAATTATCATCTATATCATTCATGATAGTTGGAAGATCAAAATCAGATATTAGTTTATAATTAGTCTCCACTTCAAAGAATCATTTGATTCTATTGGAAAGAGAAGGGGCTGCTGTCGAAAAAACGACGGCTGAAGCGGTAGAAAGTAGGCACAATTGTATCATTATGTATGTAGTAGGGCCTGGGCCATGTTATAAAAACTTAGAAGCATATACAAAAATGTTATGGAAAACCGAAGAGGAGTTTGTGGTTTAATCAAGAGAAACAAGTTTTTTTGTGGTAAGGTTTAAGAATTCGGGAGATTATGATAAATTATTAATGAGGATCCTTGGTTCTTCAACAAAAACCTTATCATTATGAAAATACTTGATCCAAAAATGAAGGCAAACAAAGACCTACTACTACCTTGTCAATTTAGGTTAAACTCCTTGGTTTGAGTCTTAGACTTAGAGCCCAAACACAATCAATGCTCCTACAAACATAATTGGAACCCTAATCAGACCGGGGGAGGCCATTTTGATTAAAAGTAGGATAAAGTTTTAGTAAATTTAAATGTTGATGTGGATTTCCTAAAATAAGTTGAAGTAATCGCAAAAGACGGTGAGCTGTATATTCAACTAATAGAGTATGAGAATCTCCTATTGAGATGTGATAATTGTATTTGTTTTAGACATGTTAAAAGTCAATTTCCAATTACTTCGACATAGGTCCCTAAAGTTAACATGTTTCAAAAGGAAGCCAATAACACTTGCAATGGGGTTATGGAAGTCAGTGAATCGGTCCAAAGTGAGAAAGGTAGTAAGAGCGAAGTATCAAAAGAAGGAGCTAATGAACCATTGTCAAGTGAAGATGCAGCTCAAGTGAGAGACAAAAGACAAGAAAAAGAGTGGAAGTGTGTGTCCATGGTAAAAGAAAATAGGAAAGGTATGTTTGGGATTGAAGAAGCAATGAAAGAGCTCTTGGTAGCTAGAACGACAATACAGAAAAGTTTAAAGGAAGAGGAAAAGTAAATTTGGAAGACCGAAAATAAGGGAAAATGTGTGGATAACTATTAAATTCATAAAAATGTAGCATACCAAATTAACTAGTATAACCACACAACGGTGGGGAAACCGACCATTGTGGTATTTGATATCAAAGAAAAATATTTTTGTTTAATTTTTTTCTTTATTATTAATCTGATAAAATATTAACTGCATTTAAAAAAAATTGAAACTGTGTAAACTCAATTATATCAATGATTGAAAATGTAGGTCAACTTGATACGAATGATGTACTATTAATGTATTGATATGAACTACCCACAGACACACGGACATATATGTATCAAGGAGGTTTAATATACACTTAATTTTCCTGTTTTTTTATTAATTCCAATTTATTTGTTTTTCAATTCGTTTATTTATTAGTTTAAACTAAATTTGAACTACTGTGAGCTTGCAGGCACCACAAATATTAGTAATCATATTATATGGTAATGCGACAATTTAATTTAATGGAACATTTCAAATAATATTGTGAATTTGAATAATAACACGCATTAGACAACTCCTAAAAGAACTTCAATAAGCTACTGGAAAGGAACTCCAATAAGTTACAGTTCCATAGCTTGCAATACACAACAGCAAACAATAATTTATTCAACTACTTCATGCATTAGAGAAAGAAAAAACCCTTTTCAATCTATTATTGTTTTTATAAAACATGAATTCACATACCATATAAAAGGCTGATTTTCGTAGCAACGAGGATCAACATGATCCCAACAACTAAAACTGCCCCAAAAATTTGATATGCTCGGTTGTAATTATACACTGTGCAACAAGGAACTGCCCTGCCACAAGAGATGAAGCTGGAAGAATAAACATGCTAAGACTAAGGAAACTGCAGCACGTAGAATTGAATTGATCATGGAAGCACCCAGTGGTTGATATGCAGGGATGTATCATTGAGGCATTAGCAGCTTGGAGGTTACAACAAGTGATGGTCAAAGAAGAATATAGTAGCAAGCTCGTGGTTACTGTATTGTTGAGGAACTGTGTTGCACTAGTCGGGGAATCAGGCTCAAATTGCAGTTGAAGCCAAATAAAGGATTTATATTTGAAGTGCATGATACGTGCTTACAAGAACATACTGCTGCAGCATATAGTTTAAGCTCAAATGTTTAAAAACTAGGTTACCTTGCATAGGATGTTCTAATAAATATGGAGATATTAAAATGATCGTAGGCAAAACAAATTCACTAAACTTTTCTAGCTATCATCAGCATCACTGCCATTAGCACTGGTATCAATGTAAAAATCTGCATTAACTCCATCCACTATCCTGCCTCTGTAAAAGATGAAAAAACAAAAATATTTAAAAAATAATAATTCAAAATTTAGAAATTTCTTATATGAAATATTAAAGGCATGAAACCGGGATCAAACAAACCTTTCTAAAACAAATTTTCCCTCTTAGTAACATTTCGGTCATTAAGTAAATATCAACACAGAAGTGGAACATGTTTACGTTTTCTTTTGAATAGAACAGTAACATATTTCTTCTACTAGTTCAAGGAAAAAATACATTTGTTGTAATTTTTCATTAATTTCAACTAAACAAAGAAATAATAATATGCTAAATTGCATCGTTAGAAAAAAAGGATAAAAAATACGGATACGATATGGAGATCTAAATTAGGCACCGATAAGAGTAAATGACAAAAAAGATCTCAATTATACATACCCAAGCTTTTCAACATCTAAGAAGACCGATGATGCAAGAATGAAATGGTGTCTATATGAATGAAATAGTGCCTGATGTAAAAGGGAAATAAGATAGCAAAAAATCAATATTAGACTAAAAAGTGTCATGACTAAGTTACAACCAACCTAGTGTAATTCTAGGTTCAGCATACCACAAGCGAAACAAAAACTTGAATTCAGCAAAATAAAAAATCCACTTAACTTTGGTGCACAAGCAATCTGCTTTATACTAAAACACCAAAATACACGCAAGAATCCTCTACTGTAAAAATACTCAAATAACACCCACCTAAATCCTACAGCTTTAATAACAGGTCAATATATAGTCATATATTGGGTCGGAGTTAATATGCCGAGGGAAAAATAATACATGGTCAAGGCAACCAAAGTAGCAAAAGTGATACATCAATTTTGCAAAAGTATTTGATTACTTTTTTGCACAGGCCGGATTCATACTATATGTACAAAACTAATCAAATACTTCACATTTTCTAATCATACGACACGGAGAAAATTTATTTTTAATCGTTGGTCTGAAAATTTGTTTTTTACATGAAGAAGAAAATAAGAAAAATAAATGTGAATAAAAGAAAATGAATACATAAAATTAATACTAATAAAGAAACATATTTTCTCAAAAATAAATTCATTTTTCAAAGGAAAAATAAACGTGAATAAAAGAAAATGAATACATGAAGTTAATACTAATAAAGAAACATATTTTCTCAAAAATAAATTCATTTTTTAAAGAAAAGATCAAATATTGGAAAAAATATATCAAATATTTACAACTATACTTAAGAACAAGACAACTGCCATCTTGATTCCATTTTAGACCAATAACTTGGACAATGGACTGTTTGTATAGCAAGCTTCTGATGCTCTCCATGTACATAGACATGTGATAGCCCGATGTTATGAGAAAAAGAAATGTTGAAGGCAATGTGCTCTCAAGCAACTTGGAATATCTTGCTTCTAGAGATGTAAATATAATGGGAAGTAGAAACAGCCATGCCCCCATATACTTTCGATACACCTTAAACAGAAAAGGATATTAAGATTCCATAAAGAAGTTCAAAAATGCCAGTAAACCACGCACTAGCTGAAGTATCAATTAAGAGCGGCAGGCATTGGAGCCATGCTCAATGAACTTAGCAACGCTGTCCTTTTCGAAAGATCGAACGATGACGAATTCATGCAGGTGGGAAGTTGGTTGTGAATGTAATATTGCTCATGTCGTTGTAATGCCAAACGCTACTGTTGATTAATTGGATAGTTTTCTAGCCGATTTGACTAAGAAAAGATCGAGCTGGTTCCCTGATGGTGAAGCTCCTTGCCTTGCTGTTGATCTTGGAGAAAAAAAGAAGAATGTATTTCTTATCTTTTCCAGTAACCATTGACATACCCTTCCTTTAAACACTAGCTATTTGTTGTTGGAACGATAGAAAGAAGAGCTAAAAGGTAAAGTGAAGTTGAGTCTTGTAAGTATCTGTCAACAGGAACACAACTCAGAACAACACATTGATGAGTATTTTTAGCATATGGCTATACCTATTGCAAGAAATAGGTACTTAATTTTCGGACATACTTCGTGAATTATTTGCAGCATGAAAAAGCATACTTCAAACTGCATGTAAAAAATATGACTGGTAATGAAGTTTAAGAACCTTAAGCTGATAATATAATGTCTCAGTCTATCCGACAACTTCTTGTCATCTATCTTTCTCCATCAATTATTATCCATTTCTTTAAAGTCTTACTTTAACAGTTTAACAAACCAATACACAGTCAATCATTTCATCATAGGTCCGATATATGATAAAATCATCATCCATATTTCATACATATTTGAATGATTAAAGTTTTGTTTGGCTGTAACAAGTTCCAAGTGCTCGATATTTTTGTAACATAACATGCAAGCTTAGTTTAGGCTAATGGCTAAACAAGTTAGGTGCCATACATCAGTCAATCTTCATGTATCTCAAAGGTTAACCAAATATATTTCTACAGATCATGGATTTTTAATAACACTCGGCCATTTGCAACATTTTGGCATTAACACATACTTCTTAATATTTGGTTAAACCAATCCATTTTTGTTTTTTCACCCTGTTAATATTTCAAAAATGAAATTTGCATAACAACCAGAAAAGAAAAAGGAAAAAAAGAATACAAAATCTAGGTTAATGATACCGGTCATACTCATATCTAATACTCCTAAATTTGTATACCATCACATGATTAGATTGTTGCCAATCAAAATCTAGATTTTCACTACCCTCGTTTGTACCTAAAATAAACCGTTAATACTCAAAAATAAAACAAATGCAAAATTAGGAACGATGAAACTGTAACTCAAAATTCAAGCAAATCTCAAAAGTACCTGAAAAAGGCTTTCTTTTAACATGAGCAAGTTGATTACACTATATAGATTTAAACTTTTCTCAAAATTTAATACCCGGTGGATCGATAGTGGCAGGCAAAGGCATGGGCGAGGTGCGACGAAGGATTAGGAAGATGCAGCGGACAACTGACAGCGGTCGAGATGCGGCAAACAATGGTGGTTTCGATGTCCGAAACGGGGATAGTGGTCGAGATACTATAATTTAGGGTTTTTTCATTTTTGATTTCTTAAAACTGATTGATGGGTCATTCGTTTGTTTTGGGACAAAGGGAGCGACGATGGCGGTGAGAAGAAAGAACCGAGATTTGACATAAAAATGGAAAGAAATGGTGCGCGGAACAGCGGAGAGAAAGGGGGAGTGTATTTTTGGCTTCAGAGAAATTGATTTTGGCTAGTGACAGTAAACAAACCTCCCTAACGGTCGGTTTGACAAGTCAGAGAAAAGCATGGAAACTCAATGACCAGCATATGCCTTATACCAGAACAACACCAATGAATCAAACACAAAGAATGTAACTGGCAAGGACAGTAAATACAAAGGGAAAATCACAATTCCACAAGTTGAATCAAAAAATATTTGATGTCCCACAAATCTAGAGTCCAAATTATACAATAATGAATTAGCGACAGAAACAGTTTCTGTCGGTACAGTTAATTTACAGTAAAGGAGTGCAACTAATGTTGGTATAAAAAGCGAAACTAAAGCAAATCAAGTGACTGCAACTACATCTTCAAAATTGATGGAAGTGTTCTCAGACAAACCAGAGGAGGGGAAAAGAATGTACAGCCTCAAGCTACCTAGATATGGTCAAACCTAATGGATTCTACAATGGTAGATGGAGGAACCACTAAATTATCTTAAGATTGCACAACTCCTCCAGCTGCTCTGAAAAGAATTGAGTCTAGCTTAAGGTTGTAGCTAAATATTGTCGATAGTCAAATCGAATCATGTTCTAATGTCAATACTAATATTTTTGAACCTTTTCCCAATGCATCAAATATGAATAATCACAATCTCACAATAATAAATTACATGCAGGTTCCACAGATTCAATATCCTAAGGAAATTTTGGCAAATGAGGCAGCTTATCCTATGAGCAAGTATGACCAAAATACCAACCAGAGGAACAACACTTCGAGTCACCTAAAATTAGATTGTCTTAAGAGCCTCGCGACTAAGCCAGAAAAGCCAAACCTGAGTAAGAAAGAGCTACTTATAAAGAGAAACCATGAATGGGATGAGAAAGCAAAACAGAATGCTGAGGAGACCAAAGGACCTTCGAATGAGGGTCATGAACTTCAAAGCCGCGACAAGTCCAAATAGATGAATATTATGTGTTGGAATGTTAGGGGTTTGCATAAATCAGTAGAGTATTAGATGTTAAAAAAATGTATAAATATAAAGTGGACTATTTGGGATTAGTGCAAAATAAACTCAAAGTAGTGATATAAGGAGATTTAAGCTACATTTTGAAATGGAAAATTGTCAACAATGTGGATTGCTTCTACAAATGTAGAATTTTGGTGATGATTGATAAAGAAATTTGGGATTATCGAATGTTCAACATGAGCGAGCATCATCTATCCTTATGTTTGAAAAATATTAGAGGCAGGTTGGGATGATTATTTTTATCCATGCTCAAAACTTTGAGTATCTAAGGAAAAATCTTTAGGATATCTCGGATTTGAATCCAAGTACATTGATTGGCCATGGTTGCTCTTTGGAGACTTTATAAGATTTGCGAGTGACAAAACAGGAAGTATTCCGGTTATGTTTAGGAAAATGCAAGAATTTTTTTTTTGTGTGTGTGTATGTTTATTTATTTATGTTAATAACTAGTCTTTCAGAAGATCAAATATATGGGTATCGTTATTCATTTGTCAGGCCTTGAAAGTAACATCATAACCAGAAATAATAAGCTTTAGCTAACTTGAAGTGGTGTCAAAGTTTTCTCAATGTGAAATCAGCTTCCTTCCTACTAGTAGTAGTGATCATTTCCCTATGATAGTGTCTTTGATGTCCTCTAGTGATACCATCCCTAGAAAAGCCTTCAGGTTCATGAATCAGCGAACAATGTTTGAAGGTTACAAATAGATGGTAGAGGATGAGTGGAGCAAGGAAGTTTCTAGCTATCTTATATTTCACATTGTAGTAAAGCAGAAAAATGTCAAAGAAAGTTGCGAAACTGGATAAAACTCAAAAAAAACATGAAAAAATAAATAGATGATTTGAGGAATAAATGTGTTGAACTTAAAAAATGGATTGATATTTCGGCCGACTCCAACATATCATAATCTAACGAAGTAGAAATCGAAGTATGGTGACTATAATTTAGAGATAAACAACCAACATTCTCTATGCAAAGATGTCATTTAATGAAAACATGAATGCTTGGACTGGAACCAAATCCATCAAAGCAGAAATTTGTAATAATCAATTTTCTTAAAATCAGTTAAATACTACGGGGATTTGTTATATTTGCAACAAAAAAATAATGAATTACCCCATGTTGTACGTAAGAATATTATTTCTAACTATGGGTTTTTTTAAATGATGAAATTGACATTGAAGAAATGAAGGAAGCAGTTTCTAGTGTTAACGATAATTCAACATCTGGTTCGAATGGTATGAATGTGAAGTTTGACATGTTTCATTGGAATTTTGTCAAAGATGAAGTATATGAAGCGATATGTGATGTTTCAAAACTGACAGGCAAAAAAGAAAGCAATTACACATTTATCCATCTCATTCCCAAAATGGAAGGGGGCTTTTAACTTTGTCTATAAAGTTATTGCGTTAGTGTTATATAATAGAATCAAACCCATTCATGGGTGGGTTAATGTCTAATTTTTTTTCCATACATTCAAAACATACACATATAGGTAATGGCATTCTCATAGCTCATGAAGTTGTTCAAGATTTTGAAAGAAGTACAAATAAGAATATATGTATTAAAATCGATCTCAGGAAGGCGTATGGTTCAATAAATATAAATTTTGTGTTACATATGATGAGTGCATTCTGCTTCATAGACAAGTGGGTGCATTTGATTGGAGAAATGGTTAATACCCCTCTTTTCTATTGTAAACCATAATTCAGCAGTTGACTTCATTGATAGCAGAAATGAGTCAGGACAAGGGGTGTAACACCCTAAATTTTAATGAACAATTAATAGGTAATTAATTAAGAAAACATGAGTTTTCGGATGAGGTAAATATTTAAGGGATATTCATTTGCTTGTTGCCATTTAGAATTAAAATAAATAATGACTTGCTATTATATATATTTGGATGTACATTTACTTATTGTGATATAATCTAACTCGGGTTGAGAATAAACTTAAATAAGAAAAGGGCATAAGCCCGGCGGCCCAACTCATCATGGTAAGGGGATATAATAAAACAAAATAACCCTCATGCATTCTCATTTTAAAAATAAAAAAAATACAAAAGCTCTAAAAGAACTCATTAATAGTAGCAATGGCCTAAGGAATAATAAGAAGGAAAAGAAGAGAAAATGCTAAGGAACTTAAGAAGATTAAAGATCTAGGTAAGCAATACGCAGCCTTTCAACCATTTTCATTGTAACTCAACTCGGTTTTGATTAAATATGATAGAGACCATACATGTAAACTATTTATATATGCCAAATAATGTTTAATGAATGTTTTAGGGTAGAATAGCTTTGCTAGAAGAAGATTAGCAATGACTCTTTACTTTAACAATTTTGAGATGATATGGAAATTTAATATGATGTTCTAAGCATAGTTGTAGAGATGGGTTTTAGTTAGAGTATTTTCCCATGTCAAAATAATTAGTTATGAAATTTTGAAGGAATCTTTGTATTAAATAAATAATGGAAAATGACTTGAAAACAGAAATGATGGTGAAAATGTGCACAAGAATTTTTTTTGATAACCTAAGTGATACACTATTCAAGTAGAGCGCTCTTTTTTATGTTTCGGAGGTTTGAACCCATGACCTTTACAAACTCTGTCTAAAGTGCCACACCCTAACCACTTGAGCTAGAGATCCTTGACTATGTGCATAAGAATTTATTTACAAATTGATGGAATTTTATAAGTGTTTTCCTTACTATAAGCAATCATCTTTGATAGTTAGACATAAAGGCTGAAATCTTGTATTAAAATAACCTAGACCAATTGTACATGCAAATTACACGACTAAGTGATAAAGGGAAAAGATCACATAAAAGTGCTATAACAATAATATCAAGGACATTGTCACTAACCAAGAGTGGAGACTGAACGAATCTAAAGGCAACATTTGTAAAGACGAGTGCTAGATGCATTCATATGTCAGACTTTACTACATGCGGTAGAGCCAAAGTAATCAATCAGAGTAGGGTTACGGAAGGATTAAACTGTGACCGAATGCTAATATGAACTAGTAAACGACTAAGTAAAGTCAAAGTATAATAATTTATAATAAAAAAAGAGTCAAGGGTGAGTGCCTAAGGAGAAGGCTATACCCGAAGGCCAATGCGAGAGCAATGTATGAAAGATGGATTTGTCAAAAGACTGAAGGGATAAGCTAAGACATGGCATAGTGTCAAGATGAGGTGCTAGAATGAACCCATGAATAAATTAGGCCTTCCTAGATGAGACCAAGGGTCGTGAAGCTGGGAATTATTGACTTTCAGGGAAGATTCAGTATCGAGGCGATGGTTTCGGTAAGGCCATAAGTGGCATCGAAAAAGCCTAATTATAGCATTAAATGATATTGTTGGTATAAGGGCATAAGTGGCATCCAAAGGCCTACCCATGGCATGAAATTTTTGGTACAAGGCCATAAGTGGCATCCGAAAGCCTGTTGACGACATTGAGCGATGAAGTCACTGTAAGGCCATAAGTGGCGACCAAAAGTCCATTGATGGCATTAAGCTAATGAGTTCGTATAAGGCTATAAGTGGCATCCAAGAGTCTATTCATGGCAACGAATAATGATTACAATATAAGCCATAAAGGGCATCCGAAAGCATATTCGCAAAATTAACAAAAAAGGGTCGGTGTAAGGCCATAAGTGGCATATGAATATCTTTTTATGGTAGTAAACGATGGTAATAGACCAAGGCCTTAGGTGGAAATCTGGGAGATCGTTCGTGGCATTAATGGAAAGGAAGGCATAAGGCTATAACGGCAGCCGAGAGTGTAATAAATTTGATGCTATGAACTTTTGGAACTAGGCCAGCCTATAGTGGAAAAATTGGGTAAATTTCAAATTTGTTTTCTATTATTAGATCTTTAATGGGTCTGTGTAGTCCAATTCATTTAGACCTTTCTAAATTTTTCTTTTAAAGAAAATCAATATTTTATTTGAATTTATAAATAAAATTTACTTTTTGAATAATTTTATATCGTATTTCATATATGTGTATCATATACACATACGTGTGTGTTTGCACATGCAACGGTATAATGTTTACATGCTTTGACATGCTTGTGTATAGATGTTGAGATTTACACTGCGACAGACATATTAGCCCCTCGTGCATACTATTGTACTGTCAAAATATACATATATATGCATCAAAATTATTGTATAAATAAATATACAAATATATATGTACGTATAAATTTAATTATATATTTATTATAAAATATTGGCTATAAATTATTTATGTAAATCATTTATAATATGTGTGTGTATACATATGATATAATTAAATTTCATAGTTATTTTAAATACCAATTTGTAAAATAATTAAAAACCTTTATCATATATTAGGAAAACAATTTTTTAATATATATATGTATGTATGTATATATCTCTACTAATAATGCAAATAGTTTGATTTGGTGAAGCTTTTTCAAACTTCCAACCAAGCCCTTCCTCCTCCTACTACAGCCACATGTAAGTACCAATACAGGACAGAGGGCATATCCGCCTTTTCTCATACCCACTATTTACTCCCACTAAAATATCGGCCGTTTTCATTCACTATCTCCTGTATCCACTTTCTTCGCACTTCCTTTATTTACTCCCCCAAACATGTCAACCGCCTTTCCCCAACCCTACTCCCCTCAACCGCCTTTAACTTCTTCTCTTTCTTCCCTTCCCTCCCCACCCTAATCCGCACTGCCCTTCTCCAGACTACTTTACCTCCTCTCCCCACTACCTCCTCCCATGGATCTAATTCGACCATAGATTTTTTTTTGTCTTCGCCAACGTAGGGACTCGGGTGTCATTCCGCTCACGCTGTCGCGTTCTCAACTCCGGATCTGCTGGTAGGCGAACTAACTTGCAGTTCAGGTTTAATCACGGTCGACATCATTTGCTTCCCTCTATCGCGTTGTACCTCCGGATCTGCTGCTACGCGAAGTAACTTGCAGGCTCACTTTTGCTGACGGTGAACGATCTTTAGCAATTAGTACCAACATCGACCCAACTTCCCGCATCCGCCCACGAATTCGACTTGAAATTCAGCTTCAACGTACTGCTGTTTCACTTCTAAGTCGACCATGATGTCGCTGTTACCCAATTACAGACGAAAAGAATGTCGCCTCACTGCCTCAACGTACCTGCTATTCGGCACCGCCCATGTCCCCGACAATCGGCACTGGTGATATCGGTCAAGGTATTTCACATTTATTTACACAGCATTCAACTTTCGACTGCTGTTTGGTATTCCACGCTTAATTCCGACCATCACAATTTACAAACTTAACTATTATTTTCAAAAATGATGAACTGTACACAACCATGACCTCGTCTTACATTTTCTATTGGTTGTGGGTGTGCTTCTGTTAAACTATTGGTCTTTGCATGTCTGAATATTTGATATCAGATCTAAGCTTTGGTAAACTGTTGGTATTCTAAACAATTTCTGAATTTTTAATATTCAATTAAAAATATGGAGTGAAAATTTGGATACTGATTCTGAATTTTGAATAACCAATTTGTTTGTTTCTGGTTTAAAACTTCTAATTAAAATTAAGAAAATATTTTATTATGATAATAATACTAGCCCTATACAATAATTTTTTTCTCATATTACTTATTAAAAGGGGAACTTTGATAATAATAACCTTCTACATTAATTGGTTTTTTAAATATTGATTATTAAGAGGACAAATTTGCATTCTTTTTCTACATTTTTAACGCCGACAAGTTTGACTTAAGAAAATTTATACAACTAAAAACAGTTTAAAATTTATTAATTTTGAACGTTTAAATTATTACAAGAATTAAATACATAAATTTCTGCTGTTCAGCATTGTAATTTCCACAACTAAGGCTTTTTACCACTATTTTTTTCATTCAGTTCTGTATATACAATCTTTTGAAACATTTAATTTACAAAAATAGTTCTCAACTGATTTCACAACCCTCCGCATATCTGTTTTCATACAAACTTGCAATTTTTACATGGCCTCAACTACTGCAGCTATTCCGATTTACTTCTGCCACGCCTACCTGAATAACCAATTTGTTTGTTTCTGGTTTAAAACTTCTAATTAAAATTAAGAAAATATTTTATTATGATAATAATACTAGCCATGTACAATAATTTTTTTCTCATATTACTTATTAAAAGGGGAACTTTGATAATAATAACCTTCTACATTAATTGGTTTTTTAAATATTGATTATTAAGAGGACAAATTTGCATTCTTTTTCTACATTTTTAACGCCGACAAGGTTTGACTTAAGAAAATTTATACAACTAAAAACAGTTTAAAATTTATTAATTTTGAACGTTTAAATTATTACAAGAATTAAATACATAAATTTCTACTGTTCAGCATTGTAATTTCCACAACTGAGGCTTTTTACCACTATTTTTTTCATTCAGGTCTGTATATACAATCTTTTGAAACATTTAATTTACAAAAATAGTTCTCAACTGATTTCACAACCCTCCGCATATCTGTTTTCATACAAACTTGCAATTTTTACATGGCCTCAACTACTGCAGCTATTCCGATTTACTTCTGCCACGCCTACCTTTTCTGCTTCCACACAAGCTTCCTTTCACTTCTGTAAGTGGTACTTATGTAACCCGATACATTAAGGCTCATCCTACATTTTATATTGGTTGTGGGTGTGCTTCTGTTAAACTATTGGTCTTTGGATGTCTGAATATTTGATATCAGATCTAAGCTTTGGTAATGAATGTGCAGTATAATCATATAAAACCATTACACATGAAACATTACGGCTCATCTTACATTTTATATTGGTTGTGTGTGTGTTTCTGTTAAACTATTGGTGTTTGGATGTCTGAATATTTGATATCAGATCTAAGCTTTGGTAATGAATGTGCAGTATAATCATATAAAAACATTTCACATGAAACATGATGTGTAATGTTTAATTCCTTCACCATGCTGTGTACTTGCAGGTTCAGGTTTAATGACGGTCGACATCATTTGGTTCCCTTTATCACGTTGTCACCTCCGGATCTGCTGCTAAGTGAAGTAACTTGCAGGCTTACGTTTAATGATGGTGAACGAAGTTCAGCGATTAGTACCAAAATCTACCCAACTTCCCACATCCGTCCACGAATCCGATGCGAAATTCAGCTTCAACGTACTGTTGTTTGACTTCTAAGTCCTCTATGATGTCGTTGTTACCCAATTACAAACGGAAAGGATGTCGCCTCACTGCCTCAATGTAACTGCTAATCGGACCCGCCCATGTCCCCGACAAGTCCACAATCAGCACTGGTGGTCTCGGTCAAGGTATTTCACATTTATTTACCCAGCATTCAACTTTCGGCTGCTGTTGGTATTCTACACTTAATTTCGACCATCGCACTTTACAACTCTACAAACCAAACAAGTTCCAGCTACTGTTCCGGTTATACAAGCTTAACTGTTATTTTCAAAAATGATGAACTGTACACAAACTTGATTTCACAAGCCCCTTACCTTTGCGATTGATTGAGAATGTCCGCATTTTCATCCTGTATCCACATTTATATTTTCATACCAACTTGCAAGTTTTACATGGCCGCAACTACTGTCGGTTTTCCAAAATTCATGTTATAATTACTTCTGTTTAAATATTAGTTCTGAATTTGTTTGATTTTCAAATATTCCAATTTTGTAACAATTAATCATTGAAAAATTGAATTATAACTACTACAGCGTTAGTGTTAACAATTTGAAAATCTACACTGTTTGGTATTCAAAACAATTTTTGAATTTTTAAAATTCAATTAAAAATATGGAGTGAAAATTTGGATACTGATTCTGAATTTTGAATAACCAATGTGTTTGTTTCTATTTTAAAACTTCTGATTAAAATTAAGAAAATATTGTATTCTGGTAATAATACTAGCCATGTACAATAATTTTTTACTCATATTACTTATTAAAAGAGGAAATTTGTTAATAATAACCTTCTACATTAAATGGTTTTTTAAACATTGATTATTAAGAGGAGAAATTTGCATTCTTTTTCTACATTTTTAACGCCAACAAGGTTTGAATTAAGAAAATTTATACAACTAAAAACGGTTTAAAATTTATTAATTTTGGAAGTTTAAATTATTACAAGTATTAAATATATAACTTTCTATTGTTCGGCATTATAATTTCAACAAGTAAGGCTTTTGCCACTATTATTTACATTTAGTTACTCATATTACTTATTAAAAGGGGAAATTTGTTAATAATAACCTTCTACATTAAATTGTTTTTTAAATACTGATTATTAAGAGGAGAAATTTGCATTCTTTTTCTACATTTTTAACGCCAACAAGGTTTGAATTAAGAAAGTTTATACAACTAAAAACGGTTTAAAATTTATTAATTTTGGAAGTTTAAATTATTACAAGTATTAAATATATAACTTTCTATTGTTCGGCATTATAATTTCAACAAGTAAGGCTTTTACCACTATTATTTACATTTAGTTACTCATTTTACTTAGTAAAAGGGGAAATTTGTTAATAATAACCTTCTACATTAAATGGTATTTTAAATATTGATTATTAAGAGGAGAAATTTGCATTCTTTTTCTACATTTTTAACGCCAACAAGGGTTGAATTAAGAAAATTTATACAACTAAAACGGTTTAAAATTTATTAATTTTGGAAGTTTAAATTATTACAAGTATTAAATATATAACTTTATACTGTTCGGCATTATAAGTTCCACAAGTAAGGCTTTTACCACTACTACTACTGTTATGCTTTCGTTACCAGTTTTGCGATTTCGTTCTTCCGATCTGCTAATTTCTTATCCCCTGAGTTTGAGATAACCCCTGTTTCAATGCTTCAGTCTGTGCAGTCCAAGTAATTCCACTTTGCCATTTTCTCCATTTTACCAGTTAAAAAACCAAAATATCTCTTATTTTTTTCCCCTTCTACTGTTTACTGTCACATATACCCACCCTAATTAGCATCATGCATTCAAATTTCTATTATATTTGCAAACTACTTTAAACTGTCAATTCAACAATCCTTCCTTTCTGCTGATGGGCATGACAAAAGGCTTCGGCCAAATATTTCTACCTGTCCTCTGTTTCCTAAATGCACACACAAATAACACATCGTTAAACTATGTGCAAATTGGTAGGTGATAACAAAAAGGGAATTAAGCTAAATAAATAAGAATGGTAGAAACGGATTTACCTTATCATACTCATTTTTAATTTGTGTTGTCCACATTAATGAAATAAGAGGATGTGTAATATTTTTCCAGTTTTTGTTCCACTCTGAATACAGTTTTGGTATATACTGCATTTGCAACTCGATTCTCAAATATTTACATATGTCTGCATTGAGAAATATTTCAATTAATTGCAGAGGCTACACAGAAGGATTTGAGAAAGAGAGGAATAGTGCTTGCTCAATGGCTGTCTTCCTTCGCATGACTCCTTTATGCTTCCATCCGATCAAAGCACCAGAGCTGACGTTATCCAACTGTAGTTACAGTTTGAGTCCTCTCACGATGTACATCATGTGATAAAATGTGAGTTTTTTGAACTAATTGTTACGTTAGAATTCATTTACGAACTACTACTGTTATGCTTTCGTTATCAGTTTTGCGATTTCGGTCTTCCGATCTGCCAATTTCTTATCCCCTGAGAGATAACCCCTGTTTCAATGCTTCAGTCTGTGCATTCCAAGTTATTCCACTTTGACATTTTCTCTATTTTACCAGTTAAAAATCCAAAATATCTCTCTTTTTTCCCTTCTACTGTTTACCGTCACATATACCCACCCTAACTAGCATCATGCATTCAAATTTCTGTTATATTTGCAAACTACTTTAAACTGTCAATTCAAAAATCCTTCCTTTCTGCTGATGGGCAGTTGACAGTGGCACAGTTTAAACAGGGGAGGTAGGGGATTGTGATAAGTTAAGTGATATTGTATTTTTGTGGCTGCACTATTGTATTGATGGGTGTAGTGGTGTTTTGTTTATGTTGTGGGCAGTTGTATGGTCAGGTATTATTTTGATGTGGCAAGATGTTTTGCAGTAGAGTGGTGGTGAAGAGGCAGAGGGGACAGGAGCAAGGTGCTTGGCAAGGGTGGATTGCAAGGCTGGTTGTAATTTGTAGAGGAGTTGTGGATGTGTATGTATTTAAGGGATTGGTAGTCGATGGTTCTGGTAGGTGGAAGAAGTGTGGTTTATGGTAGATGTGTCTGAGTGCAGTTGCAAGAGTGATGTCGAGGAGGAACTGTGGGAAGTTGATGTGACAACAGTTGTATGTGCACAGATGCACAGAGGGGAGGAGGGGAAGAAAAAAAAGAAAAAAAAGAAAAAGAAGAAGAACAGTGAATTGTTTTGTTAAAATTGTAGTTGTAATGCAAAAAATTAAAATGGAATAATTTTTTTTCTTTTTGAAATGAACTTAAATATATATATCTCTACTAATAATGCAAATACCTTAGGATGGTGAAGCTTTTATGCAGTTCCAAAATTATCCCTAATTTTTAAATATTCTATGTTATCAGGTAGACTTGACGGTAGAGGGGAATTTGACTTCCAACTTTTAGCGGGAACAGTTATACAATCACCCACTTCCCACCTATTCACGTAAAGTGCATCCATCTGCACCCAACTCCATTTATATTTCACCCCATGGCCATATTTTCCTCTCTCACCCCAAATTAAATCAAATTATCTTCTTTAAAAATTGAGCATTTCTCAAGTTGACATTGCGTCCAAGCAAAATCACCATTTTGTGTTCAAAAATAGCAGCGGATTCATGATAAGGAAGGATAAGTTTTTGTACTCTTCATCGTTGTTAATTTCATTTGTTCAGAATTTCAAAGTGGTTTTCCTAATTTACTTTAATTTACTCATTACCTCTGATATTAGATGAATAAATGTATTTATTTTGGGCTTCCTGTTCATGAGAATGGACCCATTTGCTTCTTTTTGTCATTAGTTTCTCCACTTCCGGTTCCTTTTTTTAATGCGGTTCTGTCGTTTTACTTTATTTCAGTGGTTTCTTGGAGTTGTAATGTATTTTTGTACTGGATTGCAGTAGTTCTTGAAAGTTTATCCTTTAACATGTACTGTCTACAACATGTTTGATCAAATGTGTTAGAAGCATAACGCTGCAAAATTCTTTTTCATAAAATATCACCATGACACCATGTGCCATATTCTTTTTCAAACACCTATTGTAATATTCAGGTTTGTACATATGATGATGTGGGAAATACGTTGGAGATGGCATGCCTTTAAAAATGGTCATGTACTATTGGATCAATCTGAGACTATGATAAAGTTTTTAGGTGAAAAATGAATACTTCTAATGCAAGTATTCAACAACTCTAGATATATTCTGGAATCAACAATACGAAGTTGATGACTCTATATTACCTATTGCTTTAATCCTCTCAACATTTTATGTCAACTCAACTGCATCTCTATTGTTGAAGTTTATACAGATGCTTTAATCCACTAGGTAATTATTATTTATTTATCGATATATTTACATTTGTAATGAGTAATAACGAGGCACATATTGAAAACTCATTGCGTACTAAATTAAAGACAAGCCAACAAATAATAATACGTAACTTCTCATTTAAAATAGACTTATTTTCTCTCCTTTTTACTGTATTTGTTTATGTTTATATTCCACGTACTCTGTAGTTTTACATTGTTTCCATGAAGTTAAGTATATATAGACACTCTTGCTAGGTTCACCTTTTATACGACTGATCTCTTCACTGTCACCACTATATTGAAAAGCTTAGTGATGGCTAAAGTGGTGAAAATGACACTATATTGAGATAGTTGTAGACAGTTTTGGCTTCTGTCTAATCAATTACATGTATGAATTCATCTATTGAATATTTATCAAAAGGTAAATATTTTTGTATGTAATTTAGGACCGTGTGTGGGTATAGTTTTGCAACAAAGAGAAATTAAATCACATATTTCATCATAAACGTCCAACGGACGTGCCATAGTACTTGTGTATATATATGCATATATATATGCATATATATATGCATATATATATATATGCATATATATATATATATATATTAACAAAGCTAGCAGGGTTGACTGATCCTTCTAGTTTTATTGCTCAAGGAAAAAAAACAAATTGGGAAATAACAAGCTAAGTCCTAAGAAAAAACAAGGCAGAGAAGAGAAAAAATACATGAACACAATACACAAAACAACCAGGAGCAATGAATGGAAAAGAAAAAATAGAGGAAAAAAGGAGGCAAGAAAAACAAAAAAGCATAACACAAAGTAAGGTCTAAAAAGGAGATCAATCCCACACCTCCAAAGATCTAAGCCTAAGCTCAAACCTAGCATTTAACAAACCATTCCTAACCTCGACAATAAGAGCTTTAAAGATACGAACATTGCCTTTTCTTTTCCCGTTAAAGACCTTACCGTTCCTATCCTTCCAAATCTCAGAAAATAAAAAATTTCAATAGAATAAGTAGAGTGATTGCAGAGTCAATTTTTTTTGAAATGGTACTTTATATACAACATATCACATGTCAATAAACGTTCGAATCACGCTATGCAAGTTTTGAACTTGTGACCTCTCGCACCAAAACCGAATCACTTAACCACTTGGACAATGGTGCTTATCAGATTGTAGAGTCATTTTTCCATTTAGTTGCCTTGAAAATATAATTCCATTCCATCTTGCTATAGCAGTTAGGAGAATAAAGACCACCCCTACACAGTAACTTCTCCCACAAGTCATGGCAAACCATGCAACTAAAAAAAGGTGCAAAATGTCCTCTTCCATGTACTTACAAAAAATACACACATTATTAACCCGCACCCCTATAATGATTAAGTTGCTAAAAGTATGCAAGCCATTATTCATAACCTTCCACATCAACAAGTTAAGTTTTTCAGGGATGTGCATATTCCATATTCTTCTATTGTGTACATACCTTCGAGCTTTATCAAAATTAGTCAGCAGCCTATACACTTTATCCATAGAGTGAGCTGAAGATGTTCCAGGCCAAATAATTTTTCCTCAGCGGAATACTAATAGTTAGTCTGGCAAAGCATGCTCCAAAGTTTTCTAATTTCATTAGTTAAACATATAGCTATTTAATATATATATATATATATGTATGTATATATATATATATGTGTATGTATGTATATATATATATATTTTTTTTTGTAAATTGTTGTATGTATATATATATGTGTATGTATGTGTATATATATATGTGTATGTATGTATATATATGTATATGTATGTATATAAATAATTTTTTTTAAATGCATATATTTGATGTTGCTCGTGGCCTAGGAATTTTTTCTAATTTTATTTTTTGGTTTAAATAATTTTTAAGTAAAATATAATTTAAAAAATAAAATCCGTGAAGGTTTAATAAATAAAAATGTTTAAAAATCATATTTGAAATCAAAATGCATATTTTACTATATATATATATATATATAATTTCTAGAAAATTATATCAATTGTAAGTGTATGCTAAATATAATTTGTTTGTTTAGCTAATTTTAAATCAAATAAACAATTTAAGATTTTTATATATAAAAACAATATGTATTTACTACCAAATGGTTTTAGATATGTATAAATTTTTAAATTTTTTTTAAATACACATATCATATGAATTAATATTTTATAATTAAGTTTAGTTCATAAAATCATTTAATACTAATATTTTAATAATAAAAATAATAATTTATTTTATCATTAGGCCCTGAGCTATATGATGACTTCTGTACAAATTATTTTATACACACATATATATAACCGTCGATGTGTGATAATACAATAATATACCAATTCACGATAAGGTCTATCTAGCTAACATATAAATGATTGATTAACTAGACAATTAAAAACATTAATAAAATAGAACAACCTCTCATCAAGGCCAAGAGATCACACTTTGAAAGGTTGAAACAGCTCCTTGAATCGAATTCAAAGTTGTAGAGTTACTGGCTCCTGAACTACTTTCCACTGACGATCGAATTGAAGAGTTTTGAGCTTGGATTTCTTTTGGGTTTACAAGAGGGTTTGCTGGTAAAAATTTGTAGTGGGAAGGAGAGAAAAATATCTACAATAAAATGGCGTAGAAGGTGGCATATAAATAGAAGGTCAAATGGAGAGAAAAGTGGATCACATCCTCATATCTCTCTTGCCAACACCACTCTTTTTAACCATTCAAAGCCCTCCCTCTTTAGCCAACATTGGAAGGACTAATCGGGCCATTTTTGGATGAAAATTTCATGCCTTGAATGGGCCTCAAAACCAGTCCAAGCTGAAATGATGTCCATTGCATTTAAATCCAAATTTAAATGCTTATCGATTCACATATCGATCAACATGTTTATAACTATTACAAATACATAGTTTAATATTTTTCAACACATCAAATACAAAATTTTATAATTAATATTTCATAAATATTAATTAATTTAATTAATTTTTAACAATTATAAATTAATTAAATCAGTTGGTAAAAGGAGTATTCATTATTTCGGTTGTGTGGCTTAGGTGCAAATTTGGTCAGCGATTAATATCGAACAATTGGAATATTAATGTTCATACATAACTTAGCTGATGGTGTGACATTATGGATAAATTTATCACTTGCTCGACAATGGCAAAATCCAATTTTACATTATTCAGTATTTTCCAATAGTGACAATTATTTACACTCTTCATTAAAATTATATCACTTTGGACTTATAAAATTTGGCAACGGTCAAAATTCCAGTATCGTCCATATCTAACTCTATAATCCAAACACAAAGGCCTTGGTTCAATAATAAAAATTATTGTTGGCCGAATTGCTCTAGCTAGAGACTTTGACATTGAGTTGATTTCAATTGACTGTGATACTAATCTCATACAACTAAGGAGACAAATCCTCCCTTGAATAGAGTTCCCTTCCAGTGCTTCCACTCGACTCAACAATAGTCGTTCAATGGACGCCGTGCTACGATTTAATTACAATAAGTGTGAAGCTTCCACATTGAAGATCAACAATATTCTTAAGTCAAGAGAACTGTGTAATTTTGTCACATCGATATTTTCTATTTGACCTTAGTTATATTAACCAACCGAAAACTATCGAGTGAGTTATTCTATAGTTATCCAATAACTATTAGTACATTACCCCTTGGTACCCCAACAATCATGAGTAATACACTGTCCAGCATTTAGAGAGCATTATGTACTCTAGTGTCAACAGACTTATCAGTATCCAATCTCAATACATATTGACTAGGAATATTTAAAATTGTATGTTCATTTTCGTTATGATAAATTACTCATGGCCCAACACTTTGTAACCACTATCACAAGAGATACCATTTATGTATTTTCTATTAACATACTTTTAATTAAATTAATTAATTAATATATCCCATTATATCAAGTATATAATAGAAAGAAAGCACCTTTTATTTTAAACAAGATTGGTTATCGAGTTAGATATATGTAACAAATTATATAATTGCCCCTAAGGCATACTCCTAACTCTATCAATCTCCCACTTGCATTTGAGACTAATTATGGAGTCTTCATCTCATCCCTTCTATTAGTTTATGAGAACTGATTGAGTTAGACCCTTTAACAACTTGCATTTTCAACCTCGAATCCGATGCCCGAATTGACGTCAACCCAAAAATTGAAAAGACGAGTCATTAGGAGAAAGATATAATATAAACAACTATGACAGATATAGAAGGATACTAAATACTAATTATAAATTCTAACTAACACTAACTACTTTCATAGTCTTATAACAGAATGAGTAAAATATAGTACATAATCAATATCATAGTCATAATTACCATGACGTGTCTAAAATAGTCAAATATACATGTCTGATAAATACTGATATAACCCAATCCATAAACACAGAATCAACTCCAAATACAATACTAAATAACTCCGAACATACAACACGTCAATAAATCTCCATCTTTGATACCGTCTCATCACTGAAATCCATCAACCTAGATACATGTATAAAAATAAAGCGGGAGTGGGTTAGAAATAAGTCTAGTGAGTGAACTATAATCTACTTTACATATACTGCAAAATTAATACTATAACATGATATGAGTCTATCGTCCGACCACCACACGATCTTCCATCACACCATACCTAAGCATTGTTCATATCCAACCATATCACATCTATATGGATTCACGCTCTGGTCCACCCTTCATGCTATATAGAGTCCCCTATTGCCCATCTCCTAATACTTCGTATCAAACTCATGCCCTGGACCGCCCATAGCTTATAGGGTCGCCTGCTGTCCTTGGGCTACCTAGTTGGACTCATGCCCTATACTGCCCATAGCCTACAGGGTCACTTACATTCCAACGATCTACCGAAGTACTACAGGGAAGCAATAATCGTCAAGCCTGGACCACCTACTAAGTGTTAAAGGATCGCATTAGCATTGCGTATAGATTCTGGGGCGTCTACCCTACGTCTAAGACTCGTTTCTGTCCACGTTCATAATCGTATCACAATATCATACCATAACACATACATACGTATATTTTTTATTCTCCCTATGCAACAACAAAACCATTCATTTTCCATTCACTTCATGTCATTGCCATGTTCCATCCACTAGTTTCGTATCACTATCTTGCTCCATACACCTATCATTTCGTAGCACCACCACTTGCTTCGTCCCATCTCAGACCACCTTCCAAAATATAAGAGAAAGCACAAATCGCATTATATATTATATATTTATATTAGGCCATAAGGCCGAGGTTTAATTAGCTAAAAATATACGTGCATCGGTGCACCAGTCTAGGCCTTTGGTCCATCGGTGTACACTTTTGTTTCATAATTCTTAGTTTGGGTTTTAGTTGAATTCATTGTCATTTTTGATTTCGGCTACCACCGCTTCGCCTTAGATCATCAAAGAAAGTCCCCAGACCATAGTTTTAGATTCTTATGTCCAAATATGTCAATTGTTTCACTGATTTAGAGGTTATGAGTTAGATTTTTACAAATTAATTAAATGCTAGTTTTTAATCCAATATTCACCAAAATCCCTCCCAAACCATATAAAACTCGAAATTAAGTGCATATGTTTGAATTACTACACTAAGTATAGTCTACAGATCATCTTATAACATTAAGATTGCATTAAATGAACAAAGGGTCGTTCACTCATAGAATATCCAATTCTATTCCATAGTCTTGCTGTTGGAGTTGCTTCTCTTCCTACCTTCAAGTTTTTGCCTCAAATTCACTATTGGGTCATAGCCCCGTCTACTATCTTTAATTTGGTCTTTGTTTCGTTGAAGTTGGTTGAGGACTGAGAGAGCTAAGTTGATTTTAGTGGAAGTAGTTTCTTAGAAAGGGCTGGAGGAAGAGAAAAGAAAAAGTGTCGGGGTTAGTTTCTGGGTGAAAGGAAGTTATGTACTTTAGTATTTATGCAAGGAGGGAAATAACCGTATCCGCCAAAATTTGAATTCCAATTTAGCCTATGTAGCGCCCGTTTGATCCGACTATCGTTTCATCAGTAACTCCTCCCACGGACTCCAAACGGACCAAATAAAAATACTACACAACTTAGAAAAATGAGATGGTCTCAATGAACCTAGTTTCCCTGTTAGATTCCAAAGTTTTAAAAATGACTATTTTGCCCCTTCTTATTATTTATTTTAGTCAACAAATTTATCAATTCCACGACATATAATCATATTTCTAATATTTAATTAAATTATTACTTAAATATTTGGGGAATTACATTCTCCCCCTTGAAATAATTCATCCCTAAAATTCCTAAGGAACAAAGAATATAATATAGCACTTATTTATCAACTTATATTAATCAATTATAACATACACGTTAAAGTAACCAAATAATATATCATGACATAAGCATATATAGACAGACATGCCATGAACTTGCAGTTTTTGAACCTGAAATGCGTAAATGCGGCTAATGCATTCAATATCAATGCGAACTAAATGGCACATAAGGTATGATGCATGAAATCCTAGTATATAACAAATATATATTTCTTTATGAATGCAAACCAATCGTGTATACACACACACACACTCAATCATAAATCACTCAAAGCATCCAAATCCTAGTCCTAGAATGAACTAAGTAAAGAAATCAAGCAAATATCGAGAAATGTATTTGAAAAGAGCCGTGGATGTGTAGTGCTCATCTTCTCCCCAGGCTCTCACGTACTCTCTGTCAGATCATTTCCCCATTGCATTCTTGCCAACTTCACCATTTCATTTCTAGGTCATCTCACCCCACGTTCCACAATTTAGACCATGAGATGAACTCGGCTTCGATTCTAGTTCTACTTCCTCTAATTAGCTAGCTATTGTGGTCATCAAGTCGTGTACACATTTTGCAAATGTAACACATGAAATACGTTATGGACTCCTACCATCTTCTGTGGTAGTTCAACTGTATCTACCAATCATCATATCCTCTCCAAATCTGGGAACGGGTCGATAAATATAGTATTAGCTTTCCCGAATTTCCAAACCTTACCACCCTCTTTAAAGGATAAACTTTGACAAAAACCAAATCCCTTATTTTAAATTCCAAATCCTTTCTCCTTTTATCTGCATATGATTTTTGTCGGTCTTGTGCAACTTTCATCATTTTCCTTATAAGTTCGACTTTTTCCACTGTATCTCTAACCATTTATAAACCTAAAATAATTTTGTCTATAGACTCCAACTAACAAGAAGGTGACTTACATGGCCATTTGTATAAAACTTCAAAAGATGCCATCTCTATACTAGCTTGGTAGCTATTATTATATGCGAACTCCATCAAAGGTAAATGGTCTTCCCAAGATCCACAAAATCTAGTACACAAGCCCTCAACAGATCTTCCAACACTATGTTTACTCTTTCCATCTGTTCATCGGTCTGTGGGTGGTATGACGTACTTATATTCAACTCCGTCCCTAAAGCCTCCTACCTCCAAAATTCGCTTGTAGACAGTGGATCTTGATTGCTCACAATACTATTTGGTATTCCATGTAGCCTAACCACTTCTTTAATATACCGAGTTTCCAAAGTTGCGGTGGATCTTGTACTCTTTATTGGAATAAAACGAGCACTCTTCGTAAGACGATCTAATATCATCCATATACTTTCATTTCCTCTTCTACTCCGAGATAATCTGTCAACAAAGTCCATGGATATACACTTCCACTTCCACTGTGGCACGTCTAATTGAAGAAATAGTCCACTTGGATTTTTCTGTTCTGCCTTCAGTCTTTAGCATATCATGCACTTAACTATGTACTTAGCTACCTGCCTTTTCATTTCTGGCCAATAGAATACTCTATTTACATCCCTGTACATCTTATCTCCGCTTGTGTGGATAGTCATTTTAGGACGATGACATTCACCCGAAACTTCTCCTATCAACTCCTTAATCCTCAGCACAAATAATCTTTCATCTCTCCTTAAATAACCTTTCTGATCCATGGAGTAACGATCCAAGTGACTCGAGCATTCACCCTGTGATGACCGCACTACACTTTCGATGCTCATATAACCAAATAGTGCATTACTAGAGCATCGATTGATGTAGAATGATTTTAAAGGGAAAGAAAGAAGTAAAGAAGAGAAATAGAAGAGAAGAAAATAAAAAGAAAACATCAAACAATCATAAAACCTGACATATATCTCACAGCGTATCAAATAAAATATTATAGTCATCACAGATATAAAACAAGCGAGACAGTAATAACTAGATGAATCACAGAATTAGAATACACAGGCTCATATAGTTATAGAAAATAGTAATAGAGTTTATACAATAGATAAACTATCTTTAATAATAGTAAGTCAACATTGTCAAGGCTTCATGATGTCACACAGTGGAATATGCAATAATAAGCCCAAATATAAATATGAGAAAGCGTTACCTTCTGCTAGTCCATCTACAGAAATCCATGTACCATATACACCTTCTATCTAGTCTACTCATTTAAGAGTATCCAAGGTAATAAGAAGCAAAGCATAAAACCTCACGTCAGACAACGGTCTGGTGTGAGAAATAAACGACCTCAAAATACAACAAAAGTCAATATAGTATATGGAACAGAGGGTATGGAGAATCATATCTAACCTGTCACTGCATCTAAAGAGTTAGCACATGACATCAAATATATGTTATTCTACATCATAGTCATCATGGATGCACTATACATCAAAGTACTAAGGGCGTCTAGATATCTGCATCGATAATATCTACATCGCATGACATCCCTAAGGTGATAAACAGTCAAGCAAACACAACATCCATCATCCATCCTCACATTCACTCACTCAGTATGTTGGATATATGATACTCGTAAGACCACCCACATAAAGTCAAGGAATACTCAACATCCTGGTTTCTTGGTACTCGAATCCAAGCCACTCAGTAGGCCAGGAGCTAGACTTCATCCCCGTAAACAATCCAAGGTAAATGGATTGAAACATCATGTGATCCGGGCATACTTCGTAACCGAAGTGAGCATCCTCAGATACCCCTGCTTTACGAGTACACTTTGAAACCTACGAATATCAACGATACCTTTGCACATATTATCCGTAGTAGAGCTCATCCTAGAACTGTCCTTACAACCCTTGTTTGAAATCGTCGTGGTTGGGAACTATTCTAGATAGCTACCGTTAGTCGTAGAATATCATCATTCATCATGTAACCTTCCTCCGATAGTTCTTTTAATCCGACTCGTCGTCACCTACTTTGCATCTCGAAGTACTACTATCCATCGTCGAAGCTGTCACTTCCCATCATGGAATCGTCGTCATAGAATCACGAAGTCATCGCGTTAAAGCATCGTGTAATCGCTTCATCGCCAAAATCACTCATCGAAGAGCCATCACATCGAAATCAAATGTCAAACAAACCATTATATTATGCTCCTCGAAGCCTCACCATTGTCCACGTCGGAATTGGCCAAATCAGCCATCATCGATAGTGGTATATATCAACCACTGTAGAGTAGTCGATAACGACTACTTTGGTCATGACTTACCCAAAATGGCTCAGTATAAACCAAATGAAAACATATGGCATCTCTACTGAAGTCCGAAGCGCATATCCAAGTCCATCGTCCTTTATCTTCAGATTAGTTGGTATGCATCCCAATACTCTTCCACATACTCATCCCATCCATTCGAGTTTTCATCGTTTGCACGCTCAATCGGCATGCATGAAACTCTGTCTCATCGTTTGAGTTCCCATCATGTGTGCATTCGATCAATATGCACTAAACTCTATATAATGCGATGTTCCTAACACTATATCGCCTACGATCGACATTTTCAACCAAACTAAGCAAACATGCATACATGCAACTAACAAGCATAAAAACATCTATAATAGCCTACATTCATCTACAATAACACACATACAATGCATATAATATATATAGAGCAACCAATATGTGATTAATATAAAAAATAGCCTAAGTCTAGCAATTTCGTCAAAATAGTCGTCAATACGGAAAAATGTGGTATTCGATTTAAAACCATTTTTAAACACTTTTAAATTCTTTTATAAAATAATTCGTAGGTTTAAAAATATTAAAAATCATGTTTTAAAGTTAGAAATCATTTCAAAACATCATTTTTATACTATACTAACAATCATAGTACGACGAGAGACAATATCACTTACCTCAACAAAAGCTGACCAATTCAACGCCAATTCGTAGAGCTCTCCATCATGAGCGCAACGCAAGGAACCAGGTCGAAAATGGATCTTGTAAGCAAAAGATATAAACTAAATATGAATCGAGATAATTTAATTTATTAGTTAACTTAAATATTTCATTAATTACCCTAATTACTTCGTTAACCGCTAATCCTTCATCTTCCCTATTTTCCTGTATGTGCACAAATGTATCCAAACCCATATGCACGCATATCCTCTCTCCTCTTTTCTCCCTTGTTTCTCGATGAACCGCTTTCGCCAACGCGCTCCTCTACGCACGAGCTCTACAACGTACACCATGAGCTCAAGCTCGGTCCTCTTTATGAAACGCGACCTAATGGTCACATTGTGACAACTCTATGTCGCGCCTCCCTATATGCAGTTGCACTTCACCAAATCTTCACCGCCTACTCCTCTCTACATGAGAAACGCAATGCCACTCTCCGATTTTCCTAAATCCGCCTTTGGCTTCGCCAAACCCTATTTTCGACTCAAAAATTGAGCTCGGCCAAACCAGTCACATGCCCAACGACTTACATGGTTTCGAAGCTCTCCTCGCTAGATCTCAACGGACCCGGCTCGTGATTTATCGTTGACCGAAGCTCTTGATTCTGATTTTTGAATTGATTTAGAGGAGGCGGTCATTTATTTTCTAACGGCAACGAAACAGTAAAGTGAGTGAGGGAGAGAGGGTTTAGGTGAGAATAATATTATATATTATTTATTTGATTTCTCAAATATACTGTTGTACGTTTTGAGCTCGTACAATCACACGACATGTCCGACCACAACGAAGCTCGTCGGTGTTCACCACCTCATTTTTCCGAACCAATGGTATAAATTTCGTCACTATTTGAGATGACGTTTCGGGTGATAATTTCACGCATTTCGAGATCATTTTGGCCATTGGATCGTTCAATCTCCAAATATAACGATATTTATACTCATTTTAATTCACAACGTTGATTCAGACTCAACGGAAGTGATCTCGAGTCCTTATTCGACCGTATGCAAAAAGTCATTTTTTGGACCTTTAATTAATTAACGATTTAACATTTCAATTAATTATTTAAATATTGGGTCGTTACATTCTCCTTTCCTTAAAGGAATTCGTCCTCGAAATTCCTGAGGTAAGGAAAACGTCTCCTAACCCATTGGCTTTCAAAGCCCCATATGAATTTGAAATATTCGGCAGCACCTCCTTTGTGCGGATAAGTCCGAAAAAATCCCAAAATAACATACACACACACACATCTCATATCTGAGGCATCTCGTTTTTGAGGACAACCAAGCATATATACCCAAATCTATACCACAGATCTTATGTACCTCTTTTATAGCAAGAGTATACTATTTAGACATGAATAAAAGTGAGTAAGCATCCAAATAGCCAACACTTTCTTCCATGTACCTTAATATGTACACAACAAAGAGGACTAAAACACAAATGCAACATAATCATATATTTAAGCATACTAAATCATATATAGCAATCATCCCAAATAAGTATGTTATATCAAACCATAACTATCCTACATGTCCAACAACCATATAAGCATAAGTAATCGGGTCAAATGACAACAATCAGATGTCAAATAGGCACACGTATAATCAAACATCAAAAAGTAACATACAAGCCTATCCTAGAATGCTAGGCACAAACTATCTAGTATAAGGTATCCAATATGATATCCAATATGAAAGCTAACGAAAAATGAAATCTCACCAAATGAAGAGCTCTAGATAAACGGTGCTCATGCTCTCATTGGTCTTTCATGTGCAATCGCCTTCGTTTTCACTCCACTGAACCTTTACTACTCCACCGCATCCTCCTAACCTGTTTTGTATCACACCCTATAATACGAATAGCCCTACGAGGTCTCGAAGTTTCTGGTTCAGTCTCGATATCCTCTAGCTGATTTGGTGCAAAATTTTCCAACGCCTCTTGTAAGTTCTCCCGAAACCCATTAGTGAACAACAGGATTCGACCACTTAAATTGCTTTTCAACACATCGTGGAATTAGATAGTCCACTTCACATATAATTCGACTAATTTGGATGTCATTCTACTGGACTTAAAGAATATAAATTTAGCATACTTCGTCAATATATCGACTGTGATCCAAATGCTATCGTATTCTCTTCTAGTCTTCGGCGTTACATAGACGAACTCTATCAATATATATTCCCATTTCCACTTAGGAATCTCAAGGAATTATAGAACCGCTTGGCTTCTTTTGTTCAGTATTTACTAGCTGACAATCCATTTAGCTCGAAAAGAATGCCCCGACGCCCTCTTCATTCCTTCCTACTAAAATTCCTACCTCGTATCACAGTGCATTTTATTGTCATCGGGATATATAGTCAATCTCGAATGAGTACACTCTAATAGTATCTCACCCCTCAACACAATGACATCGAGTACAGACAAGCTCATCCATATGGAGTCAACTGTCTCGGTCGAGTCCGCATTACATCACCTCTACAAACGCTACTTGTTCCTCTAACTTGGCCTTGACCTTCGCTAGTCTAGGTTCACGCCTTTGATTAGTACCGATTGCTAAATCAAAGTAGGTATGATAGTCAAATTGGCCATCATCTTTGGCACTAGCTCACATCGAGTCCTGAAGTCATAACCAGTGATAAACTCGAGCAATACCCACCCTAAGAGTATCGCTCTAAAACCGGCACTTCTTCTATTCAAAGCATCAACGACTGCATTTCATTTACGGGTATACAGGAGATGTCAAAGTCAAAGGAGGCTAAGAATTCCAACCATCGCTACTGGCGAAGGTTGAGATCCTTCTCAGCGAAGAGGTACTTCAATGATGTGGAATCGATAAATAGGTCGAACCTCTCCCCTAATAGGTGGTGCCTCCAAGTCTCCAAAGCAAACACATCACCAATAACTCCAAATCAAGAGTTGGATATTTCCTCTCATGCAGTTTTGGTTGTCTACTAGTATATGCGACAACCTTACCTTTCTACATCAGTACCCCATATATTTAAGTACCGCAGGCATGTGTGTACTATCAACTCCTCATTCTGACTCGGAATGAGTAACATCGATGCACTCATCAACCCCACTGTCAGACTCACAAATGCATGTTTGCACCATGCATCCTAAATAAAAATCTAATTTCCCTTATCAAATAGGTTGACGGTGCTGCTACCTTACAGAAGTCCTTGATAAAATGTCTATAATATCCCGCTAATCCAAGAAATATCCTCATATACATAGCACGCTTAGGTCTGTTCCAATCCCAGACTATCGTAACTCACAAGATCCAAAGCAATGTCCTTTTCCGAAAAACATAACCCAAGCATTTCACCTCCCTCCCCAGGAAGTGATGCTTCGAAAAACTCATCATCAATCGGTGTTTTCTCAACATCTTCAATACAATCATCAATTGTGTCTTGTGCTTCTCTTTCGTCCATAAGTAGACAAAAGTATCATCGATTAGCACAAGTAAAAACTTACTCAAGTGATCCCTCAAAACATGGTTCACAAGATCAATAAAGCATGCCGACTCGTTGGTTACCCTAAGCGGTATAACCAACTAATCAAAAATCAAAGTAGCGTACGAAACGTTGTGATCGACACTCTCTCTCTATATATTCTCAGTTGATGAAACCTCATCACAATGTCCAATTGAGAGAACACCTTCGCGCCATAGAGCTGATCGAATAAGCCATCAATAAGCGGGAGTGGATACCTGTTTGTAATCTCATTCAGCTCATGGTAATCAACATATATCTCAAAGAGCCATTCGCCTTATTGGTGAACACTATAGGTGCATCCCCCTCAAATATGCTCCTACGAATGAACCCTCACCTCAATAGGTCATCCGCTCACACCTTTAGTTCCTTCTGCTCTTCGGGTGTCGTATGCCTTAAAGGCATAACTATTGGTCTAACACCTCTAACCATATCGATACGAAACTCTATCCTTATATGGTGGTAATCTGATCACTTAATCAAATGTGTCTAGACACTCTTTAGCTACAGGCATAAATGATAACTCATCGTGTGGGATATCGAGTGAATATAGAAAGCTAACCATTACCTCATCATCAGATGGGCATCCAGACACTACCTTCCGCTCATCGTCAGTCCCTATCGTCACCAATGGCCTCTCACTATCCACCACTATTCCATACCCCTTCAGCCACTCCATTCCCAAATTATAATACCGAACCCAAAACAAACCAATAACAAACAAACACCCATAACTCGATAAGGCTAAGTCTAGACAAACCATGTACATGCTGGCTGAGCCCCCAACAAGATTCGTCACAATTTAAAGGCCCTTGGGTCTCAATCCCAATATATCTACCAAATCACTAGATATGAAGGAAAGTGAAACTCCAACGTCGAATAAAACACGTATGGAAATGCAATAATTGGAAAGCATACCTCAGATGGTAATCCCCATTCTTTCTATTTCGCCAATGGAGCACTCGAAGAAATATGACGGCAGTCAATGCATATGCCTTCATGGTTTGTCCCCGCTTAGCTTGTTCGAGACAATCCTTCTATTCTAGGTATAGGCTCTCACATTGTAAAGCCTTCACAATCAACTTCTCGAAGCTCTCGTCCATATGACCAATCAATTGCTTGCTAAGATGATCGCTCAACCTAATGATAAACTTTTCATTCCTTTTGAGTGGAATATCAATGAAAGATATACCGTACTTCGACAGTACATCGATCGAATCGTCATTCCCAAACAAACTCTATATAATGGGATGTTCCTAACACTA
The DNA here is from genome assembly GCA_030737815.1 of Allium fistulosum. Lineage (NCBI taxonomy): Eukaryota > Viridiplantae > Streptophyta > Magnoliopsida > Asparagales > Amaryllidaceae > Allium > Allium fistulosum. The sequence continues at coordinate 532,941,542 of CM060901.1, read as the reverse complement.
TATCACCTACGATGGCTTTTTCAAACAAACTAAGCAAACATGTATACATGCAACCAATAAGCATACAAACATCTACAATAGCCTACATTCATCTATAATAACACACATACAATGCATACAATACATCTTGAGCAACCAATGTGGGATTAATATCAAAAATAGCCTTAGTCTAGAAATTTCGTCAAAATAGCCGTCAATACGGAAAAATGTGATATTCAATTTAAAACCATTTTTAAATTCTTTTATAAAATAAGATGTAGTTTAAATGTATTAAAAATCATGCTTTAAAGTTAGAAATCATTTCAAAACATCGTTTTTATACTATACTAATAATCACAGTATGGTGAAAGTTAATATCACTCACCTTAACAAAAGTTGACCAATCCAATGCCAAGTCATAGAGCTCTCCATCAAGAGCACAATGCAAGAAACCGCATTCAAAATGGATCTCGTACGCAAATGATATGAATTAAATATTAATCGAGAAAATGTAACTATTAGTTAAGTTAAATATTTAATTAATTACCTTAATTACTTTATTAGCCGCTGATCTTTCTTCTCCCCCATTTTCTTATATGTGTACAAACCTATCCAAACACATTTGCACACGTATCCTCTCTCCTCTTTTCTCCCTCATTTCTCAACGAATAGAAAAACTGCTTTCGCCAATGCGCTTCTCTATGCACGAGCTTTGCAATGCATATCATGAGCTTATGCTCAGTTCCCCCTAGTGAAACGTGACTTGATGGTCACGTTGTGACATTTCATATGTCAAATCACCCTATATGCAGCCATACTTCACCAAATCATCATTGCTACTCCTCTTCACACGAGAAAGGTAACGTTAGTTTCCGATTTGCCTAAATCCGCCTCTAGCTCTGCCAAACCCAGCCCTAGCAGACAAACATAGTCGAGCTTGGCCAAACACAGTCGCACGTCTAACAACTTATATAGATTCAGAGCTCTCCTCCCTACGATCTCAATGGACCCAACCTCGTGATTTATCGTTGACCGAAACTCTTGATTTTGATTTTTGAATTGATTTAGAGGAGGTGGCTATTTATTTTCTAACGGCAATGAAATAATAAATGAGTGAGTGAGAGAGGGTTTAGGTTAGTGTTTATTTAAATAGTATTATATATTATTTATTTGATTACTTAAATAAATCGCTGTACATTTAGAGCTCTTACGATCACATGACACATCCGATCGCAGCAAAACTCATCGGCGTACATCACCTCATTTTTCTAGTCCCAATGGTATAAATTTCATCACTATCCAAGACAGTGCTTCGGGTGATAATTTTACGCATTTCGAGATCGTTTTGCCATCGGATCATCTGATTACCAAATATAGTGATACTTGTACTCATTCTAATTCGCGACGTGAACCAGACTCAACGGAAGTGGTCTCGAGTCCTGATTTGATCGTATGTGAAAAATCATATTTTTTGGGCATTTAATTAATTAACCATTTAATATTTAAATTAATTATTTAAATATCATATCGTTAAAATACGGGTCTTTACACATCCCATCTCAACTGCTTCATAATATCGACCCATGATGTATCTTGCTCTTGACTTCTACCAATATAATCCTTAAGTGCTGACCTGACCTCCATTGTTGTTGACAACCCAGGTGCATACTCCGATTTGGGCTTGAAATTAAATTCTAATATAAATTCCAAAGTTTTTCGTTCTACTAACATTGCATCTCCACATGTTTCCTACTTAAAGCATCTGCAACCACATTTCCTTTCCCAAGAGTATAATAAATACTAAAATCATAAGACGATAAGAATTCCATCCACCTTTATTGTCTTAGGTTCAAGTCCTTCTGAGAAAACAAGTACTTGAGAGATTTATGGTCTACTTGAGAGATTGATGGTCCATAAGTAGTTCAAATCTCTCACCCAATAAATAATATTTCCATGACTCTAAAGAAAATACAATAGCAGCCAACTCTAATTCATGTATCGGATACTTCCTTTTGTGGTTCTTCAATTGTCTACTTGTGTACGCAACTACTCTTCCTTCCTACATAAGTACAACACCAAGACTAGTACTGTATGCATCAGTATATGCAGTAAATGGTTTTGCACCATCTGGAATAACCAAAATAGGAGCACCCATCAAAAACTCCTTCAGTATTACAAGCCTGACTTCAATTCTGACTCCAAGTATATACTTAAGTCTTATTAGTTAAATGAGTCAAAGGTGTCGATATCTTTGCGAAATATTTGATGAATTTTCGATAAAATTCCGTTAATCCAAAAAAGCTATGGTTTTTGAAGTATTCTTCAGTGTTTTCCAATCCCTCCCTCCACCCTTTTCCCTAGATCTACTTCCAATCCATTTGCTGATACTATATGCTCAAGAAAATGAATTTCATCCCTTTAGAAATGACACTTCAAAAATTTAACCTCTAACTGATTCTTGCTCAAAGCATCCACTACTTCCCTCAAATGTACTTCATGCTTCTCTTTGCTTTTGGAATTTAGGAGGATATCATCCAAAAAGACAACTACAAATCTATTCAATTGCTCCAGGGATACTCTACTCATCAAATCTACAAAATAAGTTAGAGCATTTGTAACAACCCGCATATTTTACGATTGAATATTTAAATATTTTATTTAAATGTAGAATCGTTAACTGGATTAAAGTCCGAAAAGCTACTTTTTGTAAACAGTCGAATTGGGACTCGAGACCACCTCCATTGAGTCCAAAATGGCATTTACAACCTTTTTGAGTATAAACATCGATATGTTTGGAGTTGAGTAAAATTTTGATGTTTTCATTTAGGGCTTTGGGTTTGGGTTTCAGCCCATTAACATAACATATCAACCCAACTCCACTCCACTCCTCTTCACTCCTTCATAATATTTCCTAACACTCAAGCTTTAGAAAACTAGGGGAAGAGAAAAGGAATTAGAATTCCTAAGCCCTAATCTTCTTTGCAAATTCAAGTTCTAGCTCCAAAATTCAAATGAAGCTTTGGTAAGCATCCTCTTCTTCTTCTCCTTCTCAATCTCTCTCCAATTTCAGAAATCTCCTATAACCTAACTTAGGAAATATTTGCTTATGATCTTAGATTGGGGCTTTTAGAGTTGAAGTTGAAGAGTAGTTGATCCTCCTTTTGTTTTCAAGCTTCTTCTTTGTTGTTTTGAGTAAAAAGGTGAGATTTTTATCTCACATCTATGTCTATAACTATCTTTGATTGTTAGGTATGAATTCCTAACATCTTTACATTTTCATTTGATTTTGATTTGGATTGATTTGGTGAATATTCCAATTTTTGGTTTTTAAGTCCAATTTTGTGAAAATCCTTTTATGGATGTTTGAACATGTTTTTGGTGAAGCATCGAAGAGCCTATAGGACTGGGTTGCCGATTGGCGTAAACCCCTAGCGCCCGTTGCTCGTCCGATCGCGATTTGTAGGACTTTTGCCCCCACAAGGGGGCTAGGCTGAATGTGCTTCAGAAGCAGGTTCAGTCTGAACCAATGGGTCAGTTGGCTGAACCAGAAGGCAGGAAATGCCTTAGAAGTAGGTTCAGTCGACTGAACCAGTGTGTCAGTCGACTGAACCAGAACCCAGGAATTTGCCTGGGTCTATATCAGTCGACTGACCATCTGGTTCAGTCGACTGAACTTGGGGACACAAAATTCGTGTCCTTGTGTCAGTCGACTGACCACCTGGTTCAGTCGACTGACCTGCTTGTTGCAGTCTATTTTGCCTATTTTGCTTGAGGTTCCAATTTTTATCGATTCGTGATAATCCGATTTGTTGTTATCATTTATTATCGACTTTGATGACTTCTTCTTCGGGATTTTTGAGAATATCCATTTTGATGGATTCAGTATCGATTTCTTTGAATTTGATTCACGTCTTCGTATGTGAATTTTTGGTGATTGATTGTTTCTACAATCATTTCTATGACTTGTCACTTCAAATTACAAAGGTTTCTATACTAGTAGTAAATATTCAAACTCTTTTACAAAGATGATTTCAACTCTATTTTTAATACAAAGCTCATTTATAAATTCGTTTTCTAATCTATTAGTATATACAAACCTTTACCTCATTCATATGAGAAAATCTAATTAAACGGCTTAGCAAAACAAGTGGTATGAAATGCTTGCGTTTACTTCGTCGGTTAATTTTTGGACTTGTTCGATTGAAAATCTTGTGACAATTTTCGAGTGGAAATCTACAATTCGTTCGTAAATATTTAAGTAAGCTAGTGGTTATGGGACATGAAGCTAAACTCTTATATTTACTGGCTTAGTGTAATTCACACTTTTTATTGATCGATGATGATCATTTTGTGATTTAGACTAGCGATGTGCGATGTCTATTTGTTTGTGTGGGGACTAAAAACCCTGTTTGTGGAGCTTCGGCTCAAAATTTGGCGGGGTAGCGACCCGTGGTCTTCGGGCCGTTTGTGGAGCTTCGGCTCAAAATTTATGGTTAGCGACCATGGAATAGCGTTTCGTTTGTGATACACGTGTTGGTGAGTTTTCATGCTCCCGTTTGTGATAGGCCTCCTCCCCCTTTTGTGATTTCTGGATTTCTAATTGATGATTTCTAGAATTTGTGTTTCACCTCTTTTTGTGATTGGCAATGATATGTTTGTCAATATTTGGGGTTTGGTGAATAAAATAAAGAATATGACATTCTTTTTGGTGCTTTGAGATTCTTGAGATACTGTATGATTTTGTTGTTGTTTAAAGTATACTTGTCACAGTTTGACATTATTGTTATCATACGTTTTTGTTATATCTCTACTCATATCTCATTCTATATGTGATATTTATAGCTAGACTGATCCGTTTATTATTTTCTTATTAAATAATACTCGGATCAGACCGAGGTGTTACAAGTGCCTCTGCTTGACTCCTTATTTGGGATCATCTTCTGACTTTTGTCTAACTACATAGTTTGGTAGTTTTTGTTATTATACATTTGAGATAGAGACTCCTTGATGTATAATTATCCTTTTGTATAGCACTTGTATCTATTCTTTTGTGCTGTAGTGGATCTAGATTGACCACTACTTTGATGTACACTTTTATGTGATATTCATATTCGATTCCGCCTTTGTGATATGAATATCTGTGACTGATTTGTGTTATGTTTATTTCTATATTTGTTTCCGAAGGCCACTTAGCTACTGTGTGGTAGCTTTGAGTTTGTATTTGATATGTCGGATTTCCTCTTGAAATGAAATGTAAGTTATATTATCTGACATATCGGTACTCGCACAAAGCAATTACATAGATGATCGCTCCTCAACAGCCTTATTCTTCGCGCTAGTCGACGGCATTACTTAGTAGTGTCCTTGGCTAGCGTGAGCATAGAGGTGGGGCGTCACAGCATTGGTCAACTCAAAAGCCATCACCAACCACTCAATCAATCCATCTGGCATATGAAAAGCAGTCTTCTGGATACTATCTTCTACCACCCTCAATTGGTGAAATCTAGTTGCTAAGTCAAGCTGCAAGAATTTTTTTCCCTCGACTACTAATCGAAGAGGTCAACAATATGAGGCAGTGCAAACTTCAATGCCTTCTTCATTGGAGTTTTCGCTAATTCAAATCCAAACCGAGCTAATTCGTCAAATTGGCCGACATACTCACCCACTATTAATTCCCTTTGTCTCAGATGAATAAACTTTTCCAACAAAAAATTCTTCTTGGTGCAAGTAAGAAATTTTATATCGAATCCAGATTTAAACCCTCCATGAAATAACATTCTCATCCACCTCATTCGTTACTACTTCCCACCAATAAGCCGCTTCACCTTTCAAATACCAAGTAGCTAACTGCCTCTTCATCACATCACCAAGTCCCAATAGGTTGAAAATCTTTTTAAATCATTAAGCTAGGACCGAGTCACTGAGTATGGTTCCATCCTATGAAATGGCTTTCCACCAAGCTTAGGGAAATCCTTACATAGCTTAGGAAAAAAATAGTTAGTGATGCTAGGGATGGAATCACACCTTGATTAGCAATGGTATCAGTGGTTATAAGTTCAATGGGAATGATATTGCTTTGGTTCATCGCTTAAAGGTAGCATCTGAACCATACTTGAATGTTGACACAAGGAATACCCAGTATATCTACATGATTGCTAGTCCTTGCTGTGGTTTTCACCCTACAAATATTGGCTATATTATCCTTTGTTCCAGTTGAATTACTCATAACCAACTGTCTGAAAAGAAAAATGGGATTCATTAGCAACTTTCCAATATATAGTGAATAAAACAGGAACAGTAAATGGGTATGTGCAAACGTACATTTTCATTTATTCCTATACACACACACACACATATATAGTAGAAAGTACAAATGCAACGACCTGCCTTTTTGACCATCGAAAGTCGGCACCAAGTACATCCATAGTATTCCAATGCCGAACATCCGATCGACAAAAAGGCAGATTATTAGGGTAAAAAGAAAATGAAAAGGAACAAAAGAAACATAATCTCACAGCGAAACGAAAACATATAATATAATAAAGATAGTAAAAGTTGTCTCTCTAAAATACATGGTAATCAGAGTTAAAAACAAACCTCATCAGCCTGGACAGTTATAACTTCATGACCTTACAATTATTGATGGGTATATATAATAATACAACGGAAATATAATACTATGGCAGGTGAACATCCAGCTCTACTCCATAAGCTGAAAGCAAATTAAAACTAAACCCAAACTTGAATGGATGGGTATAAACAAGGTCAAAATCCAAACTTAGAGGATGGATAAAAATAATCCAACATCGAGAAGAGCTCTAGTAACTTCTCGAGCAATTAAGAAAACAATTCAAAATTTTGAATCAATAACAAGGAAAGGAATTTTCCATCAATAACTATTAGGGTGCACCTCCCTCACCAAAAGTATACCTCTAGAAATATACTTGAGAACCCCGATGGCTCTCGGACACGTCCAAGCCGGACCCCGCCAACCTTATCGAGAATCCGAGCATTTCACATCTCCGCGCACATATATCCGAATCCAATCTAGAGTAGATGTGAAGATACCATAATGGGAGCAACCCCACATAGCTTGGCTTCCACTTCCTCTTTGGTTTCAGTCATTTTTGACAAAGGATATCAACACTCAATGAGCAACAATTTGTCTTAATTGATAATAAACAAAGGAGAAAGCTGAATCGATAGTCAATAAATCAACTATCAGGAATAATCAAAATGATCGTATAGAGAAATTAAATCTCATGCCCTTACCACTACTTGTCGATTTCAAACTTGTACTATCCCTCGATTGAAAATGAAGCCAGGCAAGTTAAGGTAGTGTTAGTTTTAGGCATTTCCTTGATAACAAATTCTTTCGAAATCACTTTTTCAAAAGCACCGGGATTTAAGTCCTAACAAACAACAACTTTATAGACCGTAGTCTATAAAATCACACTATCAATCAAATCAAATTCCATAAGGGAATAAACTAACACTTAACATTATTTAAAATGTTAATTGACTTAACAGACAAGATTAAGAATTTTTCTTAGGTTTATAACTTTCTAGATTGTCAAAGGATATAGATAATTTCCTAAGTGTACCATTACTCTCATTGGTCTTTGGTTATTGCTTAAAAGATTATCTAAGTTACCTTAGAAAAAATTGGAAGTCACTCCCCAAACTTTTCTAAGCCGCACAACAAAACATAACATTATGTACTTAAGCCTGTATGATATACATAAATCATCCGTACGCAATATCTGATCCGATCACTTGCTCGGATACATAGACTATACTTTCGAACTAGTATCGCTCACTCGACCTCCCTAGTGCAGACTCCGATCAGGTTCCTCGATTATAAATCTCCGTTCTCCTTACATAGCTATATACTATGATAGAAAACTTATGTATCATATCGAGAATCTGAATCAAGTGTTCGCCGACAAGTATCTAGTTAGAAATCCTTTTTCGGATAGGTATGAATCACCTCGAAGTTATGTATTCGAATCCTAGATCAGAAACCGTGCGAATAAAATGATCTATATATAACTTACGCACTTAATCCGATTGGTTCCTTAATTATACCATTCTCTTTCTAAATCACTTTCAATTTTATTTATAGTTTTTCATTCAATACTAAATTGTTTATGAATTACTTCATAAATTTCCACTTAAGTTTATAAACATCTTATAAAGACACAACTTTATAAGCATTATATTTAAAACTTACTCCACTTTTTATTTACTTGTATAATACGCTTCTACATCCTAAGAGTATATACAAAATACCAATTTTATTTTATCAAAATTCCTTTTTATTTAAATCAATTTCCTTTAAGAAAACTTAAAAACTAAATACCCAGTTTTTATTTCAAAATCCTTTTGAAAATCATACTACGTATATTTCCATATATATATATATATAATAATTTAAACAATTTATTCACTAATATTCGATTTAGGTTCGTTCGAATTTGAACTCATTTCGATCGCACAATGATAAAGAGAATAATTTACTAAATGCACTATAACATTCATCTAAGCAAAATTCGGTAGTCACTTAGAAGATTATTCGGATTACCATAAAACTAGTCGAGATGTTTTCCCCTGAACTATCCAAATAAAATGCGTTTTTATTAAAAATTCTCTTTGAAATATGTAGACTTATAAATACTTCCAAGAAATACCACCATTCCTTTTTGCAAAATTATTTGAAACCATTTTAAGCAATACGAGAATTTAAATCATCAAAAACCTTTTTTTACTTATAAAACACCATTTATAAATCATATAAATCATTTTATATACCATACTTATATAAAATGCACCTTTCAAAATCATCTTATAATATAATAACTTCCTTTTATTATAATAAACTTTTCTCAAATATTTATCCCCTAAATGTCTTATCTTCCCAATTAGATTATATTAAACAACGTTCATTAAAAGTTTTACCTTTAACTTCACATTATTAAAAGACAACTTTTAACTTCACATTTTCTTCGAACACCTTATAGTCAAATTATGAAACTTAATTCACACGGGATTCATTCTAATACACTCACAATTATCAAAACAATTAATGCCCATAAACTAATAAAGCATAAATTAATAACCAACAAACGAAAGTCAATGCTCCTAACTACTCGAGCATGACAAATCAAACAACAATGATAATAAATAAATAATATCATTAACAAATAAACATACCATAAATAACTATATGAATTTGAAAATTATTCCTCTATATATATAAAATATATAACCCTAAGTAAAATATTTCACTTACCAAATTTTCAAAAATCAATATCGTGTTCGTTTGCCTTGTTTGAGTGTTTAGAAATCCCTATCGATGCCATGGCATCCTACGTCTCGAGCAGAATTCATAAAAAACTCAATAGACCATCTAACATAATATGTTTTTACAACAATAACAAAGATGATCTCATATATAATACTCTCTCATATGTAATACTCTTAACTCATTCTAGGGTGTCACTTATCCTATTTCTAATGAGCCATACCCTACCAATGCCAAGGTTCCCACTTAACCTTCAGCTCGGATACCAGCTGTAGTGACTTGCCTTTTCAACCATCGAAAGTTGGCACCAAATACATCCACAGTATTCCAATGTCAAACATCCAATCACCGAAAAAATAGATTGCTAGGGTAAAAAGAAAAGAAAAGGAACAGGAGAAACCGAATCTCACAGGGGAACAACTCCATATAATATAACAAAGACATTAAAAGTTATCCCTCTAAAATACATGGTATATCAAAGTTAAAAACAAACCTCATCGGCCTGGACAGTTATTACTTCCCGACCTTACAATTGCTGATGGGTATATGTAACAGTGGAAATAAAATACTACAGGTGAACATCCGGCTCTACTCCATGAGCTTCATGTCCCACTAACAACAACCTAGAAAAATACTCGATGTGACCCAAGCATTATAATAAAATAACATTCAGATCAGTCTGGAACTCAACATGAGAAAATTCAAGTAATGTGGTGAACATATTATAATTTTGTGAGACCATGACACAAAGCATGGAACTAGTTTTACCTCACAAAAAAAACTTCCACGCATGAATAAATGGAAGAAAATTAAAACTAAAACCAAACTTGAGGGATGGGTATAAATAAGGTCAAAACCCAAACTTAGAGAATGGAAAAAATAATCAAACATCGAGAAGAGCTCCAGTAACTTCTCGATGCAATTAAGAAAACAATTCAAAGATTTGAATTATAAACAAGGAAAGGAATTTTCCATCAATAACTAGGAGGGTGCACCTCCCACACCAAAATTATACCTCTAGAAATATACTTAAGAACCATGACGGCTCTCGGACACGTCCAAGTCGGACCCCGCCAACCTTACCGAGAATCCAAGTATTTCACATCTCCACGCACATATAACCGAATCCAAACTATAGTAGATGTGAAGATACTCTAATGGGAGAAACCCCACATAGCTTGGCTTCCACTCGCTCTTTGGTTTCAGTCATTTCCGACAAAGGATATCAACACTCAATAAGCAACAAATCATCTTAAATTGACGATACACAAAGGAGAAAGCTGAATCGATAATCAATAAATCAACTATCGGGAATAATCAAAATGATCGTATATGGAAATTAAATCTCATGCCCTTACCACTACTCATTGATTTCAAACTTATACTATCCTTTGGTTGAAAATGAAGTCAAACAAGTTAAGGTAGCGTTATCTCTGGGCATTGCCTTGACAACAATTTTAACCTTTGAGATAGAAACGAGTTTCTATACCTCAACTTTTAGTGCTAAGAGTATGACTAAATCCTTTCCCTATAAGCGAGAACATTTACGGAAATTAAATTTCCTATCTTTTCCGTAACCAAATCAAACTTTTAAAACCCAAATTTGTGCGTGGTTTTCACATCACAAATATTTTTAAAACACTTTAAAAATATTTCTTTTTAAAGATTTTCTCATTTATAAACAATCATTTATAACTTTCAAACAACATTCATTATTCCGAAATATAATAAATCGATTAAAATGCTTTTGAAACTCTAAGACAATGTTAATCATCCGAAAAGATAATTGATATAATTCCTTTATAACTTTAAAATCACATTAATTATCCTAATAGACCATCAATCAAACTTATAACTCCTTTAATTAATCAATTAATTAACTTTAAACGCCTTTATTAAATTAGTTAATTTACTTTAATAACTTTTATTAAATCGGTTAATTAATCTTTAAAACACTTTATTAAATCCAATAATTAATTTTAAACACCTTTATTTAAACCAATTAATCAACTTTGAATATCATTTATTAAAATGATTAATTAATCTTAAACATCATTATCAAAAATGATTAATTAACTTTAAAACATCATTAATAAATTTATTAATGAACTTTATTATAGTTAAACAATAATTAAGGATATATTTAAACCCTCAATCCTTTTCAAATAATTATACAATCCTTACAAACCCATTTGAAAAGAATTTATAAAATATTTAAGGTAAATAATCTTTAGCAATTTAAACAACATTAATTATCCTGAAAAGATAATTAAATCCAAATTATAATCTTTTATAAATTTAAAACAACATTAATTATCTCGAAAGATAATTAATCAAATTTTATAATCTCTTATAGATTTAAAACAGCATTAATCATCCCGAAAGATAATTAATTAAATTTATAACTCCTTTTATAAATTTTAATCAACATTTATCCTTTATTTTTAAAATTCTCAAAATATTTGAAAATATTTTTTTAAACATCTTTCAAAGTGCAAAAACATGACCAAACATTTATTTTGTAAAATATAAGCTCAAGTTCAACGCACAACAAGGGTTTAAGGGGATGATATTTCGTAAGTGACGGTACAACGATAATAGATGTAAAGACACTTACACAATCAAACAGTATGTAAAAATCTTTTAAACCAAACAACAATATAGTGACATAAGAAAAGAAGTAAATAAATAAATATTAGTGAGCAACCCCCTAGGGTCTTTCTACAAAAGTCCTATGTAAATCACACATATGAACATAAATTTTGAAGTGTTCCATAGCGACCTATTCACTACGTATGCTTCGCCTTTCCTTTTGTTTTTGTTCCCTACAATATAATGGTTATTTATGTCATCAGCTTTTTTAGAAAGAATTTAAATCCAAACAAATAACCAAACAACAATATAAACTACCATTTAAGCATTCGACAATAATCTATAGCAACACAGATATCATATAATTTTTTTTAAAGGTGAGTAAACTAACTGAAATTCCAGTTGACACCGAAGCGTTCCGGTTCGAACTAAAATCGAACGACCCCAAAATTCCACTTGCTTCAAATTCGAAAAAACTTGTTCCAACGAGTACCTAATGTTCCTACGAGTCTAATGCAACTAACCGCATCCAAATCTGACCTCGCACGGAAGAGTTATTGATTTTATAAGCTATCGTTTTAATTAGATTAATTAATAACTTAATTAACATATAAATTTCAATTACCCTTACACATATTTCTTCCCCATATCAAATTTTTAAAGCCGCCCGATACACGAAATAATGCATAGAGAAACATACCCGAACTCGTCGTGCATCTCCACTCTCCCCCACGCTCGACTCTCAACGAAAATCAATGTTGCTCACGCCATCGTATCGCTCTTCGCAAGAGCTACACAACGACCACAATCAATCGACCCTTGACTGCTTTGGCACGATCGGGACCTGACGGTGCTCCACTGCCGTACGCACATGTTACGATCACCAAAACGTTGCTACACCCTACCAAGTCATGGCCGCAGCTGTGTCTCATCGCAACAATCCCAACACAATCGACCCCAAGACCCCTCGTTGCCAAAATGGCACACCGACCAAGACCCTAGATCGTCGATAAAATATCGAGTTCCTCAAATCAACATCACAAGCAAATTCGAGACTACTAATCGAAGCTCACGCCAAAGGAATTCAACGGATTAAACGACATTTTTTCATTGATTAAATTCCTCGATTTTGATTTTAAAAGTTGCAGCCATTTTTTCTTGTTTTACCAGCTTTGAAATCGAAAAGGAAGAGGAGAAGGAAAGTTTAAAGTATGAAGGGAGAAAGTATAAGTCAATTATTTCTATTTTATAATCACCCAATTTTGGTTGCTTCTAATTCAAGTTAAACTAAAACTTCAAGCAGCACAAGATTCACAAGTTAAACAAACATTTTAAGAAGCCATCACATCAAGTCATTTTAAAATTTTCAATTTTGATTTTTTTAAATGTTTTGGAAAAATGGTCTTGCGGTAACCTCTTTTACAATATCCCATTCACATACGAACCGCGGACGGGAGAAATAAAAAAATGATCGTGCATAAAATTGCGATGCGGTCACCAATCAATAATAAAACACACAAATTATTTTATTCTGTGAAATTTCACAAATATCATAGTTTACCGTAAAATATGTCAAACGAAAATATAATTATTTTCCAAATTAAAAATTATAGAAAAATCATATAAATTAAATTAAAAGTACAATAATAAAAATTAAGTCGTTTTAATACCAATTGATTTTCTTATTATTTATTCAAACCCTTTATTATTGTAAATAAATTTACAATATGAGTTCACAATTATTATTTATTAATTAAAAGGTGTTAAATAAGGTTATTAAATGCATCTAATTAATATTTAATTCACAAATCAAATATTTAAATAATCACTATATTTGAATTCAAGTTATTTAGATTTTTAAACACCAATTATTTGAATATTTAAAATTAATTAAATATTCAAAATCAAACTATAAAATTCCAGAATGTTACAACAAATATGCTCTCACAATATGTTCCTAATTCCTAACCTAATTCCTAACCTATGCTTTGATACTAAATGTAACAACTCGCCTTTTCAACCTTGGATCTGACGCCCGAATCGACTTCAGCACCAAGATATCGAAAAGACGAGTCGTTGTGAGAAAGATATAATATAAACAACTAAGACAAATATAGAAGGATACAAGATACTAATTATAAATTCAAACCAATACTAACTACTTTCATATTCTCGTAACGGAATGAATAAGATATAATACATAATCAATATCATAGTCACATCACCATAACATGTCTAAAATAGTCATATATGCATGTCTGACAAATACTGATACAACCCAATCCTATAAACACAGAATAAACCCCAAATACAAAACTTAATGACTCCATACATACAACACATCAATAAATCTCCACCTTTGATACCGCCTTATTGCTGAACTCCATCAACCTGGATACATGTACAAAAATAAAGTGGGAGTGAGACAAACATAAGTCAATACCGCTCTTATCGACTCCAAACCCAATTATGATGCTTATAGAATGATACTTTCATATCATTTCTTAAATCATATGCAAAAAACCCCACAAACTCAATATCGCTCTCACTGACTTCGGGGCACTTTGGTTGTTATGTGCAAATAGTCTATTCAAAATCATTATTTAAAATTTTCCATTTCAACACATATGTACCAAAAACAAAGTCATACTAAGTGATAATTTTTTGAGTAAAAATCTGAATCAACTTGAGCACATTGAATAATGGATCTATTATACTAATTTCAATAATTGAAATTTACAATTTTCTTCTTATCAATTTTGCTCATTTTATCCCAACTACATTACTCTTGCTCTTGAAGACATATTTGCAATCGATGGATTATATTCCTTTGGGTAAAACTGCCAAAATAATATTTTGATAATGTACTTAGAATCCATTCGTGCATCATACCATATCGCAGAGTCAATACTCTTAGTGGTTTAATTGACTATTGAGGATTATCTATTCTTGACATTTTGAAACTCATGGTTTCTCTTTAGTGTGCAAGAATACTTATTAGACATTCTAATATGTTGTGTTCATTTTAGGTTTAGTTAATTTCATCTCTCATAATTAGTTTTATCCTTGGATTGTTTCCACATTCATTTTACTACAAATGATTTCTAAAAGAAATTATTTCGCTATGAAGTTGGTATTTCCTAGAACAACAGTGGTCTCAGTGCAACAGAATAGGTTTTCGTAAACACTTTATGAATTGCCTTATATATAAAATTATTTGGTTTTAGTTTATGACACTCATGTTCAAAACAAAAATCATTAATCTAATCACAGTCGTTCCCCAACTCCTTTTGTCGTGATTCATACAAAGTCCCGCATGAGCAGTTATTACGTGCAGTCTTTCGACTTGCACAACATGTAGACTCCTTGGCCTAGGATATGCTGAGTTTTCTTATAAACCTTTATCTTATATGATTTTGTGAATCATTCTTTAGATGAAATTAATTTTAAGCTTGTGCTCTACTCTTAAGTGTACAACTTTATAGAAAGAGGTTAACTCAACTTTACATAGAATTAATTGTACTTCATTTAACCAAGTTCGATCACTCCTTATTGATATATCATCATGTATTATAGGAAGGAGTGACTTTTAAGATTGAATCTTTATTCATTTTTAGCTACGTTCAAAACCTTTTCTAATATACTCACATATTTGATCAAATCGAATTAATTTTATTTTCTATTGCACGTAATGTTTTTACTTCCATTTTACACTCTATGTGTTTATCATAGACATACTACATGCGCATCAAATACACATATCCATGTCTGTGATAACTGATCGGTGAATATAACAAAGTATATGGAAACATTCTAGTTTATTAGACTTATGATTGCATATATCTATATGTATAAATCCAAAGAGTTCATCAACTCTTATATTGCTCCCATTAAATGGGCGCTTCTCCTTTAATTTTCTAAGATATAACTCACTAGTACCTTATGATTCATAATCATATAATCAAAAAATTATTTCTTCAAACTTTGGCTTAGCCCATAATTCTAAAATAATTTCAAATAAATTTTGATACTTCTGTATTTTCCAATGCAACACAAATAACACTATTATAATTTTATTTTATAACGACTATTAATAAGATTCATATTGAAATAAAACTATGTCTATTTTTCAGTCAACACTAAAAAATAATTATTATTTCATAAATAATGTTTGGTGTGTTTTATAAATACAATTTTTATAACTTGATGCGACCATAAGTGTTATATGGCATGCTCCCACTATTTCCACTATTACTATAATAGTGTATGAAATACGGAGTTCCATTCAACAACTTAATATATGCTATTTATTTCATCTACTATAAGCGAGAATTTTCAAATCAAATATCTTAGATTTAAAGCAATAAATCTCATAGAAAACAATTTTCTATATGAAAATACTTTTGAAATATGTATTGTTGACGCTAAAAATAGATCAACACCGAAGAATGAGTTGTAGGGAACCTATAGGACAAAGGTCTAGCAGATAGTATTGAAGATAAAAGAAAATAGAACAGAGAAACATAAGATTTTTATAATGGTTCGACAATCTCTTGCCTATGCCACTTTATATCTTTATTGATTATGGATCTGAGATAGTTTGTATGAGATTACTGAGAATTAGAGTCACAAGTACAAGAAGTTGACAAGTTCTTAGGCCTAGAACTACCATGAGTAGCCGCCTTGGTGACTATTGTAAGGAGGGAAGATGGTGAAGAGCAACGGAGTCCCAAATCCAGAGTGAAGAAGAAAGAGTATGGAGAAGATCCTCTTTTGGTTGCACTATGACTTGTATTTATAGGGAAATAGATGTATTGGGTCAGAAGCCTACTTGTAGAAGTCCAACCATCGGCCCAAATTTACATAAGAAAACTCAGAGGCAAACGAGTCAAATAAATAACTTGGTACCGAGTCATTTGACTTGGTGGCAAGTTATTTTCTCAAGTGGAAATCGCTCCAACTATTTGCACTGCTTTCCTATCCTCTAATTGATGTGTTCCATGCTCTTTTCATGGACTATTGGTTGATTCTAGTGATTGTTCCATAATCATTTGAGTTATCATGCTTTCTTGGCTTTCTTCTCTTCAACCCTTGGAATTGATCGTCCAAACTCAAAGAAAACCACTTGACCACGATTAGATGGAGTAAGGCATGAGATGTATGAAGATTGGAAGGCGGTTGGAGGGAGGAAAATGGCTCGGTACCGAGCCAAATAACTCAGTGCCGAGTTATTTCCTTATTTCAGGTTCTATAGGCCATGATTGTTATGAGATATTCTCCCGCCACGCTAACGCACACAAAGGCCAAACTCTCGATCCTTATCCGCCTCGTCTCTACAAGTCCGAGGAAAAGATGCGAAGGAGGAAAGACCATGAGTACGAAAAAGCTCGCAAGGCCAATAGGGAGATAGATAAGGAGAGAAGGAAGAGAGAAGATGAAATTAAGCTATCTCAAGACCCTTTTAAGCACTCAAGAGATTCCTTTTAGCGCCGTGGGCTTATTTTTGTTGACATTCCGCCTCATACACAGGCTCGGACTTCTTCAACCCAACAAATTCCGGCCTCTCAAGCTATGATTTAAATGGTCCCGCCTACTTCCAAAGGAGTCTCTACTCGTTCGTTCGTTCTTCTGCCTGGTCGTCCATGCTTGCAAGCCGCATTCCCCACCTCTTTTTGTGCGACATCAAATTCGACCAAGACATCTCTGATACGCTAAAAGAGGTAGTGATGCAAAATCTAAAAACTGTCGAGTAGGGCATCGACGAAGGGTATAAGTGGAAGAAACTTTGCACCGCTCTTTCCGAAGTAAATAAGATCAACTACACCAATATTCAATTCTTTGAATATGAGAGAGCTACTTTCGAGCGAATGATGAAAGAAAGGGAGAAAGATTTGATTAAGGTCACCAGAGAGAGGGACCTTGCTCTAAAGCAAAAGGAGAGCATATATAAGTTGATGCATGAGTTAAAGCTTACCCATAGCCACGTAGAAATTGTAATGAGGAACGAATTGGAAGCTGCTCATGCTGAAACTTCAGAGTTCTAAAAACAAGCCGAGGAGAGGACGCAAGCGCTTACTCAAAAAGATGAAGTTATTCGGGCTCAGGACCAGACTATATCGAAGCAAGCTGCTGAACCTAACAAGCTTCGTGGGGATTTTCAAAATTTTGCACATGAAAAGGAGCAGTTATCCGCCAACAAGATGCCATCGGTCTTGAATTTGCAATTTCTGAGCAGAAGCTCAAAGAGCTTCGAGATGAGAAGCCCAAGATCTTGACTGAGCTTGGTGCTAACATGCTGGACTTTTACACTAACATGGTCATGTATAAGAATCTAAGATGGCTAGGCAACGATATCCTGAGGTGAAGGTGCTTGGGAAGAAGTGTTACGCAGAACTGTGCAAGCCGAAGACAATCGCTCCGAAGAAGAACCGATGGCAACTTATCTCGATGCTGAAGATATCGAACCTCTTTACATTGGAAAGGCTATCCTAGTTAAAGATGCTGCCGATGCTTCCAAAGCTCTTATTGGCCTAGCTCTTCGGGTAAGGGTGAAACATCCGCTTCAAAATCTCAAGATCTGGTAGAAATCATTCCTGTTTTTGCGGGATTTAGCTCCACAACTACTCATGTTCTTCCGGCATCATTAACGGGTACCCCCTATGAGCAATACGTTCCTCCAATTGTGGTCTAGTCTGGGGAGCTTGGGACTGCAGAAGGCAGGTTCTTCATATCCTAATGAGATCCTACTACAAGTATACCTCTTGTTTCTCCAATCTTCAAGAAACTTCAGCTCTCGCGAGAATCCGCCCTTAAACTTCATCACTCTATTTGCCAACTTGTAGGTTAACCTTAATTGCCTCCTCTACCTTCAACCACACAAGGTTCGGGAACTAAAGCCATCTTTACTGCATCAACTGCTATTTCCGTCGGGCTTACTACATCTATTCCTATTTCCATTTTCAGTCTGGGTCCTGACTCCAAGAGGATCACCACTTTTGAGAGCTTGGAGGACATTTCAATCTCTCAGAAGGAGGATGTTTTTATCATAGGCGCTTCCAACCCGACCGAGCACGAAACAATGGTCGAGAGGTTGAGGAAGGATATGGAGAAGATTCGGGTGAAGAAAGAATCTGGGATCACCAAGACCTAATATATAAAACTAACAAGCTCATATCAAAAAGTTCCCACTTTCAAGATCAGGCCACCGAGGCACACTAATGACCTGACCGTTAAGTCC
The DNA here is from genome assembly GCA_030737815.1 of Allium fistulosum. Taxonomy (NCBI): domain Eukaryota; kingdom Viridiplantae; phylum Streptophyta; class Magnoliopsida; order Asparagales; family Amaryllidaceae; genus Allium; species Allium fistulosum. The sequence goes on along the minus strand of CM060901.1, from coordinate 532,922,430 downwards.
AAGGAGCTCGATTTTACTGTTAGTGAAGAGTCCACTCATTTAGAGGGTAGAACTCCCCCGGAAGGTAACTCTTGGGGAGGAAAAAGCTCAAGAACCATCTAGGTAAGATTGGAAAAGGCATCCCAGGTAGCAAGAAGTAGAAGGCTTAGCAGGATTGGACAACCGAGTCATTTTGTTTTTTGAGTTATTGTTCTGATCGAGTCTGTATTTTTCCTTTGCTTTGAACAGGCCAAGATTGTGTGGGTATGGCCCCTTCTGTATGTCTGTACATAAAAGATTATGTAATGAAAGATTAGCTTTTCCTTTGTAATCTCTCTTCTATGTACTTTTTTACATAAAATGTATTGTGCCTATTTATGTTGGTGTGGCGCCCCACCTCTATGCTCATAATAACAAAGAGTATTAAAAGAAATACTGTCTATTATTACGAAGAATAAGGCTGGATAGGAGCGACCATCCGTAATTGGCCTTACACTAATATTGGTTATCTCGGTAGGAGTGGTATATACTTTTTATTTTTCATCTATTATTTATTTACTCCCATCGACATATCCAATTATCAGTATAAAACAAACTACGATAGTTCATAATAGTTTAGGACATTAGATATAACAATAACACAGATAATATAAATGCGGAACACATACAAAAACAAAAGTCTCATATATATATAACTGATGTCAGTTGATACATAATTGACACAATACATATGATACAACTACAACTGTCGACTCTAGAAGTTATATATACAAGTACATTATCAACTAATATACATGAATACATATCGTTCTATATAATGACACGACTACTACAAAATGACACGGACAACTTCAGAAGATGTGAAAAGTCTTCATATCCTGAACAGCAACTCAAAGAAGAAAATCTACAACCTGAAATAACTCGGGTCTGACCCGAGTATTAAATTCAAAAGAAAATAATACACGGGTCAGTCTAATTCAAACTCAGTTATTAGTGCACAGAAGCAATAATAATCCAATATCAACTAGACGACAGTCACAGAATCTCGTATATCCGATTCTTCGATAAAAGAATCGGATAACGGCAGATATAACACTAACTAGTGTTAAACAACAAATCAGCAGGTTTAAATCATCAATAAAGATAATTGAAAAGAATACCAATGAAGATAATCTTAAAAACATCAGAATTGCCTAAACGGCAATTATCAACAAAATCTAACAAATAAATAGTAAATAGAAACTCAGAATCTAATTATCGAATAGATAATTAGACACAACAAAATGATCCAGCGAATGAAATCAAATACAATTCCCAAATATCGAATTGAACGCAGAACAATTCAATTAATTGAAATATCAATTAAAACGACACATCAGTGTGGCTGCAGTACACGCACGCGTGTACTGCCTCGCCACTTCACGATAAAATAAAAGCCAACACAAGGTCAAACCCAAATCATGTCGGGTTCAACTCAAGTGTACAGGACTCTAGGACAAAAGCAATTAGACAGCAAGCTACAAAGTTCAAGATATAACATAGTGCAACAAATCAAATTGCACTTTTCACACAGTCACAAAAGCACAGAGGCACCAAGCACGAAGGAATAAGGGCAGTTCAAAATAAAGGGAAGCTACTCAAGATAAATCAGGTCAGGCAGCAACTCCAGATGGATATCACAAGTATAGACTCAAATGTGCAACTCGAAGCCATACTCAGTGTACAATTTACAAGAACCTCTGTACAACAACCACAAAGCTAATGCCAAAGTCGAGTGTACTACATAGTTACCACGCAACGGACATGGAACCACGAAACCAAGTCAAGCAAGGTAGAACCGAAGTCAAACTGAAATCATCAACACAGTAAAGTCAATGGGAACAAAGATCACAATCAACCTCTACAGTTGGAACTAGCAATGGATGCAGCAAAACTGGTACAACATGGAAACAGTACACACTGAACAACTAGACTGCAACAGTGACACCAAGAATACGGTGAACTAAATCAAGTCTTCGAATAAATGTGACAGACTAGATTGCCCATTCAAGCCAATCCACCAATATATGCATACACACATACATATGTATATAAGCACATATATGTAGCAACAATGGACAAAAATTTAGCAAAACCACTCAACTTACAATGGAACTGACTTCAATATGCACCTGTTAGCCTACATGGAGTCTAAACATGACTCTGTGAATATGACACATATATGAAGGCCAATAACAAACGAAGACTCAAGTGTAATGCCCAGTGATCAAGTGAAATGTCTCAATACCAGGTCAGGATAAATGCAAAAGTCCAGGCCCCTTTTTCCAAATAAACAAAGTCACGTCCAATCTCATATTCGAACAAAGTTCAAAGTCATGTAACTAACAGTAATTGAAACTGCACTGCAGTTCAGTGAACCTATATGCAAGCCGAGATTACAGGGACAGCACCTCAATAATACCCTATGATATGCCTCAAAGTTCAACAGTACCCACAGATTAGGGTCGAGCACAAAGGAATGCAACACTGCTTCTCATAAATGAATGACCAGACAATTAAGTAGACAATTGCACCACAAACAAGACTACTATATCAGTGATACTAAGTACATCTGAAGATCAAGCAAAAAAAGAACAACATGGTGGCCAGTTCGAACAATTTCAAAACTGAGCAACTACGAATATACATGTATGTTAGAACCCAAAATGACACTGAAACAACTGAATTTGACCAGTGACCAATCATCATAACCCAGTCGAAATCGAGGTAAACAAGTCAAGCACAGACCAGATTCAAAACAAAACTCAGTGCTATGCACATAACCCCTCCCATCTCAAATGCTAGAAGAAAACCAACAAGTTCAAGTTACCAGAATGAATGAACAACATAAAGTCAGAAGTTCGCACCACAAAACAAGTCGAAGTCAACTCGAAATCATCATAGTCGAAAGAATTCAACATCGAAAGACAATAAAACAGAACCAACATCGATACAATCAAGTCGAAATCGAATGCCACGGAAATAAAATAAGCAATGGATTTAACCAAGTCGAAGAAGATGTGAGTAATAGAAATTACTCACCTTAGATTCAAAGTCACACTCCATCCAAACAGAAGCAAGAATCGAGCTCGTCTATGTAGCCAGAGGGAGCAAAGAGAAATCGATCGAGCTAAGCAATTCTCGAACAATCAACAGAACCATCGACGTAGGGACGGCACTTCGAAAAGCCCAAAGTTCAGAGCGCAAGAGGAACGAAAGCCCCAAATTTGTAGAAGCGAACGAGCACGAAGAGAGCCACCATTTTTATTCTTTCGAACGTTTTTTAGGTTTTCTTCGAATGGGAAAAGATCAAGGAGGAACGGTTTATAACTCGAGATACCCAATACAAAACCCATGGGCCAACATTCAAAGCCAAAAATATTTTCTTAACCAAATGTTTAAAAGAATTCAAACAGGGTTCAAAACTCAAATTAACAATTTGCAACTGAATTAAATCGTCATTTTGACGATAATTGAAATTACAAAAATCCCAGTTGTTACAGACTCCCCTCCTTATAAAAATTGCGTCCACGCAATCATAGGGAATAAATGGATAAAAGGTAACAACCAAAAGAGCATGGCAATGTCGAGAGTACAAGCAAAGCAAGTGTCAGTGGGAAAGTATTAGATAAGAAATCAAAAGGTTCGACTGCTTCAAATCAAAAGAATCAACCTCGTGGGAATCAGGGATCAAACTCAGACGACTAACAAAAGCAAGAACAATCGAGTTCCAGCAACTAAAAGAGAAGGAAAAACAGAGCAGAAACCCCCTACAGAGCACGAATTGAATGTGAGTAAATCAAATTACTCACCTGAATCGCCAGAGAAAAAGACGAAGCTCAAATCTCAAGAATCGCAAATATTCAATCATCAAAACGATAATTGAATTTCTCAAATCAACAAACATTCAATTATCAAAATGATAATCAAATTTTAAATTTAACAAATATTTGATTATCCCAAGCGATAATCAAATTTCTCAAATTCAACAAATATTTGATTATCTCAAGCGATAATCAAATTCCAAATTCAATAAATATTTGATTATCTAACATCGACAATTAAATCTCAAATCAACAATTATTTAATTATCTCAAGCGATAATTAAATCTAAAATCAACAAATATTTAATTATCTAAAGCGATAATTAAATCTCAAATCAACAAATATTTAATTATCTAACAGCGATAATTAAATCTCAAATCAACAAATATTTAATTATCTAAAGCGATAATTAAATCTCAAATCAACAAATATTTAATTATCTAAAGCGATAATTAAATCTCAAATCAACAAATATTTAATTATCTAACAGCGATAATTAAATCTCAAATCAACAAATATTTAATTATCTAAAGCGATAATTAAATCTCAAATCAACAAATATTTAATTATCTAACAGCGATAATTAAATCTCAAATCAACAATTATTTAATTATCTCAAGCGATAATTAAATCTAAAATCAACAAATATTTAATTATCTAACAGCGATAATTAAACCTCAAATCAACAAATATTTAATTATCTAAAGCGATAATTAAATCTCAAATCAACAAATATTTAATTATCTAACAGCGATAATTAAATCTCAAATCAACAATTATTTAATTATCTCAAGCGTAATTAAATTCGAAATCAGCAAATATTTAATTATCAAAAGCGATAATTAAATCTCAAAGCAACAAATATTTAATTATCTAAAGCGATAATTAAATCTCATATCAACAAATATTTAATTATCTAAAGTGATAATTAAAGGCAACAAATATCCGATTATCGAAAACGATAATCAGAACTCATATCAAAAATATCTAATTATCACAAGCGATAATTAGAAACAACAAATATCTGATTAACAAAACGATAATCAGAGCTCATATCAACAAATATCCAATTACCTGCAGATAATTGGAAACAACAAATATCTAGAAATCAATTAAGAAGACTAGAAAATCAACATAAAAGCTTGGATCGATCCCATCAGATGGCGAGTTTTTTAATTCGCCGCACGTGCATCTCAGAGTGGCCGAAGCCTACCAAGTACTCAACATAATTTTGGCGCCCATCAGATTGACCCGGAGGTCCGCAGAGTGACCCGAAGGTCTAGTACTGGTATTTGACCCGAAGGTCCGCAGAGTGGCCCGAAAGCCCAACAAATGACCCGAAGGTCCGCAGAGTGGCTCGAAAGCCCAACAAATGACCCGAAGGTCCGCAGAGTGGCTTGAAAGCACACAAAATCATCAAATATTTCAATTAACGAGTCCGGAATTAACCGAAATAGCAAACGCACATGTCCCATACCACGTGTTTTACTAAATCGTTTGATTCTCTTCATCGTTTCCTTGAAAGTGCAAAATTGTGTATTTTGTAAAAATACATTTCACATTCTCAAACGGACAAGTCCGGAATTAAGCGAATCAGTAAAAGAAAGGGGTCATAGTCCTCGATTTTGCTGAAACGTTTAAATCGCTTCCTCATTCTTTTGAAATCGCAAACTGTAAAATTTTTGAAAACAATTTTATTTATTTTCTAAAAATAACAATTCGCATTCTCAACTGAACAAGTCCGGAGTTAAGCGAAACAGTAAAAGAAAGGGGTCATAATCCTCGATTTTGCTGAATCGTTTAAGTCGCTTTCTCATTCTTTTGAAAACGCAAACTGCTAAAATTTTATAAAACCATTTTCATTCTAAAACGATTTTCCAATCACGTGATTAAAACAACAATATTAGTAACAATTTCGATAAGGAAATTGTACCTCTCAAAATACCGTAAAAACGGTCACAAATCAGTATTGCGGAATAACCGCTTGAAAATCCACTTTTAAAATTTTGGCTGTTACTGAAGTCAAAGCGACAGAAATTTTAAAACATCAAATATCTCATCAAAGGATTCACATCAAAATGTGACATCAGTGAATTTTCGTTTATTAAAATTGTCAACAAAACACCGTGCCTCAAAAATTCAGCATTGGTGTAAAAAGTCCGTTATAAAAATAACGGCAACAAAATACGTATCATAACCAAGCATCGGTTCAACGTAAAATAAATGCAATAACGTGCAATTCAAATTTTTGCACGTACTACAAAATGAACAAAGAAATCATTCAAATGTATCTTCAATGAAGATAATTCAAAACAGCAAAAATCTAATCACTAGATGATTAGTACAAAAGAAAGCCAGCGGAAATTTCAACAAAAATCACATATCTGCAATTTCTTCGAATCCTCAATTTGGATTCGAAATTCTCAAAGAAACAAATAATTACAGCTATGTAAACAACAATTGGAATTCATATCAATTTCGTATTTTGATTCTTAAATCAAAAAGATTATCAGTTGTACTCAGCGAAGACAGTTTCACTGTTTCCGCTGCGCACTCTGATAAATAGAACACAAATCAATCAAATCATCAGAATACAATTTCATCCAAACAACAAAGCACAATTCCACTTTTATTTTTAAATAACGATATTTAAAAATTTCATCAAAATTTCAAAACTTTAGTTTTGACTCAAATCACAGATAAAACATCGACCTATAGTTGTAACATATGTTCCATCCAAGTTATGTTTTATATTATGTCCATAAACCCCAAGCTCTGATACCAACTGTGGCGCCCCACCTCTATGCTCATAATAACAAAGAGTATTAAAAGAAATACTGTCTATTATTACGAAGAATAAGGCTGGATAGGAGCGACCATCCGTAATTGGCCTTACACTAATATTGGTTATCTCGGTAGGAGTGGTATATACTTTTTATTTTTCATCTATTATTTATTTACTCCCATCGACATATCCAATTATCAGTATAAAACAAACTACGATAGTTCATAATAGTTTAGGACATTAGATATAACAATAACACAGATAATATAAATGCGGAACACAGACAAAAACAAAAGTCTCATATATATATAACTGATGTCAGTTGATACATAATTGACACAATACATATGATACAACTACAACTGTCGACTCTAGAAGTTATATATACAAGTACATTATCAACTAATATACATGAATACATATCGTTCTATATAATGACACGACTACTACAAAATGACACGGACAACTTCAGAAGATGTGAAAAGTCTTCATATCCTGAACAGCAACTCAAAGAAGAAAATCTACAACCTGAAATAACTCGGGTCTGACCCGAGTATTAAATTCAAAAGAAAATAATACACGGGTCAGTCTAATTCAAACTCAGTTATTAGTGCACAGAAGCAATAATAATCCAATATCAACTAGACGACAGTCACAGAATCTCGTATATCCGATTCTTCGATAAAAGAATCGGATAACGGCAGATATAACACTAACTAGTGTTAAACAACAAATCAGCAGGTTTAAATCATCAACAAAGATAATTGAAAAGAATACCAATGAAGATAATCTTAAAAACATCAGAATTGCCTAAACGGCAATTATCAACAAAATCTAACAAATAAATAGTAAATAGAAACTCAGAATCTAATTATCGAATAGATAATTAGACACAACAAAATGATCCAGCGAATGAAATCAAATACAATTCCCAAATATCGAATTGAACGCAGAACAATTCAATTAATTGAAATATCAATTAAAACGACACATTAGTGTGGCTGCAGTACACGCACGGGTGTACTGCCTCGCCACTTCACGATAAAATAAAAGCCAACACAAGGTCAAACCCAAATCATGTCGGGTTCAACTCAAGTGTACAGGACTCTAGGACAAAAGCAATTAGACAGCAAGCTACAAAGTTCAAGATATAACATAGTGCAACAAATCAAATTGCACTTTTCACACAGTCACAAAAGCACAGAGGCACCAAGCACGAAGGAATAAGGGCAGTTCAAAATAAAGGGAAGCTACTCAAGATAAATCAGGTCAGGCAGCAACTCCAGATGGATATCACAAGTATAGACTCAAATGTGCAACTCGAAGCCATACTCAGTGTACAATTTACAAGAACCTCTGTACAACAACCACAAAGCTAATGCCAAAGTCGAGTGTACTACATAGTTACCACGCAACGGACATGGAACCACGAAACCAAGTCAAGCAAGGTAGAACCGAAGTCAAACTGAAATCATCAACACAGTAAAGTCAATGGGAACAAAGATCACAATCAACCTCTACAGTTGGAACTAGCAATGGATGCAGCAAAACTGGTACAACATGGAAACAGTACACACTGAACAACTAGACTGCAACAGTGACACCAAGAATACGGTGAACTAAATCAAGTCTTCGAATAAATGTGACAGACTAGATTGCCCATTCAAGCCAATCCACCAATATATGCATACACACATACATATGTATATAAGCACATATATGTAGCAACAATGGACAAAAATTTAGCAAAACCACTCAACTTACAATGGAACTGACTTCAATATGCACTTGTTAGCCTACATGGAGTCTAAACATGACTCTGTGAATATGACACATATATGAAGGCCAATAACAAACGAAGACTCAAGTGTAATGCCCAGTGATCAAGTGAAATGTCTCAATACCAGGTCAGGATAAATGCAAAAGTCCAGGCCCCTTTTTCCAAATAAACAAAGTCACGTCCAATCTCATATTCGAACAAAGTTCAAAGTCATGTAACTAACAGTAATTGAAACTGCACTGCAGTTCAGTGAACCTATATGCAAGCCGAGATTACAGGGACATCACCTCAATAATACCCTATGATATGCCTCAAAGTTCAACAGTACCCACAGATTAGGGTCGAGCACAAAGGAATGCAACACTGCTTCTCATAAATGAATGACCAGACAATTAAGTAGACAATTGCACCACAAACAAGACTACTATATTAGTGATACTAAGTACATATGAAGATCAAGCAAAAAAAGAACAACATGGTGGCCAGTTCGAACAATTTCAAAACTGAGCAACTACGAATATACATGTATGTTAGAACCCAAAATGACACTGAAACAACTGAATTTGACCAGTGACCAATCATCATAACCCAGTCGAAATCGAGGTAAACAAGTCAAGCACAGACCAGATTCAAAACAAAACTCAGTGCTATGCACATAACCCCTCCCATCTCAAATGCTAGAAGAAAACCAACAAGTTCAAGTTACCAGAATGAATGAACAACATAAAGTCAGAAGTTCGCACCACAAAACAAGTCGAAGTCAACTCGAAATCATCATAGTCGAAAGAATTCAACATCGAAAGACAATAAAACAGAACCAACATCGATACAATCAAGTCGAAATCGAATGCCACGGAAATAAAATAAGCAATGGATTTAACCAAGTCGAAGAAGATGTGAGTAATAGAAATTACTCACCTTAGATTCAAAGTCACACTCCATCCAAACAGAAGCAAGAATCGAGCTCGTCTATGTAGCCAGAGGGAGCAAAGAGAAATCGATCGAGCTAAGCAATTCTCGAACAATCAACAGAACCATCGACGTAGGGACGACACTTCGAAAAGCCCAAAGTTCAGAGCGCAAGAGGAACGAAAGCCCCAAATTTGTAGAAGCGAACGAGCACGAAGAGAGCCACCATTTTTATTCTTTCGAATGTTTTTTAGGTTTTCTTCGAATGGGAAAAGATCAAGGAGGAACGGTTTATAACTCGAGATACCCAATACAAAACCCATGGGCCAACATTCAAAGCCAAAAATATTTTCTTAACCAAATGTTTAAAAGAATTCAAACAGGGTTCAAAACTCAAATTAACAATTTGCAACTGAATTAAATCATCATTTTGACGATAATTGAAATTACAAAAATCCCGGTTGTTACAGTTGGTATATAATTTGATTGCTTCTACTGCAATTTCCCATACTATATACTTTTGTCTCTATGCAATATGTTTATTTACCGCAACTCTATGCATGTAAATAATATTCCTGCAATTGCTTTAGTATACTTTGTTGCTTAGCTCTATTATGCATAACAAAACTATAATTTCATCAAAGTCTGTGGGTATTCTTGTTCAGACTCGGTCAAATTCTTTTCAACCAAGTGTCGGTGGATGTGCCCCTCTCCACAGGACTGTATGTTAGATTTTAGGCATCGATAAGAGACTAAATGTTCTGTGGACCTCGTTCAATTGCCCCTAGTCTAGTTTGCAGGTAGTTCCTATACCCGGGAACTGATGACTTTCTGGCTATCCACCATCTTCTGGTTAAGTTCATGGATCATCTTATTAAGCTCTCCTCTAGTAACAACTTCCTGTTGAGTATAGGATTTGGTATTGCATTTCCATTGTTAACCTCCATTTAGTGAGTGTTCCCTTCATCACCACCAACCATAGCTCCTGAGGATCTATTGGATTTCTTGGTGCCATGACTTTTCGTTAGCAATTCTTCAAGTTCTTCAAGCAAGTTTTCGGGATCTAACTTCTGCATCCTTCCAATCTAAAGTAGAAATAGATCTAAGCCCAGATTCAATTTTCTCAGTGAAAGCACCATAATGTTGATGCCAAAAATGGATCAACACCCAGGAATGAGTAGTAGGGAACCTATAGGACCTAGATATAGTAGATAGTATTGTAAATAAAAGAAAACAGAACAGAGGGACATAAGATTTTTATAGTGGTTCGGAAATCTCTAGCCTACATCTACTTTATAACTTTATTGATTATGGATGTGAGAGAGTTTGCATGAGATTACAAAGAATTAGAGTCACAAGTACAAGAAGTTAACAAGTTCTTAGGCCTAAAACTGCTCAGAGTAGCTGCCTTGGTGGATATTGTAAGGAGGGAAAATAGTGAAGAGTAATGGAGTCCCAGATCCAGAGTGAATAAGAAAGAGCAGGGAGAAGATCCTCTTTTGGTTGCACTATGCCCTGTATTATAGGGAAATAGTTGTACTAGGTCAAAAGTCTGATTGCAGAAGAGTCCAGTCGTCGGCCCAAGCTCACCCAAGAAAACTCGAAAGCAATCGAGTTAAATAAATAACTCGGTACCAAGTTATTTACTCGATGCCGAGTTATTTGCTCAAGTGGAAATCGCCCCAACGTTTTGCACTACTTTCATATCCTCTAGTTGACATGTTCCATGCTCTTTTCATCAACTATTGGTTGATTCTAGTGATTGTTCCATAAGCATTTTAGTTATCCTGCTTTCTTGGCTTTCTTCTCTTCAACCCTGAGAATTGGTCATCCAAACTCATGGAAAACCACTTGACCACGATTAGATGGAGTAAGGCATGAGATGTATAAAGATTGGAAGGTGATTGAAGGGAGGAAAATGACTCGATACCGAGCCAAATAACTCGGTGCAAAGTTATTTTCTTAGTTCCATTTTGGGTGACACTTTCTCGAGTTGTTATCTTGCTCATTCTTGGAGTGCTCCCAAAGTTTCAAATCGTTTCGTTTCGTCTTGTCATTTTAACTTTCGTTGTCTTCTGCTTGGTTAAAAACCCGATTAACGGGTATTATATTTCTTATTCATTGTTAATATCTATTATTATTTTGTAATTCTCGTTTTTAATGTTTCTTTATGAAGTAGAAGTGACCATTCACTCTCTTCATCCCAACTGTTCCTTGGGTTACGTCCACTCTTATACGTTCAATTTTCTTTCTAAATGGTAGAACCATTCAAATGAAATCCTTACTACAATATCATAAAAAACTCTTTACAAATGTGCATTTGGTCATCCTTAACATTTAAGGATATCAAATAAATTGCACTTTACGTAAACAGATCAAATTGACATTGCGATGATCAAATTCTTAGATCTACCTTATAGCATTTGGTCTAGTGTTATAACAAACAAGATCATTATTGTAATCAATCATATTGAATATGTGATCTCACACTTTGGTTTACTTGCTTATTTTAAGGAGCTAATTTTATCGAGGTTTCGTACATTAAAAATTACGATTGTTCACCATATAACATTTATATGTGATCTTATACGAATCAAATATCTATATTTTTGTATTGCTTTTAGAGTTCAAAACTCATAGAATACAATACATGGTCCAATTAAACTCCAATTAAACTCGTAAATGACCAAGTTACTAACGTATTTAGTGGTTAAATAATTAGGCATTTGCATGGATCAAAATGCAAAAATTATTGGTAAGTATATTTTATAGTTCTATTTATCATTATTAATTCAGTTCATTTGTATATTTTAATTGATAAACATTTTATTAATTATACTAATTGCACAAATTTATCAATATATATTATTATAACTTTATATAGAAGATTTTCTTATAATATTAGAAAGGTTAAATGTTACTATTTCATTTTTCTACTAAGGCTCCTGTGAGTCATTTATGTTACTCCAAAACCTAATGGAACATAGAAGTCTTTCGACTTCACCAGTAGGTGATAGGACTCGTATGTTTGGGGATTCTGGCATGAGTTTGCTCAACAAGTCATAACCCCACAAATGATAGATAACTCTTTATCGATTGTATCATATACAACTCCTAACCCATTGTTCCTAAACCTAATTTCATTTTGACCTTGAATTTGCTCAATAAATCAAAAGAAATTATACATTTGTACCAACCATTTCACGACGGCTTAAGTATAGTATATATACCTTGAGTTTGCTCCAAATACATATAGTTATCTTACCTCATCTGTTCAATATATTAATAAAACTACATATAACATCTCTAGCTTGAGTTTGCTCAAAACCAAAGAGTATGCAAATAACTGATTATTATATAAATGGTATAGGACAACACTTATATTAAAGGTTTGTAATCTCCAACATATTATACCGAGTGATATCGACTTATGGAATAATGTATTTTTTATGAATACACTCGCGTTTCATGTGTCAGACTTGTCAGAAATCATAGTATACGTACTATATGTATGTATTTATTCCTTAAGTCTATTTAGAGTTTCTTTAATATCCTACCTTTAGTTTGTATATTTATATTATATAAGTTCTATTATTATATAACTTTTATAATTTTTTAACTTATATAATATTTTATGTATAATTTTATATTAATTAAATCTTATTTAATTAATTAAAACATTATTAAATTATTATATCATTCAATTATAATATATTATATTGAATATATATATGTGTACACACACACACACACTATAACCTTAATAGTAACATACATATATCTCATGTATATGTGTGTTTTAATTATTAATAAAATTTAATTAATTTATTTAACTAAACAATTCTAATTAAATTTTATTAATTTCGAAATTCTTTATACATATATATATGGACACACACACACATACACACTCATATTGCCTTAAATAATTCAGGACAACATATATATAATTATATATATTAACATGTATATATATTTAATTAATTATTTATCTAATTAATCTTATTAATAAATAATATTTTCAAAATTTATTTTTTAATAACATTTTCAAACATTTTGAATAATTGTATTATAACTTCTAAATATACATTTTATTTGGAATTTTACTTTTAAATTAAAACTTATGTTTCAGTTTTCAAAATAATTTGAAAATCTATTTTATGACGCTTATAATATTATTGTTATTTTAATTTTTTATTTTTTATTTTAATTTCAAAACAATTTTAATATTGGCCTAAGGCCTAATTCAAATTGGGGCTTTTCTATTAGGGGTAACCTTTGTGCTCATATAACTGTTCAAACTGGAACGGTAGCCAAGTAAAAGAGGCTACTCGATTACCCAACAATCTAACCTAGACACTACCTTTCTTAGACACCCTATTAACTAGGTTGTAAGCTTAATTAGTTAGTCCTAACATGACTAGTTTAGATCGCATAGGCTATTGGGCTCCGATACCATTATTGGAGCTGAGCCAACTCGCATTGGAAGAATTGGGTAAATTTTAAAGTTTTTTATGGATCTTTACTGAGCCTATGTAGTCTAATTCATTTAGAAATTTTCTAAACTTTCTTTTAAATAAAATGAATATTTTATTCGAATATATAAGTAAATTTTATTTTTATATAATTTTATATTATATTTCATATATTATATCTTTATACATATCTGTGCGCATGCATGTGCAACTAATGTGTATATGATTTGACATGCCCATGTATAAATATTGGAATTTACATTGCAACGGACATGTTAGACCCACTTGTATACAATTGTATTGTCTAAATATACATATATGTGCATTAATATTATTATATAAATAAATATACACATGTATATGTACATAAATTTAATTATATATTGGCTATAAATTATTTATGTAAATCATTTATGAGACATGTATATATATAACATAGTTAAATTTCAAAATTATCTAAAATGTTAATTTGTAAAATAATTTAAAACATTTATCATATATTATAAAAACAAAATTAATTTTTTTAATTTATATTTATACAAAAATATATTATATATATAAAAACATAAAGCTATTTGACTAAGTAATATATATATAATTTTTTTATTAAACACGTATATTTGTTGTTGCTTACGGCTTGGAATTTTTTTAATTTTTTTGGTTTAAATATTTTTTTAGTAAAATATAATTTAAAAATTAAAATCCATGCAGATTTAATAAATAAAAACATTTAAAAATCATATTTGAAATCAAAATGCATATTTTATAATATGTATAAAATTTTCCTAGAAAATTATATTATTTATAAATGTATTTTAAAAATAATTTGTTTGTTTAGCTAATTTTAAATCAAATAAATAATTTAAAATGTTTATATATAAATAAATATTTTTTATTTAGTGCCAAAAGGTTTTAGGTATGTATAAAAAAATTTAAAGACATATATCATAAAATCAATATTTTTTAAGTAAGTCTAATTGATAAAATCATTTGGTAATAATATTTAATTATAAAAATATACTTTTTTTATCATTAGGCTGTGAGCTACATGATGACTTGAGACTTCTTTATAACATAATATATATAACCATCGACATGTGACAATGCAGTGATATACCAATTCTTAATAAGGTCTATCTAGCTAACATATGAATGACTGATTAACTAAGCAATTAAAACATAAATAAAACTAAAGCATACCTCTCACCAAGGCCTATAAACCACACTTTGAATTGATGAAATGACTTCTTGAATTGAATTCCAAGTTGTAGAGTTGTCGGCTCCCGAACTGCTATACCACCGGTGGTCGAATCCATGAGTTTTAATGTGATTTAAGCTTGGATTTTTTTTGGATTTAAATGGGGGTTTTACTGATCGAAATTTGTAGCAAGGAGAGAAAAAAGTATACATTGAAATGATGTAAAATGTGGCACATAAATAGGAAGTCAAATGGAGAGAAAAGTGGATCACATCCTCATCTTTCTCATCAATTCCACTCTTTTTAACCATTCAAAAGCCTCCCTCTTTAGCCAACATTTGGTCGGACTAAGTATGCCATTTTTGGCTAAATATTTCATGCCCCATATGGGCCACAAAACCTATCCAAAATAGAATGATGTATGTTGCATTTAAATCCTAATTTAAATTCGTACGATATCGTATATCAATCAATATTTTTATAACTATTATAAATATAGCATTTAACATTATTAAACACACCAAATACAAAATTTTATAATTAATTTATGACAATTAAAAATTAATTAAAGCAGGTGGTAAAAGGAGTATTCATCCGTTCGGTTGTGTGATTCTTAAGTGTAAATTTGGTCAGGGATTATATAACGACCCAGAACATTTGATTTTGAAATATTTAGTTAATTTTAAATATTGAAATATTAGTTTTATACGTCAAATAACTTAGAATTTAAAAATAGGGATTTATTTGAATATGTGAATTATGATCTTAATATTGGAATAGTGATTTAAATGTGAGAATTATTTAAATAATAGAATCTTGAATTTAATTTGAATAAACTGGTTTCAAAAGCTTATTTAAATTCTGTTTAAATAAGATTGATAAAAGTAAACTTTTAAGTTAGATTTAAAAGAGATTAAATTTGTTGTAAATAATTCGTCTTAATTAAAGGTGTGAAATTATCATTCCGGGGAACTGTCTCGGATTTTGACGAAACTAGTGCTATGGGGACCAGAATGATAATGCGTTGTACGTGACGAGTTTCGCAGAGATTGGACGTACCAGTTTATCGTGTGAACTAGGAATGCATAGCCATTAATTTCAGGAGTTAATATGTATAATAATTTTATTTGAAAAGCCAACTTTTGTATACGTTCAAATTAGGTCCCAAAAATAGTTCCATTTAGTTCGAAATAGGGGTATTTATTTAGAAACGCTAGTGAGCACGCCCCGATTGGAGTTCGTGATTTTTGGTAGGTGAATAGTGTCGAGTAGATATCTTATATAAGGACCCAAACCTTCATTTGTTTGCTCATACCAAATTAAACCCTAGCCCTGAAATTTAGAAACCCACATCCAACGATCCATGTTGATCGGAGTCGTTGGGCTTCGAATTGGACTACGGTTCCAACTGAAGAAATGTTCTCCTTGATGACTAGAGCAGGATGACTGGCGGGATCATCGGTTGGAGGCGTGTGGCGATGGGAATCCCGAGATGAACATCAGTGATGTTTTTGGTTCACTGGCGGGTTTTGGTCGTCGATGGGAGACTAGAGTGGCGGCGTTGCGTTTGTTATGGATGGGGCTTTCATCTGAGGTGGTGCAGTGGTCAGGGATGGTTCATGGCGGCTGCAGTAGGCGGAGATAGTTCGACGCCTAGGTTGTCTCGTTCACGATTTAGAGATGAACGTGATTTGGGTTTTAAGTAAGGGTAATTAGTGATTAGCTTGTAATTAGTGTATATTAATTATATTAATTTATCTCAGTCTTATAAAATGTATATCTTGTCTATACAAGGTCCAAATCAAACGCGGTCAATTGCGTTGGGTTCGTAATGTCATTAGCTACATCTTGGAATTGGATTGGTTGGGATTGGAGTTTATGGAATTTCAAGCTAAAGTCGACCAAATCAAAATGCTTCGGTGATAATTGGAGTTTTGATGAGTTTAACTAACCTTTTTGGTCAAATCAGTATGTTATATAGTGGATAAAATTTTACTATTTGTGTTTAGTTGAAATTATGACCTGTTTGGTTAAATATTCGCTTTTACTAGCGATTGTTATTTAAAATTAAATTACAGGAAATTTGTTGAAAAATACGGATTTCATAGCGTAGTGATTTTATTTCCAGTTATATATACCTATTGATTCTATTTCAGTCATAATCCTGTTATATAGATTGGTAATTGCTGAATCTTGATTGTTAGCACTATTAGTTATGACATTATTATATGTTCAAAACTTAACCCCTGTAGTGATAAAAATCAATAACAACATTGGTTAAGTGCTTTGGTGGTTATTGGCTTCAATTTAGTATTTTGAAAATACTATTAGTTGCCATTTGGCTTGAAATTGGTTTGTGGATTCGGAGAATGATTTTAAATTAGACTGTTGGGGTTTTCTATGATATTTTACTAGAAACGGATTTTGAACTCCTTTTGCTCCAACATTTTTATTAGTCTTTCATTATTATTTAAAAATGTTAAACATGTTTAACTATTGATTAAAAATGTTTCACAAGTTGTTTAATTATATTGAATAGTGTTTAAAAGTTATTTATCAATATTTTATATTGTGAAAGGTTATTCATTAAATAATTAATAATGTTCGAAGTTAATAATAATTATTTATTAATAATGCTTTAGAATTCATAATAGTTATTTATTAATAACATTTTGGACTGAATAATAATTATTTATTATAATAATGTTTAAAGATTAATTATTATTATTTTATTAATAATGTTTGTAATTATTAATTATTATATTTGTAATGCTTGAAGTTAATAATTATTTTTATTAGTAATGTTTTGCTATTGATAATTATTATATAATAATGTTTTGAAGTAAATAATTATTATTTACAATGTTTTGAAGTTATTAATTATAATATTAATAATGTTTTAGAGTTAATAAATTATTTTATTAATGATGTTGGAAAGTTAATATATTATTTATTTAGGGTGTTTAAAGTAAATTAATTTATCCGATTAATTGTATTTATAAGTAATAAATTGATTTATAAAAAGGAATCTCATTTAAAAAAAGCAATCTATTAAAGAGTTTTATAAATGAAAATGAGGTTTGAGTCTATAGGAATTTTTAAAAATGGGCTTTATAAAGGATTTTTATAAAGGACCTTTATAAAGGGGTTTTAGAATGGATTTTTATAAGGGATCTTTATAAAGGATTTTATAAAAGAATAAAGTTTTTTAAATGGTTTTATAAATTTATAAATGGAGTTTATAAATAGTTTTATAAAAAGATTTTTATATATTTGTTTTGGGGATTTATGGAAGAGTTTTACAAATGGTTTTAGAGATATATAAGAGGAGTTTTATAAATGATTTTAGAGTTGTATAAAAAGGGATATTTATCCAAGTATTGAAAGGAGTATAAAGGGTTTGTGAATATGTCTTTGTAAAAGTATTTTGATACAAGTATTTACAAAGTGATTTTAATTCATGAAAGGATTAATTAAAGAAGTTAGTGGTTGCTTATGTACTTAACCAATGTTGGTTTTCCCTATGGAAATAAATCCTTGATTTGATTGATGCTTATTTGTTGATTTGATAGTTAAATAACTAATGGCGACCGTCTCTCGTTTCTGCTTTCAAAAACTATCTCAATCATCTTCGATTCTTCCTTCCAATATTTTTGATCGAGATCTTAATCGAGATTCTTCTCTTTATCGATCTTATGTGCAAGTGGTTAAGGATCGGTTGCCATCTTATAGATCTCGGTATCCACAGATTCAATCTTCGAACAAGAGTTGGATAGATTCAAAATTTAAAAATAATTTCTGTTTTAGATGTGGCGATTTTAATCATTTTGTGTTTCAATGCCGTGACCCTATAAGATGCTTTGCTTGCGGTAAGTTTGGTCACAAGAGGAATAAGTTTTCGATCAAATCTAGCTTATCTGTTTCTTCTGATACTCTGGTAGAACACGGCGTTCAATTCGTATTAATGAGTATGTTATTGGAAGGGATTTTTCTTGATCATCTTTGGCAGAAAAGAAATGAGGGAATTAAGTATCTTGAGGACATGTTATTTCACTTTAACATTGTTAAATCTTCGAATATTGGTAAGGGTTATAAAGCAAGATTTGGTGATCCAGAACAATACTTCGGTAAAATCGAATCTTCTCCTAATTCCTCTGTCTCTTCTGCACTTTTGGTGGAACATGGTTTTCAATTTGTACTTTAGTTCATTCTGTTGAAAGGGATTTTAGTGGATCATCTTTGGCAAAAAAGAAATGAGGGCATAAAGTTTTTAGAAGATCTTTTACTTCATTTTAACATTGTCAACTCGCCGAACATTGGAAAGGGCTATCGAGATAGATTCGGCGATCCAGAGAAACATTTTAAAAAATTAGATTCTTCTGCCAATTTATCAGAGGAAAATCTGGTTTTCTTGAATAAGGATGAATTTTTTTTTCCGACAATGTAAGGAGAGAAGGATCATTAATATTCGATCCTATTTTGTATGATCCAGATGTTGTTTCTTGTAAAAATGGTTATCTCTCGACTGTCACAGAGGTAAGGGGGAATGATATTGAATCGAATAGTGGTTTCATTCAAACAAAGACCAAAAAAGGTAAATCTTTTTCTAGTAATCAGAAAAGCTTTGAGGTATATACTGCTAATAAATTCGCATGTCTAGAATCGGAGGTTATCTCAGATAATTATTCTATTGAGAATGATATGGTTGCTAATCCTTTGTTTGACGGATGTGTTGCAAAGCATACAAGTGAGGCAACAGTTCATGAAGAATCCTCGGTTGATTATAATGTTGGATGTTTTAAAGACAGTTTTCTCTTAAATGAATTTTTGTTTGATTTTGATCTCGATCATCAGAAATTTATATCAGATGAAAGTAGAGATTCCGATCTTCGAAATGATGTTGATCTGTTCACTAAGTTCAATGAGATATATGTTAATGACTTGTGGTTGAAAGCATTGGATATTGATATGTCATTGGTAGTTGATTCTAAGCTTAAAAATGACATGTTTGATATTAGCAATTGGGATGGAGAGTTAGTGGAAGTGCTCGAGGATCCAATAGCCATGGAAGATCCTGCTTTTGAAGGCGATGAATTGATGTTGCAGTTAGGGGATTTTTATGATAGGATCTTATCAATGGATTTTTACTTTGATGAAGAGAAGGAATCAGTGTTAGAAGATCGTATATACCTTGATGAAATAATGGCAGATATGCAAGTGGTTTCAGATGTGCATGATGCACATAATTTGCATGAGGCTGTTACATAGAATTTGCATATGTTTGAAAACTAGAAGGTCGTTGAGTCTTCAGAAGTGAAGATGGTTGGTTTTGATAATATGGGTGAGTTTTCATTAGGTCATATGGCAGATCTTGGTTCTGGTGAAAGGTGTAATGGTTTTGTAACAGAGGGGGGTGCGTTTTTTTTGGAGAAGAATGGGGATGTTAGAGATTCTACTCATCTATTAATGAAAGAAGATGTTATAACTGCTAGTAAATCAGATTCTTATTCTACTTCATCAAAGAGAGGTAGACGAAGGAAGGATATGGCATCTAGAGGCTCTGTTCGTCGTAGTGTTAGGATACAGGGTAGCCATGCTCAGTCCTCAGGTAAGTTTCCTGATTCGAGTACCATGAACGGTGCTACGAATTCAGGCTCAGGTATGCATTCTGGCTTGGGTAGCACTTATTCAGCTTATGCTTTAGGTAGTTTATCTTCATATGAGTTTAATCAATTAGCTAATGATACTGCGTTCATTTTTTCTGACATTGAGGTTTATCATGAGTTTATTAGAGGTAAGGAACTTGATAGGGCTAGGTCAACTGGCATATGAGGATCATTAGTTGGAATATAAGAGGTTTGAATGACTTAAATAAGTGTGATAAGGTTAGAACATTTTTTAAAGACTATTCCATCGATATTGCTCTCCTTCAAGAGACTAAAATTGATTGTACTGATATTTGTTTTTATAGAAGACTAGGAGGATATCATTTTAGAAAATGGGTTTCTTTACCTGCTGTGGGTACTTCTGGGGGTTTACTGATTGGTTGGCGGGATAACTATTTTAAATTACTTCAATGTATTTCCAAACAGCAATCTTTACACATTATTCTAATTAATTTAACTGATAATTCTTTTTTAAATATTTCTAATGTTTATGGATCTAGCTCAAAAATAGATCGTCGGATTCTTTGGAATGAATGCCTTGAGTTTAGATCTTTAGCGCCGGGATCTTGGATATTGGGGGGAGATTTTAATGTTACTCGTTTTATAGGGGAGCGAACTCCACGAGAGGGAGACTACTCTGCTATGGAGGAGTTTAACCATTTTATTATTAATTCTAATTTGGTTGAAATTCCTTTTTCTAATAGAGATTTTACTTGGAGTAATAATAGGGAATCTCCCTCTATGGCCCTTTTAGATAGGTTTTTCGTTAGCGATGAAATAGAGGAAAATTTCCTATCTGTAGAGTGTCTGGTTTGCCTTACACGTTTTCAGATCATTGTCCCATTATTCTCACTTGTGATCATCATAGAGTTATTAGTAGATCTTTTAAATTCGAAAAATGTGGTTATTAGAACCAAGTTTATCGAATTTAATAATTAATAAATGGTCATCTTTGAGTTTTTATAATATTAAAAATAATGATAATTCAGCTAAAACATTTGTTTCAAAACTTAGAGAACTTAGGATTTCACTTAAAAATTGGAATAAAAATATTTTTGGTAATATTAAAATTAAAAATGAAAATATTCTTAACGAGATGCTTAAACTAAATAAGATAGAAGAAACTAGATGTCTAAATCTAGGTGAGCGGAATGTTCTCACTAATTTAAAAGATGAACTTAACTCTATTCTTGAAAAGGAGGAAGTTATGTGGAAGCAAAGATCCAGAATCCAGTGGATTGATGAAGGTGACAATAATACTAAATTTTTTCATAATATGGCTAATGGTAGAAAACGTAGTAATACGATTAATTCCATTCTAGTTAACAATGTGGAATTAGTTGACCAAAAAGACCTTAATAAGGCTTTCATAGAATATTATAAAGATATTTTTGGTAATAAAAATAAGCATAGAATTAGTGTTAGATGGAATGATGTTTATCCAGTTGTTTCTAATGTTAATCTTTCTGAGTTAGATGATCCTTTTACTGAAGAGGAAATCCGAAAAGCCATTTTTGATTTACCGGGTGATAAATTCCTGGGTCCGGATGGATTTCCAATTTTCTTCTATAAAACATTTTGGGAAGTTTTAAAATTAGACTTAATTAATATGTTCATTGATTTTTATAATGGAAATTTACAATTAGGTAAATTTAATTTTGCTAATGTTATTTTATTACACAAAAAAGTAGGAGCTAATAATTTAAAAGATTTTAGACCCATTTCATTGATTAACTGCTCCGTTAAAATTATTTCAAAAGTTTTAGCTAATAGACTTAGTATAAGAATGAATGACCTAATCGACTGTTCACAATCTGCTTTCATTAAAGGGAGAAATATCACCGATGGGGTGGCAGTTGTTCAAGAATACATTAATCATTGTTGTAAGAATAATACTACTTGTGTTATTTTAAAATTAGACTTCGCTAAAGCTTTTGATTTGGTTGATTAGGATTTTCTAGTAGATATTTTTCATGCTAGAGGCTTTAGTAATAGATGGATTAACTGGATTATGAATTTGCTTAAAACTGGTAACTCTAGTATTATGGTAAATGGTATTTTAGGTAATAAAATTCAATCTAAGAAAAGTTTAAGACAAGGGGACCCTTTATCGCCTCTTCTTTTTAACTTAGCTGCAGATGTTTTTGCTAAGATTATTACAAAAGCAGTTGATAATGGTTCTCTGGGAAATATAGGTAATGATATATCTCGCAACGGTTTATCAGTCCTACAATTTGCTAATGATACCTTGCTTTTTTCTTCTCATCTTCCTAGACACTTAATTGCTCTTAAGTTTATTCTATATAGTTTTGAGCTTTTATTGGGTTTAAAAATAAATTTTGATAAAAGTTCTGTTTTAGTTTTAAATGATTTTGAAAAAGTTGAAAATTTAGTTGCTAATACATTAAATTGTAAAACTATGAATTTTTCTTTTGGTTATCTTGGTTTTGTGATTAGACCTACTAAACTAAAACATGACGATTGGTTTATAATCATAGATAAAATCAAAAATAGGATTTCTAATTGGAATGGGAGATTTTTATCTAGAGCAGGTAGACTAGTTCTAATTAATTCGGTTTATCAGCTCTCCCGATTTATTGGATGTCTACATCTTTTTCCCGATTGGGTGATAGATAAAATAGATAAAATTAGAAGAGATTACCTATGGAGTGGTGAAAATTCAAACAGTTGCATAAAATGTTTAGTTAATTGGGAAACTGTTTGTAAGTCCAAAAAGGATGGTGGTTTAGGAGTCATTAATTTGCATAATATGAATTTGTCTCTACTAGGTAAATGGTTATGGAAGTTTAGAGACACAAATGATAATGCCACTTGGAAAGAAATTATTTCTAAATACTATTATAATGGTAGTAATAATCTTTATCAAATTAGTCAATCGGTTTCTCGTAAGCAATCTTATTTTTGGAAATCCATTTTAAAATGTAATGAGATTTTTAATTTAGGCATTAATATTATTGTTCATTCAGGTAATAATACCTCTTTTTGGCATGACAGTTGGATTTCTGCTATTCCTCTTAGGAATGAGTTTAATGAGTTGTATGATATTTGTAACTTTAAATATGCATTTATTTCAGAAGTTTTTGATCCTGAAAATGACCCTCCTTGGATTTTTAGGTTTAACAGAATTTTAGTAGGTTCAACCCTTAGGCAGCTTAATTTGCTTTACGCTAGATTAAATCTTTATAATATTGATAATGATGATGATTATATTAGTTCGGAATGGGATAAGAGTAAGAAATATTCTTCTAATTCTTTTTATAGATTTATTAACTTTTCGGGTGTAACTAATAATTTTTTAAATTTATTTGGAAATCTAATGCTCCTCCAAAATCTAAATTCCATATGTGGTTAATTTTGCATGGTAAATTAAATACTATAGAATTTGTAAAAAGAAAAAATATACACATTGATAACAAATGTTATTTTTGTAATATGCATTTTGAGGATATTAATCATATTTACTACGGTTGTATGGATACTTATTTTATTCTTATGAATACCCTTAACATTTTTGACTTTAATATTAATACTAGAATTATTGATTGTGTTTTCTATTGGAACACTTTTAGACTTAAGTTCAATAAGGTTAATAGATACTTGCTTGATACTTTATTCACTATATCTTGTTGGTACATTTGGTTTGAAAGAAATCAAAGAACTTTTAATAATAACAATAATCACTTCAATAAATTGATATTTTTAATTTCATCTTTTTGCTTTAATTGGGTTTCTAATCCTAAATATAAATTAGCCAAAAACAATTTTTTAAGGAATATCTTAACAAGGTTAGTAATAATATTAATATATTCAAACAAAACAATAATATTTTTGACATTAATAATAATAGTATTAATATCTTTTCAAATTTAAATGATGATCCCTCGGTGTACCATAATTTGCTTTTAATTGTAGGTCCACAATGATAGTTCTAGAAATGTCTTTTTTTAGTATATAGTTCGTTAATTTTATTCAGTATGGACCATATTACCCTTACTTTTTGAACTGTTAGTTTTGTACTAGTTTATCTTTGCTTTATTTTATCACATTAGTTTTTTATATGCATATATGTATATAAATTCTATTTATATACATATATGTGATTCATCCTAACTTTTGTCCTAGTTTTGTTACAAGTTTGGGTTAGATAGGTTATTAGTGTCTCTTCACAGGTGTGCAGGATAGCTAGTGTCTCTTTACAGGTGTGCAGGATAGCCATTTCTAGGATTGCCGATTGTGTCAGGCGCTACTTTCAGCTATACCGAGTCTTTAGAGTGGAGTTCTACTTTATGGATCATTTTCTTCTCCAGATTAGCCTATTCCTATTGAGGTAGCAACATATAATCTACTTATAGATGGTGCTGGCTTTCAGTATCTCTGGCCTTTGATTTTGTTCTATTTTTCTAGGTACTTCCAACACCTCACTATCGGGCAGTGGCCATGCCGGAGCTCGGTATTGGGGTGTAATGGGCGGTGGCTTTGCCAGAGCTCATTATAGGGGTACCTGTTTTTTCCTTTGTTACTTGTATTTAGATTTGTCACCTGCCAGACATGTTGGCAGCACCTTATTATGTATTATATATATAGTTTCATGTGTGCTCTCCTCTTTTACTAGAGGATCGCACATTTTTCTCAAAAAAAAATTGGCCATTTTTGACTTAAGAAGTAAATAAAAGCTTCATGTGTTTATACGGTTTGAGTTCCCTCGGGAGAACACATTTTGGTGAAACATATCTAGCTTTAAGGGATATATTAGAGATCCCCTTGGGACTCTAGTATAGTCTGCTTACTTATGAAAGAACCAAGAATGAGTTGACCAGAAATTATCTTGGTCGGTTCGGAGAGACCAGGATCAAATATATTATTTGAAAACCACTTTGAACCAGCATAAGAGTTCGAATTGGAACATCTTGAAGATGATTGAAGACAAAGCTTTTGAAGTGCAAGGGCTGCTTGCTACTAATCTTGAGGGTGATTCCAAAATGGATGTGGTAGAGGTAGGGCCTTCGGCTTCGTTCAGACCTAGAATGAACTTGTATAGGTGAATGTTGGCATTGCATATTTGCCTGGAGGGCAGTGTTAGCATTCCAAGATGGTTTGCTATATAAAAAGTAATCATAGCCTCAAGCCTCATAACACGGGTATGGCTAAAATAGGGAATGCTTTAGGGCTATGTAGGTTACACCCATTAGGGTATTGTTATCACCTTTTCTCGAGATATACATTTATAGATTTGGTTATGCATGAGAGCTCTCGAAAAAGGTTGCAAAAGCAACCGAGGTGATGAAATATTCGGAACTATCCAATAAGGGGTAGGGCAATCCTGATTCGTAGAGGGTCCATGTGAGGCCCTCAATACATTATCTAGAGATGTACTATACGGAAGGTAGTCCCTTACCTTGTTATTATATGGAATATATTCTCCAATAAGTGCCTTTCGAACTTAGTTGTATACCTATTATGTTTGAATCAAATTAATACAACAATTTTGGCTATGATTTAATATTTATTTTAAACCCTAGGCATTATTATAATATCAGAAGATTTCTTTTGAAATGTTTCGGTTATCGTAAGGTAAAACCCACCCATGTTTATCCGTGGTCTTACGAGATACCTTTCTTTTAAAGGTTTTATAACACTAAAATCCATTTGAGGTGTGTTTTCTCACACTGGTTTATAGACTGATTTGGACGATATTTTTCTTATAATGCTTGGGTCAGACCGAGTATATTTACAGATCTAGTTTGGATGCTTTGGAGCTTCAGGAGATGGGATAAAGGTTCCGAGACGTACTAAAGTATATTTTATTTCCGCTGCATTGGTTGTTTATTTATCAGAAATTGTGAGGACATGTTGTTATAACTGTCCAAGCTGATGATTAGTGATAGTGTACTTTGATTTGATGTATGTATATTATAGTCCTCTTTTGGTAAAGATCTGTTATATATTATATATTACTCATCATGATGTGAGATTCTGTTGTATCTTTTCTTTCAGCACTTGGATGCTCGGCACGTGAATACCGTGGATGTATTAGTGTCGATTTTTGAGAATCGAAAGGGTGGGACGTTACAGATTAATATCGAACAATTCAAATATTAACGTTTACACGTCACTTACAGATGGTGTGACATTATGGCTAAATTATTGCTTACTTGACATTGGTAAAATCCAATTTTGCATTATTAAGCGTTTTCTGGTAGTGACAATTATTTACACCAATTCTCTTCGTCAAAACTATATCATTTTGGACTTATGGAATTTGATAAAGGTCAAAATTCCAATATCGTCCATATTCAACTCTATAGTCCAAATATAAAGTCATTGGTTCAATAATAACAATTATTATAAACCGAACTACTCTAGCCAAAGACTTTGACTTTGAGTTGACTTTAGTTGACCGTAATACCAACCTCATATAACTGAGGAGATGAATCCTCTCTTGAATAGTGATTCCTTTCCAGTGCTTCCACTCATTCCAACTATAGTTGATGGACGCCATGCCACTATTTAACTATAATCAATGTGGAGCTTCCATGTTGAAGACTAATATTATTATTGAGTCAAGAGAACTATGTAATTTTGTTACATCGATATTTTCTATTCGACCATAGTTATATTGACTAGCAGAAAACAATCAAATAAGTCATTCCATATTTGTCCAATAACTATCAATACGTAACCCTTTGGTACTGTTTGTACCGAAATTGGGCACAACACTCTTCAGAAGTTTTTGAAGAGATAAAAATGAAGAAATTAAATGGAAAAAGAGGATTATCTAACAAAAACTCCAAAAACAGATAATGAAAGTAATAAGAACGCACAGAAACACAAGAATTTAGAGTGGTTCGGTGTGTTGCCTACGTCCACTATGAAGTTGATTTCTTTATTGATGTTTCTTTGATAATTACAAGTGAATTCAACAAATTACAGCAGACAATGATGATTTACAGCAGTGAATTTCGTTATTGGTAGCAGCTATGGAGTTTAGATCTGGATCCGGCAGAGTCTAGGCGTTGGAGAATTCAAAGAAGAAGAAGCTCCTTTTCTGTATGCCCTGGGGCTCTATTTATAGGTGTAGGAGGCTGATATTTCGCTCAAATCTTAGGAGACCCTCTTTGGCACGTGACTAGGCCCGCGCGCCCAAGCCCGCGAAGTTTCGGTCCGATCCGTGATCGATACAAACGGATTTCGTATCGATCAAGATTATGTCCGATGGAGTCAAAATTTGGCATGGACATTTCCTAGCATGCACGCAAGCTTCTGTGAAAATTTCATAGCATTTGGACTTGTAGATTAGGAGATATGATCGATATGAAATGGGATTTTCGGTTGGCTGTTTCGTTCGACTCCATCATTTCGACTCGATAGCGCTCGATTCGATAGCTGCGTGTGATCAAGTGGTGACGTGGCGAGCATTCTCCGGATCGAGTCACCTTCTTCGCTGAGTCGATCGAGTCGTTCTATGACTTTCGCTCTGTTCGTATCGAGGCGCTTGTGTTGTTCGAATCGATAGAAGGCGGCCCTTGTTTCGTGTCGATGGAGAGCACATGGAATAACTCGACTGCGTGGCCTTGTTCGTATCGATTGGAGGTGGCTCCATTTGATCGATACGAAGTTGACATGGCCAGGTGGACCCGAACACTGTTAGCTATCGATCGATACAAATAACCATGATGTGGATCGATGCGAACAAGTGCTTCTCGATGGATACGTAGTAAGGTCAACTGATGGATACAAACTATAGAAGCCTGATGGATTCGAACAGAGCTCTTCAAGCGATGGATGCGAAGTAGGCTCTGGTGATGAATTTGAAGTGGTCACTGCTGATCGAGTTGAACAGAGGCTTCCTGATGGATACGAACTCGATCGAGTCGAACAGAGGCTTCCTGATGGATACGAACTCGATCGAGTCGAACAGAGGCTTGGTGATCGATGCGGAGGTGATCGAGTCGAAGTAGGCTTCCCTGATGGATTCAAACCGAATGATTCGAACAGTGGCTAGTTGATGGAGTCGAACCCGATCGATTCGAACTGAGGCTTTGGGACGAATGTGAGGCCGTTGTCGTTCTGATCGATACGAAAGTGATGGATTCGAATAGAGGCGTAGCTATGGATACGAAAACTTAGCTGTTCCCTTCATTTTGCATCGATCGTAACTTGAGAATACGAACTCGGATTGACTTGAAATTTGGAACGTTGGCTCTCATAGCTTTTCTTGTCGTGTCATATTAATTTTAGCTCGATCCGGACTCGGACAAAATTTGACGATATCCATAGTGAGCCTGCGTATAACCGATCTCCAAGACGAACTGTCATTGGTTTCTAGTCAAGTTCTTAGTATCACGGCCTTGCCAAAAGGCGGGATAAAATTTTCCCCCCAAAGTACGTCTTGTGGAAACATGATGTGCTTTGAAGTGCTGCAATCTTCATTTTGAATAGTTATCGTCTTTTCGATGAAAGCTGTAATCTTCGACTGTTTTTCTTGATAATGTAAACTGTTGACTGTCAACTACTGTACCCTGTATTGTTGCAACTGATTGTTGTACGCTAGTGATTAGCCGTTTGTTGTTGTAATCATTATCAAACGACTTTCCAATTTCTATAAGTCTGGAATATTGAATATTAGTCCGACATATATGTATATATGTTAATCTGACTCTCACTGACGTTCACGAGTCATTGTCAGTTTATCTTATATTGAATTCTGTATCGATCCTCTCCTGAACCGACATGAAATTCATTGTAACAATGCTTGATGGTCGTTTTTGAATGTTCCTTCGTAACGATCCTCTCCTGAATCAATGTGAAGGGTCGAAATATTGTCTTTGCATTTCATTGCATTGATGGATAAGAAATGAGCATTTCGAATCGATGGATGTGGGGTTCGATGGATACGAAGCGGTTGTTCATATCGATGGAGTTAAGATTCGATGGATACGAAACATACCTTCGTATCGATGAATATTGACCTCTAGATGCCGTGGTTCGATGGATTCGAACTGCACACTTCATGTCGCTAAACTGGGGATGGAGTCGAAAGTGATCGATACGAATAAGGGCTTCGCATCGATGGATTTGGTGACGACTTCGTATCGATACAGACTCGAGTTCATGGATTCGAACAGTTGTTTCGAATCGATGCGAAGGTGACACATTGCAACCGGTCGAGTTTACTGGAATGCATATCGTTTTTTTCTTCACCTTCGAGTCCAGATAAATACTGTGGACTTAACCACTTTTCACTTTTTACTTTTCTATTCTTGCGCTTTGATTTCGTATCGTTCAGAGACTTGGGAAAAGAAGGAACTGCTCTTGCCTTCGAATCGACTCAGATACTCAATTACTCGAACTAACTCCCAGACTTAGGTAATCCACTAAGTGAGTCCAACGCGTAAACGATGAGACTCGATCTTTAACATCAAATCACCCAGAGCCGTGGTCGATCGAAGATTCTTCGGCCTTTGCTTCGTGTCGATCTGGAGTAGGGGTTTCGAGATGATGAGATGGAGGCCTTCGTATCGATCGATGGCTGAGCTTTTGCATCGAATCGAGTGCTTCGAATATGTGGATCGATACGAAGGGATTGCGTCTGATCGATTCAAAATCCAGAATTTCTGATCGATACGAACCATGCGCCGGGGGATCGATACGATGATGGCCCAATTAATCGATACGAAATGGTGGCCTTGGATCGATTCGAAATGGTGGCCTTGGATCGATTCGAAGTGGTGGCCTTAACCGATTCAAACTCCTACACGGATGAATATGAATTGCCGCTACGAACCGGACTTTCGTGATCGACACGAACTGAACCTTAAAGGACTTGTAATCTCCTGCACACTTGAATAACTGATTCCGATGAGCTTCAAACTTGCATAATTGGACTTGACCGTTGAAATGCATATTTGATTTCCCTTCGAAGCTCGTCGATGGAACTGCAACTCTAACAAAATTTTAACAAACTTTAGCTTGGATTGATTGCTAATTTATGGATGGCACAGTTGTGATGGTTAGCGATGACGGTCATTCCGACTGAATTTCAAAGTCTCGTCGTTTACATGCTTTTTCCAATCATGTAGAACTTCTCAAGTGATACACAGTACGGCACTGCACAACACACTCACACACTTTACACTGGGGGATGCACGAGCGTTATTGTCTGTTTAACAACGATTTTTCATAAGCTAGTTAGTCATGGAACCCTCAAGTTCACAGTAGCAGGAACTCCCGAGTTCAATTCCTTCAACCATCGAGGTACCGGTCATTGAAGCCGAAGTTATATGCCCAGCTCCGGACGAGCTTCTAGGTGCCCGGTTCATTTGTCGTCCACAAGATTCTGTGGCATCTTGTATCTCCGAAGATATGCTGGGACGGATTTGTTTAAGGCACGGCTTGTCGCTCGACGACGTGTTACTGCCTGGGCCAAATGATAGGCCACATAATCCCCCGGAGGGGTTTACTGCTTTCAACCGTCACGCTTGCACAGCGGGGACACTCCCTCCTTTCAATCAATATATAAGGGAGATGTTATCATTCATTGGAATAGCTCCATCTCAGCTACACCCCAACGGGTATGCTTTGTTGAATAGCACCTTCATTCTGTTTATGGAGATTCTCTTTTGACCACCAAAGCCGATCGAGATTAGATATCTATTTAACATTAAGAGTCGTGGAGACAGCCCTTCTTTCACCTTCTTGGAAGCGGTCAAGAACTGCCAAATTGTAACGGGCTCCTGGGGAAGGCTAAGTTACTTTAAAACTGAATGGTTCTACGTTCGATGCCCCCCTGGATTTGCTAAGCGATGGTTGGATAGACGTAAGCGTTACAATTCTTTCTCTTGAATTATCGAGATAGTTATAACCGACCTCAAAACTGTCATACTTCTCTTCTTTCACAGCCGCCATCTCCCGACCCGACGGTGGATATTTTAGAGAGCTAGTTCGGATCCTCCAAGTGGTTCCGGGCGAAGAGAGGCATATCGACTTGGTTCTGACCGACAGATTCTTGAGGACTGTCAGGCTAATTGAACGGAGGCGGAGCATACGACTGGAAGGGACACTTAGAGTGGTCTCGAAGAAATGGGTGAAGTGCAAAGCGCCCGGAGTCGTAATAGCCGAAGAAGTTGATCCGGAGAGAACGCCCACCGATCACGAGCTCCAAGCTGGGCCTTCTTCCGATGTTCAGGATTCAGGAGGGAGGAGAAAAGGCAAGGCTGTTGCTCACAAGCATTCTAAATCCGAGAGATTAAAATCCGTGGTTATGTCCTTGCCCGTCCCGGGGATTAGAATTTCGGAGGCTCCTCCCCCGCCAGTAGAGAATCCTTTTGAAGGGCTTGCTGATATTCCGATTCCGGATTATGTGTCGTCTCAACACGACACCGGGATGGAGGAGCTTGACAATGCTCTTGAGCTGAGCGGGTCGCTTGCTATGAGTGCGGCCGACATTTCCGGTTGGTCGGGGGGTTGCACATGCATACACTTCACTACACTACATGATTCATAACTGTAAATCGTCCAACTTAAGAAATCACTAACTTTTCCTTCGTCTCTCATTTTTAGGTACGATGTCCGAAAGAGGATCAATGCTTGGGAATCTTCGCTCGGACCGAAAGGCTTCTACCTATTATGATTCCCGTAGAAGAGACTCAAATAGAGACCGCGATCGCGAGTACTCTAACCAAGATAGGTATGGGCATGACAGGGACAGAGAGTACCGACATCGATCTAGATCACACTCTCGTCCTCTTAGACTTCCATCTCCGCCTCCCGTTCTTGTTCCACACCCGCCAGAGCCTCCTCGTCACAGACCATCTTCTCACACTTCTCGATCCGAAACTCATCTCCAAAGAGTCAAGACCGCGGCCTCCATAATTACAGAGCAGGTCCCGGCTGAGCCCACAGGAGAAGGGGCCCTTAAATTGGCTCAAATGAGGAAGGATTTTCTGAACATATGCTTCGATGGCTACGTCTTTCCACCTCACTTAAAGAGAATCCCATCTGGAGTGGAAAACACGATGCATGATTACGTTCATGACATCTACACCTAGTATAGAGAGTGGGTGAAGGCTGCAGAGAAAGCTTCTAAGGTGGCCTTTGAGTGAGCCAAAGCGCTAGAGAAAATGGAGACCAAACTCGCTCAAAAGGACCGGATCATTCAAGTTCTCACTACTGAGGCCGAGTCTTCTCGGAAATCTGAAATCAAGGCCACCAAAAAAGCTGATAAAGCAAGCGTGGCCATGGAGAGGTTGAGGCAGACACATGTTGCCTTGGTGGAGGAGATGGGCCAACGGAATACTACTGTTACCGCCGAACGGGATGCGGCGGTCAAGGAACTCAATGAGCTTAAGGCTAAATTCTCCGACATGGCCAAGGAAAAGGATGATGCGAATAACGCAGCCCAGGAGGCGTGTGAGCAGGCTGTTCTACTTAGGGGTGAACGAAATGCGGCTGTGGCTAAAGTCCGCAAGGTGGAGACTGAGGTCGAGGAGAAAGTGAAATCGGATGAGTCCAGGTTAGAGGCTGACATCGAAGACCTTCTCGTTGTTTACAACGCCAACGTGCTGAGGCACAGGGGTCTAGCCTGGCTCGATGACTATTCGGTTCATCTATACAATGCTTGGGGCCGATTAGTTGAAGAAGAGAAGGAGGCGCACCTAGGTGAGTCTGTGGATGAGTTCGAACTCGAGAATCGCATTCTGACTGAAGATGAAAGGAAGATTCTTCACGAGTCAATGATTCTACATGAAAAGGGAAGACTCGGCGCCCAGCACCTCGAAATAGGAGAGGGTTCAGGGGTTGACCATCATAAGGCGAGTCTTGAAGTTCTAGCATCAACCCAGCCCGAATCCTCGTCTGCGGTCGATCCCCAAGCCGTTTCTGCCTACAATCTGGATCAGCCGCAGATGTCTCCGGCTGTAGCGCAAGTTACTGAAGCCATTCTGCTGCCTACAAGTCAAACTGAGGAAGGTACTCTGAACATTCCACATATCTTTCTTAAGTCGAAATCTTCGCTCGAGTTAAGTTCTAACAGTTCTCTTATTTTTTGTCCAGTGATCAATGCTGCACCGGCCATGCCTTCTGCTAATCAAGAATCATATCAGACGCAGGGGCTATCGTGACCGAAGCGATCACAGTAACTACAACTGCCCCACTTGACGATACGCAAGGGAGTACGATTGTGTTTGATGAGCAGCTGATGGAAGAACTCTTTCGCCATCATGGCGATCCGCTTGCCGACTTGTCATTTGTCATGGGTGGAGGCGCTCCTGCTACAAGTTCTTCAATGCCGACTACTGATGCCCCCAGCGGGGCTCGAGCAGTTACTAAAGAGGAGATGTTCGCCCAAATCGATGCTGAAATGGCAGTAGCGGCTCATGGTGGCAGTTTTGGAGGTGGGATGGCAGCACCGGGGCTAGCTCCACTTAGAATGATATCTCCTGGTGGTACTGTTTTCATCACTAGCGTGCCCATTCCACTTTCTGTACTTGATCCTGTTCCTCCGACTCTGCCCGCAGGAAGTATCCCTATTCACTCGAGCTCGGAGGAGGATGTCGAGATTATGCCATCGCCTGGAGACCGGCCACCAAAAGGCAAAGGCTCAAAGAGGAAAAATAGTGGCGGCTCCAGCGGGTCTACACCGAGAAGGAAGCCAAGGAAGAAGAAAGATTAGACATGCTTTCTCGGTTTATTTTGACTTGCATTTTGTTGGCCGTGTATAAATGCGGGTTCGGCCCCTGTTAGTAAGAATTTTTTAGAACAAACTTGTACACGAATTTCTTTCATGAATAGTAGAAATGAAACCTTTTCTTTTTGAGCTTCTTGTGTATTTGTTTAAGTGTTTCAATGTTTGAAACGCACTTGTAAAGTTTCAGCTTCCGAGTCAAGTTTGTCTTTTTGCGCCAAGTCTGGAAACTGTGGACATGGTTCGCGACTGGGAAGCGAGTTGAATTTTGACGTCGCATCGCTTTAGTCAATGGTCGATGCTTAAGTCCTGCCCCCCAGTCTCGGGGATGAGTTGTAGATCATCAGTCAGCGATTATTTCTCACTCATAATATGCTGAATCTAGTGCCACTGAATGGATGTCTGGGACAAGCGGAGATTGAGCGGTTTATTCACGCTGGTCTGATTGTCGACGATCTTATCCGCACTCCGGGGATTCTTATTTGTTTATTGGCGGTTGGTCACGCCGTCTTAAGTTTAAATCATACGTCCGTGCTCTGGGGACTCGGAATCGACATTTGTACTCCGACTCGCACTCTGGGAGTTCGGAGTCGATATTTATACTTCAATTCACGCTCTGGGAAATTGAGGTTGATGTTTATACTCCGTTTCGCACTCTGGGAATCCGAAGTTGATGTTTATACTCCGACTCGCACTCCGGGAGTTCGGAGTTGTTGTTTATACTCCGACTCGCACTCTAGGAGTTCGGAGTTGTTGTTTATACTCCGTTTCACACTCTGGGAATTCAGAGTTGTTGTTTATACTCCGTTTCACACTTTGGGAATTCGGAGTTGACGTTTATACTCCGTTTCGCACTCTGGGAATCCGGAGTTGATGTTTATACTCCGACTCGCACTTTGGGAGTTCGGAGTTGATGTTTATACTCCGACTCGCCCTCTGGGAGTTCGGAGTTGATGTTTATACTCCGAATCGCACTCTGGGAGTTCAGAGTTGATGTTTATACTCCGACTCGCACTTTGGGAGTTCGGATTTGACAAGCAGACGGTCAGTCACATCTACTGTATATTTTTGGATTTCACTCGCACTCTGGGAACGAAAGGTGTATCAGGATCATGGATGGTCAGATCACATCCACCCTGAGTTAACAAGTGAGGTCGTTAGATGGACGGGTCCATCCTCCTCAAACTTGGTGCAGATACGGACGAAGTCGTTAGGCGGACGGATCCACCCTCTTCGTAGACGTATTTTAATACTCCAGTTCGCACTCTGGGAACCGGGAGTTAAGTGAGGGATTGTCGGGTATCAATCCGTTTTTTGACTTTGATGTGATGGCTTGTCCCCGAGCTCAGGTTTCACTTAGCGAGTGATCGGTTGCATCATAGTCACTCCCTATTTGAATAAATTCCACCGTATGGTGAAACTTAGCTCTCTGTGCATAGTGATGATCATACGAAGCATTTCAAGTAAATCATAGCTCTGGCTCGAAGAGATTGCATTTTATTGCTGAAATAAGAAAATATGGCAAAGTCAGTTGCCTTATTACAAATTCTAATATCGAAATGCAGAAACAAATTGCAAAATGGAAAATAAACTGATTGAATAAACATAGCCTATCATGTGTAGTAGTGACGAAGACTCTCGCTATTCCAGGCTCTTGGCAGAGTAAGACCATCAACAATCGATAGTTTGAATGTTCCATCTCCGAGCCTTCGTTCAATAACATACGGTCCTTCCCATGTCGGCTTCATATGCGAAGGAACCAGATAAATTCTTTTCAGGACGAGATCGCCTAGTTCAAAGGTTCACGGGCGGACCTTGGCGTTGTACAATCGGGCGACTCGACTTCGATGCGCGGCTGCCCTCAAATCAGCCTCTACACGCTTCTTATCTAGTAGATCGAGAGATTTAGCAAGTAATATTGCATTTGTCTTTGGATTATAGTATGTCACACGATGAGAAGGTACTTCTAGCTCAACTGGAATAACGGCTTCTGAACCATAAGAGAGAGAGAATGGAGTGTGACCGGTCGCGGTCTTGTGGGTCGTTCGGTAAGCCCATAAAGCCATAGGAAGTTAATCGACCCACTTGCCCCTGACCTTTTCCAGTCGTTTTTTCATAATGGACTTTATAACTTTATTAACCGCTTCGACCTGTCCGTTCGCCTGCGGGTGTGCAACTGCAGAGAATTTCTTTTGGATGTGAAATCGGTTGCAGAAATCTTTAAATTCAGCACTGTCGAATTGGGTTCCGTTGTCCGTAATAATGGTGTGTGGGAGACTGAATCGACAGATGATGTTGCGGACTACAAAGTTGATTACTTTCTTCGTCGTTATGGTAGCAAGAGCTTCAGCTTCAGCCCACTTTGTAAAGTAATCAACTACGACGATGGCGTATTTCGCACCACCTTTTGCCAGAGGTAGAGTACCAATGATGTCGATGCCCCACATTGCAAACGGCCATGGACTGACCATTTGCGTTATCTCGGTAGGAGGGGCTCTAGGAATTCGAGCATACTTTTGACACCTATCACATTTCTTTGCATAATCCGACGCATCACGATTCATGGTCGGCCAGTAATATCCGTACCGAAGTATTTTCTTGGCAAGTGCTTGCCCCCCTGTGTGATCGCCACATTCTCCCTCGTGCACATCGTGTAATACTCGTTTAACTTCATCGTGAGCGATACACCGGAGTAAAGGAACAGAGTACCCTCTTCTATACATGACTCCATTTTGAATGGTGAACCGTGAAGCCTTTCGAAGAACTTGTCTTTTTTCACTCCTGCGCTCCGGCAGGGTTCCGTGCTCAATGTAATTTCTGAGTGGAGACATCCATGAATCCTTTTCGGGGACGGTTTCGCATACCCAGTCTATTTTTGCCCGTTCAATGCTTGGAGAAGATAACGTTTCTACGGGAACGAGTCCCATTTGCTGAGCTTCACCTGTGCTGGCTAGCTTTGCCAATGAATCGGCTTTTTGGTTGCGTTCTCGAGGTATACAATAAATGGCATAATAATCAAACTGATTCAGTACCTCCTAAACTCGAGCTAAGTAAGCAGCCAGCCTTCAATCTCTCGCTTGATACTCTCCCTGTACCTGACACACGACTAACTGTGAATCACAGTAAACTTCCACGGCGATAATTCTCAAATCTCTAGGAAGTTTCAAACCAGCTAAGAGGGCTTCATATTCAGCTTCATTATTGGTCGCATGAAAATTGAACTTCAAAGCATAACATATAGATCGGCCTTCGAGAGTTTCAAGTACAACACCAGCGCCCGAACACCGGTCATTTGATGCACCGTCGGTATAAAGCTTCCAGACATATTCGGGAGATTCACTTGTTTCGAGCAAGTCCTCTGGAACGGTAAATTTAGCTATAAAATCGACTAGGACTTGTCCTTGAATGGCTCGTCTTGGAGTGTAAGTAATGTCAAACTGGCTCAGTTCGATGTTCTACTTGAGTAACCTACCAGACGTCTCAGGCCGCGAAAGGACCTGTCGTAACGGTTGGTCGGTGTAAACAAATATGGGATGTGCCTGGAAATATGGTCGGAGTTTTCTTGATGCAATAACAAGGCAATAAGCCAACTTCTCTAATTTCGGATAATTCCTTTCAGCCCCGGTCAATCGCTTACTGACGTAGTATATTGGCTTCTGTATTCTGTCCTCTTCTCGAACTAAGGCAGCGCTGATAACGTTTTTTGATATCGCCAAGTATATGTACAACTTCTCATGATCAATAGGCTTTGACAGGATAGGTGGTGTGGATAGATGCTGAACTAGTGCTTGGAAAGCGCCCTCACACTCCGTGGTCCATTCAAAGTTTCGTTTTCCTTTTCGGATCAGATCGAAGAAGGGAATGCATTTGTCAGTGGACTTTGAAATAAACCTGCTCAATGCTGCTACTTTCCCATTGAGACTTTGGACTTGCTTTATAGTTTTCGAAGTTTCAAGATTTCTGATTGCCCAAATCTTTTCAGGATTAGCTTCGATTCCCCGAGCGTTGACGATAAACCCGAGGAATTTTCCGGATGCAACTCCAAAGTGACATTTCAGTGGGTTGAGCTTCATTCTGTATTCTCGAAGTATGTTGAACATAGTTTCCAAGTTTTTAACATGGTCAGTGGAAAATCGTGACTTCACAAGCATGTTGTCTACATATACTTCCATTGTTTTCCCGATTTGATTGGCAAACATCCGATTAACCAATCGTTGATAAGTAGCCCCGGTATTCTTGAGTCCGAATGGCATAACTTTGTAGCAATAAAGTCCCAGATTGGTTACGAAGCTGGTATGTTCTTGATCAGGTAAATGCATCGGTATTTGATTGTAACTAGAATACGCATCCATGAAGGATAAGAGCTAATGTTCGGCTGTTGAATCTACTAGTTGATCAATTCTGGGAAGCGGGAAACTGTCCTTAGGACAAGCTTTATTCAGATCGGAGTAATCGACACACGTTCTCCATTTTCCGTTCGACTTTTGGACGAGCACGGGATTCGACACCCATTCAGGATATAGAGCATCTTGAATGAACCTGTTCACTTTAAGCTTTTCTACTTCCTCTTTAAGGGCGGCAGATCTCTCTGGATCCATACCACGCCTTTTCTGTTTGACCGGGACATGCCGCGGGTCAATATTCAGAGTGTGGCTCGCGATGTCCGGTGAGATCCCACACATGTCAGAATGCGTCCAGGCGAATACGTCAAGATTTGCCCGTAGAAATTCAACTAATTCCTCTTGAGTTTGCTGGCTTAGCTGAGACCCAATCTTTATCATTTTTGAATCATCGCCATCGTCAATTGGGACATCAATCGTCAGTTCGGCCGGGGATGCTTGATTTTCTTTAGATTCTCCTTCGTCTTCAGTTTCCCTTGGGTCGAGATCCCTGTGGAATTGGTTGGGGTGCCCGTGCCTAGGCCTAGGCATTAATTGTCAATTATCAGCAAAGAGGACGCAGAGAGATTCCTCCACGCCCTTTCCCTTCTCCTTTCGCTGCGCCTCTCGCAGCTCTGCGACATAATAGGCTCTACCAGCAGCCTGATCTCTTTGAATGATTCCCACTCCATGATCAGTGGGAAACTTTAAAGTCAAACACCACAGGGCAATGGCTGCCCTGAATTCAGCAAGGGTCGGTCGGCCCAGGAAAGCATTATAAGGGGAGTCTATGTCCAAAACAATGATCTGTATCATTCGTACTCTCCGACGTTCTCCAACTCCCAATTCTACTGGCAGTTCCACCATTCCAGTGGGTATAGTAGCACTTCCATTGAAACCATGGATTCAGGATTGACAAGGTTTCAAGTCCATGGCTTCCATTCTCATTTGATCATAAGCTCGC
The DNA here is from genome assembly GCA_030737815.1 of Allium fistulosum. NCBI lineage: Eukaryota > Viridiplantae > Streptophyta > Magnoliopsida > Asparagales > Amaryllidaceae > Allium > Allium fistulosum. Next base: position 532,882,729 of record CM060901.1, on the reverse strand, counting down.
TTAAACAAAATATTCATAGAGCTTCCACTGTCAACTAAGATCCTCTTTATCCAAGCAGGACCTACTTGAGCTGAGATGACCAGTGGATCAACGGTGGGGGCTTCGATTTTATCAGCGTCTCTGTTTCTGAACACGATGTCATCGGTCATCGTCTTCTGTTGCTTGGCCGGAGCCCCTTCATCAAAACTACTGTAACACTCGAAGTCCGTATGCCTGATAGAGCTGGCATACGACTCCATTTCCTTCCAGCTTCGGTCTGCTGGATGAGGACCACCACTTATTGTATTAATAACCACCCTCCCGCCAGTACAAGCGGGTTCCTCCTGCCTTTCCGGATTTGGCGCACGATTCTGATTCGATGGGCCCGCACCACCTGATTGCGGCGCCCACACATACTGATCCAACTTCCGCTCACATATCAGTTTCTCAATGAGATCTTGCAAATGACGACACTCGTTTGTGTTATGGCCATAACTCTCATGGAATCTACAAAACTTCCCAGTCTAAACTTGTCTTTCCATTGACAGTTTCGGGGCAGGCTTTTTGTATTGCATGGTGTTACAAGTCTGCAAATACACATTTTCCAACGACGTGTTCAATGGAGTATAGTTATTGTACATGGGAGCTCTACGTCGTGAACCACGGTTCTGATCTCGCTTCTTGCCCTGATTTCCATTGCCCTTTTGCTGATTCTGTTTATTTTGTACGTTCAACTGAACTTTTCTAGAACTCTCTCCGGATTGTTTAACGGTGATGTTACTCTGAATTCCTTCGATGTTGGGCCCTGCGTCATCCTGCTTCCTAGACTGTCTCGCATCCTCCCTTCTCAATAATTGGGCTGCCTTGGAATAGAAACGGTCCAATGACGCAGGTGGCTTCCCAGCTAACCAATTTCCGAACTCGGAATCAACATCAATCCCCTTAGTCAATGCCATTGGAATAGAGTTATCATTGGGATTGCTTATTTCTGCACATGCAGCATGGAATCGCTCCAAGTAACGTCTAAGTGTTTCTTTGGGAGCTTGAGTAACACTAGACAAGGTGTTAACATCTTTAGGCCTCGCCACGTGCATACGGGATTGTTCAACAAACTTGGTGGCCATCTGGCCAAAGTTAGAGATGGATCGCGGTGGCAAACGAGTAAACCACATGGTAGCAATGCCCTCTAGGGAAATAGGGAAACTACGGCACTTTACTGCTTCATCAGCTCTCGCAGCATTCATTAGCCATTCACACATCAGGATGTGTTGATTGGGATCAGAACTTCCTTCATAAACTGGTAAAGTTGGCATCCTGAAGCGCGAGGTGGTTCAGCATACAATATGTCATCGGTGAAAGGGGTATGACTCCGGGAGATTCCCCAGTCGTCATTAGAGAGACCCTGACTTTCACGGATCATTTGGCGGATCATCGTTGGTATATCCGGCATTCAGATATTAGGAGCATGCCGTGCCAAGGTGTGGTCGGGTTCCACAGCACGAGTCTGGACCGGACGCGGTCGACGGTCCGTGCCTCGCCTCCTTGGTTCAACATCCTCAGGGACATAAGGCTCTGGAGTATGCTCTCGCTGACTTCGATGAGGATCAGTTCGGTTTCCAGCATCAACCCCTTGTTCAGTAGTGGTGGTGGTAGCAATATTGCCTGTGACATGATAAGGAGCAGCACCTCCTCAGGATGAAGGTCCTGTATGATGACTAGTGGATGGTCCGGTTCTGGGTTGTCCAAGATTCGAAGCAGGTTGGTGTCCTATAGCCTGGGTGTAGCTTACATCCAGCCGTGGGCGTGTGGATCGGTGATGACCATCAGATGAGGCTGAACTCTCTGTGGAAGAATAAGAACCTTGGTCTTTTCTGGATCTTCTGCGTCGTTGGCGATTCAGCTGGTTGGTCAACTCTATGTTGGCGACTCTGGGTCAATTCTTGAAGCAGCATCTAAAACTCTTGTCTAGTGACCGGGCCTGATGGATCTGAGGGTCCGGCGGCATCTTGGTTGGATGGAGGCAACTGTGCGGGATTCTGCCTGTCCCGTTCTCCCTGATCAGTCGCTGTAGAGGTAGTTCGTGTACTTACCATGGTGAATTAATGAAAGTCCTTTCCTAGATTTGATGCAAATCTGAATAGAATGGAAGGGCTTCAAAGTCTGAGATCTGGATCTTCTTCTTGGACTTATGCAATCCGATATAGATAGGAGATCCAAAGAGCAGGAGAAAAATTGGGTTTTTCTTAGTGAAAGCACCAAAGTGTTTGTACCGAAATTGGGCACAACACTCTTCGGAAGTTTTTAAAGAGATAAAAATGAAGAAATTAAATGGAAAAAGAGGATTATCTAACAAAAACTCCAAAAACAGATAATGAAAGTAATAAGAACGCACAGAAACACAAGAATTTAGAGTGGTTCGGCGTGTTGCCTACGTCCACTATGAAGTTGATTGCTTTATTGATGTTTCTTTGATGATTACAAGTGAATTCAATGAATTACAGCAGACAATGATGATTTACAGCAGTGAATTTCGTTATTGGTAGCAGCTATGGAGTTTAGATCTGGATCCGGTAGAGTCTAGGCGTTGGAGAATTCAAAGAAGAAGAAGTCCCTTTTCTGTATGCCCTGGGGCTCTATTTATAGGTGTAGGAGGCTGATATTTCGCTCAGATCTCGGGAGACCCTCTCTGGCACGTGACTAGGCCCGCGCGCCCAAGCCCGCAAAGTTTCGGTCCGATCCGTGATCGATACGAACGGATTTCGTATCGATCAAGATTGTGTCCGATGGAGTCGAAATTTGGCATGGACATTCCCTAGCATGCACGTAAGCTTCTGTGAAAATATCATAGCATTTGGACTTGTAGAATAGGAGATATGATCGATACGAAATGGGATTTTCGGTTGGCTGTTTCGTTCGACTCCATCATTTCGACTCGATAGCTGCGTGTGATCAAGTGGTGACGTGGCGAGCATTCTCCGGATCGAGTCACCTTCTTCGCTGAGTCGATCGAGTCGTTCTATGACTTTCGCTCTGTTCGTATCGAGGCGCTTGTGTTGTTCGAATCGATAGAAGGCGGCCCTTGTTTCGTGTCGATGGAGAGCACATGGAATAACTCGACTGCGTGGCCTTGTTCGTATCGATTGGAGGTGGCTCCATTTGATCGATACGAAGTTGACGTGACCAGGTGGACTCGAACACTATTAGCTATCGATCGATACAAATAACCATGACGTGGATCGATGCGAACAAGTGCTTCTCGATGGATACGAAGTAAGGTCATCTGATGGATACGAACTATAGAAGCCTAATAGATTCGAACAGAGCTCTTCAGGCGATGGATGCGAAGTAGGCTCTGGTGATGAATGTGAAGTAGTCACTGTTGATCGAGTCGAATAGAGGCTTCCTGATGGATACCAACTCGATCGAGTCGAACAGAGGCTTCCTGATGGATACGAACTCGATCGAGTCGAACAGAGGCTTGGTGATCGATGCGGAGCTGATCGAGTCGAAGTAGGCTTCCCTGATGGATTCGAATCGATCGATTCGAACAGTGGCTAGTTGATGGAGTCGAACCCGATCGATTCGAACTGAGGCTCTGGGACGAATGTGAGGCCGCTGTCGTACTGATCGATACGAAAGTGATGGATTCGAATAGAGGCGTAGTTATGGATACGAAAACTAAGTCGTTCCCCTCATTTTGCATCGATCGTAACTTGAGCATACGAACTCGGATTGACTTGAAATTTGGAACGTTGGCTCTCATAGATTTGCTTGTCGTGTCATATCAATTTTAGCTCGATCCGGACTCGGACAAAATTTGACGATATCCATAGTGAGCCTGCGTATAACCGATCTCCAAGACGAACTGTCATTAGTTTCAAGTCAAGTTCTTCGTATCACGGCCTTGCCAAAAGGTGGGATAACAGGTACCCCCAAACAGTCATAAGTAATACACCGTCCAACATTTGGTTAGCATTACGCACTCTAGTCTCAACGGAATCTATTTACGGACCATATATCCTTGAGATATTTTCTCTCTCAAAAGGAGTTCAATATGAGGTAGTAGAAGTGGTTAGAGTTTTTGGCATCTTACAACTTTGGGACAGAGCATACCTAGGTGAAGGGAAATAAATTTGCAGATGCTTTGAGCCTAAACCAAAAAAATTGTCTTGGCCATGATTGAAGAGTGGAGTTCTTTAGAGACTTTAACTTCCTGCAATGTACACTTTTGGTCGAGTGCTAGTTTGAGTAGATTTTCCGAGACTCTATCGTGCTTGTAAGTTCAGCCATCACTCTTGAAAAAGATTACTAAGAAGAAAGGGTTTGTGAATATATCTTTGTAAAAGTATTTTGATACAAGTATTTACAAAGTGATTTTAATTCATGAAAGGATTAATTAAAGAAGTTAGTGGTTGCTTATGTACTTAACCAATGTTGGTTTTCCCTATGGAAATTAATCCCTGATTTGATTGATGCTTATTTGTTGATTTGATAGTTAAATAACCGACTATCAAATTTTGACCAGTTTTGACTTAGGAAGTAAATAAAACCTTCATGTGTTCATACGGTTTGAGTTCCCTCAGGAGAACTCATTTTGGTGAAACATATCTATCTTTAAGGGATATATTAGAGATCCCCTTAGACTCTAGTATAGTCTACTTACTTTTGAAAGAACCAGGAATGAGTCGACCAGAAATCATCATGGTTGGTTCGCAGAAACCAGGACCAAATATATTATCTGAAAACCACATTGAACCAACATAAGCGTTCGAATTGGAACATCTTGAAGATTATTGAAGGCAGAGCTTTTGAAGTGCAAGGGCTACTTGCTACTAATCCTGAGGGTGACTCCAAAATGGATGTAGTAGAGGTAGTGCCTTCGGTTTCGTTCAGACCTAGAATGAACTTGTATAGGTGAATCTCGGCATTGCATTTTTTGCCTGGAGGGCAGTATTAGCATTCCAAGATGGTTTGCGATATAAAAAGGTAATCATAGCCTCAAGCCTCACAACATGGGTATGGCTAAAACAGGGAATGCTTCAGGGCTATGTAGGTCACACCCATTAGGGTATTGTTATCACCTTTTCTCAATATATACATTTATAGATTTGGTTATGCACGAGAGCTCTCAGAAAAGGTTGCAAAAGCAACCGAGGTGATGAAATATTCGGAACTATCCAATAAGGGGTAGGGCCAGTCCTTATTCATAGAGGGTCCGTGTGAGGCCCTTTGTACATTATCTAGAGATGTACTGTACGGAAGGTAGTACTTACCTGTTATTATATGGAATATATTCTCCAATAAGTGCCTTTCGGACTTAGTTGTATACCTATTATGCTGGAATTTAATTAATACAGCAATTTTGGCTATGATTTAATATTTATTTTAAACCCTAGGCATTATTATAATATCAGAAGATTTCTTTTGAAATGTTTCGGTTACCGTAAGGAAAAACCCATCCGTGTTTATGTTTGGCGTGGTCTTACGAGATACCTTTCCTATAAAGGTTTTATAACATTAAAATCCATTTGAGGTGTGTTTTCTCACGCTGGTTTAGTAGACCGATTTAGACATTATTTTTCTTATAATGCTTGGGTCAGACCGAGTATATTTACAGATCTAGTTTGGATGGTTTGGAGCTTCAGGAGATGGGATGGAGGCGCTGAGACGTACTAATGTATATTTTTTTCCGCTGCATTGGTTGTTTATTTATCAATAATTGTGAGGACATGTTGTTATAACTGTCCAAGCTGATGATTAGTGATAGTGTACTCTGATTTGATGTATGTATATTATAGTCCTCTTTTGGTAAAGATCTGTTATATATTATATATTACTCATCACAATGTGAGATTCTGTTGTATCTTTTCTTTTAGCACTTGGATGCTTGGCACGTGAATACCGTGGATGTATTAGTGTCGACTTCTGAGGATCGAAAGGGTGGGACGTTACAGATTAATATCGAACAATTTAAATATTAACGTTTACACGTCACTTAAAGATAGTGTGACATTATGGCTAAATTATTGCTTACTTGACATTGGTAAAAGCCAATTTTGCATTATTAAGCGTTTTCTGGCAGTGACAATTATTTACACCAATTCTCTTCGTCAAAACTAAATCATTTTGGACTTATGGAATTTGATAAAGGTCAAAATTCCAATATCGTCCATATTCAACTCTATAGTCCAAATATAAAGTCATTGGTTCAATAATAACAATTATTATAAACCGAACTACTCTAACCAAAGACTTTGACCATGAGTTGACTTTAGTTGACCGTAATACCAACCTCATATAACTGAGGAGATGAATCCTCCCTTGAATAGTGATTCCTTTCCAGTGCTTCCACTCGATCCAACTATAGTTGATGGACGCCATGCCACTACTTAACTATAATCAAAGTGGAGCTTCCATGTTGAAGACTAATATTATTATTGAGTCAAGAAAACTGTGTAATTTTGTTACATCGATATTTTCTATTGAACCTTAGTTATATTGACTAGCAGAAAACAATCAAATGAGTCATTCCATATTTGTCCAATAACTATCAATACGTAATCCTTTGGTACCCCAAACAGTCATGAGTAATACACTGCCCAACATTTGGTAAGCATTACATACTCTACTCTCAACGGAAGCTATTTACGGACCATAGATCCTTGAGATATTTTCTCTCTCAAAAAGATTTCAATATCAGGTAGTGGAAGTGGTTACAGTTTTTGGCATCTTATGACTTTGGGACAGAGCATGCCTAGGTGATGGGAAATAAATTTGCAGATGCTTTGAGCCTAAGCCCAAAATATTATCTTGGCCATGATTGAAGAGTGGAGTTCTTTAGAGACTTTAACTTCCCGCAATGTACACTTTTGGTCGAGTGCAAGTTTGAGTAGATTTTCTTAGACTCTATCGTGTTTGGAAGTTCAGCCATCACTCATGAAAAAGATTACTAAGAAGAAAGGGCTTGTGAATATGTCTTTGTAAAAGTATTTTGATACAAGTATTTACAAAGTGATTTTAATTCATGAAAGGATTAATTAAAGAAGTTAGTGGTTGCTTATGTACTTAACCAATGTTGGTTTTCCCTATGGAAATAAATCCCCGATTTGATTGATGCTTATTTGTTGATTTGATAGTTAAATAACCGACTATCAGAATTTGGCCAGTTTTGACTTAGGAAGTAAATAAAAGCTTCATGTGTCCATACGGTTTGAGTTCCCTCAGGAGAACTCATTATGGTGAAACATATATAGCTTTAACGGATATATTGGAGAACCCCTTGGGACTCTGATATAGTCTGCTTACTTCAGAAAGAACCAGGAATGAGTCGACCAGAAATTATCATGGTCGGTTCGGAGAGACCAGGATCAAATATATTATCCGAAAACCACTTTGAACTAGCATAAGCGTTCGAATTGGAACATCTTGAAGATGATTGAAGACAGAGCTTTTGAAGTGCAAGGGCTACTTGCTACTAATCCTGAGGGTGATTCCAAAATGGATGTAGTAGAGGTAGTGCCTTCGGTTTCATTCAGACCTAGAATGAACTTGTATAGGTAAATGTTGGCATAGCATTTTTTTCCTGGAGTGCAGTGTTAGCATTCCAAGATGGTTTGCTATATAAAAAGGTAATCATAGCCTCAAGCCTCACAACACGGGTATGGCTAAAACAGAGAATGCTTCCGAGCTATGTAAGTCACACCCATTAGGGTATTGTTATCACCTTTTCTCGATATATACATTTATAGATTTGGTTATGCATGAGAGCTCTCGGAAAAGGTTGCAAAAGCAACCGAGGTGATGAAATATTCGAAACTATCCAATAAGTGGTAGCGCCAGTCCTGATTCGCAGAGAATCTATGTGAGGCCCATGGTACATTATCTAGAGATGTACTGTACGGAAGGTAGTCCTTACCTTGTTATTATATGGAATATATTCTCCAATAAGTGCCTTTCGGACTTAGTTGTATAGCTATTATGCTGGAATTTAATTAATACAGCAATTTTGGCTATGATTTAATATTTATTTTAAACCCTAGGCATTATTATAATATCAGAAGATTTCTTTTGAAATGTTTCGGTTATCATAAGGTAAAACCCATCCGTGTTTATGTTTGGCGTGGTCTTACGAGATACCTTTCTTTTAAAGGTTTTATAACATTAAAATCCATTTGAGGTGTGTTTTCTCACGCTGGTTTAGTAGACTGATTTGGACGTTATTTTTCTTATAATGCTTGGGTCTGACCGAATATATTTACAGATCTAGTTTGGATGCTTTGGAGCTTCAGGAGATGGGATGGAGGCTCCGAGACGAACTAACGTATATTTTATTTCCGCTGCATTGGTTGTTTATTTATCAGTAATTGTGAGGATATGTTGTTATAACTGTCCAAGCTGATGATTAGTGATAGTGTACTCTGATTTGATGTATGTATATTATAGTCCTCTTTTGGTAAAGATCTATTATATATTATATATTACTCGTCATGATGTGAGATTCTATTGTATCTTTTCTTTCAGCACTTGGATGCTCGGCACGTGAATACCGTGGATGTATTAGTGTCGACTTCTGAGGATTGAAAGGGTGGGACGTTACAGATTAATATCGAACAATTTAAATATTAACGTTTACACGTCACATATAGATGGTGTGACATTATGGCTAAATTATTGCTTACTTGACGTTGGTAAAATCCAATTTTGCATTATTAAGCGTTTTCTAGTAGTGACAATTATTTACACCAATTCTCTTCATCAGAACTATATCATTTTGGACCTATGGAATTTGATAAAGGTCAAAATTCCAATATCGTCCATATTCAACTCTATAGTCCAAATATAAAGTCATTGGTTCAATAATAACAACTTTTATAAACCGAACTACTCTAGCCAAAGACTTTGACTTTGAGTTGACCGTAATACCAACCTCATATAACTGAGGAGATGAATCCTCTCTTGAATAGTGATTCCTTTCCAGTGCTTCCACTCGATCCAACTATAGTTGATGGACGCCATGCCACTATTTAACTATAATCAAAGAGGAGCTTTCACGTTGAAGACTAATATTATTATTGAGTCAAGAGAACTGTGTAATTTTGTTACATCGATATTTTCTATTCGACCTTAGTTATATTAACTAGCAGAAAACAATCAAATGAGTCATTCCATATTTATCCAATAACTATCAATAAGTAACCCTTTGGTATCCCCAAACAGTCATGAGTAATACACCGCCCAAAATATGGTAAGCATTACGTACTCTAGTCTCAACGGAAGCTTTTTACGGACCATAGATCCTTGAGATATTTTCTCTCTCAAAAGGAGTTCAATATGAGGTAGTAGAAGTTGTTAGAGTTTTTGGCGTCTTACGACTTTGGGATAGAGCATACCTAGGTGAAGGGAAATAAATTTGCAGATGCTTTGAGCCTAAACCTAAAAAATTGTCTTGGCCATGATTGAAGAGTGGAATTCTTTAGAGACTTTAACTTCCTGCAATGTAAACTTTTGGTCGAGTGCTTGTTTGAGTGGATTTTCTGAGACTCTATCGTGCTTGGAAGTTCAGCCATCACTCATGAAAAAGATTACTAAGAAGAAAGGGTTTGTGAATATGTCTTTAAAAGTATTTTGATACAAGTATTTACAAAGTGATTTTAATTCATGAAAGGATTAATTAAAGAAGTTAGTGGTTGCCTATGTACTTAACCAATGTTGGTTTTCCCTATGGAAATAAATCCCTGATTTGATTGATGTATATTTGTTGATTTGATAGTTAAATAACCAACTATCAAATTTTGGCCAGTTTTGACTTAGGAAGTAAACAAAAGCTTCATGTGTTCATACGGTTTGAGTTCCCTTGGGAGAACTCATTTTTGTGAAACATATCTAGCTTTAAGGGATATATTAGAGATCCCATTGGGACTCTAGTATAGTCTGCTTACTTCAGAAAGAACCAGGAATGAGTCGACCGGAAATTATCATGGTCGGTTCTGAGAGACCAGGATCAAATATATTATCCGAAAACCACTTTGAACCAGCATAAGCGTTCGAATTGGAACATCTTGAAGATGACTGAAGACAGAGCTTTTGAAGTGCCAGGGCTGCTTGCTACTAATCCTGAGGGTGATTCCAAAATGGATGTAGTAGAGGTAGTGCCTTCGGTTTTGTTCAGACCTAGAATGAACTTGTATAGGTGAATCTTGGCATTGCATTTTTTGCCTGGAGGGCAGTGTTAGCATTCCAAGATGGTTTGCTATATAAAAAGGTAATCATAGCCTCAAGCCTCACAACACGGGTATGGCTAAAACAGGGAATTCTTCAGGGCTATGTAGGTCACACCCATTAGGGTATTGTTATCACCTTTTCTCGATATATACATTTATAGATTTGGTTATGCATGAGAGCTCTCAGAAAAGGTTGCAAAAGCAACCGAGGTGATGAAATATTTGGAACTATCCAATAAGGAGTAGGGCCAGTCCTGATTCACAGAGGGTCCATGTGAGGCCCTCGGTACATTATCTAGAGATGTACTGTACGGAAGGTAGTCCTTACCTTGTTATTATATGGAATATATTCTCCAATAAGTGCCTTACGGACTTAGTTGTATACCTATTATGCTGGAATTTAATTAATACAGCAATTTTGGCTATGATTTAATATTTGTTTTAAACCCTAGGCATTATTATAATATCAGAAGATTTCTTTTGAAATGTTTCGGTTATCGTAAGGTTAAACCCATCCGTGTTTATGTTTTGCGTGGTTTTACGAGATACATTTCTTTTAAAGGTTTCATAACATTAAAATCCATTTGAGGTGTGTTTTCTCACGCTGGTTTAGTAGACTGATTTGGACGTTATTTTTCTTATAATGCTTGGGTCTGACCGAGTATATTTACAGATCTAGTTTGGATGCTTTGGAGCTTCAGGAGATGGGATGGAGGCTCCGAGACGTACTAACGTATATTTTATTTCCGCTGCATTGGTTGTTTATTTATCTGTAATTGTGAGGATATGTTGTTATGACTGTCCAAGCTGATGATTAGTGATAGTGTACTCTGATTTGATGTATGTATATTATAGTCCTCTTTTGGTAAAGATCTGTTGTATATTATATATTACTCGTCACGGTGTGAGATTCTATTGTATCATTTCTTTCAGCACTTGGATGCTCGGCACGTGAATACCGTGGATGTATTAGTGTCAACTTCTGAGGATTGAAAGGGTGGGACGTTACAGATTAATATCGAACAATTCAAATATTAGCGTTTACACGTCACATATAGATGGTGTGACATTATGGCTAAATTATTGCTTACTTGACGTTGGTATAATCCAATTTTGCATTATTAAGCGTTTTCTGGTAGTGACAATTATTTAAACCAATTCTCTTTGTCAAAACTATATCATTTTGGACCTATGGAAATTGATAAATGTCAAAATTCCAATATCGTCCATATTCAACTCTATAGTCCAAATATAAAGTCATTGGTTCAATAATAACAACTTTTATAAACCGAACTACTCTAGCCAAAAACTTTGACTTTGAGTTGACTTTACTTGACCGTAATACCAACCTCATATAACTGAGGAGATGAATCCTCTCTTGAATAGTGATTCCTTTCCAGTGCTTCCACTCGATCCAACTATAGTTGATGGACGCCATGCCACTATTTAATGATAATCAAAGGGGAGCTTCCACGTTGAAAACTAATATTATTATTGAGTCAAGAGAACTGTGTAATTTTGTTACATCGATATTTCTATTCGACCTTAGTTATATTGACTAGCAGAAAACAATCCAATGAGTCATTCCATATTTATCCAATATCTATCAATACGTAACCCTTTGGTACCTCCAAACAGTCATGAGTAATACACCGCCCAACATTTGGTAAGCATTATGTACTCTAGTCTCGATGGAAGCTATTTACGGACCTTAGATCCTTGAGATATTTTCTCTCTCAAAAGGAGTTCAATATAAGGTAGTATAAGTGGTTAGATTTTTTGGCGTCTTACGACTTTGGGACAGAGCATACCTAGGTGAAGGGAAATAAATTTGCAGATGCTTTGAGCCTAAACCAAAAAAATTGTCTTGGCCATGATTGAAGAGTGGAGTTCTTTAGAGACTTTAACTTCCTGCAATGTACACTTTTGGTCGAGTGCTTGTTTGAGTGGATTTTCTGAGACTCTATCGTGCTTGGAAGTTCAGCCATCACTCATGAAAAAGATTACTAAGAAGAAAGGGTTTGTGAATATGTCTTTGTAAAAGTATTTTGATACAAGTATGTACAAAGTGATTTTAATTCATGAAAGGATTATTTAAAGAAGTTATTGGTTGCTTATGTTCTTAACCAATGTTGGTTTTCCCTATGGATATAAATCCCTGATTTGATTGATGCTTATTTGTTGATTTGATAGTTAAATTACCGACTATCAAATTTTGGCCAGTTTTGACTTAGGAAGTAAATAAAAGCTTCATGTGTTCTTACGGTTTGAGTTCCCTCGGGAGAACTCATTTTGGTGAAACATATCTAGCTTTAAGGGATATATTAAAGATCCCCTTTGGGACTTTAGTATAGTCTGCTTACTTCAGAAAGAACCAGGAATGAGTCGACCAGAAATTATCATGCTCGGTTTGGAGAGACCATGATCAAATATATTATCTGAAAACCACTTTGAACCAGCATAAGCAATCGAATTGGAACATCTTGAAGATGATTGAAGATAGAGCTTTTGAAGTGCAAGGGCTGCTTGCTACTAATCCTGAGGGTGATTCCAAAATGGATGTAGTAGAGGTAGTGTCTTCGGTTTCGTTCAGACCTAGAATGAACTTTTATAGGTGAATGTTGGCATTGCATTTTTGCCTGGAGGGCAGTGTTAGCATTCCAAGATGGTTTGCTATATAAAAAGGTAATCATAGCCTCAAGCCTCACAGCACGGGTATGGCTAAAACAGGGAATGCTTCAGGGCTATGTAGGTCACACCCATTAGGGTATTATTATCTCCTTTTCTCGATATATACATTTATAAATTTGGTTATGCATGAGAACTCGGAAAAGGTTGCAAAAGCAACCGAGGTGATGAAATATTCAAAACTATCCAATAAGGGATAGGGCCAGTCCTGATTCGTAGAGGATCCATGTGAGGCCTTCGATACATTATCTAAAGATGTACTGTACGGAAGGCAGTCCCTTACCTTGTTATTATATGAAATATATTCTCCAATAAGTGCCTTTCGGACTTATTTGTATACCTATTATGCTGGAATTTAATTAATACAAAATTTTTGGCTATGTTTTAATATTTATTTTAAACCCCAGGCATTATTATAATATCAGAAGATTTCTTTTGAAATGTTTAGGTTATCATAAGGTAAAACCCATCTGTATTTATGTTTGGCGTGGTCTTACAAGATACCTTTCTTTTAAAGGTTTTATAACATTAAAATCCATTTGAGGTTTGTTTTATCACGCTAGTTTAGTAGACTGATTTGGACGTTATTTTTCTTATAATGCTTGGGTCAGACCGAGTATATTTACAGATCTAGTTTGGATGGTTTGGAGCTTCAGGAGATGGGATGGAGGCTCCGAGACGTACTAAATTGCAGGCGATGAGACACTTCGATGAGTCTACATTTTAGGTCTCCTCTTCGACTGGTAGTGTGGTTATGGGTAGTCATAGTTAGGGGAAATTTTGGTTCTCAATAGCCTGGTAGCGATGACGTTAGTGGAAATTTATTTCCACGGTAGCCTTATGGTGGTGTTTCCATGACGAATAGCTCTAAGAGCGGTGGCTGATCGTTATTAATTAAGGTTTAATCTATAGTTCGATCCTCATAGTAACCTGTACAATTTGTAGATTAGGCATGTGTTGGACCAATCTCCTTCAAAGTAAAGAACCCTAGGACGGGCACTTATAGGACATCATTCTAGTTGACCATTCATTCTAGTGGTTTCAAGATGTATCGAGACATGAAGAGAGTCTTCTATTGGTCTGGTATAAAGAATCATGTAGTAGAGTGTGTATCGAGAAGTATGACTTGCCAAAGGGTGAAGGCGGAGCAGAAGAAGTCGGGAGGATTGTTACAGCCATTGGATGTTCCTCAGTGGAAGTAGGAGAGCACTTCTATGGACTTCGTGGATGATTTACCAAGAAGTAGGAGAGGTAAGGATAAAATTTGGGCTATAGTCGATAGGTTGACCAAGTGTGCTCATTTCAAACTAGTGAGGAGTACGAGGACGGTGGCATCGTTGGTGGCTTTATACGTGAGAGGGGTCGTTAGGTTACATGGAGTTCCTACTAGTATAGTTTGCGACCGAGATTCGCTCTTCACTTGTGAGTTCTGGAGGAGTCTGCTGGAGGCTTTGGGGACCAAGTTGAGTTTGAGCACGCAAATCATTCATAGACGGACGGACAAACGGAGAGAGTGAATCAGATTTTGGAGGACTAGCTATGGATGTGCATCTTGGGCTTTAGAGGTTCTTGGGAGGATCACTTATTGTTGGTGGAGTTTACCTAGAATAATAGTTATCAGGTGAGCATTGGGAAGGCACCATTCAAGGCATTATATGGTAGACCCTGTAGATCACCATCATGTTGGTGGGACACTACAGATAGGATTATTCTTGGGGCAGACATAGTGAGGGAGACATCAAAGAAGGTGCACTTGATCCGTAGGAAAATGAAGACCGCTCAAGGCATGCATAAATCTTATGATGACAAGAGACGAATGGAGTTAGAGTTCGTAGTAGACAACATTGTGTTCGTGAAAGTTTCACTCCTCAGGCATGTTTGAGGTTTGGTAGGTCGGCGAAGCTATCACCTAGGTTTATAGGGCCTTTCCCAATAGTTAATAGAGTAGGGAAGTTAGCATATAGAGTAGAGCTTCCTGAGAAGTTAGTAGGGGTACATGATGTTTTTCGTGTATCACACTTGCGGAAGTGCTTACACAATACCTCTACCATAGTGGAGTCGAGTCAGCTAGAAGAGGTGGAGGTTGAGAGAGAGTCACTTGTTTGCCATGCACCCACTCGTATTCCTGAGCATAGTACAAAGTGATTCTGCAACAAGGAGATCGGACTTGTTAAAGTCCAATGAGAAGACGATCCAGCAAAGGGTACACGAGAGCCTAAGGAGAAGATCCGCACCACCTACCCACAGATCTTTGTTGGTACGTTTCTAATTTAAGCTTTACAAGTATAGATAGTTTATATTTAGGACCTAGCTTGGTATACCTTTTAGGTAAAAACCCTTGAATGGTAGGGATGGTTGTAAGAGTGTCAATAGGACATATTATGGATGATGGATGCTAGTGGATGTATTATTTGGATTATTTCTTTTATAAACTTAGGTCGGTATATTCTCTAGGTAGTACACACATTCACATTATTTCATATTGGTGGTTCGGCGTGATAGATATGATACATATGGATGCTTGATTTTCATTTATCTTATTGAGAATACATATGTGTGTTGCATATGGATCGAATGGTTGCGCATACATGTAGAATTGCAATTATATTTACTTAGGATATTGTATACATGTGGATGCATGACATGAGCACTTGTATGATAGGAGGTCAACTAAATTAGGAGACCGCCTACTTTTGCATTAATATAGGTTCACATACATTTCACGTTGCATATATGTGCATAAATATAGCATTAGAAAATTTCTAAGGACAATGATTGCTTGTGGATGATGGATGAGTATATGGTTGTAGCTATTGGTTATTGTGCGTGCAAGTTACGTTTTTTTTCCTTGGAGATTTCAGGGACGAAATTCTTTTAAGGGGAGAGAATGTTACACACAAAAATTTAATGAAAAATTTAATAAGAAAATTAATTTTAAATAAAACAAGGACTAAAATGAAATTTTCACAGACGTCGGAATTTAGCTATGAGACTTGCTCCTTTGCGTTCATAGTGATTTTTTAGACAATTTTCATATATAACACTTCAAAAATGAAGTTAGTACGGAGAAGTTATAGTCGTTCGAAGATTTTAAAAAATAAATAAAAATATACTTAATTTAAACCACCACCGGTCGACCCTAGGGGCTCGATTGTCGACCGGTAGCGGTCGACCTAGGGGAAAAGGTCAACCATTCATGAGTAAAATTCGTGACTTCTATGACATGTTGGAACGATGGAGATCGATTACATCATGGCCAAGTTTAGATGAGCGTTTATGACATTAGTGAATATTCTCCAGCCTTAAATCAACGCACCATATTGATTCCCAACCTCTATAAATTGAAGCCTAACCTAACCCTAAAATCAGTTGTAAACATACAGACTACCGAAACTTCGCCAAATTTCTTCCTCTCCACTTTCAAATTTCTTTTAAAAATTAAATTAAATATCAAAGAAGAAGATATAAGTGAATCAGATCTTGGAGGAGACAAGCTTATGGTGCAAATCTCATATGAGGAATGAAAATTAAAGCTTGGATTTGAGGTGAGTAGGAACAGGTTTAATAAGATGATTATTTACAGTTAAATTTAATCTATTATATCTATTTTAGGGTGTTAGTAATTAAATTTGAAAACTATAAACCCTAATTCTTATTTCTAATATCTAAACCTGGAATTTGGATTAAACAGGAGTTGGTTAATCTCACTTGAACCCTGATGGTTAAACCTGAATCTTGGTTAGAAATTAAAATTACTGTAATTGATAAATCTGTAAACCCCTTTAATTATTAAACAATAAACCTAAAAACTTGTAACCCCTAGATTAAACAAATGAAATAGAAATTCTACAAATCGATGAAATTGATAATCATATACTGTTCACTATAGTTGTTTAAGGTTCACTGTAAACGCAGAAATGTTCACTGTAAACACAGAAATCAATAAAATTAACCATGATAAATAATCGTAATCTAAAACCTAGACGACCCCTAATTTTTAACTACGACCGATCGTCGTCCACTTGTCCTTAGTGGTCTACCTCTACCACAAGCGGTTGTTTGGTTAGGGTATAGCAGTCGACCGATTAGGATGAAAAATGCAGAATCTGAACCTCGGCCTAAGGCCCAGGTTAATAATACAAATTAATATAAAAATAATTGTTGTATGAGCCTATCTAGGCCTATTTGGATGTACGTTAGGACCTGTAGGGAAGCTAGTCCCCTATGAGATGACGTTAGGTCCTTACACTGTTGGGTAAATGTTCTTTACCCAATGTAGGCTGATTATTGGGTTAGGGTGATGTATTTTGCAAATTTGCACCCACAGGAGGACCTACAGTGGATGCGTAGCACTAACTGATGCCTAATGGAGGGATGGTCTAACACAACGGGAGTCCTGGTATGCATGGATACTGACGAAATGTGGTACAGTTCAAGATGTTGGATCCTAGCACGTGCAATAAAAGGCGTATACCATGGTCCAGAGGAAGACACAGATTGTAGGCGATGAGATACTTCGATGAGTCTACATTTTGGGTCTCCTCTTCGACAAATAGCGGGATTATGGGTAGTCGTAGTTAGGGAAAATTAGTTTTCCAATAGTCTGGCGTGGTGAAGGTAGTGGAAATTTATTTCCACAGTAGCCTTGTGGCATTGTTTCCATGACGAGTAGCTCTAGGAGCGGTGGCTGATTGTTAAACATTGAAGTTCGATCTGTAGTTTGATCCTTGTAGTAATCTGCACAATTTGTAGTGCAGGCATGTGTTGGACCAAAACCTTCAAAGTAAAGGTGTCACATCCTGAAATTTTCGACTTTCGAAAATTCGACATCGATACTCACTTTATCGACTGCCGAGAAATCGAGTGCCGGAAACTCCAATAGTGAGGGTTTTAAGAAAAAGAAAAAGTAGAAGAAGAAGAAGATAGAAGAAAAAGAGAAGAAAGAAAGAAGAACAACAGAAAACATCTGAACGACATCAATAGAAACACAGAACAGAGACAATATCAGAATCTCACATATCGCAGCGGAACAATATATAATAGATAAATGAATAATCTTTAAAACAAAGAACTATATCATTTTATACATACATCAATCATCAGAGTCAATATACAACAATGGACAGTTATATAACTTGTCCTCATACAGAATACACAGCGGAATAAATACTATCAGATACAAATACTACGTCTCGCCATCCAGCTTATCTCCAAAGCTCCAGAATATCCAGGATATCCTGATAATATAACTCTAGGCTGCCCGTGTGGAAATTGGTGGGCACCCAGAGTTTAGAAGGGAAACAATAAACTCCGAGTCAGTCATGGTGACTGGTGTGAGATCGTAAAACAGTTATTCTTTAAAATAAAACTAGATAATTTTCAAAGTCAATTCGAAATGCTTTTGGAAAATGAAACTACCATAAGACCTCCCACCACACACACAATGCAAACGCAGACTTGGAGGAGATTTCTTCTTATGATAGTCAAAGATGCTTACTACGCAAAAATCAAATTCTTTTTGATATTATTATTAGTGCATAGTGTTAGAAAACATTTCGAAAGTAGAATATAAATCTTAGCCAGCATAGGTACCATTATAGTATGCTTGCTATAGCTACCATATTAAATGGCAGGTTCTACAACTAAAACCGTACAAGTCACGTATTGTTTCTTTGGATTTCCAACAAATGGTCAGGCTAAGGAACTTCCTATCCACGATGGGTATGTCCCTGGAATAGACGACCCGAGAACCTAACCGGATCTCTGCCAACACAAGGCCGGGTTACCTCTACAAAAATAGGTAACTACTGACACGCGTATGCCATCCCCCGATCGTCACCGATCTTCCCGAGGATCCCCGATTCGCAACAAACCACATAGATAATAATAATGCAGTAACCACAGAGGTTAAGTATCTGGGCTCCATACCATGATACCACCTTTATCCAGAAGGAATGACATACACTAAGGGGCGCTACTCCCTAGAACCTTGCTGCATTCGTCCTGTTTCGACCATTTCCGGGGTGTGAGGCTCGACGAAGTCTCGTCCACAAAGCTACGCTTTCTCAAAAAGCCCTGCTTCGGGTCAAACAAAATGATCAACCTATGATCACAAAGATATAAGATCAAACAAATGATCATATCACAAATGATCAAACACTGATCATTTCACAGCAACACTCAGTATGCCACGTTACCAAATTGGGATATATCGCTGATAAATTCCAACTACATAACCTCTGAGCTCGTACGTCTCAGAGAAGGGTGTTAAGCTAAGAGAATAAATTCTCCGCCACCAACAGAAATGTATTTGAAAGAAATCAGCTTTATATTTCAAATTGTAACGTCAGACACACAATCCATACAAGTCTGTTCCGGGATCGAACAGAACCGAAGGCACTTCCCACGAAGCCCTTGCATTTCCGGATAGTTTTCAATCACGTCAGGACTTCCCGTCACTAAGGGTGATAAAACCTCTAAATCGAAGATCAGTCGATGTAGAGTAACTCGACGGTAATCCTTTCGTTTTCAAAAATATCCGGTCTTCAACACCGGTCTTCGAATGCAATTCATAACGACGTATCACATATTCGGAATGGATTATACGACCCCATGGTCCTTTCCCGGCTAACCCGAATAGTGAGCGATTTTTCAAAAATAAGTGTGGCATTCAAATTCATCCAATTCACAACAAATACCCACTCAAGGCAATTATTGATAGTCGGTTATTTAACTATCAATAAAGATGCGAAACATCATCAGATTCCAAATAATTTTCCAAATTATTTCATCTTCCAAAATATCTTTTACTAGATATAAAATTTCCACACTTCTAAAATAAATCGATATTTATTTTTCTAAACAGTTTTCCTTTCTTTTATAAATTCCATAGTGAATTTATATTTCAAAAATATCTACTGATATACGATTTTCAAATCGATTCCAATATTCAACTTCATTTTATCTTTAAGAAGATAAAATCTC
Source organism: Allium fistulosum (assembly GCA_030737815.1). Taxonomy (NCBI): domain Eukaryota; kingdom Viridiplantae; phylum Streptophyta; class Magnoliopsida; order Asparagales; family Amaryllidaceae; genus Allium; species Allium fistulosum. The sequence goes on along the minus strand of CM060901.1, from coordinate 532,862,858 downwards.
AAAACGTTTCATTTCATTTTGGAAAACATTTCCATACTTATCTAATAATAAGTATTTCACAAATCTTTTATTTTCAACACTTGGAAAATATCCGATATACTTAAATCAAATTAAGTATATATTCATTCTTTAAGGAAATCATTTATTATAACAACATTTATTTGAGTCAAAACGAATGTTACGTAAAACATCGTTACGACGACTCAAAATCACTAGTATAGGGATTCGGATTTTAGATAGATATATAAATCCCAATACTACATAAAACATTTCCTTTCGGAAATCATTTACTATAACAACAGTGTTATAGTCCACCATTTCCTTAAGTTTCTCGAAAACGTCTATTTCAACAATAAATGTTGAAATCTATGATTTCGATATTTAACACGTTTTAAAACATCTTTTAAAACAATTAACTTCATTTAAAATATCGCTTTCCCAAACATAACCATTTTTACTTTAAAATATATTCACTGTCCAAAATCGTGAATATGCTTCATTTAACCCAATTCCAATCATTTCTACACATTTTCATTTCAATAGGAATTCGCTATCCAAAATCGCGAATATATCTACTCTGATAATCTTCTGTATTTAATTCATCAAATTCCATCGCTTTCGAATTTATAAACACGGTTATAAATTCTACTTCTATTTTAATAACACTTCGACTTATAAATCTTCTTTTTATCAACTTCTATATATTCTACTTATCAAAATAAGTGATTTCGGATTTATAACCAACTTTTATAAATTCCAATTCCATTTATTAAAACTTCAATACCAAATCAATTTCAATATTGATTTCTAAATTTATTTTCAACTTTAAATAAAAGATTCCATACTGATTTCTCAAAGTTCTTCTCCAAATACTAAATCAATTACAGATTGATTTCTAATTTTATTTATCACTACTAAATAAATTCCTTATTTTTCTCAAATTACTCAACATCCTGTTTTTTAAATGGATTCTTTAAATTGAAACCATTTTACATTGATTTCCCAAATCGTTTCAACTTACCAATTAAATTTCTAATTGATTTCCAACTTATCTCCTTTTAAATAGATTCCTTTCAAAGAAAATATATTTCAATTGTTTCTTTCAGTCTATTTAAAAAATCCAAATTCTTAAATTAAATTCTTCAATTTATAATCACTATTTTACGAAATCCATTTATTTAACATTTTCACTTGATTCTGGAATTAATTCGATAAGATTATAAAAATTAACTTTTTATACTTTAAAATTTTCTTTCTTCAAAATTTATTCAATTTCAAAAATTGATTCACTTAGAAATTTCTACTTTGATTTCAAAAATTCAATTTCGTTTATTTTTGGAATCCAATGATGTCAAAACATCCATTCAGCTAAATTTTAGCTTTTCAAACAATTTCCAGATATCAATTCAATAACAACAATAATCATTCACAGATTATCACATCACAGTAGAAATATATTCAATCCATGTGAGGGGTCCAGTTGGATCCCTCCAACCTGTTTCCCTGCATCCAAAGATGTTAGCACAATACCAATTCCGCTCCAGTACGGAATTATCGCGGTATATAGGTTTTTATAAATCCGCTTACTAACGGCGCAATAGGGTCTCATCCGCTATACGAGGCGGGAAAATCAATCAATCCAATATATACATATGCCAATATGTATATATTGCTATATATAGATATATCCTAAAATATCTAATATCACAATCAACATAGCAATCAAACAGTCAATAATAACTGTAAAATCAAATTTCCTTCGAGTGAGAAAGATCTCACCTTAGCTTTTATTTTGCAATCCCATTTTCATTCTCGGCTTGATTTCTTTACAGATTTTGCCCTAGTATAAATAATTATACAATTCGTTAATATTCGAACAAATCAAATAATTAATTTCCGTTTAATAGTTAAATTAACTGATAGTTTTTATTTTAAACCAATTCTCCTTTAAATAAATTTATTTAACTAATGATTTAAATTTAACTAAATTTTTCTTTAATAAAATATTTTCTAGTTACCAAGAATAATTAAATTAAATTTTTATCAATTCCCTTTATTTCTTCTTGAAATTACATAATACAAATAAAATAACCTATACAAGTTTTAAATCTATTTTTATAAAATTCTACAACATTTTTAAAATCTTATATATATATTATATAAGTTTATTTCTTTTTAAAAAAAAAAATTAAATTACAGATCTACCTTATTCATCATAAAAAAAAATCTAATCTTTAAAATTCTATTTCTTACATCTACATATAAATATATATATAAACTTATGCTTTCAAAAAAAATTCCTACTCACTTACAAATATATATACATATACAACTTAAAATAGAAATCAAAACGTCACCTTACTGACCTTCGCCTACCCAGCTCGAGTTCGAGCATCGCCGACCCAACCCCAAATCGACCCCGCGCTGCCTGAACGCCGCCGATGAACTATCTTGATGCCTTCGACATTCACGACTACAACTTTTGTCAGAGGCGGCCTCCACCTTTTCTTCGAAATCGCGACACTGCACGCGAACTCGAGAGCAATTCCACCATCGCCTCGACATCTAGCGACCCCCCTTCCAACGATTATCGCGCGAGTGCGCCTCCATCTCGCGAACGAGCTCGCGAAAAAACCCCCAACTGCCTTCGTCGCCACCTCGCGATTTCTGCTCATCGCCTGAGCCTCGTATGCAAGCTCCTCGAGAAGAACGTTGAACCCTAGATCGCGAAACCCCTCGTGTGCGCGCGCGATTCTCGCCGTGAAATGATTCGTGAAAGATGAAGGAGGAAAGTGGAATGGAGGCTCGGTTGTTATTTAAATCTCTGGAACGAATTGAGAATTGATTTTCGAATTAGAGGAGAAGCACCCATTTTTTTTCGTTTGATTTTAAAACTGGAAAGAGGAAGGAAGAGTATTTTAAAAAGAGGGGAACGTGTTTGCACGTTTTTGTTCGTGATACCAGGCGTGAATGAAGGGAAGCTACAGTTCTGAATTGACCAAATTCAAATTTAAATTTAAAAATTAAATTCAATTTAATTTCAACGCGTTTAACTATCGTATGGTCACACTACAACTCAGATCGATACGAAATTTGAAATCCGGTAACAATTTAATATTACGGTCCCAATGGAACTGGTTTCGTCGAATTCCGAGACTGTGCCTCGGACGGCTATTTTTAAATATCGATCGAACAATAAAAATTCAAAACCGATCAAATCAATTTCAACTTCGATTCTGAAGCTTCTATTATCTTCAGTATTGTCATTACAAAATTTAAAAGCTTTTGAAATATTTTTCTTCAACTTTAAATTGAAGATACAAATTTTTATTTAACTTCAATCGATTGAATTTTAAAATTAAATCGTCAAATTCAAAGTTATTTTTGGGATTCAAATTAAATCATCGTTCAAATATTTAAAATTAATTAAATATTTTCAATTTAATTCGTTCAAAATTCTGGGTCGTTACAGACTTCCCCCCTTAAAAGAATTTCGTCCTCGAAATTACAAGTTAGGGAAAAATGTCCTTAACTCGTCTACTATTTTCCACAATCTAATAGTTTTATCAATTCATCAAAACAAATCTTTCTACTAAAGATTCGTTATTAACTCAACTAACTTCCTAGAATCCTTCATAGTTTTCAAATATCATTGTTTTCTTAACAATTCAAATTTAAATTTAAATTCAAATTTAAACTCCCAAATTTTCTCAAAAATTTTCTAACACTCGAAATTTTCGAAAAATTTCGCCAGCGTCTCCTTTGCGCGGCTAATACGGTACAACTACAAAACGTCCCTACGGACTCTCAGATTTCAAAAAGAAAAATAAAAAGCCAAGCGGCTAGAGAGAAATCATCAAAAACTCATATTAAAACTCAAATACGTACCTTTTTCGAGCAATTCAAATTTATCTTCGAAATTAAATTCCAATTCCTTTATACCTGTATATCCTACTAGCCATAATATCTAGTTACATATATTCAAACCATTTTGTAAATTTTATTACAAATTTTCAATATAAACTGCTTATATCATTTACTGTTGAAGTTATACATATTCATTTTCATTCCATTTTACATTTCACATTCATTTGAAATTTTAATTCACAATTTCAATTCTAATTTGGATCCAATTCAACTTCTGAATATTGAATTTCATTAATTATCTTTAGTTCACTTCAAACTAATCTTAAAGCTTCATTTTATTTCACACAATTCAAATTTGTTTCAACATTCAGTTTCAATTTTATTCACTTACAATTGTAAATTCCTTTCATTTGAAATTTATTTCTTCTTACTTGAATTTATTTGCAATTCCGAACCATTCTTTTATTTAGTTCACAATTCAAGTCTCAATTTATCTAATTCAACTTCATAATATTCATAGATATTTTCATATGGTATTCCAGAATCTTAACAACATTTTCAAAGCCATTTTTGAAAACAATTCAATGTACCCTTTTGAATTTCAAAACAAAACCCAAATTTTCCATTTAAAACAATTTGGCAGCAATTCCTCTTTTGGAAACCCGAAAATGAGCACCAATGATGCCGCGGTCATCATCGAAGTTATTTTCCAGCGACCGAAAAGAGTTTAGAGCTTTTCATTCCGTCAAAACATTTTTCAAATTCTTTTCAAAACCTTTGAAATTCATTTTCAACTCCAAAAAGATTTAAACTTTCCAAATCTCCAAAATTTTCAAACTCCTTTCAAAACATTTCCAAAAAAACTTCTCTGGAATTCCGTTTCAAATTTCAAATCACATTTATAATTTATATTCTCAAATCTCATTTGTATGTGAATTAATTTCTTAACTTTGGAGTTACGATTTCAGTTTCTTATTCAGTTTCAATAGTAATGATAACATTTCAACATTATCACTTTCCTAACATCCATGCAACCATATACTATAGTACTTCATAGAAAAACACTTCTTTTCTATACAAAAATAGTTTTGGGCAAAATTATCTCATTCACCCTATTTAAAACAATACTGTGCCGAATTGTTCTATTCGAGTGTTTAGAGATCCCTATCGATAGAGTTGTACGGACAATACCGACCAGAATCCATATACCACTCAACAAACCAATCATCACAATATAAAACAATTTTATATTCACTAACAAATATGCACTCGTATCTATTATTACACTCAACTCATTCTAGAGTACTACTGACTCTATCTCAAATGAGTAACACCCAACAGAGCAGGGTTGTCGCTTAACCATATGCTCCGATACCACTTTGTCACATCCTGAAATTTTCGACTTTCGAAAATTCGACATCGATACTCACTTTATCGACTGCCGAGAAATCGAGTGCCGGAAACTCCAATAGTGAGGGTTTTAAGAAAAAGAAAAAGTAGAAGAAGAAGAAGATAGAAGAAAAAGAGAAGAAAGAAAGAAGAACAACAGAAAACATCTGAACGACATCAGTAGAAACACAGAACAGAGACAATATCAGAATCTCACATATCGCAGCGGAACAATATATAATAGATAAATGAATAATCTTTAAAACAAAGAACTATATCATTTTATACATACATCAATCATCAGAGTCAATATACAACAATGGACAGTTATATAACTTGTCCTCATACAGAATACACAGCGGAATAAATACTATCAGATACAAATACTACGTCTCGCCATCCAGCTTATCTCCAAAGCTCCAGAATATCCAGGATATCCTGATAATATAACTCTAGGCTGCCCGTGTGGAAATTGGTGGGCACCCAGAGTTTAGAAGGGAAACAATAAACTCCGAGTCAGTCATGGTGACTGGTGTGAGATTGTAAAACAGTTATTCTTTAAAATAAAACTAGATAATTTTCAAAGTCAATTCGAAATGCTTTTGGAAAATGAAACTACCATAAGACCTCCCACCACACACACAATGCAAATGCAGACTTGGAGGAGATTTCTTCTTATGATAGTCAAAGATGCTTACTACGCAAAAATCAAATTCTTTTTGATATTATTATTAGTGCATAGTGTTAGAAAACATTTCGAAAGTAGAATATAAATCTTAGCCAGCATAGGTACCATTATAGTATGCTTGCTATAGCTACCATATTAAATGGCAGGTTCTACAACTAAAACCGTACAAGTCACGTATTGTTTCTTTGGATTTCCAACAAATGGTCAGGCTAAGGAACTTCCTATCCACGATGGGTATGTCCCTGGAATAGACGACCCGAGAACCTAACCGGATCTCTGCCAACACAAGGCCGGGTTACCTCTGCAAAAATAGGTAACTACTGACACGCGTATGCCATCCCCCGATCGTCACCGATCTTCCCGAGGATCCCCGATTCGCAACAAACCACATAGATAATAATAATGCAGTAACCACAGAGGTTAAGTATCTGGGCTCCATACCATGATACCACCTTTATCCAGAAGGAATGACATACACTAAGGGGCGCTACTCCCTAGAACCTTGCTGCATTCGTCCTGTTTCGACCATTTCCGGGGTGTGAGGCTCGACGAAGTCTCGTCCACAAAGATACGCTTTCTCAAAAAGCCCTGCTTCGGGTCAAACAAAATGATCAACCTATGATCACAAAGATATAAGATCAAACAAATGATCATATCACAAATGATCAAACACTGATCATTTCACAGCAACACTCAGTATGCCACGTTACCAAATTGGGATATATCGCTGATAAATTCCAACTACATAACCTCTGAGCTCGTACGTCTCAGAGAAGGGTGTTAAGCTAAGAGAATAAATTCTCCGCCACCAACAGAAATGTATTTGAAAGAAATCAGCTTTATATTTCAAATTGTAACGTCAGACACACAATCCATACAAGTCTGTTCCGGGATCGAACAGAACCGAAGGCACTTCTCACGAAGCCCTTGCATTTCCGGATAGTTTTCAATCACGTCAGGACTTCACGTCACTAAGGGTGATAAAACCTCTAAATCGAAGATCAGTCGATGTAGAGTAACTCGATGGTAATCCTTTCGTTTTCAAAAATATCCGGTCTTCAACACCGGTCTTCGAATGCAATTCATAACGACGTATCACATATTCGGAATGGGTTATACGACCCCATGGTCCTTTCCCGGCTAACCCGAATAGTGAGCGATTTTTCAAAAATAAGTGTGGCATTCAAATTCATCCAATTCACAACAAATACCCACTCAAGGCAATTATTGATAGTCGGTTATTTAACTATCAATAAAGATGCGAAACATCATCAGATTCCAAATAATTTTCCAAATTATTTCATCTTCCAAAATATCTTTTACTAGATATAAAATTTCCACACTTCTAAAATAAATCGATATTTATTTTTCTAAACAGTTTTCCTTTCTTTTATAAATTCCATAGTGAATTTATATTTCAAAAATATCTACTGATATACGATTTTCAAATCGATTCCAATATTCAACTTCATTTTATCTTTAAGAAGATAAAATCTCAAAACGTTTCATTTCATTTTGGAAAACATTTCCATACTTATCTAATAATAAGTATTTCACAAATCTTTTATTTTCAACACTTGGAAAATATCCGATATACTTAAATCAAATTAAGTATATATTCATTCTTTAAGGAAATCATTTATTATAACAACATTTATTTGAGTCAAAACGAATGTTACGTAAAACATCGTTACGACGACTCAAAATCACTAGTATAGGGATTCGGATTTTAGATAGATATATAAATCCCAATACTACATAAAACATTTCCTTTCGGAAATCATTTACTATAACAACAGTGTTATAGTCCACCATTTCCTTAAGTTTCTCGAAAACGTCTATTTCAACAATAAATGTTGAAATCTATGATTTCGATATTTAACACGTTTTAAAACATCTTTTAAAACAATTAACTTCATTTAAAATATCGCTTTCCCAAACATAACCATTTTTACTTAAAAATATATTCACTGTCCAAAATCGTGAATATGCTTCATTTAACCCAATTCCAATCATTTCTACACATTTTCATTTCAATAGGAATTCGCTATCCAAAATCGCGAATATATCTACTCTGATAATCTTCTGTATTTAATTCATCAAATTCCATCGCTTTCGAATTTATAAACACGGTTATAAATTCTACTTCTATTTTAATAACACTTCGACTTATAAATCTTCTTTTTATCAACTTCTATATATTCTACTTATCAAAATAAGTGATTTCGGATTTATAACCAACTTTTATAAATTCCAATTCCATTTATTAAAACTTCAATACCAAATCAATTTCAATATTGATTTCTAAATTTATTTTCAACTTTAAATAAAAGATTCCATACTGATTTCTCAAAGTTCTTCTCCAAATACTAAATCAATTACAGATTGATTTCTAATTTTATTTATCACTACTAAATAAATTCCTTATTTTTCTCAAATTACTCAACATCCTGTTTTTTAAATGGATTCTTTAAATTGAAACCATTTTACATTGATTTCCCAAATCGTTTCAACTTACCAATTAAATTTCTAATTGATTTCCAACTTATCTCCTTTTAAATAGATTCCTTTCAAAGAAAATATATTTCAATTGTTTCTTTCAGTCTATTTAAAAAATCCAAATTCTTAAATTAAATTCTTCAATTTATAATCACTATTTTACGAAATCCATTTATTTAACATTTTCACTTGATTCTGGAATTAATTCGATAAGATTATAAAAATTAACTTTTTATACTTTAAAATTTTCTTTCTTCAAAATTTATTCAATTTCAAAAATTGATTCACTTAGAAATTTCTACTTTGATTTCAAAAATTCAATTTCGTTTATTTTTGGAATCCAATGATGTCAAAACATCCATTCAGCTAAATTTTAGCTTTTCAAACAATTTCCAGATATCAATTCAATAACAACAATAATCATTCACAGATTATCACATCACAGTAGAAATATATTCAATCCATGTGAGGGGTCCAGTTGGATCCCTCCAACCTGTTTCCCTGCATCCAAAGATGTTAGCACAATACCAATTCCGCTCCAGTACGGAATTATCGCGGTATATAGGTTTTTATAAATCCGCTTACTAACGGCGCAATAGGGTCTCATCCGCTATACGAGGCGGGAAAATCAATCAATCCAATATATACATATGCCAATATGTATATATTGCTATATATAGATATATCCTAAAATATCTAATATCACAATCAACATAGCAATCAAACAGTCAATAATAACTGTAAAATCAAATTTCCTTCGAGTGAGAAAGATCTCACCTTAGCTTTTATTTTGCAATCCCATTTTCATTCTCGGCTTGATTTCTTTACAGATTTTGCCCTAGTATAAATAATTATACAATTCGTTAATATTCGAACAAAACAAATAATTAATTTCCGTTTAATAGTTAAATTAACTGATAGTTTTTATTTTAAACCAATTCTCCTTTAAATAAATTTATTTAACTAATGATTTAAATTTAACTAAATTTTTCTTTAATAAAATATTTTCTAGTTACCAAGAATAATTAAATTAAATTTTTATCAATTCCCTTTATTTCTTCTTGAAATTACATAATACAAATAAAATAACCTATACAAGTTTTAAATCTATTTTTATAAAATTCTACAACATTTTTAAAATCTTATATATATATTATATAAGTTTATTTCTTTTTTTAAAAAAAAAATTAAATTACAGATCTACCTTATTCATCATAAAAAAAAATCTAATCTTTAAAATTCTATTTCTTACATCTGCATATAAATATATATATAAACTTATGCTTTCAAAAAAAATTCCTACTCACTTACAAATATATATACATATACAACTTAAAATAGAAATCAAAACGTCACCTTACTGACCTTCGCCTACCCAGCTCGAGTTCGAGCATCGCCGACCCAACCACAAATCGACCCCGCGCTGCCTGAACGCCGCCGATGAACTATCTTGATGCCTTCGACATTCACGACTACAACTTTTGTCAGAGGCGGCCTCCACCTTTTCTTCGAAATCGCGACACTGCACGCGAACTCGAGAGCAATTCCACCATCGCCTCGACATCTAGCGACCCCCCTTCCAACGATTATCGCGCGAGTGCGCCTCCATCTCGCGAACGAGCTCGCGAAAAAACCCCCAACTGCCTTCGTCGCCACCTCGCGATTTCTGCTCATCGCTTGAGCCTCGTATGCAAGCTCCTCGAGAAGAACGTTGAACCCTAGATCGCGAAACCCCTCGTGTGCGCGCGCGATTCTCGCCGTGAAATGATTCGTGAAAGATGAAGGAGGAAAGTGGAATGGAGGCTCGGTTGTTATTTAAATCTCTGGAACGAATTGAGAATTGATTTTCGAATTAGAGGAGAAGCACCCATTTTTTTTCGTTTGATTTTAAAACTGGAAAGAGGAAGGAAGAGTATTTTAAAAAGAGGGGAACGTGTTTGCACGTTTTTGTTCGTGATACCAGGCGTGAATGAAGGGAAGCTACAGTTCTGAATTGACCAAATTCAAATTTAAATTTAAAAATTAAATTCAATTTAATTTCAACGCGTTTAACTATCGTATGGTCACACTACAACTCAGATCGATACGAAATTTGAAATCCGGTAACAATTTAATATTACGGTCCCAATGGAACTGGTTTCGTCGAATTCCGAGACTGTGCCTCGGACGGCTATTTTTAAATATCGATCGAACAATAAAAATTCAAAACCGATCAAATCAATTTCAACTTCGATTCTGAAGCTTCTATTATCTTCAGTATTGTCATTACGAAATTTAAAAGCTTTTGAAATATTTTTCTTCAACTTTAAATTGAAGATACAAATTTTTATTTAACTTCAATCGATTGAATTTTAAAATTAAATCGTCAAATTCAAAGTTATTTTTGGGATTCAAATTAAATCATCGTTCAAATATTTAAAATTAATTAAATATTTTCAATTTAATTCGTTCAAAATTCTGGGTCGTTACAAAAGGACCCTACGAATACATGGACACTTGTAGGATACCTTAGGTCACTTAGAGTAGAATTAAAATTAACTGCATCTGATCACCATATATTAATCTTGTACTCATTCACAAGACTTTAGTCCGATCCAGCCCTGTTTCCTCCTTTCCCCACCACAGGTGGACAGGGCAGCATGTGATTGGCTCATTCTTGATACTTGGAGAGGCAAGCTCATCTTTGGAGTTCCTTCTTATTATATTTACTCTCCATGTATTTACTATCTTATCAGTACATTTTATTTTTTGTATAAGACTTGGAGTGATATTTTCCGTGTATATTGTATTGGACCACGTACTGATTTTTCTAAGACTGTGATTTTGGATATTTTCTAAAATGGATATTTTTCACTATTATATGTTTTGTTCCTTGCGCTCTAAGTTCTGAAAGTGTAGTATATCTTAGATATATCTGTTATATTAGTCTCCACGATATTATTAAAACCCAACAGCTCGTATTTCTCGACACGACGCAAGTCCGAAAGCCTCACTAGTATTTTGCTATTTTTGCAATCATTTTTCATAATATTTGGAGCAGTTTTATAGAGTGTTGTATTTAGAGAACTTTAGGCTTGATGAGTAATATGAATCAACTAAATTTTATGATTTCTCGCTTTTGTTGGAATATTGTTGATTAATAAGTGTTTGCATTAATTAATTTAATTAGTTATTTTTAGCTAGTTTTACTGAACCTTAGGGTACTTCATGGATTTTTGTTCGATTCATTGATATGAACTATACCCAACTTCAATTTGGGGTGTTCTATTTGTAATTTGGAGTAATAATTAGGCGTCTTTGATTAGAGATTATTTACTATAATACTAGGGCTTGATTTTTACTATTTACTTCGGCTAGACTGTTAATACTTATGGTCCTCCTTGACTAAATTGAGTTATCCTTTAAATATACAATCAGTCCTCGATAGGATTCTATTTAATTTCGGTGTTGTTGGAGTCAAGGCCATCACAGCGACGCTCCTGATACTTATGATGCTCTTCCATAAAGGTTCTTCCAGTGGACTGTAGATATTTAGCGAATGGCATATCTCTCCCCGTATCCCCTTTCTTTATTGACTTGCTTAATTTTTACAATCCATTTCAACTCGCTCTGGTTTCATATAAACCCATTTAGCCTTGAAAATCATGTATCTTTAGTGGGGTTACGAAGATATTTCTAGGGAAGATATTTGTTACCTTGCGGGTCTCGGAAAGTCGAAGTCCACTTCTACGATCTTGGCTTACAATTTTTAGATTAGAAAAGAAGCAAATGCATGAGAGACCCACTAGTAAAATAAAGGTCGAAAAGTGGTTTTACATTGGAGCTAACAACCCTTGGATCATTACCTCATTTATGGAAGCTAGTGAGTCTCATTTTAACTCTAAGTATTTTCATCCTAAGGATTAGGATAATTAGTTCTAACATATATATTTTCATTTTTTAGATAAATTTGAGAAACTAGTGCCATCGAAGGAATACAAGACTTGATTTAATATAGTTCCACCTTATCCATGCCCAACGTGAGAGGCACTAGGTTTTAACTGCTAAGCACTTAATGGAATGCAACCTCATGCCCCTAAAGGCTATCTTTTGGGGATATGCACAAACAAGGTCTCTTCGGCCTACCACTAAAGTAGTGACCAAAAGGTCGAGCTCCAAGAAGAAAGGGGAAAAATTGAATAACCTTGAAACTCCTAGCCTTCTTCTTCAGTTTACTTACAATGAGGTTACACCTCATATTTAATTATTTTGCCCTAGAATTTTTGCATTTTAGAATTAATTTGTCTTCCTATTTTACATTAATTTAAGGTTATGACATCTTAATTTAGTTTCTTTGTTTGCATATGGGTATGGATCCATTCAAGTCAACTGGTTCTCTTCTATTATCGGATGGCGAATCTAAAGTTGTAAAGTCCTTAAGTCAAAAATGATCCCCTTCATTTGAAAATCTATAGACTTAACAAAAAAGGCGGAAAAAGGATGTTGCTAAGCATAAATCATCTGAGCCACTTACGGCTCCTCCAAATCAACCGAAAGTTCCTTTATTCATTCTCCAAGTCCTCTTCGACTTTTGACAAATGGATGTCAGGCTCTTACTGTATCCAGATAGGCTTTTGAGTCTCATATTTCTATGGTTATTTCTGAGGTTGGGGTTGAGATATCTAACTCTTCCAATGATTTTGAGAAGTTTTAAAGTTTGGCCTAGAAAGCATCAAGGTATGTTGTATTCTAAACTTTGCTTGTTAATATATGTATTCTTAGTTTATTAATTATATGTTTATATATTCATCAATATGAGAGTTTCCACAAAACTATAAAAGAAATTAAAAGGACTAAAGTGGATCTTGGTGCCCTTTGGTAATAGCACGAAACTTTAGAGAGGGAGGCCGGAGAAGCTAAAGCTGCTTTTGATAAAGTGATAAAAGAATATAAGGTTAAGGAGATTGAGCTAACTAGCCTTGAAGTTACGAATGCCGAAAAGGCCAAACCTAAGGAGGATTATAAAGCACAAGGAAAAGAGCTTGCTAAGATAAAGAATGAAGCCAAAGGCCTCCTAACCCCGACATAAGATAAGGACAAGACCATTGTGAATGCTATTGAAGTTCTTTACAAAACTTACGTGGAGATCCAGGATATAGGACAAACTTTAGCTTTTGGCATTTAGAAAGGGAATGCACCACATGTTGAATCATTCTTTAATCATAAGCATGAAGAATCAAAGAAGGATAAAGGCTTTTCCTCTATTACTTTTGAAGATACCCAGGTAGTAAATGAAACTACCTAAGTCTATACTATAGTTAAAGCCCCCTAAATCCCCGCAAAATACCTGCTATAGCGCATAGCGTTCTTCGACCGCTACGCTTTTTCAATATAGCGCTAGTAAACAATAATTCCACTTCAAGCCCCGCTAGTTTCCACCACACCCACTAAATCAAGGCTTTCTAGCACCCGCTTTAGCAAAATTAATATACAAAGGTTGATTTGACTAGTTTTCTTTTGAAATTAATCAATAAACTTAAGGTAAAGACCTAATTTTAAGGCATAAGTGCTCAGTAAGTTAGAAACCTATTGTAGTCACCAAATATGCACTGCATAAATCTATAAGATTAAATAATATTTATTTTTCCTATATAAGTGATGCGAGAATTATAATAAATTAACTTTAAACATTTGTTTTTATATCTCATAAAGATTTTGCACCTTCATTGTATTCTCGCTTTATCCCCGCTGTAACTTTTGGCACCTCCACCGCTATGGAATCGCTAAACTCTTTAACTGTACATGTTTATACTAATAAAAGAAATACAAATGATTTGAGTTTCTCACACTGGTTTAGCAGACTGATCCGGATGTTTTCTTATAATGCTCAGAGTCAGACCGAGTACTTTTCCAGATTTAGTTATGGATGCTTTGGAGCTTCAGAAGATGGGCTGGATGCTTCCAAGTCCATTTACGTATTTTATTTTCCGCTACCTCTTATGTTTTGTATTAATCAACATTTGTATGGATAGGCTGTTATCACTATCCAGGCTGATGATAGATTAGAATCTGATTGTTGGACGAATATTAAAGTTTTCTTTTGTAAAGATCATTTGGATATTATATATTACTCGTCAAGGTGTGAGATTCTATTCTGTCTTTTCTTTTCTTTCACTCGAACAATCTGCCTTTCTAGCACTCGGATGCTCGGCACACGAATACCGTAGATGTATTAATATCGAGTTTTGAGGGTTGAAAAGGTGGATCGTAACAGTGGTATCAGAGCTAAAGGTTAAGCGAGAACCTTGGCTTTGGTGGGGTAAACTCATTGGAGATAGGGTAAATGACACCCTAGAATGATTTTGAATGTATTATATATAAGTGCGTGTATTTGTTAGTGCTATAAAAATGTTTTATATTATGTTAAAATTGGTAAATGAAATAATTTTACCTGGATTTTATATTTTATATGTAAAAGAATAATTTTCAAAAATAGGTATAGTTATTTATGATTTGATTGTTTGTTAAGAAATGATAATATGCAATTATTATCATTTATTGTTTGATTAGTCATGCTCGTCTAGTTTAGGAGCATTGACTATTATTTGATTATTTATGCTCGGTCAGTTTATGAGCATTTGTTGTTTGGTTGAATTAAATACAAACACCTTGTGAATTCAGTTTCATGATTTGATTATAAGGCGTTTATTGATAATGTTGGTTTAACAAGTTTATATTGTTTAAAGGGTTACTATAATAAAGGAAGTTATTATATAAAGATAATTTTATATAAATTTTGTTTATAAGACGTGTCTTATAAAATAAAGAGGATTTTTAGGAATTTAAATCTTGATGTTTTTGAAAAAGGTTTCAAATGATTTTTGAGAAAAGTAATACTTGAAAATATTTTTAAGTATAAATATTTCAAAGAATTTTTTTAGTAAGGTGCATTTTCTTTGGATAGTTTGGGGAAAACATCTCGATTAGTTATGTGATGATTTGAATAATCTTCTAAGTGACAATCAGATGTTTGCTTAGGCAAACAGTGTCATTGTATGACCGAAACGAGTTCGAATCCGAACAAACCCAAAGCAAGTTGGTAATGGATATTTTTGTTAAAACTATTTATATAAGGAATATATATTATTGTTTCAAATGGGATTCGAAAAATAAGAAGTATTTTTATGTTAACTAGTTTGAGTGGCTCGAAATTGACTAAAAATGGGCAAGAGATATGTTCGGATGGTAAGCACTTCTCTTAAATATTACCCTTCTCGGTAAGGGAATGTATGATACTATTTGGTAGAACCTAGTTCCTTGGTATCATTTTGATGTTACTGGGTCCATATGTGTAACATCCCCCACTAGGAGGCCCAAAACTAACGGCTACAGATGCTGCAGTCATCCATAATTATTAATTCTCGATGACCAAATGCGGTAATGTTAGATACATTAATATAACAGAAACATATGGATATGAAAAAAATTTAAAACCATTAAACAAGTTTCTCATTCCATTTCATTCATATTTCAAATTCATTAAATAATCCCAAGTTCGAGAACCACGTTCAGAGAAAATATAATTATTACAAAATACGCCAAGAGTGACATATGAAGATGCCCAATTGGATGATCAGAGTCTAAACATGGGAAATTAAACAACGTTTCCTTTACAACCAAAACACAGCGGAATCAAATAGAAAAGAACTCCTAGTAGCTAGCTTGCCTCCTGCACATCTCCGGAAGCTTATTCGTCTAAAGGAGAACCTGAAAACCTCAACTCTCAATCTACTCAAAATCAAGTGAGCACCCGAGAGTTTAAGGGGAAAACATAAACTTCGAGTAAGACAAAAAGCCTGGTATGAATAATAACCTACCATCTCGAACCATTTAGATATCTAGTGAAACCACGCCGCTTAGCGGAACGGGTTTTCCCCTCACTAGTATCTTACCCAAAAATCTATAATAACCATATCTATGCTCCTACGTCCACAATGGTTAAAAACATAGCAATTTAAAATATCATGATGATAAGCAAACAAGCAAAATATCCTGGATTTCCCATCCCCATTCATTTGACTATCTGTCTCAGTTATAGTTTCTAGGGTCGCTATTAACTTATTAGTTTTCATGGGCTAACTAATAACCTGTTCAAAGATTATGGACAATCTGTCCGGTTTTAGAGTTTTCATGGGATCACTAAGAACCTATTGGCCCCTGCCAAAAAATTCAGTAATTCATGGGTTCTCTTTGAACCTATTGGTGTATCCAATAACTTCCCTTATATCATAGTTTTCATGGATTGACTATGAACCTATTGATCTCTGTTAATAACTTTATCCCGATATAGTTTTCATGGAATCACTACGAACCTATTGGCCCCTGCAAATAACTCTCTCCAAACACTGTTTTCATGGGTTTACTATGAACCTGTCTAAACTGACAACTTTTTGATCAGTCTTTGGGCATCCTATGTTCTGATCTACCTGACCTCTTGGATGCAACTCTACACATTCAGGAGTTAACTCAATTTATATTCACTACTGGGTCAACCTAGCAAGTTATTCTGCCCTTACTCCCTAAAATACTATTATGGGTCCATTATACAGTGAATATGTTTATAGAAGAAGCACATACAATAACATAACAATACCAACATTTATGGTTTAATATCCTTGAATCATTTCCACATGAAACATGGTTAATACCTTTAACCCATTATTTTTATCAAGGAAAGCGTCTTCAAAAACTTCAAAATTAAAAACCATTTCAAAGCTCTTTTATATTGCATGGGTTTTCCTTTAAAAATGAGATTGGGTTCTTTGTTTTGAAAACTAAGGCTTTTGAAACCTTAGACCTTTACTTTCGAAACCATTAGAATGTATCTTTCGAAAGCATTCAAACCTTCTTTTAAAAACACTTAAACATATGCCTTTCGAAACACTTAAAATATCTTCAAAAGCATCAAAACCTTCCTTTCGAAGGTATTAAAGCATATATTTCCAACTTATAGAAGCATAGCTTCGAAACCATTTGAAAGTACCTCTTTCGAAACCATTGGGTTTAATCTTAAATATAACTTTTGGGTCAACGTGAACATAAGCGAAAGTAATCCTTTCGAAACCATTAACCTTCAAAAAAAAAGAATTTCAGGGAAACAGATGGCTTCAGAACCATCCTTTCGAAAGCTTTAGTCTTTAAAGGAAAACAATTGGAAGGATAGCTTCGAATCACCTTTCGAAGCCAATGCCTTTGAAACCTTTAGTTAAATGGCTACTGGAGCCCTTTCGAAAGCATTGGGAAGGGTCTTGTTATATTGATAAAAAAAAGCTTTCCTTTCGAACTCATTGAAAACTTTCAAACTATTTGACTTGGTCCAAAACTACCCTTTCGAAAGCTTCTCTTTAAAACATAATATACGACAACTCATTCGAAAGCTGCCCTTTAAAACAAAAAGGCGGCAACCCCTTCGAAATATATATATATATAAGTGATATAGCCCTTTTGAAAGCATCCTTTTAAAAGCAAGGCAAGCGACATCTCTTTTGAAAGCAAAACAAAGGCCTTCGAAAGCTATTTAAAATGGTCTCGACCATTCAAAAGCATGGTTTCGACTCTATACCTGTCACCTTTCTCCAATCCACTACGTACAAAAGCATCGATACCATGTGTATTGGTTTCGACTTGGCTGGGGACGAAGGTATGGGGTTGAAAGGTTGCAACTAGAAGTGGCGAAGCAGTAAATCTGTGCAAAACTGTTTTGTTGCCTTTTTGGGTGAATGCTTTTCAACTAACTTGCCTATTTGTAAAAATATAATTGGTTGCCATAAACTTTACCAATTTTTTTTTATAGACTTCCGAATTCATCTAGAATTAATTGAAAATAATTAACAAAGAAGCGCTTCCCATTAACAAAACAATTAAGACATTTAAGTCCTCCAACTTAGTTAATTTAATTTCCATAGTAAATCACTTAGGAAAAATCCCCAAAAATCATCATAATTCACTTTTAATATGGTATCTAACATATATAAATTTCAGAGCCAAAATCCTTTATATAATAACTGAAATAAATTTTAAACCCAATTATTTATTTCTTCCTTCAAAAATTCATAATAAATTATCCATAGCTTGGAAAATTACGAAAATTTAAACCCATCTCCAAAATAATGTTTTACATAACATATTAAATCCTCATGGCATTCGAAACCCAGTATATACGATTTTATCCTTAAAATCGAATAAACCATTTATTAAACATACTTGTTTGAATCAAACATATCATGTAATCCAAGCATATCATCACTAAAATCATCATGAAGGTTTTAAACTTAAAACCCAAAATAAAATGGTCTTTTAAAACGAAAATGAGATGGTTTTGATTATTATTCACCTTGCTTTGGATAAGGAACTTGAGATTTGATCTTGCTTAATTCTCCTTGCTTGATTCCTTAGCTTTTAATTGATTTTTCTCCTCTTTTTTCCCCTAGGTTATGGCCGGCTTGAGCTTTTTGGTTTATGTTTTAGAATTATGAACCTTTAAAATGAAATGGGAATAAGGGTTTAGAGGTTAAGGGTTATGGTGGACGGTTATTCCCCATAATACCCTTGCCTTATTCTCTTATTCGTTAACTTATAAAACCATTTCCATAAACTCATTCTTTTAAATTTGTATTTAGTTAAGCAGGGCCTCTAATAAATTTTCAAATCTCAATCCCCTTATCACTCTAATATTTACATTATTATTATATTTAATTTATCTAATTAAATCTCTTGAATAATGTTATTTAAAATTAGTGGTGATACAGGCTCCCCGCCTTAAAGAATTTCGTCCTCGAAATTCAGTAAGGACTAAATAC
The DNA here is from genome assembly GCA_030737815.1 of Allium fistulosum. Lineage (NCBI taxonomy): Eukaryota > Viridiplantae > Streptophyta > Magnoliopsida > Asparagales > Amaryllidaceae > Allium > Allium fistulosum. The sequence continues at coordinate 532,843,577 of CM060901.1, read as the reverse complement.
TAAGCATAATAATCATCCGTAACATCTCCTAACTACCATACTAGCCTACTTGACTAGCAATAATCTATATAAAGCAAATATAGAACATACCTTCACAGCAGATTAGGATAAGTATCTCTAATCCTATCTTCTGTCTCCCAAGTACAGTCCTTCTCGTTGTCGCTCTACTGAACTTTCACCAATTGACTGTCTTGTTTCTTAACGTCTTCTCATCTCTCGCTACAACCCGAACTGGTTGTCTAACAAAAGTCAAATTCAGTTCCACTATCAAATCTTCCAACTTTGTCAAAGGAATAGTAGTCTCTGGATCATGCACATACTTACGAAGATGAGATACATGAAACACATTATCGATACCTGCCATACTGCTCGATAACTCTACTCTGTACATGAGCTTCCCGATCCTCTCTATAATTAAGAATGGACCAACATATCTCGGTGCCAGTTTCCCTGACTTTTCGAATCATACCACACCCTTCATTGGTGATACCTTAATGAAGACTCTATCTCCAACTGAGAATTCTAGAGCTTTACGCCTCTCATCTGCATAACTCTTCTATCTAGACTGAGCTTCCTTCATCCTTTCTCAGATAAACTCAATCTTCTATGTCGCCACTCTATCCAGATCTAGACCCAAGACTAATCTGTCTCCAGTTTCCAACCAACATGCTGGTGATTTGCATGGCCTACCATACAAAGCTTCAAAAGGATCCATTCCTATACAAATCTGATAAATGTTATTATAGAAAAACTCAACCAAGTGTGGGTGATCTTCCCAAGATCCACCAAAGTCCAATACACAAGCTCTTAACAAATCCTCGAGTACCTTATTGACTCTCTCTGTCTGCCTATCCATCTGAGTGATACACAGTACTCATCTTGAGCTTGTTACCTAACACCTCATGTAGACTCTTTCAGAATTCACTATTAAACAAAGCATCTCTATCACTGACTATACTACTAGAAATTCCATGCAGTCTAACTATGTTCTTCATGAACAACTTAGCTAAAACAGGTGACGTCCTGGTTGACTTAACTGGAATGAAATGGGCACTCTTGGTCAACCTGTCCACTATGACCCATATACTTTCATTTCCTATATTCGACCTTGGCAACCTGCCTATAAAATCCATGGATATCGAATCACATTTCCAAACTGGTATCTCCAAAGGTTGAAGCAATTGTAACACCCCATATTTTTATAACATTATTTAGGATATTTAATTAGCTAAATTAAATAAAATAATATGAGGATTAATAGATTGAGATTTGATCTAATTAAGGGTAGCCGTGCCATGTCAAAAGTAAATCAGATGAAATAACATGAACTAATGTGTTAGAAAATAAGGAAGGACAAAATGGAAAATACGACAGGCTTATAACCTAAACCCTTAGGAAATGAAATACACGTTCATTTTCATTCTATCAAACTAAAATATATCAAGGCCGACCATCATTTCCATTCTCAAGAAGAAGATAAAGCTAGGATTCAAGAGAAAGAAGTTAATCAACTTATTCAACATCAAATCTCACATATCTCAAAGCTAAGGTGAATGATTGCTACATCCCATTTTCTTTGGTTTTCGGTTTTAAGACTAGAACTTAAATGTTTTTGCAAGTTTATGCCATGTTTTGGATGATTAAATTTATATACATGCTTGTTGATGAATTATACATATTCACATTAGTTTTTATGATATGTTTGATATGAAAACCCTATTAAATGACATCAAAATGCCTTGAAAATTTAAATGTAGATCAGAAATGATATTTTAGAGATGATTTTCAAATTTCATAATTTTCTGAATTAATGTGGATTTTATATTAATTTTCTAGTGAAGAAAATTGTTTATTGGGTTAGAAATTATTGACGGCTAAAATAATAATTATTTGGGTTTGAAATTTTTATATGTTGGAAAACATATTAAAATAGATTTTCTAGAATTTTTCCAGATTTTTCCTAAGTGCTTTGATGAATATATAAAATTATTTAAGGTATGAGACTTAAATGTTTTATATATTTAATTAAGGAGAAAGAGCATTTTAAAAAATAAAATCATTATTTAATTCTAAAATTATTGGCAACACTTTTCTGAAAAGAATTTATTAACTAATAAGAATTTGTCAAACAAAGGCAGGTTAGTTGAAAAGTTTCTCTTTTAAGTTAAAAACAAGAAAATCATACTTATAACATGTTTCAACCACTTTCGACATTGAAGGTTCCGACCCAGACCTTTCGACAAGGTTGAAAGCATGCTTTCGACAAGGTCGAAACCAATGCATAAGGTATCAAGTTATTTGGTATGTAATGTATTGGACAAGGTCGAGGGATACTTGGTTGAAACCTTAGTTGCCGAAGAGGTTGGAGTATGTTTGTTTTATAAGCCAAAGTAACGTCTGCTTTGCTTTCGAAAAGATGCTTTCGACTTGGTTGCTTTCGACCAGGTCAAATATTTAAAATAAAGGTTTAAACCTTTCGACGAGGTCGAAAGGTTACTGCCGCTTTTCTACCTTTCGAAGTCATGCTTTCGACAAGGTCGAAAGGTATACTTGTTTTTAAAAAACCAGCCGCTTCTCCCATGCTTTCGAAAGGAAGCTTTCGACTTAGATGATTTACCCTTTTATTCTTAGTGAAGTATAACCCAAGGTTTCGAAAGAGGTGTTTTAAAGTATTCATAAGGCTGGAGCCCATTGTTTTAAAAGTTATGTTTTAAGCTTTCGAAGGGGTCGAAAGCTAAGCTTCCGAAGAAGTCGAAAGGTTTTAAAAAGAGGTTTTATTCCACATGTTTTAAATTGAACCCAAAGAGCTTTCGAAAGGTTTATGTTTTAAAGGTTTAATGCTTTCGTAAGGTACTATTTACTTAATGGTTTAGAAGGGGTCGAAAGCAAAGCTTTCGATGGAGTCGAAAGGTAGCTTTCAAAGGGGTCGAATGGTAGCTTTCGACAAAGTCAATGTTATCCCGCCTTTTGGCAAGGCCGTGACACCAAGGAATTGACTGAAAACTAAAGACAATCTGTCCTGAAGATCTACACGGGTTTACTATGGATACTGACAAATTTTGCCCGATTGATATGGTACGATAAGCAAAGTTATAAAAAGTCAATATTTCTAATTTAAAGTCAATCGGAGTTCGTATGCTTAAGATATTGATCAATCAAAATGCACGGTGAAACCTCATTTTGTATCCATCATGGTTCAACCTCCTTCGTATCCATCAAACTCAGGTTAATTCGTATCCATGGGAAATTGTCACTTCGTATCGATCTCATTTTTACACGCTTCGTATCGATCCAACCATTTACATATTTCGTACCGATCGGCCATTGATCGATACGAAGAACATATGTCGGATCGATACGAGTGTCATCCTTTTTGATAGATACAAAGCGGTCGTTGAATGATCAATACGAAATAAGACAAGTTACATCGATACGAAGTCAACATTAACAATTGATACGAAAGAGGTTGAATTACATCGACACGAAGCAGCCTCTAGATCATCGATATGAAGAGAATTGCTCCAGGTCGATACGAACAACGCACATAAGAGTGGAAGACTCGGTCACTCGGCATGAAAAGTGGATCGATCCTGAAATATAGCACCATGTCACCTGATCGACACGAACAAGCATGGATCCAAAGTAATCGATACGAATGGGATCGATATGAGCTCGGCAGCCTTTTGCAAATCCAAACTTGGATCGATCATAACTCAAAATCTACAAGTCCAAATGCTATCAAATTTTCACAAAAGCTTGCTTACCACCTCTACTTGGTCTCTGATCGATCTTAGCCCAAATGGAGTCGTTTTTGATCGATACGAATTTTGTACGTATCGATCATGGATCGATCCCAAATGTCCAGGGAGCGATCTGGTGGGCCCACCCATGTAAGACAAGGGGTCTTCCAAGATCCGAGCCAGATATTTTCAGCCTACACCTATAAATAGCAGCCCAATACCTCCAGAAAATGGACTTTGGACTCTCTTATGCTGATATTCTACCGGAAACTCCATTGTATCTCAAGTGCTTGAGAGTGTACTATTGTAATCAGTTGTAACCAGTTAGCAAAGTTAATAAAACAACAAACTTTCCATAGTAGACGTAGGCTACAACGCCGAACCATTCTAAATTCTCATGTTTTTACATTTCTGTTTGTCTGTTCTGGTGTGTTTGTTAGATTAATCTCATTTTTCATTTATATTTTTCACTTTAATCTCTTCAAATACGTCCGAAGAGTGTTGTGCCCAATTTTGGTACAAACAGTCGAAAGGTCCTATTTTCTGAATGGTTTCAAAAGGGTTGAAATGGAAGGTTTTTCCAAGGTTTTCTAAGGCAATGTTTAATATGTTTTAAGATAGGATGCCTAAGGTTTTAATGCTTTCGAAAGGAAGATTTTCAATGGTTTCGAAAGGTATGAAGTATGGTTTCAAAAGGAAAGGTTTTGGCCTAGGTAAATAAAGGGTTTTACTTGGTTTCGAAAGAGATACTTTCAAAAGGGTTAGAAAGGGGTACATTCGATGGAATCGAAAGGGGTACTTTCAAATGTTTGAACGTTTTCATCAACAAAGGTTTTTAATAAAGTGTGTGTGTGTGTGTATAACATGGCAATTTAATTTTGAGTAAAGCATAAAGATTATATATTTTCCTTGTGTTAGTTTGATTTAAAGGTTTTAAATCATTTTAGAAATGTTTCAAGGAAAATTATGGGAAGGGATCCCTAAGTGAAAATGACTCAAATATTAGAATAGCAGATGGGACTGGTATAGGGTCGCGCCCTATACATTAGCTATTGGCCTCAGCTAATTGTTGTCCAAAATTCTAGTGTGTAGGGCTTGGTCACAGGTAGACTAAAATTATGATTACACACCGAAAGGAATATATGTATGTATACAGATAGGTTATTGTTGAGCCCGAAAAACCATTAGGATCAGGAAGACCTTGGAGTTGATTAAGTTAGGGACAGACCGTCCAGAAGAGGAGTATTTAACAGGTTGTTAAGGATAGACCATACAAAAAAGGGTATCTGACAGGTGTTAGATTAATTTTTCTCATATTGTCTGGTAGGCCCGAGTCGACCAAAGGTTAAAAGTTAGCCAAACAAAACTTATGTGTTTGAACAGATAGTTCATTTATTACCTAATATCTATGTATGTTTACATAATGATGCTTTATAGTATTTAACCAGTATTGGTTGCAGGAAAAGGTTTTGCAAAAGATATGTTTTAAAAGAATGTTAGCGAGGGCAAACCCGTTTCGCTAAGTGGCATGGTTTCACTTAACATATTCAACCGGGATGTATAGTATTATTCACACCAGGCTTTATGTCTGACTCGAAGTTTATGTTTTCCCTTTAAACTCTTAGGTGCTCAAAATTGATTTGAGCATGCTGAGGGGTTAAGGTCTTTTCAAGTTTTAGTAGGATGACGAATAAGGCTACCGGAGGCATGCAGTGGGCAAACGGGTAGCTATTTAGGAGTTGTAGTTTATGTGTTGTTGTATTTCCGTTGTGTTTGTATTAAGTCTATTATGACTATATGACTCTGATCATCCAAGGGGGTATCTTCATATACCGCTCTTGGCGTATTTTGTAATAAGTATATTTTAATGTGCCTGGGAACGTATTGGGGTTATGTAAGTTGAATATAGAACATATGTTTTGAATGTAATGAAGAAATGTTGTTTTGAAATTTGTGTCTTGTTTTATATTCAAGTGCTTCTGATATTATACATACCATTAACATAACCGTATTTAGTCGCTGGAAGCTAATACTATATATGACTGCAGCATCTATAGCGCTTAGTTTTGAGCCTCTAGATAGGGGATGTTATAGCTTGGTATCGGAGCATGGTTTATGAAATACTTTAACTAAAAATGATTTTTGAAAACATAATCCTTAGTAATTAGAGTTAAGATCGAGGTATGGGATAACGTTATAGTAACGTACTTGTATTTGTTATATATAAGTACACGCTATATCTCTAGGCTCCTATCTTAATAAGGTTATTCATCTGTATCTCATGAAGCTTAAATACAGATATGGAAGGAAGAAGAGGCAGAGTTAATCCTGGAGGAGAGAGCACCACCACTAATGGAAATGCCCGACCAAATGCTAGAAGAGGTCCAGGTCAGGCTCAAGCTGAAAATGTTGGTGCTGGGGTTCCCAAGTGGATATGGGAGCCATGTATCAGTTTTTCGTAAACATGATGCAAGCTGGAATTGCAGCAGGAGTTTTTGGAGGGAATGCTGCTGGAGGAGGATTTTTGGAAGCTCCGATAGTCAACCATTATGCTAATCTGAGCAAAGACTACATTAGGCTTGGAGGGAAGCCGTTCATTGGAACTGAAGATGCGATTGAGGTGGAAAATTGGCTGCTACATTGCGAGAGGATTTTTGCTGACTTAAGGTTGAATGACGAACATAAAAGGAGACTAGCTTCAAGACAGCTTCAGGGAGCTGCTCTGTTTTGGTGGAATACTGTTGTAGCTGGTGTTGATGAGGAAACCATAACTTGGGCAAAGTTTAAGAGAAGGTTTCAAGAAAGATTTATGTCGGTGATGGCGCAGTTGGTGTTGGTTAGGAAGTTCACTGAACTGGAACAAGAAGAGATGTCTGTTCTAGAGTATGCTAGAAGATTTGAAGAGTTAGCCCTGTATGGGTATGCCATGGTTGATACAGTGATAAAGAGGAACGAGAAGTTTATAAGAGGTTTAAAGCCGGAATTGGCAAGAGCTACCTTACCGCAACTAAGATATCCAAGTGATGTAGTGGTAGAAATGGCGCTGAGGCAGGAAGATGCGTTAGCTTGTTTGGAGAAGAAGAAAGAAGTCCAGGTGGGACAAGGCCAAAAAAAAAAGTTTTTCCATAAGAGGAATGCTCAGAAGGGAGGAGCACAGAAGAAGGGAAAAGCTAAAGTGGTTTGTTATAAGTGTGATAAGAAAAGACACTATGCTAATGAGTCTCGTACTAGAAAAGGAAAAGGGAAAGAAGCAGTTGGAAAGAAGAATATCTGATGCTTTAATTGTGATCAGATCGGCCATTATAAGAACCAATACAAAGAGCTTGCTAGAGAAGGAAAGGGACAGATGTATGCATTGGAACCCGCAATTTCAGGGCCAGTTGTGCAGGAAAAAGGGAAGGTTGTACTGGGAGGCTCGCTACAGATTCATGGTATGTCTGTTAGCGTTTTATTTGATATTGGTGCATAACATTCTTTTATTTCTCGATGTTTGGTAGATAAGCTAAACTTAGAACCCTCGTATTTAGTTACTTCCTCAAGAGTTGCAAATCCGATAGGAGGGTATACGACACTTGGGATGAGGTGTGACCATTTAGAGTTTGATTTGCTAGGCCATACTTTTGATTGTTGTTTGCATGTGTTTGATTTTGTGGGGTTTGAGATCATCCTAGGGATGGATTGGTCAAGTAAGTATGATGCTAGGATATTTTGCCACGATAGAAAAATATCACTTAAACACCCAAATTGTAGTGATCAGATAGTTTATACCGTAGAGAACCCTAGTTGCGAAGTGAATGCTTTATTGGGTATCATGGAGTTGGAGAATGAGTGGCATTGAGTCTTTTTGGTTAGGGAATTTGCTGATGTGTTTGAACTAGTAGTTGGGTTTCCATCGAAACGAGCCATTGAGTTTCAGATTGATTTAGTGCCTGGAACATAACCGGTGAGTAGGCCACCAAGCAGAATGACACCTACAGAGATGAAGGAGTTGAAGGTGCAGTTGGTAGACTTGGAAGGCAAGATTTGTATTCGATCAAGTAGTTCACCTTGGGGTGCAGCCGCGGTATTTGCTAAGAAGCCGGACAGATCGTTGTGGCTATGTATCGATTATCGTAAGTTGAATGAGAAGACGATAAAGAACCGATATCCATTACCGAGAATTGATGATTTGGTAGATCAGTTAAGTGGAGCCAAGGTATTCTCTCAGTTGGATTTGGCGACGGATTTCATCAGCTTAGAGTGGCAGAGGATAGTGTTCCTTTAACGGCGTTTAGGATAAGGTATGGATCGTACGACCGTTCGGACTAACTAATGCGCCGGCATTATTTGTAGATTCGATGAACCGAATCTTCCGAGAGCACTTAGATAGATTTGTGTTGGTCTTCAAAGATGAAATTTTTATATACTCTAAGGATGAGAAGGAGCATGAAGTTCATCTTAGAGTTGTGCTTAAGACGTTCAGGGAGCATCAGTTGAAGGCTAAGTTTTCGAAGTGCCATTTTTGGAAGAAGGAAGTGAAGTTTCTTGGTCATGTAGTCTCAGAGAAAGGGTTGTCTGTAGATCCAACTAAGATTGAGGCGGTGAATAACTGGAAGAGACCTGAGGCGGTGGCCGAGATAAAGAGTTTTCTTGGATTAGCCGGATATTACCGAAGGTTTATAAAGGATTTTTCATGGATAGCTGCACCGATGACTAAGCTTACGTGAAAAGATGAGAAGTTTGTATGGACTCATAAGTGTGAGGAAGCATTTTAGAGCTTGAAACACTTATTGACCCATGCACCGGTGTTGGTGGTTCCAGATGGGAATCAGGATTTAGTTTTTTATACTGATGCGTGTGGAATTGGATTGGGAGCTGTGTTGATGCAAAGAGGTATAGTGATTGCTTATGCTTTTAGACAGCTCAGACCGCATGAAGTTAGGTATCCAACGCATGATTTGGAGTTAGCACACTACACCATATTGGTAGTTTTGTAACTCCCCATGTCGAAGAATCGCAACGGTTCTGAGCCTTTGCTAAATAACAACGGTTTCGAGCCGTTGTAAAATCATTAAGAACGACTATAGGTCGTTTTACTTTTGCAACGGCCCAAAGCCGTTGTGAAGTTTTCGTATTTTTATTTATTTCGGTGACCACTTGCGTAACCCCCCCTCCATTCCCAAAATAATACGTTCCTCTATCGAAGAATACCGTTTGCCCTAATCCCCCAATCTCTTATCTAATTTCATATTCCAGATCGCCAAAGTTTAATATTCGATTATAGACACAGTTCAAAAAGAATCGGGTGATCTCATTATATCAAAATTTACAGACGATCCGGTCTAAGTTATTTAATACGAATCGATTTTTATTTTTATTCCTATGAATGGTTTGTTATGTTTAAATCATCAATTTGGTTTGGTATTTTCGAATGAATGGTTCGGTATATGATAGTTTTCAAATATAATAGTTTTATTGGTTTGGTATATAATAGTTCGACTTTTATTCCTTATAAATGGTTCGATTTTAATTTTTATTCCTTATGAATGGTTCGGTATATAATAGTTTTTGAATTAAATTTAAGTTTTGTTAGATTGCAGTTTGATTTTGATTCTTCAATTTGGTTCAGTTCAGTAATCTGAGTTTTCATTTGTAGTTACAACTTGCAAGTCTTATTTAATTGAGCTGCTCCTATCCTGTTTGAAATCACCGTAGAACTACTGTCAATTTACTGTGTTATATGCTCATAGGTAATGGTGTGAACTGCTGCTAACTACCATAAAAGTGTATGAAGGAATGTGTATAAGAAAAATAGAAAGGAAGAACTGGTAGGAAATAAATAATTGCTTATAAAGTTTTCTTTAGCTAATTCACTACTTCAACTTAGTTTGATATTCCTGGTAATATTAAAATGATTTGATACAATCTAGGAGTATGATTTAAAAGAACATAATGATTTTAAAAAAATGTGCATTTTTGTGTGTGGTGTTATGTACCAGTGTGTATGTTTGCATGAGTTATTACAAATTGTTGAATGTGTTTTATGTGAGTGCATGGGAGGGATTGTTTGTAGGTGCTGTTGTGTGTTTTGACGAAGAAAGTGCTGGATTTAGGAGTATTTTGTGTGTATGTAGGCGTTGGTGTATGTACCGATAGGTGGGTCTTTGTATGCTTTATTATTTTTATCTGCTATCAATTTTGCATGCTACTACTGACTTTAAAGTGGGCACCTGCTTTATCACATTTAGATGTATCATGTACAAGTCGTGCATTATCAGAAGCATGGCTCACATTTAGATGTATCAATTGTGCTTGTGTCAGTATTTAGATAATCAAACAATTAAACAGATATTGACGTGTTTTATCCCGATAATTAGACTAAGCAAAGTTTATATTTATTTTTAGATATTTGGACCTATCAATAACTAACATCTAAATCAATTATTTAAATGAGTTTATTAGTGCAGTAAAATTGTTTATAAAAATTGCAAAGGAGAGAGTATGTACTAACCAAAGATTTTTCCCTTCAAGTACTTAACACCATGATACTTGCTTGCGATGAGAGAAAATGTAGTACTCAGACTAAAAAACAATGCTCTGCCACCTAAGGATTTTGGTTCTACCAACTTAACCTGCTGCTATCCAAACTCCCGTTTAAATACCTTGTAGGTGTGATAACTGGCGTCAAGTACAAGAATTGCAACAAGAAATGGCATATATTATCAATCAATGGTACGTTTTAAGGTACTTAAAATAGATTTACTATTTTAAGTTGTGATAGCCACCTGTCTCAGTGTAAAGTGTTGAATAACTAACCATTTAATAAAATAACCCTTTTTTAAGTGCTGCTGCATATAGTAACAGTCTTACAAGCAACAAAGTTTTATAGGCAACAAAGTTTGATTCCAAAAACAATCATTAGGGCAATCAAATGGTATGGAGTAGTTTGTGATAGGAGGGATGGTGAAGTATGAAGTGCAATGATAAAAAGAAAAATACAAATGTAACAAATGAAGCAGAAATGCACAGTTTGTAATGTAAAAGCACAAGTGGAATGCAATTTTGTAAAACAGACAATGAAATTCAAGATCCTATTTGCATAATGAAGTGCAATTCAAAATGAAAGTAAAAGTGCAAACTGTTTTTTATATTTTTTTGAAAAAATGAAACAACAAAGGCAAAAGCACAAAACAGTGATGCAAAAATAAAAAAGAAATGCACAGATAGATGAAAACCGGTGCATATTTGAATGTTTGAGGAAATTGTCATGCTCTGTGTTTTTGTAAAACTATGCAACAGAGAATCAAACTGTGCAACAAAGAAGTGTAAGAGAGATTTTTGTATAACTGTGCAAACTGAATGAAGCAAAAATTGTTGTTGTTATTGTTTTTTTTGACAAATGAACTAAAACAAATGCAAAAGAAATAACTATAAAAGGGAAAAAATATATAAGTAATCAGATTAGCATTTCAGTAATCAGATTTTATATGTCTTGAGAGAATAAACTAATTATTTAAGATGTTTATTGTATGAAAATTTATTATATGTTATCATTGTTTTTCATGCGCGGATTTTGTTCTAAAACAAGGGTTGCACTAATATGCGCAAACGCACCCTTATTCGTGAATGATTGTTATGCACCCAAAACATATATAAGTGAACTATACATCAAAATAGTTTGAGTTGTGTTATGTGTTTGTGTATGTCATAGGAAAATATAATATGCTGATAGAAAAATAATTGACAACATATCATATATGATATAACAGGTCAGTATGTCTTCTAGTATAGACAAACAGTGGATGAAAGAATCCGATCAAAGAACTACACGATATGTGGAAGGAGTGCAGAAGTTTATTGACTTCGTTGTGGAAAATGATGGTAATAAGGAAATATGTTCTTGTCCTTGCACACATTGCAAAAATATGAAAATAAAGATTAAATTAGATGGCATTCATTATCATCTACTTAGATGGGGAATTGTCCAATCATATACGTTTGGCATTTTCATGGGGAAGAGTCGACAGGGAAGCAAAAACAACCCGTTAGTCAAGCTATAACTACCAATGAGTTTGAACTTCCTAGGATGGAAAATCTGGTCAATGATGCTGATAGATTTCATCATTTTCAACCTACAAGTTCGTTGCCCGATAATATTGGAGAATCGCCTACAGTTGATGTCGATTGGCAGGCCAATCAAAGTAGGAAGTATAAATCACTTTTTGATAGTGCAAAAAAGCCATTGTATTCTTCATCTCCAAAAGGGAAAACAAAATTGTATGCCATTGTGAAGCTTAATAGCTTGAAAACTCAGTACGGCTTTTCCGACAATGGTGTGACTGCACTCCTCGAATTTATAAAGAAATTACTCCCTGAAGGTAACACACTACCAATAAAGTACTCTGACATGAAGAAGATGATTAAACAAGTTAGGATGGATTACAAAACTTATGATGCATGCATTAATGACTACATTTTATACTGGAAAGATGATGCAAACAAAGTTTCTTGTCCAATTTTCAATGAACCAAGATATAAGACAACATTCAACGAAGAGAAAAGAGCCACCAAAGTACCTTAAAAGAAGTTGAGACATTTCCCTTTAATTTCTGGATTGAGGAGATTGTATACTATACCATGGATAGCAGATGCTATGACTTGGTATGGTCGTGCCAAGTCTAATTCAGCTATAATGCATCACCCATATGACACTTCTCAATGGCGAGCTGTAGATTTTTTTGACAAAACGTTTGCTGCTGAACCACGAAATGTCACGCTTGGAATAGCAACGGATAGTTTCAATCCACATGTATCTCTAGCTAACCGTTACAGTTGTTGGCCAGTAATTGTAGTACCGTATAATCTTCCTCCATCAATGTGCATGAAAAGGGAGTTATCAATGTTGACATTGTTGATTTCTGGGCCAAAACAACCAGGGAAGGATATTGATGTTTATTTGCAACCATTGATAGACGAGTTTAAGCAGTTATGGAAAGGAGTCATTGCATTTGACTCATTTAATAAATCTGAGTTCACAATGAGAGCTAGGGTGTTGTGGGCCATTCATGATTATCCTGCACTTGGGACTTTATTGGGGTGCACAACTCATGGCTATTTTGCATATCCTATATGTAGGGAAGACTCTTGTGCTTATTATCTTCCTGAAAGTAAGAAGACGTGTTACATGGGACACCGAAGATTTCTTCCTTCCAAACACAATTTTCGAGATGAAAAAACAAACTTTAATAACAAACAAGAATATCGTCATCCTCCATGGCCATTAAATGGTTATCAAGTTAAAGAGAAGGTAGCGAATATTAAGATGAAAGTTGGAAAAAACAAACTGGAAATCGGTCAAAAATGGAAAAAGAAAACCGATGAAGAAGAACTTGCCAATGTTCATGCATGATATAGGAGGTCCATCCTCTTTGATTTGCCATATTGGAAAGCAAATTTGGTCCAACATAATATTGATGTTATGCATACAGAGAAGAATGTCATGTAGCATCTCATTAGCACAATTATGGGTCATAAAAACAAGTCAAAAGACGGCATCAACGCACGCACGGATTTGAAAACCATGGGTATAAAACAAAAATTGTGGGTGATGGAAGATCCTGAAACAAATAAAATAACCATACCAGAGGCAACTTTCACCTTGAGCAAAGAAGAGAAGTTACGATTTTGCATCGTTTTGAAAAGCCTGAAAGTGCCTAGCAAATTCTCTTCCAACTTCCATAACAATATGAACATCAATCCTCCTGAACTAACAAATATGAAACCGCATGATTACCACGTCATAATGCAACAATTACTTCCGGTATTGCTTCAACATTCTTATCCACAACATAAGGATCTATGTAATGCTATACATCGTATAAGTCTATTCTTTAAAATTTTATGCTCAAAGGTGATCAATAGGGAACATCTTTTAAAAGCAAAGGCTAGTTTGGTAGATGCAATGTGTGTGTTTGGAAAACATTTTCCACCTGCATTTTTTGATATCAGCGTCCATCTTATGGTTCATTTAGCCAATGAAGCATTGATTTGCGACCATGTTAGATATAGATGGATGTATCCTTTTGAAGGGTAAATTACTAGTTACAGTTTTTTCATCGTCATTCGATTTAAATAGCTACTGGTTATTTATAATTGATTACCTTCACGGGTTAATGAAAACATATAAAGGATATGTGCGCAATAAAAGATATATTGAAGGGTGTATTGCAGAAGGATATATCGTACAAGAAGCTAGTCTTTACTGCATGGAGTATATGCCAAAAGGAGGTGATGGCACTTATAAACATACTCATGAGATTTTTTTAGACGAGGATGATGAGTTTGCTAGTGAGATGCCTCTAGGTAATGGTAAAGATATACAATAACCCAAGCGCAGTTTGAACAAGTTTGTAGATGGGTCCTTAATAAGTACGATGGATTGGATGAGTGGGAGAAGTAAGTTCACGAATAACTCCTGAATTCACATTATTGTAAATCAACTCATATATATGTTTTGAAACGTGTTTGTCACAGGAGGTATAACATCTATGTGAAAATTACTAAATCTCAACCTCAAAGTGGGGTTACATCCGTGGAAGCTTGTCAAAGTTTTACTCTATGGTTACGTGGCGAGGTATATATTACATCTTATTAAATATTTCACGTGTACTTAAGTGGATCATACACCTTCATGACCATACTTTTGACTTATTTTGTTTTTTTTAGTTGGTGAAGACCAACGATGTTGATTCAACTCTTAGGCGGCTGGTGAATGGGCCAAAGTTCAAGGCGCGTAGTTGAATGAAGTACCAAGTGAATAGGTTTACATTTTCCTTGAAAAGTTACGAAGAGCGGATGGTAACACAAGACAGCGGTGTATGTATGAGAGCAATTACAAAATTTAGAGCGAGTGGGAAGGATAAAAATTATAAGGAAGCAGGCAGAATGTATTACGAAGTTATTCAGGAGATAATTGAGTTGGATTACATTGACTTCAAACAAACAGTTTTTTATTGTGATTAGGTAAAGGTCGAAGACAAGGTCAATGGTTGCAATATTGATCATGTTTCAAACTTGATCACAGTTAACTTAGAGAAATTAAAGACAAAGATAGAGTGAATGATGAGCCATTTATTCTTGCATCGGAAGCGAGTCAAGTGTTCTACTCAAAAGATTTAAAAAATAACGGATGGTTTGTGGTTTTGCACACACCAAAACGGTTGACTACAAACATGGATGACATTGAGTTTCCTATTGCTTATCAATCGGCTTTTGAAGATAACAAAAAATTAGAAGACCTTGCCAAATGCATATGTTAATATAAGATGTATTTCTTAATTGAATTGGGTTGAATTTCAAGCGTGACTGAATTTATAATTTTTTCCACTATGGATATTATTCAGCGTTTGTAATGTTTGTTTAGTGGTGGTTATTGATTTTGTTTCAAAACATTTATAAAATACTCCAAAAAAGCATGTCTACATTTTAACTATTTGCTTGTTAGGTTGTTAAAATTTAATTAGTTGTTAGTTGTTTGTATTAAGGTTTGGAGATTATATTCCTTGTAATCAGTTGGTGATGGCCTAAAGGTCATTGATTATACGAATGTTTTTATCTACTTATCTCCATTTTAATTTTAAATTTTTCCAGATTTATGTTTAAACTTTAAATATACTTCAATTACTTGTAAGATGTCATTATAACTTCATTAAAATATCATGCAGTATGTAGTATTTTCTTTAATTTACTCATATAGACAGCTTTTCCATGAGATGTCATTATAACTTCATTCTAAAAATGTACCTGACATTAGGTAATTCTGTAGCATTTTCTTTAATGAAGTATGTAGCAAAAACTAAACTCTAAGTTTGATTAGATTCTAGACAAAATATGCACTAGTTACTCCACTGAAGCAGTTAAAAAGCTTTTCAACAAGATCTTCCATTTGTTTATCTTGTTAAAAATTGAATTATAAGTAGTTGATACACAACTGAAAGAGGTAATATCAAAATAGTTCTACAAAACAATCTTACTTTTTTTGTAGAAGTAATTAAAAACTGCATTATATTATAGAAAGTGTCTTTTTCTAAATTTTGGTTTGAGAGCCTGCTCAATATATCTGGAAGCAAATTGTAGATCGGGTTTCTACCTAAAAGAACAAACATATATATTACCATACAATGACTACCAAGTTTTAGTCACCAGTGTGTTTGTGAGAATGTAATGCGTGTGTAAACTGTGTTTGCGTGGGTGCAATAATAACAAGGATTTTTAATGAACATTTGAATTTGTTTGGAATGTGAAAATAAAGCTTATTTAATCACTGTATTGTTTTATTATGTTGGTACCGATGTTGCTTCTATTTCAAGAAGAGTTGCAATTGGCTTTGTTCAAAACTCGAGGGGGTGAGAATCTTTCCTTGATAGGGTAAGTGTATAAATTGCTGGTTTAGTTTGATATAGTGGAAACTTGAGCCACTACCAAAGACATACTAAAGTTGGTTCCTAATTTCGCAAACTTTTACTCAAGTCACAATTCTACCGATCCGGACTTAAATGGATGATATACACAACGATATGTTCTAACTAAATGTTAGTATAATTACTTGCATATGAGTTTCACCTCTTCTACTAGCTTATTATTCAATGTGTTTTACAGAATTTTTTCCTTTCAGTTTTATTTTTTTAATTTTTATCATTTACCACTTCTTTTATATTATATGATTGAATTTTTAGTACATGTATATGTTAATTGAATTTTTAGTTTTTTTTTATTTTAGTTTTTTTATTTTATCTTTATGCCATGAGCCATTAATAACTATGGCTTTAAGGAGCTTCGGTGCACAACATAATTTATGTTTTAAACCTTTTTTAAGTTTCTATGATTCAATCAAACATATTTAACTATTATTTTCGCTACATATAAGGCTAAAGTAATGATTATATCATTCTTTTAAAAAGACACTTAACAAATATATCTATAATTTTTGTAAAAAATATCCTCTAAATTAAAGTTACGAGGACGGAATTTTTAAGTAAAAATCATTCGAAAGGCAAAAATCAGATATAAGCATAGAATCTTGACAAAAGATTTTTTTTCCACTGGAACCAATAATAGAATTAAGCCACATTATATTATAAATACTATAGTTCATCAACTTTTTATATCAGGGAAAAAAACATCAACAAAAGAATAAGTGGAAAAAATAGTATTTCTTTGACACGTGCATCATTTGCAGTTTGCACCTTCTATAGAATTTGCACTTTATGCATCATTTGTGCCTTATATGTGTCATGCCATAAAAAAAGTGCTATAGGAGCTAAGCGCCATGGATGCCATTTACAGCGGTATTGAATCTATACGGTATAGAGTATTTTCATTGGTTGATTTCACGATAGTTTTTTGATTACTTTTGAAATTTATACGATATAGAGTATTGAATCAAGCATAAAATATTTTATGCTTAGTAAGTTTTGTCTATAAAATCAAGCATGAAATTTATGGGTGACGAGTCCATCTAATAACTGTTGCTTCATGTTGTAAGCACTAACTAAGTTTATCAGTTAGAACTAATATACGCCTACTCTTAGTTCTTAGTGAAGTTAGTGGTCAATTTGTGGAGGGCAATAGACAAGTAATGATGTAATGCCTACTCTAGTTCAAAATTTTATGTTTCTATTAATTTTGTGTTGACAGTTAGGTTTTTTTTACTTCTCTTTTCTTTCAAATATGGCCACCAAACGAACTTGAATATTAATTGGTGAACTTTAATAACACTTCAATCATTCCTATATATGCAGGGAGGTGCTGATAGTGCTATAAAAGAGAATAACAATGTCAGAAGCCACAGAAGCGTCAGTCCATTCATGTAACGACCCGCCATTTTGGACCATTCACATCCATTATAAGTGTATAGGTAGACACTCATGCCGGAGTTGAATTGTTCAAAATAACGCGTTGTTAATTTAAATTCGGCAAAACTGAACATATACAGTAAATAAATAATCACAGATCACAGACACAGAGTAATAAGTGCAGCGGAAATAAAAGAGATAGTAGTTCATGAAGCTACTATATGAATATATAATATACATCAGAGTTTACAACAGAAGAGTAATACGATACATCAGAGTTAAACCAGATACAACGGAAGGGTAACGCGATACATCAGATACAAATCAGAATGCATAACTGGAATCATCGAATATCTGAAAGCTGGATAGATAGCTGGATCTCCAAGCGAAGCTCCAACTCCAAAGGTGAGTCTCGAAAGCTGAACCACTCAGTCTGACCCGAGCGTAAAGCAAAACACAAGACACTCGAGTCAGGATTAACATTCTTATATTAATAAATCCAACTCAAGTGAAATAGCAATTGAAATACAAGTAACTCAAAGGATGTTTGGAATAACCATCCTTTAAGGATCCGTTAAACTATCTACTATGTAGTAATATACGATAAGTAGATAATGTCTATCAGTAATATAAAGATATCAAAGTAGGGTTAAGCAGGGCCCATACACCTCTTAACCTGTTTATTCCCAAAAGCATATACAAGACCGTAGTTTCCCCAAAACCGGAAGTCACCAGAGGGCAATCCTTATACTAAAGGTACAAATCAAAATCGTAGTGGTCGCGAATAGGATAATCAGTATGACAAGGTACATGAGGCGATACCAACTAGGATACTAGTAGTTGCCTGATCCGGACTGATGTTGGGCATAGCAGCTACTACCCCAACACCGCGAAACAACACTCCCAAATCGAGGGGTGCACCCAAATCGAATCACAAAAGTAATAGATATGGTATCGAAGAAGTGTGTCCGCTAGAGATGGCGATCCTCAATGGCCCGGCGCGGCTCCTGTTTTAGTCATGTCAGGGGTCATCCAAAATCGTTCTCTTTCTTCAGTCAACGCGTACATCATTCCATCCACTTCATTCTGGATCATCGCTCCGCGTATAGTTATTAAAGTGGTTTTCGGTTTGGATAGAGAGTATATCCATAACCGAATTCCGGTCTCTTTAATAACTTTCGAAATTATTACACCGATTGGTCGTTTATTTATTTAAAACCAAATCAATTTCAATTTCAATTTCAATTCGTAAATCAACATTTCACTTGTCTTTCGAAAACCAATTTCCATACTTTACGTTTCAAACTTTCAAATTATCATTTCAAAATCTTATAATTCAAATTCAATTTCTATTTAAACAATCCAAATATAAGTTTCATTTCGAAAACATTTAAATTAATTTAATTTAACATTTAAATCAATTTAAATTCATTTATCAATTTCATTCAATATCGTTAAATTAATTTATCATTCAATACAATTTCTATTAAATTTCCAAATCATTAAATCAATTTCTTAAATTCAACTTCATTAAATCAAAACTTACAAATTTAATTAAATTAAATTCATCAAATCAAATTCTCTACAATTTCAAGTCTTACATTAATTCCAAAAATATCACATTTTCATTTCTTGTTAAAGAAATTCAATTCACTTATTTACTTACTTAAATAATTTTCCAAAACTTAATTAATAATAAAGAAAACCCAATTTCAATTATTTACGAAGTAAAATTCACTTATTCAAAAGTTCAATTTTTTATTAATTAAAAATCCAATTCAATTAAATAATTCAATCTTATTTAATTATTAAACAATCCAAAACTTAATTATTAAATAATTTCAAAGTTAATTCAACCATTTCTCAAATTAAACAACATTCTTTCATTAATTACATTTTTAATCCTTTGTTTCAGATTATTAAATATTAACATTTTCCTTTCATCAAAAATTCGAATTTCAACTTCATTTTCAAACTATATTCTTTATTCAAATAAAATCTTCGTTTTATTTTTAAATCAAATTATTGACCAATCGGGTTTTTATTTAATTCTCTATCCTAGGTCAAAGTTCAATTTGGGTATTTATCATTTCAACCCGATTCCAATTCAATTCAAAATCAAAGCATAACAAAGGGAACTTGCAGTGTGATAACTGGGATGGTGTCAAAGTAAATAAACAAGCAATAACAACAATCAATAACAATCCAATAATCAATTCAAATAATCCCGAAATAACCGTATTAATTCGCATTGTTATTTGTACGAATTAATATAATTACTTCTAGAATCTACACTATCATTTCATGTAGATTAAAGATTATTACATTACGGTTTTTCACTTGTCGTTCAATTTCAATTTTTACACTACAACAATTAATCCAATATACGTCAATGGTTCAAAGTGTAATTATCACTATTCTATATGTCAATTAATTTAACAATTAAAAGGGGTCATGTTCACTAATCAATTTTAACATATAAATCAGTTTTAAAATTGTTAACTGTCATATATCCATTACAATTTTGCCTACTATTTCATTTAACACTAACAATTTAACGTCCAATATAAACATCAACAATCAATCAATTATCAGTCAAACTGTAATATCATCACATAAATAAATAACAGATAATGGTGTCAAATGTCACAGGTGAACTGATACTGGCAATAGCATATATAACAGTGTAATTAACTAACAGCAGTATATTTCAATTGTCGTTTCAATTGAAATCCAATTTAATAAATAAAAGAACGTTAATCGTGAGTGATTGCTCACCTTTCGAGGCCAGAGAATTCAGAAGATAACACAGATGCGCACACTGATACAGATACCAAGATTTGAATGACGAATCGAAGCAGAGCAGAATCAGCACGAATTTGATAGACAAGCTGATAAATGAAAATTGATGAAGTCAAATCAGAACTTGATCGATGATGATAATTGGTATAAGTAAACTTAGGTATATATAACCATATATATGTATATATTAAAAATCATGTTTTAAAATAAAATCATGTATTAAAATCAAACATATACTCAAAATAAATTTGAAATCAACAATATATAACACTACATATATTGAACCATATAGAAAAATCAGAACACACTATTTATATTCAACAGCAAATGGCACTATGAAGATGAAATTATAATTTATACTTAACTTACATACTTTTTATATTTAAAATCGACTTATATCTATAATTATATATATTAGGCTATGAACCAATTATAACTCGTGCATACAACTTTTATAAACTAATGTCTATATAACACCTTAAAATATAATAAATATACCTCAAATATATATCTCAGTTTAATAAAATTTCTAGGTATGCTTTCACATAAATACAGAACAGCAAACCGACGTACGAACTCATAAATATATACTGTAACACATACTATAAATATAAAGCTATATAAACAATGATAACTTATAGATAAATATACTACATATATATATACATACGAAACTGTAAAAATGTATATATATACTAAAACCAGCCACGTAAACACATTTTTTATGTTACAGGCAACTCTATATATAGATTCAATGGTTTATACTTCTTATAACAATGTATATATGTTGTACAGCAATATCTAAATTATATATTAAAGCAAATGAATCCATACGTAACATTATATGCATTTTATAACAGACTGAAATACGTACTAATTATTCATAAAATGTGAACAACTATCATCTATATATAAATTTTAGAATATTAACAAACTTCCTATATGTATATGCTGAAATAAAGTATAATACTACCCTTATTCTATACTAACAGATCAATTGACGTTTATAGTTTATAATACTGCCTTTATTTTATAATTTATATAAACAACAATTTTTATATATACTGGCAGGTTAATTATCTTATTGTATAACATATATTACAACTTAGTATATATGTATGCTCGAAAATTCACAGAACATGCTTGCCTTTGGATAGCTTGACATGCCGAGACTTATATGTATACATCCACATAACTTAGTTTATCATAGTATATTGTTTCAAATTCCAACAAATTGCTTATATAGACTTACATATACTACATGACAGGTCATAGCATTTCTATATAAACCTTTATATACAAAATATATCATATAAAATCTAACATATATAATATAGAAACAACAGTCCTCATTATATATATATGCAAATAAACAGACTAAAATATATATAAAATATACGTAACTTACTATATATTGAAGCCAGGAAGAGAAGAAGGTGGATGGCCACTGAAAATGGAGGAGGCGAGCTGATGGAGATGCGGGTGGGTTGGGTTTATGGTGGAACACGGTGGAGGTTATGGGTAGGCTTTGGGGTTTCGAG
Organism: Allium fistulosum; assembly: GCA_030737815.1. Lineage (NCBI taxonomy): Eukaryota > Viridiplantae > Streptophyta > Magnoliopsida > Asparagales > Amaryllidaceae > Allium > Allium fistulosum. Next base: position 532,821,662 of record CM060901.1, on the reverse strand, counting down.
GCCGTACGGTTCAAGTGGAAGCTAGGTTGCGGAACAGGGGTTTAGCGTTTTGAATCGAGTGGGTGGGGCTGCGTGGATGACAAGGCGGAGGCTGGTGGTGATGCGGTGGCGAAGGCGGGTTGGATGTGGGGTGTTCAAGAGGAAGGTGAACGGAGGCAGAGGATGGTCGCTGGGCATTGGCGTGCGGAGATAAGGGTTGAGCACTAACAGCTTAAAGAGAAAGAAACCATTTTATATAACTTGATATTATCTTTAGCTTGAATGTGTAAAGTCAAGGCACGTTAGTTCAAGTAAACAATGAATGGAAGAAAGGTAGATTAACTATGGGAATAATGAATGTCATATGCGTGAATTCTAGAGAGATTAAATGCAAATGGCTATTGGTATTTCTACGGTGGGTGGGAAATGAGAAAACACAAAGAAAAAAAAAATGGTTCAAATTCGCAACCGATACGACTATCCGTTCTGCAGATTCGCTGCGAACCAGACTTCGCAACACAGAAATAAATATACCATTGAGATCAGTACGACGAGACGGTCAGAACGGTATACTGATATCAGTGGTACGATTTAATTATAAAAGTTTGAATTTTCTACTAGCGGAAAATGCAAGAAAAACGCTGAAAAATAAAATCGACGGAGCCAAAGATGTCCGAATTTGAAAAAAACGACAAACTGACATCTTGCTCAGAAGATGGTTTAGAATTTTTCTATGTAAAAATATTTAGGTTTCGGAAACATTTTATTTTCATTGCTTTTTAACTGATTAAACTGACGTGAATTTACGCGCGAAATAAACTTTCATATTTTCGGACGAAAATTTACCAGTCGCTATGTTTAACTAGACGTATCCCAAATATTAAATTTTTATTTCAAAATTTTATCGTTTACAATTTCACAAAATTTTAACTAATTACGTTATTAAAACAGTTGAAATTTACGGGTCGTTACATTCTCCCCCACTCAAAACTTTTCGTCCCCGAAAAGGAACGAGGTAGGAGAATAGAAACAACCAGAAAGAAAAACAGATTTGAAATACAAAATAACAATTAATTTAAACCATATAAATTCAAATTTAAATTAATTGATATTCAATAATTGATTTAATCCATTTGATTTTACTAAAATCAATCTCAACTATTTCTAAATTCATTATTTTATTATCCAATTGTCTTAAATTTATAATTTCTAAAACCATGAATTTGAATAGTCTTTTATTATAATCATATTTTCTTCAACCATTTTAAATTCTTCTTTATTCCAAATTACTATTAAATTTATTCTACTTAATATCTCTAATCACATATATTTAATCCATATAAATTAATTTAAACCATAAAAGTTTCGATTTAAATAAATTTATATTCACTAATTGCTTTTAAATTCAAGGTATTTTCATATGTTGATCAAATTTCAATTTATTAATTCTTTCAAACAAATTTATTAATTCTTTCAAAACAAATTTATTTCATTATTAACAGAGTTTACTTATTATCCTATCTAACTCTATTAACATCTTTATAATCATAATTTAGTGTATAACATTTATTATAAACACTCAAATTTTCTTTATAAATTCAATTTATCTTATATATTATCCAATTACATATTCAACTTTTGAGTGATTTAGGTAAGTTGTATTAGAATGCAGTTGAACAATATACAAATAAATTTTCCCAATTCAATTATTCAAGTGTAAATATTTATTCCAAATTTTGGTTTTATTTATAATTAAAATCATCCTCTTACAAAATTTAAGAATTAGATTTCCGATTAACTTTAAACAATTTAGAGATATATATAATATATTTATATCAAATCAAATTAAATTTTAAAATAAGATACATATATATATAAATCGAATTATACTGAAGAAATTCAAATCAAAATATTTTTCAAAGCAAAATCGTAGCAAAGCTACAGAATGGTTTCTCCACTTCGAAACTCGAAAATGAACGTCGATGATGCGGCCGCCATTATCGAAATTATTTTCCAGCGACAAAGAGAAGAGTACTGATTTAAACATTTAGAATTCTTTGAAAACGGTTTCTATTTGAAAATACGTTGTAATATACATTTTAAACTTTTAAAAACCAAAGCTTGAATCACTGAAAATTAAATTCTCAAATTCTAAATTTTAAATTCATTTAAATTTTTAAATAATTCTATAAACCAACTTTTATAATTCCATTTATTTTTATGTTGGAATAATCAATGATTTACAAAACAAATAGTGAAAATCCAATATTACCTTTCTGACAACTAATTCAGTTAACAATTTAATTTCAGAAAATTTATACTTATATATAATATAATCATACAAGATTATATTATTTACCAAATTTTGAAAATACTATTGTGTCAGTTTGCTCTGTTCAAGTGTTTTGGAAATCCTATCGATAGCGTTGATCAGACGAATCGATCGAAAACCCAAATCAACATCAACAACTCAAACAACACAATATAAAACATTTCAAAATTTATTTACAAATACACTTCCTCACTTACCGATACAATAATGGATTTTTAAGCAAGGATAGAGATTCAAATTTTTTTTTTTTGATAGACTCAAATCAAAGGGAATTTCGATTCGAAGATAGGTTTGAAACAAAGATATGGTGATTAAATAACAAAATAGGGCGATGGATAAGTTTATATAAATCGCGGGCAACCTTAACCGGGTCGACCGTGACTTCAAAATAAGATCGGTGTAGAATTCCGAGGTAAATCGACATTCGATCTCAAGAGATGGAATCCAGGTATAGCAGGAGAAAGATAGCATCGTAAACCGAGGATACAGGAATCTCCGGTAAATCAATGCCTATTATAAAGGAGTTTACTCCTTTACGAATCGTTCTAAGATTGGCGAGACCGCCGATCTATTATAGACATCATTTGAAGTGGAGTTATGTGATGCTCCAGAATAGAAAGAAGACGAATAGTGAGGGACACGAATGAAATTTCGGAACCGAGGGGAACGTTCCAAAATTCGAAAGAACCGAATCAAAACGGAAGAGATTGAAACTCAAAATGAAAGTGATTCTGTAAATACATTTACCCTATATGTTAAGTTTTGCCTAGAGCTACCAAAGCTCTGATACCAACTGTAACGACCCGCCATTTTGGACCATTCACATCCATTATAAGTGTATAGGTAGACACTCATGCCGGAGTTGAATTGTTCAAAATAACGCGTTGTTAATTTAAATTCGGCAAAACTGAACATATACAGTAAATAAATAATCACAGATCACAGACACAGAGTAATAAGTGCAGCGGAAATAAAAGAGATAGTAGTTCATGAAGCTACTATATGAATATATAATATACATCAGAGTTTACAACAGAAGAGTAATACGATACATCAGAGTTAAACCAGATACAACGGAAGGGTAACGCGATACATCAGATACAAATCAGAATGCATAACTGGAATCATCGAATATCTGAAAGCTGGATAGATAGCTGGATCTCCAAGCGAAGCTCCAACTCCAAAGGTGAGTCTCGAAAGCTGAACCACTCAGTCTGACCCGAGCATAAAGCAAAACACAAGACACTCGAGTCAGGATTAACATTCTTATATTAATAAATCCAACTCAAGTGAAATAGCAATTGAAATACAAGTAACTCAAAGGATGTTTGGAATAACCATCCTTTAAGGATCCGTTAAACTATCTACTATGTAGTAATATACGATAAGTAGATAATGTCTATCAGTAATATAAAGATATCAAAGTAGGGTTAAGCAGGGCCCATACACCTCTTAACCTGTTTATTCCCAAAAGCATATACAAGACCGTAGTTTCCCCAAAACCGGAAGTCACCAGAGGGCAATCCATATACTAAAGGTACAAATCAAAATCGTAGTGGTCGCGAATAGGATAATCAGTATGACAAGGTACATGAGGCGATACCAACTAGGATACTAGTAGTTGCCTGATCCGGACTGATGTTGGGCATAGCAGCTACTACCCCAACACCGCGAAACAACACTCCCAAATCGAGGGGTGCACCCAAATCGAATCACAAAAGTAATAGATATGGTATCGAAGAAGTGTGTCCGCTAGAGATGGCGATCCTCAATGGCCCGGCGTGGCTCCTGTTTTAGTCATGTCAGGGGTCATCCAAAATCGTTCTCTTTCTTCAGTCAACGCGTACATCATTCCATCCACTTCATTCTGGATCATCGCTCCGCGTATAGTTATTAAAGTGGTTTTCGGTTTGGATAGAGAGTATATCCATAACCGAATTCCGGTCTCTTTAATAACTTTCGAAATTATTACACCGATTGGTCGTTTATTTATTTAAAACCAAATCAATTTCAATTTCAATTTCAATTCGTAAATCAACATTTCACTTGTCTTTTGAAAACCAATTTCCATACTTTACGTTTCAAACTTTCAAATTATCATTTCAAAACCTTATAATTCAAATTCAATTTCTATTTAAACAATCCAAATATAAGTTTCATTTCGAAAACATTTAAATTAATTTAATTTAACATTTAAATCAATTTAAATTCATTTATCAATTTCATTCAATATCGTTAAATTAATTTATCATTCAATACAATTTCTATTAAATTTCCAAATCATTAAATCAATTTCTTAAATTCAACTTCATTAAATCAAAACTTACAAATTTAATTAAATTAAATTCATCAAATCAAATTCTCTACAATTTCAAGTCTTACATTAATTCCAAAAATATCACATTTTCATTTCTTGTTAAAGAAATTCAATTCACTTATTTACTTACTTAAATAATTTTCCAAAACTTAATTAATAATAAAGAAAACCCAATTTCAATTATTTACGAAGTAAAATTCACTTATTCAAAAGTTCAATTTTTTATTAATTAAAAATCCAATTCAATTAAATAATTCAATCTTATTTAATTATTAAACAATCCAAAACTTAATTATTAAATAATTTCAAAGTTAATTCAACCATTTCTCAAATTAAACAACATTCTTTCATTAATTACATTTTTAATCCTTTGTTTCAGATTATTAAATATTAACATTTTCCTTTCATCAAAAATTCGAATTTCAACTTCATTTTCAAACTATATTCTTTATTCAAATAAAATCTTCGTATTATTTTTAAATCAAATTATTGACCAATCGGGTTTTTATTTAATTCTCTATCCTAGGTCAAAGTTCAATTTGGGTATTTATCATTTCAACCCGATTCCAATTCAATTCAAAATCAAAGCATAACAAAGGGAACTTGCAGTGTGATAACTGGGATGGTGTCAAAGTAAATAAACAAGCAATAACAACAATCAATAACAATCCAATAATCAATTCAAATAATCCCGAAATAACCGTATTAATTCGCATTGTTATTTGTACGAATTAATATAATTACTTCTAGAATCTACACTATCATTTCATGTAGATTAAAGATTATTACATTACGGTTTTTCACTTGTCGTTCAATTTCAATTTTTACACTACAACAATTAATCCAATATACGTCAATGGTTCAAAGTGTAATTATCACTATTCTATATGTCAATTAATTTAACAATTAAAAGGGGTCATGTTCACTAATCAATTTTAACATATAAATCAGTTTTAAAATTGTTAACTGTCATATATCCATTACAATTTTGCCTACTATTTCATTTAACACTAACAATTTAACGTCCAATATTAACATCAACAATCAATCAATTATCAGTCAAACTGTAATATCATCACATAAATAAATAACAGATAATGGTGTCAAATGTCACAGGTGAACTGATACTGGCAATAGCATATATAACAGTGTAATTAACTAACAGCAGTATATTTCAATTGTCGTTTCAATTGAAATCCAATTTAATAAATAAAAGAATGTTAATCGTGAGTGATTGCTCACCTTTCGAGGCCAGAGAATTCAGAAGATGACACAGATGCGCACACTGATACAGATACCAAGATTTGAATGACGAATCGAAGCAGAGCAGAATCAGCACGAATTTGATAGACAAGCTGATAAATGAAAATTGATGAAGTCAAATCAGAACTTGATCGATGATGATAATTGGTATAAGTAAACTTAGGTATATATAACCATATATATGTATATATTAAAAATCATGTTTTAAAATAAAATCATGTATTAAAATCAAACATATACTCAAAATAAATTTGAAATCAACAATATATAACACTACATATATTGAACCATATAGAAAAATCAGAACACACTATTTATATTCAACAGCAAATGGCACTATGAAGATGAAATTATAATTTATACTTAACTTACATACTTTTTATATTTAAAATCGACTTATATCTATAATTATATATATTAGGCTATGAACCAATTATAACTCGTGCATACAACTTTTATAAACTAATGTCTATATAACACCTTAAAATATAATAAATATACCTCAAATATATATCTCAGTTTAATAAAATTTCTAGGTATGCTTTCACATAAATACAGAACAGCAAACCGACGTACGAACTCATAAATATATACTGTAACACATACTATAAATATAAAGCTATATAAACAATGATAACTTATAGATAAATATACTACATATATATATACATACGAAACTGTAAAAATGTATATATATACTAAAACCAGCCACGTAAACACATTTTTTATGTTACAGGCAACTCTATATATAGATTCAATGGTTTATACTTCTTATAACAATGTATATATGTTGTACAGCAATATCTAAATTATATATTAAAGCAAATGAACCCATACGTAACATTATATGCATTTTATAACAGACTGAAATACGTACTAATTATTCATAAAATGTGAACAACTATCATCTATATATAAATTTTAGAATATTAACAAACTTCCTATATGTATATGCTGAAATAAAGTATAATACTACCCTTATTCTATACTAACAGATCAATTGACGTTTATAGTTTATAATACTGCCTTTATTTTATAATTTATATAAACAACAATTTTTATATATACTGGCAGGTTAATTATCTTATTGTATAACATATATTACAACTTAGTATATATGTATGCTCGAAAATTCACAGAACATGCTTGCCTTTGGATAGCTTGACATGCCGAGACTTATATGTATACATCCACATAACTTAGTTTATCATAGTATATTGTTTCAAATTCCAACAAATTGCTTATATAGACTTACATATACTACATGACAGGTCATAGCATTTCTATATAAACCTTTATATACAAAATATATCATATAAAATCTAACATATATAATATAGAAACAACAGTCCTCATTATATATATATATGCAAATAAACAGACTAAAATATATATATAAAATATACGTAACTTACTATATATTGAAGCCAGGAAGAGAAGAAGGTGGACGGCCACTGAAAATGGAGGAGGCGAGCTGATGGAGATGCGGGTGGGTTGGGTTTATGGTGGAACACGGTGGAGGTTATGGGTAGGCTTTGGGGTTGCGAGGCCGTACGGGTCAAGTGGAAGCTAGGTTGCGGAACAGGGGTTTGGCGTTTTGAATCGAGTGGGTGGGGCTGCGTGGATGACAAGGCGGAGGCTGGTGGTGATGCGGTGGCGAAGGCGGGTTGGATGTAGGGTGTTCAAGAGGAAGGTGAACGGAGGCAGAGGATGGTCGCTGGGCATTGGCGTGCGGAGATAAGGGTTGAGCACTAACAGCTTAAAGAGAAAGAAACCATTTTATATAACTTGATATTATCTTTAGCTTGAATGTGTAAAGTCAAGGCACGTTAGTTCAAGTAAACAATGAATGGAAGAAAGGTAGATTAACTATGGGAATAATGAATGTCATATGCGTGAATTCTAGAGAGATTAAATGCAAATGGCTATTGGTATTTCTACGGTGGGTGGGAAATGAGAAAACACAAAGAAAAAAAAAATGGTTCAAATTCGCAACCGATACGACTATGCGTTCTGCGGATTCCGCTGCGAACCAGACTTCGCAACACAGAAATAAATATACCATTGAGATCAGTACGACGAGACGGTCAGAACGGTATACTGATATCAGTGGTACGATTTAATTATAAAAGTTTGAATTTTCTACTAGCGGAAAATGCAAGAAAAACGCTGAAAAATAAGATCGACGGAGCCAAAGATGTCCGAATTTGGAAAAAACGACAAACTGACATCTTGCTCAGAAGATGGTTTAGAATTTTTCTATGTAAAAATATTTAGGTTTCAGAAACATTTTATTTTCATTGCTTTTTAACTGATTAAACTGACGTGAATTTACGCGCGAAATAAACTTTCATATTTTCGGACGAAAATTTACCAGTCGCTATGTTTAACTAGACGTATCCCAAATATTAAATTTTTATTTCAAAATTTTATCGTTTACAATTTCACAAAATTTTAACTAATTACGTTATTAAAACAGTTGAAATTTACGGGTCGTTACAATTCAATTACGCAATCATCATCTACACAACCTGAGAAAGTTGAGGCAAACACATTTGGTGCTCCAATTTTAGATAATGCTGAAAGAATAGGCAGTCAAGTTGGTAAATTGGTACGCATTCATGTGCCATCTCATATGAAAATTGGGATAAAGTACCTAAAAAATATAAGGATGACGTTTGGACTGAATTACGAGTAAGTTAAAATATATCACTTTCAGTTTTCTCTGTAAGTGTATTTTGCCACATTGCTTTTTTAAGTAAGCAACTCTTAATTTTCACAGACTTTTTTTGAACTAGAGTCAGATGCAAAAGAGTTTTATTTAAAAAATGTTGGAGTCATTTAGGAGATACAAGAGCGAATTGAGGACAAGCTACTATGACCAAATTGATAATGATGAAGAGAGGAGGAAAAATTGTCCTTTAAAAATCAGCCTAGAAGATTGGGATGGATTCTTGAAAAACGAAGCAAAACCCGGTGCACACGAAAGAAGAGATCTAGGCAAAAAACAGATCATTATACACTATGACCATCACACTGGTCGTACAAGTCACACTGTAGTAGAACATAAAATGGTACGTTTGTTTTGTTTTTTTTTATTAAATAAACAATACAGAGGTAAACATAATGCATGATATTCTAAAATAACCATGAACAATGTCAAATGGTTCCAAAGATAAAAAAAGTCAAGTTAAAGATAAAAATTAATCATGGAAAAGTGTAATTCAAGGGGTTCTAAAAAAATTACCCTTAGATATTGCTCTAATTTGTTTGTCAACTTATATCTTTATTGAATAACTATTTTCTGAAAAGGTTATCAAACACTCTTGAAATATATAAAAGACTGTCTTTGTGCTTAATTGAGAAAATGCTTATTCAATACTCTATATTCTGGTACAAGCTTCTACCAAAAAGACAACTTTCTCATGACTACATTCTGCTACAAGCTTCTAGAATCACTTTTCATGGGTAGACAACTATCTATGTAGTAATAGTCTAAAAACAAATATTTTAGATACTTTATGGAAAAAAAAATCTGAATATCCTATTAGAAATACATGGATAGAGGACAACTTTTTGACAACAATAGAAACACATGGATTGGAAAGGAGCTGAAACCATCTGTAGACCATCCTATGTGTTTAGATATGCTTAACCACTGAAAGCTTAAATTTTACAAAGAAATTCATTTTTACTTTTATGTATAAGAAATTTTTACTCATTGGGAAGTGGCCACAACGTAGTAAAAGCAAGGTATAGGCATATTTAACCTTCGTATATAAATACCCCACTAGTTGCAAGGATTTCTCAAAAAAGCATAGACTCTCAAACTATTTGATTTACTTCATACCAAAATATATACGTTCATGTTATTCTTGTGAGAAACATCATAAAACACAATACTATATCCATCACATATCTGTAAGATGCAAATAAGGGTAATGCAAATAAATGAATACAATAAATAAAAACAGCTTTTATAGTTACAACAAACTAAGATAAATAACTTTCACTAAAAGTATCTTAATAACAATTTTACCACATATTAACTCATTCTCTTTTCTTTTTTAATTGTTTAGTTCACCAGAATCATTATATTTTCAAATGAAATACATGAGTACAAAATAATTTTTTAAGTGTCGATGCTGTGTTTTTATGTGTGTGTGCGCCGGTGTACGTGTACGAGTGTATATGTGTGGCCAAATATACATGAGGCTGTTGTATTTCAGTATGTGCTTGTATATGTAGCAATGAGTGCATATTTGTGAGTGCAAAAAGCTAATAGCATCTGCAAATAGCCTTTGCATTTAAAATGAAGCGAATTAAACTAAATTATTTAAGAGGATTTGGCTAGATTCTATAATTTAGTAATCACAAGCTCTGCTCTAATTCTCTAATTCGGTTAGGGAACAACCTCTAATTGAAAGAGAAGTATTATTGAGTGCATGTTTAGGGAATATTCTATAATTTGAAAGTGAATTATTATCAGCTCAAAAGAATAGTTGATGCGTTATGTGTGGACCTAACTTAAACAAATAATTTTCTACTCCAATTAGATTTGAATCAAATCAATGTATGATTTTACTGACATTTCAACATATAATGCTTTAGTTCATGGAGTTAGGAATGCTATTTTGTGTAACTATGAAACTACAGACCTTTTATGTTTTTTCCTTTACCGCAACTATATATGTCGTGCAACACATAAGGATTGAATCTCGTGCATCTATATAATTCTTTGGTTTGCAACTCATATTTTGTACAACTGTATATATGAGTTCATATGTAATAATGCATAAGATTGCCCATTTCTTTTTTATACTACTTGTATTGTTTGTTTGACCAGTTTCTTCTAGTCTTGCTTTGTTCAGTATTTATGTTAATTCTTGTCTTGTTTATTCGTATAATGGCTTATTGCTTGGCTCTGGCTTGTTACTAATGGGGTTCAGATGGAAAAAAACTTGCATTAATTACTTTGCAAGGCAGTGAGATTACTTTATGCAATTCTCTGTTCAAGTTTGAAATGAGAATGTAAGCTGAAGGTTTCACCGGTGGGTATTTCCTTTTTAGTTGCAAGCCAGTGCAAATCCAGAAAAAGAAATCACACGTTGTCAAGTATGGGAGAAAACACACACGAAAAAGGATGGTACCATATCAGATTCGACTTCTTCCTACTTCGTAAGTTAAACAATCTATTGTTTTAGAGGATAAATTAATAATGATTTATTATTATGACATATATGTTTACATGTTAATCAGTTTATTGTTTTAGATCGGTAACCTATCAATTAATAATAATATCTCAAGTATTATCATATTGTGAGTAAAATTGCAAAAGCGAAGGAAACAATCAATGATAGTGATGAAGATGATTTACCATTGGATAAAGACATCTTGTCACAAGTGTTTGGCAAGGATAAAAGGGGCTGGACTCGCAGTATTGGAACCAAGATATCAAGAGCACAAGTTAAGGCTTCTAATATTGCACGTAAACAACTCAAAAAGACCAAAGGAGACTCAGAAGACTTGAAACCTAGGATGGTTAATATGGAGGGTACACTGAAGTCATTGGTCGATTTGTTCAAGGGATACGTGGATAAAGGAAAACACATACCAGACATTCCTTCCAATGAAGGAGGAAGTGGGACACGTCGGGAAAGTGTTGGAAGAATGTCGAACAACGATGTTAATAATCCATTGAGTTCGTCTGGTTCAGCAAATCAAAAATGTGAAATCCTGAACTTTGATCTAGAGGTCATTGCAATAGGTTCTGTATGCAGAGATTTGACAGCATCCATTATACATGGGAAACTTGTACCTCCAACACATGAGAAGTTGGTTGTGGACAATATACTACTACCAGATGAGAACACAGCCAAACAAAATCATCTTCTTGCTATGACCTTTGGTGAAGTTGGAACCGGTGGTTTTGTATGCCATCCAAAGATTTCAATTCGATATATTTAGACACGGGAGTAGGTATATATTATTATTATGCTTTGGTAATTTAACATAGTGATGAACCTTTTTACAATTGTCTGCTTCTGCTAACAAAACAAGCGGAACAGTTTCCATTGCTTTAAATACCACTTGCTATTTCAAAATAGCATCTTATAAGTTATTTATTATGTGGGAATAACATCTTATAATTTAACATAGTGGTTTATGAATCTTATAAATAGAGCATATATAGTATAGCTCTAGGCTAGGAATTCTATGTTCCTTTTTCTTGCGTAATGTTGAAGAAAGATACATTGCAATAACATGTCTCACTAAGCAAAATTCTTTTACAGAGTTATGCGTTTTTTAATGTCCATCGAGTATTGTGTGAAACATTGTATATGGCATTTAGCCACTAGCTTGAAGCTATCTAAATTGTTCTTTTTCTGATTCGTTTGATAACATTGATATATGTTAGGGTAGTTTATGTATATGCGCAAGTTTCACTTTGGTCTTGATCTTGTCTCGTGTGGTTCCTTACTCTGTTCATAGTTGTAGCAAGCATGTGCTCCCCTGATCTGGTTTTGGGTTGTTGTACTTTGATTTGTTTGACCTGGTTATTGATATGTGTGCACACATTTGTTTCATGTTAAGCTTCTGTTGTCACTTGTGGTGAGCGTGTAGTTGTATATTCATGTGTATAGTCAAGTTGCATTTAGATTAGCATGTCTTGTTGATGGTCCATTTTGAACAAAGTAAGGAATTTTATTGTAATTTTGAACTGTGCATGTCATACCTGTAGTTCGTTGGTGATTAGAAGTTTTATTGTAATTTTGAAAGTTGATTTGTGTCCATCCAACAATAAGTTTATATTTTAGGAGATTTTCTTTTTCTCATTTTTCCATATATAATATACTAAACTGTCGGGAAAAAAATTGCAGGCATTTCTAATATATAAAGAATAGCGAATTTTTTATATATTGAAAACCCATCAAAACCAAAACTTAAGATGCATTCTAGTGCATCAAATACCAACTTTATTCTTCAATGTGTTCTATCATTTTATAATAGCGTAATGATTTTCATGTCTTCACGGTTCTTACCAAACTAGATCATAGCAATGAACAACGTTAATGATAAGTTAGTAGAATATATCTCAGGGGCATACTGTGGTTTTCGAAATTGCAAGTAAACAATTTGCTCGCTTTCAGGTTTTCAACATTTTTTACTAAGTTAACAATCTACATGTTTTGGAAATTTTAGACATAACCTTTACCCTTTCATTTCCAGTTGTTTACCTCAGAATGTTATTTTTTATAATTTTGGAATGCATGTATGACATCCTACTCAATTCTTTTGTCCTGCAAATGTATGAAATTATCAGCTTAAAAAAAGGCTATTGGTTCCTCTGTTAATACGTCTCTCAGAGTATTTTGCATTGCCTTGGGTCTCCTGCATGTATTATTGCATGAGGTCTACATTTCTTTGATCATATTGGCTTATACTATGTATAATAATAATAGGGCACTGTACCCAGTATCACTAATGTGTTTCTTACTTTTTCTTTTTTTCATACACCGTTATTTGTTTTTTCTATTTCAAAACTGTTCTAGCCAAGTATTTGCACTAATTTTTTTGAGTTTCCACCATTTTTAGGTGCAATGATCTTATTTTGTGCAACTGCTTCTGCTAACAAAATTTGTAGAACACATGTTTGTGTGCCTAGCTCACTTGTGACATTAGTATCATATAAGCTTTATTATGCATTACAGAAGCATAAACTATTTATCACCACAGATAAAACTGAAGTTTTCAAAATAGTAGAAAGGGCAATGTGCCCTATAAACTTGTCTGCAAACATGATATGTCCTCCATGAAAACCAATGAACCCGTAGCATGTTGAAACAAAGTCTCAAACTGCATGTTATTAAGATGAGTTAATATGTAAGCATAATTCATTACATTTATACATTGCTGCTATTGTCGTTTTGATGTGTGATTGTTTTTCCTCACAGCTTCATCGGCGACTGCCTTGCAAGTTCTTCCCCACATCTTCGTCGGCGACTGCCTTGCAAATTCTTCCCCGAGCATGCATGGGCGATTGCCTTGCAAGTTCTTCCCCACAACTTAATTTAAGGCTTCGAGACAATGAACTATGTACTGTATATTGTAATACTGTTGTTGTTGTTGCTGAACTATGTAGTGTAATTTATTGTTGTTAAACATTGTAATTTCAAGATTTGTTATGTTTGGTCTTTTTGTTGAATCTATAAAAAATATTTAGTTTAATGATATTATGTTAAATTTGCAAATGTTTGTATTGAGTATGATAATTAAATGACTGTTACTCTAGGAGGGCTGAAATAGCATATTTTTTTTATAAAAAAAATGAAAATTAGTAACGGTTTCAAGCCGTTGTAAAATAAGGTTTTACAACGGCTTTGAGCGGTTGCTAATTATGGTTTCACAACGGCTTGAAGCCGTTGCTAATTTTCTGCCATCGCCAATTTAGCAATGGCTCAGAGCCGTTACTAAATCCGTTTGCAACGGCTCAAAGCCATTGCGAAATGGCATTTCTGGTGTGGTGGCTGCCGTTATATTTGCTTTAAAGGTGTGGAGGCATTATCTTTTGGGAGAGCGATTTAAGCTTTATACAGATCATAAGTCGTTGAAGTATTTTTTCTCTCAGAAGGAGTTGAACATGAGATAGCAGAGATGGTTGGAGTTTATTGCTGCTTATGATTTTGGAATTGAGTACACCCGGAAAAGGAAACAAGGTAGCGGATGCACTTAGCATCAGAATGCAGTATTGCTGCTTATGACTTGGCAACTTCAGACAAAAACCTCTCCTCGAACCTCCTCCGAAATACCACCCAAGTCAACTCTTCCTTGGGAACTCCGACAGTGACTCTATTCCACCAATGAAGCACTGCTCCCTGCAACTGCCTAGAAGCAAGCCTCCTTTTTTGCTCATCATTTAATCCTAAGTCAACGAATATCCTTTCATAACGCAAAAGCCAGTTCTCAACTTCTATACCATCCTCTGTTCCTAAATACGACTTCCCACCAAGACCGGTATAATCCCTGCTTAGCTTAGCATAGTTGTTGCCAACTAGGGCCACAAGATTAGCTCCTCCAATATTCCCAGCATTACCCCCAGCTACACCTGTGGCAGCTCCTGCTTGCACCAGATTGACAAAGAACTGATACATCATCTCCATATCCACTGGCAGATTTCCAGCACCTACGTTGGCATCTGCATTTTGATTAGCATTCGCCTGTCGACCCTAGTTTCTCCTGTTGGGTCGAGCATTTCCATTTATTGTGGTGCTTCCTCTATCGCGATTTCCTCTTCCGTTTCCTGCCTCCATATCTTCCTTTCTCGTAAATCTGCATATGAGCCTTAGTAAGATACAGAAGAACGGTCTAAGAGAGAGGGGAATACACACTTATATATATATCAAGTACAAGTACATTATTATTATAGCGTTAACCCAAACCCTAATCTTATTTTCTGATTCATTGGATTATGTTTTCAAAAATCATTTTAAGTTTTCATAAACCTATGCTCTGATACCAACTTGTAACATCCCCCACTTGGAGGCCCAAAACTAACGGCTACGGATGCTGCAATCATCCATAGTTATTAATTCTCGATGACCAAATGCAGTAATGTTAGATACGTTGATATAACAGAAACACATGGATATGAAAAAAATTTAAAACCATTAAACAAATTTCTCATTCCATTTCAATCATATTTCAAATTCATTACATAATCCCAAGTTCGAGAACCATGTTCAGAGAAAATATAATTATTATAAAATACGCCAAGAGCGACATATGAAGACACCCTCTTGGATGATCAGAGTCTAAACAAAGGCAATTAAACAACTTTGCCTTTACAACCAAAACACAGCGGAATCAAATAGAAAAGAACTCCTAGTAGCTAGCTTGCCTTCTGCATGTATTTGGAAGCTTATTCGTCTAAAGGAGAACCTAAAAACATCAACTCTCAATCTACTCAAAATCAATTGAGCGCTCGAGAGTTTGAGGGGAAAACATAAACTTTGAGTCAGACAAAAAGCTTGGTATGAATAATAACCTACCATCTCGAACTATTTATGTAACGACCCCGAATTTTAATCTATTTTAAATGGATAATTAAATTTATTTTTGAATAAAAATTGTAAATTTAATCGATTAAAGTGATGCGAGTTTCCCCGATATCCAAGTATATTCTATATAAATCATTTCAAATTAAAAAAAAATGTGTTATTTATTTTTAAATAATATTAATAAGTAGACATAGAAATAAATATATAAAATTAAAAGATGAAAGTAAAATATATGTCTTCACCTATATTTTAAAGCAACTTGACTAAAGTGAAATAACGAGATAACAATAAAACTAGTAACCAAACAAATATACATAAGTTAAGTTTTATGGTTTGTAAATTATAAAACAAATACACTTAACATTTAAATAATATGTTAGAATAACATTCACTTACATTCATTGGTATTTCAACCAGTAACATATGTTTGTATAATACATAAGAATAAGCCAGTCTTCAATATAATCTGCATTGTTAAGTAAACTTGTACAGGATAGCATGAAAACAAATAATTCGAAGATGAAAGTATGCAAATGTGAGTGCGACAAGATCAAAAGTTTTGTAGGCTGCTAGAAAACAAGCAAAGTAAGAATGTAATATGCTTATAGCTTGTAGTTTAAGTCTCAGGCAAGTAAAATAATGGGATATAGGTGTGCAGGCTGAAACTTGAAAGGGGAATAAAATACTTGGAAAATATAAATCAAAACAAACATTTAATTGATAGCCACCTTGTTTCTCATCTCAGCCACCAAGTTAAATGGACAAAAAGAAATACATTTCAATATTTGACATATATATATACACGAATACCTCACATAAGAAAATAAACAACCAAGTAAGCTTGCATAAGAAGGAAGTGAAGTTTAAGTAAACAAGAAAATATAAATAAATAGAATGGTACAATAGCATTTAATGCCAGCCACCAGGCAGCTCATATCAGCCTCCACCATGAACAAAATATCCCTGATATTGTACAATACTATACACTGTATTGGATATAAGAATATCACCTGTCTGTTTTCTTCCCTATATCATTTCTTTCATATCTGTTCGAGCTGAGCAAATACAAGTAGACTTCATTTTTTAAAATTTAAACAAAGCTTCAGTTTAAACTACACTCAAGATAAATCAATACTGAGAAGCAGAGAAAAGAGTCCAGCTTGTATTCGAATCTGTTTCATCTGGAAAGGAGCTCTGTTCAAACATAAGAGGTGAGTAAACTAAATTTTGAAAAGATAAATCTCCTTGATATCCTGATGTATGTGATGATTTATGATAGTAGGATTGTAAATATGGTTTGCATGGATGAATGGTATGGTTGCTTGGATAAACAGGTTTCAAAAATATATTGTATGTAATATACATATCCTGTTGTGTAACAGGTTCTATAAATTCAAAGTAAATTTATATCTGTTTACATAAACAGTTTTAGGCTATAATCTCTAAATGAAAATTGTTAGTAACAATGTAACATAAGCTTTAAAAATTGTTCCAAGTAAAATTATTAAAGTAAATATTCTGGAATAGGAATTTACAGTGAAACTCAAAGCATATCAAAATTTCGACCCTCATGATTTCAAGATCCAATTATATAATTGGTTTCGTTTTTAAAAATGATGATTTTTGGCGATCGAATCATAATTTTTAAACTTGTAAATGGTGAGGAATTGAGAGATGAACGGGATCTGGGTTTTTGTCAATTTACGGCGAACGGGAAGTAGTGGTGCGTCGTGATGGTCACTGGAGGTTGTTCGAAGATCAGGGATCTTAGGAAAAATGTTCGTTGGATTATCAGACGATCATGGTGGCCGAACGACGTCGATATAGGGTTTAAGGTATGGTTCAGGTCGACGATGATTGCGAGGGCTATGCGACATCGCGATGGCTTCGAGTTGGCTCGGAGGTGGGGGATCGATGTTGGAGGTCGAGGTGAAGCTTTGGTCGGGATGGCGTGGATGATGATGACTGGGATCGTCAGTGAGGGATGGGTTTCCGATGGTTGTGGATTCCAGGCTTGGTCGATTGGGTTCGTTTTCGATTCTGGCATGATCGATCGAGTCTAGGTGTTCGTGGCGAATATGGGGAAGGCTGATGACTCGCCGGCGAGGTGACGATGATCGGAGCAGCAGCCGTTCACGTGTGCACGTGCACGCGTGGGTGGACGTATCTGGTTTTAGTTAAGGAAATTGTGGAAACGGTGATGTGCTCAGGGCTGTTCTCGTGTGGATGAGTGGGCGACTCGAAGCAGCTAAAGTTGCAGTGAGGCCCGAAGTTTTACTCGGGGAAAATTTGAATTAGCTCGGGTCTGGGAAAAAATGGATATAGAAACAGTTTTTACTGTGAACGTTTTCAGATTTTAAACACTTGTAAACCATGGTTTCAAATGGAGATTTGATCAAAGTTCTAAATTAAATTCAGTATTTAGGTAAGATGATTTTAAAGTAATTTAATTTTAACTTATTTAAGTTTTGATACATTATTTTATAAAGTCGCTTATATTAAATAATGAAATCTAAAGAGAAGTTAAAATGGAATGTTATTTAAGTGATTACTTAATTTATTACGTAATATTAAGATTAATTAATTATAATTAAGATTTAAGTAATAGTTAAGGATTCATTAATTAAAGTAATCATTTAAAGAGTCCATTAATAAAAGTAACTAAGATTCAATTAATTACAATTAAGGGTTAATTAATTAAGATAATTAATTAAGAAATGATTAATTAACGAAGGTGATTAAGACTTAATCAATTGTAGTTACTGATGAAAGTGATTATGTGAGAAATAAATTTAAAGCCACACACAAATTTATTCATCTTAATTATAGATGTTTGATTGTTATTAGATGTTATGTGATGGATTGATATATTTGTTATGTGATGTGATGCTATGTAATGCTTTGTGCTAAACTGTTATATCTGTGATGTATATATCGTCATGTGAATATGAAAACCCTTGACCTCTAAACGACACTTGAATTTCGATGCGACAGGGAGTCGGATTCCAGTTGGTTATCCGAAACCCACATCGAATTGTAATGATGAATCGTTATGACTGATAAATTTATTTTATCTATGAATCTGTGAATGAAGATAAGCGTTATCGATTTTACCGCTTATCGATATATCTGTGATAATTGATGTTGCACTATTGTGTGTGAAACCCCCGGACTACACTTTTACACACACAAATATGGATTTCACGTGGAAATCGGTTAAGTCACAGATAATGTAAATCTGATGTTTTTGAAATTGAAATTTTAATTTCAATTGATTTTGAAATTTGGAATTTGGGTTTAAAGTGAAGCTTTTGAAATAGAATTTCAAAGATAAAAGTTATTTTGAATAACTTAATCGAGTTTTGAAAATTTAAATAATTTGATTTAAATTTGAATTCAAGTTTGGAATTGAATCCTATGATTTGAAACTAGGGATTAAAGATGATATAAATGTGTTTATCTGAATTTAAACCATTTAAAAATGTAATTTTGAGAATTTGGATTTAACCCAAAGACTTTAACTCGTATGAATGAATCAGATTTTCTGAAATGAAACTGTTTGTTTTAAAAGATAAAAGCTTTCAGATAAGAAATGAAATTCCAGTTTAATTAAAGGAATTTCAATATTGAATTGAAAAGTGCTTTTCCAAGTTATGAATGAATTGTTTTGAAAAGCTATGATTTGAATCTGTTATCTTTAACAGATTTAAAATAATGATTTGTTTAAACCATTTGAAATGGGATTGTTTTGAAAGCTACAAGTTAAATCTTTGATTTAAAGATTTAACGAGTTAATCAAACTGAAATGGAAATTGATTTAGAAAATCTGTGAATGAATCTTTTGTTTAAAAGATTAAAGTGTGGAAATTGTTTAAACCGTAAAGGTTGAATCTTTTTGTTTAAAAGATTTAAAAATGGTAATCTGTTAAACCATTTAAAGAAAGATTTTGGGTTTTAAGTTGTGACTTAATTGAAATCCCATATCCATATGTTTTTAAATATTACGCTCACTATTCGGTTTAGCCGGGAGAGGACCTTTGGGTCGTATAACCCATTCCGAATATGTGATACATCGTTATGGATAGCATTTGAAGGCCGGTGTTGAAGACCGGATATTTTTGAAAACGAAAGGATTACCGTCGAGTTACTCTGCATCGGCTGATCCCCGATATAGAGGTTTTATCATCCTTAGTGACGGGAAGTCCGGACGTGATTGGAAATTATCCGGATTTGCAAGGGCTTCGTGAGAAGTGCCTTCGGTTCTGTTCGATCCCGGAACAGACTTGTATGGATTGTATGTCTGACATTACACTTTGAGATATAAAGCCGATTTCTTTCAAATACATTTCTGTTTGGTGGCGGAGAATTTATTCTCTTAGCTTAACACCCTTCTCTGAGACGTACGAGCTCAGAGGTTATGTAATTGAAATTTATCAGCGATATATTCCCAATTTGGTAATGTGGCATACTGAGTGCTGCTGTGAAATGATCAGTGTTTGATCATTTGCGATATGATCATTTGTTTGATCTTATATCTTTGTGATCATAGGTTGATCATTTGTTTGACCCAAAGCATGGCTTTGTGACAAAGCGTAGCTTTGTGGACGAGACTTCGTCAGGACCTCACAACCCGGAAATGGTCGAAACAGGATCGTTGCGGCAAGGTTATGAGGGTCGCGCCCTTTAGGGTATGTCATTTCCTTCTGGAAAGGGGTGGTATCATGGTATGGAGCCCAGATACTTACTCATGTGGATACACCTTCTTTATGATGTGTGATGTTGGATACCGAGCTCGGATAAAGGTCCCAAAGGACCGGGTGGTGGCATATTCGTGAGTTACCTGTTACAGGGGTAACCCGGCCTTGTTTGGCAGAGAGCAGTTTGTCTCTCGGGACGTCCCGCCAGAGGCGTTCCCATGCGGCGGAAGGAAGTTCCTTAGCCTGACCATTTGTTGGAAAATCCAAAGAAACAATACGTGACGTGTACGGTTTTAGTTGTATTACCTGCTATGGAATGTGGCGGTAACCTGCTATTGAACATAGTAGCTATAGTAGGCATACGATACTGGTCGTATGTTGGCTAAGATTAATATTATACTTTCGAAATGTTTTCTGCACTATGCACTAATAATAATATCAAGATGATTTGGCGTAGTAAGCATCTTTGACTATCATAAGAAGAAATCTCCTCCAATTCTGCGTTTGCATTGTGTGTGTGGCGGGAGGTCTTATGGTAGTTTCATTTTCCAAAAGCATTGCGGATTTCAATGTTTAAATCCTTTTGTTGTTGTTTAAAGATAAACTGTTTTTGTTGCTCACACCAGTCCCATGACTGATCCGGAGTTTATTGTTCCTTTCCTAAACTCTGGGTGCTCATAATTTTCCACACGAGCAGTCTAGAGTTGGGTTTCTTTTCAGATATTCAGGTTTAGTAGATTATCTGGAGCTAGTTCATTCATCGGAGTTGCTTATCTTGGAGTTGTGGATTCATCCTTGTCTGAAGATCATTTTGGAGTTATCACTTCTATTGATATTGTTCCGCTGCTGATGTTATCATTTTCTTTTCCGCTGCTATTTTTTTTGTATCTCTGATATTGTTGTATCATATTGATATCATTGTTGTATATCATTCTGGATATTGTATTCATTGGAGTTGTATATGATATCATTGATTTCTTTTTCTTCCGCTGTGTTATTTACTTAATTGTGTTATAGCTCCGGGAAGCCAGATTCGGCGTTTGAATCTACGGCATTTTGAGTACAAGTGAAGTACGGGTGCCGATTTTCGAAGGCCGAGTTTTTGGACTCTTACATGTGGTATCAGAGCTAAGGTTGAACTTTAGCTCAGGAGTATAACACGTTAAGTAGCTCATTAGAGATAGGGTGAAGTATACCCTAGAATGAGTAATTCTCAGATATCCGTCCGTAAGCCTCAGTAAATTCTCTTGCTATCCACTGATAGTGAGTATGAGTGCAAGAAGAGGACGAGATAGGGGACAGGGAAGAGACTATGAAATGGTCAATATCCTGTAACAATAAGGAAACAATCTTTTCTCTATCAATCTCTTTTGTTCAGCATCTTTTCTCAATTCTTCGATAATTTCTGGTAGATCCAGGAAGAGATTCGATATATAAAAATGGAACATAAACTCCAACTGAGCCAAAAATTATTTGTTTGGATGAATTGTTTGCTTTGATTGCTATGGTTGATAGGTATACTTTAGTTCTGAACTGAAAATTTTGAAATCGTATCTATGTATCTATCTATTCTTTGGGTCCCAGTATATTCTACGAATGGTTAGTTATCCTTTCAAACTGACCGATGCCACTCCATACTTCGTAGATCTGGATAACCCGAGTATCGTGTGAAAGGATTCAACAGATTCGTTCTTGTATCTGTTATAGATATTCTGATTTGGTGAGCCAAATGCAGAATAGATATTCAGTTTGAGTTGATGAATTGTTCTTCATCTATCTTTTTGTCTCCTTGGTAATTTCGAGGACGAAATTCTTTTAAGGGGGGAAGTCTGTAACGACCCCGAATTTTAATCTATTTTAAATGGATAATTAAATTTATTTTTGAATAAAAATTGTAAATTTAATCGATTAAAGTGATGCGAGTTTCCCCGATATCCAAGTATATTCTATATAAATCATTTCAAATTAAAAAAAAATGTGTTATTTATTTTTAAATAATATTAATAAGTAGACATAGAAATAAATATATAAAATTAAAAGATGAAAGTAAAATATATGTCTTCACCTATATTTTAAAGCAACTTGACTAAAGTGAAATAACGAGATAACAATAAAACTAGTAACCAAACAAATATACATAAGTTAAGTTTTATGGTTTGTAAATTATAAAACAAATACACTTAACATTTAAATAATATGTTAGAATAACATTCACTTACATTCATTGGTATTTCAACCAGTAACATATGTTTGTATAATACATAAGAATAAGCCAGTCTTCAATATAATCTGCATTGTTAAGTAAACTTGTACAGGATAGCATGAAAACAAATAATTCGAAGATGAAAGTATGCAAATGTGAGTGCGACAAGATCAAAAGTTTTGTAGGCTGCTAGAAAACAAGCAAAGTAAGAATGTAATATGCTTATAGCTTGTAGTTTAAGTCTCAGGCAAGTAAAATAATGGGATATAGGTGTGCAGGCTGAAACTTGAAAGGGGAATAAAATACTTGGAAAATATAAATCAAAACAAACATTTAATTGATAGCCACCTTGTTTCTCATCTCAGCCACCAAGTTAAATGGACAAAAAGAAATACATTTCAATATTTGACATATATATATACACGAATACCTCACATAAGAAAATAAACAACCAAGTAAGCTTGCATAAGAAGGAAGTGAAGTTTAAGTAAACAAGAAAATATAAATAAATAGAATGGTACAATAGCATTTAATGCCAGCCACCAGGCAGCTCATATCAGCCTCCACCATGAACAAAATATCCCTGATATTGTACAATACTATACACTGTATTGGATATAAGAATATCACCTGTCTGTTTTCTTCCCTATATCATTTCTTTCATATCTGTTCGAGCTGAGCAAATACAAGTAGACTTCATTTTTTAAAATTTAAACAAAGCTTCAGTTTAAACTACACTCAAGATAAATCAATACTGAGAAGCAGAGAAAAGAGTCCAGCTTGTATTCGAATCTGTTTCATCTGGAAAGGAGCTCTGTTCAAACATAAGAGGTGAGTAAACTAAATTTTGAAAAGATAAATCTCCTTGATATCCTGATGTATGTGATGATTTATGATAGTAGGATTGTAAATATGGTTTGCATGGATGAATGGTATGGTTGCTTGGATAAACAGGTTTCAAAAATATATTGTATGTAATATACATATCCTGTTGTGTAACAGGTTCTATAAATTCAAAGTAAATTTATATCTGTTTACATAAACAGTTTTAGGCTATAATCTCTAAATGAAAATTGTTAGTAACAATGTAACATAAGCTTTAAAAATTGTTCCAAGTAAAATTATTAAAGTAAATATTCTGGAATAGGAATTTACAGTGAAACTCAAAGCATATCAAAATTTCGACCCTCATGATTTCAAGATCCAATTATATAATTGGTTTCGTTTTTAAAAATGATGATTTTTGGCGATCGAATCATAATTTTTAAACTTGTAAATGGTGAGGAATTGAGAGATGAACGGGATCTGGGTTTTTGTCAATTTACGGCGAACGGGAAGTAGTGGTGTGTCGTGATGGTCACTGGAGGTTGTTCGAAGATCAGGGATCTTAGGAAAAATGTTCGTTGGATTATCAGACGATCATGGTGGCCGAACGACGTCGATATAGGGTTTAAGGTATGGTTCAGGTCGACGATGATTGCGAGGGCTATGCGACATCGCGATGGCTTCGAGTTGGCTCGGAGGTGGGGGATCGATGTTGGAGGTCGAGGTGAAGCTTTGGTCGGGATGGCGTGGATGATGATGACTGGGATCGTCAGTGAGGGATGGGTTTCCGATGGTTGTGGATTCCAGGCTTGGTCGATTGGGTTCGTTTTCGATTCTGGCATGATCGATCGAGTCTAGGTGTTCGTGGCGAATATGGGGAAGGCTGATGACTCGCCGGCGAGGTGACGATGATCGGAGCAGCAGCCGTTCACGTGTGCACGTGCACGCGTGGGTGGACGTATCTGGTTTTAGTTAAGGAAATTGGGGAAACGGTGATGTGCTCAGGGCTGTTCTCGTGTGGATGAGTGGGCGACTCGAAGCAGCTAAAGTTGCAGTGAGGCCCGAAGTTTTACTCGGGGAAAATTTGAATTAGCTCGGGTCTGGGAAAAAATGGATATAGAAACAGTTTTTACTGTGAACGTTTTCAGATTTTAAACACTTGTAAACCATGGTTTCAAATGGCGATTTGATCAAAGTTCTAAATTAAATTCAGTATTTAGGTAAGATGATTTTAAAGTAATTTAATTTTAACTTATTTAAGTTTTGATACATTATTTTATAAAGTCGCTTATATTAAATAATGAAATCTAAAGAGAAGTTAAAATGGAATGTTATTTAAGTGATTACTTAATTTATTACGTAATATTAAGATTAATTAATTATAATTAAGATTTAAGTAATAGTTAAGGATTCATTAATTAAAGTAATCATTTAAAGAGTCCATTAATAAAAGTAACTAAGATTCAATTAATTACAATTAAGGGTTAATTAATTAAGATAATTAATTAAGAAATGATTAATTAACGAAGGTGATTAAGACTTAATCAATTGTAGTTACTGATGAAAGTGATTATGTGAGAAATAAATTTAAAGCCACACACAAATTTATTCATCTTAATTATAGATGTTTGATTGTTATTAGATGTTATGTGATGGATTGATATATTTGTTATGTGATGTGATGCTATGTAATGCTTTGTGCTAAACTGTTATATCTGTGATGTATATATCGTCATGTGAATATGAAAACCCTTGACCTCTAAACGACACTTGAATTTCGATGCGACAGGGAGTCGGATTCCAGTTGGTTATCCGAAACCCACATCGAATTGTAATGATGAATCGTTATGACTGATAAATTTATTTTATCTATGAATCTGTGAATGAAGATAAGCGTTATCGATTTTACCGCTTATCGATATATCTGTGATAATTGATGTTGCACTATTGTGTGTGAAACCCCCGGACTACACTTTTACACACACAAATATGGATTTCACGTGGAAATCGGTTAAGTCACAGATAATGTAAATCTGATGTTTTTGAAATTGAAATTTTAATTTCAATTGATTTTGAAATTTGGAATTTGGGTTTAAAGTGAAGCTTTTGAAATAGAATTTCAAAGATAAAAGTTATTTTGAATAACTTAATCGAGTTTTGAAAATTTAAATAATTTGATTTAAATTTGAATTCAAGTTTGGAATTGAATCCTATGATTTGAAACTAGGGATTAAAGATGATATAAATGTGTTTATCTGAATTTAAACCATTTAAAAATGTAATTTTGAGAATTTGGATTTAACCCAAAGACTTTAACTCGTATGAATGAATCAGATTTTCTGAAATGAAACTGTTTGTTTTAAAAGATAAAAGCTTTCAGATAAGAAATGAAATTCCAGTTTAATTAAAGGAATTTCAATATTGAATTGAAAAGTGCTTTTCCAAGTTATGAATGAATTGTTTTGAAAAGCTATGATTTGAATCTGTTATCTTTAACAGATTTAAAATAATGATTTGTTTAAACCATTTGAAATGGGATTGTTTTGAAAGCTACAAGTTAAATCTTTGATTTAAAGATTTAACGAGTTAATCAAACTGAAATGGAAATTGATTTAGAAAATCTGTGAATGAATCTTTTGTTTAAAAGATTAAAGTGTGGAAATTGTTTAAACCGTAAAGGTTGAATCTTTTTGTTTAAAAGATTTAAAAATGGTAATCTGTTAAACCATTTAAAGAAAGATTTTGGGTTTTAAGTTGTGACTTAATTGAAATCCCATATCCATATGTTTTTAAATATTACGCTCACTATTCGGTTTAGCCGGGAGAGAACCTTTGGGTCGTATAACCCATTCCGAATATGTGATACATCGTTATGGATAGCATTTGAAGGCCGGTGTTGAAGACCGGATATTTTTGAAAACGAAAGGATTACCGTCGAGTTACTCTGCATCGGCTGATCCCCGATATAGAGGTTTTATCATCCTTAGTGACGGGAAGTCCGGACGTGATTGGAAATTATCCGGATTTGCAAGGGCTTCGTGAGAAGTGCCTTCGGTTCTGTTCGATCCCGGAACAGACTTGTATGGATTGTATGTCTGACATTACACTTTGAGATATAAAGCCGATTTCTTTCAAATACATTTCTGTTTGGTGGCGGAGAATTTATTCTCTTAGCTTAACACCCTTCTCTGAGACGTACGAGCTCAGAGGTTATGTAATTGAAATTTATCAGCGATATATTCCCAATTTGGTAATGTGGCATACTGAGTGCTGCTGTGAAATGATCAGTGTTTGATCATTTGCGATATGATCATTTGTTTGATCTTATATCTTTGTGATCATAGGTTGATCATTTGTTTGACCCAAAGCATGGCTTTGTGACAAAGCGTAGCTTTGTGGACGAGACTTCGTCAGGACCTCACAACCCGGAAATGGTCGAAACAGGATCGTTGCGGCAAGGTTATGAGGGTCGCGCCCTTTAGGGTATGTCATTTCCTTCTGGAAAGGGGTGGTATCATGGTATGGAGCCCAGATACTTACTCATGTGGATACACCTTCTTTATGATGTGTGATGTTGGATACCGAGCTCGGATAAAGGTCCCAAAGGACCAGGTGGTGGCATATTCGTGAGTTACCTGTTACAGGGGTAACCCGGCCTTGTTTGGCAGAGACCAGTTTGTCTCTCGGGACGTCCCGCCAGAGGCGTTCCCATGCGGCGGAAGGAAGTTCCTTAGCCTGACCATTTGTTGGAAAATCCAAAGAAACAATACGTGACGTGTACGGTTTTAGTTATATTACCTGCTATGGAATGTGGCGGTAACCTGCTATTGAACATAGTAGCTATAGTAGGCATACGATACTGGTCGTATGTTGGCTAAGATTAATATTATACTTTCGAAATGTTTTCTGCACTATGCACTAATAATAATATCAAGATGATTTGGCGTAGTAAGCATCTTTGACTATCATAAGAAGAAATCTCCTCCAATTCTGCGTTTGCATTGTGTGTGTGGCGGGAGGTCTTATGGTAGTTTCATTTTCCAAAAGCATTGCGGATTTCAATGTTTAAATCCTTTTGTTGTTGTTTAAAGATAAACTGTTTTTGTTGCTCACACCAGTCCCATGACTGATCCGGAGTTTATTGTTCCTTTCCTAAACTCTGGGTGCTCATAATTTTCCACACGAGCAGTCTAGAGTTGGGTTTCTTTTCAGATATTCAGGTTTAGTAGATTATCTGGAGCTAGTTCATTCATCGGAGTTGCTTATCTTGGAGTTGTGGATTCATCCTTGTCTGAAGATCATTTTGGAGTTATCACTTCTATTGATATTGTTCCGCTGCTGATGTTATCATTTTCTTTTCCGCTGCTATTTTTTTTGTATCTCTGATATTGTTGTATCATATTGATATCATTGTTGTATATCATTCTGGATATTGTATTCATTGGAGTTGTATATGATATCATTGATTTCTTTTTCTTCCGCTGTGTTATTTACTTAATTGTGTTATAGCTCCGGGAAGCCAGATTCGGCGTTTGAATCTACGGCATTTTGAGTACAAGTGAAGTACGGGTGCCGATTTTCGAAGGCCGAGTTTTTGGACTCTTACAATTTAGATAACTAGTGAGACCATGCCGCTTAGCGAAACGGGTTTTCCCTCACTAGTGTCTTGCCCAAAAATATATAATAACCATATATTGTGCTCTTGCATCCACAATGGTTAAAAACATAGCAATTTAAAATATCATGATGATATGCAAACAAGAAAAATATCCTGGATTTCCAATCCCCATTCATGTGACTATCTATCTCAGTTATATTTTCTAGGGTCACTATTAACTTATTAGTTTTCATGGGCTGACTAATAACCCGTTCAAAGCTTATGGACAATCTGTCTGGTTTCATAGTTTTCATGGTATCACTAAGAACCTATTGGCCCCTGCCATTAACTTCAGTAATTCATGGATTCTCTCCGAACCTACCGGTTTCTCCAATAACTTCCCTTATATCATAGGTTGACTATGAACCTATTGATCTCTGTCAATAACTTTATCTGGATATAGTTTTCATGGGGTCACTATGAACCTATTGGCCCCTGCCAATAACTCTCTCCAAACATAGTTTTCATGGATTTACTACGAAACTGTCTAAACTGACAACTTCTTGATCAGTCTTTGGGCATCCTATGTTCTAGTCTACCTGACCTCCTAGATGCAACTCTACTCATTCAGAAGTTAACTCAATTTATATTCACTACTGGATCAACCTAGCTGGTTATTCTGCCATTACTCCCCAAAATACTGTTATGGGTCCATTATACAGTGAATATGTTTATAGAAGAAGCGCATACAATAACATAACAATACCAACATTTATGGTTTAATATCCTTGAAATTATTTCCACATGAAACATGGTTAATACCTTTAACCCATCATTTTTATCAAGCAAAGCTTCCTCAAAAACTTCAAAATTAAAAACCATTTCAAAGCTCTTTTATATTGTCATGGGTTTTCCTTTAAAAATGAGATTAGGTTTTTTGTTTCGAAAAATAAGGCTTTCGAAACCATAGACTGTTACTTTCGAAACCATTAGAATATATCTTTCGAAAGCATTCAAACCTTCTTTTCAAAACACTTAAACATATGTCTTTCGAAACACTTAAAATATCTTCTTCGAAAGCATTAAAACCTTCATTTTGAAAGAATTAAAGCATATCTTTCCAACTTATAGAAGGATAGCTTCGAAACCATTTGAAAGTACCTTTTTCGAAACAATTGGGTTTAATCTTAAATATAACTTTTGGGTCAATGTGAACATAAGTGAAAGTAACCCTTTTGAAACCATTAACCTTCAAACGAAAGAATTTGGGGGAAATAGATGGCTTCAGAACCATCATTTCGAAAGCTTTAGTCTTTAAGGAAAACAATTGGAAGGACAGCTTCGAAACACCTTTTGAAGCCATTGCCTTCATAACCTTTAGTTTAAATGGCTAGTGGAGCCCTTTCGAAAGCATTGGGAAGGGGCTTGTTATATTTATAAAAAAAAAGCTTTCCTTTCGAACTCATTGAAAACTTTCAACCTATTTGAAAGGTATGAAGACGGCAGTAAGGTTTTGTTGGAACTGGACCAGCCCGCAGCGGAAGTTATGGGTGAATTTCAAAAAAATTACCCTATTGGATCTTTATTGGGCCTATGAAGTCTAACTGAATTAGAACATTTCTAAATTTCATTTAAATAAAATCATGTATTTTATTTAAATTCAAATATATTAAGATATGAAATTAATTTTATTTGATTTAGTTTATACATAAATGTATCATATACATATATGTGTGAGTGCATGTGTAACATAATAATCCGTGAAAGGTATAATATGTCCATATGTAGATGTTGGGATTTACATTGCAACAGACATATTAGCTTATTTTGTATGTTATGTATGTTGTCCAAATATGTGCATGTATACGTGTTACAACACACACACATATGCATGTATAAATATATTATATATAATACATGAACATAAAACATTTATATATAAATAAATATATATATATATATAGAAAGAGAGAGAACAAATTATTAAAAATTATTTATAATTCAAAATTAACTTAGTTTTTCAAACATAGTAATTTTGGTATTTTAATTTGTATATATTATGAATAAAATAATGTTTTCATCCATGAATAATTAACATAAAATAATCTATTGATGAAAATTCAAATTTTACAATTTTAAAAAATCTAGGATCATAAAATAGAGCTTAGAAAAAATCTGGAGATTTTTCAAAGTTGAAATATTATTTTTAAAAATAAAAACATTGATTTCGGAAATAATTATTTAATATAAAAAAGTATATTATTAAAAATTCAAATTTTAAAATTTAAAAAATTCTAGGATCATGAATGAAAAGTCACAAAAAATTTTGAAGAATTTTTCAATTAAATTATTACTTTTAATAAATCATAAACAATTTTTCGGAAATAATATTAATTATTAAAAATAATAACCTTTATTAAAAAATTCCTAAATTTTTTCTATATGTTTCTGAAATGATATAATATTTTAAAAAAATTTATAAAATTGAATTTTTAATTTAATAATTATTTTATATATAATAAACAATTCAAAAATTCAATAAATGTTAATTTAAAAATATGAATATATGTATGATAATTAATTTTTGAATTTTTAAATTCATATTATATATAAATAAATGTACTAAATTTTTTAAATCATATATATATATCTTATATATTCATATATACTATTACGAGAGAGAAATATACAATAAAATATATAGATGAATTTATTAATAAATATATAAAAACAATTATTAATGACAAAAATTGATTTTGTACGGTAAGCAACATTTGTCAATATATAAATCAAATAGTATAATAAACAAATTATGCACATAACCAAACTGATTTGTGACAACTACATCTACTTACAAAATCTCACCTAACTAAACATATAGTAGCAAAATATTTAAACAGATATGAAATTGCTCATTATAGGATCATGAAATATAATTTAATTACTATAATATGAATTAAAATTACCAGTTTAATGATGCCTTTGAATCCACGTTGAAGCGATGACTTCCCTTCCTTTTACTGTTCTTGATTCGTCAAATTGCAAGTCCGGAATCACCGACCTCTAACTATCGAATAGTATTATTTTAATTTGAAATATATTTAAGGATTTTGGAGTGGATTGAGAGCTATGTTTTAACCAGCAATGTAGAAGGTAATAGCGGCCAAAAAAGGTTCATCATTATTTTTAGAGATACATACATACATATATACATACATACATACACACACACACACGCGCGCGCACACACACACACACATATATATATGGTTGTATTAGAGAGAAACGAGGAAAACCTTTTTACCCATTCTCACTTGATCTCAACGCATTATCTCCAAGCCAATTCCCTATGTTTTAGCCACCCCTAGACCTTCCCAAAACCGAATTTTTGCAGCCCTAATGATGGGCCTTAAACCCATCTAAGCCCAAACCAAAATACTATGCAATTAAATCTAATTTAATCGCTTGTCGATATGGTATATCGATCAATATATTTATAACTGTTATAAATATATATAACATTATTTATTTCTCAAATCATACTCAAATTTTATAATTAATATTTCATAAATATTAATTAATTTATAATAATTATAACCTAATTAAATCATTCGGTCTTAAGGGAATTCATCATTTCGGCTGTGTAACTCTTGGGTGTAAATTTGGTCAGTGATTAACATCGAACTATTCTAATGTTAACGTTCACACGTCACTTAGTAGGTGGTGTGACATTAGGCCAAATTTATCGCTTACTCTTTTCGGTAAAAATCCAATTTTAGTTTAATAAGCGTTACCCGGTTGTGACATTTGTTTACACCAATTGTCTTCGTCAAAAGTATACTTGGCATTGGTCAAAATTCCAACCTCATCCACATTCAACTTTATAGTCCAAATACAAAGTCCTTGGTTCAATAATAACAATTATTATTAACTGAAATGCTCTGGTCGGAGACTTTGAGTTGACTTGAGTTGATTGTGATACTAACCGCATATAACTAAGGAGACGAATCCTCTCTTGAATAGTGCTTCACTTCCAACACTTCCACTCGACCCAACTATAGTCTCTTGATGGACGTCATGCCACGATTTGACTATAATCAAAGCGGAGCTTTCGTATTGAAGATCCACGGTATTCTCAGGTCGAGAGAACTGTGTAAATCAGTCACATCTATATTTTCTGTTCGACCTTAGTTATATTAACCAACAGAAAACTATCGAGTGAGTCGTTGCATAGTTATCCAATAACTATTAGTATGTAACCCCTAGGTGCCCCCCAGCAGTCATGAGTAATACACTACCCAACATTTGGAGAACGTTACGTACTCCAGTCTCAACGGATACATCGATATCCAGTCTCGATGCATCTTGACTAGGAACATTTAAAATGGTATATTTGTTTCGTTGTGATAAATTACTCAAGATTACAACACTTTGTAACTACCATCACAAAATATACCATTTATGGATTTTTCTATTAAATATACTTTTAATCAAGTTAATTAATTAATATAATCACATTATATCAAGTATATAATAGGAAGAAAATACCTTTTATTTTGAACAAGATTGGTCAACGAGTTAGATATATGTAACAAATTACATAATTGCCCCTAGAGCATACCCCTAACTCTATCATTCTCCCACTTGCACTTGGGGTCAATTATGAAATCTAATTCCAACTTCTCCAATCAGTTTTCTCAAAACCAATTAGGTCAGTCCCTTAGTGAATGGGTATGCTATTATGTTTTAATTATCTACTTTATCGATTGACTCTCTCTGACACTGATAAACTGCTTTTATCATATGGAATAATTCGAAGTATGTCTTTCGACTTCTAGTAAGCTTTAAGTTCTATCATAACCAATTTCATGACATTGTTATCTTATAACAATATTATGGGATTCTCAACATTTGGAATCACCTTTGGCTCAATTATAAATTTGTGCATTTATATCTATATACATTGGTTTATTGTAGCGCTATTCAAGTTAATGTTCTCAACATTTCGTTGAATCGACCATAATCACTTTTATTTTGGAACTTTTTTAAATTAAAGATTTTAACTTGAATTTTATCATTGACATGTTATACTAAGTATCACTTATAAATGTTTGTGTCCAAACGTTCCATCATAACGAGTTCGTTGTTTCTATAAATAATTCTCTAGTATTTCATAAATACGCGAGAACACCTCAAACAACCATTTAGTTATATCAATTTGGATTTTATATTTGCTCCATGTATCAAATACATAAACAAAACACAATATCATACACAATATTATCTGTATGATAATACCTATTTCTAATGCATAAGGAATCCAACTTACATGTTCACTTTTTAATAGGGTGCTCTTGTATATAGTTTTGGGACAATCCTATATCTTTTATACTCACCATAAAATACATCGTTTACAATCCAAAATAGAGTATTAAAACAGCTAAAGTTGATTTTAATACAAGCATATTGTCAAAATCAACAACGTGTTGTTTACTTATAGTTTAGAAATATCAATGTACCTTTTAACGTTCTTTCTTATGAACACACGCTTCCTCTTCACTTTGATTGAAAATCAAACTATTTGATATTTCTATCAAAATACTTATTCAATCTTAATGCTTATAAAATGATACATTCGTATCATTTCTTGGATCAAATCCAAAGACTCACAAACCCAATATCGCTCCCACTGACTTCAAGGCATTTTTGGTTAATAAGTGTAAACGGCTTACTCTAAATCATTATTTAGAATTTTCTGTTTCAATACATAAGTATCAAACACTAAGTCTTATCAAGCGATAATTTTGTGAGTAAATCTGAATTAACTTAAGCATGTTGAATACCGAATCTGTTATGCTAATTTCAACAATTGAAATTTGCGATATTATTCTTATCAACATTGCTTATTTAATTTCAACCACATTAGTTTTTCCAATAAAGACACAATCTCGGCCGATGGATCATATCTCTTTGGTTACGACCACCAAAATCATATTTTAATAGCATACTTGGAGTTCTTTCAGATCTGTGCATCATACAATATATAGTCAACAATCTTAATGGTCTAATTGAACAAACGAGGGTAATGTATATTTTCAACATTAAAAAGAAACTCATAGTTTCTCTTCGATGTACGAGAATACTTATTAGACATTCTAATGCTATGTGTTCATTTAGGTTAGTTAATTTCACTTCATCTCATATAATCAGTTCTATCTATGGATCAGATCCAATTCCATTTAACTACCAAAAATTTCTCAAAGAAATTCCTTTACAATGAAGTTGAAATATCTTGATACAACAATTGTTTCTTAGTGCAAATAGAATATGGATTCTTAAACGCTTTATGAACCTTTTATTTATAAAACTGATTTTAGTTTACAAAAATTATGTTCAAAACATAAATATGTCATTTGATGACAGACCTTTCCAAAAATCTTTTTGGAGATTCATACAAGATCCCTCATGACCAATTATTACGTGCAATCTTTCGACTCGCACAACCTGCCAACTCCTAGGCCTATGATATGTTGGAATTTCTTACAAACCCTTATCTTGTATGATTTTGTAAACTATTGTTTAGATGAAATAATATCAACCTTGTGTACTACTCTTAAGTACATGACCTTATAGAAAGAAACTAACTCAACTTCACTCACAGTTAATCGTAAATTGTCCAACAATGTCTGATTACTCCTTATCGATGCATCATTATGTATCACATGGAGGAGTGACTTTTGAGATTGAATCTATATTCATTTTTAGGTACATTTGGAACTCTTTCCAATATACTCACTTATTCGACCAAATCAAATCATTTTATTATATTGCAGTTATTTTATTTACTTTTCTTTTATATTCTATGATTTTATCATAAACTTACTACATGTGTATTTAATACACATGTTCATGTTGGTAATAAATCATCGATGAATATAACAAAGTATGTGGAACCCTTTTGGTATTAATAAACTTATGATTGCATACATCAATATGTATTAATTCAAAGAGTTCATCAACTCTTATGATGCTCCCACTGAATGGGTGCATAGCCATTAATTGTTTGAGATATAATTAACATGTATCATATGATTCATAATCATATAGTAAAATTATTTCTCAAAACTACGGCTTGGTTTATAATTCCAAAACAACTGTAAATAATATTTGATACATATGTATTTTTTTGCATCACTTTTACTATGAAAAAAAATTCCATAATATAGTTCTATTTCATAATGAATATTCATAATACTCATATTGAAATATAGTTATATCTATTTTTCAGTCAATACCAAAAATAAACATTATTTCACAAATAATGTTCAGTACATTTTACGAAAACAATTTTCGTAATTTGATGCAATCATTAGGTGTTATGTGGCATGCTCCCACCATTTTCGCCATTACTATAATAGCGTGCTAAATTTAGAGGTCCACCGTTCACTTAATATTGTTAATATAGTTTACTTATTTCATATGCTGCAACTAGTTTACAGTGGAGAGTTCTTTGATCAAATATCTTGTTTCCAATGATTCTCTATGAAGTAGAAGTGACTATTCATTCTCTTCATTCCAACTTTACCTCAAATTACATCTATTCTTATACATTCGTTTTTCTTTCAAATGGTCAAACTATTCAAAAGAAAACCTTACTACAATATCATAACAAACCTTTTACAAAAGCACATTCGATTATTCTTAACATTTAAGACATCAAATATGTTACACTTTATGTAAACTGATCAAGATGACATTTCAACGATCGAGTTCTTAGATGTATCTCGTAGTTTATGGTATTGTGTTACATTAACACAATATGATCCTTTTGATATCATTCAAGTTGAATACATGATCTTAAAATGCTGTTTATTGGCTTACTTCGAATGAACTGACTTCATCGAAATATTGTACCCCACAAACTATGACTATTCACCATATAACATTTATATGTGCAAATACATGGATCAAATATCCATAGTCTTGAATTGCATTTAGAGTTCAAAAACTCATAAAATGCAATACACGGTCTAAACCAAATAAACATATAAGTGACCAACTTATGAATGTATTAAGTAGTTGAAATTAGGCACTTGCATGGGATAAAAAATTATATAACATGCAATTAGAATTATTAGTAAGTATATATTATATTTCTATTTGTCAACTTTCATTTCAGTTTGTTTATATATGTTAATTGACAAACGTTTTACTAATCATATTAAATGCACAAATTTATCATTGTAGATAATTATAACATTATATAGCATATGTTCTTATAATATTAGAAAAGTTAAATGTTACCATTTCATTTTTCTAATAAGGCTCCTACTAGTCTTTTTATGTTTCTCCAAACCCTAAGATGAAACATAGAAGTCTTACAACTTCACTAGTGGGTGTTAGGACTCGTTTGTTTTGGTATTTTGACCTTGAGTTTGTTCAACAAATCATAGCTCCACAAACGGGATAACTCCTTATCGGTTGTATCACATACAACTCCTAACCCATTTTCCTTGGACTAATCTCATTTCGACCTTGAGTTTGCTCAACAAATAAAAAGAGATTATTCACTCATACTTACCATATCGTGATGGCCTAAGTATAATATATGTACCTTGAGTTTGCTCAACAAATACATATAGTTATCTTACCTCATCTGTTCAATATATTAATAATACTACGCATAACATCCCTAGCTTGAGTTTGCTTAACAACTAAGGAGTATATAAGTAATTTATTAATATATATATGGTAGAGAACAACATTATATTGAAGATTCATAATCTTCAATATATATATATTGAGTGATATCGACTTATAGAAGAATATATTTCTTATGAAATACCCCAGCGATTCAAGTGTCAGACACATCAGAAATCACAGTATATGTACATTTACATATATATTTATTTCTCAAGTCTATTTGGGTTTATTTAATGTTCCACATTTAGTTTATACACATATCATATAAGTTTTATTGTTATATAACTTTTATATTTCATATCACATATATAACAGTCTTACGTATAATATATCATTAATTAAATCTTATCTAATTAATTTTAATCAATTAACTCTTTAATTAATTTCTAATATAACTTTTATATTGGACATATCTACTATAACATTTATAGTGTATACTATAATCTTTATAATGTAACACACATATATCATATATATGTGTGTTTTATTTAATTAATTAACCTTTAATTAATTTATTCAATTAAACAAGTTTTATTAAAATTTATTAATTTCAAGATTTATCTTGTATACATATATGTATACTTATGTTATCTTAAATATTTTAAAACAACATAACATATATCAACATATATATTACATGCATATATGCATTAATTAATTAACATATTTAATTAATTTATTTTATTAATCTTAGTAATAAATTTAAAATTTGAAATTATTATATAAATATTTTCAAACATTTTGAAAATATCATTATCCTTCCAAACATTTTGAAAACTTATATAGTATTATAATTTTTATAATAAACATGTTTTATTTTAAATTTAACTATTAAGTTTGATATCTTTAACATTAAATTTCAAAACGATTTTGAAAATTAGCCCAATGCCCAAATTAAGTTGGGCCTTTTCTATTAGGAGCAACCTTTGGGCTCACTTCACCTTTCAGGCCAGACCGGTAACCAGGTAGGACAGAGTACTTGATTACCCAATTCCAATCCTAGACATTACCTTTCTAGAAACCATACTAAGTGGGCAAGCTTAATTAGTTAGTCCTAATATGACTAATTTAGACTACATAGGCTATTGGGCTCTAATACCATTGTTGGAACTGGACCAGCCCGCAGCGGAAGTTATGAGTGAATTTCAATTTTTTTAACCTACTGGATCTTTATTGGGCTTATGAAGTCTAACTGAATTAGAACATTTCTAAATTTCATTTAAATAAAATCATTTATTTTATTTAAATTCAAATATATTAAGATATGAATAATTTTATTTGATTTAGTTTATACATAAATGTATCATATACATATATGTGTGAGTGCATGTGTAACATAATAATCCATGAAAGGTATAATATGTCCATATGTAGATGTTGGGATTTACATCGCAACAAACATATTAGCTCATTTTGTATGTCTTGTATTTTGTCCAAATATATGCATGTATATGTGTTACAAAATACACACACACACACATGTATGTATAAATATATTATATATAATATATGAACATAAAACATTTTTATATACATAAATATATATAGAAAGAGAGAGAGAGCAAATTATTAAAAATTATTTATAATTCAAAATTAACTTAATTTTGCAAACATAATAATTTTAGTATTTTAATTTGTATATATTATGAATAAAATAATGTTTTCATCCATAATATTAATATAAAATAATCTATTGATGAAAATTCAAATTTTAAAATTTTCAAAAATCTAGGATCATAAAATAGAGCTTAGAAAAAATCTGAAGATCTTTCAAAGTTGAAATATTATTTTTAAAAATAAATACATTGATTTCAGCAATAATTATTTAATATAAAAGAATATATTATTAAAATTTCAAAATTTAAAATTTTAAAAATTCTAGGATCATGAATGAAAAGTTACAAAAAAATTTGAAGAATTTTTCAATTAAATTATTATTTTTAATAAATCATAAAAAGTTTTTTTTAAAATAATATTAATTATTAAAAATAATAAGCTTTATTGAAAAATTCCTAATTTTTTTATATGTTTTTAAAATGATATAATATTTTAAAAAAATTATAAAGTTGAATTTTTAATGTAATAATTATTTTATATATAATAAACAATTCAAAAATTCAATAAATGTGAATATATGTATGGTAATTAATTTTCAAATTTGTAAATTCATATTATATATAAATAAATGTACTAAATTTTTTAAATCATATATATATCTTATATATGCATATATGCTATTATGAGAGAGAAATATTCACTAAAATATATAGATGAATTTATTAATAAATATATATAAAATAATTATTAATGACAAAAATTGATTTTGTACAGTAAACAAAATTTGTCAATATATAAATCAAATAGTATAGCAAACAAATTATGCACATAACCAAACTGATTTGTGACAACTACATCTACTTACAAAATCTCACCTAACTAAACATATAGTAGCAATATATTTAAATAGATATGAAATTGCTCATTATAGGATCATATAATATAATTTAATTACTGTAATATGAATTAAAATTACAAATTTAATGATGCCTTTGAATCCACGTTGAAGCAATGACTTCCCGTCCTTTTACTGTTTTTGATTTGTCAGATTGCAAGTCCGCAATCACCGACCTCTAACTATCAAATAGTATTATTTTAATTTGAAATATATTTGAGAAATTTGGAGTGGATTGAGAGCTATCTTTTAACCAGCAATGTAGAAGATAATGGCGGCAAAAAAGATTCATCATTATATTTAGATATATATATATATATATATATATGGTTGTATTAGAGA
Source organism: Allium fistulosum (assembly GCA_030737815.1). Taxonomy (NCBI): domain Eukaryota; kingdom Viridiplantae; phylum Streptophyta; class Magnoliopsida; order Asparagales; family Amaryllidaceae; genus Allium; species Allium fistulosum. Next base: position 532,781,894 of record CM060901.1, on the reverse strand, counting down.
GAAACGAGGAAAACATTTTTACCCATTCTCACTTGATCTCAACCCATTATCTCCAAGCCAATTCCCTATGTTTTAGCCACCCGTAGACCTTCCCAAAAACGACATTCTGCAGTCCTAATGATGGGCCTTAAACCCATCTAAGCCCAAACCAAAATACTATGCAATTAAATCTAATTTAATCGCTTGTCGATATTGTATATCGATCGATATATTTATAATTGTTATAAATATATATAACATTATTTATTTCTCAAATCATATTCAAATTTAATAATTAATATTTCATAAATATTAATTAATTTAATTAATTTATAACAATTATAAACTAATTAAATCATTCGGTCTTAAAGGAATTCATCATTTCGGTTGTGTAACTCTTGGGTGTAAATTTGGTCAGCGATTAACATCAAACTATTCTAATGTTAACGTTCACACGTCACTTAGCAGGTGGTGTGACATTATGTTCACAAGACCGGCCTTATCCCTAACCTGGATAGAACCGAATATGTTACCACCTTGGGTGTTCCCACCCTTATCGAGATCTCTTTTTCCATGCACCACCGTATTCATAATTTATAATATATCTGAGGGTATCTAGAAAGGTGATAACATACCCTAATTGGGTGCGACCCACTTAGCCTTGCCGCATCTCCCCTGATTTTCAGTCATTCCGGTTGATGAGGCTTAAGGCTACGATTGCCTTTTTAAGGAATTTATACTTGGAATGTTCATTGTCCTCCAATGACAATGTGTTGAAAACATTCATCCATAGAAGTCCGTTATGGGTCTGAACGAAACCGAAGGCACTATTCCTACTGCATCCATTTTGGAATCATCCTCAGGATTAGTAGTGATTAGCCATTGCACTTCAATGCTCCAACTTCGATTCCATGCTCTTGTCTTCACATAGAAAACGTATTCGTTGGATCGAAGTGGTTTTCGGATAACTTATCTGATCCCGGTCTCTTTGAAAAAACGTTCGATATTTCCGGTAAACTCAACTCCGGTTCTTTAGGAACTAAACAGACAAAGATAAGATCGGAGATCATCTCCAAACCGTTAGTGGACGAATTTCCTTATCATCGTCCTAGAAGAACAAAACGAGTTTATATGTACAGTATAGCACCTTTGACGGTAACTGTACCATATAATCCTTGTGTTTCTCCTAGATATTTCCAAAGTTATGTTTTTGGGTCCAGGTTTTGATAGTCGGTTATTTAACTATCAAATAAACAATCATTCAACCAAAGATTCATTCCCCACTGAATCACTAAGCCTTATTTAATTTGAATTTCAATAAATTTAATCTCTTTATCAAAAAGGTATATACTTATCTTATCGGAATAAGTATATTCACAAACCATTCCCTTCAAAAATATTTGAAAAACCTTTTAAAATAAATATGGAAAGCACCACGCGGTATCAACCATGGATTCGCAGCTCAATGATTACCTCTTTATCCCAGAGAAATCCAAACTTAACTATAGGCAATCCCTGCCTCCCGATTTCGCCATGAGAGTCTACCATTACTTTCTGAAACTTTATTTAATAAATAAATACACTTTTAAAACATTAAAATAATTACATAACTTTGAAACAATAATCAATTCCGATTTATTAATAAAATTCTAGTCGATTTACAATACTTGTTTATAAACTTATAATTCATTTTGACAACTTAAAAATATTTAAATAACTAATTTTCTGGAATACTTTTATACTAAAAACATTTTTAAATTACCTAGTTTAATAATTAAAAATCCTCCTTTTAAAATAAACCCAACTTCTCGATAAAAATATATTTTTCAATTCCACTATAAACAATCTAATATTTATAAATCTCTTTCGATTTATCACCAATTGATTTACATTCCCAATCTCATAAATCCCTTTTTACATTTCCAAAAGTAAAACATATCATTTCTTTTAAAACCGCTTACCCATCCCATTATAAATTCTTACCGTAAATTTATATCTTTAATTTATCAAATGATAACCATTTCTCTTTATTTATAAATATTGTTTATAAATCCCATAGTCTCATTTCCAGCCACAACGATTTCACATCACTTAAATCCACTATAATCGATTTCTAAATTAAATCCATTTCATAATCAATTCCTTAAATAACCCAACTATATTCCAAAACAAACCAAATCCCGATCCTGCTTCCATTTCGTAATTTAGAATCTTATTTAAGATCCAGTATAACCAATTTTATTTATTTCCAAATTCACTTCTATTTCCCCAATCTATTTTAAATCTTGATTTAAAAACCTTTTATATTTTAAAACAATTATCACTTAGAAATTATTATTTAAAATCCTATATATATATATATATAATATTCCAAAATCTCGATTTACAATACCACGAAATAGTTAAGATAAATTTAAAGTCAAATCATTTATTTTATCCCAACAATTTCTTTTAACTAATCCAAAACTCAATATAAATATTTCATTCCCAAATTCCCTTTTTAATTTCCTTCAAATTCAAATATATATATTTATGGTTTGTTAAAATACCAAGATCTAGGCTAAAACTACCATAGCATCCAATAAATTCAAATCACACTATAATCTACCACAGATTATTCAAACATATCATATATTGCTATATATGAAATTAAATTCAACATTTTTGAGGAATCCAGTTGGATCCCTCCAACCTGTTTCCCTGCAACCACAGATGTTAATACAACATAAAAATATCAATCACACTTCGAGGTGAGATATCGCGGTATATAGGGTCATCCGCCATTATGCGGGATGCATAGGGTCTCATCCATTCCAATCAGCGGGAAATATATCCAACTACTAATATATACATATACATACATATATATATAATACAACATCCAACAGATAATAATATATCAATTCAATCAATCATCCAATAATTAATTTATAATTGCCATAAATTAAACAGTCAACCAAATTGAGTGAGATTTACTCACCTTGATTTTTATTGTCGCTTTCGTGTTATGGTTCCGATTAAATTAGAATGTGTTTGAATTTATCTGAAAATTCTACAAGCTCCAAATTCAATCAATCTGGTTCCTATGCATCGTATTCGTCGATACGAATACAACGCAATGAACCGCGTGTCGATTGGACCTAAAACGAACGAGATATGCATTTTATATGAACTTGAATTTATTTAACATTTTATATAACTTAAGTTTTTAATAAAACTAATATACCCAATATGAAAATCTCGGCCCAAACATGAAAGCCCGACCCACTCCCAAACATCTTCTTCCCCATTCGATTTTTTTTGCTTGAAGCTTCAAATTTCTCGTGCACGCTCGTGTTAGTGACACTCTAAACCATTCGACCATCCTTTGAACCAAACCCACCATCATGCTTCTCTCCTCGATCTCCAGACCTTAAAACCCCAAGGCCGATACTCCCTATCGAAACGCGACCTATGCCTCCTCCATGCGTACAGTAAAAATGTCGCACCTCCCTATTATGGGCCGCAACCCACCAAACTTCAGGGTAAGGTGTACTTCACCAAGACAAAACCAATGGAACCAGCCTCGAACTCTAACTCAGCCTAAATCAAACCCCAATCCAAACCCTAGTTCGAATGGCAAAAACCATGGCCTTTGTCGAACATGACCGCACCTCCCAAATTGAAGCTCATTGAAAAACTTGAATTAGAAGGTGGTTTTAGATTTTTTTTAATCAAGTATAAGTTGAGAAATCAAATTTTGAAGCTTCCATGTTTTATATTTTTCACTGTGTTGTGAATGCTTGGTTGTTCTGTTAAAAAGGAGAAGATGCGTGTTTGAATAGGTAAAGGTCATGATCGTAGGTGACTGATTGGATAGAGTAAACAGCTGAAAAGAAAAGTTGACTAGACAATATATATTAATTAATTTCCAAAATGTCTTGATTACGTAACTTAAAATCTCGAACCGCTAACGAGGCGTGTCGCTAGATGTCCATAATGTTATACCCCTATTCCGAACGAAATGGAATAGGTTTCGAGTCCTAATTCGATCGTATGGAGAAGATAGTCTTTTTAATCCAATTATTATATTGAAATTTTCGATATTAATTTCAGCGCGTTTCTATCCTGTACGACCAAACGATAACTCCAAACGCTATAAAATTTGAAAGCCAATAATAATACACTATTATGGATCCAATTGAACTAGTTTCGTCAAATTCCGAGACTATGCCCCGGAAGGCTATTTTTACTCGTTAATTTAAACGAGTTATTTTTAAAATCGAAAAAATCGCTTTTAAATTCAATATAAAAGTTCTATTACCTTCATTCTTATTAATATAAATTTAATAAGCCTTTAAATTATTTTTATCAAGCTTAAAACTCAGGATTCAATTATTTGAGCAAATTTCAACTATTAAATTAAATAATTAAATTATCCAATAAATCGTTATATTTGAAATTCAAGTTAAAAATTAAATTTTAAATATTTAAAATTAATTAAATATTCCAATTTCAAATAACCAAAATTCCAGGTCGTTACAAATATATACGATTTTAGCCTTAAAATCGAATAAAACATTTATCAAACATACTTGTTTGAATCAAACATATCATGTAATCCAAGCATATCATCATTGATCATCATAAAGGTTTTAAACATAAAACTAGAAATCAAATGCTCTTTAAAAATGAAAATGAGATGGTTTTGATTATTATTCACTTTGCTTTGGATAAGGAACTTGAGATTTGATCTTGCTTAATTCTCCTTGCTTGATTCCTTAGCTTTTAGTTGATTTTTCTCCTCTTTTTTCCTTAGGTTATAGCCAGCTTGAGCTCTTTGGTTTATGTTTTAGAATTATGAACTTCTGAAATTAAAATGGGAATAAGGGTTTAGGGGTTAAGGGTTATGGTTGATGACTATTTCCCATAATACCCTTGCCTTATTCTCTTATTAATTAACTTATAAAACCATTTCCATAAACTCATTCTTTTAAATTTGTATTTAGTTAAGCACGGCCTCTAATAAATTTTCTCCCAATTGATATACTGGGGCAGCGTTCGTCCCAAATCTTAATCCCTTTATCACTCTAATATTTACATTATTCTATTTAATTTATCAAATTAAATCTCCAGAATAATGTTATTTAAAATTAGGGGTGATTTTTTTTATGGATTAAAATATATAGTATCATTTCAAAAAGGTTTTGAAATATAAACCATGTATTTAATTATCAAGTTCTTTAAAGAAAATGGAGTCAAAATAAAAAGGCATTTTGATACCCGCCGTTCGTAGCTCGGTTGGTTTGGGAGATGGGAGATGGGAACCAAAGGACTGTGTCCGGGCAGGTTCGAATCCCAGCGCCAAACCATCAGTGGGAGTTTCAACGTTACGCATCCGTGTGCGACGAATAAGTAAAAGCGGGGTAGACACACGGCGTGGGGTTTACTTAAGTGAGTATCAATGAATACCATGATCTTAAGGTTCCCCATGATCTCAAAAAAAAAAGGCATTTTGATAAAAGAATGTTTTGATAAATGAAAATTTTAAATTGGATTTACGTCACTCTTGGTTAGAGAAGAAATAATTTAACACAAGTTTTTGAACGGGTTAAATTTAATAAGAAGATTTTAATAAACTTTGTTTTATTAAACCGTGTCTTTTGTTTTAACATCTAAGTTGTATAAACTATTTGATGTTATTAGGCCAACTAATAAACACCTTTACCTTAGAGGTGTCTAAGGAAAAGTATACTCTATGACTGAGTTCGGATACGAGCATCCTACTCTTCTTAGCTACTTACCAGACTGGATGAGTAAAAATGTCGAAGTGGTCAACTTAGTTTTAAGACCCAGATTTATTTTGGGCCTACATTTGAATTTAAGAAAAGATAAAATATTTAACTAGATAATTGTATATACTCTCAATATATAGTAGGGTATTATACAAGTTTAAACTCAAGTATGTTTTATGAAATATTTTCATAAATAAATTTGGGAAGTAAACAAGAATTGATATAAGAAGAGTAAATAGGTTGAGTATCCTAAAGGGATAAGATTGTAAGTTGGACTTGGACCATTTTATCTGCATGACATTTCTTGATCCATGGTTCGGGCACATGATTTCTATGTGCCATACACCAGTCTGAACTATGCATTTTCACTCGATTCTTGTATGCGAGTACTTGAGATGGATTCTTAGGATAATGTGAGTGTTTTTTATCATATTTTAGGACTATATAAGGAAAACATAAGTATCAGATCAAAGGAACCAGATCAGAGTTCCACAATGAAGAAGTTAAGTGATATATACTACTTTAGATATGAGATTTATGTATCCGAGCAAGTGATCGGGTCGGATGTTGCGTACGGATGATTCATGCACATCGTACATGCTTAAGTATATTTGCCTTTAATGTTTTATGGTTTATAAAGAGTTGGGTAGACGACTCTTTGATTTGTCATATGGTAGTGTGAATAATCAATTAAGTAATAACCTATGGCTATTGAGCATGAGGTATGCTCGGTAGATTGTTTATCATTCTTGTGCAGTGAGAAGGTTGTAAACCTCAACAAACTCTAAGTTTGTTTGTTAGTCATTTAACATTTTGGGAAATGTTAAGAATTAGCGTGGCTTGTTCTAAGTTGTTTGTTTGTGATGAAATTTCGAGGTCAAAATCCTTTTAAGGGGGAAGAATGTAATAACCCTGAATTTTATCGCTTTGATTGAGAATATTTAATTAATTTTATATATTAAAATAATTGATTTTAAAAGCTTAAATAAATCATTTTTATTATTTAATAATGACAGTAAACTCATTTTGAAAGTTTATTTACAAAAATAAATAGTTCGAGGAAAAATTTAAAATATGACTGAAAATCGTTTTTTGGATTTTCGACTTTTTATCGAATGAAAGTTGTTGCAACATTGTTGCACACATATGCACACTTTTGTAATATACACTTATACATATAATAAGTGGTTTAATAATGTAAAAACAATTTGCTAAAAGCAAGTATAATTAAAAAATTTAACTAAGTGATGTGACTTTTACTTTTTGTCTAAATGAAGCAAGGAACTTTTCTTTCTTATTCTAAGTGCTAAAGTACTAATTAGTACATGGATTTGTGTGCTTATTTTTGAGATATGATTGCATGTACTTTGGCACATGGGTAGATTTATGGAAGAAGACATTTGTAAGGGTAGTTTTATAAACTGGTTAAGGGGTAAGTGTTGTAATTTGCCACTTTTCAAAATTCTATAAATACACACTCTCCTTTTCATTTTTTTTCGTTTCCACTTTTCATTTCTTTCTCTCTTTTGCTCACTTCCATTATCTCTTCTCTTCTCTCTTCTTTCTTCACTTTTCTACCTTAAAAGTCCTTTTCTTCTCAAACTTATTCCATAACCTTAAAATAACATGGCAACTACCTTCAACTTACCGAAGCTGGAAGCGTTGGAGCCAAATCCATTTTTTTACCATGGCTGCGAGCATTTAAGGAGAGTGGGGCTTTGGGCTGTGAGCTAAGGGGAAGGAGGCCATGGCCGTAAGCATGAAGAAGGAAGGGGAGGAGCTAGGAGGATTGGATGTAAACGAAGGTGGAAGTTTTGGCTTTGGAAGTGAAATTTCTCACTTTAGTTTGGGTATAAAAATATTGTAACAATTTAATGCTAGCTTATATTGTTGTATGTATGTACTTGTAACGTCCCAGATTTTCGCGCTCGAAAATCGACATCCATACTTTACATCGTACTCGAATGCCATAGATTCGACCGTTCAAATCCGAGTCGCCGGAGCTTATAACACACTTAAGTAAACAACACAGCGGAAAAGAAAAAGAATATAGATATACAACATCTGATACAATATCCAAATACAATGATGATACAATGAATATCTATATACATCAGAGATATGATACAAGAAATAGCAGCGGAAAAGAAAATAGATAACATCAGCAGCGGATAATTTCCATCTCCAAAGCACCAATCCAGATATAGCTCGAACTCCCAATAACGAGGCACAAAGATGAGCAAGTGCAGTCCGATCCAAAGACTGAACTAGCTCCAGAAAATCTACTAATCCTGACTATCTGAAAAAAACCCAACTCTAGACTGCTCGTGTAGAAAAATTTTGAGCATCCAGAGTTTAGGAAAGAAACAATAAACTCCGGATCAATCATGGGACTGGTGTGAGCAACAAAAACAGTTTATCTTTAAAAACGAACAGCAGAGAATTTTAAAGTCAATTCGCAATGCTTTTGGAAAATGAAACTACCATAAGGCCTCCCGCCACACACACAATGCAAACGCAGAATTGGAAGAGATTTCTCCTTATGATAGTCAAAGATGCTTACTACGCAAAATCAAATCATTTAGTTTGATATTATTATTAGTGCATAGTGTAGAAAACATTTTCGAAAGTAGAATATCAATCTTAGCCAACATACGACCAGTATCGTATGCCTACTATAGCTACAATCTAAATAGTGGTGACCACCGTACGTAAATGGCAGGTTCTACAACTAATACCGTACAAAGTTCGTATTTGGAAGATGGATTTCCAACAAATGGTCAGGCTAAGGAACTTCCTATTCCACGAAAGAAACGCCTCTGGCGGGACGCTCCGAGAACCAAACCGTTCTCTGCCAAACAAGGCCGGCTACCCCCTTTCCCAAGGGATATACAAAACCTCAGATATGCCACCCCTGGTCCTTTGGGACCTTTAAGCGAGGTACCTCTAATCCAACATCACACATAATAAATAAAGTGTGTCCACATGAGTAAGTATCTGGGCTCCATACCATGATACTACCCTTTTCCAGAAGGAATGGTCATACCCTAGGGAAGCTACCCCTGAAACCTTGTCGCACAATTCCTGTTTCGACCATTTCCGGGTTGTGAGGTTCGACGAAGTCTCGTCCACAAAGCTACGCTTTGTTACAAAGCCATGCTTCGGGTCAACAGATGATCAACCAATGATCACAAAGATAAATAATCAAACAAATGATCATATCACAAATGATCAAACACTGATCATCACACAGCAACACTCAGCATGCCACATTACCAAATTGGGAATATATCGTTGATAAATTTCAACTACATAACCTCTGAGCTCGTACGTCTCAGAGAAGGGTGTTAAGCTAAGAGAATAAATTCTCCGCCACCAATAGAAATGTATTTGAAAGAAATCGGCTTTATATCTCAAAGTGTAATGTCAAACATGTAACCATACAAGTCTGTTCCGGGTTCGAACAGAACCGAAGGCACTTCCAAAGAAGCCCTTGCAAATCCGGATAATTTTCTAATCACGTCCGGACTTCCCATCACAAAAAGAGTGATATAAATCTCTATACCGGAGCAACTCGGTGCAGAGACATTCGACAGGTTGTCCTTTCATTTTCAAAAATATCCGGTCTTCAACACCGGTCTTCAAATGCCATCCATATACGACGTATCACTATTCGGAATGGGTTATATGACCCAAAGGTCTTTTCCCGGCTAACCCGAATAGTGAGCGCAATATTTAAAAATATATGGATATTGGGATTTCAATTAAGTCACAACTTATTACCCAAACTTTTCTTTCAAATGGTTTAAAAAAATTACCATTTTCAAATCTTTAAACAAAAAGATTCATTTCATAAAGTTCACCCAGTTTCATAAAAATCCATTCACAGATTTCAAAACAATTTCCGTTTCAATTTGATTAACTCGTTAAATCTTTAAATCAAAGATTTAACTCATAGCTTTCAAAACAATTTCATTTCAAAGGCTTTAAACAAATCATCATTTTAAATCTGTTAAAAATAAACGGATTCAATTCATAGCTTTCAAAAAGATTCATTCATAACTTGGAAAAACAATTTTCAATTCAAACTTGAAATTCCTTTAACTAAATTGGAATTTCATTTCTTATATGAAAGCTTTTATCATTTGAAAACAAACAGTTTCATTTTAGAAAATCTGATTCATTCATACGAGTTAAAGTCTTTGGGTTAATTCCAAATTCTCAAAATTTTACTTTTAAAATGGTTTAAATTCATACAAACACATTTATATCATCTTTAATCTCTGGTTTCAAATCATAGGATTCAATTTCAAACTTGAATTCAAATTTAAATCAAATTATTTAAATTTTTAAAACTCGATTAAGTTATTCAAAATAACTTTTATCTTTGAAATTCTATTTCAAAAGCTTTTCACTTTAAACCCAAATTTCCAATTTCAAAATCAATTGAAATTAAAATTTCAATTTCAAAAACATCAAATTTAAATTATCTGTGACTTAATCGATTTCCACGTGAAATCCATATTTGTGTGTGTAAAGGTGTAGTCCAGGGGTTTAACACAGCAAAAGTGCCACATCATCAATCAGCACAGATTAAAGCACAGAAGCATAGTTGATAAGCGATATAACTATAACGCTTATCGTACAGATCATAGATATATATCACAGATAATAAATAAATAAATTACACACAGTTTAATTCATAGAATAGGATACCACAGATCAACTAGGCCAATCAATTCAAGGCAATTCATACAATACAAACATTCAGAAGCAATCCAAGCATTCAATAATAATTTATACACAGGATTAATTAATTTATTTCCAATCAAATTTATTTACTTATGAATTTATTATCCAATCCTGATGAATAAATTACAATTCATTTGATACCAATTAATTAATTAATCACCTTAATTAATTATTCTTTAATTACTCATTAACTAAATTAATTATCCCATAATTAATTATCTCCATTAATTTCACTAAGTAAATTCACTTATCCAATTATCCAATGATTTTCATAAATTAATTAACTACTAAATCAAAATATACAAAATCAATTACAATAAGTAATTAATCCTTAATTACTTCTATTAAGTAATTAACAATTTATAATTGATTATCCAAATTAATTAATCTAATTAATTATCAAAAATTTAATCACATTAATTAATTACTTAATAATCCCTAGTTAATTATCTTCATTAACTAATAACATTTCTTAATTTCTTTTAAATTTCTTTCTAATTATAAATAAATCTAATCATTAATAAATTGAATAAATTATCCATTAATTATCATACTAGTTAAATTACTTAATTACCTTAATTATCTCTAGGGTAATTCACTTCTTTGTTAATGACTTCATTAATATTAAAGCGTAAAACATTTCACTTTTGAATTTAAACTTAAATCTGGATTGAAACTCGTTAGATCTAGTTTACAATTAAAAGTTTCATTTGAATTTGTTTAAGAATTCAAATGCTGCCAGTTTTCCAAGCCTGGAACAAACCATATGCTCGAGACAAACCCTCACCGCTTCGAGTCATCCCCCTCAAAATCTCGAGTAAAGCTTCGAGTTCCCACCTTCATCAATTTCTTCGAGTCAAACAATCGTTTCCCCGTGCTCGAACCCGAGCGAACTACTTCTTCCCCAAATCTATCTCAAATACAACAGATACCAGTGATACATTCGTGCACGTGTACCATCACCATGACCATCGCCGATCAACATCGACCATCCTCCCACATCGGCGATCCTCCCCCAGTCTTATTCCGATCATCAGATCGATGATCACATCATCAAATCAAAATCGAGCGTTCGAGCTCGACACAGGTACCAGAAACAAAATCTGAAATGTCGTTGCCTCCTCACTTCCGATCATTTGAGAACCCATGCTCCCAGCCACATCATCATCAATGTCATCTCCACCCATCCCCTAAATAAAATAGCACTCGATACATTGGTGTGGTCGAACCAAGCTAAAACTCGACCCAGGTAAAACTAGGTTTAAAATTTAAATCTCCTCGCCGCCGACACCTCGTCGAACTGGAACCACTCCAACCATTTTTCCCCGACACTCCGTAGGCTCCACCATCTCCAGCCATGAACACGACCACCACGAGTTGATCGATCACTAGAAATTGGCCAAAAACCAATTTTTGAACGAAAACAAACTACTCCCAAACCACACCATTAAAAATCACCAAATTCACTTTAAAAATCAGGACTTCAAGCAAGGATTCAAGCTATATATTCGAATCAGGATTTTATTAAATTCGAAAATTTCAAAATTTGAGTATTCTCTGTAAAAATTAAATTTTTTTCTTCATGTATACGTTTTTACTTTGTGAAATTATTTTTAAAACAAATTCCTTACTTAAATACACCTTTTTGCTTTAAACATCAAAGCTCGAAAATGAGTAGAAATGGAGAGATCGAATCGTTTTCAATTGGGTTTCATCCTAACTATAAAACTGAAGAAGAAGAACCCCTCAGCTTTGTCAAATTCAAATACATTCACCCAGTGTTTAAACTAAGAAGATATCCCCACATCCATATTTAACATGAATCATATAGTGATTAAAATTAACCTAAGTTGTTTACTCACATTCATCAACATACCCAAATATCAATCACTGATATCAATATATAAACAGAATCAGAGGGGAGTTTGCTCACCTTTGTTTACCCAGAAGAAGAACAGAGAAAGAACAGAGAAGCAAAGCTTGGACTTGCATGCTTGATTTAGTTGAAATGATTACTGATTTGAATCTGCTACCTTAACTTGAATTCATATTGGTTCCAAGGTCTGAAGCTTTTTAAGTTGAACTCTGTTTTATTGCTTGATTCAGGTTGAGAGCTTTTAAATTTTAAATTCTTTCCAGGTTTTGTTTTTAAATCTTGAACTTCATTTTTTTCTCTCTGGGTTTGAGGAACGAATTGAACTTGTCTAAGTTTATAAGATATATTGATGTTTATCTTTCTTACTGAACGAGATGGAATAGGTGTATATACTGGAAGGCAGTGTTGTACAGGGTAATGTTATATATTTAAATTTCATTTTGTACAATTATATCAGAGGAATGGAGGCTGATAGGTAGTGTTGCTGATGGCTTCATTAGTTAGCTTGTACAATGTAGTTTTTTTTTTCTTATTTCCTTCGGTTGAAGATGATTTGGTGGCTAAAGAGATATTGGTATTAATTGTTTTGTACCATACCCTATTCTATTTCCATTTCGGCTGTACAAACATGTATTTTATTTTTTCTTCTTTTGAATAATGCAAGCATGGTTAAAGGTGATGTTAGGGTGTAGTAGTGTACTAAAGGTATTGCCTTTTTATTTCTTAGTACCCTACTCTATTTATTCTACTATGTTTTATTTCACGAGGCTTGTACATATATTTTTATTTGTATGTCTAGTTTGTTTTTATTTTGTGTATATAGATATAAAGCTATAAAAATTATTGTTAAGGTTTAGCAAATGGTTTACTTCGTATTTTATAACTTATAAAATTTATCTTTAAATCCTATCATTTCGTAATATAAGTAAATTCCTATATTTTAATATGATGTTAAATTTAACAAATGTTTACTTTAGATTTTACAGTTTATCTTATACATATAAAATTTTATTTCCACTTTTATTTTAAACTTAACCATCAAATATTTAATTTACTTATTACTATTTCAAACCATAGCTTCTTTCAAAACACACATATTTGTGTATATATATTTATAAGTAATTTGAAATGACAATTTCTATTCAAAAATAAGAATTCATTTGTAAAGACATTCTATTATTATTTAACTCTATATTTATTTCTAAAACCATTTATTTAAGATTTTATTTCAAATCCAATATATATATATATATACACCTATATATATATATAAATTTAAATGATTTAATATAAAATTTATTTGAATCAGGGAAACTCATTTCTATTTATAATTAATTTTACCAATTTTATTCAAAAAATCATTTAATTATCAATTTAAATTAAATTAAAAATCTAGGGTCGTTACAAACTTCCCCCCTTAAAAGAATTTCGTCCTCGAAATTCGCAGGCACGAAAACAATACAAAGATAGACAGATTCGATCTCCTATAATTCCTCAAACTTACGATATGAATTCCAAACTCAAGTCGGAATATCTCAGAATAAATACCAATTTGTCCCTCTTCGGACTTTGGTATTTACAAGAAATTACAATAGAATTTCAAATTTGGTTTCAAACGAAATCGTTTTATTGATTTAATTAAATTTTATCCTCATATTCTATTAATCAATTTACCTCAAATTAAAATTTCCAATTTCAAATTCATTAAGGTTTAAATCAAAAACTGATAAGAAACCGATGAAGATACGAAGTAAGAATTTTCTACAACGATTCGTAGAGCCATCATCACACCGAAACTTCTTCTTGTAGCTGGTACGAAGAAATGAAAAGAATTTGGAAACGAATCAAAGAATATTGATAAGGAAGTTGTTTCCACTATTGCAGGGTATTGACCATTTATAGTCGTATTCCCTTGTCCCCTATCTCGTCTTCTTCTTGCACTCATACTCACTATCAGTGGATAGTAAGAGAATTTACTGAGACATTCAGACTGATATCTTAAGGATATACTCATTCTAGAGTTTACTTCACTCTATCTCTAATGAGCTACTTAACGTGTTATACTCCTGAGCTAAAGTTCAACCTTAGCTCTGATACCAAATGTAACGTCCCAGAATTTCGCGCTCGAAAATCGACATCCATACTTTACATCGTACTCGAATGCACAGATTCGACCGTTCAAATCCGAGTCGCCGGAGCTTATAACACACTTAAGTAAACAACACAGCGGAAAAGAAAAAGAATATAGATATACAACATCTGATACAATATCCAAATACAATGATGATACAATGAATATCTATATACATCAGAGATATGATACAAGAAATAGCAGCGGAAAAGAAAATAGATAACATCAACAACGGATAATCTCCATCTCCAAAGCACCAATCCAGATATAGCTCGAACTCCCAATAACGAGGCACAAAGATGAGCAAGTGCAGTCCGATCCAAAGACTGAACTAGCTCCAGAAAATCTACTAATCCTGACTATCTGAAAAAAACCCAACTCTAGACTGCTCGTGTAGAAAATTTTTGAGCATCCAGAGTTTAGGAAAGAAACAATAAACTCCGGATCAGTCATGGGACTGGTGTGAGCAACAAAAACAGTTTATCTTTAAAAATGAACAGTAGAGAATTTTAAAGTCAATTCGCAATGCTTTTGGAAAATGAAACTACCATAAGGCCTCCCGCCACACACACAATGCAAACGCAGAATTGGAAGAGATTTCTCCTTATGATAGTCAAAGATGCTTACTACGAAAAATCAAATCATTTAGTTTGATGATATTATTAGTGCATAGTGTAGAAAACATTTTCGAAAGTAGAATATCAATCTTAGCCAACATATGGCCAGTATCGTATGCCTACTATAGCTACCATCTAAACAGTGGTGACCACCGTACGTAAATGGCAGGTTCTACAACTAATACCGTACAAAGTTCGTATTTGGAAGATGGATTTCCAACAAATGGTCAGGCTAAGGAACTTCCTATTCCACGAAAGAAACGCCTCTGGCGGGACGCTCCGAGAACCAAACCGTTCTCTTCCAAACAAGGCCGGCTACCCCCTTTCCCAAGGGATATACAAAACCTCAGATATGCCACCCCCGGTCCTTTGGGACCTTTAAGCGAGGTACCTCTAATCCAACATCACACATAATAAATAAAGTGTGTCCACATGAGTAAGTATCTGGGCTCCATACCATGATACTACCCTTTTCCAGAAGGAATGGTCATACCCTAGGGAATCTACCCCTGAAACCTTGCCGCACAATTCCTGTTTCGACCATTTCCAGGTTGTGAGGTTCGACGAAGTCTCGTCCACAAAGCTACGCTTTGTTATAAAGCCATGCTTCGGGTCAACAGATGATCAACCAATGATCACAAAGATAAATGATCAAACAAATGATCATATCACAAATGATCAAACACTGATCATCACACAGCAACACTCAGCATGCCACATTACCAAATTGGGAATATATCGCTGATAAATTTCAACTACATAACCTCTGAGCTCGTACGTCTCAGAGAAGGGTGTTAAGCTAAGAGAATAAATTCTCTGCCACAAACAGAAATGTATTTGAAAGAAATCGGCTTTATATCTCAAAGTGTAATGTCAGACATGTAACCATACAAGTCGGTTTCGGGTTCGAACAGAATCGAAGGCACTTCCAAAGAAGCCCTTGCAAATCCGGATAATTTTCTAATCACGTCCGGACTTCCCATCACAAAAAGAGTGATATAAATCTCTATACCGGAGCAACTCGGTGTAGAGACATTCGACAGGTTGTCCTTTCATTTTCGAAAATATCCGGTCTTCAACATCGGTCTTCAAATGCCATCCATATACGACGTATCACTATTCGGAATGGGTTATATGACCCAAAGGTTTTTTCCCGGCTAACCCGAATAGTGAGCGCAATATTTAAAAATATATGGATATTGGGATTTCAATTAAGTCACAACTTATTACCCAAACTTTTCTTTCAAATGGTTTAAACAAATTACCATTTTCAAATCTTTAAACAAAAAGATTCATTTCACAAAGTTCACACAGTTTCACAAAAATCCATTCACATATTTCAAAACAATTTCCGTTTCAATTTGATTAACTCGTTAAATCTTTAAATCAAAGATTTAACTCATAGCTTTCAAAACAATTTCATTTCAAAGGCTTTAAACAAATCATCATTTTAAATCTGTTAAAAATAAACGGATTCAATTCATAGCTTTCAAAAAGATTCATTCATAACTTGGAAAAACAATTTTCAATTCAAACTTGAAATTCCTTTAACTAAATTGGAATTTCATTTCTTATATGAAAGCTTTTATCATTTGAAAACAAACAGTTTCATTTTAGAAAATCTGATTCATTCATACGAGTTAAAGTCTTTGGGTTAATTCCAAATTCTCAAAATTTTACTTTTAAAATGGTTTAAATTCATACAAACACATTTATATCATCTTTAATCTCTGGTTTCAAATCATAGGATTCAATTTCAAACTTGAATTCAAATTTAAATCAAATTATTTAAATTTTTAAAACTCGATTAAGTTATTCAAAATAACTTTTATCTTTGAAATTCTATTTCAAAAGCTTTTCACTTTAAACCCAAATTTCCAATTTCAAAATCAATTGAAATTAAAATTTCAATTTCAAAAACATCAAATTTAAATTATCTGTGACTTAATCGATTTCCACGTGAAATCCATATTTGTGTGTGTAAAGGTGTAGTCCAGGGGTTTAACACAGCAAAAGTGCCACATCATCAATCAGCACAGATTAAAGCACAGAAGTATAGTTGATAAGCGATATAACTATAACGCTTATCGTACAGATCATAGATATATATCACAGATAATAAATAAATAAATTACACACAGTTTAATTCATAGAATAGGATACCACAGATCAACTAGGCCAATCAATTCAAGGCAATTCATACAATACAAACATTCAGAAGCAATCCAAGCATTCAATAATAATTTATACACAGGATTAATTAATTTATTTCCAATCAAATTTATTTACTTATGAATTTATTATCCAATCCTGATGAATAAATTACAATTCATTTGATACCAATTAATTAATTAATCACCTTAATTAATTATTCTTTAATTACTCATTAACTAAATTAATTATCCCATAATTAATTATCTCCATTAATTTCACTAAGTAAATTCACTTATCCAATTATCAAATGATTTTCATAAATTAATTAACTACTAAATCAAAATATACAAAATCAATTACAATAAGTAATTAATCCTTAATTACTTCTATTAAGTAATTAACAATTTATAATTGATTATCCAAATTAATTAATCTAATTAATTATCAAAAATTTAATCACATTAATTAATTACTTAATAATCCCTAGTTAATTATCTTCATTAACTAATAACATTTCTTAATTTCTTTTAAATTTCTTTCTAATTATAAATAAATCTAATCATTAATAAATTGAATAAATTATCCATTAATTATCATACTAGTTAAATTACTTAATTACCTTAATTATCTCTAGGGTAATTCACTTCTTTGTTAATGACTTCATTAATATTAAAGCGTAAAACATTTCACTTTTGAATTTAAACTTAAATCTGGATTGAAACTCGTTAGATCTAGTTTACAATTAAAAGTTTCATTTGAATTTGTTTAAGAATCCAAATGCTGCCAGTTTTCCAAGCCTGGAACAAACCATATGCTCGAGACAAACCCTCACCGCTTCGAGTCATCTCCCTCAAAATCTCGAGTAAAGCTTCGAGTTCCCACCTTCATCAATTTCTTCGAGTCAAACACTCGTTTCCCCGTGCTCGAACCCGAGCGAACTACTTCTTCCCCAAATCTATCTCAAATACAACAGATACCAGTGATACATTCGTGCACGTGTACCATCACCATGACCATCGCCGATCAACATCGACCATTCTCCCACATCGGCGATCCTCCCCCAGTCCTATTCCGATCATCAGATCGATGATCACATCATCAAATCAAAATCGAGCGTTCGAGCTCGACACAGGTACCAGAAACAAAATCTGAAATGTCGTTGCCTCCTCACTTCCGATCATCTGAGAACCCATGCTCCCAGCCACATCATCGTCAATGTCATCTCTACCCATCCCCTAAATAAAATAGCACTCGATACATTGGTGTGGTCGAACCAAGCTAAAACTCGACCCAGGTAAAACTAGGCTTAAAATTTAAATCTCCTCGCCGCCGACACCTCGTCGAACTGGAACCACTCCAACCATTTTTCCCCGACACTCCGTAGGCTCCACCATCTCCAGCCATGAACACGACCACCACGAGTTGATCGATCATCAGAAATTGGCCAAAAACCAATTTTTGAACGAAAACAAACTACTCCCAAACCACACCATTAAAAATCACCAAATTCACTTTAAAAATCAGGACTTCAAGTAAGGATTCAAGCTATATATTCGAATCAGGATTTTATTAAATTCGAAAATTTCAAAATTTGAGTATTCTCTGTAAAAATTAAATTTTTTTCTTCATGTATACGTTTTTACTTTGTGAAATTATTTTTAGAACAAAGTCCTTACTTAAATACACCTTTTTGCTTTAAACATCAAAGCTCGAAAATGAGTAGAAATGGAGAGATCGAATCGTTTTCAATTGGGTTTCATCCTAACTATAAAACTGAAGAAGAAGAACCCCTCAGCTCTGTCAAATTCAAATACATTCACCCAGTGTTTAAACTAAGAAGATATCCCCACATCCATATTTAACATGAATCATATAGTGATTAAAATTAACCTAAGTTGTTTACTCACATTCATCAACATACCCAAATATCAATCACTGATATCAATATATAAACAGAATCAGAGGGGAGTTTGCTCACCTTTGTTTACCCAGAAGAAGAACAGAGAAAGAACAGAGAAGTAAAGCTTGGACTTGCATGCTTGATTTAGTTGAAATGATTACTGATTTGAATCTGCTACCTTAACTTGAATTCATATTGGTTCCAAGGTCTGAAGCTTTTTAAGTTGAACTCTGTTTTATTGCTTGATTCAGGTTGAGAGCTTTTAAATTTTAAATTCTTTCCAGGTTTTGTTTTTAAATCTTGAACTTCATTTTTTTTTCTCTCTGGGTTTGAGGAACGAATTGAACTTGTCTAAGTTTATAAGATATATTGATGTTTATCTTTCTTACTGAACGAGATGGAATAGGTGTATATACTGGAAGGCAGTGTTGTACAGGGTAATGTTATATATTTAAATTTCATTTTGTACAAGTATATCAGAGGAATGGAGGCTGATAGGTAGTGTTGCTGATGGCTTCATTAATTAGCTTGTACAATGCAGTTTTTTTTCTTATTTCCTTCGGCTGAAGATGATTTGGTGGCTAAAGAGATATTGGTATTAATTGTTTTGTACCATACCCTATTCTATTTCCATTTCGGCTGTACAAACATGTATTTTATTTTTTCTTCTTTTGTACAATGCAAGCATGGTTAAAGGTGATGTTAGGGTGTAGTAGTGTACTAAAGGTATTGCCTTTTTATTTCTTAGTACCCTACTCTATTTATTCTACTATGTTTTATTTCACGAGGCTTGTACATATATTTTTATTTGTATGTCTAGTTTGTTTTTATTTTGTGTATATAGATATAAAGCTATAAAAATTATTGTTAAGGTTTAGCAAATGGTTTACTTCGTATTTTATAACTTATAAAATTTATCTTTAAATCCTATCATTTCGTAATATAAGTAAATTCCTATATTTTAATATGATGTTAAATTTAACAAATGTTTACTTTAGATTTTACAGTTTATCTTATACATATAAAATTTTATTTCCACTTTTATTTTAAACTTAACCATCAAATATTTAATTTACTTATTACTATTTCAAACCATAGCTTCTTTCAAAACACACATATTTGTGTATATATATTTATAAGTAATTTGAAATGACAATTTCTATTCAAAAATAAGAATTCATTTGTAAAGACATTCTATTATTATTTAACTCTATATTTATTTCTAAAACCATTTATTTAAGATTTTATTTCAAATCCAATATATATATACACACATATATATATATATAAATAAATTTAAATGATTTAATATAAAATTTATTTGAATCGGGGAAACTCATTTCTATTTATAATTAATTTTACCAATTTTATTCAAAAATTCATTTAATTATCAATTTAAATTAAATTAAAAATCTAGGGTCGTTACAGTACTTGTGATGTGCATATATTGTTGTTTGTTATTCTGCTTGAAAGTGGATAGCATAAATAATCATTGTGTTGTAGGGGACAAAAGCAAGGAAATGGAAGTCGAAGTGTTTCGTAGCGAATAGGTCGCTACAGGAACACTTCGAATGATTTACGGAGGGATCCAACGGGACCCCTAGCAAATGTTGATTCTACTTTACATTATTACTTGTTATATATGATGTAATGAAGTGGATGTAATTACTAGTCAACTTGCTTTGATAATTTATTTTTATGCGACATTGAAAACTTATGCTTTCTTTTTAATGGTTTACTTTTGTTTCTAAAGTGTTTTGAAATGGTTTATGAACTTGACTTTTGTTTTCAAACCATTTTGCAAAGATATAAAGTGGTTTAAATATAGAAAGAAATAGAGTGTAAAAAGTTATCTGATTTACAAAACAAAGTTTTTAAAGTTAGGATCTATATAGTGATAGTCGCTATGGATGCAGTTTGGAAATATATGTTTTTAGTAAAGTAAAAGAGTTATCTACTTTAGATATTTTGTAAATTCTTTTCGAATGTGTTTTATAAAAATAGTATAACTATGAAAATGGAGATTGAAGATTTTAATATATTTTTAAGAATTTATTTGAGTTATTTAAACAAGAGGTTTAAATTTTATAAAGGAAGCCACTTTTTTCAAAAGTCAAGTTTTGTGTAAACGCGACCATCTTTAAAGGGATGTTTTTTAAAACAAGTTTCAAACTAGGTTTAAGAGTTTTAAAAATAATTTTAAAAGAGGAAGGAAGCATGGATTTCAACACTATTGATGTAATAAATGTTTTTGAGAAAAGAAAAGAGATCATGGACTATAACATTTTTGTTATAGTAAATGGTTTTGGAAATTGGAAAGGAAGTTTAGTTTATAACACTTTGTTATTATTAAATAAGTTGTTTGCTTTATAAAAAGGAAAAATGTTGCCTTTTTAAATCAAACTTTAGTTTAATAAGTGATTTTGGAAACTGTTTTTAATAATAAATATATCGGAACTCTCAGATCCTATTTTAATTTCTAAACTTCGAGGTATGGAAACTTGTTTCTATTTTGAAAGTTATAAGTGAATGTCAAGTCAAGGTTTGAGAGGTAATAATATCCTAACTTGAACGGCTTCATTTCTAACTGATAAAAGTATTAGTTTGAAATCGAAGACCAGAAATTAGTTTACGGAGTTGGTTTTTCGATTGTTTTAAAAAAGACTTTATTTTATGCAAGGGATTTCTTTGTCAGTGCCATTAAGTGACATAAAACAAATAAGATAAGTAGTGCTAAAATGTTGACACGTCTGTGGAAAGTAAGTCATCTTATGTTTAGCACTAAAACCAAACGAGTAGACTTTCCTCTATCCGTAAGATCTAGAATCAGAGTGCTTTAACTAAGGCAAGGCCAGGCGCAATCAGTGCCCTGACTTACCTGGCTTTGATTCTGGACGAGGGATAGAGAAGTCGAAATGTCGAAAGTGTGATAAGTATAAGAGAGTTAATTTCTATAAATAGGTCATGATTAATTATGTATATGGAAGGTACTTCATCTTATACTTGACACTAAATTTTGAGGTATGAAAGCCCGTTTCGATCTGTGAGAGTTTAAGGATGTACGTCGAGGCAAGGGTAGTTCTCTAACCTGTTGTAACAACCCGCATATCTATCGATTCTATATTTAAATATTTTATTTAAATATTTTATCGTTAGTCGGATGTTAGTCCGAAAAGCTACTTTTTGCATACGGTCAAATTAGGACTCGAGACCACTCCCATTGAGTTCAAAATGACGTTTGCGATCTTTTTGAGTGTAAACTTCGATATGTTTGGAGATAGTGAAATTTTCGACACTTTTTCCCGCCTTTGACTTTGGTTTGGACTGCACCCCTTTAGTTCAGCCCAACCCTCTTTCTCATTGGTTCAAACACTTCAAGCTTTGTCAAAAAATGGTGGTGGGAAAGAGAAATTAAAACTCCCAACTCAAATTCTATTGCAAATCCGAGATTCAACATCAAATTCAAGTAGAAGATTGTGGATTCAAGCTTTGGATTGCTTCTCCTTGCTTTCAATCTTCATCTTCATCAATTTCGTGGAAAAGGTGAGATTTTTGATCTCACATCTTGCCTATATCTATCTTGGACTGTTGGGAATGATCCCCTATTGCATTTGCATCAACATTTGCATTTGGTTTGGATTGGATTGGCGAAAAACTTCAATTTTCAGCGTTTTGGTGATTTTTCTGGCCTTAAGTCGGTTCTGGCCATCCCTAGGTCGTCCACGAGTTAACTCCTTAGGTCGTCCAGGCTGCTAGCTCGCGTGTTGAAAAGTCTCCAACTTCTTAGGTCGTCGCCGACCTATAATTCTCAGGCAATGTTAAGTCGTTCGCGAGTTAAACCTTAAGTCTTAGGTCGTTGCCGACCTATAATCCCCAGGCAATGTTAAGTCGTTCACGAGTTAAGGCTTAGGTCGCTTGCGTGCTTAGGTCGTTCTGGCTTAGGTCGCAGGGAAATAAGTCGTAGGTCGAAACAGCTTTAAGGCTTAGGTCGTTGCCGACCTAAAATTCCTAGGCAAACCACTAAGTCGCTCGATTTTTGTTAAGTATTAGGTCGTTCGCGAGTTAACTCCTTGAGTCGTTCAAAGCTTAAGTCGTTAGGTCGCGCGCCTTGCTATCTCGTTAGGTCGCATGCCCAGTTAAGTCGTTAGGTCGCGTGCCTAGTCAAGTCGTTAGGTCGCGTGCCTAGTCAAGTCGTTAGGTCGTAAGACCTTAGGTCGTGCACCTTTAAGTCGAAACATTTTAGGTCGCTTCCCCTGGACTGTTAGGTCGAAGGCCTTTTTCCATTAGGTCGCAAGACCTTAGGTCGCACCTTCTTAGGTCGCGAACCCAGTTAGGTCGCGCACTCTCTTAGGTCGCGAACACTTAGGTCGCGCCTCACTGTTAGGTCGCGCACTTCGTTAGGTCGCTCGCATTTAGGTCGCAGACCTTAGGTCGCTCGCGAGTTAGTACTTAGGTCATTTGACCTGTTCTTCAGCTAGGTCGCACGGCAGTCTTTCCCTTAGGTCGTATGACCTACTTCTCCTTAGGTCGCTGGACCAGCTTGCCTTCGCTAAGTCGTACCGTGACGGGGCGCTGCCCCGCACCCCGCCGTGGGCGCTGCCCCCTGGACCCCCGCGACCTGACCGGGCAGGTCGAACCCCGTATTACTCTGCGTAGGCAATCTCTTCTGAAAAACGTTTATCAGAATTTCTACTTTGATGGTTTTGGGATTGACTTCTTTGGACTTTACTCACGTCTTCGAACGTGAATTGATTTGTTCTACCATCGTTTTATGACTTGTCACTTTAAAGATATATGAAGGTTTCAATACTTATAGTAAATATCAAAACTCTTTCATCAAAGCGATTTCAACACTATTTTAAGTATCAAAAGTTCGTTTTCTCAAACCGATTTTCAATCTACTAGTATATACAAGCCTTTACTTCACTCGAATGAGAAATCGACTTAAACGACTTAGTAAAACGAGTGGTATGAAACGCTTGCGTTCACTTCGTCGGTTAGCTCTTGGACTTGTTCGATTGAACCCTTTTTGTGACAATTTCCTAGTGAAGATTTACAGCTTGTTCGTAAATATTTAAGTTAAGCAAGTGGTTATGGGACATGAAGCTAAACTCATATATTTACTAGCTTGGTGTGATTGACACTTATGATCATGACGATCATTTTTGTGATTTAGACTAGCGATTGAGCGATGTCTCTTTGTCTACGTGGGAGACTATACCCCGATTATGTGATGTTTCGCCATCACATTTCCTACGGTCTTCGGGCCATTCCTGTGTGAAAATTTAATGGATAGCTTCCATGAGATATCATCTCGTCATGTGTTTACGCGTAGGTGAGTTTTCATGCTCCCATTCATGTGTTAGGCCTCCCCCCCTTTATGTGTTTTCTGGATTTCTGATGATGATTTCTGGAATTTTGTGCTTCACCAATTTTCATGATTTTCATTGATATGATATCAGTTTTTGTGCATTGGTGAATTCATGTGTTATTGACTTGTTATGAATACAAGTTTAGAGTATGATACCCTATTTTATCTTTGAGAAGATTCTTGTAATATTGATTAATCTTTTGTTGATTATCATTTACATACTTATAGTAGTATGTCGCTATGGTTATTACATGTTCATGTCATGCCTTTTACTGTATACCATATCATCTGATATTTATAGTTAGACTGATCCGTTTATTATTTTCTTATAAATAATACTCGGGTCAGACCGAGATGTTACAGGTGCTTCTGCTTGACTTCTCTTCAGGATTATTCTGACTTTTGGCTAACTACCTAGATTAGTAGTTTTTGGATATACACCTTTGAGATATAGACTCTATGTTGTGTACTTATTCTTTTGTATAGCACGTGATGCTATTCTTTTGTATTATCGTGGATCTTTCCGACCACTACTCTGATGTACACTTTCATGTGATATATATATTTATTCATATCTTCTTCCGCCTTTGTGATATGGATGTCTGTGACTGATTTATGTTATGCATACTTCTATATTTGTTTCCGAAGATTATATATAGCCACCGTGTGATAGCTTTGTGTTTGTATCGGTATGTCGGATTTCCTCCTTAAAAGATATGCATTCTATACTATCTGACATATCGGTTCTCGCACAAAGAAATTTCATGGATGGTCGCTCCTCAACAGCCTTATTCTCCGTACTAATTGACAGCACTACCTCGTAGTGTTCTTGGTTAGCGTGGGTATAGAGGTGGGGCGTCACACCTGTCTAACTTCATTGTTAATCGAGGGATAGTACAGGATTGAAATCAAAAAGTGGTGATAAGTATATGTTGTTCGATTTTCCGTATGTAAACTATATACTTACACCGGATAGTGGTTTGTCCACTATCGATAACTTGACCTATTTTGACTTAAGAAGTATATAAAAGCTTCACGATTTCATACAGTTTGAGATTCCCTTGGGAGAACTCATTCCCACAAAACGTCTCTTGCTTTAAGGGCAGATATCCGAGACCTCATCGGGACTCTTATATCGACCACTTGCTTTTAAAAGAATCGAGATTGAGCCGACCGAAAATTATCAATTGTTGGTTCGGAGAGACCGGGATCGGATAAACATGAGTTATTCGAAAACCACTTCGAATCGGCATAAACGTTCGGATTGGAGACATCTTGAAGATGATGGAAATCGAAGACAGAGTTCTTTAAAATGCAATGACTACCTACTACTAATCCCGAGGGTGATTTCAAAAAGAACGTAGTAGAAGTAGTGCCTTCGGTTTGTTTATATCATGAACAACTTGTATGGATTAATCGTGGCCTCATAAGCCTCACAACCCGGTGGCTAAAATCAGAGGAGATGCGAAAAGGCTACATGGGTCGCACCCATTAAGGTATTGTCATCACCTTTCTAGATCACTATTTATGGATTTAGTATCTGCATATGAGCTCACGAGGAAAAGGTTGTAAGGCAATCGAGATGATGACACATTCAGTACTATCCAGGAAGGGGTAGGCCAGTCCTGTACTGGTAGGGGGTCCATGTGTTGGCCCTTGGTACATTTTATCTAGAGATGTACCGTGGTAGGTGGTACCCCGGTGCCTTGTCATTATATGGAATCCATCTTCCAATACGTGCCTTACGGTTTTAGTTGTAGAACATAATACTATTGAATGTAATTATGGGTAACCATTCCAGATATGTTATATATTTATTTTAAACCCTAGACATTATTATAATATCACTGGATTTTCGTATAAAGTGGTTTGGTTATCGTAAAGTAAAAAACCACCGTATTTATGTACGGCGTGGTCTAACGAGATGTCTTTATTTTTGAAAGGTTTTATAATATAAAAGAAATACAAATGATTTGAGTTTCCCACGCTGGTTTACTAGACTGATCCGGACGTTATTTTCTTATAATGCTCGGGTCAGATCCGAGTACCTTTTCAGATTTAGTTATGGATACTTTGGAGCTTCAAGGGACTAGCTGGATGCTTCCAAGACCTATTTACGTATTTTATTTTCCGCTGCATCTCTTGTTTTGTATCAATCAACATTTGTAAGGACATGCTGTTATAAATGTCTAAGCTGATGATATGTTATACTTTGATTGTTGTATGAATATTAAAGTTTTATACTGTAAAGATCATTTTGATATTATATATTATTCGTCACGATGTGCGATTCTATTTTGTCTTTTTTTTCTTTCACCCCAACAGTCTGTCTTTTCGGCAATCAGATGCTCGACACATGAATAGTGGATGTATCAGTGTCGACTTTTGGGGGTCGAAAAGACGGGTCATTACATTAACAGTGCTTTATGATTCTTGTTTAATATTTGACACTTAATGTTATATCATTTCAAATTTTATTATATGTTTTGCTTTTTACTTTTACCCGAAAATCTTATGTCTCAATGTTTCGAGGCTTATACCCCGCCTCACGGACCCGAAAACGGCTCACGTATGCTTTTGCCTTGTAAAACAATGGTAATTAACACCATCTAGTTATACATACAACATGCTCAAAACCATGAAAAATGAAATAAGGAAAATCCTTTATTCCATCTAAATTAATGACTCCAATTATGAATTTCTTTTGTTTGATTTAGAAAGTTGTAATGTGTTTTACAAATACCATTATACCAGTACTTTGTAACCTTCCATTTAGAAGAACATGCTATCTTTTGATAAAACTTCATTACAAACTACAATCTTGAAAGATAAATAAACATGATTTAATAAAACGGAAAAGGAAGGGGCAAAAGGAAAAAAGAACGACTGGTGTGTAACAATAGCGAATGGCTCGCCTTTTATTCCTCTCCCTTCGTTTCTTTTCACTTCATTTCTTTCTCTCTTTTGAAAACCCAAAATTATAATTATTTATTAAATTTAAAACAATAATACTAGAAAAGATCGCCTCTTTCTTCACTCTCGCTCTCTCTCTCTGTCTCTCTTTTGATCGTATTTATGATTTGATGCTGGCTGTCGGATTATGGAGCCACCTTCCACTCTCTCTCCTGCCGCCATTGATCAAGGTTCACTTACTTTCCCTCTTTTTATTTAATTGGTAATTTTGTTATCAAATGTTGTGGTAAGTTGTTATTTAACTGCGTCTTTTTTGAGCGTGGACTAATTTGAGGGGAAAATATTAGACATCCATGTGCAATTGTCGTGATTCTGTATCTGGTTGCTTGTTCTGTAAGCTAAAGATTGCAATTTGGCTGTAATTTGCAAGGCTGCGTTACTTACATTCCTCTTGATCGATTGTTATGTGAGCTTGAGCAACTTTAACTACTTTGAGCAATGCTAATTAATGATTTTGATTTTCTCTTTATGTGTAGTTTGTTTTTAAGAAACTAGCACTATTTCGCTAGGTCATATGCAGTGTTTCCAAATTTTTTACTCACTCAGTAAGTTGAAAAATAACAATCAAATCCATATTATTTAGACTACATTACACTAATCGCTAATTATAAAATGTAAATAATAAGTTATCATGTGAGCTTTAACGTCAGTTACTACTTTATTCAGCAGCAACTAATGCTGCTGCTTGTACTTTCTTTTCTGTGCAATCTATTTTTATCTGCTTAGTGATGAACATTCTGTGTTTGATTTTGCATCAGAAACACTTTGGCAAATGAGCTTGAGAGGGAATGAAATGATGGAAGGTGGGCCATACCCTGAACGTCTGGGCGAACCCGATTGTGCATACTATATGCGAACTGGACTTTGTCGATTTGGGATGGCATGTCGCTTTAATCATCCGCTCAATAGATCACTGGTAACCTAACTTCCATATAATTTAATATAACATCTTTAGTACATTAGACCTCATATTAATTATCGTGTGGAGTTTTCCAATATCAACTATACTAGTATATTAAATGAATCAAACAGTTAAATAACAGTGCAAATAAATCATCTCCAAGGCTACAACTTTGTTTCCATTGTTTGATTAACAAATAATTAATATACAAAGAGACGTTTTTCTTCTTTTCGTCCTTATGAATAAATCCTAAATCAATGGGTTCAAAATGTGCAACACATCTTATGTGATTTTATTCCAAATTATATCAACAAACCAAATGTACTTGTCTTAAAGTTGACCATATATATTTGTCTTTTCCCTTAATTAATCCTAACGGTTAGATTATCCAACCCACATGTCTGTTACCTTTAAAATTAATGATACCTTCAATGGATTTGCAACTGGTATGAATACACATAACGTATTTCCGTGTGTACTTTGTGTTTGCACTCTAGTTGTTCATTTCGGTGTATATTTAATTTTTAGCAGCACCCCCCCTTATCCAACTAAATGCCTATGTAAGTCTTAGAATTAAATCACTTCTTTCTCAAAATAACGAAAACAATGATATAAAACAAAGTTTGCCTAGTGTACTTATTGTTGTGATAAGTTACCCAACCTTTAGTCATCAACAAACACCGCATCGATACTCATTGTATACGAAATCTTTTTTAAGGTCCGAGTGTGTGGATATGTTATTAAAACCTTGGGTCCCTATAAACTTATTATCCTCAGATTGTCAACATATGAATGCCCCAACCATTTCACCAAAATTTTAATAGCTGTATTGAGATTTTAGCTAGTTAAATTCATAGTTTTTTTAGTAGTGCTCAGTTCGAGCGTCTTAAAAACTGAATTGCCCCTTATTTTAGGATGAGCGCTCCATTTATACAATACATAGTTTTATTTTTTGGAATTAAAATATACAGCAAGAATTAGACTTGGGTGGACACTGATACCATATTATTTGTCTTCAACCATCTCACCTAGACTCTGAAGCTCTCAATAAATTAAATTTGGGGTTTGGCAAAACATTGATGAAACCACATATTTACTTGTAGAAAAGCCTACATGGGAATTATTAGCCCAATCAAAGATGGCATATACACTGTTGTCTCTTCCAACTGGTATTTGTAATTTGTCTAATAAGTGGTTGAGTGTTTGTTCAAAATTTCGGAAACATCTCATTATTAAATGAAGTTTCTGTCCACCAATTCTCATACTCTGAGTTTAGTATGGGTTTATCGATTTCTGATCACAATGTTGGGGCGACCATCTTGTCATTTCCTCTTTATCACAAGATTATTAGTCCTGTGTGATTTCTGTAGTACATTCTAGCACATCCATTGCTTTATTGCAATTTGCATTAGATGTATTTTTTTAATAGTCTATTGGATATTCATCACATGTTTATACATCATTTTTGACACCTTACCTTTTATGTGATGTTACGGCTGACCAGTATCAGATTTGTTCCTTCGCCCAAATAAAACCAGTCCATACTGTTTTAAAACCTGGAGTGTAAAAAATAGTTTTTGACATAATGAAAATGCGATAAAAATTTCGAAGACAAACATACTATTTGAGAATTTAACTCCATAATCAGTCCCACACAAAGAAATATTGAAATAGCACATGGACAGTTACTCATTTCAACTTCACTAAGTCATATGGCAAATGAAAATTTTATATTTTTATCTATAACCTACCTTTTGTTATAATATTAATAATCGTGTCAGCTTCTTACCTGGCAACTCATTCGCAATTCCAAGTCTATAATGCAAATATAAACATAAATCTTGGATTCTAGTGTATTGCCTCCATAATAAACATGATTGCCGTTTGCATGTCATTGATGCTCCTCCATCAGTTTGTGATAAAATACACCACAAATAAAGAAATTGACTCCAGATTGAAGGCTGAATAGCTATTATCAATGTCAGCCATAGGATTGAATAATTTTGATCAAGGAAATTCCTCGTATTATTATTTTACTCTCAGTTATTCACATGGTTATGAAAGTAACGCACGCACACGTTACAAAAGAGCTTGGTTTCACTGTATGACAAACCAGTTTATTTCTTGCAGTCATGGTTTAAAGTTCGACATGTTAAACCAAAAATTGGTTCAACACCCGAAATGTTGTACAAAGTAATATTTTTTGAAACGGTCCCAATAATACCCATGGACTTTAATATAGTTATGAAGTTGTTCAAAAGTTCGAGTCATATGACCAAGGGTAAAATAGGCGAGTTGCATACTTGTGCAATAGTCCATTACTTGTTCATTAATGGACAAAATTGGCAATTCACATATATCACAATCCTTTGTTCATATGTCAACGGGCATAATAGTCATTATGTATGGTAAACTTTAGTTTAGGCAATGGCTTAAGTGGCCTTGTTCAAATCATTAATATGCAAGTCCAAATTCAAGTCCAAGTCCAAAAATAAGTCATATGCACGCCCATCATTCAATAGTAGTCAAAGATACACATTCGAGGGAATCATGCTATGCAAAGTTTATTGTCCAAGTCTTTATATGCAAAAGTTACAAGGATTATAATCGGCTCTAAATATTCCTAATTTGATTTAGGGTTTACACCTTATGATTTGAAAAGTTGAGAGAAAAATGATTCGCCACCTTCTAAGTAGCGGGAGGGAGGGGATTTATTTATAGAGGTAGTTGTAGGTGGGATGGCTGCACGTGTCCACCAAGCTATATACTCGCTATCCTCTTTGTATTGTTAATACTCGACACTCTCTTTGTATTGTTAGTTCTTGACACTCTCTTTGTATTGTTAATTCTCGACATCCCACATTAAGGTATTTACTCGATAACCTTCATTATGGTATATACTCGATAATCTGTATGATTGTAGATGCTCGATATCCTTTATGTCCCTTGTGGTTCGGCATCCCTTGCTGCTTGTGGAAGCTCGAAATCCTCTGCTAATGCCGAGTCCCATCGTTCTTGTTGAAGCTCGACATCTTTTGTTGCTTTACAACAGCTAATGTTGTAAAGGCTCGATAAGAGTTGGTGCATCTAAGACTTGATTTTCATAGGGACTCGATACACCCCCTTGTAACCAGATGCTCGACATCTTTTAGTATTGGAGCACCCCTCCTTTATTTTATACTCTTCAACACTTTGTGTCTTAGTGATTCGACATCTCCATCGCCCTTCATAAATTGACACCTTCTGTTGTTGTTAGGCCTTCGATACTTCTTTTCATTGTTGACGTTCGACATCATATGTCTCTTGTTGAATGCCTAATAACTCTTGCTGTTGTACAAACTCGTTATCCCTTAAGGATTCGATACTTCTTTTCAGCTTGATGACTACCTGAAGTTCGACATTTTCTTCGTTGTTAGATGTTCGACATCTTTTGTAATAACTTGAGGTTCGCTATCCTCCTTTGCTTTATATGCTCGAGAACCCTTACGATTTTTGAGGCTCGACACCACCTCCCCGAGTTATAGAGATTCAACAACCTTTCTAACTTTAAACTCGACAATGCTTGTGATTCAATATCTCTAGTTATTTACTAATTCCTTTAAGCTACTTAGCTCCTGAATAGGAGCTCGAGAACTATCTTCATAATAGATACTCGATACCCCTGCTTTTTTGGAATGCTCCCATATCCTTCCATGCTTCTTTTTTTCTTAATGACTTCTCAAGTACATTTGACAGTTGAAAAATATGTAGATAACATTTGTCCCCTCCTTGTATAAACGAGACTTTTTACACTTTAGTGTAAAACCAAATCCAAATAAGAAGACTAGAAATCCACTCGATGAGAAGATCGAGAAATCCATCTGTATAAGGAGACCATAAATCTATCTGGTAAGAGGACCAGAAATTTAACCGATAAGAAGTCCAGAAATTCATAAGAAAATTAAAAATCCATTGGATAAGAAGACCAAAAATTCATATGGCCAGAAAACCAGAAATTCATCTATGAGAAGACCAGGAATCTATCTAGTAAGAGAAATAGAAATCCATCTATAAGAAGACCAGAAGTTCATCTAGCAAGAGAATTAGAAATCCATCTATAAGAACAGAAATTCATCTGACAAGAAAATAAGAAATCCATCTATAAGAAGACCAGAAATCCATCTTGCCAAGAGAATTAGAAATCTATCCTAGGTTCTTTCCTTTGAGGGTTGCTTTACCCTGCCTTGGTGTAAGGTTGATTGTGTTTGGTTGTTCTTCCTCTAGAAGATTGCTTTGACCTATCTTTAAGACGGTGTCAGACTTGTCTTATTGATTCCTTTTGCCCCTTCTTACATTTTAAGTAGTGATTCAGACTTTAATCTCTTTCGCCCTTTATTACCTTTTAGGTAGTAATGCTTTAATCTCTTTTGCCCCTTATTACCTTTTAGGTAATGATTTAGGCTAGGCTGGTCGGTGCGTTTGGATAGCCATCTTAGGCAGAACCAAAGTTTTACCCTTCCTCTCTCTAGAAGGCACTCAAGTCAGGCCTTATAGGTGGAACCGAAGGCTGATCGGTGCTTTGGCCAGAACATCTTAGACGGGACCAAAGGCTTACTCCGGTCTCCCTCTAGGAAAGGCTTCGGCCAGGCCATGTTGGTCAGATCGAAGGCTTACTCTGACCTCCTTTTAGGAGGTGCTTTGACCAGGCCCTTATAGCGGGATCAAAGGCTTTTCCTTTATTTTATGAGTTCCTTTTTTTATTTGATTATCGACTTCGTAGATATACAACAATTAAACCATTATTTCTAAACAAATTGAGGTCGGCTAGAGATGAAATCCAAAACTAAATGACAAGGTCAATTTAAAAGTAACAACAACAATAATAATTGAAAAAATCCATGATAATAATAATAATAAAATAAAGTAAAATAATAATAATAATAAATAAGTAAAATAAAAATAAAAATAAAATAAAAAAATAAAAATATACAAAGAAATTAAAAAAAACCGTGATAATAATAATAATAATACTTGCTTCAATTTCTTTATTCATCAATTGTAGGAAAATACGATCTCAAATGTTCGACATTTCAAGTTCTTGCTATTACATTGTCATCAGGTCGGCATAATTGATAAGTCCCCTGTGGGATTACCTTATGAATAACGAGGGGTCCTTCGCAGTTTGGTTTGAGCGGTTCATCTGTCGGATTTTTGGTATTTGCACTTTTCGGAGTATCAAATCTCCTTTTTGAAAATGATCTTTCCTTAATTTTGGTTATAGTATATTGATATCCTTTGTTGATATTCGACCGTTTGTATGGCCGCTTCATCCCTTAATTCATTGATCAAATCTAGGATTCTTTTCTCAGCATTTGCTTAAGATTGAAGGCATATGCAATCCTCCGATGGGATGGTATTTCAACTTCATTTGGTAGCATTGTTTCATATCCGTATGTCAAAAAAAATGGAGTATTGCCTGTTGCAGTCTTAATAGAAGTTCGATATACTCAAAGCATGAGTGGTAGTTCTTATACCCAATTTCATTTTGCTTTATCCAGTCGTTTCTTGATGATAGTCTTAATGGTTTTGTTGGCGGCTCCATTAGCCTTGGGATGAGCTACAGATGAAAAACTTTTGATTATTTCATTCTTGTTGCAAAATCTGGTGAATTCCTCACTTTTAAACCGAGTTTCATTGTCAGATGTTATCTTATGCGGTATTTCAAACCGATGATTATGTTCTTAATCACAAACTTTAGTACTTTTCCGATGTTATATTTGGTAATGTTTCTGCCTCTACTCATTTGGTAAAGTAATCGATAACTACCGCAAACTTTGCTCCGCCCCTAGATATAGGCAACGATCCAATTAAGTTAATTCCCCACGCATTAAAGGGCCATGGACTTGAGATTGTTGAAAATCTCTGATATTTCTCACACCTTTTTACATAATTCGCTGCATCGTTATTCATATGAGGTTGATAAAAACCTTGCCTCATGACAGTTGGCCAATTTTGTGCCATTAGAATGATCTCCACAGAATTCTTCCTGAGTTTCTCTCAACAATTTTGTGCCACTTTCTGAACTAACACATCTCAAGTAAGGGAGCGAATATCCTTTTTATGAAGTGTTCCATCCATTATAATAAAAGTTGGGGTTTGGTGTCTTATTCTTCTAGCTTCTCTTTTATCTTTTGTTAGTTTTTCTTCTACCAAATATTTAACAATGGGCGTCCCCCAATTGTTCTCATACCGACTATTCATTTTCGTATGGATGGTTCTTTCCTGGATTCCATCGTTTCCACTTCCTAGTTCATTTTCTTTTTCCACATTTGTAAGAGCTTGGGATCTAGTCACTACATAGCCTCATTTTTCGATTCGGGGACTTTTTCCTCAATAATGGATTATGGTGGAAGCCTACTGGCATATTCGAGTTTTTGGTGCTTCTCGTGAGCTAGCTAACTTGACTAAAGAATCGGTTTTGAGAATTTCTTCTTTTAGGCACTTGATGTATCGAAAAATCTTCAAAACATGCTAACATTTTTAGTACCTTTTTGACCTAAAGGATCAATTTTGCATCCTTAGTTTGATATGTCTGATTCAACTGGTTAACCATTAATTGCGAATCGCTGAATCCTTGGGATCTTTAACTGAAGGGTTAAGGTAAGTTCTGCTTCCATTGGTTTATACTTAGCCGCATTATTGGTAGCAGGAAAGTCTAACTTCATTGCATAGTGCAATCGGTGTCCATCAAGAGTAATGATTACGTATCCTGTACCAGTTTCTTGCTCGTTTGAGGCTCCATCAACAAAAATTTGCCATTTAGGCTTCAAATCTTTTTCTCTTTTCGATTGTTTTTTAATAAAGCCTGTGCATTCATCAACGAAATCGGCTAAAGCCTGCTCCATGGTTGCCACTCGGGGTTGGAATTCAATCTCATATTGGCTCAGCTCTATTCCGCATTTTACTAGCCTTCCCGATGATTCGGGCTTATTGAAAACTTGCTTAAGCGGAAAATTAGTTAAGACCTTAAGTGGGTGCGCTTGAAAGTGGGCTCTTAATTTTTGAGCGGTGAAAATTTGAATTTCTCTATAACCGGATATCCAATCTCTGCCTTTTAAGCCTTTTACTAGTATAGTATATCAGAAGTTGAATTTATTTTCTTCTTTTACTAGAACTGAACTTATTGCATGTTCGAAGACTGCCACGTAGAGGTACAAATTCTCTCCTTCTATAGAATAGATAAGATTGGAGCTTTCTCAAGATGATCTTTTATTTCTTTAAAGGCTTTTAGGCAATCTTCTCCCTATTCAAAATTCTTCTTTTTCCTTATCACATCAAAGAAAGGGATGCAATTATCAGCGACTTTAGAGATAAATCTGTTCAAGGCTGCCACTCTTTCATTTAGGCGCATCACATCTTTACTTGTCTTTGGCTCTATCATGTCCTTAATTGCTTGGATTTGGCCAGGATTGGCCTCAGTCCCTCGAGCACTGACAATATATCCTAGAAATTTCCCATATTGTATTCCAAAAGAACATTTTTGTGGATTGAGCTTCATTTGGTACTTTCTTAACACTCCAACCATCTTCTAAAGATGTTTTAAATGATTAATTTCCTACCGGGACTTGACTAACATATCGTCTACATATACTTTCATGTACCATTCGATTTCTTCTCTACACATTCTGTTTACTAGCCTTTGATATGTAGTCTCTGCATTCTTTAGTCAAGAATGCATTACTTTGTAGCAATAAGTCCCCCAATCTGTTATGAAACTTGTGTTTTCTTCATCCGGTTTGAACATGAGGATTTAATTATGTCCTGAGTATCGCATCCATAAATGATAATGGTTTATGTCCACTTGTGGCATCAACCAATTGATCTTTTCTAGACAAATGATAGTAATATTTAGGACATGTTTTATTTAGGTCGGTATAATCAATGCACGTTCTTTATTTTCGTTGGACATTTAACCAACACAAGATTAGCTAACCACTTGGGGTATAGCATTTCTCTAATGAACCCATTTTCCAGTAGTCTTTTAACTTCTTCTTTTAAAGCATTAGTTCAAATTTTATCAAACTGCTTTTTTTCCGATAAGGAGTAATATTTAGGTCTATGTTTAGAGCGTGACTCATGACTGTTGGGTTTATTCCGACTATATCTGAGTGGGTTCAGGCAAACACATCTTTGCTAGATTGAAGAAACCGGATAAGCTCTCCTCTGAGCTTGTCGCCTAGCTCTTTTTCAATCTTTACTGTTTTTGTTGGGTCAAGTGAATCTAAACTTACCTCTTCTAGATCTTAAGCAGATTTTATTCTTTCTTTCTCACATCTGCATCTAATTCGGTAACGATTCTTTACCTTTTATCTTACTATTTATCTGGTTTGCTTCTTTTCGTTTTCTTTTCCTGTCAGAGAAGTTAAATCTTTTCAGCACATTCTTGGGTTTTTCAACCACTCGTCTTTTTATTTGCTTCGGATAGCAGGCTTGGAAGACTACTATCCGAAGGCTTCTCAGTTTCAGCTTTGCTTAATTTACTTTTCTCCGAATTATAATAGAAAGTACCGTCTCTTTTGGATTGTTCAAGTGTAGTGAAGTACAATTTTTAGGAGCTAAATTGCTCCCCTCTTATGGTTCCCCAACCATTCCTAGTCAAGAGTTTCACCATTAGATATTTCGGTGAGACGAACGCATCCACTTCATCTAGAGCTGGCCTCCCAAAGAAAGCATTATAATAGGAGGGTTGATCCATTATTACGAACAAAGTTTCAAAAGTTCCGAAGTATGGTGGAATTTCCATTTGCACCAAGAGTTTTGTCATCCCATCGGAGTAGACCCTTTATTATTGAACCCTAAAGGTAGGCTCACAGTTTAGTTCCAACTTCTCCTCCAGAATATTTATTTGATCAAAGCATGCTTGAAAATGACGTCTACTGTACTTACGGTGTCTACCAAGACCTTTGTTACCATAGAGAGACCAATTTGAGCAGTTATCATCAGTGGATCGTTATGCGGGTGACGGACCCCCCTTAGCTCTTGTTGAGTTAGTGTTAAGTTGGGCATTTGAAGTTGAGATTTACGACTCTTAAACGGTGGCTTTTCCTGAATAGAGAAGACTCAATCCCTTTCTTCCCTTGTATATTTGCTCTTAGCCCCTTTGCTACCTGGGCAAGATAGGAACCTCTGTGAATGACATTTATGCAGTTAATTGGAGGAATAAAGTCCCGTTGAGAATCATTCTCCACAATTTGCAGTATTATTTGGAGGCCTTTAATTATTTTCTTTGGGAT
Source organism: Allium fistulosum (assembly GCA_030737815.1). Lineage (NCBI taxonomy): Eukaryota > Viridiplantae > Streptophyta > Magnoliopsida > Asparagales > Amaryllidaceae > Allium > Allium fistulosum. The sequence goes on along the minus strand of CM060901.1, from coordinate 532,744,194 downwards.
GTAAAGACTTTTGAGTTTCCTTTACGAACTCTTTGAGAGATCCTGATCTGATCATGTTCTGAATTATATATGCCAGGACACGACATTTGTCAGTCTTGTGCCCATTTGCTTTGTGATAGACACAATAGTCTCCTCCCCTCTTAGGCTCAGGGTTGTTCCTTACTTTATAAGAGGTGGGGAAATTCCCACTATCTTTGGCCATAGCAAAAATATAGAAGATGAGTTTGTTTAGATCAACATAATTGGATTTGTGAATATCTTCCATCCTCCTCTTCTACTTTAATCCCATCTTGACTTTTTGTTGGGATGATCAAAACCGAATTTTCCTCCTTTCTTGGCCGAGACTTTTTCTTAGCATAATACATTTCATCAATGTGTGAACTTATCAGTCTGGAAACGGAAACCTTGCAGATTTCCACATCCATGGACGTAGAGTTCCTTCCAGAAGGGAGTCTGCTCAATTAACTCTGAGCGCACTGCCATCAATTTTTCACTATCGGTCATGGTTTCCGTTTTTAGTGTCTCTGTGTTGAATCTCCTCAGATATTCGCCAAGCAACTCTCCTGGTTTTTATTTGACATTAGCCATAACACTAGAATCTATGGTATGATCTTTGCACGTGCAGAATTATGCTGAAAATTCATGAGAATTGTATCCAATAGTAAATAGTCTTCTCTCTGTAGTGCCTGTACCACTTGACAGCTGCTGCTAGAAAAGTTGTAGGGAAAAGCCTACAACGTACTGCTCCAGAAGCATTATGCAAATCCATTTGGCTCTCAAAAACCAAAAGATGATCATCGGGATCAATGGTTCCGTTATTCTTCAGTGAAGGGATTTTAATGTGCAACAGAATTCTAACAGACATTATCTTCTCTGTGAATGGAGCTTCGTGGAAATTGTTATTAACCTCCGGATCCTATTTCCTTTAAGATCAAGCATGTCTTTCACAATTTTTTGAGCCACGCCCCTTAAGTAGTTTCATCATCACGGTAATCCCCTCTATAAGGTTTGTATTCTTTGTGTGAGATTGAGCTACTTGATCGTTTGGTAGACCTTTCTGCTAGCTTTTCTTGGTTTTCCTTTCGACGATCCACCTTAGCCTTATTATCTGCTTGCGATTTTGGAGAATATACGGCCGGTCCCTCCTCTTGGGTTTCTTTTTTTCTTTGTGGGCCCATGGTGCATTTGCCCTTATCTTTGCTTGGTATTGAGGTATTTGAATTTTTTCTTGGAGATTCAACTTCTTCTTTTTCAGCAAGCTTTGTTGTTTTAGAGGACTTTTAAAAGAGAACTTTCTTCAGAAGCTCTTGCATCGCCGTAAGTCGTTGTGTTAAATCTTAAATTTTATCTTCGCTACTCGTTGGTTTTGCTGGTACCGAAGGTTGTCGATGTTATGCAATTTTCAGACTGAAGTTTGGAGTGACATCATCTTCCAAAGTTGCTCGTTGTACTATTTCTTCATTCAGAGCATTGACTTTCTTAGCTCTCACCATTTTTCTGAAACAAAATTTTAGACAATTAGCTTCAAAGTAATGAAATAATGGGACGGAGATTCGAGCCATTTTTCTAACGTCCAAAATGTTAAACCAAAAATTGGTTCAACACTCGGAGATGTTATACAAAGTAATATTATTCGAAATGGTCACAATAATAATATGGACTTTAATATAGTTACGAAGTTGTTCAGAAGTTCGAGTCATATGTTCAAGGGTAAAATAGACGAGTCGTATAATTGTGCAATGGTCCATTACTTGTTCATTAATGGACAAAATATGCAATTTACATATATCACAATCCTTTGTTCATATGTCAATGGGCATAATAGTCATTATGCATGGTAAATTTAATTTAGACAAGGGCTCAAGTGGCCTTGTTCAAATCATTAATATGCAAGTCCAAATTCAAGTCCAAGTCCAAAAAATAGTCATATACACGTCCATCATTCAATAATAGTCAAAGATACACATTCGAGGGAATTATGCTCTACAAAGTTTATCGTTCAAGTTCTTATATGCAAAAGTTACAAGAATTATAATTGACTCTAAAAATATCTAATTTGATTTAGGTTTGCAACTTAAGATTTGAAAAGTTGAGAGAAAAATGATTTGTTACCTTCTAAGCGGTCCGGAAGGGGAGTCTATTTATAGAGGTAGTGGCAAACGGGATGGCTGCTATGTGTCCACCCAACTAGATGCTCGCTGTCCTCTTCGTATTGTTAATTCTTGACATCCCACATCAAGGTAACTCAATATCATTTATGTCCTCTGTGGTTCGGCATCCCTTGCTGCTTGTGGAAGCTCGAATTTTTTTGCTAATGCCGTGGCCCATCGTTTTTGTTGAAGCTCGATACCTTTTGTTGCTTTACAACAATTAATGTTGTAAAGGCTATCTAGGACTTGATTTCTATAGAGATTTGATACACCCCCTTTGTAACCAGATGTTCGACATTTTTCAGTATTGCGGTACCCCTCCTTTATTTTATATTCTTCAGCACTTTGTGTTTGTAGTGGTTTGACATCTCCATTACCCTTCATAAATTTGATGCCTTTTATTGTTAGTCCTTCGATGCTTCTTTTCATTGTTGGTGTTCGACATCATCTATCTCTTGTTGAATGCCCAACAGACTCGTTATCCCTTAAGGACTCGATTCTTCTTCTCAGCTTGATGCTTACTTGAAGTTTGACATTTTCTTTGTTGTTAGATGTTCGACATCTTTTGTAATGGCCTGAGGTTCACTATCCTCCTTTGCTTTATATGCTCGACAACCCTTACAGTTGTTGAGGCTCGACACCATCTCTTTTAGTTATAGAGATTCAACAACCTTTCTATCTTTAAACTTGACAACCCTTGTGATTCGACATCTCTAGTCATTTACTAATTCTCAAGCCACTTAGCTTCTGAATAGGAGCTCGGGAACTATCTTCATATTAGAGTGATACCCCCGCTTTTTTGGAATGCACCCATATCCTCTCATGCTTCTTTTTCTCTTGATGACTTCTCGAGTACATTTGACAGTTGGAAAATATGTGGATAACACGACCTATCTGTATTTTTCTCTTTCAATGTATCTACTATTAGACTAATAATGTATCCATATTGTACTACGGTCTTGTATTCATGCTCCACAGTTCACCATAATTAACAATTAGACTAGCTCAGATTCACAACAAAATAGGGATCTCTGAGGCCACGCTTACAGTTTCATTTAAGGGACCAGCTTACAATTCAGGTGTTGGTATCACCGTATAATTAGTGCTTAACAGAAACCAGTATATCCATTTGGATCTCAATTATATAATCCTAGCTTCCCAAGAATCAGTTAAGTCATTCATGAAGAATTTTTGTTCCAGTATTTTTGTGGTCTGCATATTGAAATTCTGTATAAATGTTCTGATAAAAGGTCCGCTCCATTGGCAATATCAACTTCTTTTACTCAAATTTTATTGATTACTTATATGTATGGAGTTGAACATATTGCATTTGACACAAGTTCTTGTATCAGGTCTCTTTTAGTCGTATAAAGTGTTGATGTTCCTTATTAGATTTTGTAACGATGTTTGTACTGATGTAGGTTGTTGCTACTGCCAGGATGCAAGGAGGCTATCCTGAAAGACCAGGGCAACCTGAATGCCAGGTATCCATGCACTTATTTCCCCCTCAATCTACATTGTGTTTATCTTATATAAAAGCATATTTGTCTGCATTGTCCCTTGCCAAGCAGTAGCCTGGGTATGAATTAGAACAGATTCTGCCCTGTATTCTTCTACCAAATAGAAAACTAATTTTAATTAACAAGTAAATTTATGATGTTGATCGATTGATATAAAATCTCAGATTTGCTTAATTATAGTTTAGTATGCGATAAGCAGGATTAACATCATTGTTTTAAAACACGAAAGCGTACATGAGGCGTTTTCAGGTTTGTGAGGCGAGACGTACCTTGAAATGTTGAAGCGTAAGCTTTTCATGTAAAAATAAAATGCAAAACATATAATGAAATTTGAAATTAATCTATGCAAAAAATGAAGATCAAATCATTGAGGTCAAGTCTGACTCTGAACAGCTATACACCTTTTATTTTAAAAAAAGATTAAAAATAACCATATGATTCTAGTCTCGATCCCGCAAAATTTATATGGAGATTCCACAAAATTCCAGTTTCGATTCTTTCTACCAATTTAAATCGATCCATAAAATTTATTTGAAGATTCAATGAAGAAATTTTCTATAAATAGCAATAAAAAATCCATTACATAGTTCTTGGTCGTTGTTTGAGAAAAAATCTTACTTAATCATGTCGATATTGATTTTGAAATTAAAAGGTTAAAAAAAACTAACTTGCAACTATGGGTAAGTCGCATGCCTCAACAGTTTGAGGAATGCGAGGTGTACGCTTTGTATACTTTGTCTAAAGTCGTTGAAGCGCAAACTTTAGAGAAAAAAGGTCTTTTTGGCGAAAGCCTCAAAGTGTTTTATCTCTCATTTTCTGGAGCGCCGCGCTCTTCAAGGCATGTTCTTTTAAAACAATGATTAACATATAATATATGATACCTAAAAAAGTTCTCTGAGAATCTTTTACCTTTTTTTAATGTATAATATTCTCTTCGTAGCAAAATCTACTTTACCTAGACAGTAGATTTGATTGAGATGAAGATAAGCCATTTAACTGTCTGATACTCTGACTCTCCAGATAGTTCTGGAATATCATCAAGCTAAGGGACATATTCATATATTCTCAAACTTGTCTCCTATCTTAGAACCAAACAACTTCTGCACTAGAATTTTACCTGCGCATTCCTTTCTCTTTTTTTTTTTGTTTTTTGCTTTTTGTTTTTTGTTTTTTTTGTGACTTGACATGTTAGTGATTTTTCTACATAAAATAAACTTAAGACTACCCTTCATGCATGGTATTTGCATGCATGCACTCTCAATTGGATTTGCTTTGGAAGTACTTGTTTGCTTGTCATTTTCTTTTTCCTACTCGTCTTGATTTAGATCGCCTATGATTCTTGCTTCTAACTTTTACTTTTAACCTTTACTTAGTACTACTTGAAGACTGGCACCTGCAAATTCGGTGCTACATGTAAATTTCATCACCCTGCAGAAAAGGCAGGAATTGAAGGAATGGTTCAATTAAATATTTTGGGCTATCCTCTGCGTCCGGTGCGCATTACCATTTACAAATCAGTCAATTTTATTTATGGCTTATATAAAACATATTTTCCAGTTACTTTCAATTTTCTTTTGTGTACTGTAGAACGAACAAGAGTGTGCATACTATTTAAGGACCGGACAATGTAAGTTTGGACGCACATGTAAATTCAACCATCCACCACTATCAAATGCAATCCCTTTACGCGGTTCTCTTTATACTTCTGTACATTCTCCTACACTGTCTGGTCAACAATCTTACCCAGGAGGTTTGACTAATTGGCCAATGTCAAGGGCTTCTTATGTTCCAAGTCCTCGCTGGCAAGGTTCATCAGGTTATGCACAGCTCATAGTTCCTCAAGGATTGGTTCCAGTTCCTGTTTGGAATACATTTACAGTACGATCTGCTTCTTCCTTTCATATAACATTATTTTCTAACATGTAGAAACACTTATGTTTCATTTATGCTAGTGACTTAGTGCCTAACTGATTGTCAAAGCTATTTACATCATCAACCATCTTCTTCATATTGTAGTCATTTCATCCTCTCATAAGAATGTATGCTAAGGTCCTCATCACCATCATTCTCTACGCCAGTTCACAGGCCTCGAATTATTGCAGAGATTGTTTCCAAAGCTTAAACAATTAAATCAAGCGTCCACATAATCTTAATCCAATGATGCATGAACAAAGCTTACAATATACTTGCATATTTAAAGCAAATTGTGCCGTATATGAGTTTTCTTTTGATATCGTCCATAAAGTGAGACGTCCAACTAATTAACGTAGATTGGACATCAAGCATTGACACAACAAAGAATGTATAAAAACGTATCTTGCATAAAAAAGTTGCTATCTTGATAAAGTAATGTTTAATGTCTCGAGCAGGGGCAGGCATCAACAGCTGAGAACGAACAAACAACAGGGAATAATAGTCAATACTATGCTTCAGGTGAAAGTGATACAAATAGTGGAGCTCAAGGAACACAATCTTCTTACCAAGGTCAATATGCAGTGCAGCAAGAAAGTGTATTTCCCGACAGACCTGATCAGCCTGAATGCCAGTTTTATATGAAGACTGGAGATTGCAAATTTGGTGCAGTATGCAGATTTCATCACCCTAAAGAGAGATTTATTCCTGCTCCAAACTGTGTCTTGAGCCCTTTGGGTCTTCCTCTACGCCCTGTAAGTAATAATGTGATGCGTGTATTTGTTTTGCATTGTGTTACTCATTCTTTTGGTCCATTGTTGCAGTGGTTATATATAATATTTTCATTGTCTAATGTTATGCAACTCTTATTGCTAGAAATATCGACTGTATGGAACATGTTTTAGCGATGTGGGATACTAGCTAAGCAACCACCATGATAAATTTTTATATTTTTTGTAATCCAGAGGCAATAACTCAAAAATATTTGTTCAGAAGACAATTCATCTGGTTTTATAAAGCAAAAACACATCTAATATTTTACCAAAAATAATAGTCTTGAGTCAGATTCCTTTTTGTACACTTACATGCATGCATATGCATATAAAGACATTCATATACATACATACATTCATGTGTATATGTATAGGTATGTCATATGTGATCTTGAGATAGAGAGTCCAAGGAGCTAGTAGTAGTTTGACAGGTGTGTTAACTTTGATACTTAAATTAATGAAAATTATATATCCTACATACTTTTATGAACAATCATGTCGGTTATCTATACATTATGTGTCTTTCATACCCTCGCATAAGGCTGGTCAATTGGTTTGTCTATAACAAACTCAATTTTCAGTTTGTATTTGCATTCTATTGTTTGCTAAATAATATTTCTCTTTGTGGGAAATCACCCATGTCATTTGCATGGACACTGTTGATTCTGTGATTTTGAATCTGAACTGCGCTTGTGCTTCCAACAACATCCTGTTTATTAACCCGAAGTTTTTTGTTCTCTCTTAACCCAACCACTATATTTTATATAGTTCAAAATTATTTGGATGTACATCATCATATCAGCCTAATCACCTTGATATTATATTATAGCCAGACACTTAGTATCCTATTTGCTTTGTATTTGACAGGGGGAACCCTTGTGCATATTTTACTCAAGATATGGCATATGCAAATTTGGGCCAAATTGCAAATTTGATCATCCAATGGCAACTCCAATGGGCCTTTTGGCCTACAATCTTTCATCATCCACATCACCCGAAGTACGCCGCTTATTAGCCTCCACTACTACGCCTCCAGCATTGACATCTTCAGAAAACCCGCTTGATACTGGCCCCACATCCAGATGACTCTCTATATATATATACATATTTCCAAATAAAATATATAAAAACTGAAGGTGCAAATGTTAGCTAAACCATTGGACAAGCTTCTTCCTCATTTCGGTAAAAAACTTGAGTTCCAGCCTCTGGAGATGTACAGCTGTTCATCCTGAGATGCTATTTATCAACTCGATGAGCATCCCCTCTATATATATCATCTTTGTTCTATATTGTATATGCATGCTCCTCATCACATTCTGTATCAATGTGTTGTTTATTGTAATGTAGATCGACAACGTATAATCCTCGAATATCTCCTGTATCTTCTTATTCTTCCCTTGAAACTTCTTTCCTGCATTATATATGTTGTGTCTGTCTGTCTACTTGTAATTGTATTATTGAGAACATTGAACTTGAAAAGTGTAAACATTGTTGCTTCTCTGTTGATGTCCGTTTAACATATATGTATGTATGTACACAGATATATATGAGGGGTGCTGCATGAAATCCCTGTTTGGGGTACCTCAATTGCATCTCAATTTTAGCCGCTCAATTGCATCTCAATTTTAGCCGCAAGTTTCTATTTAAATAATTGGATGAGTGAAGAGATAGTTAGTGGAAAGAGAGAGAAATAGAAACATAGATATTAGGAGGTTGTAGGGGTGTTGTACTGTTTGGAGTGCAGTCAAATACTCTTCTATATGTATGTGTGTGTATGTGTGTACACACATATATACATACATATATATAGACCCATATCCGTACATATATATATACATACATATATATAGACATACATACATACATATACATATATGTATGTATGGATATGTGTCTATATATATGTATGTATATATATATGTACGGATATGTGTATATATATGTATGCATATATAGCATGCATGTGCATCTTTTTCCGTGTATGGTAAAAAAAAAAGAATGGATTATTGACATGATAACATCTACTGATTTGGGAAAAGAACAAAATGAAGATCATTGTGGGGCTGTAAGGGAGATTCTTGTGCAGTAAGCTTGAAAAGAAAATAAAGAGGGGCGCAACTAAAATATTCTTAGCCAATAATTGCTCTCAAGATGATTGGTGGAATGACTCAAGTCTCAGGCCCCCCTTAAAGCTGCAGATTTCATGCATCAATTCACAAGCAAAGTTCTTGTTTGATGATCGTCAAATGCAAACTGTAGGGGCACAAAAATCTCTGTACGAGTATCAATATGGTTGCGAGCACTTCGTAATGTGTCAGACGGATCTAAATGTGAGGTTTTAAGAGTATTTATCTGGAGCAGAAATAATAACTTTCTGGGTTTTCTTGAAAATACGATTTCTTAATATACTAGTTTTGTTGTATATGAAACTAACGTTACATATGGGTAGTGCTAAGAACATTGTGGAAAAGTGGAATTATAATTGTAAAACGCTTAATTGCTGAATAACCTTTTTAATTCATATTTGCAAATTTGATTTTATTAGATTTGCAAATAGGGTAATTTATTTTAAAGGACAAACTTATAAAGTTTTTTGGTTTTTAGGTCAACACATATGAAAATTAACCATAATGACACATTCTTCACGTACAGGCCAAAATCGCTTTACACCACCGCACCCCCAACGCCACCACATCCCCCATGTCGCTTTACATCTGCGTTCTGCCACTGCTGATAGCTGCTGTCTTCTGTAGCTGCCACCTCCTTGTCCGTCGCCTCCTCAGAACCAAACCCTAAAAAATAAAATCACGTCCCTATTTTCCATCTGCCGTATCATTTACATCTTTTAGTACATCACAACATACTTGTTCATCTCTTCTTTCTCACCAATCATCAATTATTGCAAAAATACCGACGGATAAAAAATGATACTGTATAGTACCATTATATGAGCAAATGATGCGAAAATAAATATAACAAGTACAAAATGCTACCGAGTCGTATCATTTAACAAAAAATATAACATACGGTAAGGTCAACTTTTATACGATAAAATTTAAATATAATTGTTGTACTTTCTTTTTGATTCAGTAAATATAAAACTAATACTACACCGTAGTATTATAAAATCTAATTTATGAAAAACAACAAAATAAATCCCCAAAAATTTAAAATAAAAATGGTAGCATTTTTACAAAGCTATGCAGTAGCATTATAAATTATGAAAATACTATTACAAACTTTCAAATAATAAAATAAAAATGATATCCCCTTTACAGTAAATCATAAAATGATATTAGAAAGTGGAATTTGAAAATATTAATTCAAAAATGATACAACAACTCATTAAAACTATTACAAATCAAGAAAAATGTTAATATACCTCATAAACTGATACTATAATTCATAATGCTATTATAAAATAATGTTGTGAGATACAATATATCATCTAAAAAGAAGCTATAATTGTTTATAAACCGCTACTATAATAAAAAAAAACTACAATAATTCAGAAACTGATATTACAATTCATAAAATGCTACTATAAAATAAATTATGAGCAAAAATATAAATAACTATATTTATTTGAAAATAAAAAATGACACTATATAATATCAAGAATACGCATATCTAAAAAGATGCTACAAAATAATGCTGTGAGATACAATACGTACATCATCTAAAAAGTAGCTACTAGTGTTTGTAAACTACCACTACAATTTTAAAAGCTATTACAATTCAGAAACTGATACCGCAATTCATAAAATACCACTATAAAATAACATTATGAACGAAAACAGAAATAACTATATTTACTTTTTTTAAATGATGCTACACGATATCATTAATTCACACATCTAAAAAAATAATGTCGTGAGATACAATATATACATCATCTAAAAAGAATGTACAATTGTTTATAAACTACTATAATTTTAAAGAAGCTACTACAATTCAAAAATCGATACAATTCATATCATGCTACTATAAATTAGCAAGAGGAACATAAATATAAATAACTGTATTTATTACAAAAAAATGATATTATATGGTATCATTAATACGTACATCTAAAAAGATGTTATAATTGTTTATAAACTGCTACTACAGTTATGAAAATGTACTACAATTTAGGAACTGCTATCACAATTCATAAAATGCTACTATGAAATAGTATTAAGACCATAAATAAACATAATTATATTTATTAAAAAAATAGAAAATAGGTACTATGCAGTATCAGTACTGCACATTATCTTCTTCTTTCTCAATTTGCAGCTGCTTTACAAACATCACTCCTTCACAAACATTGCTGCCACCGGAGCCATCCCTTCTTCATCTTTACTCGCTGCCACCACATCGCCAAAACACTTCAGCTGCGCGCTTTCTCCAAAACTCTAGTTGACCAGCATCATGTCCACATATCATGCCGACACCGCCATCAAGGTCTATACACCACCGTCGAGATCTACCGCACCCCTTCTCCACCATCCATACTACACAATGTGAAAAAACACAACCCTAATTTAGCATGTCCTACTGCCTAAAATTTTTGGCCTTCTACTCTATTTCAATTCAAGTTTTGTCTTTTACGTCAAAAATGAAGTGCATGTCATAACGCCTAAACAATTGTTATAATTTTGTCTTCCTTACTATTTTCATGTTTTAATATGTTCTACAACTTTATTTATGGTAACACTTGAAGATGTTGACTATGCTTGCGTAGAATGAATGCATCATGATTTAAACAATATTAGAGCAACGATGCATTATTACTTTGTCAAGGGCAACTAACTCAAGTAATAAGTGGTATGCTGCTTTAAATTGAGGTTCTAGAGGTTATGTAACAACCTGGTATTTGGGGGTAATAAGAGTTGATAATAATAATTTGATTGGCTAAGTGGATTTTATAAATTAAATAAGAACAATTTTGGAATTTAATAAGGAAAATTGAAAATTTATAATAAAGTAATCGGTGATGAAATTAAATGGTTTGAGAATAATTGTCTGTTTAAAAGATTGTGAAATAAATTAATTTGGAAATAAATTAATAATTGGGCTTAAAATTTGAATATTGGATATTTTAATTAAAATAAATTAAAATATGAAAATAAATTCTAGAAGATTTATAATGCGGGGAAAATAATTAAGTATTGTAAATATAAATTTTATTTCGAATTTTACTGTAATTTATATTAAATAGAAACAAATAGATATAAAAAGAAATAAAATTTTATATATATATATATATATATTCCAACTTAAGCTCAAGCCCATAATTCCTAGGCTTAAGTCCAAATTTTGGTATCTTGATAATTCTTCTATCGAGGGTTTTCTATTTTGAGATTTTTCTCTTCGTTCACCGGTTATTAGTTCACCCATACTTCCCCTAATCAATCTATCATCTTCCTGAAACTTCTCCCTCATAATTTTCCTCTTTTAAATTGTATAATAAATCAAATTAATTACTATACATCACCAAATTTGATTATATGCATCTCAACACTCATCGCACCCTTAGCGAGAAGGAATTCAAGTTTGAACGTCGCATAGATGTGATAGTAGAGAAAGCAGGGAGGAAGAAGAAGGGAGAGCATTAGGTGAGTTTCTTACTCATGAATCTATGTCCAAATCATTTAATTTGATGTATGTATATGGATTGATATTGGGTTGTTATATACACCTTGTGCATTGAATGGGAGAAGAGAACGACGTGAAGGAGGAGGAGATTGCCTAAATAGATGAGATTCAGGCACAGATACGCGACAGCAGAAGCAAGGATCGGTCGACCGGCTAGGTTTAACCAGTTGGCTGCTAGCGGTCGACCAGTGGCAGTGATCTGTCAATGCAATACACACACACATATATTTTTGGAAATGGGTAAGAGCTTTATTTAGGCAATTCCAGCCCAGATCGTTTGGCCCAAGGCAACATACATACAAAAGACACTTAACTGACAGAACTACATTATACTTCGCACTTTCCAGAATTACACCGAAAATCCTTTTCCTTCCTCATTCGAACTAACGAAATTCATGGCGGCTGGAATGAGTAGCTCGTACTTGGGATTTCTATCGATGGACAATGCAGATCCACTCCTTCAGTTTGAGTTTCACCTCGTCCCGACTTGGTAAGTGTCCAGTTTTTGATTCTTCTTTGAACCAGATGCATGTCGCCTTCCGCTAGTTTACTGACCTTTAAATGGTTTCTTTGCTTGTTTTGAAACACACGGCGGTTCCTCTCTTTCCATACGCTCCATATAGCTACAGTGATGGCAATATCACTCAATTTGGCTTCCAGATCTTTGCAGTGGCCTCTCTGAATCAGGTAATTGACTTATTCTTCTAAGAGAATTGATTGAGGTGATGAGTTAATTAACTTTTTACACGATTTCCACACCTCTTTCGAGAAACTACAGGCAAAAAAAAGATGTTCATGTGTTTCCGCCTCTTGATTGCATAGTACACAAACTGTATCTCTTATTATTCCCCATTTTGATAGCCTATCTTTTGTGGGTAGTCTTCTGAGTATAGTTTTGTAAGCTGTAAAGGCCATCTTTGGATTGTTGACATGATTCCAAATGATTTTGCTCCATAATACTTTATTGTCTTTGTATCTGATCTCACTCCACATAGATTTAGTGGAAAATTCGCTGCCAGTAGGCTTCCACACCCAGATGTCATTCTCTCTCCCACTGAAAATTGGCATAAACTGAATTTTTTGCTTAATAACTTGACTCACTGGAATTGAAGAGCAGTTCCAGTCATTGTTGTTAATCACTTCTAGCACTTTTTTGTCTGGACAACCAAAATCAGAGAAATTATTAAGCCCCAAAATATCAATCAAGGATTCATCTTGAATCCAAGGGTCTCTCCACAAATTAGTCTCCCTTCCTGTAGCTATTTCACGAGTGCAACAAGAGGCTAATGTGCTTCTTATTCTCATAATTGCTTTCCAATTAGCTGATGCACTGTTATCAATAGGCATTTTCTAGAAATTGCCTTTGATATACCTTTGTCTCATCCATCTCCCCCATAGACCCTTACCCTTGATAATTCTCCAAGCTTGTTTCAGGGTGTAGACTAGCCTCATTTCTTTAAGTCTTATAAGACCCACTCCTCCTTCCTCCTTAGGTCTGCATAATTTCTCAAATTTAATCTTGTGAAGTTCACCTTTCCATATAAAGTCTGCACAAACTTTTTATATTTTTTGTATGGAAGCATCAGAAAATTGGAAAGTTTGTAACCAGAAGTTGACTTTGGAGTGGATAACCGTGTGCACCAGTTCAATTCTGCCAGCTAGGGATAAGAGTTTGGAGCTCCAGCCCTGTAATCTGTCCCTAATAGAGGAAATCAAAACTGCACATTCTCTATCAGTAATCTTATTGGAGGAAAGAGGACCACCTAAATATTTTACAGGGAGTATGCCTTCTTTCACATTTAAGGTGTCCAAAATTTCGTTCCTCCTGTTGCATGTTTTGTTAAAGTAACATTTGGTTTTTTGTTCATTCACTTTAAGACCAGTATATCTCTCTAGATTAAGAAAAATGTCTTTAACCACTTTAGCTGATGTATATCTGGATTTTATACAGATGAGCAAGTCATCTGCGTAGAGTAAGTGACTCACAATAGGCTGGAAGTTATAAATAGGCTGAATTAGCTTGTGGTGTATTGCTAGCTCCATTTGTAGCAAAAAATATTCCATCGCAATTGCAAACAAGTAAGGGGACAGAGGATCACCCTGCCTGATGCCTCTATTGGAGCCTATAAAACCTTTTGGTATTCCATTGATCAGGATAGAAAAGGTAGGTGTAGAAATACATTCTTTTATAATATTCACAAACTTTGTTGGGAACCCCATAGAAATAAGCATATGGATAATAAATTGCCTATTGATTTTGTCATATGCTTTGTGGAGGTCCACCTTAAGACAAAATTTGTCGGCACCTGGTTTATTGAAGTTTCTAATCAATTCATGTGCCATAAGAGAATTTTTCAGAAATGCTTCTGCCTTTGATGAATGCACTTTGACATTCTGAGATGAGATCAGGTAAAATGAGCTTCATTCTATTGCATAAGATTTTGCTTAGTATTTTGTAGATCACATTACAGCAAGCAATAGGTCGGTAGTCTTCAATTTTTGATGGGTTGTCCTTTTTAGGAATAAGGCAAATGAAGGTGTGATTGATTTCTTTTACAAATTTACCACTTTCGAAAATGTCTTGCATTGCTGATATGATAATTTCTTTCAGGTCGGCCCAATGAACGAGGAAGAATTTGGATCCGAGACCATCTGGTCCTGGGATGGAATCAATGTGGATGGATTGTAAGGACTCCCAAACCTCTTCTTCAGTGATCTGCCTGGACATCATTCGTCGGCCTTTGGATTTTACCAGCCTTCTGCATTGAATGTCTGGTAAATTAGTGTTGACTTCTCCATTAAACATATCACTGTAGTACTTAATTGCTTGACCCTCTATATCTGCAGTATTGATTAGTGCATTTCCATCCTGATCAACAAGGTGAAAGTTATTATTAGTATTGCTTCGAATTGCCATTTTAGTATAAAAGAATTTAGTGCACTCATCCCCTTCAGTAATCCATTTTTTCTTGGCTTTTTGCTTAAGCTCTGTAGCTTTTATTCTTAGAGCCTCTTTTAGGTTGCCTTGAGTTTGGTAGTACTGTTTCCAAGTGTCATTAGTAGCATCACCTTTATCTATCATTAACAGTAGGTCCTCGCATTGTTTCTGTAGAGTAGAGATTTGGTCTCCTTTTTTAACCTTTCTTCTATTCCACTCTTTTAATTTATTCTTAGCAATCTTGAGAGTCTGTACTAATTTGTAGCATTGAGTGCTCTCCTTTAGAAGAATATTGTTGATGTGAACATTATATCCTTCTATTTCATGCCAGTGATTAGAGTACCTAAATGGTTTGCCTTTCTCAATCTGATTTTTCCATTATATTTACAAGTATAGGGCAGTGATCACTAGTGGAGGGAGGAAGTATATTAACTCTAATATTAGAAAATATGTTAATGCAGTTCACATTAACAAGTGCTCTGTCAAGTTTGTAGGATATTTTATTACATTCCACGCTTCTCCATGTGAATTTCAGGCCACAGTGGATGGGTTCGAGCAGCTCAGCTCCTATGATGCAGTTGTTAAATTCTTCAAGTTGGGATACTCTCATGGTAAGACCCCCTTTTTTTCTCTTCTGCCCTAAGCACTGAGTTGAAGTCCCCCATGACAATCCAGGAGTCGTTGACATTTTTACTAATGTTTGTAATGACTTGCCAAAGATGAGTGCGATGAGAGGCCAGGTTGCTGGCATAAACACAGCTTAAAATTAGTTGAATTCCTCCCACATTGGTAGCACTTACAGTAATTTGTTGGTCATCCTTAACCAGGAGATTGAAATTCCAAATTATGTTATTCCATAAGAGAAGAATTCGGCCCTTACCTCCAACATCATTGTTGTGTCCATACAGTACCTAGTGAGTCAGTTTAGAAGTTTAAGTTATCAGTGCTAAATTTATTTTCTAGAATACTCAAAATAGAAGGAGAATGGATTCTCCTAAGATTTAAGAGGTCTAAACGTCTAGTGTCATTGTTTAGATCTCTTACATTCCAACTAATTATAGACATTTCAACAGGGGAGGCCAGCTCCTCAATTTCATAGGAGACACCTCATGACTTATGCTCGCCTTGCCTTTAGTCTCTATTTTCTTAAATTGACTTGAATAATCTTGATTAGGCTTTGTGAATTTTTTTATGCTACTATCTTCAGTTTCAGAATCTGAGTCAAGTTTATCCAGTACAAAATTATTAATTTCACTCTCTTTATATATATATAGTTTAATAAAATATGGTTTAGAGAGTAGAAGATTGGCGAATTGTAAATATATAATTATTTTTACGAATATGTTTTATTTAATATTAATTATTATTTATTCAATTTGGATATGGATTATTTAATGAAAATTTAAGTTTTTTGATATTTAATAAATCCATAAAAATCCTATAAGATTCTAGAAAAATATAAAATGGTTTCTAATTATTACTCTATAATATTCAAAGAATGTTTTATGAGATTTTGAATATAATTTAAAGATTTAAAAAATGCATTTCATGGATATGGGATATAAAAATTGATTTGGATGTTATAAAAATTATTTAAAAATTGTATTTAATTATAGAAAATTATGAAATGATTTTTGTGAGTAATATTTGGTTTTATATATTATTATAATATATGAGATTTCTTAAGTAACTTATAACTATTAAGATTCTATTTATTTATAAAAATTAGTTGTTTTATCCATGTAAAATTTATAATGCTTTATTAATGATGGTATATTGAACTAAAATTACTTACTCATAGTTAATGAAAAATTTGATTAAATATTCTACTTTGTATTTATTATTTCCATTCCTGTGATCGATTTTTTACATATGAATGATTTATTATTAAATATTGATTTGATTGTTCTATATACATATATTTGTTTGATTAATTGGCTTTTTCATACTTTTTCGATTTCTCCTTTCTTTTCTGGTGACCTAGATTTATAAGAATGATTCACAATTGATATCGGTTTAGCTTGTGTTTTGATATGATACAATGATGACTCTATATGATTTCATAGTATTTAATTCCGTTTGATGAGGAATTTGAATAAATGGAGTAATAATACCACCTATTATGGGACTTTCGATCATATTTCTCCATTTATTCATTGGACTCGTAATATAGAGTATTATGGAGTTCGAGTTTGGTTTATAAGTAGTGAATAAACAATTGAGTATCACGTAGTGGTAGGATGGTGATATTATATTTATTCGGTTATTCAATGTAAGTAGATCACAGTCATGTAACGGGAATTGTATTATGTGATTGTACTTATTTGAGGTGATGTTCACAGCTGTGAGCAGGGTAAGTGCCCTTATATTTATTAGTAGTATGTGTCACTATCATGACATACTCCTAGATTATTAGCGGGAGAGGACTAGATGGCTAGTATCCACACTAGTTGCCTGATCATGGTGTTGCATCCTAGATCCATAACACCTTGAGAGTATGTATATGTAGGGTTAGGTGACCCATACGGTAGGTGCCCTATATCCTATGTGTCACTTAGACCAGCAGTTTGTTATCTATAAGGGTAAGTGCGGGGTCATAACCGAGTTCTATGCATGAATGAGTATAGATGGATATTTGTCATGATGACCGTCGAGGTAACCGAACACTTAGAGTCATGTTAAGCGAATCTACCCTGGAGCTAGTGTATGGCCATCAGTCTCCCTTCAAATTCTAATGGAATGGTAGATTGGCATATACTATTGATACAGCTCATCTAAGTATAGATATGGGTTAGGCGATCTAGGGTTAGGTGACCCATATCTTGATGTATATATATATATATATGAGTCTACTTAGGACTTCATGTTTATCGTACAGTCATTCCCCATCACGATATATTATAATTATTTATATATGAGAATATGAGATTATATCTGGATAGGTGTCCAAAGTATAGTGGATTATGGTATCTTTTATTATACTAATAGGCAGACCATCCAATCCTTTATATTGGAGATGATGCTTTTATTGTTCAGATTAAGAGATATATTCGGGCAATGCCATATGCTGGCTTGATTATTCTTGATGATATTTTACTTATTGATGTTTTCTAGATTTTGATGATGACTTTGAGATATGGACGATTCACTAATTCGATATTAATACTGAGATTTCTGATTTGATTTGATGTGTTTCTATATAGGTGATGACATCTTTATGCATGACCTTGTGATATTTATGATATGTGATGTTGCAGTGATTATCTTTGTTATTATTACTAAATAACATTCATGTGTTTCCTTCATATATATATATATTGACATTGTAATCATTGTTTTGAGTTACCCTATAGTGTTATCATATTACTATTAGTCCTAGTATATACCATGTCATCTATATTGATACATCCTTGATTTAGACATAGTCTGACCCATGTGTTATTTACGTTATACTCGGGTCAGTCCGTGACATTTTAGTTAAAAGGACATAGTAGCCAACTTGTGTTATCTGGGCTTAGAGAAGACTAACATATTATATTATTTTATATGATTTGAGTATTATATAGTTTCATGTATGTATGTCATTGTGTTGTACATTGGACATACCTTGTATATTTAGTATTATATATTATCGTTGATATTTTGACTCTGTGATCCCTATTATTTATTGTTTATTGTGTATCATTCTATCTTGAAGGTGCACATGTTTATTGCTTTGTACCGATACCGAGTACGTTTATGGTGAGCTATATACGATGTTTAAATATGTACCAGTGTTAGACCAAAGGAATATTCACATGTGTACCCTATATAGCCTCATTTTCTATATTATCTAATAGTATTACTCAGTAATACTCTTGGATGGTATAGGTATAGAGGTGGATGTGTTTACAGATTAAGGGTTTGAATCCCCAAAATATCAAAATGAGTGATATGCTTAAATATAGTATCATACTTATCTTAAAATTTCTTTCTAACCTCAATATAATATTTTGCAAAATAAACCACTCAAAATTTTTTAAATTGTTTTATTTATAAATAATTTTAACACATATATATTAGAGCACTAAACTTTTATGATTGAGTTATTTTTATTATAGTACAATATTTTGCAAAATAAACTATTTAACATTGTTTTGTTTAAATTTTTTTAACATATTAAATTTTTTGCATTACTATTTCTTGTGTTTTTTTAAAATGTATTAATATAGAAAGTGTAGCAACTTAAAATGTGAAGAAAAGTGACATGATTATGATATATGTGTTTATATATGTATGTGACTAATTAATCTAGATGTTTTGAAGGATTTTATGAACATTGATGCGATATATTTATGTAGAAAATGCTCATTTTCAATTTGATAGGTAAAGATTGAACTTAGGCTGTCGGCTAGGGTATGAATAAGAAGAATCTAGTATAGGGATTTCTCAATTGGTTTTGGATGGAAAATAAAATTTCATCGGCGTAAAAATGAAATTCCAACTTGGGTAGTGGTCTTATAAGGGTTATAAATACTCCACATCCATATATTTCTAGGGATATGTGCAAATTCAAATTTAAAAAGATAACTGAGATGAAAAAAATGAAAAGTAGCAAAAAGAAAGGAGATCCCCAAGGTTATTTAGGGAAGAAGAACGATAGTTTAGGGATTCTGCTATGCATGGTGATAAGGGAGACTAAATCTCATTAAGATCATCTTTCTCGTATTTAAAAGAAAAATTATCTATATTAATATGGAAAGTGTAGCAACTTAAAATGTGAAAAAGTAAAATGATTATGATATATGTACTTATATATGCATGTGAGTAATTAATCTAGATATTTTGAAGGATTTACGAACATTAGTGTGATAGATTCGTGTAGAAAATACTTGTGGTTCAATTTAATAGGTTAGGACTGTACTTAGGTGGTCGGTTATGGTATGGATAACAAGAATCTAGTGTAAGGGTTTCTCATTTAGTTTTGGACGAAAAATAAAATTTCATTGGCGTGAAAATGAAACTTAGATAGCAAGCTTAAAAGGGTTATAAATACTCTACATCCATATGTTTTTAGGGAAATATGAAATTCAAATTCAAAAAGATAATTGTTATGGGCATATGCGCTTTCGACATTTAAGCAAAAGGAGATGGATCCAAGATGAAGCAAAGGAAGATGTCAGAAGATTGATGGAATGGATTGGGGAGAACAAAACATGCATGTTGTACCTACGGTCGATCCAATAGCCATATAGTTCTTTTTGCGTGGCTTAAGCAAAAATACATTCTGTTCGATGGTCCAATACCTCACTGTCTGGTAGTTAAAATATATTGGATAGGAATTCCTAAATGGTGGACCATGCCACCGAACAGAAGTTCCTGCCCAGTGGGCCATACCAAAAAAAAAGAATTCTTATTCGGTAGGAATTGCACCGGACAATAATTATTGTTTAGTGCCAAGCACTACCGAAAAGGAATTCTTATCCAGTAGTGTAAGCACCGGACGAGATATCTTGTCCAGTACAAGTACAAAGTTGAACACGAGGGAATGGAAAATTCCGAACTGAGGCGATACATCATGGGAACCAGTTAAGAAGGCAACCACATCCATCCACCAGACTAACATCTACCAAGCAGACTCCTCTCAGTCGAACAACCAATCAAGGTATTTATGGGATGAAATCTAGGCATGTATGAAAATTGCTGATCATATCTTCTATATATGAAAATAACCGAACCAAGCAAGTTATAAAGGGAAACTTGACCAATTTATCGGAATGATCTCCTAACCTCTGTACTCGTATAAATATCCATGATTTTAGCAACTATGGAAAAAAACCTTTTGGGGCCTCCAGACACTACCAAACAGAAATAGTTGAACAAAGCTTCTGGATCAAAATATTTAGCAATAAGTCATTGTATTTCACATCCAAATACTGGTAAGTGCTAAAAAATAACAAAAGGAATAAAAAATAACAGTTGACGTAGGCCCATTATTGCTGAACCACTATGAATCTGTGTGTACTTTATTTTTCTTGCATTTTATTTCTATTGAATTCTTTGTTATAAATTTGATTTGAAGCATTTGTCTACTATTCATGCAAACAATTTTGGTGCTTTCACTGGAAACTCATAGTATGCCTCCTAAATTTAAGAGGAAGGCTAGTGGCTATACAGTTAAAGCCCTGTAAAATCACCGCTATAACACATAGCCCTCTTCGAATGTTGTGCTATTTCAATTTAGCGCTATCAAGTAGTAGATCCGCTTTAAGTCTCGCTATTTTCCATTATACCTGCTAAATCAAGGCATTTTAGTACGCTTTAGCAATATCAATAGACAAATGTTGGTCTAACTAGTTATATTTTAAATCAAATCAACAAGTTAGGGTAAAGACCTAATTTTGAGGTATAAGTGCTCAATATACAATAGAAATATTTTGTAGTCACAAAATCTAGGCTGCCTAAGTCATGAAATTCTTCGGTTTTATTATATGATATTAAATAATATTTCTTTTTCTTGCAAAAAACTTTTGAGAAAGAGAATAAGTTAAGTTTAAATAGTTTTTATCTTGTAATGAAGCTTTTTGCAACTCCGTTATTTTTCTCTATATTCCCGCAATAACTTTTTGCACTTTTACCACTGTTGAACCACTAAGCGCTTTAACTGCATAGGCTAGTGGCACCAGTGGGAACAATAGATTGCAACCAATCAAGACAAATATTCATCCAATACTTTAGGACAGGACACTATCACTAGGGGTGATTTGGACAGAGTTGTGGAGGAAATTGACATTCATTTCGCTATCCAATAGTAAGCTATTATGGACTAAATCATGGCATGCTTAAGGCAAATGCAACCCACCATACACAAAACCTAAGAAAAAGGGAGAACCCAGTCATAGGGATTTAAGAGACGAAGTAAATCATACTTTGGCAGTGGATCGGATCAATAAAATCGAGGGGCAAGATGAGTTAACATCGAGGGAATAGATAGAGCAAAGACTTAGCTTAGCACTGTGACCGGGGACTGGTTCGACACCAACTAATCAAGAGAGGTTGTGGACCAAGGCCCGCCATGGTTGATCCTTCCCGATCTAGGAAATGCTCTCCTGTCTGAGTGGAAGTGGAAACTAATGAAAGGCTAACCTATCATTACGAATGATCTTAGAGTAGAGAACAGAGCCAAGATCGTGAAGCAAATCATCATAGAAGGAGCGAAAGAAGTCTTTAACCCTGGTGGGAGAGGCCTACTCATCCCTAATAATACCCTAAGCTAGAAGACCAGATGTCATGAATTATAATAGAATATGGCATTGGAGCAAGAGTAGGTAGCCCATTTTCCATAGAGATAGAAACTGCTTAAAACCCTAGGGGATTTCGAATGCCCACTATGGACCCTTACCAAGATCTGACTGATCTAGTAGTGCATCTACAACGATATTGACAACACATGTTGATGAGTGGAGCGACGGAGTAAGTTTTATACAAGTGTTTCCCTATATTTCTATTAGATTTGGTGACTATGTAGTTTTGCCGTCTTCCTCTGGCTCAATCCATTCATAAGAAATGTTAAAGTAAAAATTCATTAGTCAATTACGGGTCCATATAGAGCAACCCAAGGATCCGTACTTGTTATCGGATGTAAAACAACGAGAGGATAGAACAATGCGGTAATACCTGACTCGCTTTCATGCTATAGCCGCCAGCATCCAGAATGCCGATAAATGATTAAATCTTATGGAATTATGCCGAGGCATTCATCCCAACGTGAATTTGGCTTAGAGATTAACTAAGGAGAAAGCAACTATATTACAGGACTTCTTCTACGAAGCAATAAAGTATATGCGGTTGGAAGAAGCCATAGCTGGATGATTGGCTGGAATGACTATTAAACCCTCAAAAGTATCTAATAGTGTGAATGCTATGATCAAAGATAGTGAGGGTGGTTATGCTGATAAGAAAAGAGCAATAACAAAAGCAATTCTAGTGGAAAGAAAATGGAGCGAAAAAGGTTCAAGCCTGGTACTTGGTGAATTTCAGGCCGAGGGAGGATGCTTGATAACCTACTCGAGGAAGGTAAAGGTTTTACTTAATGAAATGGAGCACTACTTGATTAAACACATCCTACGAGAAGAGAATCAGGATGGAGATGAGTTGGAAAAGTTAGAAGGTTCAAAAGCTGGGCCTCTGTTGGGATTAATACCTGTTACGACCCTACTTAGCCCCAGCTTCGAGGATGTGAATGTGTTCACAAATATCAATGACAAGGAAACCTGGATGATGCCACTCATAAGATATTTAAGTGAGGGGATATTACCAGGCAATAGGAACGAAGCTAAGAAAGGCTTAAGCATGGTGCCTAACTTTATCATTTAGGATGGTGTACTATATCGGAAAGGATTTTCTAACCCAGGTTAAGGTGCATGGCTGGGAGGAAGTTGAAGAGGCACTGGAAATATATATCAAGGGAGCTGTGGAGATTGCATTGGGGGTATACTTTAGCAAAGAAGGTGCCATGATATGGGTATTTATGGCCGATGTTGAATCGCAACGAAGTGGAATATGCAAAAATATGCGACAAATGCCAATGACTTGCGAAAATCCCAAGATCACCCCTGAAATGACTCACATGGTTAGCCCCTAGCTCTACATGGTCTGATGAACAGATCTGATCGGCGAGCTTCCAATGGCTAGGGGTGGAGCTAAGTATGCTATTGTTATCCGGCATTCTAGCCCGACTATATTGAACTGGCTGCACAAGTTAGACTCGATTGCCGTTAAGGCCGATGATTATGGAACCCGGAAGTCAAGTACAGATGGTTATATCAAGTTAACATTGAATGGAATTGGCAAAATAAACAATGTATAATGCTTAAGGTATGGAATATAGCTTAGTCAAAGGAAGGGATTGGTATGGTTTGGCTACTTGATAGGGTTCAGCATACTTCAGCTTACAAATAAGGGATCGACACGATGGAGTAAAGAAAGGGTCAGAATGGTTGAGTAAATAAGGGATTGGCATAGTTGGCTAGTATGGATTGGCATACTTCAGTTCACAGAAATGGACTCGGCATAGTTTAATGAGAAGGGGTCGGCATGCTTTGCTAGGAAGTACGGATCGGCAGGCTCTGTTGAAGAGGGATAGGCATCCAATCAATTTCAAGTGCTTTCATACATTCAACGATCAACATCTCAAGATTTGTAAGTCCAAAGCATATGGAATTTGGAGAGCAAGGCATATGGACCCTAGTAAACACACCCTAGGGATCGCACATCAAATGGACAAAGATGGAGGGATCGGCATAAATCCTATTAGAGGGATCGGCAGAAGACAGTGCATAAGCAATATTGAATCAAAGATCATGCAATAACTTAAGCTCCTTTGGTCCAATGACATAAGATTTGAAGGGCTAACATATTAAAGCATGCAGAAGCCACTATAAGGATCGCTGCCCAAAAATCAAACAATAAAGGGATTGGATCCTCTCCCGCTTCATGGGGATTTGGGTCCAGTGACCCCTCTGGTGGGCCCATGTGGGTTAGAAGGTCCTATAGCCGAAGTTTTAGAGAGATTGGTGGTCGTCTTCACCTATAAATACTGGCCTAATGGGTCATTCTGAGAATCTTTACGCTGCTTGTTACTTTAATCCTGATTGTAATCAAGTTTTCTCTATTCCTTGCTACTGTAATCGGATTTATAAGTGATCAATAAAGATAATCTTCAAGTGGACGTAGGCATACAACGTCGAACCACTATAATTCTCTGTGTTTCTGATTATTGCTTTCTATTTGTTGTTAGTTTATTTAATTCCTTAGTTTTAATTTTACTTTCTTAACTTACTTCTCTAGATAAACCTGTTCTTGGGTGTTTGTAGCCAATTTGGTTGCAAACAGCTATAGTGAGAGGTGACTAATTTATTAAGTCGGTTGAAGCTGAATCGCTTACTAAGGTAATGACAACCAAAGTCTTAAACTTTCTAGTCTAGAATGTGGTATGCAGGTATGGAGTCCCCATCAAATTATCTCAAACAATGGATAGTAGTTTGATAGTGAATTTTTTTTATTTCTACTAACAGTATGGAATAAAAAAGAGTTTTTCCGCAGTGGCATACCTATAGGCTAACAGATAGGTATAAGCAGTATACATGGTTCTAATAACCTTTATAAAGAAGCGGTTAGAAAAGGCGAAAGGAGCATGGGTGGATGAGCTTCCCCTGGTGCTACGAGCCTATAACACTTCCTTCAAAATGGCGACAGGACATACTCCCTTCTCTTTAGCTTATGGGTCGGAGGCAATGTTACCAGTGGAAACAACAGTACCATCACATCAAAGGGTTCATTATGACCCAAATTGAAAATAAAGATTTTCTAAATATGTCATTGGATCTAATTGATGAAAGGCATGAAGAAGCTGCTTTGAGTGATAAGGCACACAAATGAAGGATAGCCAATAAGTACAATTTTAAGGTCAAACTCCGCTTATTCAACGAAGGGGACCGAGCGCTAAAGAAATATTCCTAGACCAGGGCACTTGACCCAATCTGAGAAGTACCGTATGTTATCCACAAGGATTTTGGTAATGGAGCTTTTATCCTTAGCACGGTAGATGAAGCTATATTCAGAAAAGCGTGGAACGCACAAAATCTCTATCGTTGTTTTACTTAACTTCTACCATTTTACTAATTATATTACAACAATGTAATCGAAATGATTATGAAAAGAATTTTAATAAAATGCGCTTTCCTTAAAATCTTATTATGATAAGTAACGAGTATGAAATATAACTTTATACTATAACCTAAATACGTCTGAATAACGTTGGCATTAAGAAAATGCCGCAAAAGCTCGATGAGCTGAATTCTCTACTTAGGGGCAAATAATGTTTCTGTGATAAAGAGCTTCTTCCATCAAACTTCTTGCTGGAAATGGCAGACCAGAGTGACCATAATCGGGTGTCCACCATTGACAATCAGCTCAAACTCCTTACCGGTAATGGCAGACCAAAGTGACCCTAACCAGGCATCCACCATTGACAATCGTCTCAAACTCCTTGTCGGCAATGGCGGTCCTGAGTGACCCTAACCTGGTGTCCACTATTGAAGATTGGTTCAAAATCCTTGCCGATAAAGGCGGACCAGAGTGATCTTAATTGGGTGTCCACCATTGACGATCGTCTCAAACTCCTTGCCAACAATGACGGATATTATCCAGCCTCTTGGCATGGCTATATTCAGACTGACTAGACAAGTTAGACTCGACCATCATCGAGATCAGCAAGTCAGATTAACAATCATGAAGCCCAGAGATCAAGCACAGATGATAATATGAAGCAGTGACGAAGCGAAAGTAGAAGACGGACTCGATAGAACGACAAAAATATGAAAATATACGATTTACTGAAAATGGATCGGGTATGATCCAAATTGGTATGGATTGTACTGTATGGATATTACAGTTTAACTCAGTGGAAAACTATCGATATCTCAAAATCTACAAGTCAAATACACATGAAACTTTGGGAACATTAATATATTGAAGAGTGGAGCCCACCATATCGATCGCATGCTAAAAAGAGCTCATGGAGCAATCGGTGCCGATCATCATTATGAGTGACGTGGGACCCATAATCAATACTATAACTTCTTCTGGATCTGGAGACTTCGCTGTCGAAATTTTAGAAAGATTTTTCACCGTTTCCCCTATAAATATAGGCTTGATTGTTCATTTTCGGAATTTTTACGCCGCTATTTCCTTGGTACTTTTTGTAACTATAGATCATACCCAATCTATCCCTCTATACTCAGCAATTCAAGTGTTTAATAAAGTTATTTCTTCAAAGTGGACGTAGGCTTCCAACGTCGAACCATTATAAATCATTGTGTTCTTGTTATTGCTTATTTTTTGTTATTTAATTGCTTGTTTCCTCTTTTTTCATTTATCATTCTTCATTTATTTCTCTATAAAATCTTTATTGGGTGTTTGTGCTAATTCTTGGTGCAAACATTTTGGTGCTTTCACTGAGAAACGAATTCTCAGCTTGATTCGATCTCATCGTCTACCTGTGGATTGCCATATTCACGAGATGGTTCCAGGTTTCTACCAACGAGCTTCCGTTTCTATTTAGATATGTAAAAGTCTAAGGAAAACTATTAAATATGGTTAGGAAGATCTACCGCTCAAAGCTTAGAGGGAAACGAGAACACCAACATCCAGCAAGGAGGCCAGAGCAATCTACCAGTAGATGTTAATGCTACCAATCCAGTTAATGTCCAAAATCCAGCTGATTCCATCACAAGAGTTGATTTCCAGAATCTGATAAGAGAGCTCATGGATAGCCGCCCCAACAAATTCGAGCCAACATTGATCTAATGAATCAACTCAGGGATCAACAACACAAGAAAACTGAGAGGGAACCAACTCCCTATTCTGCATCGAAGAGCTCAATTTCATCAGATTACTATCATAGACGTAGATGTCGCAGAACCGATGAATACCACGTCAAAACATCGACCCAACATCATCCGACCAGTCAAAACAGACCGATAACGATCGGTACCGAATTCATTTAGAACGATCGGTGCCGATCCAACTTTTGGAGGCGGGTTACAGCAAAAGATGGGAAGAATGCACACTGGTGATGCTGCGGTTGATCTGGATGCTGGAGTTCAAGTTAACGTAGATCAGTTACCTCTCCGGAATGACGACAATGTGAATGCACGCGACGCGCATCAATAGGATGTTGAGCCAAGGAGGCGTGGAATGGTCCGCAGACATCGACTGGACCATTCACGTGAGGTGAAGCATGACTACCGCTTGGCTCTAACTATCTAAATGCTGGACTTGTCGGCTATGGTCAAATAGCTAGTATGGGAGAGCCAAGGATTGACCAATGATGATTGGAGGATCTCATGAAGCCATACCCCATTCATAGACAATATTTTACACACGGAATATCCGTGGAGATTTAGCATGCCGTCGATTCCTGCCTATGAGGGAAAAACCGACCCTAGGCAGCACATCATGAGATATGAATGGTCGATGGACTTTGCACGAGCGGATGATACCACAAAATGCAGATGTTTTCCCATCACTCTTTCTAGCATAGCAAAGATGTGGTTCATGAGATTGTCCCCAAGGTCAAGAGATTTGATGATTTAACAACAAAATTTATAGAGCAGGTCCGTATGCATGCAACTCGCCCCAAAGGTGTAATGTCTCTATCAAGCGTGATCCAGGCTCTGGGAGAACTATTGAAAGACTATTTGGAGAGATTTCATACAGCCATCACAGAAGTCAGTAATCCGAATGGCAATTCAATATTGATGGCGGTAATAAAGGGGATTGATCCAGAATCTGATTTAGTGATTGGTTAGCTGGCAAACCACCCACGATGTTAGAGCATTTCTATGCAAAAGAAGCTCAGTGTTTGAGGAAAGAGGAAGCTAGATGCTCTAGGAAGAAGATTGTTGTCGGACTGAGTGGAGAGGGAGTGTAGAGTAACATCGCAGCGAAGCAGTCCCCGGAGAGTTCCAAAAAAGTTCAAGTAAATGACCAAAATAAACCGAATCGGCAAAAGAAAGGCGGTGATAGGAACCGTGAATGAAAGAGGGATTCTGGAAGAGGAAAATCAAGGATTCCAATGTATGATACCTACACACCACTTAATATATCTCTAGAGAACGTCTACTTGTCTACATGCAATATCATGCAGTATAGGAAGCCACCTCCGAAGGAATCGACGGAGAAACAAAAACAGACTGGAAAATATTGCCGGTTCCATGAATGATATAGTCACAGTACAAATGACTGTAGGCATCTCTATGTTACCGAGAAACTGATTCGGGAAAGAAAGCTACAACAATTTATTAAAGCCCCGTAGGATGGTGGGCAGGGGACATCCGACTCCAACCGTGGACAAGCACTGCACAGGGATGAGGAGTCTGCACAGACTGGTGGAGGATTATTTATAAACACAATAGTCGGAGGACCACATCCAGCTGATAAGAGTTGGCACGAGATGTAGTGCTATGTTAGCACTATCAAGCATATCGATTTTGAGTGTTGTTCAAATATAGATGATGGGGCTCCGGCCATACAGCAGCGTACGATGGAAGACGACATTGTATTCAGAAACAGAGATGCAGATACGGTAGAGGCACCGACGAGCGACCCAATGGTCATTTTATCTACGATCGGCCCTGCCTTAGTGAGGAAAGTTTTGATTGACAAAGGTAGCCCGGTAAATATTATTTTCAAAAAGGCATACGACCAAATGAGAATGGAAGCCAAAGATCTAAAACTGTGCAAAGCCCGCATTCATGGCTTTAACGGTGTTGCAATGGAAGCAATGGGCTATGTTGAACTACCGGTGGAGTTAGGAGAAGGCGATTGTAGGAGAGTATGGATGTTGCCATTCGTTGTGTTGGATGTCGACTCTCCATATAATGTTTTTATGGGACGACCGACCCTTGCGGAATTCCGGGCAGCCATTTCTCCTTGGTGTCTTACCTTAAAATTCTCAACTGACAATGGCGTGGGAGTTGTGCATGGAGATCAGGCGACTGGACGTCCTGCTATGTGGCTGAGTTGAGGGACCCTCAGCGGAAGGAGAAAGGTAAGGGTGTGGACAAGTCTCTCCACATCCCAACCATCGAAGATTGATAACCACTGCTTTGGCCTTGGCTCGGGTGCAACAGTCGATTCTATAAAAGCATGGATCCGAGGGATGATGCGGAGGAGCCCAAAGAGACCAAAGCTGCACTAGCTGAGCTGATGATCGACATAACAGTCAGCCATGACGACCTGTCATGGGTCCTAAAGATTGAATCATAACTTAGTCCCCCAATGATATAAGAACTGGTTGGTTTTCTCCATGCGAACCTTGATGTGTTCGCTTGCACTCATTTTGATAGGTGTGGGATCTCTCCTACCATTGCGAGCCATGCATTAAATATTGATCCAAGGCATGTCCCGGTGAAGCAGAAAAGGCGCGACATGTGTTTGCGCCAAAAATGGTCACAAACCTCAAATATCGTGAAAGCACCAAGTTATGAATGTAGATCAGCAATATTCCAAACACAAATCACAGATCTAAGCAAACAGCAAGCAGCAATCCAGAAACAATAAACAGAGACACAAAATTTATAGTGGTTCGGCTATCTCCGGCCTACGTCCACTCCAAAGTTTTATCTTTTATTGATTATCCTTGCTGGTTACACCTGAATACAACAATTACAATGAAGAAATTCGTTTATAACAGCAATGGTAGAATGCAAGTTGAATCTGGCAGAGTCTGGACGTTGAGCAGCCAAAAGATCCCCTTTTCTGCAGGCTTCAAGGGGCTATTTATAGGCGTAGGAGGCTGAGATCACGCCCAAACTTTGCGAGACTTGTTCTGGCACGTGAGGGGGCCCACGCGACCGACCCCATCAAGTTTCGGCTCGATCTGCGATTGATACGAAGCAATTTCGTATCCATCAAGAAATGATCCAATCGAGCTAAAACTTGGCAGGATTGTTCTTTACCTTGTACGCAAGCTGCTGTGAAAATTTCATTGCATTTGGATCAATGGTTCATGAGATATGATCGATACAAGATTGTGTTTTCGTGTGTACTGCTGCGTTCGAATCCATGGATTCGTATCCATCATTTCGAATCGACCTGGACACGTGAGCGTGCAGTGACGTGGCACGAGGATCTTGGATCGCTCCACCTTTTGTGCCACGTTGATCGATTCGTTTCGAAGCTTTCGCCACATTTACATCGACACGTTCGCATCAATAACTGAGAATATCGATGACGTTGCTTGTTAGATCGATGGAGATGTTCTAATTCATATCGATAGAGGTAGCCTCGTTCGCATCCATCAATCCAACTCTTGTTCGTATCGACCAGAGTAGATGGATACGAACAAGCAGTTTTAGCTGTGGCTCGATGGATACGAAGTAGGTGGTAGGCGATCGATACGAAATGAGAACACGGGATGGATCGATACGAAGTTGATGGATACGATCGTGTGGCCCATTCAATGGATACGAACCCGATGGATTCGAATAGAGCGAGGCGATGTCATACTGGTGGATTCGAACCTGATGGATTCAAATGGACCATCACCTCGGCCTTTTGATGGATACGAACTGCATATCTCCTCCAACTTGTATCGATCATATCTTGTCCGTACGAACTCCAATTAACCTGAAATTTGAAACATAGCCTTTTCTAGTCCTCATGATCATCTCCAATCGATTCTGTCCCGATCGGAGCCTGGCCAAATTTCGACGACATCCATTTGCAGCCTTGCTTCCAATTGATCTCCAATCCTGATATTCATCCTTCCTTGCCAATTCTGTTGACATTCCAGCTTTGACCTAAAAGTGGGATAACATTTGCCCTCCAAAACATGCCTTGTGATAATAAGGCGTGTTTTGAATAATTCCGAATCCGATATCCAAAGTCCATAGCCAATTCCATGTCCATCCGAACTCGAAGACCGAGCCTTTAATCCATTCTTATCCAATAGCGGATAGCCGAATCCAGGACCTCTCCGGGCCGATATCCAAATCCATAACCTCTCCGAGCTTTTTTCAAGCACAATCCACACCTGACGACCTTGGTCCAGCGTCCCTGGACGTTGAGCTAACCTCTCCGGGTTCTTGCCAAGCGCAATCCACACTTAACGGCCTTGGTCCAGTGTCCCTGGACGTTGAGCTAACCTCTCCGAGTTCTTGCCAAGCGCAGTCCACACTTGACGCCTTGGTCCAGTGTCCCTGGACGTAAGTAATACCGTGGCTTAAGTCCTAAGCCGAATCCTTGTAGCTCCGGACCCTTGTTGAGCATAGTCCATACTCAACGACCTGAATGAGTCACTTTACCGCGTTCGGGCAAAACGACTCACCCCTTGCCAGGCATAATCCATACCCGACGACCGTTTATCAAAACCCAAACAAAAAACCAAGTCAAAATCCAATCCAAAATCCAAATCAAACCAAAAAGATCAGAAATCCAAACCAACATCCAAAACAGAAACCAGTCATCCAAACGAAAATCCAAAATAGAAAACAAACAAAACCAGGAGTTCAAACCAAACTCCAAAACCGAACCAAAAAACCAAGTGTCCAATCAAAAAACAAAAGACAAATTTCGCAAACCATGGCTTCGTGGTTTATCATCATTCAGAGCATGCCTAGGGGCTATCTCCGTCCCCATACATGTGTAAATGACTTGGTTGCTCGCCAATGGTTTGTTACTTATTTCATATTACCCCGGTCAATTGATGACCAATCGACCATCATTCCTAGGCCTCACACCCTCATGGCTTGAGGTAGGCGGTGGTTGCTCCTGCTCCACCGCTGCATTCCGAGCCCCAACATACTGCCTCAATTGTCCATTCCTCACATGCTCCTCAACTATGTCCTTTAAGTGCCTGCAGCTATTGGTATCATGCCCGTCCAAATCATGGAAGAGACAATGCCTTCCTGATGCCCTCTCCCGCTCGGATGGTTCTCTCCTAGCCGGCCTTCGGTAAGGAAGGCGATTCCGGGTTTCCCTGTATATCCGCTCTAGTGTCTCGTTTAATCCCGTGTATGTTGAAAACTTTGGATCCTTCCATCGCTTCATGGCTTTTCCTGAATCGTCGTTCAGCTTCCTTTTTTCTTTATCTTTATCCGAGTTTCCGTTGGATGGTCCTCCACCATCAGTCACATTCACCTCCTTTAACTTTAAGTCCATACATGCGTCTTCTTGTCGAAGGAATCTTTCAGCTTCGTGAAAGAATTCCCCGAGATCCAATGGTGGGTCTCGTATTAACGATACCTTAAAATCTGAATCCTCTCTGATTCCCGACACTGCCGCCATCAAAACCATCGATGGATCCGGCCGATCCACCGAAGCTACTGCCGCATTGAACCGAGTTAGAAAAGCCCTAAGTGATTCATCCATCCTTTGCTTTACCGACGTTAGCATCATTACGTTTTTCAGCCTCTTGATATGAATCCGAAACTGTCCCAAAAACCTGTCCACCAACTCCCTCCAAGTCCTGATAGATCCTTCTCCCAACTGCCTAAACCACATTGCAGCTAGATCTGTCAAATACAACGGGAAACATCTGGCCATCACTTCCTCCGATGCCCCCAGCACTTCCATGTGTCTAGTGTATCTCATCAAGTGATCAGTCGGGTCAGCCTTGCCATCATATACTTCCACGCTAGGTAATTTGAACTTAGGTGGATTCCAAGCTATCCTGATTTCCCGAGCGAACGGACTCCTGTTCACTCCTTCCAAATCTCTATTAGTCAAGCCTCCATGCATAGTCTTCCTAATGATTTCTGCTAATCCAGCGTTGTCTGTTAGTGGTTGCCCCCCATGCTCCGAGGGAACTCCGGCACATATTCTTCATGTGGCTCATTAGCAGCAACGTTGGCCCTAGCCTGTTGAACTCCTTCCAAAGGTCCGTCTGTGTAGGATCCTACGGGCCTGCCCCCAAGCCCTTGTTGATTGCCTTCCGGTTCTGTATTCTATCCTCCATTGGGACCCATAACCCTAGCTCCTTGTTCCATATTAACAGCCGCTGTGGCTGGTTCTAAGTTCTGCATCCCTGCAGCTCTCATCTGTCTAAAGAAGGTTTGCATCATCTCCTGTTGGCTTTTCATTATTCTTTCGTGTATCGAATTCGCCACTGCCTCCATCTCGTCCCTTGTGATGTAGACAGAAGTTTGCCCTTCTCCAGCTTCGGAGGACGCCTCTTGACTTCCCCCTTGTTGGCTCCTCTCAGCTCTCTGCCTTCTACTTGTTTGTCAAGTCATTGTCTTTCAAATCTGAACTTCAAATCTTGCGTAGCGGGTGCTAGTCCCTCTCAATGAAAGCACCAAAGTGTTTGCGCCAAAAATGGTCACAAACCTCAAATATCGTGAAAGCACCAAGTTATGAATGTAGATCAGCAATATTCCAAACACAAATCACAGATCTAAGCAAACAGCAATCTAGAAACAATAAACAGAGACACAAAATTTATAGTGGTTCGGCTATCTCCGGCCTACGTCCACTCCAAAGTTTTATCTTTTATTGATTATCCTTGCTGGTTATACCTGAATACATCAATTACAATGAAGAAATTTGTTTATAACAGCAATGGTAGAATGCAAGTTGAATCTGGTAGAGTCTGGACGTTGAGCAGCCAAAAGATCCCCTTTTCTGCAGGCTTCAGGGGGCTATTTATAGGCGTAGGAGGCTGAGATCACGCCCAAACTTCGGGAGACTTCTTCTGGCACATGAGGGGGCCCACGCGACCGACCCCACCAAGTTTCGGCTCGATCTGCGATCGATATGAAGCAATTTCGTATCCATCAAGAAATGGTCCAATCGAGCTGAAACTTGGCAGGATTTTTCTTTACCTTGTACGCAAGCTGCTGTGAAAATTTCATTGCATTTGGATCAATGTTTCATGAGATATGATCGATACAAGATTGTGTTTTCGTGTGTTCTGCTGCGTTCGAATCCATGGATTCGTATCCATCATTTCGAATCAACCTGGACACGTGAGCGTGCAGTGACGTGGCGCGAGGACTTGGAACGCTCCACCTTTTGTGCCGCGTTGATCGATTCGTTCCAAAGCTTTCGCCACGTTTACATTGACACGTTCGCATCAATAACTGGGAATATCGATGGCGTTGCTTGTTAGATCGGTGGAGTGTTCTATTCATATCGATAGAGGTAGCCTCGTTCGCATCCATCAATCCAACTCTTGTTCGTATCGACCAGAGTAGATGGATACGAACAAGCAGTTTTAGCTGTGGCTCGATGGATACAAAGTAGGTGGTAGGCGATCGATAAGAAATGAGAACACGGGATGGATCGATACGAAGTTGATGGATACGATCGTGTGGCCCTTTCAATGGATACGAACCCGATGGATTCGAATAGAGCGAGGCAATGTCATACTAGTGGATTCGAACCTGATGGATTCGAATGGACCATCACCTCGGCCTTTTGATGGATACGAACTACATATCTCCTCCAACTTGTATCGATCATATCTTGTCCGTACGAACTCCAATTAACCTGAAATTTGAAACATAGCCTTTTCTAGTCCTCATCATCATCTCCAATCGATTTTGTCCCAATCGGAGCCCGGCCAAATTTCGACGACATCCATTTGCAGCCTTGCTTCTAATTGATCTCCAATCCTGATATTCATCCTTCCTTGCCAATTCTGCTGACATTCCAGCTTTGACCTAAATGTGGGATAACAACATGGATCCGGAGAGATCTGTCGCCCTTAAAGAGGTGGTGGATAGACTCAAAAGCAAGGGGTTTATCCGCGATGCCCTTTATCCTGAATGGGTATCCAATCCTGTACTTCTGAGAAAGTCAAATGGAAAGTGGAGAATGTGCGTTAACTATTTGGACTTAAACAAGGCATTTTTGAAAGACAGTTTCCCCTTCCAAGGATTGACCAGCTAGTGGACTCAACCGTAAGACATGAGTTGCTATCTTTCATGGATGCATACTTTGGAAATAATAAAATCCTGATGCACATCCCTGACTAGGAGCACTCAATCTTTGTTACCGACGTGGGATTGTATTGCTATGTGGTAATGCAATTTGGACTGAAGAATGCTGGAGCAACTTATCAGCGCCTGGTTAACCGAATGTTTAATGATCAGATTAGAAAGAAGATTGAGGTATATGTGGATGATATGCTTG
The DNA here is from genome assembly GCA_030737815.1 of Allium fistulosum. Taxonomy (NCBI): domain Eukaryota; kingdom Viridiplantae; phylum Streptophyta; class Magnoliopsida; order Asparagales; family Amaryllidaceae; genus Allium; species Allium fistulosum. The sequence goes on along the minus strand of CM060901.1, from coordinate 532,708,583 downwards.
TGAAGTCACGACGATCAAGCAACCACATTAGTGACTTAGCAGAGATGTTCGAGATCCTCCAATATTACAAAATGAAGTTCAATCCTTCGAAATGTTCTTTTGGCATTGCGTCGGGAAAGTTCTTGGGTTTCATCATCAACGCCCATGACATCGAAGCTAATCCCGAAAATATTCGAGCTATTCGCAACATCCAAGTTCCAAAGACCATCAGATAAGTACAAAGCCTAAATGGAAAGGTTGCCGCCCTAAGTCGATTTATTTCTAGGGCCACCGATAAATGCATTCCTTTCTTTGACTTGATGAGAAGAGGGACAAGGAACTTTGAATGGACATAAGATAGTTAAGATGCATTCCAGGCTTTGTTGAATCACTTAGAGAGACCTCCCATCTTGTCAAAGCCGGTGGATAACGTAGATTTATACATCTATTTGGCCATGTTAGTACACGTTATAGTGCCGCACTGCTCCGCAAGGAGAACCAAGTCCAGAGATCGGTCTATTGTGTTAGAAAGCGATTGACAAGAGCTAAAGGAACTATCCGAAGATAGAGAAATTGATGTACTGCTTGTTGATTGCTTCATGAAAGCTTCGCCCCTATTTTCAGGCTTATCCCATCAACGTTTACACCGATCAGCCGTTACGACAGGTCCTATAGCAACCGGAGACGTCTGGAAGATTACTGAAGTGGAACATCTAACCGAGCCAATTCGACATCACCTATCTCCCTCGAAGAGCTATATAGGGATAGACACTGGAGGACTTTATAGCAGAATTCACTACACATGATTGTCTCCCAAAGAGCGGTGGAGCCCCTACCATTCGGTGGAAAATATGTACGGATGGAACATCTAATGATCATTGTTCTAGAGCTGAAGTCATGCTAGTAACTCCAGAGGATCGATTAATTTGCTATGCTTTGAAGCTTGAATTCTTTGCAACGAACAATGAAGCTGAGTATAAAGCTCTGATTGCTAGACTCAAACTTGCCAGAGAATTGGGAATAAAATCTCTTGAAATCTTTTGTGATTCCCAGTTGGTGGTATACCAAGTCAGAGGAGATTACCAGGCTAAAGGACAACGACTCGCTCAATAACTTATCCGAGTTTAAGGGATATTGACCGACTTTGAGTATTATGACATCACGCACATTCTACGAGATCGAAACAAAGAAGCCGACTCAGTGGCAAAGTTTGCTAGCACCTGGGATGTGCAACAAATGGGCTTGGTTCCAGTCAAAGTACTAGACGCTCCGAGCATAAACCAGATGGAAATCGACTAGATATTGGAGATGAAGCTTGAGAAGGAATCGTGGATGAATTCGATTAAAGATTATTTGCTATAGGGAGTTCTTCCCGAACGGAGGAATGAAAGATGACAAATCCTCCGCAAAGCTTCATGATATATCATTTAGGAAGGAGTTATGTATAGAAAAGGTGTTTCCATTCCCCTGCTCTGGTGTATCGCTCATAATGAAATAAAACGAGTCCTAAGGGAAGTTCATGACGGGGAATGTGGCGATCATACTGGAGGGAAACCCTAGCAAAGAAAATACTTCATTATGGGTATTACTGGCCAACAGTCAATCGAGATGCTGTTGATTACACTAAGTGATGCGATAAGTGCTAGACGTATGCAAAAGTTCCAAGAGCTCCACCGATGGAATACACAAATGGCCAGTCCAAGGCCATTTGCTATATGTGACATAGATTAATTGGTTCCTTACTGATCTCTAAAGGTGGTGCGAAGCACACCATCATAGCAGTTAATTACTACACTAAATGGGCCAAAGCAGAACCTTTAGCCCCGATCACAACAAAGAAAGCAATCAACTTTATTGCCCGGAACATCATTTGTCGTTTTGGCCTTCCACGAACCACTGTAATTGATATTGGAGTCCAATTCAATAGCACTAAATTTAATGTATTCTATTGTTGACATCATATTAAAAAGAGATTTGCGGAAGTTGCTCACCCTCAAGAAAATGGACAAGTGGAAGCTGTGAACAAAATCATAAAGTCCATTCTGAAGAAACATTTGGGAAAGGCTAGAGGCAAGTGGGTGGATGAACTCCCAACAGCATTATGGGCTTACAGAACCACCCATAAGTCCACGACTGGCTATGCTCCATTCGGTCTTGCTTACAGTTCCGAAGCTATTATTCCTGTTCAACTAGAAGTCCCTTCTCATCGAGTAACCTACTACAACCCCAAAATGAATAGAGATCTCCTCTTAGAATCTCTAGACATGGTAGATGAGAAGCGCAAAGAAGATGATTTGAGAGCAGTTGCACATCGATATCAAGTCGCCCGATGCTACAACACTAAAGTCCGACCTAATATCTTTGAAATCGGTGATCTCGTCTTGAAACGGGTTTTCCCAATCCCATCACACATGAATCCTACTTGGAAAGGATCGGATGTCATTGAACAGAGGCTTGGAGAAGGAACTTTCAAGCTAGCGATTGTTGATGGCGTCACACTCCCAAAGGCATGGAATAACGAGCATTTACGATGCTGTTTCTCTTAGTTTATTCTTTTTTCATTCAGTTGAATTTAATTTCCAAATTTGCTTTAGCGTTTGATTTTCTAAATATGTAATAAAACAAATTATGTCATTTCTTTCCATTTGGCAAATAAAAGTTTGAAATTTACTTCATATTTGTGATTGCTGTAGCACTGCATGTTAGTTGAGATACTTGACTAAGTAATATTGATATGTCCGAGAAGGATCCCAGAGTTTGGAGCCAGCCAATTACACAAGTTCATGACTGGACTAAACAAGATGAACATGGTCCGACCGTTCATTCGACGATTCTCACTCACAACCCTATGGACGGAGTACCTAACGAGAAATAGATGTGGTTTGACCATCCAATAATCAAATTAATCCTACCAAGTGATGGGATAGACATGAATCAAAAGCGATCATGACATGGCAAATCACTCGCTAAGACAAACCTCGAACTTTGGGGGCAAATCCATCAATTAAGGAAAGTACAGTCCGACTATTTTTCGAAATAACTCTAAGTCCCTAGAGTGTGGACTGGAGTATAAACACATACTGGGTGCAATTCAATCACCCACCAACTAACTCTTATCGCCAAAGTGCGGATATGATTATAAACAAATGGATGAGTGCGGTTCAATCGCTCACTATTCCATAAACTCCGACCTAAAACCAGCAGGAGGAGTATAAATTCGCTAAAGATGGAATTCGACCATCCACTATTTAACTCCAATAACGTTGAACTGGGGGCAGGAGTATAATCACTTAATTGCTAAAATCGATAGCATAACACTAGGGCTTGAGCCCAATGTCTAGTACGACTTGAGGCCACGACCGTATGGAGGCCTTGAGATAAAGTTAACAGATTATCATCCGAATCAATGAGCGGTGAATTACAAGTACATTGAATTGAAAATGTTATAGCTCAACTACTTCAGAAAATTCACATAAGAGTTTGACAATAGTAAAAGAACTTCATTTACATAAGCTTGGAACGTCAAGTACAAGTATTCATAGCAAAAGAATCAAAAAGCGGGGGCCGATCCCTTACAAATTCGGTGAACAAAACCCAAAAGACTTGGGAGCATGAGTGCATGCGATGAATCACTTCCTCCTCGGCTTCCTTTTATTCTTCTTGAAATCGGGAGAGATTTCACTCAAACTTTCTCCACTCCTCTTCTCCCCTCTCTTCCTTCTTCCTTGGCCTTTAACCGGAGTAGATTGGTTTGACCAAGTAGGTGCATCTTGAGTAGGTTCTGGTTGAGGAGCAAAGGAATCCACAGTTTCTCCAGGCAAAATGATGGAGATGGGAGGGGGAACGATCTCCATTTTCTCTTTCTTGACTTTCGCCTAAAGGGCAATGTCCGCTTCAAGTTTATGTGCCATTTCTTGCATAGAAGGGCCTGACAAGGATTGGAAAGCTCCAATAATCACAACGTCGTCATCAACAGGAATCTCTTGATGCGGATCGCTTTCTTCCCTCAACAAAGTGTCCATCAAGTGCTCGTCAATCATAAAAGCTTCGCTTTAGGACATTGGCATTGTAAAGAATAAGCAGTGGATCTAATTCTTCCTTAACCTCCTCCCTGACCTTTTCTTTCGCGGCCTTCACTTCTCGTTTAACGAGGGCATCAATGTCTTTGGCCCTTTTGACAACCGCCTCACTTTCAAGCCTAACAGTAACCAATTCCTCACAAGCATCTTGACCAATTTTTCGCACTTCCTCTTTATCTTTGGACATGCTCAAACTTAGTTTTATACTCAGCTGCGCTTCTTTGGGCCGCATCCCTTTCTAGCACTAGTTTATGGTTCTGATGATGAAGCGCTTCAACCTCGGCCAAGTGCCTTGCCTTCTCATCCTCAAGTGCCTTGATGGCCGTTTCTGCTTTTCTCTCGGCTTCTGCCTATAAGCTCCTTAAAGATTCTAACTATTAGTTAGAGTTTCAATGATCCGTTTGTCCTGGACCTCTTGACATTTCAATTTTCTTAATCTCTGCTGCTCTCTCCTAAGATACTTTAGAAATCCTCTCTACCGCTCTCATCCACTCGTTATACTACTTGTAGATATCATTCATACAATCTATAGTATTTGCTGGACTTTTTTAGGAACTTTCTTAAGATTAATTACAAAGAAAAATCCATCAAGACATACATTTGGAAAATCTGACTTAAGTTGGGCCATACGAGCGATGACATCGACTTATTGAGCTTCAGTGACAACTTGGGTGTCAGCGCTTTCTTTGCTCGACCTTTATTGGTGAACATCATGACACCGACGATCGTTGGATCATTGAGGATGAGATGGAATAGCAGACCGTGAAGAAACTGAAGTGGAAGGGGGACCATAAGAGGTGTCAATAGGAGGAACGTTGTCGTAGTGATCTTGTTTCCTTTTAGAATCTTTAGGGGGAGGAAATCTAGATTTGGACCGCTGTTTATCACAAGAAGACCTGTCTCTATCGCCTTTATTATGGTAATCCCGATCCTAGCTGGAGCAATAGCTAGGGTCATATTCATGACCACTACCTTGATGGTACAAGCCCGAATGAGAACTAGGATTCTGGCATGATATTTCATGTAGAGACTGAAACATGTGCTTCTTCCTCATCATTATTTGTTCAAAAAGAGACAAAGAATGAACCAACTCTAAGTATTGAAGGATGCGAGATAAGTGCAATGCAGTATTGTTAAGTGCTGCAAATGTGCATGTCCTTATGTCCCCCCAACGGACTAGTTATTTAAACTTTACTGGCTAGAGTAACCTATCCGCTAGTGGTAGGAGGGATTCTAGTCCCAGATCTTGAAGGAGATTCTGATCCGCTGACATTCATGCCAGTAAAATGAATGGCATCAATGTCATCTGGTATCGAAAGATCATATAATTCCTCAATTGTTTTCGTCCAAGTGTTCTGAAGGTTGAGTAGCAGACTAATCCAGAATAACCTGAGGGATGATGGATAGCTTGGGTTGTTTGAGGAGGCGACTCTTGGGGAATCAACAAATGAGTTTCTTCCTTTTTCTTTGTTGAGAGTGGGGGGCTGCGAGGTTTGCGAGAAACCGACTGCAGCCCCAAAACTAGAACCCGCGTCATCGCCACCGAGCTCGTCACCCTCATCTCCTACTACATTTTTATCGGTAGCTTCTTGAGCCCCCTCAACTGCGGGCATGACATGATCAACTTGATTGCCTTCATCATCATCCGCATCCCGCTGCTCGATCACTATAACTGCAGCAGTGACCGATAGCCCTATGCTACAACCCTCTTCCATCAGGCAGTAGGTAATGAGGCATTCATTAGTACGGAGATTCTCAATGTCTTATCTTCTGATGGAACCCTTTTGAGCACTAAGACCGCATCTGTATATTATTTTCCATCAGGTTGTGGATAAGAACCCGCATAAACCAGAAAAGTTGCTTAATTCAGGATACGACCTGGATACAAGCACTCAATAAATTAAGCAAGGAGTAATATTTACGTCCTTCTCACAACCATCTGGCAAATCCAGGTAGGCAGCGAATATAGAACCACTCGCCTTTGAAAGCACTCAGCTTGTTCCAAGTGCCAGTCAGGATCTGGCACTTCTTGGTTGACTCAAGAAATGTGAACGAAAGGCTTCCCGTTCATCGCTTAAATGTGAAAAGAAATCTAATGTCTTCAGGAGTTGGAGGTCGAAATAAAAACTCCATGAATACCATGTAGGTACTGTTCAGCAAGGCATAGCCATTTGGATGCAGTTGTGCTGGTGCTAACCTCATATGATGTAGCATCTCTCGGATAGATGAATTGAAGGGTGGGATGCATCCTACTCAATACATGAACTTGTTGCATGCAGTGAACCTTTCAAGGGGCATATGAGCTCTATCATCCCAAGTTGGGATTTGCACATCATCAAACGAAATCCCGAGTCTGGTAAAAATTCTACGAAGAGAGGCTTCATTAATTTTGAAGCCATAGAATCCCCCGGATCTTGCAAAAATATAGCGTCTTCTAGAGTGTCGGGAGTAGGGTCTATCACTTATGTTGGAAGGACAGGAACGACAGAGAAAAGGTCGAGTGATGTACAAGAACTTTTTGGTTGTTTAGCTTGATGTCTAAGGGAGAGTTTATCGAAAGCAGTTGCGGAGCTTGATTCGTCACTTGTACCATTGTGCTGTGAAATCTGTTCAAAAGACATTGCAGCTAAATTCCTCGAGTGTCTGGAACCCATGACCACTAAACTCAGTAGATAATCATCTTTAGAAAAAATAACCTATTTCCCCCATGCAAGGTGGGTGCTAGTGCAAATTGGTGCAGTGTCATGTAATGTAGTGAAGAATGGTTCAGAATTAAAGACTATGATTACAACAAGACTACAGGGTTCGATCAGAGTGACCATCATCGTTGACCGTCTCAACTGATTCTCTACGTCACTGGCTAAGGATTCAGTCTAAGCATTGGGATCGGTTGTTGGCATGTTGAAGTTCGAATTATGCATTCAAAAGTGGATGAGCTTCTTTGTCCAAGGCATAGGCAGCAAATATAATTATGCAAAAAATTAGTCAAGTTCGATTGTCATATACGACTGATAGGCAGTACATTTCATATGCAAGTCATGCACGACCATTCAAGTGTTAAAGGACGAAGCTCATCACAAAGTTCTAATTAAGATTTGAGGATTTTAAGTATGTTCATCCAAGTTAAATCAACAACCGATCCAAAAGAATGTTACAACCGATCGATGCCAACATGCACAACTGATCGTTCTTCAACCAATCGTTAACTACGATCGACCAAAATTCTACCAAAAAACACCCGGTCCAAATTTTCTTCATTTTTACAAATACCAATCCACCATAATGATCGGTCGAACTCCATTTCATTCCTCTATGCTAACAACTTGCCACCTTAACCTCGTTAGAAATGATCGGTGACAGCCCACATTCTGGAACTCTAAGAACGATCGGCTAAAAGCGATCTTCAACCTTCGACCTCAAACAAGTGCATTCCATCCAATCTCAACACCACGTCACCATCTCCCCCTCCGTTCCGACCGATCAAATCGCCATAGCCTGAATCGTGCAAACTAGAATGAGATCCCATCATCTCGTCACTAAATTATAACAAGTATGAAAAGGATCGAACCTACGTAGGTTTAAAAGTGGAAGAAGGAAGCGATTTAGATTCGATTGTAAAGCAAAATCTGAGGAGATGGAGTTAGTGATGGCGGATATAGTAAAGGGATTGATTGGTTAAGAGATAAGTGAAGCTTGGGAAATGATTTGGATCCGAGAATTTAGGTCGGAAGTGAAAGGGAGGAAGAAGGTGGAGTGTACTCTCTTTTTGGTTCGGTTAGTATATTCCTACAAATGAAGTAAAGTGGGAAATAATGTAAGTGTCCAAGTATATATATGAAGGAAGCAATACGAACCATCGAAGTTTGCAGCTCAATGGAAGTCCAGCAGATAAACGATAAGTTACGATCATTTTATGATGGCCTTACGCTGATCCATTTTTCTTAGCCTGCAGTTCAATCAAATAGCCAAATCAAGAAACGATCGGGCGCGATCGATCTATTACTTGGATCATGTATGATCCAAAACTAATGGCTTTGGAACGATCCATTATTTTATATAAAAAAAAGTGAAGAGAGGGGAGAATGATCGGGCATTATCCAATCTCAAATGAATTTGACCCGATCCAATTACCTGATGGATTCGTGCCGATCCTTCTTTAGAAAAAGCAAATGATTGAATTTCATTCCACCAAATTGGCAACGACTCATGAGTGTACGAACGCATCCAGGAGCCAGCGACAAGAACATGTACATGAACGTTCATGTGTGCATCCTAAAAATTCGATTTCTTGAAATCTACAGAAAATGAATTCTCGCCTGGAGTTATCAGAGAAAGAACCGGATCAGATAACCGAGGCCTAGTAGATCAATGGAAGTGGGCACATATATTAATTGGCAAATTAGAATTCAGAATTTATACTATTGGAAATCATTCAATCATTATGTTAAATAGAAAGAGATACGACTCTTCAAGGAAAGCAGTTCATCGAAGGGATGACGACTGTTCAGAAAGGTGAATGGATTACTTTTCGAGGACTCTAATTTGCATCGATCAAAACACGTCATGTTGAAACAAGACATGGGGGCAAGTGTTATCCAGCCTCTTGGCATGGCTATATTCGGACTGACTAGACAAGTTAGACTCGACCATCACCGAGACCAACAAGTCAGATTAACAATCACAAAGCCTAGAGACCAGACATAGATGATAATATGAAGCAGTAGCAAAGCGAAAGCAGAAGACAGACTCTATAGAATGACAAAAATATGAAAATATTCCATTTACTGAAAATGAATCGGGTACGATCCATATTCACTAATTATGGATCGTACGGTATCGATATTACAGTTAAACTCGGTGGGAAACGATCGATATCTACAAGTCAAATACACATGAAACTTTGGGAACATCAATATATTGAAGAGTGGAGCCCACCATATCGATCGCATGCCAAAAGAGCCTATGGAACGAGCAGATCGTTATTATGAGTGATGTGGGACCCGCATTGATACTATGACTTCTTCTGGATCTGGAGACTCCGTGGCCGAAATTTTAGGAAGATATTTCACCATCTTCCCCTATAAATATTGGCTTGATTGTTCATTTTCAAGATTTTTACGCTACTGTTTCCTAGGTACTCTTTTTAAATTACGGATCATACTCGATCCATCCCTCTGTACTCAACAATTCAAGTGTTTAATAAAGTTATTTCTCCAATGTGGATATAGGCTTTCAACGCCGGACAACTATAAATCGTTGTGTTCTTATTATTACTTATTTCTATTATTTAATTGCTTGTATCCTCTTTTTTCATTTATTATTCCTCATTTATTTCTTTACAAAATATCTATTGGGTGTTTATGCCAATTCTTGGTGCAAATAGCGGACAAGAGTGACCTAACAGGGTGTCTGCTATTGACGATCGTCTCAAAGTCCTTGCCGGCAATGGCGGACCAATGTGACCCTAACCAGTATCTACCATTAACGATCATCTCAAACTCCTTGCCGGCAATGGAAGACCAGTATGACCCTAGCCGAGTGTCCACCATTGAAGATCGACTCAAACTCCTTACCAACAATGGCGGATCAGAGTGACCCAAATTAGATGTCCAGCATTGACGATCGGCTCAAAATCATTGCCGGAAATGGTGGATCAAAGTGACCCTAATAAGGTGTCCACCATTAATGATCAATCCTAAGCTTCTTGTTGGCAATGTTGAACCAGAGTAATCCTAACCGGGTGCTAAACATTAACGATTGGCTCCAAATCTATGGTTGGTTATAGAGAATCTGACTTATCGATGGTTAGGATATGACCATCGCACAGTTGGTTCACCCTCGACGATTGGACCAGGATTTTTGTCAGTGGGAGATAGCTAGGTTCCCTCGTAGTAAACGCGACTTTTTGTCGAGTAGTTAAGTACGAGCAATCAATGCTGGAATTGCATATCAGGATTATCGACAGCGTTACACCGAACTTGTTTAAAGTATGCATGAAATATGCATGCAATGATAAACGTACTAGAATGGTGAAAGTGTTGTAAGGAAGACAAGTAACACAAGAATAATAAACATCCAGATCATACCATCATATATTTAAAGCACAAAATCACAAGTGTTAGAACAAGATATGTACTTGCCCTCAACAACATGTTAAAATTAAGTCGGCATGAACAAAAATGTTTATTACAGATAAAGGACATGTGATAGTCTATTCCAAACACAAAAAATATTCAACTATCGTAGTAACTTGGATTTAGATTTAGAGATGCGACTCTTGCCATGAGGTTTGGGTTTCCTATGCCCTTCTTCCTTCCTCTTCCCTTTTAAGTTAGCAGCATTAGCTTCATTAAGTTCCACTTTTTTTTCATCAACCTTAAGTACTCCATCACTTCCAACTTGACTCTAGCAACCTCTCTAGAGAATCTTTCCATGTTGTTTTTCTCGAGAGCTTCCTCCCTTTCAAAATCCTCAATGGACTCGGTGTCGCCCAAAATCTCAATCTCATTATCATCCCTAAGGGAAGCAATCATCTTGTCCTGACGCTCATCGGTTGGAGGACCTGAAGAGCCTAGGGGCATGGTCCTTGATAATGGAGTTGTCGAGGGAGGTACAGCTTTGGGAAGATCTGTCATAAGTGTGTCACCTATATGGAAACGTGGAGGGCTGTCAAGTACAGTCTTGCCCAAGCAGGCTCGAATATATTGTGCAATGGCTCGTGAACTATAAAGAATAACTCTAACTCCTTTAGGAGAAACTAGAGCATCACCCTATAGCTAAACATCATCTGGAGGTGGAGGAGTGTTCCTAGGTCGACTCTGAAGTAATGCATCTGAAGAAAAGTGAAAAAAAGTTAGAGGGACATCATGCATGTGGGCATAAGAAGTTTGACCTTGCGTCGTCGTTCCCTGAAGTCAAACCACCACTCTTCTACCTTTCCTCTTCCTCTTTTTTGGCTTTCTCGGATTCAACCAGTTTAAGGTAACCGAGGCGACGACCTCCCTCTCCTCTATTGTGAAGCAAGCATTAACAGCCTCAAGACTGAAAGGTGTTCCTTGCTCGCTGGCAGTCTTTGCTTCCTTGATTAATCGTTTATGGATGAAAACCTTAACATCTTCAGAGTCGTCCATCCAAGCCAAACTATTTTCAATAAACATTCTGAAATAAATCTCATCCAGGAGATCTTTCACCTAATCCAGTTGGCTGTTCATCTGATTGCATTCTACTTGCAGCCTCTCAACCTTGGTAGTTATAACCGCTTTCTCGACAGCCTTGGCCTTAAGCTTATTCCGAAGCCCTTTTAGCTTTCCACTCCACCACCTTCTCCTTTAAATCAGCAAGGTCAGGTTCCATTATTACAGCCACTGCTTGGAGCTTATCCTTTCTTTTCAAACTTGGCTTTAATATTCTTATAATCCTCAAACAGCTACCCGGAATCCTCTTTGGCAGGTTTAGTGTTTTGAGAATGCTCATTCTTTGGCTACTTCAATTCCTCAGCATGAGAGACCTTTAGTCTCTCAACTTCCTCCACCTGAGACCTCTCTAGTGGCTCTAGCACTGGTTTGTGATGTAAGTCCTTTTTATGCATCTGTTTCCTTAGACCAAAATTCTTCAGATTCTATTCAACATTCTTTTTGTCGATCTCTTCTCCTACCTTAATTACCTTAGGGTGAAATTCAAAAAGGGCCTTCACGCCGCTTATTCCATCCCTAAGAAAGTTGATCACAACCGAAAAAGAGAGGGGTGCACTAGCAAGTAGGAGGCAAGGGGTCTATTGGTCGGTAAAGCTGTTGGAACTCATTGTAGTTTGGATCGGTGGGATCAATGATGACAACCACTCCTCCTTTATTCTTCCCCTTATCCTCTCTCTTGCGGGGAGGAATGATCGCTTCCTACCTGTCCATCTTTTCTTGCTGTTTGGATGATTTCAAATTTGATAGAAGAAAATATGATGCTCTAGGAGACTTGGAGGTGCGAATGGGAGTCCTAGATTTTGACATACCATCGGAGGAGTGGGATCTCTTGTGGGAGCCATCTTAAGGATCTTGTTTACCTGCATCTCTTGCCTGACGATAGGATACAGTCTTTTTAATTTTAAGCTCTATTGCTGGCTGCCTTACATTTTACTAGGACCAAAAGATGAAGCAACTTTCTTAATGTCGAATGGGGAGCATCTGGTTTGAACCTCTTAAACTTAGACTACAGCTTTTCTCTCTTGGAACTCTTGCTCCCCACAAAAAAATGTAAATAAAAATGGATTATAGCCGGTTAATGCCAATAATTAAATCCGAGAAGTTGGTAACTTTAACATGGGAAAGAGTTGTGTTTGTGTGTAAAGTAATGCACAACATTTGGATGAACCGTTGGGGTCTTCCTGGATTTCCAATTGTTGTTGGATTTCAGCTACAAGGCAAAATCCCCATATTCGATCCCTAATTCGATGTCTCGTAAGTAGTCAGAAACTGTGATATCCCCAGGAATGAATTCTCCTAATCTCAGCACCGAAAGTGCAATTTAAGGTTGCTTCAATATCCAATTTGGACAGAATCTCAAAACCAACATGCCCAAAAGAACGTGCCACGCTACAACCTGAGGTGGTGGCCTCGCTATCATAGGAATGAGGGCTTTTTCTCTCCACATCTTAGTTCAGATGCTGTCATTAGTTGTAACACGCCATAAAAATTTATAAGAAAATAAAAGTAAAAATGAGAATTTTGTAAATATTGGAATTTGGCCATGAAAGTTACACCAATCGTTCTTAGTGATTTTCTCGTTAACTTCCATATATAAAGTTTTATAATCTGAGCTCAAACGGAAAAGTTATTCACATTTGAAGTTTCCAAATTTAAAATAACTCAAAGTGATTTTACATTTAAATATTTGATTAAGGTTAACGCTGAAATTTAAAACATTAATAGATATGTTAATGTTGACTAGAAATCTTTGGGTTTAAGGAAACATTAAAATAAACATTAACATTAAAAACAAATAAGGAATTAAATAAAATTGGAATGGCAATAACTATATCATTCCAAAAATGCAAGGACCGGTCGACCGCCTAGGGAGGAGCCATCGATCGATAATTAGAGTGGTAGCTAGGGTTTTGCTAGGCGCAAAACGGTCTGGATTTTATTATTTTAAACCGACTTAAGTCATGTGGTTTTGACATCTTCTAACGACTATAAATAAGAGGCTAGCCCCTTACTTTTATTCACAAATTATTTGGGAATGCTACCGAAACTCTATCGATCTTCTTTCTCGATTAAATTTAAGAGTTTGAGGAAACAAGGCAATAGGTTTATATATATTCATTCATTTATTTTCATTCTCTCCTAATTCCTGAATTTGAATTTAATTTGTATGCAATCCAATTGTTGTATATTTCAAAGAGAAGAGTTCTAAAAGAGCAATTAGGAGAGGCATGATCAAATCAAAAAGGAAGTTGGAAACCATTTATGAGTAGAAATTTTAGTTTCTCATGTTTTACTGTTTGTATAGTAGAATTTGGATTTGTTTTATGCCTTGGGCAATTTTGTATACGAAAACCCTAAACTTAAATTCCTAAAATTCCCCAAAACAAAATATCAATCCTTATGTTTAGTTGAATCTCAAATGTTTTGTATTAAAATAGTAGAATATTTTTGCTATTGCAATTTGAATATTTTATATTCTATTCCACTTCCAACTTTTCTCTATTGACATGCTAAAGGATTCTAAAAAGAAAATAAGTTAGGAAATGGTGTGTAAGGTATGCATTCCCTTATTTATAGTTTGCACTGCCTATCTCCGTAGTTTAAATATGAATTCCTTTTTCACTTCAAATTCGTGTATGTACAAGTTGAATAAAATATAAGGGCTTAAATTGTAAGTTTTACTCCTTAAAATAGAGACATTGATTCTACTATATTAATATATGTAAAATAAGTTTGGTGTTTGATTCTATTTTTTATGCTAGTCTATTGTTGGGCTAAGGATATTAGCCAAATTGTAAGTTATTGTATGGAGTTAGACTTATATAGATTTGAAGTTTTGACACCTAACCAATTAGTATAGGATGGGAAACCTACGCACGCTTAGGAATATTTAGTTAGCCAAAGTTACGTATGTATATATATATATTTATTAGCGTATAACATATTATCACCGTATAATTAATAACATATTAATTATGTAGTATAAATTAGTTAGCAATTAGTATTAAACCCCTTAGGAAGGAAGTTTAGATAATCATGAAAATTAATCAATAATTAAAGGAGAATAAGGGGAATTCCTTATAAGGCCTTAATGCGAAATGTGGTGAGGCATATATGGTAGTATATTAGGAGATTGGAATTATGACTAAGTTATAGGGATGTGACATCAGTCAAAAGTACATATAAGTCTACCCAGCTAATTTGGCTACTAGCAATGCGACGTTGGGACTGATGTGAGATATCATTTATAATAAGTACCAACAGAGGACACGAGATTAGTCCCAATTCTATAGGGTAAGTCTATCCAGTTAATCTAGCACCAGCGCATGTGAATAGTCGGACTATTATGAGATGTCCCAATTTGGGTTATGGGTCATAATGCGTAGGACCTTCTTTTGGGTCGAGGGTATTAAGTGGCTCTTATAGGGTCCACCTTCTTCCCACTTAAGAAGTATTTAATGATCGAGGTTATCGTTTAGGTGTGGTAGTAAGGAAATCTCGAGAGGGGTCAACTTTGGGGTTGAGGTATTAGGTGGCTACCTTTTCCCATAAAGAAGTATTAAGTAGCTTAATGAGATTTTGTACAATGTCACTTAGGGAGTACCAAAGAGGGGTCTACCTTGGGTTAGGTATTAAATAACAGGGATCTACCTAGGATATATGTTATATGATCATAGTTCACCTAATTTCCACTAAAGAGGTATTAAGTAGCTTAGGAACTTTCTCTTACACTGTTAGGACATGACTGACGGTAGTTGCATAGGATAGTGAGAGGTCATAAACCATTCATCAATTACCAAATTCAACTAATTTGTGCGTAGACCTAATTCAGACAACAAAGAAAAGCACTCCAAATCAAGCAAATTGATGATCTCTATCTTCTAACTAAGGATTTAATCTCTAATCAACAATCTAGTTTGATTTAAAGAGCAATTTGGAAGAATTAGGATGAATCTAGGGCTAATTAAGGTTTAGACCAGACTTGAAATGAGAGGGAAAGTTCTAATTTGACTTCTACAACCTTAATTTATAGTAATTTCTAATTAGATTATTGGATCAACTAATGAGCTTAATTAATTACACACTAATTCTGGCCAATAGCTATTAAAACTTAAAATAATCATAACTTCCTAACCATAAGTTTGTTTTTCTATTATGACCACTCTACGAAATGAGAAACTATTATCATAAAGCAACGAAACTAATTTGAGACCCTAATTCGATTCCTATCAAAAGATATAGGCCGAACAAAAATTTTAGGATCAAAATGGTCACATAGAAATTTGAAAAAAATCATAGGTGTGTTAAATGGCCCTACGAGTCATATACCAAAATTATAGAATCATACGACCTCATACAAATAAAATAAAATTATTTTACAATCCTTCGATACGTAAAATAAGGGTCGTTACATTTATATTGTTAGTACTATGATATGCATTCATTTGGTTTATTTGCAGGATACCAAACCAAAGATCCTTACTTTGGTGGACTTGGGTTTTCGATTTAGTGAAAGTCAGGCCTATTGGGGTGCGGGTAGTTATATTTGGTATCAAAGCTTAGGTTAGACGAGCTTGAAAAATTAGGAAATGTTGAGTGAACGTATTCGTATTTTGCATGTAAATATAAATATATATTATATGCCAAATCCTAAGAATTCCAACCATAAAATAATTGCATATGTAAAGCCCTTAAAGCTGGATGATACGTGAATCCCTAGTCGGGACTTGATAGCCCTATGATTATAGATCGTCATATGATTACTGAATGATGATGTACAGTAGGTCCAGATAAGGGGAAAGTAAGTCCATATGCTGTAGATAGTGGAAGTTATGGAGTTTCAGAATGAAGGCGTGAAACAGTTTCCCCAAGATAATAGCTGGATTTTCAATACGGCAAGAAGAAAAGTCCAAAAGAAGGAAGAATAGAAATCCACTCTAAGTCCAACTCAATAGAAAATAGTTTTAGAAGTTGAAAAAAACATACAATTAATATATTTGAAAAAGTAAGCAAATATTGATTTTGAAATATATATACAACTAGTTGAACCGAAAGGATTTTTAAGAGAGTTAAGTTGAAGATTTTTGTTAATGGGTTTTATAAAAGCTAATTGTTAAAATTTTTACAGAGTGTATATAGCTCGCTAGTTTCCATGTGAACAACGAAAATCGTAAATACAAATTTCTAGTAGAAATTGAAATATATTGAAATTTAAATTTTCAATAAAGGAATTTTGTAAAAGGCTATTTCTTTTGAAAGAATAATAGAGCAATATAGCTCGTAGGTTTCATACAATGAAAACTTTTAAGTTGTAAAAACATTTTTAGGGTGGAGTCGGTGGACAATAGGAAGTAGTACAAGTTTGAAATGGGGTAAATAGTACAGGAAGTAGATTTAGAACCAGAAAATAGAGCAGTAGGCGAACACACTGCAAGGGTTAAACTAAGAAGACAATAAATTGAAAGGAAGACTATATAGATAGAAGCGACTTAAATAAGGGCAGTTTAAGTGAAGAGAGTTAAATTGTAGTAAAATTCTAAAAAAAATATAAACAAGGTTAGAAACTCTAATAAAATGATGTTAATGATTAGAAACAATATTAGGAATTTAAATAAAATAATGTTAGTAATTAGAAGCAACATAGGAAATTAAAGGCAAAACAATGGAAAATAGACATTTTCCATTATTGTGCACATTTATGGCAAGTATCTTTTAAAAGTCTCCTCACATGATATTTGAGACTCCGCTAAAGATTGGAAGTGGAGATAGTATGAGTGATAAGAAAATGATAGAGTGGGAGTTGTTCTTATCTACTCTAGTTTCTATTGTTTAAAAATTATAAAAGATGTTTTAAAAATACTGTAAAGTGCATTTTTAGAAAGAATTGGTTTGATGTATGGGTTTTAAAAAAGGAAAACTTAATAAATCGTTTGAATTAAAAATACCAATTTTTAAGAAGTAAAAGTTGAAAAGTCTATAAAAGGAGAAGTTGATTTGAAAGAAAATAAAGAGGAAAGAAACCTTTTAAAGTAAAATTTTCTAACATTGCCTTTTAGATTTAAAGAATAAGCTAAATTCAAACATCCTAAATTATAGTTTTAAAAATTTAAGACGTCAAGTATTTTGAATTTACTAAAAGGTTTCTAAGTTGTACTTTTAAAGACAAAGGTTTAGGGATTAAGTATTTCAAAATTTTAAAAGTTTTTAATTTTGAAAAAAAAGGGTAAAGGCCAAACCAAAATTTTAAGTATGAAGTAGATAAGAATGAGTGCCTAGGTAAGACAGGGTAAAGGATATGGCTATAAAGAAGATAGTAATGATTGCTTATAGAATAGCAATAAGGAATCCCCGTAGAGTGTAAAGAACACTGGTGAGAACCTAAGAATGTTTTGTTGGTCATGTGTGCAAGCCATACGGATAACCCGGAAAGGAATGATAAATGATATTAAAGCACGCTTCTATAAGTTCTAGGATGTGCTCGTACGATGGATCAAAGATAAAGAAAGTAAATATCAAGATTTAAGAGTACTATCAAGGGATTTGGACTACAAGGGAATTGTAACAGCGGGATATGAGATGGCAAACACACATAGAAGATATTTGTAACGACCGAGGCTTTTCGACCCTCAAAAATCTACATACGTCCATTGTATTTCGTGCTGAGCAATCGAATGCCGGAAAACCCCATTGTTAGGGAAAAAGAAAGAAGGTAGAAGATAAGAGGAAAACTAAACAACACAGAATCTCACAGCGGAATGAATAATCTATAATATACATCAATCTTTACAAAAAACAAACCGTAATGTATGTATATTCAAAACATCAATCAGAGTATACCAACCTGTTTTAGCCTGGACAGTTATAACAACCTGTCCTTACAATTGTTGATAAATACCATCAATGCATACACCGGAAAATAATTATCTACGTGGATACGTCTCTAGGCCTCCAACTCATCTCTTGAAGCTCCAAAGCATCCAAACTAATCTGTAATATGCTCGGTCTGACCCAAGCATTATAATAAAATAACACCGGAGTCGGTCTGGAAAACCAGCGTAAGAAAACACAATTAACTGGATTTTTAAGTTATATAAAAATCTTTGAAATCAAAAGTATCTCGTAAGACCTCGCCGCATATAAACACGGATGGGTTTTTACCTTACGATAACCAAAACTATTTCATATGAAATTCTATGATATTATAATAGGGTCTAGATACAAATACTTATTAATCTTAGCTGAAATTGTTACATTATTAAATTCCAGCATACTAGGTTCTACAATCAAAACCGTAAGGCACGTATTGGAGATTGGATTCCATACTATGACAAGGTAAACTACCTTCCGAAGGTACATCTCTAGATAAATGCACCGGGGTCTGACAAGAATATCTTGTAACCCTGCCACATAGGACTGGCCTACCACTTGATTAGTAGTACCGAGTATGATCACCCCGCTTGGGACCCGAAGCATACAAGAATAGGTAGTAACCGATCTGGATTTGGAATGAACATATCCTACTTGGGAGCTACCCACTTGGCCCTGCTGCATGCCCAAATTTTGTCATTTCCCGGTTGATGAGGTCCGAGACTACGTTTTACCTTTATATAGCACTTCCCACTTGGAATGCTAATACTGCCTTCCAGGCAACAACGCAATATCAACATTCATCCATACCAGTTTGTTCTGGGCCTGAACGAAACACTTGAGAGCTCCACCTCCAAAATTCCATCAACTTCAAGATGTCTTCACTTCTAAACGCATTCGTTGGATCGAAGTGGTTTTCAGATAACATACCCGATCCCGGTCTCTTCGAAACAATTTTTCGATGATTCCCGGTAAACTCCATCCCTGTTCTTTAGGAAATAAACAATCAAAGAAAAGATCGGATATCACCTCCAAACCGTTAGTGGACAGATTTCCTTATCATTGTCCTAGGAGAACGAAACAAGATTTATACGCACAGCACAACATCATCGGAGATAACTGTGCCTTATAACTCACGTGTTTCTCCTAGATATTTCCAAAGTTACGTTGGGTCCAATTTCGATAGTCGGTTATTTAACTATCGAATAACAACATTCAATCAAGGATTTATTCCATAGGGAAAACCAACATTGGTTCAGCATATAAGAAATCACTAGCCTCGTTTTATAAATCTTTCATAAATAAAACCAATTGTAAATTACTTGTATAAGAATCCTTTTACATAAATATATCCACCAATTCCTATATTTTCAGTACTTAGAAAATATCCATATACTTATCTCAACGGTATAAATATATTTACAAACTGAGAAAGATTCCCTTTTTATTTGATTCAAAAATCATTCATAAACTCCTTATAATTCTCTAAAACCATTTATAAATCATTTTATAAAACTTCTGGAACCATTTATAAAACATCTTTTATAAATCTATAAACTCATTTCTTAAGTCCGTTTGTAAATATCTAACCATTTATAAAACTTTTCACTTTGTAAATAATCTTCCTTACGTCTCCAAACAATTTTATAAGCTCCTTTATAAAAACCAAGTCTTTCAACTCTATTCATGGGTCTCGAACATATTTATAAATAATTAAAGATCTTTACTTCAAAACACAATATTATAAATAAAAATAATTATTAAAGTTAAACATTATGAATAAATAAATAATTATTATTAATCTTAAGCACTTTAAAACAATAATTAATCATTTCAAAAACAATAAAAATAAATTTTTACCGTATTATAAATAGTAATAATTTATTTCCAAAACCTTATTAATAATCCTTATTATTAATTTCAAAACCTTAATTATTCTTGAACTAATTAACCTTTCAATTTATTAATCTTTTGATAAATTCTTTAAAGCAATATTAACTATAAAAAAATAAATTTAAAACAATATTAAAATAATTAAATAACTTCAAAATAATATTAACATAATTATATAACTTTAAAACAATTTTAATATAATTAAATACTTTTAAAACAATATAAATTTAATTAAATAACTTTAAAACAATATTAATATAATTAAATCGATAATACTTAAAACAAAATATTTCCGAAACCTAATTTCGGATTTAAAAATCGTTTCTTGTCTCCAAAAACCAATTCCAACTGAAACGGAAATTTATAGTATTTTTAAGATAATAATTTGAGGCCAATAGCCACCCAACACTTAACCAATATCGATATTGATTTTCTATCACTACTGGGTTTTATTTTCAAATATATAACGATGTTATAACCACAATGTCCATGTTCATTATTCAATAATCCATATGAAAGAAATATTATTAAAACAATTCAATAATAGCAAGGAATCCCATTGAATACCTCCAACCTGTTTCCCCCTGCATCACAAACGTTATATAATCATAAAATATAAATCAACCGCTTCGAGGCGGGATTCGTATACAAAGGGCCATCCGCTCTTACACGGGAATGTAATAGGGTCTCATCCGCTCCAATAGGTGGGAATATATCCAAACCAACTAATAATATAGTAATTTATCCAAACAATCATTCAACAATTTTTGTCAATTATATATCATACTAGTTAACCAAAAAGGTGAGTTTAACTCACCGAAATTTTCTATTGTTGCCGAGGCGTTCCGGTTTGGAACTAAAATCGAATGACGTCCGATTTTAACCCAAATTTCAACTATCTCCAAATTCATCCAAACCAGCTCCATCGCGAAGCTTTTGTCATTACGAGCGCAACACAAAAATCCACGCCTCGATTCGACCTCGTATGAGGGAGTTATTAAATTTCAAAGTTTTAAACATTTAATTAGCTAATTTAAATACCAAATTTCATAAACTCACCAAAACCCAAGGACCAAAGCCCAAACCTGCGTCTACACCCCCTTCTTCTTCCCCAAATTCACTTCCCCCTTCCAGTACATGAAACCGTGCACACTATGCACGTGCACTGCCTTTAAGCTTCACCATCCTTTGCTCCAAGGCTACCGACAAGTCTGCCTTCTCCTCCTCGTCCGATTGCACACCACCACCCTAGCTCCGGTCACCCGAAATGACGCCCGACCCGAAACCCATCCTCCAAAAAGTGTTAGGTCCTTCAATGTTGCGACATGTTTTGGCACCGAAATTCCCCAAAACTACATCATTCGAGCGCCTCTCCTCCGTGAACCCGTCGCCATCTTCCATTTCCCTATCGATGCCCACAACTCCGACAAATTCAAACCTTACTTTTCGACCATCAACAATCCTCAACACGAAATCGCCGAACTTATGCCAAAAATAGTACTCTCTGATGCGAACTCAACGACGCTTATGGCGTCCAGTAATTCTTCCCGGATCAAGAGAATTTATTTTTTAAAGTTTTGTGTACATTTTCCTTCTTTGCTATTTAATAGCGATAACTCGATTTATTCTCAACGAAATCTCCATCCGTCAATTTTTAAAAATACTACGGAGGATTATCCACATGTTTCATGTTGATAACTTGAGCTATTTACGATCGGATTTGAAGTTGTTGATTTTTTAATGAAGTGGAATTTTTTTATCCTAGAGCTATATTTTTTTCTGTCCTTTTAAACTTGCTGTGTATAAAATGAGAGGGCGGTAAAATTTTAACATGGAGATATGGGGTATGGCTGGAACGTGGGAAGGTTTGGGAAGAACAGTGAAGCATGGTGATGTGTATGGGCTTAAAAGTCAAATTATTTAATTTAATAAAATCTGATATCATACGTTCGAAAAATCTCGAACTCCTATCGAGGCGTGCCGTCTGGCGTTCTATATGTTATACCCATATTTCGAACATAATGAAATTAGTCTCGAGGCTTAATTCGATCATACGCAGAAGATAGCTTTTTGAACCCAATTATTATATTAAATTTTCGATATTAAATTCTACGCGTTTCAATCTCGCACGACCAAACGATTCATCTAATCGATATGAAATTTGACGGCGTATTATAATTCATTATTATAGATCCAATGAAACTAGTTTCATCAAAATCCAAGATAGTGCCTTGGAAGGCTATTTTTATATGTTAATTAAAATGAGTTATTTTCAAAATCGAGTAAATCACTTTTAAATCCAATTAAAAGTTTTATTATCTTCATTTTATAAATAGGAATTTAATAAGCTTTTAAATTATTTTTATCCAACTTAAAATCCAAGATTCAATTATTTAGACAATTTGAATTATTAAATTCAATAATTAAATTATCTAATAAATCGCTATATTTGAAATTCAAGTTATTTAACTTATAAAATCAAATTTTTAATATTTAAAATCAACTAAATATTCCAAATTCAAATGTATAAAATTCTGGGTCGTTACACTTTCCCCCCTTAAAAGAATTTCGTCCCCGAAATTTCCAAGGTAAGAAAAATGCCCAAACCCATTAACTTTCCAAATTCATTTATAAATTTCAACTAATATAATCCATTTCAATCATTTCAGGTTATAACTCAAAAAATCAAATTTTAGTTATTAATTTTTTTTCAAAATTTCTCAAAAATTTTCTGACGCCTTAAATTTACGAAATTTTTTCCAACGTCTCCTTTGCACGGCTCAATCGAAAAACTACCACTCGCCATTATGGCCCAAACCAACAAAAGAAAACAAAAGCCAAGCGGCTCAATCATAAAACCATCAAATCAACAATGATTTAAACATGTACCTTTTTGTCGGGCATTCAATTTTTACATGTGAAATCAAAAGCATCAAACTAGCTCTTGCTTCTATATACCTGCATTATATTTACCAATGATATCCAATCATATAATTCATAATCATACTATTATGCAATTCCAATTTCCAACATTTGCTTTACTAAAACCGTACGATGTACATATATAATTCGTATGCAGTATCAAATCTGATCGCTCGCTCGATCACACAATTTCACTTCTGAACTAGTATCGTTCACACGACTACTCTAGTGCGGACTCGGATCTGGTTCCCTGATCAGAAACCGTTATTCTCTTTGCATAGCCATATACTATGATAGAGAATTCCAGAATCAACCAATAATCCATATCCAGTGTTCGCCGTCGGGAATCGAGTGAAAAATCCCAACTTGGATCAAAGTAAATCATCTTGAAACTATGTACTCGAATCTAGATCAAACCTTTATGCGAATAAAATAATATACATACAACTTACGTATTTATTTCAATTGATTTCTTAGCTATACCAAATTCCATTCTATTCACATTCATTTTATTTACATTCAATTATTCATAATCATTATTCAAATTGCTTTATTCATATTTATTATTTACTTAGTATATTCCTTTCAATGCTAATTTCACTTAAATATCATTCCATCTACTTTTTATGTTTAACAACGTTTTACTCCATATTAATTTCATTTATGAATCATTTAAATTTTTTTTACTTAAGTTTATAAATATTTTATACAACTCAGCTCATGGTTATTATCACTTCACAACTTAAGTCCATATCAAATTCAATTTCATTTGACTCAATCCATTTGTTTAATTTCAATATTCAATTTTAACCATTTTCAATTCACTAACTTATTTAATTAGTCCATCTCATTGATCCATTTCAAATCACAATTGATTTCATTTCAAAATTTATTGCATTTAACCTAAATTAGGTCAAATTCCCTTTCAAAAATCTTTTTGTTTAAGTTATATTAAGTTAAATTTCATTGCCAAGTTCAATTCCAAATTTACTTTTCTTAAAATTCTTATTCAACAATTTCAGCATTGTTTTACTTACTAATTCTCAAGATTTATAGGTTATCAAACTTATTTTATCATATTTTCAATAAAAACTTAACTGAAAATTTCCAAGGTTTAAACACCTTATTCTTATTCATTTCAAATCATTTTGAAATCACATATATACATAATTCCCTTTGGTATATCCAATCATTCTTTTGGATTTTAAAATAGAAACTAGTTTTACCAAAACAAAACTCTAATGGTTGCAATTCCTCTCTTGGAAACTCGAAAATGAACGTCGATGATGGTGTAGTCATCATCGAAATTATTTTCCAGTAATCGAAGTGAGTTTAGCGCTTTTATTCTCTTTAAAATCCTTTTTAAATATTTCTACTCAAAAATATTTCCCAAATAATACTATTATTATTTTCGAAAACTTTGAAAAACCATTTCCAAAACCAACGGGATTCAAACTCTCAAATTTCGAGCTTTTAAATCCTTTCTAATTTATAAACCGCTTTATAAATCATATTTACAAAATTTCATTATGGTTATATAAAACCATTTTCTTAATTATTTATCTTGTTTGTATTATAACAATAACACTTTTATTCGATTACAAACAACAAACGATAATAATCAAATATTATCATTCTCTTACAACCAACACCATATATACTATAATAATTTTTTTTGAAAATTATTCGTTATATAGAAAATATAATAAAGGTAAAATTATTTCATTTACCCAATTTCGAAACAATACCATGTCAAATTACTCTTTCAAGTGTTTAGAGACCCCTATCAATAACGTTAATTACACGTATTGACCAGAATCCATAAGCCACTCAATAGATCAATCAACTTAATTTAAAACATTTTTTATATCATTAACAAATACGCGCTCATATATATATGTACACTCAAACTCATTCTAGGGTGCTACTGACCCTATCTCTAATGAGTTCCCTACCAAAGCCAAGGTTCTCGCTTAACCTTCAGCTCTGATACCAAATGTAATGACCATAGGCTTTTCAACCATCCGGCAGTGACGACCGGTAGGCTTTTCAACCATCCCAGCCCCATCGTGGCAAACACTGGTACCTCAAATCTGCTTTTACGGCCCGCCTCGCGACTGTAAGCACCTAGCAAACCAACCCATCAAGGCCTTATACTTCCTCTCCGAGACGTTTTGGGGTAAGAGACTCTAGCTCACCACCAAATAAAAAGCGAGAACCCCCTATAACGTTAGCCCAACCAATGGGAACCGATCCAATCCCGGTCACTTCGAAAAAACTTTTCGATGATTCCCGGTAAACTCAATCACTATTCTTTAGGAAATAAACAGTCAAAGATAAGATCAGAGATAACCTCCTAACCATTAGTGGATGGATTTTCTTATCATTGTCCTAGGAGAACGAAACAAGATTTATACACACAGTACAACATCATCGGAGATGACTGTGCCATATAACTCACGTGTTTCTCCTAGATTTTTTCAAAGTTACGTTGGGTCTAATTTTGATAGTCGGTTATTTAACTATCGAATAACAACATTCAATCAAGGATTTATTCTACAAGGAAAACCAACATTGGTTCAGCATATAAGCAATCACTAGCCTTGTTTTATAAATCTTTCATAAATAAAACCAATTATAAATTACTTGTATAAGAATACTTTTGCATAAATATATCCACCAATTCGTATATTTTCAATACTTAGAAAATATCCATATACTTATCTCAACGGTATAAATATATTTACAAACCGAGAAAGATTCCCATTTTATTTGATTCAAAAATCATTCATAAACTCCTTATAATTCTCTAAAACCATTTATAAATCATTTTATAAAACTTCTGGAACCATTTATAAAACATCTTTTATAAATCTATAAACTCGTTTCTTAAGTCCGTTTGTAAATATCTAACCATTTATAAAACTTTTCACTTTTTAAATAATCTTCCTTACGTCTCCAAACCATTTTATAAGCTCCTTTATAAAAACCAAGTCTTTCAACTCTATTCATGGGTCTCGAACATATTTATAAATAATTAAAGATCTTTACTTCAAAACACCATATTATTTATAAAAATAATTATTAAAATTAAGCATTATGAATAAATAAATAATTATTATTGATCTTAAGCATTTTAAAACATAATTAATCATTTTAAAAACAATAAAAATTAATCTTTACCCTTATTATAAATAGTAATAATTTATTTCCAAAACCTTATTAATAATCCTTATTATTAATATCAAAACCATAATTTTTCTTGAACTAATTAACCTTTCAATTTATTAACCTTTTGATAAATTCTTTAAAGCAATATTAACTATAAACAAATATATTTAAAACAATATTAAAATAATTAAATAACTTTAAAATAATATTAATATATAACTTTAAAACAATTTTAATATAATTAAATGCTTTTAAAATAATATTAATTTAATTAAATAACTTTAAAACAATATTAATATAATTAAATTGATAATCCTTAAAACAAAATATTTTCGAAACCCAATTTCGGATTTAAAAATCGTTTCTTGTCTCCAAAAACCAATTCCAGCTTAAATGGCAATTTATAGTATTTTTAAGATAATAATTTGAGGCCAATATCCACCCAACGCTTAACCAATATCGATATTGATTTTCTATCACTACTGGGTTTTTTTTTCAAATATATAACGATGTTATAACCACTGTTTCCGCAATCATGTTCATTATTCAATAATCCATATAAAAGAAATATTATTGAAACAACTCAATAATAGCGAGGAATACCGTTGGATCCTTCCAACCTGTTTCCCCTGCATCACAAACGTTATATAATCATAAAATATAAATCAACTGCATCGAGGCGGGATTCGTATACAAAGGGTCATCCGCTCTTACACGGGAACGTAATAAGGTCTCATCCGCTCTAGTAGGCGAGAATATATCCAAACCAACTAATAATTTAGTAATTCATCCAAACAATCATTCAACAATTTTTGTCAATTATATATCATACTAGTTAACCAAAAAGGTGATTTTAACTCACCGAAATTTTCTGTTGTTGCCGAGGCGTTCCTGTTTGGAACTAAAATTGCATCCGATTTTAGCCCAAATTTCAATTGTCTCCAAATTCGTCCAAACCAGCTCCATCGCGAAGCTTTCGTCATTACGAGCGCAATGTAAAAATCCGCGTCTCGATTCGACCACGTATGAGAGAGTTATTAAATTTCAAAGTTTTAAACATTTAATTAACTAATTTAAATAACAAATTTCATAAACTCACCAAAACCCAAGGCCCAAAGCCCAAACCCGCATCTACACCCCCTTCTTCTTCCCCAAATTCACTTCCCCTTTCCCGTACATGAAACCATGCAAAGTGTGCATGTGCACTGCCTATAAGCTCCACCATCCTCTACTCCGAGGCTACCGACAAGTCCGCCTTCTCCTCCTCGTCCGATTGCACACTAACACCCTAGCTCCGGTCACTCGAAACGATGCCCGACCCGAAACCCATTCCTCCAAAATTCGTCAGGTCTTTCAATGTCGCGACGTGTTTTGGCACCAAAATTCCCCAAAACTCCATCATTCGAGCGCCTCTCCTCTGCGAACCCGATGACATCTTCCATTTCCCTTATCGATGCCCACAGCTCCAACAAACTCGAACCCTACTTTCCAACCATCAACAACCATCAACACGGAATCGCACCGAACTTATACCAAAAATACTTCTCTCCGATGTGAACTCAACGACGCTTACCGTGTCTAGTAATTCTTCCCGGATCGGGAGAATTTATTTTTTTAAGTTTTGTGTACATTTTCCTTCTTTGTTGTTTAATGACGATAACTCGCTTGATTCTCAATGAAATCTTGATTTGTCAATTTTTAAAAATACTACGGAGGATTATCCACATGTTTCATGTTGATCACTTGAGCTAATTACGATCAGATTTGAAGTTGTTGATTTTTGAATGAAGGGGAATTTTTTTTTTTAATCCTAGAGCTATATTTTTTTCTGTCCTTTTAAACTTGCTGTGTATAAAATGAGAGGGCAGTAAAATTTTAACATGGAGATATGGGGCATGGCTGGAACATGGGAATGTATGGGAAGAACAATGAAGCATGGTGATGGGTATGGGCTTAAAAGTCAAATTATTTAATTTAATAAAATCTGATATCATATATACGTTCAAAAAATCTCAAACTCCTATTAAGATGTGCTGCCTGACGTTCTATATGTTATACCCATATTCCGAACATAATGAAATTAGTCTCGAGGCTTAATTCGATCACACGCAGAAGATAGCTTTTTGAACCCAATCATTATATTAAATTTTCGATATTAAATTTTATGTGTTTCGATCTCGCACGACAAAATGATTCATCTTGTCGATATGAAATTTGACGGCGTATTATAATTCATTATTACGGATCCAATGAAATTGGTTTCGTTGAAATCCAAGACAGTGCTCTGGAAGGATATTTTTATATGTTAATTAAAACGAGTTATTTTCAAAATTGAGTAAATCACTTTTAGATCCAATTTAAAAGTTTTATTATCTTCATTTTTATTAATAGGAATTTAATAAGCTTTTAAATTATTTTTATCCATCTTAAAACCCAAGATTCAATTTTTTAGACAATTTGAATTATTAAATTTAATAACTAAATTATCTTATAAATCGCTATATTTGAAATACAAGTTATTTAACTTATAAAATCAACTTTTCAATATTTAAAATCAATTAAATATTCCAAATTCAAATGGCTAAAATTCTGGGTCGTTACAATATTGGTAGACTCAAAGTTAAGGAAGGCAAAATAGAGGGTGGAAAATATTATTCCGCCAAGCAAATTTGGCAATGAGTTATTTAAAATGTGTGTTGTTGTGTTTCTGGCCACTACAGTATGGGAATGCATAGTTTCTTCCATAATTGGGTGTGGTAATGGAAGTAATGGATTGACCTTATTCATCAGAAGCCATAAAGGAAAGTTAAAATATAGGTTGTAGAAGGATGGCGCGTTAGAAAGGTCCATTCAATTTAAGTCAGAAATGATAGAGCTACAACATCGTTAGTGTTAGTTGATGTTGTAAGGTAACTTCCAGCAGTTGTTCTTTTTAGGTTGGGTTGTAAGTATTAGTTGTCTTTATTAGGGTGTAAAAACGCGTACGATGTAATGGGAATGTTCCTTTTTATGCATTTTCGACGTGGACCACAATGTCATGGGAAAACAATAAGACAAGGAAATTTCAGGAAAGACAATCAACTAATGCAAAAGAAAAGAAAATAGTAGAGATCGGAAGTTAAGAAATAAATTGAGAAAATTTATTTAATTACTAAAATAAAAATGAAATAAGATTGTAAGGCTAAAAAAATTTCTTTTTGGGAAAATGAATTTCAGCAAGTGGAGGATAGGGAAAGGATATTGCTGAGCCACAGGCCAATGTCCATGTATCTCAAAGGCTGAAATTTGTAATTGAACTTGTGTGCTAGTTGCTATTATAATAAAAAGAAAAGTTTTGGAATTTAAAATTGACCGCATAAAAGGAGAAGTCTATTAAGGAAGTTAGACTGTTGACTAAACCTTGATTTCATGAGGTGTGCATAATTTATTTTGAAGAAAATATGTAATATGTATACTTTTGAAATTTTTTGTTCAAATTCTTGGTTTTAGAAAATAAGATACTTCTGTAGAAAATTTTGAAATTTTTTATAATGAAAATTTTAAAAGCCTAAACTTTTTACCGTTATTCTAAGAGATAATATAAAAATATTTTTGATAGAAAAAGAAGAAATTTTCAAATTTTAGAGATGCCACATACTTCACATGGGAAATAGTCTACAGATTGATTAGTATATATTTTACTATGTTGCGGAAGTGACAGTAAAATAAAATATGGTTAGAGACAAGGAAACTGTTTTAGATATCGAATCATTTCATATATACCTTATCGATAGATAAACAAAAATTTGATTTTGAAATAAACCCTATTTTAAAACTTAAGATAGATTTTACTTATGCGGATTGCACTTGAAAATTTTGGAAGAGAATTGGAGGCAAAAGAGAAGGTTTTAAGGTACAGTGGAAAAATGGCACATAGGAGAAGGATGGAAATATGGAATTCTCCATCTAAACCCTTTTTCGTCATAAGAATATAGGTTTAGAAAACCGGATTTTTCTAAATTGGGGTGTTAGCAACCGTATGCTAGGATTTTGGATGGTAGAAATCAGATGAAAAATTGGTTGAACCATGCTTCTATTCGTAGAAGTGGGAAAATTTAGATGCAAAAAAAAGTTTTTGGTTTTCAAAAGTGGAATGCATATAGAATTGCCAGTATATTTAGGATGTTCACGCCATATTTTTGAAATTGATGTAAAAGAATGCATTCATATAGGAGGTGCCGATTACAATCACTTTGTATACATATTGTATGTATTGTGATACACCAAGCACATGTACACGGTTGGTTGCAAAATTGTTTGCACACTAATTGATTTGTTAGCTTATAGTGGATGTATGTCATGTTACATGATCGAACCCTTAAGGAATTTCGAGGATGAAACTCTTTTAAGGGAGAGAATAACACCCCGCGATTTTTATGATAATTAATTTAAAAGAAATTAATTAATAAACAGTAAGCACTGAAAATATAATTTTTATAAATGTCAGAATCTTGCTACGAAACTTGTATCATTGGGTTTATGGTAATTTTCTGATTAATTTTCATATATAACGTTTGCCGATCAGAGTTCGAACGAAAAAGTTATTGACGTTTGAAATTGTAGAATCGAAAATAATTATATGTGTAATTAAGGAAACAAATAATAACTAACCAACCTTAAATTACAAATAGTTAAACTTAACGGTAGCTTAGATTTTAAGAAAGTAATTAAGAGGAAACAAATTATAACGATTAGTTAATACAAGGAATTAATAAAACATAATCTTTTAAAAGAAGAATATAATTAAAAAAATCATCACGCTGTTAAATTAACAATAAATACACACCACAGGTCAACTTAAGAAGCACCTAGGTCGACCAATAGCGGTCGACCCTAGGCAAGGGCGGTCGACCCATGTCGTGTAAATTTGGACAGTGAATATTGGCCTAAACGAGCTAGATTTAAAACAATTTAATCGAATGGCTTACATTGGTTTGAACCCCTATAAATATAGTCCCAGAACCCTACTTCCAAACTCAAATTTTATAATGGACGTAGAAGCTCTATCACTTTCCCTTCTCTACAAATTTCTAAATTCTTAAATTAATTCTAGTTATATGTATACGTACAATTGGAGAATTGTAGAAGATGATAGAGAATGCAAATAGGGTCAAATCAAATCATCAAAGCCGAGGTAAACCATAAATCTGGATTTTGAATATGAATTAAATCCAAATCTCTCTTCTAATCTAGATTTCTAATAGGTCTGTATATTCTTGCGACATATATATCTAAATAGGGAGAAAAGGGAGTCAAAGAGGAATAACAGGGGTTAGCTCCAGAAATTTGGAATGCTTAAAAAGGCGAGTGGGAATATTATATGCTTTTATATAATATTAGATTATATCATTGCAAATCTATTCCTATATGCTTGAAATGTTAAATTTGAGTTGTAGGATAAATCTATATATATGAAAATGAAATTGGAAAATCCCGCCTACAAATTCTGTATTGGTAAACTTGTTATATTTACATGTTATAGGAATGTAAACTTGGAAATTGTTTAGCATATCAGCAGTTCCTAAGTTCATTATTGAGAAATATGAAACCATGAATTCATATGAGATATGACTGTAATAGATTGGTACTTGAATGAATAATAAGAATGTAAATTAAGAAATTGTATTAAGGTTTTAGGGGTTTAAGTGGTATTTTAATTCGTTGGAATTTAGAATGTTGCAAGGTGAATTTCTACACATTATCAAGTTTAAATAAATAAAAGTGCACTGTTTGAAATGACCAGGAATACACCTAAAAAAAAGAGATGTAAAAAATAAGGATATTTACCGTATTTTGCACTGTCTATTTCAAATAACGAAAAGATAATTCCTTGTAGTTCCAAACACCACACAAATCTTTCTTTTTGGATAAGATATGGAAATTTACAGTAAACATTTTTAAGATAGAAACGTAGATCCAATGCATTAAAACGCACAGAATCCCAAAGAATTAAATAAAGAAGTATAAATGCGAAAAGAACATTCTTAAATGAAAAGATATGTGATGCCAATAAAATGGAAATTAAATAAAAAGAAATTGAAGGATAGGCATGGGTAAACAAAAGGGTAAAAAGGGATTAGGGATGGAAAATGGGGAAAAAGGGTTAAAGGAACGGTAAACGACTAGGGTGCGCGTAATTACAATATGTTTTATTTTTTGAAATTTGAATTTTTATGAAATGGGTACTTATTTCCTATATTATATTTTTTCATTTCCGCTATGAGATTCTGATAACATAGATAGATAGTTATGTATATTATTTATTGTATCAATTTTACCAATCAATAGCCATCTTTGGAATGGGTCAAAAGATTTGATGGTTTTTTATTGGGTTGAAAATTAGGCCCATTTTGAGGTAGGTTGTTACATCATCCCGCCCTAATGGCATTCAATCCTGAAGGGAACACGATCCAACCCTGACATATCTACTTGAACTGTCAGACTAGCTCCAGGAAAATCTGAAGTTAAGTCTGCACAAGAGACAGTAGGCTAGGGTGGTTTGCTCGTTTCACCAATTGGGTGGAAGTTGCCCTGCCATTCCCGATGAAATGTTCGGCTACCAACAGCCTAAGTTTTCTCAAATTATCATCCGTGACTAGATGAGAAACCTCCCTAAACTCGAGGGAGACATGTTGGAGTCTTTTTAACATGTCCTCCAAGTAATCTCTCGATGTAGCTCTCACCAAACCCGAAGGAGAAGCCAAAAAGGGGAGAAATTAGTGCTTAACATAAGGTTATTTAGGAAAATAGAATAGAAAGAAATGGACAAGCAAGATGGCTTAATCCTGAATGCCATTTATGAAAGCACGGAGAATCATCTCGGATGAAGAAATACTCTCTTTTAAACATTCTGCACTTAGAATACAAATTCTCTACTAGTTTGAACCTGCCCCCTGCCTCGAGATAGATGAAAGGAGAGCTTTCAACTTGCTCTTAATAGCATAGAGTAATTTGTTCTGGCACTAAGTAGTAGGAATCTGAAACTCCCTCTTAAAGATGCCATAGAGGCAGATCAAAATAGCATAACCATTAGGGTGCAACTAAAAGGGGGAAATTTTCAAGTACACAAGGGAGCTAGTGATCCACCGAGGAAGAGTGGGTGGAACCCTAGCCATGTAGTGATATACATCGAATAGGCCATGTATCCTTCCAATGGAGCATGAGCCCACTGTTTGGATTCAGGCAAGAGAATGTCGTCCCTAGAAAGCTATGAGTAGTCGCAATTGTATCCAACTGCCTAGTGGCTAGAGTAGAAGCTACGGATTCAATGGGATTCACTAACAATTGCGATGGTCCATCCCATACACCAAAGAATGAGTAGAACTAGTGTAACAACCCGCATATCTATCGATTTTATATTTAATATTTTTTTTAAAATATTTTATCGTTAGTCGGATGTTAGTCCGAAAAGATACTTTTTGCATATGGTCAAATTAGGACTCGAGACCACCTCCATTGAGTTCAAAATGACGTTTGCGATCTTTTTGAGTGTAAACTTCGATATGTTTGGAGAAAGTGAAATTTTCGTCACTTTTTGCTTTGGGCTTTTGGTTTGGGCTGAACTTCTTCTAAACTCAGCCCCAACCCATCTCCTCTTCATCACTTCATCAAACACTTCAAGCTTTATCAAAAATGGTGGAGGGAATGGGAAATTAAAATTCCAAGCTCAAGATCTTTAGTAAATTCAACATCTAACTCCAAATTCAAAGTGAAGAATATAGATTCAAGCTTGGGGTTGATTCTTGCTTTGCTCTTAAGCTCTCCATCATCAATTTCATGGAAAAGGTGAGATTTTTATCTCACATTCTTGCCTATAACTGTCATTGGATTGTTGGGAATGATTCCCCATGACTTTAGCATGTATGTTTGCATTTGGTTTGGATCGAGTTGGTTAAAATCCCAAATTTTCGTGTGTTTTGGCAAATTCCTGGACATAGGTTGCACTGCCTTGGAACTGGTCTGTTCGCATCTAGGTCGCTGGCCGTTAGGTCTCTCTGGCGTGGATCTGGACTTAGGTCGCTCGCTCCTTACTTCACTAGGTCGTTCGAGTATGAAGAGACTCACCTGCATTTAACTCGCTAACCCTTAGGTCGTTCGGCAACTTTAGGTCGTTCGGCAATAATTGGGTCGCTAGGTCGCACGTGTTAGTTCGTTAACCACTTTAGGTCGCTCGACCTTACCAACTTGTTAGGTCGTGCACACTTAGGTCGCGTACCATGTTAGGTCGCGCACCACTTAGGTCGCACCATTAGGTCGCATGACCTTAATTACTTTAGGTCGTAAGACCTTGTTCCCTTTTAGGTCGTGAGACCTTGTTTCTCTTTAGGTCGTAAGACCTTGTTTCCCTTAGGTCGTAAGGCCTTAGGTCGCGCCACATAGGTCGTAGATCCTTAGGTCGCTCGGCCATGGAGAAATTACGAATGCTTAGGTCGCTCGGCAGTTCCATCTCCAATAGGTCGCATGCACGATACTTTATCTCGTAGCTCCTTAGGTCGCTCGACCTGTAGGTCGTTCCATTGCCTCTTTAGCTCGCCCTGCTTGTATTCCTTAGCTCGGCCAAGTTAGGTCGCAAATTTCCTAAGTCGTATGCTGTGGATGTTTAGTCTGCATTTTTTTTACTTTGATGGATTTGGAATTGATTTCCTTGGATTTTTCTCACGTCTTCGAATGTGAAATTTTGTGATTCGATTTGTTTCAACAACTGTTTTGTGACTTGTCACTTTAAAAATGTGAAGGCTTCAATACTAGTAGTGAATATCAAAACTCTTTCATCAAAGCGATTTCAACACTATTTTACTACAAAGCTCTTTTTCTCAAACCATTTTCCAATCTACTAGTATATACAAGCCATTACCTCACTCGAACGAGAAATCTAATTAAACGGCTTAGTAAAACGAGTGGTATGAAACGCTTGCGTTCACTTCGTCGGTTAATTCTTGGACTTGTTCGATTGAACCTTTTGTGACAATTTTCTAGTGAAGATTCACAGTTTGTTCGTAAATATTTAAGTTAAGCAAGTGGTTATGGGACATGAAGCTAAACTCATATATTTACTAGCTTGGTGTGATTGACACTTCTTGATGATCATGATGATCATTTTTTGTGATTTAGACTAGCAATTATGCGATGTCTCTTTGTCTACGAGGGAGACTAAACCCCGTTTGTGTGATGTTTCTATGTCACATATGTGGGGTAGCGCCCCATGGTCTTCGGGCCGTTCGTGTGTCAAAATTTAATGGATAGCTTCCATGAGATAGCTTCTCGTTCATGTGTTACACGTGTTGGTGAGTTTTCATGCTCCCGTTCTTGTGATAGGCCTCCCCCTTCTTGTGATTTCTGGATTTCTTGTGATGATTTCTGGAATTTTGTGCTTCACCAATTTTCGTGATTTCCATTGATAAGTTTTATCAATTTTTGTGCATTGGTGAATTTGTGTGTCATTGACTTGTTATGAATACAAGTTTAGGGTATGATACCCTATTTTATCTTTGAGAAGATTCTTGTGATATTGATTAATCTCATGTTGATTTTCAATTACATACTTATAGTAGTATGCCTTTATGGTTATTACATGTTTCATGTCATGTCTTTTACTTTATACCATATCATCTGATATTTATAGCTAGACTGATCCGTTTATTATTTTCTTATAAATAATACTCGGGTCAGACCGAGATGTTACAGGTGCTTCTGCTTGACTTCTCCTCTGGATTATTCTGACTTTTGGCTGACTACTTAGATTAGTAGTTTTTGGATGTACACATTTGAGATATAGACTCTGTGTTGTGTACTTATTCTTTTGTATAGCATGTGTTGCTATTCTTTTGTATTATCGTGGATCTATTTGACCACTACTCTGATGTACACTTTCATGTGTTATATATATCTATTCATATCTTCTTCCGCCTTTGTGATATGGATGTCTGTGTCTGATTTATGTTATGATTATTTCTATGTTTGTTTCCGAAGATTATATATAGCCACTGTGTGATAGCTTTGAGTTTGTATCGGTATGTTGGATTTCCTCCTTAAAAGATATGCATTCTATTCTATCTGACATATTGGTGCTCGCACAAAGAAGTTACATGGATGGTCGCTCCTCCACAGCCTTATTCTCCGTGCTAATTGACAGCACTACATAGTAGTGTTCTTGGTTAGCGTGGGTATAGAGGTGGGGCATCACAGCTAGGTTGGTTAGTCCAGTGCCCCAAAGGCGCAGAATCCGGGAGAGCATAAGAAGATGGAGCATGGACTCCAATAGCAGTCGACGAACGAGTCTTGCGATGGTCCAACATACCTTTCTGATGCGATAAGCTATCTCATGTATTATCGCAAGGTGTGTGTATGCTTGTGTTTGTGTGTATGTGCACATGTGCAATGGAAGATATAGCAAATTATTAAGCAATATTGGTCTAGACTTCTAGGAAAAGTAAATTTACGACTAAACGACATGATATAACTCGTTCCCTGGCTAACCTACATAGAGTTTTGTTCAATGACCAAGTCATAGATGGTAGGTAATCCATGAAAAATATAGAAATATGGAATATCTAATAGAGTTCAGCGTATATGGCCAAAGTATGTTTTACATCCTACTAGTAGTTGTTTCTGTTTGGTAGCCAAACAAGCAGAACAGTGGAACCCAAGTTAGGAACTCTAATTCCCTTTGATTCAAAAACACTTAGGATCATGCTGTTATGGCTCGAAATCACCTCTTTCACATATATGCCCCAACCCCTATTTTCTAATAAGGGCCGAAAGAGAAAACCATAACCCCAACATTATACCAAGTAGACATGATGTATAACAATTAAATTAACGTCATGGATGATTAAATTAATGATGGAAGACTTATTGAAGTAGATTGGGGATAAAAACTGATGATTACAATGACTTGGAAATGCTTGAAACAGAATCGGTACCAGAAATAAATTTAGGAGACAAAAAGTCATAAAAATAAGGAAGAGATGGAAAATAAGGGAAGGTGTTTGGTTAGAAGGAAGCAGGGCCTTTATATATGCAAGTAGGTATGTATGATGCCGAATAAACATGAGAATGAGAGTTTTAGTCTGGCATTTCCCGATAAAGTGTTTTTGTCCGACAATTTAACACCTAACCAAAAATGCCGAACAAAGAGAATATCAAACGTACCTTTGGCACCGAACCAAATATGCCAAACTAGTATGGATACGATGATACACGTTAATGATTTAATACTATACTAAACAAAGATCGCTCCGTATTCTATGAACTAAGCTTTGTGGAGCAAGTGTTATGAGCATATGAGCTTCCGAGGTTTAAGCACAAGGTGATGGATCAAAAATGAAGGCAAAGGAAGACGTTAGAAGATTGATGGAATGGATTGGGGAGAATAAAGCATGCATTTTATACCTATGGTCGGCCCGATAACCATACAATTTTTTCTTCCCAGATTAAGCAAAAGCGCATTCTGTTCGACGGTCCAATACTAAGCTGTTTGGTAGTGAAAGTATACCAAACAGGAATTCCTTCCTGGTAAACCATGTCATCGAATAGGAGTTCCTGGTCGGTAGGCCATACCACCAAAAAGAAATTCATGTTTGGTAGGCAATGTGATGGATAAGAGTTCTTCTTCAATGCAAAGCACCGTCGAATAGGAATTCTTGTTTGGTAGTGTAAGTATCAAATGAGATATCTTATCTGGTACAATTATAAAGTCGAACATGAGGGAATGGAATATGCTGAACAGAGGCAATACACCATTGGAACTGGTCAAGAAGGCGACCACATCCATCCACCAGATCAACATCTATAGGCAGATTCCTTAATGAAATCTTAGTATATATAAAATTCCTGATCGTATCTTTTATATATGGAAATAACCAAACTAAGCAAGTTATAAAGGGAAACTTTCATAATTTATCGGAATGATCTCTGATCCACGGTACTATAAATATCCAAGCTTCCAACAGCCATGGAAAAGACTTTTCGAAGCCTCTAGACTCTGCCAAATAGGAGCAACTGAACAAAGATTTTGGATCTAAATATTTAGCAATAATTCATTCTATTTCACATCCAAATACTTGAAAGATTGAAATATAACAAAGGAATAAAAATGAATAATGGACGTATGCCCATTATGGCTGAATCACTATGAATCTATGAACTTTGATTTTTTGCATTCTATTTCCAATGAATTCACTGTTATAAATTTGATTGGAGGTGTTTGTCCACTTTTTGCAAAAATAACTAAAATGTAAAATAAAAAAATAAGCGAAATGAAGGAGATAACCAAGATTTCTGGAAGAAGAATGCATGCTTAGGGGTTCCACTATGCACGATGATAAGGACATTAAATCTCATTAAGATCATCTCCCAATAACAATATGATTAATTTTTTTGCTAATACATGTTGATAATGAAGAATTGTTAATCTTTGGAATTATTTGAAGTTGTTTGATGATTTAATGCACAATTTAGTTAAATTTGTCAATTTACATTTAAAGTAATGATCTTGGAATAGACTAGATGTCTCTAATATGTATTTGGAGTTAATTTTGATGTTTTAAAGCTTAGATCAGGTAAGAAAATATGGTGGATTCTAATACGCACACACATACACACACACACAACATATTGGTAATGAATGTTTGAGGCTAGATTAATATGCCATCAATAACAAAGTTGGTTCTAACTGGTGATTGATGTCATTAGGAGGTGGTATTGGTGCTTAAAGTGTTAAGGTAGGTGTTTACGAGTTGGAGTTGGTATAACTTTTAGGTTTTAGTGGATTGGCTTGGGTGTTGCTACATATTAAATGGATAAATTCAAATAAATGTTAGATGAACATATGGTTTCAAAGATAGTAATGTTAAGTTTGTTGATTAATTGTTATGAATAGATTTATGTGCATGCATGAAAGTCCAAACTGCTCTAGAATACTTTTTACATTTTTGATCATATTATTTAAATTGGTAGAAAAATGGTACTAAATGATAGAAATGAACAAAATGAAAAAAAATAGATAAAATGATAAGATGTGAGTAAAATGATCGATTTGTGACATAGAATGATAGAAAAAAATATAAATGATAATAAGATTGTAAATGATCAATTTTGATTTTATAAGTTTACTTTAAAAAAATGACAACCCTCTACTCTACTCCTCGATCTATAAAATAGTGTAACACCTATATTTTCCAAACTTTGACAAAGTGAAATTAATAACAGCATCGAACCTAAACGAACTACTCCCACAATAAGAGTCAAAATGTAGAAAGGAAGAAAAAGCGAAATCCAGATAATACTGCGCCCAAAATCCTTGAGCGACGACAAAATATAAAGACCGCACTTACCCATTGAGCATAGCTTTGACGCTATAGCCTGAAACAACTATAAAATACAAGAACCAATCTGCAATGTTCACACTCACTTCAACACGTAGAAATACGGCATAGTTTTCAAGTACCGCATATAAAAGTTGTGCTACGACCCCATAAAGTAGTCACAACATTACGAAACTGTGACATACCCCCTTAAGCGATTATATGCAAATGGAGATGCACCACAATTTTAAATTAATATCTAATGTGGCAGGTCTGCTTCACAATTCGATGTCAAAAAGCTATAAGGAATGCACCACCGTCTTGATGTGATAGAACAACACCGCAATCCTTAGAAAATATTATCCATAAACATGAAAGACTTTAAGGATGAGGTGATGGGAAAAGATTTCACCGCAATTAAGAGCCGGACCTCACTCCTTAAAGACAAACCAAGAGACCACAACTTCATTCTCAAAATTGTTAAACCCAGCTAAGAGACAAAGGCAAGGGCGCAATCCTCTAATGGAGAGAGTAGTTTAGAACAAGGACATGCACGATAATCGCCTTTCAAAATAGCATCCCAGTCTCTCCAACTAAGCCATGCAACTCAATTCTAACTAACCAAACACTGTGCAAATAGCGTAGATTGGAAAGTGCACTATATGTGCAAAAGTGTTGGCATAGTTCAAAGGCTATATGGCATCACTACCCAAGGAATAATGAGGGCAGACTTCCAAGAAAGTACAACGATGTTTCAGAGTACATATATTGGTATAGCCCTCTCGGAAAAGAGAGTCAGTTCTTTATTGTAGCTTCAGCTAGACGTATGTGCAGCTCATAGGCATGCTGCTTTGCTGAATTGAAAATGCACAATCTATTCAAATTTTGGTTTTCACGCCTCAATTCTAAACATTCCCGCTTCAATTTCAAGCTCTCTACCAAATTTTAAAATCCAACCGCTTAAATCATAATTTCCCACGGAAGGCCACTATAGCAATCCATGCATGTCAAATAAGTAAAATGGATGTTCGACACGTGGCGCGATTCAACGACAGAAATCAAGAGAGTGGAAGACGATGTTGGCAATCCACGTGAATCCCTATGTACTATAAATGAATAGGATATTATAACAGGAAAATGAGAGAATTTTTCTTTACTCTTTTTTGGATAGATAAATTAGAATCTGCATCATCTGTGCCATTTTTTTCTTGTACTAAGAAATCAAGAGAGAAGAATAGACATTTTACCAATGGACGTAGGATTCTTTAACATTCGAACCATATAATTTTTTTTGTTCTTTCTATTTTTATTACTTTATTTTAGTATTCAAATCCGTCGGTGATAAAATCAAGATAGATTCCCTTTGACAAACTAATATTCTGGAAGTCTTTCCTCATAATTGTGTAAGCATTCAAAAAATAATAATTGCTCCACTTAAAGGCAAGATTAGTAATACTTAATTTTGTTGATTCATAGTCATGAAAATGCTCAACATCATGATTAGTTCGTAAAAAATACTTGGGTGTTTTAAGAGACGAAAATCTCGTTGACATTTTTTTCTCTAGATGGAGAGCCCAAT
The DNA here is from genome assembly GCA_030737815.1 of Allium fistulosum. Classification (NCBI taxonomy): domain Eukaryota; kingdom Viridiplantae; phylum Streptophyta; class Magnoliopsida; order Asparagales; family Amaryllidaceae; genus Allium; species Allium fistulosum. The sequence continues at coordinate 532,667,557 of CM060901.1, read as the reverse complement.
TTACCTCTCCAACAAAATTTACCTACAATTTGTTCACATATCATTACAATACCATGAATCCCATAGATTCTGCTACTCCCACTCCCCAAGAACAACTTTACCTTACCTCAAAGATGTCTAAAAAGCTATTGCAGACTTCCATAATCCAATTTCTGGTTGGTGCCTCTATATAACCTACCCTAAATCCTGTTCTAGCAGCTCTTTAGGATTTCACAACCCAAACGAACCAACTCATAGAGGGGTTAGAAAGATCCATGGCCCAATATACAACTCTTGGGCCAATCTCCCATCAACTATCCACGGCTCTCTGCCATCACTCACCGACTGCGCCTGCTATGCTGCGTGTAAGCGATAACGTAACTCTCAGAGATGAGAACGGTGAAGTTGGCCCAAAAACCTATGCTAAATTCGAAGGTAAAATCCAGATCAATCCTCAGATCAAATCATAGATCGCCAACATCAACCCACTATTATTAAAAAATTAGCCATGAACTGCTCCCTTTGATGATGATGTAACTTCACTCTATAAGGATGGTTCATCCAAAATGGATCCTAAAGAAGATGATATCTGTCAGTTGAAGGCTCTTGTAGAGCAGCCGACAAAACCTTTTCGGTAAAATAACAAAGAAGAAGTCAAGGAGGAAGGTTCCTCCCCATTTAGTGTAACCATCATAGAAGCAGATTTTCCTGACAATTTTAAAGCCCTAGTCGATTGATAGATTTGATGGAATCACAAACCCAGATAACCACATTTGCACCTTTGAGTATTATATGAATATCTTGAAATTAGGGAGGATGGAACAGTGCAAACTTTCCCCAATCTATCTGGTTAGTGTAGCCCCCAGATGGTTTTGGAGATATGGACCGGGGGAGGTCCGTTCTTGGCGGAAACTATCCGTAGATTTTGTAATACGGTTTAACTCGAGGAGAGAAGGCTCCCCAAATATAAATACCATGTCCTACATAAAGCAGGGAGAAAATGAGATTTTATGAAACTTCATCAAATGTTTCAAATATAAAGCACTACGAATCGGGGTAACTTGTAAAGAGGCATTGTTAATGGCAGCACATGCCGGGATAATAAAGGATACTTCCATGTGGGAGAAGAATAGTAGAAAGCCATTACATAGCTTGAAATCCTTCTATAAACGAGCAAGCGGCCACATTAGGATGGAAGAGGCTGAGTCCAAAACACAGCCTGGGAGAGCTTCTAACCTAAATAATGAGAAGAAAAGAAGGTAGAGGGGTATCATACGCCCACAAAGCGACAAAGAGAATTTAACCTCATAACAAAAACTCTACTCACCCACACTCCTAGGCAAATATATGAGATGATCAGGACCGAGTTAGCTTATAATGTATCCAACAAAGGGAAAAGACAGTAGAATAGAGGCGGAGTCATACTGCCACTTCCATAGAGCAAATGGTCGCCATATTGATAACTATCAACACCTGAAAAATGAAATAGAGAGACTAATTTAGAAAGGTTACTTAGGAAACTTCCAGAAGGAAAAAATGGAGAAAGGATAGGAAACCTCATACCGGACCTGAGTGAAAACTTAATAGGAAATCCTACTAACCTTATAGCCTCAATTCATGGAGAACCACACCTGGCAGGAACAAGTATGAAATCACAAGAGTGGTATTAGCAAGAGGCCTAAGTAGAGCATATGACCGTTTTTCATGTTAAAAAGAAGCCGACACATGATATAGTCTTTTCGGTAGTTGATTCCACTGAAGTTGTTTGCATTAGGATCCGATTAATATCACAGTGCCGATCTCGAACTGCACATTGAAGAAAATTTTCATGGATTCTAGTAGTTATGTTAATGTCATCTTTAGATTTACATTCAATCCTATGATGCTTCCAGTGGAGATACTGAAGCGAAGTTCTGAGCGGATCTACGGATTCAATAATACCGTAACCACCCATATCAGAGTAGCACACCTATATGTCACTGCCAAAACTACGCTCCTTCAGTAATCATTTTATGCAAGCTTCTTAATTGTTGACCAACCTTCACTATATAATGCATTCCTGGGAAGACCCACATTAATAGACTTAGGGATTGTTATTTCTCAAGAAGATCTGCTCATGAAGTTCCACACCATACTGGGATAGTATCGATAAGAGGGGAAAAATTGTTAGCTAGGGAATACATGATGCTAAACCTTAACTCTAGCAATAAATTTGTTCAAAACTAATCTTTTGTCTTTTCTAATATCCGTGATAATAGTAGTACAAAGGAAATAAAGCCAGTTCCTAGAACTGCTTCAGCACAAAATACCAAGGCTGATGTTGAAACAAGTCATTCTGCGACCACAACATCAGTAAGAAAGAAAAGAGGGGGTATATGCATATGATCGCCACCGACAAACATAACTAGAACTAGGCATGGTATTTTTCTTAAGATGCTCAAAAGCAGATTTCCTCTACTTCCTCTCTACCCAAAGAGAAAGAAAATGACAAAATAGACCTAAGATTAGGGTTTACAAGGAGAGAATTGAAGTCAGTAGACGATCTTGAAGATGTATAAGTAGATCCTCTTAACCGGGTTTTTAACCAAGCAGATTTCAACCGGAAGTTAGAATGATAGAACAAAGACGAAATTACTCAAAAACCTATAAACACATTTAGAAGGACTAAAGGATGGAGCTTAAAAAGTTGCAAGTCTAATAGAGCAAAGGAAACAACTCAGTACTGAGAGGTCTTCTCGTTACTGAGAGCTTTTTGTTGCCCTTTGGACTCAACAATCCTCTTGTGCTTCAAGTAATACTTCAAGCAATCAACATCAAGTGCTTTTCTCATAGAATAGATAAGAAAGTCTCAGGATTGATGAGAGGAAAGTGAAGAAAGTAGGAGAGGATAAGAAATATCGAGGAAACCGTCGGGTACGACTTAACTTCCATGGAAAAGTTTGGAATACATTGAACCAGTGATAGGAGAGCAAAGCAAGTGAGAAGAAACTAGCTTGCACTAATACAAACCTCTCAGTGCCGTGAGGTCTATATTACATTTTATGCCCACGTGTCCTTCTCTATACTTCTGGGCTTGTATCTGGACCTTGTACAACACGACCTTGTAGACTAGAAGATTAGTTTCTATATAAATACCAGCCATGTGGCAACCAAACAAGGATCTTCCCCTCCACTTTAGACTCTAGGTCTTCTTCATCTCCTATCTCTCCCTCACAATAGTCACCTAAGCAGATACTATTGGCAGTTTTAAGCCTAAGAACCTGTTAATCCTTTGTAGTAGTTACTCTAAATCTCTCTCAATCCATAATAAATAAACATATAAAGTGGACTTAGGCCAGAGATTGCTGAACCACTATAAAAATCTTGTCTCTCCCTACTTTTATGCATTTTTCTTGCTATTTTACTAGATCTAATCCTACAACTGGTCATATTTGGGTGTTGATCCATTTTTAGCGTCAATATTTTGGTGCTTTCATTGAGAGTTGAACTCAGTAATCATATCTTGCTTTTTATTGTGGATTTTGAGAGATCCATTGATGAGAACCTGAAGATTAGCTTTAGCTTTGAAAAAACATGGAAATTTGACGATAAAAATGGCACTCAGGAGATCTAACCGATCTACCTGAGCTGTAGCTGGTAGTGATGAAGGTAATACTCATCAGATTGGAGCTAGTAACCAACAAGAGATACCAGGATCATCTGCTAAACAGGAAGTGGATACCAGAGGGATCTTGATAAGATGTTTTAGGAGTTAAACTAGAAGATGGTGGATAGTTAAAAAGCTCTGGACAAGATGGATGTTTTGCTAACCCTACAACCACCAAGAATTAGGAGAACTAGAAGGGAAACTTCACTTGGATTAGTGCAAGAAAGCTCCTTTGTTTCTGGCCAAAAAAGGAATGGAAAGCAAAAGCTAAAGGAAAGAGCTACCAGAATGACTGAAGGACTTACAGGAGGAAGCAAAAGTTTCCACCACGAGAATACCAACCGGTACCGAGAAGATTTCTCTCAGTACCGAGAGGAATAATGAAGGAAATGGGGGGGACAGTAAGTGGATGCAACAGTGTTTTCTGATGAGAAAGAGGACTTGCAGCTTGACGATGATGGTTTTTAACCAGATGTTGGTGCTAATGGAGACAGAGCTCAAACAATTGCAGTAAAACCAACCACATGCCAATGGAATACCGAAGGAGTGGTTCTCCCAGAAACTAGAGAATCTAGGCATCAACAGGTAAGCTGAGATTGTTTGTAGAGCCAAACACTAGGTGTAGCCCTTTATAATCAACCTTTGGAGTATCGTGCTAGCGAGGAATATGTAGCTGATATGGTAAAGTGGTTGATGGAGGAAAGCAAAGAAAGAAAGAACGAGGACTAGAGTTCAATGCCAAGAAGCACCTTTTTTACGAAAAACATTCTTAGGAAAGAGTATCCTAGAAAATTCACAATGTCGTCCTTGCCGTCATATAACGGGACAACCGATCCTAGCCAGCACTTATTCAAGTGTGGCATATGGATGGTGTCAGAGAACGGATGTTGTTCTGTGTAGGTGCTTTCCCATTTTTCTAGAGGGTGTTGTGTTGATGTGGTTCACCGTTTCAGCTTCATGCTGCACGGCCTAAGGACGTTACATCCCTGTCGAGCTTATCTTAAGGGCCTAAGTAGTTGCTAAAATGTTTCTTGAATCGATTTAATGTTGCTATTACTGAAGTTAGTAACTCGAATGAAGACCTTGTATTCATGGCTTTGGTCCATGGTATTCACCTAGATATGGATTTCTGAAGATGGCTAAAGATGAAACAACCGACAACCATAGAAGAATTCCATCGCAAAGCTAACTAGTTCCTACGCTTAGAGGAGGCGAATCAGACAGCGGGAAAATTGATAGCAGACAGTTGAAGGAAATTATCCAGAGTAATGTTGTGGTTAGGCAAGGAGGAGAAAACTCGCATAACATAGTAGCTAAGATTGGGAACTTTAGCTATAAAAAAAGAGGAATCAAGGCCTTAGTGGTTGACGGAATGAGAATGGAAAACGCCCAAGGAACATGAGATTGGAAGATTATACGCCGCTGAATGATACTCTGGAGAATATATATCTTGCAACCCAAGGGACAGAGCGATATAGAAATTCGCCTCAAAGGGAAGCAACCAAGCAGAAGAGGCGATCTGGAAAGTACCATCATTTTCATGAGATTCATGGGCACAACACAAACGAGTGTTGGAATTTGAAGGACCATATTAAATAGTTGATAAGGAAAAATAGGCCCCAACAATATGTTAAGGAGCCACAGGAAGGCGACCAGGCCACAAAATTCCAAGGGCCATCTCCCTAAGGAAACCAGCTTGGACCAAGCAGAGAGGCACCCAGATGGAATGATGGAAAGTTGGTTATCAATACCATAATCGGAGGACCTCATCCAGGAGAAAATAACTGGAGGGAGAAGGAGCGGTACGCAAGAACATACCACATGAAGGCTGCTTTGCCATGGAAAATGGAGCTCCAACCAAGCAACAAAGGATTATAATTGATGATATCGTATTTAGAAATAGGGATTCCGATGGAGTCGAAGTGCCAACCTTCGATCCAATGGTGGTAACGATCAAAATCGGACCAGCAATCGTGTGTCGAGTCTTAATAGACACTGGGAGTTCAATGAACATACTCTTCAGAAGAACTTTTGATCAGATGAAGATCAACATGAATAAGGTGATAGCTGGTAGAACCATGATTCAAGGGTTTACGGGTGAAGCAAACAGCCAATTAGGGTGATTGATTTTCTTGTGGAATTAGGCGAAGGAGAACGTAGGATAGTACAAATACAGAAGTTTGTTATCGTGGAATTATATTCGACATACAACATTTTCTTAGGCCGTCTAAAACTTGCTGAATTTAGGATAGCTCAGGTACCTTGGTGTTTGGAATGAATTTTCCCATGGAAAATAGGATTGGAATAATAAAAGGTGCCTAGAGCATTGGAAGAGAATGATATGTCATGGAAATGAGAGAAGAAAAGCGATGGGAGAAAAGAAAGAATGTGGAGAGCACCCTCTGCATTCAGGACTCGCAAGCATAACAACCAAAGCCTAAACCGTAGCTCGGGAACCAATAGCAGATTTTCTAAGGAATTAAATCCCAGGAAGAGAACAGGGGAAGGGCGACCATCATTGGCAGAGCTGACGGTGGATGTTTCAATCGACATGGATGATCCTACTCGGGTCCTGAAGATTGGTTCGTAGCTCAACTCTAATCTAAGGAGGGAGTTGGTCAATTTTCTTTATGAAAATCTAGATGTGTTCACCTGGACGCATTCAGATATGTGAAGGATATCACCAGTAATAGCATGTCACGCATTGAATATCAACTCGAAGTCCACTCCATTAAGATAGGAAGGGCGTAGTCTGGGTCCGAGCGATCCACTGCATTGAAGGAAGAAGTGGATAAACTTTTGGAAAATGGTTTCATCAGTAATGCTTTATACCCCAGTTGGATATCAAACCTTGTGTTGGTGAAGAAGTCAAATGGAAAATGGCGCACGTGTATCGGCTATTTTGATTCGAACAAGGCTAGTCCAAAGGACAAATTTTCCTAGGATAGACCAATTGGTGGACGGGACTGTAGGATATGAGCTGCTCTCATTTGAAGATGCTTACTCCGGATACAAACAAATTATAATGCATATATCGAACCAAGAGAATACTAGCTTCATAACGAATTTGGGATTAACTGCTATCTTGTGATGTCATTCGGTTTGAAGAATGCTGAAGCTACATACCAAAGCCTAGTGAATTCTATGTTCAACAATCAAATCTGGCAAACGACGAAGTTGTACATGGACAACATGCTCCTGAACTCATGAGTATCACATAATCACTTGGATGAGTTGTTGGAAATGTTTGAAGTCCTCTGGAAGTATGGAATGAAGTTGAATCCGTTGAAGTGTTCATTTGGTGTTGCATCGGTGAAGATCCTGGGATTTATCATGAACCCAAGGGAATTGAGGCTAATCTGAAGCAGATTGATGCCTTAAGGAATGTCCGAGCTCCAACAACTAATAGGGAGTTGTAGAGCTTAAATGGAAAGATTACCGCCCTAAGCCGATTCATCTCAAGAGCGACCAATAAGTGCATTCCCTTCTTCAACGCTCTGAAGAAGGGAAATAAGATCTTTGAGTGGAACCAGGATTGCTAGAACGTCTTCGAGGAGCTGTTGAGGCACATGGAGGCACCACCATTCTTGTTCAAACCATTGGATGGGGATGACTTATTATTTTTACCTGGCAGTGTCTTCTCACGCCTTAAGTGCAGCATTGATATGCAAGGAGGTGAGAATTCAATGATTGGTTTACTACATCAACAAGCGATTCATAGGAGCTAAAAAGAACTACCTAAACCTGAAGAAACTTGCAAATTGCTTGCTGATTGCATCGTGGAAACTACAGCTATATTTTCAGGCTCACCCAATTTAGTGTAAATATTTTGGATCGTATATTATCTAACTTGTGTATAATATGCAAGTGTATGAGCTAATTCTATAGTAGACAATAAAAAGTAAAGTATAAAAAGCGTGCAAACCAGAGTTTTTATACTGGTTCCCACCTCCCGTCCAACGTCTAGTCCCAAAGCTCCCCTTCTGTATTTCCTTTAACCAACCGACCCTCGCTTCACAGAGGAAAAGGCTAATACAAAAGTATATCTCTGAAAATCTTGTGTTCCAAATAACACAGTTTATGATTGATAGTACAAATCTTCCTATGATCTCCTTTGAGTATGTGAATATGAATGCTTTGCGTGATAAGAAGCGATTTAACCAAAATTATATATTGTTTATAATAGATTAAGAGTATGTGAGCAATGTATACGCAAGAAAGTGTTAAGAAATCAAGAGAGAAAATATTCAGTTAATTCAAGTTTCGTTGATTTCTACATCTCAATCAAAGTAGTATTTATAGATTCAAAAGGGTGTAGATGAAGAGTTGTAACTATCTGAGAAGATCTATTCATTTTAATGGCTGCAACCTTTCGATGGAAGGTGATTTCTTTTTGTCTCAAACAGAAGTGTCATTCAAAATTGACATTTTTTAATATGACAGACGTCTGTGGTAAAACCTCAAACGTCTGTGACTTCAGAAAAGTTTTACCCAAGAATTATCATAGACGTCTGTGGTTTTATTTCTGACGTCTGTGGGTAATAAAAATAGTTTTCTAACTTAATTTTGATGCATATGAAATAGAGTATGATTGTGTATGCATATACTCAAGGAGACCTTAACAATAATTTATCTAAGACTCTTTTACAGTAGAATAACCTTACTAACAGTAGTATGGTCGATGAATCTTCATTTCTCTTTGAGTCTCAATATCTTTGAGCATGGTGTCTTCTTGTAGCATATACCTATAATCTTGATAAAGTGTGTATATATATATGATTGTGTAGTTGTTATCATTGAAACATAAACCAGAGGTTCTAACGATCTCCCCCCTTTTGATGATGACAACTATACAATAAAAAATGGAAGTATTATTATATTTGTCTCCCCCTATGTATATGCATAAATTCCTCCCCCTTTGTCATTATTAAAATGGAGGGAAATGATATAAGATGCATAAATATTAAATAGACATAGCGTGTTATACATTAAGATCATGGAAAATCAAATAGGGAAGTTCAAATAAAATTAGAGACAATTGTACTAGAAATTTTAAACAGTGAAACAAACAAGCATAAGAATAGAGAATAGAAAAAAAGATATATAAAACTCTAATGGTACTGATTATGCGAGTAAGATAAGTCCCCATAGTTCTCGTAGTATTCCCAATATGAAGACGGATTCTGCTCGTATGTGCCCAACCATTGTGTTTGGTCATTGTACTCCTCATCTTCTTGAATTGAGAGGTCTTGAAATGCCACGCACGATTGTTGTTGGAAATGCGGAGTATCAGACACGTACATGTCATCACTCTCTACTTCTTCCTCAGGTTGTGCTTGAATAGGAGTCTTCCCTCGATCACCTCTATTGTGAGACATACCTTCGGGCGAGGCTTGAGAGCGATAAATTGGTGTTTGAGCCCAAGGTGGAGGTATTGGTGAAAGCGAGGATGATGAGCGAGAAGATGATCGACCACATACTTTGCGCACAACTTTGCCTAAAGTGGAGACCACTTTGTCCAAAGTCTTCTCCATTTTTGTCATCCTTGTGGAGAAAGAACGTTCCAATCCTGTCCTTTTTTTGTTTAAAGCTCGCTAGTTAGCCATGATTATCTTTTGGTTTTTAAGTGCCAAATCATGAAGAGATTCGTTTTGCATTGGTTCAACGCAAGCTTCTTGTATTTCAGAGTTCGAATAATATTCGGTAGCATGACTAGAGGAAGTTGGTTATTGTGAAGGATGAGGTGAGTAAGTCTGCCGAGGAGCGCTAGTTGAAGGAGGACCATGATGTTCTTATTGATGCTGTTATAGAGTCCATTGGTTGAAAGGGATGATAGGAGGTGGGTTTTTGGGAAGTTGCATCAGGGATAGATATCGTGGACCACTATCTTTTGTTGGAATTTCTTCGTATTGTTATAAGTACGAAGGAACTCCAAGATCTTGCAAGATACGTATTATGTACGGAGCATATACAATTGAGCGACGATGCCGAGTCCAAAAACCTTTGATTTGGTCATGAATAAATTTTGCCCAATTTTCCAGTAGGCGCCCAAATATTGCATACAAAGCTTGATGGTCATTGGAAAAAATTTGCTCATGGCTACCTAGACGTGGAATGGTTGTGTTGGTCATCATTCTATTTAGTAGTATAGCACGTGGGCGTAAGTAAATGGATTTCCATTGGGGCATCCTATCTTCCTATATTTGATGGGTAACTTCATCTCTAGGAAAAAAACTATGATCCGGTATATCTGTTAAGTCAATTCCCTCATAAGAACATCCTAGTATGCGGCCAACCGTATATACATCAATTTTGACTTCTTTTCCATAAACACTTGACCACAACCATCCATCCTCATTTTCCGGATTCCAAATTTCCGCACTACATAAATCGGAATAGAAAAGGTAAATAGCCAGAGGATCGACAATTACCTTGTTTTCATCATAGCTAATTAGGTTAAGGCAACCGGCATCCATAGTTAACCCTAGAATATCGTATTCTATGACATTTCCAAGGCGATAGAAGGGACCAAAATGGATTTTCTTTTTAGAAAGCACCTCACATCGATTGATGGCAGATTGTTGCGGAGCCATTGGTTTATGTGAGCATGTGTAACCTGGGCTTGAGAGGAGGAGGAAGATTGGTCTTGTCTTTGCTTTTTAGAAACGGTCATCTTCTTGGGAGTCATTGATTGATGAATTTGAAGGTTATCGAGGCTAGGGTTTTAGAAATAGGGAGTTGAAACGGAGGTAAAAGTGAAAATTTGGGTAAATTCATTTATATAAAGCTGCTAAAAGTGTATGGTCGGAACAGCGACAAACGTCTATGAGGGAGTCATAGACGTCTGTGTTTGCAGTAAAAATAAACAGAAAGATTCGACAGACGTCTGTGAGGTTACCATAGACATCTGTGATTGCAGGAAAAATAAACAGAGACTTTTGACAGACGTCTGTGAACTCCCACAAAAGTCTGTGGCTACAGAAAAACTTTTTTCCGTAACTTTTAACAGACGTCTATGGTCTATTCACAAACGTCCGTGGTATGTATTTTCTGACATATTGAAAAATTTAAATAGAAATGAAAGTTTATTGAAATTTTAATACAATAAAATAATATACATACCAAAAATTAACAAATGAACATAATTTATATGATGCATAACATAAGTTTAGTTTTTGTTGGAGAATTTAGAATTGTTGATTTGTTGTATATCCCATGAATTTGGTTTAACTTTTGTATCATCAACTAATGGCTTCAATGGGGACCAACTCGGATGAACTTGGATGAACTGGAGTGTCAATTCAAGCTTGGTTTGATGGTCCCGATTTGCACAGATTTCTCAGAGTAATGTTATATGCTTTTGTAGGAGTTTCTTGTATTCGAGGAGATTTTTGATGTATGCAATTTTTTGTTGGTGAATGACCACAAATTGCTAGAATATATTTTTCAAGAAAATTTAGATGAGTTCCTTGACAACGTTGTTCATAATACATCTCAGGTTAAACTCCCATCATTTCTTGTTGATAATGATATATTTCATCGACCTTGTCTGTGAGAGACGTTGATTGTAGATCAATTGAACGTTTGGCTTTATTTTTTTTAGGAGAAAAGCCAGTGTGGTATGTAGGTGATGCAACAATGTTTAGAGAGGCTGAATGAATCGATGTAGGAGTGGATTTAGTCGGTGAAACATAAGAGCAATCTGATGAGGGAGATTTATAGTCGATAGTTGAATAGGTGGAGTCGTGATCGGTAGACATTTTTTGAGTATTATTTGTTTTAATAATTAGAACAATCACACCAAAGTTTTGAGGAGGAATATAAGCTGATTTATAATATAACTTTTTACTATTTTTAAGAGTTGGTTGAGGGAAAGGAGTTTAACCATATATGTTTTCTGGGAGAGGTTAGGTTTATATGGTTGTTATTTGTTTAATTTTTATGCAGTTTATTTTTAATCTAAGTGTATATAACCAATTTAAAGTCTATATGAGCTATTTTTACAGATTTAAGTGTACAAAAATTATTTCTATAAATTTAGTTAATCAATTCACTGTACGAACAAATTCCTAAATCTCGTCTTAACTCGATAAACGTTGTTTCACATAATGGTTTTGTCAAAATATCGGCCATTTGATTTTCGGTATTAACAAATTCAAGAGTTATTATTTCTTTTTCAACAATATCTCTCAGAAAATGGTGATGAATATTGATATGTTTTGTTTGTGAGTGATTAATTGGATTTTTAGATAAATTTATAGCACTAGTATTATCACAATATATTGGAGATTTGTTTATTATTTTTCCATAGTCTTTAAGTGTTTGTTGGATATATATTACTAGAGCACAAGCTAAGGCAGCAAAAATATATTCAGCTTCACATGTCGAAAGAGAAACACAATTTTACTTTTTACTAAACCACGAAACTAACGATTGACCAATAAAGTGACATGTGCCACTTGTACTTTTTTATCTGATTTGCATCCACCAAAATCTGCATCACTATAAGAAACGAGTTCAAAAGAACTGCCTTTTGGATAAAATAGATCATAATCTTTAGTGTTGGTTAAATATCGTAAAATTCGTTTAACTGCCCGATGATGTGATTCCTTAGGCCGTGCTTGATATCTTTCACATAAACAAACACTCATCATAATATCTGGTCTACTAGCTGTTAAGTATAGTAAAGATCCTATGTGTTAGTAGGAGAAGGTAGCCACACCCATGAGCATTTGGGACCTACAGAGATGTAATTTTCATTATAAACTATATCTTTTAAATATACATCTATGTGTTTTTGTCTAATCAATTTGTTATTTGTTTTAGGAATCCATATTTTAATCATTTTTGTTCCCATATTTTCATATTCAGATTTTGTTTTTCTAAAATTATTATATAATGTATTATACTTCTTAAATCCTTGATTATTATTAGAAACCAAATTATTTCTAGAAGGTTTATGATTTTTTCTGTTAAACCCTAATCCTTTCCTATTTCCTGATGGTTTTGAAATTTTTATCAAAATTTCTAGATTTTGCTTTCCTTTATTAAATTTTGAAACATTGTTAGTAATTTTATCTAACTTATTTCTAAGATCAGAAATTTCTATATTAGCTAATTCTAAATTATTTTTCAATTCACACTTTTCTTTTTCAAGTTATAATTCTCTATTCTGTTATTATCTATATCATGTGTTAGAGTAGCATTTTGAGATGATAATTTTTTACATTCTTTTTGTGCTAATTCTAATTCTTCTTCTAAAATAGTTTTCTCATCTTTTAACAATTCAATTTCCAATTCATCTCTATTTAATTTTCCCACATTTTTTTTGTTTAATTTTTTTAATTCCCTATACTTGTCATCTAATTCTATACTAATTTCAAGAATTTCATATATGTTAATTCAGGACATACCTCATCTGTGCTAGCCATGAAGCAAACATTTGCTTGTTCTGAGTCACTGTCGTTATCGGATGAAGAGGAAGAGTCGGAGTCATCCCAAGTTACTTGAAATGCTCTTCTCTTTTTCTTGAAAATTTCGAATTTGTGTTTCTTTTTATCATTGTTGAGTAACCTTCTTCGTATGGCCAAATTTATCACACCCAAAGCATTTCATTGGTGTTTGATTTGAGGAATTTGTATTGCCGTTGTTTTGAAATTTCATCATCGTTTTGAATTTCTTGAACTTGTTGTAATTTTTGGCAAAGAAAACAATCTCATCTTCTTCCAAGTCGGAGTTGTCATTATATGCCTGAAATGTGATGTTTTTCTTTTCTTGATTTTGTTTTTTTCTTGCTTGTAAATTAGCTTCATACGAGATCATATTTCCTATTAACTCTTCGACTTTGAGTTGGGAAAGATCATTAGCTTCTTTGATTGCTAAAACTTTTCTTTCCCATTCGTTTGTCAGAGAGTTCAAAATATGTGTGGCTAAATCAAAATTAGTAAATTTAACTCCTAGTTCCATAAGACCGTGTTGTATAGTTTGGAATCTAGCATACGTATCAATAATTGATTCATTTGATTTCATTTTAAAAGATGAAAATTGATTTTGTTGAATAGAAAATTTTGTTTGCTTAACTTTGTTTGTGCCTTCATGGGTAATCTGTAATGTACGCCATATATCATAAGCAGTAGTGCAAAGCATGACTCGTGAAAATTCATTTTTATCAAGTGAGCAAAATAATACATTCATAGCTTTGGCATTGTTAGATGCCTCTGCTTTTTATGCATCAGTCCATGTGCTAATATCGGTGTCAGGTGCTTCTTATTTATTTTGAGTTGCTAGCCATATTTCTAACCCATTTGCTTCCATAAAAATTCGCATGCGTGTTGGCCAATAAGCATAATTAGAACTAGTAAATAGTGGAGGATGAGCAGTTGATTGACCTTCTTTAAATATACTTGCCATTTTAATGATTTCAATTACATGTTACTGTAGATTGAAATAACCTTGCTCTGATACCGAATGTAAATCTTGTGGATTGTATATTATCCAAATTGCGTATAATATGCAAGTGTATGAGCTAATGCTATAGTAGACAATAAATAGTAAAGTATAAAAATTGTGCAAACCAGAGTTATTATATTGGTTCGGACCTCCCATCCTATGTCTAGTCCCGAAGCTCCCTTTTGGTATTTCCTTTAACCAACCGACCCTTGCTTCGCCTGAAGGAATAGGCTAATACAAAAGTATATCTCTGACAACCTTGTGTTCCAAATAACATAGTTTTTGACTGATAGTACAAATCTTCCTATGATCTCCTTTGAGTATGTAAATATGAATGCTTTGAGTTGTAGGAAGTGATTTAACCAAAATTATATTTTGGTTATAATAGATTGAGAGTATATGAGTAATGTATACGCAAGAAAGTGTTAAGAAATCAAGAGAGAAAATATTTAGTTAATTTAAGTTTCGTTGATTTCTACCTCTCAATCAAAGTAGTATTTATAGATTCAAAAGGGTGTAGATGAAGAGTTGTAACTATCTAAGAAGATCTATTCATTTTAATGGCTGTAACCTTTCGATGAAAGGTGATTTCTTTTTGTCTCAAACAGAAGTGTCTTTTCAAAATTGATAGTTTTTACATATGACAGACGTCTGTGGTAAAACCTCAAACGTCTGTGACTTTAGAAAATTTTTACACGAGAATTGTCACAGACGTTTGTGGTTTTATTTCAGACGTCTGTGGGTTATAAAAACAGTTTTCTAACTTAATTTTGATGCATATAAAATAGAGTATGATTGTGCATGCATATATACTCAAGGAGACCTTAACAATAATTTATCTAAGACTCTTTTACAGTAGAATAACCTTACTAAGAGTAGTATGGTCGATGAATCTTCGTTTCTCTTTGAGTCTCAATATCTTCGAGCATGGTGTCTTCTTGTAGCATATACCTTTAATCTTGATAAAGTGTATATATATATATATTTATATATATGATTGTATAGCTATTATCATTGAAACATAAACTGAAGGTTCTAACATTTAGGTATTGATAGATCAACTTCTGAAGTAGGTACTCTATCAACCCGAGACCTCGAGAAGGTTACTGAAATGGAATATCAAGTTGAGCCAGTATGACATCACTTGCCATCCAAGGGGAGCAATAAACGGGTAGGCATTGGTAGACTTCATCGTAGAGTTTATCGCAGGGGATGGTAAAGAAGAAGAGGATGATGTGGTCGTAGCTCCTCATTGGAAGTTATTTGCCGGCAGTGCTTTGAATAAGTATAGCTCGAGGACAAGAGTAGTATCTGAAATGTTGGAAGGACAATCAATCTATTATGCTTTGTGGCTAAAATTTCTTGGGACTAATAACGAAGCTGAGTACGAGGTGTTGGCAGTAGGATTGAGGATAGTAAAGGAACTGGGAATAAAGACGCTACACGTATTTTGCGATTCCCAGCTGGTGGTTTGCCAAATCAAGATGGAATGTTAGGCTAAAGGCGCGAAACTAGCCCCTTACCAGTCAAAGGCACCGAAACTGCTTAAGAATGCGGAGAACTATACAATAACGCACATACTTAGAGAGGAGAACATGAAGGCTGATTCACTAGCTAAGCTAGCTAGCTCTAGAGAAATGCAATTAATGAGATTGGTGCCAGTAAAAGTTTTGATAACTCCAAGTATTGATCAGATGGAAGACTGGATTTTGGAGACTATAGAGGAGGAGGAGTCATGGATGACTCCAGTCAAACGCTATCTAGTCAATGGAACTCTCCCAAGAGACAGGAACGAATGGAAAAGCTCCTTCAAAAAAGTGCCATGGTTCGTGATGCAAGACGAAGTACTGTGCAGGAGATGATTCTTGACCCCCTGCTTCGGTGTATAGCTAAGGATGAGGCTAGGAAGATCCTCATGGAAATCCTTGAGGGCAGCTGTGGCGACCACATTGGGGGATAGAATTTGAGAAAGTACTTCACTATGGATATTTTGGACCGACTATAAACTTAGATGCTGCTGACTGCACATAATGGTGCGACGGAAGCTAGAGATTTGCGAAGATCTCAAAAGCCTCATCTTCAAAGCTTCGTAAATGGTTAGCCCATGCCTGTTTGCAATTTGAGGAACTACCATCGATAGTAAAGGGAGGAGCCAAATATGTTATCGTTGCAGTGGATTACTTTACAAAATGGATCAAAGTGGAATCGCTTACCATGATTACAACTAAAAAGGTAATCAATTTTGTAACAAAGAGTATTATTTGCAGGTTTGGAGTGCCCCAGAAGATCATCATCGATAACGAAACTCATTCGAGAGTGCGGAATTCAAGGATATCTGCAAGCGCTACTGAATCGAGAAGAGCTTTTCCATAGCGTCACATCCATAGACAAACGGGCATGTGAAAGCAGTGAATAAGATCATCAAATCCACCTTGAAAAAGAGATCGAGTAGAGTTTAAGGCAACTAGGTTGATGAGCTTCCACTAGCACTATGGGTTTACAGGCTCATAAATCTTCAACTGAACACTCGCCTTTTACTTTGGCGTACAAATCTAAAGCTACAATCCTAGTAGAATTGGAAGTCCGATCAAAATCATAGAAGGCATTTCAACATGAGAGAAAACGAGGAACTATTGCTCGAGTTGCTCGATCTAGATGATGAGAAATGGGAGGAAGCCGAATTGAGGGTAGTTGCCCACAAGAAAAGAGTAGCACGACATTTCAATGCCAAGGTTTGCAACCGTACCTTTGAAATAGGGGATCTCATTTTGTAATGAGTTCTCTCGAGCATGAAGGCAATTGGTTCGAATTGGGAAGGGCTCTACGCGATTGAGCAGAAGCTTGAAGATGGAACATTCAAGCTAGCAATGGTCGATGGAATCCTGATCCCACATGCATGGAACATCGATCTACTGCGACACTACTACACTTAGTCTTTTCCAACTTGCTTTCACAAATAAGCCACCTATGGATCCTGGGGGCACTATAATAAGGCATGACTTGCCACCTCTTCAACTCATGAATAAAGTCAACTTCTTGAACCAATGAAACCGTGTTCTCGAAACAAAAACCACCATGTTGTGCAATTAGTTGCACAATAAGGGACATGCTTCCCAGGACTTGGATCATGGCCAGGTACAATGTCTCAGAAAACCAATTAGGAGTCGATTGGATAATTCTGCCCCAACCTTCAGGAATTTGTCATTGCCCAGAGATAGGCGAGGACGAGTGTGACGACTGCCCTATACCACTGGCACCAATAATACCAAAATAGTGCGCCGCAGTTGTTCCCTCTCGATATAGGACGATCATCAAGGTTGAAAATGAAAGAATACATCATATAAGCTGTCGAATATCTCACAGCTCATGGATAAATATAATATCACAGATATAACAAGAGAGAGAGAGAGAGCAAAAACTATTTGAACAAATCATTAGAACACAAATCCACAGAGTTATATACAAATGTAGTAGAGTGCATAGCATGGAAATAAACTCGACAACTATCTCATAACAAGAAAATAAGCAGTCATTGCTAAGGCTCCCCAATATGTCACAGTGGAATAAACGTAGAAATCCATATAAGTATATAATATGAGATAGCTCTATCCAGCTCATCCTCCGTACAGCTACTACATCACCTAAACCCATTATCTAGCCTACTCATTTAAGAGTACCCAAGATAATAAGAAATAAAGCATAAAACCTTGGGTCAGACAACAGTCTGGTGTGAGCGGTAAATGAATATCAAAATACCATGTAGATAAATATGGTAAGGAACAAAGGTACACATATCATACCTGATCTGTCCCTGCAACCTAAGAGTTAGTAAATAACATCATAATATGCTACTCTACAAATAACATAAAGGTACTGTACTCAAAATAAGGATATCAGCTCTTCAGGTATTCCTATCTCTAATACCTAGCCTAGAAAGCGACTAAAGAAACCGTAGCAACCATAACACCCATCAAGCAATCCCTACTATCAGTCCATGTGCTCTGAATATATGATAAGTCGTAAGGCCTCTTTACTGCCAAGGACTAGTAAAAATCCCGGTTTTCAGTGTACTTTCGTATCACATAACCCAAAGCTAAATGCATGTCTCGTAACCCAAAGCTAGACACTAGACCCAAAGCCACTGGTCCATGGTATCAGATCCACTTCATTGATCCATGGACATCCTCACTTATAATACCCCTGCTTTGAGTACAACATAAAACACTCCGAGTCTCAATGATTCCTTAGCACATACATCCAAGCCATCTTTTGCTCCATTCGGATCCGAGTCCTTCCTTTGCTCAATCTAGTTTCCACTATTCAGAACCCTACATGTTCCCATTCCATGGTCCTTCCTTTATTGAGCTGCCATCTTCGATACCTACTCCCTTCACGAGTCAAAAACCGAAGATCCAAAGCTTTTATCAAGCTATTACATCGCCATCAAATACTCAAGCGAATGAGCCAACACCTCCAACATGATCTACAGAGTCCCCTGCTTTCTCCTTATACAAGCCCGACCCCCATACATTCACGAAAATAACTCGGTACCGAGTAATTTACTTAGCCAATTTTAGCTAAGTAAATCACTCTGCCTCTAGTACTTTCTTCCCAAGTGCTTTAGACCCTGACCCATTCATCAAAACAACTTGGCCCCTAATCCAAAGCATTCAACTCCAAGTTTTAGAAACAACTCGGTATAATATCCAACACTAAGCCAATCCTCTGAAACTTGCCTTGCTCCATCTCCACTAGCCAACACCTAGAGATCCCTAAAGTCACCGACCCAACTGAGCTATAGAAATAACTTAGTATCGAGTTAAATGACTCAGTATCGAGTTGTGCCCTTAGCAATTTAGACTTGCAATTTGAGCTATTAGTTCCCTCCATACTCCAAAGCCTCTCCTTCAAGTTTCATTTAATTCCGACCAACTTTGCCTCCAATTTTCCAAATTCACCAACCTGTGTTGCTAAGCATGCAAAACACTAGCAAACAACATACAAGCATAGAATAACATGCATATGCATCCATTTATACAAGCCATACACAAGAATGTGATAAACAAACCAATTCTAATCTAAATCTACATATTACATGTACATATGAACATGAATAAGGAGAATTACTAAATCATTTTAAAAACCATTTCAAAGATTCACAAATTTAGGTCATAAGCATATGACAACATGTAATTAAAGTTAGAAAAGGTTTTAAGGCCAAAAATCATGTTAAAACATGCAATTCTACTATATAAACATGCATAAGATAGTGAGAAGGCATAAACAACTCAACAATTACCCAAATCAACCGATTCTCGTCTAATCCAATGTGAACAACAATAGAAAGCAATGAAAATCAACCAAAATGATGATATCTATCTTCTAATTGATGATCTTTTCTCTAACCGATGACTTGGCTGGATTTAGAGAGTTATTTGTGTGATTTTGGATGAAATTAGGGTTAATGGGGGTTTAGATCTGATTTGGTAAAGAGAGAAAAGTTTGAGTTTAACTTCTACAGCCCTCTATTTATACTAATCTCGAATTAGAATAATGGGCCTACTCATGGGCTTAATTAATTACACACTAATATTGGCTAGCAGCCGTCTAAACTTAAAACAGGCATAACTTCCTAACCGTAAGTTCATTTTCCTATTATGACCACTCTACGGAATGTGAAACCATCATCTTGAAGGAATGGAACTGATTTGAGATCCTAAGTCGACTACTATCAAAAGTTATAGCTCAAACAATATTTCTAGGGTCAAAATGGTCACATAAAAATTCGAGAAATATCATATATGTGTCAAATGTCTTTAAGAGTCATATTCCAAAATTATAGAATCATACACCCCATACAAATAAAATAAAAATATTTTATGATCCTCCGGTACGTAAAAATACAGTTCGTTACATTTACGTAAAATATGGGTCGTTACAATGAGAAGGTTACCCCCTTTTCTTCCAATCTTAGGTTTTCGTCGTTGCTTGGAGATAGGCGACATCGAGAAGATTTAGACACCCATTTTCCTTTAAGAATCTGGTATTGCTCGAAGATAGGAGATGCTAGGAAGAAACAATCCTAACCTTCATGAATCTGGCACTGCCCGGAGACTGGCGACGTTAGGAAGGTGAAATCCCCATCCTTCAGGAATCTGGTGTTGCCCAGAGATAGGTGTCACCAGGAAGGAATAGTTCCACCTTTAATAATTCCTCGTTGCTTGAAGATAGGCGATGACAAGAAGGTTTTCCCGTTATTCAACCTTCTAGAATTCATCATTGCCCGGAGACACTGACGACGAGAAGGTTTCCCAACTTATTTCAACCTTCGGAAATCCTTCATTGCTTGGAGACTGGTGATGGCGGGAAGGTTTCCTAATCCATTTAAACCCTTCGGAATTCATCATTGCCTAAAGATAGGTGACAACGAGAAGGTACGATCCAATCTTTCAGGATCAATCAAATAATTCAATCTCAACCCGTAAGAATTTACCATTTCCAGGAGATAGGCAACTTAAGCATGGGAAGATTTTAAGGCTGGTCGAATAGTTTGGCCCGACTCACTCGGAAATAGATAAAGAATCGATCAGACAATTCGATTCTGATTTGGAAGAATTGATCGTTGCTTAAAAGTAGGCAACGCTAAGAAGGAAACTCAGAACTGGGTGATTAGTGAGCTTGCTTTCGAAGATTGAAGCTGGTGTCCAATAGGATTTCAACGACTGTGCTAACAACCAAACGGACACGCTCGGTCAGGGATAGGCTAGAATAGTCAAGAAGGCTCGAAAACATGCGTTATCAGGCTTTCCCGATCCAGGATTAGGACAGGAAGACACAAATAGACTAAGAGCAATAGAGTAATTTTCCCCATGATATTTCAATCTAGTTAATGCCCGGAATCTAGCATTTAGGAATTTAAATCCTATAAATAGGCATGGACTCACAGCAAGGCCAAATGAAAAAGAAAATAAATGCCCTAACTGTTATCCCACGATAGTTAGGAAAAAAGCAGAGCCAGGACTATTTACTTTTACTAACTGGCCGAAAGGAACTCGACCAAGAATAACCGTAGAGCTGGTTATGAAATGGTTTTGTTTCTCGAAGCAGAGCAATCTGGCAACTATAAGTAGGGCCAATATCAGAACACAACATAAGCAATTGTAGGAATTATATTTATATGCAGAGAGTTGTAGTAAATAAGCATATTGCATAGAAATAGAAATGTATATAATTGTAGTACATGTAGTTATATATAAATAGGAAAAGTGCATAAAGGTACGGAAAAGTGCATAAAGGTACGAAAAAGTGAATAGAACAGAAATTGCAAAAGAATTTTTTTTCATCACTTCATCTTTTACGTACAAGACAAAGCGGGGGCCGTTCCTACAAACATGACCTGTTTGACATAATACCAAAAACAAGCCCCACATGAAGAGTAGTAATGGTAAATCTCGCAGAGATGAAGGTAGACACGGCAAGGATCGCTACGGTCCCTAGGCCCTAAGTAGGTGGAGGCGGAAGATATGGTTGACCTACAAGTTGATAAACAAAATGGTAAAATTTAGAAATAGACTCAGGAGAGAATTGAAGCTTCTCAAAGATTGGAGAAACAAGAGATATACCTAAGCTTGGGATTCAATCTCTAAAAGAAACCTCGAACTCCCCTTCTTCAGTCCCATGCTCCTCCAGTTGGCCTATGGAAGAATAAATGTAAGGCTTGGCAACGACTGTTGTAGAAGTTGGAATCATATGGACGGTTTCAGAGCTAACCCCATGGACATGGAAACAGTCAATGCAGGCTCTCCACACTTGGAGTAAACGATTCATGCCGACCCGATGAACTTGGGCTAGCAAAAGCTTGGGCAGGGGCGGCGGGGGCAGCAATGGCCTCTTCTTCAGCAAGGATGGTCTTTTCCTCCACTAGCTTTTGAATATCCTCAACATCGAGGTACTCAACATCAGTTCCTCCTTCAGTGTTTCTGAGACAAAAATTTCACTAACAAATAAAATGATAGCAAAATATGGGTATCGTTAGTAATTTTATATAAGAAAGATGAAAACTTTTTACTCATGCTGAAATCTTGGTGGCATGCCTTTGTTTTTAAAGATAAAATGTATAATGGTGTGAGAGAGTTAAATGAATAAAGATAAAATGACATGAAAAAAATGATAATGTAGAATCGATTGATTATGTTCAATTATTTTGATAATATAAAACGTTCAGTGCGAGAAATATAAAATGGCGCACATAGATAAAACATAGAGTGAAAAAACGATAGAGTTGGAAAAGTCAGGTGTTGGTAAGATGGCTTGATAATGATAGTTTGGGAGTGATATTGTTACAACATAACTTTAATTAAGCTGAAATATGCTTTTGGCATTTATAAGGTTATGCCTAAGGCAGTTGACTCAATGGCTATATCCAAGGCCAATAGCATGTAATTAATTTCTTTACTGCTTGAAAGTTAATACCAAAATCCCAAGTGTATCAAATTTATTTATAGCCCTTATGACTCAACATATTATAGCATAGGAATCATTTTCATACAATTTTAGCTTTTAGAGATGGCTAGGACTACCTCGGTCAAAAATCGAGAGTATGTAGACTTGAAGATATTAAGAACAAATGTAGATAACTAGAAGTAATGCCCGAAAATTCCTACTAGCTTGCCATGTGGACCAATAAATGAGATGACCACCAATTGAGCTTCAAAGATTAGGTTCGATTATAGGTCATATGCACTTCAATTCCTAAACTGAACCAAATATATTTAAACTTAGCAGGTATCTCAAGTATAATGCCACATTAGCGTTCAATAGGTCAGTTAATGCGTCAAGAAGAGCTTATATTACCTCCATGAAGCCATACAAGCAAAGATAAAAACTCTGCACCTCTTTTCTAACAAATAACATGTCAAAGCTATGCAACATTCAATATGCTACCAAATTACGACAAGTTTCTCAATCATTAACCTCCAAATTTTCAAGTTAGCAATCTGCGCTAGAAAGCTTTCCAGTAATGATAGAGCTATAAAACCAATAAATCAAGAAAGGGATCTATGCATTAATGTAACAGAATGCTCTGGCGGGATCCTCACGGACAGAAATGGATTGCAGTCAGTTTGATAATAATCGAGGTCGTTACTTTGAAACCTCATTTTACAATTCCTAAAAAATGTAATAACCTAAATTTTACACATTAATTCTAGTTAAGTATAAATAGCCATTTAAATTTAACCGACAATAAAGCAATAAGTTTGAGCATAGTTGTCTTTTATGGATTTTGATATTTCCATTGCATTTAGAAATATCAAAAACTTATATTTTAATATATGACATGATATGCTCCTGCTAGCATTTCAAAAATAGGTTTTATGGGCCTTTACGACTGCTTTGAACCAACACGCCTCTTATGGATTTTGATATTTCCATTGCATTTAGAAATATCAAAAACTTATATTTTAATATATGACATGATATGCTCCTGCTAGCATTTCAAAAATAGGTTTTATGGGCCTTTACGACTGCTTTGAACCAACACGCCTCTTTTTGTTTATAAAATAGTGTGCTATGTGGAAACCCTAGGCATGCCACACTCTATTCTTCTTCTTTTCTAAGATCTGCTCTCCCTCCATAGATAAGATAACTCCTCTTAATGAAGATTAGATCTCCTAGTCTCAAAATTAACATAAATCAAACTACGGTGCCAAACCCCTTTACATTATATAGCAAATTATTCATCTCGACGAGGTGTTAAACAAATCTTAGCTGTTAAATTAAGGGATCAATAACCAATGAGGACAAGGGATGAGATTAGTCGGGTGCATGCATCAGACGATGGGGAGACCATCAGTAGGGTTGGATTGGGCTATAGAGCGCCACGACGTTTGGAATTTGAAAAAATTAGGCAGAAGCTAGGGTTCCGCAATGGCAGATTTAGGCAGGTGGATGGGACATGGTAGTGCTATGGTAGTGTGTCTTGGCAAGGGGAAGATATTGGTGGCGGCTGGCGTTGATATGATAGCCTACAAGTGTGGACATGGTGGGTTAAGGGGAATGTCAATGGGTATGCATGGCTTGAACATTTAGAGGAAAAAAGTGATAAAATT
Organism: Allium fistulosum; assembly: GCA_030737815.1. Lineage (NCBI taxonomy): Eukaryota > Viridiplantae > Streptophyta > Magnoliopsida > Asparagales > Amaryllidaceae > Allium > Allium fistulosum. The sequence continues at coordinate 532,643,374 of CM060901.1, read as the reverse complement.
ACCATTTACCTTTATTTTAGTTTGTATTATTAATTTATCAAAATCTTATAATGTGAAAAACTTTTGCATAAGACCTTCATTTCATGCATGATTTGCTCTGTTGGGTTCATGGCAAAATTCCATATAATTTGGCGTATGGTTTGCTGGATTTTATATCTATATAGGTAAAGGTGTTGGCCGAATTCAACGATCGTAAGTATTTATATTTTAAAAATATTAAATTAGTAACCATAAATATATATAAACATATATGATATATGTTATGTTATTTTATGATTATTTGATTGTTACGATGTTTTGATATTATGGCTGATGTCTATGAATTGTTGCATTATTGGCGATGGATGTTTTGCAATTATTCATAGATCTAAGGAACATAAATTTTTAATTGAACATAAATAATTTTTTTAACTTTGGATTAAACGAGATTATTTAAAAATTAAGTGAATTTTGTAAATAATTGTGATTTAACGATTACTACAAAAATAAATATTAAAATTTTAATAAAGTTATTATTTATGAGTTTTTGAGGAAATTCATAAATAATGACGATAACTCTTTTTTAAAGTTAATTTGGAGAATTTATTTATTTATAAAGTAGAATATAATTTAATAAATATTAATATAATTTTTGTGAAGACTGTACTCTTGTTGAGTAAAATATTAATATGACTATTTTTATGGAGTTTATGAAAAATATTATTGTTATTATTATAATTAATATTTGTGTAATAGAAATAAAAGATATTTTGAGAATAGTAATAATATTAAAGATGTATTTTTTGAAAATATTTTGATTTACGTTATTACTATCTCTGAGATAAATACTAACTAAAGTGATTTTGAAATTTGATGGATAATATTATTTTTTAGTTAAATAGTAATAAAGTAGTTATGGAAGATATACAGGGATTTGAGTAAATATTATTATGTTGATGCAAAGTAATAATACTATTGTATTTAAAGTAATTTGCTGCAATGTACTATTTTGATTGAAAAATGATGTTTTGAGATATTTAAAGTTATATTTTAAAAAATAAAGGATTTTTGAAGTCTATTATCATTTTGAAGAAATATTATTGTTTTGAAGATAATAAAAGCAAACATATCCTTTTAATAAATAATAAGATGATTTTATACTCAAACAGGAAAAATAGTGTAAATATATAATTTGGATTGTTGTGACATATGTGATTGGTTGTTGTTTGAAGTTATCATATATACTTGTTGTGGTGAGACAGAATTTCATTTAGATGATTTATGCGATGTTTATACCATTAGCACTATGTAGACATTGTGTAGTTTATTATAGTTTTATTTTGTTGATGTCACTAATGTTTATATTACTGATATAGAGTATTCTAAACAACACCGTGTTAAGAAATAATTAGTTAAAAAATTATCAATGATGATTTAAATAATTAATATAGATTTTTAAATATTAAAAGCGAATAATTTTGGAATGGATTTAATAATGTAAATATGAGGCAACTAAATCAAAATAAGTTAAAATATGAGAATAATATTTTGTAAAATTATATATTGAATGAATAATATTGATTTGAGTAAGAAATGATTTTAAAGTGGAAATTTGAATCTATTTGGGTTAATTAAATGAGTTTTAGTTAAATGAGCCAAATTGAATACTTTTTAATAAATAATTAAGAATTTATTTTGAAAATTAAATTCTTTAAAACTTCGTAATGATATGTTATAAGTGATGTAAATATGATTTTTTACTTGAGAATTAATAGTGGTTTGAGTTGAATGGAAAAATAGTTTGTAAAAGAAAGGAAAAGAGAGAAAAAACATTTTTTTAGTAAATGAAGCCCATACCCACTTAATCAATTTCTAGAGTTCATTTATCCTAGTAAACTCATTATTCTTCAAGAAATTAGTTCACGTAAGTTTTCTTTCCTCCCATTTTCATTGTCTACTTCAGGAAACAAGAATTATCATTAACCCTCTTTCTTCTCCTTCTAAAATCCAATTAAAATAGGAATAAAATTTCATAAATTTCCAAATTAATATTTGTGTATGTTAACATCAAGCTACACCAACACACGTGAAGTAGATTGCATTTTGATCAAGGTTTGAGTTGCCTAGTGATGAAGAAAATGGAAGCAGTAAGGTTGTTAAGCAAAAAAGTTTACATGTGAGTATTTTACTCACTAATCTATCTCTTCATATATCAAAATTGTTTGATTTCCTTGTCATATGTTAGTTTAGTGAATTGTATGTGGTTTCTATTCTTGATGATCTTGAAATTGTGCAAAGCTTTTGTTGTATTTGAATCAAATGATCAAGTAAGTTGTAACGACCCAGAATTTTGAACGAATTAAATTGAAAATATTTAATTAATTTTAAATATTTGAACGATGATTTAATTTGAATTCCCGATATAATTTTGAAATCGGCGATTTAATTTTATAATTTAATCGATTGAAAGTTGAATAAGAATTTATATCTTCAATTTTAAGTTGAAGAAAAATATTTCGAAAGCTTTTAAAATTTATATTGATAATTCTATTGATAACAGAAGCTTCAGAATCCAATTTCGAATTGATTTGATCAGTTTTGAAATTTATATCGTTTAACCGATATTTGAAAATAGTCATTTTTCAAACAGTCTCGGAATTCGACGAAACCAGTTCCATTGGGTTCGTAATATTGAATTATTGTTGGATTTCCAATTTCGTATTTTCCAGAGTTGATATGAGAGCGTACGGCGTATAAACGCGTTGGAAATAAATTGAAAATTCAAATTTAAATATTATATTTATTTACATATATATTCACACGTTCTTCCTTGAACCACGCAGAAGATTACGAAAGAAAATCGTGCTTTTCCCTGTTAAAATCACGATGCCAAATCGTGATGGCCATACTTCGTTCGATTTTAAATATCTCGTTCTTCCCTCTTCTGCTCAAAAATGAAATTCCAATTTCGTTTCTCTTCTATTCCGTTTCAAATACCAGATCCACCCCAAATCAAAACGAGGGAGGACGTGGGCTGGTACTCGAATCGCGATGATAAAGGGGGTTCGCAGCTCGTTCGCGTGGGATTGTTTGACGTAGGGTTCACGATGATGGAAGTCGCGAGCTAGACATGGCAATAGCCTCGTCGATGGTAGCAGTAGCGATCGCAGATATCTGGAGGGCGCGGCGGCGCGAGGGGAAGCGAATGGCTTCGATTTTCGAGTCTGTGGCGATGGTGGCGAATCGCGATGAGCGGGGGCTCGATGTTTTTGGGTTCGAGTTCGATCACGGCGAGGCGATCGAGAGGAGCTGTTCGTGGTTTAGGGTTTTGGGCTCGAGCTAGAGCTCGTCGAAGTCACCTGTTGTCTAAGTTCGACGAAGTCAGGTTGCAGTTGTCTGATGAGTTAGCTTCGCTGGTGGTGGCCTCAGTCGTGAGTGGGGATGTTTTTCTTCGAAGCTCGGCAGGGCTGTGGCAGCAAGACGTCTTGGCAGGGTTCGATCGAATTTGGGTTTCAAGTTCGAATTTGGGTTGTGATGGATTTTAGCAGTAAGGTATAAACCCATTTTAAACTTTAATTTTATGTATATATATGCCTATATAGGAATATGCTACTGGAAAATAGAAAGAAACAAAATAAATATTGTACAGTAAGTTTTATAGGATAATTTGTTATGTATAAATATATATACAGTTAAGAAAGATAATAGAATACAAAAAGAAAAATTTAGTTTTAAACTAAAATTTTAGTTAAATAATTTTATTTAAAAGAAACTGGTTTAGAATAAAATCATCGGTGAATTGAAATTATCAAATGAAAATTTATTTGTTCGATTTAATTCGAATATTGATATATTGTATACATTGTTATACAAGGTTAAACCGTGAAGAAATGATCAAAAATGGAAATGGGATTGCAAATTAAAAGCTAAGGTGAGATTTTTCGCACTCAAATTGAATGTGGAATTTTCGCAGTTATTGATTGCTATTGATGTGTGATATTAGATATAGTAGGATATATCTATTATATATAGCAATATATACATATTGGCATATGTATATATTGGATTTATGATTTCCCGCCTCGTATAGCGGATGAGACCCTATTGCGCCGTTAGTAAGCGGATTATTTTATAAAACCCATATACCGCGATATTCCACCTTGAAGTGGAATTGGTATTGTGCTAACGTCTTTGGATGCAGGAAAACAGGTTGGAGGGATCCAACTGGATTCCTCAACTGTATTTATTTATTTACAGATATTGATATATATCCTGTTATCATATGATGATATATGATGTTTGATGTTGTGATGGACTAATTGATGCATTGCATCATTGGATTCAAAATTTTGAAGTTTAAAAATAACGATTTTAACTTTAAAAGAGATTTTTAAGTATACGTTTTATTTGAAATTTTGAATTGATTTACTTTAAATAAATAAATGTTATAAATTTAAAGTTATGGAGATTATAATGTTTGTGAAAGATAACCAAAAGATGATTTTTGAAATAAATAGTTAAGTAATTTATAAGATAGTTTAAATTTGAATTTTTGAATTATTGAAAACGACGTATATAAAAGATGTACAAAATTGATATTTATCAATTAAAAATTATTGGAATTTTAAACGAATTTTTATAAGTGTTAAATTTGTAAAGATATGAAACTTATAGAATTATAAGTTGTAAAGATAGGAAATTTATAGAATTATAAATTGTGAAGATTTGAAGTTTATAGATTTATAAAATTTGAAGTTTCTAGATTTATAAAGTATGAAGTTATAAAATGAATGGAATTGTAGAATAAAAGACTATAAGAAATTTTACTTATAAAATGGGTTTTTGCCTTTAAATGGAATATTGATCGAAGTTAATAAAAAGGAAGATTTATAAATCAAAGTGGTTATACAATAAAAATAGAAAGAGAATTTATAAACGTTGTTTTATAAATTCGAAACCAGTTTAATTTGATAAATTAACATAGAAGGTTATTAAAGGAAATGTATTCGCGATTTTGGATAGCGAACTATCCTTAAAATAAATGTATAGAAAAGACTGAAATTTGGTTAGTATATTCACGATTTTGGGACAGTGAATATATTGTTAAGTAAAATGGATTTATTTTTGAAGAAGTAATATTAAAAATGAAGTTAAACATTTTAAAATGTATTATGAATCGAAATCATAGATTTCAACATTTATTGTTGAAATAGACGTTTTCGAGGAAGAAGGAAATGGTGGACTATAACACTGTTGTTATAGTAAATGATTTCCGAAAGGAAATGTTTTGATGTAGTATTGGGATTTATATATCTATCTAAATTCCGAATCCCTATACTAGTGATTTTGAGTCGTCGTAACGATGTTTACGTAACATTCGTTTTGACTCAAATAGATGTCGTTCAAATAAATGATTTCCTTAAAGAACGAAATATATACTTAATTTGATTTAAGTATATTGAATATTTTCAAATGTTGAAAATAAATAGATTTGTGAAATACTTATTTTTTTAAATAAGTATGGAAATGTTTTTCCAAATGAAACGAAACGTTTTGAAAATTTATCTTCTTAAAGATAAATCGAAAATGAATTTTGAAATCAATTGAAAATCGAATATTAGTAGACATTCGAAAATATAAATTCAATATGGAATTTATAAAAGAAAGGGAAGTTGTTTAAAAATAAACGTTGATTTATTTTTGAAGTGTGGAAATTTTATATCTAGTAAAGATATTTTTGAAGATGAAATAATTTGGAAAATTATTTGGAATCTGATGATGTTGCGCATCTTTATTGATAGTTAAATAACCGACTATCAATAATTACCTTGAATATGGTATTTGTTGTGAATTGGATGAATTTGAATGCCACACTTGTTTTTGAATAAACGCTCACTATTCAGGTTAGCCGGGAAAGGACCATGGGGTCGTATAACCCATTCCGAATATGTGATACGTCGTTATGAATTGCATTTGAAGACCGGTGTTGAAGACCGGATATTTTTGAAAACGGAAGGATTACCGTCGAGTTACTCTACATCGGCTGATCTCCGGTTTAGAGGTTTTATCACCCTTAGTGACGGGAAGTCCGGACGTGATTAGAAATTTATCCGGATATGCAAGGGCTTCGTGAGAAGTGCCTTCGGTTCTGTTCGATCCCGTAACAGACTTGTATGGATTGTATGTCTGACGTTACAATTTGAGATATAAAGCTGATTTCTTTCAAATACATTCTGTTGGTGGCGGAGAATTTATTCTCTTAGCTTAACACCCTTCTCTGAGACGTACGAGCTCAAAGGTTATGTAGTTGAAATTTATCAGCGATATATCCCAATTTGGTAACGTGGCATACTGAATGTTGCTGTGAAATGATCAGTATTTGATCATTTGTGATATGATCATTTGTTTGATCTTATATCTTTGTGATCATAGGTTGATCATTTGTGTGACCCGAAGCATGGCTTTGTAGAAAGCGTAGCTTTGTGGACGAGACTTCGTCGAGCCTCACACCCCGGAAATGGTCAAAACAGGAAGGATGCAGCAAGGTTCTAGGGAGTAGCGCCCCTTAGTGTATGTCATTCCTTCTGGATAGAGGTGGTATCATGGTATGGAGCCCAGATACTTAACCTATGTGGTTGCTGCATTTTTACTATGTGGTTTGTTGCGAATCGGGGATCCTCGGGAAGATCGGTTACGATCGGGGGATGGCATACGCGTGTAAGTAGTTACCTACTTTTGCAGAGGTAACCCGGCCTTGTGTTGGCAGAGATCTAACCGTAATGTTAGGTTATTTCTCGGGTCGTCTATTCCAGGGACGTACCCATCGTGGATAGGAAGTTCCTTAGCCTGACCATTTGCTGGAAATCCAAAGAGACAATACGAGCCTTTACGATTTCAATTGTATAACCTGTCTCCTCAGGAAGCAGCTATAGCAGGCATAATATAATGGTACCTATGCTGGCTAAGATTTATATTATACTTTCGAAATGTTTTCTACACTATGCACTAATAATAATATCAAAAATGATTTGATTTTGCGTAGTAAGCATCTTTGACTATCATAAGAAGAAATCTCCTCCAATTCTGCGTTTGCATTGTGTGTGTGGTGGGAGGTCTTATGGTAGTTTCATTTTCCAAAAGCATTTCGAATCGACTTTAAAATTATTTTGTTGTTATAAAGAATAACTGTTTTACGATCTCACACCAGTCACCATGACTGACTCGGAGTTTATTGTTTCCCTTCTAAACTCTGGGTGCCGACCAATTTCCACACGGGCAGCCTAGAGTTATGTTATCAGGATATTCTGGATATTCTGGAGCTTTGGAACCAAGCTGGATGGCGAAACGTATCACCTATATTTTTGTATTATTCCGCTGTGTATTCTGTATGAGGACAAGTTATATAACTGTCCATTGTTGTATATGACTCTGATTGATGTATGTATAAACTGATATAGTTCTTTTTTTTTAAAAGACTAGTGTTATCTATTATATATTGTTCCGCTGCGATATGTGAGATTCTGATATTGTTTCTGTTCTGATGTTGTTCTGTTGTTGTTCTTCTTTCTTTCTCTTCTTTCTTTTCTTCTTCTTCTGCCTTTTTCTTCTTTCTTAAACCCTCACTATTGTAGTTTCCGGCACTCGATTGCTCGACAGTCGATAAAGGGAGTATCGATGTCGAATTTTCGAAAGTCAAAAATTTCGGTACGTGACAGCGTGGTATCAGAGCATATGGTTAAGCGACAACCCTGCTCTGTTGGGTGTTACTCATTAGAGATAGAGTCAGTAGTGCTCTAGAATGAGTTGAGTGTAATAATAGATATGAGCGCGTATTTGTTAATGAATATAAAAAAAATTGTTTTATATTGTGATGATTGATTTGTTGAGTGGTATATGGATTCTGGTCAATACGAGTAATTAACGATCATTGATAGGGATCTCTAAACACTTGAATAGAACAATTTGGCACAGTATTGTTTTAAATGGGGTAAATGAAATAATTTTGCCCAAAACTATTTTTGTATACAAAAGAAATAATTTTCTATGAATTATCATAGTATATGGATGCATGGTTGTTAGGAAGTAATGATGTTAATTATCCTCATTAATATATATGTGGAAATTGTATATGAAATTGGAATTAAAACAAAGAACCAAGAAATAAATTCACATATGAATTTGAGAATATAAATTATAAATGTGATTTGTAATTTGAAACGGAATTCCAGAGAAGTTTTTGGAAATGTTTTGAAAAGAATTTGAAAATTTTGGAGATTTGGAAAGTTTAAATATGTTTGATTTGAAAATGAATTTCAAAGGTTTGAAAAGTATTTTGGAGAGATGAAAGCTCTAAACTCTTTTCGGTCGCTGGAAAATAACTTCGATGATGACCGCGGCATCATTGGTGTTCATTTTCGGGTTTCCAAAAGAGGAATTGCTGCCAAATTATTTTAAATGAAAGTTGTTTGGAAAATTTGGGTTTTGTTTTGAAAATTCAAAAGATAAATTTGAATTGTTTTCAAAATGGTTTTGAAAGGTTGAAAAGACTCTGGAATACTATATGTATGAAATATTATGAAGTTGATAACTTGTAAAGTTTAAAGTTTAAAGTTTAAATAAAAATCCATTTAACGAATGAAATTTATAAATGTGAATTGAAATATAAAGAAATGAATTCATATATGAATAGAATTTGTAAATATGAAATATTAATGTGAGATATAATTTGAAATTAAGTTCCAGAAAAATATTTGAAATTTGATAGAAATAAGATTCAAATTGAAAATGAAAGAATTTGTGAATGAGTAAATAAATTTGAAATTGCAAGTACATGAAAGTAAATTGAATGTTGGAAAATTCGTTTCACATTTGTAAAGGAAAGTATTGAAATAAAAATTAGTAAATGAAACTAATTTAAAATAGTGTAGTTATGAACTAAAGATAATTGATAAATTTAATATTCAGAAGTTAAATTGAATTGAAATTGTGAATTAAATTCAAATGAAATTGAAATGTAAAATTGAATAGAAAAGAATGTGTAACTTCAATAGTAAGCTAAAAATGTATAAGAAATTTATATAGGATTTTTGTAATAGAATTTGCAAAATGGTTTGAATGTGTAACTAGATATTATGGCTAGTAGGACATACAGGTGTTATAAAATGAATTGGGATTTTGATTTCAAAGATAAAGTGAATTGCTCGAAAAAGGTATGTATTTAAATTTTAATATGAGATTTGATGACTTTCTTGTTCCGCCGTTTGGCTTTTTCTTTTTCTTTTTGAAATCTGAGAGTCCGTAGGGACGTTTTGTAGTAGTACCGTATTAGCCGCGCAAAGGAGACGCTGGCGAAATTTTTCGAAAATTTCGAGTGTTAGAAAATTTTTGAGAAATTTTGAAAATTTAAATTTGAAATTTGAATTTAAATTTGAATTGTGAAGTAAACAATGTTGTTTGAAAACTATGAAAGGTTTAGAAAGTTAGTAGAGATAATAAAGAATCTTTAGTAGAAAGATTTGTTTTGATAAATTCGATAAAACTATTAGATGTTGAAAGATAGTAGACGAGTTAAGGACTTTTCTTCCTGACTTGTAATTTCGGGATGAAATTCTTTTAAGGAGGGAAGTTTGTAACGACCCAGAATTTTGAACGAATTAAATTGAAAATATTTAATTAATTTTAAATATTTGAACGATGATTTAATTTGAATTCCCGATATAATTTTGAAATCGGCGATTTAATTTTATAATTTAATCGATTGAAAGTTGAATAAGAATTTATATCTTCAATTTTAAGTTGAAGAAAAATATTTCGAAAGCTTTTAAAATTTATATTGATAATTCTATTGATAACAGAAGCTTCAGAATCCAATTTCGAATTGATTTGATCAGTTTTGAAATTTATATCGTTTAACCGATATTTGAAAATAGTCATTTTTCAAACAGTCTCGGAATTCGACGAAACCAGTTCCATTGGGTTCGTAATATTTAATTATTGTCGGATTTCCAATTTCGTATTTTTCGGAGTTGATATGAGAGCGTACGGCGTATAAACGCATTGGAAATAAATCGAAAATTCAAATTTAAATATTATATTTATTTACATATATATTCACACGTTCTTCCTTGAACCACGCAGAAGATTACGGAAGAAAATCGTGCTTTTCCCTGTTAAAATCACGATGCCAAATCGTGATGGCCATACTTCGTTCGATTTTAAATATCTCGTTCTTCCCTCTTCTGCTCAAAAATGAAATTCCAATTTCGTTTCTCTTCTATTCCGTTTCAAATACCAGATCCACCCCAAATCAAAACGAGGGAGGACGCGGGCTGGTACTCGAATCGCGATGATAAAGGGGGTTCGCAGCTCGTTCGCGTGGGATTGTTTGACGTAGGGTTCACGATGATGGAAGTCGCAAGCTAGACATGGCAATAGCCTCGTCGATGGTAGCAGTAGCGATCGCAGATATCTGGAGGGCGCGGCGGCGCGAGGGGAAGTGAATGGCTTCGATTTTTGAGTCTGTGGCGATGGTGGCGAATCGCGATGAGCGGGGGCTCGATGTTTTTGGGTTCGAGTTCGATCACGGCGAGGCGATCGAGAGGAGCTGTTCGTGGTTTAGGGTTTTGGGCTCGAGCTAGAGCTCGTCGAAGTCACCTGTTGTCTAAGTTCGACGAAGTCAGGTTGCAGTTGTCTGATGAGTTAGCTTCGCTGGTGGTGGCCTCAGTCGTGAGTGGGGATGTTTTTCTTCGAAGCTCGGCAGGGCTGTGGCAGCAAGACGTCTTGGCAGGGTTCGATCGAATTTGGGTTTCAAGTTCGAATTTGGGTTGTGATGGATTTTAGCAGTAAGGTATAAACCCATTTTAAACTTTAATTTTATGTATATATATGCCTATATAGGAATATGTTACTGGAAAATAGAAAGAAACAAAATAAATATTGTACAGTAAGTTTTATAGGATAATTTGTTATGTATAAATATATATACAGTTAAGAAAGATAATAGAATACAAAAAGAAAAATTTAGTTTTAAACTAAAATTTTAGTTAAATAATTTTATTTAAAAGAAACTGGTTTAGAATAAAATCATAGGTGAATTGAAATTATCAAATGAAAATTTATTTGTTCGATTTAATTCGAATATTGATATATTGTATACATTGTTATACAAGGTTAAACCGTGAAGAAATGATCAAAAATGGAAATGGGATTGCAAATTAAAAGCTAAGGTGAGATTTTTCTCACTCAAATTGAATGTGGAATTTTTGCAGTTATTGATTGCTATTGATGTGTGATATTAGATATAGTAGGATATATCTATTATATATAGCAATATATACATATTGGCATATGTATATATTGGATTGATGATTTCCCGCCTCGTATAGCGGATGAGACCCTATTGCGCTGTTAGTAAGCGGATTATTTTATAAAACCCATATACCGCGATATTCCACCTTGAAGTGGAATTGGTATTGTGCTAACGTCTTTGGATGCAGGAAAACAGGTTGGAGGGATCCAACTGGATTCCTCAACTGTATTTATTTATTTACAGATATTGATATATATCCTGTTATCATATGATGATATATGACGTTTGATGTTGTGATGGACTAATTGATGCGTTGTGTGACGCCCCACCTCTATGCTCATAATAACAAAGAGTATTGAAAGAAATACTATCTATTATTACGAAGAATAAGGCTGGATAGGAGCGACCATCCGTAATTGGCCTTACACTAATATTGGTTATCTCGATAGGAGTGGTATATACTTTTTATTTTTCATCTTATTTATTTACTCCCATCGACACACCCAATTATCAGTATAAAACAAACTACGATGGTTCATAATAGTTTAGGACATTAGATATAACAATAACACAGATAATATAAATGCGGAACACAGATAAAAACAAAAGTCTCATATATATATATATATAACTGATGTCAGTTAATACATAGTTGACACAATACATATGATACAACTACAACTGTCGACTCTAGAAGTTATATATACAAGTACATTATCGACTAATATACATGAATACATATCGTTCTATACAATTACACGACCACTACAAAATGACACTGACAACTTCAGAAGATGGGGAAAAGTCTTCATATCCTGAACAGCAACTCAAAGAAGAAAATCTACAACCTGAAATAACTCGGGTCTGACCCGAGTATTACATTCAAAAGAAAATAATACCCAGGTCAGTCTAATTCAAACCAGTTTATTAGTGCATATAGGCAGTAATAATTTAAATAGACGACAGTCACAGAAATCTCGTATATCCAACTCTCGATACGAGAATTAGGTAACGACATATATAACACTAAATAGTGTTAAACAACAAATCAGCAGTCCAAATCAGAATGTAACTCCAAAACATTGAAATTCACCAACGAAACGATTCAACAAATCGAAACATCAATTTAAAACTGTCAGCTCTGATAGGGCTGCAGTACACGCACGCGTGTACTGCCTCGCCAACATCGCATGAGGTACACAAGAACTCAGTGAGAGTCGCAAATGATCACAAGGTCAAACCCTGAAATCGGGTTCAACTCAAGTGTGATTTCATCGATCAACATGAAATAATCGAGAACCAACAAAGGAGATCCAATCAATACATGTATCTACCATACATATGTATGTACGGATAAGGATACACATTTGTGCCAGCAGTACAAACCAACAAAGTCAATAACAAGACCAGAACCAAGCAAAGGCCCGAAGTACAAATGGCCAAACCAGTGCACCACTAAACCAACAGCACGATCAGAGGCAAATCAGTAAAAAGAATTTACTAGAGGGCAAGTGCTACACTGATAACGAGACGAATGAAGTACAACCATAATTGCATATGGCGAACACAGTTCAGATATGAAGCAATGCCACAGTCAAGCATGCAACTATTTGTGGATAGACCAAAGCGAAGACATCAAAGTCACAGTGAAAATTACACATGACCAAGTAGACAATGGACAGGACAATATCAGAGCAACCTCAATATTACAACATCAGTAACAACATTGTTAATATAACTGAAACCGATCACAAGTGCAACCACTACGACGAAAATGAGGTGCAGACTACAGAGTAAACATTTTCAATGAAATCAGAATGCTAAATGGAGGTAACAGAGACTAGAGACCACAAGCAATGCATTAAGTAAATGCAACTGATAATAGTGGTAATCACACAACAACACTAACAGACCAGAGAACCCTACAACTTCAATGTAAGCAAGCAATGCAGACTATACAATAGTGAGAGCAATGCTTATTCAAGCTAGTCAAAGAACTGGAATATTATGCAACAGTATGTCGAATACAAAGAGATGCCACAGTGGATGTAGAGTACAATGAATGGAGAGATGGCCAGAGACGAAGCTCTCAAAGGGTTCACTGAGGAATCAAATACAAATGTAGACAACAGCATCCAATGAATATATGAAGCATAACCAGAGTAACTCAAATGACAAGACTAGATGTGCAATACCATACAAGGCAATGCATCAGGAAACTCAAGTGAAGCTACAGATAATCAACCCTTCGAAGACCATCAATACAAAAGTCAACGGTGTCAATAACAAGTGCAGGAGCTACAACTACAACCATACATGTATACAGAATTGTACATGTACTCGAGGCAATATGATTTCCATCAAGACTCGAGTTAAAGTGATAACAGAAAGCATGTCACAGTTAGATTAGAATGTAACTCAATGAATAAGTGACAGTGCAACAGAGGTGAGTCCAGAGAAATACAGGAATATGCCAAGCAACCAGACCAGCAACAAAATGGACAACGCTGCATTTAAATTCAAGAAGATATACATACACACATCCTATGTATATATGCACATATATAGTCTTGAATAATCAGGTCAAAATGAATACAAACTTCAAGTGACAGTGGTGACTAGACTCTAATTGAAACACGCATGAATAAGGCTCATTAATGAAACAACGATATCAAGTGATACTGAGCACCCGTGAACCAACGCAGGTAGGTCAAATGAGGTGCTCAGTGTAACATGGGGCAACCAAACATCCATAGTACTACACAACAACGTGTAGTTGCAATTAATCATGATCTGTTAAATGAAATCTCAAGCCAAGGCAATAGACAGCAGAAATTCATGTCATCAGAAAATGAATTCACCAAATAAAAAAAACGTGTCAACCCAGTAATCATGTAAAGAACGAAAGTCAGGGAAATCATCAACATCAACAATACTCACGTAATCATAGCAAAACAAAATCGAATGGCAGAGATAATCAAGAACTTCGACTTAAGTTCAAACAATGGAATGAATAGATGTGAGTGAAAAAGATCACTCACCTTTCTCGAAGGGCATACATCCACTCGGCCTAAGTTAACATCGAACGAATCAGATGAATCACCCTCGATCGAAGACAGGTTGAACAAGTCAAAGACGCGATGGTGAAGAACGGCAAGGGAACTCGAAGTCGTGGCGGCCAAAAATCGATCAAAACCCTATTTTCTGGACGAACGAACAAAGACGTTTCTGGTGGCCGCCATTATTTTTGCTCGTTTGATTTTTAGGGTTCGAAGAGAAAATGAATTAGGGGAAGGGAACGACATAGGCCTTTATCTCAACAACTATAGAAATGGGCTGAATAGAATTAAAAAAGGAAATGTTTATTTAAAGCCCGTATATCCTTTAACAAAATTATTTAAGAGAATTTATAATTGATAAACGAATTACAACTCGAATATAATTCCCATTTACAATTGTCAAACAAATTAAGTCGTCATTTGACGAAAATCAACAATTATAAAACCTCGGGTTGTTACAGACTCCCCTCCTTATAAAAATTGCGTCCCCGCAATTTTCATAATTAAGGTCGTTAAGAATTATTATTCTTCTAACATAAACTGGTTACGTTAGAAAAGTAAAGATCGAGAACCTAATACCAAAGAAATCTTTCAAATGCATACAAGAGATTCACAAATTTTCAATAGAATCTAACTATCAAGATAGATAATCAGAAAACAAATCGGCACATATCTAATTACCAAAAACGGTAATCAAATCTCAAATCAACCAATATTCGATTATCAAAAACGATAATCAAATTTCAAATTCTACAATTATTTGGTTATCTCAAGCGATAATCAAATTTCAAATTCAATAATTATTTAATTATCTCAAGCGATAATTAAATCTAAAATCAACAAATATTTAATTATCTTAAGTGATAATTAAATCTCAAATCAACAATTATGTAATTATGTGAAGCGATAATTAGAAGCAACAATTATCCGATTATTAGAACGATAATCAGAACTCATATCAACAAATATCTAATTATCACAAGCGATAATTAGAAACAACAAATATCCGATTATCAAAAACGATAATCAGAACTCATATCAACAAATATCTAATTATCACAAGCGATAATTAGAAACAACAAATATCCGATTATCAAAAACGATAATCAGAACTCATATCAACAAATATCTAATTATCACAAGCGATAATTAGAAACAACAAATATCCGATTATCAAAAACGATAATCAGAACTCATATCAACCAATATCTAATTATCACAAGCGATAATTAGAAACAACAAATATCCGATTATCAAAAACGATAATCAGAACTCATATCAACAAATATCTAATTATCACAAGCGATAATTAGAAACAACAAATATCCGATTATCAAAAACGATAATCAGAACTCATATCAACAAATATCTAATTATCACAAGCGATAATTAGAAACAACAAATATCCGATTATCAAAAATGATAATCAGAACTCATATCAACAAATATCTAATTATCACAAGCGATAATTAGAAACAACAAATATCTGATTATCAAAAACGATAATCAGAACTCATATCAACAAATATCTAATTATCACAAGCGATAATTAGAAACAACAAATATCCGATTATCAAAAACGATAATCAGAACTCATATCAACAAATATCCAATTACCTGCAGATAATTGGATGCAACAAATATCTAGAAATCAATTAAGAAGACTAGAAAATCAACATAAAAGCTTGGATCGATCCCATCAGATGGCGAGTTTTTAATTCGCCGCACGTGCATCTCAGAGTGGCCGAAGCCTACCAAGTACTCAACATAATTTTTGGCGCCCATCAGATTGACCCGGAGGTCCGCAGAGTGACCCGAAGGTCTAGTACTGGTATTTGACCCGAAGGTCCGCAGAGTGGCCCGAAAGCCCAACAAATGACCCGAAGGTCCGCAGAGTGGCTCAAAAGCCCAACAAATGACCCGAAGGTCCGCAGAGTGGCTCGAAAGCACACAAAATCATCAAATATTTCAATTAACGAGTCCGGAATTAACCGAAATAGCAAACGCACATGTCCCATACCACGTGTTTTACTAAATCGTTTGATTCTCTTCATCGTTTCCTTGAAAGTGCAAAATTGTGTATTTTGTAAAAATACATTTCACATTCTAAAACGGACAAGTCCGGAATTAAGCGAATCAGTAAAAGAAAGGGGTCATAGTCCTCGATTTTGCTGAAACGTTTAAATCGCTTCCTCATTCTTTTGAAAGCGTAAACTGTTAAATTTCTGAAAACAATTTTTATTTATTTTGTAAAAATAACAATTCACCTTCTCAACTGGACAAGTCCGGAGTTAAGCGAAACAGTAAAAGAAAGGGGTCATAATCCTCGATTTTGCTGAATCGTTTAAGTCGCTTTCTCATTCTTTTGAAAACGCAAACTGCTAAAATTTTATAAAACAATTTTCATTTTAAAACGATTTTCCAATCACGTGATTAAAGCAGCAATATTAGTAACAATTTCGATAAGGAAATTGTACTTCTCAAAATACCGTAAAAACAGTCACAAATCAGTATTGCGGAATAACCGCTTGAAAATCCACTTTTAAAACTTGACGGTTACTGAAGCCAAGGTGACAGTAGCTTTTAAACGTCAAAATCTCATCAAAATAATTTACATCAAAATGTAATATCAGTGAATTTTCATTCATCAAAATGCCACACAACACCGTGCTTCAAAATATAGCATTGGTGTAAAATCCCGTTATAAAATAACGGCAACAAAATACGTTTCATAACCAAGCATCGGTTCAACGTAAAATAAATGCAATAACGTGCAATTCAAATTTTTGCACGTACTACAAAATGAACAAAGAAATCATTCGAATGTATCTTCAATGAAGACAATTCAAAACAGCAAAATCTAATCAATAGATGATTAGTACAAAAGAAAGCCAGCGGAAATTTCAACAAAAATCACATATCTGCAATTTCTTCGAATCCTCAATTTGGATTCGAAATTCTCAAAGAAACAAATAATTACAGCTATGTAAACAACAATTGGAATTCATATCAATTTCGTATTTTGATTCTTAAATCAAAAAGATTATCAGTTGTACTCAGCGAAGACAGTTTCACTGTTTCCGCTGCGCACTCTGATAAATAGAACACAAATCAATCAAATCATCAGAACACAATTTCATCCAAACAACAAAACACAATTCCACTTTTATTTTTAAATAACGATATTTAAAAATTTCATCAAAATTTCAAAACTTTAGTTTTGACTCAAATCACAGATAAAACGTCGACTAATAGTTGTAATATATGTTCCATCCAAGTTATGTTTTATATTATGTCCTTAAACCCCAAGCTCTGATACCAACTGTGACGCCCCACCTCTATGCTCATAATAACAAAGAGTATTAAAAGAAATACTGTCTATTATTACGAAGAATAAGGCTGGATAGGAGCGACCATCCGTAATTGGCCTTACACTAATATTGGTTATCTCGATAGGAGTGGTATATACTTTTTATTTTTCATCTTATTTATTTACTCCCATCGACACACCCAATTATCAGTATAAAACAAACTACGATGGTTCATAATAGTTTAGGACATTAGATATAACAATAACACAGATAATATAAATGCGGAACACAGATAAAAACAAAAGTCTCATATATATATATATAACTGATGTCAGTTAATACATAGTTGACACAATACATATGATACAACTACAACTGTCGACTCTAGAAGTTATATATACAAGTACATTATCGACTAATATACATGAATACATATCGTTCTATACAATTACACGACCACTACAAAATGACACTGACAACTTCAGAAGATGGGGAAAAGTCTTCATATCCTGAACAGCAACTCAAAGAAGAAAATCTACAACCTGAAATAACTCGGGTCTGACCCGAGTATTACATTCAAAAGAAAATAATACCCAGGTCAGTCTAATTCAAACCAGTTTATTAGTGCATATAGGCAGTAATAATTTAAATAGACGACAGTCACAGAAATCTCGTATATCCAACTCTCGATACGAGAATTAGGTAACGGCATATATAACACTAAATAGTGTTAAACAACAAATCAGCAGTCCAAATCAGAATGTAACTCCAAAACATTGAAATTCACCAACGAAACGATTCAACAAATCGAAACATCAATTTAAAACTGTCAGCTCTGATAGGGCTGCAGTACACGCACGCGTGTACTGCCTCGCCAACATCGCATGAGGTACACAAGAACTCAGTGAGAGTCGCAAATGATCACAAGGTCAAACCCTGAAATCGGGTTCAACTCAAGTGTGATTTCATCGATCAACATGAAATAATCGAGAACCAACAAAGGAGATCCAATCAATACATGTATCTACCATACATATGTATGTACGGATAAGGATACACATTTGTGCCAGCAGTACAAACCAACAAAGTCAATAACAAGACCAGAACCAAGCAAAGGCCCGAAGTACAAATGGCCAAACCAGTGCACCACTAAACCAACAGCACGATCAGAGGCAAATCAGTAAAAAGAATTTACTAGAGGGCAAGTGCTACACTGATAACGAGACGAATGAAGTACAACCATAATTGCATATGGCGAACACAGTTCAGATATGAAGCAATGCCACAGTCAAGCATGCAACTATTTGTGGATAGACCAAAGCGAAGACATCAAAGTCACAGTGAAAATTACACATGACCAAGTAGACAGTGGACATGACAATATCAGAGCAACCTCAATATTACAACATCAGTAACAACATTGTTAATATAACTGAAACCGATCACAAGTGCAACCACTACGACGAAAATGAGGTGGAGACTACAGAGTAAACATTTTCAATGAAATCAGAATGCTAAATGGAGGTAACAGAGACTAGAGACCACAAGCAATGCATTAAGTAAATGCAACTGATAATAGTGGTAATCACACAACAACACTAACAGACCAGAGAACCCTACAACTTCAATGTAAGCAAGCAATGCAGACTATACAATAGTGAGAGCAATGCTTATTCAAGCTAGTCAAAGAACTGGAATATTATGCAACAGTATGTCGAATACAAAGAGATGCCACAGTGGATGTAGAGTACAATGAATGGAGAGATGGCCAGAGACGAAGCTCTCAAAGGGTTCGCTGAGGAATCAAATACAAATGTAGACAACAGCATCCAATGAATATATGAAGCATAACCAGAGTAACTCAAATGACAAGACTAGATGTGCAATACCATACAAGGCAATGCATCAGGAAACTCAAGTGAAGCTACAGATAATCAACCCTTCGAAGACCATCAATACAAAAGTCAACGGTGTCAATAACAAGTGCAGGAGCTACAAATACAACCATACATGTATACAGAATTGTACATGTACTCGAGGCAATATGATTTCCATCAAGACTCGAGTTAAAGTGATAACAGAAAGCATGTCACAGTTAGATTAGAATGTAACTCAATGAATAAGTGACAGTGCAACAGAGGTGAGTCCAGAGAAATACAGGAATATGCCAAGCAACCAGACCAGCAACAAAATGGACAACGCTGCATTTAAATTCAAGAAGATATACATACACACATCCTATGTATATATGCACATATATAGTCTTGAATAATCAGGTCAAAATGAATACAAACTTCAAGTGACAGTGGTGACTAGACTCTAATTGAAACACGCATGAATAAGGCTCATTAATGAAACAACGATATCAAGTGATACTGAGCACCCGTGAACCAACGCAGGTAGGTCAAATGAGGTGCTCAGTGTAACATGGGGCAACCAAACATCCATAGTACTACACAACAACGTGTAGTTGCAATTAATCATGATCTGTTAAATGAAATCTCAAGCCAAGGCAATAGACAGCAGAAATTCATGTCATCAGAAAATGAATTCACCAAATAAAAAAAACGTGTCAACCCAGTAATCATGTAAAGAACGAAAGTCAGGGAAATCATCAACATCAACAATACTCACGTAATCATAGCAAAACAAAATCGAATGGCAGAGATAATCAAGAACTTCGACTTAAGTTCAAACAATGGAATGAATAGATGTGAGTGAAAAAGATCACTCACCTTTCTCGAAGGGCATACATCCACTCGGCCTAAGTTAACATCGAACGAATCAGATGAATCACCCTCGATCGAAGACAGGTTGAACAAGTCAAAGACGCGATGGTGAAGAACGGCAAGGGAACTCGAAGTCGTGGCGGCCAAAAATCGATCAAAACCCTATTTTCTGGACGAACGAACAAAGACGTTTCTGGTGGCCGCCATTATTTTTGCTCGTTTGATTTTTAGGGTTCGAAGAGAAAATGAATTAGGGGAAGGGAACGACATAGGCCTTTATCTCAACAACTATAGAAATGGGCTGAATAGAATTAAAAAAGGAAATGTTTATTTAAAGCCCGTATATCCTTTAACAAAATTATTTAAGAGAATTTATAATTGATAAACGAATTACAACTCGAATATAATTCCCATTTACAATTGTCAAACAAATTAAGTCGTCATTTGACGAAAATCAACAATTATAAAACCTCGGGTTGTTACAGACTCCCCTCCTTATAAAAATTGCGTCCCCGCAATTTTCATAATTAAGGTCGTTAAGAATTATTATTCTTCTAACATAAACTGGTTACGTTAGAAAAGTAAAGATCGAGAACCTAATACCAAAGAAATCTTTCAAATGCATACAAGAGATTCACAAATTTTCAATAGAATCTAACTATCAAGATAGATAATCAGAAAACAAATCGGCACATATCTAATTACCAAAAACGGTAATCAAATCTCAAATCAACCAATATTCGATTATCAAAAACGATAATCAAATTTCAAATTCTACAATTATTTGGTTATCTCAAGCGATAATCAAATTTCAAATTCAATAATTATTTAATTATCTCAAGCGATAATTAAATCTAAAATCAACAAATATTTAATTATCTTAAGTGATAATTAAATCTCAAATCAACAATTATGTAATTATGTGAAGCGATAATTAGAAGCAACAATTATCCGATTATTAGAACGATAATCAGAACTCATATCAACAAATATCTAATTATCACAAGCGATAATTAGAAACAACAAATATCCGATTATCAAAAACGATAATCAGAACTCATATCAACAAATATCTAATTATCACAAGCGATAATTAGAAACAACAAATATCCGATTATCAAAAACGATAATCAGAACTCATATCAACAAATATCTAATTATCACAAGCGATAATTAGAAACAACAAATATCCGATTATCAAAAACGATAATCAGAACTCATATCAACCAATATCTAATTATCACAAGCGATAATTAGAAACAACAAATATTCGATTATCAAAAACGATAATCAGAACTCATATCAACAAATATCTAATTATCACAAGCGATAATTAGAAACAACAAATATCCGATTATCAAAAACGATAATCAGAACTCATATCAACAAATATCTAATTATCACAAGCGATAATTAGAAACAACAAATATCCGATTATCAAAAATGATAATCAGAACTCATATCAACAAATATCTAATTATCACAAGCGATAATTAGAAACAACAAATATCTGATTATCAAAAACGATAATCAGAACTCATATCAACAAATATCTAATTATCACAAGCGATAATTAGAAACAACAAATATCCGATTATCAAAAACGATAATCAGAACTCATATCAACAAATATCCAATTACCTGCAGATAATTGGATGCAACAAATATCTAGAAATCAATTAAGAAGACTAGAAAATCAACATAAAAGCTTGGATCGATCCCATCAGATGGCGAGTTTTTAATTCGCCGCACGTGCATCTCAGAGTGGCCGAAGCCTACCAAGTACTCAACATAATTTTTGGCGCCCATCAGATTGACCCGGAGGTCCGCAGAGTGACCCGAAGGTCTAGTACTGGTATTTGACCCGAAGGTCCGCAGAGTGGCCCGAAAGCCCAACAAATGACCCGAAGGTCCGCAGAGTGGCTCGAAAGCCCAACAAATGACCCGAAGGTCCGCAGAGTGGCTCGAAAGCACACAAAATCATCAAATATTTCAATTAACGAGTCCGGAATTAACCGAAATAGCAAACGCACATGTCCCATACCACGTGTTTTACTAAATCGTTTGATTCTCTTCATCGTTTCCTTGAAAGTGCAAAATTGTGTATTTTGTAAAAATACATTTCACATTCTAAAACGGACAAGTCCGGAATTAAGCGAATCAGTAAAAGAAAGGGGTCATAGTCCTCGATTTTGCTGAAACGTTTAAATCGCTTCCTCATTCTTTTGAAAGCGTAAACTGTTAAATTTCTGAAAATAATTTTTATTTATTTTGTAAAAATAACAATTCACCTTCTCAACTGGACAAGTCCGGAGTTAAGCGAAACAGTAAAAGAAAGGGGTCATAATCCTCGATTTTGCTGAATCGTTTAAGTCGCTTTCTCATTCTTTTGAAAACGCAAACTGCTAAAATTTTATAAAACAATTTTCATTTTAAAACGATTTTCCAATCACGTGATTAAAGCAGCAATATTAGTAACAATTTCGATAAGGAAATTGTACTTCTCAAAATACCGTAAAAACAGTCACAAATCAGTATTGCGGAATAACCGCTTGAAAATCCACTTTTAAAACTTGACGGTTACTGAAGCCAAGGTGACAGTAGCTTTTAAACGTCAAAATCTCATCAAAATAATTTACATCAAAATGTAATATCAGTGAATTTTCATTCATCAAAATGCCACACAACACCGTGCTTCAAAATATAGCATTGGTGTAAAATCCCGTTATAAAATAACGGCAACAAAATACGTTTCATAACCAAGCATCGGTTCAACGTAAAATAAATGCAATAACGTGCAATTCAAATTTTTGCACGTACTACAAAATGAACAAAGAAATCATTCGAATGTATCTTCAATGAAGACAATTCAAAACAGCAAAATCTAATCAATAGATGATTAGTACAAAAGAAAGCCAGCGGAAATTTCAACAAAAATCACATATCTGCAATTTCTTCGAATCCTCAATTTGGATTCGAAATTCTCAAAGAAACAAATAATTACAGCTATGTAAACAACAATTGGAATTCATATCAATTTCGTATTTTGATTCTTAAATCAAAAAGATTATCAGTTGTACTCAGCGAAGACAGTTTCACTGTTTCCACTGCGCACTCTGATAAATAGAACACAAATCAATCAAATCATCAGAACACAATTTCATCCAAACAACAAAACACAATTCCACTTTTATTTTTAAATAACGATATTTAAAAATTTCATCAAAATTTCAAAACTTTAGTTTTGACTCAAATCACAGATAAAACGTCGACTAATAGTTGTAATATATGTTCCATCCAAGTTATGTTTTATATTATGTCCTTAAACCCCAAGCTCTGATACCAACTGTGACGCCCCACCTCTATGCTCATAATAACAAAGAGTATTAAAAGAAATACTGTCTATTATTACGAAGAATAAGGCTGGATAGGAGCGACCATCCGTAATTGGCCTTACACTAATATTGGTTATCTCGATAGGAGTGGTATATACTTTTTATTTTTCATCTTATTTATTTACTCCCATCGACACACCCAATTATCAGTATAAAACAAACTACGATGGTTCATAATAGTTTAGGACATTAGATATAACAATAACACAGATAATATAAATGCGGAACACAGATAAAAACAAAAGTCTCATATATATATATATATATATAACTGATGTCAGTTAATACATAGTTGACACAATACATATGATACAACTACAACTGTCGACTCTAGAAGTTATATATACAAGTACATTATCGACTAATATACATGAATACATATCGTTCTATACAATTACACGACCACTACAAAATGACACTGACAACTTCAGAAGATGGGGAAAAGTCTTCATATCCTGAACAGCAACTCAAAGAAGAAAATCTACAACCTGAAATAACTCGGGTCTGACCCGAGTATTACATTCAAAAGAAAATAATACCCAGGTCAGTCTAATTCAAACCAGTTTATTAGTGCATATAGGCAGTAATAATTTAAATAGACGACAGTCACAGAAATCTCGTATATCCAACTCTCGATACGAGAATTAGGTAACGGCATATATAACACTAAATAGTGTTAAACAACAAATCAGCAGTCCAAATCAGAATGTAACTCCAAAACATTGAAATTCACCAACGAAACGATTCAACAAATCGAAACATCAATTTAAAACTGTCAGCTCTGATAGGGCTGCAGTACACGCACGCGTGTACTGCCTCGCCAACATCGCATGAGGTACACAAGAACTCAGTGAGAGTCGCAAATGATCACAAGGTCAAACCCTGAAATCGGGTTCAACTCAAGTGTGATTTCATCGATCAACATGAAATAATCGAGAACCAACAAAGGAGATCCAATCAATACATGTATCTACCATACATATGTATGTACGGATAAGGATACACATTTGTGCCAGCAGTACAAACCAACAAAGTCAATAACAAGACCAGAACCAAGCAAAGGCCCGAAGTACAAATGGCCAAACCAGTGCACCACTAAACCAACAGCACGATCAGAGGCAAATCAGTAAAAAGAATTTACTAGAGGGCAAGTGCTACACTGATAACGAGACGAATGAAGTACAACCATAATTGAATATGGCGAACACAGTTCAGATATGAAGCAATGCCACAGTCAAGCATGCAACTATTTGTGGATAGACCAAAGCGAAGACATCAAAGTCACAGTGAAAATTACACATGACCAAGTAGACAGTGGACAGGACAATATCAGAGCAACCTCAATATTACAACATCAGTAACAACATTGTTAATATAACTGAAACCGATCACAAGTGCAACCACTACGACGAAAATGAGGTGCAGACTACAGAGTAAACATTTTCAATGAAATCAGAATGCTAAATGGAGGTAACAGAGACTAGAGACCACAAGCAATGCATTAAGTAAATGCAACTGATAATAGTGGTAATCACACAACAACAATAACAGACCAGAGAACCCTACAACTTCAATGTAAGCAAGCAATGCAGACTATACAATAGTGAGAGCAATGCTTATTCAAGCTAGTCAAAGAACTGGAATATTATGCAACAGTATGTCGAATACAAAGAGATGCCACAGTGGATGTAGAGTACAATGAATGGAGAGATGGCCAGAGACGAAGCTCTCAAAGGGTTCGCTGAGGAATCAAATACAAATGTAGACAACAGCATCCAATGAATATATGAAGCATAACCAGAGTAACTCAAATGACAAGACTAGATGTGCAATACCATACAAGGCAATGCATCAGGAAACTCAAGTGAAGCTACAGATAATCAACCCTTCGAAGACCATCAATACAAAAGTCAACGGTGTCAATAACAAGTGCAGGAGCTACAACTACAACCATACATGTATACAGAATTGTACATGTACTCGAGGCAATATGATTTCCATCAAGACTCGAGTTAAAGTGATAACAGAAAGCATGTCACAGTTAGATTAGAATGTAACTCAATGAATAAGTGACAGTGCAACAGAGGTGAGTCCAGAGAAATACAGGAATATGCCAAGCAACCAGACCAGCAACAAAATGGACAACACTGCATTTAAATTCAAGAAGATATACATACACACATCCTATGTATATATGCACATATATAGTCTTGAATAATCAGGTCAAAATGAATACAAACTTCAAGTGACAGTGGTGACTAGACTCTAATTGAAACACGCATGAATAAGGCTCATTAATGAAACAACGATATCAAGTGATACTGAGCACCCGTGAACCAACGCAGGTAGGTCAAATGAGGTGCTCAGTGTAACATGGGGCAACCAAACATCCATAGTACTACACAACAACGTGTAGTTGCAATTAATCATGATCTGTTAAATGAAATCTCAAGCCAAGGCAATAGACAGCAGAAATTCATGTCATCAGAAAATGAATTCACCAAATAAAAAAAACGTGTCAACCCAGTAATCATGTAAAGAACGAAAGTCAGGGAAATCATCAACATCAACAATACTCACGTAATCATAGCAAAACAAAATCGAATGGCAGAGATAATCAAGAACTTCGACTTAAGTTCAAACAATGGAATGAATAGATGTGAGTGAAAAAGATCACTCACCTTTCTCGAAGGGCATACATCCACTCGGCCTAAGTTCACATCGAACGAATCAGATGAATCACCCTCGATCGAAGACAGGTTGAACAAGTCAAAGACGCGATGGTGAAGAATGGCAAGGGAACTCGAAGTCGTGGCGGCCAAAAATCGATCAAAACCCTATTTTCTGGACGAACGAACAAAGACGTTTCTGGTGGCCGCCATTATTTTTGCTCTTTTGATTTTTAGGGTTCGAAGAGAAAATGAATTAGGGGAAGGGAACGGCATAGGCCTTTATCTCAACAACTATAGAAATGGGTTGAATAGAATTAAAAAAGGAAATGTTTATTTAAAGCCCGTATATCCTTTAACAAAATTATTTAAGAGAATTTATAATTGATAAACGAATTACAACTCGAATATAATTCCCATTTACAATTGTCAAACAAATTAAGTCGTCATTTGACGAAAATCAACAATTATAAAACCTCGGGTTGTTACACGTTGCATCATTGGATTCAAAATTTTGAAGTTTAAAAATAACGATTTTAACTTTAAAAGAGATTTTTAAGTATACGTTTTATTTGAAATTTTGAATTGATTTACTTTAAATAAATAAATGTTATAAATTTAAAGTTATGGAGATTATAATGTTTGTGAAAGATAACCAAAAGATGATTTTTGAAATAAATAGTTAAGTAATTTATAAGATAGTTTAAATTTGAATTTTTGAATTATTGAAAACGACGTATATAAAAGATGTACAAAATTGATATTTATCAATTAAAAATTATTGGAATTTTAAACGAATTTTTATAAGTGTTAAATTTGTAAAGATATGAAACTTATAGAATTATAAGTTGTAAAGATAGGAAATTTATAGAATTATAAATTGTGAAGATTTGAAGTTTATAGATTTATAAAATTTGAAGTTTCTAGATTTATAAAGTATGAAGTTATAAAATGAATGGAATTGTAGAATAAAAGACTATAAGAAATTTTACTTATAAAATGGGTTTTTGCCTTTAAATGGAATATTGATCGAAGTTAATAAAAAGGAAGATTTATAAATCAAAGTGGTTATACAATAAAAATAGAAAGAGAATTTATAAACGTTGTTTTATAAATTCGAAACCAATTTAATTTGATAAATTAACATAGAAGGTTATTAAAGGAAATGTATTCGCGATTTTGGATAGCGAACTATCCTTAAAATAAATGTATAGAAAAGACTGAAATTTGGTTAGTATATTCACGATTTTGGGACAGTGAATATATTGTTAAGTAAAATGGATTTATTTTTGAAGAAGTAATATTAAAAATGAAGTTAAACATTTTAAAATGTTTTAAAATGTATTATGAATCGAAATCATAGATTTCAACATTTATTGTTGAAATAGACGTTTTCGAGGAAGAAGGAAATGGTGGACTATAACACTGTTGTTATAGTAAATGATTTTCGAAAGGAAATGTTTTGATGTAGTATTGGGATTTATATATCTATCTAAATTCCGAATCCCTATACTAGTGATTTTGAGTCGTCGTAACGATGTTTACGTAACATTCGTTTTGACTCAAATAGATGTCGTTCAAATAAATGATTTCCTTAAAGAACGAAATATATACTTAATTTGATTTAAGTATATTGAATATTTTCAAATGTTGAAAATAAATAGATTTGTGAAATACTTATTTTTTTAAATAAGTATGGAAATGTTTTTCCAAATGAAACGAAACGTTTTGAGAATTTATCTTCTTAAAGATAAATCGAAAATGAATTTTGAAATCAATTGAAAATCGAATATCAGTAGATATTCGAAAATATAAATTCAATATGGAATTTATAAAAGAAAGGGAAGTTGTTTAAAAATAAACGTTGATTTATTTTTGAAGTGTGGAAATTTTATATCTAGCAAAGATATTTTTGAAGATGAAATAATTTGGAAAATTATTTGGAATCTGATGATGTTGCGCATCTTTATTGTTAGTTAAATAACCGACTATCAATAATTACCTTGAATATGGTATTTGTTGTGAATTGGATGAATTTGAATGCCACACTTGTTTTTGAATAAACGCTCACTATTCGGGTTAGCCGGGAAAGGACCATGGGGTCGTATAACCCATTCCGAATATGTGATACGTCGTTATGAATTGCATTTGAAGACCGGTGTTGAAGACCGGATATTTTTGAAAACGGAAGGATTACCGTCGAGTTACTCTACATCGGCTGATCTCCGGTTTAGAGGTTTTATCACCCTTAGTGACGGGAAGTCCGGACGTGATTAGAAATTTATCCGGATATGCAAGGGCTTCGTGAGAAGTGCCTTCGGTTCTGTTCGATCCCGGAACAGACTTGTATGGATTGTATGTCTGACGTTACAATTTGAGATATAAAGCTGATTTCTTTCAAATACATTCTGTTGGTGGCGGAGAATTTATTCTCTTAGCTTAACACCCTTCTCTGAGACGTACGAGCTCAGAGGTTATGTAGTTGAAATTTATCAGCGATATATCCCAATTTGGTAACGTGGCATACTGAGTGTTGTTGTGAAATGATCAGTGTTTGATCATTTGTGATATGATCATTTGTTTGATCTTATATCTTTGTGATCATAGGTTGATCATTTGTGTGACCCGAAGCATGGCTTTGTAGAAAGCGTAGCTTTGTGGACGAGACTTCGTCGAGCCTCACACCCCGGAAATGGTCAAAACAGGAAGGATGCGGCAAGGTTCTAGGGAGTAGCGCCCCTTAGTGTATGTCATTCCTTCTGGATAGAGGTGGTATCATGGTATGGAGCCCAGATACTTAACCTATGTGGTTGCTGCATTTTTACTATGTGGTTTGTTGCGAATCGGGGATCCTCGGGAAGATCGGTTACGATCGGGGGATGGCATACGCGTGTCAGTAGTTACCTACTTTTGCAGAGGTAACCCGGCCTTGTGTTGGCAGAGATCTAACCGTAATGTTAGGTTATTTCTCGGGTCGTCTATTCCAGGGACGTACCCATCGTGGATAGGAAGTTCCTTAGCCTGACCATTTGTTGGAAATCCAAAGAAACAATACGAGCCTTTACGATTTCAATTGTATAACCTGTCTCCTCAGGAGGCAGCTATAGCAGGCATAATATAATGGTACCTATGATGGCTAAGATTTATATTATACTTTCGAAATGTTTTCTACACTATGCACTAATAATAATATCAAAAATGATTTGATTTTGCATAGTAAGCATCTTTGACTATCATAAGAAGAAATCTCCTCCAATTCTGCGTTTGCATTGTGTGTGTGGTGGGAGGTCTTATGGTAGTTTCATTTTCCAAAAGCATTTCGAATCGACTTTAAAATTATTTTGTTGTTATAAAGAATAACTGTTTTACGATCTCACATCAGTCACCATGACTGACTCGGAGTTTATTGTTTCCCTTCTAAACTCTGGGTGCCGACCAATTTCCACACGGGCAGCCTAGAGTTATGTTATCAGGATATTCTGGATATTCTGTAGCTTTGGAAGCAAGCTGGATGGCGAAACGTATCACCTATATTTTTGTATTATTCCGCTGTGTATTCTGTATGAGGACAAGTTATATAACTGTCCATTGTTGTATATGACTCTGATTGATGTATGTATAAACTGATATAGTTCTTTGTTTTAAAAGACTAGTGTTATCTATTATATATTGTTCCGCTGCGATATGTGAGATTCTGATATTGTTTCTGTTCTGATGTTGTTCTGTTGTTGTTCTTCTTTCTTTCTCTTCTTTCTTTTCTTCTTCTTCTGCCTTTTTCTTCTTTCTTAAACATTCACTATTGTAGTTTCCGGCACTCGATTGCTCGACAGTCGATAAAGGGAGTATCGATGTCGAATTTTCGAAAGTCGAAAATTTCGGTACGTGACATAAGTGCTTTAGGAATAACGACTAGGGTGGGTTACAAGGGTCGACCATTAGCCGTCGATCGGTGAGCACCTAAAAGCCCAATTTCATTCTTTATTTATATTATATTATTTTATATATATTTATATAAATATATAGTTAGGTTTACGATTTAAATATAAATTATATTATGGATTTTATATCTACTAAATAATTTTAGGAAAATATTTATTTAAATTTGAAGTTAAATACTATTAAGGGATATTTATTTAATAAGAAATTTGATTTATGGTATTAAATCTCATATAATTTCAAAAATGTGAATAATATTTTTTTATTAGTATTTTAGGTGTTTTAAAATATGTTACATGATTTATAAATTTATATAAGGATACATACATATATATATATATATAAAGCATTTAAATAGGGGATGTTTGTATTTGACATCATAAGTTCTTTTTATATCCTATTTTACTTTTAAAAATATAAGAGGTTTTCTAAATGTTAAAGGGTTTTCTAGTATGAGTTATCAATGATTTTAAGTATAAAGTGACAGTCTTGAATTATATTTAATGGTTTGCAATAAAAAGGACTTACTTCGGAGGTTTATAAATTTATTTCAATATAGAAGTTTTATTACATTTTATATTATAATCTCTTCCCTAATTTATATTTGAATTTTTTTTATTATTTCATTCTGTATAACGCGGTATTTGAATAAATGAAGCTATAATACCGTCCGCTATGAGATTTCCGATAATATTTCTTCGATTATACTTTGGCTTATTAGATAGAATATTAGTATTGAGGAGATTCTAGATTGTGAGGAATTCGAGTAAATGGATTAGTAAGACCATTTGGTATGGGACATTTGGTTATATTTTTCTAGTTACTCTTATGACTCATGATACAGAGTATCATACTAGAGCGAGGTTTATTTGTGAGCATTGAATAAACAAACTAGTAGCATATGGTGGTATGGGATGCTATTGTGATATTTATTTCGTTATTTCTTTACTCGTGGATGACATTTATATGGGGATAAACATGATGAAACCATGAGGTGGAGCTTATTGCGGTGAGCTAGGCTTAATGCTTATTTCCATGTGCATACATATTTTATGGTTATATGTCGGCCAATACACACACACACATTAAGGTAGCATCTGTTTGTCCATCACTGTCCAACTTCATTTATGATAGGGGAATGAACCAAATTAGGCAAGTACCCACCCTAGCAGCCTGATTGTGGGGTCATGCCCCGAACCCGTGACATCTTATTCTTATAGTTGTGTGCATTCACCCATGTATCACCTAGGACAACAACCTGTTACTATAGAGGCATGTGCAGGTTCGTGACTGAGTTGGGTGCTTATGTAGATGCGCACATAGGTGGATCTTGTCACTATTTCAAGGGGATGTAACCAAAGATTGTAGGACCCATGTAAAATGGATATGTGTGTAGTCTCCTGCAGAAAGTGTGTTCTGCTAGTCTTTTGTTTGGTTATGGCGTGTGTGATAGGTAAACATGGATCATCTATATGCTTTACTTAGGATGATGAGCTATGATCATACCTATGACTATGCCTACTGTTTGGTTAATCCTCGTATCCTTCTTAGGCATGTGTCGTCAACTACCTTTATTTGGTGTGTTTCGCCATTTGTTTGTTTAAATGATTATTTTATCGTTTGATTGCGGGAAACCAAGAATGTCTACTTTATATTTATTTAGGGCATTTCTGTGTGTTAGCCTAATTTTGCTTATGGATTACAATAATTTGATGATGATATTTTATTATTTGAGATTAAGAAATATGCTTGGGCATAGCTGTATGCTGACCTAACTATACTTGATGATATCTCAAGTATTGATGATTTCAAGATTTTGATGAGGGTTTTGGATATGGATGATTCACCATTTGATATTATTTCTATATGATATGATTTTATATGGGTGACGACATCATTATGCATGATTTTGTGATGGCTGTTGTCTTGAGCTATTTTGATATAATTTAACATATTATTATACCATGCATATATCATGATTTATATATTGTCATTTATATTTGGACATATTCTGACCCATGTGTTATTTATGCAATACTTTGATCATTCCGAGATATTTCAGGTTCAGGGATGATGAGAGTTTGAGTTTAATTGGCATAATGGAGGCTAGTATTCAGTATTGTTGTATATCCACTTGTATTATACAATCTTATGTATGGATATCCTTGTGTTGCATATTGGACTTACATTGTATATTTTATATTACATATTATCGCTGCGATACCAACTCTGTGTTCTTAATCATTTATTATATATTGTTCTATACTAGAGATGCATGTATTTATTGCTTTGTGCCAATATTGTGTACATTTGAGCTTAGTTATTTATTCGATTTTGAAATATGTACTAATGTTAGCTTAAGGAAATATTTATGTGTGCAAGTCCAATATCATCTCATTCTCCATATTACCAAATAGTACTATTAGTAGTACTCTTTTGTAGTATGGGTATAGAGGTAGGGTGTTTCAATTATATCAGATTAGGTTTAGAACATTACATTATATATATGAGTACAAGTCATGACCTTAGACGAGTCTTAATGTCCTGTCCCCTTGGGTGTGTTAAGTGGTTACCCTATAATAAGGAATATTATATACATGATGATTTCCAGGGTTATCATTTGGGGACGAGTTTGTTATTTTTACATGTATATAATATTTTCACTTCTTCCTTTGAGTATAAAAATATAAACGATTATGGTCCGCCCAGTGTTAGTATTGATATTGAATACTAGACCTCTGGTGGCTTCAAAATTCGATAATTGTATTTTAGTCTGTTATTGATCAAAGTGCGCAGTAGAAACCATTGAGTTGTTTTTCGCTAAATGCATTGATTTTTTTTCTTGTATATGTTTGTTTGATTGATAGCTGCTTGTATTGAATTTGTAATTATTTTTAAGAATAATATTGAGTAGAAATCATTACATGCAGATAGCCTACCCAAATATTGATAAATTGCAGTGTCTTCAGTAGTAAAGTCACTGCTTGGAAAATTGAGAATTATATTTTTGTTTAAGAGAGTATATTATTTATAAATATTAATTAAAATTGTTAAATGAATACAATCTTGGTGGTTACTTATTTTAAATGAATAAGTATGATGTTGTTTGCTATTGTGTGTTGTTTGACATTTGATGTATGGAGTTGAATTACTAAAAGTGATTTATTTTTCAATGTATAATAGGAAAGCACTTGTAAATATTTCAATGCAAGCAAGTATATGTTTAGATAAAATTTAGAAAAATCATTTATCTTATATATATATAATTTTTAGGTAGTATTTTATGAAACTAAGCAAATTATTTAAATTATAAATCTTTTGGTAATATATGTACATGAATATTTAATTTGTAAATGTTTTGAAATGAAATCAAATAATTATTTTAAGATAGAAGTAAAAATTATTGAAAGGATATATGTATTATTATTGGAAGAGATTTAAAAAATATGTTAGTATTTCCGTTGAGTGCTTTAAGAATTCTGGTCGATGCGTTTGACAAATGTTATTGATAGGTATTCCTAAGCACTAGGACGAGACATATAGACACAATATTTGTAAGGATTTCAATGTTTTGTAAAGATTATAATATTTTTGAAGGAATAAAAATGTTTTGAAGGTAAAGTATAATTTTAAAAGAAGTATTATGTGCTATACTTCTAGAAAAACATTTGTTTATGGGAGTTCTAGCAAATTGTATTAAGTAGTTTGAAAATGTGTATATTATACGGAAAAGAAAAATATTATTTGCAAAAATATTTTGGTAAATGTTTTGAGATGAGAAATTATTAATTATTATCTTTACATAGTAATGAATTGTTTAAAATGATAAAGGTATTTTTATAATCATATATATATATATGCATTATATGTTATGTTAAATCATGTTAGAAGTTTTTGAACATATGCGTATGACTTTAATTGATTTTTATGGATTT
This sequence comes from Allium fistulosum, assembly GCA_030737815.1. Lineage (NCBI taxonomy): Eukaryota > Viridiplantae > Streptophyta > Magnoliopsida > Asparagales > Amaryllidaceae > Allium > Allium fistulosum. The sequence continues at coordinate 532,609,053 of CM060901.1, read as the reverse complement.
TGATATATAATTATAGTAGTGTGTAGTAAAGGAGAAAAAAATTTATGTGCAAGAGTGTCTAATTAAAAAAAGTTTAGAATTAAAGAGATAATATTGGAAAGTATAATTATAAGACATTAATATTTCAGGAGTAAGAGATGTTTTACTAATTAAGTGAATATATATTGATAAGTATTAGTAAAGACTATATTAAAATGATATAAAAGTATATTAAGTACTAAAATGGATTTGCAAAGTCAATATAATTTTTTTGGAAAAGTATTTAAATTAAATTTTTTTATAATAAAATATTTTAGGGAAAGGAAAGTTTTTTTTATTTATGTACCTTACTAATTACTAAAAGATAGCATTGGTTTGATTTTGAAGTGAGGTTTAATTCGGAAGGAAATTAAAAGTCGAATAGTGATCATATTATAACAATTTTTCATTTAAATGGAAAATAATTTTTTGTGAAATAGATTTTTGTGATAAACTATTTTGAAGATTGCAAAGTTTATAATATGAACGGAAATACTTCTAAGAAGGCTTATTTTGAAAAGAAATATAGTTTTATCTAATTTTGAGTGTTAAACTTTATAAATATGATTTATAAGGAATGGGTTTTAAAATGTGGTTATCTTGGTTCGAATATATATATATAGCTAAAAATGGTACTTCTAAAGATGAAAGTTTATTTTTCAAAAGAGAAATGTCGTTTACTTTTGAAGTGTTAAATTATACAAAGGTGTTTGTTTTCTAAATATATGGAATATATTTGTGTGAACTAGTTTTCAAAAGTATAAATAAGAGTAGTATTGTTAATCAACTATAGTACGCACGAAAGAAATGTTTAGAAAAGTATATAATTAAATTATGAAGTGAAAATTCTAGAGAATGCTAATTGGGGAAAAGTTTTATTTGTTTGAAATATTATGAAATTTGGTTGAAGGAATTCCAAATTTGGGAAAGTGTTTAAATTATTTATGAATGAGAAATTTGTGAAAGTGTTCTGAAAGTAAGTTATTTAAGATGAAGTATCATGTACTTAGAAAAGTAATTTTTGATAAAATATCCTTAAATAGAAAGAGATTCATAGATTATCATTTGATAATATCTTTGAAAATTAACCGATAAGTTTTTTGGGATTTTAAAGATAGCTGAGATATTTTTTGTCAAGAGAATTGGTTTAAGAACACTAAGATGGATTTATGTTGTATTTTGAGTGTTGTGTATTTTCAGGATACACTTCTTGCCATGAAAATTTACTCCGAAGCATCCTGGAAATTCTAACATATAAGAAAAACATTTTTAGTTATTTGTGCAAATATTGAAATCTTCTAACTAAGTTCATTTGGACTCAAAGCCCATGATTTTAAACCATTTACAAAGTAGATAAATTTGAGTCTTTTGATAAGCCATCGATGAAAGGTTTAGTCATTGATTTTATGTTACTATATTCGATACTTGATGGGATTAAGCAAATCCTAATACGTGCTTACCCGAAATAGTAAGGATAAAGCATTGTATGATTTTGTTAATAATTGATTTTTTTGTATCTATATGTAATTGTAGATGGTGTAGTTAACTTGGAGTTATCGGCTTAGTTATAGATTTTCCCTAAGAGGGAATTACAAGGATGCAATTTTCATAAGGGGAAAGTATAAAACAACTTGTTATTGAGAGATAATTAGTTAAAAAAACTATTAACGATGATTCAAATTATTAATATAGATTTTTGAGGATGTCAATGCAAATAATTTAGGAATGGATTTAATAATGTAAATATAAGGTAATTAAATCAAAATAAGTTAAATATGGAAATAATATTTTGTAAAATTATACATGAATAAATAATATTGATTTGAGTAAGAAATGATTTTAAGGTGGAAATTTGAATTAATATAGGATTATTAAATGAATTTTTAGTTTAATGAGCCAAATTGAATACTTTTGAATATATAATTAAGAATAAGAAGAATTTATGGAAAATAAATTCTATACAAATTCCTGTTGATATGTTATTGCATAAGTGATTTAATTTTTTTTAAGTTGTAAGTGATGGAATGATAAGTGATGTAGATATAATTTTTTCTCGAGAACTAATAGTGGTTTGAATTGAATGGAAAAATAGTTTTTAAAAGAAAAGAAAAGCGAAAAATAATAATAAATACACTTGTTTTAGTAAATGAAGCCCAACCTTAATTAATCAATTTCTAAAGTACCCATACTACAAAAAGTACTACTAAATAATATTGTCTGGTAATACGGAGAATGTGGCAATATTAGACTTACATACATGAATATTTCCTTAGGCTAACACTGGTTCGTATTTGAAAATCAAATAAATAACTCACCTCATTATGTATCTATGTGTTTAAATTAAAAAAATTAATACGTGATAACCGTTTTAAATTATTTTTCAAATTAATATTTGAAATAATTTTGAAATTTAGTTATATCATATACATACATACATACATACATACATACATATATATATATATACCATAAATGGTTTATACAAATAATTTATAATCAATGTTTTGTAATTAATATATAATTAAATTTATACATATATATACGTGCGAGTGTGTGTGTGTGTGTGTATGCATGTATGTATATTTATTTATACAATAATTTTGATGCATGTGCATGTATATTTAGATAATACATTAGTATACATGAGGGGCTAACATGTCCGTTGCAGTGTAATCTCAACATCTGTATACGGGCATGTCAAACTAGGTACACATTATGTTGTTGCACATGTAAACACACACGTATGTGTATACGACACATTTATATGAAATATAATATAAAATTATACAAATTTGTTTTTGAATTCAAATAAAATATTGATTTTATTTAAAAGAAAATTTAGGAAAGTTCTAAACGAATTAGACTACATAGGCCCATTATGGACCCAATAATGGAATTTTTTTTGAAATTCACTCATTTATCCCGCTGCGTGCTAGCCCAGTATCAATAAATACTAGAGAATTATTTATAGGAATAATGAACTTCTTATGAAAAAGTGTTTAGATCAAACTATATAAGTGGCATTAGGATAGTAAGTCGGTATTAAATTCATCTTCAACCTTAATTAAGTAGCTTTAAGTTAAAAATGTTCTAAACTAGAGGTTATGACAGATTCAACTATAGAGGCTATATACATCGCCTAGAGTAATAACGCAATAAAAGCAGTATATATGCGCATATTTGTAATAGAGTTAAGGGTTTTCCCACCACCAAGATTCCAATAATATATTGTGATACTAATAATGAAATGTAGGTTGCAAAGGGAACCGATAGCTTGATAAGAGGTCGAGATAGATTCTCTGTAAGTAACACATGATAAAGGAGTTCTTTAGTGATGGGCATGTATAACCCAAAGGATAGTACAAAATAATAATATTGTAGACTCATTCACCGAGGCCCCTTCTCAGCCTAATTTAGGTAGACTGATCGAAGGTAGGGCATGAGCCACCAAAATTAATACTAAATGTAAGCAAAAGATTCAGAGAGTTAAGGGTATGCTTAAGGGTAATTAAGTTATTTATTACGTAACTGAACTCTTATTAGAGCTTGTTCGAAATAAAGTAAGGTTGTGGTTTTATTTTCTGTTATATGTGTTTTTATATAGAGATATAAATAATAATAATAATAATAATAATAAACATATATATAGAAAATCCTTAGGAGAAATATTTTATCGATTATGAACGCGTTTGTAACCATGAGTATTGAATCTACACATGCACATACATACATCTATAGAGAATTGTGTATGTAATGCTCTCTTTATGTTTCACGGTAATTACTCATGACCGTTAGGGATGCTAAGTGGTTGTATACAAATGGTTATTTGGAACAATCACAAAACGATTCGATGAGAGTTTTCTACATGTTAATACAACTACGTCAATGATCTCATGGTAATGACGTATAGTAGTCTTTAGACTTGAGAGTACTATCAATCTTAAGAGGGTAGGTAGTACTTTGACTATGGTCAAGCACATGACATGGCTACCATGTTATGACTGTAATTAGGTTCACATTCAACTGCTTGAAGTGAAACACTACTTAAGAGAGAATTCATCTTCTTTATTGTAGAAGGTTATTATCACCATAATTGGCAGTCAACTTGATGTCAAAATCTTTGGCTAGAATAAGTCGAATAATCAATAAATTTATCGGACTTGTTCTTTAAGGTAGTCTATGCAATTATATATGTATATTAATAGAATTTTTGACATTTAACCAAACTCTAAATATCCAAATGGTATAATGATGATGAAAAGAATATGTGTACAAAATATCCTTACTAGACAACTTAGAATAGACACCATAAGAAAATTTGTTATTAGTAATGTTTTTGCCAAAAGTCGAAAAAACACCATATTAGATTGATGTAGAGAATATAATGAAGAAGTTAAATGGAAAATGAGATAAAACAACACATAGTAATTTATAGTGGTTATGCTAAACTCTAACCTAAATCCCCATGAACTTTGTAAATGAATTTCAAAGATTTTACAAACCGTGTCCTTATAACTCGGTGCTCACAGCTCAGTTAGAATCTAATAGAGTGATAGAGTAAAATCAGATAATTCAGAAAATAGAAAACAGATCCAAAAATTATGCCCCTCTTTCCTATGTATAAATGTAGATCAGCGAAACAAGCTCCGATATTTTCTAACCACGTTCTCTATGTTTAAGAGGAGGTTCAGGAAAAGATCATGGCCACTGTTAACCCAAAAAATGGATCAACGCACTGGATTGAGTGTGAAAGTAGCAGCCCTGTTCTTACAGAGCAATAATATAGAAAATAAATGCAAAAAAAGCAGAAATAGTAAAAAACAAGAAGATTTTTATAGTGGTTCGGCTGTTAATGAAGCCTACGTCCACTTTATAACTTACTATTAACTGACTGCTAATACAAGTTGAATCGGATTACAATATGATTGAATCTTCTAAGTTAGATCAAGTCACTAGTACAAGAGTTCACTGGAGAATCACAGTGAACCCCTAGATTACTATTGTATGGGAGGAGAAAAGTGAAGAATAATCTCTGTAGAGTTTCAATAGCCAGTCCAGAAGATCCTCTTTATGTTGCAGATTGTGAGAAATGTGGATTAAGGATCTTAAGGCTAGAATTAACACTAGAGGGGGGGGGGTAAATAGTGTTTTAAGAAATTTGTTAATCTTTTTGAGTTTATCTTACTTTGTTAATAATGTATACACTAATCAGACACAGATATGAACACAGAATCAAACACAGATGCAAATATAAAGTAAAAACAGTAAAGGAAAGAACACACCGGATTTTATACTGGTTCGGAGTTACCCTACATCCAGTCACGCAACACAAGTACGAATTTCCTTTCAACAACAATTCAACAATTACAACCCTCGATTTCAAGGCCACGAGGTACACCCTCCAGAATGACAATCCTCTAGGTAGAGATACTTGATTTCAGTGGCAACAAGTTCACCCAATTGATTTCCAGGGCTACAATCACACCTTTTCTCTCTTAATTGATTTCCAAGGCTACAATCACACCTTTTCTCGCTAATATATTACAAAGAAGTCTATAACTCTGAATAGCACTGAGAACCTTGTAGAGATAGTGATGGAGAATCAAACTAGAAGTAATCGAGTATAATTCGATGTTGATTTCGGCAGAGTAATGGTATGATTTTGTATTAAGAAATGTGGAAGAAGAAGAGGAGTGAAAATCAGAAAAAAGTGATTGAAAATTCATTGAAACTGACCCCTATTTATAGAAGATCAACAGCCATGACCATTCATGAAGAGTTATGGCGAATAGACACTTCTTTTGAAATTTGAAATTTGAACTTCAACTGTCACTATGTCGACATAGTGCCTAGGGGCATGTCGACATCCCTCAGCCAAAGTTGATATTTTGAATTTCTATAAAAATAATATTTATCTTATATAAAAACTATTTAAAACATTATAAATATACTTGAATATAGTTGAAATTCATAAGTAAATATAAAGAACAGTATATACATAATTTAAATATAATTTTATATTTAAATCTAAGTATAAATATTAAAAGTTAAATATATTATTTGAAAAGACATTTAAAATCAGGAGTAATTTGACTTTGAAATTAAAGATGTTTTGAGGCTAAAATTATTTAAAATCAGGATAGAGAGTTTTGAATCTTTTAAAAGGAAAGTTTTGAAATCATTTTGAAAACAAGATAATTTTGTAAAATCATTTGAATTAAAATTAGTGGATACAAAACAATGTCCCACTAGATTTTCGTAGGTTCCATCCTACTTAGGGTTCCATCCCTTTAACGGGCTCGAAGTGGATTCCATTCCACGAATAAATTGGATATTAAGATGCCAGTGCTTTTCTACGAGTTTTAACAAATATTCCTAATAAAACAAACTTAACCTTGAACTCTTGAACTCTTGATATTCTTGATACTCATGAGTCTTCTATCTCTATATCTTGAATCTCTATATTGTACAGTCTTCACTCTTGATACCTGCATGGTTAAATCCTGCATACACATATATATCTAAACTTATAATGTTAGTATTTATATTTTATAATCTATTCTAAGGTTGTTGTCATCAAAACCATCATCTCACAGACTAACAATCTCCCCCTTTTTGATGATGACAACCTTTATTTATAAAATATTACTTCTATCCTAATAACTCCCCCTTAATTTATGCCTAACTACCCTATTTTATATTTCTCCCCCTTTGTCATCAACAAAAACTATCTCTAAACTATATAACTCCCCCTTAATGTAATACTCTATGACATGTGATTATAATGATAGTGTTATCATAAATAATCAACACTTAGATCTAAAACTAAAACTTAGTCCTAAACCACTAACTATAAAACTCCCCCTTAAACTAATACTAGAACAAAGTATAGTAAATGAATTGTGAAAGATATTAACTTAATTATACTATAATTATTCAATAAATATGTATAAATATATTTTAGACAATACAATCAACACACACATCAAAACCATTCATGTCAGACAAGTCAAACAAATCAATCAATACAAACAAGTCAATCAAGTCAACTAAATCAAACAAGTCAATCAAGTCAAACAAGTCAATCAAGTCAATCAAATCAACCAAAAACTAATAATCCTATATTATAAGACATTACTACAACCTCCTCCTAAATAAAATACACTCGTTATATATACATGTATGTAATATGTAGTTTGTAAAGCAGTATGAAGTGTATAACATATGCAATGTAGCATGAGATAATATGCGAAATGAAGTGCGACTTGTGATGCAAATGATTATGATATGCATTGTAATTTATGATGTAATATGCAATGAAATGTGATATGAAATAGAATGCATAATGATATGTAATAAAATGACAATGAAGTAAAATAATTTGCAAAATGATATGATGATATATATACTATGATAAGAGATGTTCAGACTATAAGATAAACATGAGTGATAAGTAATATCTAGTTGACAAGCATATATATATATATCTGTGTATGTGTGTGTGTATGTGTGTGTCTATATATGTATGTATGTATACATATATCAAACTATTTATTATAAATCACTTCAACCAAACAAAGGTAAAACACACCAATTACTAAACCTAAGTTAAGGAAACTAATGAATGGGACAGAAAGAGTTGTAAAGTAAGAGTTTAAAGGTAATAAATGGTATTAAAACTATAACATATTCATGAAAGGTAGTAATCAAACTCAATATCAAAATTAAATTGCTAAGAAATATGGACCTAAACTATATATATATATAATCAAATATATAAAAAATTAATAGCCTACTTAAATAATTATTTTAACTTGGTTGCTTTTATTTTATTTTTATTTTTAAGAATCCAAACTTCCATGTTTATAAAATACTTAACTTACTAATTAAAACCTTTATATTAAATTTTTATTGACTAAAATATTTAGAAACATGTTTAAACATTTAAAAAATATATATATCATAATGAAATATTAAAAATAACAAATATTAAAAAACTAAAATAAACATGTGTTATATTAAGGCCTCTTTCATTTAAATTTTAATTAATTACTAAAGAATATCTAAACATTAATTTTAAATATTCTAATATAAGTTAGAAAATAATTTCTAAAAAGAATAGAGAAAAATACTTAGTTTAAATATCGTTATTTTATAATTTAAAGTTTTAAGTAGAAAAGACAGCATTTACAGAATGCTATAAAAAGTTTTTGTATTAAAATATATATACAAAGCATTATAAAACAGAAACTGTAGCTTTTACCATATGCTGTGTAAAGTTTCTGAAACTCTACAGCGTTTCAAAGCACAGAAATGCTATAAAAACGAATTTGCAGTACTTACAAAACATTACAGAAGAAAAGAAGCATTTTCGAAATGCTATCTAAAATTCCGGTCATGTGATGTGGTGCAATCTTATTAATTGAAGAAATATATAAGTAGAGCCTTATTCTAACATTCTAAATTCATTCTACTAATTTCTTAAAGATATAAAATTAGTGTCTTAAAAGAAATAGAGTATGAGAAGTAAAAATAACATTAGAAAAGTTGAAATCATGAATGAATGTATGCTTTTCTACTTAGTATAGTTATAATAAATTAGTTGTAGATTTTATTTGAAAGAAAACACATTTTAAAAGACTTTTTTTTAAAAAAATTTAGACTTGTATAACGATTTTTATACTATGGTGTGTCGATATATGGACCAAAATATCAAAACTTATAAAAGAGATAAATTTCTATACCTAACTGAATGCATAGATATATATATTTCTAAATGCAACAATAAAGATGAAATAATAGTAAAGCGTACCAATTTTTGCATTCCATCTTTCTAACTTTGCTGTTCCTCCATTGTTGTGAACCACACATTTATATCTTCCTGAATTTGACGACGAGATATACTCTATTGCGATGGGCTCGTTTTTCTGATCAGCGTAGTATATTCATTTGCTGAATTTGAAGACCATATGAGAAAGATACAGATGATTTAGTAAATCGACTAACTTGGTGCCAAAACTTTGAATTCGAATTTTGAATGAATGTACACTTCAACCACTATAAATAGGCCCAACGGTCACCACTTTTCATAAAAATTCCTCTTCTTCTTTTTCTTCCCGTTTTTCTATATACTATCAAACTTCTAGAGGGCATATCTCCTTCATTTCTTAACGGAATTGGATGAAACCAGCGGCAAATCGAAGAGGAAGGCAAGGACTACGATCTAGTAGTAGTTTGGTGTCGAATTTGGACGGTATTGTGATGCAACAGGCCGAACAGTAGAAGAAATGTAAAAGATCCCGTACACAGTTTTTAAGTTTTGGATAGCCAACTTCAAATTGTCATATCTCACTCAATTTTGATCGGAATTTGATGATCCACCCATCAAAACGACCGCGAAAACAAGAACTACAATCTGGAAAGGAGTGGGAACAAAATACTCAAATCCCTGGATGCAATTTGAAGAATACCTTTGAAAGTTTTGGCTTCCTTTTCTCTTTGTTCACCAAAACTTCATTTGATCATAACTTTGTCATTTCTTGACGGATTCACACGAAACTAGTGGTATTGCGAAGCAGATGGAGAGAAGTACAGTATCAAATCAAGTTGTAGATGAGAACTAAAAGTTTTGTATTGATCTGGTACCCATTTCTTTGTCGATTTCCATTGTATATCCATTTGTTCTTCTTGATCGATGAATGATTATCTGGTATCTTTTAAACAACACCCATTAGACATAATTCTTCTCCTGCAAAACAACATAACCTTTTAAAGAATCAAGTGACTTTTCAAAATAACTAAATATAGTTTTAAACAAAAATATCATGATGATTCTGTGTCATATTCATATGAAAATAGTTTTAATAAAATCTCCAAACATAACCATTTTAAAAACTTTTTCAAAATTCAGATTATGAAAACTTTGAACCAAATGTGAGAAATGCGGATTAAGGATCTTAAGGCTAGAATTAACACTAGAGGGGGGGTGAATAGTGTTTTAAGAAATTTGTTAATCTTTTTGAGTTTTTCTTACTTTGTTAACAATGTATACACTAATCAGACACAGATATGAACACAGAATCAAACACAGATGCAAATATAAAGTAAAAGCAGTAAAGGAAAGAACACACTGGATTTTGTAATGGTTCGAAGTTACCCTACATCCAGTCCCGCAACACAAGTATGGATTTCCTTTCAACAACAATTCAACAATTACAACCCTCGATTTCAAGGCCACGAGGTACACCCTCCAGAATGACAATCCTCTGGGTAGAGATACTTGATTTCCGGGGCAACAAGTTCACCCAATTGATTTCCAGGGCTACAATCACACCTTTTCTCGCTTAATTGATTTCCAAGGCTACAATCACACCTTTTCTCGCTAATATATTACAAAGAAGTCTATAACTCTGAATAGCACTGAGAACCTTGTAGAGATAGTGATGGAGAATCAAACTAGAAGTAATCGAGTATGATTCGATGTTGATTTCAGCAGAGTAATGGTATGATTTTGTATTAAGAAATGTGGAAGAAGAAGAGGAGTGAAAATCAGAAAAAAGTGATTGAAAATTCGTTGAAACTGACCCCTATTTATAGAAGATCAACAACCATGACCATTCATGAAGAGTTATGGCGAATAGACACTTCTTTTGAAATTTGAATTTTGAACTTCAACTGTCACTATGTCGACATAGTGCCTAGGGGCATGTCGACATCCCTCAGCCAAAGTTGATATTTTGAATTTCTATAAAAATAATATTTATCTTATATAAAAACTATTTAAAACGTTATAAATATACTTGAATATAGTTGAAATTCATAAGTAAATATAAAGTATACTATATACATAATTTAACTATAATTTTATATTTAAATCTAAGTATAAATATTAAAAGTTAAATATATTATTTGAAAAGACATTTAAAATCAGGAGTAATTTGACTTTGAAATTAAAGATGTTTTGAGGCTAAAATTATTTAAAATCAGGATAGAGAGTTTTGAATCTTTTAAAAGGAAAGTTTTGAAATCATTTTGAAAACAAGATAATTTTGTAAAATCATTTGAATTAAAATTAGTGGATACAAAACAATGTCCCACTAGATTTTCGTAGGTTCCATCCTACTTAGGGTTCCATCCCTTTAACGGGCTCGAAGTGGATTCCATTCCACGAATAAATTGGATATTAAGATGCCAGTGCTTTTCTACGAGTTTTAAAAAATATTCCTAATAAAACAAACTTAACCTTGAACTCTTGATAATCTTGATACTCATGAGTCTTCTATCTCTATATCTTGAATCTCTATACTGTACAGTCTTCACTCTTAATACCTGCATGGTTAAATCTTGCATACACATATATATCTAAACTTATAATGTCAGTATTTATATTTTATAATCTATTCTAAGGTTGTTGTCATCAAAACCATCATCTCACGGACTAACACAGATAACTAAGTATTTATTGGGGAATTCAGTGAGTATTGAACCAGTAGTCCAAGTGTAGAAAAGTCCAGTTGTTATGCCAAGTCATCACCGAAAATCTCAAATCAATCTGAGTCATTTGTATGGATCGCTAGCTATCCATAGGGGATGGATCACTAGCTATCCATAGGGGATTGATCGATAGCTATCCATAAACTTAGCATATTTTTCTACCATAAGCCTTTACTTAGTGCTACAAAAGAGCTTGAAAAGTTTGAGGGCGATCCGACCTATATTGATGGATCGCTAGCTATCCATCCACTTAGCATATTTTTGAGTGATCTTAGTTTGGTTGTCTTCCTATCTTCTATTTAAGTGCCTTGTTCAAATATCAAGTCAATTGGAGTTCGTTTGATTATCCGCCTTCATTGGTCATTTGGTCCTGCCGTCCATAACTCACTCAATACTTAACAAAATTATACGAAACTTCACACATCCAATATAGATGAGTAGGAGAGCCTCCCTTATGGATCAGAGGTCATGGGGCCCAGTCCTCATGGGTCGGACCTGAAGGATCAAATTGGCCCAATTCAAAGAAGAATCATCCATAACTCGCTCGAAACTTAACGAAACTAAACAAAAATTTGCAAGTACTCTCTCTAGGGTGTGTGGGACCTACCCTATAAATTTCAAGTTGTGGGACCCAATCATATGGATCGTTAGCGATCCATCTAGTTAGGTCGCTAGAGATCCATCAAACAACCTCCAAATGATCCTATTTTCTAGGAGCCATCTTTTATGTCTTTTAAGTGTTCTTCCAAAATTTCAAGTTAATCCCAAAATTTCAAGTTAATCTGACTCTGTATGAGTTCTCTAAGTCCATTTTAAGCTAGCTTCTTTTGGTCAAATAGCTTGAATCAGATGAGTCTTCACTTCTTGAGCTAGATTGTTTGGCATGCTATGAAATTTGGCAAGTATTCTTAGAAAAGGTATTAGATCATGATGCAAGAGGCTTTTACAACTCATGATGCTTCCTTTTGGATCGCTAGCGGTCCATGGATGATGGATTGCCAACAATCCATCTATTTAGTGGATTTTTAGCTTGTTTATCTTCAGTTCCATTGGCTTGTTCTTTTAGTTGCCTTGTTCAAGTTTCAAGTCATTCTGGCTTAGTCTGGATATTCAAACTCCTATTGAATTCTACTGCCCAAGAGTTTGCTTTCGTTGGAAACAAAGTGTGCTTTGGAACAAGACAAGTTTCAGATTACTATTCTGTGAATTTCAGTGAATCGTTGGAGTCTATCTCAAGATGTTTTAATTGACCGACTTCTGTAGCCGTTCTTTTTTTTGATTTCGATCTGAATTTCAATTCCTGGTATTGATGATGCAATCTTTGCTCTATAGTTTATACAAGGGTTTAGGATGGTAAGTGGGTGCACGGTGCAGGTTAGGAGTCGACCTATATAGTTTTAACTCGACCGACGGTTAACCTAAGTTTTGTCTCGAACGATTGTACGCCGTTCTGGAGCGAAGTCTTGCTCTTTGTCTTTAACCGTTTATTTTGGAGGACTTGGTTAAGTTCCTGTTGCCATTTTGAATTCTAGTGCGATGATTTATTTCAAAATCAGATATAGCGGATGATTCAATCGTACTGCTCTTACCGTTTCCAGTGATCCTGAAAAGAAAAGCTTCCCACGTCACTTCGTACAGCGACTCCATTATCGATCATTGATTGATAATGGGTAAGTGTGGAAAAGATAGTTTCAAAGGACGGGATGGATTGTTTTTCAAATGTAAGAAAGCTATCTACACTAGATTTTTCGTTTGCAGTATTCGATATACTGAACTCTTCTCATGTAGATAACACACTGCATCTGCCCCGGTCAACGATCAGAACCCGACTAGTCAACATACACCAACTTCCTTGGATTCCGGGCGTTGGTTATATAAGGATATTATTTAAAGTAAAACATACCCGACAGGGTTGAATGCCAAGTTTTACTGTTGAAAATGACTTTTCGGTCATCCAATCTTTAGTTTAGCGGAGGGACTTCCACTCCTCCAGAAGCTGGGTCCTTCGCAACTTAGGCTTCGTTTATTATTCATGTCATATTGGGATGATTGATTACAATTAAATTACAAGGAACAACTGCTTTTGTAGAGTTGTAATTGAAGTTCGATCAGGCATAGTTTCAGTCTTCAGAAACTAGCGCATGACTTGTTTGATTGCGGTTATCCTTCCTTTGCGTTTTTTGGAATTCAACTTGCACACCAGCTTCTGTCTTTGGGAACTACTGGTTTAATTTCTTGGTTTCAAGCATTTTTTTTCCTCATTGTTGCACCTCTTGTGTTCATGTGCAACATGCTCATTTACTGTAATTCTATACATGTAAGTAATACTTCTACGGTCATTTCGGCATATTCTATTTCATAGCTTTGTTCAGAACTATGAGGTAGCTTGGTCTATCCAGTTATGTAGCTAATCATTGCTTATGCTCAGTTGAGTTCGTTTCAACAAAGTGTTGGTGTATCTGCCCTAGTCCATAGGGCTGATTTCTCTGAATACTAAGTCTATATTTTTTTAGGAGACTAGGTCTCCAGAGCAATACGTTCAATTACCCCTGCTTGATTGACATGATAGCTCCTATCTCCAAGAACTAGGGAATTTGCTGCTTGATTCCAAGCTTTGATTTTTCAATGATGTATGTTTCTTGACTGTAATTGAATTCCTCCAAGTTGACATCGTCATCCAATGTCATTCTAGGTACATGTGCTAGAAAGACACGTCGCAGCCATCTTTTGCTAGAGTTAATTCTTCCAAGTCTAGTGTTGAGACCCTAATCATGTATCCGTTTCTATCTCCAGAAACTCATGCATAGATGACTCAAGTCTGTGGATTTTTCCTTGATGTTGTGAATCTTCAGATAGCATGAGATGCCAGAAGGTTGGGCTGAAGATTCAATCAAACTCTTGCTTTTGTTTCCGAAAGCTCATGCACCGATAGTTCCATTCTAAGGTTTCATTTTAGCATCACCAAACTTTGGGTAATAGCATATTCCTACAAGTTGGAACCAAATGACCTAGTTAGACCACAAGTAGGTCATCGATCCTTCTCGTCTTCGCCAGACTGTGAACAATGGTGATTTCTGAACGTTAAATCCTTCATTTACTTTATTGGCCATTTTGTTGCTAGAATGATCTGTTTTGCAATACAGAACCATTATCTAACCAACCTCGCGGTTATTTGTGTTTACACATTGCAACATTTCTTTCGATCAAGTATTTGTGCATCCATCCCTACTCAAGGAACTAGCTATTTTGAACGCCTGTATTTGGATGATCGTGAGAGATGGAGAGGTTTGGGACAAATGATTCGATTGCCCTTGGTATGGCTCTCAATCCTATTCTAGGATTAAAGAAGTCCGATGGTTTTAGTTCCGACCTTTCGTAATTGTCCTTACATGTTCTTAGTTGTGCATGCTTTGCTTGATTGCTGTCGTTACAGAAGTTCTGTTCATACGCCATTTCCTATCTTCGAGAATTGATAACCTAGCTGCTTGGTTCCAAGAAACATTTCCTCGAGGCTGCCTATCTTTTGGCTGTATCTAAATTATTTCTAAGTTGAATTCAGGAAATTCGATTGTGCACCAGCTTTCATCCTTAGAAATTAGCATAGGAGCAATTTAATCCTGGGATTTCCTTTCAGCGCTGTTTTATTCCTATGCAGTGGCTGATTCCTGTGATGAAAAGAAAACCATCCAGCTGACCTATGAAAGGTTTTGTCTTCCTGTTGTTGCCCATTTTCGGGCAATGGTAGTTTTCTGAAGAAAATGGTAGAATCTCAGTTGAGAACCAACTTCTATCTCCGGAAGCTAGTGCACTGATGGTTTACTACGATGAGTGTTTCTCATCGAACATGTAGATCAAATTTTTCCTGGCATTACTGAGGCAACAACGGTATATAGTGAATAGAAAATTTCCCGGCATTGCCGGGGCAATGTCGGTACTTAGGAAATAGAGGGTTTCCCGGCATTACCGGGGGAACATCGATACTTATGAAATAGAAAGTTTCTCGATGTTGCTGGGGTAATATCCGTACTTAGGGAATGAGAAAAGGCCTTAGCATTTCCGGGGCAACACCGACACTCAGGAGGTTGGGATCGATTTTCTCCGCCGATTCGGCAATGCTTTTAATCCAGGTGGGCACTAGTTTCAGTCTTCAAAAACTAGTTTCGGTCTTCAAAAACTTGCACTTTGATGATTAGATTATAGAAGTCTATTCTTAGTGCTGCCTATCTTCGGACAATGTTAAAGTCATGTTGGTTAGGATGAATCATCCATCCGATCCTATATAGTTGAGTAGATCTCTTCCAACCCAATGTGGCTGTTTTTCTCAACGTTGCTTAACTTCAAGATATGCCATGTTCTGGAAGGATGAGAGTCCCAAGCGTTTTCGTTGCCTAGCCTTGTTTATCACTGTTAAATGTTACCTTTGGATATGCAGGGTTATTGCTTAACCAATTCCATGGTTATTCTTATTCATGAAAAATCGGATTTCCTCCAACTGATTTTTGTTATGATCTGACTTTTATCTACGAAACCCTTCATTTCTAGGCAGAACCCTTCATTTCTAGGTGTGAAATTCCAGGTTCTTATAGAAAAATAGAAATTATGGAGCGAGTCATCACATTGCCCCTGGTACGACTACACTCATTCCTATCTCGATCACGGATCGGTAGAGTTCGGTAGTATTTGTCTGTGACGCTTAACTTTGTTTTTTTCCAGGCCATATGTGTTATGCTAGGCAGATAGCATTGTTGCAGATATCAACCTTATTTGTTGGTTCCAATCTTCCGGAATCAATGGTTTAGCTGCTCGATTTCAAGCGATCTCTCCTTGCCGTTGTCTGTCTTTGGATAACAACTGGTTTTCTGCAAGTTGGGGTTTGAGACCTCAGTCGAGCACCTGCTTCTGTCTTTGAAAACTGGTGCGTTGATGATTTGATTTTGGAAATGCCTTCCGTCATCGTCTTTCTCTGGACAACGGTAAGTTTCTCGTTTTATTGCAAGTTGGAGCGATTTTTTATCCTGACCAAGTGTTAATGTGTTATATGCCCTTCAGTCCACAAGGTTGATTATTCTGAACAATTGATGTGAGAGTTGATGTTCTTGGTAGCTCCCTGGATGCCCCTAGTCAAAGGTGCATCGCAGCTCCTATCTCTAGGAAATCGTGACTTGGATATCTTAAATTTAGACATTTTGTACATTAACTTTGGTCAAAGATTAGAATTCTTTGGCGACTTTTTGGTTTGTGAACTTTGCGACACTACCGAAGCAATGTCAGTTCTTTCGAGCAGCATGAGTTGATCTCTATTAATCCTGCAATAGACAAGTTTCCCAGTGTTGTCGGGACAACACCGGTACTTAAAATTTTTAATGGTTCGTTGATGATTCCAAAGCAACATCAAGCAGTGTTTGCACGGCTTATTAGAAGCGCGGCTTATGAAAATACACGGTTTACAAAATGCATGGCTTTTGAGAGTGTGTGGCTTACGAAATACATGGCTTTTGAGAGTGCGCAACTTAAGAAATGCATAACTTTTGAGAGTGCGCAGCTTATGAAATGCGCGACTTATGGGATCGATACGACCCGTCGATCCAGAATAGTTTGAAACTTCTTGACGTTGCTAATCTTCGAGTAACGTGAGGAGTTCATGCTTCGAGAGCGTGGTTCCACAGTTCCAGAAGTGATGCGCAGCTTATGGGAGTGTGCAGCTTATGAGATCGATACGACCCGTCGATCCAGAATGGTTGGGAACTTCTTGACGTTGCCAATCTTCGAGTAAAGAAAGGAGTTCATGCTTTGAGAGTGTGGTTCCACGGTTTAAGAAGTGATGCATGGCTTATGGGAGTGCACGGATTATGAGATCGATATGACCTGTCGATCCAGAATGGTTTGGAACTTCTCGACATTGCCAATGTTTGGGTAAAGCGAGGAGTTCATGCTTCGAGAGCGTGGTTCCATGGCTCAAGAAGTGATGTGTGGCTTATGGGAGTGCACGGCTTATGAGATCGATATGACCATTCGATCTGGAATGGTTTAGAACTTCTCGATGTTGCCAATCTTCGGGTAACGTGAGGAGTTCGTGCTTCGAAGCGTGATTCCATGGCTTAAGAAGTGATACACGGCTTATAGGAGTGTGCGGCTTATGAGATCGATACAACTCATTGATACGGAATGGTTAGGAACTTCTCTACATTGCTAATCTTCGGGTAACGTGAGGAGTTTGTGCTTCGAGAGCATGGTTCCACGGCTCAAGAAGTGATGCACGACTTATAGGAGTGCATGGCTTATGAGATCGATACGACCCGTCGATCTGGAATAGTTTGGAACCTCTCAACGTTGCTAATCTTCGGGTAACGTGAGGTGTTCGTGCTTCGAGAGCATGATTCCACGGCTCAAGAATTGTTGTGCAGCTTATGGTAGTGCGGGGCTTATGAGATCAATATGACATGTTGATCCGGAATGGTTTGGAACTTCTTGGTGCTACCGGAGCGACACCAGTTTTGGAGGAGACAGGGATCGAGTTCCGTCGATCTAACGGTTTGAGTCAATTTGACACCATCGACTCGACAGGTTATATGCTTGAACATGGTTTTATCAGTTCAAGAAGTTAGGCACGTTTTACAAGATGCGCACAATGGTTTGGGCCTTCCCGATGCTAGAGGAGTGGTACCATTTCTTAGAAGGTAAGGATTGAGTTTTCTCATCAATCCGGCGATTTGACTTTGCTGGAAGGCGATTTCGTCAATTCTAAGAGATAGTTGGTTTTTGGATCGGGTAACCATGGCTTGGACAATCCTCCCGTATTTCGAGAAGATGTGCACGACCAAACAGATAAGGTTGCCATGGTGGAGAGATCTACAGCCGACCGCATGGAGATGGTTATAAAGAAAGAGCTTGTGGAAGTTCAAGGCAAGACTCTCAATTTTTGGTCCAAACTTCCTTTAGAGAATTAGTCTTCAACTGGAATACAGTCTAAGAGGAAAAGGAACTGGTCACCAAGGGCGGTAAATTAGGAGTTGGGATGAAGTAAGCAAGTATTATGCTTCTATTTCGTTTGTTGCGCTACTAGATCGTTAAGTTCGTAATTGTCAGCATGCCAGAATTTTCGATTGGATGTAACGGAACTATGGTATGATTAGTCTTGGCTTTCCTTGTAGCTATTCAAGTATGTGTGGTGCCTCCCGTTCCACAAGACTGTTTGCGTGCTTAAACTGTATCTGGGGTTTCTCCACAACCCGTTTGGTTGCATGCGGTCCAGTGGATGCAACTGTGTCTTTAGATGATTAAAGCGTAGGAAAGCCTCTATCTTCAGAGATTTATATATTAGGGAACTGAGATACTTGGTTCTCCTAGGTGCCGAATCTTGGCTTGATTCGAGTCAGCCTCTTATTGATCACAAGGTCGGTTCAGTTTTGGCTTAGTTACTTTAAGCGACTTTGAAGCTCTAGAATTCAGCACTGTTTGTCTCATTGGCTGTTGGAAGTGATTCTGTTAATTTTGCGGAGTGCTGCTGCGATTGTCGATTCATGGCCCCGAAGCATGACTTCACTGATTTCAGGCGGTTCTGGATGAGATGACCGCTGATCATCCAGTTGGCCTCTGCGACGCTTTAGTTCATGAAGGATTTTTGGATCAGATGAATGCTGATATACCGGTTTGCCTTTATGACACTTTAGTTCGTGAAGGACCTTCATGACGTTTTAGTTCATGAAGGGGTTTTTGTGGTCGGATGTCCAGTGACTAAACGGCCTTGGAACAATAATTTATCGATTCCAAGAGGAATTTTGGTCAGATGTCCAATGACCGGATGACCCTAGAGCTATTATTCATCAACTCCAAGAAGAGTTTTGGGTCCTGCGTCCGACGGCCTGACGGTCTTAAAGCGATGATTCATCGACTTTAAGAGGAATTTTGGTCGGATGTTCGACGACCAGACGGCCTTGGAGCGATAATTCATCGACACCAAGAAGGGTTTTAGGTCATGTGTCTGACGGCCCGGCAGTCTTAAAGCGATGATTCATCGACTTCAAGAGGAATGTTTTGGATGCGGCTCACGGGAACACAGTTTTATCGGTTCCTGGAGACTAAGGTGTTGGAACTGTTTGTTCGACGATCCTTTGGACAAGCCTTCTCAACGCTATTAGAGCAACGTCGATTCTCAGAAGGGGGTTCGACATGACTCGTTGAGGGCGTAGAAGAATTTCTTTTGCCGTGCTATCTGCAATGCCCCCAGTGTCCCGGTATGGCTCATTTGAAAAAAGGAAAGTAGGCAAGGATGGATGCGAAGGCATCGCTTTAGGTTACTGCCACATTCCTTAGTAGCTAGCTAGCCAGAGTGTTATTTAATAATCATCCTTTCATCTGATTCGTCAGTTAGCCAGGGCATTTTTCTACCGGGTCTTAGTGGCCTTGCTTAGGCAGAAGGTTCTTGAGGTCTTGTAGCTCCTTCACCGTTTGGTATGTTCTTTGGTAAATTGCCGGGTTTGTTTTCTGCCAATTGCACTACCTCTAGTCTTTAGAATTGATTTGCCTTGCCATAGAATTCTTCCAGGGTAGTAGGTTGTTTCATCCTTTAATGATTCCCGAGGGCCTTGCAGTAGACTACATCCGTCGCCCTCGCTTCGTCCATATGCTAGCACTAGGGCTTCGTTGAATGGGTTTCGATTGAGGAAGATGCTCTAATCATTGTCAGTCCGGTCCGTTTTCAAGTTACGGCTGTTTATAATGCTTGAGAATGATATATGCATGATTGTCCTTTGCTTGAATGATTGGAAATGCCGATTGAATGGAAAATCATTTAGGATGGGGTCATGGATCAGTGACGATCCCCAAAAAATTTCAAACTAGGTGAGATCGGTTTAGGACGACAAAGAAGGCCCCATAAGGGTGCATTCCAAATGTTAAGGCATTTGGAGTTCGCATGTTCGAGTGATGGGCAAAAGAAGATGGATCGGCGTTGATGGATCAGTGGTATTATACTTAGAGTCCGACCCGAGAATATTTGCCATTTTCTTGGAGTCAGTACATGGTTCGCTTGGAGTCGCAGAATTTGTAGTGCTAGTTGGTGACGAACGGTGCTTGGAGTCATTTGCATGTTTGCTTGGAGAAAATCTTGGTTTTACCCGAGTTTGATTTCGGGCCAAAATCTCCTAGGTTTTCTTTGAGTTAAATGGGTAATTGCCCGAGTTCGACTTCGAGTAAGGACTTCCAGAATATGCTTTAAGTCAAATACGCGACTACCCGAGTTCAACTTCGAGTTAACCCTAAAGTGAGTTTTTCAACGACCATTTTGACGATTTTCGATGACAACCATTAGTGATTCGACGATGGGAGCTCCATGATGAGATTGGAAGCTGGTCAGTTAGGAGTGGTTATAATATACCACGAGACCTTGGTCTTGTAATCGATCCCTGTTTGTGTCATATCTTCTTGGTTCTCCTACCTCTGGATGTACCGTTTGAGTAGCAGTTCCTCATCCATTACTTGACACTGTTCTGCGACATGGGTTTTAGAGCTTCTTCTAGCGTTTTGCACGTTAGTATTTTCATCCAATTTGTTTTCCTCAAATTATTTGTCATCTTCAGAGTCGGAGAGAGCCATCGTTATATCTCCCCATGGGGTTTTCGCCCCCAAGATTAGGTTTGTAGCAGCTTTTGTAGTGGGTGGACTGTTAACATTATCTTTCATCATGATTCTTGGAGCTCCACCCACTACTTCCTTTTGCTTTTGCCTTCTTTTTCTTCCATTCAAGCCAGAATTAGAAGAATGCTCTTGCTTTATAGCAGCCATGACGTCAAGCATCATTTTGGGAGTAGTTAGTGATTGGAGCGCTAAGAGAGCATCTATCTTTTCCATAAGAGCCTTTTGACTGTTTGTCATTTTCTAGTTAATTTCATCAATCATCTTGTTCAATTCTCCCTTAGTCACAACTTCATGCTGTGTGGAGGATCCTGGAACATGATCTCCAGAGTTAGCTCCTAACAGCAAGTTGTTGGGGTTGACTTCAATTTGCTGAGGGTTTGTTTCTTCTCCAGCAATGATAGCTCCAATGGATCTTTTGGAGGTAGTTCTCTTTATTCCTTGTACCATTGATTCTCAACAGCAAATCTTTTAAGCAGAGATTAAGGAAATAACTTCTGAACCTATCAGATCCAAAGTATATAGCTAGATCTAAGCCTGAGTTGGGTTCTCAATGAAAGCACCAGAATGTTAACCCAAAAAATGGATCAACACCCTGGATTGAGTGCGAAAGCACCGGCCCTGTTCTTATAGAGCAATAATATAGAAAATAAATGTAAAAAAAAGTAGAAATAGTAAAAAGACAAGAAGATTTTTATAGTGGTTTGGCTGTTAATGAAGCCTACATCCACTTTATAACTTTCTATTAACTGACTGCTGTTACAAGTTGAATCAGATTACAATATGATTGAATCTTCTAAGTTAGATCAAGTCATAAGTACAACGGTTCACTAGAGAATCACAGTGAACCCCTAGATGACTATTGTGTAGGAGGAGAAAGTGAAGAATAATCTCTGCAAAGTTCCAGTAGCTAGTTTAGAAGTCCTCTTTGTGTTGCAGATGGCTGAGTATTTATAGGGGAATTTCAGTGAGTATTGGGCCAGAAGTCCAAGTGTAGAAGAGTCCAATTGTTATGCCAAGTCATCACTAAAAATATCAAATCAATCCAAGTCATTTCTATGGATCGCTAGCTATCTATAGGGGATGGATTGATAGCTATCCATAAACTTAGCATATTTTTCTACCATAAGCCTTTACTTAGTGCTACGAAAGAGCTTAGAAAGTTTGAGGGTGATCCAACCTATCGTGCTGGATCTCTAGCTATTCATAAGGGATGGATCGCTAGCTATCCATAGGGGATGTATTGCTAGCTATTCATCCACTTTGAATATTTTTGAGTGATCTTAGTTTGGTTGTCTTCCTATCTTCTATTTAAGTGACTTGTCCAAATATCAAGTCATTTGGGGTTCGTTTGATCATCCGCCTTCATGGGTCATCTGGTCCTGAAGAATCGTTCATAACTCACTCAATACTTAACCAAATCACAAGAAACTTCACACATCCAATGTAGATGAGTAGGAGAGCCTCCTCCATGGATCATAGGTCATGGGGCCCAGTCCTCATGGGTCGGACCTGATGGATCAAACTAGCCCAATTCGGAGAAGATTCATCCATAACTCACTCAAAACTTAATGAAACTCGACGAAACTTTGCAGATACCTTCACTAGGATATGTGAGACCTATCTTATAAATTTAAAATTGTGGGGTCCAACCTACTTGGATCTTTAGTGATCCATCTAGTTAGGTTGCTAGAGATCCATCAAACAACCTCCAAATGATCTAATTTTTTCTGCGAGCCTTCTTTTATGTCTTCTAAGTGTTCTCCCAAAATTTCAAGTCAATCCGACTCCGTATGAGTTCTCTAGATCCATTTTAAGTAAGCTGCTTTTGGTTAAACAGCTTGAATCAGATGTGTCTTCACTTCTTGATCTAAATTGTTTGGCATGCTATGAAACTTGACATGTATTCTTAGAAGAGGTAGTAGATCATGATGAAAGAGGCTTTGACAATTCATGATGCTTCCTGTTGGATCGCTAGCGATCCATGGATGTTGGATCGCAACCGATACATCTACTTAGTGGATTTTTGGCTTATTTCTCCTAAGTTCATTGGCTTGTTCTTTTAGATGCCTTGTTCAAGTTTCAAGTTATTCTTGCTTAGTCTGGATGTTCTAACTCCTGTTGAATTCTACTGGGTTAAAACATAGTTAATAGCCACGTTGACGAGTCGTGTGTCAACTAAGTACCGAGTTAGGCTTCACAACTTGGTGCTAAGTTGTCAGCTATAGCAATTTGAACTTCTAACTTCATATACTTGTCTGGGATGGAAAGCTTTAGGCCGCCTTTTCTCTTTGCTTCATATTGTGTTCTACTTTTTGGTTGTCCTTCAATCATCTATAAATCGCCTAATTGTCTCGTAATCATGGATCACCACCAGTTGTATGGGTCAACTCGGTTTCGATCTGTCACTTCACCTATTATTTTCCAACCTCTTCCCTTACCACTTGGTTCTTATAGAAGATGGTTAGCTTCTCTTAGCCTATGAGAAAGATTCTATATTATTCTTCAAGCTTTGGTTGAATTCCGACTATCTGAGTTAAAGTTATGTATTTCTAGCTTGCCAATCGACCATTCAATGGTTTGACTTATCTAGATATGGCCTACTTCAAAGGCAGGCGTTGACGCAAAAAGTGGCACAACACCCAAAGAAAATTGAGATCTGGCAAAAAGTATCTAGAACACCAGAATTTTTTAGTGGTTCGGCAATCTTTGACCTACATTTGCTGTATTTTTTATTGATTATAGATTTGAGAGTCACTAGAACAAGTGATATAAAGACCAAAATAGCAAAGAGTAGCTTCCTTAGTGTCTTTAACGGAGGAGAGACTGAGGGTGGAGAAGACGATGAGCCATAAAGTCTTTCTCTAGTTGATGTTGGATCTGTATTTATTGGTAAATCATCTAGCAGAACCAAAGACCCACTAAATATCAAGTCCAGATCCACTTTAAAGTATGCAGGAGGGGAAGATGGGCTTAAACACCAATAAAAACCACTCGGTACTGAGTGTATTGATTACATAATGGTTTTTATGGGTTGAAATCTCATATCCTTCTTCATATTGGCCTTTTATCTTTGATTTGTTGTGTTTTGGACACTTTTCCTTTAGGATTGAGTTGTTTATGATAGGTTTTGATATTGCTTGCTCTTGTTTGCTTTCTATCAAAAAATCCTTAGAGTTTTTCTTCTATTCCTCTAGAAATGAACTTTATGACAATCATTCATGCTAAAGCTCCACATGTAAGAGTTTTGCAGGGGCTATGTGTAATGTAAAGTGGTCGGTACCAAGTGGTAAGGCTTGATATCGTGTGGTCCTATTTGCATCAATGATTCTGGAATTTCTCGAGTGTGTACTATTGCCAATCTAAGCGTGTTTCTAACTCCATGAATTTTTTTGTCTTCATCCCGACGTTCTTATTCCAGTGAAAATCTGCTTGGTCAAAAAGCCAGATAACACTTGCCTCCTAGAGTACGATTTTGTCGAGAATAAAGCGTGCTCTGGAACAAGACAAGTGATACCTTCTACCTCCAAGTTTGGGTTGGTCGTTCAAGGATTGCTTCAAAGCATTGCCTTCATTGCGTAGATATCCATTTAGTTGCTTTACATAGCTAAAATAACATCCTCCGTGCTAGGGACAAGATCAACGCCCTGGTGATCGTTCAATGCTCTACCTTTTCTCTGCTTTTTCCTCAACTTTTGTCCAAAATTCAACTTGGTACCGAGTGGTTCATCTTGGTACCAAGTGCTTTTGCTTTGCCCTGAGTGCTATGCATTCAACACTTAGAAAATTTCTTCATTCCATTTTCACTTCGTGCTTATTCATGACCGATTGCTTCAATTCTCCAACACGCTGTCGATTCCTTGCCATTGTTTTCCTATCATCTTAGACCAGCTGTCGTCATTCATCTAAGGCCACCATTTCGCTGCTGTCACCTCAACCACCACCGCTCATCTCAAAGAACTCTCCACCAAATTCTTTCGCTTCCTATCATGAATGCGGATTTGAACTATCCATGGTTAGTGGCTCTTTCTCATTACCACGATAGGCAATGATGGTGGTGTCGCCGGTGGCTCTTGACTGGAGATTGGTCGAAGCATGGCTACTCGGACCCGATCCAAGATGATTCGGTTCAACTCTAGGCTTGTATGGTTTGCTCCGTGTTCCCATACTTTGAAGTTATCTAGTTAGCCCTTATTGAGATTTTGCCAATCACCTATCACCGACTGAACACCAATAGGATGGTTCTCTTCTAAAGAATGGTCATATTGAATGTTTTTGATATCTAAATGATTCCTTTGCACATCATATCCAATTACTGCATATTCCAACACACCTGTGAAAGAAAAAATTCTCCATCACTTCAAACAGCGGTTCCATTATCGATTATCCGATGATAACTGGTAATATCCGTTGCACAATCCCGTCATGCGAGGTGACTTGTTTTTCTAGCATGAGCGAGCTATCTACATAGGATGGTCCATTCTTCGTGTATGGGATACATGACACACACTACATAAATCAACACTTTCACTTACCTCGGTTGATGTTTAGAATCTGATTAATCAACACATATTGACATCTGTTAGATTATGAGTGCTACTCACACAGCTTTGATATTTGAAATAAAACATACTTGAAAATTTTAAATGCCAACTTTTCCTATTTAGAGTGACTCGTCAATTGCTTCGTTTCGAGTCTAGTGCCAGTACATCTACTCCTCTTGAAGTAGGGTCCTCTATAGATCAGGCTTCTCCTACCATTCAGCTGGGCTTAGGCGTTCAATCTCCGTCGAGTTACAAGGCATGGTTATTCCAGCGAAGCCAATGAAAAATCAACCATCTTCGCTAAATGAGTATATCGAATTAAGGGTTTTGAATGATCTTCCAGAACAAGTGTCAACAATCCTTACTCCAAAGATGCTTCAGAATATATGTCGCCAATAACGGATTCCAGAGAGTGATGTACTTCTTCCAGCATAGGCCCAGTGAGCATATAATCCACCATTGGGATATAGGGCCTATAACAAATACATGTGGTTAGGTGGCATTGTGCCAATTTAATCCATTTCTATTTATGATTCTCCAAGAACTCGGATTGTCTCTGTCCCAAGTTCCCAACGGGTACGCTCTTCTGAGCTCCCTATACATGCTCTTCATGAATCAATTCCAACAGCCTCTGAGTTTGAACGAGTTAACCTATCTCTTATACTTCAAACAAAGGTATGATTCACCATATTACATGATTATCAAGGCCTATTGTTGATGAAATGTCACCGAGAAGCTCCATAATAAACGTTCTTACTTAAAGAACGAATATTTCTTCGTTCGATGTCCGTTCAACTTTAACCATTCTTGGCTTTCTAGAAGTAAGATTATTTCCTTTTCTCCCTTCTACAACTGAATTTTATCCATCTATACGTTTAAATTCGAATCCAATTCCTTCGTAGATATTCCTACTCATGATACTAATGAGGAGCATGATAATACCTTGGATGCCCTAAAGAGATTCCAATCCGAAATGCTCTATTCTATATCTTTTGACGAATGAAAACCTTCGTCATTGCAATCTTCTTCTTCCCAACCGCTTTGTCTTTCTTGGTGAAATCTCTCTTAGTAGCTCCAAGATGCCAACCAGGTCTTCTTCCCCTACATGTGGTTCTTGTGATAATCCCTAAGCGGAAGAGGAAGGCCCATATGGTGTTTCGAATGTCAATGAATATGCTAATAGAGCAGTAGATGAGCCCACTGCTGCTGAAATTCTGAGAGGAAGGGATGAATGTGATGGAATGCAAAAAATTCCAAAAGGGAGAAAAGACAAGGGGAGAAGAGAAGGGAAAGAAGAAATGATTAAGGAGGAAGGAGAAGAAGAAGTAAGAGCTGGGAAGGCGACGGTGACTACTATGCTAGTCTAGAGGAAGACAAATCATTTGGCGAAACCTTTCCTGAAGGCACACTAAACTTCATGCCTCCACTCGTCCAAAGTGCATCATCATCAGATCCTCTAAAAAGGTCGTAGAAACAAGCACAATGCCAATAGTAGCAGTGATTCCCCCGGTTGAACCTTTTGGAGATGTTTTCGATACTTTGAGTAATTTCGACATTTCTATTGGCAATCTCCTTAAGAAAGGCTCTCCAAACTTCAGCTTCTCACCCCAAGGTATCCTAGTTGAAGGTGATGAGACTCCATCTTTAGTTCCATACAAATATGGTATGTATAGTATATATGGGGGTTATCGGCACTCTACACTTCACTATAACAACGATCACACATTCCAGCATTCACTTGAATTTGAAAATTCCCACCTTATATGGTCTTTCCTTTTGTTTCAAGTACTATGGCTAGAAACAGATATAGAAAGCTTCAGTACATCGTAGATGAGTCAAGAGGACAAACCCATGATCCATATCCATCTTGTTCCAGCTATCGTCGTGGACAAGAGTCAAAGGAAGAGAGGGCTAGAAGAAAGAAAGAGAGAAAAGAATAAAAGACGATAGCCACATCGGGAGAGAGGAGAAGAAAAGGCAGGCTAAAGAAAAGCTACGACTAAGGAAAGCATCACAAGGAGTCATATGATTAACACGACCCCTCTTCTGGTGCTCCTCAACCTTGCTCCGATCCTCGAATTTCTTCACATCAATAGTATCTACCCTCTCACTCCTTAACCAAACCGTTCCCCCTTATTCTAAGGGAATTGCTGCTCTTCCTACTCCAGTTCCTTCTCTCTTGACCCACATGCATGATGCTTTCCCGAACTTCTTCTTGTTTGGTGTCATGTTTGACCATGACATCCAAAACATTCTGAAGGATAGAGCAGATCGAGAAGTACATCGGATTCGATCGCTCATCGACCAGGGCTATGAGTGGAATAAACTCTGCTACGCCCTCTCCAAAGTCAATTGTATTAATCAAATGAACATTTAATCCTTTGAAACCGAGAAGAAAACTTATGACAACCTCATCAAGGGATATAAAGGAGACTTGGAGAAGATGAAGGCAGAAAGAGAGGTAGCTCTGAATTCCAAAGTTAGGACTGACCTCTTAATGGAGGAGATGAAGAAGGCACACACTAATGTTGAAATTTTGTTGAGGAACTTACTCAACTTCCCATGAGAAAGGTACCGCCATGAAAACTCAAATATCAAGAAGGACCTGGCCCTTGGTGCAAGAGATGAAACTATTAAGGCTAGGGACAAGACCACTGAAGATCAGACTACCGAGATTCAATGGCTTTGTGCAGAGAATGATAAGCTTGAAAAAGATTTGCTTCTGTTGATGACCGAGAAGCTAGATTTTGACATTAAGCATGACATCGTCAAGTGGGAGCTTAAAGAGTTCAAGGAGGAAAGGCCCAAGGAGAAAGAAGAGTTGAATAATACTCTCCAGTACTTCTTTGAAATCATCCAATACAAAAATTTGAAGTGGTTGGGAAGCACATATGCTAAAACTCTTGTTGACACTTGGGAAGAAGTGTTGCATTGTTCGGAGGCTACCGATGAAGGCCTCACCGAAGAAGAGCTGATGGATAAGTATATCGAAGCAGAAGATCTTGCTAAACTCAAGGAGGGGAAGGCTATCCTAGCTGAAGAAGATGCTATTGCTACAGTTGTTACTGTCGAAGCTTCGACAAGCCCGAGTATATTAGGTTAGCCTGAATATCTAACTGTGAAATCTCAAAAGCTTTTGACTGATATTCCACAAACTAAGGGGCTTAGCTATGAAGCCACTCGAATTATTCTAGCATCTACAATAACCACCTTTGTTGAGCCCTATATTCCCCTTTTCGTAGACTGACCAGTCCAACATACTTATAAAGAGGGGGAAATCTCCAAGTCTCCAACTCAGTAAATTCTAGGCAAAGGTATATCTCTTTTTTTCCCTGTTTTTAGAAGCTCCGGTTCTTGCCTGCATTTGTTCCTAAGCTTTACCATTCTATTTGTCAACTTCTAGGTCATTTGCACCTTCCTATTCAGTTTTTGTCCTGTGTCAAGTCCTACTTTTAGGGTTTCTCATTCCATATGCCAAAATTCGGGCATTAATATAAGATAAGAGTTGTGGGGCAAATTATCTAATTGCCTCCAATCTGATCGTACCTTCCCAAGCCTAATCCAGGATCAGGAAAGTTTGATTATTCCTACCTTTAATTTCTAGCAACTATCCTCGCCTATCCTCGACCGAGTGAGTCTCGCTAGGCTGCTAGCACAGTCGTTGGAATTGACTCCTTAACCCAGTTTTGTGTCCGTTAACTATTTTACCCATTCTTAGCCTAGCCTATCCTGCCGCATTGCGAGCATGGCCCTTAAAATCCTAATCATGCACCATATTCTATCTCCTTAAGCAGTTCTTTAATCGTACAATTCCAAGCATTTCCTCTCGACATTACCCAACTCTGGGCAACAACAAATTCTTGAAGATTGGATCGAATTATCCGATCGGGCCTAGTGTAATCAATCCTTCTTGACATTGCCTAGCTCTAGGCAATGGCAATTTCCTAAAGGTCAGGGTCGAATCATCTGATCGACCGCTCTATTTATACTCCTCGGTCTTGATCTTAGATCGAGAGAGTTGGTGCCTTGGGGTCAAATTATATGATCGATCCCTAAAATTATACTCTCTAGCCTTTATCCTAGGCTGAAAGAGTTGGAACCATTATCCTTGTACCTAATCATTTGGCATTGAAATATCCGATCAACTTTGAAGATAATACTTCTCAGTCCTGATCCTAGGCTAGAGGAGTATGTATTTGAAGGACAAGGTCAAATTATCAGATCGACCCCTGTAATGACACCCCTTTGTCCTAATCTTGGACTAAGGGAGTTTATACCTATGTCCAGGAGTTTTAGCACATGGGGTCGAATTATTTGGTCGACCTTTGAAGGTAGGGTAGAATTATCTGATCATCCCATGAAGGTGGGGTTGAATTATCTGATTGACTCTAGAAGATTGGATCGAACTATCTGAATGACCCTTGAAGGTGGGGTCAAATTATCCTATTGTCCTAGGATGATAGGGTCGAGCTATTCGATCAACTCTTGAGACAATAATATTTGGCTACGATCCTAGAATAGAGGAGTTTTTGTTTGAAGGATGGGGTCGAATTATACGATCGTTCCCTAAAATTATATTTCCTGACCATGATCCTAGGCCTAGAAAGTTTAATTCCGAACATACTGCTAATCGCTCATTATTGGAGTTTTGTTTACAAGAACATGGTTTCATTGGTTCGAGAAGCGAATTCAAAGTTATAAAAAAAATGTGGCTAGTCCTGCATTATTACATTGCCTCCAGGATCCTTGGGTGGCTTATTTTTGAAAATAAACTAAACAAAATAAAACTAAGTGTAGTTGCGCTGTAGTAGGTCGTTATTCCATGGTCGAGGAATCGAGATTCCATCGACAGTTGCTAGCTTGAAAGTTCCATCTCCAACCTTTCGATAAATTGCATATGATCCTTTCCAGTTTGGACCGAGTGCCTTTGTATAGGGGAGAACTTAATTTAGAATGAGATATCCTCCTCAAAACTATGGTTTCAAACCTTGGTGTTAAGGTGCCGCTCTCTTCTAGTGAGCAGCTACCCTCAATTCCACTTCTTCCCTTTTCTCGTCAACCAAATCAAGAGACTTGAGCAAGAATTCCTTGTTTACCTTTGGATATTAATGCCCTTCACAATTAGAAGGGACTTCCATTTCTATCGGGATCATGGCTTCTGATCCATAAGCCAAAGTGAATGGCGTACATCCAATTGCAGAATTGTGGGTCGTCCTATAAGCTTATAATGCCAGTGGAAGCTCATTGACCAAGTTGCCTTTGGCTCTAGTTAACCATTTCTTCAAGGTGGATTGGATGATTTTATTCACCACCTCCACTTGTCAGTTCACATGTAAGTGTGCTACCATCAAAAATCTCTTCTTAATTATGTATCGGTTGCATAAATCCTAAACTTAGCACTCTTAAACTACATCTCATTGTCCGTTATAATCTGAGGTAGTCAGAACATGCAAATAATGTACTTTTCGTAAAGTTGATTACCTTTTTTCATCATGAACGTAGCTAGAGGTTCCGCTTCAGCCCACCTCATGAAATAATCCATCACAATTGTCGCATACTTTGCTCCTTTCTTCTCCATTGGTGGCACACCGATAATGTTAATTCTCCAAACAGCAAACAACCATAGGCTAACCATTTG
Organism: Allium fistulosum; assembly: GCA_030737815.1. Taxonomy (NCBI): domain Eukaryota; kingdom Viridiplantae; phylum Streptophyta; class Magnoliopsida; order Asparagales; family Amaryllidaceae; genus Allium; species Allium fistulosum. Next base: position 532,577,727 of record CM060901.1, on the reverse strand, counting down.
TGTATGCTTTACTAATGAGGCTTAAGGAATCTTAGTAAATCTCTGTCAACAGGCGCACCATTTGGTGAAGTCAGCTGCATCTTGATTTACCATTGGCCAAAAATATACGTAGCAAAGTACCTTCTTTGCCAAAGTCTGCCCCCCGATGTGGTCACCATAGCTACCATCATGGATTTCCATGAGGACTTTCCTAGCCTCATCCTTCCTTACACACCAAAGCAAGGGGTAGAGAATCCTCTTCCATATAACACTCCTTCTTGATCACGAATCGAGGCACTTTTTGGAGGAGTTTCTTCCGCTCATTCTTATCTCTGGGGAGAACTCAGTTTAGCTAATGAATCAGCCTTTGCGTTCTCCTTCCTAGGGATGTGTGTAGTTGTATAATGCTTGATGTCGTCCAATAGTTCCACTGCTTTCGTCAGGTAAGTAGAAAGTCTCGCGACCTTGGCTTGATATTCCTTCCATACTTGACATACCACCGGTTGGGAATCATTGAATACCTAGAGCGTCCTTATCCCTAGTACTTTTGGTATCCTCAATCTGTCTATCCATGCCTCATACATAGCCTCATTGTTAGTCATGAGAAATTCCATCTTCGGCACATAAAAAACTGATCGTCCTTCCGAGGTTTCAAGCACTACTCCTACACCTAAACTGTATTTATTCAAAGTGCCATCCACAAACAGTTTCCCACGGGAAGGTGCAGCCAAATCATCCTTCTCCTCTTCACTATCTCATATAGTAAACTCGACAATTAAATCTTCCAATGCTTTCCTATTTATTGCTCTCCTCGAATGGTAGATAATATCATATTGACTCAACTCAATGTTCCACTTCAGTAATCTCCCTAAAGTCTCGGGTGGGTATAGTACCTGCTTAAAGAGCCGATCTATCAGTGCTTTGATCGGTGGGCCTTGAAATACAGTCATAGCTTCCTCGATGCAATCAATAAGAAATGTGCAAGTTTCTCTACCTTCGGGCAGTTCTTCTTAGCTCATGTAAATCACTTGTTGATATAGTAGACTGGCCTTTGAGTCCTCGCCTCCTCACGTACCAGCGCTGCATTTAGTGTGTGAGTAAACACTGCCAAATAAATGAATAAATCCTCCCCGTCTAGTGGTTCAGATAAGACCGATGGTGTCCACATGTACCTCAAGAACTTCTCAAAGGCGTTTTGATAATCTTGATTCCATTCAAAATTCTTCTTACCCTTCTTGAGGGCATCGAAGAACCATATGCATTTATCCACTGCTATTGAGATGAACAGACTCAAGGAAGCAATCTTTCCATTCAAGCTCTATAATTCCATCTTAGTATTTGGGGCCTTTACATTCCTCAAGTCATTAATCTGCTCCAGAATGGCCTCAATTCCCTTTGCATTCATGATAAATCCTAGAAGTTTCCTCAATTCAACCCCAAAAGAACATTTCAATGGATTTAACTTCATTTTGTACTTTTGTAGTACCTCTAACCTCTCTTAAAGGTCATCCAAATGATTCCATGACACTCATGACTTCATAAGCATGTCATCCACGTATACTTCCATTATTTATCCAATTTGATTCCTAAACATAGAATTTACCAATCTCTGGCATATTGGCTCATGCGTTCTTCAAACCGAACGACATTACCCAATAGCAGTACAATCCCAAATCCGTTATAAAGCTAGTATTCTCTTGAATCGGTATATACATCGCCATCTGGTTATAGCCTGAATAAGCATCCATAAATGAGAGTAACTTATGTCCTGTAGTTCGATCTACCAATTGTCAATCCTAGGCAAAGGAAAGCTATTCTTGGACCATGCCTTATTCAAATCCGAATAGTTGATACACATCCACCATTTTCCATTTGGTTACATGACCAACATGGGATTTGATACCCATTCGAGGTATAAAGCATCGTGGGTAAAGCAATTAGCTATCATTTTGCCACTTCTTCCTTTAACGTAGCAGATCACTCCGGACCAAGACTATGCCTTTTCTACTTCATGTGCATAAACATTGGATCTATATTCTGTAACGACCACGACTTTCTCTCCACAGAAAGTCGCATCGTTAATAAGAAAGAAAGGGGTAGAAAATAGAAAAGAAGAGAAGAAAGAAAGAAACAACAACAACGATCTCACAGCGGAACGAATAAATTATATTAATAACATAAACTATTACATAGTATACAACAATTTACAGAGTTACACAGCATATACATCACTTACTAGACAGTTATAAACATCTGTCTAGACATTACAACTCAAATACAAGACAAGACACTATCACAGATATCAACACAGCGGAATACTATATCTACGAACGCCGAAGCCTCCTGCTCCATTGCTCCTCCAGAATATTCGTCAAAGCTAAACCTGAATCCCTTGGCTACTCGTAAAAATTTGAGTACCCAAGAGTTTATAAAACAGAAATAAACACTTGGGTCAGACATGGGTCTGGTGTGAGTAACAGGTTAAACTTGCTTAACTTCAAAACCTTTAGAAAGAAAAGGTATCACGTAAGACTCCCCACAAATAAACATGGGTAAGTTTTTACCTTACGCTAACCAAAACATTTGATAGGAAATCTAATTTTATCATAATAGGGTCTAGGGTTTTCAAGTAAAATATAGAAATAGCTGAAATGCTTACATCTCACATTCCAACATAGTTGGGCACAACTAATACGTACGACACTTATTGGAGTTTGAATTCCATACAATGGCAGGGCTACTGGGGTACCGCCCGTCACAGTACGTGGCCTAGATCACCGTACCGAGGAGTACGCCCGCTCCCCTGCAACACAAAGCCGGAACCATCCCTTACTGGATAATCCCGAACAAGATAATCCCGTAGTTGGCGTGACAAACCACACACTAAGCCGAATAAAAGAAAAGGGACCTCTAGACAGGGATCTATCTTGCTCTCAGTGGGTGCTACCCACGAAGCCTTGCTGCACCTCCCCTGTTTTAGCCATTCCCGGTTGATGAGGCTTGAGGTTACGATTACCTTTAATCAGAACATATCACTTAGAATGCTCATCGTCCGCCTGACGATGTGCTGAAAGCATTCAATCCATACAAGTTCGTTCCGGGTTCGAACGAAACCGAAGGCATTATCTCGTTACACTCGTTTTGGAATCACCCTCAGAGTTAACGACAATAACCCTTGCACTCTGAATCTTCATCTTCACTTGAGATTCACGACCTATCGTTAATTTGGATCGATGTGGTATTCGGGTCTCCAGACCTGGAAATCCGGTATACGGAAACCCGATCCCGGTCTCATCGAAATCCAAAACGTATCTTTTAAGGGCCAAGTTGTTTTAAGGTTAAAACAATTCAATTCTTATCTATATACACACAGATAGATAACTCAATAGATAATCTATATTATCATCCAAACAGATAATTCATATTATCATTACAATTCAACCAAACATCCATATCACATATCATATATCTCATCAGAGATATCAAACAATGCAAAGCATTCAATAATATTCATCCATCCTAAGTAATGATTTATGTCATCTCTAATTAATTTAAAATGAATTAAACTAATTACTTCGTTCTATAAATCCTGCTTACTTAATTATTAATTAAACCAATTAATAATCATTACTCTAAGTATCCATCTAAATTAATCATTCCTGATTAATTACCCTTTAATTACTTTAAGTAATTAATACTTAATTAATTTCACAAATTAATTATCTTAAACCATTCAGTAATTAATCTTTAATTACTTCATTAATTAATTAACTATATTTAATTACATTAATCCTTAATTAATTACAATTAATTAATTACTTTAATCACTTATTATTTATTAATTAATCTTAATTAATCAATTCTTAATTTCATCATTAATTATATTAATTAATGATCCTTAATTATTCTTAATTAATTGTCTTATTTAAATTAATAATTAATTAGTCACATTTATTAATCACCTTTGATTAATCTCATTTAATAATTAACTACCCTTAATTACTCTTCCATAAATTAATTACTTCTTAATTAATTATCTTTTAATTAATCCCTTGATTAATTATTCAAAGTAATTAAACTCAAATTACTTTCATTAAACCATCTTTAGTTAATTACATCCACTAATTAACTTTAATTACTTTCCTAAGTAATTACACTTCACTAATTACATTTAAGTAATTATATTTATCATATCTCTAAATGATTATCTTAAATTAATTTAATTAATTAATTTAACTTAATCAAATTTATTTAATTAATTACCTTAAGTAATTAATTACCTTAATTACTTCCATTAAGTAATTATACTTAACCCATTTCATAAAAGATTTTCATTGTTAATTAATCTAATTGATTATCAAAATTAATCCCATTTATTACTTATTTAATAATCCCTAATTAATGATCCCTCATTAATTATTAATAATTCTTTAATTACTTCAAGTAATTAATCCTTAATCATCTATTATTAATTACTAATTTATTAATTTCCAATTACTTAATTAATTGCTTAATTAATCCTTAAATCACTTGATTAATTAATTCATAATCATTTGTTAATAATCTATACTTATTTAAATAAATGATCCTTAATTCTTAATTAATCAACTTATAATCCAAATTATTTAATTAATTAACACTAAACCATTAATTAATTAAATTATTAAATTATTCTTTAATCATCTCAATAATTTAATGAATCCTAAATCATTAAATCTCTAAATTAAAGTATTAACATTTTAATTATTATTTACAAATGGTTTTGAAATCCTTTACTTTAAATCTTCCTTTTCTCTTATTTCAAATTAAAGGTTTAAAATACATTTCAAATTCAACTTTAACCAAATTTAAATCAAATTTTACAAACTCTTTTTAAACCCAAATGTTAAAGAACACTTAACATTTAATTTATTTAAATTCAAAACCTTTTTAAAATATACTTTAAAACATTTAAATTTGTTTAAACATTATAATTTATAAAATTATTTTATCCCAACTAGGATACAAATTAAATTGAATCCATACTTTAAAATTTTTGATTTAAACTTTGCTTTAAATCCTGCTTAACATTTTAAACTTCAATTTAAAATTTAAACCCTGTCAGCTTTTAAACTGAAACCAAAAGCCTACCCGAGCCCATCTCAAAATTACCCGAGATAAAATCCTCATGCTTCGAGTTGCTCACACTATAAACTCGAGAAATACTCGAGTGTCATTCCTCTGCTATACCCAAACTAAAACACTGATACGCCTGACACTTATTCACGTGCACACGCGAGTTGATCGCCTCCGACCATCACTCCCAACTTCGGCATATCGACTTCGACCACCCCTCACGATCGCGACCTCCAGAACCACGAACTACCACCTCAATCGAATTCGAGAAATCTCGATCACAACCTGGAAACAGACCAATCCTGGAAAACTCTCGAATCCAACTTTCTGACCACCGGAGCGCCTGACCTTCTAGCCACACCTTCGTCAACGTCCTCGTTTCCAATCTCCAGAGTCTGGTGGAACTCGGTCCACCAGAGACGCCGTGGTGGATAATTTCTTGATCATCACCAAAACTAGGTCTACAGACTTTAGATGATCACCGCTGCCTCCCTAATGGTTAGAACATCTATCTGACATTTTTCCCTTAGCCTCTGATCACTGGACTACCACCAGATAGAACCCCAGCCTTCCCAAGCAAGTAGATCACCAGAAAACACCCAAAACACATTATCTGATCAACCCCAAAATGCACATTCAAACCCAATCTAGAAACTATGGTTTTACTTCTAAAAATTATGATTTTGAATAATATTTCAGTTTATAGTCCTGGATTTCTAAATTAAGATATTTGAATTTCCACTTATTTTAAATTTGTTCTGTTCTTTTTAATTTCCAGAGCTATTACAAATTTATTTTAACTTAAGTAAGTTTTAAAGCTTAATCTATAATTCAAACAAACAAGTTTTGTTTGAAAACTAGATCATAACAGTAAGTGGATCAAGACGTATTTCATTTTGAGTAATTCATGTAGCTTGGAAACTAAAATTAGGAAACAGAGATATAAAGCATGCCCACTATAAATATACTCAAGTATACATAGACATTTCATCAAAATACATACATACTAACATGCTTTATTCCAGAAAATTCACATGCAAACAAATATCCCTACTTAAGTTTGCCAAGAAAGTTACTCACTTGATAAATAACAGGGGATAGGCTTTTATATGTAAACAGACAGGCTCATACACATATTCATACCAATTCAAATAAATTCAAATTAGAACTTCAATTCCAGCCAATATCATCACATGCCAACATATATCATATTCTTAAGTTTTTAGAAAATGTAAGTTACTCACCAGAAAATAATGAACAGGCTTCCAGATTTATTTGAAAGACTTTTGACACTTTTAAAGCTTTGATTTTAAAACTTGAATTGCCTCTTTGCTTTGATTTAAACTGCATGCTAACTTGTTTGTTGAGATGTTGCTTAGCTTCCAGATTTACTTGCTCTTGATTTTGAAAAGAATTTACAGGCTCTATTCCAGACTTTGAAAAATTGCAGGCTTTAATTCCAGTTTTAAAAATGTAGATTGGAGTTGATCCCAGACTTGCTTCTAGAGTTTGAAGAATTGATTTGCAGATTTTGTTTTCAGATTTGAAGAGAAAAACAGGCTTTGTCTTTGATTTTTGAAGAATTGCAGATTTAAAGAATGAGTTACAGGTTATCATTTGATTTTGGAAAATGCATTACAGATCTTTGCTTTTGATAAATTTTGGTTTGAGGAAGGTTGATTTACAGATTTGTTTTGAGGAAGATGATCATCAGATTTGTTTAAATTTTCAGCTGAAAGCTTCTTAGTTTAGATAAGAAAATATAAAAAGAAATATAGATGAGAACATAAGTTTATATAGATTAAAATGATTTATCAAATAAAAGAAAAACAAAAATACCAAACTTTGACATTTGGCATTACCATTGTATTATTAGTTTACACTTGTCATTACATAGCCTTAGAAATTAACACATGTCCTTTTAATTAGTTAGTATTTATTTTAAATGTAAATAAAATGCCTTTTCTTTATTTTATTAATTACTTACCTATATATATAAATTATTTTAAAGAAGATAAAACCAATTATATATAAATAAAAGCTTATCCATATATTTTAAAATCCAAAACTATTTGAATATTACCTCTTGAATTCTAAATTCAAATTAAATTTAAAAATCCAATTTAAAGTAAATTTAAAACAACACATTCAATTTGAAATAACAATCTTATTTTATTAAAGTCTATTTATAAAACAATACACTATTAATATTGTTTGAAAATAACTCATTTATCAATTTTAAAATAATTTATAAAAGAGATTATAAATTACTATTTATTAAGCAATATTTAAAAAGGAATAAAATAATCCTGATTATTAATCTCATTACAAAACCATATAGTTATTTTGTTTAAATAGCTTTGAAAAGCTTATATTAAAGAAATCATAAATTCCCAACTATAAGAATATACATTAGAAATTTAAAACAAGATTTCATTTATTAACTTTCAAATCAAAGGCAATCTATTTACAATATATACTCATATATAGATTATAGATAGAAATCATTTTATTAGTTTTAAAAGATAAATTTCACTAATTAAATATTTATTTAATTAGATTATTAAACCAATTCAAATTTTATTATCAAAAATTATCAATCAATTTAATTATTTAAACAGATTATTAAATTGATATTGCCCTAAATTTCCGGGATATTACATATTCAATGCCTGACATGCAATATCCAATGATACCCAACACATATCCGAATGTGTCCAAGCAAATACATCTAGATTCCCTAAAATAAAATTAACTAATTCCTTTGATAGTGTAGTGCTGAGATGAGATCCAATCTTTAAAACCTAGGTAGGATCATCTATGTCGATCAAAACATTTATCGTTAACTCAGCTGGTGCTGCTCGCACTTCCTCTGGCTTCTTCCTAAGATCTATAGACTTATCGAACCTGTTACGGTTCCTGAGCTTAGGCTTGGGCTTTAATTGCTATGCTTGCAAGTTCCAAATGTAGAGAGTCCTCTCTACATTCTTGCCTTTCTCTTATCACTTTGCTTTCCTCAATTCTACGACTTAATATTCCCTTTCAGAGCTCTGGTTCTTCTTACTAATCCGACCCCGTTTTACATAGGGGTCTTCATCATTAGACACCAAGGTGCTAGTGCTAATCTAAAATCAACAAGGGTTGGTAGAGCCAAAAAGGCGTTATATGCTAAGTATTCATCCACGATCATGATGCCTTGGATTTGAACTATCTTGCGGTCTCCTTCACCCAATTTCATAGGAAGTTCAATCGGTCCAATCGGCTATTTCATTTTACAACTAAACCCTTGAACCTTGTTTTTGCAAGCCGTGACTTCTTTCATACTGATTTTCATCTGGTCGTACATCCTCCTAAATCACATATTCACAAAACTTCCAGTATCTGCCAAGACTTGATGTACTGTTGCCAATCTGATCCCGGCCGTACCACCATGGGGTCGAAAGTTGGCTCATCGACTCCATCAGCATCTCTATTCCTAAACATAATGTCATTTCTAATCATCCTTTGTTGCTTTGTCAGAATGTCGTCTTTTATGGCAAAGCAACTCTCCTGTGGTATGTTCTTTAGTGAGCTCGCTTACCGTTCCATCTCCCTCCAGCTTTTCTCCACCGAATGAGGTCCTCCGGTTATGGTATTGATCACCAATCTCCATCATTCTGCCTGGGAATTTTCTCCCTAGGTCTAGGTTGATATCCTTAGGCAGGCTGCCCCTATGGTCTTGCATTTTGACTGCTATCCTATGGTTCTCAAACGTATGCTGAAGCTTCTACTTCCTTTTCAACTCTTTGATGATATCTGTGATGGCTCACTATGTATAAATTTAAAATCATTTATAAACGACATCCAAATACATTTGCAACCAATTTCAGATATTAAATAATGGACCATGGGTAGATAAAAATTAAATATTCTAAAATAGTAAATAGAAAAGGATAACCTCATAGTGGAATCAAACATCAATATAACTAAATATTAACTCAATTATATATTTATTATACATTATTACATCAATTAATATTTCAATACAACAATCATCATCAATTCATAGAAAATATAACCATGGTATGGAAGAATATACGAAATCAGCTATCTCTGATATAACCCAGCAATCCTTTCATTCTGTTCCTTCTTCTGCTCATATCTGCAACTTCACACCTAAACGGATATATAAGATAAAAAGGAATTTTTTTTCAATTATGCTTTGGACTGGGCCAATTTCTTTACACCATATCCCAACATAAGGGATCTGGTAGCTTCTGGATAGAAAAAGGTTGCCTACATGCCCCCTTTGAGGGATCAAGCATATGTAGTTCTGTTTACTCCTCTTCTCCTACATCAAAATACTTGTTAGTTCATAACAACCATTGCATTCATTCAACCATTACAACTAATGCAACAAATACAATTCAATTCAATCAATGCAACAACTACAATCTGTGCAATCAATGGAATCTGATACAGTCAATGCAATAACTACAGTCAATGCAATCTAATACAATCAATGTGACAATTGCAACCAATACAATCAATAAAAGCACAAAATAGTATCTCTACTTATCCATCATAATAGATTATCATATGGGGCAAAAATAACAATAGTACACTTAACCATTAATCGTCAACAATATTCAATGACAACACCAATCCATCAAATAAGAAAATAATACGAATATATTTACATACATATTAATCATCAATTTTAATATTGCATCATCATTGTTAGTATATATTACCAAATGTAATTAGTCACCCCTTAATAGTCATAAAACATCAATCATCAAATGCGTACTAATCCAAATAACATTAGTAACACAAGCACCAACACAATAAAATCATGTTTAAAACACATCCAAATACGATCTCATTGTATTAAAATTACATATATGAATAAAATCGACCATTAATCACATATTACACTTATTCAAAACATCGTATTTAAAATCATTATTCCTTCTAAGTATAAAACCATTTTTATTTTATTATAAACTCACCTGTTATTTACTTTAAAAACAATATTAATTCTCTCGAAATATACTTCAAAACACTTTGATGCAATCTCATTACTTCAAATCATTCCAAACATTATAATTTATATCAAAAAATAGTAATTTCATCAAATTACCTTTCAAATCAATAGTATTATTATTTTGCTTCAAAGTACTAATATTCATATTAAATCTCTTTAATATACTCCAAATTTAATTTATTTTTAATTATTTCAAAACAGTGTATGTGACACCCCATAAAATTTAATAAGAAACTAAGTAATTAAAATAAGGTTAAAAATAGAAATTTTTTAAATGTCGGAATTTGACCATGGGAGTTGCACCGTTGCATCCGAATCGATTTTCTGATAACTTTCCACATATAATATGTTGAAATCGAAGTTAAAATGAAAAAGTAATGGGAATTTGAAGTTTTGAATTTGAATTAAAAAATATGGAGTTTGAATTTAAAATTTGAATCTAAAAAGTTAACATTAAGGGAGGCTTAACATTTAAGCAAGGATTAAAGTTAACGTGTAATGTTGAATTAATTAAGCTAATTAATAAATTAAAACGGGAACTAACCAATGAAGGAAATCAACACGGTCAAAAAAGGGACTGGTTGACCCCACCACGACCGATCGACTGCTAGCGGTCGACTTATGGGTCGAGGTGATTGACTGGTGGGTCGAGCCTATCGACTGGTGGGAAGTAAACAGGAGAACGGCGGCTAGGGTTTTGTTATTTTTGAACGGTCCAGGTTTGTTTTATTTTGATCCAACGATTCTGGTTCCTTCTTACCTCTATAAATAAACCCACAGACCCCCACTTTTCCTTCATAAAATTTTGGAAATGCTCTCGAAGCTCTGTAAATTTTTCTCTTAGGTTCTCAGAAACTGTAAACTTTTCTAGTAAGTAATTCTAGCTTCTAATCTCTAATTTAAATAAATCACTCTTCCCTCTATCTCCTAATTTCTAAAACCTAATCTATATATACAATATATTTGTTGTATATTCAAAAAGGGGTAGATCTAACAAAGGATTAGAAGATTATATATTTGATCTCTTCTTCTTCTTTAGATTATAGAATCAGTTATGATTTTTAGGTGGTAGGTTTAGATGTTAATTCTTTTGATTCCTGATTTTATTCCTCTCTAGTTTCTGATTCTAAATCCAATTTCTATATAGAATTCACTTTATTGTATTTTCCAAATGAGGGAAATCTAAAAAGGAATTAGGTGTGGTGGAATCAAATCTAGTTAGGAAGCAACTAATTCTCTACGAATGGAAATATCAAGTTTTTCATTTTATAATTGAATAGTATTTATATAGATTTGATGTATGCCTTGGGAAATTTTGGAAATGAAAACATAACACCTAAAGCCCCAGAATATTCTCAAGTAAATATCAACCTTTGTATACGTTGGAATTATAACTATTTTTTATATTGATATATTATAATATAATTAACCGTTAGAATTAGATAATCTATGGTCAACTTAACATATTTTTTCTCTTTTGAATTGAAGTGTTAAATGGTTCAAAAAGAAAATAAATTAGAAATGGTGTGTAAATTATGAATTGAATTGTTTGTAGTTTGCACCGCCTATTTCTACCACTTAAATAAATAAGGAATTCCTTTCTAACTTCAAAATGTTGTATACGAAGGTTGAATTGAATATAGGCGATCTAATTTGTGATGTTCTGTTCTTTAAAACAGAAAAGAATTCTAGTGTATTAATATGGAACAAGTGTAGATATTTCATGTTTGTATAAATCTATTTTATTTGGCTATCGTAGTAGCAGTTCTTGTTGGAATTGTAGATTTGAATGAGATTAATATTTCAAAATACCTTATAAGCGAATTATTATCGAATTATTATAACGAAATGATTAGACTTTAAATTCCATACATATAAATATATGTATATAATATTAACATATTGATTATTAAAGTTAATACTAATGTAATAATTATAGCATATTGAATGTATTGATTAGAATAATAGGGTAGTAAATAGCTTTAATTTGTAGGAAGTAAGTTAGTGTAAATTAGGGAGTTAATCCCTAATTAGAAGCGTAATAAGGGGATACTTTATATGGCCTCAATTATTATTTGTGTAGGATACGGTATGTATATAGCGGATATACATATAAGTTATGTCTAAGTTATAGGGATGCGAGGTTAGTCCAAAGCTACATTGAAGTCTGCTTTGTCAAATCTAGCTACCAGTAGTGTGGCTTTGTGGACTAATGTGGGACATCGCCTATAATAAATAACCACAGTGGATGCGAGGTTAGTCCTAATTGTGTAGGGTAAACTTGCCCAATTGATCTGGCCACAAGTACGAATGATCGGACTAATGTCAAACGTCACGAGTGGGTTATGGGTCATAAATTGCATTTTGGATACGGTAGGTGAAATCCTTCGGTGGGGTCCACTTCGAGTATTAAGTGGTTATGGTAGGGCCCATCTCTTTTAGGAGAAGTATTAAGTGACCTGATGGGATTTCTTATGATATCAGTTAGCAAGAACCATGTAGGGACCCACCTTGAGTTAGGTCTTAAATGACATGGACCTGCCCATATATAGGTCTTAAATGGTTAAAGTCTACCTAAGTCCTATGAAAGAGGTATTAAATGGTTTGTAGGTTCTCTCTCTTGCATCGTTAATGATAGTTGCATCAGCATTTGAACATGGTTAGGTATTAAAGGACGGGGACCTGCTTATTTTATAGGTATTAAATGGTTAACGTCTACCTAATCACTAATGGAGGGTATTTATTGGTTTGGTTCTTTCTTTTACATCATTGGTGTTAGTTGCGTTAGAATTTTGGAATTGGACTAGAAAGGCTTTTGGGCTTACAGTTAAGTTATTTGTATTTGTTGCACGACCATTTAGGGTGACTGTTACATTTGGTATAGTTTTAAACACGTAAGACATATTTCTTATTTAAATAACATTACCCAAGTACAATTATGGAAAAGCTTGAGATTTTCATTTTACCAGACATTTGTTGTTCTGACGCACTCTCATTACAACACAAGTTAGAGAGAGTAATTTTGTTTTAAGGGACGAAGATGGGGATAAGACTTATGGCAATTATCTATCTGTTTATGCTTTTTAAGTATTTTATTGTACCCACTATAGACAGTTATGTTATTGTACTTTGGAGGCTTTATGTAAACATGTTGTAACGTTTAACATGTCATATTTCTGAAATGGTTTTCTTTATGAAATGGGTACTTGTTTCAGATATTATATTTTATCCATTCCGCTGTGAGATCTTTAAAGTATAAATATATTGCTCTGTGTACTATACAATATTTTAATTTTATTAATTTAACAACTTGTTTTGAGATGGGCCTACGGTTCGACGTGCTTTTATTAGGTCGAAATTAAGTTTATTTAGAGGGGGGTTTACATTTGGTATCAGAGCTTAGGTTACCTAATCAACGGGGATAGGTATATGTAAGAGTGGTGTACTTGTTATTTTTGAAACTATTTTTCAAAAATCTACTATATATACATAAATATATACTTAATTTGAATTTACTCTATAGTTTTCGACCATAGAAGTAGTTGCGGCCATATCTGAAAGGATGGACGAGGTGACTATGGTTTGGAAAAATGAATAGGGTGGGGAATGGGCGATAAAGCTCGTATTGTAAGGAATGTAAATGGAATATATTGTAACTCTAACTTTAATAGGGCAATAAATGTACAATAAATAGGGAGTTACAATAAATTAATTAGGATATGAATAAACTAATTAAAGAGACTATTAAGGTAATTTTAGGATTATAAAATTGGGAAGGGTGTAACTCTAAAAATGTAATAGACAGTAAATGTGTAATAAGTGAGGAGTTACAAGGAATTAAATATATTAATAAGGCCATAGAATAAGTAAATAAATGTCTTTAGGAAATGTCCATTAAGATAATAACCATTTAATATGGACCAAGTGACATTTATGAGAATAATAAATAAAATGTTAGATATTGATCAAATATTATAAGGCATGATAGTTCTAAACATCCGGAAGTAAGGGACGGAAGAAGAAAATGCAATAGAGAAGTCAATTATTAAGAAGTTATTATTTTGAAAAAGGTTTTCTAAAAATTTAACTCCAAGTGAAGGATTTGATAAAGAATTTATTTTGGAAAGTTCCTTGAAATTTTTTCAAAGGATTTATTGAGGAGCTATTGTTTTGAAAAAAAATAGAAGTTTTGAAATTCTTGAATTAGAAATTTTGTTAAGGCAAAGGTTTGTGAATAAAAGGAAGTTGTTGAGTCAAAAGTTTTGATTAAAAGGTTTTTGGTAAAAAGGGTTTTTCATTTTTAAAACTCTTAGTTTAAATTTTGCTTGGTTAAAATTTTTTTGGTTTAAATATTTTCGATAAATGGATTTTCGATTTTGAAATAAATATAAAATAGTGTGTAGGTTAGACTTAATGATTTTTCCTATTTCATAAATTTGAAAGTTCTTTAAAATTCTTCTTTTAAAAATAGAAATGAAATTGACTAAAAATGATGAAGAAGCTATTTAGGTAGGAAAAATATAAAAAAGGCAAAAGTGGGAGATTTGGATGGGAATAGCGTTAGGAACTTATAAAATATGATTAGTAATCTAGTTAGAGATAATATAGGAGAAATAATTAGAATGGGGTAGGAAAATGTTGAGATAGGAGTTTACATTGTATACTCCACTTTTCATTGTTTAAAATTATAGAAGTTGTATTTGAATATTTTGAACTAAAAACTAACTTGCAAAGGAATGAATCTTTGATGTAGAAATTTTTGAAAGCGAGAATTAAGTAATCCTTTTTGAATTTTAATTTAATAATAAGTTTTGTTCAATAATTGAGTTTTTGAATGTTCGGGATTAAAGACCCTACTTTTAAAAGAAGGTTTTTAAGGAAAAAGTTATTGGGAAAGGAAATTATTTTACTAAGTAATTTTAGAACCTTTGAATTTGGGGTTAAGAACAAAGCTATAAATGGTTTGAACATTGTGAAAAGTTGGATTAAAATATTTTTAGAAAGTTTTATCCAAATATTTAATAAAATCTAATATATATATAATAATAAAATAAAACATAGTGTTTAAATGTGTTTAAGAATTCAATTCCCCAAACTGTTTTTGAAAGTTAAAAATTCTTTTGAAACGTATGCTTAAAAAGTTTTCTTTCGAGATGTGGAATTCTTTTGCAAGTTTGAATTTCGAATGTCACATACTAGCTTAATGTGGATTTCTAAGTTTATATTTTATGGAGTAGATAGGGATCGCTATCTAGGAAAGAACGATTAACGGTTTTAGGATGTGAATAAAATAAGAATAGTATGTACAACCTGATCTCGAAATTGGAAATCAGTCTCAAGCATTTATTTGTAGAATGTTGGTAAGGTTGTAAAGATATTCCAGATCTATAATCAGATTGTAAGTTATGTTGCCCTTGGAATGTGAAATTCTATATTTTGATTTATTGGTAGCAGGCTCCATGTAATTTCCATAAATTACCTAATTCCTTAAATATATAAAAGAGCAGCATTTGAATTTACAAGGGGTATGCCAAAGGGAAAGAGATGTGTAAATACAAGGGGTATGCCAAAAGGGAAAGAGATGCATAAAATATGGATATTCTTGTCCATGTTAACACCGTCTGCTTCTATAAAAGAAAACGAATTAATCCCTTATAATTTCAAACAAAGCAAAAATATCACTTGTGGTTAATTTACGGAAGATTATACCGGTAATTCTTTTCAAAAGGATAGCTTTAATAAAATAAAATGTGGAGAGGAATGTTATAGTATAGAAATGAATAATTAGAAACAAGAAACATATAAATAGTGTAAGTTATAACGGTATTCGTATTAATTATAAACAACATAGTAAGTATAGGACTAGGATTGATGGACATTAATTACAAATTTAGTAGGCAATAAATTTGTAATTAATAAAGGATAAAAAGGAATTAAATGAGGGGCTGATTAAGAAATCTAATATGGTATTTATGAATGGATTGAATAGTCATAATAAGTATTTTGAAATTGGTAAATGGATTTAAAGAGATTAAACAAGGACCGATTAGAGATTGTCAATTTTGACATTAAGGATCAGTTATTATGGGTAATGGATATTTATTGGAACTAAGAAGGAAGAAGGTGGCTAATGGTGGAGTGACATTCTCGGAATGTACATCTTAAATTAGTAAGAAGCATTAGGACCCCAACATGATTAGCATTAGCTATTTATTAAGGGTAGCTTCCAGCAAAAGTTTCCTTTTACAGTTTTTGGGTTGAAATCGCTAGTTGTCTCCTTTAAGGAAAAATATTTAATAATGTATAAGGCATGTTCCTGTTTTATCACTGCATTGATTTTAGGGATGAAATTAGACCATGAAACAAATATATAATAAGGAACATCGTAAATAAAGAAATTTCATAAGGACACTTAACTAGCAACAAACCGTAGATAAGATTGGAAGTTAGTAACGAAATTAGATTAGAATGCTTCGAACCCAAAACTTGTGGAGTGTCACCATTTTTCTCGAATGTGAAGTTGTATATAGATATGAAGAGAAATTTCTAATTGGTCAAGGATGAAGAAAGAGCCACTGAATTTGTGCTAGAATTTTGACGTGCCAAAAGCATTAAAGCTATGCAAGGCATGTTCGAAGGATTTTCATTACTGTTGGAGGTTATGACTTGGAATTAA
Source organism: Allium fistulosum (assembly GCA_030737815.1). Lineage (NCBI taxonomy): Eukaryota > Viridiplantae > Streptophyta > Magnoliopsida > Asparagales > Amaryllidaceae > Allium > Allium fistulosum. Next base: position 532,560,931 of record CM060901.1, on the reverse strand, counting down.
GAGCATATATCGATGGACTTTATAGATGGGTTTCCTAGATGCAACGAAGCTACATAGGTTATAGTAGATTGGCTCATTTTACTTCCATTGGAAGTAATAGGATTGTAGCATCCCTAGCATAGATTGTGTTAAGAGGGTGGTGCAACTGCATGGAGTTCCAATTAGCATAATTAGTTATGGAGACCCTTTGTTCATTAGGGAATTATAAAGGAGTCTTGCACTCTGTTTTGGGAATAACTTGGATCTTAGCACTGCTTACCACCTACAGACCAACGGTTAGATATAAAGGTGGACAAGAATTTTGAGGATTTGTGGAAAGTTTGCATCATGGATTTTGAAAGGCCTTAGAGAAGGTACAAGTGTTGAGGTGGTAGTTGAGGGCTGCAACGGACCGTCAAGAGTCCTAGGTTGATAGGCGAAGATAGGAATTTGAATTTTTAGTTAGGGACATGGTATTCGTTAAGGTTTCCCCTCCTAAAAAGGTTATGAGGTTTGGTACTTTTGGGAAGTTGGTGCTTAGGTTTGTTGGGATCTTCCCGATTTTAGAAAGGGTGGGGGAAACTTGCTTAGTGAGTGAAGCTTTTGGACTATTTAGCGGGAGTCCATGACGTCTATCATGTTCCATATTTGAGTAAATGTCTGTAAGGCAGTGCATATGTAGTAGAGCCTGATCGGTTAATAGATGTTAAAAAAGAGCCTATCGCCCCCTCGTGCTCCTGCTTGCATATTGGAGCACGATATTGAGAGGCTTCATGATGAAGAAAATTAGGTTGATTTGAGTAGATGGGGAGATAACCCAGGGGAAAGTATATAAGAAACTGATGAAAAGACGAATGTTTCTCATCCCGAGCCTTCCTTTAGTAAATTATTCTCTCCAAAAAATAGTTTTTTAGTTGCATCATGGATGCAAGACTGGATGGTAGGAGATGGTTGCCACACTTTTTACTATTATTTTTGCACCGGTATAGAATTTTATGTATATTTAGGATGCTTGCATATATGCCTATATGTCACGGCCTTGCAATCATGCTAGGACTGTGCTTACCTATAGTATGTTTGCATACATAATAACATTGCATTTTTCGCTGAGTAGATGGTTATCTATATTATTGTAAATAAATTTGTTGTATAACATGGTTGTCTAGTGCACGTTACACTATCTTCCCTTGTTGATTTCTGGGGGCGAAATCCCTTTTAAGGGGGAGAATGTAACACCCCGTAAAATTTAATAAGAAAATAAGTAATTAAAATAAGATTAAAAATAAAAATTTTGTAAATTTCGAAATTTGACCACGGGAGTTTCACCATTGCATCCGTGGTGATTTTCCGATCAAATTCCATATATAATATGTTAAAATCAGAGTTAAAATGAAAAAGTTACGGGCGTTTGAAATTTTGAATTTAAAATTTAAATATTTGAATTTAAAAAAATGGAGTTTGAATTTGAAAATTTGAATTTGAAAATTTAATGTTAAGGGAGGCTTAACGTTAACTTTTCAAATTCAATCGTCTAAGTAAGGATTAAAGTTAACATGTAACGTTAAATTAATTAAGCTAATTAATAAATTAAAATGCGAAATAAACCAACAAAGAGAATCAACACGATCAAAAAGGAGACCGGTCGACCCCAGAACCACGACCAGTCGATCGCTAGCGTTCGACCGATGCATTGAGGCGGTCGACCAGTGAGGAGCAAATAGGGGAACGACGGCTAGAGTTTTGTTTTTTTTAAAGGGCCGGGTTTGTTTGATTTCGATCCAACGGTTCTGGTTTTTTCTTACCTCTATAAATAGACCTCTAGACCTCCGCTTTTCCTTCATAAAATTTTAAGAACGCTAGCGAACTTCTATCAAAATCTTTCCCCTTTGGGTTTAAGAAATGTTAAACTTTTCTAGTAAGTAATTATAGTTTCTAATCTTTAATTTAAATTAACCATTCTTCTTTCTATCTCCTAATTTCTAAAACCTAATCTATATATACAATCTATTTGTTATAAATTCAAAATGGGGAAAATCTAATGGAAGATTAGGAGTGTTATAAAAGACGTTCTCTTCTTCTTTTGGAGATTCCAGAACCAGTTAGAATTTTCAGGTAAAAGGTTTAGATGTTAATTCTTTGATTCTTGATTTTATTTCTCTCTAGTTTTCGATTCTAAATCTAATTTCTATATACAGTTCACTTTATTGTATTTTCCAATGTGATCTGAAAGGGAATTAGGCATGATAGAATCAAATCGAGTTAGAAGGCAAACAGTTCTCCATGAGTGGAAATATGTAACACCCCATATTTTTAGTAACATTATTTCGGAAATTTAATTAGCTATATTAAATTAAATAATGTAGGTTGATTAATGGATTGAGAATTGTGATTTAATTAAGGCATAGTCATGCCATGTTAATGAATAAACAAGTGAACTAAAGAATGAAGTGTTAAGGCAAATAGAGGAGTGGTAAAATAGGAAATAGAGCATTCTAATACTCTAAGCCCTTAGGAATTTACTTCCATACGTTCATTCGTACATTCACAATCAAAAAATTATAAGTCTAAGGCCGGCCACCATTAGCAAAGAGGAAAAAGAAAAAGCTAGGATTCAAGAGGAAGAATCAAATCACTTAATCAAGATCAAATCTCACATCCGAAATCACAAAGCTAAGGTGAATAATGACTACATCTCTTATTTTTAAATGTTTTCAGTTTTAAGGGAATCCGAATTTATCTTGCATAGTTTAGCCATGATTTTGAAGGACAAAATGTTTATATATGCTTATTGATGATTTATGCTATTTCATATAGATTTTATGGTATGTTTTGATGTGAAAACCCTATTTAATGACGTCCAAATACCTTATGATTTTAGATATAGATCAGAAATGATATTTTAGAGATGGGTTTCAATTTTCATAATTTTCTGAATTAATGTGGATTTTATATATTAATTTTCTAGTGAAGAACATGATTTATTGGGTTATAAATAATTTATGGTTAAATTATAAATAATTTTGGTCTGACGAGCAGGTGGCTGACGGATAGTTATTTAGGAGTTGCAGTTTGTTTTATTTTGATGTATTTCCGCTGTGTTTGTAATAAGTTAGTTATGACTATTTTAGTACTCTGGTCAACTAAGGGGGCATCATCATATGTCGCTCTTGGCGTATTTATGTAATAATTATATTTTATCTGAACTTGGGAAAGCGATGAGATTATGCAGTTTGAATATGGAACATGTTTTGAAGATGTAATGTGAAAAGATGTTTTTGAAATATGTGATTTTGTTTCACATTCATGTGATGCTGATATTATGAATACCATTAACATTATCGTATTTGGTCACCAGAAGTTAATACTATGGATGACTGCAGCATCTGTAGCGCTTAGCTTCAAGCCTCCAGATAGAGGATGTTACAACTTGGTATCAGAGCACAGTTTATGAAAAACTTTAACTAAAAATGATTTTTGAAAAAACATAATCCTTAGGAATTAGAGAAAAGAAGGGGTATGGGATAACGCTAAAGTAACGTATTTGTATTTGCTATAAGTATACGCTATATCTCTAGTCTCCTATCTTTATTAGGCTATTCTTCTGTATCTCATGAGGTTTGAATACAGATATGGATTCGAGAAGAGTAGAGCACCACAACAAATGGTAATGCCAGACCGAATACGAGAAGGAACCAAGGTCAGGCACAAGCTGGTAGTATGGGTGCTGGAGTCCCGCTGGTTGGAATGGAAGCTAGTATCAGTTTTTCATGAATGTGATGCAAGCGGGTGTTGTTGCTGGAGTAATGGGAGGAGGAGTTTAGGAAGCTTTGGTAGTCAACAATTATGATGTTCTGAGTAGAGACCATGTCAGGCTTGGAGGGAAGCCATTTATTGGAACTGAAGATGCTATTGAGGTGGAGAACTGGTTGCTGCATTGTGATAGAATATTTGTAGACTTGGCGCTCAATGATGAGTAAAAGAGGAGGTTGGCATCAAGACAGCTTCAGTGAGCAGCTTTATTTTGTTGGAATAGTGTGACTGTGGCAGTGAATGAAGAGACGATGACATGGGCTAAGTTCAGGAGGACGTTCGAAGAGAGATTCATGTCAGTTATGGCGAGTCCACCCTGGTTAGAAAGTTTGCTGAGTTGGAACAAGGAGATATGATTGTGTTGGAATATGCTAGAAGATTCGAGGAGTTGGCTAGATATGGATATGCCACTGTTGATACTGTGCTGAAGAGAAATGAGAAGTTCATTAAGGGGTTGAAGCCTAAGTTGGCAAGGGCTATGTTACCTCGTATTAGAGACCCTTGTGATGTTATAGTGGAGATGGCTTTGAGGAACGAGGAAATACTTGATTTGTTGGAGAAGAGTAAGGCAAAGGAAGTCTGGGTGGGGCAGAGTCAGAAGAGAAAATTCTTTCATAAGAAGGGTGCACATAAAGGTGGGGCCGCAAAGAAAGGAAAATCTAAAGTGGTTTGTTATAAGTGCGACAAGAAGGGGCACTTTGCTAATGAATGCCGCATAGGAAAGGCGAATGAAGTGATCGGGAAGAAGAACATCAAGTGCTTCAATTGCGATCAGATTGGCCACTATAAGAACCAATGCAATGAACCAGCAAAGGAAGGGAGAGGAAAAGTATTTTCATTGGAACCAGCTACCTCGAGGCCAACGGCACAAGAGAAAGGGAAATCAGTATTGTGAGGTACTCTTCAGATCCATGGTATGTCTGTTAGCGTTTTGTTTGATACTAGTGCATCGCATTCTTTTATATCTCAATGTTTGGTAGATAAGCTTAACCTAGAATCCACATATTTAGTTACTTCCTTAAGAGTTGCAAATCCGATAGGACAGTATGCGACACTCGGGATGAAGTGTGACTACTTAGAGTTTGACTTGCTAGGTTACACCTTTGCTTGCAGTTTGCATATATTTGACTTTGTAGGGTTCAGAATTATATTGGGCATGGATTGGTCAAGTAAGTATGACGCTAGGATACTTTGCCACGATAGGAATATATCACTTGGACACCCTGATTGTAGTGATCAGATTGTATATACTGTAGAAAGCCCTAGTTATGAGGTGAATGCTTTGTTGGGTGTTATGGAGTTAGAAGACGAGTTGAATCGAATTTTCGTGGTTAGAGAATTCATGGATGTCTTCAAGCCGGTAGTAGGATTGCCACTGAAACGAGCCATTGAGTTTCGAATAGATTTGGTGCCTGGAACAGAACCAGTTAGTAGGCCGCCAAGTAGGATGACACCTATAGAGATGAGAGAGATGAAGGTGCAGTTGGTGGATTTGGAAGGGAAGAATTTTATCAGACCTAATAGTTCACCTTAGGGAGCAGCCGCAGTGTTTGCTAAGAAGCTGGACGGATCGTTAAGATTATGTATCGATTATCGTAAGCTGAATGAGAAGACGATAAATAATCGATATCCATTGCCTTGAATTGACGATCTGTTCGATCAGTTGAGTGGAGCCAAGATATTTTCTCAGTTGGATTTAGCTACAGGTTTCTATCAGCTTAGAGTAGCAGAAGATAGTACTTTGATGGCGTTTAGGACCAGATATGGATCACACGAATGGTTAGTTATGCCGCTCGGACTAACTAATACGACAACATTCTTTGTAGACTTGATGAACCGAATTTTCAGAGAGAACTTGGATAGATTCATGTTGGTGTTCATAGATGATATTTTGATATACTCTAAGGATGAGAAAGAGCATGAAGTTCATCTTAGAGTGGTTCTTGAGACTTTGAGAGAACATCGGCCGAAGGTGAAGTTTTCGAAGTGTCATTTCTGGAAGAAGGAGGTGAATTTTCTTGGTCATGTAGTTTCAGAAAGAGGATTGGCAGTAGATCCAACTAAGATCGAAGCAGTGAATAGTTGGAAGAGACCAAAAATAGCGACTGAGATAAGAAGTTTTCTTGGATTGGCTGGATATTATCGAAGGTTTATAAAGGATTTTTCGTGGATAGCAGCGCCGATGACCAAGTTAACGCGAAAAGATGTAAAGTTTGTTTGGATCGATAAGTGTGAGGTAGCATTTCAGAGCTTGAAACACTTATTGACCCATGCACCTGTATTAGTTGTTCCGGAGGGGAATCAAGACTTGGTAGTTTATATAGATGCGTGTGGAACTGGATTAGGAGCAGTGTTAATGCAGAGAGGTAAAGTGATTTCATATGCTTCTAGACAGCTTAGACCGCATGAGGTTAGATACCCGATTCATGACTTAGAGTTAGCTGCATTTATTTTTGCTTTGAAGGTGTGGAGACATTACCTTTTGGGAGAGAGGTTTGAGCTTTATACGGATAATAAGTCATTGAAGTACTTTTTCTCTCAGAGGGAGCTGAACATGAGACAACAGAGATGGTTAGAGTTTATTGCTGCTTATGATTTTGGAATTGAGTACACACCAGGGAAAGGCAACAAGGTTGCAAATGCGCTTAGTAGGAAGCATCAGAATGCAGTGTTGGCTATGGTAGCAGAATGGAAAGACTTGGAAGCGTTGTCGACTTGCAGAGTGCAGTGGAGATCCAAGGCTGGGTCTAGTGGAGAATCTGCTATTACATCTTCTTTAGAACTCCGACCGGTATTGATTTAGAAGATTGCTTCCAAATAGGAAGAGGATCCAGTGTTAGCTGAAAGGATCAGAAAGTTAAGGATGGAATAGAGAGCGATGACTTGAAGGATTTTAGTCTTGACCAAAGTGGGTGGTTGAGAAAGAAGGGTAGGTTATGTGTTCCAGATGTGGGAGACATAAGGAAGGAAGTTTTGGAGGAATGCCATCGTTCGAAGTTCACTATTCATCCAGGAGGAACGAAGATGTATCGGGATATGAAGAGAAGTTTCTTTTGGGAAGGAATGAAGAGGGATGTAGACTTATGGGTGAAACAGTATTTGAACTGTCCGCAGGTGAAAGCCGAGCATCAGAAGCCAAGTGGGTTGCTTCAGCCATTGGATATTCCGGTATGGAAGTGGGATTCTATTTCTATGGATTTCATAGACGGGTTGCCAAGATTTAATAGAGGAAATGAAAGTGGGTCAAGTGGACAGATTGACCAAGAGTGCCCATTTCATTCCTGTTAAGTCAAATAGGACGGCGCCTGTATTGGCTAAGTTATTTATGAAGAATGTGGTTAGACTGCATGGAATTCCTAGTCGAGTTAACAAGATCTTGGAAGACTTGTTAAGAGCTTGTGTATTAGTCTTCAGGGGATCATGACAAGACCATCTACACCTAGTCGAGTTTTCATATTACAATAGTTATCAGACTAGTATATGGATGGCACCGTTTGAAGCTTTGTATGAAAGACCATGCAAATCTCCCGCATGTTGGTTAGAGACCGAAGATATATTAGTCCTTGGTCCTGATTTGGTATGAGAAGCTGCAGGGAAGGTTGAGCTGATAATGAAGAGAATGAAGGAAGCTCAGTCTAGGTAGAAGAGCTATGCAGATAGAAGACGAAAAGATTTAGAGTTCTCTGTTGGAGATCATGTTTTCGTCAAAGTATCACTGATGAAAGGTGTTATCAGGTTCAAGAAGACAGGGAAGTTAGCATCGAGATTCGTAGGATCGTTTCCTATTTTATAGAAGATCATGAAACTTGCTTACAGAGTAGAGTTACCGAGTAGTTTTGCAGGAGTCCACGATGTTTTCCCTGTATCTCATCTGAGGAAGTGTGTTAGGGATCCATACACTACTATAGCACCGACTGTGTTGGAGGATTTAGTAGTGGAACCAAACTTGACTGTAGTTAGGAGGCCTGTCTGGATAGTCGCGAGAGATGAGAAGAAGTTGAGAAACAAGACAGCCAGATTAGTGAAGGTCCAGTGGAGTGACGATGATAGAGACTATACTTAAGAGACTGAGAGCAGGATTAGAGATGCTTATCCTGATTTGTTTGAAGGTATGTCTTACCTTTGATTGTTTTGATGTGTACCTTACCGTAATTTCGAGGACGAAATTCTTTAAGGAGGGGAGTCTGTAACACCCTATATTTTTAGTAACATTATTTATGGAATTTAATTAGCTAAATTAAATTAAATAATGTAGGTTGATTAATGGATAGAATTGTGATTTAATTAGGGGGTAGTCGTGCCATGTTAATTAATAAACAAATGAACTAAAGAATGAAGTGTTAACGCAAATAGAGGAGGGGTAAAATAGGAAATAGAGCATTCTAATACCCTTAGGAATTTACTTCCATACGTTCATTCATACATTCACAAGCAAAAAATTATAAGTCTAAAGCCGACAACCATTAGCAAAGAGGAAGAAGAAAAAGCTAGGATTCAAGAGGAAGAATATTCAAATCACTTAATCAAGATCAAATCTCACATCCTAAATCACAAAGCTAAGGTAAATAATGACTACATCTCTTATTTCTCAAATGTTTTCAGTTTTAAGGGAATCCGAATTTATCTTGCATAGTCTAGCCATGATTTTGAGGGACAAAATGTTAATATATGCTCGTTGATTATTTATGCTATTTCATATAGATTTTATGATATGTTTTGATGTAAAAAACCTATTTAATGACATCCGAATACCTTGCGATTCTAGATATAGATCAGAATGATATTTTAGAGATGAGTTTCAATTTTCATAATTTTATGAATTAATGTGGATTTTATATTAATTTTCTAGTAAAGAAAATGATTTATTGGATTATAAATAATTTACGGTTAAATTATAAATAATTTGGGTCTGAAATTTATATATGTTAGAAAACATATTAAAAAGGTTTTTTTCGTAATTTTTATAGAATTTTCCAAAGTGTTTTGATGAATATATAAAATTATTTAAGGTATGGGACTTAAATGTTTTATATATTTATAAAAAGGAGAAGGGGTATTTTGTAAATGATTTAAATTAATTAATTCTGAAATTATGGCAGTGCTTTTAGAAAAGAAAAATTAGCAACCAATATGACTTGGACAAACAAGGCAGGTCAGTTAAAGAGATTACTTAAAATGGTTAAAAACCAGTTTTTCATGCCAAATGCATGTTTCGCCACTTTCGACACCCTGCTTCCGATTGGGTAGCTTTCGACTTAGTAGTTCCGTCTCTATGCCATCGAAACCAATGAACATAGTATCATTAACCTGGTACAAACTGAATTGGAAAAAATCGGAAGTAAGTGGGTCGAAACCAGGGGTTCCGAAGGAGGTCGAAGCGTTACTTTGCTTTAAATTGAAAATGTGCCTGCTTTGCTTTCGACTATATTGCTTTCGACTTGGTTGGCTTCTGACTGGGTCAAATAGTTTAAAGAAATGGTTTTAAGAGATTGCGCCTTTGTTTTTAAATAACCGCTTTCGACTAGGTCGAAGCCTTAGCTGTCGCTTTCTACCTTTCGAAGTAATGCCATCTAAAGGGTTGATTTTTGTTTTATAAAAACCCTGCAGCTTCTCCAATGCTTTCGGAAGGATGGTTTCGATACCATCACTGCTTTACTAAGGTTTTGGCTTTCGAAAGAGTTGCTTTCGACCCTGTTATTTGTGACCCTTAAAGATTTTTAAAGATTAACCCAAAGGTTTCAAAAGAGAAGGTTTTGAATGATTTAGAAAGGTGTTTCCACATGTTTTAAAAGTTGAACCCAAATGATTTCGAAAGGTTTAAGGTTTTGATGCTTTTGAAAGGTTTAAGGTTTGTATGCTTTCGAAAGATTTTTAAGGAAGGTTTTGAAGGGGTGGTTCCCCAATTGTTTCGAAAGGTTTAAAGGAAAGGTTTTTCTAATGGTTTCGAAAGGCTATGTTTAAAGGTTTTAAATATAGGATGTCTAAGGTTTTTAGCTTTCGAAGGAAAAGGTATTTCAATGGTTTCAAAAGGTTTATGTAAATTGTTTCTAAAGGAAGGTTTTAACCTTTCGGCCTAGATGAAAGAAAGGGTTTATTTGGTTACTAAAGGGATACTTTCAATAGGATCGAAAGGGGTACTTTCAAAGGTTTAAATAATTTCATCAACAAAGATTTGGGTAAATTATATATAGCATGGCAAGGTGATTTTGAGTAAAGCATAGAGTATATATTTTCCTTGTTTAAGTTTGATTTAAAGTTTTTAAATCAATTTGAGAAGAAAAGGTTTTCAAGGAAAATTTAAGCAAACTGACTTAGATATTAGAATACCAGATGGGACTGGTATAGGGTCGCGCCCTATACAGTAGCTATTACCCCATAGCTAATTTAGTCCAAAATTCTAGTGTGTAGGGCTTTGTCACAAGTAAGACTAAAATTATGGTACACACTAAAAGGAATATATTTGCACGATGTAGGTTATTAGTGAGCCCGCAAAACCATTAGGATTAGTGGACCCTGGGAGAGAGTAAGTTATGGACAGACCATCCAGAAGACTTGTCTAACAAATGTTAGGCCATTTTTTATTGTATATGTCTGGTAGGCCCGAGTTAGCCAAAGGTTAGCAGTTAGCCAAACAAAACTATAGTGTTCGAATAGATAATCCATTTGTTACCTAATATGTATGTTTACATAAAATGCTTTACAGTTATTAACCAGTTTTGGTTGCAGGATTTTGATTTGCAAAAGATATATTTTAAAAGGATATTAGTGAGGGGAAACCCGTTCCTCTAAGCGGTGTGGTCTCACTTAATATCGTATATCCGAGATGTATAGTATTGTTCACACCAGGCTTTATGTTTGACTCGAAGTTTATGTTTTTCCTCTTAAACTCTCGGATGCTCAAAATTGATTTGAGTAAGATGAGGGTTGAGGATTTACAAGTTTTAGTAGGTTTGCGATAAAGCTTCCAGAGACGAGCAGGTGGCTGACGGATAATTATTTACGAGTTGCAGTTTGTTACATTTTGATGTATTTCTGCTGTGTTTGTAATAAGTCAGTTATGACTATTTAGTACTCTGGTCAACCAAGGGGGCATCATCATATGTCGCTCTTGGCGTATTTATGTAATAATTATATTTTATCTGAACCTGGGAAAGCGATGAGATTATGTAATTTGAATATGGAACTTGTTTTGAAAATGTAATGTGAAAAGATGTTTTTCAAATCAGTAGTTTTGTTTCATATTCATGTGATGGTGATATTATGAATACCATTAACATTACCATATTTGGTCACCGGAAGTTAATACTATGGATGACTGCAACATCTGTAGCGCTTAGCTTCGGGCCTCCAGATAGCGGATGTTACAAAATATCAAGTTTTTCACATTTTTGTAATTGAATAATATTTATTGGATTTGATGCATGCCTTAGGAAAATTTTGGAAACGAAAACATAACACCTAAAACCTCCAGAATTTCCTTAAGTAAATATCAATCTTTGCATATGTTGGAATTATACTTGTTTTTTGTATTGATATATTAGAAACTAATTAACTGTTAATTTAGATAATCTATGGTCAATTTAACATATTTTCCCTCTTTTGAATTGAAGTGTTAAAGGGTTCAAAAATAAAATAAATTATAAATGGTGTGTAAATTATGAATTGAATTGTTTGTAGTTTCCATTGCTTATTTCTACCACTTAAATAAATAAGGAATTACTTTTTCACTTTAAAATGTTGTATACGAAGGTTGAATTGAATATATGCGATCTAATTTGTGATGAGCTGTTCTTTAAAATAGAAAAGGAATTCTAGTGTATTAATATGGAAAAAGTGTAGATATTCTATTCTTGTACAAATCTATTTTATTTGGCTATGATAGTAGCTGTTCTTGTTGGAGTTGTAGATTTGTATGAGACTAATATTTCAAATTATCTTATAAGCGAATTATTATCGAATTAATGTAATCTAATGGTTAGACTTTAAATTCCGTGCGTATAAATATACGTATATAATATTAATGCATTAATTATTAAAGTTAATAATAACGTAATAATTATATCGCATTGAACGTAATGATTAGAATTAATAGTATAGTAAATAACATTAATTTGTAGGAAGTAAGTTAGTGTAAATTAGGGATTTAATCCCTAATTAGGGGGGTATAAAGGGATACCTTATATGGTCCAAATGATTATTCATGTAGGATGAGGTATGTATATAGCGGATACACATATAAGTTATGACTAAGTTATAGGGATGCAAGGTTAGTCCAAAGCTACATGAAAGTCTACATAGTTAAATCTGGCTACTAGCGGTGTAGCTTTGCGGACCAATGTGGGACATCTCCTATAATAAATAACCACAATGGACGCGAGGTTAGTCCCAATTGTATAGGGTAAACCTGCCCAGTTAATCTGGCTACTAATACCTACGAATGGTCGGAATAATGTCAAACATCATAAGTGGGTTATGGGTCATAAATTGCATTTTGGATGTGGTAGGTGAAATCCTTCGAAGGGGTCCGCTTTGAGTTTGAGGTATTAAGTGGTTATGGTAGGGCCCGCCTCATTTTAGGAGAAGCATTAATGACCTGATGGGATTTCTTATAACGTCAGTTAGTGAGAACCATGTAGGAACCCGCCTTAGGTTAGGTCTTAGATGATGGAGACCTACCTATATTACATGTCTTAAATGGTCAGAGTCTACTTAAGTCCTATGAAAGAGGTATTAAGTGGTATATAGGTTCTCTCTCGCATCGTTAACAATAATTGCATTAGAATTTGGAAATGGGTTAGGTATTAAAGGACGGGGACTGTTTATTTTATAGGTATTAAATGGTTAGCGTTTGCCTAATTACCAATATAGGGTATTTATTGGTTTGGATGTTTTCGATATTTTTAAATCCAACGGAACCATCAAAACCCCCCAAAATGACAATTTTACAAAAAATTGTCTTTTTCTATCAAATATAGATGTTAACTAATTATTTAAAAAATACTAATTAATGTGGATCGTTACTATATCCTCGAAGTGCCGATACTAGTTCGTGTTGTGTCCATGAGTTTCATGGAAATGATAGAAATTTCTCAAGCATCATTCCTCCTCGATCATCTCCCTCTTAGGCGGCCTTCTGCATTTCTCTATACCCTAGGTGGCAAGGTATATATTCTCCAGTGTATCATATAGAGGTATATATTCGTTACGCCTCATATTACTTGGGAGCTTCTTTGTTTCATTCCGCCTACCACTAGGGCCTTGATTCCTTTCTTCTGATTATTAGAGTTTCAAACATTAATCGTCACGTTACTGGAACTTTCTCTGATTTTTATGACTGTAAAATTGCTTTTTATTACCTTCTTTGACTCTCCACCGTCAGTCTGTCCAGCTGCTTGACCCGCCTCTTCCAATCGCAGGAATTGATTGGCCTTCCTATGGAATTGCTCTATCATTGTCACTTGTTTCATCTTCAACCACTTTCCAAAACTATGTCTGGACGTATGCCTCAAACCAGTGCCATAAATACTAGATCTTTCTTTGTATTGCCTACTTCAATAACCACAACATTATACCGATTTAAGAACCCCTTTAAAGACTCTTAGGTCCTTGAGAGAGACCCGACAAGGACATATTGTCCTTAGACCGAGGTAGTATAGAGCATGAACTACTCTAAAAACTTCTTAGCTAACTCATCGAACGTCGATATGGATCTAGGCAAGAGCAGAGTGAACCATATCAATGCAACCCTTTCCAAGAAAATAGGAAAACACCTACATCGAACAAGATCCATTGCCTGTCACAATTCATAAGCCATTCATACTTGAATAAATGATGCTTGGGTTTGGTAGTACCGTTATACGATGGCATTGTCGGCATCGTAATCTTCTTGGGATGCTCCTCCCTTAGAATGTTCTCCGTGATTGAAGTTCTGCTTGGTGCAGTACCCCAGTCTTCATTCTTTCTGCATATACTTTCTTCGACTAGTCATTTTACCATATCAGCTATATACTCCTTGCTAACTTGGAACTCTGAAGGTCGATTGTCAGGAGCTGCATTGGGCGTTTGACTCTGTAGACGATCTTGATTGGCCCAATGACGTCTAGGTTTTCTTGTCTAAGGAAGAACCACTCCCTCGAGTTTCCTTTGATGTTTGATGGGCTCCTAGTAGGATCTTGTACTCTAATAACGTTAACCCCAACATCAAACTCATAACCATCTCCATCGCGCTGCAAATCTTCCTCCGAGTCAGACAAGTTCAAGGCCTTAGCTCCCTGTCCCCTATCCTCCAAGATCACTCTCGGTACGATACTGGGTTGATTCTTTTTAGTGGAGCACTCCGACTTTCGCCAACAAATCCTTCTACCTACCCCGCAACTCTTTCCCCTATATTTTCTTATCATTTCATTTATTCCAACCAGAAACAAATGAGTTTTCTTCCTTAGAACCGACAGATGAAACTTCCCTCTATCTTTTCCTTAGCCTTTGTGTTTGTTAGGTCTGCAAAGCTATGCTAGCATCCATCCTATCCAGTAGAGCCTTTTGACTATCCACTAACTTTTGGTTTAGCTCTCGCATCATCTTGTCGAATTCAACCTTAGTAACCATCTCCTGAGAAGATGATGATACCGGTACTACTTGTTGATTATTACCCTCCGTGTGGTGAGTATTTCCTTCATTTGTACCATCTACTGCTCCTAATGACCTTCCATATCTCCTAGGTCCCATTAAATCCATCAAAAAGTTCTTTTAATTCCATAAAGCAAATCTCTTGGTTATAAGCTCTGGATCTCTCCACACCCAAAATATCAAGCTAGATCTAAGCTTGAATCAAGTTCTCAGTAAAAGCACCAAAATTTTGATGCCAAAAGTGGCACAACACACAAAGAAAACTGGGATCTAGCAAAAACTATAAGTAAAGTAAAGAGAACATAAAATTTTTATAGTGGTTTGGCAATCTTTGGCCTACGTCCGCTGTACTTTTTATTGATTATAGATTCGAGAGTCACTAGTACAAGGTATTTACTGATCTAAAGCCTAGAATAGCAATGAGTAGCTTCCTTAGTGACTTTAATTGAAGAGAGATGGAGGGTGAAGAAGATGATGAGCAAAAAAATCCTCCTTTAGTTGCTATAGGGTCTGCATATATAGGGAAATTGTCTAGCAGAACCGAAGGCCCACTATATGTCAAGTCCATATCCACTTCTAAGTATGTAGGAGGGGAATATGGCCCCAAACACCAACAAAAACCACTTGGTACCAAGTGGTATTGATTGGTGTCAAGTGGTATTGGTTGGTGCCAACTATTTTTTATAGGTTGAAATATCTCATCCTTCTTCCTATTGGCTTTATACCTTTGATCCATCGTGTTTTGGGCTTTTCCTTTAAGATTAAGTTGTTTTTGATATGGTCTAATATTGCTTGCTCTTGTCTGCTTCCATTGCTTTCTTCTAGAAAATTCTTAAAGTTGTTCGTCTATTCCTCGATAAATGTATTTTATGACAATCACTCGAGCCAGAGCTCCATATGCAAGAGTTTTGGAGGGCCAATGTGCAATGTAAAGTGGATGGTAAAGAGTGGTAGGGTTCAGTGCTGAGTGGTCCTCTTTGCTCCTATGGTTCTGAAATTTCTTGGGTGTGTTCCTATTGCTCTTCTAAGCATGTTTCTAAAATCATGAATTGTTTTGACTTCATCTTGTTGTTCTAATTCCAGTGAAAATCTGCTATCAAAAAGTTGAATAACATTAGGATAACACTTGCCCCCAGAGTATCCCTTGTCCTTAACGAGGTATGCTTTGGATCGACACAAGCCGTTGATTTTAAATTCTGCATTAAGTTGACGTTTCAATTCTTCGAACCATTTTCACAGATCATTGCATCTTCTTTGGATCGTCGCAACAACCCGCACTTTAATGGGCCGAATTTCAACTAAATCGAAACCCAAGTCCATTAGGGTACGGTTCATTGATTTTGGTAACCTGTAATAAACATAAGTAAATTTGAGAGCTATCTATATAAATTCACAGCGAAATAGAAAAATATTATACAACATATATATCAACTAAGACTACTACCTTAGAACCAATATGATTCTTTTGATATCTAGTTTCCTTGTCAGTGCCGAGCATGAAAAAGTAGACTTCACCATCTGCAGTTTCCGTCTTGCACCAATAGCTCGTCCCTCTAAATATATCATGTGGGTTGTAATAAGGAAAGGGTCATGTCAACGTATGGGTGGCTGAAAATTTACACGCTTTAGCCATAGCACTAATTTATGCCGATTGATTTCCATTTAAGTATTATGTATATTATTTATGGCTAATTTGTTCAATCCCATATGCACGTACGACATGCCTAGCCTCCTTCAAGGTATAACTGTATATATATGCCTATATATATATATATATCTAAACGTATACTACCCAAAATCCCGACCACTTAATACTTCTTGAATAGGGAGGAGGCAGACCTAACGGCCATTTAATACCTCAACCCCGAAGTGGGCCCTCTACAATGTAAATGCTAGTTAATTAGTCCTAGCTACAGAGATCAATGACCCATATACACGGTTTTATAATTTAAAATTCAACTATTGTACTACTAACATGTCTCAAATACTCATCTAAGGATTAACTGGCCCACCTCCGACAAACAAACAACTAATTATTTAAACTTTGAGGTCTATGCGTATTCCATATGGATAATACACTAATATGAAGCAAAATCTGTCAAGCAATAACCCGAAATTTTGCTACCGACTGCTCGGGATCATTAGTGGTCGTAGCCTACATGCCAGCCTACTACTAAACATTAGTCAAACAAAAATATTGACATAGCCCATCGGCCTTCCAGAGCCTAAATCCCGTTTATATTAACCTAACCTAAGTAGGTAAAGGAAAATGCCCCTTCCAATTACTTAATACCTCTTATTAGAAATAAAGCAGACCTCATTTCCTTAAAAGTACCGAGCCATTTAATACTTCAAATCCAAGGAAAACCCTTGGTATATTTTCTTCTACCTATATGCAAACGCATATCCCTTCCCGATGGATCCTCAGGTTAGAGATGTCCCATATCAATAGTAAGTACGCACAACTACTAGTAGCCTCTAGGTGAAGGGTGGACTTCTATTGTGTAACTCTACCGACCTCACATCCCAACCCACTAAACCAAATCAACTATCCTAGTCTTGAATATTAAGCTAGGCCTACTAGTTTGGCCTAAACGCAGTAATAAGGCTATGTAATTTCCAACTATGAAAATTATATTGCCACCTAGCATTTAATCCCTAACTTATATCTTATCTACTATATTCCATAAATGTCAATTGTGCGTAATAAATGGTCATTATTATTCTAATTGGACAATTTCTAGTAACATTTATTTATTCATTCTAATTCAACCTATTATGCCTATTCATTTCTCCATAAATGTTATCTCTTTTCCATCTACATCTCCTAATCCTATAATTTACTACGTTATTTATAACTAGACATCCTAATTATGACTACAGATATCAACATATATGTTATATATGTTAGTCCATAGGATAGTGGTTTTGATGACAACAACTATAGAAGTGTTATAAAATATATATGTGCAGGAAATCTATATGCAGGTATCAACAAAATAAGACTGTACAGTAAAGAAAACAAAATTGATGAAGACAAAGATCAAGAGTTCAAGATTGAAGACTCATGAGATTCAAGATATTCAAGAGTTCAAGACAAATAATATAGTTAGGTTAGATATTTGTTAAAACTCCTTGAAAGCACTATCATTCTTTTTTTATCCAATTTACTCATGGAATGGAATCCACTTCGTTCTTGTTAAAGGGATGGAACCCTAGTGAGATGGAACTCACGAAATATCTAGTGGAACGGATAGTAGCCCTATTTTGTTATCCACTAATATTGATTCAAAATGATTTTCAAAATTATCTCTTGCTTTATAAAATGATTTTCAAATATTCCTTTTCAAAAGAAAAACCTTCGTTCACATTTCCAAAAATGTTTTAGCCTCAAAATCATATTTATCATTTTGTTATATTTTGATTTCAAAATTGTCCTTGATATTTTAGCCTCAAAATCTATTTTAATATTATATTTACTTTAGTTTATTTACTTTGATTTTAAATATATTTTAGTATATATACATATATACATTCATAAGTATTTCTACTTCTAAATACCTTCTACAAATACATAGAGTCCATTTGAATAAAGTTGCATATGTTTTAAATCATCATTTTCAAAGTAAAGCAAATCATCATTTTTTACTAGACCATGCGACATCCTATTTACCTGTCATGTCGACATGCTTCCCGTTACAGCAAAGGTTGTTTTCAAAAGAAGTGTCTATTCGCTTAAACCTCTTCGAATGGACACATCCATTCATTCTCTATAAATAGAGACTGTTATGGACGTTTTCCAGTAACTACTTTCTTTAGTTTTCTCTCCTCTTTACTCTCTTATCTTATTTTCTAATCATCCTATCCATATTCTGCCGAAATCTTAAGTGAATCAAAACCAGAATATCTCTAGTTTGATTCTCTGCCACTCTCTTCAAAGAATCTCAGTGCTTATCAGAGTTATAGATATATTTGTACTCAAAGAAACTTGTGTGGGGTTATAAAGGTATGATCGTGTCCTTGGAAATCGATCGGGTGAACTTGTGTCCTGTGAATCAAGTGGTTCTACCCAGAGACCTGAGAATCTGGAGGGTGTACCTCGTTGCCTTGGAATCGAGGGATTGTAATCTAGATTATTGTTGAATAGAAAGCCGTACGGGTTGTGCGGGACTGGATGTAGGGTAACACCGAACCAGTATAAAATTCCTGGTGTGTTCTTTCCTTTACTTGCTTTTTATTTATATTTGCATTTGTTTGTGATTCTGTGATTTGATCTGTGATTGTGTATTTGCATTAAGTTAGTTAATTCAATTTAAATCAAAGAAGTTTTAAAGAAATTCTTAAAACACTATTCACCCCCCCTCTAGTGTTAAATAGCCTTAAGATCATCTTCCGCGTCCCTTTCATTTGGTATCAGAGCAAGTTTTTCAAAGTATTCATAACCTGATTTTTGAAAAGTAACAATGGCTACCAACACTGGTATTTCTAGTTCATTTGTAGAGGGTCAGTCCACTGCCAGACCACCACTTTTCAATGGCAGTAACTATGCATATTGGGCATGTAGAATGAAGATATATTTACAATCCATTAGTTTAGAAACATGGAATATGACACAAACTGAATACACTGAGCCCACAACTGATTTTGCTCAATGGACGACCGTTCAAAGAGAAGTGGCTCAAAACAATTCAAAAGCCATGAATATTTTATTTTTTTCACTAGATAGAAATGAATTTAATAGGGTATCTGTTTGTAAAACTGCATATGAAATCTGGAAAACTCTGCAAGTTACTCATGAAGGAACAAGCAAAGTTAAACAGACCAAAATTTCTATTCTTACTAATCAATTTCAATTATTTAAGATGTTGCCTATTGAATCTATTCCAGATATGTATAGTCGTTTTCAGGATATTGTTCATTCACTAGTATCTCTGGGAAAAGCAATCTCCGAAGAAGGTCAAGTCAGGAAAATTCTGAATTCACTCACTCCAGAATGGGATTTGAAGACACTGGCGATTGAAGAAGCAAATAACATCAGTACCTTGAAGATTGATGAATTAATTGGAAATCTGATGTCATATGAAGTTCAAATTCAGGGAAGAAGGGAGAATAAGTCATCAGAAAAAAAGTCCATTGCCTTCAATGCACTAACTGGTGAATCAGACTTTAGTGATGATGATGAAGGAATAGCCTTCATGACAAGAAACTTTCGAAAATTCTTGAAGTATAGAAAAATGAATAATCACAAGAGAAAAAGTTTTGGAAATAACACTGAATCACTCAATAACATCAAATGCTTCAATTGCAATGAGTTTGGTCATTATCAAAGAGACTGTCCACATCTAGAAAAGCAAACTCCTCAATCAAACAAAGAATATTCAAAGAAAAGAAAGAAAGCATTTGCAGCAACACTGGATGATTCAGATACATCCTCAAGTGATGATGAACAGAAAACAGAATTGGCAAATATGTGTTTTATGACAACTCAGAATTCAGATAATCAGGATGATATGGAACTCAACCAAGGTACACGTTTACTATTTTAATTGGTTGCTTAGAATAGTTTATTAGTTAAGTATATAATTGATTTTATTAACTTAAAATTTTTTAAATATCTTTTAAAAAATTTATAAAATATTATTTTTATATATTTTCTGTATAATATATTTTCAAAATATATTCAGACAATAATCATAATATATATATAAATCTTGTACATGCTTGAAATCATTTTTGCAAAATCTGATGTGCATGTCGACATGGCACTTATTGGTAATGTCGACATACCTGTAGCAAATCAGATTTCTAAATTTGAATTCAAAATTCAAATTTCCCTCCACCTTTTCACTAACACCTATGTTCTGAATAGTTATGACTCTTTGACCAGAGAATCCACCTATTCAACCTCTTTATATCTATCTTCTATCAACACTTATCTCCATCTTCAATTCAAATTCAAAACAACTTTTATCTTCAAACACTCTTATCTCTTCAAAAATGGCATCCACTAGCAACATAGCCGGAATGAGGCTGTCAAGAGCCACCAAAGATCATCTCTACAATAATAGAGATGCCATACTTGCATACATTAATTATGCAACTTATGGAAAAGTTCATTCGGGTAATTTTGCTATTTTTAATGACTTCACTTCTTATGAAATTGATGCTCTCTTTCCAAACAATGGTATTCTAAGCCTGGTTGACAATAACCAAAATGATTTTGTTTGCTATCCAAACCTTGTCAAAATGTTTTATGCAAATTTAAATCGTGGTTTTTATAATGGAAGGGATGATGAGGTGTGGAGTAGTGTCAAGGGGACACAAATTGTTTTGGATACCGATGTTTTAGGAACCATACTTGAGTGTAAAAGTACCGGTGCCAATCTTTCTTCTTTTGAAATCGAGGAAACCGATCGTGAAACTTTTCACAATATTTTTGAGGAAGAAATGGATTTCAAAAACAAATTTTTTCGACCAAAAGCTCGTATTGTTAATCTTCTCCTTCAACGCACTATTACTCCGAGATCGGGAAATTACAATAACCCGACTCAAAAAGTGTGTAAGGCTCTTTTTGCAATTTTTGGAAATTATGATATTAATTGGGCACAAGTTATCTTGGATGAATTTCGACACAAAAACTTGGATTCGGGAGAGAATGCATTATATCATGGAATATACCTCACTAGAATTTTTAATTACTTTGGAGTGGATATGAGAGGTGAAGAATTCTTTCCACGAAAGGTTTTTAATCATTCCAATATTTCACTTATGAAAATTCCGCATGTGTTTCAACCATACGAAACACTAACGGAAAAAGAAGCACGATTGGGGTATGAGGAAATGCAAGAAGATGAGGAGGAAGAAGAAGAAGAGGAAGAGGATGAAGAAGAAGGTGAGGAAGAAGAAGGTGAGGAAGAAGAAGAGGAAGAAAGTGAAGAAACTTCCTTAGAGAGTATTGATTTTCCCACACGACCATCAAACAAGACTCTCCTTCACAATCAACGAGTGATTGTGAAAAATCAAAAAGCTCCCAAACACTCCGTAAACAAAAATTGGACAAAATGTCCAATACTATGAACAAGTTCTTCTCCAAAGTCAACAAGAAGCTCAATATCTCATCATCTTCATCCTCATCTACTAGTTTCTAGAGTTTACTTTTTGTATATCAATGAAATTTGGTGTATTGAAAGTTGTATCTTTATGTTTTCTTTATGAAATTCATGTACTTCTCTGTTCTAGTATGAAATGAAGCTTATTCTCTGTTTATCTTGCTGTTACTCTTATTTATATCAAGTAATATATATAAATCATATATATATATACACTGAAAATTCAAAAATAAGATGTGCAAAATCTGCTATGTATGTCGACATACTGAATAGAGGTCATGTCGACATATACTGGTAATATTCTGAATGGACATTTCAATTTGAAATTCAAAATAACTCCTTATGTCTATTCATTTCAAACGACTTTCCTGTCTATTTAAGTCCTATTTTCTTCCAGAAAACTTCTCATAACTTCTCTCTACTCTTATCTACTTATTTCCTTCTTACTTATCATCAAAATGGCTTCATTCTCTTCAAATCTAAGTGATAATCTTGAAGAAACTCTCAAATCCTTCAAAGATATTCTTACTTTTATTCTACGAAATCAGAGGCACTTAGAACTGAGTCAAATGCAGATGATAAAGGAACAAGAAAGGCATTTCGATGCACTATGATGGATGATCTCCGCTCTCAACAAAGAGGATCTCCAAGTAAATCCACCGAAGACATTGCTCCAGGACGATGAAGATTGGGAAGTAATCAAAGCGGATCCTATCTTTGGAAAAAAGGGATGGGTTGAAGTTCCACGTAACATTTAACTTGTTTGATTTGGTTTAAAATTGATTTGATTTGAAATACTTGATTTGGTTTGGTTTTAAACATGGTTGATTTATGATAACTTACTATATTGATTATGTAATAAGACATAAATAGGTGTGCTTATGTTTGATTGATTTGTCTACTTATGCATTTTCTTTTCATTTAACAGTTATGTATATAGTGATATGAATAAAATAATTTGTGGTTACACTTATTATTCTCATTCTTATATTACTCATATATATCATTCTGAGTATACAATATTTAGCATTGTTATATCTAGTTTCAGTATTATTAATGATAACACTATCATTAATATCATAGATTTAGGGGGGTTAGTGTCATTTTTTTGTTGATGACAAAGGGGGAGAAGTATAAAATAGGTTAGTTAGGCATAGATTAAGGGGGAGTTATTAGATTTAGGGGGAGTTATAAGGAGAATATAAATATTTTATAAACAAAGGTTGTCATCATCAAAAAGGGGGAGAATGTTAGTCCATAGGATAGTGGTTTTGATGACAACAACTATAGAAGTGTTATAAAATATATATGTGCAGGAAATCTATATACAGGTATCAACAAAAGAAGACTGTACAGTAAAGAAAACAAAATTGATGAAGACAAAGATCAAGAGTTCAAGATTGAAGACTCATGAGATTCAAGAGTTCAAGAGTTCAAGACAAATAATATAGTTAGGTTAGATATTTGTTAAAACTCCTTGAAAGCACTATCATTCTTTTTTTATCCAATTTACTCATGGAATGGAATCCACTTCGTTCTTGTTAAAGGGATGGAACCCTAGTGAGATGGAACTCACAAAATATCTAGTGGAACGGATAGTAGCCCTATTTTGTTATCCACTAATTTTGATTCAAAATGATTTTCAAAATTATCCCTTGCTTTATAAAATGATTTTCAAATATTCCTTTTCAAAAGAAAAACCTTCGTTCACATTTCCAAAAATGTTTTAGCCTCAAAATCATATTTATCATTTTGTTATATTTTGATTTCAAAATTGTCCTTGATATTTTAGCCTCAAAATCTATTTTAATATTATATTTACTTTAGTTTATTTACTTTGATTTTAAATATATTTTAGTATATATACATATATACATTCATAAGTATTTCTACTTCTAAATACCTTCTACAAATACATAGAGTCCATTTGAATAAAGTTGCATATGTTTTCAATCATCATTTTCAAAGTAAAGCAAATCATCATTTTTTACTAGACCATGTCGACATCCTATTTACCTGTCATGTCGACATGCTTCCCGTTACAGCAAAGGTTGTTTTCAAAAGAAGTGTCTATTCGCTTAAACCTCTTCGAATGGACACATCCATTCATTCTCTATAAATAGAGACTGTTATGGACGCTTTCCAGTAACTACTTTCTTTAGTTTTCTCTCCTCTTTACTCTCTTATCTTATTTTCTAATCATCCTATCCATATTCTGCCGAAATCTTAAGTGAATCAAAACCAGAATATCTCTAGTTTGATTCTCTGCCACTCTCTTCAAAGAATCTCAGTGCTTATCAGAGTTATAGATATATTTGTACTCAAAGAAACTTGTGTGGGGTTATAAAGGTGTGATCGTGTCCTTGGAAATCGATCGGGTGAACTTGTGTCCTGTGAATCAAGTGGTTCTACCCAGAGACCTGAGAATCTGGAGGGTGTACCTCGTTGCCTTGGAATCGAGGGATTGTAATCTAGATTATTGTTGAATAGAAAGCCGTACGGGTTGTGCGGGACTGGATGTAGGGTAACACCGAACCAGTATAAAATTCCTGGTGTGTTCTTTCCTTTACTTGCTTTTTATTTATATTTGCATTTGTTTGTGATTTGATCTGTGATTGTGTATTTGCATTAAGTTAGTTAATTCAATTTAAATCAAAGAAGTTTTAAAGAAATTCTTAAAACACTATTCACCCCCCCTCTAGTGTTAAATAGCCTTAAGATCATCTTCCGCGTCCCTTTCAATATAAATATATCTTTAGTTTTAATCGTTAAGCATGGTTATATGAATATATGTACATATTCCTATTTCTAATTATTGATCCCTAAAAAGAACTTTTATTTCCATATTTTAATTTGTTAGAGCTATCCTTCCAAAAAGGATTATCATTATAACTTTCCATAAATTACCTAAAATGAGAATTTTGCTTCGTTTGAAATTATAAGGAATTATTCTTTTCTTTTGCGGAAATAAAAAGTGCAAACTATGGAGGAGATCATCCGTACCTTACACATCTCTTTCCATTTTAGTATATTCCTTGTTAATGCAAACTACACATTATATATATATATATATATATATATTTACAATTAGATAATTTATAGAGATTATATGGAAAGTGGTACAATTAAATTATACCAACAACGCTCCCAATAAATTAAAATATAGAAATCCACATTCCAAGTCTAATTTGGGCAATCTAAACTAATATTAACATTTTACAACACAACTATAAATCTAGAATAAACTTCGTAACTTTATCAACATTTAACATTAATAAATTTAGGGACTGGTTTTTCAATTTCTAAATTAGGGTGTAAATACCATCCTTATTCCAATTACCTATTTTACTGAATATGGAGGAATTATTCCTATATGTTCGTTTTAAGCCTACAACTCATCAGATCTTATATAGGCATAATAATTAAATAAAAATTTGATGAAGTAAATTTCAATGTTATAAATAAATTATGTAATCTCTCACTCACCTTTTAAGCTTTCCAAATCTCTTAAATCTGAATCTATTCCATTGATTGGCTCCTTCTCCTTTCAAACCCAAAAGAATATGTATAACAAGGTATATACATACTATTAGAATTACAAATACGAGAAGAGATTTGGATTTAAGGAAAATATAGATTTATAACAATGAAATTTACTGTTATCCCGCCTTTTGGCAAGGCCGTAACACCAAGGAATTGACTAGTAACCAATGACGGTCCATCCTAGAGATCAGCTATACACGAGCTCACTACGGATAACGATGAATTTTGTCTGAGTCCGGATCGAGCCAAAATTGGTAAGACATGACAAGCTAAGCCATGAGAGCAAACGTTCCAAGTTTCAAGTCAATCCGAGTTCATATGCTCAAGTTATGATGGATGCGAGTTGAAGGGAAAGGCCATGTTTTCGTATCCATCAGTGAGCCCCATTTCGTATCCATCATGGAAACCTCTCTTCGAATCCATCTGGGCAGAGCAAATCGAATCCATCAAGTTTCTCCTACTTCGAATCCATAATTTTTGCTAGACTTCGTATCCACTACATTCGCATCAGAAAGGAATTAGCCTCACGCCTGCATGGTTCGTATCCATCAAGTTGAAGTCCTTCGAATCCATCAAGTACAGTCATTTCGTATCGATCGACTGAAGCACATCATGATCGATACGAACGAAACCTCACTCGAATCCATATGTTATTGATACCTCCGAATCCATCGAGTCAAGGCGGCAAAGTCTCCGGGACGACTCGATCAAACTGGCAAAAAAGCGGATCGATGCGAAGTTCGCGCTCCACGTCATCCCAAAGTCACATGCTAGCATGGATTCGAAGAGATGGATACGAACCGATCGATTCGAATGGGGCTAGCAGTCCAAAAAACACTATTTCGAATCGATGATATCTCACGATCCATAAGTCCAAATGCTATGAAATTTTCATAGAAGCTTACGTACATGTTGAAGAATGTCCACACCAAATTTCAGCTCGATTGGATGATTTCTTTGATCGATTCGAATTGAGTTCGAATCGATCCCGAAGCGGGCCCAGATTTCCTGGACGCGGGTGTGTGGGCCCCCTCACATGCCAGAAGTGGTCTACCGAAATTTCAGCAAAATATCAGCCTACTACACCTATAAATAGAGCCCTAGAGCCTACAGAAGAAGGATCTTTTTGATTCTGAAGCACCCAAACTCTGCCGGATTGAGATTTGCATCTTATTCTTACTGTTGAATTCGAATTCCAAATGGTAATCTGCTGTTGTTCGCTGTAATCACTTGTAATCATTGAAAGAGAATCAATAAAATCATCAAAACTTCATAGTGGACGTAGGCAACACGCCGAACCACTCTAAATTGCTTGTCTGCGTATTTACAATTCTGTTTATTGGAGTTTTTGTTAGATAATCTTCATTTTCAATTTATTTTCCTCACTTTTATCTCTTCAAAAACTTCCGAAGAGTGTTGTGCCCATTTTTGGTACAAACACTTACCATTTTTTTCAGTATTGATTCGCTCCTTCTCTTTTTCTCTTTTTTTTATACCCCTCCCCGATTTGTATACATATACATACATACATATAATATTTTATAATTTTTAGAAATAGTGGTGAAGGGAAAATGGAAGAGCTTCGTTGCTTTGATCACAAAATATGAGAAGAGAAGTGAGGGGTTAGGCCTTTATTTATAGGCGCTCGAACCAATTGTAACCATTGGAATAAAATAATTAATCTGGGCCGTTCGACTCGATCTGCTTCGCATCACTCTGTTCGTATCGATCGTTTCGACTCGATCTACTTCCCATCGCTCTATTCGTATCGATCGTTTCGACTCGATCTGCTTCGCATCGCTCTGTTCGTATCGATCGCCTATGCTCTGGTCGTATCGATCGCAACTGCTCCAATTCATATCGATACTCACACGCTGTTCGTATCGATCCATCTGCCTCCAATTCGTATCGATACTCACACGCAGTTCGTATCCATCCATCTGCGACCAATTCATATCGATACTCATATCTAGGTTGTATCGATTCAGCTGCGTCCAATTCATATCGATCAATAGATGCACTTCGTATCGATCCAGCCAGCTGCATTTCGCATCGATCCTCAGATGCACTTCGTATCGATCCAGCCAGCTGCATTTCGTATCGATACTCAGATACACTACATATCAATCATGTAGTGTCCAATTCGTATCGATCTTCGAATACACTTCAGATCTTTCAATTTTGCCACATTTGTATCGTTAAAACATTGATGAGAACAATACGAAATTTCAAAAAAAAAAGAAAATATTTTTCGGGTACGACCCAAGTTTCCCCCGAACCCTAGCCGCAGCGCAGGGCACCCGCATAGTGAATTCAATCACCAATTTAGTGAAGGAACATTCCATCTGTGCCTCTAATTGTTCCATGACTGAACAAGACATAGGAGATCACAACAACAAATGTTGAGTTGCAATCAAGGAATGGGTAAAGAAATACTACTCAACCATATTCCCAGAGGCTGGAGAACCTAGCTAGTATGCCAAGAACTGGAGTTGATTAATATATCATGCTTTTAAGGTGGAATGCAACTCCCTCCAATTGACCAGCTTTTAAACTCCTGAATTGACAACTATGGTACAATGGCTAATATGACGACTCCCCGACATTGTCTACTCTGCCAACTCAAAACATAGCTGGTCACCGCTGAACCATCTTCAAACGCCCGCATCTTAATCATTCCACGTCCACATGACTAAAAGCATGGCATACAACCTCAAGAGGACTTCCTTAATACCCTATATAGGTCTCCTATCTGGGTGAAAATTAGAAATAATCACCAATCTATGAGCCCATCTTTACCAGCTCACCATCCAATCAGTATCACCAAACTACTCGAACATTGGGCAATCGTGCAGACATCATTCACTAGTGTTACAAGACCCCTTGGCAATAAAATGGACTTGATCATAATGTCAATTGGAGAATCTTTCCCAGTCGAGACCTATTCGTTGAAACCATCCTACATGCAGAACTTCCAATGAAAATTCAACATGATGACTACGTCAGTGCACTTTGGAAATATATAACCCCCGACACTACCTCATGAAGTGAGAATTGCGCATGGCTTACACCAAGAGTGATGACTGCCATCAAATGTAGCTGTCTTCCCCCATTCCTCAAAAAAGGCCATCATTCATGGTTAGACATACTAGTTCTATTTCTCCTATCGCTGAAGGGAATAGAGAAGCTGACCGCCAACGAATTGATCAAAGTCAACAGCCAATTGCTGCCAATACCCATAAATGAATTCATCACCAAAGCTAATTTCTAGACCTTGATAAGAGAACTGGTGGGTAGCCGCCAACGACCAACATATCCAGGCTAATATTGAGTTGATGAACCAGATGAAGGATCAACTTAGCGAGATAAGAAGGAAACCTACTCCATACTCTAGATCAGAAAACTCCTTTTCTCTAGATGGCTACCGTGAACGCCAACGCCATAAGGCTGCTCCGGGAAGGATAGCTCTGACAATATGTGCAAGCCCTATAAAACAAAGGACCGGGAACATCCGACCCCTATCGATCAAGGACTTTGATCAAATTGAACCATTTGCGTTAGTCTTCCAACTGAGAAGGGCTAGACTGAAGTGCAATAACGGGCATACGACGCTGCCTCACTTATCAACGAGATTTGATTTGATCTCTTTTGAATTATTTCCAGTTCAATTCCATTTACATTGCGAAATATGACCTACTTGAATTAAACTACTTGCAAATGGTGCAGGTAACCGAGTACTCAAGATTGGGTGCAAAACAACCTCCGCAGACTATGATCAAATCATTGAGGTATCATCATGACGATCTTGATTCAACCACTCATCGGCTACTATATGCCCCTGACTGAGGGCAAGGCATCAAAGCAGAAGAGACCGACAAGGTCAGGACTCTAGTACAAAGTGGATGCAACTGACCATCCACTCATCCGCCTATGCAATTTAATTGGAGATCTGGGAAAGACTTGGAGTAATATATCCCAACAATGTACTCTCCATCTCGTACTTGAAGCTCGCGAAAGTACTTACGCTTCTTCTGATGCCCGATAAAATCGGAATCACACAAAGGGTGGACGCAACGTCACCATCCATGCATCCAATCCTACATTAGACACTTGGGGTTATTTGAGAACACATGTTTAGAGTGGATATGATTTGGCCGTTCACTCCCCAGTTTGCGTCTGTGATTAGGCAAAACAATCATGCCTTAAACCGACTTCATCAGGGGCCAACCCTCAATTTAAAAGTCATCAACGACTGACTGCCTACTCGCTAACCATCACGAGCTGTCATTTCAGCTCTCTTCCTTAGCTCGATCGAAAGAATGCAAAGTATGAATTGGACGTGACTCGACTGTCTGCTCTCTAATTGAGTCACCCGACTTAAGGGAAAATACACAACTCAGAGTGGATGTAGTTCGACCATCTCTTCCTATGCTCGAGCACAAAGCTTGCCAGAACACTAATCTTACTCCTTAGGCCTGGCAAAAGCGGAATCCAAATGAACATTGATGCAATCCAACCGTCCATAAACTAAATCTCATCCTTCGTTGAAGGGCATATAAGTGGAAGTTAATCGGGATCCCACCGATCACTCGCTAAGTGAAACCCCGAGCTCAGGGATAAGCCATCACACTACGGCAATAAGGGATTGATACGCGAAAATCCACTAACTAACTTCGGCTCCCAGAGTGTGAGCTAGAGTATAAACTTACGGACATGGGCTCGAGGAGGATGAATCCGTCCATTTAACGACTTCGCCCGTGTTCAACCTAAACCCAAAGAGGAGGGATCCGTCCATCTAGTGACTTCGCTTGCCTACTCAGGGTGGATATGCTACAACCATCCGCGTACCTGATCAACCAACTCCGAACTCCCAGAGCGCGAGTCGGAGTATAAACATTCAACTCCGTATTCCCGGAGTGCGAAGCGGAGTATAAACATTCAACTCCGTATACCCAGAGTGCAAAGTAGAGTATAAACATTCAACTCCGAACTCCCAGAGCGCGAGTCGGAGTATAAACATTCAACTCCGAACTCCCAGAGCGCGAGTCGGAGTATAAACATTCAACTCCGAACTCCCAGAGTGCGAGTCGGAGTATAAACATCAACTCCGAACTCCCAGAGCGCGAGTCGGAGTATAAACATCAACTCCAGATTCCCAGAGTGCGAACTGGAGTATAAACATCCATCAACTCCGAACTCCCAGAGTGCGAGTCGGAGTATAAACATCAACTCCAGATTCCCAGAGTGCGAACTGGAGTATAAACATCAATCAACTCCGAACTCCCAGAGTGCGAGTCGGAGTATAAGCATCAACTCCAGATTCCCAGAATGCGAACTGGAGTATAAACATCAATCAACTCCGGATTCCCAGAGTGCGAAACGGAGTATAAACATCAACTCCAGATTCCCAGAGTGCGAACTGGAGTATTAACATCAACAACTCAAGATTCCCAGAGTGCGAACTGGAGAATAAACTTCAACTAACTCTAAGTCCCCAGAGTGTGGACTGGAATATAAACACTAATTGGGTGCAAATGACCACCCATCAACTTGCTTCGGTCCCGAGAGCGCAGGCCAGAGTATAAACACCAAATGGGTGTGACTAACAACCCATCAACCAACTCCAGCCCTCCAAGCATGGTTTGGAATATGAATACAAAAAGGGATGTGATTCGACTGCCCATCTATCGGCTATGGTTCCTCATCAAGTTCTGTAGTACAAAAAGCGGATGTGGTTCGACCGTCTGCTATCCAATCTTCCCCTGACATGGGGGCACACTTAACACACAAAATTGGATGCGACCCAACCATCCAGCGCTAAGCGGGCATGACACAACCGTCCATGCATCAACTCTTGTCCCTGGCACGGGACCCATAACGTAAATTTATAGGGATGCACTCCAACCCTACAAGACAAAATTTCTTCCTCGATTCGACAGGGAGGCGTAGATTCAAAAAAGGGACTTAGCTGGATGTCCTATTCTGAATTGATATTACTACCATCCAACCGCAAGTGAACGTGGCATGACCGTTCATCTGCTAACTCTCTCCTGTGATCCGACGGGTTGTGCATGCAGCATGGACGGATGTGACCTAACCATCCACCAATCAATTCCTTCCTACAGTTCAGTGGGAAAAGCATCAAACTAAATTTGTTGTAATTTGACCGGCCACACTTCGAATTTTGCCCTTGACTGGGGGCAGAGGAATTGACCAAGGAAAACACGGTCTGACCATTTTCTACAAAAAAAAACTTAGCCCACAGAGTGTGGACAGGGGTATAAACATCAAATAGGTGTGGTTAGTGGCCCTTCAACTTACTTTGATCCCCACAGTAGACTACAAGATTAGACAAACGGATGAATGTGATTCGACCATTCATTCACCAACTCTGACCTAAACTCGACATAAGGAGTATAAACTCACCACAGGTGCAATTAGACCATCCACGAACTAACTCTGCTAACCCAAGACTGGGGGCAGAAGTACAAATCACCGAAGGAAAAGAAATGTGACTCGCTACATCTCTAGCTTAGCATCCTTTACAACTTAAGGAAATGACTACAAGGAGACCTTAATGCTAGCCAATCAGAACGATGCCCGAAGTTCTGGGCAACCAATTATATCGTACCGCCAGATCGACGGGCAATATCGATCTACACCTTTCACATCGTACCATTGAATCGACGGTCAATATCGGTCCTCTTCGACTACAAATCGATGTGACCCGAACGTCCATCGAATACCTTTGACCAACAGAGCACGGATAGAAGAATAAACCACGAATGAGTGTGACTTGACCATTCGTCCTCCGTCGCCTTCCTTCAATCCGTCAGGAAGAGCATGAGACCAAATGAGCATGACATGACTGCATTTGAGCCGACTTTATCCCTAGATCTAACGGGAGAACGTAAATCGAAATGGACATGGTTGATCACCCAACTCCAAATGAATGCAACGCGACCATTCATTCATTGACTCTTACCATGATCCGACTAAAAGAGCAATTCAAAACAAGTGCAACCTAAACATCTGCACACTGATTCTTACCCTGGATTCGACAAGGGAAGCATCAATCCTGCATTGGATCTGATTGGACGATTCACTCTTCAGTTTTTGCCCAAAGTACGGCGACATAAGCTGCGAAGTGAATGTCATTGACCATCCAGAATCTAGCTTATGTCCGAATGTTGGCAAAGTAACAATGTATTCTGCTAAGAAAAAAGAACTAGAACATAATACAGGATAGACATGACTCAGCCTTCCATCGGTTAACTCGATCCCATGGTTCAATGGGATAGAATACAAAATTGAAGCGGACATTATCTACCCTACCACTTATCGAGATATTCCCCAGACTTGGGGGCACGAACAAGAAGATAAGATAATATGATTCAACCATTCATCAGTCAACTCTGGTTCTTAAAGCTTGAACTACAGTACAGACACAGCTAGGACGAGACTAGATCGTCCGCGTAATGCATCCGCCAACCAGAGGCTGGGGGCAAAAGAGTAATTATCCGAGAGTTGACTATGACAACTTGAACCTATGACCCATGCCTAATATTCATAACAACTCTAGGTTACGACCGAAAGGATGCCTAGAGAAAAAGTCATCAGATCAATACCAGGACTTATGGGCGACTGATCATCATTCTGACCCTTTCGATGAGCAATGGATCGCAGGTACATTGAATGAAAAGCGCATCATTCAGAAACACAAGTAAATTCAATCTCAAAGCTGGAGCCAGCTATGCAGCCGCATGCAGTACAAGGCTAAATTCTACTAATCCTTTGATTCAACATCCTTATAAGCCTGATCATTTACCATGGCAAATAAAAACATGAGGCGCCTACGACCCATCACGAGTATTGTAAATCAGATCACAACTCTACGCAATGATGAAGAAAGAGTCAGCCGTTTTACTTCAGGTGAATCTTGATGTGTTCGCTCGGACTCGATCTCATATACATATACATATATATATATATGGACTTTCGCCAGCCATGAAGAACCCTGCATTAAATGTCGACCCGAGGCATGTCTCGATGAAAAAAAACGATGCGACATGGATCCGGAGAGATCTGTTGCACTTGAAGAGAAGGAAAATCTGCTCAAAACCAGTGAATTTATCCATGATGCCCTCCAACCAAAATGAGTATCCAATCCTTTACTTATAAGAAAAACGAACAGAGAGTGGAGGACATACATCAACTACTCAGATTTGCATGGGGTATGACAAAGCACGGCTTTCCACTTCCAATGATCGACCAACTGATGGACCTGACCATCATACATGAATTACTCACATCCATGGATGCAAACTCCAGATACAATCGGATACTAAAGCATGTCGTAGACCAGGAATACAACTGACTCATTATTGACCTGGGCCTATAGTGCTATGCTGAAATCCCTAAATTCGAACTTGAGAACGCTTATGCTACTTACCAAAGGACGATTAGCAGATCATTCAAAAATCACATCGGTCAATCGATGAAAGTAGATGTGGTTAATATGCTCGTGAGATCACGCTATCAAACGACCATATCGATGACTTGACAGAGGTATTCAGCGCTCTCCAAAAAATTCAGGATGAAACCCGATCCTTTAAAATGCTCTTTCACTATTACCTCAGAAAGATTCTTCGTTTTCATCATTAATTCTCATCGAATCAAGACTAATTTCTAGAAAATTCCGACAATTAGAGACACCCATGTACCGAGGACAACCAAGCAGCTCTGATAGATTGCTTAAAGAGACCTTTCATTTTACCCAAACCTTTGGATCGCGAAGATTTATACATCAATTGGGCCGTGTCAACACACACCATAAGCTTCACAATGCTATGTGAAGGTAAACGAATCCAAAGACTAGTAAATGATGACCACTAGGTCTTGATTCTCATACGAAATCACAAGAATAGAAGCGTTGGGAAGAAGTTCCTTCAACTTATAAAAAGAAGCTTCACACTTATCCAACCAAATATACTTAGCTCCTTTTCTAGTCAAAGAAGTGAGAGGTAAGATGATATTGGAAAAGTACTTTATGAATCCATGGTAATAACTCGCCAATCCAAGAAAAAACTATGAATCTCTGATACATTCTCAAGCCTCTTCTAATTCTGAATAGCTTCAATCTTCGAACGATTAACAGAAATACCTTCTTCAGAAACTACATTCTCTAAGAACTTCACTTTCCGTTTCAAAAGTGGCACTTAGAAATTTTGGCTTTCAACTGATTCGTTCTAAGTGTCTCCAGAAAATCATAAGATTTTCCACATGTTCTTTCTTAGATTTAGAATAAAGAATAATATCATCGATGAATATAAGGACGAATTGATTGAGAAATTCTCGGAAAACACGATTCATGAGATCGACAAAATAAGCTGGAGCATTCGTTAACACAAAGGGCATAACAAGCCACTCATAAGATCCATAACGGATACAGAATGAAGTATGAGAAATGCTATCCTTAGCTACATGAAGCTGATGAAATCTGGTTGCTAAGTGTAACTGGGAAAAGACTTTAGCTTCGCAAAGCAGATCAAAAAGATCATCGATCCTCAGCAAGGGATATTTGTTCTTAATGGTAAGCTCACTAAGCTTGTGGTAATCAATGCAAAGCCTAAGAGTACCATCAACCTTCTTCACAAACACGACAGAAGCTCCCCAAGGAGAAGAACTAGACTAGATGAACTACTTTCCTTCCAACTCTGACAGTTGTTTCCTCAACTCCTCATTCTCCTTAATAGACATCCGATGGGGAGGATGACTAATAGGACTAGCACCAAGGATAAGATCAATTTGAAACTCAATCGCCTACTTGGTAGGCAACCCTTAAATGGGTTTAAAATTATTAGGATAATCATAAACAACGGGGATTTAGGAAATGATATCGTCTTCCCAAGCCTCAAGAGAAAATAAGGATGCTTCCGAATCAGAATCAACATCATGAAGAACAGTAGAAATCCTCTTAACTGATTTTGAATGTCTAAGATAAATAGGACTTTTGGGACATAGGATATGGGCTTCATAACGGTTAAGCCAATCCATTCCCAAAATCATTCCAAACCCAAGATAATGCATAGTGTTGAATCAGGAGTTTTGATTCATGACAAGGAGCATTAACAAAGAATATATGGTGATAGCAACAAAAAGAGAGTAACATATACATGGTATAAACTACAAAGAGAAAAGACTTCAAAACGAGTTTTCGTATGATTATTTATTATGTTTTTGAGTCTTAGATATGTTTAGATACTGTTAAAATCAATCCTTAAGTAATTACACTTGCACACAAAACAAATTATTTTCGTTTGTATATGCATTGAAATTCACTGTGCAAAATTGCATAGGTCAGTCGACTGATTACAGTCGACCAGTCGACTGACCTGGTGCAAAATGCACAGTGAACGGAGAATATATATACAAATTTGAATTTCAGTCAACTGAGCTTCTGAACTCAGTCGACTGACCTGCGTATAACGGCTATATTTTCTAAACAGATGCTTCCTCTCACGAAGAGTTTCAAACCAATTCGAAGAGTAATGGCTGCATCTATTGATTGAATCTCTTAGCAAAAGGTTGTATCTATCTATGCACTATATAAACACATCAAAATCATTTTCCAAATCACCGATTCTTGAATAATTTACCGATCTTACTTACTCTCTATATTCTCTGCATTCAAAAGTAATCAAACCATCTTCATTGCTTGAATCTTTGAATTCATATTCATATTCTTTGATTCATAGCGATAATCTTCCTTTCATATCTTCACACACACTCATATACTTGAGGATTTGATTATAGGAAGGGTGTACACACATTGACATATCTATGTTATCAAGAACATGTTAGTCAGACAATTTTATATACTAGTAGAAGTCCTGTTCTGCTGCTTGGGCATTGTGAAGTCCTCTTCGGCTGCTGAGGCGAAATCCTATTCTGCTGCTCAGGTCCCTGTTCGGCTGCCCAAGGGTTGTATAGACCTGTTCCTCCGGGTTAAGTGAGGGTTGTTGTTTTAGTGAAATTCCAGAAGAAATCTGGGACTGGACGTAGGACGGTGCTCCGAACCAGTATAAAAATCTCTGGTGTTATTTTTATTATACTGCTTTTATATTCCGCACTATTTACTGTATAGCTATCATCACCATACTCTGTATTATCGTATATCCATAATACACGATCCATAGCACACTTTCATTTGGTATCAGAGCAAGGCATCTTATAACCGTTGCATAGTTATTTGATATTTTGTTAATATGGAAAACAACACCAGCACAAGCACTGTCACTAACACTAGTTTTATTGAAGGTCAATCTACTGCACGACCTCCACTATTCAATGGCATGAATTACAACTATTGGGCAACACGAATGCGTATTTATATGCAAGTTAATGGTTTTGATGCATGGAATGTTACACAAGCAGAATATACTGCGCCTACTACTGAATATTCTACATGGACAGCTGCACAAAAACAAGATGCTAATGCTAAAGCAATGACTATGTTGTTTTGTGCATTAGATAAAAATGAATTTAACCGAGTTAGTATATGTAACACTGCATATCAAATATGGAAAACGCTTAAAGTTACTCATGAAGGAACTAGCAAAGTTAAACAAAGCAAAATATCTATGCTCAAGAGTCAATTTCAAAATTTTAGAATGAAGCAAGATGAGTCCATAAATGATATGTACTCCCGATTTCAAGATATTTATCATTCTCTAGTAGAACTAGGAGAAAAGTATTCTGACTTTGATATCGTGTCCAAAATCCTAAACTCTTTAACCGGTGAATGGGAAAGAAAAGTCTTAGCTATTGAAGAAGCAAATGACCTTTCTACCATGAAACCGGAAGAGTTAATAGGAAATTACATGTCCTATGAAGTAAATATACAGGCAAAAAGAGTTCAAGCACAAGACAAGAAAAATATGGCAATTCATGCAGAACAAGAGGAATCAAATTCAAAGGATGAAGATTTAGCATTTATAGCTAAAAATTTTAAGAAAATTTTGAAGTACAGAAAAGGAAATCAAAATAGTGGCAAAAGAAACTTCAACAATAAGCCATCATCCTCAGTACTAGAATGCTTCAATTGCCATAAGAAGGGTCATATACAAAAAGATTGTCCAGGACAAAGGAAGGGAAAACAATATAAATATAGAAAGGACAAATTCAAAAAGAAGGCATTTTAAGTGACATGGGATGACTCAGATTCTTCGTCTTCTGAAAGTAGCAGTGATAGTGAAAATGAACAAGCAAATGTCTGCTTCATGGCTACTAATAATGAGGTAAATGATCTTACTTTTGATGACATGATTGAAATAAATTCTGAATTACTAGATACTTTGAAAAATCTCAAAAGAAAATATAAAGAAGCTCTCGAAAATCAAAATAGAGCAGAATTCGAAAGAGATATGCTTAAAGATGAGAAGAAAATATTGGAAGAAGAACTTGATAAAATTCAAGATCCATTTTCTAATGTTAATTCTCAACTTACCTTATTGAGTCTAGAAATTGAGACTCAAAAAGAAAAGAATGATGCTCTAGTTTTTGAAAATCATGAGCTAAAATTAAAAGTTAAAATGATCGAATTAGATAACACTGGTCTCAAAACTAAGTTAGACGATATTCCTAGAAATGTGTCTAACTTTAATAAAGGCAGAGAAAACTTATCTAAAATTATTGAAACTTCTCAGTCTGTCTCAAATAAGAAAGGACTAGGTTATACTAAGAAATCAGTAGCTCCACCAAAAATTAAGCAGAATAAGAGAAATATTTCTAAACCTAAGTCTACCATAGTTCAACCAAAAAGGGATCAAAACTCAAAAACCATAAAAATATGGGTTCCTAAAACAAACAACAGTTTGATTAGGAATAAATATATTGAGTCCTTTTTGAAAAATGTTCATAAAAATAAAAATTATTTATATAAAGGGAATACTCTTGGGTTTGGTTTCTTAAGACCTAACTCTTAGGACCCTATTAAAAAGTGGGTACCAATATTGTTCTTTTATTTTTTGCATGTCCCACTTAAGAAAAGAGGAAATTTGATACTCGACAGTGGCTGCTCAAAACACATGACATGAGACAAAAATATGCTAACAAATATCACATATTCAGATGGAGGCTCTGTCACATTTGGAGACAATTCCAAAGGTTATATCATCGGCAAAGGCGATGTGAGCAATTACGGTATATCTAACTTACCTCTCATTTCCAATGTTTTACTTGTCAAAAACTTGAAGCATAATTTGTTAAGTATTAGCCAATTGTGTGACAAAGGAGTCAACTAAAACTTCAACGAGAAATGTACTATGAGCAAAAAGTTAATTCCAAATGTCTTAACTTTCTGGAGCAACTCAGTTGGAAAATTTGTGCTTGTTCTACATCTAATGTTCATCAACCAACATCATCTTACTATCACAATCCATGGGAACCCAGTCCTCGACCACCTTCGGTCTCACCACATACAATGACTCGTAACAATATATGGTCTTCATTACGACCGCGCATTGAAGATACAAAAGTAGAGCCGGATGAACAAACGACACCACATAAAACACCTCAAAAGACGCCACGAAAATCACCGTCCTCTAAATAATTTTTGTGTGTCTTTATCTATGTCATTTTATATATTTTATGGTGTATTCATCCACCTTTTGTATAAGCTTTGGTATATATTGGTTTTTGATAGCTTAACAGGCTCACTGTGCATTTTAATAACAGTCCGTCGACTGACTGCATCAGGTCAGTCGACTGAATACAGACCCAGAAAACTCTCGGGTTCCAGTTCAGTCGACTGACCTGCTGTATTTAGTCGACTGAACGACGTTTCTGAGCCTTTTTACCCCCTTTTCCATCTCCTTTTTACCCTATCTCTTCATATTTTCACTTTTACTCTCCTCTTTTT
Source organism: Allium fistulosum (assembly GCA_030737815.1). Lineage (NCBI taxonomy): Eukaryota > Viridiplantae > Streptophyta > Magnoliopsida > Asparagales > Amaryllidaceae > Allium > Allium fistulosum. The sequence continues at coordinate 532,521,943 of CM060901.1, read as the reverse complement.
TACCCAAATTCTATTTTTCCCAAACCCTAAAAATCCCATTTTTCATCCTTCTACCATAAAATTGACCACAAATCATGCCTCCCAAACGTTCAAAAACTGCTGGATCATTCTCAACTGCAGCCGTAGACTCTCTCATCGCTCAATGGCTCTATGATCGGACGGTGGTGGAAAGATGGAACATAATGAAATTGGCAAGGATATTTGAAGGTTCTTTTACGGTATTCCCTGATTTTGAATCTTATAGGCTTCGAGAATTGGCTGATCAAAGTGGCTTACAATCTTTAATAGACTTAAAATTGAATAGCCATAAGATTAATCACATTATGGTTAAGCTTTTCTATGCTAATTTTAACTTAGCACATCAAAAACCTAGACATACCAACAATTGTGTGTGGAGACTTGTTTGTGGCAAACCTGTTTGGTTCTCTCTCGATCGCATTGCCCATATTTTACAATCACCAAATCATGGTGTCACCCTTGATGAAGTAGAATGCAACATGGCAACTCGAGATAGAACAAGTCATCAATTTTTGGACGATGATGCAACCGATGTAAAATCAATGTCTCTACGTCCTAAAGCTAGGATTATGCATAGGACCCAAATGAAAACTATCCTACCAAGGACCGGGTCATATGAGCTTGTCTAGCAAAATAATCTTAAAGCTCTATATGCAATTTGGAGTAACACGCAAGTCAACTGGACGCAATTAATTTTGGATGAATTCCTCTTGTTTAATCAAGGAAAAATGAATGTGATCTATTTTGGGGAATACATTATGCGTCTTCTTATCAACTTGGAAGTGCCCTTTCCCGATTCTGAAGTGTCAAATGTTGGTGCTATAAACATGAGAACTTTTAGTCTCATGAAATTACATGTTACTCCTCCTCCTATTATGGATTATGATGCATGGAAAGCACGCCAACGTGCGCGACGTCAACAACAACAAGATCAAGGTCCTTCCTTTCAACCACGTCGCTCACCTACTCCTCCATTACATTCCAGAGATGACGAGATTCAATTTGCAACCTCCAGTCATTCAACCCAACAATCTATTGAGATTTTATCCTGGAACCAACTTATTCTTGACACACGTTTGAAAAGGGTTGATAAAAAGCTTAACAAAATCAAAGGTTTTTTCTCCATCTTATGGGATGCTATTTCTTGTTCTGCCTCTACTTCGACCATGCCATCTATAGGAAAACACCCTGCACCACAATTTACCTGGAGCACATCCGAGGATCACACCGGCACAGACACTAGCGGAACTAGTGGAGGTGGACATGGTGGTGAAGCATCATCTCGAGGCAAGTCTCTCGCCATTTCAGAACAAGAATATGACTGAGATGTCGATGAATAGTTGGGTGCTATCGTATTTGGATATGGTATTTTCTTTGCTCTTTTAATCAACTTTCTTTTCTATCAAGGCTTGTACTTAAATAGACTTGTGTTATTTTGGTTTATGGAACTTTTTTTGCTTTTTCCTATGATACATTATGTAGCTACATATTGGTTTGTTATGTTAGTTATGCTTATTCTATGCTTTACTGGTTATGTCTACTCCTTTTTGTCGATGACAAAGGGGGAGAAAAATGTCTACTAACAAGTTTTATGCAGATTACATTATCGCCACACATTCAGGGGGAGAAATATATATAACTTTTGTTATATAACTTCTACTGTATATCAATTCGTCAGTTATAGGTTGTCATCAATCAAAAAGGGGGAGAATGTTGAATCATGAGTTTTGATTCATGACAAGGAGCATTAACAAAGACTATATGGCGATAGCAACAAAAAGAGAGTAACATATACATGGTATAAACAACAAAGAGAAGAGACTTCAAAACAAGTTTTCGTATGATTATTTATTATGTTTTTGACTCTTAGATATGTTTAGATACTGTTAAAATCATTCCTCAAGTAGTTACACTTGTACACAAAACAAATTATTTTCGTTTGTATATGCATTGAAATTCACTGTGCAAAATTGCATAGGTCAGTCGACTGATTACAGTCGACCAGTCGACTGACTTGGTGCAAAATGCACAGTGAACAGAGAATATATATACAAATTTGAATTTCAGTCAACTGAGCTTCTGAACTCAGTCGACTGACTTGCGTATAACGGCTATATTTTCTGAACGGATGCTTCCTCTCACAAAGAGTTTCAAACCAATTCGAAGAGTAATGGCTGCATCTATTGATTGAATCTCTTAGCAAAAGGTTGTATCTATCTATGCACTATATAAACACATCAAAATCATTTTCCAAATCACCGATTCTTGAATAATTTTTCGATCTTACTTACTCTCTATATTCTCTGCATTCAAAAGCAATCAAACCATCTTCATTGCTTGAATCTTTGAATTCATATTCATATTCTTTGATTCATAGCGATAATCTTCCTTTCATATCTTCACACACACTCATAAACTTTAGGATTTGATTATAGGAAGGGTGTACACACATTGACATATCTGTGTTATCAAGAACACATTAGTCGGACAATTTTATATAGTAGTAGAAGTCCTGTTCTGCTGCTCATGCATTGTGAAGTCCTCTTCGACTGCTGAGGCGAAATCCTGTTCTACTGCTCAGGTCCCTGTTCGGCTGCTCAGGGGTTGTATAGACCTGTTCCTCCGGGTTAAGTGAGGGTTGTTGTTTTAGTGAAATTTCAGAAGGAGTCTAGTACTGGACGTAGGACGAAGTTCCGAACCAGTATAAAAATCTTTGGTGTTATTTTTATTATACTGCTTTTATATTCCACACAATTTACTGTATAGCTATCATCACTATACTCTGTATTATCGTATATCCATATTACACGATCCATAGCACACTTTCACATAGCATAAAGATCGGCATGAAAAGAATGAACATAAGAAATCTCAACATCTCTACAAAGCATACTGAGGGTTGCGGACCCATCAATTAACTTCACAATTCTTAACGAAATCACTAAGCACAAACATCCAAAGATAAAGGATCAACATGTTTCTTTGATACAAATGAATGAGATGCACCTGTATCGAAGAGAACCCGAATAGGAAGGTTCCGAAAGACAATTACACCTTCAAGAATAGAAGGGGATATACCTCGATGCCCAGAAGATTCACCAAAAGCCTGCATAACACTAAGCTTCCCAGAAGTGAGGCCTTTAGCTACTCGGGGAGAAGATGCTATAAGATGAACTTCCTTCTTGCAATAACGACAAATAGAAGCTTTAGGACTCCTGAATGAAATGCTTCTTAGAACCACAATTGAAGCACAATCCTAGTTAGCCATGTGGAGTTGAGCTAAATCCTTGCTTCTTGTTCTTCTTATTAGGATATAAGGGATTTAACTTGTTGAATGGTTGCTTCTTCTTCGGATGAATGCCCGTCTTCTCCACTATGTCTTCCACACCAGTATCCATTTTGACAGCTTCAATCTTAAGGGTCAAATCAACCAACTCGTCAAATGAGACCTTCAATTGCAACATCAACGCCTTCTTAAGATACTTCTTCAGACCATCCACAAATCTTTGATTCTTCTTTGGTGGAGTACTTATGTGCTCAACCATATATTTGGAAAGGGCTTTGAAGGTTGACACATAGTCTGCTGTAGAAGACTTACCTTGCTTCAACTCAATAAACCTCTTAGCTAACAAGGCTTTCTTCGATTTAGGAACGAATTTCAACTCAAATTGTCCCCTAAACTGCTCCCAAGAAAGAGTAGACTCATCCACCTCTGCTATAAAAAGCTTATAGCAATCAAGAGCGCACTCCTGGTGCTGACCAGAACTACCTAAACCCTATGTTAATCGTCAAGACCCATGCAAGAAAAGATCCACTCGCATGTCCTGAGCCATATCTGCACCTCAATCACACTCTCAGAACATCTAAAGGGCTTGCCACCAAGATGTGCAAAGTCACCGCACATACCTGCAAAACTAGACTTGCAAGAAGAAGAATCCAGAGGAGGTCAGGTTGGCTGAGTATTCCTAACGAGTTCCATAATCTGCTCGGCGGACATAAACACTTCATCCGTAGGAGGGCCACTGGACTGCCCACCAACACAATGAGCAGCTGGTCTACCGCCAGCCATCTAAGATTCTAAAAGAAAAAAAGATAAGGCAAAAGATTATTCAAGAGCCATATGATTTGATATTAGGAATTTCAAAGATAGACACTAAGGAATATACTTCATGAGAACCTAAGGGGCAACTCCTAAGACTTGCCTACTCCATGATTCGTATTTTTAATATCATACTTTGTTCAGAACTCAGCCCTAATACCAAGCTGTGATGCCCCACCCTGAGACAAACACTAGCAGAGAATGTCACAAAGCAATATTGTCGGTTAGTGTAGAGAATATGGATAGTTAGGAGTGACCATCCATGAATTTACTTTAAGCGATCATAGACACGTCGATTAATATGCTATATATTTCTTAAATCAAGTGGAATTGACGTGTCTAATTCAGGCTTAAAAAAACTACGGTGGCTATAAAAAAAATTCAAAACAACATATAATAATATACAGATCACAGAATATCAGATCAGTCGCAGCAGGATATAATAGATGCAAGTCTGTGCCAACACATAATAGATACATGATATAGACTACACATATACAAAGTGCTACATCTCAAAATGAATGTACACAAAAGGAGTATCATAAATAATGGGGCGCCAAACTCCAAGATTGGTGAAATAAATTCACCTACATGCATGTAACTCCAAGATAGATGTGTGTGTATATATATATATATATATATATATTGAAAATGGATAAAAACTTTATTATCAGCCCTGACAAGGTCGGCCCGACCCAAATACAACTTCTTTAATACGAAAAGTCTACAGTTCTTCCAGAAAAGAAAAAAGAAAAATAAAAACTGCTTCGTTTTCCATTTTTCACGGAGGATTCCATGGCTGCTCCAGCTGAATCTCGTTATTATGTGCTCTTAGTCCCATCTTCTTCAATGCCTCTAGTTCAGCAACTGATAGATCTGTGAGTTTTCCTGCTCTTTTCGTAATAGTTTGTACATCTTGTCTTATCATTTCGCTGATAGCATGTTCATTTTTGTGTTTGTTTTGGAATATTCTTCTGTTTCTTTCTCTCCACACATGCCATACAGAAGTAGTCATCAGAATGGAAGCAATTTTCCCCATCAGGCTTTTGGATTTCCAGCTTCTTGTCAGGTAAATAGCAATGTCACTTAAGTAATGGTCCTATAAGTTGCAATTCAGGACTTTCTTTTGTTTGTCCCAGATTTGTCTTGTAAATGTACAGTGAAAGAAAAGGTGTTCATGGTTTTCTTCCTCTTGTTTACAAAAAACACAGTAAGAATCTTGTATAATCCCCCATTTTTTAGGTCTATCCTTGGTAGGAAGTCTGCTCAATAGAGCTTTGTAAGTTGTTTGGGACATTTTGGGGGTACTTGCTCTATTCCATACAATTTGAGCCCATTCAATTTCAGTACTCCTTTCCCTAAGTTGATCCCAAGCAGTCTTTAAACTGAAGTCTTTATTATTTGGTTTCCAAGTCCAGGAGTCTGATAGATTGCACTTAATGGAATACTCATTATTTCCTGTTTGATTTGATTTGATTTAATATATATATATATATTAGATTGGTACATAAATAGTTTTGTATAAAACGATTAGATTTAGAAATCAATCATTTGTAAATTCGGGTTGAAAACATGTATCAAAAGTGTGAAATTCTCCCAAGGTCCATTGAATAATTTCTATAGTAAAAACATCGAAATGAATTTAACAATTCATATGTCATGAATCCGGAAAATATTAATAAAATTGACATGAAATGAAGAATTTAAAATTAAGCAATCAACTTTTGGAAATCGACTGGGCAAATAAATGGCAAACGGGTCGATTGGGAAATAACGGAACATAGCCTGGATGTCAAGTTCATGCTACAACTGGTGCACCGGTTGGCTCGCTTAGGCTGATGTCCAGGCGATTCCAGTGACCTTCTGTCGATCTATTTTCACTCATTTTTCCTATATTGCTTCTCTAACGATCTAAGGTACTGAATAGGCAGTCATGCATGCATATACACATCTATAATTAGATGAAATTCATGATTTCATATGGTGGTTATTAGTAAACATAAAACTCAATTCAATTAGACAATGAATCCATCAACATATTGAGATCATATACATATTAAATTCAACCATAATCCTATAATAGCGTCAACCATTTATCTAAGGCTAGAAATCATGGGATAAACTCACTCAAATAAACCCAGAATGGAAGATTAGAGCTTAGAATCTCCAATGCTTTTCAAATTCAACCTCAACCTAGATTATGAACAAAGATTGGATAGGAATTGATCAAAATTAGAAATCAAAACTTAAATAAATCATTAAATTGATGCATAGATAGATAGAGGAGATTACCTTTTATCAAAACACCCTAAAATAGATTGAAAGCCCTTTGATTTCACTCTTCGATTTGTAAATTTGGGGATTTAGGGTTTTTGTACTTAAAGAAATTTTGATTTTTTGGTTCAGTGATGAAATGAGAATGGGAAAAAAAATAAACATACGTTTCTATTTCTCTAGTTTAGGCTTAATGGTTTAAGGAATGTGGATCCATTAGCCAAGTGTTGTTGATTCTCTTAAAACAAAGGTGTTTCTATTTTGTTGTGTTTCATTTTAACACTTTATAAATACTAATTTAATTAAAACAATGTTCTAATTTAACAAATATTTTTTCTAAAATTTTCACAATATAAATAACATGTCAAAATCTCACTTTTCATTAATATTGAAATATTTTATCAAAATTAACTACAACTTATAAAATAAAAAGTCATTCTCCATATTTTTAGTAAAATGAACCATTAATATAGAAACCATATTTTAACCAATGAAATTGTTTTCATACAATTTATTTATTCATTTTCTCCAAAATTATTCTTATGTAATTAAATATAAGAATTAAATAGCATAAAAATAAAATTCATTGAATTCCTAATTTATTAAACTCGAAATCCATTTTAATTTGGAAATACAATAATTTATAAATTCCCCAAATTCATTCAATTAACTAATTAAATTAATTAAATTAATTAAATCATATTTTAAATTTTAATTCTAGGAAATCTCGCCAGGGTTGTTACATAAATGAAGAAAAGAACATGATTTTATAGTGGCTTGGAAAATTCTCCGGCCTATGTCCACTTTAATTTTATTACCTTATATTTTCTCTCCAGAATACAAAGATTACAACTCAAATTCGACCACAATCTAGTAGATATCTGATTAAAGAAGGTTTGATGGAGAAGAAGATAGAAAAAGACCTTAGGGAAGAAGTTCAGCCAAAAGTGCATTTCCAAATGTTATAAGCCTTGTATTTATATGAAAACCGTCCAACAAAATTGTCAAATCTCGATATGCCAAGTCTAACTATAGATCCAAAAATGTAAGAGAGGGAGACAAGGTCTCCTAGCAAATAAAATCACCTCGGTACCGATTATAAGTGATTAGTACCGACCTGGTTTTAGGAAGTTGTTCCATTTTCTTTCCATTAGGCCTCTATCATCAATCTATGGAGCTTTGAGCACTTTTCCTTAGATATTAAGTCATTTCCGAGAGTTTTTGATATCTGTTGTACTTATCCTCTTTCCTTTAGAACTTCTTTGGAAATGGGCCTCCGAAATGTTTACCTACTCCTTTAGAAATGGGCCTCAAGATGATCACTTTAGCTTACCATCCATTGATCATCTCCTTAGAAGCCATGAACGTGTGCAAAAAGTTATTGGTACCGACCTCTTTTCATGTCGGTACCGATCTCTTTTACTTAATGTAATCAACTCCAAAATTCCTGAATTTCTTCATATCATCGTTCTAGATAGTTCCAATCATGTTGGTGTGAATCATGTCGGTGAAAATAATATCGGTACCACCATTAATTCATGTTAGTACCTACCTGATTTTCATTTTTAAAACTTGGCCAAATCATTAATGTCTCCACTCTTGACATCTTCCAAGCTCCTTGACTAATTCCTTTAATGATTTGCAGTCTATGTCATTAGTTTGAGTCTATTCCTAAACTGTGGAAATTTTGAGTGTAAAACTCTCCACACTTGTCGTTGTACCTAACTTGTAGGTTGTAATGAGGAGGGATTCAGAACAACAATGTCTGGTGAATAAAAATCTCATGTTTTACAATAATAGTATATGGGCAGTAATTCTTTAGCTAAGTACTATGTCTTAGTGTTATTTTACCTTTCCAAGAATACTCTCAATTACAAAATCATAACCCTACAAATCTATCATCACGATTATAAAAGCGAGTTCAATGTAACTATGGAGTATATTAGATTTAACAACCCATCTCCCATCTGACCAAATCCTAACGACGAGAGAGAGTACACTGGTTACTTAATACCTTTCAAATAGGAATAAGCAGACCCCATTGGCAATTTAATACTTAAATCCAAAGTGAAACCGTTCTAATATATCCTAGTTTCCATTGTAAAATCTCTTCTAAGACACTTAAAACATCTTAAATAGGGAAGAGACCAACCCTCCGACCATTTAATACTTCTTATAAGGGAGAGGCAGACCCTAACACTGACATTTAATACCTTAACCCCAAAGCAGACCCGTCTTGGGATTACCCTAACTTTATAACCAGCAACCCTACCGCCACGTCTTACATTAGTCCGACCATTTGTAGGTGCTGGTAGCCAGATTAGCTAGGCAAACTTAACATATAAAGTGGGACTAGACTCGCATCCACCATGGGTACTTATTATAAGCGACGTCCCACATCAGTTACGAAAGTCACACTACTGGTTGACATATTAGCTGGGTGGGCTTCTGTGTTCTTTCCAACCGATCTCGCATCCCTATAGCTTGGCCATAATTTCCACTCTCCATCATTCAACGAACAAACCCATATCAATATATATGCATAATACATATATATGTATACACATACACACATAATACACACACACACAAGCATACATACCTCATATGTATTTACGCATTAAAGGCTTTATAAGGGAAACTCCTTATTTCGCCTTTATTTATGGATTAATTTCCACAATTATTATCTTTATTAAATTTAGTATTAATTATTAATTTCTATTTATATGTCTAAATTATTATGTAAGTTATTTTTCTATAATTATAATTGTATGATTTAAAGTTTGAAAGAATATATAGCCTAATATTAAATTGTACCTAATTGATTTTATGCCTAATATTAATTTATTACATTTGTCCATTGTCTATTCGGGATGGTATGTTATTTTCATATTAACAACTACAATTTATTTACATGCCCTAAATAAATAAGTAATTACATAAAGGTCAATATTATCAATAATTTAACTACATAATTCAGAATTACGTACATATTAAAAATTGGAATTGGAACATACAATTTATTTTATGTTAATATACTAGGACTACACCCCTTTTCCAAAGAAGAAAATTTACAATATGAACCTTTAATATCCCATTCAACAACGTGAACATACGGCGTTGAAACAACAAAGAAATCATGCTTATTTCAATTATTTCCATAGGCGGGGCTAACCATGGATAAAAGGAAAAATCAATTTTTCCCTACTTTGTGCACCTATTTCTATCTATTTGTTTTGGACTTCTTTGTCATTACAACGGCGTGAAAAGTGTAATCAAGTAGAATACAAAATTTTTATATTCCAAAACTATTCAATCCAATCCTATAACATTAAAATAAAACAACCAAGGTTACAAACAATTCAAAAATTACATATTATGGGGAGATTTTAGGGTTTAAACTATTGAATTTTCATATGAAAAATCTTCCAAGGTGCGTTACAAATCTAAATATCAAATACATAATATACTATTAGGGAAAACTTTAGATTTTCACTCATAGAATATTCACAATCAACCAACTTGAATTTTCTATGTTCGGTAGCCTTTCCCTTTCCCTAAGTTATCTCCTTTTTTATTACATAATAAATTTGTATATGCATATTAGCCTTAGAAATTATAGAATAGGGAAGAAGAGAGATATACGCGTGCTTGTGCATGTATATAGTTACCTTTCTCTTTTGTAAGATCTCTTTAAATCTTCCTCAAATCCTTGGATGTATATAGTTATTTTTAAAGTTGGAGTTTGAGAAGTTTTATTGTAGAGAAAGAGAATGGAAGAATGTCATTAATGGCCTAAGATATGTATAAAAGGAATGGTGGGGCTGGCCTCTCATTTATAGTACTTCGAATACAATAGAATCGCCGAATGAAGAATATTTTAATAATTTTAAATCCAAGACGTTCAGGCCTGGTAATATCCTAACTGTCACAGAAGGACTAGTCGACTGACCCCATAAAGCAATTGATCGGTTGTTGTCTGTGGTCGCATATTTGTTAACGCTAACTTTTTATATATTAATTACCTATTTTAGATTTAAAATTATTGATTACTTAAACGTCAAATCTTATGTTTACCATTTATTTTGACGTTAATTTTTATGATATTTATTACCTTAGTTAGTTCTTTATTATTTCTGATTCGAAATTTTCAAACGTTAATAACTTCTTTATTTGAACTGCGATTGCATAACTTCTTCGTTTGAACTGCTATCGCATTGTAATGACCCAGTTTTTCGACGCCTAAAAGTCGATATTAATACGTCCACTGTATCAAATGTCGCACAATCGAATGCCGGAAAACCGAATCATTAGGGTTAAAGAAGAAAACGATAGAAGAAGAAACATAAACAATAACAGAATCTCACATTCGCAGCTGAAAAATATATAATAGATAAATGAATAATCTTTAAACAAAAGAGCTATATCAGTTCATACAATACATCATCAGAGTATTACAACAACAACACACAACATTGGCAGTTATAATAACCTGCCCATATGGGATTTGAATTTTGCAGCAACCCATACGCAACGGATAATACATAAGTGATACGTCTCGCCATCCAGCTTGCCTCCTGATCTCCACAGCATATTTTTCTGACTTCGCTCCAGAACAACGATAACCTGACTCTAGGCTGCCCGTGTGGAAAATTATGGGCACCCAGAGTTTAGAAAGGGAACAATAAACTCCGAGCCAGTCATGGGACTGGTGTGAGATCTTAAAACTGTTATTTATACAAAAAGGATCCGTTTATGCTTTTGGAAAATGAAACTACTATAAGGCCTCCTGCCACACACACAATGCAAACGCAGAATTGGAGGAGATTTCTCCTTATGATAGTCAAACATGCTTGATACGCAAAATCTTTTAATATTATCATTAGTGCCTAGTGTGAAAAACATTTCGAAAGTATAATATTAATCTTGGCCAGCATACACATTTCGTAGTATGCCTACTATAGCTACCATGTTCAATAGCAGGTTACTGCCACATTCCATGGCAGGTTATACAACTAAAACTGTACAGGGCTCGTATTGTTTCTTTGGATTTTCAACAAATGGTCAGGCTAAGGAACTTCCTACACCACATGGGTACGCCTCTGAAGGGACGCCCCGAGAACCTAACCGGATCTCTACCAACACAAGGCCGAGTTATCTCATGCTTCTGGTGCAATGAAGCTGTAACTAGATAACTCCACACACGACTATGCCATTCCCGGTCGTTACCGACCTTTATCCGAGGATCCTCAACTCCAACAACCACAAAGTAATAAATTTGCAGAAACCACATAAGTTAAGTATCTGGGCTCCATACCATGATACCACCTTTTTCCAGAAGGAAATGGACATACCCTGAGGGCGCTACCCCCAAACAACCTTGCCGCATTCTTCCTATTTCGACTATTTCGGGTTGTGAGATCCGACGAAGTCTCATCCACAAAGCTACACTTTTCACAAAAGCCAAGCTTCGATCAACGAATGATCATCAACACTTAATATGCCACATTACCAAATTGGGAATGTATCACTAGTAACCATCAACTACATAACCTCTGAGCTCATACGTCTTAGAGAAGGGTGTTAAGCTAAGAGAATAAATTCTCCGCCACTAAACAGAAATGTATTTGATAGAAACCAGCTTTACATCTCAAAGTGTAACGTCAGACATACATCCATACAAGTCCGTTCCAGGTTCGAACGGAACCGAAGGCACTTCAAAGAAGCCCTTGCAATCCGGGCATCCACAATCCCGATCGAACTCCCCATCACATATGCAGATCTCTATACCGGAGTAACTCAGTGCAGAGTCATTCGACAGGTAATCCTTTCATTTTCGAAAATACCTAGTCTTCAACACTATCTTCAAATGCAATCCCATTTCATCGTATCATTATTCGGAATGGGTTTTATGACATAAAGTCCTCTCCCGGCTTAACCGAATAATGAGCGCTTTTTTTGAAAACAAATTCAAGTACCGTTTCAAAGGTCAATATTGATAGTCGGTTATTTAACTATCAAACAACATTCACAACAATTATCAAATTTAAATAATTTTTTCCAAGTTATTTATTTTAAAAATATCTTCGCAAGATATATTTTAACACTTCAACACTTTGAAAAAAATTTCAAATCACTTTTCTTTTGCGGAATAAATTTCCAAATGTTATTTATTTCCACTGAAGATTCGCCGAGTCTGAATAATTTAAAACACTTATCCAAAAGTATATGTATATTTGGAAACACTTGAGATAAAACTATTTTTAAACACTTTGTCTAAAATATTAGTTATGAAAATATTATACTAATATCTCATATAAACTTCAAGCCCAAACTAATTTTAAAAAATGAAATTATTAGATAGAGTATAATTATTTAAATATCCATTTTCTAAATCAAATCTCAATTTGATCTTTAAAATAATCACTTCTATAATTAACCAAACATATCTTTACTTTAATGATTTAAAAACAACTTAAGAAAATAACTTCTCCAAAGTATCCTTTTTCAAACCATCCTTAAAACTTTCAATTTATATTTATCAACTACTTTGAAAACATACTCGGCTTTCCAGTAAAAATACACTTTCCATTTCAAAATGATCCATTTAAATCAATTAATAAATCCTTCTTTTAAATTTGTCCAATCCTCTAAAATTAATTTACTTAAAAGTTTCTACTTTAATTTCCAAAAATCCAATTATATATCCTGGTATTTAAAAATACCAGAATATATCCGGCCAAACCATAGCCTTCAATAAATTTCAATCACCAATATAATCTTTCACAGATTATCAATAATCACATCACAACATATGAAATAAATTCAACAATTTGAGGAATCCAGTTGGAACCCTCCAAAACTGTTTCCCTGCATCCACAGATGTTAACACAACAATTAAATACCAATTCCACTTCGAGGTGGAATATCGCGGTATATGGAATTATATAATATCATCCGCTATTATGCGGCGCATAGGGTCTCATCTGCTATATCATGCGGGTAATCAATCACTCCAATATATATATATATATATATATATACTATATATATTATCTCATCCAAACAATCAATCAATAACTGAAATTCCAATTATTTTAATTTTAGTGAGAAGATCTCACCTTCAATTATGCATGCAACCCATTTCAAATCCAGCTTGATCCTCTACGATTTTTAGTCCTTGTATAACAATTATATAAAATTTCATTAATATTCAAACAAATCGAATAATCAATTACCGTTTAATAGTTTAATTAACTGATAGTTTTATTTAAACCAATTTCTCCTTTAAATATTATTTAACTAAAAATTAAATTTAAAACTAAATTTCCTTTAATAAATTATTTTTAGTGACAAAGATACTTTAGATTCAATTAAACAAATAATTAAATTTTAAACTGTCTTTACAATTCAAAACATTTAAAACTGATGCATACGTAAATCTTATATATATATTGTAACGACCCGGAAATTTCGAACCCGAAAATTCCAGATAGTTATGAAAAAGAAGAAAGAGGTAGAAGAAGAAGAACAGAAACATCAACATCTCACATTCGCAGCGGATAAAATATAATAGTAAATAATAACAGTTTACAAAAGATTACTATATCTGTCGATTACATTTTAATACATCAGAGTTTTATTCCAATACACAACAGTGGTCATATATAAATCAAATATGTCTCAGATAATCAAAAATAATAGTCACAGCGGAATCACTCCATACGTCCTGCCATCCAGCACTCCTCCTGAGCTCCAGAACGTCCTTACCTGAAAATCTGTAATACTCTGCTGGATGGCAGGACGTATGGAGTGATTCCGCTGTGACTATTATTTTTGATTATCTGAGACATATTTGATTTATATATGACCATTGTTGTGTATTGGAATAAAACTCTGATGTATTAAAATGTAATCGACAGATATAGTAATCTTTTGTAAACTGTTATTATTTACTATTATATTTTATCCGCTGCGAATGTGAGATGTTGATGTTTCTGTTCTTCTTCTTCTACCTCTTTCTTCTTTTTCATAACTATCTGGAATTTTCGGGTTCGAAATTTCCGAGTCATTACAGTTGGTATCAGAGCGAAGGTTAAGCGAAAACCTTGGCTCTGGTGGGTCTACTCATCTAAAGATAGGGTCAATAGTACCATAGGATGAGTTGAGTGTATATATGAGAGCATACTTGTTATTTTTATATAAAGATTTTAAATGATTTCATATAAGATTATATTTTGATATATAAAGCAATATTTCCCTCTAATAAATATTAAGGAAATTGCCTGTTAAATTACTAGAATTAAATTAAGAAGTAATATAATACAATCAAACTGAAATTAAATAAAGATAAAGTTTGAAATGGATTAAACTAAAATTGAAATCTTGAATTGGGGAAATATTTCAGAATAAGATGATAATGGATGGTTTTAGATATGACAATACTGATTATTATCATAAGTGATTGTTGTGTGTATTAATAAGTAAGCAAAATGAAATGTTTTAGGGAAGTAAAACATTTAGGGAAGTATGACTTATAAATTAGAATTGGAATATGATATACACTGGGGAGTTTTAAATCTGAGCCCAGAATTTGAAAATTGTTTCAAAGTGATAAAGAGATAACAAATAATATTATTTGAATGAAAGAGCTTGATTCAAACAGTAGTTGTTTGAAAATTTAAAGGAATTTGTTTGAATTAAAAAACCCAAGGTGGTTTAAAATTTAAGGATAACTTAGGGTGTAAAGGAAATAATATGTATATACGAGGAATATACATAATCTGAAATAAACTCTAACTGATGAGTTTAAAATTGAGAATGAGAGGTGATACCCAAGGTAATAAGTTTTGAACTTATAAGATTGTTAATGTAATGTTTAAAATTTGAAGTGGGAATTCAAATTTGAATAAGTTTGACGAAATTAAATTGAATTTAACTTAAGGGAAGTTAAATAAGTTTGGAATAAACAACCTGAATTGGAAATTTCAAGATGAAATTGAGATTTAACTTAGGAAAGTTAAATGGGTTGATTTGGTAGGAAACTATATGTGGTCTCAGATAGGATTGAGATCTGGAATGGGTAGTGGATGATGAATGTTTTAAAATAAATTGGATGATAGATTGGGGTAATATCTATCCCAATATTGGAATTAAATGGAATTAAACTTTAATTTGAAATTTACTTAAGTAATTTTGATTTTAAAGATAAAAATTAAACTTGAGAAAATGGGATCACTTTGAACATTAAGATTTGAATGTTTAAAATGAACATGTAAACTGAAATGATTAAGGATTGGTTCCAAGATTGAATTTGGGTAATAAATTGAAATTCAAAGATTTAATTGTTTAAAAGGGGTTTGAATTATTATTTGAACGTTGAAATAAGTTAAGTAAAGATATCTTAAAATGGAATTTTGAGAATAGAACTCAGAAATTAAATTGTTTAAAATATTGATTTGAAGATAAATGTTAATTGGATTAAGGGAATAAATCAACATTTGAAAATTTAACTCGAATTTATATAATTCGAGATGGTTTGAAAATTGAGATTTAAATTGAATTAGTTCAAACTGAATTTGATCTGAACTAATGGGAATTGTGATTTATGATGGATAAGTATAAAATTCAAATGAGGAATTTGAATTGGATTAATTTGAAATAAAATTGAAGTTATTCAAATTGGGATTGAGTCAATTTAAATGTAAGTGGAAATTTAAATTGAAATTAGGGAAATGGAGATGGGGTATTAAACAGTTTGACTCTGGACTATTTTCAAAATAAATTGTTTTAATATGAATCTATTTTTCCAAACTATTTACTACACAACTTTCCTTTTAAACCTACTATCTTAAACTTGTCTTACAATTGCTTTGGAACTATTTAACTATTTTACAACTGTTTTATAAACTAATTACAATTTTTCTACTACTTTATAAACTGATTACCGTTTTTCAACTATTTTATAAGTAATTACTATTTTTCAATTATTTTACAGTTACTTAACTATTTTACAGCTATTTTACAAATTAATAATTATCTTTCAACTATTTATCTATTTTTAAAATTTTCAAGCTATTTTGTAAATATAAACTGGTTGGAGTTCAAACTGTTATTGTTTAAATACCCAGTTGAGATAAGAATTGAAGTGATAATCCAAGTGGGGATTTAGCCAAATGTGAATAAGTGAATAAAATCAAAGTGAGGGTGAATAGAAAGGAAATTGATTTAACTGGTAATCAATGAAGACAAATACGTAGGATGTACGTATGTTATTCTATTCGCATAGTGATTTGATCCAGATTCGAGCACAGAATTTCGAGATAGTATTATCGATCCGAGTTGGGATTTTTCGCTCGATTTTCGATGGCGAACCTGGATATGGATTTTTGATTGGTTCTGGATATTCTCTATCATAGTTGTGACTATGCAAGGAGAATGACGGTTTCTGATCAAGAAACCAGATCTGAGTCTGCACTAGGAAGTCGGGTGGACGATACTAGTTCGGAAGTGAAATTGTGTGATCGAGTGGGCGATCAGATTGATATTGCGTACGAATGATATGGGGACATCGTACGGGTTTGAATGAAATTGGCATTGAAAATTTGTGGATAAAAACTAAAAAGATTTTTGAAATTGAAAATATATTTTGAGAAATTGACAATGAATAAAGGTGGAAATTTGATTTTGAAGTTATAGATAAAAGGTTATAAGATGATTTTTGAAATGGAAAATATATTTGTGAATATATGAGGAACTAAAATAAAATAAATTTAAAATTTATATTTCTATGGTAGAAATTAACTTTATGGAAATAAAGTGGAAATTGAATATTTTTCTAAGTTAAAGTTTACTTTATAATAAAAGTAAGAAATTTGGCAAGTGACTTTATAAAGTAATCAAATTTGAATATTTGATTGGGAATAAACAAAGTTACATATCTTTGTTATATATGGTAAACTCTCCTTATTGAATCCATTGCCAGAAGAAAAAAGGTTTTTTGAAAGTATTTGAAGTATAAAAGTGAATTTATACAAGTATAAATTGATTCAAAGATTTTTCAAAATTTTTATATATATGTAATTATAAAAAGGGATTTGTGAAAATGATTTTGAGGAAAGGTTTTGGAAACCTATGGCATTTGGAAAGGCTTTTGATTTTTGGGTAAAATCAATATTGGGATTTGGGAAAGCCTGATTTGTGAATTATCGATTTGAGAATCGATTTTGTGTAAAAGCAATTATATGAGCTTCATACTAGGTGTATGATTTGGAAAATACTATATGTGTATAGTATAAAGTGTTTTGAGATTTGCTCTGGGGAAAAAGGCGTTCCCTTGAAATGAACTTCTCAGGAGTGCCACAGGGTGGCACTGCCTTGAGCCTCTAAGGGGGAGGTTCTAAAGTTGATCCTGTGAGGAGTCCAGACAAAACTAGTTCCTGAGGATTATTTGTGTAGCGAAAGTCGAGGGGCTGGTGCCCACAGAGGCATTTGGGTTATGCTGTGACGACAGTGTAACTCGATGTCACTGCGATCTACTGCAGACCATAGCGAAAGTCGTGTGTGCCGCTGAGAGCCAACAGTCTACGTTTGATTTTATATCGGTAGACTGCGACACTATGGTAACATAGCGAAAGTCATGTGTGCCGCTGAGAGCCAACAGTCTGCGTTTGATTTTATATCGGTAGACTGAGACCTATGTAGGAGTGAAGAAGTTTCATTTTGACAGCGAAAATCGTGTGTGCCGCTGAGAGCCAACAGTTACAGGGACTTTTGTTGTGATGGCAACGTAACCCTGGATGTAACTGCGATCTGTTGTGGGTTCTATGGTGTAATCAGTTACATGGACTTTTGCTGCGACGGCAACGTAACCCAGGATGTGACTGTGACCATGGATGGGTGTGATGATTTCCAGAGCAATTTCACTAAAGATATTTTCTCTATTTTCGAAACTGATTTCTATATTTTCAATAAAATTATTTTTCAAGATATTTTCATTGGATGTTGGAAACGGGTCTGCCAAGCACTTATAGATTTTCAGTCTTACGCCTGATCAACATATGATTGAATTTCTATGAGAACAAGGATGGACTTGTCGAAACATCGAGTTATAAAAGTATTTTTATAAAAACTATTTTAGAAATATTATATAGATTTTTTAAAGTAGTTTAAAATGATCAAAGGAAATGTAACTGATTCTAAGCATTTTAATAAATTTGGCGTCGTTCCTTTTCGAGGACGAAAAGATTCAAAGGGGGGAGGAATGTAACGACCCGTAATTATGGGTAATATATTTTAATAAATATTAAATCTAAATTTAAATATAATACGAGATTTTCAAAGTATAAACGGATGAGATCGTGATCGTTTATCCGTATTTATGTGTCGTAAATGGAATTTAATAACATTTGATATAATGGTAATGTTTGAAACAAATATTTATATGTAGATAATGTAAATAAAATTATACTTTATCAATCGTTAAGAATAAAAGTAAATATCACATATATGGATAAATAAATAATATCACGAATAAATTATCGTTAAGCGGAATATAAGTGAGCTATCTTCTATCGATAATTAAACTATATGTATAAATCGAAATTGTAATTATAAAATAAAAGTAAACACATTATCCCTAGAAAAATGTAAAGTAATATAAGTATAAAGCAACAAAACAAACTACATGCCTATGTTTTCCTTAAACAAGGTCAGGCTTCACGAAAAAAAGAAGAAGAAACAAGTGCATACACTTGTACATTCAACTCAAAGGTCAGGCTACACAAAATATAAAAGAAGAGAAGTTGCATATATGTAAGCTTGCAATACAAGCCGGCTGCACAAATTTATATATATAAAAAAAAAATAGTACAAAGTGATAATACACATGACAAAAACAATAAATGAGCCACCATCTTTATCTTATCAGCCTACAATATTTTGAAAAAAATCTCTGAACAAAATTTTCAAAGTACACAGAGAAAAAAATCTTGTTGCATATTTCAGCTAGTATGTTTTCTTATACATACCATTTCACATTCTCATTTTCGTTCAGCATTTAAAAACTGAGATAAGAAAACAAAAGGAAACTACAACCTAAACAAAAATTTAACTAGAATCAAAACTTGCAAACATCTTGAAGATTGGGAAATTTCAAAACTGGGAGTCTGGAAAACACAAAAGCAGTGACCATCTGAAACTCTATGTGCTCTGTTTATTTTAGTCAGGTGAGTAAACAATTATTTCAAAGTTTAAGTTATTTAAACTAGATTAAGATGCATATAAAATCTGGTTTGTGAATAGTCCAGTTTGAATATAATGATGTGCATATATATACATTGCTCTGTATATTGTTTGATCTGCCTGTAGTTACAAAGTTTAGTAGGTGATCAATTTTAAATATTACCACTCAATCATTATAGACTGTGATTTAAACAAAGTGAGTAGTTTCAACTATAAATCAAGTTCTTAAACCTGTTTCCAAATTTTGGAAGAAGCAGATCAACTGGAAAGTTGATCACAGGTTATCCAAATTTTTATGTTAAATTCAAATATTTTAATTTGCTAATTCAACAATATAATTTGAATCTACATACAAAAGTAGGATTTTTAAGATAAAAATGACGATTTTTAAGCAAGTGTGTAAGACGCTGTTCGAATATGAAGCCTAGAGGCATTTTCATCAATTCCAGTTGATTTAAACAATTTAAATTTCTGAATTTTTGTGAGAGGTAAGCTTGATAGTGTAGCAATACCAGACAAATGATGAGAAAATTTTCGAATGCATGAATTTTGAGTTTTGATTGAATGTAGGGTTTTGGTTAGAGTTTTGAACGGGTCTGTAAAATGTCAAGTTCGTCATTTTAGTAGGATCGAGCTTCACGCGATTTTGAAGAAGGAAAGCATGTCGTGTTGTGGAGGTGTGGCCAGAAGATGAGGGTCTCCGGTGGTCGAGATGGCCGTGACGAGGCAATTTGGGGTGAGCTTGAACATTCCAGTTTCGACTGGAAGTGTCGAATTTTGATTCGAACTTTGAATGGTTGGTTTGGGTGGTCGATCACGTAGAGGTGATCGATTGGGATTCGCCAGCGATCGAGGGGATGGCCAGTGTTGGTCGGAGAGTGGTGCACAGTTGAGTCTCTGATGGGTAGCAGCGAACAACCGGGTTTTGTCTCGAGTGATACTCGAGATTTCGTGGGTTAGTCTCGAGTAAAACTCGAAGAAGAAGGGAAGATGCCTCGAGAATCTGGCGCGTGAGTTTTCTTCAGATAGTTTATTTAATTTTAAATTTAAACTGGGAAAGGAAAAGTGGAGGAAGAAAGAGCATCGCGTGGAGACAGGGAAATTACTCGGGTAGCACGCGGAAATTCTCGAGCAACGCTCGGGTTTTTATAGAGGGTAGGCACGAGATTTTTATTCCAGCTGCCATTATTTTTATAAGATAAGTAAACGAATTTTTCTTCAAATTTGAGCACTGTAGCTTTTATAAATTTTGGCAATTAAGTTGAGCTTAAATATGAGTTGATTATTTAGCTAATATTTTAAATATGTAAACCTTAGAAAATCCTCTAATTTAGAAATTAATTTAAGTTAATAATAAAACTTGTTTAATACTTAAGTCTTTGAAATTTATTCCAAGTTATTTAAATTTATTAAAATCTAATTATTTAAAATATTAAAGATGATTTAAAATGTACGATGAATAATATTTTAAATAAGATATTGTAAGCAAGTAGAAACGTTAACAAATGGGAAATGGTAATTAACCAAAATAATCTATAAATACAGAGTTAATCGATAAGTAAGAATTAAGAAATTATTAAGCAAGACGATCAAATTGAGGTTAGAGATAATTGCGAAATGATCAACTAGATGATTGAAATAAATAAATTAGGAATTAAATTATGAATCTTGCTTGTGTGGATGATTTAATTGTGGATATCTCTGATATTGAGTTGTGATGTCCGGAAATATGGTATGATAGAATTGTACAGTAAAATATGGAGTTTGTATTGATAAGTAAATTTGCTGTATGACTATGACACCTTGCATTATGGCTGATAGGTATCACTCAAACTAGAATTTAAAATGACATTGAATTCGAAGAGTCCGGAGTCGGGTATTGGTAAATACCCGAACCCACTTCGATTTATAATCCATAATAATCCTGTACGGATTTGATATGTGGAGTCAATAGACCGGAATGGAGTGATTTAGGTGAATTGGACTATTTAATCTAAGTTGTTGGTACTTTGAAATTTATGCGTGAAATAAGTGATGACCCTAACAAAATTGTAAATTGTATATTGATATGAGTTACCCGGGTTTTATATAAGTTGTATACCTTTGTATTCCATGGTAGATGGGTTTACTCACGCTGATTTCCAGCCTGACCCGGGTGTTACTCTGATGTAATGCTCGGGTCAGACCGAGTATTACAGATTTTCAGGTAAGGACGTTCTGGAGCTCAGGAGGAGTGCTGGATGGCAGGACGTATGGAGTGATTCCGCTGTGACTATTATTTTTGATTATCTGTGACATATTTGATTTATTTATGACCATTGTTGTGTATTGGAATAAAACTCTGATGTATTAAAATGTAATCGACAGATATAGTAATCTTTTGTAAACTATTATTATTTACTATTATATTTTATCCGCTGCGAATGTGAGATGTTGATGTTTTTGTTCTTCTTCTTCTACCTCTTTCTTCTTTTTCATAACTATCTGGAATTTTCGGGTTCGAAATTTCCGGGTCGTTACATATATACTTTGGTTTTAAACATGATAAAACAGTATAAAATCTTCTGCATGCATATAAATCTGTAACTAAATCTCACTGGAATTTTTTTTTCTGTTTACATATGCAAATTTTTAAATTGAAAATAACAAACAGTTTTATACTTTACTGTATATACTTGTTTTATCTATCTATTTATTTTTCTGTACATGTATTTACAAATCAAGATTTAAATCGAGAAAAATGAAGTTCGAATACCTTCAGCCTCGACTGCCATCTTGCCTGACGAGCTTCCATCGCAGCTGCACGCTTGCTCTAGCAAACCCAAACGTGATCAACATCATCGGCAACCCCACCAGAGTTCGAACATTCACACTGTCGTGATGCCTCGATTTCATTCGACCCTCCAGCCACGACGAGGATCGATCGACCTCGAATGCTCCACAATCAACTCGCGATTTCGAATTTCGTTCGGTGGATTTGAATGAGGTGAGTTTCGATTTTGAAGAGTAAAGAAGAGGGGCTTCGTGAATTTATCTAGGACTGGGGAAGAAAAAGGGAACGAACTCGATTTATTTTGAATGAAACGATATTTAATTTCGTATACCTCCATTCTTTTTTTTATTAATTAAGGAAAGATGCGTGAGAAATAGTTGTACACAATTTTGAAAAACAAGGGACACGTGCCTAAGATTTCGCAACGTGTCTAGCTACAGCGTTCGATGAAAACTATATTATTTATATTTAAATTTTAAATTCAAATTCAAATCGTCTCGATTATCGCAACTCACAATCTCGATATC
The DNA here is from genome assembly GCA_030737815.1 of Allium fistulosum. Taxonomy (NCBI): domain Eukaryota; kingdom Viridiplantae; phylum Streptophyta; class Magnoliopsida; order Asparagales; family Amaryllidaceae; genus Allium; species Allium fistulosum. The sequence goes on along the minus strand of CM060901.1, from coordinate 532,499,010 downwards.
CGATTGAGACGTGCCGCTAGGCGTTTATAATGTTAACGCACTGGAAAAGGTTTCGAGTCCAAATTTGATCGTATGGAGAAGATAGCTTTTTGAACCCAGTTATTAAATTAAATTTCGATATAATTTTCAGCGCGTTTTTTTATCGTACGGCCAAACGATCACTCCAAATGCTATGAAAATTGAAATCCGATAATAATACAATATTGCGGATCCAATGGAACTGGTTTCAATGAATTCCGAGACTGTGCCTCAGAAGGCTATTTTTAAACATCAATTTAAACGATATAAATTCAAAAATGAACAAATCACTTTCAAATTCAATTTTAAAAGTTCGATTACCTTTAGTATTATCAGTATGAATTTTCTAAGTCTTAAAAATATTTTTTTTACCAAGCTTAGAATTCTAGATTCAACATTTTACCCAATTTCCAATTGTTAAATCCAATTATTTAATTATCCAAATAAATAGTGATATTTGAAATTCAAGTTAAACTAACTTTCAAATATTTAAAATCAATTAAATATTATTATTTCAAATGTCCAAAATTCAGGATCGTCACATTCTTCAACTCTTAAAAGAATTTCGTCCCGAAATTACTAGTTAAGAAGAATGATCCAACAAGTTTATTTATTTTACCAAAACCAATCAGTTTTACTAACTTGCCAAAACAAATCTTTTTATTAAAGATACATTATCACTTCAACTAACTTTCAAAATCTTTCATAACTTCCAAACAACTTTATTTTCTCAACAATTCAAATTTAAATTTAAATTCAAAATTTTTAATTACCCAAATTTCTCAAAAAATTTATACCTCTCTAAATTTTTGAAAAATTTCGCCAGCGTCTCCTTTGCGTGGCTAGCTTGGTACGACTACAAAATGCCACAATGGGCCCCCAGATTTCAAAAGAAAACAAAAGGACAAGTGGCTAGATCAGAAAAGGATCAAATTTCATATTGAAATTTACATACATACCTTTGTTGGACAATTCAAATTTATCTTCAAAAATAAAAAATTCAATTCCCTTTTCCTTTATAACCCCTGTATATTTTACTTAACAATAATGTCCAATTACAACATAAAAAATCTTTTTGCACATTTATATTTTGATTTCTATCCACTTATTCACAATCACCATTTTACAACTTCTCGTTTAATCTTCATTCACTTATTAACTTAGAATATTTCCTCAATTCCAAATTTTACTTAAGAATTTCACCATTTATTTCTTAAGTTCAATATATATATTTACATACTTCTTATATTTATTTTCACTTCACTACCAAAGTTATATATTCATTTCCATTCAACTTTGCATTTTCAATTCTATTTGAATTCAATTTACAATTTCAATTCTATTTGAATTCATTTTATCTTCAAACTCCGAATATTGAATTTTATCAATTATCTTTCATTCACAACTGATTCATCTCATTGTTTAAATTAGTTTCATTTACTAATTTTTTTTCAATACTTTGCTTCATTTGATCCAACTTGACAAATTTTCCACTTCACTTTGTTTATCACATATCAAATTCAATTTCCAATATTCAACTTCAATTTCATTTACTTACAAATTCAAAATGAATTTCAACATTCAGTTTCAATTTCAAATTAGAGGAATTTAAGCTTTTGAAATTTCAATCCCAAATCTTTTAATCTCTATCCCAAAAATTACTCTGGTATCTCATTTCAATTTATAAAACTCATTTTTAAACTCACATTACAATTTCATTCTATCAATGAATTTATTTCCTTATCCTTTGGTTATTACCTTATTTTCTTATTCAATTTCCACACAACAATGATAATAATTCAATATTATCACTTCCTAACAACCAAGCAACCATATAATACAATAATTTACAAAGATTATTTCCCTTTATATACGAAAATAGTTTGCTACATTACAGCGTGATAGTGGGTTATCGCTTCGCGTTTGGTGGCAAACGAGAGACTCTTACCCCTACATGTCCCCGGGGAGGGGTTGGTTGAAATTCCATTTTCGACCCAGAAAATTCGACATTAATACGTCCACGTAGAAATGCCGAGAAATCAACGCCGGAAATTCCAGATTGTTAGGGTAAAGAAGAAAAGAGGTAGAAGAAGAAACAGAAAACAAGACACAGAATCTCACAATCTGGAATTTCCGGCGTCGATTTCTCGGCATTTCTACAGTGGACGTATTAATGTCGAATTTTCGAGGTCGAAAATTTCGGGTCGTCACATTTGGTTTGTAACGACCCGGAATTTTCGACCCCGAAAATTCGACATTAATACGTTCACTATAGAAATGCCAAGCAATCGAACGCCGGAAATTCCATATTGTTAGGGTAAAGAAGAAAAAGGTAGAAGAAGAAACAGAAACAATCACAAAATCTCACATTCGCAGCGGAACAACATATAAAAGATAAATGAATAATCTTTAAAACAAAGAACTATATCAGTTCATACAATACATCATCAGAGTTTACAACAACAACACTGGCAGTTATAATAACCTGCCCATATGATTGAATACATAGCGGAATGATAATAGTGTATGGAAGTATGTCTCGCCTTTCCAACTCGCCTCCTAATCTCCATAGCATACTTTTCTAACTTTGCTCCAGAACAATGATAACCTGACTCTAGGCTGTCCGTGTGGAAAATTATAGGCACCCAGAGTTTAGAAAGGGAAAAATAAACTCCAGGTCAGTCATGGGACTGGTGTGAGATCTTAAAACAGTTATTTGCACAAAGGAATAAAAAGAGATCCGCTATGCTTTTGGAAAATGAAACTACCATAAGTAAATGGCAGGTTATACAACTAAAACCGTATAGGGTTCGTATTGTTTCTTTGGATTTCTAACAAATGGTCAAGCTAAGGAACTTCCTACAACACATGGGTACGCCTCTGAAGGGACGCCTCGAGAACCTAACCGGATCTCTACCAACACAAGGCCGAATTATCTCATGCTTTTGGTGCAATGAAGCTGTAACTAGATAACTCCACGCACGAGTATGCCATCCCCGGTCGTTACCGACCTTTATCTGAGGATCCTCAACACCAACAACCACAAAGTAATAAATTTGTAGCAACCACATAAGTTAAGTATCTGGGCTCCATACCATGATACCACATTTTTCCAGAAGGAAATGGACATACCCTGAGGGCGCTACCCCCAAATAACCTTGCCGCATCCTTCCTGTTTCGACCATTTCGGGTTGTGAGGTCCGACGAAATCTCATCCACAAAGCTACGCTTTTCACAAAAGCCATGCTTCGATCAACAAATGATCAGCAACACTTAACATGCCACATTACCAAATTGGGAATGTATCACTAGTAACCATCAACTACATAACCTCTGAGCTCATACATCTTAGAGAAGGGTGTTAAGCTAAGAGAATAAATTCTCCGTCACCAAACAGAAATGTATTTGATAGAAACCAGCTTTACATCTCAAAGTGTAACGTCGGACATACATCCATACAAGTCCGTTCCAGGTTCGAACGGAACCGAAGGCACTTCAAAGAAGCCCTTGCAATCCGGGCATCCACAATCCCGATCGGACTCCCTATCACATATGGAGATCTCTATACCGAAACAACTCAGTGCAGAGTCATTCGACAGGTAATCCTTTCGTTTTCGAAAATACCTAGTCTTCAAAACCATCTTCAAATGCAATCCACTTTCGTCGTATCATTATTCGGAATGGGTTTTATGACATAAAGTCCTCTCCCGGCCTAACCGAATAATGAGCGCTTGTTTTGAAAATAAATTCAAGTGCCGTTTCAAAGGCCAATATTGATAGTCGGTTATTTAACTATCAAACAACATTCACAACAATTATCAAATTTAAATAATTTTTACCCAATTATTTATTTTCAAAATATCTTTGCAAGATATATTTTAACACTCCAACACTTTGAAAACCAATTTCAAATCACTTTTCTTTTTCAGAATAAATTTCCAAATGTTATTTATTTTCATTGAAGATTTGCCGAGTCTGAATAATTTAAAACACTTATCCAAAAGTATATGTATATTTGGAAACACTTGAGATAAAAACTATTTTTAAACACTTTATCTAAAATATTAGTTATGAAGATATTATACTAATATCTCATATAAACTTCAAGCCCAAACTAATTTTAAAAATGAAATTAGAGTATAATTATTTAAATATCCATTTTCTAAATCAAATCTCCATTTGATCTTTAAAATAATCACTTCTATAATTAACCAAATAAATCTTTACTTTAAAGATTTAAAACCAACTTAAGAAAATAATTTCTCCAAAGTATCCTTTTTAAAACCATCCTTAAAACTTTCAATTTATATTTATCAGCTACTTTGAAAACATACTCGGCTTTCCAGTGAAAATACACTTTTCATTTCAAAATGATCCATTTAAATCAATTAATAAATCATTTTTTTAAATTTTTCCAATCCTCTAAAATTAATTTACTTAAAAGTTTCTACTTTAATTTCCAAAAATCCAATTATATATCCTGGTATTTAAAAAATACCAGAATATATCCGGCCAAACCATAGCCTTCAATAAATTTCAATCACCAATATAATCATTCACAGATTATCAATAATCACATCACAAGCCTTCAATAAATTTCAATCACCAATATAATCATTCACAGATTATCAATAATCACATCACAACATATGAAATAAATTCAACAATTTGAGGAATCCAGTTGGATCCCTCAAACCTGTTTCCCTGCATCCACAGATGTTAGCACAACAATTAAATACCAATTCCACTTCGAGGTATATGGGATTATATAATATCATCCGCTATTATGCGGCGCATAGGGTCTCATCCGCTATATAATGCGGGAAATCAATCACTCCAAATATATATATATATATATACTACTATCATATATACTATCACATCCAAACAATCAATCAAAAACTAAAATTCCAATTATTTTAATTTGAGTGAGAAGATCTCACCTTTGTTTTTTTAATTTGCAGTCCATTTCCATTCCAGCTTGTTTTCATGATTTTTGACTGCCACACCATCGAACCCCAGCATCGACATGCCTAATGAATGAATCACAAATAAATTTCCAACCCCAATGTCGTTCGCGAACCTCGAGATGACAGACAACCCTTGCCCTAGCCCTTGCTCGCGACGAGACTCGCTGATGTTTCCCCTCCTCGAGTTCGTTCGACGATCGTTGCCGTACATCGATCGCCCTGCGATAACTCGCACGCGAGCCCACGCCTTAATTCCAATCGCGACCCTAAATCGCCTGCCTTCTGCAATTCGAACTCGAGCACGCGAACGGCCCTTTCCAGAAAAAAAATCGAAACCCTAATTCTTGATTTGAAACGAAATCGGTCTCTTCGAAGTCTCTGCTCTGACTTGCTCGAACTCGAGCTCCTCGTCGCGAAGTCGAACTTCCCCTAAATTTTAATGAATGCCGATATATTTTCGAACGCGATTGATTGATTCATTCGAATGAATTCAATCCCTTCGAATTTGATACGATTTTCAATTTATGAATCTCGGCCATTTCTATTTGAACTATGATTTCAAATTTTGCTTTGAAGATAATGGCAAAGGCTCGATTTCTTTTTGCTCTACGTTATTTTATATATATATATATATATATATATATATTTTTATAAAAGACGCGTGTGAAATTTAAGTAGAGAAAGTGATACACGTGTTTGAATTTCCCTCTACGTGTCAAGGCTTGCTTCTATAAAAATATCAAATTTTTTTAAATTTAAATTCAAATTTAAATCGTCTCGATTTCCGCAACTCAAAACCTCGATCTCCAATCGAGGCATTCCGCTAGGTGTTTATAATGTTAAACCCCTATTCTGAATGCAATGGAAAAGGTTTCGAGTCCAAATTCGATCGTATGGAGAAGATATCTTTTTGGACCAGTTATAATATTAAATTTTCGAAATAAATTTCAGCGCGTTTATCTATCGTACGATCACACGACAACTCCTAACACTACAAAAATTGAAATCCGATAATAATACACTATTACGGATCCAATGGAACCAGTTTCGTTGAATTCCGAGACTGTGCCTTGGAAGGCTATTTTTTAAACATCAATTTAAACGATAAAATTTCAAACTGAACAAAACAGTTTCTAATTCAATTCTGAAGCTTTTATTATCTTCAGTATTATCAATATAGAATTTACAAGACTTCAAATTATTTTTAACAAGCTCAAAACTGAAGATTAAATATTTTACTCAACTTCAAAAATTAAATTTAATAATTTAATTGCCAAATAAATCATGATATTTGAATTTCAAGTTAAACTATCTTCCAAATATTTAAAATCAATTAAATATTTCTATTTTAAATGGCCAAGAACATAATGGTGCGAGTTTCGTAGCCAAACTCTGGCGTTTGAATTTTTTTCCACTTTTAGCGTCATTATTAATTAATTATTTTTCTTAATTAATTTCTTGTTAATTTTATGGGGGGAACATCAAAGTCGGTGATATCGATTCTCCTATTCACTTGCCCACTAATGTACCAGCAACCGGTGATGGGGAGTTAATCCCTATTAGCAAGCTTCAAGACCATGGTCTATAGGGGCATTAATACATATTAGCACTTCAGAATACTCTTAACCACTACATGTTCACACTACACATTTTATCTTTCGATCGTCCTGGTATTAAATAGTTGTGCTTTGTTTTCTAGTTCCATGGATCGCCAACATCTTTTTTACAAGCTTAGATCCACGAAGGTGAATAAAGGACGCTTGGAACATCATGCCGTCATCTTGAATCGTCTCATGAGTCTAACTGAAGCAAGCATTAAACGAGGAAATATGGAAGGTTGGATAGAGACTAAAGGCATCGCAATGACTGCTATGGACGGTCTAGCAGGACTTCACATTCTCAACATAAATCTCACTCCCCATTGTCACATAGCACAGATAGACATTTCCCCTCAATTTAATTTCCTACAACTCCATCAGTTCCACCTGCAACACAACTAATAGTGTCTTCTCATATGCCCCAACAACATGATTAGCCATCCAGGCTAATGTTATCTAACACTTCTAGATGAAGTCATGACAAAGATCAACTTCCTATTTTTGTTATGGTTGAGAACTGAAATCATTTCGAACCTACACCTAGCCACCATGAAAACGACCTTTTCGAAGGTTTTTTCACCTGAAAGATATTCATCAACATACTGAGCCCGAAGTCTGGCTTATGTGGATGACATATATCAATACAATAAGTGGAAGAGGTAGCATAGGCCATCTCTAAAGTAAGTCATGCAAAAACTGTGGCTTTTCAAGGGATATAGCTGATTGAAAAAGGAAACAAGCGCGTCATTGAAAGTCTTGATAAGGAAGTTGAGGGGATTATGGCCTCATTCACGAATGCCAAAAAGAAGTTGGAAAAGATTTTTTTTAATGAGCGATCAAGGGGACAGTAGGATCAAGTTAAGGCTACTCATCAAAAGAGTTATAATCTTTCATAGAAAAATGAAATGCTCTAAAAGATTAATGACGAATAGGCCTCAAAGATTCAAAGATTGAAGGATAGGATAAAGGTGGAGAAGAAGGAGAACAAATGATGCTCTTACTCAAGCCTAGGAATATTGCAACAAATTGTTAGATACTCAATTAGCAAAAGAGGAAGCCGAAGCCTATATGAAGACAGCTGATGACTGGGTCAAGGCAGTTGAAAATTGGGTCAAGTCTAAGATTGAGCATACATTTGTCCGATTTTATGCAAAACATTATCAAGTTTGGGAACTTCAGGTAGCTAGACAAGGTGTATCCCAAGGCTCTAGTTATGCCTGAGAGGAAACACTGAGGTAAGAATGAGAGCATTCCGATGGAGCTAAGTTGATTAAGAGGAGTTAAAGCTTGACCTCTCAAAAGATGAAGATATAATGGCACTTGAGGCTGGCGATTCCTTCTAATGTCTGAGGTTCTTTCCCTGAACAAGCATGCCTATTGGGGCCCAATGCAAACATAGTTTTAAATGTTTAAGTGAGAGTTCCACTTCTATTCCAAAGGGTTCTACGGTGCAGACTTTAATGCAAATGGCGGGTGCATCTGGTACCGCCATCTCTTCAACTAAGCCGATCATTCCTCCCTCCGGTAGTCCTATGACTCCCACTATGGTTTCAGGTATTTTTCCTATTCTAACGTCTACAACTAACATACAATATAATCTTGAGCAACCTGACTACACTAAATCAAAGTCGTCTTCGAAGCTATCTTATCCCCCATCATAGAGGGAAGTCCAGCAAGGACCGTATCACATATGACCTCTACATCTCCTAGAGATATATCATTAAATTTTCCTGTATTCATGATGGTTCATATGACCCAAGTTGGTGTCTCTAATCTCTACTTTTCCATTTTTCCAGTTTCAGGCCTTTTTACTCTTGCCTTTTGCCTGAAGGAGAATTGTCATTGGGAACACAAGCTAAAATGACCGAATCAGTTATTATGCCCACCTATATTTTAATTCCATCCTCTTCAGTGGGTCGTACTCCTGGTTTGAACATTGAAATGCTATGCTTTGGATGAAGAGGCCACAGACGATCCTAAGGTGACATAGGGAGACAAAGATATTGTCATTCTTGGGCCACTGGCATACATCTAAACCCTCAATGCAAGAGGAGAAGAAACTGCAAACTTTAAAGCTCAAATATATCACAATGAAAAAGATATATGACATTCATCCTTCCCTATCAATCTTACTGTCTATACCACCCATCATCATCCCCTCTTCATCCCTACCTCAAGTAGCATCCAAGTTGATGCTCTTAAGTCTCGGAGGAACGACTATTGGAACATCGACCCTAAGGGCTATTTATCTAGAGGAGGAAAAGGTGGAAAGTCAAACAATAGACATATCACACATTCTTCCAGGGAGAGAAAGGATAGGAAGAGGAGGAAGAAGAAAAATGTCTAGTTGGTATTTTTGATAAGTTGTCATTTATTTGTTTGTTTATATTTTTGATCAATGTACATAGGATATTGTTGTGGGGATACAGCCCCCGCTTTTGTTTACAAAGTTTGATAGTAGTGAGTAAAATAATTTTTCTTTTCAAATCTCTATTTCAATTGCCTATGTACTTTTCTTGTTCATATTAATTATGCTTACGTCATACACTGTACATACTTGTGAATGGTTTCTCATGATTGCTTTATTTAACTTTATGGTTGACATAGCTTATCTTTAGTCAGGTTCCATTTGACCAGGGATAAGGTGGATTTTTATATTACTCCCCATCCTCAAGAAATAACACTTTGGTTGTTTATATATGGACATCCACATTCGATCCTACCTATCTCTGGGCATTGATCATGATCATTTACCCTAGATGGTTGTTTGAACGCCTATCTCAGGACATATGCATCTGATCTTGCCTAACTCTAACCGGCGAACATTTTTAAATATGAGGTTCATTCTTTTGCAAGATCCTATCTCTAGGACCTGAATGGTAAGACACCTATCTCTGGGCATCGTAACTAAACTTTGCCAATCTTTGGGCTATGGTCCTAGACTTTGCTTATTTCTGGGCAATGATCAAAGGACAGAAGCATTGAGCGCATTATCATGATTAACCCAGTGTGCTTATACTCCTATGTTCCTTTCATGGGCTGAAGGAGTTAGTTGGCATCTGTCTTTGGATACCTAAAATGATTATGCTCCCATATCCCATTCACGGAAAAAGAGAGTCCATCGACATCTATCTCTGGGTACTATATAGCTACATTGTCAAAACACAGAGCATTTAATTTTACTATTATCCACAATGAAAGGCTAATGAGAACACAGTTCTGTCGATCCCCAAAGGTAATTAATTTTGTATTCACAAGAAAGGCAGACTCTGCCTTGTTACATCAAAGCCTAGTTAAGTATTTACAAAGATACATTTAAGCGAAATAGCATCGTATGTGTTAGCTATTCCATGCCCTTGGAAGTGAGATTCCTTTAATAGTTGCCAGCTTGAATGTTCTGTCTCCAAGCTTGTGTTCAATGGCCTACGGACCTTCCTAGTTTAGGACATTTTCACTAGACTAGGAAAGATCTGTTTAAGAACAAGATCGCCGATCTCGAAAGACTGGTTCCTGGCCTTTACTTGAATTGTCAAGCTACTCATTTTTGGTGAGCGGAAACCTCTAAATTAGCTTCTTCCACTTCTCATCAGTCATATCGAGGGACTTGAGTAGGAGTTCCTCATTTATCTTTGGATCATAGTTAATCTTCCGATGAAAAGGCACTTCCAATTCAGTTAGAATCATGGCCTCTAATCCGTAGGCTAGGGCGACTGGAGGATGGCCGATCGCAGACTTATGAGTTATTCGATAAGCCCATAGTGTGAGGAATAATTCAATGACCTACTTGCCCTTGGCCATTATCAGTCATTTCTTCAAGATGGACTTGATGATCTTATTCATCACCTCCACTTCTCCATTCTCCCATGGATGTGTCATAATTGTAAATCTCTTTTCAATTCAATTTTTGTTGTAGAATTCTTAAATTCGGCACTATCAAATTGGGTTCGGTTTTTGAAAATGATGGTTCATGGGATCCTAAATTGGTATACAATGTTCTTCATTACGAAATTAATTACTTTCTACGTTGTGATCACGACCAATGATTTTGCTTTGACCCATTTCATAAAGTAAACAACTACGGAAATGGCATATTTCGCTCCACTTTTGAAATTGTTAGCACACTGATGATGTTAATTCCCCAAACTGTAAATGACCATGGACTGACCATTTGTGTGATTTCTATAGATGGATCTCTAGGAATCTTCGCAAATATTTGGTAACCATCGCATATTCTAGTGTATCAGCCGCATGCTAATTGATGGTTGGCCAAAAATATCCATGGCAAAGAATCTTCCTTACCAACGTCTGTCCCCTGGTGTGATCGCAGCAGGCTTCTTTATGCACGCCCACAAGTATTCTTTTAGCTTCTCCATCTGTGACATATCGCAACAGGAGAGCTGAACCATCTCCTATATAGCATTCCTTCCCAAGTAATAAATCATGGTGCTTTGCGTAGGATTTCTTCCATTTGTGAGAGTTCCTTCCAGCAATAATCCTTGATTGGAGTCATCCATGATTCCTTTTCGACCTCGGCCTCCAGGATTCAATTGACGTCTATCCCATCGATGCTCAGAGCTGATAATACCTCCACTGGAACCAATCCCATGAGTTGCACATCCTAAGAGCTAGCCAGCTTGCTAATGAATCATCCTTTGTGTTCTCCTCCCAAAGAATGTGCATTATCATGTAGTATTTGATGTCATTTGGCTATTCTAGAACTTTCACCAAGTAGGGGGCTAGTTTCGCTCCCTTAGCTTGAAACTATTTCTGCACCTGCCAAACCGCCAATTGGGAGCTACTATATATATGCAATGTTTAGACTTCCTATTCCTTCGCTATCTTAAGTCCCATGACTAGTGCTTCGTATTCAGCTTCATGTTCGTCGTAGGGAACTTATGTTTCAAGGCATAACAGATTGATCGTTCTTCAGGGGTTACCAAAATTACTCCAGCCCTAGAGCAACATCTGTTGGAAGCTCCATTCATATATAATTTTTATCGAGCACTCCTCTCTCTGTCTTTCTCTCTTTCTTCATCCTGAATTGTTAATTCGACAGTGAAATCAACCAATATATGTCTTCAAATTGCCCACCAAGAATGATAGGATATATCATACTGACTTAATTCAATATTTCATTTCAACAGCCTTTCTGAAGTCTTGGGTTAGTGCAACATCTGCCTCAAGGTTTGATAGGTCAATACTTTAATTGGATTAACTTAAAAGTAGGGACATAGTTCCTTGATGCAATTAACAAATAATAAGCTAGCTTTTCTAACTTTGGGTAATTCCTCTCTGCTCCAATAAACCGCTTGCTGATGTGATATACCAACCTTTGGATTCTTTGTGCACCAGGGTAGCACTTTGAGCATGAACATATACTGCCAAGTAAAACAAATAAGTCCTATCCTTCAAAGGCTTTGATTGAACTGGTGGTCTTTCCAAATGATCGAGCAAGGCCTGGAAAGCATTCTGACACTCCTGTGTCCAGAAAAACTTTCCCTTCTCCTTGTTGAGCACATCAAAGAATGGTACACACTTATTTATAGCCTTTGAGATAAATCAACTCGGCTAGCTACCTTTTTGTTTAAGCTTTACATCTCCTTCCTTGTCTTTGGGGCTTTGTCATTTCTTAGTGTCGTAATTTGCTCTAGGTTGGATTCTATTGCCCTTGAGTTCACCATAAAACCTAAAAACTTACTCGATGTAACTCCGAACGAACATTTTAGTGGATTGAGCTCATTCTGTATATTTGGAGTACATAAAACATCTCTGATAGGTCTCTCATGTAGTTTGTTGATCACTGTGACTTTATCAGCATATCTTCTATATAGACCTCCATTGCACATCCGATCTGATTTTTGAACAATGAATTTACCAGTAATTTGTAGGTTGCTCCTGCATTTTGTAGAATGTAGCATGACACTATAGCAATATAGTTCCAGGTCAGTAATGAAGCTAGCGTGCTCTTGATTAGGAATGTGCGTTGGTATTTGGTTGTAGCCAGAATAAGCATCCATGAATGTTAACAATTCATGTATAACCATTGAGTCCACTATCTAGTCGATCTTCAATAGCAGGAAGCTGCCTTTTAGACGCACTTTATTCAGGTTTGAATAGTCGACGTTTGCCATTTTCCATTTAGCTTCTTAACGAGCACTGTATTATATACCTATTCGGGATATAAAACATCGTGGATGAAGCCATTAGCGCTAAGGTTATCCACTTCTCCTTTAAATGCAGTGGATCGTTACAGAACTAGGCTGTGCCGCTTCTGCTTCATAAGAGGACATCTGGGGTTCACAATCAATGCGTAACATGCTATTTCTGGCAATATTCCACACATATCGGAATGCATCTAGGAAAACACATCTAGCTTTTCCCATAGGAGCCCTGCCAACTCCTTCTTCATCTTCACATAAATTTGAGATTTGATTTTTAAAACCATAGTAGGATCCTCCTGATCGACCGGGATATTGATCGTCAGCTCAGCTAGGGCCGCCCATGCATCCTATGGCTCTTTCCTTGAATCCATAGATTTGTAGAATTTATCATGCTAACCGAGCCATGGCTTAGGTGGTGGTTGCAATGCATCAATCGACTTGACGCGGAGAGCCTTTTCTATGTCATTTCCTTATTCACGTCACCCTGCCCCTGTCAACTTTGTGACATAACATTCACATCCCACGCTCTAGTCAACTTGGATGATTCCTACCCCGTTCTTTGTTGGAAATTTCATTATTAATCTCCATGGGTCTAAAGCCACCCTAAAGCCGGCGAGGGTTGATCAGCCCAAGAAAGCACTGTACATGGAATATGTATCCATCACAGCGAAGATCACAACCCACACTCTCTTGAGATTACCTTCACCTAATTCCACAAGCAAGTCAAAACACCCAACTGGCTCTATAGCATCTTCGATAAACCCGCAAATTTAGGATTTACATGGCTTTATTTCCCAGCCATCCATCATCATTTGGTCGTGAGTTTTTCTAAACAAAATATTCACTAAGCTCCCATGGTCGATGAGGACTTGCTTCATAGTCACTGGCCCAATAATGGCCGTTATCACAAACAGGGCCAAGCATTGGAGATTTAACCCTATCAACATCATGATTTTTGAATATACTATCATCTATCATTGTCCTCATCTGCTTCGCCGGAGCTCTATCTTGGACGGCAAAGTAGCTTTCTTGAACAACATATTTCAAAGAACTCCCATACATTTCCACCTTGTTCCAGCTCTTCTCAATAGGATGAGATCCACTGGTGATCGTATTAAAAACAAGCCTTTTTCCAAGCTGCCTAGGTTCATCCTCACTAGGCCAAACCTAGCCCCATTGAAGCATCTGCCCTTAAGGTTGAACATTTCATTTCCAACCATTCTACGAGGCTTTCATATATCGTTGGCATTTCTTTTTTCAAATCTGGTCTTCAATTACATCCCGCAAATGTCTAAATTCATTAGTATTATGCCTATGCATTATGTGGAAGCGACAATACTTCCCTAACATTGTTAATCTTTCTATCGACTCCGTTTGAGCCAACTTCTTATAGCTTTCAGTACCTTGCATCGCAAGGTAGATATTCTCGACAATATCATTCAATAGGGTTTAATCCTAATGCTTTGGGAACCTTAGATTGTTTGTGAAGTCTAGTTTCCTACCTCCATTACCCTAACTACCTCTCTTCTGGTTGTTGTTATTATTTCCCACATTAACGACAACATTTATGATGCTCTATCCAATCTATTTCACAACCACATCACTTTGAACAACCTCAGTTGATTTCCTTCCACCAGCCTTTCCAATGGCCATATTTTCCTCTTTCAAGTGCAAATATTGGGTTGCTTTTCTACAAAATTCTTCCATGGTCGGTGGAGGTTTCATTTTTATACCATCTACTGAAAACAGTATCCGAATGAATCCCTCTGATCAAAGCCATTATTACAGTATCCTCGTTGGCATGCAACCTGAACTACTCCACAAACTTTATAACCAACTAGTCAAACGAAGATATGGATCTCGACGGTAGCCGAGTGAACCACATTGTAGCTACTCCTATGAAAAATATCAAAAAACATCTACATTGCATAGTATCAGTAACTTTAGAGTTATCCATATGTCATTCATGCTTCAGAATACGCTGTCTCCAATAAGTTCTTCCATTGTAAGATGGCGTCATGGGCATAGTGGATCTTTTGGGATACTTTTCCCATAATGTCACCTCAATGAATGGGTTCCTGCTAGGAGAAGAACCCCAGTCATCATTGCTTCTATGCTGATTTTTATTCACTAGCCTCCTCATTGTATTACCTAAGAACATTGGTTCAATTAGATCGGTTGAATGATGATTATCATGGCCTGCTCCAAGTGTTTGACAATGCAAATAGTCTCGGCTAGTTCTATGATATCTAGTTTCTCCAGTATCTAGGGGAACCATTTGCCTAGTCGATCGGTTTCCATGATCTCTACGTCTCGATCAATAACAGTCGTCTGAACTCCTACATTCTGCTACATTCTGACCACCATAAGAAGGGCTATCACCGTCATCAACATCATCTTGTAAATCAACAACACTATCATCATTCACGAGTCGGGGGTAAGGATCGGTACCAAGCTATAGGGGTAGTTTGGCTTCGAGTTATGCCCTACTAACCTGAGTCTTTCCAACTCCAATTTTCGATGTTCCTGCTTCCTTCCTCTTCATTTTCTACTTTCCATTTCTGTTGTTTCTGCTTGATAAGGAGGAACTATCTTCTTCTAAATCAGATGGCGACAACTACTTTATGTTCCTTTTATGTCCTTGGGATAGCTGGATCATCAACTCCATATTTTCTTTCATCTACTTCATCGTAACGTTCTGGCTTTCCATCATCTTCTCATTCATCCTTCTCAGCATCCTATCCAGATCAATCCTGGCTACCATTTCTGATGCACTTTGAATTTCAATAGTTCCAAGATGATTATTTTTCATCCATGCCAAGATCCATCGTTATCTACGTCATTAGTGGGCTTGGAGGTAGTGGAATTTTCCTTTTTGTTCCTTGGTGCCATAGCTTTTGTGGATCCTATAATAGATTTTAGGGAAATATGAGTAATCATGGAACTTCTATGAAGAACTCGTAGATCTACTTTGTGGAATATAGAAATCCAAAGGTTGAAGATAGATCCAAACAATGAGAAATCTAATTTTTCCCATTGAAAGCACCAAAATGTTTGTGTCAAAAGTTGGACAAATTTCCAGTTAGACTGAAGTAGAGAACAAAATGAAAAAGTTAAATGGAAAACAAGATAAAACAATGCACAACAATTTATAATGGTTCAGATATACTCTAGCCTACGTCCACTTGAACTATGTTAATGATTTTGAGAGATTTTACAAATCGTATTCTAACAACTCGGTGCTTATAGCTCGATGAGAATCCGGTAGAGTAACATAGTAAAATCAGAAAGTTGGGAAAACAGATAATGGGTCACGAAATTATGCCCCTCTCCTCCTCTTCATAAACATATATCAGTGAAATAGGCTTCGACATTTTCTACCAACGTTCTCCATGTTTAGGAGGAGGTTTAGGAAAAAGATAATGGCTATGTTCACAAGTTATGTGTCAACTTGGTACCGGGTTGGGCTTCACAACTCGATGTCGAGTTGTTGCTATTTTGAACTTCTGACTTCGTATACTTGTCTTCTAGATGGAAAGCTTGGAGCCACCTTTTCTCTTCACTCCATATTATGTGCTATTTATGGGTTGTCCTTCAATCATCTATAAATCACCTACTTAGTTTGCATTTAGGTATCGATACCGAGTTGTATGGATTAACTTGGTGTTGAACTGTTACGTCACCTATTATTTGCTAACTTCTTCCTATACCACTTGATTCCTTTAGAAGATGGTTAGCTTCTCTTAACTTGTTAGCAAGATTCTATATTATTCTTCAAGCTTTGGTTAAATTCTAACTACCCAAGTTATAGTTCTAGATTTCCTCCTTATTGTCGGACCATTCAACTGTTTTGACTCTTCTAGATATGGTCCGATTCAAAGGTAGGATAACAAGTAGGATTAATCACTGATGTTTCATAGCTAAGTGCTATAACTACTTATCTAGAAGAACAAAATAAATACACAAACGCTACAAAGTGTTATCGCCAATGCTTTAGTAACTTGGGTGAAACTTTTTTTGGCTACTCATCTCTCTCTTTCTTCTATTAGGACATTTCTATTAAACATGTTTAATAGAAAACCTGAATAAAAACAATGGCGGGTCTAGTTTTTATCCACCATCGCATCATATCCTCGTCTCCCTACTCCTTTACTCTAGTCATTTTTGTTTCTCAACCTTTCCCTCTTATCCAATCCACCTCCATCTTATCCCTGCACCAATCATTGGTTTTCCCATTCAAATATGCAAACCTAAACATTTATCTACCTTGCTACATCACAGCTCACATCACAGTCTGGTCTAATTTTGTTGTTTTTTAATTTTCCTAATCTTAATCTTGGCCCAAGGCCATCCAATGAGACAATCGACAATGGCTTACTGCATCCACACTTTCATCTTTAAACACATTCTCAAATTCTAAAAATCAAAATATATGTGTTAGTTTAAAATTTTCAATTATGATAACAATTTTTTTAATTTGAGGTAATAACATTAAAGTACAATGTAGCTTATTTTCGATTAACTAGTTAATTAACCATTAAATACTTATATGTTGAATCGGCGAATTGTTTAGTTATCTCCAAAATTGGATTACTTAATGTATATCAATTAGGGGAAAATTATATGTCGAATAAGGTAGCTTAATATTAGTTTATGTTGTGTGATTTATCTACTCAAATTAATTATACTAAAATTTTTGAAAATCAATTAAACTATTTATATATTAAATTTCTTGTAAACAATAATCTAAATACTCCAGTAAGAGTTAAAATATAATATGATGGTATATACACACAAAAATTTCATCTCAATTTTTGATAATATATGCTGCATCAATGAAAATTTAGGGTTGAACTGTATTGTGTTGAGAATTTAATTAATTATGTTAAATCAAAATCTATATTACCAAAACAACTTGTAGCAAGCTGCTATAGTACCATCCCCCACTTAGAAACTCGAAAATAAATATTAATGATGTTGTAATCATCCCTAGAATTATTTTCCAATGATAGAAGTGAGTTCAGTACTTTCTATCTCCTTTAAAATACTTTTGAAAACATTTTTGTTCATAAATACTTTTAATATTACTTTCTCTTTACAGCCTTTGAAAAACAATTTCCAAAACACCAGGATTTAAATTCTTAAATTCTCAATTTAAATCCTTTTTATTTATAAACTATATTTTATAAACCATACTTGTATAAAGTCACTTTCTTATATAAAATCATTTCACAAATATTTATTTTTAAAATATCTCATCTTTCTTAGAGACTATAATAAACAACTTTTACTAATGTTAAATTTTAACCCAACATTGTCACCGAACACCTTATAATCAAACTTTGAAACTTAATTCACAAGGTGTTCGTTTCAATGTTCCCCCCAATTACTATCTACCCTACCCATGTAGTGAAAAGGTAAAACTGCTCATAAATTGGTCGAGCATAATTCAAAAATCAACAAACAATAATAATTGCTCATAAACTGGCCGAGCATAACTAATCAAACAATAAATGATAATAATTGAATATTATCATTTCCTAACAAACAAACACATCATAAATAACCATATTAATATTTGAAAATTATTCTGCTATATAAAAAATATAATTCTAGGTAAAATTATTTTATTTACCAATTTCAAAAACAATACTGTACCAGTTTGCCTTGTTCAAGTGTTTAGAGATCCTTATCAATAATGTTAGCAACTCGTATTAACCAGAATCCATAAACAACTCAACAGAGAAATCAACACGATGCAAAACATTTTTTATAACAATAACAAATACGCACTGTCATATATATAATACACTCAACTCATAATAAGCCACTCCATTACCCTATCTCTTATTGAGTTATACCCCACCAAAGCCAAGGTTCTCACTTAACCTTCAGCTCTGATATCAAAGGTAACGAACACCCTTCGGACTCCCGAATGTTAACACTAATACATCCATGGTATTCTCGTGCTGAACACCTAAGTGCCAGAAAGATAGAACGTAAGGGTAAAATTAAAATGAAACAGAATAAGAAAGAGAACAAAATATCAGAATCTCACAAAATGGAACGATAGCATATAATATCTCAAAATATCTTTACCAAAAAAAAACTTTATTATACATACGGCAATCAGAGTAAACTAACCTATCGTCGGCCTGGACAGTTATAACAGCATGTCCTTACAATTACTGATAGATACAAAACAAGTAATGTGGCGGAAAATAAATATGTGAATTGGTCTTGGAGGCATCTAGCTCATCTCCTGTAGCTCCAAAGTGTCCAGAGCTAAATCTGGAAATATACTTGGAGCTGACCCGGGTAGCATAAGAAAATAACATCCAAATCAATCTGGCAAACCAGAGTGAGAAACTCAAATCATATGGATTTTTATATTTTTAAAAGCCTTTAATAATAAAGATATCTCATAAGATCACGCCACAAATAAACATGGAAGGGTTTTTACCTTACGATAACCAAAACCTTTTGTAAGAAAATCTTGTGATATTATAATAATGTCCAAGGTTTAAAATAAATTTCTAATCATAGCCGGAATGGTTCATTAATTACATTCAACAACATATTTAGTATACAACTAAGTCCGTAAAGGCACGTATTAGAAAATGGTTTCCATCAATGACAAGGCTACTAGGGTACCTCCTGTCATAGTACCTCACTTGGAAAAATGTACCGAGATCCTTAGCTGACTCCTTGGAAATGAGGATCGGACTACGCCCTCTTGGATAGTACAGAAAATGTCATCACCCCGGTTGTTTTAGACAAACCGTTTCTGTGACCACAAGCATACATAATTCAAAAATATCAATCTAAATACAAGTGATGACCATACCCTAATGGTGGCGAACCACATAGCCCTGAAGCATATCTCGTGTTTTAGTCATTACCAGGTGTAAGGCTTAAGGCTATATTTTACCTTTTTAGCAAATCCTACTTTGAATGTTAACACTGCCCTCCAGGTAACAATGCAATGCCAGCATTCATCCATACAATTTGTTCAGGATATAAACAAACCGAAGGCACTACCTCTACTACATCCTTTTTGGAATCATCCTCAGGATTAGTAGCAAGTAGCCATTGCACTTAATAGAACTCCGTTTTAAATTCCATCAACTTGAAGATGTCTCCGATTCAAATGTTTATGCCGGTTCGAAGTAGTTTTCAGATAACTCGTGCTTATCTGATCCCTGTCTCTCTGAACCAACAATCGATAGTTTCAAAACTAGCTAAGATTTGATAATCGGTTATTTAACAATCAAATAAGAGAATTAATTTCATATGGAAATCAATCTTGATTAAGAAGACAAGCAACATTAATTCATACAAAGCAAGATCAAGTCATATAAACGACTTTTTATCCCTGTTTTAAATTAATTTATCTTTTATTAATTAAAACCTCTTTTATTAATAAATCTTTTTTATCTAATAAAACTACTTCCATTAATCAAAACTTTTAATTGATTAAGACTTCCTTTTTGTACTTGTATGTGTTTATATATATATAAAATTTTCCCTTGTACAAAAGATATATAATTGTATTCTACTATTTCACTATTCATTTATACCTTTATCAATACTTCAAAAAATATTCATATACTTATCTCAATAGTATAAGTATATTCATAAATCAATTAACCAAGTTTACTTACCTTAAAATATAATCAAAGAGGTTAAAAACAAATGTCACTCGAACATTGTTACCAAAAACCCGTTCTCTCTTTTATATTTTAAACAATTACATCTCTATCTTTATTTCAAAAGATTTCATACTTGTTATTATCTTTAAAATCCAATTACTAAAGATCTAAGTATATTCATAATCATTTAATAATATTTTTCCACTTTAAAATATTATTCAAGGGTTTAAAACAAATGTTACTAAAACATTGTTTGCTACAAGCTCAAAACACTTCACACTTAAATCATTATCTTTAAAACTCTCTTTTAAAGATCTAATTACTTTTCAAAAGTATAATTAAACGGGTCAAAAAAATTATTGCCCAAATATCGCTACTATAAACCCAAAATCATTTTTATACTTGCCATTAACTTTGAAACATCCATTCAAAGCACTAAGTACATCTTTACTTATTAACAAGGTAATATACGTTTTTAATCTATTTTACAAAACCATCCATTATAACATTAGTGTTATAATCCAAAAACTCCTTTATATTCTTTGAAAATACTTTACTTCTTTTGCAAGCTTCTAAATATACTAAAATATTTTTAAAAAGATATATGTATACATATACTAATTTATTTATAGAACTAAGGTATTTAATAAAATACTGTAAACAATTTGAAAGATATTATAATATAAAAGCCTTTTATTTCTTAACTAAAATATTTAAGTAATTTTCTAAAAACTATATTTACTTAAAACTTAATTTATAATTTTAGAAATACTTATCTTATGTTTTAATACATTTATTTCAAATATCACTTAAAACACTTATTTTATAATTTAAAACCTTTTACTTTAAAAATCCATAAATAATCATTTAAAAATATATTTAAACCTTGATATATTCCAATAATAAATACATTGATAATACTTATTGAAAATACAAAGAAGTCGTATGATGTCTTTCAATGTTAACATTAAAAATCGTCGAACCAAAGCGATTTCAAAGTGCATCCATAGCGGCATTTTTGCTTCTAACTTTCACAGTTTCCATTCACAATTTATATAACTTCCCAAACCAATTCCTTGCTACCCATACACCAAATAATGTGTAGAGAACAACCGTAATATATTATATACAATATATTCATATTTAAACCAATTAACATATGTTAAATACAAGTGATTTCAAAGTGCGCTTACAACAACAATTTAACTTCTACTATTCACAACACACTATCACTTTTAACAAAGCAATATCTGTTATCCAGCAATTTGACCAAGCGGTATCTAGGCGGACTTGACGAATTGAACATGAAAGCTAGCAATGCAAGAGGCCCAAAGAGATAGCCGTAAAGTCCAGAAACCAAGTACAATCGAGACTATGAGGTATAACCAAGACTATCCCAAAAATTCTAGAACAAGGTCCATCCAAATAATGGATCGGTACCGATCCATCCCCATTGATCGGTATTGATCCATAAAACTTCCCTACATTTTCCCTAATTTCATCTTATTCACAAGTCTTGAAGCCAGAAACCTATTCCAAGTTCAATTGGATCGATTGCACGCAGTTCTCTATCGATCTCCTTGAGCAAGTAGAATCAGCCACTTCATTCCTCCACAGATCCATCTTATTGACCCCGAAACATGCTTATAACTATGTAAATAAGATAGAAATCTTAATGCAAACCACTAGTCACAACATAACGTAGTATTAAAATTGGTCCATAAGAAGGTCTTATGGATCGGTACCGATCCATGCCTATGGATCGGTACCAATCCATCAACCTTGTTGAGCAGGTCACGTTTTCTCTAGAACAACTATTGTTATATAGTGAAGATCGTGGAGGAAGATGTGGTGGAGCATTTTCTAGTGACCTACAACTATAAATAGGTGGATAGGGGCATATTTTGGGGCCTTTTGGCTTCCTTGCAATTATTGCTTATTTCTTTGTAATCACTTATGGAGTGGTACCATTTCATAAGAACTGTACTTGCAAAACATCAATATAATCAATATAAATCTCATGTGGATGTAAGAAACAGTTGGCCGAACCACTATAAATGTTTGGTGTCTTGTTTTTATCCATTTTCCACTTACATTTCTTTATTTTCATTCTTTACTTAATTTCTTAGGTGTTTGTACCACTTTTTGGTACTAACATTTTGGTGTTTTTATTGAGAGCGTGATTCTCAGTCCGTTTGGATACATCATCTACCATTGGATTATCTAGATTCAAGAGATAGATCGAGTTTCCTTAGTTTTTGTTATTTTGAACTACTCAGATTTCCAGAAAATCTACACAAGTTGCTTTCTACCATGGCCCCCAGAAGAGGCCGATCCACCACTTCAAGAGCTACTGAAGATGTTGAGAATGCCGATTCCCAACATGTTAAAGAGGTTGCACAGCCAACCGTTGTAGAGGTTCAGAACCCAATGAACATGATTATCAGGGATGAGATGGACCGCATGATGAAGCAAATGGAAGACAGACTCCGGGAAATCCGTGATTAGTTGAATCGGCAAATGAAGATTTGTTGAATCAGTTGGCTAACAACCGCAGGAGCAGGAGAGAATTGACACCTTTTGGTTCGGAATCTGATAGTTCCTTATCATCGGAGCAAAGGCGGAAGGACATAAAGTAGAAGATGCTTAGAAAAGAGATTGGGAAGTCAAAACAAAGACCGGTTCCAAACCGTGGCAAAGGTTTATGGTTCGGTACCGATCCATCAAGAGGGATCGGTATTGAACCATCTAAGCTTGGTTCGAGTGGTTGACTTCCAAGTGACGGTGTTGTTTTGACTTCTGGTCATGCTGTGGATGGCTAGAATGTTAGGGATCAGGCGACTATTGTAGATCCGTCCTGAAGAGACTATGTACATGGAACTAATGAACGAACAGTTCTCCTAGAGTCAGGGGAACCCGGGTAATATAAAACTAACCGAGAGTATTTTCCAGGCCAAACACCCGGAGTGGATCACGATTACCATCGTTCAGTCGATCCACCTAAGCCGGATTTGACTGAAAAGGTAAGGATACTTATAAGTGAGAGCCAGCATCGGACCAATGATGATTGGGGTTCTTCCTTAAGATGGAATATGTTTATGGAAGAAATCCTACATGAGGAATACCCAAAGAGATTTGTGATGCTAATGATGTCGTCATATAACTACAAGATGGATCCCAGGCATCATTTGATGAAGTACAATTGGCATATGGATTCCGCCAGAGCTACTAATGCTGTACGATATTGTTGTTTCCCCACTTTCTTGGAGGGAGTGGTGACGATATGGTTCACTCGGCTGCTGTCGAGATCCATATTTTCTTTCAAGCAATTGGCATGGAAGTTTATTGAGCAATTCCATATGCACAATACCAATCTGAAGGACATTATGTCACTGCTAACTTCTTCCAGGGAGTGGGAGAATTTTTGAAAGAGTTCTTGCACGGGCTTAATACCGTAGTTACCAAAGTGAGCAACGCTCAAGAAGAAATTATGTTGGTGGAATTAATTAGAGGGATCTATCTCGAAGCTGATTTCGAGAGGTTGTTAAAGATGAAACCCCCACCGATAATGGACATGTTCTAAAGAAAGGCGACTCAGTCCTTGTGCTTAGAAGAGGCAAGCACTACCACCGGAAAAACCAATGTCGAGCAATCGGCAGAGGTAATACAAAGTAATGTTGCTGTAAAACAATCCAGAGGAAATTTTAGCAACGTCGATACTAATGTGAAAAATTGAATTGTTGGACCGTCAAAAACAGCAACAGAGCTAAAGATAAGACATCAGATTCGAGTAGACGTCCAAGTATCCCAAATTATGACAACTACACTGCATTGAATAATTCGATTGAGAATATATACTTGTCAACTCAAGGATAAGAATAGTACAGGAAGATAGCTCTGAGCGAGCCGACTAAAAAGGAGAACAAGTCCGGCAAGTTTTGCAGATTTCATGAGAAGCATGTCACAACACCAACAAATACAGACATTTGTGTGACATGATCTAAGATTTGATTCGTAAATTACAACATTTTATGCAAGCCCTGCAGGATGGTGGGCAAGGAACATCATATCTGCATCAGGGGCAAGCCGGACCTGGTGTTGGTGATCCTAGGCGGCTTGAGAAACTTCTGGTGATTAATACCGTTATCGGCGGACCAGATCAAGATGAGAAGAGCTAGAAGGAGATGGAATGATATATGGTTTCTTTGAAGCATGTAGTATATGAAAGATGGTTTTCCATCGAAGACGGTGCTCCGGTGAAACAACTTAAGACTTTGGTGGATGGCATTTCTTTCATAAATTGAGATGGTAATGGAGTGGAAGCCCCGATGATTGACCCACTAGTGATATCGGCCATGATTGGCCCTGCTATTATAAAGAAGGTGCTTATTGACTTTGGAAGTTCAGTCAACATTTTGTTCAAGCAAGTCTACGACCAGATGCTTTTGAAGGGCAACGACTTAAAGCTTTGTAAATCTAGGATCCTAGGATTTAATGGGACTGATACTGAGCCATTAGGATGTGTGGATCTACTGATGGTGCATGGAGAGGGCGACCACAAGAGAGTGGGGGATGTGCCTTTTGTTGTGTTGGATATTTATTATTCTTATAACGCCCTTTTGAGCCGACCAGTTCTTACTGAATTCCGAGCAGCCATAGCTTCTTTGTGCGTAACGATGAAGTTCCTGATAGAGAACTGTGTGGGAATAGTGCAAAAGGATCAGCGGCTTAGCTGCGAATGCTATGTCACTGAGCTAAAAATGGCGAGGCGAAGAGAGGAAGGAATAGGTATGGAAAAGACTCTCTGCATCAAGGCTTTGGACGCATAGCAACCACTGCCTGAGCCCTAGCTCAGCCAGCATAGTCGGTTCCATAAGGTGAAGGAAAGAGCCAAAGGATGAAAGGGCAGATCCATCCGAGTTGGAAATCAACACCTCGATCAGCCAAGATGGTCCTACAAGGGTCCTAAAGGTCAGATCGCAGCTTGATGCGAAGGTGATGAAAGAGTTAGTTGGTTTTATCGGTCGATCCTGGATTTGTATGCCTGGACTCACTCAAACATGTGTGGAATATCGTTGGAGATAGTGAGCCACATACTGAATGTAAATCCTAAATGTGTTCTAGTGAAATAGAAATGCCATAGCTTGCGAACGAAGAGATCTGTTGCACTCAAAGAAGAAGTGGAGAAGTTAAAATACAACGGTTTTATTCGCAATGCCTTATACCAAGAGTGGTATCCAATCTAGTCCTAGTAAAAAAGCTAACGGGAAATGCAGGAAATGCATCAACTATTCTGACCTGAGGTATGCCTGAAGGAAAACTTTCCACTCCTGAAGATTGACCAGCTGGTGGACTCGACGGTCGGGCATGAATTGCTTTCATTCATGGATGCGTACTCTGGATACAATCAGATTTTGCTGCACGTTCCAGACCAGAAACACACCAACTTTATCACTGGCCTAGGACTGTACTACTATCTTGTCAAACCTTTTGGATTGAAGAACGTTGGAGCGACTTACCAAAGGTTGGTGAACAAGACGTTTAATGATCAGATAGGGCACTCGATGGAGGTCTATGTGGATGATATGCTCATGAAGTCACGGTGATCGAGGAACCACATTGATGACTTAGAAGAGGTGTTCAGTGCTTTTTGGAAGTATGGGGTGAAGATTAACCCTTTGAAACTCATTCGGCATTGCATCTGGGAAATTCTTAGGCTTCATCATGAACTCCCATGGAATTGAATCCAATCCGGAGAAGATCGAAGCACTAAGCAACATTAAAGCCCCAGAAACAATCAAAGATGTACAAAGCTGGAATGGGAAGGTCGCCGCCCTGAGTAGATTCATTTCTAGAGCCACTGACAAATGCATCCCTTTCTTCGGTGTAATTAAAAAGGGGAACAGGAATTTCGCTTGGACACAGGAGTGTATAGACGCATTCCAGGTTCTGGTGGATCACCTAAAGAGACCCCCTATTCTGTCGAAGCTGCTGGAGAATGAGGACTGGTTTATTTATCTCGCAGTGTCGGTGCATGCTTTAAGTGCCGCACTCATGCGTAAGGAGTCAAGAATCCATAGTCCAGTATACTACATTAGTAAGCGGTTGACAGGAGCAGAAAGAAACTACCAAAGCTGGAAAAGCTCACATACTGCCTGTTAATAACTTCAAGGAAGCTCCGCCCTTACTTTTAGGCTCATTCGATCCAAGTTTTGGCCGACCAGCCTTTGAGATAGGTCCTCCAATGATCTGAGACTTCTGGAAGGCTGTTGAAATGGAACATTGAATTGAGCCAGTAAGACATAATCTATCACCCTCGGAGAGCGATCCAGGGCCAAGCTTTGGCAGATTATATTGCTGAATACACTGCATGAGATGACACTCCGAAGAACAGTAGAGAGTAGAATGCCAGATGGAAAATGTACATGGATGGTGCATCTAATGAACATTGTTCTAGTGCTGGAGTCATGCTAGCGACTCTCGAGGTATGTTTGATTTGTTACGCTCTGAAACTCGACTTTCCTACAACAAATAATGAAGCAGAGTATGTGGCCGTAATTGTAGGACTCTAAATTGCCAAGGAACTGGGAGTTAAGACTTTGCATATCTTCTATGATTCCCAATGAGTGGAATACCAAGTAAGGTAAGAGTTTCAGGCGAAAGGAGTGAGGGTAGCTTCTTATCTAAACTGAGCGCTCGAGCTGCTTAGTGATATCGAATACTACACCATAACTCATATTCCCAGAGAAGAAAATGCGAAGGCCGATGATGTGCACGTAAATGTGCATATTTTTACACCCATATTTATTCTATTTAAATTAAATAAATGATCATATTGGGTATTTTAACTTCTTTTAACCAAAATCCATATTAATTCCAAATTGTCACATATCCATCTTCATAAAAGGGCAAAACGGTCATTTGTGTGCATATATTTCTTTGAGAAAAATTAATTGGAAATTTTTATATATTTTTGTAGGAACTTGATTTCAAATAGGAGTGGTTTCATGAAGACACATGCATGCACAAAATGAATACAAAGGAATGAAGATGGAAATAATTCAAAGTGAAGAACATGGAGGACCCCACCTACCCACCTACCTTAATGTACAAATTAGAGCCTAATGCACATGCTTATGGAATTAATGGCTTCATGTACACTTAAATGATGATTAGTAGAAGCTAATGATTACTTGGCCTCCACATTTTCTCAAGGGTAGTTTGGGCATTCCTCAAATTATGGATTAGGGTTTCATGCTTGTATAAATAACCCATTATGTTCATGTAACCTCTTCTACCTTCTACCTTCTCTTAAGCCCTCTTATGGAGGCCATCTCTTCTCTTAAATTAGCTTAGTTCTCTTTTATTTCTTTTCATGGCTACTTGGCCATTCATTGTTATTTTCATGTAATTTTCTTTTTATTGCAATTTAATACATGCTCTTTCCTTTTCATGCTTATTTACTTTAATATTTGTAGTGTAGATATACTTTCATGCAAGTAGAATAGTTCTAATTCTTGTTAAATAGCTCTCTTTTTCATTAAGCTTTCATTTTCCTTTCATTTTGCTTTCGTGTTGTTAGCTACATTTGTTAATCAAATGAAAAATATGAGAGGCTAAACCCCTTCAATTTAGGGGTAATGAAGCTCTCTACTTATGTAGCTTCAACTATTTGTTAATTCATGCTCTCTTTTTGTGCTTAATGATGATGGTAGAAATGGTTTACTAGTTGTTTTTGCTTTGAATTTGATAGCCTATATTGTTGACACCAAACAGGCTATGCTTAAACAATCACTAACACTAATTGCCTCTTCATCAAAATATGATTATGGCAAAAGAAAGTGATTTGAAATTAAAATTTGATGGTCTATATTTCTAATCAATAGTTAATAGGCCATACTTAAAATAGATTTCATTTTCATTGTCAAGTTTCATGAAAGTTAGTAAGTGGTTTAAGGGGTGTATTATAGTTTGATGGCTTATGTTGGCTAATCAATAGCACAAATATGCCATACTTATGATAAACACATCAATTAAAGCACTAATGACAATAAAAGATAGATCATGATTTCATATGTGTTGAACTACATGATCTAGAGTGTGGATTTATTCTCTAAATTGTCACTTAACCCTTATATTTGCTTCTCTTTTCTTTTAGTTAGTTAGTTAATTCTCTAATTCTCTAACTTAACTTTCACTTGAAATTGGTATAATTTGATTGAATTGAATTTTTAAAATCATCAATTCCCTACAGATCGACTCGTATTCGCCACGTACTACAAGTGTATTCCATGCGCTTGCGGTTAAATTTAATTTGAAATTTTTTGGCAAATTTCTAATCCGATAGAAATTTTGTCGTTTAACAAGTTTTTGGCACCGTTGCCGGGGAATTGTTTTGATTTTATTTTTCTATTCTTTGAATTATTTTCGTTTGATTTTTGTGTGTATTTATTTTGTGTGTGATTGCATTTAAAAAAATATATTTGTGTTTGTGTGATTTTTTGTGTGCATTAGTTTTTGTGCTTGTTGTTCTAGTTTTCACTTCCATTTGCATTTTCATTATTTAAAAAAAAGCATATACAATCTAAAAAAACAATATATATATTTTATTTCGTTTGCATTTTTTTTCCTTTACACTTTACTTTTTTTTACATTGCTTTTCTTTTTCAAAAAGAAAAAAGAAAAAAAGAAAAAAGAAAACAAAGAACTGCTCTGTTGCCAAAACCCCCTCTGTGCACATTTGTGCATCTATTTGTGCAATCATCAGCGCTGTCTTCACTGCCTGAAAATCCACTTCTACCTTGGTTCAACTTCAACTCCTATGACTCTCCACTGCCTGCTTTCTTACAATCTCCATCCTCTTCAACAATCACACACTACCTTGCGACTTCCTTCTCACAGCACTCTGCAATTTCTTCACATCAACACTTATCATTGCTCCATCACTCCCCAAACAACTGTATATCATCTACCAACAGCTACAACTCCCCTACAACCCATTCAACTGACCCACACTGTTTCAACTGCCACCACAAACAACTTTATCAATACAACCATCTGGCATCAATCAATCCACTGCCTCGGCACTCATACTTCACTGCCATACCAACAAAATTCCCACATCATCCACAACATCACTACCTTATCACGAAGCCACATCGCCTGCCTTCACTTCTCAAACTTCCCCTACATCACTGCTATTCCATTTCTCGAGCTACTGCAACAACGCTTCTTCCACAGTCCATAAAGAATCATACCCGAACAACTTCTTCCACTTGCCTCTGTCTCTTCTATCATAACTGTTATTATCCACTATTCCCCCTTGCTATCCATTACCCTTCACAAACAACTACCCACACCCACACCCCATATCTTCGACCAAAAAAAAACAACCAACTTCCTCCAATCAAACTATAAACTGTCACTGTGAAGCACCAATCACCTGACATTCATCAAACTACTGTCACTGTGACATTCATCAAACTGATTCACACTTTACTTCATCAGACAATCACCTGACTTTGGCTCAAATAATCATCAGACAATCCTGTCACTTCTACCATCCCACTATCTTACAGCTTCACATAGATCACAACACCTTCCATACCTGTTGCCTTGCCGCTGAATACAAAGCACCACAACACAGTCTACCATCAGACCAACATCTTACATCGATACCACCTGTTCAACACTTAACCACGCAAGGGTATAGAGCTGCCACGACAATTACATCTTCCTCCACAACTCACATAACCTTCACTTCACTCTACTTCATTCCGACCACGTAGCCTCCAACCAATAACCATCAATAGCAGTCGCCTCTGCCATTTAAACCAAATCGCGATCTAAATCCATCCTCTGCCGAACACACGACCACCCCTTCAGACTCGAATCACTCGCCAAAATCATCGAATCAGCAATAGCTTACCAACCAACTCGAACCAAAATCGAAACAATTTCTCCGCATTAACCCAATCGACGAACTCCCCAAATCGCCTCACACTTACCGCAAACCCAATTCTAGACGTTGCTTCCAAACGCTCGCAATCACCCAATAATCCAATTGACGAAACAATCCCCATCAGTGAACCCGTCAGCATGCCACACAACTCAAATTTCAATCCCCATCAAAGCCGCGCAAATCACCACAAGACGTAATCGCGACTCCATCGATGTAACGACCCGTAAATTTTAACTGTTTTAATAACGTAATTAGTTGAAATTTTGTGAAATTTTAAATAATAAAATTTTGAAATAAAAATTTAATATTTGAAATGTGTCTAGTTAAACATAGCAACAGGTAAATTTTCATCCGAAAATATGAAGTTTATTTTTGTGCGTAAATTTACTCAATTTAATCAGTTAGGAATTGATGAAAATAAAATGTTTTCGGAACCTAAATATTTTTACATAGAAAAATTCTAAATCATCTTCTGAGCAAACGTCATTTTTCATTTTTCCAAATTCGGGTTTCTTTGGCTCCGTCGATCTTATTTTTCTACGTTTTTCTTGCATTTTCCGCCAGTAGAAAAATTCGAATTTTATAAATTCAATCATACCACTGACATCTGTATACCGTTTTGATCGTCTCGTTGTGCTGATCTTTACGGTATATTAAACTCTGTATTTTGAGGTCTGATACGCGACGAAATCTGTAAAACGTCGGTAACCTTACCGGTACCGGTTTGGTGTAATTTGTTTGGTGACTTTTCATCTATTCACTGTAAAATACCAACAACTATTTTCATTTAATAACTCTCTGAATTCATGCCGACTTTTTCCATTTCTTATGTTCCCAATATTATATTGCTGTTGCCACTTAAATTTCAGTTTCTGGTTCACTCATCCATACGTTGGAAATATACTAATATATAAAACTTATTCTACTGAGCCTATTCATTTTCCCACTTTTGCTCTACATTCCTTGCTCACGTCTGTTGGTTTCTTGAAGGCAATATTTAATATAAAACTTGTACATGTTTTGCCTTTCTCTCCCTGCCTGTATCCTGCTTCGTTCTCCTCTTTCTCGCATCTTGTTTTGGCCATGCATAATATATATATATATATAAAGAAGAGAGAAAAGAATATAATAGAGAAGCGTGCAGCCTTCTCACGCGCACACACAAGCTCACCGATCGCCCATCCACCTTCCTCTATCGTGCGCGACGTTCACCTCCGCCTTGGCGACCTCCAAACTCATTTCCTCCACAGCCCGACCTTCGACCGTACGCACCACCATCTCAGCCGCCTTGCAAGCTCGTCCTTCCACACAGCACTACTCCAGCCTCTGTCACCCACCGCTTCGTGTATATGGGAGACTTTCGTTTGGTTTGAAAGGTGAATTTGTTTACTTAACCATTTTTCTTTGTGTAGTCATGATATAAGTTATATTATTGCTTGTAGGATTTTTTTATATGAACTGGAATTAGCATGTGGATATATAAGTATATTATATAGGTCACCGTTTCGTTATGTATTAGTTTATGTAAATTTTTAGAATATTTGCTCTGTTTCAATTTTACTAGCCTGTTTTCCCTATATTTGGTTATTCGTATGCATTATTATATGCAGTTTATATAAGTCTATATTTTATATTCTCTAGTTCTATATATTATATATTTTCTAGTTTATATGATTTGAAATGCATGGTATTCAAATCTGTTTTCAGTCTTAAATGTATATCTTATATACAGTTGTTTGTCTATGCAAACAGTTGCTAGTATACATATATCGGGTATGAGTTTTTTTTTAAAAGGTTACGTTTATACCATGTTGTTTTGATCTATATATATTAAATATGTTTTAATTTACCATTGATAGTCTGCATAAAATTTATTTGCTGCAAGAGTCCCATTCTATATATATTATACATATATATTAGTTTAGAGGAGTCATAGTACGGTTAATAGTGCAAGATATATATATTAGTACATAGTTAAAGTGTTATATGTTATAGGGTAAGTTGTTATTTTATATATGAATATAAAGTATAAAGGTTGTTCATATGCTATAGTATTTACATTATGGGTCTAAATTATTTATATACGTATATATTCTTAGTTTTCATCTACTGTAAAACATTATATATATATATATGATTTATATTATAAAAGCTTGTTTCCTTCTTTGGCTGTAACATTGTATATCCAGTTGTATATTTTATACAGGGATTTGTTTTATATTTATCTACATACACACATATTTTCGCACATATATCAAGGATATTGGTGCCTACTGTTAGCTTGTATGTATGAGTACTTTAGTTAAATAATATAGTTGTAGTAGGAGTTTGTATTTCCTGATTTGTACTTTATTTATATATAGTCTGTTAGCAAGGATGATATTTTGTTTTATAAATTGCTAATTTTAAATTTGTTTTATTATAAAATAAGAGTGTGCATTTAATAGTAATACTTTTGTAATCTGGGTTTATAAAAATTTGGTTTCAAATGTAATGATAATGCATGTATACTCAAAATAAATGTGTTTCAATTTTAAATATGATTTATATAAATAGTTATGCATGTAAGTTCACTTATACCAATTATCATTATCGATCAAACCTGATTTGAATTCGTCAATTTCCATCTATCAGCTTGTCCATCGAACATGTATCCATTGTGCCTTGTTTGGATTCGTGCTTGGAATTCGTAACTCTACTTCATTGTCTATCTCTCTAGCCTCGAAAGGTGAGCAATCACTCACGATTAATGTTCTTTTATTTATTAAATCTGATTTCAATTGAAACGATAATTGAAATGCTGCTATTAGTTAATTACACTGTTATATATGCTATTACCTGTATCAGTTCACCTGTGACATCTGACACAATTATCTGCTATTTATACAATGATAATCCAGTTTAGTTGATAAATGATTGATTGTTGATGTTTATATTGGACGTTAATTGTTAATGTTAAAGTGATAAATAATATGCAATTGAATTGATATATGATAGTTAACGATTTAAATTAGATCTATATGTTAAATTTGATTAGTTAAAAATTCGTATAATGTGACCCCTTTAATGATAAATTAATTGACACGTAGAATTTGGTTAATTACATCTTAAACCGTAGAATATAGGTTGTTTAAATTGATGATGGATGAAATTGTAATAGATGACAAGTGAAAAACCGTAATGTAATAATCTTTAATCTACATGAAATGATAGTGTAGATTCTAGAAATAATTATATTAATTTGCACAAACAACAATGTGAATTAATACGATTATTTCGGGATTATTTGAATTGATTATTGGATTGATATTTGTTGTTGTTATTGCTTGTTTATTTACTTTGACACCATCCCAGTTATCACACTGCAAGTTCCCTTTGCTATGCTTTGATTTTGAATTGAATTGGAATCGGGTTGAAATGATAAATACCCAAATTGAACTTTGACCTAGGATAGAGAATTCAATAAAACCCGATTGGTCAATAAATCGATTTAAAAATAAAATAAAGATTTTATTTGATTAAATAATAAGGTTTTGAAATGAAGTTGAAATTTGAAGTTTAATGAAAGGAAAATGTTAATATTTAAAAATCTGAAACAAATTATTAACAATGTAATTGATGAAAGAACGTGGTTTAATTTGAGAAATGATTGAATTAAGTTTTGAAATTATTTACTAAGTAAATAAGATTGAATTAGTTAATAATTAAATAAAAATTGGATTCTTTGTTAAATGAAATTGAACTTCTTGAATAAGTGAAATTAAGTTTCTTTATTAATTGAGTTGTGAAATTGTAAACTAAGTAAATTAATAAGTGAAATTGAATTTCTCTAATAAGAAATAAAATGTGTTTTATTGAAATTAATGTAAGACTTGAAATGTAAAGAATTTGATTTGACGAATTTAATTTAAGCAAATTTGTAAGTTTTGATATAATGAAGCTGAACTTAAGTAATTGATTTAATTAATTGGAAATTAAATAGAAATAGTTTTGAATGACAAATTTACTTAGCGAATATTTAATGAAATCGATCAAGGGATTTAATTTGATTTTAATGTTAAATTAAATTAATTTAAATGATTTTGGAATGAAACTTATATACGAACTTGAATCAAAATTTGAATTGTTTCAAATAAAAATTGAATTTGAATTATAAGATTTCGAAATGGTAATTTGGAAGTTTTGAAACGTTAATTATGGAAATCGGTTTAAAAAGACAAATGGAATGTTGATTTACAAATTCTAATTGAATTTGAAATTGATTTGGTTTTGAAATAAATAAATGACCAATCGGTGTAATAATTACGGAAGTTATTAAAGAGACCAGAATCGGTTAGGGACATACTCACTGTCTAAACCGAAAACCACTTTAATAACTATACGCGGAGTGTGATCCAGAATGAAGTGGTTGGAATGATGTACGTGATGACTGAAGAAAGAGAACGATAATGGATAGCCTTGACACTTGTGTCAAATTGGAAATGACTAAAACAGGAGCCGTGCCGGGCCAAATGGAGGTTAGCTACCTCAAGCGAACACACTTCTTCGAACTACTCATTACTTGTTGTCGATTGGTGCACCCTTGATTTTGGGAGTGTTGTTTCGCGGTGTTGCGATCGCTGCGGCGATGCGTTCTCACCAGTCCGGATCAAGCGAACGGTATTTTCACTACCTTGGGTATTGCCTCATGTGACTTGTCATACTTGGATCCCGATATACGCGACCAATACGAATTTGTTTTGTGTTATACCTATGGAGTACTCCCTGATAGCCCACTAGTTTACGGTGGAGTTTACAGTGCTGTATAGACTATAACGCTTATATAAAATGTGTTAAGGGGGATAATGGTAACGCCTTAACACTATTTTGATATCTTATATTACTGATAGGCATTATCTACTTATCGTACACTACTACATAGTAGATAGTTTAACGGATCCTTAAAGGATGGTTATTCCAAACATCCTTTGAGTTATTTGTATTTCAATTGCTATTTCACTTGAGTTGTATTTATTGATATAAGAATGTTAATCATGACTCGAGTGTTTTGTGTTTCCTTTACGCTCGGGTCAGACTGAGTGTACTAGTATTCGAGACTCACCTTTGGAGTTGGAGCTTTGCTTGAAGATTCAGCCATCTATTCTGCTTTCAGTATTCGATGATTCCAGTGATGTATTCTGATTTGTATCTGATGTATCGTGTCACTCTTCCGTTGTACCTGGTTTAACTCTGATGTAACTTATATATTTATATAGTAGCTTCATGAACTACTATCTCTTTTATTTCCGCTGCATTTATTACTCTGTGTCTGTGATCTGTGATTATTTATTTACTGTATATGTTCAGTTTTGCCAAATTTAAATTAACAACGCGGTATTTTGAATTATTCAAGTCCGACATGTGCGGATGCGAATGGTCCAAAATACTGGGTCGTTACAAGTGGTATCAGAGCTTTTGGTAGCTCAAGGCAAAACTCAGCATATAGGGTAAATGTATTTACAGAATTATTCTCATTCGAGTTTCACTCTCTTCCTTTGACTCAATTCCTTTGAATTTTGGA
Organism: Allium fistulosum; assembly: GCA_030737815.1. Lineage (NCBI taxonomy): Eukaryota > Viridiplantae > Streptophyta > Magnoliopsida > Asparagales > Amaryllidaceae > Allium > Allium fistulosum. The sequence continues at coordinate 532,463,090 of CM060901.1, read as the reverse complement.
ACGTTCCCTTCGGTTCCAAAATTCATTCGTGTCCTTCAGTATTCGTCTTCTTTCAATTCTGGAGCACCCCATAACTCCATTTTGAATGATATCTATAATAGATCGGCGGTCTCGCCAATCTTCGAATGATTCGTAAAGGAGCAAAACTCCTTTACAATAAGCATTGATTTACCGGAGATTTCTGTATCCTCGGTTTACGATGCTATCTATCTCCTGCTATACCTGAATTCTATTTCTTGAGATCGAATGTCGATTTACCTCGGAATTCTACACCGATATTATTTTGAAGTCACGGTCGACCCGGTTAAGGTTGCCCGCGATTTATATAAACTTATCCATCGCCTTATTTTGTTATTTAATTATCTCGTCTTTGTTTCAAACCTATATTCGAATCGAAATTCTCTTTGACTTGAGTCTATCAAAAATTTGAATCTCTATCCTCGCTTTGAAATCCATTATTGTATCGTTAGGTGAGGAAGTGTATTTGTAAATTAATTTTAATTTTTTTTTATATTGTGTTGTTTGAGTTGTTGATGTTGATTTCGATTTTCGATCGATTCGTCTGATCAACGCTATCGATAGGATTTCCAAAACACTTGAGCAGAGCAAACAGACACAATATCGTTTTCAAATTTGATAAATAAAATAAAAGTTTTGTATGATTATATTATATATAAATATAACTTTTCTGAAATTAAGTTGTTAATGAATTTGTTGTCTGGAAATAATAATATTTGATTTTCATTTATTGTTTTGTAAACATTTGACTATTGCATAATATAAATAAATGAATTTATAAACTTGGTTATAAATTGATTGGAATTTGAAATGAATTTAATTCAGAAATTTGAGAATTTATTAGTTTCCGGTGATTTCGAACTTTGGTTTTTTAAAATTTTAAAGTATATATTATTGGAAGTATTTCCGAATAGAAATCGTTTTCAAAGAATTTTTAAAATTTGAAATCAGTGCTCTTCTCTTTGTCGCTGGAAAATAATTTTGGTGATTGCGGCCGCATCATCGACATTCATTTCCGAGTTTCGAAGTGGAGATACTATTCTGTAGCTTTGCTACGGTTTTGTTTTGAGAAATATTTTGATTTGAATTTCTTCAGTATAATTTAATTTATATATATATAGGTATCTTATTTTAAAATCTACTTTGATTTGATATAAATATATAATATATATCTATAAATTGTTTAAAGTTAATCGGAAATCTAATTCTTAAATTTTGTTAAAAGATGATTTTAATTATAAATAAAACCAAAATTTGGAATAAATATTTAAACTTGAATAATTGAATTGGGAAAATTTTATTTGTATATTGTTCAACTGCATTCTAATACAACTTACCCAAATCATTCAGAAGTTGAATATGTAATTGGATAATATATAAGATAAATTGAATCTATAAATAAAATTTGAGTGTTTATAATAAATGTTATACACTAAATTTTGATTATAAAGATGTTAATAGAGTTAGATAGGATAATAAGTAAACTCAGTTAATAATGAAATAAATTTGTTTTGAAAGAATTAATAAATTTGTTTTGAAAGAATTAATAAATTGAAATTTGATCAACATATGAAAATACCTTGAATTTAAAAGAAATTAATAGATGTAAATTAATTTAAATCGAAACTTTTATGTTTTAAATTAATTTATATGGGTTAAATATATGTGAGTAGATATATTAAGTAGAATAAATTTAACAGTAATTTGGAATAAAGAAGAATTTAAAATTGTTGAAGAAAATATGATTATAATAAAAGACTATTCAAAATTATGGTTTTAAAAATTGTAAATTGAAGAAATGGGATAATAAGATAATGAATTTAGAAATAGTTGAGATTGATTTTAGTGAAATCAAATGGATTAAATCAATTATTGAATATCAATTAATTTAAATTTGAATTTATATGGTTTAAATTAATTGTTATTTTGTATTTCAAATCAGTTTTTCCTTCTGGTTGTTTCTATTCTCCTACCATGTTCCTTTTCGGGGACGAAAAGTTTTGAGTAGGGGAGAGTGTAACGACCCGTAAATTTTAACTGTTTTAATAACGTAATTAGTTGAAATTTTGTGAAATTTTAAATAATAAAATTTTGAAATAAAAATTTAATATTTGAAATGTGTCTAGTTAAACATAGCAACTGGTAAATTTTCATCCGAAAATATGAAGTTTATTTTCGTGTGTAAATTTATTCAATTTAATAAGTTAGGAATTGATGAAAATAAAATGTTTTCGGAACCTAAATATTTTTACATAGAAAAATTCTAAATCATCTTCTGAGCAAACATCATTTTTCGTTTTTCCAAATTCGGATTTCTTTGGCTCCGTCGATCTTATTTTTCTTCGTTTTTCTTACATTTTCCGCCAGTAGAAAAATTCGAATTTTATAAATTCAATCATACCACTGACATCTGTATACCGTTTTGATTGTCTCGTTGTGCTGATCTTTATGGTATATTAAACTCTATATTTTGAGGTCTGATACGCGACGAAATCTGTAAAACGTCGGTAACCTTACCGGTACCGGTTTGGTGTAATTTGTTTGGTGACTTTTCATCTATTCACTGTAAAATACCAACAACTATTTGCATTTAATAACTCTCTGAATTCATGCCAACTTTTGCCATTTCTTATGTTCCCAATATTATATTGTTGTTGCCACTTAAATTTCAGTTTCTGGTTCACTCATCCATACGTTGGAAATATACTAATATATAAAACTTATTCTACTGAGCCTATTCATTTTCCCACTTTTGCTCTACATTCCTTGCTCACGTCTGTTGGTTTCTTGAAGGCAATATTTAATATAAAACTTGTACATGTTTTGCCTTTCTCTCTCTGCCTGTATCCTGCTTCGTTCTCCTCTTTCTCGCATCTTATTTTGGCCATGCATAAATATATATATATATATAAAGAAGAGAGAAAAGAATATAATAGAGAAGCGTGCAGCCTTCTCACGCGCACACACAAGCTCACCGATCGCCCATCCACCCTCCTCTATCGTGCGCGACGTTCACCTCCGCCTTGGCGACCTCCAAACGCATTTCCTCCACAGCCCGACCTTCGACCGTACGCACCACCATCTCAGCCGCCTTGCAAGCTCGTCCTTCCACACAGCACTACTCCAGCCTCTGTCACCCACCGCTTCGTGTATATGGGAGACTTTCGTTTGGTTTGAAAGGTGAATTTGTTTACTTAACCATTTTTCTTTGTGTAGTCATGATATAAGTTATATTATTGCTTATAGGATTTTGTTATATGAACTGGAATTAGCATGTGGATATATAAGTATATTATATAGGTCACCGTTTCGTTACGTATTAGTTTATGTAAATTTTTAGAATATTTGCTCTGTTTCGATTTTACTAGCCTGTTTTCCCTATATTTGGTTATTCGTATGCATTATTATATGCAGTTTATATAAGTCTATATTTTATATTCTCTAGTTCTATATATTATATATTTTCTAGTTTATATGATTTGAAATGCATGGTATTCAAATCTGTTTTCAGTCTTAAGTGTATATCTTACATACAGTTGTTTGTCTAAGCAAACAGTTGCTGGTATACGTATATCGGGTATGAGTTTTTTTTTAAAAAAAAGGTTACGTTTATACTATGTTGTTTTGATCTATATATATTAAATATGTTTTAATTTACCATTGATAGTCTGCATAAAATTTATTTGCTGCAAGAGTCCCATTCTATATATATTATACATATATATTAGTTTAGAGGAGTCATAGTACGGTTAATAGTGCAAGATATATATATTAGTACATAGATAAAGTGTTATATGTTATAGGGTAAGTTGTTATTTTATATATGAATATAAAGTATAAAGGTTGTTCATATGCTATAGTATTTACATTATGGGTCTAAAGTATTTATATACGTATATATTCTTAGTTTTCATCTAGTGTAAAACATTATATATATATATGATTTATATTATAAAAGCTTGTTTCCTTCTTTGGCTGTAACATTGTATATCCAGTTGTATATTTTATACAGGGATTTGTTTTATATTGATCTACATACACACATATTTTCGCATATATATCAAGGATATTGGTGCCTACTGTTAGCTTGTATGTATGAGTACTTTAGTTAAATAATATAGTTGCAGTAGGAGTTTGTATTTCCAGATTTGTACTTTATTTATATATAGTCTGTTAGCAAGGATGATATTTTGTTTTATAAATTGCTGATTTTAAATTTGTTTTATTATAAAATAAGAGTGTGCATTTAATAGTAATACTTTTGTAATCTGGGTTTATAAAAATTTGGTTTCAAATGTAATGATAATGCATGTATACTCAAAATAAATGTGTTTCAATTTTAAATATGATTTATATAAATAGTTATGCATGTAAGTTCACTTATACCAATTATCATTATCGATCAAACCTGATTTGAATTCGTCAATTTTCATCTATCAGCTTGTCCATCGAACGTGTATCCATTGTGCCTTGTTTGGATTCGTGCTTGGAATTCGTAACTCTACTTCATTGTCTATCTCTCTAGCCTCGAAAGGTGAGCAATCACTCATGATTAATGTTCTTTTATTTATTAAATCTGATTTCAATTGAAACGATAATTGAAATGCTGCTGTTAGTTAATTACACTGTTATATATGCTATTACCTGTATCAGTTCACCTGTGACATCTGACACAATTATCTGCTATTTATACAATGATAATCCAGTTTAGTTGATAAATGATTGATTGTTGATGTTTATATTGGACGTTAAATTGTTAATGTTAAAGTGATAAATAATATTCAATTGAATTGATATATGATAGTTAACGATTTAAATTGGATCTATATGTTAAATTTGATTAGTTAAAAATTCGTATAATGTGACCCCTTTAATGATAAATTAATTGACACGTAGAATTTGGTTAATTACATCTTGAACCGTAGAATATAGGTTGTTTAAATTGATGATGGATGAAATTGTAATAGATGACAAGTGAAAAACCGTAATGTAATAATCTTTAATCTACATGAAATGATAGTATAGATTCTAGAAATAATTATATTAATTTGCACAAACAACAATGTGAATTAATACGATTATTTTGGGATTATTTGAATTGATTATTGGATTGATATTTGTTGTTGTTATTGCTTGTTTATTTACTTTGACACCATATCCCAGTTATCACACTGCAAGTTCCCTTTGCTATGCTTTGATTTTGAATTGAATTGGAATCGGGTTGAAATGATAAATACCCAAATTGAACTTTGACCTAGGATAGAGAATTAAATAAAACCCGATTGGTTAATAAATTGATTTAAAAATAAAATAAAGATTTTATTTGATTAAATAATAAGGTTTTGAAATGAAGTTGAAATTCGAAGTTTAATGAAAGGAAAATGTTAATATTTAAAAATCTGAAACAAATTATTAACAATGTAATTGATGAAAGAACGTGGTTTAATTTGAGAAATGATCGAATTAAGTTTTAAAATTATTTAATAAGTAAATAAGATTGAATTAGTTAATAATTAAATAAAAATTGGATTCTTTGTTAAATGAAATTGAACTTCTTGAATAAGTGAAATTAAGTTTCTTTATTAATTGAGTTGTGAAATTGTAAACTAAGTAAATTAATAAGTGAAATTGAATTTCTCTAATAAGAAATAAAATGTGTTTTATTGAAATTAATGTAAGACTTGAAATGTAAAGAATTTGATTTGACGAATTTAATTTAAGCAAATTTGTAAGTGTTGATATAATGAAGTTGAACTTAAGTAATTGATTTAATGAATTGGGAATTAAATAGAAATTGTTTTGAATGACAAATTTACTTAGCGAATATTTAATGAAATCGATCAAGGGATTTAATTTGATTTTAATGTTAAATTAAATTAATTTAAATGATTTTGGAATGAAACTTATATACGAACTTGAATCAAAATTTGAATTGTTTCAAATAAAAATTGAATTTGAATTATAAGATTTCTAAATGGTAATTTGGAAGTTTTGAAACGTTAATTATGGAAATCGGTTTAAAAAGACAAATGGAATGTTGATTTACAAATTCTAATTGAAATTGAAATTGATTTGGTTTTGAAATAAATAAATGACCAATCGGTGTAATAATTACGGAAGTTATTAACGAGACCGGAATCGGTTAGGGACATACTCACTGTCTAAACCGAAAACCACTTTAATAACTATACGCGGAGTGTAACGACCCGATATTTTGGACCATTCGCATCCATTATAAGTGTATAGGTAGACACTCATACCGGAGTTGAATTGCTCAAAATACCGCGTTGTTAATTTAAATTTGGCAAAACTGAACATATACAGTAAATAAGTAATCACAGAACACATACACAGAGTAATAAGTGCAGCGGAAATAAAAGAGATAGTAGTTCATGAAGCTACTATATGAATATATAAGATACATCAGAGTTTACAACAGAAGAGTAATACAATACATCAGATACAAATCAGAATACATCACTGGAATCATCGAATGCTGAAAGCAGAATAGATGGCTGGATCTTCAAGCAAAGCTCCAACTTCAAAGGTGAGTCTCAAATACTGGTACACTCAGTCTGACCCGAGCGTAAAGCAAAACACAAGACACTCGAGTCAGGATTAACATTCTTATATTAATAAATCCAACTCAAGTGAAATAGCAATTGAAATACTAGTAACTCAAAGGATGTTTGGAATAACCATCCTTTAAGGATCCGTTAAACTATCTACTATGTAGTAGTGTACGATAAGTAGATAATGTCTATCAGTAATAATAAGATATCAAAATAGTGTTAAGTCATGGCCCATTCCACCCTTAACACATTTTTATTCCCAAAAGCATATACAAGACCGTAGTTTCCCCAAAACCGGAAGTCACCAGAGGGCAATCCATATACTAAAGGTACAAATCAAAATCGTAGTGGTCGCGAATAAATGGAATACAAGTATGACAAGGCACATGAGGCAATACCCAAGGTAGTGATACTACCGTTCGCCTGATCCGGACTGGTGAGGACGCAACGTCGCAGCGCCCGCAACACTGTGAAACAACACTCCCAAAATCAAGGGTGCACCAATCGACAACAGGTATAAGTAGTTCGAAGAAGTGTGTCCACTTGAGGTAGCTAATCCTCCATTGGCCCGGCACAGCTCCTGTTTTAGTCATTTCCAATTTGACACAAGTGTCAAGGCTATCCATTATCGTTCTCTTTCTTCAGTCATCACGTACATCATTCCAACCACTTCATTCTGGATCATCACTCCGCGTATAGTTATTAAAGTGGTTTTCGGTTTAGATAGAGAGTATATCCATAACCGAATTCCGGTCTCTTTAATAACTTCCGTAATTATTACACCGATTGGTCGTTTATTTATTTCAAAACCAAATCAATTCCAATTTCAATCAGAGTTTATAAATCAACATTTTGTTTGTCTTTCGAAATCAATTTCCAAAATTTACGTTTCAAAACTTCTAAATTTACCATTTCAAAATCTTATAATTCAATTTCAATTTCTATTTAAAACAATTCAAATATTGATTCAAATTCGTATATAAGTTTCATTCCGAAATCATTTAAATTAATTTAACATTCATATCAATTTAAATCCATTTATCAATTTCATTCAATGTTCATTAAGTAAATTTGCCATTCAAAATAATTTCTATTAAATTTCCAATTCATTAAATCCATTATTTAAATTCAACTTCCTTATTTCAAAACTTACAATTTGAATTAAATTAAATTCATAAAATCAAATACTTTAAATTTCAAGTCTTGCATTAATTTCAATAAATCACATTTTATTTCTTGTTAAAGAAATCCAATTTCACTTATTTACTGACTTAAATAATTTTCCAAACTTAATTAATAAAGAAACTCAATTTCAATTATTTACGAAGTAAAATTCACTTATTCAAAAGTTCAATTTCACTTATTAAAGAATCCAATTCAATTTAAGCATTAAATAATCCAATCTTATTTAATTATTAAATAATTCAAAACTTAATTATTAAATAATTTCAAAGTTTAATAATTTCAAACTTAATTATAATTCCAAACTTAATTATTAAATCATTTCAAAGTTTAATAATTTCAAACTTAATTATAATTTCAAACTTAATTAAATAATTTCTCAAATTAAACAACATTCTTTCATCAATTACATTGTTAATATTTTATTTCATATTATTAAATATTAACATTTTCCTTTCATTAAAATTCAAATTTCTACTTCATTTCAAAACCATATTATTTATTCAAATAAAATCTTCGTTTATTTTTAAATCAAATTATTGACCAATCGGATTTTATTTAATTCTCTATCCTAGGTCAAAGTTCAATTTGGGTATTTATCATTTCAACCCGATTCCAATTCAATTCAAAATCAAAAACATAGCAAAGGGAACTTGCAGTGTGATAACTGGGATGGTGTCAAAGTAAATAAACAAGCAATAACAACAAACGATAACAATCCAATAATCAATTCAAATAATCCTGAAATAACCGTATTAATTCGCATTGTTATTTGTACGAATTAATATAATTATTTCTAGAATCTACACTATCATTTCATGCAGATTAAAGATTATTACATTATGGTTTTCACTTGTCATTCAATTTACAATTTCATACATCATCAATTTAACAACATACATTCAGTGGTTCAAAATGTAATTAAACAAATCCCACGTGTCAATAAATTCAACAGTTAAAGGGGTCATATTATACAAATGTCAGTTAATCAAATTTAACATTTAATTATCCTATATCAAGTTCAATTTCATACTGTTTATCATTTTAACATTAACAATTTTACATCCAATATAAACATCAAAAATCAATCAATTATCAGCCAAACTGTATTATCATCGCATAAATAATAACAGATAATGGTGTCAGATGTCACAGGTGAACTGATATAGGTAATAGCATATATAACAGTGTAATTAACTAACATCAGCATATTTCAATTGTCGTTTCAATTGAAATCAAATTTAATAAATAAAAGAATGTTAATCGTGAGTGAGTGCTCACCTTTCGAGGCTAGAGAGAATAGATAACACGACAAGCTACGATTTGAATCACGATCTAGACCATCGACAGATCCAGCAACAAATCTCAAAGCGAAGTAAGCGGAACACGGATTCGACGGGCAAAGCTGATAGATAAGGAGTTGATGAAATTAATCAGAATCCGCTTGATATAGTTGAAATAAAGAGTATATTATATTATTATTATTTATTACACTCTTCCAAAATCAATGTTTAAATCAAAATACGCATTTAAAAAAATATTTTTGAAAGTCAATAAAATTTTAAACGCATATATTCATATCAAAACCGAAATACCAGTCTATATTATATTATAAAATCTATAGGCATCCTGAAATCAAACTACCTATATATAATGACTCACATATGTGGCAGACATTGTTTTGGGTTGAAGGAATGTGTGCCTGCTAAATACATCTCTATGCATACCCTTACGTACACTTCCCTTTACATAATAAACTATAATATAATAGAATATGTACAACAAATCCTATACTATATAAACTAGAACCTACCATTGTTTATATAAATATAACTTTTACAGACTGTACAGATATACATAGGACAACTTTATACTATATAAAGCATTCAACTACCAAATATCAACATAACTTTATACATATACTTTCTTATATAACTCTTCTACATGTAGACATATGTTCACACCAGCATATATATATATATATATATATAAAAACTTACGCATACTATATTTCTCTCTTTTCTTACTTATATATAATTATAGAACTACCTGACAAACTTTATCATATAATATAATAAAATCAATATAACTTATATTCTTAAATGATATATAAACTATAGAAACTGAGGACATATACATATAGTTTATAAAAAAAACAGGTCGGCATGTTTGTTATCCTTCGGATCAAAAAATAATAATAATAAGAAGTTCAAAATAAATAAACGAATCAAAATATACATATATTGCCGATTTATATATATAAGAACACTCAAAATAGTTTTTCAAACTTTCATAAATATAGCAATAGATAGATATATATATATACGCATATATATATATATATATACAAACAAACTACAGAAAAGAACTAACAGTTTCGACTTTAGGAGGCGGTGGCTCGGCCAAGAGAAATGGTAAAGGAAAGGGTAAGCAATAGCCTTCTCTGTCCTTGCATATAAGAACGTGACTTATATATATAGTTTTTTTTATATAACCAAAGAGAAGGAAGATGTGCATGGGTATGGAGATAGTGTGGATGCGGTCAGGCAAGGACGAGGGAAAGCGGGCGCTGATGTAGGTGGAGCTAATGTGGTCGTTGGAGTGGCCGAGTGCTGTGACTATGTGGAGGAAGTGGGTCTGGTGAGGCCATGCGGAAGAGAGAGAGGGCTGGGTACGGTCGAAGGCTGTGTGGGCGAGTTTTCTGGTGGGGTCGGGTTGTAGTGATGGCCGAGGTGAGAGAGATGTCGGATCTGAGAAGCTCGGGTTGCTGGCATGGTCGTGGAGGGTTGAAGGGTGAGGCGGAGTAGGCTTCGGCCATGGGTTGAGATGGGTTTTCTTGAGTTTGTTTTCTAGTGGAGGAGGAAAAACAAATGTTGCGTGAAAGGGAGGTGTGAGTGGAGAGGCAAAATGGTGGAAGGGAAAATAGATGTATAAAGTGACAGAGCAGGTAAAGTGACAGAGCAGGTTTTAGTGCATATTACAACTAAGTGATATAATTATCTTGGAAGACCAAACAATGAAGCAACCAGAAAGTAATGACTATTGGGAATAGAGAAAAGTATGCACGGTAATTGAGGAAATGTTTATTGCAAGCAGCTGATGGTTGTTGGGTTGATATGATGGAAACTGAATGGTCAAAAGAAATTTGAAATGTTCGAACCCGTACCGATACTGCAAATAGTTTCATCGATCTTGCAGCGGACCGGACTTCAAAATATAGAAATGAATATACTGCGGAGATCAGCACAACGAGACGGTCAAAACGGTATACAGATATCAGTGGTATGATTGAATTATAAAAATTCGAAATTTCTTATAGCGGAAAATGCAAGAAAAACGCTGAAAAATAAGATCGACGGAGCCAAAGATGTCCGAATTTGGAAAAACGACAAACTGACATCTTGCTCAGAAGATGGTTTATAATTTTTCTTTGTAAAAATATTTAGGTTTCGGAAACATTTTATTTTCATCGCTTTTTAACTGATTAAATTGAAGTGAATTTACGCGCGAAATAAACTTTCATATTTTCGGACGAAAATTTACCAGTCGCTATGTTTAACTAGACGTATTCCAAATATTAAATTTTTATTTCAAAATTTTATCGTTTTAAAATTTTGCAAAATTTCAACTAATTACGTTATTAAAACAGTTGAAATTTTACGGGTCGTTACACTCTCCCACACTCAAAACTTTTCGTCCCCGAAAAGGAACGAGGTAGGAGAATAGAAACAACCAAAAAGAAAACAGATTTGAAATACAAAATAACAATTAATTTAAACCATATAAATTTAATTTTAAATTAATTGATATTCAATAATTGATTTAATCCATTTGATTTCACTAAAATCAATCTCAACTATTTCTACATTCATTATCTTATTATCCAATTATCTTAAATTTACAATTTTTTTTTTAAAACCATAAATTTGAATAGTCTTTTATTATAATCATATTTTCTTCAACGATTTTAAATTCTTCTTTATTCCAACTTACTGTTAAATTTATTCTACTTAATATATCTAATCACATATATTTAACCCATATAAATTAATTTAAACCATAAAAGTTTCGATTTAAATTAATTTACATCTATTAATTTCTTTTAAATTCAAGGTATTTTCATATGTTGAACAAATTTCAATTTATTAATTCTTTCAAAACAAATTTATTAATTCTTTCAAAACAAATTTATTTCATTATTAATTGAGTTCACTTATTATCCTATCTAACTCTATTAACAACTTTATAATCAAAATTTAGTGTATAACATTTATTATAAACACTCAAATTTTATTTATAAATTCAATTTATCTTATATATTATCCAATTACATATTCAACTTCTGAATGATTTAGGTAAGTTGTATTAGAATGCAGTTGAACAATATACAAATAGAATTTTCCCAATTCAATTATTCAAGTTTAAATATTTATTCCACATTTTGGTTTTATTTATAATTAAAGTCATCCTTTAACAAAATTTAAGAATTAGCTTTCTGATTAACTTTAAACAATTTAGAGATATATATAATATATTTATATCAAATCAAATTAAATTTTAACATAAGATACCTATATGTATAAATCAAATTATACTAAAGAAATTCAAATCAAAATATTTTTCCAAAGCAAAACCATAGCAAAGCTACAGAATGGTTTCTCCACTTCGAAACTCGAAAATGAATGTCGATGATGCGGCCGCCATCACCGAAATTATTTTCCAGCGACAAAGAGGAGAGCACTGATTTCAACATTTTAAAATTCTTTGTAAACAATTTCTATTCGAAAATACTTTCAATACTATATACTTTAAAATTTTAAAACCAAAGTTCAAAATCACCGAAAACTAAATTCTCAAATTTCTGAATTAAATTCATTTCAAATTCCAAATCAATTTATAAATCGTATTTATAAATTTATTTAGAACAATAAATGATAATCAAATATTATCATTTCAAACAAACAATTTAATTAACCTATTAAATTCCAGAAAATTTTACTTATATTTTCACAATATAATCCAACAAATTTATTTCATTTTCCAAATTTGAAACAATATTGTGTCAGTTTGCTCTATTCAAGTGTCTTGGAAATCCTATCGATAGCGTTGATCAGACGAATCGATCGGAAACCCAAATCAACATCAACAACTCAAACAACACAATGTATATTAAAACATTTATATATTAGTTTACAAATACATTTCTTTGCTCGACGATACATGAATGAATTTTCAAAATAAGGATAGGGATTCAAATTTGGTGGACTCAAATCAAAGAGAAATTTGATTCGAAGATAAGTTCGAAACAAAGATATGATGATTAATAACAAAGTAGGAAGATTGATAAATTATATAAATCGCGGGCAACCTTAACCGGGTCAACCGTGACTTCAAGAATAAGATCAATGTAGAATTCAGAGGCAAATCGACATTTATCTCAAGAGATAGAATTCGGCATAACCAAAGATGTCAGCATCTAAACCGAGGATATATAAATCTCCGGTGAATCGATGCCTATTATAAAGGAGTTTTGCTCCTTTACGAATCATTCGAAGATTGGCGAGACCGCCGATCTATTATAGATATCCTTCAAAATGGAGTTTTGAGGTGCTCCAGAATTGAAAGAAGATGAATAGTGAAGGACACGAATGAATTTCGGAACCGAGAGGAACGTTCCAAAATTCAAAGGAATTGAGTCAAAAGGAAGAGATTGAAACTCGAATGAGAGTGATTCTGTAAATACATTTACCATGTATGTTAAGTTTTGCCTAGAGCTACCAAAGCTCTGATACCAACTGTAACGACCCGATATTTTGGACCATTCGCATCCATTATAAGTGTATAGGTAGACACTCATGCCGGAGTTGAATTGCTCAAAATACCGCGTTGTTAATTTAAATTTGGAAAAACTGAACATATACAGTAAATAAGTAATCACAGAACACAGACATAGAGTAATAAGTGCAGCGGAAATAAAAGAGATAGTAGTTCATAAAGCTACTATATGAATATATAAGATACATCAGAGTTTACAACAGAAGAGTAATACAATACATCAGATACAAATCAGAATACATCACTGGAATCATCGAATGCTGAAAGCAGAATAGATGGCTGGATCTTCAAGCAAAGCTCCAACTTCAAAGGTGAGTCTCAAATACTGGTACACTCAGTCTGACCCGAGCGTAAAGCAAAACACAAGACACTCGAGTCAGGATTGACATTCTTATATTAATAAATCCAACTCAAGTGAAATAGAAATTGAAATACAAGTAACTCAAAGGATGTTTGGAATAACCATCCTTTAAGGATCCGTTAAACTATCTACTATGTAGTAGTGTACGATAAGTAGATAATGTCTATCAGTAATAACAAGATATCAAAATAGTGTTATGTCATGGTCCATTCCACCCTTAACACATTTTTATTCCCAAAAGCATATACAAGACCGTAGTTTCCCCAAAACCGGAAGTCACCAGAGGGCAATCCATATACTAAAGGTACAAATCAAAATCGTAGTGGTCGCGAATAAATGGAATACAAGTATGACAAGGCACATGAGGCAATACCCAAGGTAGTGATACTACCGTTCGCCTGATCCGGACTGGTGAGAACGCAACGCCGCAGCGCCCGCAACACCGTGAAACAACACTCCCAAAATCAAGGGTGCACCAATCGACAACAAGTATACGTAGTTCGAAGAAGTGTGTCCACTTGAGGTAGCTAATCCTCCATTGGCCCGGCACAGCTCCTGTTTTAGTCATTTCCAATTTGACACAAGTGTCAAGGCTATCCATTATCGTTCTCTTTCTTCAGTCATCACGTACATCATTCCAACCACTTCATTCTGGATCATCACTCCTCGTATAGTTATTAAAGTGGTTTTCGGTTTAGATAGAGAGTATATCCATAACCGAATTCCAGTCTCTTTAATAACTTCCGTAATTATTACACCGATTGGTCGTTTATTTATTTCAAAACCAAATCAATTCCAATTTCAATCAGAGTTTATAAATCAACATTTTGTTTGTCTTTCGAAATCAATTTCCAAAATTTACGTTTCAAAACTTCTAAATTTACCATTTCAAAATCTTATAATTCAATTTCAATTTCTATTTAAAACAATTCAAATATTGATTCAAATTCGTATATAAGTTTCATTCCGAAATCATTTAAATTAATTTAACATTCAAATCAATTTAAATCCATTTATCAATTTCATTCAATGTTCATTAAGTAAATTTGCCATTCAAAACAATTTCTATTAAATTTCCAATTCATTAAATCCATTATTTAAATTCAACTTCCTTATTTCAAAATTTACAATTTGAATTAAATTAAATTCATCAAATCAAATTCTTTAAATTTCAAGTCTTGCATTAATTTCAATAAATCACATTTTATTTCTTGTTAAAGAAATTCAATTTCACTTATTTACTGACTTAAATAATTTTCCAAACTTAATTAATAAAGAAACTCAATTTCAATTATTTACGAAGTAAAATTCACTTATTCAAAAGTTCAATTTCACTTATTAAAGAATCCAATTCAATTTAAGCATTAAATAATCCAATCTTATTTAATTATTAAATAATTCAAAACTTAATTATTAAATAATTTCAAAGTTTAATAATTTCAAACTTAATTATAATTTCAAACTTAATTATTAAATCATTTCAAAGTTTAATAATTTCAAACTTAATTATAATTTCAAACTTAATTAAATAATTTCTCAAATTAAACAACATTCTTTCATCAATTACATTGTTAATATTTTATTTCATATTATTAAATATTAACATTTTCCTTTCATTAAAATTCAAATTTCTACTTCATTTCAAAACCATATTATTTATTCAAATAAAATCTTCGTTTATTTTTAAATCAAATTATTGACCAATCGGATTTTATTTAATTCTCTATCCTAGGTCAAAGTTCAATTTGGGTATTTATCATTTCAACCCGATTCCAATTCAATTCAAAATCAAAAACATAGCAAAGGGAACTTGCAGTGTGATAACTGGGATGGTGTCAAAGTAAATAAACAAGCAATAACAACAAACGATAACAATCTAATAATCAATTCAAATAATCCCGAAATAACCGTATTAATTCGCATTGTTATTTGTATGAATTAATATAATTATTTCTAGAATCTACACTATCATTTCATGCAGATTAAAGATTATTACATTATGGTTTTCACTTGTCATTCAATTTACAATTTCATACATCATCAAATTAACAACATACATTCAGTGGTTCAAAATGTAATTAAACAAATCCCACGTGTCAATAAATTCAACAGTTAAAGGAGTCATATTATACAAATGTCAGTTAATCAAATTTAACATTTAATTATCCTATATCAAGTTCAATTTCATACTGTTTATCATTTTAACATTAACAATTTTACATCCAATATAAACATCAAAAATCAATCAATTATCAGCCAAACTGTATTATCATCGCATAAATAATAACAGATAATGGTGTCAGATGTCACAGGTGAACTGATACAGGTAATAGCATATATAACAGTGTAATTAACTAACAGCAGCATATTTCAATTGTCGTTTCAATTGAAATCAAATTTAATAAATAAAAGAACGTTAATCGTGAGTGAGTGCTCACCTTTCGAGGCTAGAGAGAATAGATAACACGACAAGCTACGATTTGAATCACGATTTAGACCATCGACAGATCCAGCAACAAATCTCAAAGCGAAGTAAGCGGAACACGGATTCGACGGGCAAAGCTGATAGATAAGGAGTTGATGAAATTAATCAGAATCCGCTTGATATAGTTGAAATAAAGAGTATATTATATTATTATTATTTATTACACTCTTCCAAAATC
This sequence comes from Allium fistulosum, assembly GCA_030737815.1. Lineage (NCBI taxonomy): Eukaryota > Viridiplantae > Streptophyta > Magnoliopsida > Asparagales > Amaryllidaceae > Allium > Allium fistulosum. The sequence continues at coordinate 532,446,459 of CM060901.1, read as the reverse complement.
AATGTTTAAATCAAAATACGCATTTAAAAAAATATATTTGAAAGTCAATAAAATTTTAAACGCATATATTCATATCAAAACCGAAATACCAGTCTATATTATATTATAAAATCTATAGGCATCCTGAAATCAAACTACCTATATATAATGACTCACATATGTGGCAGACATTGTTTTGGGTTGAAGGAATGTGTGCCTGCTAAATACATCTCTATGCATACCCTTACGTACACTTCCCTTTACATAATAAACTATAATATAATAGAATATGTACAACAAATCCTATACTATATAAACTAGAACCTACCATTGTTTATATAAATATAACTTTTACAGACTGTACAGATATACATAGGACAACTTTATACTATATAAAGCATTCAACTACCAAATATCAACATAACTTTATACATATACTTTCTTATATAACTCTTCTACATGCAGACATATGTTCACACCAGCATATATATATATATAAACTTACGCATACTATATTTCTCTCTTTTCTTACTTATATATAATTATAGAACCACCTGACAAACTTTATCATATAATATAATAAAATCAATATAACTTATATTCTTAAATGATATATAAACTATAGAAACTGAGGACATATACATATAGTTTATAAAAAAAACAGGTCGGCATGTTTGTTATCCTTCGGATCAAAAAATAATAATAATAAGAAGTTCAAAATAAATAAACGAATCAAAATATACATATATTGCCGATTTATATATAAGAACACTCAAAATAGTTTTTCAAACTTTCATAAATATAGCAATAGATAGATATATATATATATATACGCATATATATATATACAAACAAACTACAGAAAAGAACTAACAGTTTCGACTTTAGGAGGCGGTGGCTCGGCCAAGAGAAATGGTGAAGGAAAGGGTAACCAATAGCCTTCTCTATCCTTGCATATAAGAACGTGACTTATATATATAGTTTTTTTTTATATAACCAAAGAGAAGGAAGATGTGCATGGGTATGGAGATAGTGTGGATGCGGTCAGGCAAGGACGAGGGAAAGCGGGCGCTGATGTAGGTGGAGCTAATGTGGTCGTTGGAGAGGCCGAGTGCTGTGACTATGTGGAGGAAGTGGGTCTGGTGAGGCCATGCGGAAGAGAGAGAGGGCTGGGTACGGTCGAAGGCTGTGTGGGCGAGTTTTCTGGTGGGGTCGGGTTGTAGTGATGGCCGAGGTGAGAGGGATGTCGGATCTGAGAAGCTCGGGTTGCTGGCATGGTCGTGGAGGGTTGAAGGGTGAGGCAGAGTAGGCTTCGGCCATGGGTTGAGATGGGTTTTCTTGAGTTTGTTTTCTAGTGGAGGAGGAAAAACAAATGTTGCGTGAAAGGGAGGTGTGAGTGGAGAGGCAAAATGGTGGAAGGGAAAATAGATGTATAAAGTGACAGAGCAGGTAAAGTGACAGAGCAGGTTTTAGTGCATATTACAACTAAGTGATATAATTATCTTGGAAGACCAAACAATGAAGCAACCGGAAAGTAGTGACTATTGGGAATAGAGAAAAGTATGCACGGTAATTGAGGAAATGTTTATTGCAAGCAGCTGATGGTTGTTGGGTTGATATGATGGAAACTGAATGGTCAAAAGAAATTTGAAATGTTCGAACCCGTACCGATACTGCAAATAGTTTCATCGATCTTGCAGCGGACCGGACTTCAAAATATAGAAATGAATATACTGCGGAGATCAGCACAACGAGACGGTCAAAACGGTATACAGATATCAGTGGTATGATTGAATTATAAAAATTCGAAATTTCTTATAGCGGAAAATGCAAGAAAAACGCTGAAAAATAAGATCGACGGAGCCAAAGATGTCCGAATTTGGAAAAACGACAAACTGACATCTTGCTCAGAAGATGGTTTATAATTTTTCTTTGTAAAAATATTTAGGTTTCGGAAACATTTTATTTTCATCGCTTTTTAACTGATTAAATTGAAGTGAATTTACGCGCGAAATAAACTTTCATATTTTCGGACGAAAATTTACCAGTCGCTATGTTTAACTAGACGTATTCCAAATATTAAATTTTTATTTCAAAATTTTATCGTTTTAAAATTTTGCAAAATTTCAACTAATTACGTTATTAAAACAGTTGAAATTTTACGGGTCTTTACACGGAGTGTGATCCAGAATGAAGTGGTTGGAATGATGTACGTGATGAATGAAGAAAGAGAACGATAATGGATAGCCTTGATGCTTGTGTCAAATTGGAAATGACTAAAACAGGAGCCATGCCGGGCCAAATGGAGGTCAGCTACCTCAAGCGAACACACTTCTTTGAACTACTCATTACTTGTTGTCGATTGGTGCACCCTTGATTTTGGGAGTGTTGTTTTGCGGTGTTGCGATCGCTGCAGCGATGCGTTCTTACCAGTCCGGATCAGGCGAACGGTAGTTTCACTACCTTGGGTATTGCCTCATGTACCTTGTCATACTTGGATCCCGATATATGCGACCACTACGAATTTGTTTTGTGTTATACCTATGGAGTACTCCCTGATAGCCCACTAGTTTACGGTGGAGTTTACAGTGCTGTATAGACTATAACGCTTATATAAAATGTGTTAAGGGGGATAATGGTAACGCCTTAACACTATTTTGATATCTTATATTACTGATAGGCATTATCTACTTATCGTACACTACTGCATAGTAGATAGTTTAACGGATCCTTAAAGGATGGTTATTCCAAACATCCTTTGAGTTATTTGTATTTCAATTGCTATTTCACTTGAGTTGGATTTATTGATATAAGAATGTTAATCCTGACTCGAGTGTTTTGTGTTTCCTTTACGCTCGGGTCAGACTGAGTGTACCAGTATTCGAGACTCACCTTTGGAGTTGGAGCTTTGCTTGAAGATTCAGCCATCTATTCTGCTTTCAGTATTCGATGATTCCAGTGATGTATTCTGATTTGTATCTGATGTATCGTGTCACTCTTCCGTTGTATCTGGTTTAACTCTGATGTAACTTATATATTTATATAGTAGCTTCATGAACTACTATCTCTTTTATTTCCGCTGCATTTATTACTCTGTGTTTGTGATCTGTGATTATTTATTTACTGTATATGTTCAGTTTTGCCAAATTTAAATTAACAACGCGGTATTTTGAATTATTCAAGTCCGACATGTGCGGATGCGAATGGTCCAAAATACTGGGTCGTTACAATCGACCAACTTCAAACTACAATGACCATAATCGAACAACCCAAACACCTTCAAAGCTGCAAACCCACACCCGTTCGCCTCGCGACTCCACCCAAAACTTTGAAATTCTTTCACTTGCTTCAATCGCCTTGAATTGACCCCGAAATCGAATTTGAAGTTGTAATCATTTTGTGGAAATTGCGTAGTGAGTTGTGAAATTATTGAGGAATTGAGTTTGATGAATTTTGATCAGAATAGTGCTAATGCATTCGTTTTCATTTAATTGGGAATAGCCCTTGTTGGGCCGGGCTGTGATTTGGATTTTATTATTATTATTATTTTTCCTCTCTTTCTCCTTTTTGTTCTTTGTTTCAATTTTGTTTAAGTTTTAAAAAAAAGGTTTGCTTAATTTGTTTTGCTTACTTTGTTTTTAGTTTTGTTCTATCCATTTAAAAAAACAAATTTTTTTTTCTTCGTTTTAATTGTTTTGAGTTTCTTCCTTGATTTAAAAAAAACAATTTGTTTTGTTTACCCTTTAAAAAAAATTAGTTGTAAATTTGTTTTGTTTTAATTTGTTTTTAAGTTCCATCCTTAGATATTAAAAAAAATAAGAAAAAATTGTATATCTCTTGTTTTTATTTCAGGTTGCCAAAGCAAATAAAGGAAGGAGCCGCTTGCCAAAAATAATTGCTTCGCTTGCTTGCCCAAAAAAAACTACTTGCTTGTTATATCTATTGTTTTTATTTGCCTTGCATTGTTGTTTGCTTGCATAATATATTTAAAAAAAATCAAAATTCAAAAACAAATTTCATTCGTAGTTGCATTGTTAATACACGTCTAATTTCAGTTTTGCATTTCATCTTAGATTTTGATTAACAATAATGGTTAGACATCAATAACGCTAAATTGTATATTGGCAAATTGTCTTTTTTGAATAATTTAATTTCTTGGTGTCTAGGCTACGGCAGAGTAATAACCATTTATAAATATTATGGTGATTCGTAAATATTATAGTAGTTGTTCCTATGAAGGTACTTAAACCTTCGGCTGCATTGCTACGGTGATTCATGGTGCAACGATAACTCCTGCCCGTTACCTGGCCGAGAACTATCTTGTTGAATTAAGACAAAGTTTGATTATACAATTTTGAGTTAACTTAGGATAAATCATTTGTAATTAACCCTTGCATTCATTTAATTGCATTAGTTCATGCATATTTAAAAAAAATTCAAAATCCAAAACTAAAAAAATTGTAAATATTCCTCTTCTTTTTCTTTGAAAATTTTAAATCCTTTTCCTTTGAAATTTCAAAAATCCAGAAAAATTATAAAACCTTTTCAAAAAACAAAGAAAAAATTTGAAAAACAAAAAAGAACAAAAATCAATTTTCCATTTTGAAAACTAAATTCTATTTGTAAATATTTTTCCTTTATACAAATAAACAAAAACATTCTTGAAAATGTCCGAGTTTTCCCACTCACTTGAATTTTACAATAGTTATGAAAATCAATATAATCCATATGATTTCACTCCAAATTCGTATGGATATTTAAACGATAACTATTCTATAAACAATTCGAATTTTGAACAAAAAAGTTTTCGAAACGATGACCAACTCTCAAGTCTTGAAAATAGCATTTCATCTTTACTTGAACTATATACGCAAAAAAATCAAAGTATATATGATTTGTGTAATTCATATCTGTGTAATAACTCGAGTCAAGGATTTCAAAATTTGAATTCAATTCAAGATTCAAACGATTTTGATTATAACCTATGCCAATTCAATTTCGAACTCCAAAATGAATTTCAAACTCAAAATGAAAATGGAAACAACTTTTCAAACGACTTTGGAAATGGGAATAATCTTAACAACGTTACGATTAAAAAATTTGTTCTCCACAAATCCAAATCGAAAATCCTCATGCTAATAACTATAAATTGGATTTTGTTGAACAAATGGACGAAATCTACAATGATCACATGGATTTGTTGTTCGAAACATATATGAAAGAACGTGAGAAACAAACCAAATCCCAACATGTGACGAGTCAAATAATAATCCATCTTTTACCACAATCGAAGATTTGCAAATAACGACTTTTGAAATTGAAAATAATAATCTTAATGAAGTTGTTGAAAACACGGTAATTGAGTTGGATTTCAATTCTTTTGAGGGTGTGGAACCAAATTTAAAATTCGATCTTCCTTTTCTCGATTTCGAAAATATTGAATATAACAACTTTGGATTTTGAACTTGAGATACGCAATGAAGTTGTTGATAATCCAACAAAGGAAGACGAATTTATTGAACACAAATTTTTTGGACTTTTAGATGACGAGTTGTTAAATTCCGACGGGGAAGATTTAAATCACCACTTTGATTTTGAAATCAATAATTTTGAAGAATTTTTCAATGACAAACTTGAATTTCAATTTGATGAAAATAAACTTGAATTTTAATCAATTGTTATATCTACCCCAAAAATTATCGAAACCAAAACAACGCGTACGATTTTTAATAAAACGACATTCGTTTTTCCAAATCAACATTCAACTTTGAAATCTTGCACGATTTGGTTTTCTGCGTTTAAGCTGTGTCTTGCATACTTGGCGAGACAATTGAATCGGTTTTTGGAAGACCGGTTCATTTACTCTTTAATGGAATACTTTCTGATGTCATGTAAATAATCATCTTTTCATTTTCATTTAAATAAAGGTTATGTTTTATTTTTCTCCTTCTATCTGGGTTGACTGTGGGGACACAGTCAAAATCAAGTGTGGGGGGAGACCCATTGGCTAAGTTGGCTAATTATGGATGAGCAGCTTATGGGCCTGGTCCCAATGGAAGTGCTATCGGCTCCGAGCATCGACCAGATGGATGTCAGTTGGATCTTGGAGGTCGAATGTGAAAATGTAACAACCCGGTTTTTCGCGTCCGTTTATAAATGACGATTAAATCATTGTTAATTGCTAATGTAGATTTTAATCGAGTCGGAACCCTTTTGTAAAAGTTTGTTATCGTCACTAGACGATTGAAATTGATAACAAATTTCTATCAGCAATTTTGATCGAATTGAAATTCTTTTTAAGTTGTAAAAAGATTCTTTAATAAATGTTTGGGTAAATGTTGAAGGGCTTTAACTTATAATCTCGGCCCACAATTATTTGGAATGCTGTGATAATATCAGATAAACCCATACCAGACATACCTTAACCCATGCCTAAGGCCACGATTTTTCTCTGTAAAACCACGTTCGCCCTTTTCATTTTGACCCATTCCTCTTTAAACCAATCGAAGAAAATAAATGGCGAACAAAATTTAGGGCTTCGGCATTCGATCAATTTCTTCGTCCAAGTTAGGGATTCGGCTTCGTCGTCTTCAAACTAGAGCTCGTTCAAATCGAGGATGCCGGCTAAGATCGATCGATTCGTTTCTTCGATCTTCGCTCGCGACCACTTCATAAAAAGGTGAGTGGTTCCCTCCCCCACTCACATCTAATTCACGCGTAGTATGATGCTTCGACAGTTTAAATTTTGTTGGAATGACGATGATGATAAGTGGTATTTATAGGGTTCGAAACCCTCGATTTTTGTTCGTTTGATTTAGTCACAAATTGTGCTTTGGCCGTCTGATAATTATTGGATGATTGTGATTTTGGCTTGACTAATTCTTATGTGAATATTTGTATATTTTGATTGCCTTATAAGGCTGCACTTGTTCATTGTGGCATTGACACTGCAAATGTTCACTAATGTTGCCACTGCATAATCGTATATCAGGTAGTTAGGTTTGTCTTAGGTGTTGATGTGAACTGTTCTGCACCAGCAGTGTGGTTTCGTCGATACATTGTGCTCCTTGGGCACGAGTCTGGTCCTTGCATTTGTTGTCAATTATTGATTCAGTGTTTAGTACGTATTCTGACTTCGGGCTTTTCTCAGTGTCTTTGGTTTTGACTGGCTTGATAACATCATTTTGTTCTGAGTATATGTGCATATATATTGTAAATGTGTATGCATATATTGGTGGATTTGTTTTCCGGCCATCATTGTTGGATTTGAAACTGTTCGATCATTCCTTGATCGCCACGAATGAGATTCTCCTATTTATTTTGGATTTGATTGTCGACTTTGTCCATTCGTATAGTTAACTTGGAAATTCTGACTTGGTCACCTTGTTTTGTAAATTCGACCACTTGTGACTTTGAGGCTTCGGCATTAACTTGTATGTGATTCCATGACTTAATAGTGTCATCGGCCATCACTATTATACTGCTGTAAGAAAACAGTGAATTTAATTTTTTGTGAAGTTTTTTTTGAGATGAGAATTTTATTTCCTTTTGAGATGGTTTCGGCACTGTGCCTTTGTATATGACTGGTATACTTGTCTTTTCTCTTAAGTATGTTTCACTGATGCACTATATCTTATTCAAGATTGTTGCACCTGTATTGAGCATTTGTTTACGGCTGCAACTTTGTACATCATTCTGGTTTGAAGTCTTTTGTTAGTCCATGTCTGGACATTGGGACTCTGTGGGTTGAAGTTCATTTGCTGGTCCTATTTCAATTAATATAGATGTGTATGTGTATATATATTTATATGCATACATGTTTAATTGTATTTACTCGGCATCGAGTTACATTTTGCGACAATAGGGCCTTTGACTTGTTCAGTTCTTTTTTTGAGTAACTTCACTATGACAGACAGTGTTCGATTCTTCTTTTTAACACTGTAACACTGTTGTGGTTGTTTAAATAATTTGAAACTGCACTTGATTTTCATGTGCAATGAATGGTTGTTTTTTGAACTGAGCTTTGATTCCTTTATGACTTCTGACTTGTTTTAGTTATGACTCGATTTCTTGTACCTTGGGTATTTTGTCTCTTTGACCATTTGCCTGTAGTTGTCATATATGTACAACTGTTCAGTTGGATTTCTATTCATTTGAGCTGGTTCAGGTTGGCACTGAATTCATTTGTCTTGTGATCTATTTTGTTGGTTTTTGATTATTTCTTGTTGATTGATGAAATCACACTTGAGTTGAACCCGATTTCGGGGTTTGACCTTGTGATCATGTGTGTCTTTCACTGAGCTTTTGTGTATCTCCTGCGATAGTGGCGAGGCAGTGCACGCGTGCGTGCACTGCAGCCACCCAAAATCGACAGTTTTGAATTGATATTTCTTTTGTGTCGTGATGCATTGATCTTTTATGCTGTATTGGCGAGGCCGTACACGCGTGCGTGTACGACAGCCAATCAAATTTAGGTGGTTTTAAAGTGACAATTTCGATTATTTTAAATTGATTTAGTCGATTTGATAAATTGTTTATTTATCTTTGTTGATGATTTAAATCTGCTGATTTTTGTTAAACACTGTTAAGTGTTATATTGACCGTTATCTGGTTTCTTTGTTTAAAGAATCGGATAGACGGGAATTATTGTGACTGTCGTCTATTTAAATTATTACTGCCTATATGCACTAATAAACTGGTTTGAATTAGACTGACCTGGGTATTATTTTCTTTTGAATGTAATACTCGGGTCAGACCCGAGTTATTTCAGGTTGTAGATTTTCTTCTTTGAGTTGCTGTTCAGGATATGAAGACTTTTCACATCTTCTGAAGTTGTCAATGTCATTTTGTAGTAGTCGTGTCATTGTATAGAACGATATGTATTCATGTATATTAGTCGATAATGTACTTGTATATATAACTTCTAGAGTCGACAGTTGTAGTTGTATCATATGTATCGTGTCAACTATATTGTAACTGACATCGGTTATATATATATATATATGAGATTTTTGTTAATATGTGTTCCGCATTTATGTTATCTGTGTTATTGTTATATCTAATGTCCTAAACTATTATGAACTATCGTAGTTTGTTTTATACTGATAATTGGATATGTCGATGGGAGTAAATAAATAATAGATGAAAAAAAAGTATATACCACTCCTATCGAGATAACCAATATTAGTGTAAGGCCAATTACGGATGGTCGCTCCTATCCAGCCTTATTCTTCATAATAATAGATAGTATTTCTTTTAATACTCTTTGTTATTATGAGTATAGAGGTGGGGCATCACAGTTGGTATCAGAGCTTGGGGTTTATGGACATAATATAAAACATAACTTGGATGGAACATATGTTACAACTATTGGTCGATGTTTTATTGTGATTTGAGTCAAAACTAAAGATTTGAAATTTGGATGAAATTTTTAAAATATCTTTATTTGAAAATAATAGTGAAACTGTGTTTTGTTGATTTGATTGAATTGTGTTCTGTTTATCAGAGTGCGCAGCGGAAGCAGTGAAACTGTCTTCGCTGAGTACAACTGACAATCTTTTTGATTTAAAAATCAAAATACGAAATTGATATGAATTCCAATTGTTGTTTACATAGCTGTAATTATTTTGTTTCTTTGAGAATTTCGAATCCAAATTGAGGATTCGAAGAAATTGCAGATATGCGATTTTGTTGAAATTTCCGCTGGCTTTCTTTTGTACTAATCCTCTATCGATTAGATTTTGTTGTTTTGAATTGTCTTCATTGAAGATACCTTCGAATGATTTCTTTGTTCATTTTGTAGTACGTGCAAAATTTGAATTGCACGTTATTGCATTTATTTTACGTTGAACCGATGCTAGGTTATGAAACGTATTTTGTTGCCGTTATTTTTATAACGGGATTTTTACACCAAAGCTAAATTTTTGAAGCACGGTGTTTTGTGGCATTTTGATGAATGAAAATTCTCTGATATTACATTTTGATGTAAATTGTTTTGATGTGATTTTGACGTTTTAAAATTACTGTCGCTTTGGCTTCAGTAACCGTCAAATTTTAAAAGTGGATTTTCTAGCGGTTATTCCGCAATGCTATTTTGTGACCGTTTTTACGGTATTTTGAGAAGTACAATTTCCTTATCGAAATTGTTACTGATTTGCTGCTTTAATCACGTGATTGGAAAATCGTTTTAAAATGAAAAGTGTTTTATGAATTTTTAACAGTTCGCGTTTTCAAATGAATGAGAAAGCGACTTAAACGATTCAGCAAAATCGAGGATTATGACCCCTTTCTTTTACTGTTTCGCTTAACTCCGGACTTGTCCAGTTGAGAATGTGAATTGTTATTTTTACAAAATAAATAAAATTGTTTTCAGAAATTTTAACAGTTTGCGCTTTCAAAAGAATGAGGAAGCGATTTAAACGTTTCAGCAAAATCGAGGACTATGACCCCTTTCTTTTACTGATTCGCTTAATTTCGGACTTGTCCGTTTGAGAATGTGAAATGTATTTTTACAAAATACACAATTTTGCACTTTCAAGGAAACGATGAAGAGAATCAAACGATTTAGTAAAACACGTGGTATGGGACATGTGCGTTTGCTATTTCGGTTAATTCCGGACTCGTTAATTGAAATATTTGATGATTTTGTGTGCTTTCGAGCCACTATGAGGACCTTCGGGTCATTTGTTGGGCTTTCGGGCCACTCTGCGGACCTTCGGGTCAAATACCAGTACTAGACCTTCGGGTCACTCTGCGGACCTCCGGGTCAATCTGATGGGCGCCAAAATTATGTTGAGTACTTGGTAGGCTTCGGGCACTCTGAGATGCACGTGCGGCGAATTAAAAACTCGCCATCTGATGGGATCGATCCAAGCTTTTATGTTGATTTTCTAGTCTTCTTAATTGATTTCTAGATATTTGTTGTTTCTAATTATCTGCAGGTAATTAGATATCTGATGTTATGAGATTTAATTATCGTATCGGTAATTAAATATTTGTTGATATGTGTTCTGATTATCGTTTTTGATAATAAGATATTTGTTGTTTCTAATTATCGCTTGTGATAATTAGATATTTGTTGATATGAGTTCTGATTATCGTTTTTGATAATCGGATATTTGTTGCTTTTAATTATCGCTTTAGATAATTAAATATTTGTTGATTTGAGATTTAATTATCGCTTTAGATAATTAAATATTTGTTGCTTTGAGATTTAATTATCGCTTTAGATAATTAAATATTTGCTGATTTCGAATTTAATTATCGCTTTAGATAATTAAATATTTGTTGCTTTGAGATTTAATTATCGCTTTAGATAATTAAATATTTGCTGATTTCGAATTTAATTATCGCTTTAGATAATTAAATATTTGTTGCTTTGAGATTTAATTATCGCTTTTGATAATTAAATAATTGCTGATTTGAGATTTAATTATCGCTTTAGATAATTAAATATTTGTTGATATGAGATTTAATTATCGCTTTTGATAATTAAATATTTGCTGATTTGAGATTTAATTATCGCTTTTGATAATTAAATAATTGCTGATTTGAGATTTAATTATCGCTTTAGATAATTAAATATTTGTTGATATGAGACTTAATTATCGCTTTTGATAATTAAATATTTGCTGATTTGAGATTTAATTATCGCTTTTGATAATTAAATATTTGTTGAATTTGAAATTTGATTATCGTTGGTGATAATCGAATATTTGTTGATTTGAGAAATTTGATTATCATTTTTGATAATTGAATATTTGTTTTCTGACTATCGTTTGAGATAATCAGATATTTGATTTGTCTTCTGATTATCGTTTGAGATAAGTAAATATTTGCGATTTGAAAATTCAATTATTGTTTTTGATGATTGAATATTTGCGATTTTTGAGATTTGAGCTTCGTCTTTTTCTCTGGAAATTCAGGTGAGTAATTTGATTTACTCACATTCAATTCTTGCTCTGTATGGGATTTCTGCTCTGTTTTTCCTTCTCTTTTAGTTGCTGGAACTCGATTGTTCTTGCTTTTGTGAGTCGTCTGATTTTGATCCCTGATTCCCACGATGTTGTACCTTTTGATTTCTTATCCAATACTTTCCCGCTGACACTTGCTTTGCTTATACATTCGACATTGCCATGCTCTTTTGGTTGTTACCTTTTATCCATTTATTTCCTATGATTGCGTGGACGCAATTTCTTTAAGGAGGGGAGTCTGTAACAACCCGGTTTTTTGCGTCCGTTTATAAATGACGATTAAATCATTGTTAATTGCTAATGTAGATTTTAATCGAGTCGGAACCCTTTTGTAAAAGTTTGTTATCGTCACTAGACGATTGAAATTGATAACAAATTTCTATCAGCAATTTTGATCGAATTGAAATTCTTTTTAAGTTGTAAAAAGATTCTTTAATAAATGTTTGGGTAAATGTTGAAGGGCTTTAACTTATAATCTCGGCCCACAATTATTTGGAATGCTTGATAATATCAGATAAACCCATACCAGACCATACCTTAACCCATGCCTAAGGCCACGATTTTTCTCTGTAAAACCACGTTCGCCCTTTTCATTTTGACCCATTCCTCTTTAAACCAATCGAAGAAAATAAATGGCGAACAAAATTTAGGGCTTCGGCATTCGATCAATTTCTTCGTCCAAGTTAGGGATTCGGCTTCGTCATCTTCAAACTAGAGCTTGTTCAAATCGAGGATGCCGGCTAAGATCGATCGATTCGTTTCTTCGTTCTTCGCTCGCGACCGCTTCATAAAAAGGTGAGTGGTTCCCTCCCCCACTCACATCTAATTCACGCGTAGTATGATGCTTCGACGGTTTAAATTTTGTTGGAATGACGATGATGATAAGTGGTATTTATAGGGTTCGAAACCCTCGATTTTTGTTCGTTTGATTTAGTCACAAATTGTGCTTTGGCCGTCTGATAATTATTGGATGATTGCGATTTTGGCTTGACTAATTCTTATGTGAATATTTGTATATTTTGATTGCCTTATAAGGCTGCACTTGTTCATTGCGGCATTGACACTGCAAATGTTCACTAATGTTGCCACTGCATAATCGTATATCAGGTAGTTAGGTTTGTCTTAGGTGTTGATGTGAACTGTTCTGCACCCGCAGTGTGGTTTCGTCGATACATTGTGGTCCTTGGGCACGAGTCTGGTCCTTGCATTTGTTGTCAATTATTGATTCAGTGTTTAGTACGTATTCTGACTTCGGGCTTTTCTCAGTGTCTTTGGTTTTGACTGGGTTGATAACATCATTTTGTTCTGAGTATATGTGCATATATATTGTAAATGTGTATGCATATATTGGTGGATTTGTTTTCCGGCCATCATTGTTGGATTTGAAACTGTTCGATCATTCCTTGATCGCCACGAATGAGATTCTCCTATTTTATTTTGGATTTGATTGTCGACTTTGTCCATTCGTATAGTTAACTTGGAAATTCTGACTTGGTCACCTTGTTTTGTAAATTCGACCACTTGTGACTTTGAGGCTTCGGCATTAACTTGTATGTGATTCCATGACTTAATAGTGTCATCGGCCATCACTATTATACTGCTGTAAGAAAACAGTGAATTTAATTTTTTGTGAAGTTTGTTTTGAGATGAGAATTTTATTTCCTTTTGAGATGGTTTCGGCACTGTGCCTTTGTATATGACTGGTATACTTGTCTTTTCTCTTAAGTCTGTTTCACTGATGCACTATATCTTATTCAAGATTGTTGCACCTGTATTGAGCATTTGTTTACGGCTGCAACTTTGTACATCATTCTGGTTTGAAGTCTTTTGTTAGTCCATGTCTGGACATTGGGACTCTGTGGGTTGAAGTTCATTTGCTGGTCCTATTTCAATTAATATAGATGTGTATGTGTATATATATTTATATGCATACATGTTTAATTGTATTTACTCGGCATCGAGTTACATTTTGCGACAATAGGGTCTTTGACTTGTTCAGTTCTTTTTTTGAGTAACTTCACTATGACAGACAGTGTTCGATTCTTCTTTTTAACACTGTAACACTGTTGTGGTTGTTTAAATAATTTGAAACTGCACTTGATTTTCATGTGCAATGAATGGCTGTTTTTTGAACTGAGCTTTGATTCCTTTATGACTTCTGACTTGTTTTAGTTATGACTCGATTTCTTGTACCTTGGGTATTTTGTCTCTTTGACCATTTGCCTGTAGTTGTCATATATGTACAACTGTTCAGTTGGATTTCTATTCATTTGAGCTGGTTCAGGTTGGCACTGAATTCATTTGTCTTGTGATCTATTTTGTTGGTTTTTGATTATTTCTTGTTGATTGATGAAATCACACTTGAGTTGAACCCGATTTCGGGGTTTGACCTTGTGATCATGTGTGCCTTTCACTGAGCTTTTGTGTATCTCCTACGATAGTGGCGAGGCAGTGCACGCGTGCGTGCACTGCAGCCACCCAAAATCGACAGTTTTGAATTGATATTTCTTTTGTGTCGTGATGCATTGATCTTTTATGCTGTATTGGCGAGGCCGTACACGCGTGCGTGTACGGCAGCCAATCAAATTTAGGTGGTTTTAAAGTGACAATTTCGATTGTTTTAAATTGATTTAGTCGATTTGATAAATTGTTTATTTATCTCTGTTGATGATTTAAATCTGCTGATTTTTGTTAAACACTGTTAAGTGTTATATTGACCGTTATCCGGTTTCTTTGTTTAAAGAATCGGATAGACGGGAATTATTGTGACTGTCGTCTATTTAAATTATTACTGCCTATATGCACTAATAAACTGGTTTGAATTAGACTGACCTAGGTATTATTTTCTTTTGAATGTAATACTCGGGTCAGACCCGAGTTATTTCAGGTTGTAGATTTTCTTCTTTGAGTTGCTGTTCAGGATATGAAGACTTTTCACATCTTCTGAAGTTGTCAATGTCATTTTGTAGTAGTCGTGTCATTGTATAGAATGATATGTATTCATGTATATTAGTCGATAATGTACTTGTATATATAACTTCTAGAGTCGACAGTTGTAGTTGTATCATATGTATCGTGTCAACTATATTGTAACTGACATCGGTTATATATATATATGAGATTTTTGTTAATCTGTGTTCCGCATTTATATTATCTGTGTTATTGTTATATCTAATGTCCTAAACTATTATGAACTATCGTAGTTTGTTTTATACTGATAATTGGATATGTCGATGGGAGTAAATAAATAATAGATGGAAAAAAAAGTATATACCACTCCTATCGAGATAACCAATATTAGTGTAAGGCCAATTACGGATGGTCGCTCCTATCCAGCCTTATTCTTCGTAATAATAGACAGTATTTCTTTTAATACTCTTTGTTATTATGAGTATAGAGGTGGGGCATCACAGAAAAGGAGTCATGGATGACTCTGATAAATAATTATTTGCAGAGAGGAATCCTTCCTGACAGAAAAAGTGAGCGACATCAACTCCTTCATAAAGCTTCAAGGTTCATTATGCAAGAAGGATTCTCAGTTCCTATGCTTTGGTGTGTTGCCAGTGATGAGGCTAAGAAAGTCCGGAGAGAAGTTCATGAGCGGGCCTATGGCGACCACACCGTAGGGCAAACCCCGACAATGAAGATCCTTTGTTGCGGGTATTTCAAGCCAACTATCAACCGAGATGCGGATGATTACACCATAATGTGTGACAAGTGCCAGAGATTCGCTAAGATTCCAAGAGCCCGACCAATGAAGATTACTCAAATGGTCTGTCCCTTGCCATTTGCAGTTTTGGGGAATCAATATCATTAGTGTGCTACTAATGTCCAAAGGTGGCTGGAAGTACGCCATCGTCGTTGTTGATTACTTCACCAAACGGGATAAGGCAGAGCTATTAGTTACAATCACTACAAAGAAACTAATCAACTTTGTGGTTGTTTGTACCAAAATTGGGCACAACACTCTTCAGATGTGTTTGAAGAGATAAAATGAAGAAAGTAAATGTAAAATGAGGCAAATCTAACAAACACACTAATCAACAAATAAGAGAAAGTGCAGAAACACACAAATTTAGAGTGGTTCGGCGTATGGCCTATGTCCACTATGAAATGATTGATGTTTATTGATTATAACTCGCTGGTTACAAGTGGATTACAACAGTACAATCAAAGTACAACAGCAATTTTGGTAGAGTATCGACGTAGAGAAGTCAAAAGTCCCTTTTCTATAGGTCCTGGGTCACTATTTATAGGCGTAGGCAGCAAATATCTCGCCCAGATCTCGGAGGACTTCTTCCCTCATGTGGGTGGGCCTACGGGATCGAGTTCAGGTGATTTTGACTCGATATCAGAGCGATACGAATGGAATTCGTATCGATCAAGAATTGATCCTTTTTGGCTATTAACCCACCTTTTGGCAAGGACGTGGACAGACGGATTTAACTTAAACAACTTCACACCTATCGAGACTAAAGTATGATGGGTTCGGTTTAAAATGATGAAGTTCACTTGAATATGTCGTTGGGAAAAGGAGTGGAGAAATTACATGGCTCGGCCTAAGCAGTTTGGCAGATGTGGCTCGGCATTGGGATGGTTCGGCGTTGGAGGCTGTTCGGCATAGAGAGATCGTCGTTCGACATAGAGGGATCGTTCGGCATTCCAGGAGCACTCGGCATTCAGTAGCGCTCGGCATCCAAGAGCGCTCGGCATTTAGAGGTGCTCGGCATTAGAGATCGTTCGGCATCAGACATGGTTCGGCATGACGGAGGTTCGGCATGACGGAGGTTCGGCATTAAGTATCGTTCGGCATTGGATGGAGCACTCGTCATAAGTCTCGTTCGGCATTGGATGGATCGTTCGGCATTAGGGAGCGTTCGACATTGGATGGGTCGTTCGGCATACCTCACCTCGCTCGGCATTGCACCTCGCACCTCGATACCCCGGTACCTCGCACCTCGATACCTCTGCACCTCGCACCTCCATACCTCGCACCTCCATGTCTCGGTACCTCACACCTCCATACCTCGCACCTCCATACCTCGCACCTCCATACCTCGCACCTCCATGTCTCGGTACCTCACACCTCCATACCTCGCACCTCCATACCTCGGTACCTCGCACCTCCGTACCTCGGTACCTCGCACTTCCCAACGTTTGGCATGAGGAGATCGTTCGACATTCACACCTTGTTCGGCATTCAGCGTTCGGCATCTATGGTTCGGCATATGGAGACCACTCCATTTGGGCTGAGCTACTTGGCTGCCAGGCCCACCAGGGAAGTCCAACCCATATTTGTCTATAAATAGAGAGGCAGGGGCACAGTAAAAGGGGATCTTCTTTCTGCTCTCTTACTTTCTCTTTTCTAAGGCTAAGGCAACTCTGCCATTTTGTAACTGTAATCGATTATTACACCAATAAAAAGCAAACTTCTGGAGTGGACGTAGGCCGGAGTTAGCCGAACCACTATAAAATCTGTTGTTCTTTACTGCTTTCATTTCAGTTTTAACTGTTCTTCACATTATTACTCTCTACATACATTCTATCTCTGAGCTGTGATTGGTATTTGGTGCTTTCATCTGGATTTGGGGGTTAGTGACCAATTTTGGCGCTAACACTTTGGTGCTTTCACCGAGAAATTGAAACACTCAGGAATTTTGGAGTTAGGAACTTGGATCTTAGAAAGCAATGGCAAGACCACCAACGAAGAGGCAAGCAGTGGAAAGGAGCAATCAGGAAGGAAGTCAAGCGGCATCTTCTGGAGCTGGAGAGGGTCATGCATCCATCTACATAACTCGGGACGAGATGCAAGTGATGATGAATTCTATGCAAGAGCAGATGATGAAACAGCAAGAGGAGATGATGCAGGCTCTTCTTAGGCAATTTGGACAACCAGGAACTGCAGGTGCTCAAGATCATGGAGCTGGACCAGAGGAACTCAACCAACGGACAGATGGAGTGAATCAGCAGGGGGCAGCTCCCAATCAACAAACAGTTAACAATCTAGATGGACCTAGACTCGGGGGCACGCCACCAGGAGTACGTGATGAAGAATATGTGCCAGAATTTCCTCGGGGACTTGGGGGGCAGTCTGGATTAGTTGGAAACACTAGATTGGCTGACATTATCAGGCGGACTATTCGCGGAGGTCTGACAAATAGGGATTCAGAGGGAGTTAACAAAGGTCCGTTTACCCGGAACATCAGGACAGCTAGGAATCCATCCGATTTCAAACTACCCACTCTAGAAGTATACAACGGGAAGACGGATCCCACCGACCACTTGATGAGATACACTAGGCATATGGAAGTGCTGGGGGCAACGGAGGAGGTTATGGCCCGATGTTTCCCCCTGTACTTGACTGAAATTGCTGCTATGTGGTTTAGACAGCTGGAGGATGGATCCATTGGAACATGGACAGAACTGGTGGACAAGTTCTTAAGTCAGTTTCGAGTTCATGTAAAAAGGCCAAAGAACGTGATGACGCTAATGTCAGTCAAACAAGGGGCAGATGAATCGCTCAGGACATTCTTAACTCGATTTAATGCAGCAGTTGCTTCGATGGATCGGCCAGATCCATCAATGGTTCTGATGGCTGCGGTATCAGGAGTCAGAGATAACTCGGATTTCAAAGTATCATTGGTACGGGACCCACCGTTGGATCTTGGGGAATTCTTTCATGAAGCTGAAAGATTTCTTCGACAAGAGGATGCATGTTTGGACATGAGGTCAAAGGAAGTAAACATGACTAAGGATGGAGGACTACCCGACGAAAGCTCGGGTGGGGGCAAGGATAAAGGGAAAAGGAAGCGTTGGGGAGAACCAAAGTTCTCCACTTACACAGGATTGAATGCAACGTTAGAGCAGATTTTCTTAGATACTCGAGATCGCCTTTCTTATCGAAGGCCAGCAAGGAGGGAACCCTCAGAACGAGAAAGGGCGTCAGGAAGGCACTGTCCTTTTCATGACCTGGACGGGCATGACACTAACAGCTGTCGGCATTTGAAGGACATAATCGAGGAGCATATAAGGAATGGTCAGTTGCGACAGTATGTCGGAACTCGGAATGCGGCGGTGGAACAGGAGCAGCCACCGCCTGCCTTGAACGACGAGGGCATGAGGCCCAGGAATGGTGGCCGATTGGTCATCAACTAATCTTGATGGTTTTAAGTAACAAACTCCGGGCAAACGGTTAAATCACTTACTCATGTACGGGGTCGGAGATAACCCTCAGGCATGCTCTGAGATGATGGCTTACCGAAACGCCCGGGTTTGCGAAATCTGTTTTTTCCTTTGACTTGGACATTTGCTTTTTCTGGTTTGGTTTTGGAGTTTGGTTTGAACTCCCTGTTTTGCTCATTTTCTGGTTTGGATTCTGGTTTGGATGTTTGTTTTTTTGGTATGGATTTTCGATATGGGTTTCTGGTTTTCTATTTGGATTTGGATTTCGGATTGGATTTTGATTGGATTTTCTCTAGATTTTTGGCTAAAAGGTCGTCGAGTATGGACTATGCTTGGCAAGGGTCCGGAGAGACCAGGATTCGGCCTAGGACCTAGGCCATATACTATTGGTTACTATTTTAGGTCGTCGAGTATGGACTATGCTCGGCAATGGTCCGGAGTGACCAGGATTCGGCTTAGGACTTAAGCCACGACATTCTTCGACGTTCAGGGACACTGAACCATGAACACCATGAAATTACTTAACGTAGGTCGTCAAGTGTGGATTGCGCTTGGCAAGAACCCGAAGAGGTTACGGATTTGGATATTGGCTATGAATAGCTAAGGATTCGGACAAGGACCCAGAGCGGTCCCGGATTTGGATATCGACCCGGAGAGGTCACGGATATGGTTATAGGTTATTGAATATGGATGGATTGGAACTCGGTAGTCGGGTTCAGATGGATGTGGAATTGGGTAAGGACTTGGTTACTGGATAAGAATCAGACATCGACTCGGAACAGTCGTGGAAATGGATCAGGATATGGCCATGGCACTCGGATAAGATGGCTTGGTAATGGATTGGATTATGAATCGGAAAGTAAGGATGTGGATAACATACATACTTGGGATATTGGACTTGAGGCTATTCAAAACACACCTTTCACAGCAAGGCATGTTTTGGGGGGCAAGTGTTAACCCGCCTTTTGGCAAGGACGCGGACAAACGGATTTAACTTAAACAACTTCACACCTATGGAGACTAAAGTATGATGGGTTCGGTTTAAAATGATGAAGTTCACTTGAATATGTCGTTGGGAAAAGGAGTGGAGAAATTACATGGCTCGGCCTAAGCAGTTTGGCAGATGTGGCTCGGCATTGGGATGGTTCGGCGTTGGAGGCTGTTCGGCATAGAGAGATCGTCGTTCGACATAGAGGGATCGTTCGGCATTCCAGGAGCACTCGGCATTCAGTAGCGCTCGGCATCCAGGAGCGCTCGGCATTTAGAGGCGCTCGGCATTAGAGATCGTTCGGCATCAGACATGGTTCGGCATGACGGAGGTTCGGCATTAAGTATCGTTCGGCATTGGATGGAGCACTCGACATAAGTCTCGTTCGGCATTGGATGGATCGTTCGGCATTAGGGAGCGTTCGACATTGGATGGGTCGTTCGGCATACCTCACCTCGCTCGGCATTGCACCTCGCACCTCAATACCCCAGTACCTCGCACCTCGATACCTCTGCACCTCGCACCTCCATACCTCGCACCTCCATGTCTCGGTACCTCACACCTCCATACCTCGCACCTCCATGTCTCGGTACCTCACACCTCCATACCTCGCACCTCCATACCTCGGTACCTCGCACCTCCGTACCTCGATACCTCGGTACCTCGCACCTCCCAACGTTCGGCATGAGGAGATCGTTCAGCATTCACACCTTGTTCGGCATTCAGCGTTCGGCATCTATGGTTCGACATATGGAGACCACTCCATTTGAGCTGAGGTACTCGGCTGCCAGGCCCACCAGGGAAGTCCAACCCATCTTTGTCTATAAATAGAGAGGCAGGGGCACATTAAAAGGGGATCTTCTTTCTGCTCTCTTACTTTCTCTTTTCTAAGGCTAAGGCAACTCTGCCATTTTGTAACTGTAATCGATTATTACAGCAATAAAAAGCAAACTTCTGGAGTGGACGTAGGCCGGAGTTAGCCGAACCACTATAAAATCTGTTGTTCTTTACTGCTTTCATTTCAGTTTTAACTGTTCTTCACATTATTACTCTCTACATACATTCTATCTCTTAGCTGTGATTGGTATTTGGTGCTTTCATCTGGATTTGGGGGTTAGTGACCAATTTTGGCGCTAACACTGGCTGAAATTGATCTGGTACATTCTTGACGTTGTAGGCAAGCTCCTATGAAAATTTGGTGGCATTTGGACTTGTAGATCTCGAGTTATGATCGATGCAATTTTGGATTTTCAATGAGCGGTCGAACTCGTATCGATACGATTCGTATCGTTCTGATTCATATCCATGCATCACGTGTCAATCAGATGACGTGGCGGTATAATTTAGGATCGATCCACTTTTCATGCTGAGTGACCGAGTCTTCCACTTGCATGTGCCTTGTTCGTATCAACCCGTAGTAACTATCTTCGTATCATTCCCTGCATGTTGTTTCGTATCGTTCCTTTACAATGGTTTCATATCGATACGAATATGTGTCCTTCGTGTCGATAACTCAAGGATCATCTTGTATCGCTAATTGGTTGGTTCCTTCCATCGTATCGATTAAGTGACTGATCGATACAAGCTTGGGTACTTTCATCTGATCGATTCGAATGAGGTGGTTACGAAGTGGATGGTTGATAACTCGATGGATACGAACTCAATGCCTTCTCCATGGATACGAATGCGAGCATTGTTTGTCCATGGTCACGAGCTAGATGGATACGAATGTACCTCTTCTTACCATGGACACGAGCCACTGCTTGCTCTGATGGATACGAAGCGACGTATATGTGACAGATACAAGATGGAGGAGCGAGGTGGATACGAATGGGCTTTCCTCCATGGATATGAGTGTGGTGTTTCACTTGGATTTTGATGGACGAATATCTTGAGCATACGAACTCTGATTGACCTGAAATTTGAAACTTTGGCTTTTATAGCTTTGCTTGTTGTGTCATATCGATTGTAGCTCGATCCGGACTCGGACGAAATTTATCGGTATTCATAGTGAACCTGTGTTTATCCAATCTTCGGGACGAACCGTCTTTGGTTTTCGGTCAAGTCTTTGGTGTCACGGCCTTGCCAAAAGGCGGGATAACATTTGCCCCCCAAAGTATGTTTTGTGTGAACATGACGTGCTTTGAAAAGTTATAACCTTTTGTCTGAAAAGTTCTATCTGATTCGATGCATAGTTGTTGTCATTTCATCAAAAGATGTAACCTTTGATTGTTTCTCGGTAGTATAAATATTGAATTGTTGACTGCCAACGACTGTATCGTGTATTTTGTAATTGAGTGTTGAGCGCTAAAAATCTATTGTTTATTGTTGCGATTGTAACCAGGTGAGCATCCAGTTCCCGTGAACTTTAAAAATTAAATGTTAATCCATCGCACACATAAATGCATGTTAACTTGACTCCCGTTAACGTTTGCACAATCACGAGTCGTTGTCAGTTTTCTTGTATTGAATTTTCTGTCAATCCTCTCCTAAATCGATGTGAAATTCGAGTTGTAACAATGCTTGACGGTTGTTTTCAGAATATCTCATCATATCGATCCTCTCCTGGATCGATGTGAAAAGTTGAAAAAATTGCTTTCGTATCGATGGCGATCGATACAAATTTGGTTGGTGTTTCCATGTCGTTCGTATCGATGGAAACGACCCTTAGTGGGCTTCACGTTGGTGGATACGAACATGGAGGCTCGTATCGATGTGCTTCGAATCGATCTGAATAGTCCAGACAACCCTCTGCCTTTTATTGCTTATCGATATGCTATCGGGTACCAAAGAAACTTGATTCACATTTGCCTTGTCTCGGTCGCTCGAGGGTTACGAGCAGTCGCTTCGAATCGATTGTGTTGGAATTGCCTTGGTCAAACATTGGATACGAAATGACCCCCGTATCGATCACGCCATCGACCGCTTCAACCGGTTAAGACCATTGGGAGATGAATGGTCGTTTCTATAGTATATAAGGCTTGGTACTTAGTAGATTTTTCCACTTTCTCATTCTCCTGCATTCGTATCGCTCCCAACTGAAAGAAATTCAAGCTGCCTTTGCCTTTGAATTGAATTAAGCCTCGAATCCTTCTAATCATTTGTTAAACTTAGGTAATTAGATAATAAATCTTGTTTTAAAATAATGAGACTTAGAATCTCTGGCCATCTCTGCCGATTCCACGATCGACTCTGGTGGTGTGGTTGCCGTGGATGGACGGAGTGAGGTCGAGGGTGGAAGGGATGAGGCTTGGATGGAGTTGGAGAAGAAAAGGAATTGAGGGACATGAAGGAGTTCGTGGAAGGGTTGTCCGACCTCCGTTTCGTATCGGTGAAGGAGGAGGATGAGTCATATCGATCTGGATTAGGAGCGTTCGAATCGATATGGGTTGTTAGGTTTTGTATCGATCAGGTGGAGTATCTTCGTATCGATCGATGGTAAGGTTTCGTATTGATTCGAGACACGAAGGCTCGGACCTGTTGATCGATACGAAGGTGATCGATACGAAATCGAGCACACCTGATCGATACAAATTGCTTGTTAGAGGATCAATACGAATGCACTTTTTCGATCGACACGAACTCGCACATCTAATGGATAAGAACTGCCTTTTTCGACCGATACGAATTGGAGTTTTAGTGATTGATCCGAGTTGAATTTTAACGAACTCGTGGGCCCCCTTGTATATTTGAACATATGACTCCAACGAGCTTCTGCCTTGCATAATTTGACTTAACCATTTAACTGCAAATTTGACTGCCTTTCGAAGCTCGTCAATGGAACCGTAACTTGACAATACTTAATTAATCTCAACTTGGATCGATCTCCAAAGCCTGGATGGCACGGTTGTGATGGTCAGCGATGATGGTTATTCTGGTTGAATTCTGAAGTCTCGACTTGCAAACACTTTGCTAATCTTTGTAGAATTTTCTTAAGTATTATACAGCATTGCACTGCACATCACATTCATGCATTTCACTCTGGGGAAAACACAGGATTATTGTCACCTAACGATGGTTTTTACTAAGTTGATCAGCTATGGAGCTCGGAATCTTGCAACAACAAGAGGCTCAAAGCCCACTCCTTCTAATAATAGAGATGCCGGCTATTGCTGCCGAAGTTATAAGTCCTGCTTCGGACGAGCTACCAGGAGCAGTCTTCATTGGGAATCCACAAGACTCGGATCCATCTAATATTTCTAAAGAAATGTTAGGAAGGATTTTCTTAAGGCACGGGATATCGTTGAATGACGTCCTGCTACCAGGGATAACCAATAGGCCACATACTCCTCCAGAAGGGTACACCGCTTTTAACAGGTTCTCGTGTATAGCTGGGACACTTCCTCCATTCAATCAATACATCCGAGAAGTGTTATGTTACTTAGGGATTTCCCTATTACAGTTGCATCCGAACGGGTACGCTTTGCTGAACAGCCTATTCATCGTCTTCATGGAGCACCTTTTCTAGCCCCCGACTCTAGAGGAAGTCAGATTCTTGTTCAATGTAAAGAGTCGGGGAGATAATCCCTCTTTCACATTCTTAGAGGGAGTTAGGAACTATCAAATTGTGATTGGGACTTGGACCAAACTTAGCTACTTCAAAACCGAGTGGTTCTATGTTCGATGCCCGTCGGGATTCGCTAGACGATGGCTAGATAGACGTAAGTGTTTCAATTCCTTCGGTGACTAATTGGTTAATCCCCACTAACACTGAGCTTAATGTTATTTCCTCTTTACAGCTTCAATCCCTCGACCTAAAGGCATTCAATTTAGGGAAATTGTTAGGATCCTTCAGGAGGTGCCGGGCGAGTTTAGAGAGATTGAAGCGGTGCTTATGGATGAAAGTCTGAGGGCCGTTGGGCTGATTGACGGAGATCAGAGCATAGGGTTTGAAGGATCTCTCAGGGCAGCTCCAGCAAGACAACCTAGACGAAGAGCGCCCGGAATCGTAATCGCTGAGCAGGGTGGCGAAGAAGATACACCCACTGAAGATGAACCCGTAGCTGAGCCTTCAAATAGTCCTCGACATTCAGAAAGGATAAGGAAAGACAAGGCGGTTGTGCGTAAACTTTGCAAATCTACGAGACGGAAATCCATGGTTGTGTCTCTGCCAGCTGCCGGTGTTATAATTTCGGAGGCTCCTTCCTCACACATGGATAACCCCTTCGAAGGACTTGCAGATATTCCAATCCCAGACTATGTGTCGCTCCAACAAGATACCCGGATTGGAAGGGCTTCAAAGCACTTTAGATTTAGGCGGGCCAACTCCTTCGAGTACGGCCGATATAACCGGTTGGTCGGGGGGTTAACAAATATAGGCATACACTTCACGACATCACATACTCAATATTCACGAGTTGTCCAATCTCCGAAGATAACTAACTTTGCCTTTCTTTTAATTTTGCAGATCCGATATCGAAGAAACCGTCTATGCTCGGCAGTCTCCGCACTGCACGCGAATCTTTCAACTCTTACTGGGAATCTCGTAGGCGTGATTTTGACTATGAACGCCCCACTCTAGTCAAGAGAGGGACTATTATGATAGAGAGAGAGCCAGGGAAAGGGAGAGGGAACGAGAAAGAGAAAAGGAGAGGAGAGATAGACGTTGTTCCCGATCATGCTCTCCTCCACCCAGGGTTTCGTTGCCACCTCACAATTCGGGGACACAGACTGTTGTGACTTCGCGCCAACCGGCGCCTCCGGTAATTCCAAGACCCAGCGAACATCGCCATATGACCGGCACAAACACTTCTATTGTAGCTACTTCGGCAGTTACAGAGTCAACAGGTGAGGGAGCCGCTCGAATAGCCCAACTAAAAAGAGAGTTTTCGAACATATGCTTCGACGACATCCATTTTCCTCCAAATTTGATGGTGCTTCCAGATGGAGCAGAAAAAATCATTCATGATCATGTCTATCACGCTTTTGGCCAATACCGAGAGTGGAAGAAATCCGTCGAGAAAATTTCAGCTGTGGCATTTGAGCGGGCAAAGAAAATTGAAGAGCTTCAAGAAACCATCACCCAAAAGGATCAAATCGTCACAGTGCTCACTGGAGAGAACGATACTTTAAGGAATTCCAAAACGGAGGCCCTGAAAAAGGTTGACGAGGCCAATAAGGAGTTGGAGTAGATTAGGCAGGAGAATTTAAAGTTAGTAGATGATATGGGCCATTGGAATGGCATAGTCACTGCCGAAAGAGATAAAGCACTCCGAGAGCTGGTAGAGCTTAAAGCCAAATACGATGAAGTCATTAAGGAAAAAGATGAAGCTAACAAGATCACTAAGGAGGCCTGCGGCCAAATTGTGGAGGCTCAGAACGAGCGGGATGCAGCGAAGTTGAAAGCTTAGGAGGCTGAGGCTAGGGTTAAGGTTGAGGCCAGGGCAGCGGAGGCCAGACTTAAGAGTGACATTGAAGATCTTTTAATTACCTACAATGTAACCGTTATGAGATACCGTGACTTGAGTTGGCTCAGCAATTATCCAACTCACTTACATAGTGCCCGGCGCCATTTTTTGGCCGATGAGAAGGCAGAGCATCATACTGAATCCCTCGATGAATTTGATATGGGAAACCGAGTGTTGAATGAGGAAGAGATGAGAATTCTCCATGATGCAACTGTCGCATTTGAGAAAGAGCAGCTCACTACTCAGCACTCGGAGGTTGGAGAGGGCTCTGGTGTTAAGCATCACGATACAAGCTCTAAGATCCTTATGCAAACCCAGCCTGAATCCACTCCTGCAGTTGATCCTCTACCTGTGCTAGCCTATGATCCGGATCAGCCACAGTTATCTCTAGCCCGCGAGCACGGGTCAGGAGGAACCCCGGCCCCTGCCACGAGCCAACCTGACGAAGGTATTCCGAGCACTTTTCGAACTCATTCAAAGTCTGGAGTACTATCAAAGGAAATTTCTAATATTTTCTCTTATCTCCATTTAGTTATAGAAGCAGCACTGACCATGCCCCCTACAACCCAAGAACAAAACCAAGAGCAGGAGGCTATCATAATGGAAGCAACGATGACCACCACTACTGCTACGGCCGAGGAAGTTGAGATGAGCGCTTTCATTTTTAACGAGCAAATGATGGATGAGCTCCTAGGCACCCACAGCGATCCACTTTCTGACTTGCCATTTGTTATGAGTGGAACTGCGTTCGCGGCCAGCTCTTCGGCTCCGACCGCCAACGTTCCGTCTAATACTCAAGCAGCTTGTGACGACGCAATAATGGCATAAATTAGCGCTGAGATGGCGGGCGCAACAATGGGTAGCACCACATGAGGTGGAATGGCAGGACCTGGCTCGTCCCCTTTACTCATGATCTCTCCGGGTGGCACGATTATTGTTACTGGGGTTCCCCCTGTATCTTCTCACATGGAAAGTGCCCCTGTCCCTCCGACCATGCACTCTGAAAGCATCCTGATTCCAGTGAGTTCAGAGGAGGAGACCACTATACTTCCCCCGGCCGGGAACAAGCCTAGTAAAGGCAAAAGCTTGAAGCGGCATCATAGTGGCAGCTCCAGTGGGTCGACTCCATACGAGAAGAAGCATAAGAAGAAGCCCAAGGAGTAGGAATGAATCTTGGCATCCCTTTTTTGGTAGATAGTTAGGAACTTTCTTTCATTCTTGGAGGCCGTGTATAAATGTGGGTTCGGCCCCTGCTAGTAGGATTTTTTGGCATAGACTCCTTGTATCTATTTTGCTTTTAAAGGATAAATGAAATAGAATTTCCTTTTGTTCTTTGCACAACTCCGAGTTTATTTGTTTAAGTGTTGCATCACTCGAGTTTTCTCTCGACGCACTTGCGAAGCATCAGTCTCTGGATCAGACTTGTGTCCGGTTGTTAAGTTCTGAAGTCATGATTCGAGTCGTAACCAAACGTCAAGTCGATCCTCAACATTGTATTGTATCGATTAGTAGTTGATGATGGAGTCATGCCCCCAGTCCTGGGATGAGTCGAAGTGGTCGGTCGGTTGTTGCCTTTCACCTTCGACATTTTTAGCTTCACTCAGTCAGAACTAAGTGGTAGAGATATGAGTTCGAGCGGTCGGGTTACACTCGCTCACTTATTGACAATCGCATCCACACTCTGGGACTGAACTCGCATGCAGACGCTCGATCATGCCTGCTTAATGTTTAAAGTTACGTCCACGCTCTGGGGACTTAAGTTGTTTTTTGGGCGGTCAGTCACACCCGTTTTAGTAATCGGAATTGCGTCCACAATCTGGGGACTTAGATTGAATTGTGGGCGGTCGGTCACACCCAATTGAAGTTTATACTCCAGTCCACGCTCCGGGGACTTAGAGTTAGTTATGGGTGGTCAGTCACACCCAGTTGAAGTTTATACTCCAACCCGCGCTCTGGGGACTTAGAGTTAGTCAACAGACGGTCAAACACATCTGTTTTGAGTTTTAGGATTTCGTTTGCACTCTCGGAATGATAGATTTATCAGGATTGTGGACGGTCGGGTCACATCCACCTAGAGTTAACAAGCGAGGTCATTAGACGGACGGATCCATCCTCCTCGGGCTTGGATTAAACACGGGCGAAGGTCATTAGGTGGACGGATCCACCTTCTTCAAGCCCACATTTGTAAGTTTATACTCTAGCTCGCACTCTGGGAGCCGGAGTTAGTTAGATGATTGTCGTGTATCAATCCTTTTTGGCTTCAGTGTGATAGCTTGCCCCCGAGCTCGGGTTTCACTTATCGAGTGACCGGTTGTATCACAGTTACTCCCTATTTGAATAAGTCCCACAGTAGGATGTAACTTAGCTCTCCGTGCATTGTGATGGTCATAGGATGCATTTTAAGAATCCCTGCTCTGGCTTGAAGAGATTGCATTTTATTGCTGAAATAAGAAAGTATAGCAAAGTCAGTTTCCTTATTACAAGTTCAAATTCCAAAATGCATAAACAAATTGCAAATGAAAAGCAGACTAAATGAATAAACAAAGTCTGTCATGTGTAGTAGCGACGGAGACTTTCGCTGTTCCAAGCTCTCGGCAAAGTGAGACCATCGACGGTTGATAATTTGAATGTCCCGTCTCCGAGTCTTCTTTCAATAACATACGGTCCTTCCCACGTTGGCTTCATATGCGAAGGCACGGGGTAAATTTTCTTGAGCACAAGATCGCTAAGTTCAAAGGTTCGAGGTCGGACCTTAGCATTGTACAAGCAGGCGACTCGACTTCGGTGCGCGGCTGCCCTCAAATCAGCCTCTTCACGCTTCTCATCTAATAAGTCCAGAGATTCAGCAAGTAATATAGCATTTGTTTTTGGATCATAGTAAGTCACATGATGAGAAGGTACTTCCAACTCGACTGGAATAACGGCTTCTGAGCCGTAGGAAAGTGAAAATGGAGTGTGGCCGGTCGTGGACTTGTGGGTAGTTCGATATGCCCATAGGGCCATAGGAAGCTCATCGACCCATTTGCCTCCGGCTTTTTCCAATCATTTCTTTAGAATGGACTTTATAACTTTGTTAACACCTTCGACCTATCTATTTGCTTGAGGGTGTGCAACTACATAGAACTTCTTTTGGATATGGAATCGCTGACAGAAATTTTTGAACTCGACACCATCGAATTGGGCTCCGTTGTCAGTGATGATGGTATGTGGGAGACCAAATCGATAGATAATGTTGTGTACCACAAAGTTGATCACTTTCTTCATCGTGATAGTAGCAAGGGGCTCGGCTTCCGCCCATTTGGTAAAGTAATCAACTGCAATGATGGCGTACTTCACGCCACCTTTAGCCAGAGGTAGAGACCCAATAATATCGATGCCCATATTGCGAACGACCATGGACTGACCATTTGAGTTATTTCGGTAGGTGGGGCTCTTGGAATCCGAGTGTGCTTTTGACATCTGTCGCATTTCCTGGCATAATCTGATGCGTCACGATTTACAGTCGGCCAATAATAACCGTATCGGAGAACTTGCTTAGCAAGAGCTTGCCTCCGGTGTGATCGCCACATTCTCCTTCATGTAGATCATGTAATACTCGCTAAATTTCGTCTTGGGCGATACACCGGAGTAAAGGAATAGAGTATCCTCTTCTATACATGACTCCATTTTGAATAGTGAATCGCGAAGCCTTCCGAAGAACTTGTCTTTTCTCACTCATGTGCCCTAGCAGGATCCCATGCTCGAGATAGCTTCTGAATGGAGTCATCCATGATTCCTTAACGGGTATGATTTCATGTACCTAGTCGGTCTCCATTTGATCAATACACGAGGAAGATAGTGTCTCAACGGGAATGAGTCCCATTTGATGTGCCTCACCGATGCTGACTAATTTTGCCAAAGAATTGGCCTTCTGATTGCATTCTCGGGGTACGCAATAGCTGGCATAATAATCGAATTGATTCAATATTTCCTGGACCGGAGCAAGATAAGCAGCCAGTCTTTGGTCTCTGGACTGGTACTCCCCCCGAACTTGGCACGCGACCAATTATGAATCACCGTAAATCTCCAAAGCAATAATTTTTAAGTCTTTGGCGAGTCTGAGTCCGGCAAGTAAAGCTTCGTATTCGGCCTCGTTGTTGGTCGCACGGAAATCAAACTTCAAAGCATAGCATATAGATCGGCCTTCAGGAGTTTCGAGCACAATTCCAGGCCTGAGCAGCGGTCATTTGATAAGCCTTCAGTATGCAATTTCCAGACATATTTGGGAGATTCATTGGCTTCAGGCAAGTCCTCTAGGATAGTGAATTCGGGGATGAAGTCTACTAGGACTTGTCCTTGAATAGCTCGCCTCGGTGCATAAGTGATGTTGAACTAACTCAACTCGATATTCCACTTGAGTAACCTACCAGACGTCTCAGGCCACGTAAGGACCTGTCGTAACGGCTGGTCGGTGTAGATAGTGATAGGATAAGCCTGGAAATACGGACGAAGCTTCCTCGAGGCAATGACAAGGCAGTAAGCTAACTTCTCCAACTTCGGATAATTTCTCTCTGCTCCGGTCAGTCGTTTACTGATGTAATAGACTGGCCTATCTGATCCTCCTCCTGAATTAAAGCAGCACTGATTGTGTTTTCTGACACCGCCAAGTAGATGTACAATCTCTCGTGATCAATAGGCTTTGACAGAATGGGTGGTGTGGATAGGTGTTGAACCAGTGCTTGGAATGTGCCTTCACACTCTGTAGTCCATTCAAAGTTCTGTTTCCTTTTCCTGATTAAGTCGAAGAAGGGAATGCATTTGTCAGTGGATTTTGAGATGAACCTACTCAGCGCTGCTACCTTCATGTTGAGGCTCTGAACTTGCTTTATGGTCCTTGGAGTCTCAAGATTCCTAATTGCCCAGATCTTCTCGGGATTGGCTTTGATTCCCCGAGCATTAACGATGAATCCAAAGAACTTTCCGGACATGACCCCAAAGTGACACTTCAACTGGTTAAGTTTCATTCTATACTCTCGAAGGATGTTGAACATCATTTCCAGGTCTTTGCATGACTGGTGGAGAATCGTGACTTTACAAGCATGTCGTCCATATATACCTCCATAGTCTTTCCGATTTGGTTAGCAAACATTCGATTAACTAGCCGTTGGTAAGTTGCTCTAGCAATTTTGAGTCCAAACGGCATGACTTTATAGCAGTAAAGTCCCAGATTGGTGATGAAGCTGGTGTGCTCCTGATCGGGTAGGTGCAAGGGAATCCGATTGTAGCCAAAATATGCATCCATGAAAGATAAGAGCTTGTGTCCGGCTGTTGAGTCTACAAGTTGATCAATCCGGGGAAGTGGAAAACTATCTTTAGGGCAAGCTTTATTCAAGTCTGAGTAGTCGACGCAAGTTCTCCATTTCTCGTTAGGTTTCCTGAAAAGTACAGGGTTGGACACCTATTCTGGATATAGCGCATCTCGGATAAACCCGTTCGACTTGAGTTAATCTACCTCTTCCTTTAGGGCGGCAGATCTCTCTGGATCCATTCCACGCCTTTTTTCTTAACCGGGACATGCCGCGAGTCAATATTCAAGGTGTGGCTCGCGATATCCGGCGAGATCCCACACATGTTAGAGTGCATCCAGGCAAACACGTCGAGGTTTGCCCGGAGAAATTCAACCAATTCCTCCTTCATCAGTTGGTTTAACTGAGATCCAATCTTTATCATTCTAGAGTCGTCACTATTATCGATCGGAACATCGATCGTCAGCTCTACTGGAGAAGCCTGACTGTCTTTGATTTCATCCTCGCTTCCATTATCTCTTGGGTCAAGATCTCTCGGGAATTGGTCATGGTGCTCAAGCCTAGGCCTAGGCGTTAACTGTCAACTATTTGCAAAGCGGACACAGAGAGATTCCTCTACGCCCTTTCCTTTCTCTTTTCGTTGCGCCTCCCGCAGCTCAGTGACATAACAGGCTCGTCCAGCAGCCTGGTCTCTCTGAACAACTCCGACTCCATTGTCGGTAGGGAATTTCAAAGTCAGACACCAAGGGGCGATGGTAGCCCTGAACTCAGCTAGGGCCGGTCAGCCCAAGAAAGCGTTGTACGGTGAATCAATATCCAATACAACAAACTACAGTATCCGGACTCTCCGGTGCTCTGTAACTCCCAACTCCATTGGTAACTCCACCATCCTAATGGGTATAGTCACACTTCCATTGAAGCCATGAATACGAGACTGACAAGGCTTCAAATCTTTCGCTTCCATCTTCATTTGATCATAGGCTCGTTTAAAGAGTATGTTCACTGAACTTCAACTGTCCACTAAGATCCTCTTAATCCAAGCAGAACCTATTTGAGCTGAAACGACTAGTGGACCAATGGTAGGGGATTCGATTCTATCGGCATCCCTATTTGGGAAAATGATGTCGTCTATCATCGTCTTCTGCTATTTGGCCGGAGCCCCGTCTTCCAAGTTACTGCAACATTCGAAGCTCGCATGCCTAATAGAGCTAGCATACGACTTCATTTCCCTCCAGCTCCGATCCACCGGATAAGGACCACCACTAACAGTGTTAATCACTAACCTCCCACCAGTACGTGTGGGTTCCTCCGGTCTAACCTAATTCGGTATTTTATTTTGATTTGATCGGCCCGCACCTCCAGCCTACGGCGTCCGAATGAACTGCTCCAACTTTCTTTCTCCGATCAACTTCTCGATAATATCCTTTAGATGACGACAATCGTTCATGTTGTGGCCATAACTATCGTGAAATCTACAAAACTTCCCAGTTTGAATCTATTTCTCTGATGATTGCTTCGAAGCAGGTTTTTATATTGGATAGTATTACAAATTTGCAAGTACACATTCTCCAGGGACGCATTTAAAGGAGTATAGGTGTCAAACATGGGAGCTCTATGTCACGGTCCACGATTCTGATCCCACTTCTTACCCTGATTTCCATCGCCTTTTTGTTGATTCTACTTATTCTGTATATTTAACTACACCTTTTTGGAACTCTCCCCGGTTTGTTTCACAGCGACATTGCTCTGGACTCCTTCCACATTGGGCCTTGCATCATCCTTTTTCCTAGACTGTTTCGCATCCTCTCTCCTCAAGAACCGAGCTGCCTTGGAATAGAAATGGTCCAATGATGCAGGGGGTTTCCCGGCCAACCAGTTGCCAAATTTGGAATCAGGATCGATTCCCTTGGTCAGTGCAATCAGAATGGAATTGTCATTAGGGTTACTAATCTCAGCGCATGCAGCGTGGAACCTCTCCAAGTAACGTCTGAGTGTCTCTCCGGGAGCTTGAGTGACACTGGACAATGTATTAACATCTTTGGGCCTTGTGACATGCATACGAAACTGCTCGACGAAATTCATAGTCAACTGGTCGAAACATGAAATAGATCGGGGTGGCAGGCGAGTAAACCACATAGTCGCGATGCCCCCTAGGGAAATTGGGAAACTTCGGCATTTGACTGCATTATCATCCCGTGCGGCATTCATACTTTAAAATGGGCCGGTTAGGGTCAGAGCTCCCTTCATAAACAGGTAGAGTTGGCATTCTAAATCGCCGAGGCGGTTCAGCGTAGAGGATGTCATCAGTGAAAGGGGTATGACTCTGGGAGATTCCCCAGTCTTCATTGGGTGAGGCCTTGGCTCTCATGGATCATCTAGCGGATCATTATCGGGATGTATGGTATCTGGACATTCTGGGCATGATGGGCCAAGGTGTGGTCGGGTTCCACAATGCGAGGATGGCCCGGGCCGGTCGACGGTCCATACCTTGCCTCCTTGCCTCTAGGTCTTTGAGAACATAAGGTTCCGGAGTATAATCACATTGGCGATGGCTCAGATCTGTTCGGTTCCGAGTGTCAGCTTCGAACTCGATGGCAGCAGCCATAACGCGTTTGTTAGTAGTGTTATAAGGAGTCGTCCCTCCTCGAAAGGAGGGTTCAGTCTGGTGGCTCGTGGACGGACTGACTCCCGCTTGTCCAAGGATCAGAGTGCGCTGATGTCCGGTAGCCTGCGCATAGCTTCCATCCAGCCGTAGGCGGGTGGATCTATGATTGTAATCAGAGGAAGCTGAGCTTTCAGTGGATGAGTAGGAAGCCTGATCCCTTTTGGATCTCCTTCGTCTTTCTCGGTTCAGACAGTTGGTTAACTCCATGTTGGCACGGAGCTGTTGGGTAAGCTGCTGGTGGCTTTGAGTCAGATCTTGCATGAGTAGCTGGAACTCCTCCTTGGTGATAGGGCCTTGTGGATCCGAAGGTCCAGCAGCATTCTAGTCTGTAGAGGGAAGTTGTGCGGGGTTCTGCCTATCCCAACCTTCTGGATATGCAGTGGTTGAAGTAGTCCTAGTAGCGACCATAGTGTATAGCGAAGTTCTCACCTAGACTTGATGCAAATCTTAATAGGATGGAAGAACTTCTAGGCTTGAGATTTGGATCTTCACCTTAGATTATTGCAATCCAATATCGACAGTAGATCGAACGAGCAGGAGAAAAGCTGGATTCTCTCAATGAAAGCACGAAAGTGTTTGTACCAAAATTGGACACAACACTCTTCGGATGTGTTTGAAGAAATAAAATGAAGAAAGTAAATGTAAAATGAGGCAGATCTAACAAACACACCAATCAACAGATAAGAGAAAGTGCATAAACACGCAAATTTAGAGTAGTTCGGCATATGGCCTATGTCCACTATGAAATGATTGATGTTTATTGATTATAACTCGCTGGCTACAAGTGTATTACAACAATACAATCAAAGTACAACAGCAATTTCGGTAGAGTATCGACGTAGAGAAGTCAAAAGTCCCTTTTCTGTAGGTCCAGGGTTACTATTTATAGGCGTACGCAGTAAATATCTCGCCCAGATCTCGAAGGACTTCTTCTCTCACATGGGTGGGCCCACGGGATCGAGTTCAGGTGATTTCGACTCGATATCAGAGCGACACGAATGGAATTCATATCGATCAAGAATTGATCCTTTTTAGCTGAAATTGATCTGGTACATTCTTGACGTTGTAGGCAAGCTCCTATGAAAATTTGGTGGCATTTGGACTTGTAGATCTCAAGTTATGATCGATGCAAGTTTGGATTTTCAATGTGCTGCCGAACTCGTATCGATACGATTCGTATCATTTTGATTTGTATCCATGCATCAAGTGTCAGTCAGATGATGTGGCACTATAATTTAGGATCGATCCACTTTTCATGCCGAGTTACCGAGTCTTCCACTTGCATGTGCCTTGTTCGTATCGACCCGTAGTAACTATCTTCGTATCGTTCCCTGCATATTGTTTCATATCGGTCCTTTACAACGGTTTCGTATTGATACGAATATGTGTCCTTCGTGTCGATAACTCAAGGATCATCTCGTATTGCCATTGGTTGGTTCCTTCCATCGTATCGATTGAATGACTGATCGATACGAGCTTGGGTACTTTCATCTGATGGATTCGAATGAGGTGGTTACAAAGTGGATGGTTGATAACTCGATGGATATGAACTCAATGCCTTCTCCAGATACGAATGAGAGCATTGTTT
This sequence comes from Allium fistulosum, assembly GCA_030737815.1. Lineage (NCBI taxonomy): Eukaryota > Viridiplantae > Streptophyta > Magnoliopsida > Asparagales > Amaryllidaceae > Allium > Allium fistulosum. Next base: position 532,410,393 of record CM060901.1, on the reverse strand, counting down.
GGCCATCGTCATGAGCTAGATGGATACGAATGTACCGCTTCTTACCATGGACACAAGCTACTGCTTGCCCTGATGGATTCGAAGTGATGTATATGTGACGGATACGAGATGGAGGAGCGACGTGGATACGAATGGGCTTTCCTCCATGGATATGAGTGTGGTGTTTCACTTGGATTTTGATGGATCAATATTTTGAGCATACAGACTCCGATTGACCTGAAATTTGAGATGTTGGCTTTTATTGCTTCGCTTGTTGTGTCATATCGATTATAGCTTGATTCGGACTCGGACGAAATTCATCAGTATCCATAGTGAACCTGTGTTTATCCAATCTTCGGGACGAACCGTCTTTGGTTTTCGGTCAAGTCTTTGGTGTCACGGTCTTGCCAAAAGTTGGGATAATAGTGGTCAGAAATATCATTTTTCGTTTTGGTTCCTATAAATGATTATTTCCGATAAGTGAACCCAATTCGATAGCATCGATTCAAAGATTTCCGCCATAGGCATCGCATAAAAAAGAGATTTGCAGAAGTGGCACACCCCTAGGCGAATGGACAGGTTAAAGCAGTGAACAAGACTATTATGTTCATTCTTAAGAAGCGATTGGAGAAAGCCAAGGGCAAGTGGGTCAATGAACTACCATTAGCACTTTGGGCTTACAGAACGACTCATAAGTCTACTACTGGCCACTGTCCATTTACCCTAGCTTATGGAATAGAGGCTATGATCCCGGTTAAACTTGTAGTACCTTCTCATCAGGTAACTCACTACAATCTATGGACTAATAAGGAACTCCTACTGGAGTCTCTTGATATGATCGACGAGAAGCGTGATGAAGTTGATTTGAGGATGGCTGCCCATCGAAGTCGAGTTGTCCGATACTACAATACCAAGGTCAGAGTTCGGACCTTTGAAATTGGCGATCCCATTCTCAGATGAATCTTCCCCAGCTTTGGGAACTTGGGCCCGAGTTGGGAGGGTCCATATGCAGTTGAACAAAAGCTTGGAGATGACACATTCAAGCTAGCAATGGTGGACAAGATCTCACTCCCATGGGCGTGAAATATCGAACACTTGCGATGCTATTTCACTTAAAGGTAAATTTGAATATATTTAATCAAAGCTGTGTAAGAATCTGTCATTTCTGATGTTTATAAAGGAAATGACTTCCAAAGCTCATAAATTTTCCTGTGCTTGACTTTACACTACGAACAGTGTTATATTTAAATGAACCTACATATGAAAAATGCAAGTGTGTAGGTACCCAGAGATAAGTGCCAACTAAGCTTCTACCGTCCATGATAGGATGCACGAAGCTCGACCACACCCTGTATCTGAAGATAGATACCCAACAACTCCTCCAACCCATGACTTGGGGGCAGGAGTATAAACATTCGAAGGCCAAACGAGATAGTTCACCTCTGCTGTTCATCCCTGGAGTTTGGTAGAGCATCCACACCTTGCCCAAAGTAGGCAAGATGAAAGGTCTGCACCCGAAGATAGGAGGGTCTCTTACAAACTTCGATCGATAATCGAAGTTAGGCACGATCGCAAGTAAACATCCTAGATAGAGATGTCCAAACCACTATCTTAAGTGGTTAACTCCAACTGACATCTAGAGTTTGGCATTGTCAAAGCATGCATCCCAGAGAAGGATGTCCAAATTTTCATCTAGAGATGAATCATTTAAATTGACATCCGAAGTTAGGTGTAATCGCACTAAAAATGTCCTCAAAAGGAATGTTTAAGTTTTCTTCCTAGCAATCGAAATTAGATCAAGTACTAGAGCTAAACATGGTCGTGTATGGGCATATGTAGATAGATGCCCCGATGATCACTCCATGCTTGCCAAAACAACAAAACAGATTGATAACTTAGTCCAACGATGATAATGGGAAACAGATCACAAACACGTTGAATATAAAGCGAATTTCTCAAAATACTTAGACAAATTCGCACAAGACTTGAATAAAACAAAAGGTCTTTATTATTCACGATCAAAATAAGACTTGGAAGCAAAGTACAAGTGTCGTTAACATCTAATTTGAAAGCAAAAGTGAGGGCCGAACCCACACAAAACCGGCCTAAAAAACAAAAGCAAAACGGGTCCAGCAACTACACAACTAAAAACCTAAAGGAGATAGATTATTACCTTCTGGGTTTCTTCTTTTTCTTCTCTTCCGCGAAAGATGGCATGCTAGAACTCTTTGGTTTCTTCCTTGATCTTCCTCCACTTCCTTTGCCCTTCAAAGGCGAGCTATACAACGAGGTGGCATACACACTTTGAGTGCTTCCGAGCATAGGAAGCGTGACCGGAATGAAAATGGTCTTTCCTGGTAAAGCGATAGATAAAGGAGGAGGGATGAAGTCGACTGGCTCTTATTTGATCTCCGCAGCAGAATTTAGATGTTGTTCAAGAAGTTCATTCATTGAAAGCCCTTATGCAAGATCAATCGACTCGGTGATCTGTACATCATTGTCTGTATGTGTACCCTGGAAGTGACTGGGCCCCACTTCTTGCAAAGCATGAATTATTTTCGCATTGAAGGCTTGAAATGTCGCCAACTGGAATGCTCAGAGTCATCTCGGAAATAGTCACAACCATTGAATCGGTTGTTGTTGCTTGTTGTCCTGGTTAGGATCCCTCCTTCGGGAGACTAGAAATCATAGGCTGATCTGAAATTTGAGAAGGATGAAAGGAGAGATTAGCAACATCGATCGGTGTCATGTGTGCCTTTTCACATATGGGTGAGTTCAACGATATACCTCCGCCATATTGAGGCTCCATATGGGTGGGCGTACCATCAGAATTCCCGTCCTGAATAAGAGATAGCATGCTTGTTTTTCATATCTACAGTGCATCCAGATTGTATGGAGGGACAAACAGATTTATGGAGGAAGTAGGGGGTCCAAAAATGAGATTTGTAGCTAGCTCCCTAGGAGTAGTGCTGGAGCCTTCGGCTTAATCTTTCTGAACCATAGTAGCCAAGTCCGAGTGCAAGAAAAGCTCACATGCCCTGAGTGCCTCGATTTCTACTGGACTTAGAATCTCGTTCTCCATCTTTTCCAGATTCACCTTACCTCCTTCTAAATGTTATTGCTCTTCTCGCACAATCTGTTCCCATGCCAACTCTAGAGCTTGGAGATAGCCTTTGCCAAGCCACGCCAAATCTCAGAACTTGAGTACCTTGGCATTGTAATTAGTGATTAGTGGGTTAAACCTGTCTTTGACCCGCCTCTCCATGGCTGCTACCAACTTATCCACTTTTTTAGCCTTGTCCAACACATTGTCTCTTTTCTGGCGAGCATCAAGCAACTCCTTATAGTAGCCCTGAGCTGTTTGAAGGGCTTTGTCCTTCTCTTTCTTCTCATTTTTAAGCTGTGGCTTAGCCCCTTCACCTCTTCAGCCAGCTGAAAATTCCTGTGATGAACAGATTCAACTTGGTTTAAATCATATTTTCTTTCCCGCTCGATCACCACATTTAAGTCCTTGACTTTTTGATCGACGTCCTCCTTTGCCTTCTTTAGCTCAGTAACCTCTTTGTCAAGATGAGCGATGGTCTAATCATTCTGACTTGTTTTAAGTCGTAGTCCCCTAGCCTCAGTCTTCATGCTCTCAGCATATTGAGAGATCTGCTCAGCCAGCCTCCTCCAAATGTAATACTGATCATACACGTCGCCCATGTATACCACCATTTAGTCTTTTGACCCTAAAGGAATATCCTTGAAATGGGGAGCAAACTTACAGCCTTAACAAATTTTTGTGAAGTGACATTGTAATTCAGCTATCTGAGGGTTGGACGAGACCGGTTGCTCTACTTCAACAACAGGTTGTTCAGCAGGATACTCATTAGCCATTTTACCAACTCTATGTCGAGAGGAATCAAAAGCAGTGGACTTTGATGATTAGTTGGAATGTCGAAAAGTATGAGACGATGATGTTTTCTTGGTAGAAAGGGAAGCACGGGAGGGGTTATCATAGGGAACATCATCATGACGGCTGCAATGCTTGTCTGAACCCCTAGATTGGGGCGACTTGGATTTGGATCGACGCCTAGACGATGAGTCGTGTGACCAATAATCCATCTCTCTGCCTCCTTGATCACGGCTTGAACGCCGGTTAGAATCAAAATCATGACTGGTCCTATAGAGTTGCGCGGTTGATTTGTGTCTCGGTTGATAAGCCATTTGATCCTCGAGATCCTTGTACAAACCACGTCGTTCCATTGAACTTGCAAATAAAACAAAGATGAATCAACCTTGATAGAATAAGATCACGACGCAAGCTAAGCAACATGAAGTGCATGTTTGTGTGCATGCAAATGTCCTGGTGCCCCCTCAATGGACCATGGGTTAGAATTTTGCTGAAAAGGGTAATCTCCCATGCTCGAGTTGAAGGCACATCCTCTTGGAAATGAATAAGGGACCTAACATCCCCAATGCACATGTTTCCAAGGCTATATGAAGGAATATCGCTCGGAATTGGCCCCAGACCAGAATATATATCCTCAAAGGGCTCTACAAGAGTTATAAATGTGGTTATATCTGACGGAGGCATGATTAGAGTCTGCCTTTTGGCGATTCTAATCTTGAGGCTTCTTCTTTGAAGAGGTTGTTGGTCATCATCAACATCATTAACAGATGGAATGTAGCCTGCATCATCGTCATTACGGCCTGCTCCGTCACCTCCACTCGGTCTCGATAATCGGACTTCGAACTGGGTGCACCAGTGAAAGATCTCCATTATCTCCAAACAAAGAACCGTCCTCATCACTATCAATGGCCTCTAAAGCAGGGCCAACGCTACGATCTGGGTCCAAGAAGTGATAATCTTAAAGGTTCTCATTGTTGAGCAGTGACTTAGCCTCCCTCTCTGCCTCTGGAATTTCATGAAGTCGTCGGAGAGTCTCTGCCAAAGTTGCATTGCCAGGCCTACACGGTACATTTGCAAAGAGCAAAAAATACGTTCGGTGATAACAGAGCTATAAACACGGACTTGTGTGAAAAGGACAAGGATAAAACTTACGTCCAAATAACCGTCGTTTTGTGAATCTAGGAGGACAACGAACAAAGAAGTATTCATCTTTGAAGTGGCTCAGTTTATTCTAGGCGTCGATTGTAATTTTGCAACCCCTAGATAGCTCTAAGAAAGTGTGGGAAGGACTTCCCTTGCAGCGCTAGAAGCTATATAGGTATGGAATTTCCTGATTACTAGGAACTCGGTTGAAACGGCGAGCAAAAATGATAAACAAGCTATGAACAAACGAGTAGTTATTCAGATGGAGCTGAGAGGGAGCCAGCCTCATAAAGTGCAAATCTCATCGAATAAAATAGTTGAACGGTAGGACACATCCTGCCAAGCACATGTATTTGTTGCATGTTGTGTACCCATTTGAGGGATGATATGCCCTTTGGTGGTGCATAGTAACTAGTATGTCCTCAAACGTGATATTGTGTTTCTCATAGATCCTCCCGAGTTATCCCTCCTTTATTTTAGATGATACAGAATCTACTTGATCATTTAATATGATGGATCGTCAAATCTGTCGGGAGCATCTTCGACTATTGGGCCTTCCACGGGCTCTATTAGAACTTCTTGAGTGAGTTGACCTACTTGTAGATTCTCAGGCTGGAGTATAGGATGTGTCGAAGTTTTCAATGCAAAAGGAACCATAGTCGAGCTTGACTAGGTATCTGATTCGGCGTATCTAAAAACTGATGGGCCTGCAGCTTGACCGGAGAGACGTTCGAAATGTCTATGGCCTATAACTATCAAAACTCAACATATAAGTTATATCATAAGGATTAAAAGATTGCCCCGTGTTATAGTGAAAGCCCAGTATGGTATAGATTATAGTGTTTTGCAGTATTGTGCAGTTTTAGTTTTCGATATTATGCAATAGTTTATTTGAAAATCTAGATGATATCTGAAGTGACCATTATCGCTGACTGTCCAATGTGCTTCACGTTATTGTCCATGCATTCAGTATGTCTTGGAACTCGGGAAAAAGCGTTTGGGAAAATTCAGGTATTGTTCAACATTGCAAAAGTTTCTAAGGTGGACTTTAAGGTCAAAATCCATCCATGGGGATGGAACGATACGTGCCATTGTTGTCGTCGCCTACCTAGGAGTGTTGGAGCTCAAAGAGGCAGTTGGGTTGGGTGATCGATTTAGGTTAATGTCCTGGAGCAGGCGTGGGAACGACCGTTCGAGTTCAACAAAGGCAAGGCGGGGAGGCGGTCAAAGGCTGGAAGTCGAAGCAGCAAGTGGTAGCGGCAATTCGAATGCCAAGAGACGGCGGTCCAAAGTTCACCATTGGTGGCAAGAAATGGTTAATGGTATGAAAATGCTTGAACGTGAGAAGCAGAAATGAAGTGACAAAGAGGAGATGGTTCGGGTATATAACCCAGAAACCAAAAGAATAGGCAGTTGACTCACCTATTTCTAAGGGCTGGATTCGTACCGATCCATGCCCATGGATCGGTACTGAACGGTCCCTATAAAAAAAACAAAAAAAAACAATAAAAGTTGGGTAAATAAATGAGAAATGTGCATGTGCACGAATGTGTGCATGCATACATGAGAACTTCACAAGGATATGCATGCGTATGGAATCAAAGCGCATGTGCGTATGCATAATCAAGACTCAACAAGAATATTGCAACCAAAAAATCCAGAAAAGGAACCAGCCCAAAATTACTAAGCTCGGAATGAAGGATCATGAGAGCACACTCTAGTTTTATAGTGCCAGATATTGGTAAAGCATCCTAACGAATAGCTAAAGACACGATACTACATCAAAATGGTCCGAAGGAAGAATAAAAACTTTCCAAAGCGAGGATTGGAGTCCGATATGGCAATCCCAACTTGTCTCGATTCAATGCTCATCGTGTTAGAAATAGTATGTACTTTGGGGGGCAAGTGTTATCCAGCCTTTTAACCAAGCAGTATCTAGGCGGACTTGACGAATCGAGCTTGAAAGCTATCAAGGAAAGAGGCTTATAGGGATAGCCGTAGAGTCCAGAAACCAAGTACAACCGAGACCGTGAGGTAGAACCAATACCATCCTAAAAAATCTAGAACAAGATCCATCCAAGTGATGGAGTGTTGATCTATCCCTGTAGATCGGTATCGATCCATAAAACTTCCCCGCAATCGCTCTAATTTCCTCGTATTCACAAGTCTTGATGCTAGAAACCTATTCCAAGTTTAATTGGATCGATCACACGCAGTTCTCTATCGATCTCCTTAAGTAAGTGGAATCAACAACTTCATTCCTCCATCGATCCAACCTATTAACCCTGAAATAAGCTTATAACCGGGCAAACAAGATACAAATCACGAAGCAAACAACAAGTTACCACATCACGAAGTATTAAAATTGGTCCATAAAAAGATCTTATAGATCGGCACCGATCCATGCTTATGGATCGGCACCGATCCATCAACCTTGCTGAGCTGGCCATTTTTTCTCGAGAACAACTACTGCTAAATAGTGGAGATCGTGGAAGAAGACGTGGTGGAGCATTTTCCGACGACCTACGTATATAAATAGGAGGCTAGTGGCTCATTTTTAGGATCTTTTGGCTTCCTTGCAATTATTACATATTTTTTTGTAATCACCTGTGGACTACCGATTCATAAGAATTATACTTGCAAAACAACAATGTAACCAATAGAAATCTCAAGTACGTAGGCAACAGTTGGCCGAACCACTATAAAAGTTTGGTGTCTTGTTTTTACTCATTTTCCATTTACATTTCTTCATTTTCATTCTCTATTTAATTTCCTGGGTGTTTGTACCAATTTTTGGTACTAACAATATCAAACATGTAAATAATAAACCTTGGCCACAATACATGTTTTAGTGGGTTATAATAGAGATTATACTGCATATATTGTTGTCGCTTGCTTTCCAAAACAAGAAGAGGTCCAAAAGTAATAATTAGCATTGTTATCTATTTTCATTTATATTTTTCACAACAAACATTATATACACAACATATACAAATTAACTGGTGAGTAAATTCACCCAACCCCAAGTCAAACCAAGATGTAGAGGATCTCGCTATGAGTGCAACATCGAAAACGACTTCTCGATCGGACCTCATACGAAAAATTATGGGTTATATATGAAATTGGATTATTTAAAATTAATTAATTACTTAACGAACTCAACTAATTACCTTCCCCTTCTCTAATCCTTTTCTTTCCCAAATCTCAAATCTAGGCCATGCATGCACAAAACTACCCACCTAGCCATGCATGCCAATGCACCGACATGGAGTATCACTCGACAAAATCAAACACCGCTTGCGCCAACAAACTTCTCTTCGCCTAAGCTTCACGATGCACCCACCCATGACCCACTTGACTCCCTCTAGCCAAACTCAACCTGTAGCCTTTCCCTACCATCACCAACGATGCATTTTTCCTCTGCCAAATACAACCCCTCCGTCCAATGCCAAACAACTCCACTTCGTGCCATGAGTCCAACCATACCCTCGACGTGACCTCCGACACCCCCAAATAAATCACGACTGAAGCTTCCATGTATGACAAACAACATGTCGCGACCCCTATACTAGCGTGTCACCTCCCCAAATTCCTCCCACAAGTTTTCCTTTGCTAGAGAAATCCACTGCCACAAGCACCTTAGCCACTCGTTGCCTCTAACCCCGACACGCCTAAGCCCTAGCTTCGGCTATACACAGTCGATCATCCTTAAATCACGTCGCACTTACTAACATTTATACCAAATCGAAGCTCCCTTTTACACGATCCCAACAGATCCAAAATCATCGAATTCCAAGGCATCAAGCTCATGAAACAATCGAAAGAAGAGGAAGAAGGAGGTGGTAGCTACTTTGTGAAGCGTAGAAGAGGGAAGAGAGGAAAATAAGTTAAGTGTAAAGGGGTATTTATAGTGAATAAATAATATATTTTAATCTCTGAAATTAAACACTACGCGTTTCAAGCTCGCATGACTACACGGTGCATCGGATCGTCACGAAACTCATCGGCACACAACAATTCATTATTCTAGTCCCAACCACATTAGTTTCGTCAAAATTAGGTACATTGCCCCTGGACGATAATTTCACGCGTTGATTAAAAAGAACTATTATTCAAAACAAGTTTAATCCCATTAATTATTAAATAAAAATTTACCATTATCATTTATTATTTAAAAGGAGTTAAATAAGCTTTTGAAATCATTTGTATTCACCTTTAATCCAAGATTCGAATATTTAAATAATTCTAATATTTAAATATAAAGCATTCGAAATTCCGGGTCGTTACAAATTCAATGCTCATGATTTCAACCAATTTGATGTTACAATCCATGTAATACTTTACTTAAGGATTTATTATATTTATATATGTCTACTGCTCGTAATCCTTATTTATTTCATATTTATACCTAACACAAATAACAGAAAACAAAAACAAAAAAAACATACTTTTATTTTGAACAAGATCTGTTACTGAGCTAAGAATACATAATAAATTACATGATTACCTATAGGGCATATGCTTAACTATCTTGATCTTCCACTTGCATTTGAGGCTAATTATAGTAGTTCGTTCCTATTCCCAAGATCAGTGTCCTAGAGCATACTGGAAAAGAGCCTTTGTAATTGGATCTGTAATATTATTAATTCATATATGCTTTTTCAATTATATCTCTCCATCATTGATAAATTATTTTATCACATGGTAATCACGAAGTTCATATCTCGGCCTTTTACTGAACTGTCGGTTACAATAGCAATCTACATTGCATTATTATTATCAAAATAGTTTATTAGATTCTCAATGATGGGTATTATTCCAAGCTTTCTTATAAATTTGTTCACATATGTTGCTTTCATTATGCTATTATTCATGGGGACATACTTAGTATCTGAACCTTCCACAATGTCTTATTTGGAACTTTTCCATCGTAAAGCCTCGTAGTTAAGGTTAACCATGAATTTAAGATTGACTTACTATTTTCACTACCACTTATAAAGTTCAAGTTCAAACTCTCCTTTTTAAGGATTTGTTGTCTCCGTAAACAATTCTATAATATTTTACAAATACATAAGAATATTCTTAGCTACCATTCACTGATTTTAACTTGGATTTTATGTTTTCTTACCCGGGTATATAAATGAATTTCGGTATAGTACAGAACATAGCATATATGATGGTTTATATTGCTTATGCATAAGGAATCTATCACACATACTCCATATTAAATATTTTAATATGGTATCAATGTTAGGTACAATCCCATTATCCTCTTATATCGAGTACAAGGACATCTCATTCATATCCTTCGTCGAGAATTAAACAACCAAGCTTTAGCTCATTTTAGCACCGTTGCATCATCACTAATCAGTAGCATGTTGTTTAGTTGTAGTATTAAAAATATCAGGTACCTTTTTTTCTTCTTACAGACGCATACTTCCCTTGCATTTTAATTAAAACCAAACTATTTGATTTTCCTATCAAAATAGTAGCTTAACCTCTAGTTGCTATTTTAATATAATATCTTAAAAAATGAACCCATCTTTACAACTACTTCCGCTGATCTCAAGACATTTTAGCTAAGGTATGTAAATAATTTCCTCTAAATTACTGTTTAGAAGTTATATTTCAATGCCAATATGCCAAAATAACTTATCATACAGTGCGATAATTTGTAAGTAGAATCCAAATGGACTTCAGCATGTTGATTGGCAAAATATTTTCACTAATTTGAACATTTGAACTTGATGAGGTTATTTTCCATCAGCCTCACTTTATACAATTGCTACTACATTGATCTTCTCAAAGACTTCTTGAAGCTGATGGATCATATCCTTTTAGGTACTATCTCCAAAATTAAATTTTGTCAATGTACTTGGAATCCATTACAGATTTAAAGCATCACGCCATGTGGCAGTGTCTATGCTCTCCATGTCTTTTTGAAAACTAAGGAGATTTTATTCACGAGAAATCTATTTTCTATATATCGATAAGAAATTCATAGTTTCTCTTCAATGTGCAATATTTTCTATTAGAAATTCTCATGAGCTACGTCCTTTTTAGCCTTGGTTATATTTGTATCATCTATGTAATTACTTCCTCTATTTGAATCTTAGATCGCATCTAGGTCCATTGCACTACCAATAATTTCTCTTGAAAGTATTTCCTTCGAAAAGAAAGTGTATGCTTTGAAACAACAATTTGTTTCTCAATGTGATGGAGTAAACATTCAAAACATTTTATGAACTTCTGAAAGACTTATATAAAACAAATTTAGCCTTGTGTTCATGGAACTTACATTCATAACGTATGTTACATTGCCATATAAATTAAACTATTTAAGATGAGGTTTCTTCCCGATTCTTATCTGATGTGGAATCGTATTCTCAACTTTAGATGAAACAAAATTCAACATGTGTGCTTACTCTTCCATACTTATCCTTAAATAAAGCGGTAACTCAACTTCACTCATTAATAATCATATTTTGTCCAAAAGAGTTTGATTATTCCTTATCGATACATCATCATGTAACATAGGGAGGAATAACTTTGAAAGTGAATCATATTCTATTTTAGGTACTTTTGGAACTCTTATCCAATATACTCACTAATTCGATTCAATCAAATTGTTTCAATCATTTGCATGTTATATTTTTCTACTTTCATTTTATATCCCATGACCTTGTCAAAGATATCTAACCTTTTTTTATCAAATACACATTTTCATATATGAGAAAATATAGTAGTGAATTCAAAGAGGTAAGTATCACTAGATCTTAGACTATATATACACATACACACACATACACACACACACATAAATACATACATACATATATATTAATCTAAAGAGTTTGTTGACTCTTTTACCGCTCCAATTGAAAGGGTTTATTGTCATTAATCCTTTGAGATACAATTCCGAAGTACCATATAATTCACAATCGAATAAGAAGAAATATCTTAAAGATAAGGGATAATCCATGATTATAAAACTTTTGTATTTTCTATAGCTAATATCTCTATTGTTATGAAAACAATACCATTGGTAGTATACCGAAAAGGCATTTTTTATTCCATATATTCATATTAAAACAAAGTTACATCTATTTTCAGTCAAGACCCTAACTAGTTATTATTCGTAAATAATATTTGGTATATACAAATGCAAATTTCATAACACAAATGCTTCCATTAGCAAGTATCATATGGCATGCTTCACAATTTCTTCTCTTACAATAGCAACATTTAAAATACGAAGCTCTATTCAGTCACTTACCGTGGGCTATTTATTTCTTTCGGTATAACCAATTTATAGTTGAGAGTTTAAAAGCAAGAATCTCAAAAGAAATATATGTTATAGAAAATAATTTTATATAAGAACAAACTTGGAATAGAATTCATATTTAATGTTCATTATTAGGCATTTGCAAATATTTTATACAACTCAGTTTCCTTTCTCTTCATCAAGCAAAACTGACCATTTGCCCTCCCTTCGTCCCAACTGTGCCTATAATGGCCCTGATTTTTCATCGTTTGATTTTGAATATTTAAATGGATTTAAATATTGAATTTGGAATTTAAATTGATTTTTGAATATGAAGATTTTGGTTGAAATTATAGAATGGATTTAAATTTCAAATATAACGATTTATCGTAATACGGAAATGGTGAATAATTAAAATTTGAGCTGAATATGAATCGAAAAGATTTCCAATGTCAATATAAATTCTATTTGAATTAGAATTGAGTTAGTAAGTTTTTTTAAAAAATCTGGAATTTCAAGTGATTTCGTCAATTTTTGAAATCGTTGATTTAACGACGCGTTAAAATAGCGATCTGGGGCATAGTCTCAAAATTCGACGAAACCAGTTCCATTGGATCCGTAATAGTGTATTATTATCGGATTTCAAATTTTGTAGCATTTGGATTCACCGTTTGGTCGTGCGTTCTGGAAACGCCTAGAAATAATTTAATTTAATTCAAATAGTCGATTTAAAAAGCTATCTTCTCATACGATCGAATTTGGTTCCGAAACTTGTTCCATTGGGTTCGGAATAGGGGTATAACATTAGGAACGCCAAGCGGCATGCCTCAATAGGGGTTCAAAATTTCGAGCTATGCAAACGAGGTATTTTGAATATATATATATATATATATATATATATATATATATATACACACACACACACACACACACACACACATATATAATTAAAGGTCAAATATCAGCCACCCTATAAACCCTATAACCAACCGGCCTATCCCTGAACATAGCCGCTATTCTTCAGCTTTAAAATCACGAATGTTATTCTCCTTCTTTTATAAGTAAACGAAATCGAAAATCAATTTTAAAAAAATCACGACAAGATCGCGATGTTCTGGTCGAACTCGAGCACGACGAACGAAGGGGACGACGGAGACGCGTGTGGGTTCTCGATTGGATGCCTGCTCGAGCTGATGGAGGGAACGATGAGGTCGAGACTGCCGAGATGGAGGCGTAATGAAATTCTGTGGAGCGGCGGCGTTTGTAGGCGGAGCGAGTTAGCTATGTCGTTCACGTCTGTGTGGGTTTTCCTCGAGCTCAACGGAGGCGCGCGAACTGGAAATGGCGATGGTAGCAGTGGAGATGGCGTCGACGAGGAGAGGTAGGCAGTCTCAAGTGAAGGCGGCCTGGGTGTCTGAGCGCATATCGAGATTAGGGTAATGGCGTGATTAAGGTAAGCAAAGCAATTAGTCGATTAATCAAATGATTAACTTATTTAAATTTATTTCGAATGTTTAGTAATTGATAACTCCTTGGTACGAGGTCGAAAAATATGAAATAAGTTGCCTTGCACTCGTGGCATCGAATACCATGCATAGGAATTAGTTTGGGATTTTTCGGAGTCAGCTGAGATTTTAGACAATTTAAAATCTGGGTGTTTGGCAATTTAAAAATCAAGGTGAGTAAATCTCACTCAATTTGGTTGACTAGTTTAATTTATAATAATTAAAATTAATTATTGGTCGATTGGTTGAATTGATAAATTTTTATCAGTTGAATGTTATATTATATATATTGGCATATATATTAGTAGTTGGATATATTTCCCTCTTATTAGAGCAGATGAGACACTATGCACACCGCATAATAGCGGATGACCCTATATTACCGCGACATCCTGCCTCGAAGCGGGATTGGTATTTTATGTTATATAACATCTGTGGATGCAGGGAAACAGGTTGGCGGGATCCAACTGGATTCCTAAAAAATGTTGATTTTAATTTCATATACTGTGATATATGATGTGTGCAAATAATCTGATATAGATTATGTTGTGATTGAATTATTGGATGCTATAATAGCACTGGCCTTAAATTTGGTATTATAAATACCGTAGATAAAAATTTTAAATTTTAAAAAGAAATTCAAAGGAGATTTTGGATATAAAAATATTTATATCAAAATTTGGATTATTTTAAAGGAAATTGATTTGGATAAAACAATGATTTGATTTTGGATTTATACTTAACCATTCGTAAAATGTTTTAAAGAAAGATTTTAAAATAATTTAAATAAAATGATTTTAAAATGATATTTTTGGAATATGGATAAGGAGTTGAAATCGATATTTAAAATAGATTGAAAAATAAATGGGATTTATAAAGCAATAGATTTAAAAATGAAGTTTATAAATGAGAATGTATTATAAAATAAGCGAAATCCGAATGAGTTTATAAATTTATAAACGATGTTTGTAAATAAAGTGAAATGATTTTCATTTGATAAATTAGAAGTACAAATTCACAAGGTGAATTTATATCGAGATATGGAAATGAGTTTTTGGAAAAATAGTGGATTCTATTTTTGGAATGTGAGAATTATTATGGAATTGAAACGTAGTCGATGTGATATGAATCGAGAGGGATTTATAAATTGAAATTGGTAATATTTAATTTTAAAATAGATTTAAATTAAAATTGTTTAAAAAAGGGATTTTTATTCAGTAAACTATGTAGTTTAAAAACTATTATTTAGATTAAAATATTTAGGAAAAGTTAGTTATTCAAATATTTAATATTTTTTAAAATGAATTCACCTTTTTAAAATAAGCTTTGTAAATCGATTTTAAAATGAATTGGAAATTAGTTATCATTGTTTATTTAAAGGGTTTTGATATTTTAAATAATTACTTAAACGTGTTTAAAAATAAATTTATTTTTCTTAAAAATACTTATCATATATATATAGTTTTGAAACGGGGTTTATTTAACGGATATGATTTTGATAAGAGAAATCTTATAATAGAAGTCTGGGAGCTTAAGGAAATTCCAAGAGTTTAAATACAGAACTTCGAAAATGAATTAGAATTCATAAAAGGAGTTAGAAATGAGTAGTTGAAATTTTAGACAAGTATAATCGATTTTGGAAATTTTAAAGGAAATTAATTGATCAATTCCAAAATTTGATAGAACCCGTTATAAATGAGTTAAGGAAATTACAATAAAATTGTAAGGATTTTGAGAAGTATGAAATAAATGGACTATTTTCTTAGTATTGGAAATAAAATGATTTCCAGAAAATATACTTATTAATACTTCCTAAATATTGGACTGGAAGGGTTTGAAATATTTTAACTACGATATTATTATTATAGAAATATTTTCAAAGTGTTGAATTATAAATGGAATTGGAAGAAATATTTCTAAGTATTAAGATGGTTCGAAATTATCCTGTTATAGATATAAGCATTTGAATTATTTTTTTCGAATATTGAAATATTGGAAGAGATTTGGATATATATATATCTTTGTAAAGATATTTTGAAATAAATATTTGGAAAATTTATAAAATAAGGCCTAGTGACTGCTTATGGCCAAATTTGATAGTCGGTTATTTAACTATCAAATAACTTCCATAAGCACAAATTCGTTGATCATTTCAAAGAGACTGGTATCAGATCTAATTATCCGAAAACCACTTCAATCCGATTTGTGCGTTACGAATTGTGATATCGTGAAAATAATGAAGACGGTGATTTTGGAGATTCGGTTTGTTCAGACCCAGAACAACTTGTATGGATGAATGCTATCATTTGCATTGTGGTCTGGAAGGCAGTGTTAGCATTCCAAGTATGAATGCTATTCTAAAGGTAAATGTAGCCTCAAGCTTCATCAATTGGGAATGACTAAAACAGGGTAACTGCAGCAAGGCTAAGTGGGCCGCAACCAAGTAGGGTATGTTATCACTTTTCTAGATACCCTCAGATATATTATAATTATGGATATGATTGTGCATGAAAAAGAGAGCGCTCCATTAGGGTGGGAACGTCCGGGGTGATAACATATTCAGTACTATCCAGGTTAGGGGTAGGCCGGTCCTGTGTTGGCAGGGATCATTAGATACAATCTCGGTACATTTTTCTAGAGGTGTACTATGACGGGCGGTACCCCAGTAGTCCAGTCATTGTATGGAACCAATACCCACTAAGAGCCTGTACGGTTTTGATTGTGCCCAACTGTGCTGAAACATGAGATGCAAGCATTTCAACTATTTTCGAGTTTATTTTCTGTAGACACTATTATAATATCGGATGATTTTTATATAAAATATTTTGGTTATCGTAAGGTAAAACCCGTCGTATTTTTGTGTGGCATGGTCTTACGAGATACCTTTGTTTTCAGAGGATTTTGATAAAAGTAATATGATTAATGACGGAATTTCTATCGAATTAGAATACCGTAGAAAATTTTCAAATTAAAATTTACCGCAAGCGCACGGTATACGATTGTAGCACGTATGCGAGTATGGGTCAATCCGCAGGGAATTGTTGATTTTAAATTTCTATCCAATAAAATTAACCAAAGATTTAGAGTGATTAGCTAAAAAATGAGAAAAATGACAAAAGAGGATTGATAAAAAATATGAGAGTGTTAAGACAATTTAGAGGTAATTTTCACTCTCTAGATCACATAGTTCAACAAAACATGAAATTATTATCTCTCTTTATTGGTCACTAGTTAGTTTAATTGATGTGCTTATCATAAGTATGGTCTATTTGTGCTATTAATTAGCTTAAAATAAGCCATCAAACTATAACACACCATTTAAACTACTTTTCAACTCTCTTGAAAAATGACAACAAGTTAAAAGAAAAATCTATTTTAAGTGTGGTCTATTAACTATTAATTAGAAATATAGACCACCAAATTTCAATTTCATCATTTACTTCTTTGCCATGACATTTTTAGATGAAGAGGCAATTTTTGTTTGTGATTGTTTAAGCATAGCCTATTTGTTATGAACAACATAAACTATCAAATTCAACATGAAACAATAAATCACATCAACATTCATTTAAGCACAAAACAAAGCAATAATTATCAAAATGTTGAAGCTACATGATTAGAGGCTTCATTACCCCTAAATTGAAGGGATTAGCCTCTCATTTGTGTTATCATATCAACACTTGTAGCTTGCAACATGAAATAAAACAAGAGTAAAAAAAGAGCAAAATGAAAAGAAAAGCTAAGTAAAAAGAAGTAAACACTAATCTACTTGCATGAATAATAAACTACACTACTAACATAAGAAGAGAGGCATGTAAATGAAAAGAAAGCACTAATTAACATTGCATAAAAAAAAGTTACATGAAAAAAATGGCTAAGTAGCCATGAAAAGAAAAGAGAAGTTTTCTTTTATTTCTAAGCGAAAAACTAACTAAGAGGAAGAGGAGGGTTACATGAAGATGTGGGGTATTTATACAAGTTAAAAACCCTAATTCATTATTTTGGGAATGCCCAAAATGCCCTTGTAGGAAGTGTGATGGCCAAGTTATCATTAGCTTCAATAATCACCCATTACGTGTGCATGAAAGTGTAATGGCCATTAGCATATGGATTAGCTTCTAATTTATACATGAAGGAAGGTGGGTAGGTGGGGTCCTCCATGATCTTGGCTTTGAATTATTTCCATCTCCATTCCTTTGTATTCACTCTTGTGCATGTATATATCTTCATGAAGCCACTTGTATATGAAGCCAAATTCCTACAAAATAATATAGAAATTTCCAATTAAATTTTCTCAAATTAATATATGCACAAAAATGATCATTTTGCCTCATATGGAGATGAATATGTGACAATTTGAAAATAATTTTAATTCGGTTTAAACAAGTTAAAATACCCGATATGATCATTTATTTAATTTAAATAGATTAAATATGGTGGTAAAGATATGCACATTTATGTGCACATCAAATACCCTTACACTTATCTTTTTATTCGTCCTCGAATAAAGGAAAAAACTAAGATAAATCCGTTTTCGTAGGAAACATGATTGCATTTAGCATATGCAACAAGCCGTTAAACCTCTGGGTGTCCCCAGTAGGACGAGTGTTGTCTCGTGAGGGTTTTCAGCGGATACTACCCACAAAATCCAAATGCAGGATGAAACTATTTACAAAATGCAAGATTTATTTACAAAGATGTGAATGCAAGTTTTTGAAAATATTTACGAATGAAGGATTTACTTTTAAATTAACACAAATAAGTTAAATATAGGTTTGGTTATTATCTTGAAAATTTAAGTCATTTACTTGTCAAAATTTCCAACAAAAATGAAGTTATCAAAGCAAATATGCTACAGTTTAACTCGTTGTTTCGGTTGATAACACAGTGTAACTATGAAATGGATCCTTAGTTGATTATCAAAGTTTATCAAAGTGATATTTTCATTTAATTTCAATAACAAGTCAAATCAAACAAGTTAAAATAGTGCTTGGATTTCATTTTCTTACTCTCTCTTTTTTTTGAAAATTTTATTGATATTTACAATATTAACATATGCCTAACTCAGATAAACTGAGGCCATATATATTACCCATGCTCTGCCTTGCGGACTTATGTGAGGGGAATACAGAGCGTGGCGAGTGAACACACAAGTGTGAACACTTATCGACTTTAGGCGTTATTAATAAAAAAAATTTATATACACGCACCTAACTCATATAAACTAAGGCCAGATATACCGATCGTGCACTGCCTTTCGGGCTTACATGAGAAGGGTACAGAGCATGGCGAGTGAACACACGAGTGTGAACACATGACTCTAGATGTTAATAAAAATTATATACATATATACAAACATATATATTTTTGTGTTTTTTTATTTTGTTTTGAGGAGAGAGTTTTGCAAAATCATCTTAGCACCATTTAACTTAGAAGACAAAAAAATGTTATATCCTTTTATTTGAATTCACCACTTTTTAAAACAAAGATTTTCAATTAGGATATTTCATAATTAACACGTATGAACCTTCCTATATACTAGTTAAACCATCATTATTTGTAATCAAACTTCAATTTTATTTTTGCTGAGACAAATAAATTTTCAAAAAATTTTCTTTAATTAACCAAAACCATACATTTATCCTATATTTTTTCTTTAAAAATAAATCACAAATGCCTAAAAAAAATTTTTTGAGATTTTTTTCTTTTTCTTTTTTGTTTTTTTTTAAGTTTTGGAAAGAAATTGTAAAAATAAACCATGAAAAATCGAAAATGATGATGAGTCTCCCCCCACACTTGATTTTGACTGTGTCCCCACAGTCAATCCAAGTGAAAGGAGAAAAATAAAATAAAAATGACCTATATTTACATGAAAAGAGAATTATTTACAAGACATCAGAAAATATGCTGTTAAAGAGTAAATGAAACAGTCTTCCATAGACCGATTCATTTGTCTCGTCAAGTATACGAGATACAGCTTAAGCAAAGAAAACCAAATCATATAAGATTTCAGAATTGAATGTTGATTTGGAAAAACGAATGTCGTTTTATTAAAAATCGTATGAGTTGTTTTGTTTTCGATGATTTTTGGGGTAGATAACACGATTGGTTGAAATTCAAGTTTATTTTCACCAAATTGAAATTCAAGTTTATCATTGAGAACTTTTTCAGAATTATCGATTTCAAAAGTCCAAAAAATTTGTATTCATTGAATTCATCTTCTTTTGTTGGATTATCAACAACTTCATTGCATATCTTAAGTTCAAAATCCAAAGTTGTTATATTCAACTTTTCGAAATCGAGAAAAGGAAGATCGAATTTTAAATTTGGTTTCACACTTTCGAAAGAATTGAAATCCAACTCAATTACCGTTTTTTCAACAACTTCATTAAGATCGTCATTTTCCATTTCAAAAGTTGTTATTTGAAAATTATCGATTTGGGTAAAAGATGGATTATCGTTTAACTCGTCACATGTTAGGATTTGATTTTGTTTATCATGTTGTTTTGTATATGTTTCGAACAACAAATCCATGTGATCATTGTAGATTTCGTCCATTTGTTCAACAAAATCCAATTTATAGTTATTAACTTGAGAATTTTCGATTTGGATTTGTTGAGAACGAAAAATTTCACTTGCATCATAACCGAGATTATTACCATCGCTAAAATCATTTGAAAAGTGGTTCACATTTCCATTTTGAAATTCGTTTAGGAGTTTGAAGTGGTATTGGCATGGGTTATACTCGAAGTCATTTGAATTTTGAAGTGAATTCAAATTTTGATTATTTTGAAAATTTTGACTTGAGTTATCACACAAATAAGAATTACACAAATCATTTATCATTTGATGTTGTTTTGTAGAGATTTCAAGTAGAGATGAAATGCTATTTTCGAAACTCGAGGGTTGTTCGTCATTTTGAAAATTTTGTGGTTCAAAACTCGAATCGTTTAAACAATAGTTGTTGTTGAAATATCCATAAGAATTTGGTGTGAAATTATATGGATTATATTGATTTTCACAACTATCGAAGAATTCATGTGAATATGGAAATTCGGACATTTTCAAGAATGTTTTTGGTTTTTTTTATATCAAGGAAAAATATTTACAATTAAAATTTATTTTTCAAAAGGGAAATTGATTTTTGTTTTTTTGGTTTTTCAAATTTTTTTTCTTTGTTTTTGAAAAGGTTTTATAATTTTTTTTTGGATTTCGGTTTTTCTAATTTTTTTTGGATTTTTGAAATTTCAAAGAAAAAGGATTTAAAAATGTCAAAGGAAGGAAAAGGAATATTTACAATAATTTTTTTGTTTTTGTTTTGGATTTTTTTTTAAATATGCATGAACTAATGCAACTAAATGAATGCAGTGGTTAATTACAAATGATTTATCCTAAGTTAACCCAAAATTGTATAATCACACTCTGTCTTAAGTCAACAAGATAGTTCTTAGCCAGGTAACGGACAGGATTTATCGATGCACCACGAATCACCGTAGCAATGCAGCCGAAGGTTTAAGTACCTTCAGAGGAATAACCACTATAATATTTACGAATCACCGTAATATTTATGACTGATTATTGCTCTGCCGTAGCCTAGACACCAAGAATTTAAATGGTTCAAAGAAGACAACTTGTCAATATACAATAAAGGGTTATCGATGTCTAACCGTTATTAATCCAAAATTCTAAGATGAAATGCAAAGCAGAAATTAAACGTGTATTACCAATGCAACTACGAATGGATTTTTGATTTATTTTGTTTTTTTTGTGAATATTTTTTATAAAATGCAAGCAAACAACAATACAATGCAAATAAAAACAATAGATATCGCAAGCAAGCAATTATTTTTGGCAAGCCAAGCGAAACAAGCGACTCTTCCAATCTGCTTTGGCAACCTGAAAAGAAATTAAAAATAAAATATATACAGTTTGCAGGGTTTTTTTTAGATGAAAGGAACAAGTTAAAACAACACTAACTTGTTTGTTTTTTTAAATCAAGAAACAAAACGAATGAAACCGTATAACTTCTTTTTTTGGAAGATAAATAAAAAACAATTAAAATACAACCGAACTTCACAAACAAGCCCGACCCCTTAAAAATTGAAATTAACACTTACAAAACAAACACCACCCGGCCCACTTTAAAAAACTAGTCCCACCTCAAAATATCCTTTTCTACAAACAAACGTAATCGAACAAGTTAAGCAGCAAAATCAAATTTTTCCTTCTCACTTTGCAATTTTTCACTTTGAAATTAAACTTTCCACATCCCTGAAATTGATTTTGGTTTCATTCTAGAGTGAAGGGGTAGTCGCGGTGATGAGGGTTGGATGCAGTTTTGGCTTTTTTTCTTTCGGTGATTTGGTATTTGAGGATGTTCGGTTCGGTTGTGGCTGAGGTTGGAGGAGTTGCAAGTGGTGGGTGAAGTCTGCGATGAAGTGGAGGAGGGGATTGACTATGTTGGTCGCGATTGAATTGCGGTGATGGATTAAAATAGGTGGTGGTTGTTATCGATGTGGCAGTCAGAGTTTGTTCGGGCAGGCGTTCGATTGGATGATGTATATGGTGTGGTCATGAGTGTGTGCACTCTAGTGGCGATCGAGTTGAAAGATAGTGTGGTGGGGAAAATGGACTGCACGGGATGCAAGCAGTTGCTGGTAGTAGAGTGGTGGATGTTAGGCGAATGCAAGTGGATATGAGGGAGGAGTAGGCAAGTGGTTGCAGAAATTGGTGACAGTTTGATGGTTAAGTGGTATAGTAGAGAAGGGTCTGTTACAGGCAAGTTTTTTTGTTGGATTTGTGGTTGAAGAGGGGTGAATTGCTGGCGTGGGTTGTCGAAGGAATGACTGTTACAATGGCAGTAAAGCTTGATGTATACGAAGATGTGGTTGTTATGTTGTATGCAGTTTTGTGCTGATGTGATGCAGTATGGCTTAAGTGGCTTAAGTGCAGAAGTGAATTTTGACAGAAGTATGATGGAGTTATGGCAATGAGTATGATAATGATCGGAGGGTATGATGGCAGGGTATTGAGCAGTTGCACAGTTGATATGTAAATGTAGTGAGGTTAGAAGAAATTGGTGGTCTGTATGTTGTATGTAGTGAGGATGGGGAGGATGTTGTTGTGGGTTGCACAGTGATGATATGATAGAAGTAAAGGCAGGGGATGGAGAGTTGTATGCAGTTGTATGTGAATATGTATGCAAATGCAACAAGTAAAGGAGAAGTGGATAGGAGAAGGCAAGTGGTATGGTTGAAAGCAGTTTTGATATGGGTGTGGTTTGAATGTGGGAAGGAGGATGGTTATGTATATGACTTATTGGTATGGTATGCTTGATGATGGCCTGTGGTGGCTATGTGTAGAAATGATGAGGATGTATGTTGTGGAGGAAGTGCAAAAGGCAGTTGTTGATATGAATGTGGTGGAGTGGTCGTTTGGTTGGTGATGATCAAGTATGTATGTGTGAGATTATGGTTTATGTGCTGTCAGGTGTAGCACAGAAGTGCACAAGCAGTGGTATGGCTAGTAGTGGGAGGAAGTTATAGCAGAAGTGCAGCAATCAATTGATGGTGGATGAGATGACCAGAGGAGGTAACAGTGGAATGTGGTGATATGTAGTGCACCGGCAGTTGAAGTATGTTGGAGTTATGTAGAGGAGGTGATGTTCACTGAACGGAGATGAATGGTTTGAGGAAGCTTGTATGTTGTATGCGCAGATGGTCAGTGCTTGATGGCAGAAGCTATTGTTTGCGTTGATTTCCAGTGGAAGTGGACTGATGTAGGCAGTTGCACGCAACAGTGAATAGAGGGAAGAGGCAGGGGCTGTGCACGGTGAAGATATGCACAGTGACTGTTTATTTTTTACTTTTTTTGTAAATGTAAAACAAAATGATGAAAATTGTAATGTAAAAAAAATGAAATGGAAAAAACTGTTTTTTTTCTTTTTGAAATGACCTGTGTATTTTTTTTAAATAGAAATGCAAACAAACAAAACAACTAGAACAACATGCACACAAACAAATGCAAACAAAAATCACACACACACACAATTTTTTTTAAATGCACACACACACAAAACAAAACCACACAAAAATCAAACAAACTAATTCGAAGAATAAAAATTCAAAATCAAAACAAATCCCCGGCAACGGCACCAAAAACTTGTTTAGCGATGGAATTCCTATCGAATTAGAATACCGTTGAAAATTTTCAAATTAGAATTTACCGTAAGCGCACGGTGTACGATTATAACACATATGCGAGTATGGTTCGATCCGTAGGGAATTGTTGATTTTAAATTTCTATCCAATCAAATTAACCAAAGATTTAGAGTGATTAGCTAAAAAAATGAGAAAAATGACAAAAGAGGATTGATAAAAATATGAGTGTTAAGACAATTCAGAGGTAATTTTCACTCTCTAGATCACATAGTTCAACAAAACATGAAATTATTATCTCTTTTTTGGTCACTAGTTAGTTTAATTGATGTGCTTATCATAAGTATGATCTATTTGTGCTATTAATTAGCTCAACATAAGCCATCAAACTATAACACACCATTTAAACTACTTTTCAACTCTCATGAAAAATGATAACAAGTTGAAAGCAAAATCTATTTTAAGTGTGGTCTATTAACTATTAGTTAGAAATATAGACCATCAAATTTCAATTTCATCATTCACTTCTTTTCCATAATCATATTTAGATGAAGAGGCAATTTTTGTTTGTGATTGTTTAAGCATAGCCTATTTGTTATGAACAACATAAACTATCAAATTCAACATGAAACAGTAAATCACATCATAATTCATTTAAGCACAAAAGAGAGCAATAATTATCTAAATGTTGAAGCTACATGATTAGAGGCTTCATTACCCCTAAATTGAAGGGATTAGCCTCTCATTTGTGTTATCATATCAACACTTGTAGCTTGCAACATGAAATAAAACAAGAGTAAAAACAAGAGCAAAATGAAAAGAAAAGCTAAGTAAAAAGAAGTAAACACTAATCTACTTGCATGAATAATAAACTACACTACTAACATAAGAAGAGAGGCATGTAAATGAAAAGAAAACACTAATTAACATTACATAAAAAAAAGGAAAGTTACATGAAAGAAATGGCTAAGTAGCCATGAAAAGAAAAGAGAAGCTTTCTTTTATTTCTACGCTAAAAACTAGCTAAGAGGAAGAGGAGGGTTACATGAAGATATGGGGTATTTATACAGGTTAGAAACCCTAATTCATTATTTTGGGGAATGCCCAAAATGCCCTTGTAGGAAGTGTGGTGGCCAAGTTATCATTAGCTTCAATAATCACCCATTATGTGTGCATGAAAGTGTAATGGCCATTAGCATATGGATTAGCTTCTAATTTATACATGAAGAAAGGTGGGTAGGTGGGGTCCTCCATGATCTTGGCTTTGAATTATTTCCATCTCCATTCCTTTGTATTCCTTCTTGTGCATGTATATATCTTCATGAAGCCACTTGTATATGAAGCCAAATTTCTACAAAATAATATAGAAATTTCTAATTAAATTTTCTCAAATTAATATATGCACAAAAATGACCATTTTGCCCCCATATGGAGATGAATATGTCACAATTTGAAAATAATTTGAATTTGGTTTAAACGAGTTAAAATACCCAATATGATCATTTATTTAATTTAAATAGATTAAATATGGTGGTAAAGATATGCACATTTATGTGCACATCATAATAAATTCAAATTGAGTGTGTTTTCTCACGCTGGTTTTCCAGACTGACTCGGGTGTTATTTTATTATAATGCTCGGGTCAGACCGAGTATTACAGATTCATGTTAGGTTGTTATGGTGCTCAGGAGACGAGCTGGGGGAGTCTCAGGCGTATTCCACGTACTTGATTATATTTCGCTGTGTGTATGTTGTATATTCAGCACTTGTGAGGATAAGTTATTATAACTATCCATATTGATTTATTGATTGGTGTACTCTGATGATTGTATGTATATTAACAGTTATAGTTCTCTTGTATAAAGATCCGTTATTATATATTATATTTTGTTCCGCTGCGATTGTGAGATTTTATGTGTTATTGTTTCTATTTTCTTCTATCTCTTCCTTCTTCACCCCTAATCAGTGTTTTAAATCTCGGATTTTGGCCAATATCTCGGGAAAATATCTCGGCTATCTCGGGCGATATTTAAAACACTTATAACTAAATAGGCTGCCAAATCTCGGATTTTGGCTGATATCTCGGATTTTTCATCTCGGCCATCTCGGGGAGATTTAAAAGCCTGCCCCTAATGATCTGGTACTTCCGGCACTTGAATATCCGTCATGCTATACAGTGAACGTATTGATGTCAATTTTCGAAGGTTAAGCGAGAACCTTGGCTTTGGTGGGGATTACTCATTAGAGATAGGGTATGTAATACCCTAGAATGAGTTTGAGTGTATTAATAGATATGAGTGCGTATCTGTTAGTGAATATAAAATGTTTTATATTGTGTTGATTTATCTTTTGAGTGGTTTATGAATTCTGGTCGAATAGTGGGACGCCATAAAATCAATAGGAATTTTTAAACACTTGAACCAGGTAAACCGACATAGGATTATTTTGAAGCGGGTAAATGAAATAATTTTACCCAAATTATATTTTGGTATAAAAGAAATAATTTCCTGAATTATTATAGTATATTGATGTGTTTGGATGTTATTATTATAATCAAAAGAAGATTATAAATTGAAATGGTTTATATAACCAAATAGAAATTTTATAAATATGATTTATACAAACGAGTTAAACTAAAAATGGATTCAAACCAGGATTTGGGAATTTAAATCCCGGAGATTTTTAGAAATGTTTTCAAGGTGTTTTGAAATAAATGATGGTGATATTATTCTTGGAATAAAATTGCTTTAAATTGGATTTTAAAATGGATTTTGGAAGTGATAAAACACTGAACTCACTTCAGTCGCTAGAAGATAATTTTGATGATGATCGTGACATCATCGGTGTTCATTTTCGAGTTTCTAAGTGACGAATTGCTACCGTAATAATTCGATATGGATATTTTTAGTTGGAGACAAGTGTGTTTGAAAATTTCAAAGGGAATTTGTTTTGGATAAAACCAAGTTGATTTTGAAATTTCCAAAGGAATGGTTTGTGAAACCAAAAAAAACTATATATATATATTATGATTTCAAAATGATTTGAAATAAATCCGAGTAGTTGAATTCTGAGATATTCATTTGAAGGTTTTGTGAAACCAGAAAGAAAATAAGTTTTTGAACTTATAAGTTGGAAACGATGTGAATAGAAAGGAAAATTGTGAATTTCAAACTGAAATTTTAAGTTTACCTATGCAAGTCAGATAATTTGAATTAGAAAAAGTGGATTGAATGAATCGATATTCAATTTAAGATAAGTTAAATGAAATTGAAATAGAATTGAAATGGGAAGTGAGATAATATCAAATTGTATTACATATAAATTTGAGTTATAAAATGATTATATAACTATAAGTTATAAGTTTGAATGGAATCGACTCAAGTATAGAATTTATATAATTGTGAAAAAAAAGTTGTGTAACTTATAAATTGGAAAAGTGGGATAGGTGAGACCAAAATAAAAATGGTTTGATATTTTGGTGAAAAAATGGAAATCCAATTTCGAAGTAAAAATCAAGTGAACTCAAGTCAAACCAATTGAAGGGATTTTTGAAACAAAAATCAGATATTGAATTATAAAATGGAAGTGAACTAATTAGATAAATTAATTAGTTAATTGAATATAGAAAAGGAAATTAACTTGGTTAAGTAAAATGAATTGTGGATTGAATATGGAACTTGAGTTATAAATGAAATTCGACTTAAAAATAAGCGAGTTAAATATATTTTGAAATGTTGTCGAATAAAATAGAAATGGATTAGAATGGTGATGACTTAAGTCATAAATAAATTTAATTTAAGTGTAAATAAATTGAATATGGCTTTGGGATATTATTTAAATGAATTCGAGTATGAAATTAAGTTTTGAAGTGGAAATGAATATATGTGTGGTATAAAAGGTTATAATAAACCTTAATATTAATTTTATGAAATGATTCTCAAATAATATAGTGTAAATTGAGATATACCAAGTAAATGGAAATGCGAATCAATCGAAGGTAAATAAATTGAATAACAATCAATTTAAAATGAAATAGAATTTGATTGCAATGGAAATGAACTTAAGTTATATGGTTGAAATGATTGAAAGTAAATAAATTAACTGAAGTTAATATTTTTGGATGGAAGCTTGGCTCAAATAAATTTATGAAATGGTTCATAAATAAATTGGCATGGATTGGATTGTTGTTGAATATAAAATTAAGCGAACAAGATTTTTGTGAATAAATTGAATGTGAATCAATAGAAATTGATAAATCAATTTAGAATCAATCTAAAATGGTTTATAGGCTTAAGTGATTATTTTATTAAATGAATATCACCAAATTTGTATGGAAAAATGTGTCGTTTAAACTAAATGGGAGGAAACAAAATTTTGCGATTCAATGGGAAGTGAATAAATTGATTTGGAATCAATTTGAAATGGATATGAATGTAATGTGTGAAAATATGTATCGAATGCAAATAAATTGCTTGTGCATTATTAGAAATCGAATAAATGGTATATAAATTGATTGAAATGAATAATCGAATGATGGAACTTTATAATTGCTTATATATACATGTATAGCATGTTTGGTTTATGCAAAATGGCATGTTTAACTAGTCAAATGAATGAAATGTTAATTAAATTCCATATTTTAGTACTTATGGGTTTTATTTGAGTAAGTACGGGTACAAGGAGACTATTGGGCTAGATTTGGGTTGCATAATTGCATATAAACTGAGTGAGCTCGCTTAATAATGCTAATATAAGGTACGCTTACACATTAAAAGCAAAAATGAAATAAATTTATATATATTGTGTTTCTGATCGTGTGGGTCGATGATATCATTTTTATTATATTAGTCATATTGTAAAAGGCTCTCCGTACAAGGGAGACTTTGCCAAAAAAAATCGAAAATTTAGGATGTTAGAAAAATTTTGAAAATTTTTGGAAAATTTTTGTTAACCAAAATTTGATTTCGAATTGTAATTGAAATAAGGGATTTTGGTTTAGAAATGGAAACTAATTGTTTTGGTTGTAACGAAAAGATTAGAAAAGAGAGATATCGAGTTTTCACTAAGTGGGTTTTTGAATAGAATTGGGTTTGGAGCATTTTTCCTACCTTAGCAATTTCGAGGACGAAATTCTTTTAAGGGGGAGGAATGTAACGACCTGGATTTTTCGTCGTTTGATTTTGAATATTTAAATGGATTTAAATATTGAATTTAGAATATAAATTGATTTTTGAATATGAAGATTTTAGTTGAAATTATAAAATGAATTTAAATTTCAAATATAACGATTTATCGTAATATGGAAATGGTGAATAATTGGAATTTAAGCTGAATATGAATCGAAAAGATTTCTAATGTCGATATAAATTCTATTTGAATTAGAATTGAGTTAGTAAGTTTTAAAAAAACACTGAAATTTCAAGTGATTTCGTTAATTTTTTAAATCATCGATTTAATCGACGCGTTAAAATAGCGATTTGGGGCACGGTCTCGGAATTCGATGAAACTAGTTCCATTAGATCTGTAATAGTGTATTATTATCGGATTTTAAATTTCATAGCATTTGGATTCACCGTTTGGTCGTGCAATCTAGAAACGCCGAGAAATAATTTAATTGAATTTAATTTGAATAGTCGATTTAAAAAGCTATTTTCTCCATACGATCGAATTAGGTTTCGAAACTTTTTCCGTTAGGTTCGGAATAAGGGTATAACATTAGGAATGCCAGGTGGCACGCCTTAATCGGGGTTCGAAATTTCGAGCTATGCAAACGAGATATTTCGAATATAATATATATAAATCTAATTAAAGGTCAAATATCAGCCACCCTATAAAGCATATAACCAGCCGACCTATCCCTGAACATAGCCGCTATTCTTCAGCTTTAAAATCATGAATGCTATTCTCCTTCTTCTGTAAGTACACGAAATCGAAAATCAATTTAAAAAATTTATATCGCGATAAGGTCACGATGTTCTGGTCGAACTCGAGCACGACGAACGAAGGGGACGATGGAGACGCGTGTGGGTTCTCGATTAGATGCCTGCTCGAGCCGATGGAGGGAACGACGAGGTCGAGACTGCCGAGATGGAGGCATGATGAAATTCTGGTGGAGCGGCGGCGTTTGTAGGCGGAACGAGTTGGCTATGTCGTTCACGTCTGCGTGGGTTTTCCTCGAGCTCCACGGAGGCGCACGAACTGGAAATGGCGATGGTAGCAGTGGAGGTGGCGTCGACGAGGAGAGGTAGGCAGTCTCAAGTGAAGGCAGCCTAGGTGTCTGAGTGCATATCGAGATTAGGGTAATGGCGTGATTAAGGTAAGCATAACAATTAGTCGATTAATTAAATGATTAACTTATTTAAATTTATTTCGAGTGTTTAATAATTGATAACTCCTTGGTACGAGGTCGAAAAATTACGAAACAAGTTGCATTGCACTCGTGGCATCGAATACCATGCATAGGAATTGGTTTGGGATTTTTCGGAGTCAGCTGGGATTTTAGACAATTTAAAATCTAGGTGTTTGGCAATTTAAAAATCAAGGTGAGTAAACCTCACTCAATTTGGTTGACTAGTTTAATTTATAATAATTAAAATTAATTATTGGTCGATTGGTTGAATTGATAAATTTTTATCACTTGAATGTTTTATTATATATATTGGCATATATATTAGTAGTTGGATATATTTCCCGCTTATTAGAGCGGATGAGACACTATGCGTCCCACATAATAGCGGATGACCCTATATTACCGCGATATCCCGTCTCGAAGCGGGATTGGTATTTTATGTTATATAACATCTGTGGATGCAGGGAAACAGGTTGGCGGGATCCAACTGGATTCCTCAAAAATGTTGATTTTAATTTCTTATATAGTGATATATGATGTGTGCAAATAATCTGATATAGATTATGTTGTGATTGAATTATTGGATGCTATAATAGCACTGGCCTTAATTTTGGTATTATAAATACCGTAGATAATATTTTTAAATTTTAAAAAGAAATTCAAAGGAGATTTTGGATATAAAAATATTTATATCAAAATTTGGATTATTTTAAAGGAAATTGATTTGGATAAAACAATGATTTGATTTTGGATTTATACTTAACCATTCGTAAAATGTTTTAAAGAAATATTTTAAAATAATTTAAATAAAATGATTTTAAAATGATATTTTTGGAATATGGATAAGGAGTTGAAATCGATATTTAAAATAGATTGAAAAATAAATGGGATTTATAAAGCAATAGATTTAAAAATGAAGTTTATAAATGAGAATGTATTATAAACAAGCGAAATCCGAATGAGTTTATAAATTTATAAATGATGTTTATAAATAAAGTGAAATGATTTTTATTTGATAAATTAGAAGTATAAATTCACAGGGTGAATTTATATCGAGATATGGAAATGGGTTTTTGAAAAAATAGTGGATTATATTTTTGGAATGTGAGAATGATTATGGAATTGAACCGTAGTCGATGTGATATGAATCGAGAGGAATTTATAAATTGAAATTGGCAATACTGAATTTTAAAATAGATTTTTGTCAAGAAATTAAAATTGTTTTAAAATAGGATTTTTATTCAGTAAACTATGTAGTTTAAAAACTATTATTTAAATTAAAATATTTCAGAAAAGTTAGTTATTCAAATATTTAATATTTGTTTAAAATGAATTCACCTTTTTAAAATAAGCTTTGTAAATCGATTTTAAAATGAATTGGAAATGAGTTATCATTTTTTATTTAAAGTGTTTTGATATTTTAAATAATTACTTAAACGTGTTTAAAAATAATTTTTTTTCTTAGAAATACTTATCATATATATATATAGTTTTGAATAATTGAAATTTATTTATAAACCCTCTCGAGATTAGTAAAGGGGGTTTGTTTATCGGATATGATTTTGATAAGAGAAATCTTATAGTGGAAGTCTAGGAGCTTAAGGAAATTCAAAGAGTTTAAATACAGATCTTCGAAAATGAATTAGAATTCATAAAAGGAGTTAGAAATGAGTAGTTGGAATTATAGACAAGTATAATCGATTTTGGAAATTTTAAAGGAAATTAATTAATGAATTACGAAATCGGATAGAACCCGTTATAAATGAGTTAAGGAAATTACAATAAAATTGTAGGGATTTTGAGAAGTATGAAATAAATGGAATATTTCCTTAGTATTGGAAATAAATGATTTTTGGGAAAATATACTTATAAATACTTCCTAAATATTGGACTGGAAGGGTTTGAAATATTTTAACTACGAGATTATTAATATAGAAATATTTTCAAAGTGTTGAATTATAAATGGAATTGGAAGAAAATATTTCTAAGTATTAAGATGGCTTGAAATTATCCTGTTATGGATATAAGCATTTGAATTTGTTCTTTGAATATTGAAATATTAGACGAGATTTGGATATATATATATATATATATCTTTGTAAAGATATTTTGAAATAAATATTTGGAAAATTTATAAAATAAGGCCTATTGACTTCTTATGGAAGTTATTTGATAGTTAAATAACCGACTATCAAATTTGGCCAAATTCGTTGATCGTTTCAAAGAGACCGGGTTTAGATCTAATTATCTGAAAACCACTTCGATCTGATTTGTGCGTTACAAAATGTGATATTGTGAAAATAATGAAGATGGTGACTTTGGAGATTCGGTTTGTTCAGACCCAGAACAACTTGTATGGATAATGCTATCATTTGCATCGTGGTCTGGAAGGCAGTGTTAGCATTCCAAGTATGAATCTTATTCTAAAGGTAAACGTAGCCTCAAGCCTCATCAACCGAGAATGACTAAAACATGGGAGATGCAGCAGGGCTAAGTAGGTCGCACCCAAGTAGGTTATGCTATCACTTTTCTAGATATCCTCGGATATGTTATAATTATGGATATGGTTGTGCATGAAAAAGAGAGCGCTCGTGTGACGCCCCACCTCTATACCCACGCTAGCCAAGAACACTACGGTGTAGTGCTGTCAACTAGCACGGAGAATAAGGCTGTTGAGGAGCGACCATCTATGTAATTGCTTTGTGCGAGCACCGATATGTCAGATAATAAAACATTGCATTTCATTTTTAGAGGAAATCCGACATACCGATACAAACTCAAAGCTACTACACAGTGGCTATAATAGTTTAGGACAATAGATATAAAAAGTCACAGATAACATAAATGCGGAATACAGATGGAACAAAAAGTCTCACATATATAATAACTGATATCAGTTACAATACATTTGACACAATACAAATGATACAACTACAACTGTCGACTCAAGAAGTTATATATACAAGTACATTATCAACTAATATACATGAATACATTATCAGCTTAAAACAGACACACTGACTACTACAACATGACGAAGACCACTTCAAATGATATAAAAAGTCTTCATAGCTCTAGCAGCAATCCAAAGCTAAAAATCTACAACCTGTAAATACTCGAGTCTGACCCGAGTATTACATTCAAAAGAAAATAATACCCGGGTCAGTCTAATTCAAACTCAGTTATTAATACACAGAAGCAATAATAATCCAATAGACGACAGTCACAGAAATCTCGTAAACCCAACTTCTCGATAAGAGAACCGGATAACGGCAGATATAACACTAAACAGTGTTAATCCACAAAACAGTAAATCCAAAGCAGTTTAAGCAATTGAAATGTCAATTTAAAAACATCAATGCTAATTGGCTGCAGTACACGCTAACGTGTACTGCCTTGCCAATATAGCCTACGAATTACGCAACAGGTCGATGAATCAAGAAGAAGAGAAATATCGATTAAAATCTGTCAATTCGGTGTGGCTGCAGTGCACGCACGCGTGCACTGCCTCGCCACCACCGAATATAAAGTCACCACCACAATGAATCTGCAGTGGCAAACAGGTATAAGGACAAAGGCAGGCTGCAACTAAACTGCAGAAAAGTCATCAACAGTTCAAGCATATACAGCAATAGAGACGAATTCGAGAACATCATGAAGCAGAACCAAGTGCAGTTCAACTGAGATGGACAACTCGAGAATAAACATGTACAAATGAACGAGTGATCAATATGGCAACACGGATGTGCAAATGAAGAAGTCTCGAACACAAGACAATATGGAACGAGTGCTGCACTGATAAATGAAGTGCAGCCACAAACGCATAGGTTCAAAGACACAAATGATCACCAGGTCAAACCCCGAAATCGGGTTCAACGCAGGTGATAACAAACAAGGCATTTCAAATAAATAGTCAAGACATAAAATCAAGTCTCGATCCCAGTTCCACTCAATCGACAGAAAATAGAGACTGCAGCAGCTCTGGTCCCAATAAAATTCAATATCCAGTCTAGTTCAAACAT
Source organism: Allium fistulosum (assembly GCA_030737815.1). Classification (NCBI taxonomy): domain Eukaryota; kingdom Viridiplantae; phylum Streptophyta; class Magnoliopsida; order Asparagales; family Amaryllidaceae; genus Allium; species Allium fistulosum. Next base: position 532,376,079 of record CM060901.1, on the reverse strand, counting down.
GGATAGAAATACAACATATCAATGTGCAGACTTCGAGGTGGCATCGCGTGAATGCCAGGCAAGAATGCAACGAAATAACAGTCACAAGAAGATCAATCAGCAAGCAACCAGGCCGCACATTCTAATGCCATCCAAAGTGAAAGGTCACTAAGATAAGCAGAGGACAGGAGAAACAATACATGGATGTGACAGTGAGCTAGGCAGTGCGAACTTCAATTACGAGAACAAAGGTAGTAATATAACACACTTGAACTACAAAAGCATAGTGTCAACATGCATTCAGGTACATGAAGACAGCAATACAAATGCACATGTGAACTAAATGATGAACAAGACATAGAGCTTTCGACTTGAAGTCAACTTACATGCAACAGAGAAATGAATAATGCGAGCAAGACCAAAATGCATCTGCTCAAGACAGGTTCAACTCTGGTGCAACTAACTATACACACACTAAATCAGATGCAACAATGAAATCTATGACTGCAACCTGACCAAAGAGAACATAAAGCAAAACTATGCCAACATGATCAAGTCTGGTCAGACCATCAAGAGGCAAAAGCATCAAGCAAACAAGGACCACATGAATGAAACTGCAAAATAATAATCCAGTCCACTTACACAATGCAAGTGCAGACTCGAAACTGCAAATATACATGATGCCACCAGATAAGGCCATAAAAGTATAAATACCTCAAATACATGATGAATTAAGCTACAGATCAATGAAGACTACAAAGCAATGCAAAAATACATGAACACAATATCTCCAGTAAACAGTATATTGAACAAGAGTGAATGATGTTGACTCAACGGTAACCAAGTACACAATGCAGACAATCGATAACCATGGTGGTAAGGCAAATATCGAACATCAACTTCAGTTCAAAGTGGCCGGAGTTTATGTACAAATGTCAGCTTGTATATATAAATATACAGTGGAAAACAATGCAAGATACTGAACTAGACAGAGAGACAATCAAATAGATGAATGCAATTTTGAACAAGAATGAAGCAGTTTACAAGCCATCAGGTATCAAAGCAGCAGTTTTGAAATCAATGCATCTGGGTTTAACTCGAATAACAGAGAAGATTGAAGCCGAAGTCGAGAAAATCACAGACACTAAAAGGTCAACGAAGTTTCAAGTTTGAAGCCGTAGCAGTTTCAAAGTATTCGAAAAACATTTTCATCGAACAAAAATCAAATATACGATAGTGTCAAAATTGAAGAAGTCAGAGACGTCATGGACAACATATCAAGGTCAAGCCGTGATCATCAAGTAAAACAAATATACGCAATATATAGGTATATTGAACAAGTCAAGATTATCGCAAGCATCCAAGCATAATCGATCGGCAGAGATAAGTCAAGAACCTCGAATTAAGTTCAACAATAGAGCGAATAGATGTGAGTGAAAAAGATCACTCATCAGTAAAACCCAATTCGAATTCGCAAAGCAAAAGGAGACCGAAGACAAAGATTACCACAAAATCACGTATATAAAGTTGAATTAGATGTGAGCAAAGTACTCACCTTTTCCATGGAAGTGAAGACGTTGCTGATGCGGTGAGGTCGACGAACGAAGTTAAACCAAAGTCCAATCGAGCACGAGCACGTCGAAGCGGCCTCGAGCAAGATGAGGTCGGCGCCTTCGAGTTCCAGAAGCGAGCGATCTAAGAAGCTCTAATTTTTGAACGAGGCAGCCATTATTCGTTCGATTGCTTGATTTAGGGTTGGGAACGAATGAAAAAATGAGGAAGGGGGATCGGGTTGTCACGGGATCAACAAAGGAAACGTGGGCCAATATGATTTTTAAAGCCCCACTAACAATTCCTCAACCATTTTTCAAAAGGATTTCAACTCGATAAAATTCCAATAAGAATTAATGAACGATTTAATCGCCTAGGGTCGATAATTAATTGCTACGAATTTGCGGGTTGTTACAGACTCCCCTCCTTAAAGAAATTGCGTCCACGCAATCATAGGGAATAAATGGATAAAAGGTAACAACCATAAGAGCATAACAATGTCGAATGCATAAGCAAAGCAAATGTCAGCAGGGAAAGTATTAGATATGAAATCAAAAGGTTCAATTCCTTCAAGTCAAAAGAATCAACATCGTGGGGATCAAGGAAATCAAAATCAGACGACTATCAAAAGCAAGAATCAATCGAGTTCCGGCATTTAAAAGAAAAGGGAAGACAGAGCAGAATTCACACACTGCACGAATTGAATGTGAGTAAATCAAATTACTCACCTGAATCGTCAGAGAAAAAGACGAAGCTCGAATCTCAAAATCGCAAATATTCAATCATCTAAAACGATAATCGAATTTTCACAAATATCTGATTATCAAAAACGATGAGCAGAAATAACAAATATTCGATTATCAAATCGAAAAATATTTAATTATCTCAAACGATAATCAAATTTCACAAATATCTGATTATCAAAAACGATAATTAGAAATCACAAAGATTCGATTATCAAATCGAAAAATATTTAATTATCTCTAACGATAATCAAATTTCACAAATATCTGATTATCAAAAACGATAATCAGAAACACAAATATTCGATTAATCAAATCGAAAAATATTTAATTATCTCAAACGATAATCAAATTTCACAAATATCTGATTATCAAAAACGATAATCAGAAACACAAATATTCAATTAACGAGTCCGGAATTAACCGAAGTAGTAAAAGTATGGTTCCATACTCCTTACTTTTGCTAAATCGTTTAAATCTCTTTATCGTTTCCTTGAAAGTGCAGAATTGTGTGTTTTAAAAATAACATTTCACATTCTCAAACGGACAAGTCCGGAATTAAGCGAATCAGTAAATGAAAGGGGTCATAGTCCTCGATTTTTCTGAAATGTGTAAATCGCTTCCTCGTTCTTTTGAAAATGTAAGCTGTAAAAATTTTGAAAACAATTTTAATTTATATTTTTGAAACAACTTTTTATAAAATAAAGAATTTTGAAAACACGTGATTAAATTAGCAATATCAGTATTGTGGGAGAACCGCTTGTAAATCCATTTCAAAATTGACGAGTACTGAAGTTAACACGTCAAAATCTCATCAAAATAACTAGCATCAAAATATAATGCCAAATGAATTTTCATTCATCAAAAATGTCACAAGAATCTTCTCAAAGATAGAAAGGGATATCATACCCTAAACTTGTATTCATAACAAGTTAATAACACATGAATTCACCAATACACAAAAATTGACAAAACTTGTCAATAGAAATCACGAAAATTGGTGAAGCACAAATTCTAGAAATCATCACAAGAAATCCAGAAATCACAAATAGAGGGGAAAGGCCTATCAGAAAAACGGGAGTATAAAAACTCCAAAACACCAGTTTCACAAGACGAGACGTTATCTCATGGTGGCTAACCATTAAAGTTTCACACAGGAATGGTCCGAAGACCGTGGGTCGCTATCCCACGCGTGTGAGTCGGAATCACACAGATTGAGGTCTAGGCTAACCTCGCAGAGAAAGAGACATCGCACATTTGCTAGTCTAAACCATAAAAAGGAAAAGGGAAATGCCTATCACAAAATGGGAGCATGAAAACTCCAAAACACCGGTATCACAAGATGAGACGCTATCTCATGGAAGCCATCCATTAAAGTTTCACACAGGAATGGTCCGAAGATCGTGGGTCGCTATCCCACGCGTGTGAGTCGGAATCACACAGATTGAGGTCTAGGCTAACCTCGCAGAGAAAAAAGACATGGGTGAGTGGAATCACACAAATTAAGGTTCAGACTAACCAAAAAGCAAAAAGGTATATGTGTGAATGGAATCACACAAGTGGTGTCTAGTCTAACCTTGCAAACAAAAAGATATGTGTGAGTCGGAATCACACTAATTAAGGTCCAGACTAACCAAAAAGCAAAAAGGTATGTGTGAATGGAATCACACAAGTGGTGTCTAGTCTAACCTCGCAAACAAAAAGATATGTGTGAGTGAATCACACAAGTGGTGTCTAGTCTAACCTTGCAAACAAAAAGATATGTGTGAGTCGGAATCACACTAATTAAGGTCCAGACTAACCAAAAAGCAAAAAGGTATGTGTGAATGGAATCACACAAGTGGTGTCTAGTCTAACCTCGCAAACAAAAAGATATGTGTGAGTCGGAATCACACTACTGCGGTCTAGTCTAACCTTAAAATGATCGGTATGATCAACGAGAAGTGTCAATTACACTAGAAAATTGTCACAAAAGGTTCAATCGAACAAGTCCAGGAGTTAACCGACGAAGTAAACGCAAGCGTTTCATACCACTTGTTTTACTAAGCCGTTTAATTCAATTCTCATACGAGTGAAATAAAGGCTTGTATATACTAATAGATTGGAAAACGGTTTAAGAAAAAGAGCTTTGTAGTAAAATAGTTTTGAAATCGTTTGGAAAAAGGATTTTAATATTTACTACTAGTATAGAAAACCTTTATATTTTTAAAGTGACAAATCACAAAAATGATTGCAGAAACAATCAATCACAAGAATTCACATACGAAGATGTCAATGGAATCCAAAGAAATCGATACTGAATCCATCAGAAAGTATGTTCACAAAAATCCCGAAGGGAATGTCATCAAAGTTGCTAATAAATGATAGCAACAAATCGGGGAAATGATCAAGAATCGATTAAATTGGGAAACCAAGTCAGTTCACTAAAATTTCACATTCGAAGACGTGAATAAAATCCAAAGAATTCGATTCCAAATTCATCAAAGTAGGAATACCCAAAAATTCCAGAAATAGAAGTTATCAAAATCGACAAAGGTGATAACAACTAATTAGAAAAGAAGAATCGATCATCAACTGGAAAAACAAAGCAAATCGAGCGGAAATGCATAAATGACTTCAACAAAAGTAAGAATCAAGTTAATGTCGAAGCCAACAATTAATAGCCGCAGTCGAGTACAAAATGAATCAATCATCATTATCAAAGAAACCAACGGCAAACAAAATCAGAGTCTTGAAAATCAAGAAATTAGCAATTTCTCAAAAACAAAGTGACCGAAGTCGAATGGAATTCAAGATGAGGAAAACACAAAATATCAAGTTCAAAATTGCTGAGATTCAAACTAGATGTGAATGAAAACCAAAATTACTCAATTTGCAACTAGTTCAGCTATTTTTCATCACAGTGTAACAGGTACACAATGACACTCATAGCATAGAACAAAAGTGGAACAAAGTCCAAAAGTCAAAATGGCTTTAATTTTCCAAATTAAAACAAAATCAACATCGGCTAAATCAATTCAAAGCCGAAAACACAAGAATAAGTGTTAGGAATTCATACCTAACAGTCAAAAATAATCATATGTAAAGATGAGAGATAAACATCGACAAATGGTTGTAACACAAGCTCCATCTAAGTTATGTTTTATAATTGTCCTAAACTCCAGGCTCTGATACCAAGCTGTGACGCCCCACCTCTATACCCACGCTAGCCAAGAACACTACGGTGTAGTGCTGTCAACTAGCACGGAGAATAAGGCTGTTGAGGAGCCACCATCTATGTAATTGCTTTGTGCGAGCACCGATATGTCAGATAATAAAACATTGCATTTCATTTTTAGAGGAAATCCGACATACCGATACAAACTCAAAGCTACTACACAGTGGCTATAATAGTTTAGGACAATAGATATAAAAAGTCACAGATAACATAAATGCGGAATACAGATGGAACAAAAAGTCTCACATATATAATAACTGATATCAGTTACAATACATTTGACACAATACAAATGATACAACTACAACTGTCGACTCAAGAAGTTATATATACAAGTACATTATCGACTAATATACATGAATACATTATCATCTTAAAACAGACACACTGACTACTACAACATGACGAAGACCACTTCAAATGATATAAAAAGTCTTCATAGCTCTAGCAGCAATCCAAAGCTAAAAATCTACAACCTATAAATACTCGAGTCTGACCCGAGTATTACATTCAAAAGAAAATAATACCCGGGTCAGTCTAATTCAAACTCAGTTATTAATACACAGAAGCAATAATAATCCAATAGACGACAGTCACAGAAATCTCGTAAACCCAACTTCTCGATAAGAGAACCGGATAACGGCAGATATAACACTAAACAGTGTTAATCCACAAAACAGTAAATCCAAAGCAGTTTAAGCAATTGAAATGTCAATTTAAAAACATCAATGCTAATTGGCTGCAGTACACGCTAACGTGTACTGCCTTGCCAATATAGCCTACGAATTACGCAACAGGTCGATGAATCAAGAAGAAGAGAAATATCGATTAAAATCTGTCAATTCGGTGTGGCTGCAGTGCATGCACGCGTGAACTGCCTCGCCACCACCGAATATAAAGTCACCACCACAATGAATCTGCAGTGGCAAACAGGTATAAGGACAAAGGCAGGCTGCAACTAAACTGCAGAAAAGTCATCAACAGTTCAAGCATATACAACAATAGAGACGAATTCGAGAACATCATGAAGCAGAACCAAGTGCAGTTCAATTGAGATGGACAACTCGAGAATAAACATGTACAAATGAACGAGTGATCAATATGGCAACACGGATGTGCAAATGAAGAAGTCTCGAACACAAGACAATATGGAACGAGTGCTGCACTGATAAATGAAGTGCAGCCACAAACGCATAGGTTCAAAGACACAAATGATCACCAGGTCAAACCCCGAAATCGGGTTCAACGCAGGTGATAACAAACAAGGCATTTCAAATAAATAGTCAAGACATAAAATCAAGTCTCGACCCCAGTTCCACTCAATCGATAGAAAACAGAGACTGCAGCAGCTCTGGTCCCAATAAAATTCAATATCCAGTCTAGTTCAAACATGGATAGAAATACAACATATCAATGTGCAGACTTCGAGGTGGCATCGCGTGAATGCCAGGCAAGAATGCAACGAAATAACAGTCACAAGAAGATCAATCAGCAAGCAACCAGGCCGCACATTCTAATGCCAGCCAAAGTGAAAGGTCACTAAGATAAGCAGAGGACAGGAGAAACAATACATGGATGTGACAGTGAGCTAGGCAGTGCGAACTTCAATTACGAGAACAAAGGTAGTAATATAACACACTTGAACTACAAAAGCATAGTGTTAACATGCATTCAGGTACATGAAGACAGCAATACAAATGCACACGTGAACTAAATGATGAACAAGACATAGAGCTTTCGACTTGAAGTCAACTTACATGCAACAGAGAAATGAATAATGCGAGCAAGACCAAAATGCATCTGCTCAAGACAGGTTCAACTCTGGTGCAACTAACTATACACACACTAAATCAGATGCAACAATGAAATCTATGACTGCAACCTGACCAAAGAGAACATAAAGAAAAACTATGCCAACATGATCAAGTCTGGTCAGACCATCAAGAGGCAAAAGCATCAAGCAAACAAGGACCACATGAATGAAACTGCAAAATAATAATCCAGCCCACTTACACAATGCAAGTGCAGACTCGAAACTGCAAATATACATGATGCCACCAGATAAGGCCATAAAAGTATAAATACCTCAAATACATGATGAATTAAGCTACAGATCAATGAAGACTACAAAGCAATGCAAAAATACATGAACACAATATCTCCAGTAAACAGTATATTGAACAAGAGTGAATGATGTTGACTCAACGGTAACCAAGTACACAATGCAGACAATCGATAACCATGGTGGTAAGGCAAATATCGAACAGCAACTTCAGTTCAAAGTGGCCGGAGTTTATGTACAAATGTCAGCTTGTATATATAAATATACAGTGGAAAACAATGCAAGATACTGAACTAGACAGAGAGACAATCAAATAGATGAATGCAATTTTGAACAAGAATGAAGCAGTTTACAAGCCATCAGGTATCAAAGCAGTAGTTTTGAAATCAATGCATCTGGGTTTAACTCGAATAACAGAGAAGATTGAAGCCGAAGTCGAGAAAATCACAGACACTAAAAGGTCAACGAAGTTTCAAGTTTGAAGCCGTAGCAGTTTCAAAGTATTCGAAAAACATTTTCATCGAACAAAAATCAAATATACGATAGTGTCAAAATTGAAGAAGTCAGAGACGTCATGGACAACATATCAAGGTCAAGCCATGATCATCAAGTAAAACAAATATACGCAATATATAGGTATATTGAACAAGTCAAGATTATCGCAAGCATCCAAGCATAATCGATCGGCAGAGATAAGTCAAGAACCTCGAATTAAGTTCAACAATAGAGCGAATAGATGTGAGTGAAAAAGATCACTCATCAGTAAAACCCAATTCGAATTCGCAAAGCAAAAGGAGACCGAAGACAAAGATTACCACAAAATCACGTATATAAAGTTGAATTAGATGTGAGCAAAGTACTCACCTTTTCCATGGAAGTGAAGACGTTGCTGATGCGGTGAGGTCGACGAACGAAGTTAAACCAAAGTCCAATCGAGCACGAGCACGTCGAAGCAGCCTCGAGCAAGATGAGGTCGGCGCCTTCGAGTTCCAGAAGCGAGCGATCTAAGAAGCTCTAATTTTTGAACGAGGCAGCCATTATTCGTTCGATTGCTTGATTTAGGGTTGGGAACGAATGAAAAAATGAGGAAGGGGGATCGGGTTGTCACGGGATCAACAAAGGAAACGTGGGCCAATATGATTTTTAAAGCCCCACTAACAATTTCTCAACCATTTTTCAAAAGGATTTCAACTCGATAAAATTCCAATAAGAATTAACGAACGATTTAATCGCTTAGGGTCGATAATTAATTGCTACGAATTTGCGGGTTGTTACAGCTCGATTAGGGTAGGAACACCCTGGGTGATAACACATTCGGTACTGTCCAGGTTAGGGGTAGGCCGGTCCTGTGTTGGCAAGGATCGTTCGGTACGATCTCGGTACATTTTTATAGAGGTGTACTGTGAAGGGCGGTACCCCAGTAGCCCATTCATTATATGGAATCCAATATCCACTACATGCCTGTACGGTTTTGATTGTGCCCAACTATGCTGAAACGTGAGATGCAAGCATTTCAGCTATTTTCTAGTTTATTTTCTATAGATACTATTATAATATCAGATGATTTTGATATAAAATGTTTTGGTTATCGTAAGGTAAAAACCCATCGTATTTATGTGTAGCGTGGTCTTACGAGATACCTTTGTTTTCAGAGGATTTTGATAACAGTAATTAAAATGACCCTCAATATTTTACCTTAATTTTCCAAGGATTTTTTTAAAAATATATATACACACACATTTAAACTTAATTTAAATTCTCAGAGTCATTTTTCTTTTCAATCAATTATCCAAGATCCAAATTTCTACTAATATAAATATATCAGTGTATTCATAAAGATATGCACATACATATGAGGATGCATGTGTCCCTCTTGTTTAAATCAGAGTTATGGTAAACAAGAGCATATTCTGTTTGATTTGAATTTGAATCAATCTACACATAGTTAATTTCCATATTCTTTTTGATATTTGTAATATATGAGTAGATCCTACTCATATTTATTCTTAATTATTTTGATCATTCTAACTATGATTTACTAATAATTTATCTTGGCAAGACAATCTCAGAATACATGGCCTTTTCATAGTATAGTTCAAATGCTTGATATTTGATTAAGGCCAGAAAATGATATCTATATTTATCATTTTCAACTTATGGTTTTCTTTGAAACTCATCTGTTCTTTGACTCAATCAATAAGACACACTATGTATTAATATACATACATATATATATATATATACATACATACATATACATACATATATATATATATCACTAAGTCACTTCTACTCAGTTATCTTAACCAGAAGATCAATACAAGATTGATTTCCTGGACTTGAAAGTCCAGAATTTGGTGTCTTAGGCAAAGTGTTTTCTGTGTTTTATTTGTGCAAACCAGACCTCAATGTGTTAATCACTTGCATACCAGTTTCTAAGTTTTCTGTGACTAGGGTACTGGACTTGAAAGTGTTTAAAAAGTGGTGCAATCCATAGATTATGGTGAACCAGGGCTTGAATGCAGAGTGCTCCCTGGTTTGATAATACAAACCAATCAAAGTGCATATTTGTCTATGGTATTTGAAAGAGAGTTTTGGTGAAACACTTGCTAAAAGAACAAAGGGTTATGAAATGCATTTTACTATCAAAACACAGACCAACATGATCAACCAAGACTCCATTCTTTTGAAGCTAGTTAACCCTTGTGACTGTGTCAACCAGACACTCTAACCATGTCAATTGAAATGCCATTCATTTGCAAAGTACTTGAAACCTTTTTAAGATATATACACTTCTCAAAACAACTCACAAATGGACTTGAACTATTTTACTAAATACTTCAATGAAAAGAAACTGAATACTTAAAAGAATACTCCAAGTTAAAATCAGATTTTACCCAAAACTTAATGCTTTTGAATGACTCAAGATTGACTAATACATAATATAGGTTATGTAAGACAATTGCTCAAATATATATTTCTTTTTCAGATTTTCATAGATAATACTTCAAGCTTATTTTCTTGTTCACAACTCAGATAATCCTTCAGTTCTCAAACCTTAATACATAATAGAATTCAACAGAAACAAATAGTTTAATCAAACATAACAAGTTCATTACATAACAGGAAATTTAAAACACAAATTTTCATGAATACATGTAGATAAATCATCCTATGCTCTTATTAAAAACTAGCTAGCATGCTCATTCATTCTTTCTCATTAGCCATAACTTTCATTCCTACTTAGGTCCTGCATTCCCTGAAAGAGCATTAGTGGCTGCCTCATTTTAAAATGAGACACCCCCATATGCCATGAGCAAACAAGGGTCAGATCTATGATCTGGTGTGAGCAACAACAATATATCCATAACATTAAGCAAATAGGTGATACATGAGTACTGGCTTGTTGCTTATGCAATTTCTTTAATAAACTATTTTACCATATTCTAGATAATTTTGTGCATATATGATAACTTCAACAATCAACCATGTACACATACATAATTATGCAAACATGCACATTAATCAGTAGCATATAGATGCACTGGAACAACCATGGTTCCATTCCAACCAATATAGGAAATACTCAAGTTCCTATTTCATCATTTATGGGTTGTATTTATCAATTTAAATCCTAGCCTCATCTGCTATCAAGGAATCACAGGGACACATTACAATGAACTAATTCACATCATTGCACAAAGATCTCAGGGCTTGAACAAACCATGTGCCAACTTGCATACTTCAAATATGACAAGCATTCCAGCAGCCTTCTTGGCTCACCATCCCTAGTTTATTTACTAATTGTATTCATGTTTAATCCTATCATCAGATAGCTAGGTGAACAAGTCACTGTGTACATGAAACATCCCATACATCTTGCAAACATATTTTTCAAAAGCAAGCAGATAATCATTTTCAAGGACATTGCCATCAGATGTCTTGACTTTAAATCAAATATAAGAATATTTACAACTGAGAATAGAGACATGGCATGTTAGGTTATTATGATTTGCAAGTAACTATGGTTGAACCAGATTCAAGATCTAGCTTAATCATAATTTTTGACTTGTGGGTTTGCTATTTGATTAGGGGCTCAGCACATAAAGATCTCTATTGCACCCCTAATTCCTTTTTCTTAAGCCTCAACACTTATACAAAGTATAATGCAGCTCATATTATTTTCTCTATTGAAATTTTCATGCCATAGTTCTATATCAGTTGTAAGTACTCTTCCCATAATTTCAAGGTTTTGTGCCTTAGCTTTTCTAAGTATAATAAAACAGTGGGATGCACATCCATAATAAACATCATATTAGATCAAAACCACCCAAAGAACATCCATAAGATATCTAATAAGACTATGTTCAGCAAAACCAGAAATATGCAAATAACAACATAGAAGTTTGGCTACCTCATATCAGGACTTAATGCCATGGATTTAGTGAGATTACTCACCTAAGTACTTCCTTCTATTTGATCCAGAAAACCCTTGAATGCTTTTCCTTCCTTTTAAATATTTTCTTCCTTTCTTATTTTTAAGTATCTCGGGTAAATGATTTTATGGCCATAACTTCTTATTTATATGAATGTTTTTCACTAGGGTTTTATCAAGATAAAATTCCATTTTTGTCCTGGCTAACATCAGGCATTTTGCATTTTGTATTTTCACATTTCCCATCCTTAATACCCCGGGCTACATTAGTTGGTTATGGTCAGTGCTTTCCTCTTTTTGCTTTTTAGAAAATGGCTATTTTTGAATACCTCTCCACTTACTCAAGTCATGTTAAAAGTGTGACTTAGCTATATTTTATACATTTATTCATTTCTGGAAATCCTCTTTTCTATTTTTTTACCTACACATACATGCTTACTTGTGTTGTGTCTCATGTCATTTTGATGTTATTTTTCTTGCTTAGCTTTAACATATTTCTACTCAAAGAAAAGTATACATGTCTATAGATATATATTTATTTATTTAATTTTCCTTGCTTCACAGAAAAATATATATACATATTTCATATTTATAACTTGGTTAGGTCTGGGTTAAAAATCCAGTGCTTTAAGTAAGAATTTACTTTCTTACTCAAATAAAATATTTTTTGCTTTTCATTTCAAAATAATTCATATGACCCAGAAACAAAATATCTACACCTGGGTTAATAATTCACATTTCAAAATCATATTTGAAATGCTTTCTTTTCCTATTTTTTTTCTTTTCAGGAATTTTGGATCCTTCCTTGTGCCATTTCCAGTGTGCACGTGCACACATATCCTTGCACATTATTCAATCCTAGAAATTCCTCCATAATTAAATCTAAATATTTCAAAACTAATTTATTTCATTAAAATAATTTTTCACAAAATTTTGGGGTATTACAGTAATAAATTCAAATTGAGTGTGTTTTCTCACGCTGGTTTTCCAGACTGACTCGGGTGTTATTTTATTATAATGCTCGGGTCAGACCGAGTATTACAGATTCAGGTTAGGATGCTATAGAGCTCAGGAGACGAGCTGGGGGAGTCTTAGGCATATTCCACGTACTTGATTATATTCTACTATGTCTGTATGCTATATATTCAACACTTGTGAGGATAAGTTATTATAACTATCCATATTGATTTATTGATTGTTGTACTCTGATGATTGTATGTATATTAATAGTTACAGTTCTCTTGTATAAAGATATGTTATTATATATTATATTTTGTTTCGCTGCGATTGTGAGATTTTATGTGTTATTGTTTCTATTTTCTTCTATCCCTTCCTTCTTCACCCCTAATGATCTGGTATTTTCGGCACTTGAATATCCGTTATGCTATACAGTGAACGTATCGATGTCGATTTTCGAAGGTCGAAAATCTACGGTTTGTTACAGTGCTAATATTACATCCTCTCTCAGAATTTGTTTTCTTTCTCTTTTAAATGGTCAACCCCTTTAAAAGAAACTAATAACTACAAGAATACACTGAATTTCTTTATAAAAGTGTGTTCGGTTATCCCTAACGTATTCAACAGATCGAATAAGTTGCACTTAAGTAAAAAAGATCATAACCAGCATTTCAATAACCCAATTCATGGGTCTTTTTGTAGTCCTTGGTCTAGTGTTGTTTCAAATATAACAAGATCGTCACTGTATTTAATTGTATTGAACACATGACCTCACACTTTTCTTTACTTGCTTATTTCAAATGAAACAACCTCATGGAAAATTCATATCTTATGGAACACTACCGTTCACTATATAACTTTTGTATATTATTGAACGTGGATTATATCTTTTGTTGTTTTTGACTTCAAAACTAATAGAAGACAATTCGTAGCCTCATGCAAATCGATACTTATGTTACCAAGGATCGAAAGTTTTAATGGTTGTATTATTCGACTCTTGTATTGGCCTTATAGCAATAACATAAAAAAGGTTAATTTATTGGCAAGTATATTTTTACATTTCTATATCAATCTTTAATTAAGTTCGTTTAGTATATTCCAATCGTAAACAATATTATCAAATACATTAATGAAACAAATTTGTTAAAGTAGGCTACTACAATATCACATATGTCTTATACCTATTAGGTTGGTTAAATTTGATTTGTTCCACTTATCTAATAAGGCTTTTGGTAGATTTTGTATATCTTTAGACCCTAAAAGAGATAAATAAATTTTTCTATTTCTCTAATGGCTGTTAGGATCTATTTATCATGTTGCAATTTGCGAGTACTAACAAATCGCAACCCTCATAAGTGGAAGGTAACATGTTTCCATTTCGGTAATACATAATTCCTAATCGTTATCTTTTCCTTTGATCCCTTCATGACCTTAGGCTGTACTAACAAGTCATGTAGTACATCGTTCACTCCAATGCATTGTTGCATAATAACCTAAGTATTAATTATGGATTCCTTGGGGAGCACCAACAAGGGCATGTATCGTACTTAACAATCTTGGAACATGTAAGATACTACTATTCATATTATATAGTTTAGGGAGTACTAACAACTATAAATACAAGAGTAATCTACCTAAATGTAAATAATGGAGGACAAATCATATTTTAATATTCATAAATTTTTTAAGAGCGGTGTTAAATTTAAGAGTAATGTATCCATCAATATTTAAATGATGTTTTTTTTGTTATATTAAATACATATATTATATGACATATCATATATATATACATATACATATACATACATACATACATACATATATATATATATATATATCTCATACATACGTGTCTATTTTTAAATAGTTAATGGGTTTTAAGTTTATATACATATGTTATTTATAAAGATCTAATTTTATATAACATCTATGCGATGACCCACTATTTCTAACAATAATCTTAGGTACACTACAACAAAATTACCCTATGATAGCGCCAAAAAACGCTATTAAAGCCTATAGTAGTGGTATAATAAACGTTGTATAACGACATGTAATTAAAAACAAGGAACAATTTATAACGCAGAAAAAGCGCTATAAAAAGTTTTATTATCATAGCACAAATATCCGCTATTTTAAAATTTTTATAGCGGCAAATTATGTGTGATTGATTACTATAATAGCGCTATGTTCGTGCTATGAAATTTGCTATTAGCCACAAAATATTTTTTGTTTTTTCTAAGACAGCGCCAATAAACGCTATTAAATACTATAATATCGGTTAAATAAACGCTGTATAACGACATGTTATTAAAAACAGTGAACAATTTATAGCGAATAAAAAGCGCTATAAAAATGTCTAATATAATAGCGCAAGAAGTCCACCATTTTAAACATTTTATAGCGGTGTATTCTGTGTTATTGATTACTATAATAGTGCTACTTTTCCACTATGAAATTTATTATTAGCCACAAAATATTTTTTGTTTTTCTAAGATAACACTAATTATTCGCTATAAAAAATATTAATAGCGGATTATTAGCGCGTATATGGACACGTTATTGTAGATGTTGACTTGTCACAACACCAGTATGCCGCTATAAAGATTCAGCTACAATAGCGCTTATACTCTGTTATGATATGTTCTTTTATAGCGCTTGTTAAAATACCATAGCTGTTTTTCATTTGTGCATCTTTAATACTGACAGATTTAATAGCGGTCATTCGGCGCTATTAAATATTTATAGCGGTTTCAAGTGCTGTGGTTTAGGTTCACAATTCAAATATTTTCTGCATCTGATTCATAAGCTACAGTATTAAATACCAATATCAAAATGCACAATAATAATTATTTTAAACATAAAATCATTTAATTAACGCAAGAATCGTAAAAGATAATAAATATAGAAATGTAACACATTATATTAAACATATCAAATATTCATACACATAATATCTTATAGCTTAATCCACATATATCAAAACATAGTAGCAAATGTTTTAAGCACCCCCCAAAAAATAGTAGAAAAGTTAGACAGAAAAACAAGTACATATTTACTTGTTTGCATTAAAAAGAAGACCACAACTTTCGCTTCCTTCTTCTTTCACACAACTGCAAATAAGATAAATATTTACGTTAGCAACGAATATGAAGGAAGCTTGATGAATTCAAAGTGCCATGCTCACAATATATCAAATCTCAATATATAACTTTCGTCTTCACCTACCGGTTGTTATGTTTCATTTTCTACAGGTATAGAATTATTTCTATGTTTCCAACTTAATTTATTGATTTATGTGTTTGAACGGTCTATATCTACGTGCTTAGTCTATAACTCTACCATTGTGAAAGAAAAAATGTAGGAAACTATCTAAGTTTGGTTCTACTTTCAATAATATGCATCTTCTATTCTTTCAGTCTTTGTAGTTGTTGTACTGACAATGGTTGCCCATCTATCATATTTAAATTTTCAAGTGCTAGGGATATAGGAGTTATATCAAAACAAACACTCAATTCTTTTTTTATATTGAATTTTCTACTTAGATAATAAAGTCCAGTCAATTTTTTTTAATATAAAAAAAACACTCAATTTTTTATATATTTCAGTTTCTACTCAGATAACAAAGTCCAATCAATTTTTTTTATTGAAGTTTCTACTCAGATAATAAAGTCCATTAGCTTAGTTATATTTTCACTGTGCATGGAACGCTAATTTTTTATTGAAGTTTCTCCTGTGACTTATGTGTAGCCTAAAAAACAGGAAAAGGAAAACGAAGAAGAGCTATCAATACACTCTATATTTAGTTATCAAATCCAACATGTGCACTTTGGAACTCAAACCCGTGGAAACACACATTTGTTCTCATCGTTAGCTGCAGATATAATTTACTTTTCGACATGGGCTCTAGAAAATCTTTAATTAACTGGGATAAGCAGAAAATCCCATTGCCATATCTCCATGTGTCATTTAAATTCTAACCGACCATCTTTTTTTGTTTCATTATTTTTTTCTAATCAAACTCATTTCCAACAAATGCTGTAGAATCAGTTGGCATGATAAAATAGAAAAAAAATGGGACCAAGAGATTTGTGCTCAACGATTACAGAATTTCCTCTATCATGCAGTATTTGACTGCTGAGCAATTTAATTATTGAGGTATGATATTTCAATGAACCTAGGAAGAAAATAAGAACAAAAACAATCACTAATCATAACTAGGACCCTAATTGTAGAACTTATTAAGAGTGAGGAGAGCAAAATAGCTTCAAATATTGCAATACTAAGGATACACGTATTTAAAATGTGTGAAACTATACTACTTTTAGATGGTTAAATTTATGGAAAACACAAAAAGAGCCATTGCTTTTCTATAAAAAGGAATAAGCTCTTTTAAACAATAATTTAAGCTTAAGATTTATAATTTATTATTGAAATTTTGATTCAAAAAATAGTTTTAACAATTTAAACATGTATTTTGTTACAGAATCAAGTTACTTGGAATGACAATTTCGTATATTCATTATTTTCTTGTTTTTTTTTTAAAATGACACATGCCAGACAACCAAGTAGTGGAGAACCTGTGGAGTGTGTTTACATCATGAACCAAATACCACAAAAGAATGTGAAATCAAAAGAGGACACCAAACAAAACTGCACTATATAATGCATGGACCATTGCAAGTTAAATAATACACAAATGTCCAATAAAAAGAACTATGATATAAGTGGGATCATCAGCTAGGAATAAATCATTTAGAGAATGTTTGGTACCAACTTAAGTTTCTACAGGTATAGAATTATTTCTATATTTCAAACTTAATTTATTGATTTGTGTGTTTGAACAGTCTATATCTATGTGCTTAGTCTATATCTCTACCATTGTGAAATAAAAAAATGTAGGAAACTATCTAAGTTTGGTTGTACTTTCAATAAAATGCATCTTCTATTCTATCAGTCTTTGCAGTTGTTGTACTGACAATGGTTGCCCATCTATCATATTTAAATTTTCAAGTGCTAGGGATATAGGAGTTATATCAAAACAAACACTCAATTCTTTTTTATATTGAATTTTCTACATAGATAACAAAGTCCAGTCAATTTTTTTAATATCAAAACAAACGCTCAATTTTTTATATATTTAAGTTTCTACTCAAATAACAAAGTCCAGTCAATTTTTTTATCGAAGTTTCTACTCAGATAACAAAGTCCATTCGCTTAGTTATATTTTCACTGTGCATGGAACGCTAATTTTTTATTGAAGTTTCTCCTGTGACTTATGTGTAGCCTAAAAAACAGGAAAAGGAAAATGAAGAAGAGCTAACGATACACTCAACCACCAAATCCACAAACTGCCGCCACTAACAACCAAAACAGAACCACCAAACTGCACCCTACCACACTTCACAATCCCTCCCACTGTCGCAAACATACACCTAACTACTCATGTTAAATATTCCACTATGTCACTTATGACATATGTTTGAGTAATTAATATACCATCTCAGAAATTACATACACACACACCCCCCTCAATATCCACTACCAAATTAACTTTTTCTTCTTCTTCTTCCAAACTAAAATAAAAACAAAAAAGCATCCAAGTTCTGGATTCAATTACTATCAATGGCACTCAATTGTCATATCCACGCATTAGAGCTCTAGAACTTGACCAAGACATTGTAAACCTGAATTACTCACTACTGTCTTCTTCATTTAAATTCTTTTGATTGGCTCATCAGACATGCACTTTTTAATGAAATTAAATTACAAATAGTTGCAATCTCTGTAGGCGCTGTTAGTCTAGTGGTATAAATTCTTGTTCATTTAAATTATAGATAGTCTTCTTCATTTTAATTCTTGAGTAGCTTGATTTAAAACCCAGATATAAAAAATAAAAATGAAGAACTTAATAAAGAAAGTATAATTTGTACAGAGCAATGCAGGTTCTGCACAGGGTCAGGGAACGTTACAGTAGTTCGAGGACCTGGGGAGACAGAAATATCAAAATGTGTGAACTGTGACGGTGCAGGTTCATTAACCTACACCACATGCCAAGGCTCTGGTATTCAACCCCGTTATCTTGACCGCAGGTATCCTTTATTTTTCATAAATTTATGACATCTGAAGTATTTTGATGGTTTAATTGTAATATTTTATGGTCTAACAAAATCTTGGAACATTTATTACAGATAGGGCTACCTATTTTCTGCTCTGACAAAATATATTTTAATAGATATAAAAATCTATCATGTCGTTCCAGTCTGGAGATTAACATTGAAATATCTAGAGTCGACTGGCCGCATATACGATAAACAATGAATAGGATTAGGCTATTGTTTATCAATTACTAGAATTAAACCTTATCTCATTCTCAGGCCACGTGCTTCAGAGCTTCCTCGAAGACATGGAAATAAAGTTTTTTTTTAGATTGCATAACTACATGAGATCTGATTTTATAAGATGATGCAAAATTAATATGTTTATAAACAAGGTAGATTATACTTACTGAAAATTCATGTCATTTAAACGTGCGCAGCAGGCCAAGCTATTATAGAACCAATGGCGTCTTCCATGTATTGTAATTCAGATGTTTGTCTCCATAGCACCGCAGATGGCTCTTTGACAGCCTCTATCCAAACTTTAACTGCATTTGGTCCTAGTGGTTTAAAATAGACCAGCGCTTTTGGATCAGTTGACTCTACACGTCCTACAACAACTATTTTTCCCTTTTTTGATAAATCCATCAGCTTGCATCTGTTGTTCGTTCTTGAATTTGCCGTATGTAATTAACAAAAAGGATATGATGTAGTTGGTTTATGTTGATAAAATATATTGATTAATCATTGTAAAATCATAATTTAAAAGATACGCCAGTGCATAAAAATCAAGTACCATAAATGTTTGCATTATGGTCCGAGGCGTAGGAGATGCTGGAACATTAACCATCTCCACAACTACTTGGGACTCAGGCCATGCTATCTTCCTACCGGCAGCTTATTCAACACATATCATAGCAGGGGTTGGCCTCCATAAAAAGCATCTTTATTTATTGGATTATCTATCCAAACAATCATGGCGCATGGTCCAAGAGGAAGATCACTAATAATTTCATTTGAGTCACTCGAGTGTAATCGCCCTTCAGCCACTAATTCTTTGCTCCCTCCCCAATCATAAATCTTGCATTTGCATTCTAAGTTGCCACTTTTACTCTATTCAAGACAAAAAATATTTATTTAGTAAAAGTTAAATATTTTAAAATAGTATGTCAATTTCGAAAGATAAATGTTTACCACGTCGTCTTCTTCTTCTTCAGGGTGATCACTTGGATGTAAAACAACTCTATTCACTGGCCATGCCACTAGATCATCCTTTGCTTCCCCAATAAGTGTGAAACTAGATGTAGGCCTCCATAAAAAAACATCTGACTTTGTTGGTAAGTCTATTAGAATTACCATCGCATCCGGTCCTAAAGGAATATTATTGACAAGCTTGTTTGGATCCTTCGACACAATTCTTCCTTCAGCAACAATTTCTTCTTTCTCTCGCCAATCCAATAAATCACATTTTTGGAGGCTGTTATCATACTTGCACTACAATTAATCAAAGGAATAATATTAATTACTGGAAAAAATAAAAATAAAAATGATGTGAAACCAATAATACAACATACATGAGGTGTGTTTACTTCTGTCCAACTGTTTCTACCCTCTAAAACCAGCAACATAAATTGTTATAACATAAGTTTACCCTTCAACGCTCAATTATAATAACATGAATACAATTATGAGAACAACTAGCAAATATTGGCATCGATCCTCAATAGATGAGAGATATTTACCTGATTTTTTATCATCATGAGATATTTTTTGCTCTAACTCTAAAACTTTTCTTTCAAGTTGCATTGTTTGCTTATCCTTAACTTGTGCTAAAGTTGCCCTAGTGATGTTCATAATCCTTACCATTGCTCTTAATCGACCCGGTCTATCTTGTCCCAATACTTGAGAAAGTGCATCATCTTTGTAATTGATTGTCGAGTTTGATTATGGAACACTTTTAACTTGTTTTATCTTTTTCTACAAAAGTTAATGTACATAGATTATATAATGATAAATTTATATACTAAGAAAGTGATGTATATGAAATTGAAAGAAGTAAAATTCCATGATTGCATTGAATATTCATAAGAATAAAAGTTGTTTATCCATTCATAAACAAACAATACACTAAATTACACTAAATGATTTCTGATTATGTTTCACTGATGAAATTGTGCTTCAGGATATCACCCTTTGTTACCTTTTCATCTTCATTTTGTTGATGGAGAAAAACTGATGTACATCACTTCCTTGAATACTTTTAACTATAAGTATTTATCACATCCGTGTTCAAATCAATGCATAAATTATCTACATTTTAGGTTTCACAACAGTAACATGTGGTTCCTGCAATTAACCTTAAAGGATCGTGTGAGGATGTACATGCCTAACCAAACAATGATAGTGCACATTTCTAAAGCCATAATTGATGCTCAGCGTCGCTTTACTATACATCCTTATTTTTTTGATAAATTCAATATCAACTTTGTGGTTCATTAATTCATATTTTTTGCACTTCATACTATTGTTTTTTACCTAAACAATATTGATGTAGCTTCAACTATAAATATACTTGAGGTACGTTATGGAGATTCTAGACATGCATAATTCGTACTTTGAAGGAGAGAAAATTTAAAAATATTCATCAACATGGTAAGTCAGCATCTTTTATAAAATGTTGAAGTTTTTCGTAGTTTGTGCAAACTGTGTAGAAAAACTTACCTTATGTATGTTGTTGATCCATTAATGAGTTGTGTAAACAAAGTTTAGAGAATTTAGGTTCACAATACGTTCTATAATCCAGAATGCTTTATCTTTAAATTACACAATAGTTACAACAAGCTTTGCAAGTTGAATTTATAGAAAAATCATTTTATTGTACAGTTTCCGTTCCTCTTAGAATAGACTAGAATCTTGCCTCCAAATCATATGTCATTTTCCATCATATTGCTCAAAATCAATTTTTGTAAACTTATTGGTCAAAATCAATTTACTGTAATTTTAGAAGGAAAAACAAATTTTGATCAACTTACTATAGTATCTGCAACTGTCATATTCACTGGTTCACCATTTTTCCGTGTGCGAGATTTAATCCAAACTTGACTTCTAGTGACGGAAGAGCAATCACCATTTTGCTTTTTCTACATTCAAAAGAACATCAAATAAAAAATTGTATTAAGTACTAAGTTCATAAATATTACAGTAGATAAAATTACTCTTTTTCTTACCATATCTTGAGCTAGTCGAGCCATTCCTTTACAACTGCATGTATGTGGCAACTGTTTGTCTCTAATAGCTTTGTTCTTCACGCTTAATACCTAAAATAAGATATTTAAATACATTATTTATATCCTTTATGTTCTTATATTTCATACAAAGAAATAAACAGCAATAATAAAAAATTACTTGAAATTCCGAACTTGTTTTTGACCTTATAAATTTCTTCCACTCATTTATACTTTTGATGTTACTTGGCTTCAACTGAAGCTTTTCCTCCATGGACTTTGATTTAACTATTTGGCGAACTAGTCTACATTTTGACGCGCGCCAAATACCTCCCATTTTCTTAAATATTAGTGTTTTTTGCCAATCTGCATCTATTTTAAACCTCGCCTGCAACATTTTTCATAACAAGTGTCAATTAGCATTGGTTTCAAGACCTGTATCAAGTAACTACCTTTTATCTAACTATTAAATACATTCATACAAGCTACCCATAACCCAACTAAGGTTACGTAATGTTGTTTCAAAAATTACCGAGTAAACTTAGGCAGATAGGTTGAATGATCATCATTTGCAGATACACAACCAGATAGTGATCAAAGTGATAATCCACAAACAATCTACATATAATGGTATTTGCAAGTTAAAACCATGATTAATATTTAACTGCTAAACCTTTGGGATTCAATGTGCAGAAACATAACTATAAGGTGCATATTAAAAATCAAAAGATGCTTCAATGTTTTGTGGGTTACCCACAGCTACATAAATAATTTAGAAGAACAATAACATATGAACATAATTTTATCCGCAAATCATGGACTTCTAAAAATGAAAATGGTGTTTTCAAATATATTACCTAGTTCTTATGTAATGATTCAGAAATTTCTATATTTGTTATAAATTTACAATTTGGTTTCTACATAGATGAAGTTGAAGGGTGACTAGACTGGAAGGAAAGGCCACTTATCTGTAGCAACAGAGGTAGTAAATCAATCTTGCTTTTATTTGCTTAGTTATAAATTATTTAAAAATAGATGTAAAGAAATAGCTTTGTTTACATGCTTGAGTAATAAATCAAATTTTATCATACTACTACGGGGTAGGAAACTGATCTATGATTCTTTTTTGTTATTTAATTTAATGCATTCCAAAAATTAAAAAAATTGAGTATTCGAATTCTAATAGATTGCTTTGCAGTTTTTTTTTATTCTAGTTTTTTTAGAACAAAAGGAAAATTGGGCTATTGAATGCTGATGAAAATTTTCATATTTATTTTGTTCTTTTTTCAATCATTTCGAAAGAAACCTGAGTTTTTTGCATAAGTTCTAAGTTTTCTAACTTATTTTTTTTAAGTTTGTAAAAAAATGAACTTTTCTAATAAACTTGTTACTTTCTGCAAACTTTTGATTTCTCTTTTAAGGAAATTGAGTTATTGACTATTTAATTTAGAAATATATGGCTAAATAAATTAATCGCGCAAGATACTTCAGTCTGCCCTTACTTATTTCTCTAGGTTGGTAAGAATAACGTGTACAGTTCAAAATAGTACTATGCCATCTAATTATATGAATATTTACAAGTGATGCATTAATATTACCAAACAATACTTTGGATGATACGATCAGGAAATGTGAGTCACTAACCACATCCAGAATCACTGAACTAAAGTGTATGCTATGTATGAAAAGGCAACCAAGAAACTATGCACTTGGCAAAACCAGCTCACAAGTAGGATGACTAACAACTATCAACTCCATAACAACAACAGTGCCTAATTACTGGACAATGCACTACATTTTACCAGCTAAACTACTCCACTAATAAACAGTAACACATCAGTCACTTTTAGAGAATTCAAACACAAATCCCAAACAAAGCCGATGCACGTTCCTATATCAATGATGGATGTCAACATTTCCTAACACTGAACTATGGCAAAACCAAATGTATCTATGAAGATGGTGTTGAAATGAAAGAAAATGTGAGCCAGATAGTAAAATTCTTTGAGGAAGAAATGCCATAGCATTATCTAACAAAAGCTATATTGTAAAAAAAAATTAAATATACACCCTTGAAGTAAAGAATGGAAAAATTGATAGGAATTGCAATTTAAAAAAAAGCAAATTTGCATACAAAAAATATAAATAATTATATCCATGTTTATATGTGGTACTTGATGAAAAGTTTATTTACCGGAAAGTGTAGTGGTTGTGAAACCAACCATTGCAAATAATACTCGGTTTGAATATTAAATCGTATATAATTTGATATATTTAATGATAAAAAATTTGAGAACTTAAGTAATATCAGAATACAACTGATATTTATCATATAAAATTTAGAAGTATCCCATTGGAATAACTATCCTTTTCTACTTTAAATTATTTGATCTACCCGATATAATGAACACCTAATACACTAATTTCAGTCCACTTTAAAGATGAATTATGAGTTGCTTGTTAGATGTTTGTTGTGTCTCTTTTGAACCCCCAGAAAATCAGACTTTCACAATAGGCCAAAGGAAGTTCATTCTTGATTTTTTACAGATATTCCTTCTTTCCATTTATGTTATGTATATGTGATGTCATGATCTAAATTATGCATAATAGGCAGATGATTTATTTTAGCTGCAGCATATGCATCTCGATATAAGGAAGAAAAAAATCTATATGCAACAAATTCTAATCCAATATGGTCGGTATAACAACAATTAAATTACAATATATCATAAATTCATATTATGCTGATATAGCTAATTCAATTAACAATAAACTTGGTGATAAAACTGAAGTAAGAATTCACTAAATTTTATTAGGTTGGTAAGAATTAATGTTAGGTTGGTAAGAAAGATATGCCACATGAATGCTTTCCCATAAAACATCTCTCAAATCATCACTAAGGTGCCTCCAATCATTTAATGTGACCGGAACCAGTTCTCGTACAAGCGGCCCTAAAAAGGAAGATAACTTGATCGAACCATCTCCTATTGGTTAACTGGCACCATTAAATTCAACTTCGATTATTTCCAGAGAGTTGAATGGAAGCCTTCTAGTTTTAGTTGGCCCTCTACTTTTTTTTCCCACATTTAGACATGCACTGCCACCATGCATATGTCTCTCACCATTCATTGCACCTTCGGAATTTTCTTCCAATTGAATTGCATTGTCTTCGTCTATTCATGAGTTGTCTTGTAGTTGAGCATTATTGTTTTGTTCATTTTGTAACTGATATTTGTCTAATTCTTGTGGGTTGTGTTCGTTATGAATCTCATTGTCCACCTTAAACTGCTCATCACTTGCAATGCGTTTGTTGGGTGTAGATTTGGGCTCTTCGACTTCTTTTTGCCTGTTAGTATGCTTTCTCTTTTTCAAAGTCCTTCCCATTTTCTGTTACAAAAATTGATCATGTTAAATGTATAAAGTCGAATGGATGCTGCTTTCTAATTCTGCAGCATACTGTTAAAAATTGATCTGTTACCCATTTTCTGTTACAAAAAATGGATGCGACTTTCTAATTCTACAGTTAAATGTAAAAAGTCATTCGCATAAAAAAAATGAAAAAGAACAATGTTAGGTCCAGAGAGCTAAATGTATAAAGTCATTCGCATAAATAAGCAAACCAAAACAATTACATAGGTCTGAGTGCATAAGTCAAGAGAAACATAATTCTTGTAATCAAATCTCAT
This sequence comes from Allium fistulosum, assembly GCA_030737815.1. Lineage (NCBI taxonomy): Eukaryota > Viridiplantae > Streptophyta > Magnoliopsida > Asparagales > Amaryllidaceae > Allium > Allium fistulosum. Next base: position 532,350,127 of record CM060901.1, on the reverse strand, counting down.
TGAGGTGGCATGAAACTGTTATAGTAAATTAACAAACAACTTTGAAGCATACTTATCATTAGAAAATTAATAGGTGCTAACGATTTAACAAGTTCAATGAAACAGAAAGAATAAAACGAACCGAATCAGCCAATAAGATTGCTAGCAATGATACAAGAAGGGAAAGTGCAAGTTAAGTGAAATCAAGTTTCAGTGTCATATCTATATATTAACAAAAAAGCATAAGCATAGCAAACAACATCTGTTACAGCTCAGCAAATTCAAAATGATGCAGACAATCAACTTAATAAAGAAGTTTGAGAAGTTGAAAATCTACTCATAACAAGAATAAACAAGCCATACACTCATAACAAGCCTCACAAGCAAATAAGATTGAAAATCTACTCAAATATGCCTCCACAATCTTCTCTAACATAACTAATATTCTCCATGAAATCATTATCCATATTAGTTTCTTCATAATCTGTCCTAACAAAGCTAACTTCCATAGCATGATCATCGGTCTATAATTCATGAAAACCTCTTGGTGGTGCCTTCATTATAACATACCAGTTAGAATGATCATTCTCTCTTCAATAAAAAACTTGTTTCGCTTGAGATGCAAGAATATATGGATCTTTTACAAATGAAGCTTGATTTTGATGTAAATTGACAAGAGTGAATCCGTCTTCGACCTTCACCCCGTTTCCTATATTTGCCCAATGACACTTAAATACGGGAATATAAAAAACATGATAGTTTAACAAGATTATGTCAGTCACTATCCCATAATAAGTGACCACATCAACTCTTTGAGAAATATCTTTTGCACTTGCCCTACACATGGTAGTCGCATCATAAATCACCCCGTAATTTTGAGTTTCCCTCTCGACGTATTTTGTGTGATAATGTTATCCATTAATTACATACCCTTTATAGGACAATGCACTACAACTCGGACCAAAGGCAATCCATTTTAACATTTCATCATTCCTTGAGTGAATAGTTATCTGCGAAAAATTCAGTGTACATAAATTTTGAAAAATTGAATTCTTGCCAATGAAAGGATAAATTAAAATTAAACTAACCTTCTTTTTAATCCAATCGGAGAAATTATCTGTATGTTTTTTCCAAAGCAATGTTGCATTTTTTCCATGCACTTATCTAAATTTTGTAACTCCTCCAAATGCATACTGGTTTTCAAAAAAATTTGTTAAGTAATATTTAATGATTCCACCAAAAAATAGAATCAAAATATAATATGTACTTACTCTAAATATGGTTCCACTACAGCCATATTCATTAACACAGCCAAATGAGCAATATCTTTTTCATTAGATGACAATTCGATTGTCTTCGGCTTCAAAATTGGACGTCCATCGAGTTTCACATTGTTCTCATAATCTTCGTTTTGAACTTGTATCTCCTCCATTTGTACTTTCTTTTTTAGAAATTTAGTAAAAATCTCATTGACTCTTCTACAAGATAAGATTCTGCAATACACCCTTCAGGTCGTGCGTAATTCCTCACGTAATTGTTAAGTGTTTTCAGGTATCTTTCGAATGGGTACGTCCAACGAAAATGAACCGGACCACACAATTGTGCTTCTCTTCCAACATGAATTATCAAATGTATCATTATAACAAAAAAAGATGGTGGAAAATATCGTTCAAGCTCGCACAAAATTCCAATAATCTCATCATCAAGTTGCTGCAACTTCTCTTGTTCAAGAACACGTTGACATATTTTATTGAAAAAAGAACATAGATGAATTATTGTTGTTCTGACCTTCTTTGGCAGTAATCCTCTAATTGCAATAGATAGCAACTGTTGCATTACAACATGATAATCATGAGACTTCAAACCACTAACTTTATAGTCTTCTAAAGATACAAATCTTTTAAAATTTGAGCAATAACCATCAGGACCCTTAAAATCATATAATCTTTTACAAAATAATTTTTTTTCGGATAAAGACAATGTATACGGAGCCGGTGGAAGATATGTTCTATTTCCACATGGTTGCACATAAAGACTTTGTCGAATCCTCCAAATCTGGAATTAGTACCATCTTTCGATTTATTATCATGCAACATTATGCCTAATGGGCTTTCAGCAACATTTTTCTCCACGAGCATTACATCTAAATTATGCCGCAAGGGAAGTTCCTACAAATATCAATAATATAACGGTTCAATGGGATAATTTTATTATTGTTAGGCCAATGAGAAAAAAGTATAATTCAAATACTAACCTCCCAATATGGCAAATCAAAGAAGATTGATCTTTTTTTCCACCTTAATAACTCATTTTGCTCATCATCTTCATCTTTTTTATTGTGTTTACTCTTCCTCTTTTTACTTGTTATCTTCGTACTCAACTTCACATTTAACTTCTTCTTGATCTCCCACTTTTTGGTTTCTTTATTCTAATTTTTTCCAAAAACATTTGGAAAGCCTTTCAAAATTATAGAAATGTTTCTTCCAGTTAAAATTCTAGGCTTGTTGCCTTTCTCTATGGTGTTAACAAACCAAGTTTTATGTTTCCTCCATGGATGTGAAGGATCTAGAAATCTTCTATGTCCCATATAAACAATCTTTCGACTATGTTTTAACCATCGATGATGCGTTTTGACACCACATAATGGACAAGCTTTTTCGCCTTTCACACAACATCCTGTAAGATTTCCGTAAGCCGGAAAATCATTTATTGTCCATAGTAAAATTGCTCTTAAATTGAAAATGGTTCTACTAAACGCATCATAAATATCAATTCCATTATTCCACAAATGATTTAAGTCTTCTATCAATGGCGCCAAATATACATCAATATTGTTTCCGAGTTGCTTTGGACCAAGAATTAGTAATGTTAGCATAATATTTTCTTTGTTCATACACAACATAGGTGAGAGATTATATGTCACAAGCATGACGGGCCAACAACTATATTTGGAGCTCATCGAACCAAATGGATTGACACCATCTGTAGCAAGACCAAGTCTGAGATTGCGTGGATCGGATGAAAATGATTTCCACCTCTCATCCACTACATTCCATGTTACAGAATCTACAGGGTGACGCATTTTTTCATCACTACTTTTATTATTGAAATGCCACCTTAGGTCTTCCGCCATTTTTTGAGATCTATACATTCTTCTAAACCTTGGAATGATTGGAAAGTATCTCAACACTTTAGCTGGAACTCCTTGCATAATCTCCTTTGAGTCTTCATTTATCTTCCATCTTGAAGAGTTACATTTTGGACAACCATCTAAATCTTGGTACTCATTTCTCAAAAGACAACAATCATTCTTACAAGCATGAATCTTTTCGAATCCCATGTCAAATACTTTAAGGAATTTCTTTACATCATATAAAGTCTTAGGAAGTACATTATTCTTTGGCAACAACAATTGTAGCAAGGCCAAAGGCTTATCAAAACCATTATCGGATAATCCAGTCTCACATTTTAGATTGTACAAAGCAGTTATGGCAGATAGCTTAGTTTGATCTATACAATCAGGATACAAAAGGGTTTCTGCATCTTCCAAATTTTTAACTAAATCGTCCTCCCGCTTTTTCACATCCTCCTTTTCTTTATCATCGGAAAAATGCTAGTATTCAAAAAATCTTCATCTTTATACTGAATGGCTTTAAGTAAGTCATATGTATTATCCAACTTGATTTTGTTGCCTACATTGATTTGTTCGCCATGATTATACCATCTACTGCTCTTGTACTTAAGATCCATCCCTCTTATAATCAAATGTTCAACGATAATGTTATCATAATGTCGACTAAGATTCCGACAATCTACACAAGGGCATAAAAGTTTCTCTACATTTCTTAACTTTCTCCTTGCAGCATCAACAAAACACCTAGCCCATTGCTCGTACTCCTTAGTTGCTCTTTAATGAAAAAATATAAAAATGGCATAATATTAATATTTACTATCAAATTTTTTTTTGAAATTAAACATAATTTAAAATATTGTATTATCTATTTACCTGTGTAAATGAACCAAATCATTTTCCATCGACGTATATAATGTTAGGTAGTTTCCGCTTTTCTTTCTTAACCCTTCGTTCAAAGCATCCTACTTAAAACAAAGTATGGTACTGTTGCTGCAATGGCAGTGTTAATACACTAAATTATTAGAACTAAGATACCCAACATAAATCTACACATTCAGCTACCAGTTTGAGCAGACAGCAACTGGACAAGAGCATTAAAGTAAGGTGAAATTTCCAGGTGTCTGCAACATTTGAATTTATTAACAATCATTAACAGAAGAAAAAAAACATACATCACTATCAAAGCAGCAGTCAAAGAATGCATAAAGAGCCACATGGAGGCAAAAGTAAATGCAGTAGTGCTTGCACATTCATTCACAGTACGAAAGATAAAACTCACAAGAAAATATTGCAATAAATAGTTCATAAATAAATTATATATACAGGAGTAGAACAAAAGAAAAAGGAAGAAACATGCATAGGCCACCACCACTGTAGAAATAGCATATACAGCTAACAGTGTAGAAATTTCATATGTGAGCTTTAAGAAACTTTCCAGATAGCATTAAGAACACATATATTTGCATACAAGGAAAAAAAACTTCTTACATCAACCCAAACTTCATCATATCTTCTTACCTCAACTACCTACAACCAAAAGAATTACACAAACAAAAACAAAACAAAAAAGAAAATTTCTAGAATACAAAGCATATGCATTAATAATTAAATACAAAATATGATGGTAACGTACAAATTATCAATTTAGACATGACAAAATATGGTTTTCTATAGACAAATATATCATCAATACTCATTTCTTTGAGAATGCATTGATATATGTATTATAGATTGAAATGCCTGATTCACCTTTAATATATATGCATATACTTAGTAACGAAAATTGACAGTATATTTTTAATTTGAAACAAAGAACATTTATGTGTAGTGGAAAAAATGACTATTTAAAAGATCTTAGAGAAGAAGAAAATACCATGTGTTACTTAACCGTTTAGACCAATACGTTTCAAGAAAATATCTAAAGCCTAATTAAAGGATACAACATTATATATATATATATATATATATATATATATATAACGGGACTAGTTGTTGAAATACAGAAACAGGTATTGAAATTATTAGTGAGTTAAAGTGTTAGTACATGATGAAAGATATTGACTTGTAAACTCTAAAAGATATGAGGAATATGACACAATCCCAACTACAAGACTTTTTGTTCATTGTATCTACTAATATAATTATATTGCAACCATTGATGATCCTAGCATCATGGTGGTTTCAATAATGCATCTGCATTGAATTTGCATGGGTCTAGATTGTTAAATATATCACATAATTTAATAAATCATCTTGATTTGATTTCCTGCTGAGATTGAGTGATATATAAGTATTAATTAACAATTAAAACCATACACCAACAACCATACACTATTTTTTGGCATACGCAAAATCATTGCCTACATATGACCGTCCCTCCACATAGGAGGTTGCTACTCTTTGGACCATCCTCCATGGTGGAAGAAAATATTTAAAAAAAAATATGTAATATGCTTCCAATAACCCTACCATTTTTTTAAAAATTATGAAACAAAAAGTATAAGGTTGCTTCACCAAAGTGATTGCATAAATATTCTTTCGGAAACAAAATACAATAGTTCATCCAATTAATTAAAACATGATTGTAGATTAAGTATCGTTGCTAAAATTAGTAGATAAGTGAAAGCTTGCAGATTCGAAATTTCACTTAGTATAAAATAACTCAAATTTCTATCATAATGCTACGGCGAATGAGTCTTGAATTACGACCTTACAAGTGACTAATTGGAATCATCACACATACTAAATTTCTATAGGGAAGCGTAATTCTTTGTTCTTACGGACTAGTGATATGCGTAATATTCTGACTTTATGTGGGATATAGAAACAGTTAAATCTCATAAAAAACAACCAAACTTTCTCACTCATATGGTTGAATCCTAGTTCATCCTCTATCATGCAAAAATGATACACTATATGTTTTGAAATATGATCTAATAGAAAATGATTGTTATGTGTAATCATAACATTTTCATAGCAATTCTCACTTATGCTGTTGTACTGTTGGCTATTGCAAAATTCCAATGACACGTAAACTAACAAGGCGGTCAAAAACTATTTTTTTTTCACATAGTTATTATAAATTTATAATACATTGATAACTAAGTCACAGGAGCTAGTGAGTTCTATACTTAATATATACATCTTTAGCAATATTAAGTTATGATATTAACACTCTTACCCTTGTTTGATGTGGGTAGGTGATGACTCAAATTTTCTATGCAAATATGCTATAGCGCATGGATTTTGAATGATTTCATGGACAAAAATTATGAAGAGTGCACGTGGGAGTAAGTAATGATAGGCTGAGATGAGTGGATTTTAATGAGAAGGACGTGTGTATGTACATCCTCGTGTGGTCGTACAATAAGTGGCAAACAAGTATGGCCTATACCATAAGATATAACATACAAAATTACAAAAAAACAAAAAAGATGATGAAATTTTTTGAACATGAATAAAAATCAACATCAGCTTTCATTCCTCTGATCTGATACATATTCCATGATGCATATAAATATATCATCATGGCAATAGAAAATGTAACGACCCCGAATTTTAATTACATTTAAATTAATAATTAAACGAATTTTTGAATAAAAATTGTGAAATTAATGGTAAATTGATCTGAGTTTCCCCAAAATTCAAATAAATTGTGTTAAATCAAATGAATTTAAATTTTAAATAAATGGTTTGAAAATAATTATAAAAGTATAGACATTTGACACAAGTATAAAAATAAATAATTTTAAATTTAGAAATTGATGGTTTATGTTAGAAATTAAAATAAATAGATATACATATATATCTATATAAGACAATAAGTATTAAAGTAAAATTTATAATAAGTATTTGAGTTAGAAATAGAAATAAATAAAAGATGAACTATAAAAATAAAAGTGACACTTAAATAAAAAATTTATAACATATTTAAAATGGAAATGATTTATACTATGAAATAATAAGACTAAAGAAAAAATACATTAAATAAAATCCAACAACACATTAAAAATAGAAATACAAAAAAAAATTTATAAGTACCTATATACAAACAAATATATATAGAGAAGCTTGTATGAGAAGATACCAAAAATATCTTCATATATGTACACAAATGAAATGGAAGAAAAAAAAAGAGACAAGTGAATTGGAACAAGGCCATAAATGCAAGCCACCAAAGCAACATATCAGCCGAGATCTTATTTAATAAACCAAAGAAAAAAACATATAAATCTATGTACTTACCCCTATCATCTCAGCCGAAACAAGCAAAAGAAGGCAATGTTAATATCTTCAGCCGAAATGAAAACATAGGATAAGTATAAAGGTACATATGCATTAAAGGGTTGCATCTCTAAGTACATACAACATTATCAGCCGAAAGGAAAGCAAATATATAAGTTGTAAAAACCATTAATGCAAGCCATCACAACAAATTATCATCAGCCACAAAGAAAAGAAAATGTCACTGATCAATTTGTACAAACAAAATAAAATATCACCTGTACAACAATCTTCTTTATATCAGCCTACTCACTCTCCATCTCAGTTCGTTTCCTTCAAAGCTGAGTGAATCTGAGTAAACACCATTTCATACTTAAAACTACAACTTGAACAACAATTCATTCAATTCAAACCAGAGATTAAGTGAAAGGCTTCAACAAGCAAATTCAAAGCCTATTCAAAATAAAGCAGCTCTATTCTTCTTCTTAATCACGGTGAGTAAACATTTTTATTTAAAGCTTAAGTAAATGGATCTGTTGCGTGTGAATTCCTGGAATATGCTTACTTGTATATATATATAGTGATATTTCTATATATATGAATGTAATATATGTGTGCATGTCTGTATGCTCTGCTTTAGTTCACAGTGTTTAAACCAAAGTATAAACTCACAAAATCTTTCTCCAAATCTCTGATTTCTGTTAATGTTTAAACAAATAGTATTTAGTTTAACAAGATCTCAGATTTAAAAATATTTTTAAGTTTAAATAAATAGAAATATTGTTTGGAAAAATAAAAGAGCAGAGGAACATTTGTTATGTTAAAAAACAAATACAATGATTTGTAAATTCATTTATATAATCTGACTTCTCTTTACAAAACTTGATTTTTAAAAGCAAAATCTTGAATTTTAGTTGAGTTTCTGAATTGCATTTCTGAGATGATCAGAAATGGAAGATTGGTCAATTTACGATGACCAGGTGAACTTTAGGAGCCGTGGCTTTCGTCGAAGCTAGTTTGTCGTCTAAGGGTGTCGGGAAAAATGTCGTGGAATTTTTCTCCAACCCGTGGTGCCGAACGTGGTTGATCTAGGGTTTAAGAACATTTTTGGTGGACTTTAGATTCCAGGATAATGTGACATCGATGATGGATCAGAATCGACCGGTCCAGGGGAATCAATGCGTGAGGGTGTGAAGTAGCTCTAGTCGAAGTGATGTGGGTTCAGATGATCTGAGGTGGCGGGGCAAGGAGATTTTTGGGTGATTGGTTTGTCCTGGTGGGTTTTGTTTTTTCTCGATCTCGATTTTGGAGGTCAATGCGATTTCTGGGTGGTCGTATAAGTCGAGGTGGTTGTCGCATCCATGTTGATGACCGGAGCGTGGATCGGAGTTGGCCAGAATGTGTGTGCACGTGTACAGGGGATAGATGGTGTCAGCAGTTTGTTTTGGGAGAGGAGTAGTGCGACTCGAAGTCTCACTCGGGAAACTGGAAGAAAACTCGAAGTCGAACTCGAGTTGTTTAACGTTGAATCGGGTCAGTTTTAAAAACTTAAACAAATTTATAAAAAAAATGTATCACGGGTAAGTTTGAGCTGAAGCTCGAAGCGGGGAGCAGTTTCACTCGGGGGGGAACTCGAGACAGCACTCGGGTTGTCTTTGGAACAACAGAATTCCAGTTTTATAAAAATCCTTGTATATTTTAAAAGTGATTTGAATTTAAATTGAATTTGGTTTTAAAACTTTTGTAAAATCCTTTTATAAAATAAGTGCGTCTTGGACATGTGATTTAAAAGGGATTTTAAAATGTGTCTTAACTTTGTTAAAGTTAAATTTGTATTCATTTTTAGGTCTTAAATTTAAAATGAAATTGGAAAGTAAATGTGATAAGTATAATTACTTAATGTAATTAATTAAGTGAATTACTTAGTGAAAGTAATTAATGTGTAATTACTAAATGTAATTAATTAAAGAGGATAATTACTTTATGGAAGTAATTAATGAAAGTAATTAAGGATTAATTACTTAAAAAATTCATTTAAGGTTAATTAATTAATAAATGTGATTAATTAAGGTTAAATTTATTTAATGTGATTAATTAATGGATAATTATCGAAGGTGATAAATAAAAGGATAATTACTTAAGGTAATTAAAGTATTATTAATTAAAGGGTAATTAATGATAAATTAAAGAATAATTAATTAAATGTTTGTAATTAATAAATTATTAATTAACCCTGACCAGAAATTATCCATAGGCAAATAATCTAGTTTAGATTAATCAGATATCTTAATTGGTTTCATTTATGGATAACTGTATTCTATTGAATGCTGTGAATTGTTTGACATTCTTTGATATGTGATGTTTTGTGATACATCCTGATTTGTGTTGTGATCTATAATTTACTTATCTGTGATACATTTGTATATTATCTGTGATCTGTGAATGAAAAGATAAGCGTTACCGTTATACCGCTTATCAACTATATTTCTGTATTCTGATCTGTGATGATTGAATGATGTTGCACTATTGTGTGAAACCCCTGGACCACACCATACACACACAAATATGGATTTCACGAGGAAATCGGTTAAGTCACAGATGATTTAAAATTAATGTTTTTGAAATTGAAATTTTAATTTCAATTGATTTTGGAAATAAAATTGGGTAAAATGTTAAAGCTTTCGAAAAGGAGTTTTTAAGAGAAAAGTTATTTTGAATAACTTGGTAAAGTGTTCAATTTAAATAATTTAATTTGAATTTGAATTCAAAATTTGGAATTAAATTCTATGATTGGAAATTTTGATTAAAGATGTTATAAATGTGTGTATATGAATTTAAACCATTTTAAAAGTATGGTTTTGAGAATTTGAATTTAACCCAAGGACTTTAACTCGTATAAATGAATCAGATTTTCTGAAATGGAAACTATTTGTTTTCAATTGTTAAAAGCTTTCATATAAGAAATGAATTTCCACTTTAAGTTAAGGAATTTCAAGTTTGAATTGAAAATGGTTTTCCCAGTTATGAGTGAATTCTTTTTGAAAGCTATGAATTGAATCTGTTTATTTTTAACAAATTTAAAATGGTGATTTGTTTAAACCATTCGAAATGAAATTGTTTTGAAAGCTATAAGTTAAATCTTTGATTTAAAGATTTAACGAGTTAATCAAATTGAAATGGAGATAGATTTGGAAAATCTGTGAATGAATCTTTGTGAAACTGGGTAAACTTTGTGAATTAAATCTTTTGTTTAAAAGATTAAAGTGTGGAAATTGTTTAAACCGTTGAAGGTTGTTGAAATGAATCTTTTTGTTTAAAGATTTGAAAATGGTAATTTGTTAAACCATTTGAATGAAAAGTTTTGGGCTTTAAGCTGTGATTTAACTGAGACCCCAGTATCCATATGATTTTTAATTACGCTCGTTATTCGGTTTAGCCGCGAGAGGACCTTTGTGTCATATAACCCATTCCGAATAGTGATACGACGATATGGATAACATTTGAAGACTGGTGGTGAAGACCGGGTATTAGCGAGAGCGATAGGATGACCTATCGATTGTCTCTGCACCGAGTAGCGCCCGGTATAGAGATTCCCTAAGTGATGGGAAGTTCGATCGGGATTGTGAATACCCGGATTGCAAGGGCTTCTTCGGAAGTGCCTTCGGTTCTGTTCGAACCCGGAAGAGACTTGTATGGATGTGTGTCTGACGTTACACTTTGGGATGTAAAGCTGGTTTCTATCAAATACATTTCTGTTGGTGGCGGAGAATTTATTCTCTTAGCTTAACACCCTTCTCTGAGACGTACGAGCTCAGAGGTTATGTAGTTGATGGTTACTAGTGATACATTCCCAATTTGGTAATGTGGCATACAAAGTGCTATTGATCAATTGTTGGTCAAAGCGTGGCTTTGTGAAAAAGCATGGTTTTGTGAAAAAGCGTGGCTTTGTGAAAAAGCGTGGCTTTGTGAAAAAGCGTAGCTTTGTGGACGAGACTTCGTCGAGCCTCACAACCCGGTAATGGTCGAACAGGAATGTTGCGGCAAGGTTGTTAGGGGTCGCGCCCCTAGGGTATGTCCATTTTCTTCTGGATAAAGGGTCGTATCATGGTATGGAGCGCAGATACTTAACTCGTGTGGACACTGTAAATTTATTACCGTGATGTTGCTTTGTTGGTTGAGGGGCCCCTCGGATAAAGGTCGGTAACGACCGGGAATGGCATACTCGTGTGGTAGTTACCCAGTTATAGCTGTACAACATGAGGTAGCGTCGGCCTTGTTTTTGCAAAGATCCGCTTAGGTTCTCAGGGCGTCTTTCCAGAGGCGTTTCCATTTCGGTGCAAGGAAGTTCCTTTTCCTGACCATTTGTTGGAAATCCAATCAAACAATACGCGCCTTGTACGGTTTTAGTTGTATAACCTGCTATGGAATGTGGCGGTAACTTGCTGTTGAACACAATAGCTATAGTAGGTATACAATAATGGTTGTATGCTAGCTAAGATTAATATTATACTTTCGAAAGGTTTTCCTTCACTATGCACTAGTAATAATATCAAAAGTGTTTTCTCTTGCGTAGTAAGCATTTTTGACTATCATAAGGAGAAATCTCCTCCAATTCTGCGTTTGCATTGTGTGTGTGTGGCGGGAGGCCTTAAGTAGTTTCATTTTCCAAAAGCATTGCGGATTTCAATGTTTAAAATTCTTTTGTTGTTTGTTTTAAAGATAAACTGTTTTGTTTGCTCATACCAGTCCCATGACTGACCTGGAGTTTATTGTTCCCTTCCTAAACTCTGGGTGCCCACAATTTTTCCACACGGACAGTCTAGAGTTGGGTTTCTCAGATATTCAGGTTTAGTAGATTACCTGGAGCTAGTTCACTTCATCGGAGTGGATGACTGCACTTGCTTATCTTTGTGCATCGTGATGGTGGTTCGAGCTTGATGTTGGAGTTGTTGGAGTCATCTCTTCTACTGATATTTTTCCACTGTTATTGTATCATATCTCTGATATTATTGTATCATATTGATATCATTGTTGTATAACATTCTGAATATTGTATTCATTTGAGTTGTATATGATATCATCTGTTTTCTTTCTTCCGCTGTGTTGTTATACTTAATGGTGTTATAAGCTCCGGAGAGCCAGATTCGGCGTTTGAATCTACGGCATTTTGAGTACAAGTGAAGTACGGGTGCCGATTTTCGAAGGCCGATTCTGGGATCTTTACAGAAAATTTTCAAATAACATATATATTGCTAAACTATCAATACCAAGTGTATAAAATTTGATAAATAAACAATATGAAAATTATATATTTTGCAAGAAAACAAACATCAAATTGATATACATATGGACTTTGCGAATTATATAGGAAGAACATCAATCTAACAGCAAAGACAAGCTAGAGCAATATTCCAAAAGGGAAGAGAATGCAATATAGTGTCATTATAGTAGCTATCTTCAGACTAAAACAACTTGTCAATTTTCTATTAACTATGTATTATAGATTGAAATGAGTATTGATGATATATTTGATTAAGAAGTAAGGTAAATTGAAATGCGTTCGCGTTAGTCTCAGTTTTAATTTGCTATTGATTTCATAACTTGATCAAAATCAATAATCTGTTAACTTTGTCCATGAATGCCTAATGTGCAGCCCAAAATCCTATGTAAAACAATGCCTGATGTCTCAGTTTCAAATGATCCAGAATAGTATTGGATGCAAGATGGCCTCGTGCCATTCGTACTGCTAAGCCTATAATTTTACATAGGAATTTAATTCAAAATTGTGTAATTCAAACAGAGTCATGAACCTAATAATAGAATTTTCGTGAACATTACAAACTGAAACATGAAAACTGAAACATGAATTTTTTTACTGATGAAACAATATCGTTACTAATGGAACAACTATACTGGTTAAGTAGCACAACTTTGCATGCGTTTGTATTATTTTTAAGCTTTCATAAAACATGTCTATCAGTAAAACACTAGAAACAAAAACACTGACATAATAATGCCATTGAGCACATGCCATACTAGCTAGTAAAAACACTAAACAATAAAAACCCAAAGTCACTGTGCCTACCAACTCCAGCTAGAAAATGGATCCATGTTTATCTACGCACTAGCTTGGAAACATGCCATTGAGCAGATGTCGTACTTGTAGCTTGGATGGGTACAACCTATGATGTACTTATATACATTATGATTAAAGACTCATAAATAAAGTTCGAACATGTATTATGCTTGAAACTGTTCAAACTTGATAAGCTAAAAAACAGAGGACAAATGGCTATGATGAAATTAAGAATCAGCAATGGTGATTTTAACCTTAATACTAGGTTCGATATCAGTAAAAGTGATATCATTTACCATAACAAAATATACCAAGATTAAAAATAAAACATAGAAAGTAAAATATATAGGACAAAAACAATATCTTTAAGAGCTCTTGCAGTATTAAACAAAATTATGAATTCCTTAAACCTTGAATTCAAACTCAACAAACTGGTTCAACTAACAATCATTAAGTTAACAAACTGGTTCAATTATGAATTATGAATTAAACAAAATTATGAATTACTTAAACCTTGAATTCAAATTCAACAAACTGGTTAAATTATGAATTCAAACTCAACAAACTGGTTCAACTAACAATCGTATGATTAAAGAAGAATCAATTAGTTTAGAGATTGATAAAGAGCAAAATCGATTATAAGTTAACACGTTTGATATACCTTGGAGTTTGTTCCTGAGCAAAATTGAAGTCGGAAATTGGAGATTAGGGTTGTTGACGTCGTCGACTTCTCAACTGCTAAGCGAGGGAGACGAAATGGAGATGGAAATAGAGTAGAACGTGGATTAGGGCTTTCTTCGTTTTGGGAGGGAGACAAAAAGTGTTAAGCGAGGGAGATGAAATGGTTAAGTGTTTTTGGAGGGAGTCGAAAATTTTGGGACCAGCGTTACATAGCTACAGTACAAATTAACCAAGTACAAAACAAATCAAAAAGCTAAATAATAACACTTAGAATAATGCGCTATTAAATTGCATTATAAATAACATATTTTCTTGTAGTGGTATTAAAAAAGTAGACCATGGGCTTTATAATTTAAAATCTAAGATAAATATGGGAAACAAAAAGGAAAACTCTCAGTGGAATTTAAATAGATACATATCTCAACAATGAATAAATGCACTTTGAATACACAAGTTCTAATAAAATAAATAAATAAAACGTTTTTGTTTCCCACACATCAACCATTATTAAGTCCATAAAGAGGAATACAATTGTAATACATGAAAATAATTTATGAAGATAAGGAAGAAAAAAATTATTTCATCCATGTTTGGACTGTGCCAATTTCTATACTCTTTGACCACAAAGGAGACGAGATCTATTGCATACAAAAATATTGCCAACATACTCTTTTGGGATCAATCTCATGTAGTACCATTTTCTTCTCTTCTCCTACATCCAAATACTTGTTAGTACATAACAATCATTGCATCCATGCGACCTTTGCAACCAGTGCAATCTATAAAACAATGCAAATAGGAATAACTACTCCTACTAAAACATCATAATCAATCACCCAATGTGGTAATAACAACAATATCATATAGCCATCAAACATTAACAATACTCAATGTCAACTGTAATTATCAAAGAAGCCAACACACAATATACTTACGTACATACTAATAATTAACTGTTAGTAATACATCATCAATGCAAGTATAAATTGGATAGATGCGTACTATTACTTTACACCAGTAACATAATCCCAATCTCACTTAATGGGTATTAATCAATCAACATTAGTAACACATGTCAAAATAATCAAATGTGTACTAACAATCAACATTGGTAACACAAACATCAAATCGTTAAATGTGTACTAACTAATCAACATTAGTAACACAAACATCAATATCATCCAACCAACCAAGAGCCATGATTAGCAATCCACCGTCCAGTAGTAAATAATGGGAGAATATTGCATACTCGTCGAAATTCTATTTCATTATCGTACAACAAATATATTTGGTAATTACAACCATTAATCAGTCACATTTTTTACAATCATCCAAAATAATACATTCATTCTTATTATTCTCTTAATTATAAAATATTTTTATTATTGTTTATTATAAAAGCACCTTTATTTATTTAATCTCAAAAAATAATATTCCTTTTAAAATGATAATATCCTTCTAAATCATCCCATTACGTCTTTGTAAAATATTTCCTTAAAATATTTCAAATCTATATATTTATAATAAATCTTTTCTATATAATATATTTTCAAATATACCATTAACAAAACATATTAAAAGTTAGGAATATTTCCATCCAAATTCGTTCAACCAAAAATGGTTTTCAGTGCAAAATGTCGTTTATAAAAGAGTGGCCTTTAAATGAAAGTGCTTGCAACTAGAATCAACTTTTAAACAAAAGTTTTCCAAAATAAAAGACATTTTTTTAGATAAAGCACTTTTCTCAAATCGAAGTATTCCTATCAAAATATTTCCAAATTTAAATTTTTCCTTCAGAATAAATTATCTTTTGGTGAAAGTAGATTTTTTTATAATACATTTTTAAAATAAACATCTTCAAGTCATATTATCTTTATTCTTAAGAACACTTTAGAGTATTTTTTTTCCTTTCCAATTAAGGGCTCTTGGCAGATATTCCGAATAATGTACGTTTAACAACATTTTAAATCATGATATTTTTTTTATCAAAATAGACTTTCCACAAAATATCCTCTTAAAATAATTCCCCACAAACTGTATTGTATTTATTATAAAATATATTTCAACAAAAACTTTTCCCTCTCCTCAAATAAGAATTTTTTACAAACGTCCATTAACAAAATACCTTTAAGAAAGCTTTCTCAAATCATAATACTAATATAAAACACTTTTCACTATATATATGCATGTACATCTTTCAAAGGACAAATTCAATAAAAAACAAATTTAACTAAAATATTTGCATCAAAGCATTTTCTGCCAAAATATATCATACATATGTGTGTGTGTGTGTGTCAAATATTCTAAACCGAACATCCATCCACAAAAATAAAATATTTTTATTATAACCGTTTTTTCAAGAAAGTACCTTTATAAAAATATTTCATTAATCAAATTAAATTGTCATTTTTATGCATGTAAATTTTTTCCATAAACTACTTTATTTCTAAAAATATACATTTTCCATTTTTAATTAACACCAAATATGTGTATTTAATATAACTTTTCAACAAATGCCACTTAGTTTAAGTGGTCCATTATATTAAGGTTGGGTTTCAATTATAATTTAACATCTTATGTGTGTCACTCCAGTTAGAACCAACACTTAATCTAACCTATAAGTGTTATTCCTACCCCGCTCCTATTTCATTTATCTTCCATACATAGGTCATCATAAATAAACATCGTTTTAAGGAGAGCTAATGGTGGATACACAAACAACCCATACACACAAAGCATACAATCAAAAATCAAAACGCTCTCTCATCCTTTATTCTAATCCGACCTTTGGTATAAATTATTCTACCTTCAGTGGTTAAACCTACACAAGGCTTTGGGATCACTAGACCAAAGCTCTGATACCTAGTGTGATGATCATTATTTCTAACATCAAAAAGTAGTTACAAATGCCATCAAATACATCTACTTACCAATCTTAGGCATTAAAAATAGTGGACCGTGGGTTTTACAATTCAAAATCTATGATCAATATCAGCAACAAAGAGAAAAACCTCACGGTCAAATTTATATAGATAAGTATCTCTATAATGAATATGAGTACTTCAAATACAAAAGATCTAACAAAATAAATAAATAAATAAAACATCTTTATTTTTCTCTTACCTTGGTCATATTAAATCTATAAAGTGGAATACAATAATAATACAAGAAAATAATTTAAGTAGACAAGAAAGAGAAAAAAGTTTCAATTATGTTTGGACCGTGCCAATTTCTATACGCCCTGATCATAAGGGACAGAGAGCTATTGCATGGAAAAAGACTTCCTACGTAATCTTTCAGGATTAAGCTCACATACTATTATTTCCTGTTGTTCTTCTGCATCTATATACTTAATAGTACATAACAACCATAATATCCATGCAACTGGTCAATCAATGCAACCAATGCAACAATGCAAGAAGGAAATCTACTCCTACTAAACCATCATAATCAATAATTATATAAGGTGATAACATTTATAACACACAGCCATTAAACATCAAAAATACTCATTGTCAGTCCCAATCATCAAATAAGCAAAAAAAACACAAATATATTTATATATATACCAACCATCAACTATTAGTAATACATCATCAATGCAGGTATAAATTAAATATGTGTAGTATTACTTCATTACTAGTATTATAACTCCAATCTCATCCATTGCGCTTTAACCAATCAACATTAGTAATGCAAATATCAAATAATCAATTGTGTACTAAACATCAACATCGGTAACAAAAACATTAAATCATAAAATGTGTAATTGCCAATCGACATTAGTAACACAAACATCAATATCATCTAAATAACCAAGAACCATAATTAGCTACCCATTGTTTGGTAGTAATAATGGTAAAATATCTCACACTCATCAAAAGATATTTCATCTTTGTACAATAAAAATATTTTATAATTACAACCGATAATCATCATTTTACAATCATCCAAAGTAGCATTTTCACGTTCGTTTTTCTAAGTATAAGATTGTTTTATTATTATTTATTATAAATGATCCTTTATTTATTTCATCTCAAACAATAGTAATCCTTTAAAAAATACAATATACTTTCAAAATCCCTTGTTATACTTCTATATCTTAATATACCTTAAAACATTGTATTTTAATTAAAATAGCAATTTACATCAAATTACTTTTCAAAATAATAATAATATTATTTACATCAAAACAAAAATATATATTAAAACCTCTTCAATATTTTTCCAGTTTATTACTATTTATCTCAGAAGTAACGATACCCTACATTATACTTCAAAACTCCTTTAATTGTTATTTGTCTTAAAATAGTAATAGTTAACCCCAAAACACTTTTGGAAATATACTTTTACTTCTACTACTATTATTATTTAAAAAAATTATTTTATTTTATTATCTAAACAATTAATAATATCTTCTTCAATCAACAGTTTAAAATCAATTATAGTGTCATTTACTCAAAAGAGTATAACTTTTACAAAATTATATTATTAATTGTAAATCTTACTTTATTTTATAAATACCATAATGTCCTCAAATTTTATTTAAAATAGATTTTTTGCTATTCTTTATGTACTTTCCCAAAAATTCATAAACAATAACCTTATTAAATTTCTCACATTAATTTTACTCTAATTTGTTTAATCGCTGTTATTTACAAATATCATCCAAAAATTAGTAAATAACCACATCTTTCATTTATTTGTTTACCCATTATTTCACAAAACACATATTTTATTTTATTAATTATTTTTATTCCATTCAAATTGATTATTTTTTATAATTAAACACCCATTATACAAATAAATAGTCCAATCAAGGAACAACACATCCAAAACATAATAACAACCAAACAGTCATCAATAAAGCACAACAAATCAACAAATATTAAATTTTCATCGATGGATATCTATTTAACCTTTTTAAAACTTAATTACTTAATATTAAATAATCCTGTCAACATAATTTTGCAAACAGCCTCAAAACTCAGCAAACCGTATGATAAATTATCCAAATTTCTTCATGAGTCAAATGGAACAAATCACACTTGAATCGAAGTTCGTACACAAAGTTTATGGAGGTTAGAAATTTTAGGGTTTAATTTGTAACTAATAAAAATATGAGGACTTATCTACAAAATTACCATCGTGCTACATTACCTCGCTTTGACTAGATCCACCCTATTTGACCAATCTTGACCAGATCCACCTAACGTTGACCACCTTTTCCTATTTCATTCATGCTTCGATCGACGATCGACGACGGCCGTTGGACTCCTCCTGTCGTCACCTTCGATTTCGACTCCTTGTCGAGCCTCCATCATCGCTAAAACATTAGCACTGCCAATAGGGTTTCTTTACATATTTTAATTATTCTGGCCACCTCATCGAAAGACCAGACACCAAGGATGTGTCCCATTCGTTATCCTCTATGCAATAGTACCCTCTAATTATCAACCGGCCGCCATTTCACCATTGAATTAGAAACACTAGAAAAAATGTCTAAGAATTTTTTGATAATTTCTGCCCAACTCGGGTGCCATTCTAAAAATGAACATTTCATGTCTCTTTTACTCATCGAGGGCGTTGAATTGATTTATTATAAGGTAGGGTTTGAGCAACTTGATTATTTAAATGATATTTTCATTAATGTTTGATCTACCATTAGAGAGAGATTAGGGGATTTCTAGATTAAGGCTAAAAATGGGAATATAGGTAACGACTAGGGTTCTATACCCTCATTTATATTATAGTTAAGTTGGGTTTTGGTCAGTGTACCTAGTTTGGTCCGTAATAGCCATGTACTTCATTTTGAACTTGTAAAACAACCTATCTCTCAGACCATGAATTAAAATTTTTAACAATTAAAACTGATAAGCTTGAAAATACCATGTGTAGTTAAAACTCCGCTAAAGCCCTGTAAAATCTCCGCTATAGACTGTAGTGCTCTTCGATGGCTACGTTATTTCGGCGTAGCGCTATTAAACAGTAGATCTCCTTTAAGCCATGCTATTTTTCGCTACACCCGCTAAATCAAGGCTTTTTAGCATTCGCTTTAATAACATTAATATACAAAAGTTGATTTGACTAGTTTTCTTTTAAACCAAATCAACAAATTTGGGTAAAGATCTAATTTGAAGGTATAAGTGCTCAATATAAATTAGATATCTATTATAGTCACCAAATCTAATATGCATAAATCATGATATTCTTCAATTTGTTATATAAACTTAAATAAAATTTCTTTTTCCTACACAATTATTATGAGAATGAGAATAAATTAATTTAAAATATTTGCTTTTATATCTAATGAAGCTTTTTGCACATCCACTATTTTCGGCTTTATCGCCACTATAACTTTTTGCACCACTACTGTTATAGAACCGCTAAGCATTTTAACTACATGGAAAAGACCTAAGCAACGGCTATGATGATACACAATTTATCTTTTAATTAAAATTCATTTTTAATTAATTCAATATTAATTATGTTGAATTTGTGGATCATTACATTCTCCCTACTTAAAGAATAGTGCCCACATAATTACCCAAGTACAACCCTCAATCAAATCAACTAAACATCATCATG
The DNA here is from genome assembly GCA_030737815.1 of Allium fistulosum. Classification (NCBI taxonomy): domain Eukaryota; kingdom Viridiplantae; phylum Streptophyta; class Magnoliopsida; order Asparagales; family Amaryllidaceae; genus Allium; species Allium fistulosum. The sequence continues at coordinate 532,329,446 of CM060901.1, read as the reverse complement.
GGTTTGATCACAAAACATAGGGAAGTATACCAATCATGAACATATATATATAAACTAGTATAAGGCTGCCACATATCATAATTAGTTATGGCACACTACTATTCATTCATAATACTGAATTTAACACACATAGTATAGTAACACATACATTTCCACAATCTTACAACCCAAACCATAGCATGTAAAAGTAACACTCCATCAATAAAGGGTGTAGATTAACTCCTTCTGTAATTCATATCATGCACCTCAATAGTATAACCATAACTGCCTATAACTAAAGTCCTTAAACAAAATTTTGTTTAATCCAAACATGAATTCACAATGAAAATGTATAAAACAAAAATCACATAGCTCGTTAGAATAAACAAATATAAACAAAATAATAGGGTATCACCATCACACCGAACTACTAAAAAATAATGCATGTGTTAATCACATGCTAACTAAACATCCATCATAATTTGTGTATCCTTTAAACCATAGATAAACTTCCTCATATCTCATCCATAAAACAATCGGTGTCCATCTAATTTTTGCACATTCTAAAATAATACATGCATCCGCGCACAGATAAGATAAGAAACTTATTTTTAAAGTGGGTTAATTTTAATTTCACTTTTAAATGAGGTTTATCATTGAAGTTGAGCTTTAATAAGAAAATAAAGAAATAATTATTTAACTAGTAAAATTTATAAATAATAATTTATGAAAAATTACGAACTGTATAGAGAATAAATATGAATTTTATTGAAAGTTTGGGCAAATTTACTAGGGTACATAAATAGCTTAGTGAAGGAAGAAAGAAGGAAAAAAGAACTGAAAAAAATAAAAGAAAGCCTATTAGCCCTTTCCCATGCTTACAAAAAAATCTCCCACCTTTTGAGGAATCTAAAAAACTACCCTTTATCTTCATATTTCCATCTCGTATAAGCATTTCCACCTCCATCTATAATCTCTCAATTATGAAACACTAATTCCCTACCTTTTAAGTTCAAAAATAAAATAATAATAAATCCTTAAAAACTCTTATATATATATATATATATATATATATATCCTTCTCAACTCCGTACTACACCTATTAGCAAGAAGAAGTTGGAATCTTGTTGAAGTTTGGAATTCATTGGATTTTGTAGAAAGAAGAAGAGGAGCTAAGAGGAGCAAGACTATAGTATAGGCTTATTACCTCAAGGGAGTGTTTCCTCACTTATATCCAAGTCTAGATGCTTGAATTTTATCTTGAATGTTTATGTATTTGAATTATAAGTTTCACACTCCTCTTGAACCCACTATTCGTGTTTCTTATGTTTGGACTTGGGTGCTACTATTGGGGCTCGAAGGAGGATGAATCGGTGGCCGGAGTTGCTTGAAATAGTGATGGATGACCTAGAATTTTGCACTCTAGGCCACGATCGTTCCACCGGTGCATAGTGCACAGGTGCATCGGTGCACAATCTAGAAGCAGATTCCAAGTATATGCATGTATTAGTTTATTTAAAAAATAAAATATTATACAGGTGATGTATGTAAAAACTTTTATTATATATAAAAATAAATATTTTATAAATTTAATTAAGTAATTTTTCTTATAACTAATGTTGATTTAAATTTAAAAGGTAATTGAAATTTGATTTGATGTGTTGAAAATTATTCGACATGTAATGATATGTCATGGAATGCTTGTAAATAAATAAAGGTGAAAGAATATGATTTTATAAATATGGCTACTTCTGTAATTAATGAAGAATGCTGAATTGTGAATTTAATTGCAAATAAATATAAAGAGTATTATTTTGCTAAAGTAAAATATATGCATACATTAAATATAAAAATAAGCATTCTACATTTAAACTCTTTTTATAATAATTGGATGGTTGACTATCATTTCTATATAGCAAGGAATTTGAATAAATAGGGTTATAAAACCATCTGGTATGAGACTTTCAGTGTTATTTCTCCGGTTATTCTAGGGACTTTTTATATAGAATACCAATTGTGATGTGAGTTTAGTTTAGGAGCATACAGTAAACAATTGGATAACATTAAGTGGTATGGGACACTCAAGTGATATTCGATTGGTTATAATTTGCAAGTAAATGTTACTTAACAAAGGTCAAGGGCGTCAAGAATTGTCTAGAGGTAATTTGCTAATTTAGGCAATCGAGTGGTATTATCACATTAAGGACTATTGGACAAGTATATATAAGTTTACCTGGTTATATTACACTTTCACTGGAATACGTAAGGTCGAGAATATTTGAAACTACATCGTAAGGTTCATACCACTATAAAGAGCGTGTGATTAAGATCCATCGGATAGGCTAGTACCCATTCTAGCGGTCCTGATAGTAGGGTTATGCCTTGTATCTGTCTTGTCAATCGTGTGTGTATTGAGGCTGAGAGTTATTACTCTCATTTGAGCAATTGCCCAAACGACACATATGGACCAAAAGTCCAATTCCAAGGGCAAGTAAGAATTGTGACCAATGCTCGACGTAGTCTGGCGTCGTGTTTATGACATGCAGATGGATATCAATGTTGTGATTTTGGGAGTAACTAAGGGACTATAGGAAATGGGCTGCAACCATTAGCGTTTTTGGACTGGTGTTGTGGTACGTCTGTCTCCCATCTAGATGACTTACATAGGTTCATATTTAATGATTGTTCTAATTTTGTGACCCCATTAGCGAGACGATGATTGTACGGGACACTGGGGGTTAGTGCGTGTTAACCTATCACCCAATTCACCCTTAGCCAATTACTATTTTTGTATTCGTATCGTTGATAATGTTTTGGTGCTTGTATATCATGTTGAGTCTGCATATCTTCCCTACATATGTATGTTATTATATGCCTCTTAGAGCCCATCAACCGATAACTTCATCTCTAATTGGGATTGATAATCTAGGTGGTAGTGTTTTTATATGACATGAATGTTGATTGGGTGATGCTTATATCGAGTGGCATGTATATGATATTATCTTATTTATCTCACCCTATGTACACTGATATGCATTTTAGACATTGTCTGACGCATGTGTAATTTTTATAATACTCAGATCAGCTCGAGATATTTTAGATCCTAGTGCCTAGTAACGGCTTTACTTGTGGATAGTTTTGGAGGCTAGTTTCCATATGGGTTTTTGTAGCCTCATTTATTTATGATGATGTATCTATCTGATTATGATATGTATATTCGATAGAGTGAGCATTGGACTAACATTTTGTTGCTTGCTTTGGACATGTAATATTAGTATATTATATGTTATCGCTATGTTTTGATTCTGTATTATATAATTATATTGTTTCCATGTCGTATATTATTCTGTTCCGAGAAACACATGTGTTTATTGCTTTGGTTGATACGACGTACATATTGGTTTTATTACATATGGGTTTTATTATGTGATTTGAGATATGTACCATTATTAAACTAAGGGAATGTTCTTCTGTGTAAGTCCCGTATATCCTCCTTCTTCTTATTATCAGATAGTATTACTCAGTAATACTCTTTCGTAATATGTGTATAAAGGTGGAGTGTTATAGTTGGTATTAGAGCAGGTTCAGAACAATATATGATACAGAGAGACATGAATTAGTGGCCTTAGATAAACTTAATATCCACATCCCTAGGATGTTGCATAGATTACCTAAGTGTAAACTAAGTGTATACAATGATTATTGGGATAGTCACCTAGAGCTAGTGTAGAGCATTCAGGCATACAATGCTTCCAAAACTCCTAACCCTCTTACTCCCCGCTTCGATCTTGCATGGATGTGTAATGATTATGCTAGCCTTAGTGGGAAACCACTCAAGGGCATATGGGGAGTCATTGGATTTTAGGCATGGGTCAAGATATGCGAGTGTATATTTGCTTGCATAGGAGCCATCGATCAACAGAGGGTTCATATTGCTTCTAGTTGGTATAGGAAAGGGCACTAGATTGGTATGAGTTTTTAGTAGTTGAGATTGATGAGGCCGAGTTAACATGAGATCAGTTCCAGCTTCGCTTTGAGCTAGCTATGGCTAGGAAGTTCATTGATTTGAAGCAAGGTCAGACGTTAGTGGTAGAGTACGTGGCTAACTTTGAGGTTCTTTTGAAGTATGGTACCGATCTCATCAGCACTGCTCTCAAGAAGAATGAGAAGTTTGTTTATGGCATGACCAAAGGTTTAAGGAAAGCTTATCTCCCTATCTTAAGGCTACATTTGAGAAACTGGTGTATACTATTTTGAGACTAGAGAAGGCCAAGAGGGAGAGTAGAGATGAAGGACAAGGGAGTAAGCCTGGTTTTGGTCAAAAGAGGATATTTTCGTTTAAGAAGAACATGCCTAAATTCTAAAACAAGAAGCAAACTAGAGGCAAGTCACAGTTCACTATGAAGAAGGATACTATTTAAGTTGTCTACTACAATTGGGTGGAGACATGTCATTATTCTATGGAATGCAGCAAGCTTAGACAAATGATTGGACTGAAGTAGTGTAGAGTTTGTAAGGAGACATGTCACTTAAGTTATTCTTGCCTAATTGTTGGAAAGGGAAAAAAGAGTAGGAGTTTATATGCCCATCTCAGACCAAAAGGAAAGCTTTATCCATCCTTAAAGTGTAATACCCCGTAAAATTACCGATAACTAATAAATAATTAATAAAACTCCAAAAATATAATATGAGAAAACGTTGGAATTTGGCCATGAAACTTGCACCATTGCGTTCATGGTGATTATCTTAGAAACTTTCATATTTGGAGTTTCATGATCGGAGCTCAAACGAAGAAGTTATTAACATTTAAGGTTTTCGGCGTGAAAAAAATTAAAAACGAGAAAAGGAAATAATTATTATTAAAAATATGACCCCACGGTCGACCCACTTATCTGGGCCGGTTAACCGCTAGTGGTCGACTGCTTGTACGACTGGTCGGTCGATTTAGGATGGCGGATAGGGTTTGAACCTTGGCTAATCGACCCGGATTTAATTATTTTAATCTAACATTTACGGTTGATTTGAGGGCCTACGAATACTGGCCTAACCCCTCACTTCTCTTCTCATGTTTTCTGATCCAAACAACAAAGTTCTACCAATTTCCTTTCTTTACTATTTATAGAAATTATAAAATATTGTATATTTATACTAATCAAAGAAGGATGGAAAATAAAAAGGAAGAAGAGAAGAAGTGAATCAACGTTGCATAAGAAAATGATAAATTTCATTATTATATATCTATATTCCCCTTAACCCAAAAATCTTCTCTTAGATATATAATTCTAATAGTATGTATATACACTGTTATACATATTCTTTTGGATTAGAATGGAAAAGGAGTCAAGTAAACGAATGATTTACATGTGGGAGATATAGAAAGCTTGAAAGGTAAGTGGAAAATTATATAATTTATTTATAACACTAAAATTTATATCTTTGAATTTTATTTAATAATTATGCCTAAATAAGATCAGATGAGTTGTAAGCTTAAAACGAATGTATAGGAATATCGCCTACATATTCAATAAGATAGGTAACTAGAATAGGAATGATATTTACACTCTAATTTGGAAATTTGTAAACCAGCCCCTAAATTTGTTAAAGTGGAATGTTGATAAGATTGTAAGTTTTTTTCCATATCCAGAATAATTGGGGTAATTTGTTGATATTAATTTAGGTTCCCCTAATTTGACTTGGAATGTGAATTTATATGTTTTAATTTATTGGGAGTATTGTGGGTATAATTTAATTGTATCTATTTTAGTGTAACCTCCATAGATTATCTAATTCCTTAAATGTATAAAATATGCGTAGTTTGAACTAATGAGGAATATACCCAAAATGGAAAGAGATGTGTAAAGTATGGATATTCTTCTTTGTAGTTTAGACTGTCTATTTCACTAAAGAAAAGAAATAATTCCTTGTAACTTCAAACGAAGCAAAGACTTATTTTGGGTAATTTATGGAAAGTTATAATAATCCTTTTTTGGAATGATAGCTCTGATAAATTAAAATATTGAAATAAATTTCCGGTTTAAGAATAAATGTTAGAAATAGAAGTATATAAATACGTATAACCGTGCCTACCAATTTGGATATATATATATATAGCGTAATATATGTCGATATTTTTACATTATTTACAGTTAGGACGTTTATTATTAATAGCATAGTATTTATAGGACAAAATTTATGGACAATGACTACAAATTTCACGGGCAATAATTTTGTAGTTAATAGAGCGTTAAAGGAATTAAATGGAGACTGATTAGAGAATTTAATATGTTTTTTATGGGAAAATGAATAGGCATAATAGGTTGAATTAGAATGAATAAATAAACGTTATTAGAGATTGTCCGATTAAAATAATAATGACCATTTATTATGGACAATTGACATTTATGGAATGTAGTAAGTAAGCGAATAAAGTAGAAATTATATACTAGATGGCAGTAAAATTTATATAATGAAGAAATTATATAGCCTTAGTAATTTTCTGGGATAAGCATGAACTAGTGGGCTTAGCCTAATATTTGAACCTAGAAGGATTTGTTTGGTTTAGTGCATTGGGATGCGAGGTCAGTAGAGTTATACAACAGAAGTTTTCCCTTCACCTAGAGGCTGTCCTTAATGACCCGGATGAGAACTTACAAATTTAATAAATGTTTAATAATTTTAAATTGGGATTTAAATTAAATTTAGTGATTTTAAAGTGTAAATTGATTTTTAAAATCAAGTTAAATGGTTTTAAATAGGAAATAAATCAATTTAGTAAATCCAGAATATTTTTGTGAAATTTATAAACTTGGAAAATTCATTGTTTTGATTTATAATGTGATGTTGGAATTTTGTGGTAAGGAAATAATATAATATAGGATTTTCTTTAAATTGATTTTAAAATGATTTAAATAATAAAAAGTGTGTTTAAAAAAATGGAATTTTATATCATTTTGGAATTTGTTGGAATTGGAATTTTTAAAGTTTTAGTGTTAGGAGAAATGAGAAGAATGAAAGAAAGAAAAGAAAAGGAAAGGGGAATTAGAACTTGGGCTTGGCCCATGAAGATTTAATGAAGCTTTTATTACTTCATTCAATTCTCTAACTCCTCATTCTCTCTTTCATTTACTTCACCGTTCATTCCTTTCCCTTCTTCTCATTTTTTGTCATTTTTGCCCTAGGCCAAGATTGCTCATTTTAATTCCAATAAATTCTGGAAAATTCAACAAAAATCAACTATAAGTTCTACTTCCTCTAATATATCTTTTGGACTATTAAATTTAGGATTGTGATTCATTTTTCTCTTGTATGCTTGCTGTCCCAAAGTAAAGAAGAGGCTTTTTGCTAGTTTTGAAGAGCTTTATTGGCTTGCAAGCTAGGAAGAGGTTCTATGTAGCTTGTTTGGAGTTTAGATGAGAAATTTCTCTCATAATCCTTGTTTTAATTTGATTGTATTTTAGTTTTTAATATGGATTTGCTATAAGAATTAAAATAATGTAGAAGTTGAATTATTGTAAAGAAAAATAGATGTTTGCAAAGTTGAATTGAAAACCTAAAATAAAAGTATAGTTTTTGTTACAAACACACACTGTAATCACTCTTTGTATGATTGTGTTAGTAATTTGATCATATCTTCTTTATTTCTGGTAGGATTTCGATAATTTTAGATCACTACGAGAAAAACAGTCTTTTATAGCAGCATACAGCCGCTATTAAACACAGCTATGCGGTTTGATAAACGCTATATATCGACATGTTATAAAAATGAATTGCACATTTATAACACAAAAAAATCCACTATAAAGAGCAAAATTTCATAGCATAGTATAGCCGCTATAAAATTGTTATTATATAGCGCCTATTTTGCGCTATATATCAACATGTTTATAGTATATTCTACATCCATTTACATCATATATATACCGCTATAAAATGTATAGATATAATAACACCTATTTGCTGCTATCCTTTTATAGTAACCTCATACATTGCATTATCTTTTTATAGCACTTATGTCATATAGTTATAACGTTTTTTAGGAGCTATGCTTTATTTTACTATATATTTGATGCACCCCACTATTACATTTTAATAATTCAAAATGAATCTTCTTTAAATAGATAACAATTTGAACAATGTATGAACGAAAAAAATAAAATAATCAGCAAATGTAACGCATATTCATGATAACAAAATAAAGTATCAACTAACAAAAAATAAGTTCAATACATGAGTTACCAAATTCAATACATATTCATGATAACAAAAGACAACATAGTTCAAAGTAAACGTCTACAAGTACCAAATGCATCACTAAGAACTTGAATTGCTCAAAGCCTTTCTTCATGCATGTCTTCGGTCATTGGTAGTACTTCCTGAAAATTCAGAACAATTTGAAAATAATTATATAAAACTGTGATGAAAATTACAGGTTATTGGTAGTACTCTACAATTTAGTATAATAGAGATCCAAATAAACAACATGCTTGACTAGTTGAAGATGTACTCTTTATTTTGGCAATATAGAGCTCCAAATAAAAAGAATGCTTTTGTTACAGTATTCAAATAAAAGTTGAGAAGCACACAGATCATCACTTGTGAAACCTAAAACAAACTCAAATGCACACTTTTTATTTTACCCCAAGTTATTGAATCATAATCAATATCCCACCTGGAGTACAGATGCTAAACTACACAAATTAAATTGTAGGATCACAGCGTAGCCAATATTCAATAAGAATAGATTTAGATTTATTTTCTAATGGCTAAATATGAACTCTTTAGGGTCTAAAATGTGAAACATTGATCCTAAACAATTTGGCAATCTCAATTTGTTGTTATCCAATTCATTCAAGCCTACCCTTTTGAATACGGAATTGAAGTATCTCATAATATAATCGATCATACCATCAAATTCAGTAATTTATTTTTTAAAGACACACCTACAGCACAACTGAAGAAATCACATCAGCATATTTGACCGCGATTCAAATTCATACACCTGGCAAGTGCAAGCGCATAGCACTTAATCTTCTCTCTAGCAATCCCACCAAACTGTTATCTGTGGTTAACTACTATAATCACCATCAGAGCTGCCACACCAGATCCAAGTGAATACCCTGTAAAAACCAACTCATAATCATTTCCCTTCTCTTTTTCCTTGTTCAAAAGTTCCTTGATTGTCTCTCTTCCCTGTTCAGGACCCTTGTAGCTGCCTTTAACAACCCATGATGCACGTATCCTCCATCAAACATTTGCATTCCTAGCCTGTTATCAAGAAGCACCTAACCGAAAACAAATATAGTCAGTATTTTACTTGTATAAACCTGTGTTGTTAATCTCATTAACATTCAAATATTGGTCAAGGACTTCTTGATATTAAGAAAAAATATCAAAATAATGATGGACTATCAGTATGTTAGCAAGTTATTGGTTCCCATAATCAAAATTTTACAAACACCATAAAATGCCACATTTCAAATGTATGATCTATAGGCCATAAAATTATCACTAAATACTAGATTCCAATATATCAAATCTGATAATTTTCCACTGTGTCCTATTGACTAATCTAAGTAAGTGATCTTTGTATTGCCACATCTTCAATGTCATCTCAATATTCCTCCTCAGTAATAACAACATAATCATAAACAAGTAAATATATAAAAAGGACAGAACATAACAGGTTCATTATTACATAAATTTAGTTATTATTATTGTATCATTACATAAATTTAGTTAATTCTTATAAACTTAGTTAATTCTTATAAACTTAGTTAATTGTTGTTATTATATAAATTTAGTTAATTCTTGTAACCTTAGTTAATTAATTATATAAATTTAGTTAATTTTTATAAAACTTAGTTAGCTTAGTTAATATTTTATAATTTATTATTATTGTTGTTAGTATCATTATTACTATAAACTTAGTTAGTTTTTTTAACTTATAGTTAATTTATTGTTATTTATGGTTGTTGTTAGTATTATTATTACAAAATTAGTTAATTTTCATAAACATTAGTAATTATTATTGTGTTATTATATAAATTTAGTTAATTTTTATAAAACTTAATTAACTTAGTTAATATTTTATAATTTATTATTATTCTTATTAGTATCATTAATATTATAAGCTAAGTTAGTTTCTATAAAACTTATACTTAATTTATTATTATTATTTATGATTGTTGTTGTTGTTAGTATTATTATTATAAAATTAATTAATTTTCATAAACATTAGTAATTATTATTGTATTATTATATAAATAAATTTAGTTATTTTTATAAACTTAGTTAATTATTATTATTTTATTATTATTATTAGTATTATAAACTTAGTAATTTTTATAAACATTAGTTAAATTATTATTGTTACTATCAACTTAGCTATTTTTAAAAGCTTATTTATAATTTATATAACTTAATACATAAAATTAATTTTTATAACCTTAGTTAATTTATTATTATTATTTTTATTATATATAAATTTAGTTAATTTTTTATAAAATGGTTGAAAAAGTTCAATCTAAGAAAAAATAAATCATTGATACAAATAGCCTTATAAAATACAAAAGATATATGTGAAATAATCAATTTATTTTCCCACTTCAAGTAAATATTAAAATTTACAAGAAAGCGTCCTTCTCGAGCAATTTAAGAACATCCTCTTGGTTGTTCAGCTTGGCAACATCAATAGGCGTTTTCCCATCCATATTTTGCAAAGTGCTGAATTAATATGCATAACCATGAACATATGTTTATAATGCAATAACATGTTAACTAAGAATTACGAATGAGCTTCCTTAATATTATACATCAAAAATTGTTTAATGCCATTAGTGAATTTTCTTTTACAATAAGTGGTTTCTAATCAATTATAACTATTAAATTGTAAGCTTACTGAAACTCCTGATGTTTATTGCATTATATAAAAACACTGGATGAGTTTCAAATTTTCTTATTCAAAGCAGAGTTTTAAGTTTATTTTTAGAAAGAAAATAAAAACTTACACAGCTGCACCATGTTCTAAAAGAAGAGCCACACATTCCTTTCGCCCATATCCTACAGCATAATGAAGAGTTGGGTTCTTGTTCTTGTCTAGTGCATCTAAAGCAGCTCCAGCTTCAAGAAGAATTTAAGCACATTTTACCTAAGACTCAATTACGTTCATGTATGTTCAACTATATTCTGAAGTAGGTATCAGTGTTGCATGTAGTAAAAGAGTGTCATAGGTGCACGCACGCTCACACATACATATATTATTAAAATATAGCTGAACAAAATTCCAAAAAGTCTTTAATACAATGAGGCAATGAATGAGATATTATAGAGCCATTGGCCATGTAAAAATAGAGCTGGAACTTCTTACCTCTCTGTAGCCACATGCAAAATGCAAGGCTCTTCTTCCTTCAGAGTCTTCTTCATCCTTGTCCCCTCCAGCAGTAAGCGCTTTCTTCAATTCCTATTTGAAAATCAAAATGTAGTTACTTGTCAGTAAGAATGTACAAATAGTTGCCTTAGTAGGAAGATTTCAACAAAAAATTGACACCACATTAGTACATATCATTCTGCTAAAGAAAAATCACTAAATAGCATTATCACATTAGTACATATTGGAAAACCAGGAAAAATAAAAGAGGAATGGCTCACAGCTTTGACCAGATTGGAAAACCAGGAAAACTTACCTGCAAGTTGCAACTAGTCGATGCTGGAATATCAACATCGTATTTTTTGCCAAGTTCATTCCTAAGCAAGTCCTCCCCCTACACCAAAAGCAAAGTAGTTATATGATTTCAGATCTTTCTAGTAAACAAAAAAAGAAGGAAAAATCACCCCTTCTTATTTCAAATCATCAGTTAAAAACTGCCATATATGCAAACATTGGTCTGTACATCGAATCGTGATGGTCTGAACTTCAATGGTTCATCATATAGGTCCGGGTTGAAGTGTATAACCCTTGCATCTTTATTCACTACCCAGCCTTTCTTTATATGAAACCCAATTATTACTGAAATATATAAATGTTTCAGATATAACAACAACAACAACAAATCCTATATTTGACTCAATATAACATCTAACCTTCAATTTGGAAATCATTCAGAGCAACCATGAAACATTTCCTCTTTAGATAGCATCTTCAATAAATTCGCTGCACTCAACGCAATAGATCATGCTGCATCTTCATTTCAACATCTTGCACCAATTTAACCCCTGCTTAGTGTTTCATCATCATGCAACTCCGCTGTACAATGCAATAGTAGCATCTGCTATTAGAATTGAACAGTTTTCTCATTTTTAAACAACAGCAAACCTAAATTTTTTTGAAAATAGTAGTTGCTTAAATTTTACCAATATTTTAAAGGGAATAATAACCATATAAGTCAATTTTCTTATTTATTAATAACAATTATGGAATACATTAATTTCTATATAAATAAGGTCATTTATATATTATGAACTTGAGAGTAGCATGTTTAATTTTACTAATAAATTAGGAAAATACTATTCATTTTATACACCAAATATATCAATTACGTTTTTAGATCTGGACAAACCCAAAGCTGATTGCCCTAAATTATAGCCAAATATTGGTCAATTTACAGCTAGACTACTGTGATATATGCAACAGAAATGGTATAGATTGGACATAATGACACAATTTCTATTTTAGAAACATAATTTTGATGGCATCAATATTGTCATCTATATATAAATTTTTTAATTCACAAACGTATTTGCTCAGGTTTTCACAATATTATATCATACACTTTTACAAATTCATAAAGCAGTTTAAGATAAATTAACTATCATGTTGGCATTGAATGTTCAAAAATAATGGAATCTACATAAATATTATTACATTAACACTCTTCACACTGACATTTAATACGCAGCACTTTAATAGAATCAAAATAAATTATAGAATTCAAAACCAAGATTATGAAATTATATATTCTGAATTAGTGTACTTTTTTTTAGAATCAAGCACATATATACTTCAACTGATTAATAGCTAAGGACTATGTCTCTGTCTATGTCCACTAATAAAATCTAGTGAACATCAACTAGAATCTACAATTCCATATTATACACACGTATATATAATTTGATTAAGATTTCTTGAAAATCCTACAAAGTGGTAAAAAATAACATGATCAGTATTTTTGGGAACCAAGCAAAATAGAATGAGAACAGAGTGAAATATCATGTTCATGGTGAAAATAGAGTGCAACAGTTTTAATAAGTTTTTCTAAGGCAGGTGTGAAATTTGAAATATAATTTTGCATCTTACATGAACTGAAACAATATGACACAGTGAACCTTCTATAATATACATGCTCACTCACTTTAAGGGCCAGCCCAAAATTTTTTGTTGCCCAAGCCATTATAACTACTAAAGCATGCTTGTCAAAAAAAAATCTCCTATTATTCTTTCAATTGTGATGTTTTAACTATTAATTTATATTGTAATAGATGATGTTTTCAAAATTACATTATTGATAGCAGGTAAAGAATATATCGAATAGAGATGTACGGTTATTATAAGGTAAAAGTAGTTACTGCTGCTGCTCACGTTGTTATTGTTGAATTTATAAAAAAGTGAAATATTAAATAAATAAATCTCTTTTCTTCTTTCAAGCATGATGTTTAAACTTTATATTTTTATAGTAGATGATGTCCTAGGAAATATATGATTGATAGTACTCACGGAATATGTTGCCAAGAGAAATGTGTGATTGTTAGAAGGTAAAATGTATGATTATTATTTTATTTTTAAGTTCACTAAATTATGAAAAAATGAATATTAAACAAGTTTATATAGTAGAGGAACAGAAGATAGTGTGAGTACTATAGAAAAGGCAATATAAATAGACAATTGTAAACTTTTTTTAGTACTATAGAAAAGGCAATAAAAAAAGAAACACAATAATAAAAGATTGAATATTTTTACTAAGAGCAATATTACAATATAACACCGTAAAAGAGAAATATTACAATATAATACTAAGACAATAATCCAGCTTTGGTATGGAAATGATGTATGTATTTAGTACTAGATTTGCTTCATAGGTTGGTGGAATTGATGAAATTTATGTGTTGTTTTGGAATGTACAGTACATATTCGGATATTCTATCAAATTCATGAATTAGAACCTTGTTACGATATCAAGCAGCCAAGTCCTCTATGTTTTAGCTGAGATGGTCATTACCTCATATTCTTTGAAAAAGAGTTCACAGTAAATATGTCGGTAAATTTACTATAAATTTTCAAAAGAAAATCAGTCACAAAATGCCTTTGTAAAATTCTAATTGAGTCAAGAAAGTGGAACTTTGCAATACAGAAAAATAAACCTTTTATCATTCCAAAATAAACCATAATCAAGCTCAAGAACTATAAGAGTGACATTTAAGATATACGCAACAACAACATTGTCTGTAATCCATTCTACATATATACCAAAAGATGGTAAAATTACAATATAGAACCTGATGATTTAATCCAATTCCATGAAAAATCAATTTGGTATATTACTTGATATCTGAAAGAGCAATCATTTTGACACAGAGTAGCTAAAAGAGCTACAAGTTGATTATTACACTACATAGCTAAAAGAAGCAAGCACTGACAGAAAATGTCTTCCACTGGAGCAATTTATGAAATATTTCCGTAATAATCTAAAGTTCATACATTATATATATATATAACATCCTTAGGCATGAAGGAAATGCTATAAAATACAAAAGAGTTATGATCAATAAATATAAATTTGATCCCAATGATCTCCAAGTAACAGCAACCTGCCCACTTTTTATGATATAGCAACAAGGAGGTCACTGCTCAAAAGATGCCAACAAAAACATAACAACATACATGTACTTTTTTAACTCTATAACATCATCCATTTGATACTCATTCTCACTATTTTTTTAATTAAATGCATTGTCAAGATTTGGAGACATACATTTCAGCAACAGATCTCTTGGGAAAAGCATTTTAATCTTTTTTTTTAATTCATCCTTATCATAATAGTGGTATTGATCCAATTGTTATTGCAAAGACGAAATATCTACAAAAAAACTTCGGTAATAATCGTGCTTTATTACTTTATTAACAAAGACAACCACCTTTACATGTTGCACAAATCAAAGCGCTGGAAAATGATCTCTACGAAAATGATAGTTAAGGACAAAATAATATTGAAAGTAAAAGACCAAAACCCACGTAACTTTTATAATAAACTTGTAGCTCTTCTCTATAACAACAAAAGATCTACGTATGTTTTTCACTTAGAAAGGGGCTTTATTTTGTATAGTAGAACATTAAAACACTTGTTACAACAAGTAGTTTAAGGGGTATATTATAACTGACAAGTATTACAGTTGTTTTTATGCTTTACCAAGGTTCTTGATACTTATGACTTTATAGAGCCACTAACACAAATTTTGAGCAATCAAGCCCTATAAAAAGTGATTAGTTATCAACATTTATTTTTAACTATTCGGTTTACAGTTATTAAAGTATCAACGTTTGCTCAATTAAAATCGAGGCTAAGCTCGATTAAAAACTTAGTGGTTGCTCTGTATATAAAATGAGCATATGCTCGATTTATAAACTGAGCAAACTACTTGGTTTTTGCATTTATTTTTTAGTGTAAATTCTGGAAGAAACATTCAAGTTAGAAGTTTGGCTCTATTTATTTTTCAGCATAAATTTTGGACTTCCATATTTTTCTGTTCATAATTCGTAAAATATACATTACTTTAAAATTACATATACAATTATTACTATTAACTATGAAGTAGTTTTCCCAACTAGCTGGAATCACTTCATTAGCACAACGGTTCCTTCCTTATCATCTTAAAACATTAAAAGCATACGCTTCAGTTTTTGTTTTAACTGAAACATACGCTTCAATTGAAAAATTTACATATGAGCTTTGCTCACAAATCTAAGAATTTACTTGATACATACCATAAACAGATAAGGTCATTTCCTATAAGCCATTGCATACCTTATTGTCCACATCAAGAACAACAGTTTGACTAATATTGTCCACATCTAATGCTTAGGAATCCAGACTATGTCCATATCCTTCTCATATTAGTTTTACCAAATGACGCATGTGCTAGTGGTAATAATAAATAATTATCCTTCCCTATTTCAATATACGCAGGACATGGGGAATTATAATTCTTACCTTGGCATTTATCTGACAAACGTACACCCTCTGGATACTGGTACAACTACACGAATCGGTACCCGGTACCCGTTACAGCAAATATCTCCAA
The DNA here is from genome assembly GCA_030737815.1 of Allium fistulosum. Lineage (NCBI taxonomy): Eukaryota > Viridiplantae > Streptophyta > Magnoliopsida > Asparagales > Amaryllidaceae > Allium > Allium fistulosum. The sequence continues at coordinate 532,313,177 of CM060901.1, read as the reverse complement.
CTTGCTACTCCAGTTTTTGGTATTCCCACTACACCTATTTTCAATCGATATACAAAAACCAAGCAACAAATGAATAATCAGTTCATAATAATAAATAACAAACAATATATTTTTAAGCATAAAACTCAGAAATTTCCTTGCTTTCTTCCCAACCATGTACTTATCGGCAGGAACATGCTCTGCTTTGATAATAGTCAGTGGGGGGACAATGAAGCTATTCTTTGAAACTGTATGTGGATCTACATGCAGCTCACAGCCTCTCATAGCCATCGAGTGGTACCTCTTATTCACTTGCCTATCGGTCATCCTATCACAACTTCCAAATCTCAACTCCATAGCTGAAATTTCATTGATTGGAACAATCACAGCCGTTGTTTACTGCACATGATATGGGTGGTATCAGTTAGTAAAAACAGACAACCAGGAATTTCATACATTTAATAAACATAACCTATAAATTTCTAACCTAGAAATCCGAGTAGATGATTTAGGGTTCTTGACACGTCGACTTCGAAACTGCTGAAGTGTAATAAGCAAAGATCGGAGAAGGCCAGTTGGATCGAAGATCGGAGATGGTGAGCGATGAGCGATTAGGAGGGAAATGTAACTAGAAATCTGAGCATATGATTTAGGGTTCAGGGGGCGTATACTTTAGAATGGCTGAAGCTCGATGAGCGGAGCGAACTAGATCGGAGATGGAGAGGGATGAGCGATTAGAAAGGAGACAGACGAAATAAGTGTTATCTCGGTTTTGGGAAGAAGACGAACTGAATAAGCACTTTGAGAGGGAGACGAAAATTTTGGGAGGGATATTTTGGCCAAAGCGTTATGTGTTAAGTATGTACAGAAGAGAAGAAATAAAGTGAAAAAAAGTAAATAGCCTAGCGTAAACACAATAACGCTATAGAATAATGCGTTATCGAATGAAGTTATTAATAACATACTTTCTTGTAGTGGATGTACCGAAAAGCAGACTTCATTTGTGTCAACTTTCATGTTGAACGCTTTTAAAATTTTTGAGCATAGGTCAATCAGAAACCTATTGCAAACTCTCAGTCCTGCTCCTCTGAAATTTGCATTTTCCGAGCTAAACACTATTAGTAATTTGATCATATCTTCTACATTTCTTATCGAATTTCGATAATTTTAGATGTTATGGAAAGTTGACTTCATGTATGTCAACTTTTATGTTAAACACTTTTAAAATTTTGAGCGTAGTTCAATTAAAAACATGTTGCAAACTCTCAGGCCTGCAATTTAGTTCTCCTCTAAAATTTACGTTTTCAGAGCTATACATTGTTATCGATTTTATCATATCTTCTTCATTTCTGGTTAGATTTTGATAATTTTATATGTTCCGAAAAGTTGACTTTGTGTTTGTCAACTTTTGTGTTTAATACTTTTAAAATTTTGAGCATAAGTCAATCAAAAACCTATTGCAATCTCTCGATCCTACTCCTTTGAAATTAACATTTCCCGACCTAAACATTGTTAGTAATTTAATTATATATTCTACATTTATGGTCAAATTTTGGTAATTTTAAATGTTTCGAAAATCTGACTTTGTGCGTGTCAACTTTCATGTTGAACACTTTTTAAAATTTTGAGCATAATTCGGCCAAAAACTTGTTGCAAACTTTCAGACCTACAATTTACTTCTCCTCTGAAATTTACATTTCCCGAGCTAAACACTATTAGTAATTTAATCATATCTTTTTCATTTTTGGTCGGATTTCAATAATTTTAGATTTTTAAAAAGCTAACTTCATGTGAGTAAACTTTGATTCTATACACTTTCAAAAATTTTGATCTTAGCTGCTTCGAAAACCTATTACAAAATAGAGTTCTTCGTTGTACAGAATTTGAACTCAGTTAAAGCTACAATCTTTCCTTCTTTATTATTTTTGCTTGAACGTTCTTTTGCTTGTTTTCTTGCTTAATTGCTGCATTTTAAATCATATGTTCGGTTTAAATAAAATTCCCTTTAGCTAATAATAATGCATTTGATGATAAGTGTTTTTTTTAATTTGATGTTTAATTCTATTTAAAATTGTGTAATCTTAAGATAAATAGTTAATGTTGATAATAGTATAATTCCTTACAAATTATTGTTAATTTTATTGACTTATGTATCGTGCTGAAATATTAATGTTTATTAGCCATTAGTAATTTTTAACACAATACCGAACATAATATTTCGACTTTTATCAAAATAATTATGATATTATTATATCATAAAAAAGGTTTTGGGAATAAAGGAATAACTTTAGCTGGATGAGCTAGTATCTGTTCCACTAGCTGGCTGATTTATCGGAATCATGGCAACTATCCCTTGCTGTAACATTTAACGACCAGCCGCATGGCTAGTGTTAATTAATATTAACACAAATGATAATTATATCTATCAGCGATAATTTATTTTATCATTGTTTGAGGCTGTGTTAATACGCCTTTCGAAAGCGCGGTAACAGATTTCGCAAGTTTGGACATGTATGCAACATAATGGGTAGCAATACCGCGAGATCTTCAGTTTATGGGCGGTAGATGGTCGTGTGGAGGCATCCACTTTGGTTGTGATAATTATACGCCGTGACATTGACTTTTGACATAAGCCAAACAACAACGACATGACGCTATAAAATCACATGATCTTGGTTATTTCATGGTTACTCTTCGTACTCTAAAGTTTGAGTAATTTCATTTACTAAAGAAATGGTTGAATTAATGAGACTAATTACTATTAATAAAGTCCTTCATTTTATAATACTTTCAATATATAAAATGGTTGAATTAATGAGACTAATTACTATTAATAAAGTCCTTCATTTTATAATACTACATTGTTTGTTTTCTTATTTGCATGTCATATTACTGAAAGTGACTAAGCTATAGGATCGTGTAATATGGAATATATACTAAACTTATTAACTAGTGCGGAAAGTAACTATAAAATAAAAATAGCAGTAAAGTAAAATGACATCAGAGATTTTTATACTAGTTCGAACTTCCCGTTCTCCGCCAGTCCCAGACTCCTTCTAGAACTCTAACTAGCAGCCCTTACTTAACCCGGAGGAATAGGTTTACACCGTCTGAGCAACCAAACGGGACTTCTACCGCCCAGAAAACTGAATAGGAATTCTTCCGCCTGAGCAAACGAACAGGACTTTCAATACAAGTAAATTGATTGTCTTGACTTTTTTTGTGTTATTTTAACAACATGGATTTTCCAACTGATGTACACCCTTCTTATAATCTTTTCTTCAAGTATAATATGTGCAATTGTGTGTATATGAAGATTAGGAAGATTTAGATTGTTAAAAAATGTAGAATTATAATCGTGATTTCACAATCTTTAAGCAATAGATAGTTGAATATTCAAGAGAGCAGAAAATCAGAAATTAAGTTCTTGTAGATTCAGAAAAGTTAATTGAAGTGAAGTCCATTGATCTTGAAAATCATGTTTATTTATAGTAGATAAAGAGTTACAACCTCTGGTGAAGGTTCTATCGAGCAGCAATGGATGTAACTCTCTGTGAAGAAGAAATCTATTCGTGAAAAGAAGTGTCTCTTCATAAATATGGCAGTTATAATCAGGTCAGTCGACTGGTCGAGGAACTTCGATCGACTGAATTTTAAAACATATACTTGCATATGTATATGCACAGGGTCAGTCGACTGCCTATGTGCATTCAGTCGACTGATCTTTGAATTTTTATAAAAATAGTATGCACAGGGTTTGTCGACTGCCTATGTGCATTCAGTCGACTGATCTTTGAATTTTAAAAAAAAAATTGAAAAGCAATTTAAATTCAATTTAAAAAATTGTCGTTGATATGTGAGTGAGTGTGGACTACTTAAGGATAGATTTTAACATATATGAACACTAACTTAGACTCTAAAACAAAATTCATACTTGATATACGATCTTCGAGTGTAGTCGCCTTCGTAATTTGTAGTTGTAGATTTGTCGAATATTCTATCATTCTTATGTCGTCTTGATCATCTTGGCATAAATCAAAACTTGAGATCCAACATTCTCCCCCTTTTTGATTGATGACAACTCTTTATGATATATTGAAATATGAGCAAAATCTCGACAAAAATCCTTATATAACTACCCCTGAATCCGAGACGAAATTTTTCTTAAACTTGCCAATTTTGTTAGTACAACACTTCTTCTCCCCCTTTGTCATCGACAAAAAGGAGATATGTATATATATACAAATATGTAAGCAATATACCATCATTCATAATATTCACAACATAGATCATCATAAGAGCATATACGAATAATGACATACATAACAATATGAAATAAAAATCACTTTCACAACATAGAACAAACTACATAGTTTTAAAGCATAAAAACGTACCATTGTTCTGAAATACTTAAAATAAAACTAAGTAAACCACTTACTCATCATCATTTCCATCGGAGCTTTCCTCTCCTTCTTCATCATCTCCACTAGGGTCTCTGCCTTTACCACCTACTTCTTCTCCTTCTTCTTCTTCTTCGTCTTGTCCTTCTTCGGAAGTTGACCAAGTGAAATGAGATTGTGGACGCTTTCCTGGATCCATAGGCTCATGAATGGATGTGGAGGAGGATGGACCACAAGATAGTAATTCCTAAATATTATTCAAAAAACCTTTGATGTGATTTAGCTTTGAGTCTACTTTGGCAACGGTTGTCTCAACACGAGATAGTCGCCTATCTAAAATCTTTTAGTTTCTAGAGACAATTGTTAAAGCTTCTCGTGGTTGAGCATCCGATCCATTCTCTTCAATTTCATGGAATTCTCGTGGAGGTTGTGGTTGGGAAGAGGATCTGGTTTCGGTTTGAGGAGCTTGTTGTCTAGAAGAAGGTTGGGGTTTTCCTGCCGCTTGGTTTTCTAGCCAATGTTCAAAGGTTATAATAGTGTGGCTTCGGTATTGCTTTGGAAGTCCCATGAGGCTTAGGGTTTTGGTGTTAAGGGAACCAATCGCCGAATAGTCAGAATCGGGGAGATTAATTTCGAAATGTTTAATAATTCTCATGATATAAGCGTCGTAGTGTATGGTTTTCATACGACCTTGGTTAAAAGTCAGAAATTCATCGAGAATTACCATAGCCCAATTAACGGAACGTTGTCCCCAAATAACATATAGCGATTGAAAATCGCGCCTATAAACCTTCTCGTAGCTACTAGTACGAGGATTGATGGAGTGACTAAGAGCTCGATGCATGATTCTAGCCTTTGGTCGAAGCTCTATTGCCTTGAGTTCTGTTAAGTCATCGAAGAGAAAGAGATGGCTAGTTCTATCTCGGTTATCCATGTTAACTTCAATCTCGGTTAAATCTTCTCCTTCGAAAGGGCATTTGAGGATCCTTCCTAGTCGAATAAGAGGTTAGAATATCTTCACTCCGCATACGACAGTCCATATACAATCGTTGGGGTTTTGAATATTGTGGTGATCCAAGTTGAGGTTCGCATAGAAAAGCTTGATAAGGAGATGATTTATCTTTAAGCCGTTGGCATTAAAATCGAGTAAGGATTCCAAACCACTTCTTCTAGCAAGGTCTTGGATTGCATAGGAGGCAAAATCTGGATATTTGATAAAAGAACCTTTAAATATTCTTGAGTTTTTCATCTCATCGAATCTTTGTACTGCCTTTTCGTTGTAAAGCCATCCTCTAATTTGTGATTCAGAGGGTCCAGTAGAGGAGGAGGAGGGCCTTGCTTATTTGGGAGGCATTTTGTTTTAGGGTTTGGAGAAGAAAACTTAAAATTGATGTAGGGTTTTGGGGATTTTGGTGATGGAGATATAAAGAGAGTGAAAGAGTAAAAATAATAATGAAGGGTTGTTTGGTTTTATGGAGGTTATTTTGGAAATTGAAATGTCTATTTGCACTAAAAAACCCGGTTTCTAGAATTAGTCGACTGGATATTCAATTTCAGTAGACTGAATGATGATCCGAGACCCATTAAAATGTAAGGAAGTAGGTTTAGTTGACTGATCCTTATGATTCAGTCGACTGAATATTTCCCGAGAATAAATAGTTCATTTTTGGGGAATTCAGTCGATTGAATTATTAAGTCAGTCGACATGCATGAAATTTTTTATTGTTAAAACAGTATTCAATCGACTGAATTTCTTGACAAAAAAACAAATCATCAATTTTATTATGCAAAGAAAAAATATACAATCATATTAAAAATTAAAGTAGAGATACACAATAGAAGGAAAACTATTTGGAGGATCCAGAAGACGTGGGAGTTGCACATTCCTCCGGCTCAATTCTGGTAATTTCTCGTGTCGGTTGAATAGTAGAGCGATCCCATGAATTCGTAGAATAAGGTGGCCATTGGGGAGATGGATTATGCACGTAATTGTTTGACGGAGGGGAACCACAAAATTTTAGAGCAAATTTCTCGAGTAGACTAAGTCTCCTGCCATGATTCTTTTGTTCATAGAACATCTCTCTTTGTATGCTTAATGATTCTCTTGATAATGGTGTATATCATCTATTTTTTAGCAATAGATGGAGATCCAAAACAAAGATTCCTTCGCACTCGCTTAGATTCAGGTGTATATCTAGTATGATAGGTAGGAGGAACTATAGGTTCAGGCTTATAAGTTGGAGTAGGAGTTGGTAGATGAATAGAACCAGAACTTGGAGAGGAATAGTCTATGGAGGAATACTCTGAATTTTCTTGTGAAGACATGATGATGAAAGGCTTGTGTAATTACTGAAAAAAATGATATGAAAAGTATAGAAAATAAAGGTTTATATAAGACATAAATTTTCATAAATAACAATCAAACTAATGGTAAAATTAATTATGACCAGAAAAGAGATGATTGGTTAGAAAGTAAAACTAATGTATGGTTTAAATTTGAATTTTGAAAATTAAAAATATAAAGAGAGGTGAAGTATAGCTTTAGATGTGAAAAACCATATAGCAAAAAGGAAATGCATGTGGTTTCTAGGCGTGAGACCAGAGATCGAGTGTTGGCAGCTCCATTATTGAATAATATTTTTATTTTAGAAAAAAAATCTAAAAATTTAAAGAAATTACTCATAAATCTTTTAATGATAAAATTCCTAGTTCTCTTATTAATTTTATAAAAATATTTTCATTTAATGGTTTTGTAAATATATTAGCCAGCTGGTTTTCAGAAGACACAAATTCTTATCTGACTATATCCTTTTCAATATTATCACGAAGAAAATGATGACGGATGTTAATATGTTTTGTTCGTGAATGATTTACAGGATTTTTAGATAAGTTTATAGCACTTGTGTTATCACAAAAAATAGTTGATTTAGATAAATTTATTCCAAAATCTTGAAGTGTTTGTTGCATGTAAATGACCTGAGCACATGCTAAAGCAACTGAAATATATTCTGCTTCACAAGTCAAGACGGAGACACAATTTTGTTTCTTGCTAAACCAAGATACTAGGGTTTGTCCAATAAAGTGACAAGTCCCACTCGTACTTTTTCTATCTGTCCGACATCCTCCAAAGTTAGCATCACTATATGACATTCTTTTGGATAGAAAAGTCTAAAATCTTCGGTTTTGCTTAGATAACGTAATATTCGTTTCACCGCTCGCATATGTGATTCTTTAGGATTTGCTTGAAATCGAGCACATAAACAAACACTCATCATTATGTCAAGTCTACTAGCAGTTAGATAAAGTAACGATCCAATTATACTTCGATATAATTTTTGGTCAACACTTTTGCCATCTTCATCTCGATCGAGATGTATTGTTGTACTCATTGGAGTTGGTTTGGCAGAAGTATTTTCCATACCAAAGTGTTTAATTAGATTATCACAATATTTTTCTTGACTAATAAAAATTCCATTATCTAATTGTTTAATCCGTAATCCAAGAAAATATGATAACTCTCCCATATGTGACATTTCAAATTCTTTGGTCATTATGTTAGAAAATTCCTGACATAACTTATCATTTGTAGAACCAAAAATAATATCATCAACATATATTTGAATAATTAAAATATCCTTTTTAGTTAGATTAATAAGTAGAGTTTGATCAACCTTTCCAATTTCAAAACCAAAGTCTATAAGACAGCTTTTAAGTCGGTCATACCAAGCACGAGGTGTCTGTTTTAGACCATATAAAGCTTTCTTAAGTTTATAGACATGGTCTGGAAATTTTTCATGTGAGAATAGAGGAGGTTGTTCAACATAAACATTTTCTTTTATATATCCATTTAAAAAAGCACTTTTAACATCCATTTGATAGAGTTTAAAATTATGAAAACATGCAAAGGCCAGTAAGATACGTATTGCTTCTAGTCGTGCGACTGGAGCAAACGTTTCTTCATAGTCAATTCCTTCTTCTTGATTATATCCTTGTGCAACTAGTCTAGCTTTATTCCTAATAATATTTCCTTGTTTATCAGTTTTTTTTTTGAAGACCCACTTAGTATCGATGACTGTTTGATCACTCGGTATAGGAACTAAGTCCCAAACATCATTTCGTTCGAATTGGTTTAGCTCTTCTTGCATAGCTATAATCCAATAGTCGTCAGTAGAGGCTTCTTTAGCATTTTTAGGTTCAATTTTAGAAAGGAATGCTACACAGCCCATTTGATTAAGTTGATTTCTAGTTCTGACATATGAATTAATTTCTCCAATGATATTTTCTACTGGGTGATCTCGTAAAATCCTAGGAGGAGATCTTAATCCATTTCGATTATGAACAATGTTTTCATCTTCTTCAAAATAATGAACAATGTTTTCATCTTCTTCAAAATTATTTTGAGTAACCGTATTTGTGATTGTCTTAGTCATTATCTCATCATCTTCAAGACCTTTACTAAAAAATTTTCATCGAAGGAAACGTGAAGTGGTTATTTGATTGTTTTAGTTCTTTTATTAAAAATTCAATAAGCCTTACTTCGTTCCGAATATCCTATGAAAATTCCTTCATCGGATTTTGGATCGAATTTTCAAGTTGATCTTTTGTGTTTAAAATAAAACCATTTGAAGCAAAAACTTTAAAGTATGAAATATTTGGTTTTCTTTCACGAAAAAGTTCATATGGAGTGTGTTTCGTTAGTGGTCGGATGGAAACACGATTCAGAACATAACAAGCAGTTGCTACAGCTTTTGCCCAAAAATGTTTTGGTAGAGTGCTTCCATTTAATAAAGTTCTTACACATTCTTGTAAGGTTCTATTTTTCCTTTCTACAACTTCATTTTATTGTGGTGTTCTAGGAAAAGAAAAATTATGGTAAATTTCCTTTTTATTACAAAAATGTTCAAAAGCTTCATTTTCGAATTAACCTCCATGATCACTTCTAATGTTTTTAATTTTTTAATTTTTGAGATTTTGAATTTTTTTAGCAAATATTTTGAAAATTTTCAAAAGTATCACTTTTATTTTTCATAAAAATAGTCCAAGTATATCTTGAAAAATCATCTATTATAACAAACACATATTTGCTATAGTTTATGGATTGAACTTGAGTTGAGCCAAAAAGATTCAAATGCAATAGTTCAAGTGGTTGTAATGTAGAGATATTTTTCTTTGATCTAAAAGATTATTTTGATAATTTTCCTAATTGACAAGCATCACAAATATTTTTTACTTTAAAATTCATTTTTGGTAAACCTTTTACTAATTCATTTTTAGATAATTTGTTTATAGCTTTGAAATTTATATGACAAAATCTTTTGTGGCATAACCAAGGATCATTTTCTTTGGCTATTAGACACATATTAGTGTTGTGATTTATATTCATATTTAATACATATATATTTTTATCTCCAAAACCTTAAAAAATAAGATTTTTATTTTGATCAAAAATGCTACACTTATCTACTAAAAAAGATATATTGAATCCTTTGTAAAACAGTTGGTTGATCCTAAGTAAATTGTGTTTTAATTTTCTAACTAGCAAGACATGTGTATTAAGAGGTAAATTAGATATACCGTTATTGCTCACATCATCTTTGCCGATGATATATCCTTTGGAATTGTCTCCAAAAGTAACAGAACCTCCATCTGAGTAGATAATGTTTGTTAGCACCTCTTTTTTTCCTGTCATGTGTTTTGAGCAACCATTATCCAATATCCATTTTCCTCTCTTTTTAAGTGGTACCTACAAAATATAGAATTAACGTTGGTACCCACCTTTTTGTTAGGGTCCTAAAAAGTTAGGTCGTTGGAAACCAAACCCAAAAGGGTTCAGAATTCCTTTTGAAAATAAAATCTTTGTTTTTATGAACAGTTTCTATAAAAGATTTTATAAATTTGTTTCTAATCAAAGAATTATTTGTTTTAGGAACCCATATCTTAATTGTTTTAGAATGATTTGGGGTTATTAAAAATGATTTTGTATTATTATTATTTTTTCTTTTAAAATTATTATATAAAGAATTCTTTTTCTTAGGAGTACTTTTTGATCCTTACTTATATCCTAGTCCCCTTTTATTTGAAGATATCTGAGAATTTTCTATAATTTTAGAAAGATTCTCTCTTCCTTTGTTAAAATTAGAAACATTTTTAGTAATATCATCTTATTTTGTTTTAAGACTAGAAATATCTAATTGCAATATTTTAACATTAGCTTTCAAACCATGATTTTCAACTAAAAGAGCATCATTCTTTTCCTTCTGAGTTTCTATTTCTTGACTTGACATAGAGAGTTGAGATGTCGTATTATAACAAGATTCTTGAGAAGTTTCAAGTTCTTCTTCTAAAATTTCTTTCTCATTTCTTAACATATCCACCTCAATTTTTGTCCTATTAAATTTTTCAAGAGTGTCTTTATATTTTCTTTTGATGTTTCTTAGTTTATCAAGTAATTCATAATTTGTTTCCACTAAATCATCAAAAGTTAAATCACTCCCCTCGTCATTTGTGGCCAGAAACATACGTTTGTTTGTTCAATATCGCTGTCTGTGTCACTGTCTGATGACGAAGATGATTCTAAATCATCCCATGTAACGGAGAAGGCTTTCTTTTTGAATCTGTCTTTCTTGTTCTTAAATTTGTCTCTCTTTCGATCAGGACAGTCTTTCTTGATGTGACCTTTCTTGTGACATTCATAACATTCTAAAGCAGAAGACGATGGCTTGTTGTTGTTATTATTACTGCTGAAGTTGTTCTTGTTGTTTCTAAATTTGTTGCTCTTTCTGAATTTCAAAAACTTTTTGAAATTCTTAGCAATAAACGCCATATCTTCCTCATTTGAATCTGATTCATCCTTTTCTGCTTGGAATGCTATATTCTTCTTATCTTGCGCCTGTACTGGAACATGTATATGCACAGGGTCAGTCGACTGCCTATGTGCATTCAATCGACCGATCTTTGAATTTTTATAAAAACAGTATGCACAGGGTTAGTCGACTGCCTATGTGCATTCAATCGATTGATCTTTGAATTTTTATAAAAACAGTTTGAAAAGCAATTTAAATTCAATTTAAATAATTGTCGTTGAAATGTGAGTGAGTGTGAACTGCTTGAGGATAGATTTTAACATATATAAACACTAACTTAGACTCTAAATCAAAATTCATACTTGATATACGATCTTCGAGTCTAGTAGCCTTTGTAATTTATAGTCGTAGATTTGTCGAATATTCTATCATTATTATGTCTTCTTGATCATCTTGGCATGAATCAAAACTATAGATCCAAAATTTACTATATCTTTATGGTTATTATTTCTCACATTCAACTCATCTAGTCTGACCTGGATTTATATTTAATTATAATTCCCAAGTCAGTCCGGGGATTGTAATTTGGCAGGTCCAAGTATTCTATGCTGATTTTGGAAGTTACTTTTGATCTCTTTTTTGATAGGCGATAGCCTATTTTAATTTCGCACTTATTGTAGTATTTATGGACATGTCTATAGTTTGTTGGCAGATATTTTTTGCCTTATGTATATGTAAATTTGTAACTCTGATATATCCAAGACTGATTGTATTTCTTTTGTGATGGATATCTTTGTTATCGACTATTTGGATTGTATATCTTGTATTGTTATTTCTACATGTTGAGCTAACCCTACATTAAAAGTCCATGTGCTATTATTTTATGCCAACAATAAAAAAAATCTCGCATGTTTCCTACCACTTCATATCAAACCGGTGTTAGCATAAAAGCGTAGTACATTGGATTGCCTCTAGTGTAGCCCTATCCTCCATTCTCGCAGACAAAAATACTTCGGTATTTTCCTTTGTTTGAGTGGGTCTAAGGGACGGGCGTCACACTACCAGCAGTTATGTATACTTACTACTGACATGGGACATCTCCAACCATTTGACCCGTGGGGAAGGAATACATGTTGCGGATAGGTAAGAGAAAATATATTGAGGGTTTGCCTTGATTGTAGAATTAAATAGCCTAGCACTTTTAAGGAAATGAGGTCTGCTTCATCTCTCATTAGAGGTATTATGTAACTGAACGGGGCATATTTCTTGACTTACATTAGGTTAGTCTAAACGGGATGTCAACTGTGAAAGGTTGGCAGGCTATGCTAGTATTTTTGGATCGATATTTAGTAGTAGGGCTAACATATATGCTATGACCATCAGTAGTCCCGAGCGAGCGGTAGTAAAGACTTAGGTTATGTCTTAATGGCTTTTCTTTCTACTTATGTAGAATCTGTATGAGATACGCACAAACCTAAAAGTAGTTGGTTAGATGTAAATTATATGTCGGAGATGGGACAGTTAACCATTAGATGAGTCTTTGATATGCGTTAGTAGTATGGTAATTAAATTATAAATTATAAAGCCATAAATAGGGGTCATCGGTCTCTGTAACTAGAACCGATTGACTAACGATTACGTTACGGAAGGCCCAATTCAGGGTTGAGCTATTAAATGGGCATTTGTCTGCCTCTTCCCTATTAAGAAGTATTAAGTAGTCATGGTTTATGGTTGTTTTCGTTTAGATGTAAATGTATATAGGCACATATATATAATTATACCTCAGAGGAGGTTAGGTATATCGTACCCGCTCATAGGATTAAATGGATTAGCCATAAATAATACACATAACACTTAAATGGAATTAATCAGCATAAATTAATGTTACAGATAAAGTATGTGTTTTCCAATCACTAGAATGTTGTTCTGACCACCTCGTCCTTACAACCCACATGATAGATTAGAGGTACATGCTGCTGGTGCATGATGGGAACTACAAATGGTGATTCTTACTCATGCTCGGCACTAACAAGGCAACTAGGTATCTAAGGAATAATATTGATTCCAAGGTAGTAGCCTTAGTCAATACGTACGTTCTATTATATTTTTCAATTCCTTTGTGAGTTTATATCGATCACTCTTTGATATGCTTATGTTTATTACAGGTTATTAAAACCAACAATCTGTACCCCAATGGCCTTGGGTTTTGATTTAGTCGAAATTCGTGTCCATTAAGGTGCAGTCGTTACATTTGGTATCAGAACTTAGGTAACTCGATCATAGGAATTGGGATACGCTGAGAGAATGTATTCGTGTTTTTACCTATAAATGTATACTACTATATACACCAAACACCATAAATTCAGATTATAGAAGTAGTTGTGACCATATTTTGAAAGGATGTATGAGGCAACTATGAGTTGAGCCAATAAATAGAGTTAAATTTATAAACCTACCCCGATTACCCTATGGAGCGTTGGATGTACCATAAGGCATTGACCAAGAAGAGCATGAGCACAACATATAGAAGAATCCTGAAGGCTAGATGGTACTTGACTCCTTTGTTGGGCCTAGGCTACCTTATGATTGTGGATTTTGATGGATTTCCAATTGAAGATGTGCATTTTATCCAGACAGATGTGAGATAAGAATTTTATGTTGCAAGCATCTGAAAGTAAGATGTGAAGAAGGATTGAGCAAGTTCATGCAAGAAGGTATGCACTAATAACCACAAGAAGATAAATTGGATTTTTGATGACGATGAGTTAAGGATGAGTGGAAAAGAAGGAGAGCCCATAAGAAGAGGCAATAAAAGTCCATTTCTAGGTCCGGCCCCATGCGAAAGAGTTCAACAAAAAGATTTTGAAAGTTCCTTGGAATGTTTTAAATGGGGTTTTCATAGAATTTATTAGGAAGTCGTTGTTTTAAAATGCAAGGAAAATTTGAATTTATTTAAATTGGTTAAGTAAAAAAATTTGGATTTAAAGATCTTTGATAAAGGGATTTTTTTGAAATAAATGGAAAATAGAACATAGGTTTGGCTTGATAATTTTTCCTATTTTTTTAAATTTGAATTTCCTTTTAAAAATTCTTTCTAAAAGGTGGGTAAGTGGAAATGATACTTGATTGAAATGGGGTATATAGAATAGAAGGGTAAGAATAAGGTAAGAGGAATATTCCCATATACGAAAAATACAGAAAATAACAGTTGAAATAGATTTATACATATCTCTTTTCATGTTAATGAAGAAAAGCCCAATGACTAAAGTATTAGACGAACGCACTGCATAAAGTAGTAGACGAACGCACTGCAAGAAGTTAGTATTACCAAATTTAGATAGAAAAAACATCAAGAATTTATATAAAAATAGGATTCGTAATAATATAGGAGAAATGCAATAGGAACAGGATAGGAAGAGTGGATAAATTCCATGGATATGTAGTAATTGCACATATATTTTAGATAAATACTTAAATAGTTATTGCAATTGCACGTACTTTTTAGAAGTCCCCCTCATATGCTATTAAAATCTCCGCTAAGGATTGAAAGCGGAAATAGCTTGAGTAGTAATTAAATAATAGGATGGAAGTTATCCTTGTCTAATCCAGTTTCCATTGTTTAAATTTATAGGAGTGAGTCATATGTAGATTTGAGGACGTCGATTCATAGTTGTGAGAGAATTTTTGGGTTGATGGATCTTACTGATGAGGTGAGGTGGCAGCTAGCTACTTTGCAGTTACAGGGGAATCCTTGAGTTGGTGGGAGGTTGTGGAGGGAGAGACTGATGGAGGAGAAATCACATGGGGGAAGTTTTGGAGACACTTTGAGAAAAAGTTCATGTCTAGAGCTGAGGAAGGAGTGCAGTTAGAGAAATTTATTCATCTAAAGTAAGGAGATATGTCAGTAAAGGAGCATGTCAATCAATTTAATGAGTTGGCTAGGTTTGGGATGGCGTTGATCAATACCACACACAGAAAAGGCTTTAAAGTTTGCTAAAGGGCTGAACCAACAAGTTTAAGGTTTAGCTTTAAGTAATTTATCCATGGGTGATGCATATGAGGGTTTAGTGGAGATGGCATTGTTGAATACCATCTCCAAGGAGGAAGGGAAGGAAGAACCCTGGATGGCTAGTGGAAAGATGCCACAGCAGAACCAACGCAAGGGAGGATTTGGACCTAAAGGAAAGACAAGAAGCAGGATTTGCATTTCAGGACGTGTGGCAGAAAGGAAGATTTGTAAGGGAATGCAAGACAAATAGTTCAAAGATCAAGTGTTACAATTGCAATCGGTTCGGGCATATGAAGCGGGAGTGTCCAGCACTTCTAAAGACCTCTACCTAAGTGGCCCCAACTTATGCATTGGACGTAGTATCTAGCTCGAGTATGCCACCATTTGCGTGTAGCTGAGGATAGTATCTAGAAGACTAATTTTCATACACCAACGTACTTTATAAGTGGTTGGTCATGCCCTACGGATGGACCAATACACCTGCTTACTTTGTTGATCCGACGAGCCGAGTTTTTAGAGGGATGCTTAACAAGTTCATCATGATATTAATGGATAATATTTTAGTTTATTCAAAGAGGGAGGAGGTGCATGTGTTGCATTTAGAAGAAGTGCTCAATACACTCCATGAGCATAAGCTTAAGGCAAAGTTTTCAAAGTGCCACTTTTGGCGAGAGGATGTATGCTTTTTAGGACACGTTGTCTCAATAAGTAGACTAACGGTTGATCCCAATAAAGTTTTGACTGTTCAGGATTGGCATATACTGATGAATGTCATGGAAATGAGGATTTTTCTTGGTTTGGTGGGCTACTACCAGAAGTTCATTAAGGTCTTCGCAAAGACCTCTGCCCCTTTGATCTGCCTCACCAAGATGAATGTAGTTTTCTCGTGGAAAGCGATGTGTGAGGATGCTTTTATTAAGCTGAAGGAGGCGTTGACTAGTGCACCTGTTTTGGTACTCCCCGATGATGCCAAGACTTTCACGGTATATACTGACGCATATGGTATGGGATTAGGCATGGTCTTGATGCAAGAAGGAAGGGTGGTAAGCTACGATAGTCGATAGTTGAAGATCCACGAGAGAAACTATCCTACCCATGATTTTGAGTTAGCGGCCAATGTCATTGCGCTTAAGTCATGGAGGCATTATCTTCTAGGAGAGCAGTTTAAGCTATATATGGATCACAAGTCTTTGAAGTATTTGTTCTCCTAGAAGGAATTGAATTTAAGGCAGTAGAGGTGGATGGAATTTTGGCATCGTACGATTTTGATTTCTCATATATCCTAAACAAGGGCAATGAAGTGGATGATGCTTTTAGCAGACAACATGCAGTATTGAGTCCTTTGTTCTTAGAGTGGAGGCATTGGAGTTCATTTCACATTTGATTTCCGACCATCATCAGATACTACCTCAGGAGTGCTAACAGCTTTAGATGTGCAGCCTACACTTATGGAACGTATTAGATCCAGTCAAAAACAAGATAAGGAGCTAGTAGACATTTTTTAGAAGCCTGATAGATGAGAGAGGTCGAGTCATTTGAGGCATTATACCATTGACTCGAAGGGATGGTTATGGAGAGATTGTAGACTATGTGTTCCTCTTATTATGGAGTTGACTGATATTGTACTAGTCGAGTCTCATCGTTCAAGGATGACCATTTATCCCGACGGAGACAAGATGTACCATGACATGAAGAGAGTCTTTCATTAGCCTGGTATGAAGAAGCATGTGGTAGAGTATGTAGCTTGATGTATCATGTGTCAGAGGTTAAAGGCAGAGGAGAATAAGCCAGGAGGATTATTGCAGCTATTGGAAATTCCTCAGTGGAAGTGGAGAGTATTCCTATGTATTTTGTCGATGGTTTATCAAGGAGTAGGAGAGGGAATGAGAGTAGATGGGTCAAAGTTGATCGGCTGACCAAATGCACTTATTTTATGCCGATTAAGAGTACGAGGTTGGTAGCATCTTTGGCAACTCTATACGTGTGGGAGGTCGTTAGGTTACACAGAGTTCCTACTAGCATACTTAGCAATCAAGATCCGCTTTTCACCAGCAAGTTTTGGAGGAGTCCACAAGAGGCTTTGGACACCGAGTTGAAGTATTGCTTATTATTTGCAGACGGATAGACAGACGGAGAGAGTGAATCGGGTTTTGGAAGACTTTCTTCGGATGTGTATCTTGGATTTTGGAGGCTCTTAGGAGGATTTTCTGTTGGTGGAGTTTACCTATAATAACAGCTATCAGGTGAGCATTCGAATGCCACCATTTGAGGTGATACACAGTAGACCTTCAATATCACCGTTGTGTTGGTGGGACACGACGCATAGGATTATTCTTGTACCGAACATGGTGAGGGAGATAATGGAGAAAGTAGACTTAACCCGTAAAAGAATGAAAATCGCACAAGATAGAAGAAAATCATATGTTGACAAGAGACGTGTGGATTTAGAGTTCACAGTGGACGACATAATGTTTGTGAAGGTTTCATCGCCTACGCATGTTATGAGATTTGGTAGTTTGGGAAAGCTAGCACCGAAGTTTGTAGGACCTTTCCAAATTACTGGTAGGATAAGGAATTTTGCATATAGTGCAGAGCTTTCTGAGAAGTTGGTGGGGGTACATGATGTTTTCCATGTGTCGCACTTGCTAAAGTTCTTATATGATTCTAGCTGTCGTAGCCGAGCTGAGTCAACTAGAGGAGGTGAAGGTAGAGGGAATCGCTTGTTCACCGTGCACCCACTTGTATTCCTGAGCATGGTACGAAGTGACTTTGCAATAATAAAATCAAACTTGTTAAGGTCTAATGGGGAGATGATCTAGTGGAGAGTACATGGGAGCCTAAGGAGAAGATCCGATCTACCCATCCACAACTCTTTTTTGGTACGTTTCCATTTTAAGTTAAATAAGTAGAGATTACTTATGCATTAGGACTTAGCTTGGTATACCATTTAGGTAAAGACCATTGTATGGTAGGGATGGTTGTAAATGAGTCATTAAAACATGTTATGGACGATGGATTCTAGTGGATGTACTAGTTAGATTGTTTTTGTTACACATTTAGAACAGTATATCCTTTAGATAGTGTGGGTTGTAGAATTATGGATCTTAAGGCTAATTAAACAATAGAGGGGGGTGAATAGTGTTTTCTAACTTTGGTATATATTTTTAAAATTCTTTCAAGTTTGATATTAAATCATAGATTTTCAACACAGAATTAAATCAACAATCAATCACAGATGCAATGACAAATAAAATAAAAGCAATAAAGTAAAGTACAGAGTTAGAGAGATGACACCAGAGATTTAATACTGGTTCAGATTTCTCCTATATCCAGTCCAATACAATTGCTTGTACAGATTTATTTTCAAATGCCAATCTTTAAACGAGCAGAAGGAAAATCTAATTACAATCTCGATTTGAGGCTACAAGACACACCTTCTTGATTTTTCGGGCTTAGGGTACACCCACTTGATTTGGACAGGCTACAAGCACACCCACTCGGACTTTCAAGCTTCCAAGCACACCTAATTATTTTGAATTGGATATAATCACATCCAAGCGAATACAAATAGAGTTTGATGGTTTTTCTAAAGATAATTTCTTGAATTTGGATACAATTAATCCTATAGCCTCTTGGACAATACTTTGATCTTTGATTTGAGAGAGAGATGATTTCAGAATGGTAAAAAAGTAATATTGAATCAATACAAAGAAGTTTGAATTAATTATATTTGACATTGAGGAGAAAAGAGTATAATTTCAATGGATTTTTCAAGAGAGTAAGAGGAGGGAAGAAAATAAGATAGTGATTGCTAAAAACTTCGTTTGAAACCCTCTATATAGTGTATAAAAGATGTGTCTGTTTGCAAAGGGTTGCGACGAATAGACACTTCATTTTAAAATTTGAAAACTGTTTTGCGGCATGTGTGTCGACATACAACCTGCTGATATGTCGTCATATGCATGTATATTTTGAATTCTTATTTATTTAAAATGTTTTGAAAATCCTATACTTTGTAAAATAATTTGATATTTTGTAAAATAGTTTGAACATAGTTTATAAACATTTTGAACTTTGAAAAACTTATAAAATATTTTGAAATATATTTTGAAAATTTATTTTTATTTAAAATATAAAAGATAGAAAATAGGAGATAGATATCAAAGATTACTACTAGGGACTTTAACAATATTTTATGACTCTATACACTATATTATAGTCTTGATATCTTCATATCTTGGTCTTTATACTCATGAGTCCTCATGTCAATTTCTTGAGTCTATATATTGTATAGTCTTCGATTCAACCCCTAAATAATATCCTGCACTATACTATATAACTTGGCCAAATATTAGTATCTATATTTTATATGAATGTATATTATTGTTATTAATGTTGTTATCATCAAAATCAGTAACTAAGGTATTAACAATCTCCCCCTTTATAATGATGATAATCATGATTATTCATGTATATAAAATATGATATAACTCTCCTGAGTATATGCATATGTGCATTTTATATTTTTCTCCCCCTTTTTCATCAAGAAAATGGGTAAAAGGAATAAAACTCCCCCTAAATCAAATACTTAGAAACTATAGAGTCAAAATCAATAACTAAATTAAATAAGATAAATGATATATATGATGATTATATGATATACTTAGAAACTATACTATTTTATATCAAACATGACATATGAAGTAATAAGATAACACACCCATTTTTATTAATTTAAAATCAATCTTATCATTTAATCAATCAAACATTCAAAACACACACAAATTCAAATGTCCATTCTAAACAATCCAAACCAAGACAAACAAATCTAATCCATATATATATATATATATATCCAAACCAAACTAATATGTACTAAACTTAGATCTATGGTTTTCTTTTGATTATGGGAGACTTATGGACAGGGAAAAGGGATAGTGAAGACAAAAGTTTCCCCTTTGTTCTACGAGAATTCCATCCCGATCAAAGCATACTTCGCCAACACATTTTACTTCATCATCGTCTTTAGCGTTATCTTGTTCTTTTTCCTCCTCCTCCTCCTCCTCCTCTTCCTCTTCGTCTTATCCACAAGATTGTGAATGACAAGGTTAGGAGTATCCTCTTCAATTACAATAGGATTTGCTTCATTATCCAACAGGTGCTTCTGGAGATTGCGAAGAAAGCGCCCTTGCTTTTCTTGTTCTTTTAAGAGGCATAGTCGAACGACCTCTATTTCTGAAAGCATATTGTGTCACGACTGGGATTTTCGACCTTCGAAAATCGACATCAATACGTCCACAGTATTACATGCCAAACAATCGAATGCTGGAAATACCAGATCGTTAGGGAAAAGAAGAAAGAGGTAGAGAAGAAAATAGAAATTACAACACAGAATCGCATAATCGCAGTGGAACAATATATAATAGATATAACATGTCTATATACAAAAAGAACTATAACTATTATTTATACATTACATCCTCAGAGTACAATACATCAATAACACAATACCGGACAGTTATAATAACTTGTATTCACAAAAGCTGAATATATAGCCTACAATATATAGCGGAATATAAATCGGATACGTGTAATACATCTTCGCCATCCAGCTCGTCTCTTGAGCTCCATAGCATCCTATGATGTATCTATAATACTGGGTCTGACCCGAGCATTATAATAAAATAACACCCGAGTCAGTTTAGAAAACCAGCGTGAGAAAACACACTAAATTTGAATTATTAAAATTATCAAAATCCTTTGAAAAACAAAGGTATCTCGTAAGACCACGCCACAAATAAACACGATGGGTTTTTACCTTATGATAACCAAAACATTTCATATCAAATCCTCAGATATTATAATAATGTCTAAGTACAAATACTTATTCAAATAGTTGGAATTGTTACATTAATTAAATTCCAGCATACAAGGCTCTACAATCAAAACCGTAAGGGCATGTATTGGAGAATGAATTCCATACGAATGACTAGGCACTGGGATACCACCTATCACAGTACACGTCTAGAAACAACGTACCGAGGACCACGCCAGGATCCCCTGCAACATAAGACTGGACTATCCCTAACCTGGTAGACCGAATATGCTATAACCTCGGGTGTTCCCACCCTCTTTCGAGCTCCTTCCATGCATCGTAGTAATAAATAATATCCGCGGGTATCTAGAAAGGTGATAAACATACTTTAATTGGGTGCGACCCACTTAGCCTTGCTGCATCTCCCCTGATTTTCAGTCATTCCCGGTTGATGAGGCTAGAGGCTACGATTACCTTTTTTAGAAAATTTTCACTCATAATGCTCATTGTCCTCCAATGACAATGTTCTGATAGCATTCATCCATACAAGTCCGTCCTGGGTCCGAACGGAACCGAAGGCACTATTCCTACTACATCCATTTTGGAATAATCCTCAAGATTAGTAGCGATTATCCCTTGCACTTAACTGCTCCATCTTCGACTCCATGCTCTTGTTTTCACGTCGAAAACGTACTCGTTAGATCGAAGTGGTTTTCGGATAACCAATCCGATCTCGGTCTCTTCGAAACAACGTTCGATATTTCTAGTAAACTCAACCCCCGTTCTCTAGGAAATAAACAGACGAAAATAAGATCGGAGATCACCTCCTAACCGTTAGTGGACGGATTTCCTTATCTACGTCCTAGAAGAACGAAAAGAGTTTATACGTACAGTATAGCACCTCGAATGGTAACTGTACCATATAAATCCCGTATTCCTCCTATATATTCCCAAAATTTTTTTTTGTCCAAATTTGATAGTCGGTTATTTAACTATCAAATAAACAATCATTCAACCAAATATCCCATTTTCCACTGAAAAACTCCTAATCTTTTTTTGGTTTAATTTTAATAAATTAAGTCTCTTTATCTAGAATTTATACTTATCTTATTGAATTTTGTAAATTCACAAACTATCTTTCCAAAAATGTTCGAAACCCCTTTTTTTAATAAATAATGTGGAAAGTACCACTGCAGTATCAAACCATGGATTCACAGCTCAATGGTTACGTCTCTCTCCCAGAGAAATCCAAGACTTAACTGCAGGCACTCACTGCCTCCGATTTCGCCATTCGAGTATACCATTACTTCCCGAAAACTTTATTTAATAATTTTCTCAAGAATAATACTTATAAAATTTTCTATATAAAGTTAATTTTAGAAAAATACTCTTTAAAATAAAAATTATTATAAAATAATATTAATATAGAATAATCTATCTCTTAAAATAATAATACTGATTAATTCTTAAATAATAATTAACTTAATATCAACCATTTCTAAAACTACTTAATTAATGCTTAAATATACTTCAAACAATTTTAAATGACTAAATAATTAATTTCTGAAGTATTCTTAAACAATTTTAAATTTACTAGTTAATACTTAAAATCCTCCTTTTTAAAATAAACTTAACTTCCCAAGGAAAATATATTTTCAACTCCAATATAGCTAGTCTAATTATTTATAAATCCCTCTCAATTTATTTCCAATTTGATTTACGTTCCAATTCCGTAAATTCCCTTTTTCACATTTTTAAAGATAAATCTACCATTTATTTTTAAACCGATTTACCCATCTCCTTATAAATCCTCACTGTAAATTTATAACTTCAATTTATCCACTGATAATTTACTTTACTTTATTTATAACTTCGTTTATAAATTCCATATTCTCATTTCCCGCTTATCACTATTTTCACAACACTTAATCGATTTTCTAAATTAAATTCCATTTTTAAATTAATTTCTTAAATAACCCAAATATATTCCAAAGCCCACTAATTTCATATCTCACTTCCTTTTTATGATTTAAAATCTTATTTAAATCTGGAACATCAATTTCATATTTTATTTTCAAATTTCCTTTTTGTTTTCCCAAACTATTTTAAATCTCGATTTTAAAATCTTTTTACACTTAAACAAATCGCTTAAGTTTCATCATTAAAAAACCCTTTGTTTATATTATTCCAAAATCCCTATTCTCCATATTCCAAAATTTATCAAGTACAAATTTTGAAGTCAAACTATTTACCCTACCAAAATTCATTTCTTTTAATAAATCCAAATTTCACTATAAATATTTTTACTTCAAAGTTTCCTATTTAGTTTCTTTCCAAATTTTAAACATTTATCATTGGTATTTAAAAATACCAAAATCTAACCAGTAATTCCATAGCATCCAATAAATTCAAATCACACTATAATCTATCACAGATTATTCAATATGTCATATCACTGAATATGAAAATAAATTCAACATTTTTGAGGAATCCAGTTGGATCCTCCAACCTGTTTCCCTACATCCACAGATGTTAATACAATATAAAAAATACCAATCCCACTTCGAGGGGGATATCGTGGTATATGGGGTCATCCGCTATTATGTGGGGCGCATAGAGTCTCATCTGCTATATATATATGCGGGAATATCAATCACTCCAGTATATATACTACTATATATAATATTACATTCAACTGATAAAAATATATCAATTCAACCAATCAATCAATAATTAATTTTAATTATTTAAAATTAACAGCAGTAATCCAAAATTAAGTGGGATTAACTCACATTTATTTTCTGTCGCTTTCGCGTTCCGGTTCTGATTTAATTTGAGTGCGTTTGAAATTATTTGAAAATTTCAGAAGCTCCAAATTCGTCCAAACCAGTTTCATATCGAAGCTCTCGTCACCACGATCGCATCGCAAAAAGTCTCGTTCCAAATGGACCCAAAATCACCCAGCCCACACGAAGAAGACCTGGCCCGCTTCCTATCATCTTCCCTAAATCAAAATTCCCCTGCTCCTCCAAATCGTGCACGCGTGCACGCCACTGACAACAAGCCCCACTACTTCGTTCAACAAGCCGACAACATCGATCACTTCCTCGCATCGATCTCCTCCACCTAGACTCAACGCCACCTCGCCCGGCCCTTCAAAGCAAAATGCGACTTCGCCGAACCCCCCTCCCCCCTTCGACCTGCAAATGTCGCGCCCCCCAATTCTTGACCGCACGTCACCACTCCATCCCCAGAGACGCACCTCGCCACCAGGGACTCGAATCCACTTCCACCTCGGTTCATCAACGACCACAACTCCCAAAACACCCAACCTTAATCTCGAACCAATCCTCTAACACAAAGTCGAGCCCAAAAAAAAACTACCGCACTCTTTATAACCTATACCAGATTAAAGCCTAGGGTGAAACAAGAATTTACAAGCTTGTTTCGAATTTTTAAATGAAGTATTTTATGAGGAAATCAATTTTGAAAGTTCTTCTTTTTTTTCATTCCTGAAATCGGTTGCTTGGTTTTAAAAAGGTGAAAGGAGGGGAGAAAAGATGTTGGCGTGTTGGTGGATATGTATAGTGACTTGAATTTGAAAGAAAACGGCTGATGTTATCATATAGGTCAAGTTAATCAATATAAATATATATTATTTAAATTTAAATCGTCTCGAATTCATAGCTTAAAATCTCGACCTCATATCGAGGCATACCGCTAGGCGTTTATAATGTTATACCCCTATTTCGAACACAATGGAAAAGGTTTAGAGTCCTAATTCGATCTTATGGAGAAGATAGCTTTTTGGATCCAATTATTATATTGAATTTTCGATATAAATTTCAGCGCGTCTATATTCCATACGACCACACGATAACTCCAAACACTACGAAATTTGAAATCTAATAATAATACACTATTACGGATCCAATGGAACTGGTTTCATCGAAATCCAAGACAGTGTCCCGGAAGGCTATTTTTAAATGTCAATTTAAACGATATATTTTTAAAACTAAACAAATCACTTTCAAATTCAATTTAAAAAGTTTTATTATCTTCGTTATTATTGATATAAATTTTATAAGCTTTTAAATTATTTTTAACAAGCTTAAAACTCCAGATTAAATATTTTAACCAATATTTAATTATTAAATTCAAAAATTAAATTATCCAATAAATCCTTATATTTGAAATTCAAGTTAAAAATTAACTTTTAAATATTTAAAATCAATTAAATATTATAATTTCAAATAACCGAAATTCTAAGTCGTTACATATTGAGTACATGCTTCAGATCATCTTCAAGCTTGACAAATTTGGCCATGGTGGTGGTTTGGAAAGGGCTAAGAGTGGGGGTTTCGAAGGAAAGTGGTGTGGTCTCTTCTCTTGAACGTTTGGAACTTGAGGAATCCATTAATTTTATTTTATTTTGAAATTGCAGAAAGAAGAAGACAGGATAATGAGAAATAAATCATACTTTGGTGGTTATATAGCCTCATTTCAAATTTTGAATTTTAGAGGGAAACCTATTTTCAGATTTTACCAGTATATGTCGATATATACAAAAGATGTATGTCAACATACATGTGTAAATTTTGTCCTTTTATTTTATCATTAAATATTCATTTTATGTTGTTATGTTTTATATTTTAGAGAAGGAACACGTTCCTAATTCTCTTCTAAGTTTAATAAAAGATGTTTGAGTTAATGGTTTTTTTAAAATATCGGCTATTCGATTTTCGGTATTTATAGTATCTAGTAAAATTACTTCTTTATTTATGTTATCTCTTAGAAAATTATGTCTTATATCTATATGTTTGGTTTTAGCATGATGTGTTGGATTTTTAGATAGTTTATTGCACTAGTGTTATCAGCGTATATTGGTAATTAAGTAAAATTTAAACCAAAATCTTTTAAAGTTTGTTGCATATAGATAGCCTGTGAACAGGCTAATATAGCTGAAATATATTCTGCTTCTGCTGTAGACAGAAACATAGAATTTTGCTTTTTGATAAACCAGGAAACAAGTGAATATCCTAAAAAGTGATAAGTTCCCCTTGTACTTTTTCGGTCTGATTTGTATCCAATATAATCAACATCAGTATATGAAATTAAATAGAAAGAATATTCTTTTGGATACAAGATTCCATAGTCTACTGTGTTGTTTACATATCTTAGTATTCTTTTACTAATTTTAGGTGAGTTTCTTTAGGTTAAGATTGATATTTTGCACATAGACAGACATTACGCATTATATCTGCTATACTAGAAGTTATATACAGTAATGATCCTATCATACCTCTATATAATTTTTTATCTACATCTTTTGAGTTTTCTTCTTTATTTAATTTCTCATTTATTTCCATGGGAGTTGGCTTTCCACTAGTATTTGACACACCAAATTTCTTAACTAAACATTTAGCATATTTTTTGACTTATAGATATTCCATTTTTTAGTTGTCTTATCTGCAATCCTAAAAAGAATGTTAGTTCTTCCATATGGCACATTTCAAATTCCTTAGTCATTATATCTAAAAATTCTTTATATAACTATTAATTTGTTGATCCAAAAATAATATCATCTACATATAATTGTAAAAGTTGAATATCATTATTATTTATTTTAATAAATAAATTACTGTTTACTTTTCCTATTTCAAAATTAGATTGTAATGAATAGGATTTAAGTCTATCATACTTACTTAAGCTAGATGTTTAAAAGCGAGTAGATTTCTAATAACTTCTAATCTAGCTAAAGGAGCAAAGGTTTCATCAAAATCATCACCTTCTTTCCTAATTATAATCTTGAGCAACTAATCGTGCTTTATTTCTAATGACTTCTCCTTGTTCATTCATTTTTTAACCCATTTAGTTCTTATTACAGACTGATTTTCAGCTCTTGGGACTAATCCCCAAACATCATTTCTGGTAAACTGATTCAGTTCCTCTTGCATAGGAAGTATCCATGAATCATCCAATGATGCTTCTTTTGGATTTTTAGGTTCAACGGTTGAGATAAAAGCAACATCACTCATTTTATTTATTTGATTTCTTGTATTTACTACAAATTCTATATTTCCCAGAATATTTTCAATAAGATGATCTTTCAAATATTTTGTTCGTTTATTTGGATGTAAATTTTTAGAGTTATGATTATTTTCATCGTTAGTGATTTCATTATTTGTGATCTCATTAGTTTTATTAATATTTTCTTCTTCATCAAAACTAGAATTACTGATTTTAAAATTGTCATCAAATAAAACATGTAATCTTTCTTCAATAGTGTTAGTTCTGGTGTTAAAAACTCTGTAAGCTTTACTTCTATTAGAATACCAATAAAAATTTCTTTATTTGATTTGGAATCAAATTTATCTAAATTATCTTTTGTGTTTAATATAAAACATCTACTACCAAAAACTCTAAAATAAGGTGCTTTAGGCTTTTTATTATAAAATAATTCACATAGAGTTTTCTTAGTTAAAGGACGTATTAAAATTCTATTTAAGATATAACATGCCATAGCAACTACTTCAGCCCAAACACTTTTTGGTAATTCACTATTATTTAACATTGTTCTAGCATATTCTTGTATAGTTCTATTTTTATGTTTTAATACTCCATTTTGTTATGGTGTTCTTGGAATTGAAAAGTTATGTGTAATTCCTTTCTTATTACAATTTTTTTTAAATTGTCATTTTAGAATCTCCTCCATGATCGATCCTAATCGTTTTAATTTTAGTTGGCATTTGATTTTGAATTCTTTTAGTAAAAGTTTTAAACATTTCAAAAGCTTCACTTTTAAGTTTTAAGAAAACTGTCCATGCAAATCTAGAGAAATCATCTACAATTACAAAGGCATATTTATTATGATTTATTGACTGTATTTGTGAAGATTCGAAAAGATCTATGTGCAGAACTTCAAGAGGACGATGAGTAGAAATCATATATTTAGATTTAAAAGAGCTTTTACGAAGTTTTCCTAATTGACAGCCATTACATAAATTATTGACATTAAAACTCATTTTAGGAAGACCATAAACAAGTCCATATCTAGCAACCTTAGAAAGGTGTTTAAAATTCAAATGACCAAATCTTTTGTGCCAAATCTAAGAGTCATTAGATTCAGCCAAAAGACATAAATTATCATTGGACACTTTCAAACCTAAAATATAAATATTACATTTCCTAATACCCCTTCAAAGATAATGTTTGACTCATTATCTTCAATATGGCAATTGTCTTTTTCAAACTTAATTTTAAAACCCTTATCACACAGTTAACTAATACTAAGCAAGTTATGTTTCGGATTCCTAACTAGTAAAAGATTAGAAATAGTAGGAGTTTTAGAGTTACCGACATTGCCGATGCCAATCACATATCCTTTTGAGTTGTCTCCAAAGTTAACTGATCTGCCATCATTGTAGATAATGTCCTTTAAGATCTCTAGATTTGCAATCATATGTCTTGAGCATCCACTATCCAGTATCCACTTGTTTTTTTGATTTGTGATGTTTGATTTTCAAGTGTCTGTCCATCATTAGCCATATAACAAGCTTGTTCCTCCAATTCAAAATCATACCTTTTCAAGAAATCAAGTGACTCATAGAAACAAAAAGTTTCTAATAGCATATTGGTTTCACAAAATTGTTTTTCTACAAATGTTTTAAAAATATTACTAACCATTTAAACTTTGCAAAAATCAAATTACGAGTTTTTGAAAACCTAGTGCTCTGATACCAAATGTGGGTTGCGGAATTATTGATCTTAAGGCTAATTAAACACTTAATGATGGATGAACTGTGTTTTCTAACTTTTGTATTTTTTTAAATTTTTTCAAGTTTAATATTAAATCGCAGATTTTCAACATAGAATTAAATCAACAATCAATCACAGATGCAATCACAGATAAAATAAAAGCAATAAAGTAAAGTAGGAGTTAGAGAGATGACACCAGAGATTTTATTCTGTTTCGGATCTCTCCTACATCAAATCTCGTACAATTGCTTGTATACATTTCTTTTTAAATACCAATCTTTAAACGGGCAGAAGGCAAACCCAATTACAATCTCGATTCCGAGGCTATGAGACACCCTCTTGATTTTCCAGGCTCATGGTATACCTATTTGATTTGGATGGGCTACAAGCACACCTACTCAGATTTTTGGGCTACCAAGCACACCTAATGTAACAACCCTGGTTTTGGGGATTACCTATAAATATTAAATTATAACGGTAGTTATGATTTAATATTGTGAATTAAAATAAAATTGGAGATTTTAAATTGCTTTTTTGGAATATACAATGAATTTTGGGAAATAAAATGAGAAAATAAAGTTTAAAAGCTTTATTTTATTTGTTTGGGTTAATAATGAATGAAAAATGATTTTTATTTGGAGAAAATGCAATAATTTTAGTAATTATTGCCAATTACTTCTTTTAATAATTTTTAAAGGAAGTATTTGATTTTTAAAGGTTGTTTAATCAAATAAAAAGGTGGAAATTGGTTTAAAAATGAGTTTTAATTATAAATTTGAGTTTAGAATGGTTAATAATATTTTTCTAAGCAAGAAAAATATTTTTGTGGAATTTTAGAAGTTAAAAATAAGGATTTATGCATTTATTGGTGTAAATTGTGTATTTTTGTAAAATAAGATATTTTAATAATAAAAATGTTTTAAAATTTAAAAATTATCTTTTTATATGATGGAAAATATCTTATTTAATATGTATGTAAGTTTACATATTTTATTTATGTAGAAACTTGAAAGAGAATGCATTGTTTTCACATAACATAGGTGTATATATGTGTCTTTGAGATAATTGATTTCCTTGGCTAATTAATTTAGTTTGGGTCTAAGCCTATTATCATTTTAGCCTGTAAAGAAATGAGAAGTTCTTCTTCTCACATATGTTCATTTCTCTGTTTACTGTAAACAGAAACCTCAAGAGAAAAGCTTTTCCTCTTTTAAAACCTAGAGCTAAAATCTTCAATTTTCTTCAATAAATTGTTGGTTCTGGCAAATCTAAAGAGAAATTCAAGGACAAACCATTCCAAAACCGAATATTTCATCAAAATCTAAAATTTTAAGTTGGGTTTGTATGTAACCATCTCCTCTTTGTTTGCATGTTTCTTTTTTGTTCATTTATAGGTTCTTGAAGCCAAATTTTGCACAAAGCTTCTACCTTTCAGCGAAAATCCGGGTTTTGCACTACAAAAACAAGGTGAGTTAGTAAACCCACAATCTCTAGCTGAAGCAAAGCTTCAAATGCCAAAAATATATGCAAAAATAGCTTCAAAATATTGATTTTTGTTGATGTTTTTGTTTTTGAAAAACTGAGTTTGAGTGTCACTTTGCATGTAATTTCCTCTAAACTCCGACAATGAAATGCTGCCGGATTTTCTTCTATTGATAGTTCAGGTGATTTAGTTTTTATATGCAAAATTTCATAGAAAAACACTTTCGTTTGATACCTGAAAACCTTGTTGCAAAATCAATGCACAGTCTGGAAATTACCTGTAGAAATTGTGTTTTCTGAGTTGCTGCAAACATGGCTTGAGTACATGTTTTTGATATCATAACTCTTTAATTTTTTACTAAAATTGCGAGATTCTTTTTTTATTTGAAAGATAGAGTTTTGTACAATAAGAATACTAAATTTCAAATGATTTCGACCAATATAGCTTATAGAAATATGCTGCCGAACTTTGACTCGGAGCATGTTTTTGCCAGATTTTTACAGTGAAAACACTGCCTGGGTTCAACTTTGTGACATCATAACTTTCACATAATGTATCCAAATTGCATGATTCTTTTTTTATTGAAATATAAAGTTTTCTACTATATGCCTACTAATTTTGAGCTCACTCCAATATATTTTGGTGCTCTGTTTTATGCCAGGAAGTTGAACCCAGAATTGATTTTCAGGCCTGGGCACATTCTTGTTGAACTGTTACAAACATGGTCTGAGTCCATGTTTGAGACATCATAACTTTCACATGATTTTTCCAAATTGCATGATTATTATTTTTTTGAAAGATAATGTTTTCTAATATATGTCTACCAATTTTGAGCTCAATCCGATACAGTTTGATGCCCTGTTATATGTCCGAAATTTGAACCCAGAGAATATTTCAAACCAAGGTATTATTTTGTCCAAGTGTTTTTATGTTCGTTTTCCGTCCGATTTTTGACTTTTACTTCATGTTTTGTGATATTTTAGAAATGTTTTGAGGGCTATGATGCCTATCAATAGGCTAGCCAAGTTTTGATGAATTTGAATGACGGTTTTGAGTGATTTCTTTGATTTCGAGCATAGATTTTTCCAAACAATTTTGAAATAATTTTTAAAATAAATTGGCATTTAAATAATTATTATGTAATATTTTTAAATTATTATAAGCTATAAAATCTATTTATTCTCTATAATAAGGTAATTTTCAAATATCGTCTTCAAAATTGATTTCGGAAAATGGTTTTAAAAGCTTGTTTTCTCAAATAAATTATTTTATATATAAAATACACATTTTTGCACTATTCGAGCAAATGAGAAGGATAATTAAACGGTTTGGTAAAACACGTGGTATGGGACACATGCGTTTATCTTATCGGTTAATTCCTAACTTGTCCGTTTGATCGTTTTGACCTTCGGGTCGAGTTTACCAATGAGATGAGGTAAACTTTTCACTGCTTTGAGTGTGAAATTTACTGGCGATTAGTAAACCGTTTAGTGCGAACGTGTGGTATGGGACACACGTTAACACTATTCGGGTTCCTATTCGAGAGTTTGTGACACATTTGCCATTGCGGCGTGCCAGTACTAGACCTTCGGGTCATTGCCATTGCGGCGTTTGCCATTGCGGCGTATTTTGCCATTGTAGCATATTGTCTTTGAGACGTTTGCCATTGCGGCGTATTTGCCATTGCAGTGTATTTTCCATTGCGGCATATTTGTCATTGTGACATTTTGCCTTCGGGTGAGGTACCTATTTGAGATAACAGTACTTGGCAAGGCTTCGGCCACATGCACGTGCAAACACTTTTGAGATGGTTTCTTTGACTATTTTCCCTAATGTATCGCCCCTTTCCGAAATTGGTCCTTTGAACCATTCAATATATATTTGTGGCGATTACCTTTTGGGAATTTGAACTCTTGGAAGTTCTATTTTGAGATTTGAATTGCCTACACTAGCGTTATATGAGATTTGCCTTTTGGCGTTTACTTGAGATTTTATTCTCCTCTTTGGAGATATATTTGCCTTGTGGCATGTTTGAGATGAGATCTCTTTATGCATGTTTTTGGTTTGCCAAGATGGTGGGTTTAGGTTTTCCCCTAAATCATATTTGATGTTTTATGAATGCCGATGATATGAGGCTCGCTACTTCTAGCGTTTTATGGGTTATTTTATCTCTTTTGAGATTATATGTTTGTGTGGTGATACCATACTATCACTCGATGTAATCATACACTTTATTTGTCCCTTCTCACTCGAGAATATTATCACATTATCCTTATGCTCATATTATCGCTTATCCTTGTAAACTGATTTGTTTAGCTAGACTGACCCGCGTATTTTATACTCGGGTCAGACCGAGGTGTTTCAGTTTAGGTACATTTGGACTTAGCATATTCTACTTCTGCATGGACTATTCTGCTAGCTCCTTTTGTTATAGCTTTTTGTGTAGTCTTTTTTGGTTGTAACTATGATATGTATATTCTTTTGACTCGCATGTATATTGTGGTTGCTATACCACTTGACATGTATCATTTTGTATACTCTGTGATGTATCTGTATATGTGTATTTTGATGTGATGATCTACTGTTCTGTGATGTGTTTTGCATTCGAGTTGTTGTATTTTGTTCTGATAGATCCTATAGCCACATATGGCTTTGTATTAAGTATTTATTGGATATGTCGATCCACTTGAGAAAGAAGAAAAAAAAATATGGCATCTGTCGACGTATTCAATAGATATTTCAGACAAGGCTATAGATGGTCGCTCCTATCCAGCCCTATTCTCTACACTAGCAGACAGTATTACCCAGTAATACTCTTTGTTAATGTAGGTCTCGGGGTAAGGCATCACACCTAATTTATTTGAACGAGTTACAGTCACACCCAAGCAATCACAAATAGAGTTTGATGATTTTTCCAAAGACAATTTCTTGAACTTTGGATACAATGGATCATATAACCTCTTGGATAACACTTTGATCGTTGTTTTGAGAGAGAGATGATTTCAAAACAGTAAGAATGTAATATTGAATCAATGCAAAGAAGTTTGAATTGATTCTATTAGATTTTAATGAGAAAAGAGTATAATTTCAACGGAGTTTTCAAGATAGTAAGAGAAAGGAAGAAAATAAGATAATAATTGCTAAAAAATTCATTTGAAACCCCTTATATATAGTGTATAAACAGATGTGTCCGTTCACGAAGAGTTGCAACGAATAAACACTTCATTTCAAAATTTGAAAAACTATTTTGCAGCATGTATATCGACATACAATCTACCAATATGTCGACATATGCATGTATATTTTGAAATCTTGTTTATTTTAAAATGTTTTGAAAATCCTATACTTTGTAAAATAATTTGATACTTTGTAAAATAGTTTGAACTTAGTTGATAAACATTTTGAACTTTGAAAAATTTATAAAATATTTTGAAATATATTTTGAAAATTTATTTTGTTTTAAAAATATATAAGATAGAAAATAGGAGATAGAGTAGGGACTTTAACAATATTCTATGATACTACACACTATATTATAGTCTTGATATCTTGTTCTTTATACTCATGAGTCTTTATGTCCATTTCTTGAGTCATTATACTGTAAAGTCTTTGATTTAACACTTGTATAATATCCTGCACTATATACTATATAACTTGGCAAAACATTGGTATCCATATTTTATATAAATGTATATTGTTGTTATCAAGGTTGTTATCATCAAAGTCAATAACTGAGATATTAATAGATGGTACACACACAGTCACATCATTTCTTGTTTATTTGTTTATCTTGTTGAGCATTATGCATATGGATGTTGCATATGGATTGAATAGTTGCACATACATGTAGAATTACAAGTATACTTACTTAGGTTGTTCCGTACATTTTGTATTCATGGCATGAGCACTTGCATGACAGTAGGTTGACTAGATCAGGAGAATGCCTACTCTTTGCATTAGTATAAGTTCACGTGCATTTCACACTTTCATGTATACATAATGCATTAGAAAAGTTAATAAGGACAATGATTGCCCATGGATGAGTAAATGGTTGTAGTTGTTTTTGTTACGTATATGAATTAAATTTGTCCATCCTTTGTGATTTCGGGGATGAAATCCTTTTAAAAGGGGAGAATGTAACATCCCGAAAATTTAGCAGAAAATTTAATAAGAAAATTTAATTGAAATATAACAAGGGATAAAATGAAATTTTCACAAAGGTCCGAATTTGGCTACAAAACTAGCCCCATTACATTCGTAGCTACGGTATGCGTAGTTGTAGTTATGGGAAATTTATTTCCATAAGAAAATTATAGGACAACCTATGCAAAGTAGTTATGCACAGTTGTAATGTGTGAAGTGTAACCCCGTAAGGGAAATGGTAGGATAACTCTATGTTTGAAAAGCCCTAATAGCTATTAGCCAATCAGTTGTTAAGGTTCGATTAGCTATTCGTTCCTTATAAGAGCATATACAAGCTATAAGTGTAGGTGTGTGTTAAGTCAAACTCTTAAGCGAAACAATCAAGTAACCCACGGACACTAGTAGGACACCCTAGACCACATAGGGTAGTGTTAAATTCAACTGCATATAATCATCATATATTAAACTTGTACTGATTACCTAGACTTTTGTTTAACCCATATTTTCCCTTTCTTTTCCCAACCACAGGAAGACAGGGCAGCAGGTGATTTGGCCCGATTTCAGTGCATGAAGAGGCGAACTTATCACACGAGTTGCTGGTCTTTTTATTTACTCTCCATGTAACTATATGTCTTATCAGTACTTAGTATTTTATTAGACTATGAGTGGTATTTATGCATACTATGTATTTGACTACATACTGTTTTCTGAGACTGTGTTTTGAGATATTTTCTAAGATGGTTATTTTTTGTATTTATATTTTGTTTCCTTCCACTGTGAGTTTTGGATGTGTAGTATATCTTCGATCATATCTGTTTATTTTTAGTTTCTGTAATGTTATAAAAACCTGATAGCTCATACTTCTTAGCACTGACGTGAGTTCGAAAGTCACCCTAGGCTTTGGATTAGTGTGTCAAGGGGTGCGGGTTGTCACATTTAAGGAATCATTGAAGAGGTTCCTTAATAGGTTTAATGTTGCAGTAAAGGAGGTTGATAATCCGGAAATGAATTTGGTATTTATGACTTTGGTCCGAGGCATACATCCCAACATGGATTTTGGTAAATGGTTGAAGATGAAACAACCAATGACTTTAGGAAATTCCATTGAAAGGCCAACCGGTTCTTGTAGTTGGAAGAAACGAGTCGGACTGTAGGAAAGGCTGATGGTGAGCAGTCGAAAGAGGTGATTCAAAGTAACTTAGTAGTTAAACTGATTGGGCAGAGTTTTTGTCACGACCGGGATTTTTGACGCTCGAAATCGACATTAATATGTTCACTGTATTGCATGCTGAGCAATCGAATGCCAGAAATACCAAATCGTTAGGGAAAAAGAAGAAAGAGGTAGAAGAAGAAACAGAAACAACAATACAAAATCTCACAATCGCAGCAGAACAATATATAATAGATATCAACATGTCTCTATAGAAAAAGAGCTATAAAACATTACTTATACATTATATCATCAGAGTACAATAAATCAATAACTCAATACTGGACAGTTATAATAACTTGTCCTCACAAGTGCTAAATATACAACATACAATACACAATGGAATAAAATCAAATATGAGCTTCGTCATCCAGCTCGTCTCCTGAGCTCCATAGCATCCCATCTTGTATTTGTAATACTCGGTCTGACTTGAGCATTATAATAAATAACACCCGAGTCAGTCTGGAAAACCACCGTGAGAAAACACACTCAATTTGAATTATTAAAGTTAGCAAAATTCTTTGAAAAACAAAGGTATCTCGTAAGACCATGCCACATATAAACACGATGGGTTTTAACCTTACGATAACCAAAGCATTTTATATCAAAATCATCTGATATTATAGTAGTGTCTAAGTACAAATACTTATTCAAATAGCTGAAATTGTTACATTAATTAAATTCCAGCATACTAGGCTCTACAACCAAAATCGTAAAGGCACGTATTGGAGAATGGATTCCATACGAATGGCTAAGCATTGGGGTACCACCTGTCATAGTACACATCTAGAAAAATGTACTAAGGGCCACGCCAAGATCCCCTACAACACAAGACCGGGCTACTCCTGACCTGGATAGATCGAATATGCTATCACCCCGGGTGTTCCCACCCTTTCTGAGTTCTTCCGCGCACCGTAGTAATAATATCCGAGGGTATCGAGAAAGGTGATAAACATACCCTAATTGGGTGCGACCCACTTAGCCTTGCTGCATCTCCCCTGATTTTCAGTCATTCCCGTTTGATGAGGCTAGAGGCTACGATTAACTTCTAAGGAATTTTATACTTGGAATGCACATTGTCCTCCAATGACAATATACTGATAGCATTCATCCATACAAGTCCGTTATGAGTCTGAACGAAACCGAAGGCACTATTCCTACTACATTCATTTTGGAATCATCGTCGAGATTAGTAGCGATTAGCCCTTGGACTTCACTGCTCCTTCTTCGATTCCATACTCTTGTTTTCACTTCGCAACGTACTCGTTGGATCGAAGTGGTTTTCGGATAGCTTATCCGATCCCGGTCTCTTCGAAACAACGATCGATATTTCTAGTAAACTCAACCCTGGTTCTTTAGGAAATAAACAGATGAAAATAAGATCGGAGATCATCTCCTAACCGTTAGTGGACGTATTTCCTTATCATCGTCCTAGAAGAACACAACGAGTTTATACGTACAATATAGCACCTCTAACGGTAACTGTACCACATAATCCCCGTGTTTCTTCTAGATATTCCAAACGTTGTATTTTGGTCCAGATTTGCTAGTCGGTTATTTAACTATCAAATAAACAATCATTCAACCACATATTTCATTTTCCCCTTGAAAACACCAAGTCTCATTTAGTTCAAATTTTAAATAAATTAAATCTCTTTATCCAAAAGTATGTACTTATCTTATCGGAGTAAGTACGTTCACTAACCATTCTTTTCAAAGTATTAAAAAAACTTCTTTTAAAATAAATATGGAAAGTACCACGCGGTATCCACCATGGATTCACAGCACAATGATTACGTCTCTATCCCAAAGAAATCCAAAACTTAGCTGCAAGCAGTCTCTGCCTCCGATTCCGCCATGAAAGTATACCATTACTTCCCGAAACTTTATTCAATAATTTTCTCAAAATAATACTTATAAATTTCCTATATAAATTTCCAAGTTTAATTTAGGCAAATACTCTTAAATAAAAGTTATTATATAAAATAATATTAATATTTAATAATTTATCTTTTAAAATAATAATACTAATTTATTCAAAAATAATAATTAACTTAATATGAACTCATTATAAACTAACTTAATTAATAATTAAATATACTTTAAACAATTTAAAATAACTACATAACTTGAAACAATAAGTAATTCTGATTTATTAATAAGATCCTAGTCGACTTACAATACTTGTTTATAAAACTTATAATTCATTTGGACAATTTAAAAATATTTTAAATAACTAACTTTCTAAAATACTTTTAATTGCTTTTGAATTACCTAGTTTAATAATTTAAAATCCTCTTTTAAGACAACTTAACTTCTCGATAAAATATATTTTTTCAATTCCAATATAGTCAGCCTAATATTTATAAATCCCTCTCGATTTATCACCAATTTGATTTACGTTCCAATTTCATAAATCTCTTTTCCACATTTCTAAAAATAAATCTACCATTTATTTTTAAACTGATTTACCCATCTCATTATAAATCCTCACCGTGAATTTATAACTTCAATTTGTCAACGGATAACCACTTCACTTTATTTATAACACTATTTATAAATCTCACCTTTTTCTATTCAAGTTTATAATGGTTTCACATCACTTAAATCCATTATAAAAATTGATTTCTAAATTAAATTCCATTTATAAATCAATTCCTTAAATAACCCAAAACTGTAATCTAACCAACCAAATCTAATTTTTTACTCCTATTTCAAAATTTAAGAAATCTTATTTTAAGATCCAGTATAATCAATTTTTATACTTATTTTCCAAATCCCCTTTTTATTCTCCCAACTATTTAAAATCTCGATTTTAAAAAATACTTTTGACCCTTAAACAAATATAGCTTAAGTTTTTATTATTTAAAATCCTTTTATTTACATTATTCCAAAACCTCTATTTTAACACCACAGAATATTCAAGTACAAGTCAACCATTTATTTTATCCCAATAAATTTTCTTAATTAATCCAAATTTTAATATAAATACTTCACTTCCAAAATCCCTTTTTAATTTCTTTTCAAATTCAATATATATATTTATGATATTTTAAAATACCAAAATCTAGGCCAGTAATACCATAGCACCCAATAAATTCAAATCACACGATAATCTATCACAGATTATTCAACAAATCATATATCACTATATATGAAAATTAAATTCAACATTTTTTAGGAATCCAGTTGGATCCCTCCAACCTGTTTTCCTGCATCCACAGATGTTAGCACAACATAAAAATACTAATCCTACTTCGAGGGGGATATCACGGTATATAGGGTCATCAGCTATTATGCGGGGCGCATAGGGTCTCATCCGCTAAAATATGCGGGAACAATCAATCCAACTATATATACTTCTATATATATAATAACATTCAAACTGATAATAATTATTAAATTCAACCAGACATCCAATAATTAATTTTAACTATTTAAAATTAACTAGTAATCCAAAATTGTGTGAGATTAACTCACATTGATTTTCAGTTGTCGCCGAGACGTTCAATTTTGGAACTAAAACCGGACGACGCCCGATTTTAGACCAATTTTCGACTATCTCCAAACCCGTCCAAACCAGTTTCATTTCGAAGCTCACATCACCATGATCGCAATGCAAAAAGTCTCGTTCAAATTCGACCTCACATGCAGGAGTTATGCATTTTATAAGTTTTACAAGAAATTTAAATATAAAATTTACAATCCTTTTTTTTATAGATACAAAGCCCATACCCCACATTCTCAAACCCGACCTAGCTAGGAAAGTTTCTTCCCCAAATCGAAAATTCATTCCCGCTTTCAGATTTGAACCCATCCTTCTCTTTTTTTCTTCTCTCTTTATATATATATATATATATATAAAGAAAACCCATACCACTCTCAAAATCGAACCCGACCCAACAGAGCTTCTTCTTCATCCTTATATTTTTTTTGCCTGAAGCCTTCAACAACATGCCGAAATCGGTTGCCAACGGCCAACCCACCATTGCCAAACGCCTCTGCTCATCACCACACACTCGCCCACGACCTCAATATTTTTCCACGACCACCTCATTTAAATCGCGACCCCACGTTTTTTCCAGGTCGTACGGCCATGTCGCGACCACCAATAATTGAGCAAACTACCCCAATTTAGGACCACACGTATGCCTATGTTCCCTGATCATGAATCCATCTCCGATTTGAACCAGAACCCCATCAATGCCGAGAATTTCCCAGCCCTAGCTCGAGCATACACACGCGCCTACAGTCGACCACCCCCAACTGATACCGCACGTTCCAATTTTCATATCAGATTGAAGAGAATATAAAAATCGGTTTTTTAAAATAAATCTCATGTAGTTTAGTATAAGTGGAGGAATGAATTTTTTTGCAGCTTGCATTTTTTTTCACTATCTTCAATTCTCGGCTGTTTTTAAAATGAAGAAGAGAGGGAAGTGATGGGAGAAAAGAAAGGTGGCATGTAGGAGCTGTCTACAGTGTTTTGAGATTGAGAGAAAGAAGCCGATGTAAATATATATGTCAAGTCAATATATATATATATATATATATATATTTAAAAATTTTAAATTGTCTTAATTTCGTAGCTTAAAATCTCGAACCCCTATCAAGGTGTGCCGCTAGGCATTTATAATGTTATATCCCTATTCTACGTTCAATGGAAAAGGTTTTGAGTCCTAATTCAATCGTATGGAGAAGATAGCTTTTTGGACCCAATTATTATAATGAATTTTCGATATTAATTTCAACGCGTTTCTATTCTGTACGACCAAACGATAATTCCAAAAGCTACGAAACTTGAAATATGATAATAATACACTATTACGGATCCAATGGAATTAGTTTCGTCGAATTCCGAGATTGTGCCCCGGAAGGATATTTTTAAATGTCAATCTAAACAAGATATTTTTAAAATCGGGAAAATCGCTTTTAAATCCAATTTAAAAATTTTATTATCTTCATTCTTACTAATATAAATTTAATAAGCCTTTAAATTATTTTTTTCAAGCTTAAAACTCAAGATTCAATAATTTAACCAATATTCAATTATTAAATTCAATAATTTAATTATCCAATAAATCGCTATATTTGAAATTCAAGTAAAACATTAACTTCTAAATATTTAAAATCAATTAAATATTCCAATTTCAAATATCCAAAATTCTGGGTCGTTACATTTCTTCGCCTTTAAAATAATTTCGTCCTCGAAATTGCCAGGTAAGAAGAATGGTCCAAAAGCCATTAACTTTCCCAAAATAAGTCAGTGAAACAACTTTCCAAATCAATTTATTGAAACCACATTAGCACTTTAACTAATTTTCCAAATTCATCCATAGATTCCAAATAATATATTTTTCTCAATCATTTCAAGTTATAATTCAAAATCAAATTTTAGTTATTAAAAATTTGATTCAAAATTTCTAACTCTTTAAATTTCCGAAAAATTTCGCCAGCATCTCCTTTGTGCGGCTAGATCGGAACAACTACAAAACGGCTCTACGGGCTCAAATCACCAAAAGAAAACAAAAGCCAAGTGGCTCAATCATCAAATTCAAACACAATTTAAACACATACTTTTTTGTCGGGCAATCAAATTT
Source organism: Allium fistulosum (assembly GCA_030737815.1). Taxonomy (NCBI): domain Eukaryota; kingdom Viridiplantae; phylum Streptophyta; class Magnoliopsida; order Asparagales; family Amaryllidaceae; genus Allium; species Allium fistulosum. The sequence goes on along the minus strand of CM060901.1, from coordinate 532,271,977 downwards.
TACTTCTGAAATCGAAGACATCAATTTAGCTTAATTAGGCTTTTAAATATCTATACCCTACCTACCAAAAGTGTCCAAGCATACAATTCAAAATCATTTTATCCAGCATTTTCAATTTCCAATATTTATTTCACCCAAAACCCGTACGATGTACATATATCATCCGTACGCAATATCAACTCTGATCGCTGACTCGATCACCCAATTTCACTTCCGAACTAGTATCGTTCACACGACTCTCTTATGCGGACTCAGATCTGGTTTCTTGATTAGAAACCATCATTCTCCTTGCATAGCTGTATACTATGATAGAGAATTTCAGAATAAATCAAAAATCCATATCCGGTGTTCGTCATCGAAAATCGAGCGAAAAATCCTAATTCTGATCGATATAAATTATCTCGAAATTTTGTGCTCGAATCTGGATCAAATCGTTATGCGAATAAGATAATATACGTACAACTTACATATTTATTTCAATTAATTCTTTGCTATATCAAATTCTTTTTGTTCACATTTATACTTCACAATCGTTATTCACTTTTATTTTATTCACTTCCAATTTTCCACTTTCAATTATTTACCTTTATTTGATCTGCATTCAAATATTTTTCTTAGTATATTCCCTTCCATACTAATTTCACTTAAGAATTTATCCCATCAAATTCTTACTTCATTTCTGAATTATTCCATAAATTTTCTTAAACTTATAAACATTTTATACAAAAGTTCTTATGTTTATTTCCACTTCATCACTTTAGTTTATATCCATTTCTATTCAAATTAAAATTTCAATTCTATTTGAACTCAATTTATCTTCCAAATTTTAAATATTGAATTTTATCAACCAAATTCCCAAACCATATTTAAATCACCAATTATTTTAATTAGTTCCATCCACAAATTCATTCCAAATCTCAATAAATTTTATTTTCAACAATTATTTTATTTAGCCTACTTAGGCTAAATTTTCTATCCCACTCTTATTTAACTTTTTTAAGTTAAATTTCATTCCAAAATCAAATTTCAAATTTTATAAGTTATCAAACTTATTCATATCCCATTCACTAATTTTCCTCCAATTCACTTCATTTAATTGGTTTACCCTGCTAATTTATTCCATTATCACACTCACTTTCATTTAACTCTTCTTAAGTTAAATTTTAATCTCCGTTTTTAACATTAAATTTTATCCACTCTATTTAAACTTACCTTAAGGTAAGATTGATTTCAATTTTGCTTTCCAGATTTTATAAGTTCAATCTTATTTTCTCATACATCCAATTAAACAGTTCAAATCATTTTAGAAATCCTATATACACACACACAAAATCACTTGGTATATCAAATCACCCTTTTGCATTTCAAACCAAACCAGTTTTCCAAAACAAACTCAAATTGCAAATCATTAAGGTAGCAATTCCTCCTTTGGAGACTCGAAAATGAACGTCGATGATGCTATAGTCATCACCGAAATTATTTTCCAACGACCGAAATGAGTTTAGTGCTTTTATTCCTTTAAAACTCCCTTTTAAAATACTTCCAATTCAAAAATATTCTCCAAATAATATCACTATTATTTTCCAAGACTTTGAAAAACATTTTCAAAACCAACGGGATTTAAATTCCCAAATTTCCATCTTTTAAATCCTTTATAAATCGTTTTTATAAACCATATCAATTTTTAAATCACATTTACAAAACCATATTTACAAAATCCCATTTTGTCATATGAATTACTTTCTTAACTTTTGGCTATAATATCAACCTTTATTCAATTTCCACAATAACAAATAATAATAGTAAATATTATCATTTCCTAACAACCAAATACACCATATATAACTATAATAATTTCTAAAAAATTATTTCTTTATATATAAAAAATAATTTGGGTAAAATTATTTCATTTACCTCATTTCAAAACAATACTATGTCGAGTTGCTTTGTTTAAGTGTTTAGAGATCCCATTCGATAACGTTAATTACTCGTATTGACCCGAATCCATAAGCCACTCAATAGATCAATCAACACAATATAAAACAGTTTTATATTCATAAACAAATACGCGCTCATATCTATTAATACACTCAACTCATTCTAGGGTGCTACTGACCCTATCTCTAATGAGTTACCCCATCAAAGCCAAGGTTCTCGCTCAACCTTTAGCTCTGATACCAAGTGTCACGACCGGGATTTTCGACGCTCGAAAATCGACATCAATATGTTCACTATATTGCATGCCGAGCAATCGAATGCCGGAAATACCAGATCGTTAGGGAAAAGGAAGAAAGAGGTAGAAGAAGAAACAGAAACAACAACACAGAATCTCACAATCGCAGCAAAACAATATATAATGGATATCAACATGTCTCTATACAAAAAGAGCTATAAAACATTACCTATACATTACATCATCAGAGTACAATAAATTAATAACTCAATACTGGACAGTTATAATAACTAGTCCTCACAAGTGCTGAATATACAGCATACAATACACAGCGGAATAAAATCAAATACGAGTAATACGTCTTCGTTATCCAGCTCGTCTCCTGAGCTCCATAGCATCCCATCCTGTATCAGTAATACTCGGTCTGACCCGAGCATTATAATAAAATAACACTCGAGTCAGTCAGGAAAACCAGCGTGAGAAAACACACTAAATTTGAATTATTAAATTTATCAAAATCCTTTGAAAAACAAAGGTATCTTGTAAGACCACGCCACACATAAACACGATGGGTTTTTACCTTACGATAACCAAAACATTTTATATCAAAATCATCTAATCTTATAGTAGTGTCTAAGTACAAATACTTATTCAAATAGCCGAAATTGTTACATTAATTAAATTTCAGCATACTAGGCTCTACAACCAAAACCATAAAGGCACGTATTGGAGAATAGATTCCATACGAATGGCTAGGCACTGGGGTACCACCTGTCACAGTACACTTCTAGAAAAATGTACCGAGGACCACGCTGGGATCCCCTTCAACACAAGACCGGACTACCCCTAACCTGGATAGACCAAATATGCCATCACCATGGGTGTTCCCACCCTTTCCGATTTCTTCCGCACACTGTAGTAATAATATCCGAGGGTATCTAGAAAGGTGATAAACATACCCTAATTGGGTGCGACCCACTTAGCCTTACTGCATCTCCCCTGATTTTCAGTCATTCCCAGTTGATGAAGCTAGAGGCTACGATTACCTTTTAAGGAATTTTATACTTGGAATGCTCATTGTCCTCCAATGACAATGTACTGATAGCATTCATCCATACAAGTCCGTTCCGGGTCTGAACGAAACCGAAGGCACTATTCCTACTACATCCATTTTGGAATCAGGATTAGTAACGATTAGCCCTTGCACTTCACTGCTCCATCTTCGATTCCATGCTCTTGTTTTCACTTCGAAACGTACTCGTTGGATCGAAGTGGTTTTTGGATAGCTTATCAGATCCCGGTCTCTTCGAAACAACGTTCGATATTTCCTGTAAACTCAACCCCGGTTCTTTAGGAAATAAACAGATGAAAATAAGATCAGAGATCATCTCCTAACCGTTAGTGGATGGATTTCTATATCATCGTCCTCGAAGAACGAAACGATAACTGTACCACATAATCCACGTGTTTCTTTTAGATATTCCCAAAGTTATATTTTTGGTTCAGATTTGATAGTCGGTTATTTAACTATCAAATAAACAATCATTCAACCACATATTTCATTTTCCACTTGAAAACACAAAGTCTCATTTAGTTCAAATTTTAAATAAATTAAATCTCTTTATCCAAAAGTATGTACTTATCTTATCGGAGTAAGTACATTCGCTAACCATTCTTTTCAAAAATATTGAAAAAACTTCTTTTAAAATAAATATGGAAAGTACCACACTGTATCCACCATGGATTCACAGCTCAATAATTACATCTCTATCCCAGAGAAATCCAAAACTTAGCTGCATGCAATCTCTGCCTCCGATTCCGCCATGAAAGTATACCATTACTTCCCGAAAATTTATTCAATTATTTTCTCAAAATAATACTTATAAAATTCCTATATAAATTTCCTAGTTTAATTTAGGAAAATACTCTTAAATAAAAGTTATTATATAAAATAATTTTAATATTTAATAATTTATCTTTTAAAATAAGAATTCTGATTTATTCAAAAAAAATTAACTTATTATCAACTCATTATAAACTAACTTATTTAATAATTAAATATACTTTAAACAATTTAAAATAATTACATAGCTTGAAATAATAATTAATTCGGATTTATTAATAAGATTCTAGTCGACTTACAAGACTTGTTTATAAAACTTATAATTCATTTTGACAATTTAAAAATATTTTAAATAACTAACTTTCTAAAATACTTTTAATCACTTTTGAATTACCTAGTTTAATAATTTAAAATCCTCTTTTAAAACAACTTAACTTCTCGATAAAATATATTTTTTCAATTCCAAATTAGCCAGTCTAATATTTATAAATCCCTCTCGATTTATCACCAATTTGATTTACATCCCAATTTCATAAATCCCTTATCCACATTTCTAAAATAAATCTACCATTTATTTTTAAACTGATTTACCCATCTCATTATAAATCTCACCTTTTTCAATTCCAGTTTATAATAGTTTCACATCACTTAAATCCATTATAAAAATTGATTTCTAAATTAAATTCCATTTATAAATCAATTCCTTAAATAACCCAAAACTGTACTCCAACCAACCAACTCTAATTTTTTACTCCTATTTCGAAATTGAAGAAAACTTATTTTAAGATCCAGTATAATCAATTTTTATACTTATTTTCCAAATCCCCTTTTTATTCTCCCAACTATTTAAAATCTTGATTTTTAAAAATCCTTTTACCCCTAAACAAATATCGCTTAAGTTTTATTATTTTAAATCCTTTTATTTACATTATTCCAAAACCTCTATTTTAACACCAAGGAATATTCAAGTACAAGTCAACCATTTATTTTATCCCAATAAATTTTCTTAATTAATCCAAATTTCATTATAAATACTTCACTTCCAAAATCCCTTTTTAATTTCTTTTCAAATTCAATATATATATTTATGATATTTTAAAATACCAAAATCTAGGCCAGTAATACCATAGCACCCAATAAATTCAAATCACACGATAATCTATCATAGATTATTTAACAAATCATATATCCCTATATATGAAAATTAAATTCAACATTTTTGAGGAATCCAGTTGGATCCGTCCAACCTATTTTTCATCATCCATAGATGTAAGCACAACATAAAAATAGCAATCCAACTTCAAGGAGGATATCGTGGTATATAGGGTCATCCGCTATTTTGCAGGATGCATAGGGTCTCATCCGCTAAAATATGCGAGAACAATCAATCCAACTATATATACTTCTATATATATAATAACATTCAAACTGATAATAATTATTAAATTCAACCAGACATCCAATAATTAATTTTAACTATTTTAATTTACTAGTAATCCAAAATTGAGTGAGATTAACTCACATTGATTTTCAGTTGTCGCCGAGACGTTCCGTTTTGGAACTAAAACTGGACGACGCCCGATTTTAGCCCGATTTTCGACTATCTCCAAATCCATCCATACTAGTTTCAATTCGAAGCTCTCGTTACCACAATCGCAATGCAAAAAGTCTCGTTCAAATTCGACCTCGCATGCAGGAGTTATGCATTTTATAAGTTTTACAAGAAATTTAAATATAAAATTTAAAATTCTTTTTTTTCTAAAGATACAAAGCCCATACCCCACATTCTCAAACCTGGCCCAGCTAGGAAAGCTTCTTCCCCAAATCGAAAATTCGTTCCCACACCTAGATTTGAACCTTTCCTTCTTCTTTTTTTCTCTTTCCATTTTTATTTCTTCTTTTTTATATATATAAAGAAAAACCATACCACTCTCAAAATCGAACCCAGCCCAATAGAGCTACTTCTTCCTCCTTATTTTTTTTGCCTGAAGCCTTCAAAAAAGTGCACGGCCTCATCGTATTACTGGCATGCTGGAATCGGTTGCCAACGACCAACCCACCATTGCCAAACGCCTCTGCTCATCACCATGCATTCGCCCATGACCTCAATTTTTCCCACGGCCTCCTCATTTAAATCATGACCTCCACCTTTTTTTTCAGGTCGTACGGCCATGTCGCGACCACCAATAATTGATCGGACCACCCGAATTTAGGACCATGCGTGCGCTTATGTTCCCTGATCACGAATCCATCGCCGATTTGAACCAAAACCTCATCAATGCCGAGAATTTCCTAGCCTTAGCTTGAGCACACACACACGCCTATAGTTGACCACCCCCAACTGATAACGCATGTTCCAATTTTCATATCAGATTGAAGAGAATACAAAAATAGGATTTTTAAAATAAATTTCCTGAATTTTAGTTTAGTATAAGTGGAGGAAAGAATTTTTTTTGCAACTTGCATTTTTTTCACTATGTTCAATTCTCGGCTGTTTTTAAAATGAAGAAGAGAGGGAAGTGATGGGAGAAAAGAAAGGTGGCGTGTAGGAGCTGTGTACAGTGTTTTGAGATTGAGAGAAAGAAGCTGATGTAAATATATAGGTCAAGTCAATATATATATATATATATAAATTTTAAATCATCTCGATTTCATAGCTTAAAATTTCGAACCCCTATCGATGCGTGCCGCTAGGCATTCACAATGTTATACCCCTATTCCAAATGCAATGGAAAAGGTTTCGAGTCCTAATTCGATCGTATGGAGAAGATAGCTTTTGGACCCAATTATTATATTGAATTTTCGATATTAATTTCAACACGTTTCTATTATGTACGACCAAAGGATAAATCCAAATGCTACGAAACTTGAAATCTAATAATAATACACTATTACGGATCTAATGGAACTAGTTTCGTCGAATTCCAAGACTGTGCCCTGGATGGCTATTTTTAAATGTCAATTTAAACAAGATATTTTTAAAATTGGGAAAATTGCTTTTAAATCCAATTAAAAAAATTTATTATCTTTATTCTTACTAATATAGGTTTAATAAGCATTTAAATTATTTTTATCAAGCTTAAAACTCAAGATTCAATAATTTAACCAATATTCAATTATTAAATTCAATAATTTAATATCCAATAAATCGTTATATTTGAAATTCAAGTAAAATATTAACTTTTAAATATTTTAAATCAGTTACATATTCCAATTTCAGATATCCAAAATTCTAGGTCGTTACAGTTTCGATAATGTGGCTATAAACGTTGGAAATTCTAATAATGAAAAAAAAGGAATCAGGGCTCTAATGGTAGGAGGAAGGAATCCAAAAGCACCCGAGGAATATGAGGCCGGACGAGTACATGCCTCTAAATGATATATTGTAGAATATATACCTTATTAAATAAGGAACGATATGAAAAGCCACCTAGGAAGGATGCGACCAAAGAGGAAAGGCACTCAAGAAAGTACTATTGTTTCCTTGAAACCCGTGGACACAACACAAACGAGTGTCGACATTTGAGAGGTTTTCTCGAGGAATTGATAAGGAAGAAAAATTTGGTTAGAGATTTGCAGGATGGCGGGCAAAATGTTGGACCACAAGGGCCGAATTCCCAAAGGAATCGGCCTGGACCCTGCGGAAATGGGCCCAAGTGTGCAGATGGAAGGTTAGTTATCAATACTATAACATGAGACCCCATCAAGTGGAGAAAAGGTGGAAGGAGATGGAGTGATACGCAAGCTCATTAAAGCATGCACAATGGGAGAGTTGCTTTGTCATAGACGACAAAGCTCCGGCTAAGCAACAAAGGATGGTAATAAATGATATTGTATTCAGGAATAGGAATTATGATTGAGTTGAAGCGCCAACCTTTGACCCCATGGTGATTTCAGCTATTGTTGGCCTTGGTGAAGTGCACCGAGTTTTGGTGGATAATTGAAGTTCGGTAGATATCTTGTTTAAAAGGACATTAAACCCTGTAAATCAAGGATCTAGGGATTTACTGGCGAGTCAAAACAACTGGTTGGGACGATTGATTTATTGTAATGACCCACAATTCAGCACATTTTAAGATGACAATAAACCATACATTTCCAACTCGAATGGAATGAAAAGGTGAATAATTAGGGGAAAGAAAAAAGAAAAAAGAGAAGAGAGAAGAGAGAAGAGAGAAGAGAGAAAGAAAACCAAACAACACATAATCTCACAATGCAGCGGGACAACATATAATATAATATCAGTGATCTTTACAAAAGAGAAACTATAATATACATACATCAATCATAGTGCAACAAAAAATCACTAATCATCAGCCTGGATGGTTATAACAACCTATCCTCACAAACGATAATATTTTAAATAACTAATGCAGCAGAAAATAAACATATATGTGAATATGACTTGAAGACCTCCAGCTCCTCTTCGAAAGCTCCAAAGCATCCAAACTAAATTTGTAAATATACTCGGTCTGACTCGAGCATTAAAAGGGAAGAATACCTGGATCAGTCTGGTAAACCAGCATGAGAAAACCCATCTCAATAGGATTTTTAAAGTTATAAAAACCTTTCAAAACAAAGGTATCTCGTAAGATCACGCCGCACATAAACACAGACAGGTTATTACCTTACGATAACCAAAACACTTCATATCAAATCCTCTGATATTATAATAGTGTCTAGGATACATAATCATGGATGGAATTGTTACATTTGTTAAATTTGACAGCATAATAGGTTTACAACTAAAACCATAAAGGCTCGTATTGGATAATGGATTTCATACAATATAAGGTAAGGGACTACCTTCCGATAGTACATCTCTAGAAAAATGCACCTAAGGCTCCAACCTCTACCAACACAGAACTGCCCTGCCTTTACCATAGTAGTATTGAATATCCCATCACTCTGGTCGTTCCTGACCTATCCATGGCCACAAGCATAAACAACATACCTGATATATTGAGGGTAATCTAGAAAGGTGATGACCATATCCTAATAGGAGCGACCCACATAGCCCTACCGCATCTACCCCATTTTTTGTCATTCCGGATGTGTGAGGCCTAAGTTAACGTAATACCTTTCACAAAAAAAATCCCACTTTGAATGCCACATTGCCATTTACAACAACACATTGATTAATTTCCATAAAAGTACAACCTCTGAGCTTGTATGTCTCAAAGAAGGATGTTAAGTGTAAGTGGGTTACCTCCTATACCACCAAACAGATGTACGTTTGTAGAACCAATGTACGTGGTTCTTAGAAATGCAAGTCTGACATTCGTCCATACAAGTTATGCAGGAACAGGACAAACCAAAGGCACTCTCCAATTACATCTGATCAGGAATCAACCCTAGGATTAGTAGCAAGTAGTCCATGCATAAATGATTTTCAGAATGAAGTACTACTGCTACCATATATATAATATTGAATCGTAGGGCTAGTGGCAAGCAGCCCTACATCATGAAAATCCTTGTCTTCAAAAATCATCATAACCAATCTGCATTTAACACATACGTTGGTCCGAAGTGGTTTTCGGGTAAATCCGATTTTGTTCTCTCCAGACCAACAATCGATAAGAAGCCCTTGACCTCATGTAGAAACCAAGTCTCGTAGAATTATCACATTTCCAACTCTCAACTTGCTATCCTTCGACCAAGAAGGAAGCTCGGTGATTGGAGTACCGTAGTCACTCTGCACTACTTGAATCATCATTCTTAACACCAAACAATAATCAAGCCTACTCAATTGGTCTCGTACTAAGTGCACGACTAATCAGTTCCCACATCAAGTCAGGGAACCAAAAATAGTCAAAATTACAATCTAGCACACAAGCAATCACTAGGCCTATTTAATTAATATTTTATTAATTAAATCACTTTTCAAATATTTATCTCAAAATATCTTTAAGAGGATATGCTCTCCAAACCATTTTAATCTTTCGATATTTGGATAACATTTCCATATACTTATTTCAACGGTATAAGTGTATTTACAAACCATTTCGTTTTCAACACTAAGAAAATATCTCCATATACTTAAATCTGTAATGAGTATATGTACAAATCTTTTGAGGAAAGCTTTATATTCTTTGAAACACGCTTTATTGAGTCAAAACGAATGTTGTGTAAAACATCGTTACGACAACACAAACAGTAGTATAGGGATCCAACTATTTATATTTATATAAATCTCATATACTATGTAAAACACTTCCTTTCGGAAATCACTTACTATAACAACGGTGTTATAGTCTTTGCCTTCTTTGCTTTCTCGAAAACATCTATCACAACAATAAATGTTGAAATCTATGTCGTCATCCCTTAGTACATTTTAAATCACCTTTTAAAACCATTTAACTCCATCGAAAAATATTACCTTCAAAACATTCCATTAAAAGATTATTTTAATTTTTAAAACGTGAATGTATTTCCTCTGTACGAATCCATATACAAATCTCAACATAAATCATTTTCATATTTATAAAACTATGTTTATAAATCTCCATTCTATTTTATAAAACTTCTCTTTATAAAATCTCTTTATTTATAAAATTCTATTTATAACTCTATTTACCAAATATCAATTACAAATCTATTTCTAATGTTTATAAAACACCATTTATTAATCCATTACTTTATTTATAAAATATTACTTTTATAAATCTTTTATATAAACCATTTCAGGAATATTTGTTTCAAACTATTTCTATCTTGTTTAAAATTGTATTTCCTTTAAATAAAAGATGAACTTATTTATTAAGTTTTTAAAACCTTTATAATACAGTTCAAAAATCTCTATTTAACATATTTCACAAACTATTGGTTTATAATACTAAAAATCATACTTTTTATTTTATTTACAATAAACTCCATCTTTTAATAATTCAAGAATAATTGTTAAAAACATATGTTACCTCAAAATCACTTTAAAATCTTTTTAAATCAAAATCTCCACTTTATAGTATTTCAAAATACTAAAAATAAGGCCAAGTGCTACTGTAGCACTAAATAAGCAAAACCATGTCAATGTCATCAAAAATGGCATCCAACAAATCATATATCACAATATATATGAAAAGTAAAATCAACAATCGTGAGGAATCCTGTTGGATCCCTCCAACCTGTCCCCTTACGTCACATATAGTATATAATCGTATAATATGGGTCATCCGCTACTAGGCGGGTACATTTAAAAGGTCATCCGCTCCAAGGACGGGAATAAATCCAAATCAATTGATAAAACAGTAGATCATCCAAACAAGCAACAAATAAGCATCAATAAAAATTTCCATACTTATATAAAATATAAGTGGGCCAGAGAGGTGAGTTTAACTCACCAAAATTTTAGTTATTACTGAAGCATTCCAGTTTGAATTAAAATCGAACAGACGTTCGATTTTCACACAAATTCCTACAAGCTCCAAATTTGACGAATCCAACTCAATCGCGTAGATAATCCAGATACGAACGCATCGGGAAAATGGCGCCTCGATCGGACCTCGTATGGACAAGATACGAATTAATGAACGTTTGAGATAATTAAATTATAATTAACTTTAATTAATTAGGTTATTAACTTAATTACCTTTCTTCCCCCTCTCGTTCAACGCTCAAGACGATGAATTTCAAATCAAATCACAACTTTCCTCGTTCACCGCCACCGCCTCGTGCCTCCTGCTGCCGCCGCTCCACTGCCGAAGATCGCCCCATCCATGCCACGCCCAACGCCGGTGGTCCGACCCCCCCAGCGCCCTCATTCACTTGAAAACAGAAAGGGAAGTCGTGCCGTTCAACTCGAGATCCATGCCGCCACGCTTCTTCGATCACCAATCCAACTGGTCATCTTGCTTGTCTCAATGAGCTCTACGCTTTCCTAGTTGACACCCACGGCCAGTAACTCCCCTAGCGGCTTGGATGAACTACGACTATTGGATGATGGAGAATAATTAATGGCGGTTGCGATATTTAATTTACATTTTTCCAAAATGAAGGATGTTAAGGTCCTTTTATAGAAAAATAACCAAACACTATACACACTTTAAATTTCTGAACTCCAATCGAGGTGTGCCGCCTGGCGTTTTATATGCAATACCCCTATTCCGAACATGGAACTAGTATCGGGATCCAATTCCATCATCTATAGAATTTAGCTTTAAAAATTAAATTATATTAATTTAATTCCTTTGATTAATTTCTACACGTTTCGAGCTCGCACGACTAAACGATACGTCCGATCGCCACGAAATTCGTTAACATACAATAATTCACTATTACGGATCCAATGACACTAGTTTCATCAAAATCCAAGACAGTGTCCGGAAGTCTATTTTCACATGTTAATTAAAATGAATTATTATTAAAACCATTCTGATCACTTTTAAATTCAAATTTAAAAGTTTACTATCTTCATTCTTATTTAAGCAGAATTTAAATCAGCTTTCAAAATCATTTTTATCACATTAAATCACTATATTTGAAATTTAAGCTGTTTGACTTATAAAATTAACTTTTCAATATTTAAAATTAATTAAATATTTCAAATTCAAATGACCAAAATCCTGGATCGTTACATTTATCGATTGAGTTGGGTGATGGACCGCAAGGTTGTGCAGATCCAAACGTTTGTTATAATAGATGAATATTCGACGTATAATGCCTTTTTAAGCCGACTGATCATGGCAAATTTTAGGATTGCACTGGCTCCTTAGTGCTTAATAATGAAATTCCATACAGAGAATGGGGTCGGATCAGTAAGAGGAGACCAGAGCATCGGAAGGGAATGTTACATTGCTAAGCTAAAAGAAGCAAAGCGATGAGACAAATGTAAAAATGTAGAGAAGGCTCTCTGCACTACTATGACGACCCACCTTTTCGACCCTCAGAAAATGATACTAATACATCCACGGTATTCATTTGCCGAATATCCAAGTGCCGAAAAGACAGATTGATCAAGGGTAAAAAGAAAAAAATATAACAAAATCTTACACGAATGGAATAACATATATTATTTCAATATAATCTTTACAATAGAAATTTTAAATACAATCATCAGAGCTTATCCTAAGCTCAGCCTGGACAGTTATAAATCTCCGTCCCTACTAATGCTGAATACAAACAGTAAACAAACGCAGTGGAAATAGGAATGGATAACCATCTGCAGAGGAAACTCCAGCTCCTGCTCTAAGCTCATCTAAAATGTTCCAAGCTAGATCTGAATTATTTAGTTGCTTGGAAAATAAGACGCCCGGAGTTTAAGGGGAAAGAAAATAAACTCCAGGTTAATCGTATGACCGGTGTAAGAAAACTCAAAACACGAATATTTATGAAAACAAAGTGTATCTCATAAGACCGTGCCGCACATAAACGGACGGACTTTTACCTTATGATAACCAAACATTGCTACGTAAAATACAGTGATATTATAATAGTCTTAGATTACAAATACATATTAATCATAGTCGAAATTATTACATTTGTTAAATTCTAGCAAAATAGGTATACAACTAAGTCCGAAGGCACTTATTGGAGAATGGACACTATACAATGACAAGGTAAAGGGCTACCTTTCGTACAGTACATCTCTAGAGGAATGTATCGAGGACCCACAGATGATCCTCTGCATCTGGCAATACCGGCCTACCCCTTTCCAATGAATAACACAATGATACTAAATAGTACGACATATGACATCACCCTTTTCGTTCCCGACCTATCCATGGCCACAGCATACATAACAAACCCGATATAAAGAGGGTAATCTAGAAAAGTGATGATCATACCCTAATGGGTACGACCCACATAGCCTTGCGGCATACCTTGTTTTAGCCATTTCCAGGTGTGAGGCCAAAGGTAACGTATTATCTTTTACAAAATAAATCCTACTTTGAATTCCACATTTCCATTTCTAATAACACACTATTGATTTCCACAAAACTACAACCCTCGAGTTCATCCGCCTAAGGAAAGGGTGTTAAGTGTAAGAGTGGTTACCTCCTACACCACCAAACAGATGTACGTTTGTAAAAATCAATGTATGTGGTCATAGAAATGCAATGTCAAACACTCGTCCATACACGTTGTTCAGGAACAGGACAAACCGAAGGCACTCCTCCTATTACGTCCTGTTTGGGAATCACCCTTAGGATTAGTAGTAAGCAGTCCTTGCATCGAAGATTTCAAAATGAAGATACCACTACAACCATATATATGATATGACAATTACCCCGAAGGTTAGGGACAGCAACCTTACATTATGAAGATCTCCGTCTTCAAAATCATAGTCTTCAACTTGTCTTCACTTTCGAATGCGTATATTGGTTCAAAGTGGTTTTTGGATAGGAATAGCCTAAATCCGATTTCGGTTTGTCCGAACCAATTATCGAAAAAAGATGTCAAGTATGTGGGTAATTATTATTCAATTAAACAATATCTTTTATCCAAGTAAAATATTTTCTTAGAGATATATGTCTTTAAACTATTTTCTTTTTCAGCATATACAGGATTATTAAACCTCTTTCTAATTTTGAAAATACCAAATCATTTCTCTTTAATTACATAGGAAAACATTATTGAGTAAAAAGGGATCCATAGAAATTATATTGATTATACTCAATACTAATTTCCATATTCAACCCGTACTATTCATCGAATAACGGTGAAATTACCTTTTAAATTCACATGGATAGTATGAGTTCCCTCCTTGGAATTTAATATAGAATTTAACCAGAATGTTACCTATATCACCAAACATCTTTTTTTTAAATCTAGTTTAACCTTTGGAAAACTCCAAATCTCCTTTTCTTTTATCTTAGCAAGATGCGGTCCAAGTAAATTAAATTTAGTATCCCTTGCGTCGACCCAGTCCGGATGCTAGGGAGAGTAGGAAACTGGTTTTCCAAACCCAAGCCTAGAGACTATCACTCTGTCACCCATAAGGTGGCAAAGTTATTTGATCAACTCTAAAGTCTTTAAAATACTTGGTTTATTATTTGAAATTTTTTTATAAATGATTCGGGAAGAAAACCCAAGTGAAATCTTATTTTAGAAATTTCCAAATTCCTTTGTTAAATTGCCGGTGAATAGTGCTTTTAAGGGCTTCGTATTACTAATCCCATTTAAAACCTTTTATATATCCAATTTTTCCATTTAAAAATCTTTTAAAATATTTTAACATATTTTTAGAATTTATCTCATATTTTTAAAGATTTAAAAATATCTATTTTATGAGTTGAAATCCATATTTTACGAATTGCCAAGACGCGATGATTTTAAAAACTTGATTTGGACATATCTCAAATTTTACAAAATGAAATCTTGAATTTTCTCTTTCATTTGAAAAATATAGTTATCAGAGTCTGGAAAATTCTTATTTTGAATAATTCCGAACTTATTCCACTCTACACATTGATTTAACTTTTACGGCACAAAATCGCGAACTACCGTTACGCGATGTGCCTATTTTGACTGTAATTTAATATCTTTTCAAAAATTTGCCGAAATGAGTTTTAGTGTTTATAGAATGTTTATAAACCATTTTAAACCATTTTTATCCATGTTTAAAGAGGTTTAACTATGCCGTAGCACTTTTATAATTCATAAGAGAAAGTGTTTTCTTTGTATAAATTCGACGTGTATTTACCGTGAATTATTTCTACAACCAAGCAAACATATTATCACACTCAAAACATGATTATCAAACATAGAAAACAAGCATGGCAAAACATATCATATCATCATATAGTTTAATAAAATAAACTAGCGGAGTAGTTCTCACATATATAGTTATCGTTCTCTTAGCGTTACGAAATTGACTATAGCTTCGCTATTCTTGCACCAAAGCTTATGAATCCTCTTCGTATTAATTACGCTACTATAAAAGATTTAATTTTATTAATTGAATGCAATGCAAATTCAATATTAATTTCACTACCATACAAGATCAAATAATAGAAAGAAAAGACATAAAAGATTTAACATGGTTCAGATTTGTATTCTACATCCACGGTGACCCAACAAATTTATTACTTCACTAATTTAGAGAGATATTACAAAATGGTAGAGATTTCTTAAAGCGGAGAAATATTTATCTCTATTACAAATCTATAGAAGAATATTTAAGAGGAACTATTATTTGAGAGGAACGAGACACTTTTCCTATAGCTTGAGGCCTCTTTAAACAGGAGTACAATGAAGCCGAATCTGGGAAAGAAATGAAATTAATTAGGAAAGTAGGTAGTTAAATTTGTATAAATTTTGAAACATCTCCATTTTTTCCAAGATTTTATTTGCCTTTGATTTAATGTAGATATCTATCTCCTTCTATGAAAAAATGCACATATCTAGTTTCCTCTTACTGTATATTTGACCAATTAATTAACTAAATTAATTGATTTGTTTCCTTTTTCTTCTATATGCTGATAGATTTGAGTCATATTTTCAATAACATGGTCTATTGCATCATTGTGAAAACTGAATTAATTGAGACATAAGTAAATACGAACCTGGTTTTTGCAAAAACATTGCTACTATCTTAATGATTGGAAGGTTGATGATAGTACGTTGCATATTGTTTTGATAGTGTTTTAACTTTGTTATGGTAATAGAAGCTCATTCCTTTATTGCTCATATGATGCTGAAGATTGCAAAACTTTTGTACCATAAGAGAGATGATGAATTGAAACTCGAAATTGTTTCTTGGATTTTTTTTGAAAGGAGTATTAAGTTGTTTGAAATTTTTGAAAAATCGTTGATAAAAGAATTTTTAATGTTTATGAAGAGTTTTATCCTTTGAATAAATAAGAAACCGTGTTTTATGAGAATAGATGGTTACAGATTTTGTTTGGAAACATACCAGAAAACCTTGTTAAAAGAATTGATGATTGAATGTATACAACAATACTTTGATTTTAGACAAATGAATTGTATTTGATTATTGAATGAGAAATTTGTATATTGCATTATAATAATGTATAATGAGATACAACTATAGAGTACAAGTGATATTTTTATATGGGTCGAATTGAGCCCAAACTCTTAAATGCTTTAGACCCACTTGCTTCTGGTGATATATGCTAGAGAGTAACTGGCTGCTTCATTTTATCTTTTATTTCTTACTCTCCCCCTCAAACTAATATTAAGGTTTCTGCTGAATCCCTAAATTTCCTACTGTATCGATTGAATCTCAAAAAATACATCAAAATTGATGAATTTTTTTGGCTTGTACACATCCAAGACACTTAATACTTGCCGAATCCATAATATTTTAGTTGAATTTGAGGTTTGCATCATTTGAGCTTCGAATTCCTTCGAAACTTGATGATTTCTCTTGATTTCGAGCTTCTAAAGCATGTAGTTACTGGATCTAAGATATTTTAGCTGGATTTATAGTTTGAATCGTCCAGACTTCAAATTCCTCCATAACCTGACAACTTCACTTTATTTGTGAGCTTCTGAAGCATGTAAATCTTGCTAGATCTAGGTGTTCTGGCCGGATCTAGTGCTGATTCATTCAACCTTTAGATCTTCTCTGAATTTAACAAAGTTTCTTGCTGATAGAGATTTGGTGAGTACATCGGCTCTTTGGTAAGTTGCAGATATATGGTTTATTAGTAACTTTCCTTTTAGTACTTGTTCTTGAACGAAGTACAAGTCTATTTCTATGTGTTTTGTTCTGGCATGTAGTATTGGATTTGCTGATAAGTACACTGCACTTTGATTATCACACCATAATATCAGTTTGATGCTTTCATCTATATTCAATTTTCTCATTAGTGATTGTATCCACATTATTGCTATTGTAGTGCTAGCTATACTCCTGTATTCAGCTTCAGTGCTGGATCTAGAGATTGTTGATTGTTTCTTTGAATACTAAAACACTGGGATTATTTCCAATGTAGATGCAGTAACCAGTGGTAGACTTTCTACCATCTAAATCAGTTGCCCAGTCTGCATCAGCATATCCAACTATATTGAGATCGTTGCATGTTTTAAATGTTAAACCATAGTCTATTGCCCCTTTTAGATATATTATTATCCTCTTTACTGATTTCTAGTGTTCATCCAATGGTTCCTTAATAAACTGACACACTTTGTTAACATTGAAAGAGATATCTAGTCTAGTTATAGTAACATATTGTAAAGCTCCAACAATACTTCTATATTGTCTAACATTAAATATTGATTCTCCCCTATTTTTTTAAGAAATGCTAATTGCTTATCATAGGTGTAGGTTTTGGGTTTGCTCCTTCCATTCTTGATTTAGTCAGAATCTTTATGATGTATTTTTTCTGGCATAAAGTAATCTCTGAGTTAGATTTTCTCTTGACTTCTATCCCCAGGAAATAATTTAAACTGCCAAGATCCTTATTTAAGAATTGTTTATCTAAGTATTGAATGAGTTTGCTAATTTCTGCATTATCATCACTTGTCACAATAAGATCATCAACATATACATATACATATACATATATATACAGTTGATTTTTTTCTGATTCTAGCAAACAATGAGTTGTTTGATTTGTTAGACGGAAAACCTATATCAACTAAAGTGGTTTTTAGTTTATCAAACCAAACTCTTGGTGTTTGTTTGAGGCTATATGTAGCCTTATTTAGTTTGCACACAAGTTTCATATTTTATCAATAGCCTTGTGATTGTTCCATATATACTCCTCCCTACAATACACCATTCATGAAGGCATTATTAACATATAATTGTCTGATATTCCATTTGTAGTGCAAGGCTATAGTGAGAATAATTCTTATAGTTGTTTGTTTAACCACTGGAGAAAATTTCTCATTGAAATCATAATCATATTGTTGTGTATATCCTTTAGCGACCAGTCTTGCTTTGTATCTTGCTATTCTCCCATCTGGATTTTTCTTTAACTTGTAAGTCCATCTACACCCAATTATATTTTATTCTTTGGTGGATGCACTAGCTCCCAATTTTTATTTTTTTAATGAGAGCATTGTGCTCTTCATCCATTGCTGCTTAGTTCTTGTCCTTTACTGCTTGATTGAATGTTTATGTCTCTTTAGGCATTATTATTGCAGTATATATCTTTGGTTTGAATATGCCACTCTTAGCTCTTGTAATCATATGATGGCCAGTTTTAACTTGTGGTTGATCCTGAGATGATTCTTCCATACTGACTTGATCATTACTGCTTCTTGACTGGTTTTCCTGATTTGATGAATTTTCCTCACTAATATGTTGAGTTTGGCTAGTTGAATGTGCAAGTGATTGGTTGAGATGACCAGCCAGCTTTGTATATTTATGGCCTGGTTCATTAGACATAGTGAGTTGTGAATCGGAGTTTCCTGTTATCTTCTCAATCTCTCTATAAGCTATATCTAAGTAGACAGGTATTTCTAGTATTTACACTCTTAGATTTTATACATTTTTAGTTGTCTTCATATCTGCATTACTAAAAGGGAATACATGTTCATTAAATACAACATATCTACTGATGAAATTTTTTCCATTATTATCACGACATTTATACCCTTTCTGATTTACTCCATATCCTAGAAAGGTACAAGGAGATGATCTAAAACTTAATTTATGAGCATTGTAAGGTCTTAAGTTTGGAAAACACAAGCACCCAAAAGTTTTTAGATTTTGATAATTTGTCTTATTACCAGATAGCTTTTCAATTGGACTTATTCCTTTAAGTACCTTTGTTTATAACCTATTAATTAAATATACTGCTGTATTAAAGGAGTAGGGCTAAAATTTTAGAGTAATGATGCCTTAGCAAGTAAAGTAAGACCTAACTCAACTATATGCCAATGTTTTCTTTCAACTAAACTATTTTGCTCAAATGTATAGGGATATGTAGTTCGATGTATTGTTCCCTTTTTATGAAAGAAACCACTAAGTGTTTTAAACTCAGTCCCCATCTGTCTGAATGATTTTAACTTGACTATTAGTCTGCTTTTCAGCTTGAGTTATAAAATGAATCGCTAGTTTATAAGTTTTTGATTTTGCTTTTAGAAAATACACCCAAGTATATATTGAATATGCATCAACAAATGATATATAATATTTAAAACCATAATCAGAATTTATGGGTGCTGGACCCTAAAGATCAGTAGCAATTAATTCTAAAGGTTTACTATACTCAGTTAAAGAATCAGTAAATGCAAGCTTATGGATTTTACCCATTTGAAAGTATGTGCAAACATATGGTAGTGCTATATTTTCATAAGAAATTTTATTTTCAGCAAGAACTTGTTTCACTACATTTGCATTTGTGTGGCCTAATTTATAATGCCACAAATCAAAAATATTTCTATTTCTTCCTGCCTGAAATATCTCAAACAGATTACAACACTTTTATACTTTTGCAGAATTTCTACAGTTAGCTAGATTAAACCTGTATAATCCCCGGACTACATCACCCTATAAAAGAATTTCACCTCTCAGTATGTCTTTAATCAATTAGTATTTAGAATAAAATTCAAAGTAAATATTGTTATCATTTGCAAATTTGATACACTCATAAGGTTTTTCTTTATTTAGGCACTCTTAATAAGGTATTAAGATACATATGCCTTTCACTTTTGATATAGGCATTTTCAGTATGAGTGATTTTAATAGACTCACCATTTCCTATGCATATTGACTATTTATCTCTGTATTTCTTATTGCCAAGGTTTAGATTATCAAGATTTCTTGTGATGTGGTTGGTTGCTCCTCAGTCAGGATACCAGCTCTCATCTTAAATGTGCTTTGGTCTGGCAACATCATTCAAGTGATGATTTTTCATATTTTTTAATTGAGCATTTGTGTCTTGCTATACTTGAGAAATATTTGCACTGGGATTACCATTTCTCTGTCCATTACAGTTTTGATTTGGTACATAATTTGCATTGAATCTAAAGTAACACATTGGTGCTATATGGCCAATCTTGTCACAGATTTGACATTTACGTCTGTTGTTATTATTCCACCCGCCTCTGCCTCTAGGCCTGTTTGACTACCACCTCTTTGATAATGTTGATCTGTTTTATTATAGTACTGTTTTTCTTAGAGTTAGCAGCATAGTTAATTGACAAGTCTAAATTAGATGGTTTCCTTTGATCTATTCTTCCTTCTTGAGCTAATAATGTTGAATGCATATATTGCATAGATCGTAGAGTTTCCTTAGATGAAATCACTACCACAACTGACTCATATTCCTTATCCAAACCACATAGAATTTTTAATATTTGTTTTGTGTCAGATAGTTTGTGTCTTGCAGCCTCTAATAGATCACATATTGTCTTGATCTTTGATAAGTACTCCCTCACTGATATATTTTCTTTCTTTATGTTCTATAGTTGCCTTTTATAATGCATTATTTTGGCTGCTGATTGAGAATTAATGATTTGTTCAATTCTTGACCAAATTTCATTTGATGATTTACATCATACTATCTGTGGTAAGAGGTTTATGCTGATTGATGATAGCTTCCATGAACTTATCAAGCTATCTTGTCTCTGATACTTTGTATATTCATTATTTCATATCACCTTGTTATCTAGATCAGTTATGAACCTTCTTGGCACAGGTGATGTTCTAAGAACAAAGCCTTCAAGTCCATAACCTCAAATGGCCATTTCTGTCTGATATTTCCACAATAGATAGTTATCCTCATCAAGATGTGCAGTAATGAGTTGGGTTTGAGGGCTAATGACAGTTTTGATTAGATCTTCTATTGTAGTTGCAGTATTCTGTTGGGAATCAGATGTATTAACATAAGTTGATGAATTTTGATCTCCTTTAACCATGATGAGATGAATTTACAACAATGCTGGAATTCAGGTGCAGTGAGTTTGTAAGAGACGATTTGAATGTAGAATCAAGTATGTTGCAGCCGGATTCAAATGATGACTGTGATCTGATGAAATCTTGGCATGACATTTACTTTCTTTCCATTTTCAAATGATTTTTCTGGTTTTCTAAATCCGATTTCTGAATTTCCTTGCTATGAATTTGCTTTACTGAGATGAGATGATTTGTTGCAGCCAAGAATCTGATTTCTTGGTAGGGCACTTATCTTCTCGACTTCTCTTAAAGTGAACTCAAAACAAAAACTCAAATGATGTGCTATTTTCTGATGAGTTTATTTTGCCTATCACTACAAGGAATACAGTAACTAGCGATAGAAGCTTCTGATGGTCGTCGATGGCGTTTTCCGACGGTTGACGACTCAGTGGCGTTTTCATAAATA
Source organism: Allium fistulosum (assembly GCA_030737815.1). Lineage (NCBI taxonomy): Eukaryota > Viridiplantae > Streptophyta > Magnoliopsida > Asparagales > Amaryllidaceae > Allium > Allium fistulosum. Next base: position 532,249,743 of record CM060901.1, on the reverse strand, counting down.
AAATATAGTGGTCGTCGAAAGCCATTGAAAACCGACGAAAATTAGACGTCGGAAAATATCGTGTATACAGGCTCTAGGCCAAGAACCATCTTCATTATCTCCTCTCCCCCAAAATCAACCAAATCCCTAACCCACCACCACCTCCCCATCGTCAACCAGCCCCCACGCCTCCCCGATTATCTTCAACTTCATCATTCTCCACTCTTTACAAGCCTAGGCCCTTCATCAATCTCCAATCAGGTTTTATTCCTAAACCTTAATTTGATTTGTTAAATTAGGGTTAATTTGTTGTTATAGTTGTATAATACCCTATTGATTGTTTGTTATACCCTATTGAATGCTAATTAGGTTGTTATTATAATTGTTTATCATTTAAATGTTGAGAAGAAAAAAATTTGTTTAGTGTATATGTGCATTAATTGGTGTATATGTGTTGATTAATTAGTGCATACGTGCATTAGGGCTAGTTTGGCTAATTAGAGTCGATGCTCAAGATTTAGTGTATGCGTTTTTAAGATGACGAAAATGACGATTTGGTGTATGCATTTCTTAGAATGTAAATAAATTATTATAAAAATTGTTGTATAATGCGCTTTACTTTTTATAAATCCCTTAGAGAGTTTTCGGCCCCATCTGACAAGTAATGTATATGATCGTTGTATGGATGTTCGTTTTTATCACAGAACGAACATTTATATTCATTCGATACAATATTTGTCGGATTTATCCCTGTATTGGACAAGCTACAAACACAATAGAGTAATTATAATTTACAAATAATTTCATTTTAAACGGTTCACAAAATTTCGACAACATTTTCTTTTTGTTCCTTGTGTACACGCATATGTGTATGATACAGGGAACAAAAGGGAAGTGCTACTGAAATTTTGTTGAATCATTTAAAATTAAATGATTTACAAAATATAATTATTACTGTGTTTGTAATGGGAAGTAGGATGACCAACCATCAAAGTGTAAAACAATAACCTAAAAATTGTAGATTATATTCATATAATAATTTGTGTAAATCTGTTTGAAAATAAAATTAAGTAGAATAATATTATATATTTGCGAAAATTTAAATGTATGATTTAATTGAAAAATAAAATATCAACACGTAAATGATTAATACGTTTTTATGTTTTAAAGAAAAATGGTTAATTATTTTATAGATCGGAGCTAGATGTACCAACAAAAAAGAGAAATTGGAGGCTCAATAAGTGAACATTTTCAAAATGGTGCACACGTCTTTATTGAATTCGCTTTAAGAAATAATGGGAATGATGAAGAAATTCGTTGTCTATGTAGTAGGTGAAAATTATTGAAGCATTTGATATCGGATATGGTAATAGTTCATTTGCGCCAATATGGTTTTGTGCCGAATTATTTGGTGTGGGATCGTCATAGAGAACTTATAGCACCTAATCCCGTACATTCGGAGGAGGAGGTGGATACTGAAATTGTTCCGACGAATCTCATAGAAGATATGGTTGAAGATGCAGCACGTTTAATGTTCCATATCGGTGAAGTTGATGGTAACAATGTTAATGTCGAAGAAAAACCAAGTATTGGAGCAAAAAAATTTATGATTTATTGGATGCTGCTAAGAAACCCCTTTAAGATGGTTGTACTAGCGGTAGTCAACTATCAGTACCTGCAGAATACATTGCGATGAAATCAAAATATAACTTCACAGAAGTCGGGTTTACATCTATAGTACAAGCTGCAAAACGGCATATGCCACCAGATAATTTAATGTGCGAAAATAATTATGAAGTGAAAAAACTTATGTCTGCTTTTGGTTTGCCGTATCAAAAAATAGATACATGTTTAAATGGTTGCATGTTGTTTTGGAAAGAATACATCAATCTTAGGAATTGTAAAATATGTAATCAGGAAAGATACAAACCAAGAAAAAAGAAGGGAAAGGAAGTTCCGTACAAGCGTATGCATTACTTACCCATCACTCCTAGGCTTCAAAGGTTATATGCACCTTTTGTAACTGTGCATCATATGAGATGGCACTGTGCGAGAATACAGGAAGAAGGTACGAACACACCCAGCTGATCGAGAAGCATGAAAGCATTTTGATAAGACATACCGCGCTTTCGCAGCGGAGAGCCATAATGTTAGACTTGGTTTATGTACAGATGGATTTTCACCGTTCTCTCAATTTGGTTCAAAATATTCATCTTGGACTATAATCATTACATCTTGCAATTTACCTCCGTGGATGTGTATGAAAACTCCGTATATGTTTCTCACTATTATCATCCCTGGCCCTGATGATCCGACACAAGGAATCGACGTATATTTACAACCGTTGATTGAAGAGTTGAAAACATTGTGGTATGAAGGTGTTGAAACATACGACATTTCAAAAAAAATTCATATGTTCGCTTCTCTGTTGTGGACCATAAGCGATTTTCCTACGTATGCAATGCTTTCAGGTTGGAGTACGGTTGGTCGTCTAGCTTGTTCTTATTGCATGGAAGAAACATGAGCATTTTCTTTACCGCATGGGAAGAAAATTTCATGGTTTGACTGTCATCGGTGTTTTCTTCATATTAATCAACCTTTTAGAAAAGATAAAAAACAAACTTTACAAATAATAGACTTGAGACCTTGCGACCACGAACTATTTGGTCAAAAACTGGTGAACAAATTGAAATTCAAGGTAAATCGACGATTCATAATTGGTGCAAACAAAGTATATTTTGGGAGTTTCCTTATTGGAAAAATCTCCTAATTCGTCATAATATCGACGTGATGCACAACGAGAAAAATGTGTTCGATAATGTATTTAACACGGTTCTGAATGTTAACGGAAAGACTAAAAATGATTTGAAATCAAGACGTGATATAGAGGCAATATGCAATCGTCCTGAGCTTCATATGAAGCCAAATGACACAAAAAAACCCAAAGCATGTTATAAGCTAGACGGTAACCAAGTTAAAGTACTGTTAAATTGGATGGAAGGATTAAGATTTCCTGATGGGATTTTCTCTAATCTGCGTAGATGTGTCGACTATAAGAACGGTATTTGAGTGGGACGAAAAGTCATGATTGTCATGTAATGATGAAACATTTGTTACCCGTCATTTTCAAAGAACTGTTGCCCACAAAAGTTTGGACGGTTGTAACAGAATTTAGTTTGTTTTATAAGGAGCTTTGTTCAACTACGTTAAAAGTTGATCATCTATGTAAATTTGAGGAAGAAATTCCTATACTGCTCTGCAAAATGGAGAAAATATTTCCTCCGGGTTTCTTTAATGTAATTGAGTATTTACCTGTTCATCTTCTGTTCGAAGCACGTCTTCGAAGTCCATTGCAATATGGATGGATGTATCCGTTTGAAAGGTATTAATATTGAGTATGTTAAATTTTAGTTTAACTACATGTAATAAAATTTAATTATAATTATTCTTAACAGGTACTTAAATTATTTAAAGAAAAAAGTGAGACAAAAAGCACAAGTTGAAGGTTCGATATGAAAATCATATATCGAAAAAGAAGCTTCGTTCTTTTTCTCTCATTATTTCAGTGACCATGTGAACTTATCTTTTGAAAGTGCTACGCGAAATGATGAGAGCATTGAACAAGATTCTTCTGAATTAGTGCTATATATTTTTAGACGGCAGGGACACCCTGTTGGAAAATGTGTGGAAGTATGGTTGGACGACAGAGATTACCATGTAACCCACACATATGTTCTTCTTAACTGTGCAGAAGTTGCGCCATTTGTTAGGTACTATTAAATAACACATCTAAAATTATTTGCTTGAATAATACATGTGTGTATTCATTATAATGCAATATATTATCTGTATATGCAGTATTTATGAATCACAGCATCCAAGCGGCAATATCAGCAAAAATTTTGCTACTTGGTTTTCGAACCACGTATATGATCCGGTAAATTGTATGGTCGAAGAAGGGTTGAAACATCTTGCGATGGGACCAAAAAGAAAAGTCAAGACATATCCAATATTCTTTATCAATGGATACAAATTCAACACCAAAGAATATGGGGCTGAAAAATTAACTAACAATACCGGTGTATATGTTAAAGGTAGTGATGATCCAAATGATCACGTAAATGATTTTTATGGCTTGTTAACTCAGGTTTTGCAATTAACATATTTCACTAGACTTGCGGAAGAAGTTTATTTGTTTAGATGCAACTAGTTCAGTAATGTTCCAGGTTCTGGAATCAACGTGCACCAAAAATATAATATTATTGAAATAAAGCATACGTCACGTTATCATAAGTACAATCCGTTTATACTAGAAAAACAAGCCCTATAAGTTTATTATGCTCCTTATCCATCTCTAAAAAGAGATAAAGCAGATTGATCGGCAATTTTTAAAACGAATGCAAGATTTACGTTTGATGGAATGAATATTCCAGACGAACAAGCGTACCAAGCGGATATCGAGGAAAATGGTGAAATTATAACAACATATGATCAAACCAATTTTGGACCTCTAAATGATGAATCAAATGTATTAGTAGAAACATTTGAGACCACAGAGGAAAACAATATAGAGTACGAGACAAAGTATGAATCAGAAAACGACGAGGACTAATTTAATAGTATACATGTTCAAAAAAAAGTAATTTATGGGAGTATTGATGTTACACTTTTTTGTATGTTATATGCGATTATTGATGTTAAATCTTGATATGTTTACTCATAATTGAATGATATGTTCTGCCATAATAATATGTATATGACATGTATTACAGATGTCTTTATTTAGGCGGCGGAGTTCTTCGTAGTCCGGTTCCCCCTCTTCGTCTCAAAGAGGGACCGTTCGCAGCGGAGGTGATGGCAGTGACCCATCATAGAAGGCGCCGCGTACGATAGTTAGATTGCTATCGAAAGTAGATGGCTCGTAAGTATTAAATTTACTTCAACGTTATAAATATTTTGTATGATATATTAGTCATGATTTGTTTGTATCATATTTAATGCAGTGGTTTTGAGCTTGAGCCTTCAAATATAGTGCTCAGCATATCTAGGCAGGCATACATGAGCCGTATGACTACGTGCTGGTCGAAACGGAGTCGGATCCCAGAGCATGTCCGAGAGAGCATCTGGCAGGACTTCTTGGTAAGTGTAAAATTATATATCATTATATATAATCACTTTACAATTTGCTGACTAAGTGTAAATGTATAACTTATATTTTTTCAATATATATACATGCTGCGGTAGACCTACAAGAGGAGGATGTTGCTCTTTGCCGGCACCACTGGAACTCCAAAGTTGCAAAGAATTACCAAGATACGATGTCTACAATCAGAAAATCCGGGAAGAAGCCAAACTAGATGGGCGCCAATGTATGGGATGCTTGGGTCGCATGGTGGGGTAGCGATGAATTCAGGGTAAGTCTATCAGTTGTCACCTTAATTTTTTTAGTAGAAAATACATAATTTATACCTGTAAAATATAATCTTAATTTTTAATTTGTAGACGGGGTCAGACAGGAACTCGGCGAACAAGCAGAAAATCCAGTCACACACCGTGGTGGCTCGAAATCATTTCAACATCACCACGAGGACCTGGTAAATTGATTAATTGCAATTACGAACGGTTATTATATTTTTTGTATAAATTTGTATGAACAACAATAATATACACCAACTATTGCAGGAAAGAGCGCATGGGGCTCCTGTCTCATATATGGACGTATTTGTGCATACTCATGTCGTCAGGCAAACCGACGACGAGGGATCGGTAACGTATGTCTTGCATGAGGATGATAAAGCATATGTCGCACATGTAAGTATATTTTAAGTTATAAGTTATTAATAATGATCATTTAAATTAGTTATAAAATATTATAATAATGTCATGTAATATTTACTTGTATTTGATTTTGCGTTACAGGAAGGATTTATGCAAGCACGTGCGCAGATGCTTGAGCATTTGGGACGGAAGCTGTTGACAACTGATGAGGAGGACATTATCTTTGACACCGTTATGGACCGACATAGAGAAATATGCGTTATGGCTACGGCAATCGATCGGTAATTTATAAAGTTAACTAAGCTGTAAAAATTGCTTAATTTTTATAAAAGTTACGCAATAACTTAAATATATTTCGACTTGTTTTGTAGGTTCGGACCTCACAAAAGGTCTATCAAAAGGCTCGGGACAATGCTGAGATTAATGAGCTTCGATAGCAGATTGCACAGCTGCAGGAGCAGGACTACCTCCGAGCAGCGGAAATGGAGCAACTGAACCAACGTTTGGCCGAGTATTTGGAGCGTCATGGAGCATTCCCTTCGTCTGGCAGTTCCGGAGCCGATGACGAGTTATGGGGTATGTTTTGCAGTTTTTGTTTTTAAAACTTGTGTATATATACAGTGAGAGGTGGTGAGGTTGATTTGTGGACATTTGGTGTTTGATATTGATTTATGGGTTTTGATGTTGGATATATATATTATACATTGATGTTGGATTTAGATATTGCAGTTGGGTGATGATGAATGGTTTGGTTTGTATTGATTGGAATGTTTGAGTTTGAGATGGTAATGTTTGAGTTTTACATTATCATTGATATTGATATTGATTTTAGCTTATATATCTGATATATATATATATATTGATTTTGATATGTTGTGATATATATTGATATTGATTTGCTGTTGGGCTGCTGAATTATTATTTTTACCCAGATTTCCGACGGCTTATAGGTCGAAATATTCCGACGGCTTCCAACGGCTAACCGGTCGAAAAACTCCGACGGCTTCCAACGGGTTTTTGACGTGTTTTTAAGCCACGTGGACGTCAGCACCGTCGGAAAAATCGTCGGAACTGCCGTCGAAAAAGCTGTCGAAGGCCGTCGCAAAGCCGTCGTCGTTTCCACCGGAAATAGACGAAAGCCGTGTTCTATATACCGACGGCATTTCTGACGGCTGCCGACGGCCGCCGACGACTTGAAGCCATCGAAAATGACCTTATTCCTTGTAGTGTATCAAGTGATGAATTTTATCTGATGATAGTCAGATTGTGTAATCCAAATTTGCTGTGAAGCTTTATCTTCTTAAACTCCAGGATAATTGCTGTTAAGTTGAATTTTGCTCTAATACCATAAAAGAATTGATGATTGAATGTATATAACAATATTTTGATTTCAGACAACTGAATTGTATTTGATTATTGAATGAAAAAATTGTATATTGCATCATAATAATGTACAATCGGATACAGCTACAATATAAATAGAATACAAGTGATATTTTTATATGGGCCGAATTGAGCCCAAACTGTTAAATGCTTTAGACCCGCTTGCTTCTGGTGATATATGCTAGAGAGTAATTCGGCTGCTTCATTTTATCTTTTATTTCTTACTCTTGTTGTGGTACCATGCTAAATTTGAGAGTAGAGAAATATAATTAGAGAATAAACATTATAATGAAATCAACTTGCTTCATATTTAGTTCATCATATAGTCTATATTTATATACAAAATGTGAAGATGATCCTTGTTTAATATGAACTTTGATCTACACAAAAAGGTTAAAAAGAAAAGGAAACTGTTTTATTATTATTTTATATATATATATATATTTTTTATGATGTGAATACAAAAGAAAACATTAATAATGAAATAAATGTTTGCTTTGTTACATTCCGCGTACCTTTGCTTAGGTATTTCACCAGAGTAGAGCAAAGGAGAGTAATTCCCGAATAGCAGTACTGTAACTAATCCATGATGATAGATGGATGAAATTAAATTGATCTTCAGTTAGGCACAAACAACCATATTTATAATTTGTTGCTCTTCTGAAGTAAAAATTAATCCAAACAGTTGAATATCCATTGCCACAATCAGATTGTTCCAATAGGAAATTAAATATCATATAAAAGAAGTAAACAAAGAGTACTGACAAAGTCTACATCTTCATGGAATAAGGACAAAAATCACTGCGGTGTACCTAGCATATGTACACAAACTAATAAGTGTTTTCTATTTGTTTGTAGGTTTGCAATGAAAGAGAAGTTATGAAATTTAAGTTAGGTGAGATGTCAATTTATCAATCAATTGGATCCTTGTATTTCTGCTCACAAGCACAAGTCCCCCCTCATTACGGTAAACAATGCTTTCCAACTTTACCTTGTTTGTCACATTCAGCATTCTCATGTTTGCGCAAAAGACAGAGAGCATATAAAGTAATTAAACAAAGCTACAATATCATACAAAATGCAGCAAATGACTTCACATAAACAAACACTTGGTATCATCTAATCCAACGAACAAAACAAAACAAACCACCCGTAATTATATATATCAAAATAAAAGTGTAGAAATATTTTAGAATAGGTAGGAATGCTAATCTATACAAAGTTCACATGCATTCCTCACCAAAAAAGACAAAGAAAATGACACAAAAACTACTATGCCAAATCTTGTCAATGCAAAAAACAATAAACTGGATCAATGTGGACCATTGTAAATCTGATGAGCATCATCGGTTTGTTTAGCAGCCATTGTGATCTCAAATTGCTTCAGTGATATTGTAGGAATAGAGAAGATTTGATCAGGGTTTTTGTCCCAGCTTTTTATCTGGTTTATGCTTTCACTACTGAAGCCATCCCACCCGATGTGGCCCACATGTATGACATCGGTTGGTAACCCGATTACCATTTCATAGTCTTCGTCTTCGTCGTCTTCGTCTACTATTTTGTAGAATTGGAATATGTGGGATAAGTTCTTGATCATTTTTTGTATTTTTGTAGATATGTTTGCTTTTGGCTTTCCACTGGACATGACCTCCCCTTTTCAGAAGAAAAAAAAAGAGAGTATAATTTAATACATTACGCTCAATAATCTTTAGAATTGCACCCTTGAAAAGAGTTCATTGTAGCTTCAGTAAAATTCTGAAGAAAGTATACTATACTCTTGTAGTCATTGAAATTCTCCTTTTCATACTTTATTGGTAGCTAGATGAAATATCGTTGGAACCAGAAATGAGTTTAATCATAATTCATCATCTGGAATTATAGTATTATAACACACTATAAATTTATATAAACAATTAACAAGATCAAAATTCTGACTTAGAAAATCATGAACAAGCGTGTTTATCCTAAAAAAGCAGTTGACATGCTTTCGTAATTCTAAGAAAAAGTGTAGAATTAGTGGGAAGATGCATATTTGCTAGAAATGAATCATTTTTAAGCACGGATATGTTTAACCTATAGAAGTCCAACTTTTAAACAAACTTTTAAAAACAAATGACAAATGCTTACGTGATGGTGTACGATTCGGAGTACGATTTGGTTCTAGTTGTGGTTTCTTCAACCTTGTATCAACAACATCAACGCTAGAGTGAGAAACACAGCCAGAAGTGAAGGAAAAGGCAACAAGTCTCTCCATTTTTTCTTTCATTGTATATAACTTCAACAGTCAAAATGACATATGAGCTTAAAATATATAAGCATCTAAAATGAAAAGAGAAGTGAAAAGTGAGTGGATTTGTTGTATTGAGTGATGATGGCTTTGTTAACAAGTATGAATGATTTGCCAAATTTAGGGATGAAAGCAAGAAAGAAATGAAGGCAAGTTTGGTATGAGAAAGTGAAGATTAGGGGCAAGTGCAATTATTAAGTAGTGGGTTGGGTTGGGTTTGCGTTAGTTGGTTGGTACCCACCTTTTTATCTCGCTGCAAGTCCATTTTGTAGGGTTATTCGTTTCTTAAATCTTTTCTACTATTTTTTTCTCCTTCTCGCTTTTTTACTGTCTTTTATTTGCAAAAATACTGGTGCTTAATCATATATAAAAGTTCTCCTTTTAAGTATAATTTACTTAGGATCACAACATACAAGTCATTTTATTATATAGAATTTCATTTGTATCAGTGTACATTCTTATATCCCGCATCTACAATAATATCAGAGGTTTGTAATCTAGAATAATCACGTGACATTGTTGTTGGTGTCCCTCAACTTTCGATATTGTACTCACCTTATCTATCTTGTGACAGTGCCAAGCCATCAATTTAGGCCTCATCCTCCTTCCCCTTTCCTCAAGTTGTTGGCAACTGCTCCTCGCACGATCGATGTTCACATTTACCTAATAGTAACATTTTATTATTTTCTTCTTACGATAATAAATTAGTCCGAGCCAAATCCATGGAATTAACATTTGGTAGGTTTTATTCTTATCCATAATTTCATTTAGCTAATCCACCCTAATTTTAAGGATTATTTGATTTTTATAAATTGTTTAGTTCATCCTCCATTTATTTTAATTTATTTTTTCTATCAATGACATCTATTTCGCCCTGTTTCACAAACAAAACATACTTGTAGGAACTACCACAACAAGAGATATACGTATTTAAGAACCTCTTTAGTTGCCAAGGTGATCAATTTTAATTCTTGAATTTTACCTGAATAAAAGTACAATGTACACATCTTCATACCCAACACTAATATCCGCCTAGCAAAACTCTTGTTCCCCAGCAAAATGAGCAACCCATGGATTCCAGCCCTGTCTTCTCCTTCCCTGCCTACTGGGTTCATGACAGAGAAATATGTGAAGGTAAACTTGGCACCTGGGATGCTTTTACAGTGTTAAGACTGGAAGGTGCATAAAAACATGCTCTGCTTAAGGCATTATATCGCCCATGTAAAAGCATGTTCGGTTTCATCTAGTATGTAATAATAATGAGCTTCCAACTTGTGTTATGATATGTATATGTATGTGACAGTTTATTGATAATAAATTCCTACAGAAGACAGTAATGAATACAAGAAGATAAAGAACTATGTATACTTCAATAAAAAAAAAACAATGAAAAAGAGGCAACTAAATATCTGGAATGATAATGGCATGTTTTCTGCAAAGAATAGTTAATCCACAGTGGATTAGCTCACAAAAGAATGAGTGAATTACCTCAGTAAAGATCGAAACGCGGATTAATTAATTAAAGTAGTGTATAGAAATAAAAACTTCTTGTAAGTTCGTGCAAACTTTTGGCCTACCGTGTGCAAATTAAGTGTTGGAATTTCTGGAATACACACACATATGTATGTATGAAAATTCATACCCTACCTTTCTTCATGTTTTTTGGAATTTTTGGTAGATTAAGCAACCCCTTGGAAGCTCATTCTATATTTGTCATTAGTCATTTAATTTAGTTCCCGTTGTAAATTAAAAAAACATGCCTATTTGACGCTCATGGCCTTTGAAGGAGTTGAGCTAAAAAGGAGGCATTTCACCAGAAGGACAAACTTTGCAGTCTAATTAGTTTCTAGGACATACATTCAAAGAAATTACTTGCAAGGTCAAAGTCAGCAGAATAATTATTTTTAAGGACAAAGTCAGCAGTCCAATTACTTTCAAGGACATAATTTAATAGGTTTTTAGGCCTTAGAAACTAATTATTTTACATTTTGTCTTTAAAAGTAATTATTCAGTTGTGTGTCCTAGAAACTAATTCTACTTACTAAAAAGACCCTTGTGGCTAATTTTCACTAAAAAAACTATAACTATACAATTCCTTAAATCAAACTGGCAAACATCATTATCTCTCTATGTACTTAACATAACCATACAAAATTTCAGATGAGATGTCATTATAAGCAGACAAAATCTCATTATTTTCCGCGTGATGTATTATGTACACTTATTTTATAATTTATTAAGTATAACACAAGAAAAGGATATCAACCGTGATGAAATTTCCTAATTCCTGGTTTATAAAAAATAGAAAACTCCACAATAAGAAAATGAATATAAATAAATAAAATAAAATAAAACATGTAAAGCGGTTTGGGCTTGCTTAAAGTAACAAGGTGATTTACCGAACGTCGCTAGATGAAAATCATGTGAAGATTTTGAATGCGGCAAAAAAAAAAATGATTGGGACAATAACGCGTAAATATATGGTATTAATGACAAACAATAATAGCAAGTGCCCAATGTTCCAAGTTGTAAATACAGGAATGGTCCTGAATTTTCATATGCAAATCATATGCAGATGAGTGCGATGCAGAATTTGATCATGTACTTTCTCTGTCACCAAAATTATTTAATATGGTGTTCTCGGTACATCTAATTATTTCTTCAACTTTATTTATTCTAATTGAGGAATTCAATTGCACACTAGAGCCCGAAAATAGAAGGGTCAGGAAGGGGGAATTGATATGGCCATCGGTTATGACCCCTTGAATTAAAAGGGGTCGTCGGACTGTTTTTGTCTAATTTCCTGATTGAAAACTCTGACCTTCCCACATTGTTGATTCAATTAATTGCTTAATGCATGGTTGACATGAGGCATCGGAAAGTTTTACGGGTTTCGTTGTCAATCCAGTTTGAACTCCTCCTGTTCATCTAGTTATATATTTAGCTTTAACAACAAGATTCCGGACCCGGATCCAATCCGATTATTATTGGGTTAGCATATGGCTGTTTCAACCAAGGTTTGAAATTCCGGTTTCCGGTTCTGTTTCGGCTATATAAAATATATGAAATTTCGGTTTCGTTTCAGAAATTCCGGTTCCGGATTCTGCTACTTTTTAAAGCTTTATACTTGACTCATATAAAGATAAGTGTTTGTTGCAAAATATGTAAACTACTTCGTAACTTAAATACAAATGTTATTTCTTATTTTATTATTACTTAATTGAATATGTAAGAGTGGTAGATTAGTCAATTTTGAATAAAATTTTGTAAAGTCGTAAACATAAACATTTGGAACAAAAAATAGCCCAATTCTTTAAGCAGCCCAATAACCCAAATTAGGCTCCAAGCCTATCATCTGAAACCATAAAGCTTGCACCCTAACCCTAAATCTCAAAGTTGCGCTCAATTTAAAACCCTAGATACTCATCTCGTACAGATGGAACCATGGAAAAACATGTCTGCTCAACAAAACAAGAGGAATTAGTTGCCGCGCTTTTCCATCATCAAATCTTTTGCTCAAATACACATCTTCTCGGGTAATTATGGATAAAAATCATAAATTTCTCTTTTTTTCCCTAATGCGATTGCCAGAACCGAAAATTTTGGGATATTCCGGTCCGTTCAACTCCGGAACCGGACCGAAATGGACTGGATTCCGGCGTACCGGCTAGAATATCAAACCATGGTTTCAACGTTATCCAACTTGGTTGTGATTTGAACAAAAATGAAAAGAACGCTGGGGCTTTATAGCAACTAACCTAATATTATGAGAAAAATAAGAAAAAGGAATGGTCCTCATAACATCTTCCATTTTAATATTTAAAAATGAACACTAACAATGTTGTAGTTATGAACATATTATTTTTAAACGACGAATGAGATCAATATATTTTACCATAACATAAATAATAGAGCAATTGAACAAATATAAATATTTTTCGACATGTCTTTAACTTCATTAACCCGATTGTTTTCCCATGCAATCGTAAATATAACAAATGCATAAACATAAATGATGTACTGACATACGAAGATGCAACACATTCATCTAATTAATAATATAATCTCGTTTAGGTACACTGTGATAATAAAATACAAGTAGTTGACTAAAGCCTCAAACTTTGTCTCCGACTTCTTTATTAGCAATTCAATATGAATCTGTCTAACTTATAAACCATAAACTTAGTCGGCTCAAATGAGCACTCGTGAATATACAAGGAAAACAATAATAAATAATGGATCAGACAATAGTCTTATGCAAGGTTTTAAATCTTGAATTTCGGTCGCGTCTTGGGAATTCTGCACATAATATCTTGTATCAGACGAGATCTCCAATGAGATGAGTATCTCGGGTGTACATCTTGGATTTTAAAGTTCATCTCGGGACTATCTCAGAGTAATTTAAGTGTCCAAAATTGAAATTTTAAAGTGTAACGATCCGTAATTTTCAATAATTAAAAATATTAAGTTAAATAAGATTTTATAATTTAATATTGTGAGAAATTAAAATTTATGATTTATTCATGAAAAAAATAATTAGAATTTGATTTAATAAGGTTGTTTGAATGTTATTGACAACTATTTTATTGTGATTTCAATCAATTGAAATAATTGTAAAGTTAATTTGGTTGTAATTGTAAATATGGAATTAAATTGGTAATTAATGGAATTAATGAAATTTAAATATTAAAATTAAAATGGTAATAGATGATAACTGTAGAATAAGAATGTAATAAAATGTAAACTAATGTTCATTATATTAATAAGGTAATAGTTGATTTAATAACAAGAGTGTAAATTAAAATAAAAGAATTTATTGGAATTTAAATTTATAATTAATTGGAATTTTAGTATGATTGCAATTGAAGTCTGAATTTGGTGTAATACATAAATATTGAAATTAACATGGAAATGTTTAGTTTAAAAATTATTAATTTATATGTAATCAAGAATGATGAAAATTGTTAACTATTAAATTTAAATATAAAAGTGATTAAATTAATTTAATAATGATTTATTTAATTAATGTGAAAATAGTAATTTTGGCCACTGTCTCGGATTTCGACGAAACTAGTTTCATCGGATTTCGTAACAGTAAATTATTTTAGGGTTTCAAGTTTCATAGCAATCGGACATGTCGTTTGATCGTGCGGGCTCGAAACGCGTAAAAATCAATTTATAGAATTTAATTGAATATAATCTGATTTTGAAAGCTAACTTCTGTATACAATGGAATTTGGATTTCAAAACTTGTTCCATCGAGTTTAAAAATATCGAAAACATATATTTCTATATATTGGATGACCCACTTTCATTTCGGAAACGGGACGGGCTTTTCGGGTTCGCGTAATCATTTCGATCAATTCAATCTGTACCATTCGTTCTTATCCATCTATCTATATAAATAGATTTTGTTTCTCTAACCCTAGCAGCCTTTCATTTTATTCTATACGTACATTAACTTCTTATCTGTTCCTCCTTCTCAATGACAGAAACCTAATTCCAATTCAAAAACCCTAATTTTCAAATCAAAATCAATTTCAAAAATTCAAACTCTCAGAAGTATGTCATATTATATATCGTTGGAAAGCTCTCGACGAGTGCATTCTACTGCTGCAGTTCGTTTTTGCAATCGAACCACTGTTTGGCTCGAAATTGGCGATCTTTCTCAGCCGTCCATTTCCAGGGTTTCGTGATCCAACGGTGGATCATCGACCATTCGACGATCGGGGAGTGGCGTCGGGAATAGAAGGTCGAGTAGGTCTTAGATCTGGGTTTTGTTCTTGCTAAAGTTGAAGGAGATCGGCATAAAACGATCGTGTAGGCAGCGGCGGCGTGAGGTTGTTTGGGGCGGCAGAGTTCACGTGGTGGGCATGGACGTGGGCGGCTCGGCCAGGGCTGTCGCGTGAGGATATCTGATCTGGATGAAGTCGAGCATAGCGGCAGCGAAATTAGGATGAACGACGTTGAAGTGGCGACCGTATCTCGTGTTCAAGGCTGTGTCGTATGCGATTTGGGATTGGGAAGGTTTGTTAATTTACAATTTTGCCCCTGTTATTTTTTTATTTAAATTTTGAATTTCCAAACCTTCTAATGTCGATAACTTTTACATACGAGCTCGGATTTAGACGCGGTTTTCTCCATTGCGATCGTATCCAAATTCCGAGCATTTTAGAACTGGTTTGGTGGATTCTGAGACTGTTTAAATTTGGGCCTTTATTTGGATTTAAATCGACTAAAAATCAAAGGTGAGTATTTTAACCCGCTCACAACTACTAAATCATCTTATGTTAGTTAAATTAAATTTATGATGTGATTAGAAATTTATTGATTGATGTTTGGTATTTTAAGTTGTCATTTAAATTTAAATTTAATTTATATTGAATTTAATTATCATTTTAAATTAATATCGGAATTTAAATTGTTTGTTAAATATCTGATTGATAACCAGCTAATTGTGGTGATTGATTGGTTGGTTTGAATGATGATTATGATGGATGCTTAATTGTTGACATTTTGGATGATTTGATGTTATGTTTATTTCTTTATTGTTATCACACTACAAGTTCCCTTAGTTATTGTTAGGAAATCACTATTGGTTGAAATAATACATACCTGAATGATCTTATAGATTAGGAAAAAATCGTTATTGGTTGAAATGATAAATCCGAGCGATTTTATGGATTTGGAAGATTGTAATTCGGGATACGGGTTGAAATGATATATACCCGAAAATTTAAATTATTGCTGGTTGAAATGATATATATCTGTATCACTTGACCATAGGATAGAAAATTATATACGGACACCAGATTGGTTAAATTAAATGATTTTAAATCCTTAATTTTTTTGAATCCAGTTAAATGATATTATGATATAAAATTAGATTTATATGAATTGAATCATTTTCAAAATCCAAGCTTTAAAATGTTGAAATTAGAATTGGTTTAAATGAATTGTTTACAGAATTTAAATTGAAATTTTAAAGTTGAATTTTGAAATATAAATGAAATTTATCAAAATTGAGTTATTATAAACGTTTGAATCTTTAAAATTTGAAATCTATTGAATTCGAAGTGATTTAAATTTGTAGTTCAAACATGGATTTGAAATCGATATAGATTGAAATGGTTTTAATGAGAATTTGATTGAAAGATTAAAATTGAGTTTTGTTGATTTGAAATCTGGATATGGTCCAGATTTGTTGAAATGGAAGAAATAGTTTGGTTTGATATCATTTTCAAATTAAATATTTTAATCTAAACTGTTTAAAAATATTTTATTTTAAGGTTCAAATTATTTTGATTTTCAAACTATTTACTATATAAACCATTCCAATAATCAAACCATTTTATACTAGACTATTTTAACTATTTTAAAATCCTTAAACTATTTAAACAATTAAACTATTTTAAACTAATAAAACTATTTTAAACTATTTTAAACTATTGTAAACTATTTTAATACATTAACTATCTTAATTTATATCCTATTTTAATATATAAACTTTTTTCTAATATATCAATTATTTTAATCTATAACCTATTTTTAAAATATAAACTATTTTAATATATATTATTTTAAATTTATAAACAACTTTTAAAATATATATATTTTTTAATATATAACCTATTTTAATATATAAACCATTTTAATCTATAACCTATTTTTTTAAAATATAAACTATTTTTAATGTAAAACTATTCTAATATATAAACTACTTTCAATATCATAAAGGTTTAAAGTTGGAACTGTTATGATTTAGATTTAATTAATTTGAATGCGAATATTTTGATATGATGGTCTAACCTATTTTGTGGTTATGATTTTGAAAATGAATATGATTTTGAAAGTGAATATGATTTTGAAAGCGAATATGATTTCGAAAGTGATATGATTTTGAAGTGAATATGATATTTTGATATCAATTATGAATTGGTTTTGGAAATGTAAAAGAACCAACCGATGTGAAATAAGCGTTAGGTTGTTAAAGAGACCGGGATCAGATATTGTCATACTCTCTGCCAATACCAAAAACCACTTTAACAACTATGCACGTGGTGGAGAATCTATAACGAAGTAGGATGGTTTGGCGAGTACTACTGTATGAGGTATGAACGCAACCATGATCCCCTCGGGTCAGCTTGATATGACTAAAACAGGAGCCACGCCGGGCCAAGTGAGGTCACTCCTCTGATCGTACATGCTTCTTCGATACCATATCTGTTACTTTGTGATTGATTTGTTGGCCACCTTCGATTTTATTATGGGAGTGTGTTCCGAGGTGGGTGGTAGTAGCTCCTATGCGTTACCACCAGTCCGGATCCGCAAAACGGTAGTATCCTACCCAGGGCATTGTCTCGCATGCCTCGCCATATGCCTTATTGCACCTACTATGAGTTTGGTTTGTGTCGTACATTATGGAGTGCCCTCTGATAGCCCTTCAGTTTACAGAGAATTGTGGTACTACATAGACTACGACATTTATATAAAAATGTGTTAAGGGGGATATGGGTAACGCCTTAACGCTATTTTAATGTTTTACTTTACTGTAGACATATTATAATAGCGTATTGTACTATATATGTAGATAGTTTAACGGATCCTTAGGAGATGGAATCCCGAACATCTTTTAAGTTATTGCACGCATGTTAGACACTAGATAGGAGATGTAAAATCCCATAAACATCTCTAAAGCCGTTACACTCATATTTATTTATGTTGATTCAACTTACATAAGATCTTTTAGTTCTGACTCGAGTGTTTTGTCTTTTTATTACGATCGTGTCAGCCTGAGCATTTCAGTGTTGAAGACCTTATTTCGAGAGGACGAAGACGGAGTTTAGTATTATATTATCAGTATTATTCCACTGCGTCATGTTGTTCCGCTGCATTATTTATTTATTCCTGTTGTATGTATAACTCTGATGTGTATTGTAAACGTGTAATCAAATGTTATTTGTAAAACAACTTCATGAACTGTTTATTTGATTATTATATTTTTTTATTCCACTGTGAGATTCTATGTTTTGTTTTTTTCCTTCTTTTCTATTATTTTCTTATTTACCCCATTAACAATCCTCCCTTTGAATGGTTTGAGTTGACATGTGTGGTTTATTATCGATTTAAACTATCCAAAAAGGTGGGTCGTTACATTTGATATCAGAGCTTTGGTTTAGCGATAACCTTAGCTTTGTGGGGTCTGACTCATTAGAAATAGGGTAGTAATACCCTAGAATGAGTTTGTCTGAGTGTATATATATGAGAGAGCGTACTTGTTACTGTTATAAAATGTTTTTATTTTGTGTTAATTTGTTCCGTTTAATATTTATAAATTCTGGTCGTTACATAGGATGCTATGACATCGATAGGGATTTCTAAACACTTGATAGGGCAGACCGACACAATATTGTTTTTGAAATATAGGTAAATGAAATAATTTTACATAGTATTATATTTTGTATATAAAAGAATAATTTTAGAAATTGATATAGTTGTATGTGATATGTTTGTTGTTAGGAGGTGAAATTTATAGATATTGGTTGCAAAATATGATTTACAAATAAAGTAAATATAAATTGGAAATTTGAGAACTTAATTTCCGGGGTTTTTGAAATTAGTTTTCAAAGATTTTGGAAAGAAATATTAGTATTATTTCGAAGTATTTTCGGATATAAATATTTTCAATGTGATTTGAAAGAAATGTTTTAAAGGAATATTAAAAAGAAATAAGTTCTGTACTCCCCTCTCTATCACTGGAAAATAATTTTGGTGATGACGGCCACATCATTGACATTCATTTTCGAGTTTCAAAGTGGGAAGACCACTGTAGTACCTTTATTACACATTTGTTTTGATAAACAAATCTTATTTTTTAATTTCTAATTAGATTGGATATATAAAAGCAATGAGTGTGTGTATATATATATATATTATTTTAAATGATTTGAAATGAAACCGGCATTTAGTTCTTAAGTTTCTACAAATTAGGGATTTCAATTATTGTAATGAAATGAATCTTAACTATTTTAATAGTTGTAAACTTCTAAAATGAAAAATAAGAAATTAGATGCTAAGTGATTAATGAAATATATAGGAAATTGGAAATTTGTAACTTGTAAATCAAAAGATATGAAAATTTAGAAGATGTAATTATTAAATATTTTGTTAACTAAAATGAATAAAATAAACTTGTGTAACACTCAATTACATTCTTAAAACATATAGATAATTTACCAGAAATGTTTAAAAAGTTGTGATGTTAAATAGGAATATGTAATAGAATATTATACAAGTAAAACTTAAGTAATAAAAGTGTTCGAATGGAATTATTTCTATAAATAAGAATTTTGATATACAAGAAATGTTATAATCATAAGTTAATGTTTGAAATGCTAATAATTAGATTGAATAGTAAAAGGTGAATATTATCCAAGAAAATGTTTATAAACTTAAGAAATGACTAAAATGATTTATAAATGAGTTTATTATTAATTGACACTATAAAAGAAAGGATAAATGTGAATTAAAAGGTAGAAGCAACTAAGTATGTTTATTCATGAATATTCATATTAAATGGAAACCAAGTTATATGAGTAAATGAATGTGAATTTAATTATAAGGAAAGTTATATAATATTTTAAAAAATTGATTTATTGGTAACTTAAGATATTGAATGTGAAATAATTTATGTAAGTAAATGAATGAAAAAAAGACATTGTATGAATGAAAATAAATGAAAAGTAAATGATGAAAAAGAAACCAATCGAATAAACTGAAATAATATCTAAATTCCTTATTGTTTGACTTATGGAATGTTGGAAAGGATACTTTTAATTGTTTAAGGTTGTATGAATAATCTATTAAGTAATTATCTAAGGCCGTTGAGTGTAGGGTACGCTTGATAGTTTATTTATCACCTTGTACGTTTAAAAGTTTCTGAACCCGAACAAATCATTAGTTTGATTGCTATGGATGTATGGTTGATTTCTTTGTAGCATATGATGGTCATGCTGTTTTGTTTGCATATGGTTGTGTTGATTTGCTTTTGTTACTAATTGAAACAACTAAATATTTCTCTTGTATATAATTCTCACTATTTTGGATTTTATAAGTGAAATACATGTTTATGGAAGCAATAGCTACTACTTTTGGTTTCATAAATAAAGTTGTTTGCTCGACAAATAGGTACGTTTTCAGATTACAGTTTTATAGAGATATTTTATTGTTTTTCATGGTTTGGGATGTTTTATTTTTGAAATATGATATATATTGAAATTATTGATATTATTATTTTTCGGACCTAGCCGCGCAAAGAAGACTCTACGGAAATTTTTCGTAAATTTAAGACTTAGGAAAATTTTGTGGAAGTGAAAATATTTTCAAACCTATATTAAACTTGAATATGAAGATTTAATTGTTTATAAATTGGTATATTTTATTATGTAAGTTAAAGTGTTTATAAATTGAGTAATTTAAAATAAAATTATATCAAACTTCTTAGTTCCTTCTTCCCTTTCCGAGGATGAAAAGTTTTGAGTGAGGGAGAGTGTAACGACCCATAATTTTTGACAATTAAAAATATTAAGTTAAATAAGATTTTAGAATTTAATATTGTGAGAAATTAAAATTTATGATTTATTAATGAGGAAAATAATTAGAATTTGATTTAATAAGGTTGTTTGAATGTTATTAAAAACTATTTTATTGTGATTTCAATCAATTGAAATAATTGTAAAGTTAATTTGGTTGTAATTGTAAATAAGGAATTAAATTGGTAATTAATGGAATTAATGAAATTTAAATATTATAATTAAAATGGTAAAAGATGATAACTGCAGAATAAGAATGTAATAAAATGTAAACTAATGTTAATTATATTCATAAGCAGTGTTTTAAATCTCGGATTTTGGCCAATATCTCGGGAAAATATCTCGGCTATCTCGGGCGATATTTAAAACACTTATAACTAAATAGGCTGCCAAATCTCGGATTTTGGCTGATATCTCGGATTTTTCATCTCGGCCATCTCGGGGAGATTTAAAAGCCTGTTCATAAGGTAATAGTTGATTTAATAATAAGAGTGTAAATCAAAATAAAAGAATTTATTGGAATTTAAATTCATAATTAACTGGAATTTTAGTATGATTGCAATTGAACTCTGAATTTGACGCAATACATAAATATTGAAATTAACATGGAAATTTTTATTTTAAAAATTATTAATTTATATGTAATCAAGAATGATGACAATTGTTAACTATTAAATTTGAATTTAAAAGTGATTAAATTAATTTAATAATGATTTATTTAATTAATGTGAAAATAGCCATTTTAGCCACTGTCTCGGATTTCGATGAAACCAGTTTCATCGGACTATAACAATAAATTACTATAGGATTTCAAGTTTCATAGCGATCGGACTTGTCATTTGATTGTGCGGGCTCGAAACGCTTAGAAATCAATTTATGGAATTTAATTTAATATAATCTGATTTTGAAAGCTAACTTCTGTATACAATGGAATTTTAGTTTGAAAATTGTTCCATTGAGTTTAAAAATATCGAAAATATATATTTCGATATATTGCATGACCCGCTTTCGTTCCGGAAATGGAACGGGCTTTTCGGGTTCGCTTAATCGTTTCGGCCAATTCAATCTGTACCATTCGTTCTTATCCATCTATCTATATAAATAGATTTTGTTTCTCTAACCCTAGTTGCCTTTCATTTTAATCTGTATACATCAACTTCTTATCTATTCCTCCTTCTCAATGGCAGAAACCTAATTCGAATTCAAAAACCCTAATTTTCAAATCAAAATCAATTTCAAAAATTCAAACTCTCAAAACTGTCATATTATATATCGTTGGAAAGCTCTCGAAGAGCATAATCTACTACTGCAGTTCATTTTTGTAATCGAATAACTGTTTTGCCAAAAATTGGCGATCTTTCTCAGCCGTCCATTTCTAGGGTTTCGTGATCCAACGGTGGATCATCGACCATTCGACGATCTGGGAGTGGCGTCAGGAAGAGGAAGTCGAGCAAGTCTTAGATATGGGTTTCGTTCTTGCCAAAGTTAAAGAAGATCGGCAGAAAACGATCGTGTAGGCAGTGGCGGTGCGAGGTTGTTTGGAGCGGCGGAGTTCGCGTGGTGGGCATGGACGTGGGCGGCTCGGCCAGGGCTGTCGCATGGGGATCTCTGATCTGGATGAAGTTCGAGCATGGTGGTAGCGAAATTAGGATGAACGGCGTTTAAGTGGCGGCCGTATCTCATGTTCGAGGCTGTGTCGTATGCGATAAGGGATTGGGAAGGTTTGTTAATTTACAATTTTGCCCCTGTAATTTTTTTTATTTAAATTTAAATTTTCAAACCTTCTAATGTCGATAACTCTTATGTATGTGCTCGGATTTGGACGCGGTTTACTCCATTGTGATCGTACCGAAATTCCGGACATTTTGGAACTGGTTTGGTTGGATTATAAAACTATTCAAATTTGGGCCTTTATTTGGATTTTAAATCAACTGACAATCAAAGGTGAGTGTTTTATCCCGCTCACAACTACTAAATCATCCTATGTTAGTTAAATTAAATTTATGATGTGATTCGAAATTTATTGATTGCTGTTTGGTATTTTAAATTGTCATTTAAATTTAATTTTAATTTGTATTGAATTTAGTTGTCATTTTAAATTAATATTGGAATTTAAATTGTTTTTTAAATTCCTGATTGATAACCAGCTAATTGTGGTGATTGATTGGTTGATTTGAATGATGATTGTGATGCATGCTTAATTGTTAACATTTTGGGTGATTTGATGTTATGTTTATTTATATATTGTTATCACACAGCAAGTTCCCATAGTTATTGTAAGGAAATCACTATGGGTTGAAATGATACATACCAGAACGATCTTATAGATTAGGGAAAAATCATTATGAATTGAAATGATAAACCCAAGCGGTTTTATGGATTTGGAAAATTATAATTCGGGATACGGGTTGAAATGATATATACCCAGAAATTTAAATTATTGTGGGTTGAAATGATATATATCTGTATCACTTGACCATAGGGTAGAAAATTATATACGGACAGCAGATTGGTTAAATTAAATGATTTTAAATCCTTAATTTTTTTTTAATCCAGTTAAATGATATTATGAAATAAAATTAAATTCATATGAACTGAATCATTTGCAAAATCCAAGCTTTAAAATGTTGAAATTGGAATTGGTTTAAATGAATTGTTTACTGAATTTAAATTGATATTTTAAAGTTGAATTTTAAAATATAAATGAAATTTATCAAAATTGAGTTATTGTAAACATTTGAATATTTAAACTTTGAAATCTATTGAACTCGAAGTGGTTTAAATTTGTAGTTAAAACACGGATTTGAAATCAATATAGATTGAAATGGTTTCAATGAGAATTTGAATTAAAAGATTAAAATTGAGTTTTGTTGATTTGAAATCTGGATATGGTCCAGATTTGTTAAAATGGAAGAAATAGTTTGATTTGATATTATTTTCAGATTAATTATTTTAGTCTAAACTGTTTAAAAATCTATTATTTTAAGGTTCAGATTATTTAGATTTTCAAACTATTTACTATATAAACCATTCCAATAATCAAACCATTTTATACTAAACTATTTTTAACTGTTTTAAAACCCTTAAACTATTAAACTATTGTAAACTAATAAAACTATTTTAAACTATTTTAATACATTAACTATATTAATTTATAACCTATTTTAATATATAAACTTTTTCTAATATATCAGCTATTTTAATCTATAACCTATTTTTAAAATATAAACTATTTTAATGTATATTATTTTAAATTTATAAACAACTTTTAATATATATATATATATATTTAATATATAACCTATTTTAATATATAAACCATTTTAATCTATAACCTATTTTTTTAAATATAAACTATTTTTAGTGTATAACTATTCCAATATATAAACTACTTTCAATATCCTAAAGGTTTAAAGTTGGAACTGTTATGATTTAGATTTAATTGATTTGAATGCGAATATTTTGATATGATGGTCCAACCTATTTTGTGGTTACGATTTTGAAAATGAATATGATTTTGAAAGTGACTATGATTTCGAAAGTGAATATGATTTCGAAAGTGATATGATTTTGATGTGAATATGATATTTTGATATCAATTATGAATTGGTTTTGGAATTGTAAAAGAACCAACCGGTGCGAAATAAGCATTTGGTTGTGTTCATTTTGACACTGAAGCATCCCATAGCTCTATTTCCGTTGATCTCTGAAATAAATTTGAGCACATCTTGCAACCGCAAATGTCAACTTCATCGTTATGTTTGACTGATCCCTCGGCGGTTCCACCAACCTTAGTATGATTTGTAAAGGGATGAAACTCCTTTAAAACATGTGTCGATTCACCAAAGATTTCTATATCCTCGGTTTTGATGCTGTTATCTCTTGCAAAGCCCGAACCGTTTCTTTAGTAGATGACCTGGGTAATTCTCTTGTGATCGAATGTTGATGCCTCTAGATTATGCAGACAGTTTTATCTTTTCGCTTGATGCTCAGCCTAGTGATCTTGACTGCACCACTGTTGTCCGACTATTTCGGGATGTCTTTGGTGAACTCACTTCTCTTCCTCCCAAGCAGGAAATTGAATTTCGCATCGATCTTATTCCTGGAGTCTCGGTTGACCCAGTTAAGGTCGCCGCGATTAGTATAAGTCTATCCATCTTTCCTCTTTTGTAATCTTCCTTTTGAGCCGATCTTCTTGGTTAGAATTCTCTTTGATTATGACCCCTCGAAATTCGAATCTCTATCCTTGTTCTAAAATCCATTCTTGAAACATCCTGTGAGGGAGCGTATTTGTAATTAATTTTTTTATGTTGTGTTGTTTAAGTTGTTAAGTTTGATTTTAGGTTTCGATCGATTCGTCTGGCCAACGCTATTAATAGAAATTCCAAAAACACTTGAACAGAGCAAACAAACACAATATCGTTTTCAAAATTGGTAAATGAAATAATTTTATGTATGATTGTTTGTACCAAAAATGGGCACAACACTTTTCGGGAGTTATTTGAAGAGATAAAGTGAAGATTATAAATGTAAAACAGAGGTTAACTAACAGAAACTCCAACAAACAGAAATGTAAAATGCACAGACAAGCAATTTAGAGTGGTTCGGCGTATAACCTACGTCCACTATGAAGTTTTGATGATTTTATTGATTCTCTTTCAATGGTTACAAGCGGTTACAGCAATGAACAGCGGATTACAGATTAGAATTCGAAATTGACAGCAAAAGTAGGATGCAAATCTCAATCTGGCAGAGTCTAGACGCTTTTGAGAAAAAAGCCCCTTTTTCTGTTGATTCTGGGGCTCTATTTATAGGCGTAGTAGGCTCAGATTTCGCTCAAACTCCGGGAGACTTGGTCTGGCACGTGAGGGGACCCATTCGACCGTTTTCAAAGAATTTGGCCTCGATCTGTGATCGATATGAATCCATTTCGTATCGATCAAGATGATGTTCAAATGAGCTGAAATTTGGTGGAGACGTTCCTCAGTATGTGTGCGACCTCCAGTGAAAATTTCATAGCATTTGGGTCAGCGGATTGAGAGATATCGTCGATACGAAGCGATGTTCTTTGTTGGGCTGTTTGGTTCGAATCCATCTTCTCGAATTGATGGCTTCGAATCGATGGTGTCACGCGCCTTTGGGAAGACGTGGAGCGCATACTTCATCTCGATCCGGTCTTTACTCCGAGTCGACCGCGTCAACTCCATATATCTTGGCGCATCCGCATCGAGGGATGACATGTCACCTTGGCTTGCTGGCTTGATGGACCCGAATGAGGCATCACTGATGGATTCGAACAAGGCCTTGCCGATGGAGTCGAACAAACCCTTCTCTGATGGACACGAATAAAAATGATCTGATGGATGCGGAGCGCTTCATCTGCTGAGGGATATGAAGTCTATCGACACGAACTCGATGGATTCGAACACGACTGCTCCTCATCGATACGAACGTGATCGATCCGAACTATAGCCATAGCGATGGATACGAATAAAAATGATCTGATGGATGCGGAGCGCTTCATCTGCTGAGGGATATGAAGTCTATCGACACGAACTCGATGGATTCGAACACGACTGCTCCTCATCGATACGAACGTGATCGATCCGAACTATAGCCATAGCGATGGATACGAAATCCGGGCTTTTCCCTTCAATTTGACTCGATCATAACTTGAGCGTACGAGTCCGGATTGACTTGAAATTTGAGGCGCTGATCTCCATAATCTTTCTTGTCATGTCCTATCAATTGTAGCTTGTTCTGGGCTCGGACAAAATTCAGTGATATCCATGGCGAGCTATCCTTGTTCTCTAGTCGGTTCCTTGGTGTCCTGGCCTTGCCAAAAGGCGGGATAACATTTGCCCCCAAAGTACGTCTTGTGAAAACATGACGTGCTTTGAAAAGCTACAGGTCTTCTTTGAATAACTTGAAAGTCATACCCTTTAACCACCCTCTTATATCGGTCCTCTCATGAATCGATGCTAAAAGTTGGAAAGCCTTTCTTCGTATCGATGCGGGTTGAATTGATAGATACGAAAATGGTCATTCGTATCAATGGTCACAAATCATGATGGATTCTGGTTCGAATTGGCGACATCTGATGGATACGAATTGACTGTTCGTATCGATAGGTTCCGATGGATACGAAAGCTATGCTCGTATCGATGGGTCTGCTCTGCTGTGAGTCGATGGGTCATGAAGTGGATGTATCGAATCGATGGCATCTGGTGAATATTTCGACTCGATGGAGGCACAGTCTGATGGATTCGAAGAAGGCGCTCGCACAGATCCATCGTTTGACCGCTTGCGACCGGTTACGTTGACTGGGAGACGAATCGACCCAGTTCGCCTCCAGACTTCATATAAATACCTGGGACTTAGCCCATTTTTCACTTTTACTTCTTATTGCTGCTCTCTGTTCTCTTTTCCTGCCTTCGTACCGATAGACTGAGAGACATAACTGTCTTCGAATCGAACCAAACCTCCGATCCTCTGAGTGTTAATCGCTAAAATCAGGTAATTAATGGATAGATTCTTGTTAATAATGACGAAACTCGAGATCTCCATCTTTCTCTTAGCTTCTATGACCAGTTTCGACAGACTTGAGATCTGGACGATGGAAGACAAGATTGGGGGATGGTGCGTGGCCATGGAGTTGAGATCCTTTAGGGAAGAAGGAGAGACTGAGTAAATCACTCTAACCTTATTTCGTATCGACTTGAACTGGGACCATTCGAATCGATGCAGGCGACATACGCTCGTATCGGCGTGGGGACGAGAGCGGCGAAGGATGTGAAGCCATTGTTCTCTGATCGACGCAAAATCGGCAACCCTGATCGATGCGGATTGGCTTGCCTTTGATCGATACGACATATATCGATTTGAATTTGATCGATATGAAGCGCTCTCACTCCAGCTCGATCGATACGAACGTATCAGTTCGAATCTGATCCATACGAAGCAGCGTTACTCCAGCCTGATCGATACGAAACATCTCCATTCCCAGATGATCGATACGAACGTATCGATTCGAACGCGGCCAGGCTGCGTAGCGTGACCTCACCTGGCTCGATACGAAAACAAAGTGCAGCGATCGATCCCTAACCTAAATTTTTGATGAACTTAGAGAAATTTTGAGCACTTGAACACTTGACTCCGACGAGCTTCTGCCTTGCATAATTGAACTTGGTTACAGAACTACAGATTTGACTGACTTTCGAAGCTCGTCGATGGAACTGCCATATAACAAAAAATAGAAGTATGATGAACTTTAACTTGAATCGATCGTCAGCATTCGGATGGCGCGGTTGTGACGGTCAGCAATGACGGTCACTTCTGCTCTAACTCTCGATGTTTCGTCTTTAGCATATTTCCTTTAATTCTGCAGAATGATGCTCAAATCATGCACAACACTCGCACTGCACAACTCATTCGTACACTTTACACTGGGGAATGTACGGGCTTTTTATCATCTAATGATGATTTCTCGTGAGTTAGCTAGTTATGGAATCATCAAGTTCGCAACAGCAAGAGGCTCAGAATATAACCCCTTCCAGTCTTGAGATTCCGGACATCGAGGCCGAAGCTATTGGTCCAGCTCCGGACGAGTTGCCCGATGCGTCCTTCATCAATAGTCCTCCTGACTCTGTCCCATCCAACATCTCTGAAGATATGCTAGGGAGAATATGCTT
Organism: Allium fistulosum; assembly: GCA_030737815.1. Classification (NCBI taxonomy): domain Eukaryota; kingdom Viridiplantae; phylum Streptophyta; class Magnoliopsida; order Asparagales; family Amaryllidaceae; genus Allium; species Allium fistulosum. The sequence continues at coordinate 532,221,034 of CM060901.1, read as the reverse complement.
AAGGCATGGCTTATCGTTGGACGATGTAATGTTGCCTGGGCCGGATGACAGACCACACAATCCCCCGGAGGGGTATACTGCTTTCAATCGACATGCATGCGCAGCCGGTACACTTCCTCCGTTCAATGATTACATAAGAGAAGTGTTGGCCTATCTGGATATCGCTCCGTCTCAGTTACATCCAAATGGATATGCTTCACTCAATGGCCTGTTCATTGCATTTATGGAATACCTCTACCGGCCTCCCCGCCCGACCGAGATAAGATACCTCTTCAACTTCAAGAGTCGAACTGATAGCCCATCTTTTACATTTTTGGAGTCTGTTAGAAACTGCCAAGTTGTCACGGGGTCGTGGACTAGGGTGAGCTACTTCAAGTCAGAGTGGTTCTATGTCCGATGTCCACCGGGGTTTGCCAGAAGATGGCTGTTTAGACGTAAGCATTGTCTTTTTCCCAAGTAATCGACGGGGCAATTTTTGAATGAAACTAAACTCATATCTCCTATTCTCTTTCTTTCAGCAATAATCCAGCGACCTGAAGGCGGCTACTATAAAGAGATAGTTCGTGTCCTTCAAGAAGTCCCTAGCGAAGAAAGGAATATCGAGTTGCTACTGACGGACCAGAACCTTAGAGTTCTTGGGTTGATCGGGCGGAGGCAGAGCATAAGGCTCGATGGTGCATTAAAGACCGTCTCTAGAGAAAAGGTCAAGCAGAAGAAACCCAGGGTTGTGATAATTGAGGAACCTGATTCCGATAGAACTCATACCGTCGATGAACCGTTGGTCGGACCCGCTAATGCAACCCTGGAATCCGATGTAAAGAGGAAAGGCAAAGCAGTGGCCTCAAAACAGCCTAAGTCCGGGAGGCGGAAGTCTGTGGTTTTGCACCATCCTCTGCCAGGATTTAGGATTACGGAAGCACCCTCCCTGCAAGCTGAAAATCAATTCGAAGGACCTGCTGACCCTCCAATCCCGGACATCGAGCCTGAGCAACACGACGTTGAATTGGGTGGATCGCGACATATCGTCGATGTTAGCGAGTCTCTTCCTGCCAGTGCGATTGGCACTTCTGGTTGGTCCGAGGGTTTCACATTCACACACTCTTCATGGCACAACACATTTTCCTAACCGTAAACAACATATTGCAAACGGTTACTGATTCTTCGTGGTTTGCTTTTCAGGTACAATGTCTGGGCAAAGTTCTGTGCTTGGCAGTTTGCGCAACAAGTGCCGTTATCATGAGCCACGTAGGAGAGAGGGCGAGAGGGATTACGACTCAGGACATTCTGGTCAGGAGAAATCTGACAGAGATAGTGGATACGTTCGCCGATCCCGATCTCGCTCTCCTCCCCCCAGGACCTCCGCACCTCCTACGGCAGCAGTTACTCGTCCCCCCGAAATTTCTCGGCCTAGGCCACCTTCTCAAGCTTCGAGGCCCGATCCTCCACGCAGGACTGAAATAGCCACCTCTTCGGCTACTGCACCGGTCCCGACTGAAGCGTCCAGTGAAGGAGCACTTAAATTGGCACAGATGAGGAAGGAGTTTCCCGACATCTGCTTTGATGGATATGTCTTCCCTCCGCACTTGAGGAGAATTCCGCCAACCGCTGAAACCACTATCCATGATTATGTTGCGGACATCTTCTTCCAGTACAGGGAATGGGGATGGGCCGCGAGGAAAGCGTCCAAAGTGGCATTCGATCGGGGCGTCACTATTGAGAAGCTCGAGAAGGAGTTGGGTCACAACGACCGAATCATAAAAGCGCTCAACGTGGAGGCTGAGTCTTCCCGTAAATCTGAAATGGAGGCCTTAAAAAAGGTTTATGAAGTAAATGCTGCTATGACCAGGATGAAGCAAGAGCATTATACCGCCATCGAGGACATGGGTCATAGGAACACCACCATTACCGCCGAGAGGGATGCCGCTCTTAAGGAGCTTAATGAGCTGAAATCAAAGTTTTCCGAGATGGCGCAGGAGAAAGACGCAGCTAATGTCTCTACGCAGGAGGCCTGTGATCAGGCAGTGATGCTCCGAAAGGAGAAGGAAGCGGCTATGCAACAAGCTCGTGAAGCTGAAGCTGGGGTTGACGAGAAGGTACAGCAGGCGGAGGCCAGGATTGAGGCCGAGGTGGAAGAGCTACTCGTCACTTATAACGCCAATGTGCTAAGGCACCGAGATTTGACATGGCTTGACGATTACCCCATGCATCTCTACAACGCCTGGAACTTACTGGTTGATGAGGAGAAGTCCGGGCACCCTGATGAAGCCCTTGATGAATTCGAGCTGGAGAACCGCATCCCCAATGATGACGAAAAGAAGGTTCTCCATGACTCCATGATTTCCCACGATAAGGAGAGGCTTGGTGCCCAGACCCAGGAAGTTGGAGAAAGCTCTGGTGCAGAGCACCATGTCATGAGTTCTGAGATAATCGTGTCATCTCAATCTGAGCCAACTTCGATGATCGACTCGCAGCATATCCCGGCATATGATCCAGATCGACCGCATCTATCTCCTGTTAAGGAGCATTCTTCCGAGGTCGTTCAGTTGACCCCGAGCCAAACTGAGGAAGGTACTCTGAACTAACTTTTTGTATATTTGGATTGAAGAGTTTGTGTCGAAGTGTACACTAATGACATGTCCCTTTTCTTTGACCAGTGACAGAAGTTGCACCAGCTGCGCCTTTCATCGCCCAAGAATCAGGCCAAGCGCCAGAAGCCATCGTTTCTGAGGCGACCTCTATCGTGGCAATGGCACCAGTTGGAGCAACGCAGGGGAGCTCACTTTCTTTCGATGAGCAGATGATAGACGAGCTTCTCGGTCGTCAGAGTGATCCCTTTGCGGGCCTTCCGTTTGGCCTGGGTGGATTCTCGTCTACTTCTGGCACTTCAACTCAGACTATTACAGCTCACAGCGAGGCTAGAGCGCAACGGGAAGCGGCGATGTTGGCCGAGATTAATGCCGAGATGGCGGCCGCGGTGCGTGGCGGAGCATCAACACAGTGCCCCACTCCTCTCATGATTGTATCTCCTGGGGGCACGCTTGTTGATACTAATGCACCAGTCCCTCCTCCGGCTGCGGAGTCTGTTCCTTTAACTCCTCCCGTGGGAAGCATCCCTATAGATTCCAGCTCAGACGAGGACGTTGACATTATGCCTTCACCCGAAGGGAGCCTGCCTAAGGAGAAAGGCTCCAAGCGAAAGGGTATTGGTGGTTCCAGTAGCTCCTCGAGGAAGAAGAAGTTGAGGAAGCAGAAGGATTAGACACTCCTTTTACGCATACTTTTCTTTGGTAGTCAGGGATTTTATCATTTTCCTCCTTTTTTTTGTAGGCCGTGTTTAGATGCGGGTTCGGCCCCTGCAAGTAGGAGTATTTTGGAAAGGCTCATGTATGAACCGCAGCTTTTGATTTATTTGAAAATAAAATTTTGTCTTCTAGTTTCAGCTTATGTTCCTTTCTATGCTTGAATATTGCAGTGTTCGGACTTTGGTCCGGAGTACTTGCATTATCTTATTATTTCAAGAATAGCTCATTTTGCTTGTTAAGTATGGAAATCTCGGACTTGAGTTGTGATAGGGGATCGCATCGGAGCTGAACATCGTACAGTTTCGGGTAACGATTGACATTTGCCTCTGCCCCCAGTTCCAAGGTTAAGTTGTGATGATCAGCTTGTGATTGCATTAAGCGAGGACCGAGAGGTCGAACTCCACTCATTCTCTTATGAATTGTTTCATCCACACTCCGGGGATATAAGTCATCTGGGAGTTGACTGATGTTTATACTCCTTCTCGCACTCTGGGAACACGGAGTCGAATGTTTATACTTCGCTTCGCACTCTGGGAATACGGAGTCGAATGTTTATACTCCGCTTCGCACTCTGGGAACACGGAGTTGGATGTTTATACTCCGCTTCGCACTCTGGGAACACGGAGTCGAATGTTTATACTCCGCTTCGCACTCTGGGAAGACGGAGTCAAATGTTTATTCTTCGCTTCGCACTCTGGGAATACGGAGTTGGATGTTTATACTCCGCTTCGCACTCTGGGAACACAGAGTCGAATGTTTATACTCCGCTTCGCACTCTGGGAATACGGAGTTGAATGTTTATACTCCGCTTCGCACTCTGGGAACACGGAGTCGAATGTTTATACTCCGCTTCGCACTCTGGGAATACAGAGTCGAATGTTTATACTCCGCTTTGCACTCTGGGAACACGGAGTTGGATGTTTATACTCCACTTTGCACTCTGGGAACACAGAGTCGAATGTTTATACTCCGCTTCGCACTCTGGGAATACGGAGTTAATTGCAGGATTGTCGTGTGTCAATCCTATCAATATCGGTGTCATGGCTTGCCCCCGAGCTCGGGTTTCACCTAGTGAGTGGCCGGTCGTATCACAGCCACCCTCCATTTGAATAAGTCCCACAGCGTGATGGGATTTAGCTCTTCGTGCATCGTGATGTCGTATATCGTACTTAATGAATCACAGCTCTGGCTCGAAGAAGTGGCATTTTATTGCTGAAATAAGAAAATGCGGCAAAGTCAGTTGCCTTATTACAAAATTCAAATTTCGAAATGCAGAAACAAATTGCTAAATAGAATGAAATAAATAAAGCCTGTCATATGTAATAGCGACGGAGACTTTCGCTGTTCCAAGCCCTTGGCAAATCGAGACCGTCAACGGTCGACAGCTTGAACGTGCCATCTCCGAGTTTTCGTGTAATTACATACGGTCCTCCCCAGTTCGGCTTCATGTGTGAAGGAACTGGGTAGATTCTTTTGAGCACGAGGTCGCCGATTTCAAAGGTTCGAGGTCGAACTTTGGTGTTGTACAGCCGGGCGACCCGACTTCGATGTGCGGCTGCTCTCAAATCAGCCTCTTCCCGTTTTTCATCCAATAGATCCAAAGATTCGGCCAGGAGTATAGCGTTTGTTTTCGGATCATAATAAGTCACGCGATGAGAGAACACTTCTGTCTCGACCGGAATAACAACCTCTGAGCCATAAGATAGGGAAAACGGAGTGTGTCCGGTCGCGGTTTTGTGGGTCGTTCGATAGGCCCATAACGCCATAGGAAGTTCATCGACCCACTTGCCCCCAGCCTTCTCCAATCGTTTCTTCAGGATCGATTTTATAACTTTATTGACAGCTTTAACCTGTCCATTCGCTTGGGGGTGTGCGACAGCCGAGAACTTTTTGCGGATATGAAACCGTTGACAGAAATTCTTGAATTCCGCACTCTCGAATTGGGCTCCGTTATCAGTGATGATAGTATGCGGGAGTCCAAATCGACAGATGATGTTGCGAACCACGAAATTTATCACTTTCTTTGTCGTAATGGTTGCAAGGGCTTCGGCCTCAGCCCACTTTGTGATGTAGTCAACGGCGACGATGGCGTATTTCGCACCGCCTTTTGCTAAAGGTAGAGCGCCGATGATGTCGATGCCCCACATTGCGAATGGCCAGGGACTGACCATTTGGGTTATTTCAGTAGGCGGAGCTCTCAGAATTCGGGCATGTATCTGGCATTTATCGCACTTCCGGGCATAGTTTGCCGCATCTCGGTTCACTGTCGGCCAGTAGTACCCATATCGGAGTATCTTCTTAGCGAGAGCTTGTCCTCCGGTATGATCGCCACACTCTCCTTCGTGCACGTCATGTAACACTCGTTTGATTTCCTCGTGGGCGATACATCTGAGGAGAGGAACGGAATAACCTCTCCTGTACATGACTCCGTTTTGGATGACGAACCGCGAAGCTTTTCGTTGAATTTGTCTCTTCTCATTTCTAGGTTCAGGCAACGCCCCATTCTCAATGTAATTCCGATACGGAGTCATCCAAGATTCTCTACTGGGAGCGGTTTCAAACACAGAGCTCATTTCTATCCGATCGATGCTCGGGGAGGCCAAGGTTTCAACTGGGACAAGTCCCATTTGCTGCGCTTCACCTGTGCTAGCTAACTTTGCCAGTGAATCGGCTTTCTGATTGTGCTCCCGAGGCACATAATAGATGGCATAATAATCAAACTGGTTTAGTATTTCCTGAACTCGAGCCAAGTAAGCAGCCAGTCTTCGGTCTCTTGCCTGATATTCTCCTCGTACTTGACATACCACTAACTGTGAATCGCAGTAAATTTCCACAGCGATAATTCTCAAGTCTCTGGCAAGTTTCAAGCCAGTTAGGAGGGCTTCATATTCAGCTTCATTATTAGTTGCACGAAAGTCGAACTTCAGAGCATAACATATGGATCGGCCCTCGGGAGTCTCAAGTACAACCCCAGCGCCCGAACATCGGTCATTTGATGCACCGTCAGTATACAGCTTCCAGATGTATTCGGGAGATTTACTGGTCTCAGGCAAGTCTTCTGGAACGGTGAATTCAGCTATGAAATCTGCCAGGACTTGTCCTTGAATGGCTCTCCGTGGAGCGTATGCGATATCAAATTGGCTTAGTTCAATGTTCCACTTGAGTAACCTACCGGACGTCTCAGGCCGCGTGAGGACCTGTCGTAACGGCTGGTCGGTGTACACAGTAAGCGGATGAGCTTGGAAGTAAGGGCAGAGCTTTCTTGAGGCAATGACCAAGCAATAGGCCAGTTTCTCCAGTCTCGGATAATTTCTTTCGGTTCCTATTAGCCGCTTACTAACATAGTAGACCGGGTTTTGCACTTTGTCTTTTTCCCGAACTAGAGCAGCGCTGATCGCATGTTCTGATACTGCCTGGTAGAGATATAGTTGCTCGTGGTCAACCGGTTTTGACAAGATCGGAGGTGTGGAGAGATGTTGAACTAATGATCAGAATGCGCCTTCACACTCCGTGGTCCATTCAAAGTTCCGTTTGCCCTTCCGGATCAGGTCGAAGAAAGGAATGCATTTATCGGTGGACTTTGAAATGAACCTGCTCAATGCTGCGACCTTTCCGTTAAGACTCTGGACTTTCTTTATGGTTCTAGGGGTTTGCAAATTTCTAATAGCCCAGATCTTCTCAGGATTCGCTTCTATCCCTCGAGCGTTGACGATGAACCCAAGGAATTTTCCGGATGCAACACCAAAGTGACACTTGAGCGGGTTGAGCTTCATTCCGTACTCCCGGAGGATGCTGAACATTGAATTCAAATCTCCGACGTGATCTATGGAGAACCGGGACTTCACCAGCATGTCATCCACGTAAACCTCCATGGTCTTCCCGATCTGATCAGCGAACATCCGGTTGACTAAGCGTTGGTATGTTGCTCCAGCGTTCTTTAGACCAAACGGCATGACTTTGTAACAATAGAGTCCCAGGTCGGTCACGAAGCTGGTATGTTCCTGATCAGGTAAATGCATGGGTATTTGGTTGTAGCCGGAATAAGCATCCATAAAGGACAGTAGCTCATGTTCGGCCGTTGAATCTACGAGCTGATCGATTCGCGGAAGTGGGAAGCTATCTTTTGGACATGCCTTGTTTAGGTCAGAGTAATCAACGCAGGTTCTCCACTTCCCGTTTGGTTTCCGAACTAGTACGGGGTTGGACACCCATTCTGGATACAAGGCATCTCGAATGAACCCGTTTGATTGTAATTTATCAACCTCCTCCTTAAGGGTGGCAGATCTCTCTGGATCCATACCGCGCCTTTTCTGCTTTACTGGGACATGTCGCGGATCTATATTCAGGGATTGACTTGCAATTCTCGGTGAGATTCCGCACATGTCAGAGTGTGTCCAGGCGAAGACGTCGAGATTCGCCCGAAGAAATTCGACCAATTCCTGCTGTGTCTGCTTGTTTAGTTGAGACCCAACTTTCAGCATCTTTGAATCATCATCCTCACTGATTGGGACGTCCACAGTCAGTTCGGCTGGAGAAGCTTGACTCTTCGTAGATTCGTCTTTATCCTCGTTGTCCCTGGGGTCCAGGTCTTTCGGGAATTGGTCGTGGTGCCCGGGCCGAGGCCCAGGCATCAATTGTCAATTATCGGTAGAACGGACGCAGAGAGATTCCTCTACGCCCTTTCCCTTCTCTTTACGTTGCGCCCCGCGCAGCTCAGCAACATAACAGGCCCTTCCCGTGGCCTGATCTCCTTGAACAACTCCAATCCCATGATCAGTGGGGAACTTCAAAGTCAGACACCATGGGGCGATGGCCGCCCTGAACTCAGCTAGGGCTGGTCGACCCAGAAACGCATTATATGGCGAATCAATTTCTAGCACAACAAACTGTAACATTCGGACCCTCCGGCGTTCTCCAACGCCTAACTTGACTGGGAGTTCAGTTATTCCGATGGGTATCGTGGCACTTCCGTTGAAACCGTGGATTCTGGATAAACAGGGTTTCAAATCCTTTGTCTCCATCTTCATTAAGTCATAAGCCCGTTTAAGCAAGATATTCACAGAGCTTCCACTGTCAACCAGGATCCTCTTCATCCAAGCAGGACCTACCTGGGCAGATATGACTAGTGGATCGATAGTAGGGGCTTCGACCTTATCGGCGTCTCGGCTTCTGATCACGATATCATCAGATATTATCTTTTGTTGTTTCGCCGGGGTTCCGTCCTCGCAATTACTACAACATTCGAAGTCCGCATGCCTGATAGAACTAGCATATGACTCCATTTCCCCCCAGCTTCTGTCTGCCGGATGAGGACCACCACTTATTGTGTTGATAACTAATCTCCCGCCCGCACGGGCGGGTTCCTCCTCTCTTTCCTGATTTTGCGAATGATTTTGATTCGAGGGGCCCGCTCCGCTAGACTGCGGCGCCCGTACAAACTGATCTAGCTTCCTCTCTCTAATCAACTTCTCGATGAGGTCCTGTAAGTGCCGACACTCATTGGTATTGTGTCCATAGCTTTCATGGAACCTACAGAATTTCCCTGTCTAAACCTGCCTCTCCGACGAGGACTTCGGAGCAGGCTTCTTATACTGTACAGTGTTACAAGTCTGTAAGTATACGTTTTCCAATGACGTGTTTAGCGGTGTATAACTATCGAACATCTGAGCTCTACGTCGTGGACCTCGGTTCTCATCTCTCTTCTTATTCTGGCCATTGTTTCCTCTCTGCTGGGTTTGTTTGTTTTATATATTCAATTGAACTTTCCCGGAACTCTCACCGGACTGTTTAACTGCTACATTGCTCTGTATTCCCTCAATGCTGGGCCTCGCATCGTCCTGCTTCCTAGACTGTTTTGCGTCCTCTTACCGCAAGAATTGTGCGGCCTTGGAGTAAAAACGGTCCAACGATGCGGGCGGTTTTCCAGCTAGCCAGTTCCCGAATTCAGAATCAGGATCAATTCCCTTGGTCAGAGCCATCAATATTGAATTATCGTTAGGATTGGTGATCTCAACGCATGCCGCGTGGAACCTCTCCAGGTAACGTTTGAGCGTTTCTCCATGAGCTTGAGTGACGCTGGACAGGGTGTTAACGTCTTTTGGCCTAGCAACATGCATACGGAATTGCTCTACAAACCTCTTGGCCAATTGATCAAACGAAGAAATTGATCTAGGTGGTAGGCGTGTAAACCACATTGTCGCGATTCCCCCCAGAGAGATGGGGAAACTTCGACACTTCACTGCATCGTCGGCCCTTGCAGCGCTCATCGACCATTCATATTTCAGAATATGCTGGTTGGGGTCCCTATTTCCTTCATACATCGGGAGAGTCGGCATTCTGAATCGCCTGGGGGGTTCAGCGTGTAACACTTCGTCTGTGAAAGGGGTATGACTACGAGAAATCCCCCAATCATCATTAGTGAGCCCTTGACTCTTGCGGATCATCTGACGTATCATGGTTGATATATCCGACACGGGCAGATTCTGAGCTTGATGAGCTAAGGCGTGGTCGGGTTCCACGGTGCGAATTTGGATCGGGCGCTGTCGACGATCCGTATCTCGCCTCCTTGGCTCAACGTCTTCTGGGACATAAGGTTCAGGAGTATGTCCACGCTGTTGATTGATCGGCTCTGATTGATTTCGGGTCTCAACCCTTGTTTCTGCTGCGGCGGTTGTGGCGCGGTTATCCGTGGTGTACTGTGGGGCAGTAGTGTACTGTGGGGCAGTACCTCCTCGTGTTGAGGGACCCGTTTGGAAGCTGATCGATGGCCCTACCCTCAGTTGCCCAACAATTAAGGCGGGCTGATATTCAGCAGCTTGAGCGCGACTCCCCTCTAGCCGAGGACGAGTAGTTCGGTGGTGATAATCAGATGAAGCTGAGCTTTCGGTAGACGCTCTAGAGGCATCATCTCTCCTGGACCTTCTGTGCCCCCGGCGGTTTAGCTGGTTGGTCAGCTCGATATTGGCGTGCAACTGTTCGGCCAACTACTGATGGCTTTGGGTCAGCTCCTGGAGCAATACTTGAAACTCCTGTCGGGTGACTAGCCCTGTTGAGTCCGAGTGAGTGGTATTGTCTTGATTGGAAGAAGGTGGCTGTGTGGGATTCTGCCTATCTCGGCCTTCTTGCTCTGTAGCGGTAGCGCCAGTTCTTGTGCTGACCATTCTCGGTGGTGGAGTCCTCTCCTAGATTTTGAGCAAATCTGAATAGAACGGAAGGATTCCGGACTGGATATCTGGATCTTCCTCTTGGATTTGTGCAATCCGGTATCGATGGCAGATCCAAAGAGCAGGAGAAAAAACTTGTTTTCTCAGTGAAAGCACCAAAGTGTTTGTACCAAAAATGGGCACAACACTTTTTGGGAGTTATTTGAAGAGATAAAGTGAAGATTATAAATGTAAAACAGAGGTTATCTAACAGAAACTCCAACAAACAGAAATGTAAAATGCACAAACAAGCAATTTAGAGTGGTTCGGCGTATAGCCTACGTCCACTATGAAGTTTTGATGATTTTATTGATTCTCTTTCAATGGTTACAAGCGGTTACAGCAATGAACAGCGGATTATAGATTAGAATTCAAAATTGACAGCAAAAGTAGGATGCAAATCTCAATCTGGCAGAGTCTGGACGCTTCAGAGAAAAAAGCCCCTTTTTCTGTTGATTCTGGGGCTCTATTTATAGGCGTAGGAGGCTCAGAATTCGCTCAAACTCCGGGAGACTTGGTCTGGCACGTGAGGGGACCCATTCGACCGTTTTCAGAGAATTTGGCCTTGATCTGTGATCGATATGAATCCATTTCGTATCGATCAAGATGATGTTCAAATGAGCTGAAATTTGGTGGAGACGTTCCTCAGTATGTGTGCGACCTCCAGTGAAAATTTCATAGCATTTGGGTCAGCGGATTGAGAGATATCGTCGATACGAAGCGATGTTCTTTGCTGGGCTGTTTGGTTCGAATCCATCTTCTCGAATTGATGGCTTCGAATCGATGGTGTCACGCGCCTTTGGGAAGACGTGGAGCGCATACTTCGTCTCGATCCGGTCTTTACTCCGAGTCGACCGCGTCAACTCCATATATCTTGGCGCATCCGCATCGAGGGATGACATGTCACCTTGGCTTGCTGGCTTGATGGACCCGAATGAGGCATCACTGATGGATTCGAACAAGGCCTTGCAGATGGAGTCGAACAAACCCTTCTCTGATGGATACGAATAAAAATGATCTGATGGATGCAGAGCGCTTCATCTGCTGAGGGATATGAAGTCTATCGACACGAACTCGATGGATTCGAACACGACTGCTCCTCATCGATACGAACATGATCGATCCGAACTATAGCCATAGCGATGGATACGAATAAAAATGATCTGATGGATGCGGAGCGCTTCATCTACTGAGGGATATGAAGTCTATCGACACGAACTCGATGGATTCAAACACGACTGCTCCTCATCGATATGAACGTGATCGATCCAAACTATAGCCATAGCGATGGATACGAAATCCGAGCTTTTCCCTTCAATTTGACTCGATCATAACTTAAGCGTACGAGTCCGGATTGACTTGAAATTTGAGGCGCTGATCTCCATAATCTTTCTTGTCATGTCCTATCAATTGTAGCTTGTTCTGGGCTCGGAAAAAATTCAGTGATATCCATGGCGAGCTATCCTTGTTCTCTAGTCGGTTCCTTGGTGTCCTGGCCTTGCCAAAAGGCGGGATAACAATGATTATATTTTATATATAAAGTATAATTTTCTGAAATTAGTTAGTTAAATGAATTGGTTGTTAGAAATGATAATACTAGATTATCATTTATTATTTTTTCAACGTTCCTAAACCATTAACTATTGTTATATGTTATAAGGTGTTGAAATTTTTAAAACATGGATTATAAATCTGATTTACAAATGAAATGAATTTAAATTAAAGATTTGAGAATTTAATTTCTGGTGCTTTTCAAAATTTGGTTTTCAAAGTATTGGAAAAATATATTATTTGAAAGTATTTTTGAATGGAAATTGTTTCCAAAGAATTTTAAAAGAAGTAGGTCAGTACTCTCCTCTTTTGTCGCTGGAAAATAATTTCGATGATGACTGCAACATCATCGACATTCATTTTCGAGTCTCAAAGTGGAAATACCACTTAGTAGCTTAGCTACACTTTTGTTTTGGGAAAATGGATTTGATTTGAATTTCTTGAGTATGATTTGATGTATAAAATATATATATGTATATATTTATTTCAAATGGTTTGAAGTGAAACCAGAAATTAAACTCTTTAGTTTATGTTAAGTAATAGTTTTCAAATATTGAAATGAAGCAAATTTTTTGAATAATTGGAGTGTTTAAAATGAGAAATAAAATTGAAACAACTTGAAACAGTTGAACTAGGATAAAATTTATTTGTATAATACTCAATTGCATTTCTGAAACATATATAACTTACCTAAAATATTCAAAGTTTAAAATGATGGTGAATGTGTAATTGAAGGTTATATAAGAGAATTTTAAATAATAAAAATGTTCAAACTAAATTTTTCTTAATAGAAATGTTGTAAATAAAAGAAAAAATTGTATAGTGTTTAATTACATTCGAAACATTAATTAAACTTACCTGGAAAGGGATTGAATGTAATTGAATAATATACAATATAAATATAAGTAATAAAATGCCCAAAATAAAACTTTGTTAAGAGAATTTATAAATAAAATTGAGTTGTTATAATGAATGTTTATACATTTAATGGATGTCATAAGAAATGTAAGTGAAATGAAAAAAATAATAAAGAAATGCCATTTAAGTAAATGAATATGAACTTAAGAAACTAAACGGGCAATAGATAAATTTATACTTTAAAAATTGTTTGTGATACAAAGGTAAATTACAAAGAATAGTTGAAATTGAATTATGAGGTGAAATTAACTTAAGTGAAATTAAATAAATGAGTTATATAAAATAAATTTTGTTTTGCAAGAAACTTTTGTAATAACTATTAATAGATTAAAAGCAAATCAATTATTGAATTGAAACCAACAAAATGTGAATACAAAGAAGATTTATTGGTTGAATAAAATGGATTGAAACCAAATTTGTTGAATATTAATCAATTTAAAAACTAATGAAATTTATATGGTTTCGAGTAAATTGTTGTATTTTGTATTGCAATCTATCTTTTCTTTCTAATTGTTCCTATTCTCCTATCACGTTCCTTTTCGGGGACGAAAAGTTTTGAGTAGGGGAGAATGTAACGACCCGTAAATTATAACGATTTTAAATAACGTAATTAACTAATTTTTTCTTGAAAATATATAATTAAAATTTAGTAATGAAAATTTGATATTTGGTATGCGTCTATTTAAACATAGAAAATGGTAGATTTTCATTAGAAAGCATGAAAGTTAGTTCTGTTGTGTAATTTTCAATTTTAATTTAAAATCAGTTAAAATTGTTGTAAATAAAATATTTTTGAAATCTGAATATTTTTATGTAATAAAAATGTAAATCATTTTCTGAGTGAGACGTCATATTTCATTTCGCCAAATTTGGACTGCTCTAGCTCCATTTATTTTATTTTCGGTGATTAGCAGCAGTTTGGCAGCGAATATCGACTTTTGATAGGATGGTCGTATCCCTAATATCTATGTACAATTCTATTCGTCTTGTTGTGCTGATCTCCGCAGTATATTCATTTGTGTATTTCGGTGTCCAGTGCATGGCAAAATCTATGAAACGGTTAGCCGTATCGTTATCCATTTTGAACCTTTTTATTTTCCATCTGACCTTTCAATTGTCCAGTCATGAGAAACCAATGGTCAATAGCTTTTATTATTTCTGGGAATTCATGTACTAACTTTTGGTTATTCCCACTTTTCATTATATATGCTTGATCATTTCTTTCCTCTCCTCTTTTTTTCTTTCCGATCTAGCTTCTATAAAATATATATATAAATATATATGTAAATGAAAGTTGAGTTCGTATAAAATTGCTTTGGGGATCTGCTCGTTTCCTTTTCAATTGAAATCCACCAACTGCCGACTGATCTCAAGCCCATCCCCTCACCTGGAACCCCAGTGCAACCGAAACTACCCCTATCCAAACGTCAGCGCCTACCTCCCATCACCAGAAGTAACTGCACCCCCTCCATTAAACTTCTCACAGCTCCTCCACCGAACGACCTAACACCAGAACCCATCCCTTTGCCGAACCCATCAGAAAGCCTACCTAAACATCCATCACCTCCACACGTGCTACCACCGTCCACTGCCTCTCAAACCTCTCCACCATTCAACAAACCCGGTTGCGTGTACACCCTGTCCATCGACCTCACCCCGCCTAGACAGCCATCACGCCCTCTAACACACCTGAATCGCTTGCCACACTGCCTACCCTTCGCAATATCACCGAACAGCCGTGAAGCCTTGCATCGCCACCTCCCACCATCATAGCCTCCACACCAGATCTTGTCCACCTTCATGGCCGCAGGCCATCAACTCCACGCAGCCTTCCATGCAAACGCTCGTCCATGCCACCTGAACTTCACCTAGACCCACTACCCAGATCCTCCCGTGCTTCTACACCACTGTCCATCTGCAAACACCCAACATTGCCACTTGACAGCCGAAGCCCGCTGCCTACAGGCTTCAACCTACACCACCGAAAGCCTCTCCATCATTTCGCATCACTGAGCACCACCCTGCTTCCTTTATAACCCGCAGCACCCCACCTGAGCAGCTTCCTTATATATATATATATATTATGTTTGAGGTATTTATTCAATGTGTTCAACTATTTATTCAATGTGTTTAAGTAATTATTCAATGTGTTTAAGTATTTATTCATTGAGTTTAAGTATTTATTTAAATTTATGTTAATATTTTAAAATAGATTTTTTTGTAATAACTTTAATATATATATATATATATATATATAATGTTTAAATATTTATTTGAAGAATGTTGAGAAAAAATTGGGTTTTAATAAACATTGATTTTTAAAACTATGATATATATAAAGATTTTATTCTAATATGTGTTTATAGTAAATATTGATTTTAAAATATATATAAAGAATTTATTTTTAAATATGTGTTTTAAATTGAATATTGAAAAAAAAAATATAATTATTTCCGTTGAATTCAAGATCTTGCTTCTCGTTGTCCAGTTATCTAGTTCACCGTTGTGCGGAGTTTTCAACCACAGTTTTCTAGCTTTGTTCGTATCCTAGTGTGTGTCCGTGTCAACTTCTTCGCCATCATTGTTTTCTCTAGCCTCGAAAGGTGAGCAATCACTCACGATTAACATTCTTATATTTAGTAAATTTAATTCACGTGAAATGACGATTGAAATATGTTGTTAAATTTAAATTGTTAGTTATATATTCAATAACCTGTTATATATATGATATATTGTCAATTATTATATATGCCTGTTGTTTATATGTTATATTATTATCATATTGCTCTCACTCTGCAAGTTCCCTGATAGTTAGAAATTCCCTATGGGTTGAAATGATACATACCCGAATGATATTATAGATTAGGGGAAAATCATTATGGGTTGAAATGATAGACCCTAGCGATTTTATTGATTTTGAATTTTGGGATTGCGGGTTGAAATGATATATACCCGTAAATATTAAATTATTGCGGATTGAAATGATAAATATCCATATCACTTGACCATAGGATAAAGAATTATATACAGACACCATTAGTCTATTTTTGAAAATGATTTCCAAGGTTTTGAAAGAAAATATATGGGTTTTAATAAATATTGATTTTTAAAATATAATATAAATTTTTTTTATATATGTGTAAAATTTAGATTTTTAAAATTATATATTTGGAAAATTTTAAATTTATAAGTTAGTTTTGAAAATATAAATTTTAGATTTATTTATAATATTATTATTTTTAAATATATGAAATAAATTTAATAATAAGATTTAATTTAATAAATTTTAATTTAATATATATATATATATAATATGTTCAAGTATTTATTTAAAATTTTATTAATATTTTGAAAATAGATTTTGTGATAACTTTAATAAATAAAGGTGGGAAAGGTAAATTAAAGATGATTTGTAATTTATTTTATTTAAGAGTTGAATTTAAATAAAATTGATTTGAAACTTATTGATTTTGAGATTTTAAAAATATGAAATTTATACTTGATAATTTGATTTTGATTAAAGGCGACTAAATGAATATTTTTGAATTTAAATAAATTGAAATTGAATATTTAGTTTTTATTTAAATGTGTAATTTGAGATTTTATTAAATGTTTATAAAAGGGATTAGGTAAATGGTTTAGAATTAAATGTAATTGAAGTTAGATATTTAATTATTGATTTTATTTAAATTCGTAATTTTAGATTTTATTTAAATGTTGTCAAAATGATTAAGTGAATATTTTCAAATTTAAATAAAATTAAAGTTGAATTTTGAAATATAAATGGAATTTATCGAATTGAGTTATTGTAAATTGTTTGAATATCGGGACTTTGAAATCTATTGAATTAGAAGTGGTTTAAATTATGAATCAAACCTGAATTTGAAATTTATATAAGTTAAAATGGTTTGAATGAGAATTTGAATTGATTTGTGAAATTGGAAGAAACAATTCTAATTTGAAACTATTTTATTGTATTATTTTAAATTTATAAACAATTTCAAATATATATATTTTTACTATATAAACTATTCTTAATATATAAACTATTTTTAATATATAAACTATTTTTAATATATAAACTATTTTAGTCTATAAACTATTTTAAATTATAACTATTTCAATATATATAAACTATTTTCAATATTCAAATTGTTTAAGTTGAACTGTTATGATTTAGATATAATGGATTTAAATACTAATATTTTAATATGATGGTTTAAACTATTTTTATGGATATGATTTAAAGTGAATAAGATTTCGAAAGTTATGTGATTTTTGAAATGAATATGATATTTTAAATATGAATTATGAACTGTTTGAAATGAAAATGACCACGGTGTGAAATAAGCGTTTGGATGTTAAAGAGACCAGGATAAGATATTGTCAAACTCTCTGCCAATACCGAAAACCACTTTAACAACTGTGTATATGGTGGAGATTCCAGAAAAAAGTAGGATCGTTTTGGAAAACAATTCTATCTGAGGTATTAACGCAGCCCTAACTCCCACGAGTCAGCTTGATGTGGCTAAAATAGGACCTATACTGGGCCAAGTGAGGTCGCACCTCCGATCGGGCACATTTCTTCGATACCATTCTATTACTTTGTGATTTGATTGGGTGCACCTTTCATTTGGGAGTGTGTCTCGAGGTGGGAGGTAGTAGCTGCTATGCGTTATCACCAGTCCGGGAGTGCAAACGGTAGAATCCTACCCTGGCATAGCCTCGCGTGCCTTGTCACATGCCTTATCACGCTGTAACAACTCTCATATTTTATGATTATATATTTAAATATTTTATTTAAATATAGCATCGTTGGTTGAATTAAAATCTAAAATGTGACTTTTTGTAAACAGTCAAATCCGGACTCGAGACCACTTTCATTGAGTTCAAAACGACGTTTACAACTTGTTTAAGTAAAAACATCGATATGTTTGGAGTTGATTAGGATTTTGGTATTTTCATTTGGGCTTTGGGTTGTGTTCTAGCCCATTAACCCAATAATAGAACCCAAACTCTTCTACCAAATACCCTAACTGCTCTCCCCTTCGTTCATTCTACTCATAAATAATTCCTAACACTCAAGCTAAAGGAAAAATGGGGGAAAGAGGGGAGATTAGAAATTCCTAAGCCCTAGATTCTTAGGAAATTCAAATTCAAGTTCTAAAATCAAGGATAAGCTTAGGTAAGCACCCTCTTCATCTTCTCCATCTCAATTCCTCTTCAATTCTTGATTTTTCCTATAACCTAACTTAGGAAAATCTTTGCATGTAGTAATAGGTTGAAGATCTTTGAGGTGTAGTTGAAGAGAAATCAATCTTAGCTTGTTTTAGAGCTTCTCATTTCTTTTTTTGAATTTACAAGTGAGTTCTCATTTTCCAATTTTGGTATTTTGAAATCAAAATCTTTAAAGATCCTATCTTGGATGTTTGGACATGTTATTTGGGGTGTATCGAAGAGCTTATAGGGCTGGGTTGTCATTTGGCATAAATCTCTAGCCTCCATGCTCGTCCGATCGCCTCCGAATTGATTTGGCCATCATTGGCCTAGGAAAATTCTGCCCAGGCCCAGGCAACCAAACGTCCGGTTGAAATTTCCAGAAGTCTGGTAGGAGGTTCTGGAAAAAAAAAATTAGTGAACACAGAAAAAATGGCAGAGCCTAGAGTCAGACGTCTGGTCAAACCAACCAGACGACTTGTCCTGTTGATTTTTGCCCATTTTGCCTATTTTTATGCGGATTTCCATTTCTTATTAATATTTGTTGATCTGGTTAGTTGTTGTCATTTATTATCGACTTTGATGACTTCTTTTCTGGATTTTTGGGTATATCCATTTGATGGATTTGATATCGATTTCCATGATTTTAATTCACGTCGTCGAATGTGGATTTTTGGTAATAGATTGTTTTTACAATCATTTCTATGATTTGTCACTTTAAAATACTAAGGTTTCTATACTAGTAGTAAATACTCAAACTCTTTCACAAAAATGATTTCAACATTACTTTTAATACAAAGCTCGTTTTTAAAACCATTTTCCAATCTATTAGTATATACAAACCTTTACCTCATTTGTATGAGAAATCCAATTAAACGACTTAGCAAAACAAGTGGTATGAAACGCTTGCGTTTACTTCGTCGGTCAATTATTGGACTTGTTTGATTGAAATCTTGTGACAATTTTCAAGTGGAAATCTACAATCTGTTCGTAAATATTTAAGTTAAGCTAGTGGTTATGGGACATGAAGCTAAACTCATTTATTTACTAGCTTAGTGTAATTTACACTTATTGATTAATGATGATCATTTTATTGTTTAGACTAGCGATATGCGATGTCTCTTTGTCTACGTGGGGGACTATACCCCGTTCTGTAGAGCTTCGGCTCAATTTGGTGGGGTAGCGACCCATGGTCTTTTAACCGTTCGTGGAGCAATCGGCTCAATGAGTCTGTGCATGAGGCGTATCTTTTTAGATGCATCGATGTTCGGCTTAATCGAGTTTCTATCCATGGGGTGTATCTTTTTAGGTGCGTCGATGTTCGGCTCATTACGGGTTAGCGACCCATGGGATAGCGTCCCGTTTGTGATACACGTGTTGGTGAGTTTTCATGCTCCTGTTTGTGATAGGCCTCCCCCTTTATGTTTTTGAATTTCTAATTATTGATTTCTAGAATTTGTGTTTCACCAATTTTTGCGATTTGCATTGATATGTTTTGTCGATATTTGAGGTTTGGTGAATAAGCTAAAGAATATGATATTCTTTTTTGGGTATTTGAGAAAACTTGAGATATTGTATGATTTTCATTGTTATCAAATATATACTTGTCACAGCATAGTATTGTTATTATCATATATTTCTGTCATATCTCTTATCCTATCTCATCTTACATGATAATTATAGCTAGACTGATCCATTTATTATTTTTCTTCTTAAATAATACTCGGGTCAGACCGAGGTGTTTCGGGTGCTTCCACTTGACTTCTTAGTAGGGACTAGCTTCTGGCTTTTGGCTAACTACTTTAGCTTAGTAGTTTTTGTTTTTATACATTCGAGATAAAGACTCCTTGATGTATACTTATTCTTTTGTGTGGCATATTTACCTATTCTTTTAGCATGTAGTAGATCTTGTATGACCACTACTACGATGTTCACTTCTATGTGTTATATTCATATCTGTTTCTGCCATAGTGATATGAATATCTGTGATTGATTTTATGTTATGCTTATTTTGTATTTGTTTTCGAAGGCTACATAGCCACTGTGTAGTAGCTTTGAGTTTGTATTTGATATGTCAGATTTCCTCTTGAAATGAAATGCATGACATATTATCTGACATATCGGTACTCACACAAACCAATTACACAGATGGTCGCTCCTCAACACCCTTATTTTTTGTGCTAGTCGATGGCATTACTCTGTAGTGTTCTTGGCTAGTGTGAGTATAGAGGTGGGGCGTCACATGCACCTTCTACGAGTTTGGTTTGTACCGTACCTATGGAGTGCTTCCGAGTATCCCATCAGTTTGGCGGGGATTATAGTATCTGTATAGACTACGGGAATATATAAAATGTGTTAAGGGGGATATAGGTAACGCCTTAACGCTATTTTAATAGTTTACTTTACTATAGACATTATATATGTAGCATATTGTACTATGTATATAGATAGTTTAATAGATCCTTAGAGGATGGGAATCCCAAACATCCTTTAAGTTATTGCATTTCACTTGGACATTTCACTTGAGTTGATTTACTTGTATAAGAATGTTAATCCTGACTCGAGTGTTTTTTGTTTTGCTTTATGCTCGGGTCAGACTGAGTGTCACAACATTTGACTCACCTTTGGAGCTTGGAGATTTGCTTAGATTCCTCCATTCAGCTCTTAAGTTATTTTAGTATTTCCAGTTGTTTATGATTCAGACTTGTCAGCTGATTTTGTATTCAAGACTTCCTTGTATCAGTTTCATGAACTGCTATTTATTTATTTATTCCGCTGCTTATTGCTGTAAACTCTGTGTTTGTGATTATATGATTGATTATTTACTGTATATGTTGAGCTTTTCCAAATATAAATTAGCAATCTGTTGTTTTGAGCGATTCAAGTCTGACATGAGTGGATGATTGTCGATTTGAATGGTTCAAAATGCCAGGTCATTACAGGGAATCTAATCTTTAAAATTGACTACAATAATATTCTAAATTTGTTATCTTCTTTATTGCCCCAAATGTCCTTATTTAAATATTTTTAAAGGATTGTTAATATATTGTTTAATTTGTTGTGTTCCATCTATGTTTTGTAAACAAAAAAACTAAATTCCATTTTGATTAAAACTTTTAATTTATACGTATATGTGTAATTTTGTCAAATAATTCTAGTATACATAAGTTTACAAATGCATAAGAAAATTTTAACGTAGTATGGAAGTTTATTGCGAATTAACCGGAAAATTTTGGTTTAATCTTTATATATATATATATATACACACACACACTATTATTACCGAGTTGGATTTCAAGAACGCACAAGCCTCCTTGAGTTTTTTATGAACTCAACAGTCTCGTTTTTCCTTTTTCTTTTCTACTTTTACCGTGTCTCTTTCTCTCATCTCCGTAGGTTCAAGAAAAATAAAAAAGCAAAATTTCTTTCCCCTACTCTATGATGCATTAGTTGATTTCCTATGATCATTACTATCCGACATTTGATTTCACGTGTAATAATTTAATGAATCTCCTGGATTCACTCAATTGAAAGCATCCAACGATGAATTCATGAATGAAGTATTTTACTATTTCTATTTTCGATTTTCCTAGCTCTAAATTGAACTATTTGATATAATTTTCTATATTATTTTTTCGTATAGTTTTGCACTTTTGATTTTGCGAATTTCATGTACAATAATTTTGCGGATCTCCTGGATCCACACCCAATCAAGAACATCCTTAAGGAATATGTGGTCTCCTCAACGAATATGCAATTTAGGTATTTTACTACTGTTATCAAAATTTTCATTTCTCAATCAAATTGTATGATAAAAATTTACTATTTTTTTCTAGATCGTCAAAGGCTAAGGTTACAAGGAAAACGTGAAACTGATCAATCGTCGGATTTAAAATCCCATATTACAATAGAAAAATCCATAAATTGTTGAATTGTTGGCTTAAATATGTAAGATTACACAATTATACTTATTTCTTTTCTTTTTTTGCATGAAAGACTTATCCTCATCTTTTTCATTAATGTCCACCGCACACTCCTCTTCAATCGCCACACATTGAATTGATACTCTCATTTTTGGATTATGGTATTGGCATCATCTACGTAGCTGTAGTGGTTTTGGTGATCAATGAGACGTTCCAATCTGCCATTGTCAGAATATTAGTTATTTTCCAGAAACATTCAAAACTTATTTTACAGAAATTGCTTCTTGATTAGTTCAAGGCACGATTAATTCGATCGTCTTTCCTTAATTTATCTTTTCTGAAATTGACCTATGTAAGACCACTTAGTTTAAAGTGTGGTCAATCAATGGTAATCCATATCTTGTTACTCGATTTAGTTAGTATTTTGATCATAAGCTACAAACATTGTCTTCATAATAATTGCAAAATAGTTATAAGTAATTTCAATTATATAAACCTACAAAATTAAATCCTTTAGTTTGTGTGGGAATATTGACCAATATTAACACTCTTGGAAATGCATTACATTCGTCAAACTAATTAATTAACTACAATTTTTGTTACCATGGGAAATCCTTTAGTTTTTCTCGATATGCAGGTCAGTATTTTCATTTCGCAATTTCACTTCTTATATTGTGTGCATTGGATCTCTAGATAACAACAATTTCATGTCTTATGTTCAAGTCCAAATTTTTATCCATTTATACACATATGCGAAGTTGATGTCAAAATCATGAGGTGTCTGTCTTATTGGTAAAAACAAATTATTCATGCTAACTTGCTGTGGGGAGATATTGTAGTTTAATATTTTAGTTTCTTGGATAAACAAAAAAACGACTACTGTTCATCACGTTTCCATTAAAGAAAACTATAAGCTAAAATCAAATTTATTTATAAACTGGAAATATATAACTATTCTTTGTCAAATTAGTTCAGTTCTTTCAAAAAATGATAATTTTAGGGAATTTGGCAAGGTACTTTACTGATACCTTATCCTGTATTTGAATAGTAGTAATGTTGCAACTTGAACTGTATAGGTAGTTCTATAATCTATGTTTCTCAATTTCTTCTTCAACCCGGGAAATAATGGATTGCTATCTTTTACATTTGACTTCTAGGAACACATATATTTGATAAACATTGATGACTTGCAGGGCCATCATAGTCGGGACTTTGGCACATCAATGTTGAAATCTCTGGATTCTGAACTAAAGGGTTCAAAAGATTTTACAAAGTCGTGTTCTGGTCTTTCAACTCTTGGATATGTTGCTACATTCCCTGACCCTGTAAGTTTTCAAGCACTCTCTCAACTTTTATTTTTCCTTGCCTATTGATATCCAAAGGTTAGGAGTACTACTTTTTATTTGGTCTTGAACCTTTTCCATGATTTCCACTTTATTACTTTCCCTGCATGTATATAGCAAAGTAATTCCTTTAGTTTTTCTCGATATGGAGGTCGGTATTTTCATTCCGCAATTTCACCTCTTATACTGTGTGCATTGGGTCACTTGATAACAGTAATTTCAATTCTTATGTTCAAGTCCAAGTTTTTATCAATTTATACACATATGTGAAGTTAATGTCAAAATCACGAGGTCTTTGTCTTATTGGTAAAAACAAATTATTCATACTGACTTACCCTGGGGAGATATTGTAGTTTTATATTTCTGTTTCTTAGATAAAAAATAAACGACTACTGTTCATCACGTTTCTATTAAAAAACTATAAGTTAAAATCAAATTTATTTATAAATTGGAAATATATAGCTATTCATTGTCAAATTAGTTCAGTTCATTCAAAATATGATAATTTTAGGGAATTTGGGAAGATACTTCACTAATACCTTACCGTGTATTTGAATAGTAGTAGTGATGCAACTTGAACTATATAGGTAGTTGTCACTACAAGAAAACATCAAAATAGAGACTGTAAATCAAAGACCGTAAATTTTCAGTCTTTAGATAAAGACAGACTAAAGACCAAAATTTCCAGTTTCTAACTATAGCAGTTAAAGACCGAAATTCAGTTTCGGTTTTGTCTTTAGTTTTTGAGACTCTTAACATCGGTCTCTGGTTCAGTTTCTATTTAGCTTTTAAACAATTTAAATCTAACCAACAACATTTATTTTCTTTTAAAATACGAGGGTTAAGATTATTAATCCATGTGATATATGTTGGAGTATGTATGGATCACCCTTTGGAAATAAACTAGAATCCCACTACCCTTGAATCAAGGGCCTCCTCTCAGCACTACCTAGTCCACCTAATACGTTAACGACAGATTAAAATATATTCTTCACTTCAACAAGTACCATCACTTCAATGCCCACATATGTTCTCTACCTCCTTATTCATAAAGTCAATTCCTTGAAACTCCAAAATAATCGACTTTCTTGAATTCTTTAACTTCATGGCTAGTAAAACAAAAGATATAGATCTCATTTTACTCATCCAGAGCTTGGATTTCAGATGATGGTCGCTGGGCAAATCATTAAATCTGGTATTGTTCTGCTGAAAAATAAAAGCTTCCAATAATGTAGATCTTTAGAGACACATTTTCATAATCTCTAGTCTATTGAAGACATCACAGAACTCATCACTTGATTCTGGCAATAATTATTGTGATTAAAATTTCCAAATCATGGATTCAAACAGGAAGTTTGTATGGATCTGATATTGTACATGTTTTGCTAAGTTAATTATCCTTTTATCAAAACGGCTTCATCTTTGCACCCGAATTCCAGTGAAGAGGTTTATGAGATGACGTGGGAAGCCATCTCTGATGATGATGCTTAAAGTAAATATGAGAAAGTTTATAACGCTAGGATGGCCATGAGAAGAAATCATATTCCCTTCATTGTTACTTTGATTGATATTTATGACTTTCATGTTAATAAAAAATATTTATGAATTTAATATTGAATGTGGAATGCTTCATGCTTTAATGTTGTTCATGTGGCTCATAAATGTGAGATTCATGTATTTCTTTTGTATATACCATGGATATATTTCATTATTCATTGAAGTATACCATTCATCTAGCTTCAGGTTGGATTGAATAATTTTTTGGATTTTCTCCCCCATTATAAACAATCTCAAAGAAATTATTTCATGATTTAAAAATTTTATTTACTAAAAAATGGAATGTAACAGTTTAAAATGTAAAATTCACGATATTATTTGATATTTGAGACCGAATAGAGACCACATATTGGTCTTTAATATTCCGTCTCAACCAATGTTTGAGACCGATGTTTCGGTCTTTATGGTTTAAAACTGATGTTGCAGTCTCAAATTCAATTTGAGACTTGGAAAATAAAGACTGAAATTTTGGTCGTTAATCGGTCTCAATATTTATTTTAAAGTCTGAAATGTATTATTAAAGACCGAACTTTTCGGTCTTTAATTCATTATTTTTTTGTAGTGTCTAGAATCTATGTTTCTCAATTTCTTCATCATCCTGGGGAATAATGGATTGTTGTCTTTTACATTTGACTTATAGAAACATATATATTTGATAAACATTGATGACTTACAGGGCCATCACAGTCAGGACTTTGGCACATCAATGTTGAAATCTCTAGATTCTGAACTAAAGGGTTCAAAAGGTTTTACAAAGTCATGTTTTGGTCTTTCGACTTTTGGATATGTTGCTTCATTCCCTGACCCTTGGTCTTTCAACTATTGGATACGAGTACATATGCACGCCCAGGTGGGCTTGCATTTAACCACAATGTGCATGCATTTTTATTTGTACCCGTGGAAGTAGATTTGATAGTAGCATCCCCACATTTGAACGCCGCCTAGGCAGAAACCGCTATTTTTTTTGTTCAGACTGCAATAACTTCTTCATACTAACTCGAAATCAGGCAAAACTTCGACCGATGAACTCCTACCTAAATTACAGACAATATGGTACTCTCGGATACTTCATCTTATGAACGCACACTGTAGTTCTCCAAGGGGACTGATAGTTTACTTAGAAAATAACATGGCACAGCATCCTCTTATTTGAACTCCGCCTAGTGCAGAAGCCGCTATTTTTTTTATTCAGACTGCTATATTTTCTTCATACTAACTCGGAATCCGGCAAGACTTCGAATGATTAACTCCCACCTAAATTACGGACAATATGAAACACTCGGATACTTCATCTTATGAATGCACACTGTAGTTCTCCATGGGGACTGACAGTTGTACTTTGAAAATAACAGGCTACCACATCCTCATATTTCAACTCCGCCTAGTGCAGAAGCCGCTATTTTTTTTTGTTCAGACCGCATTAACTTCTTTATACTAACTCGGAATTAGGCGATACTTCGACCGATGAACTCCCACATAAATTACGGACAACACGGTATAGTTGGATACTTCATCTTGTGAACGCACACTGTAGTTCTCCATGGTAACTGACAGTTGTACTTAGAAAATAACATGCTATATCCCCACTTCAACGCTCACTGTAGTTCTCCATGGTGACTAATAGTTGTACTTAGAAAATAATAGGCTACATCCTCATATTTGAACTCTGCCTAGGAAAAAGCCGCTATTTTTTTATTCATACTACAATAACTTCTTCATACTAACTCGGAATCAGGCAAAACTTCGACCAATGAACTCCCACCTAAATTACGAACAATATGGTACACTCGGATACTTCATCTTGTGAATGCACATTGTAGTTCTTCCTGATAGTTTACTTAGAAAATAACATGCTACCACATCCCTATATTTGAACTCCGCCTAGTGAAGAAGCCGCTATTTTTTTTGTTCAGTCTACAATAACTTCTTCATACTAATTCGGAACCCGGCGAGACTTCGACCGATTAACTCCCACCTAAATTATAGACAATATGGAACACTCGTATACTTCATCTTATGAACGCACACTGTAGTTCTCCATGGGGACTGACGGTTGTACTTAGAAAATAACAGGCTACCACATCCCCATATTTGAACTCTGCCTAGTCCAGAAGCCGCTATTTTTTTTGTTCAGACTGCAATAACTTCTTCATACTAATTTGGAATCCGGCGAGACTTCGACCGGTTAACTCCCACCTAAATTACGGACAATATGGAACACTCGGATACTTCATCCTGTAAATGCACCTTGTAGTTCTCAATGGGGACTGACAGTTGTACTTAGAAAATAACAGGCTACCACATCCCCGTATTTGAACTCCATCTAGTGCAGAAGCCGCTATTTTTTTTGTTCAGACTACTATATTTTCTTCATACTAACTCAGAATCCGGCGAGACTTCGACAAATTAACTCCCACCTAAATTACGGACAATATGGAACACTCGGATACTTCATCTTCTAAACGCACACTATAGTTCTCCATGGGGACTGAGAGTTGTACTTAGAAAATAACAGGCTACCACATCCCCATATTTGAAATCCACCTAGTGTAGAAGTCGCTATTTTTTTTGTTCAAACTGCAATAACTTCTTCATACTAATTCAGAATCCGATGAGACTTCGACCAATTAACTCCCACTTAAATTACGGACAATGTGGAACACTCAGATACTTCATCTTGTGAACGCACACTGTAGTTCTCCATGGGCACTGACAATTGTACTTAGAAAATAACATGATACCGCATCCCCACATTTGTACTCCGCCTAGTGCAGAAGCCGCTATTTTTTTGTTCAGAGTGCAATATTTTCTTCATACTAACTCGGAATCCGGCGAGACTTCGACCGATTAACTCCTACCTAAATTACGGACAATATGATACACTCGGATACTTCATTTTGTGAACGTACATTATAGTTCTCCATGGGGACTGACAGTTGTACTTAGAAAATAACAGGCTATCACATCCCAATATTTGAACACCGCCTAGTGTAGAAGCCGCTATTTTTTTGTTCAGACTGTAATAACTTCTTCATACTAACTTGGAATCTGACAAAACTTCGACCGTTGAACTCCCACCTAAATTATGGACAATATGGTACACTCGGATACTTCATCATGTGAACGCACACTGTAGTTCTCCATGGTGACTAACAGTTGTACTTAGAAATTAACAGGCTATATTCCCATATTTGAATACTATTTCTCTATGAGATGTAAAAGGGTATATTTGGAATTTCAAAAGGACACCGAGTAAATCTATTCAATGAATTCTCTTTATTAGTAGTAAAGATGTTGCTTCATTCCTTGGCCCTGTAAGTTTTCAAGAACTCTCTCGGCTTTTGTTTTTCCTTGCCCACCGGTATCCAAAGGTTAGGAGTATTAATTTTTATTTGGTCTTGAACCTTTTGCATGATTTCCACTTTGTGACTTTCCCTGCATGTATATAGCAAAGTTCAAAGATTTCCTTTTTCATTTCAGTTCAAGTTCATTTGGGATTTCTAAAATCAGATCAATTTTGAAAGCACCAAAGTTTTCAGTTCTGATTCTACTTTCTGATTTCGATAGAAATACATTAACAAACAACCATTTGTTGACAGACATTGTGATAAAACCATTTATTATATTCAAAAAAATCAAGTTTGTTTTCATTACTATTTCTTCCTTATACATATTAAAATCTTCATATCATTTTCTCCTTTTATTGTGAATATAATAAATTATAGTATGATTAGTTATGCAGTTGCACTAATATTTCTATATTATCCTCTATATTTTTGTTTCATTTTTTGATACAATTAATTTGAGATTCTAAGAAGTTTCATGCCGAACTTATGTTGGTTTTGAGCTAGGTCGATCTACGAGTGCTAGGTAACCTTAATAAATTTCCTTTAAATATGCAACATTTAACTAATTAATTATATAATACAAATTAACTTTTGATTTAAATTTTTAATCAGCACGAATTAAGTTTATCATTATTGCAGATTTTATTTGAGCATTATTGGATATGCTAATGTATTGAGTTTGAATTTCATTCTCATGTTGTCTCTCCTTGCACAGTACCACGTAAAATGTATTTAGAATATGATTTTGAAACATACTTTAACTTTTTTTTTCAAAGTTGCATTAGTAAGCCTCTAATGTTTAACAAAAGATAAACACTAAATGAGCAATTTATGCACTCAAACCCATAGTTTCCATCAATATGTTATTGCATTTTCACATGAAGTTTGGTGAATATATAACAATAAAAAATCCTACCTTTTATGTTTAAGTAATAATGATCGTTGATATTAATTTGTCTGTGTATAATACATGTATATTTTCCAACATTTATCGACTTAGACACATGTACACATACATATTCGACTCATTCCCTTTGGACTGGAACATAGATATCACAATTTCTAATTGATAAAGAACAAAATAGATATAATCTCACTATTAAAAGAGAAATGCTAAAGTAGAGTGGGGTAGCGTTTCTCCTATGATAAATATTATGCTTTTAGTTTTCTATGCAAGAAACATTATACTTTTCTATTTTCTTTCTGCAATTTCTTTACAATTTATTTTACGTTATTTCATCCACTTGCTACTTATTAGTTTACTCCCGACTATTACGGTATATTTACTATGTGCACATCGACGACCGAAGAGATAAGTCACCCCTAGAGGCTAGCAGTTGATATGCGTGGATGAATAAAATCCATTGTTGCACTCAAATTTTACCTTGCCACTATTGCAACCAAATAAAGTTTAGTGTGGTGCTACTTTTCAAATTTACCTTAATATGTTCTCTTTGCTGAAATAGAGCCAACTGAAACAATCCTTTATTCCTACCAATGAAAATGTGACTTATATAAGATTTTCTTTTCTTCTGTTTTATAGTCCTGTCTTCGAAGACATAGAGTTAATAATAAATTATATATAAATATAAACATAAATTTAGATTAATCCAGAGAGTGAAACTTAAAGAAAGGTATCATCGTCAAATAAAAGAGTGATCTACTAAAAAAGTACCATCCAAAATGCAAAGTGAGGGGTGTAGCGCTAGAATATCCATAATATAGACCCGAAAATCTTTAGCATATGCTAATTTATTTTACATTGTTACCCAACAAATGGTGTCTTGATGTTTTTATGAGAGGTATTATAGTTTAACAGTCTGTCAGTTTAATTTGTTGATATATGACATCGTTGGTTTGGAGCATAAAATCAAATGAGAAGGCATTGGCCCGATGCCCCGTTCTAATGCATGAAACATGAACATGCAAAGCTAATTTTCATCGGTTCCTCCTATGTGATGATTATATTCTATTTTTCGATTGATTACGAGATATTTATGCTAGCTAAATTAACCAGTAGACAATTATATACCAAAATAAATAAACATCCAACTAAACATTGAGAAGATCATTACAAAAGTTTAATAACATTACATACCAATGGACAACATCTGTTTGCATTGCATGTAGGGTCTCTATCATTAACTTCATTACCCACCTAATAGAAGTTCATTTATTTGTAAGTCATAACTCTCAATAAAAAAAGGAGTTTCATATTTATTCCTTACTTATGTTAAATAGTAGCTTTCTTACCATTTTCTAATAATATAATAGTTTGACGTTTTGAAGATTAGATTATTAAATTTTGAGATGATGATTTGGGTATCCCAATAACCAACATATTTCTAACACTGTTTTATTAGTTCTTTATGTAGATTAAGACAACTTATTTTATACACTCATGTTCACTTATGCGCTTTAGAAAAGTAATGAATTTAAATCTCGATACTTACTACTTGTAATTTTTTATGTGCATCATGTAATTGAGTTTAGAGTAAAAGGTCGAAATGCATATATGGGGGTATAATTACAATCGGGTTGAAATTTAAGGTTTTTTAATGTAAAATGCACAAGTATATAAATTTTATGTTATTGCTTTCCAAGTATTTTGAAAATACAATCCATAGGTTCATTTTAAGATTCAAAATAAATTTTAAATTAGCAAAAGCTTAGGGATCAGTAGATAACATTGGCATATATGCTTTTGAAATCCATTTCAGATTTAGTTTAGAAACAAAAATATTGCTTCAGGTTATTCTTCGCTACACCCGCACACGCACACATCATTAGTATTAAGTTACCTTTTTTGAAAAGCACCCAGAATGTACAAATTCCAAATTATACATGATTGTAAGGTATTGAATTTTAAGTAAGCCTATGTTCATAAGTGCATTTCTAACATGTTTGTATAGGTATGCATGTGTATGTTTGTATTTACAGGCTCATACCAGAAATTTGATATGTAGTGTTCGTTAATTTTTCCTTTTCATCAATAATTACCATCATGATGCATGGATAGTTATTGGTGCAGGTACACTCAAATTGATGTGGATGAACTTAGATGCAAATAAACTTTTGAAGTCAATCAAGATCACACTCTTTAAAAGAGATAGGTACATATGATTTTGATGTTGTTCTTTCTTAATAAATTATGAATTTATTTTCAATAATGATGTAGTAGGATCAAATCAATGTACACATCAAATAGAGTCAATTTAGTTCCTGACTATTCTATCAATGGATGTCATCAATTGGAGATCATTGATTTCAATTTTTCTACATAGTATTTTGGAAATGTTATCGTTAGGTATTTTCAAAATCTAAACCCTCCAACTTGAGCAAAGGAAAATACTTCGTACGACAAAAAGAAAAGCGAATAGTAACTTCTGAACAATATCAAGGTACCATTCTTTGTTTTCTAATTTTAATTTATCGAAAATTTGTAACATAAAAGACATGACATCTTTTTGCATGGACATTTCAACCGTCCATGAATTTGAAATGCAACAGAACATGATTTTTAAAAATTATAAGATGAATTTTATGTGTGCGCATAGCATTGTGAATGGTGAATGTATGATCCAAACTTTTTTAATATAAGATTTATCTCCCTCTCCCTCTCTCCTTCCCTTTGTGTATGTGTGTGTGTGTCTATGAGTGTTAAATTATTGAATGTCGTTATAAGATGTCTGGCTTACGTGCTTCTACGTAATGGTTTTAGTACTACCATTCATTGTTATCAAACTTATTAAAAATCCTATGATTTGAACCCATTTTCAATTGGGATCTTTTCAGTTATAATTTGATTCGCCAAAAATGATTCAAAACTCAAGTAAAATCAATGTTGAGTAAACGCTGCCTTATAAAGTCAAATTTAATTACAAAATATTACATTTATAACCTACATAGTTGAATCCTATTTACTGTTAAAACTCAAGAAAAAGGCTAATTCAATTTAAACATACATAGTTGTCGAGTAGCCTTCTAAAATTTTAAAAAAAATTGACAAAATTTCCCTTATGTCATTCATCCATCTTTTTACCACTTATCCTATTTTCCTTTCTCTGTTCCTCTTATCCATAAGCTCTAATAATATTATTTTAGGTAAGTCTCAAATGTTGTGCTTGAATCGATAGGCTATGACGACAATAATACAATTCTAATTGAATTAGAAGGGGTAAAACTTGAATTTTATGTTGGTTTGATTTCTTTTTAATTCAAAAGTACACAATTCACATAAGATCGACTGAGTAATTGAGTAGAAAATCATGTAGTAGAAATACGTGATATCTAGAACAGCTATGTAGGTGGGATGAGTGGATTAAAAACATTTCTTGCATATGGGGTGGTTTTCATAAGATGAATTTTTTTGCGGATTAGTTTTTACTAGGTAAGAGTATAAAGGGAAAATGTTAACAAAAAGATGGGTATACTCAGCAAAAACATAGTTATAGTTGTTTTTTCAGTTTTTTTGGGGCTGCTCGGCAACTTTACGTGTTTAAATAGAATTAGCCCAAAAAAAGTTTTGTTTAATACTTAAATCCTATTTGATAATACACATAAAACAAAAACCATTAAAATATGACTACAGTGAATCTGTGACTAACTATTTAAAACTATTTTCAATTCAAAGCTTGAAATCTATGATTTAGATTTAACGACTTAACCCATTCTAAAAATATTACCGACGCTTTCAACCTTTAAATCACAAGCCATGCTATTTACTTCAACATCAAAATGCATTAGTTTCACATGAAACTGTGCATACCAAATGATGAACATATCAAATGAGAATCTTAGTATTCCATGTCTTACTATTTTTTGTATTACAAGGAATATTAAAATGGCTTTCCAAATATATATTCAATAGAAAGCTATTGAAATGGTTGATTGTTAGGGAAATGAAGAAATCAAATATTAGGCTACCGTGTCATCTCAGTATTAGAACATCTCAGTATCCTATTTGCAGACTATGATGCTGCCAACATAGTTGTTTCAAGAAAGCTTCGTTCAAAATTAGGATACTTGGTCATCTCCACATCTTTGGATCTGCAGTGCTTAGGCTCCTTTATCAGTTACCACGTTATGGATCCCTTTTCTTTAACACGTTGTATTAGACTTGCACATTAATTTGGTGGAAAGATGTGGAAAATTATAAGCTGCTCTTAAAGGCGGATGTTATGGGGCTAAGTGTAAGCGAAAAAGTTGGATTTGGACATCATGCTTGCAGTCGGGGATGAATGGGATGTCCTTTAGAATTACATTGTTGTCGACATTGAGAGATGAGCTTTATTGCATTCATAATGCATAAGATTGGATAAGGGTCAGGTTGTAATTTTTTACATTAGGTTGTCACATGGAAATTGGTAATTAATTCATTGATGTACGTCTCATTTTTACTAAACTTACATATACAAAAGTTTAGACTATAATTTATTACTGAGATGTGTTCATAAAAAAATTACATTCCGATAATAAAAGTATGTGGATCCATTGCAATTGACCAGCATAGTCTCCTACATTTTGATTATGAATTAAATAATAGAATTTCAGCAACATTTTCTTCATTGTTGGTTACTAGCACACTATAGTTATTTCAACACCCCTGTGATGTTTGCTTAATACGTATGAATCTACCTCCTATTACATTGTATATTCACCAAGCTGTTTAATGACTTGAATAACTCTCATTTATGACATTGATGATAATTTGATATTTGAAACAACCGATAGTTCTACAACAACAAAAAAATGATATCATAATACAATAAAGATAACAAACCGTGTGCGAAGCACGGGTTCACACTAGTATATATGTGTGTGTGCGTGTGTAAAAACATTGAATATTTGTATTTCAACTTGCTAAAGCATGATTTAAACCTTTTTTATTATAAAACAATTTAAGAGTGAGGTAATAATATAAGCATATTAATTACTGTTTGCTATTTATGTTAATGTATCATAATACCTCTTGCATGTTAACTAAATGATGAATCAACTAAATTTGCTAAAGAGGGAAGGTGAAATCAATCAATGATTCCACCTTTCATCTCCTTTCCTATTAGATCCTTATGTGATACATCTAGATTTATTCTTGTTTATTCTTATATAGTGTTACTGTTAGTGAGATTTTTCATCTTACAACACCTCAAATGACCATGATAGTAATTATTATGTACTTCCGTGAGTTGGAATCAGCAAATTCAAGTAATATCAAATTTGCCTTTATGTAGTGATTATGTTGCTGGAAGCTTATGCAATTTGATAGCTGCACTTTAACTATTTATTAAAATGTCAAATCAAGTTTATATCTATTTTATGTAAAGACAGTCATCTTAGAATCTAATACTGAAAACTAGGTAAGTAAAAGTGCAAAAATGGATAAAGACATAAAAAATTTACGTGATTCGGATGTTAAAGAATCCTACGTTCATGGAGGAAATGACACTTTCTTCTTTTATATTCTTTGTACAAGCATTAATGACAAAGAGTACAAAAAACTTCATTATTAACCTCGTGAAAACTCAAAATGGAAAAAGATCCATTTCTTGCTATAGTGCTTTTCTATTTATAGTTCAAAGATGCATGTGGATTGCCATATTCCTCCTCCTGCTATTTTGGTCACCACCTTTGGATCATGCTACATGACATCCATTTGTATTATTCATTCGAGGTGCATGGCTGATATGCCTTTGGCGAGAAACCGTGATTTGAGCAGTTGAATTTTGAGCTTTGGTGGAAAACTTGAAATTAAAGCGGGAATGTTCGAAATTGAGGCAAAGGAATCTAAATTTGAATATTTCTTCATTTCCGCTCCTAAAGGGTTATTGATCCAGGTGTTGGCTCCTTGTGTGAATGGGAGTGTGGCAAGTTGTTGCCCCTTTTTCATTTGGGGTGAGCTGCACCACCTGTGGGTTGTGGAATTACAGATCTTAAGGCTAATTAAACACTAGAACGGGATGAATAGTGTTTTCGAATTTTTATAAATCTTTTTTAAAATTCTTTCAAGATTATTATTAATCAATACAGAATGAACAATCACAGATGCAAACACAGATAATTATAAATACAGTAAAGTAAAAAGTAGAGAATTAGAGAGATCACACTAGGGATTTTTATAGTGGTTCGAAGTTATCCTACATCCAGTTCCATACTATTATTTATACAGATTTCTTTTCAAATTCCAATCTTTAAATGGGCATAAGGAAAAACCAATACAATCTCGATTTTAAGGCTACGAGGCACACCTTTCATATTTTCCAAGCTCTGGGTACACTCACTTGATTTAAACGGGACACAAGCACACCCACTTGGATTTCCAGGACACCAAGCACACCCAATTAATTTAAATGGGCTACAATCACACCCATACAAATATAACTAGAGTTTGACGGTTTATTCAAAGATGATTTCTCGATCTTTGGTTACAATCGATCTTATAGCCCCTTGGGCAGCACTTTGATCTTTGATTGAGAGAGAGAGATGATTGAAATCGGAGAGTAAATAGTAGAGAATCAATACAATGAAGATTAAATTGATTCTAGTTTGAATTTGAGAAGATTTAAATAAATTTTCACTAGAAATTTTGGCAAAGTAAGAGGAGAGAAGATAATAAGAAAGTAGTTGTTAAAAAATTCATTTGAAACCCTCTATACATAGAGAATAAACAGACATGTCCATTCGCAAAGAGTTACGATGAATACATTTCATTTCAAATTTTGAATTTCAAATTAGCAGCATGTTTGTCGACTGCCATCTGCCTATATGCTGATATAGGCTCATGTATTTTGAAAATTTATTTAATTTAAAATGTTTTGAAAATCTTATGTTTTGTAGAATATTTTGATACTTTGTAAAATTATTTAAACATAGTTTGTAAACTTTTTAAACTTTAAAAAACTTTTATAAAATATTTTTAAATATGTTTTAAAAATATACTGTTAGCGCCAAAATTGGTCACTACACCCAAATCCAGATGTAAGCACCAAATACTAGTCACAACTCAGAGATAGAATATATGTAGAGAGTAATAATGTGAAGAACAGTTAAAACTAAAATGAAAGCAGTAAAGAACAACAGATTTTATAGTGGTTCGGCTAACTCCGGCCTACGTCCACTTAGAAGTTTTCTTTTTATTGCTGTAATAATCGATTACAGTTGCTAAATGGCAGAGTTGCCTTAGAAAAGAGAAAGTAAGAGAGCAGAAAGGAGATCCCCTTTTACTGTGCCCCTGCCTCTCTATTTATAGACAAAGATGGGTTGGACTTCCCTGGTGGGCCTGGCAGCCGAGTACCTCAGCCCAAATGGAGTGGTCTCCATATGCCGAACCATAGATGCCGAACGCTGAATGCCGAACAAGGTGTGAATGCCGAACGATCTCCTCACGCCGAACGTTGGGAGGTGCGAGGTACCGAGGTATAGAGGTACGGAGGTGCGAGGTACCGAGGTATGGAGGTGCGAGGTACCGAGGTATCGAGGTGCGAGGTACCGAGACATGGAGGTGCGAGGTATGGAGGTGCGAGATGCAGAGGTATCGAGACATGGAGGTGCGAGGTATGGAGGTGCGAGGTGCAGAGGTATCGAGACATGGAGGTGTGAGGTATGGAGGTGCAATGCCGAACGAGGTGAGGTATGCCGAACGACCCATCCAATGTCGAACGCTCCTTAATACCGAACGATCCATCCAATGCCGAATGAGATTTATGCCGAGTGCTCCATCCAATGCCGAACCTCCGTCATGCCGAACCATGTCTGATGCCGAACAGTTTCTAATGCCGAGCGCCCATCATGCCGAACGATCTCTAATGCCGAGCGTGTTGGGTGTGTTTCCAACCCCATCGAACCAAAAGAAAAGAGGGAGCCAAGCCTCTCCTCCTCGATGCCGAACCAAGGGCAAAGCCATTGCTACCGATCCAGAACACCACCATTCAAGCACCGGTTCGGCCTCACTACCGGTCCAATCACCACGTCTCCATACCGAACCAACTTACTCCCGGACCGAACCATGCCGAACCACGACTCCAACAACCCTCTGCCGAACCAACTATCCCCCCTCATCACCATTCCACCATGACCGGATCAACAACACCACACCACAAGCTACCGAGCCAAATGCCCACTCGCTGCCGAACCATCCATCACCGGACCAAACTCCGCTTAGCAACCACCGATCCAACCTCTACCGAACCAACCACTCCAAGCACGGCCGAACCAAGCTCCGCCGAACCAGATGTGCCAGGCCAGATTGCTTCAGCCCAGGCCCACCAGCAGCTATATACATCCAAGACCCCTGCCCCCAACCTCACTCTATAAATAGAGGGGCAGGGGTACAACAATGGGGGACAAGTTTGAGAGCTCAAGCACGAAAGGAACTCTTCAAACAACTTTCTTTTACTTGTATCAAAGCTTTGTACTTGTAATCATAAAAAAAAGAAGAGAAATAACATATAAAGTGGATGTAGGCACATTCTGGCTGAACCACTATAAATCTGCGTGTCTTTTTACAGTTTAGCCCCTGTTTTTTACGTATTTGCATAAAT
This sequence comes from Allium fistulosum, assembly GCA_030737815.1. Taxonomy (NCBI): domain Eukaryota; kingdom Viridiplantae; phylum Streptophyta; class Magnoliopsida; order Asparagales; family Amaryllidaceae; genus Allium; species Allium fistulosum. The sequence continues at coordinate 532,183,135 of CM060901.1, read as the reverse complement.
CGCTCAAATTACTAAGAATAACATACGATCTACTAAATCATACAGCTTTGAGGTGTTTGTCCATTTTTTGTGCAAACATTTTTGGTGCTTTCACTGAGAACTAGAAGCTCGAAGCTTCAGCTTCATCTACTTAACAAGTTTTCCTAACAGCCTTGTCCGCCACTTGGAAAACATGCCTCCCAAACAGAGAAAAGATGTTAACAAAGGAAAAAACATTGCATCCAGCAGTCTTCCAGATCCAGCTGTCACGAATCAAGTAAATCGTCCTCCTCCAGCAACGGTAACAAATGAAGGACAGGCTAACCCAACCACTCCTGCCACAGAACAGCCTGCAGCAATTACTAGGGCAGATTTGGACAGAGTTGTTGTTGAAGTAACTAACCGCTTCACGTCCCAGCAGGAAGCCTTGGTGGACCATCTCATGTCACGCTTGAGGGACGCTGAAGAATCCAACCGCAACACTGAATCATGGGGCGAGTCCCAGTCTGGAGGATCTCAGAGACAGCAAAGGTCTTCCTTCTTCGAAGGAGCTAACGGCAGAAGTAGCCGTGGTAGGAGCCGAGACTGAGCACAGCCCGAAGTTAGGCCTGAGGAAACGTTTGGTACCGAACCCAACGGGGAAGGTACCGGGCGAAGGTCAACTGTAGCTGAGCCTGTCATGCTGCCTAACCACAGAAACACCAGTGAACGGGGCCGAGCTAGAGTTCAACCTGAAGTTGGACCCGAGGAAGTGCTTAGATCAGAACCCAACAGGGGAAGATCAAGGCAAGGGCCGACTGTGGCTGACCCAAGCATGCTCCCAGAAGATCAAAGGCAGCCACTGGAAAATATGAGGAATGATAGACGATACCATCCCTACAGGTCGTCTGGACGGAATCAATCCCACAGAACAGAACCAAACTCATTTCTATCTGCTCCAAGTTCTGATGAAAGGATGGCACGCTTATTCAGAGAGTGTGTCCAACGGGAGCAAAGAGATCGAGGGATAGGTGCTAGGGTAACCAGCCCTTTTGCCCGCAATATCGAAATTGCTATCACCCCCCGAGAATGGAAGATGCCAACAATGGAACCCTACAAAGGAACCTCCGATCCCGTTGTACACTTGCAGAGGTACATGCAGCATATGCTCATGAGTGGAGCAACAGAGGGAGTACTGTGCAAATGCTTTCCGCTCTTCTTAGCAGATCTTGCTACCTCCTGGTTCTGTCATCTACCCCAAGGATCCATCAGCTCATGGGAAATGTTGAAAAAAAAATTTATCAGTCAGTTCCGCATTCATGTGGAGCAACCTAAGGACGCTTATTCATTATCCAGCGTCAAACAGAAACCTGGAGAAAAGCTGCAGCAATACCTAACCAGATTCAACGCCGCAGCAGCCGCAGTTCAAGATGCCGATGAGAAGCTTATCCTAATGGCCCTCTGCAGTGGGGTGCATCCAGACACTAAATTTGCTAGAAGATTGACAAAAGAAAAACCAGCTACTTTACCCGATTTCTTCCATGAAGCCGGGAAATACATGAGGCTTGAGGATGCTGCCATTGAGGGACAGTCAGGACAGCAAAGTAAGACGACCCATGGCAACATCCCTGCTGTGGCGAGGGACGTTCGAAGAAATGATTCCAGAGACAATGCTGGGGGCAAGAAGGTAGAAAAACGCCTATATCGGCCAGGACCAAGATTCGACACTTACACCCCTTTGAACGAGACCGTCGAAAATATCTTCCTTGCCACCCAAGGCAAAGTTAGATACAAACGCCCACCATACAAGAAGGAATCAGATAACGCACAGAAGTCTGGAAAATTCTGCCGCTTCCACGAATCTCACGGACATGATACCAACGAATGCCATCATCTCCGAGATCTGATTGAGGAACACATCAGAAGGAAGAAACTGGAACGGTATGTAAAAAGTCAAGACAGGACTCCAGCCCCTGCCAATGAAAACCCAAGGCTACCCTCACCAGGGACCGACAGAGGAAACCACAACGCTAGCAGCTCTAGTCAAGAGAAGATAGTGGTCCATACCATCTCAGGAGGTCCGCACATCGCAGACAGAAGTTGGAGAGAGATGGAAAGATATGGGAAGTCGCTTAGAGACAATAAAGATTGTGTCAATACGGTTATAGAAGAGCGCCACCCAAAGCGGAAAGAAAGCGATGACATCATATTCAGTAAACGCGACCTAGAAGGAAGACAGTACCCTCACATGGATCCCATGGTTATCTCTGCCCGACTCGGTCCCGCCGAAGTTTACCGAATCCTGGTAGACACTGGAAGCTCTGTAAATATCCTTTTCAAACACGCATTCGACAAAATGAAGCTATCAATGAAGGATGTATCTCCCTGCGATAAACCACTACACGGTTTCACTAGAGATGCGAAGATGCCCCTCGGGCAGCTGGACCTCTTTGTTGAGATTGGAAGCCATCCCCGCTCCGTTGTAAGGAAACAGACGTTTGTGCTGATAGAAAACCATTCGGCCTACAACGCCTTCTTAGGAAGACCAGCCTTATCTGACTTCCAGATTGTCCTAGCCCCATGGTGCCTGAAAATGAAATTTCCAACAAACAATGGGGTAGGGGAAGTGGAAGAAGACCAGGATATTGCACGAGACTGCTATGTAACCGAACTTCGCAACAACCACAGGAAAGATAAAGGGAAAAGTGTAGAGATTGCCCTCTGCACAAAAAGCCTTGAAGCATAGCAACTAAAGAAAGCCCCTCCTCTTCGATACACCAGCGACCCTTTCAATGAATTAGACCCTAAGGACAAAGAGGAGGAGGCCACCGCCGAGCCTGCAGAAGCTATGGAGTTTATATCTGTAGACAGGCACGACTCAAGTAGGCTACTGAAAATTGGGTCCCAGCTGAAAGCTGAATTGAAGGAACAACTCATTGATTTTCTCCGCCACAACTTGGATGTGTTCGCTTGGTCACACGCTGACATGACCGGAATCTCCCCCGACATAGCATGCCACGTATTGAACATTGATCCTACCAAGGCGCCTGTAAAACAAAAAAAGAGAAGTATGGGGGCAGAGCGATCAGCAGCCCTTGATGAAGAAGTAAAGAATCTACTCGCCAATGACTTCATACGAGAAGCTGTTTACCCAGAATGGATCGCCAACCCGGTACTAGTAAAGAAGGCTAATGGGAAGTGGCGGACCTGCATTGACTTCTCCAACCTAAACGACGCCTGCCCAAAGGATTGCTTCCCGCTTCCCAGAATCGACCAACTTGTAGACAGCACAGCCGGGCACGAACTCCTATCTTTTATGGATGCATACTCAGGATATAACCAAATTCCTATGCATGCTCCCGACCAAGACCACACTAGTTTCATCACCGACCGGGGTTTATACTGCTACAAAGTGATGCCTTTCGGACTTAAAAATGCAGGAGCCACCTACCAGCGCCTCGTCAACAAGATGTTTGCAGGGCTAATAGGACAAACTATGGAAGTATATGTGGACGACATGCTGGTGAAATCATGAAAAGCCGAAGATCACGTAAGCCACCTAGGCGGAATGTTCCAGGTACTTCGACAGTATGGAATGAAGTTGAATCCACTGAAGTGCTCCTTCGGAGTGTCATCGGGAAAATTCTTAGGGTTCATCGTCCATGCCCGAGGGATTGAAGCAAACCCTGAACAAGTCCGAGCATTAAGGGACATCAAGATACCTTCCACCCGAAAGGAGATGCAAAGCCTAAATGGAAAAGTGGCCGCCCTAAGCCGATTCATCTCCAAAGCAACGGACAAGTGCGTCCCCTTTTTCGAAGCTCTAAAGAAAGATAAAGGAAAGTTCGAATGGACGGACGAATGCTTAACCGCTTTCCTTAACCTAATCGAACACCTCCAGAAACCACCGGTACTCTCGACCCCAAGCGAAGGCGAAGAATTATACCTATACCTTGCTGTGTCATCTCACGCTTTAAGCGCTGCCTTGGTAAGGGAAGACAACCGCACGCAACGACCAGTTTACTTCGTCAGTAAAAGGTTTACTGGGGCAGAAGTCAGATATCCTAAACTTGAAAAGTTAGCATACTGTTTACTAATCACTTCACGAAAACTACGTCACTACTTCCAATCCCATTCCATCAAAGTTCTCACCGATCAACCACTGAGGCAGGTACTCCATCGTCCCGACACTTCCGGGCGACTACTTAAATGGTGTATTGAGCTGAGTCAATATGATATCACCTATCACCCTCGCACCGCCATCAAGGGACAAGCCATGGCTGATTTCATTGCAGAATTCACTACCAACGAGGATAAGGAGCAACTGGAAATAACGGAAGATATCAAGTGGAATCTCTTTGTGGACGGTGCATCTAACGAACAAGGCTCGGGGGCAGGTGTGGTAATAATCACTCCCAGGGGAAATAAACAGCACTATGCTATAAGGTTGGAGTTCGCTGCCACCAACAACGATGCAGAATATGAAGCAGTGATAGCTGGACTAGAAATTGCCATAGAAATCGGAGCCAATTCTTTGTGTCTTCACAGCGATTCTCAACTTATTGTTAATCAAATACTAGGAGAATTCCAAGCTCGAGAGGAACGACTCATAGCATATCTAAAGAAGACCAAGTTGCTTCTCAGCCGATTGGATCAGTACTTAGTCAAACACATCCCTCGTGAAGAGAACCAAGAGGCCGACGAATTGGCAAAGCAAGCGAGTATGAGAGACATCGCCATCTTCGGGGCAGTAACCATCTCAAAGAAAACGGTCCCAAGTTTTGAGCAAGTGAATCTGATAGCCGCAGCCGAAGAAGCAACTTGGATGACTCCCATCCGAGACTACCTACAAAGTGGCACACTACCCAACGGGCGTAATGAAGTCAAGAAAATCTTGAGGAAAGCGTCCCGCTATACAATACAAGAAGACATCCTCTATCGGCGCGTTTTCTCTAACCCATTATTAAGGTGTGTCGCCGGAAGGGAAGCCAAGGAAATCTTATCCAACATCCATCAGGGGAGCTGTGGAGATCACACCGGGGGGCAAACATTAGCAAAAAAGATACTCCGATACAGATATTTCTGGCCCACCTTAAGCAAGGACGCCTTAGATTTCGTCAAGAAGTGTGACAGATGCCAAAAAATTTCTAAGATCCCTCGGCTACCAACAACCGAGATTACTCAGATGACCAGCCCTTGGCCCTTCGCGATATGGGGAATTGACTTAATCGGCGAGCTACCAATGGGCCGAGGCGGGGCCAAATATGCTATAGTGGCAGTTGATTATTTCACCAAATGGGTGGAAGCGGAACCTCTAAATAAAGTATCTTCAGCAAAAGTTATTAACTTCTTGATCAAAAATGTTCTATGCAGGTACGGAGTCCCACTCAAAATCATATCAGACAATGGACTTCAATTTGACAGCGAGGAATTCGCCAACTGGTGCCAAGAACACAGAATTCATAAAAGCTTCTCATCCGTAGCATATCCCCAGGCAAACGGACAAGTCGAAGCAGTCAACAAAATTCTGAAAACTCTAATCAAAAAGAAGCTCGAAAAGTCAAAGGGCGCTTGGGTGGATGAACTTCCTACGGCACTATGGGCCTATCGCACATCTTTCAGAACATCGATAGGGCACACTCCTTTCTCTTTGGCATACGGATCAGAGGCTATGCTCCTAGTTGAAACTATTGTGCCTTCCCATCGTCGGATCCACTATAACCCAGAAGAGAACGAAGAACTCCTTCACATGTCTTTGGATCTAATCGAGGAGAGAAGAAACGATGCAATCCTCAAAACAGCAGCCCACAAGCAAAAAGTGGCAGCACAATACAACTCCAAAGTCAAGCATCGTACCTTGCAGGAAGGGGATCTTGTCCTCAAGCGAATCTTCCCTCGCCCCGGAGCACTAGACCCAATCTGGGATGGACCATATGTAATTCATAAAGATCTCCACAACGGAGCCTATATTTTGTCAACAGTGGACGGAGAGGTGTTCCAGAGGGCATGGAACATCCAACACCTCCGTCGATACTTTTCTTAACTTGTATTGCCCATATGAGGTGAATTAACAAAGAGAATCAGTGGACGTAGGCATTTTCGTGCCGAACCACTTTAAAAAACCTTGTCTCTTTTTTAACTTGTTCCTTTGTATCTTGGCTGCTTGTTAACTTTATCCTTTTCTGTTGACAAAATCCTGAGTATATAGCATTTCTATTCAAAGCACTCCACAATGCAACTTCACGTGGACAAGACCCAACAGGTACTATGCGAATCTATGCCCTCGCCAATGAGACACTTTCGCTCCAGCATCCCTCTGCTGCGGGTTAACTCATTGCTCGCGACGGCCCTTAAAGCCAACTGTAATGAGCCGATTATAAGCCACCGAGAAGGCCGACTATAGCCGAGGCAGCTCATTATGGCGTTAGGCTCGCCGGCAACTGTGAACCGACTATAAGCCCCAACATAAGGTGTGGCCAGCCAGGGGCAGTTCACAGTTGACGATCGGCACCCACGCTAGCCGGCCACAGTAAATCGAATAATACCCACGATTACGGGCCATAATGGCCCGGGTAGTTACTGTGCGCGATCTCGGCTCCGATGTGTCTTAAGTGCGGCTGTGGTAAAAAAGAATTAACTCCCCGCAGAGGCGTAAGATGGGTGACGAATGTCTCCAAGACCCACGGCTAGGGAAAGTGACTACAAAACCCGTTTGCCACGAACTTAAGCACATCGAAGGCCTTCCGTGATTGGAAGTTTTACCTTTTTTACGTATTTCAATTTTACTTAAAAAGCTTTTTTCCTATCCCCTATAATAATCCCTAAAGTACATGATATAGAGTAGGAGATACTCGCCAATGGGTGTAGGGACTCACAGTGGCAGGACATTCGGCTACATTCCATGCTCGGTTCTACAAGATATTCAAGACTGCCATCTACGATTAAAACATGAAAGGAGGTATTTTCTTCTTTTATGTACAAATACATGACTATAATTTGTTCACACCACACGCTAATATTGCAAGTCATAAAATTATGGTTTAGAACCAGAGTCTAACATCAAACACAATTTAATTACAAGAATATACATAGCTAACATTTCTCATACGATATGTCGAAATAACAACAAATATTCAAGAAACGACAAAATCAGCTTAAGTTAAAAAAAAAATTAATTACACGTCAAGAATAATGTTGATTGTCACAAGTAGCAAGAATTACAACTTAGAAGTTACTCTACTGTCTTAAGACTAACATATACAACCATGCCAAGCCTACAAAAAGAATTTTCCAGGTCTAATCAGGGAGCCGGTTGCGTCGGAGTCTTGTCCTTGCTCTGTTGCCCGCCTGTTCGGTCATAAAAAGGATTCATTAGTAATAAGCAACCAAGTTAATCGGGAAGCTGAAAAGGAAAACTTACCAGCATAAGCTTACTGGCCACTCTGGTCGTCTTCATCCACTTGCACCCCTGCCTCCTCAACAGCGAGCAACCACATACCCTCCTTCACTGCCGCCTTCTCCCCCTTGGCAAACTGGGCAGTGACCGCATCCATGCTGAAGGCCACGCCACCATCTTTATCCGCGTCGGCCTTGGCCTCTTCCAAAGCCCGAAGATAGATCTTAGCCATGACCCTGGGATAATCATCCATCCAAGAGAGATTGCCCTGCTTCCAAGTTCGGAAATACATGTCCTGGAGCATGTCATCCATCATTCCCTCATTCTCCTCAAACTCCCTCATCCGGGCCTCGGAAGCCGACAACCTTTCGACGGCAGCATCTCTCTCCAATCTGTATCTCAAGCAATCAGCCTGAAGGGACCTCCGCATCACCTCCATCTCTTCCCTCAACTTAGCTTGAGCAAGCTCTGCAGCCTCAAGTTTCTCTGACAATTCCTCCACCTGCTCGAGATCCGCTTTCCGAACCTCATCCACCGTGGAAATAGCCATGTCAATCCGCTCTTTGCAAGTAGCTTCCATTTTCCGCAATTCGGCCCGACTGGCCTCTTCCATGGTTTTCCTTAGTCGCCCAGTAGCAGCCTCATGCTGAGAAATCTGAATAGCCTGATCCGCAAGCTGTTTGGCCTGATCTGAAACCACCAATCGAAGTCGGATATTGGCGCTCCCAATCTCCTCTCCGGCCTTAACCAGCTGAGCATGATGCCCCATCAGCCTCTTGGTCTCCTCTGCCACCCGATCAATATTAGCCTTGGCCTCATCTCCCATAGTGACTATACGAGTAGTGAGTAAATCGAGATCTAAGGACTTGGCTTCATCAAGTACTCGTACCATGGGGTTACGGGGGAGAAGGTGTTCACCAGTGACTTCGTCAAAAGTAATATCATGAGAGCTTGGATCCAGATCAGGATGACCCGCAAATGGATTACGAGCCAAGTCGGGACGGTCGATATGAATAACAGAAGGGTTTCCGGACGGGTGCGGAGAAGGTGCAAACTCGCTACCCTCCTCAGTAATATCATGAAGAGGCTGAGCCGGAGGCTGAGGACCGGGCGAAGTTTCGGATAAAGGATGACTCCTCTTCCTCTGCTGAATATCCTCTTCGATGACCCTAAGAAGAGGACGGTAGCCGACTACATCCCCGGAGCGTTGGGTTGAGGGCTTCGGCTTAGCAGAAGTTTTGGAAAGTTTATATTGCTCAAGCCTATGTCGAAGGTCTGAAGCTTTGGACGTCTTGCCTGCTCCTGATATAAAGAACAAGTGTCACAAACTTACATTACTATACGATTCGAGAAACGCGGTAAATTACAAGTTAAAAAAAGGAAAAGAAACACAGCTGTGGTTGTACAAACCCTGGGGAGGAGTGGGATACTGCAATAAGTCCTGGATTTCATTCCAGGATGGGAGCGGGTCATAAAATATTCCTAAGTCCCTATCATTAATGAAGCATGCAGGAGTCAAGAGTTCACCTTGAGTCGTCGGAGCCACCTTGGCTGGAATGGTCGGAGAAGACTCACTTGCACCAGTCCCGGCTTTGTCCGCCTTCCCGGTCTTCTCTGCCAAAGCCGGATCCTCATCCAACCCCTCAAAAGCCTGGTGGAACGCATCATCCGTCCACTCCTGAATCTCGCCCGCTTGCCCAGGAAGTAGGGCCCCGATGCCATCGCCACCTTTGTCACCATCCCGACCATCTCCACCCTCGCCTCTTTCCTCCTCTATGTCTTCCTCCTCCCGGGTAAGTGGACAATTGCTGGGGGAGGGACCGTCCGATTTCTTGAGTTTCTTACCTCCGACAGCTGGAGGTTTTGTGAAAGGTTTCCTCTTGCTACTCTCTGCCGTAACACCTTCCTTGGTCTGAGCAGCCGCCCTCTCCTCCGCTGTTTCCCTCAGCTTAACTACAGACTGCTGTGGAAGGATTAAGTTATATTCCAGAAGAATCGCATTTCTAATCAAGAAGGCAGATGATCTATATTTCCCAAGAATGGCTTCTATCTCAGCCGCCGTCTGAACCAGGCGGTCAGTCTCCACAACCGGAAAGCCACCTGTCGCTAGCAAAAATGAGAAAGTATGAGAAGAAGCATCGCAATCGGAATAGAAATTATAAGTAAAAGCATCAACTTACATCCAGAGGTAAAGCGCCGGATTGAAACGGAGTCGTCCCTAACAAAGAACCACTCTTTCTTGAACATGCTGAATTTAGAGTACAGGTCCAAGACCGGCTTGAAGGTCACAGCTGACTCCAAGCTAATGTATGGGGACCCCTTCTTATAGCCCCTTAAATTATACAAGTACCGGATCTCCCGGTTGGAAGGAGCACGACCATACTTCCTCTGGAAAATAACGAAGAGGCTCACTAGTATAGCATAGGAGTTGGGTTGAAGCTGGAATGGGGCCACCTTGAGATATGTGAGGAAGCTGGCTACCCAAGCATTAAGAGGCGGAATGGCACCACACATGCAGTGGTACCTACTATAAGCAAAGTACCCTTCGGGAGGATTGTATGGCATGACTCCTGGGCCCGGCAACAGCATGAGGGCTCTATCGATCCCAAAGGAACGAGAGATAACTTCGAGCTGCTCCTCTTTGAGAGAGCTGGGATAACAGTCCGGGGGAGAAATCAGAAGCTCCTGCGGACCATATCCGTCCACTAATGACCGTGGGGTGGGCCCATGGTGATCCGGTCCTGGCTGAGCTGGGGGCACGGCAGAAGAACCTCCTTCGCCCCCAGACTTCTTCTTATCTGACCTGGTTTCGACTCTTCGAGACATTTATCTGCGGCACAAGAAAAGCACACTGTTAGAACGAGAGGTACAGAAATATAAGCAAGCAAGTGTGTAAAGCGATCAAGCATGTACAAGCCAGAAATTTCTCTCATGATTCAAAAATAAATGCCCATTCGGTATTAAAGGTGCAAAGCTCCATTTGGCATTCAGGTTCATTCGGTATTCGAACCCTCTATTTCATTCGGTAGCCCAACATAGAGTCGTTCGGCATGCCGAATATGAGGAAACATTCGGCATTAAAAACCTTTCGGGTTCATTCGGAAAGAGTAGACATACCTGATTCGGTACAAGATTGATTCGGAAAGGGGTTGATTCGGTACAAGGTTGATTCGGCACTCAAACTGATTCGGCTCTCTCTGATTCAGTAAGGGATAACGAAGGGAGTATAGCCCCTATTTATAGACGTGCACAAGATAGCCGGACCAATCGGTTCAGCACCCGAAACCGAATGAAGCTATACCCAATCAAAGAAAAAACAAAGCGCGACATACGCCGGCATATGCCCCACTTTGGGGGGCAAATGTTGGGTGTGTTTCCAACCCCATCGAACCAAAAGAAAAGAGGGAGCCAAGCCTCTCCTCCTCGATGCCGAACCAAGGGCAAAGCCATTGCTACCGATCCAGAACACCACCATTCAAGCACCGGTTCGGCCTCACTACCGGTCCAATCACCACGTCTCCATACCGAACCAACTTACTCCCGGACCGAACCATGCCGAACCACGACTCCAACAACCCACTGCCGAACCAACTATCCCCCCTCATCACCATTCCACCATGACCGGATCAACAACACCACACCACAAGCTACCGAGCCAAATGCCCACTCGCTGCCGAACCATCCATCACCGGACCAAACTCCGCTTAGCAACCACCGATCCAACCTCTACCGAACCAACCACTCCAAGCACGGCCGAACCAAGCTCCGCCGAACCAGATGTGCCAGGCCAGATTGCTTCAGCCCAGGCCCACCAGCAGCTATATACATCCAAGACCCCTGCCCCCAACCTCACTCTATAAATAGAGGGGCAGGGGTACAACAATGGGGGACAGGTTTGAGAGCTCAAGCACGGAAGGAACTCTTTAAACAACTTTCTTTTACTTGTATCAAAGCTTTGTACTTGTAATCATAAAAAAAAGAAGAGAAATAACATATAAAGTGGATGTAGGCACATTCTGGCTGAACCACTATAAATCTGCGTGTCTTTTTACAGTTTAGCCCCTGTTTTTTACGTATTTGCATAAATCGCTCAAATTACTAAGAATAACATACGATCTACTAAATCATACAACTTTGAGGTGTTTGTCCATTTTTTGTGCAAACAGAGCGTCTCTAAATGCCGAGCGCTCCTGGATGCCGAGCGCTACTGAATGTCGAGTGCTCCTGGAATGCCGAACGATCCCTCTATGTTGAACAACGATCTCTCTATGCCGAACAGCCTCCAATGCCGAACCATCCCAATGCCGAGCGACATCTGCCAAACTGCTTAGGCCGAGCCATGTAATTTCTCCACTCCTTTTCCCAACGACATATTCAAGTGAACTTCATCATTTTAAACCGAACCCATCATACTTTAGTCTCGATAGTTGTGAAGTTGTTTAAGTTAAATCCGTCTGTCCGCGGCCTTGCCAAAAGGCGGGTTAACACTTGCCCCCCAAAACATGCCTTGCTGTGAAAGGTGTGTTTTGAATAGCCTCAAGTCCAATATCCCAAGTATGTATGTTATCCACATCCATACTTTCCGATTCATAATCCAATCCATTACCAAGCCATCTTATCCGAGTGCCACGGCCATATCCTGATCCATTCCCGCGACCATTCCGAGTCGATGTCTGATTCCTATCCAGTAACCAAGTCCTTATCCAATTCCACATCCATCTGAACCCGACTACCGAGTTCCAATCCATTCATATCCAATAACCTATAACCATATCCGTGACCTCTCCGGGTCGATATCCAAATCTGGGACCGCTCCGGGTCCTTGTCCGATTCCTTAGCTATTCATAGCTAACATCCAAATCCGTAACCTCTCCGGGTTCTTGCCAAGCGCAATCCACACTTGACGATCTATGTTAAGTAATTCCATGGTGTTCATGGTTCAGTGCCCTGAACGTCGAATAATGCCGTGGCATAAGTCCTAAGCCGAATCCCAATCACTCCGGACCCTTGCCGAGCATAGTCCATACTCGACGACCTATAATAGTAACCGATAATATGGGGCCTAAGTCCTAGGCTTAATCCTGGTCTCTGACCCTTGCCGAGCATAGTCCATACTCGACGACCTAAAATAGTAACCGATGTATATGGCCTAAGTCCTAGGCCGAATCCTGGTCTCTCCGGACCCTTGCCAAGTATAGTCCATACTCGACGACCTTTTAGCCAAAAATCTAGAGAAAATCCAATCAAAATCCAATCCAAAATCCAAATCCAAATAGAAAACCAGAAACCCATATCAAAAATCCATACCAAAAAACAAACATCCAAACCAGAAAATGAGCAAAACAGGGAGTTCAAACCAAACTCCAAAACCAAACCAGAAAAAGCAAATGTCCAAGTCAAAGGAAAAAACAGATTTCGCAAACTCGAGCGTCTCGGTAAGCCATCATCTCAGAGCATGCCTGAGGGTTATCTCCGACCCCGTACATGAGTAAGTGATTTAACCGTTTGCCCGGAGTTTGTTACTTATTCCAAACAATTAAAATTAGTTGATGACCAATCGGCCACCATTCCTGGGCCTCATGCCCACGTCGTTCTAGGTAGGCGGTGGCTGCTCCTGTTCCACCGCCGCATTCCGAGTTTCGACATACTGTCGCAACTGACCATTCCTTATATGCTCCTCGATTATATCCTTTAGATGTCGGCAGTTGTTAGTGTCATGCCCGTCTAGGTCATGAAAGAGACAGTGCCTTCCTGATGCCCTTTCACGTTCTGTGGGTTCCCTCCTCGATGGCCTTCGATAGGGAAGGCGATCTCGAGTATCTAAGAAAATCCGCTCCAACGTTGCGTTCAATCCTGTGTAAGTGGAGAACTTTGGTTCTCCCCAGTGCTTCCTTTTCCCTTTATCCTTGCCCCCACCTGAGCTTTCGCCGAGTAGTCCTCCATCCTTAGTCATGTTTACTTCCTTTGACCTCACATCCAAACATGCATCCTCTTGTCGAAGAAATCTTTCAGCTTCATGAAAGAATTCCCCAAGATCCAACGGTGGGTCCCGTACCAGTGATACTTTGAAATCCGAGTTATCTCTGACTCCTGATACCGCAGCCATCAGAACCATTGATGGATCTGGCCGATCCACCGAAGCGACTGCTGCATTAAATCGAGTTAAGAATGTCCTGAGCGATTCATCTGCCCCCTGTTTGACTGACGTTAGCGTCATCACGTTCTTTGGCCTTTTTATGTGAACTCAAAACTGACTTAAGAACTTGTCCACCAGTTCTGTCCATGTTCCAATGGATCCATCCTCCAGCTGTCTAAACCACATAGCAGCAATTTCAGTCAAGTACAGGGGGAAACATCGGGCCATAACCTCCTCCGTTGCCCCCAGCACTTCCATATGCCTAGTGTATCTCATCAAGTGGTCGGTGGGATCCATCTTCCCGTTGTATACTTCTAGAGTGGGTAGTTTGAAATCGGACGGATTCCTAGCTGTCCTGATGTTCCGGGTAAATGGACTTTTGTTAACTCCCTCTGAATCCCTGTTTGTCAGACCTCCGCGAATAGTCCGCCTGATAATGTCAGCCAATCCAGTGTTTCCAACTAATCCAAACTGCCCCCCAAGTCCCCGAGGAAATTCTGGCACATATTCTTCATCACGTACTCTTGTGGCGTGCCCCCGAGTCTAGGTCCATCTAGATTGTTAACTGTTTGTTGATTGGGAGCTGCCCCCTGCTGATTCACTCCATTTGTCCGTTGGTTGAGTTCCTCTGGTCCAGCTCCATGATCTTGAGCACCCGCAGTTCCTGGTTGTCCAAATTGCCTAAGAAGAGCCTGCATCATCTTCTCTTGCCGTTTCATCATCTGCTCTTGCATAGAATTCATCATCACTTGCATCTCATCCCGAATTATGTAGATGGATGCATGACCCTCTCCAGCTCTAGAAGATGCCGCTTGACTTCCTTCCTGATTGCTCCTTTCCACTGCTTGCCTCTTCGTTGGTGGTCTTGCCATTGCTTTCTAAGATCCAAGTTCCTAACTCCAAAATTCCTGAGTTCAACTCTCAATGAAAGCACCAAAGTGTTAGCGCCAAAATTGGTCACTACACCCAAATCCAGATGAAAGCACCAAATACTAGTCACAACTCAGAGATAGAATATATGTAGAGAGTAATAATGTGAAGAACAGTTAAAACTAAAATGAAAGCAGTAAAGAACAACAGATTTTATAGTAGTTCGGCTAACTCCGGCCTACATCCACTTAGAAGTTTTCTTTTTATTGCTGTAATAATCGATTACAGTTGCTAAATGGCAGAGTTGCCTTAGCCTTAGAAAAGAGAAAGTAAGAGAGCAGAAAGGAGATCCCCTTTTACTGTGCCCCTGCCTCTCTATTTATAGACAAAGATGGGTTGGACTTCCCTGGTGGGCCTGGCAGCCGAGTACCTCAGCCCAAATGGAGTGGTCTCCATATGCCGAACCATAGATGTCGAACGCTGAATGCCGAACAAGGTGTGAATGCCGAACGATCTCCTCACGCCGAACGTTGGGAGGTGCGAGGTACCGAGGTATCAAGGTACGGAGGTGAGAGGTACTGAGTTATGGAGGTGCGAGGTACTGAGGTATGGAGGTGCGAGGTACCGAGGTATCGAGGTGCGAGGTACCGAGACATGGAGGTGCGAGGTATGGAGGTGCGAGGTGCAGAGGTATCGAGACATGGAGGTGCGAGGTATGGAGGTGCGAGGTGCAGAGGTATCGAGACATAGAGGTGCGAGGTATGGAGGTGCAATGCCGAACGAGGTGAGGTATGCCGAACGACCCATCCAATGTCGAAAGCTCCTTAATACCGAACGATCCATCCAATGCCGAATGAGATTTATGCCGAGTGCTCCATCCAATGCCGAACGATACTTAATGCTGAACCTCCGTCATGCCGAACCATGTCTGATGCCGAACAGTTTCTAATGCCGAGCGCCCATCATGCCGAACGATCTCTAATGCCGAGCGTCTCTAAATGCCGAGCGCTCCTGGATGCCGAGCGCTACTGAATGCCGAGTGCTCCTGGAATGCCGAACGATCCCTCTATGTCGAACAACGATCTCTCTATGCCGAACAGCCTCCAACGCCGAACCATCCCAATGCCGAGCGACATCTGCCAAACTGCCTAGGCCGAGCCATGTAATTTCTCCACTCCTTTTCCCAACGACATATTCAAGTGAACTTCATCATTTTAAACCGAACCCATCATACTTTAGTCTCGATAGTTGTGAAGTTGTTTAAGTTAAATCCGTCTGTCCGCGGCCTTGCCAAAAGGCGGGTTAACATATACTTTGTTTTAAAATTAAAGAATAAGAAAACGAGAAGATAGAGATCAAAGATTGCTACCAGGGATTTTAACAATATTCTATGACTCTATACATGTTTGCACAAAAAATGGACAAACACCTCAAAGTTGTATGATTTAGTAGATCTTATGTTGTTCTTAGTGATTTGGGTGATTTATGCAAATATATGAAAAGCAGGGGCTAAACTGTAAAAAGACACGCAGATATATAGTGGTTCAGCCAGAATGTGCCTACGTCCACTTTATATGTTATTTCTCTTCTCTTGTTTAGATTACAAGTACAAAGCTTTGATACAGGTAAAAGAAAGTTGTTTGAAAGTTCTCTCCGTGCTTGAGCTCTCAAACTTGTCCCCATTGTTGTACCCCTGCCCCTCTATTTATAGAGTCAGGCTGGGGGTAGGGGTCTAGGATGTGTATAGTTGCTGATGGGCCTGGGCTGACATGATCTGGCCTGGTACGTCTTGGTTCGGCATCGCCTGGTTCGGAGATGGTTGGAGTGTAGAGTGGACCAGTAGTTGCTTGGTCCGGTGGTTAGAGGGGAAGGAAGGTTCATTCGGTAGAGGGTGGACCGGTGGTTGGTCCGGTAGTTAGAGGGGAGGGAAGGTTCATTCGGTAGTGGGTGGACCGGTGGTTGGTCCGGTGGGATTTCGCCCAACATCTGCCCCCCAAAGTGGGGCATATGCCAGCATGTGCCTCGCTTTGTTTTGGGTTATCTGACTTGGTCATTCTCATCCGGCTCCTAGCGCCGAATCAGTTGTTCGGTGGCTCACCCTCGCCTATAAGTAAGGGCCTAGGGCTTCCTTCGTCTACTACCGAACGAGACAGCTTCAAATAACCGAATCAGTTTTTATCCTATTGCCGAATTGCTTTAA
Organism: Allium fistulosum; assembly: GCA_030737815.1. NCBI lineage: Eukaryota > Viridiplantae > Streptophyta > Magnoliopsida > Asparagales > Amaryllidaceae > Allium > Allium fistulosum. The sequence continues at coordinate 532,166,575 of CM060901.1, read as the reverse complement.
TCTGCCGAATCAGGTACTTGACTTCCCTTCGCCGAATGAAACTCGTATGTTGCACCGAATTAACTTTAGTTGTGAATGCCGAACGAGCCTTTTACTGAGGAACGCCCGATGAGTTTTTCGAGATGAGAATGCCGATTGGACCCTCGAGAGAGAGAATGTCGAATGGACCTTTGAGATGTCGAATGTACCTTTGTGAATGAGAATGCCGAACGGACTTGATACACTCGATTTTTTCACTTTTTATATCACGAGCGAAATTTCAGACTGCACACACTTGCTCCTTTACTTCCTCTATTCTAACGACGTTCTTCTTTGTGTTTGTAGATAAATGTCTCGAAAAGCAGAAACTCGATCAGATAAAAAGAGGTCTCAGGGAGAAGGAGAATCTTCCGCAGTGCCCCCTGCTCAGCCAGGACCGGAACGCCACGGGTCTACCCCGAGATCACTAGTGGACGGGTACGGCCCTCAGGAGCTCCTGAACTCCCCGCCTGATTGCTTTCCCAGCTCCTTTAAGGAAGAGCAGCTTGATGTCATCTCCCGTTCTTTTGGAATCGATAGAGCGCGCATGTTGTTGCCAGGGAGAGAAGTTATGCCATACGACCCTCCCGAAGGGTACTTTTCCTACAGCAGATACCACTGTATGTGTGGTGCCATCCCGCCTCTTAATGCTTGGGTAACCAGCTTCCTTACATATCTAAAGGTGGCCCCTTTCCAGCTTCAACCCAACTCCTATGCTATACTGGTGTGCCTCTTTATCATCTTCCAGAGGAAGTATGGGCGTGCTCCTTCCAACCGGGAGATCCGGTACTTATATAATCTGAGGGGCTATAAGAAGGGGTCCCCATACATCAGTCTGGAGTCAGCGGTAACCTTCAAGCCGGTCTTGGATCTGTATTCTAAATACAGCATGTTCAAGAAGGAGTGGTTCTTCGTCAGGGACGACTCTGTTTCGATTCGGCGTTTCACCTCTGGATGTAAGTTGATGCTTTATTTATAACTTTCACTCTGACTGTGGTGCTTCTTCTCATATGTTTTCATTATTGCTAGCGACAGGTGGCTTTGCGGTTGTAGAGACCGATCGCCTGGTTCAGACGGCGGCTGAGATAGAAGCTATCCCCGGGAGAGAAAGATCAGCTGCCTACCTGATCAGAAACGCGACCCTTCTGGAGTGTAACTTGATCCTTCCACAGCAGTCAGTAGTCAAGATGAGGGAAACGGCGGAGGAGAGGGTGGCTGCTCAGGCTAAGGGAGGTGTCACGATAGAGAGTGGTAAGAGAAAACCTTTCACAAAACCTCCAGCCGTCGGAGGTAAGAAACTTAAGAAGTCGGACGGTCCTTCCCCCAGCAATTGTCCACTTACCCAGGGGGAGGAAGACGTAGAGGAGGAGAGAGGTGAGGGTGGAGATGACCGGGAAGGTGGTGATGGTATCGGGGCCTTGCTTCCTGGGCAAGCGGGCGAGATTCAGGAGTGGACGGATAATGCATTCCACCAAGCTTTCGAAGGGCTGGGCGAAGAAACGGCTTTGATAGAGAAATCTGGGAAAGCTGACAAGGCTGGGACTGGTGCGAGTGAGCCTCCTCAGATTATTCCAGCCAAGGTGGCTCCGACGACTCAAGGTGAACTTTTGACTCCTATGGGCTCCATTTATGATAGGGACTTAGGAATATTTTATGATCCGCTCCCGTCCTGGAATGAAATCCAGGACTCATTGCAGTATCTTACTCCTCCCCAGGGTTTGTACAACCACAGATGTGTTTTCTTTCTTCTTTTAACTTTTAATTTACCGTGTTTTCTCGAATTATGGATCAATGTAAGCTTGTGACACTTGTTGTTCATATCAGGAGCAGGTAAAACGGCCAAGGCCTCAGATCTTCGGCACAGGCTTGAACAGTACAAGCTCTCCAAAGCTTCCGCCAAGCCGAAGCCTTCAACCCACCGTCCCAGGGATGTAGTCGGCTACCGTCCTCTTCTTGGGGTTATTGAAGAGGGCATTCAAAAGAGAAAGAGAAGCCATCCCTTAAGCGAATCTTCACTTGGTCCTCAGCCCCCGGTTCAGCCTCTTCATGATATCACGGAGGAGGATACTGAATTCGTACTCTCTCCGCACCCGTCTGAAAATCTTACCGTCACTCAGATTGATCGTCCTAACTTGGCTCGGAATCCATTTGCGGGTCATCCTGACCTGGATCCAAGTTCCCATGATATTACCTTTGACGAGGTCACCGGTGAGCACCTTCTTCCCCGCAATCCCATGGTACGGGTGCTCGATGAGGCTAAGTCCTTAGATCTCGACTTACTCACTACTCGGATAATTACTATGGGAGACGAGGCCAAGGCTAATATTGATCGGGTGGCAGAGGAGACTAAGAAGCTGATGGGGCATCATGCCCGGCTGGTTAAGGCCGGAGAGGAGATTGGGAGTGCCAACATCCGACTACGATTGGTGGTTTCGGTTCAGGCCAAACAGCTTGCGGATCAGGCCATTCAGATTTCTCAGCATGAGGCTGCTTCTGGACGACTAAAGAAAACCATGGAGGAGGCCAGCCGGGCCGAACTACGAAAAATGGAAGCTACTTGCAGGGAACGGATTGACATGGCCATTGCCACGGTGGACGAGGTTCGGAAAGCGGATCTTGAGCAGGTGGAGGAGTTATCCGGGAAACTTGAGGCTGCAGAGCTCGCTTAAGCCAAGTTGAGGGAGGAGATGGAGGCGATGCGGAAATCCCTTCTGGCTGATTGCTTGAGATACCGATCGGAGAGAGATGCCGCCATTGAAAGGTTGTCGGCTTCCGAGGCCCGGATGAGGGAGTTTGAGGAGAATGAGGGGATGATGGACGACATGCTGCAGGATATGTACTTTCGCACTTGGAAGCAGGGCAGCTTATCTTGGATGGATGAATACCCCCGGGTTATGGCTAGGATTTACCTCAGGGCTCTAGAGGAGGCCAAGGCTGAGGCGGATAAAGAGGGTGGAGCGGCTTTTAGGATGGAGGTGGTCACCGCTCAGTTTACCAAGGAAGAGAAGATAGCGGTGAAAGAGGGGATGCGGCTGTTCGCGGTTGAAGAGGCAGGTGTGGAAGTAGGGGATGACGACCAAGACAATCAAGGGGAAGTTGCTGGTAATCTCTACTCCACTAGATTCCTCTTTTGTTAACTCTGCTGCCCATCACTAATGATTTCTTTTTATGACCGGATAGGTGGGCAACTGGTCAAGGACAAGACTCCAACGCAGCCGGCTCCCTGATTAGACCTGGAAAATTCTTTTTGTAGACTTGACATGGCTGTATATGTTAGTCTTAAAACAGTAGAGTAGCTTTGAGGTTGTAATATTTTGCTACTTGTAATAAATAGCTCTATTCTTGACGTGTAATTCTTTAACTTAAGCTGATTTTGCCGTCTTCTGAATGTTTGTTGCTATTTTGACATGTCGTGTGAGAAATATAGCTATGTATATTCTTGTAATTAAATTGTGTTTGATGTCAGGTTTTGGTTTAAAACGTAATTTCATGACTTGCAATGTTAGCGTGTGGTGTGAACAAATTATAATTATGTATTTGTACACAAAAGAGGAAAATACAGCCTTTCGCGTTCTAATTGTAGATGGCAGCTTTGAATACCTTGTATGACCGAGCATGGAACGCAGTTGAACGCCCTGCCATCCAATTGTGAGTCCCTACACCCATTGGCGAGTATCTCCTACTCTGTATCCTATACTTGGGGGATTGTTATAGTGGATAGGAGGAATGCTTTTTAAGTAAAATTGAAATATGTGAAAAAGTAAAACTTCCAATCACGGAAGGCCTTCGATGTGCTTAAGTTCGTGGCAAACGGGTTTTGTAGTCACTTTCCCTAGCTGTGGGTCTTGGAGACATTTGTCACCCATCTTACGCCTCCGCGGGGAGTTAATCCTTTTTTACCACAGCCGCACTTAAGACACATCGGAGCCGAGATCGCGCACAGTAACTACCCAGGCCATTATGGCCCGTAATCGTGGGTATTATTCGATTTACTGTGGCCGACTAGCGTGGGTGCCGATCGTCAACTGTGAACTGCCCCTGGCTGGCCACACCTTATATTGGGGCTTATAGTCGGTTCACAGTTGCCGGCGAGCCGAACGCCGTAATGAGCTGCATCGGCTATAGTCGGCCTTCTCGGTGGCTTATAATCGGCTCATTACAGTTGGCTTTAAGGGCCGTCGCGAGCAATGAGTTAACCCGCAACAGAGGGATGCCGGAGCAAAAGTGTCTCATTGGCGAGGGCATAGATTCGTGTAGTACCTGTTAGGTCTTGCCAGGTGAAGTTGCGCTGTGGAGTGCATCGAGTGAAAATGTTACATGCATAGGATTTTGTTCAACAAAAAAGGATAAGGTTAACAAGCAGCCAAGATATAAAGGAAATATTTAAAAAAGAGACAAGGTTTTTTAAAGTGGTTCGGCATGAAAAGGCCTACGTCCACTGATTCTCTTTGTTAATTCACTTCATATGGGCAGTACAAGTTAAGAAAAGTATCGACGGAGGTGTTGGATGTTCCATGCCCTCTGGAACACCTCTCCGTCCACTGTTGACAAAATATAAGCTCCATTGTGGAGATCTTTATGAATTACATATGGCCCATCCCAGATTGGGTCTAGTGCTCCGGGGCGAGGGAAGATTCGCTTGAGGACAAGATCCCCTTCTTGTAAGGTACGATGCTTGACCTTGGAGTTGTATTGTGCCGCCACCTTTTGCTTGTGGGCAGCTGCTTTAAGGATTGCATCATTTCTTCTCTCTTCAACTAGATCCAAAGACATGTGAAGGAGTTCTTCGTTCTCTTCTGGGTTATAGTGGATCCTACGGTGGGAAGGCACAATGGTTTCAACTGGGAGCATAGCCTCCGATCCGTATGCCAAAGAGAAAGGAGTGTGCCCGGTCGATGTTCTGAAAGATGTGCGATAGGCCCATAGTGCCGTAGGAAGCTCATCCACCCAAGCGCCCTTTGACTTTTCGAGCTTCTTTTTATTAGAGTTTTCAGAATTTTGTTGACGGCTTCGACTTGTCCGTTTGCCTGGGGATACGCTACGGATGATAAGCTTTTGTGAATTCCGTGCTCTTGGCACCAGTTGGCGAATTCCTCGCTATCAAACTGAAGCCCATTGTCTGATATGATTTTGAGTGGGACTCCGTACCTGGACATTTTTGATCAAGAAGTTAATAACTTTTGCTGAAGATACTTTATTCAGGGGTTCCGCTTCCACCCATTTGGTGAAATAGTCGACTGCCACTATAGCATATTTGGCCCCGCCTCGGCCCATTGGTAGCTCGCCGATTAAGTCAATTCCCCATATTGCGAAGGGCCAAGGGCTGGTCATTTGAGTAATCTCGGTTGTTGGTAGCCGCAGAATCTTAGCAAACTTCTGGCATCTGTCATATTTTTTGACGAAATCTAGGGCGTCCTTGCTTAAGGTGGGCCAGAAATATCCATATCGGAGTATCTTCTTTGCTAATGTTTGCCCTCCGGTGTGATCTCCGCAGCTTCCCTGATGGATGTTGGATAAGATTTCCTTGGCTTCCCTCCCAGCGACACACCTTAATAACGGGTTAGAGAATCCGCATCGATAGAGGATGTCTTCTTGTATTGTGTAGCGGGATGCTTTCCTCAAGATTTTCTTGACTTCGTTACGCCCGTTGGGTAGCGTGCCGCTTTGTAGGTAGTCTTGGATGGGAGTCATCCAAGTTACTTCCACAGTTGCAGCTATCAGATTCACTTGCTCAAAACTCGGGGTCAGTTGCTTTGAGATGGTTACTGCCCCGAAGATGGCGACGTCTCTTACACTTGCTTGCTTTGCCAATTCGTCGGCATCTTGGTTCTCTTCCCGAGGGATGTGTTTGACTAAGTAGTGGTCCAATCGGCTGAGAAGTAACTTGGTCTTCTTTAAATATGCTATGAGTCATTCTTCTCGAGCTTGGAATTCTCCTAGTATTTGATTAACAATAAGTTGAGAATCGCTGTGAAGACACAAAGAAGTGGCTCCGATTTCTATGGCAAGTTCTAGTCCGGCTATTACTGCTTCATATTCTGCATCGTTGTTGGTGGCAGCGAACTCCAACCTTATAGCATAGTGCAGTTTGTTTCCCCTGGGAGTGATTATTACCACACCTGCCCCCGAGCCTTGTTCGTTCGATGCACCATCCACAAAGATATTCCACTTGATATCTTCTGATATTTCCAATTGCTCCTTATCTTCATTGGTAGTGAATTCTACAATGAAGTCGGCCATAGCTTGTCCCTTGATGGCGGTGCGAGGGTGATAGGTGATATCATACTGACTTAGTTCAATGCACCATTTAAGTAGTCGCCCAGAAGTGTCGGGACGATGGAGCACCTGTCTTAGTGGTTGATCGGTCAGAACTTTGATGGAATGGGACTGGAAGTAGTGACGCAGTTTCCGTGACGTGATTAGTAAATAGTATGCTAGCTTCTCAAGTTTAGGATATCTGACTTCTGCCCCCGTAAACCTTTTGCTGACGAAGTAAACTGGCCGCTGCGTGCGTTTGTCTTCCCTTACCAAGGCAGCGCTTAGGGCGTGAGATGACACAGCAAAGTATAAGTATAATTCTTCGCCTTCGCTTGGAGTCGAGAGTACCGGTGGTTTCTGGAGGTGTTCGATTAAGTTAAGGAAAGCGGTTAAGCATTCGTCAGTCCATTCGAACTTTCCTTTGTCTTTCTTTAGAGCTTCGAAAAAGGGGACGCACTTGTCCGTTGCCTTGGAGATGAATCGGCTTAGGGCGGCCACTTTTCCATTTAGGCTTTGCATTTCCTTTCGAGTGGAAGGTATCTTGATATCCCTTAGCGCTCGGACTTGTTCAGGGTTTGCTTCAATCCCCCGGCATGAACGATGAATCCTAAGAACTTTCCTGATGACACTCCGAAGGAGCATTTTAGAGGATTCAACTTCATCCCATACTGGCGGAGTACTTGAAACATCTTGCCTAGGTGGCTCACGTGATCTTTGGCTTTCCTTGACTTTACCAGCATGTCATCCACATATACTTCCATAGTTTGTCCTATTAGTCCTGCAAACATCTTATTGACGAGGCGCTGGTAGGTGGCCCATGCATTTTTAAGTCCGAAAGGCATTATCTTATAGCAGTATAAACCCCGGTCGGTGATGAAACTAGTGTGGTCTTGGTCGGGAGCATGCATAGGAATTTGATTATATCCTGAGTATGCGTCCATAAAAGATAGGAGCTCGTGCCCGACTGTGCTGTCTACAAGTTGGTCGATTCGGGGAAGTGGGAAGCAATCCTTTGGGCAGGCGTCGTTTAGGTTGGAAAAGTCAATGCAGGTTCGCCACTTCCCATTAGTCTTCTTTACCAGCACCGGGTTGGCGATCCATTCCGGGTAGATAGCTTCTCGTATGAAGTCATTGGCGAGTAGATTCTTTACTTCTTCAACGAGGGCTGCTGATCGTTCTGCCCCCATACTCCTCTTTCTTTGTTTTACAGGCGCCTTGGTAGGATCAATGTTTAATACGTGGCAGGCTATGTCGGGGAAGATTCCGGTCATGTCAGCGTGTGACCATGCGAATACATCCAAGTTGTGGCGGAGAAAGTCGATGAGTTGTTCCTTCAATTCGGCTTTTAGTTGGGACCCAATTTTCAATAGTCTACTTGAGTCGTGCTTGTCTACAGATATAAACTCCATAGCCTCTGCAGGCTCGGCGGTGGCCTCCTCCTCTTTGTCCCTAGGGTCTAATTCATTGAAAGGGTCGCTGGTATATCGAAGTGGAGGGGCTTTCTTTAGTTCCTATGCTTCTAGACTTTTTGTGCAGAGGGCAATCTCTACACTCTTCCCTTTATCCTTCCCGTGGTTGTTGCGAAGTTCAGTCACATAGCAGTCTCGAGCAACGTCCTGGTCTCCTTCCACTTCCCCTACTCCATTGTCTGTTGGAAATTTCATCTTCAGGCACCATGGGGCTAGGACAATTTGGAAGTCAGACAAGGCTGGCCTTCCTAAGAAGGCGTAGTAGGCCGAATGGTTTTCTATTAGCACAAACGTCTGTTTCCGCACAACGGAGCGGGGATGGCTTCCAATCTCAACGAAAAGGTCTAGTTGCCCGAGGGGCATCTTCGCATCTCCAGTGAAACCGTGTAGTGGTTTACCGCAGGGAGATACATCCTTCATTGATAGCTTCATTTTGTCGAATGCGTGTTTGAACAGGATGTTTACTGAGCTTCCAGTGTCTACCCGGATTCGGTAAACTTTGGCAGGACCGAGTCGGGCAGAGATAACCATGGGATCCATGTGAGGGTACTGCCTTCCTTCTAGGTCACGCTTACCGAATGTGATGTCATCACTTTCTTTCCGCTTCGGGTGGCGCTCTTCTATAACCGAATTGACATAGTCCTTATTGTCTCTAAGCGACTTTCCATATCTTTCTATCTCTTTCCTGCTTCTGTCTGCGATGTGCGGCCCTCCTGAGATGGTATGGACTACTATCTTCTCTTGACTAGAGCTGCTAGCATTGCGGTTTCCTCTGTCGGTCCTCAGTGAGGGTAGCCTTGGGTTTTCATTGGCAGGAGCTGGAGTCCTGTCCTGACTTTTTACATAACGTTCCAGCTTCTTCCTTCTGATGTGTTCCTCAATCAGATCTCGGAGATGATGGCATTCGTTGGTATCATGCCCGTGAGATTCGTGGAAGCGGCAGAACTTTCCAGACTTCTGTGCGTTATCTGATTCCTTCTTGTATGGTGGGCGTTTGTATCTAACTTCGCCTTGCGTGGCAAGGAAGATATTTTCGACGGTCTCGTTCAAAGGAGTGTAAGTGTCGAATCTCGATCCTGGTCGATATAGGAGCCTTTCTCCCTTCTTTCCCCCGGCATTGTCTCTGGAATCATTTCTTCGAACGTCCCTTGCCACAGCAGGGGCGTTGCTATGGGTTGTCTTATTTTGTTGTCCTGACTGCCCCTCAACGGTAGCATCCTCAAGCCTCATGTATTTCCCGGCTTCATGGAAGAAATCGGGTAAAGTAGCTGGTTTTTCTTTTGTCAACCTTCTAGCAAATTTAGTGTCCGGATGCACACCACTACAGAGGGCCATTAGGATAAGCTTTTCGTCGACATCTTGGACTGCGGCCGCTGCGGCATTGAATCGGGTCAGGTATTGCTGTAGTTTCTCTTCGGGTTTCTGTTTGATGCAGGATAAGGAATAAGCGTCCTTAGGTTGTTCCACATGAATGCGGAACTGACTGATAAATTTTTCTTTCAACATTTCCCACGAGCTGATGGATCCCTGGGGTAAATGACAGAACCAGGAGGTAGCAAGATCTGCTAAGAATAGTGGAAAGCATTTGCACAGTACTCCTTCTGTTGCTCCACTCATGAGCATGTGCTGTGTGTATCTTTGTAAGTGTACGATGAGGTCGGAGGTTCCCTTGTAAGGTTCCATTGTTGGCATCTTCCATTCTCGGGGGGTAATAGCTATTTCAATGTTGCGGGCGAAAGGGCTGGTCACCCTAGCGCCTATCCCTCGATCTCTTTGCTCCCGTTGGACGCACTCTCTGAATAAGCACGCCATCCTTTCATCAGAATTTGGAGCAGATAGAAACGTGTTTGGTTCTGTTCTGTGGGATTGACTCCGTCCAGATGACCTGTAGGGATGGTATCGTCTATCATTCCTCATATTTTCTGGTGGCTGCCTTTGATCTTCTGGGAGCATGCTAGGGTCAGCTACAGTTGGCCCTTGCCTTGATCTTCCCCTGCCGGGTTCTGATCTAAGAACTTCCTCGGGTCCAACTTCGGGCTGGACTCTAGCTCGGCCCCGTTCACTGGCGTTTCCGTGGTTAGGCAGTATGACAGGCTCAGCTACAGTTGACCTCCGTCCGGTACCTCCCCCGTTGGGTTTGGTACCAAATGTTTCCTCAGGCCTAACTTCGGGTTGTGCTCGGTCTCGGCTCCTACCATGGCTACTCCTGCCGTTAGCTCCTTCGAAGAAGGAAGATCTTTGTTGTCTCTGAGATCCTCCAAACTGGGACTCGCCCCATGATTCAGTGTTGCGGTTGGATTCTTCAGCGTCCCTTAAGCGTGACATGAGATGGTCCACCAAGGCTTCCTGCTGGGACGTGAAGCGGTTAGTTACTTCAACCACAACTCTGTCCAAATCTGCCCTAGTAATAGCTACAGGCTGTTCTGTGGCAGGAGTGGTTGGGTTAGCCTGTCCTTCATTTGTTACTACTGCCGGAGGAGGACGATTTACTTGATTCGTGACAGCTGGATCAGGAAGACTGCTGGATGCGATGTTTTTTCCTTTGTTAACATCTTTTCTCTGTTTGGGAGGCATGTTTTCCAAGTGGCGAACGATGCTGTTGGGAAAACTGTTAAGTGGATGAAGCTGAAGCTTCGAGCTTCTAGTTCTCATTGAAAGCACCAAAAATGTTTGCACAAAAAATGGACAAACACCTCAAAGTTGTATGATTTAGTAGATCTTATGTTGTTCTTAGTGATTTGGGTGATTTATGCAAATATATGAAAAGCAGGGGCTAAACTGTAAAAAGACACGCAGATTTATAGTGGTTCAGCCAGAATGTGCCTACGTCCACTTTATATGTTATTTCTCTTCTCTTGTTTAGATTACAAGTACAAAGCTTTGATACATGTAAAAGAAAGTTGTTTGAAAGTTCTCTCCGTGCTTGAGCTCTCAAACTTGTCCCCATTGTTGTACTCCTGCCCCTCTATTTATAGAGTCAGGCTGGGGGTAGGGGTCTAGGATGTGTATAGTTGCTGATGGGCCTGGGCTGACATGATCTGGCCTGGTACGTCTTGGTTCGGCATCGCCTGGTTCGGAGATGGTTGGAGTGTAGAGTGGACCGGTAGTTGCTTGGTCCGGTGGTTAGAGGGGAAGGAATGTTCATTCGGTAGAGGGTGGACCGGTGGTTGGTCCGGTAGTTAGAGGGGAAGAAAGGTTCATTCGGTAGAGGGTGGACCGGTGGTTGGTCCGGTAGTTAGAGGGGAGGGAAGGTTCATTCGGTAGTGGGTGGACCGGTGGTTGGTCCGGTGGGATTTCGCCCAACAATACACTATACCATAGTCTTGAGATATTCATATCTAGGTCCTTATACTCATGAGTCTTCATGTCCATTTTTCTTGAGTCTCTATATATTGTACATTCTTCGAATTAATACTTGTATAATGTCCTGCAGTATATTCTATATAACTTGATAAAAACATTAGTATCCATATTTTATATGAATGTATTATTGTTACAAAGGTTGTTATCATCAAAATTAATAACTAAGGTATTAACACCGCCTTTATCATCTTTGCCATAAGAGTGTCGAGGATTATGCCTCTGTTCTGACTTGGGCACTGTTGATATCTACGAGGCTGAATTATGTCGTCCGTACGCCACGTTTGTGTGATACAGCTCTGGAGATGGAGATAGTTGGAGTCAATTAGCATTACTTGGTGAGAGTGATTGTGTTACTGTTTGTGAAGATGGTTTCCTTATGTATGCTGAACTGCTCCTGGTATATGATTGTGAAAGTTACCGATAAGGGAAACCTACACCTTTGCTGTCTACTTGTTAGCGTGGATTTGTGTTGGAGCACTGTTTGAGTGACCCTATGTGCAACCGTTGGAATGCTTTTGATTCTGCATAGTACTGCTTAGGAAGTCCTCGGTGGGTGCAATATAGATTCATATTCGAAAGTTTTAGCAATGCATAAGCTTTAGGAATAGAGTAAGGTTTATTAGGTCTTTTGATTACAATGCAGTCCTCTTCTTTTGTCCCTCTCTTTGTGTTCCTGTGCCTGTTATGTTCCAATGGGGCACGTTTCTTTATTAGCATGTTTTGATATCAACACGTTTCTTTATTAGCTTGTTCTGATGGCGACACATTTCTCTGTCAGTCGGGCTTCAATGTTGGACTGGGGTTGTAAAAACTCTGCTTTCTACGCCGTAATAATAAATAAATTTAATAAAAATAAAATTTGTTCGAATTTGATGTTTGATAATTTATAATTTAAAAATAAATTTTAGTTAATAAAATTTTATTTGATATGACATTTTTATTTAATATTTGAAATAGATTAATCAAAGTCTTTTCAAAAAATATATTAAATTAAATAAGGTGTTTTAATAAATATGAAATATTTAATGTAGTGAATACTTTATAATGATCAAAGTAGTTCAAAATAAATTTACTTTATAGTAATACAATGAATGGTCAAATAGAAACAAAGAAATATTGAATTGAATAAATATTATTTATTATCGAAATATATTCTGTGCAATATAATGTAAATTAAATTAGTCGAAATCTATTTACGAACAAATACAAGAATTAATTTAAAGAAATAAAAGAAAAGCGAATAGATTTAAATTAATGGGCCAAATCAATTAATAGTCCAAGCCTACATCATTTCTAGAATCCTCCCTCTACTTTACAATTGTATACCTAAGCGCGTATACCCAAAAGCCCTAGCCTTTTCGAAACTTGAGTTTGCGATTTCAAAAAAAAAGGATCGCACGACTGTGATTCCTTAGTAGGCGACTTTGTCAACGATAAAAAGGAGGCTATGATGCTAGATGAGAGATCGATCGATGCAACCTGATGTTGCGATTGAAATGAGCAACGCGACTTGAGGAGGGGTTACTAATGGTATGGCGTGCAAACGATGGTGCAGATTTAGGCTGGAGATGTTGTTGGAAGGTCGCAACTGTGGAGAAGATGCTGGGCGTGGGCTGTTCCGGGCTATGCGTGTAAAGCGGTAATGAGCTCGGAGTAGTAGTGCAGGCGAGTGAGGACAAGTGATGAGAAGGTGTTGTTTTTACAATGACCTGCCTTTTCGATCCTTGGATATTGACACTAATACATCCATGGTATTCACATGCCGAACATCCAAGTGTCGGAAAGACAGATTTTTTGGGGAAAAAGAAAAATGAAGATAGAATAAAATCTCACAATGTGATGAATAATATATAATATCCCAAATTTACTTTACAAAAGAAAATACTTTAATCACTACTACAAAACAGGCCATTTGCATCGGTTGTTCACCCTCCTGTTGCATCAGTTCTACAACCGATGCACATGCAACCGAAGCAATAGGCTTAACAGTTTTGCATCAGTTCTAAAACCGATGCAAAACGGTCCTTTTTGCATCAGTTGTTACTAACAACTGATGCAAAATACGGTTGCAACAAAGGAACATGTTGCATCGGTTGTAATGAAAACCGATGCAACAAAGGAACTTGTTGCATAGGTTGCTGTTGGAAACCGATGCAACATCTGTCACTTCTCTGTTGTGCATTTCACACCTCTGTTTCATATTGTTTCATTTCAGTTTGCATTTGTTTGTGTAGTACATTTCAGTTTGCATTCACACTTCATTTTAGTTTTCATTTCTTACACAAAACTCATTTTCTATTCAAAACTAACAAATACATTTTTGTTTCACATTCCACAGTTACAAATCTGTTCCAAAAAAATACACACATTTATATTGAAGTTCTGTGTTGTGTTCACTGAACATCCCTGCCTCCCCCCTTGCAAACTGTGCACATATACCATTTCATAAACCTTCCACAAACTCAACCCCACTGCCCTGCCTCTACCATACTTCTCTCTACATTTTCACCTCTGTCACCCTATTGCTGCGACCAGCCTCTGCCACAACCCAATTCTCTTCATTCTTCCATATCAACATACACAACCCACCCTCTGCTTCCACATCAAAACCACCAACACACAGTGCACTTCATACTGTCAGTGCCACCAAATTCTTCCAGTAAACACAACTTCATCTCCTCACTGCCCATATGACCATCTGGTTCCTCTACACTACAAAGCTATGCATTCCACATCCGCATCTCAATTCACCATCACCATAACAAACTGTACATACATAACCCACTACATTCTCAAGTACAAACTGCTATAAAATCAACTACAGTGCACACTTCCTTCTCCATTGCCTTTCTTCCCCTTTGCTCACCATTGCACAGCCTTCTACAATGTCTCATTGCTGGCTACCTTACAACCATCAGTACACTACTGCATTCAAACCGAACCAAACAACTACCGCACACAACCACTTCAAACTACCAACATTCAATTCCGCAACCCACTACGAACTGCACATCACTGCAGCACACACTTCTCTGCCCCATATTCATACAGTACCACACGACTGTTCAACCACTATAATTACATACAAATTCCTTCACCACCATTACATTACACTTTCTATCATCTAACTTCAAACTTCATCCGCCAACTTCACACTACAGTCACCACTGCAGTTACAAACAATCACGACCCATCATCCCTTTGCATCATTTGCTCCTCCTCACATTTCACATTGCATATCAGAGTACCACCATCAAACCACATCTCAAACTGCAAGTTCATCAAACAACAATATAACCACAACCACCACCACATCCAAACTAAACTGCCTCACCTGAACCTCGTCATCTACCACCACTTCATCACTACCCTGCCTTGCCACCAGTCTCCTACCGAGCACTGCTATTTCCAGCCACCAAGCAATATACACTTCAAGACTGGTAGATATAACACTTAGAGTATAATAATTCAACACTGCAAAAATTAGGTTTTCCACATCTGTTGTATAAAATTAACAAAAATGTATATGTAAGCAATTGACCTTTTTATATGAGCACACTACATGCCAACATCTTCGCCCTTCACGCACATTTCGAATGGCTTTAAAAACGACTCAACCATATCCCCTCAGTCGCCTACAAAATCAAATTTTCAAGTTCATATATTCACGTTCATACTAAATTAAAAACAAAAACAAAATAAGTGTATGCATACGTTAGCATTGTAAGTGAATCTATCAACATGCATATCACCAAAAGTAGTCCTTTATCAACAATTTCAGCTATTTGGCTGAAGGTGATACAGGAGCACCACCAAGTTATGCAACCTGTAAAAGAAAAATTAAATGCCAAATCATTACAGCTTAAAGAATTCTCCTTGATTTTGTATGAAATAAGTTGATCTAATATACAATCAAAGAGAAAAAGCATAATTACTAAACAAACAGAAGAAGGAAAAAATAGCTTAAAGTTAGGAACATCATAAAAGCAGTGACGAAGGCCAGTTGATCATGGTACCTACCACATGCCGCCATCTCCATCAAAATGCCCTGCCACCTGTCGCGCAATGCCATGACACCTACCGCCACTCCATCACAAAACCCTGCCACCTAAAAATTATAAATATTGGATATTAGTTACACAGTAGCAATAATATGGAACCTCTGCAATACTATAATTTTGCAGATATAATCCAACATTTGTACTTGATATGTCTTCCCGAAAGGCTTCCACTTATTGATGCCAAGAATGACCTGCACTTTTCTTCCTGCTCTACAGTTCTAACATTTAAAGAAAATTGCTTGTACTGGTAGTGAGCATCTGAGCACAAAGACAAAAAAATATCAATAAGTACCTAGATTTTGCTGTAAGTACCTAGATTTAACAGTTTCAAACCCATCAAGTTTAATCTTTGGCAGGAGGGTTTTGTAAAACTTTCCATCTAAATTAAAACTATGAAGTAACCAATGAAATCACTACTTTACAAAGAATAAAAATGTTGATTTTCATTAATCAAAGATAAAAATGCTAGGCTCAATGGTAAAAATAAGTAATGCGGAACCACTGATAGTCATTAGATTAGAAAAATCGTATACAGAAAATATTACAAACATCTCCAAGGCTAATGTCAACTATTATATCGGTATCAAAAAACCATGGATAAAAAAGAAAGTTATACTTCATAGAAAACTCAATGCTTGTGTTTATATAAATGGCACATGATTGAAACTACATAATTTTACATTACATATATTTTTAACAAAGTAATACCTCAGGACATAGGGCATTGACTCTGATGCCTTCATTGCCTAAGGAACCATAGTATCCACTAAATAAAACTTCATCGCCTGCAAACATTTAAACACTTGAAAAGATTAAGTGGTACCTCATGTATATCGATGCTTTGATCCTGGTTTTTTACTAATATGAATTGTTGCCTAACGAAATTTCACCTATTTAAAGAGGTTTAAATAATTTAAGTAGCAGTGACATCAATGCCTTAACATAGTAAGCATGCCCTCAATTACAGAATATGTATCTTTTAGTAATCTAACAGGCTTGTAAAAGGTTTTCACAATGGAGAAACAATATAGAATCAAGTTTGCAATTAAACTTAATCGTAATTTGTTATTTGAATTTATAAAATACTACAAATCAACAAAAATACAATGAAGCAGATCATAAGGTAAACAATAGAGGAAAAAAGGGAGAAAAAACTTGATCCAGATTCTGCATGTAATTTTTTTTAGTTAATAAATTTATACCCTTATAATATTTTATTTACCGAGTAACTGAAAAACCTGATATATATTTTGTACGCAACATATTTTTGTGTGAAAATTTTAAGTCCAGATACCAATTGGCCTTTATAAAAGGGTAATTGAAAGATGCATATAAATTATATTGACGATTTACAATCTCGTTAATTTAACTGACGGTTCAATTTGACATGAAACAATACAACTTGAAATCCCAATCCAAATTTTACCAGGAGTTGCCCCAGCAGAAATTAAATTAGAGAATTAGTTCAAAAAACAAACCAGAAGTATATCTCTAACACAAATCAAATAAAGCAACAATCTAAATTACACTAATCAAAACATAATGACGAAATCTTCGTTCAAAATTAAATATTATACGAAACTGTTACCTAGTGGAGAACTGCAGAAGTGGAAACAGGAGAGGCGTTGGGGACAGCGAGAAGGAGGAAAACAGGAGGGACGACGAGACGAAGCGAGTGATTTCTGGAAAGGACACAAACATCAGCCAATCCATAATCGCCTGACTTCAACATATCCGAAACATCAGTCTATTCAATCGCCTGTAAAAAAATCGCAACCCAAACATCAGCCAATCCATAATCTCCTCTAATGGCTAAGCAACCAAAACGCCTGCCATCAATAATCGACTCGTCTAAAAACATGGGCAACTCGAATCGAACACGGCGAGAACTCCCAAAATTCGATTTGGGTTGCGATTGAATTTTTTTTTTGAGAAAATTGGGTTGAGAAATTGTGAGTTAATCTATTTTTGAGTGCCGCCATGAATTATGAAAGTAGTGTGTTTGGAGATTTGGGTTTTATTAAACTGATATTATTCTCAGTTACATTCATTTTGTAGTGTAGGGTTTGAGCGTGGGTTGCGGGTTGTTTTCGCATACCCGTTTTGTTTTTTGTATTTGCCTACTGTTAAAACATATGTGGGTAAGGGTTGCAAATTAACGTAGTTGCATCGGTTGACTTTAAAACTGATGTAACTAAAACTATTTGCATCGATGTATTTGCATCGGTTGTTGGTGACAACTGATGCAAATTTGATTTTTTACTACCTATTGCTTTCCACGTACCAATTGCATCGGTTATTAAGACAGAACTGATGCAAATAGTTCTATTTGCATCAGTTTTTACTTCAACCGATGCAAATGAGGCGAAGCAATATGCATTTTTTCTACTAGTGAATACTCAAATCACATCAGATTTTAACCTATCATCGGCCTGGACAGTATAACGGTCCGTCCTTACAAATCTGATAATTACAAACAAGAAAACAAAGCGAAAAATAAAAATACGACAATGCGTCCTAGGCATCCAATCTCGACTCTTAATGCTCCAAAGCGTCCAAAGCTAACTTTGAAAAAATACTCGAGTCTGGCCCGAGCATTACAAGAAAATAACATGCGGATTAGTCTAGTAAACCAGCATAAGAAACTCAAATCATAAGAAATTTGTTATATCATATAAAACCCTTTTAAAATAAAAAGTATCTCGTAAAACCACGCCGCATATAAACACGGACTGGTTTTTACCTTACAATAACCAAACCATTTTTAATAGAAAATCCAGTGATATTATAATAATGTCTAGGATGTAAAAATAAATATTGAATCATAGCCAAAATTGTGACATTAATTAAATTCCAATATAATAAGCATACAACTAACTTCGAAGGCACTTATTGGAGAAAGAATTCCATCAACGACAAGGCTACTGGAGTACCACCCATCATAGTACACCTCTAGATAAAATATACCGAGTGCCTTGCATGCACCCCTGCATGGCAAGACCAGCCTACCCCATATTGGATAGTACCGAATATTTCATCACCCTGGTTGCTTTGCAGCCTTTTTCGAGAGCACTCATGCACAACAAATCCATAAATAATAATCTAGAAGGGTGATGACAATGCCCTAACGGGTGCGACCCACATAGCCTTGCGGCATATTCCCTATTTTAGTCATTCTCGGTTGATGAGGCTTGAGGCTACGTTTACCTTTTTGATAGCAATCCCACTTGGAATGCAAACGCTGCCCTCCAGGAAGCAACGCAATGCTAGCATTCGTCCATACAAGTTGTCCAGGATATGATCAAACCGAAGGCACTACTTCTACTACATCCATTTTGGAATTACCTTTAGGATTAATAGCAAGTAGCCCTTGCACTTCAAAGATTTCAGTCTTCGGTTCCATCATCTTCCATATGTCTTCAATTCGAATGCTTGAGTTGGTGTGAAGTGGTTTTCAAATTATTCATACTTTTCTGATCCCGTCTCTTCATACCCACATTCGATAGTTTTTGGTAAACTCAACTCCAGTTTTTTTGGAAATAAACAGACAATACATAAGAATGGAAATCACCCCTTAACCGTTTAAGTGGACAGATTTCCTTATCATTTCTCTAAGGAGAACAAAACGAGTTTATATATATAGTAGCATCAACAAAGATAACGGTACCATAAAATTTTCATGTTTCTCCTAGATATTTCCAGACTTTAAAATGGGCTCAGATTTGGTAATGTTATTTAACTATCAAATAAACAAACAAATCAGGCATAGATTTAATTCCATATGGGATCTACTAAGCCTCTTTAATTAATTTTCATTGATTAAATACTTTAATTATTTACCAAAAGGTATTCATATACTTATCTCACTGGTATAAGTATATTCTCAAACCATTTTACTTTCGACACTTGCAAAGATTTACTATATACTTATACAATGGTATAAGGATATCTCCAAAACATATAAGAAAAATTTTCTATTCCAAAATCATATTAAATGGATCCAAACTATGTTATTCAAAATGTTGTATTACAATATACCTAAACTACTAACCATTCGGTGTTAAGTATGGGAAATGATACCATACCACCAAAATTAAGAAGGATTACTTATTAATTTCATAACTTGATTTACTTTTATAATTTGATCCATTTCATATAAATCGAAGTTTTATAGGCCCAAACTTCTTTTCCAAAACCCTAAGATCTCTTTCAAATTTATACTCTAAAAACCTTTTATTTTAGAAATAACTCTTTTTATAAACAATTTATTGCCTTGAACGCTTTTTACTTAATAAATTGATTACCTCAACAAACCTTCCAAATAAATAATTTATTAAGTTTAAAACATTATTAGTAAATAATTAGTTAACTTTAAATCATTATCAATACATAATTAATAAACTTAATCACTATTAAATAAATGATTAATTAAATTAAAACAACTTAAATATAAATAATTAAACAACTTTAAACATTATTAATAAACAATTAGTTCACCTATAATATTATAATTAAAATAATATTAACTTAACCATTTTATTTTAGAAAATATTTTACTTCAAAATAATATATAGTCCAAGTAAACTCAAATCCATTTTCTATTCCAAAATTTTGAAAAGAGGCTCAATGACCACACTGGCACTTAGATAAGCTACCACTTATTTCAATTCAACAATTCAGATCATATTATTAATATTTACATAAGCAACAACTATGTAAATAAAATTCACAATTACAAACGATAGATAATAAGTTATTTATCTAAATCAACTAACATATCAATAAATGTCCAAATTAATAAAATAGCAGAACGCGTATTTATTCTGTTAAATAGATGTCCAATAATATCTGTTCAAATTAAATACAGTAGAATGATGTTTTATTCTGCTAACTACATGTCTATGGTAAATTAAAATTACCAAATGATGTAATTAAACATAGTCAGTATCATTTTCCAACATTTTTCACTTTAACATATGGGTCAAGAGATTATACAAATGGGTTCTACTAGACAATACGAACCTAAGGTCGAAATCAGCTGGTCGAATGGACTTCGTATGGATGGGTTATAGCTTATTAAAGTTCAAACATTCTAATTTAAAATTTAAAATAAATTAAATACCCAAACACCCTCTTGGTAGAAGGCCGGCTACTCATATCCAATACTAGCCTACCCGTCTTCCCAAACATATTTTCCCAAAAATCAAAATCCAAACTGGAGCAAAAACTACACATTCCAGTGCACTCTTGTGCACGCGCACCTTGCATGCCACCATCACCCTCCGGCCACCGTGCGACCACCATCCATAAACCCGAAGGTCTCGTGCTACCCCTTCTGCACCCTCGCTTGAGACAACCACACCACCACCACAATTTCGACCATCACGCCTAAAATTTCAAAACCTGAACGGGCGCACTCCCACACAACTCGAGCTCGTCCCACCACCTCAACCTATGCCATGCCTCGGCACCACCTCCAATAAAACCGCCTACCTCCCATGCTTCTCCAAGCAATGACCGAACACCCTCAACATCACCAATCCCAGCCGCGACCCTATTAAACGCGCGTCCAAACCAACAGCCTTAAACCATAAGTCAACCTCTATAACCCACCTCCAACCATCGTTCCTCCAACGACCGACTCCAGCACCTCGGCCTTCCCTTAGGCATCCTCCAGGCATCATCGCCAACTCCAAAACCATCTAGGTTGCTGGAATTTGCCAAAAGTCCTAAATCCAATCAATAACCTATCTCAACCTAACCACACCATTAAAATCATGATACTGCTTCTAAAAATCTCAATTTGTCAATACGAACACGACTGTATAATCCATTCGTCATTTTGTGATCGATGGAAAACCATAATGTTCGACCATTAATTGTTATCGACACATAACTCTCTCTCCGCTTGACGAGACGACCCCAGACTAATTAAAAAAAACTATACTCCAAGATAAACATCTTCCTAGTTGACGGTTTTGGCCAAATCAGTACGAATTGAGAGGTATTAAATTTTGAAATCTTGAAATGGGGAAAGGTTGCTTTATAGTTCTAAGAACAGAAAGTATGAAACAAAGTAGATTTGGTTTTCCTTGTATATTCGAGTGAGCTATCTCCTCATTTCTAAATCAAAATATGTTTTTAAACTATTATTTTAACATAAAAGGGATTTTCAAACAGTTCAAACAAACTATATATAATTTTCCATAACATAAATCACATACAAACTAAAAACAATTGAGCAATGAAAAATAGAGAATCCCACCTTGTCTAAATTATTGAAAAATGCAAGCTATCTTTAATTTAAGAAAAAAAATCTGATTTTTACACTACATAATATCCTCGGGTGAAAATAAAAAGGTAAACTTGGAAATAAGTATGCAAAGTATGAAATAAGGAAGTGAAATTGTGTATATGTAAATATATAAGGAGATTTAAAAAGAATTAGAAATAAGGAAATGAAATGAAAATACCCTTTTCAACTATAACTCATTTCATAAATCACTCATGCATATGAAAACATATTGGGTATTAGTGTGTTTCAAGTACCTTTTTGATCACTTAGTTGCTTAAGCAATCTTAGGTCATTTCAAGTTAAATTTTTTAAATATGTATACTTTTTACTATTATTATTTACTTACCCCTTTTTATATTCCAAAATGTTAAGTTTCACTTCTAAAAATGTAAATATTGGTTTTAAAAAACATATACAAGGTTATTTACGACTTTCTACAACCTGTCGTTCGATAAAAAGCTGAAAATCCAAAAAGGAGGTTTCGGTCATTTTTTCAGTTTTCCATTGAACTATCTTTTTATGTAAATAAAATTCAAAAACGAATTTTTCTAATATTAGTTATAAATTTTAAAAGAGAGTTATTTACTTATTAAAACCATTAATTGAATATTTAAAATAAATTAAATATTCACATATTAAAATGATAAAATTCTGGGTCATTACATTGTCCTCCCCCCCCCCCCGAAAAAATTTCGACCCTGAAATTTCACCATAATCCAAAAAACAATGCCAAATAGAATTCTTATCCCTTACGAACTATTCACTGAGTACAAACAAAATTCAAATTAAAGAAGTCTAACACCAAATCATAACATAATAGGTTCAAACACACATATAAGAAATACCCAATACAAAACAATGGTATCTACTAAGATACCCAATCCAACTAGCTGACAAAAAATAGATACCATAACACAACTAGACAATATACTATAATATACCATTCCTAGACAAAGACACTACTCCTAAGTGAACTACTTTACAAACCCAGGCCAACACCTCAAAGAGGGCTCTCTCCATTAGAGTCCTCTACCTGAGGTCCCTCCAACACCATGGATTTTGCATCATCGTCGAAAATCCACCCATTTATGCCATGCATCCCAAGCCCTGCTAACACCTCATGCTCTTCCTTCGCCCTACCTACTAATATTCTCACCAGGGTGCTTTGGAAAAATCTCACCCATCTGACTCCCACTCCTCTTCCTCCATGGGTTCCTCCTTCTTCATGGGCTCCTCCTCCTTTACTCCTGATCTTTGAACACCAAGAACCTCCATGCCATGTCTAACTATGGCCCACCCGAACCTCTCTCTTACTCTCCGACTCTCCTCTCCAGCCTCACCTTCCTCATCATAAATAGGTTGGTCAAAGACCCCCATAGCCTCAAATGACCTACGAACTGGACTAGGCCTCCTCAGCAAGTCCTCAATAATAGCTCTGGCTACCATCCTAAAATTAAAACAAGACAAAACCTTAGAATCACATACTAAGCTCTACTAAACTTTAACAACACTATATATATATATATGTATATATATATTCTTATAAACATATAAAATAGCTTAAGTACTATTACTAAGACTTTGTTTAGGTTTGGTCCAGATTCGGGCTCTTCCCGATTGTACAATGATATAGGGAATAATTTACTAAGTGCACTACCATGTTCACTTGAGCAAACATCCGATCGTCACTTAGAAGACTATTCAGATTATCACAAAATAGTTCGAGACGATTTCTCAAACTATTCAAAGAAAACGTGCCTTAAAAATTACTTGGAAATATTTACTTAAAGTTCTCTCAATATTATTTCTTCCTTTTTCTTCTTCAAAAGTTTAAATTCTCAAAGATCTCTCTTTATTTTATAAATCCTACCCTATAAATCAAACTAACAAAATCATCCTTATATTATAACTCCCTTAATTATGGAAACCCTTCTAACCAAGAAAATTTGCTAACCTACTCCATCAATGAATGCCCTATAGTCAAATTGTGAATTTGAATTCACCAACTGTTCGCTTTTATAATTTAATTAAACAACAAATGCCCATAAACTAGTTGAGCATAAGTAAACAACCAACTAAATGATGATAAATAAATACCAATATTTCCTAATCAATAACCTCTTGAAAATACCTATACCTATTTTGAAAATAATTTCATTTACCCAATTTCAAACAAATGCTATGTCGGGTTGCCTTATTCGAGAGTTTAGAAACCCCTATCGATACAGTTGTACCTTCAGATCGACTAGAATTCATAAACGGCCCAACCGACAAATTAATACAATATAAAACATTTTTATAGCACTAAAAATATGCGCTCTTATATATAATACACTCAAACTCATTCTAGGTGTCACTTACCCTATCCTTACCGACTTTACCCTACCAAGACTAAGGTTCTCGCTTAACCTTCAGCTCCGATACCACAATAACGACTACCTTTTTTATCCTTAGAAATTGTCACTAATACATACACGGTATTCACGTGTCGAGTATCCAAGTGCTGGAAAGACGGATTGTTTGAGGAAAAAGAAAAACGAAGACAGAACAAAATCTCTCAATGTGATGAATAGTATATAATATCCCAAATTTACCTAACAAAAGAAAATACTTTAATAATTAAACCACACCAGAGTCAACCTATCATCAACCTGGGCAGTTATAATAGTCTATCCATACAAATGCTGATAAATAAAAACAAGAAAACACAGCAGAAAATAAAAATACGACAATACGTCTTGGGCATCCAATCTCGACTGCTGAGGCTCCAAAGTATCCAAAGCTAACTCTGGAAAAATACTTGGGTCTAATCCAAGCATTATAAGAAAATAATACCCGGATCAGTCTGGTAAACTAGCATGAGAAACTCAAATCACAAGAAATTTGTTATATCTTATAAAACCCTTTTAAAAGAAAAGGTATATCCTAAGACCACGTCGTAAATAAACACGATGGGTTTTTACCTTATGATAACCAAACTATATTTTTATAGAAAATCCTGTGATAATATAACAATGTCTAGGATTTAAAATAAATATTGAATCATAGCTGAAATTGTTACATTAATCAAATTCTAGCATAATAGGTATACAACTAAGTTCGTAGGCACTTATTAGAGAATTGATTCCATCAATGAAAAGGCTACCGGGGTAACGCCTGTCATAGTACACCTCTAGATAAAATGTACAAAGGGCCTTGCATGGACCCCTTGCATGGCAAGATTGGCCTAACCCTTACTGGGTAGTACTGAATATTTCATCACCTCGGTTTCTTTGCAACCTTTTCCGAGCGCTCTCATGCACAATAAAATCCATAAATAATAATCTAGAAGGGTGATAACAATACCCTAATGGGTGCGACCCACACAGCCTTCTGGCATATCCCTGTTTTAGCCATTCACAATTGATGAGGCTTGAGGCTACGTTTTACCTTTTTGATAGTGATCCCACTTGGAATGCTAACATTACCCTCCAGGCAGCAATGCAATGCTAGCATTAATCCATACAAGTTGTTCAGGGTATGAACAAACCGAAGGAACTACTTCTACTACATCCATTTCGGAATCACCCACAGAATTAGTTGCAAGTAGCCCTTGCACTTCAAAGAGCTTCATCTCCGATTCCATCATCTTCCAAATGTATTTAATTCGAACGCTTGAGTTAGTTCGATGTGGTTTTCGAATAATTCATACTTATCCGATACCGGTCTCTTTGAACCAATATTCGATAGTTTTCAATGAACTCAACTCCGGTTCTTTTGGAAATAAACAGAAAATAAATATGAGTGAGGATCACCCCCTAACCGTTTTAGTGAACGGATTTCCATTTCATATCTCCTAGGAGAATACAACGAGTTGACTTAGGTTTCGATTTTTGTCGAAATTTAGGCCCATAAGGGGTGGGTTGTTACAAGTAGCATCAATAAAGGTAACTGTACCATATAATTCTCATGTTTCTCCTAAATATTTCCATAGTTTAAAATGGGCTTAGATTTGATAGTCGGTTATTTAACTATCAAATAAAAAAAAATCAGACATAGATTTAATTTATTATGGGTACCACTAAGCCTTTTTTATTAATCTTCATTAATTAAATACTTTAATTATTTACCAAAAGGTATTCATATACTTAACTCACTGGTATAAGTATCTTCTCAAACCATTTTACTTTCTACACTTGGAAAATTTTACTATATACTTGTACAATGGTATAAGCATATTTCAAAATATTTTAGAAAGATTTCCAATTCAAATATCATATTAAATGGATCTAAATAATGTTATTCAAAATGTTGTTTTATAATATACCCAAACCACTAACCTTTCGATGTTTATTATGTGAAATAATTCCATACCACCAAAATTAAGAAGGATTGCTTATTAATTTCATAACTTGATTTATTTTATAATTCGATCCATTTCATATAAATCAAAGTTTTATAGACCCAAACTTCTTTTCCAAAATTCTAGGATCTCTTCCAAATTTATATCTCTAACAACCTTTTATTTTAGAAATAACTCTCTTTATAAAATAATTTATTACATTAAACACTTTTTACTTAATAAATTGATCACCTTTGCCAACCTCCCAAATAAATAATTTATTAAGTTTAAAAAATTGTTAGTAAATAATTAATTAACTTTAAATCATAATTAATACATAATTAATAAACTTAATCACTATTAAATAAATGATTAATTAACTTAAAACAACTTTAATAGAAATAATTAAACAACTTTTCAACTTTAAACATCATTAATAAATAACTAGTTAACTTCATAATATTATAATTAAAATAATATTAACTTAACCATTTTATTTTAGAAAATATTTTACTTCAAAATAATATATAGTCCATGTAAATCCAAATCCATTTTCTATTCCAAAATTTTGAAAAGAGGCTTAACGACCAAACTGGCACTTAGACAAGCTACCACTTATTTCAATTCAACAATTCAGATCATATCATTGATATTTACATAAGCAACAATTATGTAAATAAAATTCACAATTACAAATGACATATAACACGGTATCCGTCTAAATCAACTAACATACCAATAAATGTCCAGATTAATAAAATAGCAGAATGAGGATTTTCTAAATAGATGTCCAATAATATATGTTTAAATTAGGGGCATTTCACCAGAAGGACAAACTTTGCAGTCCAATTAGTTTCTAGGACACACATTCAAAGAAATTACTTTCAAGGCCAAAGTAAGCAGAATAATTACTTTCAAGGACAAAGTCAACAGTCTAATTACTTTCAAGGACATAATTTCATAGGTTTTTAGACCCAAGAAACTAATTATTTTGCGTTTTGTCCTTAAAAGTAATTATTTCAATTGTGTGTCCTAGAAACTAATTTCACATGCTAAAGAGGCCCTTGTGGCTAATTTCCACTTTAAATTAAATATAGTAGAACAATGTTTTATTCTGCTAACTGCATGTCAGTGATAAATTATAATTACCAAACGACATAATTGAACACAGTCAGTATTATTTTACCAACATTTTTCACTTCAACATATGGGTCAAGAAATTATACAAATGAATTCTGCTAGACAATACGAACCTAATGTCGAAATCCGCAGGTCGAATGGACTTCGTATGGATGGGTTATAGCTTGTTAAAGTTCAAACCATTCTAAGTTAAAATTTTAAATAAATTAAACGCCTAAACACCCTCTTTGCCCTAGGCCCACTGCCCATATCCAATACATGTCTACCTTTCTTCCCCAATATATTTTCCCAAAAATTAAAATCCAAACTGGAGCCAAAACTCCACAATCCAGTGTACTCTCATCCATGTGCACCTTGCACCTCACCATCACCCTTCGGTCACCGCACGACCACCACTCACAAACCCAAAGGTCTCGCATTACCCCTCCCGCACCCTCACTTGGGATAACCATGCCACTACAACGATTTCGATCATCACTACTAAATTTTCAAAACCTGAACACCCTCCCTCCACAACCTAAGCTCATCCCACCACAACGGTCGGTGCCACACTTCGCCACCACCTCCAATAAGACCGCCTACTCCCACACTCCTCCAAGCAATAGACGAACCCCCTTGACGCCACCAATCACCACCACGACCCTATTAAATGCGCGCCCAAACCAACAGCCTTAAATCGTAAGTCGACCTCTATAACCCACCTCCGACCAACGTTCCTTCAACGACCAACTCCACCGCCTCGGCCTTCCCTCAAGCCTCTTCCAAACATCATCGTCGACCCCAAAACCATCTGGGTTGCCGAAATTTTCTAAAAGTCCAATATCCAATAAACAAGCTATCACGACCTAACCATACCATGAAAAATCAAGGGATAGCTTCGAAAAATCACAATTTGTCGATACGAACATGACTGTACAATCCACTCGTCGTTTTGTGATCGATGGAAAATCGACAAAGTTCGACCATGAACTGTTATCGACATAAAACTATCTCTCCCCTCGACAAAACAACCTCAGACTAATTTATAAAAAACTAGACTCCAAGATAAAAATCCTTCTAGTTGATGTTTTTGGTTAATCAGTACAGATTGAGAGGTATTGAATTTTGAAATCTTGAAATATGGAAAGGTTGCTTTATAGTTTTAAGAACAAGAAGTATGAAACAAAGTAGATTTGGTTTTCCCTTATATTCCAATGATCTATCTCCTCATTTCTAAATCAAAATTTGTTTCTAAACTATTATTATAACATAAAAGAGATTTTAAACAATTCAAACAAACTATATATAATTTTCCAAAACATAAATCACATGTAAAATAAAAACAACTAAGCAATGAAAAATGGAGAATCCCACCTTGTCTAAATTATTGAAAAATCCAAGCTACCTTTGACTTAAGCAAAAAGATGATTTTTACACTTCCTTAATAATCTTGAGTGAAAATAAAAAAGGTGAATTTGGAAATAAGTAAGCTAAGTTTGAAATAAGGAGGTGAAATAGTGTATATGTAAATGTATAAGGAGATTTAAAAAGAATTAAAAATAAGGAAATGAACTGAAAATACCCTCTTCAACTCTAACATCATTTCATAAATCACTCAAGTACATTACATATGAAAACATATCGGGTATTAGTGTGTTTCAAGTACCGTTTTGATCACTTAGCTACTTAAGGAATCTTAGGTCATTTCAAGTTCAAAAATTTAAATATGTTTACTTTTTACTGTTATTATTTACTTATCACTTTTTATATTCCAAAATGTAAAATTTCACTTTTAAAAATGTAAATATTGGTTTTAAAAACATATATAAGGGTATTTAAGGCTTTCTACAACCTGTCGTTCGATAAAAAGCGGAAAATCCAAAAAATGGTTTTCAGTCACATTTTCAGTTTTCCATCGAACTATCTGTTTATGTAAACAAAATTCAAAAATGAATTTATCTAATATTAGTTTAAATTTTAAAAGAGAGTTATTACTTATTAAAACCATTTATTGAATATTAAAATAAATTAAATATTCACATATTAAAACGATAAAATTTCGGGTATAAATATACACTAAGCCTCTTTAATTAATCTTCATTATTGAATACTTAATTATTTACCAAAAGGTATTCATATACTTATCTCACTAGTATAAGTATATTCTCAAACCATTTTACTTTCTACACTTGGAAAATTTTACTATATACTTATACAATGTGTTAGCACCAAAATTGGTCACTAACCTCGTTGAGAAAGATTGTATAGAGATGTAAGTGATGAAGTTAAATTAAACAAGGAAGAATATGCTAATTTAAATGCAGAAAGTAAGAACACCAGATTTATAGTGGTTCAGCGTAACTGCCTACATCCACTTTGAGTTTTGATCTTTATTTCTTTCACAAGTAGTTGAATACAGATACAATCCATATATATTAATGACTTGAATACAAGTTTGAACTGAAAATTATCAGTCTTGAAAGTGGCAGAGTCTCCCCATTGTTTTCCCAAAAGAGGTCCCTTTTCACTGTGACCCTGCCCCTCTATTTATAGACAAATATGGGCTGGACTTCCCAGGTGGGCTTGGTGGCCGAACACTCTAGCCCAAGTGTAGTGGTCGTTGTATGCCGAACCAAGTAGACCGAACACGTTGACGCCGAACCACCTTCTCAATGCCGAACGGTACGTTTGATGGGTGGGAAGTGCAGAACAGTTGTCAGTCGAAGCCGAACGTGCCTTCTGGCTGAACGATGCTTCTTAGCCGAACGATCCTTTGGCCGAACGATGCTGCCATGTAGAGTAGTTATATACGCCGAACGTCTTCTAACGCTGAGTACCACTGGATGCCGAGTACTACGCCGAGTACTCCTTGATGACGGGTACCATGGATGCCGAGTACCATGGATGCCGAGCACTACGCCGAGTACTATGAGATGCCGAGTGCTACCTGATGCCGAGTACTCCTTGATGCCGAACACTCTCTGATACCGAGTTCCACTGGGATGCCGAGTACTCCTTGATGCCGAACACTCTCCGATGCCAGTTCCGCTGGATGCTGAGTACTAGTTGCCTGGTCAAATCTCCAGGAAACACAATGGTATAAGGATATTTCCATAACATTTAAGAAAGATTTCCTATTCCAAAATCATGCTAAATGGATCCAAACAATGTTATTCAAAATGTTTTTTTACAATATACCTAAAACACTAACCCTTCATTGTTAAGTATGGAAAAAAATTCCATACCACCAAAATTAAGAAGGATTACTTATTAATTTCATAACTTTAATTATTTTTATAATTTGATCCCTTTCATATAAATCAAAGTTTTATAGGCCCAAACTTCTTTTCCAAAATCCTAAGATCTCTTCCAAATTTATACCTCTAACAACCTTTTATTTTAGAAATAACTCTCTTTATAAAACAATTTATTACTTTAAACACTTTTTACTTAATAAATTTATTAGCTTTACAAACCTTCCAAATAAATAATTTATTCAGTTTAAAACATTGTTAGTAAATAATTAATTACTTTTAAATCATTATTAATACATAATTAATAAACTTAATCACTATTAAATAAATGATCAATTAACTTATAACAACTTAAATAAAAATAATTAACAACTTTACACATCATTACTAAACAAACTAGTTAACTTTATAATATTATAATTAAAATAATATTAACTTGACCATTTTATTCTAGAAAATATTTTAGTTCAAAATAATATATAGTTCGAGTAAACCCAAATCCATTTTCTATTCCAAAATTTTGAAAAGAGGCTCAGCCACCATACTGGCACTAAGAAAAGCTACCACTTATTTCAATTCAACAATTCATATTATATTATTGATATTTACATAAGCAACAACTATATAAATAAAATTCACAATTACAAACAACAGATAACGTGTTATCTATCTAAATCAACTGACATATCAATAAATGTCCAAATTAATAAAATAGCAGAACGGGGATTTGTTATGCTAAATAGATGTTCAATAATATCTATTAAAATTAAATATAGCCGAACGGTGTTTTATTCTGCTAGCTACATGTTATGATAAATTATAATTACTAAACGACATAATTGAACATAGTCAATATTATTTTACCAGCATTTTTCACTTCAACATATGGGTCAAGAAATTATACAAGGTTCCACTCGACAATACGAACCTAACGTTGAAATCCGCGGGTCAAACAGACTTCGTGTGGATGTAATATAGCTTGTTAAAATTCAAATCATTCTAAATTGAAATTTTAAATAAATTAAATACCTTAACACCCTCTTGGCCTAAGGCCAACTACCCATATCCAATACTAGCCTATCCTTCTTCCCAAACATATTTTCCCAAAAATCAAAATCCAAACTGGAGCAAAAACTGCACATTCTAGTGCACTCTCATGCACGTGCACCTTGCATGCCACCATTACCCTCTATTCACTATGCAACCACCACCCACGAACCTGAAGGTCTCGTGCTACCCCTCCAGCAACCTCGCCTGAGACAACCACACCACTGCCACGATTTCGGCTATCACACCCAAAATTTCAAAACCCAAACGCGGTGCCTCCTCACAACCCGAGCTCGTTCCACCACCTCGGTTGACGCCACACCTCGCCACCACCTCCAATAAGACCGCCTAACCCCTATACTCCTCCAAGAAATGACCGAACCCCTTTGGCGCCATCAATCGTCGCTGGAACCCTGTTAAACGCGCGACCAAACCAACAGCCTTAAATCGTAAGTCAACCTCTACAGCCCACCTTCGACCATCGTTCCTTCAGTGACCAACTCCAGTGCCTTGGCCTTCCCTCAAGCCTCCTCTAGACATCATCACTGACCCCAAAACCGTCTAGGTCGTCGGAATTTGCTATCATGACCTAACCACACCACAAAAAATTATGGAACTACATCTAAAATTCATGATATGTCGATACGAACACGACGGTACAATCCATTCATCATTTTGTGATCGATGGAAAATAGATAATGTTCGACCATTAACTATTATCGACACATAACTCTCTCTCCGCTCGACGAAACAACCCCGGACTAATTTAAAAAAAAATTAGATTCCAAGATAAATATCTTCCTAGTTGACGGTTTTGGTTAAACCGGTTTGGATTGAGTGGTATTGAATTTTGAAATCTTAAAATAGGGAAAGGTTGCTTTATAGTTTTAAGAACAAGAAGTATGAAACATTGTAGATTTTGTGTTCCTATATATTCCAGTGAGCTATCTCTTCATTTCTAAATCAAAATTTGTTTTTAAACTATTATTTGAACATAAAAGAGATTTTCAAACAATTCAAACAAACTATATATAATTTTCCACAACATAAATTACATATAAAATAAAAACAACTAAGCATTGAAAAATAGAGAATCCTACCTTGTCTAAATTATAAAAAAATTCCAAGCTTGCTTTAATTTAAGCAAAAAGATGATTTTTACACTTCCTTAATATCCTTGGGTGAAAAAAAGGTGAACTTGGAAATAAGTAGGCTAAATATGAAAGAAGGATCTGAAACAATGTATATGTAAATATAACGAGATTTAAAAAGAACTAAAAATAAGGAAATCAAATGAAAATACCATTTTCAACTCTAACATCATTTCATAAATCACTCAAGTACATTACATATGAAAACATATTGGGTATTAATGTGTTTCAAGTACCTTTTTGATCACTTGGTTGCTTAAGGAATCTTAGGTCATTTCAAGTTTAAAATTTTAAATATGTTTAATTTTTAGTAGTATTATTTACTTATCCCTTTTTATATTCCAAAATGTAAAGTTTCACTTTTAAAAATGTAAATATTGGTTTTAAAAACATATACAAGGATATTTAC
Organism: Allium fistulosum; assembly: GCA_030737815.1. Taxonomy (NCBI): domain Eukaryota; kingdom Viridiplantae; phylum Streptophyta; class Magnoliopsida; order Asparagales; family Amaryllidaceae; genus Allium; species Allium fistulosum. Next base: position 532,133,810 of record CM060901.1, on the reverse strand, counting down.
GACTTTCTATAACCCTTTGTTCAATAAAAAGCTGGAAATCTGAAAAAGGGGTTTCAGTCACATTTTCAGTTTTCTGTCAAACTATCGCTTTATGTTAAAAAAAATCAAAGATTAATTTGTCTAATATTAGTTATAAATTTTAAAAGAGAGTTATTTACTTATTAAAACCATTAATTGAATATTTAAAATAAATTAAATATTCACATATCGAAATGATAAATTTCCGAGTCATTACAGTTTTACTAGGTTTGCCTTGAAGGCAAAGTGCAGCAAAGTAGTCGACGATTTGATTGAACAAGCATCAATTTAGTGAGTCTAATACTCACAACTATATTTATTTCTCCCTTGCATCGTATATATTATGTATCCCGATTGTTGATAAATTGCATTGCTTGGTTGAATTGTTTGTGAATGTTGATTGGATTGCTTGGATAAATTGTTTGATTGACATATTCGATTTATCATGATTTTGGATGTTATTATTGGTCTGTTATTAGAGTTGTATGTTTATTAGATGTTCAAAATGCAATGGAGATACTGTCCATTTGCATTTTAATGTTTGGAATTTATTTGAATTGTTTGTACAAATTTATTGATGACTGAAATTCGATGGAATTTGACTCGGATACACGATAAATTTTTTTATATTAATGATTATTGATGATCTTGGAAGATTTTGTTCTATATTTCATATTTTTGGACGTTCGATTAATTTTCCGGGTTTAAAATATTTTTGAAATTTTAATAAATTATTTTGATATTTTAAATTAAATTGAATTATATTTATAAATAAATAAATTTTGGTTGTAGAGGTTCACTATCCTTTGTTAACTATTTCAAGTTTGACATTCTCTTTATTGCAGAGGCTCACTATTCTTTGTTAAATGTTGGATGCTTGATAACTTTGCTTTCTTCAGGCTCTACATCTCTTGTCATTCACAAACTCGATATGTTCTCTTTAAATGCTCAGTATACATATTTGTATTAGCACTAAATGTTCGACAATTCTTCCTATTATAGAGGCTCAACACCACTTCTACAATTTTGGAGGTTTAACAATTTTACTGTCTTCAAGTTCGACAACCCTTGTAACTTGATAACCTCATTATTCACTACTTCCCTTGAGCTATTCAACTCTTAAGAAGAAGCTCCATACTGTTAGAATTATAGGCTCGAGAACCTTCATTGTTTCCAAGTTTAACATCTTTTCTTTAGACACTCGATACACTTGTCAATAGAGTACTAATAGAGGTTCAATATCATTGTCTTTGGAGGTTCAATTTATTGGATAGATACTTCACCATGGATCTATAGGCTCGATAGCTATTTTTTAAATGTTTCCATATCTTCCATGGACTTAGTTGCTTCTTTTTCTCTTTATGACTTCTCAAGCATATTTGATAGTCGAAATATATGTGGATAACATTTGCCCTCCTCCTTGTATAAAAGAAGCGTTTTACATTTTAGTGTAAAACCAAGTATTTTCTTGCTTTTGAGTGCTCCGTTAGTTCTATCTCGGTGAAACTTCGGTAATATTTCCTTTATAGAAACTTGTTAAAACTTACATGTAGAAACTCGATATCTCTTGTTCTTCTGAATTAGTAGTGGACCCAATAGCTACTGAATTGACAACAATCTTTTATTAATGTCTTAACATATCTGCTTTTATAGGGATATGTTGTTTGTATATAGCGCTTCGGTTTAGCAACTCTTCTTCTGCGAATTTAATAGCAATCACTTGTGGAGTCTCGCTACTACTTCCTACTTTAAATGTTCAATAACCCCTATGGTCATAGAGGATCGACACTACCTATTACGGTTGTAAAGGCTTGTTAACCTTACTTTCTTCAAGATTAACAATTCTTATGGCTCGTTAACTCCAAACAGTTACGGATTCCTTTAAACTATTCACCTTTTGAGTGGAAATTTGATAATCATCTTCATATCAGGGGCTTGATATCATTAATTACTACGTGCTCGACGCCTTTCTGATACGACATTTATTGGAAACTTGATAACCCTTCCCCCTTTTAGTGCTTCCAAACCCTTCTATTAACCTTGCAACGACCCCGAATTTTAGTCATTTGATTCTGAAATATTAAATTGATTTTAAATATTGAATAATTATTTTTATAAGTCAAATAGATAAAATTTGTTTATATTCGAATGATGAATTTAAATAATTGGAATATTTAAAATAACCGAATATTTGATTAATGTTTGCAACCACATTGGTCACAAACACCCAAGAACAGATTTTTGTAGAGAAGTGAAGAAAATAAAATTAAACTGAGGAAAAGATTAAGCTAACAACAAATAAAAAGCAATAATCAGAAACACAGAGTTTTATAGTGGTTCGGCGTTGTATGCCTACGTCCACTTTGAAGATTATCTTTATTGATCACTTATAAATCTAATTACAACAGTTGAGAATAGAGAACACTTGATTACAATAAATTTTAGGGTAATAAGCAGCGTAAAGATCCTCAGAATGACCCATTAGGCCAGTATCTATAGGTGAAGATGACAACCAATCTCTTTGAAACTTCGGTTGATGGACCTTCTAACCCACATAGGCCCACTAGAGGGGTCGCTAGGCCCAACAACCAATGAGGAGGGATCGGTACCGATCCTTTCATTGGTCAATTTTTTAGGCAGTGATCCCTATGTGGCTTCCGCATGCTTAAATATGTTGGCCCCTCAAATTTCATGTCATTTGGATCACTAGAGCTCAAGTTATTGTTTAATATTTGACTTGATATGATTTGTTCACTGCTGATAGCTGAACCCTCTATAGGGTTACATGCCGATCCCTCGAGGATTCCTGATGTGATGTGCGATCTTTAGGCTAGGTTCCCTAGGGTCCACATACCTTGCCTTCCAAATTTCATAGGCTTTGGAGTTGTAGATCCTGCAATATGGAGTGTTGTGTGCATGGATGCTCTTGGAATTTGTTGGATGCTGACCCCTCCTTAATATAGCCTGTCGAACCCTCTCCATCAACCATGCCGATCCCTTCCTATTTTCCATGTTAAGCCAAACCCTTCCATTCGTTGAGCCATATTCCATGCTTCGACCATCCTACATTGTACATCGATCAAATCCATTCAATTCCGAATTTATATAATCACATGTACTCGACCTCTGAGCCCCACAATCATCATTTTGGAACCATCAGCCTTATTGGCAACCGGATCTAAGTCATGTAGCCAGTTCAATATAGCTGGGCTAGAATGCTGGATAACACTTGCCCCCAAAGCACGTCTTGTGATTAACATTACGTGCTTTGAATCGTCGAGAACGAGATCCATCTAGCTTTCCGAACAGTTGCTATTCTTTTATTGAATCGTTTTTCCAAGGCATCGAATTCTTTATTGATTGCCCTGTCAACTAGTTGATTTACATCAATATAAATCCAGTGCCAAATCCCATCAATTGATATATATAAATCCGGTTCCGTGAGACTAGCAAACTTCTGTTATCTAGTCCAGCCCCAAACTCGAAGGCTTCATGTTTGTCTTCAGTCCCCATCGATATCAAAAATTGAACTTTTAAGTCATACATGGGCGTGCTCATATAAACGTTTTTGTTGTTGGCTCCCAGTTGCCAGACGTTTTCAAACACTTACTAGTCGTTACCAATTTTCATAGTATTTTGTATGTTCATGCTTATAGCTAAACCCATATAACCATTTTTCTATTTTACACATTTCATCATCATCATTCTTTTTTTTCAGAAAAATCCATAGGCATCGGCATGCGCTATGCCGACCCTCCTCTCTGATTCTCACTGCTACAGGGATCGGCACACCCCTTGCAGATCCCTCTTTGTCTTTATATGCCAGTCTTTAGTCTGAACCTATAATCCACATATATAAAGCAACATTCCTACTTCCCTCCTCCTTCACTTTCTTCACTCTCTCGCTACCCTCCTATCTTCACAACCGACCTTTCTCCAAGAGCCGAACCCTTCACCTAACTCATCTTCTTACTTAATCCTGAACCACCATTCCACCTTCCAACCAAATCGTAGCCTGCCCTTTATCCTTCTACAGTTCATTTTTGACTGAATTAGGTGAGCCTTCCACCTTAATTTTGACTCTAAGGCAGTGTAATAGATATTACTTTATGGATGATAGTTCGATTTGTGATGAAGTGGATGATTGAGGACATTGTTTGGGGAAGACGAGGTGTGGAAAGGAGTTGGGATTGGTAGAATGTTGAAGGGGAAAGAAAAGGAAGAAGTGGAGGAGGTTTCGGTGTTGGAGGTTTGGTTATAGGCCAATCCCTCGTTTGATGGCAAGGGATTGGCATAGTGGCTTAATGAAAAGACAAAAAGGCAGAGGGGTCGGCTAGCTTTGTTCTAGCAGAGGCGTTAGCGTAATTATGGGTCAGAAAAATTATGCTCAGATAAAGGGATCGGTGGTTTTAAGGAAAGAGGGCTCGGTTGTGAAGCTGTGGGAAATGGACCGGCCTATCCATAGGGATCGGTCTAACTTAGTTAGAGAGAGGGATCGGTATTGGTTTAGGGATCGGCTTGGGTAGGGATCGGCACAAGGAAACTTGTAAACTTACAATCTGATCCAACCTTGTTTACTTGGACAATCATCACTAACTCACCTTAGCGAAATTGATATATAATGATGATGAACAATAAAAATCGCACACCCATTATTAAACTCGAGATTGAACAATCAAACCCATGAAACTTTCTGCATCTACTAAAAACTTACAAATTGACTTGAATGACATACTTCACAGTTCGATATATCGACAGTCAATCCCAAAGCTTTTACAATCGATCAAACTCTCCACCAGTTGTGACGAACAACGATGACGGTCTCTCTGGTCAGAATCCCAAGTTTCATCATCTAACTTTATTTTTTCTAATTTTAAATTGTTTATATCTGCCATATACTTCACTATATTGCACTTGCTTACACTTAACATGGGGGGAGCATGTAAACTTTTCTAACCTCAATTATCTACTAAGTATAGCTAATATGGACTCCATACGCTCAGAGCGTTTAGCTGGTACGTCTTCCAATCCGGTAATGCACCGCATCAATTTTGAAGCAAAATCAAGTTCTACGACTATATCCGGTAGGCTTTCTCCCAGCCATCAAGCGGAACAGATGGAAGTTTTCGGCCCACTGGTTGACCTTATCTCAGATGTTCCGGTCCTCTCGGTGGAGGAATAAGTCCTTCCCTTGATGCAAAAGAGGGTGCCATTCTTCGAAATAACCCGATAGATTCACAAGCCTCCCGAATTAATGAGGCTGCACTTCGCCGGCTATGTTCTATACATGGAATTCCGTTTGTGGATGTCATGGTCCCTTTAATAAATGACAGGCCTCACTTGCCACCATAGGGTACATGGCGTGTAACAAATTTATGTGCTGGGCTGGATGCGTACTGCCCTTTAATTCGTTCATTCAAGAGATCCCAAGATATCTTGGAATAGCTCCCACTCAACTCCATCCAAATAGTTATACCTTTATACATGGAACCTTCCTGCTATTCATGAGTGTTCTATTTCGTCCGCCAACTCTCGAGGACATAAGATTCATTTACAACTTTAAATGGCAGTCAGGGAGTCCCTCTTATATCTTTCTTGAACCTTCGCCAAACTTCCAAGTCTTGACTAGCGCTAGGAATAAACTTTCTCTGTTCAAGCACGAGTGGTTCTGTGTTCGACGTCCACCTGGCTTCACGAGGCGATGGTTGGAAGGACGTAAGTGTTACTTTCATCTCATTCTCAAGTCTACTAATCCAAGTCATAGCTTTTCCTTTGAATCTGCTAACATCTGGGATTCTTTCAGGTGTTCATCAATATCCTAAAGGCGTTAATTTTTCAAGAGCGGTTGCTGCCATTCGTGCTACCTCTGTCTAAGATAGGGATATCAAACTTCTTATCACAGATGTGCTACTATCTTTATTTGGGATGCTAGAAGAGGGTCGTAGCATTAGGCTCCCCGGAAGTGTAGCATTGCCAAGAAACATTAAAGAGCAAAAAAGAGATGCCATCAATCCTGTCGTGCCCTCTACCAAGGGGACTCAGGATGACATTGAAGAAGGTAAGATTAGGGGTCTCAGGCTAGTGAACCCGGAGACACTGATGTGGACCTAGGCAAGGCGCCCGCGGTCGAACAATCGCAAGGTGCACAATCCCAAACATCTACCAAGAGAAAGAAGAGGCTGGCATGTAGAATTCGTAAAAGAAAAATTACAACAGATCCTGAATTCTTCATTACTGCTATTGAAGAATAATCATATTCTCAACATTTGGAAAGTTCATTGAAGAGATTTTCAAATGTCCAAATTCCAAATGATATTATGACCTACAAATTTTCAAATATTAACATCGAAGGGCTCAATTCTCCTGCTGGGATTGGTGAAGGCATTCATCCTTCTGATGAAGGAGAGAGAAGCCCATGAGAAAGGCTACAACAACCAGTTTATCATGGTGGAACACTAGGACACTCATGACCACGTTCACTTCACTACATGCTCTTCATTAATCTTTCGCACAATAATTACTCACATGTTCTCATTTGGTCTTTGCAGGTGCAATGACTCAGTCCCAGTCCTTCGATCACTTAAGTTGTTCTTCAATGTATCATCGATCTAGCTGTGACCTGGAGTCTGGCCAGCGTAGGGAGAAAGATGATGGATGGGATAAAAGCTATCATTCATGCGAATCCTCCTATTCTAAGTGCAAGTCCCAGTCCCAGACATCACGACAGGAGAACAACCTAATTTTCCTGCTAACAGCGGAGACCAGCCTCCTTACCGTGGCCCTCAAATCGCCACATCACAGGAGAAACATTCTGGCTCTTCGAGCTCTAAACTGTCTCTCCAGCATAGATCAAGAAAACATCCAATTACCGCTTCTAATCCGTCCTTGCCGACTATTGCTTCTGACATTTCTACAGTAGAGAAATCAGCTGAGCTTAAGGCCACTTTCCCGAAAATCTGCTTTGATGGACTTAAATTCCATCCTACAATACATATGATTCCGGGACATGCCAAAGCGAGTTCTCTTGCATGTGTCAATGATGTGTTTGTGCAACACGAATCATTTAAACATTTGGCGGAAAAAATCTCTGAAGTATCCATTGAGCGACAATGTGAAATAGACCGCCTCAAGTTAGAAGCGATACATGATAAAGACATAATCAAACATCAAGATGTCGAATTGTTAGAATTGAAAACACAACTTACCGAAGCAGAGAAAAGTGCCGGGGAAACGACAGAGGCAGTGAGCCGTTTAGAAGCTTCTCATAAAAAGAACTCGATGCTGCCCTCAATCGCAGCAGGGCATTTGCTTTGGAAAAAGGTTCCTTGCAAAAAAAGTTGTTTTGGCCCACCGCGTCGAGGAACTTGAAGAGCTTCTCAAAAAAGAAAGGGAAGAGAAAATTGAGGCTCAAGAAGAATTGGAAAAGTACCACGAAGAGGCCGTCGAAGCCAGGAGCCTGAAAATTAAACTTGATGAGCAGTTCGCTAAAATTAAAGCTCTTAAAGAGGAGGCTCGAGAGGAAGGCCACAAAGAAATGATTGAACATGTTGAATCCCTAGTAGAAGACGCTAAAGAATCGGGTAGGAATGAAATCAAGGACATGTTTGATTCATTAATCATCGAATATAACGCCAAAGTCCTCATCCAACGCGACTTGAGTTTCCTTAGCGAGGGTTGTCTCGAATCACTTGTTGAAGCTTAGGAGCATGATATTGAGATGAAAAAGAGAGAATTTGGCAGAGCTGAACTTAATGAAGGAAAATTAGTGTGGGAGATCCTCCATCGAAACGAATCTTTAGGTTTGGCTGCCGCAAAACTTCGATACTTTAATGCTTCTATAGCTACCGAGAAGGGGGAACATATCGCCGGATCTTCAGGGGCTGATCTGAAAGGTCTCTCTTCCTCCTAAGCAACCGGAACATCGGTCTCCTTGGGCCCAGACCAGGACTTGTGATATGATGCGGATAAGCCCGGCTATCAATCCAAGGTGTTGTCCCCTATTTTGGAAGGAAGTACCGCAGTTCCCTATCTTCAGTTTATGAAAAGTTTTGTTCTTTGTGCCTAATGGTTTTAAGCTCATCTCCCTATTTTAACAAATTCTGCAGGTCTTCTAGGTACCGGTCAAACTCCTAAGAGCGATGTTACTGTGGAGCAACAAGAAAAACCAGTAGAAATTCCAATAGTTGTTGATGTATTGGGGCCCGATGCTCAAGTCATCAGATCTCTTGATGATGACAAGGTCGAAGATCCGCTCCCAGTGGATGAGTCTGACGATGTTGTGATTACCAAAGCCTCCAAACGCACCGATGAGAATAGCTTGAAAGAGCGGATTGAAACGGAGGAGTTTCTAAAGAAAAAGCCTAAAGCTGAGCCTGTCGAGGTAGAGATCAACGATCGACACCTTATTCCATCACAAGTTATTCCACCCAGCGGGTCAATTACTAGTGAACTTCCTCCTATCTCTGAAAGCTCTCCTGCAAAATGTGGCAAAGGATCCAGGAAGAGAAACATCATGGCTCAAGTGGAACCACTCCCAAAAAATCCAAAAAAGAGAGGAGGTCAAAGAAATAGCCGTCACTTCGGCTCAATGTGTATATAGTTTGCATAGTTGTTTGCTTGCCGTTTCTTTTATTAGTTGTGGTTGTACGGGTATGAATCCTGGTTTTTTGAAATAACTTGTGCTACAACCTTGAACCTGTCATGTGAATAAAAGTTTTTATTTTCTGTTGAGCTTTCGTGTGAATTGCTATTTAGATAGTTGAACTATTACTTTCCATTCGATGTACTTGTAATTCGTTGTTCATTAGTTCTGTTAACAATCCGCCAGTTCTATCCCAAGGCCTCCATGTGGTCGTAGCCTCGAGTCGTATTAAAAACTAGGTTCGTGCATTAACGTTAAGCCGTCAAATTCAGCGGTTTTTGAGCAACTATACTCTTGTCCCCGGTTTTAGGTTAGCGGGGTTAGATGTTGGATGATCGAATTCCATCCTTAGCGAGTTTATACTCCTCCCGTCGGTTTCAGGCCGGAGTTCATGGAATAGTGAATGGTCGAACTCCACTAATCTATTCATTCATGTTTGTATTCACACTCTGGGGATAAGATTTAGTTGATGGGTGGTCGGATCGCACCCAATCTATGTTTATACTCTAGTCCGCACTCTGGGGACCTAGAGTTATTTTACGAGTGGTCGATTCACACCTGATTTATGTTTATACTCTAGTTTGCACTTTGGGGACTTAAAGTTATTTCGTAGGTGGTCGATTCACACCCGATTTAAGTTTATACTCCAGTCCACACTCTAAGGACTTAGTGTTATTTCATGGGTGGTCGATTAACACGCGATTTAAGTTTATACTCCAGTCCACACTCTGGGGCCTTAGAGTTATTACGCGGGTGGTCGATTCACGCTCGATTTAAGTTTATACTCCAGTCCACACTCAGGGGACTTAGATTTATTTCGGAGAGCAGTCCGATCGCACTCCCATTAATTGATTGATTTGCCACCCAGGGTCTGGGTTTTGATCCAGCAGGAGATCGATCGTGTCACAGTCAATCTCACTTTATCTCAATTCCACATGTTGGCCGGATTTATTTGATATCAGATGGTCGGCCACGTTTATTCCTCGTTGTAAATTCCATTAGTTGGACTATGAATGAGAGTTGTCAAATGAACAAGTGGACCAAGCTCATCTTATTTAGTCCCATTAGGAATTAGCATGATTGATTAATTTCAAACTCTAGAAACCTGTTCATACATATCGACATTAATCAGTTTCGCTATGTAATTAATATATAATGCCACAACAAACATAAATATAAAGGATGTCCGAAACTTTATTCATTAAATGGAAAGGAAAAAACATAAAGTGTCTTATTACACATCTGGAAAATCATATGCTAAAGTAAATTATGAAAGCAAATACAACTGAAATGAAAAAGAAATAAACTAAGTGAAATAGCATCGTAGATGTTCGCTATTCCATGCCCTTGGAAGTGTGATGCCATCGACAGTCGCTAGCTTGAAAGTTCCTTCTCCAAGCCTCTGTTTAATGACATATGGTCATTCCCAGATTAGATTCATGTGCGATGGGGTAGGAAAAACCCGTTCTAGGATGAGATCACCAATTTCAATGGTTTTAGGTCAGACTTTAATGTTGTAATACCGGGCGACTCTGTGTCGATGTGCAGTTGCCCTCGGATCGGCTTCCTCACGCTTCTCATCTATAAAGTCAAGAGATTCCAAGAGGAGATATTTATTCGTTTCGAGATCGTAGTAAGTCACTTGATGAGAAGGAACTTCGAGCTCAACAGGAATAATGGCTTCGGAACTGTAAGCAAGGGCGAATGGAGTATGGCCTATCATGGACTTGTGGGTAGTCCTGTAAGCCCACAATGCAATAGGGAGTTCATCCATCCATCCGCCTCTGGCCTTCTCCAAACGATTCTTTAGAATGGACTTTACGATTTTATTTACAGCTTCAACCTGTTTTGCTTGAGGGTGAGCGACCGCTGCAAATCTCTTTTCAATACAATATCTTCAACAAAAGTCTTTAAATTCAACACTATCGAATTTGAGTTCCATTATCTGTTACAATAGTTCGCGAAAGACCAAAGCAGCATATGATGTTTCAGACAATAAAGTTCATTACTTTCTTGGTTGTGATAGTGGTTAAAGGTTTTGCTTCGGCCCATTGGGTGAAGTAATTAACTGCAACGATAGCATACTTTGCGCAACCTTTAGAGATCGGTAAGGAACCGATAATGTCTATACCCCATATGGTGAACGACCATGGGCTGACCATTTGCGCAATTTCCGTCGACGGAGCTCTTGGGACTTTTGCATATATCTGGCATTTATCACATCGTCTCACATAATCAGCGATGTCTCGATTTATGGTCGGTCAATAATACCCATAACAGAGTATTTCATCTGCCAGAGTTTGCCACCCAGTGTGATCACCGCATTCCCCTTCATGTACTTCCCTTAGAAAATGTTTTATCTCATCATCAGCGCAGTAGGGGGACTGTAAAACCTTTCCTGTACATAATTCCTTTTTGCATAATATACCATGAAGCTTTGCGAAGGAATTGCCGCTTTTCATTTCTTTTATCTAGTAGGACTCCATATAGTAAATAGTCTTTGATTGGAGTCATCTAGGATTCCCTTTTAGGTTTCGCTTCCAGTATCTGGTCGATTTCTATCATGTTTATACGCGGGGAATTTAATACTTTGACCGGAACCAAGCCTATCTGCTATGCGTTGCCAGTACTAGCAAACTTTGCCAATGAATCAGCTTCTCTGTTTTGATCCCATGGAACATGCGAAATGTCATAGTACTCAAATTCTGTCAACAACTCTGGGACTTGAGTAAGGTATGGGGCAAGTCGTTGTCCCTTTGCCAGATAATTTCCCTTAACTTGATACACTACTAATTACGAATCATAGAAGATTATGAGAGATTTTATTCCAAGTTCTTTAGCGGGTTTAAGTCTAACAATCAGAGCTTCTTACTTAGCTTCATTGTTTGTCGCCAGGAAATCAAGCTTCAAAGCATAACAAATTGACCGACCTTCAAAATTTACAAGCACTATTCCAACTCTAGAACAATAATCATTAGATGCTCCATCAGTATACAACTTCCACCATATGGTAGGGATTACGCTGCCGTTTGCAACCAAATTGGCTAAAAACACCCGAGAATAGGTTTAATTAGTGAAATAAATGAAGAAATTAAAAGAAAACATAGGAATAACACTGGATATCAAGAAAAATGCCGCAGAAAGCAAAAACAACAAGACTTATAGTGGTTTGGCATTGATTGCCTACGTCCACTTTGAATACTCTCTTTATTGTTTCATAATTCACTTGATTACAGTTACAATCAGTAAGAAATTACAAGGGATCAGAAAAGAATAAAGGAAGTTAGTTACAATAATGGTAGAGTTTCTTTGCAACCCAAAAGTCCCTCAAAAATGGCCCCTTGCGCCTGTATTTATAGATGAAGGCAGCCTTCAATCTGACTGAAACTTCGGCATCTGGACCTCCTCAACCATATGGGCCCACCATAGGGAGGACTAGGCCCAACTTGCAATGGATAGGGATCGGTACCGATCCCTCCACGAGTTGAGTTTGAGCTAGCGATCCCTTTGGTAGCTTCCTTCTGGTCTATAATGATAGCGTTTCAAATGTCAAGGCAATTGGATATATGGAGCTCTAGTTCTTGTAATACTTCGGTTTTAATCCCAACACTGTTAGATTATGCTAATCTTTCCTGGTCCTTAAATATGTGTCAATCCATACCTCACAGTCCATTCCATACCGACCCATATTTCACAAATGGAACATACCGATCCCTTTTTCTTAAACCATACTGTTGGGCGTGTTCTCACCCAGAAGAGCTCAAGAGCAAGAAGCTTAATTCATTCACGCTCGACTAAATTCCATTCGGCCTTCAAACGATGCCGAGCCAACCTCCTTCAAACAATGCCGAACCAACTTCCTTCAAACGATGCCGAACCAACCTCCTTCAAACCAATGCCGAACCAACCCACCTCCAAGCTTCGCCGAACCAATTCATCTCCTACCACCGGACCAAGACGTGCCAGGCCAGATCACATCAGCCCAGGCCCGCCAGCAGCTATATACATCCAAGATCCCTGCTCCCAACCTCATTCTATAAATAGAGGGGCAGGGGTACAACAATGGAAAAAAAGTTTGAGAGCTCAAGCACGGAGAGAACTTTCAAACAACTTTCTTTTACTTGTATCAAAGCTTTGTACTTGTAATCTAAAGAAGAGAAGAGAAATAACATATAAAGTGGACGTAGGCACATTCTGGCCGAACCACTATAAATCTACGTGTATTTTTACAGTTTAGCCCCTGCTTTTCATATATTTGCATAAATCACCCAAATCACTAAGAACAACATAAGATCTACTAAATCATACGACTTTGAGGTGTTTGTCCATTTTTTGTGCAAACTCATACCATGTCGATCCGTATTGCTCTAGCCTTATCATATCGACCCTTATTCCCTGACCATCAACATGCCGACTCCTTTAGCTCTATCATATCGACCCTTAGCCTACAAACATACCATGCCGATCCTTTTGGTTCTTACAACCTATGCTGATCCCCCATCGTCTCAATCATATGCCGAACCATATCCTCCACACATATTATGCCGACCCGTGACCATATTACATATTTACCGATCCATCCATATTTTGTCCAATTTGTCAAACATTCATACCGATCCCTATGCCAATCAAACTAAGCCCCATAATTCGACATCCGCATCATCTTTCTACTAACTTCATTTATTTGGGCTTGATACAATTGCCCGGACCTTATATTTTGGTCATGTGGCTGTTGCCTTATGATCATCTTTCCCATCAGCAGTCGAGTTTGCCCCTCGTAACTAGACCTATGTAACTGGGTCAAGGCACCGGGTAACAATTGCCTCCTAAAGTACGTCTTGTGAATAACATGACGTGCTTTGAATTGGAAAAAATCCAAGTTCCCGAGAACAAGTCTTTCCAACTTCCTGGTTGATCACTGTTCTTTTATTAAGACCTTCGATGATACAAGTCCGATGTCGTATTCCATTAGTATGCGTAGATTTGGTCATATGAGATCTTCAGGTCCTCTATCGATTTGACATCAAGCTTGATCGTTTCAAGCTAAACCGCCACTTCGGTTACTTTCAAAAAGTTGAATTCATAAATCTCTTCTGTGCATGCTCATACACATGTTTCTGTTGTTGACTTCTGGACGTGTTCGGACATTCGTTGGTCTTTGCTAAGTTGTTTTATCTTGTATGCATCCGTTTACAGTTTAACCTTCACGATATCAGTTGCCATTCGGTTTTTAAACATCTGCTATTTTCTTCCACTTTCCTTTTTATCTCACTTATATCTATCATTCATGCATTTCTCCCCTTCCCTTTCTTTTCATAATGCATTAATACATATACCCCTTTTCTCTTTTTTTTTCTTTATGAGGGATCGACATTCGGTATGCCGATCCCGTTGTGGGCCTATGCAGATAGGGGTCGGCATGCCTTAAGGTGATCCCTTTTTAATCTCGTGATCGAGTCATTTGGTGTGACCGGTTCTCCTTCCCTTCCTCACTACCCATATAAAAACCCGCTCCTCTCTCCTTTCTCTCTTCACTTTACCTTCCTAGCACCTATACCCTTTTTCCTTTGCTCTTTGCCTAATTGAACGCTTTAAAGCAAGACAAGCTTCCTCTTTAAACTTGAATTCGAGTGTGAGATTCCATTTTTGATCTGCATCTCCATCAATTCGTCTTTAGTGCAAGTTCCGACCTCACAACCTATACCGAATAGGTATGATTCCCTCTCACAATCACATTTATCGAGTCATAAATTCTGAGCTTGGAAGAGTTTGAGTGTCGTTTAGGTGTATTGCTTAGTGGGTTATGTTAAGTCACGTGGGAGAGGAAGAGAGGATGAAGGAGCAGGAGAAGAAGGAAGGAGAAGAAAAAGGAAAGGGAGAAGGGGATGATAAGGAAGGGTTTGGTAGAGGCTTGTTGAAGGGATGATAGGAAGTCTAACTTTAGGATTGGGTAGGAGGAGTTCAGAGAGCGATCAGCGTGATATTGTGACGTTGTTTGGTGAGGGATTGTGAACAGTAACTAGAGAGAGGTTGATATAAGGGTTGGTTTTGAGGAGAGGGGTCGGTAGGAACTGTGTTTGTTTGAGGGATGGTGCGTAGTTGTTAGGCAAGGGTTCGGTGTTGGTAATTTAGGTGTAGGGATCGGCGTAGATAAGGGTCTTAAGAGGGATCGGTGTAGAGGCTTATCCATAGGGATTGGTTTAGGAATTAAAAAGAGGGTTCGTCCTGGAAGCTCGAGTATATGGGTCGGCATATAGGTTAGAAGGAAGGGACCGGTGTTCTTACATAAGTTGCAGTGTAGGGATCGGCTACGAGACTAAGGCATAGGGATCAGCATACAAAGTAGGGGTCGGTGTTGACAATAAAAACCGGCTTAACATAAGTCGTTCAAACATTTAACCGCACACCGCCTTGCCCGAAAACAATATGAATGCTAACAATGCGACTTGCATACTTGGACCAACGAACTTAAGTTTGAACGAACAAATTCTCGGTCTACTTGACATGAACTAAGTATAAAATCGATTAAACAAACTTGAACAATGGACTTCATAATTCAGAACGTCAACATCTGATCCTAAAGCTTTGGTTGTCGATCAACCTTCACGTCGTTTGAGCCGGTAAGCGATAACGGTCTCTTTGGACGAAACCTCTAAGCTTTGACATTTTACCTTTGCTTCTCTGATTTCAAACTGCTTATCTTTATTCCATATTGCGCTATGCTGGTTCACACACGACATAGGGGGGACAGGTTTTTATTTCTAATATTGATTGTCTACTGAGTATAGCTATCATAGATTCAAGTTACATAGAGCGCTCAATCATAATGTTTTCTGAATCGGCCATGAGATCGAGCTCTGCCACCCTATCAGAAAAACCTGCTCCGAGTCATCAAGCAGAACAAATAGAGGCATCAGATCCGCAAGCAAATCTTTTTTCTGACATCCTAGTCTTTCCTACAGAAGTTATTGACCTGACTCCCGATAACGTGGAGAGTGCCATCACCTTAAATAATCCGGCTGACTCACAAGCATCCAGAATCGGCGAAGCCGCCCTTCATCGATTATGTTCCATCCATGGGATTCCTTTCAAAGACGTTCTAGTTCCATTGAGGCAATACAGACCTCACTTGCCCCAAGCTGGATATACTGCATGTAACAAGTTCATGTGCTGGGCCGGATGTGTGCCTCCCTTCTATTCTTTCATTCGGGAAATATTGAGATATTTAGGGATCGCTCCTACTCAACTGCACCCTAACAGTTATGCTTTTATCCAATGCACTTTTCTTCTCTTCATGAATGTCTTGTTCCGTCCACCAACTTGTGAAGACATCCGATACATCTACAATTTCAAATGATGGGCTGATAGTCCTTCGTATGTCTTTCTTGAACCCTTGCCCAAATGCCATGTCTTAACGGGCGTATGGAATAAGCTCTCCCTATTCAAACATGAATGGTTCTATGTATGGTGTCCTCCCAGCTTCGCAAGAAGATGGTTGGAAGGACATAAGTGCAATTTCTACCTTCGTCTTTAATTCAAAGATTCAAGTCACAGCTTCTTTCTTAATCGTACTAATATCTTCATTTCTTTCAGGTATCCGCCCTCGACCTGAAGGTGTTGAGTATTCCAAGGCTGTCGTGGCCATTCGTGCCACTCCTGTCGAGGATCGGGACATCAAACTTCTTATCACTGACGAGCTGCTCTCATTGTTCAGGCTGTTGGAAAACGGCCGCAAAATTTGGCTTCCCGGTAGCAAAGTGATCCCAAGAATTACAATCGAAAGAAGGGTAGAAGCAAGTGACCCCCATGGCGCTCCTAGTTGAGGGGACCTGGGAAAACATTGAAGAAGGAGAGATAAGAGAATTTCAAGATGTGGGGTTGAGAGGTGAAGACGTAGGCCCTGGAAAAGCGCCGGTGGTCGAAGCGCCACAGACCAGCCAAACGCAAACTCCCCCGAAGAGGAGAAAAAGGTTGGTGTAGAAGTTGCGGAAAAGCAAGGCCGGGGCAACCGGAAATTCATCAGAACCCCGATCGAAAAGGAATCGTCTTCCCGGCAAATGGAAAGTTCGCTGAAGGGACTCTCTGACATCCCAATTCCGGACGATATATTAAATTACAACTTTGCCAACATTGACATCGAAGGACTTAACTCTCCCGCAAGAAGCGGCGAAGGCATGCAACCTTCTACCGGGGGGAGGAAAGTCCAATGAGCAAAGCTAATGTTACTGGTCCGTCGGGGGGAAACACTAGGAAACACACAAACACTCGCACTCCACCATCCACTTATGATTTACTCTTCACGTTATAACTTCTAATATACTTCTATTTGGCTCTTTTTACTGGTGCAATGTCATACTCGCATGCTTTTGATCGACATTGAGGCTCTTCCACTTACTATTGCTTGGGGCGAGATTCTGAATCTAGGAGACGCAAGAACAAAGACGAAGGGCGAGATAAAGATTTTTATTCTTGAGAATCCTCTTCCTCGTCTAGACAGAAATCTTAAACACACGCTCCCCGCCAAATTAATCCATCAAACCCTCCTACTCACAGCGAAGATAAATCCTCTCATCGAGGTTCCCAAGCTGCTACTCCCTACGATCAGCAATTTGGGTCGTCAAGTATAGGGCAATCGTGCGAGTGCCTTAAGCATCCGCTAGTTTCTTTTGATCAACTCCCACTGGTTCCTACACATGATCCTACCACAGTGGAGAGATTAGCTTAACTCAAAGCTACCTTCCCAAAAATCTACTTCGATGGGCTCAAGTTCCTCCTTTCCATACACGTTATTCCTGGAAGTGCCAAAGAGAGCTCATTAGCATGCATGAATGATGTGTATGTCCAGCATGAACCGTTTATCCACTTAGCTGAGAAAGTCTCCAAAGTTTCCACTGAGCGCCAACATGAAATTGATTGCCTCAAGCTGGAGGCTATTCACGACAAAGACATCATGAAACATCAAGATGCTGAGCTGATTGAATATAAAGCTCAACTTGCCGCAGTAGAGAAGAACGCGAAGGAAACAGCTGAGGCGGTAAGTCGTTTGGAAACTTCGCATAAAAAGGAACTAGATGCGGCGCTCCATCGTAGTGGTACCTTGGCTTTAGAAAAGGACTCCTTACAAAAGGAGAAAAACGTCTTAGCTCACCATGTTGAGGAGCTAGAAACAATATTGTTTAAAGAAAGGGAGGAAAAACTTGAGGTACAGGAAGACTCATAGAAATATTGCGAGGAGATTGTTGAAACAAGGAGTTTAAAAATGAAACTTGATGAGCAACTCGCCTAGATCGAAGTCTTGAAAGAAGCAGCCCATGTAGAGGGTAGAAAAGAGGTGCACACAGAAGCCAACTCCCGAGTTGAGGCTGCTACCGAGTCCGGTAGGGAAGAGATCAAGAACTTGTTCGATCCGCTCATTGCCGAATATAATGCAAAAGTTCTCCTTCACCGCTACTTGACCTTTCTAGGTGAAGGCTATCTCTAATTGCTCGCCGATGCTTGGGAGATCATCACAAAAATCAAGAAAGAAGAGTTGGGAGTGGTAGAGCTTGATGAGGAGGCACTTGTGTGAGGAGTGCTCCGAGGAAACGAGCCGTCTGACTTGGCTTCCGCGAAACTTCAATTCTACAAATCTTCTACACCGGCTAAAGAAAGAGAAGATATCGTAGGGGCTTCTTGAACTGAACCCAAGGGTCCTTCTCCTACTCAATTGGCTGGGATGTCATTTGGTTATGATCCGGACAGGCTCGGACTTGGCCCACACATATTGTCTCCCATACTTGAAGGAAGCACTCCGATGACAACAGAGAGCCAACCGGACGCTGGTATAGTACTGGATTTTCTTGAATTCGAAAAGTTGTTACTTTTGGCACATAATAGTCATCGACTAACACCTGTGCTTTAACTAACTTTTGTAGGCCACCCGGTCCAGAGCAAACTCCTAGGAGCGATTTTTCCACGGAGCAGCAAGAGAAAGTGGCCGAGGCTCCAGCTGTTGCAGATATTCTAAGGCCCGATGCTCGGGTCATCGATGCGCTCCAGGAGGATAAGCCTGAAGATCCGTCCCTTGGTGAGGAGTGGGACGATGTAGTAACTACGGGTGCCATGGAGCATACTACCAAGAGCAGTATGAAGGAGTAGATTGAAGAAGAAGAGAGATCGAAGCACGAAATTAAAATGGAACCCGTTGAGGCCATGACTGAAGATCCTATTCCTGCACCTTTGCAGGTCATTCCACCTGGCGGGACAATTCTTGTCGAAATTCCTCCTTCTTTAAGCGTCTCCGCCAAGAGCAGCAAAGGATCCCAGAAAAGACGTTCGACTGATTCAACTTTTGAAAAGCTAAAGAAAGAGAAGAAAAAAAAATAGATGTTGTTTTGTGTTATTGTACATAGTTTGGATAAGTTAGGCGTGTGTTTCCTTTCTTGGTAGTAGGCATATGGGCACGGATCCCGAACTTTTGAATAATTTGTAAGGAATCTTTGAGATTGTGAATAAAAGTTTTTGTTTTTTGATTAACAATCGTGTGAATTATTACTTCAACAGTAGAGTAATTTCTTATTATTTCATGTACTTGTAATAATTTTCACAAGTCTCGTTAACAATTCACTATCTCGATCTCGAAGCCTCTTCGTAGGCGCCATCTTAAGTCGTAAGCAATGCCGAGCTAGAATTGTAACTAACAGTTGTATCTTATCGCTAACAATTCGAGTCTCTTCTGTTGATTTGAGATCAAAATTTGTGGGATAGAGAACAATTGAAAACTCGTCCATCCACCCATTAGGTTTTTGAGTTAGCCTGTGGTCTTTAGAATTTCCTAGTCCATAGTCAAGGACTTAGAATTTTTTAGTCCACAGTCAAGGACTTAGAATTTTTTAATCCACAGTCAGGGACTTAAGATTTTCAAGCCCACAGTAAGGGACTTAGAATTTTTGTCAAATCGTTTATACTCTAGTCCGCATTCAGGGACTTAGAGTACTCTAGTCCATAGTCAGGGACTTAGAGATTTTCATCAAATCGTTTATACTCTAGTCCGCAGTCAGGGACTTAGAGTACTCAAATCCGAAGTCAGGGACCTAGAGGTTTTCTTCAAATCTTTTATACTCCAGTCCGCAGTCAGGGACATAGAAATTTTTGTCAAATCGTTTATACTCCAGTCCGTAGTCAGGGACTTAGAGTTCTCTAGTCCGCAGTTAGGGACTTAGAGATTTTCGTCAAATCGTTTATGCTCGAATCCGCAGTCATGGACTTAGAGTATTCTAGTCCGCAGTCATGGACTTAGAGATTTTCATCAAATCGTTTATACTCTAGTCCGCAGTCAGGGACTTAGAGTACTCTAGTCCGTAGTCAGGGACTTAGAGATTTTCTTCAAATCGTCTATGCTCTAGTCTGTAGTCAGGGACTTAGAGATTTTCATCAAATCGTTTATACTCCAATCCATAGTCAGGGACTTAGAATACTCCAGTCCGTAGTCAGGGACTTAGAGATTATTTTTCGTTCTCCTACCGTTGGCAACCTTTGTTCCTTATTGCGAGCTTTGCTTTTCGATTCATCTCCGGGAATCGCCAACCAAGCAAACTTATAAAGCCTTCCTCGTTTGATCTCATCAGGGATCGGTATGACTGATCGACTTCTAACTCTACGAATCTATTCATACATCGCAGATGTCGATATCAATTAGTTCCAACACCTACTTAGCATAACATGCAATAACAGTAGCTTATGCAAAGGAAGCTTCAAGATTTTATTCATCATAAGAATAGGAACAGAATAACCTGTCTTATTACATATCAAAAAAGTCAAACACCAAAGCAAATATTGAAAGCAACTAGTACTGAAATATAAAAGAAAAAGTCTAGGCGAAATAGCATCGTAAATGCTCGCTATTCCATGCTCTTGGAAGCGTCACACCATCAACAGTCGCTAGCTTGAAAGTTCCTTCTCCAAGCCTCTGTCCAATGACGTATGGCCCTTACCATGTCAGGTTCATGTGCGACGGGACCGGGAAAATTCGTTTTAGGACAAGGTCGGCAACTTCAAAGGTCCTCGATTGGACTTTGTATTATAGTCAAGGTTTTATATATCAGATTTCGGTCATGTTTTGTCTCGGAATTTTTACACAAGTTATGTCGTATCGGGGGAGATCTCGGACGAGATGAGTACATATCGAGTGTACATCTCGGATTGACATCTCGGGACTTATAATGCATCTCGGGAATATCTCGGATGTACTTATGTGTCTAAAATTGATGTGTCAAAAATTTATTTAATGGTTATAACGTTCTTAGTAAAATTAAAAATGGTAACATACTTGATTTACATGGAAAAAGGAATATTTTTAGAATTGTAGTAGCTTGATTAGCTTAATTGATTTGGTAATGATTGAATAATATCCTTTTATTTGAACATAATAAAGAAGTAAAACCTTTCGCTATGACTTGTTAAGATAAAAAGTAAAGAATATGTTCAAGAAGTTGGTAAATTATAATTGGATTGAGTAGTTTCTTTTGAATCAATATGAAAATAAAAAATATTATGGAAAATAAGAAAAATGTATAATTTCGGGTGAGATCTCGGATTGAGTTTTGATCCATATTTCGGATGAGATTTGAATATCTCGGATGAGATGAGTGTCGAGGTAATATGGAGGAGATTTGATGTCTCGTCTCGTTTAAGTGTGAAAAGGAGATCTCGGGCAGTATATAGGAGATTTGAAACCATGATTATAGTACCGTGCGATTCGATGTCGATGTGTAGTTGCTCTCAAATCGGCCTCCTTGCATTTCTCATCGATAAAGTGCAATGACTCCAATAAGAGATCTTGGTTCGTTCTGGGATTATAGTAAGTCACCCGATGGGAAGGGACTTCGAGTTCTATAGGAATTACCGCTTCGGTTCCGTAAGCGAGTGCAAATGGAGTATGGCCGGTCGTGGACTTGTAAGTAGTCATGTAGGCCCAAAGTGCGGTGGGAAGCTCATCCAACCACCTGCCTCTAGCTTCTCTAAACGCTTCTTCAGAATAGATTTGATAATTTTGTTTATAGCTTCGACTTGTCCATTCGCCTGAGGGTGAGCGACCGCCGCAAACCTTTTTTCAATGTGATACCTTCGACAAAACTCTTTAAATTCGGCGCTATCGAACTGAGTCCCATTGTCATTCTTGATAGTCCATGTGAGACCGAAATGGCATATGATGTTCCAAACAACAAAGTTAGTAACTTTCTTGATTGTAATCGAGGCTAACGGTTCTGCCTCGGCCCATTTGGTGAAGTAATCAACCGCGACAATCACGTATTTCGCGCCACCTTTAGAGATTGGTAGAGAGCCGATGATGTCAATACCCCACATAGCGAATGGCCATGGACTGACCATTTGTGTGTTCTCCGTCGGCGGGGCTCTTGGCACTTTAGCATATATCTAGCATTTGTCACATCCCCTAATGTAGTCAGCTGCATCCTGGTTCACAGTCGGCCAGTAGTATCCATAACAGAGTATCTTTTTTGCTAATGTTTGCCCCCCAATGTGATCGTCACACTCCCTCTCATGGACTTCACTTAAGACACACTTTATCTCGTCGTGGGTGATACATCGGAGTAAAGGAACAGAAAACCCTTTTCTGTACATAGTTCCTTCTTGCATAATATACCGTGAAGCTTTACGAAGGACTTGTCGCTTTTCGTTCCTCTTCTCGGGCAAGATTCCATGCAATAGGTATTCTTAAATGGATTCATCCATGATTCCCTTTCAGGTTCCGTTTCCAGTACTCGATCAACTTCCATCACATTTAGACTTGGGGTATGTAGTATCTTGACTGGAACCAAGCCCATCTGTTGTGCATCACCAGTACTCACGAACTTTGCCAATGATTCGACATCCTCGTTCTGTTCACGCGGGATATGCAAAATTTCATAGTATTCGATATCCGCCAACAACTCCTGGACTCGGGTAAGATATGGGGCAAGTCGTTGTCCCTTTGCTTGGTAGTCCCCTCTAACCTGGTACACCACCAGTTGCGAGTTGCAAAAGATTTCAATAGATTTCACCCCATGCTCTCTAGCAAGTTTAAGTCCAGCAATCAATGCCTCACACTTGTTTTCGTTGTTCATAGCAGGAAAATCAAGCTTTAGAGCATAGAAAGTCGACCGGTTCTCAGGGGTTACAAGAACAATGCCCGCTCCGGAACAATGATCATTAGATGCTCCATCGGTATATAGCATCCATCGTACAATAGGGATTACACCACTCTCTGGGGGCTCGTCGTGCATGGTAAACTCGGCTATGAAGTCTGCCAATGCTTGTCCTTGGATAGCTCTTCGAGGCAGATATGTAATATCGAACTGGCTGAGCTCGACGTTGCACTTAATCAGCCTTCTAGACGTCTCAAGTCGTTGTAGGACCTGTTGTAAGGATTGGTCGGTATAGACGTTGATTGGATGTGCCTGGAAGTACGGGCAAAGTTTGCATGATGAGATCACCAAGCAGTATGCCAATTTCTCTATCTTCGAGTATTTTCTCTCTGCCCCCGTTAATTGGTCGGTCTCTGAATCCGGTTCTCCTTACGAATCAAAGAGGCACTTATGGCATGTGGCGATACGGCCAAGTAAATATACAACTCCTCATGATCTACCAGCTTTGACAAAACAGGTGGTCTCTTTAGATGATTCACCAAAGCTTGGAATGTGCCTTCACAATATTGCATCCACTCGAAATTCCTCTTCCCTTTCCTTATTAAATCGAAGAAAGGAATGCATTTATCGGTCACCCTGAAGATGAATCGACTCGGAGCAGCGACCTTCCCGTTCAGACTCTACACTTGCTTAATAGTTCTGGGTGCTTGTATATCCCTAATGGCTTGAATATTTTCTGGATTTACTTCAATTCCTCTTGCATTGACAATAAAGGCTAGGAACTTCCCTGACGCAACACCGAATGAGCACTTCAAGGGGTTGATTTTCATGCTATAAAATCGAAGGATATCGAACATCTCCGCTAAGTCTCGAATGTGGTTGCTTGATCGCTGTGACTTCATGAGCATATCGTCCACATAGACTTCCATCGTCCTCCCGATCTGATCCTTAAACATTCGGTTAACCAAACATTGATAGGTCGCTCCTGCATTCTTTAATACGAATGGCATTACTACATAACAGTTTAACCCAACATCCATGAAAAAAATGGTATGTTCTTGATCTGGGACGTGCATCGAAATTTGATTATACCCCGCATACGCATCCATAAATGATAACAATTCATGCCCTACAGTTGAATCAACTAGTTGATCAATTCTAGGCAGGGTAAACCTATCCTTGGGGCATGCCTTGTTCAGGTCCGAATAGTCAATGCACGTTCTCCATTACCCATTTGCCTTCTTCACCAACATGGGATTAGATATCCATTCACGATAGAGGGCATCGCGGATAAACCTGTTGGCTTTAAGTTTATCCACCTCCTCTTTAAGAGCAACGGATCTCTCCGGATCCATGCCTCACATTTCCTATTTTCCGGAACATACTTTGGATTAATGTTTAATGCATGGCTCGCAATGGCAGGTGAGATCCCACACATGTCAGAATGAGTCCAAGTGAATACATCCAGATTCACTCAGAGGAAATCAGTAAGTTCTCTCATCATCAAAGGGTCGAGTTGTGATCCAATCTTTAATACCCACGACGGGTCATCGTGGCTGACTGCGATATCAATCGTCAGCTCAACTGGCGCTTCCTTGGTCTCCTTTGGGTTCCTCCTCATCGTCCCTCGGATCTATATCTCTATAGAACCAACTGTGATGCCGAAGCCAAGGCTTGGATGCCATTTGTAAATCTTTAGTGACTTGGATGCGGACAAGCTTGTCTATACCCTTTTCCTTCTCTTTCCACTGAGCCTCTCTCAACTCAACTACATAACAGGCATGCCCAGTTGCTTGATCACCATGCACAACACCTACTCCATTATCAGTCGGAAATTTCAATGGCAAACACCACGGGTCAAGAGCTGCTCGAAATTTAGCCAAGGCTAGACACCTTAGAAAAACATTGTACGGCGAATCAACATCCAAAACAATGAATGATAGGATCCGCACCTTCCTACGTTCACCTTCCCCCAATTCGACCGGTATTTCTACATAACCAACTACCTAGCCACACCATTAAAACCGTGTATACGAGCTTTAGATGGTTTCAAGTCCTTAGCCTCCATCCTTATTTGATCAAATGCCTTCTTAAAGATACTGTTCACAGAGCTTCCGCAATCAATCAAAACTCTTCTCACCAGAGCAGGGCCAATCATGGCAGAGATAACCATCGGATCAATAGTAGGGGCCTTTACTCTATCGGCATCCCTACTTCTGAATACTATATCATCAGTCATTGTACGCTGTTGCTTGGTTAGAGTCCCATCCTCCGTATTCGAGCAACATTCAAAATCCACATGTCTCGCTGAACTAGCATAGTGCTCCATTTTCTGCCAACATCTTTCCGCAGGATGCGGTCCACCAACTATCATGTTTATTACCAACCTCCCACCGGTCCTGCAGGCTCCTCAGCCCTACGTGGAGCTTGCCCTCAATTGGGGTTAGACGTCCCATGTCCGCTATCCTACAGATTTTCACAAATTGCTGCAACTTTTTCTCCCGAATCAGTTTCTCAATGGCATCGTAGAGGTGCCTACACTCGTCCGTATTGTGCCCGTAACATTCATGAAACTGACAATACTTCCCGGTTTTCTTTTGTGCCTCAGTCGATTCTTTTAGACGCGGCTTCCTATATTGGAAAGTATTACAGGTGAACAGATAGATGTTCTACAGGGATGCATTCAAAGGTGTATAGTCGTCATACAAAGGAAACTTGGACCTTTACTTTCCGGGCTCCCTTTTTCGGTCGCGACTCCCTTCACCACTCCTTTTCTATTGACTCGGCTAGTTTTGAACATTGACCTAACCTTCCCAAAACTGTCGCCAGACTGCTTTACTGCGATGTTGCTCTATACCAATTCTTCGCTTGGCCCCGTAGCATTTCTTTTTCTACATAATCTAGCCTCTTCCTTTCCCATAAACCGGGCCGCCTTTGAGTAGAAGCACTCCAGCGTGGCTGGCAGTTTTCCAGCTAGCCAATCACCAAACTCGGATTCAGGGTCAACCCCCCTTGTCACAGCCATAAGTATCGCGTGGTCATTAGGGTTACTTACTTCAGTGGCAACAACATGAAATCTCTTCAAGTAGTCTTTCGGTGATTACCCCGGAGCCATAAGTACTCTTGATACTGTACAGTCTTCTTAATTAATACATGTCTAATTTCCTACAATATATACTATATATATCTTGATAAAAAGTTAGTATCTATATTTTATATAATGTCCTATAGTTGTTATCATCAAAACCAATACCTAATGTAATAGCAATCTCCCCTATTTTGATGATGACAACTCTGTATATAAAATATAATATAACTCACACTGAGTTACAAAACTCCCCCTTAATATATGCTTGGATTTAATATATTTCTCCCCCTTTGTCATCAACGAAAAAATAACCTCCTAAAATTATAACAGTAACTCTTACTACAATCCTAACTCTAACTTCTCTAAATAAAATACTAATCAATATGTATAAGAATTAAATATAATGATATGTAAAATTAGATAATCATGAAATAATCAATCCAAATATTCATTCAATCAAACAAAGTTTATATCACATAGCATTCAAACAAATTCACATAAATCAAAACTAATCAAATCCAAACTAAACCAACTATTATTATTTATATACAATCAAACCTATTCAAACTAGACATTTCGAGGAAGTTCAACCCATCCATCAGTGCCAAAGATGGGATCCGCTTTGATAGCATCCCAATCTTCATCATCTTTGTTGATGGTACACTTTAGATTGGTGGTTGGTTCTTCTTTGATAAGGGCAGTAATCATCCACCAAATTACGTTGAAATTCCTTTCTTGCTCCTTGATCATCTGCATTTGACTCAATTCCAAGTGCCTCTGGTTTCTTAGGATGAAAGTAGGAATGTTCTTTAATGATTCAAGAGTTTGTTCGAGGTTTTCGGTTAGTTTTTGGATAGGAGAAGCAATTATTTTGGTTTTAGAATTTAGGAATGCAAAGGAAGAAGAAAGATAGTAGAAATTAATGATTCTCTAGTCTCACTTGATATTTAATGGGTTGGAAATTTGTTGGAATAGACATTTGTTGTCTATTCAATTTTCAAAATTAATTTTTTTTGAAAAGTTACTGTTGTATATCGACATACACACCTAGGGTATACTTGTACTATTATACTATTATGTGTTTAGCTTATACTATTATACTGTTTTGTTTTTCAGAGATGTATAACAACAAGGAAATCGATTTTTCACTAATACTTAGATAGATATTACAAAGAACATAAAGAAATGAAAAGATACATAAGATTCATTATAAACTAAAACTAGAAAATCCAAATACGAGGATAGTTTAAACTATACGGATGAAGATGAAGATGAAGAAAAACCACCAAGCTTGCAGATGATCTTTCCAAAGAATTTATCCATTTTGTTGGAAATTGAAGTAAATTCCTTTGAAAATGATTTCTTAAGCTTCCTTTAGTTATGGATGATCTTCTCTTGATTTTTGAGAAGATCTTTGTTGGATGGATTTAGTGGCATATTGATACTTTCCAAAAAAATATCCTCTTCCTCTACTTGTTCTTCCTCATCGACTTCCATTTCATCTCCTTCCTCTTCCTCTTCCTCCTCTTCTCTTATTTCATGCTCTTCTTCCCAAGCCAACATTTGTTCCTTTTCCAAAAGCGTTTCATAAGGCTCGAAAAAGGGTGAAATATGCGTAAGTGAAATGTTGGCCTTATCAAATATTTTTCGAGGAATTGTTTCCTCTCCTTTAAGGTCAAGGCCAAAATAATTGAAAACACGAGTAAGATGCACACCATGAAATATTGTGTTTTCATTTTTATAAAGATTCTTAGGAAAAAGTTCATCCAAAATGACATGAGACCAATATATGTCATATTGGCCATAAATAGCGAAAAGAGCTTTGATAACTTTTTGAATCGGGCTATTATAATTATCCATTCTAGGAGTGATACTTTGTTACAAAAGAAGGTTTAAAATTCTTGTTTTGGATGCAAGTTTTTGTTTTTGAATTCAAAATCATCATCACTTTCAAAAATATCATGAATTACTTCATGATTTTGAAATCAGTTGGAAAAGATGAAAGGTCCATTCCACTATATCTGCATCCAAGAATGTGACCCAAAAGTTCACAATTTTAAACAATTTGTGTCCCTTTGACACCACTCCAAACTTCTCCTTCTCTACCATCATAAAAATTTCCTTTAAAATTTTCATAAAACATCTTTACTAATTTTGGATAACAAAAAAAATCATTTTGAGAAGCATCGATTAAACCAAGAATTTCATTTTGCAAACAAAGATTGAAAAGATCATAAGTAGAAAATTCTTCAAAAATAGCAAATCTTCTAGGAAAGACTTTTCTGAAAGATAAATACTCAATATAGGCTTGAATGGCTTCTTGATCAATGAAAAGATATTCTTTTATTTTCTTAGAAAGCATCATGGTTGCCTTAATATTGCTTGAGGATGCCATTGAAGAATATTTTGAAGAGACAAGAGAGTACATGATTTTTAAATTTGAAAATGAAAGTGAGAAATGAATGGATAAAGGTATAGTAAGCAAATAGAGAATCAAAGGACATGTTCTCTAGTCAAAAGGCAACTTTTCAGAACATAGGAGTTGGTGAAAAAGTGGAAGGAAATTTAAATAATTTGAAATTGAAATTGAAATTCTGTCTGCATATGTCGACATATGCTCATGAGGTATGTCAACATATAGGTCGAAATTTTCAAAAATGGTTTTGGTTTAACTTTATTATATAGATATATTTACAATTATTCTATTTTTAGAAAAATAATTTTAAAATAATTTTAAAATTATTTTATATTATTATTAAAATATATAAAATGTTTATATTTAAAATATAATCACACAACATTCGACCAATATTATTATTAATCTATAGGATATTCCTAATAACTATAAAGCAACCAAAAGAAAAGGAAATTTCATTTAAGAAATTAAAAGGACTTTTGATATATTAAATGCCTACCTTTTTCTAATCCATTTCACCATTTTGTTCTAAATTATGCATTGCTGCGAAGCACATGTTAGCAATTTCTATATCTGATTCATTATCACTTGAGGATGTATTTGAATCGTCTAATGTTACAGTATAAGCTCTTCTCCGTTTCCTAGATAAATCAGTGTTTGATGTAGTTTCCAATTTATCGGGATGTGGACAGTCTTGTTTTAAATGACCAAGGTCATCGCAGTTATAACATCTAATGCCATTTTCGTTTCCACTTCTACTTCTTGGATTTTTGTTGTCGTTCCTTTTGAAATTGTTCATCTTCCTATATTTCAGAAATTTTCTAAACTTCCTTGTAATGAAAACAATTTCTTCATCTTTATCGCTATTTAAATCCAGATTATCCGCCATTGCATTAAAAGCTATAAATTTCTTCTCTATTACTTTCTTTCTATCATGCCTTACAGTTGTGCTTCAAAAGACATTATATTGCCAGTTAACTCTTCAATTTTTAGAGTGCTAATGTCATTAGCCTCTTCTATTGCAAGAGTCTTTTGATTTCATTCAGGAGCAAGTAAATTGAGGATTTTTATAACTTGATTCTCTTCAGAAAAACTTTTATTTAGCGCAATAAGTGAGTGTACTATATCTTGGAATCTATTATACATATCAGATATGGACTCATTGGACTTATTTTGAATAATTGAAACTGGTTTGTTAGTATGGAAATTTTGGTCTATGTGACCTTACTTTTCCTTTCATGTGTAATTTGCAAAGTTCTCCAAATTTCTAATGCAGACTTACATATAAATACTCTGTTAAATTCATTTCTATCTAATGAACAAAATAATATATTCATAGCCTTAGAGTCACTTTGTGCAATAGCTTTTTGGTCAACAGTCCACTGTGCAATATTAGTTTTGGGTTCAGTGTACTTAGTTTGTGTGATATTCCCAGTGATCAAACCAAAATTGACTATAAATAAATTTTCATTCTACATGACCAATATGTGTAATTACTGCCATTAAAAAGTAGAGGTCTAGCAGTGGATTGTCCTTCGACAAATGAGTTACTAAGAAGTGTATTAACAGTATTACTAATAGTACTATTACCTGTATTATTAGCCATTTAAACCTTTTCAAAAATCAATGATGAATACTTTGAAAACCAATGCTCTAATACCAAATGTGAGTCAGCGGAATGGTGATCTTAAGGCTAAATCAACACTAGAAGGAGGGTGAATAGTGTTTAATGGATTATATGAATATAATTTAATTTCTTTAAGATTTTACTTGGAATGATGGAATTAACAATCACAGAATCAAAATACAGATATAAGTAAATGCAGTTGAAGTAAAAAGGAAAGAACACATCAAGATTCTATACTAGTTCGAAGTTACGCTGCATCCAGTCCCACAAATTCCTTGTACGGATTTCTTTTCAACTAGTAAATGCAAATACAATCTCGATTTCACGGCTATGATCCACGCCCTTCAAAATCCTGGCCTCTGGGTAGAGCCACTTGATTTCTGGGCCACAAGCACACCCCTAGATTTACGGGCTACTAAGCATACCTGATTGATTTAATCAGACTATAATCACACCTACTTGGATTTCAGGGATACCAAGCACACCACAGAGTCTAAGAATATCATTTGATAGAGTTTATAGACTCAAATCTTTGATCTTGATTACAATTGATCATATAACTCTTGAATAGCACTTTGATCTTAATGTAGATGATAGAAACTATAGAGTATATGAAAGAGAATCAAACTAGCAATGATTGAATTTGATTCTGGTTTAATTTCAACGGAGTTTCGAAAGAAATTGATTTAGAAATCAAGAGAGTGAATAGACGAGAGAAAAATAAGAAAGTAGTTAATAAAATTCATTTGGAAGTCTGGTATATATAGGAAAACAACGACCATGTCCATTCACAAAGAGATAAGACGAAAAAACACTAACATTCTGTAACACCCCACATTTTTAGATAATTAATAATCAAATAACGATGAACAGTGAAATTAAGCATTTTTGGAGTTGTCAGAATATGGCCTCGAAACTTATACTATTATGTTCATGGCGATTTTATGATCAGTTTCCATATATAACTTGTCGAAATATGAGTTAATATGAAGAAGTTATAAAAAGAACAAGAAATCAAAATTGAACGAAAAGAAAAAGAAAAGAAAAGTAAGACCTTACGGGTCGACCCATAGGTCGACCCGCAAAGCACGAGGGTCAATCCTAAGGTTGACCCCTGAAGAACACAGGTCAACCTGCGTTTTGCCCAGGACGTGAAATCGTCCAGGGACGTTCCGAAGTTTATAATTCTGATTTTTGTGCGATCTGAGGCGTTGTTTCCTGGATCCAACAATTCGCAGTGAGCTTGTGACGTGGTTACACCAGATTCAATCCAAATATCCAACGGTCTGAGATCCCCAAACTCCCCTATAAATAGAACCCTGGGCCTAGCTATTTTCTCCCAATTAGAGTTTCTCCCAATTGGGTTCATTGCCTGAGGCTGAACCCTAAATAGAAAATATTTCTAGGAAGCATATCTTTTTAATAAAAATATTAGACACCTTAGAAGGGGATCCATGAAGGCCATGGAGCAAAGCTAAGGACGATATGTGAGTTGATTTAAATTATATCTCATTTATGTTTATGATATATATTATTGTTAAATTCCCGTTAAATATTTAATTCAGCATTTATTTCAATAATTACTCTACTA
The DNA here is from genome assembly GCA_030737815.1 of Allium fistulosum. Classification (NCBI taxonomy): domain Eukaryota; kingdom Viridiplantae; phylum Streptophyta; class Magnoliopsida; order Asparagales; family Amaryllidaceae; genus Allium; species Allium fistulosum. The sequence goes on along the minus strand of CM060901.1, from coordinate 532,102,306 downwards.
ATTAGATATGTTGAAATTGTAAATTTTATAAGAGAAGTGTACTTATATTTAAATATTATTTATATGGAAAAAGAAGGGAATCCAATTAAATATAAGTAATATTAGGCTTAAAAGTTGTAGAGAAAGGCATAAGCCTAAAATGAGAAATTTACAGTAAATTATGAAATGAATTAAAAAGGGGAAAATTAATAACTTGATTTGGAAGTTAGTGATAGATTAGCTGGTTGGTTTAGAAAAGGGAATACATTTCCATAGTTTAATATTAGAATTACAATAAACGTAATTGCAAGAATAACAGCAAGAAAAATGGAATTAGTGCAAAATAGAGGCATTACTGTATTTTGCATTATCTAATAATTAAAGAAATAATGAAAGAAATATCTTGCAGTTATGAGTTATTGCCTATAGCATTATTTAGTATTAAAATATGAAAATGGATTTTTAGCATAGTTTTTGTAACCAACCAAATAGAATAGAACTACTTCCTAGAATAAAAGAGAATAACGTGAAGCGTTAAAGAAATTAAAGAAGATGAAATAATTACTTCAATTATTTGACAAGACTAGAAACAATAAACAGAATATGCGACTAGATCTGCATTTACTGCGTAGATAGTAGAATAAAAAGTAAAGCGGTTATTATGATAAGTAATTTATGACATTTGGACATAGTCCCAAGCTAAGACTGTCATATAATATAAGATAACTAAAGAGAATTTAGTATCATAATAAAAGAAGATAGACTAGAATAGAAAAGAGACACTTGCAATTACATTTATAACATGTAGGTTATAAAAGAAAGAAAAGAATATAAAAGTGACAATTGCAAGTATAATTGTAACAAGTGGGTTATAATTAAAAAGAAAGAAATAGAAGATGCTTATTTTCTCAGACTTAGATCTTAGATTAAGTTAATAAGCAAAAATAATAGAAGTGGCCCGTACCAGCAGCATTCCCTTTCAGGTCTTGGACTGATGGTCTCACACATAGGTGAGGCTGGGCTTGCTGATTATGGTAAATAAGTAGCAATAGAATAAGAAAAGTAAACTAAACGCATAGTAAAAGATTAGACGTAGGGTCTAATAAAATGGTAAGGTGCGTTTGGAGTAGCCCGAAAGAGAATCTTGATAAAGAGCCTAACGAAGCAGTTCATCACAGATTTTAGTACAGAAAGAGCACGTCCAACTTAGTTAGTTTGGGCTAGAAGGAAGTACGAGACTTCAATGGGACATGAGGATACTCTAGGATGGCCCTCTAGGGTAGGCCTAACGAAGCTGCACCCCCGGAGGCAGGTCTGTAGGTGTTCCATCAAGAGAGTATGCCTTGACTGCTTTTACATTGCAGGCCTAACGAAGCGGACCTTTGTAGGTAGTCAAAAGGTTAATGATGGAGTAGGATATTCGTATGACACCATACTCTGGATTGCAAGTAGGTTATAGTGGGCAGTACCCAAAAGGATAGTCGCATGCGGAGATCAAGCCATCATCAGTCAGAGCGAGTTCGGGAAAGACTAGAGTTAAACCAACATGCCAATGATTCTTTCACTATCGAGACTTGGATGAGGGGCGCATCTAATTGGATGTGTAGATTGTTTGCAGTAGGGCATAGCCATTTAGCTCTTGAAGGGTCTTTCGATTAGTTTAGGGTGGCTTTGTAGGGCCATAGCCACATGAGAAAAGAGACAGACCAAGTAGAATATCTGTATTGTAGGCCTAACAAAGCAGACCTTTACAAATATAGAAAATCCCCGACTAAGTTCGGTACAAGGTAGACCTTGTTGGCAGAATTCAGATAGTAGATATAACGATTACGTGTAGTCCTCAAGGTACGCACTGGGTGGTACATTATGGATGTTCGAGCACTAGTATAAGCTAGTGCGGATGCAGTTTCACATTTTCCTAGCAGATGACAGAACATCGGTATTGTAGGCCTCACGAAGCTGTCCTTTACAAATGTAGTTTCAAAACGCTCTAGCAGCGAGACGATGGAGTCCTTTTCGAGGAGGATACGAAAGGTACTACGGGTAGTACCTAGGATCGATGCGGTCTTTGGCCATGAAGCTACATATATTTATTGGTTATTATGTCTTAATCTACTAGGGTGTAGATGGGTACGATTCACGCACAGAGGCGAAAGTATTATAAACCCAATAAAGCTAATATAACAGAAAGTGGAAATAGAACGGTATATGTAGAATTATGCTTAGAGGTGTATAATTTTTCCATTCACCAGAATTTTAGTTCTGACCCCCTCCTCATAACATCCCACAAGTTAGGTAGATGGCAGAGACATTCCAGCTTTGAGACACTTGTTTAGAAAGTGTTATTATCTTGGTGAGTATTTACTTACTGTTATATTTCGTCAGTTCCGTAGTGATATATTTATTTGAGCTCTGATATATTTGTCTTTTCCTATTTGTAGGATACCAGATACCCAACCCAGGCTTCAGTGTGCTTGGATTTTAGCATTTTTGCAAAAAATCCGAACCCACTGGAATTCGAGTTGTTGCATTTGGTATCAGAGCCTAGGTTTAGGGTTCCTAGGAAGATAGTGAGTGAATGTATTTGTATTTTTGAATATAAATATATTATATATAAATATACCCCTAAACCCATAGAGAAATCCACTTTTTTTAGAGAGGGTCAACACGTGGAAAGATTTTGAGAAACAGTTTTGTACATCGAGATTTGGGGTTTTGGGAATCCAACTGTTGTAGGCCCTAAAGTGGCAAAGATTTGGATGCACAATAGGTTTAGTGTAAGAGGAGAAAATCTATTTTATGTCTAGCCAACAAAATGAAACTTTTGGAATTGAAATGTTGAAATATAATTGTGAATATGTTTAAGGAAGTAAATATTGAGTTTTTGAAAAAAAGTGGTATGAAATTTAAATTGGTTTTTATATGATGTAAATTTTGTTAAAAGCGAAATTCTTTTTGAAGAATTATAGAGCATGAAAGCTCGCTAGTTTCTTTGTAGGGAAACAAAGATTTTAAATATAAAAACCTAGAGTGTGTTAAGTATCGTAAATGTAGGTTACAACATTTATTGTTGTAATAGATGTTTTCATGAAAAATAAAGGAAGCATAGACTATGACATTATTGTTATAGTAGGTGACTCGCAGAGGAAATGTTTTTACATAGCATATGGGATTTATTAATATTTATTTTAATTGAATCCATATACTAGTATTTTTGGGTTGTCGTAACGGTGTTTTACGCAACATCTGTCAAATAAAAATTTATTTTGAAGATAATTTCTAGGTATAGAAATAAAGTGTTTTGTAAATACAATTATTATTTAAATAAGTATATGGAAATGTTTTCTAGTTATGAAAATATTGAAATAGTTTTGAAAATGAGTTCTTCTGGAAAAAAAGAAGACATAAGTTAAATATTAGGAAGTTAATAAATTTCGTAGGAAATGTCTATTGTAAGTGTATATAGAATAAACATACTTTAATCTATTGGGATGAAATGAATAATGATATGGTTTTCCATGAAACCAAATCACAAATAAAGATGTTTTGTGCAAGTAATAAGGAGTACGTGAAATAGATGTACAAGGTATGGAAAGCACCATATTTTGTATAGCCTATTTCGATAAAATATAAAATAAGTTCCTTGTAATTTCATATAAACATGAAATCCTCTTTTAAAGGATTCATAGAAGGTTTTAGTGTCAATGGTTTCTCATAAGAGAAAGTAGTTCCAATACATTAAGGTATAAAACCATTATGTGTAATAATTAGAGACAGTGTTAGTAAGGAGGGATATTATAGAGAGCCATAGTAGGAAATCTAAGCAATGGAAATTTCATATTTTTCCATTGATTATATGCATTGGTTGCTTGCCTTTGTATAAAGTCCCCATTTATAGTAAGTTAGAAACTCCTCCAAGGTTAGGTAATTGGAAAAGTAGGAAAATTAAGGGATTTTTGATAAAATAATTGTTCGTATCTACTCCAGGTTTTGTAAATTTGAAAATTTATGAAAAGAAGATGTTTTGAAAACATGTGAGGACATTTTTGGAAGTAAAAAAAACTGTAAAAATGTAAGTCTCGAAAGATAAAATGTTAAGTAACCAAGTACCTTTGAATTTAATAGAAACTTCAAAGTAACAATTTTAAGGGCAAAATTTTTGGGATTTGATGTTTCAAAAATTTAGAAGCTTTAATTTTTGAAATGAAATGATAAATACCAAACCAAACATTTAAATATGGAGTAGATAGGAATCATTTTCTAGGTGTGATGGGAAAAGTGTAAGGCAATAACAGTGATTACTTTTAGTAGTAATAATAAAAATTCCCGTAAAGTGTATAGGACACTAGTGAGAACCTAGGAATGTTACTTCATGTGTGTAGACTATAGAATAATAGTGAAGTGATATTAGTAAGATAGTAAGACACGCGTGGTTGGGATAGGTAGACCTTAGTTGGGGGAAAATGAAAGGTAAAGGTAAAGAGAAAATTTCCCCAAACTTAGTTGCCTTTTTAGATAGACTACATAGATTGAAACCCTTATTCGTTGCAGTAAATGAGACTTGGTTATTCCATTTTGAGTATGTAATGGAAAATATGAATAGATCTTATTCATCATGAGTAACACAACGTAAGTTAGTATAAAGTAATAGGTGGCGGGGGAGCATATGAGTTACTTAGATTCCTAGAGTAGGACCCTTCTGTTTCAGAGTGGACATGGTCCTAGGCCTCCTAGCCCTAGATGATGGTTGTGTTTAGATGCTATATTTATCTATCTAGTATCACTTTGTAGTAGACTTGTTTTCTCTTTTAGTTATGAGATTATACTTCTATGTAAGCATTTAGTTCCTATTGTAGTAAATCAGTGACGATTAGTATGATGCTTTTTTCTATGTTTTTGTGATGTTCACAAGAAGAGAATAAGAACATAGGATGTAAATAATAAAAGAAAAGTAAAAGCCAAAAAAGAGTAACTAAAAAGAAAAGAACAAATTTAAAGAAAGCGACAGAAACATCAACAACAAAAATTTGACGAGAAAAAATTTAAGCTTGGGAAGAATTTTGGAAAGGAAGTTTTTCTTATGTAAACCGTGCTTGGGAAAGAAAATAATTTTTTTTAAGAATATTGGCATAAGTTCCAAGTACGGAGAAAGAGGTGCGCAAAAGTAAAACGGTAAATGTGAGGTTTTCCGTTTTTTGCCTTCTTTCTAACATAAGAAATCAAGTTTGCAAAATTAGATTTTTCTAAAATTCAAATATTAAAAGTTATGTGGTAGGATTTGGATGAAAAATTCGTTGAACTACGACCCTATTCAGTAGGAGTGTGGGAAAAATTGGATGAATAATGTTTTGAGTTTTCAAAAGATTGATTCATATAAAATTACAAGTATATTTAGGATGTGTGCATTATATTTTAAAAAGGGATTTTTAAAGAAGAAAATCATTCATATAGGAGGTACCCCTTAGAAATTCATGTACATGCATATATTTTATATTAATGACACTTTGCTCAAGGACACGGATGGTCGCAAAATTGGATGTATACAAAAATGGATGTGATTGATGCAAGGAATTACATAGTTTTACCCTTGTTGAATTTCAAGAACGAAATTTCCTAAAAGGTGGGAGAATGTAACACCCCGCATTTTTAGATAATTAAATAATCAAATAACGATGAACAATGAAATTAAGCGTCTTTGGAATTGTTAGAATATGGCCTTGAAACTTATACTATTGTGTTCGTGGCGATTTTTTGATCAGTTTCCATATATAACTTGTCGAAATCCGAGTTAATATGAAGAAGTTACAAGAAGAACAAGAAATAAGAATTGAACGAAAAAAAAGAAAGAAAAAAGTAAAAGCACAAGGGTCGACCCTAAGGTCGACCCCCAAAGAACACACGACCCGCGTTTTGCGCTGGTGTCGAAGTTTATAATTCTGGTTTTTGAGCAATCTGAAGCATTGTTTTCTAAATCCAACGATTCGTAGTGAGCCTATGACGTGGTTACACCAGATTAAATCCAAAAATCCGACGGTCTGAGATCCCAAAACTCCCCTATAAATAGAACCCTAGGCCTAGCTATTTTCTCACAATCAGATTTTCTCCCAATTGGGTTCATTGCCTGAGGCTGAACCCTAAATAGAAAATATTTCTAGGGAGGATATCTTTTTAATAAAAATATTAGACACCTTAGAAGGGGATCCATGAAGGCCATGGAGCAAAGCTAAGGACGACAGGTGAGTGGATTTGATTTATATCTCTTTTATGTTCATGATATATAGTATCGTTAGATTCTCGTTAAATATTTAATTCAGCATTTATTTCAGCAATTAGTCTACTAATTAGTTATATTGAAACTGTAAATTTTATAAGAGAAGTGTACTTATATATAAATGTTGTTTATATGGAAAAAGAAAGGAATCCAATTAAATATAAGTAATATTAGGCTTAAAAGTTGTAGAGAAAGGCATAAGCCTAAAATGAGAAATTTACAGTAAATTATGAAATGAATTAAAAAGGGGAAAATCAATAACTTGATTTGGAAGTTAGTGATAGATTTGTTGGTTGGTTTAGAAAAGGGAATACATTTCCATGGTTTAATATTATAATTACAATAAACGTAATTGCAAGAATAAAAGCAAGAAAAATAGAATTAGTGCAAAATAGAGACATTACTGTATTTTGCATTACCCAACAATTAAAGAAACAACAAAAGAAATATCTTGCAGTTACAAGTTATTGCTTATAGCATTATTTAGTATTAAAATATGAAAATGGATTTTTAGCATAGTTTTTGTAACCAACCAAATAGAATAGAACTACTTCCTAGAATAAAAGAGAATAACGTGAAGCATTAAAGAAATTAAAGAAGAGGAAATAATCAAGTTAATTATTTGACAGGACTAGAAACAATAAATAGAATATGTGACTAGATCTGTATTTACTGCGCAGATAGTAGAATAAAAAGTAAAGCAGTTATTATAATAAGTAATTTGTGGCTGTTGGACTTAGTCCCAAGCTAAGACTGTCATATAATATAAGAGAACTAAAAAGAATTTAGTATCATAATAAAAGAAGACAATTGCAAGTATAATTGTAACAAGTAGGTTATAATTAAAAAGAAGGAAATAGAAGAGGCTTATTTTATCAGACTTAGATCTTGGATTAAGTTAATAAGCAAAAATAATAGAAGTGGCTTGTACCAGCAGCATTCCCTTTTGGGTCTAGGACTGATGGTCTCATACATAGGTGGGGCTGGGCTTGCTGATTAGGGTAAATAAGTAGCCAACAGAATAAGAAAAGTAAACTAAACGCATAGTAAAAGATTAGACGTAGGGTCTAATAAAATGATAAGGTGTGTTTGGAGCAGCCCGAAAGAGAATCTGGATAAAGAGCCTAAAGAAGCAGTTCATCGCATATTTTAGTACAGAAAGAGCATGTCCAACTTAGTTAGTTCAGGCTAGAAGGATGTACGAGACTTCAACGGGACGTGAGGATACTCTAGGATGGCCTTTTGGGGTAGGCCTAACGAAGTTGCACCAATGGAGGCAGGTTTGTAGGGGTTCCATCAAGAGAGTATGCCTTGGCTGCTTTTGCATTGCAGGCCTAACGAAGCGGACCTTTGTAGGCAGTCAAAAGGTGGATGATGGAGTAGGATATTCGTATGACACCATACTCTGGATTGCGAGTAGGTTACAGTGGGCAGGACCCAAAAGGATAGTCGCATGCGGTGATCAAGCCATCATCAGTCAAAGCGAGTTCGGGAAAGACTAGAGTTAAACAACCGGGCCAATGATTCTTTCACTATCGAGACATTGGATGAGGGGCACAGCCAATTGGATGTTTAGATTGTTTGCAGTAGGGCACAACCATTTAGATCTTGAAGGGTCTTTCGATTAGCTGAGGGGTGGCTGCATGGGGCCATAGCCACGATGAGAAAAGAGACAAACCAAGTAGAATATCTGTATTGTAGGCCTAACAATGCGGACCTTTACAGATATTGAAAATCTCCGACTAGGTTTCATGCAAGGTAGACCTTGTTAGCGGACTTCAGAGAGTAGACATAACAATTACGTGTAGTCCTCAAGGTACAAACTGGGTGGTACATTATGGATGTCCAAGCACTAGTATACAATAGTGTGAATGAAGTTTCACATTTTCCTAGCAGACGATGGAACATCTCTATTGTAGGCCTCACGAAGCTGTCCTTTCAGATGTAGTTTCAGTACGCTCTAGCAGCGAGACGATGGAGTCCTTTTCGAGGAGGATACATATGGTACTACGAATAGTACCTAGGACCGATGCGGTCTTTGGGCATATAGCTACATATATATTGGTTATTAGGTCTTAATCTACTAGGGAATAGATGGGTACGATTCACGCACAGAGGCGAGAGTATTATAAACCCAATAAACCTAATATAACAGAAAATGGAAATAGAACGGTAAATGTAGAATTATGCTTAGAAGTGTATAATTTGTCCATACACCAAAACTTTAGTTCTGACCCCCTCCTCATAACATCCCACTGGTTAGGTAAATGGCAGAGACTTTCCAGCTTTGAGACACTTGTTTAGAAAGTGTTATTATCTTGGTGAGTATTTACTTACTATTATATTTTAGACAGTTCCGCTATGAGATATTCCATAGTGGGATATTTATTTGACCTCTGATATATTTAACTTTGCCTATTTGCAGGATACCAAATACTCAACTCGGGCTTTAGTGGGCTGGGATTTTAGCATTTTTGTGAAAAATCTGGATCCATTGGAATTCGGGTTATTACACATTCAAATTTGAAGTTTGGAAAGTACAGCTAGTATGTCAACATACTTGTAGAGGATATGCCGACATATCCCTTTGTATGTTGAAAAACCACTTAATAAGAATTGTTTTGAAAATATTAAGTTTTGTAAAATGTTTTGAAACTTTGCACAAACATTTGATCATAGTTTCATATTATAATCATATAAAAACTTAATAAAACTTTATAAAATAATTTTGAAATATTTAATCAGAATGTATAAAATCAATATTGTTATAAATTATTAAAGTATAAACAAAAATTCAATATATATATATATATATAAACTTAAAAATATTAAAATAATATCTTTATAAGTATAAGAGATTGAAAATCATTTTGAGAAATATGTTAATAAGATTATTTTAAAACCAGGATATTTGAAAAACAATTTAGAACGAAATTAGAAAAATGAGAGAGATCAGGAAAGCGCTATCAAGGTTTTAACATAAATTCTATGACTCTATAATTTATTTGGAATACCTTGAACTCTTAAACTCTTCAATACTCATGAGTCTTCATTCTTGAATTCTTGAAACTTTATATTAGCATCTTGAATCTACTCTTGATACTGTACAGTCTTCTTAATCAATACCTGTCTAATATCCTGCATTATATACTATATATATCCTGATAAAACATTAGTATCTATATTTTATATAATGTCTTGTAGTTTTTATCATCAAAACCAATACCTAAGGTACTAACACTTATGATATACCTTATAGAGTGTGTATGATACATAGAAAACACACTTGTTAAGCAATGAACACATACCAATTTGTCAAGCAATCGAACTTTACTCGTGAAACCAAAAGCAACTAGCCAACCTTTGCTTCCATGAACCTGTATCTTACTTACATAACCCAAAAGGGAGTTAAACACGATAAATAAAACAATACAATATATTAAAGCCCATAAGATGTACATATGTCATCTGTATACAATATCAAATCACTGGCTCGATCACATAAATTTAACTTCTGAACTAGTATCGCTCACTCGACTTCCCTAGTGCAGACTCCAATCAGGTACCTTGATTAGAAATCTCCGTTCTCCTTACATAGCCATAACTATGATAAAAAACTTCAAAATCATATCAATAATTCATATCAAGTGTTCGACATCGAGAATCAAGTGAAAAATCCTAACTCGAATCTATGTAAGCCACCTCAATATCATGTACTTGAATTTGGATCAAGAACGATTATGCGAATAAAATGATCTATGTACACTTACGTACTTATTCCATTGTTCTTTTAACTACACCAATTATTTCCCATTTTGAACCACATTCATTTTTCCTAATACTGTATTTCCTTTAATACAAATCATTTAATTTATAACCATTCCATACTTAAGTTCATATTCGTATAATACTCTTCTACATCCTAAGAGTATATATACAATATCAGATTTGTTTTACTTAACCAGGATGTTCAACAAATTAAACTTGTTTTTGACTTACTATCTTCTCAAATTTATAAGTTACAAAAACTTATTCTCTTATATTTTCACAAAAACACAAAGCTCCAATTTCTCAATTAATTCGGAATTTTTCTACTGTCCAAAATCATCAAAAATTCCATTTCATTTCAATAAATGAAAACTACAAAACAATATACCATAATGAGATTCACAAACCGAACTATCCTAAAGTCTGTATAATTACTTAACTTAAAACTTCAAAATTAAACACCCGGTTTTACTTCAAATTATTTGAAATAATAATAATATACATATCTCCTTTTGTATATCAAATCATACTTTTGGGATTAAATCAAAATCTATTTTACCAAAACAACCCTATAGCAAATTACTATGGTAGCATTTCCCTACTTAGAAACTCGAATATGAATGCCGATGATTGTGCAGTCATCATCAGAATTATTTTCCGACGATAGAATTATTTTCCAACGACTGAACCGAGTTCAGTGTTTTTTTACTTCCTTTAAAATCCTTCTAAAATATTTCTATTCATAAATACTTTCAAATAATACTATCACTATTTGTTCCAAAACTTTGAAAAAAAAATTCTAAAAACATTGGGATTTTTTTTGACTAAAAGTTTGTATGACCCAAAGGTCATACAATCATACTATATAGATATATAAAATATAGGGCCAATAAGCTTGGCCGATAGCCTGGGTTTTAAGGTGGACTATCTACCAACACAAAGAATACTATAGGTGTGAGGCAAAACACCTCAGCAGCTACAGTACACAGCTACAGAAACAAAGCTGCCAACATGCCTGACTAGTAGCAGAATAAATATATTAATAGTACAAATAGAAACTAGGAAAACTACATATCCAATACAAAGACTGTAATGACCCATATTTTTGTTTAGGCCTTCGAATTTGAATATTTAACTTGTTTAAACATTCAGATTTGAATTAAATTATAATTAATTGTTTGTTTCAAATTGAGACTTGATTTTCAATGACATATTTTTAATTTAACTTTTAGAATTTTTCCATAATTTTTAATTTGGAAAATAAACAAATTCTCATTTGACGTATTTTACGGCATACGCTGGCGTTTTGAGACTTCACATAATTTAATAACTTATCTATTTTATTTTTGTTTTGTGATCGTGTAACTTTGCTATACGCGATTGTATATTATTTCCTGTCGTTCAATGCTAGGATGGGACACGATATGGAGTAGCTAGACACCCTAATCTATTCAATTTTAAAATCAAATATATTTATGTACACGCAGTACACTGTTTTTTTCCCTGCCGATATTTGGTTTTTCTTTTGCGTGCTCCTCCTTCCTTTTGGTCCGCTTGTCCCCTTGGTCTACCTGTTGTTGTCTTTTTTTGATTGAGCCTGTGGATTTGGTTTCTATGTCTTAGGATTTCACTCAGTATATATACAGGTGCAGTTGATCTCATTCTCCTTTATCTTCCTCTGTAAACCTCTAAAGCATGGAAACCACCGCCTCTTTATTTTTCAAAAATCAATATCTCCCAAACTATCAGGTTATTGCTCGAGTTATCTAAACGAAAGTTGTGTGTTTCGGTCCCTGGTTTTTAAAAAAATAATTAGTTTCACTTGATTTCATTGAACGATGATCGAGAAATCGTCGAATAACTGGAAGAGGGGAAAAATGTACATAAACTTCAAAAAAATTGATTCTCCCTATATACTTTGAATTTCTCAGCGCCGCATACGTCGTCGAGGTCATATCGAGGAGTAGAATTTTTGGTAGTGTTTCGACGTAGTTCCGTGATGATGATTGACGATTGTCGTAAGCTAGTGTTACCATTTGTTGATGATAGGTACATCGATATGGAAAATGGAGGGTAGCATTGCGCTTGGGGAAGAAAATTGCAACTTGTGACCGATTTTGGCCAAGAACGGAGGAGAATTATGTCGTGCGTTCATGGGGTCGTGGAAGTTCAATTTTGGATCGCGATGGCCATACAGGGTGCGTGCGTGTTGTATTTGGGACTGTGAGGATGGGCGTAGGAAGGCGAGCTTGCTGATGGTATTGGTTGGTTGGATGGTGGGCTTGGGTGCACGTGCACGTGAACGCGTGCAAAAAAATTTGCTCCAGGAAACTTGCATTGTGGGAGGAAGAAGAATGAGATCCTGTGCCTTTTTGGATACAGGTTGGGATGTGTGACGACCGCCCATGACCCCTGCACCGAATCTAAAGATAGAGCGCTGTAAAGTGTGCCAGGCGACCATGGACGATTGTCAAGGTAAGATTTAACAACAGAATCTATCGTATTACTCACAGCGCATGGACAAAATACAATAGAACATATGTATAGTGAAGCTTTACAGAACAAAATGACATCATATAAAACTCCATAATAGTTGAATACAAGCATCCACATAGTCAATACATCTGGCCTCACTACATATCTCTCAGAGAATACAAAAACAGCGGAATATCCAGTACATATAATAAGAAAATAATATGCAACCCTCCAGCTCATCTTCGATATCAGCATCGTGAGAAAAGAACAGCACCTGTCACCTGCTACCTAGTCTGCCCGTCCCAAAATGGACGAACAGCCCAAGGCAATAAGAATTAAAACATAAAGCCTTGAGTCAGACAACAGTCTTAGTGAGCAGTAAATTAACTAACAACATACCAAAAGAGCATAAAGGAAAAGGAATAGGAATACAACCCTCCCACTCCAACCTCATTCTACAGTGATAGCCCCCAGACACACACTAAGCAGAAGCAAACATAGCAGAGCATACAATTTAAAGTAAAGCTACTACCACTCGAGTCAAGGGCGATGTTTTCCAAGTACCAAGGCCTAAATCAGATAAGCACCCAGAAAATATCGTTCTTGAGTCCGAATGACGATACAACCAAACATCCATGACTCTGGCTATCACTGTTATCATTGCTTCGATATCACCGTTAATTGAATGACCGGCACATTCTTTCAGCCGTCCGTCAAGGGCTAATGGAAACCCCGGTTCTAGACATAACTTCCGCACGTCGTCGCAGCCCGTGCCTAGGACTATCGAATCTGCCCAGAGTACTCGACCATCAACAGTTAGCCGTTGGGACTATCGAATCTGCCCAAACGTACTCTTGCTTAGAGCATGCTAGAACCTTCAATAACGATGCTATCCAAGCCTCCTAGTCATCCTCCTCGACAACTATTCTCATATCCATTCATTATCCTCAACTCGAATCATATCACCGAGTTATCAACATGCTTGGAATGATCCCGTCTGGATTAGACCAAGTCTTCATCATATGATGCCTCGCTTTATTACATCCTTGCAAAGCCTCATCTCAACTTCACGTCATCGAATCTATGCATAAGAGCTTCATCATCCCGCTACATATGCCACGAGCAGCTTTCCCAATTCAAGAGCCTTTCCCTTAGCTTTTGAATCATCTTCGATCTAAATCTAATCATCAATCATCTAGTTCATAACAAGCAATCAAATCAAACATCAATCCAAGCAATCAAGCATTCAAATATGATCTAAGTAGACAATTATAACAATAATGGCATTTTCGTAATTAAAGAGTTGAAAGTCCAATAAGCATGAAAACATGGATTATATCTCTACAAACTTGATGAATGAACTTGCATAGGTTAACATATGATAAAATGGATGTAACATCATCATGAACAATGGATCTATATGGATCTACACATAGGATGAAGAAAATGCATGGAAATCTCTATTTTAACACCAAATCGAGCCAACAATCCGATATACTCCTTTGGATCCGTGTGAGAGATAATCACCACTCACCAAATCACCTAAACAACCTCAAATCAATACGCTTCAGATCTGGACAGCGAAGGATCAAGCTTGATCTATCACGAATCCGCTACAAACGAAGAAATCTTTCTTGAAAAGATGAAGATCTTCAATCTAAGCTCTTGAATCTTCAATTTGATCTTCAACTTGGATGGATGGAAGCACTAGATTAGAGTGGAGAAAAGGAGTGAAGAAGTGTAGAAGTCGAGCTCTCAAAATGGCAGCACTTCGTCGCTTCAAAATCCGGATCCCAAAAAGTGAGAACAACCCCTCCTATTTATAGCTGAAAACTGCCCTTAAGTCGTAACTAGTCTATCTCCTAAGTCGTTTCCGACTTACGACTCAAGCCCCTACGACTCAACAACCCCCTACGACTTAATCCTCATCTGTCTACGACTCACGATAAAACAGCCATCTCCTAAGTCGTATACGACTTATAGCATCTTCCGACTCAACACTAAGGCTACGACTCATCAGAAGATACGACTTAACAAAGAGTTCAACCTACGACTTATCAAATAACTGGTACGACTCATCAGACAACATGAGTACGACTCATGAGATGACTCGGATACGACTCATCGGATGACTTGGGGTACGACTCATGAGATGACTCGGATACGACTCATCACCTTAACTCAGCCACGACTCAACTCCTAATTCGTCCAAGTCTTAAGTCGACCACTACCTTAACTCGTCAGCCGACTTAACACTTAACTCAAAACCTTAAGTCGTCTACAATAACATAAGTCGGTCACTTCCTTAGGTTGTCTATCCCTTAACTCGACAACAACTTACAACCTACGACTTAACACTTGCCGAGTTAACTTCAACCTACTAACCTAGCCCAGCTACGACTTATCTCCTTAGGTCGTCGCCGACTCACCCCTTGAGTCCTTAACTCGCCCAGACTCATTACTAACTCGTCCAGAACTCCTATCTCCTAAGTCGTATACGACTCACGACTCATGCTAAGTCATGAACGACTTAGGACTTAGGCAAAATTTGCCTAAAATCTGAAATGGCCCAAAACGCTAAAACTCCAGATTTGACGAACTTTTCGATCCGTGAAAATACGGGTCGTTACATTCTCTCCCCCTTAGGAATTTCGCCCTCGAAATTCCAAACAATCATAGCAATCAAAACTATTTTGTACGCCTACCATCCATAACAATCAACAAACCATGCATCCAATTCTAGCTTAGCGTACAGAATTCTAAAATTAGAACAAGTTACAATGTTGTTAGATGATACGACACCTTAGGGCCATACCTTGAAGAGTTCAGGATGAGCTGCCTTCATCCTCTCTTCCACCTCCCACGTACAGTCGTTATCATCGTCACTCCATTGTATCTTGAGCAACTTAACTACTTTCCTCCTAAGCTGTTTCGTGTCGGTTTCAACAACACGAAGCGGCTTACGAGGTCTTCTATCGTCTGGATCAACTTTGAAGTCTTCACAGCTATCAGCAGAAACAACTGTATTCGAGTCATGCACATACTTCCGTAGATATGATACGTGAAAAACATTGTGCACACCCGACATCTTCTCCGGTAACTCCAATCTGTAGGCGAGCTTTCCAATTCGCTCGATGATCGGAAATGGTCCAACAAATCTCAGAGTCAATTTTCCTTTCTTCCCGAATCGAATAACATTCTTCAGTGGAGAAATCTTCACAAAAACCATATCTCCTACATCGAATTCCAAATCCTTTCGACGCTTATCAGCATAACTCTTTTGACGGTCTTGGGCTGCCTTCATTCGTTGCCGAATGATCTCTATACAATCTGAAGTCTGACGAATCATCTCTGGCCCAAGCATCAACTTTTCTCCAGTTTCCAACCAACATGTTGGAGAGTTACATGGTCTTCCATACAATGCCTCATACGGTGCCATACCAATGCTTGACTGGTAACTGTTGTTGTACGCAAACTCCACCAAATGAAGGTGATCTTCCCATGATCCTCCGAAATCCAAAACACAAGCTCTGAGGAGATCTTCCAAAACTCGGTTGACTCTCTCGGTCTGACCATCTGTTTGAGGGTGATAAGCTGTACTCAAACACAACTCGGTTCCCAAAACTTCCTGGAAGCTCTTCCAAAATCCACTAGTGAACAATGGATCTCGATCGCTCACTATACTCTTCGGAATACCATGGAATCGAACTATCCACTTAACATACAACTCAGCTAACTTTGATGCAGTCCTAGTCGATCGAACAGGAATGAATCGTGCACTCTTAGTCAGACGATCCACAATGACCCAAATTCCTTCATTTCCCGTTCTGGTTCTAGGCAATCCATCGATAAAATCCATCGACACTTGTTCCCACTTCCATGTAGGAACTTCTAATGGCTGAAGCAATCCACTTGGCTTCTTCTGTTCGGCTTTAACCAACTGGCAGTTCATACATTTGGAAATAAAATTTCCAACATCCTTCTTCATACCTTCCCAGTAGTAGGTTCTCTTCATATCCCGATACATCTTGTTTCCACCTGGATGAATTGTCAACTTCGAGTGATGACTTTCCTTCAGAACTTCACTTCTCAATTCATCTATATCGGGAACAACTAGTCGTCCTTGCTTCCGAAGCCAACCCTCTCGATCGACCTCAAATACTTTATCCTTTTCTGGATCCAATCCAGATCCCAATTCACGGATAATCTTGACAAGCTTATCATCTCGCTTTTGGCTCTCGCCAATCCTTTCCACAAGAGTGGGTCTTATTGATAAGTTTGCCAACATCTCAGGTTCCAATTTGCATCTAGGCCTGAAGTCAAATCCAGCTAAATACTCGAGATTCTTCCATTCTGAAAACATGGCTTCCAATCCTGCATGTCTTCGACTTAACGCATCTGCCACTGCGTTACCTTTTCCCGGAGTATAAGCTATACCAAAATCATATGATGCCAAAAACTCTAGCCAACGTTGCTGCCGAAGATTCAAATCCTTTTGGGAGAAAAGATACTTCAGCGACTTGTGATCCGTAAACAACTCGAATCGAACTCCCAACAGATAATGTCTCCACACCTTCAGAGCAAATACAATCGCCGCCAATTCCAAATCATGAGTTGGGTAATTCCTTTCATGCGGCTTCAGTTGTCGACTGGCATACGCAATAACTTTATCCTTCTGCATCAGCACTGCTCCAAGTCCCGTACCACATGCGTCGGTGTAAACCACCATCTCATCATTCCCACTAGGAATAGTCAAAACAGGAGCACTCGTCAATCGCTCTTTCAGGATTCCGAAAGCTTGCTCACACTTAGCATCCCAACTGAACACTTGGTTCTTTTTCGTCAATCCTGTTAATGGTGCAGCTATCTTGGAGAAGTCTTTGATAAACCGTCGATAATATCCTGCTAATCCAAGAAAACTTCTCACATCAGATGCATTCTTAGGTCTAACCCAATCCTGGATTGCTTCCACCTTAGCGGGATCAACCGCTATTCCATTTCCAGAAATCACATGGCCTAAGAACCTCACTTCACTCTTCCAGAAGTGACAGTTTGAAAACTTAGCCTTCAGCTGATGTTTCCGCAAGATTTCCAAAACAATACGCAAGTGCGTCTTGTGCTCTTCTTCAGTTCTGGAATAAATCAGAATATCATCCACGAACACAAGTACGAACTTGTTCAACTGATCTCTGAACACTCTATTCATAAGATCCACAAAATATGCTGGCGCGTTAGTCAATCCAAACGGCATTACCAGCCACTCAAAGAAACCGGATGGTGTCCTAAAAGCAGTCTTCGGCACACTATCCTTAGCCACTCTCAACTGGTGAAATCCCGTTGCCAAATCCATCTGAGAAAACACCTTAGCCTCGTGAAGCTGATCAAACAAGTCATCTATTCTCGGCAATGGATACTTGTTCTTCTTAGTCACCTTATTCAGCTCACGATAATCCACACACAATCTCAACGACCCATCTGCCTTGGTTGCAAACACAACTGGTGCACCCCACTCGGACACACTACGCCGAATGAATCCTTTTTGTAAAAGGTCATCAACTTGCACCCTCAACTCTTGCTGTTCCCTAGGCGCCATCCGCCTTAGAGGCATCACAACCGGTCTGGCTCCTTCAACTAGATCTATACGAAACTCGATCTCTCTATGCGGCGGCAACCCTTTGACTTCGTCAAAGACATCCTCGAATCCATTAGCGATCGGCACTGATGACAGTCCATCCCGTGGAACAACCAGCGAATACATGAAGCTCATGAAGACGCCTTCTTCATGCTTACATCGTATCACAATCTTTCGCCCCTTCACATTCTCGACTGTCACTTCCAACCTTTCGCAATCAACCTTAGCCGCATACTTCCTAAGCCAGTCCATACCCAAAATAATTCCGAACCCCGCAAAGTTCAGAACAAAGCAATCACAAACAAAAGAGCAACCATGACTCGACACAACTAGACCACGGCATAACATACACAAACAAGACGAACCCCCAACTGGATTAGTCACAACCAATGGCCTATCAACAATATCCGGCTTCAAATCTAACCGGCCTACGAGTTCATTACAAACAAACGAATGCGACGCTCCAGTATCAAACAAAACTCTAACCGGAACACCACATAGGAAAAGAGTACCTTGAACAACCACACTCTTTCCCTTCTCTTCAGCAGTAGGAGCTTTCGAAGACGACGGAACAACTCCTAAAGCATAGGCTTGCACAATCTGCCTGTCCTTCCTTGGTTCTGGACAATTCTTCCTGAAATGCCCCGGCTTTTCACAGTTGTGACACTTCATCGGCACCTTAGGATTCTTACAATCCTTCGAGAAATGGCCCTTCTGCTGACAGTTGTAGCAAGTCACCTCGCCTTTCGGCTTCTTCTGGCCATCCTTACTCTTCTGCTGCTGCTGCTTCCTCTTCTTGTTTCCACCCTGCTGGAGTTTAGACTCTTCCCTGGTCACAGCAACAACAGATCCTTCCTTAGGAAACAGACTCTCATGCCTAAGAGCTTTCTCCACAAGCTTCTCAAATGAATCGTCCAAATGATCCACCAACTGTCTTCCAAGATAGCTGTCCAAGCCTGTCACAAACTTCTCATTCTTCTGATAAGCATATTCAATATATGACCGGGCATACTTGGACAAAGCTTCAAACTCAGAAACATACTCAAGAACAGATCTTCCACCCTACTTGAGCTCTACAAACTTCTTGAACAGAACAGACTTCTGAGCTGTAGAAATGAACTTAGCTTCAAATCTGACTTGGAATTGCTCCCAAGTAATCTCTTCTTCCGGAGTAGTGATGGTAATAGAGTTCCACCAATCAGAAGCTCTCCCTTGAAGCTGCCTCGATGCCAACTTCCTCTTAGTTGCATCATCAATTCCCAAATCACCAAAGATCCTTCTACAAGCATCTATCCATCTCTGGACTTCGATAGTTGATTCTGTTCCCAAGAAAACCTTCCCTCCAAGAGCAGAATAATCCTTGCACAACTTAGCAAAATCCACTGGTTTCGGAGTTTGGACTTGAACTCCAACATCAACTGCCGCCCCCGGAACTGGTATCCTTCTCATGATCGAAGTCATCATAGCTTCGAACATGGCTGCATAATCAGCAGTCTCTTCAGTAGCACGGCCTTCCCTAGCAGCTGGTCTCCCTCTTCGACTCATTCTCAATATCTATAAAAAGGAATGATCAGAACACCTTAGAGAAACAACTGCATAAAGGACTCAAACTCAACTAAACTACTATATTATATATAGTATTCATCCATCAAAATACAATTACGTCTCTCATACGTGGTTACTTCAGCGAGCGTTGGGTAAAATCGATTAACCAATGCTCTGATACCAAATGTGACGACCGCCCATGACCCCTGCACCGAATCTAAAGATAGAGCGCTGTAAAGTGTGCCAGGAGACCATGGACGATTGTCAAGGTAAGATTTAACAACAGAATCTATCGTATTACTCACAGCGCATGGACAAAATACAATAGAACATATGTATAGTGAAGCTTTACAGAACAAAATGACATCATATAAAACTCCATAATAGTTGAATACAAGCATCCACATAGTCAATACATCTGGCCTCACTACATATCTCTCAGAGAATACAAAAACAGCGGAATATCCAGTACATATAATAAGAAAATAATATGCAACCCTCCAGCTCGTCTTCGATATCAGCATCGTGAGAAAAGAACAGCACCTGTCACCTGCTACCTAGTCTGCCCGTCCCAAAATGGACGAACAGCCCAAGGCAATAAGAATTAAAACATAAAGCCTTGAGTCAGACAACAGTCTTAGTGAGCAGTAAATTAACTAACAACATACCAAAAGAGCATAAAGGAAAAGTAATAGGAATACAACCCTCTCACTCCAACCTCATTCTACAGGGATAGCCCCCAGACACACACTAAGCAGAAGCAAACATAGTAGAGCATACAATTTAAAGTAAAGCTACTACCACTCGAGTCAAGGGCGATGTTTTCCAAGTACCAAGGCCTAAATCAGATAAGCACCCAGAAAATATCGCTCTTGAGTCCGAATGACGATACAACCAAACATCCATGACTCTGGCTATCACTGTTATCATTGCTTCGATATCACCGTTAATTGAATGACCGGCACATTCTTTCAGCCGTCCGTCAAGGGCTAATGGAAACCCCGATTCTAGACATAACTTCCGCACGTCGTCGCAGCCCGTGCCTAGGACTATCGAATCTGCCCAGAGTACTCGACCATCAACAGTTAGCCGTTGGGACTATCGAATCTGCCCAAACGTACTCTTGCTTAGAGCATGCTAGAACCTTCAATAACGATGCTATCCAAGCCTCCGAGTCATCCTCCTCGACAACTATTCTCATATCCATTCATTATCCTCAACTCGAATCATATCACCGAGTTATCAACATGCTTGGAATGATCCCGTCTGGATTAGACCAAGTCTTCATCATATGATGCCTCGCTTTATTACATCCTTGCAAAGCCTCATCTCAACTTCACATCATCGAATCTATGCATAAGAGCTTCATCATCCCGCTACATATGCCACGAGCAGCTTTTCTAATTCAAGAGCCTTTCCCTTAGCTTTTGAATCATCTTCGATCTAAATCTAATCATCAATCATCTAGTTCATAACAAGCAATCAAATCAAACATCAATCCAAGCAATCAAGCATTCAAATATGATCTAAGTAGACAATTATAACAATAATGGCATTTTCGTAATTAAAGAGTTGAAAGTCCAATAAGCATGAAAACATGGATTATATCTCTACAAACTTGATGAATGAACTTGCATAGGTTAACATATGATAAAATGGATGTAACATCATCATGAACAATGGATCTATGTGGATCTACACATAGGATGAAGAAAATGCATGGAAATCTCTATTTTAACACCAAATCGAGCCAACAATCCGATATACTCCTTTGGATCCGTGTGAGAGATAATCACCACTCACCAAATCACCTAAACAACCTCAAATCAATACGCTTCAGATCTGGACAGCGAAGGATCAAGCTTGATCTATCACGAATCCGCTACAAACGAAGAAATCTTTCTTGAAAAGATGAAGATCTTCAATCTAAGCTCTTGAATCTTCAATTTGATCTTCAACTTGGATGGATGGAAGCACTAGATTAGAGTGGAGAAAAGGAGTGAAGAAGTGTAGAAGTCGAGCTCTCAAAATGGCAGCACTTCGTCGCTTCAAAATCCGGATCCCAAAAAGTAAGAACAACCCCTCTTATTTATAGCTGAAAACTGCCCTTAAGTCGTAACTAGTCTATCTCCTAAGTCGTTTCCGACTCACGACTCAAGCCCCTACGACTCAACAACCCCCTACGACTTAATCCTCATCTGTCTACGACTCACGATAAAACAGCCATCTCCTAAGTCGTATACGACTTATAGCATCTTCCGACTCAACACTAAGGCTACGACTCATCAGAAGATACGACTTAACAAAGAGTTCAACCTACGACTTATCAAATAACTGGTACGACTCATCAGACAACATGAGTACGACTCATGAGATGACTCGGATACGACTCATCGGATGACTTGGGGTACGACTCATGAGATGACTCGGATACGACTCATCACCTTAACTCAGCCACGACTCAACTCCTAATTCGTCCAAGTCTTAAGTCGACCACTACCTTAACTCGTCAGCCGACTTAACACTTAACTCAAAACCTTAAGTCGTCTACAATAACATAAGTCGGTCACTTCCTTAGGTTGTCTATCCCTTAACTCGGCAACGACTTACAACCTACGACTTAACACTTGCCGAGTTAACTTCAACCTACTAACCTAGCCCAGCTACGACTTATCTCCTTAGGTCGTCGCCAACTCACCCCTTGAGTCCTTAACTCGCCCAGACTCATTACTAACTCGTCCAGAACTCCTATCTCCTAAGTCGTATACGACTCACGACTCATGCTAAGTCGTGAACGACTTAGGACTTAGGCAAAATTTGCCTAAAATCTGAAATGGCCCAAAACGCTAAAACTCCAGATTTGACGAACTTTTCGATCCGTGAAAA
Source organism: Allium fistulosum (assembly GCA_030737815.1). Taxonomy (NCBI): domain Eukaryota; kingdom Viridiplantae; phylum Streptophyta; class Magnoliopsida; order Asparagales; family Amaryllidaceae; genus Allium; species Allium fistulosum. Next base: position 532,079,750 of record CM060901.1, on the reverse strand, counting down.
TACGGGTCGTTACAGGATGCGTGGGCTCGGCCTATGTTGGCTTGGGTGAGGATTTAGTTTATTGTTTAAATTCAATTATATAAGCATTTGTAATTCAAAATTACATATCTTGCTCATATTCAACCCGATTGACAGGCGAATTTTTGCGTTATACTCGTATGGATGAGTACAACATTATAGTAAGACCTATTGATAATTTTGGACAAGTATAAATTTATGATATATGGAAATAGACAGATTTTTAAATCATGTTATTTTAAATAATGACATCGTTTGAATTAATATACATTAATTATCGATGTTTATTTGGCCAAATAAATTGCTGTCGAGTTAAAATGGATTGAATATGGTAATTGGACATCTGTTTAGCGGAATAAAACACCGTTCTGCTAATTAGATTAATTTGGTAATTAATTAGTAGAATAAATCCCCGTTCTGCTATTTTATAGTTTTGGATGTTAGATTATATATCGTTAATTGATATTCTCTTTAGATAAGTAGTATATTAATTAATGGTGGTTAAGTATTGGATTTATTTACATAGTCGTAGATTATGTAAATATTTGTTATTAACTAGAAGGGTTAAAATTGAATAATATGGTAGCTTGTTAAGTACCATGGTGATCATTAAGCCACCTTCGAATTTGAAAAGCTAATTATTGATTTGAAGGTCATTTTAAGAATATAAGGGTTAAAGAAAATTATTAATTAGTAATAAGTTTAAAAAAGGTAATAACTTATTAAAATTAATGTTTTAAAAGTAATTTATAATTATTTTTATAATGATTTAAAGTTAATTATTTTATTAATATGATTTTTGAAAGTTATTTCTTAATATTATTTAAGAATGTCTAATTACTATTTAAAAGTTATTTAGTTATGGATTAGAAATGTTCGCTATATTTTAATTAATTATTTATATGATTTAACAATACTTAAACTTTTAATTAAAGTTAATTAATTATATTAATTTAAGTTATTTAATTATATTTAAAGGATAATTAATTTTTATATTAATATTAGTTTAAGGTTAATTCATTACTGTATTAATAACGTTTTAAAATTTATTAATTATTATATTAATATTGATTTAGAGTTAATATATTAACAATAATAGCGGTTGAAAGTTACCTAATATATAGTAAATAGACTCTAAAGTTATTATTTTAAATAAGAGTTGATTTAAATGGAATATAGGGATGTTTAAATAGTAAATTGTTATTTAAAGCTATTTTAAATAACTAAAGGTTTATCAAGGGGACGTATTGACTTAAAGAGTCGGTTAAGAAGTCTGATTAAATAAGGGAAGAGTTTTATAACTTGTTTTGGGAAATTATAAAGGAATTAATAAATGAGTTCTAAGGAATCTGAGAAGGATAAGTTTTATTAATGGGGTTTAGAATTTAAGAAGAAAGTTTTATAAAGAGATTGGTGTTTTGGGTTTCTCCATTTTAGATGACATTAGGGTGTGAACATTTAAATGTGATTTCAAAATAGGAAATATTCTAAGTGTTTGGTGAATATACTTATATCATTGTATAAGTATATGGAGAAGTTTCCAAGCTTTTGAAAGGTGGAAAGGTTTGTGAATATACTTATACCATTGTGATAAGTATATGGTTATACTTTCTAAATATTGGAAATATAGTGGTTTGTGCATATACTTATCCTATTGAGGTAAGTATATGGAAGTGATTCCAAGTATTTGAAATGTGATTTTAAAATAATGGAATTTTAATTAAACTGAGGCTTAGTGATTTCTATGGGAAATGTAATCTTTGTTTTGAATGGTTGTTTATTTATTTGATAGTTAAATAACCGACAATCAAATCTGGACCAAAACGTAACTCTAGAAATATCTAGGAAAAACATGGGAATTATATGATACAGTTATTGTCGATGGTGCTATACTGTATGTATAAACTCGTTTCGTTCTTCTAGGATGATGTTAAGGAAATCCGTCCACTAACGGTAAGGAGATGATCTTCGATCTTATCTTTGTTTGTTTATTTCCTAGAGAACTGGGGTTGAGTTTATCGGAAATTATCGAATGTTGTTTTGAAGAGACCGGGATCAGATATGTTATTCTAAAACCTCTTTGATCCAACGAATGTGTTTCGAAGTGAAGACATCATGAAGAGCATGGAATCGAAGACGGAGATGTGAAGTGCAAGGGCTAATCACTACTAATCCTGAGGGTGACTCCAAAATGGATGTAGTTGGAATAGTGCCTTCAGTTTTGTTCAGACCTAGAACGGACTTGTATGGATGAATTCTATCAGCACATTGTCATTGGAGGGCAATGAGCATTCTAAGTGTGAATTTCTTGAAAGGTAATCGTAGCCTCAAGCCTCATCAACCGGGAATGACTGAAAATCAGGGGAGATGCAGTAAGGCTAAGCGGGCCGCACCTATTAGGGCATGTTGTCACCCTTCTGGACACATCTACATATTTATGGATTGGTTGTGCATGAGATCTCAAAAGGGTTGCAAAGCAACCAGGGTGATGACATATTCGGTACTATATAGTAAGGGGTAGGCCGGTCTTGTATTGGCAGGGATCGATAGGTTCGATCTTGGTACATTTTCTAGACGTGTACCGTGATAGGTGGTACCCCAGTGCCTAGTCATTGTATGGAATCCATTCTCCAATATGTGCCTTTACGGTTTTGATTGTAGGGCCTAGTATGCTGGAATTTAATTAATGTAACAATTTCAGCTATTTTAATAAGTATTTGTATTGAGACACTATTATAATATCACAGGATTTTAAATTAAAAGGTTTTGGTTATCGTAAGGTAAAAACCCGCCCGTGTTTATATGCGACGTGGTCTTATGAGATACCTTTGATTTTAAAGGATTTTAAAAGTTATAATAAATAAAATTTCTTGTGATTTAAGTTCTCACGCTGGTTTTACTAGACTGACCCAGACGTTGTTTTCCTATAATGCTCGGGTCAGACCGAGCATATTTCCAGGTTTACTTGGATATTTTGGAGCTTCGGGAGAGGAGCTGGAGGCCCAGAGACGTATTCACGTAGATGGTTATATTTTCGTTGCATACATTGTTGTATATTATTCAGCAATTGTTAGGGCAGGTTGTTATAACTATCTGTGCTGAATATGTTAGTATACTCTGATTGATGTTTGTATATATACATATATTACAGTTTTGTTTTTGTGTAAAGATTCTTATATATTATAGATTATTCGTTCCGCTGTGAGATTCTATGTTGTTTAGTTTCTTCTTGTTTTCTTTCATCCTTCTTTTCCCTAACTATCCACCTTTCCGTTCAATTTGGGTTGGACATGTGTGGTTCATTGTCAGCTTAAAGTGTACGAAAAAAGTGGGTCGTTACAACGTGGTATCAGAGCTGAAGGTTAAGCGAGAACCTTGGATTTGTTGGGGTAGAACTTATTATAGATAGGGTTAGGATGCCCCAGAATGAGTAACTCATTGGAGATAGTGTTAGTGAGACCCTAGGATGAGTTTGAGAGAGAGAGAGTGTGTGTGTGTGTGTGTGTGTGTGTGTGTGAGCCCGTATTTGTTAGTGATATAAAATTATTTTACATTGTGTTATTTAATCTATTGAGTGGCTTAAGAATTTTGGTCGATGCGTTTGGCCAACGTTATCGATAGGGATTTCCTAAACACTCGAACAAGAACAATTGGCATAGTATTGTTTTAAAATGGGTAAATGAAATAGTTTTACCTGGTAATATATTTTTTATGTATAAAAGAAAAAAAATTCAAATTTTTTTTCCATAGTTATTCTTGATTGTGCTTGGTTGTTAAGAGTGATAGTATTCCATCATTATCATCTAGAATTTGATTAGTCATGCTCGCCCATTTCTGAGCGTTGATAATTATCAATTGATCTATCTTATATCTTTTCTTTTAGAAACTTGGTTTGGGTAGATAGGAATTTTGGAAACACTGAAACAGATACCTTGTGAATTAAGTTTCACAATTTGAATATAAGGCATTCGTTGATAATGTTGAGTTGAAATTTGATTACTAAGATGTTTATTTAAAAAGAGAATTTGAATAATCTGGAATAGATCTTTTAGAAATATAAAGATTGATGTGATTAAGGTTAGATATATATTGTTTTATAAAAAGAAAATTTGGAATATTTTGAAACAAATATTCTGGGAATGATTGAATATTAAAGTTGGTTGTATTAAATTGGGGTTTAATAAAAGGAGTTTATTAAAAGGAAACTTAAATATTTCTGAAATAACTACTTGAAAGATGATTTATATAAGGGAGCTATAATATTTTCACAATAAATATTTGAGAATGATTTCCTTTAAAAGGAAATATTTTATAAATTTGGTTTATAAAAATGTGTGTATAAATAAAGGAATTTGAGAATTTAAATCCCGATGATTTTGGCAAAATGGTTTTCAAGGTTTAAAGGGTTAATAATAATATTGAAAATATTTTCGAGTTTCTAAATAGAAAATTGTTACCATTGGTACCCAGATAAAATAAATTTTGATTTGATTCCAAAAGTATGGTTTGATTTACTATAAAGTAAAAGTGTATATTATTATTTCAAATTATTTGGAGAAAAGAAATAATAGTTTTATTTGATATAGTTTGGAGTATGAATGAATTTGGGAATGGTAATAATAGTTTTCTTCAAGGGGTTTTAGTGTATCTATATTTTGGAAATAGTACACTTAGAAATATATCTAAGTATAACTACCTCTGAATGGAATTTTATGGAAATGTGCATTTCTTTGGATTAGTTTGGGGAATAAGTCCCGATTCGTTTTGTGGTGATCGGAATAATCTTCTAAGTGACGATCGGATGTTTGCTTAGGCGTACGGCATTGTGCACTTAGTAAATTATACTCTTTGGCATTGTACGGTCGGAACAAGTTTGGATCCGGACAAATCCAAAGCAAATTGGAATTGGTTATTTCAACGAAGCATTTTTGCTGAAAATATATTTATGATATTGTTTCAAAATGTATTTGAAAGAAAGTAGTAGTTTTAAGTTAACTAGTTTGAGTGGCTCGAAAGTAACTAAAAATGGGTAAAAGACACATTCGGATGGTAAACGTTTCTCTTGAGTATTATTCTTCCTATAAGGAAGTATATGATACTGTTTGGTAGTACCCAGTTCCTTGGTATACTTTTGGGGTTACTCGGGCTATATATATATATATTTGTTATGGATTAAAATATCATTTCAAAAGTTTTTTTTAAAAATATATCTAAGTATTTGACTTTTAAGTCTCTAAAATATAAGGTATCGTTTCAAAAAGTGTTTTGAAATGAAAACCGGGTATTTAAAATTCTTAGGTGAAAAATAAAAATTTGAATTGGATGGTTCTGTATGCCTCTGGGTTGTGATAAGATATTATATAAATCGAGGAGTTTAAATTGGGTTTAGAAATGTTTTCACAAACATAAGGATAGAATTGGTATTAGAAATAACTAATTAAATAAGTGTGCAGCTGTATGTAGATCATTTCTCTTCCCATAAAGATTTGATCTAATATTCGAGTACAAGGCTTGAGGTGTTTCACACCATTCCAAATAAGGATATATTACTCGATTTCCGATGGAGAGCACTTGATGAGGGTTCTTGATATGGAACCAAGATTTTCTATCATAGCTACAGCTATGTAAGGAGAGCAGAGGTTCCCAATCAAGGAACCTGATCAGGGTCCACACTAATAAATCAGGTGGACGATACTAGTTTGGAGGTGGAATCATGTAATCGAGTGGTGATCGACTCCAATTTTGTATATGGATGATCTATGAACATCATGCGGGCTTATGAATATTATTGAATGTCCCTATGTTGAAATTTCAAGGACGAAATTCATTTTAAGGGGCGAAGAGTGTAATGACCCGTATTTTTTTTGGGGCCTTTGAATTTGAATATTTAATTTGTTTAAACATTCGAATTCGAATTAAATTATAATTAATTGTTTATTTCAAATTGAGACTTGATTTTCAATGATGTATTTTTAATTTAACTTTTAGAAATTTTCCATAATTTTTAATTTGGAAAATAAACAAATTCTCTTTTGACGTATTTTACAGCAAACGCAGGCATTTTGAGACTTCAAAGAATTTAATAACTTGTCTATTTTATTTTTCTTTTGTGATCGTGTAATGTTGCTACACGCGATCGTATATTATTTCCTATCATTCACCGCTCGGACGCGGACACGATATGGAGTAGCCGGACACCCTAACTATTCAATTTTAAAACCAAATATATTTATGTACATGCAGTACACTGTTTTTTCGCCTCCTCCTTCCTTTTGGTCCCCTTATCCCCTTGGTCTACCTGTTGTTGTCTTTTTTTGATTGAGCTTATGGATTTGGTTTCTATGTCTTAGGATTTCACTCAGTATATATACATGTGCAGTTGATCTCATTCTCCTTTGTCTTCCTCTGTAAAACTTCTAAAGCATGGAAACCACCTCCTCTTTATTTTTCAAAAATCAATATCTCCCAAACTATCAAGTTATTGCTCGAGTTATCTCAACGAATGTTGTGTGTTTCGGTCCTTGGTTTTTTTTAAAAATTAGTTTCACTTGATTTCATTGAATGACGATCGAGAAATCGTCGATTAACTGGAAGAGGGGAAAAATTTACATAAACTTCAAAAAATCAATTCTCCCTACATACTTCAAATTTCTCAGCGCTGCATACGTCGTCGAGTTTGTATCGAGGAGTAGAATTTTTGGTGGTGTTTCGGCGAAGTTTCGTGGTGATGATTGACAATCGTCGTAAGCTAGGGTTGCCGATATGGAAAATGGAGGGTAGCGTTGCGCTTGTGGAAGAAAATTGCACCTTGTGACCGATTTTGGGCAAGAACGGAGGAGAATTATGCCGCGCGTTCATGGGGTCGTCGAAGTTGAACTTTGGGTCATGATGGCCATACGGGGTGCACGCACGTGTTGTCTTTGGGTCCGGGAGGTCGAGCGTAGGAAGGCGAGCTTGCTAATGGTTTTGGTTGGTTGGATGGTGGGCTTGGGTGCTCGTGCATGTGCACGTGAATGTATGCAAAAGTTTTTGCCCCAGGAAGCTTGCGTTGTGGGAGGAAGAAGAAGGAGATCCTGTGCCTTTTTGGATGCGGGTTGGGATGCGTGGGCTCGGCCCATGTTGGCTTGGGTGAGGATTTAGTTTATTGTTTAAATTCAATTATATAAGCATTTATAATTCAAAATTACATATCTTGCTTATATTTAACCCGATTGACATGCGAATTTTTGAATTATACTCGTATGGACAAGTACAACATTATAGTGACACCTGTTGATAATTTTGGACAAGTATAAATTTATGATATATCGAAACATACAGATTTTTAAATCACGTTATTTTAAATAATAACTACATTTGAATTTATATACATTAATTATCGATGTTTATTTGGCCAAATAAATTACTGTCGAGTTAAACTGGATTGAATATGGCAATTGGACATCTGTTTAGCGGAATAAAACACCGTTCCGCTAATTAAATTAATTTGGTAGTTAATTAGCAGAATGAATCCCCGTTCTGCTATTTTATAGTTTTGGACGTTTTACTATATATCGTTAATTGATATCCGCTTTGGATAAGTAGTATATTAATTAATGATGGTTAAATGTTGGATTTATTTACATAGTCGTAGATTACGTAAATATTTGTTATTAACTCGAAGGGTTAAAATTGAATAATGTGGTAGCTTGTTAAGTACCATGGTGATCGTTAAGCCTCCTTCGAATTTGAAAAGCCAATTATTAATTTGAAGGTCATTTTAAGAATAATTATATTATTATAAGGGTTAAAGAAAATTATTAATTAGTAATAATTTTAAACTAAAAGTAATAACATATTAAAAGTAATGTTTTAAAAATAATTATAAATTATTTTTATAATGATTTAAAGTTAATTATTTTATTAATATGATTTTTTAAAGTTGTTTCTTAATATTATTTAAGAATGTTTAATTACTATTTAAAAGTTATTTAGTTATGGTTTAGAAATGTTAATTATATTTTAATTAATTATTTATATTTAACAATACTTAAAGTTTTAATTAAAGTTAATTAATTATATTAATTAAAGTTATTTAATTATATTTAATGGAATATTAATTTGTATATTAATATTAGTTTATGGTTAAGGTTAATTAATTACCGTATTAATAACATATTAAAATTTATTAATTATTATATTAATATTGATTTGGAGTTATTATATTAATACAATAATAGTAGTTGAAATTAACCAAATATATTAGTATATAGACTCTAAAGTTATTATTTTAAATAAGATTTGATTTAAATGGAATATAGGGATGTTTAAATAGTAAATTGTTATTTAAAGCTATTTTAAATAACTAATGGTTTATCAAGGGGACGTATTGACTTAAAGAGTATGTTAAGAAGTTAAATTAAATATGGGAAGAGTTTTTATAACTTGTTTTGGGAAATTATAAAGGAAATTATAAATGAGTTCTAAGGAATCTGAGAAGGAGAAGTTTTATTAATGGGGTTTGGAATTTAAGAAGAATGTTTTATAAAGAGATTGGTGTTTTGGGTTTCTCCATTGTAGATGACATTTGGGTGTGAACATGTAAATGTGATTTCAAAATAGGAAATATTCTAAGTGTTTGGTGAATATACATATATCCTTGTATAAGTATATGAAGAAGTTTCCAAGGTTTTGAAAGGGGGAATGGTTTGTGAATATACTTATACCATTGAGATAAGTATATGGTTATACTTTCTAAGTATTGGTAATATAGTGGTTTGTGCATATACTTATCCTATTGAGGTAAGTATATGGAAGTGATTCCAAGTATTTGAAATGTGATTTTAAAATAATGGAATTTTAATTAAAATGAGGCTTAGTGATTTCTATAGGAAATGCAATCTTTGTTTTGAATGGTTGTTTATTTGATACTTAAATAACCGACTATCAAATCTGGACCAAAACGTAACTCTGGAAATATCTAGGAGAAACACGGGTATTATATGATACAGTTATCGTCGATGGTGCTATACTGTATGTATAAACTCATTTCGTTCTTCTAGGATGATGATAAGGAAATCCGTCCACTAACGATTAGGAGATGATCTCCGGTCTTATCTTTGTTTGTTTATTTCCTAGAGAACGGGGGTTGAGTTTACCGGAAATTATCGAACGTTGTTTCGAAGAGACCGGGATTGGATATGTTATCCAAAAACCACTTTGATCCAATGAATGCGTTTCGAAGTGAAGATATCATTAAGAGCATGGAATCGAAGACGAAGATGTGAAGTGCAAGGGCTAATCGCTGCTAATCCTGAAGGTGATTCCAAAATGGATGTAGTAGGAATAGTGGCTTCGGTTTCGTTCAGACCTAGAATGGACTTGTATGGATGAATGTTATCAGCACATTGTCATTGGAGGGTAATGAGCATTCTAAGTGCGAATTTCTTGAAAGGTAATCGTAGCCTCAAACCTCATCAACCGGGAATGATTGAAAATCAGGGGAGATGCAACAAGGCTAAGTGGGTCGCACCCATTAAGGTATGTTGTCACCCTTCTAGATACATCAACATATTTATGGATTGGTTGTGCATGAGATCTCAAAAGGGTCGCAAAGCAACCTGGGTGATGACATATTCGGTACTATATAGTAAGGGATAGGCTGGTCTTGTGTTGGTAGGGATCGATAGGTTCGATCTTAGTACATTTTCTAGATGTATATCGTGATAGGTGGTACCCCAGTGCTTAGTCATTGTATGGAATCCATTCTCTAATACGTACCTTTATGATTTTGATTGTAAAGCCTAGTATGTTGGAATTTAATTAATGTAACAATTTCAGCTATTTTAATAAGTATTTGTACTTAGACACTATTATCATATCATAGGATTTTAAATTAAAAGGTTTTGGTTATCGTATAGTAAAAACTTGTCCAAGTTTATGTGCGGCGTCGTCTTACGAGTTACCTTTGATTTAAAAGGATTTTAAAAGCTATAATAAATAAAATTTCTTGTAACTTAAGTTCTCACGCTGGTTTTACCAGACTGACCCGGGCGTTGTTTTCCTATAATGCTCTGGTCAGACTGAGCATATTTCCAGGTTTACTTGGATATTTTGGAGCTTCAGGAGAGGAGCTGGAGGCCTAAAGAGGTATTCACATAGATGGTTATATTTCCATTGCATACATTGTTGTATATTATTCAGCAATTGTTAGGGAAGGTTGTTATAACTGTCCGTGCTTAATAGGTTAGTATACTCTGATTGATGTCTGTATATATACATATATTACAGTTTTGTTTTTGTGTAAATGTTGTTATATATTATAGATTATTCGTTCCGCTGTGAGATTCTGTGTTGTTTAGTTTCTTCTTGCCTTCTTTCTTCTTTCTTTTCCCTAACTATCCACCTTTCCGTTCAATTTGGGTTGGACATGTGTAGTTCACTGTCAGCTTAAAGTGTACGAAAAAAGTGGGTCGTCACAAAGACAAATATATCAAAAAAGCAACTAGAAGGACTTGCGAAAGACAATCACAACTAAATACATGCACATCTATGGAATCGGCTAGTAATGTCAAGGGAATATCCTAGAGTGAGAAGAGAGAAAATAAATTTCCAATCCCAATCTGGAGCAGCTAATATTGGTTTTTTGTTTGCACCATATTCACCATCAATGCAGAGACCAACTTTTCATTAATAAGCCACTAGTGATGTTCCCATTCATCCGCATCATCATCAAAGATCCATTTAGAGAAGATATTTCACCTCGAGTGGTAACAGAAACCACTCGCTCGATGAGACAAAATTCTAGATTTAGCACAGCAAACCAGCGACAAATCCATAGCTCACCTATCAACGATCTCTTGAGCAATGAGCTCAGCACTAGAAGGATTCGACAAGAGAGCCTCAATGAACTTTAATTGCATATTAGTGGAGGAGACAATGGCGGATCAAGGACAAGGGATGTAGGGGCAAATGAGGGCGGGGTTGATGAAGTGGGCGACGTCGCATCAGAGGAGGCCCTAGACAAGGGTGGCGGAGAAAAATGAGCGCTAACAAGATTGACGGAAGGAAAGGATTAGAGGGAGAAGGGGGAGCACCGATCAGGGTAAGCGAAACAGGTATTGTGGATTTGACCTGCCAACATTTAGATGAAGGCTTAGGAAGGGGGTTCTTAGTAGGAAGCTTATCAGGAACATCCATCGAATGAGGACAGAAGGCCAAAGTATGGCTAAAAGAATGACAATGATCACAAATAGGTGGATTCCACTGGTATGCAATGTCTACAAAGGAAACCCTATCAAAAGCCAGGGAAATCAGGATACAGGTATGCAACTGCCTGGAGGGGGTGATTTCGATAAGAGCCTTGGCGAAACCGAGCATCTACCTATGCTCGGTTGAGATGTCAAAACAAATTTACTAACCTATATGGTTGGCAATCCAACTAACCCCCTCAAGCAATTGGAGAACCAATGGGATATTAGGTATATAAGCCTAAACGAGAATAGATAACAGTTGCTCACGGGCTAGGTCGATAGAAGGGTTCCACTGGGTAATGATAAACACTTTACCCTCAATAATAATAGGGCCCATTTTCAAAACATGTGATCTTTCCAAAGGGTTAGAAAATTTATAAAGGTACATCGAGTTATCACACCTAACATCAACCTTAACACACAATTTCCATATAATCAAGGATTTGTTGTTTCATAATAGAGTAGTGGGGTGCCTCATCTAAAATAAACCTACTAAATATTCTTTCCAAAAAGCAATACCCGCATCAATAATCTCCTTAGGGGGCTGGACAGGGTGTCCGAAAAAGCAACATCATATCGTAAAGGAACAAATGTACCTACATTCCCAGGCTTTTTCTTAAACAAGGATAACCAGGCATTTCTAGGTAAAAGATGCCTAGCGATATCAACAGGGCAAGAGGGATTCTCAACAACCAAAGAGGGATCAAAAGATAAATCATGAATTACTTTTGCCGGCGATCCAGAACCCTCGAGCGAAGCAGCATCAATATAGCTCCAATCTAAGCCACCAACATTAGATTGCCTAGAACCCCCAACCAAATTAGCATCATAGCCCAAAAGAGGAGCAACAACCACATCAGACGCCCCAGTCGCAATAACTCTATATGAATCCACAACCCTTTCAACCGACGACAACTAGCCTGGAACAGCAGGAACCCATTTGCAATAGATGGAGCCATTTCGAGAAACCCATGCGATGAATGGGAACCTGAATCCAAGGCAAGAGGAGGAAAAGAACCCGAGTTAGAGAGAGGGGGTAGATCCAACATCAAAGCCAGAAGGAGTGGAGCGAAATGAATAGATGAGCTATAAGAGAATCGGACGGACGACCACGAAGAAGAAGTCGAGCATGAGAAGATCTTGGGAACACACGCGCGATGGATAGAATTTCAATTGAAGAATGCGAAATTTTAAATGAAATTAGAGTAATGCCTAATCACCAATCGCCATTTCTCTAGCATTTTTAAATGAAATAGACCTCAAAACACACACCGAGATTTAAGTTCTCAAATTATCAGTTTAAATCCTTATTGTTTATAAATCATATTTATAAATTATACTTATATAATTTCACTTTTTTATATAAAAACATTTCATAAATGTTTATTTTGTTAAGATTATAATAAACAACTTTTATTAAAATTGAATTTTAACTCGACCATGGTTTTAAATCTCCTATGTATCGCCCGAGATCTCCTCCGAGATCTCCTTTTCACACTTGAACGAGACGAGACATCAAATCTCCTCCATATCTCCCTCGACACTCATCTCATCCGAGATATTCAAATCTCACCTGAGATATGGATCAAAATCTCAATCCGAGATCTCACCCGAAATTATACATTTTTCATATTTTCCATAATATTTTTTATTTTCATATTGATTCAAAAGAAACTACTCAATCCAATTATAAATTACCAACTTCTTGAATATATTCTTTACTTTTTATCTTAATGAGTCATAGCGAAAAGTTTCATTTCTTTATTATGTTCAAATAAAAGGATATTATTCAATCATTACCAAATCAAGTAAGCTAATCAAGCTACTACTCTACTAAAAATATTCCTTTTTCAAGTAAACCAAGTATGTTGCCATTTTTATTTTTACTAAGAAAGTTATAATCGTTAAATAAATTTTTGACACATCAATTTTAGACACATAAGTACATCCGAGATATTCCCGAGATGCATTATAAGACCCGAGATGTCAATCCGAGATGTACACCCGATATGTACTCATCTCGTACGAGATCTCCCCCGATATGAGATAACTTGTGTAAAAATTCCGAGACGAAACGTGACCGAAATCCGAAATGTCTTATGTTCTCACAATTACTATCTACCCAACCCATGCAGTGAAAAGGTAAAACTGTTCATAAACTGGTCGAGCACAATTAATCGAATAATAAATGATGATAACTGAATATTATCATTTTCTGACAACTAATAACTATATCAATTTTTGAAAATTATTCTTTTATATATAAAATACAAAATCTATGTCAGATTATTTCATTTACCAAATTTTAAAAACCATACTATGTCAGTTTGCCTGGTTCTATTGTTCAGAAACCCCTATTGATACAGTTGTTCCTTATGTATTGATGAGAATTCATAAACCACTCAATAGATTAATCGACACAATATAAAACATTTTTATGGAACTAACAAATACGCGCCCTCACACACACACACACACACACACTCTCTCTCTCTCTCTAAAACTCATTCTAGGGTTTCACTTACCCTATCTCTAATGAGTACCCCACTAAAGCCTAGGTGTTTTCTCAACCTAAGCTCTGATACCACATGTAATGACTAGCCTTTTTAACCCTCAAAAGCCGAAACTATACGTCCATGATATTCACGTGTCGAGCATCCGAGTGCCAGAAACATAGATTATTGGAGTGAAAGAAAGAAAAGATAGAACATCAACCCACATCGTGACGAGCAATATATAATATACGACACATCTTTACAAAAGAAAACTGTAATATACATATATCAATCAGAGTAAACTAATCGTTCATCAGCCTGGACAGTTATAACAACCTCTCCACACAAATTTTGATTAATACAAAACACAAATGTAGCAGAAATAAAATATATTTGAATACGTCTTGTAAGCATCCAACTTGTCTCTCAAAGCTCCAAAGCATCCATAACTAAATCTGGAAATATACTCAGGATGACCTATGCATTATAAGAAAATAACGACTGACTTTTAATGGCATAAAACCTTTCAAAATAAAGGTATCTCATAGGACCACACCGCACATAAAAACAAACGGGTTTTAACCTTACGATAACCAAACCATTATAGAAGAAATCTTATGCTATTGTAATAATGTCTAGGTTTAAAATAAATATTTATTCATAGCCAAAATGGTTACATTAATTATATTCCAGCATATTAAATATACAACTATGTCCGAAAGGCGCGTATTAGAGAATGGATTCCATACAATGACAAGGTGAGGGCCTAACTTCCGTACAGTACACCTCTAGAAAAAAATGTACTGATGCTGCAAACCATGCACCTCTGCTAATCAGGACTGGCCTACGCCTTCATGGATAACACTAAATATGATTACCCCTTGGTTGTTGGCCAACAACAATACCGAGTCACTAGCATATATAAATCTATAAATACCAATCTAGTTCAGACGATGATCATACCCTAGTGGGAGCGATCCACTAAGCCATGCGGCACCTCCCAGCTTTAGTCAATTCCGGTTATGAGGTCCGAGGCTATGTTTTACCGTTTTAGCAAATCCCACTTGGAATACTAACACCACTCTCCAAGCAACAATGCAATGCCAACATTCATCCATACAAGTTATTCGGGATATGTTACCCGGCTGCTTGACCCGGCTATAGAGCGATAGTTGTAGAGACTATGGTTGGGCCTAGACGGGATTCAAGCCAAAAGAGATGTAGAAATATGAGGGTCCGGTGTAACTCAATTAGTATTATAGGCGCATGGTTTGGCATGTTTGAGTGGCCCGGTACATTTAAGTGGATCGGCCTTGATTGTGGTTCGGCCCTAGGAGTGCTAGTTCGTGTGTCGTTCGGTCTTGTGGGACGGCATGTCTCGCTCGGTCCACGAGGTCATAGTGGTTCGTTGTGCATCGCTCGATCAAGGAAGGAAATCCAAAGTTGCTTTGGTCGATTGAGGCTCGACCTTGGTGGCTCGGCGTATGTGGGTCGGCAATCGTATGCGGCCCAGACATTGAGATTCAGCTTTGGTTGTACGGTATATGGCTCGGTATGGATATGCTTTGTCAGGTAGGACCGGCCATATATGGCTCGACACATATAGTTCGGCCATGGTGAGAAGGCTATGGTGGGTCGGTCACGTATGGCTCAACATGTGTCATTCAGTACCTATGGTTCGATAGCTTTGGCCCAATCCTGGTAGCTCAGCATATCTGGTTCGGAATGTATAAGAGGAGCCTAAAAATTACCATGGGGGGATACGGTCGTTGCTTTCATGCTTCGAGTCGCGTACCTAGTAGCTCTGAGTTATGTAACTGCTCACTTAGAGTCATTCGCGGGAAAACCCTGGTTCGGCATTGCGAGGATCGGTGATAGAGGTTCGGTGCATCGGGATCGGTCGACTTGAATCATCTCCGGTGGGCCGAATTGTCTTGTTCGTGGGCCTGCATAGGGGATCCCGCCTACCTTCATCTATAAATAGAGGGGCAGGGGTACAGTGGATGTGATCTCTTTTCGAGAACTCCAGGGATACTCTGCCATTTTTTGTATTCATCACTTTTCTAGTTCAAACTTGCATTCAAGCTATTTGTTGACGGATTGTATATGTACACAATTGATCAGTAAAGCAACAAAGATCATACTCAAAGTGGACGTAGGAAGTTATGTCGAACCACTTTAACTCTGGTGTTTCCTTTTCTATTTATTTTGCACTTAACTGTGTTATTTCTCTATTTCAATTTACTTTCTTCATTAATCTCTCTACCTAACTCTATTCAAGGATGTTAGTGACCAATTTTGGTGCTAACATTTTGGTGCTTTCACTGAGAATTGAATTCTCAGCTTGATTGGATCTCATTGTCTACTAGTGGATTTCCATATTCGTAGATCCAGTTGTTTACCAGCAAACTTCCTATTCTACTCAGATTTGAAAGAGATCTAAGGAAGCTATTAGCCATGGGATTGGATTCACTGATGTACGCAAGATCTTAGGATTGGATGTTGAAGTTTGCACTCAAGTTAAACGAAGGCCGACACCTCTCTGAAGGCAATTCAACTGATCTCTCATATGGCCGAACCCTCACCAAGGCAAATGTGTATATACCAATCCCACATCAATGTATGTATACCGATCCGATTCCTCCAGAAAAGGTATATGCTGAACGCTCCAGAAAAGGTATATGTCGACCGCTCCCGAAAAGGTATATGCCGACCGCTCCCGGAAAGGTATATGCCGACCGCTCCGGAAAAGGTATATGCCGACCGCTCCCGAAAAGGTATATGCCGACCGCTCTAGAAAAGGTATATGCCGAATGCTCCAGAAAAGGTATATGTCGAACGCTCAAGAAAAGGTATATGCCGATCGCTCTAGAAAAGTTACATGTCGACCCCTCTATAGTCTTACCGACCTAGAGTATACCGACCCAGAGTATACTGACCCAGAGTATATCGACCTAGAGTATACCGAACCAGAGTATACCGACCCAAAGTATACCAACCCAATGTATACTGATCCCTCCACTGTATACCGATCCTTCTCTGAACAAACCATCCGACCGGTCCCTATACCAAAAAAAATATGGATCGACATAATGAATTCAAAACTCAACTTAGTGAAGGAAGATTCTATCCACTTCCTTTACATCCTATGACTGACCAGGGCATAGAGATCAAGCGGCAGCCTCTGAATGGCAACAAGGGAACGGACAAGCAACCGCTACTCAAACGATGCTCCTAAAGGTTGGAGAACGTAAATGATATGACTTTAGGCAAATGCAGGAAACTTTTGACCAAAGCCAGACTCGAGTAAAACCAATATTTTTTCCAACCAAATGCCAATATGACTCCAAGCACCATTCTTCACTGACCCAGCACTTCAAATTTAGTGACTCCAATCAAACCGATGTTGGACTCCAAGCAATTTGTTCCAAATGCTAATAAGGATACCATACTGATTGCGTTTGAGGGGAGTCGACCTCCAAATATGTTTTAGCAGCTAGTTAGCTGGAGAGCCTCCTACGACCATGGGTCATTTCTGTTAGAAAATGAATCAAAACCAAAGGGAGGAGGAGTGGAGAAGACTAGGAAAAATAACAATACAGGATCGTTGGCTAAGGACGCTGATTCCAGTAGATGAACCAAGATCTCAAAATTTGACTCATATGCTCTTTGAAAGATTCAATTGATAGCCTCTACTTGGAGACTTGCGACTCAGAGTGGTACTGAAAACCAACCTCGTGAAAGTCCACCGAAGCCCAGAGAAAATCAAGGGAATGTTGTATATTCCAATAGGCTCACTGATCCTAACACTGGAGATTACAAACACCTCCGAGGTGTGATCGAAAAGCTAATCTAGAAAGGAAAGCTTTAATAGTATGTGCAAGTCCTGCAGAATGGCTGGCAGCAAACATCCGATGCCTATCAATAAAGAACTAAGATTATCAATTGGACTGCTAACGGCCGACATCCCTCTGGAAGGAGCTAGGGCCAAAGTTGAATAGCGAGCACACGATGCTGCTTCACTGATCAATGAGATTTATTCCAATCTTCTTTAAATAATTTCTATTTCAATTTTAATTATTCTATGAATTACAACCAACTTGAACTAAAATACTTTCAAAACAATGCAAGTGACCAAGTACTCAAAGTTGGCCGGCAACCAATCCACGCAGACCGTGATTGAACCTGTGGAGTTTCATCAAGATGAGCATGATTCGACCGCTCATCATCAACCATATGCCTTTGATTTGGGGCCATGGACTAGAGATGGAAAAGCTCGTCACGGTCAGAGCCTTATAAAAAGCGTTCATAATTGACCGTTCATTCATCGACCTCCATATTTGATTTGGTGGCCTAAGCAAGGCTTGGAATGAATGTGGCCCGATCATCCATTCCTCAGGTCATAAAGTAAAGTTCGATAAAATACATATGCCTCTCCTAAAGCTCAGTGATGCCGGGATCTAACTAGAGCGAACGTGATTTGATAATCTACACATCAACTCCTACTCGGAACACAAGAGGTAGTTCGAAAGCCCGACTTGAAGTAGCTATGATGGACTGCCTACTTGTCAACCATTGCTCTCAATACATGGACACGACTGCACCTTAGAACATATGCAACTTAGTTTGTCTACTCAATGATCCATTATCCTCGTTTTCTAGAAAGAGATACGAAGAAAATCATGCGAGACTTGATTATCCAACCCAGGATGAATGTGATCCAACCATATATCATATACCTCCTTCCTTGACGTGATTGGAAGAGCTACAATCAACAAGCGGATGAGAATTGACCGTCCATTTTTCAAGTTTCGTCCTTGATGCTGGGCCCAGATTCCCATTCCATGAGCAAACTCGGTTTGACCATTCATTCGACAACATTAGCCATGATACGATAAATGAAATACAAATCAAACGGGTGGAAATACAACTGCTCTCAACAAAAATCTCAAAGTCCCTGAAGCGGACTAGAGTACTCTGAGTCCCCAGAGCGCGGACTAAAGTATAAATGACTTGAGAAAAATCTCTAAGTCCCTGAAGCGGACTAGAGTACTCTGAGTCCCCCAAGCGCGGACTAGAGTATAAACGACTTGAGAAAAATATCTAAGTCCCTGAAGCGGACTAGAGTACTCTGAGTCCCTAGAGCGTGGACTAGAGTATAAACGACTTGAGAAAAATGTCTAAGTCCCTGAAGCAGACTAGAGTACTCTGAGTCCCCAGAGTGCGGACTAGAATATAAACAACTTGAGAAAAATCTCTAAGTCCCTAAAGCGGACTAGAGTACTCTGAGTCCCCAGAGTGTGGACTAGATTATAAACGACCTGATGAAAGTCTTTAAGTCCTTGAAGCGGACTAAAGTGAGCGTGGACTAGAGTATAAATAAATTGATAAAAATCTCCAAGTCCCTGAAGCGGACTAGAGTACTCTGAGTCCCCAGAGTGTGGACTAGAGTATAAATGACTTGACGAAATCTCTAAGTCCCTGAAGCGGACTAGAGCGGACTAGAGTATAAAAGATTTGAGAAAAATCTCTAAGTCCCTGAAGCGGACTAGAATACTCTGAGTCCCTAGAGCGCGGACTAGAGTATAAACGACTTGAGAAAAATCTCTAAGTCCCTGAAGCGGACTAGAGTACTCTGAGTCCCCAGAGCGCGGACTAGAGTATAAACGACTTGAGAAAAATCTCTAAGTCTCTGAAGCGGACTAGAGTACTTTGAGTCCCAAGAGCGCGGACTAGAGTATAAACGAATTGATAAAAATCTCTAAGTCCCTGAAGCGGACTAGAGTACTCTGAGTCCCCAGAGCGCGGACTAGAGTATAAATGACTTGATGAAATCTCTAAGTCCCTAAAGCAGACTAGAGTACTCTAAGTCCCCAAAGCGCGAACTAGAGTATAAATGACTTGAGAAAAATCTCTAAATCCCTGAAGCAGACTAGAGTACTCTAAGTCCCCAGAGCGTGGACTAGAGTATAAATGACTTGGCGAAAATCTCTACGTCCCAAACTATGGACTAGAGCATAAACCATTCGACAAATATCTAAGTCCCTAGAGCGTGGACCAAATCATGAACACAAACTGGGCGCGAGTCAATGGAGGGAAGAATAACTCTAAGTCACCAGAATGCAGAGTGGCATATAAACACCGATAAATAGATGAGTGGATTTCGACCGTTCTCTATTCCGCAAACTTCGATCGGAAATCGACATGAGGAATATTAACTCGCTAAGGATGGAGTTCGACCATCCGACTTATGGCCTGACCAAATCAATGCTGGGAGCAGGAGTACAAATCACTAAAAGCTGAATACGATAGTTCATTATAGCTCTAGCCTTGCGTTCTTTACAACTTAAGGCAATGACTACAAGGAGGCCTCAACACAGAATAAATCGAAACGACATCCAAAGCTACGGGCGACCGACTATATCATACCTCAGATCGAGAGTCAATATAAATCTACACCAAGCATATACGAATCTGACCCGAATGCCCCTTGAAAAATATGACCACCAGAGTGTGGAAAGGAGAGTAAACCACGAAGATTTGGTCATTAATTCTCCAGCACCCTCCTTCGATCCGTCAGGAGGAGTATGAAACTGGATGAGCATGACCTGATTGCACTTGAGCCAACTTTACCCCGAGATCTGATTATAGAACATGAACCAAAGTGAATGTGGCTGACCGTTTAGTACCCAACTTACGCCCAGAAACTGACGAGGCATCGAAGTATTCCCCTTGGAATGAAAAATGATAATACAATCCAGGATAGGCGAGACTCAGCCTCCCATCAACTGACCTGATCCCATGATTCAACGGGAAAGAGAGTAAACCTAAATTGGGCATGGTTGGCCTTCCTACTTATCGATATCTGCCCCAGACTTAGGAGCACGAGCGAGAAGCAGGATGAATGTGAACCGACTATTCACCGATCAACTCTATATCTTTGGAGTTTAGGTGGGGGTATAAACATAGCTAGGATGAGACTCAACCGTCCATGCAGTACATTTATCAACCCAAGACTGGGAGCAGAAGCGTGATCATCCAAAGGCTGGCTGGGATAGCTCAATATTGAAACTTATATATAGTGTTTACAGCTACTCAAGGCTACGACCGAAAGAGTGCCTAGATATAGAATCATTAAATCGATGCCTAAGCTCGTAGGCAACTGACTATCACTCCAACCCGAAGGACGGGTAAAGGATCATGAATGCATTGAATGGAAAGCGCATTACTCGAATATACAAGAAAATTCAAACATAAAGCAAAATCCAACTATGCAGATTCACGCAACTCGAGGCTGACCCCTACTTGATATTTTCTTCAACATGCTATTAAGCCCGATCTTTGGCCGTTTGCAGATAATCAATCAGAGCATTCAGAGCCCTTCACTGTCAGACTTAATAACTCATTACAAGACTCTAGGATTCGACCAGAGTAACCATCAACATTGACCGTCCCAACCATATTTCACATTGAATGTTACGCAAAATATTTACATCTGAACTCAAAGAATCCAAGATTGCACCGGCTAAACTGACAGTCGACATTACAGTTAGCCATGGCGACCCTTCACGGGTGCTGAAGATCGGATCACAGCTCAGTGCAATGATGATAAAAGAATTAGTTGGATTTCTCCGAATAAATGATGATATGTTCCCTTGGACCCATTCTGACATGCGTGTGTGATTTCACAGACTATCGCGGGCCATGCATTGAATATCGACCCGAAGCTACAAAAGCTAGCATCATACAACGACCTGAGACGTCTGAAAGACTACTTAAATAGAATATCGAACTAAGCCAATTCGATATCGCTTATTTCCCTCCAAGAGCTATCCAAAGACGGAAATTAGCAGACCTGTATCCGAATTCACTGCATCAGACTACTACTCGAAGAGTAGTGGAGAACCAACTAACAGATGGAAAATGTACGTGGATGGAGCATCCAATGATCAGTGTTATGGCGCAAGAGTCGTGTTAATGACTCCTGAGGAACGATCGATCTCCTACGGCCTGAAACTCAATTTCCTTGCAACAAACAACGAAGCTAAGTATGAAGCCTAGACTGCCAGCCTCAAACTTGCTAGAGAACTTGGAGTGGAAACTTTATATATCTTTTGTGATTCCTGATTAGTAGTATGCAAAGTTAGGGAAGTTAATCTTGCTAGGGGGCATTGTCTTGCTCCTTATCTCGGCCGGGTCTAAGAGCTACTAGCCGACTTCACGTATTACATCATTGCACACAACCTCAGCGAACGAAATGAAAAGAGTCAAGTCACTGGCCAAGCTGGCCAGTTTTAGGGACGCGCAACAGATATACTTTTTTTGGTTGAAGTACTAAATACTCCAAGCATTGACGGATGGAGATCATCTAGATCTTGGAGACAGAGCCATAAAATGGGTCATAGATGACTCCTATCAAAGTCTATCCACAATGAGGAATTCTTACTGAATGGAGGAATGGAAAACGACAGATCCTCCTCAAAGCTTCACGCCAAATCATCCAAGAATAAGTTATGTGTAGAAAGGAGTTTATCCATTCCCATGCTTTGGTATATCACCCATGATGATATCAAATAAGTCTTGAGTGAAGTCTATGAAGAAGAATGCGGTGAGTACATCAGGTGGCAAACCCTAACAAAGAAAATACTCCGCTATGGGTATTACTGGCCAACTATCAATCAAGATGCGGTTGATCATGCTAGACAATGCGATGAGTATAAGATGTTTGCAAAAAATCCAGAAGCCCCGCCGATAGAAATTGCTCAAATGGCTAGTCCATAGCCATTTTCCACTGGGGGGTATTGACATCATCGTCTTCTTGTCGATCCTAAAGTTGGTGCAAAATATGCCATCATAGCAGTTGATTACTTCACCAAATGGGCAAATGAAGAACTCTTAACCACGACCAAGATGAAGAAAATAATCAACTTCATTGTCCGTAACGTTATCTGTCCTGATGACCTTCCATGATCCATTATAACTAGTAATAAATCCCAATTCGACAGCGCTAAATTTAAATGACTTCTACCGTTAGCATCATATTGAAAAGAGATTTACGATATTTACAATATTTGCTTGCCCTCAAGCAAATAGACAGGTTGAAGCTGTGAACGAAATCATAAAGTCTATTCCGAAGAGAGGTTTTGAAAAGGCTAGAGGTAAATGGGTGGATGAACTCTCAACAGCATTATGGGCTTATAGAACTACCCATGAGTCCATGGCTGGCCGTACTCCCTTCACCCTTGCTTAAGGCTCCGAGGTCATCATCCATGTAGAACTTGAAGTCCCCTCTCATCAAGTGGCTGATTACAACCCTTATTTCACAAAAAATATAAACAAGGAACTGCAATTGAATTGCAATTAAACTAAATGGAATTGGTGACGACTTATGAGCATATAAAACGCATCCAAGAGCCAACGGCAAGAATGTGTACCCGAACATGCACGTGTATATTCAAAAAAATTTGACTTCTTGAAATCAACAAAAAATTGAATTTTCACTTAGGGTTATTAAGAAAAGACTGAATCAGATAGCCGAAGCTTACTAGCCCTATAGAACAGGACACAGATGGCCACTGATGAACTATAATCCTGAATTTATACTGTTGGGGATCGACTAAGCGTCATGACGACCAAAGAAGGATATGACAGTTTGGGAGGATAAAATTAAAGGATAATGACTATTCAGAAAACTTGATGGATTTCTTTCTGGAGACTCTAACTTGCTTCGATTCAAAGCACGTCATGTATGCAACAAGACGTACTTTAGGGGGCAAATGTTACCCAGCTGCTTGACCTGGCTATAGAACAGTAGTTGCAGAGGCTATGGTTGGGCCTAGATGAGATTCAAGCCAAAAGAGATGTAGAAATATGAGGGTCCGGTGTAACTCAATTAGTATGATAGGCGCGTGGTTCGGCCTACATGTATGGTTCGGTGTGTTTGAGTGGCCAGGTACATTTATGTGGATCAGCCTTGATTGTGGTTCGGCCCTAGAAGTGCTAGTTCGTGTGTCGTTCGGTCTTGTGGGATGGCATGTCTCGCTCGGTCCATGAGGTCATAGTGGTTCGTTGTGCATCGCTCGATCAAGGAAGGAAAGCCAAAGTTACTTTGGTCGACTGAGGCTCGACCTTGGTGGCTCGACCTTGGTGGCTCGGCGTATGTGTGTCGGCATTCGTATGCGGCCCGGACATTAAGGTTCGGCTTTGGTTGTACGGTATATGGTTCGGTATGGATCTTCTTGGTAAGGAAGGACCGGTCATATATGGCTCGGCACATATAGTTCGGCCATGGTGAGAAGGCTGTGGTGGGTCGGTCACGTATGGCTCGGCATGTGTCATTCAGTACCTATGGTTCGATAGCTTGGGCCCAGTCCTGGTAGCTCAGCATATCTGGTTCGGAATGTATAAGAAGAGCATACAAATTACCATGGGGGGATACGGTCGTTGCTTTCATGCTTCGAGTCGCGTACCTAGTTGCTCCGAGTCATGTAACGGCTCGCTTAGAGTCAACCTCGGGAAAACCCTAGTTTGGCATTGCGTGGATCGGTGATAGAGGTTCGGTGCATCGAGATCGGTCGACTTGAATCATCTTTGGTGGGCCGAATTGTCTTGTTCGTGGGCCTGCATAGGGGAACCCGCCTACCTTCGTCTATAAATAAGGGGGCAGGGGTATAGTGGAGGGGACCTCTTTTCGGGAACTCCAGGGATAATCTGCCATTTTTTGTATTCATCACTTTTCTGTTCAAACTTGCATTCAAGCTATTTGTTGACGGATTGTATCTGTACACAATTGATCAGTAAAGCAATAAAGATCATACTCAAAGTGGACGTAGGCAGTTACACTGAACCACTATAACTCTGGTGTTTCCTTTTCTATTTATTTTTCACTTAACTGTGTTACTTCTCCATTTCAATTTACTTTCTTCATTAATCTCTCTACATAACTCTATTCAAGGGTGTTAGTGACCAATTTTGGTGCTAATAGGATATGAACAAATCGAAGGCACTTCTTGTACTACATATGTTTTGGAATCACCCTTAGGATTAGTAGTAAGTGGCCCTTGCATTTCAATGACCTTCGTCTTCGATCATCTTTAAGACGTCTCCAATTCAAACGATTATACCCATTCAAAGTGATTTTCAGATAATATATCTGATTCCGGTCACTCCGAACCGACAACGATAGTTTCAAAACTGGCCAAGGTTTGATAGTCGGTTATTTAACTATCAAATAAAAAAATAATCCAACCAGAGACTTAATTCCATATGGAAACCAACCTTGGTTAAGCATATATGCAACCACTAAACCTCTTTAATTAATCCTTTCAACAATTAAATCTCTTTTCAAATATTCGTATTAAAATACCTTTTATAAAAGATATATTTACAAACCCTCTCTACTCTTTCAATACTTGAAAAGTATTGATATACTTAACTCAACTGTATAAGTATACTTACAAAACATTTCACTTTCAATACTTAGAAAACTTTTCCATATACTTATATCAGTATTGTAAGTATATTCAAAAACACTACATTTCCGATACTTAGAAAATGTACCCATATACTTCTCTCGACTATATAAGTATATTCACAAATCTTAAAAAAGATTTCATTTCCAAAACCATACTTAATTGGGTTAAAACTAGGGTCGTTTTAAAACATTGGTAACAATAAACCCAAAACACTTTTGGTGTAAATAAATGGATCGTATAGAATTAGATCAAATATACTTACCATCACTTCTCGATTTCAAACTGGTACTATCCTTTAATTCACAATGTAGTCAGACAAGTTAGCATACTATTGCCTCAACATACGTTCTTAATTCTCAAGATAGGGATGAGGTTCCCTACCTTGGAATTTGGTGTTAGGTATGAAAAGGATAAATTTCCATACCACCATAATTTTAAAATGATTACTTATAGAAATCTAACCCCATTTCCTTTTATAAATCTCCTTATAAAACTTCTTTTATAAATCTCTTTCATATTTACAAACTCCTTTTATGAATCCCCAAATTCATTTATAAACTCCTTTATAAATCTTCAAATTCATTTATAAACACCTTTTACAAATCTTCAAATATAATTATAAAACTCATTTTTATAAATCTCCAAATCTAATTATAAAACTCCTTATCATAAATCACCATTTAAAAATCTATTATTTTATTTATAAAATACCATTTATACATCTATCTTTCTATACAACATTTTATATAAAATCTTTTCACAAATATTTATTTCAAAATATTGCTATCTTCTTTTAAAACAGAATCACTTTATTATTAAAGATAAATTTCCCTTTTTCTTAAAAATAAACATCTGTTATTATATTACTTTTCTGTAAAATAAATACCTCCCAAAATACTTTTAAAACATTTCCACAAAGGTTGGAGTAAAGTAGAGAAGTTCAAAAACCCTTTCTAAATAAAATATCATAGAAAATCCAAAAGTCACATTTAAAATCTTCCTCCGAATAAAAATCCTATTGAAATCAACACGGCAATTAATAGTATTTCCAAAATACTACAATGAGGCCAATAGCTACCATAGCACTTAACCAATGCTACTATTACCTTTATCACAAAAAAGGTTCAACTTTTAACATATATCAATGTCAGAGCCAATATGGCCAAACTACCAAGTTTTGACATTCCACAATTTATATAATAGGTATATAACTGAAATTAAAATCTATAGTAACAAGGAATCCGTATTCCTCTACAAAATTTCATGTATTTCATTTTAAATATCATTCGCTTTTCAAATCGAAAATTCAACCAAACCAAACCAATAAATCATTCAAAAACAAATACAATAATTTTTTTCTACTATATATTATATAATATTCATCCAAAGGTGAGATAACTCACCAAAATTCCAACGAATGCTTAAGCTTTCCGGTTCGATCAAAAATCGAATAACGTTCGATTTTAGCTCAAAGTTCCACTTATTTCAAACTTGATGAAACCAGTTCCAGCACGTAGATAATGCTCCCACGAGCATAATGCAAAAGACAACGTCTTAATTGAACCTTGTATGAAGAAGTTATTCATTTTATAAGATTTTGGATTTAAATATTAACTAAATAACTTAATCGCTTTATTAATATAATTATTCCTATTACCAATTTCTTCCCAAACCTTAATCTCATTACTATACACGTTCAAAATGCACGCACACACCACCGTGAATGCATACCTTAAACTCGACCATCTCTTAACGAAATCGAAATCCAACTTCGCCATCGAACTCATCCATAATGCTTTGCAACCATCCCATCCAATCGAAGCTCGATCGAGCATGGTCGACATGACCAGACCGTCCCTGTATATGAACCCCAAATGTTATGTTTTATCCCAGGCCTCTGCATTACACTAAACTCTAGCCATAACTGCTCCACATGACGAGAAACCCATTGCAATAAACGTCGAAGCCTATCTCCTCCCCAATCTCAACTAAACCTGAACCCTAGTTTTATGTACAAAATTCGAGCACCCCAATTCACTACTGCAACCATCAACACATACATGGATTTGACGATCTCATCAATACAAACTCGATGGATCCGGTTTGGTGACTTTTAGTTAAGTAGATTATTTTATTTTGAATTTTGTTTGATGGTGACCATTTTTACTTTTTACTATAAAATGGAAAGGAAAAAGAGAGAGGAACAAAAAGAAAATTAAATGATGGGAGTGGGGAAAGTCAAGTGAGGGGTTTTAGTTTATTTCAAAATTTCTGGCACGTCGTTACACAAAATTTCGTTCGCGTACAATCTGCAAACAACAAAAACAAAAATACAATCGTATACCAAAATGCGATACAATCTCAAAACAATAATAAAATACATTGGTTATTTTATTCTATAAAATTTCAAAAAATACGTCAAACAATAATTTAAATATTTTCCAAATTAAAAATTATGGAAAAATCCTTTAAATTCATTTAAAAATACATCAATAAAAGTTGAGTCGTTTTATTTACAATTTTTTTTCTTATTATGTGTTAAATTTTAATCAAATCTAAAAATTTAAATAAATTAAATATTCCTATTCAAAACGTTAAAAATTCTAGGTCGTTACACATATGTCAAAGAAAATGGATTATGTCTTATTGCAGTCTAAGTAGAAGTTCGATATGCCCATAGCACGAGCGGTATTTCTTCTAGCCAATTTCCTTTTGCTCTATCTAGTGATTTCTTGAGGGTAGTCTTAATAGTTTTGTTGGCAGCTTTAATGGCACCATTATCCCTAGGATGAGCTACAGATGAAAGTTTTTTATTATCCCATTCTTATCGCTTAATCTATTGAATTTCTCACTTGCAAATTGGGTCCCATTATCAGATATTATCTTATTCGGTATTCCAAACTGAGTGACTATGTTGTTGATAATAAAGTTTAGTACTTTTTCTAATGTTATATTTAGCAATGGTTCGGCCTCTACCCATTTGGTAAAGTGGTCGATGCTACAACTGAAAACTTGGCTCCGCCTTTTGATACAAGGAATGGTCATTTTAAGTTGATTCCCACACATCAAAGGGTAATGACTTGAGATTGGGGTTACCTCATTTAGTGGTATATGTGGGACTGCCGAAATTTTTTGACATTTTTCACGTCTCTTTACGCGATTCATAATGCCATTATTCGTATGGGGCCAATAAAAAAATTGTCTCATGACCTTTTTGGCCAACTTTATGCCATTAGAATGATCCCTACAAAACCCTTCATGGGCTTCTATTAATAATTTTTAAGTCTTTTCTGGTCCAACACACCTCAAGTAAGGGAGCGAATATCCTTTTTTATAAAGTGTTCCATCACAGTGAAAGTTGTAGCTTGGTGTCTTATCTTTCCAGCTTCTCTTTTATCGCTTGGTAGTCTCCCTTCCACCAAGTATTCAATAATAGATATCCAATTGTTCTCATATAAATGGTTCTTGCTTAGTTTTTACTATTATCACTTCCTAGTTCATTTTCTTTTTGATAGAGGACTAGGTATATATGTGACTCTTTGATAAGTTCACTATATTGAGGTTATATAAGGATCAAATTATGATGGTCAATGTCTCGGAACTCATATACTGTTGATGTTGATTCTTGCTAAAATCTAATAGTTCTTTAGGACATTCTGTATTGGTCCTACTACCTTGTTATTATTTGAGATTCCGAAGATAGGACTTTGAGTTTTCCATTTTCAAATGATCTTTCCTAGTTTAGACTGAATTCCATGCCCAGAAGCATCTTTATGTATAAGCAAGTGTAGTGTTTAAAGATTACTATGTTAGATGATGATTCAACCTCTAATTGGTTGTTACTTAAATTTTTCCTCCTTTTGAGTCAAATAGTGGTCTTTTATTCCATAAAGATTGCAGGTTTGAGCTGGGAAGATGTTAGATTACAGAGAACCAATATTTGACACAAAAGGAGGACGATGCCTTGACTTGCTTTGTAGCTAATGACTTCTTGTCGTGTTTCTTTCTTTACCTTACTCCTTATGGCTGGGATGATCCATATAAAAATCCTTTTTGAATTTCTTCTCACAACTCCACTCATTTCTTTTGAGCTACTTATTATAGATTCAAGACTATTCTTGGTCATGGTATGGTAATATATATCTATCACTCCAATTTTTCCAATATTCCTTGATATTAGGTTGGCGCTCATATACTCAGTTTCCATTACTACTTTATTACACATATATCGGTGATGGTGGTTACTTACTCTTTCTCGAATCTTTCCTTATTTGAAGTAGAAGTAACATCTTTAAACATTTGTATGTCAAAACTACAAGGCAATCCATTAATGGCATTGAATTTTTCTTTCTCCATGTATGAGGATTCATTATCGATACTCGAAATTTGAGGATTAAGATTTGGCTTTTAATAGATGATAGGACCAAACTATATCCATAAATATTAGCTCGAATGATTAGTCCTTTTGACTGTTCAAAACCATGGTTCTTAATGAGGAATTTTTCATCTTTTAACTTCTTAAAAGCTACTTGAACAATTAAAGAAACTTGGTGCCGCAAATAAGAGATTATGTGTCTATTTGTCCAAAATCCGAATTCTGGCCTTGAAATCCAATAGGTTAGTTTTGTGTCTAGCTACTCTTTTTAGTCAATATTGGTAATCTGCAATTCCCTTCCATAAAATTTTAAAGATGATCTCATCAAAACATCCTTCGTGTTAAAATTGCGGTCACTGTAGTAAAAACCATATATTATTTGCAAATTTCTTTTGAAATAATAATGTGTAAGTTCTCTTGGATTATTGGAATATTCATTAGTAAAAACTCGCTAAATTCTTTCTTTTGGTCAAAAGGGTCTTAAAATGAAAATATTTTATCAAAATAATGGATGGATTGTATTATCCAATCTTATCTTGTTGGGTAATGGGTTTACGAAAATCATGGAACCTTGAAGAGTGATTTTTCAGAAAGCTAGAGAGCTACAAAAATAACACTTCTTGGAATTGATCCAATAGGAGGTTTTGTCGATATTTTTGACTTAAGGAGTCATATAAATTACTATGTTGGGTATGGTGAGCTTGGACTATAATAGTCAATCCAAAGAAAATCTGTTTAAAATTATCATCCTTCCATTTAGGTTCATCACAACCTTTACTTATTTTCGGCTCTGCCATATCCATTATCATTTTGATTTGTTCAGGATTGGCCTCAATTCCTCGAGCACTGATGATATATCCTAGAAATTTCCCAGATTATATTCTGAAAGTGTATTTTTGGGGATTTGGCTTTATTTTGTGTTTTCCTAATACTTTCAAACATTTCCTCAAGATCATTCAAGTGGTCAATGTCCTCTTGTGACTTAACTAACATATTATCCATATACACTTCCATGTTTGGTCCAATTTATTCCTTAAACAATTTGTTTACTAACCTATGATGTGTAGCCCATGCATTCTTCAGCCTAAATGGCATAATGTACCAGTAAGTTCCCCAATCTATTATAAAACTTATATTTTCTTTATCTAAGATTAAAGGTCGTCCAATCCTTGTATGCTCCAAATTGATGTTCAGAGTAACATTATACTCCAAGGCTGTCTATTATACAAATTCTTCATTCAAAACATTGACTTTCCTAGTCTTCACCATTTTCCTGAAACAAAATTTTACTTAGTTAGCTTCAAGGTAAGGAAAGGTAAGGAAATGATGAGATGGAGGTTCGGGCCCTCCTTCTAGTGCCAAAATGTTAAACCAAAGATTGGTTCCATACCCAAGATATTGTTCAAGAGTTCAAGTCACATTTTCAAGGGTGAACTAGGCAAGTCACATAAATAGGTATTAGTCCTTCATTCGTATGTCAATGAGTAAAATAAGCAATATGGAACGTAAACTAAGGTTGGTTTGAATAAGGGCTTAAGTGGCCTTATGCAAGCTTAAGAGTATATGCAAGTCCAAGTTCAAATCCAAGTCCGAAAATAAGTCATATGCGTGTTCATTGTTCAATAATAGTCAAGCATACATATTCGAGGGAAATATGCTATGCAAAGTTAATTATCCAAGTCCCTATGTGCAAAAATTCTAGAGCTACAATCGGCTCTAAAAATCCTCAAATCAATTTAGGGTTTACAACTTGAAAAATTGAGAAGTGGGCAAAGAATAATTTTCCCCTATCTAAGTGGGGGAGGGGGTTTATTTATAGAGATGGCAAATAGAAGGGATGGCTGACACATGCCCATTCAGCTAGATACTCGCTATCTCTTCGTATTGTTGATATTCAACATCCTTCAAGTCATTTGAGGTTCAGCATCCCTTATCGCTTGTAAAAACTTAACACCCCTTTACTAGTGTTTAAGCTCATCACCCTTGTAAAACTCGTTGTCCTTGTACAAGCTCGATATCGTTTGTTACTTACAGATGATTTACAATAGTTGCTGTTGTAAAGGCTCGATAACAGTAACTGTATCAAAGGCTTGTTTTCAATAGAGACTCGACATCCTCCCTTTGTGACCAGATGCTTGACATCTTTCGGTGGCATCCTTCTTTTGTTTATACTTTACAACACTCTGTGCTGTTGAGGTTCGACATCTTCATTACCTTTCAGTAACTTGACACCTTTTTATTGTTAGGCACTTGATAGATTTCTTCATTGTTAACGTCCAACATCATCTATTACTTGCTAAAGCTCGATAACACCTGTTGTTATAGAGACTCTTATCCCTTAGGAACTCGGTACATCTTCTCGGCTTGTTAACTACTTGAAGTTTGACATTATCTTTGTTGTAGAGGCTCACTGTCCTTTGTCAAATGTTGGATGCTTGATAACTTTACTTTCTTCAGGCTTGATATCTCTTGTCATTCCCAAACTCGACATGTTCTCCTTAGATGCTCGATATACATATTTGTAGTAACATTAAATGTTCGACAACTCTTCCTGTTATAGAGGCTCGACACCACTTATATAGTTATAATGGTTTGACAACCTTACCGTCTTTAAGTTCAACAACCCTTATAGCTCGATAACCCTTATTGTTCAGTACTTCCCTTGAGCTATTCAACTCTTAAGAAGTAGCTCGATATCAACCTTACAATAGAAGTTCCATATTGTTAGAATTATAGGCTCGACAACCTTCGTTGTTTCTAAGTTTAACATCCTTCCTTCAGACACTCCATACACTTGTCAATAGTACTGCTATCGGTTTGATGTCATTGTCTTTGGAGGTTTAATTTATTGGTTGGTAATTTCACCATGCTTCTATGGGCTCGATACCTAATTTTGAAATGTTTCCATATCTTCCATGGAATTAGTTGCTTCATTTTCTTTTAATGACTTCTCAAGCATATTTGATAGTCAGAAAATATGTGGATAATAAGTATTATGTGGTTATAGGAAATTATGAAATAGTTTATATAATTATTTGTGATTTGTAATGTGGTTTTGGAAATTTTTGGAATATATATATATAAGGATTTCGAAATACAATTTATTATGTTTAAAAAGTAATTAACTTGTCTAAAGGTAATATATTTTAGATGAAGTGTTTATACAAAAGATAAATACAAATATAATGTTTGGAAAATAGTTAATTATTATTAATTAAAGTTTCAAGTATTTCAAAGTATAATTTATATAAATAAACTTAAATAAAATATTTTCTATATATACATATATATCTATTTGATTGATCCTAAATTTCACACAGTATTTCTAATTACTCGTCTTCTTTATACTGATTTTGGTGCCATGAGTGGTTCACCATTGATATGGATTTGATTGATGATTTTGATATGATACAGTGATGACATTCTTCTGTGTTATTTCGTGATATTTCTATCTACTGTGATGAGAAATCTGAATAAATGGAGTTATAATATTGTCTGGTATGGTACTTTCGATTATATTTCTCTAATTATTCTTTAGACTCATTATACGAAATATTATGTGGACTGAGTGTAGTTTACAAGCAGTGAGTAAACGTTTGAGTATCATGTAGTGGTATGAGACACTGTTGTGATATTTATTCGATTATCATTGTAAGTAAATGATTCACGTGATGGGAATATAATAGTAAGTGTGAGGTTATACATGCAGTTTCATATGGCTTCATGCATATATTTAGCGAGTATGGCTCTATGCCTAATGATGAGCATGACTCTGTGTCTATTGGTTCTATATGCCACTATTATGAAGTTCTCCTATTTTGTTTGTTGGAAAGGACTAGATGGCTAGAATCCACCCTAGCGGCCTGATCGTGGGATCGCACCCTAGACCTGTGACACTATATTATATAGCTTTATGCTACTCCTATGCGCGCGTTTGCCTCTGTGTCACTTAGGCAACCAATCTATTACCTATAGGGCAAGTGTACCGTGATGACTTAAGAGTCCTTGCGTTGACGAGCGCAATGATGGATACATGACATTATGACTATTGAGGTAACTAAGACTATAGAGACTCCATGTCTCTGGAGCTTGTGTGCATGCTATCAGCCTCCCTTTAGATACTAACGGAGTAGTAGATTGGCTTATGCGGTTGATGCACCTCACTGGAGTATAGTTATGGGTTTGATAACCTATACATTGTTATATTTACATGGCTCTGTTTAGGACTTTGTGTCTATCGTATAGTTATATCCCGTCACGATACCTTATGATAGTATAAATATGAGGAGATGAGATTATACCTATGATATATCCAGTGTGTAGTGGATTCCTAGTATTTGATAGACAAACTATCATATTTTACATATATTGATGATGATATTCTATTAACCGACATTGAGAGATATATTTGGGCTATGCTTCATTGTGACAACTACCCTCCACCAACGATGTTCATATAATCGAATAGTACGCTGCTGGAGCATCCGACCAATGTAGGAAGATTGTCAAGGGAAAGGAAAAGAAGAAAAGAAGATGAACATGAAAGAAGAGAGGAGAATAGAAGAGAAGAGAAGAGAAAGAAAGAGAACATCACAAAATCACATAACCTGTTTATATCTACAGCGCATCAGATAAAAAATAATAGTCGTCCCAGATATAAAATAGGCGAGATAGTAATAACTATATAAACTTTGTAATCGGAGTATACATGCTCATACGGTTATATAAAGCAGTAATAGAGTTTATACAACTGACTCAACCGATAAACCGTCTCTAATAATAGTAAGTCAAACACTATCAAGGCTCCATAGTGTCACACAGTGGAATAAACAATAATAAGACTCAAAAAAGGTACGAGAAAGCGTCACCATCTGCTAATCCATCTGAACAACTCCATGTGCTATTTATACCTGTTATCTAGTCTACTCATTTAAGAGCACCCGAGAAAATAAGAAGCAAAGCATAAAGCCTTAAGTCACATAACAATTTGATGTGAGTGATAAATAATCTCAAAACACTATAAAAGTCGGTATAGTATATGCAATAGAGGGGATGGAAAATCATACTTGACATGTCCCTACATTCACAGAGTTACCACATAACACATGATATATGCAACTCTATATCATAGTCTTCATGGGTATACTATACATAAAAATACTATGGGTGTCTAGATATCGGCATCAGTAATATCTAAATCGTGTGACAACCCTAAGATGACAAAATAGTCAAACAAACATGGCACCCAACATCCATCCTCACATTTACTCACTCAATGCGTTGGATATATGACATTCATATGACCCCATCGTTAGGTCAAGGACTACTCAACGTCCCGGATTCTTACTATACGAATCCACACTCAGTAGGCCAGGAACAAGACCGAATACTTCGTAATAGTCCAGGGTAAATGGATCTCATCAACATACCCTTGCTTCACGAGTACACATCGAAACCGACGAATATCAATGACCCTTTTGCACATCTTATCCATAGCAGAACTCATCCTGGAATTGTCCTCACAACTCTCATCTAAAGTCATCGTGGTTGGGAACCACTCTAGACAACCATCATAATAAAGTGTCATCGTGCATTCCATAACCATCCATTGATAGTTCCATCGATCTGACTTGTCGTGCCTACACTACATCCTGAAGTATAGCTATCCATCGTTGAAGCCGTCACTTCCCACCACGAAATCTTCATCGTTGGATCATGAAGCCATCAAGTCGAAGCATCACACCTTTGCTTCACTGCCAAAACCACTCGTCGAAGAGTAGTAACACCAAAATCGAACGTCGAACGGACGAACGAACCATCGTATCATGCTCCTCGAAACCTCTCCATCGTCCATGTCAAAACTTGCCAAATCAACCATCATCAATAGTAGTAGATATCAACCACTCCAGAATAGTTAATAACGTCCATTTTGGTTATGTACTTAACCAAAAAAGAGATAAATACAAACCAAATGAAAATGTCCAGCATTTATCCCAAAATCTAAAGCACATCTCCAAATCCATCATCCATCTTCATATCAATCGGCGTGTATGATACTCTATGCATGGAATCCTATCCTATGGGACATATTCTAATACTGTATCACCTTCGAATGACGTTTTCAACCAAAATAACCAAACTAACATACATACATCCAACAAACATATAAATGCCTATAATAGCCTACATACGTCTATAATAACGCAATACAATCCATCTAAAGCAACCAATGTGGGATAAATACTAACAATAGCCTAAAACTATCAATATCGTCAAGTGCATCAAATGGGAAAAATGTGATATTTAATTTAAAATGATTTTAAAATACTTTAAATTCCTTTTATAAAATAAGATATAGGTTTAACTATTTTAGAAATCACATTTTAAAGTTAGAAAGCATCTCAAAATGTCATTTTAATAATATACTGACAATCATAGTATGGTGAGAGACAATATCACTCACCTTAACAACAATCATCAAAACCAATGCTTTTTCGTAGAGCTTGCCATCACAAGCGCAATGCAAGAAACAACATCCAAAACGGACCTCGTATGCAAAAGATATAGCTAATATAAGAATATGGGTTAAAATAGTAAGTAATTAACTTAACTAAAT
The DNA here is from genome assembly GCA_030737815.1 of Allium fistulosum. Taxonomy (NCBI): domain Eukaryota; kingdom Viridiplantae; phylum Streptophyta; class Magnoliopsida; order Asparagales; family Amaryllidaceae; genus Allium; species Allium fistulosum. Next base: position 532,043,541 of record CM060901.1, on the reverse strand, counting down.
AATTAACTAATCTAGTCACCTTCATAATCATCTTCCCCAATTGCTAATTTCTTGGCCATGCATGTTCAAAACCTATACACACAAACCCACTTAGTTCCATACCTTCTCTCCTCCATATCTCGAGCTACGGACCACGGAACAACACGCCGTTTTCGCCAACGAGTCTCTCTTCGCAAACTCTCCGCCCTAGTAACAAAATTGAGTGACTCGAACCCCCTCCTTCGCACATCACCAAACTGATGCCTCCAACTCTCCTTCGCACGAAAAACACGATGCCACACTCGAATCCGCCTATCGTTGCCTAAATCTCCGGCAAAGCAAAATCCTTGTCATGGCCATGGAATGGTCGATATCGCCAAACACAACCAATCAAAATTTGGTCATGGTCATCGTGCAAACCTCTTCGATGCAGATTTAATGAAACTAGTTTCGTATTTTTTTGTTGAGTGGATTGGTGGAAATTAAATTTTGGAGAGAGAATGGAGGAGATGGCCATTTTCTTTAATGGAATAGTGACACCGAGAATGATCAGTAGAAATACGGTTTAGGTGATTTAAATAATAATATTATATTCATTTTATTTAAGTTCTCAAATAAAACGGTCATGCTTTTCGAGGTCGCATTATCAAACGGTGCGTCCAACTGCAACGAAACTTGTCTGCATGCATCACATCATTTTTCCGATCCTGATGGTATAAATTTCATCACTATCTAGGACATCTCTTTGGGAGGATAATTTTGCGCTTTTCGATATCGTTTCGTCCATCGAATCATCTGATATCCAAATATAGCAATCCTTATACTCATTTTAATTCGCAATATCGATACGAACTCAATGGGTGTGGTCTCGAGTCCTGATTCGATCGTATGTGAAAAATCTTATTTTTGGGACCGTTAATTCATTAACAATTCAATATTTAAATATCCAATCGTTAGAAATACGAGTCGTTACATTCTCCCCTCCTTAAATGAGTTTCATCCTTGAAATCCCAAGGATGATGCAGCATAACCCCATACCCTCACATAAGAAATGACACAGGAAAAATCGTCACTTATCAACTCATGACAATAATCACTGAACGCGATTACAACAAAGCGAATAGGTTCAAAATCAGCATGGAGTCATCATCCTCATGCCCAAGTACAATCACTATCAAATTCGAAATCAATGTGGCTAACCCAAGCGTCGAAGTTAGGCACTAATTTCCGAAGAAAAGAACAATGGAAAACAAAAGCGCCAACTCACTAATCGATTGGAAAGTCAACTAAATATCATACATTACCAACTCTCTCAAATATTGGCAATGTCTAATATCCTATACATTGACTTTTCTCTCAATTTTGGCTTATGTCATGGAAAATTTCGACAGCACCTCCTTTGCGCGGCTTGATTTGGGAAAAATCCTGATACAACAATAGACATATACATCTCATATCTGAGGCGTCTCATATCTAAGGCATCTCATTTTCGAGGACAACCAAACTTATATAGCCAAATCTACACTACATGTGTTACATACCTCTTTTATAGCAAGAGCATTTTATTTAGATGCGAATAAGCATCCAAATAGCGAATACTTGCTACCACATACCTGATCAAGTACTCAACAAAAAGGATTAAGCACAATAGTAACACCATAATGTAAATAAGCATAATAGATCATATATATAGGAATCGTCTCAAATAAATGTGTTATATCAAAACATAACTTTCCCGCATGCCTAACAACCATATAAGCAAAAGTAATCATATCAAATGCCAACAGTCAAACATCAATAGGCACATATAAGATCAAATATCAAAAGCAACATCCATGCCTATCCTAGCATGCAGGATAATACTATCTAGTTTAATACATCTACCATGATATCCAATATGGAAGCTGGTGAAAATAGAAATCTCTCCTAATGAAGATCTTCGGACAAGCGGTCATCATGCTCCTCTCGATCTCCCATGTGTGATCACCTTCACTCAACTGAACCTCTACTACTCCACCACCTTCCTTTTAACCTGTTTTGTATCACATATATCGGTACAGATAGGCTTATGAGGTCTCGGAGTTACTTGCTCAGTCTCGATATCATCTAATCAATTTGGTGCCAAATTTCCAAATGCTTCTTGTAATTTCTCCCAAAAACCACTATCGAACAAAGGGTTTTGACCACTTACAATGCTCTTGGCACACAGTGGAATAACACTATCCATTCCATATATAACTCAACTAATTTGGATGCCATTCTACGAGACGTAACGAATATAAATCTAGCATTCTTCGTCAATCTATCGGCTGTGACTCAAATGATATCATATTCTCATTTAGCCTTTGGCATTCCATAGATAAGTCCTATCTATATCTATTCCCATTTCCACCTGGGAATCTCAAGCAGTTGTAGCAACCACTTGGCTTCTTCCGTTCAGCATTTACTAGCTAACAATTCATTCATCTTGAAATGAATGCCCAACATCCTTCATCCCTTCCAAATAAGTTTTCTACCTTGTATCACGGTGCATTTGATTGTCATTAGGATATGTAATCGATCTCGAATGAGAGCACTCTCATGGTGCCTCATCCCTTGATTCAATGACATCGGGAATAACAATATCTCATCCTTACGGAGCCAACCATCTTGGTTGAGTCCGCACTATATCACCTCCTCATCTTGGCTTCTCAAGGCACCTTCGAAGTCTCACTTTAGTATGATCATTTCTGAAGTCTCACCCCATCATGATCACTTCCTAAGTCTTACCCTGCTATGACTGTCTCACAATCCCTCTTCATTTTTGGCCTTCTCAAGGCAACCCCCGAAGTCTTACTTTGGTATGACTATCTCTGGAGTCTCACCCTATCATGATCATTCCCAGAATCTCACCCCACCATGATTGTCTCACAGTCACCCTGGGATACATGATAACTGACTCAATAACCTCCCAGGTCAGCGGCATCTCATGCCATAATCAGATTCGGTGTTCTTTCGAATACCTATCTCATAGGTACTATCCTCTCAGGACAACCTAGACCGTCTCACAGTCCAGAGTACATGGGTGAGCATCTTCACATACCCCTGCCCTTAGGAACAACCATCATATTCATAGTCATCAATAATCCCTCTAGCATCTTAGCTTAATCTGAAGCTTCTCATGCTCCCCTACATTGCTTCCTATGCTCTTTGGCATCACATGCTCCAGAGACATAAATACTGGTCTAGCACGTCTAATCAGATCGATACAGAACTCTATCCCAATGCGGTGGTAATTTGGTCACCTCATCCAATGTGTCCGAACACTCTATTACTACATGTACAAATGACAACCCATCTTAGGGGATATCGAACGAATATAGAAAGCTTACCATAACCTCATTATCAGGTGGGTAACCAAACACTACCTTCCGCTCATTGTCTATACCCATCGTCACCAATAACCTCTCGCAATCCACCACTATTATGTACCCCCTTAGCCAGTCAATCTCCAAACTATGATATTGAACCCAATTAAACCCAAAACAAATCAATAACAAACATACAAACATTTATGACTCAATAAGATAAAGTCTAAACAAACAATGTTGCAACATCCACCATTTTGAGAACTAAAATTAAGCGCTACAGATGCTGCAGTCATCCATAGTATTAATTTTCGGTGACAAAATGTAGGATATTACATATGTATAGGCTGGTTGAACCCCTAACAAGGTTTGTCATAATCTAAAGGTCGTTTAACAGATTTTGGGTCTCAATTCCAACCTATCTACAAATCACTAGATATGAAGGAATGTGAAACCTCAATGTCAAATAAAACACAAAAGAAAATGTCATAAATGGAGAGCATACCCTAGATGGTAATGCCCTTCCCTTCCCTTTCATCGATGGAGCACTCGACGAAATGTGAACATCATTTAATGCAGATGCTTCCATTATCTACCCCTACTCAATTAGTTCAGGACAGTCCTTCTACACTGGGTACAGGCTCTCACATCATAAAGCCCTTTTCGATCAACTTCTCGAAGCACTCATCAATCGCTTTCTAAGATGATCACTCAACCCAATGATAACTCTTCATTCTTTCTGAGTAGAGTATTTATAGAAGATAGACCACGATGGGACATCAAATTCGGCAACATACTCCGACCCAGACATATGGCCTTACTTCATGTTGGTGAACTTCCTAAATAACATCGACTTTTAAAAAGTCAAGATAAATCTCTCTCCGATGTAAACTATGAACTGATCCTAAGTAAAACAATCTTCAAGAATCTAAACTGTAAGGGTGCTCCACCAGTTCAATGTTCATCCCTGGAGTCATCTGAGATCAACTTCTATCTCATTGCATCATCTAACTCTAAGTGATCAAAGATCTTTTCACAAATATCATCCGGTCTTGTAATTTAATAGCCGACTTCATTCCAAGGATCGGTTTGCCTCCTATACTCACATAGTCTTTATACAGCTCGGCAAAGTCGACTCTGGGCACTTGCACTTGAGCACCTTAACTATTTGGAGCAACTTAAGCATTCCAGAATAATGATTCGCACCATCTGTGCGAATATATTCTATTGATTGGGGTAAGTTGTCCCCAATCCTGCCCACTCCTCTACTCCAGAGATGGAGTCCATAGCAGCATTTCTCGTATGCCAAATCATTCCTAATCTATAATAAGGATGATCAGTCTCTCAAAAAGAAAACTGCATCAATAGTACTTGTGTGTGCAATACAACATATACATTATATATACTACTATATAGTTTTTAAAACCAAAATATATAACAAATACGTACACTCTCGTATATAAGTATACTCTAGATCTAGTCTAAGACGTTAACTCCTACCCTATCTCTACTGGATTGTGATATCAACTTAGGTTAATCATGTAACCTAAGCTCTGATACCAAATGTGGCGACCACCCTACATCATCGATGCTCATATAATCAAGTAGTATGATCCTGGAGCATCCGACCGATGTATGACGATTGTCAAAGGAAAGAAAAAGAAGTAAAGAAGAGGAATAGGAAAGAAGAGAGGAGAAGAGAAGAGAAGAGAAAGAAAGAAAACATCACACAATCACATAATCTGTCGTATATTTCGCAGCCCATTAGATAAAAAATAATATTCATCGCAGATATAAAACAGACGGGGTAGTAATAACTATATAAACCAAATAATCAGAGTATACATGCTCATATAGTTATACAAAGCAGTAATAAAGTTTATACAACTGATAAATAAACTCAATTGATAAACTGTCTCTAATAGTAGTAAGTCAAACACTGTCAAGGCTCCATAGTGTCACACAGTAGAATAAACAATAATGTCTCCAAATATAAGTATGAGAAAGCATTACCATCTACTAGTCCATCTGCACAGCTCCAAGTGCTATTTACACATGCTATCTAGTCTGCTCATTTAAGAGCACTTGAGATAATAAAAAGCAAAGCATAAAACCTCAACTCAGACAACAGTCTGGTGTGAGTGATAAATAATCTCAAAATACTATAAAAGTCGGTATAGTATATGGAACAGAGGGTATGGAGAATAATAACTGACATGTCCCTGCATTCACAGAGTTAGCACATAACATGGGATATATGCTACTCTATATCATAGTCATCATGGGTGTGCTATAAATCAAAGTACTGAGGGTGTCTAGATATCGACATTGGTACTATCTACATCGTGGGACATCCCTAAGACGATAAAAATAGTCAAACAAACATGGCAGCCATCATCCGTCTTCATATTCACTCACTCAGTGCGTTGGATATATGACATTCGTATGACCCCATCGTCAGGTCAAGGATTACTCAATGTCCCTTTTTCTCAGTGCTTGAATCCATGCCACTCAGTAGGCCAAGAACAAGATTTCATACTCCTTAACAGTCTAGGGTAAATGGATCTCATCACACACAACCTTGCTTCACAAGTACACATCGAAACCTACGAATATCAATGACCCCGTTACACATGTCATCCATAGTAGAACTCATCCTGGAACTATCCTCACAATTCCCATCTGAAGTCGTCGCAATTAGGAACTACTCTAGACAACCATCATAAGACATAAAGTGTCATTGTGCATCCCATAACCTTCCTCCTAAAATTCCATTGATCTTACTCATCGTCGCCTACTCTACATCCCGAAGTACAGTTATACATCGTCGAAGCAGTCACTTCCCATCATGAAATCATCATCGTCGAATCATGAAGCCATCACATTGAAGCATCACACCTTTGCTTCACCACCAAAGCCACTTATCGAAGATTAGTAACACCAAAATCGAACAGCAAACGAACGAACGAACCATCGCATCGTGCTCCTCGAAGTCTCTTAATCGTCCAAATTAAAATTGGCCAAATCGGCCATCATCAATAGTGGTAGATATTGACCACTCCAGATAGTCATTAACGATCGCTTTGGTCATGTACTCAACCAAAAATGGTTAAATACAAACCAAACAAAAACGTCCAGCATTTATCCCGAAATCCGAAGCACATCTTCGAATCCATCGTCCGTCTTCATATTAATCGGACGACGTGGTCCTACGGGATATATACACATCCGTCTTCATATCATCGTTGTGTACGATACTCTATGCATGTAATCCTATCCTATGAGCATCCAACAAGCATATAAATGCCCATAATAGCCTACATACATCTATAATAATGCAATACAATACATTCACAGCAACCAATATGGGATAAATACCAGCAATAGCCTAAAACTATCAATATCGTCAAGTGCATCAAATGTGAAAAATGTTAGAAAACATCTCAAAACGTCGTTTTAATACTATACTAACAATCATAGTATGGCGAGAGACAATATCACTCACCTCAACAACAATCATCCAAACTAGCACCTAGTCATAGAGCTTACCACCACGAGCGCAATGCAAAAAATAGTGTCCAAAACGGACCTTGTATGCAAAAGATATGGCTAATATTAGAATATGGGTTGAAATAGTAATTAATTAACTTAACTAAATAATTAATCTAACCGCCTTCATAATCATCTTCCCCAATTGCTAATTTCTTGGCCATGCACACTCAAAACCTGTACACACAAACCCACATAGCTCCATACCTTCTCTCCTCCATATCTCGAGCTACGACGCACCATTTTCGCTAACACGTCTCTCTTCGCAAACTCCCCGCCCTGGTACCAAAATTGAGTGACTCGACCCGATATAAAATTGGACCTGATGGGTCATATGGCGACAAAAGAAATGCCGCACTTTGATGTGGTGCATCACACATCACCAAATTGATGCCTCCAACTCTTCTTCGCACGAGAAACACAATGCCATACTCGAATCCGCCTATCGTTTCCTAAATCTCTGGCAAAGCGAAAACCTAGTCATGACCATGGAATGGTCGATCTCGCCAAAAACAACTAATCAAAATTCCGCCATGGGCATCACGAGGATCTCTTTGATATGGATTTAATGAAACTGGTTTCGTATTTTTTCATTGAGCGGATTGGTGGAAATTAATTTTTAAAGAGAGAATGGAGGAGGCAGCCATATTCTTCAATGGAACAATGACTTTGAGAATAGTCAAGAGAAAGACGGATTAGGTGATTTAAATAATGATTTTATATTAATTTTATTTAAATTCTCAAATAAAACAGTCGTGTGTTACGAGCTCGCACGATCAAATGGTGCGTCCGGTTGCAACGAAACTTGTCCGCGTGCATCCCCTCATTTTTCCGGTCCCGATGGTATAAATTTCATCCCTATCCGAGACAGCGCTCCGAGATGATAATTTTGAACTTTTCAAGACCGTTTCAGCCGTCGGATCGTCCGATCTCCAAATATAGCGATTCTTATACTCATTTTAATTCGCAACGTTGATACAAACTCAACGGAAGTCGTCTCGAGTCCTGATTCGATCATATGTGAAAAATCATAATTTTAGGACTGTCAATTAATTAATAATTCAATATTTAAATAAATCATTTAAATATCTAATCGTCAAAAATACAGGTCGTTATATTTATGCTAACCTTGTTCTACTTAGTGATATCTCATTTATTGATATTTCTTGATTTGATGACAATTTTTGGATATGTGTGATTCACCCATTCGTGTTAGTCCATGATTTCTTATATTATATGTTTCTATATGAGTGATGACATCTTTTGATAGTAGCGCTGTTGTTTTATATGGTTTTGAATCATTTATGAAATGTGATGTTTTGATGATTATTTATGTTATTATATAGACATTTTAGACATACATTTTTATACTGATATACATACAATAGCATGTCGTCTGATGATTTGACTATTTCCAGTAGTGATAACATATTATTATCCTCTATTTACACTAAGTTTCCCTTTTTTGATTCTTGATTTGACATAGTCTGACCTACGTGTTATTTATGTCATACTCGGGTCAATTCAAGACATATCAGGCACAAGAACGAGATAACTAACATTTATTTTGTTGGGCTTAGAGGAGACATATATTAGGCTATTGTATGACGTTGATTCACCGTATATTTTGACACTGAGATGTATATTGATTATTCATAACATTATATTGAGATAGTTGACATTTGAGTTGTATTTTACTCTTATGACATTATTGTATTGTATATATTATAGGTTATCACTACGATTCTGACTCCGTGATCTCTGTTATTTACTATATATTGTGTATTGTTCGGTCCCGAAAGCACATGTGATTATTGCTTTATGCTGATACTGTTTATGTTTAGATGGGTTATTTTTTCGATGTTTAAATACGTACCAGTGTTAGCCTAAGGGAATATTCACTTGTGTACCCCATATAACCTAATTCTTCATATTACCTAACAATATTACCGTGTAATATTCTTGGATAGTATGAGTATAGACTGGGGTGTTACATGGGTGCTATTATGTCTTTTAGTGTAAAACAGGGGTTGGCACGTCACTATAATCTTTGGATATAAGATTGTTAACGCAGATCTATTACTTTTGTAATTGGCTTATGGGTGTGTCTTTCGATGTAGCGAAGCAGTATCTCCACCTCGTTGTCATATCTGGGTTACACTACAGTTCCATGTATTATAGTTGCAGACTGTTTTCTACACCAGTGACCATTTCAGGTTCTCGGGCTCAGTATGATAATGTAACACCAAAATTAGGGGATCGACATAGTTTTTTAAATCTTTGTCATTGTCTTAAGAATTCTGAGTGAGATATTCTCTTGACTTCCCTTTATTATTTGCTTCCCCTCTTTGTAATTCTTCCTTTTATTATGAGAGTGGACCATTATGATTTTGGTGCTTACGTTATCTTGCCTTCAGCAGGGTTCGGGAAGTATGGGTGTAACACTTGCCCCCCAAGTCTACGACAATCGTAGATCGGTGTGGACTTGTCTTTATTTACACTTGTTCTCCACATCCCATCACTTATGTTTATTACTTTCTTTCTTTTCAATAAAGGAAAAGGTCTTGATAGGCGTTTCACATTTAATACTCTTGCACGCATGGCATTCCCTCATTAGCCAATTCTTTGAATCGTTGTCACATCGCCCTCTTCGTTTTCTAGGTAAATCTGTCTCAATCTCAATACTCATTATTTTTGTTGTTGATTGATTGACATTTCACAAGTTTTCTCATTATTTTGAGATTGCGGCTAGTATTCAAATTAAGATATGTATATATTTTTCTCTTCATCTTCTTATTATTTTTATGCTTTTGTTCAAGAAAGAAAAGAGAAAGAAAGAGACGAGAAAGACTTCATCTACTAAATCGATCCATTCTTGGGTTCAGATTCTTTAAATAAAAGTAAGGATCATGTTTTTTGCGAAACCATTTTATTGTAGCATTTTTACATAATTAATCTTCAGATTTCGAAATGGTCTCCTCTTCTTTTTTCCCTTTGTCTTTGCCTTCTATGATTACTCGCCTGGCAGACATCGAAGGTACTTATCAATTTAGGTTTATAGAATATTAGGTTTGGGTTCTTGAACCTTACGAGTGTATTAATACTCCTCCAAATGGGTTTACTTCCCTTATCCCAAACATATACGATGCGACCTCTATCTTCCCCCAAATCAAGTCCTAGTTTAATAGCTGACTACCATTGAATTGTTCCTGTCCATCTCGCTCCTCTTTCATACTCTATTATGATCGCCACCTTCATTCTCTATGCGGAGAATGGTTAAACCCTTACTTGTGTGGAGCTCCGGTTTGAGATCAATAAAAGCCCTTCAAAGGCAATGCTGGCTTTTATTATGCCCAAGCTAAAAAGGCAATCTTGACGCCAATCCCTTGAAAGATTTATAGATGGGTCGATATATATTTCTTTATTTCAAACTCTAATAATTTTCCCCCTTCTTTCCACCTGCAACCTACTCGGCCCATTTTTTTCTAAGGATGCCACCAAGTCGTATGAGCCTCGTAGGAATCATATTCTAGAATTATGTGTATGTAAGAGACAAATTCAAACGTAAAAAGCATGATTTTCTACGCCCAAATCACACATTCTCTCGCACCATTTTTAAGTTTTCCCCGACTTCAACTGAGCCTAGGGTTATAGTTTGCTAATAATAGATTTAAGATTTATTATTTTTATGTTTTTGACCTTCATGGGAACATTTTATGACCTTAAGATTTCTTTTATATACAGGTAAAAAGGATGACGATCTCTTGAACTCGCTTCTTTCACCTAGAAAACTGCCAAAAAAGAATATCCACAAGAGCAATCATACTGTTGATAAAGATTCTAACCAAAGCTCCAAGAAGTTAGCCAGTTCCACTTCCCCTTCTACTTTAATGTTTCCTCCCATTTCTACTTCAGAGGCTCTCCCCATTCCTCCTCTACAAAGCCTTTCTGACCCTTGCACTCAATATTTTTCTTTTCCTGAGGGCGTCATATCAGAACTTGCCGAGAGTGTAGGGAGGACTGCGTTGAATAATTTATCTAGTATTGCTTAGTCTCCCCTTTCTCTTCTTCTTCTATTGCATCCTGAGATCTCTTTTTCTGATCTCATGTCTAAGATGGAAAAGTCTTGATCCTACATAAGCTTTTTATTTTAAATTAGCGGCTTACATAATTATCCCTTACCCATTGTTGTTTTCTTTTATGTTTTTAGCTTGGAGCCTTGATGGTTGAGGCTTCGAAGAAGTAGGAAGGTGAGCAGGTCGTCACTCATGCTTGAGTTGCTGCACTTGAAGCGGGTCTTACTTCTGCTACTTTTGAAAAGGCTAATATTGCTTCTGAGAATGCCAAAATCAAGGAAGAATTTAAGACATATCTGGAGAAGGCTGAAAGGGAGGCCAAATCTTCGGTGGATGCCTTGGCCTTGAAAGATTGCAAACTGAAGGAGAAGGATATAGAGCTAGAAACGTTGCAGAAAAAGCTTAAGGAGAGCACTTCCACCGTGATCTACAAACTGTATGCCTTAGCTTGGTGTCAGTTTAAAGAAGACGTCAATCTTGACTTCTTAGGGGACACGACTAGGGTTGAAAATTTTTGCCTACTACCGAGCCAGGTGGGATGAAGAGGTTGCTATGGAGAATGCCACTCCTTCCGCTTCTATGCAAGTAATTAAGGATAAGGAGACCTAGGAAGACGAGGTGTCTAAGGATTCTCAGGGGTCTAAAGAAATTGAAGTCACTCCAAATCCTCATGTAAACGTTTAACAAGTTTTTTCTTTTGTGTATGAATTCTAATGTTTCCCCGGTATGCAGTTAAAGTTTTACTTATTAATTTGGTTTTATGATGGTAAATTTTCTTTATTGTTACTTTATTTCATTGTTGCCTTGTGAATGACTGCGTCATCTTTGTTGTTTTTATTTAGTCTTCTGAAGAAGTTTTGGTTGCTAAACATCCGAAGGAAAGCGAGGACATGCCCAAAAATCAAACCCTAGAACTCCTTAACCTTAGTGCTACGACTATCCATAGGCATGAGGAAGAGTTAGATGAGTCTTTTACAAAACTTAAGGACAAAACCCAAGAGTTACTCTCGAGAATTGATCAAGTAGTTAAAGAAAAGGAGATGCTTAGTGACTTTGTACTATGCCGATGGGAATATACTTTAGAAGGTGGCTCCTTCCCAAATGATAGCCCTCATTTGAAATGGTTCAGGCATAGGCTTAGACACTTACTTAAGGATTAAATTCTGCTTGCTTTTGTTATTTTTTGTACATGGGTTTGTTGAATTTATCGTATAATGATGTAGTCAATAATATATGTTTTTATTTTAATTTTAATTTAGTACATTTTTATTTTCTTTGGTTCGAACTTTAAATAACTACCAATTAGGCTGATTCCCATGGACCTTCACCTAGGTTTAATGAAGCCTTTGACTCTAGCATCCCTTCTGCCTTCATTATTCTTAGCCCCGATGACACATGTGTGCTTGAATTTGAGGTTGTGACCATAACTACTATTGTGACTTTAGAAGAAGAAAATATTTATCTTTCAATTGCTAATGGAAGGCTTGAGAAAGACTCAAAAAAGTTCAGTATGGAGCTTAAGGAGGCCAAAGAAGCACCGATTCGCAAATACCAATTTATTGTCAAATTACACGAAGGGGTTTTGGCAACTAAATCAAAGTTGGAGGGTTTGAAGCAACCTTTAAAAGTTGGTAAGGTGCTTTACGGTGTCATTTATGAGGTAGAGATAGCAGGATGGAACAAAACTATAGAGGATTTTTCTGCCCAAATTGCTCACAAAATTGAAGAGAAAGAAGGTGTCGAGGGAGATAAGGCGGTTGTTGGGCTTTGCTATGATATGGTTCCTGCTCTTCCTACGGGTATCGGCCCTTCTTTGGTGGTTGAGCGAACGAAGTTAGTGAAGTAGAAGGTGCTCTCCCATTGGTGGAAGGAGGTGTGAAAGATTGATGCTCTTAGGTACTTTCGTGGTTTTTCCTGAAACACCAAGAAGGCTCTAGCTCAGCTAATCGACACTTTAGAACGCACGAGGGAGAAAGCTGTACTGAAGATTCATGAGCTCAAAGATTCTCTGTATGTAGCTCGGGGTAAGATTGCTTCCTTCTTAGAAAAACTTGGACGAGAGAAAATCAAGAGCAAGATAGGGTAGGTTTTCTTGTAGCGTGCTAGGGATTTCTTTGAATATTTCTACCCTACACTTGATCTAAATTTCCTACACAATAGTGCGGGTTTCTAGGTGACTACAGAAGGGCTAATGAATCATTCGGTAGGTGCTTGCTATAACCCCCAAAAGACTTTCCCTGTTAGTTCAGCCCCATCTCAAGCCAACGCACCTTAGTTTTTTGTGTAGTATTTTGAGACTTACGATTAAGAATGACCTTGTAACTTTGTATTGTTGGTCCTTGTGTTGTATATACATAATGTAAATTGAGATTCCTTTGTAAGGTTTGTGAGTTTCTTGTACTTAATTTACTTAGTTGCACCTCTCTTTGATTTTTCTTTGTATTGCCTCATTTGACTTTCAGCCTGCTCCTTTTGATCATGATCCATGGTGGTTTCTCTTGAAGAGAAACTTAATTTTGCTTTGACTAAGTTTTCAGAATTGGAAGGCTTATTGAAAGATGCCGAAGGTGTATACAAGGTCGTATACACGGATAAAATTAAGGCCTTAAAACATCAAATCGAAGAGTTGGATAGGCGGATTACAAAGTAGATCAGCACCGAAGGTGCTCCTTTTGAAACCTTGACCCAAGGTGCCACCTCTAGGTTTGGTGCCACCCCCGCTCCCCCACTTGAGGCAGATCCCGACGTCATTCTTTCATGGAAGACTGACTAGAAAAATTACTATGAGGTCAAATCTTGTGAATTAAAAGATCATTATGAGAAGAGGTCGGGAACCTTTGGGAGTCGTAGTCCACCCTATATTTCTACTGTGCAGGATCTTTTTGGACCCTATTCTAAAGCGACTGAGAAAACAAGGGATTAAATTTTTAATGAGATTGAATGAATTAGAAGAGTAGTTATGGAATGCGTGAGTCAACTTGAGAATTTTTTTTAGGTTAGAGTGTGAGGCTCGCCTTGATGTCGTTGCTACTTCTCAAGGTCGGTTAGATAGAGCTTCCTTGCTAGAGAAACTTCATGATATAAAGGTAGGAAAGGTTATGAAAGAGATTGGTGTGAAGCATTTAGTTGACATTTTCCATCATTTTTGGTCGGGGCTTAATCTGACCTTTCTATATAATCGTATGGACTATGAAGTTGATCCGCAGGACTATATTGATGTTTGGGCCGACGCTAATTATAACCCTCGCATCGCCTATGGATGTGCTCTCGTCGGTCGCTCATCTTTTGTTATTACTGAACTAAACGACCTACCTCCTACTCCCTAACTTAAGCTGATTCTCCTCCATTTCCTGCTCTGAGTTCTCACGGGTCATATCGCTAGAGAAGATCATAATTGACACTTCTTCTGAATTCGAGTCAGATTTGTGATTTCCTTTCATTTTATTGTAGCTTGTTTCATTTATTTTGTACTTTTAAAGTATTTGTAAAAGTACAGGTTATGTAAATATAAGTGCAATATACATTGAACATTAATCAAGACTAAGTAAGTATAAGTAAATGATTGTTTTTTGATGTTTACCTGGCGAGCTTTAAATAATTTCTGGGATTGCATTTGTTCCGGTATTAATTTTTATACTGGTTTGGGCCATCCAATATCCCTACGTCCAGTTCATTGTATTATTACTTTTTCATAACAATTACAATATTTCTTACATAAGTAATATAGATCATACAAAATAAGGTCTGAGGTGCTCTGAGTTCCATGCTTTTGGAGCTAGTTGCCATCAGGTTTAGAAAGTCAGTATGCACCATTGCCAGAATTCTACTATAACTGATGGGCCTTCCCAATTTGAGTCTAGGACTCCATCTACTGGGTCCTTGGTGTTGGCCATCACCCTTAGGAGTACCAAATCCCCCTTGTAGAAATTTCTTTCTTTGAGTTGCGCGTTAAAATTTCTTGCCATCCTTTGTCGATATGCGGTAGATATTACTACCGCTTTGTCTCTTCTTTCTTGTATGAAGTCAATGGAACCTTCCTTTAGTTTCCTATTCTTATCTATTGTATAAGATATTTTTCTATATGAGGGGACTTCTACTTCAATGGGGAGTATGAGCTCGTATCCATAGGTTAAAGAAAATGGGATATGGCCAGTTGGAGATCTGGTCAAAGATCTATAGGCCCATAATACTAAAGATAACTCTTCTGCCCACTTCCCTTTTGCATTATGCAACATTTTCTTAAGTAAGTTCTTTATAGTCTTGTTTGTTGCTTCGACCTGCCCATTTGCTTATGGATGTGCGACAAAATACAAACTTATTTTGTCATTCATCTCACAATGTTCTGTGAATTCCTTGCATTCAAACTAGGTTCCATTATATGAAATTATCTTGTGGGGAATTACGAACCTAGTGATTATGTTTCTTACCACAAAAGTGACTATCTTTTTTGCTGTGATCATAGCTAAGGGCTCTGCTTCTACCCATTTAATGAAGTAGTTGATTGCCACTATTGTGTACTTTAGTCCCCTCTTTGACATAGGAAGTGGACCTATTAAGTCTATGCCCTAGATATCGGAGGGACATTGACTTGCTTGTGGGATGAGCTCATGAGATGGCTAGCTAGATATGCTTGCAAACCTTTGACATTTGTCACATCTTCTCACAAAGTCTTTCGCATCCTGAATTGCTGTGGGCCAGTAATAACTGTGCCTCAGTACCTTCTTTGCTAATTTGGTTCACCCTGAGTGGGGCCTACACTACCTTTCATGTACTTCTCTTATGACCCATATTCCTTTGTCTTTGGAAACACACCTAATATAAGGGTTTGAATATCCTCTCTTGTATAATATGCCATCAAAGAAGGAGAGTACAGGGCTTGATGTCTTATTTTTTGGGCTTCATTTTAGTTTGGGGGTAGGATCTCATTTAACAAGAATTCTTTTATGGGGGTAATCCAAGTGTTCTATTCAGTTTGCTGAGATATAGGTCCAATTAAGGTCTGCCCTTGGTTTTCCTTAGCTTCCTGGTTTTGAGCCCCTTGGATCACTGCTCGTTTGGCTCAAGTCAAGATGAATATTTGGTTTGCTTGCACGATGCTCGGCTCCGCCTGATGTCCTACTAGAACCGCTTTCATTTCATTTGCCACTTTGGTACCTACAAGTTTCGCTAATGAGTCAATAAAGGAGTTGTTCTCTCGCTGAACCTAGTCTATATCAAACTGTTCAAACTGCTCTAATAATTTCTTTGAATGTTCCACATATTTGGCTAAGGTTGACTTCTTTGCTTAGTAAATACCTTACAATTGATTTTCAACTAATTGGGTTACCTTCTTTACCTATGCCATTCACAAACCTGCAAGGAGAGCTTCGTATTCCACCACATTGTTGGTTTCTTTGAAACCAGGTTGCACTACTCCATATAGAGTCTGCTTATACGGAGTAATTAGTACATACCCAGTTCTTTCCCTCTATTCATTTAATGCTCCATTTATAAATAACTGCCAGAACTACGGGGTAGGAGCTTCTTTCTCTGGTTTTTTAATTGTAGTGTGCGTCCGATAATGAAATTTGCTAGTGCCTGATCTTTGATTACTTTTCTGGGACAATAGGTAATGTCATATTGCCTGAGCTCCATTGCCCATTTCAACAAATGGCCTGATGTCTCTGGCTTCTGCAGTATTTGTCTTAGGGTTTTGTGTATGAGGACTTTGATAGGATGTGCTTGGAAGTATGCCCTAGCTTTTTTGCTGTAAGGAGTAGGTTATAGGCTAGCTTTTCAATGACTAAGTAGTTTAGCTTTTCCTCTGACAAATGCTCGCTTGTGAAGTAGATGGGCTTTTGGGTACCTTCATCCTCTCGCAGCATTGATAGCTTTATCAGTTACATCTAAATATATGTTCAAATCCTCACTTATAATCGGTTTAGATAGAATGGGAGTATTGACCAGATGGCCTTTCAAATTTTGTAATGCAGCTTTGCATTCCTTAGTCCATTGGAAGTGTCACCCCTTCTTTACCTAATCAAAGAATGGTATGCATTAGTTGATTGTTTTAGATATGAACTTGCTCAATGTCGCTATCCTGCCATTTAGGCTCATTAGATCATTTGGCTTTGTTGGGATCCCTGTTCCCCTTACGGCTTCAATCTTCTCAAGGTTTGCCTCAATGCCACGTACGCTCAATATATTACTCTAGTAAGTTTCCCAACTAAAAAGCGAAAGTGCATTTCAAAGGGTTTGGCTTCATATTATATTGCCTTAGAATTTCAAATATTTGTCCCAGGTCTTGGACGTGAATCAAGGTTGCCTTTGACTTACTAACATATCATCAACATATACCATCACATTCGTCCCGATCTAATATAGGAACATCATATTAACTAGCCTTTGCTAGGTTACTCCAATTTTGTTGGGTCCGAATGACATGACTTTATAGTAGTACAACCCTTTTTCTGTTACGGAACTAGTATGTTCCTGATCTGGCTCGAACATAGCTATCTGATTGGATCCTGAATATGCATCCATGAATGACAGCAGTTCATGTCCGCTAGTTGCATTTACTAATTAGTAAATTCTCAGTAAGGGGAAACTGTCCATTAGGCAGGCTTTGTTGAGGTTGGTGTAATCTATGCAATTTCTCCATTTACCATTAGGTTTCTTTATCAACAACGGATTAGCGATCCATTTCAGGTAGTATACTTCCCTGATGATTATGTTTTCCTTCAACTTTTTAACTTCTTTATGGAGAGCATTATATCTTTCTTGGTCTAGAGTTCTGCGCTTTTGTTTGATTGGATGGGCATCAGGATCGATGTTTAGTGCATGGAAGATAATAGCCGAATCTATTCCTACTTTGTCCGAATGTGTCTAAGCAAATACATCTGCTGATCTCTTTAAGAATTCTATAGTTCAACCCTGGCTTCTACACTGAGATTCTTTCCTATCTTGAGAACCTTTGTAACGAACCGGATATTTTAATGGTTTTTATAATATATTTAATTGAAATTTTGTGAATTTTTAAATATTTAAATTTGGAAATAAAACTTTCATATCTGGAATACGTCTATATAACATAGCAAATGGTAAATATTCATCAGATAACATGGAAGTTTATTTTACCGTGTAATTTTATTTCAATTTAAATCAGTAAATATTTGATGGTAATAAAATGTTTTCCAAACCTAAATATTTTTATATAATAAATTTGTAAATCATCTTCTAAGTGAGACGTCATCTTCTGTTTCGTCAAATTGGGAATGCTATTGCCCCGTTTATCTTAATTCCGGCGTTTTAGCAGCATTTTTGGTACCGAAAATCGACTTTTGATAGTTCGGTCGTACCACAGATATCTATGTACCATTTTGATCATCTCGTAGTGCTGATCTTCACAGTATATTTATTTCTGTGATTTGTAATCCGGTTCGCTGTGGGATCGATGAAACAATTTGCAGTATCGGTCCTGTTTTGAGTCTTTTGAATTTCTTATGTCCATCTGTTACCCACCACGAAAATCAATGGACATAAGAAATAATTTTTTATAGCTTGTGACCTTTTCCATTCCCTATAATATTTAATTTTTAATTTTGGTTTTGTTTACATGTTTAGTCCCTTCCCCTCCTTTATTCTGTCATTATCTTCTAGCCTTTCTTATATCTGCCTTCTTCCTCATTCTGCTACTAGGAAAAGAATAAAAAAATCTTACGCTCCTCCCTCCTACCTTCGCAGCCTCTCCCCATCATGTCTCCCATCCACCAAGCATCGGCCGAGAACCACTGCTTTCAACACTTCCACCACTTCACCGACCTTGGCCGAAGTCACGGCCTCCACCTCGGCTGCTCGCCTCCTCCATTTCAGTTGACCGATTCACCTTAGTTTGCCGACCACCCTTCCTTGCAAGCATGTCCTACGCAAATCATCCACGTGTTCAACCCCACGGCCAGCCCCTCCTTTGCATCATCTCCCTCCTCTGGCCGAACTTGTGCTTATGAGGTATATATATAATATATATGTTATAGTTTACACAAAAATATTAGTTTATATATATATATATATTTTCTTATATGAGTATAAAGTTTTACTGTATTCTATTTATGCAGTTATTATAAGGTATATATATACATATATATTGTTTAAAAGTATTTATACATATCATATTTATAAATTAGTTTATATATTTATTTATAAGTTATGAACTAAGTTGTCTACATAGGTTGCTGTATTGGTTGTCTGCATAGTTTGTATAAGTTTAGTCTAGAATGTTTTCATATAATACAGTTTTTAAAACAATTGCTTGCGTGGGTTGTCTTATATGTTGTATATATATTTCGGGTGAGACTTTGATATATACGTGTTTATAGAGTTTATATTAGTTATAAAGGTTATATGTATAGTTAGTATGTGACAACTTTTATATGTTAAAGTATGTAAACAATATATTAGTTTGATATAAAATCTGTTTAGTTTTATTTGTGAACAAGCTATAAAACAGTTTACAAAAATATATTGTCTATGTTATAAACTAGATTAATTGTCGTGCTTTCAAAACTATATGAAATTATATGTTTATATAGATTGCATAGCAGTTTACATGAGTTTGTTTTCTATATATATATATATATGGTTTCGAAATACATACATACAAAAGTTTAAATAATAAAATTAGGGAATAGTAATATACACAGTTTATATAGGCTGTAGCTAGCCTGCCTAGGTTTGCTTTGCTTCATCTTGAAAGAAGAAAAAGGGAGATAGTAGGTTATATACTATAATATATGTAGTACATCATGTGTTACAGAGATAAGGTTTGTGGTTATTATATATGGCAGGGGTATATAGCGGTTGTTCACGTCTATGAGTATATTTGCAGAATTTAAAAAATATTCTGTTCGTATAGATAATTGGTATAATATGTGCATTTTTAAATGAAATAGTGTTTACTGTATATTATTTTATAAAGGAAGTCATTTGGTTATGTGTAACGACCCGTAAATTTCAACTATTTTAATAACGTTATTAATTGAAATTTTGTGAACTTTTAAAACGATAAAATTTTAAAATAAAAATTTAATATTTGGAATACGTCTAGTTAAACATAGCAACTGGTAAATTTTCGTCCGAAAATATGAAAGTTTATTTCGCGCGAAAATTCACTTCAATTTAATCAGTTAAAAAGCAATGAAAATAAAATGTTTTCAGAACCTAAATATTTTTACATAGAAAAATTCTAAACCATCTTCTGAGCAAGATGTCAGTTTGTCGTTTTTCCAAATTCGGACATCTTTGGCTCCGTCGTTCTTATTTTCTGTAAAATAGCAGTATTCTGATACCGATATCGATTTTTATCGGATGATCGTACCACTGATAATTTTATACCGTTTTAATCGTCTCGTCGTCCTGACCTTAACGGTATATTCGATTGTGTATTTTGGAGTACGGTACGCGGCGGAATCCACAAGAACGATAACCGTATTGTTGCCCATTCGTGTCCATTTGTTCCCGTGACCATTCAATATCTGCCTTGTAATCAAGCAGCCTAGCTATTAATATTCTTGAATTCTGCTAATGGCTTTTCCTATTCCCCATAATCAATTTATGATACACTGGTTCGATTCCACTTTTAACAGAAAAAGAAATATACAAGTTTATTTGTATTCTAGCCTGAAGCTTCTATCCAAACGAATCTTTGTTTATGTATTATTTTCATGGAGCCTGCACAACTCCACTTCCCATCAGGTTCGCCTTCCACCCTCCATGCTTGGCAACATTGCAACCGAAGTAAGCCACCTACCCATGCATGTCCCTAGTTGGCAACTGCCTCGCCATGGAACCACCACCACCTTCCCCTCGGCAACCGACCAAACCCCTTCCCTCCACGTCATCAAACCCACACCTCTTCAAACCGAAGCCGCCACCTCCGACTCCGCCTCACTGAGCCGCACCACCAAGCGAACCCGCAGTCCACCGTTCCCCTCCTCCCAGTGAACAACTGCAGCAGCCTTTGCCACCTCAGCCATGATTTCCGCCTTCTGCCTAAGCCTGGCAGCCACCACGTTGCCGCATCCCCTTACCTACGCGACCAACCCTCAGCATGAACCACCTTTCACCGTTGTCTATCGCTAACCCAGCCATCTCGCCTCGGCTCCCGCTCCACCTTACACCATCACGCGATTCATCATCAAACCTGGATCCACGTGCAGCCACGTTTTTCTCATCTCAGCCTCGCCCAAGTCCACAACAGTCTCGGCCGAGTTTCTCTCCTCCACTGGTATTTATAGGCTCTATATATTAGCATATATTTAGTTATATATATACTAGTTTCACGTAGGCTATAGTGTGTGAGTTTATATTCATGATACAATAATAATTATGTTTAAAGCATGTATATATTAGCATGGAATTTTTTAGCAAATACGTATGCATGTATGTTTGGTTTTGGGAGTATATACATAAAGAATTTTTTTTCTTTGTTCGAGTTATAAAAGTCGCATATAATATAACAGTATTAGGTGTTGATTTCTTTAATAATATTTTAAGTATTGTTAAAAAAAAATTAATATGAAAGGTCTGTACACATATTAGTTTATATTTGTACCTTCTGTTTGTTCATTTAGATATAAGTTATATAAGGTTATTTGACCTGTTAAGTTATAAAATGTAAGTTATATAGGCTGGTTCTATATTTGTCCTTATTCTGAATTTGTTGTCATAACTTTATAATGTGGCAGAATAGATCTACGTGACAAGTTGGGTCCATTTACATAATAAAGTAAGTTTAAAAATAATAATAATATTTATATGTGTGTGGTTATGTCTTGAAAGCCAGGTATCTTGGTACGTGTATAAGGGTTTCGAACCATATTTTTATATAGTCTATGTTTGTGTAAGTTAGGAAAGTGTGTGCTGTAAAATTTTGTACCGTGTATCTCATTTTTAAAAGAGTAGATTATTATATATAAGTGGGTGTACTGTTTGAGATGGTATGAAAACTGGTATATGCAGTGAGCTATACATAGGTTAGTACAGTAGATGATATATATATATGTGTTTTAACGTACATCTAGGTGTTGATGTTAAGTATAAATATATGTTATAGTAATGAATTAAATGATAAGTATGTTCTCATATATATGAGATTTTGAAACAGTTTTGGCTTGGAATAATATAGGTGTGTCAGTTAACTTGTATATATATAAAGGTTATATTAGTATTTTGTAAATATGTTTTATTTTAAAACAATGATTTTGGAAAATACATATATATTAAAAATTTAATTTGCGTTGAAATTAGAATATAGTTTTGATACATAAATGGTTATATGCATAGTTATACACATATATAGATATAGTCCACTCATACCATTTATCTTTATCGATCCAGCTCTAACTCGACTTCGTCAAATTCATTGCCGTCAGTTTTGAACGTCAAATTCATGCTTGGATTCATGACTCGTTTCAGTGTCAAATTTTTCTAGCCTCGAAAGGTGAGCACTCACTCACGATTAACATTCTTTATTTATTAAATTTGATTTCAATTGAAACGACAATTGAAATATGCTGTTGTTAGTTAATTACACTGTCATATATGCTATTATCTGTATCAGTTCACCTGTGACATCTGACACCATTATCTGTAAATTATTTATGCGTTGATAATACAGTTTGGCTGATAATTGATTGATTGTTGATGTTTATATTGGACGTTAAATTGTTAACGTTAAAATGATAAATAGTATGAAATTGAACTTGATATAGGATAATTAAATGTTAAATTTGATTAACTGACATTTGTATAATATGACCCCTTTAACTGTTAAATCCATTGACACTTATGATTTGCTTAATTACATTTTGAATCACTGAATGTATGTTGTTAAATTGATGATGTATGAAATTGTAAATAGATGACAAGTGAAAAACCGTAATGTAATAATCTTTAATCTACATGAAATGATAGTGTAGATTCTAGAAATAATTATATTAATTCGTACAAATAACAATGCGAATTAATACGGTTATTTCGGGATTATTTGAATTGATTATTGGATTGATATTGGTTGTTGTTATTGCTTGTTTATTTACTTTGACACCATCCCAGTTATCACACTGCAAGTTCCCTTTGATATGTTTTGATTTTGAATTGAATTGGAATCGGGTTGAAATGATAAATACCCATATTGAACTTTGACTTAGGATAGAAAATTAAATAAAAACCCGATTGGTCAATAATTTGATTTGAAAATAAGCGAAGATTTTATTTGAATAAAGAATATGGTTTTGAAATGAAGTTGAAATTTGAATTTTTGATGAAAGGAAACTGGTAATATTTAATAATCTGAAACAAAAGATTAACAATGTAATCAATGAAAGAATGTTGTTTAATTTGAGAAATGATTGAATTAAGTTTGAAATGATTTAATAATTAAGTTTGAAATTATAATTAAGTTTGAAATTATTAAACTTTGAAATTATTTAATAATTAAGTTTTGAACTATTTAATAATGAATTATTAAATGATTAAATTGAATTGAAATTCTTTAATAAGAAAAATTGAACTTTTGAATAAGTGAATTTTACTTCGTAAAGAATTGAAATTGAGTTTCTTTATTAATTAAGTTTTGGAAAATTATTTAAGGAAGTAAATAAGTGAAATTGGATTTCTTTAACAAAAATGAAATGTGATATTTTTGGAATTAATGTAAGACTTGTAATTGGAGAATTGATTTGACGAATTTAGTTTAATTCAAAATTGTAAGTTTTGTTTTAATGAAGTTGAACTTAAGAATTGATTAAATGAATTGGAAATTTAATAGAAATTGTTTTGAATGATAAAGTAACTTAACGAATATTGAATGGAATCGGTAAATGAATTTAAATTGATTTGAATGTTAAATTAAATTGATTTAAATGATTTCGGATGAAACTTATATGCGAATTTGAATTAATATTTGAAATGGTTTAAGTAGATATTGAAATTGAATTATAAGATTTTGAAATGGGAAATTGGAAGTTTTGAAACGTAAATTATGGAAACTGATTTAGAAAGACAAATGAAATGTTGATTTACGAATTCTATTTGAAATTGTAATTGATTTGGGTTTTGAAATATATAAACGACCAATCGGTGTAATAATTACGAAAGTTATTAAAGAGACCGGGATCGGTAATGGATATACTCTCTATCTGAACCGAAACCACTTTAATAACTATACGCGGAGTGTTGATCCAGAACGAAGTGGATGGATTTGGTGAACGCGTTGACTGAAGAAAGAGAACGATTTTGGATGACCCTTGACATGACTAAAACAGGAGCCGCGCCGGGCCATTGAGGATCGCCATCTCTAGCGGACACACTTCTTCGATACCATATCTATTACTTTTGTGATTCGATTTGGGTGCACCCCTCGATTATGGGAGTGTTGTTTCGCGGTGTTGGGGTGGTAGCTGCTATGCCCAACATCAGTCCGGATCAGGCAACTACTAGTATCCTAGTTGGTATCGCCTCATGTACCTTGTCATACTGATTATCCTATTCGCGACCACTACGATTTTGATTTGTACCTTTAGTATATGGATTGCCCTCTGGTGACTTCCGGTTTTGGGGAAACTACGGTCTTGTATATGCTTTTGGGAATAAACAGGTTAAGAGGTGTATGGGCCCTGCTTAACCCTACTTTGATATCTTTATATTACTGATAGACATTATCTACTTAGCGTACATTACTACCTAGTAGATAGTTTAACGGATCCTTAAAGGATGGTTATTCCAAACATCCTTTGAGTTACTTGTATTTCAATTGCTATTTCACTTGAGTTGGATTTATTAATATAAGAATGTTAATCCTGACTCGAGTGTCTTCTGTTTTTGCTTTACGCTCGGGTCAGACTGAGTGTACCAGTATTCGAGACTCACCTTTGGAGTTGGAGCTTTGCTGAAAGATCCAGCCATCTATTCTGTTTCAGTATTCGATGCTTCCAGTGATGTATTCTGATTTGTATCTGATGTATCGTATTACTCTTCTGTTGTAAACTCTGATGTATTTTATATATTCATATAGTAGCTTCATGAACTACTATCTCTTTTATTTCCGCTGCATTTATTACTCTGTGTCTGTGATCTGTGATTATTTATTTACTGTATATGTTCAGTTTTGCCAAATTTAAATTAACAACGCGGTATTTTGAGCAATTCAACTCCGGCATGAGTGTCTACCTATACACTTATAATGGACGTGAATGGTTCAAAATAGCGGGTCGTTACAGTTGGTATCAGAGCTTTGGTAGCTCTAGGCAAAACTTAACATATAGGGTAAATGTATTTACAGAATCACTCTCATTCGAGTTTCAATCTCTTCCTTTGAATCAATTCCTTTGAATTTTGGAACGTTCCCCTCGGTTCCGAAATTTCATTCGTGTCCCTCACTATTCGTCTTCTTTCTATTCTGGAGCATCACATAACTCCACTTCAAATGTTATCTATAATAGATCGGCGGTCTCACCAATCTTAGAATGATTCGTAAAGGAGTAAACTCCTTTACAATAGGCATTGATTTACCGGAGATTTCTGTATCCTCGGTTTACAATGCTATCTATCTCCTGCTATACCTGAATTCTATTTCTTGAGATCGAATGTCGATTTACCTCGGAATTTCACATCGATCTTATTTTTGAAGTCACGGTCGACCCGATTAAGGTTGCCCGCGATTTAATAAACTTATTCGTCTCCCCATTTTGATTATTTAATCATCTTGGCTTTGTTTCAATCTATCTTCGAATTTAAAATTCTCTTTGATTTGAGTCTATCAAAAATTTGAATCCCTATCCTGGCTTTGAAATCCATTATTGTATCGTTAAGTGAGGAAGTGTATTGTAAATTAATTTTAAAATGTTTTAATATATACTGTGTTGTTTGAGTTGTTGATGTTGATTTGGGTTTTCGATCGATTCGTCTGATCAACGCTATCGATAGGATTTCCAAAACACTTGAGCAGAGCAAACGGACACAATATTGTTTTCAAATTTGTTTGATTATATTGTAAAAACATAAGTAAAAATTTTCTGGAATTTAATAGGTAAATTAAATTGTTTGTAATAATAATATTTGATTTTCATTTATTGTTCTAAATAAATGTATAAATACGATTTATAAATTGATTTGGAAATTGAGATGAATTTAATTCAGAAATTTGAGAATTTAGTTTCCGGTGATTTCGAACTTAGGTTTTAAAATTTTAAAGTATATATTATTGAAAGTATTTTCGAATAGAAATCATTTCCAAAGAATTTTAAAATTTTGAGATCAGTGTTCTTCTCTTTGTCGCTGGAAAATAATTTCGGTGATGGCGGCCGCATCATCGACATTCATTTTCGAGTTTCGAAGTGGAGATACTATTCTGTAGCTTTGCTACGGTTTGTTTTGAAAAAGTATTTTGATTTGAATTTCTTCAGTATATTTTGATTTACATATATATAGGTATCTTATTTTAAAATTTAATTTGATTTGATATAAATATATTATATATATCTCTGAGTTGTTTTAAGTTAATCGGAAATCTAATTCTAAAATTTTGTTAAAGGATGATTTTAATTATAAATAAAACCAAAATTTGGAATAAATATTTAAACTTGAATAATTGAATTTGAGAAAATTTTATTTGTATATTGTTCAACTGCATTCTAAGACAACTTACCTAAGGCATTCAGAAGTTGAATATGTAATTGGATAATATATAAGATAAATTGAATTATAAAATAAAATTTGAGTGTTGTAATAAATGTTATACACTAAATTTTGATTATAAAGAGGTTAATAGAGTTAGATAGGATAATAAGTGAACTCAGTTAATAATTAATAAATTTGTTTTGAAAGAATTAATAAATCGAAATTTTATTAACATATGAAAATACCTTGAATTTAAAAGAAATTAATATATGTAAATTAATTTAAATCGAAACTTTTATGGTTTAAATTAATTTATATGGGTTAAATATATGTGATTAGATATATTAAGTAGAATAAATTTAACAATAATTTGGAATAAAGAAGAATTTAAATTGTTGAAAATAAAATATGATTATAATAAAAGATTATTCAAATTATGGTTTTAGAAATTGTAAATTTAAGATAATTGAATAATAAGATGATGAATTTAGTAATAGTTGAGACTGATTTTAGTGAAACTAAATGGATTAAATCAATTATTGAATATCAATTAATTTAAATTTGAATTTATATGGTTTAAATTAATTGTTATCTTGTATTTCAAAATCTGTTTTTCTTTCTGGTTATTTCTATTCTCCTACCTCGTTCCTTTTCGGGGACGAAAAGTTTTGAGTGGGGGAGAGTGTAACGACCCGTAAATTTCAACTGTTTTAATAACGTTATTAATTGAAATTTTGTGAACTTTTAAAACGATAAAATTTTAAAATAAAAATTTAATATTTGGAATACGTCTAGTTAAACATAGCAACTGGTAAATTTTCGTCCGAAAATATGAAAGTTTATTTCGCGCGAAAATTCACTTCAATTTAATCAGTTAAAAAGCAATGAAAATAAAATGTTTTCAGAACCTAAATATTTTTACATAGAAAAATTCTAAACCATCTTCTGAGCAAGATGTCAGTTTGTCGTTTTTCCAAATTCGGACATCTTTGGCTCCGTCGTTCTTATTTTCTGTAAAATAGCAGTATTCTGATACCGATATCGATTTTTATCGGATGATCGTACCACTGATAATTTTATACCGTTTTAATCGTCTCGTCGTCCTGACCTTAACGGTATATTCGATTGTGTATTTTGGAGTACGGTACGCGGCGGAATCCACAAGAACGATAACCGTATTGTTGCCCATTCGTGTCCATTTGTTCCCGTGACCATTCAATATCTGCCTTGTAATCAAGCAGCCTAGCTATTAATATTCTTGAATTCTGCTAATGGCTTTTCCTATTCCCCATAATCAATTTATGATACACTGGTTCGATTCCACTTTTAACAGAAAAAGAAATATACAAGTTTATTTGTATTCTAGCCTGAAGCTTCTATCCAAACGAATCTTTGTTTATGTATTATTTTCATGGAGCCTGCACAACTCCACTTCCCATCAGGTTCGCCTTCCACCCTCCATGCTTGGCAACATTGCAACCGAAGTAAGCCACCTACCCATGCATGTCCCTAGTTGGCAGCTGCCTCGCCATGGAACCACCACCACCTTCCCCTCGGCAACCGACCAAACCCCTTCCCTCCACGTCATCAAACCCACACCTCTTCAAACCGAAGCCGCCACCTCCGACTCCGCCTCACTGAGCCGCACCACCAAGCGAACCCGCAGTCCACCGTTCCCCTCCTCCCAGTGAACAACTGCAGCAGCCTTTGCCACCTCAGCCATGATTTCCGCCTTCTGCCTAAGCCTGGCAGCCACCACGTTGCCGCATCCCCTTACCCACGCGACCAACCCTCAGCATGAACCACCTTTCATCGTTGTCTATCGCTAACCCAGCCATCTCGCCTCGGCTCCCGCTCCACCTTACACCATCACGCGATTCATCATCAAACCTGGATCCACGTGCAGCCACGTTTTTCTCATCTCAGCCTCGCCCAAGTCCACAACAGTCTCGGCCGAGTTTCTCTCCTCCACTGGTATTTATAGGCTCTATATATTAGCATATATTTAGTTATATATATACTAGTTTCACGTAGGCTATAGTGTGTGAGTTTATATTCATGATACAATAATAATTATGTTTAAAGCATGTATATATTAGCATGGAATTTTTTAGCAAATACGTATGCATGTATGTTTGGTTTTGGGAGTATATACATAAAGAATTTTTTTTCTTTGTTCGAGTTATAAAAGTCGCAT
Source organism: Allium fistulosum (assembly GCA_030737815.1). NCBI lineage: Eukaryota > Viridiplantae > Streptophyta > Magnoliopsida > Asparagales > Amaryllidaceae > Allium > Allium fistulosum. Next base: position 532,014,739 of record CM060901.1, on the reverse strand, counting down.
ATAATATAACAGTATTAGGTGTTGATTTCTTTAATAATATTTTAAGTATTGTTAAAAAAAATTAATATGAAAGGTCTGTACACATATTAGTTTATATTTGTACCTTCTGTTTGTTCATTTAGATATAAGTTATATAAGGTTATTTGACCTGTTAAGTTATAAAATGTAAGTTATATAGGCTGGTTCTATATTTGTCCTTATTCTGAATTTGTTGTCATAACTTTATAATGTGGCAGAATAGATCTACGTGACAAGTTGGGTCCATTTACATAATAAAGTAAGTTTAAAAATAATAATAATATTTATATGTGTGTGGTTATGTCTTGAAAGCCAGGTATCTTGGTACGTGTATAAGGGTTTCGAACCATATTTTTATATAGTCTATGTTTGTGTAAGTTAGGAAAGTGTGTGCTGTAAAATTTTGTACCGTGTATCTCATTTTTAAAAGAGTAGATTATTATATATAAGTCGGTGTACTGTTTGAGATGGTATGAAAACTGGTATATGCAGTGAGCTATACATAGGTTAGTACAGTAGATGATATATATATATGTGTTTTAACGTACATCTAGGTGTTGATGTTAAGTATAAATATATGTTATAGTAATGAATTAAATGATAAGTATGTTCTCATATATATGAGATTTTGAAACAGTTTTGGCTTGGAATAATATAGGTGTGTCAGTTAACTTGTATATATATAAAGGTTATATTAGTATTTTGTAAATATGTTTTATTTTAAAACAATGATTTTGGAAAATACATATATATTAAAAATTTAATTTGCGTTGAAATTAGAATATAGTTTTGATACATAAATGGTTATATGCATAGTTATACACATATATAGATATAGTCCACTCATACCATTTATCTTTATCGATCCAGCTCTAACTCGACTTCGTCAAATTCATTGCCGTCAGTTTTGAACGTCAAATTCATGCTTGGATTCATGACTCGTTTCAGTGTCAAATTTTTCTAGCCTCGAAAGGTGAGCACTCACTCACGATTAACATTCTTTATTTATTAAATTTGATTTCAATTGAAACGACAATTGAAATATGCTGTTGTTAGTTAATTACACTGTCATATATGCTATTATCTGTATCAGTTCACCTGTGACATCTGACACCATTATCTGTAAATTATTTATGCGTTGATAATACAGTTTGGCTGAAAATTGATTGATTGTTGATGTTTATATTGGACGTTAAATTGTTAACGTTAAAATGATAAATAGTATGAAATTGAACTTGATATAGGATAATTAAATGTTAAATTTGATTAACTGACATTTGTATAATATGACCCCTTTAACTGTTAAATCCATTGACACTTATGATTTGCTTAATTACATTTTGAATCACTGAATGTATGTTGTTAAATTGATGATGTATGAAATTGTAAATAGATGACAAGTGAAAAACCGTAATGTAATAATCTTTAATCTACATGAAATGATAGTGTAGATTCTAGAAATAATTATATTAATTCGTACAAATAACAATGCGAATTAATACGGTTATTTCGGGATTATTTGAATTGATTATTGGATTGATATTGGTTGTTGTTATTGCTTGTTTATTTACTTTGACACCATCCCAGTTATCACACTGCAAGTTCCCTTTGATATGTTTTGATTTTGAATTGAATTGGAATCGGGTTGAAATGATAAATACCCATATTGAACTTTGACTTAGGATAGAAAATTAAATAAAAACCCGATTGGTCAATAATTTGATTTGAAAATAAGCGAAGATTTTATTTGAATAAAGAATATGGTTTTGAAATGAAGTTGAAATTTGAATTTTTGATGAAAGGAAACTGGTAATATTTAATAATCTGAAACAAAAGATTAACAATGTAATCAATGAAAGAATGTTGTTTAATTTGAGAAATGATTGAATTAAGTTTGAAATGATTTAATAATTAAGTTTGAAATTATAATTAAGTTTGAAATTATTAAACTTTGAAATTATTTAATAATTAAGTTTTGAACTATTTAATAATGAATTATTAAATGATTAAATTGAATTGAAATTCTTTAATAAGAAAAATTGAACTTTTGAATAAGTGAATTTTACTTCGTAAAGAATTGAAATTGAGTTTCTTTATTAATTAAGTTTTGGAAAATTATTTAAGGAAGTAAATAAGTGAAATTGGATTTCTTTAACAAAAATGAAATGTGATATTTTTGGAATTAATGTAAGACTTGTAATTGGAGAATTGATTTGACGAATTTAGTTTAATTCAAAATTGTAAGTTTTGTTTTAATGAAGTTGAACTTAAGAATTGATTAAATGAATTGGAAATTTAATAGAAATTGTTTTGAATGATAAAGTAACTTAACGAATATTGAATGGAATCGGTAAATGAATTTAAATTGATTTGAATGTTAAATTAAATTGATTTAAATGATTTCGGATGAAACTTATATGCGAATTTGAATTAATATTTGAAATGGTTTAAGTAGATATTGAAATTGAATTATAAGATTTTGAAATGGGAAATTGGAAGTTTTGAAACGTAAATTATGGAAACTGATTTAGAAAGACAAATGAAATGTTGATTTACGAATTCTATTTGAAATTGTAATTGATTTGGGTTTTGAAATATATAAACGACCAATCGGTGTAATAATTACGAAAGTTATTAAAGAGACCGGGATCGGTAATGGATATACTCTCTATCTGAACCGAAACCACTTTAATAACTATACGCGGAGTGTTGATCCAGAACGAAGTGGATGGATTTGGTGAACGCGTTGACTGAAGAAAGAGAACGATTTTGGATGACCCTTGACATGACTAAAACAGGAGCCGCGCCGGGCCATTGAGGATCGCCATCTCTAGCGGACACACTTCTTCGATACCATATCTATTACTTTTGTGATTCGATTTGGGTGCACCCCTCGATTATGGGAGTGTTGTTTCGCGGTGTTGGGGTGGTAGCTGCTATGCCCAACATCAGTCCGGATCAGGCAACTACTAGTATCCTAGTTGGTATCGCCTCATGTACCTTGTCATACTGATTATCCTATTCGCAACCACTACGATTTTGATTTGTACCTTTAGTATATGGATTGCCCTCTGGTGACTTCCGTTTTTGGGGAAACTACGGTCTTGTATATGCTTTTGGGAATAAACAGGTTAAGAGGTGTATGGGCCCTGCTTAACCCTACTTTGATATCTTTATATTACTGATAGACATTATCTACTTAGCGTACATTACTACCTAGTAGATAGTTTAACGGATCCTTAAAGGATGGTTATTCCAAACATCCTTTGAGTTACTTGTATTTCAATTGCTATTTCACTTGAGTTGGATTTATTAATATAAGAATGTTAATCCTGACTCGAGTGTCTTGTGTTTTTGCTTTACGCTCGGGTCAGACTGAGTGTACCAGTATTCGAGACTCACCTTTGGAGTTGGAGCTTTGCTGGAAGATCCAGCCATCTATTCTGTTTCAGTATTCGATGCTTCCAGTGATGTATTCTGATTTGTATCTGATGTATCGTATTACTCTTCTGTTGTAAACTCTGATGTATTTTATATATTCATATAGTAGCTTCATGAACTACTATCTCTTTTATTTCCGCTGCATTTATTACTCTGTGTCTGTGATCTGTGATTATTTATTTACTGTATATGTTCAGTTTTGCCAAATTTAAATTAACAACGCGGTATTTTGAGCAATTCAACTCCGGCATGAGTGTCTACCTATACACTTATAATGGACGTGAATGGTTCAAAATAGCGGGTCGTTACATTATGTCAGTTATATATATATATATATGTGTGTGTGTGTGTGTGTGTGTAAATTAATATTGATTTGTGAATATAATATATATCTTATTTTAATATATGTTTGGATTTAGAATATGACTTGATATATATATTTATATATATAAGTCACTTGTACCAATTGTCTTCATCGATCCAGTTCTGATTTTATTTCGTCTATTCCTATTTATCTGCTTATCCGTCGAATTCATGCCCATCTAGCTTTGCTTTGGAATTCGTAGCTTGTTCTATTGTCCAAAATATATCTAGCCTCGAAAGGTGAGCAATCACTCACGATTAACGTTCTTATATTTATTAAATTTGATTTCAATTGAAACGACAATTGAAATATACTGCTACTAGTTATTTACATTGCTATGCTATTATCTGTATCTGCTCACCTGTGACATCTGACACCATTATCCGTTATTTATATTGATGATATATGCATGTTATATTATTATCATATCTGTTATCACTCTACAAGTTCCCTATTAGTATAGAATTCCCTATGGGTTGAAATGATACATACCCGAACGATCTGTAGAATAGGAGAAAATCATTATGGGTTGAAATGATAAACCCAAACGATTTTCATTGAATTGAATTTGGAATTGCGGGTTGAAAAGATATATACCCGTATATATTTAAATTACGGATTGAAATGATAAATATCTGTATCACTTGACCATAGGGTAGAGAACTATGTACAGACACCGTTGGTCTATATATAAATATTTTGAAAATGATTTCTATAGTTTTGAAAAGAAATATATGGTTTTAATAAGTACTGATTTTAAAGATTTATTAAAGTTGATTTAATAAAGTTGATATATAATATTTTTAAGTATTTATTTAATGTATATATTTTCAAATATAGAGTTTATAATGATTCGGGTTGGAAAGATAAATTTGAAATTGATTTGAAATTATATTTATTTAAGAATTTTACTTAAATAAGTTTGATTTGAAATTTATTTAAGTTTGAAATTTTAAAGATATGTTTTATAACTTGAATTTGATTAAAAGTGACTTAAATGAATATTTCAAATTTACATAAATTGAAATGGGATATTTTGTTTATTTTAAATTTGTAAATTGAAGTTGTATTTAGATGTTATTGAATATTTAAAGGTTTAAAATATTGAAATTGAAATGGCTTATTTTATGGTTCAAATATGTATTCGAAATCGATGATTTGAAATGGTTTATTGAAAAACTGAATTGAATTGAAATTTGAGGATTTGAGATTGGATTAAATTTGAATTTTGGAATCCGAGTTGAGTTGAATCGATTTGTGAAATTTGAGGAAACTATTTTATTATATAAAGTTTTTTAAATTATATTTAAAACTATTTTATATTTTTAACATGACTATTTTTAATATAAACTATTTTTAATTTAACTATTTTTAATATAAACTATTTTAAATATACTAATTATTTTAATATAAATTGTTTTAACTTATAACTATTTTATATAAATTATTTTATTTTATAAACTATTTTATTTTATATACTATTATGAATATCTAAACTGTTTGAAGGAAAGTGTTATGATTTCAAAGTGTTATGATTTCCAAAGTTATGAATTTCAAAGTAATATGATTTCCAAAGTATTATTATTTCAAATTGTTTTGGTTACGAAAGTATTATATCTTTGAAAGTACTATGATTTTGGAAGTGAATATTATTGAAATGGAAATGATACCGTATTGATATGTTTTTGAAATGGTAATGATATCGTATTGATATGTTTTTGAAATGGAAATGATATTTTGGTTTTGAAGTATAAACTATTTTGAAATGACCGCGGTGTTATAATAACGATTGGTTGTTAAAGAGACCGCGACCAGATATAGGCATACTCTCTATCGATACTGAAAACTACTTTAACAATTGTGTACGCGGTAGAGATTCCAGAATGAAGTAGGATGGTGGCGACGATCCTATATGAGGTATATATGTGGTCCCGACTCCCGTGAATTGGCATAAGGTGGCTAAAACAGGAGCAATTGACGGGCTAATGAGGTAGCACCTCTTATCGAACACACTCCATCGTATACCATTATATTACTTTATGATTGATTTAGTGCGCACCTTCGGAATTTCGGGAGTGTGGCTCGAGGTGGGCGATTACTGCGGCTCTGCGTTACCACCATCCCGGAAGTGTAATTGGTATATCTACCCTGGCATTGCCTAGTTGTGCCGTGTCACCTACCCTAGCGCGCCTTCTACGAGTTTGTTTTGTACCATACCTATGGAGTGCCCTCTGACGACGCCCGGTACGGGGGATATTACGGTACTTTATAGACTATGGGAATATATAAAATGTGTTAAGGTGGAAAATGTAAAGCCTTAATGCTATTTCAATAGTTTGCTTTACTATAGACATATTATAATAGCGTATTGTACTACATAGTAGATAGTTTAACGAATCCTTAGAGGATGGTTATTCCAAATATCCTTTGAGTTACTTGTATTTCAGTTGATATTTCACTTGAGTTGGATTTATTGATATAAGAATGTTAATCCTGACTCGAGTGTTTTGTGTTTTGCTTTACGCTCGGGTCAGACTGAGTGGCTCAGTGTTCGAGACTCACCTTTGGAGTTGGAGCTTCGCTTGGAGATCCAGCTATATCTATTCAGCTTGCAATTATTCAGTTGATTCCAGTGATGTGTTCAGATTTTGTATTTGACTATTGTATTGAGACATTTATGTATTCGAGATCTCTGTTGTATCTTATTTAACTCTGTTATATATATAGTAGCTTCATGAACTACTATTCTTTTGTTTCCGCTGCATTATTGTTATATTACTCTGTGTCTGTCACTCTGTGATTATTTATTTATTGTATATGCTGAGTTTTGCAAAATATAAATTAACAATTTGATATTTTGAGCAATTCAAGTCCGACATGTGTGGATGCGAATGGTTGAAAATTTCAGGATGTTACAACCTTTATGGGGTTCTCTGGATCTATTTGTACATCCTTAAGATCATCTACTGGCTTTAACACTCTCTTTGTTTCTCCCAATCTTAAGTCTATCTCATTTTTTATTTCTTCACTTGATGGAGAATTGACTATGATTGCCTTCTTTTGAGCTTTTTCAAAAAAATATTGTGCGTAGACCAAATTATACTCGTTAGTGTTGATCATGTGCATATACATCCTTTTCTCTCTTTTTGTGGTTGCAGGATGGTTTATTTCAGCATCAGTACTAACAATGGGTACTAACATAGATTTTTGAGTTGGTTTAATTTCTTTTTTATTGCTATTTTCGCAAATATGAGAAGAGACAACATATTAGTTTTGAGCAATTTTATTGCCAATGTTAAGAGTTACATTGTATAGTTCCCTAGCTAAAAACTATTCTCCCCTCACCGATCCTATTCCTGCGAGAGTGTTGAACTTCATAAGCAGGTCTGTCTGTGAGATGATTGCCCCCAGGTCTATCAGCGTAGATCTTCCTAGGAAAATATTATATGGCGATGGTTGGTCAACGATCAAGAAGTTTTCATAGGACTTATGCAAAGGTGTAGTTCTAGCAGTAACGAGCAAGCATGCAAACCCTACTGCAATGTGCAATTTTATCAAAGCCAAAACTTGGCTCCAGATTGGGCTTCAAGATTTCTAATGGAAGCCACATCTTATCATATTCTAACTTGAAGATGACGATGGCTGAGCTCTCAGAATCCACAAAGATATTTTCATGCTGTAGTTTGAAATTTGTACTATGATAATAAAAAGATTCTAGTGTAGGAATATGACTCCAGCCGCATCTACTGCTGTGAATGTTATTTCCTATACAGGTTTTTGCTTAACGTGGAAGATCGTCTTCTGCTGTACTTTAGCTTCTTGCACATACCTCTCTTGTGCTTTGTCGCTTGCTCTGACCAAGTGTGATCCTTTATAGATTGATGCTATGAGATTGGAAGAGTTCCCTGCTTAGTTCTTATTTGGATCGGAAATTATATCTTCGGCCCTATCTTCACCATTAGTTTTCTATTTGTTGCCCAAGTATCCCTTCTGGATCATTGTCACTATCTCGTTCTTCAAATGTTAACAGTTGTTTGTATGGTGCCAATCAGCTCTGTGGAAATGGCAGTACGCTCTACCTTGGTTTTGGTATACCATTTCCCCTTCGTTTGGCACATTGTCTGCAAGCTCGGTTCTGATCATTTCATAAATATTAATAAGGGTATGGGTGAGAGGTGTTGTTGGTTTGAAGCTTATTTCCTTCTTTCTCTTTGCTGGTGGGTGGTATCCTTCTGCCTCCATTTCTTGTTGTAGCCGGGGGTAAAAGTTTTTTGGGTCTGTGTTGTAGACCCTACTTCCACCATCCGAATATATAGCCACTGTCTCTTTCATAAAAATCCTTCAAGCCATGATGTAGCTTTCTACTTTTCTTACCCTACATAGATGCACCCCTTCTTATCCCGACGTAGGCCGCCGTCGGTAGTGCTCCTTCATTGGTTACTTCGATACAGAGCACCTCAAATTTGAAGGGCTTTATTAAGTTACGAATGAATTCATTTTATCCCTGCTTAACACATGAAATAGAGTTCACATTGCGAGTGCTTCTCTCCTTGAATTGAATTTCCTTAGAAAATCGGCAGATAGCAACCGCTAGGAACATACCTCTGCTGATCTGAACCTCCTAAACAATCTGAAGGCAGCGCCGGCTAAGTAAACCAGAAATAGTTTACATCTAGCTATCCTTCGTACTTGTTAACCCAAAAAATGGATCAACACCCTGGATTGAGTGTGAAAGCACAAGCCTTGTTTATCAAGGCAAATAAAATAGAAAAAGGCAATTGTAGATCATAGAAAAAGTAAAGGAACAAGAAGATTTTTATAGTGGTTTGGCTGTTAACGAAGCCTACGTCCACTTTATAACTTTTGATTATTTGACTGCTATTACAAGTGGAATCAGATTTTTTTAAATCTCCTAGGTTAGACCAAGTCACAAGTGCTACAGTTCACTGGAGAATTATAGTGAACCCTTTAAATAACTGTTGTGTGGGAGGAGAAGAGTGACGACTAATTTCTGCCGAGTTCCGGTAGCCAGTCCAAAAGATCCTCTTTATGTTGCAGATAGATGAGTTTTTATAGGGATTAAAGAGCTATTGGCTAGGCCGCTTTGCTAGAAGCCTATACTTGATGATACGAAGACGCTGCAAAAATTTCATAATGAACCGACCTATCATGATGGATCGCTAGCGATCCATGTATTTTAAATATTTTTGGATCGTTTCACTTGGATTGCGCTGTTTGCCTTATGTTGATGCTCTCCATGTAATTTCATAACCAATTACCTTGTTTTGATGGTGATTCATATACAAGTTGCATTGAACCATGACTGGAATCAGATGAATGCTCACTTCTCGAATTAGGTTGCTTGGAATATCATGAAACATAGTAGACATCCCTAGAAAAGATATTAATTCATGATGCAAGAAGTTTGAAGGATCCACGAGCAACCCTTATGGATCGTTAGCGATCCATAGGTGATGGATCACTAGCAATCCATCCCATTAGCCTATTTTTGCATCTTTTTTCTTGGGTCTCTCTTAGCTTCTTCTTTTGGTCCCTTTGGTTGATTCTTGACTTGTTTTGACTTAACGCGGATGTTCGAGTTCCTGTTGTATTCTATTATGCTTATTTTGCCTTTGATTAAAGTTTTGCCTTTGATGAGAGGGGATTTCTAGCTCGACTGGGATCATTGCTTCCGAACCATATGCCAGGGCGAATGGAGAGTGTCTGGTTGCAGATTTGTGCGTTGTCTTATAAGCCCAAAGTGCGAGTGGAAGTTCATCAACCCAATTTCCTTTAGCTTTAGTTAGCCGCTTTTTGATGGTGGACTTGATGATCTTATTCACCGCTTCCATTTGCCTGTTTGCCTACGAATGAGCAATAGCAGAAAACCCTTTCTCGATTCGGAATCGTTTGGAAAAGTCTTTGAACTCAGCACTTTCGAATTGAGTCTCATTATCTGTGATGATTTTTTGTGGCACTCCAAACCTACAAATAATGTTTTTAGTGACAAAATTAATAACTTTCTTTATGGTAATAGTGGCCAGCGGTTCCACTTCGGCCCATTTGATGAAATTGTCAACAGCAATAATAGCATATTTGGCTCCTCCTTTGGCCATTGGTAATACACCAATCAGATTGATTTCCCAGATCACGAATTGCCACGAACTGACCATCTATGTCAGCTCTATCTAAGGAGTTCTTTTAATCTTGCCGAATCTTTGGCATTGGTCGCACCGTCTAGCATAATTTGCCACATTGTGGTTTACTTTTGGCCAAAAATACCCATATCGAAGAACTTTCTTTGCAAGGGTTTGCTCCCCAGTGTGATCTCCACAGTCGCCTTCATGAACTTCCCTGAGGATTCTTCGGGCTTCGTAGTTGGTCACACACCTGAGGAAGGGGTAGAGAATCCCCTTCCGTAGAGCATCCCATCCTGTACTACAAATCATGGTGCTTTTCGAAGAAGTTTTTTCTGTTGATTCTTTTTTGTAGTGAATGTTCCTCTGAGCAGGTAGTCCTTGATCAGTTTCATCCACGTTTCTGGTTCTTCGATTGTTTTGAAAATTCAGTCGATATCCATCTCGCATATGCTTGGAGCGATTAGTGTTTCAACTGGGACTAGCCCTAAGAATTGAGCTTCTTCAGAACTGAGCGATTTGGCTAGATAGTCTGCGTTCATGTTTTGTTCCTCGGGATATGAGCTATGGTGTAATGTTCAATGTTGTTCAATAGTTCCTACACTTTTGATAGATATGGGGAGAGGTTCTCTCCCTGATCTTAGTATTCGCCATACACCTGGCAAACGACTAGATTAGAGTCGTTATAAATGTGTACGACTTTATCCCGAGTTCCTTCACAATTTTCATCCCGGCTATTAATGCTTCGTCTCCGCTTCATTATTTGCTGCAAGGAATTCCAAGTGTAAGGCATAGCAAACGGATCATCCTTCGGGAGTTTCAAGCACTACTCCTGCCCCAGAGCAGAAGTTGTTAGATGCACCATCGATGAACAACTTCCAATGTGTCTCCACTTTCGGAGTAATTTCTTCTTTGTTATCTTGTATCGTAAACTCAACAATGAAGCCTGCCAGCGCCTGCCCATTGATCGCCCTTCGAGGATGGTAAGTAATTTCATATTGATTCAATTCGATGTTCCATTTTATAAGCCGTCCAGAGGTCTCGGGGTGGTACAAAGCTTGCTTCAAGGGTTGATCAATTAGCACTTTGATCGGGTGTTCCTGGAAGTACAGTCATAACTTTTTGGATGCGATCAAGTGGCAATATGCTAGTTTTTCCAATTTCGGATAGTTCTTCTCAGCTCCAGTGAGTCGTTTACTAATGTAATATACAGGTCGCTAGATCTTAGCTTCTTCTTGTACGAGCGCGGCACTTAACGCATGGGGCAAGATTGCTAAGTAGATGAACAAGTCTTCTTCGTCTACCAGCTTGGATAAGATTGGCGGGTTCTTCATATGTCGCAGCAGCTCTTCAAACGCAGTTTGACAAGCTTGATTCCATTTGAAGTTCTTCTTTCCCTTCTTTAGCACATCAAAGAACGGTATACGTTCACCGGTTACTTTTGAGATGAATCGACTTAGTGCTGCAACTTTTCCATTCAAGCATTGTAGTTCCTTCTTGTTCATGGGGCCTCGACTTCCCGTAAAGCGGTAATTTGTTTGGGATTTGCTTTGATGCCTCTGGTGCTTACAATGAATCCTAAGAACTCTCCAGAGGCTACCCCGAAGTGACATTTAAGTGGACTGAGTTTCATTCCATATTTTAGGAGTATTTCAAACATTTTGGTGAGGTTTTCTAAGTGATTTGCAACTATGTGCAATTTAACTAACATACCATCTACATAAACTTCCATAGTCTTCCCGATCTGATGTTTGAACATGGCCTTCATTAGTCAATAATATGTTGCCTATAACACCCCTAATTTTTGATAACATTATTCAGGAGATTTAATTAGACAAATTAAATAGAATAATGTAAATGCTAAGTGATAAGGGGGTTGAGATTTGAATAAACTTAATTAAGGCCGAGCCTAATAAAATAAATAATGGGTTTAAGAATGGGTTTTTGGTTAATTAAATTATATTAGGGTATATTAGGAAATTTTCCGCCCATAATCCTTACCCTTATATATTTCATTCCTACCATTTGATTCCTCATTCACGTCATTTTGAAACGAAAACCAAAAACTACAAAGCGGAGCCGCCATAATCAAGAGAAGAAAATTAAAAGTTATAAATTCAAACTTAGGGGAAATCAATCTCAATCCAATCTCCTTATCTTAATCAAGGTGAATAATAAATTCCATCTCTATTTTGTTTTGAATCATATGTTTTCGAATTAAGGGTAAATTCATTTTTATGGTGAATTGGATGATGATATGCTAGAATATTAATTTGTTGAATTTAAACATGATTGTTTAAAGTAAATTCATATATTGATGTTTAAATGCCAATGAAAATTTTTATGTTATGTAAAACATGATTTTGGAGTTGGGTTTCAATTTTGATAATTTTTCAAGCTATGGAAAGATCGATATGAATTTTCAAAGGAAAATATGGTTATTTAGGTTTATAAATTTATTTTGGAAAATATATTAAGAATTTGGGTCTGAAATGTTGATATGTTAGATAACATGTTTAAAGTGAATTTCTGGAATTTTTGGGGATTTTTCCAAAGTGATTACTATGCAAATTAAATTATTTTAGAAGAGGGACTTCTTTGCAAAATTTGTTTTGCTTAATGGAAGGGCTTATTTGATTAACTTAACGATGCTTTAGATCTAAAATTAGCGACAGTTATTTTAGTAAATAATTTGAAAAAGTTAAGGCAACCAATCTGGTGTTGGCACGTGGCAGGTAGGTTAGAGAAAAATTTACTTTAAGTAGTATTAAACCAGGTATACTCAGAAAAGTTGGTTCCGCCTTCTTTGGAAGTACATTTCGACACAGAGCTTCCGCCTTCAATCTAGTCGAAACCTACTAAGTCGAAACCAATACACAAGGTATCACAATGATGGTATGCAGTGGATTGGAGAAAGGCGAAAGGTTAAGTGTCGAAAGTATGGCTTCCGAAGGAGTCGAAACCTTGGTTTGTTTTAAAAAAGAAGCGTCTACCTTTGTTTTGTTGAAGCCTTTGAAGGAGTCAAAGCATATGGTTTTGAAAGAGGTTTTAAAACGTTTCGAAAGGGTTGCCATTAACATAAGTTTGTTTTCGAATGGGCTCCTTTACTTATGAATGAATGCTTTTGAAAGAAGGGGTTCTGACCTAGTCGAAGCCCTACTGTCGTTCTTTAGCCTTTCGATGGTGTTGAAGTCACAATGCTTTCAAAAGGTAGTGTTTGTTTTTAAAATATGTTTTAAGCTTCTTCCTAAAGTATTTTGAAAAGGTCCAAGGGTTTTGTAGGCAATGGCTTCGAAAGGGGTTTCGGCGCTATCCTTTAATGTTTGTTTAAATGGTTAAAACTTTCGAAAGAGATGGTGCGGTTGCCATCAGGTTTTCCCCAATATTATTATATGATAAAAGGTGGTTTCAAAAGAGATGCTTTCGCCTATATTCAGACCCAAATAATATTTTAAGTATAAACCCAACGGTTTCGAAAGGGGGACTTTCAATGATTTCGGAAGGGTTACTTCCAATGGTGTCAAAAGAGGTACTTTCAACTGGTTTTGAAGCCATGCTTCTAAAGTTAAATGTTAATACTTTAATACAATCGAAAGGTTTCGAAAGGAAGGTTTTAAAGTATTAGAAAGGAAGGAGCCTAATGTTTTAAAGGTAGATTTTAATGCTTTTGAAGGAGGTCATCCTATGAAGTCGAAAGCAAGGTTTCGAAGGTGTCGAAAGGTTTTATAACCCAAACTCATTTTTAAAGGAAAAACTCTTGGCTAAATTAAAGGAGTTTTGAAATGATTTTGAGAAGAAGCTTTCCTTGATAAAATAATAGGTTAAAGGGATTAACCATGTTTTATATTAAACCCACAGGAGTGGTATTGCTATGTTATTAAGTATGCTTCTTCAAATATAAATATATTCACATTATAATGGACCCATAACTACATTTTTGGGATAGAAAGGTAGAAGAACCAGCAAGGTTGACCCAGTAGTGAATATAAATTAAGTTAACTCCTAGATGAGTAGAATTGCATCCAAGAGCTCAGGAAGGTCAGAAAATAGGATGCAAAAATATTAAAGGGAGATATTGGTAGGGGCCAATAGGTTCTCAATAAGACCATGAAAACTGTGTATAAGAAAATATATTGGCATGGGCCAATAGGTTCATAGTTAACCCATGAAATCTATGTATAATGGAAGATGTCAGAAAGACAGTTTCATAGTAAGCCCATGAAAACTATAATTTGATATTGGCAAGGGCCAATAGATTTATAGTTAGCCCATGAAAACTATATTCGGATTAAGATATTGACATATGTCAATTGGTTCCTAATCAGCCCATGAAAACTAAGGTAAGAAGAGAGGATATTGGAGTCACCAATAGGTTCCTAGTCAACCCATGAAAACTAGGATAAGAGTAATGATATTGGAGTTACCAATAGGTTCTTAGTGATCCCATGAAAACTATGTAATTGGACAGGGAGACCTTAAATATTTTTACCAGTTAGTTAGCCCATTAAAACTAATAGGTTAATAGTAATCCTAGAAACTATAATTGAGAAAGATAGTCAAAAATGAATGGGGATGGGGAATCCATAATTGATTAATTTGTTTTGCGTATCATCATATTATACTGTTTTGAATTGTTTTAACCATGGTGGATGCAAGAGCACAGTATATGGTTTTTTAAAGGTTTCAAGATACTAGTGAGGGAAAACCCATTCTGTTAAGCGGCGTGGTCTCACTAGATATCCAAATGATTTGAGATGGTAGATTTTTATTCATACAGGCTTTTTATCTGACTCGAAGTTTATGTTTTCCCCTTAAACTCTCGGCTACTCAATTGATTTTGAGTAGTTTGAGAGTTGAGGTTTACAAATACCTCATTAGATGAATATATCTTCCAGAGACGTGCATGAGGCATGATAGCTATTTAGAGTTCTCTTTTATTTGATTCCGCTATGTTGTTTGTAATGGCAAAGTTGTTATATTGCATGTATATACTCTGACCATCGAAGGGGGCATCTTCATATGTCGCTCTTCGTGTATATTGTAATAAATATATTTTCTTTGAACATGGTTAACGATTGTGGGATTATGTAGTGAATTGAAAATGGTTTGATATGGAATGTGATCTTGCTTGAAGTTTTAAAATTTTCTATATTCATGTGTTTCTTTGTATCAATAAATCTAACACTGTCGTATTTGGTCACCAAGGATTAATAACTTTAGATGACTGTAGCATCCATAGCCGTTAGTTTTGGGCCTCTAAGTATAGGGATGTTACAAGTTGGTACAGAGCATAGGTTTATGAAACTTTAAAAGAAAGTTAAACTTAAAATTTTTTGAAACATAATTCCAATGAATCAAAAATATGATCAGGGTTTGGGCTAACACTATAGTAATGTACTTGTATTTGATATATGGATATATATATATAAGTACGTGTTCCCCTCTCTCTTAGACCATTCTTCTGTATCTTACTACCGCTCGTATGCAGATTTACTAGAAAGAAGATATAGAAACAGGAAATGGAAGAGGAAATCTAGGTTGAGGAAGCACCAC
The DNA here is from genome assembly GCA_030737815.1 of Allium fistulosum. Classification (NCBI taxonomy): domain Eukaryota; kingdom Viridiplantae; phylum Streptophyta; class Magnoliopsida; order Asparagales; family Amaryllidaceae; genus Allium; species Allium fistulosum. The sequence goes on along the minus strand of CM060901.1, from coordinate 531,999,226 downwards.
AACCAACGAAAATGCTCAACCTAATACCAGAAGGAATCAAGGTCGACATGCTAATGCTAATCCAAATGCTGAAGCCAATATAGGTGCTGGAAATCCGCCAGTAGATGCGGGGATGGTGTATCAGTTGTTAGCTAATCTTTTGCAAGCTGGTAATGTTGGAGGAGCAAACCTTGTGGCTCCAGTTGGGAATAATTATGCTAATTTGAGCAGGGACTACACCAGTCTGGGTGGAAAGCCGTTTGTTGGAACGAAGGATGCTATTGAAGTTGAGAATTGGCTATTGCACTATGAGAGGATCTTTACTGATCTAGGATTGGATGATGGGAAAAAGAGGAGGCTGGCCTCTAGGTTGCAAGGGGCAGTGCTTCACTGGTGGAATAATGTGACTGCCGGAGTTTCGAAGGAAGAGCTGACATGGGCTGATTTCAGAAGGAGGTTTGAGTAGAGGTTTCTATCTGAGGTTGCAAAGTCGGTGTTAATGAGGAAGTTCATGGATTTAGTTCAAGGAGAGATGTCAGTAATCGAGTATGCTGCTAAGTTTGATGAGCTGTCTCGATATGGATATGCTATGGTTGGCACTAACATTAGAAGGAATGAGAGGTTCATTCGAGGACTGAAACCTGAGCTTGCTAGAATGACCATAACCCATATCCGAGAACCTTGTAATGTGGTGGTGGAGACGGCCATTCGCCATGAAGAGATGCTTGTTTTTTCTGCCAGAGAGAAGCCAGTGGAATCCCAGGGTCCTCAGGGAAGAAAAGGAAATTCTTTAAGAAGAAGGGAGCCTAGAAACGAGATGCTGCCAAGAAGGCAAAGGCTGATTTGGTATGCTACAAATGTGACAAGAAGGGTCATTATGCAAATGAGCGCCGGTCAGGCAAGGGGAAGAAGGCTGCAAATAAGAAGAATGTGAAATGCTTTAACTGTGATCAAATTAGGCATTACAAGAACCAGTGTCCAAAGCCAGTCAGGGCGGACAAGGGGAAGGTCTTTGCCGTTGGTCATCAGCTAATCCTACTGCAGTTGATAAAGGAAAGACTGTGATGGAAGGTACGTTTTTGATTCAGAGTATACCAGTTAGGATACTATTTGATACATGTGCATCACATTCATTTATATCCCAGTGTTTGGTTGATAGGTTATGCTTAGAACCCACATACCTTGTTACTTCCTTAAGGGTTAAAAATCCAATAGGAGAGTATGCAAGTCTGGAGATGAGATGTGACCAGTTAGAACTTGACTTCTTAGTTCATAACTCTACATGCAGTTTGTATGTTTATGATTTCGTAGATTTCGGAATCATTTTGGGTATGGGTTAGTTGATAAGGTATGAGGCTAGGATATTTTGCCAGTATGGGGAGATATCTTTGAGACACCCTGATAGTCATAACCGAATTATATTCTCAGTACAGAATTCTGACCAGAATAGTTGTGCTTTGTTAAGTGCAATGGAAGTGGAAGTAGATCTAAGTCAGGTTCGAGTAGCAAAGCAGTTTGCAGATGTCTTTGAGCAGTCACAGGACTACCACCGAAATGAGCTGTTGAGTTTCAGATAGATCTTGTGCCAGGAGCTGAACCTGTGAGTAGATGACCTAGCAGGATGACACCGACTGAGATGAAGGAATTGAAGGTGCAGCGAGTGGACCTAGACCGAAGGAATTTTATTAGACCAAGCAGTTCGCCTTAAGGAGCGGTCGTGGTGTTCCTGAAGAAACCAGATGGGTCATTAAGGATATGTATCGACTATCGTAAGCTGAATGAAAGGACGATAAAGAATAAGTATCCTTTGCCGAGAATTGACGATGTGTTTGATCAGTTGAGTGGAGCCAGAGTGTTTTCCCAATTGGATTTGGCGATGGGGTTCCATCAGTTAAGAGTGGCAGAGGACAGTATTCCTTTGACAACATTTCAAACTAGGTATGGTTCGTATGAGTGGTTGGTGATGTCATTCGGGTTGACAAATGCACCTGCTTTCTTTGTGGATTTGATGAACCGAGTCTTCCGAGAGTATTTGGATAGATTCGTGTTGGTGTTTATAGATGACATTTTGGTATACTCTAAGGACGAGAGGGAGCATAAAGATCATCTTAGAATGGTGCTAGAGACGCCGAGGCAGAATCAGCTAAAGGCGGAGTTTACCAAGTGTCATTTTTGGAAGAAAGAGGTTAAGTTTCTTGGTCACATGGTTTCAGAGAAAGAGTTGTTAGTCGATCTAGATAAGATCGAAGCTATGAACAATTGGAAGACACCAGTGACGGTGACCGAGATTAGAAGTTTTCTTGGACTTGCTGGCTACTACCGGAGATTCATCAAGGATTTCTTGTGGATAGCAGTGCCTTTGGCTAAGCTTACCAGAAAGGAAGTGAAGTTCGTTTGGTCCGAAAAATGTGAGGAAGCATTCCTTAAGTTAAAGCATTTGTTGACCAATGCACCGGTATTATTAGTTGCAGACAGAAATCAAGGGTTGGTAGTATTTATTGATGCATGTGGGACTGGATTGGGAGCTGTGTTGATGCAGAAGGGTAAAGTTATTGCCTACGTATCTAAGCAACTTAGACCGCATGAAGTAAGATATCCTACTCATGACTTAGAGTTGGTTGCGTTGATTTTTTCCTTGAATATTTGGAGGCATTATCTCTTAGGGTAGAGATTTGAGTTGTATACCGATCATAAGTCTTTAAGATATTTGTTCTCTCGGAAGGAGTTGAATATGAGACTGCAGAGATGGTTGAAGTTTTTGGATGCTTATGATTTTGGTATAGAGTATACGCCCAGGAAAGGTAATAAAGTAGCAGATGCTCTTAGCAAAAGACATCAGAATGTGGTGTTAGCTATGTTGGCAGAATGGAAAGATTTAGAAGCTTTGGCCAGTTAAGGTGTGCAGTTAAGATCGACTGCTAGTTCTAGTCAGAGTACTGCCATGTTGTCCGGTTTAGAGGTTCTACCAGTGTTGATCGAGAGAATTGCCTCTAAGTAGAAAGAGGATTCATTATTAGCCGAGAGGATTAGAAGGCTTGAGGTTGGAACTGAGGTCGATGATTTGAAAGATTTTTGCCTTGGCCAGAGAGGCTGGTTGAGAAAGAAGGGACGATTATGTGTTCCAAATCTTGAGAACTTGAGGGAAGAAGTTCTCGGGGAATGTCATCGATCCAAGTTTACGATTCATCCTGGAGGGACCAAGATCTATTAGGAAATGAAGAGGAGCTTCTGGTGGGAAGGCATGAAGAGGGATGTTGGTTTGTGGGTTAGGTAGTGTGTAAATTGTCAACAAGTGAAGGTCGAACATCAGAAGCCGAGTGGGTTGGTTCAGCCTCTAGCGATTCCAGTTTGGAAATGGGATTTGGTATCCATGGATTTTATAGATGGGTTGCCAAGGTCAAGCAGAGGAAATTAGAGTATATGCGTTATTGTGGACAAATTGACCAAGAGTGCCCATTCCATTCCAGTAAAGTCGACCAGGATGGCACCTATTTTGGCGAAGTTGTTCATGAAGAACATAGATAGATTTCATGGAGTTCCTAGTAGCATAGTCAGCGACAGAGATGCTTTATTCACTAGCGAATTCTGGAAGAGTCTACAAGATGTGTTAGGCACTAAGCTCAAGATGAGTACAACATATCACCCACATACAAATGGGGCAGACAGAGAGAGTTAACAAGGTACTCGAGAATCTGTTGAGAGCTTGTGTATTGGACTTTGGTGGATCTTGGGAGGATCTCCTACATTTGGTTGAGTTTTCCTATAATAATAGTTATCAAACTAGTATAGGAATGGCGCCTTTTGAAGCTTTATATGGAAGGCCATGCAAATCACCAGCATGTTGGTTGGAGACTGGAGATAGATTAGTCTTAGGTCCAGATTTAATTAGGGAGGCGTCAGAGAAGATTGAGTTGATCCGAAAAAGGATGAAGGAAGCTAAATCCAGACCGAAGAGTTAAGCAGATAAGAGGCGTAAAGACCTAGAGTTCTCAATTGGAGACATGGTTTTCATTAAGGTATCACCGATGAAGTGTGTGTTACGGTTTGGGAAGTCAAAGAAACTGGCACCGAGGTATGTTGGTCCATTCCAGATTATAGAAGGGATTGGAAAGCTCGCATACATAGTAGAGTTGCCGAGCAGCATGGCATGTGTCCATAATGTATTTCATGTGTCTCATCTTCGTAACTATGTGCATGATCTAGAGGCTACTATTCCTCCAACGGGGTTGGAATAATTAGTAGTAGAGCCTAATTTGACTTTTGTGAGACAACCAGTTCGTGTTGTTGCAAGAGATGAGAAAAGATTGAGAAACAAGATAGTCAAGTTGGCGAAAGTTTAGTGGAGCGACAATGAGAAGTACTTGGGAGACAAAGGACATGATTCGAGATACTTATCCTGATTTGCTTTGAGCGTATGTCTATATTAGATTTATATAGATAATTCCTAGCCAGTTAGACTAGTATGGTTGTTAGGAGTCGTTATAGATGATTGCTATGTATAGTATTTAGTCCTTACTGAATTTTGAGGACGAAATTCTTTAAGGACGGGAGCTTGTAACACCCCTAATTCTTGATAACATTATTCAGGAGATTTAATTAGATAAATTAAATAGAATAATGTAAATACTAAGTGATAAGGGGTTGAGATTTGAATAAACTTAATTAAGGTCGAGCCTAATAAAATAAATAATGGGTTTCAGAATGGGTTTTTGGTTAATTAAATTACTTAAGGGTATATTAGGAAATTTGCCGCCCATAACCCTTACCCTTATATATTTTCATTCCTACCATTTGATTCCTCATTCACGTCATTTTGAAACGCAAACCAAAAACTAAAAAAGGGAGCCGGCCATAATCAAGAGAAGAAAATTTAAAAGCTAGAGATTCAAGCATAGGGGAACTCAATCTCAATCCAATCTCCTTATCTTAATCAAGGTGAATAATAAATTCCATCTCTATTTTGTTTTGAATCATATGTTTTCAAATTAAGGGTAAATTCATTTTAATGGTGAATTGAAAGATGATATGCTAGAATATTAATTTGTTGAATTTAAACAAGATTGTTTAAAGGAAATTCTACATGGTTTTAGGGTAAAACCGATATATTGATGTTTAAATGCTATGGACAAATTTTAATTTATGTAAAACATGATTTTGGAGTTGGGTTTCAATTTTGGTAATTTTCCAAGCTATGGAAAGATTAATATGAATTTTCAAAGGAATATATGGTTATTTGGATTTATAAATTTATTTTGGAAAATATATTAAGAATTTGGGTCTGGAATTTTGATATGTTAGATAACATAATTAAAGTGAATTTCTGGAATTTTTGGGGATTTTTCCAAAGTGATCGCTATGCAAATTAAATTATTTTAGAAGAGGGACTTCTTTGTAAAATTGGTTTTGCTTAATGGAAAGGCTTATTTGGTTAACTTAATCACGGTTTAGATCTGGAATTAGCGGCAGTTATTTTAGTAAATAATTTGAAAAGGTTAAGGCAACCAATCTGGTGTTGACACGTGGTAGGTTAGTTAGAGAAAAGTGTACTTTAAGTAGTATTAAACTAGGTTTACTCAGAAAAGTTGGTTCCGCCTTCTTTGGAAGTACTTTTTGACATAGAGCTTCCGCCTTCAACCTAATCGAAACCTACTAAGCCGAAACAAATACACAAGGTATCACAATGATGGTATGTAGTGGATTGGAGAAAGGTGAAAGTTTAAGTGTCGAAAGCATGGCTTCCGAAGGAGTCAAAACCTAGGTTTGTTTTAAAAAGAGAAGCACCTACCTTTGTTTTGTTTAAGCCTTCGAAGGAGTCGAAGCATATGGTTTCAAAAGAGGTTTTAAAAGGTTTCAAAAGGGTTGCCATTAACATAAGTTTGTTTTCGAATGGGCTCCTTTACTTATGAAAGAATGCCTTTGAAAGAAGGGGTTCTGACCTAGTCGAAGCCCCGCTACCATTCTTTAGCCTTTCGATGGTGTTGAAGTCATCAATGCTTATGGTAGTGTTTGTTTTTAAAAGGTGTATTAAGTTTCTTCCTAAAGGATTTCAAAAGGGTCCAAGGGTTTTGAAGGCAATGGCTTCGAAAGGGGTTTCAGCGCTATTCTTCAATGTTTGTTTAAATTGCTTAAAGCTTTCGAAAGAGATGGTGCCGACGCCATCAGGTTTTCCCTAATATTATTATATGATAAAGGATGGTTTCAAAAGAGATGCTTTCGCCTATATTCACTTTAACCCAAATAATATTTTAATTATAAACCAAATGGTTTCGAAAGAGGGACTTTCAATGATTTCGGAAGGGTTACTTCCAATGGTGTCGAAAGGGATACTTTCAACTAGTTTCGAAGCTATGCATCTAAAGTTAAATGTTAATATTTTAATACAATCGAAAGGTTTCAAAAGGATGATTTTAAAGTATTAGAAAGGCAAGAGCCTAATGTTTTAAAGATAGATTTTGATGCCTTCGAAGGAGGTCATCCTATGAAGTCGAAAGCAAGGTTTCGAAGGTGTCGAAAGGTTTTATAACCCAAACTCGTTTTTAAAAGAAAAACCCATGGCTAAATTAAAGGAGTTTTGAAATGATTTTGAGAAGAAGATTTCCTTGATAAAATAATAGGTTAAAGGGATTAACCATGTTTTTATATTAAACCCATAGGCGTGGTATTGCTATGTTATTAAGTTTGCTTCTTCAAATATAAATATATTCACATTATAATGGACCCATAACTGCAATTTGGGAATAAAAGGGCAGAAGAACTAGCTAGGTTGACCCAGTAGTGAATAAAAATTAAGTTAACTCCTGGATGAGTAGAATTGCATCCAAGAGGTCAGGAAGACCAGAAAATAGGAGGCTAAAATATTAAAGGGAGATATTGGCAGGGGCCAATAGGTTCTGTAAGCCCATGAAAATTGTGTATAAGAAAAGATATTGGTAGGAGCCAATAGGTTCATAGTTAGCCCATGAAATCTATGTATAAAGGAAGATGTCAGAAAGGCAGGTTCATATTAAGCTTATGAAAACTATGACTTGATACTAGAATGGGCCTGTAGGTTTATAGTTAGCCCATGAAAACTATATCCGGATTAAGATATTGATAAATGACAATAGGTTCCTAGGCAGCCCATGAAAACTAGGGTAAGAAGAGAGGATATTGGAGTCACCAATAGGTTCCTAGTCAACCCATGAAAACTAGGATAATAGTAAAGATATTGGAGTTACCAATAGGTTCTTAGTGATCCCATGAAAACTATGTAATTTGATAGGGAGTCCTTAAATATTTTTACCGGTTGTTAGTTATCCCACGAAAACTAATAGGTTAATAGTAATCATAGAAACTATAATTGAGACAGATAGTAAAAAATGAATGGGGATGGGTAATCCAGAATTGATTCATTTTTTTTGCATATCATCCTATTATACTGTTTTGAATTGTTTTAACCATTGTGGATGAAGGAGCATAGTATATGGTTCTATAATGGTTTTAAGATACTAGTGAGGGGGAAACCCGTTCCGCTAAGCGGTGTGGTCTCACTAGATATCTAAATGATTTGAGATGGTAGATTATTATTCACACCAGGCTTTATGTCTGACTTGAAGTTTATCTTTTCCCCTTAAACTCTTGGGTACTCAATTGATTTTGAGTAGTTTGAGAGTTGAGGTTTACATGTACCTCATTAGACGAATAAAGCTTTCAGAGACGTGTAGTAGGCATGATAGCTATTTAGAGTTCTCTTTTATTTGATTCTACTATGTTGTTTGTAATGGAAAAGTTATTATATTGCCTGCATATACTCTGACCATCCAATGGGGCATCTTCATATGTCGCTCTTGGCGTATGTTGTAATAAATATATTTTCTCTGAATGTGGTTTACGATTGTGGGATTATATAATTAATTGAAAATGATTTGATATGGAATGTGATCTTGCTTGAAGTTTTAAAATTTTCCATATTCATGTATTTCTGTGTATCAATGAATCTAACACCACCGTATTTGGTCACCAATGATTAATAACTATGGATGACTGCAGCATCCATAGCCATTAGTTTTGGGCCTCCAAGTAGGGGGATGTTATGTTGCCCCAACATTCTTTAAGCCGAATGTCATCACTTTGTAGCTGTATAATCCCAAATCAGTAATGAAATCGGTATTTTCCTGGTCAGGTTCATGCATCATGGTCCTGTTGGACCCCGAGTAAGCTTCCATAAATGATACTAGTTCATGTCCAGCTGTCCAGTCCATAAGTTGGTCGATTCTAAGTAAAGGAAAGCTGGCTTTTGGGCAAGCTTTGTTTAGGTCCGAGTAATTGATACAAGTTCACCATTTCCCGTTGGACTTCTTAACCATAACTGTGTTAAATACCCATTCGGGGTAGGTTGCATCATGGATAAAACCATTCTCCATCAGCTTATCCACTTCTTCTCTCAGCGCTTTAGACCATTTGGGTCCTAGGCAGCGTCTTTTGCTTCACTGGTGTATACTTGGGATCAATATTAAGTGCGTGGCATGCAATCTCCGGTAAAATCCCGCACATATCGTAATGTGTCCAAGCGAATATGTCCAGGTTAGCGCTAAGAAATTTGATGAGTTCCAGTCGCATCTTATTTCCAAGATGTGATCCAATTTTCAGGACCCGTGTTGAGTCATCCATATCGATTAGGACAGATGCCATCAATTCTGCCAGTGCTGCCCATTCCTCCCTTGAACTCTTCTTTCTAGGGTCTAAAGCCTTGTCGAACCGGCTATGGTCCCCAAGCTAGGGCGGCTCTGAAGTGGCTATTCAGTAGGTTGATGAATTTAGAGAGTTCTCCTTACATTCTTCCCCTTTTCTTTTCTTTTAGTCTTGCGTAGTTCTGCGATGTAGCATTCTCTAGCGGCACTTTGGTCTCCTTTAATCACCCTAATTCCATTTTTGGTCGAAAATTTTATGGTTAGACACCATTGGGCTAAAGTAATCCTAAAATCTATCAAAGCGGGCTGACCCATGAAAGCATTATAGGCGGATATTTCATCTACAATCATAAAGGTTTGGATTAAGACAACTCTTCGGTCACCTTCTCCAAGTTCTACGGGTAAATCGATTGTTCCGATAGGTATCTTAGGCTCACCGGTGAATCCCTGGATCTTTGTCTAGCAAGTGGATACGTCCTTCATACTGATCTTCATTTGATCAAACGTGTGTTTGAGCAGGATATTCACAGAGCTGCTATTGTCCGCCAATACACATCGGACCGTGGTAGTCCGATTCCTACTGTCACGACCATGGGGTCGAGGATTAGAGCTTCTATTCCTTCAATGTCTCGATTCCGGAACACTTTCATCGTTCAAGGTTATTTGCTGCTTGGTAGGAGTTCCATCTTCGATCGCGAAGCACAATTCTTTCGGAGCGTGTCTTAGTGAGCTTGTATATCGCTCCATTTCTCTCCAGCTCTTCTACGCGGGATGAGGTCCTCCAGATATTGTTTCGATAATAAGTCTCCAATCGATTTGTCTGGGGTCTGGATCCCTCTTCGCTGGTTCCAGCTTGGTTTCCCCGGTCTCTAGGAGCTTGGGGTGCTACAGGCTGGTCAGGATTTTGTCGTTTCCTCGCATACTGCTAAAGCTTGTTTTCCCCAATCAGCTCTTCAATCAGTTCTTCAAGTGACAGCACTCATTCATGTTGTGACCATGTGTTTAATGGAAGCGGCGGTACTTTCCAAAATACTTTTATTGTTCATTCGCTTCCTTTTTAGGCGGCTTCTTATACTCCTCTGTCCCTTGTGTCACAAGGTAGATGTTCTCTGGAGTATCATTAAGTGGGGTGTATTCTTTGGGCCTCAAGCCTTTTAGTCGCTTATTACTTCCGTTTCGCTTGTTGGAATTCTGGTTCTTCCTTTTCTAATTTCCATCCTTCCCCTCGTTTCTTCCAACAGTCCCGAAGGTATTTCCGTCTTGGTTCACCACCATACCATTCTGCCCAACGTTGGTTGGTTATATGTTAGCAGGTTTTCCTTCTAGCTCCTCTGCCTCTTCCAATCTCAAGTACTGGCTTAACTTTCGATTAAAGTCCTTCATCGTGGTAGGTTGTTTCATTTTGATCCATTTTCTGAATTCAGTGTCGGGATGGATGGCGCGAACCAGGACCATGAAGACCATATCTTCATCTGGGTTACTTACTTTAGTGATCGCGGTGTTAAACCAACTCATGAAGGATTTCAAAGATTCATTTCGTCCCTGGAATAGACCCGATAAAGACATCACGACTTTCGGTTTGCTGTGTGAAGCCTAAACTAATCAAGGAACCTTGTTTCTAGTTCACCGAAAGTGGAGATGGATTTAGGTGGGAGCTTGGTGAACCATGTGGAAGCAATTCCCTCCAAAAAGATTGGAAACATCCACATTCAGCAACATTTGAAGCATTCACTCCGTCCATGTACCAACTTTACTTGTACAAGTGAGGTTTTGAGTCCCTAGTTCCATCGTAGAATGGAATAGTCTGCATAGTGAACTTTTTAGGATATCGTTCATTCAGAGTGTCATTAGTGAAGGGAGTCCGGCTTGGAGCGGATCCCCATTCATCATCTCTCCTATTCTTACTTTCATCCATTAGACGCTTGATCATGTAAGCAATGTTTGCCTCTGACGTCTAGAAGTTCGTGGGTTGGCTGTCAATGACAACACCAAGTGTTTGATCTTGCAAAACGATCTTGGTAAGTGGGCTGAAGCCTAGGCTCTCCTATCTTCGGGAGAGCCACTCCCTTGGAGTTCCGTTGGCTTGTGGTTGATCGGACAGGGGAAGTTTGGACCTCTCTACCGGTATTGTGTGTGTTAGTGTTTTCTTTCAACTCGTCGGCTTTAAGTTGTTCACCATCTTCAGAGTCGGAGAAATCCACTACTATATCTTCCCGTGGGGTTTTCGTCCACAGATTCAAGTTCATGGCGGGCTGCTTTGCAATTGATGGAGTGCTTGCATTTCCTTCAATGGTGATTCCTGCAGCTCCACCTACTACTCTTTTTTGCTACTGCTTTCCGTTTCTCCTGTTTAGGCCAGAAATAGAAGAGTTTTCCTGCTCCTTGGTAGCCGCGAGCTCTGGGATGGTTCTCAAAACAGTCAGTGATTGCAGTCAGGAAGGCATTTAATTTTTTCATAAGATCTTTTTGGTTGTTCTCCATCTTTTGATTGATTTCATCAACCATCTTATTTAACTTGCCTCTAGTGACAACTTCATGCTAGATAGAAGATCCCGGCACCTGATCTTCTGTGTTGGTGCCAGAATTTTCTCTGACTGGGTTGTTGGTGCCGTTGACTTCAACTTGCTTAGGATTGGTTTCCTCTCCAGCTATTACAGTTCCTATGAATCTTTCGAAAGTAGTTCTCTTTCTTTCTGGTGCCATTAATTCTCAACAGCAAATCTTCTAAGCAAAGATTGAGGATCTAACTTTTGAACCTGTCTGATCCAAAGTAGACCGCTAGATCTGAGCCTAAGTTGGGTTCTCAATCAAAGAACCAAAATGTTTACCCAAAAAATGGATCAACACCCTGGATTGAGTGTGAAATCAACAACCCTGTATATCAAGGCAAATAAAATAGAAAAAAGCAATTGTAGATCGCAAAAAAGTAAAGGAACAAGAAGATTTTTATAGTGGTTCGGTTGTTAATGAAGCCTACGTCCACTTTAAAACTTTCTATTAACCGACTGCTGTTACAAGTGAAATCAGATTACAATATGATTGAATCTCCAAGGTTAGATCAAGTCACAAGTGCCAGAGTTCACTGGAGAATCACAATGAAACCTTCAAATGACTATTGTGTAGGAGGAGAAGAGTGAAGAATAATTTCTGCAGAGTTCCAACAGCTAGTCCAAATGATCCTCTTTATGTTATAGATAGATGAGTATTTATAGGTATTGGAGAGCTATTGGGCTAGGCCGCTTTATCAGAAGCCTATACTTGATGATATGAAGATGCTCCAAAAATTTCACAACGAACCGACCTATCCTGATGGATCGCTAGCAATCTATGTAGTTTAATATTTTTGGATCATTTCACTTGGATTTCACTCTTTGCCTTATGTTGATGCTCTCCATGTAATTTCATAACTAGTTGCCTTGTTTTGATGGTGATTCATATACAGGTTGCATTGAACTATGACGGGAGTCAGATGAATGTTCACTTCTCGAACTAGCTTGCTTGGAATATCATGAAACTTGACAGACGTCCCTAGAAAAGATATTGGTTCACGATACAAGAAGTTTGGGGGATCCATGAGCAATCCTTATGGATCGCTAGCGATCCATAGGTGATGGATCGCTAGTGATCCATCCCCTTAGCCTATTTTTGCATCTTTCCTCATAGGTCTCTCTTAGCCTCTTCTTTTGGTCTTTTTGGTTGATTCTTGAGTTGTTTTGACTTGACGTGGATGTTCAAGTTCCTGTCGAGTTCTATTGGGTTAAAAACTCGGTTAACTGTACTTTTAGAATGTCTATATAGAAATTAAATGTATAGATGTGTTCATCAGGATTTCAAGTTCCATCAAACTTGTCAATCGATGGGGCTTTGAAGTAGTCAGGGAAATCTACTTCAATAATGGTATCGCTAAATGGGAAAGAACCTTCTTCCCTTACTTTCTCCCTAGTGCCTTATTGGAAGATTCTTGCCTGCTGCTCTACTCAAGTTTTTAACAGGCGAATTTCGTCTTCCCTAGGGTCCATGAAACGACCCGCAGTTCCGTAACCCTTGAAATCGACACTAGTCTCCAACATCGATTCAAAGTGAACGGAATTACGAACCATTTGGGTTAAAGAAGAAAGAGGTAGAAGAAGAAGAACAAAAACAACATCAGAATCTCACATCGCAGCGGAACAAAATACAATATATAGAATATAGTTTGAACTACAAAGAATCTGTACTGTCGTATATACATACATACTATATCAGAATACATCAATCAGTCATACAAAACAACTACTATATGATCATACACAGCGGAATAATAGACAAATACGGGAATACGCTCTGTCATCCAGCTCGTCTCCTGAGCTCCATAGCTATACCTGAACCTGTTTTAACTCGGTCTGACCCGAGCATCATATAAAACAATACCCGAGTCAGTCTGGAATACCAGCGTGAGGAAATCACACTCAATTGGATTATTAAAGTTCAAAAATCATTTGAAAACAAAAGCATCTCGTAAGACCACGCCACCAATAAATATGTCGGGTTTTTACCTTACGATAGCTAAAACATTTTTATCAAAATTCGTCTGATATTATAATAGTGTCTATAGAAAGTAAAATAGAATCTAGCTGAAATGCTTGCATCTCACGTTTCAGCAATAGTTGGGCACAATCAAAACCGTACAGACACGTAGTGGAAATTGGATTCCATACAATGGCTGGGCTACTGGGGTACCTCCCGTCACAGTACCTGGCCTAGATCAGAGTACCGAGGAGTACGCCCGCTCCCCTGCAACACAAGGCCGGAACCATCCCTTACTGGACAGTTCCAAGTAAGATCACCCCACGGTTGGCGCGACCAACCGCACACTAAGCCGAAATAATAAGGGACATCTAGACAGGGGAAACCTTACTTTCAAGTGGGAGCTACCCACGAAGCCTTGCTGCACCTCCCCTGTTTTAGCCATTCCCGGTTGATGAGGCTTGAGGCTAACGATTACCTTTCAAGAACGTGTCCCACTTAGAATGCTCATCGCCCACCTGACGATGTTCTGAAAGCATTCAATCCATACAAGTTGCCCTGGGTCTGGACAAACCGAATCACCGTCTTCAACTCTTCACGGTCTTCATTCGCAGTCGTTCAAACCGGATCGAAGTGGTTTTCGAGAAATTAATCTCGATCCCGGACTCTTCGAAACGATTAGCGCATTGTCCAATATTGATAGTCGGTTATTTAACTATCGATTTATCATTCACAAGCAACCATCCAAAATAAATAATTTCTCAAATTATTTATCTCAAATATCATCCAGATATTATTTCCAGTTCAACCCATTTGAAATAATTTCAAAGCTCTTTTATTCTCATGAAATCACTTATCTGATTTCTCATACTCACTCAATTGATTTAACCTTTGAAAATATTTCTTATTTTCTCATCCCTTTCTCTAAATCAATTTATACTTCTGCTTATAAATTTCCAAACTCCATTCCATCACTTAATAAGATTTCTCCTAAATCTTATTTCATTAACAACTCTCTTATCATCACAAGAGGATTTTAAATTGGATTTTTAAAACATTTGAAAACATCTGGCTTTATCAAATAAGGAGTAATATTAGGTAGAAATATCAAAATTCATATTAAATTTTTATATATTTTCAAAGCTAGTTTTAGAAAAATTAGAGTTTATTATAAAATTTGCTAAGCCTTCCAAATAACAAATTCGATATAATTTAAGTTCAAAAATAATTCATAAAATCTATATAGTATAGAAATTTGAAAATATTCCTTTTAAAATAATTTATAATTTTAGAAAATCCAATATCCATCTATAAATGCCTCTTGTCCAAATTCACTGTCGGAAATACCCTACTATTTCCATCCCACAATCCCATATCTCAAAATAAATTCACTTACTTATCTTCCAATATACATTGATATATCTATATCCATTTATAAATTTCATTTATAAATTTATAAAATATCTTGGAGTTCCATTGATTTTTAAAACAAATAGTTTAATTAAAGAATTCCATCTTTATAATTTATTTCCTTTACATACATTTCCTTATTGTATTTTAACTAAATTTCATTTCGTCACTTAATAAAATTACCTTTTATCCTATAATAAACTTCCCTTTGACTCTTAATAGAATTTCTTATTCGTTTTTCTTAATAGCATCTTCTTGTTATTTCTTAATAAAATTCACTTATCAACTACAATAATATTTCAAGAGTTTAAATCTTTTCAAAAATTCAACTTTAACTGATTACAGTTTATTAGATACTTTTATTTCTTTTTCTAAATTTTAATGTAACGACTCGGGTTTTGCCCGCTCGAAAATCAACATCCGTACTTCACATTGTACTAGAATGCCGTAGATTCGACCTTGAACTCGACAACATCTCGCGATCACGCAAATGCCACGATTTGATCGAGAATCGAATTCGACGAAAATACACTTAACCTGGTAACAAGCATCGCCAGGAAAACGACCACCTCCGATGATCCCTACCTCGAGAGACCCTGCTATCCTCACCGTAGCTCCGCCACCTCTTCCAGCATCTCCAGAACTGCTCGCGATCGTCTCCAGCTGTGCCTCGACGCCGCGATTCCCGTTTGAACTTCGACGATAACCACAGGGTGTTAAACCCTACTTCTACTCCGATCACCCACTATAGTGATCTGAAAATTTAGCGAGTATTTTTCCTAGACTCTACGACCGCTCAGCTAGCTACAGTTCCATTCACGAGATCAAACGTTTAGCCGATCACCAGAATTTTACGAAACTCGTGATTCCGTTCATCCATGCATTTCTCATTCGATACTAAACAAAAAATCTTGAATTTTATTTTAAAAATCATAGCTTTTGATGTCGAACACGATGATGTAGGTGAATCAAGAAGATGTAACACTTGAATTTCGACATGATTTTGAATTTCACTGCGTATTTTATTCTCAGTCAAATTTTCTTCATTTTTAATCTTAAAAACATTCCTTTTTGAACTTTGATTTTGATCATATAAACATAACTGGTTTAGATCTTAAAGCCATGAATCAGATGAAGGGAATTTAATTATTTTTTTGAATAGGTTTAAATTCTTTTTATAAACCTGGAAACAGAGATGTATGCACAAACATATCCACCACATATATATGATTTTGTATACATTCAACTAGATTTCAAAACTTCATTTCAATATAAATCACCATATCAATTCAAAGATCAGATCAAAGAAGCTTGCTCACAAACAACAACATATAAACAGAAAGATGCTACTCACCTGGTTTCAAAGTAAACAGAGTTTGCTTTTCTTGGATCAGCTTGAGAAACTGCTTGCTAAAGCTCTTATCTTCAATTCTCTAGTTTGTAGTTGATATATTTTGTTGTTTAATATGTATTCTGTTTCAAGTTTGAATGATGCTCATTTTCAAATTTTTGTCAGCTTGAAATGATCGAACTGAGGTGAGGGAGACTTGATAAAAAAATGAGTTTACAGGGTGATAAAATTTGTTTAAGCTGAAATGAAATGCTTACAGGAGATGATGATATTTGTACAAGGTGATATACGGGTTTGTACAATGTTTAGCAGAGATTTTTTTTCTTTTGTTGGCTGATAGGTTCATTTGGGTGCTAGCATTAAATGCTTGTACAAATTCATATATTGTTTCTTCATTTCGGCTGTACAGATGCATGAAGATAATTTTGTGGCTGAAGTGATGTTGTCTTCATTTGTTTCTTTGCATTTATTCCTTTATAATATAAATGAAGTTCTATTGTAATATGTTGTTTAAATTTATTTATGTGTTTACTTTATATTGTTCATAGTTTATTGACATGTTGTTGGAATCTATTTATGTATTCATTTTACTTTACTCTTAAAATTTATAATTTATCATCTTGTACTTCTATATATATTTATTTATTTCTATTTCTAACATAACCCATAAATTTTGAATTTAAAGCTATTTAATTTTATATTTATGTCAAATGTCTATACTTTTAAATTTTTATTAAACCATTTACTACAATTTAAATCCAAACCAACGTATATATATATATATATATAAATTTCAAATTTACTCATATATATCCATATATGATATTTACAATTTTAAATTAAATGATTTATATAGAATAAATTTGATCCGGGGAAACTCGCTTCAATTTACAGTGAATTTTACAAATTTTATTCAAAAATTCGTTTAATTATCAATTTAAATTTTTATAAAATCCGGGGTCGTTACATTTAATTTGAAGTAGATTCACATTTCAATAATATTTTCTATTGAGTTTTATTTGACTTCGTTAAATTAAATTATTTCGTTTATAAATTCCAAACTTCAATTTCAATGAAATTTTATTTCCAATAAATTTAATTCACACACAAATCTATATCAATGAATCCATCCAGTCATCTCACACATATATCAATAAACAGTAAATATTTTGAGGAATCCTGTTGGATCCCTCCAACCTGTTTCCCTGCATCCACAGATGTTAGCACAAGATAAAATACCAATTCCACTTCGAGGTGGAATATCGCGGTATATGGGATTATAAATATCATCCGCTATTATGCGGCGCATAGGGTCTCATCCGCTATATAATGCGGGAATATCAAATTCAATATATACATATGCCAATATATATATATTGATATATATATACTACTATATATAATAATATCATCCAATCAGACAGTCAATTAACATCCAATAATTTGAATTTTACTGAGTGAGATTAACTCACCTTTGCTATTAAGTTGCGATCCTTTCCAATCTCGACTCGTTTTCGTCTTTTGACCTTGAATAAACAATTATATGAATTTTATTAATACTTGAACTAGTCGACCAATTAATTATCGTTTAACAAATTTTTCTTTTAGAAAACTCTTAGTAGTTAAAATAGCTAACTAATTTGATTAACAAATTAATTAATCATATATACATATATTATTTAAAAATGAACTGATAGATTTAAAATGTGAATAAGTATATTTATTTTATTTCATTCCAACTGCCCACAGAATAATCTATATAGACCTTAAACAAATCCACCTTTTACAAAGCTTCGTGACTAGTATAAATTAAAGAAGTCAATTAACGAATAAGTTACCTTATTTTAGGATAAGCTTGTAAAGGGAAATATGTAAAAGTATATTATATATATATATTAGGAACTACGTATATTTTTGTACTTAACCTCTATAGATTCCATAAAAATAAATTTAGAAAAACCTTTAACATTTTCGTTTAAACCTTATCTATATATCGTTATTTCAACTGTCTGTGAAAATTTCCCATAAAAAAATTACAGTTGAATATATATGTATATTATTATTACTATTTTATATAAAATCGAATAAAATAAAAAGAGGCCATACCCAAAACCACAATCACCATCTGAAATCGCGACCACTGCCTCGAGCACGCCGCCGCAGTCGCCTGTCGAAGTCTAACTCCATAACTCGCGAAAATCACTCGTGAAATCCCAAGTTGCCGCCATCACCTCCTGAAGAATCGCGACTCCTTCCTTGAACTCGAATCCCGGCTATATGTGTGACCACGCGAGAACCCCACTCGCGAGCCCCGGCCACCGCCCTGACGTTGCCATCGAAACCCACATCGAGTTAATCCAAAGCCTCTGTCTTTTGCCACTTGCGTCATTCGGCTACACCACTTCCTGCTCGAGCCATAAATCTCGTGACTCCGCCCTAATCGAAATCGAGTTGCGACCAATACAATGGTTCTCTGTCGAAGTCGAGATCAATTTCGATTTCAAAAAAAAAATATTATATATGGAGACGAATTCGATTTGAGGAAAGAAAAAAACAGCCGGTGTTCTATTTTCAAAGAGGAATTTCGATGTGGAAGTGGGAAGAATAAATGGGTTTTGAAAAGAACGAAAACTTCGTTCCAACATTTTCTGCTCTGTTGATTCGAACTCCAAAAACAGAAAGATATGTGATTTATAAAAAGAAGCTGGATTTGCTTTTAGCTTCTAAGGGAAGACAATGAGTACGATGAAGTAGAAAGGAGTAGGTCGGCTGAGATGAAATAAGTCAGCTGTGATTTGATGAAGGATATTTAAATAAAAATAATAATTAATTGTTTTCGAAGCGTTTTAATCTCGTACGATCACACGGTTGCTCTGAAAATTACGAAATTTGAAATCCGGCAATAATTTAATATTACGGATCCAACGGCACCGGTTTCGTCGAAATCCGAGACTGTGCCTCGAAAGGCTATTTTTAAATGACGATTTAAACGATGAAAATTTTAAATTGAACAGACGACCGTTAAATTCAATTTTAATTCGTCTATTATTTCCAGTATTATTAATATATATTTTATAAGCCGTTAAAATAATTTCAACAAGCTTACAATTTCAGATTTAAATATTTTAACCGCTATTTAATTATCACTGTAATAATTAATCGATTCATTCAATTGATTGTTATATTTAAATTCTGAATTCGTTTTACTTTAAATAAAACCAAACTTTTCATATAAAATCAAATTATACTCCAATTTAAATATTTAAATCCGTTTAAATTAATCGTCCAAAAATCCGGGTTGTTACATTCCTCCCCCCTTAAAAGAATTTCGTCCCCGAAATTACTTGGGCAGAAGAACATTCCAAACCCATTAACTATTTCCCAAATCCAAATAGTACCAACCACTTCCCATAAATCTTTTTAATAAAGGACACACTATCTCTCTTATTAACATTCCCAATTTATCTATAAGTTTCAAACAATATCACATACTTATCGATTCAAATTTAAATTTGAATTCAAATTTTAAATTATCAAAAAAATTCTCAAAATTTTTCTAACTCCCTAAAATTTTGAAAAATTTTGCCAGCGTCTCCTTTGCGCGGCTAGCTCGGTACTACTACAAAATGGCTCTACGGCCCCAAATTTCAAAAAAGAAAAACAAAAGCCAAGTGGCTAGATCAAAATCCAATCAAATTTCATACAGAAATTTAAATACATACCTTTTTGTTGAGAAATCTTATTTATCTTCTGCGATCAAATCTCAATTTCTCTTGTTATTAAATAACATGTACTATTTTGCAATAATCTCTAATCACAGCAATCCAATTTGATTTTCAATTATTAACTTAGCATACTCTTATATTATTACTTTCACTATACCATTTGATTTTAATTTACTTCTATTCGAATTCTCATTTTCAAATTCATTCGAATCAAATATCCCTTTCATTTTAAATATTGAATTCTATCCACATTATCTCATCCTTTTTAATCTACAACTTTTACTTAACCCGACTTCAAAATGAATTCAAATACTATTCGCATTCAACTTAAGTGATTAACAACTCATTTGCTTGACTCAAATTCATTTTTAAGTCCAAACAACTCATTTTCAATTTAATTGATTTCAAAAACCAATATTTGTTACTTATCAACTTATAGTAACAACAAGTCATATTTATAAACAATGTACACAAAGCCGTTTATAAACAATTGGTAAGGTCCCAATATTAATCCAATTGCTTTACTCGACTTTCAAATTATCCTACCCAGTTTCAGAATGATTTCCAATATTATTCTCTTTACATTCAATTCATTGCACTTCAAACAACTCACGTCCTTTGTATTTGATTCCAAAAAAGCAAATTTTATTTACTATCACTATTCCACAGAATTTTATTTTATCCCAGTTGACGTCGAACGACCAATTAAAATAATTCGACGACATTCATTGTACAATTTTCTTTAGTTCTACAATCATTTAAAATTGATTCCAACTCAATTTATATTAAATTTCATTCCATTCTAATTTATTTCCAAACCATATTTGTGCATTGATTTTATTTTTTACATTGAATCTCTTCCTTTTACCACTTAGCTCAATTAATTTATTTATTCCATTCATTTAAAATTTCAATTCCCATGTTCGATTCATTCTCGAACTTCTTTAATTAATTACAAGACCATTTCCATTTTATTTACACACAATTGGATTTTTCGCACTTCAAACCATTTTTATTTGAATCCAATTTCATTTTATAATTAACCAAATCAAGTTGAATTTCATATTTAACTCAAAGTTTCCTTCTTTCATTTACTCAAATTCCCTCCCAATTTTATTAATCCACTATTCATCTTTTATTTAATCAATTTAAATTTCTTTCACATATTCAATTTGTTTCAAGCTAGTTTATTTCCATTTTCAATTCAACATCTGAATTTTATCACAAATTCCATTTTGTTTTTTTTTCTTGAGTTCACTTTTATAAGTTAAGTTTGGACTTCATTTCATTTTAACTTACTTTTATTTATTCTATTTTGCGTTAGAATTTCACACTTAGATTTATAAGTCACACACTTGTTTATATTCACACTTCCATTCATTAACAATCAATCTCATTCACCTACTATAATTTGGGATTATATACTCTCACCCAACAAGTATATACTTTTATTTCAATACCTTTAACCTTATGGGCTATTTCAATTTATTTACCCCAATCCAATTCTTATTCAACTTACTTTCACTCATTAAAGTAAGAATTCAATTCCACTCAATAGTATCTATAACTTCACTGAATTTCATTACAATTAAATTTTGTTTATCCTATTTTCAGTTAAATATAGAATCATACTATTCTCTTGCAAACAATCCCATATTTATTTTTGATTTGATTTTTATTTACCAAATCCATTTCATCTACTAATTTATTCAGTTTGCTTATCCACTTATTTATTTTAACCTTTAATTCTCATTCACAATTCCTTTCCAACTCGATTTATTAAATTATAAGGCCATTTCCAATTTTACTTCCCACTTCCTTGCATTTTATATGTAGTTCCATATATTTTGTTTTAAATCCAACTTAATAATACCTTGATTAAGTTGACTAACAATATTCATTGAATATTATCTGTAACTTCAATTCCATTTCACGATCAAACTATTAACTCACCATTCAATTTATCTTGAATCAATTTAAAGCTCATTGACGAATTTAATTTACTCATTTCATTCCAAATTAGCTTACCTTCCCTTCAATTCAATATATGATTTTATCACAAAAATCATTTCATTTTATTCCTTCAGTTTATTTCTAATTTGTAATTCAAGTTTGAATTTCTATTGCATTACTAAAGTGCAAAACAATTCTATTTTGTAATTCAGGTTCGGATTTATTCATTTCCCAAATATCAAACAATTTTATTTTGCTTATATCTCCCTTTCAAATTTTATAAGCCATACATTCATTTTCACCTTTAACTTGAGATCTTAACTGTATTAGGCAATGCATACCTTAATTCAACCATTTAAATTTCTTTTGAAAGGCAATCGAAGTTTATTTATATAACATCCAAGGCCATATTTATTCCATCCATACTTGAATTGGATTTTATTTACAATTTCAAACTATTTTTTTTATTTAATCCAATTGCATAACAATTTTAACTTATGTTTAATTCACTTACAATTTCAATTGAATTTCTAATTATAACTCGAGTTTCGTTTTCAAATTCCATTATTAACTCAAATCCAAACTTAATTTAAATATAATTGGATTTTATCCTTTAGTTTTAATTCATCTTACCTTCCATTTACTTAGCTTAAATTAATTTCAATCCATTTAATGTTCTATTAAACTTCTCAATCCAATTCATTCACATTCTGATATTTTATTTACTTCACCAATTTTATATATATTTCCTTACTTTTATTTGTATTTTCACTTTAAATTTTAATTTCAAAATTCAAATCTAATGATTTCTTGGTTATACAAACTACTTTAAATTTTATAATCTCATTTGTCTAAAATATTATCATTCAAACATCAAATATCCAAGTTATAATACTTTCAGAAAATGTTTCATTTTATATCAAAATACATTTTGGATGAAATTATTTCATTCACCCACTTTCGAAAACAATATTGTGTCGAATTGCTCTATTCAAGTGTTTAGAAACCCCTTCGATCCAGTTTTCGAGGCTGTGCCGACGAAGGTTCATATGCCACTCAATAAATCAATCAACACAATATAAAACCATTTTATATTCACTAACAAATACGCGCTCATATCTATTAATACACTCAAACTCATTCTAGAGTACTACTGACTCTATCTCTAATGAGAAATTCCCACCAGAGCCAAGGTTCTCGCTTAACCTTTCAGCTCTGATACCAAGTGAAACGACCCGCAGTTCCGTAACCCTTGAAATCGACACTAGTCTCCAACATCGATTCAAAGTGAACGGAATTACGAACCATTTGGGTTAAAGAAGAAAGAGGTAGAAGAAGAAGAACAAAAACAACATCAGAATCTCACATCGCAGCGGAACAAAATACAATATATAGAATATAGTTTGAACTACAAAGAATCTGTACTGTCGTATATACATACATACTATATCAGAATACATCAATCAGTCATACAAAACAACTACTATATGATCATACACAGCGGAATAATAGACAAATACGAGAATACGCTCTGTCATCCAGCTCGTCTCCTGAGCTCCATAGCTATACCTGAACCTGTTTTAACTCGGTCTGACCCGAGCATCATATAAAACAATACCCGAGTCAGTCTGGAATACCAGCGTGAGGAAATCACACTCAATTGGATTATTAAAGTTCAAAAATCATTTGAAAACAAAAGCATCTCGTAAGACCACGCCACCAATAAATATGTCGGGTTTTTACCTTACGATAGCTAAAACATTTTTATCAAAATTCGTCTGATATTATAATAGTGTCTATAGAAAGTAAAATAGAATCTAGCTGAAATGCTTGCATCTCACGTTTCAGCAATAGTTGGGAACAATCAAAACCGTACAGACACGTAGTGGAAATTGGATTCCATACAATGGCTGGGCTACTGGGGTACCGCCCGTCACAGTACCTGGCCTAGATCAGAGTACCGAGGAGTACGCCCGCTCCCCTGCAACACAAGGCCGGAACCATCCCTTACTGGATAGTTCCAAGTAAGATCACCCTACGGTTGGCGCGACCAACCGCACACTAAGCCGAAATAATAAGGGACATCTAGACAGGGGAAACCTTACTTTCAAGTGGGAGCTACCCACGAAGCCTTGCTGCACCTCCCCTGTTTTAGCCATTCCCGGTTGATGAGGCTTGAGGCTAACGATTACCTTTCAAGAACGTGTCCCACTTAGAATGCTCATCGCCCACCTGACGATGTTCTGAAAGCATTCAATCCATACAAGTTGCCCTGGGTCTGGACAAACCGAATCACCGTCTTCAACTCTTCACGGTCTTCATTCGCAGTCGTTCAAACCGGATCGAAGTGGTTTTCGAGAAATTAATCTCGATCCCGGACTCTTCGAAACGATTAGCGCATTGTCCAATATTGATAGTCGGTTATTTAACTATCGATTTATCATTCACAAGCAACCATCCAAAATAAATAATTTCTCAAATTATTTATCTCAAATATCATTCAGATATTATTTCCAGTTCAACCCATTTGAAATAATTTCAAAGCTCTTTTATTCTCATGAAATCACTTATCTGATTTCTCATACTCACTCAATTGATTTAACCTTTGAAAATATTTCTTATTTTCTCATCCCTTTCTCTAAATCAATTTATACTTCTGCTTATAAATTTCCAAACTCCATTCCATCACTTAATAAGATTTCTCCTAAATCTTATTTCATTAACAACTCTCTTATCATCACAAGAGGATTTTAAATTGGATTTTTAAAACATTTGAAAACATCTGGCTTTATCAAATAAGGAGTAATATTAGGTAGAAATATCAAAATTCATATTAAATTTTTATATATTTTCAAAGCTAGTTTTAGAAAAATTAGAGTTTATTATAAAATTTGCTAAGCCTTCCAAATAACAAATTCGATATAATTTAAGTTCAAAAATAATTCATAAAATCTATATAGTATAGAAATTTGAAAATATTCCTTTTAAAATAATTTATAATTTTAGAAAATCCAATATCCATCTATAAATGCCTCTTGTCCAAATTCACTGTCGGAAATACCCTACTATTTCCATCCCACAATCCCATATCTCAAAATAAATTCACTTACTTATCTTCCAATATACATTGATATATCTATATCCATTTATAAATTCCATTTATAAATTTATAAAATATCTTGGAGTTCCATTGATTTTTAAAACAAATAGTTTAATTAAAGAATTCCATCTTTATAATTTATTTCCTTTACATACATTTCCTTATTGTATTTTAACTAAATTTCATTTCGTCACTTAATAAAATTACCTTTTATCCTATAATAAACTTCCCTTTGACACTTAATAGAATTTCTTATTCGTTTTTCTTAATAGCATCTTCTTGTTATTTCTTAATAAAATTCACTTATCAACTACAATAATATTTCAAGAGTTTAAATCTTTTCAAAAATTCAACTTTAACTGATTACAGTTTATTAGATACTTTTATTTCTTTTTCTAAATTTTAATTTGAAGTAGATTCACATTTCAATAATATTTTCTATTGAGTTTTATTTGACTTCGTTAAATTAAATTATTTCGTTTATAAATTCCAAACTTCAATTTCAATGAAATTTTATTTCCAATAAATTTAATTCACACACAAATCTATATCAATGAATCCATCCAGTCATCTCACACATATATCAATAAACAGTAAATATTTTGAGGAATCCTGTTGGATCCCTCCAACCTGTTTCCCTGCATCCACAGATGTTAGCACAAGATAAAATACCAATTCCACTTCGAGGTGGAATATCGCAGTATATGGGATTATAAATATCATCCGCTATTATGCGGCGCATAGGGTCTCATCCGCTATATAATGCGGGAATATCAAATTCAATATATACATATGCCAATATATATATATTGATATATATACTACTATATATAATAATATCATCCAATCAGACAGTCAATTAACATCCAATAATTTGAATTTTACTGAGTGAGATTAACTCACCTTTGCTATTAAGTTGCGATCCTTTCCAATCTCGACTCGTTTTCGTCTTTTGACCTTGAATAAACAATTATATGAATTTTATTAATACTTGAACTAGTCGACCAATTAATTATCGTTTAACAAATTTTTCTTTTAGAAAACTCTTAGTAGTTAAAATAGCTAACTAATTTGATTAACAAATTAATTAATCATATATACATATATTATTTAAAAATGAACTGATAGATTTAAAATGTGAATAAGTATATTTATTTTATTTCATTCCAACTGCCCACAGAATAATCTATATAGACCTTAAACAAATCCTCCTTTTACAAAGCTTCGTGACTAGTATAAATTAAAGAAGTCAATTAACGAATAAGTTACCTTATTTTAGGATAAGCTTGTAAAGGGAAATATGTAAAAGTATATTATATATATATATATTAGGAACTACGTATATTTTTGTACTTAACCTCTATAGATTCCATAAAAATAAATTTAGAAAAACCTTTAACATTTTCGTTTAAACCTTATCTATATATCGTTATTTCAACTGTCTGTGAAAATTTCCCATAAAAAAATTACAGTTGAATATATATGTATATTATTATTACTATTTTATATAAAATCGAATAAAATAAAAAGAGGCCATACCCAAAACCACAATCACCATCTGAAATCGCGACCACTGCCTCGAGCACGCCGCCGTAGTCGCCAGTCGAAGTCTAACTCCATAACTCGCGAAAATCACTCGTGAAATCCCAAGTTGCCGCCATCACCTCCTGAAGAATCGCGACTCCTTCCTTGAACTCGAATCCCGGCTATATGCGTGACCACGCGAGAACCCCACTCGCGAGCCCCGGCCACCGCCCTGACGTTGCCATCGAAACCCACATCGAGTTAATCCAAAGCCTCTGTCTTTTGCCACTTGCGTCATTCGGCTACACCACTTCCTGCTCGAGCCATAAATCTCGTGACTCCGCCCTAATCGAAATCGAGTTGCGACCAATACAATGGTTCCCTGTCGAAGTCGAGATCGATTTCGATTTCAAAAAAAAAAAATTATATATGGAGACGAATTCGATTTGAGGAAAGAAAAAAACAGCCGGTGTTCTATTTTCAAAGAGGAATTTCGATGTGGAAGTGGGAAGAATAAATGGGTTTTGAAAAGAACGAAAACTTCGTTCCAACATTTTCTGCTCTGTTGATTCGAACTCCAAAAACAGAAAGATATGTGATTTATAAAAAGAAGCTAGATTTGCTTTTAGCTTCTAAGGGAAGACAATGAGTACGATGAAGTAGAAAGGAGTAGGTCGGCTGAGATGAAATAAGTCAGCTGTGATTTGATGAAGGATATTTAAATAAAAATAATAATTAATTGTTTTCGAAGCGTTTTAATCTCGTACGATCACACGGTTGCTCTGAAAATTACGAAATTTGAAATCCGGCAATAATTTAATATTACGGATCCAACGGCACCGGTTTCGTCGAAATCCGAGACTGTGCCTCGAAAGGCTATTTTTAAATGACGATTTAAACGATGAAAAATTTAAATTGAACAGACGACCGTTAAATTCAATTTTAATTCGTCTATTATTTCCAGTATTATTAATATATATTTTATAAGCCGTTAAAATAATTTCAACAAGCTTACAATTTCAGATTTAAATATTTTAACCGCTATTTAATTATCACTGTAATAATTAATCGATTCATTCAATTGATTGTTATATTTAAATTCTGAATTCGTTTTACTTTAAATAAAACCAAACTTTTCATATAAAATCAAATTATACTCCAATTTAAATATTTAAATCCGTTTAAATTAATCGTCTAAAAATCCGGGTTGTTACAGTCCATCTAAGACGAGTCACCTATGTATTGTGAGCTGGCCTCATCATACTCGAGAGCTGAGTGGGTCTATTTCTTCAATAGTAGCGTGTTGATGTTTGCTGACTCAGATTTGATTTGCGGATTGATCTAGATCTTTCCCTTTTTCTTAACGTCAATTTTCAGGACAACGTCAAAGTTCACAACTCTAGGAGTGCCGTATTCACTCCCTTACTACATAGTCAATGCAGTCGATGAGCGATGGCAATTAGCTATGGAACATGTAGGTGAGGTTGGTCTGAGTGCGATATGTTAGGCCATTGTTTTCTCTAGCCCTTCCATGCACTAGTTAATCTAATTTGCGATGGCCTAAATTGCGGCCAGGATTAGATCTAAGGGGACTTCAGCCAAAGTTTGGGCCTTAGTTTGGGTTTTCAAAATTAAGGATGGTTGCTTCTATATTTTTGGGGCTAGATGCATTTGTTTTTGAGCAGGGGATAGATGAATAAGCAGGATTCATAATGTATAAGGAAGAAATGAGAGTAAAATTTTACTAGAAATGGGAAACGGAGATTCAGACCATCCTTCTGGTGCCAAAATTGTTAGTGAGACTTTTTGTCTTACAACATATCAAATGATCATTATAGTAATTATTACGTATTTCTGTGAGTTAGAATCAACTAATTCAAGTAATATCAAATTTTCTTTTATGTAGAAATTATGTCGCTGGGAGCTTACATAATTAGGTGGTTGCGCTTTAACTGTTTGGTAAAACATCAAATCAAGTTTAGATCTATTTTAAGTAAAGACAAATAGCGGAGAATCTAACACCAAAAACAAGGTAAGTAAAAGTGCAAAAAAATATAAAGACATGGACATTTTACGTGGTTCGGATGTTAAAGAATCCTACGTTCATGGTGGAAACGTCACTTTCTTCTTTTGTGTTCCTTGTACAAGCATTAATGGCAAAGAGCACAAAAATTTTCATTATTAACCTTAAAAAACTCAAAATGGAAAAAGTTCCCCTTCTTGCTGCAGTGCTTTTTCTATTTATAGTTCAAAGATGCATGTGGATTGCCACATTTCTCCTCTCGCTATTTTGGTCTCTACCTTTATATCATGCCACATGTCATCCATCTATATTGTCCATTTGATGTGCATGGATTACTGATGTGCCTTTGGTGGGAAACCATGATTTGAGCGGTTGAATTCTAGATTTGGTGGAAAACTTGAAATTGAAGCGGGAATGTTTGAAATTGAGGTGGGAGAATACAATTTTGAATATAATGGATTTTGCATTTTCGCTCCTAAGGGGTTATCGGTATAGCTACTGCCTCCTTGTGTGAATGGGAGTGGGGCAAGTTGTTGCCCCCTTTTTCCTTCGGGGTGAGCTACACTGCCTTTATCATCTTTTCCATAAGAGTGTCAAGGATCATGCTCATGTTCTGCCTTAAGCACTGTTGATACCTGTGAGGCTGAATTATGCCATCTAGTATGCCACATTTGTGCGATACTGCTTTGGAGATAGAGATAGTTGGAGTCAATCTGCATTACTTGTGAGAGTGTTTGAGTTGCCATTTGTGAACAAGGTCCCCTTAAGTGATTCTGTGCTGATCTGTTCATGATATTGGGCTGCGCAATTTACTAATAAGGGAAACTTACACCTTTGTTGTCTGCCTGTAAGTGTGGATCTGCTTTGGAGTGATGTTTGAGTGGCCTGTGTGGAGCCCTTGGAATACTTTTGGTTCTGTGTGGTACTGCTTAGGGAGTCCACGGTGAGTGCAGTACAAATTCGTACTCAAAGGTGTTAGTAATGCATAAGCTTTCGGAATAGAGTTAGGGTTTATTTAGTCTTTTTACTGCTGCGCAATATCTTCTTTTGTTCCTCACTTTGTGTTTGTGTGCTTGTTGTGTCCCGATGGCGACGTGTTTCTTTATTAGCATGTTCCGATGGTGACTCATTTCTTTATTAGCTTGTTCTGATGGCGGCGTATTTCTTTTTCAATCGGGCTTCATTGTTGGACTGGGGTGCTATTCTGTCTTTTAGTGTAAAATAAGGGGTACCGCATCTCAATAATCCTTGGATGTAAGATTGTTAACGCAGATCTATTACTTTTGTAAATTGGCTTATGAGTGTGGCTTTTGGTGTAGTAGAGCAGTATCTCTACCTCGTTGTTAACTTTGGGTCATGTTGCGGTTTTGTGTATTATAGTTGTAGACTGTTTTGTACACCATGTGATCATTTTAGGTTTTCGGGCTCAGTATCATAATGTAATACCGGAATTAGGGGATCAATGTTGTTTTTTTGAATCGTTGTCTTAAGCTTTATGTGTGTAGTATTTTCTTTACTTCGCTTTACTCTTTGCTTCCTCTTTTTATAGTCTAACTTTTATTGTGAAAGTTGCCTGTTCTGAGTTTGGTACTTACGTCATCTTGTCTTCAATAAGGTTCGGGAAGTTTGTGTGTAAGCGTCGCCTATTAAACGTACTTGCTTTATGTTTAAAAATTATGACATGCAATTAAACTACGAATATATTTTATATATTCAAACTTTTCATATCTCACACTTAACTAATTTTGAGTTTGATTGATAAAACTAAGAGAAAATTAATAGAACATGATTTTAATAAAACTACATTAGATTGGATCTAATAAATCATTTAGACTTCATAGGCCCAACTGATCCAAAAATAGGAATTTTTTTAAAATCTACGTATTCCACCCGCTTTCAACTGGCTCGGTTCCTTCAATGGTATTGGAGCCATATAGTCTATATGGTCTAAATTAGTCATGTTAGGCCTAACCAATTATGCATACAAATTTAGCATGATGTCTAGAAAAGTAGTGTCTAGGCTTGGGTTTGGGTAATCAAATACCCTGCCCTCCTTAGCCACTGGCCTGCCTCGAAAAGTGAAATAAGCCCAAAGGTTGCCTTTGATATAAAAGGCCAAATTTGGGTCTTGGGCTAATTTTAAAAACTATTTTGAAATTAAAATAAAATTTTAAATTTACAAGTTAAATTTAAAATAAAAGTTACATTAAAAAATTTATAATGTGATTTTAAACATGGTTTTGAAAACTTTGTACATTATAAATGTTATAATATAGTTTTCAATAGTGTTTTAAAAATATAGTAAACATATTTTGAAATTTTTAATATTTATTAATAAGATTAATAAATTAAATAAATTAGTTAAATAGTTAATTAATTAAATTATATACATGCGTAATATATATATTGTTATATGTTACATTATCTTGAATTGTTTAAGATTATATAAGTATATATGTATACATAAGAAATTTTTGAAATTAATATTTAGTTAAATTATCTAATTAAATAATTTAATTAAAAGTTAAGTAATAAATGATGATATGTATAAGGGTAAAGATATATGTATATAACTATAAATGTTCTGTTATACATATTTAACTAAAACGTTTAATTGAATAACACAAAATTAATTAAAATTCTAATTAATTTAATTAATTAAATAAGATTTAATTAATATAATATACATAAGATGATTATTTAATTTAATTAAGTTATAAAAGTTATATAATAATTGAACTTATATAATAATTGAACTTATATAATATGAATGTATAATAAAAGATGGAACAATAAGAAACCCAATTGAGTCTTAAGGGATAAATACATACGTATGGTACGTATACCAATTTATGATGTGTCCAATTCTTGAATCATGAGGGTATTTCATAAAAATATATTATCCCATAGGTCAATATCACTCAATCAAAAATACTAAAGATTACGTATCTTTAATATAAAATTGTCCTCTACCATTTATATATTAATAAATTACTTGTATACTTCTTAGTTATTGAGCTTTCCTCAAGCTAGGGATATTATGCGTGGTACTATTAATACAATGAATAGCAAGGTAAGATTGCTACACATATTTTTTAAGCTTTCCTCAAGTTATGTGCATTATACTTAGGTCGCCGCGAAATGGTGGGTATATGTGAATAATCTCTCTTTATTTGTTGTAGTTTCCTCTAGATAAAGATGAGGTTAGGACAAGGAACTATGGTTTAAGAGTTGTATGTGATACAACCGATAAAGAGTTATTCATAATATGCAATCCTATGATTTATTGAGCTTTCCTTAAGGTTCAGAATCTTAAGGCATATGAGTCCTAACACACATAATAGAAATCGTAAGTTGTTTATGTTTTTCTTAGGGTTTTTAAGAAATATAAGAATCTATTATTAGAAAAATAAAATTGTAACATTTAACCTTTCTAATATTGTAATAACATCTGCTATATGAAGTTATAATAATCAAGATTGATATCTGCAATTAATATAATTTGTTACTACCATTATTGATTACAAAGGTATGAGGGCATATCGACAACAAGAGTACCAAAATAAAAGTTTTGTAGCCAAAAGAGGTTACCAATGCAATATGGAATATTGAATGCCACCAGCATACATGACATCAATGTCACATACCCTTAATGCCACCCTTATTTAGCAAAGGCTATTAAATGGTGTTGCATTCATGTGTCAACGTCGAAGGTCCACAATGATGCCTCATATCATCGATGTTGCATCCCGCATATCACCGGTAGATGATATTGTACAAAACAAATATTTCACCAAGGCAGGAATTTATGTCGTGCACCATTGATATTGTATACCATAAGCCATCAATTTCATAGCGGCATGATGCATCATCCATGTCGCACCTAATTGATGCTGCGTTCTAATCAATGTCGCACTTCATCCATAAAGGTAGAATGGATGCCGCTTCTAGTTAATATCACCTCAAGTTGATACCGCATCTCTTTGATGTTGTTTGCTTTTGATGTCACTCCTTATTGATGCCGCTCATCACCATTGCCGCCTCTTATCAATGTCACCTATCATCAATGTTGTTTATTACTATTGTTGCCTGCTATCAATACCACCTATTATCAATGTTGCTTGTTATTAATGCTGCATGTTATCAATACTGCTTATTATCAACGCTGTCTGTTATCAATGTTGCTTATTATCAATATCGCGCCTTGATGATGCCATAGTCCATTAATAAACTAGAGAATGCCATAATTCATCAAATCAAAGAAATATCCTCGGCGTCATCGAGATGAACCTCAATGTCGTAGAACAGGCATGCCACATAACATCCATGTCGCACCTTACCACCCCTATAAATACCGACCTTAGGGCATGGAGGAAGGGGCGGACCATTCTTTTCTCACTTCTTACATTTAAAATTTTGTAACCCTAAATTGATTTGGGGATTTTTGACGATTGTAACACTCAAACTTTTTACACATAAGGCTTTGAATGTAAAATATTTGCATAGCATATCTTGCATAAATAATGACTCTTTACTCATGAAACAACTTATGACTTGCATATCGAATAAAGGGACATATCTTGGATTCTCGATTCTTTTGCCTTTATGATTTTCGACATAACTTTGGCCCTGATATCGATCATACATCAGACTATCATGATTCGACATGAAGCATAAGCCTTCTAAGCAAATTAGCCTAAGATTGAATTAGCTTTTCCTTAACCAAGTCTACTTTCCTTACACTTTTTGGGTTGATGAAAAAATTCATTAACATTATGGCACTAAAAGAAGGGATTGAGTATCTGTTTCCTTACATATCCCTATATAGAACTATCTTCAGCTTTCATACGTAGGGCATAGAGGATTTACCCTAACCCACATATCCAATATTTGACTTTCTTTGCCTTACATATAAAGGACTCTCCCTAGCTTGCATATAAAAGACTTTCTGAATCTAACATAGCCCACTGAACTACAAAATGACTATTCCTAACAAGGATCCTCCAAGCCTTGAATAGTTAGGCCAACTTTCCAAAACACTAGCGATCCGTGGCTTCATGAGGAGCAAGTATTAAAACTTATAGCATTACAAATCATGGAAGATAAGAGAAAGCAAGTAGCTTCTTATGATCCAAACAAATGGAGCCTAAACCCCTTCCATGTAAGGCCCACTCCAATCTTTGCATTGGGAAAGAAAGATGAGAAAGACAGCATCTTCATGAAAATGAGAAAGAGAATTCAACTCCAAGCAAAGAGGAACCATCATCGAAAGAGAGATATCAAAGGACTTCGACCGGTTCACTCAAAAGTGGAAAAATGTACTAAACTATTCCCATAGAATGGAGAAAGATCAAAAATCTTCAAAGAGGAAACTTTCAATAGGAGCTAGAGAGCCCATCATATACAACAAAAGAGCTAAATGGAATTCAAAGGAATAATTTTCCAAGAGTTTACTACTTTCTAAAAATTACTCTCTTACTACTTCCTATGAAAATATCTTCCTCTTAACCAAAGAAAAGCTCAACTGTTGGCCTTCACAAAAGAAGCGACCGAAGAATGAGAGAGACCTTGAAGGATTATATTACCATTATCATCGTTCTAATGGGCATGACACGAATTAATGTCGAAGTTTGGAAGGGATGGTTAATAATCTCCTAAGACAAAGAAAGCTTGAAGAGTTTGTAAAGAGACATTGTAATTAACAATAATGAAAAATTTCTTAAGTACTAAATAAATCAGGAAAGGAGTAAGAATAGCCTAAAATAAAATGAAAAACCTAAATCATCACCAAAGACCATTAAAAGGGGTTCGATCCAAATCGAGATTATTACAATCTTCTAGAGGAAGATCTGTCAAAAATGAGCCATTAGCGCTCCAAAACAATCTTCTAGTGAAAGATCTGTTAAAATAAGCCATTAGCGCTCATAATCTTCTAGAGAATGATCTGTCAAAAGTAAGCCTTTATTCCCATCTGAAAATGGCGTCTTTAAGGCGCCTCCTAGAGAGAGGACGGAATAGCCTTTGGTCCCTCCTGAAAATAGCCTGGCCAAAGCACCGAACCAACCTTTAGTACCGCCTATAAGGCTTGATTGAAGCGCCTCTCAGAGGGAGGCCGATAAGACTTTGGTTCTGCTTAAGATAGCTAACCAAATGCACTGGAAGAAATCAATCGAGTCAATTGTGCTTTATCGAAAGGAATGGATCAAAACAATCTTCTAGAGGAAGATCTATCAAGAATGAGCCATTTGTGCTCCGAAGCAAAATCAAACAATCTTCTAGAGAAATACCTATCAAGAAGGAGCCATTTGTGCTCCAAAGAAAAATTGACCAATCTTCTAGATGTAGATCGAGCAGATATAAGCTATTACGCTTCAAATCAAAGATAGGGTAATTTTCAATTGCCAAATGGATTTTCTGGTCTCCTATTATTGCCAGATGAACTTTCTACTCTTCTATTATTGCCTGATGGATTTTTTGGTATTCTATCCATATTATTGCCAGAATGGATTTCTGATCATCTATTCAAATGACATTATTTGGCCAGATGGTTCTCTGGTCATCCATTTATGATTCTATAATGGACCATATCAAAATTGAAGGGCATCTATACCTTAAAGCAGGATGTCAATAGTCAAACAATTTCAAAGGCAAACTAGTGTTCGGATCAAGGCTACATATCATATTATTAGAAAGTAAGCTATATATCTTATCCAGCATACTCAAAAGAAAACTTACATATGGTACATTCCAGGTAACATTCATTCAAGTACAAATATATTTACAATTTAATGTATTGTGCACAAAAGTTGGTGGAAAAAATTGGACAACAAGATAATCTAACTAAAAAGACTATAAGTTACGAGTCAAAGCTTTAAGCCAACCTCCTTAAATCCTCAGTGACCTAGGAAGAATTGGTAATGCAAAGAATTGCCAAATTTAAAGACTGTTTAAGCTTCCTCTCCTTCCACCAAATAGTATTTATATCATCAATCGATGCAGTCTTAATATTTAATTCATGGTCGTGCGTCCTTTTTGCTCCTTTCAAAATATTGATCTTACCTTTCAATTTCTCAATCTCTCGATCAGAAGTGCGTCTTTCACGCTCAAATCTCTCAACCTTAGCTTCACTAGCATTGAGATGAGTAGAACCTTATCCCTCCACTGTTCCTTTTGAAATTGCATACAATCAAATCTAACTCTTTGACTCAATTTGGCTATTTCGTCAAGCCCGAAGGAGGGTTTAATAGAGTAGAGAACTTTTCTTGACCAATCGGAAGAGTAGGAGTAGGAAGGCTGAAATCGCCTCCACTTACAATAGGTTCCAAAGGTTGACAATTCACTTGACTTTTTAATAACTCCACCTCAAGGTCCGTTACCTTTTGGTGTAATTGCGCAATTTCCACGTCAGCTTCGACACTTTGAACATAGGGTCCGGATTGGGCACTTGTGTCTATCTTCCCTTTTAGTTCCTAGATTCTTCCATCCCTTTCTTTAATTTGCTTTTATGAATCGGAAGTCATTTCTCTCAAACCTCTGAATGTTGACCTCAATTTGTAATATTTGTCATGCCAAATTTGCACATTAGGATTACCTGGAAATTGTAAGGCTAGAGTGCCTTGAGAAGAGCGTTTCTTCTCGAGTTCCACCTTAAGACTATCTTTAATATAATAAAGTCGGGTAAGGATATTCGAGCTGCTAGACGTAAATGTCAGTTGTTTTTCCAAACATATAAATAGGAAAGAAAATCAATACACAAAAAGAATTCTCCTCATTAGACGATAAAGGTTTACAACTTAAGCAAATTTAAAATTACATCGGCGCTATATATAACTAATTCTTAATGTTTTGAGATAACAGTTTTGTCCTTTTCCAGTAACCCAGCGGACATGGTAAGGGTAGAATCAATAGAAGCTTTAATCCTTTCTTGGGTATTAACTGGAGGGAATTGATGATAGCCCCATTTCTCGGTCGGAGGGCTAGTGTAACTACACAGCAATTTGGCATGATAAGTTCAAATTTCACTAAGAAGTTTATCCTTCTCATCACCCAAGAAATCAAAACGAAGGTGAGAGAATCATGTGTAAACCTCTGTAGATCTATAAGAAAGCAATGTTTTGCTAACTGAGATGTCCGTGGGAGCAGGACTATTTGAAGATTCCTTAATCTGTATAATATGTGAAAATTAGACTAAAAATAGAGAAATAAGAAGGGTAAAGTTTATAAGCTATTTAAATTACATATTATAATCATATAATTATCCAGATTTGTATGAAATTGATCTCTTATAAAACTCAGAAATAAATTTCTCCTTGTTATACTTAATCTTTTTGGGAGGAAGAGTATTAGGAGAGAGGGGAACACTAGCAACCCAGTCAGGTTCCAACAAGTCCCAAGATGAGGATCATTTCCACGATCATCTAAATATCTCTTATGAAAAGCCTAATTAAACCCCCACTATTCTCTCCTAAGTAGGAGAAGTCAAAAAAATTTCCCCTATTGTGGACTTTGTAGAGAGACTCCACCAAAGCATTTATGTCATTGGTTAATATTTAAAAGAGGGTCATTAATTCAGTATTCTCTCTCATAATCTTTCCTGGGTTAAACGAGCTATTTTCAAGCGAGGGGCAGCCTGTTTTTCCCTAAAGAACTTTAATCGTGCATCGTCATTGAAAAGACGTTTGTATTTGTCAGATAAGTCATTATACTCTTTAAGTTGCCGTTCAAGTTCCCTATTCAGTCGGTGCTCCTTATTCACACTCTTTTCATAAAGAATCTCGTAATAGTTCTTTTTCCTTAACTAAAATAGTAAGCTTATCAATTAAGAACTAAGCAAGTAATCTTCATAATTTAAATAAAGAATTCCACACCCAGGAGGCTGGAACTAAAGAAATGGGCATCTAAGTTTTCTCCTTTGGCTGATGGCTAGGGGGAGCACTATCTTTTT
This sequence comes from Allium fistulosum, assembly GCA_030737815.1. Taxonomy (NCBI): domain Eukaryota; kingdom Viridiplantae; phylum Streptophyta; class Magnoliopsida; order Asparagales; family Amaryllidaceae; genus Allium; species Allium fistulosum. Next base: position 531,962,042 of record CM060901.1, on the reverse strand, counting down.
AGAGTAGAATCCTTCTTTGAAGCATCCTGAGGATCCGGGAATTCGATAAAGCCTACATCATGAGCAGACGAGTATAAGTTAGGATCACTTGATCCATCTCCCCCATCTTTTGGTCTTTCAGTACCCTTTCCATCACCATCACCACTGTTATCACCATCATTATGATCATCGTTGTTGTCATTGTCATTCTCATCATCATCATCTCCTTCTCTATCAGATTCTATCTCCATATTAATTGGAGGATTGTCAAATGTCAGCAACTTTTTAGCATCGACCTTTTCTTCAACAGGGAATCCTTTTTGAAGAGACTCCTTATCTTTCCCCAGCTTAAGACTAAACTTTCTTTTAAAACATTCCAATATAGGAGGGATGGAAAATCTAAGTCTTGGCACCATCGGAAGTTATCAGCATATGCCACAAACAAAGCATCTTCGTAGCACTTCTCAATCATCTTAGGAAGAGCATTGTTATGGAAAGAGGTAATTTTCTCCTTGGCATCGCTGATAATATTATTAGAGTAGCCAAGATGTCAGTTTTCCTTTGTAGCTTGTCCTTTAAGGATTTGTTCTTATCAGCTAGCTCGGCATTTTCTTTATTTACCTTCTCAAGGTCTCCTTTGAGTATGTTGGCCTTCTCAAGGTCATCTTTCAAAATTTTCACCCCTTCTTCCAACGATTGTCTAGCCTTCTTTTCCTCATCGACAGAGGAAGCGAGATTATCTCTTTCAAAAATAGCTTCATCCTTTGCTGTAGCGACATTAATTATACTATTATGTCCCTTCTATTTACACTTGAAACAGACTATATCATCCCGATCAGCATTTTTATTTTCCCTCCTTTGCTTCTTACTTCGCTTAATTTCACAAGTTACTGCATAATGCCCTTTCTTACTGCAATAGTAATAGTCGATGTCAGCAAAGGGTCCTAGTTTTGCTTTTTCTTCTTCTTCTTTTTGTGCAATTACTCTTCTAGCTTGCTTTGGAGTCATCCAAAACTCATCACTCGACATATAGTAAGCCATTCTACCTCCAAGTGATATTCCAAGATTAGAATTGTTTATACCATTTCCATTTCATTTTATTCAAACATCTTCTATCCAAATACTTAATTCAACTTGTTTGGATTTGAACTTGCCTTCATCCTCTAATGATAAGAAGAATAATTTACCAAGTGTTTAATACCGTTTGCCCAAGCCAACATATGATTGATACTTAGAAGATTATTTTAATCATCACTAGATGAATTAAGACCTTATCCATAGGACTTCCATAAGGGAATGTACCTTATAAATTTCCCTAACCACACAAAATTTTATATCTTTTGAAAGACATTCCTTTATATATAAAATATAATATTTTCAAAAAGTGTGTCGATATGCCTTGTTAAGAGTTTAGAAATACCTCTCGATATAGTTGTACTTCCCATGTCGACCAAAATTTATAAACCATTTAACCGATAAATCAACACAAAACATTTTATTAGTCACTAACAAATACGCGCATATATATATATATATATATATATATATATATATATATATATAATACACTCAAACTCATTCTAGGGTGTTACTAATCCTATCTCTAATGAGTAGCTCATCCTAGGGTATTACTAACCCTATCTCTGATGAGACATACCCCAACAAAGCCTAGGTGTTCGCTCAACCTAAGCTCTGATACCAAATGTAATAGCCCAGTTTTCCGTACCCTTTGAATCGACAATAAACCATATATGTCTAACTCAAATTGAATGAATAGACGGATCATTAAGGGTAGAAAGAAAATAAAGTCAGAACAGAATCTCACACAAATGGAATAACATATATTATTTCAATAATAATCTTTACATTGGAAATTTTTAAAATACAATATCAGAGACTAACCTAGATTCAGCCTGGATAGTTATAAACCCCTGTCCTTCCAAATGTTAAAAATAACAAAACAAATACAATAGATGTAGTGGATAATAGAATACGTCCATATGATGATGAAGATCTCCAGCTCTCCTTTGGAAACTCCAACCGTCTTCAACTAAATCTGAAACTACTCGGATCTGACCTAAGTATTAAAAATATCCGAATCAGGCTTGATAAACCAGCGTGAGATACTTGAAATTTAAAATGATGATGTTATCAGAACCTTTGAAAAGAAGGGTATCTCATAAGACCACGCCCACACATAAACACAGACGGGTTTTTACCTTATGATAACCAAAAAACTTTTATACCAAAATACACTTGATATTATTTTTAATGACATTCCTTTGAAAACACTTTTCAAATAAACTTATTCAAATAAGGTATCAATAACCGGACTAAGTCTAAGGGAATATATCTGGACTGGATCAATGGAATATACCCGAACGGAATATATGACACCAAAAGGCGTAGAAGAAATGTTTGCAAGTCATTACGGCTATTTTGGGACTACAATCAAAACCGTAAATCTCATACTGGAGTTGGATTTCCAACATGATAGGGAACTAGTGGCCTTTTTCTCCGATCCACGCATAACAACAAAGTCCTCGCGGTGCCTTAATCGCTTTTCTCAAGCAAGTCACTTGGAACTGTACTTGCTATACTACTACTGAAAACCGGTAGTTCCCTGCTTTTCTCAAGCTAACCACTTTATCAAAATGGGGCAATAAATGCCTTGAGGGATGTTTTCCCCCAAAAGGGCCCAACGTGTTGGACTCTACCATACATACTCACTTATTGTGAATTTGTGTCTGTCAGACTACGTAGTATCCCATATCATCTTCCGGGATGTGAGGCCAGTGAGGCTACGCTCAATTTAGACAAAGCCATGCTTTTCATACGAAACCACGCTTTGATCATAACAAGTTCCACTTTGAATGCCACATTAGCATTCCACGTCACATGACTGATTTCCAGAAAAGTATAACTTCCTAAGCTTGAATGTCTCGGGAAAGGGTGTTAAGCTAAAAGAAGTTTCCTTCTCCACCACCAACGGATATACATTTATAGAAACCACTCAAATGTGATTTAGAATACAATGTCAGATAAACATCCATACAAGTTCGTTCTGGGACTGAACGAAATAGTAGGCACTTTCCTCGGCCATTACTAAGCGAGAAGCCCTTGCAATCCAAAAAAAATCTCCACAATGAGGTGACCATTGCTTTAAATAACTCTATAATGGGAGCGACCTAGAGCATGTCAACAAGCAGTCCTTAGGCTATGAAGATCCTCGATCTTCAATAATCATCATCTTCAACATGTCTTCACTTTCGAATGTATACATTGGTTCGAAGTGGTTTTCTGATAGTAATCACCCAAATCCGACCCTGGTTCCTTCGAAGCCAATTATCGATAAAATGATGTTAAGTTCATATGTGGATATCAATCATCGATCAATTACTTTATATTTTATAAAATATCTTTCATAGATATATTCTTTTTAATTTATTCCATTTTCTTTTCAAGTATATATGGAATCATTAAGCCTCATTTATTAAATCATTTGATTTATTTAAACCTTTCTTAAATCCTGGAATAATTCCAAATAATTTTCTCTTTTACTTAGGAAAACTTTTCCAAATCACTCATTAAATCTTAATCAAATATTTCTTTTTATCTTGGAGTAATTCTAAGTTAATTCATTCTTTTGCTTTGGACAATATTTCAGATTTCCTCACTTAACACTCGTTCCAAATTCCTTGACTTTTAGGCGGGTCAAAAACAATGTTATTTAAGACATTGTTTACTGTAAACCAAAAAATAAATCTTAGCAAACATTATTGAGTAAATAGGACCATAGAAATCATTCTAATTTTACTCAATATCAATTTTCGTATTCAGCAAGTGCTATTGGAGGAATAATGGTGAAATCACCTTTTAAATTCCACAAATAGGACGAGTTCCCTCTTCGGAATTTAATACCAAGTATAAGAAGATTATCTTTATGCAATCCGAGTTGTAGTTTATTCATTTTGGAGATTACTCCTTTTATACTTAAATTGCTTAACATCTGGGAAATAATAATTCCCTTTTATTTTGGAAAAACTTAATAATCTTTTTAGAGCATCCGGGCTTTCCTTTAGATCTGTTCCACCCCTCACCTAAGAAGAGAAAACATAAGCCAGATAAGTTCAGGGCACTGGTTGCTCCATCCCTAACCTTAGTTAAACACATTGTTTTATCTTCCCAGTTCTCATAGGCGGGACAAATATATTAGTTGTTTCCGCATACTCAGTTATCAACTTCATTATGGAATTGATTATAAAGATTCCAAATTACCTTTTAAATGCTTAATTTTCCTTTTAAAAACATTCACAATAGATTCTAGGAAAAATCATTACTTTTAAACTCATATTCCAAAAGTTATAGAATTCGCAGCATAAAAGTGCTGTGGAAAGTGCTATATAAGCTTATTTGATTTAAACAACTTTTTAATATTTGAAAATTCATATTTTCCAATTCAAATCTCTTTTAAACTATTTAAATTGATTTATCAAATTTATTTCGTATTTTTCCATTTAAAACGTTCTTTTAAAAGAATTTCCCGTTATGGTCACTTAACTTCACTAACGTGATTTTTCTAGAAAATTGATTTGGACATATTTCAAAATCTACTTAACGAAATCTTGATTTTCTTTCTTCGTTGGAAAACTATGGATATAATAGACTGAAAAATTCTTTAACTCGAAGAATTCCGAGCTATCTTCCACTTTGTACACTCATTTAACTTTTATGGCGCGAAATCGCGAACTACCGTTACGCGATGCCCTAGTTTTGACTTATTTTTGAATTTCTTTTCAAACTTCTTGGAAACACTTTTAAATGTTCATGAAACATTTCTAAATCATTTTAAACTCATTTCAAACAATATTTTTATATTTCAAACTCATATTCCATTTCATTTCATTTTATAATTTTATATTATTATAAAATCATTTTTAACCTTTTTAGATTATTTAAAATTATTAACAGGCTAAATAATTTCCATACACATATTTGTATGGATTTGTCTCATTTAATTAACTATGGTTAATTACTAATCATTTATCTTATCATTATCAAACCAAGTTAGCATCCATATAAATAATCACATAATCAACCAATTTGCAACCAAGTTATCATACATTTAATCATCCAACATATTTAAACTTTCAAATCATTATACTTGAAATAATTTATGGATAAATTAGTAAATACGAGTATTCACGATTAGTTCCACTCCACCAATCATTTTTGTAGACTTTCTTTTGATTCCGGCAGCACTTCCTTATCTTTTTCTAGCTCCGAAGCTTCCCAACTTGCTTGCTTTCCTCTAAATGGGTTCGGCTTGGACTTGTGGAGGAGGATGGTGCTCACAGCCTTGGGTAAGGGGGAGTAAATGGCTTGGCTAAGGGTGGAGGAAGGTGTGGCCGAGAATGAGGGGAGGGGAAAGGAGGAGTTTAAGATGCTTCGGGTGGAGTTTTGGTGATTATTTTCTTTAGAAATTATTTTTGGAATATTTTAGCATTATTTTATTAAGAAGAGAAGCTATTACAAAAGTGAAGAAAGCTGGAAAAAGAAAGAAGAAGTTGTGAAAAAAAGTGAGAAAGTGGGTTGGTATTTATAGAAAAAAGTTTGGAATAAAATATTACTATATAAAATGACCAAAGTACCCTTACTTACATTTTAAGAAAAGTAACACTTACCATCACCATTTCAAATCATGCTTTATGTCACTTTCACTTAAGGAGTAAGAAAAATAAAGTAATAATTATGTTCGATTTGATTTGATGTTTACTTTTTGACTTTTGTACTTTTTTGTCTTTTGTGCTTACTTTTTCTTAATTATATTCTAGAATTTTCTAAGTATGTTTAGTAAAAGTAAACTTAATTGGTGACTTAGTTAATACTTATACTATTTGAATATATGTTCTTATATAAGAAAATAAAGGTGCGATGACGTTGCGACAACTTTTAATCGACAAAACGTTGATTTTCAACAAAATGTTTTACGTTCACATTTTAACGTTTTAGTTAAACTATTTATTTATGTAAGCCAAATTTAAAAATTAATTTTTATAATGTTGTTTAAAAATATAAACACTCATAAATTAATTAAAATAATTTATTTAACCATTAAACTTACTTTTTCGAAATCAGTATTTTGTCACTTTTGTCGATATAGGCAAATGTTACTATTTTTGTGTATATTTCTCTTTGCAAATCCTATCTAATATTATTTAAATCATAAAATGTTATATATTTTATATTTAAAATCACTTTAAATGGTATATTTTAAAGTGGTCAAATTCTGGGTCGTTACATTCATTAACGGGTGAATTTATGTCAAACGTCATATTAGCTACGTTATAAAATTCCAATGTAATGCTGCAACCATGGACAATGTCGAGATGATAAGATAACCGACATCAATGAATAATGTTGACATAGTTTAATAATATTTTTATAAGTGACCCATAAATTTATTACAAGAGCTATGATGTAAAACAACAATGTCGAAAAATATTGATCTAAACGTTTAAAATGGTGGTCGAAAAAGAGCAATAACATACGGTTATCGACGTTATACAATAACCTCATAAATCAATGCTGAATTTAAACAATGATTCTTCTAGTTAATGCCGACATAATAGAATGCCGCATTATAATTTAAACTGATCGTCGCATCTTTGTGTATTAGCACCATAAGGACCTTGCGCTATTAATTCTCTAAACTATAGGATTGATTGTTGGATAATAAGTAAAGAAAATACCTTATTGATACTGAACATCGTAGTGATGCCATAAAACATCAGTTTCGATATAATACAAAGCAATGTTGGGTTTCGGGTTTAATAGGTTATCTGCTTTATTGTTAAATCAGAAACTCCCAAGCATCTAAATCAATGTCATTGATCTTCAATCAACCCACCAAATTCTTTAGCAGTGTAAAATTCAAGGTTAATTCTATAAACATAACCAATCATTACTTTAACTAATAGTATGAAGATTAACAACAAAATTAAACATCAAAACCTAGAATCTAAAACCAAGACGTTGATTTGAAATCGAAAAAGCCAAATGAAACCCTAATGAAGATTCATATATAAAGCTCTCTAATTAAAAATAATTGATGAAATTAAAATCGAAAATCCAGCCTTAATAATAGCTTGGATGTTTGAAATATAAGATTTTCACTGATTTTGAGAATTTGGAAATTTCTTTTGCTTGAGATTGAAATGTAGGTAAAAGAGGAAGAAGGAAATGACTTGACTATTTATAATGGAAGAGAAGACATGTAGCTACCATTAGATCAATTTTAAATGTATGGTTGGACTACAAAGAATACCTATAGATGGTAAAGAGCCAATGCTAAAGGTATTTACTTGATAAGTCAATGCTTCCTTCATAATTGGGGGAAAATGTTTCTGCCATTATTGATTTCGAAGGTGTGAGGGCATATCGACAACAAGAGTGCAAAAATAAAAGTTTTGTAGCCAAAAGGGGTTATCAATGCAATATTGAAAATTGAATGTCACCAGCACACACGACATCAATGTCGCATACCATTAATGCTACTCTTCTTTAACAAAGGCCATTAAATAATGTTGCATTCATGAGCCAATGTTGAAGGTTCATAATGATACCTTATATCATCGATGCCACATCTCACATATCACCAGTATTTCACCAAGGCAGGAATTGATATCGTGCATCATTGATATTATATACTGTAAGCCATCAATGTCATAGCGGGATGATGCATCATGCATGTCGCGCCTCATTGATGCAGCATTCTTCTCAATGTCGCACTTCATCCATGAAGGTAGAATGGATGCCGCATCTAGTTAATATCGCCTCAGGTTGATACCACATCTCTTCAATGCCATTTCCTTCTGATGTCACTTCTTATTGACATTACTCATCACGTATGCCGCCTATCATCAATGCTGTCTATTATTAATATCGCCTGTTATCAATGTTGCTTGTTATCAATGCCGCCTATTATCATTATCGCATGGTATAAATATCGCGCCTTAATGATGCCATAGTCCATCAATACACTAGAGAATGCTCTAAGTCATCAAATCAAAGCAATATCCTTAGTACCATCGAGATGAACCTCAATGTTGTAGAACATGCATGCCGCATAACATTTATGGCGTGTCTTACCACCCCTATAAATACCGACCTACGGCCATAGAGGAAGGGGCAGATCATTCTTTTCTCACTTCTTACATTTCAAACTTTGTAACCCTAAATTGATTTAGAGATTTTTGCCAATTGTAACACTCGAACTTTATGCATATAGGGGTTTGAATATAAATTTTTTGCATAGCATATCTTGCATAAACAATAACTCTTAACTCATGAAATGACTTATGACTTTCATATTGGATAAAGGAACTTACATTAGATTCTTGATTCTTTTGCCTTTATGATTTTCGACATAGATTTGGCCTTGATATTAATCATACATCAGACTATCATGTATTCAACATGGGGCATATGCCTTCCAAGCAAATCAGCCTAATATCGCCTTAGCTTTTCCTTAACCAACTCCACTGTCCTTACACCTTTTGGGTTGATGAAGAAATTATTTAACATAATTGGTAAAATGTTTATTATTTAAGATATAAACATATACATAATCAAAAATTAACAAATAGAAATATAAAATATACTTACTAATAACTTTGCATGTTATTGTTTTAGTACCCATGCAAGGGCCTTATTTTACAACTACTAAACACATTCATAATTAGTCATCCACGTGTTTATTTGCCCGAGACCATGTATTTTCCTTTATGAGTTTTTAACTCTGGAAGAAATGCTTTAATATCAATGTCTGATACTTATTCATTTAATATAAATGTTATATGGTGAACAATTATAATTCGTCTTATTCAAATCCATGATGAAATTAGTTTATTCGAGATAAGCAAGTAAACCGTAATGTGAGATTGAGTATTCTGATTACAAAATGATCTTGTTATACTAAATATAACACTTGACCATAAAGGCTATGAGAAAGATTTAAGAATTCGATAACTGAGATGTCAGTTTGATCGATTTAAGTAAAATGCAACATATTTGATATCCTTAAATATTAAAGATGGCCAAATGCACTTTTGGAAAGATCTTTTTATGGTCTTATAGGGAGTTTTCCTTTTGAATGGTTTGACCATTTAGAATGGAAAATGAATGTACAAGGTAGATGTAATTTAAGGCATGGTTGGGATGAAGAGGGTGAATGGTCACTCCTGCTTCATAAAGAAACTGTAGAAATGAGAAATGTAAATTAATAACTGATACTTAACATTGGAATGAGAAATATGGTTTCTATGCCTACTCTTTTGAGTTCAAGATTTTTGATCTAAAAACTCTTGACCATAAACTAATTATGGTATATGGAATAAATAAGCTATATTAGTGATTGAATGTAGCTCCATATTTCGTATGCTATTATAGTAATGGTAGAAATAGTGGATGCATGCCATATAGTACTTGTTGGTCACATCAAGTTATGAAAATTGTTTTTGTAAAATGTACCAAACATTATTTATTAAATAATAAGTGTTTTTCAATGCTAATCAAAAAACAGACATATTTTATTTCAATATGAATATTGTGAATATTCATTATGAAATAAATCTTTGATAGAGTATTTGTTTTGACAAAAAAATGATGCATTGGAAAATATAAAAGTATTTGAAATTATTTTGGAATTGTAGACTAAGCCACGGTTTTGAGAAATAATTCTTTGATTATAAGATTTGAATCATTTGAGCCTAATGAATTATATCTCAAACAATTAAGGGATGATAAAGTTAGGGGCATACCCTTAGGGAAATTCTATAATTTATTGTAAATTAGTTAACTCTATAATTAATTCTCGTTCGAAATAAAGGTGTTTTCTTGTTGTTATATATTTGTTATAATGTGTTATAAATATTTAAATGTTTAACTAAAATATATCTAACGGAAAATTAATAAATGGTATGTTTGTGATAGTAAATACAAATAGTTGTGTAACGAACTGGATTTTCGGCCCTCGAAAATCGACACGAATACGTTTACTATACATGCCGAGAAATCAAATGTTGGAAAACCCGATTATTAGGAAAAAAGAAAGAAGGAAGAAGATAGGAAGGAAACTAAACAACATAGAATCTCACAGCGGAATGGATAATCTATAATATACCACAAATCTTTACAGAAAAGCAAACTATAATATGTGTATATGCAGACATCAATCAGAGTATACTAACCTATTTCAGCTTGAATAGTTATAACAGCCTGTCCTCATAATTGCTGATAACACAACAATAAATACAGTGGAAAAATAACCATCTACGTGAATATGTCTCTGGGCCTCCAACTCGTCTCTTTAAGCTCCAAGCATCCAAACTAATCTATAATATGCTCGAGTCTGACCCGAGCATTATAATAAAATAACACCTGAGTCAGTCTGGAAAACCAGTGTGAGGAAACCACACCTAACTAGATTTTAAGTTATATAAAAGTCTTTGAAATCAAAGGTATATCATAAGACCACGCCGCACATAAACACAGATGGGTTTTTACCTTACACAACCAAACCCTTTTTATAGAAAATCAATTTATATTATAATAATGTCTAGGGATCAAGGTAAAATATGAATATAGTTGAAATGCTTACATCTCATATTCCAACATATTTGGTATACAACTAAATCGATAAGGCTCGTATTGGGGAATGGATTCCATACTATGACAAGGTAAGGGACTACCTTCCGAAGGTACATCTCTAGATAAATGCACCGAGGTCTGACAAGAACATCTTGTACCCCTGCCACACAGGACTGGCCTACCACTTGACTAGTAGTACCGAATATGGTCACCCCGCTTGGGCCCCGAAGCATACAAGAATAGATAATAACCGATCTTGATTTGGAATGACCATACCCTACTTGGGAGTTACCAACTTAGCCCTGCTGCATGCCCGATTTTTGACATTTCCCGGTTGATGAGGCTTGAGGCTACGATTACCTTTCAAGAACATTTACACTTAGAATGATCATTGCCCTCCCATGATAATATGCTGATAGCATTCATCCACACAAGTCCATTCTGGGTCTGAACAAAACCGAAGGCACTATTCCTACTACATCCATTTGGGATCACCCTCAGGATTAGTAGCAATTAGCCCTTGCACTTCACATCTCTATCTTCGATTCCATACTCTTCACGATGTCTTCACTTTGAAACGCATTCGTTGGATCGAAGTGGTTTTCAGATAACATATCCGATCCCGATCTCTTTGAAACAACGTTCGATAATTTCCGGCAAACTCAACCCCGGTTCTTTAGGAAATAACAATCAAAGATAAGATCGGAGATCACCTCCTAACCATTAGTGGATGGATTTCCTTATCATTATCCTAGGAGAATGAAACGAGATTTATACGCACAGTACAACATCATCGGAGATGACTATGCCATATAACTCACGTGTTTCTCCTAAATATTTCCAAAGTTACGTTTGGGTCCAAATTCGATAGCCGGTTTTTAACTATCAACTAACAAACATACATCCAAATCAGGGATTTATTCATAGTGAAAACCAACATTGGTTAAGCACAAAAATAATCACTAGCCTCCTTTAATAAATCTTCCATTCATAAAATCACTTCGTAAATTACTTGTATATAAACATCTTTACCAAGATACACACGTAAATCCCCATATTTCAATACCTTGAAATATCAATATACTTATCTCAATGGTATAAGTATATCCTCAAAATTGAAAAAAAAGATTCACTTTCCATTCGATTCTCAAATCATTTCTGAATTTCCTCACAATTCTCTAAAACCATTTACAAACCACTTTATAAATCTCTTAAAACCATTTATAATCCCTTTATAAAAATCCAATCACTTATAAGCTTCTTGTACTTTTCAAAAATCATTTCTAAACCCTTTATAAACCCATAAACCATTTATATATTTCTTTTATAAATTTATAACCCATTTCTAAAATTCGTTTATAAACATCTAACCATTTATAAACTCTTTCACCTTGCAAATAACCTTTTCTTAACTCTTCAAACCATTTTGTAACTTCTTTATAAAATCAAAGTCTTACAACTCCATTCATGGGTCTCAGAAACATTTATAAATAATTAAAAATCTTTACTTCAAAAAACCATTATATAATAATGGTTATCAATAATAGCATTATAAATAAATGGGAATTATTGACTTTAAAACATCTTAAAATAATAATCAATAATTTAAAAATATTTGTTAATTAAATGACAGTAATTAATCCTTACCATTATTATAATAATAATAATTAAATTTCAAAACCTTATTAATAGTCCTTATTATAAATTTCAAAACCATAATTATTCTTAAGTAATTATCCTTTCCATATTTCTATAAATTCTTTAAAACCATATTACTATAAACAAATATTTTTAAACAATACTAATATAATTTAAATAACTTTAAAATAATATTACTAAAATTAGTCAACCTTAAAACAATATTAATATAATTAAATAACCATAAAATAATATTATTATAGTTAAATACTCTTAAAATAATATTTCTGTAATTTAATAACTTTTAAACAATATTAATAAATAAACAGATAATCCTTAAAACAATATTCCTGATTTTAGAATTTAAGAATCGTTTCTCGTTAAAGCCAATTCCGACTCAAACAACAATTTTTATACTATTTTTAGAACACTAATTTGAGGCCAGTAGCCACCCCACACTTAATCAAAATCAATATTGATTTTCTATCACTACTGGGTTATAGTTCTCAACAATAATAATGTTATAATCAAAATGTCCACAATCAGGTTTAATTTTTCAATAATCCATATAAAAATATATTACTGAAAACAATAGTGAGGAATCCTGTTGGATTCCTCCAACCTGTTTCCCTCTACATCATAGCTTATATATATTAACACACATATATGTAAATAAAATCAACAGTTGTGAGGAATCCTGTTGGATCCCTCCGACCTGTTTTCCCTGCATCACAACTTATATAATCATAAAATATAACCAACCGCTTCGAGGCGGGATTCGTATACAAAGGGTCATCCGCTCTTACATGGGAACGTAATATGGTCTCATCCTCTCCAATAGGCGGGAATATTGATTCCAACTAATATAAATATAGTAATTCATCCAAACAATCATTCAACAATTTTTATCAACTATATATTATACCAGTTAACTAAAAAGGTGAGATTAACTTACCTAAATTTCATGTCGCTGCTGAGGCATTCCGGTTTGGATTAGCCCAAATTTCGACAATCTCCAAATTCATCCAAACTTACTCCATAGCGAATCTTTCGTCGTTACGAGCGCAATGCAAAAAGTTTCATCTCGATCGGTCCTCGTATGTAGGAGTTATAAATTTTATAAGTTATCGATACAATTTAAAATTATAAATTAAAAATAATTACAACTTTAACTAAATTACAACCATACCCCTTCCTCCTTCTTCTTCCCTACCTAACAAATGCACGCTGATAACCCATATGACCATGCACGAACTATCGTGATACGAAGAATGATTCATCGATTCTCCAAACCGACTTCGCCAAAGCATTTCCCCCTCCCTCCCGAACCCGACAAGCCCATACCAAAAACCACGCCTCCACAGCCTCGACCCAAAATGTGACACCCCTATCTTTCCCCTTGACCGTAAACAGGTCGCATTTTGCTAGGTGCAGCCGCGACTTGCCAAACCCCAACCGTAAGTGTTATTCGACCCACTCCATCCAAATCCGAGCTCCAATTCCAGAATCAAAGACTATAAACTCCACAATCCCTAACCCTAGTTTACTGCTGCAAAAATCGATCACTACCAAAAATGGTTGTGCTCGAATCTGAGGCCATGGACGAGAAGCTCAACTCCATACGAGTTCGATGAATCGAGAATTTTGATTTTTAATCAAGTATAGATTTTTATTTTCATTTTTGAATTCTTGTTTTTTTTTCTTTTACCTCTGTTTGGCTGCAGTGTTTAAATAAAGGGAGGGAAGATGGGAAAGAATGAGGGCATGGGCTTGTACAGGTAGGTGTGGGCTGATAGAGATGTGTCACTAATGTATGGTCAAAATTATATAAATATATATATTATTTAAATCCAAAATATCTAGCTATATAATTTCGAACCCCAATCGAGGCGTGCTGCCTGGCGTCCGATATGTTATACCCCTATTCCAAATGCACTAGAACTTGTTTCGGGACCTAATATGATCGTTTGGAGAATATAGATTTTTGAACCCAATTATTATTTTAAATTTTCAATATTAAATTCAACACGTTTCGATCCCACATGGCCAAACGGTACATCTAATCGTCATGAAATTTGACGATGTATTATAATTAGTTATTACGGATCCAGTGAAACTGGTTTCATCGAAATCCAAGACTATGCCTCGAAAGGCTATTTTCATATGTTAATTAAAACGAGTTATCTTCAAATCGAGTAAATCACTTTTAAATCCAATTTAAAAGTTTTATTATCTTCATTCTTATTAAATAGAAATTAAAAAAGCTTTTAAATCATTTTTATCCAAATAAAAATCCAAGATTCAATTATTTAAACAATTTTCAATTATTAAATTCAGCAATCTAATTACCCAATAAATCGCTTTATTTGAAATTTAAGTTATTTAACCTATAAAATTAACTTTTCAATATATAAAATTAATTAAATATTCTAATTTTAAATAACTAAAATTCTACGTCGTTACAAGTTGTAATCATGAGTATTGTATCACGATATAATGAACATAACATTTTAAATATTCCTAGTCAATATGCATCTAGATTAGATATTTATTTATCTATTGAGACTAGAGTACATAATGCTTTCCAAATGTTGGGAAGTATATTACTCATGATTGCTAGGGGCACCAAAGTGTTACGTACCGATAGTTATTGGATAACTATAGAATGACTCACTCGATCGGTTTTTGTTGGTTAATATAACTATAGTCAAACAATAAATATCGAAGTAACTAATTTACACAGTTCTTCTGATTTGAGAATACTGTCGAGCATCAATATGAAAGCTTTGCTTTGATTATAGTTAAATCATGGCACGACGTCCATCAAGTGACTATAGTTGGATCGAGTGGAAGTATTGGAAGTGAAACACTATTTAAGGGAGTATTCGTATCCTGAATTATATAACTCAAAGTCAAAATCTCCAACCAGCGTAGTTTGGTTAATAATAATTGTTATTATTGAATCAATGACTTTGTGTTTGAACTATAGAGTTGAATATTGAGACAATGGAGTTTTGACCATTACCAAATTCCATAAGTCCAAAGTGATATAGGTTTGATGAGTAGAATTGGTGTAAATAAGTCATAACTGGGTAATGCTTAACAAAGTAAAATTGGATTTTACCGAAACTAAGTAAGTGAAATTTGGCCAAAATGTCACACCACCTGCTAAGTGATGTGTGAATGTTAATATTAAAATAGTTTGATATTAATCGCTCAAAACCAAATTTACACCTAACGGGTCACACAACTGAGACGATGAACACTCTTTTGACCAATGATTAGATTAATTTGTAATTGTTATAAATTAATTAATATCTATGTAATATTAGTTATCAAATTTTATTTTGATTTTTTATATTTGTAATAGTTATATATATATATATATTAATCGATATACGATATCGATACGTGTTTAAATTAGATTTAAATGCAAAATAGTTTGTTTGGGCTTCAAATAGGTTTGAAGCCACTATAGGGCCGGTGTGCTTCGACCATGATGAGGACATGAATGGGTACGGTCATATGATGGTTGGGTGGGTTTATTTTGTATGGATAAGGAAAAGAGAATTGGTAAGAGATAAACAAGAATTGAGA
Organism: Allium fistulosum; assembly: GCA_030737815.1. NCBI lineage: Eukaryota > Viridiplantae > Streptophyta > Magnoliopsida > Asparagales > Amaryllidaceae > Allium > Allium fistulosum. Next base: position 531,946,178 of record CM060901.1, on the reverse strand, counting down.
TCCTAACTTGTCTCTAATCTCTGATCCCCTATAAAAGCATCTCAATCCACACCTATTTGAGAACTTTTGGAAGCCTCCTATCCCCTACCTCTAGCTGAAAATTAAACCTCCCTATCCCTTCATTTTCAAACTCAAATCAAAGTAAAACAAATACTATTTGATAGCTGGTGATCATCAATTTAGGAATTAGCACTCTGTTGGATTGGAAACTTGTTCAAGGAGCAGATCTCATTGTTTCAAGGTGTACTTATAGGCATTGATAATAAGGTAAATATTCTAATCTGTTAATGAATATTAATTCGTACATAATATTTACATCGTGCATATTGTTATGTTAGTTAGGTGACGATTTTATTATGTCAATATATTATCACAATCAGATTGGTTGTATGTTTATATATTTTGAAATTTTTAAAAAATTATGTATTAACATGTATATAATGCTTACGGTTGAAAAAAATTAAAATTAATTTAATATTCATTATTTAATTTATATAAACTTTATAATTCAAATATTAAATCTTACATTGCATAAAGTATGGTTTTAAAATTTTATATAAATAATATTATACATAAAACATTTTCCATAGAATTAAAATAATTTTTATATTTACATTTATTATTTAAGTATTATTTGAATCATTTAATTCTACAAATAAATAATATAAATACATACATATGTTATAAAATATGTTCTAAACTTCATAAAATTAATTTTACATCTAATATAAATTTCGACGGTAAAAAAATTAAAATTTTATATGTTATCCCGCCTTTTGGCAAGGCCGTGACACCAAGGACTTGACTAGAGACCGGTGACAAATCGTCTCGGAAATCAGTTAACACACAAGGATCGCTATGGATATCGATGAAATTTGTCCGAGTCCAGATCGGGCTGCAATCGATAAGGCGCGTCAAACAGAGTAGTAGAAACCAACGTTCCAAGTTTCAGGACGATCCGAGTTCGTATGCTCAAGATATCGCCAAAAGGAAATGGATGAAATAGGCTAGGCTCGAATCCATGAGGAAAGGTTGGTTCGAATCGATCAGAAGAGCATTGCGTCGAATCCATCATGTTCGACTCCATCTACTTCGTATCCATAAGAGCTGCAGGTCTTCGACTCCATCGAAACAAATTCCTTCGAATTCACAAAGGCAAATCACTTCGAATCCATCCGGTGTCGCTGGTTCGAATCCATCCTTAAAAGGTAACTTCGTATCGATCGCCTATTGTTTTCCAACAATCGATACGAACGAAGCACACTGGAACCATCCTATGCCTGGCATTCGAATCCATACGGTTTGAATGACTTCGAATCGATCAACAAGTATGTACCATTATCGATTCGAACGCACCTTGCCTCGAATCCATTCCCACCTTCGAATCCAAACATCTCGAATCCACCACAGCTAAAACCAAGGGTTCGACCCAGTAAAACTCGGAGAAAAAAGAGGAATTGACCCGAAGCACGCGCACCACGTCAGCGCCTTAACGTATAGAAGCCTGGATTCGACCGTATCGATTCGAACCAGTTCGATTCGAACGAACCCATGGGACGAAGGACACGAAAATCTTCAACTTGAATCGATCATAACTCGAGTTCTACAAGTCCAAATGACATGAAATTTTCACAGAAGCTTAAACACATGATGAAGAATGTTCACACCAAATTTCAGCTCGATTGGATGATTTCTTGATCGATTCGAACCAAGGGTCGAATCGATACCAAAGTGGGCCCAGATCTCCATATTTCGGCCATGTGGGCCCCCTGACGTACCAGAATTGGTCTCCCCTCATTTTAGGCGAAATATCAGCCTCCTACACCTATAAATAGAGCCCCTGGTCATTCAGAAAAGGGGTCGGATAATTCTAAGTACTGAAGAGCGCCCAGATTCTGCCAGATCTACTCCAGAACACCGCTGCTGCTTTAGATTGAGACTTAACTTAGAAATTCAGTTGTATTACATTATAAACTACTGTAACCTTCAAGTATCGAGCGATAAAATCATCAAACTTCATAGTGGACGTAGGCAAAATGCCGAACCACTCTAAATCGCTTGTCTTTGCAATTTATTTTCTGTTATTTGGAGTTTTTGTTAGATAATCCACAATTTTAACTTTCATTCTTCACTTTTATCTCTTCAAAAACTTCCGAAGAGTGTTGTGCCCATTTTTGGTACAAACACTTTGGTGCTTTCACTGAGAAAAAACCAGCTTTTTTCACCTGCTCCTTGGATCTACCATCGATACCGGATTGCACAAATCCAAGAGGAAGATCCAGATCTCTAATTCATCATCCTTCCATTCTATTCAGATTTGCATAAAGTCTAGGAAAAGGATTCATCATTCAAAATGGTTAGCACAAGAACCACTTCTATAGCTGCTGGACAAGAAGGTAGGGATGGACAGAATCCTGCTCAACAGTAGCCATCCAACCAAGACAACGTCGCTCACTCAGAACCGTCTGGACCAGTCACCAGACAAGAATTCCATATGTTGCTTCAAGAGCTGACTCAAAGTTGGCAACAATTGGTCGAACAGTTGCGTGCTAATATTGAATTGACAAACCAACTGAACCGCCAGGGCCGTAGGAGGTCCAGAAGGGATGATGTTTCCCGCTCATCCACTGAAAGCTCTGCCTCATCTGACTATCATCATAGATCTACCCATCCCCGATTGGACGGAAGTCATGTTCAAGCTGCTGGATATCAACCCGCCCTGACTATCGGACAGTTGAGGGTAGGACCGTCAACCAGCTTCCAGGCTGGGCCATCAGCACAAGGTGGTCGTGCTCCACAATATACTACGGACAATCATGTCACAGCTGCCACAGTAGAAACAAGGGTTGATACCCGACATCTTCCAGATTCAAGTAATCAACAGCAGGGACGTACTTCTGAACCATACGTCCCGGAAGATGCTGAGCCAAGGAGGCGAAACTTGGACCGTCGACAGCGCCCGGTCCAAACTCGCACTGTGGAACCCGACCACACCTTAGCTCAGCATGCTCAAAATGTAGAAATGCCAGACATCTCGACTATGATACGTCAGATGATCCGCGAAAGCCAAGGTCTTACCAACGACGATTGGGGGATTTCTCGAAGTCATACTCCTTTCATGGACGAGATACTATACGCTGAACCTCCTCGGCGATTCAGAATGCCAACTCTCCCTATGTACGAAGGAAATTCTGATCCCAATCAGCACATATTGAAATATGAATGGTCAATGAGCGCCGCAAGGGCCGACGATGCAGTGAAATGTCAAAGTTTTCCCATCTCACTGGGAGGAATTGCAACAATGTGGTTTACGAGATTACCTCCAAGATCTATCTCTTCATTTGACCAATTGGCTAAGAAATTTGTTGAACAATTACGCATGCATGTCGCAAGACCCAAAGATGTTAACACCCTGTCCAGTGTTACCCAAGCTCGTGGGGAAACACTAAGGCGTTACTTGGACAGATTCCATGCGGCATGTGTGGAAATCAGTAATCCCAACGATAACTCAATTTTAATGGCATTGACAAAGGGAATTGATCCCGATTCTGAATTTGGAAACTGGTTAGCCGGAAAACCACCCGCATCGTTGGACCGTTTCTACTCCAAAGCCGCTCAATTCTTACGGCAAGAGGACGCGAAACAGTCTAGGAAGCAGGACGATGCGAAACCCGGAAATGAGGGAATACAAAGCAATGTAGCAGTTAAACAGTCCGGTGACAATTCCGGAAAAGTTCAGTTAAACATACAGAACAAACAAACTCAGCCAAGAGGTAACAATGGTCAAAATAAGAAGAGAGATCCGAATCCAGGCCCACGGCGTAGGGCTCCGATGTTCGAAAGTTATACACCATTAAACACATCGTTGGAAAATGTGTACCTACAAACTTGCAACACTGAACAGTATAAGAAACCCGCTCCGAAGCGGTCATCAGAGAGGCAGATTCAGACAGGAAAGTTTTGTAGGTTTCATGAGAGTTATGGCCACAATACTAATGACTGTCGTCATTTGCAGGATCTCATAGAAAAGTTGATCAGGGAAAGAAAGTTAGATCAATTCGTGCGGGCACCGCAGTCTGGTGGTGCGGGCCCATCAAACCCAAACCGTGCGCAAGACCAAGAAAGACAAGAGGAACCCGCTCGTACAGGTGGGAGGCTAGTTATCAATACCATAAGTGGTGGTCCTCATCCAGCGGACAGGAGCTGGAGGGAAATGGAGTCGTATGCTAGCTCTATCAGGCATGCGAGCTTCGAATGCTGCAGTAATTGTGAGGATGGAACCCCGGCTAAGCAACAAAAGATGATGTCTGACGATATCATATTTAGAAGCAGAGATGCTGACAAAATCGAAGCCCCAACAATTGACCCACTGGTCATATCTGCCCAGGTTGGTCCTGCTTGGATGAAGAGGATCCTGGTTGACAGCGGGAGTTCTGTAAACATTCTATTCAAACGAGCTTATGATTTAATGAAGACGGAAGCTAAAGACTTGAAACCCTGCCAATCCCGAGTTCACGGCTTCAATGGGAGTGCTACCATACCCACTGGGATAGTGGAACTGCCGGTGGAACTGGGGATTCGAGAACGCAGGAGAGTCCGACTGCTGCAATTCGTTGTTCTTGACATCGCTTCACCGTACAATGCATTCCTGGGTCGACCAGCCCTTGCTGAATTCAGGGCAGCCATTGCCTCGTGGTGTTTGACTTTAAAATTCCCAACTGACCATGGTATAGGAATCGTTCAAGGAGATCAGGCAGCAGGAAGAGCCTGTTATGTTGCTGAGTTGCGTGACGCACAGAAGAAGGAAAAAAGGAAGGGCGTAGAGGAATCTCTCTGCGTCCGTTTTACTGATAATTGACAACTAGCGCCTGGGTCCCGGCCCGGGCGCCACTACCAATTCCTTAAAGATCTTGACCCTAGAGATAACGAAGATAAAGATGAAGTCAAAGAGAATCAAGCGTCTCCAGCCGAACTGACTGTGGACGTCCCAGTCAGTGAGGATGACGACTCAAAAGTACTAAAAGTTGGATCTCAACTGGGAAAACAGATACAACAGGAATTGGTTGGATTTCTTCAAGCGAATCTCGATGTCTTTGCCTGGACGCACTCTGACATGTGCGGAATATCACCGAACATTGCAAGTCACTCCTTGAATATTGATCCGCGACATGTTCCGATCAAGCAAAAGAGGCGTGGTATGGATCCAGAGAGATCTGCCGCCCTTAAAGAAGAAATTGACAAGTTGCAATCAAATGGATTCATCCGAGATGCTCTATACCCGGAGTGGGTGTCAAATCCGGTAATGGTTCGAAAACCGAATGGGAAATGGAGAACTTGTGTCGACTACTCCGACTTAAACAAAGCTTGTCCAAAAGATAGTTTTCCACTTCCTCGAATTGACCAACTCGTAGACTCAACTGCAGGCCATGAATTGTTATCTTTTATGGATGCTTATTCCGGTTATAATCGAATACCTATGCATCTACCCAATCAAGAACATACCAGTTTCGTGACCGATCTGGGACTCTACTGTTACAAAGTCATGCCTTTTGGTTTAAAGAATGCCGGAGCAACTTACCAACGCTTGGTTAATCGAATGTTCGCTAACCAGATCGGGAAGACCATGGAAGTTTATGTGGATGACATGTTAGTTAAGTCCTGATTTTCCACAGATCACGTCAGGGATTTAGATTCGATGTTCCGCATCCTACGTGAATATGGAATGAAGCTTAACCCATTGAAATGCCACTTTGGCGTTGCATCCGGAAAGTTTCTCGGTTCCATCGTCAACGCTCGTGGGATAGAGGCAAACCCCGAAAAGATCCGGGCAATAAGGGATTTGCAAACTCCAAGGACCATAAAGCAAGTCCAGAGTCTCAACGGGAAGGTAGCAGCGCTAAGCAGGTTCATTTCAAAATCCACTAATAAATGCATTCCTTTCTTTGATCTAATCCGGAAGGGAAAACGAAACTTTGAATGGACCATGGAATGTGAAGGCGCATTCCGATCGCTGGTTCAGCATCTCTCTACACCACCGATCTTGTCAAAACCAATTGATCACGAACAATTATACCTTTATCTAGCAGTATCAGAGCATGCGATCAGTGCTGCTTTGGTCCGAGAAGAGGATCGAGTGCAGAAACCGGTCTATTATGTTAGTAAACGATTGACCGGAGCTGAAAGAAATTACCCCAGGTTGGAGAAACTGGCTTATTGCTTGGTTATTGCCTCAAGAAAGCTTCGTCCTTATTTCCAAGCTCATCCGCTTACTGTGTATACCGATCAGCTGTTACGACAGGTCCTCACGCGACCTGAGACGTCTGGAAGGTTACTCAAGTGGAATATCGAACTGAGTCAATTTGACATTACTTATGCTCCGCGGAGAGCCATTCAAGGGCAAGTCCTGGCTGACTTTATAGCTGAATTTACTGTTCCAGACGGCTTACCCAAAACCAGCGAATCTCCTGAATATGTTTGGAAACTTTATACAGACGGTGCATCAAACGATCGGTGTTCGGGCGCTGGTGTTGTACTAGAAACCCCCGAAGCTCGATCCATATGCTATGCTTTGAAGTTTGATTTTCACGCAACCAACAATGAAGCCGAATATGAAGCTCTATTGACTGGGTTAAAGCTTGCCAAAGATCTAAGAATTATCGCTATAGAAATTTATTGTGATTCACAGTTGGTTGTGTGCCAGGTACGGGGAGAATATCAAGCGAGAGACCGGAGGTTAGCTGCTTACTTGGTTCGAGTTCTAGAAATACTGGATCAATTTGATTATTACGCCATTTACTATATACCTCGAGATCACAATCAAAAGGCCGACTCCTTGGCAAAGCTGGCCAGCACAGGTGAAGCACAGCAAATGGGACTTGTCCCGGTCGAAACTTTGTCCTTCCCAAGCATCGATCAAATAAAAACGAATGATGTGTTGGAAACCTCTCCCAGCAGAGAATCATGGATGACTCCGTATCGAAATTATATAGAGAATGGGATATTGCCTGAGCACCGAAATGAGAAAAGGAAAGTTCTACGAAAAGCTTCACGGTTCATCATTCAGGACGGGATCATGTATAGAAAAGGTTATTCTGTTCCACTCCTCCGGTGTATCGCTCACGACGAAGTCAAACGAGTGTTACATGACGTGCACGAAGGAGAATGTGGCGATCACACCGATGGACAAGCGCTTGCTAAGAAAATACTCCGATATGGATATTACTGGCCGACAGTGAACCGAGATGTAGCCAATTATGCCAGAAAGTGCGACAAGTGCCAGAAACATGCTCGAATTCCAAGGGCCCCACCTACCGAGATAACTCAAATGGTCAGTCCCTGGCCGTTCGCTATGTGGGGTATCGAAATCATCGGCGCTTTACCTCTGGCAAGAGGTGGTGCGAAGTATGCCATCGTCGCAGTTGACTACTTCACGAAATGGGCCGAGGCCGAAGCTCTCGCAACGATTACGTCGAAGAAAGTAATAAACTTTGTAGTCCGCAATATCATTTGTCGATTTGGACTCCCGCATACCATCATCACCGATAATGGGACCCAATTCGAAAGTTCGGAGTTCAAGAATTTCTGCCAACGATTTCATATTCATAAAAAGTTCTCTGCAGTCGCACATCCACAAGCAAACGGTCAGGTCGAAGCTGTTAACAAAGTTATCAAATCCATCTTAAAGAAACGACTAGAAAAGGCTGGGGGCAAATGGGTCGATGAACTTCCTATGGCATTATGGGCTTATCGAACAACTCACAAGACCGCAACTGGACACACCCCATTTTCCTTATCCTATGGCTCGGAGGCCGTTATTCCAGTTGAGACAGAAGTATTTTCTCACCGCATAACTTATTACGATCCAAAAACAAATGCTATATTACTCGCTGAATCTTTGGATCTGTTGGACGAGAAACGGGAAGAAGCTGATTTAAGAGCGGCCGCATACCGAAGTCGGGTCGCCTGGTTATATAACACCAAAGTTCGACCCCGAACCTTTGAACTCGGTGATCTTGTCCTCAAGAGAATCTACCCGGTTCCTTCACACATGAAACCAAATTGGGAAGGACCGTACGTGATTACACAAAGACTTGGGGATGGCACATTCAAACTATCAACCGTGGACGGTCTAGTTTTACCAAGGGCCTGGAACAGCGAGAGTCTCCGTCGCTACTACATATGACAGGCTTTATTTATTTCATTATGTTTTTTATTCAGCAATTTACTTTTGCATTTCGAAATTAGAATTTGTAATAAGGCAACTGATTTGCCATATTTTCTTATTTCAGCAATAAAACGCCATCTCTTCGAGCCAGAGCTGTGATTCATTAAATACAATGTACAACATCACGATGCACGAAGAGCTAAATTCCATCACACAGTGGAATTTATTCAAGTAGGGAGTGGCTGTGGAGCAATCAACCACTCACTAAATGAAACCCGAGGTTCGGGGGAAAGCCATCACATCAGGCCAAGAAACGGGTTGATACACGACAACCCTTCACTTAACTCCGTACTCCCAGAGTGCGAGGCGGAGTATAAACATTTAACTTAACTCCGTACTCCCAGAGTGCGAGGCGGAGTATAAACATTTTCCCAACTCCGTACTCCCAGAGTGCGAGGCGGAGTATAAACATTTTCCCAACTCCGTACTCCCAGATTGCGAGGCGGAGTATAAACATTTTCCTAACTCCGTACTCCCAGAGCGCGAGGCGGAGTATAAACATTTTCTTAACTCCGTACTCCCAGAGCGCGAGGCGGAGTATAAACATTCATTCAACTTCGTACTCCCAGAGCGCGAGGCGGAGTATAAACATTTTCTTAACTCCGTACTCCCAGAGCGCGAGGCGGAGTATAAACATTCATTCAACTCCGTACTCCCAAAGTGCGAGATGGAGTATAAACATTTACTCAACTCCATACTCCCAGAGCGCGAGACGGAGTATAAACATACGTCAACTCCACACTTATCCCCAATACTGGGGGCAGAACCATAACACATAACAAGTTGAAGACAGAAAGGGAATAAATTTTCATTTCCACTATCAACAAAAAGAATCTGATTACAAAGTGTTTAAAGAAAATTCTGCTAGTGGGAGCCGAATACACATCTATACACGGCTATAGAAAAATCAACAAAATGCTACCCTACGCAACAGAGATTTAAAGAAAGAGTTCAATCTTTCTTCTTCCTTATCTTCTTCTTCGGGGTAGCTCCACCAGATCCGCTGCCTGATTTTCTCCTCACCCGCTTACTCTTTTCAGGCTTGCCCTCCGACAACGATATAATGTCAACGTCTTCCTCAGAACTGGAGGCGACGGAAATTCTTCTAGGAGGTCGAGCTGGAGGCATCGGAGTAGTAGCAGGAGGAGGGACAGGAGCAGTTTCAATCACTATAGTACCGCCCGGTGAAATCACCATTAACGGGGCAGGCCCGGGCGGATTCATACCAGCATTCCCTGCTGCCATCTCGGCATCAATCTCAGCAATAATGTCGTCCTCACGGGATACTTGGGCCGCATCGGATGTGCCAGTAGCTGGCATAGATGAACTAACGGCCGGAGCAGCCCCACTCACAGCATCGGACGGGTTGACGGAGGGATCGATGGGCTCATTAAGAAGCTCCTCAATCATTTGAGCGCTGAAAGAAAACATATTTGCATCTTCCTCTTCGCCGATCAAGGTAGAAGTTGTGATGGCTTCAGTAAAAACAACCCCTTGTGTTTGATGTGGAACTAATAGAGCAAGAGGCGCAGAAACAACGACTTCAGTCACTGAAATGCGACAAAATGAAGATTGTTAGCCAAGTGTGTTGCTTAAGGTTCTTCACAACTAAACTACGAGAAGCGTTCAAATACCTTCCTTAGTCTGGACCGAAACGTGGGCGGAATCATCGGCGGAAGATAATAACGGTTGGTCAGGATTATATGCAGGAACAGACTAGGGATCTACCGCACCAGTGGTTTCGGGCAATGTTGGAATTACAGCTCCAACACTTGCCTCGTGATGCACGGTCCCCGAGCCTTCGCCTGTCTCTAGAGATTGAACGCCAAGCTTTTCTTTCACCATAGAGATCGCCGCCTCATGAAGGACCTTCCTCTCATCCTCGGTGAGCAAACGCATCTCCAACTCAAAGTCGTCAAGTGTTTCATCTGGATGCGCTGCTCTCTTTTCATCCACTAGCCGGGTCCAGGCATTGTACAAGATCATGGAGTCATCTCCCAGCCACGCTAGATTTCTGTGTTCCAGCACATTAGCGTTGTACGTGACTAAGAGATCATCAAACTCAGAATCTAGCCTGGACCTCTCCTCCAAAATCTTTTCCTGAATTTCTGCTTCCGCAGACTTAGCCTTGACCGCCACCGCAGCAAGTTCGGCCCTGAGAGATACTGCTTGGTCGCAAGCCTCTTGAGCAGTGGCGTTTGCGTCGTCCTTCTCCTTCACCATTTCAGTGAATTTGGCATTGAGCTCGTTCAGCTCTTTAACGGCTATGTCTCGCTCAGCAGCAATGGTGGTGTTGCGGTGGCCCATCTCCTCTACCGTGGCGCAATGTTCTTGTTGCATCCTAGCCATTTTGGCCACGGCGTCCTCGTGCTTCTGGAGAGCTTGAAGTTCAGAATTCCGGGACGTCTCCATTTCAGATTGAAGAACCTGAATGATGCGTTTCTGTTTAACAATGTCAGCATCACGTTCAGCAATAATCTTCGCCCGGTCAAAAGCTACTCTAGAAGCCTTCACGGCTGCCTTATACCACTCCTTATACTGAGCGTAGAAGTTGCGGATATAACTATGAGCAGTGGTCTCAACGTTCGAAGGAATTCTTTTAAAGTTAGGAGGGAAGACATAGCCATCCATGCAAATTTCAGGGTAGTCATTTTTCATTTGGGCGAGTTTAGCAGCTCCCTCACTTGTCAACTCAGCCGGAGCTTTTTCTATTATAGCGGCTGCTGTCGGTTCCATTCTTGGCCGCTGAGCATCCGGCCGAGAAGATTGAGAAGGCGGCTGCTGCTGATGAGAAGGCCCTGGGAGGTCTACTAGGGCCCTAAGAGGCGGAGGAGAGCGAGATCGAGATCGGTGCTGATATCCCCGATCCCTGTCAGAATAATCATGGCCAGAGCGGCCACGCGAGTAATCTCTATCTCTATCATAGCGATCTTGACTTGAATAGCCTCGCCCATGATCTCTATCTGTCTCTCTCCTGCGGGAATCGTAAAATGGAGAAGATTGGCGCACGTTCCGGAGCCTATCCAGAGTGGAGCCTCGTCCTGACATCTCACCTGCGACAAGAAAGAATTACGGATTAAGATCCCATAAAGCAATGTTTATTATGCAAAAGTCATGAAGTGTTGTGGAAGTGTGTGTAAATGTGTAAACCCCCAAACCGACCGGAAGTGTTGACCGCACTTAAAGGAAAGGGCTCGTTCATGTTTAGGACATCTTGAAATTCCTCCAACCCAGGATTATGAGAAATCGATATATAATCTGGGATGGGAATATCGTCAAGCCCTTTGAAAATGTCTCTCGAATGAGAAGGGGCGGCCTCAGAAATCATAACTCCGGAAATGGGAGGAGACACATCCATAGATTTCCACCCCTTAGACTTAAGTTTTTTGGAAACGGCGGCCTTGCCTTTCCGTCTTCCTCCCGACTCCTCCAAGTTTCCCGAGAGGTCAGCCATTGGCTCCAAATCCGTACGGGTTCTTTCTTCGTCACTCGCCTCGATTATTCTGATTCCGAGTGACTTCTTCACCTTTCTCTTCTTGGTTTTCTTCTTATCTTCCTTCCTGGAGGCGGGCTTTGCCAAGCCCTCGACGACTATACTTTGATTGATGTCGATCAAACCAAGAATTCTTAAGTTATAATCGTTTAGCACCGAGTCAATATGTCTCAACTCGCTTGGAACTTCTTGAAGACTTCGGACGATACCCTTGAAACGCCCTCCGTCGGGTCTGGAGATAATGGCTGTAAAGGGAATGAAATGTCAATTTTAACACCAAAGAGCTATTGGTCAAGAAAACAGGTTAAGGCGCTTACGTCTAGACAACCATCGCCTAGCGAAACCCGGAGGGCACCGAACATAGAACCACTCGTTCTTGAAATAACTCAGTCGGGTCCAAGCTCCAACTACAACTTGGCAATTCCTAACTGCCTCTAGAAATGTAGAAGATGGGCTATCACCCCTACTCTTGAAGTTAAATATGTGTCTGATCTCGGTTGGCCTTGGCGGGCGAAAGAGACAGTCCATAAATATGACAAAGGCACTGTTCAGCAATGCGTGCCCGTTGGGATGAAGTTGCGAAGGAGCAATTCCTAGGTAGGATAGCATCCCTCTGATATATTGATTGAAAGGAGGGAGAGTTCCGGCCGCGCAAGCATGGCGATAGAATGCTGTATATCCTTCAGGCGGATTATGCGGTCTATCAGCGGCACTGGGCAATAATACATCGTCCAGCGATATGTTATGTTTCAAGCAAATTCGGCCCAATAAGGATTCGGAAATTTTAGATTGAACCGAATCAACAGGGTCCTCAATAAATATAGCCTCTGGCAATTCATCTGGAGCTGGATCGATTACATCGGCAGGAATATGGGGAATCTCAAGCACCGGAATAGTCGAGCTCTGTACCTCTTGTTGTTGGGAGCTCGAAGATTCCATAATTAGCTAACTCATCAGAAAGCAACGTTAAGTTCATAAACAGCCCGTGCATGCCCCAGTGTAGTGTGTATGAACGTGTCGTGCAGTGCAAGTGCTGTGCATTACTTAAGCAAATTTAACAGATTGAAGCAAGATGTTCGTACAACATAACTTGGGAATTTGAGAATGAAAATGACCGTCATCGCTGACCGTCACTTCCACACCATCCAAACGCTACGAACCAACTTCAAGTATAAATCAGTTGTATTATTGGTTAAGTCATAGTTCCATCGACGAGCTTCAAAGGAAATTCAAGTTCAAGTCTTTCAGTCAAGTTCGATTATGCAAGGCTGAAGCTCGTCGGAGTCAAGTATGCTAAAATTCATTAAGTTCATCAGAGAATAACTTGAAACTGGTCGTAGTTCATATGATGGAGCAAGTCAAAAAGTAATGGTCTCATAAGACGAAGACGTTCGAATCCATCAGCATGAATCGATGCAGGTCGAATCGATGAAGTTCGGTTCCAGGTGCTTCGAATCCATATGGTTCGACTCGATGCAACATTGGGATAGAGGAACACTTCGAATCCATGATCTATACATGACTTCGAATCGATCAAAACTGAGATCCTTCAAATCGATCGGAGTATCGCTACCTCGAATCGATTGCCACGAGCCTTCCTTTTCTCTTAAAACCATCGATTCGAAGCTATGCATTCAAAATCGATTCGAATGACTCGTGCCTGGATCGATGCGAAGCAACGGAAGACGAAACTCTGACCGATATCACTCGAAAGGTTTCATTCCTCGATTCCATCGAGTCGACCCACTTCGTTCAGATCTCGTCTCGTCACTTCTCAGAATTTTCTAAAGGCAAAGATAGTTCTATTTTCCTCATCTCGAATCGATTCCTTGAATACCTGATTTGATTGCGAGTGGAAGCGTGGACGTGTTCGATCGATTCGTGGTAAGCACGTCAGTTATAGCTCTGGGAAGTCGATTCGAAGAAACAGTTGAAGCAATGGTAAAAAGTAAAAAGTGAGAAGTGAATAGGACCCCGGTATATATAGGAGAAATAAGACGATTCGCCTCCCGGTACAACTGACCGGCTTTAACAGGTAAGGGCATCGACTCGATTCGTTACGGCGACTTCGAATCGATTATAACCCACCACTTCGAATCCATCTCAACAACATCGATGCGAGACAACATCGACTCGAAGCACGAACCCCACGAACCATCGTTTCGAAAGGACATCGGTTCGAGCATTCACGACTTCGACCCCACCAACTCAGAGAACTTCGAATCCACACATTATTGATTCGAAGAACCATCGATTCGAAGCAGTCAACAGAAGATGAACCTGGGTCACTATGCCCCCTCGATTCGAAGTGTCTACTTCGAAACCATCAACTCGAAGTGGATCCGGAAACATTGCTCCGCATCCATCAAATACCATCGATCAAATGGACGAATTGTTTCAGTATGATAAATTGCTTGTCTACTCTTTATACCGATTCAGGAGAGGATCAATACAAGAGGATGATCATAGGAAATCATAAAAGCGATGTTTTAACCCGAGTCTCAAACCGGTCCAGGAGAGGACCGATGCAGATTTCGATAGCAAACCGAACTGACAACGACTTGCGATCACGCAACGTTAACCAAAGTCAAGATAATACATGTATGCATGTATTTCTGACTAATGTTTGGTCTTTATCATTTACAGGGATCAAATGTTCATCTCGTCATGAATCAAAAACCTAACAGCCAGTCACAATTATACGAAGGTCGATTACTGCAATACAGAATGCGACTTTCGGTAAAGCATGTCGTAGCTGTCCAGTGAGAGATTGCAACTCTTCAAAGCACGTCATGTTTACACAAGACGTACTTTGGGGGGCAAATGTTATCCCGCCTTTTGGCAAGGCCGTGACACCAAGGACTTGACTAGAGACCGATGACAGATCGTCTCGGAAATCAGTTAACACACAAGGATCGCTATGGATATCGATGAAATTTGTCCGAGTCCAGATCGGGCTGCAATCAATAAGGCGCGTCAAACAGAGTAGTAGAAACCAACGTTCCAAGTTTCAGGACGATCCGAGTTCGTATGCTCAAGATATTGCCAAAAGTAAATGGATGAAATAGGCTAGGCTCGAATCCATGAGGAAAGGTTGGTTTGAATCGATCAGATGAGCATTGCGTCGAATCCATCATGTTCGACTCCATCTACTTCGTATCCATAAGAGCTGTAGGTCTTCGACTCCATCGAAACAAATTCCTTAGAAATCACAGAGGCAAATCACTTCGAATCCATCCGGTGTCGCTGGTTCGAATCCATCCTTAAAAGGTAACTTCGTATCGATCGCCTATTGTTTTCCAACAATCGATACGAACGAAGCACACTGGAACCATCCTATGCCTGGCATTCGAATCCATACGGTTTGAACGACTTCGAATCGATCAACAAGTATGTACCATTATCGATTCGAACGCACCTTGCCTCGAATCCATTCCCACCTTCGAATCCAAACATCTCGAATCCACCACAGCTAAAACCAAGGGTTCGACCCAGTAAAACTCGGAGAAAAAAGAGGAATTGACCCGAAGCACGCGCACCACGTCAGCGCCTTAACGTATAGAAGCCTGGATTCGACCGTATCGATTCGAACCAGTTCGATTCGAACGAATCCATGGGACGAAGGACACGAAAATCTTCAACTTGAATCGATCATAACTCGAGTTCTACAAGTCCAAATGCCATGAAATTTTCACAGAAGCTTAAACACATGATGAAGAATGTTCACACCAAATTTCAGCTCGATTGGATGATTTCTTGATCGATTCGAACCAAGGGTCGAATCGATCCCAAAGTGGGCCCGGATCTCCAGATTTCGGCCATGTGGGCCCCCTGACGTACCAGAATTGGTCTCCCCTCATTTTAGGCGAAATATCAGCCTCCTACACCTATAAATAGAGCCCCTAGTCATTCAGAAAAGGGGTCGGATAATTCTAAGTACTGAAGAGCGCCCAGATTCTGCCAGATCTACTCCAGAACACCGCCGCTGCTTTAGATTGAGACTTAACTTAGAAATTCAGTTGTATTACATTATAAACTACTGTAACCTTCAAGTATCGAGCAATAAAATCATCAAACTTCATAGTGGACGTAGGCAAAACGCCGAACCACTCTAAATCGCTTGTCTTTGCAATTTATTTTCTATTATTTGGAGTTTTTGTTAGATAATCCACAATTTTAACTTTCATTCTTCACTTTTATCTCTTCAAAAACTTCCGAAGAGTGTTGTGCCCATTTTTGGTACAAACATTATATAATTTAAATAATTTAATTAATAGTCGAAATTGACAAACTGATTTTAAAATGAATGTTAGAACATAAAATATATACAATAATTAAATATCATAATATTTTTGAGATTTTCATACTAAAATATTTAAATTTGGAATTATCTTTGAAAATATTTTTTATTTATTTATACTAAATTTCCGTACGAAAAATATCTATTTATATATTTAAAATTAAAAAAAAACATTATTTGCCGTGAGCAATATAATAGGAATGCATATATATATATATATATATATTCATATACATTTGTTTGTTTTATATAAGAATATATATATATATATATATATAAATATATGTTTTATATAAGAAAAAATATATATGTATTATTAAATTTATAAGATACTATATATACAAATATATATCTTATATATAAAAAAATTATTTTAGATTTTAATTTTGAATTTCCAGTAAAATAAATAAAAAATTTAAATATAATTTAAATGATTTTTAATATACATATTTATATGCATATATTTATATATTATAAGTGTCACTTACGTATATATATTTCCATTGTGGGCTGGCCCAGTTCCACCAAAGGTATCGAAGTCCAATAGCCTATGTGGCTAAATTAGTATTGTTAGGGCTAACTATTTAAGCTCACAGCTTAGATAGTATGGTGTCTAGAAAGGTAGTGTCAAATGATTAGGTTTGGACAACCAAGTACTCTGCCCTACTTGACTACAAGCCTGGCTTGAACAGATATATGAGTCCAAAGGTTGCTCCTAATAGAAAAGTGCCATTTTGAATTATGCTTTGGGCTAATTTTCAAAATTGTTTGAAAATGAAAAATATAAGATTTTAAATTGGGGTTTCGGACCAAAGGTCCCTATTCTCAAACCCCATGCACAAAACGTCCCTACTAATAAACTCATGTAAATTAGGTCCCTATTTTGTTCTTTTTTACCAAATTGTCCCCTTCTAGAAAATCGACCCAGCACTGAAATCAGGGGTAAAATTAGCATAAATTAGTCAAAAACTGAAAATAGGGACCAAATTTTCATAACTTTTTCGGGAGGGACTTCTTCCGTCATCTTCCAATTCTAGCGATTTGGCAGCCGTTCCTTGTTTTAAATTTAATAGTTAAATTTAAAATAAAACACATACATATTGTAAATGTTATAATATAAAAAAATTCAAAATGTTTGAAAATTAATATAAATTAATTTCAAATTTTCAAAAATTTATTAATGAGGTTAATAAAATATGTTAATTAAATAATTTAATTATTTAATAAATATGTACATGCATTATATATTTTGATATATGTTATGTTGTTTTGAAATGTTTAAAATAACATAAACATACATGTATGTATATAAATGGATTTGGAAATTATAATCTAATTAAATTTGTTTAATTAAATAAATTAGTTAAAGGTTAATTGATTAATATATATGTAATGACCCATAAATTTTAGATAATTTTATTTGTTTATTTATATATTTAATTAAAATTTTGTGAAACTTTAAACAATAAAATTTTGAAATTTAAATTTGATATTTGAAATGCGTCTATTTTAACATAACAACTGGTAAATTTTCATCAGATAATTTGGAAGTTTATTTTCTAGTATAATTTTATCCCAATTTATATCAATTAAAAATTGATGATAATAAAAGTGTTCTGAAACCTAAATATATCAACATGAGAAAATTTATTTAGAACACTTTGAATATGACTGCGAAATTCGTTTCGTGAAATTTGGACGTTTCTAGCTCCGTTTGGATTTTTCCGTACGGAATAGCAACGTATATCGGTACCGATTATCGACTTTTGATCGGATGATTGTACCACTGATATCTGTATATCGTTTTAATCGTCTCATCGTGTGGATCTCCGCAGCATATTCGTTTGTGTGTTTCGGCGTCCGGTACACGACGAACCAGCAGAACAATTATTTGTGTCGGTGCCCGTTTTATTTCATTCTTGTTTCCTCTTGACTTTTCATTTGCCATCGTGTAACCTAACAGCCATTTCTTTTTTTTTGTCTTCTTTCTGAAATCAAACGTGTGGCTTTTCAACATCCCCATTATTTATTTTCGGTTGCCATTTCATTTCCTTCTTTGGTTCATTTGCTTTGAAAACAAATATGATAAATTAGAGTAAAGTTAGAGGCATGTGCCTGTTCATCATCTGCTTCAATTAGCCTATTCATTTTTCCTAATCAAAACCTGCTCGTCCATTTTCCTCCACGTGACCTTCACGATTTCTTGCTCGTCCACCTTTTTTTCCAAGTGACTCATGTCCGCTTCCCACTGTCTCCCTCCATCACCTCACTGTTCCTTCCACGTGTCGCCAGCCTCTTCAGCCATCACCGAAGCCGGTGGTGCTCTGCCTCGTTTGCAACCTCACCATCTCCGATCTCCAGCCTCGACTCCGCCCTGCCGAAGCCTAAACTCAACAGCACTGACCACACCTCCTCGACCCGCCATCCAAGCGCCTCCCTCCTTAGCCTCTTCACGACCACCAACTGAGCCTAGCACGCCACCCATGCACTAGCCAACACCCAAACCCGAAACCTAGATCTAAACTCGAGCTCGGCCACCGTACCATTCACTTCTCCTTCTTTGAATAGGTATTGTATATGTTTACTTTATTGCTTATAGTATAGTATATTTCAAACTATATTAAAGGATATATTTTGTTACTGATATTTAAAAGTATTTATATGTTCAATAACATGCGTATTTGCTTATACCTGTACATATTGTGAGCGTATATTATGTTAGAATCCATACTAGTTATATATATATATATATATATATATATGTTTATTGGTTATACAAATCAAACTGCTTATTTTATAAAGTATAACAAGTTATCCATTTTATTTTATGGTTATACAAGTTGTATTATATCATCAATTGGAGTAGAGTCTGTTATATAATGTATATAATGGTTGTTATATAGTTTGTTTAAGTAAAATTTTATAAAACTGATGTTAGTCGAGTGATATCTACATAGCCCTATCTATATATTTCTAAAAGTTGTTTTGGGTATATTATATATATATATATAGATTTATATAGAGTTATTTGTGGATATTTTTCCATTGTTCTATATATATTTCAACAGCCGTATGTCCTATATATTTATCAACAGCCGTACGTTAGTATAAGTTGTTTACAATCTTCTGTTATGTATATAATAATAGGTTGCATATATATATATATATATATAAATAGCTTGGGGTTTATGTGATATAGTACGAATAGTATACGGGAAGTATATATGTCTTTAAGCTTTGCTATAGATTCTTTAAATACATATAACAATGAAAGTTTATGTAAGATATGTTATGTTATATAAACTACTATGATCTGTTTATATATATATACTGCCAGGTGATATGCATACCTAATTTTAATATATATATTGGATTTATATATAGGCTACGTCAGTTGTACATAATATACAGATTTGATTCTATGAGTAGGTGTTTCAAAATTTACTTTGATTTCTAGATAAATATGAATATCAAAATATAATATGATGGTTTATATTCTGTTTTAAGACTTGTTTGTTATATAGTGATACGTTTAGCTTTATATATATATATTACAGTGTTTATTTTATATAGTGTAGGTTTATTTATAATAGTATATATAGATACATAGTTTAAGTGTTATATTATACATATGAAATAAGTTTACAGTATACCTGCATCGAGTCTCTAAGGTACTTTGACTTGCGTGTTGCTTTTAAGCACTTATATCTATTTCTGTAAAGATTATAATCCGTTTGGGTTTATGTGTAAGTTCTCATATATGATTGACTTGAATTATATATATGCATATAGTAATAAAGTATGTTGGCTTTGACCTTTATGATATATATATGTATGTACATAGATTTTAATTTTATATGTATGTGTTTTAAAATTTGTTATTGATTTTATAATAAATATGGAACTTTATGGTATACTATATTAGTTTATATAAGTTTAACGTATACATTATTGATTTTCTTTTTTATGATAATAATAGTAGTATATAGTGTTCAGTTTATATCAAACTAATCCGATTTATTCTCATCGATTCTATTTATCAGCTTTGTTCGTCGAAATCATACCAATCTTGCTTTGCTTCGAAATTAGTGCTTGGATTCGTAACCCATTTCATCATCAAATCTCTCTAGCCTCGAAAGGTGAGCAATCACTCACGATTAATATTCTTATATTTATTAAATTTGATTTCAATTGAAACGTCAATTGAAATATACCATTGCTAGTTATTTACATTGATATATACACTGTTATCTGTATTTGTTCACCTGTGACATATGACACTATTATCTGTTATTTATATTGTTGATATATGCCTGTTGCTGTTGTTATTTTATTTTCATATATGTTATCACTCTGCAAGTTCCCTACTAGTATAGAATCACTATGGGTTGAAATGATACATACCCGAATGATCTGTAGAATAGGAGAAAATCGTTATGGGTTGAAATGATAAACCCAAGCGATTTTCATTGAATTGAATTTGGGATTGCGGGTTGAAAAGATATATACCCGTATATATATTTTAAATTGCGGATTGAAATGATAAATATCCGTATCACTTGACCATAGGATAGAAAATTATATACAGGCACCGTTGGTCTATATATAAATGTTTTGAAAATGATTTCTATGGTTTTGAAAAGAAATATATGGTTTTGATAAATATTGATTTTAAAGATTCATTAAAGTTGATTTAATAAAGTTGATAAATAATATGTTTAAGTATTTATTTAATACCTATATCTTCAAATATAGAATTTATAATGATTTGAAATTGATTGAAATTATATTTATTTACGAATTTTACTTAAATAAGTTTGATTTGAAATGTATTGAATTTGAAATTTTAAAGAAGTGTTTTACAACTTGAAATTTGAAAGGTGACTTAAATGGATATTTCAAACTTATATATATATTTAAATGGGATATTTTGTTTATTTAAATTTGTAAATTGAAATTGTATTTAAATGCTATGGAAATGATTAAGTTAATATTTCAAAACTAAAAAAAATTGTAAAGTGAATCTGATATGTATATAAATTTATCGAATTTAGTTTTGAAATATTGAATATTTAAAGCTTTGAAGTATATATAAAAATTGAAATGGCTTATTTTATGGTTCAGATATGTATTTGAAATCGATAATTTGAAATGGTTTATTTAGAAGCTGAATCGAGTTGAAACTGATGATTTGAGATTTGATTTAATTAAATTTTTGGAATTCGAGTTAATTTGAACCGATTTGTGAAATTTGAAGAACTATCTTATTTTATAAAGAAATTTTAAATTATATTTAAAACTATTGATACTTTACTTTATAAATTATTTGGTTTTATTTAAACGAGATATTATTGAATTGTTTTGGAAATGGAAATGATATATTATTGAATTGGGTTTTGAAATGGAAATAATACATTGATAATTTGGGTTTGAAATAGTAATAATATTTTGGTTTAAAGTATATACTATTTTGAAGTAAAGGATATGTTTTGAAATGGCAAAAATTGTGTTTTTAAAAGTGTATATATATTTGTAAATGAGCACGGTGTTATAATAACGATTGGTTGTTAAAGAGACCGGGATCGGATATGGACATACTCTCTGTCGATACCGAAAACCACTTTGACAACTGTGTACGCGGTGGAGTTTCCAGAATGAAGTAGGATGGTGGCGACGATCCTAAGGTATATACATGGACCCAACTCCCGTGAGTTGGCATAAGGTGGCTAAAACAGGAGCGATCTCGGACCAGTGAGGTAGCACCTCTTATCGGACGCACTTCTTCGATTCCATTCTATTACTTGTGATTTTGGTGGCCACCCTTCGATTTGGGAGTGTTGTTCGAGGTGGAACGGTAATGGCTGCTATGCGTATCCATCAATCCGTGTGCGTAATTGGTATATCTACCCTGGCATTGCCTTGTGTGCCATGTCACCTACCATATCGAGCTTTACTACGATTATGATTTTAAGATCCGACCGCGTTAAGGTTCTACATCCCCTTAACGCTATTTTCTATATGATTATACTTTACTGATTAGACACTACTGTATATAGCGTATATTACTATATAGTAGATAGTTTAACGGATCCTTAGGGGATGGTTATCCCAAACATCCTTTAAGTTACTTGTATTTCAGTTGATATTTCACTTGAGTTGGATTTATTGATATAAGAATGTTAATCCTGACTCGAGTGTTTTGTGTTTTGCTTTACGCTCAGGTCAGACTGAGTGATACAGCATTTGAGACTCACCTTTGGAGTTGGAGCTTCGCTTGGAGATCCAGCTATCTATCGATCCTGCTTTCAGTTATTCAGTTGATTCCAGTGATGTATTCAGATCTTGTATTTGATTATTGTATTGAGACATCTATTGTATTCGAGACTTCTGTTGTATCTTTTCTAAACTCTGTTATATATATATAGTAGCTTCATGAACTACTATCCTTTTGTTTCCGCTACATTATTGTTATATTACTCTATGTTTGTGATCTGTAATTATTTTATTTATTGTATATGCTGAGTTTTGCCAAATTTTATTTACAATCCATCGTTTTAAATTATTCAAGTCCGACAAGTGTGGATTTATTGTCGATTTGAATGGTCCAAAATACTGGGTCGTTACATGCGGTATCAGAGCTCTGGTTTTAGGCAAAACTCAGCATATGTAGTAAATTCGATTACAGAATCACTTTCGTTCGAGCTTGAATTCCTTCTTCTTTGACTCGGTTCCTTTGAATTTTGGAACGTTCACTTCGGTTCCAAAGTCCATTCGTGTCTCCCCATTTGTGTCTTTTGATTCTAGAGTATCCCATAACTCCACTTCGAATGATCTCTATTATAAATAGACGGTCTCGCCAATCTTCGAATAATTTGTACTGGGGTGAAACTCCTTTACAATCGATATTGATTCAACGGAGATTTCTATATCCTCGGTTTACGATGCTGCTATCTTTTGCTATACCCGAATTCTATCTCTGGCGATCGAATGTCGATTTTCTCCAGAATTCTACATCGATCGTATTCTTGAAGTCACGGTTGACCCGGTTACGGTTGCCTACGATTTATATAAGTCTATCCATTCTTTTCTCTCTTTAATATCTATTTATCTCCCTATCGAACCTATCTTTTAGTTTGAATTCTTGTGGTTAGGATCCCTCTATATTTGGCCCTCTATCCTTGTTTTGAAATCCCTTCTGGAATCATCGAGCGAGGAAGTGTATTTGTAAATTTATATTAAAAATGTTTTATATATTGTGTTGTTTGAGTTGTTGATGTTGATTTGGGTTTTCGATCGATTCGTCTGATCAGCGATATCGATAGGATTTCCAAAACACTTGAACAGAGCAGACTGACACAATATTATTTTCAAATTTGGTAAATGAAATAAATTTGTATGATTATATTATGAGAATATAAGTAAAATTTTCTGGAATTTAATAAGTTAATTAAAATGGTTGTTTGAAATGATAGTATTTGATTATCATTTATTATTCTAAATGAATTTATAAACATAGTTTATAAATTGATTTGGAAATTTAAATGAATTTAAATCAGGAAATTTGAGAATTTAGTTTCCGGTGATTTCGAACTTTGGTTTTTAAATTTTAAAGTATATATTATTGAAAGTATTTTCGAATAGAAATCGTTTTCAAAGAATTTTAAAATGTTGAAATCAGTGCTCTTCTCTTTGTCGCTGAAAAATAATTTCGGTGATGGCGGCCGCATCATCGACATTCATTTTCGGGTTTCGAAGTGGAGAGACTATTCTGTAGCTTTGCTACAGTTTTGTTTTGGAAAAATAATTTGATTTGAATTTCTTAAGTATGACTTGATTTATATATATATGGGTATATTATTTTAAATTTAATTTGATTTAATATATATAGTATATACATAATTATCTCTAAAGGGTTTGAAATTAAACAGAAATTTAATTCTTAAAAATTATGTTAAAGGATGTTTTCAATTATAAATAAAGCTAAATTTTTGAATAAGTGTTTAAACTTGAGATAATTGAATTGGAAAATTTTATTTGAATAATACTCAATTACATTCTAATACAACTTACCAAAATCATTCAAAAGTTGAATATGTAATTGGATAATGTACAATATAAAATGACTTTTATAAATAGAATTTGAGTGGTTATAATAAAGGTTATACACTTAAATTTTAGTTATAAATATTAATTGAAATGAATAGAATAATAAGTTAATTGAATAATAGATGAAACAAATACATTTGTTTTGAAGGAATTAATAAATTGAAATTAGATCAACTTATGGAAATACTTTGAATTTAAAATCAATTACTGAATATAAATTAATTTAAATTAATTTATATGGTTTAAATATATTTATATGGTTTAAACATATGTGATAAGATATATTAAGTGGAATAAAGTTAATAATAATTTGGAATAAAAGAATTAAATTTGTTGAATAAAATAGGAGTATAATAAATGATTATACAAATTGATGATTTAGAAATTGTTAACTGATGATGATTAGATAATAAGATAATGAATTTAGAAATAGATAGATTGATTTAACTTAAGTGAAATTAAATGGATTAAATAAATTATTGAAGGTTAATTAATTTAAAATTATATGGTTTGAATTAATTATTTTATTTTATTTTAATCTAATTTTCTTTGGGGTTGTTTCTATTCTCCTATCTCCTTCCTTTTCGGGGACGAAAAGTTTTGAGTGGGGGAGAGTGTAATGACACATAAATTTTAGATAATTTTATTTGTTTATTTATATATTTAATTAAAATTTTGTGAAACTTTAAACAATAAAATTTTGAAATTTAAATTTGATATTTGAAATGCGTCTGTTTTAACATAACAACTGGTAAATTTTCATCAGATAATTTGGAAGTTTATTTTCTAGTGTAATTTTATCCCAATTTATATCAGTTAAAAATTGATGATAATAAAAGTGTTCTGAAACCTAAATATATCAACATGAGAAAATTTATTTAGAACACTTTGAATCTGACTGCGAAATTCGTTTCGTTAAATTTGGACGTTTCTAGCTCCGTTTGGATTTTTCCGTACGGAATAGCAACGTATATCGGTACCGATTATCGACTTTTGATCGGATGATTGTACCACTGATATCTATATATCGTTTTGATCATCTCATCGTGTGGATCTCCGCAGCATATTCGTTCCTGTGTTTCGGCGTCCGGTACACGACGAACCAGCGGAACAATTATTTGTATCGGTGCCCGTTTTATTTCATTCTTGTTTCCTCTTGACTTTTCATTTGCCATCGTGTAACCTAACAGCCATTTCTTTTTTTTTGTCTTCTTTCTGAAATCAAACGTGTGGCTTTTCAACATCCCCATTATTTATTTTCGGTTGCCATTTCATTTCCTTCTTTGGTTCATTTGCTTTGAAAACAAATATGATAAATTAGAGTAAAGTTAGAGGCATGTGCCTGTTCATCATCTGCTTCAATTAGCCTGTTCATTTTTCCTAATCAAAACCTGCTCGTCCATTTTCCTCCACGTGACCTTCACGATTTCGTGCTTGTCCACCTTTTTTTCCAAGTGACTCATGTCCGCTTCCCACTGTCTCCATCCATCATCTCATTGTTCCTTCCACGTGTCGCCAGCCTCTTCAGCCATCACCGAAGCCGGTCGTGCTCTGCCTCGTTTACAACCTCACCATCTCTGATCTCCAGCCTCGACTCCGCCCTGCCGAAGCCTAAACTCAACAGCACTGACCTGTGATAACCCTGATTTTATGAACAAGTTTTATAATTTAATTTAATATACTTGTTTGAATTAATTCTTTTGGTTGCCTAGGAAAAATATATATGATAAGTAGACCATAAATATATATTGGGTAAATATTGATATGTATACAAGATGATATATGTATATACTTCTCTAAAAAAAAGAGTAGAAAATTATTTGTAAGCTAAAGAAAACTATAAATACATGAACATGACAGAATATGAATGTGCCATTGAAACAAGTCTAGGGTAAGGGAAATAAAGACTTAGGCATAAATAAAAATATAGATAGTGTACAGGCATTTTAAACAAAGGCTGGCTAAAGAAAATTATTAGAAATTGCATGAAAATGGTATGAGTTGTTGGAAAATACTTTATCCACTTTTAGCAATTTTCTTAGCTTTAGAGATATCATGCAAATATGGTGACTGAGGTAATAAAGTGTAAATTTCTGTTAATAGAACCAGGGACCATTTACCCAATTGCTCTTAAAAATAAAAAGAGAGGCTGATCATAAGTGGTAGGGTAGAATTGACATTGGGTAAATCTTAAAACCCTAGAGGTAGCCAAGGTCTTGTATAAAAGAGGGTTAAGGGTGAAAGGATCTGTCACCATTTTCTTAAAAAAAAAATATACAGCAAATATAGACAGTTAGCAAAAGAGAAAAACTGAGGAGCACTGGCCATTAGAGACAAGTAGGAGATAACAGATCAAAAGGAAAGGATTAAGGTGAGTAATCTCACTGAAAATTGGCATTAAGTCCTGAATATTGAGGCAGCCTAAATGGTTTATGTTTTTAATTAATCTGTGCTTGTTTTATGAGATTGATGTGTTGATGATCTGTTTAAATATTGTGTGTGAATATATCCAGAAAATATATTGGTGACTTTCATGTTTGAATAATTATTGTATCATGATTTATCTTTGAGATGGGATGTTTTTTTTATGTGACTGCTGCATATAAATTAATTCATGGGAACTCCAGGGATATATGATATAAGTCTATGGTCTAAAAATGGAAAACAAATGGGACTGTAGCATAAAGTGGTTGCTGCTTATGTCTCAAGAATAAATGTGGTAACATAGAAGTGCAAAGTTATACTTGTGCTGAACTTCTATGTCTACAAATAAATCCAAATAAGATTAGAAGCTTGTGGTTTAGTCAGATCTCATGAATCTGTGAGTATCTGATTAAGCCAGAGGCAAATGGATGCATCAAGGCAAACTGAATATGACCATATATTTATAGGCATGATTCCTCAAAAGAAAAACCCCATGATTTGAATAATATGTACACTGAGAAATCAAACTAGCTTGTGTGAATAAATCTATGATTATGAAAAGATGATCTGTTATCCTTTGAACATATGCATGATGGTTGAGTTATTTATTTTCTCTGATTGATGTATGAGATGCAGAAGGGATTAGCATGAATGAGGGAAAGAGGGAAAATGAACACTTAGTAATATAACTAAGGATTTGGATCTTAGGGCTACAAAGTAAGGCTTGGCAAGGGAAATATTGCAAGCTCACACATGGTATGATTATACCCAGGGGCCTGAGTGTGCTGGGTTAACAGTGAATATGCCCCAGACAATGTGTGTTTTAATAGAAAGAAAGTAGCTAAAGTCCATCATAAAAATACCTGAGATTGAATTTGGAGAATAAGTTCACAGGTAGGTTGGGTAAAATCCCTGATAGACAGAAAGAGTATAAATATGGAAAATGATTAAATGATGATTATGTTGGTGGGTTCAGAGTATTCTATTGAGAATGATATGTTGTGCTCTCTGAAATAAATCCATTGGATCATGTATTTTTATGTTATGCATTAATAAACATGCACAGGTGGTAGAGGAATGTATACAAGAAAAACATTGTTTTACTATCTGTCTTAAAAAGTTATTTACATTTTTAGTAAGATTATTCATACCAGACAAGTTGGTCTGACCCTTTGTGTGTTTATATACCATTGGGTGTCTCATCTTTTGATGAGGCAGCTCGTGGTGATTGTGCAGGTAAATATGCATTTTCTTGATCAAGAATTGGATGAATTAGCTGCTAAGGAAATGGATATAATAGTTACAGACTCAAGGATATTAAATAGATGTTAAATTGGACTTGTGTTATGAAATGTTAGTTAAGTTGTTTTGGGAGAAAACTGATGTAATGCTATTTTCTATCTGCAAATATTGAACTACTCATGAGATTTCTATTAACAGTTGCAAGTTGCTTTTGAGAATGTTTTATTAAGTGATAATTTATAGTATTAACTCCCTGAATGCTTAACCTAAGTGTGCAACAATAAGAATAATTTGAAATGATCTGTAAATTGGAAATTTAAAAGGGTAACCTGAGATCTGTTGTAAGTATTAATGGAAAAAATAGGTAGGATGAAAACCCAGATTAGTTTGTATAGGATGTGTGTAAAGTAGCAGAGGAATTCCGGCTAACATGACCAATTTTGTCAAGCCTGGGTTCAACCAGCCTATTACCCTAAGCTAATTGATTAAGAAATATAACAAATAAAGCAAACCAGAAAACCAGGATAGTTATATTGAAAATATATGTTACCTGAAATCACTCAGACACACACATGCACACAGATCACAGACACACACATGCACACAGAACACAGATACACACATGCACACAGAATACATATATACACACTTGCATAAGGGATAATTAAGCATTCGGTAGATCTAAATTCTTGGAGATCTAAACTAACTTTAAAAACTAGAAAAATAACATCTAGAATTTGTGAAAAATTAAGTAAGGTAGAAAAGCTTTCTGGAAATTATTTTTGCCATGAGAAATTTTATAGAAAATCTCAAAATAAAATTCTCTGCATCCAAAATTCTTTTACTCTGATAAAAGAAAGGGAAAACCTTAAAGTATCATTTATACATGATTTCTTGAATGTAAGTTAGGTGACTTGATTACAACAATATTTTTATATTGGTGAAAAGATCCTGGATAGTAGAGAAAGGATGTTCTCTTGAATAGATGATCACTATATATATTGGTAAAAAAAAACTTTATTGTAAAAAGTGGGTCATCTCAATTTGGTATCAGAGCTATGTTGATAAATAACATAGTAAAAATCTTGAATGAACTTGATTGTTTTGAATGTATGAAAGTATTGACTGTCTTGGATGCCTTGTCTTTATATACTTATGTTAATAATATCTGTTATAATTGAATGATAATAAGTTGGAATAGGTTAACTTGTATAAGATTAGATAAAATGGACTAACTCAAGTGTTGTATCCATAGAACTATGGTAAGACCCAGACAACAAGGGGTAGGACCAAGTGAACCACCCATGGTGAATATGCAAGATTTCATGAGAACCATAAGGGATGGGGTAGGCAATAGGCAAGAAAATCCACATGAGGAGCTTTCTAAACTACTCAAGACTTTTACCAATCTTGGAGGCAAGACTTTTGATGGAACAGAAGGAATAATGGGAATTCAAAATTGGCTTAGAATTTTGGATAGAATATTTGCTGATATGCAAGTGGAAGACCAAAAGAAGAGGCTAATAGCGTCTAGACAATTGAGAGGAGCAGCTTTGGACTGGTGGGAAGTCATTATAGCTGGAAGACCTGAAGGAGAGGTGACATGGAACCAATTTAAAGAAATGTTGGA
The DNA here is from genome assembly GCA_030737815.1 of Allium fistulosum. Classification (NCBI taxonomy): domain Eukaryota; kingdom Viridiplantae; phylum Streptophyta; class Magnoliopsida; order Asparagales; family Amaryllidaceae; genus Allium; species Allium fistulosum. Next base: position 531,916,759 of record CM060901.1, on the reverse strand, counting down.
AGGAAGGTTTGTACCTGCATCAGCTAAAGAGTCCTTGCTGGAAGAATTCATTAAATTAAGACAGGGAACTATGAGTGTTACTAAGTATACCCAGAAGTTTGAATCTCTAGCAAAGTATGGTGCAGTGCTCATCACAACTAAGGAAGCTAAAAATGGTAGATACATCCAAGGATTGAATGCCAGTCTCAGTAGAGCCATGCTGCCATATAAGGATAGGACCTTTGATCAAGTTTTAGATCTGACTTTGAGCCTTGAACAACATGATAAATCCAGAGAAAATTTCAGAGCATTTAAAAATAACCAAAACAAGAAAGGAAAGGGTAAGTTCCACCCTTATGATAAAAAGAAAATGGATGTAGCTTCCACCAAGCAATCAGAAGAGGTCAAAACTGCTGAGGTTAAAAAGAAGATCACTTGCTATAATTGTGGACAAGAGGGACACATGAAGAATAGGTGTAAAAATCCCAAACCAGCATCTTTCAAATGTCATCTGTGTGGGAAGGAAGGGCACATAAGAAGGAACTGTCCAGAGTTGAGGCAAGGAAAGATGGGAATGTTGGAAGGGAAAAGCAAAATGACTGGAAGTCCCAATGTTGAAAATCATGGCCAAGTTGAAGGTACTTTGCTTATTCACTCAATACCTTTTGCAGTAGTGTATGATACTGGGGCTACACACTCATTAATTTCCCATGACATTGTACAACAGCTAAAATTAAATTGTATGCTTGTAGATAATCCCTTGCTTATTAAAAGTCCTTTAGGTAGTTCCTATATATTGGGTATAATGTGTAAACAATTAGGACTGAATATAGGGGGGCATATGTTTGGTGCAGACCTATATGTGTTGCAATATCCAGGCATGGGAGTTATATTAGGAGTTGATTGGTTAAAAAGATATAAGGCAGTTATAAACATGGAGACCTCCACCTTATCATTGAAAACTTCTGATGGAAAAAGGGTAGTTGTTCTTTGTGAAGCAGATAAAAACAGGAACATGGCCACCCTTGACAATTTGACTGGTGAGAAGCACATGCCTGCATTGGAAGAAATCCCTGTAGTAAATCAGTATGCTGATGTGTTTGGTGAGGTTAAGGGAATTGTTAACCATAGACCAGTAGAATTTTCTATCAAACTAATTCCAGGAGCTAACCCAGTGGTTAAGAGGCCAACTAGAATGGGGCCTAAGGAATTAACAGAACTGAAAAAGCAATTAGTTGAACTAGAGGAAAAAGGATTCATTAGACCTAGTAGCTCATCATGGGGAGCACCAGTGGTTTTTGTTAAGAAGCAAGATGGATCTCTCAGATTATGTATTGATTATAGAGAGTTGAATAAAATCACCATTAAAAATAAATACCCCTTGCCAAGAATTGATGATCTTTTTGATCAATTAAGTGGTGCAAAAATATTTTCTAGACTTGACTTAGCTTCAGGATTTCATCAAATGAAAGTAAAGGAGGAGAGCATCAAGTATACTGCTTTTAATACTAGGTATGGGCTTTATGAATTTTTGGTGATGCCCTTTGGCTTGACTAATGCCCCTTCTTACTTTGTTGATTTGATGAATAGAATTTTTAGAAAATATTTAGATAAATTTGTATTGATATTCATTGATGATATACTAATTTATTCTAAAAACAATTGAAGAGCATGAGAATCATTTGCATATAGTACTGCAGAAATTAAGGCAAGAAAATTTGAAGGCAAAATTTACAAAGTGTACTTTTTGGCAAAATGAGGTAAAATTTTTAGGTCATGTAGTATCAGAGAAAGGCCTATCTGTAGATCCCAATAAGGTGATGGCAATTCAAACATGGAAAAGGCCTACCAGTGTCACAGAAGTTAGGTCATTTATGGGGATGGCTGGTTATTATAGAAGGTTTATAAAGGATTTTGCAAAAATTTCAATTCCATTAACTAAATTGACTAGAAAGAATCAGGCTTTTAATTGGACTGAGGAGTGTAGGAAAACCTTTGAGAGATTAAAAGAAGCATTGATACAAGCTCCAATACTAAAGGTGCCTGAAGGGAATGAGAACTTGGTGATATATACTGATGCTAGTGGACAGGGGCTTGGGGCAGTGTTGATGCAACAACATCAGGTAATAGCTTATGCCTCTAGACAGTTGAAGCCCAGTGAGGTAAGGTATGCTACACATGATCTTGAACTGTCTGCTATAGTATATGCTCTTAAGTTATGGAGACATTATTTGTTAGGGGCTAAATTTGAAGTTTATACAGATCATAAGTCACTAAATATTTGTTTTCACAAAAAGAATTGAACATGAGGCAACAAAGATGGATTGAACTCTTAGCCTCATATGATTTTGAAATACTATATACACCTGGCAAAGCTAATAAAGTGGCAGATGCTTTAATTAGACAGCATGCCAATGTAGCTAGATTGATGATAGAAGAATTTAATACTTTATCATTACTGATTGACTCAGAAGTGAAAAGGGGCAGTGAGAAAGAAGAAATAGGGAAGTTGAGTTTTGTTACTTTGGGATCAAAATTGAAAAATAAAATTGTGAAGCTACAAGATCCATTTTTACTTGAGAAGAAAGTTCAAATATTAAATGGTGAGGTAGTGGAAGGATTCCAATTGAATAAACAAGGTCATTTGGAGAAAGGAAAGAGAATATGTGTGCCTGCCATAGAAGAATTGAAGCAAGAAATTTTGGATGCTTATCACAGAAGCAAGTATACTATACACCCAGGAAGTACCAGAATGTATCTCAACCTAAAAAGAGATTATTGGTGGAGTGGGATGAAGAGTGCAGTGGCATTATATGTGTCTAAGTTCATGGTTTGTCAACAGGTAAAGGCTGAATATCAAAGACCCTCAGGAATGCTGCAACCTTTACAAATACAACAATGGAAATGGGAAGACATATCAATGGACTTCATTGATGGTTTGCCTAAGACTAGGAGGGGAAATGATAGTATTTGGGTTGTAGTTGATAGGTTAACCAAAACAGCTCATTTTATACCTGTAAAATCAGATAGGAATGCATGCACCTTAGCTCAGTTATTCATCAAAGAAATAGTTAGATTGCATGGAATACCAAAAACTATAGCAAGTGAAAGAGATACCATCTTCACTTCGAAATTCTGGCAAAGTTTCCACAAGGCAATGGGGACTGATTTGTGCTTGAGCACAGCATATCACCCTCAATCTGATGGCCAAACAGAAATTGTGAACAAATTACTTGAAGACATGTTGAGGGCATGTATATTGGATTGGGGAGGAAGTTGGGAAGATCACATATTTCTGGCAGAATTTGCATATAACAACAGCCATCACAGTAGCATAGGCATGGCACCCTTTGAAGCACTTTATGGTAGACCCTGTTTATCACCTTCAAGTTGGATGGAGTCTAGGGAGAAAGTGGTCTTAGGACCAGAAAATGTAAAAGAGACCTCTGAGAAGATAGCCTTGATTAGGAAAAGGATTGCTTCTGCCCAAGATAGGCAAAAGAAATATGCTAATCAAAAGAGGAAAGAAGTGCAGTATGATGTGGGGAATTATGTATTTATTAAAATATCACCCATGAAAAAGATTTTGAGATTTGGAAAACAAGGAAAGTTGATTCCAAGGTATATAGGACCATATAAAATTCTAGAAAGAATTGGAAATGTAGCCTATAAGTTAGCATTACCAGAGGAGATGAGAGCAATGCATGATGTTTTTCATGTATCCCAGTTAAGGAGATGGGTTCATGATGAAGAAACAATTTTAAAATCTCCTGAGAAAGTGCAGATTGACCCCAGAATGGTGTATGAGAAGAAGCCTGTAGGCATAGTTGCAAAGGAAATTAAGAAATTGAGAAACAAAGAAATAAAATTAGTGAAAGTGCAATGGAGTCTTGACCCAAATGATTGCACATGGGAGGTGGAAGATAAAATCAGAAGTGATTATCCACAGCTAATTGATTGAATCAAAGGTAAATATATATATATATATATATATAAATATACTAATGAATGATTTGATTGAATATTTTGTTATGCATAGGAGTTTAATTAATGATTGAACTGAGAATGATTGATTGCTGAATTGAAAATGTCTGAATTGAGTATGAAAGAATTGTGAGACACAATTCCTAAAAGGAAGGGTATATGTGATAACCCTGATTTTATGAACAAGTTTTATAATTTAATTTAATATACTTGTTTGAATTATTTCTTTTGGTTGCCTAGGAAAAATATATATGATAAGTAGACCATAAATATATATTGGGTAAATATTGATATGTATACAAGATGATATATGTATATACTTCTCTAAAAAAAGAGTAGAAAATTATTTGTAAGCTAAAGAAAACTATAAATACATGAACATGACAGAATATGAATGTGCCATTGAAACAAGTCTAGGGTAAGGGAAATAAAGACTTAGGCAGAAATAAAAATATAGATAGTGTACAGGCATTTTAAACAAAGGCTGGCTAAAGAAAATTATTAGAAATTGCATGAAAATGGTATGAGTTGTTGGAAAATAGTTTATCCACTTTTAGCAATTTTCTTAGCTTTAGAGATATCATGCAAATATGGTGACTGAGGTAATAAAGTGTAAATTTCTGTTAATAGAACCAGGGACCATTTACCCAATTGCTCTTAAAAATAAAAAGAGAGGCTGATCATAAGTGGTAGGGTAGAATTGACATTGGGTAAATCTTAAAACCCTAGAGGCAGCCAAGGTCTTGTATAAAAGAGGGTTAAGGGTAAAAGGATATGTCACCATTTTCTTAAAAAAAATATACAGGAAATATAGACAGTTAGCAAAAGAGAAAAACTGAGGAGCACTGGCCATTAGAGACAAGTAGGAGATAACAGATCAAAAGGAAAGGATTAAGGTGAGTAATCTCACTAAAAATTGGCATTAAGTCCTGAATATTGAGGCAGCCTAAATGGTTTATGTTTTTAATTAATCTGTGCTTGTTTTATGAGATTGATGTGTTGATGATCTGTTTAAATATTGTGTGTGAATATATCCAGAAAATATATTGGTGACTTTCATGTTTGAATAATTATTGTATCATGATTTATCTTTGAGATGGGATGTTTTTTTATGTGACTGCTGCATATAAATTAATTCATGGGAACTCCAGGGATATATGATATAAGTCTATGGTCTAAAAATGGAAAACAAATGGGACTGTAGCATAAAGTGGTTGTTGCTTATGTCTCAAGAATAAATGTGGTAACATAGAAGTGCAAAGTTATACTTGTGCTGAACTTCTATGTCTACAAATAAATCCAAATAAGATTAGAAGCTTGTGGTTTAGTCAGATCTCATGAATCTGTGAGTATCTGATTAAGCCAGAGGCAAATGGATGCATCAAGGCAAACTGAATATGACCATATATTTATAGGCATGATTCCTCAAAAGAAAAACCCCATGATTTGAATAATATGTACACTGAGAAATCAAACTAGCTTGTGTGAATAAATCTATGATTATGAAAAGATGATCTGTTATCCTTTGAACATATGCATGATGGTTGAGTTATTTATTTTCTCTGATTGATGTATGAGATGCAGAAGGGATTAGCATGAATGAGGGAAAGAGGGAAAATGAACACTTAGTAATATAACTAAGGATTTGGATCTTAGGGCTACAAAGTAAGGCTTGGCAAGGGAAATATTGCAAGCTCACACATGGTATGATTATACCCAGGGGCCTGAGTGTGCTGGGTTAACAGTGAATATGCCCCAGACAATGTGTGTTTTAATAGAAAGAAAGTAGCTAAAGTCCATCATAAAAATACCTGAGATTGAATTTGGAGAATAAGTTCACAGGTAGGTTGGGTAAAATCCCTGATAGACAGAAAGAGTATAAATATGGAAAATGATTAAATGATGATTATGTTGGTGGGTTTAGAGTATTCTATTGAGAATGATATGTTGTGCTCTCTGAAATAAATCCATTGGATCATGTATTTTTATGTTATGCATTAATAAACATGCACAGGTGGTAGAGGAATGTATACAAGAAAAACATTGTTTTACTATCTGTCTTAAAATGTTATTTACATTTTTAGTAAGATTATTCATACCAGACAAGTTGGTCTGACCCTTTGTGTGTTTATATACCATTGGGTGTCTCATCTTTTGATGAGGTAGCTCATGGTGATTGTGCAGGTAAATAGGCATTTTCTTGATCAAGAATTGGATGAATTAGCTGCTAAGGAAATGGATATAATAGTTACAGACTCAAGGATATTAAATAGATGTTAAATTGGACTTGTGTTATGAAATGTTAGTTAAGTTGTTTTGGGAGAAAACTGATGTAATGCTATTTTCTATCTGCAAATATTGAACTACTCATGAGATTTCTATTAACAGTTGCAAGTTGCTTTAGAGAATGTTTTATTAAGTGATAATTTATAGTATTAACTCCCTGAATGCTTAACCTAAGTGTGCAACAATAAGAATAATTTGAAATGATCTTTAAATTGGAAATTTAAAAGGGTAACCTGAGATCTGTTGTAAGTATTAATGGAAAAAATAGGTAGGATGAAAACCCAGATTAGTTTGTATAGGATGTGTGTAAAGTAGCAGAGGAATTCCGGCTAACATGACCAATTTTGTCAAGCCTGGGTTCAACCAGCCTATTACCCTAAGCTAATTGATTAAGAAATATAACAAATAAAGCAAACCAGAAAACCAGGATAGTTATATTGAAAATATATGTTACCTGAAATCACTCAGACACACACATGCACACAGATCACAGACACACACATGCACACAGAACACAGATACACACATGCACACAGAATACATATATACACACTTGCATAAGGGATAATTAAGCATTCAGTAGATCTAAATTCTTGGAGATCTAAACTAACTTTAAAAACTAGAAAAATAACATCTAGAATTTGTGAAAAATTAAGTAAGGTAGAAAAGCTTTCTGGAAATTATTTTTGCCATGAGAAATTTTATAGAAAATCCCAAAATAAAATTCTCTGCATCCAAAATTCTTTTACTCTGATAAAAGAAAGGGAAAACCTTAAAGTATCATTTATACATGATTTCTTGAATGTAAGTTAGGTGACTTGATTATAACAATATTTTTATATTGGTGAAAAGATCCTGGATAGTAGAGAAAGGATGTTCTCTTGAATAGATGATCACTATATATATTGGTAAAAAAAAAACTTTATGTAAAAAGTGGGTCATCTCATGACCACACCTCATCGACCCACCATCCAAGCGCCTCCCTCCTTAGCCTCTTCAGGACCACCAACTGAGCCTAGCACGCCACCCATGCACTGGCCAACACCCAAACCCGAAACCTAGATCTAAACTCGAGCTCGGCCACCGTACCTTTCACTTCTCCTTCTTTGAATAGGTATTGTATATGTTTACTTTATTGCTTATAGTATAGTATATTTCAAACTATATTAAAGGATATATTTTGTTACTGATATTTAAAAGTATTTATATGTTCAATAGCATGCGTATTTGCTTATACCTATACATATTGTGAGCATATATTATGTTAGAATCCATACTAGTTATATATATATATATGTTTATTGGTTATACAAATCAAGCTGCTTATTTTATAAAGTATAACAAGTTATCCATTTTATTTTATGGTTATACAAGTTGTATTATATCATCAATTGGAGTAGAGTCTGTTATATAATGTATATAATGTTTGTTATATAGTTTGTTTAAGTAAAATTTTATAAAACTGATGTTACTCAAGTGATATCTGCATAGCCCTATCTATATATTTCTAAAAGTTGTTTTGGGTATATTATATATATATATATATATATAGATTTATATAGAGTTATTTGTGGATATTTTTCCATTGTTCTATATATATTTCAACACCGTATGTCCTATATATTTATCAACAGCCGTACGTTAGTATAAGTTGTTTACAATCTTCTGTTATGTATATAATAATAGGTTGCGTATATATATATATATAAATAAATAGCTAGGGGTTTTTGTGATATAGTACGAATAGTATACGGGAAGTATATTTGTCTTTAAGCTTTGCTATAGATTCTTTAAATACATATAACAATGAAAGTTTATGCAAGATATGTTATGTTATATAAACTACTATGATCTGTTTATATGTATACTGCCAGGTGATATGCATACCTAATTTTAATATATATATTGGATTTATATATAGGCTACGTCAGTTGTACATAATATACAGATTTGATTTTATGAGTAGGTGTTTCAAAATTTACTTTGATTTCTAGATAAATATGAATATCAAAATATAATATGATGGTTTATATTCTGTTTTAAGACTTGTTTGTTATATAGTGATATGTTTAGCTGTGTATATATATATATATTACAGTGTTTATTTTATATAGTGTAGGTTTATTTACAATAGTATATATAGATACATAGTTTAAGTGTTATATTATACGTATGAAATAAGTTTACAGTATATCTACATCGAGTCTCTAAGGTACTTTGACTTGCGTGTTGCTTTTAAGCACTTATATATATTCCTGTAAAGATTATAATCCGTTTGGGTTTATGTGTAAGTTCTCATATATGATTGACTTGAATTATATATATGCATATAGTTATAAAGTATGTTGGCTTTGACTTTTACGATATATATATGTATGTACATAGATTTTAATTTTATATGTACGTGTTTTAAAATTTGTTATTGATTTTATAATAAATATGGAACTTTATGGTATACTATATTAGTTTATATAAGTTTAACGTATAAATTATTGATTTTCTTTTTGATGATAATAATAGTAGTATATAGTGTTCAGTTTATATCAAACTAATCTGATTTATTCTCATCGATTCTATTTATCAGCTTTGTTCGTCGAAATCGTACCAATCTTGATTTGCTTCGAAATTCGTGCTTGGATTCGTAACCCATTTCATCATCAAATCTCTCTAGCCTCGAAAGGTGAGCAATCACTCACGATTAATATTCTTATATTTATTAAATTTGATTTCAATTGAAACGTCAATTGAAATATACTGTTGCTAGTTATTTACATTGATATATACACTGTTATCTATATTTGTTCACCTGTGACATATGACACTATTATCTGTTATTTATATTGTTGATATATGCCTGTTGCTGTTGTTATTTTATTTTCATATATGTTATCACTCTGCAAGTTCCCTACTAGTATAGAATCACTATGGGTTGAAATGATACATACCCAAACGATCTGTAGAATAGGAGAATATCGTTATGGGTTGAAATGATAAACCCAAGCGATTTTCATTGAATTGAATTTGGGATTGCGGGTTGAAAAGATATATACCCGTATATATATTTTAAATTGCGGATTGAAATGATAAATATCCGTATCACTTGACCATAGGATAGAAAATTATATACAGGCACCGTTGGTCTATATATAAATGTTTTGAAAATGATTTCTATGGTTTTGAAAAGAAATATATGGTTTTGATAAATATTGATTTTAAAGATTCATTAAAGTTGATTTAATAAAGTTGATAAATAATATGTTTAAGTATTTATTTAATACCTATATCTTCAAATATAGAATTTATAATGATTTGAAATTGATTGAAATTATATTTATTTACGAATTTTACTTAAATAAGTTTGATTTGAAATGTATTGAATTTGAAATTTTAAAGAAGTGTTTTACAACTTGAAATTTGAAAGGTGACTTAAATGGATATTTCAAACTTATATATATATATTTAAATGGGATATTTTGTTTATTTAAATTTGTAAATTGAAATTGTATTTAAATGCTATGGAAATGATTAAGTTAATATTTCAAAACTAAAAAAAATTGTAAAGTGAATCTGATATGTATATAAATTTATCGAATTTAGTTTTGAAATATTGAATATTTAAAGCTTTGAAGTATATATAAAAATTGAAATGGCTTATTTTATGGTTCAGATATGTATTTGAAATCGATAATTTGAAATGGTTTATTAGAAGCTGAATCGAGTTGAAACTGATGATTTGAGATTTGATTTAATTAAATTTTTGGAATTCGAGTTAATTTGAACCGATTTGTGAAATTTGAAGAACTATCTTATTTTATAAAGAAATTTTAAATTATATTTAAAACTATTAATACTTTACTTTATAAATTATTTGGTTTTATTTAAACGAGATAATATTGAATTGTTTTGGAAATGGAAATGATATATTATTTAATTGGGTTTTGAAATGGAAATAATACATTGATAATTTGGGTTTTAAATAGTAATAATATTTTGGTTTAAAGTATATACTATTTTGAAGTAAAGGATATGTTTTGAAATGGCAAAAATTGTGTTTTTAAAAGTATATATATATTTGTAAATGACCACGGTGTTATAATAACGATTGGTTGTTAAAGAGACTGGGATCGGATATGGACATACTCTCGGTCGATACCGAAAACCAGTTTGACAACTGTGTACGCGGTGGAGTTTCCAGAATGAAGTAGGATGGTGGCGACGATCCTAAGGTATATACGTGGACCCAACTCCCGTGAGTTGGCATAAGGTGGCTAAAACAGGAGCGATCTCGGACCAGTGAGGTAGCACCTCTTATCGGACGCACTTCTTCGATTCCATTCTATTACTTGTGATTTTGGTGGCCACCCTTCGATTTGGGAGTGTTGTTCGAGGTGGAACGGTAGTGGCTGCTATGCATATCCATCAGTCCGTGTGCGTAATTGGTATATCTACCCTGGCATTGCCTTGTATGCCGTGTCACCTACCATATCGAGCTTTACTACGATTATGATTTTAAGATCCGACCGCGTTAAGGTTCTCCATCCCCTTAACGCTATTTTCTATATGATTATACTTTACTAATTAGACACTACTGTATATAGTGTATATTACTATATAGTAGCTAGTTTAACGGATCCTTAGGGGATGGTTATCCCAAACATCCTTTAAGTTACTTGTATTTCAGTTAATATTTCACTTGAGTTGGATTTATTGATATAAGAATGTTAATCCTGACTCGAGTGTTTTGTGTTTTGCTTTACGCTCGAGTCAGACTGAGTGATACAGCATTTGAGACTCACCTTTGGAGTTGGAGCTTCGCTTGGAGATCCAGCTATCTATCGATCCTGCTTTCAGTTATTCAGTTGATTCCAGTGATGTATACAGATCTTGTATTTGATTATTGTATTGAGACATCTATTGTATTCGAGACTTCTGTTGTTATCTTGTCTAACTCTGTTATATATATATATATATAGTAGCTTCATGAACTACTATCCTTTTGTTTCCGCTGCATTATTGTTATATTACTCTGTGTTTGTGATCTGAAATTATTTTATTTATTGTATATGCTGAGTTTTGCCAAATTTTATTTACAATCCATCGTTTTGAATTATTCAAGTCCGACATGTGTGGATTTATTGTCGATTTGAATGGTCCAAAATACTGGGTCGTTACAATATATATATATATATATATATATATGTATATGATATATGTGTTACACTGTAAAGGTTATAGTATATAATATATATTAAATATAAATGTTATATTAATTAATACAAATTAATTAAAACATTAATTAATTAAAATTAATTAAATAAGATTTAATTAATATGACATTATACGTAAGACTATTATATAAGTAATATGAAATATAAAATTAATATAATAATAAAACTTATATAATATGAATGTATAATCGAAAGGTGAAACATTATATAAACCCTAACAAGAGCTAAGTAATAAATACATACTTAATTGTACGTTGTAACGACCCGCATTTTCGAACTTCTGAAGTCGACACTAATACGTCCACAGTATTCATGTGTCGAACAACAAAGTGTCGGAAAGACAGATTGTTAGGAAAAAGAAAGAAGATAGAAGATAGAAGATAAGAAGAAACTAAACAATTTCAAAATCTCACAACGCAAAGGAATAACATATATTAATCAACATATTTCTTTACAAAGTCATTTCTAAAATGATACATTAGAGTCATACAAATACAATTTCTACCCTTGGACAGTTATAACAGCATGTCCCTACCTAACTGATACAAAATACATATAATATAGCAGAAGCAAGATAATAACTAACTATCGATGAAGCCTCCTGCTCCAAGCTCCTCCAAAATGCATCCGTGGGAAACCTGAACTACTTGGCTGCTCATACAAATTTGAGCATCTAAGAGTTTTAGGAAAGAAAATATAACTCCGAGTCAGACATGGGTCTGTCGTGAGAAACTCAAAACAACTGAATTTTTTATCTTAAAAAACTCTTTGAAATAAAGGGTATCTCGTAAGGTCACGCCGCATATAAACACAGACGGGCTTTTATCTTACGATGACCAAAACACTTTCTGTATAAAATCAAGTGATATTATAATAGTGTCTAGAGGTTCAAAGTAAATATATAAAATAGCTGAAATGCTTGCATCTCACATTCCAATAGAGTTGGGCACATCTCAATCCGTAAAGCCTCATAATGGATAATGGATTCCATACTATGGCAAGATAAGGGACTACCTTCCGATTATGCACCCCTAGAAAATGCACCGGAGTTTGACAAGAACTTCTTGTACCTCTGCTAACATAGAGCTGGCTGCCCCTTTAACATGGCATACCGGATTACCTCATCCATTTTTGACACCGAGGCCTTATACTACCACGGAACTTGAGCGCAAACCAAATCAAAAAGGAATAATCTATAATGGGATGACGGCTCCTAATGGTAGCTAACCACATGGCTTTGGTGCATACCCTGTTTTTGCCATTTTCCGGTTTGTGAGGCTCCTAAGGCCACTTCTTTACCTTTACATATAGCACTTTCTGCTTTGAATGCTATCATTGCCTTTTGGATGTTGACACAATGTTAGCATTCATCCATACAAGTCATTAAGGAGATGAACGAACCGAAGGCACCATTTCCACTACATCCATTTTGGAATCACCCTCGGGATTAGTAGTAAGTACCCCTTGCACTTTAAAAGCTCCATCTTCAATTCCATACTCTTCGAAATGCTTTCAGTTCAAAACACTTGAGTTGGATCGAAGTAGTTTTCAGATAGCATATCCGATCCCGGTCTCTTCGAAACAACTTCCGATAATTCCGGTAAACTCAACCTCGGTTCTTTAGGAAATAAGCAGACAAAAGATAAGAGCGGAGATCACCTCCTAACCGTTTGTGGACGGATTTCCTTATCATTTGTCCTAAAAGAACCAAGTGAGTTTATACGTACAATATAGCACCACCGACGATAACTGTAACATATAATTCCCATATTTCTCCTAGATATTTCCAAAAGTACATTTTGGTCCAAATTTGATAGTTGGTTATTTAACTATCAAATAACAATCATTCAAACATAGATTCAATTTCCATTAAGGTCGCTAAGCCTCTTAAATTAATCATTCATTAATTTAAAATCACCTTTCAAGTATCTATTAAAATATTCATATACTTATCTCACCAGTATAAATATATTCACAAACCACTATATTTTCGATACTTAGGAAATATAACCATATACTTATCTCAAAGGTATAAGTATATTCACAAACCATTTCACTTTCAAAGACATGGAAACTTTTCCATATATTTAAACAATAGTATAAGTATATTTACAAAACATTCGGAAGGATTTCTAGTTCAAATCATATTAAAATGATCAAACCCCATAAATCATTAACGGAGATATTAATAACTCAAAACACTAATTCTTTTCGTAAATCTCTTTTATTTCATAAATGCCTCCTTTAAAAATTCCTAAAATTCCTTTAAAATCTCCAAATTATATTTACAAAATGCTCTTTTATAAATCTCAAAACCCATTTATAAACCTCCTTTCAGACCTTTAAAACCCATTTTAAATCTCCTTTTATAAATCATTTTAAAACCAAACCCTTTTCCTAATCCTAAAATATCTTTCCAATTTATAAACTTCCTTTATTTAAAACAAACCTTCTTTAATAAACTTTACTTAATAAAGTTCTTAGATAACCAATCAATTATTTAAAACACCTTTAAATAATCCATTTATTATTTAGAACATTCTTCATTTAATTTTCTTTAGACCCCATTCAAAAGAATAACTTAAGAATACATTAAATTATCTATAAATAATATTATTATACTAATAATTTAACTTCAAAATAATATAATAAAATAATTAATTTATTAACTTCAAAACAATATTAATATAATTTTTAATTAATTTCAAACAACTTTAGTAAAATAATTAACTAATTTCAAAAACATTATTGATTTAATAATTAATTAAACTTTAAACAATATAATTAAAGTAATTAATTAACCTTTAAGAAATGTTAGTATGATATTAATAAACCATTAAATATAGTAAAATAACTTATATCTTTTTCATTTATTTGTCTTTCTTTAATGGCAGCCGTTTACCATCTTTCTAGCTTTTGACTTTTTGCATCCGTCCTTCACCATGCTTTCTGACATTCCCATTCCGCCGCTTGTCCCTTTATCGTCCTCTTCTGTTCAATCTTTTCCGGTGTCAGTTTCAATCTCAGAGCCATCCCCTCCATCTTTGCCTCCTATCATCTCCTCCAACCTTCCCACAGACCCACCTCAGTCAATCCCACAGCATGTTGAACCTTCCTCACCAGGTCTTCCCTGGACAACTCTTTTCAAATCCAAACCTCGCAATGCCGGTGTCTACTCTCCCATAAATGTCAACCTTGAATTCAATGGTTTGGCCTTGGTTTCTCCAACTGATGTCCTGGCAGTAGGCAAGGAGATTTGGCAGGAACATATTGTAGGCTTCTTCCTTGATAAACCACTGTCATTTACAACTGTTGTTGAATTTCTCAAAAAATCATGGAAATTGAAAGGCTCTATTAAAGTCAAGTTTGATGGTGTTTTATTCTTGTTCGAACTCTCGTGTGCAGAGGATAGAAACAGGATCTTGAGAAGTGACCCGTTATTTATAAGAAACAAGATATTCATAATACAAAAATGGTCTCCTGAGCTTGGCAATGTTAAAGGCAACATCAGAGCTGTTCCTGTTTGGCTTCAGCTATCCAACATCCCAATCTATGCTTGGTCCCATCTTGGAATAAACTGGTTGGCAAATCGAATTGGTAAGTTGATATGCCTAGATGAAACTACTGAAAAGCTAGATAGAATAAATTATGCTAGGTGTCTAGTTGAGGTGACACCTGAAAATGAACTAGTTGAGAAATTTCCAGTTATGCTGTTGGATGGTAGTGAACAATTAGTGCATGTTAACTACCTATGGAAACCTGAGATTTGTGTACATTGCAAAGTCTTTGGACACTCATCGTTTGTGTGTGAAGACAAATTGGTGCAAGAACATGTGGAGAAACCCATTCAAGAGCAAGAAAATGTAATGCAAGAAAGAAAAAATCAGAAAAAAAGAAATAATGTCGGAATACAACAATGGAAGAAAATTGCAAATAAAAGGCAGACGTACAAGAACAGCGTATCTCAGAGTAAAAGCTACATGACCAGCACACATAGAAGCATAATGAAAGAAAGTGATGGATGTGAGCAACCAGAGGAAACAACAGAGAATAATTTAAGTGATTTGAGTAAAAACATGGGTAACATGCAATCCCCCCAAAACAAATCCAATGCACAGGTGCTAGAATGCCCTGCAAATGAGGTAACTTCAGTCACAAATAACACTGAATCTTCCTTAATCCACAATGGTGAAGCTGATCTATGTGGAATCACAAAGAAAAATAGCTTTTCAATATTGTCTACATTGGAAGAGAATGAAGCAGTTGAGGAAGCAATAAGTATTCAAGATACAGAGAGTAATATTGACAGAAACAAACCATGCAAAGGTGCTCTGTGCATGAACATGTCATGTGCACACAAAAATAAACAGCAATCAATCCAACTATCCAAATCTCATATACAACCCTCCTTGAATCCCAATCAGTCTTTCACCACCACACCCCTCCTTGATGACATCGTCCTCAACGTTTTATCTACTTCCTCTGACCCATATTACAATATTCCTGCTCCACCAGGCTTCTCTGACACGCCAATCACATCCATTAATCCATCCACCTCAACCCCTAAGCCACACCATCATAAAACCAAAACCAAATCCAAATTTAGAGGAAGCAACCACCAAACCTTCAATCCCAGTATTGATCTCAATAATCTCAACATAAGCACAACCACCAGAATCCTTCCTGAAACAAGTGATAGTCCCTCTTCTGCAACCAGAAGCAAGACAACTCTGTCCTCCACTTTAAACATTTCTCATCAATGATTCAAACCATAGTTGTGTGGAATATAAGAGGAGCGCATCTTGAAACTAAATTATTCCAAGTCAAAAACATCATATCCAAGTATAATCTCAGTCTCATTGCCATATTAGAAACTAAACTCAATCTTGATCTCACCGTCAAAGCTGTGCAAATTGTTAACCCTCTATGGAAATCTTGTCATAACCTTCTTGAAGCCCCTTATGGTAGAATTTTGATTCTCTATGATCCTAACATGTTCTCTCTAACCCCGATTCTCTCACACAAGCAATTCATCCACTCTCACCTTCTTCACAAGCCTACATCCAAAACCATGTATCTCACTATTGTGTATGCTGAAAATAGTGCCTGCAATAGGCTATCTCTTCATAACTTCCTTCCTCATCTAGCCTAAAACTCCCATCCCTGGATTGTCTCGGGGGACTTTAACTGCCTCTACTCATTCAATGACCGAATAGGTGGGAATGCTGACTCCTTGAATGATATCTCTCCTCTAAACTCTTCCACAACTGCTGCTAATCTCATCCACGTTCCTTTTGCTGGTTCCAGATTCTCCTGGGACAACAGAAGTAGGTCGGGTAGAAGAATCTATAGCAAAATTGATCACACTTTTTGCAACCTATTGTCATTGTCCATGTGGCCTTTCCTATCCACTTTCCTCCCTCCCCCTTTTCTTTCTGATCATTCTCCTCAAATCATTCAGATGGGATCCGGTAGCCTGATAAGAAAGCCCTCTTTAAAATTCTTTAACATTTGGACTAAAGAGCCTGATTTTCTAATAATTGTTAACAAGGCCTGGAGCTCTAACTATTTTGGCGCACCTATGTTTGTTTTGCAGCAAAAACTGAAGAACACGAAAAAAGCTCTTGGAACTTGGGCCAGAAGCAGGTTTGGCAATGGGGACCTTCTTTCTTCCACACTTGCTATCTCCTTAGCAGCTGCCAGAACCCAAGCGATGCAATCCCCAAAAAATGTTGATTTTGCCAACATTGAATACAAGATATAAGACCAATATCATAAAGCACTTGAAGCTGAGAATGATATGAGAAAACAGAAACTCAGATATAAGTGGACAATTTCTGGAGATAGGAACACTAAATTTTTCTATGATAGCCTAAAGGTAAAACATTCCAAATCCAATATTCATTGTATTACTGATCGATCAGGTAAGACGTGTTCAAATCCTCTTGATGTTGACAATGCTTTCCTCGATTACTTTACTAACCTGCTTTGAAAAAATGAGAATTTCCAACCTGATCTTTCAATCATCAATGATCTGAACATGCCACGTCTTAGCTCTGAACATGTTGCCTTCCTTTCTTCCATAGTAACGGAAAATGAAATAAAGCAGAGCATTTTTGATATGAACAAGGAATCATGTGGAGGCCCTGATGGTTTTAACACAAATTTTTTTACTACCTGTTGGGACATCATCAAAGCTGATTTTGTTTGTGCTGTGAAGAGTTTCTTCAAACATAATAAAATGCTCACTGGAATCAATGCAACCAACATCGCGTTAGTTCCCAAATCTGACCACCCCATCAATGTCTCTGATTACAGACCGATCTCGTGCTGCAACACCACTTACAAGTGCATATCCAAAATTATTGCTTCTAGGCTGAAGGTTGTGCTTCCCCATCTCATCTCCCCTAATCAGGAAACCTTCCTCCAGGGGAGAAGTATCCTTGACAATGTGCTCTTATCCCATGAACTACTAAAAGATTACAACAAATCCACAATAAGCCCAAGAGCCATGCTTAAACTTGATATAAGGAAAGCTTATGATACACTACAATGGACCTCTATCTCCAGGATCCTTGCTAAAATGAATTTTCCCCCTCACTTTGCTTCCTGGATTTACACTTGCATCTCTTCAGTTCACTTTTCCTTGATCTTCAATGGCAAATCTGTGGGGTATTTCAAGAGTAGGCAAGGCATCAGACAAGGTTGCCCCATATCCTCATACATTTTTATACTAGTCATGGAAGTACTAACTGCAATGATTAACCATGAAATCTCCTGCAAAAGAATTCTTATTCATCCTAAGTGCAAAGATCCCCTTATCTCTACGCTCATGTTTGCTGATGATCTCATTGTCTTCACCAAACCAACTCCACAATCTATTAGCAACCTAATGGAAGTTCTTACTGCATTTCACAAATTTAGTGGGCTTGCAATAAACTATGACAAATCCATAATTAAAATTGCTGGGGTTGCTGCTCCAGCATCCCAATCTCTTATTAATTTATGTAACCTTCCCTTGGCTCCTGAAAATCTAACTTACCTAGGGATCCCTATGACCTCCTCCAAAGTCTCAACATCTCAGTGTATGAAACTCTATGATAAGATCACACATTCCATGAAAGCCTGGGCAAACAGGTTTCTAACACAGGCAGGAAGACTCACCCTAATTAAATCTGTCATTTTTTCATATTCCACCTACTGGTCTAGAACTTTCATTCTTCCCAAAAAACTAATCCTTATGATCAGGAGGGCGATGTGTAACTTTCTTTGGGTTGGAAGCATACACTCGAAAAGTCTAAAACCTTTAAGTTTCTGCAAAGTTGAAACTAAAAAGAGCATGGGAGGCCTAGGTGTTATAAACATTTGAAATTGGAATATTGCTGCCTTTAGTGTGCATCTGGATAATCTTCTGAACTCTAAAAACAATATTTGGGTTACTTGGACAAGAAAACATCATCTGCGCAACAAAAATTTCTGGTGCATGGACATCCCGCATAGCTGCAGTTGGACTTGGAGATCCATCCTAAATCTCAGACCACTGTTACTTCCATACATTAAGCATATAGCTTCTCCAACTGGCACTGTGAGTTTCTGGAACGATCCTTGGGCCAGGAATGGCCTCATACTAAGCAAATCAATGTCATACAATCAAAAACTTCAAACAGGAATACCCTCAGATGCCAAGGCTAAAGATTATATATGCGATGGTAATATCTCCTTGCCGTACTCCAGCAACCAAATCACACGTCAGCTTTGGCATGAGATCAGCATGCAGCAGTACCCTATAGCTCCCTATGATAGAGTGTTGTGGTCTTCTGATCTCGTTGAACACTCTATACCCAAAATATATGACTGCATTTCCCATGAATCATCGATGCCCTGGTTTGCCTGGGAAAAAAGAGTTTGGAATCATCACTGCAAAGAGAATGATAACTTTCTTCTTTGGAAAGTTCTAAGAAATGCATTCAACTTTAAAGACAAACTGCAGCGCATTGGTTTGATCACTGATGCTTCATGTTGTTTCTGTGCTAACGGTAATGAGACAAACATACATTTATTCTTCAACTGCGATTATGTTCATAGAATATGGGAGAAGATCTTAGCTCTGATAGGACATGGGAACAGTTCCAGAAACAGCAATGTTGAGTGGTGCTATTTATTCAGAGAAACCAGATGGAAGAATGATACTGGTATGTTATTGTTGCTAACTCTCAAAAAATTCATTCGTGTTATATGGAGAGAAAGAAATGAAAGAATTTTCAACGGCAAGAACAAAAGCGAAATAGAAATTTGGAATCAGCTCATCATCTCAATCAAAGATGGTATAAGACACAGCTTGTATGATTTTGGAAACATTAACACTGGCATTTGGAACATGCTATGACCAAGTTGTCATGGCTTGCCTCCACTTTTTTCTTTGTGTTTTTTTTCATTTACCTCTTGTACCATAGATCTGTTATGGTGCAATTTTTTATTGTTCTCGCAATAAACTGGTAGGGGCCAGTTTCTCCCCGCTTAGCTTTGCTAAAAAAAATAATAATAACTTATATCGATACAAGTAAATAACTTTAAATAATAATTAAAATATAATTTAAAAACATTTTAAATAAATAACTAATTAACTTTAAAACAATAATTAAACATTTTTAAATAACCTTAAGAATCATATCAATAAAATAATTAAATTTAAATCGTTATTTAAAACAAAAATTAATTAATTATCTAAAACACTATTTATAAATAACAATTATCTTTTGAATCTTATTAACACGGAGTACTCATCTTTTAAAATAACTTTTAATCAATAATTACTTTCAAATAAGAAAGAGGCCTAGCAACCACTATTATACTTAACAAGTTACCAATTCATTCAATCTAACTTTTCAAGTTACGTTATTTGTATTTACACAAATAGATATGTGTAAATTGAATCCATAATTAACAACCACTTGTTAATACATCATTTTTCCAATATTAGTCAATTGCATGTACATAGATGTCTACACTATGTAACATCAGAACTGCGTTTATCTCTACTAAATAGATGTTCAATTTTAGCATATCAGTTAATTATAGCAAAATGATGATTTATTCTCCTAAACAGCTGTCCAATTAATTTAATTAGTGGAACGGTATTTTATTTCGCTAACCAATGTCCAAATTTCTATATTCAATCTAATTTAACTCAAAACCATTTTATTTGGCCAAATAAACACCACTAATTAAGGTATAATAATTTAAACGACGTTATTAATTAAAATAACATAATTTAAATTCAGTCTGTTTTAACCTATCGTAAATTTATACTTTACCAAAGCCATTAACAAGTTATACTACGACGTTATACTTGTCAATACGAGTCTAAGGTAAAAATCCACAGGTAAAACGGATTTAAAACGAGCACGATACGATAATTCAAAGTTAATTTAAACTAATTTGAGACATTATAAATTGAGAATTCTTACCCAAAAGCAACATGGGCCGAGCCCATCAGCCTCCACCCAAGCCCAAATGCATAACACTTCATCTTCACTAATTCTCCTTTCTCTCCTCCCGGAAACAAATTCACATGCATGTAGGTGCATGTGCACATGCAATTCTCCACCGAACTAACGAACAAAGGCCACCAACCAACTCCTCATCCCGAGTTCATCACGCAGCCACCTAAAACTTTACCTCCAGCCATGCCTACCGCCGACCAACCCTTGAACCCGTACGCAACCCCATAGAAAAACGTGACACTTATATGCTTCGATTCCCTCCAAACATTGCCACCCGAAGCATCTCTCCACCACGAACCCTAAACTGAGCTCGAATTCACCCATCGTCGCCTGTAGTGTGACACCCCACCTTTATACTCACACTAGCCAAGGACACTACGAGGTAATGCCGTCAACTAGCATGAAGAATAAGGCTGTTGAGGAGCGACCATCTGTGTAATTGCTTTGTGCGAGTACCCGATATGTCAGATAATATAACTTAATCCGACATATCAAATACAAACTCAAAGCTACCACACAGTGGCTATATGGCCTTCGGTAAACAAATATAGAAATAAACATAACACAAATCAGTCATAGATATTCATATCACAAAGGCGGAAACAGATATGAATATAACACATAAAAGTGTACATCAAAGTAATGGTCATATAAGATCCATTACGTCATAAAAGAATAGATACAAGTGCCAAACAAGAATATGTATACATCAAGGAGTCTCTATCTCGAATGTATAAAAGCAAAAACTACTAAGCTAAGTAGTTAGCCAAAAGTCAAATAATAGTCCCAGATGAGGAGTCAAGCAGAAGCACCTGTAACATCTCGGTCCGACTCGAGTATTATTTAATAAGAAAATAATAAACGGATCAATCTAGCTATAAATATCAGAAAAAATGAGATAGGGTAGGAGATATAACAAATAAGTATGATAACCATAATGCCATGCCGTGATAAGTATACATTTAATAACAACAAAGTCATACAATATCTCAAGAATCTCAAAGCACCAAAAAGAATGTCATATTCTTTATTTTATTCACCAAACCCCAATTATTGACAAACATACCATTGCCAATCACAAAAAGAGGTGAAACATAAATTCTAGAAATCATCAGCCAGAAATCCAGAAATCACAAAGGGGGAGGCCTATTACAAACGGAAGCATGAAAACTCACCAACACATGTATCACAAATGGAATGCTATTCCATGATCGCTAACCATAACTTAGGAGCAACGACGCAATATAATAACGGTACGTCTGATGAACCAAAAAGCCGGGACATCAATGTAGTACAATAACGGTACATCCGATGAACCGAACACCATAAAAGAACATGGGTCGCTATCCCATAAAAGAAATGAGACGAAGCTCAATAAAACGAGGTACAGTCCCCCACGTGGACAAAGAGACATCGCACATTGCTAGTCTAAACCACAAAATGATCATCATAGACCAATAAAAGTGTGAATTACACTAAGCTAGTAAATAAATGAGTTTAGCTTCATGTCCCATAACCACTGGCTTAACTTAAATATTTACGAACAAATTGTAGATTTCCACTCGAAAATTGTCACAAGAATTTCAATCGAACAAGTCTAAGAATTAACCGATAAAGTAAACGCAAGCGTTTCATACCACTTGTTTTGCTAAGCCGTTTAATTTGATTTCTCGAACAAATGAGGTAAAGGTTTCATATACTAATAGATTGGAAAACGGTTTTAAAAGCGAGTTTGATATTGAAAGTAAATGTTGAAATCGTTTTAATGAAAGGGTTTGAATATTTACTACTAGTATAGAAACCTTTGCATTTTAAAGTGACAAACCATAGAAATGATCGTAGAAACAATCAATCACCAAAATTCACATACGAAGACGTGAATTAAATCCAAAGAAATCGATACCAAATCCATCAAAATGGATATTCCCAAAAATCCAAAGAAAGAAGTCATCAAAGTCGATAATAAGTGATAACAACTAACCGAATCAACAAATATCGATTAAAAATTGGAAATCCACTCAAAAGCAGCAAAAATTGGCAAAATGAATAGTTCCAGACGTCTGGGGGTCAATCCAGACGTCTGGATTTAGGTTCTGGAAATTCAGAAACCATCCAGACGTCTGAAAGGTGGCTTCAGACATCTGACAGGGTGTTTCAGACGTCTGAAAGGTGGTATCAGACGTCTGACAAGGTGTTTCAGATGTCTGAAAGGTTGTTTCAGAAGTCTGATTCTGTTTTCTATAATTTTTATTTTTTCTACCGTATATTCTTTTCTCCAGAAGGCTTATCCAAACGTCTGGAATTGATATCCAGACATCTGAACACCTGGTATGGGCAACAATTTGCCTAGGCCATGATGGCCAAAATGATTCAGGAGCGATCGAGTGAGCAACGACGACTAGGGATTTACGCCAAGCAACAACCCAGCCTTATAAGCTCTTTGACACACCCCAAATATCATGTCCAAGCATCCATAGTAGGATTTTCATAAAATTGGACTTCAAAACCAAAAATTGGAAAATTCACCAAATCAATTCAAATCAAAAGCAAATGAACATGAATGGATGTTAGGAATTCATACCTAACAACAATGAAAGTTATAGACGTAGATGTGAGTTCAAAAACTCACCTTTAAACCCAAAAACAATGAATGAGAAGCTTTTAAAACAAGGCAAGAACAATTCCTCTTCAACACACCTCTAGAATCTTTGATCTATTATCAAAGGTGAAGTTTTTCCTAAGTTAGGGTTAGGAATTTCTGAGAATTGAAGAAAGACTGAGATGGAGAAGAAGAAGATGATGCTTAACTTGGCTTCTCTTTGTTTTCTAGAGCTTGAATTTGAATTTCCTAATTAAACTAGGGTTTGGAATTCTAATTTCCCATTCTTTCCCCCATTTTTCTCTTAAGCTTGAGAGTGATAGGAAATGAAAATGAATGAAGGAAGTTGAGTGGAGTATAGGGTATTAGATGAGTAATGAGCTGAAACCCAAACCCAAAGCCCGAATAGAAAAATAGCAAAATTCACCCAACTCCAAACATATCGATGTGTATACTCAAAAAAGTTGTAAACATCATTTTGGACTCAAAGGAAGTGGTCTCGAGTCCCAATTCGACTGTTTACAAAAAGTAGCTTTTCGGACTTTAATCTGATTAACGATGCTATATTTAAATAAAATATTTAAATATACAATCGTAAAATATGCGTGTTGTTACAGACTCCTCTCCTTAAAGAAATTGCGTCCTCGCAATTCTTAAGAAAAAGAAATAAAAAGTAACAACCATACAAAGGCATAACAACACAAAAGAAGAAATTTTGAAATGAGAAGTTCACCTTTCAAGAGCACGAGAGAGTAAGTCCGGATGTGTTCGCTCGATGAATTCTCTGGATTCCCAAGAGCAATCCTTAGGATTTGAGGACCATTGAACTTTCATAATAGGAACATCTTTATTTCGAAGGCGTTTAACCTCCGAAGCAATGATACGAATAGGATGTTGCTCATAAGTCAAATTAGGCGAAACTTCAATTTCTTCAATAACACCGGGCTCAAGAATAGAATCAGAATCTCGAAGGCATTTCCGTAATTAAGAGACGTGGAATACGTTATGAATAGGAGAAAACTGAGCCGGTAATAAAAGGCGATAAGCCACGGAACCAATGCGTTCGGTGATGGGAAATGGACCAATATATCGAGGTGCTAATTTTCTCGATCGACTGAAACGCACAACACCCTTCATAGGTGAAACATGAATGAACACCAAATCTCCCACATAAAATTCTAAATTCCTTCTTCGGTTATCGGCATAGGATTTTTGTCTACTTTGAGCTTCTTTCATACTATGATGAATAAGGTCAATCTTTTCTGTGGCATCACGGATAAAATTTGGACCTAAAACCAGCTTCTCACCAGCTTCAAGCCAACACAAAGGAGATCGGCATGGCCTTCCGTATAGTGCCTTGAAAGAAGCCATACCAATACTAGATTGGAAGCTATTATTATAGGAAAACTCAACAAGAGAAATATGATCTTCCCAACTTCCACCAAAATCAAGAACACATGCACGAAGAAGATCTTCAAGAGTTTGATTCACACGCTCGGTTTGCCCATCGGACTGAGGATGATAAGCGGTGCTAAAATTAAGCTTTGTTCCCAAAGCTTTTTGAAGACCTTTACAAAATCCACTAGTAAATAATGGATCACGATCGCTAACAATAGAAGTAGGAACTCCATGCAATTTAACAATTTTCTTGACATAGAGTTTAGCCAAAATAGGTACGGTCCGATTGGACCAAACGGGAATAAAATGGGCGGATTTTGTAAGTCTATCTACTATCACCCATATGCTATCATGGCCCAAACGAGAACGGGAAGACCGTCAATAAAGTCCATGGAGACTTGATCCCACTTCCAAACGAGAATGTCCAAAGGTTGCAATAACCCACCGGGCCTTTGATGCTCGGCCTTTATGAGTTGGCAAGTCATGCAACGCTAAATAAAGTTAGCAATATCAGATTTCATTCCATCCCAATAATAAAGTCGCTTCATATCCGCGTACATTTTATTACTACCGGGATGAATGGTAAATTTAGAACGATGAGAATCTTCTAAAATATCTTTACGAAGATCACAAATATTTGGCACGATAAGTCTACCAAATTTTCGAATACCGCTACGAACATCAAAATCAAAGTCTTTCAAACCTTCAATATCAATTTTATCCCTACAACTTTGGCTAAGAAGAACTAATTCAGGATCATGCTTTTGAGCTTCAAGAATGCGGTCTAAAAGAGAAGGATAAGCCTCAAGGCTACAAAAAACAAGAGATGAACATGAATTGGATTCACGATCTCAAATCTCACAAGTGGATAAAGTATCGAGATCATTCCATTCGGATATCATCATGGAAACAACCGCTTGTTGCTTACAACTAAGGGCATCGGCAACAAGATTTCCCTTTCCGGGAGTATAGAGAATATCAAGATCATAAGATGCAAGGAACTCGAGCCAAGGTTGTTGACGCAAATTAAGTTCCTTTTGAGAAAATAAATACTTCAAAGATTTATGATCGGTGTAGAGAACAAACTTCTACCCCAAAAGATAATGGCGCCAAATTCTAAGGGCGAAAACAATAGCCACGAGCTCTAAATCATGAGTGGCATATCTAGTCTTGGCAGGCTTTAATTGCCTAGAAGCATAAGCGATAACACGTTCCCTTTGCATGAGAATGGCACCCAAACCAACACGACTAGCATCGGTATAAACAATAAAGTCTTGGTTCCCATTGGGAATCACAAGAATAGGAGCATCGGAAAGGAGTTCTTTTAGTTTTTGAAAAGCAACTTCACATTTGTCCGACCAAATGTACTTAACTCCCTTCTTTGTCAAATTAGTAAGAGGTACGGAAATTTTAGAAAAGTCTTTTATGAACCGACGGTAATAACCTGCCAATCCAAGGAAGCTACGAATTTCCATCACACTCTCCGGTCTCTTCCAATTTTGAATCGCTTCAATCTTTGAAGGATCCATGGAAATTCCGGATTCAAAAATAATATGCCCCAAAAATTTCACACGAGATTGCCAAAAGTGGCATTTAGAAAATTTTGCTTTCAATTGGTTGCTCCTAAGAGTTTCCAACATAATCCGAAGATGATTTTCATGCTCTTCCTCGGTTTTAGAATAGATAAGAATATCATCTATAAATATGAGAACAAATTGATCGAGGAAGTCTTTGAAAACTCGATTCATAAGGTCAACGAAATAAGCTGGAGCATTCGTCAAACCAAATGGCATAACAAGCCATTCATAAGATCCATAACGAGTACGGAACGATGTCAAAGGAATGCTATCCTCTGCAAAACAGAGCTGATGAAAACCGGTTGCTAAGTCTAACTATGAAAAGATTGTAGCACCACTCAGTTGATCGAATAAATCATCAATCTGAGGTAAGAGATATTTATTCTTGATGGTGAGATCATTAAGCTTGCGGTAGTCAACGCAAAGCCTAAGTGTACCATCAGATTTCTTCACAAATATAGCTGAAGCTCCCCATGGAGAGGAACTAGAATGAACAAACTGTTTTGCTTCCAATTCGGATAATTGTTTACGCATCTCCTCATTTTCCTTATTGGACATACGATAAGGAGGACGAGTGATAGGTAGAGCTCCAGAGATTAGATTAATTCTGAACTCAATTGCTCGCTTAGGTGGTAATCCTAATACGGGATCAAATATGTTGGGAAATTAACGAACAATGTGAAAGAGAGAAATAACATCTTCCTCATCATCATTATCGACATCATAAGGATTTAGAGAGTACAAGGCTGCTTTCGAATTGGAATCTGAATCTTTTAGAACAAGAGAAATCTGCTTAACAAATTGAGGATGTTGAAGATATATAGTCCGCTTAGGACATAGGATATGGGCTTCATAACGGTTAAGCCAATTCATTCCCAAAATCATTCTGAAACCTAAGTAGCGCATAACATGCAAATCGGCTCAGAAAGAATAATCACATAAAATAATCTCGACATCTAAACAAAGTAAACTGAGCGTTGCGGACCCAACAATCGGATTCGCAATTCTCAATGAAGTCATCAAGCCAATAACATTCAAAGACAAAGTATCAACAGGTTCTTTTGATATAAAAGAGTGAGATGCACCCGTATCAAAAAGAACTCGAATAGGGAGATCATGAAATAAAATAATGCCATCAAAGATAGAATAAGAAATACCTTGACTACGAGAAGTGTTAGCAGGGGCTTGAACAACATTTAGCTTTCCCTCTTTCTTGTTAGGAAGTTTGGGCATGAAGATAAAAGATGACCCGAACTTTTGCAATAACGACAAAAAAGAGGTTTTGGGCACTTATTCGCATAATGGTCCTTAGAACCACAATTGTAGCATTGCCCACGACTAGAGGTAGAAGTCTTTGCTACCGAAGTTGCTTGCTTCCCTTTCTTGATGGGATTAGGCTTGAACTTAAAAGGCCTCTTCTTATTGATGTTTTGTTTGACTTCAACATTACTTTCTTTATCGGCCTCTTCGAGTCGAAGAGCGATATCAACAAGCTGGTCGAAAGAAACTTCTAATTTCAGAAGTAATGGCTTTTTGAGGTTCTTATTCAACCCATAAACAAATCTTTGATTTTTCTTCAATGGGGTATTAATATACTCGACCCCATATTTAGATAGAGATTCGAAAGATGTGACGTAATCCGTCACAGAAGATTCACCTTGAACAAGGTCAATGAAGCGTCGAGCTAGAGATACTTTTTCAGCTTTTGGCACAAATTTTAACTCGAATCTTTCCCGGAATTGCTCCCAAGTAAGATCCGCTTCAATAATTTCGGAGATCAGAAGCTCATACCAATCTAATGCTCTTTCTTGGAGCATGCTAGAAGCCACTTGGACCTAGTGTAGATCAATAAGATTCATGCGGGAAAAGAAGCGATCGCATGTTCTAAGCCAAGCTTGGACCTCTATAACGCTTTCGGAACCTTTAAAAGGCCTTCCACCCAAGTTGGTGTAATCACTGCACAAGCGTACAAACCTAGATTTAGGATGAGTAGGCTCTGGAATGGGTCCGATAGCTTGAACATTTTTCACAAGATCTAGAAGTTGCTGAGCAGACATAAATACTCCATCCTGAGGAGTAGCACTGAATTGACCGGCGCTGGGACGGCCTGGTCTAACCATTTCTCTTCTTTTAAAAAGAAAGAAAAGTGGAAAAAGGTTATTCACAAAATGAATATCAAACAAACTTGATTGATAAAACAAGGCATCATAAAAAGAAATAGGATAGAACGGTACGAAGACTCGAATTAAATCCTATGGCACGATTCCTAAGAAAGACTTAGGACAATGATCCTTGCTAGATTATTCTACATTGTTCCGAAGTTTGGCTCTAATACCAAGCCGTGATGCCCGACCTTTATACTCACACAAGCCAAGGACACTACGGGGTAATGTCGTCAACTAGCACGAAAAATAAGGCTGTTGAGAAGCGACCATCTGTGTAATTGCTTTGTGTGAGTACCGATATGTCAGATAATATAACTTAATCCACATATCAAATACAAACTCAAAGCTACCACACAGTGGCTATATGGCCTTCGATAAACAAATATAGAAATAAACATAACACAAATCAGTCATAGATATTCATATCACAAAGGCGGAAACAGACATGAATATAACACATAAAAGTGTACATCAAAGTAATGGTCATATAAGATCCATTACGTCACAAAAGAATAGATACAAGTGCCAGACAAAAGAATATGTATACATCAAGGAGTCTCTATCTTGAATGTATAAAAAAAACTACTAAGCTAAGTAGTTAGCCAAAAGTCAGATAATAGTCCCAGATGAGGAGTCGAGCAAAAGCACCTGTAACATCTCGGTCTGACCCGAGTATTATTTAATAAGAAAATAATAAATGGATCAGTCAAACTATAAATATCAGATAAAATGAGATAGGGTAGGAGATATAACAAATACGTATGATAACCATAATGCCATACTGTGACAAGTATACATTTAATAACAAAAAAGTCATACAATATCTCAAGAATCTCAAAGCACCAAAAAGAATGTCATATTCTTTATTTTATTCACCAAACCCCAATTATTGACAAACATACCATTGCCAATCACAAAAAGAGGTGAAACATAAATTATAGAAATCATCAGCCAGAAATCCAGAAATCACAAAGGGGGAGGCCTATCACAAACAAGAGCATGAAAACTCACCAACACGTGTATCACAAATGGAACGCTATTCCATGGTCGCTAACCATAACTTAGGAGCAACGACACAGTACAATAACGGTACGTCCGATGAACCAAAAAGCCGGGACATCGATGTAGTACAATAACGGTACATCCGATGAACCAAAAAGTCGGGACATCGATGTAGTACAATAACGGTACATCCGATGAACTGAACACCATAAAATAACATGGGTCGCTAGCCCATAAAAGAAATGAGACGAAGCTCAATAAAACGAGGTACAGTCCCCCACGTGGACAAAGAGACATCGTACATTGCTAGTCTAAACAACAAAATGATCATCATAGACCAATAAAAGTGTGAATTACACTAAGCTAGTAAATAAATGAGTTTAGCTTCATGTCCCATAACCACTGGCTTAACTTAAATATTTTTGAACAAATTGTAGATTTCCACTCAAAAATTGTCATAAGAGTTTAAATCGAACAAGTCTAATAATTAACTGACAAAGTAAACGCAAGCGTTTCATACCACTTGTTTTGCTAAGCCGTTTAATTGGATTTCTCGAACGAATGAGGTAAAGGTTTGTATATACTAATAGATTGAAAAATGGTTTTAAAAGCGAGTTTGATATTGAAAGTAAATGTTGAAATTGTTTTGATGAAAGGGTTTGAATATTTACTACTAGTATAGAAACCTTTGCATTTTAAAGTGACAAACCATAGAAATGATCGTAGAAACAATCAATCACCAAAATTCACATACGAAGACGTGAATTAAATCCAAAGAAATCGATACCAAATCCATCAAAATGGATATTCCCAAAAATCCAAAGAAAGAAGTCATCAAAGTTGATAATAAGTGATAACAACTAACCGGATCAACAAATATCGATTAAAAATTGGAAATCCACTCAAAAGCAGCAAAAATTGGCAAAATGAACAGTTCCAGACGTCTGGGGGTCAATCCACACGTCTGGATTTAGGTTTTGGAAATTCAAAAACCATCCAGACGTCTGAAAGGTGGCTTCAGACGTCTAACAGGGTGTTTCAGACGTCTGAAAGGTGGTATCAGACGTCTGACAAGGTGTTTCAGATGTCTGAAAGGCTGTTTCAGACGTCTAATTCTGTTTTCTACAATTTTTATTTTTTTTGCCGTATATTCTTTTCTCCAGAAGGCCTATCCAAACGTTTGGAATTGATATCCAGATGTCTGAACACCTGGTATGGGCAACAATTTGCCTAGGCCAAGATGGCCAAAATGATTCGGGAGTGATCGAGCGAGCAACGACGACTAGAGATTTACGCCAAGCGACAACCCAGCCTTATAAGCTCTTCGACACACCCCAAATATCATGTCCAAGCATCTATAGTAGGATTTTCATAAAATTGGACTTCAAAACCAAAAATTGGAAAATTCACCAAATCAATCCAAATCAAAAGCAAATGAACATGAATGGATGTTAGGAATTCATACCTAACAACAATGAAATTATAGACGTAGATGTGAGTTCAAAAACTCACCTTTAAACCCAAAAACAATGAATGAGAAGCTTTTAAAACAAGGCAAGAACAATTCCTCTTCAACACACCTCTAGAATCTTCGATCTATTATCAAAGGTGAAGTTTTTCCTAAGTTAGGGTTAGGAATTTCTGAGAATTGAAGAGAGACTGAGATGGAGAAGAAGAAGATGATGCTTACCTTGGCTTCTCTTTGTTTTCTAGAGCTTGAATTTGAATTTCCTAATTAAACTAGGGTTTGGAATTCTAATTTCCCATTCTTTCCCCCATTTTTCTCTTAAGCTTGAGAGTGTTAGGAAATGAAAATGAATGAAGGAAGTTGAGTGGAGTATAGGGTATTAGATGAGTAATGAGCTGAAACCCAAACCCAAAGCCCGAATAGAAAAATAGCAAAATTCACCCAACTCCAAACATATCGATGTTTATACTCAAAAAAGTTGTACATGCCATTTTGGACTCAATGGAAGTGGTCTCGAGTCCCAATTCGACTGTTTACAAAAAGTAGCTTTTTGGACTTTAATTCGATTAATGATGCTATATTTAAATATACAATCGTAAAATATGTGGGTTGTTACATGCAGCTTCGATTATCATCAACCCTAGGTCACAACATTCATCAATGACCATCACAAAACTCTACCGAAACTTCCACAAAAAAATTACGTCTCCATACGACTCCAATGACACTAACGCCACCCTCTAACTCTTTACAGATCAAGAGATATAATTTTCCGAACTTATGAACATTATTTTCCCTTTTATCGATTTACGGTGATATCTCGGCCATTTTCCAATGAAATTGAGTGAAACCAATTTCTAAAAACCCTATGGATCGACACGAACAACTTTCGTGTTGGAAAAAGTTGTTGAAAATGACTAGAATAGGGGAAACTGATTTTTGAAAGAGAGGGAGGAGTTTAATATCTTTGATTTTTCAAAGAACAGAGTGATGAAGAGCAGAATAATAGCAACAGATCAAAGTGAAGAAAGCGTGTATACATACACATACATAGGCAGACAAGTGATGTTTCCCCATCCTTCTCCTCCACCAAACATGGCATGATCTAAGGCATAGAAATAGGCACAAAGAAAGGAGAGAATGGGCAGAGATAGGGTGGAGATGTAAAGTGCATTGTGCGTGTGCGCATAAACGTGTGTTGATTTTTTTGAATTTGGGGTACTAAACACAATATTCGCGTACGAGCCGGGAACGACCGAAAACAGGATACGATCATGTACAACCCCATAACGCGATCTCAAAACAACAATAAAACACATTGATTATTGAATTTTGTTAAATTTTGAAGACACTAATGTTCGATGTAAAATACGTCAACGGCAAATTTAAA
Organism: Allium fistulosum; assembly: GCA_030737815.1. Classification (NCBI taxonomy): domain Eukaryota; kingdom Viridiplantae; phylum Streptophyta; class Magnoliopsida; order Asparagales; family Amaryllidaceae; genus Allium; species Allium fistulosum. Next base: position 531,884,180 of record CM060901.1, on the reverse strand, counting down.
TATTTTTCAATTTAAAAATTATAGAAAAATCCTATAAATTCAGATTAAGGTTCGTCGTTTGAAATCAAGTCATTTTATTTCTAAATTGATTTATTTTTATTTTTTAAAAACATAAATCGAATATTAAAAATCAATTAAATATTCTAATATCAAAGTGATAAAATTTTAGGTCATTACATATGTATATCATGATTTCTGATGTGTCTGATACTTCAACAATGAGGGTACTTTAGAAGAAATATATTATCCCATAAGTCAATATCACTCATTATAATATACCAAAGATTATGAGTCTTAAATATAATGTTGTCTATACTATATATATATATATATATTAATAAATTACTTGCATACTCCTTAGTTGTTGAGAAAACTCAAGATAGGGATGTTATGTGTAGTATTACTAATATATTGAATAGACAAGGTAAGATAAATATACAAATTATTGAGCAAACTCAAGGTACATATACTATACATAGTCATCGCGATATGGTAGGTGCGAGTGAATAATTTCATTTTGATTTGTTGAGCAAACTCAAGATTAAAGTGAAATTAGGATAGGTACCAAGGGTTTGGATTTTTATGCGATACAATCGATAAGGATTTATCCATCACCTTTGGAGATATGATTTGTTGAGCAAACTCAAGGTCATAATTCAAAGACGGATGAATCCTAACACCTACTAGTGAAGTTAAAGATTTTTATGTTTCGACTTAGGGTTTGCGAAACATAAAAGACTGGTGGGAGCTTATTAGTAAATGAAACATAAATTTTAACCTTACTAATATTATAAGAACATCTATTATGGTTTTGTCCTAATAATCTACCAATTAAAACTTGTAGAAAAATATCAACTCTAAAGCCTTTTTCTACTAATGAAAAGCTTACTAGACTCGATTGTCTAAGAGCAATTAAACCAGCATTGACTTACGAGCATCTATGGTCTGCTATTACATGCGAACCTAAAGAACGATTTGATGATGATGTAGACCCCGAACTAAAACTTGCTTATGAAAAATGGGTTTCAAACTTAGAGATCATCCAAGTTTTCGTGATATCTACGTTAGACAAGCCGTTGCATAGAAAGCACAAAAATAAGTCTATCCCTAAGATATTTGATAGTCTCAAGGCCCTATTTGGTAAACAACCATGTTCCGAAAGGCTATGAGCTTACGATGAAGCTGTTCAATACGAAAATGACAAAAGGATAGAAAGTGGATGATTACGTGGAGATGATAAAATGCTATATTGATAGGTTTTCGGTATTAGACGTATATATAACCAATGAATTGCAGGTTGATTTGATCCTTGATTCTCTTACTCCTTAGTATGAACCATTCATACTGGATTATAATATGAAACAATTAAAAGCTCATGGAGCTCCTTAATATATTGGGGTAAGCCAAGTCTGCATCTAAGGATCAAGGGTTTTCTTGCTGTTCAAGGTAGTGCATCATCTTCGAAGAGTTCGAAGAAGCGGAAAAGAAAAGGAAAAAAAATAAGAAAAGTAGGAAAGCTAAGATCAAGGGTGAATGTCACCACTGCCACAAGAAAGGTCACTAGATAAGGAATTGTTTTGATTACTCGAAGATTGTTAGAGAAAGAAATAAGAATGGTTCTACAGCTCCATCTGCTACATTTATGATTCAAAATTGTTTTGTAATCAATAAAATATCTTGGGTCCTAGAAACTTGATCTGGAACTCATATTTGTAATTTGTTGCAGGGGCTTAGGAACTGGCAACACATGGCAAAAGGTGAGACAAGGCTCCAAGTTGCTTATGGATATTTTGTAGATGCAACGACGGTAGTAGACTGTCATTTACGTTTACCTATGCAGTAATTTTCATATTATATAAGTGCAATTTTGGAAAAGACTTTGTTTGTGGGATTATTTAAGTTTCTAGATTGTTTAAGACTGGATATATATTTCATTATACAAATAATGTTATGAACATTAGTTTGAATGGAAATAAAGCCTACAATGGTATTCTTGAAATGGCATTTATTAATCAATACTAATTATGTGTATTCTATGAATAATTCTTCTAACAATATAAATTATAGTTATCTTTGGCATTATAGGCTAGGTCATATTAGTGAGAAACGACTACAAAACTGAAAACCAAAGTTTTTCTCCCATCACTTGATTCTGAATCATATGACACATGCGAGTCATGTCTCAAAGGTATAATGACCATGCACCCTTCAGTGGGAGTAATGAAAGAGTTGACCAACTCTTAAGGTTAGTACATAGTAATATATGTGGCCCAATGCTTATATCACCAAAGATAATAGTTCTTACCTTGTTAACTTCACTAGTGATTTCTCAAGATAAGGATATGTGTATCTTATGAAGGACAAATTCAATGTCTATGAGAAATTTGTCAAATATATAAATGTTGTAGAAGACCAAACAGGTCGTATAATTAAAATTCTTCAATCAGATCGAGAAGGTGAGTAAGTTGGATACAATAGCTCTTAAAAGATAATAGGATAATCTCTTAGACTACTCTACCCTATACTCTGCAATATAATAGTGTGCTGGGATGAAGGAACCGAACCCTATCATTTGTTCCATGATGAGTAAGGCTGAGTTACCTCTATACTATTGGGGATATGCACTAAAAACCGTAGCACTTATGTTAAACTTGTTGCCCACTAAATCTACACCTAAAACACCATAGGAGATTTGGTATGGAAAGGAACCCCAACTTAAATATTTGAAGTTGTGGGGTTGTCCGGCATACATTAGGAACATTGGTCTGAATAAACTAGAGGCAAGATCGGTACTGTGTAAATTTACAGGATATGCCAAAAATTCAATGGAATATATATTCTATAATACCGTGGAATAAAAGGTTATCGCTTCTTGACATGTTGTCTTTTTAGAAAAGGAATTTCCATCAAAGGAAATTAATAGTGAAGTTGTAGACTTAGATGAGATCCAAGAAGTTAATACTGAGGCCGAACCAGTGGGAGAACTGAGTTTACCTGTATGCAAAAGCACGCAACCTATTAGAAGGTCTAGTAGGGAATCTTATGCACCAGAGAGACAATATTTTTTTCACAAGGATGGTGATAAGGAGGACCGTGTCTCAGATGACGACACTCCTTTGTCACTTCAATAAGCATAGCGGAGTAAAGACTCCGCACTCTAGCTTGGAGCAATGAAATCCGAGAAGGATTCCATGTGTGAAAACAAAGGTAGGACTTTATTGGACATACTCGAAAAGATAAAACCCTTCGACTACAAATGGATTTTTAAGAAAAAACTAATGTAGATAGAGAAGTAGATACTTATAAGGAAAGGCTAGCTGTGGAAGGATTTCATCAAATTTAAGGAGTTTATCATGACAAGATCTTTCGACCTGTAGCCATGCTTAAGTCCATTCGGATTATGCTAGCCATTGTCGCATTTTATGACTGAAATACGGCAAATGGATGTAAAAACGGCATTTCTAAATGGTGATTTGAAAAAACCGTCTATATGTTGCAGCCAGAGGATTTGGTGGTCAGTGGGATGAGGGCAAGGCTTAAAAGATATTAAAGTCCATTTTTGGACTTAAACAAACTTCAAGAAGTTGGAACAAAATGTTTTGATAAAGTGATCAAACATTTTGGTTTTTACCAGAACAAAGAGGAAGCATGCGTATATAGAAAGGAACAGTGCAACATTATCATATTCTTAGTGCTTTATGTCAATGAACTATTACTGATTGGCAATGACACTTCGTTGTTATAATCAGTGAAAACTTGGCTTTCTAAGAACTTCTCCATGAGGATTTGGGAGAGGCAGCCTATATACTAGGTATATAGATCTATTGAGATAGATCTAAGAGGCAGTTAGGATTGTCTTATACCTTTACATAGATACCATATTGAAGAGGTTATGGAGAATTCCGAGCTTGGAAACATTCTAATGCAGTATGGAATCATCATTTCTAAGAAGGATGCTCCTCATACCGATGAGAAGAAAGAGCATATGAGGAGGATCCCCTATGCTCAGTCGTAGTATCCATAATTTATGCCATCCTATGTACTATACCAGATGAGGTATATGCATTAGGATACATTGGCCTATACTATCCTATTTTTGAAGAAAAACCTTGAACGGCTGTAAAATGTATACTGAAATATTTAAGAAATATTCGGGACTTATTCCTCGTTTAAACGAAGGAAGACCTCCTTATGAAGGGATATACGAATTCAAGCTTTCAAAGTGATATGGATGATAGTAAATCAGTGTCTGGTTATGTCTTTACGCTTAACGGCGGAACCGTTAGTTCAAAATTTTCCAAGCAAGAATAGCAGTAGATTCGATGGAGGTCGAGTACATCGTCCTCAATGAAGCAGCTAAAGCGACAGTCTGGATGAACAAGTTTTTGAGTGAGCTTGAAGTGACTCATGATGGAAAAAATCTAATGGCATTGTTCTTTGATAACAATGTGGTGATACAAATCGAAAAGGAGACCAAAGCACACAAGAAGTCACAGCATATTCTTCGAAAGTTCCACCACATTAGAGAATTTGTTGAGAAAAAAGAGGTCATGATACAAAGTGTAAATTTCAAGAACAGCATAGTAGATCCATTCACTAAGGTTCTGGTTTGGATAGCTCTCGAGAAGCTGATTGAAGGGATGAGATTGAGATTCCATAATTGGCCTCACTTGCAAGTGGGAGATTGATAGAGTTAGGGGTATGCCCTAAGGGCAATTTTGTAATTTATTGTAAACTAATTAACTCTGCAATCAATTCTCATTTGTAATAAAGGTGTTTTTTCTTTTTGTTATATATTTGTTATAATGTGTTACAAATAATTAAATATTTAATTAAAATATATTTAACAAAAATCCATAAATAGTGTCTTTGTGATAGTAATTACAAATAGTTGTAATCATGAGTATTGCATCACAATATAATATGCACATCATTTTAAATATTCGTGGTCAAAATGCATTGTGACTAGATATTGATGTATCCATTAAGGCTAGAGTATGTAACGCTCTCCAAACGTTGGGCGGTATATTACTTCTGACTGTTGGGGGTTACCAAGGGGTTACGTACTAATTGTTATTTGATAACTATAAAATGAATCACTCAATAATTTTCTATTAGCTAATATAACTAAGGTCAGATAAAAAATTATTGATGTGACTAATTTATATGGTTCTTATGACTTGAGAATACCGTTGAGCTTCAATATAAAAGCTTCACTTTGATATAGTCAAATCATGGCACGACGTCCATCGAGTGACTATAGTTGGATCGAGTGGAAGTACTGAAAGTGAAACATTACTCAATAGAGGATTCGTCTCCTCAATTATATGGGGTTAGTATAACGATTGTTATCCCGCCTTTAGGCAAGGCCGTGATACCATGGAGTTGGCTAAATGGATTCGTGATCATCAAGGCAGGAAGCCCGAAGAGATGGTTATCAGGTTCGGACATTAGATATAAGCAAGGCTATGGATGATAGTCAAGCGGATTCAAGCAAATAGCATCCAAGAAATAGTTTAGTATGGATTTGCACTTCCCCTAGGCAGGGGATTGGATCGGATCACTATGGCTATGGATCACTCGAATTGGTAGTTCAAATCAACGATGATCGCTCAATAACTCAACAAATAACAGGGGAATCAAGCGAACAACTATGGAAACACGAAGAGGAAGTGGAGGGGACAACCACAATCGATCGTAGCTTGCCACGTGGCAAGCACCATCGATTGGTGTTGATACTTAGGGAAGGCATAGGTGGGCCCCAAACTTTTTGGATCAGTTCGTCTTGGCTTCGGTCATCTGCATGCGGATTTCAGTTGGATGTATGCACATCTTCTCCTATAAATATAGGATCATTGGCTCATTGCAAGGGATCTTTTTTTGGCTCTTCTTCATTGTTTCTCTTTTCTTCCTCCATTAATTTTCGAAGGCTAAAACAAATAGTATTTGTAATCTTATAGTATAATAAAAAGATTATTGAATTGGACGTAGACCAGAGTTTGCCGAACCACTACAAAATTCGTGTGTTTATTTACTTTCTACGATCGAATCTATGATCTGCACATTTAATTCTCTATCTAGAAATTATGATTAGATCTCCGGTGTTATCATATTAGTTGAGTGTTTGTGACCAATTTTGGTGCAAACAACGGTCAATTGAAATTAACTCAAAGTCAAAATCTTTGGCTAGACTAGTTCAGGTAATAATAATTGTTACTATTAAACTAAGGACTTTTTGTTTGGATTATAGAGTTGAATACAGATGACATTGGAATTTTGACCGTTACAAAATTCCATAAGTTCAAAGTGATATAGTTTTGACAAAGAGAATTGGTGTAAATAATAATCACAACCCAACAATGCTTAAGAAAGTAAAATTGGATTTTTTCAAAACTAAGTAAGCGATAAATTTAGCCAAAATGTCATACCACCTATAAGTGATATGAAAACGTTAATATTCGAATAGTTCGATATTAATCGCCAACTAAATTTACACTTAATGGGTCGAACAACTGAAATGATGAACTCTCTTTTGACCAAACAATTTAATTAATTTGTAATTATTATAAATTAATTGAAATAATAAATATTTATGAAATATTAGTTATAAAATTTTATTTTTATTTGATGAAAAATTATTATTAAATATATTTATAGTGGTTATAAATATATTGCTTGATATATGATATCGATACGTGTTTAAATTGGATTTAAATGCAAAATAGTTTGTTCGGGCTTTAAATGGGTTTGAAGCCCATATAAGGATCATGTGTTTCAGCCATGATGAGGACATGAAGGGGTGCGACCATATGATGGCTAAGTGGGTTTGTTTTGTATCGATAAGGGATAGTGAATTGGTTGGAGATAAAAAAGAATGTAGATCCTTATTTGTCTCTAATCTCTCCCTTATAAAAGCATCTCAACCCATACTTATTTAATAATTTTTGGTAGCCTCTAAATCCCCAACCTATGTTCGAAAATTAAACCTCCTTGCCCCTTCATTTCCCAACTCAAACTAAAGTAAAAAAATACTATTCTATAACTGGTGGTCATTGGTTCAGGGACTAGCAGTCTACTGGATTAGAAACTAGTTTAAGAAGCAAATCCCATCATTTTAAAGTGTACTTATTAACATTGGTTATAAGGTAAATTTTCTGAACTATTAATGAATATTAATGTGTAGATAATATTTATATCATGTATATTGTTGTGTTGGTTAAGTGACACTTCTATTATATCAATATTTTGTCATAATCAGATTAGTTATACGTTTATATTTTTAAACATATAAAATAAAATTTTATGTCATTATCAAGTATATAATGCTTATAGCAGAAAAAATAAATTTTTTATTCATTATTTAATTTTTGTAAACTTGATAATTTAAATATTAAATCCTTAATTGCATAAAATATGGTTTTAAAACTTTATATAAGTAAAATTATACATAAAACATTTTTGGTGGAATTAAAATAATTTTATATTTACATTTATAATTTAAATATTATTTAAATCATTTAATTCTATAACCATAATAATATTAATACATATATATATGTTATAAAATATGTTTTAAACTTCATAAAATTAAATTTACATCTAATATCACTTTCGGTAGTAAAAAAATATTTTTTTCTATAATTTAATTAATTACCAAAATTAATTAATTTATTATAAAATTAGTTTAAATTATAATATATATATATAAATATAATGGTTAACTATCAAAATATCTTCGAGTTTTTTATGTTGAAATATTTAAATTTGAAATTATCTTCAAAAATATTTTATTAATCTGTACTAAATTTCCGTACGAAAATATCTATTTACATATTTAAAATTAAAAACACAATGGGTAAAAGCCATTTTTGATTTTGTAAACCATAGGCTATCGACAAGGTCTATTAGTCGGATATTATATTTTAGTTTATGCTATGTATGGTTGTGCGACCTTAGTCGCATATCCATCTAATAAAAAAACGAGAAAAAACAAAAAAAAAACATTATTTTCCTTAAGCAATATAATAGGCACACATAGAGATATATATTATTAATTTTGTAAGATAGTAATACATATATATACATAAAACTTATTTTATACTTCGATTTCGGATTTCTAGTAAAATAAATAAATTTAATATAATTTAAATGATTTTCTATATACCTATACATATTTATATGTATATGTGTGCGTGTGTGTGTATTTTATAAGTTTCATATGTGTGTATTTTCATAAAATAATTTCAGTGTGTATATTACAATATTTTATATACATAAATTAAAGTATATAAACATACATTTGGACAATATATTTGTATATTAGATGATCTAATATGTACATTGTGGTGTAAATCCAAACACTTATACACAGGCGTGTTATACCTCACATGAGCTGCTATGTTACGCATGCATACACATATACATGTGTGTATGTGTGTATGATACACACAAATATATAATATAATATAAATTTCATAAAATAAAATTATTTCATAAATTTAAATAAAATAATGATTTTATTTAAAATAACTTTAGAAGTGGTCTAATTTAGATTCATAGGCCCAATAAAGATCCAAAATGGCAAAAATATTTGAAATTCCCCCATTACTTCTGCTAAGGTGTGAACTAGTTCCAACAATGGCAACCACCCATTTAGTGGGAGCACATAAGAGTTAATGAACCATTCAGATTGATATGTATAGATGCATGCAATCTTAAGTCTAATACTACGTATAGATGCATGCAATCTTAAGTCTAATACTACGTATAGATGCATGCAATCTTAAGTCTAATAATACCAAAATGGTTCCACACACTTCATTGTATTCATCGATGAATTTTCATAAGCATGAATATGTGTGTAGCTATCTATGATAAGTTCATAAAATACAAAAGGGAAGTAAATGAAATTACAGGTAATAGAAATAATTCGATTTGATTGAATAAGTGAGTATACTGGAAAGATTTCCGAACGTATCTAAAATCGAATAAAGATTCAATCTCAAAACTCACTCCTCCCTATGATACATAATGATGTATCGATAAGGAGTAATTGAACTTTATTAGAAAGAACGATTCATGATGAGTGAAATTGAGTTAACTTCATTATGTAAGGTTGTATATTTAAGAGTAGTAAACAAGGTTAAAATTAATTTCATCCAAAGAATAGTTTACAAAATCATATATGATAAGGTTTTATAAGAAAGCCCAACATATCCTAGGCCAAGGAGTCGGCAAGTAGTGTGACTCGAAGACTATGTGTAATAATTGTATGTGAGGTTTCTTTTTTGAATCAACCCAAAATGGCATTTTGAGAATGATCATCATTGGATAACCAATTTATGTTTTAGCATAACTCTCATAACCTAAAACCAAATCATTTTTATATGTAAGGCAAATCATAAAGTGTTTATGAATACCGATTTCGTTGCACTGAGAAGCAATTGATGTTTTAAGAAATACCAATTCCGTAGCACAGAAATTTATTTTACAAACTATTTGTAGTAAAATGGATTTGGATAAGATCAAAGATAAAACTAATCACGAGCGATGAAATTGTAACAACCCCACCTCTATACCCATATTATTAAAGAACATTACAAGTAATGTTGTCTAATAATACAGAGAATATGGCTAGTTAAGGGCGATCGAATCTGAATATATCTTTATACTAACACTGACACTTCTCTTTTACCTTTTGAAATTTTTGACGTGTACAGTATAATATAAAGCAATAAACACATCGATTAAAATATTCAGAATAGTATATAATATAAAATAAATCAGTTTCAGAATCATAGATATCAACGGAATAATATACATCATATACATAATAGAATGCGAGTCTACGAAATATCAATACTAGACCCACATAATATATACATCACATCCAAAAGTGCTGTATCAGATAAACAACGACTACTAGATAATATACATGACATAACTCCTAAATGTCAATATACACAAGTATGAAGTAAACTAAAATGGTCAAAATAGTCTACTTCAATGCTAGCCCAAAATCTCGAGGTCAACGAGTCCCTAAATCTATAGAGCCTCGGCCTAACCCAAGTATCTTAAAATAAACGGGTCATACAATATCTAAAAAAGGGATAAGATAATGCTATCATAATATATATGACTTAACAATAAAATAAGCCATATGGGAATATGCCTGAATCCAAATAAGGCATATCAATCAAAATCATCATTCCATAAATCCAATATCATAAATATATGACTTAACAATCAAATAAGTCATACTATAAATATGCCCAAAACCAAATAATCAAATTAAGGCATATTAATCAAAATCGCCATTTCATAAATCCATATCAAGTCTTCAATGGTATATCATCAAGAATATGGTGATAACAATTCAAAATTCTTTAGAGCCCAAAAGATACTAAATATCTATCCCAAAACATCTGAAGAAATAGTCATCACTAATGAAATAATAATGGTAGTCAACTATCAGTTTAAAACAGCGACACAGATTCTAACAAACCCAAATAAACTGATAACAGTCTAATAAACCAAAAGGACTCCACCACATAGTGTAATTGTCTAATCTCACAAAATAGACTACTATGTGAATTTACCTAATCCCACAAAATAGGCAAACATTGTCTATCGTATACAAAATAAACTGATAGGTCTACATATAACACTTGTCCAAGGGTCAAAAGGGCAGCCATGTCATACCATAACAAACTTAATCCTTAAATAGGTCTACCTACCCAAATCTAAGAATGTATCAATTTGTAGATCAATGAAAAATGAGTCATCGTCTCTCAGGGATCTATCTGCCTGAAATCTGAACACTCTAAGATAATATAACTCTAAGTATTAATTAGAATCACTTAAGTAATCATAAGACTTTAACTAACTATCCCATACCAGATAGTAAATTCAAGTATTTACTAAAAGCTAGTAAATTCCACTCAAACTCTATTTAACAAATTATAATAATAAACGAAAGAATTGTACGAAATGTCCCATACCAATCCGACAATTCAATCGGTTATTAAAATTGTTAGTTTCATAGAAAATCATGAAATTCAAGTCAAACTTGGTCACTTATATTTCTACAAGATAAGAGTTAAAATATGTCTAATTTAAAAATAGTATTTTCTTTCTAAAATTAGAAATCAAACCAATGCTTTTCATAAAATAATAACATACTTTATTTTGAAAATATATTTACACACACACACAAAGATATATATATATATATAAAGAAATAATTTTCCCAAGTCACTTTTAAATTCATAAACTCGTTGAAAGAAGAATTGCTTATTTGTAAAAGCTTTTGGGACTCTTTCAAAATCCTAAAACCTCTTTTATAACTAAAATCACTTAAAATTGAAATTATTACTTTCATAACAGCTTTTATAAAATAATACTATATTTTATCTTTTGTCTCTAAAACATTTCCAAAATTATATACTTAAATTAGTAAATTTAAAAATGTTTTATAATTAAATATTACACATTTTTAAAAGATTTGATTATAAATTTTGAAATAAGAAATAAGTTAAGATTATAATATAATTTAACTATATTTTATAACTGAATTCCATTAAGGATCAAAATAGATAAAATCTCGTTTTGAAAATCTTTTCAAAACATTTAAATAATCCAAACAATAAATCCATCAAAAATTCAACTTCGAGAGCCATCATCGCTCTATAAAATATCATTTCAAATATGTAATTATTTATCAATCCGAGTTGCTTTCCGAAAAACTCCGCTCGTACAAACAATGTAGGTATTTTCAGCCATCGACCTAAACTTGCAATGAACAATATAATCTTAACATGTAACCTTATTTTAACCATTTGATTCATTTTCAACTATCAATTCATATCCAACATTTCAAACATATAATTCAACCAATTCAAACACCAATCCAATTGAAACTACAGTATGATTTTTTTTTCAATCCTATCATTCTATACCACTAAAGATTTACACAATTCATAGTTTAAGCAAGGCATACAAAAAGGAATTTAATTAATTTAGATATAGGTGTGTGAGTTAATTAAAATAACGCATCTTAACCATTAGCTTGCTGAAACTTCCACTATTGTTATTCAGCCAGTACTCAAAAAGCTAACATACATCACCGACTTAACGAACATGCTCCTCCTACAACGCAAGCTCCAAGATACACCTTTCGAAGCACGATGTCCCTCACTTCGCAAGACTTTACCCAATAGTTGCCAATCATGTTGCCCATCGCCTGAAGCCAACCAAACCATGCTCAGGTGTCCGCCTTTTCACCAGCCTACTTGATAAACCTCCTGCTCTGCAACTGCACGTGCATAGCTCAAATCTTCATCAATGGGGTGCATCTACCCAGGGGGTCGCGACTTTCATTTCACAATCTTTCCTTTTCTTTTGAGTTCTTATTTTCGATTTTGAATTAGGGCTAGGGCATGATAAATTATGAATGATCTTGGCAAAGGAAATAACCATGATGCATAAGAGAGATTAAGGGATTGTGGGCTAATTTGTTTGGGCTTTAGGCTCTTATATTTGATGAGGTTATTTATTTATTTCTATTTTCTTTCTTTTTCTTCAAATAACTCTCCTTATAATTATTTGCAATTATATTTTGATCGAATTTAAATCGATTCACACTTTATTCTAGAAGATAATATTGCGATAGGTGCTTAATTTTATTCAATTCAATATATTCTCTCTATTTAATTATTCAATATTAAAACGTTTTGTTTGAATTTTTAATATATTATTCGAAAAGGAATTTATTAACCAATTTGATTTTATTATAACAAAATCCTTGATTTAATAGACTAATTGAATAATTATTTGATTCCAAAAATAATAATTGTAAAAATCGAAATCAAACACTTCTGTTTTATTTAAATTAGTTTAATACTATAGCTTCAAAGTAAGGTTGTTACAAAAATAAAATTAACCAAACCTAAATGAATACAACACATTAGAATGTCTAATAAGTATTCTCGCACATTAAAGAAAAACTGTGAGTTTCCAATGTTGAGAATAGATATTCCTCAATTGTCAATAAAACCATTAAGAGTGTTAACTCTGCGATATGGTTTGATGTGCAAATCCAAAATAGATTCCAAGCATATTATGAAAATATGATTTTGATAGTTGTATACAAAGGGATATGGTCCATCGACTACAAATACGTCTTTAAGGAAAAGACTAATGTAGTTGGAATATTGCGAGCCATATTGATAAGAATAACGCCATAAATATCAATTGTTGAAATCAACATAATAGATTCATCATTTGATGTGCTTAGGTAATTCAAATTTTACTTACAAAATTATCACCTGGTATGACTTTGTGTTTTGATACATATGTGTTGCAATAGAAATTTCTAAATAAGAATTTAGAATAAACTATTTTCACATAATAACCAATATATCTTAAAGTCAGGGTGATTTTGTGAGTTTTAGGATAACCAAGAACATGTATGAAATTATCGTCCGATAAGCATCTAAGTTAAACAAGTATTTTGATAGAAATATAAAATAGTTTGATTTTCAGTCAAAATGCAAGGAAACTAGTATCCATATGAAAGAACATTAAAAATTGCATAAATATTTCTATACTAAAAGTAAACAACATACTGTTGTTTGTTAATGATGTATTTATGTTAAAATCAGTTCTGGTTTGGTTTTTTAATACTCGATATTGGATTTGTAAATTATATATATTATAATAAGCGTAAAAGTTTTGGGAATGTCCCAAACGATACAATGACATCTTATTATAATGTTTAATATGGAACATGTAAGATGGATTCCTTGTGTATTGGCAATGAGAATTATCACACATTTTATATTGTCTACATTATCGTAATTTGCATATGATTTTATGCATGAAGACAATATCAAATCTAAATTATGATCACTAATGATAGTTTAGAGGGTCCTGAAGTATTTATGAAATACCAGAAAATTGTTTATAGAAACAACGAACTCCTTATGAAGGGGTATTCATTCAAACTTCATAAGTGATATCGAGTATAATATGTCAATATCAAATTCCAGATTCAAAGTTTTGTTAAGGAGCTTTAAGTTGGAAATGTTCCAAACGAAAGGTTGTAGCCGATTCAATGAAAAGGCTAAGCACATCACCTTGAATAGTGTCATAATAAAAATAATGTACAAATATAAATGCATAAACTTAAAACTAAGCTAGCAGTGATTCCAAATATTGAGAATACTACATCATTATTATATGAAAAATCACTAGAAGTCGAGAAACATACTCTTAATAGTTTCACATGATAAAGATAGTTTATCAGCATCGAAGGGAGTTTATCGATATAGTAGATAATTAAAACAAATTAGCATACCCATTCGTAAAGGGACTGACTTAATTAGTTTTGAGAAAATTGATCGAAGAAGTTGGAATAATATTATATAATTGACCATAAGTGCAAGTGGGAGACCGATAGAGTTAGGGGAATGCCTTGCGGCAATTATGTAATTTGCTAGATATATCTAACTAGATAACTATTCTTGTTCGAAATAAAGGTGTTTTCTTTCTATTATATACTTATTATAATGTGTTGTAAATAATTGATTATACAATTTAAACATGTTTAAAAAAAATCCATAAATGGTATTTTTTTCTAATTGTAATTACAATGTGTTATAATCATGAGTGATTTACCATAATATAATAAACATATCGTTTTTAATATTACTACTCAAGATGTATCGAGACTGGATATTGATACATCCGTTGAGACTAGAGTATGTATGCTCTCCAAATGTTGAGTGGTGTATAACTCATGACTGCTGGTAGCCTTAAGGGGTTATGTACTAACATTTATTGGATAACTATGAAATGACTTACTCAAGAATTTTCTATTTGTTAATATAACTAAGGTCAAATAGAGAATCTTGAAATGATGATGTTGTATAGTTCTCTTGACTTGAGGAAACTACAATATGGACACTCCATTTTGATTATAATTAAATCGTGGCTTGATGTCCGTTGAACTATTGTAGTTGGGTTTGAGTTGAAGCATTGGAAGCGAAAACACTACTCAATAGAGAATTCGTCTCCCCAGTTATATGGAGTCAGTATCACAGTCGGTTGTAGTAAACTTAAAGTCAAAATCATTGGGCACTGTAGTACGGTTAATAGCGAATGTTATTATTGAACCAAAGACTTCTTTTGGAATTACAAAGTAAAATGTGGACGATATTGGAATTTTGACCAAAACCAAATTCTATAAGTCATAATGTGATATTACTTGACGAAAAGAATTGGTGTAAATAATCATTACTACCGAGTACTACTTAAGAAAAATTTGAAATTTGATTTTACCAAAAAGATATGTAAGCAATGAATTCGGCCAAATAATCACATAATTAGATAACGTGATATGTGAACCGTAGTATTTGAATTTTTCAATATTAATTGCTCATTGAATTCACACCTCTGAGTCGCACAACCACATTTGTGATTTCTTCGAAAAACCATATGATTATTTAATTCATGAAATGTTATAGATTATTGAATTAATTAATATTTTTGAATTATTAGTTATAATTAATTTGTTAGATGTTTTGAAGTTATTAGTAATGATTTAAATGCATGTGCAAAAGTTATATTTGCAATATCGATATTCAATATAGGTACACGTTTTAAATGGGTTTTGAAATAAATAATTACATAGAGGTTTTATATTGTTGGAAACTTTGCCCACTATAGATGAATGCTAAGACTAGCCAATACATGGAGAAAATGAAGGGATTGATTGATTGAATTAAATAAGTAAGTTAAATAAGGAGAATGAGAATTGATTATTTTGTCCCATTGAAAATAAATCTCCTCGTTTTACTTTCTTTTTACACAAAATTCTTCCTCCTATTTTCAAAAATAACGCTGCCATCGTATTCCTTTAGACAAATAAAAACCATTAACAACCTAAAATCAAACATCAAAATAAATTAAAGCAAAGGTGATTCCTCTATCTCTTGCAATGATTGGATGTGGATTTTGGCAATCTGATGTGAAAGCAAAAATAAAGGTGTGACTTTTGGATAGATCTGAGAGGTATCTTCTATGTTAAATGTTCTATGAATTATAATATGGTTATTATAGTTTATATTATACATTATTTCTTCATTTAATTTGAAATTGTTTATGTAATTTGAATCGTTTGTTGAGTGAACTAATTTGACTTTTAATTTGATAAATCAAAATAGAAATTTATATATGATTAAAAAATGTTCCAATTATAGATCTATGTTTTAAACTCTCAAATCCAAGTGTAATTTTAAGATCTGAAAATTTGTATGTACATATCTGCATTTGTGTTGAAACTGAAACATTATACACATGTTGTCAACACCTTAAACTAAGTAATCATGCAATCTGAAAACTTTATTGGATAAATTGTTTATTCTAAATCTGATAAACTATAATATAGATTTTCATATAAAAAACAATGTTTTGATAATGGTACTAATAACCAAAATTAATTAAATTAATATTATAAATTTATTACCTAGTTTATTGTCTCAAATGTCCTTATTTAAATATTTTAAAGCATTATTAATATATTGTTTAATTTTTTATATTCCACCATTATTTTGTAGCAAAAAACTAAATTTCATTGGTGTTGAAAATTTTAATTTATATATGTGTGTGTTTGCTTGTTTTTCAACTAATGTAAGTATACATAAGTTTATAAGTGCATCAGAAAATTTTAGTGCAGTATGGAAGTTTGTAAGTATTGGTTAAATCCTTACATACATAAATACTTATATTATTTATATGTGTGTGTCTGTGTGCACGCGTAGCTACATATAAACATATATTTGCATTTCATATTGCTAAAGCATGAGTTAAACCTCTTTTTTATTATCAAACAAATTAAAAGTGAGGTAATGATATATACTTATTAGTTACCGTCTCTTTTTTATGTTATTGTATCATAATATCTCTTGCATGTAAATTAAATGCTAAATTAATTAAACTTGCTAAAGAGGGGAGGTGGAATCAATCAGTGATGCCACCTTTCATCTCCGTCCCTATCAGATCCTTATGTGATTTCATCTAGATATATTTCTTTTTATTCCTATACATTGTGACCAATTAATCATACTTGTTTTATGTTTAACAATTATGACACAAAACATGAATATATTTACATATTAAAACCTTTTCATATCTCAACCTTAATTAATTTAAAATTAATTTAATATAACTAAGACAAAATTAATAAAATATGATTTTATTAAAACAATATTAGATTGGATCTAATAAATCTTTTAGACTTCAATGGTTTAACATATTAAAAAATAGGATTTTTTTTTGAAATCTATCTATTTCATTTGATTTTGACTGGCCCGGTTCCTTCAATATCATCTTGAGTCACATTGACTCACTTAGGAGTTGTAACAACCCACCATCTACCACACCTCTATTCATATATAAAATGACGCAGATATTATGGACCTTGTAAACAAATGATCATTTTGAGGAAAAATGTATAACATATCACAGAGTTATCTAATATTCTACATTTTCTGAAAGTCATATTGGAAGAAACAAAATATAATAATAAAAGATACCATAATCCCAAGTGAATAAAATAAAATGCAACTAATAGCCTTCAACTACAAAATATCTCTAAACACCAAAAATAAATAAAGAGTCTGAATGTCTGGAAAAAGTTTAAATAAATAGTAGATAACCAATAGATAAATAAATGCACGTCTCTATCGCACCATCATGCTTCCAAGTTACCACCGGCCCTCTCTATCGACCCATCAAATTATAACTAAAAAGAAAGAAATGGTAGAGGAGGTCAGACATACGTTTAGTAAGTGAAAAGCATCATATAAGCATATAACATTAATAAGCTAGTAAAATAATGCATATTCTAGAAAACTGTAGCTTAACCTGTGTCATCTACACCCAGCAAATCAACTAAACACATTATAATACTATAGTGACATCATATGTTAAGGTCTCACTAAAATCTATGTTACCTAATCATACACACATGATCGAGACCAAAGTTCCAACTTGCAAGCCGTATACCAACCACCACACAATTGAGCCTAAAGTCCCAACTCATTATCCGAAAACGTATGAGACTCGCTACTTAGGAACAATATTTTTTCCCACTATAGCTAAAGTGAATTGATACCGATGAAATATATGTCTTAGCCCAATATTGCCACATCGTACGCAACTCTATACTAAGGAACTATATGACTTAGCCCAATATCGCCATAGCGTAACCAACTCGCTACTACGAAGAAAAATGTCTCCACATACTATCTCCATATCATACATGAATCGTTATTGAGGAACCATATGTCTTCGACCGCTATTATCATATCATACACCAAGAGTCATCTCCTCCAATTGTACCACGTCATCAAAACGTATGCGACTCGCTATTAACGAACTACATGTCTTAATCCACTATCACCAAATCATAAGTTACTCGCTACCGAGGAAAAAAATGTCTCAATCTAATATAGTCAAATCGTAAGCGACTCGATACTAAGGAACAAAATGTCTTAGCCCATTTTGGCTATATCGAACAACGTATAATGAATCTACCAAAACAAAGTACTTTTCAAAAGTTCTGAAAACACAGGAACTATTATACTAAATGGTTCTTTGCCTTACCATGGTCCCAATTTCGTGAATCGTGCATGAAATGGAGGTCGTTTGTGAGAGTTATAAGCATTTAAAGTTCAACGACATTTTTGTAATTTATTAAATAATTTAATTAAAAAAATGTTACTTTACATCATCAAATGCACACCACCAATTGATTCATGTCATTAAACAATACAATTTTGATAGGTCATATGTCTAATTTGGAGTACTTTTGAGTTTCCACTTTTAATTAGGGAGATATCAAACTTTGTCAATTTACAATAAAAAATCACCTTTTTAATTATCTAGCCATGGCATTCTACGTCATAATCATGTATATATAAAAATTCATTTTGGTTTCAATTGCATCATTTAGAATTTGATTTATGACCATAAGGGGTGAATTAATATGTCTTATCAATATATATACAAATACGATGAATCCCACTCACTGAAACTCTTGAATGAAGAATAACTCAACATTATCTCTGTTTTCCAGTGCATTTTGCACCTATAAATCTCATAAATTTGCCAATATCACCTTTCTAATTACAGTGCTTGTCTCTACGGTGTTTACGATGGTAGATCATCAAAATCCGTTAGGAAACGAGAGCGATATGCCATTTTGAAGTTTGACCGACAAGGATGAAAATGATGTACAAGATTTCTTCATTGTTCTTCACTATCCGAGTCTCCTTCAACTTCAATCATACAAATTCCACCTGCAAAATGGTATGAGATCATAATATTCTTCACATCCTTCAATTTTCCATTAGTTTTATCGAAATCTGTTGAGAAATGGAGAAGCATTGAATTTTCAATGTTTGCTAGAGAATAGGGAAGAGGAAGAAGAAACGAAATGTTTAAAAAAAATATTATTTTTGTTTGAACATTCTTAGGATTTGATGAAGATTAGTGGTAAGGTGTTTAGATTAAAATAGGATTATAAAATAAGGTTTGCACTTTTTGTTTACAGGTTGGAAGTAACACATATTCGGCCTAAAATCTCATAATCATTATATGTTTTAGTATAATATTTTTTGAATCTGTTTTTAATGGAAAAGTTATTAATGTCTGAAATTTTTGAGTTCAAAAAAATTCAATTGGAATTCAAATTCAAATTTTAAATTAATGTTAACGTTTGAAATTTAAAATAGTAATAAATATGTTAACGTTACTTAAAAATTGGGGGGGGAGGGGAGGTTAAGTAAACGTTAAAATAAAATATTAAGGTCAACTGAATTAATTAAGGAATTAAATAATAATTAAGCGGCAAATTAATGTGTTCCTATTTATAGGCTACCGGTCGATCGCTTAAGGAAGGGCGGTCGACCAATGAATCTAAAGGCGGCTAGGATTTGGCTAGATGCAAATGGCCTAGTTTTTATTATTTTAAAATGACATAAATTTGATAGTTCTAGTGCCCTTTAACCACTATAAATAAAAGGCTAGCCCCTTACTTTTATTCATAAATTATTTGAAAATGTAAGCTGAGCTTCGTCAGTCCCTTTTATACGATTCAGAATTTCTTAGGAATTTTAGGTAAGGGATTTCAGATTTCCAATATTCAATTTACAATTCTATTCTTCTCATATCCCTAACATTTCGAATCAAAGTCGTATAGAATCCAATTGTTTTATATTTTGAAAGGAAGAAGTCTGAAAAGAGATTTAGAGTAGGCATAATCAAATCCAAGAGGAAGTTGAGAATCATCTGTGAGTAGGAATTTTAAGTTTTTCTCATCTTCAGTATTTGTATAGTTGAATTTGAATTTGTCTTATGCCTTAGAGAACTTTGTTCATGAAATCAAAACAAAAATTAAAACCTCAAAGTTCCCTTAAGCAAAATGTCAATTCTTATGGAATCTCAGTTGTTTATATTAAAATAGTAGAGTTTGTTTGGACATTGCAAATTGGGTATATTCTATTAAACTTCATATTCTCCTCTATCTACATGCTAAAAGATTCAAAAAGGAAATTTGATTAAGAAATGGTCTATAAGGTATGAATTTCTTTATTTGTAGTTTGCTCTACCTATTTTCATAATTTAAATTTGAATTCCTTCTCCACTTTAGGTTCATATCTATAAAAGCAGGATAGAGTATAAATTATTGGAAGTGTAAATTTTATTCTTTGAATTTTTATTCTTTAAATTAGAAGCATTGGTTCTACTATTTTAACATATTAATGTTTGGTATATGACTCTATTTTATGCAAGTCTATTTGTTTAGCTAAGGATATTAGATATTTTGTAAGTTATCTTTTGTAGTTGGACTTGTATAATTTGGAAATTTTTACATTTAAATGATTAGTTTAGAACGTGGAAAATCTACGTATGCTATGGTAGTTATGCAACTAACATCCATAGCAACCAACACCATTCTATTTTACGCAAGTAAAAACAACAGTAAGCCACCGCTAATTGGCTATTTCAACCAAAAAAGCCAACCAACCAAACAAGAAACCATGCAACCAACATCCATACATACATCCAAAACAACATACATACAACATGTATGATAAATCCATATCAACCAATGGGGAAATCATATCAAAAATAGTCCAAGTCTAATAATTCCCTAATAATGGCATGTCGATGGAAAATATGTGATATTCGATATAAATCCTTTTAAAATAATTTTATTTTCTTTCATAAAAATCTAGTAGGAGTATAAGTGTAGGAAAATCATATTTTAAAACCAAAAATCATTCCAAGCATCAATCTAATATTATACAACCAATCATAGAATGGTGAGAGACGATATCACCCAACTCTATAAAATCTGTCGAAACTAGTGCCAAAACGTAGATCTCTCCATCATGAGCGCAATGCAAGAAACCGCATCCAAAACGGACCTCGTATGCTAATGATATGGCCAATATAAGAATATAGATTAACTAAATCATTAACTAAGTAATTAACGAATTGATTATCTAATTACTTACTTAATCTATCTTCTTCTCCAGGTTGCCTATACCTGCACGAAGAATAGGCCGTGCATATCAAACCCATCACCGAACACTTTAAACTCCAATTTCTCACTCGTTTGTCAACGAAATCAAGATTCATCAGCTCCAGCATGCCCCACTTCACATTCTATCCGCCTTGGACTCAAAGAGATAAAGCTCGGTCACATATTGGAAGCCACAACCCGACATATGCTCTCAACCATGCTGACGAACACGTTTTGCGATAGAGGCTCGGATCTGATGAATTATGATGGAGAGGTTGCTATTCGCGAAGAGAAATCCAACAGCGGTCTCCGTTTCGCCCATCTTCGACCGTAGCTTTGAAAATCTCAAACCCTAGATCCAACCGTGAAGAGGTCGACATCGCCAGTCATAGTCGATCAAAATTCTACCATGGTCATCGGGTAGCTCTCATCCCTATGATCTCAATGGACCTAGTTATGCAATTTATCATTGAGCGGATTGATCGATTTTATTTGTTGAATGGAATTTGAGAGGAGGCCATGATTTTTCTTTCCAGGAATGGAACAGTAAATGAAATAGAGAGGGAGGGAAAGATGAGGTGGGTTTATATTAGTATTTTATTCCATTTATCCAAATTCGCAAATAAATGGTCGTACGTTTCGAGTCCGTATAATCACATGACGCGTCCGATCGAAATGAAACTCGTCAGCGTACATCACCTCATTTTTCCTGATCCAGGGGTATAATCTCATTGCTATTTGAACTACGCCCCATGATGCTAATTTTGCACATATCGAGATCGTTTTTGCTATCGGATCGTCCGTTCTCCAAATATAGCGATCCATATACTTATTTTAATTCACATAGTCAATCTCAACTCAACAGAAGTGGTCTTGAGTCCAGATTCAGTCGTATGTGAAAAATCATATTGTTGGGCTTTATTTAGTTAACGATTAAATATTTAAATCAATTATTTAAATATCCGATCGTTAAAAATACGGGCCGTTACAATATATATATATATATATATATATTGATGTATATTATAGCGTATAATTAATAACATATTAATTACACAATATAAATACGTTAATAATTAGCATTAAACCCCCTTAGGAAGGAAGTAGTGGTAATTATGGAAATTAATTCATAATTAAAGGCGAAATAAAGAATTTTCCTTATAAGGCTTAATGCAAAATGTGGTGAGGTATGTATGGTAGTATGTTAGGAGTGTGAAAATTAGGACTAAGTTATAGGGATGCAAGGTCATTTAAAAGCACATATAAGCCTGCCCAGCTAATCTGGTAATCAACAGTATGATTTTAGAACAGATGTGAGATATCGCCTATAATAAGTACCCATGAAAGGTGCGAAGTTAATCCTAATTCTATAGGGTAAGTCTGCCCGGTTAATCTGGCTACCAACACCTACAAATAGTCGAACTAATGTGAGACGTCATTGTTTGGGTTATGGGTCATAATTAGGACCTGCTTTGGGGTTGGGGATATTAAGTGGCTGTTGAAGTGTCTGCCTCCTCCCTACTTAAGAGATATTAATTGGTTGAGGTTATCGCTTAGGCACAGTAGTGGGAAATCTCGGGAAGGGTCCACTTCGGTGTTGAGGTATTAAGTGGTTGTTGTAGGGTCCGCCTCTCTCATAATGAAGTATTAAGTGGCCTAATGAGATTCTATGTGATGTCAACTAGAGAGTACCAATGATGGGTCCGCCTTGGGTTAGGTATTAAATGACGGGGACCTACCTAAGAAATAGGTATTAAATGGTCAGATTCTACCTAATTCCCATTGAAAAAGTATTAAGTGGCTTGGGTACTTTCTCTCACATTGTTTATATGTGATTGATGGTAGTTGCATGGGACCGAGAAGGGCTTTTGGCCTACAGTTGATGGTAAGTTATAGAGATGGACTAAAAGAGTGTAAGCTATAGAATTTGGACTGGCAGGACCTTTGGGCTTACAGTAGTAGGTATTCTTGTTAGGATACAGTTAGAATGCGAAGACATATTACTTCTCTATATGATACTGCCCAAATACTATTTTGGTAAGAGTTGAGATTTTCATTCGTTGGACTTTGTTGTTCTGACCTAGGTTTGGTGAGGCGATGATGATTTGGAGGATGAAGTTAGAGGCGAGGAGTTATCTATCTACTTATGTTTTTATATATTTTGATGTATCGATTTCAAACATGATGTTATTGTACCTTAAGATATTGTATTTCAGATGTTGGGATGTTATGTTTTGTTATGAAATTTGCAATTTTATAAAAAGGGTACCATTTCCGATATTATATTTTATACTCTGTGCCATGAGATTTTGATAGTGTAGATATATAGCTCTACGTATTGTTTATTGAATCAATTTTACCAACCAACGGACAACTTTGGAATGAGTCTAAGGTTCGATGAGCTTTTACTTAATCGAGAATTAGGCCTTTTTGAGGTGGGTTGTTACATTTGGTATCAGATCTTAGGTTACTTGATCAAGGGGAGATAGGTATACTTATGAGTGTGTGCTCGTTATTTTTTAAAGTATTTTTCAAACCCTATTATATATTTATATACATACACTTATTTGGACATACACAAACACAGAAGGCAAATCTTTTATTTCAACAGTCAATACTGTATTAGGAAGTTATAGCTAAAAGTTCAAACCTGTAGATAGTCGATTATGGTTGAAAATCATTCTTCTGAGGCTGGGAACCCTCTACCCAAGATATACCCACAATTAGGGGGATTCCTGAATCATTCAAGCAATGCTTGAGGAATATAGGGCAAGTTATCATTCCTTAACAAGATGCACCAGCGGCACCCGTTGCCCCGCCCATTGAAGCAGTACCTGCCCTATAGACTTTCCAAAGATGTGTAAAGACTTCCAGAATATGGGAGGAAATGTGGATGGGAAGACCAAATAAAGAGGATAATAGCGACATGGCATCTTAAAGGACAAGCATCAGATTGGTGGACGATAGTAGCTTAGGAGAATGTTAAGGAAGTCATCACTTGGACTAATTTCAAAACTCATTTTGAGTCATGATTCATTTCTGGAGCAAAAGTAAGTCTGCAGTTGGAAAAGTTTATACAGCTTAGGCAGGGATATTCCGCATTGAAGGAGTATATCAGTAAGTTCATGGAACTAGCTAAGTTTGGGATGAGATTGATTGCCACCCCACATGAAGAAGGCCATGTAGTTTGTTAAAGGCCTGAATTCCCCACTAAGGGAGCTACTTTTGGCCCAGGTACCCATGGGTGCTACCTATGAGATGTTAGTTGAGATGGCTTTGCTTCAGACTGTTGGCTCGGAGGTGAAGCAGATGGTGGGACACACACATAACTAAGGGGTGATAAGAAGGGAGGATTTTGGGCAAATAAGAAGGTTAAGTGGAAATTTAAGAAAGAAGGTATAACATGTCGTAGATATCACAATAAAGGACATGTTGCTCAGGACTGCTTGGTGAGCTTGACGAGAGAGGAGTTTAAAGGGAAGTGTTATCACTGCCAGTGAGGAGGGACACTATAAGAATCAGTGTCCAAATGCGAAGCAGGGACAGAGTAGGCAAGCTTATGCCATTGAAGTTGTTCCTGTCTTGAGTAGACCTCCCCTTAGAGATCAAGGAAAAGCTACAATAGAATGTACAACTATTATTTCAGAGAAAACCATTCGTGCTCGACTTGACTCGAGAGCATCATGTTCATTCATAGCTAAAAATTTAGTTAACTCCTTAAGTCTAAAAATCCAAGTTGTCACCAACCCAATAGTCGTGTCAAGTCCTATTAGGCGTCGACATACCTTTCTTTAGTTTGCAAAGACCTAGTTATAGATACATGTAACGTCGATTTTACATGTAATGCATATGTCCTTAGTTTTGAGGGCTATGGACTTATCCAAGGGAATGATTGGTTATCTTATTATGGGGCTATCTTAGATTGTGATAGGTGGATCATTTGGTTGAGGAGTTGTAGAGGATGAGAGATAGATGTTCGATATACACCCCAAGACTTGGTTGGGTTAAATTATTTATATTCTCTTAGCCTATCATAAGATGATCTCTCATTCGTACCTATAGTTCGAGAATTTCCTAATGTCTCTGAAGAAGTCTCAGTCCACCCGAAGGGAGATCGAGTTTAGGATCGATTTAGAGAAAGACGATAGATCTATCGCTTTGCCATTAAGACACATGACCCCCAAAGAAAGGCAATAGTTGGATGATGAAATTATGGAACCACTACATAAAGGGTTTGTTTGGCATAGTACTTCTGAATAAGTAGCACCTGTTGTCATTGCCGCTAAAGCAGACGGCTCTTTAAGGGTATGCTTTGACTATAGAGAACTCAACAATTTGACCAAGAAGAATAGGTACCCCTTACTTGGAATAAATGATT
This sequence comes from Allium fistulosum, assembly GCA_030737815.1. Classification (NCBI taxonomy): domain Eukaryota; kingdom Viridiplantae; phylum Streptophyta; class Magnoliopsida; order Asparagales; family Amaryllidaceae; genus Allium; species Allium fistulosum. Next base: position 531,858,210 of record CM060901.1, on the reverse strand, counting down.
TGTTTGACTAGCTTATTATGGCCAAAATCTTTTCTCATTAGGACTTAGCCATTGTATTTCATCAATTGAAAATAGCAAGCAGAAGACCGCATTTCTCACTCCAGATGGACTGTATGAATGGTGAGTGATGCCTTTTGGATCGACGAATGCCCCCATATACTTTATGGATTTTATAGTAGAGTCTTTAGGGGACGGGTGAATAAATTTGTCGTAGTGTTTAGATGATATTATAGTATACTCTAAAAGTGAGGGTGAGCATGAAAATCACTTAAGGGAAGTAGTAGTGACTTTAAGAAGGCACCAATTAAAAGCCAAATTCTCAAAATGTCATTTTTGGAATAAGGAGGTGAAATTTCTTGGACACATTATTTCCGAGAAGGAATTATCCGTAGACCCTACAAAGGTGGAAGCTATTTAAGATTAGAAGATTTCGAAGAACACCATGGAGGTTAGGATTTTTTTGAGTTGGCGGGTTATTGTAGGAAATTTATTCAGGACTTTGTGAAGATAGCAGCCCACTAACTCACTTAACCCAGAAGAATCTACTTTTTGCGTGGGATGGGAAATGCATGGAAGCATTCGAGACGCCGAAGGAGATGTTGACTAGTGCATTAGTACTAACCATTCTCGATGGGACGAAGCCTTTCACAGCTTACACCGATGCATGTGGTATAGGATTAGGAGCTATTCCTATGTAAGACGGAAGAGTGATAGCTTATGCAAGTAGACAAATGAAGGATCATGAGAAGAGATGCCCAACTCACGACTTAGATTTAGCGGCTATCATCTTTGCCACAAAGATGTGGAGACACAATCTTTTGGGAGAAAGGTTTGAGTTGTGGACCGACCATAAATCACTTAAATACCTATTTTCGCAAAAGTATTTGAATCTTAGGCAACAGAGTTGGATGGATTTTATAGCATCATATGACTTTGAGATAAAGTATACCCTCGGAAAAGGGAATGTTGTCACCGACACACTTAACCGAAGACAGGCTACCCTAGGTGCTATATATGAGTAGAGGCAGTTGGAGCTCCTCTCCAATTTCAATGTCCAACTTTCAATTGTACCCACTTTGGGCTATTTGGCAAAAATCGAGGTTAGACCAGCTTTGATGGACCTCATTGGGCTAGAGCAAAAGAAGGTTGCGATGATAGTAGATATTTTGGGAAAGTTGAGTAGAGGAGAGCATTTTTCTCATAACGGTTGGTATGCAATTGATGAAAGAGGATGTTTGAGGAGGGATGGACGCCTTTGTGTTCTTTTATTGGTTGAGATGTTTTGGAAGAAGTGCTAGCGGAGTGTTACCATTCTAGGATAACCATTCACCCTAGAGGAGATAAAATATATAGGGATATGAAGCGAATTTTCTACTGGCCGAAGATGAAGAAGAGTATAGTAGAGTTTGTTTCTAGGAGTTTGGCATGCTAAAAGATAAAAACAGAACAAGGGAAGCTCGTAGTGTTGTTGTTACCATTGGAGGTACTGACTGGAAGTGGGTGAATATATAGATGGATTTTTATAATAGGTTGCCTAGGAGTCTATGGGGCAACGAAGTTGTCTGGGTTATAAAGGATAGACTCACTAAAGTGCTCATTTTATTCCCATTAGAAGTAATAGGACCGCAGCATCTCTAACAACAAATTTATATTAAAGAGATGGTTCGACTTCATGGAGTTCTAGTTAACATTGTTAGGGCCCCATTGTTCACTATTGAATTTTGGAGGAGTTTACAGTGAGATTTAGGAATGACATTGAATCTTAGCATTACTTACCACCCACAGACCAATGCTTAGACTAAAAGGGTGAACAAGATATTGGAAGACTTGTTGAGCATGGATTATGGATGACGTTGGAAGTAGCACTTACCCTTGGTAGAATTCTCTTATAATATTATTTATCAAGAGACGATTGACATGACACACTTTGAAGCGTTATATGGGAGGCCATGCAAATAGCCAAACTATTTGTGGGAAACCACCGAAATGATTCTACTTGGACCGGATTTGATTCGTGAGACCATAAAAAAGATAGAGATGATTTGGTAGCGAATGAAGGCCGTACAGGACCGTCAGAAGTCCTATGCTGATAAGCGAAGGAATGAATGGGAGTTCAAGGTATGAGATATGTTGTTCTTTGATGTTTCCCCTCTTAGGAAGGTTATGACATTTAGTTCATAGGGAAAGTCAGCGCTACGGTTTCTTGAGCCTTTTCGAATATTGAAAAGAATAGGAATACTTGCATATCAAGTAGAGCTACTGGATAAGTTGACGGGAATCCTTAACATCTTTTATGTATCACATTTAAGGAAATGTCTTCATAGTACCACCACCATAGTAGAGCAAGGAACTAGGAAGCTCCACAATAGAGAAATTAGGCTGGTTCGAGTACAATAGGGAGATAATCGGGCGAAAAGTACATGGGAAATTGAAGAGAAAATGAAGGCTTCTTATCCTGAGGTTTTCTCTTTAAAGTCTTTCTCCCCAAAATTTAGGTTTTCGGTTGCATCGTGGTTGCTATATTGGATGATAGGTGATGGTTGCCACACTTTTTGCTATTAGTTTTGCACTCATGTAGTTTATGCTTCTTTAGAATGCTTGCATACATGCCTATATGTCATAATCTTGCATTCATGCTAGGACCAAGCTCGCTTATAATATGTATGCATACATAATCACATAGCATTTTGCGATAAGTAGAAGGTTATGTAGATAAATTGGTTGCATAAAATGGATGTTAAGTGTGTGTTATACTATTTGTCCCTTAAGGATTTCAGGGACGAAGTTGTTTTTAAGGAGGGAGAATGTAACACCCCATAAATCGATAAGATATTAATTAATTGATTATAAGGCTAAAACTGGAAATATTTTAATTTGGGAATTTGGCCACAGAAGTTACACTATTGCATTTGTGGTGATTTTCTAATTGACTTTTATATATAAAGTTTTGTAATCCGAGTTCAAATGGAAAGGCATTTAAATTTTCAAATTCAAAATAATTCAACTGAAATTAAAATTCAAAATTTAAATTATTGTTAACATTTGAAATTTAAAGTAATAATAAATATGTTAACGTTAATTAAAAACTAGGGGGTCGTTAAAATAAAACATTAAGGTTAACTGAATTAATTAAAAAATTGAATAATAACTAAGTGACAAATTATTACGTTCCCATTTATAGGCTACCAGTCGACCGCATTCCTTGGACCGGTCGACCGCTTAAGGAAGGGCAGTCAACCGATGAATGTAGAGGTGGCTCGGGTTTGGTTAGGCGCTAACGACCCGGATCTTATTATTTGAAACCGACTTAAATCTGATGGTTCTGCTGCCTTCTAACCACTGTAAATAAGAGGCTGGCCCCCTTAATTTTGTTCACAAATTATTTGGAAACGTAAGTGGAGCAATGTCAGTTTCTTCTATACGATTCATAATTTCTTAGGATTTTTCAAGTAAGGGATTTAGATATTCAATATTCAATTTCTAATTCTATTCTTCTGCTATATTTGAAATTCTGAATCTAATTCATATACAATCTAATTGTTGTATATTTTGAAAGGAAGAAGTCTGAAAAGTGATTAGGAAAATGTAATCAAATCCAAGAGGAAGCTGAGAACCATCTGTGAGTGAGAATTTTTAAGATTTTCTCATCTTTAGCATTTTATAGTTGAATTTGGATTTGTTTTATGCTTTGGGGAATTTTTTTCATGAAACCAAAACAAAAATTAAAACCCTAAAATTCCCTTAGATATTGCAATTATTATATTTTATATTCTATTCTGCTTCATATTCTCCATTGATGTGTTAAAGGTTTCAAAAAAGAAATTTAGTTAGGAAATGATGTGTAAAGTACGAGTTCCCTTATTCATAGTTTGCACCGCCTATTATCGTAATTCAAATATGAGTTTCTTTTCCAATTCAAATTCGTATCTATAAAAGTTGAATACAGTATAAAAGTTAAAATTGTAAATTTTATTCTTTGAATTAAAAGCATTGGTTCTACTATTTTAATATAGAATAAGTTTGGTGTATGATTCTATTTTATGCAAGTCCATTTGGTTGGCTAAGGATATTAACTATTTTGTAAGTTTATGTTTGGAGTTTGACATGTGTAATTTGAAAGTTTTGACATTTAAACGATTAGTTTAGAATGCATAAATCTATGAATGCTTAGGAATTGGTTTTAATTTCGTATGTGTGTGTACACACATGTATATTATAGCATATAATTAATAATGTATCTATCGCATAATGTAAATAGGTTAATAGTTAGCATCAAACCCCCTTAGGAAGGAAGTAGAGGTAATTATGGAAATTAATCCATAATTAAAGATGAAATAAAGAGTTTTCCTTGTAACGCCTTAATGCGAAATGTGGTGAGGTGTGCATAGTAGTATGTTAGGAGAGTGAAAATTATGACTAAGCTAAAGGGATGCGAGGTCAGTTAAAAGCACATAGAAGTCTGCCCAACTAATCTGGCTACCAGCAATGTGACTTATTAACCGATATGAGACATTGCCTATAATAAGTACTCACAAAGGATGCGAGGTTAGTTCCAATTTTGTAGGATAAATCTACCAGCTAATCTGGCTAGCAGCGCCTACGGGACTAATGCAAGAGATCATAGTTTATGGGTCATAAAACATAGGACTTATTTCAGGGTATGGGGTATTAAGTGGCTATTATAGGGTCCACTTCCTCCCCACTTAAAAAGTATTAAATGGTCGGGGTTACCATTTAGGCACGATAGTATGAACTCTCGGGAAGGATCCGCTTTGGAGTTGATGTATTATGTGGCTATTGTAGGGTCTGCCTCCCACTACTTAAGAAGTATTAAATTGTCGAGGTTATTGCTTAATCATGGTAGTGGGAAATCTCAGGAAGGGTCCGCTTTGGAGTTGAGGTATTAAGTGGTTGTTGTATGGTTTGCCTCTCTCATAAAGAAGTATTAAGTAGCTTGATGAGATTCCCTGCGATGTCAACTAGAGAGTACCGGAGAAGGGTTCACCTTTGGTTAGGTATTAAATGATAGGGATTTGCCTAAGATATAGATATTAAATAGTCAAAGTCATCTTAGTTCCCATTGAAAAGGCATTTAGTGGCTCGAATGCTTTCTCTCACATTGTTAGGACATGATTGACGGTGGTTTCGTGGGATTGGGAAGGGCTTTTGGCCTACTATTGATGGTAGGTCATGGAGATGGACTGAAAGAGTGTAATTTATAGAGTTTAGATTGGGAAGGCCTTCGAGCTTACAGTAGTAGGTATTCTTGTTAGGATATAGATAGAGTGCAAAGACATATTATTTTTCTAAATGATACTGCCCAAGTACTATTTTGGTAAGACTTGGGATTTTCATTTACCAGAATTTGTTATTCTAACCCCATCCTCATTACAACGCACAGATTGGGCGAGACGGTGATGACTCAGAGGATGAAGGTAGAGGCGAGGACTTATGGAAATTATCTATCTACTTATGCTTTATCAATCTACTTATGCTTTTATATATTTTGATGTTCCTATTTCAGACACGATTTTGTTGTATTTTGAGATATTTTATTTTAGATATTAGGATGTTATGTTTTGTTATGAAATTTGAATTTTTATAAAATGGGTACCATTTTTGTTATTACACTATTTCCTTTCCGTAGTGAGATTCTGATAGTGTAGACAGATAGCTCCGTATATTGTTCATTGTATCAATTTTACCAACCAACAACCAGCTTTGGAATGGTTCTAAGGTTCGGTGGGCTTTCATTAGGTCAAAAATTAGGCTTGTTCCGAGGTGGGTAGTTACACTAACCCACAAACTAACTAAAAGGTGAACTAATTGGAAGAGAGCTCATTATGGGACACTCAGATTCCCTCCATGAGTTCCCACATACTCCTACCTAAACCTTTTCTTTATCGTACTTTAACTAATTTTATTTCTTTGTTCTTATGTCATATCACATCAAGTTCTAAGATGCAAATAAGCTTATAGAGCATTGTAGACCCTACCCCAACATTAACCTACCACTAAGGTGACTACGCTCTGCCGTAACCTCTAAATCATCAACATACATATACGAATGGAATAAAAAGAATGCACTTGAACACCCATCAACTTTTCAAGAAGCCAACTCAAACATGTTGACTTCCCTATCTCTATACAATCGTAAAAGGCTTAAAAGCTGATGGCGCTAGCTTTCCCACATAACATATATCAATAGTGAGTCATTCACCTATCATGTCATCTATTGCGAACTCCCTATGTATACTCATCTTATGCGGTTTCCACACCTTAGCATATCACTAAGATGTTGCCAATCATATAATGTCCAAGTATAGCTTTAATTTAAATAAACTGCACTACTTGCATATTTCCATCGTTACACTCCTTGCAACATACTTTGCGATTGGCTTCTTCATCCTCGGCCTAAAGAAAACCCTCTTTGTATCCTTTGACATACCCCCTTATTCTTTAAGTCCATAGGCTCGACAACACGATAATAGATGGTGTCCCTCCTCTAAGTAGACTAACATTCTTTGGTGAATCCCCATACTCCATTGCCATTTGATTAAGTACATCATAGATGGACAATGCCTTGACTTTGATGAACACGATATTACTTTAACTAAAAAGCTAAATAGAAAAAGAAAATAAATTTAACTAACGACAAACCTAATAAATCCTAAATAAAAGATACTAGGCATCACTATATACCATCCCAAATTTTAACCTTGCAATTAGACTAACACAAATTCATAGATTAAATTGTGCACTCTTCACTTATTTTTCACATGCATCAGGTATTGAAAACAGGTTAGGTATAAAAAGTTGCTTTTTGAAAAAAAAACTGACGTAATAAGATAGTTATTTCAATCCAAATGATGATTGAAAAGAACTAATCTCACCACTTCTTCACTTTTTCTTCCAAATCACCAAATCTTACTTTCCGTACAATCGCCTCTTGTATGTGCACATCAAGATATTTACTTAATGTCTTGAAATCATACTATACATGATACTTCAAAAATGATATTAACTCAATACACATGTGAAGTCTTCTAAACTAGCATATGGCTAGAGTACCATTTTGTACATCATCGTACTCTAAAAACACTTTACATACAATTGCTTGATGATATGTTCTCTAATGTAGAGCCCTCTTGATCCACCTCCACGATGCAACCCGATATCGAATAGTGCCTCGGTCTACTAATTTAAAATATGACACTCAATCACCAAGTAGCATAGCCTTTATAAACTCCACTAGCTTCAATAGGAACATTGAAATATGGATCGATTTCCTAGCATAGTAAACATGATACCGTGCTCTTATCACATTCGAATACTCATAAGTGATATCAAAATTACACACAAATGGTACACACTTAAATGTTGAAACCATGACCCAAACGGAAATGATTTCCCCCTTTTTGTACTCTATACGAAATCATAACACAAGAACAACATTCTTGCGGTCGTAATGGCAACTTGAGTATATCATAGTACAACAGTAACCCACGGGCGTCTATTGTGAAACAACAACCAATATGTGGATCTACCATAAACCAAGACAAACATATGTGTTGTAACACTAATAGATATGTTCGTATAACAACACTCTCCAAAAATAAGTCAATTCATCCTCTATCATCAACTATCTCATGCAAGCATCTATTATTCAATCTTTTAGGAGAGCCTAGCACTCAACTGTGCTGTTATGCTTCACTATGTCTTATGAGAGTGTATCCCAATATTTAACATTAACATGTTACCATTTGATTTAACGTCTCTTTCCTATAACTCTATGGAAAAATATTTTTGCTTTCTCTTGTCTCATTTTAAGTAATTTTTAGCCAATTCTCATTTCTCAAGTCATCTTGCAGCAAGCTCTGATAACTTAAACCATATTTTAGGTAAAATAACATGAGATGGTATTTAACCCTGTTATTATGAAAAAATTCAATTTGGTACCCTATCCTTCCAACTCGAACATCGATGGAAATACCACCAAATTACTGTGCTAATTTTTCCTTCACCCAGATCTTCTAAAACTTCACAAAGCCATAATTTTTAATACTAGCAAGCCTATAGCACACTTGCATATTGACTATTCTTGCTAGTTCACTATAATTAATTCAAATTCTATAGGTTGTGTAATTCTTTTATATCCACAATCAAAATTTCAAGTGAAAATCACAATGATATTTTCATTTCAGTTTCAAATCAAAAACCATTAAGCTCTAACTTTGTTTTTTTCTTACACAAAATTAGCAAGCTTCTAGAACCACAAAGTTCTCTGTTAATTTTAATAAAATTTATAACATATTTTTCCCAAATTAAATTCCTTAAATTCCACTTAAATAAATTTTCAAAAAGTTTTACTTTAAATGTTTCATGTTAAATCATTTCATAGGAAATCAAACCTAAATTTATTTCAATTTTCCCAAGTGAATTTATTTTCAATAATTATTAACAATATTTTGCTTCTAGAACTCAATTCTTTACGGCTTTACAAAACTTAATATTTATTTACTCAAATTATAATTAGATTTGAAGTAACTTCAGTTAAATTCTAAAACACACATACTTCATTTTTACAACATAATTTTATATGATTTATAACCACTTTATCACACACACACACATATGTGTGTGTGTGTGTGTGCCTAATTTTATTTTATAGTAAGTCAATTTCTAAAACTTTTAAACAGTACATCATATATACACACATAAAAATATTTCTTTAAAATTCAGTTTTGGCTACTAGGTATTTACATATAAAATCTGAAAATTATTTCCAGAATTTTAAATCATTTATTAATGCATATTTTCCAGTGTTTATATCATATATCCTTCAATTTTCGTTCAAAAGTAGATATATATTAAAGTTGAAATTTTACCAAATTTTAAAATAATTGTTTCAAATCTTCTCTTTTTTTCAATTTAATTTCCATGCAAGATGGTTCAATTTAGCTTAGTAAAATAGGCATGTAAAAAGTATCTTTTTAAATTTTACTTTATAAATAAAAAATATTCACAAAAGTGTAAAGGAAATGTAATATTTTAATTTGGTTCAAAATGCAACATAAATATTTATAAAATACCTAAAAGAAGATGTGGTTAACTTATTATTATTTTCTTTCAAAAGTTTCTTCATCAAAAGCAAAGTACACATAGACGTGCCTTACACTAAGCAAAAATAAAACTTTTAAAGTTGTTATGGAAAATTACTTCTTATTAAATTTTCTCATTTTTGAAACTCATGCCAAGAAGTTATTATTTTTTGAAGCATTAAACAAACCTGAACTTATTACTTATTTAAGTACTTTAATTGCAGTAGAATCATAACTTGAACATGCCCATCTAATTTAACAAGGCTTAAAGTGTATTCATTACACCTTATCAACGTCACACTTGTTTTCTATGGACTTAAAGGTACTACTCTTCTTCTTTTTTTGAATTATCTTAGTTACACAATCTACTCTATTGCTAGTTTAGAGACCATCTATTAGCAATTCTTTATAGAGTAAATTATAACAAATGTGATAGATTTATTCTTCACCCTAAAACTATTTTTAATCTTAACATTTATTTAACTCATAGTTGTTTACTTCTGTACGGGATAAGACAACCTCTACGAGTCAAAATATATACGTATGGCGTGCGTGTATATATGTAGATGCATATATATGTGTATATAATAAAAAATAATAGAAAATTACAAATACACTCTTTCAAATGCCCTAGTTAAGTAGGAATAGCCTAAACTAAGTTCCAATACCACATGTAACAGCCCGCCATCTACGACGTCTCAATCCATGCATGAAATGATATGGACATCGTGGACTTCGCAGATGGTAGATCATTTTGAGGTAAAATATATAACATATTACAGAACTATTTACAATAGTCTTCACTTGAGCTATTTACGGTATTCTACACCTTTTGAAACTCATAGCGAAAGAAATAAAATATAATGCTAAAAATACCATAATCCTAAATGAGTAAATTAATCTGTAACTAATAGCCCTTGATTACAAAATATCTCTAAACACTAAAAATAAATGAAGAGTTTGGGTATTTGGGAAAATATCAAATAAATAGTAGATAGCTTATAAATAAATAAATGCACGTCTTTGTCTCGCCATCATGCCTCCAAGTCACCACCAGCCGTCTTTATTGACCTATCAAAGTATAATTTAAAAGAAGAAAATGATAGGGAGGATTACACATACATATGGTAAGTGAAATGCGTCATATAAGTTTATAATACAAATAAGCTAGTAAAAAACACTTATGCTTGAAAACCATGCCTTAAGTTCTGTCACCTTCACCAACAAGTCAACTAAACATAATACAATACTATAGTGACATCATATGTTAAGGTATCACCAAAATATAAGTTATATTTAATCATATGCATAAAATCGAGTCCAAAGTCCCAAGTCACATACCAAAGACTGACTGCGACAAGATTGAGACAAAAGTCTCAACTCATTATCGCTGAAAATGTATATGACTTGCTACTAAGGAACTATATGTCTCAGCCTACTATCGTCAAATCGTAAGCTACTTGATACTGTGGAACTATAGGTCTTAGCCTAATATGACCACTTCGTAACCGACTGGCTACTGAGGGAAAAATATCTCAACCCACTATTGGCATATCATAAATGACTTGCTATCGAGGAATTACATGTCTTAGCCCATTATCGTCACATCATACATCGAGGACTTAACTCCTCCAAAAATACCTGTCAAATCGTAAGTGACTCGCTATTGAGCAACTACGTGTTTCAACCCACTATTGCCAAATCGTTAGTGACTCACTACCAAGGAAAAAAATGCTACCGCCCACCATCTACAAATCATATGCGAGTCGACACTGAGGAATGGAGAAGCTATGAATCTTCAAAGTTTGGTGTAGTAGAGGAAAGAGAAAGAAGAAATGAAATGGTTAAAAAATTTGAGATTTTTATTTTGAATTTTCTTAGGATTTGATGGAGATTAGTGGCAGTGTTTAAATTAAAATAGAATTAGAAAATACAGTTTGCACTTCTATTTATAGGTTGGAAATAACACATATTTAGCTTAAAATCTCATAATCATTATATTACGAATATACTATTGGGTTTGATTTACTATAATTTCTAATCCGTTTAAACAAACCCAGCAAGTCATATATGTTTTCTTACTGTCATATGGTATTTTGGACACAATGGGATAATCCCCGAAGCCTATTTCCAGCTCCTATAAAAAATTACTTTTTTTGCCATTATGCAAAATTATGATTTTACCCTTTTAAATTTAATTATTTAGTTTGGTAAAATTACAGGGTGTTATAGAAGTTGTTACATGCTGACAACCTTTGGTTATCGCCACCTAGCAATCATCCTAAATATCAGCATCTAAATCTCTTCCCTAATCCCAAAAACCTATTAGGTTCTATTATACTTCATTCAATATATTTGGTTATTGCATCCTTTTTTAGATCCTTTTGGTCTCTTGGATGTAATAACTTACTTGAGAGTTAGCCCTAATTATACTCACTTTTTATGATATTCATAATTTATTCATTTATCATATAACACAAGTGATCATCATAAGTAAGCATAGAATATATAATAAGGTTCATACATATTTTATGTTACTTTCTATTGGATCAGGTGCATCAGACATAGGGTAGAAAAGGTAAATTTCAATAAGTTCCTTTTATTCATTATAAACTATATCTTTATAACATGTTATCACGAATATTTAATTCACTTTAAACCATACTTAATGTTTAATTTGATAAAATAAATTTCCTTTTTAATTAAATTAATTTTATTGTAATTAGTTTAAATAAATTATAGATAATGGATATAATGAACATCATATGACAATTACTATATTATAATATTATATAAATGTATATAATTTTTGGCTTTTTTCTATAATAATATGTTTGTATGTATATGAAAGAGTAAGTGGTATGCCCTAGGGGTGGTTATGTAATTTGTTATATTTATCCATGTTGGTGTCAAAAATGGCCACCAATATCCAATCCAATCACAGAAATATGAAGAAAAATAAACGAAGAATGAAATTAAAACAACAAGAAAGCAAGTAAAGAAAGACATAGATTTATAGTGGTTCGGCTAACTCCGACCTACGTCCACTCCAAAAATTCTCCTTTTATTAGTTTATACTTCTGATTACAGTTATAAATTCAAGAAAACCAACTATAAAAATGGCAGAGTATAGCATAGGTAAAATATAATGTGAAGCAGAAAGAAGATCCCCTAAAATAAACAATCAAGTCTGTATTTATAGGTGAAGCCTTGCATGGATCGGGCTGAAATTTTGCCAGAAGAACCTCCAGAGCCAAATGACCTGACCCATAAAATTTGGGGTTGATCACACACCATAAGAATGATCGATGCCGATCATCTTTGTTTGCACATGGGGCCAGCGATCGATATGGTGGGTCCGCTATGTCCTCTACTTCCTGTTTCTGAAGTTGTTTCGTCGATCGCCTTTGTGGTTATTGAGTTATAGATCGACCATTGTTGATTTGTACTGCCAATCCAAGCGATCTGTATCCATATCGATTCACGTTGATCTGTAATGTAGATGTTCCATATCCGATCCATATTGGGGATGGATCATAGACGATCCATTTTGAAGATGGATCATAGTTGATCCAAATGGAGTTGTTTTATATCCAATCCATATTGGGGATGGATCATAACTGATCCATTTTGGAGATGGATCATAGCAGATCCATAATAGAGATGGATCATAACCCATCCATTTTGGAGATGGATCATAGTCGATCCATAATGGAGATGTCTGTAGTCAATCCATAATGGAGATGGATCATTGCTGATCCATATTAGAGAAGGATCATAGCCGATCCATTGTGAAAAGCGATCGTACTCGATCATTTTTTCAATTGAAGTGTGAAATTCATATTTAGCCAATTCCAGAGTGTTATCCCTTAGAATCCGTACGACTATCGTCCATAGTTTTGTCCATAATCGATCTCCAATCCCGGTAACCATCTCTCTGTGCTTTTTGCCTTGATGATAATGAAGTCTTTTGGGTTAAATCCACATGTGTACTGCCTTGCCAAAAGGCAGGTTAACACTTTTCCCCCCAAAACATGCCTTGCGATAAGAAGGTGTGTACTGAATTGCCATAAATCCAAAATATGAAGATCCAACGATAGCCATATTATCCAATTTGAATCCACGTTCCCTCCAGGTCATTTTATCTAAATCTGTATCCATCCGAACCCAAATCCATTGTCGTACGAGGCTGATATCCAAATCTATGACCACTCCGAGTTGTTATCCAAATCTTGGACAACTCCGGGTCCATATCCTAGTTCGCAATCACTCCAGTTCAATGTCCAAATCCATAGCTATTCAAATTTGATATTCAAATACATGACCTCTTTGGGTCCTTGACAAACACAATCCATACTCAACGTCCAAGTAAGCCGATCCTATCACTCTCCGGTGAAGCGGCATTACTTCCTATACCCTGGTTCAGTGTCTCTGAACATTAAGTGATGTCTTGGCCTAAGTCCTAAGCCAATCGTGGTCTCTTCGGACCCTTGCCGAGCATAATCCATACTCGACGACCCGAGTAGGCCGATCCTATCGCTCTCCTGCGAAGCAACCTACTCAATGCCAGGAATAATCCATACCTGACGTCCCTTTGGGTTTTATTCTTCGGTCTTAACTCTCCAATCAAGGACTTAATCCATGTACGAGTCCATTCTATCACTCTTGGGCGAAGGGACTCGCACCTTGCGGTTACCGCCCCATCGCTCCGGCTGGGACAATAATCGTGTCCTATTTTATTCATCGCAGTAATGTGGATCATAAATAACGTTATGAATAAGAGTTCGTATATCCAAAAATAAAAAAAATAAAAAGCCAAAGGGTGCCTCTTCGGGCACGATGGTTCATCATAATCTCAGAGCATGCCTAGGTTCCATCCTCGATCCTATACATGTGTAAGTGACTTAGCCGCCTTATTATAGAGTTTATTATTATTATGGTCGGTGTCCAAGTCCTAAACTCGGCCCTTACCATCCTAATCAGTTGATGACGATCTGTGAGCCCAATCCAGGGCCATTCCTATTTCCGTTCGATGGGGACGGTGGCTGCTCCTTTTCCACTATCGTTTTTTGATTCCTCACGTACTGCGGTAGTCTACCATTCCTAACGTGCTCCTTATCATGTCCTTTAAATTCATGCATTCATCCATGGTGTGCCCATTTAATTTGTGGAACAGGCAGTACTTTCCAGACATACGCTCCCGCTCCATGGGATCTCTCCTTGCTGGTTTCCAATAGGGGAGTTACCCTCTAGTGTCCAGATAAATCCGTTCTAGGCTTTCTGTCAAATCTGAGTAGGTAGAGAACTTCGGCTCTCGCTCTTTCCATCACTTTTTTGTCCCATCATATCCATTATCCAGTTTCTATTTGCCTTTATCATTCTTGTTTGCATCTCCTGATAATCCTCCGCTTTGCACTATGTTCACCTTCGATTTGTCAGCTTGTGCGTCTTCCTACCGTAGGAACCTTTCTACTTTATCATAAAACACCCCAAGATCCATAAATGGATCATGTGCCAATAAATCCTTGAAGTCCATGCCATTGGCAATTCCTGATACAGCTGCCATCAAAACCATGGATGGATCTGGCCCGATTCCCTGATGCCGCGGTGACATTAAATCGTTTAGAAAACTCCTTAGGGACTCTTCGGTCTTTTGTTTCAGTGTTGCCAAACTCATCACTTTTTTGGGACTTAAAATGTAAACCCTAAACTGCCTCATAAATCTTTCAACCAATTCCATCCATGTGCCAATAGAACCGCTCTCCAACTGCCTGAACCATAGTGCAGCTATATCCGTTAAATACAGGGGATAGCATCATGCCATGACTTCCTCTAATGCCCCCAGCACTTCCATGTGTCGTATATATCTCTTCATTTGAATAGTTGGGTCCAACTTTCCGTCATATACTTCCAGCGTTGGTAGTTTAAACTCCTGTGTATTCCTAGCATTCCTGATATTAGAATTAATGTACTTCTATTTACATCCTCCAGATCCGTGTTTACCAATCTTCCACGCATAGCTCGCCTGATCATCTCTGCAAACCTGTCATTGTCATCTAGAGATAATCTCCTATCATCATTTCCAAACTGCCCCCCGAGTCCGCGGAGGAATTCTGGAACATACTCCTTCGAACGGGCATCCAAATTCTGATTAGCACTAAACTACGGAGCATCATCCAACACTGTGCCTGGGATTGATCCAGCCTGACCCAGGGGCACACCCAAGAGTCTAGATCGATCGGTACTGATCCTTATGGATGGATCGGCACCGATCGTTCCTTGTTGACCAGGAGTTGCTCCCAGCTGCTCCACTTCATTCCTTAGTCTGACTTCTCCATTTCCATAATCCTGATTCTGGTTTCCTTAAGCTCCTACTGCTCCAACTTCATGATCCATATTTCTAGCGTTTCCTGCTACTCCGATCCCTTGGTTTTGTGCTCCATCTTGTCCAATCTGTCAAAGTAAATTATGAACCATCTCCTCCTATCTTTTCAGCATTCTTTCCAGCATAGCATTTATCATCGTTTCCATTTCATCCCTGGTGATGTAGATAGATGCTCGATTAGCTCTAGCTCCTAAGGAAGCCTCCTGACTCCTTCCAAGGTGGGTCCTTTCCGATAGCACACTCCTTGTTGATTGTCTAACCATTGCTCCAAATCTAAGGTATAGATCCTTTCCAAACTCTAAATCTAAATTCCAAATCTGCGGAGGCTAGCTCTCTCAGTGAAAGCACCAAATTATTGGCGTAAAAAATGGCCACCAACACCCAGTTGTATGCGAAAGCACCAATATCCAATCCAATCACAGAAATATGAAGAGAAATAAATTAAGAACAAAATTAAAACAATAAGAAAGAAAGTAAAGAAAGACACCGATTTATAGTGGTTCGACTAACTCCTGCCTACGTCCACTCCAAAGATTCCCGTTTTATTAGTTTATATTGCTGATTATAGTTACAAATCTGTGAAAACCAAGAATAAAAATGGTAGAGTATAGCCTAGGTAAATGATAAAGTGAATCAGAAAGAAGATCCCTCAAAATGAACAATCAAGTCTGTATTTATAGGTGAAGCCTTCCATGGATCGGGCTGAAATTTCACCAAAAGAACCTCCAGAGCCAAACGACTCGACCTATAAAATTTAGGGTCGACCGCACACTATAGGAACGATTGGTGCAGATTATTTTTGTTTGCACATGGAGCCTAGTAATCGAAATGGTGGGTCCCCCATGTCCTCAACTTCCTATTTCTAAAATTGTTTCGTCGATCGCCCTTGTGGTTATTGAGTTATAAATCGACCATTGTTAATTTATACTGCCAATCCAAGCGATCCATATCCATATCAATTCAAGTCGATCCGTAATGAAGATGTTGCATATCCGATCCATATTAGGGTTGCATCATAGCCAATCCATTTTAAAGATGGATCATAGTCGGTCCATGATGAAGATGTTCCATATTCGATCCATATTGGGGATGAGTACTAGCTAATCCATTTTGGAGATGGATAATAGCCGATCCATAATAAAGATGGATTATAACGATCCATTTTGGAGATTGATCATAGTCGATCCATAATGGAGATGTTCATGTCAGATCCATATTAGGGATGAGTCATAGCCGAACCATTTTGGAGATGGATCATAGCGGATCCATAATGGAGATGGATCATTGTTGATCCATATTGGGGAAGGATCATAGCTGATCCATTGTGAAAAACGATCGTACCCGATCGTTTTTTCAATTGAAGTGTGAAATTCATACTTAGCCAATTCCAGAGTGTTATCCGTCTGAATTCATACGACTATCGTCCATAGTCTTATCCATAATCAATCTTCAATCTTGGTAACCATCTCTTCGGGCTTTCTGCCTTGATGATCATGAAGTCTGTTGGGTTAAATTCACTTGTGTACTACCCTGCCAAAAGGCGGATTAACAATCTAACTCTATAGTCAACCTTGTTTATGGTAACGATATTAGTTTTCCATTATATACTTTGTTATATTGTGGTATAATTAACAAAGTAATTAAATAAAATGTTATGTGATTTACTTGCAAAAAGTTATAGTCATGCGTAATCAATCACACGATAAAATGACATTTCTAATTTTAAATTCTAAATGTTGGGAGGTGTTTGCACGAAAAATGGGCAAACACCTCCAAGATGTTGTAGTAGAGCTATGAATACCGTTTGTAGTATACAGCTACCATTAGATGAATTTTAGTTGTGAATGCATGTGGTAGAAAATCAATAGTTTGCAATAAAGAATAAATAAAGGACTGAAATGTAAAAAGACACAGAATTTATAGTGGTTCGGCCTGAATGTGCCTACATCCACTATTCCTCTTTTATTATCTCTATCATATCTGATTACAAGTACAAGCTTTGAATTTGAATAAACTTGTTTGTTAGGACTAAGGATTTTTTCTCTCTTAGTTGTCCGCCATTGTTGATGGAAGCTTCACTATGTTCCATCCCTCCTTTATGATGCCATATGCCTGGTATTTATAGAGTGAGCTTGAGGAGAGAGACAACTGAGCACATGGCTTATAGGCTTTGGTTCAACCTTCCTTTCCTTGGAATGTGGTTCTACTGTTGTTCCACTGCTCTTGGATGCTTGTTGAATACTATTCTGGTATCTTCCTTCAATCTCCCTTCCTGACTCTTAAATCTTGAACACTCAAGAAGATAGTTCATTTATATGAGTATAAAAAAGGTAGATCCAGCCTTAGGAGGACTAGACCGGAAAAGTTCCGGTTAGTCCAGCCTCGAAAGGGCAGACCAAGACGGTGCGGGTCCGGGTCAGATGGGTCCGGCCTAGGGCAGGACTAGGTGGGTCCGGCAGAGCCGGACAGGCTGGTCCGGTATAGTGCCAGGCCGGACCAGGAATCTGGTCCGATAGGGCCAGACCAGGTGGTCCGGCAGGGCCGGACCAAGAATCTGGTTCGGTAGTGCCGGACCAGGTGGTCCGGCACATAGCCGGACCAGGCAGGGTCGGACCAAGAATCTGGTCCTTCAGTGCCGGACCTAAAGGTCAGGCATGGGACTGAACCAGGTGTACGGTTCCAAAGGGCCGAACCTGTGCAGGCCCGGCCCTCGCAGGCCGGACCTGTGCGGGCCCAGCCCTGCTAGGTCGAACTATGTGGTCCGGCCTTGCTGGGGCCGGACTGTACCTGTCCGGCCCAGCTGGGCCAGACTTTGCTAGGTCTGGTCCTGGGGCCGGACCTATGTCGGTCAGGCCCTGCTAGGCCGGACTATGCTGGGTCCGACCATGCTGGGCCGGACTCAGCTGGGCAGGACCCGTGCGGGTCCGGCCTGAGCTGTTAGGCCTTGCGGGGCCGGACACTTGCGGGTCTGGCCTTATTGGGTGATATTTGGCAGGTCCAGCTCTGTTGGGTCGGGCTTAACTGGGCTGGTGTGGATCTTATTTTGGAGGGTAGATTTCTGGCTGATGTGGGCGTTGCCGGACCTTGGCAGAAGGCTGTCTTGGAGGCTTTATTGTCAGACTGTATTAGGCAAATCTTAGTATGACCATATCGTTCAAACCGTTATTCGGATTGAAACGCGGTTCGGACTAGCGCTCACATCTTGACCTCACGAACATTTCTAAGGAGCTCTGAGTCTATTCCAAATTCCTGACAATTTTTCCTCCGACTTTTCATATCTAATACGTGGTGGGCGAAAATGCCCATAACATTTTCCCCCCAAAGTATACTTTCGCGAATGCAAAGTATGCTTTGTTTGATCTAGGGTCGCCTCACCAGCATTGTAGGTGTCATCCTGATGTTTGACTATCCACATATCATCATCGTACCCAAGATGAGTTTCCTTTCGTTAACTGTATGCGATGCTTTATTTGTCTTGAGGAGGACTTGCTGGTTACTTAACGTCGATGTTTAATCATTCTTCGTCTGGCAGGGTGGTATTTCTCTTTATCTCTCCTATTTCTGGCTTCAAGGTCTTGGGTAGTACTTGAACTTATTGATATTCCCTTCATGCTCACTCAACCTTAGGTCTATTAGCACTTCTCTAACAAACCATCATTTTAATGCCCCACTAGGTTACAAGCTCAAGTTGCTGAACTCGGCCTTACCGTTTGATTGCTTTCATTGGAAGGTATCTGTATGTAAAATATTTTGCATAGCGTCGTTGAGTGGAAGTTGGTCAGGTCTGGTCAAGCTGGGCTAATAGGCTATTGTTCCATCTAGTCTAGTAAAGTGGCAATATTTGGGGGTAATTCCTTGCTCCTTCTTTAGATCCTCCAGGACTTGCCCCCAGGCATATTTGAATAGGATTATTTTAGCCAATTTCCTTGGTATTTCTCCTGCTCATATCTCGTATATCCGTTTGGAGTCGACTTGCAAGCGTTTAATGGGGCAGGTGTCGAGTCTGAGTGAGTGGCCCTGGCTTCTTTGAGCGGAGTATTTAAGGAGATTTGTCGACCTTATGAATTAGGTGTTCTACTGTCTGTCCGGTTCATGCTGATTATTGTAGTCAGACTTTACTTCAAGTGATTTTTTTGCCTTTACTTCGTGTAGCGTGTAAGCACCCTCGGGTCGATCGGTACATGCAATGGATTTACGAATCCTTCCTTCACGTTTTTCCAAGGATGGAGTTCCAAGAGTAGATGGTAGAGCCCTGCAATAGCTTAAGATTGATTAGAATGAAAGAAAAGTAATTATACAGTACCTCCTTTGCGCCCCCCGTTTATCTGCAAGTGTGGAGATCTTGGCCAGTGTCTAGAAGGCCGGGTTAGCCCCCTATAAAGGTTTGTAGTGGGCACTCAAAAGTTTTTGTTTTCCTAGAAGGTGGACTAGTAACTCTTGGTCCTATCTCCTTCTCTTTACATATTTATTTAACATGTCCCTAGATAAGGAGAGCTATTGACATTATTTGAATCATGTCCGGTACGTGTTGGATTGGTGATGCCTTCGTGCATGATAGGAGTGACGAAGTGTCATGCTTGTCATATCTAGATTTTGAGTATTCAATCATCATGACTTTGGTATTCAAGTTGTGATATTTCGATCCATCAGTGGGATCTCAATTGTAGTACTTTGATTTGATGTTGGATGGAAAAAGGGCTGTGCTTGAGGTTCATTTGGTTATGTGGAATGCCCTTTGTGTTCTCTAGACTGTGACTTTCCTTGTATTATGACATTGAGGTCGAATACTTCTGTCTGCCCCTAGCGTGTCAAGATTTTATCCACCAAAGCTTTATATTAAACAGTGAAGTGTTTACTGATTTCAATCACAACCATGTCGAATTTACGTCCAATAATTTTTAGCACCGGGAGGTTATTAGACTAGTCTTCTTGCTTTTTCACATCTGGATAGCTATTGCATTCTTTGTAGCGGAGTTCTCTTACTTTAGGCGGCACATCGGGAAGTCGTTCTCCTTCCCTTCCTAGAGAGTTTGTACCTTCCGAGAGAGATAACTCAGTTTTCAGAAAGTATTGGGGGTTTTTGTAGTTTCAAAGGGTTGATGGTCCAACTCTTAAAATAAAGAGAGAGTCTTGAGATAGGAGGTATAGCTTCTCAATCCGAGAAATGGTGATTACATACTTGAAAAAAGAAGAAAAAGAGAAAAACTCTAATTTCAAAGAGACAATGACTTTAGACCAGGAGAAAGGATTTCGAGTTTGGAGGGAGAAAAGGATTTTCTTAGAACCATAATTTACATTTTACTAGTGGAATAGATTCCTCTTATACAAAAGAGGAATATAGTTTTCTTATGTTAAAGAAGCAATGCTTCCTGATGGAAAGAGAATAATATTTGAATTTAGATATGAAAAATGACTAAGTGTTCCTTTTGGTCAAAAGAGTGTTTTTTTGATCTGGAATAAGAAAAGGAGGATAGAACGATTTCAGATCTAAGAAATAAATACATGTTTCTTTTTGGCTGAGAAACAGTGTTTGTAGATATGAAATAAGAGAAAAGAAAGATAGAGTTTTTTTTATCTTCAAGGAATAGTGATTGCAGGTCTGAAAAGAGAAATAGATTTTAAAAAAGTAACGGTTTCAGATCTAGGAGATATAGAGTATTTTAATCCCAGAAACAATGATCTCAAGCTCGGAAAGTAAGAAAAATAGAATCTCTCATGCCAAGGAGACGGTGACTTTAGATCTGAAAAGAAAAAGGTATAAATTTTATTAAAACAAAGCAATTTCAGATCTCAAGACTAGAAACAGGTTTTCTTTTGTGAAAGAAGATAATGATCCAGATCTGAATAGAGGGAAAATGGGGGGTTTCTTATGCCAAGAAACCATATATTTGGATTCCGAATGAGAAAAGAGAGGTGGTTTGATTTTAGATCCAAAGAATGGGTACATGTGCTTGTGGATCCAGAATAGTAAAAGTAATATCTAGAAAGCGGACAAGAGAATTTCTCTATGTATTAAAATGGATGTGCAGATCAGAAGAGAAAAAGAGGACAGAATGATTTCAGATCTAAGGAATAAATACATGTTTCTTTTTGGCTGAGAAACAGTGTTTGTAGATCTGAAATAAGAGAAAAGAAAGATATAATTTTTTTTACCTTCAAGGAATAGTGATTGCAGATTTGAAAAGAGAAATAGATTTTTCAAAAGTAACGGTTTTAGATCTAGGAGATATAGAGTATTTTAATCCAAGAAACAATGATCTTAAACTGGGAAAGTAAGAAAAAGAGAATCTCTCATGCCAAGGAGACAGTGACTTTAGATCTGAAAAGAAAAAGGTATAAATTTTATTAAAAAAAGCAATTTTAGATCTCAAGACTAGAAACAGGTTTTCTTTTGTGAAAGAAGATAATGATCCAGATCTAAATAGAGGGAAAAGGGCGGTTTCTTAAGAACAGAAACGATAATCTCTAGTAAGAAGATTAGAAATAGTAGGTTTCAAAATAAAAAGAAAAGTAAGAAAGAGAGAATTTCCTTTTATAAAGGGAAAGTTCAGCGTTCTCAGTGAAAGCGCCAAAATGTTTACACGAAAAATGGGCAAACACCTCCAAGAAGTTATAGTAGAGCTATGAATACTGTTTGCAGTATATAGCTACCATTTGATGAATTTTAGTTGCGAATGCATGTGGTAGAAAATCAATATTTTGCAATAAAGAATAAATAAAGGACTGAAATGTAAAAAGACACAAAATTTATAGTGGTTCGGCCTAAATGTGCCTACATACACTGTTCCTCTCTTATTATCTCATTCATATCTGATTACAAGTACAAGCTTTGAATTTGAATAAACTTGTTGTTAGGACTAAGGATTTTCTCTCTCTTAGTTATCCGCCACTGTTGATGGAAGCTTCACTATTTTCCATCCCTCCTGTATGATGCCATATGCCTAGTATTTATAGAGTGAGCTTGAGGAGAGAGACAACTGAGCACACGGCTTCTAGGCTTTGGTTCAACCTTCCTTCCCTTGGAATGTGGTTCTGCTGTTGCTCCACCGCTCTTGGATGCTTGTTGAATACTATTCTGGTATCTTCCTTCAATCGCCCTTCCTGACTCTTAAATCTTGAACATTCAAGAAGATAGTTCATTTCTATGAGTATAAAAAAGGTAGATCCAGCCTCAGGAGGACTAGACCGAAAATGGTCCGTTAAGTCCAGGCTCGAAAGGGCAGACCAAGAGGGTGCGGGCCCCGACCAGATGGGTCCGGCCTGGGGCAGGACCAGGTAGGTCCGGCTCAGCCGGACCAGGTGGTCCCTGGTCTAGCAGGGCCGGACCAGGAATCTGATACGGTAGTGCCGGACCAGGCGGTCCGGCACATAGCCGGACCAGGAATCTGGTCAGGCAGGGCCGAACCAGGTGGTCCGGCACAGGGCCGGACCAGGAATCCGGTCCTGCAGTGCCGGACCAGAAGGTCCGGCCTGGGACCGGACCAGGTGTCCGGTTCCAAAGTGTCGGACCTTTGTAGGTCCGGCCCTCGCAGGCCAGAGCAGAACATCCGGCCCTATCGAGCCGGACCTGTGCGGGTCCGACCCTGTTGGGTTGGACTATGTGGTCTGGCCCTGCTGGGCCGGACGCTGCCGGGTCCGGTCCTGGGGCCGGACCTATATCGGTCAGGCCCTACGGGGCCGGACTGTGCTGGGTCCGACCATGCTGGGCCGGACTCAACTGGGCAGGACCCGTGCGGGTCCGGCCTGGGTTGTTAGGCCTTGCGGGGCCGGACACTTGCGGGTCTAGCCTTATTGGGTGATATTTGGGGGGTCCGGCTCTGTTGGGTCGGGCTTAACTGGGCTGGTGTGGATCTTATTTCGGAGGGTAGATTTCTTTTTGATGTGGGCGTTGCCGGACCTTGGCAGGAGGCTGTCTTGGAGGCTTTATCGTCGGACCGTATTAGGAAAATCTTAAAATGACCATATCTTTCAAACCGTTATTCGAATTGAAACGCAGTTCAGACTAGCACTCACATCTTGACCTTGCGAACATTTCTAAGCCGCTCTGAGTCTATTCCAAAACAATGACAATTTTTCCTTCGACTTTTCATATCCAATACGTGGTGGGCAAAAATGCCCATAACATTTGCCCTCCAAAGTATACTTTCGCGAATGCAAAGTATGCTTTGTTTGATCTAGGGTCACCTCACCAAAATTGTAGTTTCCATCCTGATGTTTGACTATCCATATATCATCATCATACCCAAGGTGAGTTTCCTTTCGTTAACTGTGTGCGATGCTTTGTTTGTCTTGAGGAGGACTTGCTGGTCGCTTAACGTCGCTGTTTAATCATTCTTCGTCTGGCAGGGTGGTTTTCTCTTTATCTCTCCTATTTCTGGCTTCAAGGTCTTGAGTAGTACTTGAACTTATTGATATTCCCTTCGTGCTCACTCAACCTTAGGTCTATTAGCACTTCTCCAACTAACCATCATTTTAATGCCCCACTAGGTTACAAGCTCAAGTTGCTGAGCTCGGCCTTACCGTCTGATGGCTTTCATTGGAGGGTATCTGTATGTAAAATATTTTGCATAGCGTTGTTGAGTGGAGGTTGGTCAGGTCTGGTCAAGCTGGGCTAATAGGCTATTGTTCCATCTAGTCTGGTAAAATGGCAATATTTGGGGGTAATTCCTTGCTCCTTCGTTAGAACCTCCAGGACTTGCCCCCAGGCATATTTGAATAGGATTATTTTAGCCAATTTCCTTGGTATTTCTCCTGCTCATATCTCATATATCTGTTTGGAGTCAACTACTAGCAAGCGTTTAATGGGGTAGGTGTCGAGTCTGAGTGAATTGCCCTGGCTTCTTTGAGCGGATTATTTAAGGAGATTTGTCGACCTTGTGAATTAGGTGTTCTATTGTTTGTCCGGTTCATGCCGATTATTGTAGTCAGACGCCTCCGGCGCGGGGTGTTTATTGGGACTTCGGCTCGCTATCTCTAAATTGATTAGGTGGAATCAATCTTTCAAATCAAATGTCTCGTTGGCTTTGGCGATAGAAGATCGTCCTATTCTGTTGACTTTACCTTTGCACCGAGTTTTTCTCAGGTTCCATAAGCGTGCTCAACTTTGGGAGAATCCTTACAGTTTCTTAAGAGAAGTGGCTGGAAGGGATATTCAAATTCCTGTAGCAATGTTGGATTAATGTTCCGCTATCTTTGACGGAGTTGAGTTGATGCTTCGTTTCTTCTAGAAGAGTGGAAGCAAATAAATATCCTGCTGTGGTTGGCAGAGTGGAATTCATATTTCTACCATCTATATGTAATGCCACAAGACTAAAAGAAATTGTTAGAAGCTTCTAGTTTAAGTACAACGAGCTATATTCTCCATCAAGAGAGTCTTTCTAAACTTAAGATTCGTGGCACGTAAGTTACTTGCCCTGATTGTGGATTTTGGTGACATATGGTTTGTCGGCCCAACCTACTTTCCAAGGGAATGTAACTTTTGCAACTGATATACTTAAGATTTTGAGCCGGGATTCGCACACGATAACTACCCGGGCCATTATGGCCTGTATCGTGAATATTATTCGATTTACTGTGGCCCGGCTAGCGTGGGTGCTAATCGTCAACTTCGAACTATCCCTGGCTGCAGCCATGCCTTAATCGTTGGATTTATTATCGGTTTGTAGTTGCCGGTGAGCCGAACGCCAATGATAAACTGCCTAGGCTATAATCGTGCCTAATCCGTGGCTTATTGTCGGTTTATCATTGCTGGCTGGGGGGCCGATCGTCAGTAGTGAACTACCCAGGCTATTTTCGTGCCCTTAGTCATGGTTATCTTGCTTTCACTACTGCCGGCGAGAGCTTGCGATTGATCGCGACAGGAAAAATATCAGGCAAACAATCGAGCAAAACATCAATTTTTACAGTGGTTTGGCCAGAATATACCTACGTGCACTATCTTTCTCTTATTGCTTCAAGTTATACATGCTTTTTACAAGCTGAGAGAAGTAATGGCGGAGATGCTGGAGATTCCTTCCTTTCCCAAACAACTTTTTCGTCAACTGTCAACGAAATGTAATCTCCATCGTAGAGATTCTTATGAACAACAAATGGCCTTCCTAAACTGGATCTAGTGCGCCTGGACGGGGAAAGACTTGATTGAGAACAATATCTCCCACTTGTAACTCTTGGGGCTTCACCTTAGATTTTTATTGTTTTTCCATTTTCCGTCTGTGTGCGACGGTCTTGAGAGTGGTGTTATTCCTTCTTTCTTCAATCAGGTCTAAGGTCATGTTGAGAAGCTCCTCATTTTCTTTTGGATTATAATGTGTCCTATGATGTGAAGGGACAACTGTTTCGACCGGAAGCATGGCCTTAGCCCCCGCATACTTAGAGCAAATAGAATATGTCATGTTGCTATTTTGTAGGAGGCTTGGTAGGCCCACAGTGACGTGGGTAGTTCGTCAACTCACACTCTTTTAGATTTATCCAGTTTTTCCTTGATTGGTGTTTGCAAGACTTTGTTGACAGCTTCATCCTGCCCATTGGCCTGAGGCAACTCCTGTCATGAGTCAATCCACGCTAGGCTTCGAATGCATTAATTCTTTGAGTTACTCAAGCTAGATTTGTGCCCGAATGCCGGATTGGTATGTCATTGCAAGGAACATGGGCGGTCAACAACAGTGAACTACCTAGGCTAGCGCCCTTAGACATGGCTATCTTATTTTCACTATTGCCAACACAAGCTTGTGATCTGGGTTGCTGGGTCCGGCCCTGGGGCTGGACCTGTGTCGGTCCGGCCCTGCTGGGCCGAACTCAGCTAGGCAGGACCCGTGCGGGTACGGCCTGGGCTGTTAGGCCTTGCGGGGCCGGACACTTGCGGGTCCGACCTTATTTGGTGATATCTGGCGGGTCCGGCTCTGTTGGGTCGGGCTTAACTGGGCTGGTGTGGATCTTATTTCGGAGGGTAGATTTCTTGGTTATGTGGGCGTTGCCGGACCTTGGCAGAAGGCTGTCTTGGAGGCTTTATCGTCGGACCGTATTAGGCAAATCTTAGAATGACCATATCTTTCAAACCGTTATTCGGATTGAGACACGGTTTGGACCAGCGCTCACGCCTTGACCTCGCGAACATTTCTAAGTAGGTCTGAGTCTATTCCAAAACTCTGACAAGTTTTCCTTCGACGTTTCATATCCAATACGCGGTGGGCGAAAATGCCCATAACGGGCGGTGTTTAACTTATGGCTGCTAGAGACATTAAGGGGTTACGTAAACTTAATTATTGTTGGATCATTATGGAATAACTCATTTGTGAGTTTCTTGTCGGTTGATAAAAACTAGATCAAACATGACCGTTCAATGCGATGATGTTACACATTTTCCCTCGACTTAAGAATACTATAAAAATTCAATGTAAATACTCCACTTTGATTATAGTTAAATCATGGTATGATGATCCGTCCAGCGACTATAGTTAGGTCAGAGTTGAAGCATTGAAAGTGATGCATTATTCAATAGAGAATTCGTCTCCTTGTTTGTATTAGGTTAGTTTCATGATCAATTTAAATCGATTCTAAGTCAAAATATCTAGCTATAGTAAAACAATTAATTATAAATGTTATTATTGAACCAAGAACTTTATTTATAGACTGGTCGAGCTAAATGTGGATAATATTGTACTTTTGACCAATATCATATCCTAATGTGGTATAGTGTTGGCGAATAGAGTGTGTGTAAATTATTGTCACTATTGGTACTGCTTAATATAATATAAAATATGTTTTTTACTAGAAATGTTTGTAAACAGTAAATTCAGTCTCACACCACTAGTTAAGGTTACAAGTAAATGTTAATACTTGAATTGTTCAACGTTAATCGCTAACTGAATTCACACCTCTAACCCTCACTAGCTCATTTGTGAATTTTCCGAAAAACCACATAATTTAATTAGTTTATGAAGTGTTATAAATTTTTTTAATTGGTTAATATTTAAGAAATATTAATTATTTCTTATTTGATATTTTGGGTGTTATTAGTAATTTGGGATGTGTATATGTGTGTATGT
Source organism: Allium fistulosum (assembly GCA_030737815.1). Classification (NCBI taxonomy): domain Eukaryota; kingdom Viridiplantae; phylum Streptophyta; class Magnoliopsida; order Asparagales; family Amaryllidaceae; genus Allium; species Allium fistulosum. Next base: position 531,830,680 of record CM060901.1, on the reverse strand, counting down.
ATGTATATATGCATCGATATACGATATTAGTATATATTTAAATGAGATTTTAGTAGAGATAATTACTCAAACGGGCTTTTGGAAAATTTTCTCCAATTAGGGAAGGAATTGTCGACCATGCTTGATAGGGATGAGATGGCATGATAATTGAATGGGAATTAAAGAAGGGAAGTTTTAATAAGGAGAATTGGAAAGGTTTCAGTATCCTCATTAAAACAAGTCCCCAGACATAATAATGGTATCAGAGCCCATATGCTCTATGCAGTCTAATTAGCCAACATTAGGGGCCAACAAATAAACATTTCTATCTGATGGGTGTCTAGAATAGTAGTGCCTAGGCTTGGGGCTAAATGAAAAGTAGATCCTCTCTCTGGCTACTAGCTTGGCATAATGGGTGGAGTAAGTCCAAAAGGTTTCCCTAGAGTTATTTGGGCCTTGGGCTAATTTTCAAATTAGAATTTGAAATTTTAAAATATATCTTAAATTTAAAAGTTAAATTTAAAATATAAAAGAAAATATTATAAAGGTTATAAAATAAATTTAAAATTTTCAAATTTTTTTTGTGAAACTAAAAATTCAATTTCAAAATTTTAATATATTTAATTAATAAGAAAAATCAAATAAAATAAAAGAATTAATTAAAAGTTAATTAATTTAAAACATATAAACTTAATATATGTAGATTAGTATAATTGTTGTAGTTGTATATTAATCATAAAATTAGTTGAGATAAATAATTTAAATTTTAATTAATTAATGTATTTAATTAAATTACTTAATTAAATAAAAGGATTTATAGTGAATGGTCGCGTTCATGTTATGTGAAATCTCGATGAAAGTGTTTGGCTCAAAATATGCAAGTAAACTATAGTGCAAGATCATGTGTTCAATACGATTGGATATATCGAATCTTGTTATGTTGAAAACAACACAAGACAAGGACTAAAGAATGACCTAGGGGTTTGATTATTGCATTGTCAGTTATGATTGGTTCATTTAAGTACAGCCTATTGGATATCCTTAAAAGTGTTAAGGATGTCCGAATGTGCTTTTACAAAGATTCGATGCAGACTTGTCATAAGAATTTCCTTTTGAATGGTTCGATCATTTAGAATAGAAAGCGAATATCCGAAAGTGAATGTAAAATAAGCATAATTTGGTTGAAGAGAGTGAATGGTCACATCTGTTTCATGAAGAAACATTGAAAAGATGAATTGTATAATATACGAGTAGATACTTAATATAAAATGAGAATTTTGATTTATATTCCAAGTGTATTTTCATAGAAATTTTTTCTATTTGATTTTATTTCTTTAAGGTCGGATATTTGATTTAAAGCTCTCGACTATAACTAGTTATAACAGATGAAATAGCACATAATAAGTGGTCTAATAGAGCTTTGAATTTTATGCACCTTTATAGTTATTGCGGAAATAATAGGAGTGGAGTACCATGTCCACTAAACTATCATACTCAGTACCCATAGGAATATGACTTAGAACTTAATCTTGAAGGGGTTAGTTCAGCCCTTTAAAAAACTTCATAGCCTTTTTGTGTGGGCTTTTAATCAACTCCATCCCAAACCTAGCCAACTCATTAAATTGATTGACATAATCCTTTACTGACATGTCTCCCTGCTTTATATGAATAAATTTCTCTAAATTCGCTCCTTCCTCAGCTCTAAACATGAATTCTATCTCAAAGCATCTCTGAAACTACTCTCATGTGATCTCTCCTCTATTAGCCTCTGCATCCACTACCTCCCACTAACTCAGGGACTCCCCCTACAACTCCTAAATAGTTAGTTGCCTCCTCACCTCATCAGTATGACCCATCAACTCAAAAAACATCTCACAAATATGAATCCATGTCCTCGAATCTACATATAACTCAGTCCCCACATATGGCGGCCCTCTAATGCTAGAGAAATCCTTACAGAACTTAGCAAAATCTACGGTGGGTGGGTGGGAAGGAACTGCACCTGTCGCTCTCTCTATAGGTCCTCTAGTGGGAATAAGCTCGGCTTGTCCCCTCGTTTAAAGATACAGGCAAAACCAAATCATTACGTTCATGCCCAGGAGCTATGCTGCATAACATGAGGTTGAACTTGCGGGATCACTCATCTTCAATCTCTGATTTTTAAGAATTTTATTAGTAACTTCCCACCGATAATATAAGCATGAATAAGAGATAGCATAAGCACGAATAAGAAAGAGAGATTATGATATAGAATTTTTTTATTTGAAACTTTTTGAATACATACACACACACATGCACTTTGGAAACCTATTTTGAAAGCTTTTCAAAAAAAAATTGAAAACCTTTACAGAAACCCATTTTATTTCAAAAACATTTCGAGTACGTTCTCTCAATACGTTCCTAGTCCCTAAGGAACTTTGAACCTAGCTTTGATGCTAAATGTAACAACTTGTACCCCTTGACCCGCCAATCTAATGCCTAGGGAGACTATCAGACTCATGATGGTGCCAAAAAGTACGAGCTATCGGGCTTTTATAACATTACAAAAACTAAAAATAAACAGATATGATCTAAGATATACTACGCATCTAGAACTCACAACAAAAAAAACAAAATATAAATACAAAAAATAACAATCTCAAAAATCAGTCTTAGAAAATAGTACATAGTCAAATACAGTGTACACAGAAATACCACTGATAGTCAGATGAAGTACTAAGTACTTATAAGATAGACAGTTACATGGAGAGTAAATAAAAAGATAAGAAACTCCTATGATGAGCTCACCTCTCCACGCACTGAAATCAGGCCAAATCATTTGTTGTCCTATCCTTTTGTGGTGGGGAAAAGAGAGGGAAAGGGTGGGTCGAAAAAATGTCTAGTGAATGAGTACAGGTTTAATATATGATGATCATGTGTCGTTGACTATAACACTACCATGTGTGACAAAGGGTGTCCTATAAGTTTCCGTGGGTTACTTGGTCATTTTTCTTAAGAGTTTGACTTAACACACACGTACACTAGTAGCTTGTATAGGCTTTCACAAGGATCGAACAACTAATCAAACCTTAGCAACTGATTGGCTAATAGCTATTAGGGCTTTTCCAACATAGGGTTATCCTACCATTTCCCTTATGGCATTACACTTCACACATTACGACTACGTGAACTACTTCGTATAGGTTTTCCTACAATTTCCTTATGCGAATAAATTTCCCATAACTATGACTACACTTGCTCCAGCTACCATTGAGGGGGGAATCTGTAATGCTAAATCGTCGAAGTGTCTTATTGTCTGCATCTGTGTCCACCTCTCAATTGTAGCATACACCTCTTATTGCACGCACTAGGATTCATCAACAACACAGCGCCACGCGCATCGAAAATCATGAATACTGAGGAAATTCCATTATGCTAGACCCCCACACTTCATCAAGCATCAATTAGTGTCGCGTGTCCACCGTTGAACCTCCTATGAGTGCCATTTGCGATAGAATCGCTCCCAGTCAAATAATCGACCCTCTACTGGATAAACTACATTTACCTACTGCGCAACATCCTAGCATTGTTTTATAGGAAACTAGCTCCCCTACTATTCCAAACGTCCATTTATATAAGAAATGTATAAAAATTAACAATAATTTAAAACCTACGCCTTATGCTGAGGTTCAGATTACGCATCTCGATCGTTAACCGGTTGACCTCGGCCGATTGCTTGCGGTCGACCGCTCAAGGTGAATGGTCGACCGGTTACATCGTAAATTTTAGGGTTTTCGATTTTCGATTATTTGATTTTAATTATTTGTTAACCTGATAAATTCTGGAGTTACACAGTGAACCCTAAGCATCAATTTACACTAATTAGACTTTGCAATTTTTATCCTGCTATTTATTTATTTCAAATTCATATATTTATACCAGTTTAATTAAACTTTTTTTATTTAGGATTAACCAATTTTTAAAGTTTCTATTCAATAATAGAAAGGGGTTTAATTCGGGTAAAGATGATATTAGCCCATTTATACCAATTTCAATTTCTAATCCAAATTTTAGATTTAAACAAATAGGGTTTATAGTTTGACTACTAACATCCTAAATCAGACAGAATAAGTTAAAATTAACTGTAAATAATCAATTTATTAAACTTGTTTCCACTAACCTCAGATCCAAGCACTAACTCTAAACTCCGTCAGAGAATCGTCACCCATTAGCTTGCCCCTTCCTGATCAGATTTACTGGTGCTCTCTTACTTTTTTTTTATTTGTTTTTAAAGAAAATTTTTGTAAGTGGAGAGAATAAATTTTGGTAAAGTTTCAGTATGCGGTAAGTTTTCTATTGAAATTAAGGTTAGCTTAGGGGTTTATTTTAATATTTTGAGGTAAATTTGGAGCATTTGATTTAGCCTAGGTAATCTTTAGTTTCATATTGGACGCACATCAATTAATTGGCAGTGAAGAAAAATATTCAGTTCAATTGTATCCATCCAAATTCATGCTCTAGATCCGAAAATCAACGTTCACTGGTCGACCGCTAGGGTTGGTCGGTCGACTGCTTTATGTCGACCGGCACACCCGAGGATGTCGACCTGTGACAATGTTTTATTAGGAAACATTTTATTTTTAATTTAATATATTTTCAAACATCCGTAACTTCTCCTTACTAACCCTGATTTCAAAGTATTATTTACGAAAAATTTTCGGAAAATTGCTTCGAATGCAATGGTGCAAGTTTCATAGCCAAATTCGAACATTTGTTAAAATTTCATTTTAGCCCTTGTTTTATTTAAATTTAACTTTCTTATTAAATTTTCCACTAAATTTGTAGGGTGTTACATGTCCTTGAGAAAGACTCGACAAGGAGATCACATCCTTAGGCCGAGTGGTATGGAGCCTAATCTATTTCATAAACTTCTTTGCCAACTCATCAAAAGTAGATATGGATTTCAGCACGAGTCGAGTAAACCATATTGATGCAACAGCTTCTAGAAAGATAGGAAAACATTTACACCATATCGCATTGTCGCCTTGGCACTATACATATTTAAATAATTGTTGCTTAGGATTGGTAGTTCCATTGTACGATGGCATCTTTGGTATTATAAACCGTCTAGGATACTCCTTTAGAATCTTCTCCATGAATGGATTTCTGCTTGGCACAGACCCCTATTGCTCATTCTTCCTCCATTTATTCTCTTCTACCAGCCGCTTAACCATACCCGCTATGTACTCCTCACCAACTGGAACTCTGAATGTTGACTATCAGGAGCTGTGTCAAGCGTTTGATTCTATAAACGGCTTCAGTTTGCTCGCTAACATTTAGGTTCTCTAGTATCTCGTAGAACCACTCCTTCAGATCTTTTCTGGCACCTATTCGGTTCCATGCGATCGTCTGCAATCAAGCGTCTCAAACAGCAATATCAAGCTTATAATCATCTCCATCATGCTGCAAGTCATCCTCTAAATCAGACAAGTCCATGGCTTCAGATCCTTGCCCCCTCATAGTATCCAAATTCTTCTCAGTACCGACCTGATTCTGGTCAGTACCAAGTTAAATTCTTTTGGAGGGGACCCTTCACTTCCTCCAGCAACTCCCCCGCTTCTTAAGTAACCTTTTCCTTTTGTTTTTGTTTCCATCTTGTCTGTTTTGACCAGATACATATGAGTTTTCTTCTTTAGATCCGCTAGGTGAAACCTCCCTTCTATTTCTCCTAGTCCTCTGTAATTGTTGGGTCGACAGAGCTATGCTAGTATCCATATTTTCCAATAGAGCTTTTTAACTATCGACCAGCTTTTGATTCATCTCCTGCATCATTTTCTCAAACTACACTTTGGTAACCATCTCCTGAGGAGCAGATGGTCCTTATAATGCCTGTAGGTTGCTAACCTCTATGTGATGAGAAGCTCCTTCATCTACACCAACTATTGCTCCAAACGATTTTCCAGATCTCCTAGGTGCCATTGATTCCTATAAGCAAATCCTTCAAGTTCCTTCATGAAAATCTTCTGGATCTAACCTCTAAATGCTCCAATCCAAAGTAGAAAGCTAGATCTATGGTTGAGAATCAGCTCTCTTAGTTGAAGCACCAAAATGTTGAGCCTGTAAATGGCGCAGCATCCAAAATCCTGTAGAAAAATAGAAATCTAGAAGAAAATATATGAGAAACAGAGAAAACACCAAGATTTTTAAAGTGGTTCGACAATTTCTGGCCTATGTCCACTATAAATTATTGATTATTTGATTGAGAGTCGCTTGTACAAGGGATTGATAAACTCTCACAGCCTATAATAGACAATAATGTCTACCTTAGTGACTATGGTGAGGGGAGATAGAAGATGAAGAGAATAAAAAGGTCAAAAGTCCTTTCCTATAGGCCTTGTATTTATAAGGAAAACATCTAGCAGTGTCAGAAATCTATGAAATACCAGGTTTAGATCCAGATCTGAGCATGCATGAGAGGAACATGGAGTCCATCAAGGCATAAATTCTACTCGGTACCGACCAAAAGTGGTTAGTACCGACCTAAATTTCTAAGGGGAAGCGACTCCTCCTTCCCTCCTTCGGTATTCTATCCTCGATCCATCATACTCCAAGTACCTTTCCTTATATACTACATTGTTTCTAAGAGGTTCTGATATCACTTGTACTTGTCCTCTTTCCTTTAGAATTCTCTTAAGGCTGTTCACCCATTCCTTGAGAAATGTAATTCACTATGATCACTCAGGCCAAGTTTCCATAAGCCATAGCTTAAAAACCCAAAATTTGCCTTAGAAATAGCTTGGTACGAGAAGATCTAGTCAGTACTGATCACTCTCCTCAACTCCAATAACTCTCTAAGCTCTTAAGTCCCTTCTTATTGTTCTTCCAAGCATGTTTCCAAGTCCACGAATCATTTCGTTTTCGTCCTGACGTGCAGATTCATCTAAAGGTTATTTGGTAAATCCAGATAATAATAATAAACAAGGATTATCTTCACATTAAACAAGGACCATCTTCACATTTTTTGTTGATTAAAGTTTATATTAAACAAAGATCATCTTCACATTTTGTATATAAATATAAACTATATCCATATGATGAACTAAATATGAAGTAAGTTTATTTTATTATAATGTTTTATTCTCTAATTATGTTTCTCTCTACTCTCAAATTTGGCATGGTATTACCATGAAGTTTTCTTTGGAGTACGTTTCCAAACAAAATTCATAACCATATATTCTCATAAAATAAAGTTTCTTATTCATTCAAAGATCAAACTCTTTATGGACACTAAAAATTCTTTTATCGATAATTTTTAAAAAATCTCAAACAATCTTCATACTCCTTTCAAAAATTCCCAGAAATAATTCCAGGTCTCAATTCATCATCTCTCTTATGGTACAAAAGATTTGCAACATCAAATGAGCAATAAAGACATGAACTTCTATCACCTTAACAAAGATAAAACACCATCGAAATAATTATGCAGTGTACCATTATCATCTTTTCAATCATCAAGATAATAATGATGTTTTTTGCAAATATCAGGTTTGTTTTACTTATGTTTCAGTTGATTCTGTTTTCACAATGAAGCAATAAACTATATCACCTATGATTCTATATTTTTTGTGTAATGAAGTAATCCTCTATATCAAGCATCAACTTAGATACAAGGTAACCAGGTTTTATTACATCCATTGTAAATATCTATTTCTATCGTAATGTCACTCTCAAGGATGTGTTAAATATTCCTTCATTTCATTTAAACTTGATTTCAATTGGTAAAATTACTATACACTTGGTGCTTCTTTTTCTAACTTTTATGTCTGATAGAACTTAGTGTGTTTTTTGGTGACGCTGACGCCTCAATACCCAAAAAAAGTTCCAAGGCTAAAGCAATATCCCTGAATTTAAGGATAAATTCAAGATAGTAAAGTCGACGATCACTTAAGACCGTATAAAAATAAAGACGGAAAAAAGACAAAAAAACATCATAGATTTATAGTGGTTGAGGATTTACCCTGCATTCATTATTAGTTATATTTTTATTGGTCGCTAAAAGGCTGAGAAAACTAGAATTAGTTTGATGGTCATTTTTAGTCTCCCAAAAAGATTGATTGGTTGTATTTTAAGGAAATTAAATTTAGTTCTTAATAAATTTTGGTAGTAGAAGTATTGCATGAATCCTTTTCCTAATGGACCGAGACTTCTATTTATAGTACTTGGAGGTGTCGTGGAGATAAGGAACAATTATGTAATTTGTTATATAACTTAACACTTGAGAAATCTTGCTCAAAATAAAATTCTCTTTTGGTTTTGTTTTCTACCGTATGTATTGTTATATTGTGACATACACAATACACATACACACATATACATAAAAAAATAGAAAAATCACAGAAGAATTATTTAATCGATTGTAGCTACGAATGTGTTCACAACCATGAGTACTAAATCGAATGTTTAAAATATTTATCCTAAAATGTTCCTACTCAAGATGTATCAAGAAAAAGGATATCGACATATTCGTTGAGGCTAGTGTACGTAATGCCCTTCATACAATGGATAGTGAATTACTCATAACTGTTGGGGACACCAAGGAATTATGTACATGTGATTGTTTGGAAGAATCATACAAAACTCAATGAAAGAGTACTGTAATCTTAAGTATCGGTCACAGGACATGAAGTTCATGTTATAACCTTAGTTGGGTATGCGTTGAATCACTTGAAGTGAATACTACTAATTGTTAGTCCTTGAGAAGGATGGTTTTGATGACAACAACCTTAGGACTTGCTATAAAATATAAATACTAACGTTATAGTTTAGATATATATGTATATGCAGGATTTAACCATGCAGGTACCAAGAATGAAGACTGTACGGTATAGAGATTCAAGATATCAAGATTGAAGACTCGTGAGTATCAAGATATCAAGAGATCAAGATTTCAATAGTACAAGATAAGTATCAAGTCTAGAATTATGTTAAAACTCCTAGAAAAGCACTGACATCTTAAAATCTATTTTATTCATGGAATGGAATCCACTTCGAGCCTGTTAAAGGGATGGAACCCTAAGTAGGATGGTACCTACGAAAAATCTAGTGGAACATTGTTTTGTATCCACTAACTTTTATTCAAATGTTTTACAAAATTATATCTTGTTTTCAAAATGATTTCAAAATCTTTCTTTTAAAATCAAAAACATCTATCCTGGTTTTTAAATATTTTAGCGTCAAAATAATCTTTATTTTCAATATCAAATTATCCTTGATTTTAAACTATTTTTAACTATTATATATTTAACTTTTAATATTTATACTTAGATTTAAATATGAAATTATAGTAAAATCTTATATATATATATATATCAAAATATTATTCTCTATACTTATTTATGTATTTTAACTATAGTAAAGTATATTTATAAAGTTTAAAATAGTGTTAATACAAGATAAAAGTTATTTTCAAAGAAAAACAAATTATCAAAAATTCCTTAGGTATGTCGACAACCCCTAGGGACCCTTGTCGACATGGTGTCAGTTAACTTCAAAAGTTTGAATTTCAAAAGAAGTGTCTATTTGTCATAGCCTTTTACGAATGGACATGGCTGTTGTTCTACTATAAATAGGGGATGTTTTTAACGAATTTATATTCATAATTTTCTGATTTCACTCCTCTTCTTCTTCCACATTTCTTTATATACAGTTTTACTATTACTTTGTCGAAATTTCCATTGAATCTAACTAGATCATCTCTGATTTGATTCTCTATCACTATCTCAACAAGATCCCAGTGCTATTCAGAGTTATAGGCTTCTTTGTAATCGAGCAAGCGAGAAAAGGTGTGATTGTAGCCTGGAAAATCAATCAAGTGAGAAAAGGTGTGATTGTAGCCTAGGAAATCAATTGGGTGAACTTGTTGCCCGTAAAATCAAGTATCTCTACCTAGAGGATTGTGAATCTGGAGTGGTGTACCTCGTGGCCTTGTGTTGCGGGACTAGATGTAGGGTAACTCCGAACCAGTATAAAATCCGGTGTGTTCTTTCCTTTATTGCTTTTACTTTATATTCGCATCTATGTTTGATTCTGTGATCATATATGTGTCTGAATATTGCATACATTTGTGTTCAAATTAATATAAACTCAAAAAGAATTAGTAATTCCTTAAAACACTATTCACTCCCCCTCTAGTGTTAATTCTAGCCTTAAGATCCGTAATCCGCATTTCTCACGTTTGGTATCAGAGCAAGGTTTTCAAAGTTTCATAATATGAATTTTGAAAATTTCTTTAAAATGGCTATGTTTGAAAAACTTGTTAATACTAGTTTAGAAATATTCAAATCATCAATGCATCATGAGGCTGCATATAATCTATATACAAATTCAAGTTGTCTACAAAATTTTTATGATGTGCAGGAAACATGTTTTATGGGTGTTGAGGAATCAACCCACAATGGACAAATTGTGCAGATCAAAAAGAATAAATGGATACTCGATAGTGGATGCTCTAGACACATGACTGGTAATACGGATATGCTGAATGATATAATATACAAAGACGGAGGACTGGTTAACTTTGGAGACAACTCAAAAGGATATGTGATTGGTTTCGGCAATGTCGGTAACTCTGAAACTCCTATTTTTACTAATGTTCTGCTAGTTGAATCTGAAACATAATCTACTAAGTATTAGTCAACTTTACGATAAAGGATATAAAATTAAATTTGAAAAAGATAAGTGTCCCATTGAAGATAATAATTCAACCATAATATTTGAGGGAATTAGGAAAAAGAATATTTATATTCTTAGTATGAAAGTTTCAAATGATAACCTGTGTCTTTTGGCAAATACAAGTGACCCTTGGATTTGGCATAAAAGATTTGGGCATTTGAATTTCAAACTCTTATCTAGACTGTGAAAACATGATCTAGTAAGAGGTCTCCCTAAAATGAATTTTAAAGTAGATAGTTTATGTGATGCATGTCAATTAGGAAAACTTAAAAAAAGTTCCTTTAAATTAAAAGATATGATTTCAACTTCAAAACCTCTTGAATTACTTCATCTTGATTTATTTGGTCCATCTCAAATTCAGTCAATAAATCACAGTAAATATGTTTCTGTAATTGTAGATGATTATTCTAGATTTACATGGACACTATTTTTGAAACATAAAAGTGATACTTTTGAAAGTTTTAAGAACTTTACAAAAAGGATTCAAAATCAACTTTCTGTAAAAATTATAACCATCCGTAGTGATCACGGTGGTGAATTTGAAAATGAAAAGTTTGAGGAATTCTGCAATAAAAAGGGAATAACTCACAATTTTTCATTTCCAAGAACTCCACAACAAAACGGAGTAGTAGAACGTAAAAATAGGACGATTCAAGAGTGTGCAAGAACTATGCTTTCAGATAGTAAATTACCAAAACATTTTTGGGCAGAAGCAGTTGCTACCGCCTGTTATATTTTAAATAGAATTTTAATTAGACCTTTAACTGATAAGACATCTTATGAGCTTTTTCATGGAAAGAAATCTAAGGTATCTTATTTTAGAATTTTTGGAAGTAAATGTTTTATTTTAAATACAAAAGATAACTTAGATAAATTTGATCCTAAATCCAACAAAGGTATCTTTATCGGATATTCTAATAGAAGTAAAGCTTATAGAGTGTTTAATTTAAGAACTAACACCATCAAAGAAACAATGCATGTTTCATTCGATGAAATTCTAAAAAAATTTGAAAATACAAATATGAAGAGGATTTAATTACTCAAAATCAGGAGTCAACTGAAACTAATAATGAAATTAATCATCCTAATAAAAAGATTAAACTTTTAAAAGATCATCCTATAGAAAATATACTAGGAGATATGCAATCTGTTGTTTCAACTAGAAATCAACTAAGTAAAATGAGCAATGTAGCCTTTATATCGACTATTGAACCCAAAAATCCAAAAGAAGCATCAAATGATGATTCATGGATTTTGGCAATGCAAGAAGAACTAAATCAATTCACTAGAAATGATGTTTGGGAACTTGTTCCTAGACCTGAAAATAAAACTATAATTGGAACTAAATGGGTTTATAAAAATAAAATGAATGAACAAGGTGAGGTCGTTAGAAATAAATCTCGGTTAGTCGCTCAAGGTTATTGTCAAGAAGAAGGAATAGATTGTGATGAAACCTTTGCTCCCGTAGCAAGATTATAAGCCATTAGGATTCTACTTGCTTTCGCAAATCATAATAATTTCAAATGGATGTTAAAAGTGCCTTTTTAAATGGATTTGTAAAAGAGGAAGTATATGTTGAACAACCACCACTTTTTGAAGATGAAAAATTACCAAATCATGTTTACAAACTTAAGAAAGCTCTATATGGTCTAAAACAAGCTCCTAGAGCCTGGTATGATAGACTAAGATCTTACTTATTACAATCAAACTTTGAAATTGGTAAAGTAGATAATACTATTTTTATTAAAAGAAATAAGAATGACATTCAACTAGTACAAGTTTACATAGATGATATCATTTTCGAATCAACTAATTTTGAAATGAATAAAGAATTTTCCGAAATAATGACAAAAGAGTTTGAGATGAGTCATATGGGTGAATTAAACTTCTTTCTAGGGTTGCAAATAAAACAATTAGAAAATGGTATCTTTATTAGTCAAGAAAAATATGCTAAAGACCTAGTTAGTAAATTTGGTTTGACTACTGCAAGTGGAAAATCCACTCCCATGGCAATCAATGAGTACCTAAGTAAAGAAGATCTCTCGAAAGATGTAGATCAAAAATTATATAGAGGAATGATTTCATCACTACTCTATATAACTGCTAGTAGACCTGATATCATGCATAGTGTTTGTCTCTGTGCAAGATTTCAATCCCAACCTAAAGAGACTCACTTAAAAGCTGTAAAACGTACCATAAGATATGTTAAACACACCTTTTATTATGACTTATTTTATCCTAAAAATGATTCTTTTGAATTAATATCTTACTGTGATGCTGACTATGCTGGTTGTAAATCAGACCAAAAAAGTACAAGTGGAACTTGTCACTTTTTGGGGCATTCTCTAGTTTCCTGGTTTAGTAAAAAGCAAAACACAGTTTCTTTATCAACAACCGAAGCAGAGTATATTTCTACTGCTTTGGGTTGTTCTCAAGTAATATATATGCAACAAACTTTAAAAGATTTTGGTTTAAATATCTCAAAATGACCAATTTATGGTGATAATACTAGTGCAATAAATTTATCCAAAAATCCTACTCATCATGCTCGAACTTAACTGTGACGCCCCACCTCTATACCCACGTTAACCAAGAACACTACGATGTAGTGCTGTCAATTAGCACGGAGAATAAGGCTGTGGAGGAGCGACCATCCATGTAACTTCGTTGTGCGAGCACCGATACGTCAGATAGCATAGAATGCATATCTTTTAAGGAGGAAATCCGACGTACCGATACAAACACAAAGCTATCACACGGTGGCTATATATAATCTTCGGAAACAAACATAGACATAATCATAACATAAATCAGTCACAGACATCCATATCACAAAAGCGGAAGAAGATATGAATAAATATATAACACATGAAAGTGTACATCAGAGTAGTGGTCAGAAAGATCCACGATAATACAAAAGAATAGCATCACGTGCTATACAAAAGAATAAGTACACAACATAGAGTCTATATCTCAAAGGTGTACATCCAAAAACTACTAATCTATGTAGTTAGCCAAAAGTCAGAAATATCCTGAAGAGAAGTCAAGCAGAAGCACCTGTAACATCTCGGTCTGACCCGAGTATTATTTATAAGAAAATAATAAACGGATCAGTCTAGCTATAAATATCAGATGATATGGTATAAAGTAAAAGGCATGACATGAAATAACCATAACGACATACTACTATAAGTATGTAAATGATAATCAACAAAAGATTAATCAATATCACAAGAATCTTCTCAAAGATAAGGTAGGGTATCATACCCTAAACTTGTATTCATAACAAGTCAATAACACATGAATTCACCAATGCACAAAAACTGATATCATATCAATGAAAATCATGAAAATTAGTGAAGCACAAAATTCCAGAAATCATCATCAGAAATCCAGAAAACACATAAAAGGGGGGAGGCCTAACACATGAATGGGAGCATGAAAACTCACCTACTCGTAAACACATGACGAGAAGCTATCTCATGGAAGCTATCCATTAAATTTTCACACAGGAATGGCCCGAAGACCGTAGAGTGCTACCCTAGATATGTGATGGCGAAACATCACATAATCGGGGTATAGTCTCCCACGTAGACAAAGAGACATCGCTCAATCGCTAGTCTAAATCACAAAAATGATCGTCATGATCATAAGGAAGTGTCAATCACACCAAGCTAGTAAATATATGAGTTTAGCTTCATGTCCCATAACCACTTGCTTAACTTAAATATTTACGAACAAGCTGTAAATCTTCACTAGGAAATTGTCACAAAAAGGGTTCAATCGAACAAGTCCAAGAGCTAACCGACGAAGTGAACGCAAGCGTTTCATACCACCCGTTTTACTAAGTCGTTTAAGTCGATTTCTCATTCGAGTGAAGTAAAGGCTTGTATATACTAGTAGATTGAAAATCGGTTCGAGAAAACGAACTTTTGATATTTAAAATAGTGTTGAAATCGCTTTGATGAAAGAGTTTTGATATTTACTATTAGTATTGAAACCTTCATATATCTTTAAGGTGACAAGTCATAAAACGATTGTAGAAACAAATCAATTCACGTTCGAAGACGTGAGTAAAGTCCAAAGAAGTCAATCCCAAAACCATCAAAGTAGAAATTCTGATAAATGTTTTTCAGAAGAGATTGCCTACGCAGAGTAATACGGGGTTCGACCTGCCCGGTCAGGTCGTGGGGGTCCAGGGGGCAGCGCCCCCGGTGGGGTGCAGGGTGCGGGGTGCGGGGCAGCGCCCCGTCACGGTACGACTTAGTGAAGGCAAGCTGGTCCAGCGACCTGAGGAAAAGTAGGTCATACGACCTAAGGGAAGACTGCCGTGCGACCTAGCTGAAGAACAGGTCGAACGACCTAGGAGAAAATAGGTTAAATGACCTAAGTGCTAACTCGCGAGCGACCTAACGAAGTGCGCGACCTAACAGTGAGGCGCGACCTAAGTGTTCACGACCTAAGAAAATGCGCGACCTAACAGGGTTCGCGACCTAAGATAGGCGAACGACCTAACTGGGTTCGCGACCTAACAAGGTGCGACCTAAGGTCTTGCGACCTAATGGAAAAAGGTCTTCGACCTAACAGTTAAAAGGTTCTACGACCTAGAGGAGAACAAGACCATGCGACCTAAAGTGCCACGCGACTTAGAGGTGAACGACCTAACGAGGTCCAGGGGAAGCGACCTAAAATGCTTCGACTTAAAGGTGCACGACCTAAGGTCTTACGACCTAAGTGCTCACGACCTAACGACTTGACTAGGCACGCGACCTAACGAGTTAGCAAGGCACGCGACCTAACGACTTAAGCTTTGAACGACTCAAGGAGTTAACTCGCGAACGACCTAAGGCGTTAACTCGCGAACGACCTAACACTTAACTCGTAACCGACCTAAGATTTGCCTGGAGATTATAGGTCGGAAACGACCTATGACTTAGCGCCGCGCGACCTAGTGATTCAGAGCGAATTCTCAAGGCTGGAACGACCTATCCCTAGGAGACTTTTCAACGTAGCGACCTAAGGTTTTAACTCGTATACGACCTAGTGAAGGCCAGACGACCTAGAGCCAGAAAATCATCAAAACACCAAAAATTGAAGTTTTTCGCCAATCCAATCCAAACCAAATGCAGATATTCATACAAATGCAATAGGGGATCATTCCCAACAGCCCAATGACAATATAGGCAAGATGTGAGATTAAAAATCTCACCTTTTCACGGAATTTGATGAAGATGGAGATTTGAGAGCAAAGCAAGAACACCAACAAGCTTGAAGCAATGTTCTTCACGTGAATTTGATGTTGATTCTTGGATTTGCAATAGAATATGTGTTTGGAGTTTTAATTTCCACTTCCCACCACCATTTTTGACAAAGCTTGAAGTGTTTTGATAGAGTGAGGAAGATGGTTGGGCTGAACTAAAGGGGTGCAGTCCAAACCAAAGTCAAAGGCGGGAAAAAGTGTCGAAAATTTCACTATCTCCAAACATATCGAAGTTTACACTCAAAAAATCGCAAACGTCATTTTGAACTCAATGGAAGTGGTCTCGAGTCCTAATTTGACCGTATGCAAAAAGTAGCTTTTCGGACTAACATCCGACTAACGATAAAATATTTAAATATAAAATCGATAGATATGCGGGTTGTTACAGACTCCCCTCCTTAAAGAAATTGCGTCCTCGCAATATATATGGTGGAAATAAAAAGTAACAACCATAAAAGCATATTAACACAAAAGAAATTGGAATTAAGAAGTTTACCTCAAAGAGCATGAGAAAGTAATTCCGGATGTGTACGCTCGATGAATTCTCTGGTTTCCCAAGAGCAGTCCTTAGGATTTGAGGACCATTGAACTTTAACAAGCGGAACATCTTTATTTCGAAGCCGTTTGATCTTCGAAGTAATAATTCGAACAGGATGCTGCTCATAAGTTAAATTAGGTGAAACTTCAATCTCTTCCACAACACCGGGCTCAAGAGTAGAATCGGAATCCCGAAGGCACTTCCGTAATTGAGAAACGTGAAACACGTCATGCATAGCAGAAAACTGAGCCGGTAATGAAAGGCGATAAGCCATGGAACCAATACGCTCGGTGATAGGAAATGGCCCAATATATCGAGGCGCTAACTTTCTCGATCGACTGAAACGTACAACACCCTTCATTGGTGAAACACGAATAAATACAAGATCACCAACAGAAAATTCTAATTTCCTTCTTCGGTTATCGGCATAGGATTTTTGTCTACTCTGGGCTTCTTTCATCCTATGTCGAATAAGTTCAATCTTTTCTGTGGAATCTCGAATAAAGTCTGGTCCTAAAACCAGTTTCTCGCCGGCCTCAAGCCAACAAGAAGGAGATCGGCATGGCCTTCCATAGAGTGCCTCAAAAGGAGCCATACCAATACTAGATTGGAAGTTGTTATTATAGGAAAACTCAACAAGTGAAATATGATCTTCCCAACTTCCACCAAAGTCAAGAACACAAGCACGAAGAAGATCTTCAAGTGTTTGATTCACACGCTCAGTTTGTCCATCGGACTGGGGGTGATAAGCGGTGCTAAAATTATGCTTCGTTCCCAAAGCTTTTTGAAGACTCTTCCAGAATCCACTAGTAAACAATGGATCTCGATCACTAACAATGGAAGAAGGAACTCCATGCAGTTTAACAATTTCTTTGACAAAGAGTTTGGCCAGAAGAGAAACGGTTCGGTTTGACCGAACAGGAATAAAATGGGCAGACTTAGTAAGTCTATCAACAATCACCCATAAGCTATTATGACCCGAACGAGAACGGGGAAGGCCATCAATAAAATCCATGGAAATTTGATCCCACTTCCATACTGGAATTTCCAATGGTTGCAATAACCCACCGGGCCTTTGATGTTCAGCCTTAACAAGTTGGCGAGTCATGCAACACTTAACAAACTTAGCGATATCAGATTTCATTCCTTCCCAATAATAAAGTCGCTTCATATCAGCGTACATTTTACTGCTACCGGGATGAATGGAATACTTGGAACGATGAGAATCTTCTAGAATGTCTCTACGAAGATCACTAATATTTGGTACGATAAGTCTACCAAATTTTCGAATGCCACCACGAAAGTCGATATCAAAGTCTTTCAAACCTTCAATATCGGTTTTATCCTTAAGATTTTGGCCAAGCAAAGCCAATTCAGGATCTAGCTGTTGAGCTTCAAGAATGCGGTCTAATAAAGAAGGACGAGCCTCAAGGCTACATAAAACAAGAGATGAACACAAATCGGAAACGCGATCTCGAATTTCACAAGTGGATAAAAGTTCGAGATCGTGCCATTCAGATATCATCATGGAAACAACCGCTTGTTGTTTTCGACTAAGTGCGTCGGCAACTCGATTCCCCTTTCCGGGAGTATAAAGAATGTCAAGATCATAAGAGGCAAGAAATTCGAGCCAACGCTGTTGACGCAAATTAAGTTCCTTTTGAGAAAACAAATATTTCAAAGACTTATGATCAGTATAAAGAATAAAATTTTCTCCCAAAAGATAATGTCGCCAAATTCGAAGGGCGAAAACGATAGCCGCGAGTTCTAAATCATGTGTGGCATATCTAGTCTCAACCGGCTTCAATTGCCTAGAAGCATAAGCAATAACACGTTCTTTTTGCATAAGAACGGCACCCAAACCAACGCGACTAGCATCGGTGTAAATGACAAAGTCTTGATTCCCTTCGGGAATAATAAGAATAGGAGCATCAGAAAGGAGTTCTTTTAATTTCTGAAAAGAAGTTTCACATTTGTCTGACCAAATGTATTTAACACCTTTCTTTGTTAAGCCAGTAAGAGGAACGACAATCTTAGAAAAATCTTTTATAAAACGGCGGTAATAACCTGCCAATCCGAGAAAGCTACGGATTTCAGTCACGCTTTCCGGTCTCTTCCAATTTTGAATCGCTTCAATCTTTGAAGGATCCACTGATATTCCAGATTCGGAAATAATATGACCGAGAAACTTCACACTAGATTGCCAAAAATGGCATTTAGAAAATTTTGCTTTTAGTTGATTGCTCCTAAGGGTTTCCAATACAATTCGAAGATGCTTTTCGTGTTCCTCCTCGGTTTTAGAATACACAAGAATATCATCAATAAAGATGAGAACAAACCGATCGAGAAAATCTTTGAAAACTCTATTCATAAGGTCAACGAAATAAGCCGGAGCATTCGTTAAACCGAATGGCATAACTAGCCATTCATAAGATCCATAACGTGTACGGAACGAAGTCAAAGGAATACTATCCTCTACAATACGAAGCTGATGGAAACCGGTAGCCAAGTCCAACTGTGAAAAGACTCTAGCACCACTAAGTTGGTCAAACAGATCATCAATCCGAGGCAATGGATATTTATTCTTAATAGTAAGATCATTAAGCTTGCGGTAGTCGACGCAAAGCCTAAGTGTACCATCGGACTTACTTACGAAAATAGCTGAAGCTCCCCAAGGCGAGGAACTAGAGCGAATAAGTTGCTTCGTCTCCAACTCGGATAATTGTTTGCGCATCTCTTCGTTCTCCTTATTAGACATGCGATTAGGAGGACGGGTAATAGGTTGAGCTCCAGGTAAAAGATTAATTTTGAACTCAATTGCTCGTTTAGGTGGTAATCCTAAAACGGGCTCAAAGATGTCGGAAAATTCACGAACGATGCGAATACGAGAAATGACATCCTCCTCATCATCATTGTCATCATCACGAGGGTTTAAAGAATATAATGATGCAACTAAAGTGGAATCCGAATCTTTAAGAATAATAGAAATCTGCTTAACAGATAGTGGATGTCGAAGATAAATAGTCCGCTCAGGACATAGGATATGAGCCTCATAACGAGTAAGCCAATCCATACCCAAAATCATTCCAAAGCCTAAGTAACGCATGACATGCAAATCGGCTAGGAAAGAAAAATCACACAAAATAATCTCGACATCTTTACAAAGCAGACTAAGAGTTGCGGATCCACCAACCGGATTCGCAATTCTTAATGAAGTCATTAAAGCAGTATCACTTAAAGAAAATGTATCGACGAGTTCCTTTGATATAAAAGAATGGGATGCACCCGTATCAAAGAGAACTCTAATAGGTTGATCATGATATAATATAATGCCATCAAGGACAGAATGAGACATACCTTGACCGCGAGATGTGTTACCAGGGGCTTGTGCCACATTAAGCTTTCCCTCCTTACTGCCTTGTCGTCTGGGGCATAAATGTATATAATGATCCGGGCTCTTACAATAGCGACAAGAGCGGGGCTTTAAACACTTGTTCGCAAAATGTCCCCTAGCACCACAGTTATAGCATTTCCCATCACTAGAGGAAAAAGTCTTTGCAGCAGGAGTTGCTTCCTTGCCCTTTTTGTTGGGATAAGGACCTTTGAATTTGTTTGGCCTCTTCTTGTTGTTGAAGTTTGGTTTGGAAGCCACCACTTCAACCTCACTGTCCTTATCTGCCTCTTCAAGACGAAGAGCGATATCGATGAGTTGATCAAAAGAAACTTCTAATTTTAGAAGTAATGGCTTCTTGAGGCTTTTGTTTAAGCCATAAACGAACCTCTGGTTCTTCTTTAGTGGAGTATTTATATATTCGACCCCATATTTGGAAAGGGATTCGAATGATGCGACGTAGTCCGCCATAGAAGCCTGACCTTGAACAAGGTCAATAAATCACCGAGCCAAAGTTACCTTTTCAGCCTCGGGTACGAATTTCAATTCGAAGCGTTCCCGGAATTGCTCCCAGGTGAGATCCGCTTCATTAATTTCGGAAGTAAGCAGTTCATACCAATCCAATGCTCTCTCTTGGAGCATACTGGAAGCCACTTGAACACGGTGCAGATCGATAAGGTTCATGCGAGAGAAGATTCGATCGCATGATTTTAACCAAGCTTGAACCTCGATAATAGGTTCGGAACCTTTGAAGGGCTTCCCACCCAAATTGGTGTAATCGCTGCACAACCGTGCAAATCCCGACTTTGGGTGAGTAGGTTTCGGGTTAGCTCCAGCTGCTTGAGCATTCGTCACTAATTCAAGAAGCTGTTGAGTTGTCATAAAAACTCCATCTCGAGGAGCCGCAGTAGATGTCCCAGCTCTGGGACGGCCTGGTCTTGACATCCTCTTCCTTTAGAAAGAAAGAAGAGAAAGAAGAAGGTTATTCACCAATGAACATCAAGCAATCTTGAATGATGAAACAAGGAATCATAAAGAAAACAGGATAAATCGGTTCGAAGACTCGAACTAAATCCTAAAACACAACTCCTAAGGTGGACTTAGGACGATGATCCTTGTTAAGTTATTCTACATTGTTCCGAAGTTTGGCTCTGATACCAAGCTGTGACGCCCCACCTCTATACCCACGTTAACCAAGAACACTACGATGTAGTGCTGTCAATTAGCACGGAGAATAAGGCTGTGGAGGAGCGACCATCCATGTAACTTCTTTGTGCGAGCACCGATACGTCAGATAGAATAGAATGCATATCTTTTAAGGAGAAAATCCGATGTACCGATTCAAACACAAAGCTATCACACGGTGGCTATATATAATCTTCGGAAACAAACATAGAAATAATCATAACATAAATCAGTCACAGACATCCATATCACAAAGGCGGAAGAAGATATGAATAAATATATAACACATGAAAGTGTACATCAGAGTAGTGGTCAGAAAGATCCACAATAATACAAAAGAATAGCATCACGTGCTATACAAAAGAATAAGTACACAACATAGAGTCTATATCTCAAAGGTGTACATCCAAAAACTACTAATCTATGTAGTTAGCCAAAAGTCAGAAATATCCTGAAGAGAAGTCAAGCAGAAGCACCTGTAACATCTCGGTCTGACCCGAGTATTATTTATAAGAAAATAATAAACGGATCAGTCTAGCTATAAATATCAGATGATACGGTATAAAGTAAAAGGCATGACATGAACATGAAATAACCATAACGACATACTACTATAAGTATGTAAATGATAATCAACAAAAGATTAATCAATATCACAAGAATCTTCTCAAAGATAAGGTAGGGTATCATACCCTAAACTTGTATTCATAACAAGTCAATAACACATGAATTCACCAATGCACAAAAACTGATATCATATCAATGAAAATCATGAAAATTGGTGAAGCACAAAATTCCAGAAATCATCATCAGAAATCCAGAAAACACATAAAAGGGGGGGAGGCCTAACACATGAATGGGAGCATGAAAACTCACCTACGCGTAAACACATGACGAGAAGCTATCTCATGGAAGCTATCCATTAAATTTTCACATAGGAATGGCCCGAAGACCGTAGGGTGCTACCCTAGATATGTGATGGCGAAACATCACATAATCGGGGTATAGTCTCCCACGTAGACAAAGAGACATCGCTCAATCGCTAGTCTAAATCACAAAAATGATCATCATGATCATAAGGAAGTGTCAATCACACCAAGCTAGTAAATATATGAGTTTAGCTTCATGTCCCATAACCACTTGCTTAACTTAAATATTTACGAACAAGCTGTAAATCTTCACTAGGAAATTGTCACAAAAGGGTTCAATCGAACAAGTCCAAGAGCTAACCGACGAAGTGAACGCAAGCATTTCATACCACCCGTTTTACTAAGTCGTTTAAGTCGATTTCTCATTCGAATGAAGTAAAGGCTTGTATATACTAGTAGATTGAAAATCGGTTTGAGAAAATGAACTTTTGATATTTAAAATAGTGTTGAAATCGCTTTGATGAAAGAGTTTTGATATTTACTATTAGTATTGAAACCTTCATATATCTTTAAGGTGACAAGTCATAAAACGATTGTAGAAACAAATCAATTCACGTTCGAAGACGTGAGTAAAGTCCAAAGAAGTCAATCCCAAAACCATCAAAGTAGAAATTCTGATAAATGTTTTTCAGAAGAGATTGCCTACGCAGAGTAATACGGGGTTTGACCTGCCCGGTCAGGTCGTGGGGGTCCAGGGGGCAGCGCCCCCGGCGGGGTGCGGGGTGCGGGGTGCGGGGCAGCGCCCCATCACGGTACGACTTAGTGAAGGCAAGCTGGTCCAGCGACCTGAGGAAAAGTAGGTCATACGACCTAAGGGAAGACTGCCGTGCGACCTAGCTGAAGAACAGGTCGAACGACCTAGGAGAAAATAGGTTAAATGACCTAAGTGCTAACTCGCGAGCGACCTAACGAAGTGCGCGACCTAACAGTGAGGCGCGACCTAAGTGTTCACGACCTAAGAAAATGCGCGACCTAACAGGGTTCGCGACCTAAGATAGGCGAACGACCTAACTGGGTTCGCGACCTAACAAGGTGCGACCTAAGGTCTTGCGACCTAATGGAAAAAGGTCTTCGACCTAACAGTTAAAAGGTTCTATGACCTAGAGGAGAACAAGACCATGCGACCTAAAGTGCCACGCGACTTAGAGGTGAACGACCTAACGAGGTCCAGGGGAAGCGACCTAAAATGCTTCGACTTAAAGGTGCACGACCTAAGGTCTTACGACCTAAGTGCTCACGACCTAACGACTTGACTAGGCACGCGACCTAACGAGTTAGCAAGGCACGCGACCTAATGACTTAAGCTTTGAACGACTCAAGGAGTTAACTCGCGAACGACCTAAGGCGTTAACTCGCGAACGACCTAACACTTAACTCGTAACCGACCTAAGATTTGCCTGGAGATTATAGGTCGGAAACGACCTATGACTTAGCGCCGCGCGACCTAGTGATTCAGAGCGAATTCTCAAGGCTGGAACGACCTATCCCTAGGAGACTTTTCAACGTAGCGACCTAAGGTTTTAACTCGTATACGACCTAGTGAAGGCCAGACGACCTAGAGCCAGAAAATCATCAAAACACCAAAAATTGAAGTTTTTCGCCAATCCAATCCAAACCAAATGCAGATATTCATACAAATGCAATAGGGGATCATTCCCAACAGCCCAATGACAATATAGGCAAGATGTGAGATTAAAAATCTCACCTTTTCACGGAATTTGATGAAGATGGAGATTTGAGAGCAAAGCAAGAACACCAACAAGCTTGAAGCAATGTTCTTCACGTGAATTTGATGTTGAATCTCGGATTTGCAATAGAATATGTGTTTGGAGTTTTAATTTCCACTTCCCACCACCATTTTTGACAAAGCTTGAAGTGTTTTGATAGAGTGAGGAAGATGGTTGGGCTGAACTAAAGGAGTGCAGTCCAAACCAAAGTCAAAGGCGGGAAAAAGTGTCGAAAATTTCACTATCTCCAAACATATCGAAGTTTACACTCAAAAAGATCGCAAACGTCATTTTGAACTCAATGGAAGTGGTCTCGAGTCCTAATTTGACCGTATGCAAAAAGTAGCTTTTCGGACTAACATCCGACTAACGATAAAATATTTAAATATAAAATCGATAGATATGCGGGTTGTTACAGAAAACATATTGATATCAAACATCATTTTCTCAGAGATAATATAAGTAAAGAAGTAGTTTCTCTCGATTATATTAATTCCGAGAATCAAATTGCTGATATCTTAACAAAACCCTTAAATGAATCTATATTTACTAAATTAAGAAGAGAATTAGGTATTTGTTCAATAAATGAAATATAAAATATAAATAACAAAGTATAATTAAAAATTAAATTAAAATAAATCAAATAGTAAAAATATCAAGCACCATGTGACATCCCCCTCCTACCCATGTCGACATATAACGATTTTTTTATTTTTGAAATTTTCCCACCAAAATTCAAATAAGTGGTTATATATTCTTCTTATTTTGAAATTTGGATCATTCTTTCTGTTCTTTCTCTGTTCTATCTTCTGAAAACATTTAAACAATGGCCTCCTCTTCCAAATCAAACAAAAATTCAACCTTTTCATTCCCTTCTCCTACTTCTGGACCGTTTCAATGAACTACGCTTGCACGAGTGACGAAAATGGAGGACTCTTTGAAGGATGCACTACAACTAATGACAGAAATTCAAGTGGTGCAACTTAGAACGGCCAAAGAACAAGAACGGCAAGGCAAAATCCTTAGAAATTTACAAAAGTTTCTAATGGACAATCATGCTAATCCGATCTTGATTGATGAAGAGTCTTCAGGAGATCAAGTGCAAGAGGACAGCGAGGAAGAAGAAGAAGAAGCCCTCATGGAAGAAGAGAACGCTGAAAATGATGACAAAGTCATTTGCATTGGCGAAGTGTGCTTTGACAAGGATGGAAATCTTGTCGAACAACGTGGAAATTTCTGTTTCCACTATCCAAATTATTCGGTTCATAGATCTCCCATTTTCAAAGACACGCATTAGTTTCTTTTTTTTTCTCTTTCGTATTGTTTTATGTATTTACTTACATTCTCTACGCACATGTAAATATAACAATATAATTAATAAATGATTTGTGTTCTTATATTACAAGCATTATCATATATAGATTCTTAGTTAGGATAGTTCGTAATTTAGGACTAAAGTTTTAGATTCAAAATTAAGTATTGATTATTTATGATAACACTATCATTATAATCACATATAATACAATATTAGATTAAGGGGGAGTTCTATAGTTTGGAGTTAGTTTGTTTTTGTTGATGACAAAGGGGGAGAAGTATAAAATAGGATAGTTAGGCATAGATTAAGGGAGAGTTATTAGTTTTAGGGGGAGTTATTAGAGAGTCAATAGGATAGAAGTAATATTTTATAAACAAAGGTTGTCATCATCAAAAAGGGGGAGATTGTTAGTCCTTGAGAAGGATGGTTTTGATGACAACAACCTTAGGACTTGCTATAAAATATAAATACTAACGTTAATGTTTAAATATATATGTATATGCAGGATTTAACCATGCAGGTACCAAGAATGAAGACTGTACAGTATAGAGATTCTAGATATCAAGATTGAAGACTCATGAGTATCAAGATATCAAGAGATCAAGATTTCAATAGTACAATATAAGTATTAAGTCTAGAATTATGTTAAAACTCCTAGAAAAGAACTGACATCTTAAAATCCATTTTATTCGTGGAATGGAATCCACTACGAGCCTGTTAAAGGGATGGAACCCTAAGTAGGATGGAACCTACGAAAAATTTAGTGGAACATTGTTTTGTATCCACTAACTTTTATTCAAATGTTTTACAAAATTATATCTTGTTTTCAAAATGATTTCAAAATCTTCCTTTTAAAATCAAAAACATCTATCCTGGTTTTTAAATATTTTAGCCTCAAATTAATCTTTATTTTCAATATCAAATTATCCTTGATTTTAAACTATCTTTTAACTATTATATATTTAACTTTTAATATTTGTACTTAGATTTAAATATGAAATTATAGTAAAATCTTATATATATCAAAATATTATTCTCTATACTTATTTATGTATTTTAACTATAGTAAAGTATATTTATAAAGTTTAAAATAGTGTTAATACAAGATAAAAGTTATTTTCAAAGAAAAACAAATTATCAAAAATTCCTTAGGCATGTCGACAACCCCTAGGGACCCTTGTCGACATGGTGTCAGTTAACTTTAAAAGTTTGAATTTCTAAAGAAGTGTCTATTCGTCATAACCTTTTACGAATGGACATGGCTGTTGTTCTACTATAAATAGGGGATGTTTTTAACGAATTTATATTCATAATTTTCTGATTTCACTCCTCTTCTTCTTCCACATTTCTTTATATACATTTTTACTATTACTTTGCCGAAATTTCCATTGAATCTAACTAGATCATCTCTGGTTTGATTCTCTATCACTATCTCAACAAGATCCCAGTGCTATTCAGAGTTATAGGCTTCTTTGTAATCGAGCGAGCGAGAAAAGGTGTGATTGTAGCTTAGAAAATCAATCAAGTGAGAAAAGGTGTGATTGTAGCCTAGGAAATCAATTGGGTGAACTTGTTGCCCGTAAAATCAAGTATCTCAGAGGATTGTGAATCTGGAGTGGTGTACCTTGTGGCCTTGAAATCGAGGGTGTAATTGTAAGAATTGATTTTGAAAGGAAATCTGTACTTGTGTTGCGGGACTGGATGTAGGGTAACTCCGAACCAGTATAAAATCCGGTGTGTTATTTCCTTTATTGCTTTTACTTTATATTCGCATCTGTGTTTGATTCTGTGATCATATCTGTGTCTGAATATTGCATACATTTGTGTTCAAATTAATATAAACTCAAAAAGAATTAGTCATTCCTTAAAACAATATTCACCCCCCTAGTGTTAATTCTAGCCTTAAGATCCGTAATCCGCATTTCTCACACTAATTATATTATGCTAGTATCAATATACTCAACATACGTATTAGTTTAATTTCATGTGAACATAACAATATGATAACAGAGATAAATGTATAGATGATATAATATATAAACATTTATTAGGATTTCTTACTAAATACATGTGCGTGTGCACACTTACATATATATGTGTGTGTGTATGCGTGCGCATTTGTTTATGTATTTATGTCCATAGCAAAAACTATATGCGTATATATTTGGTATTTCATATAAATGCATAGAGCAAAGGCAATTATACTATAACGACCCGGAATTTTCTCGCTTTGATTTGTGAATATTTAATTAATTTTAAGTACTCAATTAACAGTTTTTATTGGTCAAATAACCTCTTTTAATTAATAAATAATAATGGTAAACTTGTTTTGGAAGTTTGTTTACAAAAATAAATAGTTCGATGAAAATTTGAAAATGTGACCGAAAATCGATTTTCGGATTTTTGACTTTTTATTGAACGAAAGTTGTCATAACGTCATTACACATATATGCACACATATTTACAAATATATAAATATGTCAAATATATGAAAAGAGAATTAGTAAAAGTAAGTATGGTTTAAGAATTTGAAAAGGTAATTAAGTTAATAAAGTAATGAAAGACACTTCTTTCTTATTTTAAGTGTAAAATACAAAATGCACATAGATTTAAGTGCATCAGTACAAGGCCATTTGGAGGGGAAGTGGTGCATGAGTTGGCACTTTGGAAAGTGGTAAAAGGGTATGAAAAAGTAAGGATATTTTGGTAATTTGGCTAAGGGGTATTATGGTCATTTTCCACTTTTCTCATTTCTACAAAAGACCACCTTACCTCATTTTATTCACTTTACTTCATTCTTCACTTTTGCTCTCTCTTCTTCATTTCTTCTTCGCTACTCTTCCACTTAAGTCTCATGA
The DNA here is from genome assembly GCA_030737815.1 of Allium fistulosum. NCBI lineage: Eukaryota > Viridiplantae > Streptophyta > Magnoliopsida > Asparagales > Amaryllidaceae > Allium > Allium fistulosum. The sequence continues at coordinate 531,802,788 of CM060901.1, read as the reverse complement.
AAGATAATCACCTAAGTTCACATCTTTTCCTCTCTACAATTCATAAAACAAGTTCATAATAATATTGCTAACATCTATACCACCACAAAGATGTAAACTTTGTCTTCGAAACCCAAAATAGGCTTAGGGCTGTGAGTAAGGAGAGGAAGGGGGTTTCATGAGCATGGGGAGGGTAGAGAAGGTGTTTTCTAATGCTAACCAAGGTGTTGTATTGGTTGTTGGGTTGTAGGAAGAAGTGGTAACAAGTGGTAGTGAATTAAAGTGAGATTTCTCAATTTATAATTGGTTTTAAAATTGAAAAAATGTTGTAATAATTTAGTATTTGGTTATATGGTTGCATGTATGTCTTGTGATGGGCTTATGTTGTTGTTTGATTTTGATTCCCGCTTAGAAGAGGATGACATAAATAATCATCGTGTTGCAGGGGACAAAGGCAAAGTGATTGGAAGTCGAAGGTCTTTGTAGCGAATAGGTTGCTATGGAAGCACTTTGAAGAATGGAAAATTTATAGAGGGATCTTAGAGGATTCCCCGCCTTATTGATTATTATTTACATATAATATTCATTATTTAAATATTTGTGCATATGGAAAGTGAATGTTGTGTAGTTGTAGTTAACCTACTTGTTGTTAGTTTATTGCGACGTTGAAATCTCATGCTCGCTTTTTAGCAATTTTCTACTTGTTTTCTAATACGTTTTGAAATGGTTTCCAAACTTGACTTTTGTTCCAACCTTTATCAAAGGTATTAAAGTGGTTTAGATATAGAGATAATGTGGCTTAAAAGTTATTTGATTTACAAAAACAAGTTTTAAAAGTTATGGTCCATATAGAGATAGTCGCTATGGATGCAGTTTGAAAAAAAAATCGATTTTCGGTAAAGTTAAAAGAGTTATATATTTTAGATATTTTGAAAAGTCTTTTCAAATGTGTTTATAAGTATTTAAAAAGGTGTTTGAAGTTTTAAATGTATATTTTTTAAAAAAAAATTATTTAGTTATTTAAACAAGAAGTTTAAATTTTACACCTTTGTTAAAAGCGACCATCTTTAAAGATATGTTTTAAATACAAGTTCAAACTATTTTAAAAGGGGTTTAAAAGTAATCTTAAAAGGGGAAAAAGTCATGGATTACAACACTATTGTTGTAATAAATGTGTCCGAGAAAGGGAAGGAAGTTATGGACTATAATATTTTTGTTATAGTAAATGGTTTCAAGAAATTGGAAAGAAAGTTAATTTATAACACTTTTTATTATTAATCAAGTTGTTTACTTTTATAAAAGGGAATATGTTTAAAAGGGTTTGGAATTCATCGATTTAAAAGGTGTTAAATTTCAAAAAGGGAAGATGTTTCCATTTTAAATCAGACTTTGGTTTAAATAATTTATTTTTGGAAAATGTTTTAATAACAAGTATATTGGAATTCTCGGATCCTATTTTAATTTCTAGACTTTGAGGTATAGAAACATGTTTCTATTTTGAAGTTAGAAGTGAATGTCGAGTCAAGATTTGAAAGGTAATAATACCCCAACTTGAACGGTTTCATTTCTAATCGATGAAAAGTACTAGTTTGAAATCAAAGATTGGAAATAAGTTTTTGGAATGGATTTTCAGATTTTTTTTAAAAGGACTTTATTTTATGCAAGGGGTTTCTTTGTCAGTGCCATTAAGTAACAAAACAAATAAGATAAAGTATTGCTAAAATGTTGAAACGTTTATGGAAAGTAAGTCATCATTTTTTTAGCACTAAAAGCCAATGAGTAGACTTTCCTTTATCTACAAGATCTAGGATTGAAGTGCTTTAACTAAGGTAAGGCCAAGAGTAACCAGTGCTCTGACTTACCTCACTTCGATTCTAGGCGAGGGATAGAGAAGTCGAAATGTCGAAAACGTGATAAGTATGAGAGGGTTAATTTTGATAAATCAGTGATGATTAATAAAGTATATGGAAGGTACTCATCTTATACTTGACACCAAATTCCGAGGTACGGAAGCTCATCTCTGTCTTTTAAAATGTATATCGAGGCAAGGATAATTTTCTTACTTGTCTGATTTCATTGTTAATTAAGGGATGGTATTATTTGAAATCAGAAAGTAATGATGAATATAAGATGTCTAATTTCTCATATGCAAACTGTAATTACACCAGATAGTAGTTTGTCCACTATCGATAACTTGACCAATTTAGTCTTAGAAAGTATATGAAAGCTTCGCAAGTTCACATGGTTTAAGATTCCCTTCGGATAACTCATTCCTATGAAACATCTCTCGCTTTAAAGGGTATATTAGAGATCCCTTGGGACTCTTATATAGTCTGTTTACTTCTAAGAGAACCGAGATTAAGTCAACCAGGAACTATCGATTGGTTATTCGGAGAGACCGGGATCACATAAGCATGATTATCCGAAAACCACTTTGAACCGACATAAGCGTTCGAATTGATGACATCTTGAAGATGATGGAATCGAAGACGGAGTTCTTTAAAGTGCAAGGGCTATTTGCTACTAATCCTAAGGATGTAGTAGAATTAATGCCTTCGGTTTGTTCATATCCTAAACAACTTGTATGGATGAATGCTTGCATTGCATTGCATTGTTGCCTTGGAGGGCAACGTTAGCATTCCAAGTGGGATTTCCTAAAAACGTAAAACATAGCCTCAAACTCACACCTAGTAATGACTAAAATAGGGGATATGCTGCAGTGCTATGTGGTTCACTACCATTAGGGTATGTTCATCACCCGATCTAGATCGATATTTACATATTTATGTATGCTCGGGGCCTATTAGGGTTGTTGGCCACAATTGAGGTGGTGACATATTCGGTACTATCCAGAAAGGAGTAGGTCGGTCCTACATTGGCATGAGGTCCATGTGAGGCTCTCGGTACATTTTTCTAGAGGTGTACTATGGTAGGCGGTACCCCAGTAGCCTTGTCGTTATATGAAATCCATTCTCCAATACATGATTTATGGACTTAGTTGTGTACCAAATATATTGGAATGTGAGATGCAAGCATTTCAACTACGTTATATTTTATTTTAAACCTTAGACATTATTATAATATCACTGGATTTTCTATTAGAAATGGTTTGGTTATCGTAAGGTAAAATCCCGCTCGTGTTTATGTGCAGTGTGGTCTTACGAGATACCATTATTTTTGAAAGGGTTTTATAAATATTACTATCCATATGGTTTGAGTTTCTCACGTTGGTTTATCAGACTGATTCGGGTGTTATTTTCTTATAATACTCGGGTCAGATCAGAGTATTTTTCCAGAGTTAGCTTTGGACGCTTTAAGGCTTCAGGAGACGAGCTAGATGCCTCCAAGACTTGATGTATTTTACTTCCCGCTATATTTTTTATTTTTTATTTATAAGCATTTGTAAGGATAGTCCTTATAACTGTCCAGGCTGATGATAGATTAGACTCTGATTGATGTACGTATATAAAAGTTTTTTTTGTAAAGATCTGTTATATATTATATATTACTCATCACGTTGTGAGATTCTGTTTTGTCTTTTCTTTTCTTTCACCCCAACAATATGTCGTTCTGACACTTGGATGCTCAGCACATGAATACTGTTAATGTATTAGTGTCATACTTTTGGGGGTCGAAAAGGCGGGGCGTCACATACACACACATGTATAAAAGCTATATAAAATCTCATATACATATTCTAATTCTATTTAACCATAATTAATGTGTATATATATGTATATGTATGTAAGTTCATTTAATTATTTATTTTAATTTATTTAAAAATATATTTAATGAATTACAACATATACATACATACATATATATATATATATTATTTCTGAATATATATACGTATTTATATTAATATTTGTATTTATATTTATATTTTATATGAGATATATTTTGGGTAATATTTATTAAGATATTTTCCCTATTAAATAGGGCCTTTATATATGTTTGATTTAGCATGAAAGAGCCTAGTGTTGTATGCCTCAGAATTGTAGATCAACCATCAAAAACTCCTTTTCGATTTAAGTTATGGTTTGTAGAACGTAGATTAAAGTGATTTAATAGAGGAGATGAAAAAGAGAAGCTTTGTCTAATAGAGGAGATGAAAAGGAGAACTTTTCCATAATGGAGGAGATGAAAATGAGAATCGTTCTCGTTTTTATTTGATTATAATTTCTATGTTTTGTGACTCATGATACAGTTAGCAGTATGCCCTAGGGGCAATTTCTATGTTTTGTGACTCGACAACCAATCTTGTTCGAAATAAAAGGTGTTTCCTTTCTATTATATACTTGATATAATGCATTATATAGTAATTAATTAATTTAATTAAAAGTATATTGAATAGAAAATCCATAAATGGTTTTTTTTATAGTAGTTACAATGCTTTGTAACCATGAGTGATTTATCACAATAAAATAAACATATTGTTTTAAATATTCCTAGTCAAGATGTATCGAGACTAGAAACCGATGCATCTATTGAGATTAGAGTACGTAACACTCTCCAAATGTTGGGAAGCGTATTACTCATAGCTGTTGTGGGCACCAAGTGGTTATGTACTGATAGTTATTAGATAACTATGGAATGACCCACTCAATAGTTTTCTATTAGTTAATATAATTGAGGTCAAACAGAAAATATCGATGTGACAAAATTCCACGATTCTCTCGACTTGAGAGCACTATTGATCTTCAATGTGGAAGCTTTTGCTTTGATTATAGTTAAATCATGACACGGTGTCCATTAAAAGACTATAGTTGGGTCGAATGGAAGCATTAGAAGTGAAACTGTAACGACCCAGAATTTTGAACAAATTTAATTGAAAATATTTAATTAATTTTAAATATTTGAACGATGATTTAATTTGAATCCCCGATATAACTTTGAAATTGGCGATTAAATTATAAAATTTAATCTATTGAAAGTTGAATAAAAATTTGAATCTTCAATTTTAAGTTGAAGAAAAATATTTCGAAAGCTTTTAAAATTCGTATTGACAATACCGGAAATAATAGAAGTTTCAAAATTGAATTGTTCAGTGATTTGTTCGGTTTTGAAAATTATCGTTCGTATCGATATTTAAAAATAGTGTTCCGGGACACAGTCTCGGAATTCGATGAAACCAGTTCCATTGGGTCCGAAATATTGAATTATTGTCAGATTTCGAATTTCGTATTTTTCGGTATGATACGTGAGCACACGACACAATAACGCGTTGAAATTTTTAAACGAATTCAACTTAAATTTAAATTTTTAAATCTAGTCAACGTCAGCCCATTTTCTCCCCTTAAATCACGCCGAAGACCACGAAATTGATCGTGCAAGCACGACTCTCCTCTGCAAAGTCGCGTACTTCTTGTCTCCCCATTTCTTTACAAATCTAACGCAAATCAAATTCAAAACGAAAACTTCTTCGTTCAAATCAATGTCCCCTTTCCTTTCTGTTCAGATCATAATTCACGTATTAAAAATAAGAGGAATGGCCGAACAAACAAATTTTTCCCCAAACTAAATCGTTCAAAACAAATTCCTGGCCGCCTTCATTCAGTCTTATCCAACAAAAAAATCAAATTCGTATGCTTTGAGGAAAATTGGCGATGAATCGAAATCGAAGGCTCAAGTAATTGCAGCCTTGTTCTTATCCAACGTCGATCTTCGATGATAGGATCGTATCATGCTTTGGGGGAAACTCGGTCTTGGAGCACGAGCTCGTCGACTGGAGATGGCGCTAGAGTGCTCGATGCTAGGGGGTGTTGGGGTCGAGGCGACGACGTCAGGCGGCTTCGTATTGAGCAGTAAGGTCGGCAATGGTGATCGAGGGGATTGGGAAGTTGGCATCGCAACTCAATTCGCGGATGGCAGAGGAGGTCGCGATGTTGGGAGGCGTTGACGTCACGATCAGCTAGGGTTTCGCAATGGGATGTGTCGAACTTAGAGGTGATGGCGGCATCAACGTCAGCCTTAGGTGGTCACTGGCCCTTCAGGCGCGTGTAGGCAGAGCAAGGTGGGGTCGATCGCAACGAGCAGTTAGGGCAGTGAGGTAATCGAATCCATTTTATTTAATATTCTGGTTTAGTATAAATTTGTAGATTATCAGAAAAAAAAGAGGAAGAAATTTATTAAAATGTTACAGTAAAGAAATTTTAGATAAATGAATTTATTTATAAAGGAAATTTGTTTGAAATTTAATTTATTAGGTAAAATAAATTTATTAGATGGTAATTGATTTGGTATTGAAAATAAATTTAGTTTAAATCTGATTTTCTTTTCCAGCTAAATTTATTTGTTTAAAGGAAAATAAATATATATTTTAAACTTACCATTTTATTTAAACACTAAGGAATAATTTGGTAAATGGGTTAATCGATTATTTTGGTCCCTGAAGATAGTATTGTATTAAAGGAAATTTAAATTTCGAAGAAAAAAAAAAGAGAATTGGGTTAAATTTTAAAAGTATTAGTTTAAGATAAAGAATACTTGGGAATGAACAAAAGAATAAATTTTTAGTTGAGATTAAATTAATGATTTAAAATTTATCATTGGTTAATTTAATTTATCTAATAAAGTTTAATTTATTCGATTGATTCGAATATTTATAAATTGTGCAAAATATTTATACAAGGTATAAATCAAGGAAATCAAGCCGGAATTGGAAGTGGGATTGCAAAAATAAAAAGCTAAGGTGAGATTTTCTCACTCAAATTGAATGTGGAATTTTTGCAGTTATTGATGATTGCTATTTGGATGTGATATTAGATATAGTAGGATATATCTATATATATATATCAATATATACATATTGGCATATGTATATATTGGATTGATGATTTCCCGCCTCGTATAGCGGATGAGACCCTATTGCGCCGTTAGTAAGCGGATTATTTTTATAAAAACCCATATACCGCGATATTCCACCTCGAAGTGGAATTGGTATTGTGCTAACGTCTTTGGATGCAGGGAAACAGGTTGGAGGGAACCAACTGGATTCCTCAACTGTATTTATTTATTTATTTACAGATACTGATGTATATTCTGTTATCATATTGATATATGATATTGAATGTTGTGATTGACTAATTGGTGCGTTGCATCATTGGATTCATCTTTGAAAAATATAAAAATAATGATGTTGATTTTAAAATAAATTTTTGAAGTGATTTATTCTAAATAAATAAACGTTTAAAATTTTAAAGGTTATAAAAAGTTAAGATTTTGTGAATTATAACCAAAAAGTAATTTCTTTTGAAATAAAGAGTTAAGAAATTTATAAAATGGAAACGATGTTAAAATGATTTATAAAGGAATAAACATTTCAGTTGTAAAGTTTTAAAAGAAAGATTTTTGAAAATAAAGGAATTATAAGTTATTAACTTATAATATGGATTGTGGGTATAAAGTTTGAGTTATGAATCGAATTGTGAATAAAATGAGATTTATAAACCGAAGTTGTTATAAAATGGAAATAGAATTTATAAACGTTGTTTTATAAATTCAAAATCAATTGAATTTGATAAATTAAATGTAGGAGGTTATTAAAGAAGATATATTCGCGATTTTGGATAGCGAATTTTTATTGAAATAAAATGTGTAGAGATGATTGAAATTTGGTTAAGTGAATTATATTCACGATTTTGGACAGTGAATATATTATTAAATAAAAATGGATTTATTTTTGAAGAAGTGATATTAAAAATGAAGTTAAACATTTTAAAGATGTTTTAAAATGTATTATGAATCGAAAGCATAGATTTCAACATTTTATTGTTGAAATAGACGTTTTCGAGAAATAAGGAAATGATGGACTATAACACTGTTGTTATAGTAAATGATTTTCGAAAGAAAATGTTTTATGTAGTATTGGGATTTATATATACCTATCTTAAAATCCGAATCCCTATACTAGTGATTTCTGTAACGACCCAGAATTTTTGATAATTAAAATTCGAATATTTAATTGATTTTAAATATTAATAAATGGAATTTGGAAGTCGAATGATTTATTTTTCGAATATTGGATTTAATTTGATAATTAAATCGATAAATTAAATAGTGAAATTCCAGAAATAATCGGATATCGAGTTTAAAATGATTAAAAACGATTTGTAAAATTTTATTTAATCATACTGGAATTATAGAAATGTTATAGAACTTTTAAAATTGAATTTGGAGTTAATCTGTGAAAATTGAATATTTTAATATTTAATTATCGACTGTAAAAATAGCCAATTTTCGAGCAGTCTCAGAATTGAACGAAACCAGTTCCATTGGATCTGTAATAGTTAGTTATTATCGGATTTCAATTTTCGTAGCAATCGAAGTTGTCGTTTGACCGTGGCAGCTCGAAACGCATCGATATCGTTTTAATTTTAAATCGTCGAGTTAAAATAGTCATTTTTCAGAAAGTCTCGGATTTCGACGAAACTAGTTTCATCGGATCCGTAATGTGATATTATTGTAAGATTTCAAATTTAGTAATTTTTGGATTTACCGTTTGTCCGGTACGAATCAAAACGCCTCGAAATCGATTTAAATCGGTTTAATTTAAAATTGATCGTTTATTGCCATATCTCACACATACGATCGAATTAGCTTCCGAAACCTTTTCCATTGTGTCCGGAACGCGGGGTAAACCCCAGAAATGCCAGTTTCGGTACGTAAATCGGAGTTCGGAAAAGTCGGATAAATAGTGTCGTTCAAAACTCTATAAATACCCCCATTTATCACAAAATAAAAAAAAAAGAAAATGCTAAACCCTAAAACGTTCAGCCGCCACCATTCAAAATCAATGGCCGATAATCTCATTCCTTCTCCTCCTCTTTTCTTCAAATCCAAGCATCGATTCAAGAAATGTTCAACTGGAAAAGTGTTAAGCTCAGCTAGATCTTTGATTTCATACGGCGATGATGGGTTATCATCATCATTTGGAGGCGCAGCATGGCCGCGTTCGTGCTCGTTTTGCACGAGTTTTGAGAGCACAAGGGGGGGCCGAGCTCGATGCTCCTCTGGTCGATGGTAGGCGTGGTGATGGGCTACGGGATGGAGGTTGTTGATCGTCGTCTGGTGGCTCATAGGTGGTGCGGCGTGGAACCCTAGTAGGCGGCGTGGTTGGGTTAGTTTTCGTGAACGAAAACTGGAGAGGGAGATGATGCATCACGCGGTCGTGATTTGAGGAAGTGAAATCTACGGCCCAGAAAAATTGTAGGGGTTTAAAACAAAATAAAATTGTAAATGTTTATATTTATAATTTGTATAATCTTTAAAAATGTATAACTTTTTGCTACGTGATCAGAATTTGACGAAACCAAATGCATTGGAATCGCCTCGATGTGTACTTCGCGATGCAACTGAATTGGATTGAATTGGGGTCAGTGAAAATTTTGAGTGAAATTAAACGCCCGTTTAATTTCATTCGAAATAAATCGCTACGAATTGCTATCGTAAAATCACGGTGAGATCTTCTCACTCAAATGAAAGTGGATTTTCTTTTACAGTTATTGATTTGATTGATATGATTGCTATTGGATGTGATATTAGATATAGTAGGATATATATATATCTATATATATATATATAGCAATATATACATATTGGCATATGTATATATTGGATTGATGATTTCCCGCCTCGTATAGCGGATGAGACCCTATTGCACCGTTAGTAAGCGGATTTTTATAAAAACCTATATACCGCGATAATTCCGTACTGGGGCGGAATTGGTATTGTGCTAACATCTTTGGATGCAGGGAAACAAGTTGGAGGGATCCAACTGGATTCCTCACCAGTAGTTATTTATTTACAGATATTTTGATATATTCTGTTATCATATGATGATATATGATATTTGACTGTTGTGATGGACTAATTGGTGTTGTTGCATCATCGGATTCAGTTTTGAAATGTAAGAATAACGACTGTTATTTTAAAAAGGATTTTAAAGTGATTTTGGAAAGTAGACATTTTTTTGAATTGTTGAATTGATTTATTTTAAATAAATAAACGTTTAAATTTTTGAAGTTATAAAAGTTAAGATTTTTGTGAATTATGACTGTAAGGTGATTTTTGAAATAAATAGTTGATTTATTGATAAAATGGTTTAAGTTGGGATTTTTGAATAACTATAAACGATTTGTATAAAAAGGTTTACAAATTTGATAATTTATAAATCAAAATATTGGACTTATAAAATGAATTTTTTTTTAGTGTTAAAAAGAAGTACAGGTGAATGAAATTAATAGATTTATAACGTGAAGTTATAAAGTGAATAGATATTGTAGAATAAAAGATTTACGAGGAATTTACTTATAAATTTGACTTTTGCACTTAGATGGGATATAAATAGAAATTGCAAAATGAAATGATTTTATAAGTTGAAATTGTTATAAAGTATAAATGCGATCTATAAACGTTGTTTATAAATCCGAAATCACTGATTTTGATAAGTAAATTATAGAAGTAAATAAAAAGAAAAATTTACAAGTCGAAGTTGTTATAAAATGGAAATAGAATTTATAAACGTTGTTTTTTATAAATTCGAAAATAAATCAAATTTGATTGATTTTAAAATATAGAAGTTATTAAGGGAATTATATTCACGATTTTGGATAGTGGATAATTCTTGAAATATAAATGTGTAGAAATGATTGAAATTGGGTTAAGTGAATTATATTCACGATTTTGGACAGTGAATATATTATTGAATAAAATGGATTCATTTTTGAAGAAGTGACATTAAAAATGAAGTAGACATTGTAAAGATGTTTTTAAAATGTGTTAAATATCGAAACCATAGATTTCAACATTCATTGTTGAAATAGACGTTTTCGAGAAATAAGGAAATGGTGGACTATAACACTGTTGTTATAGTAAATGATTTCCGAAAGGAAATGTTTTATATAGTATTGGGATTTATATATCTATCTAAATTTCGAATCCCTATACTAGAGATTTTGAGTCGTCGTAACGATGTTTTACGTAACATTCGTTTTGACTCAAATAAATGTTGTTATAATAAATGATTTCCTTAAAGAATGAAATATATACTTAATATTGATTTAAGTATATCGAATATTTTCAAATGTTGAAAATAAATAGATTTGTGAAATACTTATTTTTAAATAAGTATGGAAATGCTTTTCCAATATGAGATGAACTATTTTGAGATTTTATCTTTTAAAGATAAAATTGAAATGTGGAAATTGATTTGAAATTATTTTCAAATGGTTAAGTATGGAAATATTATATCTAGTAAAGATATTTTTGGAAGATTAAATAATTTGGAAAATTATTTGGAATCTGATGATGTTGCGCATCTTTATTGATAGTTAAATAACCGACTATCAATAATTACCTTTAGATAGGTATTTGTTGTGAATTGGATGAATTTGAATGCCACACTTATTTTTGAATAAACGCTCACTATTCGGGTTAGCTGGGAAAGGACCATGGGGTCGTATAACTCATTCCGAATATGTGATACGTCGTTATGAATTGCATTCGAAGACCGGTGTTGAAGACCGGATATTTTTGAAAACGGAAGGATTACCGTCGAGTTACTCTACATCGGCTGATCTCCGATTTAGAGGTTTTATCACCCTTAGTGACGGGAAGTCCTGACGTGATTGAAAATTATCCGGATATGCAAGGGCTTCGTGAGAAGTGCCTTCGGTTCTGTTCGATCCCGGAACAGACTTGTATGGATTGTGTGTCTGACGTTACAATTTGAGATATAAAGCTGATTTCTTTCAAATACATTTCTGTTGGTGGCGGAGAATTTATTCTCTTAGCTTAACACCCTTCTCTGAGACGTACGAGCTCAGAGGTTATGTAGTTGAAATTTATCAGCGATATATCCCAATTTGGTAACGTGGCATACTGAGTGTTGCTGTGAAATGATCAGTGTTTGATCATTTGTGATATGATCATTTGTTTGATCTTATATCTTTGTGATCATAGGTTGATCATTTTGGTTGACCCGAAGCAGGGCTTTTTGTAGAAAGCGTAGCTTTGTGGACGAGACTTCATCGAGCCTCACACCCCGGAAATGGTCGAAACAGGAAGGATGCAGCAAGGTTCTAGGGAGTAGCGCCCCTTAGTGTATGTCATTCCTTCTGGATAAATGTGGTATCATGGTATGGAGCCCAGATACTTAACCTCTTTGGTTACTGCATTATTATTATCTATGTGGTTTGTTGGAAATCGGGGATCCTCGGGAAGATCGGTTACGATCGGGGGATGGCATACGCGTGTCAGTAGTTACCTATTTTTGCAGAGGTAACCCGGCCTTGTGTTGGCAGAGATCCGGTTAGGTTCTCGGGTCGTCTATTCCAGGGACGTACCCATCGTGGATAGGAAGTTCCTTAGCCTGACCATTTGTTGGAAATCCAAAGAAACAATACGTGACGTGTACGGTTTTAGTTGTATTACCTGCTATGGAATGTGGCGGTAACCTGCTATTGAACATAGTAGCTATAGTAGACATACGATACTGGTCGTATGTTGGCTAAGATTAATATTATACTTTCGAAATGTTTTCTACACTATGCACTAATAATAATATCAAAAATGATTTGATTTTGCGTAGTAAGCATCTTTGACTATCATAAGAAGAAATCTCCTCCAATTCTGCGTTTGCATTGTGTGTGTGGTGGGAGGTCTTATGGTAGTTTCATTTTCCAAAAGCATTGCGAATTGACTTTAAAGTTTACCTGTTGTTTATTTTAAAGAATAACTGTTTTACGATCTCACACCAGTCACCATGACTGACTCGGAGTTTATTGTTCCCTTCTAAACTCTGGGTGCCCACCAAATTTCCACACGGGCGGCCTAGAGTTATATTATCAGGATATTCTGGAGCTTTGGAGATAAGCTGGATGACGAGACGTAGTATTTGTATCTGATAGTATTTATTCCGCTGTGTATTCTGTATGAGGACAAGTTATATAACTGTCCATTGTTGTATATTGACTCTGATGATTGATGTATGTATAAAATGATATAGTTCTTTGTTTTAAAGATTACTGATTTATCTATTATATATTGTTCCGCTGCGATATGTGAGATTCTGATATTGTTTTCTGTTTCTGCTCTTGTTCTGTTGTTGTTCTTCTTTCTTTTTCTTCTATCTTCTCCTTCTACCTTTTTCTTTTTCTTAAAACCATAACTTTTCGGGTTTCCGGCATTCGATGGCTCAGCAGTCGATAAAGTGAGTATCGATGTTGAATTTTCGAAAGTCGAAAATTTTCGGGATGTTACATTTGGTATCAGAGCATATGGTTAAGCGACAACCCTGCTCTGTTGGGTGTTACTCATTAGAGATAGAGTCAGTAGTACTCTAGAATGAGTTTGAGTGTAATAATAGATACGAGCGCGTATTTGTTAGTGAATATAAAATCGTTTTGTATTGTGATGATTGGTTTATTGAGTGGTATATGAACCTTCGTCGGCACAGTCTTGCAAAACTGTATCGAAGGGGTTTCTAAACGCTCGAATAGAACAGTTCGGCACAGTATTGTTTTAAAATAGGGTGAATGAAATAATTTCGCCCAAGGCTATTTTTGTATAGAAAAGAAATGGTTTTCTATGAATTATCATAGTATATGGATGTTTGGATGTTAGGAAGTAATGACATTGAAATATTATTATTGTTATGTTGAAATTGAATAAGAAATAAATTAATAACCAAAGATTTAAGAAATAAATTCACATACAAATGAAATTAAGGAATGTAAATTATAAATGTGATTTGTAATTTAAAATGGAATTCCAGAGAAGTATTTGAAAATGTTTTGAAAAGGATTTGAAAATTTTGGAGATTTGGAAGTTTAAATCATTTTTGATTTGAAAATGGATTTCGAAGGTTTTGGAAAGTATTTTAGAGAGATGAAAGCTCTAAACTCTTTTAGGTCGCTGGAAAATAATTCCGATGATGATCGCGACATCACCGGTGTTCATTTTCGGGTTTCCAGAAGAGGAATTGCTGCCAAATTATTTTAAATGGAAGTGTTTGAAAAATTTGGATTTTGTTTTGAAATTCAAAGGATAATTTGAATTGTTTTCAAAATGGCTTTGAAATGTTGGTAAACTCTGGAATGCTATATAAAGATATTTATGAAATATTACTAAGTTGATAACTTATACCAATTGAATTTTGGTAGAATAAATTTAACTTAAAGGATGAAGTTAAGTTAAAATAAATACAAGTGAATCAATTAAATGAAAGTAAGATTAAATGTTGAAATTCACTTCGAATTTGTAAGCAATGAATTGAATTGAATAATTATAAATGAAAGATAAATTAAAATTCGTATGGAATTGAAACGGAATGTTGAAGATGAATTAGAATTTGTAATGAATTAGTAAATGAAACTAACTTAAAATGATGCAGTTGTGAATGAAAGATAATTGAAAAATTCAATATTCAGAAGATAAACCGAATCCAAATTGAATTGAAATTGTGAATTGAATTCAAATGAATTTGAAAATGCAAAATTGAACGAAATTGAATATATAACTTCAATAGTGAATTAGAGATGATATAAGCAGTTATATTGAAAATTTTGTAATTGAATGTACGAAATGGTTTGAATATATGTAACTAGATATTATGGCTAGTAGGATATACAGGTATTATAAAGGAATTGGATTTTAATTTTGAAGATAAATTGAATTGCTCGAAAAAGGTAAGTATTTGAATTCGAATATGAGATTTGATGACTTATTTCTCTAGCCGCTTGGCTTTTTCTTTTTCTTTTTGAAATCTGAGAGTCCGTAGAGACGTTTTGTAGTCGTACCGTATTAGCCGCGCAAAGGAGACGCTGGCGAAATTTTTCGAAAATTTTGAGTGTTAGAAAATTTTTGAGAAATTTTGAAAGTTTAAAAATTTGAATTTAAACTCGAATTTGAATTTTGAAGTAAACAATGTTGTTTGAAACTTATAATTGAAGTTGGAAAACGAGTTGAATGATAACGAATCTTTATTAGAAAGATTTGTTTTGAAAATTGATAAAACTATTGAATGTGAAAAATGATAGACGAGTTAAGGACCTTTCTTCCTAACTTGTAATTTCGAGGACGAAATTCTTTTAAGGGGGGAAGTCTGTAACGACCCAGAATTTTTGATAATTAAAATTCGAATATTTAATTGATTTTAAATATTAATAAATGGAATTTGGAAGTCGAATGATTTATTTTTCGAATATTGGATTTAATTTGATAATTAAATCGATAAATTAAATAGTGAAATTTCAGAAATAATCGGATATCGAGTTTAAAATGATTGAAACCGATTTGTAAAATTTTATTTAATCATAATGGAATTATAGAAATGTTATAGAACTTTTAAAATTGAATTTGGAGTTAATCTGTGAAAATTGAATATTTTAATATTTAATTATCGACTGTAAAAATAGCCAATTTTCGAGCAGTCTCAGAATTGAACGAAACCAGTTCCATTGGATCCGTAATAGTTAGTTATTATCGGATTTCAATTTTCGTAGCAATCGAAGTTGTCGTTTGACCGTGGCAGCTCGAAACGCATCGATATCGTTTTAATTTTAAATCGTCGAGTTAAAATAGTCATTTTTCAGAAAGTCTCGGATTTTGACGAAACCAGTTTCATCGGATCCGTAATGTGATATTATTGTAAGATTTCAAATTTCGTAATTTTTGGATTTACCGTTTGTCCGGTACGAATCAAAACGCCTCGAAATCGATTTAAATCGGTTTAATTTAAAATTGATCGTTTATTGCCATATCTCACACACACGATCGAATTAGCTTCCGAAACCTTTTCCATTGTGTCCGGAACGTGGGGTAAACCCCAGAAACGCCAGTTTCGGTATGTAAATCGGAGTTCGGAAAAGTCGGATAAATAGTGTCGTTCAAAACTCTATAAATACCCCCATTTATCACAAAAAAAAAATGCTAAACCCTAAAACGTTCAGCCGCCACCATTCAAAATCAATGGCCGATAATCTCATTCCTTCTCCTCCTCTTTTCTTCAAATCCAAGCATCGATTCAAGAAATGTTCAACTGGAAAAGTGTTAAGCTCAGCTAGATCTTTGATTTCATACGGCGATGATGGGTTATCATCATCATTTGGAGGCGCAGCATGGCCGCGTTCGTGCTCGTTTTGCACGAGTTTCGAGAGCACAAGGGGGGCTGAGCTCGATGCTTCTCTGGTCGATGGTAGGCGTGGTGATGGGCTACGGGATGGAGGTTGTTGATCGTCGTCTGGTGGCTCATAGGTGGTGCGGCGTGGAACCCTAGTAGGCGGCGTGGTTGGGTTAGTTTTCGTGAACGAAAACTGGAGAGGGAGATGATGCATCACGCGGTCGTGATTTGAGGAAGTGAAATCTACAGCCCAGAAAAATTGTAGGGGTTTAAAACAAAATAAAATTGTAAATGTTTATATTTATAATTTGTATAATCTTTAAAAATGTATAACTTTTTGCTACGTGATCAGAATTTGACGAAACCAAATGCATTGGAATCGCCTCGATGTGTACTTCGCGATGCAACTGAATTGGATTGAATTGGGGTCAGTGAAAATTTTGAGTGAAATTAAACGCCCGTTTAATTTCATTCGAAATAAATCGCTACGAATTGCTATCGTAAAATCACGGTGAGATCTTCTCACTCAAATGAAAGTGGATTTTCTTTTACAGTTATTGATTTGATTGATATGATTGCTATTGGATGTGATATTAGATATAGTAGGATATATATCTATATATATATATAGCAATATATACATATTGGCATATGTATATATTGGATTGATGATTTCCCGCCTCGTATAGCGGATGAGACCCTATTGCGCCGTTAGTAAGCGGATTTTTATAAAAACCTATATACCGCGATAATTCCGTACTGGGGCGGAATTGGTATTGTGCTAACATCTTTGGATGCAGGGAAACAGGTTGGAGGGATCCAACTGGATTCCTCACCAGTAATTATTTATTTACAGATATTTTGATATATTCTGTTATCATATGATGATATATGATATTTGACTGTTGTGATGGACTAATTGGTGTTGTTGCATCATCGGATTCAGTTTTGAAATGTAAGAATAACGACTGTTATTTTAAAAAGGATTTTAAAGTGATTTTGGAAAGTAGACATTTTTTTGAATTGTTGAATTGATTTATTTTAAATAAATAAACGTTTAAATTTTTGAAGTTATAAAAGTTAAGATTTTTGTGAATTATGACTGTAAGGTGATTTTTGAAATAAATAGTTGATTTATTGATAAAATGGTTTAAGTTGGGATTTTTGAATAACTATAAACGATTTGTATAAAAAGGTTTACAAATTTGATAATTTATAAATCAAAATATTGGACTTATAAAATGAATTTTTTTTTAGTGTTAAAAAGAAGTACAGGTGAATGAAATTAATAGATTTATAACGTGAAGTTATAAAGTGAATAGATATTGTAGAATAAAAGATTTACGAGGAATTTACTTATAAATTTGACTTTTGCACTTAGATGGGATATAAATAGAAATTGCAAAATGAAATGATTTTATAAGTTGAAATTGTTATAAAGTATAAATGCGATCTATAAACGTTGTTTATAAATCCGAAATCACTGATTTTGATAAGTAAATTATAGAAGTAAATAAAAAGAAAAATTTACAAGTCGAAGTTGTTATAAAATGGAAATAGAATTTATAAACGTTGTTTTTTATAAATTCGAAAATAAATCAAATTTGATTGATTTTAAAATATAGAAGTTATTAAGGGAATTATATTCACGATTTTGGATAGTGGATAATTCTTGAAATATAAATGTGTATAAATGATTGAAATTGGGTTAAGTGAATTATATTCACGATTTTGGACAGTGAATATATTATTGAATAAAATGGATTCATTTTTGAAGAAGTGACATTAAAAATGAAGTAGACATTGTAAAGATGTTTTTAAAATGTGTTAAATATCGAAACCATAGATTTCAACATTCATTGATGAAATAGACGTTTTCGAGAAATAAGGAAATGGTGGACTATAACACTGTTGTTATAGTAAATGATTTCCGAAAGGAAATGTTTTATATAGTATTGGGATTTATATATCTATCTAAATTTCGAATCCCTATACTAGAGATTTTGAGTCGTCGTAACGATGTTTTACGTAACATTCGTTTTGACTCAAATAAATGTTGTTATAATAAATGATTTCCTTAAAGAACGAAATATATACTTAATATTGATTTAAGTATATCGAATATTTTCAAATGTTGAAAATAAATAGATTTGTGAAATACTTATTTTTAAATAAGTATGGAAATGCTTTTCCAATATGAGATGAACTATTTTGAGATTTTATCTTTTAAAGATAAAATTAAAATGTGGAAATTGATTTGAAATTATTTTCAAATGGTTAAGTATGGAAATATTATATCTAGTAAAGATATTTTTGGAAGATTAAATAATTTGGAAAATTATTTGGAATCTGATGATGTTGCGCATCTTTATTGATAGTTAAATAACCGACTATCAATAATTACCTTTAGATAGGTATTTGTTGTGAATTGGATGAATTTGAATGCCACACTTATTTTTGAATAAACGCTCACTATTCGGGTTAGCCGGGAAAGGACCATGGGGTCGTATAACCCATTCCGAATATGTGATACGTCGTTATGAATTGCATTCGAAGACCGGTGTTGAAGACCGGATATTTTTGAAAACGGAAGGATTACCGTCGAGTTACTCTACATCGGCTGATCTCCGATTTAGAGGTTTTATCACCCTTAGTGACGGGAAGTCCTGACGTGATTGAAAATTATCCGGATATGCAAGGGCTTCGTGAGAAGTGCCTTCGGTTCTGTTCGATCCCGGAACAGACTTGTATGGATTGTGTGTCTGACGTTACAATTTGAGATATAAAGCTGATTTCTTTCAAATACATTTCTGTTGGTGGCGGAGAATTTATTCTCTTAGCTTAACACCCTTCTCTGAGACGTACGAGCTCAGAGGTTATGTAGTTGAAATTTATCAGCGATATATCCCAATTTGGTAACGTGGCATACTGAGTGTTGCTGTGAAATGATCAGTGTTTGATCATTTGTGATATGATCATTTGTTTGATCTTATATCTTTGTGATCATAGGTTGATCATTTTGTTTGACCCGAAGCAGGGCTTTTTGTAGAAAGCGTAGCTTTGTGGACGAGACTTCATCGAGCCTCACACCCCGGAAATGGTCGAAACAGGAAGGATGCAGCAAGGTTCTAGGGAGTAGCGCCCCTTAGTGTATGTCATTCCTTCTGGATAAATGTGGTATCATGGTATGGAGCCCAGATACTTAACCTCTTTGGTTACTGCATTATTATTATCTATGTGGTTTGTTGGAAATCGGGGATCCTCGGGAAGATCGGTTACGATCGGGGGATGGCATACGCGTGTCAGTAGTTACCTATTTTTGCAGAGGTAACCCGGCCTTGTGTTGGCAGAGATCCGGTTAGGTTCTCGGGTCGTCTATTCCAGGGACGTACCCATCGTGGATAGGAAGTTCCTTAGCCTGACCATTTGTTGGAAATCCAAAGAAACAATACGTGACGTGTACGGTTTTAGTTGTATTACCTGCTATGGAATGTGGCGGTAACCTGCTATTGAACATAGTAGCTATAGTAGACATACGATACTGGTCGTATGTTGGCTAAGATTAATATTATACTTTCGAAATGTTTTCTACACTATGCACTAATAATAATATCAAAAATGATTTGATTTTGCGTAGTAAGCATCTTTGACTATCATAAGAAGAAATCTCCTCCAATTCTGCGTTTGCATTGTGTGTGTGGTGGGAGGTCTTATGGTAGTTTCATTTTCCAAAAGCATTGCGAATTTGTTTTATTTTCTTTGTGAAAGAATAACTGTTTTACGATCTCACACCAGTCACCATGACTGACTCGGAGTTTATTGTTTCCCTTCTAAACTCTGGGTGCCCACAAAATTTCCACACGGGCAGCCTAGAGTTATATTATCAGGATATTCTGGAGCTTTGGAAGCAAGCTGGATGGCGTAACGTATCACCTACACTTTGTATTATTCCGCTGTGTATTCTGTATGAGGACAAGTTTATATAACTGTCCATTGTTGTATATTGACTCTGATGATTGATGTATGTATAAAATGATATAGTTCTTTGTTTTAAAGATTATTCATTTATCTATTTTATTTTGTTCCGCTGCGATGTGTAAGATTCTGATATTGTTTTCTGTTCTGTTCTTGTGTTGTTGTTCTTCTCTTCTATCTTTTTCCTCTTTTCTTCTTTCTTCTCTTTTTCTTCTATCTTTTCTTCTATTTCTTCTTTCTAAAACCCTCACTATTGGAGTTTCCGGCACTCGATTTCTCGGCAGTCGATAAAGTGAGTATCGATGTCGAATTTTCGAAAGTCGAAAATTTCGGTACGTGACAGCGTGGTATCAGAGCATATGGTTAAGCGACAACCCTGCTCTGTTGGGTGTTACTCATTAGAGATAGAGTCAGCAGTACTCTAGAATGAGTTGAGTGTAATAATAGATACGAGCGCGTATTTGTTAGTTAATATAAAATTGTTTTATATTGTGATGATTGATTTGTTGAGTGGTATATGGATTCTGGTCAATACGAGTAATTAACGATCATTGATAGGGATCTCTAAACACTTGAATAGAACAATTCGGCACAGTATTGTTTTAAAATAGGGTGAATGAAATAATTTTGCCCAAAACTATTTTTGTATAGAAAAGAAATGTTTTTCTATGAATTATCATAGTATATGGATGTTTGGATGTTAGGAAGTAATAATAGTGAATTATCATCATTGATATTGAATAAGAAATTAAAATCGTAACTCCAAAGTTAAGGAATAAAATTCATATACAAATGAAATTTGAGATTATAAATTATAAATGTTACTTATGATTTAAAACGGAATTCCAGAGAAGTATTTGGAAAGGTTTTGAAAAGAATTTGAAAATTTTGGAGATTTGGAAAGTTTAAATCTTTTTTGATTTGAAAATGAATTTCAAAGGGTTTGAAAGGTATTTTGGTGAGATGAAAGCTCTAAACTCTTTTAGGTCGCTGGAAAATAACTTCGGTAATGACTGCAGCATCATCGATGTTCATTTTCGGGTTTCCAAGAGTGGAATTGCTGCCAAATTGTTTTTAATGGAAGTTGTTTGAAAAATTTGGGTTTGGTTTTTGGAATTCAAAAGATAAATTTGAATTGTTTTCAAAAATGGTTTTGAAAAGGTTGAAAAGACTCTGGAATTGAGTATTGAATTATGAAAATAAAATTGTGAATGAATGAATCAATTTGCAATTGCAAGCACATGAATGTAAATTGAATTCGAATTGAAATCCAGTTTAATATAAGTGATTGTAAACCAAAATAGTGAATTGTAAATAAATTTTGGGAGCGAACAAAAGTAAATAAAACTGGAATTGAAACTGAATGTTGAAGACAAATTTGAATAAATGAATTAGAATTTGTGATGAATTAGTAATTGGAACTAATTTAAAATAGTATAGTTATGAATGAAAGATAATCGATAAAATTCAATATTCGGAATTGAAGATAAATTGAATTCCAATAGGATTAAAATTGAGGATTGAATTCAAATGAGATTAGAAATGTAAAATTTAATGGATATGAATATGTATAACTTCAACAGTGAAGTAAAAATGTATAAGCGGTTTATATTAAAAATTTTGTAATAGAATTTGCAAAATGGTTTGAATGTGTAACTAGATATTATGGCTAGTAGGACATACAGGTGTTATAAAAAGAATTGGAATTTTGATTTCGAAGATAATTTGAATTGCTCGAAAAAGGTAAGTATTTAAATTTCTATATGAGATTTGATGATTTCTTGTTCCGCCGCTTGGCTTTTTCTTTTCTTTTTGAAATCTGAGAGTCCGTAGGGACGTTTTGTAGTCGTGCCGTATTAGCCGCGCAAAGGAGACGCTGGCGAAATTTTTTGAAAATTTAGGGCGTTAGAAAAATTTTGAGAAAATTTTGAAAGTTTAAATTTGAATTTGAATTTAAATTTGAATTGTTAAGGAAAACAATGATGTTAGAAGATTATGAAAATGTTTAGAAATTTAGTTGAAAGATAACGAATCTTTAGTAGAAAGATTTGTTTTGAAATTTGATAAAACTATTGGATGTTGAAAAATAGTAGACGAGTTAAGGACTTTTTCTTCCTGACTTGTAATTTCGAGGACGAAATTCTTTTAAGGGGGGAAGTCTGTAACGACCCAGAATTTTGAACAAATTTAATTGAAAATATTTAATTAATTTTAAATATTTGAACGATGATTTAATTTGAATCCCCGATATAACTTTGAAATTGGCGATTAAATTATAAAATTTAATCTATTGAAAGTTGAATAAAAATTTGAATCTTCAATTTTAAGTTGAAGAAAAATATTTCGAAAGCTTTTAAAATTCGTATTGACAATACCGGAAATAATAGAAGTTTCAAAATTGAATTGTTCAGTGATTTGTTCGGTTTTGAAAATTATCGTTCGTATCGATATTTAAAAATAGTGTTCCGGGACACAGTCTCGGAATTCGACGAAACCAGTTCCATTGGGTCCGAAATATTGAATTATTGTCAGATTTCGAATTTCGTATTTTTCGGTATTGATACGTGAGCACACGACACAATAACGCGTTGAAATTTTTAAACGAATTCAACTTAAATTTAAATTTTTAAATCTAGTCAACGTCAGCCCATTTTCTCCCCTTAAATCACGCCGAAGACCACGAAATTGATCGTGCAAGCACGACTCTCCTCTGCAAAGTCGCGTACTTCTTGTCTCCCCATTTCTTTACAAATCTAACGCAAATCAAATTCAAAACGAAAACTTCTTCGTTCAAATCAATGTCCCCTTTCCTTTCTGTTCAGATCATAATTCACGTATTAAAAATAAGAGGAATGGCCGAACAAACAAATTTTTCCCCAAACTAAATCGTTCAAAACAAATTCCTGGCCGCCTTCATTCAGTCTTATCCAACAAAAAAATCAAATTCGTATGCTTTGAGGAAAATTGGCGATGAATCGAAATCGAAGGCTCAAGTAATTGCAGCCTTGTTCTTATCCAAAGTCGATCTTCGATGATAGGATCGTATCATGCTTTAGGGGAAACTCGGTCTTGGAGCACGAGCTCGTCGACTGGAGATGGCGCTAGAGTGCTCGATGCTAGGGGGTGTTGGGGTCAAGGCGACGACGTCAGGCGGCTTCGTATTGAGCAGTAAGGTCAGCAATGGTGATCGAGGGGATTGGGAAGTTGGCATCACAACTCAATTCGCGGATGGCAGAGGAGGTCGCGATGTTGGGAGGCGTTGACGTCACGATCAGCTAGGGTTTCGCAATGGGATGTGTCGAACTTAGAGGTGATGGCGGCATCAACGTCAGCCTTAGGTGGTCACTGGCCCTTCAGGCGCGTGTAGGCAGAGCAAGGTGGGGTCGATCGCAACGAGCAGTTAGGGCAGTGAGGTAATCGAATCCATTTTATTTAATATTCTGGTTTAGTATAAATTTGTAGATTATCAGAAAAAAAAGAGGAAGAAATTTATTAAAATGTTACAGTAAAGAAATTTTAGATAAATGAATTTATTTATAAAGGAAATTTGTTTGAAATTTAATTTATTAGGTAAAATAAATTTATTAGATGGTAATTGATTTGGTATTGAAAATAAATTTAGTTTAAATCTGATTTTCTTTTCCAGCTAAATTTATTTGTTTAAAGGAAAATAAATATATATTTTAAACTTACCATTTTATTTAAACACTAAGGAATAATTTGGTAAATGGGTTAATCGATTATTTTGGTCCCTGAAGATAGTATTGTATTAAAGGAAATTTAAATTTCGAAGGAAAAAAAAAGAGAATTGGGTTAAATTTTAAAAGTATTAGTTTAAGATAAAGAATACTTGGGAATGAACAAAAGAATAAATTTTTAGTTGAGATTAAATTAATGATTTAAAATTTATCATTGGTTAATTTAATTTATCAAATAAAGTTTAATTTATTCGATTGATTCGAATATTTATAAATTGTGCAAAATATTTATACAAGGTATAAATCAAGGAAATCAAGCCGGAATTGGAAGTGGGATTGCAAAAATAAAAAGCTAAGGTGAGATTTTCTCACTCAAATTGAATGTGGAATTTTTGCAGTTATTGATGATTGCTATTTGGATGTGATATTAGATATAGTAGGATATATCTATATATATATATAGCAATATATACATATTGGCATATGTATATATTGGATTGATGATTTCCCGCCTCGTATAGCGGATGAGACCCTATTGCGCCGTTAGTAAGCGGATTATTTTTATAAAAACCCATATACCGCGATATTCCACCTCGAAGTGGAATTGGTATTGTGCTAACGTCTTTGGATGCAGGGAAACAGGTTGGAGGGATCCAACTGGATTCCTCAACTGTATTTATTTATTTATTTATTTACAGATATTGATGTATATTCTGTTATCATATTGATATATGATATTGAATGTTGTGATTGACTAATTGGTACGTTGCATCATTGGATTCATCTTTGAAAAATATAAAAATAATGATGTTGATTTTAAAATAAATTTTTGAAGTGATTTATTCTAAATAAATAAACGTTTAAAATTTTAAAGGTTATAAAAAGTTAAGATTTTGTGAATTGTAACCAAAAAGTAATTTCTTTTGAAATAAAGAGTTAAGAAATTTATAAAATGGAAACGATGTTAAAATTATTTATAAAGGAATAAACATTTCAGTTGTAAAGGTTTAAAAGAACGATTTTTGAAAATAAAGGAATTATAAGTTATTAACTTATAATATGGATTGTTGGTATAAAGTTTGAGTTATGAATCGAATTGTGAATAAAATGAGATTTATAAACCGAAGTTGTTATAAAATGGAAATAGAATTTATAAACGTTGTTTTATAAATTCGAAATCAATTGAATTTGATAAATTAAATGTAGGAGGTTATTAAAGAAGATATATTCGCGATTTTGGATAGCGAATTTTTATTGAAATAAAATGTGTAGAGATGATTGAAATTTGGTTAAGTGAATTATATTCACGATTTTGGACAGTGAATATATTATTAAATAAAAATGGATTTATTTTTGAAGAAGTGATATTAAAAATGAAGTTAAACATTTTAAAGATGTTTTAAAATGTATTATGAATCGAAAGCATAGATTTCAACATTTTATTGTTGAAATAGACGTTTTCGAGAAATAAGGAAATGATGGACTATAACACTATTGTTATAGTAAATGATTTTCGAAAGAAAATGTTTTAT
This sequence comes from Allium fistulosum, assembly GCA_030737815.1. Classification (NCBI taxonomy): domain Eukaryota; kingdom Viridiplantae; phylum Streptophyta; class Magnoliopsida; order Asparagales; family Amaryllidaceae; genus Allium; species Allium fistulosum. The sequence continues at coordinate 531,777,481 of CM060901.1, read as the reverse complement.
GTAGTATTGGGATTTATATATACCTATCTTAAAATCTGAATCCCTATACTAGTGATTTCGAGTCGTCGTAACGATGTTTTACGCAACATTCGTTTTTGACTCAAATAGATGTTAAAATTTATGATTTCCTTAAAGAATGAATATATACTTAATATTGATTTAAGTATATCGAATATTTTCAAATGTTGAAAATAAATAGTTTTGTGAATTACTTATTTTAAATAAGTATGGAATTGCTTTTCCAAAAATAAAATGAAATGTTTTTTTTTTGAGAAATTATCTTTGAAAAGATAAATTGAAATTGAATATTGAAAACGATTTGAAAATCGTATATCAGTAGATATTTTGAAATATAAATTCAATATGGAATTTATAAGAGAAATGGGAATTCGTTTTGAAAATAAATATTGATTTATTTTTGAAGTGTGGAAAAATTTATATATCTAGTAAGATATTTTGGAAGATAAATAATTTGGGAAAATTATTTGGAATCTGATGATGTTGCGCATCTTTATTGATAGTTAAATAACCGACTATCAATAATTACCTCGAATGGTATTTGTTGTGAATTGGATGAATTTAAATGCCACACTTATTTTAAAATAAGCGCTCACTATTCGGGTTAGCCGGGAAAGGACCATGGGGTCGTATAACCCATTCCGAATATGTGATACGTCGTTATGAATTGCATTCGAAGACCGGTGTTGAAGACCGGATATTTTTGAAAACGGAAGGATTACCATCGAGTTACTCTACATCGGCTGATCTCCGATTTAGAGGTTTTATCACCCTTAGTGATGGTAAGTCCGGACGTGATTGAAAATTATCCGGATATGCAAGGGCTTCGTGAGAAGTGCCTTCGGTTCTGTTCGATCCCGGAACAGACTTGTATGGATTGTGTGTCTGACGTTACAATTTGAGATATAAAGCTGATTTCTTTCAAATACATTTCTATTGGTGGCGGAGAATTTATTCTCTTAGCTTAACACCCTTCTCTGAGACGTACGAGCTCAGAGGTTATGTAGTTGAAATTTATCAGCGATATACTCCCAATTTGGTAACGTGGCATACTGAGTGTTGCTGTGAAATGATCAGTGTTTGATCATTTGCGATATGATCATTTGTTTGATCTTATATCTTTGTGATCATAGGTTGATCATTTTGTTTGACCCGAAGCATGGCTTTGTAGAAAGCGTAGCTTTATGGACGAGACTTCATCGAGCCTCACACCCCGAAAATGGTCAAAACAGGAAGGATGCGGCAAGGTTCTAGGGAGTAGCGCCCCTTAGTGTATGTCATTCCTTCTGGATAGAGGTGGTATCATGGTATGGAGCCCAGATACTTAACCTATATGGTTGCTGCATTATTATTTATGTGGTTTGTTGGAAATCGGGGATCCTCGGGAAGATCGGTTACGATCGGGGGATGGCATACGCGTGTCAGTAGTTACCTACTTTTGCAGAGGTAACCCGGCCTTGTGTTGGCAGAGATCTAACCGTAATGTTAGGTTATTTCTCGGGTCGTCTATTCCAGGGACGTACCCATCGTGGCATAGGAAGTTCCTTAGCCTGACCATTTGTTGGAAATCCAAAGAAACAATACGAGCCTTGTACGGATTTAGTTGTAGAACCTACCATTCACTTATGGTGGCGCCCCACTGTTTGGATGGTAGCTATAGTAGGCATAGTTCGAAATGTCTATGCTGGCTAAGATTTATATTATACTTTCGAACTGTTTTCTACACTATGCACTAATAATAATATAAAAAATGATTTGATTTTGCGTAGTAAGCATCTTTGACTATCATAAGAAGAAATCTCCTCCAATTCTGCGTTTGCATTGTATGTGTGGTGGGAGGTCTTATGGTAGTTTCATTTTCCAAAAGAATTGCGAATTTGTTTTATTTTCTTTGTGAAAGAATAACTGTTTTACGATCTCACACCAGTCACCATGACTGACTCGGAGTTTATTGTTTCCCTTCTAAACTCTGGGTGCCCACAAAATTTCCACACGGGCAGCCTAGAGTTATATTATCAGGATATTCTGGAGCTTTGGAAGCAAGCTGGATGGCGTAACGTATCACCTACACTTTGTATTATTCCGCTGTGTATTCTGTATGAGGACAAGTTTATATAACTGTCCATTGTTGTATATTGACTCTGATGATTGATGTATGTATAAAATGATATAGTTCTTTGTTTTAAAGATTATTCATTTATCTATTATATTTTGTTCCGCTGCGATGTGTAAGATTCTGATATTGTTTTCTGTTCTGTTCTTGTGTTGTTGTTCTTCTCTTCTATCTTTTTCCTCTTTTCTTCTTTCTTCTCTTTTTCTTCTATCTTTTCTTCTATTTCTTCTTTCTAAAACCCTCACTATTGGAGTTTCCGGCACTCGATTTCTCGGCAGTCGATAAAGTGAGTATCGATGTCGAATTTTCGAAAGTCGAAAATTTCGGTACGTGACAGCGTGGTATCAGAGCATATGGTTAAGCGACAACCCTGCTCTGTTGGGTGTTACTCATTAGAGATAGAGTCAGCAGTACTCTAGAATGAGTTGAGTGTAATAATAGATACGAGCGCGTATTTGTTAGTTAATATAAAATTGTTTTATATTGTGATGATTGATTTGTTGAGTGGTATATGGATTCTGGTCAATACGAGTAATTAACGTAACACTCTCCAAATGTTGGGCAGCGTATTACTCATAGCTGTTGTGGGCACCAAGTGGTTATGTACTGATAGTTATTAGATAACTATGGAATGACCCACTCAATAGTTTTCTATTAGTTAATATAATTGAGGTCAAACAGAAAATATCGATGTGACAAAATTCCACGATTCTCTCGACTTGAGAGCACTATTGATCTTCAATGTGGAAGCTTTTGCTTTGATTATAGTTAAATCATGACACGGTGTCCATTAAAAGACTATAGTTGGGTCGAATGGAAGCATTAGAAGTGAAACACTATTTAAGACAGGACTCGTCTCTTCAATTATATGAGGTTAGTGTTACAGTCAACTCAAAGTCAAAGTCTCTGACCAAAGCAGTTCAGTTAATAATAATTGTTATTATTGAACCAAGGACTTTGTGTTTGGACTACGACGATATTGCAATTTTGACATTACCAATTTCATAAGTCCAAAGTGATATAGTTTTAACGAAGAGAATTGGTGTAAATAATTGTCACTACTGGGTAATGCTTAACAAAGTAAAATTGGATTTTATCGAAACTAAGTAAGCAATCAATTAGGCCATAATGTCACATCACCTGCTAAGTGACGTGTGAACTTTAATATTCAAATTGTTCGATATTATCGCCGACAAAATTTACACCGAAGAGTCATACAACCCAAACGTCGAATACTCCATTTACCACCCACTTTAATTAATTTGTAATTGTTATAAATTAATTAATATTTATGAAATACTAGTTATAAAATTTTATTTGATGTGTTGAACAATGTTAAATAATTTATTCATAATAGTTGTAAATATACTGATCGATATACGATATCAGAATGCATTTGAATCGGTTTTAAATGTAACGAATATTGTTCGGGCATGAAATGATTTATAGTCCCATATGGGGGCTTGAATTTGAATGGAATATGCAAGGGAAGGCCGGCTGTAACAACCCATAATTTTATAAATATTTTTAATTAAACTTTTATTTGGAAACTTTGATTTTAAATCATTTAATATTGAATTTCTGGAATTTTCCAATGTAAGTTTGGGATTTGTTTGCAATTTATTTTCCAAATACAATAAAATAAATATTTTCTGTAAACTTTATATTTTGGTCAAATTGGGTCAAATTTTGAATTTCAGTTTAAATTTTTAAATTTAAATTTTTAATTTTTAATCTTTTTCTTTGGAGCAGAATATAATGATGATATACGTTCTGCTTTTCATTTCGTCAAATTCTGTTTTGTACTTTTTAAATTTGATAAATTACAGTGTTTTACACACAATTACTTTCTGCATTTTATTTTTCTATTTCCCTATGTTCATTTATCTACTTTTAATTTCTATTTATTTTATTTTGTTTTAGACTTTTATTTATATTGGGTTTTATTTGTTTATTTTTATTTTGAAAATAGGCTTGGAAATTCAAAGAGTCATAGGTTGCTTGTTTTATTTTGTGTCTTTTCCTTTTCCTACCTTTCCATTTCTTAAGCCGTCCACTTCATTGTTCTTAGCCGTGCATTTCATTTCCAAAGCCGTACAAAACTCATTTTCATCTCATTCTCATATGCGTTCAAAAGAAAAATTATATTCAAGTTCCCATGGCTTCTTCCTTCCTCCTTCTTTCCATTTCTTTTGGTTCCAATGCTTATGCTCAGCCATGCTCATATTGCCTACCCCATCACCATCTCCACCACCACGCCGACCTCATCACCTCCTCATCTCCACTAAACAAGGCCGAAACCACCATGATGCAAACAACATCACCAAATGCAAATACAAATCATAGTCGAACTCCTATATTCATTCACCACCATGATGTGCCATAGGCCAAACCAAAACAAGCCAAAACTTTCCACTTGCCTTTGCCTCTTTGCCTTCCAAGTGTTGTACCTTGCCATTACTTCATTTACATGACCATACCCGTGCATTAGCTTGCTTGAACCCATCATAGCCGAGCCCATCATGACATGGCCGAGCATAGAATGATGTGGTCTAGCCCACTTGACCATGGCCGAGCCTCTTGCTTTGATGTAACAAATGTTATGTCATTTAATTCTTATATTTCCATTGTTTAATTCATCTATTCTTTTGTATTGGATCATACTTATATTTGTGTATACTTGTTTATGTACAAGATTGGATCTTGACTGTTCATCCACTCAAATTCTTATTCGTGCTTTGTCGTGCTTTTCGTAGTTTCAGTTATATATCTTGAATTGCTATCTTCAGCTTTAAAAGGTGAGTTTATCACTCTCGACATACGTACTTTTATAATTGTGAAACAATGGCATGTGAATTGTAGAAAATTTATATGTTATGTTAATATGTTCATATATGCCTGCGATATGATTATATGATGTTAAATTCTATTTATATATTTGTTACATCATCTGATATGATTATATGTTCTATTGTTCATTTATTACTGTTTCTCACACTGCAAGTTCCCTATCACTATGGGTTGAAATGATACATACCCGAACGGAATTTAGAATAAGGAAAAATCATTACGAGCTGAAATGATAGGCTCGAGTGATTTTATTGTGTTTGTTTTACTTGGGATTGCGGGTTTGAAATGATAGAACATAGATTTTTCTTTTTAAATTACGGATTGAAATGATACATATCTGTATCACTTGCCTAGGTTAGAAAATATTATATAGACCCATGGTTATATATTTAATAATTTTTTTTGAAAATTTTTAAGTATTTTTAAGTTTTAAGATATATGAAAATTTTACTAAAAAATTTGATTCAATGATTTTAAATATATGGAAATTTTATAAGTCAGTAAGTGGTTTGATTTAAATTATAAAGTTATATTGGTTTTCTGTAAGTTGGAATCTTTATATATCAATAATTGGTTTTAAATTGCTATTTAAAGATCTTTACTGATGATAAATAACTTAATAACTGAATTTGACTTAGTATGGAAGTTTTAAATCTAACCTAGTAATTGTTATGAATTTACTTTATGAAACAGACATGTTTTGTGTAATTAATAATGTATTTTGAACTGATAAAATGGAATACAGTTTTAATTTGACATTTTGTAATAAAATTTATTTAACTATAAAATCATAGTTAATTGATGTCTAAATGAATAGATCTAAAGAAAAAAATGATTGTTATATTAACTATGATAAAATATTCTTTTGTGAAATGTTATGTTTTGTAAAATAAATAGTTATGATTTTTAAATGAAAAAGGTAACTTTAATTATGACCTAACTTGATAATTGGAAATTTGGTTTTTCAAATGGAAATTTTAAGTTAAGTAAATAAATAGAAATTTAGTTTTATTTATGAAATGGGTATTTTAAAATAAATTGTTAGGTTAGTGGTTAAAAATAAAAGTTTAAGTAAAATAGTGTATGTTGACTTAATAAATGAATTATGGTTTAAATTAGATATTTATTTATAAAATTTTTATTTTATTAAATCATAATTTAAATGATATCCAAATGAATATTTCAAAAATGTGAGATATGTTTTATAAGTTAAAAATAGCTAAAATTGAAGTTTTAATGTTTCTGAAATGTTATAATAAATTTGGAATTATATTGGCAGCATTTCCAAAGTGCTGTTGTTTCTGAAATTTAACTATGTTCTAAAATAAATATAATACTACAGCACTTTATAAGCACTGATTTTTCTGAATTTGAACTGTTTTTGAAATACTAATATATCTACTGCAGCAGTTTATAAGTGCTGATGTTTCTGAAATTAAACTAGGTTTTTGAAATACTAAAATACTTACTACAGCAGTTTATAAGTGCTGCTGTTTCTGAAACTAAACTGTCTTGAAATAACAATACCTACTGTAGCACTTTATAGGTGCTGCTGTTTTGAATTTGACAATGTTTTTGAAATGTTAATATATTTACCTTAACACTTTATAAGTGCTGTTGTGGCTGAAATTACAATGAACTTTGGAAATGAATATTATTTTGGAAGATTTTGACATTGAATTTAAATGGTTTAAATGAATATGTTTTGAGGTGAAATATAAACCATTTTTGAATTTATAAGTTAATACAATGTTTTCAAAATTGGTATAGTTGAACGAATGAACTTAATAATGCTATAACTTTGGTAATGAATATTATTTTAAGGGTGGTATGATTTTTCTAAATATTATGATTTCCAAATGATAACATCTTAAAATTGATATGGTTTCAAAGTATTATGGTTTCAAAGTGTTTGGTTTCAAAGGTGTTATAACTTTGAAAGTACTATGATTTTGGAAATGAATTTATTTGAAATAGTATTTAATTAAGAATTGTTTTGAATATATTGATTTGAAATTTAAGATTTTAGAATATGGCTAGTTTTGGTTTAAGATGATTTAAAAAGGAATATTTCAAGTTTAAATAAATTGAAAGAAATATTCAGTGATTGGAAATTTGGGTTTGTTTAATTGATATTTTGGTTTTGAAGTATAAACTAGTTTTGAATATGATATTTTGGTTTTGAAGTATAAACTAGTTTTGAAATGGATATGATATTTGGTTTTTAAGTATAAATTATTTTGAAATAAATATCCATGGGTTATAATAACGATTGGTTGTTAAAGAGACCGGGATCGGATATGGGCATACTCTCTGTCGATACCGAAAACCACTATAACAACTGTGTACGTGGTGGAGATTCCATAATGAAGTAGGATGGTGGCGACGATCCTAAAGGTATATATACGTGGACCCGACTCCCGTGAGTTGGCCTAAGGTGGCTAAAACAGGAGCGATCATCGGGCCAATGAGGTAGCACCTCTGATCGGACACATTTCTTCGATACTATTCTATTACTTTATGATTGATTTGGTGGCCACCCTTCGATTTTTGATTTGGGAGTGTGTTCCGAGGTGGGCGGTAGTGGTTGCTATGCGTTTCCACCAGCCCGTGTGCGTAATTGGTATATCTACCTGGCATTGCCTTGTTGTGCTGTGTCACCTACCATATCGAGCTTTACTACGAGTTGGGTTTTGTGTCAAAGCCTGTGGAGTATTTAGGGTAGCTCCCGATCTGGGGGTATGCTGATACTGGATAGACTACTGGGACTATTATGTGTTAAGGGGAATATTGGGTCACTCCTTAATGCTATTTTAAAGTAAGTTTATTTTACTATTAGACATTATTATAATAGCGAATATTACTGCATAGTAGATTGTTTAACGGATCCTTAAAGGATGGGCGATCCCAAGCATCCTTTAAGTTACTTGTGCATTTTTATTACAGTTCACTTGAGTTGGTTTACATTGTATAAGTATGTATGTCCTGACTCGAGTATTTTCTGTTTTGCTTTACGCTCGGGTCAGACTGAGTGATACAGTATTCAAGACTCATGTGACGACCCGACTTTCATTCCACAGAAAATCGTATCATCAATAAGAAAGAAATAGATAGAAATAGAAAAGATAGAAGAAAGAACTAACAGATATCAGAATCTCACAGCGGAAACAGAACAAAATATAATATATCACATATCCATTACATAGTTTTTACACATATCAGAGTTACCCATATATACAACATCCAAAACAAGACAGTCATAAGTATTTGTCATTACATTACACCCACAAAATACATCTTAGAGTTAATACACAGCGGAAAGATACATATACATATATAACTACGCCAAGTCTCCATCTCCAGGTCCTTCCAAAGTTCGTCTAAGCAAAACCTGATCACTTGGCTACTCATAAAAATTTGAGTACCCAAGAGTTTAAGAAAAACAGAAATAAACTCTAGGTCAGACATGGGTCTGGTGTGAGTAAACGGTTAAGTTGTTTAACTTGAAAATCATTTGGAAACAAGGGTATCACATAAGACTTCCCACACATAAACACGGGTAAGTTTTTATCTTATGCTAACCAAATCATTTGATAGGAAATCTGGTTATATTATAATAGGGTCTAGGGTTTTCAAATAAAATACAGAAATAGCTGGAATGCTTACATCTCACATTCCAACGTAGTTGGGCACAACTAAATCGTATGGCTCTTATTGGAAATTGGATTCCATACAATGGCAGAGCTACCGGGGTACCGCTCATCACAGTACGGGGCCTAGATCACCGTACCGAGGATCACTCCCAATCCCCTGCAACACAAAGCCGGAACCATCCCTTACTGGATAATCCCGAATAAAATCACCCCACAGATGGCCGTCGCCAACTGCACCACTAAGCCGAAATAAAAGGAACTTCTCTAGACAGGGATGACCTTACTCTCAGTGGGTGCTACCCACGAAGCCTTGCTGCACCTCCCCTGTTTTAGCCATTCCCGGTTGATGAGGCTTGAGGTTACGATTTACCTTTAAATCAGAACACACCACTTAGAATGCTCATCGTCCACCTAACGATGTTCTGAAAGCATTCAATCCATACAAGTTCGTTCCGGGTTCGAACGAAACCGAAGGCATTATCTCGTTACACTCGTGTTGGAATCACCCTCAGAGTTAACGACCATAACCCTTGCACTCTGAATCTTCATCTTCACTTGAGATTCACGACCTATCGTTAATTTGGATCGATGTGGTATTCGGGTCTCCAGACCTGGTATCCCGGTATACGGAAACCCGATCCCGGTCTCATCGAAATCCAAAACGTATCTTTTAAGGTCAAGTTGTTTTAAAGTTAAACAATTCAATTTATCACTTTGAATTCACATAGCATTTATCATAGATAATCCATACATCCATCACAGATATATCCAAAACTTATCACAGAGTATCACAGAATATCACCCAATAGATATCAATCAATCCAGACATCCTACTCCAACAATCATCCAAACAGAATTTATTAATCCATATTATAATTAATTTAATTATCTTAAATTAAATTAATTACTTAAGAACTAATCACTTATTCTGCTTAATCAATTATTAATTAATTACAATCATTTAATTAATTAATCAAACCTTAATTACTTTTATAAGTAAATTAATTAACCTTAATCAGAGATTAATTATCCTTTAACTATTAATTAATAAACCTAAATTATTAATTAATAAAACTTAATTTTAAATTAAGTAATCCTTAATACTTGATTAATTAACCCTTAATGATAAATTAATTTATTACTAATTACCAATTAATTACTTAATTAATTAACTATTAATTTATTAATTAATTGACTTTAATTATCTAATTAATAATTCTTAATTACAAATTAATTAAACTCTAATTAATTATAATCTTTAACTATTGATTTATTATTATTTAATTAATAATTAAAATTAATTAATTACTCTTTATTAAATTATCAAACTCTTAAATATCTTTTAACAAATCATTTTCTTTTGTTAATTACTTAATCACATTATTAAGTTTAACCTTTAATTAACATTTAATTATAACTATAAAATGATTTAGTTTTAAAACATTTTATTTAAGTTTTAACAAACTTAAATTTAACAAACCTACCAATAAAATAGAGTTTAAAAGCAATTAAAAAGAAGTTTAGAAAAGTTTAAACATAGAAACATTTTAAAATTCCAAGCTTTTATTATTTTTAAAACTTTAAAACGTGCTACACTTCTCTGATTCCTGCTCCGAGTCATCCACGTATTTTACTCGAGATCGACTCGAGATTTTCCCGCGTCTACTTCTTCTCCCCTCAGTTCTTTTAAACTAAACTGCTAAACTATACTACACGCACACGAGAGAAACTTCGAGTCTGGCCATCTAATTCCTGAGAGCTTCTTCGAGTCGCCCATGCATCCATCTCCCCTGACACACACCTCACCGTTGTGTACGTGCACGGCGATTCCAGCCAACTCCGAAGAACTCGCTCATCTCCGGCAAATCGTAAATCAACTCGCCATTCAACTTCGAGCATCAAATTGCAAACATCTAGCCTAAATCGAAAACGAGACATCAATTCGAACAGCAGTTCGACATCGCCTGGGACGAACGTTTCGCCACCACGTCTCCGATCACCATTCCACTTGAAACTCCGGCAATAACTTCCAAAGCCCTTCACGCATCCATCCCCCTCACTCCTATGAAGCTCGATCCATCATAGATGCTTCAGACATCACGATTCCAATCACGACCAAACCAAATGCCTAAACCCTATTTCGTCTAATCGCCAATGCCACAAAGGATGATAAAATCATCAGGCATTTTTCTCGACATCTCTAACCACTAACCAAGCTACTACAAGAAATTCGAGTATCAATTGTTTGAGGATTACCAGAATTTGGTGAAAACCCATTCCACGTTCAACACCAAACTGCTCTCAATTCACTAAATTAAAAATTACCAGATTCATTTTAAAAATCCTATTTTCTTGAGTGGATTCTTATTATATAATTAAATCCCCAGATAACAACACTTGATTTCAACATTTATCAAGATTCTTACTGTATATTTCTTAACTCCAGGCAGATCTCAAACCTGAATACTTAACTATGGTTTTAAAAGTTAGATTATGTTTAAACGATCCTATTTTATTTGAAAACAAAAGATAATCACAGAATAGATAAAGAGAAATTTGATTTCTTGATTTATTTTTAACTCTGTAACTTAAAAACAGACATGCATATTTCAAACAAACAATAAACAGATCTTACACTAATAAATATATACATGTAGGCCTATTTACATTCATACAACAACACTTAAATATAGTCTCAAGATAATATGGTAGATCTAAGGTTTGTTTTGTTTACTGGAACATTTGAACAGAGCAGATTTTATACATATACAGGTATATTCTCATAAGATCATAGTAATTCATATATAACTAGATAAGATCAATCATTCAAACTACTTTTCCATATAGGATTATCACATGCAAATAGCAACTATATTACTGTTTTTAAAACATTTTGTTTACTCACCTGATTTATGATGTTGAACAGAGCTTCGAATTTGAGATGTTTTGAACAGAGCTGAGATGTTTGAAAACTTTAAACTTTGAATCTGGAACTTGAATTGTTTTGATTAGATTTGAGATTGTTGATTCTTGAAAACTTGCAGCAGTTGTTTTGTTGATCTCTGATTTTGTTCTTCAGTTTGAAAATAGTTTACAGCTTTAGATTTTGAGGAAGCTTTTAACTTGGATTTTGGTTTCAGATTTTAGAATTGTGGAGAGGAATTTGTTTGAATGTTTAAGGCTTTGGGTATTTTTCTCTGTTTTGAAAACGTGGCTGTAGCTTGAATGTTTAGAGAATGAGGTAGAAAAAGGGAAAAGTTATGAGAAGTAGATATATATAGAATTTGTTTTTGATTTATTTAAAATTGAGGAAAATAAAATAAAATGTGACACTTGTCACTAAACCCTCTTAATATCTTAACACATGTATTTTAAAGTGTTTAAATGTTAACACCTATTTTTTTTTCATGCATAAATACTTTTACATTTATTAAATAAAGATTTTATAATTTATTTCCTAATAACTAATGCATATTTTTAATTATATAAATGAAAAATCTTCTAAAAGAAATGGAATAAAACAAACTATATTTATAAAAATCATTTATACATACCTTTAATCCAATATATATATATAGATATATATATATCATCTCTTTGAATCCAAATATAAGATCTAACCAATTTTTAAATAAAATTTTAAAATCAAATTTTGATGTATATATATATTTAAACATCCATTTATTTCAATTGAAATAAATATTCCACTTAAAATCTATATTCACACACACATATATATATATATATACAATACATTTTTATTGTTTTAATATAACAATATTGCTAATTTAATTAATTTATTAAAGAGATTATCATATTTAATTTCTTTGAAATTCCCGGGATATCACATTCCTCCCCCCTTAAAAGAATTTCGTCCCCGAAATTAAAACAAAAGATAATCCAAAATTTTATTTCATTTCAACAAACCAAGCATACATATCATCCATTCAACAACCAAACAGACAATTTACTCAAACAAACAACCACTAGCTATCCGGACACAGATCCGGATAAGCCTTCCTAAAACTGTCTAGAGTCTCCCAGGTACAATCTCTGGGATCCTCGCTCCACTGCACCTTGACTAGCTTCACCACTTTGTTTCTGAGTTGCCTCTCATCTTGATCGACTATCTGAACAGGATGCTTTACAACAGATAAGTCCGGCTCGATCTCTAAATCTTCCTGCACTGCTGGCTTCACAATAAGAGATGGATCATGCACGTACTTTCTCAAATGAGATACGTGAAATACATTATGAATTCCAGCCATCCGATCTGGTAACTCAATCCTATATGCCATGGTACCAATCCTCTCCAGTACTCGGAATGGACCAATATATCTTGGGGCGAGTTTTCCCGTCTTCCCAAATCTAATAGTTCCTTTTATCGGGGAAACTTTGACAAAGACCATATCTCCAATCTCGAATTCCAATTGTCTTCGTCTTTTGTCTGCATACTTCTTTTGACGATCCTGCGCTGCTTTCATCCTCTTCTTGATAAGCTCTACCTTTTCAGAAGCTTCTCGAATCAAATCTGGACCGAGAACTAGACGATCTCCCGATTCTACCCAACAGGATGGTGATCTACAAGGTCTTCCATACAACGCTTCATAGGGTGCCATCTTGATACTTGCTTGGTAACTATTATTGTACGAGAATTCTACTAAATGTAGATGGTCTTCCCAAGATCCACCAAAATCTAGAATACAAGCTCTAAGCATATCTTCAAGAATACGATTTACCCTCTCCGTCTGCCCATCTGTCTGGGGATGATATGCTGTACTCAGACTCAAACTCGTTCCCAAAGCTGACTGCAAAACCTCCCAAAATTTGCTGGTGAAAATAGGATCACGATCGCTTACTATGCTGACTGGAACACCATGCAGTCTAACAATTTCTTTCAAGAAAATCTCGGCCAAAGATACTGCAGTACGGGTTGTCTTAACCGGAATAAAATGGGCGCTTTTGGTTAGCCGGTCAATAATTACCCATATTCCTTCATTTCCCTTTTTGGTCCTTGGTAAACCATCGATAAAATCCATAGAAATCATTTCCCATTTCCACTGAGGAACTTCCAAAGGCTGTAATAATCCTGCGGTCTTCTGCTGATCGCCTTTCACCTGCTGATAGGTCGCACATCTATTAACAAAAGTAGCTACATCCTTCTTCATATTTGGCCACCAAAAGACTCTCTTCACATCTTTATACATCTTTGATATTCCCGGGTGAATGTTCAGTCTGGTGCGATGACCCTCTGATAGTACTTCCCGCCTTAACCCATCCACATCTGGTACACAGAGGAGATTATTAATCTTTAACACTCCTTGGTTGTCAACCTCAAAATCTGAGTATCGACCTTCTTTTGTTCCAAGAATTAGTTCCTCAAAAGTTTTATCTTCCATCTGCTTACTTATAATCTTTTCTTGGAGAGACGGAACAACTTCCAAAAGAGATAGAATTGCATTCCTACTTAGAGCATCCGCCACAACGTTTGCCTTCCCTGGAGTATACAAGATATCCAGATCATAAGATGCCAAAAATTCAACCCATCGCTGCTGCCTCAAATTTAGATCTTTCTGGGAGAAAAGATGCTTCAAAGGTTTGTGATCCGTAAAAAGCTCGAACTTCTCTCCTAGCAGATAATGCCTCCAAATCTTCAAAGCAAAAACAATAGCCAACAATTCCAGATCATGCGTAGCGTAATTCTTTTCATGTGGCTTCAACTGCCTACTCGCATACGCAATGACTCTTCCATTCTGCATCAACACCGCACCCACTCCTACAATACAAGCGTCAGTGTAGACTTCAAACTTGCTCTTACCATCGGGAACAGCTAGAACAGGTGCACTAGTCAGTCTTGCCTTCAAATCCTGGAATGCTTCTTCACATTCGGGGGTCCATTTAAATTTTGCTCCTTTCTTAGTCAACTTAGTTAAATGCGAAGAAATCTTAGAGTAGTCCCGAATAAACTTCCTATAGTAGCCAGCTAAACCTAGGAAACTGCGGATTTCCGTCGGAGTCTTCGGTTGCTTCCATTCTTGAATAGTTGCTACCTTTGCTGGATCTACAGAGATACCTTCTCCAGAAACAATATGGCCCAAAAATCTAACCTCCGACTTCCAAAAATGACATTTCGAAAACTTGGCCTTCAGAACATGCCTTCGCAGAGTCTCCAATACTATCTCCAAATGTCGCTTATGCTCCTCTTCAGATTTGGAGTAGATAAGAATATCATCGATGAATACGAGTACAAACTTATTCAACATGTCCCGAAAAACTCGATTCATCAGGTCAACAAAGTAGGCTGGAGCGTTGGTTAATCCGAAAGGCATAACCAACCACTCATAGAAACAATTTGGTCCCCTAAACGCAGTCAAGGGTATACTATCTTCAGCTACCCTTAGCTGATGGAAACCTGAAGCTAAATCCAATTGGGAGAAAACATAAGCTCCATTCAATTGATCAAAAAGATCATCAATACGAGGCAAAGGATACTTATTTCGAATGGTCACTTTGTTCAACTCTCGATAATCAACACAGAACCTTAGTGATCCATCCGACTTTGTTACAAAGACAACAGCCGAACCCCAACTTGAAAAACTAGGTCGGATTAAACCCTTCGATAAGAAATCTTGAGTCTGCTTTACCAATTCTTCTCTCTCCTTTGGTGCCATTCTTCTACTGGGTTGGACAACTGGTACTGCCCCTGGAATTAGATCAATTCGAAACTCTATCTCTCGTTGTGGAGGTAAACATTTGACTTCTTC
Source organism: Allium fistulosum (assembly GCA_030737815.1). NCBI lineage: Eukaryota > Viridiplantae > Streptophyta > Magnoliopsida > Asparagales > Amaryllidaceae > Allium > Allium fistulosum. The sequence goes on along the minus strand of CM060901.1, from coordinate 531,762,083 downwards.
AAATACATCAGGAAAATCTTTAACCACATCAATATCTCCTCCCTTCTCTTGAGAAGTCTCAACTCCATGTAAAAGACTACTCAAGTGAATTCCAGAATTATCACACGTTACTTTAGCAATCCTACCCAGATCAGTTTCTAACGAAACTATTCTTTCTTCACAATTTAGGACAGCTTTATGTCTATCAAGCCAATCCATTCCCAGAATAAGGTCAAACCCCTTAAAATCTAATACATAAGGTTCACATGCAAAACTATGGGAAAGATAAGTAATCCTCAATCCTTTACAAATCCTATCAAGTCGGGTTACTCCACCTATGGGATTAGAGACGCAAATAGAATCTTCTACGATACTAGGGGTAAGGTGAAATTTTACTACCGTCTCTAAAGAAATAAAACTGAGAGATGCTCCAGAATCAAATAATACTTTAACATAAACACCATTGATAAGCAAAGTACCTTCCAAAACTCCTTTGCCCTTGGAAGTGGTTGAGGGTGCACCTTCCAAAGCAAAAACTTTGTTCAGCTGAGCTTTCTGAAGAAGCGGGCAATTCTTTATCATATGTCCGGGCTGATGACAGTTATAGCACAAAGACTTCTGAACCATTTCTGCTCCTGGTCCATTATACTGCTGCTGCTGAGATTCTTTCCTAGGACATCTATTAGCCAAGTGACCTTCTTGTTGACAAATATAGCACTTACGGGGTCCATTGCTTCCTCTCTGCTTCCCTTTTCCTTGCTTCTTCCAATTCGGATTGAACTTCCTTTTATTGGAGTTGGAAGAATTTCCTCCTGAAGCTGCCACAACTGCTACTGGTTTCTTTTTCATGATTTCCTCATATCGTAAAGCCATGTCGATCAACTCCACAAAAGATCCTTTCAGATGAGCCGTCATCTTTTCATGGAACTCAGGCCTCATTCCTTGCACAAACATCTCATTTTTCTTAAGGGATGTATCAATCAATCCAAGTCCGTAGCGAGATAATTCATTGAACTTGGTCTCATATTCCGAAACAGTCATACTTCCTTACTTTAAATCCAGAAATTCTCTATATAAACGAGTCTTCCCAGCTGTTGGCATGAACTGTTCTTCAAACAATCCTTTAAATTTGCTCCAAGAAATCTCATCTTCAGCAATATTCACGGTAACTGCATCCCACCAAGCTGCAGCACCTTCCTTTAGTTGCCATGATGCCATCACTCTTTTCTGCTCGTCAGACAACTCAAGACTCTTAAAAATGCGCTCGCATGAGCGTAGCCAAGCTTGAACTTCAATTATAGTCTCGGATCCTTTAAAAGAACTCCCTCCAAGGTTGGTAAAATCCTTGCATAATGCAGCAAAACTAACTCGAGGCGGTATTGGATTTACAGCCTCACTAGCATTCTGACCTCTTCCATCATTGGTCGACATGTTTCTTGCAACTCTGCCTCTTCTTCCTCGAGAACTCATGTTGGCAACCTGGACAGGTAACCCAACAAATTTAGATAGGTGTATATATATATAGTTATAAAAATTACAACTACGCACTCTCAAGATAGATATTACTCCAGAGCCTAGGTATTATCTCAACCTATGCTCTGATACCAACTGTGACGACCCGACTTTCATTCCACAGAAAATCGTATCATCAATAAGAAAGAAATAGATAGAAATAGAAAAGATAGAAGAAAGAACTAACAGATATCAGAATCTCACAGCGGAAACAGAACAAAATATAATATATCACATATCCATTACATAGTTTTTACACATATCAGAGTTACCCATATATACAACATCCAAAACAAGACAGTCATAAGTATCTGTCATTACATTACACCCACAAAATACATCTTAGAGTTAATACACAGCGGAAAGATACATATACATATATAACTACGCCAAGTCTCCATCTCCAGGTCCTTCCAAAGTTCGTCTAAGCAAAACCTGATCACTTGGCTACTCATAAAAATTTGAGTACCCAAGAGTTTAAGAAAAACAGAAATAAACTCTGGGTCAGACATGGGTCTGGTGTGAGTAAACGGTTAAGTTGTTTAACTTGAAAATCATTTGGAAACAAGGGTATCACATAAGACTTCCCACACATAAACACGGGTAAGTTTTTATCTTATGCTAACCAAATCATTTGATAGGAAATCTGGTTATATTATAATAGGGTCTAGGGTTTTCAAATAAAATACAGAAATAGCTGGAATGCTTACATCTCACATTCCAACGTAGTTGGGCACAACTAAATCGTATGGCTCTTATTGGAAATTGGATTCCATACAATGGCAGAGCTACCGGGGTACCGCTCATCACAGTACGGGGCCTAGATCACCGTACCGAGGATCACTCCCAATCCCCTGCAACACAAAGCCGGAACCATCCCTTACTGGATAATCCCGAATAAAATCACCCCACAGATGGCCGTCGCCAACTGCACCACTAAGCCGAAATAAAAGGAACTTCTCTAGACAGGGATGACCTTACTCTCAGTGGGTGCTACCCACGAAGCCTTGCTGCACCTCCCCTGTTTTAGCCATTCCCGGTTGATGAGGCTTGAGGTTACGATTTACCTTTAAATCAGAACACACCACTTAGAATGCTCATCGTCCACCTAACGATGTTCTGAAAGCATTCAATCCATACAAGTTCGTTCCGGGTTCGAACGAAACCGAAGGCATTATCTCGTTACACTCGTGTTGGAATCACCCTCAGAGTTAACGACCATAACCCTTGCACTCTGAATCTTCATCTTCACTTGAGATTCACGACCTATCGTTAATTTGGATCGATGTGGTATTCGGGTCTCCAGACCTGGTATCCCGGTATACGGAAACCCGATCCCGGTCTCATCGAAATCCAAAACGTATCTTTTAAGGTCAAGTTGTTTTAAAGTTAAACAATTCAATTTATCACTTTGAATTCACATAGCATTTATCATAGATAATCCATACATCCATCACAGATATATCCAAAACTTATCACAGAGTATCACAGAATATCACCCAATAGATATCAATCAATCCAGACATCCTACTCCAACAATCATCCAAACAGAATTTATTAATCCATATTATAATTAATTTAATTATCTTAAATTAAATTAATTACTTAAGAACTAATCACTTATTCTGCTTAATCAATTATTAATTAATTACAATCATTTAATTAATTAATCAAACCTTAATTACTTTTATAAGTAAATTAATTAACCTTAATCAGAGATTAATTATCCTTTAACTATTAATTAATAAACCTAAATTATTAATTAATAAAACTTAATTTTAAATTAAGTAATCCTTAATACTTGATTAATTAACCCTTAATGATAAATTAATTTATTACTAATTACCAATTAATTACTTAATTAATTAACTATTAATTTATTAATTAATTGACTTTAATTATCTAATTAATAATTCTTAATTACAAATTAATTAAACTCTAATTAATTATAATCTTTAACTATTGATTTATTATTATTTAATTAATAATTAAAATTAATTAATTACTCTTTATTAAATTATCAAACTCTTAAATATCTTTTAACAAATCATTTTCTTTTGTTAATTACTTAATCACATTATTAAGTTTAACCTTTAATTAACATTTAATTATAACTATAAAATGATTTAGTTTTAAAACATTTTATTTAAGTTTTAACAAACTTAAATTTAACAAACCTACCAATAAAATAGAGTTTAAAAGCAATTAAAAAGAAGTTTAGAAAAGTTTAAACATAGAAACATTTTAAAATTCCAAGCTTTTATTATTTTTAAAACTTTAAAACGTGCTACACTTCTCTGATTCCTGCTCCGAGTCATCCACGTATTTTACTCGAGATCGACTCGAGATTTTCCCGCGTCTACTTCTTCTCCCCTCAGTTCTTTTAAACTAAACTGCTAAACTATACTACACGCACACGAGAGAAACTTCGAGTCTGGCCATCTAATTCCTGAGAGCTTCTTCGAGTCGCCCATGCATCCATCTCCCCTGACACACACCTCACCGTTGTGTACGTGCACGGCGATTCCAGCCAACTCCGACGAACTCGCTCATCTCCGGCAAATCGTAAATCAACTCGCCATTCAACTTCGAGCATCAAATTGCAAACATCTAGCCTAAATCGAAAACGAGACATCAATTCGAACAGCAGTTCGACATCGCCTGGGACGAACGTTTCGCCACCACGTCTCCGATCACCATTCCACTTGAAACTCCGGCAATAACTTCCAAAGCCCTTCACGCATCCATCCCCCTCACTCCCATGAAGCTCGATCCATCATAGATGCTTCAGACATCACGATTCCAATCACGACCAAACCAAATGCCTAAACCCTATTTCGTCTAATCGCCAATGCCACAAAGGATGATAAAATCATCAGGCATTTTTCTCGACATCTCTAACCACTAACCAAGCTACTACAAGAAATTCGAGTATCAATTGTTTGAGGATTACCAGAATTTGGTGAAAACCCATTCCACGTTCAACACCAAACTGCTCTCAATTCACTAAATTAAAAATTACCAGATTCATTTTAAAAATCCTATTTTCTTGAGTGGATTCTTATTATATAATTAAATCCCCAGATAACAACACTTGATTTCAACATTTATCAAGATTCTTACTGTATATTTCTTAACTCCAGGCAGATCTCAAACCTGAATACTTAACTATGGTTTTAAAAGTTAGATTATGTTTAAACGATCCTATTTTATTTGAAAACAAAAGATAATCACAGAATAGATAAAGAGAAATTTGATTTCTTGATTTATTTTTAACTCTGTAACTTAAAAACAGACATGCATATTTCAAACAAACAATAAACAGATCTTACACTAATAAATATATACATGTAGGCCTATTTACATTCATACAACAACACTTAAATATAGTCTCAAGATAATATGGTAGATCTAAGGTTTGTTTTGTTTACTGGAACATTTGAACAGAGCAGATTTTATACATATACAGGTATATTCTCATAAGATCATAGTAATTCATATATAACTAGATAAGATCAATCATTCAAACTACTTTTCCATATAGGATTATCACATGCAAATAGCAACTATATTACTGTTTTTAAAACATTTTGTTTACTCACCTGATTTATGATGTTGAACAGAGCTTCGAATTTGAGATGTTTTGAACAGAGCTGAGATGTTTGAAAACTTTAAACTTTGAATCTGGAACTTGAATTGTTTTGATTAGATTTGAGATTGTTGATTCTTGAAAACTTGCAGCAGTTGTTTTGTTGATCTCTGATTTTGTTCTTCAGTTTGAAAATAGTTTACAGCTTTAGATTTTGAGGAAGCTTTTAACTTGGATTTTGGTTTCAGATTTTAGAATTGTGGAGAGGAATTTGTTTGAATGTTTAAGGCTTTGGGTATTTTTCTCTGTTTTGAAAACGTGGCTGTAGCTTGAATGTTTAGAGAATGAGGTAGAAAAAGGGAAAAGTTATGAGAAGTAGATATATATAGAATTTGTTTTTGATTTATTTAAAATTGAGGAAAATAAAATAAAATGTGACACTTGTCACTAAACCCTCTTAATATCTTAACACATGTATTTTAAAGTGTTTAAATGTTAACACCTATTTTTTTTCATGCATAAATACTTTTACATTTATTAAATAAAGATTTTATAATTTATTTCCTAATAACTAATGCATATTTTTAATTATATAAATGAAAAATCTTCTAAAAGAAATGGAATAAAACAAACTATATTTATAAAAATCATTTATACATACCTTTAATCCAATATATATATATAGATATATATATATATCATCTCTTTGAATCCAAATATAAGATCTAACCAATTTTTAAATAAAATTTTAAAATCAAATTTTGATGTATATATATATTTAAACATCCATTTATTTCAATTGAAATAAATATTCCACTTAAAATCTATATTCACACATATATATATATATATATATACAATACATTTTTATTGTTTTAATATAACAATATTGCTAATTTAATTAATTTATTAAAGAGATTATCATATTTAATTTCTTTGAAATTCCCGGGATATCACAACTCACCTTTGGAGTTGGAGCTTTTCTTGGAGATCCAGCTATCTATTTCGCTTCCAGTTATCCAGTTGATTCCAGTGATGTATTCAGATCTTGTATTTGACAATTGTATTGAGACATCTTTGTATTCGTAAATTCTGTTGTATCTTGTTTAACTCTGTTATATACATAGTAGCTTCATGAACTACTATTCTTTTGTTTCCGCTGCATTATTATATTACTCTGTGTTTGTGATTTGTGATTTATTTACTGTATATTCTGAGTTTTGCCAAATTTATATTTACAATCTATTATTTTGAATTATTCAAGTCCGACATGTGTGGATTTATTGTCGATTTGAATGGTTGAAAATATCGGGTCGTTACATTTGGTATCAGAGCTTTGGCTCTAGGCAAACTTAGCATATATGGTAAATTTATTTACAGAACCACTTTCGTTTAAGCTTGAATCTCTTCCTTTTGACTCGATTTCTTTTGAATTTTGGAACATTCCCTACGGTTCCAAATCCATTCTTGTCTCTCCCTATTTGTCTTCTTTTGATTCTGGAGTATCCCATAACTCCACTTCGAATGATCTTTATAATAAATTGGTGGTCTTGCCAATCTTCAAATGATTGTAAAAGGGTGAAACTCCTTTACAAGAAGCATTGATTCACCGAAGATTTCTGCATCCTCGGTCTGCAATGCTGCCTATCTCTTGTTATCCCGAATTCTATCTCTTGAGATCGGATGTAGGTTTGTCCCAGAACTCTACATCGATCTTATTCTTGAAGTCACGGTTGACCCGGTTAAGGTTGCCTGAGATTTATATAAGCTTATTCATTCCCTTATTCTGTTATTTAATCATTGTCTTTTGTTCCAACTTATCTTCAAATCGTTCTTGAAGTATATTTGTAAACTAATATTTAAAATGTTTTATTATATATTGTGTTGTTTGAGTTGTGGATGTTGATTTGGGTTTCCGATCGATTCATCCGATCAACGCTATCGATAGGATCTCTAAAACACTTGAACAAAGCAAACTGACACCATATTATTTTCAAACTTGGTAAATGGAATAAATTTTGTATAATTATATTTTATATATGTATAATTTTCTGAATTTTGATAGTTAATTGAATTGGATGTTAAGAAATAATATTTGATTTTATATATAGCTCGTAACCATTGGATTTTGTTCCATATGTAAATAATCGAACTATAAAAATATGGTTATAAATTAATTGTGAAATTTAAATGAATTTAAACCAAGAATTTGAGAATTTAATTTCCGATGATTTCGAACTTTGGTTTTAAAGTTTTAAAAGGATATATTATTTAAAATATTTTCGAATAGAAATTGTTTCTAAAGAATTTTAAAGTTTTAAATCAGTGCTCTTCTCTATGTCGTTGGAAAATAATTTCGGTGATGACTGCAGCACCATCGACGTTCATTTTCGAGTTTTGAAGTAAAGAAACCATCATGTAGCCTTGCCACAGTTCTGTTTTGGAAAATTTAATTGATTTGAATTTCTAAAATATGACTTGATTTATAATATATATTGGTATATGATTTCATATTTGATTTGATATATATTGTATATGTATTTATTTATCTCTGAATTGTTTGAAGTTAACCGGAAATTTAATTCTTAAATTTTATCTTAAAGGATGATTTCAATTATAAAATGAAGCCAAAATTTTTGAATAAATATTTCAGCTTGAAATAATTGAATTGGAAAGTTTTATTTGTATAATATTCTATTACATCCCAATATAACTTACCTAACTTATTCAGAAGTTGAATATGTAATTGGATGATGTACAATATAAAAGGAATTTTATAAATAAAATTTGAGTGGTTATAATAAATGGTATACGCTTAAATTTTATTAATAAAGAAATTTATAGAGGTAAACAGAATTAAAAGTTAATTGAATAATTTACAATATAAAATGGTGTTAAAGGAATTTATAAATAAATGGGAGCTGTTATAACAATTGTAAATAAACTTAATAACATGATTAGATATATTAATTGGTATAAATTTAATAATAATGTTGGAATAAAGAAGAACGAAATTTAGTGAATAAATTTTGAATATAATTAATGATTGTTCAAATTCATGACTTTGGAAAATTGTTAATTTAAGATAATTGTATGATGAGATAATGAGATTAAAAAAAAGAATATATATATATATATAGTTAAGGTTTATTTAACTTAAGTGAAAACAAATGGATGGAATTAATTATTAATGTAAGTCGGAATTTTCATGGTTTTAAAATTTATTATCTTATTTTGTTTTCCAATCTATCTTTCTTTTGGGATGTTCCTATACTCCTGCATCCTAAGCAGGAAATCGGATTCCGAATTGATCTTATTCCTGGAACTGCTGTTTCCTCTCAGCTTGATCTCGCCCTAGGTTTCACCGGCTCAGTGTTGCTGAGGAAAGTATTCCCGAGACTGCTTTCCGTACTGAGAATGGTTTTCTATGAATGGTTAGTTATGCATTTTGGTTTGACTAATGCCCAGCTTTCTTTATTGATTTGATGAATCGGGTTTTCGGGTTGTGCTTACCAAGTTTGTTTTAGTCTTTGTTGATGATATCCTTGTCTTCTCCAAGTCAAGGAAAGAACAGGAGTCACATTCAAAATCTGTTCGGGAGACTCTTAAGAATCATTAGTTGAAGGCTAAATTTTGAAATACCATTTCTAGAAGAATGTAGTCTGATTTCTCGGGCATATTGTTTCTGGTAATGGAATTTCCATTGATCCAGTTATGATCGCTGCGATCAATGTAAGCCTTTCTTCTCATCTTCCTTAGTTATATCACCTTTTCAATTGTCTCTATTTCTCCCTATCTTGCTGCAGGATTTGGGAAAGCTATTGCTTATACAAGTCTGTTTTGGAAACTTTTCAAGAATCTTCGGTACTCATCTGAATCTGAGCACTGCTTACCAGCCATAGACCGACGGTCAAACGAAAAGAGTGAATCAGATTCAAGAGGATCTTCTTCGTGCTTGTGTTCTTGAAGATCTTGGGATGATCATCTCCATCTGGTTGAATTTACCTATAACAACAGCTATCAGGTATAAGTTCAATCTTCTTTTCATCTTGTCTTAAATCCTATCTCAATTTATCTTATTTCCCTTGTTTTCCCTGTCTCGTTCCTTTTCGTAGACGAAAAGTTTTGAGTGGGGGAGAGTGTAACAACCCATAATTTTATAAATATTTTTAATTAAACTTTTATTTGGAAACTTTGATTTTAAATCATTTAATATTGAATTTCTGGAATTTTCCAATGTAAGTTTGGGATTTGTTTGCAATTTATTTTCCAAATACAATTAAATAAATATTTTCTGTAAACTTTATATTTTGGTCAAATTGGGAAAATTTTGAATTTCAGATTAAATTTTTAATCTCTTCCTTTAGAGCAGAATATAATGCTGATATCCGTTCTACTTTTCGTTTCGTCAAATTCTGTTTTGTACTTTTTAAATTTGATAAATTACAGTGTTTTACACGCAATTACTTTCTGCATTTTATTTTTCTATTTCCCTATGTTCATTTATCTACTTTTATTTTCTATTTATTTTATTTTGCTTTAAACTTTTATTTATATTGGGTTTTTTTTGTTTTTTTATTTTGAAAATAGGCTTGGAAATTCAAAGAGTCATAGGTTGCTTGTTTTATTTTGTATCTTTTCCTTTTCCTACCTTTCCATTTCTTTAGCCGTCCACTTCATTGTTCTTAGCCATGCATTTCATTTCTAAAGCCGTACAAAACTCCTCATTTTCATCTCATTCTCATTTGCGTTCAATAGAAAAATTATATTCAAGTTCCCATGGCTTCTTCCTTCCTCCTTCTTTCCATTTCTTTTGGTTCCAATGCTTATGCTCGGCGATGCTCCTATTGCCTACCCCATCACCATCTTCACCACCACCATGCCGACCTCATCACCTCCTTATCTCCACCAAACAAGGCCGTGACCACCATGATGCAAACAACATCACCAAATGCAAATACAAATCATAGTCGAACTCCTATATTCATTCACCTCCTCTTTAATAGCCACGGCCACACACCCATTCCTCCATCTCCTATTTCCTTGACATCCCCTAGCCTTGTGTTTGTGATGCCTTGACCCAGATCTAGGCATGGCTGAACCATGATGTGCCATAGGCCGAACCAAAACAAGCCAAAACCTTCCACTTGCCTTTGCCTCTTTGCCTTCCAAGTGTTGTACCTTGCCATTACTTCATTTACATGACCATAGCCGTGCATTTGCTTGCTTGAACCCATCATAGCCGAGCCCATCATGACATGGTCGAGCATAGAATGATGTGGTCTAGCCCACTTGACCATGGCCGAGCCTCTTGCTTTGATGTAACAAAGGTTATGTCATTTAATTCTTATATTTCCATTGTTTAATTCATCTATTCTTTTGTATTGGATCATACTTATATTTGTGTATACTTGTTTATGTACAAGATTGGATCTTGACTGTTCATCTACTCAAACTCTTATTCGTGCTTTGTTGTGCTTTTCAGAGTTTTAGTTATATATCTTGAATTGCTATCTTCAGCTTTAAAAAGTGAGTTTATCACTCTCGACATATATACGTACTTTTATAATTGTGAAACAATGGCATGTGAATTGTAGAAAATTTATATGTTATGTTAATATGTTCATATATGCTTGTGATATGATTATATGATGTTAAATTCTGTTTACATATTTGTTACATTATCTGATATGATTATATGTTCTACTGTTCATTTATTACTATTTCTCACACTGCAAGTTCCCTATCACTATGGGTTGAAATGATACATACCCGAACGGACTTTAGAATAAGGAAAAATCATTATGAGCTGAAATGATAGGCTCGAGTGATTTTATTGTATTTGTTTTACTTGGGATTGCGGGTTTGAAATGATAGAACCCGGATTTTTCTTTTTAAATTACGGATTGAAATGATACATATCCATATCACTTGACCAAGGTTAGAAAATATTATATAGACCCATGGTTATATATTTAATAATATTTTCTAAAAATTTTTAAGTATTTTTAAGTTTTAAGATATATGAAAAATTTACTTAAAAATTTGATCCAATGATTTTAAATATATGGAAATTTTAAAAGTCAATAAGTGGTTTGATTTAAATTATAAAGTTATATTGGTTTTCTATAAGTTGGAATCTTTATATATCAATAAATGGTTTTAAATTGCTATTTAAAGATCTTTATTGATGATAAATAACATAATAATTGAATTTGACTTAATATGGAAGTTTTAAATCTAACCTAGTAATTGTTGTGAATTTACTTTATGAAACGGACATGTTTTGTGTAATTAATAATGTATTTTGAACTGATAAAATGGAATACAGTTTTAATTGGACATTTTGTAATAAAATTTATTTAACTAGAAAATCATAGTTAATTGATCTAAATGAATAGATCTAAAGAAAAAAATGATAGTTATATTAACTATGATAAAATATTCTTTTGTGAAATGTTATGTTTTGTAAAATAAATAGTTATGATTTTTAAATGGAAAAGGTAACTTTAATTATGACCTAACTTGATAATTGGTAATTTGGTTTTTCAAATGGAAATTTTAAGTTAAGTAAATAAATAGAAATTTAGTTTTATTTATGAAATGGGTATTTTAAAATAAAGTGTTAGGTTAATGGTTAAAAATAAAAGTTTAAGTAAAATAGTGTATGTTGACTTAATAAATGAATTATGGTTTAAATTAGATATTTATTTATAAAATTTTTATTTTATTTAATCATAATTTAAATGATATCCACATGAATAATTCTAAAATGTGAGATATGTTTTATAAGTTAAAAATGGCTAAAATTGAAGTTTTAATGTTTCTGAAATGTTATAATAAATTTGGAATAGTATTGGCAGCATTTCCAAAGTGCTGCTATTTCTGAAATTTAACTATGATCTGAAATAACTATAATACTACAACACTTTATAAGCGCTGCTGTTTCTAAATTTGAACCGCTTTTGAAATACTAATATATCTACTGCAGCAGTTTATAAGTGCTGCTGTTTTTGAAATTAAACTAGGTTTTTGAATTACTAAAATACTTACTACAGCAGTTTATAAGTGCTGCTGTTTCTGAAACTAAACTGTTTTGAAATACCAATACCTACTGTAGCACTTTATAGGTGCTGCTGTTTTGAATTTGACAATGTTTTTGAAATGTTAATATATTTACCGTAATACTTTGTAGGTACTATTGTGGCTGAAATTACAATGAACTTTGGAAATGAATATTAATTTGGAAGATTTTGACATTGAATTTAAATGGTTTAAATGAATATGATTTGAGGTGAAATATAAACCATTTTTGAATTTATAAGTTAATATAATGTTTTCGAAATTGGTATAGTTGAACGAATGAACTTTATAATGCTATAACTTTGGTAATGAATATTATTTTTAAGGGTGGTATGATTTTTCTGAATATTATGATTTCCAAATGATAACATCTTAAAATTGATATGGTTTCAAAGTATTATGGTTTCAAAGTGTTTGGTTTCAAAGGTGTTATAACTTTGAAAGTACTATGATTTTGGAAATGAATTTATTTTAAATAGTATTTAATTAAGAATTGTTTTGAATATATTGATTTGCAATTTAAGATTTTAGAATATGGCTTTATAAAGTGGTTTTGGTTTAAGATGATTTAAAAAGGAATATTTCAAGTTTAAATAAATTGAAAGAAATATTCAGTGATTAGAAATTTGGGTTTGTTCAAATGATATTTTGGTTTTGAAGTATAAACTAGTTTTGAATATGATATTTTGGTTTTGAAGTTTAAACTAGTTTTGAAATGGATATGATATTCGGTTTTGAAGTATAAATTATTTTGAAATAAATATCCATGGGTTATAATAACGATTGGTTGTTAAAGAGACCGGGATCGGATATGGGCATACTCTCTGTCGATACCGAAAACCACTTTAACAACTGTGTACGTGGTGGAGATTCCAGAATGAAGTAGGATGGTGGCGACAATCCTAAAGGTATATATACGTGGACCCGACTCTCGTGAGTTGGCTTAAGGTGGCTAAAACAGGAGCAATCATCGGGCCAATGAGGTAGGACCTCTGATCGGACACATTTCTTCGATACTATTCTATTAATTTGTGATTGATTTGGTGGCCACCCTTCGATTTTTGATTTAGGAGTGTGTTCCGAGGTGGACGGTAGTGGCTGCTATGCATTTCCACCGGCCTGTGTGCGTAATTGGTATATCTACCCTGGAATTGCCTTGTTGTGCCGTGTCACCTACCATATCGAGCTTTACTACGAGTTGGGTTTTGTGTCGTAGCCTGTGGAGTATTTAGGGTAGCTCCCGATCTGGGGGTACGCTGATACTAGATAGACTACTAGGACTATTATGTGTTAAGGGGAATATTCGGTCACTCCTTAATGCTATTTTAAAGTAAGTTTATTTTACTATTAGACATTATTATAATAGCGAATATTACTACATAGTAGATAGTTTAACGGATCCTTAAAGGATGGGCGATCCCAAGAATCCTTTAAGTTACTTGTGCATTTTTATTTCAGTTCACTTGAGTTGGTTTACATTGTATAAGTATGTATGTCCTGACTCGAGTGTTTTGTGTTTTTTGTTTTGCTTTACGCTCGAGTCAGACTGAGTGATACAGTATTCAAGACTCACCTTTGGATTTGGAGCTTTTCTTGAAGATCCAGCTATCTATTTCACTTTCAGTTATCCAGTTGATTCCAGTGATGTATTCAGATCTTGTATTTGACTATTGTATTGAGACATCTTTGTATTCGTAAATTTTGTTGTATCTTGTTTAACTCTGTTATATACATAGTAGCTTCATGAACTACTATTCTTTTGTTTCCGCTGCATTGTTATATTACTCTGTGTTTGTGATCTGTGATTTATTTACTGTATATTCTGAGTTTTGCCAAATTTATATTTACAATCTATTGTTTTGAATTATTCAAGTCCGACATGTGTGGATTTATTGTCGATTTGAATGGTTGAAAATATCGGGTCATTACATTTGGTATCAAAGCTTTGGCTCTAGGCAAACTTAGCATATATGGTAAATTTATTTACAGAACCACTTTCGTTTGAGCTTGAATCTCTTCCTTTTGACTCGATTTCTTTTGAATTTTGGAACATTCCCTGCGGTTCCAAATCCATTCTTGTCTCTCCCTATTTGTCTTCTTTTGATTCTGGAGTATCCCATAACTCCACTTTGAATGATCTTTATAATAAATTGGCGGTCTCGCCAATCTTCGAATGATTGTAAAAGGGTGAAACTCCTTTACAAGAAGCATTGATTCACCGAAGATTTCTGCATCCTCGGTTTGCAATGCTGCCTATCTCTTGTTATCCCGAATTCTATCCCTTAAAATCGGATGTAGGTTTGTCCCAGAACTCTACATCGATCTTATTCTTGAAGTCATGGCTGACCCGGTTAAGGTTGCCCGAGATTTATATAAGCTTATTCATTCCCTTATTCTGTTATTTAATCATCTTGTCTTTTGTTCCAACTTATCTTCAAATCGTTCTTGAAGTATATTTGTAAACTATTATTTAAAATGTTTTATTATATATTGTGTTGTTTGAGTTGTGGATGTTGATTTGGGTTTCCGATCGATTCATCTGATCAACGCTATCGATAGGATCTCTAAAACACTTGAACAGAGCAAACTGACACCATATTGTTTTCAAACTTGGTAAATGGGATAAATTTTGTATAATTATATTTTATATATGTATAATTTTCTGAATTTTGATAGTTAATTGAATTGGATGTTAAGAAATTATATTTGATTTTATATATAGCTTGTAACCATTGGCTTTTGTTCCATATATAAATAATTGAACTATAAAAATATGGTTTTAAATTAATTGGGAAATTTAAATGAATTTAAACCAAGAATTTGAGAATTTAATTTTCGATGATTTCGAACTTTGGTTTTAAAGTTTTAAAAGGATATATTATTTAAAATATTTTCGAATAGAAATTGTTTCTAAAGAATTTTAAAGTTTTAAATCAGTGCTCTTCTCTATGTCGCTGGAAAATAATTTCGGTGATGACTGTAGCACCATTTACGTTCATTTTCGAGTTTTGAAGTGAAGAGACCATCCTGTAGCCTTGCTACAGTTCTATTTTGGAAAATTTAACTGATTTGAATTTCTAAAATATGACTTGATTTATAATATATATATTGGTATATGATTTCATATTTGATTTGATATATATTATATATGTATTTATTTATCTCTGAATTGTTTGAAGTTAACCGGAAATTTAATTCTTAAATTTTATCTTAAAGGATGATTTCAATTATAAAATGAAGCCAAAATTTTTGAATAAATATTTAAGCTTGAAATAATTGAAATAGAAAGTTTTATTTGTATAATATTCTATTACATCCCAATATAGCTTACCTAACTTATTCAGAAGTTGAATATGTAATTGGATGATGTACAATATAAAAGGATTTTTATAAATAAAATTTGAGTGGTTATAATAAATGTTATATGCTTAAATTTTAGTTATAAAGAAATTTATAGAGGTAAACAGAATAAAAATTTAATTGAATAATTTACAATATAAAATGGTGTTAAAGGAATTTATAAATAAATGGGAGCAGTTATAAAAATTGTAAATAAATTTAATAATATAATTAGATATATTAAGTGGAATAAATTTAATAATAATGTTGGAATAAAGAAGAATGAAATTTAGCGAATAAATTTTGAATATAATAAATGATTGTTCAAATTCATGACTTTGGAAAATTGTTAATTTAAGATAATTGTATGATGAGATAATGAGATTAAAAAAAAGAAATATATATATATATATAGTTAAGGTTTATTTAACTTAAGTGAAAACAAATGGATGGAATTAATTATTAATGTAAGTTTGAATTTTCATGGTTTTAAAATTTATTATCTTATTTTGTTTTCCAATCTATCTTTCTTTTGGGATGTTCCTATACTCCTGCATCCTAAGCAGGAAATCGGATTCCGAATTGATCTTATTCCTGGAACTGTTGTTTCCTCTCAGCTTGATCTCGCCCTAGGTTTCACCAGCTCAGTGTTGCTGAGGAAAGTATTCCCGAGGCTGCTTTCCGTACTGAGAATGGTTTTCTATAAATGGTTAGTTATGCCTTTTGGTTTGACTAATGCCCAGCTTTCTTTGTTGATTTGATGAATCGGGTTTTCGTGTTGTGCTTACCAAGTTTGTTTTAGTCTTTGTTGATGATATCCTTGTCTTCTCCAAGTCAAGGAAAGAACAGGAGTCACATTCAAAATCTGTTCGGGAGACTCTTAAGAATCATTAGTTGAAGGCTAAATTTGGAAATACCATTTCTAGAAGAATGTAGTCCGATTTCTCGGGCATATTGTTTCTGGTAGTAGAATTTCCATTGATCCAGTTATGATCGCTGCGATCAATATAAGCCTTTCTTCTCATCTTCCTTAGAGATATCACCTTTTCAGTTGTCTCTATTTCTCCCTATCTTGCTGCAGGATTTGGGAAAGCTATTGCTTATACAAGTCTGTTTTGGAAACTTTTCAAGAATCTTCGGTACTCATCTGAATCTGAGCATTGCTTACCAGCCATAGACCGACGGTCAAACGGAAAGAGTGAATCAGATTCTAGAGGATCTTCTTCGTGCTTGTGTTCTTGAAGGTCTTGGGATGATCATCTCCATCTGGTTGAATTTACCTATAACAACAGCTATCAGGTATAAGTTCAATCTTCTTTTCATCTTGTCTTAAATCCTATCTCATTTTATCTTATTTCCCTTGTTTTCCCTGTATCGTTCCTTTTCGAGGACGAAAAATTTTCAGTGGGGGAGAGTGTAACAACCATAATTTAATAAATATTTTTAATTAAACTTTTATTTGGAAACTTTGATTTTAAATCATTTAATATTGAATTTATGGAATTTTCCAATGTAAGTTTGGGATTTGTTTGCAATTTATTTTCCAAATATAATTAAATAAATATTTTCTGTAAACTTTATATTTTGGTCAAATTGGGTCAAATTTTGAATTTCAGTTTAAATTTTTAATCTTTTTCTTTAGAGCAGAATATAATGCTGATATCCGTTCTACTTTTCGTTTCGTCAAATTATGTTTTGTACTTTTTAAATTTGATAAATTACAGTGCTTTACACGCAATTACTTTCTGCATTTTATTTTTCTATTTCCCTATGTTCATTTATCTACTTTTATTTTCTATTTATTTTATTTTGCTTTAGACTTTTATTTATATTGAGTTTTTTTTATTTTTTTTTATTTTGAAAATAGGCTTGGAAATTCAAAGAGTCATAGGTTGCTTGTTTTATTTTGTGTCTTTTCCTTTTCCTACCTTTCCATTTCTTTAGCCGTCCACTTCATTGTTCTTAGCCATGCATTTCATTTCTAAAGCCGTACAAAACTCCTCATTTTCATCTCATTCTCATTTGCGTTCAATAGAAAAATTATATTCAAGTTCCCATGGCTTCTTCCTTCCTCCTTCTTTCCATTTCTTTTGGTTCCAATGCTTATGCTCGACGATGCTCCTATTTCCTAACCCATCACCATCTCTACCACCACCATGCCGACCTCATCACCTCCTCATCTCCACCAAACAACGCCGTGACCACCATGATGCAAACAACATCACCAAATGCAAATACAAATCATAGCCGAACTCCTATATTCATTCACCTCCTCTTTAATAGCCACGACCACACACCCATTCCTCCATCTCCTATTGCCTTGACATCCCCTAGCCTTGTGTTTGTGATGCCTTGACCCAGATCTAGGCATGGTCGAACCATGATGTGCCATAGGCCGAACCAAAACAAGCCAAAACCTTTCACTTGCCTTTGCCTCTTTGCCTTCCAAGTGTTGTACCTTGCCATTACTTCATTTACATGACCATAGTCGTGCATCAGCTTGCTTGAACCCATCATAGCCGAGCCCGTCATGACATGGCCGTGCATTAGCTTGCAAGTTCCCTATCACTATGGGTTGAAATGATACATACCCGAACAGACTTTAGAATAAGGAAAAATCATTATGAGCTGAAATGATAGGCTCGACTGATTTTATTGTATTTGTTTTACTTAGGATTGCGGGTTTGAAATGATAGAACCCGGATTTTTCTTTTTAAATTACGGATTGAAATGATACATATCTGTATCACTTGACCTAGGTTAGAAAATATTATATAGACCCATGGTTATATATTTAATAATATTTTCTGAAAATTTTTAAGTATTTTTAAGTTTTAAGATATATGAAAATTTTACTTAAAAATTTGATTCAATGATTTTAAATATATGGAAATTTTATAAGTCAATAAGATGTTTGATTTAAATTTTAAAGTTATATTGGTTTTCTATAAGTTGGAATCTTTATATATCTATAATTGGTTTTAAATTGCTATTTAAAGATCTTTATTGATGGTAAATAACTTAATAAATGAATTTGACTTAATATGGAAGTTTTAAATCTAACCTAGTAATTGTTATGAATTTACTTTATGAAACGGACATGTTTTGTGTAATTAATAATGTATTTTGAATTGATAAAATGGAATACAGTTTTAATTGGTCATTTTGTAACAAAATTTATTTAACTAGAAAATCATATTTAATTGATGTCTAAATGAATAGATCTAAAGAAAAAAATGATTGTTATATTAACTATGATAAAATATTCTTTTGTGAAATGTTATGTTTTGTAAAATAAATAGTTATGATTTTTAAATGGAAAAGGTAACTTTAATTATGACCTAACTTGATAACTGGAAATTTGGTTTTTCAAATGGAAATTTTAAGTTAAGTAAATAAATAGAAATTTAGTTTTATTTATGAAATGGGTATTTTAAAATAAAGTGTTAGGTTAGTGGTTAAAAATAAAAGTTTAAGTAAAATAGTGTATGTTGACTTAATAAATGAATTATGGTTTAAATTAGATATTTATTTATAAAATTTTTATTTTATTAAATCATAATTTAAATGATATCCAAATGAATATTTCTGAAATGTGAGATATGTTTTATAAGTTAAAAATGGCTAAAATTGAAGTTTTAATGTTTCTGAAATGTTATAATAAATCTGGAATTGTATTAGCAGCATTTCCAAAGTGTTGCTGTTTCTGAAATTTAACTATGTTCTAAAATAAATATAATACTAAAGCACTTTATAAGCGCTGCTTTTTCTCAATTTGAACTGTTTTTGAAATACTAATATATCTACTGCAGGAGTTTATAAGTGCTGTTGTTTCTAAAATTAAACTAGGTTTTTGAAATACTAAAATACTTACTACAGTAGTTTATAAGTGCTGCTGTTTCTGAAACTAAACTGTTTTGAAATACCAATACCTACTGTAGCACTTTATAGGTGCTGCTGTTTTGAATTTGACAATGTTTTTGAAATGTTAATATATTTACCATAACACTTTATAAGTGCTGTTGTGGTTGAAATTACAATGAACTTTGGAAATAAATATTATTTTGGAAGATTTTGACATTAATTTAAATGGTTTAAATGAATATGTTTTAAGGTGAAATATAAACCATTTTTGAATTTATAAGTTAATACAATGTTTTCGAAATTGGTATAATTGAACGAATGAACTTAATAATGCTATAACTTTGGTAATGAATATTATTTTTAAAGGTGGTATGATTTTTCTAAATATTATGATTTCCAAATGATAACATCTTAAAATTGATATGGTTTCAAAGTATTATGGTTTCAAAGTGTTTGGTTTCAAAGGTGTTATAACTTTGAAAGTACTATGATTTTGGAAATGAATTTATTTGTAATAGTATTTAATTAAGAATTGTTTTGAATATATTGATTTGCAATTTAAGATTTTAGAATATGGCTTAATAAAGTGGTTTTGGTTTAAGATGATTTAAAAAGGAATATTTCAAGTTTAAATAAATTGAAAGAAATATTAAGTGATTGGAAATTTGGGTTTGTTCAAATGATATTTTGGATTTGAAGTATAAACTAGTTTTGAATATGATATTTTGGTTTTGAAGTATAAACTAGTTTTGAATATGATATTTTGGTTTTGAAGTATAAACTAGTTTTGAAATGGATATGATATTTGGTTTTGAAGTATAAATTATTTTGAAATAAATATCCATGGGTTATAATAACGATTGGTTGTTAAAAAGACAGGGATCAGATATGGGCATACTCTCTGTCGATACCGAAAACCACTTTAACAACTGTGTACGCGGTGGAGATTCCAGAATAAAGTAGGATGGTGGCGACGATCCTAAAGGTATATAAACGTGGACCTGACTCCCGTGAGTTGGCTTAAGGTAGTTAAAACAGGAGCGATCATCGGGCCAATGAGGTAGCACCTCTGATCGGAAACATTTCTTCGATACTATTCTATTAGTTTGTGATTGATTTGGTGGCCACCCTTCGATTTTTGATTTGGGAGTGCGTTCCAAGGTGGGCGGTAGTGGCTGCTATGCGTTTCCACCAGCCCGTGTGCGTAATTGGTATATCTACCCTGGCATTGCCTTGTTGTGCTATGTCACCTACCATATCGAGCTTTACTACGAGTTGGGTTTTGTGCCGTAGCTTTTGGAGTATTTAGGGTAGCTCCCGATCTAGGGGTACGCTGATACTGGATAGACTACTGGGACTATTATGTGTTAAGGGGAATATTGGGTCACTCCTTAATGCTATTTTAAAGTAAGTTTATTTTACTATTAGACATTATTATAATAGCGAATATTACTACATAGTAGATAGTTTAACGAATCCTTAAAGGATGGGCAATCCCAAGCATCCTTTAAGTTACTTGTGCATTTTTATTACATTTCGCTTGAGTTGGTTTACATTGTATAAGTATGTATGTCCTGACTCAAGTGTTTTGTGTTTTGTGTTTTGCTTTACGCTCGGGTCAGACTGAGTGATACAGTATTCAAGACTCACCTTTGGAGTTGGAGCTTTTCTTGGAGATCCAGCTATCTATTTCGGTTTCAGTTATCCAGTTGATTCCAGTGATGTATTCAGATCTTGTATTTAACTATTGTATTGAGACATCTTTGTATTCGTAAATTCTGTTGTATCTTGTTTAACTCTGTTATATACATAGTAGCTTCATGAACTACTATTCTTTTATTTCCGCTGCATTGTTATATTACTCTGTGTCTGTGATCTGTGATTTATTTACTGTATATTCTGAGTTTTACCAAATTTATATTTACAATCTATTGTTTTGAATTATTCAAGTCCTACATGTGTGGATTTATTGTCGATTTGAATGGTTGAAAATATCGGGTCGTTACACCGACTATAAAGATGGCTAAGGAGAGGTTGGGTTTGAATTAAATAGGAGGAGAAAAGGTAAGAGAGAAATAGGGATCCTGATCCTCTTTTTTCTCCTTAGTATCTCCTATATTTAAACATCGCTAAACCCTCACTCTCTTTTTTTATTTTTAGCCTCCTCTTCATCTCTTTTTCTGAACGAAAATTCCACCTCACCCCTTCACCTTTTCAAGCAATTTTAACATCAAATTAAAGTCGATTTGATTGTCGGTGGAAGCTGTGTTCGAGAATCTTGAAGCTTCTAGATACGGAATTCAATTCTGGGAGTTAGATTCTTCTTTTCTAGGTATGAACAATTAGGCTTGGGTGAAAGGTAATAATACTTGTTTATGATGTCTAATATGCTCGTTCATGTCATATGCTAGCTTGGTTAGTAATTGATATCACGAATCTTTATACCTATGTATTATCTACATTTGGTATTAATATATACGTGTACACATATTTTAAAAAAACTGTGTATATATATAATAACATATAGTTCATAGCTTGTAGTATAAAAAAATATTGTATTGAAATAATATTAGAAAAATTATTTTTTTACAAAGATTGATTTTAAAACACATACATAATTTTATAAAATATGTGCATGTTTATCTTATTAAAATATACACATTATATTTTGGAAAATAATAAAAAAATATTTATCTTTATGTGTATATATGTATATTTATGTTTTAAATCTCTATATATATTACATATATATAATTCATTTTAGTTATTTTACTTAATTCTACATATTGTAAATATATATATATTATAAAATTTATAAATATAAGTATTTAATAAAATTATAGATATGTATTAAATAGTTTTCAAAAAAATATCAAGATTTCCATACAGAAATCTTAATTAAGAAACTGTTTTTTAGACCGAAAACTATTTCAAAAAAAAATTACTTTTAGGTTGTGTATATAAGTTAATATATTTTTTTAATTATATATTCATACTATAGCTTATTTATATACATATATATTTGTACATATACGTATTTTAGAAAATATTAATATGTATATAACATGTATATAAATTAAAAATAATTATTATTATTTTGAAACATATAATATATATATATAATGTTAATAAATTAATATGAATTTGAAATATCTAGATATTTTATTATATAAATCTAGATCTAAATTTCGAAATTTGAAATTCAAATTTGATTTTATATTAAAGTCACTTGTAACAATATATACAATTCTTTATATTATAATTTTAATTACACACATACACACACACACAAATATATATATATATAAACATTCATATTTTACAAACATTATTTAATATTATTTATAAAACTATATACACACACACACACACACATATTTTAGATAGTACATATGTATATGGAAGGGCCAATATGTCCATTGCGGTGTAAATTCCAACATCTATACATGGGCATGTTTAACCATGCACATGACTTATGTAGCACGTGCACATACATACATATGTGTATATGATACACATATTTATTATATAATATACAAACATAATAATATTAAAAACCTTATTTATAAATTAAATAATATTGGTTTTATTTAAAATAATTTTAGAATTAATAGGCCCAACAAGGTCCGAATGGAATAAAAATTTTGAAATTTATTCATTTACCTAGTTGTGTACTGGTCCAGTTCCAACAATGGTATCCGGATCCAATAGCCTATGCGATATAAATTAGTCATATTAAGGGCTAACTAATTAACCTTACAACCCAGTTAGTAGGATGTCTAAGAAAGGTAGTGTCTAGGCTGGATTGTTGGGTAATCAAGTACCTTGTCCAACCTGGCTATCGGCCTCGCATGAGCAATTGTATGAGCCCAAAGGTTGCCCCTAATGGAAAATGCCTAATTTGAATTTAGCCTGGGGTTGATTTCAAAATTGTTTTGAAATTAAAATGATTTTAAAATTGAAAGTTAAATTTAAAACAGGAAATATATTATAAATGTCATACATAGATTTTCAAATTGTTTTGAAAATTAAAATAAATTTTTTAAATTTAAAAGCTAAATTTAAAATAAAACACATATTATAAAAGTTATAATATAACAAAATGTTTGAAAATGGTATATAATTAATTTCAAAAATATTATTTATTAATAAGATTAATATAATAAATGGTTTAATTTAATATTTAGTCAATTAAATATATATAGTAAATAATATATATAATGATATACGTAATGTTGTCTTTAATTGTTTAAGATAGTATGGGTATACATGTGTGTATAAAAGAATTTTCAAAATTAATAAAATTTAATTAAAATTTTTTAATTAAATAAATTAAAAGTTTATTAACAAATTAAAAAATATATATTTATATATAAAACATATATGTGTAATACTGTAAAGGTTATAGTATATATAATCAATCTAATGTGTTATAATTGAATGATATAATTATAAATTAAAACTTTAATTCATTAAATTAATTAAATAAGATTTAATTAATATAATGTCACACATAAAATATTATATAAGTTAAATAAAGTATAAAAGTTATATAATAATAAAACTTATATAATATAAATGTATATACTAAAGATGGAATATTAAGAAACCCAATTAGACTTAAGGAATAAATACATACGTATAATATGTATACCGTGATTTCTGATGTGTCCAACACTTGAATCACAAGGGAATTTTATGAGAAATACATTATTCCATAAGTCGATATCACTCAATTAAATATATTGAAGAATGTGAATATTTAATATAATTGTTGTCATCTTCCATTTATAGATTAATAAATTACTTGCACACTCTCTAGTTGTTGAGCAAACTCAAGCAAGAGATGTTATGTGTAGTATTATTAATATATTGAATAGATGAGGTAAGATAACTATACGTATTTATTGAGCAAACTGAAGGTACATTTACTATACTTAGGCCGCGGTGAAATGTTAGGTACGAGTGAATAATTTCTTTTGATTTTTTGAGAAAACTCAAGGTTGAAATGAGATTAGGACAAAAAAACCATGGGTTATTAGTTTTATATGATATAACCGTTAAGGATTTATTCATCGTTTGTAGGGCTATGACTTGTTGAGCAAACTCAAGATCAGAATCCCAAGAGAGATGAGTCCTAATACCCACTAGTGAAGTCGAAAGACTTCTATGTTTCATCTTAGGGTTTGGAGAAACATAAAAGACTAGTAGGAGCCTTATTAGGAGAATGAAATGGTAACATTTAACCTTTCTAATATTATAAGAACGTATGCTATATAAAGTTATAATAATTTACATTGAAAAATTTGTGCGATCAATATAATTTATAAAACGTTTATCAATTAAAACCTACAAATGAACTGAATTAATATTGAAAAACAGAAAAATAAAATATATTTACCAATAACTTTTGCATGTTGGCTCATATAAGCGCCTAATTATACAACCACAAAATACGTTCGCAACTTGGTTACTTACATTTTTACTTGCCTAAGACTGTATTATCTTTAGTGAGTTTCAAAATCTAGAAGAAATATAAGAATAGGGATAATTGATCCATGTACGATCATATCTAAATGTATATGGTGAATGGTCATAATTCGTAATGTATGAAACCTCGAAGAAATTAGTTCATTGAAATAAGAAAGTAAACTATAGTGTAAGATCGCGTATTCAATATGATATATTACAATAATGATTTTGTTGTGTTAAATGTAACACTAGACCAAAGACTATGAGATAGATCAAAGAATTCGATTATCAAAATGTCGGTTTTATCGGTTTATGTAAAGTGCAATTTAATTGTAACAACCCGGGATATTATAATAATTAATTATCGTCAAAGTGACGATTAAATTGTTTGTTTATTTCTGTTGGAATTTTAATCGATTATTGAGCTAGCTAATCGCTAATTGGAGTTTTTATCGGGATGAAATTCTATAGAAATTTGTTAAGGAATTATGTGGGCTTTATAAATAAAATTTTGGCCATGTTTCCTCTGTTTTATTTTGGGCCGTGATAATTATCAAAAAGGAATAACCATTCCCCTTTTTATTCTTTTTCCATTCGAAACCCTAAAACGAAATGAAAGAATAAAAATGGTGGCGGCTTCAAATTTTTCTTCGTTTGCTCGTGCTGGAATTAGGTCTTTGGATAGCTTCGAAGACGCCGACCTTTGGTTGCTCGATCAAAAGCTTTGTCGATCGAATATCCCTTGGTGTTGCTCACGGATGCTTCTTTTTGCGTCGAGTTCATCAGTTGATCATCTCTTGAGATGCGTGCGGCTGCTTGATTCGAGTTCGTCGTCGCTTCGTTCTAAGGTGAGTGATTTTTATTTCACTCACATCTGTAGTTCAAGCTTAGTATAGTGCTTTGACCATTTGATTGTGTTCGTTGTTGATGATTTCTCTGATTTTATCAATTTCGTATGAGTTCTTTTACTTGAATTGACGATGTTGTTTTCGTTCTTGTTCGACTTTGGCCATCCTTCGGCCACCTGACCTTGTTTATGCGATTACATGACTTACTAATGTTTTCGGCCATTTGATATCATTGAACTGCATTTGATGTTTTTCTGAATTTCAATCAAATTCATATAAAATGATACTTGCGATTTTTGACTGGTTCAGGTTTATGGCTTTTAAGATTTTTGAAATGTTCGAATTCCTTAGCCATTACGGCTTGACTTTCAGTTTGACTTCGGGCTTAATGCTGTATTCATCTGGTAATTTGCGTTGTTTTGCTTTGAGCTTAGGCTTGATAAAAATTGATTTTTGTGAAGCCTGCTATTTCGATTTCTTTAAATATGTGATTTTTATCACTCTGGCATATGAACTCTAGTTTGAAATTGGTAGGACTTACTTGACTTGTTCACTGTATTACAGTTTCTATTTGCATATGGTTTTGAGTTGTAGCCCCGACTCTGCCCACTGTTGCATTATGTTGCACCTGTTTTGTTGTCTTCATGGACATACTGAGTCTCGTTAACCTTACTAGTGCGCGGTTGGTTCACGTTGCATTCGGTTCACGTTGCATTCACTTGCATACTTGTTAATCATGTAGTTCCTTGTATCAAGTTTTGAACATGGCCATTTCATTGTGAGGCTGTCCAGTCGAGTCTCATATTTGCACTGTCCAGATTCATGTTGCATTTTTCCCTATAGTACACTTGTACTTGTTTAGGAAATCCCATGACGTTGGTCATTAACTGTTGGCATCGGTCTTGACTTTAACCTTGTACATTTAGGATTATTGTTCTATTGGGTACAGCTTACTGTTAGTCTTCAGTAGTTTGTATACTTCAGATAGGTGCTGCATTTGTTTGGTCCATTGGTTCATTGTAGTTTGGCATAGTCTTCATGTACTTGGCTTCTTTGTAGTCTCTTGTATTATTCTTCAAGGCAGTTGCATTGTTGGTCTTCTCGTGTCTCAGTGATGCATTTGTATCCGCAGTTGTTCCTTGCATTTTGTTATGGTTTGGTGCCTTCTTGAATTTTGCAGACTTGTTGTACATGATTACATCTTTGAATCTAGGTAGCTTGTCACTATGTTGCACTTGCTTGACCCAGTATGGTAGTTGTATATTTGTTGTGCCCTTGTATTCATGGGGTGGCTGCAGTTTTGTTGCAGTCTTGCCCTTGAATACTTGTGGTGGTTGCAATTTCTTTTGTTGCAGTTGTGCCCTTGTTGGTTTGCATTGCATTGATGCAATTGGATTTGTTTTTCTAATTATACCTGTGTTGAACCCAGCTAATAGCTCGGGTTTGACCTTGTACTCGGATGTAAACTTTCGTTGTGCATTCGTGTGTAATTCGTCATTTTGATTTGAGTTAGTACCAGTTGTTTTTGGTTCATTTATATTGACCTTTGCAGTTTCGACGTACTGTAGTGGCGAGGCAGTGCACGCGTGCGTGTACTACAGCCACACAGAGTTTGGTTTGATGTAACCATTTTGAGATTGTCTAATTATTTACTTGATAATTGGATTTTGTTGTTAAATTGTTGTTTAGGCAATTCTGTGTTTTCTAAATTATCTGCATTGGTAATCTTTTTATCTATCTTTGTTGGTGATTTGGATTTGCCGAATTGTTGTTTAACACTGTTTAGTGTTATATCTGCTGTTATCCGATTCTCTTATCGAGGAGTCGGATATACGAGATTTATGTGACTGTCGTCTATTTGATATTTGATTATTATTGCTTCTGTGCATTAATAACTGAGTTTGAATTAGACTGACCCATGTATTATTTTCTTTTGAATTTAATACTCGGGTCAGACCCGAGTTATTTCAGGTTGTAGATATTCTGTTTTGGGTTGCTGCTTGAGCTATGAAGTCTTTTCATGTCTTTTGAAGTGGTCTGCGTCTTTTTGTAGTAGTCAGTGTACTGATTTAGGTCGATATGTATTCATGTATATTAGTCCATAATGTACTTGTATATATAACTTCCAAAATCGACAGTTGTAGTTGTATCATATGTATCATGTCAAATGTATTGTAACTGACATCAGTTATATATATATGAGACTTTTGTTATCTGTGTTCCGCATCTTTTTGTATCTGTGTTATTATTATATATATTGTCCTAAACTATTATGAACTATCGTAGTTCGTTTTATACTGGAATTGGGTATGTCGATGGGAGTAAATAAATAAGAGATGAAAAATGAAAATTATATACCACTCCTATCGAGGTAACCAATACTAGTGTAAAGCCAACTACGGATGGCCGCTCCTATCCAGCCTTATTCTTCGTAATAACAGACAGTATTTCTTTTAATACTCTTTGTTATTGTGAGCATAGAGGTGGGGCGTCACATTAATTGATGTCCTTAAATGTTAAGGATGATCGAGTGCTGTATCATTATGATATTGTAGTAAGGATTTCCTTTGAATGGTTCGACAATTTAGAAAGGTAATCAAATGCATAAGTGTAGATGTAACCTAAGCCACAGTTAGGTTGAAGAGACTGTATGGTCAATTCTGCTTCATAAAGAAATTTGGAAACGAGAATGGTAAAATAGAAATAGATACTTAACATTGGAGTGAGAAATATGATTATATTATAGTAAACGAAACAAATAAATTGGTCTGAAAATTCTCAACTATAAATTGGTTACAGTAAACGAAACAAATAAATTATATTAAGTGGTTGAATGGAGCTTCGTATTTGATACGCTATTATAGTAATTGTGGAGATATGGAGCATGCCATATAACACTTATTGGTCGCATCAAGTTATGAAAATTATTTTCGTAAAACTTACCAAACATTATTTATGAAATAATTATTATTTTTTAGTATTGACTAAAAATAGACATAGTTTTATTTCAATATGAATATTATGAATATTTGTTATAAAATAAAACTATAGTACTGGTATTTGTGATGCATTGGGAATAAAGAAGTATCAAAATTTATTTGCAATTATTTTAGAATTATAGACTAAGCTATAGTTTTGGAAAATAATTTAGCTATTTGACATATAATACTAGTTAATTATATCTCAAAAAATAAAGGGCAAAGCACCCAATGGGAGCGATATAAGAGTTGATGAACTCTTTGAATTGACACATATAGATGCATGCAATCGCAAGTCGGTTAATACCAAAATGGTTCAAAATACTTCGTTATATTCACCAATGAGTTATCACCAATATGAACATGTGTATTTGATACACATATAGGATGTTTATGATAAGCTTATAGAATATAAAACAGAAGTAAATAAAAAAATGTGCAATAGAAAATAAAATAGATTTAATTTAATCGAATAGGTGAGTATATTGGAAATGTTCCGAACGTACCAAAAAAAGAATAAAGATTCAATCTCAAAAGCCATGCCTCCCTATAATACATAATGATGTATAAGTAATTAAACATTGTTGAACAAAGTATATAAGATTGATTGTGAATGAAGTTGAGTTATTTCTATAAGGTTGTGAACTTAAGAATAGTATATAAGATTATAATTAATTTCATCTAAATATTAGTTTACAAAATCATACGAGATAAGAGTTTATAAGAAACCCCAACATATCCTAGGCTAAGATGTTGGCAGGTTGTGCGAGTCAAAAGACTGTATGTAATAATTTTTCATAAGGGATCTTGTATGAATCTCCACAAAATGGAGTTTGGGAACAACTTTCATTGGATGACTAACTTATGTTCTGAACATAAGTATTGTAAACTAAAACCAAATCTGTTGTACATATAAGGCAACTCATAATGTGTTTATGAATACCTATTGTGTTGCAATGAGAAATAATCATTGTTTCAAGAATACCAATTTCATAGCAAAGGAATTTATTTGAGAAATTATTGATAGTAAAATGGATTTGGATATGATCCAAAGATAAAAAATGATTACGTAGGATGAAATTAAATTAACCTAACTTAAATGAAGACATCGCATTAGAGTGTCTAATAGGTATTCTCACACATTAAGGAGAAACTATGAGTTTCTTATCAATGTTGAGAATAGATAATCCCCAATTGTCAATTAATCCATTAAGAATATTGACTCTACAATATGTTATGATGCACAAATCCAAAAAGGATTCCAAGTACATTATCAAAATATGATTCTGATAGTTGTATCTGAAGGGATATGATATAACAGCTGTGAATGAGTCTTTAAGAGCAAGACAAACGCAGTTGGAATAATAATTAGCAACGTTAATAAGAATAATATCGTAAATTTCAACTGTTGAAATTAATGTAATGGATTCGTTATTCAATGGGCTCAAGTTAATTCGATTTATTCACAAAATTATCGTCGTTAGACTTTATGTTCGATACATATATGTTTAAATGGAAAAATACTAAAAAATGATTTAGAATGGAATGTTTGCATATAACAACGAAAGTGTCTCGAAGTAGTGGGAGCGATATTGAGTTTTGTGGGTTTTAGGATATGATCGAAGAAATGATATGAAAGTATCATTTTATAAGCATCGGAATTGAATAAGTATTTTGATAGAAATATCAAATGGTTTGATTTTCACCCAAATGTGGAGGAAGGGTGTGTCCATAAGAAAGAACCACTAAAAGGGTTATACTCTAACTATAAGTAAACAACATACTACTGATTATTAAGAATGTACTTATGTTAAAATCAGTAATACTTTTATTATTTAGTACTCAATGTTGGATTTGTAAATTATATCTCTTACAGTAAGTATAAAGGATATTGGGAACGATCCAAATGATATGCAAAGACACCTTATCAAATGTTTAATAAGGAAGATGTAAGATGGATTACTTATGCTTTAGCAATAGGAATTATCATACATGTTGTCTTGTCTACAATATCATAATTTGCTTATGTATTTGATACATGAAACAAATATCAAATCCAAATTAAGAGCATTAAATGGTAGTTTAGAGTATTCTCAAGTATTTATGGAATAATAGAGAATTATTTATAGAAACAACATACTCCTTATGAAGGTGTGTCTGAACTCAAACTTCATAAGTGATATTGAGTATAACATGTCAATATTAAATTCACGTTCAAATCTTAATTAAGAAGATTTAAATTGGAAATGTTCCAAATAATATATTGTGGCTAATTCAATGAAATGTCTAAATACATCTCCTTGAATAGTACCAAGATAAAAGCAATGTATAAATATAAATGCATAAATTTATAACTGCGCTAGGGGTGACAAGTATTAAGAATACTAATCAATATTATTATGATAACAACGTGATAATAAGAGCTCACTAGATGTCGAGGAACATACTTTGAATATATCCACATGATAATGGTAGTTTATCAACATCGAAGAGAGTTGATTGTTGATTAGCAGAGTAGATAATTAAACAACGTAGCAGATCCATTCACGAAGGGTCTAAATTGGTCAATTCTCATCAAACTAATCGACGGGATGAGATTGAGATTCCATAATCGGCCCCAAGTGCAAGTGGGAAATTGACAAAGTTAAGGGTAAGTCCTAGGGATAATTAGGTAATTGTTGCATATGTCTAACTCAATATCTCGTTCGAAATAAAAGTTGTTTTCTTCCTATTATATATTTGATATAATGTGTTATATATTAATTAATTTAATTTAAAGTATATTCAATAGAAAATCCATAAATTGTATGTTTTTATAATAGTTTCAATGTGTTGTAACCATGAGTGATTTATCATAATAAAATAAACATGTCATTTTAAATATTCTTAGTGAAGATGTATAGAGACTGGATATCGATGCATCCGTTGAGACTACATTACATAACACTCTCTAATTGTTGGGCAGTGTATTACTCGTGGCTGCTGTTAGGCACCAATGGGTTACATACTGATAGTTATTGGATAACTATGGAATGACTTACTCGATAGTTTTCTGTTGGTTAATATAACAAAGATTAAACAGAAATATCGATGTAATAAAATTACATAGTTATAACATCCCGTAAAATCAACCCAAATTAAATAAGTAAATTAAGAGAAATTCTATTAATTAGGGTAGGGATAAAAAGGGAAATTTCATAAAAGTAGGAATTTGACCATAAAGTTGTTACATTGCATTTATGGAGAAATTCTGATCTATTTTCATATATAATATGCTGAAAACAGATCTCGAACGAAGAAGTTATGAGCGTTTGAAGTTTTCAGATTTAAATTAATTTAGTTCAAATTCAAATTCAAGTTCAAATGAGTATTTAAATTTAGAGTTTGAATGTAAAAAAATTAACTATGATTAGACTTGCATGTTAAGTAAACGTTAAGTTAAATAGTTAACGTTAAAAGTTAATTAGAGACTAGAATAATCAGAGAACGGAAACAAATAATACGCTCCTAAAATAATAGAGCGATCGACCAGTGCGACCAAATCGGCCTACCCTTAGCGGTGAATCGGTCCATAGAGGGCAGCCGACCACTACTGCACCATGGCAGCTAGGGATTTGTGATGTTAAACGCTTCAGATTTATCCATTTTTGACCTAGTTTCCTATGGTTCTGGTGCGTTTCAACTACTGTAAATAAGACGCTAGGCACCTCACTTTTATTCACAAATATTATAGGAACATCAGGGAAGCTCTGTCGGTTCATCTCTTCTTAGATTCAGAAAACCCAATTAGGGTTTCAGGTAAGAAATCGTATGTACTTATCTTTGTTTATTATTTAATTTCTAAACCACTTTTCCTCCAACCTTTCTGAATCTAATATATATACAAATCCCTTGTTGTATATATCAAAAAGAAGATATCTGAAGGAGATTATAATGGGCGTTGCAAATCCAAAGAGAAGCAAAGCTAAGGATTGACTGTGAGTGGAAATTTTAGTTTTTCTATTTTAGTAGTTGAATAGTATAGTTTGGAT
Organism: Allium fistulosum; assembly: GCA_030737815.1. Lineage (NCBI taxonomy): Eukaryota > Viridiplantae > Streptophyta > Magnoliopsida > Asparagales > Amaryllidaceae > Allium > Allium fistulosum. The sequence continues at coordinate 531,729,388 of CM060901.1, read as the reverse complement.
TTGATTTATTCCTTGGGGAGTTTTGGATTACAAAAACATCATATTAAAAATCCCCAAAGTTCCCCCAAAGCAAAATGTCAACTCTTAGGATTGGAATCTTAATTGTTTTGTGTTAAAATAATGGAGTTTTATGGATCTTGCCGTTTATGTATTCTACCTTATATTCCGCTTCTTACTTTGTAAAAGAAGTTGAATAGCATGGAGAATTGATTAAATGGTAAGTTTTCATTTTTGGTTTATTCCATTGTTTTAATATGAGATAAGTTGGATTTAGATTCTATATAGAAGTCTATTTATTACAATTTTGGATATGAGTATTGAATCCTTATTATGGATATTAGAATCCCTTGTTATGGATATTGGAATTTGGACATTATTGGTAAATTTGAAGAAAAAGGAAAGACTTGTATTATTATGGCTAAAATAGAATTGACATTTAATGTTGGTTAGAGCATAATCTCTGCATGCATAGAATAATAAGTGTGTATATATTTATATATTAGTTAGCATAATAAAGATATAATTATAATGTATAATTGCGTAGGTAATTATGTAATAATTGTCATTAAATCCTCTTTAGGAAAGTAATTGATGTTTTCAGGCGTAATAAGGAAGATTCCTTATAAGGCCTTAATTATGGAACGTTGAGATGTGTATTATATATAGAGAGTATTTAAATTATGGCTAAGTTATACGGATGTGAGGTCAGTCGAAAGGCATACAGATGTCTGCCCCAGCTAATCTGGCTACTAGCAGTGTGACTTTGGGGCTGATGTGAGACATCTCTTGTGATAAGTATTTGTAATGACGTGAGGTTAGTCCTAAATTCTTTAGGGTAAAGCTGCCCAGCTAATCTGGCTACCAGTTCCTACGAATAGTGGACTAATGTGAGACATCATTATAATTACGGATCATAATATGAAGGGCCTTCTTCGAGGACTAAGTGGTTGTTTGAGGGTTCACCCTTTTTCCCAAAATGGAATATCCAATGGCCAAGGGGCTGGTTATTAAGCACGTTAGGTGGTATCCCGATAGGGGTATATGATGTGCGCATAAATGTGCATATTTTTACTTCCATATTTAATCTACTTTTATTTAAATAAATGTCATAATTGGTTATTTTTACATGTTTTTACCAAAATCCAAATGTCATCAAATCATCATTCATTCACCTTTATTTAGGGGCAAAATGGTAATTTTATGCATTCATTAATTTTGAGAATATTCACTTACACATTTTATATTTTTTATTTGTAGAAATTTAGATGGAAAATGGAAGAAGCTTTCATGGAAATATGCATGCACAAGAGTTAGAAGCCAAAGAAATGAAGAAATAAAAGAATTAATGTAATCATGGAGGACCCTACCTACCCACGAACTATGAACTTCAATTAGGAGCTAATGCACATGTTAGTGGGGATTAAAATCACATGCACACTTAATGGAGGATTAATTAGATGCTAATGATTACTTGGAGGTTACATTTCCTAGAGGAGCATTTTGGTAATCCCCTAAAATATGGATTAGGCTTTTAGGCATGTATGAATACCCCTTGTGTTTCATGTAGAGAGCTCTTACCACATTCTCTTTAGTTAGTTTAGTGGTAGCCACTAATTGTAAACATAAGCTCACTTTCTCTCTTTCATGGCTTCTTAGCCTTTAACTCTTATGTAATTTTATTTATGCAATTTAATTTAATGCTCTTTTAATTATTGTTCTTTACTTTATGCAATTAGTGTAGTTTTATTTCATGCAAGTAGATTAGATTTATTTACATGCAATTTAGTTAGCTCTCTGTTTCCTTTATTTATGTTTATGTTGCAATCTACATGTGTTGAAATGATAACAAATACGAGAAGCTGAACCCCTTCAATTTAGGGGTAGTGAAGCTCTCTTAATCATGTAGATTCAATATATTTGTTAATTTATGATCTTTTTTGTGCTTAATGGAAATTTTTGATGTGGTAAAAATTTTGTTGTTTAACTTTGAATTTGATAGCCTATGTTGTTGACACCAAATAGGCTATGCTTAAACAAACATAATCACAAATTACCTCTTCATCTACATATGATTTTGGTAATGAAGTGGATTTTAGAATCAAATTTTGATGGTCTATATTACTAATCAATAGTAAATAGATCATGCTTAGAATAGATTTTATTTTTAATTTCATTATCATTTTCATAAGAGTTAACAAGTGGTTTGGATGGTGTGTTAAAGTTTGATGGTTTATGTTGGGCTAATTAATAGCACAAATCGACCATACTTAGGATAAAGACATTAACTAAATTCACAAATGACCAAAAAGAAATATCATAATTTCATTATGTTGATTTGTGTGATTATGAGAAGGGATTGCCTCTATATTGCCTTCTACTCTCATATTTTTATTCACTTTGTTTAGTTAGTCTTTACAACTTTAGCTTAAAACAACTTCAAATCTTGGGTTAATTTGATTGAGTAGAATTTTAAAATCAATTCAATTCCCTGCGGATCGACCCGTACTCGTCACGTACTATAATTGTACGCCGTGCGCTTGTGGTTATTTTTATCACAACTTTTAACGGTGGTTTTCTAACCCGATAGGAATTTCTGCCGTTACTAAACAAAGTTTTGGCGCCATTGCTGGGGAATTGCAATTTTACTTTAATTATATTCTTTGAATTATTTTTATTTGATTTTATTGTGTATTCATTTGTGTGTTGTGTTACATTTAAAAAAAATTATTGTTGTGTGTTTGTGTGTAATTTTTGTTTTCATTTTGTTTGTGTGTGTGTTTTTTTTCTATTTACATTTGCATTGCTAAAATATTATACAACTTCATGTCAAAAAAAAAGAAGTTTTATTTCATTTACAATTCATATATTTACAAATTTTCTCTTTTGCTTTTGTCTTTTTTCCATACATTTCATACATCATTACAACAACTTCTGCCTGTCAACTACACCTTACCTGTCACCTACCTTTCCACAAAATCATCACCAAAACAGTTACACATCCACTTCATCATTCACCCACAACCCACCATAGCATACCTCAACAACATAGCACTCCAGTTACCATAACACTCCAGTGACCATCAATATAGCACACCTCAACAACTCATCACCATCTTCATCATTCACCTACAAACATCTATGCACAAACAAACTGACTCACTGTGCTTGTGCAGCCATCAGCCATCAAGCGTGTACAACCACCAACAAACAAACAAACACACAGCCACCAACAAACAAACACACGGCCACTAAACAAACTGTCCCTGTGCACAAACTGTCCCTGCACAAACAAACAAACACACAGTTCAACAAACAAACTGTCCCTGTGCATATATACATACCCTCTACAAACTTCCCCCGCCACACCCTCTACAATCTGCCACCACCTCTATTCACTAAAACCACAGCCACTGCAAGTTCATCCATACTACCTTACTGCCATGACAGCATAAAAACTTCAACTCTCATCTGTCATACCATTCCACAACTTCCTCACCACTTGAATTGCTTCATCACAGCAAACCACACCTGCAACTACTTACACTTCAACCATAACCAACATTGCACTTCTTTCCACAGTCCCCTCTTCACTTCTGCCACATGCTTGCCATCACCAACAATTCCCCTGTACACCATTGCATGCCTTCACTACTTCAACCATCGCCTATAAACACACTCTACATCATATACATCACCATCCTGTCCACTGTCTACACTTCAACCAAAAGTCACTTGAACTACCTCCTCATCACTGCCCACTTCTACAAACACTCCAACCATCTCATTACCAAAAAACTATGCACTACAACTAGTATCAGCAACACTTCCCCTGACCACACTACACACTTCCGTCTCCTACCTCTACTTCCTCCTACAACAATCACCCCTAAATACCCTCAAACCCACAACTGATCCTCCTTGCTAACCACCCACCGAATTGCTACATCAATTACCCACTCATCAGCAAAACAAAACCCACCTCTACATCAACCTATGCCTTCAACCCGAACTCCAACAACAGCTCCTCCTCCCATAGTAGCTGCTTCCTAAACCAAACTTCAACACATTCTCTAACCTGACAACAACGTCAACCCACGCCACCACAACCGAACTTGCCTGCAAACCACCCTTAAAATCCTAAAATCTCTAACCCAAAATCGCCTCACCACCAAATCACCAAATCAAAATGAACTGCCTCCATCTCCATCCACTTCTGTAAGCCGCGACCATCTCGCATCGTACTCGCTTGCAAATCGTAACAAATCGTTGACTTCTTCCATTTCATGTTTTATTTTTTATTTTTTATTTTTTTTAAAGAGAGAATCGATTGGGGAAAAGTTCATTTGTAAATTAAGCTGTAGTGTTTTAATTTGTATTGGGCTCGGCCCGTTTACAAGAGGGCTAAGTACATTTAATTTTGTATTATTTTGGTCTTTCATTCCCTACTATTTTTTCTTTATTCCTTAAAAAAAAGTTTTTAGTTTGTTTTGTTCAATTCTTCTAAAAAGAAACAATATTTCATTTTCTCTTAGGTAAACGAAAAAAAATTGTTTTTGTTCTTGTTGTACCTCCTTTAAAAAATTACTTGCCTTTGAAAAAAATATACAAAAAAAATATTCTTGTTCAAATTTTCAGGTTGTAAAAGAAGAAATTCAAAAGGAAGAATAGCTTGCTAGTTTGCTCTGCTAACCAAATTGCTTGCTTAAAAAGGAAAAATTGTTGCTTTGAAAAATAAATAATTTGCTAATAATTCTTCACGCTCTGGTATCATACCATTTTACCTTATTTTTATTTGTTTTGCATTGTTGGTTGCTTGCAGTTTAAAAAATTTCAAAAACAAAACAAAAAAACAAATTTCATTCGTAGTTACATTGTTAAAATCACGTCTAATTTCAGTTTTGCATTCATCTCACCTTATTTTGTTTTCTAAGGGCAGCACCCAAATCCACATAAGGTGGGGGATTTCATTACCCCTTCCTTGGCCCATAAATTATATTCACCTTAGAATTTGCTAATAATAACAACTAAACATCGGACTTAAGAGAGTCACGAGCTCACTTAGGGCTTAATTGTATCTTGATAAATTGTCTTCTTTGAACAATTTATTTTACTTGGTGTCTAGGCTACAATAGAGTAATAATCATTTATAAATATTATGGTGATTCGTAAATATTATAGTGATTGTTTCTCTGAAGGTACTTAAACCTTCGGTTGCATTGCTATGGTGATTCGTGGTGCACCGATACCTCATGTCCGTTGCCTGGCTAAGAACTATCTTGTTGAATTAAGACAAATTATGATTATACAATTTTGGGTTAGGAGCTACTAAGGATAGAAAATTTGTAATTAAGTCCTTACATTCATTTAGTTGCATTAGTTCATGCATATTTAAAAAAATATCAAAATCCAAAACTAAAAAAACAATTTTGCATTTTACTTAACTTAGTTTTTAAATCTTTTCCTTTGAAATTTTTCAATCAAAATCAAAAATCCAAAAAAAAATTAAGTTAGGGCCTGTTTGGTTTCGTTTTTAGTTTTGGGTTTTGTGTTTTCAACATACAATACAAAATACAAGAAAATGAGAGAAATCCTTTTACAATTCTTAACCATTACGACGGTTGACGGAAAATGAAGGGGATGAATTGTTTTCCGTCCTTTTGTTATGCCTCAAAACACGAAAAATCAAATAAACTTGTTTTCTATTTTCTATGTTAATTTCATTTTTCAAAATTGTGTGTTTTCCAACAATGTATAAGAAATGCGTATTTTTGTTTAAACGAAAACACAAAACTAAAAACAGCAAACCAAACGGGGCCTTAGTTTTTTTTAAAAAAACAAAAATACAAAAAAAATATAATCTTTTCAAAAACAAAACATATAAAAGAAAAAAAATTGAAATTCCCAAATTCAAAAAAAATCAAATTTCCCTTTTGAAAAATAACTTCTTTTCAGTAAATATTTTTCCTTTATAAATTTTTTTGTGAAAATCAATATAATTAATATAGTTTCACATCGAACTTTTATGGATATTTTAATAAAAACTATTGTACAAACCATTCGAATTTTGAACCACAAAGTTTTCAAAATGATGCCCAACCCTCAACTCTTGAAAATAGTATTGAAACAATTTGGTCTTTACTTAAACAACAAAATCAAATGATAAATAATTTGAGTAATCTGTGCAATAACTCAAGTCAAGGATTTCAAAATAACCAAAATTTGAATTCACTTCAAAATTTAAATGATTTCGATTATAACTTATGCCAATACAACTTCGAACTCCAAAATGAATTTCAAAGTCAAAATAGAAATGTGAACCACTTTTTAAATGATTTTGGCAATGAGAATAATTTCAATTATGGTGCAATGGACAATTTTTGTACTCAGCAATTTCAAATTGAAAATTCTCAAATTCTCAAATTAATAATTATAAATTTAATTTTGTTGAGCAAATGGAAGAAATTCAGGAAAATCACACGGATTTGTTGTATGAAACATACATAAAACAATGTGAGAAACAAAATCAACCCCAACGTGTGACGAGTCAAATAATAATCCATCTTTTACCAAAATTGACGATTTTCAAATAATAGCTTTTGAAATTGAAAACGACAATCTTAATGAAGTTGTTGAAAAAATGGTAATTGAGTTGGGTTTCAATTCTTTTGAGAGTGTGGAACCAAATCTAAAATTCGATCTTTCTTTTTCCGATTTTGAAAAATTGAATACAACAACTTTAGATTTTAAACATTATACATGCAATGAAGGTGTGAATAATTCAACAAAGGAAAAGGAATTTAGTGAACAAATTTTTTTTGGACTTTTCGAAGATGAGTTGTTGATTTTGAAGGGGTAGATTTAAATCACCATATTGATTTTGAAATCAATAATTCTGAAGAAGTTTTTAATGATAAGCTTGACTTTCAAATTGGTGAAAATAAACATGAACTTCAACCAATTATTCTATCTACCCCAAAAATCATCGAAAATAAAACAACTTATACGATTTTTAATAAAACGACATTCGTTTTTCCAAATCAACATTCAACTTTGAAATTTTTTATGGTTTGGTTTTCTATGCTTAAGCTATGTCTCTCATATTTGACGAGACAAATGCATTAGTCTTTGGAAGACCATTTCATTTACACTTTACGGTGTATTTTCTGATGTCGTGTAAATAATAATCATTTCATTCTCATGTAAATATAGGTCATATTTTTATTTTTATTTTTCTTCTTTCACTTGGGTTGACTGTGGGGACATAGTCAAAAGTAAGTGTGGGGGGAGTCCCATCTTCATTTTTATTTTTTTCATGATTTATTTTTTGCACTTTCTTTCCAAAACTCAAAACTTAAAAAAAAATCCCAAAACAAATTTTCTTTTAAGCATTTTAATTTAATTTTGAAGAAACACTATAGGATAAGTATAGGTTTTGGTTATTAAATTAAAATTTCTGAAAATTTAACAAAAATAAAAATAAAGTTTGATTACAAGTAACGATGGTTTAACTAGTATATAGGAAGGTTCATGGGTGTTAAGTATGAAGTATAATCTAAATTTAGTCTTTATTTAAAGAGTGGTTGATTTTAATAGAAGTTAACATTTTAAATCATTGATGTTAAGTTGTGCTAAGTTTATTTTGCAAAACTCTCTCTATACAAAAAAAACAAGTTTGTATATAAATAATAAACACCTAGAGTCAGGTGTACACACATAAGTGTACACTCGCCACGCTCTGTACTCTTCTCACATAAGCCCGAAAGGTAGTGCATGGATGGTATATATAGCCTTACTATATCTGAGTTAGGTGTATGTATATAAAAATTCTTTTATTAATAATGCCTACAGTCGATAGGTGTATATACCTGTGTGTTCACTCGCCACACTCTATACCCCCCTCACGTAAGCCTGAAAGGCAGTGCATGGGTGGTATATTTGGCCTCAGTTTTCTGAGTTAGGCGTATGTAAATAATGTTAATATCAATAACTTTTTCAGATAATAAGAGAGAGCAAGCAAATGAAACTCAAGCACTATCTTGACTTTACTGATTTGATTTGTTATATGAAAAGAAATAAAGATGCCACTTTGCAAACTGTGACAATCAATTAAAGAATTTATTTCATAATTGCGCTATGTTTTTATCCGAAACAACTAGCCAAAGTAGAGTTGAATGTAATGATAACTTAGCTTTTGTTGGATGTTTTGGTGAGTAAAAGGACTTAAATTTCTTAATAATGACCAGAACTTATATTTAACTTACTCGTGTCAATTTAAAAGTAAATTCTTCATTTGTAAGTATTTTCAGAAACTTGCATTCATATCTTTGTAAATAAATCTAGAATTTAGGAATTTTTCATGTTGCATTTGGATTTTGTGGGTAGTATCCGCTGAAAACCCTCACGAGACAATACTCGTCCTACTAGGGTCACCTAGAGGTTTGACGGCTTGTTGCATACGCTCAATGCAATTGTGTTTCCTACGAAAACGGCTTTATATTAGTTTTAGTTTATTCGAAGACGAATAAAAAGATAAATGTGGGGGTATTTGATGTGCACATAAATGTGCATATTTTTACTTCCATGTTTAATCTACTTTTATTTAAATAAATGTCATAATTAGGTGTTTTTACATGTTTTTACCAAAATCCAAATGTCATCAAATCATCATTCATTCATCTTCATTTAGGGGGAAAATGGTAATTTTGTGCATGTATTAATTTTGAGAATATTCACTTGCACATTTGATTTTTTATTTGTGGAAATTTAGATGGAAAATGGAAGAAGCTTTCATGGAAACATGCATGCACAAGAGTTAGAAGCCAAAGGAATGCAGAAATAAAAGAATTCATGTAATCATGGAGGACCCCACCTACCCACTAACCATGAACTTCAATAGGAGCTAATGCACATGTTAGTGGGGATTAAAGTCACATGCACACTTAATGGAGGGTTAATTAGATGCTAATGATTACTTGGAGGTTATATTTTCTAGAGGGGCATTTTGGGTAATCCCCTAAAATGTGGATTAGGGTTTTAGGCATGTATAAATACCCCTTATGTTTCATGTAGAGAGCTCTTACCACATTCTCTTTAGTTAGTTTAGTGGTAGCCATAAATTGTAAATATAAACTCTTTTTCTCTCTTTCATGGCTTCTTAACCTTTTACTCTTATGTAATTTTATTTATGCAATTTAATTTCATGCTCTTTTAATTATTGTTTTTTACTTTATGCAATTAGTGTAGTTTTATTTCATGCATAGATTAGATTTATTTACATGCAATTTAGTTAGCTCTCTTTTTCCTCTTGTTTATGTTTATGTTGCAATCTACATGTGTTGAAATTATAACAAATACGAGAAGCTAAACCCCTTCAATTTAGGGGTAATGAAGCTCTCTTAATCATGTAGATTCAACATATTTGTTAATTTATGATCACTTTTTGTGCTTAATGGAAACTTTTGATGTGGTAAAAATTTTGTAGTTTAACTTTGAATTTGATAGCCTATGTTGTTGACACTAAATAGGCTATACTTAAACAAACATAAACACAAATTATGTGACGACCAGAATTTTTGGATATTTGAAATTGGAATATTTAATTGATTTTAAATATTTGAAAGATAGTTTAACTTGAATTTCAAATATCACTGTTTATTTGGCAGTTAAATTATTGAATTTAAAAATTGGTTAAAATGGTGAACCTTGGTTTGTAAGCTTGTTAAAAATATTTTAAAGGCTTAGAAAATTCATATTGATAATACTGAAGGTAATAGAACTTTTAAAATTAAATTTGAAAGTGATTTGTTCCATTTTGAAAATATATTGTTTAAATCGATATTTAAAAATAGCCTTCCGAGGCATAGTCTCAGAATTCGATGAAACGAGTTCCATTGGATCCGTAACAGCATTTTATTGTCGGATTTCAAATTTCATAGTGTTTGGAGTGATCGTTTGGCTGTACGATAAGTAAACGCGCTGAAATCTATATCGAAATTCAATATAATAGCCGGTCCAAAAGGCTATCTTCTCCATACGATCGAATTAGGACTCGAAACCTTTTCCGTTGTGTTCGAAATGGGGGTATAACCTTATAAATGCCTAGCGGCACGCCTCGATAGGGGTTCGAGATTGTGAGTTGCGGAAATCGAGACGATGTGAATTTGAATTTAAATTTAAAATATAAAAAAATAAAATCAAAGCACTGTAGCCTTTGCAGACACGTAGAGAAATGTTGAGCACGTGTTTCTTTTATTCTGATTAATTTCACACGCATCTCCTTTTGAAGAAAAAAATAATAAGGAAAAGAAAATGAATCTCTCGTTCAAAATCAAATAAATTGGCAAACAAAAAATCATTTTCGTTCAAATTGAAATTTATGGCCGAAGAATGTCGCATCTTCCTTCAAATAGAATTCACATTCCTTCTCAAACCTACTTCCTTCCTTTTAAAAAAAATCAATTGAAAGTCGAATCTAGCAAAGCTCGAAGACAGCATGATGATTTCGAAGCAGGTCTGAAATTCGAGTTCGATTCGAACTCGAGGATGTCTTCCTCTAAAAATTCTTTGACGAGAAACGGGGGCGCACGTGCACGTAGGATCTAGATGCTCAACAGGGTCGTGATACTGGATGGGGTAGGGGGTGGCGTCGCTGAACTCGAGCTTGGTTGGCTGTCATCGTCGACTTCGGCATCTCGGTCTGGAGGGGGAAGGGCTTCGCTCATGTGAATAGGTGGCTCGGCAATTGTGTGTGTCAGGCGTTGAGTACAGGGGAGGCTCGAAGTCGTGTTCGGTAGAGATTAACTTCAGTAAGGTTTAAAAATCGTGAAAACAAGCTAAAAGGGAAATGGATTGCAAAACAAAAACAAAGGTGAGAACTTATCACTCAATCGGATTTCCCGATTTAATTTAAATAGTTAAATTTAAATTATTGGTTGTTTGCTTGGATTGATAATTGTTATCAGTTGGATTGATATGTTATATATAGTAGAGTGTGTGTGTATATATATATATATATATATTGGAGTGATTGATTTCCCGCATTATATAGCGGATGAGACCCTATGCGCCGCATAATAGCGGATGATATGATATGAACCCATATACCGCGATATTCCACCTCGAAGTGGAATTGGTATTTTATATTGTGCTAACATCTGTGGATGAAGGGAAACAGGTTGGAGGGATCCAACTGGATTCCTCAAATTGTTTGAATTTATTTCATATGTTGTGATATGATTTGTGGATGAATTGTGATTGATTTTATTGATAATTGAAATTATTGAAGGCTATGGTTTAGCCGAATATATTTTGGTATCTTAAAATACCAGAATATAAAAGATGGGATTTTTGGAAGGAAATTAAAATAGAGAATTTTAAGTAAAATAATTTTTGAGAATTGGATAAATTGAAAGAAGGAATTTGGAAAGGATAAAAGTTAATTTTTTAAATCCTATTGAATAAATTCAAGTAGGGTGGGGAAAAGGATTTTTTTAATAAATGAAAATAAATGGATTTTGAGAACTTAAGTAGTATTGTTTAAAAGTTGAAGAATTTATTTAAAATTCGGATTTTAAATGGTTTGGGAGAAATAAAGGAATTTATTTTAAAACTGGAATTAGTTTTGGGAAATCGATTTGAAAACTAATTAAATGTTTGAAACTATGTTTTAAAAGGAAGATAAGACTATGGAATTTATAAACTGGGTTTTATAAAGAGAAATAATATATATCAATGAATATTTGGAAATATAAATTCACGGTGGGAATTTATAATGGAACTGGTAATTTGTTTTAAAAAATAAATAGTGGTTTATTTTTAAAGGTGTGAGAGAAAATCGTATTTCCCTGAAAAGCCAAGTACGTTTTCAAAGTAGCTTTTAAGTATAAATTAAAAGTTTTAAAGTTGTTTTAAAAGAATGTTTTTGAGAAAATCATTTATTTAAGTTGTTTGGAATTTTAAAGTTAAATATTTATTAAATTAGTTATAGTAATAACTATTTTAAAGGCTAATTGGTATTATGATTGAAAAGGATAATTATTAATATTTATATTTTATAAAGTAGTTTTATTTGAAATATAGTTTGACTACAGTTTTTATTTGGAAAACTTGTATAGAATTCAATAACCTTTATTTTTAAACTTGTTTTGGCTTAACTTTTACATGAAAAATTATTATTAAATTTCATAACTGGTATTTTAAATAAAGTGTTTTAAATAGTTTTTATTCTAAGTATTTTAAAGTACATATTTTAGATAAAGTGATTCAAATTATTTTAAAATCTAAAGCATTTAGTCTTGGTAATTTTCAATGGAAATAAACAATATTTGGAATTTATTCCGCGAGAGGAAAGTGATTGAAAATTGTTTTCAAAGGGTTGAAGTATGGAAACATATCTTGCAAAGATATCTATAAATGAATAAATAATTTGGGGAAATTATTTAAATCTGATGTTTGTTATGGATGTTGATTGATAGTTAAATAACTGATTATCAATATTGGCCTTTATGACGACATTTGAATTTTGATGCGACCAGGGGTCGGATTCCAAATGGTTATCCGAAAACCACATAGAAACTTAAGGGGTGGATCTTTTCTTTAAAAGATTAAAAATGGAAAATTTGTTGTGACTTAACTATGATCTGAATGTTTACACTTGTTTTTAAAATAAGCGCTCATTATTCGGTTAAGTTGGGAGAGGACATTAAGTCATAAAACCCATTTCGAATAATGATACGACGAAATGGGATTGCATTTGAAGACGATGGTTGAAGACCGGGTATTTTCAAAAACGAAAGGATTGCATGTTGAATGTCACGGCACCAAGTTGCTCCGGTATAGAGATTTTGATTACCCTATGTGATGGGGAGTCCGGACGTGATTAGGGAATATCCAGATTTGCAAGGACTTCTTTGAAGTGTGTTCGGTTCCATTCAGACCCAGGATGGACTTGTATGGATGTATGTCTGACATTACACTTTGAGATATAAAGCTGGTTTCTATCAAATATATTTCTGTTGGTGGCGTAGAATTTATTCTCTTAGCTTAACGCCCTTCTCTGAAACGTATGAGCTCAGAGGTTATGTAGTTGATGGTTACTAGTGATATATTCCCAATTTGGTAATGTGGCATGCTAAGTGTAGATCATTGGTTGATCGAAGCATGGCTTTTGTGAAAAGCGTAGCTTTGTGGGACGAGACTTCATCGAACCTCACACCCCGGAAATGGTCGAAACAGGAAGGATGCAGCAAGGTTTTGGGGGTCGCACCCCTCAGGGTATGTACATTTCCTTCTGGATAAAAAGTGGTATTCTGGTATAGAGCCCAGATATTTACTTATGTGGATAAAATAAAAAGTAGTATTCTGGTATGGAACCCAGATATTTACTTATGTGGATAAAATAAAAAGTGGTATTCTGGTATGGAGCCTAGATATTTACTTATGTGGTTGTTGGAATTGAGGTGCCTCGGTAAAGGTTGGTTACGACCGAGGGATGGCATACCCGTGACAGTTAGTTACCTAGTTACAGAGGTAACACGGCCTTGTGTTGGCAGAGATCCGGTTAGGTTCTCGGGGCGTCCCTCCAAAGGCATACCCATTCGAAAAGGAAGTTACTTAGCCTTGACCATTTGTTGGAAATCCAATCACTCAATATGAGCCCTGTATGGTTTTAGTTGTAGAACCTGCCATCTAACATGGTAGTAATAGTAGGCATACTATAATGGTACGTATGCTGGCTAAGATTAATATTATACTTGCAAATGTTTTCCACACTATTCACTAATAATAATATCAAAAGGATTTTCGCGTATTAAGCATGTTTGACTACTATAAGGAGAAATCTCCCCCAAGTGTGCGATTGCAGTGTGTGTGCCGGGAGGCCTTATGGTAGTTTCATTTTCCAAAAGCGAAACGGATTTCTTGTTGTACAAATAACTGTTTTTAGTTCTCACACCAGTCCCATAACTGACCTGGAGTTTATTGCTCCCTTTTCTAAACTCTGGGTGCCCATAATTTTCCACACGGGCAGCGTAAAGTCAGGTTATCAGCAGAATTCTGGATGGATTGTTGTGGAGTTCAGGAGACGAGTTGGATGGCGAGACGTACTTCCGTACTTGATTATTATTCCGCTGTGTATTCAGTTATGAGGACAAGTTTATATAACTGTCCAGTTGTGTGATATGAAACTGTTGTACTCCGATGTAATGTATAAACAAATATATTCTTTTATTTTAAAGATTAGTCATTTATCTATTATATATTGTTCCGTTGCGATTGTGAGATTCTGATATTGTTTATATTTTCTTCTTCTACCTCTTTCTTCTTTAACCCTAACGGTACGGTGTTCCGACATTCGATTGTTCGGCATTTAATAAAGTGGATGTATTGATGTCGATTTTCGGGCGTCGAAAAATTGGGTCGTTACAGAGTGGTATCAGAGCTTAGGTTGGCGATAACCTTGGCTCTGGTGGGGGAATTACTCATTAGAGATAGAGTAAGTAGTACTCTAGAATGAGTTTGAGTGTATTAATAGATATGAGCGCGTATTTATTAGTGAATACAAAAATTGTTTTTATATTGTGTTGACTTATCGGTTGAGTGTTTATAGATTCTGGTCGGTGCAGTCTGGCCAACTGTATCGATAGGGGTTTCTAAACTCTTAAACAAGATAAACCGACACAGTATTGTTTTAAAATAGGGTAAATGAAATAATTTTACCCAAATTATTTTTGTATATAAAAGAAATAATTTTCCATAAAATATTATAGTGTATGGTTGCTTGGTTGTTAGGAAGTGATAATATTAAATTATTATCATTGTTGTATGGAAATTGAATAAGAAATTAAGGTAATAACCAAAAGATAAGGAAATAAATTCATTAATAGAATGAAATTGTAATGTGAGTTTATAAATGAGTTTTATAAATTGAAATAAGATGCCAGAGTAATTTTTGGAATAGGGATTTAAAAGAATTTGGGATTGAAATTTCAAAAAAAATAAAAAATAAATTAATTAAATTCCTTTGATTTGAAAATAGTTTTCAAAAGTTTTGGAAAAATAATGGTGAAATTATTTGGGAAATATTTTTGAATTGGATTTTAAAAAAAAAATCTGGTGGAATTTGGAATTAAAAATATTACGGAATATAAATAAGTTGATAACTTCTAAAA
Source organism: Allium fistulosum (assembly GCA_030737815.1). Taxonomy (NCBI): domain Eukaryota; kingdom Viridiplantae; phylum Streptophyta; class Magnoliopsida; order Asparagales; family Amaryllidaceae; genus Allium; species Allium fistulosum. The sequence goes on along the minus strand of CM060901.1, from coordinate 531,714,221 downwards.
AAAATGAAATTTGTTGGAATAAGATTCAACTTGCAAAGGGATAAATAAAAGTAAGTGTAAAACCCAAATAAGTGGGAAGGTAAGCTAATTAATTGAGGTGAATCAAAAGAAATTAGCAAATGGAATTAAAATTGGGAAACTTATAGAAGTTTAAAATTTAAATTGAATTGGAGTGTAATTAAATATAGTTAAGTAAAAGTGAATTTAAAGAAAAGTCTAAGGAGACTAGGTGAAATGATTACTCAAATAAAATTTATTAAGGTGGAAATAAATTTCTGAATAAATAAATGAATTTACAATTGCAAGTAAATGAAACTGAAAACTAAATGTTGAAATTCATCTTGAATTTGTAAGTAAATGGAAAATTAGTGGAGCGGACTAAAGATAATAATGGGTTGGAAATAAAGGTGGTTGAGATATGAGTAAATTAGTAAGTGGAACTAATTAAAATGGTTAGTTAAAAATGGATTGAGATAAGATGAATAGAATTCAATATTTAAAATGAAGGGGAAACTGAATTCAAATGGAATTGAAAATTGCAAAGTTGAATGGAAATGAAAATATAACTTCGGTAGTGAAGTGAAAATAAATATAAGAAGTATATAAATACTTATATTGAACTTAAGAAATAAATGGTGAAATTCTTAAGTAAAATCTGGAATTGGGAAAATATTCTAAGTTAATATTTGAATGGAAACCAAAATAAAATGTGAATAAAAGAAAAGTAATCAATTGAGATAATACGTAGGATGTACGTATATTACTTTATTCGCATAGCAATTTGATCCAGATTCGAGCACAGAATTTCGAGATAGTTATATCGATCCGAGTTGGGATTTTTCACTCGATTTTTCGATGGCGAACCCTGGATATGGATTTTTGGTTGATTTTGGAAATTCTCTATCATAGTTTACGACTATGCAAGGAGAATGACGGTTTCTGATCAAGAAACCAGATCTGAGTCCGCACTAGGAAGTCGGGTGAACAATACTAGTTCGGAAGTGAAATTGTGTGCTCGAGTGAGCGATCAGAGTTGGTATTGCGTACGGATGATATATGTGTATCGTACGGACTTGAATAAAATAGATATCGAAACTTTTGTAAAGAAATGCGCAAAATGATTTTGAATGTTGTAATTAGACATTATTGCTAAGTAGGATGTACAGGTGTTTAAAAGCAAAAAAGAAATTGGGATTTTTGATTTCGAAAGATAAATTAAATTTCTCGACAAAGGTATGTATTTAAATTTCTGTATGAAATTTGATGATTTTCTGGTCTAGCCACTTGGCCTTTTGTTTTCTTTTGAAATCTGGGGGCCCATAGGGGCATTTTGTAGTCGTACCGAGCTAACAGCGCAACGGAGACGCTGGTGAAATTTTTTGAGAAAATTTTGAGAATTTAAAATTTGAATTTGAATTATAATTTGAATGGTTGAATAAATACAAGTTGTTTGGGAACTATGGAAGATTTTGGGAAGTTAGTAAGAAATGATAGTGTCTTTAATAAAAAATTGTTTTGGAAAGTTGTTAAAAACTATTTGGTTTTGGGAAAATGATAAAGGGTTATGGATCATTTTTCTTAACTAGTAATTTCGGGACGAAATTCTATTAAGGGGGGAAGAATGTGACGACCCAGAATTTTCGGATATTTGAAATTGGAATATTTAATTGATTTTAAATATTTGAAAGATAGTATAACTTGAATTTCAAATATCACTGTTTATTTGGCAATTAAATTATTGAATTTAAAAATTGGTTAAAATGGTGAACCTTGGTTTGTAAGCTTGTTAAAAATATTTTAAAGGCTTAGAAAATTCATATTGATAATACTGAAGGTAATAGAACTTTTAAAATTAAATTTGAAAGTGATTTGTTGCGTTTTGAAAATATATTGTTTAAATCGATATTTAAAAATAGCCTTTCGAGGCACAGTCTCGGAATGCGATGAAACCGGTTCCATTGGATCCTTAATAGCAATTTATTATCGGAAATCAAATTTCGTAGTGTTTGGAGTGATCGTTTGGTCGTACGATTAGTAAACGCGCTGAAATCTATATCGAAATTCAATGTAATAGCCGGTCCAAAAAGCTATCTTCTCCATACAATCGAATTAGGACTCGAAACCTTTTCCGTTGTGTTCAAAATGGGGGTATAACCTTATGAACGCCTAGCGACATGCCTCGATAGGGGTTCGAGATTGTGAGTTGCGGAAATAGAGACGATGTGAATTTGAATTTGAATTTAAATTTAAAATATAAAAAAATATAATCAAAGCACTGTAGCCTTTGCAGACACGTAGAGAAATGTTGAGCATGTGTTTCTTTTATTCTGGTTAATTTCACACACGTCTTCTTTTGAAATAATAATAATAATAATAAGGAAAAGAAAATGAATCTCTCGTTCAAAATCAAATTCATTGGCAAACGAAAAATCATTTTTGTTCAAATTGAAATTTATGGGCGAAGAATGTCACATCTTCCTTCAAATAGAATTCACATTCCTTTTCAAACCTACTTCCTTCCTTTTAAAAAAAAATCAATTGAAAGTCGAATCTAGCAAAGCTCGGAGACAACCTGATGATTTCGAAGCAGGTCTGCAATTCGAGTTCGATTTGAACTCGAGGATGTCTTCCTCTCACAATACTTTGACGAGAAACGGGGGCGCACGTGCGCGTTAGGATCTAGATGCTCGACAGGGTCGCGATACTGGATGGGGTAGGGTGTGGCGTCGCTGAATTCGAGCTTGGTTGGATGTCATCGTCGACTTCGGAAACTCGGTCTGGAGAGGGAAGGGCTTCGCGCATGTTAATGGGTGGCTCGGCAATTGTGTGGGTCAGGCGTTGAGTACAGGGGAGGCTCGAAGTCGTGTTCGATAGAGATTAACTTCAGTAAGGTTTAAAAATCGTGAAAACAAGCTGGAAGGGAAATGGATTGCAAAACAAAAACAAAGGTGAGAACTTCTCACTCAATCGGATTTCCCGATTTAATTTAAATAGTTAAATTTAAATTATTGGTTGTTTGCTTGGATTGATAATTGTTATCAGTTGGATTGGTATGTTATGTATAGTAGTAGTATATATATATATATACTATATATATATATTGGAGTGATTGATTTCCCGCATTATATAGCGGATGAGACCCTATGCGCCGCATAATAGCGGATGATATGATATGAACCCATATACCGCGATATTCCACCTCGAAGTGGAATTGGTATTTTATATTGTGCTAACATCTGTGGATGAAGGGAAACAGGTTGGAGGGATCCAACTGGATTCCTCAAATTGTTTGAATTTATTTCATATGTTGTGATATGATTTGTGGATGAATTGTGATTGATTTTATTGATAATTGAAATTATTGAAGGCTATGGTTTAGCCGAATATATTTTGGTATCTTAAAATACCAGAATATAAAAAATTGGATTTTTGGAAGGAAATTAAAATAGAGAATTTTAAGTAAAATAATTTTTGAGAATTGGATAAATTGAAAGAAGGAATTTGGAAAGGATAAAAGTTGATTTTTGAAATCCTATTGAATAAAATCAAGTAGGGGGGAAAAAGGATTTTTTTTAATAAATGAAAATAAATGAATTTTGAGAACTTAAGTAGTATTGTTTAAAAGTTGAAGAATTTATTTAAAATTCGGATTTTAAATGGTTTGGGAGAAATAAAGGAATTTATTTTTAAAATGGAATTAGTTTTGGGAAATCGATTTGAAAACTAATTAAATGTTTGAAACTATGTTTTAAAAGGAAGATAAGACTATGGAATTTATAAACTGGGTTTTATAAAGAGAAATAATATATATCCATGGATATTTGGAAATATAAATTCACGGTGGGAATTTATAATGGAACAGGTAATTTGTTTAAAAAAAATAAATAGTGGTTTATTTTTAAAGGTGTGAGAGAAAAGCGTATTTCTCTTTAAAGCCAAGTACGTTTTCAAAGTAGCTTTTAAGTATAAATTAAAAGTTTTAAAGTTGTTTTAAAAGAATGTTTTTGAGAAAATCATTTATTTAAGTTGTTTGGAATTTTAAAGTTAAATATTTATTAAATTAGTTATAGTAATAATTATTTTAAAGTTTGATTGGTATTATGATTGAAATAAATATTATTAATATTTATATTTTATAATGTAGTTTTATTTGAAATATAGTTTGACTAAAGTTTTTATTTGGAAAACTTGTATAGAATTCAATAACCATTATTTTTAAACTTGTTTTAGCTTAACTTTTACATGAAAAATTATTATTAAATTTCATAACTGGTATTTTAAATAAAGTGTTTTAAATAGTTTTTATTCTAAGTATTTTAAAGTATATATTTTAGATAATGTGATTTAAATTATTTTAAAATCTAAAGCATTTAGTCTTGGTAATTTTCAGTGGAAATAAACAATATTTGGAATTTATTCCGCGAGAGGAAATTGATTGATAGCTGTTGTAACTGTTGACATTGTGATGAAATGTATTTTTGAACAAAATGTTGTAACTGTTGACATTGTGTTATGTTTTATGACATTTGAAATGATTTGAAATAAATGGGTACTATTATTGCTATTATATTTTATTCCTTCCGCTGTGAGTTCTGAAAGAATAGATTGATAGCTCTTTTTTGTTATTTTTACCAACCAATGGCCAGCTTTAGAATGGGTCTAAGTTTTGATGGGTCTTTTATGGGTCGAAATTTAAGCCTATTCCAGAGTGGGTTATTACATTTGGTATCAGAGCTTTTATTACCCGGTCAATGGGAAAAAATATACTTATAAGTGGCATATTGTTATTTTTAAAAATATTTTTCAAAAACCTTACTATATTTATTTATTTATTTATTTTGAATTTATGCCTAACACTATAAATTCCGACTATAGAAGTAGTTGCTAACATATTCCGAAAGGGTGGGCGAAGCAACTATGAGTTGAATTTATACTTCTTTGTTGGATCTATACTTCCTTATGAGGGGAAAAAGGAATTAAATGGGGACTGATTAGGGAAATTTGATATGGCATTTATGGAAGAAATTTGAGTAATGAAAGGATTTTGGAAACCTAAAGAAGGTTGAAGGGGTTAAAGAAGAATTAATTGGGAATGGTCCAATTTCAACTGATATGGAAATATTAATTAAAGCAATGGATGGACCACATAATTTAGAGATCGAAAAGGAAAATTAAGGAAAATGGGTAACAATGGAATAACATATTAAGAAATACCCGTCTTAATTTAGTAAAAAGTATTAGGACCTCAACACCATTTATATCAGCTGATAATAAATGGCAGCTTCCAGCAAAAATTTCTTTTAAAGTTCTTGGATTAAAGTCGCTAGTTGTCTCACTTAGTTAGTGAAAAAGTGTATCATGTGGTATAAGATATATCCCTATTTTATTCATGTGTTGACTTTATGAATGGGATTAAACCACTTTATAAATATTATACATATTGAGAAGCAAAGTAAATAAGGAAATTTTATGGAGACACTTGACTAGCGATAAACCATAGGTAAGACTGGAAGTTAATGAGGGAAATAGGTTAACAACCTAAAGTAAATGAATATTTCAATTCCAGAACTTTATAATTTGGAAAAAATAAATTTAGCTCATAGACTATCGCCATTCAAGGAAAAGATAAACTGAAAAGGAATATGAATAAAATTTCCTATTAAATAAGGATAAAGAAGAAAGTAGCAGAATTTTCCGTTAGAAGCAATGAAACTGCAGCGTTTTCAACACAGCTCATGGAGCGGTTAGCATCGTTAACGATAGGGACCGTTAGTTTGCCAGCAAATTTTAAAGGAGTTTGCTAGTAGCTTTAGGAACTTCTTTAAATTTGAGCATCGCTTACCAACTAAAGACCGACGGACAAACTAAAGGAATAAATAGAAACTTGGAGGATTTGTTTAGAGCTTGCATCATGGCCTTTGGAGGACATTAGAAGCGGCACTTACCCTTAGCAGAATTCACCCTTAGCAGAATTCGCGTAGAGTAGTAGTCACCAATAGATGATTAGTATGGCACCCTTGAAGCAATTTTTAGGAGGCCATACAAATCGTCAAATTGTGGGTGGGAAACCATCGACAAATTCTACTCAGACCAGATTTGGATTGTGAGACTTTGGAAAGTCAAAGTTGATTAGGCAGCATGTGAAGGTCGTAAGATTTGAATAATTGGAAAAGTTGGTACCAAGATCTAATGAGCCTTTTCCAATATGGAGAAAAATAAGAAAACTTGTAAGTTAGCTGGAGTCCATGACGTTTTGCATTTGAGGAAAGACCTTCATAGCATAACAATTGTGATATAGCCTAATTAATTAGGGGATTTTAAGATGGAGCTAATAGCGCCCCATGCCACTCCATGCATTGTGGAGCACGGAACTAAGAAGCTCCGCAATAAAGAAATTAGATTGGCCCGAGTACAATGGGAGAAAATCCAGTGGAAGGCATGAGGACTTCTCGTTCTAAGCCTTTCTCTGGTAAATTTTCTCTCCAAAATTAGGATTTTGGTTGCATGATAATTAGTAGATTGGATGGTAGGAGATGGTTGCCACACTTTTTCACCATCACTTTACACTCATATAGAGTTTTATCCATGTTTAGGGTATTTGCATACATATTTGCATAGCATGATCACACACTCACGCTAGGATTGAGTTCATTTATAGTATGTCTGCAGTACATAATCACATTGCACTTTAGATTGAATAGATGGTTGTGTAGATAACTTGATTGTATAACAAGGATGTTATTACGCGTTACGCTCTTTGCCACTTGAAAGATTTCGAGACGAAATCCTTTTTAGGGGGGAGAATGTAACACCCTGTATAATCAACCCTAATTAAATAAGTAAATTAAGAGAAATTCAATTAATTAGGGTAGGGATAAAAATGTAAATTTTATAAAAGTTGGAATTTGACCATGAAAGTTATTCCGTCACGTTTGTGGCAAAATTTTGATCTGTTTTCATATATAATATGCTAAAAACAGACCTCAAACGAAGAAGTTATGAGCATTTGAAGCTTTCAAACTTAAATTAATTTAGTTTGAATTCAAATGTGTTTAAATTTAGAGTTTGAATTTCAAAAATTAATCGTCATTAGACTTGGGGGTTAAGTAAACGTTGAGTTAAATAGTTAACATTAAAAGCTAATTAGGGAATAAAATAATCGGACAACGGAAACAAACAATATGCTCCCAAAATAATGGGGCGATCGACCAGTGCAACCTAATCGATCGACCTCTCGCAGTCGACCAGTCTATGGGAGGCAGTTGATCGCTATTACGCTATAGCAACTAGGGTTTTGTAATGTCAAATGCTCAAGATTTATCCCTTTTTGACTTAGTTTCTTCCTACGGTTCTGGTGCGTTTCAACAACTATAAATAAGACCCTAGACCCCTCACTTTTATTCACAAATATTTTGGTAACATCAGCGAAGCTCTGTCGGTTCATCTCTTCTTAGATTTAGAAAACTCCATTAGGGTTTTAGATATGGAATCCTATATACCTATTTTTGTTAATTAGTTAATTTCTAAACCTCTTCTCCTCCAACCTTTCTGAATTTAATATATATACAAATCCCTTGTTGTATATATCAAAAAGAAGAGATCTGAAGGAGATTATAATGGGCGTTGCAAATCCAAAGAGAAGCAAAGCTAAGACTTATTGTGAGTGGAAATATTTTTTCTGTTTTAGTAGTTGAATATTATAGTTTGGATTTGATATATGCCTTTAGGATTTTTGGATTACAAAAACATCATATTAAAAATCCATAAAATTCCCCCAAAGAGAAATGTCAATTCTTAGGATTTTAATTTTATTTTTTTTGTGTTAGAATAATGGTGTTTTGTGGATTTGGCAGTTTATGTATTCTACCTTCTATTCCACTTCTTACTTTGTAAAAGAAGTTGAATAGCACATAGACTTGATTAAATTATAAGTTTACATTTTTGGTTTATTCCATTGTTTTAATATGAGATAAGTTGGATTTAGATTTTATATACAAATTTATTTATTGCAATTTTGGATATGAGTATTGAATCCTTGTTATGGATATTAGAATTTGGACATTGTTGGTAAAGTGGAAGAAAAAGGAAAGACTTGCATTATTATGGTTCATAAGGAATTGACATTTAACGTTAGTTAGGGCGTAATCTCCGCATGCATAGAATAATAAGTGCATATTCATGTGTATATTAATTAGTGTAATAAACCTATAATCACGTAGTTAATTAGGTAATAATTGTCATTAAATCCCCCTTAGGAAAGTAATTGATGTTTTAAGGTATAGGAAGATTCTTTGTAAGGTCTTAATTATGGAACAGTGAGATGAGTATTATATATAGAGAGTATTTAAATTATGGCTAAGTCATAGGGATGCAAGGTCAGTCAAAATGCATAAAGAAGTCTGCTCAGCATGCATAAAGAAGTCTGCTCAGCTAATTTTCCTACTAGTAATGTGACTTTGGGGCTGATGTAAGACATCTCCTATGATAAGTATATGTAATGATGCGAGGTTAGTCCCAAATTCTGTAGGGTAAACCTGCCTAGCTAATCTAGCTACCAGTTCCTACGAATAGTCGGATTAATATGAAACGTCATTATGAGTATGGGTTATAATACGAAGGACCTGCTTCAGGGTCTTGAGGTATTAAGTGGTTGTTTGAGGCCCCGCCTTTTTCCCCAAATGGAGTATTAAATGGCCAATGTGCTAGTTATTAGGCACGTTAGGTGGTATCTCGATAGAGGTCCGCTTCGGGACAAGGTGTTAAATGACTGGTTGAGGGTCCACCTTTCCATAAGAATTATTAAGTGGCCCGAGATATTCCATGCAATGTCAGCTAGATTGTTACCATTAAGGAGTCCGCCTTGGGAATAGGTATTAAATTATGGTTTCTGCCTCAGTTGAGTCTTAAATGGCCAGAGTCTGCCTATTTTCCAATAAAAGGTATTAAGTGGCTTGGATACTATATCTCACATTGCTAGACATTTACGATGTTGGTTATAAGTTATGGGATTAGGAAACCTGCTTCGAGAATGGAAGGTAATAAGTGGTTGTTTGAGGACCTGCCCCCTTTCCTTATATGAAGTATTAAATGGCTTAATTACGTAAGACATATTCTTATTTAAATTATACTGCCCAAGTACTAAAATAGTAAGGCTAGAGATTTCTATTCATTCGACACGTGTTGTTCCAACTCCCTCCTCATTAGAATACGGGTTAGAAAAGGAGGTGATAATGCTTGAAGATGGTGAGAGTGAAGCTTGTGGAAGTTGTTATCTATCTTTTTGTATTATTTTCTATTGTGCCCATGAAATGCAAATTTGAACAAAAAGTCATAACGGTTGACATTATGTAATGTTTTATAACATTTGAAATGATTTGAAATAAATAGTGCTATTATTGTTATTATATTTTATTCTTCCACCGTGATTTCTAAAAGAATGGATAGATAGCTTTGCTTTGTTATTTTTACCAACCAACAGCCAGATTTTGAATGGGTCCAAGTTTCGAAAGGCCTTTTTTGGATTGGAATTTAGGAATGTTCCAGAGTGGGTTGTCACAACTGTTTTCTCAAATTGAGAATACTATTGATCTTCAATGTGAAAACTTCACTTTGATTATAGTTAAATCATGGCATGGTTTCCATTGAACGCCTATAGTTAGGTTGAGTGGAAGCATTGGAAGTAAAACACTATTCAAGAGAGAATTTGTCTTCTCAGTTATATGATGTTAGTATCACGGTCAGCTGAAGTCAACTCAAAGTCAAAGCCTTTGGCCAAAGTAGTTCGATTAATAATAATTGTTATTATTGGACCAAGAACTTTGTGTTTGGACTATAGAGTTGAATATGGACGATACCGAAATTTTGACAATTACCAAATTTTGTAAGTCCAAAGTAATATAGTTTTGAAGAAGAGAATTGGTGTAAATAATTGTCACTACCGGGTAATGATTAATAAAGTAAAATTGGATTTTATCAAAACCAGGTAAGCGATAAATTTGGCCATAATGTCACACCGCCTGTTAAGTGACGTGTGAATGTCAATATTCGAATTTTTGATACTAATCGCTGACCGAATTTACACCTAAGAGTCAAACAACTGAAATATTGATATTAATCATTGGCCAAATTTACACCACCTGTTATAAATTAATAAATATTTATTAATATTTATGAAATATTAATTATAAAAATTTATTTGATGTGTTGAACAATGTTAAATAGTGTATTTATAATAGTTATAGATATACCGATCGTTATACGATATATGTACACATTTAAATTGGAATTAAATGCAATGGTGTTCGGGCTTGAAATGATTTAGAGGCCTATAAGTGGGATAAATTTTGGCCACAATGTGCAAGGAAAGGCAGGCCATAATGATGGTTAAGGAGGTGGTGAATTTGAATTAAAATGGAGGAGAAGAGGTAAGGGAGAAATAGGGATCCAGATCCATATTTTTCTCCTTGATATCTCCTTTATTTAAACATCTCTAAACCCTTACTTTATTTTTTGATTTTGGCCTCCTCTTTATCTCTCTTGCTGGCCGAAAATTCTACCTCACCCCACTACCTTTTCAGGCATTTTTAACATCAAATTAAAATCAATTAGATTGTTGGTGGTAGCTGTGTTCGGGAAGCTAGCAACTTATGGATACGAGATTAAATTCAGGGAGTTAGATTTTTCATTTCATGGTGTGAACAATTAGGCTTTGGTGAAATGTAATATTACTTATTTGTAATGTCTAATATGCTCATTCATGTCATATGCTAGCTTGGTTAGAAAATGATATCATGAATATGCATAACGATGTAATGTCTTTATTTGATGATAATGTATATACATATATATATTTTAAAAAAAGTATATATATATAATAACATATACTTCATGGCTAGTAATTTAAAATAAATGTATTTAAAAAATATTAAAAAATTTGATTTTTTTACAAAGATTGATTTTTAAACACATACATAATTTTATAAAATATATGTATATTAATTTTGGTTTTATTTTTGATGATATTCAGTCACATGCTAATTATATTAGGAGTGGGCAATTAGAGTTGGTAAGATCAGTTGGACCAGGAGATACATCAGTTGGAACATTAGGGGTTTACACAATTTGCAGTAAAATTAGGTCACTTTTTAAAGATAATAACATTGATATTGCTTTATTACAAGAAAAAAAATAAAACACCCTAATTATATATTTTATAGGATTTTATGGGGTCTGTATATTAGTCAATAGGTTTATCTATTTTCTAGGGGTAGTTCTGGAGATTTAATGGTGGGTTGGAAAGACTACCGTGTTAAAATTTTCCAATCTATCATTAAAGTTTATTTGATTCATTTAATTTTTCTAACCTTAGTGATAGCCGATTTCTAAATATTACTGATGTCTATGGACCGAATTCTAAATTGGATCATAGGGTTCTTTGGATTGAGTGTCTAGAGTTTAAATCACTCGCTTTAGGTCCTTGGGTGATGGATGGGGATTTTATTGTTACTAAATTAATAGGAGACAGAATTTCTAGAGAAGGAGATTTTTCTGCTATGGAGGAATTTGACCAATTCATTATTAATAGTAATTTAATTGAAATTAATTTAATTGAAATTAATTTAATTGAAATACAATTAAATAGTCTATGTTTCACTTGGTCAAATAAAAGGGATGACCCATCGATGACCCTTTTAGATAGATTTTTTTATTAAGGACGAAATGTTAGATAAATATCATGTTTGTAAAGTGGTTGGACTTCTGAGTATTTACTCAGATCATTGTCCAATCATTTTATCTTGTAATAACCAAAATAATAGAAATCGAATGTTTAGATTTGAAAAAATGTGGTTATTAAAAAATAATTTTTCAGAATTAACCACAAATAAATGGTTATCTCTAAGTAAGTGTAATTATAAATTTTTGGGAAATATAGCCAAAATATTTGTAAATAAAATTAGAGATTTAAAAATCTTTCTTAAGAAATGGAATAAAGAAGTTTTTGGTAATATTAGAATTAAAAAGGATAAATTATTGAATGAGATTTTAAAATTGAATAAAATACAAGAAATCGAGAATTTAAATATTTCATAAAAAATATGCTTTCAAACTTAAAAGTTGAATTAAGTAAAATTCTAACACAAGAAGAAGTGATGTAGAAACAAAGGTCTAGGGTTTAATGTACGGATGAGGATGATATGAATACTATTTTTTTCATAAAGTAGCTAATGGTAGAAAACGTAGTAATACCATTAACTCTATTTTAATTAATAATGTTGAGATTTTTGATTAAAAAGAATTAAATGAAGCATTTACTAACTATTATAAAGAAATTTTAGGAACTAAAAATGAGGATATGATTAGAGCTAATTGGGTGGAATTGTATCCTAATGACACTAGGTGATATGGATGGACTAGATCCTCCATTTATGAAAGTGGTCTCTGAGAGCTATAAAAGATATGCCAAATGGCAAATCATCTGGCCCTGGTGGATTTTCTATATTATTTTATGGAAATTTTTGGTGTGTTATAAAATACGATTTAGTTAATATATTTAATGAATTTTATGATGGTTCATTACAATTAGGTAGATTAAATTTTGCTAATGTACTTTATTACACAAGAAGGTTGGTGCTAGTAAGTTAAAAGATTTCAGACCTATTTCATTATTACATTTTTCTTTCAAAATCGTTTGTAAGGTTTTATTTAATAGGTTAAACACTAAAATTAATGAATTTATAGATATTACTCAAACTGCGTTTATCAAAGGTAGAAATATTACAGATGGTGGAGCAGCAGTTGAAGAATTTATAATTATAGTTGTAAGAATAATATCACTTATGTACTTTTAAAACTTGATTTTGCAAAAGCTTTTGATTCAATTGATTTGGATTTTTTACGGATTTATTATTGGCTAGGGGTTTCAGTATTAAAGGGGTAGGTTGGAATATATCTTTAATAAAAGTTGTAAGTTCAAGTATTATGGTTAATGTATATTAGGAGATAAAATTCAATCAAAACGTGGAGTTAGGCAAGGCGATCCATTGTCACCTCTTTTGTTTAATTTAGTTGCGACATCTTTGTGAAAATTATCAAACTTTCCGCTAATAATGGGATTTAAAACAATGTTGGAAATGAAATTAAGAGTAATGGCATCTTCATTCTCCGGTTGCGGATGATATCATGCTCTTTACATCTCATCTACCTAGACACATTATATCATTTAAGTTTGTATTCTATAGTTTTGTATTCCTCTTTGCACTAAAGATCAATTTTGATAAGAGTTCAGTGTTATTATTGAATGATATAAAAAAGATCAAGTTGCTTGTACATTAAATTGTAAAACTACGCAATCTCCCATAGAATATTTAGGATTTTTAATGAGACCAAGTAAACTGACACATGACGACTGATTAATAATAATAAATAAAATTAACAAAAGCTTAACTAAATGGAATAGTAGATTTTTATCAAGGATGGGTAGGATAATTCTTATTAACTCTATTTTATCAGCATTACCCATATATTAGATGTCGTTTTATCGCTTTTTGGTTTGGGTAGTTGACAAGATAGATAAAATTAGAAGATATTTTTTATGGAGCGGTGATAATCCTAATAATAGTTCAAAATATTTAAATTGGAAAATTGTATGTAAACCTAAAGATGGGGGAGGATTGGAAATTATAAATTTACATAATTTAAACACATCTTTATTAGGAAAATGGATATGGAAATTTACTAATAAAGATGAGAATTTAATTTGGAATGAAATAATATTGAATCAATGATATAATAGTACATATAATTTTCATCATTTTATTAATAATACAAATAATATTTCTCATTTTTGGAAATTGATAATAAAAATTTATGATATAAATGAATTAGGTATCAATAATGTGGTATACTCTAGAAATAATACTTCTTTTTGGCATGATAGTTGGATATCAGTAGTCCTACTTAAAGTAGAATTTAATGAACCTTATGAAATATGTAATTTTAAAATGTGTTGATTTCAAAAATATATAAACCAAGTCTAAATTTCCCATGGGAATTTAGTTTTAATCGTACTTTAGATGGACATACATTATCTAAATTTGCCTTACTTTGTGCAAAATTATAACAATATAACATTGATAATAATAAAGACATTGAAATATTGCGTTTGGATAATAATCAAACCTATACCGTGCGCTCTTTCTATAAATTGCTTAATTTTTCGAGTACAAGGTTGAACATATTCTGATATATTTGGAAAGGTAATATTCCATCCAAAGTTAAAGTACATATGTGGTTAATTATACATGGAAAATTAAATACTATAGAATTATTAAAAAAGAAAAATATAGTTATCGACAGTAAATGTTTTTTTGTAATATGAGAATAGAAAATATTTTACATGTATATTTTGAGTGTCATATCACTAATTATATTCTTATATATTGTCTTAATATTTTTTACTTTAATTTTGACTAATAATGAAATTAATTTTGAATTATTTTGGAATAGGTTTAGGTTTTATTATAATGGATTCCATAGATTTGTAATTGATACTATTTTTACTATAATATGTTGGTATATGTGATTTAAAATAAATCAGAGGGTCTTTAACACTATAAAATACTCCAACAGATAATTTAATATATATAATTTCTTTGTTTTGCTTTAGATGGATTTCAAACCCAAGTTATAATAAAAATGATAATATTAGTTCCAATGAATACATTATAAAAGTTAAATCTCGTATTAATATAGCCAAGAAAAATGTAGTATTTAAAAATAAAAATAATAACAAAGCTTTAAATACCATTTTAATTTGTATGTACGCCAATGAATCCGACGTTATATTTTATTTAGGAAATTAGTTAAATTTAAAAATATTATAATTTTGTATATAACATTCACCTGAAACCGAATCTAGCTTTTTTTACAATTTTATTAAGAACGCATTTGATAATTTTATAATTTTAGGATATTAGCCTTAAATTAAAATTAACTTATTTGTTTATTTTTATATAACCTGATTTTATTATGCCGTTTATTAATCCTTGCTCAGTTTTAATCTAATATGAATTGTTTTACCTTTATTGGATTAGTATAATTTTATTTTATTTTATTATCGTATATAAATATGTATATATGTATATAAATACGTATGTATTTATGTGTGTATTCATACAAATGTATTAGCCTTATACTTTGGTATAGTTTTTTTTTGTAGTTTAAGATATGCTTGTTGGACTGGATGGGATTAGCTGATTTTGAGGACATGATCGTTCATCATATTAGTGGATTAGAGTGTTGTACTATTTTATTATAGACTATAGCTCTTTAGGATTAGGGTTTCTCTTTATCTTTATTTCACATTGTATGGGATGGGCACTGCTACCTATAAGCCATGTTGATAATTCCATTTTCTAGTATAGAATAAAATTATATGAGCGCTCTACTCTACTAATAGAGAATCACTCATTTTTCTCAAAAAAATACGTATATTTATTTTATTAATATATATACAACATAGTTTCAAAAATAAAAATTAAAAGAATAATTTTTTTATATATACATTTATATTTCAAATCTATATATAGATATTACATATATATAATTCATTTTAGTTATTATACTTAATTCTATATATCGCAAATATACACACATGCACATTGTCAGATAAAAAAATATAAGTATTTGATTAAATTATAGATAGTTATTAAAAAGTTTTCAAAATTTTTTTAGGATTTTTGTACGGAAATCTTAATTAAAAAAACTGTTTTTTAAAAAGTGAAAACTATTTCAAGAAAAATTATTTTTAGGCCGTGTATATATGTTAGTGTATATAAATGTTGTTAATTATTATTCATACTGAAGCTTATATATACACACACATATATGTATTTTCAAAAATATTAATATATATATATAATATATATATATAAACTAAAAGTAATAATAATTATTTTTAAATATAAATAATATTTATTTTTTTATTTAACATTAATATATTAATATGAATTTGAAATATCTATATATTTTATTATATAAATCTACATCTAAAATTTAAATTTGAAATTCAAATTTGATTTTATATTCTAGTCATTGGTAATAAATTTACAATTGCTTTTTATTCTAATTTTGATTATACATATATGTACACACATATACATATATATAAACATTCATATTTTACAAACATTATTTACTATTATTTATATAACTATTTATACACACACACACACGGATATATATATTCTAGATAGCACATATGTATATGGAAGGGCTAACGTGTCTGTTGTGGTGTAAATCCCAACATCTATACACAGGCATGTTAAACCATGCACACGATTTATGTAGCACGTGCACGTACACACATATGTGTATATGATACATATTTTATCTATATAATATACAAACATAATAATAATTAAAACCTTATTTATAAATTAAATAAAATATTGATTTTATTTAAAATAAATTTAGACTTCATAGGTCTAACAAAATCCGAATGGAATAAAGATTTTGAAATTTACCTATTTACCCCGCTACGTACTATCCTTGTTCCAACAACTCATAGGTGTGATATAAATCCTCTGTTAATATTTAAATGTGACGCTCCATATTTTAAGTGTCATAATATAGGCTTGTTAAATGGTGAAATTACTTAAATAATAATTAGAAGAATTTAATGATAGAGTTACTCAAGGGGAAATTTAATTAATTTAAGTGCGGAACACTTAAGAGATTGACTGAGTTGAATTTAGAGCAATTATTACTATGCATAATTTAGTAATAAAAATACAAAAGGGATGAAGGTGATTGTGTGTAATAAGTGGTTAAGTAATTAAAAGATTAAACAAGGAGGAATTTTTGCCCAAACCCAAATTATTAACTCTTATATCTCTTAACACATGTTATTCTCTTCATACTTTCATTTCACAAGAACAAAACAACACAGTATAGCTAGGCCACCATCACTAAAAAGAGGAATGGGAAACAAACCAAAGACAACCCAAGCTTCATTTCTAAAGATAAAGGGAATGTTTAAACAAGATTTTCATTTAGGTGAGTAATATTAAACCTATTTATCATCCAAACCTATTTAGATTTGGATGTAACATGTATTTATTGGTTTATAATGATGATAAACGTGTTTTGAAAATGTCAGTTTAATTCTCTATGAGTTTTTTTATTAAATGGAAAAGTTAGTGACAAGTTTAAAAAGAAAACACAAGTTAATCATTTTAAAATGACTTGAAATTTTTATGTGTTATTCATAATATTAGATCTGAAATGGATTCTGAATTTTTCAAATGAATAAATAAATTAATATGAATTTTCAAAGATGAAAATGGACATTTTTGACCATAAAATATATTTTTTAAATATTTAAGTATAGTATTTTGATCCAAATTTTTACTAAAGTTAGGAGAAAGTGTTTAGATTTTCTATGATTTGGAATTTTCCCATAATTTTTCTAACTGATATGAATTATAGAAAGGCATGAAATTTCCTTAATTAATGAATTTATTAAAGTATTATGTTAATTAATGAGTAAGTAAAGGAGAAGAAACGACATGTTTCAAAAATTTCTGCTTTGATTTTAAAAGCAACCATTGGAAGCAAGACATGTGTAAAGACTAAGTCAAAAAGATGTTACTTTATTAGGTTATAAGATAGTTTTCATCTTAATGATGAGTTTATCGTGCATATCTTCGATAGCGATAGCTCCGGTAGATTTTAGTTTCCTAGCCCCAACAGCTATGAGTTTCGTAGCTCTGATGGCATATCTTTGAAGGTATATCCATGGTAGCATTTTTATATCTTCGATATCCTAACAGTTCATTATTCTGATAGCATATAGCTTCATTGGCATATTGTTTCAAAACTCTAATAGTGTATATTTTCATAACACGGGTAATATATAGCTTTAAAACTCCGTTAGTTTATAGTTTCATAACTCCAGTAATGCATAGTTTATAACTCGGGTAGCATATAACTTCATAACTCCAGTAGTGTATAGTTTCATAGCTCCTATTTTATATAGCATCATAACTCTAATAGAATATCTTTACTACTAATAAAGAGAATTCATTGAATAGATTTACTCGGTGTCTTTTTGAAATTCCAAATATACCCTTTTACATCTCATAGAGAAATAGTATTCAAATATGGGATATAGCCTGTTATTTTCTAAGTACAACTTTCAGTCCCCATGGAGAACTATAGTGTGCGTTCACAAGATGAAGTATCCGAGTGTTCCATATTGCCCGTAATTTAGGTGAGAGTTAATCGGTCGAAGTCTCGCTGGATTCCGAATTAGCATGAAGAAGTTATTGCAGTCTGAACAAAAAATAGCGGCTTCTGCACTAGGTGGAGTTCAATATGGGGATGTGGTAGCCTGTTATTTTTTAAGTACAACTGTCAGTCCCCATGGAAACTTACAGTGTGCATTCACAAGATGAAGTATCTGATTGTTCCAAATTGTCTGTAATTTAGGTGAAAGTTAATCGGTCGAAGTCTCGCCGGATATCGAGTTAGTATGAAGAAAATATTGCAGTATGAACAAAAAAAATAGCGGCTTCTGCACTAGGCGGAGTTCAAATATGGGGATGTGGTACCATGTTATTTTCTAAGTAAACTGTCAGTCCCCTTGGAGAACTACAGTGTGCGTTCACAAGACGAAGTATCCGAGTGTAAAATATTGTCTGTAATTTAGGTGGGAATTCATCGATCGAAGTTTTGCCTGATTCCGAGTTAGTATGAAGAAGTTATTGCAGTCCGAACAAAAAAAATAGCGGCTTCTGCACTTGGCGGAGTTCAAATATGGGGATGTGGTAGCATGTTATTTTCTAAGTACAACTGCCAGTCCTCATGGAGAACTATAGTGTGCGTTCACAAGATGAAGTATCTGAGTGTTCCATATTGTCTGTAATTTAGGTGGGAGTTAATCGGTCGAAGTCTCACCGGATTCCGAATTAGTATGAAGGAGTTATTGCAGTCTGAACAAAAAAAATAGCGGCTTCTGCACTAGGTGGAGTTCAAATAATGGGATGTGGTAGCCTGTTATTTTCTAAGTACAACTGTCAGTCCCCATGTAGAACTACAGTGTGCATTTACAAGATGAAGTATCCGAGTGTTCCATATTGTCCATAATTTAGGTGGGAGTTAATCGGTCGAAATCTCGCCGGATTCCGAATTAGTACGAAGAAGTTATTGTAGTCTGAACAAAAAAAATAGCGGCTTCTACACTAGGCGGAGTTCAATATGGGGATGTGGTAGCCTGTTATTTTCTAAGTACAACTATCAGTCCCCATGGAGAACTACAGTGTGCATTCACTAGACGAAATATCCGAGTGTTCCATATTGTCCGTAATTTAGGTGGGAGTTAATCGGTCGAAGTCTCGTCGGATTCCGAATTAGTATGAAGAAGTTATTGCAGTCTGAAGAAATAAAATAGCGGCTTCTGCACTAGGCGGAGTTCAAATATGGGGGTGTGGTAGCCTATTATTTTCTAAGTACAACTGTCAGTCCCCATGGAGAACTACAATGAGCGTTCACAAGATGAAGTATCTTAGTGTATCATATTGTCCGTAATTTGGGTGGAAGTTCATCGGTCGAAGTTTTGCCTGATTCCGAGTTAGTATGAAGATGTTATTGAGACTAAACAAAAAAATAAGCGGCTTCTTCCTAGGCAGAGTTCTAATATGAGGATGTAGCCTGTTATTTTCTAAGTACAACTATTAGTCACCATGGAGAACTATAGTGAGCGTTGAAGTGGGGATATAGCCAGTTATTTTCTAAGTACAACTGTTAATCACCATGGAGAACTACAGTGTGCGTTCACAAGACGAAGTATCCGACTGTACCGTACCGTCCGTAATTTAGGTAGGAGTTCATCGGTCAAAGTATCGCCTAATTCCGAGTTAGTATGAAGAAGTTATTGCTGTCTGAACAAAAAAATAGCGGCTTCTGCACTAGGCGGAGTTCAAATATGGTGATGTGGTAGCCTGTTATTTTCTAAGTACAACTGTCAGTCCCCATGGAGAACTACAATGTGCATTCACAAGATGAAGTATCTGAGTGTTCCATATTGTCGGTAATTTAGGTGGGAGTTAATCGGTTGAAGTCTCGCCGGATTCCGAGTTAGTATGAAGAAAATATTGCAGTCTGAACAAAAAAATAGCGGCTTCTGGACTAGGCGGAGTTCAAATATGGAGATGTGGTACCATGTTATTTTCTAAGTAAACTATCAGTCCCCTTGGAGAACAACAGTGTGTGTTCACAAGATGAAGTATTCGAGTGTATCATATTGTCCGTAATTTAGGTCGAGGTTCATCGATCGAAGTTTTGCCTAATTCCGAGTTAGTATGAAGAATTTATTGCAGTCTGAACAAAAAATAGCGGCTTCTGCACTAGGCGGAGTTCAAATATTAGGATGTGGTAGCCTATTATTTTCTAAGTACAACTGTCAGTCCCCATGGAGAACTACAGTGTGCGTTCATAAGATGAAGTATCCGAGTGTTCCATATTATCCGTAATGTGGGTGAGAGTTAATCGGTCGAAGTCTCGTCGGATTCCGAGTTAGTATGAAGAAAATATTGCAGTCTGAACAAAAAAAATAACGGCTTATGCACTAGGTGGAGTTCAAATATGGGGATGTGGTACCATGTTATTTTCTAAGTAAACTATCAGTCCCCATGGAGAACTACAGTGTGCGTTCACAAGATGAAGTATCGGAGTGTACCACATTGTCCGTAATTTAGGTGGGAGTTCATCGGTCGAAATTTTGCCTGATTCCGAGTTAGTATGAAGAGGTTATTGCAGTTTTAATAAGTACAATTGTTAGTCGCCATGGAGAACTACAGTGTGCGTTCACAAGACGAAGTATCCGACCGTACCATATTGTCCGTAATTTAGGTGGGAGTTCATCGGTCGAAGTATCGCCTAATTCCAAGTTAGTATGAAGAAGTTATTGCAAACTGAACAAAAAAAATAGCGGCTTCCGCACTATGCGGAGTACAAATTTGAGGATGTGGTAGCCTGTTATTTTCTAAGTACAACTGTCAGTCCCTATGGAGAACTACAGTATGCGTTCACAAGATGAAGTATCCGAGTGTTCCATATTGTCCGTAGTTTAGGTGGGAGTTAATCGGTCGAAGTCTCGCCGGATTCCGAATTAGTATGATGAAATTATTGCAATCTGAACAAAAAAATAGCGACTTCTACACTAGGCGAAGTTCAAATATAGGGATGTGGTAGCATGTTACTTTCTAAGTAAACTGTCAGTCCCCATGGAGAACTACAGTGTGTGTTCAAAAGATGAAGTATAAGAGTGTACCATATTGTCCGTAATTTAGGTGGGAGTTCATCGGTCGAAGTTTTGCCTGATTCCGAGTTAGTATGAAGAAGTTATTGCAGTCTGAACAAAAAAAATAGCGGCTTCTGCCTAGGCGGAGTTCAAATATGAGGATGTAGCCTGTTATTTTTTAATTGCAACTATTAGTCACCATGGGGAACTACAGTGAGCGTTGAAGTGGGGATTTAGCCAGTTATTTTCTAAGTACAATTGTTAGTCGCCATGGAAAACTACAGTGTACGTTCACAAGACGAAGTATCCGACTATACCATATTGTCCGTAATTTAGGGGGAGTTCATCGGTCGAAGTATCACCTAATTCTGAGTTAGTATGAAGAAGTTATAGCAGTCTGAACAAAAAAAATAGCGGCTTCTGCACTAGGCGGAGTTCAAATATGGTGATGTGGTTGCCTGTTATTTTCTAAGTACAACTATCAGTCCCCATGGAGAACTACAGTGTGCATTCACAAGATGAAGTATCCGAGTTTCCATATTGTCCGTAATTTAGATGGGAGTTAATCGGTCGAAGTCTCGTTGGATTCCGAGTTAGTATGAAGAAAATATTGCAGTTTGAACAAAAAAATAGCGGCTTTTGGACTAGGCGGAGTTCAAATATAGGGATGTGGTACCATGTTATTTTCTAAGTAAACTTTCAGTCCCCTTGGAGAACAACAGTGTGCGTTCACAAGATGAAGTATTCGAGTGTACCATATTGTTTGTAATTTAGGTGTGGGTTCATCGATCGAAGTTTTGCCTGATTCCGAGTTAGTATGAAGAAAATATTGCAGTCTGAACAAAAAAAAACGGCTTCTACACTAGGCGGAGTTCAAATATGGGGATGTGGTACCATGTTATTTTCTAACTGTCGGTCCCCTTGGAGAACTACATTGTGCGTTCACAAGATGAAGTATCCGAGTGTACCATATTGTCCGTAATTTAGGTGGGAGTTCATCGGTCGAAATTTTGCCTGATTCCGAGTTAGTGTGAAGAAGTTATTGCAGTCTGAACAAAAAAAATAGCGGCTTCTGCCTAGGCGGAGTTCAAATATGAGGATGTAGCCTGTTATTTTCTAAGTACAACTATTAGTCACCATGGAGAACTACAGTAAGCGTTGAAGTGGGGATTTAGCCTGTTATTTTCTAAGTACAACTGTTAGTCGCCATGGAGAACTATAGTGTGCGTTCACAAGATGCAGTATCCGACTGTACCGTATTCTCCGTAATTTAGGTGGGAGTTCATCGATCGAAGTATCGCCTAATTTCGAGTTAGTATTAAGAAGTTATTACGGTCTGAACAAAAATAAATAGCAGCTTCCGCACTAAGCGGAGTTCAAATATGGGGATGTGGTAACCTGTTATTTTCTAAATACAACTGTCAGTCCCCATGGAGAACTACAGCGTGCGTTCACAAGATGAAGTATCCAAGTGTTCTATATTGTCCGAAATTTAGGTGGGAGTTAATCGGTCGAAGTCTCATCGGATTCCGAGTTAGTGTGAAGAAAATATTGTAGTCTGAACAAAAAAATAGCTTCTTCTGCACTAGGCGGAGTTTAAATATTGGGATGTGGTAGCCTATTATTTTCAAAGTACAACTGTCAGCCCCCATGGAGAAATACAGTGTGCGTTCACAAGATGAAGTATCCGAGTGTTCCATATTGTCCGTAATTTAGGTGAGCGTTGAAGTAGGAATATAGCCTGTTATTTTCTAAGTACAACTGTTAATCACCATGGAGAACTACTGTATACGTTCATAAGCTGAAGTACCCGAGTGTTCTATATTGTCCGTAATTTAGGTGGGAGTCCATCGGTCGTAGTTTTTCCCGATTCCGAGTTAGTATGAAGAAGTTATTGCAGTATGAACAAAAAAATAGCGGCTTCTGTCTAGGCGGAGTTCAAATTCGAGGATGTAGCACGTTATTTTTTAAGTACAACTGTTAGTCACTATGGAGAACTATGGTATACGTTCACTAGATGAAGTATCCGAGTGTTGCTTATTGTCTGTAATTTAGATGGGAGTCCATCGGTCGAACTCTCGCCTGATTCCGAGTTGGCATGAAAAAGTTATTGCAGTCTGAAGAAAAAAAATAGCGGCTTCTGCTAGGCGGAGTTCAAATATGGGGATGCTACTATCAAATCTATTTCCACATGTACAACTAAAAATGCATGCATGTTGTGATTAAATGCAGGCCTACCTGGGCATGCATATGTACTCGTGTTTCATAACACTGGTAGCGTATGATTCATAACTCCGACCGCATACTTCCGCTAGCATAAAAGTTAATAGCTTCGGTAGTATATACTTTCATAGCTCCGATAGCATGTTGTTACTTGACTCCGATAGCAAATGGTATGTGCTTTCGACAGGGTAGTTTCATACATTCGATAGCAAGTATTTCATACTTTCGATAACAAATGTTTCATACTTCTGTTAACAATTGGAAGCATTTTGGAAGCCATTTACATGATATAAAACTTGATTTTTGTAGCATGAATTAGAAAGACTGAAGCTATAAAATGAATAATGATAAGTTAAAAATGTAACAACTTATGCAAAGAACAGAAATGGCTAAAGCTTAGGGTAAGCTAAGGAATGATAAATTATATCATTTAAACAATGTGAAAGATAATAATGTTTTATCTGAAAGTATTAGAAAATTTTAACCAAAAAGAAAGGGTTTATGGAATTGGTATGGTAATTGATAATCTAAGAAATTAAATGAACCCAAATGTATAAATACGCTAACTCATGGATATATTGAGTGGCAGGGTTCCAAGGCTTAGTGAAATCCAAATTCAATAGGTATATGGTAGGGTGCCAAGACTAGGAAAATCTAAATGGTTCAATTGCGAAAAAATACTCTAGTGTGAGTAAAGCAACATCAAAATGGATGAAATTACCAAACAAATGAATGAATCAGCAATGTGAATCGAAAGTGTTTGTGGTACCAGGAGTGGCTAATGACGCTTAGTAAGGACGCTTGCTAGAATGTATTCAAAGTGTTTACATTCAATCTTCTAGGAGAGTCGGGGTGACTCTAACACCCCATTATTTTTCAAAATTAAATAATAAATTTAAAATGGGCAAAATCATAATTTTACATAAACGGTAAAATAATAAATCTTCACAAGAGCTAGAATTATGCCTCTATACCTAATCCATTGTGTCTGGAATGTCATTTACAGTTAAAAAAACATATGTAACTCTCTGATTTTGGTTAAACATGCTATAAATTAGAAGAAGTTGAATCCAGTGGCATTTTCATAATATATTAATTTCGAGATTTTAGCCTAAGTATGAGTTATTTTGGCCTATAAGCATAAACCAAAGCCCTATTCTCTAATCATACTTCATCCTAAACATCCTATTACTAATCCTTATCTTCTCCATCATCTAATCTCCTAACAAATCAAACTAATACCACATCAAATCAAAAAGGAATAGTAGGATATTACAAAGCAAGGAATTACAAAGCAAATCAAAGTGAATCGAGAGGGTAACACATCAGGCCAACAAGAAAGGAGGTGGATTCTAATCAAATCGGAAAGGAGGAAAGGCTAATCGGTAAGTGGGACTCTTCATATCTACGTATATGTTGTTAGGTTGTAGTAAATCACTTCTTATATTCATAAATCAAAATATATGCGAGGAAATAGATAATCAAAAAAAAGTTTACATACACCACATCAAATCTACCATGTCATGGCTAGATGATTAAAAATTAAATTTTTATTAATTATAATCAGCAAAAATTAATCTCCTTCTAATTACAAAAAATCCAAAATATGCAAATGTTCCAAACCAGACATATTATATATCAAAATTGTAGTTCTCGACGATGTGAATTCACCGGTGGTGTTCGTTCATCGATTGGATGTACATATTGATCAGAAAATGCATCAAAAGTTTGGTAAAAGTAGATTGTTCATTTTGATCCAATAGTGGAATAGCAACTATATGACGATTGGAAGTTATAGGCTTGTAGAAGAGGTTGAGTAGAGGCTCTCAGTGGTCTTTGATCACTTGGAAATGATTTGAAACAGCCTGAATTCACTAAGGAGTGCCCAACTATGGTAGCGTCATATATGGCAATTGGGTTGATCGGACTTAGGGGTTGGATGGAGCACGACACGGTGAGCTCACAGCATAGTCGTATTTGGTGCCGGAAGGTTTTGGCAATGACAACAAGGAAAGAATTATGGCTGCTGAAGGGTTTCCTTAGGCATCGGCCAAATTCAATTAATGTAGCAGAGTGGTCAAGTAGATAACTAATAATAATATAAATATATTTAATAATTACGATATTTCTACTGAACTTAAAACGTTTATAACTCACTGTAACATCCCACAATTTTGAGGCCTGAAACTAAGCGCTACAAATGTTGCCATCATCTATAGTATTAATTTTTGATGACAAAATGCGGCTATGTTAATCATATCAATAATCAGAAGCACATGAATATGAAAGTTTTGAAACACAATTTAATAATGAGTTTTCATATTTTATTTCGCAATCAAGATTTCATATTCATTGCGTAATCTCATTCAATTCCACATTCAAAAAAATATATAATTATTACAAAATACTCCAAGAGCGACATACGAAGATGCCCCTTGGTTGATCAGAATCTACTACTATGTGACAGTTATAATTTCTATCATTGCATCCATTCAAAAAAAAATAAACTACACAGATTAAATAAAACTCCTAGTATAGCTAGCTTGCATCCTGCACGTCTCTGGAAGCTTATTCGTCAAACTGGAAACCTAAAATCACTTACTCCCGACCTACTAAAATGAGTATCCGAGAGTTTAAGGGGAAAAACAAAAACTTTAGGTCAGACAAACAGTCTGGTGTGAATAATAACCTGTCATCTCGAATCAAAATAGATATCTAGTGAGACCACGCCATTGAGTGAAACGGGTTTTCCCTTCACTAGAATCTTAACCAAAACAAATCAACCATATAATGTGCTCTTGCATCCATAATGGTTAAAACATAATAAATAAACATTTGAAAACATGCAACATACAGTGGACTACCCATCCCAATTTATTTCACTACAAGTCTTAATTTAATCTAACTATCTGTCTTAACTTCAAATGATTGACCATCTTATATTTATGTGGACTACCCATTTCACATATAAACATTATATGGATTATCTATCCCTTACCATATGGACTACCCATTGCACATGGTTTTACTATTTAAATAATATGGACTATCCATCACACATGTTCCATTTATCTAAAATAATATGGACTATCCATCACGCACCTCATAGTTTTCCTAGGATGACTATAAACCTTTCATTTGTTGATACACGAAGATTTTGATCAATGACAATGAGCTTCAACAAAAAGGAAGAAATACATTTAAAATCAGAGGAAGATCGATGAAGACCAAAGTGAAAACTTGAGTATGATTTTTATGGGTCCAAGTCTAGATTATTTGTTAAAATCTATCCTCAAGAGATTTGCACGAACACTAAAACACTTCCTTTAAACTTCATTTTTATAAATACTTTTACTGTGCAAATTTTCACAGTTCAGTCGACTGAACAGGCATGGCCAGTCGACTGAAACTGGCACAGAAATAAAAACATGCACAGTTTCAGTCGACTGAACTCCCTGAACAGTCGACTGAACACAGACCTGAAAATTTTCCTTTATATTTTCAGTCAACTGGATCTCCTGCTCAGTCGACTGAATTGATAACTGCGAATTTTTTGTGAATAGACACTTTCTTTCTTCCAAGAGATGCAACCCTTCTTCAATGGAAATGGAAGCATCTCTTGCATGCGCCTTTAGCAAACAAATGCACCTCTTCTACAAGTATAAATACATGGTTTTAACAATTGCAAATTACCAATTCTACTTGCTTTAATCTCTCTACTTACTTGAACATACTTTCAGATTCTTTTAAGTTTTCAAAAGCAAACCAATTGCTTGAATCTCTGTTTTAACTATAACATATCTTGATTCATAGCAATTCATATTTCCTAAATCTTCACAAACACTTTGTATACTCTCGAGGATAAGATTATAGGAAAGTTGTACTAAATTGACTCATTAGTGTTATCAAAGAACACAACAAGTCAGAAATACTTTTTGTATCCAAGTTGAAGTCCTCTTCGGTAGTTGAGGCAAGAAATCCTGTTCGGTTGTTCGGGTAAGTTGTAAACCTATTCCTCCGGGTTAAGTGAGGGTTGTTGGTTAGTTGAATTCCTAAGAAGAGCTTAGGGACTGGACGTAGGACAAGAGGTCCGAACCAGTATAAAGTCTTGGTGTCTACTTTACTACTTATTACTATCTACATAGAGCATTTTTATTCCATATTATACGATCCTACCGCATAGATTCTTTCAATTGGTATCAGAGCAAGGTCGTCCTATAACCATAACACCGTTATTTGACATATTGATAATATGGAAAACAACACAAGCACAACATCTACCTATAACTCTACATTTGCGGAAGGACAATCTACTCAAAGACCTCCTCTATTCAATGGACTAAACTATAATTATTGGGCTACAATGATGAGGATTTATATGCAAGCAACAAGTTTTGAAGCCTGGAATGCAACTCAAGCAGAACTCGTTGTACCTACAACGGATTATTCTACATGGACGCAAGCTCAGAAGAATGAAGTTAGTGCAAATGCCAAAGCTATGAATATGCTATTTTGCGCTTTGGATAGAAATGAGTTTAACCGTGTAAGCATCTGTACTACTGCACATCAGATATGGAGTACACTTAAAACCATACATGAAGGCACAAACAAGGTCAAGCAAACTAAAATCTCCATGCTAAAGAACCAGTTCCAAAACTTTAGAATGCGACAAAATGAATCCATCAATGACATGTACTCAAGGTTTCAAGACATTCATCATGCCTTAATAGGACTAGGAGAAAAATACACGGATTTTGATATTGTATCTAAAGTTCTAAATTCACTCACTGATGAATGGGAGAGAAAAGTCTTAGCAATCGAAGAAGCAAATGATCTATCTATAATGAAACCAGAAGAATTAATTGGAAATCTTATGTCGTATGAAGTTAATATGCAAGCTAAGAAAGATCAAGCACTAGAAAGAAAAATTGTAGCTTTTCATGCGGAAAAGGAAGAATCAGAGTCTGAAGATGAGGATTTAGCATTTATAGCCAAAAATTTCAAGAAATTTTTAAGATATAGAAAAGAAAATAAAAACGGATTCAAAAAGAATTTCTTGAAAAAACCTTCATCCTCAAATATAGAATGCTTCAACTGTCACAAGAAAGGTCACATGCAGAAAGATTGTCCAGAGCAAAAGAAGGAGAATCAGAACAAAAACAAGAAAGAAAAATTCAAAAAGAAGGCATTCTCTATAACATGGGACGATTCAGATTCATCTTCATCTGATAGTGAAAATGATAGCGACAATGAACAAGCAAATGTATGCTTTATGGCTCAGGAATCTGAGGTTAGTAATTTAACTTTCGACGATTTAATTGATGTAAACACTGAACTTTTGAGTACAATAAAAAATCTTAAAAAGAAACTTAAGGAGACACGTGAAAATCAGAACAAGGCTGAGTTTGAAAGGGATATGTTAAAAGATGAAAAGAAAATTTTAGAAGAAGAACTTGAAAATTTTCAAGAGTCTCATTCAAATTCGGAAACTCAACTATCACTTTTAAGTCAAGAAATTGAAACTCAAAAGACAAAAAATGATATAATTGTTTCTGAAAATCATGAATTAAAAACTCAGATTAAACAAGTTAAGTTAGATAATAATAGTCTTCAAGTTAGATTAGATAACATCACTAAAAATGTTTCTAACTTTAACAAAGGAAGAGAAAATTTATCTAAAATTTTAGAAAATTCTCAATCTTCCTCAAATAAACATGGATTAGGATATAAAAAGGAGCCAAAAATTCCTAAAAATATAAAAACAAATTTTAAGAGGAATATTGACTCTAAACAACAAGTGTTATTATGGGAACCTATTAGAACAAAAGAAGAAACTAAGTTTGTTAAAATTTGGGTTCCAAAGACTAATAACATTTTAATTAGAAATAAATATATTAAAACATTTATGGATAGTGTTCATAATAATAAAAACTATATTTATAAAAAGGATACTGAACCAAATTTGGTTTGGTTTCCTAAATTCTAACTTTTTAGGACCCTATTGAAAGGTGGGTACCAATAATTTTATATTTATTTTCAGGTCCCACACAAAAAGAAGAAATGGATATTAGATAGTGGTTGCTCAAAACACATGACCGGTGACAAAGATATGCTTACAAACATCACATACTTTGATGGTGGCTCGGTTACCTTCGGAGACAACTCAAAAGGCTATATCATTGGCAAAGGAGATGTGAGCAATTACGGTACATCAAATTTACCTTTTATTACAAATGTTTCATTAGTCAAAAATCTAAAACATAATCTACTAAGCACAAGTCAACTTTGTGACAAAGGTTTTAGAATAACGTTTTCGGAAAATAAATGTAGTATTTCTGATCAAAACCAAAATCTTGTTTTTGAAGGAAATAGAGATAGGAATATT
This sequence comes from Allium fistulosum, assembly GCA_030737815.1. Taxonomy (NCBI): domain Eukaryota; kingdom Viridiplantae; phylum Streptophyta; class Magnoliopsida; order Asparagales; family Amaryllidaceae; genus Allium; species Allium fistulosum. The sequence goes on along the minus strand of CM060901.1, from coordinate 531,684,312 downwards.
TATGTTTTAAATATGAAAATAAATCATAATATGAATATGTGTTTACTAGCAAAAGATAATGATCCTTGGCTATGGCACAAAAGATTTTATCATATTAATTTCAAAACTATTACAAAACTTTCTAAATATGAATTAGTAAGAGGATTACCTAAGATAAACTTTAAGATAAAAAATCTTTGTGATGATTGTCAAATAGGAAAATTAACAAAATCATCTTTCAAATCTAAGAAAAATATTTCAACTTTTCAACCATTAGAATTACTTCATATGGATCTTTTCGGACCAACACAAGTTCAATCCATTAATCATAATCGATATGTATATGTAATAGTTGATGATTTTTCAAGATACACATGGACCATTTTTATGAAAAATAAAAGTGATACATTTGAGAACTTTAAAACATTTGCCAAAAGAATTCAAAACACTAAAAATTTAAAAATTAAGAATATTCGAAGTGATCATGGTGGCGAATTCGAAAATGAAGCTTTTGAATCTTTCTGTAAAAAGAAAGGAATAAATCATAACTTCTCATTTCCTAGAACTCCTCAACAAAATGGAGTAGTGGAAAGAAAGAATAGAACATTACAAGAATGTGCAAGAACATTATTAAATGGAAGTTATTTACCAAAACATTTTTGGGCAGAAGCAGTAGCTACTGCATGTTATGTATTAAATCGTATTTCTATTAGACCATTAACTAAGAATACTTCATATGAACTTTTTAACAATAGAAAGCCAAATATATCATATTTTAAAATATTTGGATCAAAATGTTTTATTCTAAATACAAAAGACCAACTAGGAAAAATCGATCCAAAAGCTGATGAAGGAACTTTTGTAGGATACTCAGAACGAAGTAAGGCATATCGAGTTTTTAATAAACGAACAAATACAATTGAAGAAACTTTACATGTATCTTTTGATGAAAACTTTAATAAAAAATTGAGCACAAAAGATTATGATGAATTTATAATAAATACAGATAATACAAATATTGAAAATATAAATAATACCGAACTTAGATCTCCACCTAAAATCTTACGAGATCACCCTGTACAAAACATAATCGGTGAAATAGATTCTCAAGTTAAAACTAGAAGTTAACTAAACCAAATGGGACATGTTGCTTTTATTTCTACAATAGAACCTAAAAATTCTAAAGAAGCATCAACAGATGACTACTTGATTGTTGCTATGCAAGAAGAATTAAATCAATTCGAACGTAACAATGTTTGGGATTTAGTTCCTCGTCCTAATAATCAATCTGTTATAGGAACAAAATGGGTTTACAAAAATAAAGTAGACGAACAAGGAAATATAACTAGGAATAAAGCTAGACTAGTAGCACAAGGATATAATCAAGAAGAAGGTATTGACTTTGAAGAAACATTTGCACCCGTTGCACGACTTGAAGCAATACGTATTTTATTAGCCTTCGCGTGTTTTCATAATTTTAAACTTTATCAAATGGATGTTAAAAGTGCTTTTCTAAATGGTTTTATAAAAGAAAATGTGTACGTAGAACAACCTCCTTTATTCATACACGAAAAATATCCGGATCATGTATATAAATTAAAGAAAGCTTTATATGGTCTTAAACAAGCACCTCGTGCTTGGTATGAGAGACTTAAAAGTTATCTACTAGATTCGGGATTTCAAATCGGAAAAGTAGATCAAACTCTATTCATTAAAAACACTACTAATGACATTCTAATAATTCAAATATATGTAGATGACATCTTATTTGGTTTAACTAATGAAAACTTATGTAAAGAATTTTCAAATATAATGACTAAAGAATTCGAAATGTCACACATGGGAGAATTACAAATTAAACAATTAACAAATGGAATTTTCTTAAATCAAGAAAAATATTGTGCTAATCTGATTAAACATTTTGGACTAGAAAACACTTCTGGAAAGCCTACTCCTATGAGTACCACAACTCATCTTGATCGAGATGAAAATGGTAAAAGTATCGATCAAAAATTGTTTAGAAGTATGATAGGTTCCATACTTTACTTGACCGCTAGTAGACCAGACATAATGATGAGTGTATGTTTATGTGCACGATTTCAATCTAATCCTAAAGAATCACATTTAAGAGCAGTAAAACGAATTATATGATATCTTAACAATACTAAAGATTTTGGTCTTTTCTATCCAAAAGAGTGTCCATTTGAGTTAGTATCATACAGTGATGCTGATTTTGGTGGATCTCGAACAGATAGAAAAAGTACTAGTGGTACGTGTCATTTCATTGGAAAATCACTTGTATCTTGGTTTAGTAAGAAACAAAATTGTCTCGCTATCAACCTGTGAAGCAGAGTATATATCAGCTGCTTTAGCTTGTACTCAAGTTATTTACATGCAACAAACACTTAAGGATTTTAAAATACATTTAACAAACTCTACAATATATTGTGATAATACAAGTACAATAAATTTATCTAAAAATCCAGTTAATCACTCTCGTACAAAACATATAGATATTCATCACCACTTTCTACGTGACAATATCGAAAAAGGAATCATAAACTTAGAACATATTTCTACCGAAAATCAAATTGCCGATATATTTACTAAACCTCGTTTAGAAAACTCCTTTATAAAACTACGACGAGAATTAGGGATATTGTCTTTTAAAGATATCATATAAAGAAAATTAAAAGAAAAATCTACACAATTTTTTCAACTAACATTATATGGGAATTTCAATTTATTCTTACATATAAAAGTTATTTACCATACATTCTTAACTAACTTATATTAACCATTAAATCATTAAGTGGTTGAAAAGCATTTAAACTTTATAACCAATATATATTTAGAAAATTCCTACTATAAATATACTCCTAAACAAAATTCTTTTCAAACAATTCATTTACCATATAAAAGAATTAAAAAGTTTAAAGATGTCTTACGATAGCTCAGACTCTCATATCAATATTATCTCCTCAGTTGAAAACACTCCTACATCACCTAAACTACCAACGCCAACACCGACACATGAGCCAGTTTACAAATGGGAAAACTATCGAACCGGTTACACACCGGAATCAAAGAAGGCAAAACGTAGCCTTTTTACCTCCCCTGATACAAAGAGAAAGATTGACGAAATTCATCATTTTCAACAACAACAAATTAATTTCCAAAGAGAATTATATTTTGAACAGAAAGTAACGGCACGACGGCTAAGTTTTCTGGAGAAAATTGGTTTACATTTTTGTAGTTCAAAGAAAAATTAAGTGAGTGAACCCTTACCTCGACCAAGTAATGTGTTCGATCCATCTTCATCCTACCGTACACCAGCTGATCCCTTGAATCTTTGGACTTCCCCAAAAACTCCTCAGTATACTCCAAATTCATGGGATATAAATTATGGGAAGAACGAAGGAAAAACTCCAAGTCCATCCCCAAAGAAATAGTCAATTCTAATATTTTTTTAAATGTTACATCTATATAATTGTAATTTGTTTTTTTATATATATAAATTATTTACTTTTATATCAGGAGAAATAACAAAATTAAATTGTCAGTCGACTGAAACCCACTATTTAGTCGACTGAACTACAAACAGAAAACATAATATACACAGCTCAGTCGACTGAAATCATCTGCACAGTCGACTGAATAGTTAACAGAAAATTTCATCACAAAATTCAGTCGACTAAATGTACTATTCAGTCGACTGAATCTAACACAGAAAAATTTCGTTCCTCTGATTCAGTCGACTGAACAGACTATTCAGTCGACTGAACGTGAATTTCCAGGCAACTTTTTTCTTTTTAACCAGAGTTTTACCCTTATTCCTTCACTTTTTACCTCAAATTCCATCTTCTTCCCCAAATATACTCAAAACCCTAGTTCTCAAACTGCTCCAACCACAATCAAATTATACACAAAATGCCTCCAAAGCGATCCAGAGCTTCTTCTTCATCCTCCGAGACAATTGACGCTCAAATAGCACAATGGCTATACGATGGAGTAGCCGTCACAAGATGGAACAAGATGAAGAATTCATGGATTTTCGAGCATTCTTTTGTTGATTTTCAGAGTCTTTAGTCCTACAATATCCAAGCATTAACGGATCGAGCAGGTCTAACATCTCTTTTAGATTTAAAAAGAAATGATCATGCCATAAATCACATTATGGTAAAATTATTTTATGCTAATCTTAATCTCGGACACCAAACTCCAAGAAATCCAAATGATAGTGTTTGGAGTATGGTATGTGGAAAGAAAGTTTGGTTCTCTCTTGACCGCATTTCACACATCTTAGGCTCGCCAAACTTTGGTAGCAAACTTGAGGAGATTGACTTTAATCCTCACATTCGTGACAACATAAACCACCAATTTTTGGATGACAATGCCAACATTGCGGATCTTAAGTCCACCTCCTTACGTCCTAGAGCAAGAATTCTCCACAAAGATCTAATGAGAACAATCACCCCAAGGACGGGCTCATATGAACTTTTATACCCTAACAACTATCGTGCACTATATGCAATTTGGGGTAATTATCAAGTTAATTGGGTTCAATTGATTCTTGACGAATTTCTTACTTTCAATAATGGCAAAATGAGGACAATCTATTTTGGTGAGTATATCATGCAATTACTTCTTAATGTTGACATGCCATTACCTGAATCCGAGAATACAATAGTGCATCAAATAAACCATCGAACTATAAGTCTAATGCAACTTCCGACAAGACCTCCTCGCATTATATCTCTTGCCGAATGGGAAGCTAGACATCAAGAACAACATCAACCTCCTCCACCTCAACAAGAAGAATCTTTAGATCAAGATGATGAAATTCGTGTCATTGAGCCCGGTTATGCTTCCACAAATCAATCATTGGGAATCTTATCAAGGAATCAACAAATTCTTGATAATCGTCTCAAGAAGGTAGATCACAAGCTTGATAAAATTAAAGGATTCTTCAACAAGTTATGGAATGCCATCTCATGCTCAAGCTCCACTACCGCTTCAACATCACTAGGCAAACGTCCGGCACCAACTTTCACTTGGACATCATCCGAAGAGCATACAAGCAGTAGTACAAGCGGAACAAGTGGTGGCCAAGGAGGAAGAGCTTATAGACCACCAACAGGAGGACCAGTCATTCGTGAACCTAGAGAGAGAGAAGGTTCTTATGATTGGGATAAAGACGAGTAACTTTTTATGGTTTGTTGTTCTATGTGTTTTTAATTTGACAAATCTCTGTATTTATTATGCAAACTCTGTTTTATTTGACTATGCTAATCGTAGAATTCTATTGTTCAGTGGTTGTTTTCTATATATCTATGATTATTACTTCATTTTTGTCGATGACAAAGGGGGAGAAATCTGTGTAGCTAACTCTGTTTTGTAGGAAAGATAGGTGCATTCATTCAGGGGGAGAAAAATAGCAAATACATCTCTGTAACACATTAATGTTGTCATCAATCAAAAAGGGGGAGAATGTTGATACACGAAGATTTTGATCAATGACAATGAGCTTCAACAAAAAGGAAGAAATACATTTAAAATCAGAGGAAGATCGATGAAGACCAAAGTGAAAACTTGAGTATGATTTTTATGGGTCCAAGTCTAGATTATTTGTTAAAATCTATCCTCGAGAGATTTGCATGAACACTAAAACACTTCCTTTAAACTTCATTTTTATAAATACTTTTACCGTGCAAATTTTCACAGTTCAGTCGACTGAACAGGCATGGCCAGTCGACTGAAACTGGCACAGAAATAAAAACATGCACAGTTTCAGTCGACTGAACTCCCTGAACAATCGACTGAACACAGACCTGAAAATTTTCCTTTATATTTTCAGTCGACTGGATCTCTTGCTCGGTCGACTGAATTGATAACTGCGAATTTTTTGTGAATAGACACTTTCTTTCTTCCAAGAGATGCAACCCTTCTTCAATGGAAATGGAAGCATCTCTTGCATGCGCCTTTAGCAAACAAATGCACCTCTTCTACAAGTATAAATACATGGTTTTAACAATTGCAAATTACCAATTCTACTTGCTTTAATCTCTCTACTTACTTGAACATACTTTCAGATTCTTTTAAGTTTTCAAAAGCAAACCAATTGCTTGAATCTCTGTTTTAACTATAACATATCTTGATTCATAGCAATTCATATTTCCTAAATCTTCACAAACACTTTGTATACTCTCGAGGATAAGATTATAGGAAAGTTGTACTAAATTGACTCATTAGTGTTATCAAAGAACACAACAAGTCAGAAATACTTTTTGTATCCAAGTTGAAGTCCTCTTCGGTAGTTGAGGCAAGAAATCCCGTTCGGTTGTTCGGGTAAGTTGTAAACCTATTCCTCCGGGTTAAGTGAGGGTTGTTGGTTAGTTGAATTCCTAAGAAGAGCTTAGGGACTGGACGTAGGACAAGAGGTCCGAACCAGTATAAAGTCTTGGTGTCTACTTTACTACTTATTACTATCTACCTAGAGCATTTTTATTCCATATTATACGATCCTACCGCATAAATTCTTTCATCATTAACCGTATAGAAACTATCCATCTCTGGCATCCTATGGATTATCCATCACACATTCCATAGTTTTCCTAGGAAGACTATGAACTTATAAGATATCAGTTTATAATTAGGTTATAACTTTATTCTACCAAGTGCTCAACCTATGTCTATTGGTATCCCCAATTAGGTTGTATAACCCTTAACTTATAACATCTCAAAGCGATATGCATTGGTATCCCCAATGATTAATGTCGAAATTATAAAATAATACACGTTGGTGTCCCTGATGAAGAATGTCAAATTCATAAACTCATGGCATATAGAAATATAAAACATTGGTATCCCTAATGAATAATGTCAAAATCATATGCCTATGGCTCCCTACCATTAATATAGCAATATAAAGGACTTACGCCATTCATGCCGCAATAACAATATTGAACCTTTATCCAAGGTTAGAAAACAAAATTTTAAATTTTTATCATAAGGCTAACTGCTGAAATTATAAGGTTATCGACCTTCTTAAACCATAGGCTATCACGTCATTTAAAACTTCCCTTTGGTTTACATAAAACAAGGCCTCGCCGGCATTAAAATAAAGAGATGACGCATCAATACCACACGACATAGATTACTTATGACATTAACACTATAATGTTGAAAACATAGTACTTCGGCTATTATGCCGCATACATAGGAAAATCAACGGCATCATCGCCATAAAACAATTTATACCGAAATTGATGACATGCTTCATCAAACCCTTTAACACTTTAATATTGGCTTTACAAAACAATGCCGCAACTTAATAGTTGTCGACATGAAAAATTACTGTCTAAATATAGTTAACAGCAAAAACAATTGATACTGAAAATAATGGTGAATATGCGGCATCATTTAAAACCATCTGGAAGACTTGCGGCATAAATTTAAGAATGCTGAAAATTATCGGCATTGATAACTCACGACATTAATATATCATATACCCATGATATGCGGTATTCCCATTACATTAATGTCGGATGCATGACTCAATGCACCGCATACTTACGGCATAAGCATCACATGCATTGCTTCATGTCAATGTTGCCTATTTCCGATATCACTTACAACTGTATAGTGGCATCGCCTATTGTCAATGCCGAATGCTATGGCAATGCCGCATATTGGTGGCATTGTCGTAATTATCATAAAAACTGTTTTATTTCTATTAAAAGCAATTTCTTTTTACCAACTTTCATTCCTTGTCAAATTTATATTGGTTGAAAACAAACTTTATCGATTTCTTTTCAAAAAGTTGCCGCAAACCAGTTTTGCACTTCCAAAAGCATTGATCAACCCAATTAATTAATACCCTTAATTTATATTAATATATATGCTTTTCTAGTATAATAAATTCATAGAACTTCATAATCACTTGGGAAAAATTCCCAAAATTTATCAAAATCAGAATTAACATATTCTTTCGTCTATAAAAATTTCAGGGCCAAAATAATTATTTATGTATTTTTAATAATTAAAACCCGAAATAAACACTATTTCCTCCTTAGGAAATTCATAAAATATTCATTTTAACTTCAAAAATTATGAAATTAAAAATCCATCTCTAAAATAATGTTTTACACAACATACCAGAAAATCATATCAATTGGAGATCAAAAACTTAGGTTTTACCCTTAAAACTCATCTAAATAATTCCATAAATCATTATTCTATCCAAATTATGATCATACATCCATAGCATGGAAAAACAATGAAAACAATTCAGAAATTACCTATAACCGAATTTAAACACAAAATAATAGAGAATGTTTATTATTATTCAACTTAAATTGGATGTTGGAGTTGAGATTTGATGGAGTTTAGTTTCCCTAAGCTTTATCTTTCGAATCCCCTTTGATATCTTCTTCCTTTTACCTTGATTAATGGCCGACCCTATATTTCTTTGTGATTGTTTATGGTTGTAAAATGAGAATGAATGAGAGGGTGAGGGTTTGAGGGATAAAAGGGATATCAATTCCTATTTTGCCCTTCTCATTTATTCTTTCTTATGTTAAGTTTAAAACAATCTTATTACTTAATTAAAAAGGATAAATTATTGAATGAGATTTTAAAACTGAATAAAATACAAGAAATCGAGAATTTAAATATTTCATAAAAAATATGCTTTCAAACTTAAAAGTTGAATTAAGTAAAATTCTAACACAAGAAGAAGTGATGTAGAAACAAAGGTCTAGGGTTCAATGTACGGATGAAGATGATATGAATACTATTTTTTTTAATAAAGTAGCTAATGGTAGAAAACGTAGTAATACCATTAACTCTATTTTAATTAATAATGTTGAGATTTTTGATTAAAAAGAATTAAATGAAGCATTTACTAACTATTATAAAGAAATTTTAGGAACTAAAAATGAGGATAGGATTAGAGCTAATTGAGTGGAATTGTATCTGATGCAGCCCAGCCTGTTGAACTTTTAGGTCGCGAACGACCTAATGAGTTAAAACTGAGGAATAGGTCGCTGGAACGACCTAGCGAGCTAAATCAGGGGGATAGGCCGCTGGAACGACCTAGTGAATTAGGTCGCTCACGACCTAGTGAAGGTCGCTCACGAGTTAATAGACTCAGTGTTAAAGCATGCAAACCTCCAAGCGAGATAAGCAAGCCAGCATTAGGTCGCTCCGACATTTCGAGTACCGGCTTTGACGAGTTACGACCTAAGTTAGGTCCCGGGATTGAATTACGACCTATATTAGGTCGCGGAGAAGAGATACGACCTAAGTTAGGTCGCGGGAAGATTGGTCGCTCAACTTTAGGTCGCTCGAAGATTTCCAAAAGCAATGTTCTTAGGTCGCTCGATCTTATGCCGCTTTCTTTAGGTCGCGAACGATCTACCATAAGTCGTGGGAAGATAGGTCGCTCGACCTTATGCCGCTGTGAAGATAGGTCGCGTGAAGAGTCCTGAAGCCGCATTTACTTCTTAGGTCGTATGCGTTGTATTCTTAGGTCGTTGTGTATGTTGTATCTGTTGTACTTGTACATATTAAGTCGTATGTTGTTCTTGTATGTTGTTGTTGTAAATATGTGTTGTAAATAGAGTCGCTGCATTGTTTGAAGTATTAGGTCGTTAACGACCTATGTAAGGTCGTAGGTCGCATGGAGGTGTTAGGTCGTTGCCGACCTATGTGTTGTAATATGTTGTGTCATGGAAGTGCGTGAGTTGTAACCCTATAAATAGGGAGTGTTGGTCATTTGTAATGGTTAGTTGATTTTGAATAAACTTTTGTTTGAGAGCTTTGTGCCTCTTCCTAAATTGGTAGTTGAGTGTGATCTCCTATCTCCACTTTCGGTATTCGAGTGCGCTCGAATCAACGACTGCTGAAGCCGATTCACAGAATCTAGTGCGCTAGATCAACGTACGAAGAATCGTAGATCTTTAAACACGGTATCATGCGCGATCAACGTGTTTGAGATAGCTAGAATTCGGTATCTTTGGATCAACGGATTTGGGCCTTTGGTATTTCTCAATCCACCGATTGCTACTTTCACCGTTTCATCACTTCAGTAATCCGTTGCTGCATCATTTGGTATCAGAGCTAGACTTAGCCAATCATAGCTAAGCCGAGTCTTGGAGCCAATTTCTTATTGAAGAGTTTGAAGATTAAGGCCGAGGGTTAGAAGTTGAAGCCGTGCAGCACTTTGAGAATCAAGGCCGAGAATTGAAGATTGTTTGATTCAATCATGCCACCGAGAAGAGCTAATCGCCATCAGAATGTTGAAGCGTTGTATAGAAGAGAAGAAGCCGAGCAAATGGAACAACGCATCAATGAAAAGTTTGATGAAGGCATTGGGAAGTTAGAGAAACTGATGAATGATATGAATCAAGGACAAAGGAGAAGGTCGCTAGTCTCGAACCATGGAGGAAACAGAGTTTCGCCATCGGTTACGGAAGCGAAGAGGGTGTCGTCGCAATCTTTCCGAGGAAGAAGAGAATCTTTAGTTTCAATGAGAAGAGAACATCATGAGTATAGAGATGAAGAGAGAAGAACTCCACGTGAGTTTGAACATGAACCATACCGTAATGATGAAAGACAAAGTAGAAGATATATGCGGGATCATAGAAATGTGGATGGTCGAGATCGTTATCGAAGTACATCTGTTTTTGATGAAGATGGTGGTAGATGTAGTGTTCATTCGCGAGATCGAGACCAAGTACGGAATGCATATCGGGATGTTGAAGATGACCGTCGATGGGAGTCGGGGATGAAAACTGAAATTCCAGAATTCAAAGGTGGAATGGTAGCGGAGGAATTTTTGGATTGGTTGTCTAATGTGGAAGAAATTTTTGACTTTAAGGAGGTTCCTGAGCATCAAAGAGTTAAGTTGGTTGCTACACGTTTGAAGGGGAGAGCTATGGCATGGTGGCAACAAACTAAACTAACACGAGAGAGAATGGGGAAGTCAAAGATTGAATCTTGGGAGAAGATGATTGATGAAAGCTACTTTCTTACCTTACAATTATCAATCTCTTATGTATCAACGATTACAGAACTTGAGACAGGGAACAAAGTCAGTTAATGATTATGCAGATGAGTTCTATCAACTTATTGCCAGGAATGATATCATGGAGACAGAGGAGCAGTTGACAGCTAGATTTGTTGGAGGATTGAGGATGCAGATTCAAGCTATGGTGAATATGTTTGATCCGAGATCTATCGCCGAAGCACATCAGAAAGCACTTGCTTGGGAGAAACAAGGTAGGAGAGGTGGTGGTGTGTTTACAAATTCCAACAACCAGAATAAGGATGTTAGTAATAGTGCGGATGTTTCCAAAGTCGTCAGTAAGCCGATTATTAATGAAGTCAACAAAGCAAAGGTCAATAGTAATTTCAAATGCTTTAATTGTCAAGAGTTGGGCCATAAAAGCAATGAATGTACAAAGCCCAAGAAGTGAGCAATGATTGCGGAGATTGAGAATAAAGATGAAGAGGTAGAGTGTGTCAATTCAATACTAGTTGAAGAAGAAGAATTATTGTCTGGAGATGAGGGTTGTAGTTTGTTGATGAGAAGATCATGTTTGACACCAAAGCAAGAGGATGATTCAAGTTGGTTGAGGAGTAACATTTTCCAGTCAACGTGCACGATCTTGGGAAGGGTTTGTAAATTTGTCATCGATGCAGGAAGCTGTGATAATATCATTTCTTCAGAAGCTGTAAAGAAATTGTCGTTGAAAACAGAGAAGCATCCAAACCCCTATAAATTAGCTTGGTTGAGGAAAGGAGGGGAAGTGAAGGTTAATCGAAGAGCTTGTGTTAATTTTTCCATTGGGAAGAAATACAAAGACGAAATTTGGTGTGATGTGGTTGACATGGATGTATGCCATCTGTTGTTGGGAAGGCCATGGCAATACGATAGAGCTGTGCAACATGATGGTCGCACAAACAGTTATAGTTTTATGTTCGAGGATACACGAATCATTTTGGTTCCTAAACGGCGTCAATAGGGTGAAAACAAATTGGAGGAAATCGAGGAGCTAAAGACTTTGTTGTCTTTAAACAAGTTTGTTGATGTGGAAGATGAAGTCTATTGTTGTCAATCACCAAAGTTTGATAAAGATGAAGTTGATGATTTTCAACCAACGAAATCTGATGAACATGAGGTTGAAAATTCACAATCATCAAAGTTGGACGAGTGTGAAGAAAGTAAGTCAGGAGATGAAGAGGGTAATTTGTTGATGAAGGAGGTGGATTCGACTAGTCTGCAATCTACAAGAGAGTTTGTTGAAGAAGTGGAGGATAGCACAGAAGTATACCTGTTGAATGAAAATGAAACCAGTGGAAGTGTTGAAATTCTCGAAGAGGTTAAACCCGTGTTGAATGAATGTGAAGATGACGTTCCTACAGATTTGTCCAAGGAATTACAGCCACTAAGGGACATACAACATCATGTTGATCAAGTGTCACGTGCTATTGTACCGTATATGCCACATAATCATATGTGTCTGACAGAGCAGGTAGAGTTGAGAAGATTGGTTGATGGGTTTCTGTTCAAAGGAAGGCAATTGTATACTCCTGGTTACAGTTGGCGAATAAGAGTTATCAAAGATGTGCGTGTAGAAAGACACGTGGGCCGTGATCATACCATGCAGTTGGTTACAACGTTTTATTTGGGACCGTCAATAAGAAAAGGGGTTGAAATGTTTGTTCAGAAGAGTCAGAGTTATCAAATTTCAAAAGAGACCGCGACGAAGTCAGGATTATGTATGTCATTACCTATACATACTAGATCATGGGTGGACGTAAGTATGGACCCTGTATTGGGTTTGATGAAGACGCAAAGTGGCAACGAATCTATCTACTTGAAGGTTGGACGATCTCTTGTTGGTACGTACAACAAGCTAGATGCCAGTGGAATGGGTCGTTTGGAAATTGTGAAGGAAATTTGTGAGAATGATTGTAAGTTGAGTTTGCCGAATCATCTTCCTATTGCTAATGTTGACAATATCAAACACTTGGTTCAGTTTCACAAGGATGAGAATGTCGAAGTCGAAGAATTTTTAAATTCGAGGACGAATTTTTCTCAACCGGGGGAGGATGATGCAGCCCAGCCTGTTGAACTTTTAGGTCACGAACGACCTAACGAGCTAAAACTGAGGAATAGGTCGCTGGAACGACCTAGCGAGCTAAATCAGGGGGATAGGCCGCTGGAACGACCTAGTGAATTAGGTCGCTCACGACCTAGTGAAGGTCGCTCACGAGTTAATAGACTCAGTGTTAAAGCATGCAAACCTCCAAGAGAGATAAGCAAGCCAGCATTAGGTCGCTCCGACATTTCGAGTACCGACTTTGACGAGTTACGACCTAAGTTAGGTCCCGGGATTGAATTACAACCTATATTAGGTCGCGGAGAAGAGATACGACCTAAGTTAGGTCACGGGAAGATAGGTCGCTCAACTTTAGGTCGCTCGAAGATTTCCAGAAGCAATGTTCTTAGGTCGCTCGATCTTATGCCGCTTTCTTTAGGTCGCGAACGATCTACCATAAGTCGTGGGAAGATAGGTCGCTCGACCTTATGCCGCTGTGAAGATAGGTCGCGTGAAGAGTCCTGAAGCCGCATTTACTTCTTAGGTCGTGTGCGTTGTATTCTTAGGTCGTTGTGTATGTTGTATCTGTTGTACTTGTACATATTAAGTCGTATGTTGTTCTTGTATGTTGTTGTTGTAAATATGTGTTGTAAATAGAGTCGCTGCATTGTTTGAAGTATTTGGTCGTTAACGACCTATGCAAGGTCGTAGGTCGCATGGAGGTGTTAGGTCGTTGCCGACCTATGTGTTGTAATATGTTGTGTCGTGGAAGTGCGTGAGTTGTAACCCTATAAATAGGGAGTGTTGGTCATTTGTAATGGTTAGTTGATTTTGAATAAACTTTTGTTTGAGAGCTTTGTGCCTCTTCCTAAATTGGTAGTTGAGTGTGATCTCCTATCTCCACTTTCGGTATTCGAGTGCGCTCGAATCAACGACTGCTTAAGCCGATTCACGGAATCTAGTGCGCTAGATCAACGTACGAAGAATCGTAGATCTTTAAACACGGTATCGTGCGCGATCAACGTGTTTGAGATAGCTAGAATTCGGTATCTTTGGATCAACGGATTTGGGCCTTTGGTATTTCTCAATCCACTGATTGCTACTTTCACCGTTTCATCATTTCAGTAATCCGCTACTGCATCAGTATCCTAATGACACTAGGTGATATGGATGGACTAGATCCTCCATTTACAAAAGTGGTCTCTGAGAGCTATAAAAGATATGCCAAATGGCAAATCATCTGGCCCTGGTGGATTTTCAATATTATTTTATGGAAATTTTTGGTGTGTTATAAAATACGATTTAGTTAATATATTTAATGAATTTTATGATGGTTCATTACAATTAGGTAGATTTAATTTTGCTAATGTACTTTATTACACAAGAAGGTTGGTGCTAGTAAGTTAAAAGATTTCAGACCTATTTCATTATTACATTTTTCTTTCAAAATCGTTTATAAGGTTTTATTTAATAGGTTAAACACTAAAATAAATGAATTTATAGATATTACTCAAACTGTGTTTATCAAAGGTAGAAATATTACATATGGTGGAGCAGCAGTTGAAGAATTTATAATTATAGTTGTAAGAATAATATCACTTATGTACTTTTAAAACTTGATTTTGCAAAAGCTTTTGATTCAATTGATTTGGATTTTTTACGGATTTATTATTGGCTAGGGGTTTCAGTATTAAAGGGGTAGGTTGGAATATGTCTTTAATAAAAGCTGTAAGTTCAAGTATTATGGTTAATGTATATTAGGAGATAAAATTCAATCAAAACGTGGAGTTAGGCAAGGTGATCCATTGTCACCTCTTTTTTTCAATTTAGTTGCGACATCTTTGTGAAAATTATCAAACTTTCCACTAATAATGGGATTTAAAACAATGTTGGAAATGAAATTAAGAGTAATGGCATCTTCATTCTCCGGTTGCAGTTGATATCATGCTCTTTACATCTCATCTACCTAGACACATTATATCATTTAAGTTTGTATTCTATAGTTTTGTATTCCTCTTTGCACTAAAGATCAATTTTGATAAGAGTTCAGTGTTATTATTGAATGATATAAAAAAGATCAAGTTGCTTGTACATTAAATTGTAAAACCTACGAAATCTCCCATAGAATATTTAGGATTTTTAATGAGACCAACAAAACTGACACATGACGACTGATTAATAATAATAAATAAAATTAACAAAAGCTTAACTAAATGGAATAGTATATTTTTATCAAGGATGAGTAGGATAATTCTTATTAACTCTATTTTATCAGCATTACCCATATATTAAATGTCGTTTCATCACTTTTTGGTTTGGGTAGTTGACAAGATAGATAAAATTAGAAGATATTTTTTATGGAGCGGTGATAATCCTAATAATAGTTCAAAATATTTAAATTGGAAAATTGTATGTAAACCTAAAGATGGAGGAGGATGGGAAATTATAAATTTACATAATTTAAACACATCTTTATTAGGAAAATGGATATGGAAATTTACTGATAATAATGAGAATTTAATTTGGAATGAAATAATATTGAATCAATGATATAATAGTACATATAATTTTCATCATTTTATTAATAATACAAATAATATTTCTCATTTTTGGAAATTGATAATAAAAATTTATGATATATATGAATTAGGTATCAATAATGTGGTATACTCTAGAAATAATACTTCTTTTTGGCATGATAGTTGGATATTAGTAGTCCTACTTAAAGTAGAATTTAATGAACCTTATGAAATATGTAATTTTAAAATGTGTTGATTTCAAAAATATATAAACCAAGTCTAAATTTCCCATGGGAATTTAGTTTTAATCGTACTTTAGATGGACATACATTATCTAAATTTGCCTTACTTTGTGCAAAATTATAACTATATAACATTGATAATAATAAAGACATTGAAATATTGCGTTTGGATAATAAACAAACCTATACCGTGCGCTCTTTCTATAAATTGCTTAATTTTTTGAGTACAAGGTTGAACATATTCTGATATATTTGGAAAGGTAATATTCCAATCTAAGTTTAAGTACATATGTGGTTAATTATACATGGAAATTAAATACTATAGAATTAATAAAAACCAAAAATATAGTTATCGATAGTAAATGTTTTTTTGTAATATGAGAATAGAAAATATTTTACATGTATATTTTGAGTGTCATATCACTAATTATATTCTTATAAATTGTCTTAATATTTTTTACTTTAATTTTGACTAATAATGAAATTAATTTTGAATTATTTTGGAATAGGTTTAGGTTTTATTATAATGGATTCCATAGATTTGTAATTGATACTATTTTTACTATAATATGTTGGTATATGTGATTTAAAATAAATCAGAGGGTCTTTAACACTATAAAATACTCCAACGGATAATTAAATATATATAATTTCTTTGTTTTGCTTTAGATGGATTTCAAACCCAAGTTATAATAAAGATGATAATATTAGTTCCAATGAATACATTATAAAAGTTAAATCTCGTATTAATATGGCCAAGAAAAATGTAGTATTTAAAAATAAAAATAATAACAAAGCTTTAAATACCATTTTAATTAGTATGTACGCCAATGAATCCGACGTTATATTTTATTTAGGAAATTAGTTGAATTTAAAAATATTATAATTTTGTATATAACATTCACCTGAAACCGAATCTAGCTTTTTTTACACTTTTATTAAGAACGCATTTGATAATTTTATAATTTTAGGATATTAGCCTTAAATTAAAATTAACTTATTTGTTTATTTTTATATAACATGATTTTATTATGCCGTTTATTAATCCTTGCTCAGTTTTAATCTTAATATGAATTGTTTTACCTTTATTGGATTAGTATAATTTTATTTTATTTTATTATCGTATATAAATATGTATATATGTATATAAATATGTATGTATTTATGTGTGTATTCATACATATGTATTAGCCTTACACTTTGGTATAGTTTTTTTTGCAGTTTAAGATATGCTTGTTGGACTAGATGGGATTAGCTGATTTTGAGGACATGATCGTTCATCATATTAGTGGATTAGAGTGTTGTACTATTTTATTATAGACTATAGCTCTTTAGGATTAGGGTTTCTCTTTATCTTTATTTCACATTTTATGGGATGGGCACTGCTACTTATAAGCCATGTTGACAATTCCATTTTCTAGTATAGAATAAAATTATATAAGCGCTCTACTCTACTAATAGAGAATCACTCATTTTTCTCAAAAAAATACGTATATTTATTTTATTAATATATATACAACATAGTTTCAAAAATAAAAAATAAAAGAATAATTTTTTTATATATACATTTATATTTCAAATCTATATATAGATATTACATATATATAATTCATTTTAGTTATTATACTTAATTCTATATATCGCAAATATACACATATGCACATTGTCAGATAAATAAATATAAGTATTTGATTAAATTATAGATAGTTATTAAAAAGTTTTCAAAAAAAATTAGGATTTTTGTACGGAAATCTTAATTAAAAAAACTATTTTTTTAAAAGTGAAAACTATTTCAAGAAAAATTATTTTTAGGCCGTGTATGTTAGTGTATATAAATGTTGTTAATTATTTATTCATACTGAAGCTTATATATACACACACATATATGTATTTTCAAAAATATTAATATATATAATATGTATATAAACTAAAAGTAATAATAATTATTTTTAAATAGAAATAATATTTATTTTTTTATTTAACATTAATATATTTATATGAATTTGAAATATCTAGATATTTTATAATATAAATCTACATCTAAAATTTAAATTTGAAATTCAACTTTGATTTTATATTCTAGTCACTGGTAATAAATTTACAATTGCTTTTTATTCTAATTTTGATTATACATATATGTACACATATATACATATATATAAACATTCATATTTTACAAACATTATTTACTATTATTTATATAACTATTTACACACACACACACGGATATATATATATATATATTCTAGATAGCACATATGTATATGGAAGGGCTAATGTGTCTGTTGTGGTGTAAATCCCAACATCTATACACAGGCATGTTAAACCATGCACACGATTTATGTAGCACGTGCATGTACACACATATGTGTATATGATACACATTTTATCTATATAATATACAAACATAATAATAATTAAAACCTTATTTATAAATTAAATAAAATATTTATTTTATTTAACATAAATTTAGACTTCATAGGTCCAACAAAATCCGAATGGAATAAAGATTTTGAAATTTACCTATTTACCCCGCTGCGTACTAGCCTTGTTCCAACAACTCATAGGTGTGATATAAATCCTCTGTTAATATTTAAATGTGACGCTCCATATTTTAAGTGTCATAATATAGGCTTGTTAAATGGTGAAATTACTTAAATAATAATTAGAAGAATTCAATGACAGAGTTACTCAAGGGGAAATTTAATTAATTTAAGTGCGGAACACTTAAGAGATTGGTTGAGTTGAATTTAGAGCAATTATTACTATGCATAATTTAGTCATAAAAATACAAAAGGGATGAAGGTGATTGTGTGTAATAAGTGGTTAAGGAATTAAAAGATTAAACAAGGAGGAATTTTTGCCCAAACCCAAATTATTAACTCTTATATCTCTTAACACATGTTATTCTCTTCATACTTTCATTTCACAAGAACAAAACAACACAGTATAGCTAGGCCACCATCACTAAAAAGAGGAATGGGAAACAAACCAAAGACAACCCAAGCTTCATTTCTAAAGATAAAAGGAATGTTTAAACAAGATTTTCATTTGGGTGAGTAATATTAAACCTATTTATCATCCAAACCTATTTAGATTTGGATGTAGCATGTATTTACTGGTTTATAATGATGATAAACGTGTTTTGAAAATGTCAGTTTAATTCTCTATGAGTTTTTTTATTAAATAGAAAAGTTAGTGACAAGTTTAAAAAGAAAACACAAGTTAATCATTTTAAAATGACTTGAAATTTTTATGTGTTATTCATAATATTAGATCTAAAATGGATTCTGAATTTTTCAAATGAATAAATAAATTAATATGTGTTATCCCGCCTTTTGGCAAGGCCAGGACACCAAGGAGTTGGATTCCAAATGTCGTTTGTCATGGATATCGTTGAATTTTGATCAAGTCCGGATCAAGCCCCAATCGATGAGACATGATCGGGAAAATAGAGCAAACCAACGCTCCAAGTTTCAGATCGATCCGAGTTCATATGCTCAAGTTATGATGGATGCAAGTCAAAAGGGAAAGCACTTTTTCGTATCCATCGGGAAGCAGCAGTTCGTATCGATGGGTTTCATATCCATCGGTGGTCCTCGTTTCGCATCCATCGATCTCATGTCCATTAGAATGACTCGGTCCACACAGTTAAGCTTCGTATCGATAGAGCCTTCAGCCGGAAAGACTTGCTCGTATCCATCAATAAGTCACCTGGTTCGTAACGATCACTTAATGTCTATTTCGTATCCATCATTCAGTGTCTACTTCGTATCCATCAGTCAATGCTTGCCTCGTATCCATGGATGAAGTCCTACTCGAATCCATCAGGTCAACCAGCTTGGATAACGTGTCATCTCTCGAAGGAAACGAGGCGAGATACATGGAGTCGAAGCAGTCAACGCGGAGCAAATATCGGATCGAGGCGAAGCGCGCACACCACGTCATCCCTTGATGCGAATGCGCCGAGATATATGGAGTCGACGCGGTCGACTCGGAGCAAAGACCGGATCGAGGCGAAGTGTGCGTTCCACGTCTTCACATAGGCGCGTGACACCATCGATTCGAAGCCCTCAGCTCGGAGAGATGGATTCGAACCAGACAGCCTAGCGAAGAACATCGCCTCGTATCGATGATATCTCTCAATCCACTGATCCAAATACCATGAAATTTTAACTGAAGGTTGCACACATACCGAGGAACATCTCCACCAAATTTGAGCTCAATTGGAGGTAATCTTGATCGATACGAAATGACTTCGTATCGATCACAGATCGACTTGAAATCTCTGGAAACGGTCGAATGGGTGCCCTCACGTGTCAGACCAAGTCTCCCGGAGTTTGAGCGAAATCTAAGCCTCCTACGCCTATAAATAGAGCCCCAGAATCAACAGAAAAAGGATCTTTTTTCTCTGAAGCGTCCAGACTCTGCCGGATTGAGATTTGCATCCTATTTTTGCTGTCAATTTCGAATTCTAATCTGTAATCCGCTGTTCATTGCTGTAACCGCTTGTAATCATTGAAAGAGAATCAATAAAATCATCAAAACTTCATAGTGGACGTAGGCTATACGCCGAACCACTCTAAATTGCTTGTCTGTGCATTTTACATTTCTGTTTGTTGGAGTTTTTGTTAGATAACCTCTGTTTTACATTTATAATCTTCATTTTATCTCTTCAAACAACTCCCAAAGAGTGTTGTGCCCATTTTTGGTACAAACACTTTGGTGCTTTCATTGAGAGAAACCAGCTTTTTCTCCTGCTCATTGGATCTGCCGTCGATACCGGATTGCACAAATCCAAGAGGAAGATCCAGATATCCAGTCCGGAATCCTTCCATTCTATTCAGATTTGCTCAAAATCTAGGAAAGGACTCCACCACCGAGAATGGTCAGCACAAGAACCAGCGCTACCGCTGCAGAGCAAGAAGGCAGAGATAGGCAGAATCCCACACAGCCGCCTTCTTCCAATCAAGACAATACCACTCACTCAGACTCAACGGGGCTAGTCACCCGACAGGAGTTTCAGGTATTGCTCCAGGAGCTGACCCAAAGCCGTCAGCAGTTGGCGGAACAGTTGCGCGCCAATATCGAGCTGACCAACCAGCTAAACCGCCGGGGGCACAGAAGGTCCAGGAGAGATGATGTCTCCAGAGCGTCTACCGAAAGCTCAGCTTCATCTGATTATCACCACCGAACTACCCGTCCTCGACTAGAGGGGAGTCGCGCTCAAGCTGCTGAATATCAGCCCGCCTTAACTGTTGGACAACTGAGGGTAGGACCGTCGACCAGTTTCCAAACGGGTCCCTCAACACGAGGAGGTACTGCCCCACAGTACACCACGGATAACCGCGCCACAACCGCCGCAGCAGAGACAAGGGTCGATACCCGAAATCAATCAGAGCCGATCAATCAACAGCGAGGACATACTCCTGAACCTTATGTCCCAGAAGACGTTGAGCCAAGGAGGCGAGATACGGATCGTCGACAGCGCCCGATCCCAACTCGCACCGTGGAACCCGACTACGCCTTAGCTCATCACGCTCAGAATCTGCCCGTTTCAGATATATCAACCATGATACGTCAGATGATCCGCGAGAGTCAAGGGCTCACCAATGATGACTGGGGGATTTCCCGTAGTCATACCCCTTTCACAGACGAAGTGTTACATGCCGAACCCCCTAGGCGATTCAGAATGCCGACTCTCCCGATGTACGAAGGGAATAGTGACCCCAACCAGCATATTCTGAAATATGAATGGTCGTTGAGCGCTGCAAGGACCGACGATGCAGTGAAGTGTCGGAGTTTCCCCATCTCTCTGGGGGGAATCGCGACAATGTGGTTTACTCGCCTACCACCTAGATCAATTTCTTCGTTCGATCAATTGGCCAAGAGGTTTGTGGAGCAATTCCGGATGCATGTTGCTAGGCCAAAAGACGTCAACACCTTGTCCAGCGTCACTCAAGCTCCTGGAGAAATGCTCAGGCGTTACCTGGAGAGGTTCCACGCAGCATGCGTCGAGATCACCAATCCCAACGATAATTCAATCTTGATGGCTCTGACCAAGGGGATTGATCCTGATTCTGAATTCGGAAACTGGCTAGCTGGAAAATCGCCCGCATCGTTGGACCGTTTTTACTCCAAGGCCGCTCAATTCCTGCGGCAGGAGGACGCAAAACAGTCTAGGAAGCAGGACGATGCGAGGCCCAGCATTGAGGGAATACAGAGCAATGTGGCAGTTAAACAGTCCGGCGAAAGTTCCGGGAAAGTTCAACTGAATATACAAAACAAGCAAACCCAGCAGAGAGGAAACAATGGCCAGAATAAGAAGAGAGACGAGAACCGAGGTCCACGACGTAGAGCTCAGATGTTTGACAGTTATACACCGCTAAACACGTCATTGGAAAACGTATACTTACAGACTTGTAACACTGTACAGTATAAGAAGCCTGCTCCAAAGCCCTCGTCGGAGAGACAGATTCAGACAGGGAAATTCTGTAGGTTCCATGAAAGCTATGGACACAATACCAATGAGTGTCGGCACTTACAGGACCTCATCGAGAAGCTGATTAGAGAGAGGAAGCTAGATCAGTTTGTACGGGCGCCGCAGCCTGGCGGAGCGGGCCCCTCGAATCAAAATCGTTCACAAAGTCAGGAAAGAGAGGAGGAACCCGCCCGTGCGGGCGGGAGATTAGTTATCAACACAATAAGTGGTGGTCCCCATCCGACAGACAGAAGCTGGGGGGAAATGGAGTCGTATGCCAGTTCTATCAGGCATGCGGACTTCGAGTGTTATAGTAATTGCGAGGATGGAACCCCGGCGAAGCAACAAAAGATAATGTCCGATGATATCGTGTTCAGGAGCCGAGACGCCGATAAAGTCGAAGCCCTTACAATCGACCCACTAGTCATATCTGCCCAGGTAGGTCCTGCTTGGATGAAGAGGATCCTGGTTGACAGTGGGAGCTCTGTGAACATCTTGCTTAAACGGGCTTACGATCTAATGAAGATGGAGACAAAGGATTTGAAACCCTGTTTATCCAGAATCCATGGTTTCAACGGAAGTGCCACGATACCCATCGGAATAACTGAACTCCCAGTCGAGTTAGGTGTTGGAGAACGTCGGAGGGTCCGAATGTTACAATTTGTTGTGCTAGAAATCGACTCGCCATATAATGCGTTTCTGGGACGACCAGCCTTAGCTGAGTTCAGGGCGGCGATCGCCCCATGGTGTCTGACTTTGAAATTTCCCACTGATCATGGGATTGGAGTTGTTCAAGGAGATCAGGCCACAGGAAGGGCCTGTTATGTTGCTGAGCTGCGTGGGGCGCAACGTAAAGAGAAGGGAAAGGGCGTAGAGGAATCTCTCTGCGTCCGTTCTGTCGATAATTGACAATTGATGCCTGGGCCTCGGCCCGGGCACCACGACCAATTCCTGAAAGACCTGGACCCCAGGGACAGCGAGGATAAAGACGAATCAACGGAGAGTCAAGCTTCTCCAGCCGAACTGACTGTGGACGTCCCAATCAGTGAGGATGATGATTCAAAGATGTTGAAAGTTGGGTCTCAACTAAACAAACAGACACAGCAGGAATTGGTCGAATTTCTTCGGGCGAATCTCGACGTCTTCGCCTGGACACACTCTGACATGTGCGGGATCTCGCCGAGCATTGCAAGTCACTCCCTGAATATAGATCCGCGACATGTCCCAATAAAGCAGAAAAGGCGCGGTATGGATCCAGAGAGATCTGCCGCCCTTAAGGAGGAAGTTGATAAACTACAATCGAATGGGTTCATTCGAGATGCCTTGTATCCAGAATGGGTGTCCAACCCTGTACTAGTTCGGAAACCAAACGGGAAGTGGAGAACCTGTGTTGATTACTCTGACCTAAACAAGGCCTGTCCAAAAGATAGCTTCCCACTTCCACGAATCGATCAGCTCGTAGATTCGACGGCCGGACATGAACTACTATCCTTTATGGACGCTTATTCCGGCTACAATCAGATACCCATGCATTTACCTGATTAGGAACATACCAGCTTCGTGACTGACCTGGGACTCTATTGTTACAAAGTCATGCCGTTTGGTCTAAAGAACGCTGGAGCAACATACCAACGCTTAGTCAACCGAATGTTCGCTGATCAGATTGGGAAGACCATGGAGGTTTACGTGGATGACATGCTGGTGAAGTCCCGATTCTCCACCGATCACGTCAGAGATTTGAATTCAATGTTCAGCATCCTCCGGGAGTACGGAATGAAGCTCAACCCACTCAAATGTCACTTTGGCGTTGCATCCGGAAAATTCCTTGGGTTCATCGTCAACGCTCGAGGAATAGAGGCGAATCCTGAGAAGATCTGGGCTATTAGAAATTTGCAAACCCCTAGAACTATAAAACAAGTCCAGAGTCTTAACGGGAAGGTCGCAGCATTGAGCAGGTTCATTTCAAAGTCCACCGATAAATGCATTCCTTTCTTCGACCTGATCCGGAAGGGCAAACGAAACTTTGAATGGACCACGGAGTGTGAAGGCGCGTTCCGATCATTAGTTCAACATCTCTCCACACCTCCGATCTTATCAAAACCGGTTGACCACGAGCAACTATATCTCTACCTGGCAGTATCAGAACATGCGATCAGTGCTGCTCTAGTCCGGGAAGAAGACAAAGTGCAAAACCCGGTCTACTATGTTAGTAAGCGACTAACATGAGCTGAAAGAAATTATCTGAGATTGGAGAAACTGGCCTATTGCTTGGTCATTGCCTCAAGGAAGCTCCGTCCTTACTTCCAAGCTCATCCACTTACCGTGTACACCGACCATCCGTTACGACAGGTCCTCACGCGGCCTGAGACGTCCGGTAGGTTACTCAAGTGGAACATTGAGCTAAGCCAATTTGATATCGCATACACTCCGCGGAGGGCCATTCAAGGACAAGTCCTGGCTGATTTCATAGCTGAATTCACCGTTCCAAAAGACTTACCCGAGACCAGTGAATCCCCCGAATACATCTGGAAGCTGTATACTGATGGTGCGTCAAATGACCGGTGTTCGGGTGCTAGGGTTGTACTTGAGACTCCCGAGGGCCGATCCATATGTTATGCTCTTAAATTCGATATTCGTGCAACTAATAATGAAATCGAATATGAAGCCCTCCTAACCGGCCTGAAGCTTGCCAGAGATTTGAGAATTATCGCTGTAGAAATTTATTGCGATTCACAGTTAGTGGTATGTCAAGTACGAGGAGAATACCAGGCAAGAGACCGAAGATTGGCCGCTTACTTGGCACGAGTTCAGGAAATACTAAACCAGTTTGATTATTACGCCATCTATTATGTGCCTCGAGAGCACAATCAGAAAGCCGATACACTGGCAAAGTTAGCCAGCACAGGTGAAGCGCAACAAATGGGACTTGTCCCTGTTGAAACTTTGGCCTCCCCGAGCATCGACCGAATAGAAATGAACTCTGTGTTTGAAACCGCTCCCAGTAGAGAATCCTGGATGACTCCATATCGGAACTCATTGAGAATGGGACGCTGCTTGAACCTAGAAATGAGAAGAGACAAATCCAGCGAAAAGCTTCGCGGTTCGTCATCCAAAACGGAGTCATGTACAGGAGAGGTTATTCCGTTCCTCTCCTCAGGTGTGTCGCCCACGAGGAAATCAAACGAGTGTTACATGATGTGCACGAAGGAGAGTGTGGCGATCATACCGGAGGGCAAGCTCTCGCTAAGAAGATACTCCGATATGGGTACTACTGGCCGACAGTGAACCGAGATGCGGCAAACTATGCCCGAAAGTGCGATAAATGCCAGATACATGCCCGAATTCCGAGAGCTCCGCCAACTGAAATAACCCAAATGGTCAGTCCCTGGCCATTCGCAATGTGGGGCATTGACATCATCGGCGCTTTACCTTTAGCAAAAGGCGCTGCGAAATACGCCATCGTCGCCGTTGACTACTTCACAAAGTGGGCTGAGGCCGAAGCCCTTGCAACCATTACGACAAAGAAAGTGATAAATTTCGTGGTTCGCAACATCATCTGTCGATTTGGACTCCCGCATACTATCATCACTGATAACGGAGCCCAATTCAAGAGTGCGGAATTCAAGAATTTCTGTCAACGGTTTCATATCCGCAAAAAGTTCTCGGCTGTCGCACACCCCCAAGCGAATGGACAGGTTGAAGCTGTCAACAAAGTTATAAAATCGATCCTGAAGAAACGATTGGAGAAGGCTGGGGGCAAGTGGGTCGATGAACTTCCTATGGCGTTATGGGCCTATCGAATGACCCACAAAACCGCGACCGGACACACTCCGTTTTCCCTATCTTATGGCTCAGAGGCCGTTATTCCGATCGAGACAGAAGTGCTCTCTCATTGCGTGACTTATTATGATCCAAAAACAAACGCCATACTCCTGGCCGAGTCTTTGGATCTATTGGATGAAAAACGGGAAGAGGCCGATTTGAGAGCAGCTGCACATCGAAGCCGGCTCGCCCGACTGTACATCACCAAGGTTCGACCTCGAACCTTTGGACTCGGCGACCTAGTACTCAAGAGAATCTACCCAGTTCCTTCGCACATGAAGCCAAACTGGGGAGGACCGTATGTAATTACACGAAAGCTCGGAGATGGTACATTCAAGCTATCAACTGTTGACGGTCTCGATTTACCAAGGGCTTGGAACAGCGAAAGTCTCCGCCGCTATTACATATGATAGGCTTTATTTATTTCATTCTATTTAGCAATCTGTTTCTGCATTTCGAAATTTGAATTTTGTAATAAGGCAACTGACTTTGCCGCATTTTCTTATTTCATCAATAAAATGCCACTTCTTCGAGCCAGAGCTGTGATTCATTAAGTACGATATACAACATCACGATGCACGAAGAGCTAAATCCCATCATGCAATGGGACTTATTCAAATGGAGAGTGGCTGTGATACGACCGGCCACTCACTAGGTGAAACCCGAGCTCGGGGACAAGCCATGACACCGATATTAATAGGGTTGACACACGACAATCCTACAATTAACTCCATATTCCCAGAGTGCGAAGTGGAGTATAAACATTCGACTCCGTCCTCCCAAAGCGCGAGGCGGAGTATAAACATTTAACTCCATATTCCCAGAGTGCGAAGTGGAGTATAAACATTCGACTCCGTCCTCCCAGAGCGCGAGGCGGAGTATAAACATTTAACTCCATATTCCCAGAGTGCGAAGTGGAGTATAAACATTCGACTCCGTCCTCCCAGAGCGCGAGACGGAGTATAAACATTTAACTCCATATTCCCAAAGTGCAAAGTGGAGTATAAACATTCGACTCCGTCCTCCCAGAGTGCGAGACGGAGCATAAACATTTAACTCCATATTCCAAGAGTGCGAAGTGGAGTATAAACATTCAACTCCATATTCCCAGAGTGCGAAGTGGAGTATAAACATTCAACTCCGTGTTCCCAGAGTGCGAAGCGGAGTATAAACAACTAACTCCGTGCTCCCAGAGTGCGAGACGGAGTACAAACATCAGTCAACTCCGTGTTCCCAGAGTGCGAACAACCGCTTACGAGATGACATATATCCCCGGAGTGTGGATGAAACGATTCATAAGAGAACAAGTGTAGTTCGACCACTCGGTCCTCGCTTGGTGCAATCACAAGCTGATCATCACAACTTAACCCCGGGACTGGGGGCAGAGGCAAATGTTAGTCATTACCCGAAACTATGCGATGCTCAGCTCCGATGCGATCCCCTATCACAACTCAAGTCCGAGATTTCCATACTTAACAAGTAAAATGAGCTATTCTTGAAACAATCAGATGATGCAAGTACACTGGGCCAAAGTCCGAACACTGCAATATTCAAGCATAGAAAGGAACATGAGTTGAAGCTAGAAAACAAAATTTTATTTCAACTAACTCAAAAACGACGGTTCATACATGAATTTTTTCCAAAATGTTCCTACTAGCGGGGGCCGAACCCGCATCTAAACACGGCCTACAAAAGGGAAAGACAGAGAAAATAACAAAAGTCCATAACTGCCTATGAAAAGAATGTCTAATCCTTCTGCTTCCTCAGCTTCTTCTTCCTCGAGGAGCTACTGGAACCACCAGTACCCTTTCGCTTGGAGCCTTTCTCCTTAGGCAAGCTTCCTTCGGGTGAAGGCATAATGTCAACGTCCTCGTCTGAACTGGACTCTATAGGGATGCTTCCCGCGGGAGGAGTTGGAGGAACAGACTCCGCAGCCGAAGGAGGGACTGGCACATTAGTATCAGTGAGTGTGCCCCCAGGAGACACAATCATAAGAGGAGTAGGGCACTGTGCTGCAGCTCCGCCATCTACATCGCCGCCGTGCGCCGCGGCCGCCATCTCGGAATTAATCTCGGCCAACATCGCCGCTTCCCGCTGTGCTCTGTCTTCGCTAGGAGCCGTAGTAGTCTGAGATAGGGTGTCAGAAGTAGCCGTGAATCCACCCAAGCCGAATGGCAAGTCCGCAAAAGGATCACTCTGACGGCCAAGGAGCTCGTTTATCATCTGTTCGTCGAAAGAAAGTGAGCTCCCCTGCGTTACTCCAACTGGTGCCATTGTCGCGACGGAGGTCGCCTCAGAGATGATGGCTCCTGGTGCTTGGCCTGATTCTTGAGTAGTGAGAGGCGCGGCTGGTGCAACTCCTGTCACTGATCAAAGGAAAAGGACATATCATTAGCAACATTTCAACACAGACTCTTCAATCCAAATATACAAGAAGTTAGTTCAGAGTACCTTCCTCGGTTTGGCTCGAGGTCGTCTGAACAACTTCAGAAGGATGTTCCTTAATAGGAGATAAATGCGGTTGATCTGGATCATATGCCGGAATAGGCTGGGGGTAGATCATCGGAGTTGGCTCAGAATGAGATGACACGATTATCTCATAACTCATAACATGGTGTTCTGCACCAGAGCTCTCTCCGACCTCCTGGATCTGGGCACCAAGCCTCACCTTGTCGTGGGAAATCATGGAGTCATGGAGAACCTTCTTTTCGTCATCATTGAGGATGCGGTTCTCCAGCTCGAATTCATCAAGGGCTTCATCAGGGTGCCCAGATTTCTCCTCATCAACCAGTAGGTTCCAGGCGTTATAGAGATGCGTGGGGTAATCGTCAAGCCATGTCAAATCTCGGTGCCTTAGCACGTTGGCGTTATAAGTGACGAGTAGCTCTTCCACCTCGGCCTCAATCCTGGCCTCCGCCTGCCGTACCTTCTCGTCAACCCCAGCCTCAGCTTCATGGGCTTGTTGTATAGCCGCTTCCTTCTCCTTTCGGAGCGTCACTGCCTGATCACAGGCCTCCTGCGCAGAGACATTAGCTGCGTCTTTTTCCTTCGCCATCTCTGAAAACTTTGATTTCAGCTCATTAAGCTCCTTAAGAGCGGCATCCCTCTCGGCGGTAATAGAAGTATTCCTGTGACCCATGTCCTCGATGGCGGTATAATGCTCTTGCTTCATCCTGGTCATGACAGCGTTCACTTCATCAACCTTCTTTAGAGCCTCCATTTCAGATTTACGGGAAGACTCAGCCTCCGAGTTGAGCGCTTTTATGATTTGGTCGTTGTGACCCAATTCCTTCTTGAGCTTCTCAATGGTGACGCCCCGATCAAATGCCACTTTAGACGCCTTCCTCGCGGCCCATCCCCATTCCCTGTACTGATAAAAGATGTCCGCAACATAATCATGGATAGTGGTTTCAGCGGTTGGCGGAATTCTCTTCAAGTGCGGAGGGAAGACATAACCGTCAAAACAGATATCGGGAAATTCCTTCCTCATCTGTGCCAGTTTAAGCGCTCCTTCACTAGACGCTTCGGTCAGGACCGGTACAGTAGCCGAGGAGGTGGCTATTTCAGTCCTGCGTGGAGGATCGGACCTCGAAGCTTGAGAAGGCAGCCTAGGCCGTGAAGTTTCAGGAGGACGAGTAACTACGACCGTAGGAGGTACAGAGGTCCTGGGGGGAGGAGAGCGAGATCGGGATCGGCGAACGTATCCCCTATCTTTGTCAGACTTTTCCTGACCAGAATGTCCTGAGTCGTAATCCCTCTCGCCCTCTCTCCTGCGTGGCTCATGATAACGGCGCTTGTTGCGCAAACTACCAAGCACAGACTCATGATAACGGCGCTTGTTGCGCAAACTACCAAGCACAGAACCTTGCCCAGACATCGTACCTGAAAAGAAAACCACAGAGAATCAGTAACCGTTTACGATGTGTTGTTTAAAGTTAGGAAAATGTGTTGTGCCGTGAAGAGTGTGTGAATGTGTAACCCCCCGGACCAACCAGAAGTGTCAATCGCACTGGCAGGATTAGACTCGCTAACATCGACGATATGTCGCGGTCCACCCGATTCAACGTCGTGTTGCTCCGGCTCGATGTCCGGGATTGGAGGGTCAGCAGGCCCTTCGAATTGATCTTCAGCTTGCAGGGAGGATGCTTCCGTAATCTTAACTCCTGGCAAAGGACGGTGCAAAACCACAGACTTCCGCCTCCCGGACTTAGGCTGTTTTGAGGCCACTGCTTTGCCCTTCCTCTTTGCGTCGGACTCCGGGGTTTCATTAGCAGGTCCGACTAACGGTTCTTCGTCGGTATGAGTTTTCTCGGAATCGGGTTCCTCAATTATCACAACCCTGGGTTTCATCCGCTTGACCTTTTTTCTGGAGACGGTCTTTAATGCACCATCGAGCCTTATGCTCTGCCTCCGGCCGATCAACCCAAGAACTCTGAGATTCCGATCTGTCAGTAACAGTTCAATATTCCTTTCTTTGCTAGGAATCTCTTGGAGGACCCGAACTATCTCTTTATAGTAGCCACCCTCAGGACGCTGGATGATTGCTGAAAGAAAAAGAGAAGAAGACGTAAGTTTATTTTCACTCCGAAAATTGCCCTGTCAATTACTTGGGAAAAAAAAGACAATACTCACGTCTGAACAGCCATCTTCTGGAAAACCCCGGAGGACATCGGACATAGAACCACTCCGACTTAAAGTAGCTTAGCCTAGTCCATGACCCCGCGACAACTTGACAGTTCCTTACAGACTCCAAGAACGTATAAGATGGGCTGTCAGTCCGACTCTTGAAATTAAACAAGTATCTTATGTCGGTCATACGGGGAGGACGATGGAGGTATTCCATGAATACAATGAACAAGCTGTTGAGTGAGGCATATCCGTTTGGATGCAATTGAGACAGAGCGATGTCCAGATAAGCCAACACTTCTCGTATGTAATCATTGAACGGAGGAAGTGTGCCGGCTGCGCACGCATGTCGATTAAAAGCAGTATACCCCTCCGGGGGATTATGTGGCCTGTCGCCCGGTCCAGGCAACAGTACTTCATCCAAAGATAAGCCATGCCTTAAGCATATTCTCCCTAGCATGTCTTAAGAGATATTGGATGGGACAGAATCAGGTGGACTATTAATGAAGGACGCATCGGGCAACTCATCCGGAGCTGGACCAATAGCTTCGGCCTCGATGTCCGGAATCTCAAGTCTGGGAGGGATAGGGTTCTGAGTTTCTTGCTGTTGCGAACTTGACGGTTCCATCACTAGCTAACTCACGAGAAACCATCATTAGATGATAAAAAGCCCGTGCATTCCCCAGTGTAAAGTGCATGAATGTGTTGTGTAGTGCAAATGTTGTGCGTGACTTGAGCAAATTCTGCAGAATTAAAGAAAACACGCTAGCGACGAAACTCTGGAAGTCAGACCGACAATGACCATCATCGCTGACCGTCACGATCACGCAATCCAGATGCCAGATGGCTGATTCAAGTGTAAGTCCGTTATATGTTCGTTAGGTTACAGTTCCATCGACGAGCTTCGAAAGTCAGTCAAATATGCAATCCTGTGATCAAGTCCAATTATGCAAGGCAGAAGCTCGTCGGAGTCGAGTGTAAGAGCATGCAAGAGTTCGCTAAGTTCGTCGAATTTCAGCGTAGAATCGATCATAGTTCAGATTCAAATTCAGTCGAAGGAGTGATACCTTTCGTGTCGATCCAGTTCGAATCGATACTTTCGTATCGATCAGGGTCGACTCGATACCTTTCATATAGATAGGTTTCGAGTCGACAGCAGTTCGTATCGACCGGAGGAGTGGATTTCGTGTCGATCAGAGAGGCTTACTTCGCATCGGCCAAGGGTTAACGACTGTGTGACACCCAAATGCAATGACTTCGCATCGATCTGGGGCTATCAGTATTGTACCAATAAACCTCTTGGTCTTCGTATCGATCGTGGGAGACAGATTTTCGCATCGATCACGCGGGCCAAACACTTGCATCAATCATTTCAGTTCGACACAAGCCCCAACCACCTTAGATCGATGCGAACCTCTGCATCCCCTTCGACCCATCAATCGATGCGAGGTCATGAAATCTGGGTCGAGTCGAACCTTCCTGTCCCGGATCGACACGAACTAGAGGTGAAGCAATTCCTCCAGAACTCTTTCTTCTCCGATTGAAGCGAGCATCGCCATGGCCATCCTCGACCAAGCTCTGGTCCAGATCTGGCCTTAGCGCCGCCAAAATCAATAATCAGCAAGGGCACGATGGATCTGAGATCTGAACTTCGTCGCTCGAATTTAGCCGTGATTGCTTATTTACCTGAATTGAATTGGAGTTTGGGGAGATAACAAAATGATGTTTGATCGATTCGAAGATTGGAACAATTCTTTCCTCCCAAATTCGTGAATCGATACGAAACTGCAGAAGGCAACAGTAAAAAAGTAAAAGTGAAAAAATGGCGAAGTCCAGAGTATTTATATGAAGCCTCGAATTAGACTGGGTCGATTCGACTCCCAGTCAACATGACCGGTCGCAGCCAGTCAAGCAACGCATCGATGCGAGCATTCATTTCGAGCCCACTAGCCTTCATCGATTCGGAACGCACAAGAGAGCCACCTGAAGGCACTGGACTCCATCATTTCGAAGCGCACAGGGAAGCCACCTGAAGGTAACGGACTCCATCGGTTCGAAATGTCCACTTTGTGATCCATCGACTCACAACAGAGCAAACCTATTAATACGAGCGTCGTTTTCGTATCCACCAGAACCTATCGATATGAACATTCACTTCGTATCCGTCCGATATCGCCAATTCGAATCAGAATTCACCATGATTTGTGACCATCGATACGAATGACCATTTTCGTATCCATCAAGTCAACCCAAATCGATACGAAGAAAGGCTTTCCAACTTTTAGCATCAATTCATGGGAGGACCGATACAAGAGAATGGCTAAAGGGTACGACTTTCAAAATTATTCAAAGAAGACCAGCAGCTTTTCAAAGCACGTCATGTTTTCACAAGACGTACTTTGGGGGGCAAATGTTATCCCGCCTTTTGGCAAGGCCAGGACACCAAGGAGTTGGATTCCAAATGTCGTTTGTCATGGATATCGTTGAATTTTGATCAAGTCCGGATCAAGCCCCAATCGATGAGACATGATCGGGAAAATAGAGCAAACCAACGCTCCAAGTTTCAGATCGATCCGAGTTCATATGCTCAAGTTATGATGGATGCAAGTCAAAAGGGAAAGCACTTTTTCGTATCCATCGGGAAGCAGCAGTTCGTATCGATGGGTTTCGTATCCATCGGTGGTCCTTGTTTCGCATCCATCGATCTCATGTCCATTAGAATGACTCGGTCCACACAGTTAAGCTTCGTATCGATAGAGCCTTCAGCCGGAAAGACTTGCTCGTATCCATCAATAAGTCACCTGGTTCGTAACGATCACTTAATGTCTATTTCGTATCCATCATTCAGTGTCTACTTCGTATCCATCAGTCAATGCTTGCCTCGTATCCATGGATGAAGTCCTACTCGAATCCATCAGGTCAACCAGCTTGGATAACGTGTCATCTCTCGAAGGAAACGAGGCGAGATACATGGAGTCGAAGCAGTCAACGCGGAGCAAATATCGGATCGAGGCGAAGCGCGCACACCACATCATCCCTTGATGCGAATGCGCCGAGATATATGGAGTCGACGCGGTCGACTTGGAGCAAAGACCGGATCGAGGCGAAGTGTGCGTTCCACGTCTTCACATAGGCGCGTGACACCATCGATTCGAAGCCCTCAGCTCGGAGAGATGGATTCGAACCAGACAGCCTAGCGAAGAACATCGCCTCGTATCGATGATATCTCTCAATCCACTGATCCAAATACCATGAAATTTTAACTGAAGGTTGCACACATACCGAGGAACATCTCCACCAAATTTGAGCTCAATTGGAGGTAATCTTGATCGATACGAAATGACTTCGTATCGATCACAGATCGACTTGAAACTCTCTGGAAACGGTCGAATGGGTCCCCTCACGTGTCAGACCAAGTCTCCCGGAGTTTGAGCGAAATCTAAGCCTCCTACGCCTATAAATAGAGCCCCAGAATCAACAGAAAAAGGATCTTTTTTCTCTGAAGCGTCCAGACTCTGCCGGATTGAGATTTGCATCCTATTTTTGCTGTCAATTTCGAATTCTAATCTGTAATCCGCTGTTCATTGCTGTAACCGCTTGTAATCATTGAAAGAGAATCAATAAAATCATCAAAACTTCATAGTGGACGTAGGCTATACGCCGAACCACTCTAAATTGCTTGTATGTGCATTTTACATTTCTGTTTGTTGCAGTTTTTGTTAGATAACCTCTGTTTTACATTTATAATCTTCATTTTATCTCTTCAAACAACTCCCGAAGAGTGTTGTGCCCATTTTTGGTACAAACAATATGAATTTTCAATGATGAAAATGGGCATTTTTGACCGTAAAATATATTTTTTAAATATTTAAGTATAGTATTTTGATCCAAATTTTTACTAAAGTTAGGAGAAAGTGTTTAGATTTTCTATGATTTGGAATTTTCCCATAATTTTTCTAACTGATATGAATTATAGCAAGGCATGAAATTTCCTTAATTAATGAATTTATTAAAGTATTATGTTAATTAATGAGTAAGTAAAGGAGAAGAAATGACATGTTTCAAAAATTTCAGCTTTGATTTTAAAAGCAACCATTGGAAGCAAGACATGTGTAAAGACTAAGTCAAAAAGATGTTACTTTATTTGGTTATAAGATAGTTTTCATCTTAATGATGAGTTTATCATGCATATCTTCGATAGCGATAGCTCCGGTAGATTTTAGTTTCCTAGCCCTAACAGCTATGAGTTTCGTAGCTCTGATGGCATATCTTTGAAGGTATATCCATGGTAGCATAAATTTTATATCTTCGATATCCTAACAGTTCATTATTCCGATAGCATATAGCCTCATCGGCATATTGTTTCAAAACTCAGATAGCGTATATTTTCATAACACAGGTAATATATAGCTTTAAAACTCCGTTAGTTTATAGTTTCATAACTCCAGTAATGCATACTTTATAACTCAGGTAGCATATAACTTCATAACTCCAGTAGTGTATAGTTTCATTGCTCCTCTTTTATATAGCATCATAACTCTAATAGAATATCTTTACTACTAATAAAGAGAATTCATTGAATAGATTTACTCGGTGTCTTTTTGAAATTCCAAATATACCCTTTACATCTCATAGAGAAATAGTATTCAAATATGGGATATAGCCTGTTATTTTCTAAGTACAACTGTCAGTCCCCATTGAGAACTACAGTGTGCGTTCACAAGATGAAGTATCCGAGTGTTCCATATTGCCCGTAATTTAGGTGAGAGTTAATCGGTCGAAGTCTCGTCGGATTCCGAATTAGTATGAAGAAGTTATTGCAGTCTGAACAAAAAAATTGCGGCTTCTACCCTAGGTGGAGTTCAATATGGGGATGTGGTAGTCTGCTATTTTCTAAGTACAACTGTCAGTCCCCATGGAAAATTACAGTGTGCATTCACAAGATGAAGTATCCGAGTGTTCCATATTGTCTGTAATTTAGGTGAAATTTAATCGGTCGAAGTCTCGCCGGATACCGAGTTAGTATGAAGAAAATATTGCAGTCTGAACAAAAAAATAGCGTCTTCTGCACTAGGCGGAGTTCAAATATGGGGATGTGGTACCATGTTATTTTCTAAGTAAACTGTCAGTCCCCTTGGAGAACTACAGTGTGCGTTCACAAGAAGAAGTATCCGAGTGTACCATATTGTCTGTAATTTAGGTGGGAATTCGTCGATCGAAGTTTTGCCTGATTCCGAGTTAGTATGAAGAAGTTATTGCAGTCCGAACAAAAAAATAGCGGCTTCTGCACTAGGCGGAGTTCAAATATAGGGATGTGGTAGCCTGTTATTTTCTAAGTACAACTGCCAGTCCTCATGGAGAACTACAGTGTGCGTTCACAAGATGAAGTATCTGAGTGTTCCATATTGTCTGTAATTTAGGTGGGAGTTAATCGGTCGAAGTCTCACCGGTTTCCGAATTAGTATGATGGAGTTATTGCAGTCTGAACAAAAAAAATAGCGGCTTCTGCACTAGGCGGAGTTCAAATAATGAGATGTGGTAGCCTGTTATTTTCTAAGTACAACTGTCAGTCCCCATGTAGAACTACAGTGTGCGTTTACCAGATGAAGTATCCGAGTGTTCCATATTGTCCATAATTTAGGTGGTAGTTAATCGATCGAAGTCTCGCCGGATTACGAATTAGTATGAAGAAGTTATTGCAGTCTGAACAAAAAAAATAGCGGCTTCTGCCCTATGCGGAGTTCAATATGGGGATGTGGTAGCCTGTTATTTTCTAAGTACAACTATCAGTCCCCATTGAGAACTACAATGTGCATTCACAGGACGAAGTATCCGAGTGTTCCATATTGTCCGTAATTTAGGTGGGAGTTAATCGGTCGAAGTCTCGCCGGATTCTGAATTAGTATGAAGAAGTTATTGCAGTCTGAAGAAATAAAATAGCGGCTTCTGCATTAGGCGGAGTTCAAATATGGGAATGTGGTAGCCTATTATTTTCTAAGTACAACTGTCAGTCCCCATGGAGAACTACAATGTGCGTTCACAAGATGAAGTATCTGAGTGTACCATATTGTCTGTAATTTGGGTTGGAGTTCATCGGTCGAAGTTTTTCCTGATTCCGAGTTAGTATGAAGATGTTATTGAGAATGGACAAAAAAATAAGCGGCTTCTGCCTAGGCGGAGTTCTAATATGAGGATGTAGCCTGTTATTTTCTAAGTACAACTATTAGTCACCATGGAGAACTACAGTGAGCGTTGAAGTGGGGATATAGCCTGTTATTTTCTAAGTACAACTGTTAATCACCATGGAGAACTACAGTGTGCGTTCACAAGACGAAGTATCCGAATGTACTGTACCGTCCGTAATTTAGAAGGGAGTTCATCGGTCAAAGTATCGCCTAATTCCGAGTTAGTATGAAGAAGTTATTACAGTCTGAACAAAAAAAATAGCGGCTTCTGCACTAGGCGGAGTTCAAATATGGTGATGTGGTAGCCTGTTATTTTCTAAGTACAACTGTCAGTCCCAATGGAGAACTACAGTGTGCATTCACAAGATGAAGTATCCGAGTGTTCCATATTGTCGGTAATTTAGGTGGGAGTTAATCGGTCAAAGTCTCGCCGGATTCCGAGTTAATATGTAGAAAATATTGTAGTTTGAACAAAAAAATAGCGGCTTCTGGACTAAGCGGAGTTCAAATATGGAGATGTGGTACCATGTTATTTTCTAAGTAAACTATAAGTCCCCTTGGAGAACAACAGTGTGCGTTCACAAGATGAAGTATTCGAATGTATCA
The DNA here is from genome assembly GCA_030737815.1 of Allium fistulosum. NCBI lineage: Eukaryota > Viridiplantae > Streptophyta > Magnoliopsida > Asparagales > Amaryllidaceae > Allium > Allium fistulosum. The sequence goes on along the minus strand of CM060901.1, from coordinate 531,646,743 downwards.
TATTGTCCGTAATTTTGGTCGGGGTTCATCGATCGAAGTTTTGCCTGATTCCGAGTTAGTATGAAGAATTTATTGTAGTCTGAACAAAAAATAGCGGCTTCTGCACTAGGCGGAGTTCAAATATTAGGATGTGGTAGGCTATTATTTTCTAAGTACAACTGGCAGTCCCCATGGAGAAATACAGCGTGCGTTCACAAGATGAAGTATCCGAGTGTTCCATATTGTCCGTAATGTGGATGAGAGTTAATCGGTCGAAGTCTCGCCGGATTCCGAATTAGTATGAAGAAAATATTGCAGTCTGAACCAAAAAAATAACGGCTTCTGCACTAGGCGGAGTTCAAATATGGGGATGTGGTACCATGTTATTTTCTAAGTAAACTGTCAGTCCCCATAGAGAACTACAGTGTGCGTTCACAAGATGAAGTATCGGAGTGTACCATATTGTCCGTAATTTAGGTGGGAGTTCATCGGTCGAAATTTTGCCTGATTCCGAGTTAGTATGAAGAGGTTATTGCAGTTTTAATAAGTACAATTGTTAGTCGCCATGGAGAACTACAGTGTGCATTCACAAGACGAAGTATCTGACCGTACCATATTGTCCGTAATTTAGGTGGGAGTTCATCGGTCGAAGTATCGCCTAATTCCAAGTTAGTATGAAGAAGTTATTGCAGTCTGAACAAAAAAAATAGCGGCTTCTGCACTAGGCGGAGTTTAATATGGGGATGTGGTAGCCTGTTATTTTCTAAGTACAACTATCAGTCCCCATGGAGAACTACAGTGTGCATTCACAAGACGAAGTATCAGAGTGTTCCATATTGTCCGAATTTTAGGTGGGAGTTAATCGGTCGAAGTCTCGCCGGATTCCGAATTAGTATGAAGAAGTTATTGCAGTCTGAAGAAATAAAATAGCGGCTTCTGCACTAGGCGGAGTTCAAATATGGGGATGTGGTAGCCTATTATTTTCTAAGTACAACTGTCAGTCCCCATGGAGAACTACAATGTGCGTTCACAAGATGAAGTATCTGAGTGTACCATATTGTCTGTAATTTGGGTTGGAGTTCATCGGTCGAAGTTTTTCCTGATTCCGAGTTAGTATGAAGATGTTATTGAGAATGGACAAAAAAATAAGCGGCTTCTGCCTAGGCGGAGTTCTAATATGAGGATGTAGCCTTTTATTTTCTAAGTACAACTATTAGTCACCATGGAGAACTACAGTGAGCGTTGAAGTGGAGATATAGCCTGTTATTTTCTAAGTACAACTGTTAATCACCATGGAGAACTACAGTGTGTGTTCACAAGACGAAGTATCCGACTGTACAAGACGAAGTATCCCGCTGTACCGTACCATCCATAATTTAGGTGGGAGTTCATCGGTCAAAGTATCGCCTAATTCTGAGTTAGTATAAAGAAGTTATTGCAGTCTGAAAAAATAAAATAGCGGCTTCTGCACTAGGCGGAGTTCAAATATGGTGATGTGGTAGCCTGTTATTTTCTAAGTACAACTGTCAGTCCCCATGGAGAACTACAGTGTGCATTCACAAGATGAAGAATCCGAGTGTTCCATATTGTGGGTAATTTAGGTGGGAGTTAATCGGTCGAAGCCTCGCCGGATTTCGAGTTAGTATGAAGAAAATATTGCAGTCTGAAAAAAAAATAGCGGCTTCTGGACTAGGCGGAGTTCAAATATGGAGATGTGGTACCATGTTATTTTCTAAGTAAACTATTAGTCCCCTTGGAGAACAACAGTGTGCGTTCACAAGATGAAGTATTCGAGTGTATCATATTGTCCGTAATTTAAGTCGGGGTTCATCGATCGAAGTTTTGCCTGATTCCGAGTTAGTATGAAGAATTTATTGCAGTCTGGACAAAAAGTAGCGGCTTCTGCACTAGGCGGAGTTCAAATATTAGGATGTGGTAGCCTATTATTTTCTAAGTACAACAGTCAGTCCCCATGGAGAACTACAGTGTGCGTTCACAAGATGAAGTATCCGAGTGTTCCATATTGTCCGTAATGTGGGTGAGAGTTAATCGGTCGAAGTCTCGCCGGATTACGAGTTAGTATGAAGAAAATATTGCAGTCTGAACAAAAAAAATAACAGCTTATGCACTAGGCGGAGTTCAAATATGGGGACGTGGTACCATGTTATTTTCTAAGTAAACTGTCAGTCCCCATGGAGAACTACAGTGTGCGTTCACAAGATGAAGTATCGGAGTGTACCATATTGTCCGTAATTTAGGTGGGAGTTCATCGGTCAAAATTTTGCCTGATTCCGAGTTAGTATGAAGAGGTTATTGCAGTTTTAATAAGTATAATTGTTAGTCGCCATGGAGAACTACAGTGTGCGTTCACAAGACGAAGTATCCGACCGTACCATATTGTCCGTAATTTAGGTGGGAGTTCATCGGTCGAAGTATCGTCTAATTCCAAGTTAGTATGAAGAAGTTATTGCAGTCTGAACAAAAAAAATAGCGGCTTTTGCACTAGGCGGAGTTTAATATGGGGATGTGGTAGCCTGTTATTTTCTAAGTACAACTATCAGTCCCCATGGAGAACTATAGTGTGCATTCACAAGACGAAGTATCCGAGAGTTCCATATTGTCCGTAATTTAGGTGGGAGTTAATCGGTCGAAGTCTCGCCGGATTCCGAATTAGTATGAAGAAGTTATTGCAGTCTGAAGAAATAAAATAGCGGCTTCTGCACTAGGCGGAGTTCATATATGGGGATGTGGTAGCCTATTCTTTTCTAAGTACAACTGTTAGTCCCCATGGAGAAATACAATGTGCGTTCACAAGATGAAGTATCTGAGTGTACCATATTGTCTGTAATTTGGGTGGGAGTTCATCGGTCGAAGTTTTTCCTGATTCCGAGTTAGTATGAAGATGTTAGTGAGACTGAACAAAAAAATAAGCGGCTTCTGCCTAGGCGGAGTTCTAATATGAGGATGTAGCCTGTTATTTTCTTAGTACAACTATTAGTCACCATGGAGAACTACAGTGAGCGTTGAAGTGGGGATATAGCCTGTTATTTTCTAAGTACAACTATTAATCACCATGGAGAACTACAGTGTGCGTTCACAAGACGAAGTATCCGACTGTACCGTACCTTCCGTAATTTAGGTGGGAGTTCATCAGTCAAAGTATCGCCTAATTTCGAGTTAGTATGAAGAATTTATTGCAGTCTGAACAAAAAAAATAGCGACTTCTGCACTAGGCGGAGTTCAAATATGGTGATGTGGTAGCCTGTTATTTTCTAAGTACAACTGTCAGTCCCCATGGAGAACTACATTATGCATTCACAAGATGAAGTATCCGAGTGTTCCATATTGTCGGTAATTAAGGTGGGAGTTAATCGGTCAAGGTCTCGCCGGATTCCGAGTTAGTATGTAGAAAATATTGTAGTCTGGAAAAAAAAATAGCGGCTTCTGGACTAAGCGGAGTTCAAATATGGAGACGTGGTACCATGTTATTTTCTAAGTAAACTATCAGTCCCCTTGGAGAACAACAGTGTGCGTTCACAAGATGAAGTATTCGAGTGTATCATATTGTCCGTAATTTAGGTCGGGGTTCAGCGATCGAAGTTTTGCCTGATTCTGAGTTAGTATGAAGAATTTATTGCAGTCTGAACAAAAAATAGCGGCTTCTGCACTAGGCGGAGTTCAAATATTAGGATGTGGTAGCCTATTACTTTCTAAGTACAACTGTCAGTCCCCATGGAGAAATACAATGTGCGTTCATAAGATGAAGTATCCGAGTGTTCCATATTGTCCGTAATGTGGGTGAGAGTTAATCGGTCGAAGTCTCGCCGGATTCCGAGTTAGTATGAAGAAAATATTGCAGTCTGAACAAAAAAATAACGGCTTCTGCACTAGGAGGTGTTCAAATATGGGGATGTGGTACCATGTTATTTTCTAAGTAAACTGTCAGTCCCCATGGAGAACTACAGTGTGCGTTCACAAGATGAAGTATCGGAGTGTACCATATTGTCCGTAATTTAGGTGGGAGTTCATCGATCGAAATTTTGCCTGATTCCGAGTTAGTATGAAGAGGTTATTGCATTTTTAATAAGTACAATTGTTAGTCGCCATGGAGAACTACAGTGTGCGTTCACAAGACGAATTATCCGACTGTACCATATTGTCCGTAATTTAGGTGGGAGTTCATCGGTCGAAGTATCGCCTAATTCCAAGTTAGTATGAAGAAGTTATTGCAGTCTGAACAAAAAAAATAGCGGCTTCCGCACTAGGCCGAGTTCAAATATGGGGATGTGGTAGCCTGTTATTTTCTAAGTACAACTGTCAGTTCCTATGGAGAACTACAGTGTGCGTTCACAAGATGAAGTATCAGAATGTTCCATATTGTCCGTAGTTTAGGTGGGAGTTAATCGGTCGAAGTCTCGCCGGATTCCGAATTAGTATGATGAAATTATTGCAATCTGAACAAAAGAATAGCGGCTTCTACACTAGGTGAAGTTCAAATATAGGGATGTGGTAGCATATTACTTTCTAAGTAAACTGTTAGTCCCCATGGAGAACTACAGTGTGTGTTCACAAGATGAAGTATCTGAGTGTACCATATTGTCCGTAATTTAGGTGGGAGTTCATCGGTCGAAGTTTTGCCTGATTCCGAGTTAGTATGAAGAAGTTATTGTAGTCTGAACAAAAAAAATAGTGGCTTCTGCCTAGGCAGAGTTCAAATATGAGGGTGTAGCCTGTTATTTTCTAATTACAACTATTAGTCACCATGGGAAACTACAGTGAGCGTTGAAGTGGGGATTTAGCCTATTATTTTCTAAGTACAATTGTTAGTCGCCATGGAGAACTATAGTGTACGTTCACAAGACGAAGTATCCGACTGTACCATATTGTCCGTAATTTAGGTGGGAGTTCATCGGTCGAAGTATCGCCTAATCCTGAGTTAGTATGAAGAAGTTATTGCAGTCTGAACAAAAAAAATAGCGGCTTCTGCACTAGGCGGAGTTCAAATATGGTGATGTGGTTGCCTGTTATTTTCTAAGTACAACTATCAGTCCCCATGGAGAAATACAGTGTGCATTCACAAGATGAAGTATCTGAGTTTCCATATTGTCCGTAATTTAGATGGGAGTTAATCGGTCGAAGTCTCGCCGGATTCCGAGTTAGTATGAAGAAAATATTGCAGTTTGAACAAAAAAATAGCGGCTTCTGGACTAGGCGGAGTTCAAATATGGGGATGTGGTACCATGTTATTTTCTAAGTAAACTTTCAGTCCCCTTGGAGAACAACAGTGTGCGTTCACAAGTTGAAGTATTCGAGTGTACCATATTGTCCATAATTTAGGTGGGGGTTCATCGATCGAAGTTTTGCCTGATTTCGAGTTAGTATGAAGAATTTATTGTAGTCTGAACAAAAAAATAGTGGCTTCTGCACTAGGCAGAGTTCAAATATTGGGATGTGGTAGCCTATTATTTTCTAAGTACAACTGTCAGTCCCCACGGAGAACTACAATGTACGTTCACAAGATGAAGTATCTGAGTGTTCCATATTGTCCGTAATATAGGTGAGAGTTAATCGGTCGAAGTCTCGCCAGATTCCGAGTTAGTATGAAGAAAATACTGTAGTCTAAACAAAAAAAATAACGGCTTCTGCACCAGGCAGAGTTCAAATATGGGGATGTGGTACCATGTTATTTTCTAACTGTCGGTCCCTTTGGAGAACTACATTGTGCGTTCACAAGATGAAGTATTCGAGTGTACCATATTGTCTATAATTTAGGTGGGAGTTCATCGGTCGAAATTTTGCCTGATTCTGAGTTAGTATGAAGAAGTTATTGCAGTCTGAACAAAAAAAATAGCGGCTTCTGCCTAGACGGAGTTCAAATATTGTCCGTAATTTAGGTGGGAGTCCATCGGTCGTAGTTTTTCCCGATTCCGAGTTAGTATGAAGAAGTTATTGTAGTATGAACAAAAAAATAGCGGCTTCTGTCTAGGCGGAGTTCAAATACGAGGATGTAGCACGTTATTTTTTAAGTACAACTGTTAGTCACTATGGAGAACTATGGTATACGTTCACTAGATGAAGTATCCGAGTGTTGCTTATTGTCTGTAATTTAGATGGGAGTCCATTGGTCGAACTCTCGCCTAATTCCGAGTTGGCATGAAAAAGTTATTGCAGTCTGAAAAAAAAATAGCGGCTTCTGCCTAGGCGGAGTTCAAATATGGTGATGCTACTATCAAATCTATTTCCACATGTACAACTAAAAATACATGCATGTTGTGATTAAATGCAGGCCTACCTGGGCATGCATATGTACTCGTGTTTCACAACACTGGTAGCGTATGATTCATAACTCCGACCGCATACTTCCGCTAGCATAAAAGTTAATAGCTACGGTAGTATATACTTTCATAGCTCCGATAGCATGTTGTTACTTGACTCCGATAGCAAATGGTATGTGCTTTCGACAGGGTAGTTTCATACATTCGATAGCAAGTATTTCATACTTTCGATAACAAATGTTTCATACTTCCGTTAACAATTGGAAGCATTTTGGAAGCCATTTACATGATATAAAACTTGATTTTTGTAGCATGAATTAGAAAGACTGAAGCTATAAAATGAATAATGATAAGTTAAAAAATGTAACAACTTATGCAAAGAACAGAAATGGCTAAAGCTTAGGGTAAGCTAAGGAATGATAAGTTATATCATTTAAACAATGTGAAAGATAATAATGTTTTATCTGAAAGTATTAGAAAATTTTAACCAAAAAGAAAGGGTTTATGGAATTGGTATGGTAATTGATAATCTAAGAAATTAAATGAACCCAAATGTATAAATACGCTCACTCATGGATATATTGAGTGGCAGAGTTCCAAGGCTTAGTGAAATCCAAATTCAATAGGTATATGGTAGGGTGCCAAGACTAGGAAAATCTAAATGGTTCAATTGCGAAAAAATACTCTAGTGTGAGTAAAGCAACATCAAAATGGATGAAATTACCAAATAAATGAATGAATCGACAATGTGAATCGAAAGTGTTTGTGGTACCAGGAGTAGCTAATGACGCTTAGTAAGGACGCTTGCTAGAATGTATTCAAAGTGTTTACATTCAATCTTCTAGGAGAGTCGGGGTGACTCTAACACCCCATTATTTTTCAAAATTAAATAATAAATTTAAAATGGGCAAAATCATAATTTTACATAAACGGTAAAATAATAAATCTTCACAAGAGCTAGAATTATGCCTCTATACCTAATCCATTGCATCTGGAATGTCATTTACAGTTAAAAAACATATGTAACTCTCTGATTTTGGTTAAACGGGCTATAAATTAGAAGAAGTTGAATCTAGTGGCATTTTCATAATATATTAATTTCGAGATTTTATCCTAAGTATGAGTTATTTTGGCCTATAAGCATAAACCAAAGCCCTATTCTCTAACCATACTTCATCCTAAACATCCTATTACTAATCCTTATCTTCTCCATCATCTAATCTCCTAAAAAATCAAACTAATACCACATCAAATCAAAAAGGAATAGTAGGATATTACAAAGCAAGGAATTACAAAGCAAATCAAAGTGAATCGATAGGGTAACACATCAGGCCAACAAGAAAGGAGGTGGATTCTAATCAAATCGGAAAGGAGGCAAGGCTAATCGGTAAGTGAGACTCTTCATATCTACATATATGTTGATAGGTTGTAGTAAATCACTTCTTATATTCATAAATCAAAATATATGCGAGGAAATAGATAATCAAAAAAAAGTTTACATACACCACATCAAATCTACCATGTCATGGCTAGATGATTAAAAATTAAATTTTTATCAATTATAATCAGGAAAAATTAATCTCCTTCTAATTACAAAAAATCCGAAATATACAAATGTTCCAAACCAGACATATTATATATCAAAATTGTAGTCCTCGACGATGTGAATTCTCCGGTGGTGTTCGTTAATCGATTGGATGTACATATTGATCAGAAAATGCATCAAAAGTTTGGTAAAAGTAGATTGTTCATTTTGATCCAATAGTGGAATAGCAACTATATGACGATTGGAAGTTATAGGCGTGTAGAAGAGGTTGAGTAGAGGCTCTCAATGGTCTTTGATCACCTGGAAATGATTTGAAACAGCCTGAATTCACTAAGGAGTGCCCAACTATGGTAGCGTCATATATGGCAATTGGATTGATCGGACTTAGGGGTTGGATGGAGCACGGCACAGTGAGCTCACAGCATAGTCGTATTTGGTGCCGGAAGGCTTTGGAAAGACAACAAGGAAAGAATTATGGCTGCTGAAGGGTTTCCTTAGGCGTCGGCCAAATTCAATTACTGTAGTAGAGTGGTCAAGAAGATAACTAATAATAATATAAATATATTTAATAATTACGATATTTCTACTGACCTTAAAACGTTTATAACTCACTGTAACATCCCTCAATTTTGAGGCCTGAAACTAAGCGCTACAAATGTTGCCATCATCTATAGTATTAATTTTTGATGACAAAATGCGGCTATGTTAATCATATCAATAATCAGAAGCACATGAATATGAAAGTTTTGAAACACAATTTAATAATGAGTTTTCATATTTTATTTCGCTATCAAGATTTCATATTCATTGCATAATCTCATTCAATCCCACATTCAAAAAAATATATAATTATTACAAAATACTCCAAGATCGACATACGAAGATGCCCCCTTGGTTGATCAGAATCTACTACTATGTGACAGTTATAATTTCTATCATTGCAACCATTCAAAAAAAATAAACTACACAGCTGATTTAATAAAACTCCTAGTATAGCTAGCTTGCACCCTGCACGTCTCCGGAAGCTTATTCGTCAAACTGGAAACCTAAAATCCCTTACTCCCGACCTACTAAAATGAGTATCCGAGAGTTTAAGGGGAAAAACAAAAACTTCAGGTCAGAAAAACAGTCTGGTGTGAATAATAACCTATCATCTCGAATCAAAATAGATATCTAGTGAGACCACGCCATTGAGCGAAACGGGTTTTCCCTTCACTAGTATCTTAACCAAAACAAATCAACCATATAATGTGCTCTTGCATCCATAATGGTTAGAACATAATAAATAAACATTTGCAAACATGCAACATACAGTGGACTACCCATCCCAATTTATTTCACTACAAGTCTTAATTTAATCTAACTATTTGTCTTAACTTCAAATGATTGACCATCTTATATTTATGTGGACTACCCATTTCACATATAAACATTATATGGATTATCTATCCCTTACCATATGGACTACCCATTGCACATGGTTTTACTATTTAAATAATATGGACTATCCATCACACATGTTCCATTTATCTAAAATAATATGGACTATCCATCACGCACCTCATAGTTTTCCTAGGATGACTATAAACCTTTCATTAACCGTATAGAAACTATCCATCTCTCGCATCCTGTGGACTATCCATCACACATTCCATAGTTTTCCTAGGAAGACTATGAACTTATAAGATATCAGTTTATAATTAGGTTATAACTTTATTCTACCAAGTGCTCAACCTATGTCTATTGGTATCCCCAATTAGGTTGTATAACCCTTAAACTTATAACATTTCAAAGCGATATGCATTGGTACCCCCAATGATTAATGTCGAAATTATAAAATAATACACGGTTGTGTCCCTGATGAAGAATGTCAAATTCATAAACTCATGGCATATAGAAATATAAAACATTGGTATCCCTAATGAATAATGTCAAAATCATATGCCTACGGCTCCCTACCATTAATATAGCAATATAAAGGACTTACGCCATTCATGCCGCAATAACAATATCGAACCTCTATCCAAGGTTAGAAAACAAAATTTTAAATTTTTATCATAAGGCTAACTGCTGAAATCATAAGGTTATCGACCTTCTTAAACCATAGGCTATCACGTCATTTAAAACTTCCCTTTGGTTTACATTAAACAAGGCCTCGCCGGCATTAAAATAAAGAGATGACGCATCAATACCACACGGCATAGATTACTTACGACATTAACACTATAATGTTGAAAACATAGTACTTCGGCTATTATGTTGCATACATAGGAAAATCAACGGCATCATCGCCATAAAACAATTTATACCGAAATTGATGACATGCTGCCTCAAACCCTTTAACACTTTAATATTGGCTTTACAAAACAATGCCGCAACTTAATAGTTGTCGACATGCAACATTACTGTCTAAATATAGTTAACAGCAAAAACAATTGATACTGAAAATAATGGTGACATGCGGCATCATTTAAAACCATCTGGAAGACTTGCAGCATAAATGTAAGAATGCTGAAAATTATCGGCATTGATAACTCACGACATCAATATATCATATACCCACGAGATGCGGTATTCCCATTACATTAATGTCGGATGCATGACTCAATGCACCGCATACTTACGGCATAAGCATCACATGCATTGCTTCATGTCAATGTTGCCTATTTCCGATATCACTTACAACTGTATAGTGGCATTGCCTATTGTCAATGCCGAATGCTATGGCAATGCCGCATATTGGTGGCATTGTCGTAATTATCATAAAAACTGTTTTATTTCTATTAAAAGCAATTTCTTTTTACCAACTTTCATTCCTTGTCAAATTTATATTGGTTGAAAACAAACTTTATCGATTTCTTTTCAAAAAGTTGCCGGAAACCAGTTTTGCACTTCCAAAAGCATTGATCAACTCAATTAATTAATACCCTTAATTTATATTAATATATATGCTTTTCTAGTATAATAAATTCATAGAACTTCATAATCACTTGGGAAAAATTCCCAAAATTTATCAAAATCAGAATTAACATATTCTTTCGTCTATAAAAATTTCGGGGCCAAAATAATTATTTATGTATTTTTAATAATTAAAACCCGAAATAAACACTATTTCCTCCTTAGGAAATTCATAAAATATTCATTTTAACTTCAAAAATTATGAAATTAAAAATCCATCTCTAAAATAATGTTTTACACAACATACCAGAAAATCATATCAATTGGAGATCAAAAACTTAGGTTTTACCCTTAAAACTCATCTAAATAATTCCATAAATCATTATTCTATCCAAATTATGATCATACATCCATAGCATGGAAAAAACAATGAAAACAATTCAGAAATTACCTATAACCGAATTTAAACACAAAATAATAGAGAATGTTTATTATTATTCAACTTAAATTGGATGTTGGAGTTGAGATTTGATGGAGTTTAGTTTCCTTAAGCTTTATCTTTCGAATCCCCTTTGATATCTTCTTCCTTTTACCTTGATTAATTGCTGGCCCTATATTTCTTTGTGATTGTTTATGGTTGTAAAATGAGAATGAATGAGAGGGTGAGGGTTTGAGGGATAAAAGGGATATCAATTCCTATTTTGCCCTTCTCATTTATTCTTTCTTATGTTAAGTTTAAAACAATCTTATTACTTAATTAGTTAAGGCCCAACCTTGTTAATTATCAAATCTCATCCCCATATCACATTGTATTTTTCAATTTAATCTATCCAATTAAATTTCTTGAATAATGTTAAACTAAAATTACGAATGTTACAGGCTGTCCACCTTAAAGAATTTCATCCTCGAAATTCAGTACGGACCACACAAAAAGTATACCAAACATGCAGACAACTGTAACAAACCATGCCGTTATATCTTACCAGCTACAAAGTCTATATAACAAATATAGAACATACCATCATAATAACTCAGGATAAGCATCCCTAATTTTGTCCTCTGTCACCTAGGTATAGTCTTTCTCGTTGTCACTCACTAGACTTTCACCAATGTGATTGTCTTGTTCCTTGGCTTCTTCTCATCTCATGCTACAACACGAACAAGTTCCCTAAAAAAAGTCAGATCTGGTTCAACTACGAAATCTTCCAAAACAGTCGAAGTAATAGTAATCTTTGGGTCATGCACATACTTTCTAAGATGAGAAACATGAAAAACATTATGGACTCCTACCAAACTACTTGGTATGTGAGTTTTCCAATCCTCTCTATAATAGGGAACGGTCCAACATATCTACATGCTAACTTCCATGTCTTTCCAAACCATGCCATGCCCTTCATCGATGATACTTTAATAAAACAAGGTCTCCAACTGAGAACACTAGATCTTTACGCCTCTTATCCGTGTAACTTTTCCATATAGACTGGCCCTCCTTCATCCGTGCTTGGATCAACTCAAACTTTTTCGTGGCTTCTCTCACCATATCTGGACCAAAAACCAATATGTCTCTAGTCTCCAACCAACACGCTGGTAATTTGCACGACCTTTTATATAAAGCTTCGAAAGGCGCCATTCCTATACTAGTTTGATAGCTATTATCATAGGAAAATTCAACTAAGTTCAAATGGTCTTCCCATGATCCACAAAAATCTAGTACACAAGCTCTCAACAAATCTTCAAGTACCTTATTGACCCTCTCCATCTGCCCATCCGTTTGTGGGTAATAAGTGGTACTCATCTTAAGCTTGGTACCTAATGTTTCTTGTAGACTCTTTCAAAGACCACTAGTGAACAAAGCATCTCTGTCACTGACTATATTACAAGGAATCCCATGTAGTCTAACAATATTCTTCATAAACAACTTAACCAATACAGGTGTCGTCCTTGTCGACTTAACGGAAATAAAGTGTGCACTCTTGGTCAGTCCATCCACTATAACCCAAGTGCTCTCATTTCCCTTATTCGACCTTGGCAACCCGTCAATGAAATCCATGGATATAGATCTCATTTCCAAACCAGTATATCCATAGGCTGAAGCAAACCACTTGGCTTCTGATGCTCGGCTTTCACTTGCTAGCAATTCAAACATTGCTTTACCCATAAGCCTAAATCCCTTTTTACACCTTCCTAAAAGAAACTTCTATTCATATCCTGATACATCTTTGTTCCTCCAGGATGAATAGTAAACTTCAATCGATGACACTCCCTAAGAACTTCTCTCCTTAGGTCACCAACATACGGAACACACAATCATCCCTTCTTTCTTAACCACCCTTTCTGATCAAGACAAAAATCCTTTAAACCATCAATCTCAATTCCATCTCCAAATCTTTTCATCTTTCCAACGAGTAATAGATCATCTCTTTGATTTGAAGCAGTCCTTCCGATCAATACTAGCCAAACTTCTAAACATGACAATATGGTAGTAAACTGACTAGAACTAGCAGCCGATCTTAACTACACACTACAAGTAGTCAACGCCTCAAAATCTTTCCATTCTGCCAACATAGCTAACACTACATTCTGATGTTTTCTGCTAAGTGCATCAACAACTTTATTTCCTTCCCCTGTCGTATACTCAATACCAAAATCATAAGCTACTATAAACTCCAACAATCTCTGCTGTCTCATATTTAACTCCTTTTGAGAGTATAAATACCGCAAGGACTTATGATCCATATACAACTTGAATCTTTCTCCTTAAAGATAGTTTCGCCACACCTTCAAAGCAAAGATTACATCTGCCAACTCCAAATCATGAGTCGAATATCTAACTTCATATGGTCTGAGCTGTCGAGAAGCATAGGCAATCACTTTACTCTTTGCATCAACACAACTCCTCATCCGGTTCCACACGCATTCTTATACACCACCATATCCTAATTACCATATGGTACAACTAACACGGATGCATTGGTTGACAAATGCTTTAACTTAAGGAACTCCTCCTCGCATTTACTTGACAAAATAAACTTTACGTCCTTCTTGGTTAGTTTAATCAAAGGTGTTGCTATCCGCCAGAAATCGTTGATGAATCTCCGGTGATAGCTAGCTAATCCAAGAAAACTTCTTATTTCGGTCACCATCTCAGGTTTCTTCCAATTATTTACAGTTTCAATCTTAGTTGGATCAAAAGACAACCCTCCTTCTGAGACTACATGACTAAGAAATTTCACTTCTCTTTTCCAGAAATGATACTTCAAAAACTTCGCTTTTAGTTGATGCTGCTTCAATGTCTTAAGCACTATTCTAAGAAGAATCTTATGATCTCTCTCATCCTTAGAATATATCAAAATTTCATCAATGAACACCAACATGGACCTATTCAAGTGCTCTTGGAAAGTTAAGTTCATCAGTCCACAAAGAAAGCAAGCACATTAGTCAATCCGAATGGCATTACTAGCCACTCATATGAACCAAACCTTATTCGAAATGCCATCAAAGGAATACCGTCCTCCACCACCCTCAATTGATGGAACCCTATTGCCAAATCCAACTGGGAAAATAATTTGGCTCCACTCAACTGATCAAATAAATCATCAATTCTCTGCAAAGAATATCTATTCTTTATCTTCTTCTTATTCAACTTACGATAGTCAATACATAATCAATGACCTGTTCGGTTTCTTCACGAACACTACGGCCACTCCCCAAGGCAAACTGCTTGGTCTATCAAAACTCTTTCCTTCTAAGTCCATGGGCTACACCTTTACCTCCTTCATCTCGGTAGGTGTCATTCTGGTAGGTGGTCTACTTACGGGTTCAATTTCAGGTACAAGTTCTATCTGAAACTCAATAGCTCATTTTGGTGCTAGTCTTATAACAGACTCAAACACATATGCATACTCTATTACAACAAAAACCCAATTTACTTCGTATTCTACTCTTATTTCATCCAATAAAACACAAGCATCCAAACTCGAGTTCTTAACTGAGTATATAATTCGATCGCGGTTATTAAGGTGTCTTAATGATATCTTCCTATCCAAGCAAAATATCCTAGCCTCGTATCTACTCAACCAATCCATACCCAAGATAATCCTAAAACCCACATAATCATAAACATACAACCTGTAGGCAAATGCATGACCTAATAACTCAATCTCTAACCGGTCACATTGTAATGACCCTAATTTTTAGTAACATTATTTAGGATATTTAATTAGCTAAATTACATAAAATAATATGACGATTAGGGGATTAAGATTTGTGATTAATAAGGGGTAGCCATGCCTAAGAGAATAAATGAACTAAAATAAAATGGGTAAAGGAAATTGGTGAGGGGCAAAGTTGGAATAAGAGTATTCTAATACCCTAAACCCTTAGGAATTTATTTCATATGTTAGTTTGCAATATCAAACTAAAATAAAGCCACCATTAGCAAAAACTAAAGGAAGAAAAGCTAAAGGAAGAAGAGTAATCAATTCAAATCCATTCAAATCTCAAATTCTTAATCTCAAAGGTAAGGTAAATAATGACTACATTTCATTTTTCTAATTGTTTTCGGTTTTAAGATGAATCCGAAGTATTTTGCAATGTTTAGCCATATTTTTGAAGGATTAAATGTTTATATATGCTTGTTGATGATTTATGCATATTTATATAGATTTTATGATATGTTTTAATGTGAAACCCCTATTAAATGACATCCAAATGCCTTGCGATTTTAGATTTAGGACAGAGATGATATTTTAGAGATGGGTTTCAATTTTCATAATTTTCTAAATTACTGTGGATTTTATATTAATTTTCTAGTGAAGAAAATAATTATTTGGGTTTAAAATTATTTACACCTAAATAATATATGTTTTGGGTATGAAATTGATATATGTTAGAAAACATATAAAAAATGATTTTCTGGAATTTTTGTAGAATTTTTCTAAGTGTTTTGATGAATATATAAAATTATTTAAAGGATGGGACTTAAATGTTTTATAAATTTATAAAAGGAGAATGGGTGTTTTGTAAATTATTTAAATTGTTTATTTCTGAAATCTTGGCAGTTCTTTTATAAAAGAAAATTTGCAACCAATAATATTTTGACAAACAATGCAGGTTAGTTGAAAAGAAATTCTTTTTAAAGTAAAAATCATTTTTACATGCTTTTGGCATGTTTCGCCTCTTTCGGCGGCTTAGGTTTCGATGGAGTACTTCCGCTTCCACCTTGATCGAAACCAATGCGCATAGTATCAATAACTTGGTACATAGTGAATTGGATATAGGCGAAAGGTACTGGGTCGAGACATCAGGTTCCGATAGGGTCGAAACGTTGCTTTGCTTTTAAATGAAAACGCGCTTGCTTTGCTTTCGAAGTGTTTGCTTTCAACTTGGTTGGCTTTCGACTGTGTCTAATTGTTTAAAGGAATGGTTTCGAATGGGTTGCGTCTTTTGTTTTAAGTAAATTCTTTCGAAGGGGTCGAAACCCCTAGCTGTCGCTTTTCTACCTTTCGAAGTCAATGGTTTCGGAAGGTATACTTTGTTTTAAAATCCAAGCCACTTCTCCAATGCTTTCGGAAGGGTTGGTTTCGACACCATCACTTCTTTACTTAAGAATAGCTTTCAAAAGAGTGCTTTCGACTTAAATGTTTTATGACCCTTTTGCTCCGTTGAAGGTAGAACCCAAAGGTTTCGAAGAAGACAAATTTAAAAGATTTCGAAAGGTTTCCACATGTTTTAAATTGAACCCCAAATGCTTTCGAAAGGTTTGTTGTTTGTGAAGGTTTTGATGCTTTCAAAAGGTTTTATAGAAAGGTTTCGAAGGGTGGTTCCCCAATAGTTTCGAAAGGTTTTAAAGGAAAGGTTTTTCCAATGATTTCGAAAGGCAATTTTAAAGGTTTTAAAGATAGGATGTCATAGGTTTTAAAGCTTTCGAAGGAAAGGTTTTCAATGGTTTCGAAAGTAAGATTATGCATGGTTTCGAAAGGAATGTTTTGTCCTTTCGACCTAGATTATAAAGAAGGGTTTACTTGGTTTCGAAAGGGTGCCTTCAATGGGTTCGAAAGGGGTACTTTCAAAGGTTTAAATGTTTTCATCAACAAAGATTTGAGCAAAGTATATATATATAACATGGCAAGATGATTTGAGTAAAGCATAGAGTATATATTTTCCTTGTTTAAGTTTGATTTAAAGGTTTAAATCATTTCGAAAAGAAAAGGTTTTCAAGGAAAATTTAAGGGAACATTACGCTAAGTAAAATTATTCAGATATTTGTATACCAGATGGGACTGGTATAGGGTCGCACCCTATACATTAGCTATTAGCTCCTAGCTAATTTAGTCCAAAATTCCAGTATGTAGGGCTTTGTCACATGTAAGACTAAAATGATGTTACATACAGAAGGGAATATATTTGTACAGAGGTAGGTTATTAGTGAGCCTGTAAAACCATTAGGATCAGTTGACCTAGAGAATGTAAGTTAGGGGAAGACCGTCAAGAAGAGGAGTATCTAACAGATGTTAGATTATTTGTTTATATTATCTGGTAGGCCCGAGTCAGCCAAAGGTTAGTAGTTAGCCAAACAAAACTATAGTGTCCGGACCGATAGTTCATTTATTATCTGATATGTGTGCTTACATGATAATGCTTTACAGTTTTAACCAGTTTTGGTTGCAGGATTATGATTTGCAGAAGATATGCTTTAAAAGGATATTAGTGAGGGGAAACCCGTTCCGCTAAGCGGCATAGTCTCACTTAATATCAAATAACCGAGATGTATAGTATTATTCACACCAGGATTTATGTCTGACTCGAAGTTTATATTTTTCCCCTTAAACTCTCGGGTTCTCAAAATTGATTTGAGTAGGCTGAGGGTTGAGGATTTTTAGATTTTAGTAGATTGGCGAATAAAGCTTCCGAAGGCGAGCAGGTGGCTGGCGGATAGCTATTTAGGAGTTGCTGTTTTATTTTGTTTGATTCCACTGTGTTGTATTATGTCAGTTATGACTATATAGTACTCTGGTCAACCAAGGGGGCATCTTCATATGTCGCTCTTGGCCTATTTCTGTAATAATTATATTTGATTTGAACTAGGAATCATTTGGGATTATGTAACTTGGATATGAAATGTTGTTTTGAAATGTAATCAGAAGAATATTTTTAATCTGTGATGGTTTTATTCATATTCAAGTGCTTCTGATATTATGCATACCATTAACGTTATCATATTTGGTCACTGGAAGTTAATACTATGGATGACTGTAGCATCTGTAGCGCTTAGCTTCGGGCCTCCAGATAGGGGATGTTACACACATCTCATCCCCAGAGTTGCATACCCTCCTATTGGATTAGCTACCCTTAAGGAAGTAACAAGGTATAATGGTTCTAATTCTAACTTGTCTACCAAACACTGAGAGATAAAAGAATGTGATGCACATGTATCATATAATACTCTAACCAATATGCTATGAATCAAAAGTGTACCTTCCATCACAGACTTTCCTTTCTTAGTGGCAGTCGGTCTAGAAGATGATGGTTCCAAAGCAAAGATCTTTCCTTTTACCGCCTTGGAGCTTTTGGACATTTATTCTTATAATGCCCCACTTAGTTGCAGTTGAAGCACTTCATATTCTTCTTCCCCACAACGTCTTGTCATCACCAGATTGACACTCATTAGCATAGTGCCCCTTTTTATCACACTTATAACAGATAATATCATTGTTCCCTTTCTTGGCAGCTCCATCCTTCTGAGCCCCCTTTCCCTTGAAGAACTTCTTCTTTTTACCCTGAGAACTCTGGGTTTCCACTGAATTTTCCTTCCCAAAGGTCAAAAGCATTTCCTCATTCCTAATTGCCATCTCCACCACTACATTACACAAATCCCTGAGATATGGCATAGCTACCTTAGCAATCTCCGACCTCAAACCTAGGACAAACTTCTCATTTCTCTTAATCACAGTATCAATTGTGGCATATCCATACCTGGACAACTCATCAAACTTAGTAACATATTCCAACACCAACATTTTCCCTTGCTCCGATTCCATAAACTTTCCAAGCAAGCTTGACTTGGCTACTTCAGATAAGAACCTCTCCTCAAATCTCCTATGAAATTCAGTCCAAGTCAATTTCTCTTCTGGTACACCTATGGTCACCTCGTTCCAGCAGTACAATGTTGTTCCTTACAACTCCCTTGATTCCAACCTCCTCTTCTGCTCATCATTTAATCCTAGGTCAGCAAAAACCCTCTCACTGTGCAATAGACAGTTCTCTACTTCAATAGCGTCTTCAGTTCCAAGAAAAGGCTTTCCTCCGAGACTAGCATAATCATAGTTCAGCTTGGCATAGTTATTTCCAACTAGCACCACGGGATTAGCTCCTCCCACATTAGCAACATTCCCTCCAGCCAAATCAGCAGTAGCTCCGGCTTGCATCATGTTGAAAAAGAACTAATACATAATTCCAATATCTACTGGTGGGGTTTCACAACCTACACTGGAATTTGCAATTTGGTTAGCATTTTCCTGTCGACCTTGGTTCCTTCTGGTATTGGGTCGAACATATCATTGGTTGTAGTGCTTCCTCCACCAAGATTCACTCTTTCGTTTATTGCTTTCATATCTTGCTATCTCGTAATCTGCATACGAGCCTTAATAAGATACAGAAGAATGGTCTAAGAGAGATGGAAGAATACATACTTATATACAGCAAATACAAATACGTTATTATAGCATTATCCCATAGCCAAATCTTATTCTCTGATTTATTGAATTATGTTTTCAAAATCTTTTAAGTTTTACATAAACCTAGGCTTTGATACCAACTTGTAACATACCTCATTTTATGGTCCGAAACTAAGCGCTACAAATGCTACAATCATCCATAGTATTAATTTCCAGTGACAAAATGAGGCTATGTTAATCATATCAATAATCAGAACCATATGAATATGATGTTTGCGCCAAAAATGGTCACAAACCCCAAATGTAATGAAAGCACCAGTGTTTACACACAAATCCTTAGTATCCAGTCATAGATCTATGATCCAGATGATGTAGAGAGTAAAAATAAAGAAATAACAAAATTAAAATGAAAGAAAGTAAAAGAAGACACAAGATCTATAGTGGTTCGGCTATCTCCGGCCTACGTCCACTTTGAATTGATCCTTTTATTCCTTTTATACTGTGATTACAGTTACAATCCTTTAAATAACCAAAATGACAGAGTTTTGCCAAAAGAGAAGAAGAAATTCCCCCTCTTAGTTGCAATGGAGGCGCTATTTATAGGTGTGGAGCTGGAAATATCTGCCTCGAATCCCGAAATACCCTTTCTTATGCGTAGGTGAGTTGGGTTTTATCAACGAATTTTGCAGTGGAAACATTTATTTAAAACCCTGAAACTAGGATCCAAGCGAAAAAACAATAAGTGGAGAAAGACATACCAATTTAATTCGTGCAGAAATACGTGATGGATATGAAGATCTGGGATGCAGCGAATCGTAAACGCAACCCTAATGGACTGCGTCTCTATGGTATCCACATGAACGCCTCTTCGATCGTCTTACGAATCTCAGAAGGGAGAGGAGGTACTAGCCACGAAGATCAAAGTTTTTATTCTCTAGTCACCGCTTCTCTTATTTTCGTGTGTGTGTGTGTCTATATATATATATATATGTAGTCAAGAGAGAGCCTTTTTAATAACTCGTAATCAAATTAGATGAGAATAAAAATGCAGACGACCTTTTCTTTCGCGATTTTAAATATCAAACGTTTGATATTTTAATCGCTCAAATAAATTCCCCCTTTTGAACGTTCTTAGTGTGTGACCCTATACGTTATCATAACGTTGGTAATAATTTTAAATTACATTTAAAATTACATTTAAAATTATAAATAGTGAGAGACATCTAGTAATACATCACTATTACCCAAGTTATAATAAGATTGATGATTCGATACAACCTTATCTGTGACCAATGCTTCAATGTAATTTAATCCTTTTAACCACTATATCCAAGATTAAACTCGAGGCATGGAACGTGTCATCCTCTTTATAATTTAATATTTTTATCTTGATCTATGAGTAGATTATATAAAACAAATCGGTATTTAAGCACGGCCATGCATTTCATAGTCTTACTCAATCAAGAGGCCTATGGATATCACTACTTATATTGTAGGGTTAAATTCCATCTAGATCATTCATACTTTTCGCTCGATTCAATACGTACCCAATAATCACATTTATCGTATACCCTGTTAAGAGTAACATTTGATGACATCAAACTACATGATCCTCGTGTAAAAAATATAATGATTTCAGGTCATAGGACCATTACATCATTATCACTATGAGAATTACTTATGACACTTTTTTTTATTATGCTCTATGAAGAATTCTCATGTTGGGTCTGCTCAATACACTGTTCTCTAACATGTACTTATGTATTGACATTAATATCTCACATATTAATGACCAATGAGATATGATCATCAGTCAATTAACATACTATTCTCAATGTATCATTGTTGTCTTATTTACAATGAAACTTGACCAGGGACTTTTAGGAATCACGATACATATCATAATTATATAATCTCATGTTCAAGTCACTTACTTGAAACCATATAATTCGTATCATTATTCTAAGGACTTTCATTATGCTAACATTTATATTACACAGTAAATATAACATAATAAAATCATTTATTCAAATAAAACATAACATCAATAATGTTATTCAATCACATCAAATAGATTGCCTCTAGGGCATAAACTCTAACAATCTCCCACTTGCACTAGAGCCAATCACTCATGTATCATATACCCATGAAACTAGTGTGACTATCGTTCTTCTGCTACGACAAAGCCTTAGTCAGTGGATCTGCAACATTATTATATGTTGGTACTTTGCATATATGTATATCTCCTTTGTCAACAATTTCACGGATAAGATGGTATCGTCTAAGTATATGTTTGGATCGATGGTGAGATCTAGGTTCCTTAGCCTGTGCAATGGCCCCATTGTTATCACAATACTGATCTATTGGATCAACAATGGATGGAACAACACTAAGTTCAATAATGAACTTCTTAATCCAAACAGCCTCCTTTGCTGCTTCAGAAGCAGCAATGTACTCAGCCTCCATTGTAGAATCAACAACTGTCTCTTGCTTTGAGCTTTTCCAGCTTACAGCACCACCATTAAGGAAAAACACATAACCTGACTATGAATTATAGTCATCTTTATCAGTCTGGAAACTAGCATCCGTGTAACCTTTTACCACCAATTCCTCTTCACCTCCATATATCAAGATTGAGTCTTTAGTCTTTTTAAGGTACTTAAGGATATTCTTGACTGCTGTCCAGTGACCTTCACCTGGATCTGACTGGTATATGCTTGTCATGCTCAAAGCATATGAGACATCCGAACGAGTGCATAACATTGCATACATGATAGACCCAAATGCCGAAGCATAAGGGACCATTCTCATGTGTTCCTTATCATCTTGTGATTTAGGACATTGGGCTTTAGAGAGTGCTACACCATGTGACATGGGTAAATATCCTCTCTTTGCCTCTTGCATGCCGAACTGTTTTAGCATTTTGTCAATGTATGTACTCTGACTTAGGCCGATCAAATTTCTTGATCTATCTCTATAGATCTTGATACCTAAAATAATCTTGCCTCGCCCAAGTCTTTCATGGAGAAACATTTTCCCAACCATGTCTTTACTGCTTGCAATGAACTAACGTCATTCCCAATAAGTAATATGTCATCAACATGTAATACTAGGAATCAATGTTACCCCACTAACCTTCTTGTATACACAAGGTTCATCTTCATTCTTAATAAAGCTAAACTCTTTGACTGTTTCATCAAAATGAAGATTCCAGCTCCGAGATGCTTGCTTTAATCCATAAATGGATCGTTGCAGCTTACATACTTTTCCAGCATCTTTTGGACTGACAAAACCCTCAGGTTGTGTCATGTACACATCCTCAATAAGATTACTGTTTAGGAAGGCAGTTTTGACATCCATTTGCTAGATTTCGTAATCGTGAAAAGCTACAATTGCAAGCACAATCCTAATGGATTTAACCATTGCCACTAGAGAGAAGGTTTCATCATAGTCAACTCCTTGAACTTGTTTGAAACCTTTTGCCACCAATCGGCCTTTATAGGTTTCTACATTACCGTCCATGTCAGTTTTCTTCTTGAAAACCCATTTTCACCCGATTGGTTTTACCCCTTCAGGTGGATCAACCAAAGTCCACACTTGGTTGGTATACATGGAGTCCATTTCAGATTTCATGGCTTCAAGCCATTTCTCATATTCTGATCCATTCATAACTTCTTGGTAAGAGATGGGCTTATCTTGGTCTATGAGCATTACATCCCCATTTTGAGTCGTTAGAAATTTGAAATATCTATTAGGCTCACGATGTATTCTACCAGACCTACGAACGTCTTGTGTAATCTGAGCTGGTTCGGTATCTATAACAGTTTGTGGTTCCTGCTCAATTTCCAACTCGGGTTCAATGGTATCTTGTGGTTCTCGAGTCTCTTCGAGTTCTACTTTCCTCCCACTGTTACTTTTAGAGACAAATTCTCTTCCTAAAAAACACCAGTTCGAGCAATAAACACTTTATTCTCGGAAGGTTTGTAGAAATAATATCCTTTTGTTTCTTTTGGGTATCTCACAAAATAACATTTATCAGATTTAGGTCCAAGCTTGTCGGAAGCAAGATGTTTAACAAACGCCTCACATCCCCAAATCTTCATAAAAGACACACTAGGACATTTTCTAGTCCATATCACATATGGCATCTTCGGAACTGTTTTAGTAGGAATGTGGTTAAGTGTGAATGTAGCAGTTTCAAGGGCATGACCCCAGAAACTTATTAGAAGATCTGCATGACTCATCATTGATCGTACCATGTCTAATAAGGTGTGATTCCTCCTCTGAGACACACCATTCCATTGTGGTGTTCCAGGTGGAGTGAGTTGTGATATAATCCCACACTCTGTTAGATAGTCATTAAATTCTTGGCTTAAATATTCTCCTCCTCGATCAATTCGAAGAGCCTTTATATTTTTTCCAAGTTGGTTTTGAACTTCATTTTTGAATTCCTTGAACTTTTCAAAGGATTCAGATTTGTGTTTCATAAGATACACATAACCATATCTACTGAAGTCATCAGTAAATGTAATGAAATAATAAAACCGACCTCTTGCTAATGTACTCATGGGTCCACATACATCACTATGTATAAGACCCAATACATCGTTAGCACATTCACTGTGTCCAGTAAAAAGGGCTTTAGTCATCTTGCCTAATAAACAAGATTTGCACTCCTCATATGATTTGAAATCAAATGAATCCAAAATTCCATCTTTATAGAGCTTGGATATGCGTTTCTCATTTATATGGCCTAAGCGACAATGCCAGAGATATGTTGGATTTAAATCATTTGATTTAAACCGCTTAGTATTTATGTTATAGATAGGCATATCAAAATTAAGTATATAAAGACCGTTAAGCAATTGTGCATTACCATAAATATTTCATTTAAATAAAATGAACGGCAACTGTTCTTTATTACAAATGAAAAACCAATCTTGTCCAAACAAGAAAAAGAAATAATATTTCTTCTAATAGCAGGCACAAAATAACAGTCTTTTAATTCTAATACAAGCCCAGTGGGCAAAGATAAGTGACAACTTCCTATGGCTAACGCAGCAACATTTGCCCTATTCCTAACTTGTAAGTCCACTTCTCCTTTTGTCAAATTTCTACTCTTTTTCATTTCCTACAAATTAACACAAATATGTGATCCACATCCAGTATCTAATACCCAAGATGTAGAAGTAGATAAATTGACATCTATAACATTTATACCTGAATCAGTTGAAGTCAAACTTCCCCTTTTCTTTTTTAGATCTTCCAAATATGCATAGCAGTTGCGTTTTCAGTGACCTACCTTTCCACAATAGTGACAGTCACCTTCTTTTTCTATCCCACCTTTAGGCTTAAGCGCCTTTTTGAAATCGATTTTGGCAGCAGGTTTCTGAACTGTCTTTTTCTTGCCTTTCCCTTTTCCATTAGTAGCCCTTTTTTGTACCATCATCATGGCAGCAGGCTCTGCCTTTTTCATGTTGTTTTCAGCGGTTCTCAACATGCTTAACAACTCAGTTAGTGGTTTTTCTATTTCATTCATGAGATAGTTCATCACGAATTGAGAATAGCTGTTGTTTAATGATTGCAAAACCAGATCAGTTTGAGCTTCTGGAGTGATTGGAAAGCCTAACCTTTCAAGATACTCAATGTATCCAATCATTTTCAACACATGTGGACCAACAGGTTCTCTTTCACCCATCTTGCAGTGATACAACGCCTTGCTTGTATCATATCTTTCTTGTCGAGTATGCCCTTCGAACAGTTTTTTAAGGTGCTCGATCATCTCATATGCTTCCATCAACTCATGTTACTTCTGAAGCCCTGGGGTCATGGTTGCTAGCATGAGACATCTCACATCTAGAGCATCATCTTGATGCTTCTTGTAGGCATTCAACTCTGTTCGAGCTATTGTACTTGCAGGTGTCTCTGGAATAGGGCCATCAAGAACATATTGTTTCCTTTCTTGTTTGAGGACAATCCTCAAATTTCAATGCCAGTCAAGGAAATTAATCTCATTCAGTTTTTCCTTCTCAAGGACTGATCTCAATGATAAGCTATTTGTGTTGCTTGCCATTTAATATCTACAGAATATAAGTAAAATCCAATAAGTCATATTGCATATCAAATATATTAATGTGATTGGTAACTGTACATACAAACACATATATGTGAATGCTCCCACTCAAATTAACAGCCCTCTCTGTTAATAAAATATTTCCTTTAAATATTTTAGTGAGCCAAGACCCATATTTCATTATACCTTGGGTTAGCTTTGGCTAATCCCCAAAACATAATTGTTTAGGTAGGCAATTCATGTCAATTATATCATATATAATTCTTGGATAGCATAATGAACAACTTTTGTTCAATTCCATCCAATGGATTTGTTCATGCTCAATATCTCTAAGCCCATAATCTTATTATGACTGCCTAGTTAAGTTAGACCCTTTTTTTAACAATTTGAGTATCACAATTACTCTATCGCATATAACCAAAATAAACAGTGTACTAATGCTTTGGCATAACCTACATTTATTGATCAAGGCATTGATGAGTGTTATTTATTGGAAGACATCTGATTCAGACTTAATATATATAAGTTTGAGGGATTCTTTGCCACATATAGTGCAGAACTAAATTGTGGTACAATATAGGTTTACTTTGATCAAAGAATGAATATGATCATTGAAATGCATATAACAGAAGTGAACGCAATTGCAAATCATATTTGCAGTATTCAAATACCAAATTATGTAAATAAAATATACACTTTCTTGAACATTACTGCTCTCAGTAGTGTACAGGGTATCCTACACTAATGTGCACAGGTTTTACAATTCTATAAATTGAAAAATTGTTGATCCTAGAAAAATAAAAAAAGAATTACCAAATAGTTAACGGTGTATCAAGATTGGTTGAAGGTCAATCTAATGGTTACAACTTGAAGGTCTATCAATTGATTTCAGGATTAACAGAAGAACATGAAGCGACTTGTATAAAATTAATATTTAAAGATTCATTCATGCATCTTTCAGGAAGTTAAATTAAGAATTTTCATAGCACATAGCTACATGGACATAGACATAATTAAAGATAATATAACTGAGTTATCAGCATAAAATTAACAGTAAACATCTTATGGAAAATCCAACACAACATTAACTTTGTTTTTTCAAAACACGTATCATGTATGTTCTATTTCAGTTAACAACATTAATCCATACTGTCAGCAGTGTTCATAACACTAGAAGAATCATATGAATAAAACAGTCCAAGCATTTGTTAACAGTTAACAAAATTCTTTCGACAATTAAACAAATTCTCAATACCAGTAATACGTATTCTTGCACAAAGTTATACATTTAAAATTGAATACAACATTTAATCTTAATTAATCATTTCGCAAGTCGCTCTGATACCATTGTTGGGTTTTATCAACGAATTTTACAGCGGAAACATTTATTTAAAATCCCAAAACTAGGATCCAAGCGAAAAAACAATAAATTGAGAAAGACATGCCAATTTAATTTTTGTAGAAATACGTGATGGAGATGAAGATATGGATGCAGCAAATCGTCAACGCAACCCTAATGGACAGCATCTCTATGGTATCCACATGAACGCCTCTTCGATCGTCTTACGAATCTCAGAAGGGAGAGGAGGTACTAGCCACGAAGATCGAAGTTTTTATTCTCTAGTCACCGCTTTCTCTTATTTTCATATATATATATATATATATATATATATATATATGTATGTATGTATATGTATGTAGTCAAGAGAGAGCCTTTTTAATAACCCGTAATCAAATTAGATGAGAGAAAAAATGCAGACGACCATTTCTTTCGCGATTTTAAATATCAAACGTTTGATATTTTAATCGCTCAAATCAGTTCTCCCTTTTGAATGTTCTTAGTGTGTGACCCTATAGGTTAACATAACGTTGGTAATAATTTTAAATTACATTTAAAATTATAAATAGTGAGCGGCATCTAGTAATACATCACTGTTACCTAAGTTATAATAAGATCGATGATTCGATACAACCTTGTTTGTGACTAATGTCTCAATGTAATTTAATCCTTTTAACCACTATATCCAAGATTAAACTCGAGGCATGGAATGTGTCATCCTCTTTAAAATTTAACCTTTTTATCTTGATCTATGAGTAGACTATATAAAACAAATTATTATTTGAGCACGACCATGCATTTCATAGTCTTACTCAATCAAGAGGCCCATGGATATCACTACTTATATTGTAGGGTTAAATTCCATCTAGATCATTCATACTTTTTGCTCGACTCAATAAGTACCCAATAATCACCTTTATCGTCTACCCTGTTAAGAGTAACTTTTAATGACATCAAAGTACATGATCCTCGTGTAAAAAATATAATGATTTCAGGTCATAGGACCAATACATCATTATCACTATGAGAATTACTTATAACACTTTTTTTTATTATGCTCCACGAAGAATTCTCATGTTGGGTCTTCCCAATACACTGTTCTCTAACATGTACTTATGTATTGACATTAATATCTCACAAATTAATGACCAATGAGATATGATCATCAGTCAATTAACATACTAGTCTCAATGTATCATTGTTGTCCTATTTACAATGAAACTTGATTAGGGACTTTTAAGAATCACGATACATATCATAATTATCTAATCTCATGTTCAAGTCACTTACTTGAAACCATATAATCCATATCATTATTCTAAGGACTTTCATTATGCTAACATTTATATTACTCAGTAAATATATCATAATAAAATCATTTATTCAAATAAAACATAACATCAATAATGTTATTCAATCACATCAAATAGATTGCCTCTAGGGCATAAACTCTAACAAGGTAGGCCCACATAATCAATCCAAGGTGGTTTGGATCGATCCCTGATCGATCCATATTGATTTTGTATCGATCAGAAATCGCCCAATCGAGCTGAGATCGATCATGATGAATGATGATAGTGCAAACTCCTTGCTCTCTAAATTTCATGAAATTCCAATGTATAGTTTTTGAGATATGATCGATCCAAGTTTGCATTTGCCAATGTAGTCTGGTGATTTCGTATCCATCAAGAACTTTGTATCCATCATATCTGTATCCATCAATTGCATATCGGTCCGAGTTTTGTACTTCAATTCATGCGATGCTCTCATTCCCTTGACTGGTTCCTTCATATCGATCGATACGAACGCGATCGATACGAAATGGCTCATGTTTGTACCAAAATTGGGCACAACACTCTTCGGATGTGTTTGAAGAGATAAAATGAAGAAAACATATGTAAAATGAAGCAGATCTAACAAACACACCAATAAACAGATAAGAAAATGCATAGAAACACACGGATTTAGAGTGGTTCGGCGAATTGCCTAAGTCCACTATGAAATGATTGATGTTTATTGAATTTCACTCGCTGTTCACAAAAGATTACATCAGTACAACTGAAGTTTGATAATCATTTCGACATAATATCAGCGTAGAGAAGCCAAAAAGTCCCTTTTTTGTAGGTTCTGGGCTGCTATTTATAGGCGTAGGAGAAAAATATCTCACTCAGATCTCGGGAGACTTCTTCTGGCATGTGGGTGGGCCCACTACAAGAAAAACTATTTTTATTTGCATTAATTGGTGGCGTTTTAAATTTTGTGCAACTGTTGGTAATTTTACAATATAAAAATAAATAAAGAAACGCGACTAATTCTCCCGCCAGTGATTCGTGAAATTTTTTGCCTGTGGCCGCTCAAATTTCCTTTACCCCTTTTTCTTCTTCTCAATCTACTCCACTTAAAAAAAATTGTTTCTCTTCCAAATTAGTCCAGAAGCCCTAATTTTAAAAGCAAACGCGATTTTAAAAGCAGAATTCCAAGTTTCGCGAATCAACGGGATCGTTAAATTTTGGGTTAGTTTTAAACCGATTTCTACTTTTTCCACTCCTATAACCTTTCTACATAGATTTACCTAATCGATGTCTCAAATCCCTTTGCAGTTATAGCATTTCGTCTACCATGGTGTTAGAGCCAATGTTCTTTACGATTTCCAGTTTTCAGGTTTAATTAATCTTTACTTATTGTTGTTGTTTATCGTCTTCAGTACATTTCTTTTTCTTCTCCGAAAATTGATGATTATTTTTACAGTATTTTTTACTTTTTTTTAAATTGTATAATATTAATGTCCTATAAGTGCTAAAGTTAAATCCAGTTGTTATTTTCTTTGAATTTGGTGAACATAATGATATGTTTCCGTTTCATGAATTGCAATTGATTATCATATTGTCTGATGCATTTTCCTGACCTCGGTTAACATAAAATTCCGTTTAACTTAGAACCACATTTTTGAAATGCTAACCATATTGTTAGATGCCTTACAAACATTATATCTGCATACACCAATGAATTGATTGCTTTAATTTTCAAATCTACTAAGCAAGGAAAAGGAATGTTGCAACCATCTCAACTGTTGGTAGAGTATAAAGACGTCATTCCTGAGCGTGTTGGTCTCAAGGATGGGGTCTTTGAGGATGTCCTAAAAGCTGCTCAAAAGGCAATATCTTTACCTCCATGGGTTACTCTCGCAATTCGCCCGGAGGCTAGGAGTCTGGAAATATATTCGAGGTAATGTTAATGAATTAGAACTCCAAGAATTAAATGTTTTTGAGTACTTGAAATTCAAAAAAGAGCTTGTAGATGGAAGGTGGGATCATATCATTATTATTAATTATCTTTAATCAATTCTTTTAATTTTCGTATGGCTTTCACTTCTCAAGTGAACTTTGTTCTAGAACTCCATTTTGAGCCTTTCAATGCTTCTTTCCCTCGACCATCTCTTTCTAAGTCAACTGGAAATGTAGTTCATTTCCTCAATTACTACCTGTCTTCTAAATTGTTTCACAATAAGGAAAGCATATGGCCTCTGGTTAACTTTCTTCGAGTCCATAGCTATAGGAGAATGGTAATTTTCTCATTTAAATATATATTCAAACATGAATCATGATTTAAGATACTCAATGAGCTCAGTGGTTTTGTTATATACATACTTCTATCAGCGATAAATAAAAATTATTAACAAATACGTGCATACCATGATGCTAAATAATAGAATTCAAACCCTTGCTGCTCTTCGATCTGCATTGAGGATAACTGATAAGTATATTTTGAACCTTCCAAAATACATTCCATACTCTGAATTCCACTGCAAGTAAACCTCAGTTTACAAATTTTACTTTAATGTATTATGAACAAAGATCCTTTCTTTTTCTAAATACGTACAAATTTAATTTTGGATTCAAGTGCTTGGACTTGAAAGGGGTTGGGGTTACATAGTTCAGCGTGTGTATGAAATGTTTCACCTGCTCCTTGATCTTCTAGAAGCTCAGCATCCATGCACTCTTGAAACTTCGTTGGTAGAATCCCTATGGTGTTCAATGTCGTCATCGCTTCTTCACACGGATACTTAGCTCAAGCTAATTTTTTCGGATTTCCCAACACCGGTGGCCAAGTCATATACATCCATGATCAAATTTATGCATTAAAGGAAGAAATGATCCTTAGAATAAAGCAACAAGGACTCGACATCAAGCCAGACATCTTAACTATGACATGATTGCTACTGGAATCGATAGGGACCATAGGTGGACTGTAATTATGGTGGCTAGAAGTAGGTGGAGAAGTAGACTTCATCTTCCCAGCCGGTAACTATAGCTTGTACTTCAATCTCCATTTAGGTCTACCTTCAAAAAGACTAGGCAGAAGGACCTTCAGCATCAAACATGTGCATGGCTGGGAGAAGAAGCCTGTAAAGTTCCAGCTATGATTCTATTCTAGTTTGTCGATAACGATGCCGTTAGGCGTTGCTGAAAATTGGAAAGGTACGTCGTCTTGCCTTGTTGTTCTATTGAGTTTATTCCCTGTTGCACTATTGTCAGTTAGGTTATTCAGGTTTTGCTCTACTGTTTTACAATTACAGTAGCATCTTTAGAATAGTTGTCTTTATCCATGTTAATTTCTGAATTTTAATCTGTTGTAGGTGTAGCGGTTTTGCGGGGGGAGAAGTATCATCAATGGGCAAGTATTCTGGATCGTCATAGGGGCTGCTGCCTGGCTCTGGTTGCTACTGGCAGACTGCAGTTGAAAGCGACAAACTAAGCGACAGGTCCTTTTTGCTTTCCTCCGTTATACTATTAGTAAGTGTTAAGTTTGTAAGGACAGCCTTGTTTTTGTTTGTTAACAGTGTGTATAACTCTTGCCTGTGATAATCTGGACCGTGCATTACTTTTGTTGTTCGAATTTTGGTTCAGTTTGTTTGTACCTGACACTATCATTTCATCTGTTTGTACTTCATTTTCTCTAGCAATTTCATCCACCTACATTGAATTTTCAGCATTATCTTTGGTCGTGTTTTGTTTTGGAACCCACCATTTTTGTGTATAACAAGGATTTTCTAAGTATCTATTCAGAATTGAATTTGTTAATTTTGTTCTTTAGAATTGTATAGCTTATGACCGCAGATTTTTTTAAACAGAGTTATTTTACCATATCAAGCTACCAATTTCCTTTCTATGAGCTCTGTTGAAGTTGTTATTTCATATTACTCTTACCTAGTTGGCATATAATTATGAATAATATACTTTATACATAAATATGACTCTTCCGGTCTCGTATATATGTGTATTTCCAGTCGTTAACATCGTAATAAAAATTTAGTAACCCTTACGTCCACTTCTATCTTAAATCTTCGATAGGATTCAAAGATGCAGATGCGTGTTATGTAAGTTCAATGTGCATTCAATACTCGGTTGAAGAAAGGTTTCATTACTCATTCTGCACCCATTCGTAGACCTGTATCTATCAACTCAATTTAATTTCATACCTACAATTGTAATGTTGTCTAAGGATATTTGTGTGTGCGTGTGCGCGCGCGCGTGTGCGCGCGCGCGCGTGTGCGCGCGCGCGCGTGTGCATGCTATTGTCATTTTGATTTAATTATTATTTTTAATATTTATCAACTCAACTGGTCCTTTTAAATTGAATTTTTTACTCAGACTCGCTTGGATGAATATTTGGGGAATGATGGACCATATGATATCTGCAGCTGTCAGGTGAGTCATCTTATGATTCTATTTTGGATGGTAAATGAAAAATAGTATCAGATTGTAAACAAGTTTTTAACTGTTAATAGTTTGCGATGCATTATTCATGGTCTACTGAGGCACGAGCACGAAGAGCTTTAGCTAATGTGTCTGCCCTTCGACCTGGCGGTCATTTCATTGGAACAATGCATGATGCTAATGTTATCATCAAACGACTTAGAGAAGGTTGGTACTAACTAAAATATTTATTATGTGGTTGCAATAAGAATAATCATGATCTAGATCATATGGGATTTTAAATATATGAATTTTATACATATTTATCTCATTCTAAAATATTATATCTGAATAGTTAAATCATGTTCAATATTTTTCAATAAACCTTTACTTTTGTCATCTGAGGAATGGGGAGAATGGTTTAATTTGGTACTTCATATTATTATTTTTGAATTTGTGAAGGAGGTCGGGGGTGTTTGGGTTGCTATTCGAGATGAAGTAGCAGGGGTGCAGTTGGACAAGCTACTGGCAGGTGTGATCGTTGACGGGTAAGTGAGAAATAGTTATTTATTCACGAATTATTTTCGTTATTTATCGATTATAGCAACTTTGGAATGGGTTACTAAACTCTTTATTAAATGAGTATATTTATCCGTTGGGATATTCTCTTGTATCATGTCTAAATTTATCTTTAGGCAATAAGAATGTTTAAGTTTGTCTTATATTTGAAGTCCTACGAGTTAACGTAATTGTTTGACTATCTGTTGTGCTTTCACTTGTGTAGGCATCGGACTTTTAAAGAGAGCAAATTTGGACTTGATGATGTTAGCTTTCACTTGTGTATGCAACAAAGAATTATGGGTAATCAAACGTTTTGTTAGCACTAGTTAGATATAACATTTATTAGTACCCGATATGTAAATTTGTATACAAATGGTTATTGTATGTGAGTTAGGTCATTTTGTCGAAAAACTATTGTATTGGAATGGTTATGGATATTTTATTTGATTATATGGTTAATGTGTTTTATAACTTATTTGAATATGATGATTATGTGAGTGATTGTTGATTGATATAATAGAACCAAAATAGACCATTAACAGGAAATAATAACATGAAAAAATGGTGTAAAATAATAAACAACTTTTAGTAGCGTTTCAAAAACGCTACCGAAATATATATAATGGCGTTGAGTAAATGCATCCGTAAAACAGGGGTAAAGTTGGAAATTCTATTAGTAGCGTCAAAAAATCTTTTGGTGGCGTTTTTTAAACGCTACAAAAAGATTTATGGTGGCGTTTGAAAAACGCTGCCAAAAATGCATTTATAGTGGCGTTAAAATAAATGCAACAAAAAATCATGGATTTTTAGTGGCATGTTTTCTC
The DNA here is from genome assembly GCA_030737815.1 of Allium fistulosum. NCBI lineage: Eukaryota > Viridiplantae > Streptophyta > Magnoliopsida > Asparagales > Amaryllidaceae > Allium > Allium fistulosum. The sequence continues at coordinate 531,612,877 of CM060901.1, read as the reverse complement.
GTAACGATTATCAAAACGCCACCAAAAGTTTTTGTAGCGTTTTTTGAGCGCTACAAAAAATAAAATTTCTTGTAGTGGCCCACGCGATCGATCCCATGCGATTTCGACTCGATCCGTGATCGATACGAACGAATTTCGTATCGATCAAGACTTGCTCCAATCGAGTCAAAATTTGGCAGGAACATTATTCATGTTGTACGTAAGCTCCTGTGAAAATTTCATAGCATTTGGACTTGTAGATCATGAGATATGATCGATGCAAGTTGGAGTTTTTCCATCCGCGATCGATACGAACGAATTTCGTATCGATCAAGACTTGCTCCAATCGAGTTGAAATTTGGCAAGAACATTCCTTAGGTCATACGTAAGCTCCTGTGAAAATTTGGTGGCATTTGGACTTGTATATCTCGAGTTATGATCGATGCAAGTTTGGATTTCTCAACCGTGATCGATCAATATCTTGAGCATACGAACTCCGATTAACTTAAAATTCGGAACGTTGGCTCTCATAGCTTCGCTTGTCGTGTCATATCAATTTTAGCTCGATCCGGACTCGAACAAAATTCGTCGATATCCATAGTGAGCCTGCATATAACCGATCTCCAAGACGAAATGTCATGGGTTTCTAGTCAAGTTCTTGGTATCACGGCCTTGCCAAAAGGCGGGATAACATTTGCCCCCCAAAGTACATCTTGTGTGAACATGACGTGCTTTGAAATGTTGCATCCTTCATTCTGAAAAAGTTCTATCTGATTCGTTGAGTAGTTGCTATCTTTTCGTCAAAAGATGCAACCTTCGATTGATTTCCAGTAATATAAATGCTGATTTGTTGACTGCCAATGATTATGCAGTACATTGTTGTAACTGAGTGTTGAGTGCTAGCGATTTGTTATTCACTATTTTAATTGTCATCAGGTGAGCATTCAACTCCTGTGAATTTTGAAAATTGAATGTTAGTCTGTCATACATGCATGTATGTTAGCCTAACTCCCGTCAATGTTTGCATGTTCACGGGTCGTTGTCAAGTTTTTTTTTTATCGAGTTTCGTAACGATCCTCTTCTGGATCGATGTGAAATTCGAGTTGTAACAACGTTCGATGGTTATTTTAAGTCCTTCCTTTGTATCGATCCTCTCCTAGATCGATCTGAGATGTTGGAATGTATGCTTTGTATCGATGGATACGTAATATTGGGTCTCGGATCGATGGATACAAAAGTAATGCTTTGTATCGATGGAGTCGAACGATCCAGACATAATCATGTAGTGATGCTTCACGGAGGATATGCCATTTGTCATTCCTTTATTCAATAAGAATCCCCGATTGTGGATAATCTTTGATAGGAGTCATCCATGACTCTTTTTCTAGATCCGTCTCCAAGATCTAGTTGATCTTCATATGTCAATGCTTTGAATAATAAGTATTTCAACTGGGACAAAGTCTTTTTGTCGCACATCCCCAGAACTGGCTAGCTTGGCCAGTGACTTAGATTTTTCATTTTGTTCTCCGAGGATGTGTGTAATGGTGTAATAGTCGAAGTCGACTAGTAGCTTTTGGACCCTGCTAGGATAAGGAGTAAGATGTTGCCCCCTAGTCGAATAATCTTCCCTGACTCGGTATACTACTAACCAGTAATCACATAAGATATGTAAAGTTTCCACTCCTAGTTTTCTTGCAAGTTTGAGCGCCAAGGCTTCATACTTAGCTTCGTTATTTGTTGCAGGGATGTTGAGTTTGAGGGCGTGGAAGATCGATCATTCCTCAGTAGTCATTAACGCAACTTCGACATTAGAAAACCGATAATCGGAAGTTCCATCTATGTACGTTCTCCATCGGTTGGACGGTTCTCCACTGCTCTTCGAATAATCGTCTGATGTAGTGAATTCGGATATGAAGAATGTTAATGTTTGATCATGGATATCTCTATGAGGGAGATAAGTGATATCAAATTGGCTTAGCTTGATATTCTAGTTGAGTAACCTTCCAAACATTTAAGGTTTCTATAGGACCTATCATAACGGCTGGTCGATATAGACATTAACGGGGTGAGCTTGTCAATAGCCAGCCTTCATCATATACTGATCTTTGGATTCGTTTCTCTTCATATAGCATTGCGATGCTTACGGCGTGTGTTGACACGGCGTAATTGATGTAGAAATCTTCACGATCCAAAGGTTTGGGTAAAATGGGAGGTCTCTTTAAGTGATCTATCAGAGCTGGAATTGCATCAACGCGGTTGTTAGTTCATTCAAAAGTTCTCTTCCCTCTCTTGTCAGTTTGAAGAAGATAATTCACTTGTATATGATCCTAGAGTTGAATCAACTTAAGACGGTAATCTTTCGACTTAGGCTCCGTACCTGCTTGGTTGTCCTCGGTACATAGGTGTCTCTAACTGTCAGAATTTTCTAGAAATTAGTCTTGATTCCATGAGAATTGATGATGAAAACAAAGAATCTTTCTGATGTAATGGTGAAAGAGCATTTCAAAGGATCGAGTTTCATCCTGCATTTTTTGGAGAGCGCTGAATACCTCTGTCAAGTCCTCGATATGGTCGTTTGATAGTCATGATCTCACGAGCATATTAACCACATCTACTTTCATCGATCGGCCGATATGGTTTTTGAATGATCTGTTAATCGTCTTTTGGTAAGTAGCATAAGCGTTCTCAAGTTTGAATCCAGGGATTTCAGCATAGCGCTATAGGCCCAGGTCAATAATGAAACAGTTGTATTCCTGGTCTAGGACATGCTTCAGTATCCGATTGTATTTGGAGTTTGCATCCATGGATGTGAGTAATTCATGTCTGATGGTCGGGTCCATCAGTTGGTTGATCATTGGAAGTGGAAAGCTGTGCTTTGTCATACCCCATGCAAATCTGAGTAGTTGACATATGTCCTCCACTCTCTGTTCGTTTTTCTTATAAGTAAAGGATTGGATACTCATTTTGGTTGGAGGTCATCATGGATAAACCCACTGGTTTTGAGTAGATTCGCCTCCTCATTAAGTGCAACAAATCTCTCCGGATCCATGTCGCATCGTTTTTGTTCACCGAGACATGCCTCGGGTCGACATTTAATATAGGGTTCTTCATGGCTGGCGAGAGTCCATATATATATATATATATATATATATATATATATATGAGATCGAGTCCAAGCGAACACATCAAGATTCACCTGAAGTAAAACAGTTGACTCTTTCTTCATCATTGCGTAGAGTTGTGATCTGATCTACAATACTCATGATGGGTTGTAGGCGCCTCATGTGTTTATTTGCAATGGTAAATAATCAGGCTTATAAGGATGTTGAATCAAAGTATTAGTAGAACTTAGCCTTGTACTACATGCTGCTACATAGCTGGCTCCAGCTTTGAGATTGAATTTACTTGTGTTTCTGAATGATGCGCTTTTCATTCAATGTACTCGTGATCCATTGCTCATTGTAAGGGTCGGAATGATGATCGGTTGCCCATGAGTTCGGGTATTGATCCGATGATTCTATCTCTAGGCATCCATTCGGTCATAACCTAGAGTTGTTATGAATATCAGGCATGGGTCATAGGTTCAAATTGTCATAGTCAACTCTCGGATAATCACTCTTTTGTCCCCAGTCTTGGGTTGGCGGATGCACTACGCGGACAGTCTAGTCTCATCCTAGCTGTGTTTATACTGTAGTTCAAGCTTTAAGAATCAGAGTTGATTAATGAATGGTTGAATCATATTAACCTTATCTTCTTGCTCGTGCCCCCAAGTCTGGGGAATATCTCAATAAGTGGCAGGGTAGATAATGTCCGCTTCAAGTTTGTATTCTATCCCATTGAACCATGGGATCGAGTTAACCGATGGAGGGCTAAGTCTTGCCTATCCTGCATTATGTTCTAGTTCTTTCCTCTAGGCGGAATATATTGTTACTTTGCCGACATTCGGACATAAGCTAGATTCTGGATGGTCAATGACATTCACTTCGCTACTTATGTCACCATACTTTGGGCAAAAACTGAAGAGTGAATCGTCCAGTCAGATCCAATGCAGGATTGATGCTTCCCTTGTCGAATCCAGGGTAAGAGTCAGTGTGCAAATGTTTAGGTTGCACTTGTTTTGAATTTCTCTTTTAATCGAATCATGGTAAAAGTCAGAGAATGAGTTGTCACATTGCATTCTCTAGGAGTTAAGAAATTAACTACATCCATTTCGGTTTACATTCTCCCGTCAGAACTTGGGATAATGTTAGCTCAAACGTAGTCAAGTCATGCCCATCCGGTTTCACGCTTTTCCAAACAGATCGTAGGAAGGCGATGGAGGACGAATGGTCAAGTCACACTCACTCGTGGTTTATTCTTCTATCCATGCCCTGTTGGTCAAAGGTATTCGATGGATGTTCGGGTCACATCGATTTGTAGTCGAAGAGGATCGATATTGACCGTTGATTCAACGGCACGATGTAGAATGCTCGGACCTCATTTCCTATCGATCCAATGGCATGATATGAAAGGTGCAGATCGATATTGCCCGTCGATCTGGTGGTACGATATAATTGGTTTCCTAGGACTTCGGGCATCATTCAGATTGGTTAGCATTAGGATCTCCTTGTAGTCATTGCCTTAAGTTGTAAAGGACGCTAAGCTGGAGATGTAGCGAGTCATCTTTCTCTTCTTTCGGTGACTTGTACTTCTGCCCCTAGTCTTGGGTTAGCAGAGTTAGTTCATGGATGATCTAATTGCACCTGTAGTGAGTTTACACTCCTCACGTCGAGTTCAGGTCAGTGTTGGTGAATGAATGGTTGAATCACATTCATTCGTTTGTCTATTCTTGTAGCCACACTTTAAGGATCAGAGTCAGTTGAAGGGCCATTCATCACACCTATTTGATGTTTATACCCCTGTCCACACTATGGGGACTAAGTTCTTTTTTGTAGAAAATGGTTAGACCGCGTTTTCCTCGGTCAATTCCTCTGCCCCCAGTCAAGGGAAAAAGTCAAAGTGTGGCCGGTCAAATTACAACAACTTTAGTTTGATGCTTCTCCCACTGAACTATAGGAAGGAATTGATTGGCGGATGGTTAGGTCACATCCGTCCATGTTGCACGCACAACCCGTCGGATCACAGGCGAGAGTTAGCAAATGAACGGTCATGCCACGTTCATTTGCGGTTGGATGGTAGTGATATCAATTCAGAATAGGATATCCAGCTAGGTCCCTTTTTCGAATCTACGCCTCCTTGTCGAATCAAGGAAGAAATTTTGTCTTGTCGGGTTGGAGTGCATCCCTATAAATTTACGTTATGGGTCTCGTGCCGGGGGTAAGAGTTGATGCTTGGACGGTTGTGTCACGCCCGCTTAGTACTGGATGGTCGGATCGCATCCAATTTTGTGTGTTAAGTGTGCCCCCATGTCATAGGATGATTGGAAAGCAGACGGTCGAACCACATCCGCTTTTTGTACTACAGAACTTGATGAGGAACCATAGCCGATAGATGGACAGTCGAATCACATCCCTTTTTGTATTCATATTCCAAACCATGCTTTGGGGACTGGAGTTGGTTGATGGGTTGTTAGTCACACCCATTTGGTGTTTATACTCTATCCTACACTCTCGGGACCGAAGTAAGTTGATGGGTGGTCATTCGCACCCAGTTGGTGTTTATACTCCAGTCCACACTCTGGGGACTCAGAGTTAGTTTATGTTTATACTCCAGTTCGCACTCTGAGAATCTGGAGTTAGTTGATGTTTATACTCCAGTTCGCACTCTGGGAATCTGGAGTTAGTTGATGTTTATACTCTAGTTCGCACTCTGGGAATCTGGAGTTAGTTGATGTTTATACTCCAGTTCGCACTCTGGGAATCTGGAGTTAGTTGATTTTGATGTTTATACTCCAGTTCGCACTCTGGGAATCTGGAGTTAGTTGATGGGTGGTCAGTCACACCCATTTTAGTGTTTATACTTCAGTCCGCGCTCTGGGGACTTAGAGTTATTTAATGTTTATACTCTAGTTCGCACTTTGGGAAACTGGAGTTAGCCGACAGATGGTCAGTCACATCTGTTTAGGCTTTAGGATTTCGTTCACACTCTAGGAACAAGAAGTTGATCAGGTACGTGGACGGTTGTATCATATCCACCCTGAGTAGGCAAGCGAAGTCGTTAGATGGACAGATCCATCCTCCTCGAGCTTGTAAATATGGAAGGCGAGGTCGTTAGATGGATTGATCCATCCTCCTCGGGTTTAGGTTGAACACAGGCGAAGTCGTTAGATGGATGGATCCATCCTCCTCGAGCCCATGTCCGTAAGTTTATACTCCAGCTCACACTCTAGGAGCCGGAGTTAGTTAGAGGATTGTCATGTATCAATCCCTTATTACCGTAGTGTGATGGCTTATCCCTGAGCTCGGGGTTTCACTTAGCGAGTGATCGGTGGGATCCCGATTAACTCCCACTTATATGCCCATCAACGAAGGATGAGATTTAGTTTATGGATGGTTGGATCACGTCCATGTTCGTTTGGATTCCATTTTTGCTAAGCCTAAGGAGTAAGATTAGTGTTCTGGCAAGCTTTGTGCTCCAGCATAGGAAAGGATGGTCGAACTACATCCACTTTGAGTTGTATATTTTCCCTTAAGTCGGGTGCAAGAATTGGAGAGCAGACAGTCGAGTCACGTCCAATTTATACTTTGCATTCTTTCGATCGAGCTAAGGAAGAAAGTTGAAATGACAGCTCGTGATGGTTAGCGAGTAGGCGGTCAGTCGTTGATGACTTTAAATTGAGGGTTGGACCCTGATGAAGTTGGTTTAAGGCATGACTGTTTTGCTGAATTACAGAAGCAAACTGGAGAGTGAACGGTCAAATCATATCCACTTTAAACATGTGTTCTCAAATAATCCCAAGTGTCTAATGTAGGATTGGATGCATGGATGGTGACGTCATGTCCACCCTTGGTGTTATTCCGATTTTATCAGGCATCATAAGAAGCATAAGTATTTTGGCAAGCTTCAAGTATGAGATGGAGAGTGCATTATTGGGACATATAACTCCAAGTCTTTCTTACATCTCCTAATTAAATTGCATAGGCGGATGAATGGATGGTCGGTTGCATCCACTTTGTACTAGAGTCCTGACCTTGTCGGTCTCTTCCGCTTTGATGCCTTGCCCCCAGTCAGGGGCATATAGTAGTCGATGAGTGGTTGAATCATGCGCGTCACGATGATACCTCAATGATTTGATCATAGTCCACGGAGGTTGTTTTGCACCCAATCTTAAGTACTCGGTTACCTGCATCATTTGCAAGTAGTTTAATTCAAGTAGGTCATATTTCGCAATGTAAACGAAATTGAAATAGAAATAATTCAAAAGAGATCGGATTAAATCTCATTGATAAGTGAAGTGGCGTCGTATGCTCGCTATTGCACTTCAGTCCAGCCCTTCTCAGTTGGAAGTCTAACGCAAATGGTTCAATTTGATCAAAGTCCTTGATCGATAGGGGTTGGATGTTCCCGGTCGTTCGTTTTATGGGGCTTGCACATATTGTTGGAGCTATCCTTCCCGGAGCAGCCTTATGGCATTGGCGTTCACGGTAGCCATCTAGAGAAAAGAAGTTTTCTGATCTAGAGTATGGAGTAGGTCCCCTCCTTATCTTGCTATGTTGATCCTTCATCTGATTCATCAACTCAATATTGGCCTAGACATGTTGGTGTAGTCGTCGGTGGCTATCCACCAATTCTCTTATCAAAGTCTGGAAATAAGCTTTGGTGATGAATTCATTTATGGGTATTGGCAGCAACTGGCTGTGGGCTTTGGATAAATTCGTTGGCTGCCAGCTTCTTCATTCACTTCAACAATATGAGAAGTAGAACTGGTATGTCTAACCGTGATTGACGGTCTTCTCTAAGGAATGAGGGAAGACATCTGCGTTTGCTGGCATTCATCACCCTTGGAGAAATCCTCGTGCCATTCCCACTCCATAAGGTAGTGTCGGGGATTGTATTTCCATAGTACACCGACATAGTTAACATGTTGAATTTTCACTGGAAGTTCTGCATGTAGGATGGTTTCAAGGAATAGGTCTCGACTGGGAAAGATTCTACAATCGACATTATGATCAGGTCCATTTTATTGCCAAAGGGTCTTGTAACACTGGTGAATGATGTATGCACGATTGCCCAATGTTCGAGTGGTTTGGTGATGCCGATTGGATGGTGAGTTGGTCAAGATGGGCTCATAGATTGGTGATTATTTCTAATTTTCACCCAGGTAGGAGGCCCATATAAGATAGTGAGGGAAGTCCTCTTAAGGTTGTATGTCATGCTTCTAGTCATATGGACACGGTATGATTAAGATGCGGGCATTTGAAGATGGTTCAGTGGTTACCAGCTATGTTTTGAGTGAGCAGAGTAGACATTGTAGGGCAGTCGTCATATTAGCCATCATACCATAGTTGTCAATTCAGGAGTTTAAAAGCTAGTCAATTGGAGGAAGTTGCATTCCACCTTAAAAGCATGATATATTAATCAACTCCAATTCTTGGCATATTAGCTAGGTTCTCCAGCCTTTGGGAGTACGGTTGAGTAGTATTTCTTTACCCATTCCTTGATTGCAATTCAACAATTACTACTGTAATCCCCTACGTCCCGTCCAGTCATGGAACGATCAAAATGTTCCTTTATGAAGTTGAGTTTCGAATTAACTATGCGGGTGCTCTGCGCTGCGGCTAGGGTTTGGGGGGGTTTCCCCCCGAAAAAGTTTTTTTTAGCCTCTTTTTTGGAAATTTGGGTCATACTCGAAATTTTTTTATTTTTTTATGAAATTTCGTATCGATCGAAATTCGTATCGATCATTTTTCGTATCGATCGACTTTCGTATCGATCACCATTCGTATCGATAACTTTTCGTATCGATCACTTTTTGTATCGATCGACTTTCGTATCAATCACTTTTCATATCGATACGAATTGGACGCAGATGGATCGATACGAACTGCATGTGAGAATCGATACGAATAGGACACAAATGGATCGATACGAACCGCAATCGATACGAACAGAGCAGTTGCGATCCATACGAAATAGAGCAGTTGCGGTCGATATGAACAGAGCAGTTGCGATCGATACGAACAGAGCAGTTGCGATCGATACGAACAGGATGTGAGTATCGATACGAATTGGACGCAGATGGATTGATACGAATTGGACGCAGATGGATCGATACGAATTGGACGCAGATGGATCGATACGAATTGGACGCAGATGGATCGATACGAAATGCGTGTGAGTATCGATACGAATTAGATGCAGATGGATCGATACAAACTGCGTGTGAGTATCGATACGAAAAGTGATCGATACGAAAAGTGATTGATACGAAAGCTGATCGATACGAATGTTGTCATATTTTCTGGATACGAAATTATGGATACGAAAATGATCATATTTTCTGGATACGAAAATATGGATACGAAATTCACCATATTTTCTAGATACGAAAACATGGATACGAAAATGATCATATTTTCTGGATACGAAATTCACCATATTTTCATAGATACGAAAACATGGATACGAAAATGATCATATTTTCTGGATAAGAAAATATGGATACAAAATTCACCATATTTTATGGATACGAAAACATGGATATGAAATTCACCATATTTTCTGGATACGAAAACATGGATACAAAAATGATCGTATTTTCTGGATACGAAAATATGGATATGAAATTCACCATATTTTCTGGATATGAAAACATGGATACGAAATTCACCATATTTTCTAGATACGAAAACATGGATATGAAATTCACCATATTTTCTGGATACGAAAACATAGATACGAAAATCACCATATTTTCTGGATACGAAAACATGGATACGAAAATGATCATATTTTCTGGATACGAAATTCACCATATTTTCTGGAAACGAAAACATGGATACGAAAATGATCATATTTTTTGGATACGAAAATATGGATACGAAAATGATCATATTTTCTGGATACGAAAATATGGATACGAAATTCACCATATTTTCTAGATACGAAAACATGGATACGAAAATGATCATATTTTCTGGATACGAAAATATGGATACGAAATTCACCATATTTTCATAGATACGAAAACATGGATACGAAAATGATCATATTTTCTGGATACGAAAATATGGATACGAAATTCACCATATTTTCTGGATACGAAAACATGGATAAGAAATTCACCATATTTTCTGGATACGAAAACATGGATACGAAAATGATCATATTTTCTGGATATGAAAATATGGATACAAAATTCACCATATTTTCTGGATACGAAAACATGGATACGAAATTCACCATATTTTCTGGATACGAAAACATGGATACGAAATTCAACATATTTTCTGGATACGAAAACATGGATAAAGAATGTTACTGCCATGAAATTTTCTGCATCGATCATATCTCATGATCTACAAGTCCAAATGCTATGAAATTTTCACAGGAGCTTACGTACAACATAAAGAATGTTACTGCCAAATTTCGACTCGATTGAAGCAAGTCTTGATCGATATGAAATTCGTTCGTATCGATCACGGATCGAGTCGAAATCGCCTGGGATCGATCGCGTGGGCCCACCCACATGCCAGAAGAAGTCTCCCAAGATCTGAGCGAGATATTTGCCTCCTACGCCTATAAATAGCAGCCCAGAACCTATAGAAAAGGGACTTTTGGCCTCTCTACGCCGATATTGTGCCGAAATGATTATCAAACTCCAGTTGTACTATTGTAATCTTTTGTAAACAGCGAGTGAAATTCAATAAACATCAATCATTTCATAGTGGACGTAGGAAATTCGCCGAACCACTCTAAATTCGTGTGTTTCTATGCATTTTCTTATCTGTTTATTGGTGTGTTTGTTAGATCTGCTTCATTTTACATATGTTTTCTTCATTTTATCTCTTCAAACACATTCGAAGAGTGTTGTGCCAAATTTTGGCACAAACAGCTCCTGAGTGCTTTTTGTATTCATCCAGCATCCTTCCTTCGTATCGATCCCAAGTATTCTGGAAGCATATGCTTCCCTATCCATTGGTTTCTTTATTCCTTGTATCGATCCCAGCCTTAATCGATACAAAGCGTACCAACATGCTTTGCCATATCCATCCAATCGATACGCACGTACCGATACGAAGTCCACATCCATCAACCTGTGCCCATCCTGGAGCTTCCTAATCGATACAAATTGTATCGATCCGAGATGTATCGATATGAATGTCGATCGATCCAAACTAAATGCCATAATGATCGATATGAAAGTATCGATACGAAACCATTTCTCACCAATATTGATCCATCCATAACTTGAGTGTACGAACTTCGATTGACCTAAAATTTGAAAGGTAGCCTCACCGAGCCTTGTTTATCATTCCCGATCGATCCCACCTTGATTGGAGCTTGGTCCAATTTTGACGGTATTGATCATAGCCTTGTTTCCAATCGATCTCTAATCCTGATATCCATCCTTTTTGGCCAATTTGTTGATATTTCGGCCTTGACCAAAAGGCGGGGTAACATTTGCCCCCCAAAACATCCTTGCGGTAGGAAGGCGTGTTTTGAATAGCTTTAAATCCGACATCCAAAGTCCATATTCCATCCATAGCCTTATCATCTGGTCCATAATCCAATCCACTACCAAGCCATTCTATCCAAGTGCCATAGCCAAATCCTTATCCAAGTCTGTGACTGCTCTGAGTCGACATCCGATTCTGAATCCTGTAACCAAATCCTTAGCCAATTACATATCCATTAGAACCCGACAACTGAGTCCAAATTCATCCATATCCAGTAACCAATAACCAAATCTATGACCTCTCCAGGTCGATATCCAAATCCAAGACCGCTCCGGGCCCTTAGCCAAATCTGGGACCGCTCCGGGTTCATGTCCAAATCCTTAGCTGTTCATAGCCAATATCCAAATCCATAACCTTTCTGGGTTCTTGCCAAGCGTAATCCACACTCAACAACCTGCATTAAGCAATGCCTTAGCATAAGTCCTAGACTGACAATGATCCTGGTTCAGTGTCCCTGAACGCTGAGTAATGTTGTGGCTTAAGTGCTAGATTGACGGTGATCCTAGTTCAGTGTCCCTGAAAGTTGAGTAATGTCGTGGCTTAAGTCCTAAGCTGAATCATGGTCTCTCCGGACCCTTACCGAGCATAGTCCATACTCGACGACCTGAATAAGTCAATTCGCCACATTCGGTCAAAGCGACTTACCCCTTGCCAGGCATAATCCATACCTGATGACCTTTTACCAAAAACCAGATAAAAATTAAATCAAAATCCAATTCGAAACCCAGATCAAATCAGAAAACCAGACATCCGTATCAAAAATCCAAACCAAGATCCAAACCAGAAAATCAACAAAACCAAGAATCCAAACCAAACCCGAAAAAGAAAATGCCCAAACCAAAAAGAAAACGAAGATTTCACAAACTAGAGCATCACGGTTTATCATCATCTTAGAGCATGCCTAGGGGCTATCTTCGTCCCCGTACATAAGTAAGTGACTTAGCCGTCTGCCCAGAGTTTGCTACTTATTCCATACCATCTCGATCAGTCGATGACCAACCGACCATCATTCCTGGGCCTCGCTCCATCGTTGTTTGAGGTAGATGGCGGCTGCTCCTGTTCCACCACCGCATTCCGAGTCTCGACATATTGCCGCAACTGACCACTCCTTACGTGCTCCTTGATTATATTCTTTAGATGCCTACAGCTGTTAGTATCATGCCCGTCCAGGTCATGAAAGAGACAGTGCCTTCCCGATGCCCTCTCGCGTTCCAAGGGTTCCCTCCTTGCCAGCCTTCGGTAAGGAAAGCGATCCTGAGTTTCCATGTATATTTGTTCCAATGTCTCATTCAATTCTGTGTAAGTGGAGAATTTTGGTTCTCCCCACCGCTTCCTTGCCCTGCCAAAATCATCATCCGACTTCCTCTTCCCTTTATCCTTATCCTTACCCGAGCTCTCACCAGATGGTCCTCCATCCTTAACCACGTTCACCTCCTTTGGCTTCATATCCAAACTTGCATCCTCCTACCGAAGGAACCTTTAGGCCTCATTAAAGAATTCCCCAAGATCCATTGGTGGATCTCGCATTAATAATATCTTGAAATTCGAGTTGTCCCTGACTCCTGACACGGCCGCCATCAGAACCATTGATGGATTCGGTCGATCCACCGAAGCAACCACCGCATTAAACCGGGTTAGGAAAGCCCGGAGCGACTCTCCTGTCCTCTGCTTGACTGATGTCAGTGACATCACATTCTTCGGCCTCTTGATGTGAACCCGAAACTGCTTTAGAAACCTGTCCACCAATTTTGTCTATGTCCTGATAGTACCATTTTCCAACTGCTTGAACCACATGGCAGCTATATCTGTCAAGTACAGGGGAAACATTGGGCCATAACCTCCTCCGATACCCCCAGCACTTCCATGTATCTTGTATACCTCATCAAATGATCGGTAGCATCCGTCCTACCGTTGTATGCTTCCAAAGTAGGTAGCTTGAACTCTGGCGGATTCCTAGCCACCCTGATGTTATGGGTAAATGGACTCATGTTTACTCCTTCCAGATCTCTATTTATCAGAACTCCGCGTATGGTTCGCCTGATAATTTCTGCCAACCCAGCATTTTCTGTCAAAGATTGTCTCCCGACTTGATTTCTTAATTGCCCCCCGAGTCCTCGAGGGAATTCTGGTACGTACTCCTTATCACACACTCCTGTATTCCTGCCGGCGCCATGTTGTGTAGCGTCACCTGGTATTCCTCCATGAATTGGTCTAGCATTACACGGGGGTGTGCCCCCAAGTCTAGATCCATCCTGATTGATAGTTGTTTGTTGATTGGGGGCTGCCCCCTATTGAATCAGTCCATCTGATTGCCTGTTAAGTCCTTCCGATCCAGCTCCGTGGACTTGACCTCCTGCAACTCCTGCTACTCCAGCCTATCTAAACTGTCTGAGAAGACCCTGCATCATCTCCTTCTTCGATTTTAGCAACCGCACCTGCATAGAATCCATCACAGTCTTCATCTCATCCCTCGTGATGTAGATGGATGGCTGATCTGCTCCAGCTCTGGAGGAAGCCTCTTGACTTCCCTCTTGATGGCTCCTTTCTGGTAATATCCTTCTAGCCGATTGCCTAACCATAGTTCCTCCTAGATCCGATCCTTCAGTTTTCCAAATCTGAACTCCAAATCCGGTATAGCGGGTGCTAGCCTTCTCGATGAAAGCACCAAAGTGTTTGCGCCAAAAATGGTCACAAATCCCAAATGTAATGAAAGCACCAGTGTTTACACACAAATCCTTAGTATCCAGTCACAGATCTCAGATCCAGATGATGTAGAGAGTAAAAATGAAGAAATAACAAAATTAAAATGAAAGAAAGTAAAAGAAGACACAAGATTTATAGTGGTTCGGCTATCTCCGGTCTACGTCCACTTTGAATTGATCCTTTTATTCCTTTTATACTGTGATTACAGTTACAATCCTTTGAATAACCAAAATGACAAAGTTTTTCCAAAAGAGAAGAAGAAGATCCCCCGCTTAGTTGCAATGGAGGCGCTATTTATAGGTGTGGAGCTGGAAATATCTGCCTTGAATCTCGGAATACCCTTTCTTATGCGTAGGTGGGCCCAAATAATCGATCCAAGGTGGTTTGGGATCGATCCCTGATTGATCCATATCGATTTTGTATCAATCAGGAATCGCTCCAATCAAGTTGAGATCAATCATGGTGAAAGATGATAGTGCAAAGTTCTTGCTCTCCAAATTTCATGAAATTCCAGTGTATAGTTTTGAGATATGATCGATCCAAGTTTGCCTTGGCCAATGTAAGCTGGTGATTTTGTATCCATCAAGAGCTTCGTATCCATTATATCCATGTCCATCAATCATGCATCCATCAATTGCGTATCGATCTGAGTTTTGCGCTTTGATTCATGCAATGTGCTCCTTCCCTTGACCGGTTCCTTCGTATCGATCGATACGAACGCGATCGATACGAAATGGCTCCTGTATCCATCCAGCATCCTTCCTTCGTATCGGTCCCAAGCGTTCTGGAAGCATATGCTTTCGTATCCATCGGTTGCTTTATTCCTTGTATCAATCCCAACCTTGATCGATACGAAGCGTACCAACATGCTTTGTCGTATCCATCCAATCGATACACACGTATCGATACGAAGTATACATCCATCAACCTGTGCCCATCCTGGAGCTGCCTAATCGATACAAATTGTATCGATCCGAGATGTATCGATACGATTGTCGATCGATCCAAACTAAATGCCACAATGAACGATATGAAAGTATCGATACGAAACCATTTCTCACCGATATTGATCCATCCATAACTTGAGCATACGAACTCCGATTGACCTGAAATTTGAAAGGTAGCCTAATCGAGCCTTGTTTATCATTCCCGATCGATCCCACCTTGATTGGAGCTTCGTCCAATTTTGATGGTATTGACCATAGCCAATCGATCTCCAATCCTGATATCCAACCTTTTTAGCCAATTTGTTGATATCCCGGCCTTGACCGAAAGACGGGGTAACATATGAAAATTTTCCACCACAATGTAATAATGAATTTTCACATTTCATTTCACAATTAAGATTTCATATTCATTACATAATCTCATTCGATCCCATGTTTAAAGAAAATATAATTATTATAGAATACAACAACAGTGACATATGAAGATGCCCCTTTGGTTGATCAGAGTCTACTACTACTTGACAGTTATAATTTCTGTCATTACATCATTTCAAATAAGATAAACTACACAGCGGATAAAATAAAACTCCTAATATAGCCAGCTTGCCTTCTGCACGTATCTAGAAGCTTATTTGTCCAACTGGAAACCTAAAATCCTTTACTCTCGACCTACTCAAATGAGTGCCCAAGAGTTTAAGGGGGAAAACAAAAACTTTGAGTTAGGAAAACAGTCGGGTGTGAAAAATAACCTACCATCTCGAACCAAAATAGACATCTAGTGAGACCACGCTGCTGAGCGGAACAAGCTTTCGCCCCACTAGTATCTTAACTAAAACAAATCAACCATGTATTGTGCTCCATCATCTAAAATGGTTTGAACATAATAAATAATCATTTGCAAACATGCAACATACAATGGACTACCCATTCCAATTTATTTGACTATCCATCTTAATTTCATCTGACTATCTATCTTAACTTCAAATGATTGACCGTCTTATATTTATGTTGACAACCCATCTCACATATAAGTATTATATGGATTATCTAACCCCTACCATATGGACTACCCTTCACAAATTGTTTTACTATTTAAATAATGTGGACTGTCCATCACACATGTTCCATTTATCTAAAATAATGTGGACTATCCATCACACAACTCATAATTTTCCTAGGATCACTATGAACACTTCATTAACCATATAGAGATTATCCATCTCTGGCATCATGCAAACTATCCATTACACATTCCATAGTTTTCCTAGGATGACTATGAACCATAATATATCAATTTATAATTAGGTTATAACATTCTTCTCCCAAGTTCTCAACCTATGTCTATTGATATCCCCAATTAGGTTGTATAACTCCTAAACTTATAACATCTCAAAGTGATGTTCATTGGTATCTCCAATGATTAATGTCAAAATTAGAAAATAATACACGTTGGCATCCCTAATGAATAATGTCAAATTCATAAACTCATGGCATATAAAAATATAAAACATTGCTATCCCCAATGAATAATGTTTAAATCATAATCCTATAGCTCCCCACCATTAATATAACAATATAAAGGAATTACAGCATTCATGCCACAATAACAATATCGAACCTCTATCCAAGGTTAGAAAACAAAATTTTAAATTTTTATCATAAGGCTAACTGTCAAATTAATAAGGTTACCTTCTTAAAACATAGGCTATCATGCCATTTAAAACTTCCCTTTTGTTTACATAAAACAAGGCCTCGACGGCATTAAAATACAACGATACGGCATCAATACCGCACGACATAGATTACTTATGGCGTTAACACTATAATGCTATAAACATAGTGCTTCGGCTATTATGTCGCATACGTAGGAAAATTAGCAGCAACATCGCTATAAAACAATTTATACCAAAACTGATGACATGCGGCATCAAAACCTTTAACATGTTAATATTTTGGCTTCTTAAAACAATGCTGCAAGTTAAGGGTTGTCCTCATGAGGCATTGCTTCCTAAATATAGTTAACATAAAAAACAATTGATATTAAAAATAATGGTATGGGCATTGGTGATGTGTGGCATCATTTAAAACCTTGAGGAAGACTAGCGGCATAAATTTAAGAATGTTAAAACCTATCAACATCGATTACTCAGGACATCAATATATCATATACCCACGAGATGCGGTATTCCCATAGCCTCAATGACGGATGCATGACTAAATGCATCGCATACTTACGGCATAAGTATCACATGCATTACTTCATGTCAATGCCACCTATTTCCGATTACACTTGCAACTGTAAACTGATACCGCTTATTGTTAATGTCGAACGCCATGGCAATGCTGCATATCGGTGGCATTATCGTAATTATCATAAAAACTGTTTTATTCCTATTAAAAGTAATTTCTTTTTACAACCTTTTATTCCTTGTCAAATTTCTTTTGGTTGAAAACAAACTTTACCAATTTTTTTTCAGAGAGCTACAACAAATCAGTTTTACACTTCCAAAAACATTAATCAACTCAATTAATTAATACCTTAATTAATATTAATTTATATGCTTTTCTATCGTAATAAACTCATAGAAATTCATAATCACTTGGGAAAAATTCCCAAAATCCACCAAAATTAGAATTAACATATTCTTTCATCTATAAAAATTTCAGGACCAAAATAAATATTTAATTATTTTTAATAATTAAAAGCCGAAATAAACACTACTTCCTTCTTAGGAAATTCATAAAATATTCGTTTTAACTTGGAAAATTATGAAATTAAAAATCCATCTCCAAAATAATGTTTTACACAACATACTAGAAAATCATATCCATTAGAGATTAAAAACTTAGGTTTTACCCTTAAAACCCATCTAAATAGTTCCATAAAATTTTTATAAATCATTATTCTATCCAAATAGTGATCATCCATAACATGGCAAAAAAATCAACAATTCAGAAATTACCAATAACTGAATTTAAACACAAAATAATAGAGATGGTTTATTATTATTCACCTTAAATTAGATGTTGGAGTTGAGATTTGATAGGGTTTAGTTCCTCTAAGCTTTATATTTTAAATCCCCTTTGATTACTTCTTCCTTTTACCTTGATTAATGGCCAGCCTTATATTTCTTTGTGATTGTTTATGATTATAAAATGAGAATGAATGAGAGGGTGAGGGTTTAAGGGTTAAAAGGGAGATCTATTCCTATTTTGCCCTTCTCATTTACTCTTTCTTATGTTAAGTTTAAAACAATCTTCTTACTTATTTAGTTGAGGCTTGACCTTGTTAATTATTAAATCTCATCTCCATATTCCATTACATTATTCTATTTAATCTATCCAATTAAATTGCCTGAATAATGTTAAACTAAAATTAGGGGTGTTACACTATCACATACGATATTCGTTTCACGTATGGTTCACGATGTTGCAATCGGCATGAGATGATGAATGTTCTAGTGTATTGTTTGCTATGTTTTAAGACACTTCTAAAAAGTGCCTTGTTTTAGTAGATTCGTTATACTTTGTTTGATATGGCGACAATGGGCTGAGATTTTTTGCTTCTCGGTAGTGAGTCACTTATGATTAAGCAGTAGTAGGCTAAGACTTCTTGATCCTCGGTAGCGTGTCGCTTACGATTTGGCGATAGTGGGCTAGGACATGTAGTTCCCCAGTAGTGAGTCGCTTACGATTTGGAAATAGTGGGCTAAGACATTACGTTCCTCGGTAGCGAGTCGCTTACAGTATGACGATAGCAAGCTGAGACGTAGAGTCCCTTTGTAGTGAGTCGTTCATGATTTAGCGATAGTGGGTTGGGACATGTAGTTTCCCAGTAGTGAGTCGTTTATGATTTTGTGATAGTGGGCTGAGACATATACTTCCTCAGTAGCGAGTCATACATATTTTCGGCAATAACAAGTTGGGACTTTTGATTGATTGAGTGTATATGATTAGATATGGGTTAAATTTAGCGAAACCTTATTCTATGTTGTCACTATGGTGCTATATTATATTTAACTAACTTGTTAGGTGTATGTGGCATATGTTTAGGTATGGTTTCCGTATATAAGTGTTGTTTTACTAGCTTATTAATTTTATACACCCAGATGATGTGTATCACTCACCAGACATATGTCTGACCCCTATATTCCTTTCTCCTTTTTGTTTACTTTGTTAAGTAGTAGAGAGCATTGGCAGTGATTTCTAAGATATGGGGGTACGATGGAGATGCGCATCTACTTATTAGCTATCTGCTACTTATTTGATATTTTTCCTTGATATGCAGACTGTTTATTTATTTTCAGCATCTAGAGATATTTTGAAACTAGAGACTATCAGTTATAGTTTATTATATTTATTTGGGGTTATGTTTTCAGTATTATATTTGGTTCCATCCATTGTGAGTTTCAAAACATTAGAATATTATAAATAGCTATGTGATCTGTTTTATAATTTATTTGAAAACAGTCTGTTGTTTGCGATGTCCACGATGCCAGTTCCACTTTTAGATGTGAGTCGGGACATCGTAGATGGAGGGTTGTTACATTTGGTATCAGAACTTAGTTTAGGCAATTCCTACTGGATTAGGAATTATTGAGAAATCATACTTGTATGTTTACGGATATATATATATATATAATATAGCACGAAGCACACCACATTTATTCCGGTCTAGTTTGCTATCATTAACGAACGGCTGCTAATGATCCTTTTTACAGATGGTAGAGATGAGTAACCAAACTGGATAGTGCTCTGAGTATGAGTTGCCACATGTACTTGGCGTGAACATACCCATATGGTTCCATAGGTTTTTATAATCCATTGGCCAAGCCCACGTTAGCCTCGCTACAGCTGTATCCCATACACCTATAGTGGTTCCCAATCACTCACCCTCCGCTAGTATTTCGAAGTTATGCAAAGATTTTACGAGCATGGGTGGAAATCCTTTTGTGGGAACCGAGTCTTATGTGGATACGAGGGCGTGGCTTCGCACATGTCAGCTTATTTTTAGAGTTTTAGGTCTTGGGGATGCTACAAGGCATCAACTTGAGCATGGCACCTACATGGAGAGGCCTTAAACTGTGGGGAGATAGTAGTGGCTATAACAAATGAGGAGGACATCACTTGGGGAAATTTCAAGCAAAGGTAGGCCAAGTTTATCTCAAAGGTAGAGAAGGAAGTTCAGATTCAGAAGTTCATTCATCTACAGCAAGGAAACATGACGGTAAAGGAATAATTCAACGGTCTTCCAGCATTTGGGATGGAGCTAATCGATACACCAATGAAAAATGCAAAGAGGTTTGCAAATGGCTTGAACCAACCACTGAAGGATCTAACACCTAGTCATATTCTGATGGAGGCCACCTAACAGAGATTAGTGGAGATGGAATTGCTTAATACCATCACAAAGGAAGACACCAAGGAAGAGCCTAAAAAGGAGGGTGAACAAGCACATTCAAAGGGAAACGTAAGAATGGAGGTGCAAAGGATTGGCATGGCAAAGGGAATAAGCAGGATATCATTTGCAAATGTTGTAAAAGGAATGGTCACATTGCTAAGGTATGTAGAGTACATTTTACAAAGGTAAAGTAATATAATTGCAATCAAATTGGGCATATGAAGAATGCATGCCCTACTTTGGGAAAGGTGCCACAAATAGTTATATTCTGAAGGCCTATGCACTAGAAGCAGTTCCTAGTGCTAGTGCACCACCAGCCGGAGGGAACGGAAACATGGCTTTTACATCCACTATGGAAGGTGCGTTACTTATCCCTGATTTTCCTATTCATATTTATTTAATACTGGAGCACCGCATTCTTGATAGGTTAGAATTAGAGACTCACATTGTGCCTAACCCCATAGTGGTGTTAAATTCCGTTGGGAGATCGGCCAACTTATCTATGGTTTGCTAAGAATTGAAATTATTGATGTGGTATAGAATTTATATGTAATGATTTTGTGCTTGGGTTTTCGAGGTATGGACTGATATTGGGAATGGATTGGATGTCATGCTACGGAGCAGTACTAGATTGTGATAAGAGGGTGATTTGTATAAGGAGTGACACGGTACATAACCTAGATGTTTATTGTAAACCCAGTGGATCGATGATGTTGAGTTACCTATATTCGCTGGATCTTTACCAAGATGAGTTAGCATCCATTCATGTCATATAGAGATTTCCTAATGTATTTATGGAGATTACTAATCTTCCTCCCAGACGAGAAATAGAGTTTCATATTGATTTGGTTGAAGATGCAAAACTAGTTGTACTGCCCATCAGGCGAATAGCGCCTCAACAAAGAAAGGAGTTGGACACCAAGTTTTTGAATTCTTACATAAGCAGTTTATATGAGAAAGCACATCTGAGTGGAAAGCACTAGTTGTGTTCGCCACTAAGACAGATGTATCTTTATGGTTGTGTATCAACTACCGTAAGCTAAATAAGTTGACGAGGAATAATAAATATCCATTACCATGCATTGATGATTTGTTTGACTAATTAGTTGGAGCGAGAGTATTTTCAAGTTGGATCTCGCCATAGGCTTCCATCAGCTAAGGGTGGCAAATAAGAACATACCAAAAATTTCCTTTCGCATGTCGAAGGGTTCTTATGAGTGGTTAGTCATGCCTTTCGGACTAACTAATGCTCCAGCCTATTTCGTGGATCTTATGAGTCGTGTATTTTGGAAATTGCTGAATCGATTTGTAGTTGTGTTTGTGGATGACATCCTCATTCATTCCAAGATTGAGGAGGAGCACAAAGCTCATTTGGAAGAGGTGCTTGATACCTTGAGAAAGCACTGGCTGAAGGCAAAATTACCTTAGTAGCATTTTTATAGAAAAGAGGTATGTTTTTTTGGACATGTCGTGTTAGAGCATGGATTAGCAGTTGATCAGAGCAAAGTGGTCATTGTGCAAGATTGGAAGGTACCCAATAATGCCACCGAAGTTAAGCGCTTCCTTGGTTTGGCGGGCTTTTATCGAATGTTCATTAAGGACTTTGGAAAGGTTTTTGCACCCCTAACTCGCCTTACTAAGAAAAATCTTGTCTTCTCTTGGGATGCGAAGTGTGAACATGCATTCGTATGCATGAAGGAACTTTTGACGAGTTCTCTTATTTTGGTAAACCCTAATGGTACGAAGCTCTTTACTGTGTATATCGATGCTTGCGGCATGGAGCTGGGAGCTGTTCTTATATAAGAAGGAAGAGTTGTGGCATACGCTAGTAGGCAGTTGAAGGTCCATGATAAGAATTATCCAATGCACGATCATGAGTTAGCGGCTGTTGTGTTTGTGTTAAAGTCATGGAGAAATTATTTGT
Organism: Allium fistulosum; assembly: GCA_030737815.1. NCBI lineage: Eukaryota > Viridiplantae > Streptophyta > Magnoliopsida > Asparagales > Amaryllidaceae > Allium > Allium fistulosum. Next base: position 531,590,305 of record CM060901.1, on the reverse strand, counting down.
TAGGTGAAAGGTTTGAATTATTTACGAACCACAAGTCGCTCAAATATTTATTATTGTGTAAAGACCTAAATCTGAGATGGTAAAGGTGGATGGAGTTTTTAGCCTCATATGATTTTGGTATTTCGTATACGTCGGGAAAAGGCAATATGGTAGCAGATGCCTTAAGTAGGAGGCGTGCTGTGTTGGGGTCGATGTTTTCAGAGTAGAAACAATTGGAGTACATTGAAAGTTTTGATTTTTGACCTTCAACGTAGTGGTTGCCGAATTCATTGGTAGTGTTGGAAGTTGGGCATGCGTTTATTGACCATATCAGGGCTAGGTAGAAGGAAGATGCAGCATTGGTTAGTATCTTTCAAAAGCTGGAGAAAGGTAAGCCATCTACTCATTTGGACTGTTATTCCATCGATGAAAAAGGTAGGCTTAGGCAAGACGAAAGGTTATGTGTGCTGGTAGTTGGTGAAGTGAAAAATGAGGTACTTAGTGAATGTCATCATTCAAAGATGACTATTCATCCGTGTTACGATAAAATGTACTATGATATGAAGAGGGTTTTTTATTGGTCGAAGATAAAGAGGCAAGTGGCAGAATATGTTGCTAGATGCTTAACTTGTCATAGGGTGAAGGTAGAACAAAAGAAGCCTAGTGGATTATTGCTTCCTTTGGATATTCCACAGTGGAAGTGGAAGCATATTTCTATGGACTTTATTGATGGGCTACCTAGGAGTAGGAGGGGTAATGAAAGCATTTGGGTTGTGGTGGACCGCTTGACTAAATGCGCCTGTTTCATTCCGGTGAATAGCACGAGGACAACAACATCATTGATTGCACTATAGGTTAAGGAGATTATTCGCTTGCACGGGATAGATTCTAGCATCGTTAGCGATCGAAACCTACTTTTTACGAGCGAATTTTGGAGAAGCCTTCAACATGCATTAGGTATGGAGTTGAATCTGAGCATCGCTGATCATCTACAAACGGACGGGTAGACCGGAAGGGTGAATAGGATGTTGGAGGATTTGTTGAGAGCTTGCATACTAGATAATGATGGAGCTTGGGAAGACCATTTACCACTGGTGGAGTTCACCTGTAACAATATCTATTAAGTTAGAATAAGCATGGCACCTTTTGAGGCTTTATACAGGATGCCATGCAAGTCTCCTTCATGTTGGTGGGAGGCAACAGAAAGGGCTATACTTGGACCAGACATGATTAGAGATACCTTGGAGCTGTGTAGTTAAAGCGCTTAGCGGTTCTATAGCGATGGAGGTGCAAAAAGTTATAGCGGGGATAAAGCAGGAACATAGCGGAGAATAGCGGAGGTGCAAAAAGCTTCATTGGATATAAAACCAAATATTTAAAGTTAATTTATTCTCATTCTCACGTCATTTATGTAGAAAAATAAATATTGTTTAATCTTATATAACAAAACTGAAGAATATCATGATTTATTCAGACTAGATTTGGTGACTAAAATAGATTTCTAACTTATATTAAGCACTTATGCCTTAAAATTGGGTCTTTACCATAACATTGTTGATTTAATTTAAAAGAGAACTAGCCAAATCAAGCTTTGTATACTATTGTTATTAAAGCAGGTATAAAAAGCCTTGATTTAGCGGATGAAGCAGTAGTGGGGCTTAAAGCATATCTACTGTTTAATAGTGCTAAATTAAAATAGCGTACCAGTTGAAGAGCGCTATGCGCTATAGTGGGATTTTTCTGGGATTTTGTGGGGCTTTTGTGGGGCTTTTGCGGGGCTTCAACTCAATAGCCTTGGAGAAAGCAGAGACGACCTGCAAAAGAATAAAGACCGCATAGCATAGGTGGAAGTCATACGCAGATAGGAGACAGACGGAATTGGATTTCGTGGTAGGCGACATGGTATATGTAAAAGTTTTGCCCTTAAGATATGTTAAGCATTTTGGTAGCATGGGAAAGTTAGTGCCATAATTCGTCGGACCTTTTCCAATTTTAGAAAGAGTGGGGAAGTTAGCCTACAGAGTAGAATTTCCCAAAAAGTTGGCGAACGTTCACAATGTGTTCCATACGTCACATCTACTTAAATGCATTCATGATACAATGATAGTAGCGTAGCCTAGTCAAATAGAGGAAGTGGAGGTAGAGTCAGAACAGATGGCACCACATAGGACTATTTGTATTTTGGAGCACAATGTAAAGTAGCTTAGGGATTAGTGATAGTCCATGAGTTGATGGTTTTGATGACAACAACCTTAGAATAAGATTATAAAATATAAATACTAACAATATAGTTTAGACATATATATATATGCAGTATTTAACCATGCAGGTACCAAGAATGAAGACTGTACAGTATAGAGATTCAAGATATCAAGATTGAAGACTCATGAGTATCAAGAATATCAAGATTATCAAGAGTTCAAGATTTCAAGATAAGTATTGAGTCTAGAATTATGTTAAAACTTCACAATAGCACTGAAATATTCACTCCATTTTTCTTTTGGGATGGAACCCATTTCTACCTTTTTAGTGGCTTACAAACCCACGACAAGTAGCTTACAAACCTACGACAAGTGGCTTACAAACCCACGAACATCCTGGTTTTGTACAAGTTCTCGAGTCCTGATATGATGGGATATTCTGCAGGAAGAAGCTTGCAAAACTACTTCAAAATGATTTTCAAAACTACTTCAGAATGATTTTCAAAACTGCTTTTCAAAATGTTTTAGCCTTAAAAATTATCTTTTCAAATGATTTTCAAAAAGATTTTTTAGCCTTAAAATATTCTTGTTTTTAAACTTCGTTTGTTTTAAACTATCTTTTAATTATAATATATTTATACTTAGATTTAAATATAAAATTATAGTAAAATTTTATATATATTATTCTCTATATTTATCTATGTATTTTATCTATAGTCAAGTATATTTATAAAGTTTAAATAGTTTTTAATATAAGATAAAAGTTATTTTCAAAGAAAATCAAACCATCAAAAAATGCTTTGGGATGTCGACATGCCCTAGTACCCCATGTCGACATAGTGACAGTTAGATTCAAAAATTTGAATTTCAAAAGAAGTGTCTATTCGCCATTACCTTTCACGAATGGACATGGCTGTTGTTCTTCTATAAATAGGGGTTAGTTTCAATGAATTTATATATCAGATTTTCTGGTTTTTCACTTCTCTTCTTCTTCCACATTTCTTTATAAATATTCTTACCATTACTCTGCCAAAATCAACATTGAATCTAATTAGATCATCTCTAGTTTGATTCTCTATCACTATCTCAACAAGATCCCAGTGCTATTCAGAGTTATAGGCTTTCTTTGTAATCAATAGAGTAAAAGGTGTGATTGTAGCCTTGGAAATCAATCAAGTGAGAAAAGGTGTGATTGTAGCCTTGAGAAATCAATTGGGTGAACTTGTTGCCCGAAAATCAAGTATCTCTACCCAGAGGATTGTGATTCTGGAGGGTGTACCTCGTGGCCTTGAAATCGAGGGTTGTAATTGTTTAATTGCTTTTGAAAGGAAATCCGTACTTAGTTGTGCAGGACTGGATGTAGGGTAACTCCGAACCAGTATAAAATCCGATGTGTTCTTTCCTTTACTACATTTACTTTATTTCTACATCTGTGTTTGATTCTGTGATTATATATGTGTCTGAATATTGCATACATTTGTGTACAAATCAACAATAACTTAAAAAGATTTAGTAATTTCTTATAAACACTATTCACCCCCCCCCCCCCCTCTAGTGTTCATTCTAGCCTTAAGATCCATATTCCTCATTCCTCACATTTGGTATCAGAGCAAGGTTTTCCAAAGTTTCATAATCTGATTTTTGAAAAAAAAAATTAAAAAAAAATGGCTATATTTAAGAAATTTGTTAATGCATGTTTAGAAATATTCAGATCATCATTGTCTCTTGTGTCTGCATATAATCCATATTCAAATACAAGTTGTCTACTAAGATTGTTTAATGTGCAGGAATCATGCTTTATGGGAGTTGAGGAATTAATCCAGAACAAACAAATTGTGCAGATCAAAAAGAACAAATGGATACTTGATAGTGGATGTTCTAGAAACATGACTGGGAATCCAGATATGCTGAATGATATAATATACAAAGACGGAGGACTGGTTAACTTTGGAGACAATTCAAAAGGTTATGTGATCGGCATCGGCAAAGTCGGTAACTCTGAAACTCCTATTATTACTAATGTTTTGCTAGTTAAGAATCTGAAACACAATCTGCTAAGTATAAGTCAACTATGTGATAAAGGATATAAAATTAAATTTGAAAAAGATAAGTGTCACATTGAAGATAATAATTCAACCATAATATTTGAGGGAATTAGGAAAAAGAATATTTATATTCTTAGTATGAAAATTGAAAATGATAACTTGTGTCTTTTAGCAAATGCAAGTGACCCTTGGATTTGGCATAAGAGATTTGGGCATTTGATTTTCAAACTCTTATTTAGCCTGTCAAAACATGATCTAGTAAGAGGCCTCCCTAAAATGAATTTTAAAATAGATAATCTATGTGATGCATGTCAACCAGGAAAACTTAGAAAAAGCTCTTTTAAATTAAAAAATATAATTTCTACTTCAAAACCTCTTGAATTACTTCATATTGATCTATTTGGTCCATCTCAAATTCTATCAATAAATAATAGTAAATATGTTTTTGTATTGTAGATGATTATTCTAGATTTACATGGACAATATTTTTAAAACATAAAAGTGATACTTTTGAATATTTTAAGAATTTTTCAAAAAGGGTTCAAAATCAACTTTCTCAAAAAATTATAACCATCCGTAGTGATCACGGTGGTGAATTTGAAAATGAAAAGTTTGAAGAATTCTACAATAAAAAGGGAATAATTCACAATTTTTCATTTCCAAGAACTCCATAACAAAACGGAGTAGTAGAACGTAAAAACAGGACGATTAAAGAGTGTGTGAGAACTATGCTTTTTGATAGTAATTTACCAAAGTACTTTTGGGCAGAAGCAGTTGCTACCGCCTATTATATTTTAAATAGAATTTTAATTAGACCTTTAACTGATAAGACATCTTATGAACTTATTTACTCAAAGAAACCTAAGGTATCTTATTTTAGAATTTTTGGAAGTAAATGTTTTATTTTAAATACAAAAGATAACTTAGATAAATTTGATCCTAAATCCGACAAAGGTATCTTTATCGGATACTCTAATAGAAGTCAAGCGTACAGAGTATTTAATTTAAGAACTAATACCATTGAAGAAATAATGCATGTTTCATTAGATGAAAATTTCAAAAATTTTGAAGAAATAAATGATGAAGAGGATTTAATCACTCAAAACCAAGAGTCAACTGAAACTAATAATGAATTAAATCATCCTAATAAAAGGATTAAACTTTTAAAAGATCACCCTATAGAAAATATACTTGGAGATATGAAATATGTTGTTAAAACTAGAAACCAACTAAGTCAAATGAGTAATGTAGCTTTTATATCAACTATTGAACCCAAAAATCCAGAAGAAGCATCAACTGATGATTCATGGATTTTGGCTATGCAAGAAGAATTAAATCAATTCACTAGAAATGATGTTTGGGAACTTGTTCCTTGACCTGAAAATAAAACAATAATTGGAACTAAATGGATTTATAAAAATAAAATGAATGAACAAGGAGAGGTTGTTAGAAATAAAGCCCGGTTAGTCGCTCAAGGTTATTGTCAAGAAGAAGGAATAGATTTTGATGAAACCTTTACCCTCGTAGCAAGATTAGAAGCCATTTGGATTCTACTTGCTTTCGCAAATCATAATAATTTCAAATTATTTCAAATGAATGTTGAAAGTGCATTTTGAAATGGTTTTGTAAAAGAAGAAGTATTTGTTGAACAACCACCACTTTTTGAAAATTATAAATTTCCAAATCATGTTTACAAACTTAAGAAAGCTCTATATGGTCTAAAGCAAGCTCCTAGAGCCTGGTATGATAGACTAAGATCTTACTTGTTACAATCAAATTTTGAAATAGGTAAAGTAGATAATACTCTTTTTATTAAAAGAAATAAAAATGATATTCAACTAGTACAAGTCTACGTAGATGATATCATTTTTGGATCAACTAATTTTGAAATGAATAAAGAATTTTCTGAAATAATGACAAAAGAGTTTGAGATGAGTCATATGGGTGAATTAAATTTCTTTTTAGGATTACAAATAAAACAATTAGATAATGGTATCTTTATTGGTCAAGAAAAATATGCTAAAGACCTAGTTAGTAAATTTGGTTTGACTACTGCGAGTGGAAAACCCACTCCCATGGCAACTAATGAGTACCTTAGTAAAGAAGATCTCTCGAAAGATGTAGATCAAAAATTATATAGAGGAATGATTGGATCACTACTCTATATCATTGTGAGTAGACCTGATATCATGCATAGTGTCTGTCTCTATGCAAGGTATCAATCCCAACCTAAAGAAACTCACTTAAAAGCTGTAAAACGTATTATAAGATATGTTAAACACACCTTTGATTATGGTTTATTTTATCCTAAAAATGATTCGTTTGACTTAATATCTTACTGTGATGCTGATTATGCTGGTTGTAAATCAGACCGAAAAAGTACAAGTGGAACTTGTCACATTTTAGGGCATTCTCTGATTTCCTGGTTTAGTAAAAAGCAAAACACAGTTTTTCTATCAACAACTGAAGCATAGTATATTTCTGCTGCTTTGGCTTGTTCTCAAGTAATATATATGCAACAAACTTTAAAAGATTTTGGTTTAAATATCTCAAAATCACCAATTTATTGTGATAATACTAGTGCAATAAATTTATCCAAAAATACTACTCAACATGCTCGAACTAAACATATTGATATCAGAAACCATTTTCTTAGAGATAATATAAGTAGAGAAGTAATTACTCTCGACTATATCAATTCTGAAAATCAAATTGCTGATATCTTAACAAAACCCTTAAATAAATCTACATTTACTAAATTAAGAAGAGAATTAGGTATTTGTTCATTAACTGAAATATAAAATATAAATAACAAAGTATAATTAAAAATTAAATCAAAATAAATCAAATAGTAAAAATATTGAGAACCATGTCGACATCCCCCCTATACCCATGTCGACATCCCCCCTATACCCATGTCGACATATAACGTTTTTTTAAATTTTAAAATTTTTCCCACCAAAATTCAAATAATTGGTCATATATTCTTCTTATTTTCGAATTTTTCTTCATTCTCTCTGGTCTCTTTCTATTCTATCTTCTGAAATCAATTTATCAACGGCCTCCTCTTCCAAATCAAACATAAAATCAAACTTTTCGTTCCCTTCTCCTGCCTTTAGTCCGTTCTAACGTACTACGCTCGCCCGAGTGACAAAAATGGAGGATTCTCTGAAGGATGCAATTCAGTTAATGACTGAAATTCAAATGGTGCAACTCCGAATGGAAAAAAATAGGAAAGGCAAGGGAAAACCCTTAGAAATTTACAAAAATTTCTAATGGACAATCATGCTAATCCAATCTTGATTGACGAGGACTCTTCAGGAGATCATAAACAAGAGGAAAGTGAAGAAGAAGAAGAAGAAGAAGAACCAATGGAAGAAGAGCATGCGAAAGACAATGACAAAGTCATTTGCATTGGCGAAGTATGTTTTGACAAGGACGGAAACTTGGTTGAACAACGTGGAAATTTCTGTTTCCATTATCCAAATTGTTCGATCCATAGATCTCCAATTGTCAAAGATACTCGGTAGTTTCTTCTTTTTCGTTTTTCATCGTTATGTGCATATTTGTCATGTTGTACGAAAATATAAATATAAACATATATATATATATATATTGTGTGTTCTTATATATGATTCCTATATATGTTATATATAAGTATTATATAGGTACTTGGTTAGGAATGTCAGTAGTTTAGGACTAAGTTTTAGGTTTACAAGCAAGTATTGATTATGTATGATAACACTATCGTTATAATCATATAGGATATTAGACTAAGAGTTATATAGTTTGGAGTTAGTTTGTTTTTGTTGATGACAAACGGGGAGAAATATAAAATAGGAGAGTTAGGCATAGATTAAGGGGGAGTTATTAGATTTAGAGGGAGTTATTAGGATAGAAGTAATATTTTATAAACAAAGGTTGTCATCATCAAAAAGAGGGAGATTGTTAGTCCATGAGTTGATGGATTTGATGACAACAACCTTAGAATAAGATTATAAAATATAAATACTAACAATATAGTTTAGATATATATGTATATGCAAGATTTAACTATGCAGGTACCAAGAATGAAGACTGTATAGTATAGAGATTCAAGATATCAAGATTGAAGACTCATGAGTATCAAGAATATCAAGATTATCAAGTGTTCAAGATTTCAAGATAAGTATTGAGTCTAGAATTATGTTAAAACTTCACAATAGCACTGAAATCTTCACTCCATTTTTCTTTTGGGATGGAACCCATTTCTACCTTTTTAGTGGCTTACAAACCCACGACAAGTAGCTTACAAACCTACGACAAGTGGCTTACAAACCCACGAACATCCTGGTTTTGTACAAGTTCTCGAGTCCTGATATGATGGGATATTCTGCAGGAAGAAGCTTGCAAAACTACTTCAAAATGATTTTCAAAACTACTTCAGAATGATTTTCAAAACTGCTTTTCAAAATGTTTTAGCCTTAAAAATTATCTTTTCAAATGATTTTCAAAAAGATGTTTTAGCCTTAAAATATTCTTGTTTTTAAACTTCGTTTGTTTTAAACTATCTTTTAATTATAATATATTTATACTTAGATTTAAATATAAAATTATAGTAAAATTTTATATATATTATTCTCTATATTTATCTATGTATTTTATCTATAGTCAAGTATATTTATAAAGTTTAAATAGTTTTTAATATAAGATAAAAGTTATTTTCAAAGAAAATCAAATCATCAAAAAATGCTTTGGGATGTCGACATGCCCTAGTACCCCATGTCGACATAGTGACAGTTAGATTCAAAAATTTGAATTTCAAAAGAAGTGTCTATTCGCCATAACCTTTCACGAATGGACATGGCTGTTGTTCTTCTATAAATAGGGGTTAGTTTCAATGAATTTATATATTATATTTTTTTTGTTTTTCACTTCTCTTCTTCTTCCACATTTCTTTATACATATTTTTACCATTACTCTGCCGAAATCAACATTGAATCTAACTAGATCATCTCTGGTTTGATTCTCTATCACTATCTCAACAAGATCCCGGTGCTATTCAGAGTTATAGGCTTTCTTTGTAATCAATAGAGTAAAAGGTGTGATTGTAGCCTTGGAAATCAATCAAGTGAGAAAAGGTGTGATTGTAGCCTTGAGAAATCAATTGGGTGAACTTGTTGCCCGGAAATCAAGGTGTACCTCGTGGCCTTGAAATCGAGGGTTGTAATTGTTGAATTGCTTTTGAAAGGAAATTAGTACTTAGTTGTGCGAAACTGGATGTAGGGTAACTCCGAACCAGTATAAAATCCGGTGTGTTCTTTCCTTTACTGCATTTACTTTATTTCTGCATCTGTGTTTGATTCTATGATTATATATGTATCTGAATATTGCATACATTTGTATACAAATCAACAATAATTCAAAAAGATTTAGTAATTTCTTATAAACACTATTCACCCCCCCCCCCCTCTAGTGTTCATTCTAGCCTTAAGATCCATATTCCGCATTCCTCACAATTAGATGGTGAAGTTAGTTCGAGTTCAGTGGGGAAGCGACCCGCTGAGAGCACTTAGGAGCTTGAGGAGAAAATCCGAGCTTTCTATCCCAAATTTTTTTCACGTATGTTTCCTTTTTAGTTGATCGTTTTAGCTTAAATATTGTTTAGAATGGTTGCTAGATTGGTTAATATGTTTGATTCATATGTTGGGTTTGATTAATGCTACTTTTGTGTGTGTGTGTGTGCGTGCATGGATGTTACTTTGTATTGATGGTTTGTAGAATACATGCTTCTGATTACTTGCTATTTTGAGTGCATACATGTAGACATTTATGCATATGTTAGGACTTACATCCATAAATGGTTGTCATGATGATGCTTACATATAGGAGGATCTGATTTAGTTGTATCTTACATTTTGTTCATCCTTACCATCATATCATACCCACCATGTATACAATGCTTATATCTGATGTTTGTACATTTTTAGTGACTTTTATATCCCTTGTGACTTTGAGTATTTCCCTTACATTATATATGTGTATGTGGCTAAAATGTATGTATGCCATAGATGTGTAATTTTTTGTGTATTTTTGGATGTTTATGAGTTCATTTTCCATCCCTTAGAATTTCAAGGATAAAATTCATTTAAGCGAGAGAATGTAAACCCCGATAAATTTTCAAAATTAAATAATAAATTTTAAAGGAGTAAAATCGTAATTTTACTTAAATAGTAAAATGGTAGATTTTTACAGGAGCTGATATTAAGCCTCAAGGACTATTCCATTGCGTTTGTAATATCGTTTACAGTTAGAAAACATATGTAACTCGCTGATTTTGGTTAAATGGGCTAGAAATTAGAAGAAGTCAAATCCAGTGGCATTTTCGTAATATATTAATTTTGGGATTTTAGCCTAGAGCCATTTCAGCCTACAAATAGAAACTAAAGCCCTATTCTCTAATTATACTTCATCCTAAACATTCTATTATTAATCCCTTTCTTCTTCTTCATCTAATCTTTTAACAAAATCAAACTAATACCACATCAAATCAAAAGGGAATAATAGGATATTACAAAACAAGGAATTACAAAGCAAATCAAGGCGAATTGAGAGGGTAACACATCAGGCCAGCAAGGAAGGAGGCAGATTATAATCAAATCGAAGGAGGCAAGGCTAATCGGTGAGTGGGACTCTTTATATATGCATATATATTGACAGGTTATAGTAAATCACCTTTTATATTCGTAAATCAAAATATATGCGAGGAAACTGATAATCAAAAAAATATTTTACATATACACATAAATAAAATCTAACATGTCATGGATGGATGATTAAAAATCAAACTTTTAACGATTATAATTAGCAAAAGTTAATCTCCTTCTAATTACAAAAAAGTGTGAAATATACAAGTGTTTCAAACCAAACTTATCATACACTAAAATTGTAGTTCTCGACGACGTGAATCCACCGGTGGTGTTCGTTCATCAATTGGGTGTACGGATTGATCAGAAAACACGTCGAAAGTTTGGTAAACATAGACCGTTCATTTCGATCCAACGGTGGAACAGCTACTATATGACGATCGAAAGTAATAGGCATGTAGAGGAGGTTGCGTAGAGGCTCTCGGTGGTCTATGATCATCTAGAAATGATTTGAAGCAGCCAGAATTCGCCAGGGAGTGGCCGACGGTGGTGGCGCCGTCTATAGAAATTGGGTTGATCGGAGTAGGAGGTTGGATGGAGCACGATAAGGTGAGCTCACTGGCATAGTCAGATTTGGTGCTGGAAGGCTTTGGTGATGGTGGAAAGGCAAGATTTACGGCGGCTGAAGGGTTTCCTTAGGCATCAAGCAAATTCAATTACTGTAGTAGAGCGGTAGAGATGATATTAACTAATAATAATATAAATATATTTAATAATTATGGCCCCTGACATTAAAACGTTTATAACTCTTGCATATGATATATGTTTCATGTGCGTTTATGAAATTGCCATCGTAATGAGACAAGGAACATTCTAGTATATTGTTTGCTGTGTTTTGAGATACTTCTGAAAAGTCCCTTGTTTTAGTAGATTCGTTATACGTTGTTCGATATGGCGTCAATGGGCTAAGATATTTTATTCCCCGTAGTGAGTCACTTACGATTAAGTGATAGTGGGCTGAGACATCTTGTCCCTCGGTAGCGATTCGCTTACGATTTGGTAATAATAGGTTGGGACATGTAGTTCCCTTGTAGTGAGTTGTTTACGATTTGGCAATAGTGGGCTAAGACGTTGCGTTTCTTGGTAGCGAATCGCTTGTGGTATAACAATAGCGGGCCGAGACATTGAGTTCATCTATTGTGAGTCATCACGATTTGACAGTAATAGGCTGGGACATGTAGTTCCCCAGTAGTGAGTCGCTTACAATTTTGCGATAGTGAATTAACACATATAGTTCCTCAATAGCGAGTCGCAAACGTTTTCAGCAATAACGAGTTGGGACTTTGGATTTGATCGAGTGTATATGATTAGATATGGATTAGGTTTTTATGAGATCTTATCCTATGTTGTTACTATGGTATTATATTATATTTAGCTGACTTGTTAAGTGCAGGTGGCACAGGTTAAGGTATGGTTTTCGAGTATATGTATTGTTTTACTAGCTTATTAATACTATACACTCATATGATGCATATCACTAACCAAACATATGTCTAACCTCCTTTATTCCTTTCCCATTTTTGTTTACTCTGATAGGTAGTAGAGAGGATCGGTAGTGATTGTAGAGACGTGGTAGTACGATGGAGATGCGCATCTGCTTATTAGCTATCTACTACTTATTTGATATTTTTCCCAAATATTCAGACTATTTATTTATTTTTAGCATCCAGAGATAATTAGAAACCAGAGACTATCAGTTATAGTTTATTCTATTTATCTGGGATTATAGTACTTTTATTTTCAATATTATATTTGGTTTCTTCCGTTTTGAGTTTCAGAAAGTGTAGAATTTTGTAAATAGCTCTATGATCTATTTTATAATTAATTTAAAAAAGGATCCGCTGGCTGCGAGGTCCACGGTGCCAGTTTCACTTTTAGACGTAGGTCGAGACGTCGTAAATCATGGGTTGTTACAGTGACCGCCTTCATGGTGGCCCCTAAGGTGAATGAGTGATCATTCATCAGTAACGTTGTTTGAGAAAGATGGATTGGTTATGGATAAACCTCACGCGGTATTCTCTAAATACGATTGAGGATAGTAAATGGACACTTGAATAAGAGATTGGGTGGTACTAGTGATTGAAAATGATGACTCTATGGCATGGTTCATAATATGTTGATAAGTATAGGGTATACTTATGTTGAAAATGATGATTGTGTGACATCGTCCATAGTATTTTGGTAAGTATAGGGTATACTTATGATTGAAATGATGCTTATATGATTGTGCTCATGAGATGATGCCTTTAATATTACATGATATGGTGTAATTTATGTTAAGGAACTAGTGAGGGGGAAACCCATTCCACTAGGCGGTGTGGTCCTACTACATTATGTGTTTAGGATAAATATTACTCCTACAAGGCTTTATGTCTGACATGTGAGTTTTTTCCACCATAAACTCATGGGTAATCATTCTAGTAGCCTAAGTTTAAGGGATTAGGATGTCACTTTTTGGATACAAATAAAATCCCAAAGATGAAACAAGAGGATTGGTAGTTATTCGTATTTTGTTTCATTCCACTCATGAAAAACCAATATCTATAACTAGGTAAGTGGATATGTTGGCATCCTCATACGTCGGCACGTCATGTTTTATAATATTTACCCCTGCATAGGCATTTATTGGAAAATAAATATGTAAATACAATTTATGCAATGAAAAAGTATTTAGTTGCTCTATTTACTTAATATTGTTGAAAAAAACAATCTTATATTGTTGCTTGGAAATAATTTTGATGAAGACTACAACATCATATATGTTCATTTTTGGGTCTTTAAATAGAGGAATTTACAAATTAGTATCATAGCTCAGGTTAGGGGATACCTAAATAAAACAGAGCTAAGTAGAAATCTATGTAGAAGCTAGATAGTAGAAAAAGAAAATTTAGCGAAGGGTATATGTTATATATATATGTATGTATGTATGTATGTATGTATAACATACTTGTATCTTTGATGTAGATACACAAGTAGATATATTTATTTCTCTACTATTGCTATGTTATATATATATATATATAACATACTTGTTTCTTTGATGTAGATACACAGGTAGATATATCTATTTCTCTACTATTGCTTTCACTCTCTCTACTTGCGTTTCTTACAAAAACTTGCTTACACAGAAAGCTATAATGAAAACCAGAAGCAGGCGATTAAATTTGGGAGTAGATAGGGAAAATGTTAATATGGGAACTACAAGTACGTAAACAAACGACCAACGAGGGAGGCGGCACAAAATGTTAATGTTGAGGCTGGTGTTCAGATGCATGTCCCGATGGTTGGAGCAATGGATTTGTGCGCTCTAATTATGTCTATAGTTAATTGTGAATACCAACTTCAAAGTCCTTAATTTGGACGATAAATATCGGATAACTTGAAGTACTACAACCATAGATTTTTGACTTTAAGTTGACTTCCAATTACGGTGATACAAACCTCCTATATCGAAGGCGACGAATCATCTATTGAATAGTGTTTCACTCTAAACGATTTGGGATATACCCAAAATGGAGCCGTAGCATGGTCGCAATATCATGAGTAGACTAAAATCAAAGCATGGTCTCCTCGTTTAAGCTACACAATAGTCCTAAGTGTAAAGACTACCGCACATTGTCACGTTGGAATTCTATATTTGACTTATATATATTTAACCTGCATAACACTCTCGGTTGATTCGTCCCGCAACCATTTAATGAACACAAATATCTGTAACGACCCCGAATTTTAATTACATTTAATTTGATAATTAAATGAATTTTTGAATAAAATTTGTGGAATAAACAGATAAATTTAAGCGAGTTTCCCCGAATACAAATAAATTTGTGTATAAATCATTTAAACTTTAAATATTGTATATATATGTGAATGTGTATATATTTGAGTATATATGAGTCAATTTGAAATAATATATATATAGATATATATTTGATTTGAATTTGAAATCGTAAATAAATGGTTTAATAATAAATGATAATAATAAATATTAGAATTGATGGTTAATAATGGTTTGAATTTATAAAATAAATATAAGACAATAAATATGAAGTAAAATAATAATAATTAATATTTAAACTAGAAATAGAAATTAATATAAGATAAATTTTAATAAAAATAGAAAGTAGGACGTTTACTAAAATCTAACGACAAATTAAAATCGAAATTATTTTTATTACAAATTAATAAGACTAAAAATAAAATAAATATTTTAAGTTAGAAATAAATAGAAATAGATGTGTATAAGGTAACAATATAAAAATAAACACATAGATAATATGAACACAACATATAAAGCAAACCAGATAAGTATGTACACTTAAACAAACAAAGAAACAAATACATATATGTAAGCTTGCAAAGGAATGACAACAATAATGTATACAAGTACCTTCAGCCGAAATGAAGATAAGTATAAACAAAAGAAAAATAAAAATATCTTTGGCTGCAAAGGAAGATATGCGTATAGATAAAGGTATATTTGTACAAGATAATAAATGCATGGAGCATTAGTACACCACAACAAATCAATTCAGCATCCAATTGAAGAAAATATCCCTGATTTTACTTTGTACAACAAATTATAACACTTGTACAACACTTCATATCAGCTTAAACAAATAACACACCCTGTAACTTCATTTCTTCCCATCTCTTCATTTCTTTTCGTCCATAAAACTAAGAAATCTGAAGTAAGCTTCATCTTCAAACTTAAACAACAACACATATCAAAATAAACCAGAGATCAAGTGAAAGATTTCAACTTGAAGTTTTTCAAGCCTGATTCAAGAAAACAAGGCTCTGTTCATCCTCTCAAACACAACTGTGAGTAAACATTTAATTTAAAACTTAAGTAGATTAATGATTTTGCTTGAGAAATCGCTGTGATGATGATGCCTTGCATGTGTATATAGAAGTATAAAATCTGAATATATGAATGTGTTCATATGTGCATGTCTATGTACAGGCAACATGCCTCTGTTCTATGTTTTTCAGGCCTTAAACAAGTTTAAATTTCAATTTCTCTTCACCTAATTTCTTTTAGGCTTTGATGTTTAAACATAATATATTGGAATTAACAAGATCTAAACTTTAAAAATATATTTAAGTAAAATAAGTTTACAATTTTCTGAAAAATTAAGGAAGAACAGTGAAAAGCTAAAAACATGTTAAATTCAATCATCAAAATTTTCTGTTTCAAGCATATAATCTGAATCGTATATGTAAACGATGATTTTTAAAAGTAAGATCATGATTTTTAGTAGGGTGATTGATGAGATATCTCGAGATTGACAGGAAATGCATTTTCATCAATTCCCGTTGATCGGCGATGATTGGTGAGTCGTGGTCGTTCCTGGAGGAAGTTGGTGTGATGAAGATCATCAGAAAAATGATTGTAGGATTTTTAGAATGGCGTGGTGGCCGGACGATATTGATTTAGGGTTTAGCAACCTATTTTGGTCAGTGACATATTCAAGACGATTTCGTCGTTATGGGTAACCCAGGGGCGATCGGACCTGGGGGATCAGGAGCGTCGTGACGTGGTGCATCTGAGGACGTGATCGCAGGGTCTGCAATGGTCAGCGTTGGACGATTCGAGGTGATCTTGGTGGCTGGGTTTGGTGACAGGTGATGCTTAGTGTTCTCGATTTTGATTTAGGGGTTCGACATGGGTTCTGTGTGGCTGTTTGTGTGGAGATGGTCATTGATGACTTGTCAGAGGGTGCAGTGTCGATCGGAGGAGCTCCAATCATCAGTGTACGTGCACGCGGGTAGGTTTGTGCCAGTGTGATTGTGATGTTGGGGAGAAAAATGGCCTCGAGTTCGTTCTCGGGGAAATGAAGTGATGGCTCGAAGTTTGACTCGAGTAAATCGGGTTTTAACCTAGGCTCGTTTAAATGCTAAATTTTTAACAGTATTAAATATACACAGTTTTTACAAGATAAAGGTTTTGACTTAAATCAATGACAAGGTAATTGAGAATATGTTAAGTTATTTTTATCAGAAATTTAAGATCTAATGGGAATTGAAATTAAGTAATTGTTTCAAACTTTAGTTAATTTGTTTTCATTTTAAATCTTAAATTTAATATGAAATGGAAAAAAAATTTGAAAGTAAATTGTTTTTAAATACCTTGTTAATGATAATTTGATCATTAATAAGAAGATTATTTTATCTTTAAATAAATGAAGATGTAATGATTTTGTAATTATTAAATTAATTAAAATGGATAAATTAATGATTTGGATTAATCAAATAAGTAATTAAAGGTTTAAATTTATTAATTAAAGTTTGAGTTAATTAATTAAGGAACAAATAAATGTGTAATCAAGAATCATAGATTAGAGTGGATAATTAATGCTTAGAAATTAATAAATTGTACTTAAGAATTCATTAAGTTATAGTTAACACTTAATTAATTAACTAACTAGGAATAATTAATGAGTTCTTAATGGTTAATCAGATCATAATCAATACTGATTAATATAATAAATTCCTTTAGAAAAGTAATTAAAGAAATTTTTATTGTTAATGAAGGTCATTAACTAGGATTATTTAAATAATAAATTAATTGGATTAAATTAATTAATGACAATCATTTATGAAATTGTGTAAGTGTAATTACTTTATGGAAGTAATTAAGAAAATTAATTGTTCATTGAAATTAATTAAGGATAATTAATTAAGGAATAATTATTAATTAAGGGTTAATTAATGATTAATTAAAGGACAATTTATCAAATGTTGGTAATTAATTGATTTTTTAAATTACCATAACTAGCAAATCCATTCACAGAAATTTATCTAATTTAAATTAACCAGATAATTAAATTGATCCTATCTATGGATGTTTGGATTATACTGGATGTTGAATTGTTTGATATCCCTGATATATGATGCTTTGTGATACATCCTGATTTGTATTGTGATCTGTTTCTCTAGGATGAATGTAATTAATTCCATGTGATGTAATTTATTATCTGTGATATATATCTGTGATCTGTGAATGAAAGATAAGCGTTATAGTTTATACCACTTATCAAATATATATTGCTATATTGGAAAATGTACTAGTTGATGATGTTGCACATTTATTGTGTAATACCCCTGGACTACACTATACACACACAAATATGGATTTCACGAGGAAATCGATTAAGTCACAGATGATTTTAAATTTAATGTTTTTGAAATTTAAATTTTAATTTCAATTGATTTTGAAATTGGAAATTGGGGTTTAATATGTTAAAGCTTTTGAAAGGAGTTTTAAAGATATTTTGAATATCTTGAAAATTTTAAATAATTCAATTTGAATTTGAATTCAATATTTGGAATTAAATTCTATATTGAAAATTTTGGTTTAAAAATGTGATACAAGTTATAAATGTGTTTATATGAATTTGAACCATTTTAAAAGTATTGGTTTGAGAATTTGAATTTAACCCAAGGATTGTAATTCATATAAATGAATCAGATTTTCCAGAATGGAAACTAATTGTTTCCAAATGATAAGAGCTTTCATATAAGAAATGAAATTCCAATTTAAGTTAAAGGAATTTCAAGTTTGAACTGAAAAATGGTTTTTCAAAGTTATGAATGAATTCTTTTTGAAAGCTATGAATTAAATCTGTTTATTTTTAACAGATTTAAAATGATGATTTGTTTAAACCATTCGAAATGAAATTGTTTTGAAAGCTATAATTTAAATCTTTGATTTAAAGATTTAACGAGTTAATCCAATTGAAATGGAAATTGTTTTGGAAAATCTGTGAATGAATCTTTTGTTTAAAAGATTAAAGTGTGGAAATTGTTTAAACCGTGAAGGTTGTTAAAATGAATCTTTTTGTCTAAAGATTTGAAGATGGTAATTTGTTAAACCATTTGAAAAGAAAGTTTGGGTTTAAGTTGTGACTTAACTGAAATCCCAATATCCATATATTTTTAAATATTACGCTCACTATTCGGTTTAGCCGGGAGAGGACCTTTGTGTCACATAACCCATTCCGAATAAGTGATACGTCGTATATGGATAGCATTTGAAGACCGGGTGTTTGCGAAAACGATAGGATAACCTATCGATTGTCTCTGCACTGGGTAGCTCCCGGTATAGAGATTCCCTAAGTGATGGGAAGTTCGATCGGGATTGTGAATACCCGGATTGCAAGGGCTTCTTCGGAAGTGCCTTCGGTTCTGTTCGAACCCAGAACAGACTTGTATGGTTACATGTCTGACATTACATTTTGAGATATAAAGCTGATTTCTTTCAAATACATTTCTGTTGGTGGTGGAGAATTTATTCTCTTAGTTAACACCCTTCTCTGAGACGTACGAGCTCAGAGGTTATGTAGTTGAAGGTGTAGGATCGATTTCACCCTAGAGGGGGGTGAATAGGGTGATACTATAAATTGTTAAAATTATTGCGGAAGTTATATCAATTTTAACACAGATTTCAACACAGATTAAGCAGAATAATAACAGCACAGATATTGCAGAATAAATAACAGAACAGAACAACACAGAATTTACCCAGCTTCGGCAAAACCCTGCCTACGTGCTGCCCCCAAGGTTTCTACTAGAAATTAGATAGTCACACGCTTACACACGTAAACTCGCGACACCCGCTACTGACTAATCCTAACTCTACGCTCAAAACCCTGCCACAACTCAGCCACTTAGTTGCGAATTCTCAATCTACGCCACGTAGATTGTCCCCTAGTCACACGACTAGAAAATACAACGGTTTGAAAAGATTTTAAATTTAAAACACAAATTAAAATGAAACAATTATAAACTAAAACCCTAAAATAAACTCCCTTAATAAAAAACAAGCCGGCCTCTTTTCTTTGTATTATAACTTGTGAAAAATGATGGCCCGTTTGTTTTTCTTCGTTCGTTCCTCTTCTTTTAGCTTCTGAAATTAGGGCTTTTGATTGTTGAAGCCGCCGACTATATTTATCTCGATCGAATGATGATTGTTTGCTCCTTAGCTTTGTCGACCGATGCTTACTCCACTTGCGTCTTCATGTAGCTTGCTACGGCAGCTTCAATTTGATCGAATTCGAATTTGTTCTGGTATGTAATTTGTTCCTTTTGCTTTCTGGTTTTATTGCTTGAACTCGATGCCTCTTTGCCGATGATGTATAGGGTATTTATATAGGATTCCATCTCCTTGTTTTTCGTTCGTCTGATAGTTATTTGATTTCGTCAATCACTCTTGCTTGCCGTTCGATTTTACTTGAATGATGATGATATGCACTGACTTGTTCATGCGCGTATATTCGATTCACACGTCATTGATCGATTTCGTGATGACCACGGTTTCGATTCTGGTTTGACGATGTTGATTTTTCTTTGTGACTTCGGGCTTGACTTGTTCTTACTGTTCGATTTTTGCCTTGACTTGGTCACAACTTATATTATCTGGTTGTATGCTTGAACTTGTGATTTTGAGATTTGGACACGGCTGTTGACATTGATTGAGTTTTGCTTTGAGTTCAGTTGAAGCTTATATCTGTTGAGTTCACTATGTTGATGCTTTATATGCGGTCAGTGATCATGTAGCTTGTCTGCATTGAACTTGTGCACTTCACTTGAACTTGTTTCACATGTGTCCATTTGCATTGTATTTGTGTCTTTGAGTCTTGTACATGCAGTACATATGCTGTTGAGTTTGTAGCCATCCTGCTTTGCCTGGATTGTGTACATTTGTGCACTTGTTTTGGTTGCTGCATTGAGTACATGTCTGATTCATGTAGTCGAGCTGCTTCACTTGGGCCTGGGCAGTTTAGTTCATGTGTACTCAAGTGTGTGCTTGATTTCTGGTTGACACTGTTTTGATACTACTGTTGAGTCTGATTTGCTTTCGACTGTTATTGCATTTGTACATTTGAATTTTGATTGAGGCTGTGATTTATGTGTCTTGACCATTTCATTTGATTTGCACCTGTGTTGAATCCGATAATCTGGGTTTGACCTGTGCTCACCTGTCCCTGTAAATTTATCAAGTGTATATATATATCGGTGTGCACGGCCTTGTGGCATGTACAGTGATACACTGTGCATGTCACAATGTTCGTGTGTGATGAATTTAAATATAAATGATGACGAACAACCCAAATAACTGAGGCAAATAATATTTTCAAAATCATCTTTTATTTCAAATTTCAAAAATATTTCTCTTTCAATTTTACTGCGTTTGAAAATATTTTTGCAGATTACTCAGATGCTGGAATCAGACTGGAATGCAGTTGAAGACAAAATACGAGTGTGAGTGATATGTAGTGAGGTTATTAATGTAAAAGTGAATTGTGATGTATTCAGAAATTGTATAGATATAGTGAGAGCCTGAATGTGTACTATTCAAAAATTGTAATAAAAATTTGTTTGAATAAAATTTCCGTTTGAATTCAAATTCTGTGTAATTTAATTTTATTCAGCATATTGTCATTTAATCTGTGAAAAATGAAATAGTACATTATCAAATACATTTAAATAAATGTATATATGTTTATTATCATCAAACAAAAATCATATAGACGCATATTCAACAATCTCCCCCTTTTGATGATAACAAACATATATTTAAGATTTTGACTATTTTAAATGTATTTGAATATTCAGTTTGCTCCCCCTATTTATATGCTCCCTCTCTACACAATACTCCCCCTTCATGTATGCATAAAAAAATTCAAATTAGAAAATATTTGACCTTTATTTTCAAAATCTTAACTTTTCTCTCCCCCTTTTGTTATCAGCAAAAGAATAATAGTGCTGGAAAAAATAGAGATAAAGTGATTGACATTAAAATAATATTAATTCTCAATCGAGTATAAATATTAAATTTCAATAGAAAAATCAAACAAAAAAATCATAAATACTCTGTTTGACGCATATTTCACTTTAGAATGATAGGGATAATGTCATCATACAAAACCATATAGTTGGGTCTATTTGTGGTATATTTACAACAGGAATTTGAATATCTACTAACCATGCATAACCGTTAGGACTTTTAAATGAGATTAGTAGTATTTCAATTTTTTTTTTTTTAAATGAATTCAAGTATCTTCTAACCACGCATAACCGTGAGGACTTTTAAATGGGATTAGAATCCACTTGTCTATTTAATCAATCAATATTTGATATGCGTTCCATACATGCATAACCGTGAGGACTTTTAAATGAGTATGAAAGCACATAACAAATTCAAAGTAATTCACCCATGCATAACCGTGAGGACTTTTAAATGAGAGTGAATACTTTTGATGTTTTTTATTTGTTAAAATAATAAAATGAAAAATGAATGATTCCCGTTTAAAATACCACATATTGACTTACTATATTGGATTTTGATGAGTGATGGTTGATAGAAAAATGATAGAAATAGAAATGGTCGTGAAATTTTTGCCAAACAAAATTTTTATAACTCTTGTTTAAAATTTCTAAAGAATTTTATTAAATATACCGTCTCGAGTTATAATATATGATTAATATCAACACTCATCACTTTTTCAATCACTATTTATCTTTTCGATAATTAGTAGGGGATCAGATTAGTTAAAGTAGTGATTCAAAATCAATTTCAAAAATAATTATAAAATCAATTTCTCTGAAATAAAATAACTAATCTGAAATAAGGTCAAAAATGATTTTCTTGAAGGGTGTATCTAAGAAAAATATCTGTTAATTGAAAATTATTTGAAATGAAAAATATGCAGATATTTTCTTTGAAAAATGATGCAATTACTGAATGTTAAATCACGTTCCACTAGTAATTTTTCATCAACTAGATTGCCAGTGTAATCTGCATCTAAATTTTTCTTTCACTCATCATTTTCAATGTTATAGACCAGACTGTGAAAATTCAACAAATTTCATAAAATCATTTGTAACATCCTTTTTGAATTGAAGCCGTTGAAATATACAAGCAATAATCATAGTGTTAGAACAGATAAGCAAATATATCCACTTGTAGCATGAGTAATTAGTAATCAATCAATTAATTAATCCAAGCAATTTCTATTCAATGATAACTGGTCAACATTTTGAATAAGTCGGAATTAACATCATCAATTATTTCATATAACTGGATGATTTAATTCAGATTATGGTGCAGATTATCACATTTAATTTATCGTTTGATAATAAATACAATTACCTGTTTTACCTGTACGATAATCTTTCGTTGTTGTCCTTGTGAATCTGTCACCTTTATACTAGGCTAAGGAACTTTGAATTGTCGCCCGTTGTGTGTCTGGAACAGCCAGAATCCAGATAACACCGATGTTGTTCCTTAGCCTGCCACCACACCTACACGGTAAAATATTTTTGTGACCTATTTGTTTTTATAGGTCCATGGTTGTTAGTGGTAGAATCATTTGAAAAATAATTTTGTGAAGACCCATAACTTTCTATATATGTTCCTTTTGGCACCCAGATTTGTTTAACTTTGAGAGATTCTATATTTGTGCCTTTTGGAACCCAAATTGGAATTGTTTTCACATGTTTGGGTCTATACCAACAATTATTTTGATCGTGTCCAGTTTGTCTACAAATAGTGCACATCAAGTTGACTTGTTTAGTTTCCCTTCTATACCGTTCAGTTTGAGTATACCCAAGTCCTTGTCTATCAATATTGACAGTTTGTTTTTCTAATAGCATATTCAACGATCTTTCACTTTTGGAAATTTTTCCTAAAGTCGTTGACAGTTGTTGGACTTGTGCTTTGAGAGATTCATTTTCGTTTAATAATTGGGTGCACTTTTTAATAGAATTCTCTCTCCTAGTATTTTCATTTTCTTTCAAAATCAGAATTTCATTTTCAAGTGATTTTATATTAATTTCTGATTTTTTAATCTCATCTTCGAATGTTGGACACTTATCACACTTAGGGATTCTACTTTGATAGTTTTTAACTAACTGTTCAAGCTGTTCATTTGATTCTATCAAACTATCTCTTTGTGATTCAAGTTTAGCGTATCTTTCCCTAAATCGTTCAAAACAACCGTTTACTTCATGGAAATAAATAAGCAACTCAGAATGGGTAAGTTTTGATACCTCACTTGGCTCGTCATCGTCACTGTCAGTTATATTACCTTGAAGGCACAAATCCGCTTTTTCGCTTTCACTGCCAGTGCTTTTATCATCCTCATCCGTTTCATCCCAAGTGGCTGCAAAACTTTTCTTTTTCTGTTTCTTTCCACGGCTAAATTTATTTTGTGGACAGTCGGGACTGATATGACCGGGTTTGTTGCACTCGTAACAGATGATCTTCTGTTTGTCTGGGCTGTCAAATACTTTTGCTATTCTGCTTTTTAACTTTTGGTTTAGAGCTGGATTTCCGTGTTTCTGATTCCACTTTTTGAATTTTCTTATTAACAGCTCTAGTTCTTTTGCACCATCATCATCGTCATCATCATCACTTTCAGTTGTTCCTTTAAGAGCTATCAATTTCTTCCGAGTATCTCCTCCTTCACGCTCTTCTTTGAATTTTATCTCTAGCTCATATGTGGTGAGATTTCCGATGAGTTCTTCAACTTTCAACTGTTTCAAATCTTTTGATTCTTGAATTGCAGTTACTTTGGCTTCAAAGCTTCGTGGAAGGACTCTGAGGATTTTTCGGACTATTTCCAGTTCGGCGTATGATTTTCCGAGAGCTTTCGATTTGTATACGATATTGGAAAGTCGTCCGTACATCTCTTTGACATTTTCTTCCTTCGCCATTGTAAAGTTCTCATATTCGCTGCTTAGCATAGCAAGGCGAGATTCTTTGACTTGAGATGTTCCTTCGTGAGTCACTTCGAGAGTGTGCCATATTTCCTGCGCAGATGAACAATGTGAAACACGATTAAATTCAATTTGATCTAATGAACAAATAATAGAATTCATTGCTTTGGCGTTAGTAATTTGTAATTTGTTTTCTAACTCTGTCCATTGATCCTTTGGTTTTTCTATTTCCTGATTGTTCACTGTTATAGTTGGTTTGTTATATCCAGTCTCAACTATATTCCAAGCGTCAATGGTTTCTAGAAAAATTTTCATCCTATTTTTCCAATAAGCATATTCACCATTGAACATTGGTGGTCTAACTATCGACTGACCCTCAGCAAAAGCATTATTAAAAGACGCCATTTTTTTTTTAAAAATTCAAATTTTTAAAACAAAAATTGATTTTTGAAAAAAATCGAATTTTTATAAACAGCAAATATTTGACTCCTATTCCTAGCTCTGATACCACTTGTAGGATCGATTTCACCCTAGAGGGGGGTGAATAGGGTGATACTATAAATTGTTAAAATTATTGCGGAAGTTATATCAATTTTAACACAGATTTCAACACAGATTAAGCAGAATAATAACAGCACAGATATTGCAGAATAAATAACAGAACAGAACAACACAGAATTTACCCAGCTTCGGCAAAACCCTGCCTACGTGCTGCCCCCAAGGTTTCTACTAGAAATTAGATAGTCACACGCTTACACACGTAAACTCGCGACACCCGCTACTGACTAATCCTAACTCTACGCTCAAAACCCTGCCACAACTCAGCCACTTAGTTGCGAATTCTCAATCTACGCCACGTAGATTGTCCCCTAGTCACACGACTAGAAAATACAACGGTTTGAAAAGATTTTAAATTTAAAACACAAATTAAAATGAAACAATTATAAACTAAAACCCTAAAATAAACTCCCTTAATAAAAAACAAGCCGGCCTCTTTTCTTTGTATTATAACTTGTGAAAAATGATGGCCCGTTTGTTTTTCTTCGTTCGTTCCTCTTCTTTTAGCTTCTGAAATTAGGGCTTTTGATTGTTGAAGCCGCCGACTATATTTATCTCGATCGAATGATGATTGTTTGCTCCTTAGCTTTGTCGACCGATGCTTACTCCACTTGCGTCTTCGTGTAGCTTGCTACGGCAGCTTCAATTTGATCGAATTCGAATTTGTTCTGGTATGTAATTTGTTCCTTTTGCTTTCTGGTTTTATTGCTTGAACTCGATGCCTCTTTGCCGATGATGTATAGGGTATTTATATAGGATTCCATCTCCTTGTTTTTCGTTCGTCTGATAGTTATTTGATTTCGTCAATCACTCTTGCTTGCCGTTCGATTTTACTTGAATGATGATGATATGCACTGACTTGTTCATGCGCGTATATTCGATTCACACGTCATTGATCGATTTCGTGATGACCACGGTTTCGATTCTGGTTTGACGATGTTGATTTTTCTTTGTGACTTCGGGCTTGACTTGTTCTTACTGTTCGATTTTTGCCTTGACTTGGTCACAACTTATATTATCTGGTTGTATGCTTGAACTTGTGATTTTGAGATTTGGACACGGCTGTTGACATTGATTGAGTTTTGCTTTGAGTTCAGTTGAAGCTTATATCTGTTGAGTTCACTATGTTGATGCTTTATATGCGGTCAGTGATCATGTAGCTTGTCTGCATTGAACTTGTGCACTTCACTTGAACTTGTTTCACATGTGTCCATTTGCATTGTATTTGTGTCTTTGAGTCTTGTACATGCAGTACATATGCTGTTGAGTTTGTAGCCATCCTGCTTTGCCTGGATTGTGTACATTTGTGCACTTGTTTTGGTTGCTGCATTGAGTACATGTCTGATTCATGTAGTCGAGCTGCTTCACTTGGGCCTGGGCAGTTTAGTTCATGTGTACTCAAGTGTGTGCTTGATTTCTGGTTGACACTGTTTTGATACTACTGTTGAGTCTGATTTGCTTTCGACTGTTATTGCATTTGTACATTTGAATTTTGATTGAGGCTGTGATTTATGTGTCTTGACCATTTCATTTGATTTGCACCTGTGTTGAATCCGATAATCTGGGTTTGACCTGTGCTCACCTGTCCCTGTAAATTTATCAAGTGTATATATATATCGGTGTGCACGGCCTTGTGGCATGTACAGTGATACACTGTGCATGTCACAATGTTCGTGTGTGATGAATTTAAATATAAATGATGACGAACAACCCAAATAACTGAGGCAAATAATATTTTCAAAATCATCTTTTATTTCAAATTTCAAAAATATTTCTCTTTCAATTTTACTGCGTTTGAAAATATTTTTGCAGATTACTAGGATGCTGGAATCAGACTGGAATGCAGTTGAAGACAAAATACGAGTGTGAGTGATATGTAGTGAGGTTATTAATGTAAAAGTGAATTGTGATGTATTCAGAAATTGTATAGATATAGTGAGAGCCTGAATGTGTACTATTCAAAAATTGTAATAAAAATTTGTTTGAATAAAATTTCCGTTTGAATTCAAATTCTGTGTAATTTAATTTTATTCAGCATATTGTCATTTAATCTGTGAAAAATGAAATAGTACATTATCAAATACATTTAAATAAATGTATATATGTTTATTATCATCAAACAAAAATCATATAGACGCATATTCAACAGAAGGTTATCAGCGATATACTCCCAATTTGGTAATGTGGCATGCTGAGTGTTGCTGTGTGATGATCATTTATTGATCAGTTGTGATCAAAGCGTGGCTTTGTGAAAAAGCGTAGCTTTGTGGATGAGACCTCATCAAACCTCACAACCCAGAAATGGTCGAAGCAGGAATGTCCGGCAAGGTTATGAGGGTCGCGCTCTTTAGGGTATGTCATTTCCTTCTGGAAAAGGGTGGTATCAGGTATGGATCCCTGGTATTTAACCTATGTGGATACTCCGATCTCATTTATTGTGTGATTGTGTGTTTATCGAGGCGCCTCGAATAAAGGTCCCAAAGGACCGGGGGATGGCATATTCGTGAGTTACCTGTTACAGGGGTAACCCGGCCTTGTGTTGGCAGAGAGCAGTTGTCTCTCGGGATGTCCAGCCAGAGGCGATCCCATGTGGCGGTAGGAAGTTCCTTAGCCTGACCATTTGTTGGAAATCCAAAGAAACAATACGAACCTTTACGATTGCAATTGTATAACCTGTCTCCTCAGGCGACAGCTATAGCAGGCATAATATAATGGTACCTATGCTGGCTAAGATTAATATTGTATTTTCGAAATGACTTTGTAAACTATGCACAAATAATAATATCAAAAGAGTTTTTTTTTGCGTAGTAAGCATATTTGACTAACATAAGAAGCAATCTCCTCCAAGTCTGCGTTTGCATTGTGTGTGTGGTGGGAGGTCTTATGGTAGTTTCATTTTCCAAAAGCATTACGGGTTTCAATGTTTAAAATTCTTTTGTGTTCGTTTTAAAGATAAACTGTTTTTGTTGCTCACACCAGTCCCACGACTGACTCGGAGTTTATTGTTCCCTTCCTAAACTCTGGGTGCCCACCATTTTCCACACGGGCAGTCTAGAGTTGGGTTTTTCAGATATTCAGGTTAGTAGATTATCTGGAGCTAGTTCGGTTCTTGGAGTTCATTCATCGGAGTTGCTCGTCTTGGAATTGTGGATTTATTTTTGTCTGAAGATCATTTTGGAGTTATCACTTCTATTGATATTCTATCCGCTGCTGGTGTTATCTATTTTCTTTCCGCTGCTATTTCTTGTATCATATCTCTGATGTATATTGATATATGTTGTATCATTCTGTTGTATCATATTGTATCAGATTTTGTATCTGTCATTGTATCAATGTTATGTAATTGATATATTCTTTTTCCGTTGTGTTGTTGTACTTAATGGTGTTTTAAGCTCCGGAGAACCAAATTCGACATTTGAATCTACGGCATTTTGAGTACAAGTGAAGTACGGATGTCGATTTTCGAAGGTCGAGTTTTTGGATCTTCACATATAACGTCTTGGTGCCCCTAACAATCATGAGTAATTCACCATCCAGCGTAAAGAGCATTACGTTACTAATCTCAACGGATACATCAATATCTCTTTATCGGTGCGTCTTGACTAGGAACTTTTAGAGTTGAGTATTACTACTAGATCAATTCAATACTCGTGGTTAAGATGAATTCATAACTACAATCGATATAATACTCTACTTAGGGATTTTCTATTTATATATGTCTAATGCTTATAATCATTATTTATATCATATATGTAACATATAATAGAAAACAAAATAAAAAACCTACCTTTATTTCGAATAAGATTTTGTACAAAGTTAAGATTACATAATAAATTACATGACTATCCCGAGGGCATACCCTTAACTCTTCCGGTAAGATCTTCATTAACGAAAGACAATATTTTTTATTTAAACCGTTGAATGTTTTTGAATATATTTCTATATACTGGGCAAAATTTTCATTATGTATTGTTGAGCGAAAAATATAACAGATATAGTTAAAATTGCAAATATTCATATATGTATAATCTTAAAATATAAAAATAATGTAAACACGTATATTTAAAATCAAAATTGTTATAGTATAACAAAAGGAAAGAAGTTTGAATATTGATACTGTTGGCACTAGTAATAAAATGGAATTGCACAACATAAATTAAAAAAAGTGCAAAATTAGTATCTACCTCTGATTTTCAAATTTAACACCAGAAAAACTTTCTTAAAAATAAATTTCATGAAACATCCATGTCAATGTTTCCAGTGTGCATTTTAAACTGCACGCATTTGTAAAATAAATATTTGTAACGTGGACTGCATATATTTAAAGTGTAGAGTGTGCACGGTGTAGACTGCAAATCTTTATTTTAAAAAAATGGATAATTAGAACTGCAAATATGTACAGTGTAGATGCAATTATGTACAATTCTAACTGCAAATATGTGCATTTTAAAATACACATATTCGTTGGAAACATTGAAAGAAATTTTTCATGAAACGTGTTTTTGATAGGGTGGAAGTTAATTTTAATTTTTTTAACGGTGTTTGAAATGTTATAAGGAAAACTACAAAATACAAATAGAATATAAAAGCAACTATTGTAGTAAAATTTATAGTTGAAAGTTAAGGTAGTGTCCATTTTAACATAGACATCATAACAAGGGCTCTATTTGAAATAAGTGTCAATCTTTTTATTATAAAAAATTATAGTTGAAGTACTAATAGCAGAACATGGATTATCGGATTAAAAGACGCAATAAAAAGGAAGTCTTCATGCGGATGATATCGTATTCATTTAGATAGAATTGTCAACTATTCCAATCTGGTAAAACTAGGACAAAAGATTAACTTGTTAATAATGACACTACTAAAATTTAGGAGAATATATTTTTGCTACAAATTTGGATACGGGGACGACGGATGGTCTGTCAAATTTGTGATTGAAATTCGACGGTGGTATGCCGAATTGAAGTCTGAAATTCGATTGGAGTGCACCAATCTCGGCATAAGAAAAAATATCTTTAGCAGGGATACGGTCGAATTTTATTTCTTGAACTATCCCCTCATACCCACTTTTCTAGTGTCAATAACCAGCTACAATTAAGAAACTTGTCAAGTTCTCCAATTTACTTGATTCTATCGATGGGTGAATAAGACCATTTCTTTCCTTTGTGGACACGCCATCAATTTCCTCAGTATGAATCATTTATATAAAAGTTAATAAATCGGATCAAAATACCTAGATCGAAAGTAAGACATTCAAAAATATTCTCTAATGAAATCATACACATTAATTCATCACAACATAGAATACATTAAATAGCATGAGCATAAGAAAATCCATTATTACACCACATACTACAAGTACAACGATAAACCAAGCTCAACATAATGTTTATATGATGATGAACTTTAAAAATATGTATGATGGGCTTTGTAATATGCAATTTAACACCTTCCAAATGCATATGTTTTCAAGTAGCGTTTGCAACACATTTTTTGTTATGTTAAATTAGCATCGCGTCTGATGTGTCGGATGACGCATTATGTGTGGAGCTCACTTAAATGATCCATTGGGAAGAACCATTAAAAATCAACGATTGGCATCAGCCGTGTCCGACCACACCAACGGCTAATTACTACAAATGGCTAATTACCCCCATATAAACCACGTTCCTCCCTCTATTTCCCCTTCATCTCAATTCCATCATCTTTTTCATCTTCAGTTCATCTCCACTTTGCTTAACTCCGAATAAATATCAATGGTTGAACAATATGGTGAAAGTGATAATCAAATTCTGAAGCCGAAGATTTTATTGATATACAAGCTATTAGAATAATTAGAGCGCTATAAAAAGCTCTAATGGACTAAATTCACACTTCTAAATATAAAGGAATTCACTAGGTTAACAATATACTGTATGGTCATGCAGAACGTTATCAATGAAACTTCCGATTGAAAGACTTTATTTTCTGATATTGTGTGAGCGGTTGGAAGGTTAAGGTTTGAAGTCAACATCTGATTTGTGCGTTAAAGAAAGGGTAGAAATCTTTTTGTATATAATTGTTTTAGCTCTTCCTACATGGCATGTTTCAAAAGATTTCAAAGATCAAATAACAAAATTTGTGTTTATTTTCACGAAGTTTTGAAAATTATTGAATTAATGATTAAAGATATTATTAGACCGGCCGACCCTCAATTTAATAGCCCCAAAACAAATTAGGACATCACGTCGATATTACCATTCTTTAAAAATTGTATCAGGATTAATTATGGTACACATGTGCCTACATTAGAGATGCAACAATATGTTGGACGTAAAGGCTTTGATATACAAAATATTATGCCTGTATGCGCGTCTGATTTAACATTTATGTTTGTAACGACATGCTAAAGTTTGTAAGCATACAACATTAAAGTTTTTCATTTAGTTTTAAATAGTAGAAATTTGAATTTTCCTCATCCACCACTAGGGCAATATTTGTTATTGTATCTGTAATTCGGAATTGTTATACCAGTATAAGTTAGGATTTTTATTGCGCAAAACCTAACAAAGGATAAAATTGTTGCGGAAGCTATCCTGGATAATATTGGATGATGAAAAAATTGAAGATAAACAATGGAGAAGATAGATCTAAAATACAAAGAAATCAAGAGAACAACACACAAGATTCCACCCAACAACCATTTATATAGATTCTCAAAAAACAATTGTTTACAATTAACCCACCAAATAAAAGTAAAAAAAGTAGAATCAATAACCTAATTGAGAAGGAGTTTTGATCTCTATAATAATGGATTCTTAGTATTTGGAGGAGAAGAACAAAAATGGAAGAAGAGAGAAATACCAAATACTTTTCCACACTTTTTCACTCTCTCTCTTTTAGGCTCTATTTATAACATCAATTACTTAATGTCCAAGTTAATATTATATGCCAAAAAATAAATTGATTAGCCAATTAGATGGAGAAATAAACATAACCAAATATGTTTATTAATCGGGGAAAACAAAATTTTTGTTTTCTTTCTTTTGCATATTTGTTTCCTTCTATTTGTGATTTTGTATCACCAAAATTTAACACTCCACCTTGATGCTAAATCACATATCCAACACATCCTCAATCTCCACCTTGAATCAAATCGTCTCTTCAAAGAGAAAAATAAGAAAATGACCTCATCAAATAAAACTCACAAGCCTACCATCTTTAGATCAATCACCACTCAATTCTTCTTAATCATACCAAATCATAAACCGCTACCACCATCTACAAGTGATGCATCCTCCGCCATGAGATACACCACACAATTGGCCTCAAAAGCGTTCGTAATACCACAAAAACCTCCATAAAGTCTTCGTGGATTTCCAACTCGACACTTGTCTACCACTTGACTTGAGCTCTCCACACGATCACCATAGATACCTCAAGTATCATCAAAATGAAGACCCCTATCGAAAATATGACTACCAACACATCCGTCAAAAGCAGTGCACATATTCACCTCACCACTTACCTGTGGACTAGGCTCTTCAACTGTCACTGGCTTTCTATTATTGACCATACGACCAATCAATCTATAAAGGTTTCCATCATTTAATACCTCTCTCATCACAATATGACCACCCTTCTTCACTTTTAGAACTTCACCTCGAGTCTCATAAGTGCAACCATGGCGGTCCGACTGACTAAGAGAAATGAGATTATGTGAACTAGTAGGAACAAGCCTCACGCCCGAGACTTCTCTAACCACACCATCATGCATACAAAACCGGATAGATCCAATACCATGAATTGATAACTCTACTCCATTGGCGGTCCTAATCATGTTGACGGTCTTCTTATAAGAAGAAAAACACCCCACATCACTACATATGTAAAAACTAGCAACCGAATCCATCTTTCAAGGTTAACATCACTATTGAGGACATCACAAGAAGTATCACTATCACTACATTCAGCTATGTCCACCCATGTATCGCTACCACTGTCACTATTTATAGCTTTCTTTTGATCCCTTTTATACACTTCACACCTGTTGCGCATATGACCCTTTTTATGACAATAATAACCGAAGATACTTTTCGACATACCTTTCCATTAGTGAGTTTTTTCTTCGGTTTTATATCC
The DNA here is from genome assembly GCA_030737815.1 of Allium fistulosum. NCBI lineage: Eukaryota > Viridiplantae > Streptophyta > Magnoliopsida > Asparagales > Amaryllidaceae > Allium > Allium fistulosum. Next base: position 531,556,987 of record CM060901.1, on the reverse strand, counting down.
CACTTTGAGTCCCTTGCTACCATAGCCTTATCTGCAACTGATTTCAAGATTGACCCTTTCCTTCTAAGTTCTTCATCTAAGAGACTATTCTGGACAGTATCTAATGAGATAGTTCCATTAGCATTGGAGTTACTTAATGACCAACCAATTTTTTCCAACTTTCTAAAAGCAAACTCATCAACAAAAAGCTTGTAATTCATCATCAAATTTGACATCCATACTTGACAGCTGATTTGTTACATCGTGAAATTCGTTCAAATGCTCTGCTACAGACTTCTCTTCATCCAGCCTCAATTGAACCAATTTTCAAATAAGAAAAGCCTTACTGGTAGTACTTTTTGACTCATATAAAGATACCAACTTGTCCCACGGAGCCTTCGTGGATTTATAACTAGCCACTTAGTAGAAAACTGAATCATCAAGATACTCAAAGCAATCGCCCTTTTGTCCATCTTCTCCCATTTACCCTCCACTATATTTGAGCGTCTCTTCTCATCATCTTCAATTGGCTCATGAAGATCGTTGAGATATAAAACATCATCCATCTTAGCCTTCCAAATACCCCAAATTTTTCCATTTAGAAGAGCAATCTTCGAGAAGGAAATTAAATGTGACATCTCAACAATTATATAAATCCAAAATTACCCTTACTCTTGCGATAATCTAGCTTCGATACCAATTTGTTAGGATTTTTGTTGCGCAAAACGTAACAAAGGATAAAATTATTGCGGAAGCCTATCCCAGAATCTTATATCACCCAAGTACAAAGGGATAATATTGAATGAAAATAATAATATTTAAAGATAAACAATGGTGAAGATAGATCTAAAACACAAAGAAATCAAAAGAACAATACATAAGATTCCACCCAACAACCATTTATATTGATTCTCAAAAATAATTGTTTATAATTAACCCACCAAATAAAAGTAAACAAAACAAAAATAAAATCAATAACCTAATTGAGAAGGAGCCTTGAATTCTATAACAATGACTTCTTAATGTTTGGAGAAGAAGAATAAAGATGGAAGAAAAGAGAAATACCAAATATTTTTCCACTCTCTCTTCTAGGCTCTATTTATAACATCAATTGCCTTAATGCTCAATTTAATATTATATGGCAAAAAATAAATTGATTAACTAATTAAAGAGAGAAATAAACATAACCAAATATGCCTATTAATTAGGGAAAACAAAATTTTTTCTTTCTTTCTTTTGCATATTTGTTTTCTTCTATTTGTGATTTTGTATCACCAAAATTTAACATAAGCGTACTTGCACCATTATTGTAGTCGAATTATTAAATTTGCATATTAAGCTACATTCTAAAAATATATCTACTTTAAAACAATAAAAACACGTTAACAATGTAATTAGTAATAATAAATTAATAATCTTTTTTCATGCCCATTCAAATATTATTTTCAAATGCATGTTTTGCAACGCAACGATGCATTCTTCTTTCATTAACAGTTTCATTCCATGTCTCTTTTTAAATTTCACTTTACCGTATGGGCATAACTGACTATTTCATGTACTAGATAAATTCTCTAACATCTAACATAATTTTCATTAATTTAATTCAAAGTTTATCGATACAAGAAGCAATAGACGAAAACTATCGTTATTATCTAAAGTCATTTCCCATAATGCAAACCGACTAAAATTGCATTTGAAATTCCCAAAGGGTATCCCACTTTAGAAAATTCGATCCATGAACACCATATGCTTCCTTGAATTATACCTATGTTGTCTCAAATTTATTAAATTAGAAGCGTAAGAAATATGTGCAAATAAAATAACAAACCACTTCTTTCCTTTAGAAAAGTGAATACTGAGAACACTCAAGATTTGGAAACGCTTCAATAATAGTAATAAAAACTAAGGATGTTAAGCAGATATAAAAGTGAAACTCTTACTATCAAAACAAAATATACCTTCACCGGAAACAGTACGGAAAACAAGTGAAAATAACCTTGAAACGAAATTAATTTCACAAAAAGATAAGTCAAAAACATACATTAAAGTATATGAAACTGCAAAGTAAAATTATAATTTTAGCCATACGGTTTATGTATATGCTTCATAAAATGAAAATATTTGAACAAATACCATGAAAATGTTCCGTGATAAAATGTAAATTATTTGCAAAAAATCATAGTGTAAAGACAGTCAAAATATAATTTATATTTGCAAAATATATAAATACTTGTGAATGTAAGAGCAAATATATGAATCTAAAAACAAAGATCATAATTGATAAAGAAAATTAATTAAATTGCATTCATTATTGACCTAGAGCTTCCTCTGGCGTAAACGTACCATCCAAAAATATAAGAGGATGACAAAATGTAAAACCACAAAGGTACACTTCAAATCCTATAAAAATCCTTTGTGATTCACAAGAAATGAGGTCGCGTTCCCATACAACTATATTACCAGGATTAGATTCTACCAATGCTTTACAAAATGATTTCAAATTACGGTAGGATAACTTATCGGTACAATGTGATTGATTACAAATAATACAACATTGGACTTTGCTACAGAGCGCGAAAAATTAACTGCGGAAGTATGTGAAATATAATGGCACGACTATAATTCGGGAGGAATAAATGCTGAGACTCGGATCATTCCCGCACTCAGTCGGGTCATTTTTCCTTCGGACCTTTTAGCAAATTTGTACTACATTCAGTTTGATAAAGAAGAATAATAATAATAATAATAATAATAATAATAATAATAATAGCTTTAATCTTGTTCAAGAGATTAGCACGAATATGATCTTAAAAATTTACTTGACATGGAAAGATGATTTGCATCAGTAATTTCAACGCGAAAAAAAGCCTATGACCACTATCTCTAGTGGTAAAATTTGTATCTTGAGTTGTTGCTCAATGTCTTGTGTTGACCACTATCTCTAGTGGTAAAATTTGTATCTTGAGTTGTTGCTCAATGTCTTGTGTTGACCACTATCTCTAGTGGTAAAATTTGTATCTTGAGGTGTTGCTCAATCTTGTGTTCCATCCTTTAGGCATGCATTAGATGCAATATACAGGAGAGAAAAAAACACCACAAGAACAATGAGATTGCAAACAATGAGATATCATGGCATATTAAAGTTAGAAGATGCATGAATCCTAGACTTAGAATCCAATTTACATATAACTATTGTTTCTCTATCATTCTTAACAAAATATTACCATAACAATTCTTAATACAAATGCAAAGATGAAACTCGGTAACATCAACAACAAAAAATGCTTGTCCAGTACCCATGAAAATAACGTGATCGAAACCATTACTTAATAGCAAGATTGTAAAAATTGCTAGGCGGTAAGCATGGACTGGAGATTAATCGCCTAGGCAGAGATTAATCAAAGATTAATCGAAGCTAGACGTTTTAAACTAACCCACAGTGGAATATCATGGATTTGGAAGCAATGATGGAGACAAAATCGTTAGAAACAAACATTTTAATGCTTATAAGAGACATCAAACCTAAATTGGTGCATAAATGATGCCTATAAATCCATTTATACGGTTAAATAATGCAATAAGTCTTATCTAGACGGCCTAGGCAAAAACCTGAATAGTAAGGCTAGCCTAGCGCTTACGCAAGGCCTAGATGGAAGCTTAGAAGGATTTTTACAATAGAGCCTAATAGTTGTCCAGTATAACATTATTCTCGATACCATCACTAACAGTATAAGTACACGTAATATTAATAGAAGTTGAACTAATATCCTTGACATCATTACAATAAGAATATGACAAAGTTAGTAGAAATAACAAGTACTCCTCATCATGATTAAGAGCACATAACAACAATATTGAAACCAAATTAGAATTTGTTTCAATAACTTTTCTCCTATCATCTCTCTCACATTGATAATTCAAGAGTTGAAGGAGCCAAATCACCGACCAACTTATAAGATTTAAGTCAGTCTATCGTTGTTGATATCATTTCGATATTTATTGTCCAACTTAAACCATACAAGAATGAACACAAGAGGAAGTGAATTGCAAAAATAAGTTAACCACTTGGTAAGATTATCAAAAAAGTATACAACATAACAAAATTGCAAATATTTACCGAAAACATATTTTAAATAGGGATATTATTATCATTATTATTATTATTACTACTACTACTACGAATTACAATCACTCTAAATTATACATATATTAATCCCTAAAATAATTTTAACTAATGGTTTTGAACAAAATTTCAAAGAAAATCAACATAGATAAAACTGAAATCAAAATAGAATGAAATTTGAATCACAAATAATACTCAATTCGAGAATTAACAATTAAAATATAAACGTGGACAACTAGAAACAATTATTTAACAAAACATAAAACCAATTACCCATTGATTATGTTAACTCTGATACATATTTAAAGATAAAAGAAACAAACATTATGTCAATGCTCACAAAATAACCTAATTGTACCATCAAGAAATATTAACTTTAATGGTATGACGCTTTAAACATAAGTTTTAAAGATGGTGAATTCAAACTCTTGAGACTTTTGCTTGAATAAAGTACAACTCTAACAAAATATATAAATAAATAAATGAAAAAAAAAAAGGAAACTAATTGTGTCCAACAATGATTGAGATCATTTGTTTGAAATTCACTATGTCACCAACTGCCGATTGTATCTAAATTTTTGTTCACATAACTGCTCCCATTTCTAGATTAGCCAAACATCTAGAATATGATATGTTAGGTAGCAAAACATATTGTACAAAATGGGAAAACGGTGACATGTGAAAAGGACGGATAGGCCCTGGACAGAAGATTTTGTTCAAGTCCAATTTGTTGTGCTTCACTTGCAACATATCTATATATCATTCCGATGTATTAAATTTGACTGTTTGTGCAGTTGAGCTTGGACGTCTGTAAAGCGTTTTGAAATGCAATGCTCAGAAAACCAAAGGACCAGAAGTTCATCTCAATTACTAATCCTAGTCATCATCATAGCATTAAAATTCACATATAACTTACATAAATAAACAAAATAGAATAAAAATTAATTTTTTGCAGAACTTACTTTACATAGAAAAATATGGAGGGTGGTAAATGGTGAAGCAAAATAATTACTTGAACAAGTCTGTATCTACAAATTACAATCACCAATTCTAAGTCTATATAAAAATGAAGCCGATAAAACATGTCCAATATTTTAAACCATTCTCATGTCTGCACAGCTAGCCTCTGAAGATGTTCGCAAAATACTTGAAGGCTGGCATCATCTGTAAATATAATATCTGAACCTGGAGCTATATTATCTGATGAGTTATATGTAGCCGAAGGATTTAGCTTCGCCAATAGAAATCTTGCCTGCATGTTCACGATGCAATCATGGATTGGTGATTCTTAGCATATACTTTAGTTGTACTATTTCAACTCGGGACTGAATTTCGCAAATGTTGTATGAAAAGGGTAACGAACTATTGCTCTTACTGATATAACTTTGGAACGAAGAATAAAAAATAAAAAACTTATGGATTTCTTAATACAGATAAAAATTATAATAATAGTATGAAGAACATTCTTCCACGTTTTTGCAAATTATGGTGCCTCAAGCTAACCCCAGAAAAACTCCAATTTATGGAGAGTGATAAAATTGCTTAATTTAGCCACCCTTATTTTTACGAGTAATTAAAACGGTCTATGCAATATAAACATAAAATTAAATATTTTATGCAGGTCATTTAATGAAGTGGGACTATAATGACTAAACAGTGCATGGACCAGTCCTATGAATATTGCATTTGGTTTGACAGGAGAAGATAAAATAAAATATACCTGAGATCCATGTTGATCACACACAACTAATCTAGGGACAGGAAACCTATCCTTAATAATCATTTGTGCGTCTTCTTGTGGAGCACGCAGTAGATCAGCGAAACCCTGAATAGCAGAAGAAAATTAAAAAGAAGATTCATGATAGGATGATACACAGTCAATTAACATGAATATATGATAATAAGTTGCAAGTGAAAATATTGAGAAACAAGCAACTGGACTGCCTACCGAACAAGAAAGGTGTGCCAAATTTAGTAGGCAGTTTTATCACTGATTACCTGATGCTCGGGTTGGTTCTGGTAACCCATATTGCGCCACTGAGCAATAGTCATGCCATGAAATATAACAACACTAAAATATGCATCTAGTAAGAGTATGCGATCTGCAGCTATGGATGCCACATCCAATAGAGCGGGCGAGGGAGGTGAATTAAACGAGTAAGAAATTAATGAAGGCTGTATCATGACAACGGAATTTGTTACGCTCTCTCGGTTCAACAACATCCGGAAGTATGCTGTTTCATCTGGACTATTATTGAAAACCTGCAACACTACAGAGAATTAAAAAATATTACAAAACACAAATACTTAACAACCACCAAAAAAAAAAGATAGTATACAGTACCTGAACAAATTGAGATCGCCGAAGATTAAATATAAATTGTGGGAATATTGAGAAATTTGGATTAATTACAAATGATGAGGGATCGTCTTTTCTATAATCACCAAAGCGTGAACATATGCGAATAAGAGATCTGTCCAACCACCGTGTTGCATCAAACTCTTCCTGATGAAAAAAGAAGTTTTTCGATTATAAGACAGCTAAACAAAAATAAGTTGAAAGGTCACGATAAATGAAATTTAGTTAAGAATTAATTTATTTTAATTGAAGGCGAAATATTTTTTGAATATTAATAAAACAGTGATAGTGTGTGTGTAAGTTTTGATTACATTTCATGATAAATACAGTGTTAGAAGTATTGCTGATAGCAATGGTGTAAATAATATAACCTTGAAGATTGAAGTTAAAGAAATTGTACAAAGACCAAATTTTCAACTCTGGCGATGCTGGATTATCTTACCTCTGTCTCCATTTTCAAAGAAACAAATCTTGCTAAAATAACAGCTGCTGCTTCCTGATCAAAACCTTCAACCAATTCCTGCAGGTGCAACGAACTTCAATATCAATAGTAGCAACATATTGAGCTGAGCTTAATGCAAGGATGAACCCAAATAAACATGCCTACTTCATTTTAGAGTATTTATACAGTTGGGAATCAACAACCATGCATGCAATTTCCAATTGAGTTGCCATTGACTTTCAAAGGTGATTATTTTAGGTGTTTTACAAGAACTTTGCTAGTGAAGAACCTACTTTAGTTTCGATTTGGATTTGATAACAGCATTGCTTCTAAACTTCTGCAACTAGAGCATATTACGTGCAATTTGTATATGTATTGATAAAATGCACGGTAGTGCCACAGTTATATAATAACTGACTTGAACTCGAATGGATAACATAAAAAAGATCATAACTAGGGATATTATTCACAGTGCAAGCGGAAAAAATTCCACATCTGTTACAACTATCTTGATTTGTTTCCTTCAAATATATAAAGGCACTGACATAGTATTTTTGAGTGAGGAAATAGTTTTGGGATGTTTTTTCAAACACCCTTATAAGTTTCAAAATCCACTTTTGCTCCTTGTCAAAAACAGATTCCACAAAAACAATTCATCATCATTTTTAATGAAAATGTACATTCTACACTGCACATATTTACAGTATACACTACAAATATAATAACTGCACATATTTACAGTATAGAATGCAAATATTCGCAGTTCTAACTGCGCGTTTCTGTAAAATAAAATTTGGTCTACAATGCAAATATTTATTTTACAAAAATGTGCAGTTAGAACTGCAAATATTTGCAGTCTACACTGCATATTTTCACGGAAAATATCGATAAGGGTGTTTTGTGAAACTTTTTTGGAGAAGGGTTTTTCGGGTATTAAGTTTGAAAATAAGAGACGGATCCAAATTTCCGGAATAGTTTTCGCTTGTCAAGATATATGTTTTAGATCGTCAGTTTATCAAAAAAAATATAACTAAGATATTGATGTTATGAAGGAACAAGTGCAAGCAAACGAATAATTAGAGAATACTTGTCCAACCTCTTTAATGGAAGAATCGTCAACCCATTTTCGTGCAACAGTTGTTACTCGGATCCTTGCTTCACCCAGAGAATTCTGGTAACTGCATAAATTAAACATACCTTGAATAAAAACATGATTCTCAAGCAATACAGAATATATACATATGTATGTGTGTACATGTATATATATGTATATGTATGCGCGAACAGAAAGAACATACTGTGTCACAAACTGAAGGTACAATTGAGGATTAGGCGTCGCTGACTGGTTTCGATCGCTTGGTGATACATCAAAGAAAACTGTCAAACTAGTATTCTTATCCAGACCACACATTTTCCATGCAGTTGTACTTCCTTGTCCAATTACAGTATCGGCACAAAGAGCACTTTTCTGCATGTGAAACAACATACTCATATTGTTGAAGCTACATTTTCATCCATAAACGTTAATGAAATTTGCCCGGGAAAACAAACCTTTTCCAGCGATGTGCATGGCCCAATGATTCCCTGAATTTTGATGTCCTTTGAACAATTAATTTCAAGTGTACCGCTGAATTGAGAAGTAAATATAAGTGCTACAAATCATATTATATATATATATATAAAAGGTGGAACCCAGTCCACCTTACACACACACACATATGTTACTAATTCTTCTCGTAAGATGTAAAACCGTGCTTGATAAAAATTAAACTGAAATGGTACATTAATGGGCGAATGATCAAGCAGCCTACAAACAAAAGGGTGATTGAAAAGGGTGGTTGTGCACTGATGAAATATTCACCAGAAAACCTTCACAAGATATTTAAGCATGTATTGGATTGGGAAGGAAAAAAAATGCAATGGTACATACATAAATGAATGGTCAAGCACTCTACATATAAAAACAAGGGCATCGAAAAGAGTGGTAATGAATTGATGAAATATTCATTGAAAAACCATTAGAACTTATTCCAGCATGTATGGCATACATGACACCTTAAATTTGGATATGGATGTATATATTCTGTTTCCATGACTCATTTTCTTCTAATACGATACAGAGAGAAGCTACAGGTTCTAAATCCATCTTTTCGCTTCGACCATCAAACAAAAGGTTAAAAGAAAAGAACCTGGATAGATAATAAAAAAATAACCAGGACAGCATATTTATTATGTCAAATGTAATTATAATGCCTACATAAGAGACTTGTGTATTATCGAGACAATAAAGACAGATAAACAAAGTCAATAACTGAGAAGAGGCAATGACAAGGAAAGTAAAACTTACAATTGAACAGTGGGAGAACTAAAAGTGAATTTAGAAACATTGTGAAGATGATGTTTACAATAGAGCTGTGGAAAAGCTTGCATTCTGATATACTACAAGGTAAGATCACAGATATAATAACAAGTTTGTGAGCTGAGTACTTCAACATGAGTTAAGAACTGTATACTCTCAGCGATAATTAAGTCAAAGAAATTATGGAAATAAGATCTTGATCGGCTATTAAATTAATTATACCCTCATCCTCAATTCAAGCTTTCTTCAGCTATTTGGCAATTGCAAGATGACATTAAAAAAGATTACTTGAAATTGGAATCGAAAATGATAGAAACCATGAGAAATAAGTATCTGATCAGTTTATAGGATAGACCGAGAAAATACAGTATCATTTACATGATGGAAGCAAGGTCGACATGGTTTATTTCTAAATTTACCTGGTTTATAAAAACAAAACAAAAAATCTCAGTTGAAGAATGTATTATTGGAAATACAAGGAATTGAGTGCATGACTTTGGCATTGACTGGAGTTGTAGAATCAAAAATTGAGTTCAAGCAGATAAAAGTTTAAATTTCGAATTGCATCATATAATAAAATATAAACAGCGACACATATTGGGAGATGTAGAACACCGCATCCTAGAAATATATGACAGAATGATAGTGAACTGGTGTTGTCAAAAATCAAGACATGATGAAATTTCTCAAAAATAACCTATATCGTAAAGGTTTGTGAGCCCACAACATAATAAAGGGATACTCGATAATTTTTGTTCATCACTCGATGGGTTCAATAGGACAAGTAAAAGCACAGAAGTTTTACATGATATTTCTAAAAAGGAATCAATTCAAAATATTCCTGGCTTACTTAAACGAAAGGCCAAGTGATTCTTCACCATTAGTGAATATTTGCTTGAAAGAGTGTTTAAAAACTGAGTGGCCAAAACTCTCTGCAAGAACAACAAGGCCGCCTGTTCTTTCAACAACACCTTTCATCTCAGCAACACCAACCTGGAAGTAGTTTAAAAATTGTTTAAAGAATGTTGACAAAGTAAAGTATTAGTTTGCCTTAAAAAAAGGTAAAAGGTTGTAGTCATATATGAAGTAAAATGCAAATGAACTTTTAACTTGCTTAAAGCATCCCAACCAATCTATATTACGTTGGGGTAGCAATCCAAAACAGTATGTATACCACTGATTGCGACCCCAAACCAAGGTAGTTCACATATGGACTAACCAGATGTTCTGAAGAGTAAGCACGAAGTCTTCTTCCCAATTTATCCTTTTTCACTTTCCACAGGATATATTTTACACCCTATCAATATTACTCGATCCAAATTCTATTCCATCCAAATCACTTTTTAAAATTTGAAATGAAAAATGCAAATATTGAAAATGGAAAACAACATAAACAAATGGACCATAGGAAATGGTCAGAGTTCTAAGAAGACTTGCTGCAAAGTCTAAACTAAGATATTACCATAGAATATCGATTACACCAATGAATTACTTGCTCGCACACATGACAACATACCAGAAAAGGTTGCAAGAAAGCGCAAAAATGACTTATAATTTAATATAGTGTTAAATTATCTTTTTTAAACATGCAGTTTATTTTAATTTTATACATTTTTAACTTTAGTTTAAAATTTATGTAATGCTATGCTTTGATTTTACAATTTTTACAAAGTTTATGTTTTACTTTTGTTATTTCAATGTTATGAAAATAATTGAACACAAATATGAAAACAATATAAAACATATTTTAAAAATAATAAAAAACCAAAAAGGTGTGTTTAAGTTGAGAATATATACAACAAACATTTGAAATATATTCAATAAACTGGGTTGAAAATGTATACAAATATTAATACTTATATGTACAAATACATTAACATCACTTATCTCATGCTCTGAATCTCGGGTGTGTGCTACCAACTCAGTAGCAATATCCAGCTACCAGATAGGAAGAGTCTGAGTAATAATACCCAAATGTTATCCTTAGTGGGGCATGTGAGTATGAATACTCGCAAAATTGTCCCATTGCAGATGCTCCCATGAATCAATAAGGTTCGCAAATAATGTAGTATCTGCTTGTCTAATGTAACTATATAAAACTTGACTTGAAACCTTCTATAATCTCATTCACAGTTTAGAACTAAAACCATGGATGTGATAGTTGTATAATGTTTTCATCATATTGATTTTAGACAATCTAGGTATTTCTTCAGTGAGTTGTGTTACAAGGAAATATGCCCTTTTTTTTTAAGACGAAGAGTAATACTTCATTCAAGCAGGCAGCAACACACTCATTTTGATGTTTTAGGATTTCGAACCCAAGAGCTCTAAATCACAGTTTAAAGATCTTACCACTTGAGTCATTGATTCTTGATGACTACACCTAATTTTAAGTTCAATTATAGAATCTTTGTCCAATTTGCTCCGTTCTACACGAGTCCTACATGACACATGTGCAGGGTTTGAATAATAGTATACATTGCTGCATTATTTATTTACAAATTTTTGGATAAGAAAAGTAAGCGAAAAATGCTTAGTAACTCATTCATCGTATATTTCGCTAGATGCAATGTCATTAGATTGTATCTAACAATGCTTGCACCACGACAGTTACTTGAATTAAGTCAAGAAAATATAAATTTATCTACATGTTTTGTTGATTAACATTTGCAATAACACTTGTGTGCGTAGCATGGTTTCACACTAGTTTATATTAATCAATAAATACACTTTAAATGAGGCAAAGGAGAGAAAATTCTTGCCAGGCTTGATGATGCTTAAATAGCGCATAATATTTTAAGCTTCAATTTTGTTTTTGAAAATCATGATTTTAAGAGTTTTAGACCTAAAATTAACCATTTTTGAGAAAGATGAGTCCCAAGCAAGAAAAAAGCAAGAGAATCAACTGGCTAAATACAGATTGATACAAGTCATGCAACTAGCCATTTCCAATTCAGATAATGAAAAGATAAAAATACTCATATACCAATAGACCAAGGTATACGGATAAATCCTACGAGTGGGACGACCAACGAGATAGAAAGGAACAAAGTCATTTAGTTACTACATACGAGGAAAGACAAAGATGTATACTTGGACCAAGGGATGTGAATGGGAAGAGCAACGTTGAATATTTATGTCGATCGAGAATTGATAGTCTCATTGGTTGACTTGATTCTCCCATGTCATGCTGATAGATTGATTCATGCCAAGAAATGTAAGCAATCGACTTAAGGAAGCATATTAACCTGACTTTGCTGACAGATACGAAGATTGTTTATTGCTTCTCCCTTACCTTAGGTTGAACCTCTATTTCATAGCCCACCCCACTCTAGCTTTCGATCGAGTAATTATAATGTTCTCTCTGTTCCAGATGCTTTATGTTCATTGTTTCTTTGTTGCCTCTAGAGTTTGTTCTATAACAAATGGACCATCTCTCCTAGGATATAAAGTTTGGATATGGTGGTTGTTCTATAGTTGGCTAAGGACGTAGCAGTATTGCTAGCCCTATATTTTTCTAGTAACATGATTAGTTTGTCTTTCTTGATCTTCTGCTTTTCTGGATCTCGACATATGAACATTAAGCTACTTGTTATTTTTTAATTTGTTTTTATATAATAACCATGGATACAGAGTTAATGCTAGGGATAGGTCTTTCATTGAATCTACTAAAAACTGTAAAGAAAAAACTAACAAATCATACGCCAGGCGTAAGCATAGCAAATATAAAATGGTTGATTTCTTTTTTATTAAGGCATGTAGAAATATAATTGTTTTTGTTTGAAAGAAAAGTACGAAAAGTTTATGGATTCTACTTTCTTACACAAACACACACTTGACAAAAGAGTTTTAAATCCCCTTCATCTAGCTCGAGATTTCATTTACGCATTTGAGCGAGACGAAACTTCAAACGTAAATCTTAAACCTTATCTAGTTTTACACTCATTACACCCAATATATTAAGATTTCAATCTGAGATATGGATCAAAGTATTAGTTTGAGTTCTCGTCTGAAATCTGAGAGATTCGAAATCTTGCTTGATAGAATGAGTAGAAAAAAGGTCTACTGTTTTTCGACTACATTACCAAAAATTTGAGGCCTAATACTACATGAGTATTGAATAGTTCTAATTGTATTCAAACAATGATCAATTTTACCACGAATTGTTCATAGCGGAGAATGTGTTGAGTATCACGAACTTAGAAAACTAAAGAAAAACCAATGTCCAATACTGCAGCCTCCATAGTAGACCGAGGTTTCATGTGGCCGGTCTCTGTTTGGTTTAGTACACTCTTTTCTTTCATCATTCGTTACGTGTGTCACATAACAGGTAAAGTTTGTTTGTAAAAGCATACACAATTAAAGCAGTCCGACTAATCCAGGAAACGGCAAAATTAGACCAAAGCACATTATGACTTCTGATATGGTAAGAGTAGGAGCTTTGAGATGAAGGAAAAGAGGGAGAAGCAATCAAATCATTCACTCCTTTCCCTTTATAGGAAAGCTTGGACTCAGAAGCTTCCTTTCAAGCTATCAAGTGAAAGGCTGATGATGAACGAGACTTGCTTCATGCTTCCAAAGCAAGGCAAAAGAATAAAGATTTGATCCCCTTCTGGTTGTTGCCTCGGTAGCAGGAATCCATGGAAAAAAAACGAATGTTTACAAAGCCATAGCTTGGACTCAGAAACTTCCTTTCAAGCTATCAAGTGAAGGGCTGATGATGAATTACGAAGCAAGGCAAAAGAACAAAGATTCGATCCCCTTCTGGTTGTTGCCTCAGTAGCAGGAATCCATGGAAAAAAACTAATGTTTACAAAGCCATGTTTCGCTTATCATTTGGAATGCCACCACAACTCCACATCAAGGAACAGGAAAAGATGGGATTTTTTTTGGTGGAAGGACAACTTTTGCAATAACAAACCCACCTCCTCCCCCCCCCCCCCCCCACAAAACAAAAAAAACCCCTTGATTTTCCTTTTCAAAAATCCAACATGAACTTTTTCGCTCAATTCCACTCGAGTTTTGCTTCAGCATAGATGAGGCACAAATTAAATGCACTTAAGAGTAGACTGGTTAAGGCTCCTGAGGTTACAAAAAACTAAACAATAAAACTAACAATTTGCCCTTAAGCATCAATCAGGTCGTTGTTACATAACAAAGAACTCTGCTAGTCTACGTATATGAGATTTTCCTTCGCTGTATCATAGCTCTTCGTACTTATGACATACGACCTATGCATGTAGAGCATAAAAATAAGACTTCAAACCTGATCAAGCGCTGAAGCAAAGAGGTCTAATACATGACCCTGGCTAACCAGCTGTTTTGCAAGGTTATCGTAGAACTTCACTGCTTTGTGGAAATGTGGAACTGCATCTTTGTCAAGATCTTTGTGGGATCGCACAGGTTCTGATAAATCTTTAGAAACAATCTGAAATTAACTCAATAAATCTCATGTTAATCAAACATTATGCTATACATAAATTTTAATGAACCTCAAATAAATTACATTCCACTCACCATTCCAGGACCTTCAGTGCAAGGGCCACCAACTAGTGCCATAATCCTGGCACCAGTACCTGGCAAACATGCTCCCAATAATCCAGCTGCAACACTTAAAGCAACACCAGTACATCTTATGGCTCGGTTCCCGGACTCCTTTGGCCACTGATCTGTTCGCAACTCATCCAACAACTACCAAACCAAATGACAAGGGTAATAAGTATTATATTCTGAAGTAAAGCTACAAATGAAAACATTTCCAGCACAAATCATTTGTGGGTGTTTGTTTTGCATGAATTCTTTTTATTCATAACAAATATTGTAATGTTCATATCCACGCACCTTTTAATCAGTATAGGGATCATAACATTTGCTTCTACCGAGCATTTGTTGATTTTACTACCTTCAAAGGTGTGGATCTTTTTGGGTTTTGGTTTTGTTGATTTCTGGTTGGTTTTTCTAAGAAAATCCCAGCGAAAAAGTTCTCTGGAGGGCAGTATTTAATATTTTCAGGTTTATTCTGCTTTTTTAAACAGTTTGGCCAAGACATCTTGACTAACGCATCTGCAATACCCCATCTCAAGACTCGTAATGAATTAAAAAATTAGTCAAAAGTGCGTTATATTGCTTATTGTTCATTTTGACCATAGCTTAGATGAAACAAATCAGCTGAACTAACTGATCATTTTCTGTAACTGACATTGATCAAATTTCAAATCTTTTCATCACTGACTACGACTCACTCCCTCGTATTCTCGATTCTACACCAAAACATGCCATCAATCTAAACCAAATACAATTGCAAAGTCGAAACTGAACAAAACCTTACAGCATTAAGAGCATATTCGCATTCCGAAGCTGGCAACAGAAACCGATTAACCCCAGAACTCTGAAGCTGCTGCTGTGGCTGCTTCCCCTGTGTGCCTCCCTTAACCCCTCTCCCACCTCCACCGCCTAAACCAAGCTGATCCAAAATCTCTTCTTTCGACATCTCCTTTGTTCCTCTAAACACATAAATCTTGCTCACTCCCGAAAAACCCAACTCATGCAAATGCACCTGTGTCCCGTACGTAATCAGCCCCACTAATGCATCCTCCGGCAGCAATCCCACTGCCCGCCTCATCTCTACCTTCAGAAATTCCATTTCCTCCTCAATTATACATGTATCTATCACAAATAAAAACACAGGTGGCAAAACCCGGTTTTTAAACCCAGCAACCTCAGTTTCCTTGTATTCCACGGTCGTGCATTGCGGATATAATTCGCCAGGGACATTGATTTCGGAGATAGAAGAATAATGCTGAGGGAAATGATTTCGGGAGAAGCAGAATGGACAGATCCAGATCAAGGCGTGGAAATCGACGCGAGAAAAGGGGTTGAGGATGGCGGAGCAAGGTGGTTTGCAGCGGAGTGGAGCGTAGGGAAGAACAACGAGATCTGGCGTCGATCGGATAGGAGAAAAGGATGCGGCGATCGGGACGACGCATTTTGAAGCTTCGAGTTTGGATCTCGGCCATGAGTTCCATGTCATTCGTACGCCGTCTATATCGCCGCCGCCAGCAAGGTCTGCGGCCATGATGATGGTAGATTAATTTCTGGTTTTCGATTTTGTTGGCTAGCAAATAATAATTTTGATTATCCTATTCAGCACATTATTTCCCTTAAATATTACGTGTTGTTGTACATATGATTGAGTTTGGTATCATCATAAGTGTTAGTAACGGCGCACATAGCTTGCTAATTAAAAGAGATTAATCAAGCTCTATTTTTTTATTATAGGTAAAACATGTCACTGGAACAACATATCACAAATCACGCTACGCAAGTTTCGAACTTGTGACCTCTCGCACCAAAATCGAATTACTTAACAAATGAGACAGTGGTGCTTGTCAAAATTTATATGTTTCATAATATCAAAGTCATTTCACATGTCAATCAACCACCGCGTAAAGTCGTTTTGCACAGCAAACAATCACCGATCAACACCATTTTTAATCGTCATCGACCACTGAACTACTGTTGTTTAGTGATTAATCTACGTGTAAAGTGATGTTGGTCAGCAGTTGTTCACCTTACATAAAAAAGTCAAAAATAATGTCTTTGGTAGCCCTTAAAAAAACTGGTAGTAGGAAGAGCATGGTGAAAAAATTTATGGTATTTTTTAGCAATGACATTAGAAAAAGAAAATTGAGGTGTCATTAACAACACACTGTGTGTGTGTACAGAAAGAGTATAGTGTCAGTGTATAAGTATTATATACATCTAAAATCAAGTAAACTAGAAATGTTTGTTGTGTCATGATTGAGAACAAGAAGTTGCCTTAACTTTATTTATTACTTGTATTCTTTTCACCTTTCCATCTCTCCATTACACACATAAATACACATGCATGTGTGTATGGTTAACATAATTGATATGGGCTTGTAAGGCCACTGAGCCCAGTGGCCCATACTCAAATACAAACACATTCGACTCGAACCAAATCACACACAATACAAAAGTAAAATGAAATTATATTCCATCTTTAAGCCGACTTTACTTTTAGTCTTCCACATTTCTTCTTTTCTCTCTCACATAATCTATAGAGGCAGAAAATTGTATTCCTTATCCAAGCCCCATGCCTTTAGATTTTGCATGTCCTCCTATGCAGGACTGTTAAGTGTTCTGCTCTAAATCCTTTTGCTGATGATTTTGACGGCCATCTCAATCATTTTGCTAATTTTCTCTTTGCTTCTTGATTTGTTCTAGAATACTCTTCTGCTTCTCACCTTCCATTCATGGTGGACCACGACTGGCATGGTTATCTGCTTCACTTGCTGGTTTAGATCCGACTCTCTCTAATGTTTGCTCAAGTATACCCACTTTTTCCAAGCTTTGGATCGGTTGCATGTCTATGTTTTTCATTTTTACTTCTTTAGCTATATAGTTGCTATATGGCCAAGAACAAGTGCTTGTGGGTCTCTTTCTATATTATACATGCTTTGCATGTTGGATCGACGTTTATTCCCCAATTTTCTAATCTATAAGTGGTCGGCACTGAGAATTAATTGCTTTATAAGTTGTGAAAGCCATTGTTTGCTTTGTTACAGACCGCCTTTGCCTAAATTTTTAGGGTTATGCTTTGTTCTAATTGTGTTCCAAGCTGATTTGGTAGAAAAGTTGACATATTTAACTAGATTCAAAATCCATATATCATTATGTTGATATGTATAAATATGAATATATGTTAGAACTATTTTATTAGCATGCATGCCATTGAGTCTTTTTATACACCATTCGCCATTAGCAATTGTTGGAACTTGGCCTGCCCGCAGTGGAAGTTATGAATGAATTTCAAGTTTTTTACCATATTGGATCTTTATTGGGCCTATGAAGTCTAATTCATTTAGAATATTTCTAAATTTAGTTTAAATAAACTCATGTATTTTATTTAAATTTAGAAATTATTGTTTTAAATTTGTTTGATTATGGTTTTACTTAATATATAAATACGTGTGTGTGTGTGTATCATATACATATATGTGTGTGTGCGCGCGCGCATGTGTAACATAGTAATCCGTGCAAGGTATAACATGTCGTATATAGATGTTGGAATTTATACTGCAACGGACACATTAGCTCATTTTCTATGTATTGTATGTTGTCAATTATGTGCATAAACATATAGTTATAAATTCCAAATGATTATATGTGTGTGTGTAAAATATGTTTTATATTAAAATATTGCAGAAAAATATATTTATGTATTTATATAACTACATGTTATATTATAAACAACAATAAACATATATATATAGTAAAATATTTTATTTTTTGTGAATTTAATAAACAAGTTTTAAATTATATATATATAAGCATAAATATAAATATAATAACTGATGGTAAATTACTTAATATTATATTATTTCAATAAATATGTATATAAATATAAATATGTATATATATATATATCTATGTATGTATACCTTATTTTAACTTTCCAATTCGAGGATACGTCAAATTTAAAGTTGT
Organism: Allium fistulosum; assembly: GCA_030737815.1. Classification (NCBI taxonomy): domain Eukaryota; kingdom Viridiplantae; phylum Streptophyta; class Magnoliopsida; order Asparagales; family Amaryllidaceae; genus Allium; species Allium fistulosum. The sequence goes on along the minus strand of CM060901.1, from coordinate 531,538,215 downwards.
TATGATTTTAATATTTTAATACATAAATATTATTAATTATTAAATAGTTTCGGCCTTAATAAAATAATTATATAATAAAAATTTAAATTTTAAATTTCTCAAAAATCTAAGATCATGTTTTAGAGGTTACTAAATATTTCTAGATTTTTCTCAATTATGATAATATTTTTAATTAAATAATTAATTAGCGGCCAAAATGTAAATTAATTTTTAAAATTATAAAATTATGCTGAAAAATTCTGGAAAAAATTTCAAAAGCATCTGACATGATGAATTAATTTTAAAAATTATTAAATTAGATTTTTGAATCATGTTTTAATTTATATACATTTATTAGACCATGTATTCATTAAATATTGATAATAAATGTATACAAATAATGGAAAAATTATTTTAGGCACTTATAATACATAATAAACATAAACATATATTAGAAAGATTAATATTATATATTATATATGAACATATATGCTTTAATATAAATTGTATATAAATACTAATTCATAAATTAATATATATATATATATATATATATAAAAACTAATATAATATTAAAATAAAATTTATTAACATATAATATCAGATTACAAGTATATATTATGAATATGGTCATTTAATTTTATACACATACCTAATCTCTATTGTGACAACAACGGTACATACAAAAATCTCACCTAACTAATAATTAAATAGCAATAATATATTTATATACACAGATTAACATGATTAACAGATCATAAAAATATGATAATACATTTAACACATAAATAAATATTACCTAATACAGATGCCCATAAGTCCACATTGAAATAGTGAATTCTCTTCCTTTGAAAATCCGTCAGACTGCTAGTTTGGAATCACCGACCTTTCACTATCGAATAGCTTTTTTTTAACTTGAATTTGATTTGAGTTATTTTGGATTGATTGGAGATATATTTCGGCTAGGGAGAAGATAGATATGGCAGCCAAATTTTTTAAGATTAGGGCTTTGAGATCATTATTTATAATGGTATATAATACTCCTTCTCACTTGATCTTAACCACACATCTCCTAGCCCTTGATCCTAGTTTTAGCCGCCCCTAATCCATGCTAGACCAGCCAACTTTTCTCTCAAAACATCATGGGTCATCAGCCCATTTTAGGCCAAATTAAATATATACAACTATATTTATCTGTTATCGATATCTCATATCAATTGATATATTCATAACTATTATAAATATATTTATACATAATAATGTCTATTTCTCAAATCATATTCAAATTTTATAATTAATATTTTATAATTAATATTTCATAAATATTAGTTAATTTAATTAATTTATAACAATTATAAACTAATTAAATCGTTTGGTCTAAAGATAATTCATCATTTCGGTTCTGTGACTCTTGGGTGTAAATTCGGTCAGCGATTAACATCAAATTATTTGAATGTTAACGTGCACACGTCACTTAGTAGGTGGTGTGACATTATAGTCAAATTTATCGCTTACTTAGCTTTGGTAAAATCCAATTTTACTTTATTAAGCATTACCCAGCTGTGAGATTTATTTACACCAATTATCTTCGTCAAAACTATATCACTTTCGACTTATTGAATTTGGTAATGGTCAAAATTCCAACGCCGTCCATATTCAACTCTATAGTCCAAACACAAAGTCCTTGGTTCAATAATAACAATTATTAGTAACCGAACTATTCTGGCTAGAGATATTGACTTTGGATTGACTTGAGTTCACCGTGATACTAACCTTATATAACTGAGGAGACGAATCCACTCTTGAATAATACTTTACTTCCAATACTTCCACTCAACCCAATTATAGTCACTCGATGGATGTTGTGCCATAATTTGACTATAATCAAAGCAAAGCTGTCATACTGAAGATTCATGGTGTTCTCAAGTCGAGAGAACTGTGTAAATCAGTCATGTCGATATTTTCTATTTGACCTTAGTTATATTAACCAACAGAAAACTATCGAATCAGTCGTTCCATAGTTATCCAATAACTATTGGTACATAACCCTAGGTGCCCCAGTAGTCATGAGTAATATACTGCCCAACATTTGAAAAGCGTTACGTACTCCAGTCTCAATGGATACATCGATATCCAATCTTGATGCATCTCGACTAAGAACATTTAAAATGATGTGTATTATAACATTATGATACAATACTCTTGATTACAACTATTTGTAATTACTATTACAAACATCATTATGGATTTTATATTAAATATATTTTAATTAAACATTTAATTATTTATAACACATTATAAAAAATATATAACAGAAAGAAGAAATACCTTTATTTTGAACGAGAATTGATTACAGAGTTGATTAATTTATAATAAATTATAGAATTGTCCTTAGGGCATACTTCTAACTCTATCAATCTCCCACTTGCACTTGGGGCCATTTATGGAATCTCAATCCCATTCCTTCGATCAACTTCTCTAGAACTGGCCGTGTTAAGCCTTTAGTGAATGGATTTGCTATGTTGTCCTTGGTATCTACCCTTTGAATCGCGACTTCTTTCTTCTTAACAAACTCTCTAATTAGGTGGAACTTTCGAAGAATGTGTCGCGACTTCTTATATACTCTCAGTTCCTTTGCAATTTGTATCGCCGCATTGTCGTCATCGAACAATGCCATAGGATTCTCGATATCAGAAATCACTCCGGGCTTATTAAAAAACTTGCTCGTCCAAACTACCTATTTTGTTGCTTCATTGAGGGTGATGTACTCGTCCTCCATCATGGAATCAACAACTATTTCTTATTTGGAACTTTTCCAACTAACTGCTCCGCCATTTAGTGTAAAGACATATCCGGATACTGACTTACTATCATCTATATCACTTTGAAAGCTCGAATCTGTATACCCCTTCATAAGTAGGTCTCCATTCCCATATATGAGGAATAAGTCCTTAGTATTTTGCAAATACTTAAGTATATATTTTACAGCCATCTAATGTTTTTCTCTGGGATTAGACTGGTATCGACTTACGCATCCTAATGCGTATGACGCATCTGGTCTAGTACATAGCATGACGTACATTATGGATCCTATGGCTTAAGCATAGGGAATGCTCTTTATACGCACCTTCTCTTCATCGCTATGAGGGGCGTTCCTTTTAGAAAGGATGGTTCTAGATTGCGTCGAAACATTTCCATGCTTGGAATTCTCCATACTGGCCCTTTTTAGTATGGTGTCTACGTACAGAGATTGGGACAATACCAACAGCCTCATCGATTTATCTCTATTGATCTGAATACCAAGTACGTAGACTGCTTCTCGTAAATCATTTATGAAGAAGTTTTTGGAAAACCAAGCTTTCATTGACTGCAATAATGAAGTGTCATTAACAATCAATAATCGATCATCGACATAAAGTACTAAGAATACGATAGCGTTGCCCTGTTCCTTTTTGTATACGCACACTTCCTCTATATTTTGATAAAATCCAAACTGTTTGATTACTTTATCAAAACACTTGTCCCCACTCCTTGAAGCCTGTTTGAGTCCATAAATGAACTGTAACAACTTATAAGCCTTGCCTTCACTCCCACTGACCACAAAACCCTCAAACTGTGACATACAAACGGTTTCTTCTAAATCACCATTTTGAAAAGTTGTCTTCACATCCATTTTCCATATTTGTAGTCATAGAATGCAGCAATGGCTAGCATAATCCAAATAGATTTAAGCATGGCTATGGGTGAAAAGGTCTCAGCATAATCAACATCTTGAATTAGATGAAATCCTTTCGCAACTAGCCTTGCCTTATAAGTCTCTACTTCCCCATCTATGTTTAGCTTTTTCTCAAAAATCCATTTGCAGCCAATGGGTTTTATCCCTTCAGGTACGTCCGACAAAGTCCAAACTTTTTTTTTCATACATGGAATCTATCTCAGATTTCATAGCTCCAAGCCAAAGCCCCGAGTCCTTACTCTGCAGTGCTTGTTGGAAAGATAGAGGAGTGTCGTCATCTAAGACACAGTCCTCCTTCGCACTATCTACAAGAAAACCATAATATCTCTCTGGTGCGCTAGATTCCCTACTAGACCTTCTAATAGATTGTGTGTTATTGTATACGGGTGAACTGGTTCGGCTTTGGCATTAGTTTCTTAGATCTCATCCAAGTCTACAACTTCACTGTTAATTTCTTTTGATAGAAATTCCTTTTCTAAAGAGGAAGCATGTCAAGAAACAATGACCTTTTGTTCCTCCGTGTTCTAGAATATATATCCCATTAAGTTTTTGGGATATCCTATAAATTTACACAGTATCGATCTTCCCTCTACTTTATTCGATCTTACGTTCTTAACATATGTCGGATAACTCCATACTCTCAAATATTTGAGTTGAGGTTTTGGGCACGGATTTAATGGGTAACAAATTCAACATATGTGCTGCAGTTTCTAACGCATATCCCCAATAGGACAGAGGTATCTCAGTCTTACTCATCATGGAACGAACCATATCTAATAGGGTTCGGTTCCTTCGCTCCAATACACCATTGTGTTGTGGAGTATATAGTGGAGTAATCTAAGAGATAATCTCATTATCTTTTAAGTATTGTTGAAAATCCTATCCAACATACTCACTTCCTTGATCTGATCGAAGAATTTAAATCTTACGGTCCGTTTGATTCTCTACTACATTTTTATATTTAAAAAATTTCTCATAGATGTCGGATTTGTTCTTCATAAGATACACATATTCGAATCTTGATTAATCATCAATGAAGGTAACAAAGTAAGAATTATTATCTTTGGTATAGGCATCGGGTCACATACATCACTATGTACTAACCTAAGAGTTCATCAACTCTTTCATTGCACCCACAGAAGGGATGCTTATCATTTTTCCTTTGAGGATGACTCATACGTATCAAATGACTCAGAATCAATTGACGATAGAAAACCTTCGGTTTTTAGTTTGTGCAGTCGTTTCTCACTAATATGACCTAGCCTACAATACAAAGATAATTATCATTTATATGGCTAGAAGTATTGTTCACGGAACACACATAATTAGTATTGATCACTTAAATTCCATTTTGAAGAACGCCATTACAGACTTTATTTCCATTCAAACTAATGTTCATAACATTATTTGCATAATGAAATATATATCCAGTCTCAAACGATCTAGAAATAGAAATGATCCCACAAATAAAGTCTTTTACAAAATAGCAATTATTTAATATTAATACTTATCCACTTGGCAAAACTAAATGATAATTTTCTACTACCGTTGCATCTACTATAGATCCATCAGCCACTTGGAGTCTCATTTCTCCTTTTACTACGCGATGCCAGTTTCTAAGCCCTTGTAACAAATTACATATATGAGTACCAGATCCGGTATCTAAAACCCAAGACATTTTATTGATTGCAAAAAAAATTTGAATCATAAATGTACCTAATGAAGCTACAGAACCATTTTTCTTCTTTTCTCTAACATTCTTCAAGTAGTTAGGACATTTCCTTTTTCAGTGACCTTTCTTGTGGTAGTAGTGACATTTACCCTTGTCATCGGTCTTCTTACTTTTCTTTTTCTTGCCTCCACTTTTTCGCTTCTTCGAACTCTTCGAAGATGATGCACTACCCTTTACAGCAAGTACAACCCCTTGATCCTTTGATTGTGATTCGACTGACCTCAACATATTAAGGAGCTCCATGGTATTCACATTCAATTGGTTCATGTTATAGTTCAGTATGAACGATTCATACTAAGGAGTAAGTGAACCAAGGATCAAATCTACTTGCAATTCGTTGCTTATCTGTACGTCCAATTGCGAAAGCCTATTAATATAGCCTTCCATCATTAGCACGTAATCGTTCATTTTCTGTCCTTTGGTTATTTTGGTATTGAATGGCTTCTTCGTAAGCTCATACCTTGCGAAATGTGACTATTTGCCAAACAGAGCCTTAAGACTATCAAACATCTCATGGACATACATGTTTTCATGCTACCTCTGCATGGCTTATTGTAACGACCCGAAAATTCGAACACTTCATCTTCGAATATCTCAACTTTTGGAAAATGGTTAAATATTAAAAATATGATTTTATAACCTTATTAAACACTTTTTAATTAATAACTAAGATAAAAACTTTTTTTTGAAATGTGTTTACAAAAATATATTCTTTGAATAAATATTGAAAATGTGACTGAAATACATTTTGTAAAAAATTAAATTTTTGTTCAATAAAAGTTGTCCAAGATTATTGGGCTTATGTAACAAACACATGAAAACATTAACAAGTGCTTAAACTTTATTATCACTAATGTGAATTAATTAACCTAAAAGATTCTACAAAGAAGGACTTAAATGACCATTGATTTAAGGAGGAAAAGGTGGAGTGATTTAGGGAAAGCATGGTGTGTAAGAGGTATGGTTGCATATAGTTTCATGGTTGACCTAGGAGGGTATTAATGGTCTTTTATCACTAATTCCTAAGCCTGTACATAGATGAGGAGAGACTCTCTTCATTTTCACAATTCATAACTCCTAAAATCTCCACACTTCCATTCTCTTCCTCTTCACAAAATTCTTAAATCAAAGCAACTCTAAACTAATTCAAACTCCTCAAAACTCAAGCTATCAACCTAATATAGCTTATAACATCATTCCATCACCTCAAAACTAAGAAATTTGGATCCATCCTCCCTTATAAGCCAAACTGTACCTAATTAAGGTTGTTTGGGGATTGGTCATACACTTCTTGTCCCCCTCTTCTCTTGTTTGTGCTTGTTTATGTGCTCGTGTGTTGAAGTAAGGAAGTTGTTATGGTGTCGTTAGGAAGAGGTTGAAGGGAATTAACTTTAATTGATTAAAAAAGTGAGTTCTCTCACTCATTAAAATGAAATTATATACTTATCACAGGTTAAGTCAAAAAATTATTGAAATTGCTTGTTATAAACTATGATAATATTAACCCGCCTTTTGGCAAGGCTGTAAGCATGCAGATTTAACTAAATTGACTACTCGTTTGTCGAGACTGGAATACGACGGGTTTAAGTCGACTGGACGGATAGATGATGTAGTGCGCTTGGAAGATGGATATTGGATTGGATGGAGTGGATCTGCATAGGCTAGTGGCTCAATGTTGGAGTCTCGAGGAAGTCGTTCGGCATTGGAAGTCGTTCGGCACAGGAAGTCGTTCGGCACAGGAAGTCGTTCGGCATTGGAAGTCGTTCGGCATAGGAAGTCGTTCGCACAGGAAGTCGTTCGACATTGGAAGTCGCTCGGCACATGAAGTCGTTCGGCATTGGAAGTCGTTTGGCACAGGAAGTCGTTCGGCATTGGAAGTCGTTCGGCATTGGAAGTCGTTCGGCACAGGAAGTCGTTCGGCATTGGAAGTCGTTCGGCACAGGAAGTCGTTCGGCATTGGAAGTCGCTCGGCACAGGAAATCGCTCGGCAATGTGGTGAGGCCGATGTGGCTCGGCATTGTGGAGGTATGTGGCTTGGTGGAAGGCCTTGATGGGCCCGGATCATTCAGAAAGCCCAACAACTCGGGATTTGCCTATAAATACAGCATGTGAGGGTTCAGAAAAGGGATCTTCTTTCTACTCTCTTACTTTCTATTTTCTAAGGCTGAGGCTACTCTGTCATTTTGTAACTGTAATTGATTCGAATATCAATAAAAAGGAAACTTCTATAGTGGACGTAGGCCGGAGTTAGCCGAACCACTATAAAATCTATTGTTCTTTACTGCATTCATTTTAATTTTTACTGTTCTTCACTTCATCACTCTCTACACACATTCTGTTTGTGAGCTGTGACTGGAATTTGGTGCTTTCAACTGGATTTGGGTGTTAGTGACCAATTTTGGCGCTAACACTTTGGTGCTTTCACTGATAACGCAAGCACTCAGGAATTTTGGAATTAGGAACTTGGATCTTAGAAAGCAATGGTTAGACCACCAACAAGGAAGCAAGTAGCGGAAAGAAGCAATCAGGAAGGAAGTCAAGCGGCCTCTTTTGGAGCAGGAGAGGATCATGCATCCATCTACATAACTCGGGACGAGATGCAGGTGATGATGAATTCTATGCAGGAGCAGATGATGAAATGGCAAGAGGAGATGATGCAGGCTCTTCTTAGGCAATTTGGACAACCAGGAACTGCAGGTGCTCAAGTTCTTGGAACTGGTCCAAGGGAACTCAACCAGCGGACAGATGGAGTGATTCAGCAGAGGGCAGCTCCAAATCAATAAATAGCTAACAATCTAAATGGACCTAGACTCGGGGGCACACCACCAGGTAATGCTGGACCAGTTCATGGAGGGATACCGGATGACGCTACGCAGCCTGACGTCGATAGGAATACAGGAGTACGTGATGAGGAATATGTGCCAGAATTTCCTCGGGGACTTGTGAGGCAGTCTGGAAACATGGATAGGGGGCAACCCTTGGTTGGAAACACTGGATTGGCTGACATTATCAGGCGAACTATTCGCGGAGGTCTGACAAACAGTGATTCAGAGGGAGTTAACAAAAGTCCGTTTACCCGGAACATTAGGACAGCTAGGAATCCACCCGATTTCAAACTACCCACTCTGGAGGTATACAACGGGAAGGCGGATCCCACCGACCACTTGATGAGGTACACTAGGCATATGGAAGTGCTGGGGGCAACGGAGGAGGTTATGGCCCGATGTTTCCCCCTGTACTTGACTGATATTGTTGCTATGTGGTTCAGACAACTGGAGGATGGATCCATTGTAACATGGACAGAACTGATGGACAAGTTCTTAAGTCAGTTTCGAGTTCACATAAAAAGGCCAAAGAACGTGATGACGCTAACGTTAGTCAAACAAGGGGTGGATGAATCGCTCAGGACATTCTTAACTCGATTTAACGCAGCAGTTGCTTCGGTAGATCGGCCGGATCCATCAATGGTTCTGATGGCTGCGGTATTAGGAGTCAGATAATTCAGATTTTAAAGTATCGTTGATATGGGACCCACCGTTGGATCTTGGGGAATTTTTTCATGAAGCTCATAGATTTCTTCGACAAGAGGATACATGTTTGGACATGAGGTCAAAGGAAGTAAACATGATTAAGGATGGAGAACTACCCGGCGAAAGCTCGGGTAGGGGCAAGGATAAAGGGAAAAGGAAGCGCTGGGGAGAACCAAAGTTCTCCACTTACACAGGATTGAACTCAACGCTGGAGCGGATATTCTTGGATACTCGAGATTGCCTTCCATATCGAAGGCCGACGAGGAGGGAGCCCTCGGAACGAGAAAGGGCGTCAAGAAGGCACTGTCTTTTTCATGACCTGGACGGGCATGATACTAACAGCTGCCGGCATTTGAAGGACATAATCGAGGAGCATATAAGGAATGGTTAGTTGCGACAATATGTCGGAACTCGGAATGCGGCAGTGGAACAGGAGCAGTCACTGCCTACCTTGAACGACGAGGGCATGAGGCCCAGGAATGGTGGCCGATTGGTCATCAACTAACCTTGATGGTTTGGAATAAGTAACAAACTCCGGGCAAATGGTTAAATCACTTACTCATGTACGGGGTCGGAGATAACCCTCAGGCATGCTCTGAGATGATGGCTTACCGAGACTCCCTGGTTTGTGAAATCTGTTTTTTCCGTTGACTTGGACATTTTCTTTTTTTTGGTTTGGTTTTGGAGTTTGGTTTGAACTCCCTGTTTTGCTCATTTTCTGGTTTGGATTCGGTTTTGGATGTTTGTTTTTTGGTTTGGATTTTTGATATGGATTTCTGGTTTTCTGGTTGAATTTGGATTTCGGTTTGGATTTTGGCTGAAAGGTCATCGAGCATGGACTATGCTCGGTAAGGGTCTGGAGAGACCGAGATTCGACCTATGACTTAGGCCCCTTATTGTCTCCTATGCAGGTCGTCGAGTATGGACTATGCTCGGCAAGGGTCCGGAGTGACCAGGATTCGGCTTAGGACTTAAGCCACGACATTATTCGACGTTCAGGGACACTGAACCATGAACACCATGGAATTACTTAACATAGGTCGTCAAGTGTGGATTGCGCTTGGAAAGAACCCGGAGAGGTTACAGATTTGGATATTGGCTATGAACAGCCAAGGACTCGGGCATGGACCCGGAGTGGTCTCGGATTTGGATATCGACCCGAAGAGGTCATGAATGTGGTTATTGGTTATTTGGTATGGATGGATTAGAACTCGGTTGTCGAGTTCGGATGGATATGGGATTGGATAAGGACTTGGTTACTGGATAGGAATCAGATGTCTACTCGGAACAGTCGTGGATTTGGATAAGCATGCAGCAACGACACTTGGACATAATGGATTGGATAATGGATCGGATGGTACGGCTATGGATGACGTATGGACTTCGAATATCGGATTTGAGGTTATTCAAAACACACCTTCCAATAGCAAGGCATGTTTTGGGGGGCAAAGTGTTAACCCGCCTTTTGGCAAGGCTGTAAGCAGGCGGATTTAACTAAATCGACTACTCGTTTGTCGAGACTAGAATACGACAGGTTTAAGTCGACTGGACGGATAGATGATGTAGTGTGCTTGGAAGATGGATATTGGATTGGATGGAGTGGATCTGCATAGGCTAGTGGCTCAATGTTGGAGTCTCGAGGAAGTCGCTAGGCACAAGAAGTCGTTTGGCATTAGAAGTCGCTCGGCACAGGAAGTCGTTCGGCATTGGAAGTCGTTCGGCACAGGAAGTCGTTCGGCACAGGAAGTCGCTAGGCACAAGAAGTCGTTTGGCATTGGAAGTCGCTCGGCACAGGAAGTCGTTCGACATTGGAAGTCGCTCAAGTCGTTCGGCATTGGAAGTCGATCGGCACAAGAAGTCGCTCGGCACAGGAAGTCGTTCAGCACAGGAAGTCGTTCGGCATTGGAAGTCGCTCGGCATAGGAAGTCGTTCGGCATTGGAAGTCGCTCGGAACAGGAAGTCGCTCGGCAATGTTGTAAGGCCAATGTGGCTCGGCATTGTGGAGGTATGTGGCTCGGTGGAAGGCCTTGATGGGCCCGGATCATTCAGAAAGCCCAACAACTCGGGATTTGCCTATAAATACAGCATATGAGGGTTCATAAAAGGGATCTTCTTTCTGCTCTCTTACTTTCTATTTTCTAAGGCTGAGGCCACTCTGTCATTTTGTAACTATAATTGATTCGAATATCAATAAAAAGGAAACTTCTGGAGTAGACGTAGGCCAGAGTTAGCCGAACTACTATAAAATCCGTTGTTCTTTACTGCTTTCATTTTAATTTTTACTGTTCTTCACTTCATCACTCTCTACACATATTCTGTTTGTGAGCTGTGACTGGAATTTGGTGCTTTCAACTGGATTAGGATGTTAGTGACCAATTTTGGCGCTAATAGATAATATACCCTAACTACTTAAGTTATGTGACGATCCGCATTTCGGAAGTTTTAAGTCAACAATAACCACACATGTCCAACTCAAAATAATTCGGAACACAGATAATCAATGGGGTTAATTAAGAAAAATAAGAAAAGAAGAAAAACAAACACATAATCTCGCAGCGGAATGACAAAATATAATAATCAAATAAACAGTTCGTGAAGCTGTTTATACTATACATTTGATTAAAATTTACAACATCTATCAGATTTATATATACAATAGAACAATAGAATAATGCAGCGGAACAACAATGTGATGGAATAATACTAGTAATATAATATACCAAATCTTTGTCTTTGTCCTCTAAAAAATAATCATTATTGCACTGAAATACTCAGGGCTGACCCAAGCATAAAGTAAAACAATACACTCAAGTCAAAGCTAAAATATTCTTATGTGAGTCAAATCAATATCACATATAACATGAGTGTAATAGCGTCAGAGATGTTTATGAGGTTCTACATCTCCTATCCGGTGTATAACGTGCGTGCAATAGCTCAAGAGATGTTACGGGATTTTCCATCTCTTAAGGATCCGTCAAAATATTTATATATAGTAGAATACGCTATATTTGTAACGTCTAGTCAATAAAATAAATATTTTTCCTAGCGTTAAGGCTTTAAATTAATCCCCCTTAATGCGTTTTTAAGCATTGTCGTACAATTTGCATATAATGCCCCAGTAGCACGTCGGGGGATAAGGATGCCTCATGATACAACAACACTAAACCAAACTCGTAGTGGTCTCGTATAAGGATAAAAGTATGATAATGCATGTGAGGCAATGCCCAAGGTAGGATACTACTAGTTCGGGTCGTAGAGCTGGTGGTAACGCATCGTAGCCACGACTGCCCACCGTGTCCATCCATTCCATATCGAGTTAAAGGGAGGTCATCCCAAATCAAGGTGCACCAATCGAAACCAATATCAAAGGAAATAGTATGGACCAAGTCCAAAAAGAAAATCGAAGAACGAATGTCCGCTAGAGGTAGCTACCCTCATTGGCCCTATCAAGCCGTCCTATTTTAGTAATTTCAAATTGACACAAGTGTCGGGGCTATCCATCATCATTCTCTTTCTTCAAATCCAGCAACGTACACCAAATCCAACCACTTCATTCTAGAGTCTCCTCCGCGTACACAGTTGTTAAAGTGGTTCCAATATTGACAAAGAGTATGCCAATAAGAGGCCCCGGTCTCTTTAACAACCAAACGTCGTTTTACACACCGGTTGGTTCTTTTACATTTCGAAAACGATTAATACTTGATATCAAAATATCATATTCATTTCAAAATATTCTTTATTTCAAAATCATCATATTTACTTAAAATATGTCAATTTCACTTGAAAATCATTTTCGCTCTAATATCTCAATTTTACTTCCAAAATCGTTTCAAATTTCAACTTAGATTATAACTTCATTTTAACCCAATTCGCATTTAAATCCACGATTTAAATATAAATAGTTCCCACTTAAACAGTTTGAATTTTTAGAAAATAGTTTGAATAGTTAAAATAGTTTTAAAAGTTTAAATAGTTAAAATAGTTTGATATAAAATGGTTTGAGTATTAAAATGGTTTCTATAGTAAAATAGTTTGGATAATCAAACAATTTTGAATATAAAAAAATAGATTTTAAATAGTTTATATTAAAATAATTTATTTTGAAAATAGTTTCAAATCAAACTGTCTCTTTCCATTTCCCATAAATCTAGACTCAGGTCCAAATTTCCATCAAACTGATTCAATTTCAAATCTTTCAATTCAAATCATCTAATCTCAATTCAATTCAAATGGACTCAATTTTGATTTCAATTCAAATCAAACTTCAATTTGAATTCAAATTAATTTCGATTTCAATTAGAATTAATTTCAATTTCGAAACGTTCATTTTTAACTTCAAATTCAATTCAACAATTTGATTCAATGGTTTAAATTTCAATTCAATTCTTATTTCAAACCATTTCAACTTATATAAATTTCAAGTCTAATTTCAATTTACCGATTTAAATCACTTAAATCAAATTAAACTTCAATATTCAATTTAAAGTTCAAATCTTCAAAATAATTCAACTCCGAGACCAAATTAGAAATATCCATTTATATCACTTTTACTTAAATAACTTCGAAGTTCAAATAAAAGTTCAAACCTTTAAAGCAATTTCAAATTTAATTCTTTAAACAATGTCTTTTACAAATTTTAAAATCAACATTTCAAAACTCGAATTCGAAATTAATTCAATTCTCATAAATTCAAATTTTATTTCTTAAAATCATAATCATTTAAATAAATTCAAATTCAAGAATTTAAAACCATTTAATTTAACCAATCCGGTGTTTGTATATAATTTTCTATCCTATGGCCAAGTGATGAGTTATTTTGATTTTAATTTCAGTGATGGATATATATCATTTCAATCCAAATCAATGTGTCATAGGTATATATCATTTCAACTTATTTCTTAATTTATTCGAAATTATTCCAATAACAATTTTATATACTGCCCATAATATACAGGGTGATAACAGGGATATATAAAATAAATAACATCCAATCACCCAAAATATCAACCAATAGCCATCCATCACAATCAAGATCCAAAACAACCAATAAATCACAATAGCCAACTAGTTATCAATAATCGGGAGTTTAACTAGCAGTTTAATTCCAATTTCAATTTAACTGTCAATTTAAATTCCTATCAGTTCAATTCACATCAATTTAAATGTTAGTTAAGTCACCAAACAATAGTAAATAAAATATAAATCACTTCATGATTTAATTTAACTAACATCAGAATATTTAGTATTTCGTGAGCGGTATAAAACACTCGCCTTTATTTGAAACTAAAAAAATTTTAGCTTCAAATAAATTCCAATCCAACTCCATGTCGTAGCCTTCGTCGATACGATCGCAATGCGACTTTTTTCGCTCGAATCCGACCTAGTATGAAAAAGTTATGTAACTATAAACATTCAAGATAATTAAAATTAATCAACAAACTAATTAACAATTAAACTAATTAAAACTTAACCCACCACATATCTTCGTTCCCAAGCAACACTCGATCGAACCCATCACACCGACCAAACCTTCATCGCGCGCGCCACCCTAGGCCACCGAAGTTCCATCTGACCACACCACAATGCGTGCCCGCCTCAGAGCCACCACCGCCCCAGGTATCATCGACTCAGTCGCCACCCTCTTCACGAACTTCGAGAAAAACCCACCGCACATCATGCTTCGATTCTGGCGAACTTGGGTCGTTTCATCATGATCCAACCGTCTATCTTGTAGAACTCGATGAGATCTACACTTTTCTTTTTAGTGTCGTTCAATTTCGTTGAGTGGATTGAGAGAAAACGAGGAAGAAAGGAGACGAATTTTCGACCATTAATGATAAAAGGAATGGTGCTGAAGCTTTTAGGGTTTTGATTGCACAAATGAAAATATAACATGGCCTTATATATAAATTTCCGACGCGATTTATCCGCGAAAATTCCGTACTCCAACGCCTGGCATTCTATATGTTATTTCCTTATTCCGAACACAATGGAACTAGTCTCGAGAGCCACTTCCATCCTATTCAAAAGATAGCTTTTCAAAATCAAATTATTTTAATTACAGTTCTGAAAATAAATTCTATGCGTTTTAAGCTCGCACGGCCAAACGACAAGCCCGATCGCTACAAAACTTGAAATCCTATAATAATTCACTATTACGGATCCGATGAAACTGGTTTTGTCAAAATTCAAGATAGTGCCTAAAAAGACTATTTTTACACGTTAATTAAAACGGCTATTTTCCGAAATCAATTTATTCACTTTAAATTCAATTTTAAAAGTTAACAATCTTCATTCTTGTTTAAATAAAGTTTAAATCAACTTTCAACATCATTTTCATTCATATTAAATTCTGGATTTAATTATTTAAATAATTTCCAATATTAAATTTAAACAATTTAATTATCAAATAAATCATTATACTTGAAATATAAGTTATTTAACTTTTAAAATGAATTCAAATAATAAAACGACTACTTCCATTTTACAGTTATTCAACATCAATGCAATTATTTACAATTCAATATTATCTAATATATGTTCTAATATAAGTTATCATCTCTTATCTTATTGAATTTTGTTATTCAAAATTTTTATCTAAGTTCATACCTAGTAAATTACATTGATAAATCATTAACTTTTTATTTCTAACCATTTTTGTTCAATAATTATATTAAGTTTAATAATTTAAAATAGTTAAAAATACGGGTTGTTACAAGTTATAACCCTTAATTATGTGCTCTACAAAGCATGCGATTTTTCAAATAGCTTGCCTTAAAAAGCTTTAAATTGTGTTGTTTAAATTAAGTATATTTGAACATTTGATATGGGCATGTTAATTGGCACATATGTTAATACATGTTTAGTATGTAGTTTGAATTTGGAATCATATACGTGTATAAAATTGAATAATATTATTGTTGAATTAAATACAAAATTGTCCTTATAGCGATAGTCGCTATAAACGCACTTTGAAATCCCTTCCTTTTATCTCACTTTTTAAACTCCACAATTTTTATTGTTTTTGATATAAAATGTTTTCTATACTTATAAAAGTATAAAAGATGGTAATAAGTGAAGTTTAAAAGCTATTTTGTTTATAAAACAAAGTTCGTAGAGTTATGGTCTGTTATACGACATTTTGACCCGGTTATATCCGAACTGACTGGACAAGTTAGACTGACTATCATCAAGGCTAGTAGCCCTGAACGATGATTGTGGAGTCCAAAAATCAAGCATAGATGATAATATGAAGCAGAAGCATGAAAGCTCACTACTCCACGAAGATGGATCATGTACGATCCATATTCAGCACTACGAATCGTATCGTATCGATTCCACAACTCAAGTTTGCAATGATGATCGGTCAATAACTCAAAATTTATGTATGCTATCAATATGAAACTTAGAGTACAAGCTTACTACAACATGTGGAACACCCTCTAGAGATCTCATTCCAATTGGAGGAAGTTGGAGGGATCGGCTTAACTCCCTTTGGAGGGATCGGCAGAAATCAGAATTCAAGCAACACTACTTCACGGAAAATGCAATATCTCACAAACCATATGTCAAAATTACACGAAATTTGGGGAGAAAGTAGCTAACATCATGGGGAATCCCTCATAGTGATCGCAGCCAATTTGGATGCACTAATAGGGATCGGTACCGATCCCTATTGTGGGCCCCGATGGGCCTGCAAATTTTTGGGTTGCCTCGTCTTGGTCTCCCGAACCTTCTGCCGAAATTTCAGTCCGATCCATGCACGTCTTCCCCTATAAATACAGCAGGCATCGCGTCAGAAAAGGGATTCGGCTTTCTGTACTAAGGCGCTGCCATTTTTATTCTTCACTTTTATACTAGTGGATCCCAGCTGATCTAAACATTCTTGTAATCATAATCAAGTGGAAGATCAATAAAAATATAAAGTGGACGTAGACCAAGATTGCCAAACCACTATAAAAATATGTGTGTTCCTTTATGATATTTGCTCTGTTTTAATTTCATTCTTCATTTAATCTCTACTAGATTCTATTGGGTGTTGATGCTCATTTTTGGCTTCAACATTTTGGTGCTTTAACTGAGAATCGAATTCTCAGCTTGATTGGATCTCATCATCTACTTGTGGATTCCCATATTCGCGAGATAGATCCAGTTATTAACCTACAAACTTCCTATTCTACTCAGATTTGAAGGAAATCTAAAGAAAGCTGATAGCCATGGATAGAGCAACTAAGTCTACTTCCCATGTTTTTGGAGGATTTGATTATGCTAGTGTTCGTGTTTGGAGTTGTTCATGTGTTCATGTCCATTTGGAAGGGATCAGATTCACTCATGTATGTAAGCTCTTGGGATCAGATGCTAAAATTTTCACTCAAGCTAGCTAAAATGGCTGATCCCTCTCTCTACGCCTAGATGGTCGTTCCCTCTCTTAAGGCCAAAATGGCTGATCCCTCTCTCAAAGCCTAGATGGTAGATCCCTCCAATCTCAACTGCTACCGATCCCTTAGCCTAAATGACCGAACCCTCACCAAGGCAATTTAGCTGACTCCTAAATACATATACATGCTCAATACCGATCCCTCCAAAGACGTCAATATCGATCCTTCCAACATCCATACCGATCGCTCCAAAAGGTATATATGTCGATCCCTCGACAAGGTATATATACGGATCCCTCTTTGAGGTATATATACTAATCCCTCTGTAAAGCATATATATCGATCCCTCTGCAAGGTATATATACCGATCCCTCTATAAGGTTTATATACCGATCCCTTAGCAAAAATGACTGATTCCTCCATATGACCGATCCCTCCATATGACCGATCCCTCCTTATGACTGATCCCTCATATGACCGATACCTCCATATTACCGATCCCTCATATGACCAATCCCTCCATATGACCGATCCCTCATGTGATCGATCGCTCCATCTGACCGATCCCTCCATATTACGATCCCTCATATGATTGGTCTATCCACTGCCGATCCCTATGTCACGTTTGTCCAGAACCGAACCCTATACCACCGATCCCTCACCATGGCAATTCATCCGATCCCTATGTGGATTTGGAGCTCGACTTAAAGACAGTGTGTTCTATCTGCCTCCCTTACATCCTATGACTGACCGAGGCATAGGGGGTTAAGTGACAACTGCTGAATTGCTGCAAAGGAATGGACAAGGAACTGCTACTCAAATGGTACACCCAAAGGCTGGAGAACCAAGATGATATGACACGAACTGGGATCAGTTACTAGATCAGGCTTCTAGGGTAGATTACGACTGCTCTCAACTGACCAGCTTCCAAACGCCTGACTTGTCAGCTATGATATGATGGCTTGTGTGACGACTGCCTTACGCCGCTTATTATGCCATCTCAAAGTATATCTAGCCATCATCAAAGTCGAACTTGAAGTAGTCACCCATTCGACTTGAAGCAAACCCAGGAAGTTCTGGCAAGGTCAAACTCGGGTAAAACCAAGATTTTCTCCAAGCAAATAGCAAATTTTCTTGTGTCGGACTCCAAGTAAATTATCATCAATCCGTCACACGTTGGACAATCATGTATACAACATTCACAAGCATAACAAACAACCATAACTTGAAAACGGATCGGACTAACGATGACTGGAGCATTTCCCCCAGTTGAAGCCCTTTCGCTGAAGCCATTCAATATGCAGAATATCCCAAGAGATTCAATATGCCAACTATGCCGGCGTATTCTGGAAACACAGACCTCCAAGAGCATCTCATGAAAAATGAAGGGCACATGAATTCCGCTAGAGCGAGAATGCAATTAAATGCTGATTCTTTCCCATATTCCTCCGGAAAGTAGCGATCGATCATGTGATTTATGCGATCACCACCGAGGTCCATCTCCTCGTTTAATCAACTGGATAAGGAGTTTCTCCAACTTACCCCAAGTGCCAAGCGAACCGCTCAAAGACTTTTGGTAGATATTTAACACCGTCGTCACTAAAGTGAGTAATCCTAACGAGAATATCATGCTGATGGCGTTGGTAAGGGGCCTGAGACACACTTTGGCGATTGGTTACCTAGAGAGCCTCATATGACCTTGAATCATATATGTTATAAAGTGAACCAGAACCTAAGCAAGGAGGAGGTATAACAGACTAGGAGAAAGAACGATGCAGGCCCGCTAGTTGAAGGAAGTCAAAGCGAGGGCAACATTGAGGCCTTAGACGAGGACTCGGATTCTAGGAGACGACCCAGAATCCCAAAATCCGACTCATATACTCCTTTGAACGATTCAATAATAAACATCTACTTGGAGAATCATGACTCGAAGCTGTGCCAGAAACCAGACTCGAGAGAATCCACCGAAACCCAAAAGAAATCCAGGAAATGTTGTATATTTTAAGATACACACGGTCATAACACCAACAATTGTATACACCTCCAAGATGTGATCGGAAAGCAGATCCAGAAAGGAAAGCTTCAACAATATTTGCAAGCCCCATAGAATGGCGGGCAGGTAACATCCGACACTTACCAATAATGACCTTTGATTATTAATTGGACCACCTATGGTTGACTTCCAACTGAAGAGGGCTGGGGCAAAGTGGAATAGCGAGCATTCGACTCTGCTTCACTTATCAATAAGATTTATTTCATTTTCAATTATGTTGCGAGCTATGACTAACTTGAACTAAACTACTTCCAAATGATGCAAGTGACCAAGTAATTAGGTTTGGGTGCCAACCAACCTCCACGGACCATGATCGGACCTTTGGAGGATCATCAAGACGAGAATGATTCAACCGCTCATCGGCTACCATATGCCCCTGACTTGGAGGCAAGGACTTGAAATAAAAATGGGTATGACTTGACCATCCACTTCCTACTCCGTGCTTCAATTCTGATAGAGCATCTATGCCTTACTCAGAGCTCGACAAGATCAGAATCTTATATAAAGTGGACACGACTGACCATCCACTTGTCAACCTCCACACTTGACTTGAAGACCGGAGAAACACTTGGAGTGAATGCAACCCGACCATCCATTTCCAGCAAATATTTGAAGTTCACCAAAATACTTATGCCTCTCTCAAAGCTTAGCACGACTAAGGTCCAACTAAAGTGGATGCGATTTGAACATCCATACACTAAATCCTGCCCTGGAAACAGGAAACAGTCTGGAAGCTCAACTTAAAGTAGACTGATTGCCTATTCATCAACCACCGCCCTCAACATGTGGACTGAACTGCAACTTGAGGTGGATATGACTTGATCGTCCACCTGAAAACTCTCTCCCTCGAGTTGTTAGGAGGAGTAATAAGCAAATTGGACGAGACCTTACCGTCCAACACAGGCACGGATGTGATCTAGCCATCCATCACTTACTTCCTTCCTTGACTTGATTAGAGAAGCTATAATCACCAAGTGGCTGTGAATCGACTGTCAACTTGTCAAGTTTTTCCCTTGATGCTGAGGGTAGAATTCCATTCCATGGATGAACGTGGTTCGACCGTTCATTTGACAATTCTTACCTTGACCTAACAATTGGAGTATAAATCAAAAATGGGTGTGACTGATCACCCATTGACTAACTCTGGTCCCCAGAGTGCGGACTAGAGTATAAACACCAAAGAGATGGATGCGGTACGACCATCCATCGACCAACTATGGTCCCCAAAGCGTGGACTAGAGTATAAACACCAGATGGGTGTGACTGACCACCCATCGAACAACTCTGGGTCCCTAGAGTGCAGACTGGAGTATAAACACCAAAGAGATGGATGTGGTACGACCGTCCATCGACCAACTCTGGTCCCTAGTGCGTGGACTGGAGTATAAACACCAGATGGGTGTGACCGACCAACCATCATAAAAATCTAGTCCTCCAGAGTGCGGACCGAAGTATAAACACAAAAAGATGGACGCGGTTTGACCATCCATCGATCAACTCTAGTTCCCAGAGCGCGGAACGGAGTATAAACACCAAACGGGTGTGATTGACCACCCATCATAAAACTATGGTCCCCTAGGGTGCGGACTAGAGTATAAAGAAAAAAAGATGGACGCGATCCGACCGTCCATCGATCAACTCTAGTTCCCAGAGTGCGAACTGGAGTATAAACACAAAAAGATGGACGCGGTCCGACCGTCCATCGATCAATTCTAGTTCCCAAAGTGCGGACTGGAGTATAAACACAAAAAGATGGATGCAGTCTGATTGTCCATCGATCAACTCTAGTTCCCAAAGTGCGGACTGGAGTATAAACACAAAAAGATGGACACAGTCTGACCGTCCGTCGATCAACTCTAGTTCCCAAAGTGCGGACTAGAGTATAAACACAAAAAGATGGAAGCGGTCCGAACGTCCATCGATCATCTCTAGTTCTCAGAGTGCAGACTGGAGTATAAACACAAAACGAAGGACGCGGTCCGACCATTCATCGCTCAACTCTAGTTCCCAGAGTGCGGACTGGAGTATAAACACAAAAAGATGGACGTGGTCCGACCATCCATCGATCAACTCTAGTTCCCAAAGTGCGGACTAGAGTATAAACACAAAAATATGGACGCGGTTCGACCGTCCACCAACTAACTCCAATCTTCAGAGCATGGACATGAGTATAAACACAAAAAGTGGACGCGGTTCGACCATCCTCTCTACAACTCTTCCCCCTGGCTTGGGGCAAAGACACAACTCAAAGTGGATGCGATCCGACCATCTGCTCCCTTGCTCAAGCACGGATTTCACCAAAACAATCATCTCACTCCTACGGTTCGATAGAAGCAAGATCTAAATGAAAGTGGATGTAGTACGACTATCCATGCATAGACTCCTGCCCCGGATGCAAGGGGCAGTTTGAGAGCCCAAGTTTAAATCGAATACGACCGGATCATTTGAAAATCAGCTCATTTCCATGATTCGACGTGAAAAACTCCAAGTAAGAGTGAACGTGATTCGACCGACCACTCTTCGGCTTCCACCCCTGATTTGGGAGGCAGTTTAAATGACTAAGGAAAATGTGGTTAGACCATTTTCCAGAATTACTCTAAGTCCCGAGAGTGTGGACTGGAGTATACACACAAATCGGGTGTGATTTGGCCACCCTCCAACAAACATTTATCCCCAGAGTGCGGATATGAGTATAAATAAATAGATGAGTGCGGTTCAACCACTCACTATTCCATAAACTCTGACTTGAACTCGACAGGAGGAGTATAAACTCACTATGGATGGAACTCAACCACCCATGAACTAACTCTATTAACTCAAGACTGGGGGTAGGAGTACAAATTACTGAAAGATGAATACGACATCCTACTATAGCTACAGCTGGGTGGACTTTACATCTTAAGGCAATGACTGCAAGGAGGCCTCAATACAAAACCAATCAAAATTATGTCCGAAGTTATGGGCGACCCACCATATCATACCACTAGGTCGATCCAAGCTTTCCATATTGTCCCGCTGGGTTGACAGTCAATATTGATCCACACCAAACACAAACGGATGTGACCTGGATGTCCTCCAAAAAACTTCGATCACTAGAGTGCGGGTAGGAGAATAAACCACGAATGACTGTGACTTGAACATTAATTCTCCAACACCCTCCTCTGAAAAACCTGAGCCAACTCTATCCCTATATCTAGCGGGAGAATATGAATCAAAATGGATGCGACTGACCGTCTAGTTTCGAAAGAATGCAACGTGACCATTCATTCGTTGACTCTTACCATGATCCTTCTCGAAGAGCAATATGAAACGGACGTGACTCGATTGTCCGCACACTGATCCTTGCCATTGGTCCGGTAGGGAGAGCATCAATCACTGATTGGACATGACTTGCCTTCCTGCTTATCAATGTATACCCCAAACTTGGGGGCACGAGCGAGAAACAAGATGAATGCGAACCGATCATTCATTGATCAATTCTAACTCTTTGGAGCTTAGGTGGGAGTATAAACACGACTAGGATGAGACTCGATCGTACATGCAGTACATTTATCAACCCAAGACCAAGGATAGAAATGTGATCATCCAAAGACTGACTATGATAGCTCAATACTGTGACTCATATCTAGTGTTTACGATGACTCGAGGCTACGACCTAAAGGATGCCTAGAGATAGAATCATCGAATCGATGCCCAAGCTCATGAGCAACTGACTATCATTCCAACCTAAATGATGAGCAACGGATCACAAATACAGTGAATGAAAAGCATGTTACTCGAGTACACAAGCGGATTCAAACTCAAAACAAGAGCCAACTATGTAGCGCACGCAACACAAAGCTGAACCCTAGTCGACATTTGATTCAATGCACTCCTTTAAGCTTGATCTTCAACCATTGTAGGTAATCGCTAAAAGAATCTAGAACCTATCACTATCAGATCAATAGCTCATGACAAGACTTTGGGATTCGACCGGAGTGACCATCATTATTGACCACCCTATAAAATTTCACGCTGATAGTTATGCGGAACAGTTACGTTTGAACTCAATGATCGTCTATTAGCATATAAGAATCAGACGTTCATATTCAATTTCATTCAAGGCACATGTTACAATCAGTACAAGCACAAATATGCTAATCTATTCAAGTCTGAAGTGGTAAACATACGATTCAAGACCTTTGCTAGTTCAAATATGCAAGTCATATATGGTATATCCCATTGTTCGATTTTGAGTTCACATGGTCTAATATGTTCGTGTCAAATCAAAAACTGCTTAAGTTTCACCAAAATAAGGGATCAAAACTGATTCCATTGCTTGGGAAAATCCATTTAAGCATTTTTCAGCTCACAACATAATATCAAGCTACAACACCACAGTCAATTCTATAAAGATATAGACCCGAGAGATGAAGAAGAGGAGCCCAAAGAATCCAAGGCTGCACCCATTGAACTAACGATTGACTTTACGGTCAGTCATGAAGACCCTTCACAGGTCTTAAAGATCGGATCGCAACTCAGTGCAATGATGATGAAGGAATTAGTTGGCTTTCTTTGAATGAATCTTGATGTGTTCGCTTGGACCCATTCTGACATGCGTGTGATCTCACCGACTATCGCGAGTGATGCATTGAATATCGACCCGAGGCATGTACCGGTGAAACAAAAGCAATACAGCATGGATCTAGAGGGATTCGCTGCACTTAAAGTGGAGGTGGATAAACTCAAAAATATTAGGTTTACCCATGACGCCCTCTACCAGAAATGGGTATCTAATCCAGATTTTGTGAGAAAAGCTAATGGAAAGTAGCGATCATGCGTCGACTACTCAGACCTGAACAAGGTATGCCCGAAAGACAGCTTTCCACTTTTGAGGATCGACCAGCTGGTAGAATCAACCACTGGATATGAACTGCTTTCATTTATGGATGTGTACTCTGGATACAACCAGATCCCGATGCACATCCCCGACCAGAAGCACGCCAGCTTCATTACCAATCTAGGGCTATATTATTATGTTGTGATGTTGTTTGAACTAAATAATGCTGAAGCTACTTATCAGAGACTGGTCAACAGGTTGTTCAAAGACCGGATCGGGTGATCGATGGAAGTATATGTGGATGATATGCTCGTGAAGTCACGACTATCAAACGACCACATCGATGACTTAACTGAGATGTTAAGTGTTCTACGAAAATATGGAATGAAACTAAATCCCTTTAAATGCTCTTTCAGCGTTGCATGAGGAAAATTTTGGGGTTTCATCGTCTACTCTCGTGGAATCAAAGTCGATCCCGAGAAGATTCAAACAATTCGAAACATCCAAGTGCCGAAGACGATTAAGCAGGTACGGAGCTTAAATAAGAAGGTTGGCGCCCTAAGCTGCTTTATCTCCAGAGCCACCACAAGTGTATTCCTTTCTTCGACTTGATCAGAAGAGGGAAGAGGAACTTTGAATGTACGTAGGATTACATAGATGCGTTTCAAGCTCTGGTAGATCACTTAGAGAGACCTCCCATCTTATCCAATCTACTAGATCATGAAGATCTATACATCTATTTAGCGGTGTCAGTACGCGACATAAGTACCACACTATTATGTGAAGAGAATCAAATCCAGAGGCATGTATATTATGTTAGCAAGCGATTGACAGGTGCTGACAGAAACTACCCAAAGCTGGAAAAGCTCGCATTCTGCCTGTTGATTGCATCATGAAAGCTTCCCCATTACTTCCAGGCTCACCCCATCAACGTCTACACCGACCAGCCATTACGACAGGTCCTACAACAACCTTAGACATCTGGAAGGTTGCTCAAATGAAATATTGAGCTAAGCTAATTATATATCACTTATCTTCTTTGGAGAGCTAACCAGGGATAGACATTAGCAGACTTCATATATGAATTCACTACATCAGATGACTATCCGAAGAGTAGTGGAGAACCGACCAACCGATGGAAAATGTACACGAATGGAGCTTCCAATGATCGGTGTTCTAGCATCGGAGTTGTGTTAATGACTCCTGAGGAACGATTAATCTACTACGCCCAGAAACTCGACTTCCCTGCAACAAACAACGAAGCTAAGTATGAAGCCTTGATCGTCGGGCTCAAACTTGATAGAGAACTGGGAGTGGAAACTTTACATATCTTTTGTGATTCTTGGTTAGTAGCATGCCAAGTCAGGGAAGATTATCTTGCTAGGGGGAAGCGCCTTGCTCCTTATCTCAGCCGGGTCCAAGAGCTACTAGCTGACTTCAAGTATTACACCCTGACACACATCCTCAGACAACAAAATGAAAAAGCCAAGTCACTGGCCATGCTGGCCAGTTCCGAGGATGCATAACAAATAGACTTTGTCCCGATTGAAGTACTTAACGTTCCAAGCACTGACAGATGGAGATCGACTAGATCTTGGAGACGGAGCCAGAAAAGGAGTCACGGATGACTCCTATCAAAGACTATCTACAATGGGGGATCCTTCCTAGATGGAGGAATGACAAACAATATATCCTCCCCAAAGCTTCATGCTGCATCATCCAAGAAGGAGTCATGTATAGAAAGGGTTTCTTCGTTCCGCTGCTTTGGTGTGTCGCCCATGATGAAATCATACGAATCTTGAGAGAAGTCCATGAAGAAGAATGCGGCGATCACACCAGAGGGGCAAACCTTGACAAAGAAAATAGTCTGCTAAAAGGTATTACTGGCCAACTGTCAATCGAGATGCAGCTGATCACGCTAGAAAATGCGACGAGTATTAGATGTTTGCAAAAATTCCAAGAGCCCCACCGACAAAAATTAGTCAAATGACCAGTCCATAGCCGTTTGCCACTTGGGTTATTGACATCATCAGTTTCTTGCCGATTCTAAAGGTGGTGCGAAATACGCCATCATAGTAGTTGATTACTTCACCAAATGGGCTGAAGCAGAACTTTTAACTATGATCATGATGAAGAAAATAATCAACTTCATTGTTCGGAACATCATCTGTCATTTTGGCCTTCCACGAACCATTATAACTGATAATGGAACCTAATTCGACAACGCTAAATTTAAAGACTTCTACCGTCGGCATCGTATTGAAAAGAGATTTGCGGGAGTTGCTCGCCCTCAAGCAAATGGACAATTTGAAGCTATGAACAAAATCATAATGTCCATTCCAAAGAAAAGTTTGGAAAAGGCTAGAGGTAAGTGAGTGGATGAACTCCCAACAAGATTATGGGCTTACAGAACCACCCACAAGTCAGTGACTGGCCATACTCCATTCACCCTTGCTTACGGCTCCAAGGCCATCATCCCTGTAGAACTTAAAGTCCACTCTCATCGAATGACTTATTACAACCCCTATTTCATTATAAAATAATATATAAACAAGGAATTTCAATCCAAATTGCAATTAAACTAGAAGGAATTGGTGACGATTTGTGAGCGTACAAACGCATCCGGGAGCAAATGACAAGAACGTGTACCTGAACGTGCACGTGTATATTCAAAAATTTTGATTTCTTGAAATCGAAAGAAATTGAATTTTCACCTAGGGTTACTAAAGAAATGACTGGATCAGATAGCCAAAGCTTACTAGCCCTGTAGAATAGGACATAGATAGCAAATAATGGAATACAATCTTGAATTTATACTATTAGAAATCGACCAAGCGTCATGACAATCAAAGAGGAATAAAACACTTTGGGAAAATAATTTAACGGAAGGATAGCGATTATTCAGGAAACTGGATGGATTTCTTTTCGGCGACTCTAACTCGCTTCAATTCAAAGCATGTCATGTATGCAACAATACGTGCTTTGGGGGGTAAATGTTATCCAGCATTTTGACCCGGCTATATCTGAACTGACTGGAAAAGTTAGACTCGATTGTTATCAAGGCCAGTAGCCCAGAGTGTTGATTGTGGGGTCCAAAAAATCAAGCATAGATGATAATATGAAGCAGAAGCATGAAATCTCACTACTCCCTGAAGATGGATCAGGTACGATCCATATTCAACATTACGAATCATATCGTATCGATTCCACAACTCAAGTTTACAGCGATGATCGGTCAATAACTCAAAATATACACATGATATCAACATGAAACTTAGAGTACAAGCTCACTACAACATGTGGAACACCTCCGACGGATCTCATTCCAACTGTAGGAAGTTGGAGGGATCGACATAACTCCCTTTGGAGGGATCGATAGAAATTAGAATTCAAGTAACACTACTTCACGGAAAATGCTATATCTCACAAACCGTAGGTCGGAATTGCATGAAATTTAGAGAACAAGTAGCTAACATCA
The DNA here is from genome assembly GCA_030737815.1 of Allium fistulosum. Lineage (NCBI taxonomy): Eukaryota > Viridiplantae > Streptophyta > Magnoliopsida > Asparagales > Amaryllidaceae > Allium > Allium fistulosum. The sequence goes on along the minus strand of CM060901.1, from coordinate 531,510,510 downwards.
TGCGGCATTCCTCATAAGGATTGCAGCCCATTTGGATGCACTAATAGGAATCAGAACCGATCCCTACTGTTGACCTCGATGGGCCTGCAAATTTTTGGGTAGCCCCATCTTGGTCTCCCGAACCTTCTGCCAAAATTTCAGTCCAATCCATGCACATCTTCCCCTATAAATATAGCAAGCATGGCGTCAGGAAAGGGATCTGGCTTTTCCTGCCGAGGCTCTGCCATTTTTATTCTTCACTTTTGTGCTAATGGATCCCAGCTGATATAAACATTCTTGTAATCATAATCAAGTGGAAGATCAATAAAAATATAAAGTGGACGTAGGCTAAGATTGTCGAACCACTATAAAATTATGTGTGTTCCTTTATGATATTTGCTCTATTTTAATTTCATTCTTCATTTAATCTCTACTAGATTCTATTGGATGTTGATGCCCATTTTTTGTGTTAACATGGTTCATATAGCGATAGTCGCTATGGATGCACTTTGGAAAAACAAATTTTTTTGTGAAGTTTAAAAATGTTACTAATTTGGATATCCTATGAAATCTTTTCAAGAGACTTTTTTAAAAGATATATAAGTATTTTAAAGCAGTTTGAAGTTTAAATATATTCTTAAATGATTATTTTGAAGATTTAAAGTGAAGGTTATTCCTATTTTATTTAAATAAAATTTGTTTATTTTATTAAAATAGTGAAGGTTTTCAAAATCGATATTAAGTAACTATTTTTAAGATGATATTCTTATAACGATTTATATCTTATTTATAAGTAATTTAAAGGTATTTTATTTATATATAAGTCTATAAATCAATTTTAACTCTTTTTTAAAATAAGAACTTTTATACGCTTTACTTTCTTAATTTATTCTAAATTTTATATCCTTATTAAATAAAACTACTATACATATTTATATCACTTTAAAAAGAGTTTCTAACTTATTTATACACATAATTTCAAAAGACTATTGTTTTAGAAGAATGGATGAAAAGTAACACTTATGTATTGACCTTAGTTTGATTGTTTATGAAATTTTAGTATTATTGTGCTTAACACTAAAAGCCAAACGAGGTAAGCTTCTTTATTTGTGAGAGTCAAGATTGATGTTCGAGTAAGGACAAAGCAAAGAGCTCTAACCTACCGGCTTCCCTCTTGACCGAGGAATAGTTAAGCTAGAAGATCGCAAATGTGTTAAATATAAGAACCTTGATTTCTATAAACTAGCGCTTAAGACTCGATAATCGATTAGTCGACTATCGATCTTGACCAAACTTAACTTACGAAATATACGGAAGGCTTTATGGATTTATACCAATGAGAACCCTCGGGGAGGAGCATTGGTACGAAATGCCTTTAGCATTCGATTACTTCTAAAAAAACTAGAATTAAGTTAGTCGAAAATTCATCGACTAGTTTTGAGGAGCCCGGGATCGGTAAGTGTTTTTACTTGTCAAATACCACTTCAAAACTAATATACGGTTCAGTTTTTAAAGAGATTGTTGATATGGATTCTGTTTGAGTAATGAAGATTCATATGAAAGATGCCGAACATAGCCTCGACATTAGAAAATGACTAAAGACAGAGTAGGATGCATCATCCCAGGTTTAGCTAACCCTTGAGGGTACATCAACTCCATTATCTAGAGTATGCTTATAAGTGTTGCTAGCGGGACTTGTTGATACTTGGTTCATATTTATCATGAAAGCGTTCAGATGTTGGGCCAGTTGTTTTTACCTTATGGTATATTTTATATAGATATATACGATGCTTGAAAGGTAGTTTATGATCCTTATCATAGTTGATCGGTCTCAGTTTATTGAGGAGGTCACCGTGGAAAATCCATCTATATGAACGTACCCTAGCTGTTTTAAATGTACTCTAATATGTTGTGGCTGTTTTAAATGTACTCTAATATGTTGTGGTGTGACCAATGTAAGCATCACAGCTATTTTCATATTTATATTACACAGCTCAGACATTATCTATAATATCACCTAAAGTAAATATCAACTGACTTGGGTTCTTTCGAGGGGAAACCAATTCAGTAATTTTGTTGGTCTCGGAAGTACTATTATGTGTTTATATGCATTTATGAGTTTCTCATACTAGACTTAAGTCTGACACATGGTGTTTCTTTTCCCAAAACTCCTCGTGTACTCTTCGAGTAGATTGAATAAAGCAAGTCTTAGGGTTGGATGTTTCAAGCTTATAAAGACAAGCTAGATGCTCCTACCTATCTATCTATCTACCTATTTTCATTTCCGTTCACTATTATGTATGTATTCAGCATTGTGAGGATGGGCAGTTATAACTATCCAGACTGATTGTAATACTTAGTCATTTTGTAACTCCGAGATACATGTATGTTGGAGTAACTCTTTGTACTACACTTTTGGTATATTATATATTATCGTTCTACATGTGAGATTCTAATGTTGTGTTCATCTTTCTTGTTCTATTCTTTTTTCTTTTATTTTACCCTAACTTTCTATCTTTTCAGCACCTGGGTGCTCGGCACACGAATGCCGTGGATGTATATAGTGCTGACATTTGGGATCGAAAAGGCGATTGCTACACTTGTCTAACATAAACAACATGAAAACTTGGACGATCTCTAGGTTTGACACCCATTTTTCATAATCAAGTCGTAGTTTAGGGTCTGCATCATCAGTGGGTTCCTCTTTGGGTTCGCATGTAATTGCAGCCCAAAGGCGCTCATAAGTCAATGCTATCAGTCGTTATAGTTAGGTTTGGTGAGTTTGTTGTTTTCAGAAAACAGTTTTGGAGTTGACATTTTCTACAAGTTTAAGTGGTGGATTATTAGGACAAATCATAATAGATGTTCTTATAATATTAGTAAGGTTAAACTACATGTTTCATTTTACCAATAAGCTTTCACTTGTCTTTTATGCTTCGCCAAACCCTAAGTTGAAACATATAAGTCTTATGACTTCACTAGTAGGTGTTACGACTCGTTTGTCTTAGAATTCTGACCTTGAGCTTGCTCGACAAATCATAGCTCCACAAACGATGGATAACTCCTTATCAGTTGTATCGTATACAACTCCTAACCTTTGGTACCTTCTCCTAATTGCACTTCAACTTTAACTTTGCTCAACAAATCGAAATGAAATTATTCACTCGTACCTACCATATCGCGATGGCCTAAGTATAATATATGTACCTTGAGTTTGTTCAACAAATACATATAGTTGTCTTACCTTGTTTATTCAATGTATTAATAATACAACACATAACATCCTTAGCTTGAGTTTGCTTAACAACTAAAGAATATGCAAGTGATTTATATATATATATATATGGTAGAGGACAACATTATATTAAAGATTCATAATCTTCAATATATTATATTGAGTGATATCGACTTATGAAATAATGTAATTCTTATGAATTACCCTCATGATTCAAGTGTTAGACACATTGAAAATCATAGTATATGTACAATTTACATACGTATTTATTTCTTAAGTTTATTTAGGGTTTCTCAATGTTCCACCTTTATTTATACATTCATAATATATAAAGTTTATTTATGGGTACTTTTGGCACAGGTCCTTATTAAGTTTCAAAATTCACGAAAAGTCCTTCACTAAATTTCAGTGTAAATTAGGTCCCTGTTTTTTATTCACGATTATTGCAAAGCATGATGCAACATTTCATAAAAGTTGTTGACATTTCCGCAACATTTCTGTACACTGTGAACATAGTGTATGAAAGTTGCTGAAATATCAACACTTATTTATAAAAGTTGCTGATATTTCAACAACATTTATGTACACTGTGAACACAGTTTATGAAAGTTGCTGAAATATCAGCACTTATTTATAAAAGTTGCTGACATTTCAGCAATAATTTTTCTTTGTTTTTACAATAAAACTTTGACACAGATAGTTGTTAAAATATCAGCACTTATTTATAAAAGTTGCTGACATTTCAGCAATAATTTTTCTTTGTTTCCAGAAAACAAGGACCCGCTTTACAATGAAACTTTGACAGGGACCCGCTTTACAATATGAAAGTATGATAGGGATGCCTCCCTAATTTCCACTTTATTTATTATATAACATTTATATTTCATATTACTTATATAATAGTCTTATGTATAATACTATATTAATTAAATCTTATTTAATTAATTTTAGTTAATTAACATTTTAATTAATTTTATATTTATATAACATTTATATTTATTATGTGTTATATACTATAATCTATATAGTATACACGTGTATATTATTTAATTAATTAACCTTTTAATTAATTTTTTTAATTAAACTATCTTAATTTCAAAAATCATTATTCATATATATATACATGTATATTTATGATATCTTAAAAGTTTTAAAATATCATAACATATATCATAATATATAATACATGTATATATTTTATTAATTAACTTATTAATTAATATTATTAATAGATTTACAATTTTTGAAATTTATTTTATATTATTTTTCAAACATTTTGAAAAAATTTATTATATATAACTTTTATAACACTCTGTATCTTATTTTAAATTTAACTTTTAAATTTAAAATCTTATACATTTTTAATATTCAAACAATTTTGAAAATTAGCCTAAGACCCAATTCAAATTGGGCCTCTTCTATTAGTGGCAACCTTTGGGCTGCGAGCTTAATAATTGACCCTAACATGACCAATTTAGAAGGCATAAGCTATTGGGCTTCGATACCATTATTGGAACTAGGCCAACCCGTAGCAGAAGCTCTGGATGAATTTCAATTTTGTTTACTCTATTGGATCTTTATTGTGCCTATGAAGTCTAATTCATTTAGAACATTTCTAACTATAGTTTAAATAAAATCATGTATTTTATTCAAATTTATAAATTATTGTTTGAAATTTATTTGATTATGGTTTTACTTGATATATATATATATATATATATATCTGTGTGTGTGTGCATCATATACATATGTGTGTGTGTGCATGTGTAACATAATAATCCATGCAAGATATAATATGCCCGTACATAGATGTTGGGATTTACATTGCAACAGACACATTAGCACATTTTATATGTATTGTATGTTATCAAATATGTGCATGTACATATATTTATAAATTCCAAATGATTATATATATGTGTGTATGTGTATGTATAGTATAAAATATGTTTTTTATTAATCTATTACAGAAAAATATATTTATGTATTTATATAACTACATGTTATATTATAAATAACAATAAAGACATATATACATGCATGTGTATGTATATATATTTATAATAAAATATATTTTTTGTGAATTTAAATAAACCATTTAAAATTATACATATATGCATAAATATTAAATGTAATAATTAATGGTAAATTAATTGATATTATATTCTTTATATAAATATAAATATATGTGTATATATATATCTATATATATACATATTTTTTTACTTTTCAGTTCGAAAACATGACAGATTTAAGGTTGTTGTGATTTTAATATTTAATACGCATATATATTATTAATTATTAAATAGTCCAGCCTTAATTAATTAATATAAAATAATTATATAATAAAAATCCAAAATTTAAATTTTTGAAAATTTAGGATCATGCTTTAGGTGTTACAAAAAATTTCCAATTTTTTTCAATTATGATAATATTTTTAATTAAATAATTAATAATCGGCCGAAATGTAAATTAATTTTTAAAATTATAAAATTAAGTTAAAAAAATTTGAAATTTTTTTGAAAGCATATGACATGACGAATTAGTTTTAAAAATTATTAAATTGAATTTTCAAATCATGTTTTATTTTATACAAATTTATTAAACCATATATTCATTAAATCTTTACTAATAATTGTAATACCTTTGGTGTCACACTTTTTTGGTGTAGGCGCGAACTACAAAAATTCCTCTCTACATATGCTATCAAATATTATTATCACTTAAAAATAAGATCGAATAAATAAACTTTCTTCACCAATTCAAAATGATCCTTTATAATATTACCAAATCTTACCATCACTTAAAAATACGATCTAATAAATAAACTTCTTTTACCAATTCAAAATGCTCCTTTATGAATATCACATATCTTACTATTATTTAAAAATAGCATCCAATATATAAACTTCTCTTATAAATTCAAAACACCCATCTGCTAGTATTACCAAATCTTAATATCACTTAAAAATAGGATCTAACAAATAAACTTTTTTTTACAAATTCGTTTTTTGTTAACTAATAATAGAAATAAAAATTCAAACTAACCAAAAATTAGATGTTGTGATATTGAAATAAAAATTCAAACTAACTACACATGAATTCATCTTGAATGTGTTAAACATATATAATTTGTAGAAAAATAATTCACATACAAAGCGTGAGCCATCATCACACGCGAAGCGCACGCGGTAATGCTCGTATTGATAATAAATATATAAAAATTATGGAAAAATTATTTTCGGCACTTATAATTCATAATAAACATAAACATGTAATAGAAAAATTTTAGATCAATATTACATATTATATATGAGCATATATACTTTAATAGAAATTGTGTATGAATACTAATTCATAAATTAATATATATATATATATATATATAAACTAATATAAAATTAAACTAATATTTATTTAACATATAATATCAGATTACAAATATATATTATGATTATGATCATTAGATTTTTACACATATCCAATCTCTATTATGACAACAACAGTACATACAAAATTCTCACATAACTAATTAAATAACAATAAAGATTTACATGATTAATAGATCATAAAAATATGATAATATAGTTAACACATAAATAATTATTACCTAATATAGATGCCCTAAAGTCCACGTTGAAATAGTGAATTCTCTTCCTTTGAATGTTCTTTGATCCGTCAGATTGCTGGTTTGGAATCATCGACCTTTCACCATCGAATAGCTTTCGTTTTAACTTGAATTTGATTTGAGTTATTTGCAATTAATTGGAGATATATTTTAGCCAGGGAGAAGATAGATATGACAGTCAAAATTTTTAAGATCAGGGCTTTGAGATCATTGTAAATAATGGTAGGATAAGAGAGAAAATAGGCGAGTATCTAATAGTCCTTCTCACTTGATCTTAACCACACATCTCATAGCCCTTGATGGTAGTTTTTTCCGCCCCTAACCCATGCCAAACTAGCCGAATTTTCTCTTAAAACATTGAAAGTGACTGTAGGATCGTATAATATGGATATTATCTAAACTACTTGTGCAGAATATAAAGTAAGTAAATATAGCAGTAAAATAAAATAACACCAGAGATTTTATACTGGTTCAAACTCTCGTTCTACGTCGAGTCCCAGAGTCCTTTTGGATTTAAACTAGCAACCCTCACTTAACCTGGAGGAATAGGTTTACACCGCCTGAGCAACCGAACAGGACTTTTGACCACCTGAGCAACCGAACAGGATTTTCCTACCCGAGCAACCGAACATGAATTTGATACAAATGAAATGATTTCTTGACTTTGCGTGTTCTTGTTACAATACAGATTTGTCAAATGAAGTACACCCTTCCTATAATCTTTTCCTCAAGTATGATATGAATATTTGAGTGCTCGTGAAGATAAAGGAAGTATATATTGCCTTAGAAAAGGAATTTTAAACTTGATTTCGCAAATTTAACAACTGGGTATTCAAGATAGCAGAGAGTAGAAAATTAAGTGATTTGATCTTGAATGAAATGCATATATATAATGATTGAAGAGTTACAACTGTTTGTAAAGAGTTCTGTTGAATTGGAAATGGTCACAACTCTTCCTGGAAGAGATTCCTCTTCAGGAAGAAGAGATATCTCTTCAGAAAATTCGAAAATATGACAGTTTGAACACTAAGTTGGAACAGAAAATTACTAGTTCAAAAATGCAGTATTTAGTCGACTAAATCTTATAATTTTTAAAAAAAAATATAACATAGTTTAGTCGACTGAATGTAGGAGTTTAGTCGACTAAATCTATGTGATTTTCAAAATCTGCAGGTTTGAACTTGAGGAATGATTTTAACAATGATTACTAAAACTATACCAACTTTAAACTCTATTTTGTCGAATTTTTGATAAGTCTTGAGCTCCTTGTCATGAATCAAAATCTTGAAGTCCAACATTCTCCCCTTTTTTGATTGATGACAACTTTATACAAGATAAATTTCAACAAAAATCTATAGACTATAACTCCCCCTGAATTTGTGCTGGTATCGTATAATCCTGCAAAATTTGCTAGTGCATTTGCGATACTTCTTCTTCCCCTTTGTCATCGACAAAAAGGAGAGGGATATATAAGGGATTATATTTACACAACATAAGATAGCTTATACAATGATAAACCACTGTCCAATATTCATTTTCCTCTCTTTTTAAGTGGTACCTGCAAAAAATATAGAATTAACATTGGTACCCACCTTTTGTTAGGGTCCTAAGACTTAGGTTTTTGGAAACCAAACCCAAGAGGTTTCAGAATTCCTCTTGAAATTAAAATCTTTATTTTTGTGAACAGTTTCTATAAAAGATTTTATGTATTTGTTTATAATCAAAGAATTGTTGGTTTTAGGAACCCAAATCTTAATTGATTTAGAATGATTTGGAACTTTTGAAACTGATTTTGCAATAATATAATTGTTCCTTTTAAAATTATTATATAAAGAGTTCTTTTTCTTAGGAATACTTTTTGATACCTACTTATATCCTAGTCCCTTTTTATTTGAAACTGTTTGAGAATTTTCTATAATTTTAGAAAGATTTTCTCTTCCTTTGTTAAAATTAGAGACATTTTTAGTAATATCATCTAATTTTGTTTTAATACTAGAAATAACTAATTCCAATATTTTAATATTAGCTTTCAAATCATGATTTTCAACTAAAAGAGCATCATTCTTTTCCATTTGAGTTTCTATTTCTTGACTAAGCATAGAAAGTTGGGATGTTGTATTAGAACACGATTCTTAAGATGTTTCAAGTTCTTCTTCTAAAATTTCCTTTTCATTTCTTAACATATCTACCTCAATTTTAGTCCTACTCAATTTTTCAAGAGTGTCTTTATATTTTCTTTTGATGTCTCTTAGCTTATCAAGTAATTCTGAATTTATATCCACTAAATCACTCACCTCGTCATTTGTGGCCATAAAACAAATGTTGGTTTGTTCAGAATCGTTGTCTATGTCACTGTCTAATGATGAAGATGATTCTAAATCATCCCACATTACATAGAAGGCTTTCTTTTTGAATCTGTCTTTCTTATTCTTAAATTTGTCTCTCTTTCGATCAGGAAAGTCTTTCTTGATGTGTCCTTTCTTATGACATTCATAACATTCAAGAGCATAAGACGATGGCTTGTTGTTGTTATTATTATTGCTGAAGCTATTCTTGTTGATTCTGAATTTGTTGCTCTTTTTGAATTTCAAAAACTTTTTGAAACTCTTAGCAATAAACGCCATATCTTCTTCATCCGAATCTGATTCATCCTTTTCTGCTTGGAATGCTATATTCTTCTTATCTTGCGCCTGTACTTGTTTTGCCTGGAGATTAACTTCATAAGACATTAGATTTTCTATCAACTCTTTTGGTTTAATGGTGGAAATGTCATTAGCTTCTTTGATCGCTAAGACTTTTCATTCCCACTCATCCGTTAAAGAGTTGAGGATTTTTGAAACAATATCAAAGTCTGAATATTTTTCTCTTAATGCTAAGAGAGAATGATATATGTCTTGAAACCTAGAGTGCATTTCATTTATTGTTTCATCTTGCTTCATTTTGAAATTCTGGAACTGATTCTTGAGCATAGATATCTCTTACTCTGCTTTACTTTGTTAGTACCTTCATGTGTAACTTTAAGTGTACACCAAATTTCATAAGCAATAGTACACATGCTAACTCTGTTAAACTCATTTTTGTCTAATGCACAAAATAACATATTCATAGCTTTGGCATTTACAGTAGAATCTAGTTTTTACGTGTTAGACCATTGTGAATATTCAATAGTAGGTATGTTATATTCTACTTGAGTAATATTCCAGGTTTCATAACCATTGGCTTGCATATAAATTCTCATTCTAGTAGACCAATAGTTATAGTTCAACCCTTTATATAGCGGCGATCGTGCAGTAGATTGACCTTCAGTTAAACTTGTGCCAGTGTTGTTTTCCATATTACTAATATATCAGATAACTGTGTTACAGTTATAAGATGACCTTGCTCTGATACCAAATGAAAGTGACTGTAGGATCGTATAATATGAATATTATCTAAACTACTTATGCGGAATATAAAGTAAGTAAATATAGCAGTAAAATAAAATGACACCAGAGATTTTTATACTAGTTCAAACTCCCGTTCTATGTCCAGTCCCAGACTCCTTCTGGATTTAAACTAGCAAACCTCACTTAACCCAGAGGAATAGGTTTACACCGGCTGAGCAACCAAACATGACTTTTGACCACCTGAGCAACTGAACATGATTTTCCCACCTAAGCAACCGAACAAGACTTTGATACAAATGAAATGATTTCTTTACTTTGCGTGTTCTTGTTACAACACAGATTTGTCAAATGAAATACACCATTCCTATAATCTTTTCCTCAAGTATGATATGAATATTTGAGTGCTCGTGAAGATAAAAGAAGTATATATTGCCTTAGAAAAGGAAATTTAAACTTGATTTTGCAAATTTAACAACTGAATATTCAAGATAGCAGAGAGTAGAAAATTAAGTGATTTGATCTTGAATGAAATGCATATATATAATGATTGAAGAGTTACAAATATTTGCAAAGAGTTCCGTTGAATTGGAAATGGTTACAACTTTTCCTAAAAGAGATTCCTCCTCAGGAAGAAGAGATATCTCTTTAGAAAATTCGAAAATATGACAATTTGAATACTAAGTTGGAACATAAAATTACTAGTTCGAAAATGCAGTATTTAGTTGATGACTATTTGATTTAGTCGACTAAATCTTATAATTTTTAAAAATATATTTAATCTAGTTTAGTCGACTGAATGTAGGAGTTTAGTCAACTAAATCTATGTGATTTTCAAAATATGCAGGTTTGAACTTGAGGAAAGATTTTAATAATGAATACTAAAACTATACCAACTTTAAACTCTGTTTATTGAATATTTGATAAGTCTTGAGCTCCTTGTCATGAATGAAAATCTTGAAGTCCAACAAACATCATGGGTCATCAGCCCATTTTAGCGAAAATTAAATATATACAATTATATTTAACCTGTTATCGATATCTCATATTGATCGATATATTTATAACTATTATAAATATATTTATACATAATAATGTTTATTTCTCAAATCATATTCAAATTTTATAATTAATATTTCATAAAAATTGATTAATTTAATTAATTTATAACGATTATGAACTATGTATGTAGGGTTCAATGGTCTTATGACTTGATGTGGTAAAATTAAATCATTTGGTCTAAAGAGAATTTATAATTTCGGTTGTGTGACTCTTAGGCGTAAATTCGGTCAATGATTAACATCAAACTATTCGAATGTTAACATTCACGTGTCACTTAGCACATGGTGTAACATTATGGCCAAATTTATCTCTTACTTAGCTTTGGTAAAATCCAATTTTACTTTGTTAAGCGTTACTAAGTTATGGCATTTACACCAATTCTCTTCGTCAAAACTATATCACTTTGGACTTATTGAATTTGGTAATGGTCAAGATTCCAACATCGTCCATATTCAACTCTATAGTCCAAACACAAAGCCCTTGATTCAATAATAACAATTATTATTAACTGAACTACACTGGTCATAGATTTTAACTTTGGGTTGACTTGAGTTGACCGTGATACTAACCTCATATAACTGAAGAGATGAATCCTCACTTGAAGGGTGCTTCCCTTCCAATACTTCCACTCAAGCCATCTATAGTCACTCGATAAACTCTGCGCTATGATTTGACTATAATTAAAGCAGAGCATTCATATTGAAGATTCACATTATTCTCAAGTCGAGAGAACTATGTAAATCAGTCACATTGATATTTTCTATTTGACCTTAGTTATATTAACCAATAGAAAACTATCGAATGAGTCGTTCCATATTTATCCAATAACTATTAGTACATAACCCCTAGGTACCCCCCAGCAGTTATGGGTAATACACCGCCCAACATTTGGAGAGCGTTACATACTCTAGTCTCAACAGATACATCGATATCCAGTCTAGATGCATCTCGATTGGGAACATTTGAAATGATGTGTCTTATAACATTGTGATACAATACTCATGATTACAACTATTTGTAATTACTATCACAAACACACCATTTATGGCTTTTCTGTTAAATATATTTTAATTAAACATTTAATTACCTATAACACTTAATAACAAATATATAATAGAAAGAAGAAACACATTTATTTCGAACGAGAATTGATTGCAGAGTTAATTAATTTACAATAAATTACATAATTGCTCCTAGGGCATACCCCTAACTCTATCAGCAATAATCACATAGACTTTGTTCTGGTCCCCATCCCTCAATTATTTGCAAGTGAGTCCAACCCAATTTAGAAATAAGAGACTGAATATTAAGCCAAGGATAATTCCAAACCCTGGTGTTCTTCCCAACAGCAAATCTTCTCTGCATGTTTCTTTTGAGTTCATTTTTGCTATTTACAATGGTTGTAACAATCGCCTTTCTTAAACCGAAAGACAAGCCATTAAGGGTAGAATTAAAAGAAAGATAAAATGAAACTACACAATCACAGAATCTCACCACGAATCAGAACAACATATAATAGATTACATGATATTACATAGTCATTTCCATAATAATAATACATAAGAGTAAATACATTACAACCTTCAACTGGACAGTTATAACTACCATCCCATATAAAAATACATAATCATACATAAATATAGTGGAATAAGATGATAACTAGTTAACGGTGAAGCCACTTGCTCCAGCTCCTTCAAAATGCTTCCGTAAGAAACCAAGATCACTTGGCTACTCATAAAAATTTGAGTACCCCAAAGTTGTAGGAAAAGAAAATAAAACTCCGGGTCAGACATGAGTCTGGTGTGAGTAAACTCAAAACAACTTAATTTTTAAACGCTTTGAGAATCAAAGGTATCTCGTAAGACCACGTTGTACATAAACATGGACAAGTTTTACCTTACGATAACCAAAAACACTTTATATGGAAATCCGGTGTATTATGATAATGTCTAGGGTTTTCAAGTAAATAATTAACATAGCCGAAATTGTTACATTAATTAAATTCCAGCATAATAGGTATACAACTAAGACCGAAGGCACTTATTGGGAAATGGATTCTATACAATGACTGGACTACCGGGGTACTACCCATCACGGTGCATCTCTAGATAAAATAGCACCGAGGACCTCGCATGGATCCCCTGTCAACACAAGACCGGCCTACCCCTTGCTGGATAGTACCGATTAAGATCACCCCTCGGTTGGGATCAGCAACCGTACCGAAGCATACATGAGTTGATAGTAGGGACTCTAGACAGGGATGACCTTACCCTCATAAGAGCGACCCACCCAGCCTTGCTACATCTTCCCTGTTTTAGTCATTCCTGGTTGATGTGGCCTGAGGCTACGCTTACCTTTATTATAGCATTGCCACTTGGAATACTAACATTGCCTTTCGGATGTTGACACAATGTTAACATTCATCCATACAAGTTGTTCAGGAGATGAACGAACCGAAGACACTATTTCCACTACACCCATTTTGGAACCACCCTCGGGGTTAGTAGCAAATAAACCTTGCACAGTTGCACTTCAAAGTCTTCATCTTGGACCTTGCCTTTACAATTTCCAATTCGAACGTTTACGTTAGTTCGAAGTGGTTTTCAGATAATACTAATATCCGATCCCGGTCTCTCCAAACCAACATTCAATAAGCTTAAGAGGTCAAGTTGTTTTCTAGTGGATCATCCCACTATCTGGCTGTAAAGATTTACATATGAACATACGTTCCATATGCTTAGATTATCATGACTCGCTTATCGAAATTAACCCCCTTGTATTCATCACGTTCCCGAAGTGTGGTATTTGTGATAAGTATAAGTTGACTTACTTTCAATAAAACGTGTCATCGTTTTATTACAACTACTTTAATTCATTTGGATACTTAATATCATGGACAAAAGATCCTCTGTTTTTAAAAACAATTTACTTAAACAAGAAAGTTGGTCAAAATAAATAATTTATAGGGTTTGAAAGAAACTTTAAAATAAACAAACTTTAATTAAATCATAAGTTTAAAACTTAACGAAACTCTAACTTACCTTAGTTAAATCAAAAATCATACTTTAAACCTTAATTAATTAAAGATTTATTTATAATTAAACTTTAATTAAATGACATTCATTTAAGAATTAAACCCAAATTAAGTGGATAATTAACCTTTAATTAAATAATAATTAATAAAATAACTAACTCTAATTAAATAATTAATTAAGTAAATAAACTTGATTAATTAAAAATAAATTTTATTTTATCTTAATTAATCATTATTTAAAACTTTATTAATTAAAAATAATTAACTTCGTTAATAATTTTCTTAAACTCTAATTATATAACCTAATTACTTAATTAGTTAATTAAATAATAATTACCCTAATTAATAAATTAAATAAATAAATGATTAAATAATTAAAACTTAAACTTTTGACTTACTTAATTAATTTGAAATGATTTTTAAAAAAAACAATCCAAAAGAAATCACGTAAAACTTGAAATCGTGAAATTTTCTCGAACTGCATCCATAGCGACTATCGCTATAAGCGCAGTTCGCTAGAATTGATTTCTAGGTGAAAACTTCACTTTAACTCTAGCTACTACATATTTGAAAACAACACTGTAAAAGTTTTATTTTTTAAAAAAAGTTGAAAACTTGAAAAAGCAATTCACTAATTTGAAGCTAGAAAAAGAGCTTTTGTTTTCAAATCGGATGCTCAAGTCCTTTGCGACTTTTCAAGGTGTTAACTTCACAACATTTACATTGCATACACTTGGTTTTGTTTCATAAACACATTACCATCATATCATAACCAACCATTCACATATCCATATCCAACATATCATATAACATCCAAATCACAAAATCCAAGTTCAAACACAACTTATGATCACATGCCATCATAACAGCATGATATTTCAACACAATCAACACTATAATTTCACAACACATAGATTATCAAAATCAAGTCATTTTTTTTTCAAAAACAAGAGTTTTACTCGCCGAAACTATATTAAATCAAGGCAAACTTTTGCCAAAACTTGAATACAACTTGGGATATTGCGAAATTTGAAACTTTTGGTTGCTCGAACACCTATATGGGCTCGTCCAAAGGCTAGTAGGGCTCGGCCATGGGAAGTTTGGGCTTGGCCATTATAGGTTTTGGGAATTGTGGGTATGAAACCTTGAAGACGAGGTGTTGTAGTATATGTATAAGTGGTTTAGCAAGAATTCAAAGTGTTTTAAGTGGAAAGAAGTGATTTTTTCTCAAACTAGAGAATATGAAGAGAGGCCATGGATATGTTTACTTAAGCTTTTAGGAATTTTGAAATGGAATGGAGGGTTGTAAAAATGAGAACACGAAAGTTAAGGGGTATATAGGCTTAGGAAATTATTTAAAAATTATATAAGTGCTTATATTAAATATATATGTATGCATGCATCTCCGGTCCCCCCTCATTACTGTCTACCATGTACTTGCCCACCTCTCTCTTGCACTATTCCCATATCCCCTTGTACTTGTGTTGAAAAAGAGAGTTTTATATGTATATATATACTTTTCTTTATAAATTATTTTCTTTGATCCTTATATATATACACTTTAAAGAGAGGCACATACATGCATATATACAATGTATTCATCATGTATAAATAGTTTGTAGTGTGTGCATATGTGTTAAAATAGTGTTATGACATTTTAAATAACTTTTAACCAATGAAAAATCAATATTTCGAAAAATAATTTCCGGTCACATTTTCTATTTCTCTATGTATATTGGTAAACCATTTTTGGAAACGATTTTATCATCATTAGTTATTAATTAAGATAGCTTTGTTTGTTAATAAAAATTCATTTATTAATTATTTAAAAATATAATTAAATATTCACTTAAATAATGATTAAATCTGGGTCGTTACAGTGGCTTTCCAAACACTAGAAGCATTGTTGCCACTTTGCATAATCCAAAAATTATCTTTAATATGCATATTTCTCATCCATGCAACCCATAGTGAATTTGCTATTATTATTTTCCATGCTAACTTGAGACTATAAACTTGTTTGAGTTCTTTTAGATTTATCAAACCACTGCACCTTCTGTTTTTAGCCTACTTGAAACATCATAGATGACTTTATGTAACCCCCTCCAAATGATATTGGCACCTAACAAGTTAATTTTGTCTATAGAGCAATTGGGGATTTGGTAATTTTTAATCCAGAATCTCACTTTAACAGTAGTCACAATATGTACTAACTATTTTCTTCTTGCAAAAGATAATAATTTTGAACTCCAACCGTTTAGCTTCTCTATGATGTTAGTAACTAGTTCTCCACATTCCTTACTTGTTGTCACAATTGTGGATAGTGGAACACCTATGCACTTTGCTGGGAGGTCTCCTTCTTCAACATTAAGTATTTATAGAATTGATTGATTTCTTTACAAAATTTATTAAAGTACCATTTGGACTTTTAAGTTATTCGGTTTAGAACAACGCATTGCTCTAAATTTTTTGAAATTTTCCTTAATACTGGGAGCTTCATTTTGATTACACTTGACCACGATAATTAAGTCATCTGTGTTGGAGCTAGGCCAGCATGTAGCGAGTTAAATGAATAAATTTCAAAAAAATTACCATTTTAGATCTGATTAGACCTATTAAGTCTAAATTGATTTTGACCTAATCTAAATAATTTTAAATAAAATATTTATATTTTTAATAACAATACATTTTATTTTTTCTGTAACTTTAATTTTTAATACATAATAAAATAATTTTGGATATATAATTACATATATTTATTTGTTCATTTATATTTGTAGTTAAGACAGAGTTAAATCAATTTAAATTAGTTTTTAGTGTTTTAAAAATTATTAAAAATTATATTTAAAAATTCATTACTATGATACATATATATATATATATGTATGTATGTATGTATGTATGTATGTTAGTCCCTATGCACTGGATCGAAGATGGCTAATAGTAATAAACAATGTAAATGCAGCGGAATAATATAGTAGATCACATAGTCGTTTTTTATACTGGTTTGGACCTCCCATCCTACGACCAGTCCCGAAGCTCCCCTTCAGTATTACTAACCAAAAAACTCTCGCTTCACCCGAAGGAAAGGGTTTACAAACTTTGCCTGAACAACCGAACAAGACTTCAACAATGATTACAAGCAGTGTAAAAATTGTTACATTTTGACACAACGTATCTTAATATACACAATGTCACTTTGAGGTACAATGACTCCTATAACCTAACCAAACTATATTGAGTGGATGTGTAAAGGCTAAGGAGTTTATTCAACTAGAATATGGGATGTGGGGATGAAGCAAACTAGTCGAAATCTTTGAACACATGACTTTCTTAAAGTTCGAAGTATTTCTTTAGGAATTGAGAGTTTAGGAATAGCATTGAGTTGTGTTGTGATTCTCGAAGTCTTAGGGGTATACATAGTTGTTGTAGGGATGCTAAAGTAAGGGTATGACTTTCTAGAATTGCCATTGACGAAGGGAAGCAACTGCAGGAGCGGAGAGATGCAACTGTAGACGAAGAGATGCGAAGAAACCACTTCAGGAAACTAATCGTTTTATACTAATTCAGTCGACTAGGAGAAAGATTCAGCCGATTGAACTAGTATAGAAATCAAGCCCGAGAGCATAGCCTAGAAACAGACGAGTCTATATGGTTTTAGTCAACCGGTCAAGTTGACTGGAAGCTTTATTCAGTCGACTGAATCAATATAAATTTCAAAAACTTGAATGCTGTAGTGGTAAATGCATGTGCTACTGTCTCAACCCACCTGGGTTTGAATCCCGCTTTGCATATTTTTAGACATTTTATCTTCCAATTTTCCATCATCATTTTGACCTGAAATAACTCAGTAAACACATTGGTAGCATTTATGTATAGTTATTATCATCAAAACACGTTATATATGGTTCTTTCATTCTCCTACTTTTTGATGATGACAACCACACGACTTTATAATATAAAATAATAGCTCCCCTAGATATATGTTATATAAATTTATTTCCCTCAACTTTATATAAATGCCAATATAAAATATGTAAAGCACACATTCTTCTCCCTTTTGTCATCAACAAAAAGGAATAAGAGCATAGACATATTATATTTAAAAAACCCCCCTAAATATAATATTTCTCTTAAGAAATGATTCTATGTACTTTTCTTATATATGTGTACAATTTTTCTCCCCCTTTGTAAGAAGAGATATGAAGTATCATAAATATGTTAAATAATTCAAAATTAGTGCAAAGTGATGAGTATCTAATATATATGTCAAATGTAAGAAAAATGATACTCATTTTACAAAAATATGAGATTTAGGACGTAGGAAACCATATCTTGTTGGATGTGGTTGATTCCTTGAAAATATAATTTTCATTATTAATCACAGTGTCGTAATACTATCATGATCAGTTAGATTAGCAGGAACCCATATATCAACATTAATTGTCATTGATTTAGCATTCACAGGATGTTCTCTATTTCTAAGCGTAATACTATCATGACGTAAAGCGGTTTTAGGTTAATATTGATTTTTAGCACTAGCATTAAAATGTGTATATATGAATGCATGTCTAGTACTATTTCTAGAATTATCTTGTTTATAGCCTAAACTAGTTCTATTATTGTGAGCTTCGGTATTCGTAATTAAGGAAGATAAATCATCTCTTCCTCTATTCAAATTTATGATTTTCTCATTTAGTTTATCAAAAACAGCTTTAGAATCACAAATATCTTGTAAAATAATATTATTATCTTTTAAAAGTTTACATTCTTTAAATAATTCTATATTTCTATCATTAAAAGTGTTATTCTCTTTTTCAGGGGATAAAAGTTTAGAACAAGAATCATTTAAAGAATTTTTCAAAAATATATTTTATTCTGCAAAACATCAATTTCCTTTAAATGATCAATATTTTTATCATTTAAATGCTCATTTTCTTTTAATAGAAAATCTTTGTGTAAAACAAGTTATTTTAGTGTATATTCAGACACTTCAGTTTGTTTTACTAAAAAATTATTTTCTTCCGTTAAGATACAAATTTTACGCTCACAATCATCTAGTTTAGCTAAAGCAATAGAATTGACCTTTTGTGATGCTTTAACATCTTTTAATAACTTCTCATGTGTTTGTAAAAGATCACTATATATAGAATCTAAGCTTATCGATTTTGATCTGAGATCTGCCATACAACACATGTACCTTGATTCTATAAGCTGTTGCTCGATTCTAGAAATTTTCCTTTTCTTTCCTATCTTTGAGCTCTGATCGGGTCTTCTCTTTCTTGCTATTGTTCTAGGATGTTATTATGATCAGTAGAACATCATGCTCTAATACCACTTGTTAGTCACTATGTACTAGATCGAAGATGGCCAATAGTAGTAAACAATATAAATGCAGTAGATAGTATAATAGATCACACGGTTGATTTTTATACTGGTTCGAACCTCCCGTCCTATATCCAGTCCCGAAGTTCCCTATCGATATTACTAACCAAAGCACCCTCACTTCAATCGAAGGAACATGTTTATAGACTCTGCCTGAATAACCTAATAGGACTTCAATAACAATTACAGGCAATGTAAAAATTGTTACTTGCTGACATAACATATCCTGATATACAGAATGTCACTTTGGTGTACAATGGCTCCTATAACCCAACCAAACTATATTAAGTGGATGTGTAAGAGGCTGAGCAGTTTATTCGACTAGAATATGGGATGTGGAGATCAAGTCCTATGATTCTTAAAGGCTTAGGGGTATATATAGTTGTTATAGGGGTGCTAAAGTAAGGGTGCAACTTTCTAGAATCACCATCGACGAAGGGAAGCAACTGCTGGAGCAAAGAGATGCAATTGTAGATGAAGAGATGCGAAGATACCACTTTAGAAAACTAGTCGTTTTATACTAATTCAGTCGACTGAGAGAATGGTTCAGTTGACTAAACTAGCACAAAAATCAAACCCGAGAGCATAGCCTAAAAATACGACTAAATATGGTTCTAGTTGACTGGGTTAACTCGACTCGAAGTGTTATTCAGTCGACCGAATCACTATAAATTTCAAAAACTTGAATGGTGTACTGGTAAAGGCATGTGCTGTTGTCTTAACCCACCTGGGTTTGAATCCCAACTTTGCATATTTTTAGGCATTTTATTTTCCAACTTTCCCATCATCATTTTGACCAGAAATAAACTAAATAAACACATTGATAGCATTGTTATATGGTTGTTATCATCAAAACACCATATATATGGTTCTTTCAATATATTTTTTAAGAAATTATTGGTTCATAATTGATAGATATTGAAATTTGTAGATTTATATTTACATATACAAATGTATGACAATAAAATTAAACAAGACAACGATTATGCATATAAATTCATTCAAATATATATTAATTAACTATATTAACATAATGACATATTAATCATAGATTACAGGATGTTACTTCAAAAATGTTGCCTTAGATTTGCACCTCGATTTGCAGACTTTTCTAGAATCGGTCTTGATTCAAGCTCCTAACTTGCAATTGCTGGGAGAACCATTTTTTATTTTTTATTTGATGTTTGGATCTGGTATCCTTGGCATAAGGGGCTGGAAATAGCGGATATAATAGAGGAGAAGGAGAACAAAAGTTAATCTAAACAATAAGGGGGTATCGTGGTCTTTTATAGAGAGAGTAAAGGAGATATTCTCTCCTTGATTTACTTCATATCTATTACCAAATCTAGATCCAACTTTTTTGAAACTATAACCCCTCTCTTGCTCTCTTGTAGTTGTAAATAAGGCTGTATAGGCCTTGGATTATTCCAAACAAATTAGCAATTAATCATATTTAAATCCAATATAAATGCATGTCGACATCAAATATTAATTTGTACATATGTGAATATTAACGTTCATACGTCCTCTAAACTAGTGGTGTGACAGTTTGGCCAAATTCATCGCTTATACATTTTTTTTGGGTAAAATCCAATTTTAATATTTTAAGCGGTAACCATTAGTGACAAATATTTACACCAAGATTAGTGACTTTTAATTAAATTAATTAATTAATCTAACACATTATATTACGTATATAATAAGAAGAAAGCACCTTTTATTTCAAACAAGATTGGTTATCGAGTTAGATATATGTAACATATTACATAATTGTCCCTAAGGCATACCGCTAACTTTGTCAATCTCCCACTTGCACTTGGGGTCAATCATGGAATATCTATCCCATCCCTTCGATCAGTTTGAGGAGGATTTATCGAGTAAGACCCTTAATTAATGGATCTACTATGTTGTTTAATAATCTACTATGTCAATCAACTCTCTCCGATGCTGATAAACTATCTTTATCATGTGGAACTATTCGAAGTATGTTTCTTGACTTCTAGTGAGCTCTTATTATTACATTGTTATCATATAGTAATGATATAGTATTATCAATACTTGAAATCATCCTTAGCACAGTTATAAATTTGTGCATTTATGTTTATACATTGCTTTTATTACAGTGCCATTCAAAGCGATGTACTTAGCCTTTCGTTCAATCAGCCACAACCTTTCGTTTGTAACATTTCTAATTTAAAGCTTCTTAACTAAGGTTTTGAGATGACCTGATTTTTCGACGCCCGAAAATTGACATCAATACGTCCACTGTATCAAATGCCGAACAATCGGATGCCGGAAATCCGAACCATTAGGGTTAAAGAAGAAAGAGGTAGAAAAAGAAATAGAAAAAAAACAACATCAGAATCTCACAATCGCAGCGGAACAATATATAATAGATAAATGACTGATCTTTAAACAAAAGAACTATATCTGTTATAAGCATTACATCATCATAGTACAACAAAATTCAGAGCACACAATTGGACAGTTATCATAACCTGTCCTCACAAAAACTGACTATGCAGTTAATCATACACAGCGGAATATACATCAAATACGAGTGATACGTCTCGCCATTCAGCTCGTCTCCTAAGCTCCACAACATCCTTTCCTGTATTCTATAATACTCGGTCTAACCTTAAAAGGGACATCTAGACAGGGATGACCTTACCCTAATTGGTTTCTAGCCACTTATCCTTACGTACACCTCCCCTGTTTTAGCCATTCCCGGTTGATGAGGCTAGAGGCTATGCGTTACCTTTTTAGCACACATTCACTTAGAATGCTCATCGTCCTCCTGACGATGTTCTGATAGCATTCGACCATACAAGTTCGTTTCGGGTTCGAATGGAACCAAAGGCACTACTCCTACTACATCCATTTTGGAATCACCCTCCGGATTAGTAGCAATATGCCCTTGCACTTCACTGCTCCATCTTTGACTCCAAGCTCTTGTCTTCCTCATGAAAACGTTCAAACCGGATCGAAGTGGTTTTCAGAAAATTAATCCCGATCCCGGTCTATTCGAAACGATCAGCGCATTGTCCAATATTGATAGTCGATTATTTAACTATCAAATAACATTCAGAAACAACCATCAGGTCTTAATAATCCCAAATTATTTATTTATTTCAAAATATCTTCGCAAGATATATTTCCACACTTCAACCCTTTGAAAATAATTTTCAAAACACTTTTCTTTCGTGGATTAAATTTCCACCCAATTGTTTCCTTTCCATTGAAAATCGCCAAGCCTTAATACTTAGATTTTAAAATAATTTAAATCACTTTATCCAAAGATATATACTTTAAAACATTTAATATAAAAACTACTTAAAACACTTTATTTAAAATACTAGTTATGAAATCTTATAAAATTTCTCATGTAAAACTTAAGCTAAAACTAATTTAAAATAAAAGTTATTTTATAAGGTATAAATATTAAATAATTATCTTTTAAAACATAATACTAGTTAAACCTTTAAATAATTAACTTAATAAATATTTACTTCTAAAATTTTTAAAACCGCTAAATAATAATTTCTTTCTAAAACATTCTTTTACTTATACTTTGAAATCTTTCTTTGAAAATATACTTGGCTTTTAGGAAAAATACACTTTCCTTTCCACACCTATTAAAATAAACCACTATTTTATTTTAAAAAAAAATTACCCATTCCTTTATAAATTCCCACCGTGAATTTATATTTCCAAATATCCACTGATATCTTATTTCACTTTATAAACCCAGTTTATAAATTCCATAGTCTCATTCTCCTTTTAAAACACATTTTCAAACACTAAATCGATTTCAAAATCGATTTCCAAATTTAATCCATTTAAAAATTACTCCTTTACTTATCTAAATTTATTTCAAATCTATTAATTCCAAACTCACTTCTTTATTTATGATTCAAAATCTTATTTTAAACTGAAAATATCCATTTCATTCTTTATTCAAAATTCTCCCTTTTAATTCTTCCCAATCATTTTAAATTTCAAAATTTAAATAAAATCCTTTAATTCTTAAGCACTATCACTTAAGTCTCCAAAACTCCTTTAATTTTATTTATTTAAAATCTCTATATTTTTCTTTTCCATACCCATCATTAATTTAATAGATTTTAAAATCAAACCTTTATTCTTCTCGAATTCATTCTTTATTCTATCTAAAATTATTTTACTTAATATTTCTCTCTTATATTACTTTTCAAAATTAAATATTTTTTTTTCATACCTTTAAAATATCTAATTATATTCAGTCAAACCATAACATTCAATAAATTTCCATTACCAATATAATCAATATAATCATCACAGATTATTACATACATCACATCGCTGAATATAAAATAAATTCAATGTTTTGAGGAATCCAGTTGGATCCCTCCAACCTGTTTCCCTGCATCCACAGATGTTAGCACAATATAATAATACCAATCCCACTTCGAGGGGGATATTGCGGTATAAAGGGTCATCCACTATTATGCGGGACGCATAGGGTCTCATCCGCTATATAATGCGGGAAATCAATCACACCAATATATACACTATATATATAACATATCACATCTAAGCAGATAATAAATTATCAATTCAAACAAAAACCAATAATTTAAATTTAACTATTTAAATTTAAAAGGTAATCCAAATGAGTGAGATTAACTCACCTTTGATTTTGTTTTGCAATCCAATTCAAATCTGGCTATTTTCTTCACGATTTTGACCTTGCATAAACATTTTATGTTTTATTAACATTTGAAATAACCTACAAATAATTTACCATTTAAAATTTCTATTTCCAAATCTTATCCATATATATTATTATTATTCCATTTTACTGTTAACCTACTTAAAAAACAGAAATCTTATACCTTACTGAAATCAACCTAAACCGATCTCGACTGCACTGTCGACACACGTGACCCCTCCCTGCCATCAGTCAAGAACCAGACATCACCCACGCGAGCAGCCCCATCCCACCTCACCGATGTCGACCTTGAACCACCAACGCCCACGCCCCAACTGATCGCGATGCTTCCCCAAATCGTGAACCTCCACCATCCTATGTCGCTTCTCGATTCGCGACCACCCTCTCTCTCGAAACCCCCTTGCGACCCCACAATCGATCAACAACCCATCGCTGAGCATCGCGATTTACTTCGACGTCACCATGCTCGATTCGAACCTCGCGGCGATGTCACTCTCCCTCTTTTCTCTTACGAGCCGATTCAATTTGATTTGAGGCCATTACATTTTCTTTTTTTTTTCGTTCGATTAGTTATTTTTGAATTTGAACTAGAGAGTGGGGTTTAACATGAAGGATTGAAAGTCATTCGGCCATTGTTATTCTTTTTATTCTGTTTTGATTTTGATTTCCTTTCAAAAAATGCTTGGCTGAAAATATAAAAGAAGAAGGGGACATCTGGTATGTGATTAGAGAAGGCAGTAGACACGTGTTCTAAGGGAGGAAACATGTTTAATTTGTCTATTGTATGTGAATATATATATTTAAATTCAAATTCAAATCGTCTCGATCTACACAGTCTAAAATTCCGAACCCCTATCAAAACGTGCCGCCAGGCGTTTATAATGTTATACCCCTATTCCGAACACAATGGAAAAGGTTTCGAGTCCTAACTCGATCGTATGGAGAAATTAGCTTTTTGGACCCAGTTATTATATTGAATTTTCGATATAGATTTCAACGCGTTTATATATCTTACGACCACACGACAACTCCAAACACTATGAAAATTGAAATCTAATAATAATAATACTATTACGAATCCAATGGAACTGGTTTCGTTGAATTCCGAGACTGTGCCTCGGAAGGCTATTTTTAAATATCAATTTAAACGATATATTTTTAAAACTGAACAAACCACTTATAAATTCAATTTAAAGATTTCATTATTTTTAGTACTATCAATATAAATTTTATAAGCTTTTGAAATATTTTTATCAGGCTTAAAAATCAAGATTCAATATTTTACCCAATTTCCACTTATTAAATTCAATAATTTAATTACCCAAATAAACAGTGATATTTGAAATTCAAATTAAACTAACTTCAAATATTTAAAATTAATTAAATATCTCAATTTCAAATATCCAGAAATTTCGGGTTGTCACATTCCTTCCCCTTAAAAGAATTTCGTCCCCGAAATTACTAGTTCAGAGGAATGGTCCATAACCCGTTAACTATTTCCCAATCCAAATAGTTCAACAACTTACCAACCATCTTTTTATAAAAGACCCATTATCATTCTTACTAACTTCCCAAACTCTTCCATAGTTTCCAAACAACATTACTTATTCAATCATTCAAATTATAATTCAAATTCAAATTTTAAATTATCAAAAAAATTTCTCAAAATTTTTCTAACTCCCTAAATTTTCGAAAAATTTCGCCAGCGTCTCCTTTGCGCGGTTAGATCGGTACGACTACAAAATGTCTCTACGGCCCCCAAATTTCAAAAGAAAACAAAAGCCAAGTGGCTAGACCAGAAAATCATCAAATTTCATATAGAAATTAAATACATACCTTTGTCGGACAATTTAAATTTATCTTCTGAAATCAAAACCAATTTTTCCTTTGCTTTTAAATACCTGTGTTCTACTTAGCCATAGTATCCAATCACAGAATTCAAAATCATTTTATTGACTTCTTTACAAAATTTTCAATATCTATTCATTCAAGCCCGTATGATGTACATATATCATCCGTACGCAATATTTATCTGATCGCTCACTCGATCACACAATTTCACTTCCGAACTAGTATCGTTCACCCGACTCCCTAGTGCGGACTCAGATCTGGTTTCTTGATCAGAAACCGTCATTCTCCTTGCATAGCCGTATACTATGATAGAGAATTTCCAAAATCAATCAAAAATCCATATCCAGGGTTCGCCGTCGAAAATCGAGTGAAAAAACCTAACTCGGATCGATATAACTATCTTGAAATTCTATGCTCGAATCTGGATCAAATCGCTATGCGAATAAAATAATATACGTACATCCTACGTACCTATTTCCAATTGATTTTCAGCTATATCAATTCTCCTTTTCTTTTATTCACATTTATTTTGATTCCCATACACTTATTTACAATTACCATTTCACACACCTTTATTAAACCTTCATTCACATTTTTACTTAGAATATTTTTCAATTCCAAATTTACTTTAGAATTTCACCATCCATTTCTTAAGTTCAATATAAGTATTTTATACAATTCTTATATTTAATTTCACTTCACCACTTTAGTTTGTATCTACTTCTATTCAAATTGGATCTCCAATTTCCATATGAATTCAATTTACCTTTCATATTTAAATATTGAATTTTATTCATCTTATCTCAAACTATATTGGATTAATCATTTCTTCAATTAGTTCCATTAACTAATTTATTTTAATAATAATTTTTAATTCTTAGAACTTTGCTCCTTTAGTACATTCAAACTATATTTCTTCAACTTCACTTTGCTTTACACCATTTTAATTAAATATCATCCCACAATTCAGTTTCAATTCATATGCTTACCCACTTAAATCAATTAGTTTTCTTACTAATTTTTTTATCACTTTATTTAACATAATTCAAATTTAAACATTATTCAAATGTTTAATTCCAATTTCCATTTAGTTACACTAAATGAATTTATTTATTCACAAATTATTTTCAGTTGGCCTATTTACAAATGTAATTTCCTTTGTTCTATTCAGTTCAACTTGACTAATTTCCCATTTACTTACAATTGCAAATTCAATTGTCCATTCACAAATTTCATTTGTTCATTCACAAATTTCATTTCCAACTTATAAATTTTTATTCAAGTAACCATTTTACTTAGTCTACTAAGACTTTTCCTCACATCCACTTTTATTTACTAGATTCAATTATGTGATAACCCGAATTTTTGGACATATGTTAATTGGATAATTAACTGATTTTTACTATTAAGATACTGATTTTATCTGGTTGAACAAATAAAATTCTGATAATTAAAAATATCTGGATATATCCATATGGATTTGAAAACTATAATGAATGTTGCATTATAAATCTTTGGAAATGATAAATTTTATAGGAAATTGACATATACAT
The DNA here is from genome assembly GCA_030737815.1 of Allium fistulosum. NCBI lineage: Eukaryota > Viridiplantae > Streptophyta > Magnoliopsida > Asparagales > Amaryllidaceae > Allium > Allium fistulosum. Next base: position 531,482,689 of record CM060901.1, on the reverse strand, counting down.
ATAAATATATGCAATCTTCATAATGTTGGAAATTTCAAGTATATACATACAAGTATGTAAATGTATATGTATATATATATACACATATATGTATGTGTATAGTGTTTAGGAGGATTGATTTGGATTCAATAAATTTCTAAGGGTAATTAAAGTCAAATTCTATTATTTTAAAACATTAAAGATAATATGTATTAATTTAGAATATAATAGTTTGAGTTTAAATTAGGATTTAATAAGAGGTTAGCATACTTTCTTTAAATATACATGTAATAAATAAAAAAAATTATATGTATTAAACATAAAAACACAAATTTATAAACATAAAAAAATAAAAAAATAAAAAAATATTAAGGAGTTTTACATTTGTAAGCTTTGTAATCATGCATAATTAACAAGTGGCATGGTTTTTGAAAATATAGATAAATGATTTAGAAAACCAGGCTGAGATTATTCTCTCATCTTCCTAGACTAAAACCAAAAGAAGAAAATAAAAATGAAACAAAAAGGAAACTATAAACAAACTACAACAGCCTTCAAACTGATTCAAAGAGCAAGATCAACTCAGCAGGAATGCAAATTCAACTTAACAGTTAAAAGATTCAACATCAACAACATCATATCATCTCAAACCCAAAAGCAATTCCAGATTTCAATAGTAAAAATAATCAAGCATGTTCTTTGTTCAAGCAAATTGCATGTGAGTAAACAACTTAAAAAATTTATCTTAAACTTGATGCATGCGATAATTCTTGAATGTTATGATATGAATATGCAGTTGCATGATTGTATAAATAAGTTGAATGTATATAGTTAATATACAGGTGTGCATGTCTGAGATATCTATGTTCTTCCCTGTTTCTTGTTACAGGGTTTTAAAATTTAGATCAAAATTCATTATCTCTTCTTCTGATCTCTGTTAGGATTTAGTTTTCAAATAAGAAATGTTTGTTTAGTCATAGATTAAGTCTTAAAAATGAAATTAAGTAAATTAATTGGAAGTTTATCTGAAAAATGGAAAGACAGTAAAAATTCTTTTCAACATGTTAAAAATCAAACATTATAATTTACTGTTTCAAGTGTATAACATGAATTGACTTTGTAAAATATGATTTTTAAAATGAAAATCACAATTTTTAGTTGGATTTTGAGTGAGCATTTCGAGTTTGATCAGAAAGTAAGTTTTTGACTTTTTCTGGTGATGGGTGAACTCGGGGTGGTCGGGGTTCTGACTAGAGGTGGAGGAGAGCTTTGTGGTCCAGGCAAAAATGACAGGTGATTTTCTTAGCCACCGTGGCGGCGGCGTGGGGTCATAGTAGGGGTTTAGGAGCTTGCTTGGTCGATGTCGAGGTCGGGGCATTTGCTATGTCATGGATGATCTGGAGGCTATCGGTGGTTGGGGAAAAGAAATAAGTGAGCAAGGCGAAGGACTGAACGAAGTTGTGGGTTCTCCGGTGGGCAGCAGTGGCGGCGCGAAGGGGATTTGACAAGCAGGTTGGGTTATAGGTTGAGGCTGAGTGGTTCGTTTTTGATTTCCGGCCTAATCGATGGTGATGGGTGGTCAGTATGATCGGGAAAGGCTGGGGCGACTCGCTGAGGGTTTCAGAGTTGATCAACGATGGTTAGATCGTCGTGCATGGTGCACGAGGGTACGGTGTAGCTGGAAATTGTAGAGGAGTTGGGAAAGATGGACATTCTCGTGTTCGGCTCGAAGACATTTTCGGGTTTGACTCGAAGGTTGTGAGTTCATGAGTAACTCGGGATTTGACCCGAAAATTTTGATATGTGGCTCGGGTATTTTATTAGGTGATCAGGTTTGCCATAATTTTTTTAAGGTTTAAAAACAAAGAAAATTGTAACCAGTTTTCAAAACAAATAGAAATGAACAAGTTCTCACAGCCATTATCAAACAGGTGTCAAAATATAAGTATATTTAAAAACTTTAATAAAGAGGTGTTTTGACTAAATTAATTTCAAAGCTTTTGGATTCAAATAAGTTTATTGATGAACTAAGTAATTAATTAAAGTATGTGGTTTATCTTAATTATTTAAGAATTTAAAAAATGAAATATAATCTATTAATGTATATTAATGGATAGTTAATTACTTAGTATAAGTGATTAAAGAGTAATTACTAAATTAAATTAATTAGAGAATAGTTAATTACTTAATGTGATTAATTAAAGGTTAATAAATGAATATAATTAGTTAAAGATAATTAACTAATGAAAGTGATTAAGGGTTAATTAATTTAACTTAAGTGGTTATGGAATAATTACTGGATGGAAATAATTAAGAGATAATTAAATTACTTTAATGATAATTACTTAATGTATGTAATTAAGGATTAATTTGTTAAGGGTTAATTAAATAAATTAGTAATTAAAGGTTAAATTAATTAATAATTAAAGGTTAATTAATTGAGGATAATTAACCAATGGGATAATTACTTAATGGAAGTAATTATGGATAATTAGTTGGGATGGATAATTAAAGGTTTGTAATTAATTATTGTTAAGCAAGCAGGATTAAAAGTGAATGAAGTAATTAATTTAATTTATTTAAATTAATTTGAAATGGTACGATTGATTAATCTTGCTTATGGATGATTGAATGATATTGAATGCCTTGGATTATTTGATATCTCTGATATGTGATGCTATGTGATATGATATGTTTGGATTGAACTGTGATAATATGGTATTGTCTATCTATGATGAACAGCAATGTAAATATGTAATTCTGGATATAAATGGAATTGTTTAAAACTTAAACAGTTGTTATAAGATGATATTGGATTCGAAGAGACCGGGGTCGGGTATTAGTAAATACCTGAAACCAATTCGATTAGTATTTTTCAGTAACTCTTTATAGATTTGAGTTTAAAATCAAATAGGCTGGAAGGGAATAATTTAAGTAACTGGACCATTTAAACAAAGTTTGGTACTTAGATATTGATGTGTGAAATAAGTGTTGGCTTTAACAAGTTAAGAACTCGTTGTGAGGTACGAGTTACCCCGGGTTTTAAGTAATTTTTATGCTTTTGAATTTCAAGTTAGATGGGTTTACTCACGCTGGTTTCCAGCCTGACCCGGGTGTTACTTTGGTGTAATGCTCGGGTCAGACCGAGTATTACAGATTTCCAAGTTAGGACGTTCTGGAGTTTAGGAGACGAGCTGGAAGGCAGAGACGTATGGAGTATATTCCGCCGTGTATTTGAGATTGTATTTATAGTAGTCTGGGACAAGTTGTTACAACTGTCCAGTTTATTTGTGAATGGTTGTACTCTGATATATTGTCTGTAAATTGACGGTTACAGCTTTTCTTGTGTAAATGATGTTATTTGATATTATATTTTGTTCCGCTGCGATTGCGAGATTCTGTGCTGTTGTTTTCTGTTTCTTCTTCTACCTCTTTTCTTCTTTACCCTAACAATCTGGCATTTTCGACGTTCGATTGCTCGACACTTCTACAGTGAACATATTAGTGTCGAATTTTCGGGGTCGAAAATTCCGGGTCGTTACATTTGGTATCAGAGCAGAAGGTTAAGCGAGAACCTTGGCTCTGGTGGGTGTACTCATTAAGGATAAGGTCAGTGGTACCCTAGAATGAGTTGAGTATATATATATATATGAGAGCGTACTTGTTATTTTCTTATATAAAGGTTTTAAAAACAAATGATTTTTATAAAAGGTTATATTTTGATATATAAAGCAAATAATTTTCCAATCATTATATATATATATATAAAGAAATCGGTTGTTGGTCATTGAAATTTAATAAGAATTTAAGTGATATATGTATCCAAATAAGAATTAAATTTGTTTTAAAAATTTAGGTTGTTAAATTAAAAGAAAAGGTTAATTTGATTTAAGGAATTAAATCAACATTTGAAAATTTAACTCGAATTTATATAATTCGAGATGGTTTAAAGTGAGATTGAATTTGGAATTTGTTCAAATTGAAATTTGATTTGAATAATTTGGAATTGTGATTGAAGTTGAATAAGTTTAAGTTCAAATGGGAATTGATTTGAATTTGGAAAAGGAATTGAAGTTAATTCAAATTGAATTGAAATTGAATCAATTTAAAGGGAAGTGAAATTACGTGATCAAGTGAGCGATCAGATTTGATATTGTGTACGGATGGTATATGTACATCGTACGTGCTTGAATGAAATGGGTATTTTGAAAAGAAATGTAAAAATGATTTTTGAAATTAAAAAGTATATTTTGAAAAATATATGATTAATAAAAGTGGAAGTTGGATATTTCTATGATTGAAATTCACTTTTCGAAGAGTAAGTAAGGTGGTAAATAACTTTATAAGAGTAATCAAACTTGAATATTTGGTTTGATAGAATAAAGTTAAATATATTTTTGTTATATATGATAAACTCCCCTTGTTGAATCTATAGCCAGAAGAAAGGGTTTCTGAAAGTATTTGAAGTATAAAAAGGGAATTTATACGAGTATGAAATGATCCAAAGATTTTCAAGGTTATATATATTTATATATATAAAGGATCTTATGAGAATGATTTTGAGAAAAGGTTTTTGGAACCTATGGATTTTGAAAGGCTTTTGAATTTTGGGAAAAATCAATTTTGGAAAATTTGGAAAGCCTAGTTTGAGAATTATCGATTTTGGGATAATCGATTTTGTGTAAAGGAGGTTTATATGTGATTCATACAAAGGGTATGATTTGGGAGATACTATATGTGTATAGTATAAAATGTTTTGAGAATGGCTTTGGGGAAAAAGGCGCTCCCATGAGATGAACTTCTTAGGAGTGCCATGGGGTGGTACTGCCTTGAACCCTAAGGGGGGTTCTAAAGTTGATCCTGTGAGGAAGCCCGGACAAACTGAAGTTCCTGAGGATTATGTGGGTAGCGAAAGTCGAGGGCGCTGATGCCTACAGGGGCATTTGGGTTATGCTGTGATGACAGTGTAACTCAATGTCAATGCGATCTACTGTGGACCATAGCGAAAATCGTGTGGAGGGGAGTGTCAACGGTCTACGTTTGATTTTGCCGTGATGGCAACGTAACATCGGTAGACTGCGATCTATGGTAGGAGTGGAGTGGAGAAGTTTCATTTGACAGCGAAATTCGAGGGCGTTGATGCCTACAGTTATATGGGTTTTTGTCGTGATGGCAATGTAACCCCGGGTATAGCTGTGATCTGTAGCAGGTTCCATGGTGTAATCAAGGGGCTCGGAGGCCTACAGTTATCTATGGTTTTGTCGGGATGGCGACGCAATCATCGGGTTAACTGCGACCATGGAGGGGGTGATGATTTCCAAAGCATTCTCACCAAATATGTTTCCTCTATTTCAGAAATGTTTCTATATTTTCAACAAAATATTTTTTCAAGTATTTTCACTGGGTGTTGAAAACGGATTTATCTAGTACTTATAGATTTTTTCAGTTCTACGCCCGATCAACGTATGACCGAATTTCCGTGAGAACGAGGATGGACTTGTTGAGACATCGAGTTATAAAAAGTATTTTTATAAAGATATTTTGGCAATATTATGTAGATTTTAAAGTGGTAAAAAAAATAGTTTTTAGTTAAAACTGTTCAAAGAGTAATTTAACTGATAATGAGTATTTTAATAAATTCTGGTTTCGTTCCTTTTCGAGGACGAAAAGATTTAAAGGGGAGAGGAATGTGATAACCTGAATTTTTGGACATATGTTAATTGGATAATTAACTGATTTTTACTATTAAGATACTGATTTTATTTGGTTGAACAAATAAAATTCTGATAATTAAAAATATCTGGATATATCTATATGGATTTGAAAACTATAATGAATGTTGCATTAAGTAACTCTTTATTGATTTGAGTTTAAAATCAAATAGGCTGGAAGGGAATAATTTAAGTAACTGGATCATTTAAACTAAGTTTGGTACTTAGATATTGATGTGTGAAATAAGTGTTGGCTTTAACAAGTTAAGAACTCGTTGTGAGGTACGAGTTACCCCGGGTTTTAAGTAAGTTATATGCTTTTGAATTTCAAGTTAGATGGGTTTACTCACGCTGGTTTCCAGCCTGACCCAGGTGTTACTTTGATGTAATGCTCGGGTTAGATCGAGTATTACAAATTTCCAGGTTAGGACGTTCTGGAGTTCAGGAGACGAGCTGGAAGGCAGAGACGTATGGAGTATATTCCGCCGTGTATTTGAGATTGTATTTATAGTAGTCTGGGACAAGTTGTTACAACTGTCCAGTTTATTTGTGAATGGTTGTACTCTGATATATTGTCTGTTGACAGTTACAGCTTTTCTTGTGTAAATGCTGTTATTTGATATTATATTTTGTTCCGTTGCGATTGTGAGATTCTGTGCTGTTGTTTTTTGTTTCTTCTTCTACCTCTTTTCTTATTTACCCTAACAATCTGGGATTTCCGACGTTCGATTGCTCGGCACTTCTACAGTGAACGTATTAGTGTCGAATTTTCGGGGTCGAAAATTCCGGGTCGTTATAAATTACATTCCAAGTTAATTTAAATTTTTAATTTCCTATAAGTTTTCCACTTATTTAAATTCCATTTGCTAACTTCTTTTAATTCACTTCAATTAATTAGCTTACCTTCCAACTTATTTTGTTTTCACGCTTACTTTTATTCAACCCTTCTTAAGTTAAATTTTATTCTAACATATTCAAAATTTTATAAATTATCAACCCATTTATATTCTATAAACAATTTCAAACCAACTCCAGAGTATTTTAAACAATTACTCATATTTCAGAAGCATTTTTTTTGAAATCAACTATATCCAAAATCCTTTGGTATCAAATTATCTCTTGAATTTTAAAACCAAACTTAGTTTTGCAAACACTTCAATCTAAAACAATTTGGTAGCAATTCCTCTCTTGGAAACTCGAAAATGAACATCGATGATGCTACAGTCATCACCGAAGTTATTTTCCAGCGACCGAAAAGAGTTCAGTGCTTTTATCTCCTTTAAAAACCCTTTTTAAATATTTTTAAATTCCAAATCTCACTAGATTTCAAATCTCACTAGATTTCAAATCCAATTCAAAAATATTTCCCAAATAATATCACCATTATTTCTCCAAAACCTTTGAAAAATCATTTCAAATCCAAAGGAAATTAAATTTCCCAAACTTACAAATTTCAAATCCTTTAAATCAATTCTTACCCTGGAGTTTTATACCATTTCAATTTTTAAATCTCATTTATAAACTCACATTACAAATACCATTTGTTATATAAATTTATTCCTTAACCATTGGTTATAATTTTAATCCCTAGTTCAATTTCCACACAACAATGATAATATTTTAATATTATCACTTCTTAACAACCAAGCAACCATATATAACTATAATAATTTACGGAAAATTATTTCTTTTATATACAAAAATACTTTGGGTAAAATTATTTTACCCTATTTTAAAACAATACTGTGTCGGTTTATCTTGTTTAAGAGTTTAGAAACTCATATCGTTGACATTGCGTCCCACATATCGACCAGAATCCATAAACACTCAACCGATACGTCAACACAATAAAAAAAATTATATTCACTAACAAATACGCGCTCATATCTATTAATACACTCAAACTCATTCTAGAGTACTACGGACTCTATTTTTAATGAGTAATCCCCACCAGAGCCAAGGTTCTCGCTTAACCTTCAGCTCTGATACCAATTGAGACGACCCGATTTTTCGACTCCCGAAAATCGACATCAATACGTCCACTGTATCAAATGCCGAACAATCGGATGCCGGAAAACCGAACCAGGGTTAAAGAAGAAAGAGATAGAAAAAGAAATAGAAAAAAAAGCAACATCAGAATCTCACAATCGCAGCGGAGCAATATATAATAGATAAATGACTGATCTTTAAACAAAAGAACTATATCTGTTATAAACATTACATCATCAGAGTACAACAAAATTTAGAGCACACAACTGGACAGTTATCATAACCTGTCCTCACAAAAACTGACTATGCATTTAATCATACACAACGGAATATACATAAAATACGAGTGATACGTCTCGCCATTCAGCTCGTCTCCTAAGCTCCACAGCATCCTTTCTTGTATTCTATAATACTCGGTCTGACCCGAGCATCATAATAAAACAATTCCCGAGTCAAAAACCAGCGTGAGAAAACACACTCAATTGGATTATTAGAGTTTTCAAAATCCTTTGAAATCAAAGGTGTCTCGTAAGACCACGCCACAAATAAACATGCCGGGTTTTTACCTTACGAGAACCAAAACATTTCTTATCAAATCCTCTGATATTATTATAGTGTCTAGATACAAATACTTATTCAAATAGCTGAAATTGTTACATTCATTAAATTCCAGCATAATAGGTATACAAACAAGTCCGAAGGCACTTATTGAAGATTGGGTTTCCATCAATGGCAGGGCTACTGGGGTACCGCCCGTCACAGTACGTGGTCTAGATCACCGTACCGAGGATCCACCCAGATCCCCTGCTACACAAGACCGGAGCTACCCCTTTATGGATAGTCCGAATAAGATCACCCCGCGGTTGGGATCAGCAACCGCCCACACAGCCGAATAAAAAGGGACATCTAGACAGGGATGACCTTACCCTAATTGGTTTCTAGCCACTTATCCTTGCGTGCACCTCCCCTGTTTTAGCCATTCCCGGTTGATGAGGCTAGAGGCTATGCGTTACCTTTTTAGCACACATTCACTTAGAATGCTCATCGTCCTCCTGACGATGTTCTGATAGCATTCGACCATACAAGTCCGTTCCGGGTTCGAACGGAACCAAAGGCACTACTCCTACTACATCCATTTTGGAATCACCCTCCGGATTAGTAGCGATATGCCCTTGCACTTCACTGCTCCATCTTTGACTCCAAGCTCTTGTCTTCCTCATGAAAACGTTCAAATCGGATCGAAGTGGTTTTCGGAAAATTAATCCCGATCCCGGTCTATTCGAAACGATCAGCGCATTGTCCAATATTGATAGTCGGTTATTTAACTATCAAATAACATTCAGAAACAACCATCAGGTCTTAATAATCCCAAATTATTTATTTATTTCAAAATATCTTCGCAAGATATATTTCCACACTTCAACCCTTTGAAAATAATTTTCAAAACACTTTTCTTTCGTGGATTAAATTTCCACCCAATTGTTTCCTTTCCATTGAAAATCGCCAAGCCTTAATACTTAGATTTTAAAATAATTTAAATCACTTTATCCAAAGATATATACTTTAAAACATTTAATATAAAAACTACTTAAAACACTTAATTCAAAATACTAGTTATGAAATCTTATAAAAATTTCTCATGTAAAACTTAAGCTAAAACTAATTTAAAATAAAAGTTATTATATAAGGTATAAATATTAAATAATTATCTTTTAAAACGTAATACTAGTTAAAACTTTAAATAATTTACTTATATAATTAACTTAATAAATATTTGCTTTTAAAAATTTTAAAACCACTAAATAATAATTTCTTTCTAAAACATTCTTTTAACTTATACTTTGAAATCTTTCTTTGAAAATATACTTGGCTTTTAGGAAAAATACACTTTCCTTTCCACACCTTTTAAAATAAACCACTATTTTATTTTTAAAACAAATTACCCATTCCTTTATAAATTCCCACCGTGAATTTATATTTCCAAATATCCACTGATATCTTATTTCACTTTATAAACCCAGTTTATAAATTCCATAGTCTCATTCTCCTTTTAAAACACATTTTCAAACACTAAATCGATTTCCAAATCAATTTCCAAAATTTACTCCATTTAAAAATTACTCCTTTACTTATCTAAATTTATTTCAAATCTATTAATTCCAAACTCACTTCTTTATTTATGATTCAAAATCTTATTTTGAACTGAAAATATCCATTTCATTCTTTATTCAAAATTCTCCCTTTTAATTCTTCCCAATCATTTTAAATTTCAAAATTTAAATAAAATCCTTTAATTCTTAAGCACTATCACTTAAGTCTCCAAAACTCCTTTAATTTTATTTAAAATCTCTATATTTTTATTTTCCATACCCAGCATTAATTTAATAGAATTTAAAATCAAACCTTTATTCTTCCCTAATTCATTCTTTATTCTATCTAAAATTATTTTACTTAATATTTCTCTCTTATATCACTTTTCAAAATTAAATCTTTTATATTTTTCATATCTTCAAAATATCCAATTATATTCAGTGAAACCATAGCATTCAATAAATTTCCATTACCAATATAATCAATATAATCATCACAGATTATCACATACATCACATCACTGAATATAAAATAAATTCAACGTTTTGAGGAATCCAGTTGGATCCCTCCAACCTGTTTCCCTGCATCCACAGATGTTAGCACAATATAATAATACCAATCCCACTTCGAGGGGGATATCGCGGTATAAAGGGTCATCTGCTATTATGCGGGGCGCATAGGGTCTCATCCGCTATATAATGCGGGAAATCAATCACTCCAATATATATATACTATATATATAACATATCACATCCAAGCTGATAATAAATTATCAATTCAAACAACAACCAATAATTTAAATTTAACTATTTAAATTTAAAAGGTAATCCAAATGAGTGAGATTAACTCACCTTTGATTTTGTTTTGCAATCCAATTTAAATCTGGCTATTTTCTTCACGATTTTGACCTTGCATAAACATTTTATGTTTTATTAACATTTGAAATAACCTACAAATAATTTACCATTTAAAATTTCTATTTCCAAATCTTATCCATATATATTATTATTATTCCGTTTTACTGTTAACCTATTTAAAAAAACAGAAATCTTATACCTTACTAAAATCAACCCAAACCGATCTCGACTGCACTGTCGACACACGTGACCCCTCCCTGCCATCGATCGAGAACTAGACATCACCCACGCGAGTAGCCCATCCCACCTCATCGATGTGGACCTTGAGCCACCACCGCGCCCGTGCCCCAACTGATCGCGATTCTTCCCCAAATCGCGAACCTCCACCATCCTACGTCGCTTCTCGATTCGCGACCACCCTCTCTCTCGAAATCCTCCTTGCGACCCCATAATCGATCAACAACCCATCGCCGAGCATCGCGATTTACTTCGACGTCACCATGCTCGAGTCGAACCTCGCGGCGATGTCACTCTCCCTCTTTTCTCTTACGAGCCGATTCGATTCGATTTGAGGCCATTACATTTTTTTTCGTTCGATTAGTTATTTTTGAATTTGAACTGGAGAGTGGGGTTTAACATGAAGGACTGAAAGTCATCGGCCATTGTTATTCTTTTTATTCTGTTTTGATTTTGATTTCCTTTCAAAAAATGCTCGGTTGAAAATATAAAAGAAGAAGGGGACATCTGGTACGTGATTAGAGAAGGCATTAGACACGTGTTCTAAGGGAGGAAATGTGTTTAATTGTCTATTATATTTGAATATATATATTTAAATTCAAATTCAAATCGTCTCGATCTACATAGTCTAAAATTCCGAACCCCTATCGAAGCGTGCCGCCAGGCGTTTATAATGTTATACCTTTATTCCGAATGCAATGGAAAAGGTAGTCCTAACTTGATCGTATGGAGAAGTTAGCTTTTTGGACCCAGTTATTATATTGAATTTTCGATATAGATTTCAACGCGTTTATATATCGTACGACCACACGACAACTCCAAACACTACGAAAATTGAAATCCAATAATGTAACGACCCGTAAATTTCAACTGTTTTAATAACGTAATTAGTTGAAATTTTGTGAAATTTTAAACGATAAAATTTTGAAATAAAAATTTTATATTTGGAATACGTCTAGTTAAACATAGCAACTGGTAAATTTTCGTCCGAAAATACGAAAGTTTATTTCGCGCATAAATTTACTTCAATTTAATCAGTTAAAAAGCGATGAAAATAAAATGTTTCTGAAACCTAAATATTTTTACATAGAAAAATTCTAAACCATTTTCTGAGCAAGATGTCAGTTTGTCGTTTTTCCAAATTCGGACATCTTTGGCTCCGTCGATCTTATTTTTCAGTGTTTTTCTTGCATTTTCCGCTATTAAAAAATTTCAAATTTTTATAATTCGATCGAACCACGGATATTTGTATTTCGTTTTGATCGTCCCGCCGTGCTGATCTCTGCGGTATTTTCTATTCTGTGTTTCGAGATATGATATGCAGCGAAATCAACGAAAATGATTTCGTACCGGTTGTAAACCTTTTGATTTGCCTTACTTTTTATATTCCACCGTTCCAATATTGAAAATTGAACGGTCATCAGCTTTAATTGTTGTCTTGAATTCAAGCAGACTTTTATATTTCCAATCCTTAGCCGTTGCCTTTTTATAATTCCCAAAATACAAAAACGAGTGTACTGACTTGAATTCTATTCTTCCTATCCTCCTGTCTCTTTACTTGTCCATCTCCTCTGAAAAACTAACAGTGACTCTTTTCCAATTCCTCCACCCAGGCTCACGCCTCCAACCTTCCCACCTCCACTTCACCGTGCTCCTCCCTCTGCCTTGCAACCACCGCCTAGCGTCACCCTGCCCAACCACCGAACACATGCCAGACCTTCCCCCAACCGTGCTCTTCTCCTTCCACCAGCCTGTGACAAGCAGTAGCACCATGAAACCCATCTCCAGCCTCTCCCCTTCGACAACGACTGCCATCAGCACCCCACAGCCCTTCAACCCGCACCCCAACAACCGTGAGCAGCCATCTCCAAGTCACCGTTCCTCCCCAAGCCTCGTCCCCTTCCCTCTACACACCATTTCCACGCAAACACCACCTCACTACCATTCGCCTAACCCAACCCCTCACAGACCAGCCTTCCGCCCAAGCCACCCACACCACCGATCTCCACAGTAGACCAAGCTCCATTTCCACCACTACCTTGACGTCAGCCATGCCTTCCCTTTCCACCCTCCAGATCAAACCGCTCCAACCCAAGACAACCACATCCCCATGCAACCAGCGAGCACCGCCTCCACTGCGCTTTCATCGGCGGACCATTATGCGGAAGCCCTCCTTTCTTCGCCGAGATCAACTACAATCGCAGCCACCTTTTTCTTCCTTGCCGAGATCGTCCCAGTGAAATGTTGGGTATATATTCATTACAGTACTCTAGTTTTCAAATGAAGTAGTGTACGTTGATTTTAATAGTAATACATATATATATATATATGCTTTGTTGGTACGTTTATAAGTCATATAAGAAATTGTTTTATTAATATATACAAGTAAATGGGTTTTGCGTGAACTATAGGTTACACATTTGTCCTAATTAGTTATGTGGGTTATATGTTGTTCCTTGAATACTAATTGTGAGTCATATATAAGTATAGAGTGTATATATTATTGGATATATAGGTTGCAGTGTACATTTTATTACAGCATACATTTGTTGCGTGTATCTCAGGTAGTCTGCACTTTTTAGTTCTTCCATGCGAGTCTGCATATTTATATTTCATAAAATTTATACGTGTATGGTGATATACAATGTTATTTGAGTATGTACATAAGTGGTTGAGTCTATATATATGTGTTATAGCGTGACAGCCTATATTTTATACATATATAGTGTTTCAGTATTTTATAAATCTATCGTACTATATATATTCTACAATTATAATAATATTATACATGTACATGGTAGTCTACAGTTTCGCATATCATTTATGTTCCGTAAGTTAGAAAAAGAAGAAACAAGGGTACTTTATACAATGTAAAGTTGTTGCCAGCTGTTTATATTTATAAGTTTGAAGTTGTTGTTTTATAGGGTGTAATTTATGTATGACCTGTCTATTTTATATAAGTTCATATCAGTTTTAAGAAAATGCTTTGAGTCCATACATATCTGTATATATCTTAATAGTATAAGAGTTTGCGTGATAGCTTTATGTCGAAAGGTTTCAAAATTTTATTTTTTTATAAACTGTAGATTTTGGGATATTTTACTCATGTAAATATCATATATTTTAAAGTACGTAAATGTTTAAACGTTTTATAAAAAAAATTTATAACATAGTATATATGCATTTTATAGATATTCGATACATAATGAAGTTGCTTTACTTTGCTTTGTGTTTAAATTAAAAGTCGATTTTAGATTTTTCGACGTTTTTATTCTAAAACGTGTCTGGAATCGAGTAGTGATTTTTGAAATATAATTTATATAGTTATATATAAGTTCATTTATACCAATTTTCTTCATCGACCTAGTTCTGATTCGTTTTATCAATTCCTTATCTATCAGTTTTGCCGTCGTGACTATTTTGTTCATCGAATCGTGTCCATCCAGCTTTTCTTTGGAGTTCGTAGTTGTTCTGTGGTCAAACTTCTCTAGCCTCGAAAGGTGAGCAATCACTCACGATTAACGTTCTTTTATTTATTAAATTTGATTTCAATTGAAACGACAATTGAAATATGCTGCAGTTAGATATTTACACTGTTATTACCTGTATCAGTTCACCTATGACATCTGACACCATTATCTGTTAATTATTTATGCGATGATAATACAGTTTGGCTGATAATTGATTGATTGTTGATGTTTATATTGGATGTTAAATTGTTAATGTTAAAATGATAAATAGTATGAAATTGAACTTGATATAGGATAGTTAAATGTTAAATTTGATTAACTGACATTTGTATAATATGACCCCTTTAACTGTTGAATTTATTGACACGTAGGATTTGTTTAATTACATATTGAACCATCAAATGTATGTTGTTAAATTGATGATGTATGAAATTGTAAATTGAATGACAAGTGAAAACTGTAATGTAATAATCTTTAATCTACATGAAATGATAGTGTAGATTCTAGAAATAATTATATTAATTCGCACAAATAACAATGCGAATTAATACGGTTATTTCGGGATTATTTGAATTGATTATTGGATTGTTATTGATTGTTGTTATTGCTTGTTTATTTACTTTGACACCATCCCTGTTATCACACTGCAAGTTCCCTTTGTTATGTTTTGATTTTTGAATTGAATTGGAATCGGGTTGAAATGATAAATACCCAAATTGAACTTTGACCTTAGATATAGAGAATTAAATAAAACCCGATTGGTCAATAATTTAATTTAAAAATAAAATGAAGATTTTATTTGAATAAATAATATGGTTTTGAAACGAAGTTGGAAATTGAATCTTAATGAAATTTAAACGTGAATATTTAATATTCTGAAATGAAATATTAATAAAGTAATTGACGGAAGAATGTTGTTTAATTTGAGAAATTATTGAATTAACTTTGAAATGATTTAATAATTAAGTTTGAAATTGTAATTAAGTTTGAAATGGTTAAACTTTGAAATGATTTAATAATCAAGTTTGAAATTATAATTAAGTTTGAAATTATTAAACTTTGAAATTATTTAATAATTAAGTTTTGAATTATTTAATAATTAAATAAGATTGAATTATTTAATGATTAAATTGATTTGGATTCTTTAATAAGAGAAATTGAATTTTTGAATAAGTGAATTTTTCTTCATAATAACCGAAATTGAGTTTCTTTATTAATTAAGTTTTGGAAAATTATTTAAGTTAGTAAATAAGTGAAATTGAATTTCTTTAACAAGAGATGAAAATGTGATATTTTGGAATTAATGTAAGACTTGTAATTGAAAGAATTGATTTGACGAATTTGATTTAATTCAAAATTGTAAGTTTTGATTTAATGAAGTTGAACTTAAGAAATTGATTTAATGAATTGGAAATTTAATAGAAATGGTTTTGAATGGCAAATTAACTTAACGAATATTAAATGAAATCGATAAATGAATTTGAAATTGATTTGAATGTTAAAGTATATTAATTCAAATGATTTGGAAGGAAACTTATTTGCGAACTTGAATCAATATTTGAATTGTTTTAAATAGAGATTGAAATTGAATTATAAGATTTTGAAATTTGTGAATTTGGAAGTTTTGAAACGTAAATTATGGAAATTGATTTGGAAAGACAAATGAATGTTGATTTGTAAATTCTAATTGGAATTGAAATTGATTTGGTTTTGAAATAAATAAACGACCAATCGGTGTAATAATTACGAAAGTTATTAAAGAGACCGGAGTCGGTTATGGATATACTCTCTATCTAAACCGGAAACCACTTTAATAACTATACGCGGAGTGATGATCCAGAATGAAGTGGTTGGAATGATGTACGTGTTGACTGAAGAAAGAGAACGATAATGGATAGCCTTGACACTTGTGTCAAATTGGAAATGACTAAAACAGGAGCTGTGCCGGGCCAATGGAGGATTAGCTACCTCAAGTGGACAGACTTCTTCGAACTACTTATTACTTGTTGTCGATTGGTGCACCCTTGATTTTGGGAGTGTTGTTTCACGGTGTTGCGGGCGCTGCGGCGTTGCGTTCTCACCAATCCGGATCAGGCGAACGGTAGTATCACTACCTTGGGTATTGCCTCATGTGCCTTGTCATACTTGTATTCCATTTATACGCGACCACTACGAATTTGTTTTGTACCTTTAGTATATGGATTGCCCTCTGGTGACTTCCGGTTTTGGGGAAACTACGGTCTTGTATATGCTTTTGGGAATAAAAATGTGTTAAGGGTGGAATGGGCCATGACTTAACACTATTTTGATATATTATTATTACTGATAGACATTATCTACTTATCGTACACTACTACATAGTAGATAGTTTAACGGATCCTTAAAGGATGGTTATTCCAAACATCCTTTGAGTTACTTGTATTTCAATTGCTATTTCACTTGAGTTGGATTTATTAATATAAGAATGTTAATCCTGACTTGAGTGTTTTGTATTTTGCTTTACGCTCGGGTCAGACTGAGTGATCCAGTATTCGAGACTCACCTTTGGAGTTGGAGCTTTGCTTGAAGATCCAGCCATCTATTCTGCTTTCAGTATTCGATGATTCCAGTGATGTATTCTGATTTGTATCTGATGTATCGTATTACTCTTTTGTTGTAAACTCTGATGTATTTTATATATTCATATAGTAGCTTCATGAACTACTATCTCTTTTATTTCCACTACAATTTATTACTCTGTGTCTGTGATCTGTGATTATTTTATTTACTGTATATGTTCAGTTTTGCCAATTTAAATTAACAACGCGGTATTTTGAGCAATTCAACTCCGGCATGAGTGCCTACCTATACACTTATAATGGATGCGAATGGTCTAAAATAGCGGGTCGTTACAAATAATAATAATACTATTACGGATCCAATGGAACTGGTTTCGTCGAATTCGAAGACTGTGCCTCGGAAGGCTATTTTTAAATATCAATTTAAACGATATATTTTTAAAACTGAACAAACCACTTATAAATTCAATTTAAAGCTTTCATTATTTTTAGTACTATCAATATAAATTTTATAAGCTTTTGAAATATTTTTATCAAGCTTAAAAATCAAGATTCAATATTTTACCCAATTTCCACTTATTAAATTCAATAATTTAATTACCCAAATAAATAGTGATATTTGAAATTCAAATTAAACTAACTTCAAATATTTAAAATCAATTAAACATCTCAATTTCAAATATCCAGAAATTCCGGGTCGTCACAGGTTTGACCATGAAATTAATATGGACACATTATACTCAATATCACTTATGAAGTTTGAGTCTGAATTGCTACTTCATAAGGAGTTCGTTTTTTCTACAAATAATTCTCTAGTATTTCGTAAATACTTTAGAACACTCTAAACTACCATTTAGTGATCTTTATTTGGATTTGATATTTGCTTCATGCATCAAATAAATAAGTAAAAATATGACATTGTTGACAATACAACATATATGATAATTCCTATTGTCGATACATAAGAAATCCATCTTACATGTTGCATACTAAACCTTTTAATAAGGTGTTTTTGTATACCATTTGAGACATTCCCAACACCCTTTGTACTTATTATAAAAGATATAATTTACAAATCCAATATCGAGTATTAAACAATAACCAAAATATTACAGATTTTAACATAAGTACACCGTTAACAATTAGCAAATGTTATTTACCTATAATCTAGAAATATCTATGTGCCTTTTCATGGTTCTTTCTTATAGACACACGCTTCCTCGGCATTTCGATGAAAAATCAAACTATTCGATATTTCTATCAAAATACTTATTCAATTCAAATGCTTATAGAATGATACTTTTATATTATTTCTTGGATCATATCTAACACAAACTCAATATCACTTCCACCGATTTCAAGACACTTTGGTTATTATTCACAAATAGTCTATTCTAAATCATTATTTAGAATTTTCCATTTCAACACATATGTACCAAAACATAAAGTTGTTCCAAGCGATAATTTTATGAGTAAATCTGATTTAACTTGAGCATTTTGAATAACGAATTTATTACGCTAATTTGAACAGTTGAAATTTGCAATGTTATTCTTATCAATGTTGCTTATTATATTCCAACTGAATTGCTCTTGCTCTTGATGACACATTCACGGCCGATAGATCATATCTCTCTGGGTACAAATATCGAAACAATATTTTGATAACATATTTAGAATCTAATTCAGATTTGTGCAACATACCATACCGAAGTTGGTACTCTTAATGGTTTAATGTACTATTGAGGATCGTCTATTATCAACATTGAAAAGAAGCTCATAATCTCTCTACAATGTGCGAGAATACTTATTAGACTCTCTAACGCATTGTTCATTTAGGTTAGCTTAATTTCATTTCATTCCATGTAATCAGTTTCTTCTTTGGATCATATCCAAATCCATTCTACTACCAATAATTTCTAAAAGAAATTCCTTCGCTGTGAAGTTGGTATTTCTTGAAACAATAGTTGTTTCTTGATGTAATGGAACATGTATTCATAAACATTTTATGAATTACATTATATATAAAACTAATTTTGTTATAGTTTACAATACCTATGTACAAAACATATATTGGTCATCCAATGACAGTCGTTTCCAAACTACTTTTGGGGCGATTCATACAAGATCTCTCATGAACAATTATTACGTGTAGTCCTTCGACTCGCACAACCTGCCAACTCCTTGACTTAGGATATGTTATGGTTTCTTATAAACCCTTATCTTGTATGATTTTGTAAACCATTCTTAGCTAAAATTAATTTTAACCTTGTGTAATACTCTTAAGTACATGACCATACAGAAAGAAGTTAACCTAACTTCACTCATAATTAATCATACTTCGTTCAACAAAGTTCGATTGCTCATTATCAATACATCATTATGTATCATAGGAAGAAGTGACTTTTGAGACTGATTCTTTATTCACTTTTAGGTACGTTCAGAACTCTTTCCAATATACTCACATATTCGATCGAATTGAATAATTTTATTTTCTATTGCACGTTATGTTATTTACTTCCATTTTATATTCTACGAGCTTATCATAGGCATGCTACATATGTATCAAATACACTTCATGTCCGTGATAACCCATCATTAAATACAACAAAGTATATGAAAACATTTTGGTATTATTAGACTTACGATGGCATACATCTATATGTATTAATCCAAAGAGTTCATCAACCCTTATGATGCTCCCACTTAATGGGTCCTTTGCCTTTATTGTTTGAGGTATAATTCATCGCTACCATATGACTCATAATCGTGTAACCAAATAATTATTTCTCTAAACCGTGGCTTAGTCTCTAATTCTAAAATAATTGTAAATAAATTTAGATACTTTTGTATTTTCCAAAGCATCACAAATAAAAATGCTATAGTTTTATTTTATAATGAATATTCATAATATTCTTATTGAAATAAAACTATATCTAATTTGTAGTCAACATTGGAAAATAGTTATTATTTCATAAATAATGTTTGGTATATTTTACGAAAACTATTTTCGTAACTTAATGTGACCAATAAGTGTTATATATTATGCTCCCACTATTTCTACCATTACTATAATAGCATATGAAATACGAAGCAATATTCATCCACTTAATATAGGCTATTTATTTCATTTACTGTAACTGGTTTTACAATCGAGAATTTCCAGATCAAGTATCTTAAATTCAAAGAAATAAATCTCATAGAAAACAATTTTGCTATTTGAAAATACATTTTGGAAAAAAATCATATTTTTCATTCCAATGTTAAGTATCAACTATTATTTTACAGTTCTTGTTTCCTATGTTCTTTTATAAAGTAGAAGTGACCATTCACTCTCTTTATCTAAATTGTGTCTTAGGTTACATTCACTCGTATACATTCAATTTCCTTTCTAAACTATCGAATCATTCAAAGGAAAATCCTTACTATAATATCATAATGAACACTTTAGAAAAGTGCATTTGGTCATCCTTAAATTTAGGGACATCAAATAAATTACACTTTACATAAACCGATCAAACTGACATTTCAGTGATCGAATTCTTAGATCCATCTTGTAGCCTTTAATCCAGTGTTACATTTAACACAATAAGATCATTACTATAATCAATCATATTGAATACACAGTCTCACACTACATTTTACTTGCTTGTTTCGATGAACTAATTTCATCGAGGTTTTGTACATTATGAATTTTGATCGTTCGCCATATAACATTTATATGAGATCATATATGGATCAAATATCCATATTCTTGCATTCTTTTAGAGTTGAAAACTCATCGAAGATAATACATAGTCTCGAGCAAGTTAACTCGTAAGTGACCAACTTACGAACGTATTTAGTGGTTGTATAATTAGGTGCTTGCGTGGGTCAACATGAATTTTTTTATTAGTAAGTATATTTTATATTTTTATATGTCAGTATTAATTTTGCTCGTTTGTATATTTTAATTGACAACCATTTTATCAATTATATTAATTGTATAAATTTATCAATGTAGATTATTATAACTTTATATAGTATACGTTCTTATAGTATTAGAAAGGTTAAGTGTTACTATTTCATTTTTCTTATAAGGCTACCATTAGTCTTGTATGTTTCTCCAAACCCTAAGGTGAAACATAGAAATCTTTTAACTTCATCGGTAGGTGTTAGGACTCGTATATCTTAGGATTCTGAGCTTGAGGAAAGCTCAACAAATCATACTCTCATATACAATGGGTAACTCTTTATTGGTTATATCATATAAAACTCCTAACCTGTGGTTCCTTATCATAATCTCATTTTTACCTTGAGGAAAGCTCAACAAGTAAAAATACATTATTTACTTATACCCACCATTTTGTGATGGCTTAAGTATACTATACACACCTTGAGGAAAGCCCAACAAATATGTATAAGTATTTTACCTCGTCTAGTCTATACATTAATAATACTATACATAACATCTCTAGCTTGAGAAAAGCTCAACAACGGGATAGTATGCAAGTAATTTATTAATGTTTAAATGGTAGAGGACAACTTTATATTAAAGATTCATAATTTTCAATATATTATAACGAGTGATATCGTCTTATGGAATAGTGTATTTCTTATGAAATACCTTCGTGGTTCAAGTGTCGGACACATCGAAAATCATGGTATCGTACATTTACATATGTATTTATTCCTTAAGTCAATTTAGGGTTTTTTTAATGTTCCACCTTTAGTTTATACACTCATATTATATAAGTTTTAATTCTTACATAACTTTTATAATTTATTAACTTATATAATAGTCCTGTTTGTAACATTTTATTAATTAAATTTTATTTAATTAATTTAAATAATTAACATTTTAATTAATTTTATATTATTTAATTAAAAAAATTAAATTGAATATGTGGACTATAACAATTATAGTTATACACATATATATCATATACGTATGGTATATTATTTATTCATTAACATTTAATTAATTTAATTTTAATTAATTTGAAAAATTATATATATTTATATATTACCTTAACATTTTAAGACAAGTTACATATATAAATATATATGTTAGTTGATTTAATTAATAAACTTTTAGTTAATTATTCAATTTATTAATCCAATAAATAATTGATAATTTTTGAAAATAATTATTTTATTTTCAAAGAATTTTGAAAATTATCTTATAACATTTATAAAACCATTACTAATTTTAAATTTTAAATATTATTTTTATTTATTTTAAATTTAACCTTTCAAATTTAAAATTTTATTTTAATTTCGAAACAAAATTTGAAAATTAGCCCAATTCAATTTGGGCCTTTATACTAGGGATAACTTTTGGGTTTACTTTATCCTTTCGGCCAAGGCCAACAGCTAGGTAGGGCAGAGTTCTTAGTTACCCAAACTCAACCTTAGACATTACTTTTCTGGACACCCTACCATAGGTATGCTTTAATAAGTTAGTTCTAATATTGCTAATTTAGACTGCATAGGCTATTTGGCTCGGATACCATTGTTGGAATTGGACCAGCACTCAACGGGTTAAATGTGTGAATTTCATTTTTTTAAAACTATTTTAGATCTTATTAGGCCTATGAAGTCTAAACTGATTTAGATCTAATCTACATAATTTTAAATAGAATATTTATTTTATTTAATTAATTTATATAAAGATTTGATTTTTTTTATAAATATGTAATATGCAAAGTGTATATGTGTATCACATATATACATACATGTAAGTGTACGTGCAACATATAAATGTGTACATGATATAATGTGTCTGTATATAAGTGTTGGGATTTACACCACAACCGACACATTGGCCCTTTATATGCACACTCTGTCCAAAACAAATTTAAATTATAAATATACAATATACATACATACATACATACATACACACACACACATATATATAATATTTAAAATTTTGAATATTTATTTTATAATGAAATAAGTTCTTTTGAATAAGTCAATAATTTTGAAATTCAAAATTCATTTTAGTATCTAATTTGTTTCATTGGTAAAACAATTTAATAACATATTTGGATTTATAGATTTAAATTAAATTAAATATATAAATAAATGTGTGTGTATATATTATAAATTTAAGAAAAATATCATAAATATAAACAAAATAATTTATTTTGAATAAGTTAACAAGTTTGAAATTCAAAATTCATTTGCAAAATATCTAATTTTTTTAATTAGTAAAAAATTTTAAAAACAGATTTGGATATATGGATCTAGATTAATATATATATATATATTATATCAATGTAAATAAAAGAATAATATATTTATGTCATATAATTACCAAAAATGATATATATATATACAAATATAATCATAATAATTTAAAATAATTAATAAGATAATTAAAATCTATGTATTTAAATAAAGTACCCAACGACCAAAATTAAAAATTATATATATATATATATTGTTATTTCTAGTTATGTAAACAATAAAGTATAATTATATAATATATATATATATATATAATTCTAGTTAATACATGTTACATTAACATTAATAGATATATATACGTATATAAAAACTATATATTTAAAATAAAATAAAAATAAAATTTGATTTTTTGACTGCAACATTAATTTATGATACATAATAAAATAGGTGGATATATAATTACATATATTTATTTGTTTATTTATATTTGTAGTTAAGATAGTGTTAAACTAATTAAAAATAGTTTTTGATGTTTTAAAAGTTATTAAAATTATATTTAAAATTTGTTTTTGTGACATATATATAAAATAAATTTAATTTTATTAATTCAAACAAATAGAATTGAAAGATAGTGAAATTTGTTGATTTATATTTACATATACATATGCATGACAATATGATTAAACAGGATAACAATTGTGCATGTAAATGTGTTCAAATATATATGTTAACTAACTATATTAACATAATGACATATTGATCATAAGTTATAGGATGTTACCTCAAAAATATTGCCTTAGATTTGCACATTTATTGGCAAACTTTTCTAGAATCGATCTTGATTCGAGCTCCTAGCTTTGCAACTACTTGGAGAACCACTTTTGATTTTTTATTTGATGTTTGGATTTGATATCTTTAGCCTAAGTGGGATGAAAATGGCGGCTATCATATTGGAGAGGGAGAGCAAAAAGTAATCTAAACAATGAGGGGTCATGTGGCCTTTTATAGAGAGAGTAAATGAGATATTCTCTCCTTGGTTTACTCCATGTGTATTACCAAATCTAGATCCAACTTTTTTGAATCTTTAGTCCCTCTCTTGCTCTCTTATAGCTGCTAGATAAGGCTATATAGGCCTTAAATCATTCCAAACCCATTAGCAATTAATCATATTTAAATCCAATTTAAATGCATGTCGACATCGAATGTTGATTCGTACATATATAACTTTTATATATGCACCTAATTAATTACTGTTGGCACCTAGAAAATACTAGTGACATCCGATACATTAAATAAACAAATAATTAATATTTTATAAGTATTAGTTAATTTATAACAATTATAAATCAATTAAGTCATTTGGTATATCAAAGAATCTACAAATGCGGTCATGCAACTTGCAGTTGTAAATTCAATAATGATTAATATTGAACAATTCAAATATTAACGTTCATACGTCACCTTAGCTAGTAGTGTGACAGTTTGGCCGAATTTATCGCTTTTACATTTTTTGGTAAAATCCAATTTTACCATTTTAAGAAGTAACCATTAGTGATAATTATTTACAATTTTCTTTGTTAAAACTATATCACATTAGGACTTACGAAATTTGATAATGGTCAAAATTCCTATATCGTTCATATTAAACTTTATAGTCCAAACATAAAGTCCTTTGTCTAATAATAACAATTATTATTAACCGTACAGCTTTGGTCAGAAACTTTGACTTTGAGTTAACTCTAATTGATCGTGATACTAACATCATATAACTCAGGATAAAAATCCACTCTTGAATAGTGTTTCACTTCCAATGCTTCCATTCAACCGAACTATAGTCATTCGATGGATGCCATGCCACAATTTAACTATAACCAAAGAGCTTCCATATTGAAGATCTATAGTATTTGAAAGTCTAGTGGATCATATCTAATATGAATTATGTATTAGTATGTGAGTGTATACCAATATATGAACTAAATACAGCAATATAACATATTGTAAAAAACAAAGTATAAAAATGAGCATACCAGAGTTTTTATACTGGTTTGGACCTCCCGTCCTTCGTCTAGTCCCGTAGCTTCTCTTCAGTATTTCACTAAACAATAACCTTCACTTCGCCCGAAGGAATAGGCTAATACAAAAGTATTCCTTTGACAACCTTGTATTTAATACAACATGGATATTGAGTGCTAGTACAATTTTCCTATAATTTCCTTTAAGCAATAGTGAGTGTGAGTTGCTTGGATTTGTAGAAAATAATTTAACCAAAATATAGATTTTGATTGTAAGTGATTGAGAATATTGAATCAGCGATAACACAAGAGAAAATGAATATAGAAGTTAGAGAGTAGTAAATCAAAAGTGAGTTGAATCTCAATTGATTGGAGTATTTATAGAATTAAAGAGTTGTATTTGAAAAGTTGTGACTTCTTGAAAGATTACTCTTTGATTAATGGTTGCGGCTGTTGAAGGAGAAGGATGTTTGTTCAAAGCAGAGAGAAGCGTCTGTTAAAAAAATGACAGTTTCAGTTTTGCATATGCAGGTCGAAACTCCTCTCATATGTCTATCATCATATATTAGACGTCTGTCACCGTTGAATGTGCAAAATTTCGGCAGTTTATTATCGAGATTTATCGATATGAAACCGTGTGTATTACGATCACTCAAGGAGATTGTACAACATTTATCCATGACTATATTACAATAATATGACCTTACTTTTATGATCCACCTTTCTTTAGTTGTCTTTGACCCATGATTTTGTTGAGCATAGTGATCTTCTTCTAGTATATACCTGTAATATGATAAGATATATCTTGTATATGTGATTGTATAGTTATTGTCATTGAAATCCTAGAATGGAGATTCTAACATTCTCTGCCTTTTTGATGATGACAACTATACAATCGTTAGTAATGATATATTTAAGAAATAGCTCCTCCTAAATGTTATCTCCCCCTGAATGTTATCTCCCCCTATGTATATACACATTTATCTCCCCTTTGCCATTATCAAAAAATAATAATGTAATTGGAGTAAAACAGAGCCATAAGAAGTATGATGGAATAGTTACTGAGATATGAAAACAAGAAATATCAATAGTAGATATGGAAATAATAAATATTAATTAGCATAGTACTTGTACGAATATGATGAAAACAAACTATAAAAGCAGAAATAAACAATCACCTAAAGCAAAAGCAAAAAAAAGCAAAGAAGAATTACTGATAGTCGTGATAGTTGTAAGTGGAGAAATCATCGTAATTCTCATAATACTCATAGCAGGTGGAAGAATTAAATTGATAGTTTTCCGACCATTGAGTATATTCTTCATCTTCACAAATAGACAACCCTTGAAATGTAGTATGATGCATTTGATGAGGTGCTGAAGGATCGAGCCAAGATATATCGTCGCTATCTTCGACGTTGATGACTTCTCCAATGCCAATGACGAAAATGTTTAAATTATCACCGAATGTCACGGTGCTTCCGTCAATGTATGTTATGTTGGATAACATGTATGCATTTCCTGTCATGTGCTTGGAGCATCCGCTATCGAGTATCCATTTCTCCTTGCTTTTAATTTTGATTTTGGGCACTTGTAAAATAATAAGATTTAATTGGTACCCACTTTCTTCGTTAGGGTCCTATGTGCTAATGGGAGAAGGTAGCCATATCCAAAAGGATTTAGGACCTTTAGAAATATAATTATCATTGTAGACAACATCTTTTAAATATGCATCTATGTGTTTCTGTCTAATTAACTTGTTATTTGTTTTAGGAATCCATATCTTGACCGTTTTTGAGTTTGAAGCCTTAATCTTAGTCTTAGATTTTTGCTTTTTGATCTTAGTATGTAGTGCACTGTAGTTCTTAGGTTTTTGCTTACTATTAAAACCTAATTCATTTTGATTTCCAGATGGTTTGGATATTTTAGTAAATTTTTCTACATTTTTTTTCTTATTGAGCTTCAATACATTATTAGTTATTTTATCTAACTTGTTCTTAAGATAAAAAATTTCAATATTGCTAAAATCTAAACTTGTCATTAGTTTGAGTTTTTCTTTTTTAAGTTTTGCATTTTCTAATTTGCTATTTTCTAAATCATATATTAGAGTAGTATTTTAAGAAGATAATTTGTTACACTCTTTTTGAGCTATTTCTAATTCGTCTTTTAAGATTATTTTCTCACCTTTTAATAAACCAATTTCTAGATCTGCTCTATTTAACTTCCTACACATTCTTGTTTAGTTTCTTAGATTCTCTATATTTATCATCTAATTCTATGCTAATTTCTAAAATTTCATCATATTTTTGTTCAGGACGTACCTTATCAGTGTGAGCCATAAAACAGACATTAGCTTGTTTTGAGTCGCTTTCACTATCACTGTTAGAGGAAGAGGAAGAATCGGAGTCATCCCAAGTTACTTGAAAGGCTCTTCAATTTTTCTTGAATTTCTTGAATTTGCTTTTCTTTTTTCCATTATTGATCCGTGGACAATCTTTCTTCATATGACCGAACTTGTCACATCCATAACATTTGATTGATGTTTGATTTGATGAGTTCGAATAACCACCATTTTGAAATTTTGTCATCCTTTTGAATTTCTTGAATTCATTGTAGTTTTTGGCGATTAACACAATTTCTTCCTCATCCAAATCTGAACCGTTATTATTTGCTTGAAAGGCAATATTATTCTTTTCTTGATTTTGCTCCTTTCTTGCCTGCAAAATTAGTTTCATACGACATCAGGTTTCCTATTAGTTCTTCAATTTTGAGTTGAGAAAGATCGTTAGCTTCTTCGATGGCTATAACTTTTTTTCCCATTCGACAGTCAAAGAATTTAAAATTCATGTAACTAGATCAAAATTAGTGAATTTGACCCCAAGTGCCATGAGGCTGTGTTGTATAGTTTGAAATCTAGCATACATGTGAATTATAGATTCATTTGCTTTCATTTTAAATGATGAAAATTGATTTTGCAAAATAGAAATTTTTGTTTGCTTGACTTTTGTCGTGCCTTCATGAGTAACTTACAAAGTGCGCCATATATCATATGCAGTAGTGCATAGCATAACTCATGAAAAATCATTTTTATCAAGTGAACAAAATAAAACATTCATGGCTTTGGCACTATTAGTTGCCATGTTCTTTTGTGCATCGATCCAAGTGCTTATGTCAGTGGTAGGTGCTTCATATCTAGTTTGACTAGTTTGCTAAATTTCTGAACCATTAGCTTCCACAAAAATTCGCATACGTACTGACTGATAAGCATAATTAGAACCGGTAAATAGTAGGGAACGAGCAGTTGATTGACCTTCTTAAAATGTACTTACCATATTAAAAAGTTTTCAATCACGTGTTACTGTAAATTGAAATAACCTTGCTATGGTACCAAATGAAAGTCTAGTGGATCGTAGTTAATATGACTTGTGTATTAGTATGTGAGTGTCACTACACCCAAATCAGTGATTTTGCAACAGTTTATATCTGTTAATTGCTAACACTTATAAACGCTACAAACTCCTAACAATAAAAAAATGTTAGGATACCTGAAAAGTGTTGGTGAAAATAAATACTTTTCTGAATAAACTTTGCAACACAAATAAGTGCTACTGTAATCGGTAAAAATGTAAATAATTTGTAATGATCCTGAACTCGGCCTTCGAAAATCGGCACCCGTACTTCACTTGTACTCAAAATGCCGCAGATTCAAACGCCGAATCTGGCTCACTGGAGCTTATAACACCATTAAGTATAACAACACAGCGGAAGAAAGAAATGGATGATATCATATACAACTCCAATAAATACAATATCCAGAATGACACACAACAATGATATCAATAATATACAGCAATATCAGAGATATGATACCATGCTATAGCGGAAATAACAACAATGGAAGAGATCACTCCAAATGATCTACAAAAGAGAATGACTCCAACAACTCCAACATCAAGCTTGAAACACCTACACGATGCACCAAGATAAGCAGGTGCAGTCATCAACTCCGATGAAGTGAACTAGCTCCAGATAATCTACTAAACCTGACTATCTATAAAAACCCAACTCTAGACTGCCCGTGTGGAAAATTGTGGGCACCTAGAGTTTAGGAAAGGAACAATAAACTCCGGGTCAGTCTTGGGACTGGTGTGAGTAACAAAAACAATTTACCTTTAAAACAAACAAAAAAATTTAAACATTGAAATCCGCAATGCTTTTTGGAAAATGAAACTACCATAAGGCCTCCCGCCACACATACAATGCAAACGCAGAATTGGAGGAGATTTCTCCTTATGATAGTCAAAAATGCTTACTACGCAAAATCATTCGATATTATTACTCTTAGTGAATAGTGTAGAAAACCATTTCGAAAGTATAATATTAATCTTAGCCAGCATAGACATTCCGAACTATGCCTACTATAGCTACCATCTAAACAGTGGTGACCACCATAAGTAAATGGCAGGTTCTACAACTAAAACTGTACTGGGTTCGTATTGTTTGATTGGATTTCCAACAAATGGTCAGGCTAAGGAACTTCCTACTGCCACATGGGTACGCCTCTAGAGGGACGTCCCGAGAACCTACCCGGATCTCTGCCAACACAAGGCCGGGTTACCTCTGTAACTAGGTAACTACTACTCGAGTTTGCCACCCCCCGGTCCTTTGGGACCTTTATCCGAGGATCCTCGATCACAAAGCAACAACCACAAAGTAAATAAGATTGATGCCACCACACAGGTATAGCATCCGGGCTCCATACCATGATACCACCTTTTTCCAGAAGGAAATGACATACCCTAAAGGGAGCGACCCTCATAACCTTGCTGCATCTTTCCTGTTTTGACCATTTTCGGGTTGTGAGGTCCGATGAGGTATCGTCCATAAAGCTACGCTTTACACGAAAGCCATGCTTTGATCACCAAATGATCACCAACACACAGCAGCACTCAGTATGCCACACTACCAAATTGGGAGTATATCACTGATAACCTTCAACTACATAACCTCTGAGCTCGTACGTCTCAGAGAAGGGTGTGAAGTTAAGAGAATAAATTCTCTGCCACCAAACAGAAATATATTTGAAAGAAATCAGATTTATATCTCAAAGTGTAGTGTCAAACATACAACCATACAAGTCTGTTCCGGGTTCGAATAGAACCGAAGGCACTTCCAAAGAAGCCCTTGCAATCCGGGTATTCACAATCTCGATCGAACTTCCCATCACTTAGTGAATCTCTATACCGGGCGCTACTCGGTGCAGAGACAATCGATAGGTTATCCTATCGTTTTCACAAATACCCGGTCTTCACCACCGGTCTTCAATTGCTATCCATATACGACGTATCACTTATTCGGAATGGGTTGGATGACACAAAGGTCCTCTCTCGGCTAAACCGAATAGTGAGCGTAATATTTAAAAACATATGGATATGGGATTTCAATTAAGTCACAACTTATGATCCAGAACTTTCCTTTCAAATGGTTTAAATACCTTACCATTTTAATCTTTTACACAAAAAGATTCATCTCACAAAGTTCACCCAGTTTCACAAAGATTCTTCATAGTTCTCAAAACTATTTCGATTTATGAATCTTTTATACAAAAGATATACTTTTCCAATTTCAAAACAAAGTTTAATGATCTTCCACAAAGATTCAATTATAGCTTTTTAAAACAATTCAATTTTCAAATTGAATTAACCCATTCAATCTGTAAATCAAAGATTTAATTGATAACTTTCAAAACAATTCACAATTCAAATCTTTTATAATATAAAAGATACACCATTTGAAATCCTCTTTGATTTCAAGACATGGTTCAACCATCTTTCACAAAGGTTAATTCATAGTTTTCTCAACTATCTACAATTTCATTTCAAACTTGAAATGTTTCGATACAAATTGGAAATCCTTTCTTTTTATGAAAGCTATTATTTGAAACACATAGTTATCTTTATGGAAAACACTGCTTTCAATTTACATAAGATAAAGCCTTTCAGGTATAAAACTTGGATTTAGATTTAGATTTCCAAAACCATACTTTTAGATGGTTAAAAACCCAAATAAATACCTTTATAACTTATATGTTCCTTTTAGACCATAATTTCCAAATCATTGAATTCAATTTCAAATATTGAATTCAAATTTAAATCAAATTACTTAAATTTCAAGTTTTATTAAGTTATTTAAAATAACTTTTATTTTGGAAACTCATTTCAAAAGTTCT
Source organism: Allium fistulosum (assembly GCA_030737815.1). Lineage (NCBI taxonomy): Eukaryota > Viridiplantae > Streptophyta > Magnoliopsida > Asparagales > Amaryllidaceae > Allium > Allium fistulosum. The sequence continues at coordinate 531,451,388 of CM060901.1, read as the reverse complement.
CAATTTAAATTCCAAAAACTATTTAGGATTCAAAAATCCAATTTCTAAAACTGTTAAAAAATCTGTGACTTAATCGATTTCCTCGTGCAATCCATATTTGTGTGTGTATGGTGTGGTCCAGGGGTTTAACACAATAATGCGACATCATTCAATCATCACAGATCAGAATACAGAAGTATAGTTGATAAGTGGTATAAACTATAACGCTTATCTTTATACACAAATCACAGATAGATATATATCACAGATAATAAATTACATCATAGGGAATTAATTTCATTCATCCCAGAGAAACAGATCACAACATAAATCAGGATATATCACAAAGCATCATATATCAGGGATATCAAACAATTCAACCATTCAATACAATCCAAACATCCATAAGTAGGATCAATTTAATTATCTGATTAATTTTAATCAGATTAATTTTCTATGAATAAATTTTTGCTACTCATGGTAAACTAATAATTAATTAATTACACTCAATTAATTACACTAAATAATTAATTCCTTAATTGTTTCCATTAAGTAATTACACTTCACAAAAGATTATTATTAAATTAATTAATCTAAATAAAAAAAAATAATCACATTAATTAATTATTTAATTAATCTTAGTTAATAACCTTCATTAACAATTTATTAATTACTTCTCTTAAGTAATTAACTCAAATTAACCATTATTAATTTAAATTTAATTACCTTAACCTTAATTAAAACCCTTAATTTCTTAATTAAATAAATTAATTAATGATCCATTTAATTACCTTACTAATTTAACGAATCACAATTCATTAAATCTTTATTAACTTTTTAAAATAAGAACATTTCTTATTAATGATTACATTAATTTTTAACAAAACAATTTAAAACAGTTTACTTTTACATTTGTTTTCAAATCTCATTCTTATCAATGATCGACTTTTCCCTCACAAATATGTTGACGACTTTTATTTTCAGATTTACATTTAAATTTCATTTTAATTACTGGATTTAAAATGAAATCAATTTATCGCATATAAAGTTTAAACTAATCGTTAACTTGTTAAATTCTCATGTTAAAAATAATACTTTGGTTATAAAAGAAATTTTAAGGAGTTTAAATCAAATTTTCTTTTAATTTTACATATTTAAAAATATTTTTTTTCATTCAAACTTATTTAAATATTTAAATTTATAAACTTTATTTTATTTCAAAATCTTGAATTCAGAGTTAGATTTATATCCAGATTTAAACTTTGATTAAATCTTTGTTTGAATTCATTTCTTTATAATTTTCAAATTCCATTTTAAATTCAAATTCTTTAAAACATACTTTAATTGCTTAAACACTTTTATTTAAAATAATTTAAGTTTTTAAATTTTTTTTCAAATTAAACTGGAATTTATATTTAAACTTGAATTTAAAAAACTCAATTTAAACCTTGCTTTAAAATTTAAATTTTAGTTTTAAATTTCAAAACAGAAAACCAGAACAGGTTAGAAAACTAGAACAAGTTCCTACCCGAGCCTCCCCATGTTTTCTTCGAGTTAAATGCAGAAATACCTTGAGTGACGCTCGAGTGAAACACGCGAGAACAACCTGAAACCACCCAAGCTATCAAAATTCCCAGATCACCAAACCCGTGCTCGTGCACGTGCACGACGCCGATGATCACCACCAGCCAACGCCGCAACATCGAGCAACTCGACGATCACCTCCAGGCCATCCTGCGACCATCTGAACCGCGTCACCACATCGAAAATGAAAACGAGCTAAAAAGTGGAAACCTGGAAACAACAGCCGGCCTCACCATCAACCTGGAAATGCCACCGTTCTTGCAACCTCGACCACCAGACAACCCCGAACTCCGACCACACGATCACCAACGTCTTCCCTATCACCCCCAGAGCCTCGCAACACTCGATCAACTCCAAACGACAAACGAGACCAAAGTTCTTGACCCCACAAAACTAGGTTTACGAATTACAATCGCTCGCCGCCGTTGCCACAGTGCTTTGAACACCGACTTGATATTTTTCCTTCAATCTCCAATCATTCCTCCATCTCCAGGCATGACCCCATGCCTTCCGATCAACATGATCGCCAGAGTGAACCCAAAACGTCAATTTCAGTTCAACTCGAATTGCTAGTCCTATACATCTCTAAAAATTGTGATTCCAACTTTAAAAATCATGTTTTGGTTTTTAGATTCAATTTATATTCCTGAATCCAGGAAACAGGATGATAGAAATTTCATGTATGTTTGTACTTGCTCAGTTGTTTTAATTTTCCAGGGCCAATTCAAGTTTATATTGCATAATTTAAAGTTTTAAACTTACTTTGTTACTGAACAAACAAATTTTGTTTAAGTCCTAAGTTCCATCAGTCATTAGATCAAGAGAATATAAATTTTGAATTAAAAACTTGAGCCTGGGAACAAATAGCAAACACTAATACTCAACAGTATATACACTTTATACACATTCATGAAAAATGCCAGAGAATTTCATATAAACACATTTGTTCCAGGGAATAGCATGCACCCAGATTAAGTTTAAGATTTTAAATGAAATGTTACTCACCGTGTTTTGAGAAGATGAACAGAGCACTCTTGTTTGGAAAGTTTTAAACTTTTTAAAACTGAGAATTGTTTTGCTTTGATCTCCTAATCTTCCTGCCCTTTGTTGTTGTATGATGTTTAATGTGGTAAAAATGGAAATGTTATCTTATTATTCTCTGGTTTGCTGGTTTACTATGTTTTGATAATCGAACTAAAATGAGAAGATGTACAAATATATAGAGAAAAGCTTACAGGTTGATATGCTATTATTTGTTTGTACAATATCAAGGACAGAGATATTTTTTTCTCTTTGGAGGCTGAATTGATTTTAAAAATAATTCGAATTGATTTTTATTTGCTGCCAGAGATGAAAACATTTAATGCATATGTATCTTATGTCTCATACTTATCTTCTTTTATTTGTTTATTTTGTATTGACTAAAGAGATTTTTCTTTTCTACTTTGGTGGCTGCAGATCTCATGTTTTGGTGGCTGAAGTAAATTGTGTTTTGTTTTGTTTTGTGTGCTACAGATCTTTATATTGAGTGTTATTATCTTTATTTTCCCAAGCTTACATACTTATATTATGTGTTCATATTTGAGTATTATTTTCTTTTATCTTATTACTTTTTAATATTACTTTATAATATAAATAAATTTCTATTTTTATTTCTAGCTCAAATATTTATTATTACTTTTATTTATTGTCTTGTATTTATTTCATATATTAACCATCAATTCTAAATTTAAATTATTTATTTATTTTCTTTCTTGTGTCAAAGTCTATAATTTTTATATTTAATATTTAAACCATTTATTTAAGATTTAAATTCAAATCAAATATGTGTGTATATATATATATAAACTCAAATCTACTCATATATACCCATATATATATATATATTCACATATATACAATTTAAATTCAAATGATTTAACATCTATTTCATTTGAGTTCGGGGAAACTCGCTTCAATTTACAATTAATTTTACAATTTTAATTCAAAAATTCAATTAATTATCAATTTAAATTTAATTAAAATCCAGGGTCGTTACATAATTTATTGACAAGAGGAGTCTTCTGTAATTTAGACATATGCGTTCTCTTCTCACGCTTACCCATCCATTCCCAGACATACTTTGGCCGCGTAAAATTTATTTTAGGGCCTTCTCTTTCTCCCAGAATCAATGTCGATTTCAACCACTTCCTAAAATCAACGGCGACTTCATCCACTTCCCAATATCGAATGCCGACTTCAACCACTTCAACGATGCCGACTTCAATTCACTTTGCTGCAAGTTCTTCTTCCTCTCTATTTTTTTTCATTTCTTCGCTTTGCTGTAGGTTCTTCTTATACTCTATTTTTTTCTTTCTCTGAACTTTTGAGTGATAGTCTGTTAAGGAATAAATGGTGCCTTTTACAATGAATCTGATCGATTCGTTTGAATTTTCCAGAGCCGTTTGCCATTAGTTGAGCTCAAATTGATGCTTCATCTTCCCCAATTTCTACAGCCATTCTTAGATTTCGAAAAAAGAAGGCCGTTGGGATTTCCAAAATTTGCTTCTATGATGTGAAGACTTGAATGCATTTTGATTTCAAGTATCAATATTTTCGATTTCACTTTGACGCATCTGATTTTTAACAGTTGTGATTCAAACTGAATTTTGAATCGAAGATGCTACGTTTTGAGTTGAAATGCATTTTGAATTGTACGATTCTGCGATTTTTGAATTCCATGATAGAGATAAACAATATTGTGGCTGAACTTGATAATTCTGGGAATGTGTTAACAAAAGTTTTTTGATTATGTAATTAAACTTAATAATTTCCACATTAGTCTTCATAATAAACATTATATGAACTCAATTAATATTAATCTTCTATATAAACATTAGGATATATGCATTTATCATTAATGTATGTCTTCTCTTTTTTCTTTTAATCCTTAATATATTTATTAATACCTTCATTTAATATTCTCACATTCCAAAGGTCCCTAGTTCTAGGCTCTGAGAGTTTATGGTTCAATTGAAAACATGATAATCGTATATAACAAGAAAGACCTTATATTTCATTTGTCAGAAATGAATTGAAAATAGCCCAATTACTTCGGACTAGGATTTTTAGTTTACTTTCAGGGTGTTAAATAAAATGACCGGGCTTAGAAAAACTAAATTTTAGTTAAAATGATAGTACTAATATAGAGAAGGCCTGGTATTTGTCAGCAATGAATAATACCCTTGGTTGAATGTGTGCTTTGAACTGGATATTTAAATGGAGTATTTTGCTAAGAGGGGAATGTGCTTTTGTCTTATGAATGCGATATTTGAATAAATAGGAAAAAGAATCTAGATTTTAATAATTATTTACTACGATTGAGTAATATTTCTAGTTACTTGTAAATAAAATGAAATTAAATACGTAAATTTTCTAAACAGTATTAAAAAATTCGGAAGTACGACTATACTTTCGATAGATTACCCAAAGCGAGTATGAAGCCTTTCTCAAAACGAGATGTCCATGGTCGGTGGATACGAGACTCTGACTGCTACCTTTAGGTGTACTTCTTTTTATGATATTTATGCTACACTTGGTATGGTTCTTAATTGATTCCTTTTAATCGATTTTTAGCTGCATTGAATTTTATTTTGTTGAAAAAAAACCTTGTTGATTAAAGAAGCATTCATATACGGTACTTCACTATAGTGTTCTGTGCCAGATACATTATGTTAAGAATTTAAGATGATATCATGTTTTGGTGCATTTAATCATACACATGAAACACAGGAATATGCAAATAGAATGATATTGGAACAAGAATGATACATATGAAGAAAAGAAAATTATCAGTCATATATTATGCACATTTGTTGTAGAACCAAGACAGGTAGATTTACTATATCAATTTATTTTTGTTTTCAGTTATAGACATTCTTTGGTGCACCCGTCTTAAAATTTTCCAATAGAGAGATTATTTTGGATAAAAGATATAAAAGATGAGATTTTGGGCGACAGTTTTGATTTTCTATAATATAGTGAAATATTGATCTATAAACATAAATATCTAAATGATCTTTATTTTTTATTGTTTTGATTTGTTTACATATTAATCTTAGTGATTGGTGATATTGAATAACCTTTACAACCTTTTGTTACATGCTATGAGATTTTAGAGTTAGCAAGTAGGCCATTATTAAATTATTTATTTATTTTGGCTATCCTTACGTACAATATTAGTTAGGATTATTAGTTAAAAGATAATAAAGTTGCATTTGTGTTTCTTCTTCCAAAAATGAACTTATAAGCTTGCCTTACTAGTTATTATATAATGTAATAATTTTGGACTCTTAAATTATGCGGCTTTGGCCTTTAAGATTAAGTCAACACACTAAGTAAAGGTGATGATAGGGATAAGATCTTATTTGAAAGTAAGTAAAGGGAGGGTTAGAAGATAAAGTGAAGTGAGTGATAATAAAGATGAAGAAGATGAGGAATAGCAAGAAAACAGTGAAGAAAAGGACGAGGTAGATATAAGAAATATGATAAAATGTGGAAATGTTTGTAATAACTTCCTTATTTTTTCCATTCATTAAACCATCTATGTAAAGATTGATTCGTTTCTTGTACCTGCATATTGTTTCAATAAGACACTTTTGAACAGTAATAACTGCTGCTGACATTTACTAATCAATTATATTTCTAGAAGAAAAATAAGATCCTATGCTAAAACATTATATGTGCTACTTTATGCTAGTAAAGATCAGACTAGTCTAGTACATGTATCAACCCATTATCAGTTAATACCTAAGTCCAGCCGTGTAACGACCCCGAATTTTATATAAATTTAAATTGATAATTAAAAGAATTTTTGAATTAAAATTGTATAGTTAATTGATAAATTGATACGAGTTTCCCCGAATCCAAATAAAAATGTATTAAATCATTTTAAATTTAGAAATTGTGTATATATGTGAATATATATGTATATGTGCATATATGGGTAGATTTGAAAAGATATATATATATATATATATATAGAGAGAAATACAAGACAAGTATTTAAGTTGAAAATAAATATCTTAAAATTTTGGTTATGTAAACTATAAAGATATAAAATAAACACATTTAAATAAATTAGTTAAAATTATAACAAAAAAATACAAATATAAGTATGGAATGAAACAAGTAAACAAACAAACAAAAATATGTATTCATGAACACTTGGAAGAAAAACATAAAGTAAACAGTTTGCTAAAAATCTAACAACATGTAAAGAAACAAATAGATAAGTATGGAACCAAACAAACATATACATTCAAATAAGAAAGGAAAACATCTCTGTACAAACAAGGTTATAAATAATATAAACAAAACAAAGATACTCAATTGTACAATGTGAATTACCGAAGCCACCAAATATCATCATATTGTACAGCCGAGATAAGAAGTAAAATATATATTTGTACATGGCCAATTTAATGCAGCTTCCCAGCAAAACCAAAGCAAAGAAAAATATCACTACCTATAGTACACATATTTGTACTAGAAAGAAAAGAAAAATACATTACCTTGTACAAAAAAGTAAGTATATAGATTTGTACACAACCACTAATGCCAATGTCTATCAGCCGAAATAAAGGAAATTTTATAAAAATGGTACCAAAGCAATGAATGCCATCATCTCAGCCACCTAAAGGAAAAAAAATATCATACGCCTCTTGTACAAAATAATATATCAACTTGTACAAATCTATATCATCACTATGTACAAAGACTTATCACCTGTAAACTCATTTTTCTACACATCAACATTTTCATTTCAATTCGACCATTATCTCCTACTAAAATAAAACTTCCATTAAAACAAACTTCGTACTAAAAACAACAACAATCTGTTCTAATGCAAGCCAGAGATTGAAGAAAAAGTTTTCAGCTTGCAAGTTTCAAGCCTGGTTCAACATCATCAAACTCTATTCTTCTCTTTCTCTAGAAACTAAGGTGAGTAAACATAATATAAAATTTAAGCTAGCTATAATCAGTGAATGACCCATCTTTAGATTTGTATGCTGGGTATCTTCCTTGTATCAACTCTGTCTGCATATGAATTTGCATTTAACAGTGCTGAGTCATGTAGTTTCCTTCTGTTTAGTTTCTTAGGATAGAGTCAACCAAAGGAATTAAATCTCTTATCATTTGATCAGTATCAAGCTTAGGTTTTCAAAACAAATAGTTGTGTTTAGGCATGAATTATATATATATATATAAAATATATATATATATATAGATTCAAGAAAAAAGAATATACATTGTGCAAGAAATTGGGTTTCTACAGTAAGAATTTGATTTTTGAATAAATTTGAACTTAACAATTCACAAATTCAAATATATATCTTGGATCCTTATTGGAAGATAGGATTTTTAACGCAAGTTTTGTGATTTTTAATATAATGGGTGAAGAGCAGTTTGAGAATGATCGAAATTGGCATTTTGACCAATTTCCGGCGACATGTTGATTTGGAGGTGTTGGGGTTGTTCGTGGAGGTGGAGGAGCCTACGTAGGAGATAGGAAAAATAACTGGAGCTGTTCCAGTTCGTCGAGGTGACGGCGGTGTAGATTTCCAGTTAGTAAACCTAATTTTCGAGGGGTATGAATTTTTGATCGCCGTGGCCACGTTCTTGCGTCGAGTGGCGCGAGGCTTTGGGGAATGAAGGCTCGGTGGTTGTCGAAGCCATGGCTGGAAGTTCGAGTCAACTGGTGGTCGAGAGCGATGGCGAGAGGCAGTTTTCGATCGAAGTTTGGGTTCTGTTGACGTTCGAGTGCTCGATTTCGAGTTCAAGTTCGATTCATAGTTTGGGTGGTCAGGATCGATGAAGGAAGTCAACGTCGACTTGTTGGCAACGGTGATGACGATCGGAAAGGCGGCGTTTGGTTGTGCACATACACGAGTATCACTCGTGTGTCTGGAAGTCGTAGTGAATCGGGGAAGAAAGGGTTGCTCGGGATTTTCTCGAGTGTTTCGCGTGTTTGACTCGAAGCAACTGATGAAGGTGAAAGGCTCGAAGTTAGGCTCGGGGAATATAAGGGTTGGCTCGGGTTTTATTTAAACGTGATAATTCAATAAGTTTTTTTTCAAACAAATGTTAATAAGTTTTAAAGTTTATTATTTTGAGTAAGTTTTTAAAGGGATACAAACCAAGATTTCAAATTGTTAAAGGTTATAAAGCAAATTATTTTTACTTAATTAAGTTAAAAGTGTTTTAATATATATATTACCTTCACTATAAAGTTTATTTTAATAAACTTAATAATGTAATTAAAAAGTTAATTAAGAAGGGATGGTTTGATTGTTAATTAACTTAAAAGTTTAAATTAATTCATTTGTTAATGATAATTAATTCTAAGGTTTATTAAATAAAGATTCTTAATGGTAATTGAGTAATGAATTAAGATAAAAAGGTTTATCTTTAAATTTATTAATGTGGATAATTAAAGGAATTATTAGTTGATAAATTAATGAAGATGATTAATTAAAGGATTAATTACTAAATTAACTACAGATAATTAATTAATGTGATTAATTAATTTATGTAATTAATGATTAAAGAAGAATTAATTTATGATTAAATTAATTTATTTATAATTGAAAGATAATCACTTAATGTAGTTAATTAAGGTGATTAATTAATGGATAATTAATTAATGATTAGTGGTTGATTAATCAAATGATTAAGCAATAATTAATTAAGGATAATTAATTAAATGGTAATTAATTAATGATTAATTAAATGGTAATTAATTAATGGTTAATTAATATGTGTAATTAATTAAATGATGATTTGAAATTTGAGTTAATTATTTGTAAATTTATTTAAAGATTACTTAATAATGGCAATTAGCTAAGATTAATAATAAAAAAAATTAATTAATTGGTTCATTTATTAAGAATGATTAGTTAATAATTAAAGGTTAACTAATAAATTCTGAAAGAAAGATTTTCAAATAATTTGTAATCAACTTATGATAATTAACCCGGACTAATAGTTGAAACATCTGATTTAAATTAATCAGTTGATTAATAAATTCACTTGTGAATGTTTGGACTTAACGGGATGATTGAATTGTTTGATATCCTTGATATATGATGCTTTGTGTACATCCTGATTTGTGTTATGATCTTTAGTATGATTTATTTATCTAGGATAAACGTAATTAATTATCTGTGATGTCATTTATTATCTGTAAGTTATATATCTGTGATCTTTGAATGAACGATAAGCGTTATAGTTATACCGCTTATCAACTATATTTTTGTATTCTGATATGTGATGATCGAATGATGTTGCACTATACTGTGTAAAACCCCTGGACTACACCTTTACACACACAAATATGGATTTCACGTGGAAATCGATTTAAGTCACAGATAATTTAATTTTGATGTTTTTGAAATTGAAATTTTAATTTCAATTGATTTTGAAATTGGAAATTTGGGTTTAAAGTGAAAATCTTTTGAAATGGAATTTCAAAGATAAAAGTTATTTTGAATAACTTAATCGAGTTATGAAAATTTAAATAATTTGATTTAAATTTGAATTCAATATTTGAAATTGAACTCTATGATTCGAAACTAGGGATTTAAGATGCTATACAAGTTATATGAAGTTGAACCATTTAAAAGTATAATTTTGAAAATTTGGATTTACCCCAAAGACTTTAACTTGTATAATGAGATTAGATTTGTCGAAATGAAAACTGTTTGTTTTCAAATAATAGAAGCTTTCATATAAGAAATGAAATTCCAATTTAAGTTAAAGGAATTCCGAGTTTGAATTGAAAAATGATTTTTCAAGTTATGAATAAATTCTTTTTAGAAAGCTATGAATTAAATCTGTTTATTTTTAACAGATTTAAAATGATGATTTGGTTAAACCATTTGAAATGAAATTGTTTTGAAAGCTATTAGTTAAATCTTTGTTTTAAAGATTTAATGAGTTAATCAAATTGAAATGAGAATTAATTTGGAAAATCTGTGAATGAATCTTTTGTTTAAAAGATTAAAGTGTGGAAATTGTTTAAACCGTTGAAGGTTGTTAAAATGAATCTTTTTGTTTAAAGATTTGAAAATGGTAATTTGTTAAACCATTTGAAAAGAAAGTTTGGGTTTAAGTTGTGACTTAATTGAAATCCCAATATCCATATGATTTTAAAATATTACGCTCACTATTCGGTTTAGCCGGGAGAGGACCTTTGTGTCATATAACCCATTCCGAATAGTGATCCGTCGTATATGGATCGCATTTGTAGACTGGTGTTGAAGACCGGGTATTGGCGAAAACGATAGGATAACCTATCGATTGTCTCTGCACCGAGTAGCTACGGTATAGAGATTTCCTAAGTGATGGGAAGTTCGATCGGGATTGTGAATACCCGGATTTCAAGGGCTTCTTCGGAAGTGCCTTCGGTTCTGTTCGAACCCAGAACAGACTTGTATGGTTACATGTCTGACATTACACTTTGAGATATAAAGCAGATTTCTTTCAAATACATTTCTGTTGGTGGCGGAGAATTTATTCTCTTAGCTTAACACCCTTCTTTGAGACGTACAAACTCAGAGGTTATGTAGTTGAAGGTTATCAGCGATATATTCCCAATTTGGTAATGTGACATGATGAGTGTTGCTGTGTGATGATCATTGTTTGATCATTTGTGATATGATCATTTGATTGATCATTTATCTTTGTGATCATTACTTTGATCATCTGTTGACCCAAAGCATGGCTTTGTAATAAAGCGTAGCTTCGTGGACGAGACCTCATCGAACCTCACAGACCGGAAATGGTCGAAACAGGAATATGCGGTAAGGTTATGAGGGTCACGCCCTTTAGGGTATGTCGTTTCCTTTTGGAAAAGGGTGGTATCATGGTATGGAGCCCAGATACTTACTCATGTGGACACACTTTATTATTATGTGTGATGTTGGTTACCGAGGCCTCGGATAAAGGTCCCAAAGGACCGGGGGATGGCATATTCGTGAGTTACCTGTTATAGGGGTAACCCGTCCTTGTGTTGGCAGAGAGCAGTTTGTCTCTCGGGACGTCCAGTCAGAGGCGATCCCATTCGGCAGTAGGAAAGGAAGTTCCTTAGCCTGACCATTTGTTGGAAATCCATCTTCCAATACGAACCGTGTACGGTATTAGTTGTAGAACCTGCCATTTACTTATGGTGGTCACCACTGTTTAGATGGTAGCTATAGTAGGCATAGTTCGGAATGTCTATGCTGGCTAAGATTAATATTATACTTTCGAAATGTTTTTCTGCACTATGCACTAATAATAATAACCAATGATTTTGCGTAGTAAGCATCTTTGACTATCATAAGGAGAAATCTCCTCTGATTCTGCGTTTGCATTGTGTGTGTGTGCGGGAGGCCTTATGGTAGTATCATTTTCCAAAAGCATTGCGGGTTTCAATGTTAAAGTTCTTTTGTGTTGTTTTAAGATAAACTATTTTTGTTGCTCACACCAGTCCCACGACTGACTCGGAGTTTATTGTTCCCTTCCTAAACTCTGGGTGCTCATAATTTTCTACACGAGCAGTCTAGAGTTGGGGTTTTCAGATATTCAGGTTGAGTAGATTATCTGGAGCTAGTCAGTCCTTGGATGACTGACCTTGCTTTCCGCTAGCTATGGATTGGAGCATTCTATTGGAGATATTCTATCCACTGCTGGTGTTATCTATTTTCTTTCCGCTGCTATTTCTTGTATCATATCTCTGATGTATATTGATATCTGTTGTATCATTCTGTTGTATCATATTGTATCAGATTTGGTATCTGTCATCGTATCAATGTTATATATATTGATATATTCTTTTTTCTTCCGCTATGTTGTTATATTTAATGGTGTTATAAGCTCCGGCGAATCGGATTTGAACGATCGAATCTGCAGTATTCTAGTACAATGTGAAGTACGGGTGTCGATTTTCGAACGCGAAAAATTCGACTCGTTACAAGCCGTATCATTCTCATCCCCTCTAAAATCGACCTTGTCCTTAAGGTCGTAAGATGAGTATCACCGTATATGGATTGCATCACAAAAATGCTTTCCATGTCAAATATACCATCTAGATCAAATGTAAAAACCTCACTTTCATATAGTGGTGTTGTTATCAAATATTGTATCTTGGTAGTATCTTCATGAAAGTAAAATTTTGTTAGCTATTGAATAATCCATGATTTGTCAGCAAGCCCTATTTGGAACTTTCTTTCAGTCAGTGAAGAAATTTATATCTAACGTTCACACTCAACAATAATTATAGAGATTAATTCATAAGAGATCTAATAAAGAATGTAGCATGCATTTCAATATATATATATATATGTGTGTGTGTGTGTGTGTGTGTGTGTATGTGTGTGTGCCTCCTCCTTCCCTTGTTAGCTTTGGTGATTATTTTTCTAACTATTTTTAGTAATGGATGCCCGTATGCAATTATGCATGCTATTTTTAATTTTTTAGACTATTTGAACTGGCTTTTGTGATTACTTTGCTAGCTATTTTCAGTTATAACATTACTCAAATGTTTGTTGTATGTCTTGCAAACAAAATAAACTTGATATATTTAGAAATTTAGTAAGAAAGGAAACTCTTACAGGATCAAAAACTTGATATATTTATTACTGGTAATATAAAGACAACTCATTCTCCATGCATGAACTTAATTGTACTGTTATAACTAAGAACAACTTAACTATGTCTAATTCATGCAATTATGTTAGCTTTGGTGATTATTTTTCTAACTATTTTTAGTAATGGATGTCTGTATGCAATTATGCATGCTATTTTAAAATTTTTAGACTATTTGAACTGGCTTTTATGATTACTTTGCTAACTATTTCAGTTATTACATTAGTCAAATGTTTATTATATGTCTTGCAAACAAAATAAACTTGATATATTTAGAAATTTAGTAAGAAAGGAAATTCTTACAGAATCAAAAAACTTGATATATTTATTATTGGTAATATAAAGACAAATAATTCTCCATGCATGAACTTAATTGTACTGTTATAACTAAGAACAACTTAACTATGTCTAATTCATGCTTTTGAACTGTATTTTGATTATTTATGTTTCATTCTTAGTTTGGCACATGTGTTTACTCTATGGTATGATGTTTTCCTAGGCTCTTTCCTAACATATTGTAAAATCTTGTGAGAAAATAACTTGTAGAATCAAATCACTTGTTATACTGGTAATAAAAAGACACACTGCTTATACATTTTTCTTTGCAAATCTATATGACACTAACGTAATATTATATATTATTTTAGTTATGACATAACAAACGTCAAGAGGGTGGATTAAAAATCCATGTAGAAATAAGGATGAATATAAGCAAGGTGTTCAGAAATTCATCAACTTTGTAAAGCAACACTTACAATAAGATTTCCAGTTATGTGTGTGTCCTTGTAAGAAGTGTAAAAACTCCAAAAAATCTCAATAGAAACAGTTGAGAAACACTTGATATTTTTTGATATGCTTTCAACATATGATGTGTGGTTCTTTCATGGAGAGGGAAACAATGCTATAGTACAAATGACTCGTACATCAGATTCCGCCCAAGAGTTTCCTATTCAAGACCAAATGCAAGTAGAAGAGCATATTGAGGGTGCTCTTGGAAATCTCATTAAAGATGCATTTAGAGTGCATGATATGCATATGCTAGCGGTGAAGTGAACTTTGAAGAGATACATGTTCGGAAAATGTACCATGAATACAAAAGCAAAGCAAATGAGAAACTATATCCTTCTTGTGAAGATGGACTTACAACTTTAGGTGTAATGGTAGAGCTTCATAACTTGAAGAAAGAATTTAACTGGTCAGGAAATAACATGACAGAATTGTTGAAATTATTTAAAAAATGTCTTCCAAAAGAAAATACATTACCTGACAAGTATTCCACCATGAAAAAAAGGTTAAAAGATTTGGGAATGAAGGTAAAAAGCATTCATGCATGCGAAAACGATTGCATGTTATTTTGGAAAGAGAACGCTAACATGGTAGAATGTCCTCATTATCATACACCAAGATTTAAAGATAAGGAAGATGCATTAGGCATAAAAAAATGACAACCCAACCAAGGAAAGTTCTAAGACATTTCCCTATAATTCCAAGGTTGACTAGACTGTACACTATACCGTGGATAGCTCGTAAAATGCAGTGGCATAAGCATGCTGATCCTTCTTGGAATTTCATGCGCCATCCCGTTGACTCAACCGAATGGAGATCAATCAAATGTAAGTAGCCAGAATTTGCAAATGAAGGACATAATATTTGGCTTGGTACTGCTAGTGATGGATTTAATCCGAATGGGGTTCTCTCCAATAGTTACAGTTGTTAGCCCGTATATATGATTCCTTATAACCTACCCCCTTTGTTATGCATGAAATCACAATTTCAAATGCTAAGTTTATTAATTTCTGGACCGAAAGCACCAAGTCAAGACAATGATGTATACTTAGAACCTCTTATTGATGAGTTGAAGAAACTTTGGACGGAAGGAGTAGCTTCTTTGGACATGGACAAGGAAGAAATGTTTACAATGAAGGCAATACTATTATGGGGAATCCATGACTTACCAGCATTTGGAAATTTATCTGGTTGCGTGGCACATGGTTATAAAGCATGTCCAGTTTATGCTATGGAGACCGAGTCAAAGTACATCGGTAACAAGGTTGTTTATCCAAAGTATAGAAGATTTTTGAAGGATGACCATCCATATAGATTAGGAAAACATGGATGGTATAAGGATACCGAAGATAAAGAACCGCCAACAAGGTTAAGGGGACCATCCCTTTCGGAAAAGCTTAATTGTATAAAATATTTCCCTGGAAAATTACCAAAGAATAAGAAGCGAACGATATTTGAAGCTACCGATAAAAGTTTCTTTACAGTTGGAGATGGTGACATAGAAAAACCGTCTTGGTATAAGAAGTCAATTTTCTATGATTTAATTTATTGGAGTAGTCATAAAGTGCGACATACTATTGATGTGATGCATACCGAGAAGAATGTTGTAGAGCATCTTATCAACTTAATGTTTGATAAGGGAAAGCAATCATCTAAGTTTGCATGGGACAAGATTCATAAAATGAAATGTTGTCAAGTTCTAAAAGATGCCAAACCTCCATCGTGTCTTTCGACAAGATTTGGTAGCCTTGTTACTATTCAACCACCCACTTTGCATATAAAAAAACATATGAGTATCGTATTTTTATGCAATACTTGCTTCCTATAATGGTTCAACATGCATATCCGAAGCTTCGTGAGTTACGACGAGCTATTTTACAAGTGAGCTTGTATTTTAACATAATATGCTCACAAATTTTAGTTCGAGAACATGTTCAAGCCACCAAAGATATGATTTCCGAGGCATTGTGTGTGCTAGCACATTATTTTCCTACACTCTTTCATATAAGTGTTCATCTTATAGTGCATCTAGCTGACCAAGCTTTGCTATGCAGACCTACAAACTATATATGGATGTATCCATTTGAAAGGTGAGATATTATTTTTACAAGGTTTGTAAAAATTATTTCAAAACGACAATTTCTAAATATATGTGCATGTGTACATGTGTTTAGGGCTATGAAAGAATGCAAAAATATACCTAGCAATAAACGCTATATAGAAGGATCAATCGCTGAAGCATATCTTGTTTCAGAATCAGTTAGATATGCAATGGAATATATGCCGAACCCACATGATGGAAATCATAGTTCTACACAAGAATCCTTTTTAGATGATGTGATGATATATATGAACGCCCCATCATTGAAGGCAAATATATTAAGCTGACTAGGATGCAACGTGTTCAAATTCGAAGGTGGATACTTTTCAGAATCGATGTTCCCGAGAGAGATGAATATTATAGGTATGAATTTTCTCCATATTATGATAAATACCGATGACATAAAATAGCGAATGTATTCCCATTATAATATCTAATTTTTAGTGCATATCACTCTTCTTTAGAAGGTGTGTCTCATGGTAAAAGAGAAGTTACCACAATGGCAGAAGTAGTTGTACAAACTGAATTTATTGATTGGTTGCACAAAAAAGTAAGTTATTTCAATATGAAAATTATAGGTTTTGTTCCTTTTATGTTAGTCATGCAAATTTGTTTATTCCTGACAGCTACTAGAAGAAAAATGCATGAACACAATGTTGTGGCAATATGTTAGTGGTTCAAAGTGGGAAGCCAAAAGCTATCTAAGTATAGAGTGAATGGATATATATTCTCTCCTCAACATTATGATGACACTCTTTTAACCCAAGATAGCGGTGTTTGCATGGATGCAATCACCACATTTGTTGCAAGTGCAAAAGATATAAATCCTACAGACGATGACACTACTTGGTATGGTATCATTAAAGATATCATAGAAGTTGATTATTATGATTCTCAACATGTAGTATTCTATTATGATTGGATAAATATCGTGGATAAGACAAATGGTTGTAAGATTTGTACCGATTCACGATGGTGAACTTGAAAAAGCTCAAAAATTCTAATGGAGAGTATGATGAGCCAACTATTCTAGCAACCGAAGCAGGTCTAGTTTTCTATGTAAAAAACACTCAAAATCCTGATTGGTCCATTGTTCGACGTTCTTCGAGCGTATGACAGACAACATAGATGACTACACCATACCGACCGATTTTCAGTCTATTATGGAAGAACAACCCAACTTAGGACCATTATTGAAATGTGTTGAAATGAAATAGATATCATTTTGAAATGAATATTTATGTTGTTTTGTACTTTGATTTGCCTTTAACATGTGTGAAAAGAAGTTAGTCATTGTTGTGTTTTCAACCACTCATCCTTATTTTTGGTTGTGATATTATCAAGTAATTTAGTACAATACTATTTATATGTTTTACTCAAGAGAAGTCTTCAAACATGTAAAGTTTATTAATTGTTCTGATAAAAAAGTCAAATCATTATTATGGTTATATGTTTTAGGATATAATCATTAAAATGCAAAGATATGTTTGGGAAAAATGATATATTACTGTTTGAAGTTTTAGCACCAGTTCTTAAGGAGACCATGTTCCGAGGATTTTTAATGGCCTCACTGACGAAGTGGTATGGTTACTTCCCATTTGAAACCCACTTCGTTGTTTTGAATGTTTTTAGTAGTTTATATCTTATATTTGCTATTTTGTTTTTAATACATATTACATTTTAAAATTTCTATTCATTATGCTGGGTACCAACACCAATTTCTATCGCAATTAGTGCTGCATTGTTTGCTCTTGCTCATCTCACGCTTGGACAATTTCCAAAGCTCTTCATATTAGGTAGATTGTGAACAATATATGTGTTTTGTTTTTAGTCATTAAGACATTGTTCCTTGTCTTTCAATAATATATGTGTTTTGCAACAGGAACTGCTTTGGGTCTTTCAACAATATAAATGAAAAATATGTACCGCATCATTAATACTATAATTATTGAAATGACGTTTTAAGTTTCATTGTATACTAAAATCTTTTTTATGCAGGTCTAATTGTTGAACAATTGCAATGCTAGTGCATCTAAAGGTACAAAAGCAGAGCTTGAAGCATATAATCCTCCTCCTACAAGTGATAAAAAATACTTAATAACTGTTGATTTTTAAGGTGTTAAAGGGAAAGATGAAGCTAAATGGAGCTCCATATGCGGAGCCCTAATTCGTTGTCATATACTGATTGACTTTGACGAGTGGAGAAATGTAGATGATTACTACAAGAACATTTTGTGGCAAGAACTATTGGTATGTCACGAATTCACATTATTTAGTCATTTATGTTTTGCACAAGATTTATCCTTAGTACTGAAATTTCTTTGTTAAACAGAATGAATTTGACATGGATAAAGATCCCGATCTAGCTCGACCAATTTTAGATAAAACGTTTCCACGATATTATCGTACGGTAAAGTCAACTTTGCAAAATAAATTGCTCAGAGTCGGAGGAACCACCATACCCAAGAATATTGCTATTACTAAATGTCCCTCGGACATTGACAAAGTATGGTGGGAAAAGTTTATAGACAATGAATATTCGAATAAAACAAAAGAGCAATGTAGGAAAAACACCGAAACCAAAGCTAAAAATACTATCACTCATACACTAGGAAGAAAATCATACCGTAGAGTTTATGATGAAATTGTAAGAAATAGTATAAAAAATATTTCTTGTAAATATTAATAGTGAATAATTAATTAGTTTAAACATATTTGTTCTTGCAGGTCAAGGAAAATCCGAAAGAGAAAGTTACGTGGACAATGATTTGGAAGGTGGGGCATATAAAAAGAAATCTGGACAAGTTCTTCCATCTGCAGCAAAAGCATATGTAAGTATTTTTACTTTGGTATGAAATACCGATCATTTGTAAAAATTTGATTGCCATATTTAGCATTATTTTGACAGTACAATTCATGCTTGAAAAGCACATAAGGAACATAGAATTAGAAAAGTCCTTTAAATAAGCTTAACAAGAAAAATTCCTGAATCAAACAAGCCTTTGGTCACGCTGCTTATAGCTGGCTAAGGCAACCATTTGGAATAAAGTGTGGATGGCAATACGAATCACATAAGACGATAAAAGATGATGTTCACCAAAAGGGTGATCGAAAAAAATCATTATAGAAAAAGTCTTAATGGATCATTACACAAAGGAACAGTTCAAGGTTGGAAGGAAAACCACTTAATGGATAGATATTACACTAGCAACTAGTTGTGCATCATTCGCAAAGGTATTCATGAATTGATGTCAAAGCAGCACAATTGACACTGCGTATTTTTTTGATAACGAGAAGGGATCGCCTTTTAGATGCAGACTTAAGGGTTGGCATAAAAAGGTTGATGTCCTCTTCATTTACAGAAGCTTAAACGATTGTCATTCGTTCTGCGATCTTTGTAAACTATCTTTTAGGCCCACAATTCAGTGGTTCAGTAGAGTACTCTAAGATTAGAATTGGATTATTCGACAAAGGTAAGAGGAATACTAAGTTGATTTCTGGAAAAAGACACTTTAGATAAATCTGAGATCTCCTTTTCCTTAAGCTAGATTTTCTCTTCCAAATACGAGATCAACTCCTAAAAAGGTTAAAGTGCTTGTCCTAGCTCTACATCGGGTATAGTGTAAATGTGTATAACTATCTTTTAACGTTGTTTGTGTGATTTTTGACGTTTCCAGCCAGCTTCAAGCTTGGTTATGCAATACATATCTGGTACAAATGAAAGATTTAGTTAGTCAGGTTTAATAAGGCAATAGTGAGATTGAAAGAAAAAAGGAGCTATTAATTCTAGACGAGCTAATATACATCCAAAAAATAATTAAATAGAAAACGTTTAATCATTTAATAAGTAAATTTTGAAAAAAAGGAACCTTAAAAAGTGGCATTTTTGTAAAACAGGATGCAGTATTATATTATTATTAGTTCAAAATTCTCCATCCGAGTGCGTTCTGATTTCTCATCATTCATTTCTCTTTTTTACCTTCTCATGTCCTTTCACATTGAATCGACAATATTTTTTATAGTTAAATTCTATTTCCAAACATCCATTGCAATCCTGTTTGCATATGTGCAATAGACATATATAATATTTAGATCGGTGCTTATTATTCTTTGTAAGAAGTTAATAATCAGCCTTATTCACTGTAATCGTTGAAGTATTAGATTTTATTGGGTCAGATAATTGCATGCTTTGCAGTATAATTAAAGGCATGTTCAAATTAGATTTTTGATTGCCAAAACTTAATTAGCTCAGCCTTTTGGTTCATTTTTAAGAATTATGTCTGTTTACTTGCAGTTCACTTATGATGATTTCTATCCATAAGTTTCTACTTTTTTTTCCTTAAATCTGATAGAATAATATTTAAGCTATTCATATAGGACGCTGTTGCTTACTTTAACTGAATTTACTAAAACCCACTGAAGCCATCCAAAATCCTTATTATTGCAAATAACGTTATTGGATCCCTACGTTTTTCAATAATTAAATAGTATATCCTTGAAGTTCCCATTTTTTAATCTGTTCCCATATAACGTTGTTTGTATGAAGTTGACTAGGGCAATGCTATTTCATTTTTTTCCATTTCATTCCCATTGATGTTTTTCTTGTTTTACTGTTATCGCAACACACGTTAGCTTGGCCACACAATTAAATAGTACATGTAAATTATAATATACATACATTTGTGTATGGGTCAGGTCCAGTTAGAGTTCATGTTTTACACATACATTTGTGTTTTCCCCTGTAGGCACAATTATGGAAAGAAGTAAAGTGGCTCTGTGTTTGAAAAATGAATACTTGCGTGTGGGTTAGGTTGTATATTTGTCTGTGTGTTGCATGAGTTCTTCCCCAGTACTGTATTCTTGGATGGTGTGTCTGTACATGCATTTTTGTTTGTCCCTTTGCATGAGCCTGTGTGAGTGATAAATAACAGAGTATTGAATGCCCTGATTGTTTCATTTTATAACGGAGTGATAAATAACAAAGCATTAAATAACAACTGTATTTTTGTAGTCATTTTACATTTCTAGTTACATACACTGATTGTTCCATCTTCTGCACATATTGAATGCAGGCACTTATCGAGGAAGAGGAAGAAAAACAGAAGTTGGAATGTAGCGGTAATGAGGAAGCAAACACATATGACCTTGACAATGATCCCATCTCTAAAGTTTTTGGCTCGGATAGAAAGAAAAACTAGTGTCGTGCAATTAGCTCCACTTCCTCTGCAAAACAAGTAAAGTTGATGCAAGCTTCAAAAGTAGTTGCCGATAAGAATAAAAAGGAAGATTTTTGTCAATGCTCATCGGAATTACAAAACCAAGTGACAAATCATGTTGCAAGTCAAGTGGAAAATCAAGTGTCAAGCCAAATCAATGAGGCTCTTAAATCATTTGCTTCATCTTTCCTAATTATGGTACCAGGGTTACAACATAACCTTAATGGTGGTAATGTGATGACTATGACAGAAACCGCTTCTAACTTGGATAAATCTCCTTCGAATATTGGAGTTGCTAGTTCGCTTATTCTCTCAAATGATGTTGGATCATCTACAAGAGGTAAACAATTTGTAATGCTACTAACACAAGATATGAAGAAGAATGTAGCAAAAGCTTATATTGGAACAGAAACTATGTGTCATTTCAGAGAGATAGTTCCAAATGTTGAGAAAGTTGTTTCGATAACAGAAGTTTTAGAACCGGAAGCACCAATTTACGATGGTCCACAAAATGGGCATTACAAGCTTTGTAAATTTTTAGATGGGGGCTTTGTGATATGGCCCATGTTTCGTCTTCACAATATCTAAAATTCTATTTATCAATAGCTTATATTATATTGGATATTTAAAATTGGATATGAAATTGCTTTTTTGTAATTTGGATATGAAATTGCTTTTTTGTAATTTGGATATGATATTGTGGTATTTTGAAATTGTAAAGTTTGTAGCTTATATTATAGTATTATCTAAATATGATATTGTTGCATTTAAGATATGGAAGCATTTTAGACTTCATATTGAATTGATATGATGAATTATATATGTAATATGGACATCATCATTTATGAGATATTATATTCATTTGTTTTAAGAAATTAATATTAATTGTGCATAAAATAGTGTTAAAACATAATTTCAATTAGTAACGCATATAAGTGTTACCAATATTTTGGATAACAACGCTTATCTACGTTACAAACCTAAATGATAAGCAAACAACACATATATGTGTTACTAAATAATCATTTTCCAACACTTATAAGCGTTACCATATATTTCTGTACCAACACTTATAAGTGTTACCGTATATTTCTGTACCAACACATAAGCGTTACCATATATTTAGGTACCAACACTTATAAGTGTTAGTAATACGTATGTTCGTAACACTTATAAGTGTTACAAATTTGACCGCTCCATTCCTCACAGTCCATTAGTAACACTTAAAAAGTGTTACTGAAATTATTTGTAACACTTATAAATGTTAGGATTTGCCTGTTTTGGTGTAGTGTATTCCAATATATGAGCCAAATATAGCAATATAACATAGTATAAAAAGCAAAGTATAAAAACAAGCACACTAGAGTTTTCATACTGGTTCGGACCTCCCGTCCTACGTCTAGTATTGAAGCTCCCCTTCGGTATTTCACTAAACAACAACCCTCGCTTCGCTTGGAGGGACATGCTAATACAAACGTATTCCTTTGACAATCTTGTGTTCAATACAACACGGATATTAATTGCTAGTGCAATTCTTCCTATAATCTCCTTTGAGTGATAGTGAGTACGAGTTGCTTGGATTTGTAGGAAATAACTTAACCCAAATATAGATTTTGATTGTAAGTGATTGGGAATATTAAATCAATGATAGCATAAGAGAATATGAATATAGAAGTTAGAGAGTAGTAAATCAAAAGTAAGTTAAATCTCAATTGATTGGAGTATTTGTAGAATCAAAGACTTGTATTTGAAAAGTTGTAACTTCTTGAAAGATTACTCTTTGATTAATAGGTGCAACTGTTGAAGGAGAAGGATGCTTGTTCAAAGCAGAAAGAAGCGTCTGTTCAAAAAATGACAGTTGCAGTTTTGCATATGTAGGCCGAATCTCCTCTCAAACATCTGTCATTGTATGTCTGACGTCTATGGCATTTCAAAAAACAAAAACCAGAAACGTGTTACAGACGTTTGTGGCATATTGATAGACGTTCGTCGCTATTGAATGTGTAAAATTTTGGCAATTTGTTATCGAGATTTATTGATATGAAATCGTGTGTATTAAGATCACTCAAGGAGATTGTACAACATTTATCCATGACTATAATACAATAATATGTCCTTACTTTTATGATCCATCTTTCTTCAATTTTCTTTGAGCCATGATTTTGTTGAGCATAGTGATATTTTTCTAGTACATACTTGTAATATGATAAGATATATCTTGTTTATGTGATTGTATAGTTGTTGTCATAACAATCCTAGAATGGAGGTTCTAACAGTATTCTCAAGTCAAGAGAACTGTGTAATTTTATCACATTGATATTTTCTATTTAACCTTAGTTATATTAACCAATGGAAAACGAACGAGTGAGTCATTCCATGGTTGTCCAATAACTATCAGTACGTAATTCCTTAGTGCCCCCAACAGCCATGAGTAATACATTGCCTAAAATTTGGAGAGCGTTACATACTCTAGTCTCAATGGATGTATCGATATCTAGCCTCAATACATCTTGACCAGGCTTATTTAAAATAGTATGTTTATTTTCATTATGATAAATTACTCATGGTTACAACACTTTGTAACTACTATTACAAAACATACCATTTATGAATTTTCTATTAAATATTCTTTTAATTAAATTAATTAATTAATTAATATAACACATTATATCAAGTATATAATAAAGAGAAAACACCTTTTTATTTCGAACAAGATTAGTTATCGAGTTAGATATATGTAACAAATTATATAACTCCATAGCCCTCACTTTTTACATTTTAATTTTTGGTCTCTATCTCCTCCACTCTGGCCGAAAACTCCATAGACCTCTTCCTCTCTTATTTTCAATCTAAACATTAATTTGAATCAAATAAAAGAAAGGTGCATAGAACTCTCTTTGACTAGTAGCGCTTTCTAAAAGAGATCAGATTCAATCTTTGGAGTCTATTGATTCATGAGGTGTCATTACTAGGCTTCAGTTGAGGTAAAACTTTACTACAGTTCCATTTATATTTATATATGTCATTTATTATATTATTATTTCTCTTAGAATAGCATTTTATCATGAATCCTTATGTATGTGCATGTTACCGACATAGAAAGAGAGAGAGAGTGTGTGTGTGTAAATTATTGTTACAAAAAAATTATGTATACATATGCATTTGATTTCGTCCTAAATAAACTAAAAAAAACTTTTCAACTTTAAACTTAAATCAAAAATGTATTTTTAAATAAAATAAAATTTTAAAACTATTTTATACACATGGATGTATTCCTAAATTATTTTAATAAATTTATAAATATTACTTTTCCATAGTAAAAATTATATATATATTTCAAGTTATATATATATACATACATATATCTAAAATCATTAAATTACAATACACACACATGTGTATAAATAAATAAATTAAACATATTGATATAATTATGTAGCATAATTATATACAAAAAAGGATTTTTTTATGTCCATATGAAATATATATTTTAAATATAAAAAACCTATAATAACTTTGTAAATATTTATTTAAATAAATTTGTTTGTTTTTGTCAAATATAGATTATGACCAAAATTAAATATACAACACATATATATAATGCTTTGGTATTTAAATACATATTTATAAATGATTTAAACTATGAAATTTAAGATAAATTTACATATTTCCTAAAATAAAAATATATATAGATATTTATAATATATACATATAATTTTATTTATGATTTTGGAATTTAAATTTGAATTTTGAATATATTATAAATTTAAATCAAATTTTAAAATTTGAATTATGAAATTTGAATTTAAAATTAAAGTTATTTTATATTTATATTATGAATAATCAAATCATTATATATATGTATATATAAGTGTTTGTGTGTATTTAAACACAATTAATTTTATAATTATATGAAAAATATACAAATGTGTAAATATAAGAATGTTTTATATTATATTAATACTAAAATACTGACATCATATATGCATGGAGGGGTTAATATGTCCATTACGGTGTAAATCCCAGCATTTAGATATGGGCATGTAAACCATGTACACAATGCATGTTGCACATGCATGTACATGTATACATGTATGATACACACATGCAGTGTAACGACCCGTAAATTTCAACTGTTTTAATAACGTAATTAGTTAAAATTTTGTGAAATTTTAAACGATAAAATTTTGAAATAAAAATTTAATATTTGGAATACGTCTAGTTAAACATAGCAACTGGTAAATTTTCGTCCGAAAATACGAAAGTTTATTTCGCGCGTAAATTTACTTCAATTTAATCAGTTAAAAAGCGATGAAAATAAAATGTTTTCGAAACCAAAATATTTTTACATAGAAAAATTCTAAACCATCTTCTGAGCAAAATATCAGTTCGTAATTTTTCCAAATTCGGACATCTATTGCTCCGTCGTTCTTATTTTCTGCAAAATAGCAGCATTCTGGTACCGATATCGATTTTTATCGGATGATCGTACCACTGATATTTGTATACTGTTTTGATCTACTCGTCGTGTTGATCACCGTGGTATATTCGTTTGGGTGTTTTGGCGTCCAGTGCTCGACGAAATCTGCAAAACGGTTAGCGGCACGGTACCCGTTTTGAGCCCATTTTCGTTCTGCGTCCTTTCAGTTGTTCAGACGGGAGATAGTGAATAGTCACAACTGTTATGATTCCCAAGAAATTAATTAGTGACTTTTGCTTTTCTCTATTTCCAATACTTTTCTCTGGTTCCAATAACCTTTGTATCAATTCACTGCAACCCCTGCATTTCCCTACCCTTCTCTTTGCACGTTGCCTTCTCTACTACTAAATGAAATTCAGAAGCCACTTTTCTACATTTTGCTTGCTCCATTGTAGCTATCACGCCCTCCAACATACCTAGCCTCGCCACCAACGCTATCTACATCTTCCACCTCGCCTACACCTACTACGCCTCTGCCCACGGCCTAGCTACCGAAAGCCTACCTGACCTGACCCCACCTTCGCAGCCATCTCCAACCCACCAACCGAGCTCCTACCCATCCCCACCACCCACTTGCTCACCCACAACCGCCTGCTTCCCATCTGCTCGCTGCCTCGACCTCCGCCCATCACCCCGTGACCCAGCTGCCCGAAGCCATGGCGAACCCACTGACCCACGCCCCTAACCGCTCTCCTCTTGGCTATCTTGTTCAGCAACTGGCGCACAACCCGAAGCTCCGCCCGCATCTACCCACGTCCACCCAGATCGGCCTCTCGACCTTCTTCCACACGCCTGCGACAGCCTGCCCTTCCACG
Organism: Allium fistulosum; assembly: GCA_030737815.1. Taxonomy (NCBI): domain Eukaryota; kingdom Viridiplantae; phylum Streptophyta; class Magnoliopsida; order Asparagales; family Amaryllidaceae; genus Allium; species Allium fistulosum. The sequence continues at coordinate 531,424,760 of CM060901.1, read as the reverse complement.
CGTTCCTTCTTGTCCTTTCCTTTGGCTGATATATGCAGCTGTCTCCACCTTCTTTGTACGGTGAGATATATAGTGTTATATATATATTTTTAGTCATTCAAAGTTTACCTTATATGTTTGCATTTACTTTATTTTGAGCTGTAGGTTCTACATAATTGATATAAGTTATATATGAGTCTAGATAATATGTTATGATCTGTTACAAAGGAAATATTTATATTATACTAGTATCCAGTATTGATCTCTCGATTGAATATATAGATATTTATATGTATAAAGATTTTCAAACCATATTACTCATAAACTATGTACAAATCTGTTGTATATATGTGCATTTTCGGACCCATTATATTAAGTCATATTTTATTATGTATGCTTTAGGTCTATACTAGAGTTTCAAGTAGTGAATGCTCATATATGATTATATGTTAGTATACTAAGTTATAATATGATCTGGTTTACTTTATATATATGTCAGTTTTCTAATGTATATATATTTCATCTCAGTTTTATAACTTCAGATTTTGTATATATATGTATCAGTTTATTGGTATAGTTGCAATTGATGTCCGGCTATATATATAAAATTTAAAGTGAAAATTATGTTTGCTGTATATTATATATAGTAGTGGCGTACATATATGTAAATTTGTAAGATCTATGTTTTAAAGCGGGTATATGTATAACTAGTTATGGAGGTTTACGGCTGTTGTATATAAATTGATTTAAGTTGTCTAGGTGTTTATATGAAATTGTATTTGCTTATATTTATTCACATAAGATAGTACAGCTTAGTGCTTATGATATGTTGTTTGTATATGATTTTGGGCATGGTATGCGTACATTTAGATAACCGTATATATATGATAGGTTGATGTTTTTTTTATATACTAAATTTTATTTTTATCTAATATTGTTTTAAATATAGCTTATATTGTTATATACATGTGTTGATTCAAAATATATTTATGTGGTTGACTTTAAATTCGAGTTGTGTAAACAATAAATGTGAAATTTATATACATACTAATTCAATATGTGTTGAAATTTAAAATTTTAATTTTATATAAATAGTATGTATAGTTTTACATATAAGTTCATTCTCATCGTTTATCTTCCTCGATCAAATCCTGATTTGAATTCATTTATTTCTATTATCAGCATCGACCGTCGAATCATGTCCGTCTAGCTTTGTTTTGGAATTCGTGCCTAGATTTTGTAACTTGATTTCATTGCCTATTCTCTAGCCTCGAAAGGTGAGCACTCACTCACGATTAACGTTCTTTTATTTATTAAAGTTTGATTTCAACTGAAACGACAATTGAAATATGCTGCTGTTAGTTAATTACACTGTTATATATGCTATTACCTGTATCAGTTCACCTGTGACATCTGACACCATTATCTGTTATTATTTATGCGATGATAATACAGTTTGGCTGATAATTGATTGATTGTTGATGTTTATATTGGACGTTAAATTGTTGATGTTAAAATGATAAATAGTATGAAATTGAACTTGATATAGGATAATTAAATGTTAAATTTAATTAAATGACATTTGTATAATATGACCCCTTTAACTGTTGAATTTATTGACACGTAGGATTTGTTTAATTACACTTTGAACCACTGAATGTATGTTGTAAATTGATGATGTATGAAATTGTAAATAGATGACAAGTGAAAACCGTAATGTAATAATCTTTAATCTACATGAAATGATAGTGTAGATTCTAGAAATAATTATATTAATTCGTACAAATAACAATGCGAATTAATACGATTATTTTGGGATTATTTGAATTGATTATTGGATTGTTATTGATTGTTGTTATTGCTTGTTTATTTACTTTGACACCATCCCAGTTATCACACTGCAAGTTCCCTTTATGCTTTGATTTTGAATTGAATTGGAATCGGGTTGAAATGATAAATACCCAAAATTTAACTTTGACCTAGGATAGAAAATTAAATAAAAACCCGATTGGTCAATAATTTGATTTAAAAATAAAAGAAGATTTTATTTGAATAAATAATATGGTTTTGAAATGAAGTTGAAATTTGAATTTTAATGAAAGGAAAATGTTAATATTTAATAATCTGAATCAAAATATTAATAATGTAATTGATGAAAGAATTTTGTTTAATTTGAGAAATGATTTAATAATTAAGTTTGAAATTATAATTAAGTTTGAAATTATTAAACTTTGAAATGATTTAATAATTAAGTTTGAAATTATAATTAAGTTTGAAATTATTAAACTTTGAAAATTATTTAATAATTAAGTTTTGAATTATTTAATACTTAAATAAGATTGAATTATTTAATGATTAAATTGAATTGAAATTCTTTAATAAGAAAATTGAACTTTTGAATAAGTAAATTTTACTTCGTAAATAATTGAAATTGAGTTTTCTTGATTAAGTAAGGTTTTTGGAAAATTATTTAAGAAAGTAAATAAGTGAAATGGAATTTCTTTAACAAGAAATGAAAAGGTGATATTTTTGGAATTAATGTAAGACTTGAAATTTAAAGAATTGATTTGACGAATTTAATTTAATTCAAAATTGTAAGTTTTGTTTTAATGAAGTTGAACTTAAGAAATTGATTTAATGAATTGGAAATTTAATAGAAATTACTTTGAATGATAAAGTAACTTAACGAATATTGAATGAAATCGATAAATGAATTCAAATTGATTTGAATGTTAAATAAAATTTATTTAAATGATTTCGGAATGAAAACTTATATACGAATTTAAATTGATATTTGAATTGTTTTAAATAAAGATTGAAATTGAATTATAAGATTTGAAATTGAAATTTGGAAGTTTTGAAACGTAAATTTTGGAAATTGATTTCGAAAGAGAAATGAAAGGTTGATTTATGAATTCTATTTAAAATTGAAATTGATTTGGTTTTTGAGATAAACAAACGACCAATCGGTGAAATAATTACGAAAGTTATTAAAGAGACCGGAATTCGGTTATGGATATACTCTCTATCTAAACCGAAAACCACTTTAATAACTATACGCGGAGTGATGATCCAGAATGAAGTGGTTGGAATGATGTACGTGTTGACTGAAGAAAGAGAACGATAATGGATAGCCTTGACACTTGTGTCAAATTGGAAATGACTAAAACAAGAGCTGTGCCGGGCCAATGGAGGATTGATACCTCAAGTGGACACACTTCTTCGAACTATACATTACTTGTTGTCGATTGGTGCACCCTTGATTTTGGGAGTGTTGTTTCACGGTGTTGCGGGCGCTGCGGCGTTGCGTTCTCACCAGTCCGGATCAGGCGAACGGTAGTATCACTACCTTGGGTATAGCCTCATGTGCCTTGTCATACTTGTATTCCATTTATGCGCGACCACTACGAATTTGTTTTGTACCTTGAGTATATGGATTGCCCTCTGGTGACTTCCGGTTTTGGGGAAACTACGGTCTTGTATATGCTTTTGGGAATAAAAATGTGTTAAGGGTGGAATGGGCCATGACTTAACGCTATTTTGATATCTTTTATATTACTGATAGACATTATCTACTTATCGTACATTACTACATAGTAGATAGTTTGACGGATCCTTAAAGGATGGTTATTCCAACATCCTTTGAGTTACTTGTATTTCAATTGCTATTTCACTTGAGTTGGATTTATTAATATAAGAATGTTAATCCTGACTCGAGTGTCTTGTGTTTTTGCTTTACGCTCGGGTCAGACTGAGTGTACCAGTATTCGAGACTCACCTTTTGAAGTTGGAGCTTTGCTTGAAGATCCAGCCATCTATTCCGCTTCAGTATTCGATGATTCCAGCGATGTATTCGGATTTGTATCTGATGTATCATATTACTCTTCCGTTGTATCTGGTTTAACTCTGATGTATCGTATTACTCTGTTGTAAACTCTGATGTATTTTATATATTCATATAGTAGCTTCATGAACTACTATCTCTTTTATTTCCGCTGCACTTATTACTCTGGGTCTGTGATCTGCGATTATTCATTTATTTACTGTATATGTTTAGTTTTGCCAAATTTAAATTAACAACGTGGTATTTCGAGCAATTCAACTCCGGCATGAGTGTCTACCTATACACTTATAATGGATGCGAATGGTCCAAAATGGCGGGTCGTTACAGTTGGTATCAGAGCTTTGGTAGCTCTAGGCAAAACTAAGCATATATGGTAAATGTATTTACAGAATCACTCTCATTTGAGTTTCAATCTCTTTCTTTGACTCAATTCCTTTGAATTTTGGAACGTTCCCCTCGGTTCCGAAATTCATTCGTGTCCTTCACTATTCGTCTTCTTTCAATTCTGGAGAACCCTATAACTCCATTTTGAATGATATCTATAATAGATCGGCGGTCTCGCCAATCTTAGAATGATTCGTAAAGGAGTAAACTCCTTTATAATAGGCATCGATTTACCAGAGATTTCTGTATCCTCGGTTTACGATGCTATCTATTCCCTACTATACCTGAATTCCATCTCTTGAGATCGAGTGTTGATTTACCTTGGGATTCAGCATTGATCTTATTCTTGAAGTTACGGACGACCCGGTTAAGGTTGCCCGTGAATTAAATAAACTCATCCATCTCCCGATTGTGGTAATTGAATTATCTTATCTTCTGTTTCAAACTTATTTTCGAATCAAAATTCTCCTTGATTTAAGTCAATAAAAATTTGAATCCCTATCCTTATTTTGAAAATTTATTCCTGTATCGTCGAGCAAATAAATGTATTTGTAAACTAATATATAAATATTTTAATATATGTTGTGTTGTTTGAGTTGTTGATGTTGATTTGGATTTCCGATCGATTCGTCTGATCAACGCTATCGATATGATTTCCAAAACACTTGAATAGAGCAAACTGACACAATATTATTTTCAAATTTGGAAAATGAAATAAATTTGTTTGATTATATTGTGAAAATATAAGCAAAAATTTTCTGGAATTTAATAGGTAAATTAAATTGTTTGTTTGAAATGATAATATTTGATTATCATTTATTGTTCTAAATAAATTTATAAATACGGTTTATAAATTGATTTGGAATTTGAAATGAATCTAATTCAGAAATTTGAGAATTTATTAGTTTCCGGTGAATTCGAACTTTGGTTTTTCAAAATTTTAAAGTATATATTATTGAAAATATTTTCAAATAGAAATCGTTTCAAAGAATTTAAAAATGTTGAAATCAGTGCTCTTCTCTTTGTCGCTGGAAAATAATTTCGGTGATGGCGGCCGCATCATCGACATTCATTTTCGAGTTTCGAAGTGGAGAAACCATTATGTAGCTTTGCTACGGTTTTGCTTTGGAAAAATATTTTGATTTGAATTTCTTCAGTATAATTTGATTTATATATATATATAGGTATCTTATTTTAAATTTAATTTGATTGATATAAATATATTATATATAACTCTAAATTGTTTAAAGTTAATCGAAATTCTAATTCTTAAATGTTGTTAAAGGATGATTTTAATTATAAATAAAACCAAAATTTAGAATAAATATTTAAACTTGAATAATTGAATTGGAAAATTTTATTTGTATATTGTTCAACTGCATTCTAATACAACTTACCTAAATCATTCAGAAGTTGAATATGTAATTGGATAATATATAATATAAATTGAATTTATAAATAAAATTTGAGTGTTTATAATAAATGTTATACACTAATTTGATTATTAAGATGTTAATAGAGTTAGATAAGATAATAAGTAAACTCAGTTAATAATGAAATAAATTTGTTTTGAAAGAATTAATAAATCGAAATTTGATTAACATATGAAAATACCTTGAATTTAAAAGAAATTAATAGATGTAAATTAATTTAAATCGAAACTTTTATGTTTTAAATTAATTTATATGGGTTAAATATATGTGAGTAGATATATTTAGTATAATAAAATTTAACAGTAATTTGGAATAAAGAAGAATTTAAAATTGTTGAAGAAAATATGATTATAATAAAAGACTATTCAAATTTATGGTTTTAAAAATTTTAAATTGAAGAAATGGGATAATAAGATAATGAATTTAGAAATAGTTGAGATTGATTTTAGTGAAATCAAATAGATTAAATCAATTATTTAATATCAATTAATTTAAATTTGAATTTATATGGTTTAAATTAATTGTTATTTTTATTTCAAATCTGTTTTTCTTTCTGGTTGTTTCTATTCTCCTACCTCGTTCCTTTTCGGGGACGAAAAGTTTTGAGTGGGGGAGAGTGTAACGACCCGTAAATTTCAACTGTTTTAATAACGTAATTAGTTAAAATTTTGTGAAATTTTAAACGATAAAATTTTGAAATAAAAATTTAATATTTGGAATACGTCTAGTTAAACATAGCAACTGGTAAATTTTCGTCCGAAAATACGAAAGTTTATTTCGCGCGTAAATTTACTTCAATTTAATCAGTTAAAAAGCGATGAAAATAAAATGTTTTCGAAACCAAAATATTTTTACATAGAAAAATTCTAAACCATCTTCTGAGCAAAATATCAGTTCGTAATTTTTCCAAATTCGGACATCTATTGCTCCGTCGTTCTTATTTTCTGCAAAATAGCAGCATTCTGGTACCGATATCGATTTTTATCGGATGATCGTACCACTGATATTTGTATACTGTTTTGATCTACTCGTCGTGTTGATCACCGCGGTATATTCGTTTGGGTGTTTTGGCGTCCAGTGCTCGACGAAATCTGCAAAACGGTTAGCGGCACGGTACCCGTTTTGAGCCCATTTTCGTTCTGCGTCCTTTCAGTTGTTCAGACGGGAGATAGTGAATAGTCACAACTGTTATGATTCCCAAGAAATTAATTAGTGACTTTTGCTTTTCTCTATTTCCAATACTTTTCTCTGGTTCCAATAACCTTTGTATCAATTCACTGCAACCCCTGCATTTCCCTACCCTTCTCTTTGCACGTTGCCTTCTCTACTACTAAATGAAATTCAGAAGCCACTTTTCTACATTTTGCTTGCTCCATTGTAGCTATCACGCCCTCCAACATACCTAGCCTCGCCACCAACGCTATCTACATCTTCCACCTTGCCTACACCTACTACGCCTCTGCCCACGGCCTAGCTACCGAAAGCCTACCTGACCTGACCCCACCTTCGCAGCCATCTCCAACCCACCAACCGAGCTCCTACCCATCCCCACCACCCACTTGCTCACCCACAACCGCCTGCTTCCCATCTGCTCGCTGCCTCGACCTCCGCCCATCACCCCGTGACCCAGCTGCCCGAAGCCATGGCGAACCCATTGACCCACGCCCCTAACCGCTCTCCTCTTGGCTATCTTGTTCAGCAACTGGCGAACAACCCGAAGCTCCGCCCGCATCTACCCACGTCCACCCAGATCGGCCTCTCGACCTTCTTCCACACGCCTGCGACAGCCTGCCCTTCCACGCGTTCCTTCTTGTCCTTTCCTTTGGCTGATATATGCAGCTATCTCCACCTTCTTTGTACGGTGAGATATATAGTGTTATATATATATTTTTAGTCATTCAAAGTTTACCTTATATGTTTGCATTTACTTTATTTTGAGCTGTAGGTTCTACATAATTGATATAAGTTATATATGAGTCTAGATAATATGTTATGATCTGTTACAAAGGAAATATTTATATTATACTAGTATCCAGTATTGATCTCTCGATTGAATATATAGATATTTATATGTATAAAGATTTTCAAACCATATTACTCATAAACTATGTACAAATCTGTTGTATATATGTGCATTTTCGGACCCATTATATTAACTCATATTTTATTATGTATGCTTTAGGTCTATACTAGAGTTTCAAGTAGTGAATGCTCATATATGATTATATGTTAGTATACTAAGTTATAATATGATCTGGTTTACTTTATATATATATGTCAGTTTTCTATTGTATATATATTTCATCTCAGTTTTATAACTTCAGATTTTGTATATATATGTATCAGTTTATTGGTATAGTTGGAATTGATGTCCGGCTATATATATAAAATTTAAAGTGAAAATTATGTTTGCTGTATATTATATATAGTAGTGGCGTACATATATGTAAATTTGTAAGATCTATGTTTTAAAGCGGGTTTATGTATAACTAGTTATGGAGGTTTACGGCGGTTGTATATAAATTGATTTAAGTTGTCTAGGTGTTTATATGAAATTGTATTTGCTTATATTTATTCACATAAGATAGTACAGCCTAGTGCTTATGATATGTTGTTTGTATATGATTTTGGGCATGGTATGCGTACATTTAGATAACCGTATATATATGATAGGTTGATGTTTTTTTTATATACTAAATTTTATTTTTATCTAATATTGTTTTAAATATAGCTTATATTGTTATATACATGTGTTGATTCAAAATATATTTATGTGGTTGACTTTAATATTCGAGTTGTGTAAACAATAAATGTGAAATTTATATACATACTAATTCAATATGTGTTGAAATTTAAAATTTTAATTTTATATAAATAGTATGTATAGTTTTACATATAAGTTCATTCTCATCGTTTATCTTCCTCGATCAAATCCTGATTTGAATTCATTTATTTCTATTATCAGCATCGACCGTCGAATCATGTCCGTCTAGCTTTGTTTTGGAATTCGTGCCTGGATTTTGTAACTTGATTTCATTGCCTATTCTCTAGCCTCGAAAGGTGAGCACTCACTCACGATTAACGTTCTTTTATTTATTAAAGTTTGATTTCAACTGAAACGACAATTGAAATATGCTACTGTTAGTTAATTACACTGTTATATATGCTATTACCTGTATCAGTTCACCTGTGACATCTGACACCATTATCTGTTATTATTTATGCGATGATAATACAGTTTGGCTGATAATTGATTGATTGTTGATGTTTATATTGGACGTTAAATTGTTGATGTTAAAATGATAAATAGTATGAAATTGAACTTGATATAGGATAATTAAATGTTAAATTTAATTAAATGACATTTGTATAATATGACCCCTTTAACTGTTGAATTTATTGACACGTAGGATTTGTTTAATTACACTTTGAACCACTGAATGTATGTTGTAAATTGATGATGTATGAAATTGTAAATAGATGACAAGTGAAAACCGTAATGTAATAATCTTTAATCTACATGAAATGATAGTGTAGATTCTAGAAATAATTATATTAATTCGTACAAATAACAATGCGAATTAATACGATTATTTTGGGATTATTTGAATTGATTATTGGATTGTTATTGATTGTTGTTATTGCTTGTTTATTTACTTTGACACCATCCCAGTTATCACACTGCAAGTTCCCTTTATGCTTTGATTTTGAATTGAATTGGAATCGGGTTGAAATGATAATACCCAAAATTTAACTTTGACCTAGGATAGAAAATTAAATAAAAACCCGATTGGTCAATAATTTGATTTAAAAATAAAAGAAGATTTTATTTGAATAAATAATATGGTTTTGAAATGAAGTTGAAATTTGAATTTTAATGAAAGGAAAATATTAATATTTAATAATCTGAATCAAAATATTAATAATGTAATTGATGAAAGAATTTTGTTTAATTTGAGAAATGATTTAATAATTAAGTTTGAAATTATAATTAAGTTTAAAATTATTAAACTTTGAAATGATTTAATAATTAAGTTTGAAATTATAATTAAGTTTGAAATTATTAAACTTTGAAAATTATTTAATAATTAAGTTTTGAATTATTTAATACTTAAATAAGATTGAATTATTTAATGATTAAATTGAATTGAAATTCTTTAATAAGAAAATTGAACTTTTGAATAAGTAAATTTTACTTCGTAAATAATTGAAATTGAGTTTTCTTGATTAAGTAAGGTTTTTGGAAAATTATTTAAGAAAGTAAATAAGTGAAATGGAATTTCTTTAACAAGAAATGAAAAGGTGATATTTTTGGAATTAATGTAAGACTTGAAATTTAAAGAATTGATTTGAAAATTTTAATTTAATTCAAAATTGTAAGTTTTGTTTTAATGAAGTTGAACTTAAGAAATTGATTTAATGAATTGGAAATTTAATAGAAATTACTTTGAATGATAAAGTAACTTAACGAATATTGAATGAAATCGATAAATGAATTCAAATTGATTTGAATGTTAAATAAAATTTATTTAAATGATTTCGGAATGAAAACTTATATACGAATTTAAATTGATATTTGAATTGTTTTAAATAAAGATTGAAATTGAATTATAAGATTTGAAATTGAAATTTGGAAGTTTTGAAACGTAAATTTTGGAAATTGATTTCGAAAGAGAAATGAAAGGTTGATTTATGAATTCTATTTAAAATTGAAATTGATTTGGTTTTTGAGATAAACAAACGACCAATCGGTGAAATAATTACGAAAGTTATTAAAGAGACCGGAATTCGGTTATGGATATACTCTCTATCTAAACCGAAAACCACTTTAATAACTATACGCGGAGTGATGATCCAGAATGAAGTGGTTGGAATGATGTACGTGTTGACTGAAGAAAGAGAACGATAATGGATAGCCTTGACACTTGTGTCAAATTGGAAATGACTAAAACAGGAGCTGTGCCGGGCCAATGGAGGATTGATACCTCAAGTGGACACACTTCTTCGAACTATACATTACTTGTTGTCGATTGGTGCACCCTTGATTTTGGGAGTGTTGTTTCACGGTGTTGCGGGCGCTGCGGCGTTGCGTTCTCACCAGTCCGGATCAGGCGAACGGTAGTATCACTACCTTGGGTATAGCCTCATGTGCCTTGTCATACTTGTATTCCATTTATGCGCGACCACTACGAATTTGTTTTGTACCTTGAGTATATGGATTGCCCTCTGGTGACTTCCGGTTTTGGGGAAACTACGGTCTTGTATATGCTTTTGGGAATAAAAATGTGTTAAGGGTGGAATGGGCCATGACTTAACGCTATTTTGATATCTTTTATATTACTGATAGACATTATCTACTTATCATACATTACTACATAGTAGATAGTTTGACGGATCCTTAAAGGATGGTTATTCCAACATCCTTTGAGTTACTTGTATTTCAATTGCTATTTCACTTGAGTTGGATTTATTAATATAAGAATGTTAATCCTGACTCGAGTGTCTTGTGTTTTTGCTTTACGCTCGGGTCAAACTGAGTGTACCAGTATTCGAGACTCACCTTTTGAAGTTGGAGCTTTGCTTGAAGATCCAGCCATCTATTCTGCTTCAGTATTCGATGATTCCAGCGATGTATTCGGATTTGTATCTGTTGTATCATATTACTCTTCCGTTGTATCTGGTTTAACTCTGATGTATCGTATTACTCTTCTGTTGTAAACTCTGATGTATTTTATATATTCATATAGTAGCTTCATGAACTACTATCTCTTTTATTTCCGCTGCACTTATTACTCTGTGTCTGTGATCTGCGATTATTCATTTATTTACTGTATATGTTCAGTTTTGCCAAATTTAAATTAACAACGCGGTATTTCGAGCAATTCAACTCCGGCATGAGTGTCTACCTATACACTTATAATGGATGTGAATGGTCCAAAATGGCGGGTCGTTACATGCAGAATACCCACACATACACATAAACACACACACACACACACACACACACACACACATATATATATATAATTGAATAAAACTCATTTATTAATCAATTAAATAAAATACTAATTTTATTTAAAATTTATTTAGATTAGATCTAAATCAATTTGGACTTCAAAGGCCCAATAAGATCCAAAATGGTAAAATTATTTGAAATTCACCCATTTACATACCGCGTGTTGACCCAGTTCTAATAATAGTATCAGAGCCCAATAACTTATGCGGTCAAAATTAGCTATGTTAGGGCCAATTAATTAAATATATCCATTTAGTAGGGTGTCTAAAAAGGTAGCGTCTAGGCTGGATTTGGGTAATCAAATACCCTATCTTACCTAGCAATCGAAGGGTGAAGTGAGCCCAAAAGGTCATCTCTAATGGAAGAGGCCCAATTTGATTTTTAGGCCTTGGGCTAATTTTCAAAATTAGTTTTTAAATTAAAATAAGAAAAATATTATAAGTGTTGAAATATGATTTTCGAAAGTGTTTTGAAAATTTATAAATTAATTTTTATAATTAATTAATTATTAAATTAATAAATCAATTAAATTTTATAATATATATATCGATATATGTTACATTATCATAAATTTTTATTAAGGTGATGTAAGTATATATAAATTTTTTGAAATTAAAATAATTAAATAAAATTGTTTAGTTTGATAAATTAACTAAATGTTAATTAATAAATAATATAATAAATACATATACATATATATGTATGTGTGTGTGTGTATATATATAAAGATATATTGGTATAATTATAAATGTTATAGTATACGTATTCAATATAAAATATTTAATTGAATAATATAAAATTAATTATAATGTTAATTAATTAATTAAAATTTAATTAATAATATTAATGTAAGATTGTACATAAGTTAATTATATAAGTAAATTAAACTATAAATGCTATATAATAATTAAAACCTATATAATATAAATGTATAATAAAAGGTGGAACAATAAGAAACCCTTATTATACTTAAGGAATAAATACATACGTGTGTCTATATATATATATATGTATGTATGTCATGATTTTAGGCGTCTTTGACACTTGAATCATAAGAGAATTCCATTAGAAATACTTTAATCCACAAGTCGATATCACTTGATTAAATATATTATAAATTGTGAATCTTTAATATAAAGTTGTCCTCTACCATTATATATCAATAGATTACTTGCGTACTCCTTAACCATTGAGCTTTCCTCAAGCTAAGGATGTTATGTATAGTACTATTAATATATAAAATCGAAGAGGTAATATAACTGCATATATTTGTTGAGCTTTCCTTAAGGTATGCACATTATACTTAGGCCGTCGTGAAATGGTAGGTACGAGTGTATTATCTCTCTTTATTTGTTGAACTTTCCTTGAGGTAAAGATGGGATTAGGACAAAGTCAACAAGGTTAGGAGTTGTATGTGGTATAATTAATAAGGAGTTATCCATCGTATGCAGGATTATGATTTGTTGAGATTTCCTCAAAGTCATAATCCTAAGACATATGAGTCCTAAAACTCACTAGTGAAATCGAAAGGCTTCTATGTTTCGTCTTATGGTTTTGAGAAAACATAAAACACTATTAGGAGCTTATTAGTAAAATGAAATTTTTTAGCCTTACTAATATTATAAGAACATCTACTATGAATAATGTCCAAATTTACAGAGTCAAAATTTGCAAAAAATGTCTGCACTCAAGTTGTTTTCTATGAAAACGAAAAACTCACCAAACCTAACTACATAAACTGCTTAAGAGTGATAAAGAGAGCACTAACATATAAATGTGTTGGTTGTCAGTAACTGAACCTACAAGGGAGTAACCCACAGATAATGCGGACCTAGAATTACACATAGCCTGTAACAATTAGGTCTCAGAACTTGAGATTGCCTAAGTTGATGTGATGTTTACATTAAACAAACTGGTTCAGAGACAACATGGAAACATGAATGTCCATTAATTTTTAATAGCCTCAAAGCTTTGTTTGGGGAACAGACCCATTTTGTAAGGTACGAACTTACAAAGAAACTGTTTAATATGAAAATAATGAAGGGCATAAAAGTGGACGAGTACGTCCTAATGATAAAAGGCTATTTTGATAGACTATCTCAGTTAGACGTGACGATAGGCAATGAATTACAAGTGGACTTGATCCAATGGTCTCTTACTTCTTAGTTTGGGTCATTTATATTAAGATGTAATATAAACCAGTTGGACATAAGCCTTATGCAGCTCCTCAATATATTGAGGTCAACCAAGTCTTCATCAAAGGATGAGGGCACGATACTCACAGTTAAGAGGAACGCATCATCTTCGAAAGGTTCGAAGAAGCGGAAAATGGTTAATAAGAAGAATAGTAAAATTGATCTAGCTAACAAGGATGAATGTTATCACTATCACAGAAAGGGTCACTGGAAACAGAATTGTTTGGAGTACTGAAAGATTGTCAAAGAGAAGAAATAGAAAAATTTTGTTGCTCCTATGGTATATTTATGATTTAAAATTGTTTTGCAATCAATAATTTAAATTGGGTTTTAAATACTGGATCGAGAACTCACATCTATAATTCTTTACAAGGACTTAGGAGCAGGCGTCATGTGGAAAAGGGAGAAATGAGGCTTTGACTTGCTGATGGATCACTGGTAGATGCAACAACGGTTGGAGATTTTTATTTAAGTTTTCCAAATGGACTAGTTTTAATATTAAAGAATTAAAATTATGTAAAAAACTTTAGTTTTTATATTATTTCTATGTCTGGATTGTCCGAGACTAGTCATATATTTCACTATGCTAATAATTTTATGAACATTTTTTATATGGTAGTTGTTATCCATATATTTTGTAAAGGATACAAGCAAAAGAATTCATGTCGGAATTAAGGATCGATGTTGAAGTTCAAAGTCTGATGTCGCAGGTAATGATGCAGCATTCCATCAATAAAAGTAAAAGAGGATACCGCATATAATCCATGCCACAGTCAATCAATGCCACATTGATTCCATACCGCATATAAAATGTTATTTACATAATTTTTAGGGAAGATTATGATGACAAAAATGATATATAAGGCATGATATTGAGAGGATGACAAAGCACAGTAAAAGAAATATCATATGATACGGAAAAGTTGACGTTGCATGAATGATATCGCACCTAAAAGTTTGGAATATATATCAGGTCCCCATAAGCAATGCCGCATGTTAACAAAATGGTAATGATGTCAAAGAGATGCTTATCATATACCACCATTAAAAGAGATTAAATGCTTTATAAAGGCAAGGGTAGATATCACATCCAATCAATATCGCATCTAGCCAATATCGCATCTAGTTAATGTCGCATATCTTTGGGATTGCATTTCAAGTGATGCCGCTCATCACCAATGTCATCTCTTAGTTATGTTGCTTCCCAAGCAATGCCACCCCTTATTGTTGCATATCTATGGGATTGAATTTCAAGTGATGCCGCTCATCACTAATGTCGTCTCTCATTTACATTACTTCTTAAGCAATGTCGTCTCTTATTGATGTTGCCTCTCATGCAATACCGTATCTCTTTAAGGTCGTCTATTATCAATACGACCCATTATCAATACCGCGCCTTAGTGATGTCGCACTTCATCAACCTTTAGAGGATGTCGTAGCTCCTTAGTACAACATTAATGCCGGATGTCATGAATGGCAATAAAAGCTATCAGGTAGATGTAGATATTAAGTGTTAACACATGATGCCATAATCCACCAATGTACCAAGGGATGCTGCAGATTGTCAAAACAAAGCATAGCGACTGACGCCATTAAAGTGGTTATTGATATCGAAAGTCCTGCATGCCGGAGGTAGTGCATAGTAGCCACGCCGTACCTTTACCCCTATAAATATGGACCTAGGGGCATTGAGGAAGGGGCGATAGTTTCTTTTCTCTCCTCTCAAAATTAAACAATTGTAGCCCAAAATTGAATTGGAGCAAAACTTGGTTTGATTGTAATCATTATGGAATTATATGAACATGGACTTGTACATGCCTATTGCCTTGATTGTGACTTTTGGATGTTATTGGACATGGATATGCGTATAATAAAGCTCTTTTGACCCAAAGCTTGTCATGATTATACTTCATATAGAATCACATGAGCTTCGGTTTAGACTAGTATTTATATGCATAGCCATTATCTTGCCAACTACATATGAACATTGGACTATGAACTATGAGGATTGCTTATCTAGTCCATTAACATGCTTAATGGGTTATTACACATACTCTCAACTTATTCTTTCTCTCCTTTGATAATATGGCATGGGATTTCGAATATCATATTCCAAAAGTTCATGGGCATCGTGGAACCATTTCTTAATGATATCATCTTGCAATTTACCTTGAATGCTAAGCCCATTCTTGATTCCTTAGCACTATTTAATCAAAAACAACTAAGCCTTGCTTAGTCGTGTCATCAAGGGTGTTAAAATCGAGTTTTGACTCATCATACTTGGCATCATGTGTGTTATACCAATTTTTCGTCAAACATTTTGGCGCTAGAAAGAGGGCTTGGACCTCCGACTTCTTATAATTCTCTCTTTAAACTAGTTGCATAAAGTTCCTTTTGTTTCAGGAAAATAGTAAGACCAAAGCGAGTTAACGCTTCAAATGAAGAAGTCATACAAAGGGCAACACTGGAAGAAAATGTCATCCCCAACTTCAACCTGGAAAATGTGGAAGCTGGAGAACCGTCAGAACCAGCAAAGCCTACCAATAGCAAAGCTAAGACCAAAGATCTAACCCAACAAACGACAATGATGCAGGAGTTATTGGAAAAGATCCTTGCATAAAAATGTTCCAAGCTCACCGAGGGAGAAGAAGTCGAATCTCCAAGATGTTTCTTTGCTTAGGAGCAAAAACAAAGGCAAACTCACCATGACTCCACAAAAGAGAAAAGTAGACCAAGAAGCAGGAGCAACAGAATTCTCCCCTAAATCACTAGCAGACAATAAGGAAAAAGAAAATCATCAAGGAAGATTTATGGAGAGGTCACATGAGCAATCTGGAAGTTCAATCTCCAAAGAGTATAAGCATAATATGAGCATTATCACAACGATGAAGCTTATTGAGGGACATTGCTAAAAAGATGGCAAATGATATGCTTAACCCTAAAGGAAAGAGAACTGTCGATGCTAGAGCCAATTCCGGGAAGCCCCTTTCATAAATAGGATCATGTACACAAGGATTCCATCTCACATTAAAATTCCATCCTTGGAATACAATCGGAGTACTGATCCGAATGATCACCTAATGGCATTCGAAAGTCAGATGGAACTCCATAACGCCTCAAGAGCTATACGCTATCAACTTTTGTATTTGCAAGGATCCTATTTGCTATATGCTCTTGGAAGAAATTCTCTTAAGAATTCTTAGCAAGTTTTGTATTTGCAAGGATCCTATGATTGACTTCAGTGTATTAGCTAACGTCAAACAAAGACCAGAAGAATCGTTGGGTAGTTATCTTAAGAGATTCAACGCAGAGGCACTAAAGGTATAGGATATGACCGATAGAGACAAATTAATGGCAGTTCGCTCTGGGCTGATTTACCAGACACCTTTTTGGCGAGAACTTTATATTTGTATATGTAGGAATCTCCAAGACTTCCATTTTCAAGCTGATAAGTTCATCCGTATGGATGAAATATTTCATGCCAAGAAGAAATACCAAACAAAGAAAGGAACAGAAAGGTCTGCCTTTAATCATCATAATAAGAAACTGAGATGGGAGGAGGTCCAGAAGACCAATCATATTGCTTCGAACAAGCTGATATCCTACACCTTTGCTACAGCAAAAGAAAGCGACGACCTTTCAGTTTCCTACAAAGCTAAGAACAACCCTGAACCAAGAAGAGGGGGAGATTACTGTGACTATCATAAGGCAAATGGGCATAAAAAAGATGAATGTTGTGTAATGGCAGGAATAATTCAGAGATGATCCATTCGGGACACTTGAAAGAGTTTATCAAAGATAATCAGAGAGCTACCCATCCTGAAGGCAACCAAAGACTTTTGAACAACACTATAAACTTTATAGAAAGAGATAATCAATTCGATTTCATTGCACCCATCAACCGAATTGATGTAATTCATGGAGGCCCGCATTTGGCTGGAAACAACAAGGGAGCCAGAAACCGATATATTTAGGAGGAAAGAGATGGGGTTTTCTCTATTCAAGAAGAGCCTCTGCTTAAGAACCCCAGATTTCAAATCTAGATGCATAGTCTGACCATAACCCCATAAGAGCTGAGAGGGGTTCGCCATCCACACAACGACCCGCTTATGATCGCTGCACAGATAGGGCTTTCTGTAGTGATTAAAATCCTTGTTGATACTGGAAGAGCAGTGAGTGTTATTTTCAAACATGCCTTTGATTAAAAGGGAATTCCAAAGGAAAAGATAGAGCCAAGCTTTAAGCCCATCATTGGGTTCAATAACAAAGGATCAACTCCCATAGGGTAGATGAGGCTTCTGGTACCGATGGGAATTCCACCACATTTCAGGACTTTCAAGACTCTATTTGTCATTATAGACCAACCTTCTTACTATATCGCTTTCTTTGGGAAGTGTTATCCCGCCTTTTGGCAAGGCCGTGACACCAAAAAGTTGACTGGAAAACTAAGGACAGTTCGTCGTTAAAGTTCGTTATACACAAGTTCACCATGGATATCGATGAATTTTGTCCAAGTCCGGATCAGGCTACAATTGATAAGACATGACAAATAAAGCCATGCAAACCAATGTTCCAAATATCAAGTCAATCCGAGTTCGTATGCTCAAGATATCATCGATGCAATTTGGAGTAGATAGTCATATGTTCGAATCCATAGAAGGAGCTTGCGTTCGAATCCATCTGGTGACCAGGCTTCGTATCCACGAGACAATCTTTGTTCGACTCCATCGAACTTCTCTGCTTCGAATCGATGAGAAAGGATACCGTTCGAATCCATCAAGTCAGGGCGCTACGAATCGATTCAGACAAGTCACGTCGAATCCATAATGCTACTTCACCACGAATCCATCACACTTCGAATCCATCCTGCAGGAGTGACTTCGAATCGAGTGGATATAGCATAGCGCAACCGATTCGAAGGAGCCTACGTTCGAATCCATAAACTTCGAATCCACTAAATCAAAATAACGTGAAACGCGGAAACGACCCAGTAAAACACGGAGAAATGACCGGGTCAATCCGTAGAATGCGCGTGCTACGACATCACTTGCGCGCATCAACCATCGATTCGACCCTATCAAGTCGAAGGGATCGATTCGAAGTGTTCAAGATCACCAGAAATGCAATATTGAATCGATCATAACTCGAGTTCTACAAGTCCAAATGCCATGAAATTTTCAAAGAAGCTTAAGCACATGATGAAGAATGTCCACGCCAATTTTCAGCTCGATCAGACTCTTTCTTGATCGATTCGAACCAAGGATCGAATCGATCCCAAAGTGGGCCCGGATCTCCAGATTTCAGCCATGTGGGCCCCCTCACATGCCAGAAGCGGTCTCCCCGAATTTTAGGCGAAATATCAGCCTCCTACACCTATAAATAGAGCCCCCGGTCATTCAGAAAAGGGGTTGGATAATTCTAAGTACTGAAGAGCGCCCAGATTCTGCCAGATTTACTCCAGAACACCGCCGCTGCTTTAGATTGAGACTTAGCATATAAATTCAGTTGTATTACAGTATAAAGAATTGTAATCTTCAAGTATCGAGCAATAAAATCATCAAACTTCATAGTGGACGTAGGCAAAACGCCGAACCACTCTAAATCGCTTGTCTTTGCAATTTACTTTCTGTTATTTGGAGTTTTTGTTAGATAATCCACAGTTTTAATTTTCATTCTTCACTTTTATCTCTTCAAAAACTTCCGAAGAGTGTTGTGCCCATTTTTGGTACAAACACTTTGGTGCTTTCACTGAGAAAAAACCAGCTTTTTTCTCCTGCTCCTTTGATCTACCATCGATACCGGATTGCATAAATCCAGGAGGAAGATCCAGATCTCTAATTCATCATCCTTCCATTCTATTCAGATTTGCATAAAGTCTAGGAAAAGGATTCATCATTCAAAATGGTTAGCACAAGAACCACTTCTACAGCTGCTGGACAGGAAGGTAGGGATGGACAGAATCCTGCTCAACAGCAGCCATCCAACCAAGACAACACTGCCCATTCAGATCCGTCTGGGGCAGTCACCAGACAAGAATTCCATGTGTTGCTTCAAGAGTTGACTCAAAGTCGGCAATAATTGGCCGAACAGTTGCGTGCTAATATTGAATTGACAAACCAACTGAACCGCCAGGGCCGTAGGAGGTCCAGAAGGGATGACGTTTCCCGCTCATCCACTGAAAGTTCCGCCTCATCTGACTATCATCATAGATCTACCCGTCCCCGATTGGACGGAAGTCATGCTCAAGCTGCTGGATATCAACCCGCCCCGATTGTCGGACAGTTGAGGGTAGGACCGTCAACCAGCTTCCAGGCTGGGCCATCAGCACGAGGTGGTCGTACTCCACAATATACTATGGACAATCATGTCACAGCTGCCACAGTAGAAACAAGGGTTGATACCCGACATCTTCCAGATTCAAGCAATCAACAGCAGGGACGTACTTCTGAACCATACGTCCCGGAAGATGCTGAGCCAAGGAGGCGAAACTTGGACCGTCGACAGCGCCCGGTCCAAACTCGCACTATGGAACCCGACCACACCTTAGCTCAGCATGCTCAAAATGTAGCAATGCCAGACATCTCGACTATGATACGTCAGATGATCCGCGAAAGCCAAGGTCTTACCAACGACGATTGGGGGATTTCTCGAAGTCATACTCCTTTCACGGACGAGATACTATACGCTGAACCTCCTCGGCGATTCAGAATGCCAACTCTTCCTATGTACGAAGGAAATTCTGATCCCAATCAGCACATATTGAAATATGAATGGTCAATGAGCGCCGCAAGGGCCGACGATGCAGTAAAATGTCGAAGTTTCCCCATCTCACTGAGAGGAATTGCAACAATGTGGTTTACAAGATTACCTCCAAGATCTATCTCTTCATTTGACCAATTGGCTAAGAAATTTGTTGAACAATTTCGCATGCATGTCGCTAGACCCAAAGATGTTAACACCCTGTCTAGTGTTACCCAAGCTCGTGGGGAAACACTAAGGCGTTACTTGGATAGATTCCATGCGGCATGTGTGGAAATTAGTAATCCCAACGACAACTCAATTTTAATGGCATTGACAAAGGGAATTGATCCCGATTCTGAATTTGGAAACTGGTTAGCCGGAAAACCACCCGCATCGTTGGACCGTTTCTACTCCAAAGCCGCTCAATTCTTACGGCAAGAGGACGCAAAACAGTCTAGGCAGCAGGACGATGCGAAACCCGGAAATGAGGGAATACAAAGCAATGTAGCAGTTAAACAGTCCGGTGACAATTCCGGAAAAGTTCAGTTAAACATACAGAACAAACAAACTCAGCCAAGAGGTAGCAATGGTCAAAATAAGAAGAGAGATCCGAATCCAGGCCCACGGCATAGGGCTCCGATGTTCGAAAGTTATACACCATTAAACACATCGCTGGAAAATGTGTACCTACAAACTTGCAACACTGAACAGTATAAGAAACTCGCTCCGAAGCGGTCATCAGAGAGGCAGATTCAGACAGGAAAGTTTTGTAGGTTTCATGAGAGTTATGGCCACAATACTAATGACTGTCGTCATTTGCAGGATCTCATAGAAAAGTTGATCAGGGAGAGAAAGTTAGATCAATTCGTGCGGGCACCGCAGTCTGGTGGTGCGGGCCCATCAAACCCAAACCGTGCGCAAGACCAAGAAAGACAAGAGGAACCCGCTCGTACAGGCGGGAGGCTAGTTATCAATACAATAAGTGGTGGTCCTTATCCAGCGGACAGGAGCTGGAGGGAAATGGAGTCGTATGCTAGCTCTATCAGGCATGCGAGCTTCGAATGCTGCAGTAATTGTGAGGATGGAACCCCGGCTAAGCAACAAAAGACGATGTCTGACGATATCATATTTAGAAGCAGAGATGCTGACAAAATCGAAGCTCCAACAATTGACCCACTGGTCATATCTGCCCAGGTTGGTCCTGCTTGGATGAAGAGGATCCTGGTTGACAGTGGGAGTTCTGTAAACATTCTATTCAAACGAGCTTATGATTTAATGAAGATGGAAGCAAAAGACTTGAAACCCTGCCAATCTCGAGTTCACGGCTTCAATGGGAGTGCAACAATACCCACTGGGATAGTGGAACTACCAGTGGAACTAGGGATTGGAGAACGCAGGAGAGTCCGACTGCTGCAATTCGTTGTTCTTGACATCGCTTCACCGTATAATGCATTCCTGGGTCGACCAGCCCTTGCTGAATTCAGGGCAGCCATTGCCCCGTGGTGTTTGACTTTAAAATTCCCAACTGACCATGGTATAGGAATCGTTCAAGGAGATCAGGCAGCAGGAAGAGCCTGTTATGTTGCTGAGTTGCGTGAAGCGCAGAAGAAGGAAAAAGGAAAGGGCGTAGAGGAATCTCTCTGCGTTCGTTTTACTGATAATTGACAACTAGCGCCTGGGCCCCGGCCCGGGCACCACTACCAATTCCTTAAAGATCTTGACCCTAGAGATAACGAAGATAAAGATGATGTCAAAGAGAATCAAGCGTCTCCAGCCGAACTGACTGTGGACGTCCCAGTCAGTGAGGATGACGACTCAAAAGTACTAAAAGTTGGATCTCAACTGGGAAAACAGATACAACAGGAATTGGTTGAATTTCTTCAAGCGAATCTCGATGTCTTTGCCTGGACGCACTCTGACATGTGCGGAATCTCACCGAACATTGCAAGTCACTCCTTGAATATTGACCCGCGACATGTTCCGGTCAAGCAAAAGAGGCATGGTATGGATCCAGAGAGATCTGCCGCCCTTAAAGAAGAAATTGACAAGTTGCAATCAAATGGTTTCATCCGAGATGCTCTATACCCGGAGTGGGTGTCAAATCCGGTAATGGTTCGAAAACCGAATGGGAAATGGAGAACTTGTGTCGACTACTCCGACTTAAACAAAGCTTGTCCAAAAGATAGTTTTCCACTTCCTCGAATTGACCAACTGGTAGACTCAACTGCAGGCCATGAATTGTTATCCTTTATGGATGCTTATTCCGGTTATAATCAAATACCTATGCATCTACCCGATCAAGAACATACCAGTTTCGTGACCGATCTGGGACTCTACTGTTACAGAGTCATGCCTTTTGGTTTAAAGAATGCCGGAGCAACTTACCAACGCTTGGTTAATCGAATGTTCGCTGACCAGATCGGGAAGACCATGGAAGTTTATGTGGATGACATGTTAGTTAAGTCCCGATTTTCCACAGATCACGTCAGGGATTTAGATTCAATGTTACGCATCCTACGTGAATATGGAATGAAGCTTAACCCGTTGAAGTGCCACTTTGGCGTTGCATCCGGAAAGTTCCTCGGTTTCATCGTCAACGCTCGTAGGATAGAAGCAAATCCCGAAAAGATCTGGGCAATAAGGAATTTGCAAACTCCAAGGACCATAAATCAAGTCCAGAGTCTCAACGGGAAGGTAGCAGCGCTAAGCAGGTTCATTTCAAAATCCACTGATAAATGCATTCCTTTCTTTGATCTAATCCGGAAGGGAAAACGAAACTTTGAATGGACCATGGAATGTGAAGGCACATTCCGATCGCTGGTTCAGCATCTCTCTACACCACCGATCTTGTCAAAACCAATTGATCACGAACAATTATACCTTTATCTGGCAGTATCAAAGCATGCGATCAGTGCTGCTCTGGTCCGAGAAGAAGATCAAGTGCAGAAACCGGTCTATTATGTTTGTAAACGATTGACCGGAGCTGAAAGAAATTACCCCAGGTTGGAGAAACTGGCTTATTGCTTGGTCATTGCCTCAAGAAAGCTTCGTCCTTATTTCCAAGCTCATCCGCTTACTGTGTATACCGATCAGCCGTTACGACAGGTCCTCACGCGGCTTGAGACGTCTAGAAGGTTGCTCAAGTGGAATATCGAACTGAGTCAATTTGTCATTACTTATGCTCCACGGAGAGCCATTCAAGGGCAAGTCCTGGCTGACTTCATAGCCGAATTTACTGTTCCAGACGACTTACCCGAAACCAGCGAATCTCCTGAATATGTCTGGAAACTTTATACAGACGGTGCATCAAACGATCGGTGTTCGGGTGCTGGTGTTGTACTAGAAACCCCCGAAGGTCGATCCATATGCTATGCTTTGAAGTTTGATTTTCACGCAACCAACAATGAAGCCGAATATGAAGCTCTATTGACTGGGTTAAAGCTTGCCAGAGATCTGAGAATTATCGCTATAGAAATTTATTGTGATTCACAGTTGGTTGTGTGCCAGGTACGGGGAAAATATCAAGCGAGAGACCGGAGGTTAGCTGCTTACTTAGTTCGAGTTCTAGAAATACTGGATCAATTTAATTATTACGCCATTTACTATATACCTCGAGATCACAATCAAAAGGCCGACTCCTTGGCAAAGCTGGCCAGCACAGGTGAAGCACAGCAAATGGGACTTGTCCCGGTCGAAACTTTGTCCTTCCCAAGCATCGATCAAATAAAAACGAATGATGTGTTGGAAACCTCTCCCAGCAGAGAATCATGGATGACTCCGTATCGAAATTATATTGAGAATGGGATATTGCCTGAGCACCGAAATGAGAAAAGGAAAGTTCTACGAAAAGCTTCGCGGTTCATCATTCAGGACGGGATCATGTATAGAAAAGGTTATTCTGTTCCACTCCTCCGGTGTATCGCTCACGACGAAGTCAAACGAGTGTTACACGACGTGCACGAATGAGAATGTGGCGATCACACCGGTGGACAAGCGCTTGCTAAGAAAATACTCCGATATGGATATTATTGGCCGACAGTGAACCGAGATGCGGCAAATTATGCCAGAAAGTGCGACAGGTGCCAGAAACACGCTCGAATTCCAAGAGCCCCACCTACCGAGATAACTCAAATGGTAAGTCCCTGGCCGTTCGCTATGTGGGGTATCGATATCATCGGCGCTTTACCTCTAGCAAGAGGTGGTGCGAAGTATGCCATCGTCGCAGTTGACTACTTCACGAAATGGGCCGAGGCTGAAGCTCTCGCAACGATTATGTCGAAGAAAGTAATAAACTTTGTAGTCCGCAATATCATTTGTCGATTTGGACTCCCGCGTACCATCATCACCGATAATGGGACCCAATTCGAAAGTTCGGAGTTCAAGAATTTCTGTCAACGGTTTCATATTCATAAAAAGTTCTCTGCAGTCGCACATCCACAAGCAAACGGTCAGGTCGAAGCTGTTAACAAAGTTATCAAATCCATCTTAAAGAAACGACTGGAAAAGGCTGGGGGCAAATGGGTCGATGAACTTCCTATGGCATTATGGGCTTATCGAACAACTCACAAGACCGCAACTGGACACACCCCATTTTCCTTATCCTATGGCTCGGAGGCCGTTATTCCAGTTGAGACAGAAGTATTTTCTCACCGTGTAACTTATTACAATCCAAAAACAAATGCTATATTACTCGCTGAATCTTTGGACCTGTTGGACGAGAAACGGGAAGAAGCTGATTTGAGAGCGGCCGCATACCGAAGTCGGGTCGCACGGTTATATAACACCAAAGTTCGACCCCGAACCTTTGAACTCGGTGATCTTGTCCTCAAGAGAATCTACCCGGTTCCTTCACACATGAAACCAAATTGGGAAGGACCGTACGTGATTACACAAAGACTTGGAGATGGCACATTCAAACTATCAACCGTGGACGGTCTAGTTTTACCAAGGGCCTGGAACAGCGAGAGTCTCCGTCGCTACTACATATGACAGGCTTTATTTATTATGTTTTTTATTCAGCAATTTACTTTTGCATTTCGAAATTAGAATTTGTAATAAGGCAACTGACTTGCCATATTTTCTTATTTCAGCAATAAAATACCATCTCTTCGAGCCAGAGCTGTGATTCATTAAATACAATGTACAACATCACGATGCACGAAGAGCTAATTTCCATCACACAGTGGAATTTATTCAAGTAGGGAGTGGCTGTGAAGCAATCAACCACTCACTAAATGAAACCCGAGCTCGGGAGCAAGCCATCACATCAGGCCAAGAAATGGGTTGAATCGGTTGATACATGACAACCCTTCACTTAACTCCATACTCCCAGAGCGCGAGGCGGAGTATAAACATTTTACTCAACTCCATACTCCCAGAGCGCGAGGCGGAGTATAAACATTTTCCTAACTCCGTACTCCCAGAGTGCGAGGCGGAGCATAAACATTTTACTTAACTCCGTGCTCCCAGAGCGCGAGGCGGAGTATAAACATTTTACTTAACTCCGTACTCCCAGAGCGCGAGGCGGAGTATAAACATTTTCCTAACTCCGTGCTCCCAGAGCGCGAGGCGGAGTATAAACTATTTACTTAACTCCATACTCCCAGAGTGCGAGGCGGAGTATAAACATTTACAAATTCCCAAAGTACTCCGAGAGCGCGAGCTGGGTGCAAACATTCATTCAACTCCGTACTCCCAGAGCGCGAGACGGAGTATAAACATTTACTTAACTCCGTGCTCCCAGGGCGCGAGGCGGAGCATAAACATACGTCAACTCCACACTTATCCCCAATACTGGGGGCAGAACCATAACGCATAACAAGTTGAAGACAGAAAGGGAATAAATTTTCATTTCCACTATCAACAAAAAGAATCTGATTACAAAGTGTTTCAAAAAATTCTGCTAATGGGAGCCGAATCCACATCTATAGAAAAATCAACAAAATACTACCCTTCACAACAGAAAGTTAAAGAAAGAGTTCAATCTTTCTTCTTCCGTATTTTCTTCTTCGGGGTAGCTCCACCAGATCTGCTGCCTGATTTTCCCCTCGACCGCTTGCTCTTTTCAGGCTTGTCCTCCGGCAGCGACATAATATCAATGTCTTCCTCGGAGCTTGAGACGACGGAAATTCTTCTCGGAGGACGAGTTGAAGGCATGGGAGCAGCAGCAGGAAGTGGGACAGGAGCGGCTTCGATCATTACAGTACCGCCCAGTGAAATCACCATTAACGGGGCAGGCCCGGGCGGATTCATACCAGCATTCCCTGCTGCCACCTCGGCATCAATCTCGGCAATAATTTCATCCTCACGGGATGCTTGGGCCGCATCAGATGCGACAGTAGCGGGCATAGATGAACTAACGGCTAGAGCAGCCCCACTCATAGCATCGGACGGATTGACGGAGGGATTGATGGGTTCATTAAGAAGCTCCTCAATCATTTGAGCGCTAAAAGAAAACATGTTTGCATCTCCCTCTTCGTCGATCAAGGTAGAAGTCGTGATGGCTTCAGTAAAAACAACCCCTTGTGTTTGACGTGGAACTGATAGAGCAAGAGGCGCAGAAACAACGACTTCAGTCACTGAAATGCGACAAAGCGAAGATTGTTAGCCAAGTGTGTTGCTTAAGGTTCTTCACAACTAAACTACGAGAAGCGTTCAAATACCTTCCTTAGTCTGGACCGAAACGTGGGCAGAATCATCGGCGGAAGATAATAACGGTTGGTCAGGATTGTATGCAGGAACAGACTGGGGATCTACCGCACCAGTGGTTTC
The DNA here is from genome assembly GCA_030737815.1 of Allium fistulosum. Taxonomy (NCBI): domain Eukaryota; kingdom Viridiplantae; phylum Streptophyta; class Magnoliopsida; order Asparagales; family Amaryllidaceae; genus Allium; species Allium fistulosum. The sequence goes on along the minus strand of CM060901.1, from coordinate 531,397,397 downwards.
GGGCAATGTTGGAATTACAGCTTCAACACTTGCCTCGTGATGCGCGATCCCCGAGCCTTCGCCTGTCTCTAGAGATTGAACACCAAGCTTTTCTTTTGCCATAGAGATCACCGCCTCATGAGGATCTTCCTCTCATCCTCGGTGAGCAAACGCATCTCCAGCTCAAAGTCGTCAAGTGTTTCATCTGGATGCGCTGCTCTCTTCTCATCCACCAGCCGGGTCCAGGCATTGTACAAGATCATGGAGTCATCTCCCAGCCACGCTAAATTTCTGTGTTCCAGCACATTAGCGTTGTACGTGACTAAGAGATCATCAAACTCAGCATCTAGCCTGGACCTCTCCTCCAAAATCTTTTCTTGAATTTCTGCTTCCGCAGACTTAGCCTTGACCGCCACCGCAGCAAGTTCGGCCCTGAGAGATACTGCTTGGTCGCAAGCCTCTTGAGCAGTGGCGTTTGCATCGTCCTTCTCCTTCACCATTTCAGTAAATTTGGCCTTGAGCTCGTTCAGCTCTTTAACGGCTAAGTCTCGCTCAGATGCAATGGTGGTGTTGCGGTGGCCCATCTCTTCTACCGTGGCGCAGTGTTCCTGTTGCATCCTCGCCAATTTGGCCACGACATCCTCATGTTTCTGAAGTGTTTCAAGTTCTGACTTCCGGGACGTCTCCACTTCGGATTGAAGAACCTGAATGATGTGTTTCTGTTTAACAATGTCAACATCACGTTCAGCAATAATCTTCGCCCGGTCAAAAGCTACTCTAGAAGCCTTCACGGCTGCCTTGTACCACTCCTTATACTGAGCGTAGAAGTCGCGGATATAACTATGAGCAGTGGTCTCAGCGTCCGAAGGAATTCTTTTAAAGTTAGGAGGGAAGACATAGCCATCCATGCAAATTTCAGGGTAGTCATTTTTCATTTGGGCGAGTTTAGCAGCTCCCTCACTTGTCAACTCAGCCGGAGCTTGTTCTATTATAGCGGCTGCTGTCGGTTCCATTCTTGGCCGCTGAGCATCAGGCCGAGAAGATTGAGAAGGCGGATGCTGCTGATGAGAAGGCCCTGGGAGGTCTACTGGGGCCCTAGGAGGCGGAGGAGAGCGAGATCGGGGTCGGTACTGGTATCCTCGGTCTCTGTCAGAATAATCATAGCCAGAACGGCCACGCAAGTAATCTCTATCTCTATCATAACGTTCTTTACTTGAATAGCCTCGCCCATGATCCCTATCTGTCTCTCTCCTACGGGAATCGTAAAATGGAGAAGATTGGCGCACGTTCCGGAGCCTATCCAGAGTGGAGCCTCGTCCTGACATCTCACCTGCGATAAGAAAGAATTACGGATTAAGATCCCATAAAGCAATGTTTACTATGCAAAAGTCATGAAGTGCTGTGGAAGTGTGTGTAAATGTGTAAACCCCCAAACCGATCGAAAGTGTTGACCGCACTTAAAGGAAAGGGCTCGTTCATGTTTAGGACATCTTGAAATTCCTCCAACCCAGGATTATGAGAAATCGATATATAATCTGGGATGGGAATATCGTCAAGCCCTTTGAAAATGTCTCTCGAATGAGAAGGGGCGGCCTCAGAATTCATAACTCCGGAAATGGGAGGAGACACATCCACAGATTTCCACCCCTTAGACTTAAGTTTTTTGGAAACGGCGGCCTTGCCTTTCCGTCTTTCTCCCGACTCCTCCAAGTTTCCCGAGAGGTCAGCCATCGGCTCCGAATCCGTGTGGGTTCTTTCTTCGTCACTCGCCTCGATTATTCTGATTCCGAGTGACTTCTTCACCTTTCTCTTCTTGGTTTTCTTCTTATCTTCCTTCTTGGAGGCGGGCTTTGCCAATCCCTCGACGACTATATTTTGATTGATGTCGATCAAACCAAGAATTCTTAAGTTATAATCGTTCAGCACCGAGTAAATATGTCTCAACTCGCTTGGAACTTCTTGAAGACTTCGGACGATACCCTTGACACGCCCTCCATCGGGTCTGGAGATAATGGCTGTAAAGGGAATGAAATGTCAATTTTAACACCAAAGAGCTATTGGTCAAGAAAACAGGTTAAGGCGCTTACGTCTAGACAACCATCGCCTAGCGAAACCCGGAGGGCACCGAACATAGAACCACTCGTTCTTGAAATAACTCAGTCGGGTCCAAGCTCCAACTACAACTTGGCAATTCCTAACTGCCTCCAGAAATGTAAAAGACGGGCTATCACCCTACTCTTGAAGTTAAATATGTGTCTGATCTCGGTGGGCCTTGGCGGGCGAAAGAGACAGTCCATAAATATGACAAAGGCACTGTTCAGCAATGCGTGCCCGTTGGGATGAAGTTGCGAAGGAGCAATTCCTAGATAGGATAGCATCCCTCTGATATATTGATTGAAAGGAGGGAGAGTTCCGGCCGTGCAAGCATGGCGATAGAATGCTGTATATCCTTCAGGCGGATTATGCGGTCTATCAGCGGCACTGGGCAATAATACATCACCTAGAGATATGTTATGTCTCAAGCAAATTCGGCCCAATAGGGATTCAGAAATGTTAGATTGGACAGAATCAGCGGGGTCCTCAATAAATAAAGCATCCGGCAATTCATCTGGAGCTGGATCGATTACATCGGCAGGAATATCGGGAATCTCAAGCACCGGAGGAGTTGAGCTCTGTACCTCTTGTTGTTGGGAACTCGAAGATTCCATAATTAACTAACTCATCATAAAGCAACATTAAGTTCATAAATAGCCCGTGCGTTCCCCAGTGTGGTGTGTATGGATGTGTCGTGCAGTACGAGTGCTGTGCGTTACTTAAGCAGATTTTACAGATTGAAACAAGATGTCCGTGCAACAAAACTTGGGAATTTGAGAGTGAAAATGACCGTCATCGCTGACCGTCACTCCCACGCCATCCAAACACTACGAACTACTTCAAGTATAAGTCAGTTATATTGTTGGTTAAGTCACAGTTCCATCGACGAGCTTCAAAAAGGAGGTCAAATCTTTCAGTCAAGTTCGACTATGCAAGGCCGAAGCTCGTCGGAGTCAAGTATGCTAAAGTTCATTATGTTCTTCAAAGTTCAACTTAAGATTGGTCGTAGTTCGGATGTTGGAGCAAAATCAGAAGAGGAGATATCAGAACGTTCGAATCGATTGACTCGAATCGATGGCGTTCGAATCCACACACCTCGACTCCATTAAGGTCGACTCGGTGAAGCCTTAGGATGGAAAAGCACTACGAGTCCATGATCTTTGCATGACTTCGAATCGATCAATATTGAGATCCTTCGAATCGATCGATTTATCGCTACTTCGAATCGATCGCCGCGAGCTTTCTTTCCTTCTTTCTCTTGAGACAATCAATTCGAAGCTCTGCATTCAAAATCGATTCGAATGACTCGTTCCTGGAGCAGTGCGAAGCAATGGAAGGCGACACTCTAATCAATACGACTCGAATGATTTCATTCCCCAGTTCCATCGAGTCGACCCACTTTGCTCAGACCTCATCTCTCCTCGAAGTTTTTTAGAAGGAAAAACTGAATCGTTGCTAAAGATTCTAAGTTCTATCTTTCACATCTCAAATCGATCCCTTGATTACCTGATTTTATGAGAGCGTGAAGGGGTTCGATCGATTCGAAGAGAGCACGTTCGTCTTGGCCTTGGAGAGGTCGATTCGAAGAAGAAGCTATAGCAGCAGTAAAAAGTAAAAAGTGACACCGGCATCGCGTATTTATATGGGCCTCCCGAAGGAAACGGGACGATTCGTATCCCGGTCAAAATGACCAACTCCAGCCGGTCACGCGCTATTCCACTCGAATCCATCGCATTCGAATCCATCACGTTTGAGCTCATTGCATTCGAATCCCTGAAAACTTCGAATCCATTAAGGCTGCATCTTTACAAAGCCTCATTGATACGAAGCTACATCGATTCGAAGCTTTCAACAAAAGTTAAATTAGAGTTGTTGCGTCCCATCGATTCGAAGTACCGACTTTATGACCATCAGCATGCAATGATTCAAAAGCTATCGATTCGAATGACCGTTTCGAATCCATCAGATACCAACGACTCAAACCATCGATTTGAGCAAACACAGCTTCGAATCCATCACCAACCACTAATGAAAATGGACGAACTGTTTCAATGTGAAAAATTGCTTGTCTACTCTTTATACCGATTCAGGAGAGGATCGATATGAGAGGATGATCATAGACAATCATAAAAGCAATATTTTAGCTCGAATCTCAAACCGGTCCAGGAGAGGACCGATGCAGAATTCGATAACAAACCGAACTAACAACGACTTGCGATCACGCAACGTTAACCAAAGTCAAGATAATACACATATGCACATATCTTTGACTAAGGTTCGATCTTTGTCATTTACAGGAATCAAATGTTCATCTCGTCATAACTCGAAGAACTAACAGCCAGTCACAATTATACGACGGTCAATTACAGCGATACAGAATGCAACTTTCGATAAAGCATGTTGTAGCTATCCAATGAGAGACTGCAGCTTTTCAAAGCACGTCGTGTTTACACAAGACGTACTTTGGGGGGCAAATGTTATCCCGCCTTTTGGCAAGGCCGTGACACCAAAAAGTTGACTGGAAAACTAAGGACAGTTCGTCGTTAAAGTTCGTTATACATAAGTTCACCATGGATATCGATGAATTTTGTCCAAGTCCGGATCAGGCTACAATTGATAAGACATGACAAATAAAGCCATGCAAACCAACGTTCCAAATCTCAAGTCAATCCGAGTTCGTACGCTCAAGATATCATCGATGCAATTTGGAGTAGATAGTCATATGTTCGAATCCATAGAAGGAACTTGCGTTCGAATCCATCTGGTGACCAGGCTTCGTATCCACGAGACAATCTTTGTTCGACTCCATCGAACTTCTCTGCTTCGAATCGATGAGAAAGGATACCGTTCGAATCCATCAAGTCAGGGAGCTACGAATCGATTCAGACAAGTCACGTCGAATCCATAATGCTACTTCACCCTGAATCCATCACACTTCGAATCCATCCTACAGGAGTGACTTCGAATCGAGTGGATATAGCATAGCGCAACCGATTCGAAGGAGCCTACGTTCGAATCCATAAACTTCGAATCCACTAAATCAAAATAACGTGAAACGCGAAAACGACCCAGTAAAACACGGAGAAATGACCGGGTCAACCCGTAGAATGCACGTGCTACGACATCACTCGCGCGCATCAACCATCGATTCGACCCTATCGAGTCGAAGGGATCGATTCGAAGTGTTCAAGATCACCAGAAATGCAATATTGAATCGATCCTAACTCGAGTTCTACAAGTCCAAATGCCATGAAATTTTCACAGAAGCTTAAGCACATGATGAAGAATGTCCACGCCAATTTTCAGCTCGATCAGACTCTTTCTTGATCGATTCAAACCAAGGGTCGAATCGATCCCAAAGTGGGCCCGGATCTCCAGATTTCGGCCATGTGGGCCCCCTCACGTGCCAAAAGCGGTCTCCCCGAATTTTAGGCGAAATATCAGCCTCCTACACCTATAAATAGAGCCCCCGGTCATACAGAAAAGGGGTTGGATAATTCTAAGTACTGAAGAGCGCCCAGATTCTGCCAGATTTACTCCAGAACACCACCGCTGCTTTAGATTGAGACTTAGCATATAAAATCAGTTGTATTACAGTATAAAGAATTGTAATCTTCAAGTATCGAGCAATAAAATCATCAAACTTCATAGTGGACGTAGGCAAAACGCCGAACCACTCTAAATCGCTTGTCTTTGCAATTTACTTTCTGTTATTTGGAGTTTTTGTTAGATAATCCACAGTTTTAATTTTCATTCTTCACTTTTATCTCTTCAAAAACTTCCGAAGAGTGTTGTGCCCATTTTTGGTACAAACAGGAAGCCAGCTTTGGATGAAGTCGATGTGTAACGACCCTTATTTTAACTATTTTAAATTATTAATTTAATGTAATTATTAAATAATAATGGTTAAAAATAAATGTTTAATGATTTTGAATGTAAGTTATTTGATATGAACTTGAATGAAATTTTGAAATAAACTAATTTTGAAGATTTAAGTAATAACAAGTGTTGAAAGGTAATGCTATGTTTTGAATGTGTTTACAATCAATAGTTGGATTGAATAATAATGTTGAATTCATTAGATGTAAATAAAGTAATTGATTGATAACTAAAATTTATTTAAGATCTAATACTGAAATTTGTTTAATATTGAACAGTTAAACTGCTTAAGTTTAATTTTGGAAATTATTTGAATAATTGAATTCTAAATTTATTATGATTGAAAATGATATCGGAAGTTGATGTAAATTTTAATTAAATAACAATGAAGACTGTTAACAGTTAGAATTGGATTTAAAAGTGAATAATTAGAAATTGGAAATTTTATATTATAATCGAGACGTTAAAATAGCGGTCCGGGGAATAGTCTTGGATTTGGACGAAACTAGTTTCATTGGATCCGTAATAGTGTATTATTATCAGATTTCAATTTTCGTAGCGTTTGGAGTTATCGTTTGGTCGTACGGGATAGAAACGCGTTGAATTTAATATCGAAAATTTAATATAATAATTGAGTTCAAAAAGGATATCTTCCATATACGATCGAATTAGGCTCCGAAACTTGTTCCATTGTGTTCGAAATAGGGGTAAAACATTATAAACGCCCAGCGGCACGCTTTGTTTGGAGTTCATCCTTAAAATGTTGAAAATAATAATAAAATAATATGTTTACACGTGTATATATATACGTATTCCTTAGCCTAACCCTAGAATTCTCCTAGCCGCCAGTTCTATATTAATGGCCGAAACGCTCCCATTTTCCTCCTCTGATTTCTCCTTATTCATCGACATTTACACTTCGATCTCCACACGAAAGTTGGAGAGCACGTCGAGGGCTACACATCTATACTGTTAAGATCGTCAATTTTTTCATGTAGGGTGCCAGATCTGGCCGCGTTTGCTCGGCGTTCATGCGTGAAATTCTAGGTGCTGGTGAAGTATGAAGCGTGTTGTCTTCTGGCGTTGGTGCGGTGGAGTTTCGATTTGGTGGCTCCTGATCGTTGACTAGAAGAGTGGAGGGGGAGCGACGATGGGTTGAACAAGGACGATGATGGGTAGTTGCGTACGTACATAACCTGGAAGGAGACGAAGGAAAGAAGAAGGGTGAGGGTGTCCCAGATCTGCTTGTTTGAAATCAATGGCCAGATTTAGGTTGTTCTTTATATATAAAAAAAGAGAAATTGTTTATTTAAATTGTATTCAAACTTTAAAAATGTGTATCTCTCTCATACGTTATCAGAATTGGACGAAACAAACGGCGTTGGGATCGTGGCGATGAGCACTACATTCTGGAGTTGATTTGGAGGCATTTGAAGCTAGTTAAAATTTTAGGTTAGATCGAACGTCGTTCGATTTGAAATTGAAAACTCAAGGTGAGTGTTTTATAACGCTCATAACGTACTCGAATATTTTTATGCTAGTTAAATTTGAATTTATGAACTGATATGAATTTATTGGTCATTGTTTGATAAATTTGATTGTCATTTGAATTAACCATTATAAGTTAAATTGACAGTTAAATTTGAAATTTAAATTGGATTTCCAGTAAATTACCCAATATTAATAACTATGAAACTATTGCGAATTATATTGTCTGTTTGTATGATTGATTGCGATAGATGCCAATTGATTGATATTTAGATAATTGGATGTTTATTTATTTTATATATATATCCTGTTATTACCCTGTAAATTATTTACAGTATATAAAACTGTAAATCGAATTATTTCGAATAAGTTAAGAAATAGGTTGAAATGATATAAACCTATGACATTGTGATTTGGATTGAAATGATATATATCCATCCCTGAAATTAAATTAAAATAACTGATCACTTGGCCATAGGATATAAAATTATATACGGACATAGGATTGGTTAAATTAAACAATTTTAAAAGTCTTGGTTTTGAAATTATTTAATGGTTTTGAATTTAAAGGGATGAAAATCGAATTTACGAAATTTGAATTAATCACAAATTCGAGTTCGAATGTCGAAATTAATTTTGGTTAAAAGAAATTGTTTGCACAAAAAATGGGCAAACACCTCCAAGTCGTATGATTTAGTTGATTTTATGTTGTTCGTAGTGATTTGGGTGATTTATGCAAATATATGAAAAGTAGGGACTAAACTGTAAAAGACACGCAGATTTATAGTGGTTCGGCCAGAATGTGCCTACGTCCACTTTATATGTTATTCTCCTTTTCTGATTCAAATTACAAGTACAAAGCTTTGATACAAGTATATGAAAGTTATTTGAAAGTTCTATCCGTGCTTGAGCTCTCAAACTTGTCCTCCATTGTTGTACCCCTGCCCCTCTATTTATAGAGTGAGGCTGGGGGTAGGGGTCTTGGATGTATATAGCTGTTGGTAGGCCTGGGCTGATACAATCTGGCCTGGCAAAGTTGGTCCGGAACGCCCTGGGTCCGGTGATGGTTTTGATTCGGTGGGACTGGTACTAGTGTATTGGTCCGGTGGTAGGAGTGGTAGAGGCTGGTTCGCCAGGCAGTGGAGAAGAGGTTTGTGTTTAATTCGGCGAAGGCTGGTCCGGTGAGGCCTTGGATCGGCGGAGGTTGGTTCGGCAGGGACGCTTTGTAGTTGGTTCGGCAGGGATTGCCTTGTAGTTGGTTCGGTAGTGAGTGTAGCTAGGTCTCATCCGGTAGAATCTGGGAGGTATTTGGTCCGGTAGTGCCATTGTTTCTCCTGGTTCGGTGGGGGTGGAGACGCACCCAACATTTGCCCCCCAAAGCGGGGCGTATGACGGCATACGTCGCGCTTTGTTTTCTTCAGGCTGAATAGTCGTACTCGGTTCTAAGTGCCGAATCGTTTCGTCCGGTCTTCCTGCGCTCTTCTATAAGTATGGGACATATGCCTCCGTGATTTCTTGCCAAACGAGATAGCCGAACCAGATTGTCGAATCAACTGTCAAATCCTGCCGAATCAATCAATTGCCGACTCACCTTCGTCTACCGAACCAGGTGATCGCCAAATGACTTTTGTGTGTCGCATCACCGAATGAATCCGGGGTTTGAGTGCTGAATGACCCTACGTGCCTCGAACTGCCGAATGAGTTTTTATGACTCGAACTACCGAACGAGTCCCGGAGTTTGAATGCTGAACGAACCTTGAACCTTTTATGTTTCGAATTACAAATGAAATTCTAGATTGTACGCACTTGCTTGTTTATATCTCTACATCCTTTATTTTAACGACGTATTTTTCTGTGTTGCAGATAATGTCTCATAAAGTTGAAACCCGATCAGAGAAGAAGAAATCTACGGACAAAAGAGAATCTCCCATCGTGCCCCCAGTCCAGCCGAATCCAGAACGACATGGGCCCACCCTGAGATCGCTAGTGGATGGGTACGGTCCTCAAGAGCTTCTGAACTCACCTCCTGATTGCTTCCCTAGCTCCCTCAAAGACGAGCAGCTTGATGTTATTTCTCGCTCTTTCGGGATTGACAGAGCGCGTATGCTGTTGCCGGTGGAAGGAGTGCTGCCATATAATCCCCCCGAAGGATATTTCGCTTACAGTAGGTACCATTGCATGTGTGGGGCCATTCCCCCGATCAATGCCTGGATACTCAGCTTCATCACCTACTTGAAGGTGGCTCCATTTCAGCTTCAGCCTAACTCCTACGCCATCCTGGTGAGCCTTTTTGTCATTTTTCAGAGGAGATACGGGCGTCCTCCCTCCAACCGGGAGATCCGGTATTTGTACAATCTGAGAGGCTATAAGAAGGGGTCTCCATACATTAGCCTGGAATCAGCCGTATCTTTCAAGCCAGTCCTGGACTTATATTCAAAGTTCAGCATGTTCAAGAAAGAATGGTTTTTCGTTAAGGATGACTCCGTTTCCATCCGTCGCTTCACCTCAGACTGTAAGTCGAAGTTTATTTATGATTTCTGTTCTGACCGCGATGCTTCTTCTCATGTGTTTTTATTCCTTGCTAGCGACAGGTGGCTTTGCGGTCGTGGAGAATGATCGCCTGGTTCAGACGGCAGTGGAAATAGAAGCCATTACGAGAAGGGATAGGTCGGCTTCTTACTTGATCAGGAATGCTACACTTCTGGGGCACAACCTGATCCTTCCACATCAGTCCATGGTTAAGCAGAGAGACACGGTGGAGGAGAGAGCTGCCAAAGTTATAGGAGGGGCCACGGCGAAAAGCAGCAAAAGGAGACCCTTCTCGATGCATCCAGTTGCTGGGGGGAAGAAACTCAAGAAGTCCGACGGACCCTCTCCCAGCACACATCCGGATGTTCAGGAGGAGGAAAAAGTGGAGGGGGAAAAGGGCGAGGACGAAGGAGGTGAGGCGGAGAGTGGAAGTGGTAGAGAAAGTGACGGTGATGATGGTGGCGAAGGGAAGGGTGGTGATGGCACCGGGGCTTTGCCCCCTGGGCAGGCAGGCGTGATTCAAGAGTGGACAGATGACGCTCTCCGCCAAGCCTTCGAAGAGTTGGAGGAAACAGAGAAGTCCAAGAAAGCTGATAAGGTTGGGACCGACGTCGATTTATCTTCCGGGAGTGCTTCTACCGAGGCAACTTCTGCGGTTCAAGGTGAATTTCTCTCTATTCTTTTTAATTCTTGAATGATGGCTCAACGCATGCTGGTGACACTTGATTTTTATTCCAGGAGCGGGCAAAACGGCCAATACCTCAGATCTTCGGCACAGGCTTGAACAATACAAACTCCTCAAAGCTTCTGCCAAGCCGAAGCCTCCTACTAACCGTCCTGGAGACGTAGTTGGCTATCGTCCTCTTCTTGGAGTCATTGAAGAAGATATACAAAAGAGGAAGAGGAGTCGATCTACGTCTGGCCCTCCGACCCCACTCCAGCCTATTCATGATATTGAGGAGGAGGACACCGAGTTTATACCTTCCCCACATCCGTCTGAGAATCCAACCGTCACCCCGATAGATCACCCTGGCTTAGTTCGCAATCCGTTTGCGGGTCATCCAGACCTGGACCCGGCCTCTCATGACATCTCCTTCGATGAGGTTACTGGTGAGCATCTTCTCCCTCGCAATCCTATGATACGGGTGCTTGACGAAGCTAAGTCCCTGGACCTTGATTTGCTTACTACCCGGGTTGTAACTCTGGGGGATGAGGCTAAGGCAAATATTGACCGGGTTGCTGAGGAGACTAGGAAATTGATGGGGCATCATGCCCGACTAGTCAAGGTCGGGGAGGAAATTGGGAGTGCCAACATTCGGTTACGGTTAATGGTCTTCGACCAGGCTAAGCAGCTTGCCGATCAAGCCATCCAAATTTCTCAGCACGAGGCCGCATCCAGGCAACTGAAGAAAACTATGGAAGAGGCCAGCAGGGCAGAGTTGCGAAAAATGGAGGCCGCCTACAAGGAGCGAAATGACATGGCCATCACGACGGTGGATGAGATTCGACAAGCGGACCTTGAGCGGGCGCAGGAATTATCAGGGAGACTTGAGGCCGCGGAGCTCGCTCAGTCCAGGTTGAAGGAGGAGATGGAGGTGATGAGGATATCCCTTAAGTCCGACCGCTCACGATACCGATCGGAGAGGGATGCTGCCGTCGCTAAGCTGCATGCTTCTGAGGCCCGAATGAGGGAGCTTGAGGAAAACAAGGGGATGATGGAGGAGATGCTCCAGGATATGTATTTCCGCACTTGGAAGCAGGGTAATTTATCTTGGATGGATGATTACCCCCGAGTTATGGCCAGGATTTATCTCCGGGCTCTGGAGGAGGCCAGGGCTGATGCGGATAAAGAGGGTGGTGCGGTCTTCAGAATGGATGTGGTCTCTTCCCAGTTTACCAAGGAGGAGAAGGTGGCGGTGAAGGAGGGTATGCGGCTACTTGCTGCTGAGGAGGCAGGTGTGCAAGCAGAGGATGATGACCAGGATGGTCAGAAAGCAGGTGCTGGTAAGTCTTCCTTTCTAGTCTTTCCATTAACTTGGTTGCTTATCACTAATGAGTTCTTTCTTTGACCGGACAGGTGGGCAACAGGACAAGGATAAAACTCCGACGCAGCCGACTCCTTGATTTGACCTGGATATCTTTTTGTGGACTTGACATTGCTGTATATGTCAGTCTCAAAACAGTAACGTAACTCTTAGGTTGTAATTATGCTATTTGTAATAAACAACATTATTCTTGACGTGTAATTTTTTAACTTAAGCTGATTCTGTCGTTTTTGAATGTTTTTGCTATTTTGACATGTTGTATGAGAGATATAGCTATGCATATGCTTGTAATTCAGTTGTGTTTGATGTCAAGTTCTTGCTTAAAACATAACTTCATGTCTTGCAATGTTAGTTTGATGTGTGAATAAATTATAGCCACATGTTTATACATGAAAGAAGAAAATACCGCCCTTCATATTTCACTTGTAGATGGCAGCTTTGAATGTCTTGCGTGACTGAGTGTGGAATGCGGTCCAGTGTCTTGCTGTGAGTATCCGCTTCCATTAGCGAATGTCTCCTATTCTGTGTCCTGTACTTTAGGGATTGTTACAGAGGATAGGAGAAAAGTTTTTTAAATAAAATTGAAATATGAGAAACAGTAAAACTTCCAATCACGGAAGGCCTTCGATGTGCTTAAGTTCGTGACATACGGGCTTTGTAGTCACTTTCCCTAGCTGTGGGTCTTGGAGACATTTGTCACCCATCTTACGCCTCCGCGGGGAGTTAATCTTTTTTACCACAGCCGTACTTAAGACACATCGGAGCCGAGATCGCGCACAGTAACTACCCGGGCCATTATGGCCCGTAATCGTGGGTATTATTCGATTTACTGTGGCCGGCTAGCGTGGGTGCCGATCGTCAACCGTGAACTACCCCTGGCTGGCCACACCTTATGTTGGGGCTTAAAGTAGGTTTACAGTTGCCGGCGAGCCGAACGCCGTAATGAGCTGCCTTGGCTATAATCGGCCTTCTCGGTGGCTTATAATCGACTCATTACAGTTGGCTTTAAGGGCCGTCGCGAGCAATGAGTTAACCCACAGCAGAGGGATGCCGAAGCAAAAGTGTCTCATTGGCGAGGGCATAGATTCACATAGTACCTGTTAGGTCTTGTCCAGGTGAAGTCGCGCTGTGGAGTGCCTTGAATGGAAATGCTATATGCACAGGATTTGTCCAACAGAAAAGGATAAAGTTAATAAGCAGCCACGATATAAAGGAACAAGTTAAAAAAGAGACAAGGTTTTTTAAAGTGGTTCGGCATGAAAATGCCTACGTCCACTGATTCTCTTTGTTAATTTACTTCATATGGGCAATACAAGTTAAGAAAAGTATCGACGGAGGTGTTGGATGTTCCATGCCCTCTGGAACACCTCTCCGTCCACTGTTGACAAAATATAAGCTCCATTGTGGAGATCTTTATGAATTACATATGGTCCATCCCAGATTGGATCTAGTGCCCCAGGACGAGGGAAGATTCGCTTGAGGACAAGATCTCCTTCTTGTAAGGTACGACGCTTGGCTTTGGAGTTGTATTGTGCTGCCACTTTTTGCTTGTGGGCTGCTGCTTTGAGGGCTGCATCATTTCTTCTCTCCTCAATTAGATCCAAAGATATGTGAAGGAGTTCTTCGTTCTCTTCTGGGTTATAGTGGATCCTACGGTGGGAAGGCACGATGGTTTCAACTGGGAGCATAGCCTCCGATCCGTATGCTAAAGAGAAAGGAGTATGCCCCGTTGATGTTCTGAAAGATGAGCGATAGGCCCATAGTGCCGTAGGGAGTTCATCCACCCAAGCGCCCTTTGACTTTTTGAGATTCTTTTTTATTAGAGTTTTCAGAATTTTGTTGATGGCTTCGACTTGTCCGTTTGCCTGGGGATAAGCTACGGATGAGAAGCTTTTGTGAATTACGTGCTCTTGGCTCCAATTGGCGAACTCCTCGCTGTCAAACTGAAGTCCATTGTCTGATATAATTTTGAATGGGACTCCGTACCTGCATAGAACATTTTTGATCAAGAAGTTAATAACTTTCGCTGAAGATACTTTATTCAAGGGTTCTGCTTCCACCCATTTGGTGAAATAGTCGACTGCCACTATAGCATATTTGGCCCCGCCTCAGCCCATTGGCAGTTCGCCGATTAAGTCAATTCCCCATACTGCGAAGGGCCAAGGGCTGGTCATTTGAGTAATCTCAGTTGTTGGTAGCCGCGGAATCTTAGCAAACTTCTGGCATCTATCACATTTTCTGACGAAATCTAAGGCGTCCTTGCTTAAGATGGGCCAGAAATATCCATATCGGAGTATCTTTTTTGCCAAAGTCTGCCCTCCGGTGTGATCTACGCAGCTTCCTTGATGAATGTTGGATAAGATTTCCTTGGCTTCCCTTCCAACGACACACCTTAATAAGGGGTTAGAGAAGCCGCGCCGATAGAGGGTGTCCTCTTGTATTGTGTAGCGGGAAGCTTTCCTCAAGATTTTCTTGACTTCGTTACGCCCGTTGGGTAGTGTGCCACTTTGTAAGTAGTCTCGGATGGGAGTCATCCAAGTTGCTTCTTCGGTTGCAGCTGTCAGATTCACTTGCTCAAAACTTGGGGTCAGTTGCTTTGAGATGGCTACTGCTCCGGAAATAGCGCCGTCTCTCATGCTAGCTTGCTTCGCCAATTCGTCGGCCTCTTGGTTCTCTTCCCGAGGGATGTGTTTGACCAAGTAGTGGTCCAATCGACTGAGAAGTAACTTGGTCTTCTCTAAATATGCTACGAGTCGTTCTCCTCGAGCCTGGAATTCTCCTAGTATTTGATTAACAATAAGTTGAGAATCGCTATGAAGACACAAAGAATTGGCTCCGATTTCTAAGGCAAGTTCTAATCCAGCTATCACTGCTTCATACTCTGCATCGTTGTTGGTGGCAGCGAATTCCAACCTTATAGCATAGTGCAGCTTATTTCCCCTGGGAGTGATTATTACCACACCTGCCCCCGAGCCTTGTTCGTTTGATGCACCATCCACAAAGAGGTTCCACCTGATGTCTTCTGTAATTTCTGATTGCTCCTTACCTTTGTTGGTAGTGAATTCGGCAATGAAATCGGACATGGCTTGCCCCTTGATGGCGGTGCGAGGATGGTAGGTAATATCATATTGACTTAGTTCAATGCACCATTTAAGTAGTCGCCCAGAAGTGTCGGGACGATGGAGTACCTGCCTCAGCGGTTGATCGGTCAGAACTCTGATGGAATGGGATTGAAAATAGTGTCGCAGTTTTCGTGATGCGATTAGTAGACAGTATGCTAGTCTCTCAAGTTTAGGATATCTGACTTCTGCCCCTGTAAACTTCTTACTTACAAAATATACTGGCCGCTGCGTGCGGTCGTCTTCTCTTACCAAAGCAGCGCTTAGAGCATGAGATGATACAGCAAGGTACATGTATAAATCTTCGCCTTCATTTGGAGTCGAGAGTACCGGCGGTTTCTGGAGGTGTTCGATTAAGTTAAGGAAGGTTGTTAAGCATTCGTCGGTCCATTCGAACTTTCCTTTGTCTTTCTTTAGAGCTTCGAAGAAGGGGACGCACTTGTCCGTAGCTTTAGAGATGAATCGGCTTAGGGCGGCCACTTTCCCATTCAGGCTTTTCATTTCCTTTTGAGTGGAGGGTATTTTGATATCTTTTAAAGCTCGGACCTATTCAGGGTTTGCTTCAATCCCTCTGGAATGGACGATGAATCCCAAGAACTTTCTTGATGATACTCCGAAGGAGCATTTCAGAGGATTAAGTTTCATTCCATATTGGAGAAGTACTCGAAACATCTCGCCCAGGTGGTTTACGTGATCGTCGGCTTTCCTTGACTTTACCAGCATGTCATCCATATACACTTCCATAGTTCGTCCTATTAGCCCTGCAAACATCTTGTTGACGAGGCGCTGGTAGGTGGCTCCTGCGTTTTTAAGTCCGAAAGGCATTACCTTGTAGCAGTACAATCCCCGGTCAGTGATGAAACTAGTGTGGTCTTGATCGGGAGCATGCATGGGAATTTGGTTGTATCCTGAGTATGCGTCCATGAAAGATAAGAGTTCGTGCCCGGCTGTGCCGTCTACAAGTTGATCGATTCGGGGAAGTGGGAAGCAATCCTTCGGGTAGGCGTCATTTAAGTTGGAGAAGTCAATGCATGTTCGCCACTTCCCATTAGCCTTCTTTACCAGCACCGGGTTGGCGATCCACTCTGGGTAGATGACTTCTCGTATGAAGTCATTGGCAAGTAGATTCCTTACTTCTTCATCGAGGGTTGCTGATCGTTCTGCCCCCATGCTTCTCTTTCTTTGTTTTACGGGCGCCTTGGTAGGATCAATTATTAGTACGTGGCATGCTATGTAAGGGGAGATTCCGGTCATGTCAGCATGTGACCATGCAAATACATCCAAGTTGTGGCGGAGAAAGTCAATGAGTTATTCCTTCAACTCTGCTTTTAGTTGGGACCCGATTTTCAATAGTCTACTCGAGTCATGTTTGTCTACAGATACAAATTCCATAGCCTCTGCAGGCTCGGCGGTGGCCTCCTCCTCTTTGTCCCTAGGGTCTAATTCATTGAAAGGGTCGCTGGTATATCGAAGAGGAGGGGCTTTCTTTAGTTGCTATGCTTCCAAACTTTTTGTGCAGAGGGCAACCTCTACACTCTTCCCTTTATCCTTCCTGTGGTTGTTGCGAAGTTTAGTTACATAGCAGTCTCGAGCAACATCCTGGTCTCCTTCTACTTCCCCTACTCCATTGTCCATTGGAAACTTCATCTTTAGGCACCATGGGGCCAGGACAATTTGGAAGTCAGACAAGGCTGGCCTTCCTAAGAAGGCGTTGTAGGCCGAGTGGTTTTCTATCAGCACAAATGTTTGTTTCCGCACAACGGAGCGAGGATGACTTCCAATTTCAACAAAGAGGTCCAGTTGCCCGAGGGGCATCTTCGCATCTCCAGTGCAACCGTGTAGTGGTTTATTGCAGGGAGAAACGTCCTTTATTGATAGTTTCATTTTGTCGAATGCATGCTTGAATAAGATATTTACTGAGCTTCCAGTGTCTACTAGAATTCGGAAAACTTCGGCTGGACCGAGCCGGGCAGAGATAACCATGGGATCCATGTGAGGGTACTGCCTTCCCTCTAGGTCATGCCTACTGAATGTGATGTCATCACTCTCTTTCCACTTCGGGTGGCGTTCTTCTATAACAGAATTAACACAATCTTCATTGTTTCTAAGCGACTTTCCATATCTTTCCATTTCTGCCCAGCTTCTGTCGGCGATGTGCGATCCTCCCGAGATGGTTTGGACCACTATCTTCTCTTGACTGGAGTCGCTAGTGTTGCGATTTCCTCTGCCTATCTCTGGTGAGGGTAGCCTTGGGTTCTCATTGGCAAGAGCTGGAGTCCTGTTCTGACCTTTTACATAGCGTTCCAGTCTCTTCCTTCTGATGTGTTCTTCAATCAAGTCCCGGAGATGATGGCATTCATTGGTGTCATGCCCATGAGATTCGTGGAAGCGGCAGAACTTTCCAGATTTTTGTGTGTTATATGATTCCTTCTTGTATGGTGGGCGTTTGTATCTAACTTCATCTTGGGTGGCAAGGAAGATGTTTTCAATGGTTTCATTCAAAGGAGTGTAAGTGTCAAATCTCGGTCCTGGCCGATATAGGCGCTTTTCTCCCTTCTTGCTCCCAGCATTGTCTCTAGAATCATTTCTTCGAACGTCCTTCGCTGCAGCGGGCGTGTTGCCATGAGTTGCCTTATTTTGTTGCCCTGACTGCCCCTCAGTGGCAGCATCTTCAAGCCTCATATATTTCCCGGCTTCATGGAAGAAATTGGGCAAAGTAGCTGGTTTTTCTTTTGTCAATCTTCTAGCAAATTTAGTATCCGGATGCACGCCACTATAGAGGGTCATTAGGATAAGCTTCTCATCGGCATCTTGGACTGCGGCCGCTGCGGCGTTGAATCGGATTAGGTATTGCTGCAGCTTCTCTCCAGGTTTCTGTTTGATACTGGATAAGGAATAAGCATCCTTGGGTTGTTCCACATGAATGCGGAACTGGCTGATAAACTTTTCTTTCAACATTTCCCACGAGCTGATGGATCCTTGGGGTAAATGACAGAACCAGGAGGTAGCTAGATCTGCTAAGAATAGTGGAAAGCATTTGCACAGTACTCCCTCTGTTGCTCCACTCATGAGCATATGCTGTGTGTATCTCTGTAAGTGTACAACGGGGTCGGAGGTTCCTTTGTAAGGTTCCATTGTTGGCATTTTCCATTATCGGGGGGTGATGGCAATTTTGATATTGCGGGCGAAGGGGCTGGTTACCCTAGCGCCTATCCCTCGATCTATTTGATCCCGTTGGACGCACTCTCTGAACAAGCGTGCCATCCTTTCATCAGAATTTGGAGCAGATAGGAATGAGTTTGGTTCTGCTCTGCGGGACTGATCCCGTCCGGATGACCTGTAGGAATGGTATCGTCTATCATTCCTGATATTTTCCAGTGGTTGTCTTTGGTCTTCTGGGAGCATGCTAGGATCAGCTACAGTTGGCCCTTGCCTCGATCTTCCCCTGCTGGGTTCTGATCTAAGCACTTCCTCGGGTCCAACTTCGGGCTGGACTCTAGCTCGGCCCCGTTCACTGGCGTTTCCGTGGTTAGGCAGTACGACAGGCTCAGCTACAGTTGACCTCCGCCCGGTACCTCCCCTATTGGGTTCGGTTCCAAGCGTCTCCTCAGGCCTAACTTCGGACTGTGCTCGGTCTCGGCTCCTACCATGGCCGCTTATGTTGTTAGCTCCTTCGAAGAAGGAAGATCTTTGCTGTCTCCGAGATCCTCCGGACTGGGACTCTCCCCATGATTCAGTGTTGCGGTTGGACTCTTCAGCATCCCTTAAGCGTGACATGAGATGGTCCACCAAGGCTTCCTACTGGGATGTGAAGCGGTTAGTCACTTCCACCACAACCCTGTCTAGATCTGCCCTAGTAATTGCTGTCGGCTGTTCTGAGGCAGGGGTTGTCGGATTTGCCTGACCTTCATTTGGTACTGCTGTTGGAAGGGGACGATTTACTTGATCTGTGACCACTGGATCTGGAAGTCTGCTGGTTGCGATGTTTTTTCCTTTGTTAACATCTTTCTTCTGCTTGGGAGGCATGTTTTTCAAGCAATGAACGATGCTGTTAGGAAGAAGGTTAAGTGGAAGAAGCTGAAGCTTCGAGCTTCTAGTTCTCAGTGAAAGCACCAAAAATGTTTGCACCAAAAATGGGCAAACACCTCCAAGTCGTATGATTTAGTTGATTTTATGTTGTTCGTAGTGATTTGGGTGATTTATGCAAATATATGAAAAGTAGGGACTAAACTGTAAAAGACATGCAGATTTATAGTGGTTCGGCCAGAATGTGCCTACGTCCACTTTATATGTTATTCTCCTTTTCTGATTCAAATTACAAGTACAAAGCTTTGATACAAGTATATGAAAGTTGTTTGAAAGTTCTATCCGTGCTTGAGCTCTCAAACTTGTCCTCCATTGTTGTACCCCTGCCCCTCTATTTATAGAGTGAGGCTGGGGGTAGGGGTCTTGGATGTATATAGCTGCTGGTGGGCCTGGGCTGATACAATCTGGCCTGGCAAAGTTGGTCCGGAACGCCCTGGGTCCGGTGGGATTTGGTCCGGTGGAACTTGGTCTGGTGATGGTTTTGATTCGGTGGGACTGGTACTAGTGTATTGGTCCGGTGGTAGGAGTGGTAGAGGCTGGTTCGGCAGGCAGTGGAGAAGAGGTTTGTGTTTGATTCGGCGAAGGCTGGTCCGGTGAGGCCTTGGATCGGCGGAGGTTGGTTCGGCAGGGACGCTTTGTAGTTGGTTCGGCAGGGATTGCCTTGTAGTTGGTTCGGTAGTGAGTGTAGCTAGGTCTCATCCGGTAGAATCTGGGAGGTATTTGGTCCGGTAGTGCCATTGTTTCTCCTGGTTCGGTGGGGGTGGAGACGCACCCAACAGAAATTGTTTTAATAATTGAAGTTGAGATTTTGGAGTGATAATCGAAATATGATTGAATTTCATAGATTGGATTGTTTTAAAAGATTTAGACTTTATTCAAACTTTGAATATTGATAAGTAAAAGTGACATAAAATGATATTTTAGAATTGAGTTCAGAATTGATTTATATTTGGAAATTTGAATTTTTAAATTGAATATTGAAGTTAAGTTTAATTTAAGTGTTTTAACTTGACATTTTGAAAATCGAGCTCGAATTTTTATAAATCGAAATGGGTTAAAATTGAGAATTGAATTGAAATAAATTCAGAATTGGAATTGAATCGGAATTAATTGGGATTCAAATTGAAAATTGAATTAATTGGAATTGAGATTGAAATTGAATTAATTGGAAAGAGAATTGGAATTGATTTGAATATAAACTGGAATCGAAGTTAGTTCGAATTGAAATAGGAATTGAATCAATAAATGGAAATGGAAATTGAATTGATTTGAGATGGGGAAGTTGGAATTGAATCGGTTTGAACTTGAAGCTATTTTCAATAAAATTACTTTAATATAAACTTTTTAAAATCTATCTTCCTAAATATACAAATTATTTGGTTTTCCAAATTATTTTGCTATATAAACCATTTTAATATTTAAACTATTTTAAATATTTTAACCACTTAAACTATTTTAACTATATTAACCATTCAAACTATTTTTAACTATTTTAAATATTTAAACTATTTTTAACTATTTTATTTATTTAAACTATTTTAATATTATTCAAAGTATTTTTCAAAAATTCAAACTGGTCAAGGGTGGAATGTTTATATTTTAAATCATGGATTTAAATACGAACTGGGTTAACTGAAGTTATAAATCAAATTGAAATTCGAAAACAATTTTGGAATCGAAATCGAGATATTAAGAAGAATTTGATTTTGAACTGAAATAGTATATTTTGAGCAAATATGATGATTTCGAAATGGAATTGATTTTTGAAGCGAATATGATATTTTAATATCAAGTATGAATCGTTTTCGAAATGTAAAAAACCAACCGATGTGTAAAATGACGTTTGACCGGGGCCGGATATGGGCATACTCTCTGTCGATACCGAAACCACTTTAACAACTGTGTACGCGGAGGAGACTCTAGAATGAAGTGGTTGGATTTGGCGTCATTTGCTGGATTTGAAGAAAGAGAACGATGATGGATAGATCCCGACAATTGTGCCAATTTGAAATGACTAAAACAGGACGGCTTGATAGGGCCAAGTGGACTAATTATCCCGAGTGGACATCCGTTCTTCGATTTTGTTGGACTCGGTCCATATTATTACTCTTGTTTTTGGTTTCGATTGGTGCATCTTGATTTGGGATAGCCTCCCTTTGACTCGATAGGGGATGGATGGACGCGGTGGGTGGTCATAGCTATGATGCGTTACCACCAGCCCTGCGACCCGAACTGGTAGTATCCTATCTTGGGCATTGCCTCACGTGCCTTGTCATACTTTTATCCCTAAACGAGACCTATACGATTTTGGTTTAGTGTTGTCGTATCACGGCGCATCCCTATCCACCGACCGTTTAACTGGCGTTTTATATGCAAACTGTACAACAATGCTTAAAAACACGTTAAGGGGATCAATGTAAAGCCTTAACGCTAAGAAAAATATTTATTTTACCAATTAGACATTATATATGTAGCGTATTCTATTACATATAAATATTTGGACGGATCCTTAGCAGATGGAAAATCCCGTAACATCTCTTGAGTTATTGCACGCACGTTATACATTGGATAGGAGATGTGAAAACCCATAAGCATCTCTGACACCGTGACACTCATTTTATATGCGATATCGATTTGACTTACGTAAGGATATTCTAGTCATGACTCGAGTGTTTTGTTCTTTTCATTACGCTTGGGTCAGTCCTGAGTTTTTCAGCTTATTGAAGATCTATTCTGGAGGACGAAGACGAAGATTTGGTATATTACTACTATTATTATCCCTGCATCATGTTGTCTACTGCATTATTTATGTATCTCCGATATATATATAACTCTGATAAATGTTGTATTGAATATAATCAAATGTATTGTATAAACAACTTCATGAACTGTTTATTTGATTATTATATACTATCGTTCCGCTGCGAGATTCTGTGTTTGTTTTCCTCTCCTTTTCTCTTATTTTCTTATTTAACCCAATTAACAATCCACCCTTTTGAATGGTTTGAGCTGACATGTGTGGTTTATTGTCGATTTAATTGTCCAAAAAGGTGGGCTGTTACACGATGCTTTTGTCTCATAAAATATCTGATGGTGAAATTCCTGACCAAGAGCGGATGGGGAAGAGTGAGAGGAGAACAATTAAGCTCTCAGGAATTGTACTTTGCCATTCTTGATCAATATAAACTAGATAATCGTTCTTGTTATGACTCAAAGAAAGGTGAATTGATCACAACTGAAATCAAAAAGCCTTTGGATGAAGGTCCTTTAAAACAATTATCCATGCACTACAAGGAACACAGTGATTTCCGACGGCCCTGAGCCGTCGACGGCCGTCGAGAGCCATCGGAAATGCCGTCGGTATAAAGAACATGACTTTCGTCCTTTTCCGATGGGAACAATGACGTTTTTTCAACGGCTGTTTCAACGGCCTTTCCGATGGTTAAGACATCCACGTGGCTTGAAAAATCATCGAAAACCATTTGGAGCCATCGGGAGGCGTCCTTGATTTTTGGTCAATAAGCCGTCGGAAACCATCGGCAGCCGTCGGAAATCTGAGTGATTTTTTATATTACAATAGCCATTCGAATTCCAAACAACACATCAATATCAATATATATCAGAACACATCAAAATCAATATATATCAGATGTATAAGCTAAAATCAATATCAATATCAATAACAATATAAAACTCAAACATTACCATCTCAATCTCAAACTCAAACATTACCATCAATACAAAACAACCCGTCCATCATCAATCTCACACACCCAACGACAATATGTACATCCAACATCAATGTATAACATATACAACGTCTAAATGCCAACCAAACACATCAGTCCAACAAATCAACCTCACAAATCAACATCAAACACCACATCAAACACCACAAGTCCACAAATCAACCTCACCATCTCTCATTGTACATATACACAAGTTTCAAAAACAAACACTGCAAACCGTACCTCATGATTCATCGTTGGTTCCGAAACCACCAGACGAAGGGAATGCTCCATGTACTCGTCCAAACGCAGGTTCAGTTGCACCATTTGCACTGCTCGGAGGCCGCCCTGCTCTTGTAGCTGTGCCATCTTCTGTCGAAGCTCATTAATCTCAGCTTTGTCCTGAGCCTTTTGATAATCCTTTTGTGAGGCCCAAGCCTACAAAACAATTCGAAATATGTTTAAGTTATTTACGCAACTTTTATAAAAATTAAGTAATTTTTATAAATTACCACTTGATTGCCATAGCCATAACGCCTATTTCGATGTGTCGGGTCCATAACGGAGTTAAAGATAGCGTCCTCCTCATCAGTGGTCAATTGCTCCCATCCCGATTGCTCGAGCATCTACGCACGTGCTTGTACAACCATCCCAAAGGGGTTTCTTAGTGGCATCCAATAAATAAATAAAAATTCTCCAATACTTGGTTCTTCTTTGACATTAACATCGTTACCATCAACTTCAACAGTTGGGAAAATTGAACGTGCTGCACCTTCAACCATATCTTCTATGAGATCCATTGGAACAATTTCATTATCCACCTCCTCCTCCGAATGTACGGGATTAGGTGCTATAAGTTCTCCATGACGATCCCACACCAAATATTTCAGCACGAAACCATATTGGCGCACATGAACTATTACCATATCCAGTACCAAATGCTTCAATAATTTGCACCTACTACATGGACAACGAATATTTTCACCGTTCCCATTATTACTTAAAGCGGATTCAATAAAGACGTATACACCATTTGAAAATGTTCACTTATTGAGCCTCTAATTTCTCTTCTTTGTTGGTACATCCAGCTCCGATCGATAAAATAATTGACCATTTCTCCTACTTTGAAACATAAAAACATATTAATTATTTACATATTGACATTTTATTTTTCAATTAAATCATACATTTAAATTTTCGCAAATATATAATATTATTCTATTTAATTTTATTTTCAAACGGATTTACACAAATTATATGAATATAATCTTAAATTTTTAGGTTATTGTTTTACACTTTGATGGTTGGTCATCCGACTTCCCATTACAAACACAGTAGTAATTATATTTTGTAAATCATTTCATTTTAAACGATTCAACAAAATTTCGGCAGCACTTCCCCTTTGTTCCCTGTATCGTACACATATGTGTGTACATAGGGAACAAAAAGAAAGTGTTGTCAAAATTTTGTGAACCATTTAAAATGAAATTATTTGCAAAATATAATTACTTTATTATATTTGTAACTTGTCCAATATAGGGACAAATCCGACAAATATTGTATCAGATGAATATAAATGTCTGTTCTGTGATAAAAACGAATATCCATATAACGATCATATATAATACTTGTCAGACGGGGCCAAAAACTATCTAAGAGATTTATAAAAAGTAAAACGTATTATACAACAGTTTTTACAATAATTTATTTACATTTTAAGAAATGCATATACTAAATCGTCGTTTTCGTCATCTTAAAAACGCATACACTAAATCCTGAGCATCGACTCTAATTAATCCAAACTAGCCCTAATGCGTGTATGAACTAATTAATCAACACATATACATCAATTAACGCACACATACCCTAAAAAAATTATTTTTCTTAACATTTAAATGACAAACAATTATAATAACAACCTAATTAGCATTCAATAGGGTATAACAAACAATCGATGGGGTATTATAAACAACTATAACAACAAATTAACCTTGATTAACCAAATCAAAATTAATTAGGGTTTATAAATTGAACCTTCTTGTAGAGCAATAGCTAATGGAGAGACTTCAAAATTGAAGATGGAGATAGTCTTGGAGGCGTGGAGGCTTGCTGATGGCATGGAGGAGGTGAAGAAGGCCGTGAAGGTGAGATTTAGGAAGGAAATTTTGGTTTTAGGTAATGAAGAAGAAGTGTTGGCCTGGGTCTGAAGTATTCATGACTTTTCGACTGCTTCTGACGACCCCGACAGATATCTTTACGATGGCTTCCAACGGCTAGTTTATTTTATTTTCAGTAATGCCACGACGATTACTAGCCGTCGGAAAAAAACGACGAGTCGTCGGCGGCCGTCGGAAATGGACGTCTGTAATAACCCTAATTTTGAGTATCATTATTTAGGTCATTTAATTAGTTAAATTAAATGAAATAATGTAAGTTGGTTAAGGGATTGATATTTGTATAATTTAAAGGGTAGCCGTGCCTAGTTAAACTAATGAAGTAAATGGAATTAAAAATGAAATAGAAAAGGAAAATTAGAAAAGGGCAATATAGGAATAAGCTATATTCTTGTACCCTAAACCCTCGTTCCATATCATTTTCACATTCACAAGAAAATTAAAGCTAAACGAAAGGCCAACAACCATTAAAGAGAAGTAAGGGGAAGATAAGCAAGAATTAAGAGGAAAAGCTTAATCAAATTCAATCCAAGATCAAATCTCAACTCCTTAACAACAAAGCTAAGGTGAATAATTATTACATCTCATATTTTTGATGTTTTGGTTTCTAGAATCAGATCCAAATGTTTTTGTAAGTATATTGCCATGTTTTGAATGATGTTTAGATATATACATGCTTGTTGATGGATTATGCTTATTCCTATTGATTTTATGACAAGTTTTGAATGAAAAACCTATCAAATGATATCCAAATGCCTTGCAATTTTAATACATGGTCAAAAATGATATTTTAGAAATAGGTTTCAAGTCTTATAATTTTCTGAATTAACGTGGATTTATTATTAATTTTCTAGTGAAGAAAATGGTTATTTGGGTTTAAAAATTAATTACGGCAATTTTATATATGTTTTGGGTCAGAAATTTAAATATGTTGGAAAACATATCAAAAGTGATTTATGTGAATGTTTATAGAATTTTCCTAAGTGTTTTACTATATATATATAATTATTTAATGTATGAGACTTAAATGTTTTATATATTTATAAAAGGAGAAGGGGTATTTTGTAAATGTTTTAAATTGTTACTTCTGAAATTTCGGTAGGATTTTAGAAAATAAATTAGCAACCAATCATTTGTTGACAAATAAGGCAGGTTAGTTGAAAAGAATTACTTTTTAAAGTAAAAATGTAGTTTTACCTTACTTTACTTGTTTCGCCACTTTCGGCACCTAGCTTTCAACTAAGTACTTCCGCCTCCAACCAGATCGAAACCAATGCACATGGTATCAAAGACTTGGTACGTAATGAATTGAACTTAGGCGAAAGGTATAGGGTCGAAACAAGGGGTTCCGAAGGGGTCGAAGCCTTGTTTGGTTTTCTAAAAAAAAGCGCCTGCTTTGCTTTCGAATAAGATAGCCATCGACTTAGTTAGCTTTCAACTGGGTCAAAAACATTTTGAAGAAAGGAGCTTTCGAATCAGGTTGCGCCCTTGTTTTAAGTAAATGTTTTCGAAGGGGTCAAGACCCCTACCTGTCACTTTTATACCTTTCGATGTAGTGCCTTCGAAAGGGTCCTTTTGTTTTAAAATTTGAGCCGCTTTTCCAATACTTTCGAAGGGATTGGTTTCGACACCATCCACTTCTTTACTTGAAATTGCTTTCGATAGAGTCACTTTTGAATTTGTTGTTTTAAGACCCTTTTTGATATTTTGAAAGTTAAACCCAAAGGTTTTGAAAGGAATGGTTTTCCAATGGTTTTGAAAGGTTGTTCCACATATTTTAACTTGAACCCAATGCTTTTGAAGGGTTTGTTTTAAGTAGTATACTTTAATGCTTTCGAAAGGTAACAAGAAAAGGTTTCAAAAGGGGTGGTTCCCCAGTGTTCTCAAAAGGTTTACCTTAGTGTTTAAATGGAAGGATTCCAATAGTTTCGAAAGGCATATTAAAGGGTTCTAGAAATGAGTGTCTAAGGTTTATAAAGCTTTTGAAGAAGATGTTTTCAACATTTTCAAAATGACTACGGTAAAAGGTTTCGAAAGGTATGTTTTGGCCTTTCGACCTAAGGTTATAAAGTAAAGTAATTTACTTGTATCCAAAGGGGTACTTTCAAATAGTTTCGAAAGAAATTGTTTAAATGTTTAAACAAAGGTTTCAAATGTTTTCATCAACAACATTTTGAGTAAAGCGTATATCATGGCAAAGAGATTTGAGTAAAGCAAATAATATATTTTCCTTGTATAAGTATGATTTAAAGGGTTAAATCATTTTGAAAAGGTTTTCCAGGAAAATTTAAAGGGTAGTTAACCCTAAGTAAAATAACGCAGATATTTGTATAGCAGATTGGACAGGTATAGGGTCATTCACTATACATTAGCTATTAGCCCCTATCTAATTTAGTCCAAAATTCCAATGTGTAGGGCTTAGTCACAGGTAAGACTTAAATGATGGTTACACACAGAAAGGAATATATATATATATATATATATATATATATATATATATATGTACAGAGAAGGAGAATAGGTTATTGGTAAACCCGAAAACCATTAGGATCAGGTGACCCATGGAGAAGTAAGTTAAGGACATACTGTCCAAAAGTATGTCTAACAGTTGTTAGATAATTTGTTTAGTTTGTCTGGTAGGCCCGAGTCAGCCAAAGGTTAGTAGTTAGCCAAACAAAATTGCATTGTTTCGGACAGATGGTCCATTTATTACCTGTTTTTAAGCATATATGATATTTACTATTATTGATATAATTAGTTTGATTAACTAGTTTGGTTGCAGGGTTTTGATTTGCAAAAGATATTTTTTAAAGGGAAATCAGTGAAGGTGAACCGTTCTGCTAAGCGGCGTGGTCTCACTTAATATCAGTAAACCGAGATGTAACAGTATTATTTACACTAGGCTTTATGTCTGACTCGAAGTATATGTTTCCCCCTTAAACTCTCGGGTGCTCAAAATTAATTTATGTAGATTGAGAGTTTGGATTTACAGGTTTAGTAGGTGGACGAATAAAGATTCCGGAGACGAGCAGGAGGCTGATGCTAGCTTATTTAGGAGTTGTTTCGTTTTATTTTCACTGTTTTATATAAAGTCTGATATGACTATTTAGTACTCTGGTCAACCAAGAGGGCATCTTCATATGTCGCTCTTGGCGTATTTATGTAATAATTATATTTGATCTGAACCTGGGAAACATTTGGGATTATGTAATGGAATATGAAACATGTTTTGTGAAATGTAATCAGAAAAGTTGTTTTTGAAGTCTGTGATTTTGTCTAATATTCATGTGCTTCTAATATTATGGATATCATTAACATTACCGTATTTTGTCGTCGGAAGTTAATACTATAGATGACTGTAGCATTTGTAGCGCTTAGCTTTGGGCCTCTAGATAGGGGATGTTTAAACTTGCTATCAGAGCATAGGTTTGTGAAATACTTTGAACAAAAATGGTGTTTGAAAACATAATCCTAAGGAATTTGAGATAAGATTGGGGTAGGGGATAACGCTAAGTAACGTACTTGTATTTGCTATATATAAGTATATGCTATATCTCTGTTCTCCTACCTCTCTTAGGCTATTCTTCTGTATCTTACGAAGACTCGAATGCATATATGGATGTTAGAGGTGGAAGAGTTAACCTTGGAGGGGGAAGCACCACTGCAAAGTGAAATGCCAGACCAAATACAAGAAGGAACCAAGGTCAGGCACAAGCTGGAAATATAGGTGTTGGAGTCCCGCAAGTTGACATGGGAGCAATATATCAGTTCTTTGTCAACATGATGCAGGCGGGAATTGATGCTGGAGTAGTTGGAGGAAATGCTGGAGGGGGGAACCAAGAAGCTTCTGTAGTGAATAACTATGCTATTCTGAGTAGAGATTTTGCTCGGTTGGGAGGAAAGCCGTTCATTGGTACTGAAGAAGCAATCGAAGTAGAGAATTGGCTACTTCATTGCAAAAGGATTTTCGCTGACTTAGCACTCAATGATGAGCAGAAAAGGAGACTCCCTTCTAGACAGCATCAAGAGGCACCACTGTTTTGGTGGAACAGTGTGACAGTTGGAGTCAACGAGGAGAATATTGTTGGAACCTCTATTCTATGGTTTCAATGACAACAACTATACAATATTATATATATACATATATATTAACATATGCAGGTATTCAAGATATTCATCACGTCAAAGAGCTATGATTTGAAGATTACAAGGAGATTATTCTGTAAACAAATGTGTAAGTAGTATATAGAATTATTGTACAATCTCCAATGAAATGACACGCACAAATAAATCATTCTAGAACAAAACATATTGATATAAGACATCATTTCTTAAGAGATAATGTCGAAAAAGGAACAATCAACTTAGAATATGTAAGTACCGAAAATCAAATTGCAGACATTTTTACTAAACCATTGAATGAAATGACTTTTATTAAACTAAGAAGAAACTTAGGAATTTGCTCATTATCCGAACTAGAATAGAATTTAGATTAAATTTATTCTTATGTATATCCTTTCGTTTAAATAGATTAAATAAAATATACCTGTTGTTTTTATAAACTACCTTGTATATATAAACATTCTTTTAAAACTTAAAGTTTTTCTATTTATAGCAAAACAGTTTTTATATTATTGGTTGAAATTTTCTCAAATGTAATTCTAACAAATGGTTGGTTTCATTGCTTAAAATAATGCATGGCTCAAAAACTTTTTATATTACTATTTTTATATCATAAGCATATAGAAATTCAAGAGTCATTCGTATATTTAAATTCATAGTTTCATTTAACTAGTATATCTTCCTTAAACTACAATGTCTTCTCACGAAGAAATTTACAATTCTGCCTCATCTCAAAATGAACACTCATCAATCAATCATTCTTCATCCACCCATACCGTTCCATCACCACCATCTAACTTTCCTGATGTTGATCACTTGGAATGCTATATTATTCCAACTGGATTCACTGTTCAATATCCGGATTATGCTCCGCCTCCTCGCTACAAAGGTTCTCTACGAATCTCGACTCCTCCAAAAGATACTACAACTGGATATTCACCTAAAGGAAAGAAGGTGAAATCTGCGATTGAATTTCAAGGAACAATCATGCAAACCGATGACTATCGGATTGATGATTTACATCATTTTCAAAGGGAGAGCCTAGGCCTTCAAAAGGAAATGGCCTGGGAATAGCGACGCCAAGGAGAACAACTGAATTTCTTAACTCGTCACATTGCAAAAATATGTGGTCGTTCTCCAAAGAAAGATACAGTTAATTGAATTCAACGTACTCCTTCTTCGGTTCACCCCAATCATTGGTCGCCCATTCGACCAATGTATGATCCAATCGTCAAGGATGAACCAAACTCATGGGAGCAAGGAGGTCCTTCTGGAAACAACTAACTCTTTCTTTTATATAATTTTTGAATAATTTGTGTGTACATCATCTTGTTTCAAAAGTTTTGATGTATATATATATATTTGAATAAATTATTTTTTCTTACATTAAACTAAGAAGAATAGTATAACAAATTCAACAGATTACCAAAATACACAAATAAACAGTATAAAAAACAAAAGTCTGTTACCTCAGACGTCTGGACCCTTATTCCAGACGTCTGCAGGAACATTCGGGCCAAAAATTAACAGCTCGAAAAACACTAGTTTTTGCCTCCCTATATAACATATTTTACCTACCTATCTCATTTTTTACCAGCCCCCAATATTTACCAAAACCCTAGCTCTCTAAATTTCTTCAAATCCTAATCAATGACACCAAAGAAAGTAGCTTCCAAGAGACAAAAGCAAGGTCAATCATCATCTTCAGCAAACCTAGTCTCCGAAACACAAATTCTTCAATGGATGAGACATGAAGAAGCAACAATCAAAAGATTTGAAACCATCAAGAAGAAAAAGATTCACAATGGTCCTTTCTACAACATTCATCATCCTTTGGAATACCATCTTTATCAACTAACTCATGCTTCCGGTTGCTCTTCCTTGATTGACATTGAAGTAAATTCGGTAAATATAGATCCTCTAGCTATCTATCTATTTTATGCCAATCTTTCAAGTGCCGGATTATCACAAGAAGAAGAGAGTAATACTACTCTTTGGACATCCGTCTATAGAAAATTTATAAGACTTGATATTCCAACAATTGGGGCAATTCTAGGTTGTAGTTATGAAGGTATGATGTTTGATGATATACCCGATATGCTAGGAAAACCTAGAAATAGAATTACTCACCTTATATGGGAAGATAATATGAAATGGCGCTCAAACTTTCTACGACCCCGAGCTAGGTTACTAAATCGGATGATAATCAACACTATTATTCCTAGACTTGGTAGCTATGAGATGGTCTACGAAAATGATCATAAGGCATTGTATGCCATCTTTGGTAATATCTCGGTTAATTGGGCACAATTTATCTTGACTCAAATAAAAGATTATTGGACTAATCCCAAACCAACCATTCCATATGCCACATACATTATGCGGATTTTAACGGCATTGGAAATACCTTCATATCTATCTTCTTTTGAAGAAATTTCAACAAAAGACGGAGAAAAACGGTTTATTTCATTAATGCAACTCCCGAGAACACTACCTCCTATCATGTCTTTCCAACAATGGGAAAACCGACCGCAATCTTCTCAACCTCAACAACAACCAGCCTCTTCATCGCAATCAACCCCACAATACTATTCTGACTCAGAAATCTTGGAAATCCAACCAACACTTGCTTCAAACGAGTCAATTAATGATGTGTTATTACGCAACCAATCCATTTTAGCAAGAAACCAAAAGAAGCTTGAAAGTTCTTTTTCTACACGAATGACCAAAGTGGAGAAAACTCTTGACAAAGTGGTTTCGAGCTTAGGAAAAATGATGAAGAAGTTTAGAGGTCGGTCTAGTTCAAGTTCATCATCGTCACCATCTCCTACTCCTCATGCTCCTACTCAAGGACAAGGATCCCGTCATCCTTCTTCAACCAATAGAGGTAAAATGGTTATTGAAGAAGAAGAAGAGTACGATGACTCAACCGAAGAGGATAACGATGACAATGATGAGCCTACGGAATCATATCTATCATATGAGGCTATGCAAGGGTTTTCAATTCAAGAGGAACCTCCATATCAATATCAATAATGGGATTCTTCTTCATATGATCCTTATTCATCCTATGGTTCTTCTTATGGAGGCTATGGAGGGGCATTCTTCTATGAAGGAGAATAATATGTTTCTATATTTCTTTCATTTTTCTGCATTTCATATGTATTAACTTTGAAACTTATCTGCATCTATGTTATTTAAACTATTTGTTTTATGTCATATTTGTGTGCATTCATTCTGTTTTGATTCTGACAAAGGGGGAGAAAATATATTTGCACATATTCAGGGGGAGATAACATATTTAGGGGGAGTAAATATGTTCATATCTCTAACAAAATATTGTATAGTTGTCATCATCAAAAAGGGGGAGAATGTTGGAACCTCCATTATATGGTTTCAATGACAACAACTATACAATATTATATATATACATATATATTAACATATGCAGGTATTCAAGATATTCATCACGTCAAAGAGCTATGATTTGAAGATTACAAGGAGATTATTCTGGAAAAAAATGTGTAAGTAGTATATAGAATTATTGTACAATCTCCAATGAAGTGACACGCACAAATATAAATTCTGGAAATAACATACTCCAGACATCTGCAGTATATACTCAGACGTCTGCAGTAAGTTTCAGGAAATTCTTTGAAACAAACTCCAGACGTTTGAGCTTTCCTACAGACGTCTGGTGACAAACATTTTTTTAATAAACGGCTATATTCTGAAAGGTTGCGAAACTTTAAACAAACGTTCTTCTTCTTCAAACAGTTGCACCCTTTCACCGATGGTTTCCAGTCACTTCTCTTTAATCATAACTCTTCAAATTCTATAAATACTATCAAATTGATTTGAGAATTACTCACTCAACTTACTGATTTCTACTCTCTTGAATTATTATTATCAAGTTGATTTATGAAACCTAATTTCTAATATTCTCAAATCAAAACTATAACCACTATTTATATTGGTTATATTCTTCCTCAAATCTGTGCTCACACTTACACAATCACTCAAAGGAGATTATAAGAAGATTTGTATTATCAGTCAATATCAGTGTTGATCAGAACACAAGATTGTCAAAGAAAACTCTATTGTAAAAAGCCCTGTTCCTCCGGGTGAAGCGAGGCTATTTGGTTAGTGAAATACCGAAGGGGATCTTCGGGACTGGACGTAGGACTTGAGATCCGAACCAGTATAAAAACTCTGGTGTGATCGTTTTTATTTCTACTTACATTTACATATATGCTTATATCTTTGCTATACTGTTAGTACACTTGCACATTAGTAACATACATACGATCTGCAAGACTTTCAAATATGACTTGGGATGAGTTTAGGAGGAGGTTTGAGGAAAGGTTTATGTTAGAAATTGCTAAGTCCACTATGCTTAGGAAGTTTGCCAAGTTGGAGCATGGGGATATGATTGTGCTCGAGTATGCGACGAGGTTTGAGGAGCTAGCGAGATATGGCTATGCTACGATTGATACTGTGATTAAGAGGAATGAGAAGTTCATCAGGGGATTGAGGCCTGAGCTTGCTAAGGCCATGTTACCGCATATTAGGGACCCAAGTGATGTTGTCGTTGAGATGGCCTTGAGGAATGAAGAGATGCAAGCTTTTCTTCAAAGAAATAAGGCCAAGGAAGCTCAAGGAGGGCAAAGTCAGAAGAGAAAGTTTTTCCACAAGAAAGGAGCTCAGAAGGGTGGAGCTACTAAGAAGGGAAAGGTAGAGATGGTATGTGTGACAAGAAAGAATACTATGCCCATGTGTGCCGGACATGCAAGGGAAAGAAAGCTGTTGAGAAGAAAGGAATAAAGTGTTTCAACTATGATCAGATTGGGCACTATAAGATCCAGTGCAAGGAGCCAGCCAAGGATGGGAAGGGCAAAATGTTTGCATTGGAACTAGTTACCTCGAGACCAACAGCAGAGGAGAGGGGAAAAGCTGTGTTGGGAGGTACGCTTTTGATTTATGGTGTATCAGTTAGAGTTCTATTTGATACCGGTGCATCGCATTCTTTTATATCTCATTGTCTAGTAGTTAAGCTTAACCTAGAACGCTCATACTTAGTTACTTCCTTAAGGGTTGCAAATCTGATAGGAGGTTATGCGACTCTTGGGATGAGATGTGACCACTTAAAATTTGAATTGTTAGGTCATGTATTTGCTTGCAGTTTGCATGTGTTTGATTTCGTTGGGTGCGGAATTATTTTGGGTATGGATTGGTTATGTAAATATGATGCTAGGATATTTTGCTATGATAGGAAAATATCACTTAGACACCCTACTTGTAGAGATCGGATCATATACTCCGTAGAAAATCCTAGTTTTGAGGTCAATGCATTATTGGGTGTTGTGGAGGTAGAAGAAGAGTTGAATCACATTTTTATTGTGAGAGAATTCGTAGATGTCTTTGAACCTATAGTAGGATTGCCATGGAAATGAGCCATTGAGTTTCGGATGGACTTGGTGCCGCAAGCAGAACCAATGAATAGACCGCCAAGCAGAATGAAACCTACTGAGATAAGGGAGTTAAAGGTGCAGCTGGTGGATTTGGAGGGCAAGAATTTTATCCGGCCAAGCAGTTCGCCTTGGGGTGCAGCCATAGTGTTTGCCAAGAAGTCGAACGGATCATTGAGGTTATGTATTAATTATCGTATGTTGAATGAGAAGACAATAAAGAATTGATATCCGTTACCTAGAATTGACGATTTGTTCGACCAGTTGAGTGGAGCCAAAATATTTTCCCAGTTGGATTTAGTGACAGGGTTCCATCAGCTTAGAGTGGCAGAGGATAGTATTCCATTGACGGCGTTTAGAATCAGATATGGATCATACGAATGGTTAGTAATGCCATTTGGACTAACTAATGCGCCTGCATTCTTTGTAGATTTGATGAACCGAGATTTCTGAGAGCACTTGGATAGGTTTGTGTTAGTTTTCATAGATGATATTTTGATATACTCTAAGGATGAAAGAGAGCATGAAGTTCATCTTAGAGTGGTCCTTGAGACATTGAGGTAGCATCAATTGAAGGCGAAGTTTTCGAAGCGTCATTTCTGGAAGAAAGAAGTGAAGTTTCTTGGTCATGTAGTCGTAGAAAAAGGGTTGTTTGTAGACCCGACTAAGATTGAGGCAGTAAATAATTGGAAGAGACCCGAGACAGTGACTGAGATAAAGAGTTTCTTTGATTAGTTGCGTATTATCGGAGATTCATTAAGGATTTCTCATGGATAGCAACACCGATGATCAAGCTAACATGAAAGGATGTAAAGTTTGTTTGGACCGATAAGTGTGAGGAGGCATTCCAGAAGCTGAAACGCTTATTGACGAATGCACCTGTGTTAGTTTTTCTAGAAGGGAATCAAGATTTAGTGGTGTATACAGATGCATGTGGAACAGGATTAGGAGCCGTGTTAATGCAACGAGGTTAAGTGATTGCCTATGCATCTCGATAGCTTAGACCACATGAAGTTAGGTACCCGACTCATGATTTGGAATTAGCTGCGGTAATTTTTGCGTTGAAAGTGTGGAGACATTACCTTTTGGGAGAAAGATTTAAGTTGTATACAGATCATAAGTCGCTAAAGTATTTATTCTCTCAAACGGAGTGGAATATGAGACAACAGAGGTAGTAAGAGTTTTTAGCCGCATATGACTTTGATATTGAATACACACCAGGAAAAGGCAACAAGATTGTGGATGCACTTAGCAGAAAACATCAGAATGCAGTGTTATCGATGACAGTTGAGTGGAAAGATTTGGAAGCATTAACAACATGTAGAGTACGGTGGAGATCTCAGAGTGGGTCTAGTACAGAAGCTGCTATGTTGTTATGTTTAGAAGTTCGACCGGTAATGATCGAAATGATTACTTCTAAGCGGAAGGAGGATCCATTATTAGTTGAACGGATCAGGAAGTTAAGGGGTGGAACAGAGAGCGATGACTTGAAGGATTCCAGTCTTGACCAGAATGGGTGGTTGAGAAAGAAAGGAAGAATGTGTGTTCCAAATGTAGGAAACATCATAAAAGAGGTTCTTGAGGAATGCCACCGTTTGCAGTTCACCATTTATCTGGGAGGAACTAGATGTATCGGGACATAAAGAGGAGTTTCTTCTGGGAAGGTATGAAGAGGGATGTAGGCTTATTGGTGAAGCAGTGTTTGAACTGTCAATAGGTAAAAGCCGAACATCAGAAACCAAGTGGGTTACTTCAGCCTTAAGATAGTCCAGTGTGGAAATGGGATTCTATCTCTATGGATTATATAGATGGGTTTCCAAGGTCAAACAGAGGAAATGGAAGTATATGGGTCATAGTGGATAGGTTGACCAAGAGTGCCCATTTCATTCCAGTTAAGTCAACCAGGACGACACTTATTTTAGCTAAGTTGTTTATGAAGAATATAGTTAGACTTCATGGAATTCCTAGTAGTATAGTAAGCGATAGAGATTCCTTATTCACTAGCGAATTCTAGAAGAGTTTACATGAGATTTTAGGTACCAAGCTCAAGATGAGTACCGCTTACCATCCGCAGACAGATTGGCAAACGGAAGGAGTTAACAAAGTCTTAGAAGATTTGTTGCGAGCTCGTGTGCTAGATTTTGGGAGATCATGGGAAGACCATCTACACTTAGTCGAGTTTTCGTATAACAACAGTTATCAGGCTAGTATAGGGATGTCACCGTTTGAAGCTTTGTTGGAAGGCCATGCAAATCTCCAGTTTGTTGGTTAGAGACCGGGTATAAGTTGATTCTTGGTTCAGATTTAGTTAGAGAAGCTGCAGAAAAGATTGAGTTGATTAGAACTAGAATGAAGGAAGCTCAGTCTAGGCAGAAGAATTATGCCGAGAAGAGACGGAAAGACTTAGAATTCTCAGCTGGAGATCATGTTTTCGTCAAGGTATCACCGATGAAAGGTGTAATTCGATTTGGAAGATTAGGGAAATTGGCACCGAGGTTCGTTGGACCATTTCCTATTGTAGAGAGGATCGGGAAACTCACATATAGAGTAGAGTTACTGAACAGTTTGGCAGGAGTCCACGATGTTTTTCATGTTTCCAATCTAAGGAAGTGTATTCGGGATCTAGAGACTATCATAACACCGACTGTGTTAGATGACTTAGTAGTGGAACCGAATTTTACTATAGTTAGAAAGCCAGTTCGTATGTCATGAGAGATGAGAAGAGGCTAAGGAACAAGACTATCAGATTAGTTAAAGTCCAGTGGAGTGATGACGAGAGGGACTGTACATGGAAAACTGAGAGTAGGATTCGAGATACTTATCCCGACTTGCTTCATGGTATGTTTTACCTTTTTGATTGATTTTGATGAGTACATTATCGTAATTTCAAGGACGAAATTCTTTAAGGAGGGGAGTCTATAACAACCCTAATTTTGAGTAACATTATTTAGGACATTTAATTAGTTAAATTAAATGAAATAATGTAAGTTGGTTAAGGGATTGAGATTTGTATAATTTAAAGGGTAGCTGTGCCTAGTTAAACTAATGAAGTAAATGGAATTAAAATGAAATAGAAAAGGAAAATTAGATAAGGGCAATATAGGAATAAGCTATATTCTTATACCCTAAACCCTCGTTCCATATCATTTTCACGTTCACAAGCAAATTAAAGCTAAACGAAAGGCCGACCACCATTAAAGAGAAGTAAGGGGAAGATAAGCAAGAATTAAGAGGAAAAGCTTAATCAAATTCAATCCAAGATCAAATCTCAACTCCTTAACAACAAAGCTAAGGTGAATAATTATTACATCTCATATTTTTGATGTTTTGGTTTCTAGAATCAGATCCGAATGTTTTTGTAAGTATATTGTCATGTTTTGAATGATGTTTAGATATATACATGCTTGTTGATGGATTATGCTTATTCCTATTGATTTTATGACATGTTTTGAATTGAAAAATCTACAAATGACATCCAAATGCCTTGCGATTTTAATATATGGTCAGAAATGATATTATAAAGATGGGTGTCAAGTTT
Source organism: Allium fistulosum (assembly GCA_030737815.1). NCBI lineage: Eukaryota > Viridiplantae > Streptophyta > Magnoliopsida > Asparagales > Amaryllidaceae > Allium > Allium fistulosum. The sequence goes on along the minus strand of CM060901.1, from coordinate 531,359,148 downwards.
TATAATTTCCTGAATTAACGTGGATTTATTATTAATTTTCTAGTGAAGAAAATGGTTATTTGGGTTTAAAAATTAATTACGGTAATTTGATATATGTTTTGGGTCAGAAATTTAAATATGTAGGAAAAAATATTAAAAATGATTTATGTGAATTTTTGTAGAATTTTCCTAAGTGTTTTAATAGATATATAAAATTATTTAAGGTATGAGACTTAAATGTTTTATATATTTATAAAAGGAGGAGGGGTATTTTTTAAATGTTTTAAATTGTTACTTCTGAAATGTCAGCCGCGCTTTTAGGAAAGAATTTGGAAAAGAAATTAGCAACCAATCATTTGTTGACAAATAAGGCAGGTCAGTTGAAAAAAATTATTTTTTAAAGTAAAAATGCAGTTTTACCTGTTTCGCCACTTTTGGCACCCAACTTTCGACTAAGTACTTCCGCCTCCAACCAGATCGAAATCAATGCACATCGTATCAAAGACTTGGTACGTAGTGAATTGAACTTCGGTAAAAGGTATAGGGAAATAAGGGGTTTCGAAGGGGTCGAAGCCTTGTTTGGTTTTCGAAAGAAAAAGCACCTGCTTTGCTTTCGAATAAGATAGCCATCGACTTAGTCAGCTTTCGACTGGGTCAAATTTATTTTGAAGAAAGGAGCTTTCGAAATAGGTTGCGCCCTTGTTTTAAGTAAATGTTTTCGAAGGGGTCGAAATGAAAGTGTACGTGTAGTACTAAGGATCGTGTAATATGGTATATTAATGCAGAAACTGGTAATAACAGTAAAGTAAAAATTAAAGTAAGCACACCAGGAATTTTTATACTGGTTCGAACTTCCCGTTCTACGTCCAGTCCCAGAATACCCTCTGGATTTAAACTAAACCCCTCACTTAACCCGGAGGAATAGGTATACGACACCTGAGCAGCCGAACGGGAATTTTTCCGCCTCAACAACCGAAGAGGACTTCAACTTAATACAAAATGTTTGTTGACGAATGTGTTCTAAATAACACTGATTGTCTTTTGATAGTACAACTTTCCTATAATCAAATCCTCAAGAATATGTATGTGTGTGAAGATTTAGAAGGAAGATAATCACGTAGAATCGAAGTATATGAATAAATTCAAGGATTCTAGTGATATTGAATAAGAGTGAATGCTTTTATTTGCAGAAATGAAAAGAGATTAGATTTCAGAAATATAAACAAGAATCGGTGATTGTAGAAGTGAATTGAATATGTTTATATAGTTGTAGAAGAGTTGTAATCTTTCATGAATAGTTTTAGTCAACAGTAGTGTCCATACCTCTTGAAATAGAGGACATTACTCTTCATGAAAAGATCGCGTCTCTTCAGAAAACTAGCCGTTTTTCTCTGGTCGGTCGACCGGAAAAACTGGCCGGTCAGCTGAGTTGAAAAACGTATACAAAACAGAAAGTCACTGTGCATATGATACAGGGTCGGTCGACCGAGGATCCTGGTCGGTCGGCCGACTTGGTGTTATATGCTCAGTGAACATATTTTTTGATATAAAATGTTTTGTGTGCGTGTGTGATTATTTGAGGAATGATTTTAACATTGTTCTAAGACTCAAATAAAATAAAATATCCATACTAATCTCTGAATTGTAAGATTATCTTCTTTGTAGTGCACGGTATGCACTTATTCTCTTTTTGTCGCTTTCATATAGCATTCTCGTCGTATGATCTCTGAAGCTTGTGTCATGAATCAAAACTCATGAATCAACACGAAAACCCTACCTGCCACTTTTATACCTTTCGAAGCAGTGCCTTAAAAAGGGTCCTTTTGTTTTAAAATTAGAGCCGCTTCTCCAATATTTTCGAAGGGATTGGTTACGACACCATGCACTTCTTTACTTAGGAAATTGCTTTCGAAAGAGTCACTTTCGACTTAGTTGTTTTAAGACCCTTTTTGATATTTTAATAGTTAAACCCAAAGGTTTCGAAAGATTGTTCCACGTATTTTAAATTGAACCCAATGCTTTCAAAGAGTTTGTTTTAAGTAGTATACTTTAATGCTTCCGAAAGATAACAAGAAAAGGTTTCAAAAGGGGTGATTCCCCAGTGTTTTCGAAAGATTTACCTTAGTGTTTAAATGGAAGGATCCAATGGTTTCGAAACGCATATTAAAGGGTTCTAGAAGTGAGTGTCTAAGGTTTATAAAGCTTTCGAAGAAGATGTTTTCAACATTTTTGAAATGACTATGGTAAAAGGTTTCGAAATGTTTGTTTTGGCCTTTTGGCCTAAGGTTATAAAGTAAAGTAATTTAGTTGTATCCAAAGGGGTACATTCAAATGGTTTCGAAAGAGATTGTTTAAAGGTTTAAACAAAAGTTTCGAATGTTTTCACCAACAACATTTTAAGTAAAGCATATATCATGGCAAAGAGATTTGAGTAAAGCAAATAGTATATTTTCCTTCTATAAGTATGATTTAAAGGGTTAATTCAATTTGAAAAGGTCTTCAAGGAAAATTTAAAAGGTAGTTAACCCTAAGTAAAATGACGCAGATATTTGTATACCAGATTGGACTGGTATAGGGTCATGCCTTATACATTAGCTATTAGCCCCTAGCTAATTTAGTCCAAAATTCCAATGTGTAGGGCTTAGTCATAGGTAAGACTTAAATGATGGTTACACACAAAAAGGAATATATATGTACAGAGAAGGAGAATAGGTTATTGGTAAACCCGAAAACCATTAGGATCAGGTGACCCATGGAGAAGTAAGTTAAGGACATACCGTCCAGAAGTATGTTTAACAGTTGTTAGATAATCTGTTTAGTTTGTCTGGTAGGCCCAAGTCAGCCAAAGGTTAGTAGTTAGCCAAACAAAACTGCATTGTTTCGGACAGATGGTCCATTTATTACCTATTTTTGAGTATATATGATATTTGTTATTATTGATATAATTAGTATGATTAACCAGTTTGGTTGTAGGGTTTTGATTTGCAAAAATATATGTTTTAAAGGGATATTAGTGAGGGGAAACCCATTGCGCTAAGCGGCGTGGTCTCACTTAATATCAGTAAACCGAGATGTAATAGTATTATTCACACCAGGCTTTTTGTTTGACTCGAAGTTTATGTTTTTCCCCTTAACTCTCGGGTGCTCAAAATTAATTTGAGTAGATTGAGAGTTTGGGTTTACAGGTTTAGTAGGTGGACGAATAAAGCTTCCGGAGATGAGCATGAGGCTGATGCTAGCTATATTTCAGAGTTGTTTCATTTTATTTCCGCTGTGTTGTACTAAGTCTGATATGACTATTTAGTACTCTGGTCAACCAAGTGGGTATCTTCATATGTTGCTCTTGGCGCATTTATGTAATAATTATATTTGATCTGAACCTGGGAAACATTTGGGATTATGTAATGGAATATGAAACATGTTTTGTGAAATGTAATTAGAAAAGTTGTTTTTGAAATCTGTGATTTTGTCTAATATTCATGTGCTTTTAGTATTATAGATACCATTAACATTACCGTATTTTATCCCCGGAAATTAATACTATAGATGACTACAACATCTGTAGCACTTAGCTTTGGGCCTCCAGATAGGGAATGTTACAACGTTGCGATAAATAGTGTTTCTAGTTGTGATGGTAAAAGCGGAAACCATTGGGAAAGCTAAGCATTCACTAAGAAGGCTTAGCTTTTTTGAAAAGAAAAGAAAGGGGAAAGAAAGTATTTGATAGAAGATAAAGTGGATAGTGAGGAAATCATCACTGAATTGGACTATAGAGGTGAACAGGAGAGGTTGAAGCCCATTGAGGATCCTGAGGAAATGTGCTTGGATCCAGTTGACCCAACAAAGACAGTGAAAATCGAGAAAGAGCTAGATGACAAGCTCAAAGAAGAGTTTATCCGATTTCTTCTGTCTAACAATGACGTGTTCGCTTTGACTCATTCATACATGGTTGGAATAGATCTAACCACGCCTTAAACGTAGACCTGAATATTACACCCGTCTGGCAAAAGAAAAAACAATTCGATAAAGTTCGCGCTAACGCTTTATCAGGTAAGTACTTTACCTGAATTGGTTGGCCAACCCAGTATTAGTCAAAAAGTCTAATGGGAAATAGAGAACTTGTATCGATTATACCAATTTGAATAAGGCATACCCAAAAGGTTATTATCCCCTTAGGAATAGACCAACTAGTCGACACAACAAGTGGTCAAAACTCTTGTCTTTCATGGTTGAATACTCCGGGTAGAATCAAATTATAGTGTTCAAATTAGATGAAGAGAACACAAGCTTCAGAATAGACTGGGGAATATTTTGTTACAAAGTAATGTCTTTTGAATTAAAGAATGCCGGAGCCACCTACCAAAGGTTGGTAAATAGAATGTTCAAAGAGCAGATCGGTTAAAACATGGAAGTATACGTAGATAATATGCTGGTTAAATCCTGAGAGGAGAGCAATCATCTAAGCGATCTTGAAGAAATGTTCGGGGTATTACGAAAATATCAAATTAAACTCAACCTACAGAAATGTTCTTTCGGAATCCAATCTGGAAAATTCTTGCTCGTGGAATAGAAGCCAATCCTAATCAGATTCAAGCTATTAATGACATGGTGGAGCCTAAGACAAATAAAGATGCAATGAGCTTAAATGGAAGAGTGGAAGCATTGAATAGATTCATAATCGAGGCCATCGATAAATGCATTCTATTCTTTGATGTGATTAAGAAGAAGAAAATCTTCGAATGAGGAGAAGATTGTCAAAAGCCTCTAAGGAACTAAAAGATCATCTTGAGAAACCATCAATTCTATCCAGCCCTGTAGATAGGGGAAACCTTTATATATGGTAGTTTCAGAACATGTAGTTAGCTCTGTTCTAATAAGAGGAGAGAAGGGAACCCAACTTCCAGTATACTATACAAGCAAAAGGCTTAAGAATGTAGAAACTAGATACCCGGTTATAGAAAAGCCGACATACTGTTTGATGCTCACAGCAAGAAAATTGAGAGTTTACTTTCATGCGCAACCAATTAAGGTCTTAACCAACTTTCCACTTAAGCAAGTCTTTAGTAAACCCGAAGCCTTAGGAAGATGAGTAAAATGGGGAATAGAACTTAGCCAATATGATATCAAATTTCTACCACGGGTGGCAATTAATGGACAAGCTCTAGTTGATTTTGTTAATGAATGCATAGGATTCATCAAAGAGCAATCGGAAAAAGAAAAAAAAATCTAAAACCTAAATTGCATCTGTTCGTAGATAGAGCTTCAAATGAAAAGGGAGCTGGTGCAGGATATGTAATAATTACTCTCGATGGACACTGTTTGCATTATGCTATGAAATTGGGATTTCTGGCCACTAATAATGTGGCAGAATATGAGTCGATGGTGGTAGGACTCACTTTTGAGCTACAACTGAAAATTCCCAGGATTGAAGTTTTCAGTGATTTCTAATTAATGGTCAATCAGTTGAATCAAACATATCAAACGACGGATGCCAAGTTGGTCTTATATGTCAAGAAGTTGTTAAAAATGTTGACCCTATTTGAGAATTTCTCAATACACCAAGTGCCAAGTGGGAAGAACTCCCTAGCTGATTCTTTTGCCAAATTGGGTAGATCCAAAGGTACACCAGAAACCTGAATTGTGCTAGTAGGCTACCAATCAAACCCTAGTATAGAGGAAAAGGGTCCCGAGTTGGAAAAAAATCCTCGGTATTGACCAGATCTCAAGCCCTAACACGCAAGGAAAAGGAAAATCGAAATGAAATCCTTTATGAAAATTCCTCTTATATAGAAAATAATGATCAATAGAGAATAACTGGATGAAATATATCATCGACTATTCAACAAAAGAGAAATTGCCAGTAAATAAAAAAGAAGTAAGAAGAAATAAAACATCAAGCCCCAACCTTTATTATGGCAAACGGAATACTTTAAAAGAAGGGGTATTCACTCCCTTATTTAAGATGTGTTAGTCTCGAAAAAGGCACAAAATTATTAATAGAAGCCCATGAAGGATTTTGTAGGGACCATTCTAATGGCATAAAGCTAGTCAAAAAGATCACGAGACAAGACTTCTATTGGCCTTAGACAACTAACTATGCTATAGTTTACGGGAAGGAATGCGAGAAATGCGAAAAGTTCTCTAAGATCCCGCACTTGCCACCAAGTGAATTAACTTCGATCTCAAGTCCATGGCCTTTCGTTGTGTGAGGCATCGACCTGATATGACCACTACTTATATCCAAAGGAGGAGCTAAATTTGCAGTAGTAGTTATTAATTATTTTACCAAATGGGTAGAAGCGGAACCACTACCGAATATCACATCAGCAAAAGTGATTAAATTCGTAATCAAGAATATTGTCACCAGGTTTGGAATTCCACATAAGATAATATTCGACAGTGGAACTCAGTTTGAAAGCGAGGAATTTACCTAGTTCTGCAATAAAAATGGGATTATCAAGAGCATTTCATCTGTAGCACACCCCAAGGCTAATGTAGCCATTGAAGCTACCAATAAAACCATTAAGACTATCCTAAAGAAATGGTTGGACAAAGAAAAAGGAAATTGGGTAGAAGAACTACCTATTATGTTGTGGGCATATAGAATTTCTGCCAAAACTACAACGGGACATACCCCGTTTTCTCTAACATATGGATGTGAAACCAAGCTTCCAATCGAGTTTGAAGTGCCTTCTTATCGAAGGATTGCGTATGCATTTAATCCAAATTAGGAATTGAAAAGAGAATACCTAGACCTAATCAATAAGCTAAGATACGAAGCGTCCGTACGAATAGCTGAATATCAACACATAATAACTAAGTATTACAATTTCAAAGTCAAGGAAAGATCATATCGAAAAGGAGATTTGGTACTCCAAAAAGTTATGGCAAATTCTAAAAATCTAACGGATGGACTGCTTGGATAAAATTAGGAAGGACCCCTTGTTATTCATGAAGTAATCCCACTAGGAACCTATCGACTATGTCAACCAAATGGTAATTTCATAGAAAGAACTTGGAACACTGAACTTCTAAGGCCATACTTTTCTATGATGGATAAATAAATAAATCAAGAAAAGAATGTCTACGAAATCGACAATCCAATGAAAGGAAAGAATTAAAAGGAAAAGCCTAAACCAATACCTAAGATGGTAGTAAGAGGCGAAATAAGGCCTTTGATCCTACCACAAGGGCCTGGTCAAAGCATCTCCTAGAGGGAGGTTAGAGTAAGCCTTCGGTCCCGCCAAAGATGACTTGGACAAAGAATCTACAAGTATTTGGTCCCGCTGTAACGAACCCAGATTTTAATTAAATTTAAATTGATAATTTATTGAATTTTTGAATTAAAATTGTAAAATTAATTGTAAATTGAAGCGAGTTTCCCCAAATCAAATAAATTCTATATTAAATCATTTAAAATTTAAATATTGTATATACATGTGTATATGTGAATATATATGTATACGGGCATATATGAGTAAAATTGAATATATATGTATATATTTGATTTGAATTTAAATCTTAATAAATCAATACAAAGAAAATACAAACACTAATATATATTCATGTATGAACACTTGTAAAAGAATGAAATAAAAATATATACAAAATAATATATAGAACTTTATTTACATCACAAAGCCATAAGGCAAAAGAAGGAATACAAACAAATACAAATATAAGTAAAAGAATGAAACAAGTAATGGAACAAAATGAAGATAAGTATGAACAAAAGAAAAAGGAAAATAAAAATATCTTTAGCTAGCAAAAATAAGTACATGGCAATTAAAACAAGCCACCAATTATCTCAAACATGTACAGCCGAAGAGGAAAAAATTTATATTGTACAACATAATTAATGCAAGGTACTTCAGCCTCCAAACCAAAGAAAAATCTCTGGTATTTGTACAAATAACATTATCACCTGTAACTTGCTTTCTTTTATATATCAAGCTTTCCATCAGTTCGTTCATTTTTACTGAGAAATTTTTTAAAGCAAGCTTTATCTCAAACTTAAACAAAATTCCATTTAAACAACTTAAACAGCCTAAACTCAATTTAAACCAGAGAATCAAGAAAAGACTTCAGCTTGAATTTCAAAGCCTGGTTCAAAAGAAAAAAACTCTGATCTTTCTGAAATCAAGGTGAGTAACATCTCTTTTGAAAGTTTAAAAATATGAATCTGTTGCATATGATGATCTGTGATTGTGTATGCTTGTGTGAATATGAACTTCTGTATAGATGGATATACTAGTGCATGTCTATACACAAAGCAAATGTCTTTGTTCCAGGTTAACAGGGTTCCAAACCTGTTTTCAAAAATTTAAATCTTCACTTCTAATCCCCTTTAGACCTTAGGATTCAAACAAAATGTGTTTGTTAAATCTTAAGCTAGTTCTTAATAATATTTTTTAGAAAATCAGAAAGTAAATTTTGAACTGAAACAAGAATTTCAGTGAAACTCAAATAAATACAAAAAACCCAAGTATCTTAATTTCTTGAATCAATTATATTATGTGATTTGTTCTTGAAAATAATGATTTTTAAAAGAAAAATCACGATTTTTAATTTGGTAGATTGCGAGAAATAGTAGGTTGAATGTGAAATGGGTTTGAACGAAATTCCGGCGATCAAAGTCGAACTGGGTGTAATGGTCATTGGTGGAGGTGGCTGGAGTATCGGTGATCGTAGGAAAAATAGTGGAAGGTGTTAAAGGTGGTCGTGGCGGCGGAAATTGGTCGGAGTACGGTTTTAACCTAGTTTTAAGTCGATGTCGGAAAATGGGTTCATGCGACGTCATGGGGAATCTGGAAGTGACCGCACTGGGGGGGATTGTTGTGTGGTGTCATGATGCAGCTATGGATGTGATGGCAAGCTGTCTGATGGTCGGGATCGCTGGCACGAGGTAGCTTTTGGTGACTGGGTTTGGTTCCAGATTGAAGTCGGTAGCTTGAATTCGTTTTCAGGCAAGTTCAAAGGTGATTAGGTGGTCGTATCGACTCAGGGGAGGATCGGTGACCTATCGATGATCAGAGCATCGATCGAAGACGATCAGATCAATCGTACATGTGCACAGGTATCATGTATATCTGGAAGTCGTTGTGGATTTTGGGAAGATGATGTTTTCTCGGGGATGATCTCGAGTGGTCTTCGTGTGAGACTCGAGGGAGAGAGGTATGCGAGTTTTCTCGGGAAATACTCAGGAAAAATACGAGGGTGGCTCGGGTTTGAGTGTTTGGTATGATAACAAGTTTTAGATTTTAAAATAAAACAAGTTTTATTCAAAATTTTAATTAAAACAAGTCTTAAACCTTTTCTGATTTATTCTTGTAGGACAATAAATGTTTTAATTTAGCTTTGGAATTAGGATTAAAGTAAATTATTTTAAAGTCAATTAAGTTTAAGCTTAATTAAGAAATTACTTTAAAAGAGAACGATGTTTTAAATTGATTTTTGACTTTAAAGTCTTAAGTTAATTTATGGATTAATAATGATTTTGGTTTCAAAGATTTAAGGTTTAAAGATTAAATGTTTTTAAAATTAATTAATAAATAATTACTTTGTGTAATTAAATTAAAGCTATTTACTTTGTGTAATTATTTTAAGGCTAATTAATTATTGTGATTAAATTTAAAGAATAATTAATGTAATTAATTAAAGAATTTATTAATTAAGGGTAATTAATTACTTAGAGATAATTACTTAATGAAAGTAATTAAAAGTAATTAATTTATGATTAAAGTTGATTAATCAAGTGTTTAAATAATAATTAATTAAAGGATAATTTATTAAATGTTTTGTAATTAATTGATTATTAATTTACCATGACTAGCAAAGTTATTCATAGAAATTAATCTGATTTAAATTATTCAGATAATTAAATTAATCCTACTTATGAATGTTTGGATTTTATTGGATGTTGAATTGTTTGATATCCCTGATCTGTAATGCTTTGTGATATATTCTGATTTGTGTGTGATCTGTACTATAGTTATTTATCTGGGATGAATGTAATATATTTTATTTTATATATCTGTGATCTGTGAATAAAAGAAAAGTGTTATAGTTATATCGCTTATCAATTATATTTCTGTATTCTGATCTGTGATGATTGAATGATATTGCGCTACTGTGTGAAACCCCTGGACTACACCATACACACACAAATATGGATTTCACGAGGAAATCGGTTAAGTCACAGATGATTTAAATTTAATATTTTTGAAATTGAAATTTTAATTTCAATTGATTTTTGAAATGGATTTGGGTTAAATGTTAAAGCTTTTGAAAGAAGTTTTAAAGATATTTTGAATATCTTGAAATTTTAATAATTCAATTTGAATTTGAATTCAAAATGAGGGATTGAATTCCATGTTTGGAAATTATGGTTAAGATATTATAAATGTGTTTATATGAATTTAAACCATTTTAAAAGTATTGGTTTTGAGAATTTGAATTTAACCCAAAGACTTTAATTTGTATAAATGAATCAGATTTTCCAAAATGAAAACTATTTGTTTTCAAATAATAGAAGCTTTCATATAAGGAATGAATTTCCAATTTGTGTCAAAAGAATTTCAAATTGAAATGAAAATGGTTTTCCGAGTTATGAATAAATCTTTGTGAAATTGGAAAGGTGTACCTTTTGTATAAAAGATCGAAATGGAATTGTTTTGAAAGCTATCAGTTAAATCTTTGTTTAAAAGATTCAATGAGTTAATCCAACTGAAATGGAAATTGATTTGGAAAATCTGTGAATGAATCTTAGTGAAACTGGGTGAATTTTGTGAAATGAATCTTTTTGTTCAAAAAGATTAAAATGGTAATGTGTTTAAACCATTTGAAGAAAGGTTTTGGGTAATAAGTTGTGACTAAACTGAAATTCCAATATCCATATGTTTTAAAATATTGCGCTCATTATTCGGTTTAGCTGGGAGAGGACTTTGTGTCATATAACCGATTCCGAATAATGATACATCGTATATGGATTGCATTTGAAGACCGGTGGTGAAGACCGGGTATTTGTGAGAACGATAGGATAACCTATCGATTGTCTCTGCACCGAGTAGCGCCCGGTATAGAGATTCCCTAAGTGAGGGAAATCCGATCGGGATTGTGAATACTCGGATTGCAAGGGCTTCTTCGGAAATGCCTTCGGTTCTGTTCGAACGTGGAACAGACTTGTATGGTTGTATGTTTGACACTACACTTTGAGATATAAAGCTGATTTCTTTCAAATACATTTCTGTTGGTGGCGGAGAATTTATTCTCTTAGCTTAACACCCTTCGCTGAGACGTACGAGTCAGAGGTTATGTAGTTGAAGGTTATCAGTGATATACTCCCAATTTGGTAGTGTGGCATGCTGAGTGTTGCTGTGTGTTGATCATTTGTGATCAAAGCATGGCTTTGTGAAAAAGCGTAGCTTTGTGGACGAAACCTCATCGAACCTCACAGACCGGAAATGGTCGAAACAGGAATGATGCGGCAAGGTTATGAGGGTCGCGCCCTTTAGGGTATGTCATTTCCTTCTGGAAAAGGGTGGTATCATGGTATGGAGCCCAGATACTTACTCATGTAGACACACTATATTTATTACTGTGTGATGTTGTTGGTTATCGAGGTACCTCGGATAAAGGTCCTAAAGGACCCGGGGGTGGCATATTCGTGTAGTAGTTACCCAGTGTAAGGGGTAACCCGGCCTTGTGTTGGCAGAGAGCTAGTTAGTTCTTGGGACATCCCTCCAGAGGCGTTTCCATGTGGCAGTAGGAAGTTCCTTAGCCTGATCATTTGTTGGAAAATCCAAAGAAACAATACGAGCCCTTTACGATTGCAGTTGTATAACCTGTCTCCTCAGGCGCCAGCTATAGTAGGCATAATATAATGGTACCTATGCTAGCTAAGATTAATATTGTATTTTCAAAATGATTTTCTACACTATGCACTAATAGTAATAATATCGAATGATTTTGCGTAGCAAGCATATTTGACTATCATAAGAAGAAATCTTCTCCAAGTCTGCGATTGCATTGTGTGTGTGGTGGGAGGTCTTATGGTAGTTTCATTTTCCAAAAGCATTGCGGATTTCAATGTTTAAAATTCTTTTGTGGTTTGTTTTAAAGATAAACTGTTTTTGTTACTCACACCAGTCCCACGACTGACCTGGAGTTTATTGTTCCCTTCCTAAACTCTGGGTGCCCACAATTTTTCACACGGGCAGTCTAGAGTTGGGTTTCTCAGATATTCAGGTTTAGTAGATTATCTGGAGCTAGTTCAGTGTTCTAGAGTTCACACACAGAGTTTGCTTAGCTTTGTGGATGGTGATGGTGGTTCGAGCTAGATGTTGGAGTCATTGGACTCATTCTCTTTTCAGATCATTTGGAGTCATCTCTTCTACTGATATTTCCGCTGTATCGTTATTTGTCTCTGATATTGTTGTATCATATTGATATCATTGTTGTATATCATTCTGGATATTGTATTCGTTGGAGTTGTATATGATATCATTTATTTCTTTCTTCCGCTGTGTTGTTATACTTACTGTGTTATAAGCTCCGGCACGATTCGAATTTCAACGGTTGAATCTACGGCATTCGGGTACAATTGGAGTACGGATGTCGATTTTCGAACGCTGAAATTTGGAATGTGACACCCACCTACGTGGCCTGGCCGGAGTGCCTTCTAGAGAGAGGACGGAATAAGCCTCTGGTCTCGCCTAAGATGGCCTGGTCAAATCACCGAACCAGCCATCGTTCCTACCTCTAAGGCCTATTTGAAGTGCCTTCTAGAGGGAGGTTGGGTAAATCTTTGATTCTGCTTGAAGGTAGCTAACCAAACGCACCGGATGAGAGACCTAAACCATCAACTAAGACGGTGATAAGGGGTTCGATCCAAGTTGAGATCATTACCTAAAGGTGGTAACAAAGAAATCAATCAAAGCCTAAATCACTACTCGAAGAGTATTAAGAGGAAGTCTTCTAGAGGAAGATCAAATACATAAGCATAATCAAACTCAATCTTAAAGAAGAATCGAGGCAATCTTCTAGAGGAAGATCAATAAAAAATGAGCCATTTGTGCTCCAAAAGCAAAAGCAATCTTCTAGAGGATGACTAAAAAAAATAAGCCATTCGAGCTCCAAAGAAAAAAATCAAGCAATCTTCTAGCGGAATATCTATCAAATATAAGCTGTGGTGCTTTAAAGTAAAGAAAGTGGGATTTCTCAGTTACCATACAAGAAATTATCATTGTCAGATTGATTTTCTAGTCTTATGTTTAGATATTTATTGCCAAATGATTTGTGGTCTTCTATTTGAAAAGGATTATTGCTATATGGTTTTCTGGTATTCTGTTTAGATTATTATTGCCAGATGGATTTTCTGTTCTTCTACTCAAATTATTGTTACCATATGGATTTTCTGGTCTTTTGTTCAGATATTTATTGCCAGATGATATCTGGCCTTCTATTCGAAAATTATTATTGTCATATGGTTTTCTGGTATTCTATTCAGATTATTATTGCCAGATGGATTTTTTGGTCTTCTATTCAAATTATTATTGCCAAAAGGATTTTTTGGTCTTCTATCTAGATATTTACTATCGGATGATTCCTGGTCTTCTATTCGAAAATTATTATTGCCATATGGATTTTTTGGTCTTCTATTCAAATTATTATTACTAGATGGATTTTCTTATCTTCTGTTCAGATGTTTATTGTCAAATGATTTTCTGGTCCTCTATTCAGAAATTATTATTGCCAGATAGATTTTTTGGTCTTATATTCAGATGGATTTATGGTCTTCAAGTCCAGAGAATATAATTGCTAAAATGACTTTTTGGTGTTTCCCTATTTAGGAAATCATTAATACCAAATGATTTTCCAGTGTTATCTTATTTAAGAAATTTCCTGGGCATTTAATCAAGGGATCTTTATTACCAGATAATTTTCTGGTATTCAGAGTGAGAAATTACTACTGTTAGACGAAAATCTAGTCTTTTATTTATAATATTGATGGAAGAATTTCTGGTCCTCCCTCCTATAATATTTCCAAATGTTTTCTAGATTAGGAAATTATAGTTTTCTATTCGTGAAATCAATAATTCCAGATAGTTTTCTAATCTTGATTCAATGTGATTCAGTTAAGTAAACTTGCTGCCAAATAGATTTTTGGCCTTTTCAAGAAATTTTTTATAATATTTTAAAAGTAATCACGGCTTATATAGAAGATATGGAGGGTTCTCCATACGGAAGAACATATATAAACTCATAGCTCAATTAAATCCAGTAGGGATTGCTCAAAAGGTAAAATTGAATTTAAAGTTTATAATGAAAATCATTACTTCTTTTTTATTTACAGGAAAACAGAGTTAGGAAGAAAGTCCTGCAAAGAATGGCAAAAATGAAGAAATTCTTGGTTTTACCCTAAAGTGTACAAAGTTTCTTTTATTCAAGGAGGGAGGCAAATGTTATCCATATATTTTCTAAAGGAAACAAGCAAAAGAATTCATGTTAGAATTAAGGATTGATGCCGAAGTTCAAAGTTTGATGTCGCAGTTAATGATGTCACATTCCATCAATTAAAGTAAAAGAGGATACCACATGTAATCCATGTCACACTTAATTAACGCTGCATTGATTCCATGCCGCACATCGAATGTTATTCACATGATTTTTAGAGAAGATTATGATTACAAAAATGATATCGAAGGCATGATATTGAGAGGATGACAAAGCGCATTAAAAGAAATATCATATGATGTAGAAAAGCTGATGTTGAATGAATGATATCGCATCTAAAAGCTTGGAATATATATATAGCAGGTCCCCAATAGCAATGCCGCATGTTAACAAAGAGGTAATGATGTCAAAGAGCTGTATATCATAGACCACCACTTAAAGAGATTTAATGCTTCAAAAAGGCATGGGTAAATATCACATCCAGTCAATGCTGTATCTAGCCGATATCACTTAATGTCGCACATCATTGGGGTTGCATTTCAAGTGATGCCGCTTACCACCAATGTCGTCCCTTAGTTATATCGCTTCCCAAGCAATGCCGCCTTTATTGATGTCGGTCATCACCAATGTTGTTTGTCTCTCATTTACATCACTTCTCAAGCAATGCCGCCCTTTATATATGTCGCCTCTCATGCAATGTCGTATCTCTTCAAGGTCGTCTATTATCAGTGCCACTCATTATCAATACCGCGCCTTCGTGATGTCGCACTTTTATCAACCTTTAAAGGATGTTGTAGCTCCTCAATACAACATTGATGCCAAATGTCGTGAATGTCCCTCATGCCGGAGGTAGTGCACAACAGCCATGTCGTACCTCTACCCCTATAAATATGTACCAAGGGGCATTGAGGTAGGGGTGATCATTTCTTTTTTTCATCTCCAAATTAAACAATCGTAGCCATAAATTGAATTGGAGAAAAACTTGATTCGATTGTAATCATCATGGAAATATACGAACAAGGACTTGGACATGCCTATTACCTTGATTGTGCCTTTAGGACATTATTGGACATGGATATGCATATAATAAAGCTCTTTTGATCCAAAGCTTTTCATGATTTTACTTCATATAGAATCACATGAGCATCGGTCTAGACTAGTGTTTATATGCATAGCCACTATCTTGCCAACTACATATGAATATTGGACTATAAACTATAAGGATTGCCTATCTAGTCTAACATGCTTATTGTGCTACCATAAATAATCTTAAGTTACTCTTTCTCTCCTTTGACCTTACGACATGGGCTTTCGAATATCATATTCCAAAAGTCTACAAGCATCATGGAACCATTTCTTAATGATATCATCTTGTACTTGGCCTTGAATGCTAAGTACATTCTTGATTCCTTAGCACTACTTAATCAACACCAACTAAGCCATGATTATTTGTGTCATCAAGGGTGTTAAAATCAAGTTTTGGCTCATCATACTTGGAATCATGGGTGTTATACCAATTTTTGGTCTAAAAGTAATAAAGTCTGCAATGTTATTTTACATAATTGCATTTATGAGATTAATGCTAATTATCTCTATGCTATGAATAACTCTTCTAATGTTGACATAAATAATAAATATCTTTGGTATTGTAGGCTAGTTCATATAAGTAAGAAACGACTACACTAATTAAAAACCAAAGGCTTTCTATCGTTATTTGATTCTGAATCATTTGATAAGTGTGAGTCATGTCTCAAAGGAAAAATGACCAAGCACCCTTTAATGGGAACAATAAAAGAGTTAACGAACTCTTAGGCATTGTACATATTGATGTATATAACCTAATGCCTATACTTATCAAAGATAATTTTTTTACTTTGTAGCCTTTACGGATGATTTCTCAAGACTAGGATATGTATATCTTATGAAGAACAAATCCAACGTCTATGATAAATTGAAAAAACAACGTCGAAAATCAGACGAACCATAAGTTTAAAATACTTCGATCCGATTAAGGAGGTGAGGATATTGGACATGAGCTCCAATAATACTTAAAATATAATGGGATTATCTCTTAGGTTACTCCATGGTATACTCCGCAACACAATGGTGTTTCAGAGCGAAGGAACCGAACCCTATTAGATATAGTTCGTTATATGATACATAAAGCCGAGTTACTCTGTCCTATTTTGGATATGCGCTAGAAACCATGGCGCATATATTGAATTTGATACACATGAAATCTGTGCCTAAGGTGACATATGAGACGTGACATAGAAAGAAACCCCAAGTCGATTATTTGAAGGTGTGGGGTTATCCATCCTATGTTAAGAATGTTAGCTCCAACAAACTTGAGGCAAGATCAGCCATGTGTAAGTTTATAGGATATCCCAAAAACTTTAGGGGATATATTCTCTACAACATAGAGGAATGAAAGATTGTTGTTTCCATAGAAAATGAATTTCTGTCAAAAGAAATTAATAGCGAAGTTGTAGAATTGGATGAGATCCGAGAAACTAACATGGAGGATGAACCAGTGGGAGAACCAAATTTGCATGTATATGGTATCACGAACCTTATTAGAAGGTCTAATAGGAAACCTCATCGTCTGGAGTGATACTACAGTTTTCTATTAGACAACGAGAAAGAGGACTCTATCTTAGATGATGACACCACTCTCTCATTCCAACAAGCACTACAAAGTAAAGAGTTTGCGCTTTAGCTTGGAGCTATGAAATCCAAAATGGATACTATGTATAAGTACAAAGTGCGAACTTCGGCTGACATACCCGAAGGGTCAAAACCCATCGGCTGCAAATGAATTTTTAAGAAAAAGCTAAATGTAGATAGTCAAGTAGAGACTTTCAAAACAAGTTTATTTGCAAAAGGATTTCATTAAGTCCAAGGTGTTGATTGTGACGAAACTTTTTGTCCATAGCAATGCTTAAGTCCACTCGAATAATGCTACCTATTGCTATATTTTATGACTATGAAATATGGCAAATGGATGTGAAGACGGTATTTCCAAAAGATGATTTTGAAGAGACCATTTATATGTCATAGCCCAAGGGGTTTGAGGTCAGCAGGAGTGAAGGCAAGGCTTGCAAGTTATTAAAGTCCATTTATGGACTTAAACAAACTTCAAGGAGTTGGAATAAATGTTTTGATAAAGTAATATAATAGTTTGATTTTTATCAAAACACAGAGGAAGCGTGTATATACAGAAAGGAATATGGAAGTGCTATCGTGTTCTTAGTTTTATACGTCGGCAATTTGTTGTTGATCGGCAATGAGTTTTGTTATTACAATAAGTGAAAGCTTGGCTTCTTAAGTATTTTTCCATGAAGAATTTTGGAGAAGCAGGCTATATGCTAAGTATAAAGATCTATAGATATAGGTCTAAGAGGCTGTTGGGATTATACCAATCCTGTACATATATACAATCCTGAAAATTTTCAATATAGCGAATTCCAAGCGTTGAAATGCTCTGACGCAATCTAGAATCGTCCTTTCTAACAAAGATGCTCCTTAAACCGATGAGGAGAAAGGTTGTATGAAGAGGATATTGTATGCTTCGGCAATCGAATCCACAATGTATGTTATGTAATGTTCTAGATCGAATGTGGTATATGCATTAAAATGCGTAAGCCGGTACCAGCCTAATCATTGAGAAAAGTATTGGACAACTGTAAAATGTATACTAAAGTATTTAAGAAATACTACGGATTTATTCGTAATATATGGGAATGGAGACCTCTTTATGAAGGGATATGTAGATTCTAGCTTTCAAAGTGTATCAATGATAGTAAGTTAGTGTCCGGTTATGTCTTTACTATAAACAATGGGGTTGTCAGTTGGAAAAGTTCCAAATAGGAAATGATAGTTGATTCCACGATGGAGGCCAAATACATCGCCATCAATGAAGCAGCTAAGGAAGCGATTTGGATGCACAAGTTTTTAAGTGAGCTAGGAGTGATTCCCAACATGGAGAATCTAGCGGCGTTGTCTTATGATAGCAATGCGGCAATGCTAATCGCAAAGGAGCCTAGAGCATATAAGAAATCATGACACATTCTTCAAAAGTTCCACCTAATTAGGTAATTCGTTGAGAAGAAAGAGTTCGTGATACAAAGAGTAGATGTGAAGGACAACATAGAAGATCCATTCATGAAGGGACTAGATCAGTCAGTACTTGTAAAGCTGATCGAAGGGATGAGATTGAGATTGCATAATTGGCCCCAAGCGCAAGTGGAAGATTGATAGAGTTAAGGGTATGTCCTAGGGACAACTCTGTAATTTGTTGTAAAATATTAACTCTATAATCGATTTTCATTCAAAATAAAAGGTGTTTTTCTTTCTATTACATACTTGTTATAATATATTATACTAATTATTGTAAGTACATTAATAAAAAATCCATAAATTGTATGTTTTTCGATAGTAATTACAGTCTGTTGTAATCATGAGCAATTTATCACAATATAATAAACATTTCGTTTTAAATATTTCTAGTCAAAATGTATCGAAACTAGATATCGATACATCCGTTGAGAATAGAGTATGTAACGCTCTCCAAATGTAGGGTAGTGCATCCCTTATGGCTATTGGGGTGCACCAAGGGGTTACGTATTGATGGTTATTAGATAACAATGGAATTACTCACTCGGTATTCTGTTGGTTAATATAACTAAGGTTATATAGAAAATAACGATGTAACAATATTACACAGTTCTCTCGACTTGAGAATACCATTGAACTTCAATGTGGAAACTCCACTTTGATTATAGTTAGTCATGACACGATGCCTATCGAACGACTATAATTGGGTCGAGTCGAAGCATTGGAAGTGAAACACTATTCAATAGAGAATTCGTCTCCTCGGTAATATGGGGTTAGTATCATAGTCAACTGAAGTCAACTAAAAGTCAATTCGTTAATAATAATTATTATCATTGAACAAAGGACTTTGTGTTTGGACTATACTAGTTGAATGTGGATGATTTGAGAATTTTGACCAATACCAAATTCCATAAGTCCTTATGTGATATGGTTTCGATGAAGAGAATTGGTGTAGATAATTGTCACTACCGAAGAACGCTTAAAACAAGTAAAATTGGATTTTGGTGAAACTGTGTAGCAATAAATTTAGCCAAATTATCACACCACTAGCTAATGCGACTTATGAACGTTAATATTTGAATTGTTTGATATTAATCACTGACCAAATTTACACCTAAGAGTCATATAACCACAATATTAAATACTTTAACTACCACCTGATTTAATTAAATTATCATTGTTATAAATTCATTAACATTTATGAAATATTACTTACAAAATTTTATTTGATTTGTGTTGCATCAGTGTTGAAAATAGTGCGTATATAAAAGTTTTATGCAGCACACGTATCGATATACGATATCGATATACGTTTGAATTTGATTTAAATATTAATTAGCTGATAGTTTGAAGTAGGATGAAAGCCCATGGAGCCTATAGGATGGCCTGACCAAATATTAAGACGGATGAAGGGTATATGTTGATTAAAAGAGTAGATAATTGAAACGTAATAGCATACCCGTTCATAGAGGGACTGGCATAATTGGTTTTGAGAAAATCGATTAGAGAATTTGGAATAAGATTTCATAATGACACCAAGTGCAAGTGGGAGATTGATAGAGTTAGGTGTATGCCCTAGGGTCAATTATGTAATTTGTTACATATATCTAACTCTTTGACTAATCTTATTAAAAATAAAGGTGTTTTCTTTCTATTATATACTTGATATAATGTGGTTATATTAATTAATTAATTTAATAAAAAGCATATTTAATAGAAAATCCATAAATGGTATGTTTTGTGATAGTAGTTACAAAGTGTTGTAACCGTGAGTAATTTATCACAATAAAATTAAATATACCATATTAAATGTTCCTAGTCAAGCTGCATCGAAACTGGATATCAATCTATTCGTTGAGACTGGAGTAAGTAACGCTCTCCAAATGTTGCATAGTGTATTACTTATGACTGCTATGGGCACCTAAGGATTACGTACTAATAGTTATTGGATAACAATGGAATGACTCATTCGATAGTTTTCTGTTGGTTAATATAACTATGGTCAAACAGAAAATATCGATGTAAATAATTTACACAGTTCTTTCGACTTGAGAATACCATGAACCTTTTATATGAAAGCTCTGCTTTGATTATAGTCAAATCATGGTACATCGTCCATCGTCCATCGAGTGACTATAGTTAGGTCGAGTGGAAGTATTGGAAGTGAAGTACTATTCAAGAAAGGATTCATCCCCTCGGTTATATGGGATTAGTATCACGATCAACTCAATTCAATCCCGAGTCAAAATCTTTAGCCAGAGTAGTTTGGTTAATAATAATTGTTATTATTGAACCAAGGACTTTGTGTTTGGACTATAGAGTTGAATGTGGGCGATGTTGGAATTTTTACCATTAGCAAATTCAATAAGTCCAAAGTGATATATTTTCGATGAAGAGAATTAGTGTAAATAATTGTAACAACTGGGTAATGCTTATTAAATTAAAATGATATCTTTCCAAAAATGAGTAAGTGATAAATTTGGCCATATTATCACACCACTTGCTAAGTGAAGTGTGAACGTTATCACACCACCTGCTAAGTGAAGTGTGAACGTTGACGTTCGAATAATCCGACGTTAATCACTGACCGAATTTACTACCAAGAGTCTCACAACCGAAACGATGAATTCTTTTTAGACCAAACCATTTAATTAGTTTATAATTATTATAAATTAATTAACTAAATTAATAATTATGAAATAATAATTATGAAATTTGAATATGATTTGAGAAATAAAATTGTTGCGTATATTTATAAAAGTTATTATTATATTGATTGATATGAGATATCGATAACAAAATAGGTTAACTATGATTGTACATATTTAATTTATGTTTAATAGGCTCACAACCCATGAGATTTGGAGAGGATAGGCATTGGTTTGAGAGTGGATGGAGGCGGCTACATCATAGGATTAGGGTTTGGAGATGTGTGGCTAAGATCTAATGAGAAACTTACATAGTTTGCTCTCTTATCCTATGCATATAAACACTAATCTCAGGAAAATTTTATTTTTTTAAGCCACCACTTTCTTCTTCTTCCTCATTTTAATGGCTCTAGCTATCCTCTAAAACTATCCTAAAAATTCTCAAATCCAATTCAAATTAAAAATACTAATTTGTAGTAGAAGGTCTCCAACCCTAGATTAGCAACCTAACGGATTGGGAATTGTTCTAAGAAGAGAAATCATTGTTCAACATGGACTCAAAGGCTTCGATAAGAGGTGAACTTTCATTTATTATTATTGTTTTGATATCAAGTTTATAATATAAAAGTTGATACGTCCAAATCATCTATTTGTATTCAGATTTGTTTATTGTTTAGATTAGGTGAGATTTTTATGAGTCCATGTGTTTGTTACAATTGGATTGGTTATGTGCTTGTTGTAATATTTTGTTTATCAATTTATTGTTGAACTAAATTTCTAAGAAAATGATTTTTTTAATTTTGATTCGTGTGTATATATATATATATATATATAGACTAAATGTGTAGAGACCTGCAAATTGTCAAAATGTATAATTGTATATATGATTATATATCTTAAAATTTTCTTATGATGATTTATACTTATTATGAATCAAAAAATATAAAAATATTTTATTAAATATGTGTATGCATATTTATTATTATTTAATGATTTTATGTGTTGTTTATTATGTATAAAATAATTAATTGTTCAAAATTTCATTTTTATATTTTTTTAATTTGCTGCACCATACAAGAAGCTTACTGTAAAATTTTCAGATTTTTAAAACTTAATTTAATATTTTTTAAATTAATTTACTTTCGCTAGTACTCAATTATTTAATTAAAAATATAATTTCAATCGGGAAAATTCTAGAAAAATTTTTAAGCCTAAAATGTATCTCAGATACCTTTAGAAAAAATTTCAAATTTTTATAAATTAATTTAATAATTTTTATAATCAATTTATTTTCGGCCTGCAATCAATTATTAAAAATATGATTTCAATTGAGAAAATTTCAGAAATTTTCCTAAGCTTAAAATTTGTCTCAAGTACCTTCAAAAAAAGTTTTAGAAATTTTCAACTTGATTTCGTATTTTAAGAACAATTTGATTTCGGGCTATTATCAATTATTTAATGATAAATATTATTTTAATTGACAAACTTCCATAAATTATTTTAAGCCCAAAATGTGTTTCCAGATTTTCTAAAATTATAAAACTTGTAATTTTTCATATAATTATTTCACATTAATTTATTATGGTATAAACTATTTTATTCAATATATATATATATAATGTATACATATATATATATATATGTATATTCATTTACATATATTAATATCTTGTTTTCCTATATTGTACAAGCACATATTTGGAAAAATTACTGTACACACAAAATGAGTCAATATGTCTATTGCAGTGTACATCTCAGCATCTATATATGGGCACATTATACCCTTCATGGATTATCATGTTACACATGCACGCGCGCGCGTGCGCGCACACACACACACACATATATATATTTGTATATGTATATATTTATGTATTTAATACATACATACATACATATACATATACATATTAAATTTAATCAATCAATTCAAATTAAAAAGAGAAATGTAAGGTTCATCTCTCCATTTAATGCAATTAATGATCTCAATTAATTACTTGTTTTAGGGAAAGAAATGAAAGGTTTCCTTCCCTGCATATACATTAAATCTTATTATGCCTTCAATTAATTACTTGATTTAGGAAAAGATATGAAAGGTTCCTTTCCCTATATATATATTAACTCTTATTAATAAATTTTAGGTGTATTTGATACACAATACATTTAAAATTAAATTTATTTAAACTTCCCTTTAACTAATTTAAATAAAATAAATGATTTTATTTAAAGACAAATTTAGAAATGTTCTAATAAAATTAGGCTTTATAGGCTGAACTAAGATCCAATAAGGTAAATTTTTTTTGAAATTCACCCATTTCTTCAGCTACGGGCAGGCCTAGTTCTAACAGTGATATCGAAACCCAATAGCCTATGTGGTCTAAATTAGTCATGTTATGGCTAACCAATTAAGCTTACCAACTTAGTATGGTGTTTAGAAAGATAATATCTAGGATTAGAATTGGGTACCTGTCCTACCTGGTTACCAGCCTGGCCAGAAAGGTGAAGTGTGCCCAAAGGTTGCTCCAGATAAAAAGGGCCTTGGGCTAATTTTCAGGATAGTTTTGAAAATTAAGACAAGATTTTAAATTTAAAAGTTAGATTTAAAATAAAAACATGTTTATTATAAAATTTTATAATATAACACAAAATTTTAAAATGTTTGACAACGTAATGAAAATTTCAAAATGTTTGAAACTATTTAAATATTAATTTCAAAATTTAAATTTTATTAATAAGATTAATAAAATAAATTAATTAAATGAGTTAATTAATTAGTACTTATATGCATGTACTATATATGTTGATATATGTTATGTTAGTTTGAAGTGTTTAAGATAACATATATGCATGTACTATATATGTTGATATACGTTATGTATGTAAGATAAATTTTGAAATTGAAATAATTTAATTAAAATGGTTTAATTAATTAATTAATTAAAGGTTAATTAATTAAATAAAAATACATACATACATACACACACACAGATATATATATATATATATAAGATACATGTGTTATACTATAAAGGTTATAGCATACACTATAAAGGTTATAGTAGATATGTCCAATATAAAAGTTGTATTGGAATACTAACATAAAATTAATTAAAGAGTAAATTAATTAAAATTAGTTAAATAAGATTTAATTAATATAATATTATACATAAGACTATTATATAAGTGATATGAAATATAAAAATTATATAATAATAAAATTTATATAATATGAATGTATAAACTAAAGGTGGAAAATTAAAGAAACCCAAATAGACTTAAGGAATAAATACATACGTAAATGTACGTATACAATAATTTCTGATGTGTTTGACACTTGTATCATGAGGTATTTCATAAGAAATATGTTACTCCATAAGTCGATATCACTTAGTATATATATTGAAGATTATAAATCTTCAGTATAATGTTGTCCTTTACCATAATATATTAATAAATTGCTTACATTCTCCTTAGTTGTTGAGCAAACTCAAGCTAGGGATGTTATGTGTAGTATTATTAATATATTGAATAGACGAGGTAAGATAACTTTATGTGTTTGTTGAGCAAACTCAAGGTACATATACTATACTTAGGTCATCGCGATATGGTAAGTACGAGTGAATAATCTCTTTCGATTTGTTGAGCAAACTCAAGGTCGGAATGAGGTAAAGACAAGGAAATATGGGTTAGGAGTTGTATGTGATACAATCGACAAGAAGTTATCCATCATTTTTGGGGGTATGATTTGTTGAGCAAACTCAAAGTCAAAGACAAATGAGTCCTAACACCTACTAGCGAAGTTGAAAGGCTTCTATGTTCGCTTAGGGTCTGGTGAAACATAAGACACTAGTGGGAGCCATATTAGAAAAATGAAATGATAACATTTAACATTTCTAATATTGTAAGAACATATGCTATATAATGTTATAATAATCTACATTGGCAAATTTGTGCATTTAATAAGATTGATAAAATGTTTATCAATTAAGATATACAAATGAATTGAAGATTTACAAATAGAAATATAACATATACTTACCAATAAATGATTATTGCATGTAAACGTTTCTATTCCCATGCAATTTCCTAATTTTACAACTACTTATTACTTCCGTAATTTGGTCGCATACGCGTTTATTCGGTTGAGATCATGTACTGCATTCTATGAGTTTTGAACTCTAAAATCAGTACAAGATTATGAATATTTGATCCATATACAATCACATATAAATGTTATATGGTGAATGGTCGAAATTTGTAATAAACAATGTTTCAATGAAATTAGTTGTAACAACCCTGTTTTCGAAGCCGTAATATTCTACAAATTTAATCATAATAATAATATTTGAATTCGATTTGGATAATTATTATTTAAAATCAAATTACAATACTATTAAAGTTTATTTAATAAATTTTTTGTTACAATAAAATTTAAATAGGTAATAAATTTCTTTTTAGATAATATACTACAGATCAAATAAAATGTTTTAATAAGTATAAAATATTTAAAGTATAAATAATATTTTTATGATTGAAATAATTGGAAATCTATTTATTTCATATTGACACTATAGATAATTAAACAAAGGTGGACAAGTATCGAATAGAAGAAAATTTTACAATTTAGAAATATATCTTTGTCGAATGAAATGTAGACAGATTTAAACAAGATCGAAATATATTTCTAAAATTTCGACAAAGATTGGAAAGAAAATTATTAATTAAATGGGAAGGAAATTCTATTAAGAATCAAAATTTACACTAAAATAAAATCCAGCTCATTTATCAATATCAAACCCAAATCCAAATCCCCTAATTCCTAAAACTCATATACCTTCTACTCCTCACTATTGCTAAATCCCAAAAATCGAAATCGTTTTCAGAAGAAAAAAAACGCAAACGCGCACGTTTGCACGTAGGGCTGGCGACGCCAGCGATGGAGGAGGAACAATGATCGAGAGAAGAGGCAACGCATTGCGGCTACATGGTCGAGGCGGAGACTAGCAGCGATGCAGAGGAGTGCGTTCGTGGTGGAGGCAGCATAAGGCATGGAGGCGTGAATCCTTGCTGATAGCGTAGACAAGCATGACCTAGAGGTCGCGACCTGAACTTGGGCGAGTTTTAAACAGCGAATGATTAAGGTGAGATTTCTATCCCACACAACTATATCTAATATTTGATGTTTGAATTGATTGTTTGTTAGATTGATATCTGAATGAATGGGTTGTTTAGTTAAACAAAAATAAACAAGAATTTGAGTAATCAAAATTTGAATACTATTAGTTCTAAATTGAATATTGTTAGTCTTGTTTTAGCTTAAACCCTTCTTGTATGCATACAATATGATATTGATTGTGTTTGAATGGTTGGTTAGACCTAATATTGCATCTACTATCTTTTGCAACTCACTTGAGCCAAAGAAAACCCAATCATCATAGCTAAACCGACGATTTCCTGGGCAATTGATGCCCAGGAATTTGCGACGATTGGTGATAAATAAAAATGGGCAGTTTTGCTCGGTTCTTGATTGAAAATATTTTTATTAGTTTAATTGTTTTTTTAATAAATTTTTGAGCTTGTTTTGGACTATGTTATTTCTGATTTCCAGTAGCATTTAATTTTTAATATTAAATGCTTTTTGATGCATAATTTAAAAGAAAATATGCGTTTAAAACGTTTTAAATACTAAAAAGGGTTTACAATTGAACTGTTAAAATGCTTTCCATTTCTTTTATTATTATCATATATATATATATACATACATACATATATATGTAAGGGTTTTATTTTAAAAAGTATACACAAATAAGGTTTTACAGCTTTTAAGATTTTATGAAAAGTAATTATATATATCTATATAAATTTTTATATAAAGAAAGTTATTTGATTATGAAAAATATTGGTTTGATTTCTAATTTTAGAAAAGAAATTCTATTTTTAAATTAGAAATCTTTTAACTCTTATCTTTTAAAAATATAAATGAACAAGCTTGAATTGAATTTCTATTTGAATTTCATGATTTTCTTTGAAACAAAGAATTTTAATAAACAATTGAATTGTTGGATTGGCATGGGACTTTCTATACAATTCTTTCGTTTATTACTATAATTTGTTAAATAGAGTTTGAGTAAAAATTACTAACTTTTAGTAAATACTTGAATTTACTTTCTGGTGTGGGACAGTTAGTTAAATTCTTGTGATTACTGGAGTGAAAGTAATTAACACTTAGAGTTCTATTATCTTAGGGTGTTTGGATTTCAGACCGATAGATCCCCAAGAAAAGATAACTCATTTTTCATCGATCTGAGAATCGATACATTTTTAGATTTGGGTAGGCAGATCTCTTTCGGAAGATCTATTATGGTGTAAATACGGCTGTCTCTTTCAAAAGGCAGATTTTTACATGCATTGTAGTCTATAGATACTACAACCTATTAGTTTATTTTTGTTTTATACAGTTCGACTATGTTTACCTCTTTCGGAAGGTAAATTTGCATAGCACAGATTAGGTACGCGGCTGCTCTTTTCTTTGAGCAGTGTCCATAATTTGTTGTCTCTTTCGGAAGGCTTACTTCTAATGTAGCGGGTTTCTTTTGGTAGATTTCGTGTCACTGTATTAAACTGACAAATGACTACCATTATTATTTCATTATTGATGATTATTTCTTCAGAGATTTTTAGTATGGATATTCTGTATCCTTTATGGTCTGAAGAATTTTGAACCGATTATCACCATATTTTGAGACGATAGTCTATAAGACTTGATATATATTTATGAAATGGTGATTTGTTAGATATGCCTTATTTGAGTATTTGTTTCATGCATATTTTATTTATGACATATTTGGTAATTGTTAAGTCAAAAGTTTGAGATCTGCTTTAATTGGTTTGATATGCCTTTTTGAATTTTAGGGTTTTAGGCATATATTGAGATGACTTATTTTAAGAGATAAGTCATTTATGGAATTATAAAGTAGTGAATTTGATTAATATGCCTTATTATGATTGTTTGTTTGTTCGGCATATTTTATATGACTTATTATTTTAAGTCATATAGTTATGATATTAATATCTCACCTTTTTATTTAGATATAGTCTGACCCGTTTATTATTTTAATACTTGGGTCAGGCCGAGACTTTACAGGTACATGGACCCATTGACCTTTGGATTTTGGGCTAGCATTGAAGTAGACTATTTTGATAGTTTTGGTTTACTTCATACTTGTATATATTGACATATAGTAGTTTATGTCATCTATATTATATAGTAGTGACTTTGTACCTGATACAAGATGTTGGATATGATGTATATATTTATGTGGGTCTAGTACTGATATTTTGTAGACTCACATTCTATTTTGTATATGATAATGTATATTATTCCGCTGTTATCTGTGACTCTGTTTCTGATTTATGTATATTATATACTATTCTTAATATTTTTAATCGGTGTGTTTATTACTTTGTATTAATAATGTACATGTCTAAATTCCAGTTCAGATCCTCAAAAAGGTAAATAAGACGTGTCAGTGTTATTATAATGATATATTCACATTCGACCACCCTTAACCAACCGTTTTATGTAAAAAGTAGATTTGATAAGTAAAAAGTTTTATGTAGAGTGTTTTCCAAAATTTTGAGTTTATCTTAGCCTAAAACCTGTTGCAAAAACATGTGATTATGTTCTGCAAATGTAATTTTCAGACTTGACACGGGTTACGTGCCATAACTTTCAAGTTAGAAGGTATTTTGATGATCCGTAAAAAGTTTTGAAAATTTATTTATGACCACTGCAACTTATCTTTAGAACACTCTTGAATATTTTATGATGTTAACACGTTCTTATTAGCCAAAACATGAAATTGTTTATGTATTCATATTCTCATGTTTATATAAAGTTGCTAACGTGTTTTTTTTAAGCAATTAATAGGTGCGAGAAGACTTTACTTCACTTTTGGATGCATGTTTGCTCATTTTGGTTGTATGTATATAAGCAAACTGGCTTAAATGCTAAAATAAAGGTACGTTTTCAGATTAAATACAGAATTGTTAGAAATATTAATATATACTATGTTTTCGACCGTGTGGTCGATGTATATTGTTTATATTATATTTGTGAAATTGCAAACGGCTCTCTGTACAAAGGAGACTCTGCCGAAATTTTCCAAAAATCTTAACACTTAGAAAGTTTTCAATAAATTTTCGTATTCGAAGAAACGGAAATTAATAAATGAATCTATTTAAATTTATAACATACGATAAGTTTGATTCTAATGTTAACTATTTACGGTTTGATCGAGTTTTAACTTAATAGTAAAATTTCGGAGAGAGTTAAAGTTTGCATGTGTTTTTGATATCTTCCTATAAGAAATTGCGAGGACGCAATTTTCATAAGGGGGAGGTCTGTAACAACCCTATTTTCGAAGCCGTAATATTCTACAAATTTAATTATAATAATAGTATTTGAATTCGATTTGGATAATTATTATTTAAAATCAAATTACAATACAATTAAAGTTTATTTAATAAAAGATTTTGTTATAATAAAATTTAAATAGGTAATAAATTCCTTTTTAGATAATATACTAAAGTTCAAATAAAATGTTTTAATAAGTATAAAATATTTTAAGTATAAATAATATTTTTATGATTGAAATAATTGGTAATTTATTTATTTCATATTGACACTATAGATAATTAAACAAAGATGGACAAGTATCGAATAGAAGTAAATTTTACAATTTAGAAATATATCTTTGTCGAATGAAATGTAGACCAATTTATACTAGATCGAAATATATTTCTAAAATTTTGACAAAGATTGAAAAGAAAATTAATAATTAAATGTGAAGGAAATTCTATTAAAAATCAAAATTTGCATTAAAATAAAACCCAGCCCATTTATCAATATCAAACCCAAATCCAAATCCCCTCATTCCTAAAACCCATATACCTTCTACTCCTCACTATTGCTAAATCCCCAAAAATCGAAATCGTTTTCAGAAGAAAAAACGCAAACGTGCACGTTTACGCGTAGGGCTGGTGACGCCAGCGATGGAGGAGAAACAATGATCGAGAGAAGAGGCAACGCATGGCGGCTACATGGTCGAGGTGGAGACTGGCAGCGAAAAAGGAGGAGTGCGTTCGTGGTGGAGGCAGCACAAGGCATGGAGGTGCGAATCCTTGCTGATAGCATAGACAAGCACGACCTAGAGGTTGCGACCTGAACTTGGGTGAGTTTTAGAGATCGAATGATTACGGTGAGATTTCTATCTCACATAACTATATCTAATATTTGATGTTTGAATTGATTGTTTATTAGATTGATATCTGAATGAATGGGTTGTTTAGTTAAACAAGAATAATCAAGAATTTAAGTAATCAAAATTTGAATACTGTTAGTTCTAAATTGAATATTGTTAGTCTTGTTTGAGCTTAAACCCTTCTTGTATGCATACAATATGATATTGATTGTGTTTGAATGGTTGCTTAGACCTAATATTGCATCTACTATCTTTTGCAACTCACTTGAACCAAAGAAAACCCAATCACCGAAGCTAAACCGATGATTTTCTGGGCAATTGATGCCCAGGAATTTGCGACGACTGGTGATAAATAAAAATGGATAGTTTTGCCCAGTTCTTGATTGAAAAGAATTTTTATTAGTTTAATTGTCTGTTTTCTAAATTTTTGAGCTTGTTTTGGACTATGTTATTTCTGATTTCCAGTAGCATTTGATTGTTAAAATATTAATCGCTTTTTGATGCATAATTTAAAAGAAAATATGTGTTTAAAAATTTTTAAATATTGAAAAGGGTTTACAATTGAATTGTTAAAATGGTTTCCATTTCTTTTATTATTATCAAATATATATATATATATATATATATATATGTGTGTGTGTGTGTGTGTGTGTGTGTGTGTGTGTATGTGTTTTATTTTAAAAAGTATACTCAAATAAGGTTTTACACTATGTAAATTTTATATAAAGAAAGTTGTTTGATTATGAAAAATATTGGTTTGATTTCTAATTTTAGAAAAGAAATTCTATTTTTAAATTAGAAAACTTTCAAATCTTATCTTTTAAAAATATAACTGAACAAGCTTGAATTGAATTTCTATTTGAATTTCATGATTTTCTATGAAACAAAGAATTTTAATAAAAAATTGAATTGTCGGATTGGTATGGGACTTTCTGTACAATTCTTTCGTTTATTACTATAATTTGTTACATAGAGTTTGAGTGAAAATTACTAACTTTTAGTAAATACTTGAATTTACTTTCTATTATGGGATAGTTAGTTAAATTCTTGTGATTACTTGAGTGACAATAATTAACACTTAGAGTTGTATTATCTTAGGGTGTTCGGATTTTAGACCGATAGATCCCCGAGAAAAGATAACTCATTTTTCATCGATCTGAGAATCGATACATTTTTAGATTTGGGTAGGCAGATCTCTTTCGGAAGATCTGTTATGGTGTAAATACGGCTGTCTCTTTCGGACGGTAGATTTTTACATGCATTGTAGTATATAGATACTACAACCTATTAGTTTATTTTTGTTTTATACAGTTCGACTATGTTTACCTCTTTTGGAAGGTAAATTTGCATAGGACAGATTAGGTACGCGACTGCTCTTTTCTTTGAGCAGTGTCCATAATTTACTCTCTTTCGGAAGGCTTCCTTCTTATGTAGCGGGTTTCTTTCGGTAGATTTCGTGTCACTGTATTAAACTGACAAATGACTACCATTATTATTTCATTATTGATGATTATTTCTTCAGAGATTTTTAGTATGGATATTTTGTATCCATTATGGTCTGAAGAATTTTGAACCGATTATCACCATATTTTGAGATCATGGTCCATTAAGACTTGATATATATTTATGAAATGGTGATTTGTTAGATATGCCTTATTTGAGTATTTGTTTCAGGCATATTTTATTTATGACATATTTGGTAATTGTTAAGTCAAAAGTTTGAGATCTGCTTTTTTTGGTTTGATATGCCTTTTTGAATTTTAGGGTTTTAGGCATATATTGAGATGACTTATTTTAAGAGATAAGTCATTTATGGAATTATAAAGTAGTGAATTTGATTAATATGCCTTATTATGATTGTTGGTTTGTTCAGCATATTTTATATGACTTATTATTTTAATTCATATAGTTATGATATTAATATCTCACCTTTTTATTTAGATATAGTCTGACCCGTTTATTATTTTAATACTCGGGTCAGGCCGAGACTTTACAGGTACATGGACCCATTGACCTTTGGATTTTGGGCTATCATTGAAGTAGACTATTTTGATAGTTTTGTTTTACTTCATACTTGTATATATTGACAGTTAGGAGTTTATGTCATCTATATTATATAGTAGTGACTTTGTACCTGATAGAAGATTTTGGATATGATGTATATATTTATGTGGGTGTAGTACTGATATTTTATAGACTCACATTCTATTTTTATATGATGAAGTATATTATTCCGCTGTGATTTATGACTTTGATTCTGATTCTGATTTATCTATATTATATACTGTTCTGAATATTTTTAATTGGTGCGTTTATTACTTTGTTTTAATACTGTACACGTCTAA
Source organism: Allium fistulosum (assembly GCA_030737815.1). NCBI lineage: Eukaryota > Viridiplantae > Streptophyta > Magnoliopsida > Asparagales > Amaryllidaceae > Allium > Allium fistulosum. The sequence continues at coordinate 531,326,343 of CM060901.1, read as the reverse complement.
ATTTCAGTTCAGATCCACAAAAAGGTAAATAAGATGTGTAAGTGTTAGTATAATGATATATTCACATTTGATCGCCCTTAACCAGTCGTTTTCTCCGGTTTAGCAGACGACATTACTTGTAATGTTCTTTTCTAAACTGAGCATAGCGATGGGGTCGTTACAGCTTGGCATCAGAGCTGGATTCAGAACATTATAGAATATAAACAGTACAGAGTTAAGATCTAAACCTAGATGACCTAAGGTCCCATCCCTTGGGTGTGTAACGACCGGCCATTTCGAACCATTCAAATCGACAATCATCCACACATGTCAGAATTGAATCGCTTAAAACAACATATTATTTATTTATATTTGGCAAAACTTAGCATATACAGTAAATAAATCAATCACAAAATCACATACACAGAGTATTATAATAATAAGCAGCGGAATAGATAAATAGTAGTTCATGAAGCTAATACAGAAACATCGGAGTCTGAAATAAATACAACAGAAAATCCCAAGTACAAGGAATTTCTAATACATAAGCAAATGACAAGTCTGAACATAAATAACTGGAAATAACTGAAAGCTGAATAGATATAAGACAGATCTTCAATCAAAGCTCCAAACTCCAAAGGTGAGTCTAAAATACCGTGACACTCAGTCTGACCCGAGCATAAAGCAAAACACAAAACACTCGAGTCAGGATTAACATTCTTATGTAAGTAAATCAACTCAGGTGACATGTCCAAGTGAAATGCAATATAACTTAAAGGATGTTTGAGATTCCCATACTTTAAGGATCCTTGAAACTATCTATATACATAGTACAATACACTACATAGATAATGTCTAAAGTAAAGTAAACTATTAAAATAGCGTTAAGGCGTTACCCATATCCCCCTTAACACATTTTTATCAGAAGGCACCCTATAGGTATGGTACAAACCAAACTCGTAGTGGGCGCGATAAGGCATGTGACAAGGCACGCGAGGAAATGCCCAGGGTAGGATACTATCGTTTTGTAGAACCGGGCTGGTGGTAATGCATAGCAGCTACTACCGCCTCGAAACACACTATAACGACCCAGAATTTAGATCGAATTAAATTGAAAATATTTAATTTATTTTAAATATTTGAATGATGATTTAATTTGAATCCCCGATTTAACTTTGAAATTTGCGATTAAACTATAAAATTTAATCGATTGAAGTTGAATAAAAATTTGAATCTTCAATTTTAAGCTGAAGAAAAATATTTCAAAGGCTTTTAAAATTCGTAATGATAATACTGGAGATAATAGAAGCTTCAGAATAGAATTTGAAAGTAATTCGTTCAGTTTTGAAATTAAATCGTTCGAATCGATATTTAAAAATAGCGTTCCGGGGCACAGTCTCGGAATTCGACGAAACCAGTTCCATTGGGTCCGTAATATTGAATTATTACCGGATTTCAAATTTCGTATTTTTCGGAGTTTGTATGTGAGCACACGACAGGAAAACGCATTGAATTTTTAACGAAATTCAAATTTAAATTAATATTTTAATTGGTCAACGACAGCACGTTCAAACCCACGATTACCCATATCTCCCTGTTAAACCACCATACCTCTCTGCAAATACACGATCTCCTTTCCCCTCCTTCCTCTTTAAGATACGAAACCCCTTCACTCTCGTTCATTTCAAAATTCAGAAGGAAAAAATTAATGGCCGAGTTCTTTCAAATTCTTCAATTCGTTCTTTTGATTCAAATTCGTGGAGGCGCGCGTACGAGTGGGAGGGGCGCAATTATCTGGGCAAGCGCGCGTGCTCGTGCGAGGGGCCAGTAATGGTCGTCGTTTCGGGCGCGTGGTTTCTCGTGCACGTGAGTAAAGGCGAGCGCGAGGCAGTTCGATTTAGGGTTCCGGGGAAAGTCGCGCTCGTACGACCTGCTGTGACGCAGTGGTATCGCGATGATGGTCAGGCGATGGCGGCGGCGACAGAAAGCTCGAGTTCGAGCAAGCAATCAAGGGGATTCGCGATGGTCTGGGAGGCGTTCAATTCAGGGGGTGGTGCGACTTTGGGATGGCGATCGCATGGACAGTTTTCGAGCAAGCGGAGGTCGTAGAGGTTGTGAGCACGTGCGAGGAAGGCTTGGTGCTTGGCGACGTTGAGAAGGATGATCGGAGGCTCGTACACGAGTACGAGATTTGGGCAGTAAGGTAATTTTGAAATTAGTTTATGCATATATACAGTCTGGGAATTTTATTTGTAGTAAGTAGAAAATTTTATATATAGGAAGTTTAAATTCTTAAGTAAAGTCTGGGAAAAAAATATATATGCTGCTATTCCGTTGATTACAGAATTTGAATTCATAAATACATATCCATATCTTGGTTTTGATATAAAAGTAAATATATATATATAGGTTTTAATGAACAAAATTTGAAGTATATTATAACCAAGTATAAAACAGTTTTGTTAAAAATATATAAAAGGTTTTCATAACCTATTTTCAAGGGTTGAGATTGAAAGTTATCTTTCAAACATTTTAATGTAAATTAAGTAAGTAAAACTTTTAACTTTATCTGTTTATCAACAATTTTAACAATAAAATAAAGTTTATAATTTTATTAACCTGGTAGTTTAAAATCCTGGAGAATGTTAAGAAATGGAAATTTATTTCCGATAAGTTTGAATATTGATAAATTGTATAATTATTTATACAAGGTTTAAAAACCGTGAAGAAAACAAACTGGAATGGAAATTGGGTTGCAAATGAAAGCAAAGGTGAGATTTTTCTCACTCAAAATGAATTGCAGTTATTATTGATTTGATTGATTGCTATTGGATGTGATATTAGATATAGTAGGATATATCTATATATATAGCAATATATACATATTGGCATATGTATATATTGGATTGATTGATTTCCCGCCTCGTATAGCGGATGAGACCCTATTGCGCCGTTAGTAAGCGGATTATTTTTATAAAACCCATATACCGCGATATTCCACCTCGAAGTGGAATTGGTATTGTGCTAACGTCTTTGGATGCAGGGAAACAGGTTGGAGGGATCCAACTGGATTCCTCAACTGTATTTATTTATTTACAGATATTGATGTATATGCTGTTATCATATTGATATATGATATTGAATGTTGTGATTGACTAATTGGTGCGTTGCATCATTGGATTCATTTTTGAAATTTAAAAATAACGATGTTGATTTTAAAAGAGAATATTTTTTTAAAGTGATCTTTGAGAATATACGTTTATTTAAATTTTTGAAGTGATTTATTTTAAAGAAATAAACGTTAAAATTTTAAAGTTATAAAAGTTAAGATTTTGTGAATTTTAACCAAAAAGTAATTTCTCTTGAAATAAAGAGTTAAGAAATTTATAAAATGGTTTAAGTTGAGATTTTTGAATTATTAAACCAATGTATATAAAAGATGTATCAAATTGATATTTATCAATTAAAGTTACTGGAATTTTAAAATGAGTTTTATAAGAGGTATGAAATTTAAAATTATAAAATGTGAAGATATGAAATTTAAAATTTTAAAATGTGAAGATATGAAATGTATAGAATTGTAAATTGTAAAGATATGAAATTTATAGATTTATAAAGTATGAAGTTGTAGAATGAATGAAATAGTAGAATAAAAGATTATAAGAAATTTACTTATAAATTGGATTTTTGCTTTTAAGTGGAATATTGATCGAATTGTTAATAAAGAAGATTTATAAGTCAAAATTGTTATAAAAGAGAAATGGAATTTATGAACGTGTTTATAAATTCGAAATAGATTGAATTTGATAAATTAAATATAGAAGGTTATTAAAGAAGATATATTCGCGATTTTGGATAGCGAATTATCTTTGAAATAAATGTGTAGAAAAGATTGAAATTTGGATAAGTGAAGTATATTCACGATTTTGGACAGTGAATATATTATTGAATAAAATGAATTCATTTTTGAAGAAGTGATATTAAAAAAATGAAGTTAAACATTTTAAAGATGTTTTAAAATGTATTGTGAATTGAAAGCATAGATTTCAACGTTCATTGTTGAAATAAGCGTTTTCGAAAATATAAGGAAATGATGGACTATAACACTGTTGTTATAGTAAATGATTTCCGAAAGGAAATGTTTTATATAGTATTGGGATTTACACATCTATCTTAATTTTGAATCCCTATACTAGTGATTTTGAGTCGTCGTAACGATGTTTTACGTAACATTCGTTTTGACTCAAATAGATGTTGTTATAGCAAATGTTTTCCTTAAAGAATGAATATATACTTAATTTGATTTAAGTATATTGAATATTTTCAAACGTTGAAAAATAAATGATTTGTGAAACACTTATTTTTAAATAAGTATGGAAATGCTTTTCCAATATGAAATGAACGTTTTGAGAATTTATCTTTGTAAAGATAAATTGAATTTGAATATTGAAAACGATTTGAAAATCGTATATCAGTAGATATTTTGAAATATAAATTCACTATGGAATTTATAAAAGAAATGGAAATTCGTTTTAAAAATAAATATTGATTTATTTTTAAAGTGTGGAAATTTTATATCTAGTAAAGATATTTTGGAAAAAATAAATAATTTGAGAAATTATTTGGAATCTGATGATGTTGCGCATCTTTATTGATAGTTAAATAACCGACTATCAATAATTACCTTTAGATAGGTATTTGTTGTGAATTGGATGAATTTGAATGCCACACTTATTTTTGAATAATCGCTCACTATTCGGGTTAGCCGGGAAAGGACCATGGGGTCGTATAACCCATTCCGAATATGTGATACGTCGTTATGAATTGCATTCGAAGACCGGTGTTGAAGACCGGATATTTTTGAAAACGGAAGGATTACCGTCGAGTTACTCTACATCGGCTGATCTCCGATTTAGAGGTTTTATCACCCTTAGTGACGGGAAGTCCTGACGTGATTGAAAATTATCCGGAATTGCAAGGGCTTCATGAGAAGTGCCTTCGGTTCTGTTCGATCCCGGAACAGACTTGTATGGATTGTGTGTCTGACGTTACAATTTGAGATATAAAGCTGATTTCTTTCAAATACATTTCTGTTGGTGGCGGAGAATTTATTCTCTTAGCTTAACATCCTTCTCTGAGACGTACGAGCTCAGAGGTTATGTAGTTGAAATTTATCAGCGATATATCCCAATTTGGTAACGTGGCATACTGAGTGTTGCTGTGAAATGATCAGTGTTTGATCATTTGCGATATGATCATTTGTTTGATCTTATATCTTTGTGATCATAGGTTGATCATTTTGTTTGACCCGAAGCATGGCTTTGTAGAAAGCGTAGCTTTGTGGACGAGACTTCGTCGAGCCTCACACCCCGGAAATGGTCAAAACAGGAAGGATGCGGCAAGGTTCTAGGGAGTAGCGCCCCTTAGTGTATGTCATTCCTTCTGGATAAAGGTGGTATCATGGTATGGAGCCCAGATACTTAACCTCTGTGGTTACTGCATTATTATTATTATGTGGTTTGTTGCGAATCGGGGATCCTCGGGAAGATCGGTGACGATCGGGGGATGGCATACGCGTGTCAGTAGTTACCTATTTTTGCAGAGGTAACCCGGCCTTGTGTTGGCAGAGATCTAACCGCAATGTTAGGTTATTTCTCGGGTCGTCTATTCCAGGGACGTACCCATCGTGGATAGGAAGTTCCTTAGCCTGACCATTTGTTGGAAATCCAAAGAAACAATACGAGCCTTGTACGGTTTTAGTTGTAGAACCTGCCATTTAATATGGTAGCTATAGCAAGCATACTATAATGGTACCTATGCTGGCTAAGATTTATATTCTACTTTCGAAATGTTTTCTACACTATGCACTAATAATAATATAAAAAAGAATTTGATTTTTTTGCGTAGTAAGCATCTTTGACTATCATAAGAAGAAATCTCCTCCAAGTCTGCGTTTGCATTGTGTGTGTGGCGGGAGGTCTTATGGTAGTTTCATTTTCCAAAAGCATTGCGAATTTACTTTAAAAGTTTTCTGTTGTTTATTTTAAAGATAAATAACTGTTTTACGATCTCACACCAGTCTCCATGACTGACTCGGAGTTTATTGTTCCCTTTCTAAACTCTAGGTGCCCACCAATTTCCACACGGGCAGCCTAGAGTTATGTTATCAGGATATTCTGGATATTCTGGAGCTTTGGAGATAAGCTGGATGGCGAGACGTAGTACTTGTATCTGATATATTTATTTCGCTGTGTATTCTGTATGAGGACAAGTTTATATAACTGTCCATTGTTGTATTGAGTTGTATATTGACTCTGATGATTGATGTATGTATAAACTGATATAGTTCTTTGTTTTAAAAGACTAGTGTTTATCTATTATATATTGTTCCGCTGCGATGTGTAAGATTTTGATATTGTTTTCTGTTCTGTTGTTGTTCTGTTCTTCTTCTTCTACTCTTTCCTTCTTCTTCTACCTTTTTCTTTTTCTTAAAACCCTCACTATTGAAGTTTCCGGCACTCGATTGCTCGGCAGTCGATAAAGTGAGTATCGATGTCGAATTTTCGAAAGTCGAAAATTTCTGTATGTGACAAAGTGGTATCAGAGCATATGGTTAAGCGACAACCCTGCTCTGTTGGGTGTTACTCATTAGAGATAGAGTCAGTAGTACTCTAGAATGAGTTGAGTGTAATAATAGATACGAGCGCGTATTTGTTAGTGAATATAAAAAAATTGTTTTATACTGTGATGATTGATTTGTTGAGTGGTATATGGATTCTGGTCAATACGAGTAATTAACGATCATTGATAGGGATCTCTAAACACTTGAATAGAACAATTCGGCACAGTATTGTTTTAAAATAGGGTAAATGAGATAATTTTGCCCAAAACTATTTTTGTATAGAAAAGAAATGTTTTTCTATAAAGTACTATAGTATATGGTTGCATGGATGTTAGGAAGTAATAATAGTGAATTATCATCACTGAAATTGAATGAGAAATTGAAATCGTAACTCCAAAGTTAAGAAATAAATCCATATACTAATGAAATTAAAGAATGTAAATTATAAATGTATTTTGTAATTTAAAATGGAATTCCAGAGAAGTATTTGGAAATGTTTTGAAAAGAATTTGAAAATTTTGGAGATTTGGAAGTTTAAATCTTTTTAGAGTTGAAAATGGATTTCAAAAGATTTTGGAAAAATGTTTTGAAGGAATGAAAGGCTCTAAACTCTTTTCGGTCGCTGGAAAATAACTTCGATGATGACCGCGGCATCATTGGTGTTCATTTTCGGGTTTCCAAAAGAGAAATTGCTGCCAAATAGAAATGGAAATTGTTTGAAAAATTTGGGTTTTGTTTTGAAAATTCAAAGGATAATTTGAATTGTTTTCAAAATGATTTTTGAAGGTTGGTAAAACTCTGGAATACCATATAAAAATATTTATGAAATATTATTAAGTTGATAACTTATACAAATTGAATTTTGATAGAATAAATTTAACTTAAAGATGAAGTTAAATAAATGTAAGTACAAGTGAATCAATTGTGATTTAATGAAAGCGAAATTGAAAGTTAAATTAGTGAAATTAAACCTTGAATTGTGAACTAAATGAAAGAATGGTTCGAAATTGCAAATAAATTCAAGTAAGTAGAAATAAATTTCAAATGAACGGAATTTACAATTGTAAGTGAATAAAATTGAAACTGAATATGGAAAACAAATTTGAATTGTGTGAAATAAAAATGAAGTTTTAAGATTAGTTTGAAGTGAATTAAAGATAATTGATAAATTCAATATTCAGAAGTTAAATAGAATCCAAATTGAATTGAAATTGTGAAATAGAATTCAAATGAATTTGAAATGTAAACTTGAGTGAAAAGAATATATAACTTCAATAGAGAATTAAAAATGATGTAAGAAGTATATATTGAAAATTTTGTAATAGAAATATGCAAAATGATAATTGAATGTTGTAACTAGATATTATGGCTAGTAGGATATACAGGTGTAAAGAAATTGGGATTTTGATTTCAAAGATAATTTTGAATTGCTCGACAAAAGGTAAGTATTTGAATTTCAATATGATATTTGCTGATTTTCTTGTCTAGCCGCTTGGCTTTTTCTTTTTCTTTTTGAAATCTGAGAGTCCGTAGGGACGTTTTGTAGTCGTGCCGTATTAGCCGCGCAAAGGAGACGCTGGCGAAATTTTTCGAAAATTCCGAGTGTTAGAAAATTTTTGAGAAAATTTTGAAAGTTTAAAATTCAATTTAAATTTAAATTTGAATTGAAAGTAAAACAACATTGTTTGAAAACTATGAAAGGTTTGGAAAGTTAGTTGAATTAATAACGAATCTTTAGTAAAAAGATTTGTTTTGATAAATTGATAAAACTATTAGATGTTGAAAGATAGTAGACGAGTTAAGGACCATTTTTTTCCTAACTTGTAATTTCGGGACGAAATTCTTTTAAGGAGGGAAGTCTGTAACGACCCAGAATTTAGAACGAATTAAATTGAAAATATTTAATTTATTTTAAATATTTGAATGATGATTTAATTTGAATCCCCGATTTAACTTTGAAATTTGCGATTAAACTATAAAATTTAATCGATTGAAGTTGAATAAAAATTCGAATCTTCAATTTTAAGCTGAAGAAAAATATTTCAAAGGCTTTTAAAATTCGTAATGATAATACTGGAGATAATAGAAGCTTCAGAATAGAATTTGAAAGTAATTCGTTCAGTTTTGAAATTAAATCGTTCGAATCGATATTTAAAAATAGCGTTCCGGGGCACAGTCTCGGAATTCGACGAAACCAGTTCCATTGGGTCCGTAATATTGACTTATTACCGGATTTCAAATTTCGTATTTTTCGGAGTTTGTATGTGAGCACACGACAGGAAAACGCATTGAATTTTTAACGAAATTCAAATTTAAATTAATATTTTAATTGGTCAACGACAGAACGTTCAAACCCACGATTACCCATATCTCCCTGTTAAACCACCATACCTCTCTGCAAATACACGATCTCCTTTCCCCTCCTTCCTCTTTAAGATACGAAACCCCTTCACTCTCGTTCATTTCAAAATTCAGAAGGAAAAAATTAATGGCCGAGTTCTTTCAAATTCTTCAATTCGTTCTTTTGATTCAAATTCGTGGAGGCGCGCGTACGAGTGGGAGGGGCGCAATTATCTGGGCAAGCGCGCGTGCTCGCGCGAGGGGCCAGTAATGGTCGTCGTTTCGGGCGCGTGGTTTCTCGTGCACGTGAGTAAAGGCGAGCGCGAGGCAGTTCGATTTAGGGTTCCGGGGAAAGTCGCGCTCGTACGACCTGCTGTGACGCAGTGGTATCGCGATGATGGTCAGGCGATGGCGGCGGCGACAGAGAGCTCGAGTTCGAGCAAGCAATCGAGGGGATTCGCGATGGTCTGGGAGGCGTTCAATTCAGGGGGTGGTGCGACTTTGGGATGGCGATCGCATGGACAGTTTTCGAGCAAGCGGAGGTCGTAGAGGTTGTGAGCACGTGCGAGGAAGGCTTGGTGCTTGGCGACGTTGAGAAGGATGATCGGAGGCTCGTACACGAGTACGAGATTTGGGCAGTAAGGTAATTTTGAAATTAGTTTATGCATATATACAGTCTGGGAATTTTATTTGTAGTAAGTAGAAAATTTTATATATAGGAAGTTTAAATTCTTAAGTAAAGTCTGGGAAAAAAATATATATGCTGCTATTCCGTTGATTACAGAATTTGAATTCATAAATACATATGCATATCTTGGTTTTGATATAAAAGTAAATATATATATATATATATAGGTTTTAATGAACAAAATTTGAAGTATATTATAACCAAGTATAAAACAGTTCTGTTAAAAATATATAGAAGGTTTTCATAACCTATTTTCAAGGGTTGAGATTGAAAGTTATCTTTCAAACATTTTAATGTAAATTAAGTAAGTAAAACTTTTAACTTTATCTGTTTATCAACAATTTTAACAATAAAATAAAGTTTATAATTTTATTAACCTGGTAGTTTAAAATCCTGGAGAATGTTAAGAAATGGAAATTTATTTCCGATAAGTTTGAATATTGATAAATTGTATAATTATTTATACAAGGTTTAAAAACCGTGAAGAAAACAAACTGGAATGGAAATTGGGTTGCAAATGAAAGCAAAGGTGAGATTTTTCTCACTCAAAATGAATTGCAGTTATTATTGATTTGATTGATTGCTATTGGATGTGATATTAGATATAGTAGGATATATCTATATATATATAGCAATATATACATATTGGCATATGTATATATTGGATTGATTGATTTCCCGCCTCGTATAGCGGATGAGACCCTATTGCGCCGTTAGTAAGCGGATTATTTTTATAAAACCCATATACCGCGATATTCCACCTCGAAGTGGAATTGGTATTGTGCTAACGTCTTTGGATGCAGGGAAACAGGTTGGAGGGGATCCAACTGGATTCCTCAACTGTATTTATTTATTTACAGATATTGATGTATATGCTGTTATCATATTGATATATGATATTGAATGTTGTGATTGACTAATTGGTGCGTTGCATCATTGGATTCATTTTTGAAATTTAAAAATAACGATGTTGATTTTAAAAGAGAATTTTTTTTAAAGTGATCTTTGAGAATATACGTTTATTTAAATTTTTGAAGTGATTTATTTTAAAGAAATAAACGTTAAAATTTTAAAGTTATAAAAGTTAAGATTTTGTGAATTTTAACCAAAAAGTAATTTCTCTTGAAATAAAGAGTTAAGAAATTTATAAAATGGTTTAAGTTGAGATTTTTGAATTATTAAACCAATGTATATAAAAGATGTATCAAATTGATATTTATCAATTAAAGTTACTGGAATTTTAAAATGAGTTTTATAAGAGGTATGAAATTTAAAATTATAAAATGTGAAGATATGAAATTTAAAATTTTAAAATGTGAAGATATGAAATGTATAGAATTGTAAATTGTAAAGATATGAAATTTATAGATTTATAAAGTATGAAGTTGTAGAATGAATGAAATAGTAGAATAAAAGATTATAAGAAATTTACTTATAAATTGGATTTTTGCTTTTAAGTGGAATATTGATCGAATTGTTAATAAAGAAGATTTATAAGTCAAAGTTGTTATAAAAGAGAAATGGAATTTATGAACGTGTTTATAAATTCGAAATAGATTGAATTTGATAAATTAAATATAGAAGGTTATTAAAGAAGATATATTCGCGATTTTGGATAGCGAATTATCTTTGAAATAAATGTGTAGAAAAGATTGAAATTTGGATAAGTGAAGTATATTCACGATTTTGGACAGTGAATATATTATTGAATAAAATGAATTCATTTTTGAAGAAGTGATATTAAAAAAATGAAGTTAAACATTTTAAAGATGTTTTAAAATGTATTGTGAATTGAAAGCATAGATTTCAACGTTCATTGTTGAAATAGGCATTTTCGAAAATATAAGGAAATGATGGACTATAACACTGTTGTTATAGTAAATGATTTCCGAAAGGAAATGTTTTATATAGTATTGGGATTTACACATCTATCTTAATTCTGAATCCCTATACTAGTGATTTTGAGTCGTCGTAACGATGTTTTACGTAACATTCGTTTTGACTCAAATAGATGTTGTTATAGCAAATGTTTTCCTTAAAGAATGAATATATACTTAATTTGATTTAAGTATATTGAATATTTTAAAACGTTGAAAAATAAATGATTTGTGAAACACTTATTTTTAAATAAGTATGGAAATGCTTTTCCAATATGAAATGAACGTTTTGAGAATTTATCTTTGTAAAGATAAATTGAATTTGAATATTGAAAACGATTTGAAAATCGTATATCAGTAGATATTTTGAAATATAAATTCACTATGGAATTTATAAAAGAAATGGAAATTCGTTTTAAAAATAAATATTGATTTATTTTTAAAGTGTGGAAATTTTATATCTAGTAAAGATATTTTGGAAAAAATAAATAATTTGAGAAATTATTTGGAATCTGATGATGTTGCGCATCTTTATTGATAGTTAAATAACCGACTATCAATAATTACCTTTAGATAGGTATTTGTTGTGAATTGGATGAATTTGAATGCCACACTTATTTTTGAATAATCGCTCACTATTCGGGTTAGCCGGGAAAGGACCATGGGGTCGTATAACCCATTCCGAATATGTGATACGTCGTTATGAATTGCATTCGAAGACCGGTGTTGAAGACCGGATATTTTTGAAAACGGAAGGATTACCGTCGAGTTACTCTACATCGGCTGATCTCCGATTTAGAGGTTTTATCACCCTTAGTGACGGGAAGTCCTGACGTGATTGAAAATTATCCGGAATTGCAAGGGCTTCGTGAGAAGTGCCTTCGGTTCTGTTCGATCCCGAAACAGACTTGTATGGATTGTGTGTCTGACGTTACAATTTGAGATATAAAGCTGATTTCTTTCAAATACATTTCTGTTGGTGGCGGAGAATTTATTCTCTTAGCTTAACACCCTTCTCTGAGACGTACGAGCTCAGAGGTTATGTAGTTGAAATTTATCAGCGATATATCCCAATTTGGTAACGTGGCATACTGAGTGTTGTTGTGAAATGATCAGTGTTTGATCATTTGCGATATGATCATTTGTTTGATCTTATATCTTTGTGATCATAGGTTGATCATTTTGTTTGACCCGAAGCATGGCTTTGTAGAAATGGTAGCTTTGTGGACGAGACTTTGTCGAGCCTCACACCCCGGAAATGGTCAAAACAGGAAGGATGCGGCAAGGTTCTATGGAGTAGCGCCCCTTAGTGTATGTCATTCCTTCTGGATAAAGGTGGTATCATGGTATGGAGCCCAGATACTTAACCTCTGTGGTTACTGCATTATTATTATTATGTGGTTTGTTGCGAATCGGGGATCCTCGGGAAGATCGGTGACGATCGGGGGATGGCATACGCGTGTCAGTAGTTACCTATTTTTGCAGAGGTAACCCGGCCTTGTGTTGGCAGAGATCTAACCGTAATGTTAGGTTATTTCTCGGGTCGTCTATTCCAGGGACGTACCCATCGTGGATAGGAAGTTCCTTAGCCTGACCATTTGTTGGAAATCCAAAGAAACAATACGAGCCTTGTACGGTTTTAGTTGTAGAACCTGCCATTTATTATGGTAGCTATAGCAAGCATACTATAATGGTACCTATGCTGGGTAAGATTTATATTCTACTTTCGAAATGTTTTCTACACTATGCACTAATAATAATATCAAAAAGAATTTGATTTTTTTGCGTAGTAAGCATCTTTGACTATCATAAGAAGAAATCTCCTCCAAGTCTGCGTTTGCATTGTGTGTGTGGCGGGAGGTCTTATGGTAGTTTCATTTTCCAAAAGCATTGCGAATTTACTTTAAAAGTTTTCTGTTGTTTATTTTAAAGATAAATAACTGTTTTACGATCTCACACTAGTCTCCATGACTGACTCTGAGTTTATTGTTCCCTTTCTAAACTCTGGGTGCCCACCAATTTCCACACGGGCAGCCTAGAGTTATGTTATCAGGATATTCTGGATATTCTGGAGCTTTGGAGATAAGCTGGATGGCGAGACGTAGTACTTGTATCTGATATATTTATTTCGCTGTGTATTCTGTATGAGGACAAGTTTATATAACTGTCCATTGTTGTATTGAGTTGTATATTGACTCTGATGATTGATGTATGTATAAACTGATATAGTTCTTTGTTTTAAAAGACTAGTGTTTATCTATTATATATTGTTCCGCTGCGATGTGTAAGATTCTGATATTGTTTTCTGTTTTGTTGTTGTTCTGTTCTTCTTCTTCTACTCTTTCCTTCTTCTTCTACCTTTTTCTTTTTCTTAAAACCCTCACTATTGAAGTTTCCGGCACTCGATTGCTCGGCAGTCGATAAAGTGAGTATCGATGTCGAATTTTCGAAAGTCGAAAATTTCTGTATGTGACTCGAGACACACTCCCAAATCAAAGGTGCACCCAATCAAATCACAAAGTAATAGAATGATACCAAAGAAACATGCTCGATCAGATGTGTGACCTCATTTAGCCCAGGTATAGCTCATGTTTTAGTCACATCAAGCTAACTCGCGGGAGTCAGGGCTGCGTTCATACCTCATATAGACATCGCCAATCCATCCTACTTCTTTCTGGATTCTCCACCACGTACACAGTTGTTAAAGTGGTTTTCGGTATTGGCGGAAAGTATGACAATATCCGATCTCGGTCTCTTTAACAACCAAACGCTTATTTCACACCGTGGTCATTTTATATTTCAAACAGTTCATACTTTATTTCAAAATATCATATTCATTTCAAAATCATATCACTTTCGAAATCATATTCACTTTCGAAATCATATCACTTCCAAAATCATATCACTTTCCAAATCATATTTACTTTCAAAATCATATCACTTTCGAAATCATATCTACAAAATAGATTAAACCATTATATCAAAGTATTCGCACTTAAATCCATTAAATCTAAATCATAACAGTTCCAACTTAAACAGTTTAAATATTGAAAATAGTTTATATATATTGAAATAGTTATAAATTAAAAATAGTTTATATATTTAAAAATAGGTTATAGATTAAAATAGTTTATATATTGAAATATACATATCGAAAATAGTTTCAAGTTAGAATTGTTACTTCCAATTTCACAAATCAATTCACATCAACTTTAGTTCCAAAATTTAATTTAAATCAATCTCAGTTCAACAATTTCAATTAAAAAGGTTAATGGTTCAATTCAAATTCTCATTAAACCGTTTAATTAATATCGATTTCAAATCCAGGTTTGAACTACAAATTTAAACCACTTCCAATTCAACGGGTTTCAAAGTTTAAATATTCAAACAATTTACCATAACTCAATTTGATAAATTTCATTTATATTTCAAAATTCAATTTATATTTTATTTAAATTTGAAAATATTCACTTAATCATTTTTAATAACATTTAATTAAAATCTCAAATTACAAATTTAAATCAATATCAATATTCCATTTCAATTTTATTTAAATTTGAAATATTCATTTAATCACCTTTAATCAAAATTCACACACACATGGTTTTAATCATAAATACAGTTTGGATACACACACATAAATATATAAGCTTCATATATGGATTCAAACATACACAATTATATACATAAGTTCGAAGTCTTTGAGCGTATATGTTTGAGCATATAATAGTTTCACACAACAAGTTATAGGTATAGCAGTTTTGAACACACATGAGATTTCGAATGTATGCATAAATTTCATACATGTTAGCCTTTAAATGCATAAGGGTTTCAAAGGATATGTATTACAAATAGAAAATGCATAGTTTTATATACATGTGTAGATTCCAAATGTAACAGTTTTGACTACAACAGGTTTTTGAGAAACATTAAAATTTTCATATGTACAGAATTTTTAATGTATAAAGCCTTTAGATTCTTACTTGATTTTCGATTTGCATGTACTCCTAAATGATGAATGACTTTTAAGGTACGTGGATTTATAATTGCAAAAGAATTTACCTATTTGTTATTTCAAAAATATTTAGTTTATATACACAGTTTTATAAATGCAAAAGCATGATATGTATCAATCTTATGGGGATGGATTTTAATATTGATTTCAAGTATTTCTTATGAATAAGCTTTGGAATATGTGGATTTTAAGTATACAAACTTTCATATGTCATCTTTCCATATGTACCAAAGTTACGAAAGTACGCATATCGTCAGCTTCAAAGATGTGAGATTTCAAATATACCTCTTCGAATGAATACATTGTTTGAAATATGTATACATGCTTTTATACATATATACATACAGTTTCCAGCGTATGTGTGGTTTCATGAATATATTTGGTGTGATATAACTTGCTTCATACATAACCCAAAGCATATATTATTTTAAATAGATAAACAGATGGCCACATATATGTGCCTTTACGTCATGATTTTAAATGTGAAAGCTAATGAAACATTTAAATTTCGTACACTTGAGATTTTAAAAGCATTTCTATTATAAGATTTTTTATCTTTCCGAGTTTTATGGATGTGTAATTTTATATATGTAAGCTTTGAATGGGTAAATGATTTTAAAATTGGAAGTTCTTATGCGTGCCAGTCCACATATATAGTTGTGCATGGGTGATTAAATTTATATGTTAGATTTTGAAGATATAGTTTCCAATATGAATGATTTTTGAAAAAAAAAGTTTCAAATATATCTGTTTTGCATTTGTACATATAGTTTCCAGAACATGGAATCCTTGATATTTTTGATTTTCAAGAATTATAGTTTTAAGTGTATCAGCTTCAAATGTATGAATTTACTACATAAATTTGGAATATGTAATGCAGCTTACACACACATACAATTCTTATATGCGAATAACTTTAAATATATATGGTTTTGATCTTGATATGTATAGATGTTAAATGCCTATAATTTTCAGATATGTGGGATTTCATTAATGCCCGAGTTCAAATATGCATTTGTGAGTTGTTACAGGTTTTGTATGTATAAAGATTTTCAAATATATATAAAAGTTTCGTATAAGTTTCCGACAATATTAGTTCCAGACATTTGCATATGTTTGGTTTCATAAATAAAGGCTTTGAGTGTAGATTTCAAATATATTAGTTTTTAATATACCAGATTCTTAGGCTTTTGGTGCATTTGGTTTCTAAGAGGTATCAAGTTTATTAACATGTTCAGTTTATAAAAGAAAAAAAATAACATCATGTTATAAATTGAACAAAATCCCTTATGTAGTTTTTATTCCAATATATATTTTGAATTTCAACGTAGTCATATGGAACTATTTCTATCATGGTTGCAAAACATCAATTTTCACAAAAACACTGAAATAAATGACAGAACATTCGAACAATATTTCTAGCTTATATTAATGCACACTTCCACGACATCTTGAAATTGTTACAGTTCTTTGGTTTAAACTTTTTATTTTGTTTGATTTAGTAAATAAGACTCTCTAGTTTCATTTTGTTAATTCTCAGTGAGTTTGGTCACATTAGTAGCATTAGTGATGATGGATAGAATGCTATTTTCCATATTGTAGCTTGGAACCCTAAAAGTTTTCTCCATTGGAAAGCTAACTTAATTCGCTTCAAGCCTTCAACGCATGGTTTTGCCAAAAATTCAATAGTATATTGGTGAGTTTGTGTTTTTCATCAGGAATTGCATATAAAATTTAATACACTTAACCTATTACCATTTACAGCAAAATAGCACCTAAATGAAGTCGAACTTTATGTGTCTTATTGTTTCAAGAAAGATATTGTAAGTGGATGCCAATTTCATATCATTAGTTTACCACCAGTAATATTATGCAATTTTCTACAAGTGTGAATGTTAGTTGAAAAAAAAGAAAAAAAAAAGAAGATTAGTTTCTACTAATACATAGCTTGTGATGTTATGATCCAATGTTGTTGATTCTTCTTTCATCGGTTAAATAAGTGTATAAGAAACAACTTTAATGTTTATCACTTTCCATAATTTTGAAGTTTGTGGAAATTTAAACAAGAATTGATAAGTAGGTTGTTCGATATCCAGAAATATAAATTGCTCGAAACTTAGCTAAACTCATTGGTCCATAACTTTCAAACACTTTATTCGAATTCAATGAATTTGCCCATTCCAGAAAGCTAAAATCGTATGCTACAACTTTTGTTTGAAGTGTTTTGAAAAATTGTGAGTTTTGGTTTGCCGATAGTGAGTTACATTACAGAGTTTTGTCGCTATCCTGATTTTGTATTTTCCAGATTTTTACCTTGTGCTCTTTTGGCCATAACTCCTAATCTAAAATTCCGATTTGGACGATTCTTGATATTTCGGAAAGTAGATTTGATAAGTAAAAAGTTTTATGTAGAGTGTTTTCCAAAATTTTGAGTCTATCTTAGCCTAAAACCTGTTGCAAAAACGTGAGATTTTGTTCTGCAAATGTAATTTCCAGACTTGACACGGGTTACGCAAATGACCATAACTTTCAAGTTAGAAGGTATTTTGATGATCCGTAAAAAGTTTTGAAAATTTATTTATGACCACTGCAACTTATCTTTAGAACACTCTTGAATATTTTATGATGTTAACACGTTCTTATTAGCTAAAACATGAAATTGTTTATGTATTCATATTCTCATGTTTATATAAAGTTGCTAACGTGTTTTGTTTAAGAAATTAGTAGGTTCGAGAAGACTTTACTTCACTTTTGGATGCTTGTTTGCTCATTTTGGTTGTACGTATATAAGCAAACTTGCTTAAATGCTAAAATAAAGGTACGTTTTCAGATTAAATACAGAATTGTTAGAAATATTAATATATACTGTGTTTTCGACCGTGTGGTCGATGTATATTGTTTATATTATATTTGTGAAATTGCAAACGGCTCTCCGTACAAAGGAGACTCTGCCGAAATTTTCCAAAAATCTTAACACTTAGAAAATTTTCAATAAATTTTCGTATGCGAAAAAACGAAAATTAATAAATGAACCTATTTAAATTTATAACATACGATAAGTTTGATTCTAATGTTAACTATTTACGGTTTGATCGAGTTTTAACTTAATAGTAAAATTTCGGAGAGAGTTAATGTTTGCATGTGTTTTTGATATCTTCCTATAAGAAATTGCGAGGACATAATTTTCATAAGGGGGAGGTTTGTAGCAACCCTGTTTTCGAAGCCGTAATATTCTACAAATTTAATTATAATAATAGTATTTGAATTCGATTTGGATAATTATTATTTAAAATCAAATTACAATACAATTAAAGTTTATTTAATAAAATATTTTGTTATAATAAAATTTAAATAGGTAATAAATTCCTTTTTAGATAATATACTAAAGATAAAATAAAATGTTTTAATAAGTATAAAATATTTTAAGTATAAATAATATTTTTATGATTGAAATAATTGGTAATTTATTTATTTCATATTGACACTATAAATAATTAAACAAAGATGGACAAGTATCGAATAGAAGAAAATTTTACAATTTAGAAATATATCTTTGTCGAATGAAATGTAGACCAATTTATACTAGATCGAAATATATTTCTAAAATTTCAACAAAAATTGAAAAGAAAATTAATAATTAAATGGGAAGGAAATTCTATTAAAAATCAAAATTTGCATTAAAATAAAACCCACCCATTTATCAATATCAAACCCAAATCCAAATCCCCTCATTCCTAAAACCCATATACCTTCTACTCCTCACTATTGCTAAATCCCCAAAAATTAAAATAGTTTTCAGAAGAAAAAACGCAAACGTGCACGTTTGCACGTAGGTCTGGTGACGCTAGCAATGGAGGAGGAACAATGATTGAGAGAAGAGGCAACACATGGCGGCTACATGGTCGAGGCGGAGACTGGCAGCGACATGGAGGAGTGCGTTCGTGGTGGAGGCGGCACAAGGAATGGAAGCGCGAATCCTTACTGATAGCGTAGACAAGCACGACCTAGAGGTCGCGACCTGAACATGGGCGAGTTTTAGACAGCGAATGATTAAGGTGAGATTTCTATCTCACATAACTATTTCTAATATTTGATGTTTGAACTGATTGTTTGTTAGATTGATATCTGAATGAATGGGTTGTTTAGTTAAACAAGAATAAGCAAGAATTTGAGTAATCAAAATTTGAATACTGTTAGTTCTAAATTGAATATTGTTAGTCTTGTTTAAGCTTAAACCCTTCTTGTATGCATACAATATGATATTGATTGTGTTTGAATGGTTGGTTAGACATAATATTGCATCTACTATCTTTTGCAACTCACTTGAACCAAAGAAAACCCAATCACCAAAGCTAAACCGATGATTTCCTGGGCAATTGATGCCCAGGAATTTGCGACGACTAGTGATAAATAAAAATGGATAGTTTTGCCCAGTTCTTGATTGAAAAGAATTTTTATTAGTTTAATTGTTTGTTTTTAAAAATTTTGAGCTTGTTTTGGACTATGTTGTTTCTGATTTCCAGTAGCATTTGATTGTTAAAATATTAAACGCTTTTTGATGCACATTTTAAAAGAAAATATGTGTTTAAAATATTTGAAATATTGAAAAGGGTTTACAATTGAATTGTTAAAATGCTTTCCATTTCTTTTATTATTATCAAATATATGTGTGTGTGTGTGTAAGTGTTTTATTTTAAAAAGTATACACAAATAAGGTTTTACACTATGTAAATTTTTTTATAAAGAAAGTTGTTTGATTATGAAAAATATTGGTTTGATTTCTAATTTTAGAAAAGAAAATATATTTTTAAATTAGAAATCTTTCAAATCTTATCTTTTAAAAATATAAATGAACAAGCTTGAATTGAATTTCTATTTGAATTTCATGATTTTCTATGAAACAAAGAATTTTAATAAACAATTGGATTGGCGGATTGGTACGGGACTTTCAGTACGATTCTTTCGTTTATTACTATAATTTGTTAAATAGAGTTTGAGTGAAAATTACTAAGTTTTAGTAAATACTTGAATTTACTTTCTGGTATGGGATAGTTAGTTAAATTCTTGTGATTACTGGAGTGACAGTAATTAACACTTAGAGTTGTATTATCTTAGGATGTTTAGATTTCAGATCGATAGATCCCAAGAAAAGATAACTCATTTTTCATCGATCTGAGAATCGATACATTTTTAGATTTGGGTAGACAGATCTCTTTCGGAAGATCTGTTATGGTGTAAATACGGCTGTCTTTTTCGGAAGGCAGATTTTTACATGCATCATAGTCTATAGATACTACAACCTATTAGTTTATTTTTTTTATACAGTTCGACTATGTTTACCTCTTTCAGAAAGTAAATTTGGATAGGACAGATTAGGTATGCGGCTGCTCTTTTCTTTGATCAGTGTCCATAATTTGTTGTCTCTTTCGAAAGGCTTCCTTCTTATGTAGCGGGTCTCTTTCGGTAGATTTCGTGTCACTGTATTAAATTGACAAATGACTATATTATTATTTCATTATTGATGATTATTCTTCAAAGATTTTGTAACGACCCATAAATTTTTGTGGTTTTATTTATTTAATTAATTGAATTTTTGTGAAATTTTAAATGATTGAATTTAGGAATAAAAATTTAATATTTGGAATACGTCTATTTTAACATAGCAACTGGTAAATTTTCATCTGATAACATGGAAGTTTATTTTCATATGTAATTTTATTTCAATTCAAATCGGTTAATATTTGATGATAATAAAAAAATTTCCAAACCTGAATATTTTATATAGAAAATTTGTAAATCATCTTCTAAGTGAGGCGTCATCCTTCATTTCGTCAAATTTTGACTGCTATTGTCCCGTTTATCTTATTTCTGGCAAATTTGCAGCATTGTCGGTACCGATATTGACTTTCGATCGGATGATCGTACCACTAATATCTATATACCATTTTGATCGTCTCGTCGTGCTGATCTCTGCGGTATATTCAATTCTGTGTTTTGAAGTCCGGTACGCATCAGAATCCGCGAGAAACGGTAACCGTATCGATACTGGTTTTGTGACTTTTTATTTTTTTTGCGTCCATTCAGATTTCACATGAATAACTCAATGGCCTCTGGCTTTAAATGTGTCTATTAATTCATGCATGGCCTTTTTATTTCCCTAGGAGTTATATCTAACTTTTGCTATTCTACCAGTTCAAATCATTTTCCTTTTTCCTTGATTGTTCATTTCTCCTACCCTCTATTTCGTTCAGATTTCTAAAAATATAAAATACTATTTGTATTTGCTCTATCACTTGGTTTCCTCTGAAACCTCATTTTGGTCCCCTTCCTCCATGTCGTGCTCCACCCCGTCCATCCTCTCACCTAACCTGACAATGCCCACAGCCAGCACCTGGGCTCCATCACCATGCTGCTGAGCACCTAGATCCGCATTTTTCCACTTCCATCTCTTCTTTCCCTCACGCGCAGCCAGCTCGCCTACACCTGGCCGAGCAACTCAACAACGAGCTAAGCATTTTTTCGAGTGCCTCATCATCGACATCCATCCTCCCAATCTCGATCGCCTGCAGTTTTGGTATGTGATATATATATATATATATATATATATGTAAATATATATATATAAATATAGGATAAATAGTGAAGGACATTTTTTTTAAAACATTGATTTATATACATATTTTACTGTTGTGATAGTATTGTATAGTGTTTGTGACAATTTGATAAGGTAGACAATGTTTGTATATAAAATGAGTACAATGTTTTTTATTATAACAGTTTTATTTTAGTATATAGATTTCAATATATATTACGTTATAAAGTATGTTATGTGGCCTCAGCCGAAAAGAATTTTTTTTAAAACTCTTGATTTCAAGTATTACATATATAAAGGTATGAATGTGAAAATCTACGTATATATATAAAAGCTTATAAAGGTTGTTGCTATCTGTATAGTGTTATATCAGTTATATATATATATATTATGAGGGTGTTTATAGGCATTTCGATTTATTTGTTCGTATGTGTATATATAGTACTGTATATATATTTTTTACTTCATAACAGTATTGAATTACGTGAATGGTATGTCTATGTGGTTTCCTTTTTCAAATAGATGCAGTAACTAAGTTATGTTGTTATACATTTATAAGTTTATATAGTTATAATTTTTTTTGAAGGATGTTTGTTTAATATATAATATAAGTTGTTTGTTATATATATTAAGTATGTAGTATAAATTGATCTGTTGTTATATCGTAAATACATATATATGTTTGGGTTATATATTTTATATAAGTTATATGAATATATATGTAAATTTGTTAAATTCTTGTGCGGATACAAAATTTATTATATATATATATTTGGCTTTAATATTGGAGTTTAGAGTAAACAATGATTTTGAAATACATATATATTTAATTTAATATCTGTTTAAATCTGAAATATGATTTGATATATATATATATATAGTTATATATAGTTACATATATAAGTCACTTGTACCAATTATCTTCATCGATTCAGTTCTGATTTGATTTCGTCAATTCCTATTTATCAGCTTCGTTCGTCGAATTCGTGCCGATATTGCTTTGCTTGGATTCGTAACTCAATCTCAGTGTCTGTATCAGTGCGCGTATCCATGTCATCTCTCGTTCTCTCTAGCCTCGAAAGGTGAGCCATCACTCACGATTAACGTTCTTATATTATTGTTTGCACAAAAAATGGACAAACACCTCAAAGTTGTATGATTTAGTAGATCTTATGTTGTTCTTAGTGATTTGAATGACTTATGCAAATATATGAAAAGCAGGGGCTAAACTGTAAAAAGACACACAGATTTATAGTGGTTCGGCCAGAACGTGCCTACGTCCACTTTATATGTTATTTCTCCTTTAGATCTCAGATTACAAGTACAAGGCTTTGGTACAAGTATCTAAAAGCGTTTGAAAGTTCCTTCCGTGCTTGAGCTCTCAAACTCCTCTCCCATTGTTGTACCCCAGCCCCTCTATTTATAGAGTGAGGTTGGGGGCAGGGGTCTTGGATGTATATAGCTGTTGGTGGGCCTGGGCTGAAGCAATCTGGCCTGGCAGCGTTCCGGTTCGGCGAAGCTTTGGTTCGGTCGTGCTTGGAGAAGGTGGGGATTCGGTAGGGATGTGGTCCGGTGATAGGTTGGTTCGGCATAGGGGTGTGAAGCAGTTGGTTCGGTAGTTGTCGGCGAGGCCCCGGTCCGGTAGGAGATGGAAAATGTGCTGGTTCGGCAGGCAGGGGAGTGCCCTTGGTTCGGCAGGGCCGGTCTTGAGAACTGAATAGCCGAACGAACGTGTACTCTGAGTGCCGAATGGACTTGTACTCTGGTTGCCGAATGGACTTGTACTCTGGTTGCCGAATGAACCTTATACCCTTGAATCATGAGTGAAATCAAAGACTTATACGCTTGCTGGTTGCTTCTTCTTGGTTCGGTCGTGGAGGAAACGCACCCAACACTGATATTCTAGTTTTGACCAAAAATGGGATAACACTTTGCCCCCCAAAACATGACTTGCGGTAGGAAGACGTGTTTTGTAATGCCATGAGCTGGATGTTCGTAACCTGTCAACAACCTGTAAAGAGCTTGATAGTTTTATATGGCCCCAAATGACGACCGTTCGGGATCGAGCTACTTGGGATGAAGCGCGGCCGTTCGTGGTCAAGCGCCTAACTTCAAATGACGACCGTTCGCGATCGAGTCATTTGAGGTGAAGTGCGACCGTTCGCGGTCAAGCGTCTAAACCCATGCGACGATCGTTCGAGATCGAGTCATTTGTGGTGGAATGTGATCGTTCACGGTCAAGCGCTTTACTTCAAATGACGACCGTTCGGGGTCGAGTCATTCGAGGTAAAGTGCGACCAAGCCCGGTCAGAAGGCGGACCTCGAATGGCGACCGTTCGTGATCAAGCCACTTGGGGTGAAATGTGATCGTTCGCGGTCAAGCGCCTTACTTCGAATGACGATCGTTCGAGATCGAGCCATTCGTGGTAAGGTGCGACTGTTGGCGATCAGGGGGTGGACCTCAAATGGCGACCGTTCGCGATCGAGCCACTTGTGGCGAGATGAGTTGTGCCGTCCGAGGCGAGTTTGTGACTGTTCGAAGTCGGGTGCCGTTCGAGGCGAGTTGTGACCGTTCGAGGTCGGGTGCCGTTCGAGGCGAGTTGTGACCGTTCGCGGTCGGGGTGCCGTTCGAGGCGAGTTGTGACCGTTCGCGGTCGGGGTGCCGTTCGAGGCGAGTTGTGACCGTTCGCGGTCGGGGTGCCGTTCGAGGCGAGTTGTGACCGTTCGCGGTCGGGGTGCCGTTCGAGGCGAGTTGATGTGTGCCCAGGGGGGACTTAATACCATCCAAACCAGATTCACGTTCGGGTGAGTTTCTGGATTGTCTGTTGTGGCGGTTTATCACTATCTCGGAGCATGCCTAGGGATCGTTCGCGATCCCGTACATGTGTAAGTAGCTTAGCCATTTTAGAATTATCAAAACCAAATATCCATTCAACTGATGAAAAATAGAAATGTTCAGCAAAGTCAAATCCAAATTTAAGAAATAAAGAACAAAAGCAAAGCAGTGACGTCGGAGTGCAAACGTCTATATCGATGTGGTTTATAGTTGTATCAGAGCATGCCTGAGGATCGTTCGCGGTCCTGTACATGTGTAAACAACTTAACCGTATCAGTGTGGAGTTTGCTGCTCGTTCGTCGTTATCTCGATCAACGGATAATAAGATGACGTCTCGATCCTGAGCCGTCTTCGTCTCCAGTTGGTGCGGGCGGTGGTCGTTCTTGTCCCACCGTTGTGGCCCTCCTTCTCACATATTGTGATAGCAAACCATTCCGAATATGCCCCTCCACCTCATCTTTCAGATGCCTGCAATCGTTGGTATGATGACCATTCAGGTCGTGGAACAAGCAGTATCTGTCTGATTTCCTTTCGTTAATAGTCGGATCCCTTCGCATTGGCCTACGGTAGGGAACCTGCTCTCTTGTATCTTGATAGATTCGCTCCAAACTCTCATTCAGCTCGGAGTAAGTGGTGAATCGCGACTCTTTCCGTGGCCACTTTGACCTGTCATCATTATCCTCAGCCTTTCTCTTTCCTTTACCAGTCTCTGCACCCCTTCCAGGTGGGTTTCCGCTCTTGATTGCGTAAACGTCAACTTCTTCCTCTCTTTCTGCACTAGCATCTTCCAAACGCAGAAACTTTTCAGCCTCATGATAGAACTCTCCCAGATTCACAGGCGGATCTTTAGTTAATGAATTCTTGAACTCCGTACTATCAACTATTCCAGATACAGCCGCCATCATGACCATAGATGGATCTGGTCGATCCACTGATGCTGCTGCCGCATTAAATCGTGTTAGAAAACTCCTCAAAGTCTCTCCAGTTTTCTGCTTCAAGGTTGCCAAAGTCATCACATTCTTGGGTCTTGCAATATGAACCCTGAATTGCCTCATGAATCTCTCAGTTAAATCTGCCCACGTTCCTATGGAGCCGCTTTCCAGTTGTCTGAACCACAACGCCGCAATATCTGCCAAGTACAATGGAAAGCACCGGGCCATAACCTCCTCTGATGCCCCCAGCACTTCCATATGCCTTATATATTTTGTCAGATGAACCGTGGGGTCTGTCCTTCCATTATACATATCCAATGATGGTAGCTTAAAATCTGGTGGGTTCCTAGCTCGCCTGATTGTTGTGGTAAAAGGACTCCTATTCACATCCTCCAGGTCCCTATTCACTAGTCCGCCTCTCATGGCTCGTCGGACCATCTCCGCCAGTCTGTCACTATCTCCAAGTTGTAGTCCTCGTTCACTGCCTTCGACCTGCCCCCTGAGTCCGTGGGAGCTTTCAGGTGTATGTCCCTCTGGCGGAGCGTTCATTCTTCTATTATTACCAGGTTGTTCGGATGCCCCCGTCTCTCTTGTCGGGATTGGATCAACATGTTCTGCGCGTGTGCTCCCTAGCTTTGGTGCTACGCCAGATGGTCCTGCTCCGTTCTGAACTCCAGTTGCGCCTTGGTTCCGTGCTCCAAGTTGCCCAATCTGTTGAAGCAAGTTCTGGATCATCTCTTCTTGTCTTCTCATCATGGCCTCCATCTCATCCCTGGTGATGAAGACTGAAGCTTGGTTTGCTTCTGAGGAAGCCTCTTGACTCCCTTCCTGTTGACTTTGCTCTGGCCTCGGCCTTCTGCTTGATTGTCTTGCCATGATTCTCCCAATCTGAATCTTTAGACTTTCAAATTCAGCTTCCAAGCGGTAGAATCCTTGAGTAAATCTCTCAGTGAAAGCACCAAAAATGTTTGCACAAAAAATGGACAAACACCTCAAAGTTGTATGATTTAGTAGATCTTATGATGTTCTTAGTGATTTGGATGACTTATGCAAATATATGAAAAGCAGGGGCTAAACTGTAAAAAGACACACAGATTTATAGTGGTTCGGCCAGAACGTGCCTACGTCCACTTTATATGTTATTTCTCCTTTAGATCTCAGATTACAAGTACAAGGCTTTGGTACAAGTATCTAAAAGCGTTTGAAAGTTCCTTCCGTGCTTGAGCTCTCAAACTCCTCTCCCATTGTTGTACCCCTGCCCCTCTATTTATAGAGTGAGGTTGGGGGCAGGGGTCTTGGATGTATATAGCTGCTGGTGGGCCTGGGCTGAAGCAATCTGGCCTGGCAGCGTTCCGGTTCGGCGAAGCTTTGGTTCGGCCGTGCTTGGAGAAGGTTGGGATTCGGTAGGGATGTGGTCCGGTGATAGGTTGGTTCGGCATAGGGGTGTGAAGCAGTTGGTTCGGTAGTTGTCGGCGAGGCCCCGGTCCGGTAGGAGATGGAAAATGTGCTGGTTCGGCAGGCAGGGGAGTGCCCTTGGTTCGGCAGGGCCGGTCTTGAGAACTGAATAGCCGAACGAACGTGTACTCTGGGTGCCGAATGGACTTGTACTCTGGTTGCCGAATGGACTTGTACTCTGGTTGCCGAATGAACCTTATACCCTTGAATCATGAGTGAAATCAAAGACTTATATACGCTTGCTGGTTGCTTCTTCTTGGTTCGGTCGTGGAGGAAACGCACCCAACACTGATATTCTAGTTTTGACCAAAAATGGGATAACATTTATTAAATTTGATTTCAATTGAAACGACAATTTAACTATACTGCTGTTAGTTATTTACATTACTATTTATATGCTATTACCTGTATCTGTTCACTTGTGACATCTGACACCATTATCTGTTTTTATATTGATGATATATGCCTGTTATATTATTGTCATATCTATTATCACTCTGCAAGTTCCCTGTTAGTATAGAATTCACTATGGGTTGAAATGATACATACCCGAACTATATGTAGAATAAGAGAAAATCGTTATGGGTTGAAATGATAAACCCAAGCGATTTTCATTTGAATTGAATTTGGGATTGCAGGTTGAAAAGATATACACCCGTATATATATATATATATATTTCGGATTAAAATGATAAATATCCATATCACTTGACCATAGGGTAGAAAATTATACATAGACACCGTTGGTCTACATATAAATATTTTGAAAATGATTTCTATGGTTTTGAAAAGAAATATATGGTTTTAATAAATATTGATTTTAAAGATTTATTAAAGTTGATTTAATAAAGTTGATATATAATATGTTTTGGTATTTATTTAAAATATTTATTTTCAAATATAGAGTTTATAATGATTCAGGTTGGAAAGATAAATTTGAAATTGATTTGAAATTATATTTATTTAAGAATTTTACTTAAATAAGTTTGATTTGAAATTTAATAAATTTGAAATTTTAAAGATATGTTTTGTAACTTGAATTTGATTAAAAGTGACTTAAATGAATATTTCAAATTTACATAAATTGAAATGGGATATTTTGGTTATTTAAAATTGTAAATTTAAGTTTTATTAGATGTTATTGAAATGATTAAGTAAATATTTCAAAACTAAATAATAGTAAAGCGAATTTGATATATATATATATAAAATTATCGAATTTAGTTTTGAAATGTTGAATATATAAAACTTTGAAATATATTGAAATTGAAATAGTTTATTTTTTGGTTCAAATCTGTATTTGAAATCGATAAAATTTGAAATGGTTTATTGAGAAACTGAATTTAGTGGAAATTAATGAATTAAGATTTAATTAAATTTAAATTTTGGAATTCGGGTTGATTTGAATCGATTTGTGAAATTTGAGGAAACTATTTTATTATATAAAGTATTTTTGACTATATTTAAAACTATTTTATATTTTACTTTATAAATTATTTTAATATAAACTATTTTAACATAAATCATTTTCAATATAAATTATTTTAATACAAACTATTTTAATATAAATCATTTTCAATATAAATTATTTCAATATAAACTATTTTAATATAAACTATTTTATTATAAACTATTTTAACTTATAACTATTTTATATAAACTATTTTTATTTTATAAACTAATTTATTATATATACTAAATTTTAATATCTAAACTGTTTAAGAGGAAAGTGTTATGGATTCCAAAATGCTATGATTTCAAAGCTATGATTTCAAAGTGTTATGAAATTCAAGGTTTTGATTTCCAAAGTGTTTTGATTTTTAAAAGACTTATGATTTCGAAATCGTTATAACTTTGGAAATTGATATGATTTTGGTAATGGATATATTTGAAGTAAAAATGATATCGTATTGATTTGGTTTTTGAAATGAAATGATATTTTGGTTTTGAAGTATAAACTATTTTGAAATGACCGCGGTGTTATAATAACGTTTGGTTGTTAAAGAGACCATGATCGGATATGGGCATACTCTCTATCGATACCGGAGACCACTTTAACAACTGTATACGCGGTGGAGATTCCAGAATGAAGTAGGATGGTGGCAACGATCCTATATGAGGTATATACGTGGACCTGACTCCCTTGAGTTGGCATAAGGTGGCTAAAACAGGAGCAATCGACGGGCTAATGAGGTAGCACCTCTGATCGGACACACTCCATCGTATGCCATTCTATTACTTTGTGATTGATTTGGTGCGCACCCTTGATCCGGGAGTGTGGCTCGAGGTGGGCGATTGTTGCGGCTCTGCGTTACCACCGGCCCGGAAGTGTAGTTGGTATATCTACCCTGGCATTGCCTAGTTGTGCCGTGTCACCTACCCTAGCGTGCTTTACTACGAGTTTGATTTGTGTCGTACCTATGGAGTATCCTCTAGTAGCCCCAGTTTACGGGGTATTACGGTACTGTATAGACTATTGGCATACCTAAAAATGTGTTAAGGTGGAAAATGTAAAGCCTTAACGCTATTTTTAAATAGTACACTTTACTGTAGACATTATTATAATAGCGTATATTACTACATAGTAGATAGTTTAACGGATCCTTAGAGGATGATTATCCCAAACATCCTTTGAGTTATTTGTATTTCAATTGACATTTCACTTGAGTTGGGTTTATTGATATAAGAATGTTAATCCTGACTCGAGTGTTTTGTGTTTTGTTTTATGTTTGGGTCAGACTGAGTGATACAACATTTGAGACTCACCTTTGGAGTTGGAGCTTCGCTTGGAGATCCAGCTATCTATCCAGTTTTCAGTCATTCAGTCGATTCCAGTGATGTATTTAGATCTTGTATTTGACTATTGTATTGAGACTTCTATGTATTCGAGACTTCTGTTGTATCTTATTTAACTCTGTTATATATATATATATAGTGGCTTCATGAACTACTATTCTTTTGTTTCCGCTGCATTATTTTTATATTACTCTGTGTTTGTGATTATTTATTTACTATATATGCTAAGTTTTGCCAAATTTAAATTAACAATCTGATATTTTGAGCAATTCAAATCCGACATGTGTGGATGCGAATGGTTGAAAATTTTAGGATGTTACATGTGTTATCAGAGCTTTGGTTTTAGGCAAAACTCAGCATATGGAGTAGATTTAATTACGGAATCACTTTCATTTGAGCTTGAATTCCTTCTTCTTCGATTCGGTTTCCTTTGAACTTTGGAACGTTCCCCTTGGTTCCAAAATCCATTTTTCTCTCCCTATTCGTGTTTTCTGATTTTGGAGCATCCCATAGCTCCACTGAATGATTTGTAAAGGGGTGAAACTCCTTTACAACAGACATCGATTCACCGAAGATTTTATATCCTCGGTTTACGATACTGCTATCTCTTGCGATGCTCAAATTCTATCTCTTGAGATCGAATGTCGATTTTCCTCAGGATTCTGCATCGATCTTATTCCTGAAGTCACGGTTGACCCGGTTAAGGTCGTCCGCGATTGATCTCAGTATATCCATCTTCCTATTTTGAAAATTTAATTATATTTATCTCCAGCTCAAGTCTATCTTCTTAGCTAGAATTCTTTTGATTAGAGTCCCCTTGTATTTAAATCTCTACCCTTGATTTGAAATCCATTTTCGAATAATCGAGTGAGGGAGTGTATTTGTAATTAATATAAAAATGTTTTATATTGTGTTGTTTGAGTTGTTGATGTTGATTTGGGTTTTCGATCGATTCATCTGATCAACGCTATCGATAGGAATTCCAAAACACTTGAACAGAGCAGACTGACACAATATTATTTTCAAATTTGGTAAATGAAATAAATTTGTATGATTATATTATAAATATATAAGTAAATTTTTTTGGAATTTAATAAGTTAATTAAATTGGTTGTTTGAAATGATAATATTTGATTATCATTTATTGTTCTATAAATGAATTTATAAACATGGTTTATAAATTGACTAGGGAATTGAAATGAATTTAAATCAGGAATTTGAGAATTTAATTTTCGATGATTTCAAACTCTGGTCTTAAAGTTTTAAAATGTATATTATTTAAAGTATTTTCGAATAGAAATCGTTTCAAAGAATTTTAAAAGTTTAAATCAATACTCTTCTCTATTGTCGCTGGAAAATATTTTCGGTGATGGCGGCCGCATCATCAACATTCATTTTTGAGTTTCAAAGTGGAAAGACCAATTCGTAGCTTTGCTACACTTTGTTTTGAAAATGGATTTTTATTGAATTTCTGAAAGTATGATTTGATTTATATATATATATATATAGTTATATGATTTTAAATTTGATTTGATATAAAATATATATATATCTCTCCATATGGTTTGAAATTAATCAGAACTTAATTCTTAATTTTATGATAAGGGTGATTTTAATTATAAAAAGAAGCCAAAATTTGAATAAATATTTAAATTGAGTTGGGAAAGTTTACTTGTATAATACCCAATTTCATTCTAATATAACTTACCTAAATTATTCAGAAGTTGAATATGTAATTGGATAATATACAATATAAAATGATTTTATAAACAAATTTTGAGTGATTATAATAAATGTTATACACTTAATTTTTAGTTATAAAAATGTTAATAGAGATAAATAGAATAATAGGATGATTGAATAATAAATGAGATAGATTAAATTTTTGTTTTGAAAGAAACCTTTTTGTATCAAATATTAATAAATTGAAATTAAATCAACTTAATGAAATACCTTGAATTTAAAATCAATTATTGAATATTATTTTATTTAAATGAAATTTATATGGTTTTAACTTAATTGTTTTCCAATCTAGTTTCTTCTGGTTGTTTCTATTCTCCTACCTCCTTCCTTTTCGGGGACGAAAAGTTTTGAGTGGGGGAGAGTGTAACGACCCGTAAATTTTAGTGGTTTTATTTAATTAATTAATTGATTTTTTGTGAAATTTTAAATGATTGAATTTAGGAATAAAAATTTAATATTTGGAATACGTCTATTTTAACATAGCAACTGGTAAATTTTCATCTAATAATATGGAAGTTTATTTTCTGGTGTAATTTTATTTCAAATTCAAATCAGTTAATATTTGATGATAATAAAATGTTTTCCAAACCTGAATATTTTATATAGAAAATTTGTAAATCATCTTCTGAGTGAGACGTCATCCTTCGTTTCGTCAAATTTTGACTGCTATTGCCCCGTTTAACTTATTTCTAGCAAATTTGCAGCATTATCGGTACCGACAACGACTTTCGATCGGATGATCGTACTACAAATATCTGTATACCATTTTGATCGTCTCGTCGTGCTGATCTCTGCGGTATATTCAATTCTTTGTTTTGAAGTCCGGTATGCAGCGAAATCCACGAGAAATGGTAACCGTATCAATACTGGTTTTGTGACTTTTGATTTTTTTGTGTCCATTCAGATTTCACATGAATAACTCAATGGCCTCTGGCTTTAAATGTGTCTATTAATTCGTGTGTGGCCTTTTTATTTCCCTGGGAGTTATATCTAACTTTTGCTATTCTACCAGTTCAAATCATTTTCCTTTTTCCTTGATTGTTCATTTCTCCTACCCTCTATTTCGTTTAGATTTCTAAAAATATAAAATACTATTTGTATTTGCTCTGTCACTTGGTTTCCTCTGAAACCTCATTTCGTTCCCCTTCCTCTATGTCGTGCTCCACCCCGTCCAACCTCTCACCTGACCTGACAATGCCCACAGCCAGCACCTGGGCTCCATCACCATGCTGTCGAGCACCTAGATCCGCATTTTTCCACTTCCATCTCTTCTTTCCCTCACGCGCAGCTAGCTCGCCTACACCTGGCCGAGCAACTCAACAACGAGCTCCGCATTATTTCGAGTGCCTCATCATCGACATCCATCCTCCCAATCTCGATCGCCTGCAGTTTTGGTATGTGATATATATATATATATATATTATATGTAAATATATATATATATATATATGATAAACAGTGAAGGACATTTTTTTAAAACATTGATTTATATACATATTTTACTATTGTGACAGTATTGTATAGTATTTGTGATAGTTTGATAAGGTAGACAATGTTTGTATATAATAATGAGTACAATGTTTTGTATTATAACAGTTTTATTTTAGTATATAGATTTCAATATATATTACGTTATAAAGTATGTTATGTGGCCTCAGCCGAAAAGAATTTTTTTTTAGTCTCTTGATTTCAAGTATTACATATATAAAGGTATGAACGTGAAAATCTATGTATATATATAAAAGCTTATAAAGGTTGTTGCTATCTGTATAGTGTTATATCAGTTATATATATATATATTATGAGGGTGTTTATAGGCATTTCGATTTATTTGTTCGTATGTGTATATATAATACTATATATATATATATTTTACTTCATAACAGTATTGAATTACGTGAATGGTATGTCTATATGGTTTCCTTTTTCAAATAGATGCAGTAACTAAGTTATGTTGTTATACATTTATAAGTTTATATAGTTATAATTTTTTTAAAGGATGTCTGTTTAATATATAATATAAGTTGTTTGTTATATATATTAAGTATGTAGTATAAATTGATATGTTGTTATATCGTAAATACATATATATGTTTGGGTTATATATTTTATATAAGTTATATGAATATATATGATAATTTGTTAAATTATTGTGCGGATACAAAATTTATAATTATATATATATTTGGCTTTACTATTGGAGTTTAGAGTAAACAATGATTTTGAAATACATATATATTTAATTTAGTATCTGCTTAAATTTGAAATATGATTTGATATATATATATATAGTTATATATAGTTACATATATAAGTCACTTGTACCAATTATCTTCATCGATTCAGTTTTGATTTGATTTCGTCAATTCCTATTTATCAGCTTCGTTCGTCGAATTCGTGCCGATATTGCTTTGCTTGGATTCGTAACTCAATCTAAGTGTCTGTATTAGTGCGCGTATTCGTGTCATCTCTCGTTCTCTCTAGCCTCGAAATGTGAGCCATCACTCACGATTAACGTTCTTATATTTATTACATTTGATTTCAATTGAAACGACAGTTGAACTATACTCCTGTTAGTTGTTTACATTGCTATTTATATGCTATTACCTGTATCTATTCACCTATGACATCTGACACCATTATCTATTTTTATATTGATGATATATGCCTGTTATATTATTATCGTATCTGTTATCACTCTGCAATTTCCCTGTTAGTATAGAATTCACTATGGGTTGAAATGATACATACCCGAACGATCTGTAGAATAGGAGAAAATCGTTATGGGTTGAAATGATAAACCCAAGTGATTTTCATTTGAAATGAATTTGGGATTGCGGGTTGAAAAGATATATACCCGTATATATATATAAATTTTGAATTGAAATGATAAATATCTGTATCACTTGACCATAGGGTAGAAAATTATATACAGACACCGTTGCTCTATATATAAATATTTTGAAAATGAGTTCTATGGTTTTGAAAAGAAATATATGGTTTTAATAAATATTGATTTTAAAGATTTATTAAATTTGATTTAATAAAGTTGATATATAATATGTTTAGGTATTTATTTAAAATATTTAATTTCAAATATAGAGTTTATAATGATTCAGGTTGGAAAGATAAATTTGAAATTGATTTGAAATTATATTTATTTAAGAATTTTACTTAAATAAGTTTGATTTGAAATTTATTAAATTTGAAATTTTGAAGATATGTTTTATAACTTGAATTTGATTAAAAGTGACTTAAATGAATATTTCAAATTTACATAAATTGAAATGGGATATTTTGGTTATTTAAAATTGTAAATTTAAGTTTTATTTAGATGTTATTGAAATGATTAAGTAAATATTTCAAAACTAAATAATAGTAAAGTGAATTTGATATATATATAAAATTATAGAATTTAGTTTTGAAATGTTGAATATACAAAACTTTGAAATATACTGAAATTGAAATGGTTTATTTTGTGGTTCAAATCTGTATTTGAAATCAATAAAATTTGAAATGGTTTATTGAGAAACTGAATTTAGTGGAAATTGATGAATTAAGATTTAATTAAATTTAAATTTTGGAATTCGGGTTGATTGAATCGATTTGTGAAATTTGAGGAAGCTATTTTATTATATAAAGTATTTTTGACTATATTTAAAACTATTTTATATTTTACTTTATAAATTATTTTAATATAAACTATTTTAACATAAATCACTTTCAATATAAATTATTTTAATATAAACTTTTTTAATATAAATCATTTTCAATATAAATTATTTCAATATAAACTATTTTAATATAAATTATTTTATTATAAACTATTTTAACTTATAACAATTTTATATAAACTATATTTATTTTATAAACTACTTTATTATATATACTAAATTTTAATATCTAAACTGTTTAAGAGGAAAGTGTTATGGATTCCAAAATGCTATGATTTTGAAACTATGATTTCAAAGTGTTATGAATTTCAAGGTTTTGATTTGCAAAGTGTTTTGATTTTTAAAAGACTTATGATTTCGAAAGCGTTATAACTTTGGAAAGTGATATGATTTTGGTAATGGATATATTTGAAGTAAAAATGATATCGTATTGATTTGGTTTTTGAAATGAAATGATATTTTGGTTTTGAAGTATAAACTATTTTGAAATGACCGCGGTGTTATAATAATGTTTGGTTGTTAAAGAGACCGGGATCAGATATGGGCATACTCTCTGTCGATACCGAAAACCACTTTAACAACTGTATACGCGTTGGAGATTCCAGAATGAAGTAGGAAGGTGGCGACGATCCTATATGAGGTATATACGTGGACCCGACTCCCGTAAGTTGGCATAAGGTGGCTAAAACAGGAGCAATCGACGGGCTAATGAGGTAGCACCTCTAATCGGACACACACGTATGCCATTCTATTACTTTGTGATTGATTTGGTGCGCACCCTTGATCCGAGAGTGTGGCTCGAGGTGGGCGATTGCTGCGGCTCTACGTTACCACCGGCCCGGAAGTGTAATTGGTATATCTACCCTGGCATTGCCTAGTTGTGCCGTGTCACCTACCCTAGCGTGCTTTACTACGAGTTTGATTTGTGTCGTACCTATGGAGTATCCTCTGGTAGCCCCAGTTTACTGGGTATTACGGTACTGTATAGACTATTGGCATACCTAAAAATGTGTTAAGGTGGAAAATGTAAAGCCTTAATGCTATTTTTAAATAGTATGCTTTACTGTAGACATTATTACAATAGCGTATACTACTACATAATAGATAGTTTAACGGATGCTTAGAGGATGGTTATCCCAAACATCATTTGAGTTATTTGTATTTTAGTTGACATTTCACTTGAGTTGGGTTTATTGATATAAGAATTTTAATCCTGACTCGAGTGTTCTGTGTTTTGCTTTACGCTCGGGTCAGACTGAGTGATACAGCATTTGAGACTCACCTTTGGAGTTGGAGCTTCGCTTGGATATCCAGCTATCTATCCAGTTTTCAGTCATTCAGTCGATTCCAGTGATGTATTTAGATCTTGTATTTGACTATTGTATTGAGACTTCTATGTATTCGAGACTTCTGTTGTATCTTATTTAACTCTATTATATATATAGTAGCTTCATGAACTACTATTCTTTTGTTTCCGCTGCATTATTTTTATATTACTCTGTGTCTATGATTCTATGATTATTTATTTACTGTATATGCTAAGTTTTGCCAAATTTAATTAACAATCTGATATTTTGAGCAATTCAAATCCGACATGTATGGATGCGAATGGTTGAAAATTTCAGGATGTTACAGATTTTTAGTATGGATATTCTGTATCCTTTATTGTCTGAAGAATTTTGAACTGATTATCACCATATTTTGAGATGATAGTCTATTAAGACTTGATATATATTTATGAAATGGTAATTTGTTAGATATGCCTTATTTGAGTATTTGTTTCATGCATATTTCATTTATGACATATTTGGTTATTGTTAATTCAAAAGTTTGAGGTCTGCTTTTATTGGTTTGCTATGCCTTTTTGAATTTTAGGGTTTTAGGCATATTTTGAGATGACTTATTTTAAGAGATAAGTCATTTATAGAATTATAAAGTAGTGAATTTGATTAATATACCTTATTATGATTGTTTGTTTGTTCGGCATATTTTATATGACTTATTATTTTAAGTCATATAGTTATGATATTAATATCTCACCTTTTTACTTAGATATAGTCTAACTCGTTTATTATTTTAATACTCGGTTTAGGCCGAGACTTTACAGGTACATGGACCCATTAACCTTTGGATTTTGGGCTAGCATTGAAGTAGACTATTTGATAGTTTTAGTTTACTTCATACTTGTATATATTGACAGTTAGGAGTTTATGTCATCTATATTATATAGTAGTGACTTTGTACCTAATACAAGATTTTGGATATGATGTATATATTTATGTGGGTCTAGTACTGATATTTTGTTGACTAGCATTCCCTTTTGTATATGATGATGTATATTATTCCACTATGATCTATGACTCTGATTCTGATTTATTTATATTATATACTGTTCTGAATATTTTTAATCGGTGTGTTTATTACTTTGTATTAATACTGTACATGTCTAAATTTCAGTTCAGATCCTCAAAAAGGTAAATAAGACGTGCCGGTGTTAGTATAATGATATATTCACATTCGATCACCCTTAACCTGCCGTTTCTCCGGATTAGCAAACGACATTACTTGTAATGTTCTTTGCTAAACTGGGCATAGCAGTGGGGTCGTTACAGCTTGGTATCAGAGCTGGATTCAAAACATTATAGAATATAAATAGTACAGAGTTAAGATCTAAACTTAGATGACCTAGAGTCCCGTCCCTTGGGTGTGTGTGTAGTTGCTAGTAATTTAATTAACTATTTAGGAATAGGAACATAAATGATTATTGGGAATAATCATTGGAACGTATTTGAAAAAAAAATTGAAAAAAATGTGTGATCCTCTAAAATAGAGGAGAGCACACATGGGACGTATTTGAAAAATCTTATGATAATACTATATAACTTATTGTATGAAAATATTTCAACTCACTTTTGTAAAGAGTGAGATTTAATGGATATTATAAATAAGTAGATGACTTAGAATTAAATTGTTGTGTCCAGATCAGTTAGTGATTAGAGTGCGCAGCGGAAGCTAGAAAATTGCTTTTCACTAAAGGCGGTTTTTTGTTTATTTGACTGAAATTTATGTTGTTTGCATCAATGGATGTTCGATTGTTTTGAAAATTATAAATAATTGTTAAATTGGTATTGAGTAGGAATTTTCATCTGAAAATTTATAACCTGCTCGATATTAATTATTTAAAATTATTGTATTTTCATTGGTGTAGTTACCGCAAAGTAAATTGAAAACTTTGTTTTATATATAATGAAATTGTAATTATTGGTACAACCAAATAAATACCAAGATGCATAGTGGAATTAAAACTTGTTAAGTATTATTTGAATTTTGAAATGGATAGAAAGAACTTTTATAAAAGCAAATATTAAATTAGGTATTTGAAAATATACTTAATAAACGAAATAAGATATAATAAAGATTTATTGATTGATGGATGCTTGGTTGTTTTAAAATTGTAAATGATTATGCAAAAATTAATATTGAGTAGGAATTACTATTGAGAGTTAAAACCTGCTCCATAATAACAATAAGAACTTGTGGTGTCTTCAGTAGTGTAGATACCGCAAGAAATATTGAAATTTTAAATTTATATAAAAAGAAATGTTAATTCATATGTGTGATTAATTAAATATAAAAATGAATTTAATTTTTGATGTTTGTTTGAAGTATTTATGGATGAATTAGTGTTATGGAATTGTTATCAGTTAATTATTAATATTATGATAACATTAAGATTGATTGAAAGAATTTTAATAAAAGCAAGCATCTATTTAAATTAAAATCTTTTTGATATTGGATATACATATATTTGGAATATGGTTATATTTACTATAAACAAGTAGATATTTGGAAAAGCCTAAAGTATTAAAAGAAATATGTATATCTTATAGAAAATAATTTTTTCTGTTGAATTGTCTGTTGAGTGCTTTAAGAATTCTGGTCGATGCGCCTGATCAATGTTATCGATAGGAATTTCCTAAACACTAGGACAAGACATTTGGACACAGTGTTTTGGGCAGTAAAATATTGTTAGAAATAATATTTAGTAGGTATATAATATTTTGTAAAGAAGATAATTTTTTTTTGAAATAAGTAAAATATTATATATATTAAAGTGGACAGTTTGGAAGGTTGTTTTTAAAATAAAATAATTAAAATGAGAGTGTATATTATTTGGAAATTTAGAGTACAATTCATATAAAAATGATTTCAAAATAAATTTAATTTCAAATGATTTTATAGTACAGGTTTCCAAATGTACACATCTAGCATATGTATAAGTTTCAAATAGATTCAATTTAAAGCATTTGGAGGAGATAAGCCTCAACGATTTTAGATATAGATTTTAAGCATAAAATATTTAAGTAAACAAGTTTCCAATATCTGTCAAATTCCCAAACACTTGAAGTATCAAGTATATACACATATAATTTCAAGTATATGTATACTTTGTTTCAATAATAAATGGGCACTGAATGTATATCAGTTTATATGTACATAAATATAAGTTTTCGATGGATATAAAACTCTGGACATAAATACAGCTTTGAGTATGGATTTAAGTACACATGGTTTTAATCATAAATAAATTTTGGATACACACACACACACAAATATATAAGCTTCATATATGGATTCAAACATACACAATTATATACATAAGTTTGAAGTCTTTGAGCGTATATGTTTGACAATATAACAGTTTCACATACAACAAGTTATAGATAAAGCAGTTTTGAACAAACATGACATTTCGAATGTATGCATAAGTTTCATACTTGTTAGCCTTTAAATGCATAAGGGTTTCAAAGGATGTGTATTACAAATAGAAAATGCATAGTTTTATATACATGTGTAGATTCCAAATGTAACAGTTTTGACTACAAGAGGTTTTTGAGAAACATGAACATTTTCATATGTATAGAATTTCTAATGTATAAAGCCTTTAGATTCTTACTTGATTTCTGATCTGTGTGTACTCGTAAATGATGAATGACTTTTAAGGTGAGTGAATTTAGAAGTGCAAAAGATTATACCTATTTGTAATTTTGAAAATATTTAGTTTATATACGTAGTTTTATAAATGCAAAAGCGTGATATGTATCAATCTTATGGGATGGATTTTAATATCGATTTCAAGCATTTCTTATGAATAAGCTTTGGAAATATGTGGATTTTAAGTATACAAACTTTCAATATGTCATCTTTCGATATGTACCAAAGTTACGAAAGTGCACAAATCATCAGCTTCAAAGATGTGAGATTTCAAATATACCTCTTCGAATGAATACATCGTTTGAAATTGAAATGACCCTAGCTATTTCACCTAAATTTTTTTTAATTAAATTTTCATCAATAATTTCCTAGAGTCATTAACCTCTCCAATAAATTATCCAGGATCCTAATTTTCTACTAATATATTTATATCAGTTCTTTAATAATATATTCACATACATATGAAGATGTATGTGACCCTCTTGCTTGGATCAGAGTGTTGGTAAGCAAGAGTGCATCCTGGTTGAATTTGAATTTCTAATCAACCAGTACATAGCTCATTTACCTTTGTTTAATATTTGAGTCATGGGAGTGAATTCCCATAATCATGTGTAATCTATACCTATTAATTTTTGATCATTCTTATTGTTATTGTCTGTTAGTTTGAGATAGTAAGGTGATCTCAGATTATATAGCAAGCCACCAAAATTTTAGTTTAATTATTTGGGATTTGGTTAAAGTCGGAAAGGAAAATGATATACTCACTTATCATTTTCAACACAAGTTATTTTATCACAAATTTCTTTACTTATTACCAGGTCAGTTGTGTAATTCTTTCATAATCTAGATAGTTGTATTTTCCTTAACCAAATTTTATTCTCTAATCCCTGAGTTACCTCAGCTTGCATCTAATTTACAGGTTGCTTTACTGGATTTAGAGAATCCAGATTCTATGGTCATTTGACAAAAGTAGTATTTAGATAATATGTGTGCATATTAGATGTATTGTACTCTCTGGGCTAATAAAGCTATTCAAAATAAAATGTGAGTTGATCAAGTATTTGAAAATGTCTTTGTTCATGCATTTGCAAAGAAAGCTTCAGATTTTAGAAAGTGTATTTTCTTCCTTTATACCCAAAACTCTGATCATCTTGATCAATCCAGACCTCATTATTTTTGAAGTGGGTTAGCCTTATGACTAGATCATCAAAACATTAGTGCCTGGCTTTTGCAATGTAAATTCAGATACCAGACATTTGCAAAATCCCTTAAAACATGTTTATATCTTTTTAAAGTGTACAAATATGTTGTTTCTTTTATCAAAACACTTCTGCATATTGTCACAATATTCTTGAAATATTACTTCTAGCTAAACTCAGATTTTTAACCTTCAAACTTATAGTTTTAAGTAACTTGAAATTAACTAATACAATATATATATATATATATATACACATATCTATTTCTCAATTACTGGCATATATCATTTACAGATTTTCACCATAATACTCAAATATATACTTTCTTGCATAGATTCAACTAAGTCTTTGGTAAATCCAAACTTAATACATTACTAGATTCAGTTAAAACAACTAAATAAATTCAAGCATTCAATTACATAATAACCAAAGCATAACTATAAAAGCTTCTCAGAATACATGCAAATAATTCCTTCTGAGTTCTTATTTAATTCTAATTTAGCATGCTTATCCAATCGTTCTCAATAGCCATAGTAGCTTCCTATTTAGAACCAGCATTCCCTGAAAGAGCATTAGAGGCTGCCCCATTTTAAATGAGACACCCCAGATGCCATAAGCAAACAAGGGTCAGATACAAGATCTGGTATGAGCAATATCAAAAATTCCATGATATTAAGTAAATGAGTGAGACATAAACATTTTGTATAAGTGGGCATAGCTTCTTTGTTCAATTTGCCTGACTTGTTTATGATGTATTGTGCATATATGATCAGTGTTTAAGACTAACTATGTACACACTTTCAACCATGTAAACATACATTTCAAATAGAAATACTCAGGAACTATCATAGCTCCAGACCAACCATCTTAGGAATAACTCAAGTTCCTACTTCATCAATTTAAGGTTGTATTTACCAAATTAATTCCTAGCCTCATCTGCCATAAAGGAATCACGGGGACACATTGCAATAAAATAATTCACATTATTGCACAAAGATCTCAGGGCTTAAACAAGCCATGTGCCAACTTGCATACTTTAAATACAACAAGCATTCCAGCAGTCCTCTTGGCTCACAATCCTTAGTTTATTTACTAAGTGTTCATGTTTAATCCTATCATGAGATAGCTAGGTGACTGAATCACATTGTATATGAATTATAAAACTCACAAGCATAATTCAAAAACAAGCTAACATTCCTATCTAGAGGAAATCATATTTTCAAATATTTTGGCTTAAAGAAAATACAGGAATATTTACAACTGGGAATAAAGACTGGGCATGTGGGTTATTATTGTTTCATAAGCAACCATGTTTGAACTAAATTCAAGATCTAGCTTAAACAAGATTTCTGGCTCATGGGTTTTCTATTTGATCAAGGGTTCAACACTTTTGGATATTTCCATTGCAACCTTGAATCTTTCATTTGAGCCTCAGCACTTACACAAGTGTAATGCAACTCATATACATTTTGATTTCTATATTTCCCATGTCATATCTAAACCAGTTACAAGTACCCTCTATTTACTTTCATGATTTCATAATTTTACATTTCTGGGTGTAACCAAACAGAGCAAAATACTCAAACATCAAAGCAATCAAAACATTCAGAAACACCCATTAAAACATCCATTAAAACCATATTAATGAAATCAACAATATATGGAAAAATAACATAAGCTTGGCTGCCTCATAACAGGACTTAATGCCATGGGTTTAGTGAGATTACTCACAGAAAATGCTTCTCTTGCTAAACCCAGAAAAGAAACCTTTTCAAAACTTGCTTTTCTGCTTTTAAGTATTTTCTTCTTTGTTTTCTTAAATGTTTTTGGGTAGCAAAAGATTTTTCTGGTTTATACTTGGATTTATAAGAGAAGTTTTCTAGGGTTTTATCATTGTAAAATCCCATTCCTACCCTGGCCAAGACTCATGCATTTTGCATTTCAAATTTGTTTATTTTTTACCTTTAATATCCCGGCCATATGTGAGACCTGCCTCTCCTTTTTCTTTTCCAGAATATATCATATTCTTACCAAGTCATGATAATTTTGTGACATTGTTTACTTGTTTATTTTCTAAAAAATCCTCCTTTCTATTTTCTGCCTAAAGCAATTATTTTGCTTGCCATTTGTCTTTTGCCATTTTAGTGTTATAGTTTCACTTGCTTATATATATATATATATTTTCCTGGGTTTTAAATAAAATCTGTTTACTGATTTAAAATAAAACTTACTTTTCTTATTCTCTGGGATGATCCATATAATTCCAGAAATCAAATATCCATGTTACAAAATCATGTTTGTAATGCTTTTTAATTCTTGTTTTATATTCAGGAAATCTAGAGTTCTTCCTTGTGCCATATCAGTGTGCACGTGCACACATGCACACACACTTGCACATAATTAATCCCATATATTCCTATACAAATAAATTCATATATTTCAAAATCCAACCAAAATAAGATTCCATGAATTTCTGGGGCATTACAATCACCCCACCTTTTTATGAATTGTGTCCTCACAATTTTCTCATTTTGACTTTAAACATTTCCATATTTTTTTTTAAAATCTATCAAACATTGCATAAGCAAACAATTCAGTCAAAACAACCATACATATTAAAATTTTAGGGATTTAGATTTTACCTTCCACTGCAAAAAGCTTAGGGTAATCCATCTTTATCTTATCCTCTAATTCCCATGTACAATCATTAGGGTCTAGGCTCCATTGAACCTTTACCAATTTCAGAGTTTTGT
Source organism: Allium fistulosum (assembly GCA_030737815.1). NCBI lineage: Eukaryota > Viridiplantae > Streptophyta > Magnoliopsida > Asparagales > Amaryllidaceae > Allium > Allium fistulosum. The sequence continues at coordinate 531,281,847 of CM060901.1, read as the reverse complement.
TCCTCAACTTCTTTTCCTCTTTAGCTAAAATTCCCACTAGTTCTTTCTCATAGACCAAATCAGGATTTATTTGAACTTGAGTTGGTTTCTCTAGAATTTCCTCTTTATCATGCACCCATCTCCTAAGTTGTGATACATGAAATACATTGTGCATTGCACTCATCTCTTCTGGTAGCTCCAACTTATAAGCTAATGAACCTATTCTTTCCAAAATCTTGTATGGTCCAACATATCTTGGGGTAAGTTTTCCCTGCTTGCCAAACCTCAACACCTTCTTCATAGGTGAAACTTTGATGAAAACATAATCACCAACTTCATATTCTACCTGCTTCCTCCTTACATCTGCAAACTTCTTTTGCCTATCTTGAGCTGCTGCCATCCTTCTTCTTACAAGTTCAATTTTCTCTGTAGTTTCTTTAACATACTCAGGCCCTAAGACAGCCTTTTCTCCTGCTTCAACCCAACATATTGGTGACAAACATGGTTTGCCATATAAGGCTTCAAATGGTGCCATGCCTATGGTGCTTTGATAACTATTGTTATATGTAAATTCAGCCAAATGGAGGTGATCTTCCCAATTGCCTCCAAAGTCCAATGCACATGCCCTCAAAAAATCCTCCAAAACTTTATTTATTACTTCAGTTTGACCATCTGATTGGGGGTGGTATGCAGTACTCAAGCATAATTCACTCCCCATGGCTTCTTGAAAGCTCTTCCAAAATCTGGATGTAAAGATTGTATCCCTATCACTCACTATAGTCTTAGGAATTCCATGCAACCTTACTACTTCTTTCATGAATATTTGAGCTAGTTTTGGTGCATTTCTTTCTGCCTTCACTGGTATAAAGTGTGCTACTTTAGTCAATCTATCAACTACTACCCAAATGCTTGTATTTCCTCTCTTTGATCTAGGCAGACCATCTATGAAATCCATAGATATATCTTCCCACTTCCACTTTGGTATGCTTAGAGGTTGTAATAGGCCTGAGGGTCTTTGGGTTTCTGCTTTGACTTGTTGGCAAATCATACACTTTGCAACATGTTTGGCCACATCAGTTTTCATCCCTCTCCACCAATAATCCCTCTTCAAGTTTTGGTACATCTTGGTGCTGCCTGGATGTATAGAATATTTGCTCCTATGATATTCATTAAGTACCTCTTCCTTTAATCCTATATCCTTTGGAACACATATCCTACCTTTATTCCTTAAGTATCCATCCTTATCAAGGTGGTAGTTTGCTACTTCTTCTCCTTTTTCTAATAAAGTTTTCTTTTCTAATAAATCTGGGTCTTCCTCTTGCATTTTCCCCACTTTTAAAATTAAATCTGATTGTAAAGTTATCAAACTTAATTTTCCTTTACTCCCTTCTTCAATCATCTCCATGTTTACCTCACTGTTTTCCTCAATCTCCAAATCAGTAAGTAGAGATAGATTTCTAAACTCTTCTATCATTAACATGGCTACTTTTGCATGCTGCCTGCTCAAAGCATCTGCAACCTTATTAGCCTTTCCTGGGGTATAAAGTATGTCCAAATCATATGCTGCAAGAAACTCAACCCATCTATGCTGCCTCATATTCAAATCTTTTTATGAAAAGAGATATTTTAATGCTTTATGGTCAGTGTATAAGATAAACTTAGCACCTAGAAGATAATGTCTCCAGAGCTTTAATGCATATACCACTGCTGCCAACTCAAGATCATGGGTTGCATACCTTGATTCATGTGGCTTCAATTGTCTTGATGCATAGGCTATAACTTGATCTTGCTGCATTAATACAGCTCCTAGCCCAGAACCACTTGCATCAGTATAAACAATTAAATCCTCATTTCCTTCTGGTACTTTCAACACTGGTGCATTGACTAAGGCCTCCTTGATTTTACTAAAGGCTTGTTCACATTTCTCAGTCCATATATAGGGTTGGTTCTTTCTAGTTAGGTTGGTAAGAGGTGATGACATCTTAGAAAAATCTTTTATAAACCTCCTATAATACCCTGCCATTCCCATAAATGACCTAACTTCTCCCACTGTGCTTGGCCTTTTCCATGCTTGGATTGCCACAATTTTATTGGGGTTTACAGAAATGCCTTTGGCAGATATAACATGCCAAGGAAATGCACTTCTTCTTTCCAAAATGCACACTTAGAAAATTTTGCTTTTAAATCTTTTTCTCTTAATCTAGACAAAACAAGGTGTAAGTGATTTTCATGTTCATCTACTGTTTTAGAATAAATCAAAATATCATCAATAAAAATCAATACAAACTTGTCTAAATAATCCCTGAATATCATATTCATCAAGTATACAAAATATGATGGGGCATTTGTCAACCCAAATGGCATGACAAGAAACTCATATAGACCATACCTAGTGTTAAAGGCTATATACTTAACACTTGAGTTCTCAACCTTCATCTGATGGAATCCAGATGCCAGGTCTAATCTAGAAAATACTTTTGCTCCACTAAGTTGATCAAAAAGATCATCAATTCTAGGTAAGGGGTACTTGTTTTTGATAGTGACTTTGTTTAGCTCCCTGTAATCTATGCACATTCTTAAAGTACCATCATGTTTCCTTACAAACACTACTGGAGCACCCCAGCATGAATTACTTGGTCTTATAAATCCTTTGCTTTCCAATTCTTCTAACTGTTTCTTCAATTCCTTCAATTCACTAGGCCCCATTCTAGTGGGTTTCTTAATAATTGGACTGGCTCCTGGTATGAGGCTAATCTGAAATTCCACTGGTCTGTGGTGTGGAACACCCTTAACCTCTCCAAACACATCTAAGTATTTGTTAATTATGGGGATTTCTTCAATAGAAGACTCACTAGAATCCTTATTTAAGTCAATCAAGTGATATAATTTTCTTTCTTTGGCTATTTCACACAAAATTGTGATTCTTTGACCTCTAGAATTTTGTAATGATATGGTGGATGAGTCTAAATTAATTATGGCTTTGTATTGCCTTAACCAGTCTACACCCAATATAATACCTATATTTGGGTAATTTAAAACATATAAATTGGAAATAAAAACATTTCCTCCTATGTTTAATTCCACATCCACACAAATCATGTTTAAAACACTAGAACTCCCCAATGGGCTCCGCACTAACAAAGGAGTTTCAACCAGTATGCAATGTAATTTAAGCAATGCAACTAATTCATGGGAAATCAGAGAATGTGTTGCCCCTGTGTCATACACTACTGATATAGGTAGGGTACAAATAAATAAGGTACCTTCCACTTGACCATGGTTTTCTGCAATAGCTTCTACTATGGATTTGCTTTTGCTCTCCAAACTTGCTAGCTTCCCTTGCTGTTTATACTCAGGGCAATTTCTCTTGATATGTCCCTACTTACCACATAGGTAGCATTTGAAAGCTCCTCCCTTCAATTCTGGGCACCTTGGTTTGATATGTCCTTCCTTTCCACAATGATGGCATGTTATTTTTCTCTTTGTATCAGTGGTCTTAGTATCATTGGTTTTCTTGCTTTCTGTCCCCTCCTTCTTTTTGTCATAGGGGTGATACCTTCCCTTGTTTTTCTTATTATTGTTATTCTTAAAACTCTTATACTTCTCCCTTTCCTTGTCATGTTGCTCAAATTTTAAGGCCAGATCAATGACTTGATCAAAAGTTTTATCTGCATATGGCAACATAGCCCTACTACGCCCTGGGTTTAAACCCTTAATATACCTATCATTCTTTGATGCCTCATCAGCCACAAGCATAGCTCCATACTTAGACAAGCCCTCAAACCTATGAGTATACTCAGTCACATTAAAGGTTCCCTGCCTAAGTCTGATGAATTCTTCAAGCAATAGAGTTTTGGCTGATTCTGGAACAAATCTAGCTTCCAACATCTCCTTGAATTGATTCCAAGTGATTTCATTCTCAATCCTCCCAGCTATGACTACCTCCCACCAGCTTAAGGCCACTTGCCTCTTCCTTTGATCATCCAGTTGCATGTCATTGAAAATTCTATCCAGTGTTCTCAACCATGCTTGAATTTCCATCACATTTTCAGTCCCTTCAAAGCTCTTGCCTCCTAAATTGGTATAAGTCTTTAACAGTTTTGAAAGTTCCTCATGTGGGTTCTCAAGTCTCTGCCCTACTCCATCCCTTAAAGCCCTCATAAAGTCTTGCATATCAAGCATTTGTGGTGCACTTGATCCTGCATTGTGATGAGATCCTCTTCCTACAATGATTGGATAACTAGAGTATGGGGTAAATAGGGTTAGTTTATCATGAGCATTTTTCTTTTGCCATAACTTTTTATCTGTATTATTGTTTTACTCAAACAAACAACCAGTTCATACATATGGTTATAATACTTCAATCAATCAATACAATCATTTTTAGCTATGTACGGTTTTAACATAGCTCTGATACCAAATGAAATGACCCTAGCTATTTCACCTAATTTTTTTAAAATTAAATTTTCATCAATAATTTCCTAGAGTCATTAACCTCTCCAATAAATTATCCAGGATCCTAATTTTCTACTAATATATTTATATCAGTTCTTTAATAATATATTCACATACATATGAAGATGTATGTGACCCTCTTGCTTGGATCATAGTGTTGGTAAGCAAGAGTGCATCCTGGTTGAATTTGAATTTCTAATCAACCAGTACATAGCTCATTTACCTTTGTTTAATATTTGAGTCATGGGAGTGAATTCCCATAATCATGTGTAATCTATACCTATTAATTTTTGATCATTCTTATTGTTATTGTCTGTTAGTTTGAGATAGTAAGGTGATCTCAGATTATATAGCAAGCCACCAAAATTTTAGTTTAATTATTTGGGATTTGGTTAAAGTCGGAAAGGAAAATGATATACTCACTTATCATTTTCAACACAAGTTATTTTAACACAAATTTCTTTACTTATTACCAGGTCAGTTGTGTAATTCTTTCATAATCTAGATAGTTGTATTTTCCTTAACCAAATTTTATTCTCTAATCCCTGAGTTACCTCAGCTTGCATCTAATTTACAGGTTGCTTTACTGGATTTAGAGAATCCAGATTCTATGGTCATTTGACAAAAGTAGTATTTAGATAATATGTGTGCATATTAGATGTATTGTACTCTCTGGGCTAATAAAGCTATTCAAAATAAAATGTGAGTTGATCAAGTATTTGAAAATGTCTTTGTTCATGCATTTGCAAAGAAAGCTTCAGATTTTAGAAAGTGTATTTTCTTCCTTTATACCCAAAACTCTGATCATCTTGACCAATCCAGACCTCATTATTTTTGAAGTGGGTTAGCCTTATGACTAGATCATCAAAACATTAGTGCCTGGCTTTTGCAATGTAAATTCAGATACCAGACATTTGCAAAATCCCTTAAAACATGTTTATATCTTTTTAAAGTGTACAAATATGTTGTTTCTTTTATCAAAACACTTCTGCATATTGTCACAAAATTCTTGAAATATTACTTCTAGCTAAACTCAGATTTTTAACCTTCAAACTTATAGTTTTAAGTAACTTGAAATTAAATAATACAATATATATATATACATATCTATTTCTCAATTACTGGCATATATCATTTACAGATTTTCACCATAATACTCAAATATATACTTTCTTGCATAGATTCAACTAAGTCTTTGGTAAATCCAAACTTAATACATTACTAGATTCAGTTAAAACAACTAAATAAATTCAAGCATTCAATTACATAACAACCAAAGCATAACTATAAAAGCTTCTCAGAATACATGCAAATAATTCCTTCTGAGTTCTTATTTAATTCTAATTTAGCATGCTTATCCAATCGTTCTCAATAGCCATAGTAGCTTCCTATTTAGAACCAGCATTCCCTGAAAGAGCATTAGAGGCTGCCCCATTTTAAATGAGACACCCCAGATGCCATAAGCAAACAAGGGTCAGATACAAGATCTGGTATGAGCAATATCAAAAATTCCATGATATTAAGTAAATGAGTGAGACATAAACATTTTGTATAAGTGGGCATAGCTTCTTTGTTCAATTTGCCTGACTTGTTTATGATGTATTGTGCATATATGATCAGTGTTTAAGACTAACTATGTACACACTTTCAACCATGTAAACATACATTTCAAATAGAAATACTCAGGAACTATCATAGCTCCAGACCAACCATCTTAGGAATAACTCAAGTTCCTACTTCATCAATTTAAGGTTGTATTTACCAAATTAATTCCTAGCCTCATCTGCCATAAAGGAATCACGGGGACACATTGCAATAAAATAATTCACATTATTGCACAAAGATCTCAGGGCTTAAACAAGCCATGTGCCAACTTGCATACTTTAAATACAACAAGCATTCCAGTAGTCCTCTTGGCTCACAATCCTTAGTTTATTTACTAAGTGTTCATGTTTAATCCTATCATGAGATAGCTAGGTGACTGAATCACATTGTATATGAATTATAAAACTCACAAGCATAATTCAAAAACAAGCTAACATTCCTATCCAGAGGAAATCATATTTTCAAATATTTTGGCTTAAAGAAAATACAGGAATATTTACAACTGGGAATAAAGACTGGGCATGTGGGTTATTATTGTTTCATAAGCAACCATGTTTGAACTAAATTCAAGATCTAGCTTAAACAAGATTTCTGGCTCATGGGTTTTCTATTTGATCAAGGGTTCAACACTTTTGGATATTTCCATTGCAACCTTGAATCTTTCATTTGAGCCTCAGCACTTACACAAGTGTAATGCAACTCATATACATTTTGATTTCTATATTTCCCATGCCATATCTAAACCAGTTACAAGTATCCTCTATTTACTTTCATGATTTCATACTTTTACATTTCTGGGTGTAACCAAATAGAGCAAAATACTCAAACATCAAAGCAATCAAAACATTCAGAAACACCCATTAAAACATCCATTAAAACCATATTAATGAAATCAACAATATATGGAAAAATAACATAAGCTTGGCTGCCTCATAACAGGACTTAATGCCATGGGTTTAGTGAGATTACTCACAGAAAATGCTTCTCTTGCTAAACCCAGAAAAGAAACCTTTTCAAAACTTGCTTTTCTGCTTTTAAGTATTTTCTTCTTTGTTTTCTTAAATGTTTTTGGGTAGCAAATGATTATTCTGGTTTATACTTGGATTTATAAGAGAAGTTTTTTAGGGTTTTATCATTGTAAAATCCCATTCCTACCCTGGCCAAGACTCATGCATTTTGCATTTCAAATTTGTTTATTTTTTACCTTTAATATCCCGGCCATATGTGAGACCTGCCTCTCCTTTTTCTTTTCCAGAATATATCATATTCTTACCAAGTCATGATAATTGTGTGACATTGTTTACTTGTTTATTTTCTAAAAAATCCTCCTTTCTATTTTCTGCCTAAAGCAATTATTTTGCTTGCCATTTGTCTTTTGCCATTTTAGTGTTATAGTTTCACTTGCTTATATATATATATATATATTTTCCTAGGTTTTAAATAAAATCTGTTTACTGATTTAAAATAAAACTTACTTTTCTTATTCTCTGGGATGATCCATATAATTCCAAAAATCAAATATCCATGTTACAAAATCATGTTTGTAAAGCTTTTTAATTCTTGTTTTATATTCAGGAAATCTGGAGTTCTTCCTTGTGCCATATCAGTGTGCACGTGCACACATGCACATAATTAATCCCATATATTCCTATACAAATAAATTCATATATTTCAAAATCCAACCAAAATAAGATTCCATGAATTTCTGGGGCATTACAGAAATATACATACATGCATTTATACATACATACATACGGTTTTGAGTGTATGTGTAACGACCTGTAATTTTCGATAATTAAAATATTAAATTTAATAAGATTTTGGTGTTTAATATTGGAAGAAATTAAAATTTGTTAATGAGAAAAATAACTAGAATGAAACTTAATAATATTAATCTAATGAAATTGATGACTATTTTAATGTAATTCCAATCAATTAAAAATAATTTTGAAGTTGATTTGGATATAAACTGTAAATAAGGAAATAAATTAAATGTTGTATTTAATGGTGAATTGTATGTAATTGATGGAAATTGGTTAATATAGAATAACTAATCAGTATGTGAATTTATTTGTTATTGTTGTTAACAATAAATATAGAAAGATGTTTGAAATTGTAAGTTGCAACAATTTTTTAATTATCATTTCATTATTTAATCCATTGAAATTCAATTGGAAATCAATTGCAATTAAACACTGCAATTAGCGCAATATTAATATTGAATTTGACATGGAAAATTTGTTTTAAAAGATTATAAGTTTATATGTAATTAAGAACGATAAAAAAATTGTTAACTTTTAAATTTAAAATTTAAAAAGTGATTTAATTAATTTAATAATAATTTATTTAATTAACGTGAAAATAGCCATTTTGGCCACTGTCTCGGATTTCGACAAAACTAGTTTCATTGGATCCGTAACGGTAAATTATTATAATATTTCAAGTTTCGTAGTGATCGGACTTGTCGTTTGATCGTGCGGGGTCGAAACGCATAGAAATCAATTTAATGAATTCAATTAAAAATAAGCTGATTTTAAAAGCTAACTTCTATATACAATGGAATTTGGGTTTTAAACCTGTTTCATTGAATTTAAAAATATCGAAAACATCTACTTTGATATATGGATGACCCACTTTCATTTCGGAAGCGGAACGGGCTTTTTGGGATGTTATTGTCGTTTCGAACCAATTCGATATGTTATTCATTCTTATCGGGCCTTGTCTATATAAATAGATTTTGTTTCTCATACCCTAGCAGTCTTTTATTTCTGCTTGTACGTACAATTCTATTTGTCTGTTCTTCCTTCTAATGGAAGAAACATAGAAACCCTAAATTCAATTTCAAAATTCAAATTCTCCAAACTATAGCAAATTATATATCATTGGAAAGCTCTTGACGAGCATAATCCATTGCAGCAAGTCGTTTTTCGATTTGGATCACCGTTTGTCCCGAAATTGGCGATCGTTTTCAGCCGTCCATTTCTAGGGTTTCGATTTTAACGGCGGATCGTCGCTCGATCGACGATCGGGAGGTGTTGCGTCGTAGAGGTCGACATGGGCTTTTGATCTGTGGTTGTCATTCGGTGTATGGAGACTCAAGTCGCTGGAATTTCGCTTGAGAAGCTAAGCGGCGGCGGCTGCGTTTGGTGGTGCTGGAGGTGGTCGCGACAATGGTGGAGGGTCGGCTAGGGATGGAGCAACTCGTGTCATGGCCAGATCAAGTCGCGGATAGTCGTGGCATCGTCAATTTGTTGGTCAACAACATTGATATCGTGGCGGCCTAAGTCAATAGCGTGCGTGCTCGAGTGTGGATTAGGGTTTGAACGTGGAGGTGACGTGTCTAATTATTATTTGTTAATTTATTTTTAAAATTTTAATGTTCTAATCCTCATAACTTTTGCATACAAGTTCAGATTCACGTGCGGTTTTCTCCATTGCGATCATATCGAAATTCTGGACATTATGGAACTGGTTTGGTCAAATTCTAAGACTGTTCAAATTTGGGCCATTATTTGGATTTTAAATCGACTTGAAATCAAAGGTGAATGTTTTAACCCACTCACGACTACTAAATTGTCTTATATTAGTTAAATTAACTCTGTGATGTGATTATAAGTTGATTGATTTCTGTTTGGTATGTTTAAATCGTCATTCCAATTAAATCTGAATTTTATCGAATATAATTGCCATTTAATTTAATATTGAATTTAAATTGTTAATTGAATGCTTGATAATGATAACCAGTTTATTTATTGTGATTTATTGGTTGAATTGAATGATGATTGTGATGGATGTTTAACTGTTGATATTGGATGACTAGATGCTATGTTTATTTTATATATTGCTATCACGCTGCAAGTTCCCTTAGTTTATTATTAGTAAATCACTATGGATTGAAATGATACATACCCGAACGATCTATAGATTAGGGAAAAATCGTTATGGGTTGAAATGATAGACTCGAGCGATATTTGGATTTTGAATTTTAACTCGGGATTGCGGGTTGAAATGATAGATATCCATATCACTTGACCATAGGGTAGAAAATTATATAAGGACACCGGATTGGTTAAATTAAATGATTTTAAAACCTTAATTTTTGAATCCGGTTAAAAGATATTTTGAAATAAAATATGATTTATATAAACTGTATTACTTTGGAAAATCCAAGCTTTGACTGTTGAAATTGAAATTGGTTCAAATGAATTGTTTAAAAGAATTTAAATTGAAATTTCAAAGTTGAATTTTGAAATATAAATGGAATTTATCAAAATTGAGTTATTGTAAATGTTTGAATATTTAAAATTTGAAATCTACTGAATTTGAAATAGTATAAATTTATAGTTCAAACATGGATTTGAAATCGATATAGATTTAAATGGTTTTAAATAATAATCTGAATTGAAAGATTTAAAATTGAGTTTGTTGATTTGAAAGCTGGATATGGTCCAGATGTGTTGAATTGGAAGAAATAGTTTAATTTGATATTAATTTCAAATTAGTTTTTATTTGACAAAGCGCAAATTAGTTATTTTAATATAAACTGTTTAAAGATATATTATTTTAAATTCAGATTTATTTAGATTTTCAAACTATTTACTATATAAACCATTTCCAATAATCAAACCATTTTATATTAAACTACTAAAAACTATATAAAATCTATTTTTAAACTATTTTAACCATTTAAACTAATTCAAACTATTTTAATATATTTTAAACTATTTTAATCTATTTTAATCTATTTAATCTATTTTAATATATTTAAATCTATTTAATCTTTTTTAAATATATTTAATCTATTCAAACTATTTTAAACTATTTTAAACTATTTTAAATCTATTTAAACTATTTAGACCATTTAAACTATTTTAAAGTATTTTAAACTATTCTAAAACTATTTAAACTATTTATGACTATCTAAACTAATTTCAAAAAAAATTCAAATAATCATGTAATAGTGAGATAATATAAAAACAAACTTTTTAATGTCTGCTCTCCTTATACCCATTCCCGTCCATGTCCCATCTTTCATACTTGCCTCTGAAACCGTATTGCTTTTCCTTCAGCCAACCCTACATCCTCCTACTTCTCCTCCTGCTCCAATTCCGATCCCGATCCCTCTACCCAAGCCTCCTTTTGCACCTTCAGCTACCCAGGCCAACCCTTCTTCTTCCTCTGTTCCTTCCCTGCCTTCTTTTATTTCAAATTTCCCGCCACCTCCGCATGAACACTCATGGACTTCTCTCTTCAAAAATCTACCACGCAACACGGAGAAGTACACACCTGTTCATATGGACCTTATTTTTGATGGTGAAGTCCTAGTTCCTTCATCCTTTGTACTATCTGCTGGTATGGACATTTGGGGTGAGTATATCATTGGTTTTTTCTTGACAAGCCCCTCTCGTACTCTGTGATTATTGCTCACTTAAAGAAAAAATGGAAGCTACGTGGTAATGTAAAAGTTAGATCTGATGGAACTATTTTCCTCTTCCTTCTCTCTAATGAGAAAGACAAAAGAAATATAATTTGTAGTGATCCTATTGTGATGAATAATAAGCTTTTTATAGTAAAACAGTGGGATCCTGCGGTAAGTAATGTATGTGGCTCGATTAAAACAGTTCCAATTTGGGTTCATCTAACTAATATTCCTATTTTTGCTTGGTCTCCACTGGGCATCAATTGGCTTGCTACCAGGCTTAGTAAACTAATCTGTGTGAATGAAATGACTAAAAAATTAGATCACATAAACTTTACAAAATGTTTGATTGAGATTTCCCCTAACAAAGAATTGGTTACATCATTTCCTGTTCAAACAACTGATGGCTCAACTCAGATAGTGCATGTTGATTACTTGTGGAAACCAGACATATGTATTAAATGTTGTGTTTTTGGACACACAGTTCAAAATTTTGTAATTGATAGTGGTTTAGATGAGTTACATGAAAAACCGGTCACCACTAATAATCCAAATGAAGAAATAGCTGCAGAGACATATTTGGGTGGATATAATAAAAAGAAAATTGGATTTGTTAATAAGAAGGTATGGAAGAAAGTTGATAATAGAAAGAGAAGTGTACTGTAAATGAAAAGACTCTGATGCATGCAACTGCTGTTAGCAAATTTCTTGAAGTAGCTCTCGTGCAAAATGATACTGCTGTAAGCAATTTTCCTGAAGTAACTCTTGTGTATAATGAAGTTGGACACAACAATGATCATGTGGTAAGGAATATCCAAATTGCCAATAAGTTTGATTTGCTACAGTCAATAGATGACTTAGAAGAATTTGATGATTGATGCAGCGGATTAATCAAAACGATCTTCAATCGATGAAAGTAGCAATCTGTGGATTGATGGATACTGAAATGCCCGAACTCGTTGATCCGAAGATGCCGAATTCTAGCTATCTCTGTCTCGTTGATCCGAAGATGCCGGGAAAGAGATCTACGATTCTTCGACGTTGATCTTGCGCACAAGATACCGTGAATCGGCTTCAACAAACGATGATTCGAGCGCACTCGAATGACGTAAGTGGAGATAGGAGATACACTCGACTACCAATTGAAATTGAAAGCACAAAGCTAACAAAAGAGAATTTTATTCAATATTCAACCACCTTTTACAAATGAGACTCACGGCCTATTTATAGGCGAACAATTTTACAACAGAAATTTCTCCAACTCCTAAGTCGTTTCCGACTCATAGCTACGCTCTACGACTCATCATAAGTCGTATACGACTCATCAAATTACAACATGACTTACGACTTATACAAAACGACTTAACAAACTGTACAAAATAACGACTACAACAACACACGACTCAACATACTCCGACTTATGACTTAGCCAAGGATACGACTTATTACAAACAGACGACTTAAACAGATGCGGCTTAACAATGCAACACAACAACAGCCTTCTACGACTCAAGAATCAATGGTCTAGATTAACTCGGCATCAGAAACAACGGCATCCATCTTCACGCGACTCAACTAAGTCGTAACTCGTTTCTCCGTCTTCTTGCTTTGTGTTAAGGCGTGGACGACTTATACCTCCAGTTTCGTTAAGTCGTGGACGACTCATACCAGCCTCTCCCTTGAGTCGTGGACGACTCATACCAGCTTCTCCCTTGAGTCGTGGACGACTCATCACCGCCTCCTTGAGTCGCTTACGACTTATACCTTGACGACTCATTACCGCTTCCTTAAGTCGTAGACGTCTCATACGATTCATGCCTGTCTCTATGAGTCGTGGACGACTCATAGCATTGCCCTTAAGTCGTAGACGACTTATATCTTCCCCTTTGGTTTTCCAGTTGAGTCGTGGACGACTCATCACCGCCTCCTTAAGTCGTAGACGACTTATGCTTTCCCCTTTGGTTTTCCAGTTGAGTCGTGGACGACTCATCACCGCCTCCTTAAGTCGTAGACGACTTATGCCTTGGCCAAATAAGGGTTGCGCTGCATCATCCTCCCCAGGTTGAGAGAAATTCGACCTCGAATTTGCACACTCTTCATCCCCAACAAACTCATCCTCATGATATGGTACAAGATGTTTAACATTGAATACGTCAGATGTATACACATCATCTGGCAGCTTCAGTTTATAAGCATTTTCATTGATTCGTTTCACCACTTCCACCGGACCAATTTTTTTGGCTTTCAACTTGTTGTATGCGCCCACGGGAAAACGATCTTTTGTTAATACTGCATAAACCATATCACCTTCATGAAATTCAACACTCCTTCGTTTCAAATCTGCAGATTGTTTATATTTCTCATTTGCTTTCTCTAATCGTTCTTGAACGATTTTATGACACTCCGTCAGCCCTTTAACAAAATCAGCAGCTTTCTTAATTGTCTTCTTTGATTGTGGCACTACCGTTAAGTCCAACGGTCCCTTCGGTAAGCTCGAATATACTATCTGAAATGGACTGAACCCAGTACTTCGATTCATAGCATGATTATGAGCAAATTCTGCCTGGCATAACTTCACATCCCAACTCTTCAGATTATCTTGTACAAGACACCTCAGCAAGTTTCCCAATGATCTGTTCACCACCTCAGTCTGTCCATCAGTTTGTGGGTGATAAGCACTACTAAATTTCAGCTTCGTTCCGACCATTTTCCACAAACTCAACCAAAAATGACTCAGAAATCGAGTATCTCTATCCGACACAATAGATTCTGGCAATCCATGAAGTCGATAGATCTCCTTGAAAAACATCTGAGCAACATGAACAGCATCCGCCGTTTTCTTACAAGTAATAAAATGTGCCATCTTCGAAAATCTGTCAACCACCACATAAATGGAATCATTACCACGCTGTGTTCTTGGCAACCCCAACACAAAGTCCATACTGATATCCACCCATGGTTTAGTTGGTACCGGTAACGGCATATATAATCCAGCATTAGTCGCAGTTCCTTTCGAAACCTGACAAATATGACAACGCTCCACAAACCTCTCTACCTCTTTCCTCATCGATGGCCAAAAATAGGATTGCGAAATCAATTGCAGTGTACGGTCTCTCCCAACATGTCCCTCTTCGTGTAACTCCTTGATAATCTTCATTCTCAGACTACCCTCTGGTATGCACAATCGATTTCCTTTGAACAGAAAACCATCTACCATCACGAAATCATCCGTCTCTCCCTTCTTGACTTTTTCAACAAATTTTGCAAAGTAAGGATCATTAGTAAATAAGTCTGGCAACATTTCAAACCCCGTCACTTCAACCTTTAGTGCAGTCAACAAATGACTCCTCCTACTCAAAGCATCAGCCACACGATTTGTCACCCCTGACTTGTGTTTAACAACAAAAGTAAACTGTTGCAGATATGCGATCCACGATGCATGTCTCGCTGAAATCTTGTCTTGCCCTTGCAAATGCTTCAATGCTTCATGATCAGTATACAGAACAAACTCCTTCTGAAATAGATAGTGTCTCCAGTGTTTAATAGATTGTATAACAGCATAAAACTCCACATCATATGTACTGTATCGCATCTTCGCTCCTGACAACTTCTCACTGAAATATGCAATAGGACGCCCCTTCTGACTCAACACCCCTCCAATCCCAACTTTGGATGCATCAGTATGTAGTTCAAACACCAACTGAAAATCTGGTAATACTAGAATTGGTGCAGTCGTCAGCAATTCCTTGATCTTCCCAAAAGCAACCCCTGCTTCTTCTGACCATGAAAACTGTTTACCTTTCATGCAATCTGTCACAGGTGCCATCACACTACTAAAGTGTGGTATAAACCTTCGATAGAATGAAGCCAACCCGTGAAAACTACGAACTTCCGTTATCGTCTTGGGCTGCGGCCAATTTCTGATCGCCTCAACTTTACTTTGGTCAACCTGTATTCCTTTCTCTGAAACAACATACCCCAGAAATAAAACACTATGCGTCATGAACACGCATTTCTTCGTTGCAGCATAGAATTGTTCTTGTCGCAATCCATCAGCACTTCTCTAAGATGATTCAAATGTTCCTCTGGACTCCCACTGTAAATAAGAATATCATCGTAATACACCACCACAAATTTCCCAATGAACGGTCGAAAAATCTGATTCATCACTCTCATGAAAGTACTCGGTGCATTGGATAAACCAAATGGCATGACCAACCATTCGTATAGACCCTCCCTGGTTTTAAAAACAGTCTTCCACTCATCTCCTGGTCTGATACGAATTTGATGATATCCGCTCTTCAAATCAATCTTCGAAAATATAGTAGCTCCGTTTATTTGATCCAACAAGTCATCCAACCTCGGCATTGGAAATCTATATCTCACGGTAATCTTATTCAATGCTCGACTGTCAGTGCACATCCTCCATGTCCCATCCTTCTTGGGTACCAATAAAGCTGGTACAACACAAGGACTTAAACTCTCCTGCACACGCCCCTGTTCAAGCAATTCTTCTACCTGCCTCCGCAACTCTTCATGTTCCTTCGGACTCATTCGATAATGTGGTCTGTGTGGAAAAACTGCTCCCGGAACAAGATCGATTTGATGTTGTATGTCTCTCAAAGGCGGTAACTCCTTTGGTAACTCATCTGGGAATACATCCTCAAATTCTTTCAAAACTGGTTTCGCTTCTTCTGGAATTTCAACCTCTTCACTGCTCTCACGCCCAATCAACAGGTATACTTCAGGCTTCTCTTCAACCTCCTTAACAAATTCCTTCAAAGATAATAAAGTTTTCAGCTCTTCAATTTCTTCTGACTTACTTTCTCCTTGTGGTCTCTTCTTTGGAACTAGGATAATCTTCGTGCCTTTAAACATAAAACTATAGCTATTGGTCCGACCGTCATGTTGTACTGCTCGATCATACTGCCATGGTCTTCCCAATAATAAGTGGCAAACATCCATCTCTACTACATCACACCATATTTCATCTTTGTATTTCTTCCCAATAGAGAATGGTACACGAACTCGTCTATCCACTTTCACTTCTCCTCCTTTTCTCAACCATGCTAACTTGTATGGATTCGGATGTTTCTCTGTCTTCAATTTCAACTTTGTCACAGCCTCGGTCGAAATAATATTATCACAGCTTCCTGCGTCAATTACAAACTTACACACCTTCCCCAGAATAGTACATGTTGACTGAAAAATATTACTTCTCAACCAACTAGCTTCCTCCTGCTTCGGTGTTAAACACGATCTTCTTAGCATTAGATTACAACCTTCATCTCCTGACGCAATATCCTGCTCATCTTCCTCAACTGGATTATAACAATCTCCATCAACATCCTCATCGTCAACTTCTGCAATCATGGTTCTCTTCTTTGGCTTTGGACACTCACTGCTTTTATGACCCAATTCCTGACAATTGTAACATTTGAAACCATTGTTAACCCTTGTCTTCTCAACCTCCTTCACCACTGGTCTACTGATAGGTTTAGAAACATTAGAACTTCCTCCAACACCCTTCGCTTGATTGTTAGAATTAGTAAACACACCACTTCCTCGTCTCCCTTGTTTTTCCCAAGCCAACGCTTTCTGATGTGCTTCTGCCACAGATCTTGGATCGAACATATTAACCATATCCTGAATCTGCATTCTCAATCCCCCAATGAACCTAGATGTCAGCTGCTCTTCTGTTTCCATAATATCGTTCCTTGCAATAAGTTGATAGAATTCATCAGCATAGTCATTAACGGTCTTTGTGCCCTGCCTCAAGTTCTGCAAACGTTGATACATCAAAGATTGATAATTGTATGGTAAGAACGTTGCTTTCATCAATTTCTTCATCTTCTCCCAAGATTCAACTTTTGACTTTCCCATCCGATCACGTGTAAGTTTGGTCTGCTGCCACCATGCCAAAGCTCTACCCCTCAGCCTCGTAGCAACCAACTTCACTCTACGATGTTCTGGAACTCCTTTGAAGTCAAAAATCTCCTCAACATTAGCTACCCAATCTAGAAACTCCTCCGCTTGCATACCACCCTTGAATTCAGGAATTTCTGTCTTCATCCCCGATTCCCACTTGTGATCATACTCAGAGTAATTTCTTCCTTGACCTCTTCCTTGAATACTACCACCATCATACTCCTCTTCAAAATAAGATGCATAACGATGTCGATTCTGACCACCAACATCTCTACTACCATTACGCCTTCCACCTTCATCCCTTCTATCGACATTCCTCCGTTCACGATCATTCACGTTCCTCCCACGCCCTTGATCATTTTCAACACTTCTGTCTCGATTGGAATGTGGCGAGACTCTACTACCCCCATGGTTAGATTCTGGTGAAACCCTTCTCCGATTTTGATTCATCTCCGTCATAAGCCTCTCTAACCGGCCAATTCCTTCGTTAAGCTTTTCACTAAAATTCTCATTGATTCTTTGTTCCATCTCATCAGCTTCTTCTCTTCGATACAAAGCTTCTACGTTTTGGTGGCGATTAGCTCTTCTTGGCGGCATACTTAAAAATCTTCCAATACTTCAAAATTCAAACACAATTCGGACTCTGATCTAAAATGAAACGGATCGAAAACTTCCACTTTGTAGCAAATCGCGATGAACACGATGGACAAAGTTTCGGCCTCCAATGCAAATCCGAACTTCAATCTTCAAACAAATGCGAACAACTTCACTTGATCACGGCTCAACTTCAAACTTCTCGGCCAAACATCTTCAAACTTCAAAACTCTTCAAAATGATTAGGCTCCAAGTCTCGATCTAACTATGATTGGTTAGAACAAGCTCTGATACCAAAACTGACGCAGCGGATTAATCAAAACGATCTTCAATCGATGAAAGTAGCAATCTGTGGATTGATGGATACTGAAATGCCCGAACTCGTTGATCCGAAGATGTCGAATTCTAGCTATCTCTGTCTCGTTGATCCGAAGATGCCGGGAAAGAGATCTACGATTCTTCGACGTTGATCTTGCGCACAAGATACCGTGAATCGGTTTCAACAAACGATGATTCAAGCGCACTCGAATGACGTAAGTGGAGATAGGAGATACACTCGACTACCAATTGAAATTGAAAGCACAAAGCTAACAAAAGAGAATTTTATTCAATATTCAACCACCTTTTACAAATGAGACTCACGGCCTATTTATAGGCGAACAATTTTACAACAGAAATTTCTCCAACTCCTAAGTCGTTTCCGACTCATAGCTACGCTCTACGACTCATCATAAGTCGTATACGACTCATCAAATTACAACATGACTTACGACTTATACAAAACGACTTAACAAACTGTACAAAATAACGACTACAACAACACACGACTCAACATACTCTGACTTATGACTCAGCCAAGGATACGACTTATTACAAACAGACGACTTAAACAGATGCGGCTTAACAATGCAACACAACAACAGCCTTCTACGACTCAAGAATCAATGGTCTAGATTAACTCGGCATCAGAAACAACGGCATCCATCTTCACGCGACTCAACTAAGTCGTAACTCGTTTCTCCATCTTCTTGATTTGTGTTAAGGCGTGGACGACTTATACCTCCAGTTTCGTTAAGTCGTGGACGACTCATACCAGCCTCTCCCTTGAGTCGTGGACGACTCATACCAGCTTCTCCCTTGAGTCGTGGACGACTCATCACCGCCTCCTTGAGTCGCTTACGACTTATACCTTGACGACTCATTACCGCTTCCTTAAGTCGTAGACGTCTCATACGATTCATGCCTGTCTCTATGAGTCGTGGACGACTCATAGCATTGCCCTTAAGTCGTAGACGACTTATATCTTCCCCTTTGGTTTTCCAGTTGAGTCGTGGACGACTCATCACCGCCTCCTTAAGTCGTAGACGACTTATGCTTTCCCCTTTGGTTTTCCAGTTGAGTCGTGGACGACTCATCACCGCCTCCTTAAGTCGTAGACGACTTATGCCTTGGCCAAATAAGGGTTGCGCTGCATCAATGATAGTGGAAACCTTGTGCCTAATGTTATTATCCAAGATGAAAATCTACATAAGTCAGATGCTAATAGAAAAGAATTGGTTGATGATGTGATATGTGATGAATCCAATGAAGATGGCATTATATCAGCTGATACTCATGCACGCAGCAGTCTTCAGCAAAGGAATAAAGAAACATGGCAAATGGCTTCAGACAAAAGTATAACAGAGATAAATGCATGCATGTTGCATGAAACAGATGTCACTCTAATAAATGCTACTCTCATAACTGTTCCAAATCAACATACCATTACTATAACTTATCATGATCCAGTTATATCCTTACCAAGCAACATCTCCTCCAACAATACTGGTGCATCATGCATGCAACAAGCCCCACACCATAATAATGCTCACCCTATTTCTTAACCAATTTCCACTGATGAAAACATACAATCACATACAAATGCAAGCATACCTTTTTCCCCTAACTATTCCTTTGCAACATGTATGCAACATATTTCAAACCAAATTAATGATAGCTCCAATCTTCATCCACTATACTCTGATGCAAATATACAATCTCAATCAAATGAACTCTTATCTACTCACATATCCAATCATAGCCCTCCTCTTCTTCATATTGGAACAAAATCCATATTTCAACCCTCCCTAAGCCCATCTTTTCATGCAAATAATAACCCTACCACTACCAATTCTCCCCTCCTATCAGTTTCCCCCTCCTCTCATGTTCCTCCTCGTACCCTAGTGTAGCCTATTACAAAGCCTAAATAGCCCAAAAATAAAACCAAACCTAATGGAAAGACTGCCTTATCAAAGTCTACTCCAAAAACCAAGGGAAAAGGCAAAAGGAAGAATAAATATTTGTTGAATGTTTATCCAATGGACTCTGATTCAGAATCTGATTCTTCATTTGAAAAATATCCTGTACATGTGCCTACAACCTCTCAAGGAGGTAACAGAACTCTTCGAAACAAAAAACTGAAGTTTAATATTTGATACAAAATATTGGAGCATGGAATATTAGAGGAGCTCATATGATATCGAAACTTGAGCAGGCAAAAACAACTGTTCATGAACACAAACTATCCCTTCTGTCCCTATCAAAAACCAAGCTAGATCTTCCTCATTCACATAGGGCAGCCAAAACTATCAACCCTACCTGGAATTGCATCACTAATCATTCACTGCCATGCTACACATTTCCCTTCCTCGTCATCCTTTTACTTCACTTTTATCTATGCTGATAATTCTCCCCCTCAAAGACAAAAGCTACACGACTACCTTCCTCACTTAAGACAAAACACTCATCCCTGGATCATTATAGGAGACTTCAACTGCTCTTTTCTATCTACTCACAAATCTGGTGGCAATCCTCTTCATATCCGAACCTGTCTCCTCTCAATGACACAATATACATGTTGAAATTATTAAGATTCCTACTTCTGGTTCCCCTTTCTCTTAGAGTAACAAATTACATAATGGTCAGAGAACTCTCACTAAAATTGATCATGGGTTCACTAACCACAAAGCCCTAGCCATCTTCCCTACAATACATATCTTCATTCCTATGCCTACTCTTTCAGACCACTGCCCATTAATCCTTTCCTTTAGTGAAGCAGAAATTAAAAAGCATATAAATTTTAAATTTTTTGATACTTGGATTCATAACCCAAACTTCATGCAGGAGGTCTCAAAGGCTTGGAACCAGCACACATTTGGAAATCCAATGTTAAAGCTGCAAAGAAAACTTATATAGAAAATGCTCTAAAATATGGTCTAAAGAAATATATGGTGATGGTAAAAAACTTTCTACTGACATCTGTTGTAAACTTAAACAGGTTCAGGCAATGCTTATGAACTCAAACAATGAACCTGTCTACTTCCTCCTTGAAACTGATTAGATTAAGAAGCTTGATGATGCTTACTCAACTGAAGATGAAATGGCTAGGCAAAAGTATAGGGAAAATTGGACTATGCATGGAGACAGAAACATCAAACTATATCATGCTTCCTTGAAGATAAAGTAAACTAAATCTTACATTCATCAAATAATGGACATTCATAGTGATACACACTGTACGGAAATTGGAATTGATGTTGCTTTCCTGGGTTATTACTCTACCCTTCTTGGTGAATCTCAACCTACTCCTGATTTCTCCTTACTCAATGACCTCTCCCTGACTACTCTTTCTGCTAAATTGCAAGCCATACTCACATCTCCAATAACTGATGAAGAGATAAAATTACCTATATTCTCTATGAGGAAGTCTGCTGCAGGTGGGCCTGATGGCTTCAATGTAGTTTTCTACACTTCCTACTGGAGCATTATCTCTTCTGATGTTACAAAAGCAGTGCATAATTTTTTTGACAAGTCCAAGATGCTTAGCTCGATAAACTCCACGAACTTAGCTTTAATTCCAAAGGTGAACAATCCAATAAGTGTAACTCACTTCAGACCGATAGCTTGCTGCAACATTGTATACAAAAGCATTGCAAAAATCCTGGCCTCTAGACTTAAACAAGTTCTCCCTTCTATAATATCATCCAATCAAGCATCCTTCCTACCCAAAAGAAGCATCCTGGACAATGTTCTACTCACACATGAACTACTCAATGGCTACTCTAATGCAAATAAATCTCCTCGTGCTATGATTAAAATTGACATTAGAAAAGCTTTTGACACTGTAAACTGGTCTGCCCTCATGCAAATTATGACCATGATGAATTTTCCTCTGTATTTTGCAACTGGATATTTCAATGCATATCAACTGTTAGATACACCCTTGTATACAATGCCCATTTTGTGGGCTACTTCAAGGGCATGAATGGGCTTAGGCAGGGAGACCTAATTTCTGCTTATTTGTTCATTCTTATTATTGAAACTCTTACAAAAGCTTTACAGCAAAAAGTCTATTTAAAATTTTTTACACTTCATCCCAAGTGTAAAACTCCTATGATTACTAGTCTGGCTTTTGCTGATGACCTTCTCATCTTCTCCAAGCCAACTGTTCAATCCTTGAATGCCATAATGATCACTCTTGATTCATTATATAAATTCTCTGGCCTCCAGATAAATCATGAAAAATCCCATATACTAATATCTGGCTTGAACACTACAAAAAAATCTGTATGCCTCTCTATAACCAATATGAATTCTATTGAATCCGACATGTCCTATTTGGGCATTCCTTTAGCTAGCAAAAGAATCACTGTATCTCAGTGTATGCCCCTCTATGAAAAAATTACTGCTACTTTTGATAGATGGCAAAACAGACACCTGAGTCAAGTAGGCAGACTTGGTATTATCAACTCAGCGATCTTCTCAATGACAGTCTGTTGGTGTAGGACCTTCCTTCTACCTACAAAACAGTTAGCGTTGCTTAGATCGAGGATGATCAGATTCTTATGGACTGGATCCACTCACAATAGGAAACTGTCCCCAATAGCCTATAACAAACTAGAATGGCCTAAGAGGTATGGGGGTTTGGGTATAAGAATCTGAAACGATGGAACACTGCAGCTATATCCAAACACTTTGACATTCTCCTCAATAAAAATGACACTTTGTGGGTGGCTTGGTGTTGCAGATATAATCTTAAAAATGATGATATTTGGACTGTCAAATCGAAACAGGCTAGTAGTTGGGTATGGAAGCTGATGTTAAAGGTTAGGGATGCCATTCTGCCTCACCCTTATGTTTCCTTAAGCCAACATAGCAGTGCGAGATTTTGGTCTGAACCATGGTTAGAAAAAGGGTTGATATTAAGCTGTACTATGACTTATGCTGAAACACAATTAACTAGAATCCCTACACATGCAAAAGCGACTTCTTATATCAGGAATGGCAAGATTCATCTTCCTACTTTTTGCTGTCTAGTCCTTAACAGTAAATGGGACATGTATAATCATCAGACATACTCTTATGCACCTAAAGATCAATACAGTTGGACAGACAAGCACAGTGATCACTTAATTGCCATTATATACTCTGCCTTGGAAGAAATACCTCACACCAAATTTGCTTAGAACAAGCATATTTGGAATCGGCATACCAGTGGGAGACTGAACTTTATGCTGTGGAAAATATTCAAGAATGTAGTACATACCAAGGCAAACCAAAGTATAAAAGGCATTACTTTGAATCAAATATGCATTCTGTGTCAAAACAGTGAAGAAGATGTTCACCACCTTTTTTCTCTTGTCCGTTCTCATATTTAATATGGTCTAAAATTAGACTGAAGGGAGGCTTTTCTCGACCTTTTTGGGATAGCAAGATTGAATGGTTTAACATATACACTGCAACAAAATGGAAAACAACTACTTCATATGCCTTGCTTCTCTACATAAAGGTAACAGCTGCAGAACTGTGGCGAGAGAGAAATGAAATCTTGTTTACCAACAAGATTAGAAAGAGACTTGATGTATTCCATCGAATTTGCAAGCAAATACTCTCTGCGATGACCTACTCTTCCTTCCCTTTTGATGAGGGAGTGGTACGTCTCTGGGAATAACTAGTTTCCTTGTCTTGTTTTTTAATTGTTATTTTTTTACTCTTTTTCTTCATTTCTTTTCGTAGTTTACCTCAGTAATTCTTATTTATGATGTAAGAACTTTCTCTATTCATTATAAATACATGGTAGGGGCCATAATCCTCGCTGGCTTTGGCAAAAAAAACTAATTCCAAAAATTCAAACGATGCCAGGTTGAATTATTTATATTTAAATCATTGATTTAAAAACAAATATGATTAAATGATGTTAAACTTACGTTGGAATTTGAAAATGATATTTTCTAGTGAAATGACACATTTTGAGTAAATATGGTGATTTTGAAATAAGGGATATTTTGAATTGAATATGATTTCGAAAGTGGTATGATTTGAAGTAAATATGATATTTTGATATCAATTATGAATTGGTTTTAGAAATGTAAAAGAACCATCCGGTGTGAAATAAGCATTTGGTTGTTAAAGAGATCGGGATCAGATATTGTCATACTCTCTGCCAATACCGAAAACCACTTTAACAACTGTGCATGTGGTGGAGATTCCAAAATGAAGTAGGATGGTTTGGCGAATGATTCTGTATGAGGTATTAACGTAGCCCTGACTCCCTCAAGTCAGCTTGATGTGGCTAAAACAGGAGCTATACCGGACCAAGTGAGGTCGCTCCTCCTATCAGACACATTTCTTCGATACCATATTATGACTTTGTGATTGATTTGGTGGCCACCCCTCGATTTGATTTGGGAGTGTGTTCTGAGGTGGACGGTAGTAGCTGTTATGCGTTACCACCAGTCCGGAAGTGCAAACAGTAGAATCCTACCCAGGCATTGCCTTGCGTGCCTTGTCACATGCCTTATTGAGCTCATTATGAGTTTGGTTTGTATCGTACTTATGGAGTGCTCACTGAGTAAACCACCAGTTTGGTGGAGCTTACAGTATCTATATAGACTACGGGAATATATAAAAATGTGTTAAGGGGGATATGGGTAATGCCTTAACGCTATTTTAATACTTTACTTTACTGATAGACATATTATAATAGCGTATATTACTACATAGTAAATAGTTTAACGGATCCTTAGGAGATGGCAATCCCGAACATCTCTTAAGTTATTGCACGCACGTTAGACACTGGATAGGAGAAGTAAAACCCTGTAAACATCTCTGAAGCCGTTGCACTCATATTTATTTATTGTTGATTTAACTTACATAAGATCTTTTAGTTCTGACTCGAGTTTTTTGTCTTTTCATTACGCTCGGGTCAGTCTGAGCTTTTTAGTGTATTGATGACCATTTTATCTCTGGAGGGCGAAGGCGGAGATTTGTATGCTATTTATTATATTTATACCACTGCATCATGTTGTTCCACTGCATTATTTATTTATTTCTGCTTTATATAACT
The DNA here is from genome assembly GCA_030737815.1 of Allium fistulosum. NCBI lineage: Eukaryota > Viridiplantae > Streptophyta > Magnoliopsida > Asparagales > Amaryllidaceae > Allium > Allium fistulosum. The sequence goes on along the minus strand of CM060901.1, from coordinate 531,256,483 downwards.
CTGATCTGTATTGTAAAAGTGTAATCAAATATTATTTGTAAACAGCTTCATGAACTGTTTATTTGATTATTATATATTGTATTCCGCTATGAGATTCCATGTTTTGTTTTTATTCTTTATCTTCTTTTTCTTATTTACCCTATAACAATCCTCCCTTCTAAATGGTTTGAGTTTGACATGTGTGGTTTATTGTCGATTTAAACCGTCTAAAAAGGCGGGTCGTTGCATTTGGTATCAAAGCGAAGTTTAGCGATAACCTTAGCTTTGTGGGGTCTGACTCATTGGAAATAGAGTAGCATTACCCTAGAATGAGTTGTTTGAGAGTATATATGAGAGAGCGTGTTTGTTATTGTTATAAAAATGTTTTTATATTGTGTTAATTTGTTCTGTTTAGTATTTATAAATTTTAGTCGGTACATAGGACGCTATGGCATCGATAGAGATTTCTAAACACTTAATAGGGCAGACCGACACAATATTGTTTTCGAAATATAGGTAAATGAAATAATTTTACCTAGTATTATATTATATATATATATATATAAGAATAATTTTTATAGATGGATATAGTTGTTTGTGATATGTTTGTTTGTTAGGAAGTGAAATTTTATAAATATTGATTGCAAAGTAAGATTTACAGATAAGGTAAATATAAATTGGAAATTTGAAAACATAAGTTCTGGGATTTTGAAATTTGTTTTCAAAGGATTTTGGAATATAATATTAGTATTATTTGGAAGTATTTTCAGATATAAATATTCCAATGCAATTTGAAAGAAATGTTTTAAAAAGAATTTTTAAAAGGAAATAAGTTATGTACTCCCCTCTCTATCGCTGAAAAATAATTTCGGTGATGAGTGCACGCATCATCGACGTTCGTTTTCGAGTTTCAAAGTTGGAAGACCGCTGTAGTAGTTTTACTGCACATTTGTTTTGATAAACAAATATTAATTTTAATTTCTAAATATGATTTGATATATAAAGGATATGAGTATGTATATTATTTCAAAGTGATTTACATTAATCCGAAATTGAATTCTTAAGTTCCTGTTAAATTAATGGTTTTCAGTTGTAGAAATAAAGTGGAATTTTAATAATTGGAAATCTCTAAAAGGAAAAATAAGAAAATAGATGCTAAGTGATTAATGAAGTATATAAGAAATTGGAAACTTGTAACTAGTAAATCAAAGAGTAATAAAATTAGAAGATGTAATTATTGAACATTTTGTTAACTAAAATGAATAAGATAAACTTGTGTGACATTCAATTACATTTTTAAAACATATATATAACTTACCATGAATGTTTAAAAAGTTGTAATGTTAAATAGGAATACATAATAGAATATTATACATGTAAAACTTACGTAATGAAAGTGTTCAAATGGAATTATTTCCATAAATAAGAATTTTGATGTTACAAAACTGTTATAAACTTAAGTAAATAATTTGAAATGCTACTAATTAAATTTAATAGAAAAAGTGAATACTGTAAGTAAATGATTATAAACTTAAGTTAATGTTGCATCTATTTGTAATTAAAATGTGTAGTAAAAGTGAATGCTATATTAATTGAATGATTATAACTTCAGAAAATGTGAAATCCTTGCCGATAGCGTAGACGAGCACGACCTACGATTATAAACCGAGTCATCACTATTGTTGATTTTATTTACAGATATTGATATATATGCTGTATCATGTGATTTTTGTTGTGTTGGATGCCATGATTGTTATTATCCATGTGAATCACCTTATTTAGTGTTGTTGTAGCATTGGGCCATATTTTGGAATTTCAAAATAATAAAATGATGTTTTTGTTTAAAAATGCATTTCAAAGTGATTTTGGAATTATATACGTTTTAATATTTTTAATGGATTTAAAAGAGAAAGGATTTTATTTAAATAAATAAAGGTACGATTTTCGATGTTATTAAATTATAGTTTTGTGAAATACTTTAAATAAAGATTTCAAATGGTTTTATAAAAGTATATTTTATAAATAGCATAATAGCATCTAAACGATGTTTTATAAATGTATATATATAAATGGATTTGAAATTGAAATATGATGAATAGTTTTATAATTGGATCTGAAACCAATATTTTATATTGGATTTGAAGTCAATATTTTATGAATGGATTTATTGTAACGACCTGGATTTTCCATCGTTTAAATTTTGAATATTAAATGGTTTAAATATTGGATTTGGAATATAAATTGATTTGTGAATATGAAAGATTTTGGTGGAAATTATAGAGTGAATTTAAATTTCAAATATAACGATTTATCATAATATGGAAATAGTGAATAATTGAAAATTGGGTTGAATATGAATCGAAATGATTTCTAATGTTGATAAAAATTCTATTTAAATTAGAATTTAGTTAGTAAAATTTTAATCTGAGAATTCTAGTGATTTTGACAATATTTGAAATCGCGATTTAATCGACGCGTTAAAATAGCGATCTAGGGCACAGTCTTGAAAATCGACGAAACTGGTTCCATTGGATTCGTAATAGTGTATTATCATCGGATTTCAAATTTTGTAGCGTTTGGAGTTACCGTTTGGTCGTGCGATCTAAAAATGCCTAAGGATAATTTAATTGAATTTAATTTAAATAGTCGATTTAAAAAAGCTATCTTCTCCATACGATCAAATTAGGCTTCGAAACTTGTTCCATTGCGTTTGAAATAGGGTTACAACGTTATGAACGCCAAGCGGCACGCCTCAATAAGAGTTCAAAATTTCATAGTATGTGGTTCGAGATATTTTGAAAAAAAGTAAAGTCAATCACAATCTCGAGCTACCCTACCTTCTGAAAACGCTGTCCTACCTTACTGTCGAGCTGCCATCCCCAATTTTAAATCACGAGCCTTTTCTCCTTTTCCTTCCTTCAGATCAATTCATGAAATCGATCATCACATTATAAAAAACGAGCAAAGGAAAGGAATATAAATAGCGACAAGGCTGCGATTTTCTGGTCGAACGCGAGCACGATGGCAGTGTGGTGGTGCTCGGTTGTGTACAGAGATAAGCATGGGTTGGTAGCAGGTAGGCGATGCGAGTGGATGACAGGTTCGCGATGAGGGCCCTGTGCACGTGTAGGGGGACTGGAGGCGAGGCAGCGAACTCCGATGGCATTGGCCAAGTCGAGAGTTGGAGAAAGGAGGAGAGGTCGAGGGGTGGAAACGAACGTGAGTAGGAGGAAGGAGGAAGGCCGCATGAGCCAGATGAGATGACGCGATGGTCTGAAGTCGACCTGGGTGTTCGATTTTTTGAAGGATATGGATGTTGAGTCGAGGAAGGCGCAATCATAGGTCGAGGAAGGCACAGTCGCAGGTCGAGGAACTCGTATTCGTTGGCAGGACGGTGATGCAAAGTGAACGACCACGATCGTGATTAGGTGATTGATTTACTAATTTTTGTAATTAAGAGGTAATTTTATTATATAAATTGAAATCTTATAAAAGCTATAACCCTTTCATGCGAGGTCGAAAAATTACGAAACAAGCAGCACCGGAATAGTATCGGGGAATATCATGCTATAAAATTGGTTTGGGATTTTTCGGAGTCGGGAGGAATTTTAAATTTAAATCGATCGTTGTTCGATTCAATTTAAAATTGGAATGGATTGCGAATAAAAAGGTGAGTAAATCTCACTCATTTGGATAACTAGATTTAATTCATAATGTTAAAAAATATTTATTGGTTGATTGGATGAATTGATAAATTATTATTATCAGTTGGATGTTATATTATATATATTAGTAGTTGGATATATTCCCGCCGATTGGAGCGGATGAGACCCTATGTGCCCCGCATAATAGTGGATGACCCTATAATACCTCGATATCCCTCTCGAAGTGGGATTGGTATTTTATGTTATCTAACATTTGTGGATGCGGGGAAACATGTTAGAGGGATCCAACTGGACTCCTCAAAAACATATTGATTATTTTTGTATATAGTGATATATGATGTGAATTGATAATCTGTTATGGATTATTGTATGATTTATTTTATTGGATGCTATAGTAGCACTGGCCTAACTTTTGGTATTTTAAATACCATAAATATTATTTTTAAATTTGAAGGAATTAGAAGGAAATTTTGGATATATAATGTGTATATTGGCATTTGAATTATTTTTAAGGAACTTGAGTTGGATAAATAATAATTTGATTTTGGGTTTTTACTTAACTATTCGTAAAAATATTTTAAATTAATTATATAAGGAATTTTTAACCATGGATTTTTAAATGATATTTCCGTAATTTGGATAAGGAGTTTAAATCAATAATTAAAATGGATTTATAAAGTGATAGATTTAAAATAGAGAATTTATAAATGAGATTATATTTGTAAACAAGTAAAACCCAAATGAGTTATAAATTTATAAATGATGTTTATAAATACGGGAAAATGATATCCGTTGAAAAATTGGAATATAAATCCACAGTGTGAGTTTATACCGAGATATGGAAATGGGTTTTTGGAAAAATAAGGGATTCTATTTTTGAGATATTAGACTGATTATGAAACTGAAATGTAGTCGATGTGTTATGAATCGAGAGGGTTTATAAATTGAAATTGGTTATTGGAATTTTAAAAATATATTTTTATTAAGAAGGTAAGTTTTGTTTTTAAAGGAAAATTTTACTTATTAAATTATGTAATTTAAAGCTAGTTAATATTGAAATACTTCGGAAGTGAGTTTTTCAAATATATAATATTAATAGAAATAAATTCTAATTTTAGACTAAGCTGTGTAAATCTATTAGTTTATTTAAAAATGAGTTTGAAATGAGTTATCGATGTTTATTTAAAGTGTTTGAATATTTTAAATAATTATTTAAACAAGTTTTAAAAATATATTATTATTCTTTAAAAATACTTATTATATATATATTGAGTTTGAAATGGTTAAAATTTATTTATAAATCCTCTCGAGATTTGTAAACGGGATTATTCAATGGATGATATTTTATAAGAGAAATCTTAGAGTGGAATTCTGGAAACTTAAGAAAATTTCTGAATCGTTGAAATAAGAGAACTTCAAAAAATGAATTAGAATTCATAAAGGAAGTTAAAAATGGGTAGTTGAAATTATAGACAAGTATAACCGGTTTGAAAATTTTAAAGGAAATTAATTAATGGGTTTCGGAAACTTATAGAATTCGTTATAAGTGAGTTAAGGGACTTACAAGTATATGGTAAAGGAGTTTGAAAAAAAGGAAATAAATGGAATATTTTCCTAAGTATTGGAAATAAAATGATTTTAGAGGAAAAATAGACTTATAAATATTTCTAAGTATTGGACTGGAAGGGTTTGAAATATTTTAACTACGAGATTATTATTTTAGGAATATTTTCAAAGTGTTGGTATATAAATAGAATTGGGAAAAAATATTTCTAAGTATCGATACGGTTTTAAAAATATCCTGTTATGGATATAAGGATTTGAAATTGTTTTCAAATGTTAAATATACTAGAATATTTGAATATATATATCTTCGTAAAAATATTTTGAAAGATCTATAAAATAAGGCCTAGTGACTGCTTATGGATGTTATTTGATAGTTAAATAACCGACTATCAAAATCTGGCCAAATTTGTTGATCATTTCGAAGAAACCGAGATCGGATTTAATTATCCGAAAACCACTTCGATCCGGTTTGTGCGTCACGGATTTTGATATCTCGAAGATAATAGAGATGGTGATTTTAGAGATTCGGTTTGTTCAGACCCAGAACAACTTGTATGGATGAATCCTATCATTGCATCGTTGCTTGGAAGGCAATGCTAGCATTCCAAGTATGAATGCTATTCTAAAGGTAAAACGTAGCCTCAAGCCTCATCAACCGGGAATGACTAAAACAAAGGAGATGCAGCAGGGCTATGTGGGTCGCACCCAAGTAGGGTATGTTATCACTCTTCTAGATACCCTCAGAAATATATATTATAAATTATGGATATGGTTGTGCATGGAAAAGAGAGTGCTCGATTAGGATGGGAACACCCAGGGTGCTAACATATTCGGTACTATTTAGTAAGGGGTAGGCCGGTCCTGTGTTGGGAGGGATCGTTAGGTATGATCTCGGTACATTTTCTATAGGTGTACTATGGCGGGCGGTACCCCAGTAGCACAGTCATTGTATGGAATCCAATATCCACTACGATCCTTTACGGTTTTGATTGTAGAGCCTAGTATGCTGGAATTTAATTAATGTAACAATTTCGGCTATTTTAATAAGTACTTGTACTTGGACACTATTATAATCACAGAATTTTCTATAAAAGTGTTTTGGTTATCGTAAGGTAAAAGCCCGTCGTTTTTATGTGTGGCATAGTCTTACCAGATACCTTTGTTTTCAAAGGATTTTGATAATAGTAATAATTCAAATTGAGTGTGTTTTCTCACGCTGGTTTTCTAGACTGACTCGGGTGTTATTTTATTATAATGCTCGGGTCAGACCGAGTATTACAGATTCAGGTTAGAATGCTATGGAGCTCAGGAGACGAGTTGGAGGACTTTATAAGTATTTCGCGTACTTGATTATATTCCACTGTGTGTCAAGCTATATAGTCAGCACTGGTGAGGACAAGTTATAATAACTGTCCATATTGATTTGTTTGTTATTGTACTATGATGATTGTATGTGTATTAACAGTTACAGTTTCTTTTGTATAAGTTCTGTTATTATATATTATATTTTGCTCCGCTGCGATTGTGAGATTCTGTGTTGTTGTTTCTATTTTCTTCTATCTTTCATTTTCTTTTCCCCTAACAATCGGTTTTCCGGCATTCGATTTCTTGGCATGTAATACAGTGGACGTATTAGTGTCGATTTTCAAGGGTCGAAAATCTCGGTTCGTTACATTTATATAATTAAATTAGGTTTTTTGTGAAAAGAGTTAAAATTGGATTTTCATAGCAAATTAAATTTAGAAAAGAATGGATTTATAAAATAGAATTTTATAAATATACAAGTGTTATACAAAATAGAACTTTTATAAAAATAGAAGCAAGATTATAACATCATTTTATAAAGGCGAAATCAATTTAATTTGATATGCTAAGTATGGATTTTTGTAAAGGAATTATATTTACCTTTTTAAAGTGAATAATTGGAAAGTGATTTGATTTATAAACAATTAATAAAATCAGGCCCAGTGACTACTTATGTGCTAGATTTTGTTTGTTGCTTTGATAGTTATATAACCGACTATCAAATTTGGCCATTTTAGTTTCTCAGCTTGATGTAGAAACTAATTAGTTGTACATTTAGTACGTAATTTACTGTGTAAGCTTGATTATCGTTTGTGTTGAGAATGTTGATTCGTGTAGTGCGGAGTGATTACTCCAATCTATCGAGCTTCTTCTTCGCCAAAGATAGCAAGTTGAAAGTTGGAGACGTGATAAGTCTATGTGACTTGGTTTCTGTGTAAAGTTGAGAAATGCTTTTGCGTTATTGGTGCGAAGAGACCGGGATCAGATTTATCTGAAAACCACTTCAGACCAATATATATGCGACGATTGTGCAGGTTGGTCGATGATATTGATATTTAGGATTTTCATAATGAAGGACTGCTTGTTGATCATTTGGGGTTAAAATCCCAATATACATATAGTAGTAGTAGTCTCTTCGTTATGAAATATCCATTGCAAGGGTTGTCGCTACTAATCCTATATGATGTGGTAGGAGAGTACCTTCAGTTTGTCCTGTTCCTGGACAACTTGTATGGATGAGTGTCTGACATTGCATTTCTGAGATTACGTACATTGGTTTTTACAAACGTATATCATGTGGTGGCGGAGAAGGCAACTTCTTTTAGCTTAACACCCTCCTTGAGACATACGAGCTCAAGGGTTGTTTTTTGTGGAAGCCAATTAGTAGTCAATGGGAATGACAATGTGGCATTCAATGATGACGATGATGTTATGTGATATGTGAAAGGTAATCGATACCTCTTTTGGCCTCACTCCCTGGAAAATGACTGAAACAGGGATAGAGGCAGCAAGGCTAAGTGGGTCGCTCCCATTAGGAGATGTCATCACTCTTCTAGATGTATCTTTACAAGCTATGACGTCGTGTATCTAATTATTGTTGATGTATGCTTGTGGCCATGGATTTAGGTTGGTAACAATCAAAGTGATGACATATTTGGTACTATCCAGGAAGGGGTAGGCCAGTCATGTATAGGTTTAGGCACCGAGTATCTCGACCCTAGGTATGTCCCTCTAGAGGTGTACCGAGTTTGGTTCGGAAAGGTAGTCCCTTAACCTAGTCATTTGTATGGAAATCTAAAATCCACTACGTGCCTGCCATTTTGTTTTTAGAGCCTAATATTGCTGGAATTTAATAATGCAACAATTTCAGCTATGTTGATTATTATTTGTTTAATAGACACTATTATAATATAACATGATTTGAAATGAAATGGTTTAGTTATTGTAAGGGAAAAACCCGTTTTTGTTTATGTATGGACGTGGTCTTACAAGATACCTTTTGTTTTGATAAAGGAAAAGTTTTGGTAACTTTATAAATTCAGTTGAGGTGTGTTTTCGTCACGCTGTTTTACCAGACTGATCCGGGCGTTCTTCCCTTTCAATGCTCAGGTGAGACCGAATATATGTACAAGTTTAGATTTGGTGCTTTTGGAGCTTCAGCAGGCGAGCTGGAGATCTTCATGTCGTATACACATATCTGTTTATTTTTCCGCTGCTTTGCATTATTGTTGTTTTAAATTATCAGCATTTGTGAGGATAGGTTATTATAACTGTCCAAGATGATGATTACTTATTGTGTACTCTAATATTGATTTATGTATATTACAGTTTCTCTTTGTAAAGATTATTGATCTGTATTATATGTTATTCCGTTGCGATGTGAGATTCTGTATTGTTTTGGTTCTGCTTCAATCTTCTTCTCTTCTCTTCTTCTTTCTTCTCTCTTTCTTCTCACCCTCTCTTTTCTTTCTCATGATCATCTGCAATTCTATGCGCTCTAGGTTCGACATGTGTGGTTTATTGTCGGTTCAGAGGGTACGGATTTGCGGGTCGTCACATAGCGGGTCTCTTTCAGTAGATTTCGTGTCACTGTATTAAACTGATAGATGACTACCATTATTATTTCATTATTGATGATTATTTCTTCAGAGATTTTTAGTATGGATATTCTATATCCTTTATGCTCTGAAGAATTTTGAACTGATTATCACCCTTTTTTGAGATGACAGTCTATTGAGACTTGATATATATTTATGAAATGGTGATTTGTTAGATATGCCTTATTTGCGTATTTGTTTCAGGCATATTTTATTTATGACATATTTGATTATTGTTAAGTCAGAAGATTGAGATCTGCTTTTATTAGTTTGATATGCCTTTTTGAATTTTTGGGTTTTTGGCATATTTTGAGATGACTTATTTTAAGAGATAAGTCATTTATGGAATTATAAAGTATTGAATTTGATTAATATGCCTTATTATGATTGTTTGTTTGTTCGACATATTTTATATGACTTAATATGTTAAGTCATATAGTTATGATATTAATATCATACCTTTATATTTAGATATAGTCTGACCCGTTTATTATTTTAATACTCGAGTCAGGCCGAGACTTTACAGGTAAATGGACCCATTGACCTTTGGATTTTGGGCTAGCATTGAAGTAGACTATTTTGATAGTTTTAGTTTACTTCATACTTGTATATATTGACAGTTAAGAGTTTATGTCATCTATATTATATAATATTGACTTTGTACCTGATACAAGATTTTGGATATGATGTATATATATATATATATATATATGTGGGTCTAGTACTAATATTTTGTAGACTCACATTCTATTATGTATATGATGATGTATATTATTCCGTCATGATCTGTGACTCTGATTTATCTATATTATATATTATTCTGAATATTTTTAATCGGTGTGTTTATTACTTTGTATTAATACTGTACACGTCTAAATTTCAGTTCAGATCCTCAAAAAGGTAAATAAGACATGTCAGTGTTAGTATAATGATATATTCATATTCGATCGCCCTTAACCAGCCGTATTCTCCAGATTAGCAGACGACATTACTTGTAATGTTCTTTGCTAAACTGGGCATAGAGGTGGGGTCGTTACATTAGTTCATCGGAAAAATTTAATAAACCTTAGTACGAGATCGAGTATTCTATTTGATTGATTACAAAAGGATTGTATTGTGTTAAATGTAACACTAGGCCAAAACTACAATATAAATCTAAGAACTCGATCACTGAAATGTCAGTTTGATCAGTTTATGCAAAGTGCAACATATACGATGTTCATAAAAGTTAAGGATAGTCGAATGCACTTTTGTAAAGAGTTCTTATGATATTGTAGTAAGGGTTTTTCTTTTGAATGGTTTGACCATTTAGAAAGGTTAACAAATGTACAAGAGTAGATGTGATTTAAGGTATAGTTGGGATGAAGAAAGTGAATGGTCTTTTTCGCTTCATAAAGGAACATCGAAGACAGGAATTATAATAATAAAAAAAGATATTTAACAATGGAATAATAAATATGATTTCTACTCCGATGTATTTTTGTATAGAAATTCATTTTCTATGAGATTTGTTTCTATGGGTAAAAGATAGTTGATCAAAGAACTCGCCAATGTAAATTAGTTACGGTATCTGAAATAAATACTATATATTTAGTGAATGATGGACCTTCAAACTATTATAGTAATGATGGAGATAGTGGGAGCATGCCATATAGCACTTATTGATTGCATCAAATTACGAAAATTGTTTTCGTAAAACATACCACACATTATTTGTGGAATAATGACTATTTTTTAGTACCGACTGTAAAGTAGGCATAGCTATATTTCAATATGAATATTTATTATGGAATAAAACTATAATATGGTATTAGTTGTCATAACAAAAGTGATGCATTAGTAAATACAAAAGTATCTAATATTGTTTACAATTATTTTGGATTATAGAATAAGTCATAGTTTTGAGAGATAATATTGTTATATGATTATGAATCATATGATACTAGTTTATTATATCTCAAGCAATTAAGGGCTATGCACCAATTTAGTGGGAGTATTATTAGAGTTAATGAGCTCTTCGGATTGACACATATTGATGTATGAAATTACAAGTCTGTTAATACCAAAACAGTTCCATATACTTCATCATATTCATTGATGAGTTATCACCAACATTGATATGTGCATTTGATACACATTTGTATATCTATTATAAACTCATTGAGTATAAAATAGAAGCAAACAAAATAACATATGATAGAAATGATTTGATTTGATCAAATGAGTGAGTATATTGGAAAAGGTTCCGAACATACCTTGTGGTGCATAATGATGCATTGATAAGGAGTAATCGAACTTTGTTCGATAATGTACGATTAATTGTGAGTGAAGTTGAATTAGTTTCTTTCTATAAGGTTATGTACTTATGAGTAGCACACAAGGTTAATATTATTTCATATAAATAATAGTTTAAAATCACACAAGATGAGGGTTATAAGAAACCCTAACATATCCTAGGCAAAGGAGTTGGTAGGTTATGCGAGTCAAAGATTGCACATAATAATTGTTTGTAAGGGATCTTGTATGAATCTCCTTAAAAGAATTTTTGAAAGACTGACATTGGATGACATATTTATGTTTCTAACATAAGTTTTGTAAACTAAAGCCAAATCAGTTTTATAAATAAAGAACTTCATAAAACATTTATGAATACCTATTCGTTGCACCAAGGAACAATTGTTGTTTCAAGAAATACCAACTTCATTGTGAAGAAATTTCTTTGAGGAATTATTGGTAGTAAAATAGAATTGGATATGATCCATTGATAGAACTGATTAGATGAGATGAAACGAAATTAACTAACCTAAGTGAACACAACGCTTTAGAGTGTCTAATAAGTATTCTCGCAGATTGAAGAGAAACTATGAGTTTCTTGTCAGTGTCGAAAAAATATAATCCTTGGTTGTTTAATTAAACCATTTAGAGTGTTGACTCCATGATATTGTACAATGTGCAAATCTGAAAGAATTCCAAGTATGCTATCAATATATGATTTTGGTAGTTGTAACCGAAGTGATATGATCCATCGGTCATGATTATGTCTTTATGAGCAAAACTAATACATTTGGAATTAAATAAGCAATGTTGATAAGAATAATATCACAAATTTCAATTGTTGAAATTAGCATAATAGATTCAGTATTCAACATGCTCAAGTTAATTAGGATTTACTCACAAAATTACCACTTAGTATGACTTTATGTTTGGTACATATGTATTGAAACTAAAAATTCTAAATAATAATTTAGAGTAAACTGTTTACACATAATAACAAAAAATGTCTCGAAGTCATTGGAAGCGATATTGAGTTTGTGAGTCTTCATATATGATCCTAGAAATGATAGAAAGTATCATTTTATAAGCATCAAAATTGAAAATATTTTGATAGAAATATCAAATAATTTGATTATCAATCAAAATGCAGAGGAAGCATATGTTCATAAGAAAGAATGTTAAACGGTACATTGATATATCTAAACTATAAGTAAATAACCCGTTGTTGATTTTAACACGTACTTGTGTTAAAATCAACCTTAGTTGTTTTAATACTCAACTTTGGATTGTAAATGATGCCTTTTATAGCGAGTACAAAAGATATCGGGAATGTTCCAAATCGATATGCAAAGACACCTTATTAAATTGTTTAATACGAAACATGTGAGATTAGTTCCTTATGCATTGGAAATAGGAACTAATATACATGTTATGTTGTCTACAATGTCGTAATTTGTTTATATAATTGATACATGAAGAAAATATCAACTAAATGGTTGTTTGAAGTGTTCTCGTGTATTTATGAAATACTAAGGAATTGTTTACAGAAACAAAGACTCTGTATGAAGGAGTGTTCAGAATCAAACTCATAAATGATATTGAGTATAATATGTCAACAATAAATTCAAGTTAAACATCTTTAAGTTGGAAATGTTCCAAATGAAAAACTGTGGACGATTCAATAAAAAATGCTAAGTGCATCGACTTGAATAGCACCACAATGAAAGTAATGTATATAAAAATATAAATGCACAAATTTATAACCAAGCCGATTCCAAATGTTGAGAATCTCATGACATTGTTATATGACAACAATGTAACGATTACGGATTTTCGCGTTCGAAAATCGACATCCATACTTTACATCGTACTCGAATGCCACAGATTCGACCGTTCAAATCCGAGTCGCCGGAGCTTATAACACAATTAAGTAAATAACACAGCGGAAGAAAAATAATAATACATTGATATACAATATCTGATACAATATCTGATACAATCGAGTGATACAATGAATATCAATATACATCAGAGATATGATACAACAAATAGCAGCGGAAAAGAAAACAATAACATCAGCAGCGGATAATCTCCATTCCAAAGCACCAATCCAGAAATAGCTCGAACTCCCAATAACGAGGCACAAAGATAAGCAAGTGCAGTCCATATCCAAAGACTGAACTAGCTCCAGATAATCTACTAAACCTGACTATCTGAAAAACCTAACTCTAGACTACTCGTGTAGAAAAAAGTTTGAGCACCCAGAGTTTAGGAAAGAAACAATAAACTCCGGATCAGTCATGGGACTGGTGTGAGCAACAAAAATAGTTTATCTTTAAAACAAATAGCAGAGAATTTTAAAGTCAATTCACAATGCTTTTGAAAAATGAAACTACCATAAGGCCTCCTGCCACACACACAATGCAAATGCAGAATCGAAGGAGATTTCTCCTTATGATAGTCAAAGATGCTTACTACGTAAACAAAACATTTTGATATTATTATTAGTGCATAGTGTAGAAAACATTTCGAAAGTAGAATATAAATCTTAGCCAGCATAGACATTTCGAACTATGCCTACTATAGCTACCATCTAAACAGTGGTGACCACCATAAGTAAATGGCAGGTTCTACAACTAATACCGTACAAAGTTCATATTGGAAGATGGATTTCCAACAAATGGTCAGGCCAAGGAACTTCCTATGCCACGAAAGAACGCCTCTGGCAGGACGCTCTGAGAGACAAACTGCTCTCTGCCAAACAAGGCCGGCTACCCCCCTTCCCGGGGAATATACAAAACCTTAGATATGCCACCCCCGGTCCTTTGGGACCTTTATCCGAGCGCTCGGTAACCAACACCACACATAATAAATAAAGTGTGTCCACATGAGTAAGTATCTGGGCTCCATACCATGATACTACCCTTTTCCAGAAGGAATGGTCATACCCTAGGGAAGCTACCCCTGAAACCTTGCCGCATCTTTCCTGTTTCGACCATTTCCGGGTTGTGAGGCTCTGACGAAGTCTCGTCCACAAAGCTACGCTTTGTCACAAAGCCATGCTTTGGGTCAACAGATGATCAAAGTAATGATCACAAAGATAAATGATCAAACAAATGATCATATCACAAATGATCAAACAATGATCATCACATAGCAACACTCAGCATGTCACATTACCAAATTGGGAGTATATCGCTGATAACCTTCAACTACATAACCTCTGGGCTCGTACGTCTCAGAGAAGGGTGTTAAGCTAAGAGAATAAATTCTCCGCCACCAACAGAAATGTATTTGAAAGAAATCGGCTTTATATCTCAAAGTGTAATGTCAAACACGTAACCATACAAGTCTGTTCCGGGTTCGAACAGAACCGAAGGCACTTCCAAAGAAGCCCTTGCAAATCCGGATAATTTTCTAATCACGTTCGGACTTCCCATCACAAAAAGAGTGATATAAATCTCTATATCGAAGCAACTCGGTGCAGAGACATTCGACAGGTTGTCCTTTCATTTTCGAAAATATCCGGTCTTCAACACCGGTCTTCAAATGCCATCCATATACGACGTATCACTATTCGAAATGGGTTATATGACACAAAGGTCTTTTCCCGACTAACCCGAATAGTGAGCGCAATATTTAAAAACATATGGATATGTGATTTCAATTAAGTCACAACTTAATAATTCCACTTCTTTTTAAATGGTTTCAATCGATTACCATTTCAAATCTTTTAAATAAAAGATTTAATTCACAAAGTTCACTCAGTTTTCACAAAGTTCATTCACAGATTTTCCAAAACAATTTCCATTACAAATTTAATTAATTCATTAAATCTTTAAATCAAAGATTTTACTTATAGCTTTCAAAACAATTTCATTTCGAATAGGTTAAACAAAACATCATTTTAAATCTGTTAAAAATAAACAGATTTAATTCATAGCTTTCAAAAAAAATTCATTCATAACTTGGAAACCCATTTTTCAATTCAATCTTGAAATTCCTTTAATTAAACTAGAATTTCATTTCTTATCTGAAAGCATTTATTCTTTTAAAACAAACAGTTTTCATTTTGTAAATCTGATTCATTTATACGAGTTAAGGTTCTTGGGTTAAATCCAAATTCTCAAAATTTTACTTTTAAAATACTTTAAATTCATACAAACACATTTATATCATCTTTAATCCCTAGTTTCAAATCATAGGATTCAATTTCAAACTTAAATTCAAATTTAAATCAACTTATTTACATTTTCAAAACTGGATTAAGTTATTCAAAATAACTTTTATCTTTGAAATTCTATTTCAAAAGCTTTTCACTTTAAACCCAAATTTCCAATTTCAAAATCAATTGAAATTAAAATTTCAATTTCAAAAAAAAACATTAAATTTAAATCATCTGTGACTTAACCGATTTCCACGTGAAATCCATATTTGTGTGTGTAAAAGTGTAGTCCAGGGGTTTTACACAGTAGTGCAACATCATACAATCATCACAGATCAGAATACAGAAATATAGTTGATAAGCGGTATTAACTATCACGCTTATCTTCATTCACAGATCACAGATATATATCATAGATAAGTAAATTACAGATCACAACATAAATCAGGATGTATCACAAAGCATCATATATCAGGGATATCAAACAATCAAGTCATCCAATAGAATCCAAATATCCATAGGTAGGGTCAGTTAATTGTCTGATTAATTCAAATCAGATTTAAATTCTATGAATAAATTACTAATTCTGGTTAATTAACATTAATAAATTACAAATCATTTTGATTAATTATTCTTTAATCGTTCATTAATTAACCATTAATAATAAATTAATTAACCTTTAATTATAATTCATCAACCTTTAATTATTAAATAATTAACCTTTAATTATTAAATTCACTATTTAATTAATTATCTTTAATTAATTGCTTTAATTAATTATTCCTCAATTAATTATCATTCTTTAATCACCTTCATAAATTAATTAACCTTAATTATTAAATTAATTATCCCATAATTAATTATCTCCATTAATTTCACTAAGTAAATTCACTTATCCAATTATCCAATGATTTTCTTAAATTAATTAAACTAATTTAATTAACTCTAATTAATCAAAATATCCAAAATCAATTACAATAAGTAATTAATCCTTAATTACTTTTATTAAGTAATTAACAATTTACAATTGATTATCTTAATTAATTATTATTTTTTTGTTAAGTTAATTACAAAATAATTACAAATTATAAATTATTTTAAATCATTACTAAATTTGGTAAGTAAGTTAGTTTGTTTCAAAGATTTAGAACTGGAATTTGTTATTTTTAGGTCCAACCCGGGGTGGTCTTCGAGTCATCCCCGATCAAAACTGCACCCTGCTTCGAGTTTTAACTACGTTTAACCCGGGTATGAATTTTTCCCACCCAAACCTTTGTTTAAGTAAAATGACCCGGAGCGCAGCCAAAATTACTCGAGTTTGACTTCGAGTTCCCGTCCCAGTTTCACGCGTGAGACTTCGAGACACGCTGCTCCTCTTCCATATTCCACAACTGACACACAACCAAGCACGTACACGTGTACGGCTGCCTTCGCCGCCGTTGGACGGTGCTGCGACCATCATCACATCGACGTCCATCCCCCAAAACAATACGAATACCCAGAATCTCGAATTAACCCCGAGAACGAAATCGAGGCATCTCGATTAAACGTACCCAACAGCCACCAACAGGAAACAACCCCGCGCCGCCTCCTCTGGCCATCAGAGACCCCAAAAACTCGGCTGAAGCTTCGCCTTGACCAGATGCTCCTATTCCCACCGGAGGTTCGAAGTCCGATCGCCTACTTATGGCGCAGCACCATCATTTCTGACACGAACGAAAATGGGTTCTTTAACCCTAAATTGATCTCGAATTAAAAATCTAGATTTTTAAAAATTCTGCTAGTATTTTTCTGGTGATGACGAACCCTCCACCTAGCTGCGACGACGAACCCGAAGCCTACAATCACCCCGATCACCGAGATTTGGCAAAAATGTAATTTTCTGATCATCTCAAAAATCTCAATAAATACTTAACGAAAAATTTGAATTTTTGTTTCTAAAATCATCATTTTTAGAGGAGATTAAGGTAGTGTTATTGAGATTGAAATTCGTAAAGTTCGAATTTCTTGAAAAAGTTTGAATGGTAGCTGTTATTAAAATTTCCAGAAGAAGAACTATATAAAACCTGTTTTATTTCATTACTAAAATGTAATACAGGTTTAAAACAATATTTTTGACTTGTTTACCATCTTTGTCAAAATCAAAGAGAGAAGAAAGATTTAGATTTGCTTTGGATATGGTTCATCCTGTAAAACAAAAGATTACTGTGTTTATTTGGTTCCCAGTAAAAAGAAAGTTTCAAACCTGCTTTGATAAATTTCTGGAAAATGTAGAGCAAGTGTAAAACAAAAACTCCAACTTATTTAGACCTTAATTCTAGAGGAGAATAGGGTGGAAGTTGTTTGAGTCTAGCATGTTTCATTTTTTTTTAAACCAGAGACTAAGGAGAGAACAGAAGAACAGGAACAAATCCTGATCACAACATTTCTGGGAAAAGGAAAAAAAAAAGAACTCAAGCATAACAGTCCATCCACAAACAAAAGGTTTTAGCATCATTCGGCATCCATAAAGTCAACAATTTATAGGGAAAAATCAAGGGTTTACTCACATGGGTTTCAGAAGAAAGAACAGAGCCTTTTTATGTCAACCCAGGCTTTGAAATTTGTTTGCTGAAGCTCCCTTTGATTTCTTCTTGTTTGTGTTGATTGTAGTGTTGTTTAAATTAAATTTTGTTTGAGTTTTCAAGACGATGTTTGCTTCCATTTTACTCAGTTGTGATAAACGAACTGAAATGAGGATTGATGCATATTTAAAAAAAAACAATGTGCAGGTTGATGTTATTATTTGTACAACAGGCATGTTGAAGATGCTTGCATTAAATGCATGAGGTATGTTGCATTAATTACCTTATGTACATATTACTTTGTTTATATATATTTGTTTACAACTCTATTATTTTACTTTCTCTTTTATGTTGATAGACTTGCCTGAATATCTATTTATAGGCTGCATACATATTCTACTTGGCTAGCTTGCTTCTACTTATGTTATATAGATATAAAGTTGTTATTGTTATTTGTTAATATTTGAATGTATTTCTTTATTTTATTTAAAGCTTTATTTTGTTTGTTTGTACATATTTCTTTTGCTTTGTCTTCTTACTTTATACTATAAACCAATTCCAATTTTATTATGTTGTTTGAATCCTAATTTATTCAATTTATTTATGGGTTTTATATTTTACTTTATAGTTATCTTATATATATATATTTCCATTACCAATTTAACATCTATTATCATTTTACTCTAATACTAATTATTTTATTTTTGAAATACAAATTGACATCAATTCTAAATTTTTAAATCAATTTATTTATTTATTTATTTATTTTTATACTTGTGTCCAAAGTATATATATATTATTTATTTTTCAAAATCATTTATTTAAGAATTTATTTCAAATCCAAAATATACACACATATATATAAATAAATTCAAATTTACTCATATATATCCATATACATATATATTTACATATATACTAATTTTCAAATCCTTATGACTTAATATATTTTCTATTTGAATCGGGGAAACTCGCATCACTTTACTGATTAATTTCACAAAATTTTATTCAAAAATTAATTAATTATCAATTTAAATTAAATTAAAATCCAGGGTCGTTACAGACTTCCCCCCTTAAAAGAATTTCGTCCTCGAAATTCGCAGGCACGAAAACAACAGAGAGATAGACAGATTCGATCTCCTATAATTTCTCAAACTTAAGATATGAATTCCAAACTAAAGTCGGAATATCTCAGAACACATACCAATTTGTCGCTCTTCGGACTTTGTTATTCACAAGAAATTATAATAGAATTTCAAAATTGGGTTTCAAACGAAATCGTTTTAATTGATTCAATTCAATTTAGCCTTCATATTCTATTAATCAATTTAATTCAATTTAAAATTTCCAATTTATTTAAAATTTTCAATTTCCAAATTTCATATTCATTAAGGTTTAAATCAAAAAGCTGATAAGAAGCTAATGAAGATACGAAGTAAGAATTTTCCTACAACGATTCGTAGGGCCTTCATCACACCGAAACTTCTTATGGAGTTGTCATGAAGCAATCAAAAGAATTGAAAAGACGAATCAAAGGAGATTGATAAGAAAGTTGTTTCCACTGTTGCAGGGTATTGATCATTTATAGTCGTATTCCCGTGTCCCCTATCTCGTCCTCTTCTTGCACTCATACTCACTATCAGTGGATAGCAAGAGAATTTACTGAGACATTCAGGTGGATATCTTAGGGATAGACTCATTCTAGGAATACTTCACCATATCTCTAATGAGCTACTTAATGTGTTATACTCCTGAGCTAAAGTTTTACCTTAGCTCTAATACCAAATGTAACGATTACGGATTTTCGCATTCGAAAATCGACATCCATACTTTACATCGTACTCGAATGCCATAGATTCGACCGTTCAATTCCGAGTCGCCGGAGCTTATAACACAATTAAGTAAATAACACAGCGGAAGAAAAAGAATAATACATTGATATACAATATCTGATACAATATCTGATACAATCGAGTGATACAATGAATATCAATATACATCAGAGATATGATACAACAAATAGCAGCAGAAAAGAAAACGATAACATCAGCAGCGGATAATCTCCATTCCAAAGCACCAATCCAGAAATAGCTCGAACTCCCAATAACAAGGCACAAAGATAAGCAAGTGCAGTCCATATCCAAAGACTGAACTAGCTCCAGATAATCTACTAAACCTGACTATCTAAAAAACCCAACTCTAGACTGCTAGTGTAGAAAAAATTTTGAGCAACCAGAGTTTAGGAAAGAAACAATAAACTCCGGATCAGTCATGGGACTGGTGTGAGCAACAAAAACAGTTTATCTTTAAAACAAATAGCAGAGAATTTTAAAGTCAATTCGCAATGCTTTTGAAAAATGAAACTACCATAAGGCCTCCTGCCACACACACAATGCAAACGCAGAATCGGAGGAGATTTCTCCTTATGATAGTCAAAGATGCTTACTACGTAAACATTTTGATATTATTATTAGTGCATAGTGTAGAAAACATTTCGAAAGTAGAATATAAATCTTAGCCAGCATAGACATTTCGAACTATGCCTACTATAGCTACCATCTAAACAGTGGTGACCACCATAAGTAAATGGCAGGTTCTACAACTAATACCGTACAAAGTTCGTATTGGAAGATGAATTTCAAACAAATGGTCAGGCCAAGGAACTTCCTATGCCATGAAAGAACGCCTCTGGCGGGACGCTCCGAGAGACAAACTGCTCTCTGCCAAACAAGGCCGGCTACCCCCCTTCCTGGGGAATATACAAAACCTCAGATATGCCACCCCCGGTCCTTTGGGACCTTTATCCGAGCGCTCGGTAACCAACATCACACATAATAAATAAAGTGTGTCCACATGGGTAAGTATCTGGGCTTCATACCATGATACTACCCTTTTCCAGAAGGAATGGTCATACCCTAGGGAAGCTACTCCTGAAACCTTGCCGCATCTTTCCTGTTTCGACCATTTCCGGGTTGTGAGGCTCTGATAAAGTCTCGTCCACAAAGCTATACGCTTTGTCACAAAGCCATGCTTTGGGTCAACAGATGATCAAAGTAATGATCACAAAGATAAATGATCAAACAAATGATCATATCACAAATGATCAAATAATGATCATCACACAGCAACACTCAGCATGTCGCATTACCAAATTGGGAGTATATCGCTGATAACCTTCAACTACATAACCTCTGGGCTCGTACGTCTCAGAGAAGGGTGTTAAGCTAAGAGAATAAATTCTCCGCCACCAACAGAAATGTATTTGAAAGAAATCGGCTTTATATCTCAAAGTGTAATGTCAGACACGTAACCATACAAGTCTGTTCTGGGTTCGAACAGAACCGAAGGCACTTCCAAAGAAGCTCTTGCAAATCCGGATAATTTTCTAATCACGTCCGGACTTCCCATCACAAAAAGAGTGATATAAATCTCTATACCGGACCAATTCGGTGCAGAGAAATTCGATAGGTTGTCCTTTCATTTTCGAAAATATCCGGTCTTCAACACCGGTCTTCAAATGCCATCCATATACGACGTATCACTATTCGAAATGGGTTATATGACACAAAGGTTTTTTCCCGGCTAACCCGAATAGTGAGCGCAATATTTAAAAACATATGGATATGTGATTTCAATTAAGTCACAACTTAATAATTCCACTTCTTTTTAAATGGTTTCAATCGATTACCATTTCAAATCTTTTAAATAAAAGATTTAATTCACAAAGTTCACTCAGTTTTCACAAAGTTCATTCACAAATTTTCCAAAACAATTTCCATTACGAATTTAATTAATTCATTAAATCTTTAAATCAAAGATTTTACTTATAGCTTTCAAAACAATTTCATTTCGAATGGGTTAAACAAAACATCATTTTGAATCTGTTAAAAATAAACAGATTTAATTCATAGCTTTCAAAAAAAATTCATTCATAACTTGGAAACCCATTTTTCAATTCAATCTTGAAATTCCTTTAATTAAACTGGAATTTCATTTCTTATCTGAAAGCTTTTATTCTTTTAAAACAAACAGTTTTCATTTTGGAAATCCGATTCATTTATACGAGTTAAGGTTCTTGGGTTAAATCCAAATTCTCAAAATTTTACTTTTAAAATGGTTTAAATTCATACAAACACATTTATATCATCTTTAATCCCTAGTTTCAAATCATAGGATTCAATTTCAAACTTGAATTCAAATTTAAATCAACTTATTTACATTTTCAAAACTCGATTAAGTTATTCAAAATAACTTTTATCTTTGAAATTCTATTTCAAAAGCTTTTCACTTTAAACCCAAATTTCCAATTTCAATTTCAAAAAAAAACATCAAATTTAAATCATCTGTGACTTAACCGATTTCCACGTGAAATCCATATTTGTGTGTGTAAAAGTGTAGTCCAGGGGTTTTACACAGTAGTGCAACATCATACAATCATCACAGATCAGAATACAGAAATATAGTTGATAAGCGGTATTAACTATCACGCTTATCTTCATTCACAGATCACAGATAAGTAAATTACAGATCACAACATAAATCAGGATGTATCACAAAGCATCATATACCAGGGATACCAAACAATCAAGTCATCCAATAGAATCCAAATATCCATAGGTAGGGTCAGTTAATTGTCTGATTAATTCAAATCAGATTTAAATTCTATGAATAAATTACTAATTCTGGTTAATTAACATTAATAAATTACAAATCATTTTGATTAATTATTCTTTAATCATTTATTAATTAACCATTAATAATAAATTAATTAACCTTTAATTATAATTCATCAACTTTTAATTATTAAATAATTAACCTTTAATTATTAAATTCACCATTTAATTAATTATCTTTAATTAATTGCTTTAATTAATTATTCCTCAATTAATTATCATTCTTTAATCACCTTCATAAATTAATTAACCTTAATTATTAAATTAATTATCCCATAATTAATTATCTCCATCAATTTCACTAAGTAAATTCGCTTATCCAATTATCCAATGATTTTCTTAAATTAATTAAACTAATTTAATTAACTCTAATTAATCAAAATATCCAAAATCAATTACAATAAGTAATTAATCCTTAATTACTTTTATTAAGTAATTATCAATTTATAATTGATTATCTTAATTAATTATTATTTTTTTGTTAAGTTAATTACAAAATAATTACAAATTATAAATTATTTTAAATCATTACTAAATTTGGTAAGTAAGTTAGTTTGTTTCAAAGATTTAGAACTGGAATTTGTTATTTTTAGGTCCAACCCGGGGTGGTCTTCGAGTCATCCCCGATCAAAACTGCACCCTGCTTCGAGTTTTAACTACGTTTAACCCGGGTATGAATTTTTCCCACCCAAACCTTTGTTTAAGTAAAATGACCCGGAGCGCAGCCAAAATTACTCGAGTTTGACTTCGAGTTCCCGTCTCAGTTTCACGCGTGAGACTTCGAGACACGCTGCTCCTCTTCCATATTCCACAACTGACACACAACCAAGCACGTACACGTGTACGGCTGCCTTCGCCGCCGTTGGACGGTGCTGCGACCATCATCACATCGACGTCCATCCCCCAAAACAATAAGAATACCCAGAATCTCGAATTAACCCCGAGAACGAAATCGAGGCATCTCGATTAAACGAACCCAACAGCCACCAACATGAAACAACCCCACGCCGCCTCCTCTGCCCATCAAAGACCCCGAAAACTCGACTGAAGCTTCGCCTTGAACAGATGCTCCTATTCCCACCGGAGGTTCGAAGTCTGATCGCCTACTTATGGCGCAGCACCATCATTTCTGACACGAACGAAAATGGGTTCTTTAACCCTAAATTGATCTCGAATTAAAAATCTAGATTTTTAAAAATTCTGCTAGTATTTTTCTGGTGATGACGAACCCTCCACCTAGCTGCGACGACGAACCCGAAGCCTACAATCACCCCGATCGCCGAGATTTGGCAAAAATGTAATTTTCTGATCATCTCAAAAATCTCAATAAAGACTTAACGAAAAATTTGAATTTTTGTTTCTAAAATCATCATTTTTAGAGGAGATTAAGGTAGTGTTATTGAGGTTGAAATTCGTAAAGTTCGAATTTCTTGAAAAAGTTTGAATGGTAGCTGTTATTAAAATTTCCAGAAGAAGAACTATATAAAACCTGTTTTATTTCATTACTAAAATGTAATACAGGTTTAAAACAATATTTTTGACTTGTTTACCATCTTTGTCAAAATCAAAGAGAGAAGAAAGATTTAGATTTGCTTTGGATATGGTTCATCCTGTAAAACAAAAGATTACTGTGTTTATTTGGTTCCCAGTAAAAAGAAAGTTTCAAACCTGCTTTGATAAATTTCTGGAAAATGTTGTGCAAGTTTAAAATAAAAACTCCAACTTATTTAGACCTTAATTCTAGAGGAGAATAGGGAGGAAGTTGTTTGAGTCTAGCATGTTTCATTTTTTTTTAAACCAGAGACTAAGGAGAGAACAGAAGAACAGGAACAAATCCTGATCACAACATTTCTGGGAAAAGGAAAAAAAGAACTCAAGCATAACAGTCCATCCACAAACAAAAGGTTTTAGCATCATTCGGCATCCATAAAGTCAACAATTTATTGGGAAAATTCAAGGGTTTACTCACATGGGTTTCAGAAGAAAGAACAGAGCCTTTTTATGTCAACCCAGGCTTTTGCTGAAGCTCCCTTTGATTTCTTCTTGTTTGTGTTGATTGTAGTGTTGTTTAAATTAAATTTTGTTTGAGTTTTCAAGATGATGTTTGCTTCCATTTTACTCAGTTGTGATAAACGAACTGAAATGAGGATTGATGCATATATAAAAAAAACAATGTGCAGGTTGATGTTATTATTTGTACAACAGGCATGCTGAAGATGCTTGCATTAAATGCATGAGGTATGTTGCATTAATTACCTTATGTACATATTACTTTGTTTATATATATTTGTTTACAACTCTATTATTTTACTTTCTCTTTTATGTTGATAGACTTGCCTGCATATCTATTTATAGGCTGCATACATATTCTACTTGGCTAGCTTGCTTTTACTTATGTTATATAGATATAAAGTTGTTATTGTTATTTGTTAATATTTGATGTATTTCTTTATTTTATTTAAAGCTTTACTTTGTTTGTTTGTACATATTTCTTTTGCTTTGTCTTCTTACTTTATACTATAAACCAATTCCAATTTTATTATGTTGTTTGAATCCTAATTTATTCAATTTATTTATGGGTTTTATATTTTACTTTATAGTTATCTTATATATATATATTTTCATTTCCAATTTAACATCTATTATCATTTTACTCTAATACTAATTATTTTATTTTTGAAATTCAAATTGCCATCAATTCTAAATTTTTAAATCAATTTATTTATTTATTTATTTTTATACTTGTGTCCAAAGTATATATATATATTATTTATTTTTCAAAACCATTTATTTAAGAATTTATTTCAAATCCAAAATATACACACATATATATATATATATAAATAAATTCAAATTTACTCATATATATCCATATACATATATATTTACATATATACTAATTTTCAAATCCTTATGACTTAATATATTTTCTATTTGAATCGGGGAAACTCGCATCACTTTACTGATTAATTTCACAAAATTTTATTCAAAAATTAATTAATTATCAATTTAAATTAAATTAAAATCTGGGGTCGTTACAGACTTCCCCCCTTAAAAGAATTTCGTCCTCGAAATTCGCAGGCACGAAAACAACAGAGAGATAGACAGATTTAATCTCCTATAATTTCTCAAACTTAAGATATGAATTCCAAACTCAAGTCGGAATATCTCAGAACACATACCAATTTGTCCCTCTTCGGACTTTGGTATTCATAAGAAATTATAATAGAATTTCAAAATTGGGTTTCAAACGAAATCGTTTTAAGTGATTCAATTCAATTTAGCCTTTATATTCTATTAATCAATTTAATTCAATTTAAAATTTCCAATTTATTTAAAATTTTCAATTTCCAAATTTCATATTCATTAAGGTTTAAATCAAAAAGCTAATAAGAAGCTGATGAAGATACGAAGTAAGAATTTTCCTACAACGATTCATAGGGCCTTCATCACACCGAAACTTCTTCTAGAGCTGTCACGAAGCAATCAAAAGAATTGAAAAGACGAATCAAAGGAGATTGATAAGAAAGTTATTTCCACTGTTGCAGGGTATTGACCATTTATAGTCGTATTCCCCTGTCCCCTATCTCGTCCTCTTCTTGCACTCATACTCACTATCAGTGGATAGCAAGAGAATTTACTGAGACATTCAGGCGGATATCTTAGGGATAGACTCATTCTAGGGATACTTCACCCTATCTCTAATGAGCTACTTAATGTGTTATACTCCTGAGCTAAAGTTTTACCTTAGCTCTGATACCAAATGTAACGATTACGGATTTTCGCGTTCGAAAATCGACATCCATACTTTACATCGTAATCGAATGCCATAGATTCGACCGTTCAAATCCGAGTCGCCGGAGCTTATAACATAATTAAGTAAATAACACAGCGGAAGAAAAAGAATAATACATTGATATACAATATCTGATACAATATCTGGTACAATCGAGTGATACAATGAATATCAATATACATCAGAGATATGATACAACAAATAGCAGCGGAAAAGAAAACGATAACATCAGCAGCGGATAATCTCCATTCCAAAGCACCAATCCAGAAATAGCTCGAACTCCCAATAACGAGGCACAAAGAAAAGCAAGTGCAGTCAATATCCAAAGACTGAACTAGCTCCAGATAATCTACTAAACCTGACTATCTGAAAAACCCAACTCTAGACTGCTCGTGTAGAAAAAATTTTGAGCACCCAGAGTTTAGGAAAGAAACAATAAACTCTGGATCAGTCATGAGACTGGTGTGAGCAACAAAAACAGTTTATCTTTAAAACAAATAGCAGAGAATTTTAAAGTCAATTCGCAATGCTTTTGAAAAATGAAACTACCATAAGGCCTCCCGCCACACACACAATGCAAACGCAGAATTGGAGGAGATTTCTCCTTATGATAGTCAAAGATGCTTACTACGTAAACAAAACATTTTGATATTATTATTAGTGCATAGTGTAGAAAACATTTCGAAAGTAGAATATAAATCTTAGCCAGCATAGACATTTCGAACTATGCCTACTATAGCTACCATCTAAACAGTGGTGACCACCATAAGTAAATGGCAGGTTCAACAACTAATACCGTACAAAGTTCGTATTGGAAGATGGATTTCCAACAAATGGTCAGGCCAAGGAACTTCCTATGCCACGAAAGAACGCCTCTGGCGGGACGCTCCGAGAGACAAACTGCTCTCTGCCAAACAAGGCCGGCTACCCCCCTTCCCGGGGAATATACAAAACCTCAAATATGCCACCCCCGGTCCTTTGGGACCTTTATCCGAGCGCTCGGTAACCAACATCACACATAATAAATAAAGTGTGTCCACATGAGTAAGTATCTGGGCTCCATACCATGATACTACCCTTTTCCAGAAGGAATGGTCATACCCTAGGGAAGCTACCCCTTAAACCTTGCCGCATCTTTCCTGTTTCGACCATTTCTGGGTTGTGAGGCTTTGACGAAGTCTCGTCCACAAAGCTACGCTTTGTCACAAAGCCATGCTTTGGGTCAACAGATGATCAAAGTAATGATCACAAAGATAAATGATCAAACAAATGATCATATCACAAATGATCAAACAATGATCATCACACATCAACACTCAGCATGTCACACCAAATTGGGAGTATATCGCTGATAACCTTCAACTACATAACCTCTGGGCTCGTACGTCTCAGAGAAGGGTGTTAAGCTAAGAGAATAAATTCTCCGCCACCAACAGAAATGTATTTAAAAGAAATCGGCTTTATATCTCAAAGTGTAATGTCAAACACGTAACCATACAAGTCTGTTCCGGGTTCGAACAGAACCGAAGGCACTTCCAAAGAAGCCCTTGCAAATCCGGATAATTTTCTAATCACGTCCGGACTTCCCTCACAAAAAGAGTGATATAAATCTCTATACCGGAGCAACTCGGTGCAGAGACATTCGACAGGTTGTCCTTTCATTTTCAAAAATATCCGATCTTCAACACCGGTCTTCAAATGCCATCCATATACGACGTATCACTATTCGAAATGGGTTATATGACACAAAGGTCTTTTCCCGGCTAACCCGAATAGTGAGCGCAATATTTAAAAACATATGGATATGTGATTTCAATTAAGTCACAACTTAATAATTCCACTTCTTTTTAAATGGTTTCAATCGATTACCATTTCAAATCTTTTAAATAAAAGATTTAATTCACAAAGTTCACTCAGTTTTCACAAAGTTCATTCACAGATTTTCCAAAACAATTTAAATTACGAATTTAATTAATTCATTAAATCTTTAAATCAAAGATTTTACTTATAGCTTTCAAAACAATTTCATTTCGAATGGGTTAAACAAAACATCATTTTAAATCTGTTAAAAATAAACAGATTTAATTCATAACTTTCAAAAAAAAATTCATTCATAACTTGGAAACCCATTTTTCAATTCAATCTTGAAATTCCTTTAATTAAACTGGAATTTCATTTCTTATCTGAAAGCTTTTATTCTTTTAAAACAAACAGTTTTCATTTTGGAAATCCGATTCATTTATACGAGTTAAGGTTCTTGGGTTAAATCCAAATTCTCAAAATTTTACTTTTAAAATGGTTTAAATTCATACAAACACATTTATATCATCTTTAATCCCTAGTTTCAAATCATAGGATTCAATTTCAAACTTGAATTCAAATGTAAATCAACTTATTTACATTTTCAAAACTCGATTAAGTTATTCAAAATAACTTTTATCTTTGAAATTCTATTTCAAAAGCTTTTCACTTTAAACCCAAATTTCCAATTTCAAAATCAATTGAAATTAAAATTTCAATTTCAAAAAAAAACATCAAATTTAAATCATCTGTGACTTAACCGATTTCCACGTGAAATCCATATTTGTGTGTGTAAAAGTGTGGTCCAGGGGTTTTACACAGTAGTGCACATCATACAATCATCATAGATCAGAATACAGAAATATAGTTGATAAGCGGTATTAACTATCACGCTTATCTTCATTCACAGATCACAGATAAGTAAATTACAGATCACAACATAAATCAGGATGTATCACAAAGCATCATATACCAGGGATACCAAACAATCAAGTCATCCAATAGAATCCAAATATCCATAGGTAGGGTCAGTTAATTGTCTGATTAATTCAAATCAGATTTAAATTCTATGAATAAATTACTAATTCTGGTTAATTAACATTAATAAATTACAAATCATTTTGATTAATTATTCTTTAATCATTTATTAATTAACCATTAATAATAAATTAATTAACCTTTAATTATAATTCATCAACCTTTAATTATTAAATAATTAACCTTTAATTATTAAATTCACCATTTAATTAATTATCTTTAATTAATTGCTTTAATTAATTATTCCTCAATTAATTATCATTCTTTAATCACCTTCATAAATTAATTAACCTTAATTATTAAATTAATTATCCCATAATTAATTATCTCCATCAATTTCACTAAGTAAATTCGCTTATCCAATTATCCAATGATTTTCTTAAATTAATTAAACTAATTTAATTAACTCTAATTAATCAAAATATCCAAAATCAATTACAATAAGTAATTAATCCTTAATTACTTTTATTAAGTAATTAACAATTTATAATTGATTATCTTAATTAATTATTATTATTTTGTTAAGTTAATTACAAAATAATTACAAATTATAAATTATTTTAAATCATTACTAAATTTGGTAAGTAAGTTAGTTTGTTTCAAAGATTTAGAACTGGAATTTGTTATTTTTAGGTCCAACCCGGGGTGGTCTTCGAGTCATCCCCGATCAAAACTGCACCCTGCTTCGAGTTTTAACTACGTTTAACCCGGGTATGAATTTTTCCCACCCAAACCTTTGTTTAAGTAAAATAACCCGGAGCGCAGCCAAAATTACTCGAGTTTGACTTCGAGTTCCCGTCTCAGTTCACGCGTGAGACTTCGAGACACGCTGCTCCTCTTCCATATTCCACAACAGACACACAACGAAGCACGTACACGTGTACGGCTGCCTTCGCCACCGTTGGATGGTGCTGCGACCATCATCACATCGACGTCCATCCCCCAAAACAATACGAATACCCAGAATCTCAAATTAACCCCGAGAACGAAATCGAGGCATCTCGATTAAACGAAGCCAACAGCCACCAACAGGAAACAACCCCGTGCCGCCTCCTCTGCCCATCAAAGACCCCGAAAACTCGACTGAAGCTTCGCCTTGAACAGATGCTCCTATTCCCACCGGAGGTTCGAAGTCTGATCGCCTACTTATGGCGCAACACCATCATTTCTGACACGAACGAAAATGGGTTCTTTAACCCTAAATTGATCTCGAATTAAAAATCTAGATTTTTAAAAATTCTGCTAGTATTTTTCTGGTGATGACGAACCCTCCACCTAGCTGCGACGACGAACCCGAAGCCTACAATCACCCCGATCGCCGAGATTTGGCAAAAATTTAATTTTCTGATCATCTCAAAAATCTCAATAAAGACTTAACAAAAAATTTGAATTTTTGTTTCTAAAATCATCATTTTTAGAGGAGATTAAGGTAGTGTTATTGAGGTTGAAATTCGTAAAGTTCGAATTTTTTGAAAAAGTTTGAATGGTAGCTGTTATTAAAATTTCCAGAAGAAGAACTATATAAAACCTATTTTATTTCATTACTAAAATGTAATACAGGTTTAAAACAATATTTTTGACTTGTTTACCATCTTTGTCAAAATCAAAGAGAGAAGAAAGATTTAGATTTGCTTTGGATATGGTTCATCCTGTAAAACAAAAGATTACTGTGTTTATTTGGTTCCTAGTAAAAAGAAAGTTTCAAACCTGCTTTGATAAATTTCAAATTTCTGGAAAATGTAGTGCAAGTGTAAAACAAAAACTCCAACTTATTTAGACCTTAATTCTAGAGGAGAATAGGGAGGAAGTTGTTTGAGTCTAGCATGTTTCATTTTTTTTAAACCAGAGACTAAGGAGAGAACAGAAGAACAGGAACAAATCCTGATCACAACATTTCTGGGAAAAGGAAAAAAAAGAACTCAAGCATAACAGTCCATCCACAAACAAAAGGTTTTACCATCATTCGGCATCCATAAAGTCAACAATTTATAGGGAAAAATCAAGGGTTTACTCACATGGGTTTCAGAAGAAAGAACAGAGCCTTTTTATGTCAACCCAGGCTTTGAAATTTGTTTGCTGAAGCTCCCTTTGATTTCTTCTTGTTTGTGTTGATTGTAGTGTTGTTTAAATTAAATTTTGTTTGAGTTTTCAAGCCGATGTTTGCTTCCATTTTACTCAGTTGTGATAAACGAACTGAAATGAGGATTGATGCATATTTAAAAAAACAATGTGTAGGTTGATGTTATTATTTGTACAACAGGCATGCTGAAGATGCTTGCATTAAATGCATGAGGTATGTTGCATTAATTACCTTATGTACATATTATTTTGTTTATATATATTTGTTTACAACTCTATTATTTTACTTTCTCTTTTATGTTGATAGACTTGCCTGCATATCTATTTATAGGCTGCATACATATTCTACTTGGCTAGCTTGCTTTTACTTATGTTATATATATATAAAGTTGTTATTGTTATTTGTTAATATTTGATGTATTTCTTTATTTTATTTAAAGCTTTACTTTGTTTGTTTGTACATATTTCTTTTGCTTTGTCTTCTTACTTTATACTATAAACCAATTCCAATTTTATTATGTTGTTTGAATCCTAATTTATTCAATTTATTTATGGGTTTTATATTTTACTTTATAGTTATCTTATATATATATTTTCATTTCCAATTTAACATCTATTATCATTTTACTCTAATACTAATTATTTTATTTTTGAAATTCAAATTGACATCAATTCTAAATTTTTAAATCAATTTATTTATTTATTTATTTTTATACTTGTGTCCAAAGTATATATATATATTATTTATTTTTCAAAACCATTTATTTAAGAATTTATTTCAAATCCAAAATATACACACATATATATATAAATAAATTCAAATTTACTCATATATATCCATATACATATATATTTACATATATACTAATTTTCAAATCCTTATGACTTAATATATTTTCTATTTGAATCGGGGAAACTCGCATCACTTTACTGATTAATTTCACAAAATTTTATTCAAAAATGAATTAATTATCAATTTAAATTAAATTAAAATCCGGGGTCGTTACAGACTTCCCCCTTAAAAGAATTTCGTCTTCGAAATTCGCAGGCACGAAAACAACAGAGAGATAGACAGATTCGATCTCCTATAATTTCTCAAACATAAGATATGAATTCCAAACTCAAGTCGGAATATCTCAAAACACATACCAATTTGTCCCTCTTCGGACTTTGGTATTCACAAGAAATTATAATAGAATTTCAAAATTGGGTTTCAAATGAAATCGTTTTAATTGATTCAATTCAATTTAGCCTTCATATTCTATTAATCAATTTAATTCAATTTAAAATGTCCAATTTATTTAAAATTTTCAATTTCCAAATTTCATATTCATTAAGGTTTAAATCAAAAAGCTGATAAGAAGCTGATGAAGATACGAAGTAAGAATTTTCCTACAACGATTCGTAGGGCCTTCATCACACCGAAACTTCTTCTGGAGCTGTCATGAAGCAATCAAAAGAATTGAAAAGACGAATCAAAGGAGATTGATAAGAAAGTTGTTTCCACTGTTGCAGGGTATTGACCATTTATAGTCGTGTTCCCCTGTCCCCTATCTCGTCCTCTTCTTGCACTCATACTCACTATCAGTGGATAGCAAGAGAATTTACTGATACATTCAGGCGGATATCTTAGGGATAGACTCATTCTAGGGATACTTCACCCTATCTCTAATGAGCTACTTAATGTGTTATACTCCTGAGCTAAAGTTTTACCTTAGTTCTGATAACAAATGTAACGATTACGGATTTTCGCGTTCGAAAATCGACATCCATACTTTACATCGTACTCGAATGCCATAGATTCGACCGTTCAAATCCGAGTCCCCGGAGCTTATAACATAATTAAGTAAATAACACAGCGGAAGAAAAAGAATAATACATTGATATACAATATCTGATACAATATCTGATACAATCGAGTGATACAATGAATATCAATATACATCAGAGATATGATACAACAAATAGCAGCAGAAAAGAAAACGATAACATCAGCAGCGGATAATCTCCATTCCAAAGCACCAATCCAGAAATAGCTCGAACTCCCAATAACGAGGCACAAAGATAAGCAAGTGCAGTCCATATCCAAAGACTGAACTAGCTCCAGATAATCTACTAAACCTGACTATCTGAAAAACCCAACTCTAGACTGCTCGTGTAGAAAAAATTTTGAGCACCCAGAGTTTAGGAAAGAAACAATAAACTCCGGATCAGTCATGGGACTGGTGTGAGCAACAAAAACAGTTTATCTTTAAAACAAATAGTAGAGAATTTAAAGTCTATTCGCAATGCTTTTGAAAAATGAAACTACCATAAGGCCTCCCGCCACACCTACAATGCAAACGCAGAATCGGAGGAGATTTCTCCTTATGATAGTCAAAGATGCTTACTACGTAAACAAAACATTTTGATATTATTATTAGTGCATAGTGTAGAAAACATTTCGAAAGTAGAATATAAATCTTAGCCAGCATAGACATTTCGAACTATGCCTACTATAGCTACCATCTAAACAGTGGTGACCACCATAAGTAAATGGAAGGTTCTACAACTAATACCGTACAAAGTTCGTATTGGAAGATGGATTTCCAACAAATGGTCAGGCCAAGGAGTTTCCTATGCCACGAAAGAACGCCTCTGGCGGGACGCTCCGAGAGACAAACTGCTCTCTGCCAAACAAGGCCGGCTACCCCCCTTCCCGGGGAATATACAAAACCTCATATATGCCACCCCCAGTCCTTTGGGACCTTTATCCGAGCGCTCGGTAACCAACATCACACATAATAAATAAAGTGTGTTCACATGAGTAAGTATCTGGGCTCCATACCATGATACACATAATAAATAAAGTGTGTCCACATGTTTGCTTCCATTTTACTCAGTTGTGATAAATGAACTGAAATGAGGATTGATGCATATATAAAAAAACAATGTGCGGGTTGATGTTATTATTTGTACAACAGGCATGCTGAAGATGCTTGCATTAAATGCATGAGGTATGTTGCATTAATTACCTTATGTACATATTACTTTGTTTATATATATTTGTTTACAACTCTATTATTTTACTTTCTCTTTTATGTTGATAGACTTGCCTGCATATCTATTTATAGGCTGCATACATATTCTACTTGGCTAGCTTGCTTTTACTTATGTTATATAGATATAAAGTTGGTATTGTTATTTGTTAATATTTCAATGTATTTCTTTATTTATTTAAAGCTTTACTTTGTTTGTTTGTACATATTTCTTTTGCTTTGTCTTCTTACTTTATAGTATAAACCAATTCCAATTTTATTATGTTGTTTGAATCCTAATTTATTCAATTTATTTATGGGTTTTATATTTTACTTTATAGTTATCTTATATATATATTTTCATTTCCAATTTAACATCTATTATCATTTTACTCTAATACTAATTATTTTATTTTTGAAATTCAAATTGACATCAATTCTAAATTTTTAAATCAATTTATTTATTTATTTATTTATTTATTTTTATACTTGTGTCTAAAGTATATATATTATTTATTTTTCAAAATCATTTATTTAAGAATTTATTTCAAATCCAAAATATACATATATATATATATAAATTCAAATTTACTCATATATATCCATATACATATATATTTACATATATACTAATTTTCAAATCCTTATGACTTAATATATTTTCTATTTGAATCGGGGAAACTCGCATCACTTTACTGATTAATTTCACAAAATTTTATTCAAAAATTAATTAATTATCAATTTAAATTAAATTAAAAAGTATAGTTCATAAAAGAACACATAGCTCACTTGAAGTCGAGAGACTTACTCTGAATTGTTCCACTGATAAAACAGTATCACCGTCGGAGAGATTTGATTGACAAAGTAGATAATTGAACATAATAGCATACTCGTTCACAGAGGGACTGACATAATTGGTTTTGAGAAAACCGATTGGAGAAGTTGGAAATAGATTCCCTAATTGACCCAAAATGCAAGTGGGAAATTGATAGAGTTAAGGGTATGCCCTAGGGCCAATTATGTAATTTGTTACATATATCTAACTCGTTGACCAATCTTGTTAGAAATAAAGGTATTTTCTTTCTATTATATACTTGATATAATGTGGTTATATTAGTTAATTAATTTAACTAAAAATATATTTAATAGAAAATCCGTAAATAGTATGTTTTGTGATAGTAGTTACAAAGTGTTGTAATCGTGAGTAATTTATCACGATAAAATTAAATATACCATTTTAAATGTTCCTAGTCAAGATGCATCGAGACTGGATATCGATGTATCCGTCTAGACTAGAGTACATAACACTCTCTAAATATTGGGCAGTGTATTACTCATGGCTGCTGGGGGCACCTAGGGGTTACGTATTAATAGTTATTGGATATATATGGAACGACTCATTCGATAGTTTTCTGTTGGTTAATACATCCAAGGTCAAACAGAAAATATCGATGTAAATAATTTATATTGTTCTTCCGACTTAAGAATATTGTAAATCTTTAATATGTGTTGTGTGCATTTCTACCACCGAACCAAGAGGCAAGAACCAACTCTCATCCGGTCTCCCACCGAACCGACCATCATCCGGTCTCCCACCGAACCAACCTACATCTGGCCTACCACCGGACCAAGCTTCCACCGGACCACCATTCTCCTACCACCGGACCAAGCTGCCACCGGACCACCAAGCTCCTATCACCGGACCAAGCTTCCACCGGACCACCATGCTCCTACCACCGGACCAAGCTGCCACCGGTCCACTCATCCTCTTCCGCCGAACCAAAGCAAACCGAACCAACTCCACCAGGCCATGTTATATTAGCCCAGGCCCATCAGCAACCATATACATCCAAGACCCCTGCTCCCAACCTCACTCTATAAATAGAGGGGCAGGGGTACAACAATGGGGAAAAAGTTGGAGAGCTCAAGCACGGAGAGAACTTTCAAACAACTTCCTTTTACTTGTATCAAAGCTTTGTACTTGTAATCACAACAAAAGAAGAGAAATAACATATAAAGTGGACGTAGGCACATTCTGGCTGAACCACTATAAATCTGCGTGTCTTTTTACAATTAAGCCCCTGCTTTTCATATATTTGCATAAATCTCTAAAATCACTAAAAACAACATAAGATCTACTAAATTATACGACTTTGAGGTGTTTGTCCATTTTTTGTGCAAACATTTTTGGTGCTTTCACTGAGAAAATAGAAACTCGAAGCTTCAGCTTCATCTACTTAACGAGTTTTCCTAACAGCATCGTCCGCCACTTGGAAAACATGCCTCCCAAACAGAGAAAAGATGTTAACAAAGGAAAAAACATCGCATCCAGTAGCCTTCCTGATCCAGCTGCCGCGAATCAAGTAAATCGTCCTCCTCTAGCAACGGCAACAAATGAAGGACAGGCTAACCCAGCCACTCCTGCCACAGAACAGCCTGCAGCAATTACTAGGGCAGATTTGGACAGAGTTGTTGTTGAAGTAACTAACCGCTTCACGTCCCAGCAGGAAGCCTTGGTGGACCATCTCATGTCACGCTTGAGGGACGCTGAAGAATCCAACCGCAACACTGAATCATGGGGCGAGTCCCAGTCTGGAGGATCTCAGAGACAGCAAAGATCTTCCTTCTTCGAAGGAGCTAACGGCAGGAGTAGCCGTGGTAGGAGCCGAGACCGAGCTCAGCCCGAAGTTAGTCCTGAGGAAACGTTTGGTGCCGAACCCAACGGGGAAGGTACCGGGCGAAGGTCAACTGCAGCTGAGCCTGTCATGCTGCCTAACCACAGAAACACCAGTGAACGGGGCCGAGCTAGAGTTCAGCCCGAAGTTGGACCCGAGGAAGTGCTTAGATCAGAACCCAACAGGGGAAGATCAAGGCAAGGGCCAACTGTAGCTGACCCAAGCATGCTCCCAGAAGATCAAAGGCAGCCACTGGAAAATATGAGGAATGATAGACGATACCATCCCTACAGGTTGTCTGGACGGAATCAACCCCACAGAACAGAACCAAACTCATTTCTGTCCGCTCCAAATTCTGATGAAAGGATGGCGCGCTTATTCAGAGAGTGTGTCCAACGGGAGCAAAGAGATCGAGGGATAGGCGCTAGGGTAACCAGCCCTTTCGCCCGCAATATCGAAATTGCTATCACCCCCCGAGAATGGAAGATGCCAACAATGGAACCCTACAAAGGAACCTCCGATCCCGTTGTACACTTACAGAGGTACACGCAGCATATGCTCATGAGTGGAGCAACAGAGGGAGTGCTGTGCAAATGCTTCCCGCTCTTCTTAGCAGATCTTGCTACCTCCTGGTTCTGTCATCTACCCCAAGGATCCATCAGCTCATGGGAAATGTTGAAAGAAAAATTCATCAATCAGTTCCGCATTCATGTGGAGCAACCTAAGGACGCTTATTCCTTATCCAGCGTCAAACAGAAACCTGGAGAAAAGCTGCAGCAATACCTGACCAGATTCAACGCCGCAGCAGCCGCAGTTCAAGATGCCGATGAGAAGCTTATCCTAATGGCCCTCTGCAGTGGGGTGCATCCGGACACTAAGTTTGCTAGGAGATTGACAAAAGAAAAACCAGCCACTTTACCCGATTTCTTCCATGAAGCCGGGAAATACATGAGGCTTGAGGATGCTGCCATGGAGGGGCAGTCAGGACAGCAAAGTAAGACGACCCATGGCAACGCCCCTGCTGTGGCGAGGGACGTTCGAAGAAATGATTCCAGAGACAATGCTGGGGGCAAGAAAGTAGAAAAACGCCTATATCGGCCAGGACCAAGATTCGACTCTTACACCCCTTTGAACGAGACCGTCGAAAATATCTTCCTTGCCACCCAAGGCGAAGTTAGATACAAGCGCCCACCGTACAAGAAGGAATCAGATAGCGCACAGAAATCTGGAAAATTCTGCCGCTTCCATGAATCCCACGGACATGATACCAACGAATGCCATCATCTCCGAGATCTGATTGAGGAACACATCAGAAGAAAGAAACTGGAACGCTATGTAAAAAGTCAAGACAGGACTCCAGCTCCTGCCAATGAAAACCCAAGGCTACCCTCACCAGGGACCGGCAGAGGCGACCGCAACGCTAGCAGCTCTAGTCAAGAGAAGATAGTGGTCCATACCATCTCAGGAGGGCCGCATATCGCAGACAGAAGTTGGAAAGAGATGGAAAGATATGGGAAGTCGCTTAGAGACAATAGAGACAGTGTCAATACGGTTATAGAAGAGCGCCACCCAAAGCGGAAAGAAAATGATGACATCACATTCAGTAAACGCGACCTAGAAGGAAGACAGTACTCTCACATGGATCCCATGGTTATCTCTGCCCGACTCGGTCCCGCCGAAGTTTACCGAATCCTGGTAGATACCGGAAGCTCTGTAAATATCCTGTTCAAACACGCATTCGACAAAATGAGACTATCAATGAAGGATGTATCTCCCTGCGATAAACCGCTACACGGTTTCACTGGAGATGCGAAAATGCCCATCGGGCAGCTGGACCTCTTCGTTGAAATTGGAAGCCATCCCCGCTCCGTTGTAAGGAAACAGACGTTTGTGCTGATAGAAAACCATTCGGCCTACAACGCCTTCCTAGGAAGACCAGCCCTATCTGACTTCCAGATTGTCCTAGCCCGTGGTGCCTGAAAATGAAATTTCCAACAGACAATGGGGTAGGGGAAGTGGAAGGAGACCAAGATATTGCACGAGACTGCTATGTAACCGAACTTCGCAACAACCACAGGAGAGATAAAGGGAAAGGTGTAGAGATTGCCCTCTGCACAAAAAGCCTTGAAGCATAGCAACTAAAGAAAGCCCCTCCTCTTCGATACACCAGCGACCCTTTCAATGAATTAGACCCTAGGGATAAAGAGGAGGAGGCCACCGCCGAGCCTGCAGAGGCTATGGAGTTTATATCTGTAGACAAGCACGACTCAAGTAGGCTACTGAAAATTGGGTCACAACTGAAAGCTGAGTTGAAGGAACAACTCATTGATTTTCTCCGCCACAACTTGGATGTATTCGCTTGGTCACACGCTGACATGACCGGAATCTCCCCCAACATAGCGTGCCACGTATTAAAAATTGATCCTACCAAGGCGCCTGTAAAACAAAAAAAGAGAAGTATGGGGGCAGAGCGATCAGCAGCCCTCGATGAAGAAGTAAAGAATCTACTCGCCAATGACTTCATACGAGAAGCTATTTACCCAGAATGGATCGCCAACCCGGTATTAGTAAAGAAGGCTAATGGGAAGTGGCGGACCTGCATTGACTTCTCCAACCTAAACGACGCCTGCCCAAAGGATTGCTTCCCGCTTCCCAGAATCGATCAACTTGTAGACAGCACAGCCGGACACGAACTCCTGTCTTTTATGGATGCATACTCAGGATATAACCAAATTCCTATGCATGCTCCCGACCAAGACCACACTAGTTTCATCACCGACCGGGGTTTGTACTGCTACAAAGTGATGCCTTTCGGACTTAAAAATGCAGGAGCCACCTACCAGCGCCTCGTCAACAAGATGTTCGCAGGGCTAATAGGACGAACAATGGAAGTATATGTAGACGACATGCTGGTAAAATCACGGAAAGCCAAAGATCACGTAAGCCACCTAGGCGAAATGTTCCAGGTACTTCGACAGTATGGAATGAAGTTGAATCCACTAAAGTGCTCCTTCGGAGTGTCATCGGGAAAATTCTTAGGATTCATCGTCCATGCCCGAGGGATAGAAGCAAACCCTGAACAAGTCCGAGCATTAAGGGACATCAAGATACCTTCCACCCGAAAGGAAATGCAAAGCCTAAATGGAAAAGTGGCTGCCCTAAGCCGATTCATCTCCAAAGCAACGGACAAGTGCGTCCCCTTTTTCGAAGCTCTAAAGAAAGATAAAGGAAAGTTCGAATGGACGGACGAATGCTTGACCGCTTTCCTTAACCTAATCGAACACCTCCAGAAACCACCGGTACTCTCGACCCCAAGCGAAGGCGAAGAATTATACCTATACCTTGCTGTGTCATCTCATGCTCTAAGCGCTGCCTTGGTAAGGGAAGATAACCGCACGCAACGACCAGTTTACTTCGTCAGTAAAAGGTTTACTGGGGCAGAAGTCAGATATCCTAAGCTTGAAAAGTTAGCATACTGTTTACTAATCACTTCACGAAAGCTACGTCACTACTTCCAATCCCATTCCATCAAGGTTCTGACCAATCAACCACTGAGGCAGGTACTCCATCGTCCCGACACTTCCGGGCGACTACTTAAATGGTGTATTGAGCTGAGTCAGTATGATATCACCTATCACCCTCGCACCGCCATCAAGGGGCAAGCCATGGCTGATTTCATTGCAGAATTCACTACCAACGAGGATAAGGAGCAACTGGAGATAACAGAAGATATCAAGTGGAATCTCTTTGTGGACGGTGCATCTAACGAACAAGGCTCGGGGGCAGGTGTGGTAATAATCACTCCCAGGAGAAATAAACTGCACTATGCTATAAGGTTGGAGTTCGCTGCCACCAACAACGATGCAGAATATGAAGCCGTAATAGCCGGATTAGAAATTGCTATCGAGATCGGAGCCAATTCTTTGTGCCTTCACAGCGATTCTCAGCTTATTGTTAATCAAATACTAGGGGAATTCCAAGCTCGAGAAGAACGACTCATAGCATATCTAAAGAAGACCAAGTCGCTTCTCAACCGATTGGACCACTACTTAGTCAAACACATCCCTCGGGAAGAGAACCAAGAGGCCGACGAATTGGCAAAGCAAGCAAGTATGAGAGACGTCGCCATCTTCAGGGCAGTAACTGTCTCAAAGCAAACGATCCCAAGTTTTGAGCAAGTGAATCTGATAGCTGCAACCGAAGAAGCAACTTGGATGACTCCCATCCGAGACTACCTACAAAATGGCACACTACCCGACAGGCGTAACGAAGTCAAGAAAATCTTGAGGAAAGCGTCCCGCTACACGATACAAGGAGACATCCTCTATCGGCGCGGGTTCTCTAACCCATTGTTAAGGTGTGTCGCCGGAAGGGAAGCCAAGGAAATCTTATCCAACATTCATCAAGGAAGCTGCGGAGATCACACCGGAGGGCAAACGTTAGCAAAAAAGATACTCCGATACGGATATTTCTGGCCCACCTTAAGCAAGGA
This sequence comes from Allium fistulosum, assembly GCA_030737815.1. NCBI lineage: Eukaryota > Viridiplantae > Streptophyta > Magnoliopsida > Asparagales > Amaryllidaceae > Allium > Allium fistulosum. Next base: position 531,214,798 of record CM060901.1, on the reverse strand, counting down.
TGCCTTAAATTTCGTCAAGAAGTGTGACAGATGCCAAAAATTTGCTAAGATCCCTCGGCTACCAACAACCGAGATTACTCAGATGACCAGCCCTTGGCCCTTTGCAGTATGGGGAATTGACTTAATCGGTGAACTGCCAATGGGTCGAGGCGGCGCCAAATATGCTATAGTAGCAGTCGACTATTTCACCAAATGGGTGGAAGCAGAACCTCTAAGTAAAGTATCTTCAGCGAAAGTTATCAACTTCTTAATCAAAAATGTTCTGTGCAGGTACAGAGTCCCACTAAAAATCATATCAGACAATGGACTTCAGTTTGACAGCGAGGAATTCGCCAACTGGTGCCAAGAACACGGAATTCACAAAAGCTTCTCATCCGTAGCATATCCCCAAGCAAACGGACAAGTCGAAGCAGTCAACAAAATTCTGAAAACTTTGATCAAAAAGAAGCTCGAAAAGTCAAAGGGCGCTTGGGTGGATGAACTCCCTACGGCACTATGGGCCTACCGCACATCTTTCAGAACATCAACAGGGCACACTCCTTTCTCTTTGGCATACGGATCGGAGGCTATGCTCCCAGTTGAAACCATTGTGCCTTCCCACCGTAGGATCCACTATAACCCAGAAGAGAACGAAGAGCTCCTCAACATGTCTTTGGATCTAGTCGAGGAGAGAAGGAATGATGCAGTCCTAAAAACAGCAGCCCACAAGCAAATGGTGGCAGCACAATACAACTCCAAAGTTAAGCATCGTACCTTACGAGAAGGGGATCTTGTCCTCAAGCGAATCTTCCCTCGCCCCGGAGCACTAGACCCAATCTGGGATGGACCATATGTAATTCATAAAGATCTCCACAACGGAGCCTATATTTTGTCAACAGTGGACGGAGAGGTGTTCCAGAGGGCATGGAACATCCAACACCTCCGTCGATACTTTTCTTAACTTGTATTGCCCATATGAAGTGAATTAACAAAGAGAATCAGTGGACGTAGGCATTTTTTCGTGCCGAACCACTTTAAAAAAGCCTTGTCTCTTTTTTAACTTGTTCCTTTGTATCTTGGCTACTTGTTAACTTTATCCTTTTCTGTTGAACGAAATCCTGAGCATATAGCATTTCTATTCAAAGCACTCCACAATGCAACTTCACGTGGACAAGACACAACAGGTACTATGCGAATCTATGCCCTCGTCAATGAGACACTTTTGCTCCAGCATCCCTCTGCTGCGGGTTAACTCATTGCTCGCGACGGCCCTTAAAGCCAACTGTAATGAGCCGATTATAAGCCACCGAGAAGGCCGACTATAGCCGAGGCAGCTCATTACGGCGTTAGGCTCGCCGGCAACTGTGAACCGATTATAAGCCCCAACATAAGGTGTGGCCAGCCAGGGGCAGTTCACAGTTGACGATCGGCACCCACGCTAGCCGGCCACAGTAAGTCGAATAATACCCATGAGTACGGGCCATAATGGCCCGGGTAGTTACTGTGCGCGATCTCGGCTCCGGTGTGTCTTAAGTGCGGCTGTGGTAAAAAAGAATTAACTCCCCGCGGAGGCGTAAGATGGGTGACAAATGTCTCCAAGACCCACAGCTAGGGAAAGTGACTACAAAACCCGTTTGCCACGAACTTAAGCACATCGAAGGCCTTCCGTGACTGGAAGTTTTACTATTTCACGTATTTCAATTTTACTTAAAAAACTTTACTCCTATCCTCTATAACAAACCATAAAGTACAGGATGCAGGATAAGAAATACCCGCCAATGGATGCAGAGATTCACAATCAGATGGCAGGGCATTCAACTGCTTTCCATGCTCGGTCATACAAGATATTCGAAACTGCCATTTACAAACAGAACATGAAAGGCGGTATTTTCTTCCTTTATGTGCAGATGCATGACTGTAATTTAATTTTTTCACACCACACGCTAACATTGCAAGTCATGAGACTATGATTTAAAACCAGAATCTGACATCAAACACAATTTAATTACAAGAATATACATAGCTACATTTCTCATACGATATGTCGAAATAGCAACAAATATTCAAGAAACGACAAAATCAGCTTAAGTTAAAAAATTACACGTCAAGAATAATGTTGATTATTACAAGTAGTAAGAATTACAACTTAGAAGTTACTCTACTATCTTAAGACTAACAGACACAACACTGCCAAGCCTACAAAAAGAATTTTCCAGGTCCAATCAGGGAGCAGGTTACATCGAAGTCTTGTCCTTGCTCTTTTGCCCGCCTGTCCGGTCATGAAAAGGATTCATTAGTGATAAGTAACCAAGTTAACGGAAAGACTAGAAAGGAAAACTTACCAGCACCTGCTTCTTGACCGTCCTGGTCGTCATCCTCTACCTGCACACCTGCCTCTTCAGCAGCAAGCAGCCGCATACCCTCCTTTACCGCCACTTTCTCCTCCTTGGTAAATTGGGCAGTGACCACATCCATACTGAAGACCGTTCCACCCTCTTTATCTGCATCAGCCTTAGCCTCCTCCAAAGCCCGAAGATAGGTCTTGGCCATGACCCTGGGATAATCATCCATCCAAGAGAGATTGCCCTGCTTCCAGGTCCGGAAATACATGTCCTGGAGCATGTCATCCATCATTCCCTCGTTCTCCTCAAACTCCCTCATCCGGGCATCGGAGGCCGACAACCTTTCGACGGCAGCATCTCTCTCCAGTCTGTATCTCGAGCAATCAGCCTGAAGGGACCTCCGCATCACCTCCATCTCTTCCCTCAACTTAGCTTGGGCAAGCTCTGCAGCCTCAAGTTTCTCGGACAATTCCTCCACCTGCTCGAGATCCGCTCTCCGAACCTCGTCCACCGTGGCAATAGCCATGTCAATCCGCTCTTTGCAAGCAGCTTCCATTTTCCGTAATTCGGCCCGACTGGCCTCTTCCATGGTTTTCCTTAATCGACCAGTAGCAGCCTCATGCTGAGAAATCTGGATGGCCTGATCCGCAAGCTGCTTGGCCTGATCCGAAACCACCAATCGAAGTCGGATATTGGCGCTCCCAATCTCCTCTCCGGCCTTAACCAGCCGAGCATGATGCCCCATCAGCTTTTTAGTCTCCTCTGCCACCCGATCAATGTTAGCTTTGGCCTCGTCTCCCATAGTGACTATACGAGTGGTGAGTAGATCGAGATCTAAGGACTTGGCTTCATCAAGTACTCGTACCATGGGGTTACGGGGGAGAAGGTGTTCACCAGTGACTTCGTCGAAAGTAATATCATGAGAGCCTGGATCCAGATCAGGATGACCCGCGAATGGATTACGGGCCAAGTCGGGACGGTCGATATGAATAACAGAAGGGTTTTCGGACGGGTGTGGAGAAGGTACAAACTCGCTACCCTCCTCGGTAATATCATGAATAGGCTGAGCCGGAGGCTGAGGACCGAGCGAAGTTTCGGATAAAGGATGACTCCTCTTCCTCTGCTGAATACCCTCTTCGATGACCCCAAGAAGAGGACGGTATCCGACTACATCCCCGGAGCGTTGGGTTGAGGGCTTCGGCTTAGCAGAAATTTTGGAAAGTTTATATTGCTCGAGCCTGTGTCGAAGGTCTGAAGCTTTGGGCGTCTTGCCTGCTCCTGATATAAAGAACAAGTGTCACAATCTTACATTACTATATGATTCAAGAAACGCGGTAAATTACAAGTTAGAAAAGGAAAAGAAACACAGCTGTGGTTGTACAAACCCTGGGGAGGAGTGGGATACTGCAATAAGTCCTGGATTTCATTCCAGGACGGGAGCGGGTCATAAAATATTCCTAAGTCCCTATCATTAGTGAAGCATGCAGGGGTCAAGAGTTCACCTTGAGTCGTCAGAGCCACCTTGGCCGGAATAGTCGGAGAAGACTCACTTGCACCAGTCCCGGCTTTGTCCGCCTTCCCGGTCTTCTCTACCAAAGCCGGATCATCATCCAACCCCTCAAAAGCTTGGCGGAGAGCATCATCCGTCCACTCTTGCATTTCGCCTACTTGCCCAGGAGATAGGACCCTGGAACCATCACCACCCTGTCCATCGCCACCATCATCACCAAGACGCTCAACGTCACTTCCGCCCTCCGCCTCACCTCTTTCTTCCTCCGCATCTATCTCCCCCTGAGTAAGTGGACAATTGCTGGGAGAAGGACCGTCCGACCTCTTAAGTTTCTTACCTCCGACGGCTGGAGGTTTCGTGAATGGTTTTCTCTTTCCACCCTCTGCCGCAACGCCTCCCTTAGCCTGAGCAGCCGCCCTCTCTTCCGCCGTTTCCCTCAACTTAACTACAGACTGCTGCGGAAGGATCAAGTTATATTCCAGAAGAATCGCATTTCTAATCAAGTAGGCAGATGATCTGTATTTCCCAAGAATGGCTTCTATCTCCGCCGCCGTCTGAACCAGGCGGTCAGTCTCCACAACCGGAAAGCCACCTGTCGCTAGCAAAAATGAGAAAGTATGAGAAGAAGCATCGCAATCGGAATAAGAATTATAAGTAAAAGCATCAACTTACATCCTGAGGTAAAGCGCCGGATGGAAACGGAGTCGTCCCTAACAAAGAACCACTCTTTCTTGAACATGCTGAATTTAGAGTACAGGTCCAGGACCGGCTTGAAGGTCACAGCGGACTTCAAGCTAATATATGGGGACCCCTTCTTATAGCCTCTTAAATTATACAAGTACCGGATCTCCCGGTTGGAGGGTGCGCGACCATACTTTCTCCGAAAGATAACGAAAAGGCTCACCAGTATGGCATAAGAGTTGGGCTGAAGCTGGAATGGGGCCACCTTCAGATACGTGAGGAAGCTGACTACCCAAGCATTGAGAGGCGGGATAGCACCACACATGCAATGGTACCTACTATAAGCGAAGTATCCTTCGGGAGGACTGTATGGCATGACTCCTGGGCCCGGCAGCAGCATGAGGGCTCTATCGATCCCAAAGGAACGGGATATAACATCGAGTTGCTCCTCTTTGAGAGAGCTAGGAAAGCAGTCAGGCGGGGAATCCAGCAACTCCTGGGGACCATACCCATCCACTAATGACCTCGGGGCGGGCCCATGACGCTCCGATCCTGATTGAGCTGGGGGCACGGCCGAGGACTCTCCTTCACCCCCAGATCTCCTCTTATCTGATCGAGTTTCAACTTTTCGAGACATTTATCTGCAAACATGGGAAAAGTATATCGTTAGAATATACAAGCAGCGTAATCTGGAGTTTCGCTTAAAAATTCAAAGTATGAAACACATGTTCACTTGATATAACGTTCATTCGGCGCTCAACTCGTGAGTTCATTCGGCACTCAACTCGTGAGTTCATTCGGCGCTCAACTCGTGAGTTCATTCGGCGCTCAACTCATGAGTTCATTCGGCACTCAGCTCGTGAGTTCATTCGGCGCTCAACTCATAAGTTCATTCGGCAAATAGAACCTCACCTTGATTCGGCTAGCAACGTGATTCGGCAAAGAAGTTGATTCGGCTGGGAATGATCTGGTCCGGCTGTTACACTTGGTAGGGAATAACGGTGGCGCGTGGCCTCTACTTATAGACGAAAGTGGACTACCGGACCGGTTGGCTCGGTAATGAAAACCGAAAGAAAGCTCCTCCAAACTTAAAGCAAAGCACGCCATGCGCACGCGCATACCCTACTTTGGGGGGCAAGTGTTGTGTGCATTTCTACCACCGAACCAAGAGGCAAGAACCAACTCTCATCCGGTCTCCCACCGAACCGACCATCATCCGGTCTCCCACCGAACCAACCTACATCTGGCCTACCACCGGACCAAGCTTCCACCGGACCACCATTCTCCTACCACCGGACCAAGCTGCCACCGGACCACCAAGCTCCTATCACCGGACCAAGCTTCCACCGGACCACCATGCTCCTACCACCGGACCAAGCTGCCACCGGTCCACTCATCCTCTTCCGCCGAACCAAAGCAAACCGAACCAACTCCACCAGGCCATGTTATATTAGCCCAGGCCCATCAGCAACCATATACATCCAAGACCCCTGCTCCCAACCTCACTCTATAAATAGAGGGGCAGAGGTACAACAATGGGGAAAAAGTTGGAGAGCTCAAGCACGGAGAGAACTTTCAAACAACTTCCTTTTACTTGTATCAAAGCTTTGTACTTGTAATCACAACAAAAGAAGAGAAATAACATATAAAGTGGACGTAGGCACATTCTGGCTGAACCACTATAAATCTGCGTGTCTTTTTACAATTAAGCCCCTGCTTTTCATATATTTGCATAAATCTCTAAAATCACTAAAAACAACATAAGATCTACTAAATTATACGACTTTGAGGTGTTTGTCCATTTTTTGTGCAAACAATATGGAAGCTCTGCTTTAATTATAGTCAAATCATGGCACAACATCCATCGAGTGACTATAGTTGGGTCGAGTGGAAGTATTGGAAGCGAAGCACTATTTAAGAGAGGGTTTTCCTTCTCAGTTATATGGGGTTAGTATTATAGTCAACTCAAGTCAATCCAAAGTCAAAATCCCTAGCCAGAGTAGTTCAGTTTATAATAATTGTTATTATTGAACCAAAGACTTTGTGTTTGGATTATAGAGTTGAATATGGCCAATGTTGGAATTTTGACCATTACCAAATTCAATAAGTCAAAAGTGATATATTTTTAACGAAGAGAATTGGTGTAAATAATTATCACAATTGGGTAACTCTTTTTAAATTAAAATGAGTTTTTTCCAAAAATGAGTAAGCGATAAATTTGGTCATATTATCACACCATCTGCTAAGTGAAGTGTGAAAGTTAACGTTCGAATAGTTCGACGTTAATCGCTGATCGAATTTACACCCAAGAGTCACTTAGCCGAAACGATGAATTCTCTTTAGACCAAATGATTTAATTAGTTTAAATTTTTATAAATTAATTAATATTTATGAAATGTTAATTATGAAATTTGAATGTGATTTGAGAAATAAAATTGTTGCATATATTTTATAAAAGTTATGGATATATTGATCGATATGAGATATCGATAACAAAATAGGTTAAATATGATTGTACATATTTAATTTAGGTTAAATGGGCTCAGAACCTATGAGATTTGGAGAGGATAGGTGTTGGTTTGAGGGAGGTTAGAGGCAGCTACAACATAGGATTAGGGTTTGGAGATGTGTGACTAAGATCTACTGAGAAACTTACATAGTTTCACTACAAAAATCAGGTCTTTTAATAGCGCCAACATATAGCGTTTCCGCTTTTCCTCCTCTCAACACTATGGAATGAAGACTATTCAACGCTATGCACTAATAAATACGAAGTGTTCAACACTATCCAACAAAAGGGCGGGGAACAATTATTTTGTGCGGGAAGAAAAAAATCACGTCTATTACAACCTCACCCCTTTCCTCTTTTCACTTCGTCACCTCCAGAAAACAACAGCGAACCAGAATCCCTAAATCGTGAAATCCTTAAACCACCACGATCAACAGTCATGCAGTCCAACATCCCTAAATCTCAAAACCCTAACCACCATAATCAACAGTCGATCCCAATCCCTAGGTATTGGGTTGTAATCTCTCCATTACACTCGATCCTAATCCCTAAACACATTGCCACCATTTTAACTGCCCAGATCGCTAAACCCATGCCACTCCAATTTGGAATGCCGTGAGAGGTACTACAACATTTATTATATATTTTTTCACTTCTTATGATTCTTAATCTATTCATTAGTATCTCCTGACACATGTTTACAGGTTATTACACCCCTTAATTTTGCTGTGGCGATACTTTTATCCCTTTTTCAGCCTAACTGAATAGTCATGATTTTGAGGTAATTTATTTAACCCCATTTTGTTATGATGTAAAGAAAATGAGTTGAAATTAGGTGAGTATTTGATAGTGGTAATGATATATTTATGGTAATGATATTTATATAGTACATTTTTTGTACAATGTGATGCTGACATAAAACTACAGTCTGATCAATTCTGAATATATATTTTCATGCCTTCAACCATCAATCTCTTATTAATAATTCAAAGCATAAAACAATTCATTCTGAATCAATTTTAGAAACTGTTTGTTGAATAGATGTCAAAAATTAATCCTTTAATGATTATCAAATCGATTACCAATGTATATTACCCAATAAAAATACAGAGAGAAAGAAAACGAAACTTGGATGTTGTGTCTACTAGAAATGAAATGTTTTGTTCATTCATTGTTTTCTACACACAAACTAATAAATTTTTATATAGCACACTAAAATTAGTTTGAATGTTTAATGTTTTGATTTTAGTGTCAGACTTTTTTTGTTTGATTGTTTGATATGTCATGTGCATAGTGTTCAGCTGAAAAGCTTATTATACCTAAAAGCATCGAGGCTTATGTCTCGCCTCTAAAACATGAAAATGCATTGTGTGCTTTTTTTGAAACATACACACATTTAGTGTTTGAACCCTCATCCATCAACCTATGCAACAGTTGTCTTCTATAACCCCATCGTTGTATAGAATAGGCAATAGGTGCTTTCACCACAAGTGCAACATGTTTAAGCATAACCGTGCTTCTAGCAAAGTGGTAGGAACTTCTGAGAAAGTGAACCGTCTGGATAGCTTCAAAAATAGTTGTTTTTGGAAGGAAAATTGAAATGGTCAATTTTGAAAAAAATAAATGAAAGATTTTTAAATATTACTTTGACCATTTGAAAAACAAAACAACTAATCATAGTAACATGATGCGGCGAATTGTTTTTCCAGTTAATATATATTAACTCATTTGATCACTTGCTCCATTTAAAGTTAAAATAGTAAATTATTCAGTCCATTTTATTCTTCCACCTTCTAAAGGATCATCACTACTTAGCAAATCGATTATGATTTTATAATAGATTCAATATTCAATTTTCATTTAGTTTTTAACTGGAGTCGGTGATTCTATTTTACGAGCAAAAACTGATATGATTTCGAAATCACAGGTGAAACTAATGTCACTGTTGTTTATATTGGTTATATGTGTTATTTTAAAGAAGTCATTATCATGTTTACGTTTAATACAGTTAAGTTCGCTGAAGTGTATATTCTGAATATTTATTTACAATGTTGGAAGTTTATTATGATTACAGGTTTATGCATATCATTTAATATGAAATAAATTTTCATGTGAATTTTATGTTTTAATCTATAAGAGATGATCAGAGAAATTTAGGTAACCTAAGTTTTTTACAACTGCAAAAGTTATACATTTCTTTTATTTTGCTATCCACTTAACCTTGATATTGTACAATTATCTTTCTCTATTAATTTCTCTACAAAATTATAGTTTATGTTAATTTTGATCAAGATTGTATTCAAACATAATCTTTCAAAATCTAAATATTCCATTTTCATTATCTTAATAGTCAGCGTCATTTTATCATGGTTCTCGAACCCTTTAGGGGAAAAATCTTGTTGCTACTAAAAAGACTAAAATATTTTACTGGTTTGCCAAGACCATTTGAGAAAATATTCATGAATCGAAAATTAGTTCACAAATGCAAGTTACCTGGGTGTTGCTAAAAACAATATCCAGTCACTATATTGGCCACCACCACATAAATTATTGGGTAGTGGTATATGCATTACTGTTGTGTAGCCAATTGTAATTACCGCGTCTATTGGCGTTGAAAATTTCAAAATATCATTATCGGATATAATATAAAGAACAAACAGCCTAACATTATAAGCACAACAAACAAAATTACCTTCCTTCCTGAAAGAAAATTTTTGTATTGGAACTGGGAATTGGGAAAAAAGTTATTGTGATATATAAAGTGATTATTATATCAATGTATAAGTTTTGAGTTGGATTTATTTTTTATTAATGTGGAAAAATATATAGTAAATCAGTACCCGAACTTCATGATACTAAGGGCGTGGTTATGGAAGAGAGAAATGCTGGAGTTGCTGGTAAAATAGCTTCTTATAATGGTATGTGCAAGTAATATAAGTTTATCTAATGTTATATCCTCTTCTGTAACACTTTAGGGGATCATTTTACAATTCATATTTAATGATGACCCCTTTGATACTGTATCTTGAAGAAGATACTTCCAGTACTGATGCTTTCAACTGAATGGTGATATGATAGAAACTTTAAGTGCGATGAAAGCTCTATGTATTAGTGGTCGATACAAATGTACATTTCAATCAAAGTTCCCGTATTTATTTATTTTTGGTATTGAATTATACAACAGTTTGAAATACTTACACCATTAAAGCAGTGGTTAATCCAATACTATATAATAGAATTGAAATAAAGTATGTGTTTCCATATACCATATTATTAAAATATGGTATATATAACGGTCATCAAAGATCACACTGCCTCAGATAGATGTATTGATAAAGCAACTGATCTAATTGTCTAAAAAGTATAATTGAGCACAAAGACGTGATTCGAAAGATTATGGTTTAGATAAGGTTTCTTTTGACAACAAGGATTTTCCTTCTCTTGGAACTGAAGATAAGTAAGGTGTTTCTTCTTCTATGAGCTTTGGTTTTAAAAGGCTTAATATAAATACTGATGGATGGACTTCGCCTTTGGTTGAAGTGCCTACTAGTGTACATACTAATTCAAATATATTATCTACTATATCGGGCGATGCAACGAGTTTAAGCATGGCTAAGGCATTGTCTAAACACTACCGAAGGCTCATACTATACCATTGGTATTTCAGTTTTCTATTTCTTTTTTGTTTGGTTTAGTGAGTGCTATAGAAAATTATATTTTACTCGTCTTGATTATATTATTACCTAGGTGACAAATGAGAATGAAAGAAGCAAGGAACCGACATTAACATACAACAAGTTGACATCTGTGGCACCTTAAGGGCCTAAAAACTTGGTAAGTTGTACATAAGTATTTGTTTATCGGAAAATAGCATGCTTTGTTTCCATGTGGTGCATTAAACAAATAACTTTCTTTATCACTTCATAATACATGATGTTGTTTAGTTTTTCATAGATTGGCATATGCTTTCTACATGCCATGTTGTTTCTCCACTCTAGTGTTTTCACTTTTTTGGGAAATGGTGAACATTTGAGTACATAACTACACTATATTGAAACTAGTGTTTAAACTTCAACCATAGAAAGGCGAGATGTCCACATAGAAACATGATTTTGAAGCATTATTTGTAAAGAACTATGAAAAGAATGCATCATTGATATGATTTTATTATTATTATTGTGCGTTAGAAACATGATGGTAAAAGTAATTATAATAATATTAATGAGCTAAAAAAAACACATAGGAAACTCTAAAAGGAATGACACTACTCTCCAAGCCAAACCCTTTTAACCTGACTTAATATGACATGTGGACATAGCCACTCCCATGAAGTGCAACAGAAGCTAAAATTTGCCCAAGTTCATAACTTAGGCCAGTTGAGGTATTTGCCTCAGTTAAAAATTTAGGAGATTTTGGCTTGATATTTGGTGACAACTTAGACTCAGCAGTTCTTTCCTTACTTAGAAATGAATTTTTTACTGCAATTATTTATTAATATCCTATGAGTTAACGTATCTTAGCACATTTTCAAATATTTGCGTTCTTTAACCCATTGTCTTCTCTCCCTCACACTCTTTTGAAACTATATTATAACACCTTAGTATAATGTGCATAGTGATTCTCCAATTTACTGCGCTGGTTCAATGGTACTGGGTCCTTTACGAATATATTATGCTATTTTGTATCATTAGCATATTGAGTAGGCTATGGCTAAATTAGAGTAATTTAAATTACTGTTTTGAAAGATAAACCAATGTGCTTAAAATTAAAAGAATCGTTATTAAATCAAAGACACATCAGTTTTATCCAAGTTAAGGTTTTCTATATTCGTTGTAATCTGATGTATAATCTCACACTTAATCCATATTTTAGAAACCATACCAGCTACTCAATTATGAAATTTATTCCACCATGTTGTCCATATTTTTTGTACATAAATTAAAATATATTTATTTCATTCATGATTATTCTCATGTAGGTATGCACTTGCATTCATTAAAACATATGGTAAGGAAATATATAGGGAGTTTTGAGCAGAATATGTTGATCCAATTAACAAGGTAAAATGCTTAACCTTTGGTTTTTTGTCTTCACATTCAGCTTTTTGTTATTTTTGTAGAACTAGGATAACTTGATTATTCTACCTTTAGTTTCAAAGTACACAACACATATATGCATTACAATCTAGTGGTTTCTTATTGCTCCAGGTTATGACTGCATATTTTCATGCATATATACTAGCCATGGAGAAACTCCATTGGATATAGTATCAACCATTTATTTAATTGGAACTGGGTCACACAACTCAAACCTTATCTCTAGATCAAGAGAACCTTTGTAGAACCGCTCACCTATTTTTCTTTAGGCCATGGAATAAACCACTGAAGGTTTTCTTTCATCCCTAGATATCCAACACACTACCTTGATTGTGTAAATAAATTTCCACAATCTGGTCCATTTCACCAAATGCGTACAAAAATAGTTGCTGAATTTCTTTTAACCTGAATTCTTTCATACATTGCTCTCAAGAATATACATAGTACTGACAAACGATTGCAAATAAAATTAAAAAAATATTAGCTTAGCTGAATTTAACAAATCACTCATCATAACTATCATCAGATTCCTCAACTTTCCCACCTTCAGTAACACCAACTTCAGTAGGGTGAAGAATGCGATCACAAATCATATATCCAGGCATAATAATAGCAGCAATAGTGCCAGATGGTTTGGACTCATCGGGAATTTGGAAAACTGCATGATGGCAATGAGGATTAAACTTCTCATTGGTAGGATCGAATTTCTCTACACCAAACTTTTCAATGACCTCTGTTAATTGTTTGTCGGTCATTTCAATCCCTCCAGCAGAGTTTTTAATAGTGCTGCTGCACCCGCTGAGTCTTTAGATGCATCAATTTTTGAAAAACTCTCCTTCACAATAGATGAAGCTCTACCTAAATTATCCACAACATCTAACAAACTCTTAGCAAATTTTTTAGTGTTTTCTACCTCATGTTTCGTCCGATCTAAAACATTCTCCATTTCAGAATAGCTGCGAAGAACTTTATCTTGCATTTCCTCTACCTCTTTGTGCTTTAATACCAACTACTTTTCTTTTTCTACAAGAAGCTTTGGAAGGTCATTAACAGATAGATCACACTCTATTTCTGCATCCTGTGATTGTTTGGATGCTGCAGCTTCATCTTTAGTCTTTTTAGCCTCATTAGTATCTTGGTTTATGGATTCTTCGAATTCCTTTTCATTGCTCTAAGATGTAGATTCCTTCTCATTGTTCTCAGATGTTGCATTTGAAGAATAACCAAATTTTGGAATGCAGCATTCGGGGCAAGTGACTTAGAAGAAGACACTGAATTGAAGTGATTTAAAGAACATAATAGTCGATAATATACATTACTGGGGCAGCTATTGCTCATTCCATTTGGATTCGAAAATCATTCGTTTGGTAAAAATTGTTCTTTGCAATTTGAATAAGAACAGATCTTGTCGCCAAACGATAATTTTCCAGGATATACATTTTAGAATTAAGTAAATTATTTTCATACATATATACAAAATTTCAAAATGTATTCATATTTGATTGTATTATTTAATTCTTGACATTATACGGTTTTCTTTTATATAGGTAACCATTGTTAAAGTTTGTTGATTGATCAGAAGAAAAGGAAGCTTCACAACTGCACTCTAGGTAAATATACGAATAATACATCATGCATAAAAGTCATTTTATGTTTTTTGTTTGATATGCATATTTTGGTTCTTATCAAAGTGTAGCACTGTGGTCAGATATACGAATATGTAAATATACGAATATGTGAAGTTTGATGGTCTGGGTGGTTTGCAGTGGGAAGTGGTCAGAAGTGTAGCACTGTTTGTGAGTAATTTACTTTTAATCACATGCCAACCTTAGCTGCCCATGCAGTAATCTAAGTTTGATGTACATCATTTTATCATGTGTTATACGAGCATTCACATATTAATTAATCAATATAAACAAAATGGCACTACCACTTAAATAAGTACAATTACTTTAATTTCAGTATTAAGTCACAAATTGCAGGTGTTTTCATACATACTTAATTTTCATATTTATAAATGTTTACATATTTTTGTTTATTAAAAAAATATATGATTTTAATGATATAAATATCTTTTCGAAAACTTATGGCATGAGTCATTATCTTTTACCTTCATAAAAAAACATGCACATTGGGCAACTATTTACCAAAATAGTTGTCTCATTGCTACGTGAGCAGTAAATTTAGCTTGAACCAGATCCTTTTGCATTCTCTTTTGAGCTATTTGGGTTTGGCATCATATTTCTACGCATCATATTGGACCAGTGGGTCGAGTTCAGACATGTTGTCTGTCCTCTTTGTCTGAGTTCATGCCAGTTGGTCTGAGTTCATACCAGTTGGTGTTCTTACCAGTTGGTCCTCTGACCAGTCGGTGTTCTTACCGGTCTGAGTTCATACCAGTTGGTCCTCTGACCTGACCACCACGCATCTTGTTTGAGTTACACAGAGATAGTTTACACAGAGATCGATCTGAGTTCATACCAGTTGGTGTTCTTGGTGATGTTCAGTCTGAGTTTAGGCATGTTGTGTGTCCTTTTTTTTGAGTTCCTTTGTTAACTGCTGAGGTCAAAGCTAGAGACACACGGTGTGGTTTGGAGAATGATGTACACAATGGTAGGTGTTTCCGGTGATGTTCAGTCTGAGATGATTCGTACATGTAGAAACACGTTTCTGTTTATGCACACTTGACAGTTAAATGGTTCTACCTCTGTTCTGTGAGATGTATACATGAAATTCTACAGTTTTTCTTTTTGTTGGGAAATTCTGAGTGTGCTTTTGTAATGACAGTATAAAATTATCTGCAAATTACCTCATATGTTCATTGAATTTGCATAGGTACGAGTAATACTGCAAGTTTGTCGAAACATCAAGCAAATCCTAAGGTATCTCCTGTGATTGCAAAAATGATGGGAAAGATGGATGCCTGGGCTAAGTAATATGCTTATGTTTTCTTCATACTTGTATTAGTACATTATGCTAGATAATGTTGTTATTATGTAATGTTGGAGGCAAACTGCTAATTATGACCAAGACTGTTATTATGTAATGTTGGAGGCAAACTGCTAATTATGACTAAGACTGTTATTATGTAATGTAATGTTGTTATTATGTAATGTAATGTTATTATGTAATGTTGTATATACATATATCTATCTGTGTGCATATATATATATAATATAATATAAAAAAAAGAAAATTGAAACAAATGCTGAAAATTAATATTATATAGGATAGCGTTTGAAAAACGCTATTGATTCATCAAACGCTATCGCAACTCTATATGAGATGTAAGATTTATGCATCAAAAACGCTATAGTAGAAAATAAAAAACGCTATACAAGAATGACAAAAAATGCTATCGAAAAACATTGTAACGCTATAACATGGTTTGATGAAACGCTATAAAATGTGCTCAAAAACGCTATAGAAGTTAAATGAAAGATTAAATTCCCTATAGCGTTTAAGTTTAATAACAGAGAAAAAACGATATGGTAGGGTGCAAACGCTATGCACTTTTGTAAACGCTATTAGTTATTATAGCGTTTTCCTTCCTGCTATGTAATGTTGCCGGCCTACCATAGCTTGTGGTTCCACGGCGTTCTCTGAAACGCTATGGTAGCCTGTTATAGCGTTTTTAAAACGCTATGAAACCCATAAACTGTTGTAGTGTTTGCTCTCTTATCCCACGCATATAAATACTAATCTCAAATCCTTAATCTCAAGCTAATATCAATTTTTTAAGCCGCCACTTTCTTCTTCTTCCTCATTTTAATGGCAGCAACTAACCTCTAAAACAATCCCAAAAATTCACAAGTCCAATTCAAACTAAAATGCTAATTTGTAGTAGAAGGCCTCCAATCCCAGATTAGCAACCTAACGGATTGAGAATTTTTCTAAGAAGAGAAATCATTGTTCAACATGGACTTAAAGGCTTCATTAACAGATGAAATTTCATTTATTATTGTTGTTTTGATATCAAGTTTATCATATAAAAGTTGATTTACATCCAAATCATCTATTTGTATTCAGATCTGTTTATTGTTTAGATTAGTTGAGATTTTTGTGGGTATATATGTTTGTTACAATTGGATTGGTTATATGCTTGTTGTAATATTTTTTTATTGATTTGTTGTTGAATTAACTTTATAAAAAAAGAACATTTTAATTTTGATTTTTATATATGTATGTATGTATGTAGATATATAGATTTAGACTAAATGTATAGAGATCTGCAAATTGTCAATATGTATAATTGTATATATGATTATATATCATATACATTTGATCTTAAAATTTTATTATGATGATTTATACTTATTATGAATCATAAAATATAAAAATATTTTATTAAATATGTATATACATATTTTATTATTATTTGATGATTTTGTGTGTTGTTTATTATGTATAAAATAATTAATGGTTCATAATTTCAGTTTTATATTTCTCAAATTGCTAAATCATACAAAAAGCTTCTTTATAATTTTTAGATTTCTAAAACTTAATTTAATAATTTTTTAAATTAATTTACTTTCGACCTGCAATAAATTATCTAACTAAAAATATAATCCAAATTGAGAAAATTCTAGAAATTTTTCATAAGCCTAAAATGTGTCTAAGGTACCTTTAGAAAAAAATTCTGATTTTTATAACTTAATTTAATAATTTTATAATTAACTTCTTTTGGCTTGCAATCAATTATTTAATTCAAAATATAATTTTAATTGAGAAAATTTTCCTATGCCTTATATATTTATTAGTTACCTTTTGAATTTTTTTTAGAATTTTTCAACTTGATTTCATATTTTTAAGAAATAATACGATTTCGGGCTGTTATCAATTATATAATGATAAATATTATTTTAATTGAGAAAATTCCATAAATTATTTTAAGCTCAAAATGTGTTTCTAGATTTTCTAAAATTATAAAACTTGTAATTTTTCATATAATTATTTTACATAATTTATTATGGTAGAATCTGTTTTATTTAAGAATATACATACACACAAACGCACGCGCATGCACACACACATGTATGTAATGTATACATATATATGTATATTCATTTACATATAATTTTTTTTGAAGTTTATATATGTGTATGTATATATATAAATTATGAAATAATAACTGAAAAGAATTATGTTTACTTCTATAAAGTGATTTTGAATGTTATATATATATATATATATATATATATATGTATGTATGTATTTGAATATTTGATTTAATTGTTTAAATAGAATTTTTTTCGAAATTTATTATTATTTCATTTCTGAATTGAACTAGAATTTTTTATATGATTTCTTCATCTTTTGATTTCTCATCTCCTATTTCGATTTTGATATTGTGAATGATTCACCATCGATATGGATTTGATTAGTATTTTGATATGATATGGTGATGACATCCTTCTATATGATTTTGTGATAATTTTAATTCTGTGTAGCGAGGAATCTTAATAAATGGTTTAGTGATACCGTCTAGTATGGGACTTTCGATAACACTTTTTCGATTATTATTTATACTCATTATATAGAATATTTAAGGAGCGAGTGTTATACGTGAGCACCGAATAAATAGACTAGTAACCTGCGGTGGTATGAGACGCTATTGTGTTATTTATTCAGTTATTCTTTGCTCGTAGATGACACTTATACGGGGGTATGTTGTGTGACTCACTGCGATAAGCATATGTAGAGGCTAGACATAGCCTTAGATTATATACATACACTATGTGTCTGTCAACCTATTGTCCAGCTCCCTATATATTTCGAGAGTGAACCATTGGTCAGTATCCATCCTAGCAACCTGATCATGGGGTCGCACCTCAGATCCATGACACGGTTGTTTGCTGTCTTTGATTGCATCACAGGATTGGAAGTTGGTTTTCCCTTGTATCGCATAGGCCAACAGTAAATTACCATAGAGGCACATGTCGGTAGTCATGGCCAAAGAGGCTACGCATTGTCGAGCCTATAGTGGATCATTATCATGATACCGAGAGGGGAGAGGTAAGGGTAACCGATGACCACAGGAGTTGTGTTATATGGACCATGTGCGGCTTCTGGAGCAAGTAGACGTGTTGTCAGTCTCCTATCTGGTTCCGGTATATGTGTATGTATGTGGGTGGTAGATAGGAATATATGATGTTAGATGTGATTATACCTACGACCGTGTCCAGAGTATGGTCAACCCCATATCCTTCTCAAGCAGACGACCTACTATTTATCGATTATATTCGAGCATTATTATGAGCTAGCTCAAATCTTTCTTATTGATTTTAGTGTTTTGATAATGGTATATATAATATGAGATTGAGAGAGATTATAGGCATTATTTCATCATTGCCTAACGTTACTTGAGGATATCTTATTACTGATGATTTCTAGATTTGATAATGATTTCTAGATATGTATGATTCACTCATTCGATATTAATTCTGTAATTTTGATTTGATTTGCTTTTATATATGGGTGATGACATCTTTATGCATGGTTTTATGTTATTTGATGTTATACGATGCATTTGGCGTTATATATGGTATTTTAACTGTATAGATATACACCATGCATACATTAACACATATCTGTTGGTATTATGGATATTATATATTATATACCCTGTATGCATTAAGTTACCTATGTATACTAACCCTTGATTTAAATATAGTCTAACCAGTGTGTTATTTACATAATATTAGGGTTATTTACATAATATTAGGGTCGATCTAAGACATTTCAAGTACAGGGACAGTACGACCGGCTTATATTTTGGGCTTAATGGAGGCTAGTATATAGTATAATGGTTATTTCTAGTATTGTATTTCCTCTTGTATGTATATTCGTATGATGTATATTGGATGAGATATATTTTGTATAATCATTATTATATATATTATCGCTACGATTAACTTTGTGATCTTTGTTATTTACTATATATTGTGTATTTTTCTATCCTGGAGGCACATGTTTTTATTACTTTGTGTCGATACTACATAGGTATAGCTGAGTTATTTATTCGATGTTTTAATATGTATCATTGTTAGCCCAAGTGAATATTCACATGTGTACCTCATAGCGCCTTATTCTCCGTATTATCGGACAATATTAATCTGCAGTACTCTTGAATAGTATGGGTATAGAGATTAGGGTGTTACAAAATAGTATTATAGTAGGTTTAGAATAATACACTGTATATAAGAGACACGAGTCTTGGCCTTAGATGAGACTTAGAGTCCCTATCCCCGTGAGTGAGTGGTAGATTATTGTTTATACTTAAGTGATAGTAGGAGTATACAATGATTATTGGGTAATCATCTAAGGATGTACTTGTTATTTTTCCTACTATATAAATATATATTCCTAATCTTTACCTCTTTTGTATGTGTTGGTTTTCGTGTGAAATAGAAGTTGTTGAGGGAGGTAGTGAACTAGGGAGTAGTTAGACCGATGAGTAGTGTCGATATTGATGATGATGAATAAACCTTTGTGTGGCTTGAATATGAATGGAGTGATCCAGTAGTGATCAATGTTCCATAGTGGAAATTGATAAATAGCTTTCCGCTGAAGGCATTTATTTATTTTTTTGAAATGTGTATATAGTCGTGTTAAGGCTTGTTTGTTTTTATGGCTGATGATTGATGAATTTGATGTTTATGTGGATTTTTGATAATAAATATTTTTAAACAAATGAGCAAATGATTTAGTAAAAAAAAATATGAATTTTGTTTTATAAAGAGATTGGGATTATATTTTGATAGTTTATTTTAGTGTTAGCTTATCCGTCAAGTGCTTTAAGAATTTTGCTCGATGCGTCTGACCAACGTTACCGGTAGGGATTCCTAAGCATTGAGACCAGGCATTTCGACACAATGGTATGAAAATAATAATAATAAATAATATGTTTAAAAAAAGAAAGAAAAAAAATTGTTAACGTAAAAATAAATTAATCCCAATTGCAAATGAAATAGGAATGAAAGGTATTTATGAAACACATACACAAGATATACAGCTATAGGTACTTCATTGTTACTTGATTAACAACCATCTCTATTCAGTAAGAATCACAATTGGATTTGTATGTCATAAATACTAGGAAGGTTATATACACTACCGATATTAGGAAATAGTGTTATTTATTATTTATAAAAGAAATATTATTATTTATAAAAGAATGTCAGATTTCAATAACAAAGAAACAAGTATGCTTTAATTAATATACTAAATGTAGGCACAAATTAACCATGAATGCTACAAGTTGAGGATATTCTTAAAAAAAAGATAATATTGAACTTATGAACAAAGTACGAATTATGATAATTCTCTGAATTAAGTTGTCAATATATATTGAGTAAAATTGAGTTCTTTAATAGATCAATTCTGCTTAAATTATCAAATTGCACTAGTTAGCAAGTTTATGCCTTGTTGATCTTATTTTAAATTCAGGCCTGAATAGGTGAAATTAATTCTTTTCAAACCTATTATTATGAAATTCAAGTATTTCATTTGAAGATACATTAATAATAATCAGTCCACGATGGACAATCTAATTATATCAGTTATATAAACATAAACGAACTTATGAGCCGTTGTTATTGTTGAATGGAATAATGGATCGTTGATAATTATTCCTTATAGTATGGTTGATGAATAGATCATCGAAAAGCTATGCAATTATTTGACGTTTGCCTCAAATTTTCTTTTAAATACCAGAACTAGTCCTTAACTATACAGACAAACAAATGCTTGTGGTTTCATTTAGAGAGGACTCGCCTATACTGTCTTTTGAAATAAATATGGAGCACTCTGCTCATCAATATTCAAATTTCAGATAGCAAATCTTTTTAGTAATTATCAATTAACATAGGGACTGAAATATATTTAGATAGCATTATGTGTTTATGAGTAGCAATTGATATTTGAATCTACTTTTGCTTATTCTAGTGTTTCGCCAGACATTAAGATTTGGATCTTGTTCATGCAAGTAATCAAGTAATTTTAGCTGACTATGCACTTAGATTGGTTATAAATTAGAACTATAAATGGCTACTTTTAAAATGAAAAGGCAGGAGGGGACAAAGATCACTCGGTATTGGAAAGAGCTAAAAAAACAATAACAAAATTTAAGGGCCCGTTTGGTTTCGTTTTGAATTGTGTGTTTTGTGTTTTCAACCTACACTACAAAATACAAGAAAATATGGATTTGTTTTACAATTCTTAGTCATTGCGTCGACGGACGGGAAATGGAGGAGATGAATTGTTTTCCGTCCTTTTGTTATGTCTCAAAACTCGAAAAATCAAATAAACTTGTTTTCTATTTTCTATGTTAATTTCATTTTTCGAAATTGTGTGTTTTCCAACAATACATAAGAAATGCATATTTATGTTTAGACGAAAACACAAAACTAAAAACAGCAAACTAAACGGAGCCTAATTTTCTGTTTTTTACATTTTAGGTGCTGTAGCGAAACAGCCATGACTTTTAAGTGACTTATCCGATTTTGACAATTTTGCCCATTCCAAAAAGTTAAAAGTATAAGCAAAAACTTTTATTTTATGAGTTTTGTAAAGATTTGATGTTATTGAGGTTGAAAATGCACCCGTAGATAGTGGGCCTACACGTAAATTTGAAAACCTGATTTGCATACTTCTAGTAAATTCCACCTAACTCAAGTTATAATTCGTATTTTTGCAATATGAATTTGTTTTGGATGGCTAATGCATTATGTGACGACCCGCGAATCCGTATCCATTGAATCGACAATAAACCACATATGACCGACCCAAAAAGCATAGAATGACGGAAGGTCATGGAAAAGAAAAGAGAGAGTGAGAAGAAAGAAAGAAGAAGAAACCAAAACAACATAGAATCTCACATCATAGTGGAACAACATATAATAGAATATCAATAATCTTTACAGAAAGGAAAAACTATAATATACATACATCAATCAAAGTACATAATCACTAATTATCAACTTGGACAGTTATAACAACCTGTCCTCACAATTGTTGATAATTTAAAATAAACAATGCAGCGGAAATGAACAAGTATAGGAATACGTCTCTGTCATCCAACTCGTCTCCTGAGCTCCAATGCAACCTAAGTGACCTGTAAACATACTCGGTCCGACCTGAGCATTGAAAGGGAAGATCGCTCGGATCAGTCTGGTAAACCAGCGTGAGAAAACACATCTCTACTAAATTTATAAAGTTATCAAAAACTCCTTTTTCAAAACAAAGAGTATCTCGTAAGACCGCGCCGCACATAAACACGGACGGGTTTTTACATTACGACAACCAAACAATTTTTATAAAATCATTTGATTTTATAATAGTGTCTAAGGGTTTAAAGAAAAATATGAATATAGCTGAAATTCTTGCATCTTACGTTTTAGCATATTAGGTATACAACCATAACTGTATGGCGCTTATAGGTGAATGGATTCCATACAATGACTGGGCACTGGAGTACTGACCACCACAGTACACCTCTAGAAAAATGTACCGAGATCGAACCTATCGATCCCTGCCAACACAAGATGGACCAACCCCTTATTGGATAGTACCGAATATGTCATCACCCCGATTGTTCCTAACCTTTTTACTGAGATCTAAAATGCACAACCAATCCATAAATATGTAGATGTAGGGTATCTAGAAAGGTGACAGCATACCCTAATGGGTGCGACCCACATAGCCTTGCTGCATCTTCCCTGATTTTAAGTCATTCCCGGTTTATGAGGCTTGATGCTACGTTTACCTTTTATATAGCAAACCAACTTGGAATGCTAACACAGCCCTCCAGGCATCAATGCAACACTAGCATTCGTCCATACAAGTTCGTTTTGGGACTGAACGAAACCGAAGACATTATTCTCTATTTCATCCATTATTGGGAATCCCTCCCTCGGAAAATAGAGAAGCCCTTGCATTCAACTCCATCTTTGGCTATCTTCAACATATTCCAATTCGCAATGCTTATGTCAATTCGAAGTGGTTTCGGATAATAAACCTGATCCTGGTCTCTTCGAACTAACAACGATAGTTTTAAATTGGCCAATACTTTGATAGTCGGTTATTTAACTATCAAAGAAACAAACATTCATCCAAAGACTTATTTCCAAATGGAAATACTACTGGTTAAGTACCAAGCAGCACTGAGCCTCTTTAATTAATCTTATATTAATTAAATCACTTCCCAAATATTTATCTCAAAATATTTCCCTAAGATATATTCTCAAAACCATTTTCAATCTCACGATATTTGGAAACATTTCCATATACTTATATCAACTGTGTAAGTATATTCACAAACCATTTCATTTTCTACACCTAGAAAATATCCCAATATACATAAATCAAAATAAGTATATTTACCCTTTTTTGGAGAAAACTCTTTATCTCCCAAACACTCTGTATTGGGTTAAAACGAATGTTGCGTAAAACATCGTTACGACAACCCAAAACACTTAGTATAGGGATTCGACTATCTATACTTAATATTAATCTTCGATATCGAAGATATCGAACTTTGACTGTTTATTAGTTAACAATGAAGCCAATCAAGTTGGGGTATTATTACCTCAGACCTTGACTGAACAACGTTCTTAACTTCAAAATAGATAGAAGTTACCCATCTCGAATATTAACACCAAATATAGAATATATACATAAATCCCGTATACAAAAACCCTTATTTTTGGAATCACCTACTATAACAATAGTGTTATAGTTTTTCTCAAAAAACAATAGTGTTATAGTCTATGCCTTCCTTACTTTTCATGAAAACGTCTATTACAACAATAGATGTTGAAATCTATGTTTCCGTCACTTAACACATTTTAAAATCACCTTTAAAATCATTTGTACTCCATTCAAAAATATTACTTTCAAACCGTTTCTAAAAAGATTATTCACTTTAAAACGTAAACGTATTTCCTTCATATAAAATCCATATTCAAAACTCTACATAAAACATTTCTCTATATTCATAGACTATGTTTATGAATTTCACTTCTATTTTTATAACTCCTTTTTTATAAAATCTCTTTATTTATAAAATTCTCTTTATAAATCTACTTCTTTATAAATCTCATTTATTATCAAAATCCAATTATAAATATCGATTTCAAATCCATTTACATACTTATAAACCAATGTTTAAAATTATAATCCCCATTTTACAAACATCGGCTAATATTTCCAAATTTATTTACATATTCTATTTTCCCCAAAAATATAATCAATTACTTGTCTAACAATACCATTTCCCATATTGATATAAACCCATTGATATGTTTTATTTCTCCAAATTGCCAAGAATGATATTTTCCCTTAATTTAAAAGAAACATCATTTTATAAATTAATTATTTCATTTTAAAAACTTTCCTTATTTATAAAATAACACCTTTATAAAGTTCTTTCCTTAATATATAAAATTATATCACTTTTAAAAATAACATTTAATAATAGTTATATAAAAATACTTTAATCACCTTTAAAATAGTATTCTTTAATTATAAAATTGAATTAATATTTAATATTTAAAATCCATACAATATGGTCCAGAAAAATCATTATTTAACATTTCATAAAACTTATTATAATATAATATCTTTTATATAAATTAATTTCCTTTTTAAAATAATTCAATATATATGTAGAACACTTTTAATTTCGAAAACCATTTGAAAATAACAATTTCCACTTAATATCATTTTAAAAATACTAAAAAGAGGCAAAGTGCTGCCATAGCATTGACTGGAAAAATTATATCAATGTCATCACATTTGGCATTCAACACATCATATATCACTATATATGAAAAATAAATCAACAATTTGAGGAATCTAGTTGGATCCCTCCAACCTGTTCACCAACATCAAATAAAGCATATGGGAATAAAATGTACAATGTCTGCTTCGAGGCAGACGCATGTACAAAGGGACATCCGCACATACACGGGAACGTATAGGGTCTCATCCGCTCCAATAGGCGGGTGTATATATATATATATGTATATATATATATATATGTATATATATATCCAACTACTAATAATATAGTAAACAGCCAAAATAGCAATCACTGGCAACAAACAACATAAATAAAATTATTTCCACTTATATAAAAATATAAGTGGCCAGAGATAGTGAGTTTTACTCACTTTGATTCCAGTTGTCGCTTCCGCATTCTGGTTCCGACTAAATTTGAACGACATTCGAATTTAGCTAAAAATTCTGGAAGCTCCAAATCATTCCAATCCAAATCCTATGCATAGAATTCGCAGATACAAACCCAACGTGACTTATTTCGTTTGATTCAGACCTCGTATGACAACGTTACACAATTTATAAAATTACACGAATTTAAAATAAAATTAACTTAATTTAATTACACCTCTCTACAGCTGTCCTTACAATTGCTGATAATTTAAAATAAACAATGCAGCGGAAATAAACAAGTAAGGTAATACGACTCTGTCATCCAGCTCATCTCCTGAGATCTAATGCAACCTAAGCGACCTGTAAACATACTCGGTCTGACCCGAGCATTGAAAGGGAAGATCGCCCGGATCAGTTTGGTAAACCAGCATAAGAAAACACATCTCTACTGAATTTATAAAGTTATCAAAAATTCCTTTTTCAAAACAAAGGTTATCTCGTAAGACCGCACCGCACATAAACATGGATGGGTTTTTACCTTACGACAACCAAACCATTTTTATCAAATCATTTGATATTATAATAGTGTCTAAGGGTTTAAAGGAAAATATGAATATAGTTGAAATTCTTGCATCTCACGTTTTAGCATATTATGTATACAACCAAAACCGTATGGCACTTATTGGCGAATGGATTCCATAAAATGACTGGGCACTGGGGTACCGCCCACCATAGTACACCTCTAGAAAAATGTACCGAGATCGAACCTATCGATCCCTGCTAACACAAGAAAGGCCTACCCCTTACTGGATAGTACCGAATATGTCATCACCCCGGTTGTTCCCAACCTTTTTACTAAGATCTCATGCATAACCAATCCATATATATGTAGATGTAAGGTATCTAGAAAGGTGACAACATACCCTAATGGGTGCGGCCTACATAGCCTTGCTGCATCTTCCCTGATTTTCAGTCATTCCCAGTTGATGAGGCTTAAGGCTACGTTTACCTTTTATATAGCAAACCAACTTGGAATACTAACGCTGCTCTCCAGGAATCAATGCAATGCTAGCATTCGTCCATACAAGTTTGTTATGGGACTGAACGAAACCAAAGGCACTATTTTCTATTTCATCCATTACGGGGAATCCCTCCCTAAGAAAATAGAGAAATAGCCCTTGCATTCAACTCCATCTTTGGCTATCTTCAACATATTCCAATTTGCAACGCTTATGTCAATTAGAAGTGGTTTCGGATAATAAACCCGATCTCGGTCTCTTCGAACTAACAACGATAGTTTTAAATTGGCCAATACTTTGATAGTCGGTTATTTAACTATCAAAGGAACAAACATTCATCCAAAGACTTATTTCCAAATGGAAATACTACTGGTTAAGCACTAAGCAGCACTGAGCCTCTTTAATTAATCTTATATTAATTAAATCACTTTCCAAATATTTATCTCAAAATATTTCCCTAAGATATATTCTCAAAACCATTTTCAATCTCATGATATTTGGAAACATTTTCATATACTTATATCAACTCTATAAGTATATTCACAAACCATTTCATTTTCTACACCTAGAAAATATCCTAACATAATTAAATCAAAATAAGTATATTTACCCATTTTGGAGAAAACTCTATATCTCCCAAACACTCTTTATTGGGTTAAAATGAATGTTGCGTAAAACATCGTTACGACAACCCAAAACACTTAGTATAGGGATTCGACTGACTATACTTAATATTAATCTTCGATATCGAACTTTGACTGTTTATTAGTTAACAACGAAGCCAATCAAGTTGGGGGTATTATTACCTCTCAACCTTGACTGAACAACGTTCTTAACTTCAAAATAGATAGAAGTTACCCATCTCGAATATTAACACCAAATATAGAATATATACATAAATCTCGTATACTGTACAAAAACCATTATTTTGGAATCACTTACTATAACAATAGTGTTATAGTCTATGCCTTCCTTACTTTTCATGAAAACGTCTATTACAACAATAGATGTTGAAATCTATGTTTCCGTCACTTAACACATTTTAAAATCACTTTTAAAATCATTTTTACTCCATTCAAAAATATTACTTTAAAACCATTTCTAAAAAGATTATTCACTTTAAAACGTAAACATATTTCCTTCATATAAAATCCATATTCAAAACTCTACATAAAACATTTCTCTATATTTATAGACTATGTTTACGAATTTCACTTCTATTTTATAACTCCTTTTTTTTATAAAATCTCTCTATTTATAAAATTCTCTTTATAATTCTCATTTATTATCAAAATCCAATTATAAATATCGATTTCAAATCCATTTACATACTTATAAACCAATGTTTAAAATTATAATCCCCATTTTACAAACATCGGCCAATATTTCCAAATTTATTTCCATATTCTATTTTTCCTAAAAATAGAATCAATTACTTGTCTAACAATATCATTTCCCATATTGATATAAACCCACTGATATGTTTTATTTCTCCAAATTGCCAAGAATGATATTTTCCCTTAATTTAAAAGAAACATCATTTTATAAATTAATTATTTCATTTTAAAAACCTTCCTTATTTATAAAATAACACCTTTAAAGTTCTTTCCTTAATATACAAAATTATATCACTTTTAAAAATAACATTTAATAATAGTTATATAAAAATACTTTTATCATCTTTAAAATAATATTCTTTAATTATAAAATCGAATTAATATTTAATATTTAAAATCCATATAATATGGTCCAGAAAAATCTGTATTTAACATTTCATTAAACTTATTAATTTAATATCCAAATATAATATCTTTTATATAAATTAATTTCCTTTTTAAAATAATTCAATATATTTGTAGAACACTTTTAATTTTGAAAACCATTTGAAAACAACAATTTCCACTTAATATCATTTTAATAATACTAAAAGAGGCATAGTGCTACCATAACATTGACTGGAAAAATTATATCAATGTCATCACATATGGAATTCAACACATCATATATCACTATATATGAAAAATAAATCAACAATTTGAGGAATCCAGTTGGATCCCTCCAACCTGTTCACCTGCATCAAATAAAGCATATGAGAATAAAATGTACAATGTCTACTTCGAGGCAGACGCGTGTACAAAGGGACATCCGCACATACACGGGAACGTATAGGGTCTCATCCGCTCCAATAGGCGGGTGTGTGTATCCAACTACTAATAATATAGTAAACAACCAAAATAGCAATCACATGCAACAAACAACATAAATAAAATTATTTCCACTTATATAAAAATATAAGTGGCCAGAGAGAGTGAGTTTTACTCACTTTGATTCCAGTTGTCACTTCCGCGTTCTGGTTTCAACTAAATTCGAACGGCATTCGAATTTAGCTAAAAATTCTAGAAGCTCCAAATCGTTCCAATCCAATTCCTATGCATAGAATTCACATATATGAACCCAACGTGACTCATTTCGTTTGATTCGGACCTCGTACGACAACGTTACTCAATTTATAAGATTACACGAATTTAAAATAAAATTAACTTAATTTAATTACAAATTTTGAAACATAATTACCCTTAATATTTTCCAGCCCGGCCCATTTTCACACAGCCCACCCTCCATCTTCATCTTCCCGCTTTTTCTCCTGTGCACCTCCTTCCATGGTCGTGCCTTCAACCACTCCATTCTCCTTAAATCTTCCACAAACGTTCCACCGACGATTTCAACCAATCCTGCTCCACGCGCTTCATTTGTCCCTTACCTCGAAACAACATCCGCACATATTCACGACATCACCACTTCGAACAGTTCCTGGAAATGAACGGAAACCCATATTCTCAACCGCTTATCACCATTCTTAGCCAAAAGATGAATCTCACCTCGCCTGACCTAGATCTAAACCTTATGCCCTCAAACGATGTCTAGAAACCCCAAGACCCTAAACCCTGGAACAATCTACCTCGCGATAAGTTAACTGCCAACCACCTAAACACCTCCGAACCCATGCAAAACTCGTGCCATAATGTAGAACTCACCATTTGCAAAGTTCCCCCATTTTTTCTTATTTTATTTGATTAGTTTTTGAAAAGGGAGTTATTCAATTTTTTTCTTTCTTTATTTTAGTTCTAATGGCCGACATCCTCTTTTTGAATTGGTGAATGTTGGGTGTGTTTCGACCTTACCACCGAACCAAGCTCCATCCCACGATCACCGAACCAACTCCATCTCCAAGCAATGCCGAACCAACTCCCTCTCCAAGCAATGCCGAACCAACTCCATCTCCAAGCAATGCCGAACCAAGCTCCTCCCACCATCTACCGGACCAAGCATCTACCGAACCAAGCTCCTCCCACCATCTACCGGACCAAGCATTTACCGGACCAAGCTCCTCCCACCATCTACCGGACCAAGCATCTACCGGACCAAGACATTCCGAACCAACCTACCGGACCATGCTCCTACCGGAGACCAACTCCTTCCGGGCCAATAATACCAGGCCAAGTCGCGTCAGCCCAGGCCCACCAGCTGTTATATACATCCATGACCCCTACCCCCAGCCTCACTCTATAAATAGAGGGGCAGGGGTACAACAATGGGGACAAGTTGGAGAGCTCAAGCACGGAAGGAACTTTCAAACAACTTTCTTTTACTGGTATCAAAGCTTTGTACTTGTAATCAAAACAAGAGAAGAGAAATAACATATAAAGTGGACGTAGGCACATTCTGGCTGAACCACTATAAATTTGCGTGTCTTTTTACAGTTTAGCCCCTGCTTTTCATATATTTGCATAAATCACTCAAATCGCTAAGAACAACATAAGATCTACTAAATCATACAACTTTGAGGTGTTTGTCCATTTTTTGTGCAAACATTTTTGGTGCTTTCATTGAGAGAGGAGAAGCTCGAAGCTTCAGCTTCATCCACTTAACAGCTTTCCTAACAGCATCGTTCGCTACTTGGAAAACATGCCTCCCAAACAGAGAAAAGATGTTAACAAAGGAAAAAACATCGCATCCAGCAGTCTTCCAGATCCAGCTGTCACGAATCAAGTAAATCGTCCTCCTCCAGCATCAGTAACAAATGAAGAACAGGCTAATCCAACCACTCCTGCCGCAGAACAGCCTACAACAATTACTAGGGCAGATCTGGACAGAGTTGTGGTTGAAGTAACTAACCGCTTCACGTCCCAACAGGAAGCCTTGGTGGACCATCTCATGTCACGCTTAAGGGATGCTGAAGAATCCAACCGCAACACTGAATCATGGGGCGAGTCCCAGTCTGGAGGATCTCAGAGACAACAAAGATCTTCCTTCTTCGAAGGAGCTAACGGCAGAAGTAGCCATGGTAGGAGCCGAGACCGAGCACAGCCCGAAGTTAGGCCTGAGGAAACGTTTGGTACCGAACCCAACGGGGGAGGTACCGGGCGAAGGTCAACTGTAGCTGAGCCTGTCATGCTGCCTAACCACAGAAACGCCAGTGAACGGGGCCGAGCTAGAGTCCAGCCCGAAGTTGGACCCGAGGAAGTGCTTAGATCAGAACCCAGCAGGGGGAGATCAAGGCAAGGGCCAACTGTAGCTGACCCGAGCATGCTCCCAGAAGATCAAAGGCAGCCACTGGAAAATATGAGGAATGATAGACGATACCATCCCTACAGGTCATCTGGACGGAATCAATCCCACAGAACAGAACCAAACTCATTTCTATCTGCTCCAAGTTCTGATGAAAGGATGGCACGCTTATTCAGAGAGTGTGTCCAACGGGAGCAAAGAGATCGAGGGATAGGCGCTAGGGTAACCAGCCCTTTCGCCCGCAATATCGAAATTGCTATCACGCCCCGAGAATGGAAGATGCCAACAATGGAACCCTACAAAGGAACCTCCGATCCCGTTGTACACTTACAGAGGTACACGCAACATATGCTCATGAGTGGGGCGACAGAGGGAGTACTGTGCAAATGCTTTCCGCTCTTCTTAGCAGATCTTGCTACCTCCTGGTTCTGTCATCTACCCCAGGGATCTATCAGCTCGTGGGAGATGTTGAAAGAAAAATTTATCAGGCAGTTCCGCATTCATGTGGAGCAACCTAAGGACGCTTATTCCTTATCCAGCGTCAAACAGAAACCTGGAGAGAAGCTGCAGCAATACCTAACCAGATTCAACGCCGCAGCAGCCGCAGTCCAAGATGCCGATGAGAAGCTTATCCTAATGGCCCTCTGCAGTGATGTGCATCCGGACACTAAATTTGCTAGAAGGTTGACAAAAGAAAAACCAGCTACTTTACCCGATTTCTTCCATGAAGTCGGGAAATACATGAGGCTTGAGGATGCTGCCGTTGAGGGGCAGTCAGGACAGCAAAATAAGACAACCCATGGCAACGCCCCTGCTGTGGCAAGGGACGTTCAAAGAAATGATTCCAGAGACAATGCTGGGGGCAAGAAGGGAGAAAAGCGCCTATATCGGCCAGGACCAAGATTCGACACTTACACTCCTTTGAACGAGACCGTCGAAAATATCTTCCTTGCCACCCAAGGCGAAGTTAGATACAAACGCCCACCATACAAGAAGGAATCAGATAACGCACAGAAGTCTGGAAAGTTCTGCCGCTTCCACGAATCTCACGGGCATGATACCAACGAATGCCATCATCTCCGAGATCTGATTGAGGAACACATCAGAAGAAAGAAACTGGAACGTTATGTAAAAGGTCAGGACAGGACCCCAGCTCCTGCCAATGAAAACCCAAGGCTACCCTCACCAGGGGCCGACAGAGGAAACCGCAACGCTAGCAGCTCTAGTCAAGAAAAGATAGTGGTCCATACCATCTCAGGAGGGCCACACATCGCAGACAGAAGCTGGAAAGAGATGGAAAGGTACGGAAAGTTGCTTAGAGACAATAAAGACTATGTCAATTCGGTTATAGAAGAACGCCACCCGAAGCGGAAAGAAAGTGATGACATCACATTCGGTAAGCGTGACCTAGAAGGAAGGCAGTACCCTCACATGGATCCCATGGTCATCTCTGCCCGACTTGGTCCCGCCGTAGTTTACCGAATCCTGGTAGACACTGGAAGCTCAGTAAACATCCTGTTCAAACACGCATTCGACAAAATGAAGCTATCAATGAAGGATGTATCTCCCTGCGATAAACCACTACACGACTTCACTGGAGATGCGAAAATGTCCCTCGAGCAACTAGACCTCTTTGTTGAGATTGGAAGCCATCCCCGCTCCGCTGTACGGAAACAGACGTTTGTGCTAATAGAAAACCAGTCGGCCTACAACGCCTTCTTAGGAAAGCCATCCTTGTCTGACTTCCAAATTGTCTTAGCCCCATGGTGCCTAAAGATGAAATTTCCAACAGACAATGGAGTAGGGGAAGTGGAAGGAGACCAGGACGTTGCTCGAGACTGCTATGTGACTGAACTTCGCAACAACCACAGGAAGGATAAAGGGAAGGGTGTAGAGATTTCCCTCTGCACAAAAAGTCTAGAAGCATAGCAACTAAAGAAAGCCCCTCCTCTTCGATATACCAGCGACCCTTTCAATGAATTAGACCCTAGGGACAAAGAGGAGGAGGCCACCGCCGAGCCTGCGGAGGCTATGGAGTTTATATCTGTAGACAAGCACGACTCAAGTAGACTATTGAAAATTGGGTCCCAACTAAAAGCCGAATTGAAGGAACAACTCATCGATTTTCTCCGCCACAACTTGGATGTATTCGCTTGGTCACACGCTGACGTGACCGTAATCTCCCCCGACATAGCATGCCACGTATTAAACATTGATCCTACCAAGGCGCCTATAAAACAAGGAAAGAGAAGTATGGGGGCAGAGCGATCAGCAGCCCTCGATGAAGAAGTAAAAAATCTACTCGCCAATGACTTCATACGAGAAGCTATCTACCCGGAATGGATCGCCAACCCGGTGCTGGTAAAAAAGGCTAATGGAAAGTGGCGGACCTGCATTGACTTTTCCAACCTAAACGACGCCTGCACAAAGGATTGCTTCCCACTTCCCAGAATCGACCAACTTGTAGACAGCACAGCCGGGCACGAACTCCTATCTTTTATGGATGCATACTCAGGATATAACCAAATTCCTATGCATGCTCCCGACCAAGACCACACTAGTTTCATCACCGACCGAGGTTTATACTGCTATAAGGTAATGCCTTTCGGACTTAAAAATGCAGGAGCCACCTACCAGCGCCTCATCAACAAGATGTTTGCAGGGCTAATAGGACAAACTATGGAAGTATATGTGGATGACATGCTGGTAAAGTCAAGGAAAGCCAAAGATCACGTAAGCCACCTAGGAAAGATGTTTCAAGTACTTCGACAATATGGAATGAAGTTGAATCCACTAAAATGCTCCTTCGGAGTGTCATCAGGAAAGTTCTTAGGATTCATCATTCATGTCAGAGGGATAGAAGCAAACCCTGAACAAGTCCGAGCGCTAAGGGATATCAAGATACCTTCCACCCGAAAGGAAATGCAAAGCCTAAATGGAAAAGTGGCCGCCCTAAGACGATTCATCTCCAAGGCAACGGACAAGTGCGTCCCCTTTTTCGAAGCTCTAAAGAAAGACAAAGGAAAGTTCGAATGGACTGACGAATGCTTAACCGCTTTCCTTAACCTAATCGAACACCTCCAGAAACCACTGGTACTCTCGACTCCAAGCGAAGGCGAAGAATTATACATATACCTTGCTGTGTCATCTCACGCCCTAAGCGCTGCCTTGGTAAGGGAAGACAACCGCACGCAGCGGCCAGTTTACTTCGTCAGCAAAAGGTTTACTGGGGCAGAAGTCAGATATCCTAAACTTGAGAAGCTAGCATACTGTTTACTAATCACATCACGAAAGCTGCGTCACTACTTCCAGTCCCATTCCATCAAAGTTCTGACTGATCAACCACTGAGGCAGGTACTCCATCGTCCCGACACTTCTGGGCGACTACTTAAATGGTGCATTGAACTAAGTTAGTATGATATCACCTATCACCCTCGCACCGCCATCAAGGGACAAGCCATGGCTGATTTCATTGCAGAATTCACTACCAACGAAGATAAGGAGAAATTGGAAATAGCAGAAGATATCAAGTGGAATCTCTTTGTGGATGGTGCATCAAACTAACAAGGCTCGGGGGCAGGTGCGGTAATAATCACTCCCAGGGGAAACAAACTGCACTACGCTATAAGGTTGGAGTTCGCTGCCACCAACAACGATGCAGAATATGAAGCAGTGATAGCTGGACTAGAAATTGCCATAGAAATCGGAGCCAATTCTTTGTGCCTTCACAGCGATTCTCAACTTATTGTTAATCAAATACTAGGAGAATTCCAAGCTCGAGAAAAATGACTCATAGCATATCTAAAGAAGACCAAGTTACTTCTCAGCTGATTGGACCACTACTTAGTCAAACACATCCCTCGGGAGGAGAACCGAGAGGCCGACGAATTGGAAAAGCAAGCAAGTGTGAGAGACATCACCATCTTCGGGGCAGTAACCATCTCAAAGCAACTGGCCCCAAGTTTTGAGCAAGTGAATCTGATAGCTGCAACCGAAGAAGCAACTTGGATGACTCCCATCCGAGACTACCTACAAAGTGACACTCTACACAACGGGCGTAACGAAGTCAAGAAAATCTTGAGGAAAGCATCCCGCTACACAATACAAGAAGACATCCTCTATCGGCGCGGATTCTCTAACCCGTTATTAAGGTGTGTCGCTGGGAGAGAAGCCAAGGAAATCTTATCCAACATCCATCAAGGGAGCTGCGGAGATCACACCGGAGGGCAAACATTAGCAAAAAAGATACTCCGATACAGATATTTCTGGCCCACCTTAAGCAGGGACGCCTTAGATTTCGTCAAGAAGTGTGACAGATGCCAAAAATTTGCTAAGATCCCGCGGCTACCAACAACTGAGATTACCCAAATGATCAGCCCTTGGCCCTTCGCAATATGGGGAATTGACTTAATCGGCGAGCTGCCGATGGGCCGAGGCGGGGCCAAATATGCCATAGTGGCAGTTGATTATTTCACCAAATGGGTGGAAGCGGAACCTCTGAATAAAGTATCTTCAGCAAAAGTTATTAACTTCTTGATCAAAAATGTTCTGTGCAGGTACAGAGTCCCACTCAAAATCATATCAGACAAATGACTTCAGTTTGACAGCGAGGAATTCGCCAACTGGTGCCGAAAGCACGGAATTCATAAAAGCTTCTCATCCGTAGCATATCCCCAGGCAAACGGACAAGTCGAAGCAGTCAACAAAATTCTGAAAACTCTGATCAAAAAGAAGCTCGAAAAGTCAAAGGGCGCTTGGGTGGATGAACTCCCTACGGCACTGTGGGCCTACCGCACATCTTTCAGAACATCAACGGGGCACACTCCTTTCTCTTTGGCATATGGATCGGAGGCTATGCTCCCAGTTGAAACCATTGTGCCTTCCCACCGTAGGATCCAATATAACCCGGAAGAGAATGAAGAGCTCCTCCACATGTCTTTGGATCTAGTCGAGGAGAGAAGAAATGATGCAGTCCTTAAAACAGCAGCCCACAAGCAGAAAGTGGCAGCGCAGTACAACTCCAAAGTCAAGCATCGTACCTTACAAGAAGGGGATCTTGTCCTCAAGCGAATCTTCCCTCGCCCCGGAGCACTAGACCCCATCTGGGATGGACCATATGCAATTCATAAAGATCTCCACAATGGAGCTTATATTTTGTCAACAGTGGACGGAGAGGTGTTCCAGAGGGCATGGAACATCCAACACCTCCGTCGATACTTTTCTTAACTTGTACTGCCCATATGAAGTGAATTAACAAAGAGAATCAGTGGACGTAGGCCTTTTCATGCCGAACCACTTTAAAAAAAACTTTGTCTCTTTTTTTTAACTTGTTCCTTTATATCTTGGCTACTTGTTAACTTTATCCTTTTCTGTTGAACAAAATCCTATGCGTATAGCATTTCCACTCAAAGCACTCCACGGCGCAACTTCACCTGGGCAAAACCTAACAGGTACTATGCGAATCTATGCCCTCGCCAATGAGACACTTTTGCTCTAGCATCCCTATGCTGCGGATTAACTCATTGCTCGCGACGGCCCTTAAAGCCAACTGTAATGAGCCGATTATAAGCCACCGAGAAGGCCGACTATAGCCGAGGCAGCTCATTACGGCGTTAGGCTCGCCGGCAACTGTGAACCGACTATAAGCCCCAACATAAGGTGTGGCCAGCCAGGGGCAGTTCACAGTTGACGATCGGCACCCACGCTAGCCGGCCACAGTAAATCGAATAATACCCACGATTACGGGCCATAATCGCCCGGGTAGTTACTGTGCGCGATCTCGGCTCCGATGTGTCTTAAGTGCGGCTGTGGTAAAAAAGAATTAACTCCCCACGGAGGCGTAAGATGGGTGACAAATGTCTCCAAGACCCACAGCTAGGGAAAGTGACTACAAAACCCGTTTGCCACGAACTTAAGCACATCGAAGGCCTTCCGTGATTGGAAGTTTTACTTTTTCACATATTTCAATTTTACTTAAAAAGCTTTTCTCCTATCCTCTATAACGGTCCCTAAAGTACAGGATGCAGAGTAGGAGATACTAGCCAATGGGTGTAGGGACTCACGATTGGATGGCAAGGCACTCGACTGCATTCCATGCTCGGTCATACAAGATATCCAAAACTGCCATCTACGATTAAAACATGAAAGGCGGTAGTTTCTTCTTTTGTGTACAAATACATGACTATAATTTGTTCTCACCACACGCTAATATTACAAGTCATGAAATTATGTTTTAAAACCAGAACCTGACATCAAACACAATTCAATTACAAAAATATGCATAGCTATATTTCTCATACGACATGTCAAAATAGCAACAAACATTCGGAAGACGACAAAATCAGCTTAAGTTAAAGAATTACACATCAAGAATAGAGCTATTTATTATAAGTAGCAAAAGAATTACAACTTAAAAGTTACTCTACTGTTTTAAGACTAACGTATACGGCCATGTCAAGTCTACAAAAAGAATTTTCCAGGTCTGATCAAGGGGCCGGCTGCATTGGAGTTTTATCCTTGTCCTGTTGACCACCTGTCCAGTCAGAGAAAGGATTCATTAGTGATAAGCAACCAAAGTTAATGGAGAGACTAAAAAGGAAGACTTACCAGCACCTGCTTCTTGACTATCCTGGTCGTCATCCTCTACTTGCACACCTGCCTCCTCAGCAGCAAGAAACCGCATACCCTCCTTCACCGCCACCTTCTCCTCCTTGGTAAACTGGGCAGTGACCACATCCATGCTGAAGGCCACACCACCCTCTTTATCCGCATCCGCCTTAGCTTCCTCCAAAGCCCGAAGATAAATCTTAGCCATGACCCTAGGATAATCATCCATCCAGGATAGGTTGCCCTGCTTCCAAGTTCGGAAGTACATATCCTGAAGCATTTCATCCATCATCCCCTCATTCTCCTCAAACTCCCTCATCCGGGCCTCGGAAGCCGACAACCTTCCAACAGCAGCTTCTCTCTCCAAACGGTATCTCGAGCAGTCAGCCTGAAGGGATTTCCGCATCGCCTCCATCTCCTCCTTCAGCCTAACCTGAGCAAGCTCTGCGGCTTCAAGCTTCCCCGACAGCTCCTCTACCCGCTCAAGATCCGCCCTCCGAACCTCATCCACTGTCGAGATGGCCATATTTATCTACTCCTTGCAGGCAGCCTCCATCTTCCGCAGTTCCTCCTTACTAGCCTCCTCCATAGCCTTCCTCAACCGCCCGGAGGCAGCCTCATGCTGAGAAATCTGAATGGCCTGATCAGCGAGCTGTTTGGCCTGGTCCGAAACTATCAATCTTAGTCGGATGTTGGCACTCCCAATCTCCTCTCCAGCCTTAACCAGCCGGGAATGATACCCCATCAGCTTCCTAGTCTCCTCCGCCACCCGATCAATATTAGCCTTGGCCTCGTCTCCCATGGTGACTACCCGAGTAGTAAGTTGATCGAGATCTAAGGACTTAGCCTCATCAAGCACCCGTACCATGGGATTGCGGGGAAGAAGGTGCTCACCAGTAACTTCGTCAAAGATAATATCATGGGAACTTGGACCCAGGTCAGGATGACCCGCAAATGGATTCCGAGCCAAGTCAGGACGATCAATCTAAGTGACGGTAGGATTTTCAGACGGGTGCGGAGAAAGTACGAACTCAGTATCCTCCTCCGTGATATCATGAAGAGGCTGAACTGGAGGCTGAGGACCAAGTGAAGATTCAGATATGGGATGGCTCCTCTTTCTCTTTTTAATGCCCTTGTCAATAACCCCGAGAAGAGGACGGTAGCCGACTACATCCCCGGAACGGTGGGCCGAAGGCTTCGGCTTGGCGGAAGCTTTGGAGAGCTTGTACTGTTCAAGCCTGTGCCGAAGATCCGAGGCCTTGGCCGTTTTGCCTACTCCTGATATGAAGAAAAAGTATCACAAGCATGCATTGATCTATAATTCGAGAAAACACGGGAAATTAAAAGGTAAAAAGAAAGGAAACACATCTGAGGTTGTACAAACCCTGGGGAGGAGTAGGATACTGCAATAAGTCCTGGATTTCATTCCAGGACGGGAGCGGGTCATAAAATATTCCTAAGTCCCTATCATAAATGGAGCCTGCAGGAGTCAAAAGTTCACCTTGAGTCGTCGGAGCCACCTTGGCTGGAATAGTCTGAGGAGGCTCGCTTGCACCAGTCCCAACCTTGTCAGCTTTCCCAGTTTTCTCTATCAAAGCCGGTTCCCCGTCCAGCCCCTCAAAAGCTTGGTGGAATACATCATCCGTCCACTCCTGAATCCCGCCTGCTTGCCCAGGAAGCAGGGCCCCGATGCCATCACCACCATCGCCACCTTCCCGGTCACCTCCACCCTCACCTCTTTCCTCCTCTACGTCTTCCTCCTCCTGAGTAAGTGGACAATTGCTAGGGGAGGGACCGTCCGACTTCTTAAGTTTCTTACCTCCGACGGCTAGAGGTTTTGTGAAAGGTTTCCTCTTGCTACTCTCTACCGTGACACTTCCCTTAGCCTGAGAAGCCGCCCTCTCCTCCGCCGTTTCCCTCAGCTTGACTACTGACTGCTGTGGAAGAATTAAGTTATACTCCAGAAGGGTCGTGTTTCTGATCAGGTAGGCAGATAACCTATATCTCCCGAGAATAGCTTCTATCTCAGCCGCCATCTGAACCAGGCGATCAGTCTCCACAACTGCAAAGCCACCTGTCGCTAGCGAAAAATGAAAATGTATGAGGAGAAGCATCGCAGCCAGAATGGAAATTATAAATAAAGCATCAACTTACATCCAGAAGTAAAACGCCAAATAGAAACAGAGTCGTCTCTGACGAAGAACCACTCCTTCTTGAACATACTGAATTTGGAATACAG
Source organism: Allium fistulosum (assembly GCA_030737815.1). NCBI lineage: Eukaryota > Viridiplantae > Streptophyta > Magnoliopsida > Asparagales > Amaryllidaceae > Allium > Allium fistulosum. Next base: position 531,175,078 of record CM060901.1, on the reverse strand, counting down.
ATCCAAGACCGGCTTGAAGGTTACATCTGACTCCAAGCTGATGTATGGGGACCCCTTCTTATAGCCCCTCAGGTTATATAAGTACCGGATCTCCCGGTTGGAAGGAGCACGACCATACTTCCTCTGGAAAATGACAAAGAGGCTCACCAGTATAGCATAGGAGTTGGGTTGAAGCTGGAATGGGGCCACCTTTAGATATGTGAGGAAGCTGGCTACCCAAGCGTTAAGAGGAGGAATGGCACCACACATACAGTGGTATCTACTATAGGCAAAGTACCCTTCAGGAGGGTCGTATGGCATAACTTCTCTCCCTGGCAACAGCAAGTGCGCCCTATCAATTCCGAAAGAACGGGAGATGACATCAAGCTGCTCCTCCTTGAGGGAGCTAGGAAAGCAATCGGGCGGGGAGTTCAGGAGCTCCTGTGGGCCGTACCCGTCCACTAGTGATCTCGGGGCAGATCCGTGACGTTCTGGATTCGGCTGAGCTAGGGGCACGGCAGAGGAACCTCCTTCGCCCTCGGATTTCTTTTTGTCTGATCGAGTTTCCGCTTTACGAGACATTATCTGCAACACCGGAAAAACACATTGTTAGAACATAGGATGTAAACAAGTATGTGTGTAATATGAAATTTCACTCATAAAGTCAAAATGCCCAAATTCCTATTGTCATCCGATAAGGTAAAGGTTAAAATTCATTCGGTATTCAGAGTCTCAAGGTTCATTCGACATTCCAAATACAAAGACTCATCTGGCACCTAAAACTCGTTCGACAATCACGACACCCGATTTCATTCGGTAGCCCAGGATATGAGGTCATTCGGTAATACAAAAACTTCAAGTTCATCTGGTAGTTCAAAACTTATGAAGTCATTCGGCAGATAAGATCTTACCTGATTCGGCACCTGTGTTGATTCGGCACTAGCGAAGTTCGGCACTAACGAAGTTCGGCACTAGCGAGATTTGGCACCCTAGTTGATTCGGTACTCTACTGGTTCGGTTCTTCAAACGGTGAAGGGTAAGCAGTAACACGAAGCCCATATTTATAGACATACCGGGACAACCGAACCAACCGATTCGGCGTCTGGAACCGGATGTGACTATTCAAAGGAGAAACAAAGCACGCCATGTGCTGGCACATAACCTGCTTTGGGGGGCAAGTGTTGGGTGTGTTTCGACCTTGCCACCGAACCAAGCTCCATCCCACGATCACCGAACCAACTCCATCTCCAAGCAATGCCGAACCAACTCCCTCTCCAAGAAATGCCGAACCAACTCCATCTCCAAGCAATGCCGAACCAACTCCCTCTCCAAGAAATGCCGAACCAACTCCATCTCCAAGCAATGCCAAACCAACTCCCTCTCCTCATATTCTTTCTAAATAATATTTGAAATTGAATAAAATGTTTTAAACTGAATATGAAATATTTTAAAAGTGTAAGTTGTCGGATTAAAAATATATTTGTAAACAAACATTAAGGATCAAATTTAAATTTAATGAGAATAAAATGAATTAAAATTTGAAATGAATTAAACCAGAGCCCAAAGCCCGTTTTATTCTTTAACCGTTTCTGGAAAATTCTATCCGCTTTGACATTAACATTGACCCGAACTCCAAAATCAACATATTCATCCTTAATTACTCAAGACACACACACACACGCACGTACACAAAATAGAGGCACGTGACATCTTGAATCAGGCAAAGGAAAATGAAGTGGAGGAGATTTGGAGGAGTGATGCAGTTTGATGAGGTGAGCTTGAGTGGTCGCGATTAGGAAACTCGTGCACGTGCGATTGCGAGATGGGCATCACGAGTTGGTCGACGTTGGCTACTGCATTGAGGAACTAGTGATGCGATTGGCGATGGATGGCCTGACAACAACAATTGTAGGAGATTGTCACGGGGGATGCAGGAGTCGATGGTTGTAGGTGAGGTGATGGTTACCATGACCTAGAGACATCGCGATGGTGCGCACAGACATGGCAAAGGAGCTTTGTAGCCTCGTTAAAGCTGAGACGTTTGTAGAGCTTGTGATATGAGGTGTAGTAAATTGTGGATTTTGGGTGAACAAATTGCTTAACGCAGAATTGGTACAGTGTTTCTTGTAACGACCCGCCTTTTCGACCCCTAAATTTGACACTAATACATCCATTATATTCATGTGCCGAGCACCCAAGTGCCGAAAAGACGAATTGTTAGGGTAAAATAAAAAGTAAAAGAAATAAAACAAGAAAGAAGAGAAAACAATACCAGAATCTCACATGCGGAACAATAATATATAATATCTCAAAAGGTCTTTACCAAAAAGAAAACCTTTATTTACATACATCAATCAGAGAAAACTAACCTATCATCAGCCTAGACAATTATAACAACTTGTCCTCACAAATGCTAATAGATACAATCAAGTAATGCAGCGGAAAATAAGTAAGGTAGGAAATCATCCAGCTCCTCTCCTAGAGCTCCAATGAACCACATCTAAATCTGGAAACATACTCGAGTTGACCCGAGCATTAAGAAAATAACACCCGGATCAGTCTGGTAATCAATACGAGAAACTCAAATCATATAAATTTATTATATCTTAAAACCTATCAACATAAGGGTATCTCGTAAGACCACGCCGCCAATAAACACGAACGGGTTTTTACCTTATGATAACCAAAACATTTCTATTTTAAAATCCAGTGATAATATAATAATGTCTAAGGTATGAAATATAAATAATAACATAGCTGTGATGCAAGTGAGTGTACATCACAACAAAAATAGGTATACAATCACAACTGCTAAGGCGCGTTCGCTAATTGTTTAGAATTTCCACGTAGATCTCTTTAGGGAAACCGAATCCGAACTACTGCACAAGGATCGGAGATATTCTTCCAAAGCATCGTACATCTCTAGTGAATGTACCATAGGAAAACCATAGTTGGTCTTGCTAAGACCTAATGCATTGCTCTTGCATGCATATCCTAACAAGTATCTCTAGAAATGGAGTCGCATGCCCCTTTTGGGTTTGCCAACCTTAGTGGCTATGTCTCCTATCTCTGGTTTTAGTCAAACCCGCTGATGAGGCTAAGTTCGGCATTCCAGCCCAAGAGTCACCACTCGAACAGATCTTCCACACGAGCTCCAACTCAAACAGATCATGGAACCACAGATGAATTCCTATACCTCAAAAAGATCTTGGAACCACACATGGATTCCTCAACGGATCCTAGAATCACATAGGGATTCCCATAACTCAATAGGTTTCGGAATCACACATGGATTCCCACATTCGGAATAGATCACAAACATATACTCTTGTTCGAGCATCTCAAACAGATCTCGAATCTCCATATAGATTCCAGCATCACGAAGCAATCATGAACCAATCATGAAGCCATCACAAAGCTCTTCCAAAGCATAGAACACGTATATGGTTTTGGAGTGGTTACGATTTCAGTTCATCTCATATAAGTACACTTCCCCACTTACTGGGTGCTCCAAAACCAATCGATCGATTTCCTAGGAATCTCAAGTTTCTATAGGAAACAGACAGACAATACATAAGATCAAAGATTACCTCCTTACCATTTAAGCTGATGAATTTCCTTATCATTCATCCTAGAAGAGAAAAACGAGTTTATACGTATAGTATGGCATCATCGAAGATAACTGTACCATATAATTCCCGCGTTTCTTCTAGATATTTCCAGAGTATATTTGGCCAAGTCAAATAACAACGAGAATAATTGCACATAGGAAACTAGTTCCCATATATTATCTATAAGCAGTAACACCCAAAGCACGATCGAAACAAATAAGCATGATCAAGTCATTTAAATGACTTCTAATCACCTTTTTAATTAATCTTCCTTTATTAATTAAAATCCTCTTTTATTAGTAAATCTCATCTTACTAAATAAACTCTTTTATAAATGAAACCCCATTTGTTAATTAAACTCCACTATTTAATTAAGAAATTAATGTTCATTTTCCACACATTTCAACACTTTCCAAAATTATTCATAAACTTTTTCAAATTGTATAGGTATATTCACAAATCATTAATAAGATTTCTTATTTTAAACCTTTTCTTTTTCTGTCTTTTTCAAAAAAGATTCCTTACTTATAATTTCCTTTAAAATATCCATTTTAAGGATCTAAGTACTTTCACAAATCCATTCTAAAGGTTTAAGACTAATATTATTCAAATATTGTCACTACATACCCAAAACCATTTCACTTATGCTTATCTTTAAAACATTATTAACGATCTATTTACATTCATCAGTATAATCAAAAAGGCTAAAGACGAATGTTATTAACACATTGTCACAATAAACCCAAAACCATTTCACATATGCTTATCTTTAAAACATTCTTTTAAAGATCTATTTACATCCCTAAGTGTAATCAAAAAGGGTTAAAGATGAATGCGATTAACAAATTTTCATGACAAACCCAAAAAAAATTCCTACTTGTTACTATCTTTACAAACCTTTGTTTTAAAGACTTAAGTTCATATTCGGTTAAGATCGATAGTCGACTAATCGATCATCTAGTCAAAAACCATTGTTTATACAAATCAAGATTCGTACACTTAACTTGTTTTCGACATTCCCGACTTAACTACTCCTCATTCAAAAGGGAAGCCCGGTAGGTTAGAGCTCTATTGCTCCATCCCTACTCGACATCAACCTTTAACTCTCAGAAATAGATAAACCTACTTCGTCGGCTTTTAGTGTTAAGTAAAGTTAATTTCCTTTTTAAATAAGTAAGTAAACAACAAGATTAACACGTTTTCGACATTTCAAATTAAATTGTTCCTCATTCAAGAGTGACGCCAGTTACGTTTAGGCATTGGTTTTTCCAAGCCTTGCCAAGACACCTCATTCTTTAATCTCACAAACAGACAAATTTACTTATCGACTTCTAGTGTTAAGCCTAGTCAATCACCTTTGTCAAAAACTTATATATATATATATATATAAAATAATATTTTAGAAATACTTTTAAATAGGTTTTAAATATCTATATAAAATATTACTTGAAAATAACTAATTTAGAAGTTTGATTAAAAAAATATTTTACATTTTCCAGCAATTTACTTTTAAAATTCATAAATAATCATTAAAACTATATTTAGACTCCTACTATTTTTCATACTCAAATACATTTTATAAGAACTTCCATAAAAGGAATTTATAAAGAAATGAATTTAGAAACTAGTTAAATCATGAAAAACTAACCAAAACATCGCATTTTAAACACTTTAAACCATAAGCCACTTACTACAACATTTATAGGTGCTGTTAAATGTCCTTGTTAAAACAACATTGAAAAGCTCAATCTTTGCCACTAGTTTTAACCACTTAAACAATTGATTTAAGACTTGAAATTTTTGCAGTAAGTACTACTATTAGGGCACTTAAGGACCATGGAATGAAATTCCTAAGTATATCTTCCCATTTATTTATAAAAATCCCTAAAAACAAGGGATTCTAAAGTGCACTTATAACGACTATTCTCGTTTCAAACACTTTCAAACTTACTTCAATTTAACACACAAGTTAAACAACCATTTAAATATTATGTCAAGGCCATGCCACATGTTTAAGAGGGTCCAAAGTTTATAACTTTACTTAGTTAATGTTACTTTAACTTTATAATTTGCACACAACATATATATACACAATATATATTAACAAGATAGTGAGATGACTCACTTAGATCCATGCCTAACCCAAGCACAAAGCCAGAAGAACCAAAGGACCACCTTCTTCTAACAACATAAGCCTAAAGGTCCAACCTTTAGCACTTCCGAACTAAAGCCAATACCTTCCTCCTCCTTTGAAACAGTCTAAAATTTTGGTCATTGAATTTTAAATATTTAATTAGTTTAAATCTTTAAATAATTGGATTGTGAATTAAATGTTAATTAAACGGATTCAATAATTTTATTTAACTCCTTTTAATTTATAAATAATATTGGTAAATTCAAATTTGTAAATTTATTTACAAACGTAAATAGATCGGATAAATATCTATAATTAAATATTTAAATCTGCGAAATTGTCGTTCCGAGGCACAGTCTCGGATTTCAACGAAGTCAGTTTCATTGGATCCGTAATAGTGAATTATAACAGTCGAATTTCATGGTGATCAGATGTATCGTTTGGTTGTCCAAGTTCGAAACACGTCGAAATTAATATCGACAAACGATGGTATTTGGGAAATTTTGCAAAATAAAATAATCTTTGTGATTCACTGTTGATTTATGATCGTGTCGCATATTAGTGCATGATTATATTTTTATTTCGGTCACTTGGGGTTTGTACTCGAATGAAATATTGCGCAGTAGGGTACCATAAATATTTCATTTAAAAGTCATTGTAAAAATAAAATCTAATTTCAATTTTTAAATAACGATTTGACGTCATGGACATTTTGGCGGCTCGAGATATATTTTGATATGGAAAGGAATACATAATCCTTTATTTTTATTTTTTTGGTTATAAAATCATATAACTCAACACATAAATCACTTCCACTTTTCGTCCTTGCTTTCGTTTATTTCTTTATCTTCTACTTTTTCTTTCCAGTTAAAAGAAAAAAAAGCCGTGACTTCAAAAATTCGATATCAAATCCAATAATCAATGAAAAAATGTAAAGTAAACTTTGAAATCATGTGGCCATAAGCTTCGATTTGGTATAAGTTTCGTAGAATGCGATCGTGGGCTGAGGAGTTAGACCTCTAATGCCGAACTAGAGCTCGATGGGGTTGGAGTTTGAGGCATCGGGAGGTGAATTAGAGGGTTGTGTTGGGTTTTTAGGGCAAGGTGAGGCGGTGGTGATGTTGCGGGATGGTTTGATCGTCTTAGGAGGAGTCCGACATTCGTACGGATAGTGATCGAGGCCCAGGTCGAATAACGCTCGAGTGATGCGAAGTCGTGGTGGTTGGGTATGGAGTGAAGCTCGCGCGAAGGGTGATTGTTTGACGAAATTGGATTTCAAAATCATAGAGAAGCGGAGGAGATCGGTGGTGGTGATGCATGGCCATGACCATGCACTCTTCTGTGCGTGTACAGAGAGACTAAGTAAAGGGGAGAAGAAGATGGGCACTGTTGTAATTGGGTTTGGATGGTTTGGTTGGGCCTTAGGCTTGTGTAAGATAATAAATAATTTAATTGAAATAATGTTAGTTGAATTTAAATTCATTTTAGTAATTAAACATATATCTTGCTCATACGAGGTCAGATTCAGACACGGACAGTCGCGTTGGACTCATATCAACGATATCTTCACATTAGAATTGAATTCGTGGATCTTGGAACTAATAGAATTTTCTGCTAAAGTCGAACGTCCGTTCGATTTTAGTTCAAATCGAAATGCTTCTGCGACAACTGGAATCAATATGAGTTTAACTCACTTTAAATTTTATTATATCATATCTATGATGTCATAAACGTTTATTGATTGCTTGGATGTTAGTTTAATTGTTTGATTGCTTATTTGGTTGACTTTCCAATTGAAAAATGGATGACATATTAACTTGATCGTTATAAACCCATATGATTATCTATATATTATCCATAACCATTGTTTTGCAGGAAAAATCTGTAGAGACACGAATGGGGTTTCTCACCCATAAATTATTTATTTACATCCGTATGCTGATGTTGATGGTTAATTGAATTAAACCCTGATATTCCATCTAACTTGTTAATTGTCGTTATAGCGAATTCGCTATATCGTCATTTATTAAATTCTATCCCCAAAACCCTATCGTATGAGCTTGAGCTTGTGTTTCCACTAAAAATAATATTGCAAATTTCATTAATCATTTTGATTAATGATAATTTAAAATAATTAATCATTTTAACTAATGATTTTGAGATTAATTAACAAATTTAATAAATTATTATTAAAAAATAGGTTTATCTTCAGATTTATGTAATCATTTTTGCTAATGATGTTTTATACTTAATTAATTGTTTTAACTAATAATTATTTGAGATTAATCAATTCTTTTAATTAATGATAATGGAGTTCAATTAACTTATTGAACTTAATTAATTATTTTAATTAATGATGATGGACTAAAATTAATTATTTCAATTAATGATAATTGAAATTAATTAATAATTTTAAATGATATTTGAATTTTATTAATCATTTTAATTAATGATTGTTTTAAATTTAATTAATTGTTTTAACTAACAATATGTGGAATTTAGTTAAATCATTTTAATTGATGATGTTTTATAATTAAATAAATCATTTTAACAAATGATGTTTTAATTAATCGTTTTAGCTAATGGAGTTTGAATTTAATTAATCCAATTAATTTATGATTATTTGAACTTAATTAATTGTTTTAATTAATGGAATTTAAAATTACTTATCATTTTAATAAATGATGTTTGAGAAGACATTCATTTTTAAATAATTATTATTTGAATTTAATTAATCTTTTTAATTAATAAAGTTAATTAATCAATTTAATAAAAGTGATCAAAGTAAATTAATTAATATAATAAGATTTCTTTAATCAACAGATTTAAAGTTAATAAACTTATTTAATAAAGATTTTAAAGTTAATTTACCAATGTTGCATAAGTGTTTGGAAATAATTATCTATTTTATTAAAGATAATGGATTCGTTTATTTAAAAGAGATTTTAAATGTGATTAATTATCTTTTGGGATAATTATTATTGTTTTAAAGTTATAAGAAGGAATTGGAACTTGATTATTGGGATGGTAAGTTGGATAATCTTCTAGGTGTTCCGTCTGATGTTGGTTTAGGCCTTCGAGACCGCGCACTTGGAAAAATTATTCTCTTAATTTTTTAACAATCAGGAACTAATTCTAAAAAAGTTTTACCAATATGGAAATCTAGCACAAGTTCAGTTCGTTTTTAAAAGTAAAAGTTTGATTCGTTTATGGAAATAAATTATTTCCGTAAAGCGAATAACTTATATGTAAACGATTTATTTGTATAATTCGCACTAAACATCGAAGAAGTAAACTTGTCGCTAATTCAAAAGTTAAGAATAACCATTGGACATGACTTTGAGGTAACACTACCTTGTCTTGTCCAGTATTATTGTTAACCAAGAAAAAGTACAAGTTTGAATTCAATGAGTGGTGATAAGTATACAAGACTTAATTTCCATATACGATCATTTTATATCCTCGATAGTTGGTATCTCAACTATCGGTTACTTCAGCTACTTTATTATCGTCATTCTAAGATGATTTATTGCTCCATTGAGCGTTGCTATTCTTTGTCGAAAATGACTAAACCAAAAGTGCGAGAGGAAGCCAAGCTATTTGGGGTTGCTCCAATTAGGGTATTTTCACACCTCATCTAGTTTGGATTCGGTTGTGCACTTAAATGTGGAAATATTCTGATACTCGGTAAGGTTTGGCGGGGTCCGGCTTGGTATTGTCCGAGAAGTGTCATAGAGTAAATGATCTTCTCAAAAGTATATTACTAGAGGTATACTTCAAGGGGGGTGCACCTTCCTTGTCATTTGTTGGAAAATTTCATTTCCTTATTTGATTCGAAAACCCTGAATCTGTTTTAGCTTTAAATTGCCACTTATAGAGCCAACTCCTCATCACGAAATTCATGTATTTATTTAGTCCATTCTATCAAGTTGGATTGTTACCTTATTTAGTCCATTCTATCAAGTTGGAATGTTATTTTATTTTTTCTATTTTATTTAGTTTGGACAGTTATCTTGATTTGTCTATCCTATCAAGTGTGGATAGTTATCTTGTTTTATCCATTCTGTCTCATTTTGATTTTGCTCGGATTATTTTCATTCTTCCAAGTCTGGTTTTAATATTATATGCCCATTCTTATTTGGATTTGTTCCCTGGTTTTTATTTCTGCTTTTGCCTGTATGGATGTTATTCTTGTGAGGTAAAAATCTGTTATGCATTAGCGGCGTGGTCTCACAAAACATTTATATAATCTTCACTATTCGAGTTATCTCACGCTGGTATTTCCAGACTAATCCGGGTGTTATTTTATTTTAATGCTTGGGTCAGACCGAGTATTTTCCCAGGTTGTCTTGGAAGTTTTGGAGCTCGTGGAGGGGAGCTGAAGATTCACCTATCGTAGTATTTTATTTTTCGCTCTATTATATAGTATACCTATGGCATTTGTAAGGTCACGATTTTATAACTGTCCAGCTGATAAGGTTTGTTTTTAACTCTGGTATACTCTGTATTTTTTTGAAAAGTCAGTTTCTACTGTCCTTGTTATATTATATGTTGTCGATTCCACAGTGAGATTTTGTTTTCTCTATTCTCCGTTCTTTTTATTTACCCTAACAATCTTCCCTTTATCGATTGGACGCACGACATTTGAACATAGTGGTAGTGTTTAGGTCGACTTTCGATGGTCAAAAAGGCGGGTCGTTACAATTTGGTATCAGAGCGCGAGGTTAAGCGAGAACCTTGGCTTTGGTAGGGTTTGGCTCATTAGAGATAGGGTAAGCGACACCCTAGAATGAGTTTGAGAGTATTATATACACGAGAGCATGTTTGTTAATGTTATAAAAACATATCATGTTAATTGGCTTATTGAGTTTTTCTAAATTTTGGTCGAGACTTGGGACGCCACGATATCGATTGGGATTTTCTAAACATTCGACCAAGGCCAACGGACATGGTACTGAATTTTTGAAAATTTTGGCAAATTAAATACCTTGCTAGGATTATATTTTAAACATATAAAGGAATAATTTTTAAAAACTTTTTATAGTCATATAGTGTATTGGTTCAAATGAGATGATATTTATTTATTATCACCATTGTTTGCTTGGTTATGCTTAATTTAAATAAGAAGCATTAAATGTTGTTTGTTAATCATTAATTTTTGCTCGGTTTATTTAGGAGCATTTATCGCTTTGATTTAAACCGACACTTTTGTGAATTAATTTTCACAATTTGACTATAAGGTGTTCAAAGAATATGATTAAGTTAAAAGCTCGCCATTTAATAATAGTGAGTTAAGATTTGAACTTTAATAAAAAGTTATAAATATAGTCTATATGGTAAGATAAAACATTTAGATAATAAACATTCGAGAAAGTCTGATTATAAGAAAGAAGAATTATTATAATATGAAATGATATTTATATAAAGGAAATTTTTTATAAATTTAGTTTGAGAAATGTGTTTAAAAAGAATTTTTGAATCTAAATCTCAGAATTTTTGAAAATAATTTCAAAGGAAATTTTGAGAAATAGTAGTACTTTTGAAAATATTTAAAAATAGAAAATATATTGGGAAGTAAAATTTTAAATGGAATGCATTTTCTTTGGGATAATTAAGAGGAAATTGTTTCGATTAGTTTTGTGGTACTGAATAATCTTCTAAGTGACGATCAGATGTTTGCTTAGGCGAATATTTTGGAATACTTAGTAAATTATTCTCATTATCATTGTGCGATCGAAATGAGTTCAAATCCGAATAAACCCAAAGTGAGCCTTAATAAATAAATTGTTTGAAGTTATTATATATAAAATATATGCAATATGCTTTCAATGATAAGTTTTGAAATTAAAAATGGGTATCTAACTTTTGAGTTCCCTAAAAGGGAAATCGATTTGACAAACATAAAGTATTAATAATAAGAGATTGTTTTGAAATTGAGAATTTTCCCTTAGATAAGATATAGGATAATTTAACACATTTTTAAATTGGGTTAAATTAAATAAGAAGGTTCTGATAAACATTATTTTTATTAAAACCATATAGTTTTTTTTATAACATCTTAGTAATGTAAACTATTTGTTGATTGGGTCAACCCATAAATATTATTCATTTTAACACTCAAAGTTAAAAAGGTTAATAGGTTGACTCGGTTTTAAGAAATCATAATTTAATTTGATCTCCATCTAGGTCTTTGAAAAAGTAAAATAAATTTTGTTTGTACTCTCAGGATGTAGAAGAGTATTATACGAGTAAATAAAGTGGGATAAGTTATGATTTGAAGTTTTATAAAGAAATAACTTTATAAAATATATTTTTTAAACTTGAGTGAAAATTTATGAAATAGTTCATAAATAATTTTAGCATTGAATAAAATACAAAGTGAAAAATATAAGTGATTTAGATAATTATCTGAGTATAACTTTAGAAAAAAAACAATGTAATTAAGAAACTAATAAAATTTAGAATATAACTTTCCATTTTGTCCGAGTGGGTTTGGATAATCTTCTAAGCAATAAACAAAGGTTAATGAGCAAAATGGTATGCTTAGATAATTTTCTATATTTTTGGACAATTAAGAAAGTTTTGAACCTAAGTTAAGGTTTGTATGTTAGTCATTTGAAATTTTGGAACAATGTTAAGTGATAAGGTTGCCCTTATGGAATTTAATTGACTGTTAGTGTGTTAGTATATTCCCACATGAAATTTGATTGATTGATTTGATTTGATTGAATTGATTGGCTGTGTGATTTCATATACCATTGTATATAAAGTTTAAATTTATAGATAGAGGATTTTAAAATTGTTGTTATTAGGAACTAAATCCCGATAATTTTGGAAAAAAGGAAAATTTTGAAGATTTTGGGAAAGGAACAATACTTATTCACTCTAGTTGAAATTTTTGAAGGAACTGGAAGACCGCTGGACGCTCCATATTGTTTTGATTCTAGAGTTTCACCATAATTTTTTTGGAGGAATCCCCTCCTTGTCATTTTGATTTTGATCTTTGATTTCTCTCGTCTGAGAAATTTGAAAATATATTTTTGAATTGAAAAACTCTGGTATTTAGATCTAAATTATCATTTGAATAATTGAATGCATAGCATCTATTATAGAATATCCTCTTGTTTGTCGCATATGATTGTGATATGGACGGTTGATTGCATGTGGATTTATAACATACTAATTTTTGAATGTAGAATTACATCACATTGCTTTTGTTAGCCTGATTTTCTTTTAGATTTCGTAAGTACAAGTGTGCAAGGAATTTCCATTTGATTCTTGTATACCTGCATTTGCTTAGAAGATTATAAATTACATGCCAAATTATAAATCAAACGCAAAAAGGTACGTAATAAATTTAGAAAATTTGAATTGATTGATGGTTTTATGCCCCAGATATGGGAGGCCACTCGGCTTTTGTTTTCTTTGATTGGTTTGGCGTCCGTAAAGGCGATTCGTAGTTGTACCGATCGAGCCGCGCAAACGAGACGTTGGCAAAAAATTTCGAAAATTTAAAAGTTATAAATTTTTTAAGAATTTTGGAAAATTTTGGTAACTAAAATTTGACTTTCAAGTTATATCTTGGAATGAACGTAAGGGAATTAGCTGTTATAGGTGAATGGATTTAAAAGATTTGAAAATTTTGGAATTATTCCAACTAATTTGTTTTGAAAAGTTAATAAGTTTAATAAATCATTTTAAATTGACAGTTTTAAACTTAAAGGTTTGGAAACATTTTCTTCCTTAGGAATTTCGGGGACAAAATTCATTTAAGGGGGGGTAGGATGTAACAGCCCAAAATTTTGGTCATCGAAATTCAAATATTTAATTAATTTAAATCATTAAATAATTGGATTATGAAATAAATGTTAATTAAATGGATTCAATAATTTTATTTAACTCCTTTTAATTTATAAATAATATTGGTAAATTCAATTTGTAAATTTATTTACAAATGTAAATAGACCAGATAAATATCGATAATTAAATATTTAAATCTGTAAAATTGTCGTTCCGAGCACAGTCTCAAATTTCGACGAAATCGGTTTCATTGGATCTGTAATAGTGAACTATAATATGCAGTTGAATTTCATGGTGATCAGACGTATCGTTTGGTCGTGCGAGTTTGAAACAGGTTGAAATTAATATCGGCAAACGATGATATTTGGGAAATTTCGCAAAATAAAATAATCTGTGTAATTCACTGTTGATTTATGATCCTGTCGCATATCAGTGCACGATTATATTTTTATTTTGGTCACTCGGGGTTCGTACTCGAACGAAATATTGTGTAGCAGGGTACCGTAAATGTTTCATTTAAAAATCAAATCAAAATTCAATTTTTAAATAACGATATGACATCATGGACATTTGGCGGAACGAAAAAAAATTTGTTATGGGAAAGGTAACATAATCATTTTGTTTTTTTTGGTTATAAAATCATATAACTCAACACATAAATCACTTCCACTTTTCATCCTTGCTTTTGTTCATTCCTTTATCTTCCCTTTATCTTTCCAGTTAAAAGAAATAAAGGCTGTGACTTCAAAAATTCGATATCAAATCCAATAATCAATGAAAAAAATGTAAACTTTTTTTAAATCATGTGAGCATAAGCTTCGATTTGGTATAAATTTCATAGAATGCAATCCTGGGTTGAGGAGTTTGACCTCTAATGTTCAAACTAGGGCTCGATGGAGTTGGAGTTTGAGGTATCGAGAGGTGAATCAGGGGGTTGCATTGGGTTAATGATGTTTAAAGTTAATTAATCTTTGTAATTAATGATGTTTAAAGTTAATTAATCGATTTAATAAAAGTGATTAAAGTAAATTAATTAATGTAATAAGATTGCTTTAATCAATAGATTTAAAGTTAATAAACTGATTTAATAAAGATTTTAAAGTTAATTTACCAATGTTATATAAGTGTTTGGAAATAATTATCTATTTTATTAGATCTGTTTATTTTAAAAGTGATTTTAAATGTGATTAATTATCTTTTGGGATAATTTATACTGTTTTAAAGTTATAAGAAGAAATTGGAACTCGATTATTAGGATGGTAAGTTGGATAATCTTCTAGGTGTTCAGTATGATGTTAGTTTAGGCCTTCGGGGTCGCGCACTTGAAAAAATTATTCTCTTAACGTTTTAACAATTAGGAACTAATTCTAAAAGTGTTTTACCAATATGGAAATCAAGCACAAGTTCAGTTCATTTTTAAAAGTAAAAGTTTGATTCGTTTATGGAAATAAATTATTTCCATAAAGTGAATCACTTATATGGAAACGATTTATTTGTATAATTCGCACTAAACATCGAAGAAGTAAACTTGTCGCTAATTCAAAAGTTAAGAATAATCGTTGGACATGACTTTGAGGTAACACTACCTTGTCTTGTCCGGTATTATTGTTAACCAAGAAAAAATACAAGTTTGAATTCAATGAGCGGTGATAAGTATACAAGACTTAATTTCCATATATGATCGTTTTATATCCTCAATAGTTTGTATCCCAACTATCGGTTACTTCAGCTACTTTATTATCGTCATTCTAAGATGATTTATTGCTTCATTGAGCGTTGCTATTCTTTGTCGGAAATGACTAAACCAAAAGTGCGAGAGGAAGCCAAGCTATTTGGGGTTGCTCCAATTAGGGTATTTTCACATCTCATTTAGTTTGGATTCAGTTGTGCACTTAGATGTGGAAATATTCCGATACTCGGTAAGGTTTGGCGGGGTCTGGCTTGGTATTGTTCAAGAAGTGTCACAGAGTAAATGAGCTTCTCAGAAGTATATTACTAGAGGTATACTTCAAGGGGGTGCACCTTCCTTGTCATTTGCTAGAAATTTCCTTTCCTTTATTTGATTCAAAAACCCTGAATCTGATTTAGTTTTAAATTGCCACGAGTAGAGCCAACTCCTCATCACGACATTTAAGTATTTATATAGTCCATTCTATCAAGTTGGACTGTTATTTTATTTTGTCCGTTTTATTAAGTTTGGACAGTTATTTTGTTTTGTCCATCCTATCAAGTTTGGACAGTTATCTTGTTTTATCAATTATGTCACGCTTGGATTTTGCTCGAATTATTTTCATTCAAGTTTGATTTTAATATTATATATGCCCATTCTTATTTGGATTTGTTATCTGATGTTTATTTCTGCTCTTGCCTGTATGGATGTTATTCTTGTGAGGTAAAAGCCTGTTCCGCGTTAGCGGCATGGTCTCACAGAACTTTTATATGGTCTTCTTTATTCGAGTTATCTCACGCTGGTATTTCTAGACTGATTCGAGTGTTATTTTATTATAATGCTCAGGTCAGACCGAGTATTTTCCTAGGTTGTCTTGGAAGTTTTGGAGATCGTGGAGGGGAGCTGAAGATTCACCTATCGTAGTATTTTATTTTCTGCTGTATTATATAGTATACCTATCGACATTTGTAAGGTCAGGATTTTATAACTGTCCAGCTGATAAGGTTTGTTTTTAACTCTGGTATACTCTGTATTTTTTTTTGAGAAGACAGTTTCTACTGTCCTTGTTATATTATACGTTGCCTATTCTGCTGTGAGATTCTATTTTCTCTATTCTCGGTTCTTCTTTTTTTATTTACCATAACAATCTACCCTTTTGTTGATTGGATGCGCGACATTTGAACACAGTGGTAGTGTTCGTTGTCAACTTTCAATGGTCAAAAAGGCAGGTCGTTACATCCTCCATGCTCAAGGCCCGTCCAAGCTCCCCCTCTTCCTCTCACCTCCTCCCACTTCTTACTTTCTAATCATGCTTCCTATGATGTCCTAGGCCAAAAGCCAAAGTTTAAAAGAGATTAGAGAAGATTTGATTAACTTTTGAAAAAATTAGAGAGTAATTAGTGGATCAGTGCTTAAACACTTCCACCAATTTCAACCCCTCCTACTTCATCTCAGCTTAGGTATTTATTTGTGATTACTAAGTGAATCCCTCCCCTCTATTTATAAGATTAAAATGGTGAAGCATAAGCTTGCTCTCACCCCCTTGGAAGGCTTACCTCCCATCACATCTACTTTATCATATGTTTAACACTTAAGCATTTCCATTTATGCACACTTCTCCTTTATGTCACTTCTCCTTTAGGCTAATTACCTTTATACCCTCACCATGCTAATTTTACTTATCCCTTAGAACATTCTAGAACCTTCCAAGCTCAATGAAGAGGTGTGTTTCTTAATTAGTTGCTAATGTGTTCATTTGATCATTAGCTTAAGAGTTAAATGTTTCCTTATTTGCTTATTTTTAAAATATCTTATGACATCATCAAATTTAGATATCCATAAATATATAATATTTTTAGTTGCTAATTACCTCCTTATAGATTAATTAGATATGCAAAAAAAGTTCGAACAACTTTTACTGAGAAAAAAGTTGTTTATTGATAAAACGATTTTCGGTCACATTATCCATATTTTTCCAAAGAATATATTTTTATAAACTGTTAGCGCCAAAATTGGTCACTATCACCCAGATCTAGATGAAAGCACTAGATCACAATCACAAATCACAGATAGAATGTATGTAGAGAGTATAAATGTGAAGAACGGTAAAAATAAAAAAGAAAGCAGTAATAACAGAGGATTTATAGTGGTTCGGCTGACTCCGGCCTACGTCCACTCCAGAAATTTCCTTTTTTATTGATGTCAGAATCAATTACAGTTACAATCCAGAGTTTTTAGAACAACAATGGTAGAGCAGCCTTAGTATAGAAGACGAAGAGAAACAGAATGAAGATCCCTCTTTCTGAAGCCCTGCATGCTGTATTTATAGGCAAAACCTGAGTTATTGGGCTTCCTGAGTGGTCCGGGCCAACCAATGCCATAGCCGATCCAGACCCCAACACTACGACCGACCCTAAACTCCAAGCATGCCATCTTAGTCTTGCCCCGGGAGTGGCTTGAAGCAACCTCATAATTGACTCGAAGTAAACAGGGCTGAACTCGAAGCCACTCAATCCCGAACCTCCTTCCTCAAAACGCTGATCCCCTTTGATGCTGACCTACTTCCCTATGCCGATCCCATGGCTTACCGGTCCACTCCATCATACCAAACCATGCATGACCTTCCCTCCTTTGTCCGACCGACCCTCCTCAACCGATCCACTTCACTTTTGATCCACTCCACATCGTCTCGTAGCCTTCCTACCGACAAACTCTAACACGACCGATCTAGAAATGCCGACCCAGATCACCACCGAGCCACATCTGCCAGCCACTCAGGCCGAGCCACTCAAATTCTGATCCACCCAGCACCGATCCTAAAACCATACTACCGATCGCTCAGGAACCCAAAGTAAAGCCTGGAATGACCTGAAGTATGTGCTTCCTTAACCCGAAGCAACCCCTTCAACGACTCCAAGTAGTCCTTCAAACTATACCGAACCATATTTAGCCGATCCATATTTCCTAGACCCAAGTTATAGCCGATCCAGCTTTATCCGATCTAATATCCTTCTTCCAAGCATGCTGCGACATCCATCCATCTAGTCGACTCAAAACCATCGTATTCCAGTCTCGACAAACGAGTAGTCGATTTAGTTAAATCCGCCTATCCACGGCCTTGCCAAAAGGAGGGTTAACATTTGCCCCCCAAAACATGCCTTGCTATTGGAAGGTGTGTTTTGAATAGCCTCAAATCCGATATCCGAAGTCCATATGTTATCCATAGCCATACCTTCCGATTCATAATCCAATCCATTTTATCCAAGTGTCGTTGCCGTATCCTTATCCAAATCTACGACTGCTCCGAGTCGATATCTGATTCCTATCCAGTAACCAAATCCTTATCCAATTCCACATCCATCCGAACCCGACAACTGAGTTCTAATCCATCCATATCCAATAACCAATAACCACATCCACGACCTCTCCAGGTCGATATCCAAATCCGAAACCGCTCCGGGTCCATGCCTAAATCCTTAGTTGTTCATAGCCAATATCCAAATCCGTAACCTCTCTGGGTTCTTGCTAAGCGTAATCCACACTTGGCGACCTGTGTTAAGTAATGCCATAGTGTTCCTGGTTCGGTGTCCCTGAACGTTGAGTAATGCCGTGGCTTAAGCCCTAAGCCGAATCCTAGTCGCTCCGGACCCTTGCCGAGCATAGTCCATACTCGACGACCTAAAATAGTAACCGATAGATAGTACAGGGCCTAAGTCCTAGGCCGAATCCTGGTCTCTCCGGACCCTTGCCGAGCGTAGTCCATACTCGATGACCTGAAATAGTATTCGATAGATAATACGAGGCCTAAGTCCTAGGCCGAATCCTGGTCTCTCCGGACCTTTGCCATGCATAGTACTCGACGACCTGAAATACTATCCGATAGATAATACGGGGCCTAAGTCCTAGGCCGAATCCTGGTCTCTCCGGACCCTCGCCGAGTACAGTCCATGCTCGACGACCTTTTAGCCAAAAACCAGAGGAAAATCCAATCAAAATCCAATTCGAAATCCAAATCAAACCAGAAATCCAAATCAAACCAGAAATCCATATCAAAAATCCAAACCAAAAGAAAAACGTCCAAATCGGAATCCAAAACAGAAAACAAGCAAAATCGGGAGTTCAAACCAAACTCCAAAACCAAACCAGAAAAAGCAAGTGTCCAAGCCAAAAAAGAAAAAACACATTTCACAAACAAGAGCATCACGGTTTATCATTATCTCAGAGCATGCTTAGGGGTTGTCTCCGTCCCAGATATGAGTAAGTGACTTAGCCGTTTGTCCAGAGTTTGCTACTTATTCCATACCACCCTGATAAGTTGATGACCAACCGACCATCATTCCTAGGCCTCGCACTGTCGTTGTTTGAGGTAGACGGTGGCCGCTGTTTACACAAAAAATGGACAAACACCTCAAAGTTGTATGATTTAGTAGATCTTATGTTGTTCTTAGCGATTTGAGTGATTTATGCAAATATATGAAAAGCAGGGGCTAAACTGTAAAAAGACACGCAAATTTATAGTGGTTCAGCCAGAATGTGCCTACGTCCACTTTATATGTTATTTCTCTTCTCTTGTTTTGATTACAAGTACAAAGCTTTGATACCAGTAAAAGAAAGTTGTTTGAAAGTTCCTTCCGTGCTTGAGCTCTCCAACTTGTCCCCATTGTTGTACCCCTGCCCCTCTATTTATAGAGTGAGGCTGGGGGTAGGGGTCATGGATGTATATAACAGCTGGTGGGCCTGGGCTGACGCGACCTGGCCTGGTATTATTGGCCCGGAAGGAGTTGGTCTCCGATAGGAGCATGGTCCGGTAGGTTGGTTCGGAATGTCTTGGTCCAGTAGATGCTTGGTCTGGTAGATGGTGGGAGGAGCTTGGTCCGGTAAATGCTTGGTCCGGTAGATGGTGGGAGGAGCTTGGTTCGGTAGATGCTTGGTCCGGTAGATGGTGGGAGGAGCTTGGTTCGGCATTGCTTGGAGATGGAGTTGGTTCGGCATTGCTTGGAGAGGGACTTGGTTCGGCATTGCTTGGAGATGGAGTTGGTTCGGCATTGCTTGGAGAGGGAGTTGGTTCGACATTGCTTGGAGATGGAGTTGGTTTGGTGATCGTGGGATGGAGCTTGGTTCGGTGGCAAGGTCGAAACATACCCAACACTTGCCCCCCAAAGCAGGTTATGTGCCAGCACATGGCGTGCTTTGTTTCTCCTTTGAATAGTCACATCCGGTTCCAGATGCCGAATCGGTTGGTTCGGTTGTCCCGGTATGTCTATAAATATGGGCTTCGTGTTACTGCTTACCCTTCACCGTTTGAAGAGCTGTACCAGTAGAGTACCGAATCAACTAGGGTGCCGAATCTCGTTAGTGCCGAACTTCGTTAGTGCCGAACTTCGCTAGTGCCGAATCAACACAGGTGCCGAATCAGGTAAGATCTTATCTGCCGAATGACTTCATAAGTTTTGAACTACTGGATGAACTTGAAGTTTTTGTATTACCGAATGACCTCATATCCTGGGCTACCGAATGAAATCGGGTGTCGTGATTGCCGAATGAGTTTTAGGTGCCAGATGAGTCTTTGTATTTGGAATGTCGAATGAACCTTGAGACTCTGAATACCGAATGAATTTTAACCTTTACCTTATCGGATGACAATAGGAATTTGGGCATTTTGACTTTATGAGTGAAATTTCATACTACACACATACTTGTTTACATCCTCTGTTCTAACAATGTGTTTTTCCGGTGTTGCAGATAATGTCTCGTAAAGCGGAAACTCGATTAGACAAAAAGAAATCCGGGGGCGAAGGAGGTTCCTCTGCCGTGCCCCCAGCTCAGCCGAATCCAGAACGTCATGGATCTGCCCCGAGATCACTAGTGGACGGGTACGGCCCACAGGAGCTCCTGAACTCCCCGCCCGATTGCTTTCCTAGCTCCCTCAAGGAGGAGCAGCTTGATGTCATCTCCCGTTCTTTCGGAATTGATAGAGCGCACTTGTTGTTGCCAGGGAGAGAAGTTATGCCATACGACCCTCCTGAAGGGTACTTTGCCTACAGCAGATACCACTGTATGTGTGGTGCCATTCCTCCTCTTAACGCTTGGGTAGCCAGCTTCCTCACATATCTAAAGGTGGCCCCATTCCAGCTTCAACCCAACTCCTATGCTATACTGGTGAGCCTCTTCGTCATTTTCCAGAGGAAGTATGGTCGTGCTCCTTCCAACCGGGAGATCCGGTACTTATATAACCTGAGGGGCTATAAGAAGGGGTCCCCATACATCAGCTTGGAGTCAGCTGTAACCTTCAAGCCGGTCTTGGATCTGTATTCCAAATTCAGTATGTTCAAGAAGGAGTGGTTCTTCGTCAGAGACGACTCTGTTTCTATTCGGCGTTTTACTTCTGGATGTAAGTTGATGCTTTATTTATAATTTCCATTCTGGCTGCGATGCTTCTCCTCATACATTTTCATTTTTCGCTAGCGACAGGTGGCTTTGCAGTTGTGGAGATTGATCGCCTGGTTCAGATGGCGGCTGAGATAGAAGCTATTCTCGGGAGATATAGGTCATCTGCCTACCTGATCAGAAACACGACCCTTCTGGAGTATAACTTAATTCTTCCACAGCAGTCAGTAGTCAAGCTGAGGGAAACGGTGGAGGAGAGGGCGGCTGCTCAGGCTAAGGGAAGTGTCACGGTAGAGAGTAGCAAGAGGAAACCTTTCACAAAACCTCCAGCCGTCGGAGGTAAGAAACTTAAGAAGTCGGACGGTCCCTCCCCTAGCAATTGTCCACTTACTCAGGAGGAGGAAGACGTAGAGGAGGAAAGAGGTGAGGGTGGAGGTGACCGGGAAGGTGGCGATGGTGGTGATGGCATCGGGGCCCTGCTTCCTGGGCAAGCAGGCGGGATTCAGGAGTGGACGGATGATGTATTCCACCAAGCTTTTGAGGGGCTGGACGGGGAACCTGCTTTGATAGAGAAAACTGGGAAAGCTGACAAGGCTGGGACTGGTGCAAGCGAGCCTCCTCAGACTATTCCAGCCAAGGTGGCTCCGACGACTCAAGGTGAACTTTTGACTCCTGCGGGCTCCATTTATGATAGGGACTTAGGAATATTTTATGACCCGCTCCCATCCTGGAATGAAATCCAGGACTTATTGCAGTATCCTACTCCTCCCCAGGGTTTGTACAACCTCAGATGTGTTTCCTTTCTTTTTACCTTTTAATTTCCCGTGTTTTCTCGAATTATAGATCAATGCATGCTTGTGATACTTTTTCTTCATATCAGGAGTCGGCAAAACGGCCAAGGCCTCAGATCTTCGGCACAGGCTTGAACAGTACAAGCTCTCCAAAGCTTCCGCCAAGCCGAAGCCTTCGGCCCACCGTTCCGAGGATGTAGTCGGCTACCGTCCTCTTCTCGGGGTTATTGACGAGGGCATTAAAAAGAGAAAGAGGAGCCATCCCTTATCTGAATCTTCACTTGGTCCTCAGCCTCCAGTTCAGCCTCTTCATGATATCACGGAGGAGGATACTAAGTTCGTACTTTCTCCGCACCTGTCTGAAAATCCTACCGTCACTCGGATTGATCGTCCTGACTTGGCTCGGAATCCATTTGCGGGTCATCCTGACCTGGGTCCAAGTTCCCATGATATTATCTTTGACGAAGTTACTGGTGAGCACCTTCTTCCCCGCAATCCCATGGTACGGGTGCTTGATGAGGCTAAGTCCTTAGATCTCGATCTACTTACTACTCGGGTAGTCACCATGGGAGATGAGGCCAAGGCTAATATTGATCGGGTGGCGGAGGAGACTAGGAAGCTGATGGGGCATCATGCCCGGTTGGTTAAGGCTGGAGAGGAGATTGGGAGTGCCAACATCCGACTAAGATTGATGGTTTCGGACCAGGCCAAACAGCTCGCTGATCAGGCCATTCAGATTTCTCAGCATGAGGCTGCCTCCGGGTGGTTGAGGAAGGCTATGGAGGAGGCTAGTAAGGCGGAACTGCGGAAGATGGAGGCTGCCTGCAAGGAGCAGATAAATATGGCCATCTCGACAGTGGATGAGGTTCGGAGGGCGGATCTTAAGCGGGTAGAGGAGCTGTCGGGGAAGCTTGAAGCCGCAGAGCTTGCTCAGGTTAGGCTGAAGGAGGAGATGGAGGCGATGTGGAAATCCCTTCAGGCTGACTGCTCGAGATACCGTTTGGAGAGAGAAGCTGCTGTTGGAAGGTTGTCGGCTTCCGAGGCCCGGATGAGGGAGTTTGAGGAGAATGAGGGGATGATGGATGAAATGCTTCAGGATATGTACTTTCGAACTTGGAAGCAGGGCAACCTATCCTGGATGGATGATTATCCTAGGGTCATGGCTAAGATTTATCTTCGGGCTCTGGAGGAAGCTAAGGCGGATGCGGATAAAGAGGGTGGTGTGGCCTTCAGCATGGATGTGGTCACTGCCCAGTTTACCAAGGAGGAGAAGGTGGCGGTGAAGGAGGGTATGCGGTTGCTTGCTGCTGAGGAGGCAGGTGTGCAAGTAGAGGATGACGACCAGGATAGTCAAGAAGCAGGTGCTGGTAAGTCTTCCTTTTTAGTCTCTCCATTAACTTTTGTTGCTTATCACTAATGAATCCTTTCTCTGACTGGACAGGTGGTCAATAGGACAAGGATAAAACTCCAATGCAGCCGGCCCCTTGATCAGACCTGGAAAATTCTTTTTGTAGACTTGACATGGCCGTATACGTTAGTCTTAAAACAGTAGAGTAACTTTTAAGTTGTAATTCTTTTGCTACTTGTAATAAATAGCTCTATTCTTGATGTGTAATTCTTTAACTTAAGCTGATTTTGTCGTCTTCCGAATGTTTGTTGCTATTTTGACATGTCGTATGAGAAATATAGCTATGCATATTTTTGTAATTGAATTGTGTTTGATGTCAGGTTCTGGTTTTAAAACATAATTTCATGACTTGTAATATTAGCGTGTGGTGAGAACAAATTATAGTCATGTATTTGTACACAAAAGAAGAAAATACCGCCTTTCATGTTTTAATCGTAGATGGCAGTTTTGGATATCTTGTATGACCGAGCATGGAATGCAGTCGAGTGCCTTGCCATCCAATCGTGAGTCCCTACACCCATTGGCTAGTATCTCCTACTCTGCATCCTGTACTTTAGGGACCGTTATAGAGGATAGGAGAAAAGCTTTTTAAGTAAAATTGAAATATGTGAAAAAGTAAAACTTCCAATCACGGAAGGCCTTCGATGTGCTTAAGTTCGTGGCAAACGGGTTTTGTAGTCACTTTCCCTAGCTGTGGGTCTTGGAGACATTTGTCACCCATCTTACGCCTCCGCGGGGAGTTAATTCTTTTTTACCACAGCCGCACTTAAGACACATCGGAGCCGAGATCGCGCACAGTAACTACCCGGGCCATTATGGCCCGTAATCGTGGGTATTATTCGATTTACTGTGGCCGGCTAGCGTGGGTGCCGATCGTCAACTGTGAACTGCCCCTGGCTGGACACACCTTATGTTGGGGCTTATAGTCGGTTCACAG
This sequence comes from Allium fistulosum, assembly GCA_030737815.1. Taxonomy (NCBI): domain Eukaryota; kingdom Viridiplantae; phylum Streptophyta; class Magnoliopsida; order Asparagales; family Amaryllidaceae; genus Allium; species Allium fistulosum. The sequence continues at coordinate 531,150,362 of CM060901.1, read as the reverse complement.
TTGCCGACGAGCCTAACGCCGTAATGAGCTGCCTCGGCTATAGTCGGCCTTCTCGGTGGCTTATAATCGGCTCATTACAGTTGGCTTTAAGGGCCGTCGCGAGCAATGAGTTAACCCGCAGCAGAGGGATGCTGGAGCAAAAGTGTCTCATTGGCGAGGGCATAGATTCGCATAGTACCTGTTAGGTTTTGCCCAGGTGAAGTTGCGCCGTGGAGTGCTTTGAGTGGAAATGCTATACGCATAGGATTTTGTTCAACAGAAAAGGATAAAGTTAACAAGTAGCCAAGATATAAAGGAACAAGTTAAAAAAAAGAGACAAAGTTTTTTTTAAAGTGGTTCGGCATGAAAAGGCCTACGTCCACTGATTCTCTTTGTTAATTCACTTCATATGGGTAGTACAAGTTAAGAAAAGTATCGACGGAGGTGCTGGATGTTCCATGCCCTCTGGAACACCTCTCCGTCCACTGTTGACAAAATATAAGCTCCATTGTGGAGATCTTTATGAATTACATATGGTCCATCCCAGATGGGGTCTAGTGCTCCGGGGCGAGGGAAGATTCGCTTGAGGACAAGATCCCCTTCTTGTAAGGTACGATGCTTGACTTTGGAGTTGTACTGCGCTGCCACTTTCTGCTTGTGGGCTGCTGTTTTAAGGACTGCATCATTTCTTCTCTCCTCGACTAGATCCAAAGACATGTGGAGGAGCTCTTCATTCTCTTCCGGGTTATAGTGGATCCTACGGTGGGAAGGCACAATGGTTTCAACTGGAAGCATAGCCTCCGATCCGTATGCCAAAGAGAAAGGAGTGTGCCCCGTTGATGTTCTGAAAGATGTGCGGTAGGCCCACAGTGCCGTAGGGAGTTCATCCACCCAAGCGCCCTTTGACTTTTCGAGCTTCTTTTTTATCAGAGTTTTCAGAATTTTGTTGACTGCTTCGACTTGTCCGTTTGCCTGGGGATATGCTACGGATGAGATGCTTTTATGAATTCCGTGCTTTCGGCACCAGTTGGCGAATTCCTCGCTGTCAAACTGAAGTCCATTGTCTGATATGATTTTGAGTGGGACTCCGTACCTGCACAGAACATTTTTGATCAAGAAGTTAATAACTTTTGCTGAAGATACTTTATTCAGAGGTTCCGCTTCCACCCATTTGGTGAAATAATCAACTGCCACTATGGCATATTTGGCCCCGCCTCGGCCCATCGGCAGCTCGCCGATTAAGTCAATTCCCCATATTGCGAAGGGCCAAGGGCTGGTCATTTGGGTAATCTCAGTTGTTGGTAGCCGCGGGATCTTAGCAAAGTTTTGGCATCTGTCACACTTCTTGACGAAATCTAAGGCGTCCCTGCTTAAGGTGGGCCAGAAATATCCGTATCGGAGTATCTTTTTTGCTAATGTTTGCCCTCCGGTGTGATCTCCGCAGCTCCACTGATCGACGTTGGATAAGATTTCCTTGGCTTCTCTCCCAGCGACACACCTTAATAACGGGTTAGAGAATCCGCGCTGATAGAGGATGTCTTCTTGTATTGTGTAGCGGGATGCTTTCCTCAAGATTTTCTTGACTTCGTTACGCCCGTTGGGTAGAGTGCCACTTTGTAGGTAGTCTCGGATGGGAGTCATCCAAGTTGCTTCTTCGGTTGCAGCTATCAGATTCACTTGCTCAAAACTTGGGGCCAGTTGCTTTGAGATGGTTACTGCCCCGAAGATGGTGATGTCTCTCACACTTGCTTGCTTTGCCAATTCGTCGGCCTCTCGGTTCTCCTCCCGAGGGATGTGTTTGACTAAGTAGTGGTCCAATCGGCTGAGAAGTAACTTGGTCTTCTTTAGATATGCTATGAGTCGTTCTTCTCGAGCTTGGAATTCTCCTAATATTTGATTAACAATAAGTTGAGAATCATTGTGAAGGCACAAAGAATTGGCTCCGATTTCTATGGCAATTTCTAGTCCAGCTATCACTGCTTCATATTCTGCATCGTTGTTGGTGGCAGCGAACTCCAACCTTATAGCGTAGTGCAGTTTGTTTCCCTGGGAGTGATTATTACCACACCTGCCCCCGAGCCTTGTTCGTTTGATGCACCATCCACAAAGAGATTCCAATTGATATCTTCTGCTATTTCCAATTTCTCCTTATCTTCGTTGGTAGTGAATTCTGCAATGAAATCAGCCATGGCTTGTCCCTTGATGGCGGTGCGAGGGTGATAGGTGATATCATACTGACTTAGTTCAATGCACCATTTAAGTAGTCGCCCAGAAGTGTCGGGACGATGGAGTACCTGCCTCAGTGGTTGATCAGTCAGAACTTTGATGGAATGGGACTGGAAGTAGTGACGCAGCTTTCGTGATGTGATTAGTAAACAGTATGCTAGCTTCTCAAGTTTAGGATATCTGACTTCTGCCCCAGTAAACCTTTTGCTGACGAAGTAAACTGGCCGCTGCGTGCGGTTGTCTTCCCTTACCAAGGCAGCGCTTAGGGCGTGAGATGACACAGCAAGGTATATGTATAATTCTTCGCCTTCGCTTGGAGTCGAGAGTACCGGTGGTTTCTGGAGGTGTTCGATTAGGTTAAGGAAAGCGGTTAAGCATTCGTCAGTCCATTCGAACTTTCCTTTGTCTTTCTTTAGAGCTTCGAAAAAGGGGACGCACTTGTCCGTTGCCTTGGAGATGAATCGGCTTAGGGCGGCCACTTTTCCATTTAGGCTTTGCATTTCCTTTCGGGTGGAAGGTATCTTGATATCCCTTAGCGCTCGGACTTGTTCAGGGTTTGCTTCTATCCCTCTGACATGAACGATGAATCCTAAGAACTTTCCTGATGACACTCCGAAGGAGCATTTTAGTGGATTCAACTTCATTCCATATTGTCGAAGTACTTGAAACATCTTGCCTAGGTGGCTTACGTGATCTTTGGCTTTCCTTGACTTTACCAGCATGTCATCCACATATACTTCCATAGTTTGTCCTATTAGCCCTGCAAACATCTTGTTGACGAGGCGCTGGTAGGTGGCTCCTGCATTTTTAAGTCCGAAAGGCATTACCTTATAGCAGTATAAACCTCGGTCGGTGATGAAACTAGTGTGGTCTTGGTCGATAGCATGCATAGGAATTTGGTTATATCCTAAGTATGCATCCATAAAAGATAGGAGTTCGTGCCCGGCTGTGCTGTCTACAAGTTGGTCGATTCTGGGAAGTGGGAAGCAATCCTTTGGACAGGCGTCGTTTAGGTTGGAAAAGTCAATGCAGGTCCGCCACTTCCCATTAGCCTTTTTTACCAGCACCGGGTTGGCGATCCATTCCGGGTAGATAGCTTCTCGTATGAAGTCATTGGCGAGTAGATTTTTTACTTCTTCATCGAGGGCTGTTGATCGCTCTGCCCCCAGACTTCTCTTTCCTTGTTTTACAGGCGCCTTGGTAGGATCAATGTTTAATACGTGGCATGCTATGTCGGGGGAGATTCCGGTCACGACAGCGTGTGACCAAGCGAATACATCCAAGTTGTGGCGGAGAAAATCGATGAGTTGTTCCTTCAATTCGGCTTTTAGTTGGGACCCAATTTTCAATAGTCTACTTGAGTCGTGCTTGTCTACAGATATAAACTCCATAGCCTCTGCAGGCTCGGCGGTGGCCTCCTCCTCTTTGTCCCTAGGGTCTAATTCATTGAAAGGGTCGCTGGTATATCGAAGAGGAGGGGCTTTCTTTAGTTGCTATGCTTCTAGACTTTTTGTGCAGAGGGCAATCTCTACACCCTTCCCTTTATCCTTCCTGTGGTTGTTGCGAAGTTCAGTCACATAGCAGTCTCGAGCAACGTCCTGGTCTCCTTTTACTTCCCCTACTCCATTGTCTGTTGGAAATTTCATCTTTAGGCACCATGGGGCTAAGACAATTTGGAAGTCAGACAAGGATGGCCTTCCAAAGAAGGCGTTGTAGGCCGACTGGTTTTCTATTAGCACAAACGTCTGTTTCCGTACAGCGGAGCGGGGATGGCTTCCAATCTCAACAAAGAGGTCCAGTTGCCCGAGGGGCATTTTCGCATCTCCAGTGAAGCCGTGTAGTGGTTTATCGCAGGGAGATACATCCTTCATTGATAGCTTCATTTTGTCGAATGCGTGTTTGAACAGGATGTTTACTGAGCTTCCAGTGTCTACCAGGATTCGGTAAACTTCGGCGGGACCAAGTTGGGCAGAGATGACCATGAGATCCATGTGAGGGTACTGCCTTCCTTCTAGGTCACGCTTACCGAATGTGATGTCATCACTTTCTTTCCGCTTCGGGTGGCGTTCTTCTATAACCGAATTGACATAGTCTTTATTGTCTCTAAGTGACTTTCCATACCTTTCCATCTCTTTCCAGCTTCTGTCTGCGATGTGTGGCCCTCCTGAGATGGTATGGACCACTATCTTTTCTTGACTAGAGCTGCTAGCGTTGCGGTTTCCTCTGTCGGCCCCTGGTGAGGGTAGCCTTGGGTTTTCATTGGCAGGAGCTGGGGTCCTGTCCTGACCTTTTACATAACATTCTAGTTTCTTTCTTCTGATGTGTTCCTCAATCAGATCTCGAAGATGATGGCATTCGTTGGTATCATGCCCGTGAGATTCGTGGAAGCGGCAGAACTTTCCAGACTTCTGTGCGTTATCTGATTCCTTCTTGTATGGTGGGCGTTTGTATCTAACTTCGCCTTGGGTGGCAAGGAAGATATTTTCGACGGTCTCGTTCAAAGGAGTGTAAGTGTCGAATCTTGGTCCTGGCCAATATAGGCGCTTTTCTCCCTTCTTGCCCCCAGCATTGTCTCTAGAATCATTTCTTCGAACTTCCCTTGCCACAGCAGGGGCGTTGCCATGGGTTGTCTTATTTTGCTGTCCTGACAGCCCCTCAACGGCAGCATCCTCAAGCCTCATGTATTTCCCGGCTTCATGGAAGAAATCGGGTAAAGTAGCTGGTTTTTCTTTTGTCAACCTTCTAGCAAATTTAGTGTCCGGATGCACACCACTATAGAGGGCCATTAGGATAAGCTTCTCATCGGCATCTTGGACTGCGGCTGCTGCGGCGTTGAATCTGGTTAGGTATTGCTGCAGCTTCTCTCCAGGTTTCTGTTTGACACTGGATAAGGAATAAGCGTCCTTAGGTTGCTCCACATGAATGTGGAACTGACTGATAAATTTTTCTTTCAACATCTCCCACGAGCTGATAGATCCCTGGGGTAGATGACAGAACCAGGAGGTAGCAAATCTGCTAAGAAGAGCGAAAAGCATTTGCACAGTACTCCCTCTGTTGCCCCACTCATGAGCATATGCTGCGTGTACCTTTGTAAGTGTACAACGGGATCAGAGGTTCCTTTGTAGGGTTCCATTGTTGGCATCTTCCATTCTCGGGGGGTGATAGAGATTTCGATATTGCGGGCGAAAGGGCTGGTTACCCTAGCGCCTATCCCTCAATCTCTTTGCTCCCGTTGGACACACTCTCTGAATAAGCGTGCCATCCTTTCATCAGAACTTGGAGCAGATAGAAATGAGTTTGGTTCTGTTCTATGGGATTGATTCCGTCCAGATGACCTGTAGGGATGGTATCGTCTATCATTCCTCATATTTTCCAGTGGCTGCCTTTGATCTTCTGGGAGCATGCTCGGGTCAGCTACAGTTGGCCCTTGCCTTGATCTCCCCCTGCTGGGTTCTGATCTAAGCACTTCCTCGGGTCCAACTTCAGGCTGGACTCTAGCTCGGCCCCGTTCACTGGCGTTTCTGTGGTTAGGCAGCATGACAGGCTCAGCTACAGTTGACCTTCGCCCGGTACCTCCCCCGTTGGGTTCGGTACCAAACGTTTCCTCAGGCCTAACTTCGGGATGTGCTCGGTCTCGGCTCCTACCATGGCTACTTCTGCCGTTAGCTCCTTCGAAGAAGGAAGATCTTTGTTGTCTCTGAGATCCTCCAGACTGGGACTCGCCCCATGATTCAGTGTTGCGGTTGGATTCTTCAGCGTCCCTTAAGCGTGACATGAGATGGTCCACCAAGGCGTCCTACTGGGACGTGAAGCGGTTAGTTACTTCAACCACAACTCTGTCCAGATCTGCCCTAGTAATTGCTGTAGGCTGTTCTGCGGCAGGAGTGGTTGGGTTAGCCTGTTCTTCATTTGTTACTGTTGCTGGAGGAGGACGATTTATTTGATTCGTGACAGCTGGATCTGGAAGACTGTTGGATGCGATGTTTTTTCCTTTGTTAACATCTTTTCTTTGTTTGGGAGGCATGTTTTCCAAGTAGCGAACGATGCTGTTAGGAAAGCTGTTAAGTGGATGAAGCTGAAGCTTCGAGCTTCTCCTTTCTCAGTGAAAGCACCAAAAATGTTTGCACAAAAAATGGACAAACACCTCAAAGTTGTATGATTTAGTAGATCTTATGTTGTTCTTAGCGATTTGAGTGATTTATGCAAATATATGAAAAGCTGGGGCTAAACTGTAAAAAGACACGCAAATTTATAGTGGTTCAGCCAGAATGTGCCTACGTCCACTTTATATGTTATTTCTCTTCTCTTGTTTTGATTACAAGTACAAAGCTTTGATACCAGTAAAAGAAAGTTGTTTGAAATTTCCTTCCGTGCTTGAGCTCTCCAACTTGTCCCCATTGTTGTACCCCTGCCCCTCTATTTATAGAGTGAGGCTGGGGGTAGGGGTCATGGATGTATATAACAGCTGGTGGGCCTGGGCTGACGCGACCTGGCCTGGTATTATTGGCCCGGAAGGAGTTGGTCTCCGGTAGGAGCATGGTCCGGTAGGTTGGTTCGGAATGTCTTGGTCCGGTAGATGCTTGGTCCGGTAGATGGTGGGAGGAGCTTGGTCGGTAAATGCTTGGTCCGGTAGATGGTGGGAGGAGCTTGGTTCGGTAGATGCTTGGTCCGGTAGATGGTGGGAGAAGCTTGGTTTGGCATTGCTTGGAGATGGAGTTGGTTCGGCATTGCTTGGAGAAGGAGTTGGTTCGGCATTGCTTGGAGATGGAGTTGGTTCGGCATTGCTTGGAGAGGGAGTTGGTTCGGCATTGCTTGGAGATGGAGTTGGTTCGGTGATCGTGGGATGGAGCTTGGTTCGGTGGCAAGGTCGAAACACACCCAACAGCTGCTCCTGTTCCACCGCTGCATTCCGAGTTTCGACATATTGTTGCAACTGACCATTCATTACATGCTCCTCGATTATATCCTTTAGATGTCGGCAGCTGTTAGTATCATGCCCATCCAAGTCATGAAAGAGACAATGCCTTCCCGATGCTTTTTCGCATTCTGAGGGTTCCCTCCTTGCCGGCCTTCGATAAGGAAGGCGATCCCGAGTATCCAAGAATATCCGCTCTAATGTTGCATTCAATCCTGTGTAAGTGGAGAATTTTGGTTCTCCTCAGCGCTTCCTCTTCCCTTTATCCTTATCTTTACCCGAGCTTTCACCGGGCAGTCCTCCATCCTTAACCATGTTTACTTCCTTTGACTTCATATCCAAACATGCATCCTCTTGTCGAAGAAATCTCTCAGCTTCATGAAAGAATTCCCCGAGATCCATTGGTGGGTCCCATATCAACGATACTTTGAAACCCGAATTATCCCTGACTCCTGATACTGCAGCCATTAGAACCATTGATGGATCTGGCCGATCCACCGAAGCAAATACCGCATTAAACCGAGTTAAGAAAGTCCTGAGCGATTCATCGGCCCTCTGTTTAACAGACATCAGTGTCATCACATTCTTCGGCCTTTTTATGTGAACTCGAAACTGTTTCAAGAATCTATCCACCATTTCTGTCCATGTTCCAATTGATCCACTTTCCAGCTGTCTGAACCACATAGCAGCTATATCGGTTAAGTACACGGGAAAACATCGGGCCATAACCTCCTCTTATGCCCCCAGTACTTCCAGATTCCTTGTGTACCTCATCAAGTGGTCAATGGGATCCGTCTTACCGTTGTATACTTCAAGAGTGGGCAGCTTGAAATCGGGTGGATTCCTAGCCATCCTGATGTTACGGGTAAACAGACTTTTGTTGACTCCCTCCAAAATCTCTATTTGTCATACCTCCGCGAATAGTTCGCCTGGTAATGTCAGCTAATCCGGTGTTACCTACCAAGGGTTGCCCCCTATCTCCATTTGCCAACTGCCCTCCAACTCCTCAAGGGAATTCCGGTACATATTCCTCGTCATGCACTCCTATATTCCTGTTGGCGCCGGGCTACGCTGCGTCATCTGGTATCTCTCTATGGATTGGTCCAGCATTACCGGGTGGTGTGCCCCTAAGTCTAGGTCCATCCAGATTGACAGTTGTTTGCTGATTGGGGGCTTCCCCTGCTGAGCCGCTCCATTTGCTTGCCGGTTGAGTCGTTCTGATCCAGCTCCATGGATCTGAGCTTTTGCAGCTCCTGCTATTCCTACTTGTCCAAATTGTCTAAAAAGTGTCTGCATCATTTCCTCTTAGCTTTTCATCAACTGCCCCTGCATGGAATTCATCATAACCTGCATCTCGTCCCTAGTGATATAGATCGAGGCTTGATTAGCTCCAAGGAAGGCTCCTAACTTCCCTCTTGCTGACTCCTCTCTGTCCTTTGTCTCCTGGTTGATTACTTTGCCATAGTCTCTAGAATCCAAGTTCATAGGCCTTTAAATCCAAAATCCGAGCTTCTGAATCCCTGAGTTCAACTCTCAGTGAAAGCACCAAAATGTTAGCGCCAAAATTGGTCACTAAACCCAGATCCAGATGAAAGCACCAAATCATAGTCACATATCACAGATAGAATGTATGTAGAGAGTATAAATGTGAAGAACAGTAAAAATTAAAAAGAAAGCAGTAATAACAGAGGATTTATAGTGGTTTGGCTGACTCCGGCCTACGTCCACTCCAGAAATTTCCTTTTTTATTGATGTCATAATCAATTACAGTTACAATCCAGAGTTTTTAGAACAACAATGGTAGAGCAGCCTTAGTATAGAAGATGGAGAGAAACAGAATGAAGATCCCTCTTTCTCAAGCCCCGCATGTTGTATTTATAGGCAAAACTTGAGTTACTGGGTTTCCTGAGTGGTCCGGGCCCACCAATGCCATAGCCGATCCAAACCCCAACACTACGACCGACCCTAAACTCCGAGCATGCTGTCCCAGTCTTGCCCCGGGAGTAGCTCGAAGCAACCTCATAATTGACTCGAAGTAAACAGGGCTGGAACTCGAAGCCACTCAATGCCGAACCTCCTTCCTCAAAACAACGATCCCCTTTGATGCTGACCTACTTCCCTATGCCAATCCCATGGCTTACCGGTCCACTCCATCATACTGAACCATGCATGACCTTCCCTCCTTTATTCGACCGATCCTCCTCAACCGATCCACTTCACTACCGATCCACTCCAATGCCGACCCACTCCACGTCGTCTTGTAGCCTTCCTACCGACCCACTCTAACACGGCCGATCCAGAAATGCCGACCCAGATCACCACCGAGCCACATCTGCCGAGCCACTCAAATTCCGATCCACCCAGTGCCGATCCTAAAACCATACTACCGATCGCTCATGAACCCGAAGTAAAGCCTGGAATGACCTTAAGTATGTGCTTTCCTTACCCGAAGCAACCCCTTCAATGACTTCAAGTAGTCCTTCAAACTATATCGAACCATATTTCGCCGATCCATATTTCCTAGACCCAACTTATAGCCGATCCAGCTTTATCCAATCTAATATCCTTCTTCCAAGCTCGCTGTGACATCCATCCATCCAGTCGACTTAAAACCATCGTATTCCAGTCTCGACAAATGAGTAGTCGATTTGGTTAAACCCGCCTGTCTACGGCCTTGCCAAAAGGCGGGTTAACATAAACATTTTTCCAAAACTAGTTTACCATCATTACTTATGATTTAAAAGGGGATTAAGAAGCTTATTAAATCATTTTAATAACATTTAATCCAAGATTCAGATATTTAAATATGAAGTGTCCGAAATCTCGAGTCGTTACATTTCTATTAAGGTGAGTTTCCCTCACTTACAACTATATCTTTTTTCTTTGCATTGTATATTTATACATCGATTTCTCCTGATTATATAGCATAGCTTATTTGGTTGAATTGATTGGTAATATTGATTAAGTTGTTTGGATGAAATGATTGTTGTGATATTGGATGTAATTTTGATTGATAGTGAGATTTTGAGTTTGCTGAATGTCCAAAATGCAAAGGAAATGTTGTCTGTTTTCTTTTCGATTCATATAATTTATTTATTTTCTATATATAGTGTATCGATGGCCAAAATCCGATGGAATTCGACTGAGCCACAGATAAAATGCACATCGATGATTATTGTTGAATTTAGAAAATTTAGCTCCTTGGTTTATTTTAGATGATTTATTCATCTTCTAACTTTGAATATATATTAGAAAGCTTCGATAAATTATTTTTGTTATTTTAAAATTAAATTGAAGTATATTTTTAAATAAATAAAACGGGTTGGGAAATAAAATGATTTCTTGTAAACTATCATAGATATAAAAGTTGTTTTGAAAATAATTTATTTCTAACTATTAAAATACAAAGTGAAGGCTCTGATTTATAAATTATAGTTTGTAAAAAAAGAATTTTTTTGAGATTTATATATTTATTGCAAAGTATTATTTTGTTATAAAAAAGTATAGGATAGGATATATAATTATTTTTAATTGGTAAAGTGTTTGCTTATTTAGGGAAATTTGTTTAAAAGATTTTAATAATTGAATCTTACATTGAAATGACTTCAATAAGGGATATTTGATTTATAAAGTGTTTTTAAATGTTTTAAAAATATATACAAGATTTGGAAATGAAATTGGCAGTTAGATCTTTATTTTGGAATCATATTTTTTAGTTAGAAATAAACATAATTTTTTGAAGTTTATATGTGTGTGTGTATGTATATATGTGTGTGTGTATTAATTATGAAATAATAGTGATTATAAAGAATTATGTTTGACTTCTATAAAGTGATTTTGAATGTTATATATATATATATATATTTGAATATTTTATTTAGTTTCTTAAAAGAATATTTTGTCGAATTAGTTACTATTTCATTTCTGAATTGAACTGGAATTTTATATATGATTCTACATCTTTCGATTTCTCATCTCCTATTTAGATTTTGATATTGTGAATGATTGACCATTGATAAGGATTTGATTAGTATTTTGATATGACACGGACATCCTTTTATATGATTTTTTGATAATTTTAATTCTTCGTAGCGAGGAATATAAATAAACGGTATAGTGATATCATTTGGTATAGGACTTTTGGTAACACTTTTCCGATTATTCTTTGGACTTGCTATATAGAGTAGAATATTGAAGGAGCGAGTGTTATACGTGAGTACTTAATAGATAGACTAGTAACACGTGGTGGTATGGGACGCCATTGTGTTATTTATTCAATTATTCTTTGCTCGTAGATGACACTTATACGAGGGTATGTTATGTGACTCGCTGCGGTAAGCATATGTGGAAGGTAGCCTTAGATTATATACATACATACTATGTGTCTATCTACCTATTGTCCCGCTCCCTTTATGTTTCATGAGTGAACTAGATTGGGCAGTATCTACCATGGCGGCCTGACCGTGGGGTCGCACCCCAGATCCACAACACCATTATTTTTTATAGTATTTGATGCGCATCACGAGATTGGTAGTTGGTTGCCCCTTGTGTCGCATAGGCTAATAGTCAGTTACCATAAGGGCATATATCGATAGTCGTAGCCGAAGAGGCTACGCGTTGTCGAGCCAATGGTGGATCATTGTCACGATGCCGAGAAGAGAGAGGTAATGGCAGCCGATGAATGTAGGAGTTGTGTCATATGGACCAAGTGTGGCTCCTAGAGCAAGCAGACGTGCTATCAGTCTCCCTTCTGGTTCCAATGTTTTTGTATGTATGTGGGTGGTAGATAGACATATATGATGTTAGATGTAATTATACCTGCGACAGTGTCCTAATATGGTCAACCCTGTATCCTTCTCAAGCAGACATCCTACTATTTATCGATTATATTTGAGCATTGTTATGAGATAGATCAAATCTTTCTTATTGATTTTAGTGTTTTGATAATGGTATTTATAATATGAGATCGAGAGTGATTATGGGCATTGCTTTATCATTGCTTGACGTTACTTAAGGATATCTCATTATTGATGATTTCTAGATTTGATAATGATTTCTATATATGTATAATTCATTCATTCGATATTGGTTCTGTGATTTTGATTTTATGTGCTTTTATATATGGGTGATGGCGTCTTTATGCATGGTTTTGTGTTATTTAATGTTATATGATGCATTTGGCGTTATCCGTTGTATTTTAATTGTATAGATATACGCCATGCATACATTAATACATATTTACTAATATTATGGATATTATATATTATATAACCTATATACATTAAGTTACCTACGTATATTAACCCATGATTTAGATATAGTTTGACCAGTGTGTTATTTATATAATGCTTGAGTCAGTCCAAGACATTTTAGGTACAAAGACAGCATGACCAGCTTGTGTTTGGGCTTAATGGAGGCTAGTATATAGTATACTGGTTATTATCTAGTATTGTATTGCCTCTTGTATGTATATTCATATGATATAGTATGTTTTGGGCTTAATGGATCAAATATCATATATATAATATGTATTTAAAAATGTTTATAAACTAAAATAAAATAAAAATCATGGCCAAAATAAATATATATTATTTATTAATATTAAAATAATATATATATTAAAATAATATTAAAATTTTATTAAACATATTAAAATAATAAAAAAATAGTTCTTGGAATTAAAAAATAAATATTAAAATTTTAAACATGGCCAAAATGAAATACATATTATTTTAAGGGGGAATAGTGAAAACGACAAATTTTGAATAAAAATTAAGCTGAAGAACATTAAGTTTTATTTTTAGGCCAAAGGACAAATGGTAGTTATATTTAGCATTATATTCAACTTTTACACTATACAACATGCTAGTTATAACTAGCATTATATTCAGTTTTACACTATATAAAATGCTAGCTACAACTAGCATTTCCGTTCAGCCAAAAAAATAAACTCGCTTCCTTTAGCCTAAAAATATTTCTAAGCTTGTCCTTGTGCATATTTTCCTATTATTTTAATATTTATTTTATTAAAAAATACATACATTAATTCTTTTGCTATTTCAAATAATTCATGCATTTAATAAAATATTAATATTTTCGGTAATAATCATATTTGATAAAATATAAATATATTTATTAAAATGCTTAAAAGATATCAAAATGATATTTATAGATCCAGATTTAAATTTTAAAATATTTTTACCAAGTTCAAATTAGATATTTTAGATGTTAAATTTGAATTTATATTTTGTTGACTTGGTCAAAATTTATTTAAATATTTTAAAAGTTTATTTTATTTAATATGTAAATAAATTTTGAAATTATATATATACAAATTTACTCAATGATTTAAGACAACCAATGCACAAATAAATGGTGAATGTACACGTTGTAGATGTAAATGCTAACATTTATATACGCATACGTTAACTATGTACACATTGCTATGTTGCATATGCACATTATATACATAAGAGTATATATCGATATACTCTAATCTATATAAACATTAAATTAATACAAATTAAATAATTTATCAAATTAATATTAAATAAAATTTGATTTTATTTAACTTATCTAGAACAGATCTAGTAAAACCCATCAGACTTCATAGGCCAACAATCATCCAATAGGGATTTTTTTAATACCAACCCATTTGACCCATTATAGACCGGGCTAGTTCCAATAATGGTATTATAGCCCAAATGGTCTATGCATACTAATTAGTCAACGTTTATTGCTGACTAATTAAACCTACTTATTCAATAGGTGTCTAGAAATGCAACATCAAGACTTTAGCTTGAATAATTAAGTGGTATCCTATCCTTCACTACCGACCTGACCCAATGAGTCGAGTAAGTCCAAAATGTTGGCCCAAATGTAAGGCCCAAATTGATTATAGGCCTTGGTCTAATTTTCAAACTGAAATTGGAAAATTTAAAAATATATTTTAAATCTGAAATTTTACAAAAGTTATAAAATAAATTTAATTTTTTCATTAATGTTTTGAAAATAAAATAATTAATTTCAAACTTTTAAACATATATTTAATTAATTTGATTAATTAAATTAAATTAAATAATTATTAAAGGTTGATTAATTAAACACACACACACAGATATATATATATACACACATATATTTATGTGTGTGTATACTGATATATATATAATTGTTATAATATCCTAAATGTTTTTAAGAAGAACTATATTAGAATTTTGAATTAATTTAATATTTAATTAAAAAATTTAATTAGATAAATGAATTAGTAAAATTGTATACATATACCGGTATGCGTATATGAACAGACTATAAATATAATAGTTATTATTTATCTTAAATTATTTAAGTTGAATAATATACAATTTTAAATAAACTAAATTAATTACATACAATTTAATTAATAAAATTAATTAAATATGATTTAATTAGTAAAATTAATTAACTATGATTTAATTAGTAAAATTAATTAAATATGATTTAATAAGTAAAATTAATTAAATATGATTTAATTAATAAGAATTATAAATTAATTAAATATGATTTCATTAATAAGATACATATATACTTTATATAAGTTAATTAAATTGTAACATTTAAAAACAAATTAGACTTATATAGTTATATATGTATAAAATAATGTAAGGAACTGATATGCACCTAAAATAGATTTTTGGAGTAAGTACATACATATGGTATGTATACCATAATTTCATATGTGGCTAACACTTGGATTACAAGGTGTTTCTTTAGAAACACATTATTCCTTAAATCGATTTCACTCAATATGTGTCTTTGTGTGTGCGCGCGCGTGCTTGCATTCATTTGTGTGTATGTATAAGATTATGAATCTTAATATGTAAAGTTTCCACTTCCATTTATATGTTGAGAGATCACTTGCATATGCACTAGATTTGAGCAAACTCGAGTAAGGGCGGTTAATTGTAGTATTATTAATATATTGCCTAGACGAGGCAAGATACATGCATGTATATGTTGAGAAAACTCAAGGTACATGCATTACACTTAGGTCATCCCGAATGGTAGGTAATAGTGAATAATCTCTCTCAATTTATTGAGTAAACTCAAGGTCGAGGTCTAGAGTAGGGCAAAGACCACGATTAGGAGTTATATGTGATACAACCTGTAACAACCTACCCCAGAACAAGCCTAAATTTCGACCCAGAAAAAACCCATCGAAACGTAGATCCATTCTAAGGTAAGCTGTTGATAGTAAAAAGAAATAATATTACAGAGCCATAACTAAACTTTCCGAACTCACAACGGATGAAATAAAATAAAATAGTAAAGTGTACCCATTTATTTCAAAACCATAACAATGTCATAACACAAAATCACATAAAAACCGTAATATAATATCCGTTACAACAACTGTTTAAATCCATGGGTACACATGAAAGAAAATAATAATAAATACTGCCACTTGCCAAGCTTCACCTTTAAACATCGCCATCGCCATCACTCCGTCCTTAACCTATGTTGTAATGAGGAGGGCATCAGAATAACAAGTGTCTGGTGAATAAAAACCTCGAGTCTTACTGTAATGACCCCACCGTGATGCCCATATTTGCAAAGAACATTACAAGTAATGTCGTTTGCTAATCCGGTTACGGCTTGTTAAGGGCGATCGAATGTGAATATATCTTTGTACTAACATTGACACGTCATTTATACCTTTTCACTTAATATCTGAACTGAATTTGACGTGTACAATATTAATACAAAGTAATAGACACGCTGATTTCTCAGAATCAGAACAATATATTATATAAATAATAGTCATGGATCACAGCGGAATAAATCTCAACTTATACAAATTTCGAGTTTGCAAAATGAAATACTAAACTCGATTGTTATACAAGTTTTACAATTCTCTAATCTCAATAGTACATCTTATAAACATATTCAAAAAATTCCTAAATGAGATAAACTAAAATGTCAAAAGTGTTTATCTCCTTGCTAGCCCAAACATCCAAAGGTCAACTTGTCCCGTAACCTGATACGTCTCGGCCTGACCCGAGCAAAATAACACCTGGGTCAGACTATCTCTAAATATCCAATAGAGTGAGAACAGAACATAACACAAGAATAAACAACATATAAGTAAATACAAATATCCATGAAATAACGAGTCATGGAAATTAATTTAACTCAGAGTTCATCACAAGGCACATAGTTATACATTTAAGTCACGAACATATATTAGTCACTAAACAATGAATTCACAGAATAAAACACAATATCTCTAAGCACGCAAATATCAATGACTAACTCAGAACATGGTTATAAATTTAAGTCACAAACAAGAAATAATCACTAAACACAAAATAACCGAGTTAACTTAACATCCATCACAAGACACAAGAACATATATTTATTTCACGAACACATGACACAAGAATATATATATATTTCATGAACATAAGACACAAGAACATATATTTATTTCACGAACATATAATAGTCATAGAATCCAAGATATCTTAATCCAAATCGATCGTAATGATTGTCCAAAACAATCGCAATGATTGTACTCAAAACCCATGGCAAACAAACAAACAAATTGGTATCACTCGAACCGATCCGATACCAAGGATCATACTCAAACCGGGAACACAGAATCACAGAATGATCTCAAGGATAGTCCATACCAATCAAGGTGATCGTAGAAACCATGACTCGATAACTCAACATTTATTTAATATTATTATGTTTGAAAAGAAATCCAGGAATAAACTTCTTAAGGATCTGGTAGCCACTTGCCGCACACCAAAAGAGAGTAAACTCTAAAGTGCCAAATACTATCACCTTTAGTAATCACTAGAACTTAACAAATATGTCCCATACCGTATGGTGAAATCCAAGTATTTACTAAAAGTTAGTAAATATCACTTATTACGGATACCACCGGAAAACCTGAACTACATTCTCTTAAGGATCTAGCAACTACTTGTCACACACCAGAAGAGAATACAACTCTAAAGTGTAAAATAATTCCTAATAGCAATCACACGAATTTAACCAAGGCATCTCATATTATCCGATGAAATTCGATTCGCTAATGGGCTAGTAAGTTCCACTCAAACATTCTATTTAATGAGTTATATCATATTCGATAAAGTCTTATTTAAAAGCATTTGAACCAATCAATGATACTAAGTCGATTATTAGCACTCCTCAAATTATAGAATTAAGGTTCTCAAAACATTTTTCTCTTTTGAGTTATTATTTAAAACACTTATTATAATTTCCATAAATCCGTTCATTATTTAACTTTATAAAAATATTCACAGATTTTTTGTAATATTCCATAACTTTGAATTGTTCCAAGATTTTACTTATATATACCAAGTTGTCTCAAATTTCCATATGGTTGTATTATTCACAAAACTATACTTTAAAACCATATTTAATTACTCTTCTAAATCCATATTAAAATATAACCATTTTATTTAAAAATAAATTAAGTTTATACTTTTCAAAACTATGTTTCCAAATTCCATGAATCCTATATTATTTATTTAATAATCGTAATACTTATATTCCAAATCCATAGTCACTTTTATGTAAAAATAGATTCGATTTGTATTTCCAAAGTCATATTTCCAGATCCATAAATATTTTACTAAACATGCTTAATATATAAAATAACTTGCTAAAAAATCATTTTTAATCTTTATTAACATAATTTAGAAATAATTCTAAGATTTATAAATTAAAAATAATTCTCTTTCGTAAAATTACTTGTATACAAAGCTTGTTTATTTACTTCGTTTAACTCAAATTTATGATTTAAAGATATGCAGTGTAAACCAGATAAATCTCATAATTTTACAAAACTTAAAATATGAAAGTTGTAGACAAAATTCTCAGCTTTCAAACAAGAAAAAGATCATCTAATTTGGATTTATGGTTTAAAAGTTATGATCGAAATAATTTTCAGATTTAAATTTATTAACTCTGTCTTTCATTGACAGGGCAGCGATAAAGAAATGAATTTTTGACCATTTAAACTTCAAAATTATGCAAAACTTAAAACATGAAAGTTGTAGCACAAAGTCTATGCTTTCTATAACTTCTAAAATTATCAAATTCTGATAAGTAACGAAAAGGATGTGCATAAAACAATTTATGTGTTTCAACGCTCAGATTAAACACATGACAGAGAGGTTGCCTCTTCTTCAAACCCACATCACTCTTAATAAACTACAGATTTACAAAAAATGGTAAACACAAAAGTTGTTCCTTATCAAAATATATTTCAACTGAAAAAAGTTCACTTGATTTCGATCTACCGTTCAAAATTTATGATAATTTTAATATCAGGTTATAACTTAAAGAAATTGCACCGGGCAGAGCTACACCATCGGTTTCAAACTCAATTTCGACCCTCTAAACCACAGAATTTCAAAATGCAATTAAAAGAGAATTTGTAGCTAACTGAAATACATTTCTACCACAAAAATATTGTGTCAATTTGGTTCATTTTGCACTAGGATATTGCTGTTTTACTGCAGTGATTTTCATACTAAATTTCCAATTACAACAACACAACAATCATCCAACTTTGCAATCAATTTTTAACCAATTCAATTCAAAAAATAATCAAAACAATTATATACATTAAACAAAGATTCAGAAATAGATTTGTGAGTGATTAACTCACCTCTATCCTTCAATTCAACAATCAAGATTATCACTTCAGCCCAAATTTTCAAACCAGCAAACCCTGAACAAATAAGCTCCTAAAGATGTTTAATTTACCATGAATTGAAGAAGAGCTTTGATTTTTGTTTTCTAGGTTTTGAAAGAGGAATTGAGTTCTCTGGTTCTCAGCATTTAGAATTGACATAATGTTTACATAAAATGAGAAGGAAGCTTCTCTTAAATGGGCTAAGTGGGTTGAGATATGGACCTAATTTCCAAGTGTTACAAAAATTCCAAGTGTTACTAATTTATAAAGCACTACTTTATATTTTAACAAAGGTTTTATTTAACATAGTTTTAACCACTCAAAATTTATCAAAATCATTCACAAGATAAAAATTCCCATTTATATAGATATAGAAATGTTTTGTACAATTAAATGTAACTTTTGAAATACAAGTTATTCTTATTATTTTTAATTAAGACAAAATAAATTATTGATTTCAAATTCTGATTTTAAAATAATAAATCACAATTTTAACACTTAACTAAATTTACAACATTTTCCAAAGTTATCTTAAAATTAATTAAGATAAACAATTCAATTTTTCACATAACTAGATTTAGTTTCACAGTTACATTTCACAAATCATAATTTAGAATTAATTATCCTTAAGTAGATTTAATTAATCAGCTAATTAACAACAGGGTTGTTACACTTACCTTTTCAGTACTTGGGCAGTATATTTCAAAATAAGAATATGTCTATGAACATA
Organism: Allium fistulosum; assembly: GCA_030737815.1. Lineage (NCBI taxonomy): Eukaryota > Viridiplantae > Streptophyta > Magnoliopsida > Asparagales > Amaryllidaceae > Allium > Allium fistulosum. Next base: position 531,130,799 of record CM060901.1, on the reverse strand, counting down.
AAATCATTAAAATCATTTAATACTTCTTTATAAGGAAAGGAGGCGGGTCTAACCACTTAATACCAACCATTCCAAAAGTATATCCCATATCCCAATCATACGTCATAAATAGCTAATATTGTAAGAGACGGTATCCAAGCCACTTAATACTTCCCAGTGGACAATAGGCAGACCCTGTCATTTAAGGCCTAATTCCAGAATCGTGCTCCTCAATGGTATCATCTAGCCGACATCAAATGGAATTCCATAGGCCACTTAATACTTCTAAGTGGAAAATAGACAGGCCCCGTCATTTAAGGCCTAATTCCTGAAGCGGACCCCTGTAGAGATACCACCTAGCGTAAACCCTTTGCCATTTAATACTTCACCTGAAGAAAAAGGCAGGTCCAACCACTTAATACCTCTAACCCCAAAGCATGCCATTCGTCTTATGGCCCATGCCCATAACGACGTCTCACTTTAGTCCACTATTTGTAGGAACTGGTAGCCATATTAGCTGGGCAGATTTTTCCTACTAGATTGGAACTAACCTCGAGTCATTACAAATATTTATCATAAGGATATCTCACATCAATAAAACTATACACAACTGCTGGTAGCCTCAAAGTGAAGGGCAGACTTCTGTCATGCAACTCTACTGACCTCGCATCCTTATGATTTAGCCATAAATTAACTACTCTCCCTATATATATACACATATATCTCACCGTTTCATAAATAAGGCCTTATAAAGAAACTTCCTTATTACGCCCTAAAATAGTAATTAGGCTATATAAGAGTTTCTTCTTATTTTCACCTCAAATTCGATTACATTCCTAATGGGGGAAAATAGATATAAATAAATGCATAATTAACTATGCCATATATGCAATAGTTATAAGTTAATTACGTAATAGAAATAAATAAATATCCGCGCTTAATAATTTCTAACCACATGGATTTTATGCCCTAAACGAGCGTTTAATGTCAATTCCCTAACCATTTATTATTACAAGTCCTTTTTTTCAATTTCCCAAGATTTGATGGAATTCAAATGTCCAAAACAGGAAATAAATATTCATAATCAAAACTGCAATAATAGACTTGTTAATAATATAGAAACTCAATGTAATATACCAATTCAATGGAATATCTTAAACAATAAGAATTGCAATCTAAACCCCATATTTTATTCAACTCCTCTTTTACAAAGAAATAGATAATAATAATAAGTGGTATAAACTGCGAATAGAACTTGTAATCTAAACCTCTTACTATATTGAAGAATCACAATTTAACCCAAAGAAGAAGGCAAAGTGGAATAGACAATGAAATTATCATAAATTTCCATAACGAAACAAACTCCATCAAATTAATGTAAATAATTGAGAATCTCATGTAAAACTGACATATCGAATTAAAAATTAATTTTAGGGGATTTTATCTATCATATTTTCGAAATCCTAAAATCCCTGAGGAATATTCAAATCCAAAAGAAATACACTAAACAATTGCTGAAAAGAAATACTGAGGTTTCCACTCAAAGAATAGCCTTGCTTTACTCAAATGGATTTGTGGCCTTCCGATATCTTCCCGAATCTCTGTATACACACACACACAAAAAAAATAGGGAAGAGGTATATATATTCATTAGATTCGGAACAATTGGAGAAGAATATGATAAGAATAGATTAGAGGAAGAAATAAGTTAAATACTTGGGTGAATTTCTACGGATTTTCTGAATCTTTTTAGAGAGATAGCAATGACAGAGTTTCAGCGTATTTCCCAAAATAATATGAATAAAAGTGGAGAGTATATGTAGCGACCCGTATTTTTACGGATCGAAACATCGTAAAACAGTTGTTATTAGATTGTTAGTATTGTTAAGTCGTCCAGAGTTTAGGTCGACTAGAGCTTAAGTTGTGTAGAAGTTAGGTTGTCTAGAAGTTAAGCCATGTTGTAGCTTAAGTCGTTTGGAAGTTGAGTCGTGAGGTAGCTTAGGTCGTGGGGTAGGTTAGGTCGAGTGAACGACGTAAGGGATTGGAGCAACCTACAGGATTTGACCGACTTAGGAGTTAACGACTTAAGTTAGTAGGCGACTTATAGGAATTGGCGACTTAAGATAGTGGCAACTTAGGAGTTAGCGGCATAGGGATATCGACTTAGGAAACTGGGGCGAGTTAACGACTTAAGGAGATAGGTCGGAGACAGTTAAGTCGTTGAGTCGCTATAGCATAATTAGTTAGGTCGTAGACGACCTATGATAGTATACTGTGTATAGTTAGGTCGTGAGGTGTTAAGTCGAACCCAGCTAAGTCGCAAAGATCGTTAAGTCGTATCCCAGTTAGATCGCGAATTATGTCAGGTCGCGTGGATGCTTAAGGGGTTAGGTCGTGTAGCGTTAAGTCGCTAAGTCGTATCTCGTTGAGTCGAGTAAGTTGATAGGTCGTTAAGTCGTACCTTAGTTAAGTCGCGTGAGGACTTATGTTGTTAAGTCGCTAGGTCATGCGCATGTGTGTTAGGTTAGGTCGTGCGAAGGCTTAGGTCGTTGAACTGTTGAGTCATAAGTCGTAGGGATGGTTAAGTCGTAAGTCGTGGTATTTATGAGTCGTAGGTCATGGATTTTCTTAAGTCGTGGACGACTTAAAAGCGAGCATACGACTTAGGGGATTTCAGCCTATAAATACCCGGGTTTTCTTCACTTTTTGGGATCCGGATTTTGAAGCGACGAAGTGCTGCCATTTTTGAGAGCTCGAGTTCTACACTTCTTCACTTCTTTTCTCCACTTTGATTTAGTACTTGCTTCCATCCAAGATCGAAGATTCAAGAGCTAAAGTTGAAGATCTACATTCTTCAAAGAGTGATTTCATCGTTTGAAGCGGATTTGTGATAGATCGAGTTAGATCCTTTACTGTCCAGATCTGAAGTGGGTTGTTTTTGAGGTGTTTAGGTGATTTGGTGAGTGGTGATTATCTCTCACACGGATCCAAAGGAGTACATCGGATTGTTGGCTTGATTTTGTGTAAAGTAGTGATTTTCATGCATTTTTGTAAACTTAAGTATAGATCCATTGTTCATGATGATTTGACATCCATTTTACTACATGTTAACCTATGCAAGTTCATTCATCAAGATTATAGAGATATTGCTCATGTTTTCATGCTTGTTAGACTTTAGACTCTTTATTTACGAAATTGCCATTATTGTTATAATTGTTCATTAGATCATATTTGAATGCTTGATTACTTGGATTAATGTTTGACTTGATTGATTGCTATGAATTAGTTGATTGATGATTTGATTTAGACAAGATGGTCGAAGATGATTCAAAAGCTAAGGGAAAGGCTCTTGAATTGGGAAAGCTGCTCGTGGCATATGTAGCGGATGATGAAGCTCATATGGATAGATTTGATGATGATGATGTTGAGATGAGGCTTTGCTAGGATGTGATGAAGCGAGGCATGATATGAGATAGTCTTGGTCTAATCCAGACGGGATCATTCCAAGCATGTTGATAACTCGGTGAAATGGTTCGAGTTTGAGGATAATGGTTTGCTCGAGAGGCGCTTGAGCTAGTATGGAAATAGTCGTCGAGGAAGATGACTAGAAGGCTGAGATCTCATCATTGTTGAAGGTTCTAGCATGCTCAAAGCAAGAGTACGTTGGGCATATTCGATAGTCCCTGAAGGCTACTGATTGGTAGTCGAGTACTCTGGGCAGATTCGATAGTCCTAGGCACGTGCTGCGACGACGTGTGGAGTTATGTCTGGAATCGGGGTTGCCATTAACCCTTGACGGACGGCTGAAAGAATGTGCCGGTCATTCAATTAACGATGATATCGAAGCAATGATAACAGTTATAGCCAGAGTCATGGATGTTTGGTTGTATCGTCATTCGATCTCAAGAGCGGTATTTTCTGGGTGCTTATCTGATCTTGGTTTAGGCCTTGGGGGTTTGTACTTGGAAAGCATCGCCCTTGACTCGAGTGATAACTGCTTTACTTTAAATTGTATGCTTTGCTATGTTTGCTTCTGCTTAGTGTGTGTCTGGGGCTATCACTGTAGAAAGAGGTGGAGTGGGAGGGTTGGATTCCTATTCCTTTTTCCTTTATGCTCTTTTGGTATGTTGTTAGTTAATTTACCGCTCACTAAGACTGTTGTCTGACTCAAGGCTTTATGTTTTAACTCTTATTGCCTTGGGCTATTCGTCCATTTTGGGACGGGCAGACTAGGTAGCAGGTGACATGTGCTGTTTTTGCTTTCCACGATGCCGATGACGAAGACGAGCTGGAGGATTGCATATTGTTTTCTTACTATATGTACTGGATGTTCCGCTGCTTGTATATTCTCTGAGTGTTATGTAGTGAGGCTTGATGTATTGATTGTTCAGATGTTTGTATTCAACTATTATGAAGTTTTATTGATGAGATTCTATTCTGTAAAGCTTCACTATATATATATATATTCTATTGTATTTTGTCCATGCGCTGTGAGTAATACGATAGATTCTGCTGTTTTAATTTACCTTGACAATCGTCCATGGCTGTCTGGCACACTTTACAGCGCACTATCTCTAGGTTCAGTGCAGGGGTCATGGGCGGTCGTCTCATTTGGTATCAGAGCCAGGTTAATCGATTTTACCCAACGCTCGCTGACGTAACTACGTATGAGAGACGTAATTGTATTTTGATGGATGATTACTATATATAATATAGTAGCTTAGAAAAGTTTGAGTCCTTTATGCAGTGGTTTCTCAAGGTGTGCTAATCATTCCTTTTTATAGATATTAAGGATGAGTCGAAGAGGGAGACCAGCTGCTAGGGAAGGCCGTGCTGCTGAGGGGACTGCTGATTATGCAGCTATGTTCGAAGCTATGATGACTTCGATCATGAGAAGGATACCAGTTCCGGGGACAACAGTTGATGTTGGAGTTCAAGTTCAGGCTCCAAGACCAGTGGATTTTGCTAAGTTGTGTAAAGACTATACTACTCTTGGAGGGAAGGTTTTCTTGGGGACAGAATCAACCATTGAAGTCCAGAGGTGGATAGATGCTTGTAGAAGGATCTTTGGTGATTTGGGAATTGAGGATGCAACTAAGAGGAAGTTAGCATCAAGACAGCTTCAAGGGAGAGCTTCTGATTGGTGGAACTCTATCACCATTGATACTCTGGAGGAAGAAATTACTTGGGTGCAATTCCAAGACAGATTTGAAGCTAAGTTCATTTCTACGGCTCAGAAGTCTGTTCTGTTTAAGAAGTTTGTGGAGCTCAAGCAAAATGGAAGACCAGTTCTTGAGTATGTTTCTAAGTTTGAAGCTTTGTCCAAGTATGCCCGGTCGTATATTGAATCTTCGTACCAGAAGAATGAGAAGTTTGTGACAGGCTTGGACAGTTATATTGGGAGGCAGTTGGTGGATCATTTGGATGATTCATTTGAGAAGCTTGTAGAGAAGGCTCTCAGGCATGAGAATCTATTTCCTAAAGAGGGATCTGTTGTTGTTGTGACCAAGGGAGAGTCTAGACCACAGCAGGGTGGATACAAGAAGACGAAGCAGCAGCAGCAAAAGGGTAAGGATGGCCAGAAGAAGCCAAAGGGCGAAGTGACCTGCTACAATTGTCAGCAGAAGGGCCATTTCTCCAGAGATTGCAAGAATCTGAAGGTGCCGGTGAAGTGCCACAACTGTGACAAGCCGGGGCATGTCAAGAGGAATTGTCCAGAACCGCGGAAGGACAAACAGATTGTGCAAGCTTATGCTTTGGGAGCTGTTCCATCATCTTCGAAAGCTCCTACCGTTGAAGAGAAAGGAAAGAGTGTGGTGGTTCAAGGTACTCTTTCCATATGTGGTGTTCCAGTTAGAGTGTTATTTGATACTGGGGCGTCGCATTCTTTTGTTTGTAATGAGCTTGTAGGCCGGTTGGGTTTAGAATCGGATATCGTTGATAGGCCATTGGTCGTGACTAATCCAGTTGGGGGTTCGTCTTGTTTGTGTATGCTATGCCGTGGTCTGATTGTATCGAGTCATGATTGCTCTTTTGTTTGTGATTGTTTCGTTCTGAACTTTGCGGGGTTCGGAATTATTTTGGGTATGGACTGGCTTAGGAAGTATGCGGCAAAGGTTGATTGTGATAGGTTGGAGGTGACAGTCGAGAATGTGGAGGGGCGAAAGATTGTGATACGATGTAAGCATGAGGAAGGCGTCTTCATGAGCTTCATGTATTCACTGGTTGTTCCACGGGATGGACTGTCATCGCTGCCAATCGCTAATGGATTTGAGGATGTCTTTGATGAGGTCAAAGGGTTACCGCCGCATAGAGAGATCGAGTTTCGTATCGATTTAGTTGAAGGAGCCAGACCTGTTGTGATGCCTCTTAGGCGGATGGCGCCTAGGGAACAGCAGGAGTTGAAGGTGCAGGTTGATGACCTTTTATAGAAAGGATTCATTCGGCGTAGTGTGTCCGAATGGGGTGCACCAGTTGTGTTTGCAACCAAAGCAGATGGATCGTTGAGGTTGTGTGTGGATTATCGTGAGCTGAATAAGGTGACTAAGAAGAACAAGTATCCATTGCCGAGAATCGATGACTTGTTTGATCAGCTTCACGAAGCTAAGGTGTTTTCTCAGATGGATTTGGCAACGGGATTTCACCAGTTAAGAGTGGCTAAGGATAGTGTGCCGAAGACTGCTTTCAGGACACCATCCGGTTTCTTTGAGTGGCTGGTAATGCCGTTTGGATTGACTAATGCGCCAGCATATTTTGTGGATCTTATGAATAGAGTGTTCAGAGATCAGTTGAGCAAGTTCGTACTAGTGTTCGTGGATGATATTTTGATTTATTCCAGAACTGAAGAAGAGCACAAGACGCACTTGCGTATTATTTTGGAAATCTTACGGAAACATCAGCTGAAGGCTAAGTTTTCGAAGTGTCACTTCTGGAAGAGTGAAGTGAGGTTCTTAGGCCATATTATTTCTGGAAATGGAATAGCGGTTGATCCCGCCAAGATAGCAGCAATCTAGGATTGGGTTAGACCTAAGAATGCATCGGATGTGAGAAGTTTTCTTGGATTAGCAGGATATTATCGTCGGTTTATCAAAGACTTTTCCAAGGTAGCTGCACCATTAACAGGATTGACGAAAAAGAATCAAGTATTCAGATGGGATGCTAAGTGTGAGCAAGCTTTCGAAATCCTGAAAGAGCGACTGACAAGTGCTCCTGTTTTGACTATTCCAAGTGGAAATGATGAGATGGTGGTTTACACCGATGCATGTGGTACTGGACTTGGAGCAGTGCTGATGCAGAAGGATAAAGTTGTTGCGTATGCAAGTCGACAACTGAAGCCGCATGAAAGGAATTATCCGACTCATGATTTGGAGTTAGCGGCGATTGTTTTTGCTCTGAAGATGTGGAGACATTACTTATTGGGAGTTCGATTCGAGTTGTTTACAGATCATAAGTCGTTGAAGTATCTTTTCTCCCAAAAGGATTTGAATCCTCGGCAGCAACGATGGCTAGAGTTTTTGGCATCATATGATTTTAGTACAGCCTATACTCCGGGAAAGGGTAACGCAGTGGCAGATGCGTTAAGTCGAAGACATGCAGGATTGGGAGCCATGTTTTCAGAATGGAAGAGCCTCGAGTATTTAGCTGGATTTGACTTCAGGCCCAGATGTGAATTGGAACCTGAGATGTTGGCAAACTTATCGATAAGACCGACTCTTGTGGAAAGAATTGGCGAGAGCTAAAAGCGAGATGATAAGCTTGTCAAGATTATCCGTGATTTGGAATCTGGGTTGGACCCAGAGAAGGATAAATGATTCGAGGTCGATCGAGAGGGTTGGCTTCGGAAGCAAGGACGACTAGTTGTTCCCGATATAGATGAATTGAGAAATAAAGTTCTGAAGGAAAGTCATCACTCGAAGTTGACAATTCATCCTGGTGGAAATAAGATGTATCAGGATATGAAGAGAACCTATTACTGGGAAGGTATGAAGAAGGATGTTGGAAATTTTATTTCCAAGTGCATGAACTGCCAGTTGGTAAAAGCCGAACAGAAGAAGCCAAGTGGATTGCTTCAGCCATTAGAAGTTCCTACATGGAAGTGGGAGCAAATATCGATGGATTTTATTGATGGGCTACCTAGAACAAGAACGGGAAATGAAGGAATTTGGGTCATCGTAGATCGCCTGACTAAGAGTGCAAGATTCATTCCTGTTCGATCGACTAGGACTGCATCAAAGTTGGCTGAGTTGTATGTTAAGTGGATAGTTCGTTTCCATGGTATTCCGAAGAGTATAGTGAGCGATCGAGATCCATTGTTCACTAGTGGATTTTGGAAGAGCTTCCAGGAAGTTTTGGGAACCGAGTTGTGTTTGAGTACAGCTTATCACCCCCAAACAGATGGTCAGACCGAGAGAGTCAATCGAGTTTTGTAAGATCTCCTTAGAGCTTGTGTTTTGGATTTCGGAGGATCATGGGAAGATCACCTTCATTTGGTAGAATTTTCGTATAATAACAGTTACCAGTCAAGCATTGGTATGACACCATATGAAGCATTGTATGGAAGACCGTGTAACTCTCCGACATGTTGGTTAGAGACTGGAGAAAAACTGATACTTGGGCCAGAAATGATTCGACAGACTTCGGATTGTATAGAGATCATTCGGCAACGAATGAAGGCAGCCCAAGATCGATAGAAAAGTTATGCCGATAAGCGTCGTAAGGATTTGGAATTCGACGTAGGTGATATGGTTTTTGTGAAGATTTCTCCACTGAAGAATGTTATTTGATTCGGGAAGAAAGGAAAATTGACTCCGAGATTTGTTGGACCATTTCCGATCATCGAGCGAATTGGAAAGCTCGCCTACAGATTGGAGTTACCAGAGAAGATGTCGGGTGTGCACAATGTTTTTCATGTATCGTATCTACGGAAGTATGTGCACGACTCGAATACAAGGGTTTCTGCTGATAGCTGTGAAGATTTCGAAGTTGATCCAGTCGATAAGAGACCTCGTAAGCCGCTTCATGTTGTGGAAACCGACATGAAACAGCTTAGGGGGAAGGTAGTTAAGTTGCTCAAGATACAATGGAGTGATGATGATAACGACTGTACATGGGAGGTGGAAGAGAGGATGAAGGCAGCTCATCCTGAACTCTTCAAGGTATGGCCCTAAGGTGTCGTGTCATCTAACGACATTGTAACTTGTTCTAGTTTTAGAATTCTACATGCTAGGCTAGTAATTGGATGCATGGTTTGTTGATTGCTATGGATGGTAGGCGTGCAGAATAGTTTTGATTGCTCTTGTTTGTTTGGAATTTCGGGGGCGAAATTCCTAAGGGGGAGAGAATGTAGCGACCCGTATTTTTACGGATCGAAACATCGTAAAACAGTTGTTATTAGATTGTTAGTATTGTTAAGTCGTCCAGAGTTTAGGTCGACTAGAGCTTAAGTCGTGTAGAAGTTAGGTTGTCTAGAAGTTAAGCCATGCTGTAGCTTAAGTCGTTTGGAAGTTGAGTCATGAGGTAGCTTTGGTCGTGGGGTAGGTTAGGTCGAGTGAACGACCTAAAGGATTGGAGCAACCTACAGGATTTGACCGACTTAGGAGTTAACGACTTAAGTTAGTAGGCGACTTATAGGAATTGGCGACTTAAGATAGTGGCGACTTAGGAGTTAGCGGCATAGGGATATCGACTTAGGAAACTGGGGCGAGTTAACGACTTAAGGAGATAGGTCGGAGACAGTTAAATCATTGAGTCGCTATAGCATGATTAGTTAGGTCGTAGACGACCTATGATAGTATACTGTGTATAGTTAGGTCGTGAGGTGTTAAGTCGTAACCCAGCTAAGTCGCAAAGATCGTTAGGTCGTATCCCAGTTAGGTCGCGACTTATGTCAGGTCGCGTGGATGCTTAAGGGGTTAGGTCGTGTAGCGTTAAGTCGCTAAGTCGTATCTCATTGAGTCGAGTAAGTTGATAGGTCGTTAAGTCGTACCTTAGTTAAGTCGCGTGAGGACTTATGTTGTTAAGTCGCTAGGTCATGCGCATGTGTGTTAGGTTAGGTCGTGCGAAGGCTTAGGTCGTTGAACTGTTGAGTCGTAAGTCGTAGGGATGGTTAAGTCGTAAGTCGTGGTATTTATGAGTCGTAGGTCATGGATTTTCTTAAGTCGTGGATGACTTAAAAGCGAGCATACGACTTAGGGGATTTCAGCCTATAAATACCCGGGTTTTCTTCACTTTTTGGGATCCGGATTTTGAAGCGACGAAGTGCTGCCATTTTTGAGAGCTCGAGTTCTACACTTCTTCACTTCTTTTCTCCACTTTGATTTAGTACTTCCTTCCATCCAAGATCGAAGATTCAAGAGCTAAAGTTGAAGATCTACATTCTTCAAAGAGTGATTTCATCGTTTGAAGCGGATTTATGATAGATCGAGTTAGATCCTTCGCTGTCCAGATCTGAAGTGGGTTGTTTTTGAGGTGTTTAGGTGATTTGGTGAGTGGTGATTATCTCTCACACGGATCCAAAGGAGTATATCAGATCGTTGGCTTGATTTTGTGTAAAGTAGTGATTTTCATGCATTTTTGTAAACTTAAGTATAGATCCATTGTTCATGATGACTTGACATCCATTTTACTACATGTTAACCTATGCAAGTTCATTCATCAAGATTATAGAGATATTGCTCATGTTTTCATGCTTGTTAGACTTTAGACTCTTTATTTACGAAATTGTCATTATTGTTATAATTGTTCATTAGATCATATTTGAATGCTTGATTACTTGGATTAATGTTTGACTTGATTGATTGCTATGAATTAGTTGATTGATGATTTGATTTAGACAAGATGGTCGAAGATGATTCAAAAGCTAAGGGAAAGGCTCTTGAATTGGGAAAGCTGCTCGTGGCATATGTAGCGGATGATGAAGCTCATATGGATAGATTTGATGATGATGATGTTGAGATGAGGCTTTGCTAGGATGTGATGAAGCGAGGCATGATATGAGATAGTCTTGGTCTAATCCAGACGGGATCATTCCAAGCATGTTGATAACTCGGTGAAATGGTTCGAGTTTGAGGATAATGGTTTGCTCGAGAGGCGCTTGAGCTAGTATGGAAATAGTCGTCGAGGAGGATGACTAGAAGGCTGAGATCTTATCGTTGTTGAAGGTTCTAGCATGCTCAAAGCAAGAGTACGTTGGGCAGATTCGATAGTCCCTGAAGGCTACTGATTGGTAGTCGAGTACTCTGGGCAGATTCGATAGTCCTAGGCACGTGCTGCGACGACGTGTGGAGTTATGTCTAGAACCGGGGTTGCCATTAACCCTTGACGGACGGTTGAAAGAATGTGCCGGTCATTCAATTAATGATGATATCGAAGCAATGATAACAGTGATAGCCAGAGTCATGGATGTTTGGTTGTATCGTCATTCGGTCTCAAGAGCGGTATTTTCTGGGTGCTTATCTGATCTTGGTTTAGGCCATGGGGGTTTGTACTTGGAAAGCATCGCCCTTGACTCGAGTGATAACTGCTTTACTTTAAATTGTATGCTTTGCTATGTTTGCTTCTGCTTAGTGTGTGTCTGGGGGATATCACTGTAGAAAGAGGTGGAGTGGGAGGGTTGGATTCCTATTCCTTTTTCCTTTATGCTCTTTTGGTATGTTGTTAGTTAATTTACCGCTCACTAAGACTGTTGTCTGACTCAAGGCTTTATGTTTTAACTCTTATTGCCTTGGGCTGTTCGTCCATTTTGGGACGGGCAGACTAGGTAGCAGGTGACATGTGCTGTTTTTGCTTTCCACGATGCTGATGACGAAGACGAGCTGGAGGATTGCATATTGTTTTCTTACTATATGTACTGGATGTTCCGCTGCTTGTATATTCTCTGAGTGTTATGTAGTAAGGCTTGATGTATTGACTGTTCAGATGTTTGTATTCAACTATTATGAAGTTTTATTGATGAGATTCTATTCTGTAAAGCTTCACTATATATATATATATATATTCTATTGTATTTTTTCCATGCGCTGTGAGTAATACGATAGATTCTACTATTTTAATTTACCTTGACAATCGTCCATGGCTGTCTGGCACACTTTACAGCACACTATCTCTAGGTTCAGTGCAGGGGTCATGGGCGGTCATCACAGTATAAGGTTCTATTTAAAGGAGTTGAAATGCACGAGAACCGTATGATGGAAGTAGGTAGGAAACGGGTAAATCTGGAGTGCACAACCGAATAGAACATAGCATAAAACTCTAGTTGCCACTGGCAACTTTCGTTGCTAAGTGGTCGACCGCCCTTGGGATGGAAGTAGTGGTCGACCATATGATGGAAGTAGCGGTCGACTGTCTTATTTAAGGGCGTTTATTTTTCTTTCCATTGCCGAATTATTTTATTCCCTAATTAAATATTTAATTTTAAGCCTTAACTAATTGTTTACTTAGCCCCTAAGCTAATTTTTTGAAATTTAAATTCTAAATTTTATTTCTTATTTGAATTTGAATTTAAACTAAAATAATTTAAATCTGAGAACTTCAAATGCTCATAACTTATTTGTTTGAGCTCGGTTTTTCTGCATATTATATATGGAAACAGATCGGAATTTCGCCACGAACGCAACGAAATAAATTTCATGGTAAAATTCCAACTTTTATAAAATTCCCATATCCAACCCTTATCATAATTTATTTTATTTACTTTAGTTTTTTAGTTTCATTTTATGGGGAGTTACATTCTTCCCCCCTTAAAAAGGATTTCGTCCTGAAATCTTCCAAGAGGCAAACAACAGAATTTGCAATACATCTAAATTATACAACCAAGTTCTCTACACAACCATCTACTAAACCATTCGTGCAATGTGATTATTTTCTGCAGACATGCTAAAATAAGCTCAATCCTAGCATAAGTGTGTACTCCTGTTATGTAAGTATATATGCAAATATCCTAAACATGCATAAAAATTTCTATATGAGTGTTAAGTGATTGTGAAAAATTGTAATGATCATTTCCTACCATCCAATCTAGCAACCCGATGCAACCAAAATCCTAATTTTGGAGAGAAAAATTACCAGTAAAAAGCTCTGTGTGAGTGTTCTTCATCTTCTCCTTGGTCTGCCATGTGCTTTTCGTCGGATTTTCCCCCCATTGTACTCGGAGCAACTTAATTATTTTATTATGGAGTCTCCTTGTACCATGCTCCACAATGCGTGATGTGGCACGGGGCACTATCGGCTCCATCTCAAAATCCACCAACTGATCATTCTCTACTCTTCTAGCCGTGTCATGAAGGTATCTCCCAAGGTGAGAAAAGTGGAAAACATTATGGACTCCTGCCAACTTTTAAGGAAGCTCCACATGATGTGCCAATTTTTCTATTCTTTCTAGACTTCTGAATGGCCTAATAAATCTAAGTGCCAATTTTCTAGACTTGCCAAATCTAACAACTTTCCTAAGAGGGGAGATTTCAAAAAATATCATATCCTCAACCTCAAATTCAAGCTCTTTCATTCTTCTTCCGTATAAGATTTTTGACGGTCTTGCGCTACCTTCATCCTTTGCCTGATCAACTCTACTTTTTCCATGGTATCACGGATCAAATCGGGATCGAGAAATACTTTTTAGTTGATTTCAAACAACTAGGCGATGTGCATGACCGCTCATAAAGTGATTCAAAAAGTTTGATAGCTATTATTGTATGCAAACTCAACCAAAGGCAGATGCTAGTCCCAATGTCCTCCAAAATCCAAAACACAAGCTCTCAACAAGTCTTCCAAAATTCTACACACCTTCTCTGTTTGTTCGTCGGTTTGCAGGTGATATGTCATGCTAAGGTTCAAAGAAGTTCTCAAATCTATCTATGGGCTCCTCCAAAATTCGCTAGTGAACAAGGGGTCTCTATCATTGACCATGCTTACTGGAATTCCATATAGACGAATTACCTCTTTAATATAAATCTAGGCGAGTGAGGCGCTAGTCTTATTTCTCCTAATCAGAACAAAATGAGCACTCTTGGTAAGTCTATCTACAACAACCCAAATATCCTCATTGCCCTTCTGACCTTTTGGCAACCCTTCCACAAAATCCATTGAAATATGCTCCCACTTCTAAGTCGGAATTTCAAAGGGTAATAATAATCCACCGAGCTTCCCTTGTTCAACTTTTATCTTTTGACATGTCAAACATCTAGCAACAAACTTAGCTACGGTCCTCTTCATTCCATTCCAAAAGAAAATTATCTTCATGTCCTTGTACATCTTATCTCCTCCGGGATGAATGGTCATCCATGAGTGGTGACACTCCATAAGCACTTCTCTCATCAAGTCACCTATCATCGGGATGGAAAGACATCCATCTCTTCTCAGATATCCCTTCTCATTAACTGAGTATCTCTTGGCATGGGGAAAATGCTCTCCTTCCTTGATTTTTCCAAAATCTCTACTAACTCCTTGTCTTTTACTTGCTTGTGCCCTATACGATCCATCAAGGCTGGTCAAATCTCCATAACTGATAGGAAACTTTGGATGGGTTTTGTTGATGGTTAGATGTTTAATTTCGAGAGAAGCTCCAACTGTCTCCATTCATATATATCACCTAGGGTAGCGTGTCTGCTACTAAGGGCATCGACGAGTACGTTCCCTTTTCCGATGGTATATTGAATACAAAAGTCGAAGGATGCTATATACTCCATCTATCACTGCTGCCTAAGATTCAAAGGAAAACAGGTATTTCAGTGATTTATGATCAGTGAATATCTCAAACCTTTCCCCCAAGAGATAATGTCTCCACATCTTCAAGGAAAAAACAATGGTTGTCAATTCTAAATCATGCACTAGATACCTCTTCTCATGATCTTTGAGTCGTCTACTAGCATATGCAACTACCTTCCTTTCTTGCATAAGAACTGCTCCTAATCCTATGCCACATGCATCCGTGAAAACCGTAAATGGCTTGGCCCCATCCGCAATAGTGAGCACAGGTGCACTAGTCAATGACTCCTTAAGTTTCTCAAATGCTTTGGTGCACTTATCATCCCAAACAAAGACTAGATTCTTCCTAGTCAATCGGGTTAAAGGAGCTACTATTTGTGCAAAACTCTTAATGAACTTCCTATAGTAGCTTGCTAACCCTAGAAAGCTTCTAACCTCCGATGCATTACTAAGAACCTTCCATCATTGGACAGCTTCCACTTTAGTAGGATCCACCGCCAATTCTTTCTCTAAAACAATATGCCCCAAGGAACCCAACTTCATTTTTCCAAAAGTGGCATTTGGAAAACTTGGTTTTGAGTTGGTTTCTTCTTAAGGTCTCCAATACCTCCTTAAGGTAGTCCTCATGCTCCTTCTTGCCTTTGGAGAAAACCAAGATATCATCAACAAATACCATTGACAAATTTATTAAGTTGCCCTCTAAATATTCTACTCATCAAATCCACAAAGTATGCCGGGGTATTTTTCAGTCCAAAAGGCATTACTTCCCATTCATAGAGTCCATCTGGCGTACGGAATACGGTCTTCAGCTTGCTTTCCTCTGCAATCCTTAAGTGATGGAATCCCGTTGCTAAGTCTAATTGGGAAAAGATTTTAGCTCCTAAAAGTTGGTTGAACAAGTCATCTATTCTAGGTAGAGGGTACTTATTTTTCCTTATTAACTTGTTCAACTCCCTATAATTGATGCAAAGTCTTAAAAACCATCTGCCTTAGTAGCAAAAATGACAGAGGCTCCCCACTGAGAAGTAATCCTGTAGATGAATCCTTTCTTCAATAGCTCTGATATTTGCTTGTCCAATTCCCTTCTTTCTTTGGGGGCTATATGTCTTAATTGTAGAGTGATGGGTCTTACGCCTTTCTCCAAATAAATTCGGAACTCAATCTCCCTATGGGGTGGTAGACCTGAGACCACCTTGAAGACATCAAGAAATTCACAAACTTCAGGTACATATAATGGTTCTTGATCAACAGATAGACTTAGTGAGTACAAATGGATTAACTCAACTAAAGCTTTGGGTGTACAAAGAACTTCTAGGTCATGACCTCGACGACTCCTTAATCGTACTACCCTTTTGTTACAGTCAAGAATGGATCTGTAATATGATAACCAATCCATACCCCTCAAAATCTAGAACGTACGCAGTACATATGAAGTCAATGTCGCATATGTCAAACACTAGGTCTTTGCAAATAAGAGAAAGATGGATTGAACCCCCAATGGGATTGGAAACCTCTATTGGGTTGTTGACAATCTGGGTTTTAAGGTTTAAGGAATTTACTATATTCCTAGTATAAAGGAATGTGATTCCCCCGAATCAAATAGGGTACAAATAGTAACCCCAAAATTAAGATTTATACCCTCTAGAGCTGCTTTTCCTTGGTCCCTTGGTGGGTTACTGGCAATAGGGATAGCTTCACTAGCGTAGGCATGTCTGCTTGGTCCTTCCTTAGCCATCTTGGGACATTGATTCTTGTGATGCCCTTCCTTGTGGCAGTTAAAGCACTTTCCTTTTAAAGGCTTCCTTCATCAGACTCACCCTACAATCTTTGGCTTTGTGACCCCTCCTTTGTCATCTCCTACACACCCTTACTTCCTTCTTAAAATTCACCTTCGACTTCTTATTGGCCCAAAAGCTCCCCTACTTAGACTCTCCTTGCTTTTGGGTCATTGCAGACTTCTCTTTTTCTCTCTTATCTTCCTCATTGGTCACGTGCAACATTGTGGTTTCTACCAACATCTCATACGTGGCCCCCATAGGTACTTGGGTCAACAATATTTCTCTTAGTAGGGAATTTAAGCCCTTCATGAATTTCATGGTCTTTCTTATAGGTGTGTCTACCAGGTTCATCCCGAATTAAGCCAATTCAGTAAACTTAGCTATGTACTCCTTAAGGGTAGAATCTCCTTATCTCAATAGAATGAACTTTCCCAATTGCAAGCTAACCTTTGCTCTAGACATGAATCTCATCTTGAATCGGTCCTTGAATTCATCCTAAGAGAATATTCTGCCCAGGTGCTCATTAGTTACAAAGTTCCACCAATTTAAAGCTTTTCCCTAAGGTGCCAAGCTGCCATACTTCTTCTTAACTTATCACCCCAACCCAGCTCTCTAAATATCCTCTCACAGTTATCAATCCATGCTTTAGCTTGGATATCCTTCAGCTCCAGAGTATGTCTTCCCTCCCATATTGATAAATTCCTTACATAGCTTAGGAAAGTTGGCAGGGCATGGTGTTGCATCAGCAGCTGGGGCATTGGGTGCTACCAGTGCAGCTGGAGGAATAGGAATCTTCCTAATAGTCTTAAGATATTGTTTAAACCATTTCAACATTTCACGAATGGGTGGTCTTCCGCAGGTAGGGTTCCTTGTTCAAAAGAAGATTGATTATCGGCCATATCAACTACTATAGGTTAAACCTTTAGTGACGATTTCCTAAGATAGTATTTACATGCTGAAATAAAAGAAAAGTTTGCCTAGTGTATATGCGTATGTTCAAGAAGAGGAGGTATAGGGGTGTGTGTGTGTGTACACACACATAGATATATAAAGTAAGCATTCTTTTTTAAAATCCTTTTTCAAAATAACAAATACATCTCTCATACATATAGTTTTTCCTCATTGATCGGGTAACCTAGAGCTCTGCTACCAAATGTAACAACCAACCTTGGAACAAGCCTAATTTTCGACCTAGAAAAGGCCTATGGAAACTTAGATCCATTCTAAGGTAAGCTGTTGATAGTAAAAAGAAATAATATTGCAGAGCCATAACTAATCATTCATAACTCACAACGGATGGAACAAAATATAATAGTAAAGTGTACCCATTTATTTCAAAACTAAAAATGTCATAACACAAAATCCCATAAAAACCATAATATAATATCTGTTACAAAAATTGTTTAAATCCATGAGTACAAATGAAAGAAAATAATAATAAATACTGCCACTTTCCAAGCTTCTTCACCTTTAAGCATCGTCACCGCCATCACTCCATCCTTAACCTATGTTGTAATGAGGAGGGAGTTAGAACAACAAGTTTCGGGTGAATAAAAACCTCAAGCCTTACCTTTTCAGTACTTGGGAAGTATATTTCAAAATAAGAATATGTCTACGAACATAAAATCATTAAAATCATTTAATACTTCTTTATAAGGAAAGGAGGCGGGTCCGACCACTTAATACCTTCCATCCAGAAGTATATCCCATATCCCAGTCATACGTCATAAATAGCTAATAATGTAAGAGACGGTACCCGAGCCACTTAATACTTCCCAGTGGACAATAGGCAGACCCTGTCATTTAAGGCCTAATTCCAGAAGCGTGCTCCTCAATGGTATCATCTAGTTGACATCAAATGGAATCCCATAGGCCACTTAATACTTCTAAGTGGAAAATAGACAGACCCGTCATTTAAGGCCTAATTCCTGAAACAGACCCCTGTAGAGATACCATCTAGCATAAACCCTTGGCCATTTAATACTTCTTCTGGGGAAAAAGGCAGGTCCAACCACTTAATACCTCAAACCCCGAAGCATGCCATTCATCTTATGGCACATACCTATAATGACGTGTCACATTAGTCCATTATTCGTAGGAACTGGCAGCCAGATTAGCTGGTAGATTTCCTCTACTGGATTTGGAACTAACCTTGCGTCATTACAAATATTTATAATAAGGAGATCTCACATCAATAAAACTATACATAACTGTTGGTAGTACCAAAGTGAAGGGCAGACTTCTGTCATGCAACTCTATTGACCTCGCATCCCTTTGACTTAGCCATAAATTAATTACCCTCTCTATATATACACACACATCTCACCAGTTCATAAATAAGGCCTTATAAGGAATCTTCCTTATTACGCCTTAAAATAGTAATTAGGCTATATAAGAGTTTCCTCTTATTTTCACCTCAAAATCAATAACCTTCCTAATGGGGGAAATAAATATAAATAAATGCCTAATTAGCTACGCCACATACGCAATAGTTATACATTAATTATGTAGATAGAAATAAATAGATATTCGTGCTTAATAATTCTAACCGCATGGATTTTACGCCCTAAACAAGTGTTTAATCTCAATTCCCTATCCATTTATTATTACAAGTCCTTTTTCTTTAATTTCCGAAGATTTCATGGAATTCAAATGTCGAAAATAGAAAATAAATATTCATAATCAAAACTGCAATAACCGACTTGTAAATAAAATGGAAACTCAATGTATTACATCAATTCAATGGAATATCTTAAACAATAAGAATTGCAATCTTAACCCCATATTCTATTAAACTCCTCTTTTACAAAGAAACATATAAGAATAATTGTTATAAACTACGAATAGAATTCGTAATCTAAACCCCTTATTATATTGAAGAATCACAATTTAACCCAAAGAAGAAGGAGAAGTGGAATAGACTATGAAATTATCATAAATTGCATTACAAAACAAATTCCATCAAGTTAATGCAAATAATTGGAAATCTCAGCATAGAATTGACATATCGAATTAAAAAGAAATTTTGGGGGATTTTATCTATCGTAGTTTCGAAATCCTAAAATCCCTAAGGCGTATTTAAATCCAAAAGAAATATACTAAACAATTGCCGAAAAGAAATACTAAGGTTTCCACTCACAGATTAGCCTTAGCTTTACTCAAATGGGTATGCAGCCTTCCAATCTCTTCCAGAATCTCTCTCTTTTGATATATATATATATATAGACACACACACACAAAAGGGAAGAGTTATATATAATCATTAGATTCAGAACACTTGGAGAAGAATTGGATAAGAATAGATTGGAGGAAGAAATAAGTGAAATTCTAACTTGAATTTTCTATGGAGTTTCTGAATCTTTTTAGAGAGATAGCAATGGCAAAGTTTCATCGTATTCCCCAAAATAATATGAATAAAAGTGGAGAGGATAGGGTCCTATTTATAGGAGTTGAAATGCACCAGAACTGTACGATGGAAATAGGTAGGAAATAGGTAAATCTGGAGTGCACAACCGAATAGAACATAGCATAAAACCCTAACCGCCACTGGCAACTTTCATTGCCAAGCAGTCGACCGCCCTTGAGCAACCGATCGACCGCTATGGTTGACCAGTTGACCTATTCAGGTAAATCGCTATCTTATTTAGGGGCGTTTATTTTTCTTTCCGTTGCCGAATTGTTTTATTCCCTAATTAACCTTTTAACATTAAGCCTTAATTAATCATTTACTTAGCCCCTAAGCTAAATTTTTTGGAATTTAAATCCTATATTTTGTTTCTTATTCGAATTTGAATTCATACTAAATTAATTTGCATCTGAGAACTTCAAATGCTCATAACTTATTTGTTTGAGCTCCGTTTTCAGCATATTATATATGAAAACAGATCAAAATTTAGCCATGAATGCAACGAAATAACTTTCATAGTCAAATTCCAACTTTTATAAAATTCTCATATCCAACCCTTATCATATTTGATTTAATTTACTTTATTTATTTATGGTTCATTTTACGGGGTGTTACACAACTGATAAAGAGTTATATATCGCTTATGGGCTATGATTTCTTGAGCAAAATAAAGGTTAGAATCCAAAGTTAAGCGAGTCCTAACACTCACTAGAAAAATCGAAAGATTTCAACATTTCTCTTAGGATTTTGAGGAATATAAAAAACTTAGTGGGAGCCTTATAGAAAACTGAAATAAACTCATTAAACTTTCTAATATTGTATGAACATATGTTATACAAACTTAATTGTCAACCATAATAAATTTGTGTAATTAATCAGATCAATAAAATTGTTTATTAATTGAAATATACAAATGAAATGAATTAAGACTGAAAATGAAATATAAGTACACCAAGCAATAAATACTTTGGCATGTTTTCACTTCAAAACCCATGCAAGGGCCAAGTTCTACAGCATTTATTAGTACCTTGGTCACTTAAGTTTTGTTTGTCCAAGATTGTGTACTTTCTTTTATGATTTTTGAACTTTAAATCAATACATGAATACTTGATCAATATCGGAGCACATACAAAAGTTGCATGGTAAATAATCACATTTGTGATGTATAAAATTTAGACGAAACTGGTTCATTCGAAATGTGCAAGTAAACCATAATGCTAGTTGTATTCAATATGATTGATTATAATAAGTATCTTATTGTGTTATATGTAAAAATAAACCAAAAGCTACAAGATGGACCTAGGAGTTCGATCATTGAAGTGTAAGTTCGATCAGTTTACACAAAGTGCAAATTATTTGATATCCTCAAATGTTAAGGAGGATCGAATGAATTTCTATAAAGAATTCTATATAGTCATGTACTAAGGGTTTCATTTGAATGGTTCAGCCAATATGAAAGGAAAGTGAATGTCCAAGAGTAGATGTAAAGTAGGCACGATTGAGATAAAGAGAGAGAATGGTTACCTCTGCTTCATAAAAAGACATTGAAAACGTGAATTGTATAAAATATTAGTAGATACTTAATATGGAATGAGAAATGTGATTTCTATTCCAAATGTGTTTTTCATATAGAAAATTGTTTACTACAAGAGTTATTTCTGAGTTTAATATTTATGATCTGAAAGTTTTGACTGTATTTTGGTTATAATGGATGAAAAAAAGTACACATAATAAGTGACTAAATTGAGCTTTGTATTTTATATATTGTAATGGCAGAATGGGAGCGTACCATATGACACTTATTATGGTTGTATCAAGTTACGAAAGATTGTCTTCGTAAATATACCAAGTATTATTTATGAAATATGATTATTTTTCAGTATTGACTAAAAATTGGTATAGTTTTATTTTAAAGTGAGTATTATGAATATTAATTATAAGATAAATCTATAATAATAATATTTGGTTTTATAACAAAAGCGATGCATTAACTATAGAAAATAGAGAAGTATCTTTAAAAAATTACAATTATTTTGGCATTATATACTAAGCAATATTTTTGAGAAATAATCCTTTAATTATATGACTATGAATCAACTGGTACTAGTGAATTGTATCTCAAATGATTAAAGGCAAAACACCCATTTCAATGGGAGTGACAAAAGAGTTAATGAAATCTTCAAATAGATAAATATAGATGTATGCAGTCCTAGGTTTAATGATACCACTTATTCCATATATATACTTCATTAAATTCACCGATGAATTATCTTAGACATAAACATTTGTATTCGATACACAAGTCGTATGTCTATGATAAGTCCATAGAATATAAAATAGGAGTAGATAACATAACGTGCAAAAGGAAATGAAATGATTCAATTTGATCAAATAGGTGTTTATATTGGAAACGAGTTCCAACTGTACTTTAAAAGAATATGATTCAATCTCAAAATTCATTACTCCTTGTGATACATAATGATGAATCCAAAGGAGTAATCGGAATTTATTCAACAAAGTATGACAAATGATGAGTGAAACTGATTAACTTTTTTATATAAGAACGTGTACTTAAGAGTAAATACATAAGTTAAATTTAATTTCATCTAAAGTATAGCTTACGAGATCACATAAGATAAGAGTTGATAACAAACCCCTACATATCCTAGGTCAAAGAGTTGATGGGTTATGTGCCTCGAGAGGTTAAACATAATATTTTCTTGTGAGGGATCTTTTGTAGACCACTCTAAAGGAGATTGGGACAAACCAACATTGGCTGACTAATTTATCCTATGAACATAAGTTTTGTAAATCACTTAGGAAAAAGTGCTGACAGGTAGTTGGTGCTTATTCCGTCTTTTATTAGGTAATTTAAGGGACAAACATACTTATCTGGTAGCGTAAGAAGAGATAGAACTCAAAATTAAATTAGTTTTATACATATATAAAGACCGTCCATAAAATGTTTCTTAATGCCTATTTCTTACCTAGAAACATTCGTTATTTCAAGAAAACCAATACATAATGAACGAATTTCTTTTCCGAATTATTGGTAGTAAAATGGATTTGGATATAGTCCAGGGATAAAGTAAGATGAAATGAATTTAACCAACACAAAATAGCATAACACGTCAGAATGTATAATAAGCACTCTCGCACATTAAAGAGAAACTATGAGTTTCTAATCAATGTCGAGAAAAGAATTTCCTCAATTGTCAATAAGCCATGAAGAGTATAGACTCTGCCATATGGCAAGATGCACAAATCCAAAATGGATTCCAAGTACATTATCAAAATATAATTTTGATAGTCTTAACTGAAGGGATATCATCCATCGACCGTAAATGTGTCTTCAAGAAGAAGAAATGCAGGTAGAATGTAGTAAGAAACATTGATGAGAATGATATCATAAATTTCAATTGTTGAAATCAATGCAATAGGTTCGTCATTCAACATTCTTAAGTTAATATAGATATTACTCGCAAAATTATCGTCCAGTATAATTTTGAGTTTTGGGACATTTATGTTGAAACAAAATTCTAAATAATGATTTTGAATAGACTGTTTGCATATAATAGTCAAAGTGACTCGAAGTTGGTAGGAGTGATAACTGAGTTTATGGGTTTCGGATAGGATCCAAGAATTGATATGAAAATATTATTTGACAAGCATCAAAATTGAGTAAGTATTTTGATAGAGAAATCAAACTATTTGATTTTAAGTCAAAATGCAGGGGAAGCATGTGTCTATAAGAAAGAATATTAAGAGGTACTTAGATATTTCTATGACTATAAGTAAACAACAAATTATTGATTATTAATGATATACTCATGTTAAAATCAGTCTTAGTGCAGTTGTTTAATCATCAATATTGGACTTGAAAATGAAATCTTTTACAATTAATATAAAAAGATGTTGGGATTAATCCAAACGATATACAGAGACACCATTTTAAAATGTTTAGTATGGAGCATACAAGTTGGATTCTTTATGCATCGATAATGGGAATTATCATATATGTTTTGTTGTCTACTATATCGTAATTCATTAATGTAATCGGTACATCAAGAGAGTATCAAATCCGAATTAAGATCACTAAATGATAGAAAAGTGCTTTTGAGTATTTATAAAATACTATAGTATTGTTCATGGAAACAACAAACTCCTTATAAAGGAGTATTCAGACTCAAACTTCATAAGTGCTATCGAGTATAGTATATCCCTTCACTAAGGGACTAGCTCGATCGGTTTTGAGAAAACAGATCAAATGGATGGGATTAAGATTCCATAATTGACCCCAAGCATAAGTGAAGATTGAGAGAGTTAGGAGTATGCCCTAGGGACAATTATGTAACTTTTCACGTATATCTAAATTTATGACCAATCTTGTTTGTAAATAATATAAAGGTATTTGATTTCCGTTATATACTTTGTTATATTATGATATAATTGATTAAGTAATTAATTTAAAATATATTAATTAGAAAATCCATAAATAATATGTTACATCATAATTGTTAGAAAGAGTTATAATCATGATAAAATTGTCACGATATAAAATAACATATTATTTTAAATATTCTTGGTCAAGATACTTCAGAAATGATATCAATGCATCAGTCAAGAGTATATGTAACGCTCTCCAAAAGTTGGACCGCTTATTACTCATGGCTGCTGAAGGCACCAAGGTGTTATGTACTGATAGTTATTTGATAAATACGGAATGACTCACTCAAGAGTTTCTTGTTGGTTAATAACAACTAGGTCAAACAAGAAATCTCAACGACGATATTATACGTTGAGCTTCAATGTGGATACTCCACATTGTTATAGTTAAATCATGGCATGGCGACTGTCGAGCGACTATAGTTGAGTCTGAGTTGGAATGTTGGAAGTGAAACACTATTCGTCTCCTCTGTTGTATGAGGTTAGTATCACGGTTAACCGAAGTCAACTCAAAGTTGAAATTTTGGACAGAGCAGTATGATTAATAATAAATCTGATCATTAAACCAAGGACTTTGTTTATGGACTAGCCGAGGCAAATATGGATGATATTGGAATTTTAACCAAAAACAAAATTTATAAATCCTAAAGTGGTATAGTGATGATGAAGAGAATGTGTGTAAATAATTGTTAGTAAAAGGTATCACTTAACAATAGAATTTGATTTTACCGATGAAGATTCACAAGCGATAAATTTGGACAAACTGTCACGCCACTAGCTAAGTGACGTGTGAACATTAATATTCGATATTAATTGTGGGCTAAATTTACAACTACAAGTCGCACAACCATATTATTTATTTCTCCAAAATACCACACAGTTTAATTGATTTATAATTGTTCTTAATTAATTAGAGTAATAATATTTATAAAATATTGATTAATTAATTACTTGATGTATTGGGTGCTATTAGTGTTCTATGGATGCCATTAGTAATTAATTTGGTGCATACATAAAAGTTATGTATATGTACATATTGATATACAATATCAAAATGCGTTTAAGTATGAACCAAATAACATTAATTGTTAAACGGGTTTGAGGTTTCACTGGCCCATGTATACCTATGGTATGGCCGGCTTAGGAAGAGAGGGAGAAGAGGTTTGAATTCCGGATCTAAATCTAAGAATTGGTAAGGGGAGAAAGAGTTAAAGAAAGAGAATTTATCTCCTCCACATTCTCTATTCAAATCCAGCCAACCCCTTCATTTGTTTTTGAACCCTCCTCTAGATCTGGCCAAAACTCATCCATAGCCCCACTTCCAAAGCCGCCAGTCCTAATAACCTAAACATATTAAAACACATAAAATCAAGTGGTACTCTAGACTGTTGCGATGTCTAGTGGTTGGTTCTTTTAGAATCTAAAAGATCTCTTCAAACAAGGTACACTTAAGGGTCATCCCTTTAAGGTATTGAATCTATGTTTTATAATTTATATTTGATATGTCATATGACCCTTATAGAACGATTTTGTATGGGCATTTTTTGTCTCTCAAATTACCTAAGTTTAAATCACATCAATATACGCATAGAAATATATATATATATATATTGAAGACTTAGAGAACCAAGATTTTCTTGTAAACTCCAAGGAAGTATGCATCGAACCCACAGTGCATACTTCAGGTAATTCATATGGATATGTTATTGATGAGGATTGAACCCTTGACGTCACATGTCCTAACCAACTTTATATATATATGTAGTTCACTTGATTTATGTTTTAAAAAAATTGAAAAAAATCGACCATGAATTATTTAATATATTTATATTATAATTTAAAATATTAAAATTAATTTTTAATTATTTTAAATTTATATTTACTATTTTTAAATCATATATATATTATGTAAGTGTTTATAACTAAAATATAAAATAATTTTGTTTTAGTTTTTTTATAAAAATTTCATTTTGCCGAACATAATTTTGTTATGATGTAATTATATTTATATTTAATTAATATTTAAACATTGTTTGTGTGTGTATTTATATATGTTTGTATATGTTTAATATATTAAAATAATAACAAAATAGTTCTTGGATTTAAAATATATTAAAATTTTTAAACATGACTGGAAAGATATATATATATAATTTTTAATATTTCTTTTGTTACAATATACATACATTAATTTCTTTGCAATTTTAAACAGTTATGTATGTTAAAGAAAACTATTATTTTCGATAGTAAACATATTTTGTAAAATATAAATATATTTAATTAAATAATTGAAAGATATTTTAAATGATTTATCTAGATTTGGATTTGAATTTTAAAATTTTTTACCAAGTCAAAATTGGTTTTTCAGTTACTAAATTTGGATTTGAATTTTATTGACTTAAGCAAAATATATTTAAATATTTTAAAAGTTTATTTTATTTAATATGTAAATAAATTTCAAAATTATATATACACGCACATAAATATTGAATAATGCTTTGGACAATCAATGCATATATAAATGGTGGATGTATACGTTATAGATGTAAATTGCAACATATATATATATATATATACACACACATGTACATTAATAATGTGCACATTGTTATATCGCACATGCACATTATATACACAAGATTATATGTTGATATACTCTAATATGTTTAAACTTTAAATTAATTAACTAAATTAAAATTAATTAAATTGAAATTAATTAAGTAAATTACAATTGAGATAAAATTTGATTTAATTTAATTTAAGTAGATTGAATCTAGTAAAACCCATTAGACTTCATATGCCCACTGTGATCCAAATAAGGGAAATAAATTATATTGACCCATTTCACCTGCTGTAGACTAGGCCAATTCCAACAACTGTGTTGTTGTGTTTATTTTGCCATCGCCTTTTGATTTCTAGTTCTAAATTTGGGTATTGGATATCACTATGTCAAAAACATTTACACTCACTGCACCGAGGTGGAATAAATTCATATTCCACCTCTTGCGCATGCGCGCACACACAGAGATATATGTATGTATGTATGTATGTATGCGCCCCTGCTTGTCTTTTGCTTTAATGGTTTTGTGAATTTAGCATTTGCATGCACTATTACTAGCACCCTTGCATATTTTGGTCCCTTCACTTATCTTGTATTTGCATCAATGCCTATCGGTTTCCCAAAAGAGTTGCTTGTTTACTAATGCCCCATAAATTCGAAAAATCTAGATGGAGATTGTTAATCTAATCCATATAAGATAAGTTTCTGACATATCTTTTTCGAATTAAAAATTTGCATCATATTTCTTCATAAAGATTAATTTACTATCCATGAACCGGTGACCCCTGTTTAATACTTTGTTAAAGTCTTTGTCTAACTCAAACTTTACTAAATAGAAACAATTATCTCTAAAATATACTCTTTATTTACCTTTAGGTTTTCACTTTCTTATAACATATACATTGAAATAAACATAATAAGGTCATTTCCTTGCCATTTAAACATAGATGTAGTTATTCCATATTTTATTTGATTATTCATAATCTAGATCATTAATCTCGACAAACTCATCGTCTAGATCTGCTAGGGGATTATGTAACTCGATGCTTTCTTTGATTTCCATACCTTTTCCCAAAGTGTTTATCCATGGTCTCGATCCCCGACGACTATTGTGTTTGATTGCATTAACCTACGACATGGGTTGAGTCGATGCTCTTGCTTCTTTACCATTACCAATCGCTTCCATATTTTGCTTTCCTCTTCGTCTTTGTCATCCACATTTTCAGGAGGTTTTGGATTTAGAGAAACCCTAACTGCAAGAGAAGTCCTTATGTATGTATGTATATATTATATAACAAAGAAACCTCCATTTGAAGCTTTTATAATTATAATATTAAACCTGCCGCTTTCATTTACATTGAAATAGAACTTAGAGACAATTTTGGAAATTTTTACCAGTTTCATTTGGTTTGATACCTACAATTTGCTGCTATTTTTTTTGCACACGTCCTGTTGAGTTTCGGCATTCCCGCGTACCGTATGCGTTTGCTTCACCGTGTCTAGCCGGAATCAACGGTCGAAGTCTCCCATGCTGGCGTCCCGATTGAACATCCCCCCACCGCCTCCATCGAGCATATAATCTGGTCTTGGCAACACATTGTAACAAAAGGAATCCCCAATGTTACGTGCCACCAATCCCATATATATACCACGATTATTTCAATCCTACGATGTGGGACTTTTAACCTGTTCAATCCACACACCCACTCCATTTACAACGCAAGCCACTCCTAACACATCCAACAGACTATTAAACATACATGCATATATAATAAGAATAAACTGAT
This sequence comes from Allium fistulosum, assembly GCA_030737815.1. Lineage (NCBI taxonomy): Eukaryota > Viridiplantae > Streptophyta > Magnoliopsida > Asparagales > Amaryllidaceae > Allium > Allium fistulosum. The sequence continues at coordinate 531,102,143 of CM060901.1, read as the reverse complement.
CAGTAAGAACATGATTTCCCTTTATATCCATATTTACTAATTCCATAAAAAAAATTATTTGATTTTACTTTATTTTTTAATTTCTATATTGCATATGGTTTGATTAACTTCAACTCAATTGCTACAAAAATGCCATCCAAATCAATTTCATGTATCTGTGGTACTTGTTGATGTTCTGGATTAGGTTTTCTTCTTGTGCAGGAAAAGTGTAGTTTTATTATGCGGCAAACTACAATTCTAACAAAAGGTAAGATTTTTTTAATTCTAACAAAATAAAAGGATACAATAGGAAAATAATACACCTAAGGATTTTCCTAATTTTGTTGGAGAAGGTATCCTTTATGTTTTCAGTTTACTGTTTTTATATTCTCAATAGTCATGGATGCGAGGGTAATCAACTTAATTATCATGTAATGTAGGTAGAAATTGGAAAACTAGATCACAAAACACCTAGTAGATTAACATTATGGAGCAACAGGTAGCACTTCCTCATATACACATGGCCAGATTGAATTTGAACATTAATGCATGCTCACATTGTAATGACCCGCCATTCATTCCACATAATGACGCATCATTAATAAGAAAGAAAGGGAGAAAAGAGAAAAGAAGAGAAGAGAGAAAGAAACAACATCAGAATCTCAACAGCGGAACGAATAAATTATATTAATAACATAATACTATTACATAGTATACAACATTCATCAGAGTTACACAGCTTATACATCACATACTAGACAATTATAAACATCTGTCTAGACATTACAACTCAAATACATACAAGACACTATCACAGATCAACACAGCGGAACACTATATATCTACGAACGTTGAAGCCTCCTGCTCCATTGCTCCTCCAGAAAACTCGTCAAAGCTAAACCTGAATCCCTTGGCTACTCGTAAAAACTTGAGTACCCAAGAGTTTATAAAACAGAAAATAAACACTTGGGTCAGACATGGGTCTGGTGTGAGTAACAGGTTAACTTGCTTAACTTTGAAAATCCTTTGAAAACAAAAGGTATCACGTAAGACTTCCCACACATAAACATGGGTAAGTTTTTACCTTACGCTAACCAAAACATTTGATAGGAAATCCAGTTATATTACAATAGGGTCTAGGGTTTTCAAGTAAAATACAAAAATAGCTGGAATGCTTACATCTCACGTTCCAACATAGTTGGGCACAACTAATACGTACGGCACTTATTGGAAATTGGATTCCATACAATGGCAGGGCTACTGGGATACCGCCCATCACAGTACGGGGCCTAGATCACCGTACCGAGGATTACTCCCAATCCCCTGCAACACAAAGCCGGAACCATCCCTTACTGGATAATTCCGAATAAAATCACCCCACAGATGGCCGTCGCCAACTACACCACTAAGCTGAAATAAAGGAACTCTCTAGACAGGGATGACCTTACTCTCAGTGGGTGCTACCCACGAAGCCTTGCTGCACCTCCCATGTTTTAGCCATTCCCGGTTGATGAGGCTTGAGGCTACGATTACCTTTAATCAGAACACATCACTTAGAATGCTCATCGTCCACCTGACGATGTTCTGAAAGCATTCAATCCATACAAGTTCGTTCCGGGTTCGAACGAAACCGAAGGCATTATCTCGTTACACTCATTTTGGAATCACCCTCAGAGTTAACGACAATAATCCTTGCACTCTAAATCTTCATCTTCACTTGAGATTCACGACCTATCGTTAATTTGGATCGATGTGGTATTCGGATATCCAAATCTGAAAACCCGATCCCGGTCTCATCGAAATCCAAAACGTATCTTTTAAGGCCAAGTTGTTTTAAAGTTAAAACAATTCAATTATTTATCTATATACACAGAGATAGATAATTCACAATAGATAATCCATATTATCATCACAAACAGATAATTCACATTATCATTATAATTCAACCAAAACATCCATATCATAGATCAGCACATATCTCATCAGAGATATCAAACAATGCAAAGCATTCAATATCATTCATCCATCCCTAAGTAATGATTTATACTATCTCTAATTAATTTAAAGTGAATTAAATTAATTACTTTATTCTATAAATCCTGCTTACTTAATCATTAATTAAACCAATTAATTAATCATATTCTAAGTATCCATCTTAATTAATCATTCCTGATTAATTATCCTTAAATTACTTTAAGTAATTAATTTTACAAATTAATTATCTTAAACCATTACAGTAATTAATCTTTAATTACTTCATTAATTAATTAACTATACTTAATTACTTTAATCCTTAATTAATTACAATTAATTAATTACTTTAATCACTTATCATTGATTAATTAGTTTAATTAATCAATCCTTAATTACATCATTAATTATATTAATTAATGATCCTTAATTACTCTTAATTAATTATCCTATTTAAATTAATTACATTTAATAATTAATCTTTAATTAGTCACATTTATTAATCACCTTTGATTAATCTCATTTAGTAATTAACTACCCTTAATTACTTCTTCATAAATTAATTACTCCTTAATTAATTATCTCTTAATTAATCCCTTGATTAATTATTCAAAGTAATTAAACTCAAATTACTTCATTATTAAATCTCCTTTATTCAATTACATCCAGTAATTACCTTTAATTACTTCCCTAAACAATTATACTTCATTAATTACATTTAAGTAATTATTCTTATCAAATCACCAAGTGATTATCTTAAATTAATTTAATTTATTAATTAAACTTATCAAATTTATTTAATTAATTACCTTAAGTAATTAATTCCTTTAATTAATTCCATTAAGTAATTATACTTAACCAATTCATAAATGATTTTCATTAATTAATTAATCTAATTGATTATCAAAATTAATCACATTAATTATTTATTTAATAATCCCTATTTAACTTTTAACAATTCTTTAATTACATTCCTTAAGTAATTAAACTTAAATCAACCATTATTAATTACAAATTAATTAATTCTTAATTTCCAATTAATTACTCTCTAATTACTTAATTAATTTCTTAATTAATCTTTAATCACTTGGTTAATTAATTCCTAATCATTTATTAATAATCTATATTTATCTAATTAAATGATCCTTAATTTCAAATTAATTAACCCTTAATTAATTTACTTATAATCTTAATTATTTAATTAATTAACACTAAATCATTAATTAATTAAATTATTAAATTACCCTTTAATTACCTTATTAATTTAATGAATCCTAAATCATTAAACCTTAATTAATCTTTAAAATAAAGATTAGCCTTTATAACTACTTTAATTATTATTAACAAAGGGCTTTGAAACATTTTACTTTAAATATTTCTTTAATTCATTTCAAATTAAAGATTTAAAATAAATTACAATTTTAACTTTAACCAAATTTAAATCAAATTTACAAAACCTTTTTAAATCCAAATGTTAAAGAAACATTTACTATTTACAAAGAACTAGTTATTAACAAAATTGTTTACATAAAACTTGATTTTTGTTTTAAAAGTTAAAACTGATTTTAGCCCAAATCTCCAGACCCGAGCCAAACATCAAAATACCCGAGCAAAATTTGAAAACTCCCGAGATCAACTTCGAGATTTTCTTTTTTTTATTAAAACTTTGTTATGTTAAAATTTTTAAAAACTGTTATAACCCACACGAGTCTCCCCTGAAACGAACCCGAGCTAGGACTCCATTTTCTCGAGTATGACTTCGAGCCAAACTCATCATCTACTCGAGTGCGTCTTCTTCTTCCTCTAACTCAACACACTAACCATGACTGATACCATGTGCACGTGCACAGAAGATCGACGGCGTTCTGGCCAACACCACCCCTTCCACAATTCCTAGATCAGCTACCTAATCGTTCAGAACCCATAAATCGACAAATTCGTGAGCCAATCCACATCGAACATCCTGACCCAAACTGGAACAACATACGATCATCAAAAACTACCCCGTCTGCTCGCCTCACACCACCAACAATGTTGTAATATTGGTCAAAGCTTCGTCTTCCTCCCATGGTCCGATGGCCACTGGTGCGATCAACTCTAGTGCGATGATGAGACAACAGTAATTCGAAATTCGATCCTAACTAAAACGTGAGCTAGAACCCTAAATTAATCTCGTTCATCCTCCACAATGATTTATAAAATCATCGAGCATTTTTGTGATGATCCCCAACCACTTAGCAAGCTATGACTTCAATCACAAAACCTAAGAACCCACCGATCACCAAAATTTCGACCAAACCTATTTCACGTTCATCTTACTAATTCTCTAGATTTACCAAATTAAAAATTGTGATTTTTCTTTTAAAAAATCATTATTTTGAATAAGAAATCAGTTTATAAACCTGAATTGATAAATTAAGATACTTGAATTTTCACTTGTTTTAAACATGCACTGTTGTTTTCTAGTTTCTAGAGACATTCATATCTATTTTAACTTAATTAAATTTTTAAACTTTAATTTAGACAGAAACAAACAACTTTTGTTTGAATCTGAAATCCTAATAAAGATCAGATCAAGTGATAATGGAATTTCTACCAAATTCTTAGCTTTAAAAACAGGAATAGGCAAGAACAGATACTCAACAATCACACATATACATTCATATATACATACAGAAAAAATTGCACTTGTATACATTCACATAACATACTCATTTCAGATATTACTCAAGCAACCAGATTCATATAATTAAGATTTCAAAAACAGATGTTACTCACCTGATAAAATTGATGAACAGAGCTTCCCTTTTTGAAACAGTTTTGAAAAAGCCTTTAAACTTTAGAATCTGAATGCCTTAGCTTTTAAAACTTGAATTGCTTGCTATAGAAACTTGCATGCATGCTATAATCTTGTTTGTTGAGATGTTGCTTTAGATCAGGTTTGGGGAAGAAAGTATTCAGGCTTAAAGAAATGCAGGATGAAGACTTTGATTTGGAAATGTATTACAGGTTTGATTTTGATAGATTTTGGTTTGTGGAGTTTGATTTCTGATTGTTTTGAGAAATTGTTACAGGCTGAAGTTTTTCTTTGAGTTTAAAATTAAGATTAGAAAAAGAGATAAGAATGAAAGATGTATACTTATATAACTAATTTATGATTTATAAAAAAAATCAAAGAAAATGAAAATAACACATGACACTTGTCATATACCCTATTTAATTATCTAACACATGTTATCAAGTGAATTTATATGCTAACACATGTATTTATTCATTTTTTATTTATTTTTATTTTTTTAAAAGATTTTTAAAGCTTTATATTAATTTCTTAATTAATAAATACATTTGTAATTAAATAAATGCTTTCTTAATCTTATACAAATAAAACCTTTAAAGAAAATAAAATAAACTTTAAATTCAAATTCAAATCAAAGTTAAAAGTCTAATTTTAAAATCAAGTTATATATATATAACTACACAAATTCAATTTGAAATAACAATTCTATTTACATAAAAATCTATTTATATCTATATATAAAACAATATATTAATAATATTGTTTTGAAATAACAAATTTGGTCAAATTTAAATAATTTATAAAAGAGATTATAAATTACTACTATTACTAAATGAACTAACATATCATATGTAAATTGTATTTTAAACTTATATATATACTCTTAAACCATATTTATTAAGCAATATAAAATAAACCTTATTATTAACCTTACTTAAAACCATATAGTTAGTTGTTTAAATAGCTTTGAAAAGCTTAATATTAAATAAATCATAATTTCCAAACTATCAAAATGTATATTAGAAATTTAAAAACAAGATTTTATTTATTTATTATATTTCAAACAAAAGCATATCTATTTACAATATATACACATATATATACATTATAAATAGAAATCATTTTATTAGTTTTTAAAAGATAAATTTCACTAATTAAATATTTATTTAATTAGATTATTAAATTAATTCAAATTTTTAATATCAAAGATTATCAAATCAATTTAATTATTTAAACAGATTATTAAATTGATATTGTCCAAAAATTCCGGGATATCACATTCCTCCCCCCTTAAAAGAATTTCGTCCCCGAAATTTAAAACAAAGGTAATTTAATAATCTATTTAAATCACAAGCATATATTATCATCCATATGCTAATAACCATAGCAACCAATTCACCCAATCAAACAATTCTAATTATCCAGACAAAATTCTGGATACAATTCCCTAGAGTTTCCCAAGTATAAATACCGGGATACTCGCTCTACAGAATCTAAACAATCAATACTACTAAGCTATAGAGTTTCTACTCATCTAGGTCTACAAAACTAAACAGGATATCAGACTACAGACAAGTCTGACTCAACAACCAAATCCTCCAGAACTGCTGGTTCCAAACCCAGAGATAGATCAAACACGTACTCCCTCAGAGATACGTAAAACACACCGAATTCCTGAAAAGACCCTCCTATTTCCACCACTAATTTGATTAGTGATTTTTTTTTTAGAGATGATATATAGATATATCATCCATTACAAATATAATTCCCAGGGTCATTTTCTTTCTCTAATAAACAAAATATATCCAGGATCTTTCACAATATAAAAATATTGTTTTAATTCTAAATCATTCTTAACATACACATATGAAGATATCTATGTTGTATTCTACTTGAATCAGAGCATAATAATAAGTAGAAATCCTTTTAAATCTATTAAAATGTGATAAATTCCCTTTTTAAAAGATTACTTATCGTATCCTGATTTTTGACTATAGTGTCCACTGGAAATATTTACTTTAGGCTGTTATTATAATTAAGAAATGATCAAGCAACAATCAGTGGTAACCAAGCTTTTAATATAGATGATTGTGTTACAGTCTGAATAGTATCAAATTCAGTATAAAAGAAAGTGGATCCTAAGTGAACACAAGCAACATCTAGGCGTAATGGAAACGTGCCTAACTTATACACAAGAGGTCACGAGTTCGAGTACTATGCTGGTCGGTTCAAACACAATTTTTGTTTTTCTTTTTATTTTCTCCTGTATGGTTTGAAATCTGATACCTACCTATATCTGCCCATATATACTCAACTTTTACTTATAATCTATCATACAAAACCATATTTCTTGCTTTATTATTTTTGAAACCCTTTCCTACAACTGTTCTAGGAATTTATATTTATATTTTTGCCCAATATCAACATGTACACAGATATACATGTACATGTCAGTGTCTTTGTTCATTTTCCAGAAAACTAAGCTCAAATGTTCCCTTGCTTCATTGATTTGAAGTGAATCATTTGGCCTGACCTATGGTCTAACCATGTGGTTAATCTGACCATTCTTTTGTTTGCATTTTACAACCCAGAATACACACAAAACATTAATACCTCTCCTTTTCAAAAGCATGTTTATATATATTTGTATGAATCGGACACCTTGTGATCTGATATATATCATTCTTCCTAACCATGATTTTCTTTTTAAAAATACATCTTTAGAGTATATACACTTTTTCTTGCATTTGGACATATATTAATATCATGAATTGAAAATATAGCAGTTTAATCCTTTTCTGGGTTTTCCCAATATAATTTTCTACATATCTATTTTGTTTTTGAAAGGACTCAGGATTAACTGAAATCATCATAAAATGATTATGCTTATAAAATCCAGGTTTTTCCCTCTAAATCAAAACAACTTTAGCAAAAAGGTTTTCAAATCAGTTTAACATCAATATCCTTAATACATACCAAATCAGAAATAACCAGAAACAACATAGCACATGTCTCTTACAAGTTCTTCCTACTTAATACATTTAGATAGCCATATCAATCAGGGAATACATGCATGAATTAACACATTCTAGCTTTTATTTTTCTAATTATCTTAGCATCCTCTATTCCATATCTTTTTAATCTTGCTTACTTAGCTCCATCACAACCTGCAAAAGCATTAGTGGCTGCCCCATTATAAATGAGACACCCCCATGTGCCATGAGCAATAAGGGTCAGATCTATGATCTGGTATGAGCATTTCTAACATATCCATGATATTAAGCTAAGGATACAGCATAATTATACTTTGCATACTTGACAGGTATTATCATGTACAATACATAAGAGCAAACATATGCATTAAAACAACTTTTATCTGGAACTACTATGGTTGCCTTTTCTTCTTCTTATAAATTCCTGGCCTCATCTGCTATAAGGAATCAAAGGGACACATTGCCATGAACTAATTAACATCATGGCACAAAGATCTCAGGACTTAAACAAGCCATGTGCCAACTTGTCTACTTCAAATAGGACAAGCATTCCAGCAGCCTTCTTGGCACAAAATCCTTAGTTATATCACTAAGTGTATTTATGTTCATTCTTATCAATGATAGCTAGGTGTACAAACCACCTGTACACATAAAGCATACTAGTTACCTTGCAGACATAATATTGCAAGCAAGTTAAAGGTTACCTTCTAGAAGTATAACACCCCAGTCATTCCCTCTCAAAACACCCTATTCAAGCATATACCAGAATGTTTGCAACTGAAAATAAATACATGGCTCTATTGGGTTTATTTTGATTTTGCAAGCAACTGTGTTTAGCCAGATTTTTAATCTTGTTTAAACATAGTTTTTAGGCTTGTAAATTTCTGTTTGGTTTAGGGCTCAGCACTTATAGAGGAAGACTCCATTGCACCCTTAACCAATTTATTTCAAGCCTCAGCACCATACCAATGTATATGCAGCTCATAGTTTTTTTTTCATTGTTTGTCTTAAGCCATGATTCAGACTAGTTACAAATACTCTATTATATGTTCTTTAAGGTTTTGGTATAACATACAGAGATGAAAACAGAACAACAAAGTTATACATCCAGCATAGCAGATTATATCTCATCAAACATTCATGAAACCATCAGTAGCCAACATAGTTTATAAATCAAAACATGCAAGATATAGCATATAAAAGCTTGGCTGCCTAATCCCAGGTCTTAATGCCATGTATATGAGTGAGGATACTCACCTAAATGCTTACACAAGCTTAATCCAGAAAACCCCTCAAATCTTTAGCCTTTTCTTCCTCTTCTTCCTTAGGTTAATTAATTAGTGAGAGAGCAGTTTTCTGGTTAGGCTCTTGGTTTAAATAAGGGTTCTATCTAGGGTTTTGGGTGATGCAAAATCCCTATTTTAGCCCAGACCAGAATCATGCATTTGGCATTGCATATTCCCTCCCTCCTAACCCTTAATGTCCCGGCCAATATTTTAAAACAAGGCTAAATTGTGCCCATTTTCTTTTCTTTTCAGAAAGTGATTTCTTTAAGTATTTTTATTATACTTACCTCAAACATGATAATGGTGTGACTTTCTATTTTCTGCCTATGTACATTTGTTTTCTTGCACTTTGGTTCTTACTATTTTAGTGATTCCTTTATTAATTTTCTGCTCAATGATATCTGGATATATATATATACATTTTTACAACTATGGGTGTTAATTTAACTTTAACCTTTTATTTGCAGAAAACATGTGCATACTTATGTGCATTTCTCCACACCTATTATTCAAATAAAATTTCACTTATTCATTATAAATCAATGTTCTCTTCTGTCTTAATTTTCAGACAAGTCATACATATGCATATATATATAGATATATATATATATACACACATCCTCAGGAATTTTTAATATTAATGTCTAGACCTATATTTCCTTTATTTAAAACATTTTATCTAAATGTTTTCCTTCCTTGTTTTATTATTCAGGAATTCTGGATTTTCTCTTAGTTCCATAACTAGTGTGCACGTGCACACATGCACACAACCTTGCACCACTGAAAACCCCACCTATATAATAATTCTGATTTTCCCCCAGAATTTTAATCATTTATTTAAAAGAATTTTCCTCAAAATCTTGGGGTATTACAATCACCCCTTCTTTTAGGAATTGTGCCCTCACAATTTGCAACATATTCTTTGAGTACTTCTACTGTCTTAGGGAAAAAATTTATTCAAATATGCATGAGCAAATCAATTAGTCACTGTCTATCATACATATCAAACTTTCTTAGTAATCTAAGAATTTACCTTTTAAATTTGCAAAGAGCCTAGGGTAATCCATCCTGATTTTATCCTCTAGCTCCCAAGTACAATCACTAGGATCTATACTCCATTGAATCTTTACAAGCTTCAATGTCTTGTTTCTTAATTTCTTTTCTTCCCTTGCCACAATTCCCACCGGCTCTTTCTCATAGATTAGATCTGGATTAATCTGAACTTCAGTAGGCTTTTCTAAGATTTCCTCCTTGTCATGTACCCATCTCCTTAGTTGTGACACATGAAACACATTGTGCATTGCACTCATCTTCTCTGGAAGCTCCAGCTTATAGGCTAGTGAGCCTATCCTCTCCAAAATCTTGTATGGTCCAACATATCTGGGTCTGAGTTTCCCCTGCTTGCCAAATCTCAAGACTTTCTTCATTGGTGAAACCTTAATGAAGACATAATCACCTACTTTGAATTCCACTGGCTTCCTCTTTGCATCAGCATACTTCTTTTGCCTATCTTGAGCTACTGCCATCCTCTTTCTCACCAGTCCTATTTTCTCTGTGATGTCCTTGACATATTCTGGCCCTAGGATAGCTTTCTCTCCTGCCTCAGCCCAACACATAGGTGATAGACATGGCTTTCCATATAGGGCTTCAAAGGGTGCCATTCCAATTGTGCTTTGGTGGCTATTATTGTATGTGAACTCAGCCAAATGGAGGTGGTCCTCCCAATTTCCTCCAAAGTCTAACACACATGCTCTAAGCAAATCCTCTAAAATCTTGTTTACCACTTCTGTTTGCCCATCTGATTGGGGGTGATAAGCAGTGCTTAGGCACAATTCACTCCCCATAGCTTCTTGGAAGCTCTTCCAGAATCTTGAAGTGAAGATTGTATCCCCATCACTTACTATAGTTTTAGGAACACCATGCAATTTTACCACTTCTCTCATAAAAGTTTGGGCTAGCCTAGGTGCATTTCTGTCTGCTTTTACTGGTATGAAGTGGGCTACTTTAGTCAGCCTATCTACAATCACCCAAATACTTGTGTTTCCCCTCTTGGATCTAGGAAGACCATCTATGAAATCCATAGATATGTCTTCCCACTTCCACTGTGGTATGCTAAGTGGCTGCAACAACCCTGAAGGTCTTTGGGTCTCAGCTTTTATTTGTTGACAAACCATGCACTTAGCAACATATCTAGCTACATTGGACTTCATTCCCTTCCACCAATAGTCCCTTTTTAAGTTTTGGTACATCTTGGTGCTGCCTGGATGTATGGAATATTTGCTCCTATGGTACTCATTAAGGATTTCTTCTTTCAATTCTATGATGTTTGGGACACATATCCTTCCCTTGTACCTTAAGTATCCTTTTACATCAATGTGATAATCCTTCACTTCCTCCTTCTTTAATAGGAGAGACCTCTTTTCTGCTAAGTCTTGATCTTCTTCTTGCATTTTTGCCACCTTCAAGACCAAATTTGATTGTAAAGTAATTAAACTTAACCTTCCTTTACTCCTTTCTTCCTCAATTATCTCCATACTTATCCCACTGCTCTCATCTATTTCCAAATCAGTGAGCATGGTCAAGTCTCTAAACTCCTCCATCATCAACATGGCCACTTTTGCATGCTGCCTGCTCAATGCATCTGCCACTTTATTAGCCTTGCCTGGTGTATAAAGTATATCTAAGTCATAAGCAGCAAGAAATTCAACCCATCTGTGTTGTCTCATATTCAAATCTTTCTGTGAAAAGAGATACTTTAAGGCCTTGTGATCAGTGTATAAAATGAACTTTGCACCTAATAAATAATGCCTCCAGAGCTTCAAGGCATATACTACTGCTGCCAACTCAAGATCATGAGTTGCATATCTAGTTTCATGGGGTTTCAGTTGTCTAGATGCATAGGCTATGACCTGATCTTGCTGCATCAACACAGCCCCTAGCCCTGACCCACATGCATCTGTATATACAACTAATCCCTCATTGCCTTCTGGTACTCTCAACACTGGTGATTTTACCAAAGCCTCCTTGATCTGGGTGAAAGCTTGTTCACACTTATCAGTCCATATAAACTTTTGGTTCTTCCTAGTCAGGTTAGTGAGTGGCATTGCTATTTTAGAAAATCCTTGTATAAACCTCCTATAGTATCCTGCCATCCCCATGAATGACCTAACTTCACTAACATTGGTAGGCCTTTTCCATGCTTGGATTGCTACTATCTTATTAGGGTTTACAGAGATCCCTCTAGCAGAGACAACATGTCCAAGAAAATGTACTTCCTCTTGCCAGAACACACACTTAGAGAGCTTTGCTTTTAAATCTTTTTCTCTTAATCTAGATAAGACCAAATGTAAGTGGTTTTCATGTTCCTCTATTGTTTTAGAGTAGATTAGAATGTCATCTATAAAAATCAGAACAAACTTGTCTAAGTAATCTCTGAATATCCTATTCATTAGGTCTACAAAGTAAGAAGGGGCATTTGTTAGCCCAAATGGCATAACTAGAAACTCATACAAACCATATCTTGTGTTGAATGCTGTATATTTAACACTTGATTCCTCAACCTTCATCTGATGAAACCCAGATGCCAAGTCTAGCCTAGAAAACACTTTAGCTCCACTGAGTTGATCAAAGAGATCATCTATCCTGGGTAATGGGTATTTGTTTTTGATGGTTACTTTGTTTAATTCTCTATAATCTATACACATTCTTAAAGTACCATCATGCTTTTTAACAAATACTACAGGAGCACCCCAGCATGAATTACTTGGCCTTATAAACCCCTTGGCTTCTAATTCTTCCAGCTGGTTCTTTAGCTCCTTTAATTCACTTGGCCCCATCCTTGTAAGCTTTTTGATAACTGGGCTAGCCCCAGGCATAAGGTTAATCTGGAATTCAACAGGTCTATGGTGTGAGACACCTTTTACTTCCCCAAATACATCCAAGTATTCTTTAACTATGGGGATTTCATTAATAGCTATTTCCTTGGGATTATTTTCTAATTCAATTAAATGATTTAGACTGTTTTCTTTGGTAGGTTCACATAGAATTGTAACCCTTTGACCTTTAGAATTTTGTAGTGAAATGGTGGATGCATCTAGGTCAATTATGGCTTTGAATTGTCTTAGCCAATCTGCCCCTAATATAACTCCTATATTTGGGAAATTTAGAACATGTAAATTGGAAACAAATGTGTTTCCCCCTATGTTCAAATTCACATCCACACAAATCATATCTAATACACTAGAACTTCCTAAAGGGCTTTGTATTAACAGAGGTATTTTAGCCAAATTGCAGTTCATTTTCAACCTTTTAACTATTTCATGGGAAATGAGTGAGTGGGTTGCCCCGGTATCATATATTACAGCTAAAGGTATGGTACAAATAAATAGTGTACCTTCCACTTGACCATGGTTTTCAGCATTAGCCTCAATTATGGCCTTGCCCCTACCTTCCAGGTTTGCCACTTTCCCTTGTTGCTTGTATTCTGGGCAATTTCTTTTCATATGCCCTTCCTTCCCACATAGAAAGCATTTGAAAGCTCCCCCTTTAAGCTCTGGGCATCTTGGCTTAATATGGCCTTCTTTCCCACAATGGTTGCAAACTATTTTTCTTTTGGCTTCATTGGGTTTTGCATCTACTGCCTTCTTACCATCTGCCTCTCCTTTCTTCTTATCATAAGGATGGTACTTCCCTTTGTTCTTCTTGTTGCTATTGTTTTTGAAGCTCCTAAACTTATCTCTTTCCTTGTCATGCTGCTCAATCTTCAGAGCCAAATCTATCACTTGATCAAAAGTTCTGTCAGCATAAGGTAATATAGCCCTGCTAAGCCCCGGGTTCAATCCCTTGATGTATCTATCATTTTTGGATGCTTCATCAGCCACTAACATTGCCCCATAGGTTGACAATCCCTCAAACTTCTGGGTGTATTCTGTGACATTCATAGTCCCCTGTCTAAGTTTGATGAACTCCTCAAGTAAAGTGGTTTTTGCTGAGGCTGGAACAAACCTTGCCTCTAACATCTCCTTAAATTGATTCCAATTAATATCATTTTCATTCCGGCCAGCTATGATCACCTCCCACCAGCTCAAAGCTGCACCTTTTAATTGCCTTAAGGCCACTTGCCTCTTCCTTTGGTCATCTAGTTGCATATCAGTGAAGATCCTCTCTAATGTCCTCAGCCATGCTTGAATCTCCATTACACTTTCAGTTCCTTCAAAGCTCTTGCCTCCCAAGTTGGTATAAGTCTTCACTAATTTGGAGAGCTCCTCATATGGGTTCTCAGGTCTGTGCCCAATTCCATCTCTCAAAACCCTCACAAATTCCTGCATGTCAAGCATTTGTGGTGTGCTAGATCCTCCTTGATGATGAGACCCTCTTCCTACCATATTTCTAAAAGTATATGTATTTCATCTTATTAGTTTATAACACTTAGCTTTAATTTTAAATTGGTTGTATCTTTCCTATTTAATCATTGTGTATGTCACATGCACACACATACATACATTCAGGGAATACTTATAAACAGTCAAATATACAAACAAACCTAGTATAAACATAAGCATACAAACATTTTGCTATGTTAATTAAAACATAGCTCTGATACCAAATGAAAAGACCCTCCTATTTCCACCACTAATTTGATTAGTGATTTTTTTTTTAGAGATGATATATAGATATATCATCCATTACAAATATAATTCCCAGGGTCATTTTCTTTCTCTAATAAACAAAATATATCCAGGATCTTTCACAATATAAAAATATTGTTTTAATTCTAAATCATTCTTAACATACATATATGAAGATATCTATGTTGTATTCAACTTGAATCAGAGCATAATAATAAGTAGAAATCCTTTTAAATCTATTAAAATGTGATAAATTCCCTTTTTAAAAGATTACTTATTGTATCCTGATTTTTGACTATAGTGTCCACTGGAAATATTTACTTTAGGCTGTTATTATAATTAAGAAATGATCAAGCAACAATCAGTGGTAACCAAGCTTTTAATATAGATGATTGTGTTACAGTCTGAATAGTATCAAATTCAGTATAAAAGAAAGTGGATCCTAAGTGAACACAAGCAACATCTAGGCGTAATGGAAACGCGCCTAACTTATACACAAGAGGTCACGAGTTCGAGTACTATGCTGGTCGGTTCAAACACAATTTTTGTTTTTCTTTTTATTTTCTCCTGTATGGTTTGAAATCTGATACCTACCTATATCTGCCCATATATACTCAACTTTTACTTATAATCTATCATACAAAACCATATTTCTTGCTTTATTATTTTTGAAACCCTTTCCTACAACTGTTCTAGGAATTTATATTTATATTTTTGCCCAATATCAACATGTACACAGATATACATGTACATGTCAGTGTCTTTGTTCATTTTCCAGAAAACTAAGCTCAAATGTTCCCTTGCTTCATTGATTTGAAGTGAATCATTTGGCCTGACCTATGGTCTAACCATGTGGTTAATCTGACCATTCTTTTGTTTGCATTTTACAACCCAGAATACACACAAAACATTAATACCTCTCCTTTTCAAAAGCATGTTTATATATATTTGTATGAATCGGACACCTTGTGATCTGATATATATCATTCTTCCTAACCATGATTTTCTTTTTAAAAATACATCTTTAGAGTATATACACTTTTTCTTGCATTTGGACATATATTAATATCATGAATTGAAAATATAGCAGTTTAATCCTTTTCTGGGTTTTCCCAATATAATTTTCTACATATCTATTTTGTTTTTGAAAGGACTCAGGATTAACTGAAATCATCATAAAATGATTATGCTTATAAAATCCAGGTTTTTCCCTCTAAATCAAAACAACTTTAGCAAAAAGGTTTTCAAATCAGTTTAACATCAATATCCTTAATACATACCAAATCAGAAATAACCAGAAACAACATAGCACATGTCTCTTACAAGTTCTTCCTACTTAATACATTTAGATAGCCATATCAATCAGGGAATACATGCATGAATTAACACATTCTAGCTTTTATTTTTCTAATTATCTTAGCATCCTCTATTCCATATCTTTTTAATCTTGCTTACTTAGCTCCATCACAACCTGCAAAAGCATTAGTGGCTGCCCCATTATAAATGAGACACCCCCATGTGCCATGAGCAATAAGGGTCAGATCTATGATCTGGTATGAGCATTTCTAACATATCCATGATATTAAGCTAAGGATACAGCATAATTATACTTTGCATACTTGACAGGTATTATCATGTACAATACATAAGAGCAAACATATGCATTAAAACAACTTTTATCTGGAACTACTATGGTTGCCTTTTCTTCTTCTTATAAATTCCTGGCCTCATCTGCTATAAGGAATCAAAGGGACACATTGCCATGAACTAATTAACATCATGGCACAAAGATCTCAGGACTTAAACAAGCCATGTGCCAACTTGTCTACTTCAAATAGGACAAGCATTCCAGCAGCCTTCTTGGCACAAAATCCTTAGTTATATCACTAAGTGTATTTATGTTCATTCTTATCAATGATAGCTAGGTGTACAAACCACCTGTACACATAAAGCATACTAGTTACCTTGCAGACATAATATTGCAAGCAAGTTAAAGGTTACCTTCTAGAAGTATAACACCCCAGTCATTCCCTCTCAAAACACCCTATTCAAGCATATACCAGAATGTTTGCAACTGAAAATAAATACATGGCTCTATTGGGTTTATTTTGATTTTGCAAGCAACTGTGTTTAGCCAGATTTTTAATCTTGTTTAAACATAGTTTTTAGGCTTGTAAATTTCTGTTTGGTTTAGGGCTCAGCACTTATAGAGGAAGACTCTATTGCACCCTTAACCAATTTATTTCAAGCCTCAGCACCATACCAATGTATATGCAGCTCATAGTTTTTTTTTCATTGTTTGTCTTAAGCCATGATTCAGACTAGTTACAAATACTCTATTATATGTTCTTTAAGGTTTTGGTATAACATACAGAGATGAAAACAGAACAACAAAGTTATACATCCAGCATAGCAGATTATATCTCATCAAACATTCATGAAACCATCAGTAGCCAACATAGTTTATAAATCAAAACATGCAAGATATAGCATATAAAAGCTTGGCTGCCTAATCCCAGGTCTTAATGCCATGTATATGAGTGAGGATACTCACCTAAATGCTTACACAAGCTTAATCCAGAAAACCCCTCAAATCTTTAGCCTTTTCTTCCTCTTCTTCCTTAGGTTAATTAATTAGTGAGAGAGCAGTTTTCTGGTTAGGCTCTTGGTTTAAATAAGGGTTCTATCTAGGGTTTTGGGTGATGCAAAATCCCTATTTTAGCCCAGACCAGAATCATGCATTTGGCATTGCATATTCCCTCCCTCCTAACCCTTAATGTCCCGGCCAATATTTTAAAACAAGGCTAAATTGTGCCCATTTTCTTTTCTTTTCAGAAAGTGATTTCTTTAAGTATTTTTATTATACTTACCTCAAACATGATAATGGTGTGACTTTCTATTTTCTGCCTATGTACATTTGTTTTCTTGCACTTTGGTTCTTACTATTTTAGTGATTCCTTTATTAATTTTCTGCTCAATGATATCTGGATATATATATATACATTTTTACAACTATGGGTGTTAATTTAACTTTAACCTTTTATTTGCAGAAAACATGTGCATACTTATGTGCATTTCTACACACCTATTATTCAAATAAAATTTCACTTATTCATTATAAATCAATGTTCTCTTCTGTCTTAATTTTCAGACAAGTCATACATATGCATATATATAGATATATATATATATATATACACACATCCTCAGGAATTTTTAATATTAATGTCTAGACCTATATTTCCTTTATTTAAAACATTTTATCTAAATGTTTTCCTTCCTTGTTTTATTATTCAGGAATTCTGGATTTTCTCTTAGTGCCATAACTAGTGTGCACGTGCACACATGCACACAACCTTGCACCACTGAAAACCCCACCTATATAATAATTCTGATTTTCCCCCAGAATTTTAATCATTTATTTAAAAGAATTTTCCTCAAATCTTGGGGTATTACAATTCCAGTCATCCAAACTGACAATTCAACCTTGTAGACCAAAGCACTTACCCAAATCAGAACACAGAACAAATCCAATATTCCTCGGAGCTGACTTCCCAGATTTACCCAATCTTATAGCTCCCTTTACCAGAGAAAACTTCAACAACAACAAAGTCTCCAACTTCGAATTCAAAATTCCTCCGTCTCTTATCCACAAGACTCTTCCTACGATCCTGGCTTCCTACAAATCCTTCTTGATCAGCTCAACCTTCGCCGATGCTTCTAGAACAAACTAGACCAAAAACAACCCCACACAATGATCTCCTCAAGATCAACCAAGACCAAGAACACCAACTCTACTCACAAACATCAGAAGACTGAACTAACTTATCCTATCTGGAAAAGACAAACAGGAGCACTCGCCAAACTGCTTCCGCTGCACCACTCTGATCTGGAGTAGAATGAAAATGCTGATGAAGAACACAAGCACAGACTGGACAACACATCCCAGAAAATCTCAGATAACTCAAGAGAATACTCAGCAATCGCAAGTCACTTTTGCGATCAACCCAGCCAAAATGCAAAGAAATTGTTCTCTTTTTACCAATCAGAACAACTTATACTTAACTATCCAATCCATCGAAGAAATGGATCCACTCTGCTGCTTCTGAACTTCACCTTCAAAAAACTGCTCAGCCAGAAAACTTTCTGCCAACAAATAGAACACTCCGAGCTGCAACGCTGCCACCGATGCCAAAGATTCCCAAATCAAAGCTCTTCGAGAAACTCGAAACCCAAACCAAACAGAAACACCATGCTGAACTCAGCCATAACACCCAAGCAGACACACTTCCTTAAACTTGTTCCAAAGAAAACATCTTCGGGAACATCCATAGTCACTGTATCTCATCACACAGCTACTTCTTCCTGAGGTTGCTAAGATACCATCACTCGCTTCTGCTCAACCGACAGATCCAACTCTACTCATCCAACTTCAAAGATGGACTCCGAACCTTAACAGGTTTCCTTCAGAGATCGATGAAATCCTTACACCACTGCAAAGTTCACTCGAGACGGTATTAGGTCTACAGTCTCGACAGATACACTTCCAACCTCAAACATTCAAACTCCAACCATTGGTTGTCGTGTTACACACACTACTACCTCATCTACCTTTATAACTTATATTGGAAAACCCGAACAGGTAACCCAACAAATAGGTAGAATATATATATATATATATATATATATATATAGTTATAAAAATTACAAATACGCGCTCTCAAGATAGACACCACTCCAGAGCCTAGGTATTCACTCAACCAAGAGCTCTGATACCAACTGTAATGGGACGAGCCAGTGTCGACTGGTAGGCTTTGCAACCATCCCAGACCCACCGTGGCATACAGTGATACCTCGAATTTGCTTTTACGGCCAGCCTCTCGACTCGAAACCAACCCAGGGCCTTATACTACCCCAAAGGGACATGTAGGGGTAAGAGTCTCCTGTTTGCCACCAAACCATGAAGCGAGAACCCCCTATCATGCTGTAATATAGCAAACCCGATCTCGGTCTCATCGAAATCCAAAACGTATCTTTTAAGGCCAAGTTGTTTTAAAGTTAAAACAATTCAATTATTTATCTATATACACAGAGATAGATAATTCACAATAGATAATCCATATTATCATCACAAACAGATAATTCACATTATCATTATAATTCAACCAAAACATCCATATCATAGATCAACACATATCTCATCAAAGATATCAAATAATGCAAAGCATTCAATATCATTCATCCATCCCTAAGTAATGATTTATACTATCTCTAATTAATTTAAAGTGAATTAAATTAATTACTTTATTCTATAAATCCTGCTTACTTAATCATTAATTAAACCAATTAATTAATCATATTCTAAGTATCCATCTTAATTAATCATTCCTGATTAATTATCCTTAAATTACTTTAAGTAATTAATCCTTAATTAATTTCACAAATTAATTATCTTAAACCATTACAGTAATTAATCTTTAATTACTTCATTAATTAATTAACTATACTTAATTACCTTAATCCTTAATTAATTACAATTAATTAATTACTTTAATCACTTATCATTGATTAATTAGTTTAATTAATCAATCCTTAATTACATCATTAATTATATTAATTAATGATCCTTAATTACTCTTAATTAATTATCCTATTTAAATTAATTACATTTAATAATTAATCTTTAATTAGTCACATTTATTAATCACCTTTGATTAATCTCATTTAGTAATTAACTACCCTTAATTACTTCTTCATAAATTAATTACTCCTTAATTAATTATCTCTTAATTAATCCCTTGATTAATTATTCAAAGTAATTAAACTCAAATTACTTCATTATTAAATCTCCTTTATTCAATTACATCCAGTAATTACCTTTAATTACTTCCCTAAACAATTATACTTCATTAATTACATTTAAGTAATTATTCTTATCAAATCACCAAGTGATTATCTTAAATTAATTTAATTTATTAATTAAACTTATCAAATTTATTTAATTAATTACCTTAAGTAATTAATTCCTTTAATTACTTCCATTAAGTAATTATACTTAACCAATTCATAAATGATTTTCATTAATTAATTAATCTAATTGATTATCAAAATTAATCACATTAATTATTTATTTAACAATCCCTATTTAACTTTTAACAATTCTTTAATTACATTCCTTAAGTAATTAAACTTAAATCAACCATTATTAATTACAAATTAATTAATTCTTAATTTCCAATTAATTACTCTCTAATTACTTAATTAATTTCTTAATTAATCTTTAATCACTTGATTAATTAATTCCTAATCATTTATTAATAATCTATACTTATCTAATTAAATGATCCTTAATTTCAAATTAATTAACCCTTAATTAATTTACTTATAATCTTAATTATTTAATTAATTAACACTAAATCATTAATTAATTAAATTATTAAATTACCCTTTAATTACCTTATTAATTTAATGAATCCTAAATCATTAAACCTTAATTAATCTTTAAAATAAAGATTAGCCTTTATAACTACTTTAATTATTATTAACAAAGGGCTTTGAAACATTTTACTTTAAATCTTTCTTTAATTCATTTCAAATTAAAGATTTAAAATAAATTACAATTTTAACTTTAACCAAATTTAAATCAAATTTACAAAACCTTTTTAAATCCAAATGTTAAAGAAACATTTACTATTTACAAAGAACTAGTTATTAACAAAATTGTTTACATAAAACTTGATTTTTGTTTTAAAAGTTAAAACTGATTTTAGCCCAAATCTCCAGACCCGAGCCAAACATCAAAATACCCGAGCAAAATTTGAGAACCCCCGAGATCAACTTCGAGATTTTCTTTTTTTTTATTAAAACTTTGTTATGTTAAAATTTTTAAAAACTGTTATAACCCACACGAGTCTCCCCTGAAACGAACCCGAGCTAGGACTCCATTTTCTCGAGTATGACTTTGAGCTAAACTCATCATCTACTCGAGTGCGTCTTCTTCTTCCTCTAACTCAACACACTAACCATGACTGATACCATGTGCACGTGCACAGAAGATCGACGGCGTTCTGGCCAACACCACCCCCTTCCACAATTCCCAGATCAGCTACCTAATCGTTCAGAACCCATAAATCGACAAATTCGTGAGCCAATCCACATCGAACATCCTGACCCAAACTGGAACAACATACGATCATCAAAAACTACCCCGTCTGTTCGCCTCACGCCACCAACAACGTTGTAATATTGGTCAAAGCTTCGTCTTCCTCCCATGGTCCGATGGCCACTGGTGCGATCAACTCTAGTGCGATGATGAGACAACAGTAATTCGAAATTCGATCCTAACTAAAACGTGAGCTAGAACCCTAAATTAATCTCTTTCATCCTCCACAATGATTTATAAAATCATCGAGCATTTTTGTGATGATCCCCAACCACTTAGCAAGCTATGACTTCAATCACGAAACCTAAGAACCCACCGATCACCAAAATTTCGACCAAACCTATTTCACGTTCATCTTACTAATTCTCTAGATTTACCAAATTAAAAATTGTGATTTTTCTTTTAAAAAAATCATTATTTTGAATAAGAAATCAGTTTATAAACCTGAATTGATAAATTAAGATACTTGAATTTTCACTTGTTTTAAACATGCACTGTTGTTTTCTAGTTTCTAGAGACATTCATATCTATTTTAACTTAATTAAATTTTTAAACTTTAATTTAGACAGAAACAAAAAACTTTTGTTTGAATCTGAAATCCTAATAAAGATCAGATCAAGTGATAATGGAATTTCTACCAAATTCTTAGCTTTAAAAACAGGAATAGGCAAGAACAGATACTCAACAATCACACATATACATTCATATATACATACAGAAAAAATTGCACTTGTATACATTCACATAACATACTCATTTCAGATATTACTCAAGCAACCAGATTCATATAATTAAGATTTTAAAAACAGATGTTACTCACCTGATAAAATTGATGAACAGAGCTTCCCTTTTTGAAACAGTTTTGAAAAAGCCTTTAAACTTTAGAATCTGAATGCCTTAGCTTTTAAAACTTGAATTGCTTGCTATAGAAACTTGCATGCTTGCTATAATCTTGTTTGTTGAGATGTTGCTTTAGATCAGGTTTGGGGAAGAAAGTATTCAGGCTTAAAGAAATGCAGGCTGAAGACTTTGATTTGGAAATGTATTACAGGTTTGATTTTGATAGATTTTGGTTTGTGGAGTTTGATTTCTGATTGGTTTGAGAAATTGTTACAGGCTGAAGTTTTTCTTTGAGTTTAGAATTAAGATTAAAAAAGAGATAAGAATGAAAGATGTATACTTATATAACTAATTTATGATTTATAAAAAAAATCAAAGAAAATGAAAATAACACATGACACTTGTCCTATACCCTATTTAATTATCTAACACATGTTATCAAGTGAATTTATATGCTAACACATGTATTTATTCATTTTTTTATTTATTTTTATTTTTTTTAAAAGATTTTAAAAGCTTTATATTAATTTCTTAATTAATAAATACATTTGTAATTAAATAAATGCTTTCTTAATCTTATACAAATAAAACCTTTAAAGAAAATAAAATAAACTTTAAATTCAAATTCAAATCAAAGTTAAAAGTCTAATTTTAAAATCAAGTTATATATATAACTACACAAATTCAATTTGAAATAACAATTCTATTTACATAAAAATCTATTTATATCTATATATAAAACAATATATTAATAATATTGTTTAGAAATAACAAATTTGGTCAAATTTAAATAATTTATAAAAGAGATTATAAATTACTACTATTACTAAATAAACTAACATATCATATGTAAATTGTATTTTAAACTTATATATATATATACACACACACTCTTAAACCATATTTATTAAGCAATATAAAATAAACCTTATTATTAACCTTACTTAAAACCATATAGTTAGTTGTTTAAATAGCTTTGAAAAGCTTAATATTAAATAAATCATAATTTCCAAACTATCAAAATGTATATTAGAAATTTAAAACAAGATTTTATTTATTTATTATATTTCAAACCAAAGCTTATCTATTTACAATATATACACATATATATACATTATAAATAGAAATCATTTTATTAGTTTTTAAAAGATAAATTTCACTAATTAAATATTTATTTAATTAGATTATTAAATCAATTCAAATTTTTAATATTAAAGATTATCAAATCAATTTAATTATTTAAACAGATTATTAAATTGATATTGTCCAAAAATTCTGGGATATCACGCACATTCACGTATTAAGCATATACTAACCGTTACTCATTCCTTTACAAATTGATACCAAAGCACAAGAGTTAATATTTGATAAATAAATAAATAGCTTAATAATCGACAACAAAATTGTCAATATGTTTATTGCTTTGGATGCATGTTTTGGACATGATAAGGCCATGAACAACAAGAATTTGAATTCTAAAATATTCCAAAACTTTGGACATAAATAAGAGGCATAAAATAATAATCATAAACCAAATATTAACAGTATCAAACATGAAAGAAATTTACCCTACAAATCAATAGTTTGAATAGCATTACTATCATAGTTGACTCATCACATGACTTGAGCATTCTTCTTAAACCTTTTCTTTTTTTCTTTCTTATTTCTTTATTATATATGCTAGTGTGCAACCCATGCGTTGCACACGGTAATATTTTAAATATAGTATTTGTACTTTTAATTTTAAAACCAAAACTTTATTATGCAGCGCACATTAAATTTAGTAAAATAAATGAATTAATTAAAATTGTTACTATTATTTATGTATAATTTATGTTATGTAGATTATATATCTTTATATTAGAGTAAAAGAATAATTTCTTTTTTGTTTATGAATATGACATACGTGTTGAAACAAACATATTTTTGATGACTTGTGACGAATTAACAAATATTATTTAATTGAATTTTTTATATTATGTTAAATTTAAAATTATGTAATAGTTTAATTATATGGACTTAATGAAAAGCAATAGGAAAGAACTGAAAATGATTTTGTCAAAAATCATATAAATCTTAATGTGGAGTTGGAAGTTAAAAATAGAATTTTGCAATGCATTGTATGATAAAATTTGCACAATTATAATTAATTTACAAATTAATGTTGTCATTATTGTTTATGTAAAAAATTTAATGTATGTGACCTATATATCTTAATAGTTGAATGGAAAAATATTTTATTGTTTTTGTTAATATATATATATAACTATGCATTTAAAATGCTTAGCGGTTCTATAATGGTGGAGGTGAAAGAGTTATAGAACAGAAATTAGCGGAGGTGCAAAAAGTTTCATTAGATATAAAACTAAATATTTAAAGTTAATTTATTCTCGTTCTCACATCAGTTATGTAGAAAATAAAATTATTATTTAATCTTATATAACAAAACCTAAGAATACACTATTTATGTAGTTCAGCTTTGGTGACTACAATAGATGTGATGACCCAACTTTTCGACCCTCGGATGTCGACACTAAATACATCCACCGTATTTGTATGCCGAACAACCAAGTGTCGGAAAGACAGAAAATTAGGGTAAATTAAAAAGAAGAAGAAAATATGACAAGAAAAGAAGAACACAACATCAGAATCTTACAATGGAACGGTATTATATAATATCAAAGGAACAGTACAAAGGGTTAATTTGAATACAAAAATATCATAGTACTAAAACTTAAGTACTATCATCAACCTGGACAGTTATAACTACTTGTCCTCACAATGGTAATATATTCAATACAGATTTGCAGTGGAAATAAGAATACTATGGAAGGTAATCATCCAGCTCTTCTCCAAATGATCGAAAGCATCCGTATCTAAATTTAGAAACCTACACGAGGCTGACCCGAGCATTATAAGAAAATAACACCTGGATTAGTCTAGTAAACCAGTGTGAGAAAACTTATGAAACATGAAACAAATAACAGTAACTATTGAGACCGTACGGGTTCCCATTACGGTTTTCCCTCAAAGAAACCAACCATTCATTAAGTTTAATATAGTGACATGATAGATAATGTTTAGGGTGTAAAATATAAATATTATAACATAGTTGGAATGGTTACAATCATTACATTCAACAACATATTAGAGTACAATCAAAATCGTCAAGGAACGTTTGCATAATGAATTTTTTCGTGGAGATCTCTTCGGTGGAGCTAGATCCAATGTCCTGCACAAGGGTCAGAAAGTACCTCCGAGCGATGTATATCTGTAGATAAAATATACCTTTAGGTAAACACAAGCGGTCCATTAGCCGAACATAACCATGAACAACATGAACCAAATATCAACTCCCACCGGTGAACAATCGATAAGTATCTCTAGAAATGGAGTTGACAACACCCTGACATGGGTCGCTAACCTAGGCTGGCATCCTACTATGTTTTTAGTAATTTCCGATGTCGATGTTACTTTTGGCATTTTTACTCGAATCTTCATCACTCGAACAAAATATGAATCCCCAAATGGATTCCCACATCTCAATAGATCACAAATCACTACATGGATTCGAGCATCTCAAACAGATCTCGAACCTCCATATAGTTCCCCGCATGATCCTTCGATGAATGCTAACGCTGTCCTCTCTCTTGGAATACTCCTTAAGATAGAAAGTCCCATACGATAGCATCGTTTGAAATGTTAACATGACCTCTCCCTTGAACTTAACCTTAGGATTGATAGTTTAACTCTATAACATTTTATTTCATAACTGTTTCTGAAACATAGAATTTGTATGCTAGTTTTTCAGTGGTATTCGACAAGTAAAAC
This sequence comes from Allium fistulosum, assembly GCA_030737815.1. Taxonomy (NCBI): domain Eukaryota; kingdom Viridiplantae; phylum Streptophyta; class Magnoliopsida; order Asparagales; family Amaryllidaceae; genus Allium; species Allium fistulosum. Next base: position 531,075,657 of record CM060901.1, on the reverse strand, counting down.
ACTTACCGATCTCGATCTCTTCAAAACTAATTCGATGAATTTCTGGTAAACTCAATTCCGGTTCTTTCAAAAGTAAGCGAAACCTAAAGACATTTCATATCAATACTCCTCCCTGGGGGTTCTTATTGGTATAAAATCGAAAAGCCTTTCGATAACTCCCTAAGTCAATATTAGGTCCAGTTCAATAATTGACTAATCGATTATCTAGTGAAAAAATTGCTTATACAAATCACGATTCGTACGTTTAACTCGTTTTCGACATTCCAACTCAACTATTCCTCACCCAAGCGTAAAGCCAGGTAAATTTGAGTGCCGGTTGCATCAAGCCTTGCTTAAACACTTCATGCTTGAATCTCACAAATAGATAAGTCAACCTCATCCACTTTTAGTGTTAAGTATTATATTAATGATTTCCATAAACAATAAAAAAATCAACACAATTAACACATTTTCGACATTTTCCGACTACTACTCCTCGATCAAGAGGGAAGCCCAGTAGGTTAGAGCTCTATTGCTCTGTCCCTACTTGACATCAATCTTAAGTCTCACAAATAGATAAGCCTTACTTCGTCGGTTTAGTGTTAAGATAATTAATTACTTTTCAAACTAGTAATTAAACAATCAACCATTTAGCCATTTTGCAAATTATAACCCCTTTCTAAACCTTTTGTTTATACTTCTAAAATACTTGGAAATACTTATAATAGGTTTTAGAACATTTACACAAAATTTTGCTTGAAAATAACAAGTTAACAAAATCCCTTAAAAACTTGAAAATGACATGTTTTCAACAAAATATCTCTTCTTTAAAAATTCATAAATATCTCAAAGCGGTATCAAATACTTCCCATAATAATACTAAGTATCATGATCTCAATTTCTTAACCAATTTCTCAAATATTTACTTTCAAAAAATACTATTATATTTTCGCCAAAATTTTGATAAACATTTTCAAAAATACCGGGATTTAAATTCTCAAATTCTTTATTTAAATCCTTTCAGTTCATAAATCATATTTTATAAACCATACTTTATATAAAATCACTTACTTATATAAATGTTTTCACATATATTTATTTTCAAAATATTCTATCTTTCCTTTTTTATTATAGTAAACATCTTTTACTAAATTTTAACTGCTAACCTAACAATATCACCGAACGCCTTTTAGTCAAATTATGAAACTTAATTCACAAGGTGTTCATTTCAAAGTACCCATAATTTCTGTCTACCCACACCATGATGTAGAAAAGTGAAATTTCTCATAAATTGGTTGAGCACAAATCAACAACAAACGATAGTCAATGTTCCAACATGCCAAGCATGATGAAACAATCAAGATTATAGGAAACTATGAGAAGCACTAATATCAAACCAAACATGAATAGGTAAACTATAAACAGATAATATACCTTCAAGCATCTTCTTCCCATTCTCGGCTGCAGAAATAGCAAAGACCCTAGGCTGCTCCCATTTCCTGAGCAAAGGACAATCTCTAGCAGTATGACTAGGCTAATGGTAATTATAACAACCCTCTGGTGCAAGCTGTGCACAAAGCTTCAAGAACATCTCGATCGGCACTATCACTATCTGCGCTTTAGCCACTCGCCCTTCTTTCCCCAATTTAAAAATCAAAGCAAAGTTTCCCTTCTAACTACACTTATGAGAAATCATACTAGAAATATCTCTCAATGGCTGAAACTTCTACTTGTTGCCTCTGGTCAGTGCAGATAAATACAGCCTTGGAGCCAAACCCTTGAACCGAAAAGTTGTACTTATAATATCCTTGAATACTCCTTGGATATGATCCATCATTCACTTACATACCATGTTGCACAAATTAATCTAAAGTCTGGACATCGAGGATAGTCTCGGTGCCGTTGACCTCTTTTTGCCCAATATCTCAAACTCGCACCATATCGAAGCAAAGTCCTTCTATGGTCGATCCTGCACCACTTCTTCTACTATATCTCTCTCGGCATTAGAAGCTCTAGCATCCATAGTTCTTAATACCCAATCAAAGTGGAATAGCTTTAGGAAACTAAAGGATAGAGTAATTTAAAAGAGTGAGTTACTAAGGAGGAGATAATCCTAAGGAATAATTTTAAAATTATTGTTTTCAAAATATAAATATGCTCTCATATGTATAATACAATCGACTCATTCTAGGGTGTTACTTACCCTATCTCTAATGAGCCATACCCACCAATGCCAAGGTGTTCGCTCAACCTGGTTCTGATATCAAATGTAACAACCCGACTTTTCGACCCTCGAATGTCGACAATAAATACATCCACGGTATTCGTGTGTCGAGCACCCAAGTGTCGGAAAGACAGAAAGTTAGGATAAATTAAAAGGAAGAAGAAAATAAGATAAGAAAAAAAGAACACAACATCAGAATCTCACAATCGAATGATAATATATAATATCAAAGGAACGGTACCAAGGGTTACTCTGAATATTGAAATATCACAGTACTGAGACCTAAGTATCATCATTAGCCTGGACAGTTATAACTAACTATCCTTACAATGCTGATATATTCAATACAGAAATGCAGCGGAAATAAGAAAACTATGGAAGGTAATCATCTAGCCCTTTTCCATAAACACTAAAGCATTCGTCTGGTAAACCAGCGTAAGAAAACTTATGAAACATGTAACAGTAACTATTGAGACCGTACGGGTTCCTACCACAGTTTTTATCTCAAAGAAACCAAACATTCATTAAGTTTAATATACTGATATGATAGATAATGTCTAAGGTGTAGAATATAAATATTATAACATAGCTGGAATGGTTGCAATCAATACATTCAATAGCATATTAGAGTACAATCAAAACCGCCAAGGAACGTTCACATAATGAATTTTTCCGTGGAGACACTACAACAAAAATACCTTATTACAACATCAGAAAAACGTTATGATAGGGGTTTCACAACGTTTTTACAAACGTCGTCTTAGTCCAAGTTGTAATAGAGTCAGAGTAATTTACAACTTTTTCTAGCGTTGTATGAAAATGTTGCAATAAACTTTGCTACAACGTTTTTAAGATGTTGTAATAAAGTCTTTTACAACTTTTATTTGATGTTGTAAATCACTAATATAAATATCGAAAACCCTTTTTACAACTTCAACAAATTGTTTTGTAAAAGCTTATCACAACATTTTATAAACGTGGTAATATAGTTTTTTTACAACTTTTTATTACTGTTGCAGTATGTTTTTTTACAACGTTTTTTGAATATTGTGAAATATTTACTACAATTTTTCAAAAGCTATATATATGCATTCCAAGCTCCAGCTACATCTCATAATAGTATTACAGCAAATAGAATAATGTTACCATAGTAATTTAAATATATAAAACACGAACAATATGGAACAACCTTTCCAAACCGCTTCATTCGAAATAAGCGAACATATGTTTTGACATAGATAAAATATCATACAAACAAAATATCATTTCTTTCAACACAACACGGACAAAATATCATAGTTTCCAATACAAACACACATGTTGGACCATATATATACAAACAAAAAGATCAAAACATACCAACGCACAACGGTCTAATCGACAACGACGACGAAATCTTTATGCCAAGCAACCACATATGACTGTTTTGGAACCTAATACTACCATGATGCGATGGTGTGTATGACTGCAAACATAATTACCATGATTAATTAGTCGGATACAACTAGATTAAGTCTCATAAAAGAACAATATGATATAAACTTATCAATGGGAAATACTATTTGAATATGAGAAGGTGATGTATAATACCATACTGTTTGTAAGACCAACATAAAAAAAATGAAACAAAAACTAATTGTCAAATTAAGATCAGTGGGAAGATTAACTTACTGATCCACCCTTACAGTAATATCCAAAAAACTCACTCATGTAAAGTAAATCAGTGATCACAAAAGTTAAGTCTTAAAATTTAATTATTGAACAACTTTTTGCAAATTATCCATAAATTCCAATTGACTCAAAAGGATCCAGTTTTGTATGTAAATGATAGTAGAAACCGTTGAAGTCGAACCCAAATTAGATAACCAGAAGTTCCACTTTGACCAAATTTAGCACATAATTATCTAAGAATGTAGCTCATGTATTCCTATTTTCTTTTAATGGTAATATGAAAAGTTATTACTAAAACAAATGAGATATCTAGTTTATAAAACCATGCAAGTTATTACTAAAACAAATAGGGCTTAATGTAGTAACATTGATCCAGCTATATAGTCTTGTGAAAATCCTTCAATAATTTTACCTTTAAAATGTTAAAAGATGATCTGTTCAATGGAACACTGTCCTGCAATCGTCCACATCACCTTGCCATGTAAACTACAAGCTTGATCACATTACCTATTCAACCATATCCCACTTTAGAATTTGAGAATAACGATATGGTAACGGATAATATGGGACGGGTAATAACATGTCTTGAACGGTACTAACACAACTTTAGTTAGATATAAAGGGTTAACCATATCCCACTTTAGAATTTGAGAATAACGATATGGTAACTAAGATGTATTTGTTAACGATATTGCTCATAATTATATGAATTCTTAATTTAATGGAAAATGTTAGGCTATATTATTATGTTAAAAATGTTCATGAAGCACATAGTTAAAAGGATAATAGAAATTTTGTACCTCTAGAGTCCTAATGGGGTTAAACAATTTTTTGCATTTGGTACCACAATGATTCGAATATAGTATCCATTGTCTCCTTCCTCCGGAGGAAACTATACTTTTTCGTTGCCAGTAGTCTTTCGAAGAGTGGCAAGATGCTCTATAAAAGCTCTCATCAAATTGTCCTACAAAGAAACAAATTATTTAATAGTAAAATTTTATCCCCATTCGTTATTAATTACATTTTATTAAGTACATAATTTTTTTGTCCTACAAATTTTACTTATATCAAATTGTCTTACAAGCAGCACTTCCATTACTAGTATTGGGTGACTATCTGCTGTGCCAACATGCACTTAGCTCACCATGGGTTGCAAACCACTTGAAACAACGTAGAAAATGTATGGGCTTATTTTTGGATTCTAGAGTAAATGTCCATCGGTTAATAATCAAACCATTCAGACTCTTCAGGGTGTGTTCAAATTATGAAAAGAAAATCCATAACCTATTCGGTGGCATGTATAATAATAATTAAGAAGTTATATTATATATGTAACATAATTGTAGTATGTAAAAGTGAATGTATTAAGCACTCTTTAGTATTATATTATAGTTTACAAAATAGTTGATATGTTGTAAAGATATAACCAATATTGACTCACCAAAAAGGTCTATTAACATGAGTCTCCATGAAACAATCAAACTTAGAAGCTCAACATTTGGACATTCTAGAAAAGTCATGATTTATATTTACTAGGTTGATTAGCTACCGTGCTGTTAAAATGGTATAAATTATGAATTATAGACTCAAGGAGTAGAATGATGATCTACACTAGTATAAATACCAAAGGCATTTATGAACTCGCACAAGCTTTATATACCTTTTTGATGATTGTTAAAAAAGTAAAAGGGAAAAGAGTTCCACCTTTAAACATAAATAAACAACTCAAACAGATTACTCCGAGTGAAAAGTTCGTTACCTTTTTCTTCTTTATATCATGAAAATATGGGGAATGATCCTTGGTAGCAATCCAAACCTCAAAAGGAAATGAAGCAGCGAGTGGAACAATGGATAAAAAAATGAGATGACTCACTTTGGATGGTACTTTACACAAGCCACATTTCCCAGTTCGATAAAAGAGTTCTTTCATACCACCAAGTTTGGCTGAGACTATGGCTGGAACTATAGGCAAACCCATCATTTGACTGTGAGAATGAGCCACTAATGCTCCCGTAAATGCACCATGATTTTTAAATACCTTTTAATATGAATGAAAGATACATTTAAGCTCAGATATGTTCTTCTAACAATCATAGAAACAAAAGTAATAAATCATTTTAACCTACCATAAGGATGTAGCTTGCTAGAAATTTATATATACACACAACAACTAAAAATATTATGAGAATGAACAAAACCATAATCGTGAAAGCAAACTAATGAATGGGTATTAAAGAATGCATGTCATTTTTTGTCATAACGGTTAAATACAGCCTAGTATTTGTAGAACTTAGTACTTATGTAGATATAAGCATATTTGAGGTAGAAGATAAGTTGTTGGTGTGTTATTAAAGTCTTATGCAGCATAAGGGATGTCAACAAATTGATCATCGTGATGGGCATATCACTTTCTTTAAAGTTCAAACTAAACTAGGCTATATTAAGAAATAAAGAACTGGAAATTGGCATGAACTAATTCTTTGTATTGTTAACAATTTAAAGTATAACATGACAAAATAATGCTAACTTTCATGATCCAAGAAGACTTATAATTGAATAAGTTAACATAACTCTCACTTAGAGACCCAAAAAGTAACAATAATAATAACCAACCTACTCCAAACTTTCAATCAAAGTGTTAGATCAACTCTAACTTAGAGGAATAGAATCATAGGAAACCATCAGCGCCCTTAAGGTTATACTTATGCCGATAAATAATGTACTATGAAATAATAAAACATTCAAAAATAATACAAGTGTATGAGATAGGACATAAATACCTCAGATTCTCTCTTCCAAGCCTTAAAACTAAAGTGCGACAATCATATGCTTAAAATCACCTCTATGCAATCTCAATCCTCCATTTCCACTTCAACTTAAAACACCTTATGTTTGAATTTCATGCAAATAATTTCAAGGCGAACGCTTTTTCATATATAATGCCACTCTAAATGAACTATGGGTCTAATTTTCTATCTTTTATGTGTCCAAGCAAACAATCACACGGTTCCAATAGATGTTAGGTAATTAACAACTATTACCTTGGGCTTGGAGTGGCCTCACTTTTGAAACTCCTTTCTTTCTTAATTCTAAATCTACCTTACTTAAACTTTGATAAATTGGCTTCGTAGAAGAGTATCAATCCACTTTTGAAACCATAAGTAACCGCGTTACCTCAAACCAACCGCATCTAGGATGCGACCAATCTCAGCTTCCCTTCTCCGTACAGAACACACAATTCACATCAGCCCCTTCTCCACTATTATCACTTTCCCCAATTCCTGCCTCTCTAAAACCAAGTAATAACAGTAGAAATTACTCAATCAAAATCTCACCCTTTCAAAAATGTAGTGCTTTCGATCACAAAGGCTCTATTATACATGTGTCGACCACCATCATCCCAGGCGCACTTGTTGAAATCAACAAATCATATTGCTTCTCCCTAACCAATGCAGCAGTATGAGTAACTCCCTTCGCTGACCTCGAACATAACCCAAACCCTCAAATCATCGAAGCCGTGGAGTAGACCGACGTGCTTCTTTCTTTGGTTGGCACTATAAATCTAGGGCTCTGCACCTACCAGCGATGATCGATATCCAACAGATCCTCACACTCATCTACACGGGGAACACCCACAGTCATCTTCACCTAACAATCGCTCGACTTTTGAAGCTTCTAGTCAAATAATCAATTCAGATTTCTATAACTAAGTGCAAGGGTAGAAAAAGGTTTTTATTTTGGGGATTCTGAGAGAGATTTTACAGTTAATAAGATATAAGTAAAACATACAGTGAATAAAAATTGATCTCTTTATAGGCGGGCTTGGGAGTAATTAAGCGGGAATTGAAATTCTAGTAAAATCATGAACCATTAGAAATTACTAACTTTAAATTATTGATTATTAAATTATTATTTTTTATTATTTACAAATCATTAATTATAATAAATAATTAATAATAATTAATTATAGATTATTATTTATAAATTAATAATGGTAAATCATTAATTATATAAATTATTAATTTAATAATTAAATATATTATTTGTTGTACGTTATTATCATAATTATTAATTATAATAAAGTAGTATTAATTATAAATTATCATATATAAATTATTTATAATAATCATTAGTTATAATTGATTATAAATTGTTAACTAAATAAGTTATCATTTATAAATTATTAATTATAAATTATCATTTATAAACTATTAATCATTTAGTTATTAATTATAAATTACTAATTATTAATTATTATAATATTTTTAAAAATTGTAAAAATCTTCAAAAAAATTAACGTTGATATTCACAATGTTTTTCAAACAATTGTTGTTAAAGAAATTTATTAAGACTTGCGGTAAAGATAGTTGAAAACCTATTTAATTCTTTAATTGGTTTAAAAATAAAAACAAAATGAATTTAGAAATTTAATTTCCAAAATTTTAACGATTATTCAAATTTTATGAAGTTCCTTTTTTGCACTTTGTTCTGTTTCATCAATTTTTCGTACGATTGATTACGACGAATATTAAAATATGTGTGATCACTTATAAGCTATGAGTATGATAACCGTAAATAACATTTGTTATTTCACAATGGTCAAGATTGCAAAGGTGTTAAATACCTATATTACAACTGCAAAATGTTGAAAGTTATTAAAAACAACTTTGCTGCAACTTTCATGAAAGCCGGTTGTTAAAGACCTTTATTACAATGGTCATTTTGTGAACATTGTAAAGCAGCAGTTGTAATAGGATATTTATGTTGTAGTGTTAAAAATTCAAAAAATAGCTTCGAAAAGAAACGTCGATAATCTGCAGCAGAAATTAGCATCAAAAAATTTCGGTTAGTAAATTAATGCAATTTGTAATGGTTTGGTAATGAATATAATAAGTGGACGCTTATAATATAAAAGAATTTGAAACAGAAAAAGATTAAAATTATCTTTTGTCAATCGCTCGAAAATCCATTGCAAATCTAGCAATGGAAAATTCCACAATTACAATCTGCAGCTATTTTTAGCTTTTGTTGTAGTGCTGGATGTTTCTTTTATTAGTTACGAAAAATTCCAAGGAACGAGATTTTAGAGTATAAATTATTAACTGTAATTTACTAATTATTCATAATTAGCTATAATAAATTATTAAATGTAAAAATAGTTATTTATTATAGGTAACAATTATTAATTATTTATTAATAATTGTTTGTTATTAATTATGATAAGTTTTCATTTATAAATTATTAATTATAAACTACCATTTATAAATTATTTAAGTAAGCATTAAATATTTGTTATTAATTATAAATTATTAATTACTATAATATTCTAAACAAAACTAAAAATATTCAAAAAATAATAAACATATATCAATGAGTAAGTTAAACTACTTTAAAAAAGTTGTACTAAGTTAATATCTAGTTGTAAAAACAATAACGTTTTTACAACATTTTTTAAAATGTTGTTAAAAGAGCAATACGACAACGTTTACGAATAAAAGTTGTAAAAAAAATAAGTTTTTAGAACCTTTTTGAATAAAACGTTGTAAAAACTCCAGTTTTACAATGTTTTACTAAAAAACGTTGTAAAAATGAAGGTTTTTACAACGTTTTTGTCGAAAACGTTGTAAAACAGGATTTTTTACAACATTTACTGTACAAACGTTGTAAAATGAAAGTTGTAAAAAAGTGTTTTTATTGTAGTGAGATCTCTTCGGTGGAGCCAGATTCAATCTCCTGCACAAGGGTCAGAAAGCACATCCGAGCGATGTATATCCGTAGATAAAATATTCCTTTAGGTAAACATAAGCAGCCCAACATCCCACATAAACATGAAAAACATGAACCAAATATCATCCACTCCCGCCGGCCAACAACCGATAAGTATCACTAGAAATGGAGTTAACAACACCCTAACATGGGTCGCTAACCCCAGGTGGTGCATCCTGCTCTGTTTTTAGTTTCCGATGTCGAGGTTACGTTCGGCATCTTTCACTCTTTTTCTTCATCACTCGAACAAAACGTGAATCTCTAAATGGATTCCCATATCTCGACAGATCACGAATCACTACATGGATTCGAGAATCTTGAAAAGATCTCGAACATCCACATAGGTTCCCTGCATAAGTGCTCCAACGAATGCTAACGCTATCCTCTCTCTTGGAATACTCCTCAAGATAGATAGTCCCATGCAATAGCATCGTTTGAAATGTTAACGTTGTCATCTCCCTTGGACTTAACCTTAGAATTGATAGTTAAACTCTATAACATTTCACTTCACAACCGCTTCCATAACATAGAACTCGTATACTAGTTTTAAAGTGGTATTCGATAGGTAAAACACTTACCAATCCCGTTCTCTTCAAAACTAGTTCGTTGAATTTTCGGTAAACTAAATTTTGGTTCTGTCAAAAATAAGTGAAAGCTAGAGACGTTTCATATTAATAATCCTCCTTAGGGGTTTTTATTAGTATAAAATTACGAAGCCTTTCGATAACTTCCTAAGTCGATAATAGTTCAAGTTCGATAATTGACTAATCGATTATCTTATTAAAACAACTGCTTATACAAATCACGATTCTTACGCTTAACTCGTTTCCGACATTCCAACTCAACTACTCCTCATCCAAGAGTGCCAGGTAAGTTTGAGCACTTGTTGCATCAGGCCTTGGTTAGACACTTCATTCTTGGATCTCACAAACAGATAAGTCTACCTCATCAGCTTTTAGTGTTAAGTATAATATTAAAGATTTCCACAAACAATAAGAAATCAACACGACTAACACGTTTTCGACATTTTTTGACTTACTATACCTCAGTCAAGAGGGAAACCCGGTAGGTTAAGGCTCTATTGCTCTGTCCCTACTCGACATCAATCTTAACTCTTACAAATATATAAGTCTTACTTCGTCAGCTTTTAGTGTTAAGCATAGTTAATTACTTTTCAAACTAGTAATTAAATAATCAACCATTTGGCCATTCAGTATATTCTAACCCCTTACCTTTTTTTATATACTTTTAAAACACTTGGAAATACTTATAATAGATTTTAAAACATTTACACAAAATACTACTTGAATAACAAGTTTACAAAGTCTCTTAAAAATGACATATTTTCAACAAAATATCTCTTCTTTAAAAATTCACAACTAATTCTTAAAAATTCATAAATATCTAAAACCACTTTTAAAATACTCTAACAATAGTTAGTAAACATTTTTAAAGAATGAAACAAAATACTTAAATTTAAATATCTTTTCAAACCTTTTAAAGTTCAAAAATCAAGGCTAAACGGGGCAGTTTTGCACTAGTGATGTTTTGGCCGATTTCCAAGATGTTACTACTATTCAAGATTTTGATAGTAACAAACATATACACATATACATACATATATATAAGACATTATAGATATTGTGAGAAACCCCTAAGGATCTCTATACAAAGTTCAATAGAATTCGCCAAAAACAAGACAATTCACAACTGCATCTATAACAACTATCGCTATAAGTGCACTTTCAAATCCGAGTCCGATCTAAACCAAAGTCCATATATAACCTATGTGCCTTGTTCAAGGTTTTGTCACAAATAATACAAGTCCATTCCAAGTTTGTTGAATTCCATATACATTGACCACATATGTCACTTACTTTTAAAGTAAGAATTCAAACCATTGTTTCAACGTAAGTTAACAACAATTCAAACAACATATATACAATCAACACAACATATGTATGTGCTATATTTTCATTCAAAGTGTGTTGTTAACTCACCTTTATCCACACAAAAAACCAAGCCCAAGCTAACCAAGCCTAACTCCTACCTTGCAACACCTTTGCTTCCTCCTTTAATTGCCTTTAACACTTGCTTTTGCCTCCATTACACCTAAGGTGCTCACGGCCTATACTTGCATGGGGAGAATAGCTTTTCTTCTTCAACTTTTGGCATGATGGAAGGTTTTATAATATTATATTAAGCCTTATGGCAATGTTTATAGCGATTTGGAGTTGATTTGCAACTCTTTCGTTTTAGAACATACAAGAGGAAGAAGAAGTGAAGCCATTTGAAAAGCTTGGATTTGTTTTTGTGAATATGCGAATGATACTAAGGGTATGCCCTCTCTTATATAGGCTTGTCTAAGTGGTCATTACCACCTTCTACCTTCCATGGAAGGTCACAAAGGAGCCTCCTTCTCACATGCACCTTCATCTCACTTCTCCTTTATTCTAATTACCATTATACCCTCATCATGATAATATCTCTTATCCATTAGAACATTCTAGCACCTTCCAAGCTTTATGAAGAGGTGTGTCTTAATTAGTTGCTTGTGTGTTCATTTGAGCATTAGATAAGTGCCAAAGAGTTTGAACAACTTATATCGATCGAAAAGCTGTTTACCGATAAACTAACTTTCGATCACATTATCGATTTTTCTTCGTAGAATATATTTTTGTAAAAAATTTCAAAAAAAAGTTTCTTATAATATTTATCAATTAAATGATGTCCAACAAGGTTATAAAATCATACTTATAACACTTAATTATACTTCAAAACGTTTCAATATTCGAAGATGAAGTGTTCGAATTTTCGGATCCCTACATTCTCCCCCACTTAACATTTCGTCCTTGAAATTCAAACAAAAACGATAATCAAAGGAGATAGACGAAACAAGATATATATATATATATACAGTACTGCTGAAACTATACACAAACTAAACTGCAAACTAAAATGCATACTAAATGACTTCACCTCAAGCGGTGAGTACACTGTAAAAGATATACAATACTAAGATAAGAAGGAACCCTAGTCTATAAGCACTCTGGGTGGTTCTCCTTCAAACTACCATCCCTCTTCCTTGTATCACCCCGAGCATCCTTACTCCTCGGCACTTCTAACCTTAACAAAGGAACAAGCACACAAATACTCAAATAGTATTCATAATTACTACCAATCAATGCTCATGGTTCGCTCAGGTTCAAACTCTCCCATCGTCCAAGGACAGTAAACAATCTACTAAGCATACCTTTCGCTCAATAGCCTCAGGTTATTACTTAGAAGATTATTCATGCTATCTCATAATAAATCGAAGAGTTGTTCCCAAAAAATTTCATAAGTCAACATACATCATAAAAATGTACTAAAGCCCGTACGATGCACACGAACCATCCGTACGCAATATCTGATCTGATCGCTTGCTCGATCACATAGATTTCACTTCCAAACTAGTATAGATCACTTGACCTCTCTACTGCGGGCTCCGATCAGGTTTCTTGATTAGAAACCCCGATTCTACTTACATAGCCATATACTATGATAGAAAACATCGGGATCATACCAGGAACCCATACCAAGTGTCCGTCGTTAAGAACCGAGTGAAAAATCCTTGTTCGAACCGGTGTAAACCACCTCGGAAACATGTACGAGAATACTGGATCAAGAGCAGTCATGCGAATAAAACGATCAATATACAACTTACGTATTTATCATATTTGTTTCTTAACTACACCAATATCTTACTAATCACATAAATAATATGTCATTCAATACTAAATTATTTAAGCATTATTTCATAAAACAAAACTTCAAGTTCATATACCTTTTATAACTTAAGTTCATACTCGAATACTACTCCATTTCATCCAAAGAGCATATACAGAACATCAATTTTGTAATAAGTATTTTTAACAAATTTAGTACTTGTTTTAACTTGCTATCTTATCAATTCAAGTGTTATATAAACTCAACTTTATAGTATTAAAAATACTTAGTTTCAAGTTATATAACTATTCAGAAGTTCCCAACAATCTAAAATCGCTGAAAATTCCATTTCATTTTCATAATGAAAATTATCAAACAACTTGTTATATCATGATGTACATACCATACTTTCCTAATGCATAGGCTACATTTCTCCATGAAATAACTTAATAAGAGAACTTTTGAACTTAACACCGGTTTACATTTCAATCATTTTGAAATAATATATACATATAATTTTGCATATTAAATCATACTTTCTGATTAAATCAAAATCTGTTTTACCAAACAACTTTGTAACATCCCATACTTAGAAACCCAAAAATGAACGTCGATGATGTTGCAGTCATCACTGAAATTATTTTCAAGCGATAGAAATGAATTTAGTACATCTAAACCATACTCTTGTTACTTAACCAAAGTTATTTCAAAGTGGTATCAAATACTTCGTATAATAATACTAAGTATCATGATCTTAATTTCTCAAACCAATTTCTCAAATATTTACTTTCAAATAATACTATTATATTTTCGCCAAAATTTTGAAAAACATTTTCGAAAATATCATGATTTACTTACTCAAATTCTCTATTTAAATCCTTTCTGTTTATAAACCATATTTTATAAACCATACTTTATATAAAATCACTTACTTATCTAAATATTTTCACAAATATTTATTTCTAAAATATTTTATCTTTCCTTTTTTATTATAGTAAACATCTTTTACTAAATTTTAACTTCTAAACCAACATTATCATCGAACGTCTTTTAGTCAAACTGTGAAACTTAATTCACAAGTTATTCATTTCAATGTACCCACAATTTCTGTCTACCCACCTCATGATGTAGAAAAGTGAAATTGTTTATAAACTGGTTGAGCACAAATTAACAACAAAAAATAGTCAATGCTCCTCACATGCCGAGCATGATTAAACAATCAAGGTTATGAGAAACTTTGAGAAGCACTAATATCAAACCAAACACGAATAGGTAAACTATAAACAGATAGTATACCCCCAAGTATCTGCTTCCCTTTATCGGCTAGAGAAATAGCAAAGACCCTAGGCTACTTCCCTTTCCCGAGCATAGGACAATCTCTGGCAATATTACCAAGCTGATGACAATTATAACAACCGTCTAGTGCAAGCTGTGCACCAAGCTTCAGGTTCTTCTCGATCGGTACTTTCACTATCTGCGCTTTAGCCACCCACCTTTCTTTCCCTTATTTACAACTCTAAGTAAAGTGTCCCTTCTAACTACACTTATGACAAACCATGCTAGAAATTTCTCTCGGCGGCTGAAACTTCTGCTTTTTGACTCTGGTCAGCGTAGAAAAGACAACCTTGGAGCCAAACCCTCGAACTGAAAAGTCGTACTTACAATATCCTTGAATACTTCTTGGATATGATCCGTCGTTCCCTTACATACCATGTTGCACAAACTAGTCCAAGTCTAGACATCAAGGATAGTCTCGATGCCGTTGAACTTCTTTTTGCCCATTATCTCAAACTTGCACCATATCGAAGCAAAGTCCTTCCATGGTCGACCCTGCACCACTTCTTCTACTATATCTCTCTAAGCATTAGAAGCTCCAGCATCCACAGTTCTTACTACCTAATCAAAGTGGAATAGCTTTAGGAAACTAAACGATAGAGTAATTTCAAAGAGTGAGTTACTAAGGAAGAGATAATCCTAAGGAATAATTTTAAAAGTTTAGTTTTCAAAATACTAATATGCTCTCATATGTATAATACACTCGACTCATTCTAGGGTGTTACTTACCCTATCTCTAATGAGCCATACCCAACCAAAGCCACGGTGTTCGCTCAACCTGATTCTGATACCAAATGTAACAACCCGACTTTTCGACCCTTGAACGTCGACAATAAATACATCCACGGTATTCGTGTGCCGAGCACCCAAGTGTCGGAAAGATAGAAAGTTAGAATAAATTAAAAATAAGAAGAAAATAGGATAAGAAAAGAAGAACACAACATTATAATCTCACAACGGAACGTAGTATATAATATCAAAGGAACAGTACAAAGGGCTACTTTGAATACTGAAATATCAAAGTACTATCACTATCATCGGCCCTGACAGTTATAACTACCTGTCCTTACAATGCTGATATATTCATTACATAAATGCAGTGGAAATAAGAATACTATGGAAAGTAATCATCTAGCTCTTTTCCATAAGCTCTAAAGCATCCGTAGCTAAATCTGGAAACATACACGAAGCTAACCTGAGAATTATAAGAAAATAACACCCGGATCAGTGTTGTAAACCAGCGTAAGAAAACTTATGAAACATGAACATGTAACAGTAACTATTGAGACTGTATGGATTCTTGTCACGTCTTTTTCATCAAAGAAACCAACCATTCATTAATTTTAATATAGTGATATGATAGATAATGTTTAGGGTGTAGAATATGAATATTATAACATAGCTGGAATGGTTACAACCATTACATTCAACAGCATATTAGAGTACAACCAAAACCGCCAAGGAACGTTTGCATAATGAATTTTTCCATGGAAATCCCTTCGATGTAGCCAGATCCAGTCTCCTGCACAAGGGTCCGAAAGTACCTCCGAGCGATGTATATCTGTAGATAAAATATACCTTTAGGTAAACTCAAGCGGCCCAATGTCTGACATAAACATGAAAAACGTGACCAAATATCATCCACTCCCACCAGCCAACAATCGATAAGTATCTCTAGAAATGGAGATAAAAACACTCGGACATTGGTCGCTAACCCTAGGATGTGCATCCTACTCTGTTTTTAGTTTCCAATGTCGAGGTTACGTTCGGCATCTTTCACTCATGTCTGCATCACTCGAACAGAACATGGATCCCCAAATGGATTCCCACATCTCGACAAATCATGAATCACTACATGGATTTAAGCATCCCAAAAAATCTTGAACCTCCACATAGGTTCCCCACATAAGTGCTCCGATGAATGCTAACGTTATCCTCTATCTTGGAATGCTTCTCAAGATAGACAGTCCCACACGATAGCATCATTTGAAATGTTAACGCTGACATCTCCCTTGGACTTAACCTTAGAATTGGCAGCTCAACACTATAACATTTCACTTCACAACCGCTTCCAAAACATAGAACTTGTATACTAGTTTTGAAGTGGTATTCGATAAGTAAAACACTTACCGAACTCTCGGTCTCTTCAAAACTAATTCGATGAATTTTCGATAAACTCGATTTCAGTTCTTTCAAAAGCTAACGAAAGCTAGAGACGTTCAGTACCCATACTCCTCCCCAAGGGTTCTTATTGGTATAAAATAGCAAAGCCTTTCGATAATTTCCTATGTCGATATTAGTTTAAGTTCGATAATCGAATAATCGATTATCTAGTCAAAACAATTGCTTATACAAATCACGATTCGTACGTTTAACTAGTTTTCGACATTCCAACTCAACTACTCCTCACGAAGAGTGAAGCCAAGTAACTTTGAGCACTAGTTGCATTAAGCCTTGGCTAGACACTTCATTCTTGAATCTCACAAACAGATAAGTCTACCTCGTCGGCTTTTAGTGTTAAGTATAGTATCAATGATTTCCATAAACAATAAGAAATCAACGCGGCTAACACATTTTCGACATTTTCTGACTTACTATTCCTTAGTCAAGAGGGAAACCCAGAAGGTTAGGGCCCTATTGCTCTGTCCCAACTTGACATCAATATTAACTCTTACAAATAGATAAGCCTTACTTCATTGGCTTTTAGTGTTAAGCATAGTTAATTACTTTTCAAACATGTAATTAAACAATCAACCATTTGACCATTTAGCAAACTCTAACCCTTACCTTTTATTTATACTTTTAAAATACTTGAAAATACTTAATAGGTTTTAAATCATTTACTCAAAATATTACCTGAAAATAACAAGTTTACAAAATCCCTTAAAAACTTGAAAACGACATGTTTTCAACAAAATATCTCTTCTTTAAAAATTCACAACTAATTCTTAAAAGTCATATATATCTCAAACCACTTTTGAGATACTCTAATAATAGCTAGTAAACACTTGTAAAAAGAATAAAACAAAATACCTAAATTTAAATATCTTTTGAAACCTTTTAAAGTTCAGAAATCAAGGCTAAACGGGGCAGTTTTGCACTAGTGATGTTTTGGCCACTTTCTGAGATGTAACTTAACTTTTTACTATTCAAGTTTTTGGTAGCAACAACATATATGTATATATATAAGACATTATAAATATGATGAGAAACCCCTAAGGACCTCTCTACAAAGTTCCATAGAATTAACCAAAAATAAGGCAATTCACAACTGCATCTATAGAAACTATCGCTATAAGTGTACTTTCAAATATGAGTCCGGTCTAAACCAAAGTCCATCTATAACCTATGTGCTTTGTTCAAGGTCTTATCACAAGTCATACAAGTCCATTCCAAGTTTGTTGAAGTCCATATACATGGACCTCATATGTCACTTACTTTTAAAGTAAGAATTCAAACCATTGTTCTAACATAAGTTAACAACAATTCAAACAACATATATACAATCAACACAACATATGTATGTGTTATATTTTCATTCAAAGTGTGGTGTTAACTTACCTTTATCCACACAACCAACCAAGCCCAAGCTAACCAAGCTTAACCCCTTCCTTGCAACACCTTTGCTTCCTCCTTTCCTTGCCTTTAGCACTTGCTTTTGCCTCCATTACACCTAAGGTGCTCACAGCCTATGCTTGCATAGGGAGAATGACTTTGCTTCTTCAATTTTTGGCATGGTGGAAGGTTTTCTTATATTATACGAAGCCGTGTGGAAAAGTTTGAAGTGATTTAAAGTTAATTTGCAACTCTTTCATTTCAGAACATAAGAGAGGAAGAAGAAGAGAAGCCATTAGAAAATCTTGGATTTGTTTTTGTGAATGATACTAAGGATATGCCCTCTCTTATATAGTGTAACAACCCATTAATTCTGTTCATTTGATTTTAAATGTTTAATAAATTTTAAATATTTATGTAATTGGATTTTGGAATTTAATAACTTACAATTCAAATATAGGGAATGATTAAATATTTGAGTTGTGAAATTGAATGTTAATTAAATGGATTTAATAATTTTACTCAACTCCTTTTTATTTTTAAATATTAATTGTTAATTCAATTTGTAAATTCATTTACAAATATAAATAGATCGGATACATATCGATAATTAAATATAAAACGATATTTAAATCTGTGAAATAGTCAATCTGAGGCACTGTCTCCGATTTCGACGAAACTAGTTTCATTAGATCCGTAATAATGAATTATAATATGCCATCTAATTTCATGGCGATCAGATGTATCATTTGGTCGTGCGAGTTTGAAACGCGTGGAAATTAATTTCGGAAATTTATAATATAATTGGGTTTGAAAAGCTATCTTCTGTACACGATCGAATTAAGGCTCTGGACTAGTTCCATTATGTTTGGAATATGCGTATAACATATAGAACGCCAGGCGGCACGTCTCGGTAGGAGTTTGAAATTGTCGGATGTTTTATAGCTTGATAGGTAAATTAAAATAATATATATAAATAATATATGTTGACAATGCTTTAGCCCATGCCTAATACTCTAGCCTAAACTCAAGCATACCTAGCCCATACCCCTTTCCTTTTAAAATCACGTATCCACTAAGAATTGTTCGTGTTTTCTTTTTTTTTAATTTCTTCAGCCTCATCGTACGACTCATGCCAAATTGGATAACCACAGGCCGAATCAGGCCTCGAGTTCAACTAGGAAGATGATTATCTTGAGGTGACGAAGGGGATGGATGGCGCGATTGGGCTGCGATATGGCATGGCAACATAATTTCTTCATCGAACGGCGCTCATTCTTGTTGAGTTTTCTAGGCAATGGCGGCGATTCATTGGACATCACTAGTGTCTTCAGGTTAGTCTGGTGTGGGTGAGCTTCTGTGAAAGTGCGGCGGCGATGGTGTACAGAAGAAGGTCGTGTCGTGGGTTTCGAAGTTAGCGACTTGGATTGTTTTGCGTTGGGGGATTAGGAGTTAAACATTGTAATTAATGTAAATTTGTTAATTAGTTAATTTATTTAGTTAATTGATCGATCAAATGTTCATTAACTCATAACTTGTTCATATGATGTCAGATTTGAGCACGAAGAGTTGCATTGCAATTGTATCGATGAAGGCTAGGCAATGGAGTTGGATTGAATGAGATTGGAGCTTGTTGGATTTTGAGCTAAAATCGGATGGCCGTTCGATTTTGGTCCAAAATCAGAATGCTTCGGCGAAAATGAAAATCAATGTGAGTTTAACTCACATTCAATTTTTCTATATCATATCTATGATGTTATAAACAATTATTGATTGCTTGGATGTTAGTTAAATTGTTTAATTTCTTGTTTTGGTTTTTCCGTTTGGAAAATGGATGACATAGTAATTTGATCGTTATGAATCCATATGATTATATATACATTATCCATAACCATTATTTCACTAAACAAAATGTTAAAATTCATTAATCATTTTGATTAATGATAATTTAAAATAATTAATCATTTTAATTAATGATTTTGAGATTAATTAACTAATTTAATAAATGATGTTTAAAATTAGTTTATCTTTGATTTAAATTAGATAAGATTTAATTAACCATTTTAACTAATGATTACTTGAGCTTAATTAATTATTTTAATTAATGATAATTGAAATTAATAATCATTTTAATTGATGATATTTAAAAGTAATTAGTCATTTTAAATAATGATATTTGAATTTAATTAATCATTGTTTTAAATTTAACTAATTGTCTTAACTAATGATATTTGGAATTTAGTTAAATCATTTTAAATGATGATGTTTTATAATTAAATAAATCAATTTTAACAAATGATGTTTTAATTAATCATTTTAAATGAGGTTTGAATTTAATTAATCCAATTAATTTATGATTGTTTGAACTTAATTAATTGTTTTAATTAATGGTATTTAAAATTTATTCATCATTTTAATTAACGATGTTTGAGATGCATTATTCATTTTAACTAATGATTATTTGAATTTAATTAATCTTTGTAATTAATGATTTTTAAAGTTAATTAATTGATTTAATAAAAGTGATTAAATAAATTAATTAATACAATAAAAGCGTTTTAAGTTAATTAACTGATTTAGTGTTTTTAAAGTTAATAAACCGATTTAAAAAAGATTTTAAAGTTAATTTACTAATGATATAAAAGTGTTTGGAAATAATTCAATATTTTATTAAAGATAATGGAATTGTTTACCTAAAAGAGATTATAAATGTGATTAGTTATCTTTCAGGATAATTAATATTATTATTAAATTTATAAAGATATTTAAATTGCTTTATTATCTTTTGGGAAAATAAACACTGTTTTAAAGCAATAAATAATGGTTTATAAATGAGAAAGTCCTTTAAAAGGGAATTATTTATAAATAAAGCTAAGTGTAAATTGCTTTGGATTTAAAGTAAATCATTTTTTAACGACGTTTGTTTTTTACCCTTGTTTTAATACACTTAGTATTACAAGTTTGTCTTTTATAAGAATATTTTTAAATAATATTTCCAAAGTGTTGTTACCAATATTGAAATACGGAAATCAAGCTCAAGTTCAGTTTTTAAAAGTTAAAGTTCGATTTCGGTTATGGAAAAATAGTTTCGTAATCGATATCGCTTATATGGAAAGGATCTAGTCATACTTTTAACGCTAAACTTTAAGGCTTGGACTCGTTTCTGTCTCGAAGGTTAAAAATGTCGTCAAGACGATGCTTGTAACACTATCTCAACTTTCATGCCTTCATTTTCAATCAAGGGATAACACTTGTTTGGAATCAACGAGCAGCGGTAAATATATGAAATTTAATTTTCCATATACGATCATTTTAAATTATCCCCGATAATTGATTTATTAATTATCGGATTCAGCTTTCTTCATAGTGTATCATCACCTAATACGATTTGCTGCTCTTTGAGCTTTGTTATTCTTTGTCGAAAATGACTAAATCTAAAGAGATTATGGGCGTCCAGCTATGTGGGGTTGCTCCCATCAAAAGGGTATTTCACATCTCATCTAGGTTGGATTCGGTTGTGCATTTAGATGTGAAATATTCGGATTCTCGGGAAGTTTTAGCGGGTACGGCTGGTACTTTTCCCGAGGAGGTCACCAAGTATACGACCTTCTCAAAAGTATATTACTAGAGGTATACTTCAAGCGAGGCCGCACCCTCCTAGTCATTTGTTGGAAATTTTCCTTTCCTTATTTGATTCGAACCTTCGAATTGTTTTTCTGTAATTGCAACGAGAAGAGTCAACCACTCTTCACGATGCTTAATTATAGTTTTTTTCATTCTATCAAGTTTGGACAGTTATCTTGGTTTGTTCATTTATCAAGTTTGGATAGTTCTCTTGTTTTATCCATTCTGTCTAGTTTAGAATTTGCTCGGATTATTTTCATTCATCCAATTTGGATTTTTAATACTATTTATGCACATTCTTATTTGGATTTATTTCCTATTGTTTATCTCTACTCTTTCCCGTATGGATGTTACTCTCGTGAGGTAAAACTTGTTCCGTGTTAGCGGCGTGGTCTCACAGAACTTTTATATGTTTCCCCATATTTGAGTTACGCTTGTATTTCCAGACTGATCCGGGTGTTAATTTATTACAATGCTCGGGTCAGACCGAGTATTTTCTCAGGTTGGCTTTGGTGTTATGGAGACCTTGGAGAGGAGCTGTATTATATAGTATCCATATCAGCAATTATAAGTTCAGGATTTTATAGTTGTCCAGCTGATAAGGTCCGTTTTTAACTCCAATGTACCCTGTATTTTGGAGTGACAGCTTTTGTTGTCCTTGTTATATTATATATTATCGATTCCACTATGAGATTATGTTTTTCTCTATTCTCTATTCTTTTCTTTTTATTTACCCTAACAATCTGCCCTTTTGTCGATTGGATGCATGACATTTGAACACGGTGGTAGTGTTTAGTGTCGACTTTTGATGGTCAAAATGGATGAGTCATTACAGCATGGTATCAGAGCGCAAGGTTAAGCGAGAACCTTGGCTTTGGTAGGGTTTGGCTCATTAGATATAGGTAAGCGACATCCTGGAATGAGTTGAGAGTATTATATATACGAAAGCATAATTGTTATTAATATAAAAACGTATTATGTTAATTGGCCTATTGAGTTTTTATGAATTCTGGTCGAGAGGTGGGACGCCACTGTATAGAAATGGATTTCTAAATGCTCGATCAAAGCCAACGGACATGATATTGAAAATTTTATAAAATTTTGGCAAATTAAATATTTTGCCTATGATTATATTTTATATATATAAAGGAATAATTTTCAAAACTCTATGTAGTTATATAGTGTGTTTATGTGAATGTGATAATATTCATTTATTATCACTGTTATTTGTTCAGTTTTGCTTAATTTAAATTAGAAGTATTGACTGTTGTTTGTTGACTGTTAAATTTTGCTTGGTTTATTTAAGAGCATTTTATCGCTTTGATTTGAAATGAACCCTTTGTGAATTAATTTTCACAATTTGACTATAAAGGTGTTCGGAGAAAATGTTAACTTGAAAATTCACCTTTTAAAAATGGCGGGTTTAGGATTAAACTTTAATAAAAAGTTGTTAATATATCCAAATAGTGGGATAAAATATTTAGAGAATAAATATTCGAGATAATTCTATTATAATAAAGAGGGATTATATATGAAATGATTTTTATATAAAGGGAATTTTATATAAATTTAGTTTATAAAATGTGTTTTAAATAGGATTTTTGAATCTAAATCTTGAAATTTTTGAAAATAATTTAAAAGGATTTTGAGAAATAAAATAGTAGTATTTTTGGAAATAACTAGAAGTAAAAATATTTTGGGAAGTAGAATTTAAATGGAATGCATTTTCTTTGGGATAATTAGGAAGAAACTGTTTCGATTAGTTTTGTGGTAATCTGAATAATCTTTTAAGTGACGATCATATGTTCGCTTAAGCAGATGTTATAGAATATTTAGTAAATTATCATGTTTATCATGGTGCAATCGAAACAAGTTCAAATCCACGCAAACCCAAAGTGAGTTTTTACAAATAAAATCATTTGAGGTTATTTCATATAAAAATATATTTTGTATGCTTACAAAGATAAGTTTTGAAATTAAAAAACCAGGTATTTATTTTTAAGTTCCCCTAAAAGAGGGAATTGTTTACGAAAATAAAAGTATTTCTGATAAGGGATTGTTTTGATAAATGAGATTTTACCATAGATAACATATGCGATAATTTAACACGGGTAAATTGGGTTAAATTAAATAAGATGGTTTTGATAAACATTGTTTTGATTAAGACCATATAATTGCTTAAAAACATCTTAGTAGTGTAAACTATTTGTTGATTGGGTCAACCCATAAACATGATTCATTTTAACACTCTAAGTTAAAGAGGTTGATAGGTTGACTTGGTTTTAAGAAACCATAATTTAATTTGATCACTATCTAAATCTTGGAAAAAGTAAAATAAAATTTGTATGTACTCTTAGGATATAGAAGAGTACTATACAAGTAAATAAAGTGGAATAAGTTATTATTTGATGTTTTATAAAAAAATGACTTTATAAAATATTTTTTAAACTTGGGTGAAGAAAATTATGAAATAATTCATAAATAACTTTAGTATTGAATTAAATACTAAGTGGAAATACAAGTGATTTAGATAATTATCTAAGTATAACTTTACAAAAAATTTAATGTAATTAAGAAACTAATAAAATTTAGAATATAACTTTCCATTTTGTCCGAGTGAGTTCGGATAATCTTCTAAGCAATAACCAAAGGCTAATAAGAAAACGGTACACTTAAATAATTATCTATATTTTTAGACAATCAAGAAAGTATTGAACCTAAGTTAAGATTTGTTTTGTGATGACCCAAAAACTCGGCCTTCGAAAATCGGCACCCGTACTTCTCTTGTACTCAAAATACCGCAGATTCAAACGCCGAATTTGGTTCACCGAAGCTTATAACACCATTAAGTATAACAACATAGCGGAAGAAAAAGAATATATCAATATATATAACATTGATACAATGACTGATACAAAATCTGATACAATATAATACAACAGAATGATACAACAGATATCAACATACAGCAGAGATATGATACAAGAAATAGCAGCGGAAAGAAATGGATAACACCAGCAGTAGATAGAATATCTCCAATAGAATGCTCCAATCCATAGCTAGCGGAAAACAAGGTCAGTCGTCCAAGGACTGACTAGCTCCAGATAATCTACTCAACCTGAATATCTGAGAAACCCCAACTCTAGACTACCCATGTGGAAAATGGTGGGACCCAGAGTTTAGGAAAGGAACAATAAACCCCAGATCAGTCATGGGACTGGTGTGAGCAACAAAAACAGTTTATCTTTTAAACAAACAACAAAAGAAATTTAAACATTGAAACCCGCAATGCTTTTGGAAAATGAAACTACCATAAGACCTCCCACCACACACACAATGCAATTGCAGACTTGGAGGAGATTGCTTCTTATGATAGTCAAACATGCTTACTACGCAAAGAAAACTCTTTTGATATTATTAATAGTGCATAGTGTATAAAATCATTTCGAAAATACAATATTAATCTTAGCCAGCATAGGTACCATTATATTATGCCTACTATAGCTGCCGCCTGTGGAGACAGGTTATACAATTGCAATCGTAAAGGCTCGTATTGTTTCTTTGGATTTCCAACAAATGGTCAGGCTAAGGAACTTCCTTTCCTACTGCCGAATGGGATCGCCTCTGGCAGGACGTCCCGAGAGACAACTGCTCTCTGCCAACACAAGGTCGGGTTACCCCTGTAACTAGGTAACTCACGACTATGCCATCCCCCGGTCCTTTAGGACCTTTATCCGAGGTGCCTCGATAAACACACAATCATACAATAAATGAGATCGGAGTATCCACATAGGTTAAATACCATGGCTCCATACCTGATACTACCCTTTTCCAGAAGGAAATGACATACCCTAAAGGGCGCGACCCTCATAACCTTGCCGCATATTCCTGTTTCGACCATTTCCGGGTTGTGAGGTCCGAAGAGGTCTCGTCCACAAAGCTACGCTTTTTCACAAAGCCACGCTTTGATCACAAATGATCAACACACAACAACACTCAGCATGCCATATTACCAAATTGGGAGTATATCGCTGATAACCTTCAACTACATAACCTCTGAGCTCGTACGTCTCAGAGAAGGGTGTTAAGCTAAGAGAATAAATTCTCCGCCACCAACAGAAATGTATTTGAAAGAAATCTGCTTTATATCTCAAAATGTAATGTCAGACATGTAACCATACAAGTCTGTTCCGGGTTCGAACAGAACCGAAGGCACTTCTGAAGAAGCCCTTGCAATCCAGGTATTCACAATCCCGATCGGATTTCCCATCACTTAGGGAATCTCTATACCGGGCGCTACTCGGTGTAGAGACAATCGATAGGTTATCCTATCGTTTTCGCAAACACCCGGTCTTCAACACCGGTCTTCAGATGCTATCCATATACGACGTATCACTTATTCGGAATGGGTTATATGACACAAAGGTCATTTCCCGGCTAAACCGAATAGTGAGCATAATATTCAAAAACATATGGATAATGGGATTTCAATTAAGTCACAACTTATTACCCAAAACTTTTCTTCAAATGGTTTAACAAATTACCATTTTCAATCTTTAAACAAAAAGATTCATTTTAACAACCTTCAATGGTTTAAACAATTTCCACATTTTTAATCTTTTAAACAAAAGATTCATTCGCAGATTTTCCAAATTAATTTCCATTTCAATTGGATTAACTAGTTAAATCTTTAAAATAAAGATTTAACTTATAGCTTTCAAACAATACCATTTCAAATGGTTTAAATAAATCATCATTTTAAATCTGTTAAAAATAAACAAATTTAATTCGTAGCTTTCTAAAAGGATTCATTCATAACTTAGAAAACCATTTTTCAATTCAATCTTGAAATTCCTTTAGTTAAACTGGAATTTCATTTCTTATGTGAAAGCTTTTATCATTTGAAAACAAACAGTTTTCATTTCGGAAATCTGATTCATTTATACGAGTTAAGGTTCTTGGGTTAAATTCAAATTCTCAAAACCATACTTTTTTAAATGGTTTAACTTCATATTAACACATTTATAACTTCTTTAACCGTAATTTCCAATTATTTATTTCAATTAATTTTGAATTCAAATTCAAATTAAATTATTTAAATTTGAAAACTTACCAAGTTATTCAAAATAGCTTTTATCTTAAAAAACCTTATTTCAAAAGCTTTAACATTTGACCCAAATCCATTTCCAAAATCAATTGAAATTAAAATTTCAATTTCAAAAAATATTAAATTTAAATTATCTGTGACTTAACCGATTTCCACGTGAAATCCATATTTGTGTGCGTAAGAGTGTGGTCCAGGGGTTTTACACAGTAGTGCAACATCATACAATCATCACAGATCAAGGTACAGAAATATAGTTGATAAGCGATATAAATTATAACGCTTATCTTTTATCCACAGATCACAGAGATATAAATTACAGATAATATATTACATTCATCCCCGATAAATGAACTACAGTACAGACTACACACAAAACAGAATATCACATAGCATCACATGGTAGGGATATCAAACAATTCACAGCATTCAATAGAATACAGTTATCCATAAAGGAAACCAAATCAAGATATCTGATTAATCTAAACCACATTATTTGCCTATGGATAATTTCTAGTTTGGGTTAATTAATAATTAATTAATTAATTACAAACATTTAATTAATTATTCTTTAATTAATCATTAATTACCCTTAATTAATTATACTCTAATTATGTTAAGTAATTATCCTTAATTAATTACACAAATTAATCGTTCTTAACCAATTACAGTAATTAGCCTTTAATTACTTCATTAATAAATCTTTAATTATTAATCATCATTAACAATATAAATTTACTTAACTTTTAAGTTAACAAATAAAACACGTTTGATAATTCCTTAATTATTAATTAATTAAATTATTTATTCACTCTTTAATTATCTGATTAATTAATAAAATCTTAAATCATATAAATTAAATTTAAGATAAATCATTCAACCCATTAATTTCTTAATTATCATTATTACCTAGATTTAACATCTTATCTTGATTTACGCTTAATTATATTACTAAATTAAAATAAAATAATTTCAACTTAATAAATTTAAGTTAACCAGTTATATAACTTCTTAAATCAAATGTTTAAAGAATACATTTACAAATGAATTTTTATTTTAAGAAAAGGCTTAAACTCGATTTATTTAAATTTCAAAACTTTGATTTAAAAAAACTTTCAAAACTGGCTTTAGAGCCTACTTGGGGTCCCACCCGAGTCTTACTCGAAACCTGCTTCGAGTTTTTCCCCAAACTAACCCGAGACACCCTTTCAAATTAAAATTTGTTTAATTTTTAAAAATTGACCCGGTGCATACCCAAAATCCCCTGGACTCATACTCGTGCCATCACCCTAGTTACTCGAGACAAACCCGAGTGACACACAAACCCGATTCTTCCCAGTACAACGTGCACACGGTGCACCATAGCCATCGTCGCCGACCTCTGGCGATGGTCATGACCATCCCCGACGACCACTTGAACCAATACGAACTTAAGTGCAAACCCAGATTTTCGAATTCGATCGAAACACAAAATCGAACAGTTTCGAGCCAAATGAGCCACTACTGGAAACCCATTGGATCAACTAAAATGCCTTGCACCGACGATAGCAACCACCTAAACATCAACTACTCCGGCCACGTCTTCGCCAACGTACCTACTTCCATCACCCAAAGCTACAAAACACTCGGTCAATCCAAGACGGTGAACGAATCAAGCATATAGCCTTGACAAAAACTAGGTTTAGAATTTTAAAATGTTCGCCGTCGTCGCCTCGATGATCGAGAGCGCCTCCTACTATTTTTTCCCACAGCACCGTAGGCTCCTCCACCCCCTCGAACAACCCTGACACCCCCAGATCAACACGTCGCCGGAAGTTGGTCAAAAATCATTTCCCGTTCAACGTCGAACTGCTCTTGAACCACGCGGCTAAAAATCACCATACGAATTTCAAAAATCATATTTTTAAGTAAGGATTCCAGATATGATATTGAATCTTCAATTTATTATGTTTGGATTTTATGCAAAATCTGAGTTGCACTATGGAGACCAATTTTTCCTCACTGTATATGTTTTTCTTCCTTGAGCCTATTTTTAAAACTTTATATAGATGGGAACAACCCTGTTTAATGTTAAACTTGAAGTTTAAAAATGATCTGATAAAGAGAAATTTGGATTGGTTTGCAAGCCCCAACCTATCTCAAAGAAAACAGAGAGGAGGATGAAAACAGTGTCATCATCTATATACAGAGTTGAACTGAAGAAAAGTTCCCAAACATACTCATCACAATCATGAGTCAACACATATTAAATTCATCTTAACACTTAATATAAATTTTGTGGTTACTCATCGATTTCCAGAGGAGAAGAACAGAGCTACTCTTTGAACCAGGTTTTAGAAAATTTGCAAGCTGAAGTCTTCTTCTTGCTTCTTTGATTTAATTTGTCTTGATACGTTAAATTGAAGTTTTGTTTATGTTTTGAAATGATATTCACTTTAGAGGTTTGCTTAGTTTTGAAGAACGAATGAAATAAGAAGGCTGATAAGAAGAAATGAGTTTACAGGGTAATGTTATAATGTATTGTTTAACTGAGATGAGATTTTACTGGGTGATGTATTTGTTTGTACAAGTGATAAAATATTGTTTTGTACAAAGTAATGTATTTTTTTTCTTCCAGTACAACATATCAGTGATATTTCTTTAGCTTTGGAAGGCTGTGGTGATGGCTAAAGATCCAAGCATTAATTGCTTTGTACAATACTTATCCTTTTTTTGCTTATTTTATTTTTGTACATTGCGTGAGAGAAAGGTCTGGTTGCTTAATTATCTTTGTGAACGAAACTGGAATGAGGATGATATATAAAATTGGGTTGCAGAGTGATGAATTTGTACAATACAGGGTAGTATCTTTATTTGTTGTACAATGTAGATCAGAGAAATATATATTTTTCTTTGGTTTATCAAACAAGATCTCGGCTGATAGATGATATATTGTGATAGCATTAATTGTTAAGTACTTTATGTTTCTTTATTTACATGTGCACATACTCATATTTTTCTTGGTGGCTGATGGATAACAGTTTGTATATGCTGAGAAGATTTGTTTGTGCAAAGAGAAGATGGTGTATTAAATGCATGTGTACTTCTTTGTCTACAAACTTATGCTATTTTTTATTCATAGATATAACAACTCAAAGATATTTACTTTTGTTACTTCATTTTGCAATACTTCATATATATATTATTTGTTTACAAACTTATCTAATTGATTTGCTTTGTATATAAATATTTGTTTCATTCCTTTACAATGCTTCATATATGAATGTATTTTATTTTCTTCTCTTTCATTTTCTTTTTAACTTGTCTTAATAATATTACTTTATAAATAAATTTCTATTTTCTAGTTTAAATATGTATTGTTATTTTACTTTAATATTTATTGTCTTATATTTATTTTATAAATTCAAATCATTACTAACTATCAATTTTAAATTTTAAATTGCTTATTTATTTGTTTTATACTCGTGTCAATTATCTATATTTTTCTATTTATCTTTAAACCATTTATATACAATTTAAATTTAAATCAAATATATATATATACATATATTATTTATAATTTACTCATATATGTTCAAACATATATATATTCACATATATATAATATTTACAATATTTAAATTTTAAATGATTTAACATAGAATTTATTTTAATCCGGGGAAACTCGCATCACTTTATAAATTAATTTCACAAATTTTTATTCAAAAATTAATTTAATTATCAATTTAAATATATATAAAATCCAGGTTCGTTACAGACTTCCCCCCTTAAAAGAATTTCGTCCTCGAAATTGCCAGGGAGACACAAGATAGATGAAGAATGTTTCATCAAATCAACTGAATATCTATTCTGCATTTGGCTTACCAAATCAGAATATCAATAATAGATATGAGAACGAATCTATTTAACACTTCATAAGACACTCGGGTTATCCATATCTACGAAATATGTAGTGGCATTGGTTAGTTCAAAGGGATAACTAACCATTTGCAGAACATATCCGGACCCAAAGATAGACAGATATATGGATACAATTTTAATATTTTCTTTAGTTTAGAACTAAAGTATACCTATCAACCATAGCAGTCAAAGCAACCAATACATCCAATCAAACAATTTCCGACCCATTTGGAGTTTATGTCCCATATTAATATATCGAATCTTCTTTCTGGATCTACCAGAAATTATCGATGAATTGAGAAAAGATGACGAACGAAAGAGATTGATAGAGAAAAGGTTGTTTCCTTGTTGTTACAGGGTATTGACCAATTATAGTCGTATTCCCCTGTCCTTCATCTCATCCTCTTCTTGCACTCATACTCACTATCAGTGGATAGTAAGAGAATTTACTGAGGCATACGAACAGATATCTGAGAATTACTCATTCTATGGTATACTTCACCCTATCTCTAATTAGTTACTTAATGTGTTATACTCCTGAGCTAATGTTCAACCTTAGCTCTTGTACCACATGTGATGACCAAAAAAATCGGCCTTCGAAAATCGGCACCCGTACTTCACTTGTACTCAAAATGCCGCAGATTCAAACGCCGAATTTGGTTCATCGGAGCTTATAACACCATTAAGTATAACAACACAGCGGAAGAAAAAGAATATATCAATATATATATAACATTGATACAATGACAGATACAAAATCTGATACAATATGATACAACAGAATGATACAACAGATATCAACATACATTAGAGATATGATACAAGAAATAGCAGCGGAAAGAAATGGATAACACCAGCAGCAGATAGAATATCTCCAATAGAATGCTCCAATCCATAGCTAGCGGAAAACAAGGTCAGTCGTCCAAGGACTGGCTAGCTCCAGATAATCTACTCAACCTGAATATTTGAGAAACCCCAACTCTAGACTGCCCATGTGGAAAATGGTGGGCACCCAGAGTTTAGGAAAGGAACAATAAACTCCGGATCAGTCATGGGACTGGTGTGAGCAACAAAAACAGTTTATCTTTTAAACAAACAACAAAAGAAATTTAAACATTGAAACCCGCAATGCTTTTGGAAAATGAAACTACCATAAGACCTCCCACCACACACACAATGCAATCGCAGACTTGGAGGAGATTGCTTCTTATGATAGTCAAACATGCTTACTACGCAAAGAAAACTCTTTTGATATTATTAATATTGCATAGTGTATAACATCATTTCGAAAATACAATATGAATCTTAGCCAGCATAGGTACCATTATATTATGCCTACTATAGCTGCCGCCTGAGGAGACAGGTTATACAATTGCAATCGTAAAGGCTCGTATTGTTTCTTTGGATTTCCAACAAATGGTCAGGCTAAGGAACTTCCTTTCCTATTGCCGAATGGGATCGCCTCTGGCTGGACGTCCCAAGAGACAACTGCTCTCTGCCAACACAAGGCCGGGTTACCCCTGTAACTAGGTAACTCACGACTATGCCATCCCCCGGTCCTTTGGGACCTTTATCCGAGGCGCCTCGATAAACACACAATCACACAATAAATGAGATCGAAGTATCCACAAAGATTAAATACTGTAACGACCCGCTATTTTGGACCATTCGGATCCATTGTAAGTGTATAGGTAGACACTCATGCCGGAATTGAATTGCTCAAAATACCGCGTTGTTAATTTAAATTTGGCAAAACTGAACATATACAGTAAATAAATAATCACAGATCACAGACACAGAGTAATAAATGCAGCGGAAATAAAAGAGATATTAGTTCATGAAGCTACTATATAAATGTATAAGTTACATCAGAGTTAAACCAGATACAACGGAAGAGTAATACGATACATCAGATACAAATCAGAATACATCACTGGAATCATCGAATACTGAAAGCAGAATAGATGGCTGGATCTTCAAGCAAAGCTCCAACTTCAAAGGTGAGTCTCGAATACTGGTACACTCAGTCTGACCCGAGCGTAAAGCAAAACACAAGACACTCGAGTCAGGATTAACATTCTTATATTAATAAATCCAACTCAAGTGAAATAGCAATTGAAATACAAGTAACTCAAAGGATGTTTGGAATAACCATCCTTTAAGGATCCGTTAAACTATCTACTATGTAGTAGTGTACGATAAGTAGATAATGTCTATCAGTAATATAAAATATCAAAATATTATTAAGTCATGGCCCATTCCACCCTTAACACATTTTTATTCCCAAGAGCATATACAAGACCGTAGTTTCCCCAAAACCGGAAGTCACCAGAGGGCAATCCATATACTAAAGGTACAAAACAAATCGTAGTGGTCGCGTATAGGGATACTAGTATGACAAGGCACATGAGGCAATACCCAAGGTAGTGAAACTACCGTTTGCCTGATCCGGACTGGTGAGAACGCATCGCCGCAGCGACCGCAACACCGCGAAACAACACTCCCAAAATCAACGGTGCACCAATAGACAACAAGTAATGAGTAGTTCGAAGAAGTGTGTTCGCTTGAGGTAGCTGACCTCCATTTGGCCCGGCACGGCTCCTGTTTTAGTCATTTCCAATTCGACACAAGTGTCAAGGCTATCCATTATCGTTCTCTTTCTTCAGTCATCACATACATCATTCCAACCACTTCATCTGGATCACACTCCGCGTATAGTTATTAAAGTGGTTTTCGGTTTAGACAGAGAGTATGTCCATAACCGATTCCGGTCTCTTTAATAACTTCCGTAATTATTTCACCGATTTGTCGTTTATATATTTCAAAACCAAATCAAATTCAATTTCAATTAGAATTTGTAAATCAACACTTCATTTGTCTTTCTAAACCAATTTCCAAAATTTACGTTTCAAAACTTCCAATTTACCGTTTCCAAATCTTATAGTTCAATTTCAATTTCTATTTAAAACAATTCAAATATTGATTTAAGTTCGTACAAAAGTTTCATTTCGAAATCATTTAAATCAATTTAATTTAACATTCAAATCAATTTACATTCATTTATCGATTTCATTCAATATCGTTAAATTAATTTATCATTCAAAACAATTTATATTTAAATTCCAATCCATTAAATCAATTACTTAATTTCAACACCATTATATCAAGCTTACAAATTTAATTAAATTATATTCGTCAAATCAATTCTTTAAATTACATGTCTTACATTAATTCAATAAATCACATTTTATTTCTTGTTAAAGAAATTCAATTTCACTTATTTATTTACTTAGTTACAATTTCAAAGCTCAATTAAATAAGAACTAAATTTCACTAATTAAAAGTTCAATTTTAATTATCAAAGGATTCAATTTAATTTAATTATTAAATAATTCAATCTCACTAAATTATTAAATAATTTCAAAACTTAATTCAATCATTTCTTAAATTAAACCATTCTTTCACCAATTTCTTATTTAATATTTCGTTTCAGATTATTAAATATTCACATTTAAATTTCATCAAAATTCAATTTCCAACTTCGTTTCAAAACCATATTATTTATTCAAATAAAATCTTCATCTTATTTTTAAATCAAATTATTGACCAATCGGGTTTTTATTTAATTCTCTATCCTAGATCAAAGTTCAATTTGGGTATTTATCATTTCAACCCGATTCCAATTCAATTCAAAATCAAAGCATAGCAAAGGGAACTTGCAGTGTGATAACTGGGATGGTGTCAAAGTAAATAAACAAGCAATAACAACAAATAATAACAATCCAATAATCAATTCAAATAATCCCGAAATAATCGTATTAATTCGCATTGTTATTTGTACGAATGAATATAATTATCTCTAGAATCTACACTATCATTTCATGTAGATAAAGATTATTATACAAATTATTCTATGCAATTTTACACATGACATCAATTATTCAATTTCATACTTCATCAGTTAATACAACATAAATTCAAATGGTTCAAGGGTAGTTAACTATTTTACTTCGTGTCAAATAATTAAACATTCAAAGGGACATATTATACAATTTAACAAATCAAATTTAACACATATGTCGATTCAAATTTTTAACTATCCTTCGTCAATTCCAATTTTATTATTATTTATCACTTACAACATTAATAAATTTAACGTCTAATTGTAAACATCAAACAACCAATCATTTAATAACCAAACTGGTTATCATTGCATATATAACAGATAATGGTGTCAGATGTCACAGGTGAACTGATACAGGTAATAACAGTGTAAATATCTAACAGCAACATATTTCAATTGTCGTTTCAATTGAAATCAAAATTAATAAATAAAAGAACGTTAATCGTAAGTGATTGCTCACCTTTCGAGGCTAGAGATGAATCGACGACGGAAAGAGTTACGAATCCAAGCACGAATTCCAAAGCGACGCAAAATTGAACGCGAATTGGACGAACAAGACTGATAAATAGGAATTGACGAAATTAAGTCAGAACTGGATTGATGTCGATAAATGGTATAAGTAAACTTGTAAATAACTATATATAACCTTTTTTTTATAAACCATATTCTAAATTTTTAAACACATATTAAATTGAAACATACATATTTATTTTCAAATTACAATCTAATTGTAATATAAAATAACATCTATATATATATAAACCAAATTCCTATATACTTACACACTTATTTGAACAACATAAATCCTTATGGTAGATAAAAAAACTATCATCAAAATATATACATATATACACTTTCCTGAATCAATACTCAATATATATACATATACTTTGAAATCGCAAAAGATATCACTTCACACTATAATATACAGACAAAAGTGTGTATGCGAATCTAAATATGTGTAAACAACTATGCCGACTTGACTTTATAACTACTATATCTTAAAACCCATATGTATAGTATTTAAAATATATGTGAAATCACTGTTATATGCATATAAAATTAAAAGCTGTAACTATATTATACTATGTAAACTGGTACGAAATCATGTACTCGCATATAATGCAAACAGAAAGATAACAGCCAACAAAGATATGAATGTATATATAAAAAAATGTTTTATAACTTTTATAAACTAGAGTATACTTATACTATATATATAAATAGTATAGTGGGACAAAATAACTTACTGTAAATTAATATACTTAGTATAACACATACTTACATATTTAATTTATACAACTAACCAAAATATACTTTAAAATCTCCAAACTTTATGTACCTACTATAAAGTACTATACATATCAACTAACTGTTAATGATATACATACCTATCCTTATATACAAACTAAGATATATATATATATACCTTACACGTGCGTAATAGAAGAAGGGAAACAGTGAGATTTCGGCAAGGAAAAGGAAGCGGAGTTCGGTGGCGGTGACTGGGCTGCTCGGCGGAGGGCTGGTCTTGGCGTGCTGCTGCTGCAGCTATTTTGGTGGTGAGGAGCTCGGGTTGCAGTGGGAAAATGGGTGGCTTGTAGGCGGAGTCTGGTGATGGGCGATCTAGAGATGTTAAGGTGGAGGACAGTGGTAGGTTCGGCAATGGCTATGCTGTCAAATGGAGGGTTGTTCGAGGCTGTCAGGGTGTGAAGTTGAAGGGGTTTTGGGCGTTAGTGGGTGAGGGCGGAGATGGAAGTGGTTCGGGTTTGGAGATGCGCTCGGGGTGAGGAGACGTGGGTAGTTTAGCACTTGGGGTCGGCGAGTGGGGCTGGATCCATGCGGAGGTGGGTTTGCTTGGTTAGGCGGTGGGTGGCTTCGGCCGGTGGGTTGGGTTGTAACCGGGAGGAGAGGAGTGTGGGCTGTGCTAAGGGGAGGGGATGAGTGTGAAAAGGTGGTGTTTTCCAGTTACAGCAAGGAGAAGAAAGTATGTGAAGCTTTTTCTTTTTTTTCAAAGCAGAGAATAGAGAGGAGAAAAGCAGTAAACATTGGAAATATAAGGTGTGCGTTGGAACAGAGAACAAAAGAAAAGGAAGGCAGAGGAACCAATGCGAATGAATTGAACCAACCAATAAATTAAAGGCTGGGAATAGTAAAGGTCAGATGGTTAAAAGACAGTGAGATACGAAGAGTTAGAAAACCAAAAGAAAAGCCGGTACTGATACGGTTTACGGTTTCGCGGTTTCGCCGTGAACTGGACACCGAAACGAACATATGAATATATCATGAAGACCAGCTCGATGAGACGATAAAGACGGTATACAAATATCAGTGGTATGATTGAATTATAAAAATTCGAATTTTTCTACCAGCGAAAAATGCAAGAAAAACACTGAAAAATAAGATCGACGGAGCCAAAGATGTCCGAATTTGGAAAAACGACAAACTGACATCTTGCTCAGAAGATGGTTTATAATTTTTCTATGTAAAAATATTTAGGTTTCGGAAACATTTTATTTTCATCGCTTTTTAACTGATTACATTGAAGTAAATTTACGCGCGAAATAAACTTTCATATTTTCGGACGAAAATTTACCAGTTGCTATGTTTAACTAAACGCATTCCAAATATCAAATTTATATTTCAAAATTTTATCGTTCAAAATTTCACAAAAATTTAACAAATTACGTTATTAAAACAGTTAAATTTTACGGGTCGTTACACTCTCCCCCACTCAAAACTTTTCGTCCTCGAAAAGGAACGAGGTAGGAGGATAGAAACAACCAGAAAGAAAACAGATTTGAAATACAAAATAACAATTAATTTAAACCATATAAATTCAAATTTAAATTAATTGATATTCAATAATTGATTTAATCCATTCCCACTAAAATCAATCTCAACTATTTCTAAATTCATTATTTATTATACAATTATCTTACATTTTCAAATTTCTAAACCATAAATTTGAATAGTCTTTTATTATAATCATATTTTTTTCAGCAATTTAAATTCTTCTTTATTCCAAATTATTGTTAAATTTATTCTACTTAATATATCTTATCACATATATTTAACCCATATAAATTAATTTAAACCATATAAATTTCAATTTAAATTAATTTATATTCATTAATTGATTTCAAATTCAAGGTATTTTCATAAGTTGATCTAATTTCAATTTATTAATTAATCTTAAAATTTATTTTTCAATTATCTTAATATTCTATTTATCTCTATTA
Organism: Allium fistulosum; assembly: GCA_030737815.1. NCBI lineage: Eukaryota > Viridiplantae > Streptophyta > Magnoliopsida > Asparagales > Amaryllidaceae > Allium > Allium fistulosum. The sequence goes on along the minus strand of CM060901.1, from coordinate 531,037,645 downwards.
ACATTTTATAATTAAAATTTAAGTGTATAACATTTGTTATAACCACTCAAATTTTATTTATAAATTCAATTTATATTATATATATTATCCAATTACATATTCAACTCTGAATGATTTAGTTAAGTTGTATTAGAATGCAGTTGAACAATATACAAATAAAAATTTTCCCAATTCAATTATTCAAGTTTAAATATTTATTCCAAATTTTGGTTTTATTTATAATTAAAACCATCTTTTAACAAAATTTAAGAATTAGATTTCCGATTAACTTTAAACAATTTAGAGATATATATAATATATTTATATCAGATCAAATTAAATTTTAAAATAAGATACCCTTATATATATGTATATATAAATCAAATTATACTGAAGAAATTCAAATCAAAATATTTTTCAAACAAAACCGTAGCAAGCTACAGAATGGTTTCTCCACTTCGAAACTCGAAAATGAATGTCGATGATGCGGCCGCCATCACCGAAATTATTTTCCAGTGACAAAGAGAAGAGCAATGATTTCAACATTTTAAAATTCTTTGAAAGCGATTTCTATTCGAAAATATATACTTTTAAAAATTTTAAAACCAAAGTTCGAAATCACCGGAAACTAAATTCTCAAATTTCTGAACTAAATTCATTTCAAATTCCAAATCAATTTTATAAACCATATTTATAAATTCATTATAGAAAACAATAAATGATAATCAAATATTATCATTTCAAACAACCAATTTAATTAACTTATTAAATTCCAGGAAATTTTACCTATATATAATATAATCATACAAATTTATTCCATTTACCAAATTTGATAAAAATATTGTGTCAGTTTGCTCTGTTCAAGTGTTTTGGAAATCCTATCGATAGCGTTGATCAGACGAATCGATCGAAAACCCAAATCAACATTAACAACTCAAACAACACAATATATATAAAACATTTTTAATATTAATTCACAAATACACTTTCTCGCTGAACGATACATGAATGGATTTTCAAAGCAAGGACAGAGATTCAAATTTGATGGACTCAAATTAAAGAGAATTCTGATTCGAATATAGGTTCGAAACAAAGATAAGATGATTAAATAACCAATAGGAAGATGGATATGTTTATAAATCGCGGACAAACTTAACCGGGTCACTCGTGACTTCATAAATAAGATCAATGCAGAATTCCGAGGCAAATCTACATTTGATCTCAAGAAATAGAATTCAGGTATAGCAGAAGATAGATAGCACCGTAAACCGAGGATACAGAAATCTTCGGTAAATCAATGCTTATTGTAAAGGAGTTTTACCTCTTTACAAATCAATTTGAGATTGGCGGGACCGCCAACTCATTATAAAGATCATTCGAAGTGGAGTTATGTGATACTCCAGAATCCAGAAGAATACGAATAGTGAGGGACAAGAATGAATTTCAGAGCCGCAAGGAATGTTCCAAAATTCAAAGGAATCGAGTCAAAAGGAAGAGATTCAACTCGAATGAAAGCGATTCTGTAAATACATTTACCCTACCTATTGAGTTTTGCCTAGAGCTACCAAAGCTCTGATACCAACTGTAATGACCCGCTATTTTGGACCATTCGCATCCATTATAAGTGTATAGGTAGACACTCATGCCGGAATTGAATTGCTCAAAATACCGCGTTGTTAATTTAAATTTGGCAAAACTGAACATATACAGTAAATAAATAATCACAGATCACAGACATAGAGTAATAAATGCAGCGGAAATAAAAGAGATAGTAGTTCATGAAGCTACTATATAAATGTATAAGTTACATCAGAGTTAAACCAGATACAACGGAAGAGTAATACGATACATCAGATACAAATCAGAATACATCACTGGAATCATCGAATACTGAAAGCAGAATAGATGGCTGGATCTTCAAGCAAAGCTCCAACTTCAAAGGTGAGTCTCGAATACTGGTACACTCAGTCTGACCCGAGCGTAAAGCAAAACACAAGACACTCGAGTCAGGATTAACATTCTTATATTAATAAATCCAACTCAAGTGAAATAGCAATTGAAATACAAGTAACTCAAAGGATGTTTGGAATAACCATCCTTTAAGGATCCGTTAAACTATCTACTATGTAGTAGTGTATGATAAGTAGATAATGTCTATCAGTAATATAAAATATCAAAATAGTGTTAAGTCATGGCCCATTCCACCCTTAACATTTTTATTCCCAAGAGCATATACAAGACCGTAGTTTCCCCAAAACCGGAAGTCACCAGAGGGCAATTCATATACTAAAGGTACAAAACAAATCGTAGTGGTCGCGTATAGGGATACTAGTATGACAAGGCACATGAGGCAATACCCAAGGTAGTGAAACTACCGTTTGCCTAATCCGGACTGGTGAGAACGCATCGCCGCAGCGACCGCAACACCGCGAAACAACACTCCCAAAATCAAGGGTGCACCAATCGACAACAAGTAATGAGTAGTTCGAAGAAGTGTGTTCGCTTGAGGTAGCTGACCTCCATTTGGCCCGGCACGGCTCCTGTTATAGTCATTTCCAATTTGACACAAGTGTCAAGGCTATCCATTATCGTTCTCTTTCTTCAGTCATCACGTACATCATTCCAACCACTTCATTCTGGATCACACTCCGTGTATAGTTATTAAAGTAGTTTTCGGTTTAGACAGAGAGTATGTCCATAACCGATTCCGGTCTCTTTAATAACTTCTGTAATTATTTCACCGATTGGTCGTTTATATATTTCAAAACCAAATCAAATTCAATTTCAATTAGAATTTGTAAATCAACACTTCATTTGTCTTTCTAAACCAATTTCCAAAATTTACGTTTCAAAACTTCCAATTTACCGTTTCCAAATCTTATAGTTCAATTTCAATTTCTATTTAAAACAATTCAAATATTGATTTAAGTTCGTACAAAAGTTTCATTTCGAAATCATTTAAATCAATTTAATTTAACGTTCAAATCAATTTACATTCATTTATCGATTTCATTCAATATCGTTAAATTAATTTATCATTCAAAACAATTTATATTTAAATTCCAATCCATTAAATCAATTACTTAATTTCAACACCATTATATCAAGCTTACAAATTTAATTAAATTAGATTCGTCAAATCAATTCTTTAAATTACATGTCTTACATTAATTCAATAAATCACATTTTATTTCTTGTTAAAGAAATTCAATTGCACTTATTTATTTACTTAGTTACAATTTCAAAGCTCAATTAAATAAGAACTAAATTTCACTAATTAAAAGTTCAATTTTAATTATCAAAGGATTCAGTTTAATTTAATTATTAAATAATTCAATCTCATTAAATTATTAAATAATTTCAAAACTTAATTCAATCATTTCTTAAATTAAACCATTCTTTCACCAATTTCTTATTTAATATTTCGTTTCAGATTATTAAATATTCACATTTAAATTTCATCAAAATTCAATTTCCAACTTCGTTTCAAAACCATATTATTTATTCAAATAAAATCTTCATTTTATTTTTAAATCAAATTATTGACCAATCGGGTTTTTATTTAATTCTCTATCCTAGGTCAAAGTTCAATTTGGGTATTTATCATTTCAACCCGATTCCAATTCAATTCAAAATCAAAGCATAGCAAAGGGAACTTGCAGTGTGATAACTGGGATGGTGTCAAAGTAAATAAACAAGCAATAACAACAAACAATAACAATCCAATAATCAATTCAAATAATCCCGAAATAATCGTATTAATTCGCATTGTTATTTGTACGAATGAATATAATTATCTCTAGAATCTACACTATCATTTCATGTAGATTAAAGATTATTATACAAATTATTCTATGCAATTTTACACATGACATCAATTATTCAATTTCATACTTCATCAGTTAATACAACATAAATTCAAATGGTTTAAGGGTAGTTAACTATTTTACTTCGTGTCAAATAATTAAACATTCAAGGGGACATATTATACAATTTAACAAATCAAATTTAACACATATGTCGATTCAAATTTTTAACTATCCTTCATCAATTCCAATTTTATTATTATTTATCACTTACAACATTAATAAATTTAACGTCCAATTGTAAACATCAAACAACTAATCATTTAATAACCAAACTGGATTATCATTGCATATATAACAGATAATGGTGTCAGATGTCACAGGTGAACTGATACAGGTAATAACAGTGTAAATATCTAACAGCAGCATATTTCAATTGTCGTTTCAATTGAAATCAAATTTAATAAATAAAAGAACGTTAATCGTGAGTGATTGCTCACCTTTCGAGGCTAGAGATGAATCGACGATGGAAAGAGTTACGAATCCAAGTACGAATTCCAAAGCAACGCAAAATTGAACGCGAATTGGACGAACAAGACTGATAAATAGGAATTGACGAAATTAAGTCAGAACTGGATTGATGCCGATAAATGGTATAAGTAAACTTGTAAATAACTATATATAACCTTTTTTTTATAAACCATATTCTAAATTTTTAAACACATATTAAATTGAAACATACATATTTATTTTCAAATTACAATCTAATTGTAATATAAAATAACATCTATATATATATAAACCAAATTCCTATATACTTACACAATTATTTGAACAACATAAATCCTTATGGTAGATAAAAAAAACAATCATCAAAATATATACATATATACACTTTCCTGAATCAATACTCAATATATATACATATACTTTGAAATCGCAAAAGATATCACTTCACACTATAATATACAGACAAAAGTGTGTATGCGAATCTAAATATGTGTAAACAACTATGCCGACTTGACTTTATAACTACTATATCTTAAAACCCATATGTATAGTATTTAAAATATATGTGAAATCACTGTTATATGCATATAAAATTAAAAGCTGTAACTATATTATACTATGTAAACTGGTACGAAATCATGTACTCGCATATAATGCAAACAGAAAGATAACAGCCAACAAAGATATGAATGTATATATAAACAAATGTTTTATAACTTTTATAAACTAGAGTATACTTATACTATATATATAAATAGTATAGTGGGACAAAATAACTTACTATAAATTAATATACTTAGTATAACACATACTTACATATTTAATTTATACAACTAACCAAAATATACTTTAAAATCTCAAAACTTTATGTACCTACTATAAAGTACTATACATATCAACTAACTGTTAATGATATACATACCTATCCTTATATACAAACTAAGATATATATATATATATATATACCTTACACGTGCGCAATAGAAGAAGGGAAACCGTGAGATTTCGGCAAGGAAAAGGAAGCGGAGTTTGGTGGCGGTGACTGGGCTGCTCGGTGGAGGGCTGGTCTTGGCGTGCTGCTGCTGCAGCTATTTTGGCGGTGAGGAGTTCGGGTTGCAGTGGGAAAATGGGTGGCTTGTAGGCGGAGTCTGGTGATGGGCGATCTAGAGATGTTAAGGCGGAGGACAGTGGTAGGTCCGGCAATGGCTATGCTATCAAATGGAGGGTTGTTCGAGGCTGTCAGGGTGTGAAGTTGAAGGGGTTTTGAGCGTTAGTGGGTGGGCGGAGATGGGAGTGGTTCGGGTTTGGAGATGCGCTCGGGGTGGGGAGACGTGGGTAGTTTAGCACTTGGGGTCGACGAGTGGGGCTGGATCCATGCGGAGGTGGGTTTGCTTGGTTAGGCGGTGGGTGGCTTCGGCCGGTGGGGTGGGTTGTAACCGGGAGGAGAGGAGTGTGGGCTGTGCTAAGGAGAGGGGATGAGTGTGAAAAGGTGGTGTTTTCCAGTTACAGCAAGGAGAAGAAAGTATGTGAAGCTTTTTTTTTTCAAAGCAGAGAATAGAGAGGAGAAAAGCAGTAAACATTGGAAATATAAGGTGTGCGTTGGAACAGAGAACAAAAGAAAAGGAAGGCAGAGGAACTAATGCGAATGAATTGAACAAACCAATAAATTAAAGGCTGGGAATAGTAAAGGTCAGATGGTTAAAAGACAGTGAGATACGAAGAGTTAGAAAACAAAAAGAAAAGCCGGTACCGATACGGTTTCGCGGTTTCGCCGTGAACTGGACATCGAAACGAACATATGAATATATCATGAAGACCGGCTCGATGAGACGATAAAGACGGTATACAAATATCAGTGGTAAGATTGAATTATAAAAATTCGAATTTTTCTACCAACGGAAAATGCAAGAAAAACACTGAAAAATAAGATCGACGGAGCCAAAGATGTCCGAATTTGGAAAAACGACAAACTGACATCTTGCTCAGAAGATGGTTTAGAATTTTTCTATGTAAAAATATTTAGGTTTCGAAAACATTTTATTTTCATCGCTTTTTAACTGATTAAATTGAAGTAAATTTACGCGCGAAATAAACTTTCATATTTTCGGACGAAAATTTACCAGTTGCTATGTTTAACTAAACGCATTCCAAATGTCAAATTTATATTTCAAAATTTTATCGTTCAAAATTTCACAAAAATTTAACTAATTACATTATTAAAACAGTTAAATTTTACGGGTCGTTACAAATACCAGGGCTCCATACCTGATACCACCCTTTTCCAGAAGGAAATGACATACCCTAAAGGGCGCGACCATCATAACCTTGCCGCGTATTCCTGTTTCGACCATTTCCGGGTTGTGAGGTCCGAAGAGGTCTCGTCCACAAAGCTACGCTTTTTCACAAAGCCACGCTTTGATCACAAATGATCAAATAAATGATCAACACACAGCAACACTCAGCATGCCACATTACCAAATTGGGAGTATATCGCTGATAACCTTCAACTACATAACCTCTGAGCTCGTACGTCTCAGAGAAGGGTGTTAAGCTAAGAGAATAAATTCTCCGCCACCAATAGATATGTATTTGAAAGAAACCAGCTTTATATCTCAAAGTGTAGTGTCAGACATGTAACCATACAAGTCTGTTCCGGGTTCGAACAGAACCGAAGGCACTTCCGAAGAAGCCCTTGCAACCCGGGTATTCACAATCCCGATCAGATTTCCCATCACTTAGGGAATCTCTATACCGGGCGCTACTCGGTGTAGAGACAATCGATAGGTTATCCTATCGTTTTCGCAAACACCCGGTCTTCAGATGCTATCCATATATGACGTATCACTTATTCGGAATGGGTTATATGACATAAAGGTCATTTCCCGGCTAAACCGAATAGTGAGCGTAATATTCAAAAACATATGGATAATGGGATTTCAATTAAGTCACAACTTATTACCCAAAACTTTTCTTCAAATGGTTTAACAAATTACCATTTTCAATCTTTAAACAAAAAGATTCATTTTAACAACCTTCAATGGTTTAAACAATTTCCACATTTTTAATCTTTTAAACAAAAGATTCATTCGCAGATTTTCCAAATTAATTTCCATTTCAATTGGATTAACTAGTTAAATCTTTAAAATAAAGATTTAACTTATAGCTTTCAAACAATACCATTTCAAATGGTTTAAATAAATCATCATTTTAAATCTGTTAAAAATAAACAAATTTAATTCGTAGCTTTCTAAAAGGATTCATTCATAACTTAGAAAACCATTTTTCAATTCAATCTTGAAATTCCTTTAGTTAAACTGGAATTTCATTTCTTATGTGAAAGCTTTTATCATTTGAAAACAAACAGTTTTCATTTCGGAAATCTGATTCATTTATACGAGTTAAGGTTCTTGGGTTAAATTCAAATTCTCAAAACCATACTTTTTTAAATGGTTTAACTTCATATTAACACATTTATAACTTCTTTAACCGTAATTTCCAATTATTTAATTCAATTAATTTTGAATTCAAATTCAAATTAAATTATTTAAATTTGAAAACTTACCAAGTTATTCAAAATAGCTTTTATCTTAAAAAACCTTATTTCAAAAGCTTTAACATTTGACCCAAATCCATTTCCAAAATCAATTGAAATTAAAATTTCAATTTCAAAAAATATTAAATTTAAATTATCTGTGACTTAACCGATTTCCACGTGAAATCCATATTTGTGTGCGTAAGAGTGTGGTCCAGGGGTTTTACACAGTAGTGCAACATCATACAATCATCACAGATCAAGGTACAGAAATATAGTTGATAAGCGATATAAATTATAACGCTTATCTTTTATCCACAGATCACAGAGATATAAATTACAGATAATATATTACATTCATCCCCGATAAATGAACTACAGTACAGACTACACACAAAACAGAATATCACATAGCATCACATGGTAGGGATATCAAACAATTCACAGCATTCAATAGAATACAGTTATCCATAAAGGAAACCAAATCAAGATATCTGATTAATCTAAACCACATTATTTTCCTATGGATAATTTCTAGTCAGGGTTAATTAATAATTAATTAATTACAAACATTTAATTAATTATTCTTTAATTAATCATTAATCACCCTTAATTAATTATACTCTAATTATGTTAAGTAATTATCCTTAATTAATTACACAAATTAATCGTTCTTAACCAATTACAGTAATTAGCCTTTAATTACTTCATTAATAAATCTTTAATTATTAATCATCATTAACAATATAAATTAACTTAATTTTTAAGTTAACAAATAAAACACGTTTGATAATTCCTTAATTATTAATTAATTAAATTATTTATTCACTCTTTAATTATTTGATTAATTAATTAAATCTTAAATCATTTAAATTAAATTAAATTTAAGATAAATCATTCAACCCATTAATTTCTTAATTATCATTATTATCTAGATTTAACATCTTATCTTGATTTACTCTTAATTATATTACTAAATTAAAATAAAATAATTTCAACTTAATAAATTTAAGTTAACCAGTTATATAACTTCTTAAATCAAATGTTTAAAGAATACATTTACAAATGAATTTTTATTTTAAGAAAAGTCTTAAACTCGATTTATTTAAATTTCAAAACTTTGATTTAAAAAAACTTTCAAAACTGGCTTTAGAGCCTACTTCGGGTCCCACCCGAGTCTTACTCGAAACCTGCTTCGAGTTTTTCCCCAAACTAACCCGAGACACCCTTTCAAATTAAAATTTGTTTAAGTTTTAAAAATTGACCCGGTGCATACCCAAAATCCCCCGGACTCATACTCGAGCCATCACCCTAGTTACTCGAGACAAACCCGAGTGACACACGAACCCGATTCTTTCCAGTTCAACGTGCACATGGTGCACCTGAGCCATCGTCGCCGACCTCTGGCGATGGTCACGACCATCCCCGACGATCACTTGAACCCATATGAACTCAAGTGCGAACCCAGATTTTCGAATTCGATCGAAACACAAAATCGAACAGTTTCGAGCCAAATGAGCCACTACTAGAATCCCATTGGATCAACTAAAACGCCTTGCGCCAACGATAGCAACCACCTGAACATCAACTACTCCGGCCACGTCTTCGCCAACGTACCTACTTCCATCACCCAAAGCTACAAAACACTTGGTCAATCCAAGACGGTGAACGAATCAAGCATATAGCCTTGACAAAAACTAGGTTTAGAATTTTAAAATGTTCGCCGTCGTCGCCTCGATGATCGAGAGCGCCTTCTACTATTTTTTCCCACAGCGCCGTAGGCTCCTCCACCCCCTCGAACAACCCTGACACCCCAGATCAACACGTCGCCGAAAATTGGTCAAAAATCATTTCCCGTTCAACGTCGAACTGCTCTTGAACCATGCGGCTAAAAATCACCATACGAATTTCAAAAATCATATTTTTAAGTAAGTATTCCAGATATGATATTGAATCTTCAATTTATTATGTTTGGATTTTATGAAAAATCTAAGTTGCACTGTGGAGACCAATTTTTCCTCACTGTATATGTTTTTCTTCCTTGAGCCTATTTTTAAAACTTTATATAGATGGGAACAACCCTGTTTTATGTTAAACTTGAAGTTTAAAAATGATCTGATAAAGAGAAAATTGGATTGGTTTGCAAGCCCCAACCTATCTCAAAGAAAACAGGGAGGAGGATGAAAACAGTGTCATCATCTATATACAGAGTTGAACTGAAGAAAAGTTCCCAAACATACTCATCACAATCATGAGTCAACACATATTAAATTCATCTTAACATTTAATATAAATTTTGTGGTTACTCACGATTTCCAGAGGAGAAGAACAGAGCTACTCTTTGAACCAGGTTTTAGAAAATTTGCAAGCTGAAGTCTTCTTCTTGCTTCTTTGATTTAATTTGTCTTGATACTTTAAGTTGAAGTTTTGTTTATGTTTTGAAATGATATTCACTTTAGAGGTTTGCTTAGTTTTGAAGAACGAATGAAACAAGAAGGCTGATAAGAAGAAATGAGTTTACAGGGTAATGTTATAATGTATTGTTTAACTGAGATGAGATTTTACTGGGTGATGTATTTGTTTGTACAAGTGATAAAATTTTGTTTTGTACAAAGTAATGTATTTTTTTTCTTCCAGTACAACATATTAGTGATATTTCTTTAGCTTTGGAAGGCTGTGGTGATGGCTAAAGATCCAAGCATTAATTGCTTTGTACAATACTTATCCTTATTTTGCTTATTTTATTTTTGTACATTGCGTGAGAGAAAGGTCTGGTTGCTTAATTATCTTTGTGAACGAAACTGGAATGAGGATGATATATAAATTTGGGTTGCAGAGTGATGAATTTGTACAATACAGGGTAGTATCTTTATTTGTTGTACAATGTAGATCAGAGAAATATATTTTTTTCTTTGGTTTATTAAACAAGATCTCTGCTGATAGATGATATATTGTGCTAGCATTAATTGTTAAGTACTTTATGTTTCTTTATTTACATGCGCACATACTCATATTTTGCTTGGTGGCTGATGGATAACAGTTTGTATATGCTGAGAAGATTTGTTTGTGCAAAGAGAAGATGGGGTATTAAATGCATGTGTACTTCTTTGTCTACAAACTTATGCTATTTTTTATTCATAGATATAACAGCTCAAAAATATTTACTTTTGTTACTTCATTTTGCAATACTTCATATATATATATTATTTGTTTACATACTTATCTAATTGATTTGTTTTGTATATAAATATTTGTTTCATTCCTTTACAATGCTTCATATATGAATGTATTTTATTTTCTTCTCTTTCATTTTCTTTTTAACTTATCTTAATAATATTACTTTATAAATAAATTTCTATTTTCTAGTTTAAATATGTATTGTTATTTTACTTTAATATTTATTGTCTTATATTTATTTTATAAATTCAAATCATTACTAACTATCAATTTTAAATTTTAAATTGCTTATTTATTTGTTTTATACTTGTGTTAATTATCTATAATTTTCTATTTATCTTTAAACCATTTATATACAATTTAAATTTAAATCAAATATATGTATATACATATATATTATTTCAAATTTACTCATATATGTTCAAACACATATATATTCACATATATATAATATTTACAATATTTAAATTTTAAATGATTTAACATAGAATTTATTTTAATCCGGGGAAACTCGCATCACTTTATAAATTAATTTCACAAATTTTTACTCAAAAATTAATTTAATTATCAATTTAAATATATATAAAATCTGGGGTCGTGACATGTTTGCTCTTCATTTGACATTTTGAAACAATGTTAAGTGATAAGTTTTCCCTTGTGGAATTTGATTGACTGTTAATGTTAGTTTATTCCTTCACGGAATTTGATTGATTTGATTTAATTAAATTGATTGATTGTGTGATTTTATATACCATTGTTTATAAAGTTTAAATTTGTAGACAAAGTTGAATTGTTGTTATTAGGACCTATATCCCCGTGATTTTGAAAAAGAGATTTTTAAAGATTTTGGAAAAGGAATGATATTTATTCACTCTAGTGCTGTTTTAGGAGGAACCGGAATACCACTGGACGCTCCATGTTGTCTTGATTCTAGAGTTTCACCAGACTTTATTAGCAGGAATCCCTTCCTTGCCACTATGATTTTTGATCTTTGATTTAATTCTTGTCTGAGAAGTTTGAAAATAAATTTTTGAATTCAAAAACTCGAGCATTTAGATCTAAATTTATATTTTGAAAATTTTGGATGCATAACATCTATTACAGAATATTCTCTGCATCTTGTCGCATATGATTGAGATATGGTTGTTGATTTCCTGTAGATTTATATCAATGCATGTAGAGTTACATCATATTTGTTTTAGTCAGCCTGATTTTCTTTTAGATTTCGTAAGTATAGGTACGCAAGAGATTGTTATTTGATTCTTGTGCACCTACGGTCGCAAAGAGATAATAAATTACTTGGCAAAATATAAATCAAACGCAAAAAGGTGCGTAATATATTTAGAAAAATTAAATTGGTTGATAATTTTATGCCCCAGATATGGGAGGCCACTTGGCTTTTATTTTCTTTGGTTGGTTAGAACCCGTAGAGGCAATTTGTTGTTGTTCCGATCGAGCCGCGCAAAGGAGACGCTGGTGAAATTTTTCGAGAATTTAAGAGGTTGAAATTTTTTGAGAACCTTGGAAAAGTTTTTATAACTAAAAAAATTTGATTTATGAGTTATAACTTGGAATGAATAGAACAGAATTAGTTGGTATAGGTGGGTGGACTTAAAAGACTTGGAAACTTTGGAATCTATTCCAGCTAATTAGTATTGAAAATAAGTTTAATAACTCATTTGAATTAATAGCTTTAAACTTAAGGGTTTGGAAACATTTTCTTTCTTAGGAATTTTGGGGACAAAATTCATTTAAGGGGGAAGAATGTAACAACCCAATTATTCTAGTCATCTGATTTTAAAGGTTTAATAAATTTTAAATATTTAAATAATTGGATTTTGGAATTTAATAATTTATAATTCAAATATAGGGAATGATTAAATATTTGAATTGTGAAATTGAATGTTAATTAAATTGATTTAATAATTTTATTCAACTCCTTTCTATTTATAAATAATAGTGGTAAATTCAATTTGTAAATTATTTACAAATATAAATAGATCGGATAAATATCGATAATTAAATATAAAACGATATTTAAATATGTGAAATAGTCATTCCGGGGCATTGTCTCGGATTTCAACGAAACCAGCCTCATTGGATCTATAATAATGAATTATAATACGTCGTCGAATTTCGTGGCGATCAGATGTACCATTAGGTCATGCGAGTTCGAAACGCGTGGAAATTAATTTCAAAAATTTATAATATAATTGGGTTTGAAAAGCTATCTTCTGTATATGATCGAATTAATGCTCAGGACTAGTTCCATTGCATTCGGAATAAAGGTATAACATATATAACGCCAGGCAACACGTCTCAATAGGAGTTCGAAATTGTCGGACATTTTATAGCATGATAGTTTAAATTAAAATAATATATATAAATAATTTATGTTGACCATGCTTTAGCCCACGCCTAAAACTCTAGCCTATACTCAAGCATACCTAGCCCATACCCCTTTCCTTTAAAAATCGCGTATCCATTGAGAATTGTTCGCGTTTTCTGATTTTTTATGTTTCTTCAACCTCCTCGTTCGGCTCGTGTCAAATTGGACCACCACAAGCCGAATCAGGCCCCAAGTTCAACTAGGAAGATGAAGTCTTGAGGTGCGAAGGGGATGGATGGCGCGATTGGGCTGCAATGTGGCGTGAAGGTGGAATTTCTTCATCGAATGGCGTTCGTTCTTCTTGGGTTTTCTAGGCGACAGTGGCGATTCAGGGTGCGACACTGGTGTCTTTGGGTTCGTCATGGCGTGGGCGAGCTTCTGTGAAGGTGTGGCGGCGCAACTAGGGTTGTGGCGGCGACGGTGTGTAGAAGAAGGTTGCATCGTGGGTTTCGAAGTTAGCGACCTGGGTTGTTTTGCATTGGGGGATTAGGAGTTAAACTTTGTAATTAATGTAAATTTGTTAATTAATTAATTTATTTAGTTAATTAATCAATCAAATGTCCATTAACTTGTAACATGTTCATATGAGGTCGGATTTGAGCGCGACGAGTTGCGTTGCGATCGTATCGATGGAGGTTATGCTATGGAGTTTGATTGAACAAGATTGGAGCTTGTTGGATTTTATGCTAAAATCGGACGACCATTCGGTTTTAGTCCAAAATCGGAACTTTTCGGCGAAAACGAAAAATTAATGTGAGTTTAACACACATTCAATTTTTCTATATCATATCTATGATGTTATAAATGATAATTGATTTCTTAGATGTTACTTAAACTGTTTGATTGCTTGTTTTGGTAGAATTTCAGTTTGAAAAATGGATGACATTGTAATTTGATCGTTATGGACCCATATGATTATATATACATTATCCATAACCATTGTTTTGTACGGAAAATCTGTAGAGAGACCCTGAGGGGTTTCTGGCCAATAATTATTTATTTACATCCTTATGCTGTTATATTGATAGTAATTGAAATAAAATCCTGAAATTCCATTTTATTTGTTAAGTGTCGTTATAGCGATTTCGCTATATCGTCATTTATTAAATTTTATCACCAAACCCCTATCGTATGTTTTTGAACTAGAGCTTTTGTTTTCACTAAACAAAATGTTCAAATTCATTAATCATTTTGATTAATGATAATTTAAAATAATTAAACATTTTAACTAATGATTTTGAGATTAATTAACCAATTTAATAAATGATGTTTGAAATTGGTTTATCTTTGATTTAAATGAAATAAGATTTAATTAATCATTTTAACTAATGATTACTTGAGCTTAATTAGTTATTTTAATTCATGATAATTGAAATTAATAATCATTTTAATTAATGATATTTAAAAGTAATTAGTCATTTTAAATAATGATATTTGAATTTAATTAATCATTTAATTAATGATTGTTTTAAATTTAACTAATCGTCTTAACTAAGGATATTCGGAATTTAGTTAAATCGTTTTAAATAATGATGTTTTATAATTAAATAAATCATTTTTAATAAATGATGTTTTAATTAATCGTTTTAAATGAGGTTTGAATTTAATAAATCCAATTAATTTATGATTATTTGAATTGAATTAATTATTTTAATTAATGGTATTTAAAATTTATTTATCATTTTAATTAACGATGTTTGAGATGAATTATTCATTTTAACTAATGGTTTTTTGAATTTAATTAATCTTTGTAATTATTGATATTTAAAGTTAATTAACTGATTTAATAAAAGTGATTAAAGTAAATTAACTGATACAATAAAAGTGTTTTAAGTTAATTATCTGATTTAGTGTTTATAAAGTTAATAAACTGGTTTAATAAAGATTTGAAAGTCAATTTACTAATGATATAAAAGTGTTTGGAAATAATTAACTATTTCATTAAAGATAATGGAATTGTTTACTTAAAAGAGATTATAAATGTGATTAGTTATCTTTCGGGATAATTAATATTGTTTTTAAATTTATAAAGACATTTAAATTGCTTTATTATCTTTTAGGATAATAAACATTGTTTTAAAACTATAAATAATGGTTTATAAATGAGAAAGTCCTTTAAAAAGGCATTATTTATAAATAAAGCTAAGTGTACATTGCTTTGCTATGTTTTAACATCATTTGTTTTTTACCCTTGTTTTAATACACTTAGTATTACAAGTTTGTCTTTTAAAAGAATATCTTTAAAGAATATTTTCAAAGTGTTGTTACCGATATTGAAATATGTAAATCAAGCAAAAGTTCAGTTTTTAAAAGTTAAAGTTCGATTTCGGTTATGGAAAAATAACTTCATAATCGATATCACTTATGGAAAGGATCTAGTCATACTTTTAACGCTAAACGTTGAGGCTTGGACTCGTTTCTTTCTCGAAGGTTAAAAATGTCGTCAAGACGATGCTTAGAGGTAACACTATCTCAACTTTCCTGGCTTCATTTTCAATCAAGGGATAGGACTTGTTTGGAATCGACGAGTAATGGTAAATCTATGAAATTTAATTTCCTTATGAGACCATTTTTAATTATCCCCGATTGTTGATTTATTAATTATCGAATTCGGCTTTCTTCGTGGTGTATCGTCACCTTAAAAACAATTTGCTGCTCTTTGAGCTTTGCAATCCTTTATCGAAAATAACTAAATCCAAAGAGCTTATGGGCATCCAGCTATGTGGGGTTGCTCAAATCAAAAGGGTATTTCACACCTCATCTAGGTTGGATTCGATTGCGCATTTAGATATGAAATATTCATATTCTCAGGAAGGTTTGGCGAGGTCTAGCTGGTACTTTTCCTTAGGAGGTCCCTAAGTGTATGACCTTCTCAAAAGTATATTACTAAAGGTATACTTCAAGGAGGGCCACACCCTCATAGTCATTTGTTGAAAAAAAATTCTTATTTGATTCGAACCTTCGAATTGTTTTTCTGTAATTGCAATAGGAAGAGTCAAACACTCTTCATGATGTTTAATTATAGGTTTTTTCCATTCTATAAAGTTTGGACAGTTATCTTGTTTTGTCCATTTTATCAAGTTTAGACAGTTATCTTGTTTTATCCATTCAATCTAGTTTGGATTTTGCTCGGATTATTTTCATTCTTCCAAGTCTGGATTTTTAATACTATTTATGCCTATTCTTATTTGGATTTGTTTCATGTTGTTTATCTCCACTCTTTCCTCTATGGATGTTATTCTTGCGAGGTAAAAACTAGTTCTGCGTTAGCGGGGCGGTCTCACAGAACTTTTATATGTTTTCCCATTATTTGAGTTATCTCATGCTAGTATTTCCAGACCGATCTAGGTGTTATTTTATTATAATGCTCATGTCCATTCTATCAAGTTTGGACAGTTATCTTGTTCTGTCCATTTTATCAAGTTTGGACAACTATCTTGTTTTATCCATTCTGTCTAGTTTGGATTTTGCTCGGATTATTTTCATTCCTCCAAGTCTGGATTTTTAATACTATTTATGCCCATTCTTATTTGGATTTGTTTCCTGTTGTTTATCTCTACTTTTCCCTGTATGGATGTTATTCTTGTGAGGTAAAAACTCGTGCTGCGTTAGCGGCGCGGTCTCACAGAACTTTTATATGTTTCCCCATTATTTGAGTTATCTCACGCTGGTATTTCCAGACCGATCCGGGTGTTATTTTATTATAATGCTTAGGTCAGACTGAGTATTTTCTTAGGTTGGCTTTGGTGTTATGGAGATCTTGGAGAGGAGCTATATTATATAGTATCCATATCAGCAATTGTAAGGTCGGGATTTTATAGCGTCCAGGTGATAAGGTCTATTTTTAACTTTGATATATCCTGTATTTTGGAGTGACAGTTTTTACTGTTCTTGTTATATTATATATTATCGATTCCGCTATGAGATTCTGTTTTTCTCTGTTCTCTGTTTTTTCTTTTTATTTACCCTAACAATCAGCCCTTTTGTCGATTGGATGCGTGACATTTGAACACAGTGGTAGTGTTCGGTATTGACTTTTGATGGTCAAAAGGACGGGTCCTTACATATAGGCTTGTTTAAGGGGTCATTACCACCATTTACCTTCCATGGAAGGTCACAAAGGAGCCTCCTTCTCACATTCACCTTTATGTCACTTCTCCTTCTAGCTAATTACCACTATACCTTTACCATGATAATATCTCTTGTCCATTTGAACATTCTAGAATCTCCAAGCTTTATGATGAGGTGTGTGTGTAAATTAGTTGCTAATGTGTTCATTTTGGACAGTTTTTTCTTTTTTTTCTGAAAATCTAATATGAACTTAATTGCACATTTCTATGATCAACCTTTTTTGGATTTTTAAGAAGTGTAAATAGTTGATTATTTTGCAAAATTGCAAATATTTGCAGTTTTTACTATAAATATTTGCAATTTGGCCGAAAATAAAAATATAGGCGTTTTCTGAAATGTGGTTTTGAGAAGGGGCGGTCGTGTATTTTGAAATTTAAAGAGCATGTTTGACAAACAGTCCCTAATGTTTATGTATGTACTATACATTATGTGACTTATGTATCTTACTTTAATGGAAAGGTAAATTTATCGTTTTTGTTAATATGAGTATGGAGTACATATTAAAATGTTTGTTTAATAGAAGTTTACAATGCATTTTATGGTAAATACACTAAGATAAATGAATTACAAATTAAATTAATTATCTTTGTTTTATATGATTTATATATCATAATCGAATAAAAAAATTTAATTTTACCATTTTGGCTAGTAAAATAGTGGTATACATATTGATATTTTCATTCCTTAGTATTTATTAAAAATATTAATAAATATTATTTAACTGAATTTGTCAAATGTAAATTATGGATTATATATAACATAAATATAAGACTTAAATATAACATGTTAAGTTGATAATTTTTTTGTAAATAATTGTATGAAACTTTAAATGAATGTACTAAAATATAAAATAATGGGAGAGATTTAGTAAAATAAATTTCAATTAATAAACTAAAATATTTGATGATAAAATATCAAGAGAGAGTTAAGGAGAAGAGAGAAAACTTCTATAATCAATAGAGGAGCTTAAAATTCTTTTGCTTTACTATTTATTTAGTAGGTTATAGGAATACTCTATTTTGAAGCTTTTGGAGCTACCTTGTACAAAATATTAAAACTAAATTAAAAACATATATCTATAAATAATAGGAATGCTATATTTTAAAGCTTTTGACATTACAAAATTAACTTTGTCTCCCCGCCTTTTGACTCTAACCCGAAATTCATAAGACCACTTGAATTCTAAAACTGTAACCTCGGTAATTCAAATCACTAATAACTACAATCAAAGAGCTTTTAGCATAATATTTGTCTTCTAATTTGATAAAAAACTTAATGAAAGGATGGCGAAGAATTTAGGACAACAATTATGAATGTGTATTAATTCTCTAATTTGATAAAAAACTTAATGAAAGGATGGCGAAGCATATATATTTGTTTCTCTCGTATATATATATATATATATATAATTTTCTTTGATATATTATTCTCTATTTAGCTTTTTTGTATTCAAATCCAATTAAACTAGTCTCAGAATTATTGATCAGTCTTTTGTATTGTTGTAGTTTTAGTGCATCATAGTATCATTATAAGATTATATTATACATTTGCTTTGGAATTTGAAAAAACGCCATTGTAATGAGAAATGAAACTTGGATTACTACTATGCTAAGTTTCATACATCATGCCTATATAACTTCATTCCAATTTCAAAATTAATTTAATACTTCTAATTATTTTATATAAATAATATTCTGTGGGTATTATCAGTTTAATGTATTTAACCGGGTAAATTATTTCTTTATTATAGCAATAGCATAATATTGCATAAGTATCCATGAAATCAAGTTTTTTTCTTCCATAATTTTTTTATCATCTCAACATCCGTATAATGAGAATTTAGTAGAACCACTCTGACGACTTTGCTTGATCATTTTACCATTAATAGGAAAACATGAAATAACTACGTTCAACCACTACACCATATTGACAGTTTCAAAATTCGCACTGGGTCTAAGCTGTTGCAAATTCACAACAGCTCCAAGTCATTGCGAAATACTTGGAAACGATTAGAGTCCGTTACAGTTTTGCAACGGACCCTGGACCGCTGCAAACACTCACCGGCTTTTGTTGAAATTTTATAGCCCATAAATACAACCCCATGTACGAAATAATTCACTTAGAAAGTTCGATTCCAAAATAAAAAACCCTAGTGCCCTGATTTCACACCTCTCCCTCATTTCTCTCTCGCCTTCGCTCGACCATCTGAGAGCCAAAATCTACCGACGACTTGTCCTAATTTCACGCTGATTCCATCCTATGTCACCAACGTCCTCTTATCACCCCAAAATCTGCCACCTCACCACGCGTTTTCAATCAGCCTTTGTCGATGCCCTAATTCCATCCCGTAGCCAATAAGACACCAAAATTTCCCATCAGTCGGTTTCTCACCCTAAACTTTGCACACGTTTATCAACCTACACAATTTTACTTTGTTTGGATCTTCAATTTCTAACCTACCTCTCTAATTCACTTTACTATGCCCATCCCTAGATCTGAAATTATCAAAATTTTCCTTCCTTCCAACCATCGGGTGTTCAAATCTAGTGTGAAGTACAAATGACTATAGACTACCTCTGGATGGTAAGTTGTTACTATGTTCTTGCAATTTATTAGTTAGTGTTGGAATTTTAAGTGAACTAATTTATAAAAAAATTAATGGTAATAAAATTCGTAATGAATGATGTTGTATAACGGTAATATATTTATGGGCTATTATTGTTGAGCCATTGCAAAAATTAATAGTAATAAAATTCACAATAAATGATGTTTATAACAGTAATACATGTATAAGCTATCATTATTGAGCTATTGCAAAAAAATTAATGGTAATAAAATTCGTAATGAATGACAGTAATTTCAGATCCATTAGCAATCCCTCATTTCAGTGACATATATATTTCCATTCTGCCTATTCAAATGATAAATAGGCAAAAGGAAAAAAAATAAGGAAACAGACAATTTTATTTCTTCTCCCTCTACCGTTTTTCTCTCTGCAAAATTCTTCCAAGCAATTAAATTAGAAAACTTTAAATTGAGAATGATTTGCTATCGTGCAAACAACAAACTGACCAAATTTTAGAGGTTGTTTTATTCTAGGGATAGAGCGGTTGATAGCTAGTTTACACCTTGGGGCTATGCCGTGAATCGTCTTAAAGAAAGCGACGAAGTACATGACTCGACCATTTTTAGCAGTCACACCAAGAATTTAAGACGATTCCACCTTCTGCAAATAACCACGATATGTGATTTTACTGGAATAGTACTGCCAAACATCAACAGGCCCATTAGATTCGAGGGGCTGCACTTCAAAAGATAGAGGTAGAAGATGCAATTTTTCTTGACAATGAAAAAGGTGGGCTATGTCCTAACCACTGACAAACCACGACTGTCTAATCCACCCACCGAAGAAGAGAGCAAGGAGCAACAATCCTGGATTAAGCATGACTATCTATGCAAAAACTTCATTCTAAATGGCCTCTACGATGACCTATATGACTGCTACAACATAGAAGACAAATCGGCTAACGAGATCGGGAAGGCGCTGAGAAGAAGTATGACACAGAGAAAGCTAGAGAAAAGATATACATAGTCAGCCATTATCGGATGTCCGATGATAGGTCGTAGAGACGCAGTCTCATGAGCTTCAAAAAATAAGTCATGCGATCATCTTTGAGGGTATGACTATTGACGAATAGTTTCAAGTTCCAGTACTTATCAACAGATTACCGCCTAGTTGGAAAGATTTCAAAAATAAGCTTAGACATAAAACTAAAGAATTTTCACTTCAATGTTTGATTACTAGCCTCTAAGTTGAGGAGGAATCCTAAAAATAGGATATGAAAAAGGAAGCGCTTGCTGTTTCCAGCAACACTAAGAAGTCCACGGTTCTGAAACTGAATCTCAAAAGCTTTAAGAATTAGAATCGTAAACCTAATCAGAACCACAACAAGGATGAGAACCTTCAAAAGGAACCATACCATGCTACAACAACAACCACCTTTAAAGAATGATACCGGTCAGTTTATTTGTTATAACTGTAACAAAATAGGTCATATGGCATGAAAGTGTCGGAACAGACCTCGTCCTGCTCCTCAGGTGAGCCAGACTGTAAAGCAGCCGCTAACTACTATGATTACAGAGATCAGCCTTATAGTGGGATCAGAAGGATAGTGGGTAGATAATGGCACTTCACAACCTGTTTGTTAAGACAGTGCTATATTCAAATCATACACGGATGCTGAGAACAAGAAAGTGCTTCTGGGAGACTCTCACACCACTGCTGTTGCTAGGATTAGAAGCGTTGAGCTAAAGTTTGCCTCTGGAAAAAATGTCATACTAAAGACTTGATGCACACTCTAGAGATGAGAAAGAACTTATTTTTTGTTATCTTCTTAATAAGGCCGACTTTACTCAAACTACAGGGGCTGATTTATACACCATCACTATGATGGTATGTTTTTGGGTAGGGGTTATGCTACCGAGGGCATGTTTATGTTGAATGTTGAAAGTAATAAAGTATCTCCTTCTAGTTATATGTGTTGTTCATTTAATATATGGCATGCTAGACTCTGTCACGTGAACAAACATATAATAAAGAAATGAGTAGCGTATGATTAATTCCTAATATGTCTTTAAAAGATTTTGAAAAATGTGATTTTTGTAGTCAAGCCAAAATTACAAAAATTCCAAACAAATCTGTAATTAAAGAATCTAAAACTTTAAAGTTGATTCATTCTAATATATGTGAACTAGATGGAACTTTGAGTAGAAATGTACATCACTATTTTATCACATTTATTAACGACTGCTCTGATTTTACTTATGTGTACCTAATGAAAAATAAAAGTGATGCATTTGAAATGTTTATATCTTTTATAACTGAAATTGAAAATCATTTTAGTAAGAAAGTTAAAAGACTATGTAGTGATAGAGGCACTGAATATGAATCCAGTATGTTTATTGAATTTTATAATTCACATGGTATAATACATGAACGAACTACACCTTACTTACCTGAAATGAATGGTAAAACTGAAAGAAAAAATAGGACTGTAACAGAACTAGTTGTAGCTATTTTACTTAATTCAGGCACAGCATCACATTGGTGAGGGGAAATCTTTTTAACTGTATGTTATATGTTGAACATAATTCCCAAATCTACGAGCAAAGTTCCCTTATGAGATTTTGAAAAGTCATAAACCAAATGTGTCGTATTTTAGAACTTGGGGTTGTTTAGCATATGTTCGTATACCCGGCCTTAACAGAATTAAATTAGCAAATAGAGCATATGAATGTACATTTATTGGCTATGCTATTAATAGCAAAACATATAAATCTGTGCACATACTATAGTAAAATCTAATGACACTGATTTTTATGAACCAAAATTTCCTTTTAAATTAAGGAATAGTGGGGGCACATCTATTCTCTAAGAAATGAAAAAAATGACTATTTTGAAAACAAACTAAGAAAAAGTAAAAAAGCTAGAATTGCAAAAGGTTATGGTTCAGATTTTTGTGCTTACACATTAGAGAAGGACCCCTTAAACCTTCAAAATGCCTTATCTTCATTAACTGCTAATTTTTGGCCGGAGGCTATAAATGATGAGATTGATTTTCTTGAATCCAATAAGATTTGGCAATTAGTTGATTTACAACCTGGTTGTAAGACCATAGGCTGTAAGTAAAAAGAAATTAAAACCCAATGGAACAGTTGATAAATATAAAGCCCGTCTAGTAGCAAAGAGTTTTAAGCAAAGAGATAATGTGGACTTTTTTGGTAGCTTTTCACTTGAAACTAGAATTACATCTATTAGGGTATCAATTTCACTTGCTTCTATTCATGCTTTGATAATACACGAAATGGATGTTAAAACTGCATTTTTAAACGGTGAATTAGAAGAGAAAATTTATGTGGACCAAGCTAAAGGTTTTGTAAATACGGACAAGAACATAAGGTTTGCAAGTTAGATAATTTTTTATGTGGTCTAAAAAAGCACCTAAAAATGGTTTGAAAATTTTGACAACTTGATTATTTCACATGGTTTCAAAGTTAATGAGAGGGACAAATGAATTTATTATAAATATGAGAACGACATTTGCACTATTATATGTTTGTATGTAGATGATCTACTTATTTTTGGTTCAAACATTCATGCCATTGATGCGGTTAAATCTCTTTTAAGTGCCAACTTTGATATGAAAAACCTAGTAGAAGCAAGTGTAATCCTTGGTGTAAAGATCACTAGGTCTAATAAAGGAATTTCTTTGGATCAATCTCATTATATTGAGAAGATATTAAAGAAATACAATTACTTTGATTGTAAACCTGCTTGTACACCATATGATCCAAGTGTAAGACTATTTAAGAATACTGGTGAAGGTGTAAGACAATCTGACTATGCGAGCATCATTAGTAGTCTTAAGTACGCCACTAATTGTACTAAACCCAACATAGCATATGTCATGGGATTATTATGCAGGTTTATTAGTAAACCTAGTATTGAGCATTGGCCAACTATTGAAAGGGTCATGAGATACCCAAAATGAACCAAGAACTTCAGATTGCATTATAGAAAGTTTCCAGCTGTACTTGAAGGATACACCAATGCAGATTGAAATACTTTATTCTATAATTCTAAAGCAACCTACGTCTATATTTTTTACATAACTGGTGGAGATGTTTCTTGAAAATCCAAGAAATAGACTATTTTGACTCAGTCCACTATGGAGTCTGAGATGATAGCACCAGCAACCGCTAGTGAAGAAGCGGATTATTTAAGAAATCTATAAGCTGAGATTCCTTTATAGGAAAAACCGACACCAGCTGTGTTGTTCTATTGTGATAGTACTACGGCTATTGCAAAAGTTCAAAACCATTATTACAATGGTAAGAGACAAGAGATATGTCGTATGCACAACACTGTAAGAGAGTTACTCTATTCAGATGCTATTAGAGTGGATCATATTCGCACTGATGAAAATGTAGCAAATCCTTTAATGAAAGGATTGGCTAAAGAGAGAGTCCATAAATCATCCAAAAGGATGGAACTATTTCCCTTACACACTCACAATGGTAACTCAACCTATATGACCAGAGATCCTAAGAATTAGATTCAATGGGTAAACAACAAGTTGTGAAGTAATAAGAGGTGAACATGTTATATTACAAAATGCATGTATTTTTGTATCGATTAGAGGACGAGGTAATAGAAACTCTTAATGAGATCTATACTCTATGTGGAGTGGGATACCTAGCTATAAGAGTACTCTTGATAGACTCACCTTAGTGAATGTGGGAATAAGGCTGTTTTCTCTGAAAAATGCGGAGGCAAAATTTTTTCTAGAGCGTTCACTAAACTTGGATAGACGTGCATGGCCATTAACGCGAGTGCTAGTTGAAAACACTTTAGAAAGGTTGTGTGTGCGTTGATGTCAGAGATAGAATTCAAAACTACATGTTACTCTATAGAATTCTTTTAAACAATTAAATTAGAAAGTGCTAAATTTAGAATGATTTGTTATTGGGTAAACAACAAATCGATCAAATTTTAAAGGTTGTTTTATCCTGGAGACGGAAGTCGGTTGATAGCTAGCATTGCATCTTGGGGCTATGCTACGAATCGTCTTAAAGAAACGGACGAGATACATGACTCAACCATTTCAGCAGTCATACCAAGACTTAGTGATGCCTAATTTCAAGTAGTTGACAGCAGATGCTGTTGTTTCGAACGATAATTTTAGTGGAAACAAATAATTGTGTAAACAAGTTTTTGAACACCATATGTTGACAAAACTTGGTATATGTCATTTTTCTACCATTTTTTCTTTATCTTTTCTTCTACAAAAGCATAATCTTTTATGCATGATAAAAATATACAACTTGTGCATCATTGCAAAATTATTTACTGTTGTAGTAATTTTTGTTATGAGAAGGTATCTTGTGATTGCTTAATGTTATAATCGTTAATGTTCTAATATTGCTGCATTTTAGTTAATTGTAATGAAATCACTGATATTGTTTATCGATATATTATTTTTCAGTATGTTGTATTTCCATTAGAGGTTTCATCAGGCTATGTTTCCCAAATTTTAACTTAAATGTGCATTGTATTTTGTAACAATAACCATTTTCACTGCAAAATTTTGGTTAGTCGGCTGCTAAGTATTACTTTAGGATTATAATATTACATAAAGTAAGTATTTGAGTATGGTTAGATTTTAATTGCATAAATTATCCTAGTACTATGTATTGATGTATTTATTTTATGACTAATACTATTAAGGCACTAAAAATATTGTTGGAACCAAAAATGGTACAAACACCCAGAAGATTAAGTAGAGAATAAAAAGTGAAGAAAATTAAATGAAAACAAGTAAGAATGAAAACACAACAATTTATAGTGGTTTGGCAAATCAAGGCCTACGTCCACTTAATGATTTTATTGCTTATATATTGACTTGAAGGCAAAGGTTCTTACAGGTTGGTACAACTTCGATAAAGATTACAAGAAATTAGAGCAAGAAGAGCTAGCACCCAAAGATCCTAAAAAATGAGTCATACCCTTCTATTTATAGAGGTAGGAAACCTAAAATCTCACCCAGAAGATCTCTACCTCGTTCTCTATAATGACCCGCCTTTCACTCCACAGAAAGACGTATCATTATTAAGAAAGAAAGGGATAGAAAAGAGAAAATATAGAAAAGGAAGAACTAAACAATACCAAAATCTCACAGCGGAATAAATAAAATATATTAATCACATAGTTATTACATAATATACAGCATCTATCAGAGTTACAAACCTTATACATCACAATACATTAGACAGTTATAAAAGTCTGTCTATTATACAACTCAAATACAACACAGAGCTACTAACATAGCGGAACACAATATCTATATACGCTGAAGCCTCATGCTCCAAGTCTCCTCCATAAAATTCGTCAAAGCCAACCTGAATCTCTTGGCTACTCGTAAAAATTTGAGTACCCAAGAGTTTAATAAAACAGAAAATAAACTTCGGGTCAGACATGGGTCTGGTGTGAGTAAACGGGTAAAGTTGCTTAACTTTGAAAATCATTTGAAAAGAAAAAGGTATCTCGTAAGACTTCCCACACATAAACACGGAAAAGTTTTTACCTTACGATAACCAAAACATTTGATAGGAAATCCAATGATATTATAATAGGGTCTAGTGTTTTCAAGTAAAATACAGAAATAGCTGGAATGCTTACATTTCACGTTCCAACATAGTTGGGCACAATCAAAACGTACGGCGCTTATTGGAGATCGGATTCCATACAATGGCAGGGCTACTGGAGTACCGCCCGTCACAGTACGGGGCATAGATCACCATACCAAGGATCCCTCCCGATCCCCGCAACACAAGGCCAGAACCATCCCTTTCTGGATAGTCCCAAACAAGACAACCCCACGGTTGGGATCAGCAACCGCCCACTAAGCCGAATAAAAAGGGACCTCTAGACAGGGGAAAATCTCGTCCTACTTGAGCACGACCCACTTAGCCTTGCTGCACCTCCCATGTTTTAGCCATTCCCGGTTGATGAGGCTTGAGGCTACGATTACCTTTATAGAACACATCTATCTTAGAATGCTCATCGTCCACCTGACGATGTTCTGAAAGCATTCAATCCATACAAGTTCGTTCCGGGTTCGAACGAAACCGAAGGCACTATCTCACTACACTCATTTTGGAATCACCCTCAGAGTTAACGACAATAGCCCTTGCATTCTGAATCTTCATCTCGACTTCACTTGAGATTCATGACCTATCGTTTAATTTGGATCGATGTGGTTTTCGGATATCCAAATTTGGAAATCTGATTCCGGTCTCATCGAAATCCAAAACGCCGTCTTAAAGTCCAAGTTGTTTAAGTTTAAACAATTCAATTTATTTTCTACATTCACATAGATAGATAATTCACATTATCACAAATAGATAATCCATATTATCACAATTCAACCAAAGCATCTCATATCACAAAGCAACACATATCACATATCAGAGATATAAATAATCCAAGGCATTCAATATCATTCAATCATCCATAAGCAAGATTAATCAAGCACACCATCCCTAATTAATTTAATTAACCATAAATGAATTAAATTAATTACTTTAATTACTCTTAAATCCTGCTTGCTTAACATTAATTAATTACAAACCAATTAATTAATCATCCTTTAATTATCCATCTTAATTTATCATCCTTGGTTAATTATTCTTTAATTACATTAAGTAATTAGCCTTTAATTAATTACATAAATTAATTGCCCCCATTCACAATAATTAACCTTTAAATATTCTCTTTAATTAATTATACTATAATTAATTACATTAATTAATGATCCTTAATTAATTACATTAATTAATCAACTTATAATCACTTACATTAATTAACTAACCCTTAATTAATTAATTAATTACACCAAGTAATTAATCCTTAATTACTTCCATTAAGTAATTAACCTCTTATTACTTCCATTAAGTAATTATCCTTTAATTACTTTCATTAATTAACCACTAATTACTTTCATTAAGTAATTATCCTTTTATTAATTACATTCATTAATTATCCATTAATTACTTATACTAAGTAATTATACTTTATTAATTATATTAAGTAATTATACTTAATCAATTTCAAAGTGATTATCCTTAATTAATTAAACTAATTAATTATCTTAAATTAATTACATTAATTAATTATCCCTTAATCACTAGTTAATGATCCTTACATTAATTACATTCATTAGCTATTCATTACTAATTAATTTATTAATTACTCTTTAATTACCTTCATTAATTAATTAATCTTTAATTACCCAAGACCCTAATTAATTAAAAGATAAATCATTTATCTTAATTAGTTTTTTTTATTATCTTAAAATCTTATTTAGTAAACCCTTAGAATTAATTATCATTCACTTTAGACCTTAAGTTTAAAACATTTTGCTTTTTATAAAATTGTTCATGCTTTTACTTAATTTTTAAAATCTGGTTAGCTTATCAAAACAGACTCGAGCAAATCAACCAAAAACCCCGAGCTAACTACCAATCTCCCCTGAGTACCTGTGCTCATCAACTTCCCCGAGACATCACTCGTAAAACTTCGAGCTAAACCCGGGCAAAGAGCTTCTTTCCCAAACCTCGCCAAACCAAGATACATAGAAGTGCACCGTACACGTGCATGGCGAACTTACGCGGCTCTGACCATCTCTCCGGTCCTCACCAAGCTGCCGACGACCTCGACAATCACCACGACAACCCAGATCCTACCATCCCACCATGAATTCAAAACAACCAAAACGATCAAAAACAGGAACCCATGATCCAAAATCCTGAAACCACCACCATCGAAAAACTACACCTCACCGTCGATCCCGACCCCGATAAATCCTGCCGATCTCACCAGAGATTCGCATCGACCTCCAGCTCCGATTCCCCACCTCGCGATCGAGTCCGGTCTCCATACGGCGACGCATTCGCTTCGACAAAACTATCGACAAAAACAGGTGATCGAACCCTAGTTCGACTTCGTCAATCAACTCCGGCCATCGGAAAAATCCCAAACTATTTTTCCCTCGATCCACGGCACTCCGACCACCTCCAAACCAAACCCTGACACAAACTTCGACGCTGATCATCGGCAATCGACCAAAATGCCCAAATCGTTCAACTCAGAAATACCCAATGCATACAGAATTAAAAATCCAGATTTATAAATCAAAATTCATCATATTGCAAAACAAATCTGTTTATGTATCCAAATCATGGAATTACTATCTTTGATTTTCGACATAAAATCTATTTTTACTCTAAAATCCTATTTCCAAAACATTAACTAAATAATTCTACTTTAAACTATTTTTAAATTGAATTTACATTGTCATAATTGTTTTTCATTTATAATTCATAGCCTAAAAGAGATTGTATAAAGAGCAATTGAATTATTTTGAATGGATTAGTCCCTGTAGCACAAACTGAGAATATGTATATACATATACAGACATGCACAGATTTTTCACATTTATACACAGGCAAACATCTTAATCATCCATGCAAACAGTTCACAATATTACATCTACAATTTATCATAGGCATCAAGTATAAACATAGATCAAAACTGTTTTTAAAGAAAAGTTTACTCACTGGATTTTGAAAACAAAGAAGCCTGTAAATCTGGAACTTGCATTTGATTTTGAAACTGAAGCTTGAATTTGCTACTTGCTTGATTTTCAGATTTAAAAGCTTGAAAACTGATGTTGTTGTTTGAAAGAGTTGATAGTTGATGCTGGTTTGATTTTAGTTTTCAGTTTTAAATTTTGAAAAGGTGAAGAGAAAAAGATTAAGGAAGAAAAAGAATTGAACTGAAACCAGGTTTCTCTAAAACACTATATTATATATAATTAAATTTTTAAAAGAAACAAATGTTGCCATTTGTATTTTGCATGCTACTCTAAACTTACACATGTATTTTGCATGTCATTATTGTCTTACAAGTGTTTAAACTCTTTTATTTTATTATTAAATGTTTTCTTATGTTTTTAAATAAATTTATGTAGTATAAGTTTTATTTCAAATATAAAAGAAAAGTGTTTTTAAATCTTTTCACTTAAATCCAATTTTATTAAAGCTATATATAAACATACAATCCATATTTATTTCATGTATAATTGAAAAGAAAGCAAAATAAACTTTTATATTAAATCTTATTTTAACTTAAGCTAAAATACTTTTTAAATAAATAAACATTTACTTTAAGTGTTTTGAAAATATATGATAATCTTTAAATAGATTTTTGAAAGATATTGTATTAAATTTCCAAATCACAATATATATATATATATCTATATATTATAATTTAAAAACATATCTTTTATTAAATTCAAACCAAAGACTTCCTATTCACAATGTATATACATATATATACATTATAAATAGAATACATTTTTATAAGCTTTGAAAGATTAAATTTGCCAAATTAAATATTATTAGCTTTGAAAAGATAAATTTTCCAATTTAAAATAATTATTAATGAAGATTATTAAATCAATATTACCACTTTAAATAATTATTTTAGGAGATTATCAAATAAATATTGCCCAAAATTCTGGGTCATCACATTCTCCATGCTTTAGACTGCTTCCCTAAGAGAATAAGAGGACACCTCAGCAAGGTTCGTGGATCGGTACCTACCCAAGGAGTTGGATCAGTACCAACTCGTAACAATGCTTTGGGAAGTGTTTTGAACTCCTTGCTTTGGCGTCTTGTAGTTATCTTCATGACTCCATACTTGTTTGCATTGTTATTAGCTTGTTTCTGAGTCCAAATGGCAGATCCGTGGAGAAACGGAGTTGTTGATTCAAGTGTTCGTAGAGACCGTTAGAGAATTGCATTGGATCAACAAAATAACACTTGGAATAGGCTGCTAGCATCAAGTAAAGTATGTAGATAGAAGATGAGCAAATATGGAGGAGAAAATACAGATCGGTACTGACCCAGAGAGAGGGATCCATACCGACCCACCACTTAGGTGGATCCATGTTTGCTTTGGCTTGAGTTGGCTTTTCTTTTTATCATGTGACTCTGTTCGCACTTGGTTTCTAAACTCTATGGCTATTTCTACGGGCTTCCTACCTTGATAACTCTGAGTTTAATTTGTCCGAATATCACCTGGTCAAAAGGCTGAATAACACTTGCCCTCCAAAGTACATCTCTTTTTAAACATGATGTGCTTTGAATCGAGATAAAATGAAATTGCTATGAAGGACTCCACTCTGTGCTACGAGTGGTCGTTATCCCACTTGTGGATTATTTCTGTGAAACTTTATGTCTATAGTCACCTATTGCGACGCTTCACCAACATTTTAGAATTATAAATCATGAATGTATTCTCATGATCTGTTATTTTGAGCTTGATAAATTTAAACTGACTCCTTCCATGGATTATTTAGGTTCAAATCTGATTCCCTTGGACTCTAGTCGTCGCATTCTCTGGATATGCACATGTACACGTACTTACATGCACATTTCGAATAGGAAGGAGTGCACATACATGGTTCATCATCCTCATCATAATTTTTCCCATGTATATGCATATACCCATATTTATACATGTATCTATATATTTTAGAGTATCACTGGGTACCAATCCGTTTCTTGGATCGGCACTGACTCAAAATTTGGGAGAATTTCCCAAAATTCTTGCCTAAACTTCGGGTCTAAGGGGCTATAAAACCCATTTCTATCTCCATTCTCTTCCGCACTTGCCTTTTGCTCATTGACCCAAGACTTTAAGCTCTCGCCATTAACAGGAACTTGACCTTCGAATCGAACTCACGCTTGCACTCAACCCTAGAGCCATCGCCACTTGATTCCTCCCTACATTCGACATCACTTGCCTCACTTTGACTGAACTTGTCCCATTGACCAAAACCCACGACCCTATTTTGCATCCAAACCTAATCCAAAGACTAACCTCGAGTCACACTAGGCAAGTGATGGACTAAATCACCAAAGATGAATATGGATATGGATGGAGGCCGATATTAGCCGTCGTGATTTTGGAGTTGAATACAAGAGGGATGAGGAGGATGAAATCCTCCCTTGGAGTTGGATAAGTACGACTCTAACACTTGGGAGAATTTTGTGAAATCCAAATCCACAAGTGTACCTTGCCTTAATTGGTGTTGAACTTCTTCCTTTTGATTTCATAGCTACGACGAACAAGATTTTCAACCCTCGAAAATCAACACTAATACGTGCACTGTATTTGCATGCCGAGCATTTAAGTGCCGAAAAAACCGATTGTTAAGGGTAAAAAGAAAACGAAGGCAGAACAGAATCTCACACGAATTGAATAACATATATTATTTCAATAATCTTTACAGTAGAAAAACTTTTAAATACATATATCAAAGTCTATCCTAAGCTCGGCCTTGACAGTTATAAATACCTATCCTCAAAAATGCTATAAAAAAAACACACAGCGGAAAAGTACACTACGTCTGTACATTGATGAAGATCTCCAGCTCTCCTCTGAAAACTCCAAGCGTCTTCAGGTAATCCTAAAACTACTCGAATCTGACCCAAGTATTAAAAATACCTACATCAGTCTGGCAAACCAGTGTGAGAAACACAAATCATATATATATATATGACAATGTCATAGATCGACTTTGATGCCAAACAAAACCTTTTGAAAAAAAGAGTATCTCGTAAGACCACGCCGCACATAAATACGGACGGGTTTTTACCTTATGATAACTAAAATATTTTTAACAAATCATTTGATATTATTTCTAATGACATTGCTTTGAAATTTTTTTTCAAATAACATATAAAAATAGCCGGAATTATTATATTTGTTAAATTCGACAGCATATTTAGGTATACAATCAAGTCTATAAAGGTACATATTGGAGAATGGATCAATAATGACAAGGTAAGGGACTACCTTTTGTAGAGTACATCTCTAGAGGAATGTACCAAGGCACAACTCCGCTGCCCTCTACCAACATAAGATGGGCCTACCTTTGCCATAGAGTATCGAATATGACATCACCCTGGTCGTTCCTGACCTATCCAAGACGTCTTATAGCATATGCAACAAACCTGATATATAGAGGGTAATCTAGAAGACCATATCCTAATTGGTGCGACCCACAGCCCTGGTGGATCTACCATGTTTTTACCATTATCGATGTGTGAGGCTTGAGGTAACGTTTTGCCTTTCTTGAAACAACAAATCCCACTTTGAATGCCAGATTGCCATTTCTGACGACACACTAATTGGTGTCCATAAAAGTACAACCCCCAAGTTCATATGCTTCAGGGAAGGGTGTTAAGTATAAGAGGGGTTACCTCCTACACCACTAAATAGATGTACGTTTATAAAAACCAATGTACATGGTCTTAGAAATGCAATGTCAGACATTCGTCCATACAAGTTGTCCAGGAACATGACAAACCAAAGGTACTCCTACTACATCCGTTTGGAAATCACCATTATGATTAACAACGAGTAGTCCTTCCATTGAAGATTTCAAAATGAAGGTACACTGCCACCATATATATATAATATGGGAATCACCCTAGAGGTTAGTGGCAAGCAGCCCTACATTATGAAGATCTCCATTCTTCAAAGTCATTTCTTCAACATGTCTTCACTTTCGTACGCGTATATTGGTTCGAAGTGGTTTTCGGATAAGAATCACTCAAATCTGATCCTGACCTCTTCGAACCAATTAATGATAAAAGATGTGTGTATGTGTATATACAAATGTTAAGCCCCTTTCATCAAATCCTCTTTTCTTCTTTTACTCAAAATATTATTTAATTTTGAAGATATCTTTTTATCCAATAAAATATCTTTTAAAGATATATATCTTTAAACCAATTATGTTTCAGGATATATAGAATTGTTAAACCTCCTTTTTACTTTGAAAATACCAAATCATTTCCTTTTAGTTACTTAGGGAAAATATTTTCATATTCTATTATTAGCATAATTAATAAAGATTTCATTTTTCTGAAATATGTTTTAAATGGGTCAAAAACAATGTTATTTAAGACATCATTTACTATAAACCCAAATCACTTAGTATTGAGTAAAAAGGATTCATAGATTTTAGACTAATTATACTCAATACCAATTTCTATATTCAACCTGTACTATTCGTCGAATAACGATGAAATCACCTTTTAAATTTACATGGAAGTACAAGTTCCCTCCTCGGAATTTAATAGAGAGTTTAACTAGAATATTCACTTTACCATCAAAATCCTATTTTTAATCATATTTAACCTTTTTGGAAAACTCCAAAATCGCTTTTATTTTATCTAAAGAAAATACGATTCGAGTAAATCAAATTAACTATTCCCTCCGTCGTGCTAGTCCGAATAGCTAGGGGGAGCAGGCAACTGGTTTCCCAAACTCCAGCCTAGAAACTATCTCTCTATCAGGCACAAGGCGGTCAAGTTATTTGATCAACTCTAAAATTTTAAATGCATTTGATTTATCATTTGAAAAATATTTCAAAAAGATTCAGGAAGAAAACCCAAGTTCAAATCATTTATTCAATAGTTATCAAATTCCATTGCTAAATTGTCGATGAATAGTGATTTTAAAGCTTTACAAATTAAAACACCAATTTCATTACATATATCCCCATTATTATAAATCAAATTCCTTTTAAAAAAAATTTAAGATATTTACGGAATTTATTTCATAAAGGTTTAAAAACATCCATTTTATAGAGTTGAAAATAATATTTTACGATCTGCCAAAATTCGACGATTTTAAAAACTTGATTTGGGCATATCTCAAACTTTACAAAACGAAATCTTGAATTTTATTTTTCATTTGAAAACTATGATCATAAGGGTTCGGAAAATTCTTATTTCAAAAAATTCTGACTCATATATTATCCTACACATCCATTTAACTTTTCAGGTCGCAAAATCGCAAACTGCTGAAACGCAACGACTTATTTTTCACCTTTTAGTCAAATTTTTCAAAACATGTCTAAAACACTTTTAAATCATTTAATACCATATTAAACTTTATTAAACCAATTTTTCACTATTTTACTTTATTAAAATCTTATTTTCACATTATTCCATATCTTTAATATTACATTATTATAATATTCAATTTCCATCCTTTTAATACAAAATTCTTTTATATTAAACTATATGATATTTTTTCATGTATTTTCCACCTTTTAAACTATTTTTTTCAAAGTCAAACCATTTGATTTTTTGATTTACTTTTTCCTAAATAAATTAAATACTCCTCTTTATTTTTCCAAAACCATTTCTATTTTCCAAAAATAATATCGTTTTGATTCAAAATTCAAAAGAGACTTGATACTCCTTATACACACATTATTTCAGAATATAATAAGGATTATTTCTCATGAATTTACCATGGCTATCTAAAGTGATCATTTCAAATCTGATGGATATGATTTTCACATTATTATCAAAATAATTCTACTTAACTCGGCGAAGTCAATATATGATTAACATAAACAAACATTCAACCAATAATCAATCATTTTAGCATCCAAACTATGCTAATCAAGCAAGTATACTTGCATAGCACCAATTATAGATAATTTTGAGATAAATTTAAACAAGTGACGTCCTCACTTTCATGTTATCCGACTCTATGTATTTTTAATCGACGAAATGATCCCTTTCTCCACATCGAAGCTTATGTAACTTGCCCTCGGACCTTAGTTATCCTCAGTTAAGCTTGTGTGGAGGTGGAAGCTCGGCTTTGATATGGGCCGTGCACTATAGTGAGGAAGAGGTGGAGTTTGGCTAACTTTTTGAAGCGATTTGATATCGTATGTGTATGAAAACAATTTTAGCAGAACTTCGATGCAGTGTTGAAATATTTTTACTATTTAGGAAGCCATTGAAGAAGAGATATTAGAGAGCTCAAGAAGAAGAAGAAGAGAAGTGAATTGGTGAAGAAAGAAAGAGGATATGCATGTGTATTTATAGGGTAGAAATCCTTATGCATGAAATTACCAGAATACCCCCTCCCCCCTTTCGTTTCGGTCGAACCCACTCCCCCATCCATGTGCTTATCTTCTCTTGATCGAGCGATGGTGAGTTTGTATTTATATACATATAAGGAGTTTATATATAAATATGTATACCTTTTTTAGATATTTTCTTTAGCTTTGATTTGACTAATTGTGAAGGTATATATGTATGTATATGTATGTACATGCATGTGTGTATGTGTATCAAATAATGTTGCAATGATTTGAAACAATTTCCATTCAACGAAAGATCGAAAATCCGAAAGCTGAATCCCGGTCACATTTTCAGTTTTTAATCAAACTATTTATTTATCTAAATAAAACTTGAAAATAAATTTCTTACCATCTTTAAATAATTAAAACAAGATTATTTAAGTTATAAAATAATATCTACTAACATAAAAATCCAATTGTAAAAATACGACATCGAACTGCCAAAATGCGACGAAGTTTATATATCTTTATAAAATAAGTTTATATATTTGTAAAACCATTATAAATCACTTATTATCATTATATAATAATTAAAGTGGATTATTCATCATTTAAAAAAATTATCTGAATATTTAAAATTAATTAAATATTCTAATTCAAAGTGATAAAATTACGGGTCATTACAATAGCATTTCCAAAGCATGGTCGATAACATGAAACGTTGGGACGGTCAGCGATGACGGTCACTTCGGGAGATATCCAATCTTTTAAGATAAATAATTAAATAATGTCAAAAATCTAAACTAAAAGACACTGGACGACACCGCACTAGGATTCACTTTAGCACGGGGGGCACAACTTATAATTATCCTAATATTGACTGTATTTTTAGTTTTTATAGAAATGGACGTAGACATTCTGAGCATTTGGCTACTCAAGCCATAGATCTATCCACTTCCAGATACGTCGAATCTGATGCCGAGTCAAATTCAACTACAACTCTGCTTGTACAACAAACTCCAGTATAGCAATCAGAAAATCCACAAGCTGAACAACAAGTTTCGGAGAATCCATTAGAGCCGGTAGAAGGGTCAGAAGTAGATCCTGCATCCGACACTATCGAGGGTGCTATAATTTTAGACGATCCTACTGATTATATTGCTTCCAAAATTGATGGAGGATCTCTTCGAAGAGTATATAATAAGAACGGGATTCCATTTGAGGATGTTCTAGTTCCTTCCTATCATCAAAGAACTAATCCTACGGAGGGATACACTGCTTGTAATAGGTGTATGTGTTTGGAGGGCTGCGTCCTAACATTCAATCAGTTCGTCCGCCGAGTTCTAAACTTCATGCAATTGGCTCCAATACAACTACACTTGAATAGCTACGCCTTTCTCCTCGGTACATATATTTTTTTCTCCAAACACTTGAACAGAGTGCCCAACGACAAGGAGAATCGATACACATACAGTTTCAAGAGCTAAAAAAGTACGTCTTTAAATTAATTAGAACCAACCAAGAGTTATAGAGTTGTCACCGGCACATGGAACAAGTTGAGCTACTTCAAGGGCGAGTGGTTCTATGTCCACTGTTTGCCTGAATTCACACGTAGATGGCTATTTGGATGTAAGTCACATTCCATGTGCATTACATGAATTTGTCTTATAGTCTGCAAACTTAACTCAAATCTTGTTTTGCAATCCATATGTTCCGACGAGACCCCGTAGCATGGCACTTTCAGTTGCCATTAAAGCTCTATGGCACATCCGATAAAAGATGGAAATATCATAATTCTCCTTTCAAATGAAAAGATTCTTACCCACAATATGTTGGAAGCGGGCCACAACACTAGTCAAGTCCAAGTAGCTGCTAGTGACGACGATGACAATAATGATGATGGTGGCAATAACTCGCCTAGAGGAGGCAGTATTGGTCCGATGTGCCCCAATCCCAAGTCCAGAGGCTGGGGTTGAAGAAAATATTGGAGATGTTCAAGAACGTACTAAGGAAGGTAGGATGGTGGGTGAAAGCGGTGGAGTTGGTCATGATGACCTCGGTGTAGACCATGAGTCTCAGACTGAACATCCCAAAGATGACCATTAGTCTGCTCCGAAAATGAGACTTGATGTGAAGATTTTCAAGGCATGGAGCTCCATGCAACCTCCCCAAGTTACAACTGCAGAAAGAACTCCCTTTCTTCCTTCAACATGCACATTTGCTGACTTAGGGACAATTCCTACCGAGTTTGGCTCCTTCGAGGTAGGTAACATTAGTCTCGAGGGTATCGATTCCTATATTCACTTTGATAAGGACACCATCCCTACCAGTGTGGGAGAGATCACTCCCATGAGAAACGCTCATATACATGGTCTATCGAGGGGAGACTAGGACACTCACGCACATGTGCACTTTACGTCACCGCATAACACTTGACTTGCATCCTTCCTACTTGAATCTAACTTGCTCTTGTTTATTTTGCAAGATCCATGGAGAAGAAGAAATCCATATATCAATCTCTTAAGAAAATGCATCCCTATAATATAGGCTTCGCCAGGCTCATATCATGAAGGCGGTGGTTGAGACTCTAAGTCCGACTACTAGTTCATCTAAAATAGAGGCATTCGGGATAGGGGCAACTATGACAGAGATTATCCACCATGCGATTCCCCCTCAAACATCGCTCCTAATCCAGGTCTCCCCCTCCGAGAGTCTCGAAAAGGCTTCTTGATCACCGTGATGACTTACCACCAGGCGACACTTCTTGTACACTCCATCCAGCTACTAATCCCATGCAGCATCTGGCACCATCTCATTCTAGTCGATCTTCATATCACAAGAACCACAAGAGCGGTTCTGAGACTTTCCACCATAAACCCAGCAAGGAAATTATTGAAGCTCCAGTCGTCACTACGAAACAAGAACTCACAGCCAGTGCCCGAATGGCCGAATTAAAAGGGCAATTTCCAAATATTTGCTTTGATTGGCTCAAGTTCGTGCCCAACTGGAAGATAATTCCGCCTGATGTCCAAGACATGACCATTGCTTGTCTTACTGATGTTCATAACCAGTACAACGAATAGTTGTGAGTGGCTGAGAATATATCCCAGGTATCAAGGGAAAGGAAACTTGAAATCGAGAACCAAAAACTCATCAAGGCTGATAACAAAAGAATCATAGTTCATCTTGATGCCAAGGTCGATATCTTGATGAAGTCTCAAGTCGAAGCTAAGAAGAAAGCCGAGGATGCCATCAGGGCACTCGAAGAAGAGAGAACTACGCATCTAGACGAGATTGTGAAAGCATTCCATCGGAATCATGATTTAGTGTTGGAGAGAGATGCTAAGAATAGGAGTGTGGATGAACTGAAAACCAAGCTCGAATGCAAAACAAAAGAAAAGGACGATGCCCTCCAAAAGGCTCAAGGCTACTGCGAAGAGCTGCTCATTGCTCAAGACAAAAGAAACAAGGCAGTTGAGCATGCCAAAGACGTGGATACACTTGTAAGAAGATAGGTTGAGGCCGTAGAGCAGCGGATGATGGAGAAGTTAACAGGTATAATGCTAATGTGCTCAAATTCTGTAACTTGGAGTGGTTCAACAACGATTACCCAAGAATCTTGGCTCAGGCCTGGGAATACGTCATTACTGATGAAAAAGAATACCTAAAGGGTGGTGAGGTGAACATGGCCCGGCTTGAGAAAGAGGACCTGATAGAAGACGAGCCTGAGGTGTTGAAAGAGGACCAACTTATTCTCTATCCGAAGCTAGCTGTGATAGTTCAAAAAGATTTAGGCGAAGGCTCTGGATCACTGCCTCAAGATGCTATTGTTGGGGACACCCCTAGAGCCAAAACTACTCCTGATCCATCCAATATTCTTGGCTACAATCCAGAGAATCCCAAAATGAAAAAGCCTGTTATCCTTTCTCCCGTCCTAGAGTCAAGTTACAGTGGCATTCCGGCCCAGACAGAACCTAAAACAGAAGGAGGTATCTCGTTGAATTCCCCTGTATTTTAGAGGGTTGAAGTATCGCCGATCGATGTCACTAATCTATCTTTTTATATCTCTCATGTTTCAGCTTGACCCTAAATCGTCCCGCTTTCCGATAAGGACTCTTAGTCGGGACAACAAATGCCTGCAACAGAATCAGTAACTATGAGAACTTCAATAACGGTCCTAACCATCCTGGCTAAGGAGACCCCGGCCTTGATGAGAAAATAATTGATGCTTTGCTATATGAGGGGACTAATGGAACCCATGTTGCACAGACTGATGATGATGTTGTGATTATTGGGGTTTCTGAGCCCTTGTCGAGGCACACCATGAGTACACTGGAGTGGGAATGCCTCCAAGACATAGAAATCAAGTTGGACAAGATAGAGAACATCCCCCTTCCTTTATCCATGGCTCTGCCTAGCCAAACCATCTTCACTTCGATCTATATTCCCGTGCTTGGAATTGCTCGAAGCACACCTATAGGAACTTCGCAAAGCACTCCAGCTCCCTTCCTCTGCCTAGAAGAACTTATAGTGAATCCACTAACCCACTACTTAGCTTGCCTATGAACGACAAAGGAAGTGGAGGAAGAGGATGTAAGAAGAAGGGTGAAAGCTCAAGTGATGTGTCTCCCGGCACCAAGAAGAGGAAGCATAAGTTGAAGAAGTAGTTGTCAGTTTTCTTGGTGTAGATAGACCCACTTTTAGTCTGCAATAATAGTAGTAGTCTATTTTGGTTTTTTGGCTGGCTTTGTGCAGGTCTGGTCCCCGCTTTTGCTTTTTGTTTTAGGCATAAATAAAACTTGTACTTAGATTTCCAAGTTCCATTTTGAATGTTAATAACAAAGACTTTTGTTTCATCAAATCTTTGTGTGAATTCGCCTAAGTTGTTTTAGAAGTGCACTTTTCATTCAATGTACTTGTGATCCATTCCTTTTAGTGATTATTATCGAAAAAAATCCTTATCCTGTTCTGTAATTTTCTGGCCTTTCATCGTCCTTGTGAACTTAAAGTAATTATTGAAGTGCCAAACTCTAGGCATTAGTTGAGGTTTACCACTTAGAATAGTGGTCTGGGTATCCTTTTCTAGGATAACGGTATCCGATTGCACCGAACTTCGGGCGCTAGTTTAAATTAACTACTATAGATCGTTGTCCATACAGCCTCATCCAGGATGTTTATTTTCAATTGTGCCTAACTCGGCCGTCGATTCAAAGTTCATTAGTAAGATCCCTCCTTACGCCGAGTATGGATCTTTCATTTTGCCTACTCTAGGCAAAATGTTAAGGATTGGAAAGTCTTATCACGTTTATTTTGGTTTATACTCCTGCCTCCACATCAAGGACGAGAGTTAGTGAATAAATAGTCATATCGCATTCATTTTGATTTATACTCCTCCCCTAAGTTAAGGGTCGAGTTAGTTGATGGATAGGCAAGTCGTGTCCTTTCTGGGTTTATACTCATGCCCCCAATGCCAAGGCAAGAGTTAGCGGATGGATGGTCAAGTCATGTCCACTTAGCTTTATACTATTGTCCTCAATCCAAGGTCAAGAGTTAATAGATGAATGGTCATATCATGTTCTTTTCATTTATACTCCTACCCCATATCAAGGGAAAGAGTTAGCTGATGGATGGTCGAATCACGTCTGTTTAGTTTATACTTCTTCCCCCAATCCGAGGATAAAGTTAGCTGATGGATGGTTGGGTCACGTTCGTTTAGTTTATACTCCTTCCCCCTATCTGAGGTTAAGAGTTAGCTGATATCAATCTCTAGATACCAAGAAGAACTTTGAGGGTTCTATTATGAACCATAGAAGTTTGGTTGGCACCTATCTCCATGTACTTGCACACCTGCATTATGCGCATGCAGATTCATTCGAATCAGTCAAGTCAGGACTCTTAAGTAATGTAAGGACAGAGTCTTGGACTCGAAAAGCCTTTTTATTCTATAAAAGACGGGAAAATACAGCTTCTATCTTATTACACAGCTCTAGCCAATTAGTTACAAATTTATTTTCAAGTGAAATAGCGTCATAGGTGCTTGTTGTTCCATGCGCCCTCGGGAGTGAAACCTCATCAATTGTCGCAAGCCTGAAAGTTCCGTCTCTAAGCTTTTGTTGGCTGGATGCGGTCCACCGATGATTGTGTTTATCACCAAATGTTTCTAAAGTCGCCAAGGATCCTCACCACCAGGATCAGGTTGCCCCCGTTGGGTTTTCGACCCGGAGGGATTAGAATTTCCTTGCCCACCATTCTGCAGAGCTTTCACAAACTGTTGCAATTTTTTCTTTCGGATTAGCTTCTCAATCATATCATGCAAGTGCCTATATTCGTTGGTATTATGACCATGCATCTCATGAAACCTGCAGAACTTGCCATATCTCTTCTCCTTCTTAGTCAACTCCCTAAGAGCCGGCTTAATATACTTCTTAGTGTCTTGAGTTACCAGATAGATATTTTCTATCGAGTTGTTCAGTTCGGTATAGTTGTCGTACTTAAGAGTCCTATTATGATTCATGTTATTCAGCTTTTGCTTCTTAGCCCCATCACCATTCTACTTTCGACTATCATTCTTATTGCCAACATTCACATCTACATTCCCAAAACTTCACTACAACAAATTTTACTTTTGACGGCATTCATTATCAGTGTTCAAAACCTAAATGCAGTGAAAGCTGTTTTAAAATGAAAATATTTATGCACAAACGCTGAGAATGAAACTATGGTTCTAATTTCCACTGTCAAAATATTTGACGCCGCCCTTGTTATAATTCCCCCAAAAATTCATTTTCGCTCGTCACTCCTCCCCCGTCTCTCCTTTAATTCATTTTCCCTCATTTCCATTTCCCTCGGATTTTGCTTGTTCTTCGATTTTGTCAATCGTCACTGCCCTGATTCGCCTTTAATACCTCGGGTACCCCCTTGTCAATGAATCTCCCTAATTCTTTTTTTAAGGTTTAATGGGTTCTCTAATTTTTTGGTTTAATGACTATCTGCGATCCTATTTGGTATGTATAGATTTTTTATACATCTGTTATATTATATGGCTATAGTATTTCTACTTTAATTCAATTGAGTCTCTTCCCATGGAACCTCTAAAGCCTGAAAATGTGATGCCACTTAACTCGCTCTATGATACTAAGATTTCTTTATTTGACGCCAAGCTTCAAAGAAGGCTGGGGCTTACCAACGTTTTCATGGTTGGAGCAGGTGCCCTTGATTGCGAGTTCTCGAAGAACTTTTCTTTTTATGGGAGTTGGCTGCAGTCGCAAAGGAAAACTACCCATAAAAGACGATGATGTCATTAAAAAGAGAAATCTTAGTCGTCAATATTTATTTCATGATTGGAATACTGGACAGTCAAAATCCTATGTGGCTGCCACTACCGCTTGTACAATAATCCTTGCTCTTCTATAGAAGCACATTAGAACCGAGCAGGCCTAGAGACTAAAGATGGGTTCAATGATGCATTTTGGGAGATATTAGATTGTGTTATGGATGCTTGGATAACATGAATCCCAGTCTATATGTATATGAGGTGTGTGTACTTTCAAAAGCCGCTTTTGGAATTTGGAAACTTAGGTACCAAATGCCATACATAGGTAGTAATACATCATCTTGTAGAGAATTATGTGGCCTCTAGAGATCCAAAAGAAAAGGAGGCACCTACGTGCACACTTAACTCTTTCCCTCACAACATCGATCATTGCTTGACATGGGATCGCTTTGAATTTGATGGATTACTTTTGAAAACTCCTAATGAAGTAAAAAAAATTGTGACCCTGAGGGATATGTTTCCTCCATGGAAAAGGCTGGAGATGCAATGGCTCGAGAGCAACTTGGATGCATTATAGAGTGTCTTAATAAGAAGAGGTGCTTGACATTTGAAGATTGTGATGCATGGGCACGGTTGAAGTAAATTACTGTTTTCTTTTACCACATAGGCTCACTTGGAGACTCTGTGTGTGCGCATGCCTTTAGTTTTGAGTTATCAGTTTTAGCAAGTTTTGGGTACCAAGTTAGATCTCATCAAGCAAGGCAATTTATTTGTTGGTTTCCCATATTAGCACGTAGACCAGATGGAAGCCTTAATTATGACCATAGCTAGTTATGGTTCCCTGAACTTGCACTTTACTATAAGAAAAAACTCGACCAAAATATAAAGAACTTAACCATTTACTATTTCTCTATATTGATATTTGAGACATTTCTCCATTTGATATCGTTTTTCCTTCACAAACTATGACTAAAGAGGTTATTTCCTCTATTTTGAATTATCTTTTTTTAATCAATCAGGGAAAATC
The DNA here is from genome assembly GCA_030737815.1 of Allium fistulosum. Classification (NCBI taxonomy): domain Eukaryota; kingdom Viridiplantae; phylum Streptophyta; class Magnoliopsida; order Asparagales; family Amaryllidaceae; genus Allium; species Allium fistulosum. The sequence continues at coordinate 530,993,300 of CM060901.1, read as the reverse complement.
ATCAAAGAGAAATAAGATATTGGTTAATACTATATCTCATAAATATGCCAAACTAGAGATTTAACCAAATTTCATTTTGAATTGAAAATGTTTTTTGCAAGGGAGAGCAGGGTATTCTTCTCTGTTATACCCGTGGAACACAAAAAACAATGACGGATGCCTTTTTCACATTATTACATCTCAAATATTTGAATCTTCTATTTAGGCCTTAACACACACACACACATAGAGTCTACTCACCGTATATTGAATTCCTAGCATGCTTGTTGATTTATTGACTTGAAACCTTATTGCTTCTTCTTAGATTTAAATTGGTATAGCCTTTTATTACTGATTTTAGGCTTTGAAGAAGGAAACAATGAGTTAATATAAGAAGAAGAGGCTACGGTTTTATAGAACTAGGCAAACAATTCTTTATTCCACTCAAGCGGTTGTAATTTTGAAAATTGACTCAACATGTTTTTTCTTTGTTCTACTATTCATGATCTATTAAGTTCACATCACAAGAATGATGTATAAGACATGCTCAACTTTTTTTCTTCCATAGAATACCAATAACCATAGGTTAATTGCATTCATCATCATATTTTGCCTTGTTCACTAGCTGCTTCTTTATCATTTTTTTATATGGTTAATTCACATGCTTTTTCCAATGTGCTTAATTAAATGAAGAGAAAATGTACACTGGCTGCTTCTTTGTTCTACCTTTTATGATTTATAGTTTATTTGCAACCCTTCTTCCATATGATATTCAACTTAATATTAAGTTTAGTGTTTGCCTAACAATCATTGATATTCATGCTTCTTGGAATTAAGTTGGAATAAGTTCGCAAAATTGGTTTGCACTCTGACTTTAAGTGCTCTCTATTCAATGCTAAAATTTATAACTTTATGTGTAGTTCAATATTTCTTTTGCTATGGCTTTTCGGTAATACTTTGTTGATGTATTCTCACTTTTAGCATTCATTTAGTGCTCAAAGATTATATTTCTTTTAGGTTATTTGTGGTTTGTCTACATGCATAGTTTATCACACTATACACAAAATTCGAGTATTAGCGGCAATTATATTTCCTTGAATGTAGTTAAGACATATTGACAGATACTGGCTTTCTGTTTTATTCTAGGAGGTTGCATGCATAGTTAATTTTATAAATTGGAAAATGCATAATGATTCACCCCTTCAAGATAGTAGTACAATTAGTGCCTTGTTTTCCAATGTTTAAATTGAAGCCTTTGGTACCTCCTCATGCGGAGACGAGGCCACGGGTACATAATTCAATTATTGAATCATAATTCAATGGTAAATTATCATTTTACCGATGAATAATATTTTGGGTAATTTATTTCCTAATTTTCTTGGTTGTAATTTTTCAATTTTCAAATACCTGTATAACATTGAGGTGCTGATGGATGTAGCATAGATGGAAATGAATGGTGATAATGAATATGCAAATATACATCATGAATTTTTTTGTCTATGCATACATTTGAACTAATTAGTACCTTAATTGTGTTTACTGGTTCATTATCATGTGTAACACCCTGCATTTTTAGATAATTAAATAATCAAATAATTATAAACAATGAAAATGAGCATTTTTGGAATTGTCAGAATTTAGCTATAGGAGTTGCACCAATGGGTCCGTGGCAATTTTCTAATCAATTTCCATATATAACTTGTCGAAATCCGAGTTAATATGAAGAAGTTACGAGAAGAATAAGAAATCAGAATTATATAAAATAATCAATTAAACGAAAAAAAAGAATAGGACCCTATAGGTCGACCCTTGCTAGGGTCGGGTCAACCTATAGGTCGACCCGTAAAACCCCTAGGTCGACCCGCAAAACACACGGGTCGACCCGCGTTTTTCCCTGGACGAGAAATCGTCCAGGGACATGCCAAAGTTATAAAATTTGATTTTTGTGCGATCTAAAGCATTGTTTTCTAGATCCAATGATTCAGAGCAAGCCTGTGACGTGGTTGCACCAGATTCAATCCAAAAATCCGACGGTCAGAGATTCCCAAACTCCACTATAAATAGAACCCTAGGCCTAACTATTTTCTCACAATCAAATTTTCTCCCAATTGGGTTCATTGTTTGAGGCTGAACCCTAAATAGAAAATATTTCTAGGGAGAATATCTTTTTAATAAAAATATTAGACGCCTTAGAAGGGGATCCAGGAAGGCCATAGAGTAAAACTAAGGATGACAGGTGAGTGGATTTAAATTATATATCTTTTAGGTTTATGATATATATTATCGCTAGATTCCCGTTAAATATTTTAATTCAGCATTTGAACTAATTTCAGTAATTAGTTCTACTAGTTAGTTATGTTGAGACTGTAAATTTTATAAGAGAAGTATACTTATATTTAAATGTTATTTATGTGGAAAAAGAAAGGAATCTGATTAACTATAAGTAATATTAGGCTTAAAAGTTGTAAAGAAAGGCATAAGCCTAAAGGTGAGAGATTTACAGTAAATTATGTTAAAATGGGAGAAATGAATTAAAAAGGGGAAAATTTAATAACTTAATTTGGAAGTTAGTGATAGATTAGTTGGTTGGTTTAGAAAGGGAATACATCTCCATAGTTTACTATTGTAAGAATAATGATAAATGTAATTGCAAGAATAAAGGCAAGAAAAGTGGAATTAGTGCAAAATAGAGACATTATTGTATTTTGCATTACCCAACAATTAAAGAAACAATAAAAAAATATCTTGCAGTTACGAGTTATTGTTTATAGCATTATTTAATATTAAAATATGGAAATGGATTTTTAGCACAGTTTTTGTAACCAACCAAATAGAATAGAACTACTTTCCAGAACAAAAGAGAATAATGCGAAGCGTTATAGAAATTAAAGAAGGAGAAATAATCAAATTAATTATTTGACAAGACTTGAAACAATAAACAGAAAATATGACTAGATCTGCATTTATTGCGCAGATAGTAGAGTAAAAAGTAAAGCTGTTATTATGATAAGTAATTTGTGACAGTTGGACGTAGTTCCAAGAGAAGGCTGTCATATAATATAAGAGAACTAAAGAGAATTTAGTATCATAATAAAAGAAGACAGACTAGAATAGAAAAGAGACACTTGCAATTACATTTATAACATGTAGGTTATAAAAGAAAGAAAAGAATATAGAAGTGACAAATGCAAGTATAATTAAAAGGAAATAAATAGAAGAGGCTTATTATATCAAACTTAGATCTTGGATTAAGTTAATAAGCAAGAATAATGGTAGTGGCTCGAACCGGCAGAATTCCCTTTCAGGTCTAGAACTGATGGTCTCACATGTGGGTGGGGTTGGGCATGTTGATTAGGGTAAATAAGTAGCCAACAGAATAAGAAAAGTAAATTAAACGCATAATAAAAGTTTAGACGTACGGTCTAATAAAATGGTAAGGTGCGTTTGGAGCAGCCCAAGAGAATCTGGATAAAGAGCCTAACGAAGCAGTTCATCGCAGATTTTTAGTACAGAAAGAGGACGTCCAACTTAGTTATCTCGGGCTAGAAGGAAGTACAAGACTTCAACGGGACGTGAGGATACTCTAGGATGACCCTCTGGGGTAGGCCTAATGAAGTTGCACCCTCGAAGGCAGGTCTGTAGGTGTTCCATTAAGAGAGTATGCCTTGACTGCTTTTGCATTGCAGACTTAACGAAGCGGATCTTTGTAGGCAGTCAAAAGGTTGATGATGGAGTAGGATATTCATATGACACTGTACTCTAGTTTGTGAGTAGGTTATAGTGGGCAGGACCCAAAAGGATAGTTGCATGCGGAGATCATCCATCATCAGTCAGAGCGAGTTCAGGAAAGACTAGAGTTAAACCAACAGGCCAATGATTCTTTCACTATCGAGACATTGGATGAGGGGCACAGCCAATTGGATGTTTAGATTGTTTGCAGTAGGGTACATCCACTTAGCTCTTGAAAGGTCTTTTGATTAGTTGAGGGAGGGCTGTGTGGGGTCATAGCCACGATGAGAAAAGAGACAGACCAAGTAGAATATCTGTATTGTAGGCCTAACGAAGCGGACCTTTACAGATATAGAAAATCCCTAACTGAGTTCCGTACAACGAAAAACCTTGTTGGCGGAGCTCAGGGAGTAGACAGAACGATTACGTATAGTCCTCAATGTACGCACTGGGTGGTGCATTATGGATGTCCGAGTACTAGTATAAACTAGTGCGGATGGAGTTTCATGTTTTCATAGTAGATGATGGAATATCTGTATTGTAGGCCTCACGAAGCTGTCCTTTACAGATGTAGTTACAGTACGGTATTTGTAGAATTATGCTTAGAAGTGTATAAATTTTTCATTCACCAGAACTTTAGTTCTGACCCCCTCCTCATATCATCCCACAGGTTAGATAGATGGCAGAGATTTTCCAGCTTCATGACACTTGTTTAGAAAGTGTTATTACCTTGGTGAGTATTTACTTACTATTATATTTTAGTCAGTTCCGCCGTGAGATATTTATTTGAGCTCTGTATATTTATCTTTGCCTATTTGCAGGATACCAGACACCCAACTTGGGCTTCAGTGGATTTAGGTTTTAGCACTTATGCGAAAAATCCGGACCCATTGGAACTCAGGTTGTTACATTTGGTATCAAAGCTTAGGTTAGTAGATCTTAAATAAGTTAGAAAATATGAGTGGACGTATTTGTATTTTTGAATAAAATATAAATATATTATGTACTAAAATCCAAATAGTCCCCAATTATAGATTTTAAAATACGGAAAGCTTTTAGAAGTATAGTTGTGCATAGTTTGCTAGTTGGGTTTGGGATGCCCAAGGATGTTGAGCCCTATGTTATTGCCGATTTATAATGTACAATAAACTATGTTTTGAGAGAACATTGGTATCCATATGTTATAGGAAGTGGGAAAGTTCCCTAGGGAAGTAGGGAGAGTATTTTAATTTTAGAGGGAATAAGAGATTTTAGTAAGGAAATGAGATTTCCAAGGTTTAGGAAGGGTATTCCTAGGGTAGTAAGAAGAAAATCCACTTTATGTTAAAATGAAACTTTTGGAATTGAAAAGTTGAAAAATATAATTATTAATATGTTTGAGGAAGTAAATATTGGGTTTTTGAAAAAAAAAAGTGGTATGAAATTTAAATTGGTTTTTATATGATGCTTTGTTAAAAGTGAAATTCTTTTTGAAGAATTATAGAGCATGTATAGCTCGCTAGTTTCTTTGTAGGTAAACAAAGATTTTAATTTAGAAACCTAGTGTGTTAAGTATCGAAAACGTAGGTTACAACATTTATTGTTGTAATAGATGTTTTCGAGAAAAATAAAGGAAGCCTAGACTATGACACTATTGTTATAGTAGATGACTCCCAAAGAAATGTTTTTACATAGCATATGGGATTTATTAATATTTATTTTAATTGAATCCATATACTGGTATTTTTGGGTTGTAGTAACGGTGTTTTACGCAACATCTGTTTTGACCCAAATCAAAATGTGTTTGGAAGATAATTTCTAAGTATAGAAATAAAGTGGTTTGTAAGTACACTTATTATTTAAATAAGTATATGGAAATGTTTTCTAGTTATGAAAATATTAAAACAGTTTTGAAAATGAGTTCTTCTGGAAAAAAGAAGAAGATGTAAGTTAAATATTAGGAAATTAATAAATTTCGTAGGAAATGTCTATTGTAAGTGAATATAGATTAAACATACTTTAATCTATTGGAATGAAATGAATAATGATATAATTTTTTGTGAAACCAAATCACAAAGAAAGATGTTTTGTGTAAGTTATAAGGAATACATGAAAGAGATGTACAAGGTACGGAAAGCACCATATTTTGTATAGCCTATTTCGATAAAATATAAAATAAGTTCCTTGTAATTTTACATAAACATGAAATCCTCTATTAAAAGTTTCATAGAAGGTTTTAGCGTTAATGGTTTCTCATAAGAGAAAGTAGTTCCAATACATTAAGGTATAAAACCATTAGGTGTAATAAGAAGTATAATAATTAGAGACAGTGTTTGTAAAGAGGGATATTATAGAGAGCCTTAATAGGAAAGCTAAGCAATCGAAATTTCATATTTTTTTCCATTGACTATACGCATTGGTTGCTTGGCTTCGTAGAAAGTCCCCATTTGTAGTAAGTTAGAAACTCCTCCAAGGTTAGGTAATAGGAAGAGTAGAAAAGTTAAGGGATTTTTGATAAAATAATTGTTCTTATCTACTCCAGTTTTTGTAAATTTGAAAATCTATGAAAAGAAGATGTTTTGAAAACATGTGAGGACATTTTTGGAAGTCAAGAAAAAAAAATTTTTAAGGACAAGCAAGGCATGTTTTAAAGAAAAATGGTTTGGTGAAAAAGTAAATAAGTTTTTGGAAGAGAAAAACCTAATAAACAGTTAAATTTAAAAATCCAATTTTTTTTATGGAAAGATGTAAAGGTCTTTAAAAGGAAAAGAGGAATAAGTTTTGAACTTAGAATTTGTAAGTTTTCCCCTCTAGGTTTGGGGAATAATTTAAATTCAAAGAGCTGTAAAGATGCGAGTTTAGAAAGATAAAATGTTAAGTAACCAAGCACCTTTGAATTTAATAGAAACTTCAAAGTAACACTTTTAAAGGCATGAATTTTGGAATTTGATGTTTCAAAAATTTAGAAACTTTAATTTTTGAAATGAAATGATAAATACCAAACCAAACTTTTAAGTATGGAGTCGATAGGAATCATTTCCTAGGTGTGACGGGAAAAGTGTAATTAAGGCTATGTAGAAGATAGCAGTGATTACTTTTAGTAGTAATAATAAAAGTCCCCGTAAAGTGTATTGGACACTAGTGAGAACCTAGGAATGTTGCTTCATGTGTGTAGACTATAGAAGAATAGTGAAGTGATATTAGTAAAATAGTAAGACACACATGTTAGGATAGGTAGACCATAGTTGCGAAAAATGAAAGGTAAAGGTAAAGAGAAAATTTCCCCAAGCTTAGTTGCCTTTTTAGATAGAGACTGCATAGATTAGAATCCTTATTCGTTGCAGTAAATGAGACTTGGTTATTCTATTTTGAGTATGGAATGGAAGAGATGAATAGATCTTATTCATCGTGAGTAACACAACGTAAGTTAGTAATGAGTAATAGGCGGTAGGAGGAGCATATGAGTTACTTGGATTCCTAGAGTAGGACCTTTCTGTATTAGTTTGGACATGGTCCTAGGCCTCCTAGCCCTAGATGATAGCTGTGTTTAGCTGCTATAGTTACCTATCTAGTATCTCTTTGTAGTAGGACTTGTTTTCTCTTTTAGTTATGAGATTGTACTCCTATGTAAGCATTTAGTTCCTATTGTAGTAAATCAGTGATGATTAGTATGATGCCCTTTTTCTGTGATGTTCACAAGAAGAGAATAAGAACATAGGATGTAAATAATAAAAGAAAAGTAAAAGCAGATAAGAGTAACTAAAAGGAAAACAACAAATTTAAAGAAAGCGACAGAAATGTCAACAAAAAAATTTGAAAAGAAATATTTTATTATGTGAACTGTGCTTGGGAAAGAAAATAGAGATTTTTATAGAATAGTTGTATAAGTTCCAAGTACGGAGAAAGAGGTGCGCAAAAGTAAAACGGTAAATGTGAGGTTTTTCGTTTTCTACCTTCTTTATGACATAAGAAATCGAGTTCGAAAAATTAGATTTTTCTGAAATTCAAATATTAAAAGTTGTGTGGTAGGATTTAGATTTAAAATTCGTTGAACTACGTCCTTATTCAGTAGGAGTGTGGGAAAAATTGGATGAAAAATATTTTGAGTTTTCAAAAGATTGCATTCATATAAAAATTGCAAGTATATTTAGGATGTGTGCATCATATTTTAAAAGGGAGTTTTTAAAGAAGAAAAGCATTCACATAGGAGGCACTGCTTAGAAATTCAAGTACATGCATATATTTTATGTTGAATGACGCTTTGCACAAGGACACGGATGGTCGCAAAATTGGATGTACACAAAATGGATGTGATTGATGTGACGAATTACATAGTTTTACCCTTGTCATATTTCGGGGATGAAATTTCCTAAAGGGTGGAAGAATGTAACACTGCGCATTTTTAGATAATTAAATAATCAAATAATTATAAACAGTGAAAATGAGCGTTTTTGGAATTGTCAAAATTTAGCTACGGGAGTTGCACCATTAGATCCGTGGCAATTTTCTGATCAATTTCCATATATAACTTGTCGAAATCCGAGTTAATATGAAGAAGTTACGAGAAGTATAAGAAATCAAAATTATATAAAATATAATCAATTAAAACGAAAAAAGAAAAAAAAAAGAATAGGACCCTATGGGTTGAACCTTGCCAGGGTCGGGTCGACCTATAGGTCGACCCGCAAAACCCCTAGGTCGACCCGCAAAACACATGGGTCGACCCGCGTTTTGCCCTGGACGAGAAATCATCCAAGGACATGCCAAAGTTATAAAATTTGATTTTCGTGTGATCTAAAGCGTTGTTTTCTTGATCCAACGATTCGTAGCGAGCCTGTGACGTGGTTGCACCAGATTCAATCCAAAAATCCGACGGTATGAGATTCCCAAACTCCACTATAAATAGAACCCTAGGCCTAGCTATTTTCTCACAATCAGATTTTCTCCCAATTGGGTTCATTGCCTGAGGCTGAACTCTAAATAGAAAATATTTCTAGGGAGAATATCTTTTTAATAAAAATATTAGACGCCTTAGAAGGGGATCCAGGAAGGCCATGGAGTAAAGCTAAGGACGACAGGTGAGTGGATTTAAATTATATATCTTTTAGGTTTATGATATATATTATCATTAGATTCCCGTTAAATATTTTAATTCAGCATTTGAACTAATTTCAGTAATTAGTTCTACTAGTTAGTTATGTTAAGACTGTAAATTTTATAAGAGAATTGTACTTATATTTAAATGTTATTTATATGGAAAAAGAAAGGAATCCGATTAAGTATAAGTAATATTAGGCTTAAAAGTTGTAAAGAAAGGCATAAGCCTAAAAGTGACAGATTTACAGTAAATTATGTTAAAATGGGAGAAATGAATTAAAAAGGGGAAAATTTAATAACTTGATTTGGAAGTTAGTGATAGATTAGTTGGTTGGTTTAGAAAAGGGAATACATCTCCATAGTTTAATATTGTAAGAATAACGATAAACGTAATTGCAAGAATAAAGGCAAGAAAAGTGGAATTAGTGCAAAATAGAGACATTATTGTATTTTGCATTACCCAACAATTAAAGAAACAACATAAGAAATATCTTGCAATTATGAATTATTGTTTATAGCATTATTTAATATTAAAATATGAAAATGGATTTTTAGCATAGTTTTTGTAACCAACCAAATAGAATAGAACTACTTTCCATAACAAAAGAGAATAACGCAAAGCGTTAAAGAAATTAAAGGAGGAGAAATAAGCAGGTTAATTATTTGATAAGACTTGAAACAATAAGCAGAAAATGTGACTAGATCTGCATTTATTGCGCTGATAGTAGAGTAAAAAGTAAAGTTGTTATTATGATAAGTAATTTGTGACAGTTGGACGTAGTCCTAAGCTAAGACTGTCATATAATATAGCAGAACTAAAGTGAATTTAGTATTATAATAAAAGAAGACAGACTAGAATAGAAAAGAGACACTTGCAATTACATTTATAATATGTAGGTTATAAAATAAAGAAAATAATATAGAAGTAACAATTGCAAGTATAATTAAAAAGAAAGAAATAGAATAGGCTTATTTTATCTAACTTAGATCTTGGATTCAGTTAATAAGCAAGAATAATAGTAGTGGCCCGTACCGGCAACATTCCCTTTCAGGTCTAGGACTGATGGTCTCACACCTGGGTGGGGCTGAGCATGTTGATTAGGGTAAATAAGTAGCCAACAGAATAAGAAAAGTAAACTAAACGCATAACAAAAGATTAGATGTACGGTCTAATAAAATGGTAAGGTGCGTTAGAAGCAGCCCAAGAGAATCTGGATAAAGAACCTAACGAAGCAGTTCATCGTAGATTTTTAGTATAGAAAGAGCATGTCCAACTTAGTTATTTTAGGCTAGAAGAAAGTACGAGACTTCAACGAGATATGAGAATTCTCTAGGATGGCCCTCTGGGGTAGGCTTAATGAAGTTGCACCCCCGGAGGTAGGTCTGTAGGTGTTCCATCAAGAGAGTATGTCTTGACTGCTTTTGCATTGCAGGCCTAACGAAGTGGACCTTTGTATGCAGTCAAAAGGTTGATGATGGAGTAGGATATTCGTATGACACCGTACTCTAGTTTGCGAATAGGTTATAGTGGGTAGGACCCAAATGGATAGTCGCATGCGGAGATCAGCCATCATCAGTCAGAGCGAGTTTGGGAAAGACTAGAGTTAAACCAACAGGCCAAGGATTCTTTCACTATCGAGACATTGGATGAGGGGCGTAGCCAATTGGATGTTTAGATTGTTTGTAGTAGGGCACAGCCACTTAGCTCTTGAAAGGTCTTTCGATTAGTTGAGGAGGGGCTATGTGGGGCCATAGCCATGATGAGAAAAGAGACAGACCATGTAGAATATCTGTATTGTAGGCCTAACGAAGCAGACCTTTACAGATATAGAAAATCCCCGACTGAGATCTGTACAAGGTAGACCTTATTGGCGGAGCTCGGGGAGTAGACATAATGATTACGTGTAGTCCTCAATGTACGCACTGGGTGGTATATTATGGATGTCCGAGCACTAGTATAAACTAGTGCGGATGCAGTTTCAAGTTTTCATAGTAGATGATGAAACATCTGTATTATAGGCCTTACAAAGCTGTCCTTTGTAGGTTTAGTTACAGTATGCTCTAGTAGCGAGACGATGGAGTCCTTTTCGAGGAGGATACTGAAGGTACTATGGGTAGTACCTCGGACCCATGCAGTCTTTGGGCATGTAGCTACACACACACACACACACATATATATATATTGGTTATTAGGTCTTAATCTACTAGGGAGTAGATGGGTACGATTCACGCAAAGAGGGGAGAGTATTATAAACCCAATACACCTAATATAACAGAAAATAGAAGTAGAACGGTATTTGTAGAATTATGCTTATAAGTGTATAATTTGTCCATTCACCAGAACTTTAGTTCTAACCCCCTCCTCATATCATCCCACAGGTTAGATAAATGGAAGAGTTTTTCCAGCTTTGTGACACTTGTTTAGAAAGTGTTATTACCTTGGTGAGTATTTACTTACTATTACATTTTAGTCAATTCCGCTGTGAGATATTTATTTGAGCTCTGATATATTTATCTTTGCCTATTTGCAGGATATCAGACACCCAACTCGGGCTTCAGTGGATTTGGGTTTTAGCATTTTTGAGAAAAATCCGGACCCACTGGAACTCGGGTTGTTATATCATGTGTAAATGCATTACACTAATGACAAAAAAGCTAGCAGAACTCCTTTTGTATGAGTTTGTTCATGCGAACTCAACTTCTTCTCATTAATGCACAAACAGAAATAGGACACAGCTGGTCATTTCAAATTGTTGAGATCATTAAAAGATAAAGAAAAAATTATATGAACATAAAGACTCGATAGCAAACTATTTCAAAAAAGATCTGTTTATTCGATTAGTCAGATAAAGAGTAAAAAAATTACACTTAGAATTTTTTTTGTTCTTTTTTGGTAGTAATAATGAACTTGAGAAGCCAACTTTTATTTATGGTTAAATTGCTTGAAGGTTCACATTTTCAAGTTTTGCAACCATCCATGACCAAGAAAATAGTGGCTTTGATGCCGTTGTAGCAGCAACTGGATGGAAATATATATACTACTGAAAATGTGGTATGATTTAAATTTTCCGTTACAATTTGATATACTTTTGGTTCCTTCCTATTAGCATCTTCAATGTTTCTTACTATGAAAAGGTTGTTTCTTATCTTTCATCCAGTTTTAAGCAACCACAACAACTACAACACAATTTAATTTATTGATAACTTATTATAAATTCGGTGCTAGTATGTTTTATATATAATGCTTCTCCTTAACCATCTAAAATAAAAAATCTTTATCAACCACTTCTGCATATAGGTACCTCATTCCTGGACATTTATATTGGAAAATTTTGCTAATATATAAGGTTTCAACTTGAGCAATATGAAGTTTTTGGTATGATGCTTAGATTTTGTTGTTTATACTAATCATACTACATTAAATTAGCGACTTATTATTTTGAAATAAAGAATACATTTCTTTTCCTGCTTTTAATTTTCATTAGTCGGTATAAGAATGATGTTGTTTACTAAAAAGATAGAGGGATCGGCTAGATTGTTGACAACATTTCAAATTCTTTTCATGGCCGATGCTCAATCAAATCCGGTGATTTTATTTTTAATATTAAAGGACTAACCTACCAAACATTTCATGATTTAAATATATAAGATCTGATTTATTTACAATTCTGTCGCTAATGATTTTTTAACTTGCTACATTTGTAATAGATATGGTCTCATTTCGCTTTTTCTTTGTAATAGATATGGTCTCATTTCGCTTTTTTCTTTGTAATAGATATGGTCTCATTTTGCTTTTTTGCTTTGTAATAGATATGTTCTCATTTCGCTTTTTGCACTATCAATATTTATAGCTTGCTACATTCACTCATGTGTTCATGTTTTATAAATGAAGTGCCATCTTGATATATGTCTAATCAGTAATTTTATCTCCTAAGCTGTTCATTCATAGTATCATTTAATGGTGATTGAGAGAACTTATGCTTTGATATGTTGTTTGTTAAACCTTGATTGTTATTGTTTCCATTTTAATGATATTTCTTCTTGGTCTTTTACCCATATATGTGAATAATGCAATTAACATGTTTGTGTAATTTACTGATTCACGTCAAGTTTATAATTTTTTAATTTACTTCATTCATATTAGGGATCGGAGGATCAGGCCCTTCTTCTAGCGCCAAAAATGTTAACAATATTTCTTATCAACACCCCAAAATTGTGTAAAGAAGGATGGATTTCTTCTTTGGAGAACAAAGGGCATGATTCCTTTAAGGATTGCCTTTCAATTTAACCTTGTTAATTGATAAGTCCAGTATCAGACCCTTCGACGTCGTCGAAAGGTTTAGAACATAGGCTAAGTGTCCTTTCGGCTTTGTTGAGCTTATATGAGGTCTCCTATAAAGGTTTTCTTTTTCGACTAGGTTGAAATTCCCATAGTTTATCCTTACAAAGGTTGACTTTGTTAGGAACTGGAGATAGTGGTTTTGATGACAACAACCTTTGTAACTTAGTTTATTATAACTTATATACTAACACTATTGTCTAGATATATATGAATGTTATTATGCAGGATATATATAAGGCAGGTACTGATTATTGAAGACTGTGCGGTATAAAGATCAAGAATGAAGCAATCAAGTTTGAAGACTCGTGAGTATCAAGATCAAGATTTCAAGATAAGTGTCTAGTTTTGTTAAAACTTCATAATAGCATGGAAATCTTCATTCCAAATTTCATTTGGGATGGAACCCATTTCTACCATCTTAGTGGCTTACAAACCCACGACAAGTAGCTTACAAACCTACGACAAGTGGCTTACAAACCCACGAACATCCTGGTTTTGTACAAGTTCTCGAGTCCTGATGTGATGAAATATTCTACAGGAAGAAGCTTGCAAAACTACTTCCAAATGGTATTTTAAAATGATTTTCAAAACTGTTTTTTTTATGTTTTAGCTTTAAAAATTATCTTTTCAAATGATTTTCAAAAGGATGTTTTAGCCTTAAAATATTTTTTGTTTTTGTTTTTATATAAACTCTTCGTTTGTTTTTAAACTGTCTTCTGATTTTTAAATATTATTTTATAATATATATATACTTGAGATTTAAAATCAAATTTATACATTCTAAAAATATATTTTTCTACTCTTCTTTATTTTAAAATATAGAAAAATTAGTTTATTTTACTCCAGAATCATTTCATCTTGTTTTCCTTTCAATACCATTTGCAAAACAAATTTTACATTGTTTTTAACTAAGGGATGTCAACATCATGGGATACCCCATATCGACATGGTGGCCGTTAAATTCAAAAGTTTCAATTTTCAAAAGAAGTGTCTATTCGTTTAAATCTCTTCACGAATGGTTATGACCATTACTGGTCTATAAATAGCCTTCACAAACGAATTTTTTAACTAACTATTTTCTTCACTCCTTCTCCACAAAACCATATTCTAAAATTTTCATATTTTTAAGATCGTGCTGAAATTCTACCAAATTCTCAAGTGAATCAAATTAGAATCTCATTCTTGTTTGATTCTCTGCCCTCTCTCGAAGATCAAAGTGCTATTAAGAGTTATAGGATCAATTTGTAATCAAAAGTTTATCGAGTCTCTCTATAAGGTCTGGTTGTGCCTAGAAATCAATTGGGTGATCTTGTGTCCCGTAAATCAAGAGAGTTTGCACCGGACTCGAAGACAGGAGGGTACCTCAAGGCCTTTAGAAATTAAGGATTGTAAACTCGACATTGGTATAATAAAAATCTGTACAAGGTGTTTGCCTTGGTGCAGGATTGGACGTAGGGTAACTCCGAACCAATATAAAATCCGGTGTGTTCTTTCCTTTTACTGCTTTTTATTTACTTTCTGCATCTGTGTGATTCTGTGATTGTTCTGTGATCAAGTTCTGCATTTGTTTATATCATAATTTTTAAATTAGTCCATATAAGTCTTAGAATCCATTAAACACTATTCACCCCCCTCTAGTGTTAAATTAGCCTTAAGATCCTTAATCCGCACTCCCTTTCAATTGGTATCAGAGCATAGGTTTTCATAGTTTTCATAATCTGAAACTTGAAAAGTTAAAAATGGCATTTTTAGGAAATTTTGTTAATACTAATTTGAATTTATGCATTTCATTAAAGTATCATAAGTCTGCATATAGTTTTTATGAAAAATCAAGTTATCTACCAAATTGGTTTATTATGCAGGAACAGACATGTTACGTGGCTTTTGAAGAATCAACAACCAATGGACAAACTATGCAAATTGAGAAAGATAAATGGATACTTGATAGTGGCTGTTCAAGGCATATGATTGGAAATCCTGAGATACTCAATGACATTATATATCAAGATGGTGGATTGGTCAACTTTGGAGATAACTCAAAAGGATATGTGATTGGCATTGGCAATGTCGGTAATTCTAAAACTCCTCTTATTTCTGATGTTTTGCTAGTTAGGAATTTAAAACATAATTTACTTAGTATAAGTCAACTATGTGATAAAGGATTTAAAATTAAATTTGGAAAAGATAAGTGTCACATCGAAGATAATAAGTCAAATATTATCTTTGAAGGAATTAGGAAGAAAAACATTTACATCCTTAGTATGAAAGTTTCAAATGATAACTTATGCCTTTTGGCTAATACAAGTGACCCTTGGATTTGGCATAAAAGATTTGATCATTTAAATTTCAAACTGTTATCTAGGTTATCAAAACTTGACTTAGTTAGAGGTCTTCCCAAGTTAAACTTTAAAGTAGATAGTATATGTGATGCTTGCCAATTAGGAAAACTTAAGAAAAGTTCATTTAAACTAAAAGATATGATTTCTACTTCTAAACCTCTAGAATTACTTCATTTAGATTTATTTGGTCCATCTCAAGTTTAATCAATTAATCACAATAAATATGTTTTTGTAATTGTAGATGATTATTCTAGATATACTTGTACAATTTTTCTTAAACTTAAAAGTGATGCTTTTGAATTATTTAAGAATTTTGCTAAAAGAATTCAAAATCAACTTTCTTTAAAAATAAAAACTATTCGTAGTGATCATGGTGGAGAATTTGAAAATGAAAATTTTGATAATTTCTGTAATCAAAAAGGAATTACTCATAATTTCTCTTTTCCAAGAACTCCACAACAAAACGGAGTGGTAGAACGTAAGAATAGAATGATTCAAGAGTGTGCTAGAACAATGCTTTCTGATAGTAACTTACCAAAAAACTTTTGGGCTGAAGCAGTCGCTACAGCTTGTTATATATTAAATATGATTTTAATTAGACCATTAACTAATAAAACACCATATGAATTACTTTACAATAATAAACCCATAGTAGCTTATTTTAAAGTTTTTGGTAGTAAGTGTTTTATTCTTAATACAAAAGATAATTTAGATAAATTTGAACCTAAATCTGACAAAGGTATCTTTATCGGATATTCTAATAGAAGTAAAGCATTTAGAGTTTATAATTTAAGAACTAACACTATTGAAGAAACAATGCATGAAAATTTTAAAGATACTGTACAAATAGAAGATGGAGAAGATTTTGTAACTTTAATAATGAACCTAATGAAACTAATTGTGAAATCATTCAACCTAATAAAAGAATTAGGCTATTAAAAGATCATCCTGTAGAAAATATACTAAGAAATATTAAAGCTATAGTTAAAACAAGAAATCAACTAAATAGTATGAGTAATGTAGCTTTTATATCAACTATTGAACCTAAAAATCCAAAGGAAGCATCATCTGATGATTCATGGATTCTTGCTATGCAAGAAGAATTGAATCAGTTCACCAGAAATGATGTTTGGGAAATTGTTCCTAGACCTGAGGATAAAAGTTTAATTGGAACAAAATGGGTTTATAAAAATAAAATGAATGAACTTGGTGAGGTCGTGAGAAATAAAGCTCGTTTAGTCGCGCAAGGTTATTGTCAAGAAGAAGGAATTGATTATGGCGATACCTTTGCACCCGTAGCAAGACTAGAAGCTATCAGGATTCTACTTGCTATCGCAAACTACAATAATTTCAAGTTATATCAAATGGATGTTAAAAGTGCTTTTCTAAATGGTTTTGTAAAAGAAGATGTTTATGTTGAACAACCTCCGCTTTTTGAAGATAATAAATTTCCAAATCATGTATATAAATTAAAGAAAGCTTTATATGGTCTGAAACAAGCTCCTAGAGCCTGGTATGAAAGACTAAGATCTTATTTACTACAATCTGGTTTTGAAATTGGTAAAATAGATACAACTCTTTTTATTAAAAGAAATAAAAATGATATTCAATTAGTACAAATATATGTAGATGATATAATATTTGGGTCAACTAATAACATAATGAATAAAAAATTCTCAGATATAATGACTAAAGAATTTGAAATGAGTCATATGGGAGAACTAAGTTTCTTCTTAGGACTTCAAATCAAACAGTTAGATAAAGGAATTTTCATTAGTCAAGAAAAATATGCTAAGAATTTAATTAATAAATTTGGATTGACCACTTCTAGTGGGAAACCAACTCCAATGACAACTAATGTAACTTTAAGTAAAGAAGATAAATCAAAAGATGTTGATCAAAAATTATATAGGGGAATGATTGGTTCGCTGCTTTATATAACAGCAAGTCATCCTGACATCATGCATAGTGTCTGTCTCTGTGCAAGATACCAATCTCAACCTAAAGAAACTCACTTAAAAGCTGTTAAAAGAATTTTAAGATATGTAAAACATACTTTAGATTATGGTTTATTTTACCCTAAAAATAATGTATTTGATTTAATTTCATATTATGATGCTGATTATGCTGGTTGTAAATCAGACCGAAAAAGTACAAGTGGAACTTGTCACTTTCTAGGGCATTCTCTGGTTTCCTGGTTTAGTAAGAAGCAAAACACCGTACCCTTGTCAACAACTGAAGCAGAATATATATCTACTGCTTTGGCTTGTTCTCAAGTTATATATATATATATGTGGAACAAACTTTAAAAGATTTTGGATTAACTATAACTAAATCACCAATTTATTGTGATAATACTAGTGCAAAAAACCTATCTAAAAATCCAACTCATCATGCTAGAACAAAACATATTGATATTAGACATCATTTTCTTAGAGATAATATAAGTAAAGAAGTCATAACTCTTGAATATATTAATACTGAAAAACAAATTGCTGATATATTAACCAAACCATTAAATGAACAAAACTTTACTAAATTTAGAAGAGAATTAGGTATATGTTCATTAACTGAAATATAAATAATAAATAATACAAGTATAGTTAATAAATAATATAAATAAAAATTTCTCAAAAATTGAACTAGGCATGTCGACATGACCCATCCCCCTATGTCGACATACAGGCCGAGATTTTCAAATTTAAATTTCCCTCTAAAATTACTTATTTGGTTATATATTTCGACTTTTACTCCTTTTCTCTGTTCTATTCTCTGTAATAAACTTCTAAAACAGTAAATTAATGGCTTCCTCTTCTAATAATGAACCTCTTCACCCACTTCTCCTCATTATGGCCCTTTTCAACGTTCCACACACGTACGAGTCATCAAATTACAAAAGAAGATGAAAGATTTGCTTCAAATGATGATGGAAATTCAAGTAAGTCAACTGCGAATGGCAAGAGAACAAGATGGGCAAGGCAGAATCCTTAGGAATTTACAAAACTTCCTTATAGATAACCATGCCAATCCCATTGTCATCAAAGAATCATCACAAGCCATGGATTCTAAAGAAGAAGAGCCTCTAGAAGAACCACAAGAGGATCAAGAAGAAGAACATCCTCTATCGAATCCAGATGTTCATATGGACGAAGACAATAGCGTGATTTGCGTTGGAGAGGTCCTTTTTGACGCTAATGGGAACTTGGTTGGACAACGTGGAAAATTTTGTCTCCACTCTCCAAATTGTTCGGTCCATAAATCACCAATAGTTAAGGGTCCTTGTTAAGCGTTTTTCATGTTTCTCTTTCTTGATTGTATATTGGTTTGTTAATTTGTATATAAGTGTTATCTTAATTAATGTTCTTCTAAAAACAATCTTTGGTGTATAAAATCTTGAATTCCATTTAACTTAGGATGTTATATTTCACTCATACATAGTTATTATTCTTATGTCATATGTTTGTTTATCTCATTTTCTATTAAGTTCAAGGTTTATAGGTTATTTTTGTTGATGACAA
This sequence comes from Allium fistulosum, assembly GCA_030737815.1. Taxonomy (NCBI): domain Eukaryota; kingdom Viridiplantae; phylum Streptophyta; class Magnoliopsida; order Asparagales; family Amaryllidaceae; genus Allium; species Allium fistulosum. The sequence continues at coordinate 530,974,317 of CM060901.1, read as the reverse complement.
AGGGGGAGAAGTTATATAAAATAGTAGGCTTGGAGTAAGGGGGAGTTTTTGGTAGGGCTGTCAATTTCCCACACGACCCGAAACACAGCTCGAAACCCGCACGGAAATTAGCAGGTTAACCCGACCCGTTAATTTGGCGGGTCATTTTCGGGTCAACCCGAATTTGACCCGTTTATAAACGGGTAGGTTTCGAGTTGACCCGCTAACCCGAAATTGACCCGTTAACAATCCGTTTATACTTATATAGGTTGACCCGACCCGTTTACGACACGACCCGTTTATGACCCGTTTGTACCTTATACGGGTTATACGGGTTGACTCGACCCGTTTACGACCCGTTCCAACCCGTTTACGACCCAATTATACCTTATACAGGTTGACCCGATCCGTTTACAACCCGTTTACGACCCGTTTACACCTTATACGGGTTGACCCGACCCATTTACGACCCGACCCGACCCGACCCGTTTATAATCGGGTTACACTGGTCGGGTCGGGTCAACCCATTTATAAACGGGTTGGGTTCGGGTTGAGCTTTTTCTGACCCGTTTAATAGACGGGTTGACCCGACCCATTTAAAATCAACTCGAACCCGACTTGACCTGACCCAAACCCGACCCGGCCCATTGACAGCCCTAGTTTTTGGTGTAAGGGGGAGTTATGGTATGCTCGAAGTGGTAAGTATATTTTATAAGGTTGTCATCATCAAAAGGGGGGAGATTGTTAGGAACTGAAGATAGTGGTTTTGATGACAACAACCTGTAACTTATTTTATTATAACTTATATACTAACACTATTGTCTAGATATATATGAATGTTATTATGCAGGATATATATAAGGCAGGTACTGATTATTGAAGACTGTACAGTATAAAGATCAAGAATGAAGAAATCAAGTTTGAAGACTCATGAGTATCAAGATCAAGATTTCAAGATAAGTGTCTAGTTTTGTTAAAACTTCATAATAGCATGGAAATCTTCATTCCAAATTTCATTTGGGATGGAACCCATTTCTACCTTCTTAGTGCTTACAAACCCACGACAAGTAGCTTACAAACCTACGACAAGTGGTTTACAAACCCATGAAAATCCTGGTTTTGTACAAGTTCTCGAGTCCTGATGTGATGAAATATTCTGCATGAAGAAGCTTGCAAAACTACTTCAAAATGGTTTTATAAGAGAATTGTACTTATATTTAAATGTTATTTATATGGAAAAAGAAAGGAATCCGATTAAGTATAAGTAATATTAGGCTTAAAAGTTGTAAAGAAAGGCATAAGCCTAAAAGTGACAGATTTACAGTAAATTATGTTAAAATGGGAGAAATGAATTAAAAAGGGGAAATTTTAATAACTTGATTTGGAAGTTAGTGATAGATTAGTTGGTTGGTTTAGAAAAGGGAATACATCTCCATAGTTTAATATTGTAAGAATAACGATAAACGTAATTGCAAGAATAAAGGCAAGAAAAGTGGAATTAGTGCAAAATAGAGACATTATTGTATTTTGCATTACCCAACAATTAAAGAAACAACATAAGAAATATCTTGCAATTATGAATTATTGTTTATAGCATTATTTAATATTAAAATATGAAAATGGATTTTTAGCATAGTTTTTGTAACCAACCAAATAGAATAGAACTACTTTCCATAACAAAAGAGAATAACGCAAAGCGTTAAAGAAATTAAAGGAGGAGAAATAAGCAGGTTAATTATTTGATAAGACTTGAAACAATAAGCAGAAAATGTGACTAGATCTGCATTTATTGCGCTGATAGTAGAGTAAAAAGTAAAGTTGTTATTATGATAAGTAATTTGTGACAGTTGGACGTAGTCCTAAGCTAAGACTGTCATATAATATAGCAGAACTAAAGTGAATTTAGTATTATAATAAAAGAAGACAGACTAGAATAGAAAAGAGACACTTGCAATTACATTTATAATATGTAGGTTATAAAATAAAGAAAATAATATAGAAGTAACAATTGCAAGTATAATTAAAAAGAAAGAAATAGAATAGACTTATTTTATCTAACTTAGATCTTGGATTCAGTTAATAAGCAAGAATAATAGTAGTGGCCCGTACCGGCAACATTCCCTTTCAGGTCTAGGACTGATGGTCTCACACCTGGGTGGGGCTGAGCATGTTGATTAGGGTAAATAAGTAGCCAACAGAATAAGAAAAGTAAACTAAACGCATAACAAAAGATTAGATGTACGGTCTAATAAAATGGTAAGGTGCGTTAGAAGCAGCCCAAGAGAATCTGGATAAAGAACCTAACGAAGCAGTTCATCGTAGATTTTTAGTATAGAAAGAGCATGTCCAACTTAGTTATTTTAGGCTAGAAGAAAGTACGAGACTTCAACGAGATATGAGAATTCTCTAGGATGGCCCTCTGGGGTAGGCTTAATGAAGTTGCACCCCCGGAGGCAGGTCTGTAGGTGTTCCATCAAGAGAGTATGTCTTGACTGCTTTTGCATTGCAGGCCTAACGAAGTGGACCTTTGTATGCAGTCAAAAGGTTGATGATGGAGTAGGATATTCGTATGACACCGTACTCTAGTTTGCGAATAGGTTATAGTGGGTAGGACCCAAATGGATAGTCGCATGCGGAGATCAGCCATCATCAGTCAGAGCGAGTTTGGGAAAGACTAGAGTTAAACCAACAGGCCAAAGATTCTTTCACTATCGAGACATTGGATGAGGGGCGTAGCCAATTGGATGTTTAGATTGTTTGTAGTAGGGCACAGCCACTTAGCTCTTGAAAGGTCTTTCGATTAGTTGAGGAGGGGCTATGTGGGGCCATAGCCATGATGAGAAAAGAGACAGACCATGTAGAATATCTGTATTGTAGGCCTAACGAAGCAGACCTTTACAGATATAGAAAATCCCCGACTGAGATCTGTACAAGGTAGACCTTATTGGCGGAGCTCGGGGAGTAGACATAATGATTACGTGTAGTCCTCAATGTACGCACTGGGTGGTATATTATGGATGTCCGAGCACTAGTATAAACTAGTGCGGATGCAGTTTCAAGTTTTCATAGTAGATGATGAAACATCTGTATTATAGGCCTTACAAAGCTGTCCTTTGTAGGTTTAGTTACAGTATGCTCTAGTAGCGAGACGATGGAGTCCTTTTCGAGGAGGATACTGAAGGTACTATGGGTAGTACCTCGGACCCATGCAGTCTTTGGGCATGTAGCTACACACACACACACACACACATATATATATTGGTTATTAGGTCTTAATCTACTAGGGAGTAGATGGGTACGATTCACGCAAAGAGGGGAGAGTATTATAAACCCAATACACCTAATATAACAGAAAATAGAAGTAGAACGGTATTTGTAGAATTATGCTTATAAGTGTATAATTTGTCCATTCACCAGAACTTTAGTTCTGACCCCCTCCTCATATCATCCCACAGGTTAGATAAATGGAAGAGTTTTTCCAGCTTTGTGACACTTGTTTAGAAAGTGTTATTACCTTGGTGAGTATTTACTTACTATTACATTTTAGTCAATTCCGCTGTGAGATATTTATTTGAGCTCTGATATATTTATCTTTGCCTATTTGCAGGATATCAGACACCCAACTCGGGCTTCAGTGGATTTGGGTTTTAGCATTTTTGAGAAAAATCCGGACCCACTGGAACTCGGGTTGTTATATCATGTGTAAATGCATTACACTAATGACAAAAAAGCTAGCAGAACTCCTTTTGTATGAGTTTGTTCATGCGAACTCAACTTCTTCTCATTAATGCACAAACAGAAATAGGACACAGCTGGTCATTTCAAATTGTTGAGATCATTAAAAGATAAAGAAAAAATTATATGAACATAAAGACTCGATAGCAAACTATTTCAAAAAAGATCTGTTTATTCGATTAGTCAGATAAAGAGTAAAAAAATTACACTTAGAATTTTTTTTGTTCTTTTTTGGTAGTAATAATGAACTTGAGAAGCCAACTTTTATTTATGGTTAAATTGCTTGAAGGTTCACATTTTCAAGTTTTGCAACCATCCATGACCAAGAAAATAGTGGCTTTGATGCTGTTGTAGCAGCAACTGGATGGAAATATATATACTACTGAAAATGTGGTATGATTTAAATTTTCCGTTACAATTTGATATACTTTTGGTTCCTTCCTATTAGCATCTTCAATGTTTCTTACTATGAAAAGGTTGTTTCTTATCTTTCATCCAGTTTTAAGCAACCACAACAACTACAACACAATTTAATTTATTGATAACTTATTATAAATTCGGTGCTAGTATGTTTTATATATAATGCTTCTCCTTAACCATCTAAAATAAAAAATCTTTATCAACCACTTCTGCATATAGGTACCTCATTCCTGGACATTTATATTGGAAAATTTTGCTAATATATAAGGTTTCAACTTGAGCAATATGAAGTTTTTGGTATGATGCTTAGATTTTGTTGTTTATACTAATCATACTACATTAAATTAGCGACTTATTATTTTGAAATAAAGAATACATTTCTTTTCCTGCTTTTAATTTTCATTAGTCGGTATAAGAATGATGTTGTTTACTAAAAAGATAGAGGGATCGGCTAGATTGTTGACAACATTTCAAATTCTTTTCATGGCCGATGCTCAATCAAATCCGGTGATTTTATTTTTAATATTAAAGGACTAACCTACCAAACATTTCATGATTTAAATATATAAGATCTGATTTATTTACAATTCTGTCGCTAATGATTTTTTAACTTGCTACATTTGTAATAGATATGGTCTCATTTCGCTTTTTTCTTTGTAATAGATATGGTCTCATTTTGCTTTTTTGCTTTGTAATAGATATGTTCTCATTTCGCTTTTTGCACTATCAATATTTATAGCTTGCTACATTCACTCATGTGTTCATGTTTTATAAATGAAGTGCCATCTTGATATATGTCTAATCAGTAATTTTATCTCCTAAGCTGTTCATTCATAGTATCATTTAATGGTGATTGAGAGAACTTATGCTTTGATATGTTGTTTGTTAAACCTTGATTGTTATTGTTTCCATTTTAATGATATTTCTTCTTGGTCTTTTACCCATATATGTGAATAATGCAATTAACATGTTTGTGTAATTTACTGATTCACGTCAAGTTTATAATTTTTTAATTTACTTCATTCATATTAGGGATCGGAGGATCAGGCCCTTCTTCTAGCGCCAAAAATGTTAACAATATTTCTTATCAACACCCCAAAATTGTGTAAAGAAGGATGGATTTCTTCTTTGGAGAACAAAGGGCATGATTCCTTTAAGGATTGCCTTTCAATTTAACCTTGTTAATTGATAAGTCCAGTATCAGACCCTTCGACGTCGTCGAAAGGTTTAGAACATAGGCTAAGTGTCCTTTCGGCTTTGTTGAGCTTATATGAGGTCTCCTATAAAGGTTTTCTTTTTCGACTAGGTTGAAATTCCCATAGTTTATCCTTACAAAGGTTGACTTTGTTAGGAACTGGAGATAGTGGTTTTGATGACAACAACCTTTGTAACTTAGTTTATTATAACTTATATACTAACACTATTGTCTAGATATATATGAATGTTATTATGCAGGATATATATAAGGCAGGTACTGATTATTGAAGACTGTGCGGTATAAAGATCAAGAATGAAGCAATCAAGTTTGAAGACTCGTGAGTATCAAGATCAAGATTTCAAGATAAGTGTCTAGTTTTGTTAAAACTTCATAATAGCATGGAAATCTTCATTCCAAATTTCATTTGGGATGGAACCCATTTCTACCATCTTAGTGGCTTACAAACCCACGACAAGTAGCTTACAAACCTACGACAAGTGGCTTACAAACCCACGAACATCCTGGTTTTGTACAAGTTCTCGAGTCCTGATGTGATGAAATATTCTACAGGAAGAAGCTTGCAAAACTACTTCCAAATGGTATTTTAAAATGATTTTCAAAACTGTTTTTTTTATGTTTTAGCTTTAAAAATTATCTTTTCAAATGATTTTCAAAAGGATGTTTTAGCCTTAAAATATTTTTTGTTTTTGTTTTTATATAAACTCTTCGTTTGTTTTTAAACTGTCTTCTGATTTTTAAATATTATTTTATAATATATATATACTTGAGATTTAAAATCAAATTTATACATTCTAAAAATATATTTTTCTACTCTTCTTTATTTTAAAATATAGGAAAATTAGTTTATTTTACTCCAGAATCATTTCATCTTGTTTTCCTTTCAATACCATTTGCAAAACAAATTTTACATTGTTTTTAACTAAGGGATGTCAACATCATGGGATACCCCATATCGACATGGTGGCCGTTAAATTCAAAAGTTTCAATTTTCAAAAGAAGTGTCTATTCGTTTAAATCTCTTCACGAATGGTTATGACCATTACTGGTCTATAAATAGCCTTCACAAACGAATTTTTTAACTAACTATTTTCTTCACTCCTTCTCCACAAAACCATATTCTAAAATTTTCATATTTTTAAGATCGTGCTGAAATTCTACCAAATTCTCAAGTGAATCAAATTAGAATCTCATTCTTGTTTGATTCTCTGCCCTCTCTCGAAGATCAAAGTGCTATTAAGAGTTATAGGATCAATTTGTAATCAAAAGTTTATCGAGTCTCTCTATAAGGTCTGGTTGTGCCTAGAAATCAATTGGGTGATCTTGTGTCCCGTAAATCAAGAGAGTTTGCACCGGACTCGAAGACAGGAGGGTACCTCAAGGCCTTTAGAAATTAAGGATTGTAAACTCGACATTGGTATAATAAAAATCTGTACAAGGTGTTTGCCTTGGTGCAGGATTGGACGTAGGGTAACTCCGAACCAATATAAAATCCGGTGTGTTCTTTCCTTTTACTGCTTTTTATTTACTTTCTGCATCTGTGTGATTCTGTGATTGTTCTGTGATCAAGTTCTACATTTGTTTATATCATAATTTTTAAATTAGTCCATATAAGTCTTAGAATCCATTAAACACTATTCACCCCCCTCTAGTGTTAAATTAGCCTTAAGATCCTTAATCCGCACTCCCTTTCAATTGGTATCAGAGCATAGGTTTTCATAGTTTTCATAATCTGAAACTTGAAAAGTTAAAAATGGCATTTTTAGGAAATTTTGTTAATACTAATTTGAATTTATGCATTTCATTAAAGTATCATAAGTCTGCATATAGTTTTTATGAAAAATCAAGTTATCTACCAAATTGGTTTATTATGCAGGAACAGACATGTTACGTGGCTTTTGAAGAATCAACAACCAATGGACAAACTATGCAAATTGAGAAAGATAAATGGATACTTGATAGTGGCTGTTCAAGGCATATGATTGGAAATCCTGAGATACTCAATGACATTATATATCAAGATGGTGGATTGGTCAACTTTGGAGATAACTCAAAAGGATATGTGATTGGCATTGGCAATGTCGGTAATTCTAAAACTCCTCTTATTTCTGATGTTTTGCTAGTTAGGAATTTAAAACATAATTTACTTAGTATAAGTCAACTATGTGATAAAGGATTTAAAATTAAATTTGGAAAAGATAAGTGTCACATCGAAGATAATAAGTCAAATATTATCTTTGAAGGAATTAGGAAGAAAAACATTTACATCCTTAGTATGAAAGTTTCAAATGATAACTTATGTCTTTTGGCTAATACAAGTGACCCTTGGATTTGGCATAAAAGATTTGATCATTTAAATTTCAAACTGTTATCTAGGTTATCAAAACTTGACTTAGTTAGAGGTCTTCCCAAGTTAAACTTTAAAGTAGATAGTATATGTGATGCTTGCCAATTAGGAAAACTTAAGAAAAGTTCATTTAAACTAAAAGATATGATTTCTACTTCTAAACCTCTAGAATTACTTCATTTAGATTTATTTGGTCCATCTCAAGTTTAATCAATTAATCACAATAAATATGTTTTTGTAATTGTAGATGATTATTCTAGATATACTTGTACAATTTTTCTTAAACTTAAAAGTGATGCTTTTGAATTATTTAAGAATTTTGCTAAAAGAATTCAAAATCAACTTTCTTTAAAAATAAAAACTATTCGTAGTGATCATGGTGGAGAATTTGAAAATGAAAATTTTGATAATTTCTGTAATCAAAAAGGAATTACTCATAATTTCTCTTTTCCAAGAACTCCACAACAAAACGGAGTGGTAGAACGTAAGAATAGAATGATTCAAGAGTGTGCTAGAACAATGCTTTCTGATAGTAACTTACCAAAAAACTTTTGGGCTGAAGCAGTCGCTACAGCTTGTTATATATTAAATAGGATTTTAATTAGACCATTAACTAATAAAACACCATATGAATTACTTTACAATAATAAACCCATAGTAGCTTATTTTAAAGTTTTTGGTAGTAAGTGTTTTATTCTTAATACAAAAGATAATTTAGATAAATTTGAACCTAAATCTGACAAAGGTATCTTTATCGGATATTCTAATAGAAGTAAAGCATTTAGAGTTTATAATTTAAGAACTAACACTATTGAAGAAACAATGCATGAAAATTTTAAAGATACTGTACAAATAGAAGATGGAGAAGATTTTGTAACTTTAATAATGAACCTAATGAAACTAATTGTGAAATCATTCAACCTAATAAAAGAATTAGGCTATTAAAAGATCATCCTGTAGAAAATATACTAAGAAATATTAAAGCTATAGTTAAAACAAGAAATCAACTAAATAGTATGAGTAATGTAGCTTTTATATCAACTATTGAACCTAAAAATCCAAAGGAAGCATCATCTGATGATTCATGGATTCTTGCTATGCAAGAAGAATTGAATCAGTTCACCAGAAATGATGTTTGGGAAATTGTTCCTAGACCTGAGGATAAAAGTTTAATTGGAACAAAATGGGTTTATAAAAATAAAATGAATGAACTTGGTGAGGTCGTGAGAAATAAAGCTCGTTTAGTCGCGCAAGGTTATTGTCAAGAAGAAGGAATTGATTATGGCGATACCTTTGCACCCGTAGCAAGACTAGAAGCTATCAGGATTCTACTTGCTATCGCAAACTACAATAATTTCAAGTTATATCAAATGGATGTTAAAAGTGCTTTTCTAAATGGTTTTGTAAAAGAAGATGTTTATGTTGAACAACCTCCGCTTTTTGAAGATAATAAATTTCCAAATCATGTATATAAATTAAAGAAAGCTTTATATGGTCTGAAACAAGCTCCTAGAGCCTGGTATGAAAGACTAAGATCTTATTTACTACAATCTGGTTTTGAAATTGGTAAAATAGATACAACTCTTTTTATTAAAAGAAATAAAAATGATATTCAATTAGTACAAATATATGTAGATGATATAATATTTGGGTCAACTAATAACATAATGAATAAAAAATTCTCAGATATAATGACTAAAGAATTTGAAATGAGTCATATGGGAGAACTAAGTTTCTTCTTAGGACTTCAAATCAAACAGTTAGATAAAGGAATTTTCATTAGTCAAGAAAAATATGCTAAGAATTTAATTAATAAATTTGGATTGACCACTTCTAGTGGGAAACCAACTCCAATGACAACTAATGTAACTTTAAGTAAAGAAGATAAATCAAAAGATGTTGATCAAAAATTATATAGGGGAATGATTGGTTCGCTGCTTTATATAACAGCAAGTCATCCTGACATCATGCATAGTGTCTGTCTCTGTGCAAGATACCAATCTCAACCTAAAGAAACTCACTTAAAAGCTGTTAAAAGAATTTTAAGATATGTAAAACATACTTTAGATTATGGTTTATTTTACCCTAAAAATAATGTATTTGATTTAATTTCATATTATGATGCTGATTATGCTGGTTGTAAATCAGACCGAAAAAGTACAAGTGGAACTTGTCACTTTCTAGGGCATTCTCTGGTTTCCTGGTTTAGTAAGAAGCAAAACACCGTACCCTTGTCAACAACTGAAGCAGAATATATATCTACTGCTTTGGCTTGTTCTCAAGTTATATATATATATATATATGTGGAACAAACTTTAAAAGATTTTGGATTAACTATAACTAAATCACCAATTTATTGTGATAATACTAGTGCAAAAAACCTATCTAAAAATCCAACTCATCATGCTAGAACAAAACATATTGATATTAGACATCATTTTCTTAGAGATAATATAAGTAAAGAAGTCATAACTCTTGAATATATTAATACTGAAAAACAAATTGCTGATATATTAACCAAACCATTAAATGAACAAAACTTTACTAAATTTAGAAGAGAATTAGGTATATGTTCATTAACTGAAATATAAATAATAAATAATACAAGTATAGTTAATAATTAATATAAATAAAAATTTCTCAAAAATTGAACTAGGCATGTCGACATGACCCATCCCCCTATGTCGACATACAGGCCGAGATTTTCAAATTTAAATTTCCCTCTAAAATTACTTATTTGGTTATATATTTCGACTTTTACTCCTTTTCTCTGTTCTATTCTCTGTAATAAACTTCTAAAACAGTAAATTAATGGCTTCCTCTTCTAATAATGAACCTCTTCACCCACTTCTCCTCATTATGGCCCTTTTCAACGTTCCACACACGTACGAGTCATCAAATTACAAAAGAAGATGAAAGATTTGCTTCAAATGATGATGGAAATTCAAGTAAGTCAACTGCGAATGGCAAGAGAACAAGATGGGCAAGGCAGAATCCTTAGGAATTTACAAAACTTCCTTATAGATAACCATGCCAATCCCATTGTCATCAAAGAATCATCACAAGCCATGGATTCTAAAGAAGAAGAGCCTCTAGAAGAACCACAAGAGGATCAAGAAGAAGAACATCCTCTATCGAATCCAGATGTTCATATGGACGAAGACAATAGCGTGATTTGCGTTGGAGAGGTCCTTTTTGACGCTAATGGGAACTTGGTTGGACAACGTGGAAAATTTTGTCTCCACTCTCCAAATTGTTCGGTCCATAAATCACCAATAGTTAAGGGTCCTTGTTAAGCGTTTTTCATGTTTCTCTTTCTTGATTGTATATTGGTTTGTTAATTTGTATATAAGTGTTATCTTAATTAATGTTCTTCTAAAAACAATCTTTGGTGTATAAAATCTTGAATTCCATTTAACTTAGGATGTTATATTTCACTCATACATAGTTATTATTCTTATGTCATATGTTTGTTTATCTCATTTTCTATTAAGTTCAAGGTTTATAGGTTATTTTTGTTGATGACAAAGGGGGAGAAGTTATATAAAATAGTAGGCTTGGAGTAAGGGGGAGTTTTTGGTAGGGCTGTCAATTTCCCACACGACCCGAAACACAGCTCGAAACCCGCACGGAAATTAGCAGGTTAACCCGACCCGTTAATTTGGCGGGTCATTTTCGGGTCAACCCGAATTTGACCCGTTTATAAACGGGTAGGTTTCGAGTTGACCCGCTAACCCGAAATTGACCCGTTAACAATCCGTTTATACTTATATAGGTTGACCCGACCCGTTTACGACACGACCTGTTTATGACCCGTTTGTACCTTATACGGGTTATACGGGTTGACTCGACCCGTTTACGACCCGTTCCAACCCGTTTACGACCCAATTATACCTTATACAGGTTGACCCGATCCGTTTACAACCCGTTTACGACCCGTTTACACCTTATACGGGTTGACCCGACCCATTTACGACCCGACCCGACCCGACCCGACCCGACCCGTTTATAATCGGGTTACACTGGTCGGGTCGGGTCAACCCATTTATAAACGGGTTGGGTTCGGGTTGAGCTTTTTCTGACCCGTTTAATAGACGGGTTGACCCGACCCATTTAAAATCAACTCGAACCCGACTTGACCTGACCCAAACCCGACCCGGCCCATTGACAGCCCTAGTTTTTGGTGTAAGGGGGAGTTATGGTATGCTCGAAGTGGTAAGTATATTTTATAAGGTTGTCATCATCAAAAAGGGGGAGATTGTTAGGAACTGAAGATAGTGGTTTTGATGACAACAACCTGTAACTTATTTTATTATAACTTATATACTAACACTATTGTCTAGATATATATGAATGTTATTATGCAGGATATATATAAGGCAGGTACTGATTATTGAAGACTGTACAGTATAAAGATCAAGAATGAAGAAATCAAGTTTGAAGACTCATGAGTATCAAGATCAAGATTTCAAGATAAGTGTCTAGTTTTGTTAAAACTTCATAATAGCATGGAAATCTTCATTCCAAATTTCATTTGGGATGGAACCCATTTCTACCTTCTTAGTGCTTACAAACCCACGACAAGTAGCTTACAAACCTACGACAAGTGGTTTACAAACCCACGAAAATCCTGGTTTTGTACAAGTTCTCGAGTCCTGATGTGATGAAATATTCTGCATGAAGAAGCTTGCAAAACTACTTCAAAATGGTTTTTTAAAATGATTTTCAAAACTGTTTTTTAAAATGTTTTAGCTTTAAAAATTATCTTTTCAAATGATTTTCAAAAAGATGTTTTAGCCTTAAAATATTCTTTGTTTTTGCTTTTAAATAAACTCTTGTTTTAAACTTCGTTTGTTTTTAAACTATCTTCTGATTTTTAAATATTCTTTTATAATATATATATATATATACTTGAGATTTAAAATCAAATTTATACATTCTAAAAATATATTTTTCTACTCTTCTTTATTTTAAAACATAGGAAAATTAGTTTATTTTACTCCAGAATCATTTCATCTTGTTTTCCTTTCCATTCCATTTTCAAAACAAATTTTACATTGTTTTTAACTAAGGAATGTCGACATCATGGGATACCCCATGTCGACATGGTGGCCGTTAAATTCAAAAGTTTCAATTTTCAAAAGAAGTGTCTATTCGTTTAAATCTCTTCACGAATGGTTATGACCGTTACTGGTCTATAAATAGCCTTCACAAACGAATTTTTTAACTAACTATTTTCTTCACTCCTTCTTCTCCACAAAACCATATTCTAAAATTTTCATATTATTAAGATCGTGCCGAAATTCTGCCGAATTCTCAAGTGAATCAAATTAGAATCTCATTCTTGTTTGATTCTCTGCCCTCTCTCGAAGATCAAAGTGCTATTCAGAGTTATAGGATCAATTTGTAATCAAAAGTTTATCAAGTCTCTCTATAAGGTGTGGTTGTGCCTGGAAATCAATTGGGTGATCTTGTGTCCCGTAAATCAAGAGAGTTTGCCCCAGACTCGAAGACGGGAGGGCACTTTAAGGCCTTTAGAAATTTAGGATTGTGATCTCGACATTGGTATAATAAAAATCTGTACGAGGTGTTTGCGTTGGTGCAGGACTGGACGTAGGGTAACTCCAAACCAGTATAAAATCCGGTGTGTTCTTTCCTTTTACTGCTTTTTATTTAATTTCTGCATCTGTGTTTGATTCTGTGATTGTTCTGTGATTAAGTTCTGCATTTTTTTATATCATAATTTTTAAATTAGTCCATATAAGTCTTAGAATCCATTAAACACTATTCACCCACCCTTTAGTGTTAAATTAGCCTTAAGATTCTTAATTCGCACTCCCTTTAATTCTTTTATCTGGCCGAGGGGTTAAGGTGTTAACCTTCCTCGGGTTCAAGCAGGGTATGATATACTTTGGTGGATATGGAGTGGGTATCGACCCTATCGAAAGGTTAGACCACTAGATGATTGGTTTCGAAAGGTTATAGGTGTTGAACCAATTGAGTTGTCGACCTTGTCGAAGGGTTCAGATTATAGAGTTAAAGGCTTCGGAGGGTTGCAGTGATTACTTATAGCAGAAGTATTATCGTTCTTGTCGACAAGGACCTTCCGATGGGGTTGAACCTGGAAATATGAGTTAATCTAGAAAAGGTTTAAGCAAATAGTAAAGTAATTAAAAAAGCTAAGGACCTTCCTTTGTATCCAAGAAAAATCTTCATTCTATTGAGTTTCCCCAAATCGCACTCAATTAGGGTTACAGTGCTGCGATTAAGAAATTACAAGAATAGAATGAGAGAAATCAAATCCTCAGAACATGACCCCTTGGGTCCTATTTATAGACACAGGCGGCCCCCCTTTCGACTATATGCTCTGACTGGTCGGAATATTTCCCTTTTATATGCAACTACAAACCTTTCGTCCTTGTCGAATGGTTTGCCCCTTATATGCCATAATGTACCTTTCGACATTGTTGGAAGGTTTGTCTTTCCGATGCCTCATGAACCTTTCAGTTTTGACGAAAGGTTGCTTTTTCTGATGTCTTCACAAACCTTTCGACTCTGTCGGAAGGTTGCCTTTCTGAAGGTTTCATGAACCTTTCGATATTTTCGAAAGGCTCGCCTTGTTCCTACTGTTTTGTTCCCTTCGACCTTGTCGAAAGGTAGCTCTCCTCCTAATTGCTGTGAACGTTTTGACTTTGTCGGAAGGTTGCTCATTACGTGCTTGTTATGAACATTTCGATCTTGTCGGAAGGTTGCTTCTTACTTGATTGTTGTCGAGTGATGTGTTTCCCTTTAATGTTTTCGAATGGTTTTCTATCATTCTTTGCTGACTTTTGAGCATTGCTTTCTTCATAAAAACCTTTCGACCTAGTCGAAAGGTATTCTGGATGTGCTCCAACTGGTTCGAAAGGCTTGCTATGCTTTTGAAAAGGTCGTTATGGAGTTGCACCTGCTTACTTTGATTTCCCCATCTTCTTCGAAAGGTAAGAACCTCCTCAACGGAACCTTTCAACTACTTCGGAAGGTTTGAAGCTATTAAATCCTGATGGTTGCATCCTCTCAACTCCTTCGAAAGGTTTGGTTTGAGCTTCTTCTCTTTTATCTTTGTTGAAAGACCTCTCGTCCTAGTCGAAAGGTGGATTCTTGGAGATCATTATGCATATGGACTTTGAAAGATAGCCTTGGACTTCACTGGAAGCTCCTTGTCCGAAGGTATGATTATCCAGAACATCTTGGTGCTTTCTTATCTTTCCTCATGCTCTCGTGATCCTTCTTTCGTACCTTCGTTCTTCTGAATATTTTATGATTAACATTTAGCCCCCCCCCTGTATGAAAGAAAATTTTGTTCTTTAGGAAAAAACTCTAATGAACCCCCTTCTTTGCTTCCTACAAAATAGATTATAACTTCTATTAAGGTTGTGACTTTGTTATGAAATCTTAACGAGTAATATCAAATTTACGCAGCTAATATTCAAGATGTCATTAGAGTAATATTTCCAAATAAGTTGCTTTGTAATGACCGTAATTAAACTTCCTTAAGAATGTGTAGTAATATCACCTGATTTGCAGATATCGGTTCAAATAAATGAACCTTTAGAGAAAATCTACTACAGACCCTTAATATTTCTTTCTCGAGTTAAACCTTTTCAAACCGTGGAAATCAATGTCATGCTATCGGGGACCTTTCCTTGTCCCTCTACGTTTCCTTCATTTTCAACCTTAAACCATTGGTTGGTAATTCTCATTTAGTGAAAAAGTAGAAAGTAGTTTAGTAATGTTTCCATTTGGTGTCGTGAAGATCTCGTATTGAAATCAAATTTTAAATTCATTGGAAAATTCACAAATCATCATAAAATTCAATAGCAGGATATAGAATTTATAAAGTTAGGAATCCAGTAAAGGTCCCATAAGAAAATCAAAGATATAAAATTCATAAATTTTCATCAAAATCCATAAAGAAATTTTAAAGTCCATGAAATTGGTCGATTGACAAAAGATCATTCAAAATTCAATGAGAAAATCAAGCATAGAAAATTCATAAATCCTCGGGGAAACCTCAAGGAAATTTCATAATTCATTCGATAAAAAACCAAATAGTGATCATCAAAAACCTCGACAAGGACGGTAAAAATATGAAACTCACGAATCATGATAAAAATGATTAAGGAAACACAAGATTATTAAAATCAAGGACCTGAAAATCCAACAAAACGGTAGGGAATAGGGAAATCATAAACTCTCATCAAAATCCAAAGGAAAACGCGAGTCTCAATAAATCAGAAAAAAAGGCAGGAAACCATCCAAATTCTGCCATGGAAGTATATAGAACCAAATTCGTGAACTATTACAAAGACCAGCAGGAAATTCGATATTCACTATATCCAAAATCCAATAAGAAATTATCCCAAATCCATTGAGAATGCAAAATTCACAAATCACCATAAAGATACACAAGGAAATCTCGGAATTCATTAAATTAGAAATCTTATAAAGGATTATCAAACACCCAATAAGGAAATCAGAAATTCATAAATCATCATGAAAATCATCAAGCAATTTCAAAATTCATCAATTCAAAATCCTAATAAAGATCATCCAAAAATTCCAATAGGAAAATTAAAAATATAAAATTCATCAATCATCACAAAAATCAGTAAGGAAGCTTAAATTCCATTAAATCGGGGAATTAAAATTCAAAAATCAAAAATGTGATCTGAAACCCATTCATTCTTATTCAAAATCAGCAGATCAATGGAAAATTCATAAATTATCATGGAAAATCAATAAAGGGGACTAAGAAATCATGAACTCATGAAACAAGTGATCAATAGGAAATCGTCATGAAAATTTAATGGGAAATTGTAGCACGTAAAATTCATGAATCATTAGAGAAATCAGTAGGGAAATTCATTAAACCAATAATTCAACAAGAAATCACCATAGTGATTTAATAAAGAAATCATGAATACAAGATTAGCAAATCATCACTAAAATCCATAGGAAGAGTAGAGTTCACTAAACTCGAATACCAACAAGACCATCAAAAATTCAATAAGGAAACCAGAAATACGAAATTCCTAAATCACTATGAGAATCGACAAAGGAATCCAAAATTCACGAAACTGGAAACCAAAAATTCAATAAGGAGACTAAAAATGGGAAATCTTCGAATCATCATAAAAACTCATCAGGGAAATCAAGAACTCATTAAACCAAGCAAGTAATAAGAAGTCATCACGAAAATTCAATGGGGAGAAACTCAATATCTGGAATTCATAAACCATCATAAGAGATCAATAGGGAAATTCAAAATTCATGAAATCGGGAATTCAATTAAAAGTTATCATGAAAATATTATAGGGTAAACATGAGTATGAAATCTATAAATCATGATAAATAGCAATATTGAAATTCAGAATTCACGAAATCCAGAATGAAATTCCATCAATAGATATGGTGAAACTCAAAATTCACGAAATCAAAAATTTATCCAAAGTCACGTCAGGATCTCATTTGACGAATTAAATATTCAAAACTCCATTCAATATAAGTACGAAACCTTAGATATATCTAATAATAGTATATTTAGTAGATTTCAAATAAAAGATAACTAATTGATCTAACATTAATTCTTAGGTTATTTACAAGAAAGTATCCTATTAATAAATTTGTTGCTCCTAAAGTGCCTATGAGTTAATAGTATATGTATATATGTATATACAGGTATAATAGACTCTTCTATCCAATCGTTCACTTTATCTCAAAGGATTCAGGAGTGGCTTTCTTAACCTGATCTTGGAGTAAAGTACTTTATCTTTGTGACTAAAATTTTATTATCTATCTCTTTCCTTTAGATTTCGTATCAGTCTTTGTTTTTGTTTCCATGTTATGGATTCCTTCTTCCATTTTCTGGTCTCATGCTTTTTTGTGGTATGAAAGTTTCTTAATCCTTTGATTTAGAAATCATTTTCCTAAGATTGGAAGTTTTGTAATTCATTAGCATATCCTTTGCCTCTGTGTGTATCCTCTTCTAGGATTCCAACTTTGTCTCAGATGACGGATAGGTTTCTTTCTTTAATCCTTAACTCCCTTGGGTTCTGACTTTCTTCTTGAGATGTAGACATCTTTGTCTTTATTCTTTTATTTGGAGCCCCTACTAGGGTTGGACGTCTCAGTCTACTCTTTGATGAGCCACTCTCTGGGCTCGGACATCTTAATTTATCAAAAGTTTCCCTTTAGTGTAGACATCTTAGTCCATTGTTTGATGTGCCTCTCTTTAGGCTTCCCTTGTCTCAAAGGGATATGTACTTAGGTGACCTTTCTCTAGAAGGCCGCTGATGAGCGCTTTACCGGTTCCTCCCCTAAGAGGTAATTTGAACGTTAGGGGCTTTTGATTTTGCGGGTGCTTATCTTGACCCTCCCCTAAGAGGTGATATGGACGTTAGGGGCTTTTGATTTTGCGGGTGCTTATCTTGACCCTTCCCTAAGAGGTGATATGGACATTAGGGGTTTTATTCCTCCCCTTTGGAGGTACTCCGAATTGGACGTCGGAGGCTCATTCTCAAAAACATCTTTTGTACTCCGGATTGGACGTCGGAGGTTAATTCTCAAAAACATTCTTTTTACTCCGGATTGGACATCGGAGGTTAATTCTCAAAAACATTTTTTGTACTATATATATATATATATATAAGGATTGGACGTTGGAAGTTTATTCTCAAAAATATTTTTTTTACTATATATATATTAATTTCAAAATTTTTGTTTCTCTTCTCAAGAGACATTTCCGAGGAATGATTGAATAGTTTTGTTCCCACTTTCTGTGAGGTATAAAAGTAATTTTGATCCTCCTTCCAAGAGGTATAAAAACATTTTTGGAGACATTTGTGAAAATATCTTTTGGTCTATTGACCTTTTTGTAAAATATATATGTATGTATGTATTTTTAGAAATTGATGAAGAACTAATAGTAGCCCATGGTTTCATGAGAATTGATCTTTGTACTACATTGACTTATACATTGATAGTTGCTCCATATCAGGCATTCGAGCCGTCTTTCTCAAGTAGCTAGAAATTTGTTATTTACTATCCGTGTGCTAAATGACATGGACTGGTTTTGTTTTTACCTGTAATGACACTCGAATTTCAAATCAGTACATGATCAATTTTGGAATACAAATCAAGTTTAGAATTTTATAAATAAGAAAAGTTCATAGTAAACAAATGCCATTGGGTTTGACGGCTCAATAGACTATTAATATGCCATTCTTCTGCAGAAAGGGTTAGCTCTCAAGTATCTAGGCAATTCTATTATTCACATAAGAAGCTATTCAAATTTCTTTAATGAACTGTTTAAGAGATCCTGACTTGATCGCGTTTTCGACCACTCTCGATAGGGTGCGACATTCCTCAGTCTTATGTCCATTCGCTTTGTGGTAGTCGCAATAATCATTCCCTTTGCTTGGTTTGGGGCGGCTTAATATACTGTGAGTAATTGAAAAGCTTTCAGAATCTTTTGCTACAACGAAAATATGAGAAATGGGCTTGTTCAAATTCACGTAATTGGATTCAGAAATCTCTTTCTGAATTTTCCTCCTACTTTTCTTTCCCTCCAATCTTTCACTAGGGGACTCAAAATTGATTTCTTCTATCCTTTGTCTTCGTTGAGATTCCCTCGCCGTGGAATATTTTTTCTCCATCTGAATAAATTTCTCGGCTTGGAAGTAGAAGTTTCGTAGATCTCCGCATCCATTAATATAATGTTGTTCCCAGAAAGGGGTTTGTTCGACTAGCCCAGACCGAACTGCTATTAACTTGTCTCTATCGGTCGCATCTTCTGCTTTTAATGCTTCAGTATTGAACCTCTTTAAATACTCGCTTAGTGGTTCTCCCGGTTTCTGTTTGATTGTAGCTAACAGGCTAAAGCTCATAGTTTAATCTATGAATATGTAAAATTGTGTCACAAAGTCATAAGAAAATTGTTCCCAAGAATAAATGGTCTTCTTTTGATAATTCCTACACCATTTGATAGCTACTCCTTGAAGAGTAATCGAGAAAAGTTTGCATCGAACTGTCCTGGAGCATTATACAAGCTCATCCAATTTTCAAATGTTGTAAGTTGATCATCTGGATCAGTAGTTCCATCATACTTCAGTGGAGGAATTTGAATGTGAGAAGGGATGCTAGTCGCCATAATTTCTTTTGAAAAAAGGAGCCTTTTGCAGGATAACATATTCCTTAATTCGTCGAGTACATTTTTTATTGTATCCTCTGTAACTTGGTTGTGAATGTTGTCGTGGTAACCTTCACTGTTTTCTATGACTAAACTATTTGATTGCTCAATGGTTCCCTTAGCCCGACTTCCTTGATCCTCATATTGATCGTCATTTAGACATTGTGCCTTGCCTTCTCCTTCCATAACTTTTGGCGACCCTTGAGACGGTGCTCTTTCAAGAAATTCCTGCAGAGCTATCATTTGTTGTTGTAGAAGCTTGACTTTAATTTCATTGTTATCTAACCTCATTAAGGTCGAAAGTTGCCCAATTTCCATATTTTCCAAGTTGAAGTTTGGGACTATATTGTTTTCCAAAGTTGATTGTGGCTTAACTTCTTCGTTTGAGATATTAATACTATTCATGACTCCTTCCATCTTCTTCTTTTTGAATGAATTGCTCTATTAATCCTTGGTGAAAGTGATTAGGGATCGGAGGTTCAGGCCCTCCTTCTAGTGCCAAAAATGTTAACAAGATTTCTTGTCAACATCCCCAAAATGTGTTAAGAAGGGTGGATTTCTTCTTTGGAGAACAAAGGGCGTGATTCCTTTAAGGATTGCCTTTCAATTTAACCTTATAGTTGATAAGTCAAGTATCAGACACTTCGACATCATTGAAAGGTTTAGAACATAGGCTAAGTGTCCTTTCGGCTTTGTTGAGCTTATATGAGATCTCCTATAAAGGTTTTCTTTTTCGACTAGGCTGAAATTCCCTTAGTTTGTCCTTAGAAAGGTTGACTTTTATCTGGCCGAGGGGTTAAGGTGTTAACCTTCCTCGGGTTCAAGCAGGGTATGATATACTGGTGGATATGGAGTGGGTATCGACCCTATCGAAAGGTTAGACCACAAGTTGATTGGTTTCGGAAGGTTATAGGTGTTGAACTAATTGAGTTGTCGACCTTGTCGAAGGGTTCAGATTGTAGAGTTAAAGGCTTCGAAGGGTTGTAGTGATTACTTATAGCAGAAGTATTATCGTTCTTGTCGACAAGGACCTTCCGATGGGGTTGAACCTAGAAATATGAGTTAATCTAGCAAAGGTTTAAGCAAATAGTAAAGTAATTAACAAAGCTAAAGACTTCCCTTTGTATCCAAGAAAAATCTTCATTCTATTAAATTTCCCCAAATAGCACTCAATTAGGGTTATAATACTGTGATTAAGAAGTTACAAGAATAGAATAAGAGAAATCAGATCCTCAGAACATGACCCCTCGGGTCCTATTTATAGACACAGGCGACCCCCCTTTCGACTCTATGCTCTCGACAAGGTCGGAAGGTTTCCCTTTTATATGCAACTATAAACCTTTCGTTTTTATCGAAAGGTTTGCCCCTTATATGCCATAATGAACCTTTTGACACTGTCGAAAGGTTTGTCTTTCCGATGCCTTCATGAACCTTTCGGTTTTGATGAAGGGTTGCTTTTTCCGATGTCTTCACAAACCTTTTGACTCTGTCTAAAGGTTGCCTTTCTGAAGGTTTCATGAACCTTTCGATGTTCTCGAAAGGCTCACCTTGTTTCTACTGTTGTGTTCCCTTCGACCTTGTCGGAAGGTAGCTCTCCTCCTAATTGTTGTGAACTTTTTGACCTTGTCGGAAGGTTGCTCTTTACGTGCTTGTTATGAACCTTTCGATCTTGTCGGAAGGTTGCTTCTTACTTGATTGTTGTCGAGTGTTGTGTTTCCCTTCAATATTTTCGAATGATTAGAAATCATTCTTTGCTGACTTTTGAGCATTGCTTTCTTCATAAAAACCTTACGACCTAGTCAAAAGGTATTCTGGATGTGCTCCAACCGATTCGAAAGGCTTGCTATGCTTTCGAAAAGGTCGTTATGGAGTTGCACCTACTTACTTTGATTTCTCTATCTTCTTCGAAAGGTAAGAACCCCCTCAATGGAACCTTTCGACTACTTCGGAAGGTTTGAAGCTATTAAATCCTGATGGTTGCATCCTCTAGACTCCTTCGAAAGGTTTGGTTTGAGCTTCTTCTCCTTTGTCTTTGTTGAAAGATCGGTCGTCCTAGTCAAAAGGTGGATTCTTGGAGCATCATCCTGCGTATGGACTTTGAAAGATAGCCTTGGACTTCGCCGGAAGCTCGTTGTCGGAAGGTATGATTATCTAGAACATCTTGGTGCTTTCTGATCATTCCTCATGCTCTCGTGGCCCTTCTTTCATACGTTTGTTCTTCTGAATATTTTATGGTTAACACCAACCATTCCTTGAAATTCGTATCATGATGAATCCCCCTAATAGCGCTATCAGCACTATGTCATCTTTGGGATCTGTAAGTTCTATCATAGCTATTGAAACCGATTCAAGAAATCCTTCAGCGACTTTCCATCAAATTAGAAGAGGTTGGATAGAGACATCACATGTTTCGTACGTGAAGTATACAAGCGAAATTGCTCTATAAACTTTCATGACAACTCGGCGAGAGACGATATGGACCTAAGCAGAAGTTGAGGGAACCACATCATAGCTATCCATTTTTGGGAAAATTGGAAAACAATGGCATTTCACGGGATCAAAAGCTCTAGCGGAATCCATATGCCACTCATATCTCGTCAAATGCTGCCTAGGATCCATTGTTCCTTCGTACAATGGCATAATCGGCATTGCAAACCTTCGAAGATATCTCTTGCATAGGATGTTCTCAGTAGATGGATTTCGACCAAGAGAGATACCCCACTCATCATTTGTTTTGAACCAATTTTCACTTAAAAGTCTCCTGACCATATCTTCTAGGTGCTCCGGGTCCACGGGTTCGACTGAATGGCGGTAATCGGGATCCGCCCGAAGTGTTCAGCCTGACGAACGCTCTTGGTTTGGCTCTTGATACCTAGGTTTCCCAACTTTCGGGGGATCCATTCTTCCAGCAGTCCTCCTTGTTTTATTCCCATGAGTTTTATCATTAGCAGAAACACAATTTTCCAGATTTTGATCATCAACAGTACGTCCAAAAGTCAAATCCATTCTAGGGCAACTTAGGGTCCACCATCAACTGGGTCTGACCAACCCGTCCTCTTGGGTCGGTACCGATCCACAAACTCATGACCTGAGTTCGTCTTCCTCCTTGGTATGAAGTTTCAACAGCATTTTGATCTTCTTCTGCTTCCTATCTCCCCGTCTCTGCTTGGATGATGATGAACTTTTAGACATCGAGCTGGAATCCCTCCTACTCCTTCTACAGCTGTTCTAAGTTAATTCATTCAGAAACCTAAGCTTTGCTACATTTGCTGGTTCATCCGATTGTGACTTGCCTGGAATATATCCTCCATCTGCTTCATCATCCAAGCCATCTCCATTCTGGTCACGACTTCAGCAGGATTCTGGATCTCTGGTTGCTATGGTTGAGCAGCATCATCCACATGCTAAGTATTCTAGTTCTTAGCTTCAGTAGTAGCTCTGGAATTGGTAGAACGATCTCTTTTTGATGAGGCCATTGCAAATACCTTCTCTTAGATTATTGAAAATCTGAATAGTAGAAAAATAGGATTGGAAAATTGGATCTATCTCTGGGAATTAAGAAATCCAATAGTAGATGATGGATCCAAGTAGCGTGAGTTTGATTTTCAATGAAAGCAACACAATGTTTGAATCAAAAATGGCACAAACGCCCAAAAGATTAAATAGAGAATAAAGATGTAGAAAATTAAATGAAAACGAGTAAGAAAAAACACACAACAACTTATAGTGGTTCGACAAATCAAGACCTACGTCCGCTTAATGATTTTATTGTTTATATTCTGACTTGAAGGCAGAAGTTCTTAGAGATCGATACAACTTCGACAGAGATTACATGAAGTTAGAATAAGAAGAGAAAGGGTCAAAAGATCCTTAAAAATGAGTCATATCCTCTTATTTATAGAGGTAGGAAGCCTAAAATCTTGTCCAGAAGATCTCCACCTCATTTTCCCCACCTTAGACTATTTCCCCAGGAGAATAGAAGGACACCTCAGCAAGGTTCGTGGATTGGTTTCGACCTAAGAAGTTGGATCGGTAACGACCCATAACAATGCTTTGGGAAGAATTTTGAACTCCTTGCTTTGGCTCATCTTGTAGTTAGCGTCATGATTCCATAATTATTTGCATCCCTATTAGCTTGTTTCTGAGTCCAAACAATGAATCCGTGAAGAAACAAAGTTGTTGATTCAAGTGTTTGTAGAGATCGATAGAGAATTGCATTGGATCAACAAAATAACACTTGGAATAGGCTTCTAGCATCAAGTAGAGTATGTAGGCAGAAGATGAGCAAATATGAAGGAGAAAATATGGATCGGTATCGACCCAGGGAGAGGGATCGATATCAACCCAACACTTAGGTGGATCCATGTTTGCTTTGGCTTGAGTTAGCTTTGCTTTTATCCCATGACCCGGTTCATACTTGGTTTCTGGACTCTGAGGGTATCTCTTTGGACTTCCTACCTTTATTACTTCGAGTTTGATTCGTTCAGTTTGTCAGAATATCGCCTGGCCAAAAGACTAGATAACAAATGTAAAAAGTGGAAAGTTGGTGGTTGTGTTATACTTGTACAAAGTAAAAATATTTTATGTTGGTGAAGTTTTATTAATTTTCATATGGAGTATCCATGTGTTATTTATACATCTGATAGTATACAAATATAAATTTTGATGACATTCCATGCCTTGCACAGGGCTGGTCTTGAATGGAGCCACTGACAGATTTGCTTCACAATATTTGGATTTCTAAGACAAACTATAGTACATAGTAATTGATTTGTTCAATTAAATAGAGCATGGCATATCAATCAGCTGCAACAAAAACTTGATCATTAATCAAGCAAAAGAAAATTACTCTTGTAAGCACTATACTTTCATCATGCATAATAGATTATGCTTCTCTAAAAGAAACAAAAGAATGCAATGAGCCTTATCATTAGACATTTCGTAGTTATTAAACTAACTTCTCTAACAGATTATGCTTCTCTAACAGATTATACTTTCATCATGCATAACAGGGTATGCTTCTCTAAAAGGCAAATCATTAGACATTTCCTGAGCTCTAACTTTATTGGGACTTGAGAGAGATGTTCTACCACTGTCTCTGTTTATGTTCTCATCATAACAATAAATTAGCTTTCATGGTTAAATCAACTAAAAAATTATTTCCATGGTTAGTAACTGGAACTCGGGATATCATTTCGGCATAAAGATAGGATTCGACAAGGCTTTTGAATCTTTCAATGCAACACAAGTATATAGTTAGATAAGTTTAACTTTCATGGTTAAATTGACTAAAATATTATTTTCAGTAAAACTGGTGCATTTCCAAGCCGTTGGATAAAAATCTAATAGCTATTTGAATTTTGGCGTATTTGAGTAAAACCAGTGCATTTTCGAACCCTAAATTAAGGGGCTATTAGACTACTTCAGCGTACGCATCATTTTCGTACCTTTTTTAGCACTTGCATATTTTAGTAACAATATACTAAACTACAAATGTTTTGCCTTTAAGTTTCAATACAGATGGACATAAGAGGCAACGTATATGGACTATTAACAGCACATCTAGTCACCCCACTAATCACTTTGCATCACCTAGATTCAATCGAACCCATATTCCCAACCGATCAAATCCAACTAGACGCCATAAAAACTCTCCTCGATGAAACCAAACCCGACCAAGCTCAAACCCTAAACAAACCATTTGTTACGTACCATCTCAGACTTTCAGTTGGTCTGTTTTAGTCTTCTGGGGCTACACGTTCAAATACACCTTACATTTTGCCTCCTAACCAGTTAGAAGTCCTACTTCAGACTTTTCGTGCTTGGAGAACTTCCAAGGATGGTCCATCACCATTCAATACTAAGTCAGTTCGATTGGATAAAGAGTGCGAGATCCCTATTCTATTTTTTCTAAAGCGTTTCTAGGTTTTGAATGAAGGAGAATTGAACTCTACAGTTATTGATTATTTAAGGTATACACCGAAGAATGGAAAAGTTTGTAAACTTGCAATGTTTAAAAGAGCAAATAAGGTTGATTTGGTTTGGGTCATGGCAAGGAAAATGGATCCTGCTGCTTGGTTAAAAGGTAATATAGCATCTGAAATCATAATGAATAAATTTTACTATGAAGTTTGTTGTATAAAATTGAATTTAATACATGTTCAGGCATCACGAAGGCAATGCTATAAAACACGTAGGTTGAGTAGAGGGAGGATTTTAGAGCTGAACACTACAACAAAAAGGACTTTTTATAGCGTGTAAAAACCGCTATAAAAACTTTCTATAGAGATTCTATAATCGCCATAGATCAACATGTTGTAAAAAGTCTGGTATATAATATAGCGTGTCACACTTGCAATGGAAAACGTATTTCTCTTGCCATCTAAAATAGGTCATATTAGTGCAACTGCTTTTCTATAGCATTATGAAACATGCTATAGAACTTTTTGACGCATTTTAGTTGCTATAAATATGTCGACATGCTATATTATTATAGCATTTGAACGCGCTATGGAATCATCGTGTCAACCTTTTATGACACATTGAAATGCTATAGAAAATTTATTACTATCTATTATAGCACCGTCTTATTGCTATGAAAACTATTTACTCTTTGCAAAATATTTTATATAGCACTAACATGATGCTATAGTATAACAAAGCTGAACAATTTTTCTTTTTATTGCATAGTTAGAACGCTATAAAAAAATTCTATTGCACATTTTTTGCCGCCATAACATTCAAAGCTTACAATTTTCAATTCTACTTATATATTATAACTCAAAAAACCACATTCATCACATTAACATAAGTACACAAATTGAGTCATAAACCAAATCACAATATATATATATATATATATATATATATCCATAATATTTCATACATGAAGAATTAAACATAAATATTTGTGATAAAAATTAAACATAAGTACACAAATTGATTGTAGCATACCAAAACGATACATACTAAAAATATTTTAATGACCGACATGTAGCGGCACGGGATGAACTGGATGAAGAATACATGGAGTGTATGGTGTGATATATGAGGAAACCGCATAGCAATGTGGTGACAACAGTGGTTCTAAGCAGTAAACTGGACGATGCTGCATTTTAGGGCAATAATTGACTTCCATGACTGCAATTGGGAATTAATAATATATTGTAAGTTAATATAAAAAATAATAATTAAATAGATTAACTAATTAAGAAAAGAATATTCTCTTTTACCATCGATTTATCATTTTCACCCCAAACTATTTGTTTACAGATTTCAAGTACTTGCCATTTTGAACATATTACAAAACACAAATAGAAGACCAGTGGTGATAAAAAACTCGTCTAACCTAATAGCAAATTAGGAAAATTAATTATGACTTTTCACTTTTGCTTTTGCAAAACTCAGCCCCTTTTGCTGGTATAATTAGCTGCGTAAGAAACTGACACTAATAACCAAATAGTTATACCGGAGCATGATTATTTATATACAAACCCAAATGTTTTCATTATCATGAAAATAACGATATCCCCTTGAATCTACCATAATTGCTAAAAGGTGATTAACATTACTGGGAGAGACAAATGTGGAGCACATGTAGTCATATAATTCTCTAGTTATCACTAGTTTCAGCGCAAATGGTTATTTACTGTAAAAGAATAGATAGGTTATCATTTAAATTTTCAAATTTTGTAGTGTATTTTCTGGTGCAACGCGTGAGTAAAGAAAAGTGGCACGTTTCATTTTATCATTCACATTTTTAACACCTTTTCAAATAAAGAGTTTAGTGTCAATTGGTAACTTTTGCAAACTCAAAATGTACAAGGTAGGAAGGGAAAATAGGGTGCTTTTTTATTTTATTTATTATTTTTAGAAAAGAGTGGACAGGGAGAGTACTTACTAAACATGGCTTGGAAACAAAGAGTTCAGTGAAATCAGACGTGTTTCATGACAGCATGAAGGATAATTTCCTGCTCTTGAGAGTGATGTCTAGTGCTCCATTCATGACGAAATTGATAGGCTCCTCATTAACATAGAGTGCTACGGCAAGTTCATACACTTCTCTATTCACTTTGCTAACCATTCCACAAGCGACCATAACCCTACTATTTTAAATTTTATCCCGGAGAGAAATTATTAGAAATCATCCTTCCAAGTATGACAACACTTGGCAATTCATTCCTGGTTATCATGATATTATTAAAAAAGACTCAAGTGCAGGTAATCCACTCTTTTAAATTCTATCAAATCTAGGCAAAATAAAGGAAAGCCTTAAGACATAGAGTAGAGACCTCTCATCTAATCATAACACTACAAAGAGGCTTAGGAAGGAACCTGATGTGGCATATTCTTATTTGATCAATCACCCAAATGAGCCACTGGCTGTGGACTCTTATAGAAGCAAAGTGGAACAACTATCTGATATAATTCATAGATAAGCTACAGAAAACTTGCAGTGATCAAAAATTAAGTGGCTCACAAAATGAGACAAAGCATCTCATTTTAATCAGATTTCAAAGATTTTTTTACCAATATAATTGTATGTATGAATACTGAATTTTTGCTATATGTATGAATGTTGAAGACATGTTGAATTTTGTTGCTATGTTGAATCTTTTAGATATTTAATTTTTACTGTATTGTGCATGCCTAAGTTGTACATATTAAAAAACAATTTTTTTTATCCAAACGGTTCGGTAAATTCAAAAAATCAATGGCTCATATGGTTTACCATCTGTATTATGTTTCCAAATTATGGAAAGTACATACGGTTATTCGATTTTGCAATATACTCTGATATATTACTATTTTAGCCTTTGAGTTACAATGTGCACTAGGAAATGGTAAATAGAAAGCTGCAGCACTTAGCTGGTTTTTCCATACAATCTATTCATCACATGTTACGATTATGAGTTCCCATCTGTACTCTGTTCCCAACTGTATAGTTATGAATTACTGGTTTTTCCATGCTACCTTTTTATCAAACTGTACAGTTATGAATTACCATCTTAACTGTACCATGGGACATATAGTAGATATTCTTTGTCAGTTTTGTATAACCATTTATATACAAAAAGAACGTTTATAAATTACTGAGTGGGTTATTCTTTCAGAGAACATTGAGCAAATATAAAATTTCAGATATATTTACTGGTTTTGTCACATATATTTTTATTTAAAAAATTAAACAAATATTCAACATAAAATTGTAATTTAGCACAATGGCTGAATTTCATTCATCTGTACAAAATAATTATTCACCTTGATATTATGAAAAACTAGGAAATGAATTTCCAAAACCTATAGGTATATCACATGTTGCTCAAAAGAAGGGATCAGCAGAAGAAAAAATCAAAATTCTACAATTTTCTTTACCCCTCCAATAGTTTCCTTGTTATCATTTACTGCAGCCACCGTAGACGATAAAGAAAGCAAATCAGCGATAAAATCATTCAGGTGAATGTAAACCAAATTGTTGAACCATTGTAAATCTCATCTCTTTATTTTTAAGCACTATTATTTATTGTTTTCTATTGGTTTCTATGACTGATTTTATTTATTCAATCCATGCAACTTTTAACCAAAAGATTATAAATTTAATTTATAAACTTCAATTACATTCAAAATTTTCATATTCTATTGAGTTTGCAATCAAATTCAATACAAATAGTAACTTGTGCAAACTTTGAAAAGTTTACACAAGTTTATACTACTAGACTAACATACAGACCAGCAACACATAATACACATCTTTTTCTTTGGGCTATAACTATCAACTCACGTTCAATAAAATACAAGACTGTCTATGCTGGTTCAAATACATCGCCGTTGCCAAAAAAAACTAGTGATATTTATCGAGGAACGATTCCTCTATATCGCTAATACAAGAATCAACATTCATCACTCCTCAACTCAAATGAAAAAATTAGTCATTCAGATAGACTTGGACTGAGTCGTATTCATTAAACCACATAGGCTATAATCAACACATGCAAAATTCAGCACCAAACCTAGTGAGCAGTGAATCTTTTAAGCCTCATAGTAATTTCAATAATAATGGTTTAAGAGCTCTTCATTTCTATAATTTTTAAGTTCCCAACCACTCCGAAGCGAAGATCAGTTCCTATTTACCATCGTTACAAGATAACAAATGATGTTATCACCTAGCGGCTTCAACCATCCAAGTACAAAACATCTGATGTCAATTAAAGCTTAAATCTTCACTAAAGAAAAACTCTGTTTTGTCTTTCCATTGTCTTCGTCTATACTCAATATAACCGAATACACAAAGTTTGTATCTATTATCATATTTACTTGCATCCGGCTATATGACTGTTATACCAAAATTAAATGTTTCTATGTTGCTTTAACCAACGATTGTCTATAGTAATAAAAGGTTCTTTCCATCAATAGCAAAAATAAATAGTATTAACCATTAACTTATATGATAAAAATCTTTTAACTGGTACATACACATTCACCAACCTTATGTGCAAAACTACAAGTTCTAAACTAAAAATGATATGTTTAGAACAAAGCTGCAACTTATATCATGTGCGTTTTTACATATTTACGAACAAATAAAAGCCCAAAGTTTACCTGATAAGTAATTAGCTTGTTTATTACGTTTTGAATGAATAAATAACTAAACTCCAAGAAGCATGAATTTTATGAGGAACTAGGCTTCATTCAACATCAACACAGAACCTAACAAAAGTGTATATAAAAAGCAGTACGACTTACCATACCTGAGATCTAAGTCCGAATCAAAAACCATCTGAACCACCGTTCAAATCAAAACTGGGGTCTTCTTGAATACATTTCTGATGAAAACTAAATTAGTATGTGATAACTATGAGGGAGTATGAACTGTACGCTAGCCCGTACTAATCGATCGAAGTACCTTAATAAGAAATTAGGGCATGTAAAATTGAAGAACGAGGGAATTAGGTTCACTGCAATCTTTTATCTGCCAGCTCCAGCTCCTTAGGGCATTCTGATTTCCTCATGCTCTGCAAAGTTCATATATCAGGGGAGCACAATATCTGCATTAATTTTAGCAAGGAGGAAGTTAAACAAAAATGTTAAAAGTCAGGCTTTTGAAAGTTGAGTTGAAAATTAGACATATTTACAAAATTAACATAATATAGTGATACCTCTAGTAGTTTTCTTGGTAAAAATTCTTTCTAATGCGCTTTTTACCGAGAAACTTCTCTCAACTTTTGACCACCATAGGTTCTCCTCTAATTAAAAATTCTTTCTAATGTGTCCTTCATGACCTGCTAGTGCTGCTCCTCTAATTTAATTGCTCATTCCAGCACTGACTTATAGTTCAGCATTGCATATACTTCTTTGAATGCAAATCTCCTCGTATAAGTAATTGAAAGGAGAGAAGGAATTTTTAAACAACTTCCTACTCTAAAGTAAAAATGAGGGATAATATGCCTAGCTAATTTGAAACACGAGTTTCTCGCACACATAAGGTACAAAGAAACAGACCTGTAACCTGGGATTTGCAAATACTGAAACGATTGCATAAGTAATTCAGCTTGCTCCCTTGGAGTTGAAATATACGTCTTCCTTCTTCAAAGTTGCTACCAAATGCTATACGGGAGATTGAATTTCCAGTAAAATTTTGGAGTTCTGGCCAAACATCCATTTCACACTCTCCCTTCGGACCAACCAGTGTTTCTCATCTGCTTATAAGTTCACGGCAACAAGTTCAAAACGCTGGAAATAAGCGCTACAAAAGTATGTTAATTCATTATATTACAAAACTATAATGCTAACATTTTAATGCAGGTTGATTGCTCAAAGCTATAGTCTATGAATAAAAATCATCTTAATTTAACATTCGGAGTGATCTAGTTCAATATGAATGCGTATCATTTATAAATACAGGGCAAATGTATTGATTGATAGCTTAATCTTCCTGCATCCTAAAAATCACACTAAATGGTGAATAATACCGCCATTTATTAGAAAAGTAATTAACAAGGGAAAGTGACTTTTACAGGTGAGCACAAAGAAATGGAGATTCCCATTTCTTGCATTTGGTCATTGTACATTATAGGTAAGAGACATTTAAGTTTGCAGGATGAATTTTAATTTAAGCATATTTAAATGGGGATCCGCATCTCTAAATTTGAATGGCGAATAGTGACATTTTCATACTTTTAACAAAATATAAACCAGCAATAGTTGATTTACTAGAGAATAAATCGAATGACTACAATTTAAATTTATTCTTTGAAAGAGTGCTATCACATTGGGATGGCTTTACTACTTGAGACGGATAAGCATAGGCATTAGAAAGCTTAAGAAAGTAAGCAACAAGGAAGACGGATACTTAAATCTGTTCGCAATTTTGATTTACTTTTTGCCCCTAGTCGTTCTGTTTCCCTAGAAAAGAAAGTAAAGCTCGGCTATCTGGAGGTTGGATCGGTGATGAAAGGAGGTTGCAAAACTGAGTTGCATTCAGTTTCCTACACTGAGCTGCATTTTCAGTTTGCAATTGCAAATTGAGCTGCATTTGCAACTCATTTTTGCAAACTGAGCTGCATTTCAGTTTGCAAAACTGAGTTGCATTTCGGTTTGCAACTTAGTTTGCAACTGAGTTGCAACAAACTGAGTCGCAAATTGCAACTTAGTTTAGCAAACCAAGTGCATTTCTGTTTGCTAAACTATGTTGTTAGTCTTGCAACTGAGTTAGTTTTGCAGCTAAGTTCTGTTTTACAACACAGTTGCAAAACTGATAATGAAGAAAGATGCTATTTACAGTAATACTTTGACTAAGAAGCAAAACTGATTATGAGATATTGGGCTTTGTATTGTGTCAGTATTTACCTATGAAATATTAGGCCAATTTTCTTATGGTCATAAGGTGATACAAAAGCCATTACTAAAAAATGACGAAGTGGATCACCTCTGTTGGAAAAGATAAGTTGCAATTTCATTAGACATAATGAATAAGTCAAATTGTGACCGGATTTTTAATGCAGCAGTCTAAATTTGATATATTATTACATGTATAATTTTGGAATATTGATTACCCACTTAGCGTCCATTTGATATCCATGACAGCCAAGTCCGAAAGAAAAGTTTTGTAACTTACCCTCAATACATGTTTGATTCTGAATTCCCCAACCATCTATTCTAGATTTTTTAACATCCTTAAAAAGTCCAACCATATTCTGATTCTTGGTTTGCCATAACTCATATACCTATTGTTTTGAAAAATAACCAGGTCATGAAAAGAGCATAGTTTCTCAATAATTATAACTCAGGTAACAGTTTCAAGTTTGCTAATCTGTACTTGCCGAACAAATCCTTATCTATGGAAATTCCAAGTGTTTAATTGTCTTTATCTTTAGCCATGAGAGGTCACATTTTACTTTTTACAAATTTTAGACATTATTACTTTAAACTCGAATAAAATAAGGACAATGCTTTTTTTTAAGTATCAAGGACAAAAATATATAATTTTGTTTGTATAAAATTCTGATTACAAGTCAGGAAATAATAAGTCAAACTTTATGTCCTTAAAAAAATATAATAATTTAAGTGGTCCAATAAAACTAATTGATTTCACCTATTAACATAGTGGTACAACACTCCTATTAACATATTTACTCTTCTATTTCATTTGTACAACATGTGATAAATAGTTCGACAAGGTCAATATATAAATAGTTCCGATCTCATTAAGAAAAAGACAGAAGTTAATTAACACGAAAGAAACACAGTAAAACATAATATTCCAATACTTTAGTGGTATTGCAGAATTTTATAAAACCAACCTGTAAATGAGAGCACTTGTGAGTTCGGGCAAAAGATTCCATAAATCAAGGCAGCTCATAGTGGTAGGCATTGGGTGATTCTGCATCACTATCTCCTATCGCCACTTAAATGAGACAGCAAACACATGGGTTACGAAACAAGTAATAATTAGCAACCCCTCCTCTATAATAGCAAATAGTTTAAAGATAACCCAAAAATATCCATATTTGGCCTAAAGACATCATATATTGATGTGAACATCAAACATAATCTGAGATCCCATGTGACAAGCTGTAAATATATCTATGGGACTAAACGTAAAAGTGAACAATTCAGCTTGGAAGTAAAATACATGTGTCTCATATCAACAATCTTTTCAATCCCGCAATACTCTATACTTCAAATATAACCTAATCATTAATCAAACTAATTAAATTGAATAGGTTAAATTAATAAATCAAAAGGACTAAACAAAAAAATGCAAAATAAACAAATTGAACATATCGAATTAGGTAAAAAAAAGAATATGAAAATAGTTCACCTGAGTTAGGGTTTCCTTCAGTGGAAATAAGAGATGTTAGGGCTTCCAGATTGAGTTCAACCGATGATTTAGACGTTGGATCGAGAAAGAAAGGCGGTTGTAAGGGCTTTCTGAGCAAAGTGGGAAAAGAGGTTTTGGGAGCAAAAAATGTAGAGTCAGGGAAATGGGAGGGAAGGAAAATATTTACCGCTTTTTCTTTTATGTTTTGGTCTTAATGGAGAGGGCTCGCATGTTATAGCATGTAAACACGCTATTTTTGTAAGCGCGGGTTGTCAAAGATAGCAAGAAGCTTTCCAACGCTGTACCATGTTGCAATCAAATATATATTTTCTTGTAGTGGAAGATCGGAGATTGGTACCCTGGGAAGATTACATCTCCACCATAGGTTCTGTTATTGATTAATTAGGCAATGATGATAATAAAGCAGTGTAAATATTGAATATAGTCAGTTTCAGGTGTTGTGCAGTGGAGAACTGAATGTATAGAGAAGTGGGTGCAAGAGCATAGTTTAGTGATATGCTTCAATTACATTACTGATTCTTATATATACATATTTTATTTTACTTATTTTTGGAAACAAAGCAGCTGTATTTTTTTTTATCTCTGTACATGTGTGTATTTCAATGTGTATAGTAATCAAGTAGAGCATACACAATTGTTTGAATGAAAAGTGGGTTTAAAGTTGGAGATGAGAA
The DNA here is from genome assembly GCA_030737815.1 of Allium fistulosum. Taxonomy (NCBI): domain Eukaryota; kingdom Viridiplantae; phylum Streptophyta; class Magnoliopsida; order Asparagales; family Amaryllidaceae; genus Allium; species Allium fistulosum. The sequence continues at coordinate 530,939,376 of CM060901.1, read as the reverse complement.
GCCTAGTCAGCCTGTTGTGCAAAATGATTAACGTGTGCATGCGGTTTGAGGCATTTTCTTAAATTAGCAACAACTATTAGCAGTTGCTAAAGCAATAGATTGCAAGGCTATAAGCCGCTGCGAACTTATAATTAGCCATGGCTCTAAGCCGTTGCATAATCTAATTTCACAATGGCTTGGAGCCATTGCTAACGTTTCTCCACTTCCCATTTTGCAATGCCCTATAACCATTGTGAAATGCTTTTTTGGTGCAGTGAACTGAGCACTGGTTGTTTTTCTGATAATGTTCTTAGCATTTTTATGTGTTATTTTGCTTTTGTTGTTGCATATTAGTTATTCAAATTGAACTATGGTTCAATAAAAACATTTTGGGTAAAGATAACTTTCGTATCTAGTGGTGTACTATATTTAGAAGAAATTTAGGATTGGGCTTTATTTTAATTGTACAATGGTTGGTAATAAGTATGATATTTCCCACTAATTTCTCATCATCAAAATACATTCATATTATTGTAAAGATGTCCAATTCTTTGTACAAATGAAGATATAGGATATTTCAAATTCTACTCTAATGAAAATTGAGGTACTATGTGATTATTGTCATCATCTGTTAATGTATCTAATTTTACGACAAAATATATAATTTGAAATAAGTCAGATAGCTTTTGTTCGTTCTTTCATCTCAAGCTTATGAATATTCTTATGAAAAAATATAAATTATAAATTCATACAATATATTTTTCTCATTTAAATATATATACAAAAACCAAATAGATGGAAGAAAATATAGCATTGAGTTTTGCGCACATTTTTTCATATTATTTTGCAATAAAAATAAAACTAAGATTGCTCGCATATTTATTTGTGTCAAGTATTACCTAAGCATATGACCCTTATTTCTGAATAAAATGAATTTACTCTCAATTTTCTTTGTACACGTCCGATTAGCCCAACATACTTATGTGTGTGTGTGTGTCATGTGTGTTATTACTACCTTGTAACACTTTGCCCCTTGTTAAACAACTCATTGTAATACTTTCCTCATTAATAACTTGTTAGGAAAACTTGATGCTATAAAACATATACAAAGGAAAAAGGTACAATTATCTTAATTATTAATGCTTCCCCTGATTAAAAATTGGTTGGTAGCGATTGTTGATCATAGACTCTTTGTGTACCAATATCATAAAGAAGTTTCCTAATGGTTGATGTCAATAATGTTTTTGTAAATAAATCGACAAGGTTACCATCTGATTGTATTTGTTGAATTTAACTTTTATTATTCTTTTGCAGTTCACGTGATACGCTTTGGTGATATATGGTTTGTTCTATCTCCATTGATATATGCTTCCTTGGTATGAGCAATATGTGTACCATTGTCTTCATAAATTATTATTGTTATCACTTAACTAGGACAATTTACAACTTCTAATGTGGTTGATAATTGATCTAAACCAAATTCATTCACGACCCGCTTCATGGAGCGCTAAAACCTTGAAATGGTTATATGCACTTGCTATGTCAGTCTCTAAGAAACAGTCATGCTTCCACACATAAATATATAATACATTTGTCATCAAGTTTTACGAGGATTAGAAAGGTTACTAACATCTTCATACCCCTTAACAAGGATGATAAACCATTCAAGTATAATAACCTCATGTTGTTTGTGCCATAAAGATAACGTATGATATGCTTAATTCCATGTCGATGTCTATTTGTTGATTCTGAATAAAATTTAGTTGACAAACTAACTGAAAATGCGATATCATACCATTTACACTATGCCAAGTATAACAAAGCACCGAATAGCGGCAAAGTATGATACTTCTGCATCAATGTATCCTACTATTGCATTCTTCTAGATGGAATGATTCCTTTTCCATATCTAGTTAATCGAACAAACATAGAACAACTAATGGAATGACAATTATCCATATGAAATGCTTCAGGACTTTCTCAGTATACATCGTTTTAAGAGGATAAGAGTTCCACTTGAACTATGATCGATTTGCAAGCCGAGGTAAAATATTGATTTTCTAATTTCTTTCATCTCAAATACCATTTCAAAATAGTCAATTCAACTTTGGAGTACCAAACAAATTAATATAATCAACATATGATGTAATGATAACATATAAAATATTTTTTATTACTATACATGGACATAAGGTAACATTGGTGTAACATTCTTTCATTAGGTACTAAATGTATGTTATACCATAATCTTCCTATACAACAATCGCTTAAGTTTAATCGAATATAAGCTACATTGTTTTGTTTCAGTAAAATCAATCATTTAGGAACTTACAGATATATATATATACACACACACACACACATGTGTGTATGTGTGTATATATATATATGTATATATATGTATATATATATATATATGTATGTATATATATATGTATGTATGTATGTATGTATGTATATATATATGTATGTATGTATGTATGTATGTATGTATGTATGTATATAATATTTTATATAATTACCATGTCCATTAGAAACATATCAAGTCCTTCTGAGGCTACTAGACTAATTAAATATTGGAATATAATTACAAACATTACAAGTGAATAGATTTCACCAAAATTTATTTCAGGTATTTAAGAGAAACCTTGTGTAACAAATCTGGCATCATATTGAACAAACTCATTTGTTTACATTCCCTTTCCTACAAACTCAATTGTAGCCAACATGGTTCACATCCAAGGGTGTTCGAACTACTGGTCTGAAGACTTCATGTCCTGCAAGAGAATTCAATTCAGATAAGATTGCTTCCTTCCACTTTGGCCAACCATACCTTTATTGATATTCATCAAAGGAATGAGGTTCGGTATCATCATTTTCTATGATTTCACCGGATATTAAAAAATAAAATATATCACTCAGCAACGTTTTCTTATAATTCCATAATTTTTTGTATATGCATAATCAACATATATTTATTCATTTATAGGTACATCTGTTGCACCTGAAGCAATATGTATCTTTTGCACTTCAATTTTAGTTATCACTTCTAGGATTTTTTTCTCTTTCAAAGGAATTATGTAGTATTTCTTATTTTTTTGGAGAATTTATCTGCTAAGATACTCATTTCTTATGAAAAGAAAATTGTTATAAACTAACAGGTCATCCATACTTCAAGCTTATGCAGTTAAAATCACGCTAAAGCACTTACCACTCATCAATTGCTGCGCTTTTACAATTTAGTGTTCTTAAATAGAGTATCCTCTTAAACCCCTACTACTTATTGATATGTCCATTAAATCATGATTTTTAACACCTAATTCAGTGGCTTTAATATAAAATAATTAATTTGATTGGTCCTCTTTTGAACTCAGGTGATGAAGCTAGGTTATATACTCAAGTGCGCAACATAAATTAGGGCATTAATTTTAGTTTCCAAGTTTAATTTGCATGGATCAAAACATTCATGGGTTTTGTTATAGAGGATTAAATATTGTTTCTTTTTTCTACATAAATTATGTGGAATTAATAATGAATTCGCTATGGCGGTTAGTTTTATCTTCAGTATAGCTCTTTACACTCTGCTGGGGCTGTTATGGTAATGGTTACCGTTACCATTTTGTAAATATCGTTACCGTACCATTTTTACTGGTAAACTAAAATTGTTTATCGTTACCGTTACCGATTGACTGGTATGCCTATGACTGGTATACCGATAATCTGGTAAATGTTACACTGGTAATGGTAAAATACCGTTTGTCTAGAAAAATAATAAGTTGATTATTTTTACACTGAACGATGATTCATTATATATCTCATTGGGTCATTTAATAAAGGACATAGACAAGAAGTGTATTTATCATCATTTGAGTTGAATTACTAAAATAAATTGAACTGTTTTCTTGCTTCTAAATGCCCATAATACAACATCTTACATGAATATCAATATATATATGAATGAATTGGTAAACTACCATTACCGCTGGTTTTGAAAAAAAAATTATTGATGTTTTACCGCAAAAATGGTAAATTTATCGTTACCGTACCGATTATGTTGGTATACCGATTTTACTTTAAAATGGTAACCGATTGACTGGTAATGGTATAGTAATGGTAAATTTACCGTTACCATAACAGCCCTACACTCTGCTATTTTTCGTTATATCCCCATTTTATATTTTAGTAGCTCCACTATTATGGAACTATTGAGTGCATTAACTATATATCTTTAGGCATAACTCCAAAGATCCATTAAACGTTGTATTCTAAATAATAAATTTAGCAAGAGTATTTGTATTTGTATTGTTATTCCGAATGTTAGTGGTCACACCAAAGTACAATGAATCCCACCACTAGCTATTGAAAGTAAATGCCGCTGCATAATATCTCTACTAATAATGCAAATACCTTAGGATGGTGAAGCTTTTTTGAACTTCCGTATCTACCCATTCACCTACGTACAGTAGAGCAAAATAGAAAATAAAGACAAAAGACATATTTGTAATTCATATTACCCATGTTCTGATCCCCACTACAATTTCAACGTTTAGTCCATCAGTTTTCCAAAACTTTCCTTTTCTTTCCTCATGTTCTTCACATTTCCCCTACCCATGTTTTCTTCACCACTACAAACCCCTTGACCGACTCAAACGCCTTCCAAAATTCCACTATTTTCGCCTGTTTCCCAAACCACAATCGGCATGGTTTTCAAATCCACTTAAATTTGAGTAGTGGAATAAATGGATCGATAAGCTTTGGTTCTTGGAATTTGCTCTCTTCTTCCTCCAACCCTGTAGCGTTTCCAAACTGAAAATGGAGAAATATCAGCAAGCTCTGATTAGTTATCGCTTTAATTTGTAAATTTTGGGTTTGAGCTGTACGTTGCTGAGATAACAGCAAGCTATTAGTTAGGTAAACTCCTTCCTACTCTTATATGCCTAAATTTTCTTCTATTTGATTTCCCTAACAAACAGACGCAACTTCTTTCCCCAATTTCTTCGTAATACCCATTTCCAATCTCTAAAATCCCTAGCCCCAAATGATTCGACTATAGAAAAAAATATAAAGAAGGAAAAAAGGATAATATCGCGGGAAGCGATTGGGGCTAGCATCGACGACGACATGTGGGCGTGGCGGTTGGCGATGCGAAGAATTAGGGATTTGTGTACTTCGAGTCATGCATAGGCATGCGCGGGCTTGGCAGTGACATGAACTTCAAGAGAAACGCCTGGAATATTTGACACCATGACACCGATGATAGTGATAGTAATTGTGGCTAGAGACAGAGAAGGAAGTTGTAACGTAGTGTTGCAGGCAGTGGAGGCGTGATGTTTTAGGCGATGTCGAAGTCTGTTATGGTGGCTTCAGACGATGGGCGACAATGAAAATTGCCGGCCAGTGAGGGGCGATGCCGAACCACGTGGCTGATGGAGGCAGTGTGGTGGCTGACGTGGACGTCGAGGCTAGAAGGTACATGTTCATCACTCATGGTATCACTTATAAATCTCTAATTAATTAAGTCGATTTCCATTTGGTTTTCAAAAGAATAAAAAAGTTGATTTCCAGTTAAAATTAATATTAAAGTATAGCTTCAGTATTGAAAAAAAAGGATGTTGTATTCCATCTTCATGTTGTAACTTTTTATTTTATTTTTATTTGAAGAACAGGAAGGGCAAAATGGAAAAGGAAAGCAGAGAGGAAGTGATCGATTTGGGATGAGGACCTACTGCTGTATACTTCGAACCTGAAGAAAAAGTTAGCATTTTTTCCTTCCATTTCTTAAATTCATAATATAGTAAGCTCTAACTGAATTTGAAAGTTAGTACCTGTGCGTATTAGTTTTCCACTTAAAATTGGTATTAAAGTATGGTTTCAATACATTAAAAACACACTGTATTCAATCTTTTATGTTATGTTTTTTTTTGTTCATACCACTCACGGTTAATTTTCAATATAGTTTATGTTCCACCTCGGTGCAAAATAATGAAATAATTTGATTTGAATATTCAAATCATATATGTCCCATTTAATTTTTCATGATGTGATTGTATAGGGGAAATTGGACAAGATAAAGAAGAAGACCATCTGTGGTGATAGATTTGAGGTATTAGAATCCTACATTCTAATTTTTCTTTTTTACTCAATTCATGAATCTTAAGCTATACATTTTTGATTTACCAATTCTCTGCATCTTTTTTCATTTGTATTTTCTGCTTTTTCATCCTTTTCTCTATGTGTATGTCTGTATATATACTGTCTCGAACGGCGTAACTATAAGGTAGCACTGCATTATTATAAAGCTCTTTTCTATTGATTATTTTAACTTTTATCTTTAGGATATCTCATTGCGATTAGTACATACAATTAGCCGTGGTTTAGCTTTGATTTAGTTAGTTTATTACATGAGTAATATCTTATTCACTATATCAAGTTGCTTATCAGTTCTAATCAAATACATTTAATAAATGCTACACGAAATATTTCCAATTATTGTTTTCTATCATTTTTTAACTCATTGGGTCAGCCATAGTTTTAAATCCTTGATCATTAAATTTGAATAAATATTTTTTAGTCCTACCACTTAAGTTTTGATCATTTTGGAATATCTTTAGTACTGGAGATAGGAAAAGAATACGTGAAAGTTACTTTGGTTTGGAGATAAGCTGTATGCCGAATGCAAAGGAAGAAAAAAGCAAAAATCATTCAGGTGCTTTCAAATGGTATTACTTCCTTTTATAACTCCTTATTGTATTTACTGGAAATGTTGAATGTTTGCATATGTACTTGCATTTTGGTGTACATTAGTAATATAATGATCATTTGTTATTTTTGAAACTATGGAGTTTCTTCTGAAGTACAATTTTTGGTTACCTAGCTTTTTTTTACTAGACCTGTACAGTTAAGTTATTGAAATGTAGTCCATTGAGTTTTGATAATACAAATGCTGCTTATTATGTGGAGATTCCTTTTTCTATTATTTAAAACAATAAGTAAGCAAAGCAAAGAAAAAACTGTCTTTGTTGATAGAGAATTATTATTGTACACCTTCCAATTCATAACATACTCTTGCTTAATTTAGCTACAACCAGAAGAAAACCTAGCCAAGTACTGTGTTATGTACTTTAAAATTCTTTATATAATCATTGATGTAGGATCTCTTATTCAATATTCATTATATGAGTAGATAGCGTTAACTGTTATTGCTTTTTTACAATACTTAATCTATGATTTAATTTTATATAATTTCAATACTAAAATTTGTGAAATTAGTTGATAATGAATAGTTGGTAAGGAGATGAACATGACACACATGCAAAGTGTAATTCATAAACCTGATACTATGATTACGTAGATGCATCTATCATTGCTAAATTAAATGAATTTATTGACAAACAATACAAATTCATTCATCCATAAAAGTATCGTTTGTTTATTTTGTTCATCTATGGATTTCTTCTAACTATTTCCTACCACTTATATAAGTAAGATGTCATATTTTTGGTGTTTATTTATTAAAAATCAATCTAAATTTTCTACTCTACATGTAAATATGTGCTTATGCGTTATATATGATTCAACTTTCAGGTGAGGGACTACTGTAGCATGAATAAATCACTACAGCTATGTTGATGCAATGATGAAATTAACAAGTTACAAAAAGAAGTTTGAAGTTTCCCAAGACGGTACTAGATCTGACAAAGTAAAAGAGTTACGAGAAAAAAGACAGAAACAAATTTGAGCAAGTGTTCAGTGTAGACGACGAAATAGTTTTCTTTTTAAAAAGAAAGATTGGTCTCTTTTCCATGTATTTGCTTTTATGCCAGTGTAATATGGACACAATAACTTCTCATTATAAAATTGATAGATGTTTGGTTATAAACAAATGAGATGCAAGCTACACTCAAAATAAAAGTGTTTATTGTTGTAAGTGGTGAACTCTACATGTTGGTAGACATTAATTTGATCAAAGCCCATTGTACAATGTGATAGTTTCCAACTAATTATTATGTTAATAGAGTATTGCAAGGGAATATTATATGTACTGTTAGGTCAATTATTAACAGTCATTGCCTGTAGATCGTTTATCTAATCTTACAAAATGCATTGACTCATTTCCTTTATAATACACTTGATAACAAAATATGGTCAAAAATTTATGAAACCTGACAACAAATAGTAACTGCTACTATTACTATATGCATTTGATTACCTCAAGTGTATTGCATTAATTTGTTTTACTTTGTTTACTTAAAAGTATTAATGTTCAATCACTTCAATTACAGCAGAAAGATGTGAAATTGTATGAAAGCGTGGTATATATATTTAATTAAGAAAATCATAATTAATTATAAGTGTAATATGCGATATGATTATTAGGACTAATATTTTAATACACTCCATAATATTTGCCTGCAAATCTAAGTAAAATAACATAATAATTCCATAACTTAGCTACAAATATAAATAACATATATAGCTACATAATTAAGGGGGAATTAATTTAAAGGACAAAGATTTGTATATTTTTTGTCTCAAGGACACAACCTCAAAATTTTTACCATAAGTACAAACATTCTTTTAAAAATTATTCATAAGGACAAATATTTTTCAAAATTATTCATAAGGACAACAAAACTGCTACCAAGCTAAAAACTGATACCTAAAAACTGCTACCGATAACTACAAACTGATACTATCAATGACTAAAAACTGATACCTAAAGAAAGTTGTCCTTTAGGATAAAATATTGAAGGTCTGTCCTTGAGGCAAAAACGCTGAAAATTTTTGTCCTTGACAATAATTTCCTGCATAATTAAATATGTCGTTGGATACTTGAAAAATTAGAAATCAGTATGCATCCATATCCGAAAATCGAATAAATATCAGATATCCACAAAAATAGATATGAATGTGGTTATAATGACGTCTATGTCTGAAAATTGTCCATCCGGTGTTTATCAAGGATATAATATAGTACGTGTATTTTGGCATAATGAAGGATACATGTTTATTATTTTATTAAGTTAATAGTTTATACTATATGTATTTACTGCAGAATAGCTACTCAATACTATTAATTATCATTATATTTATTTAGTTTTCGTATTTTTATAATTGTTGAAACTAAGAAAATTTTGGAATTGTTATTGCTTTTGGACATCATATACTAAGAAACAAGTACAAATCTCATAATTTATGGATTCAGAGTTTGTGGTGAATATCCTACACGCAACAACACTTACAATATCTGTGTCTGTTTTGTTGTATGCAACAAGAATCATATCTTATTATAATGATGGATGTTATAACGTCGTTTTAAGGCATCAATTTGCACATGGAGATCAGTTACAACCAGTATCCGAGTGCAGCGCAAAACAACAGTTTGTAACGCTCAAGTTATTTAAGGTAAGCAACAGTAAAATTAATGGCTTTATGTATTTTATGCAGTGGGTAGTTGATGAGGGAGGAATTTGTTTGGTCACTGAATCATTTAGTCATGATAGATTTCTAATACAAATCAGAAATAAGACATTGATGTTCATCCTTTGGTGCATTCACAAGTAGTAATTCCATGATATTGATACATCGAAATTTAAAATTATATGTGCTTGATGATTCATACTTTTATTTGGATGTCAAAATTGGTTATTATATTTACAGAAACTTTGTTTGATGTTGTTGTTATATATTCACTTCTGTTGACATATAATATATAGTCTGATTACAACAATTTGAATATGTCAGTAACATGGGTATACTGAATATATAGAAAACAATTGATTTTTGCATGTAAAGCATGCAATTGCAACATTATGTATACATCAAAGTCATTTTGTAAAATCCAAAAAATCTTACAAACCATGTTTTTTAATACCAGTCTCTCATGCTCACGTGCATCGCACGTGCCAACCTACTTGTTAATTATAAACCATCATATGTTATTGTTTAAAGGTCACCGCATTTTATTAGGTGAATGTCAATGCATACTATAGGATATGCTTCCGCATGCTATAGGATAATTGACCATCACAACAATTTATTCAGCTCAATTTCTCATTCTCCATGCTCCCTGTGCCCATGTGCCCAATTCAATCTCAATCCTAGATCATATAATCTAATTGTTGATTGGATTTCATTATACTACTAAAATAATGAATTGATACAAAAATAAATGATTTTGATGAACTTGGGATGGGAGCACGGGTGAAATAGGGACAGAGAAATTGAACTCCAATTTACAGAGAGAAGCTATCACTAGTCATTGGTCGATAATGTACCAATAGTTAAAATAAAGGTGGAACCTAGTGCATGAGGCTCCCGCACGATAGCGGGCTCTGGATGGTCGATAATATATGCAGTCTTTCTCTCGCATTGCGAAGAGGTTGTTTCCAAAATAATGTACTATTAGTTACAAGGAAAAAATTACCACTAATTATAATGAGAGTCGCCGCAAGATATAAGACACGTGTAAAGCATCCGACAGTTACCAACTGTTATAAATAGACTATCAAACCCATATAGAAAAAGGACTTCTCTATTTATTATCTTCCTCTCCACTGATTTAATATTGGATTTCCTCTAAAGCAAATTATTTGTTTACTTGTAAAAAGAAACTCACAAAAAGGATATTTGCAAAGTGGACTTGGGAGAAAATGAACTTTGAACCACGGTAAATGTAGCATTCTTTGTTTTGCATTTTACCTTCTCTTTTTATTTAATCTCTTTACAAAGCATATTCAAACCACCTTCCCTATAGGTGGTAAGCTCCTTATATTTATTCAACTAAAGATTTTGATGAAAAATTCATCAATCATTGCTGCTTTATTTGAGAAACATTTTAGGGCTGTTATGGTAACGGTAAATTTATCATTACCAGTCAATCGGTTACCATTTTAAAATAAAGTCGGTATACCAGTATAGTCGGTATGGTAACGGTAAATTTACCATTTTCTACGGTAAAACATCGGTAATATATTTTTAAAACTAACGGTAATGGTAATTTACCATTCCGTTCATAATACATTGATATTCATGTAAGATGTTGTATTACGGACATTTAAAAGCAAAAAAATAGTTCAATTTATTTTAGTAATTCAACTCAAATGATGATAAATACACTTTTTTTCTATGTCCTTTATTAAGTGACCCAATGAGATATATAATGAAGCATCGTTCAATGTAAAAATATATCAACTTATTATTTTTCTACACAAACGGTAATTTACCATTACCAGTGCAACGGTTACCAGTTTATTGGTATACCAGTCAATCGGTATCGGTAAACAATTTTAGTTTATCAGTAAAAACGGTACGGTAACTGTATTTACAAAATATAACGGTAACCATTACCATAACAGCCTTAGAACATTTTACTCAAATAAAAAAGGAAAATTTGTTGGAATCATGACAAGTAGAAGTAAACCAGGCTCAAATCAATCCAAAAGGTAATACCGACTTTCAACCCAGCTAATGCTGAAGTGGGCCAAACTTCAATTCCTCTACCGCAATTTAAGGAAACTAGGGATATTAAATAAATGCAATGGAAATTGAATGCTATGTCAGAAATGGTGGAAGAATCGATGTTTCAAAAATCACAAAGGACTCAATCTAGAACCCATCAAGGAGATGAGGTAGAGTCATTGCCCAAAGAGACCAATAATCTTATTGTCCGAGGAGTACAACATGTATATGTTGAGGGGGATAACGATGAAATAAGCATAAAGGGGTAAAAAAAAGCCCAAGCTGACAAAGAAGGCATAGAATTCAAGATGCATCATCAGTTGAATGCAGGAATTTCTAAAAAAGACGATGCAAACCAAAAATCATGGTAGCCAAAAGAACTTCTCATAACACAGTAATTAGAGAGAAATCCGTCAACTCAATCCCTCGAATGTAATATGGGCCTCAACGAAACAACTATAATGACGAGTCCTATCTACGTGATATGGCTCTAAAGACGGTGAATGATATTAGGGCTGTTATGGTAACGGTAAATTTACCATTACCATACCATTACCAGCCAATCGGTTACCGTTTTCAAGTGAAATCGGTATACCAGTTTAATCGGTATGGTAACGATAAATTTACCATTTTCTACGGTAAATCATCGGTAACATTTCTTCAATACCAGCGGTAACGGTAATTTTACCAGTCAATTTATAATACATGTATATTCATGTAACATGCTTTATTATAGGCATTTAGAACCAAGCAAATGATTAAATTTCGTTTACTAACCAGATGAAATAATGTTATATACACGTCACTTCTTTCTCATTTTTGTCTTTTTTAAGTAAAACTATAAATTGTACAATGAAGCACCGTTATGGTGTGAATACGTGTTATGTTACTAACCTTTTTTAGACAAACGGCAATTTACCATTACCAGTGTAACGGTTACCAGATTATCGGTATACCAGTCTTCGGTATACCAGCCTATCGGTAACGGTAACGGTAAGCAATTTTCGCTTACCAGTAAAAACGGTACGGTAACGGTATTTGTGAAATGGTAACGGTAACCATTACCATAACAGCCCTAAATGATATAATGGAAACAAAGGAAAGACAGCCATAGAAACTAGCTCTTTGGGGTAACCAGAGCACTCATCCTTCTACAATTAAAATTATGGAAGCACCCCTTCCAGCCAATATAAAAATCTCATCCATAAGATATAATGAATCGACTAATCTCGATGACTATTCATTGGCATCCAAAATCAAATGGATTTTTCAATACTTCCAATGAGATATAACAACGCTTTTTTCAACCATCTTTATTGGAGTAGCCAGCAAAAGGTACATAAAGATGCCGTGAATTAGGGTTGTCATATGGGTTAAAAATCCATTTAGCCAACCAAATTAACCAAAATATAGACAGGTTGGTCCCAACCCATTAAAATAAATTAGTATATTGGGCTAAACCATCTAACCCAGATAATTAGTTGGTTTAGGCGGGTTTGACCCATTTCTCTACAAGTAAGCATTTGATCAAAAGAAATTCAAGCTATCTCCTTTCTCAAATTCCCACCGCAAAAATTAGGCCTTCTCACTTTCTCAAATTCACTCATCTATTTATTCTCATCCTCAAATCTTCTCCGGATTTGGGCACGATTTCGCGTCTTCCATCTTTTAATCAATTTCTAGATTGCTATAATCAATGCTTTCTATATATTCAAGCTGATGCGTTATTTTGTCAATATTCATCCTAACTTGAAGAGGACTTAAAGGGGACTTCTACCTAATCGAGGTATGTAATTTTGAGTTGAAAACATAAACCTGAACTAAGATGGAAATTGGCTTTAAGTAAAACTATATCTATGATATGATAGTCTTGGAGTTTCTTAACTATTTATTCAACACTAATTCGAATATGTAGGCATTTCACATGTGAATACAATCATGCTCAGATTATAGCCTTGTATTTAATTTACGTTGAATAAGAAACTTGTTTTTTGAAAGTTATATATAAACTTTCGTATTTTGTATGCAATTCTAGTGGGTTTCATTTGGTTTAAACTAAAATTCTTAGCATTCAACTGTGAGTTTTAAAATTTGTATTACTGGACATTAAGGTAGCTATTAAGGAACTAAGTGGGAACTGAACAATGAAAATAAATATAGAAATAAGAAAACAGGAAATTATTGTCAAGGACAAAATTTCTCAGCGTTTTAGCCTCAAGGACAGACCTTCAGTATTTTAGCCTGAAGGACAACTTTCTTTAGGTATCAGTTTTTAGTTATTGATATTAGTTTTTAGGTATCAGTTTGTAGTTATCGGTAGTGGTTTTTAGATATCAGTTTTTAGTTCGGTAGCAGATTTGAAAGAATATTTGTCTTTATGAATAATTTTGGAAGAATGTTTGTTCTTATGAATAATTTTTAGGAGAATGTTTGTCATTGTGGTTAAAATATTGAGATTGTGTCCTTGAGGCTAAAAATATACAAATTTTTGTCCTTTAAATTAATTCCCCCATAAAAAAAATCAAGAAGGGTATATGAATTGGACCAATATGAAAACATATGTGTTCAGATTGTTTTAATAATAGCTTGGGGGAGATTCAGACTATTTGATTTAAATAAGATGAAACTATTTTTTCCTTTATCCTAATAAAAACCAAATGTGCCTAAATATCTATCTGTTTAGTCCAAAACCAGCATTAAAGTGATAAGACATCTAAGAACTGTATTTAGAAATCTAAGAAGTGTTTTATAAAATATATTTACTTATTTCCCTTCACACTTCGACAGGAGATTAACAAAATTACACACCATGCGAAATACTACTATTTTATGAATTGAATGCTTTCCCACTTGAAGCAGAAACATCATACTAATTGGTATGCACAAAACAACAATGTGAATATAGATTGGTGTTTTACTTGTGCTTGTAAATTGTTTTAAGGTAAATGTATACTTTAACTTTTTTCAATAAATGACCTTTTATTTTGTTATGTGAAATATTTTGTAATTCTACAGTAATATATTTTACTTGTTTTAGGTAATTAAAATTTATATTTTGTAATCTATAGCTACACAATTATATATTAAGTAGTGAGTGACTCTTTTACCATTTCATAGCTGAATGTCAGTTTAAATTCATATTTTTTATATATCTATGCAGGTGTTTCTAATTTCTATGCTAAAGAGACCAATGTTGGATAATAGAACATCTGGTTCACAAGTTGTAGCTTTTGATGAACTGAAATTGTGGAACTACTATTGATTAGATGCTAAAAATATTGATTAAACAATGATTAAACACTGCAAACTGACATTTGTATTAATGTTGATTACTATATTAGATTGATACGCCGCTAGTTCTATGCATTTGTTTCTCTATGTTTAACAGTTTTTTTGGTCAAAAATGAGTTTAACGGGCCGGGTCGGGATTACCCGTTAAATTCGCGGGCTAGGTTGAATTTGCCATTTAATAAATAGGTCTAATAGGGTTTGCTTTTCTTTTAAATGGGTTGGGCTAATTTTTAACCAACCCATTTATAGCCAACCCAACCCATTTGACAGCACTAACGTGAATAATCCATCTATCTATGATGGTAATTCATGGTAGAGTTCACTAGCTAATTCAATACCTCTAAGGATCCAACTATCGATTTGAGCATGTTAGCAAATATAAATAAAAAAATAGGTGAGTCTCTATGGGAATATTTAAAACGATTTAACAATAAAGCTAATAAGGAAGACATGGTTCAAAGTTTGAAAATAGTTAGTAATAAAACTAAGGATGAATGATAACATGATCTTTTCGTTAGACTTGCATGTTAATGAATGTAATTGTTTGCAGGATTTTCATTTGAAAGTCTATGCGGATCGAGTAATATGATTATATCTACTAAATAAAAATATATATCAAACTAGAAGTATAAAAATTCCAATAAGTAAAGTGCATAAGAGATTTTTATACCGGTTCGAATTTCCCGTTCTACGTCCACTCCCAGACTCCTTTTGGAATTACGACTATACCTTCACTTAACCCGGAGGAACAGGTTTTACAAACCGCCTGAGCTGCCGAATAGGACTTTTATATTACAAACCGCCTAAGCTGCCGAATAGGACGTCGTGTCTGAAAAACTTCAACAGGACTTCGACTATGAATGGTAGTAAGTTTCTTAACTGATTGTGTTCTAGATAACACGGATAAGTCTATTAAGTACATCCTTCCAATAATCTCCTCGAGATGATGATTTGAACGTGTAATTGTAGAAAGTAAATTGTTTAGAATATTTGTAATTCACGAGTGCGTATAGATTAGAAAGATAGAAAGAATTGATTCTTGGTAAATGTAAAAGTGAATTCTCAACTTTATTTATAGATTTGAAAAATTCAAATTGAATAGTTATAACCATTGGAGAGAACTATTCAAAGCAAGGGATGCAACTGCGGAAGAAGAGAGGACATGTCTTTTTAGAAATTCAAATAAAAAACTGGCTACAGGCATCCAGACGTTTGGATATTTTGTTCCAGACGTCTATGTACCATAACAGAAGTCTGTGATAAATATTCCAGACATTTTTTTTATCAATACAGATGTCTGTTGTAAAGGTTCCAAATGTCTGGATTTTGCCTATTTTGTTTCTTTATGTGTAAATTTCATAGTTTCTGATCATGGCTTATTTGTTTACGAAAACCTTTGAATCTTTAAATAAAAATTGGTTAAAACGGTAACTTTACTTTAAAGATGGTTTTCGAAATGTATTTGTGTATGTGTGTGATGATTATCAACTTAGTTTTACATAATAGCTAAAATGACAAAAATAATAAACAAAACCATTTTGTCTTCTTCAGTTGAGCTCAATTTAGATGTCGATCGTTATATCTCCTTGTATATCCTCCTTCGTCTTGTCTCTATCACGTATATCTCTTCTTGTATCTCTATGTATATGCTTTTATCCTCTTTTGTACTGTGTATCTTCATGTTCAACTTATTTTCTTGTCTCTTTTTGATACTAATGTATTTGCAAGTTAGCCTAGAGGTTCTTTGGCATAATTGTATAGTTGTTGTCATTAAAATTCAACAAGAAAGGTTCTAACATTCTACCCCTTTTGATGATGACAACTATACAATTTTTGAAAAATATTTATTCCATAAAAAATTATATTGAAATATGATTATAGCTCCCCTAAGTATAATATCTCCCCCTATCAATATGCATATGAATTTCTCCCCATTTGTCATTATAAAAAAGAACAAGGGAATATATAAAGCGTAAGAAATGATGATATACATAAATATGAAGAAAGAAATGGTTAAGAACATCATGAAAATAGTAACGAGTAAGAAATAAAATGCAAATACCATAACAAGATTGAAAAGCAACTGACAATAATTATATATAGGTTAGATCGTTAATTATAGTGGTCAGCAGCATTCCAGACGTCTGGTTGAATAGTCCAGACGTTTATATTTGTCCAATCCATACCAGTAAGTAGTGCAATAATTCAAACTGTTTTCAAACGTCCAGTTTTTTTAAACAAGATGTTTGATTGCCAACTTAGACGTCTGTTTAAAAATTGTAGAGATCTGTTCTAGGTAAAGAGTAAAAGTTTTATTACGTACAACGTTCCAGACGTCTGGGTCTTTTTCCAGAAGTCGGATACGTTGTGTATTTAGAGATTCTGATCTTAGTTTTCAAAGTTGACTTTAAACTTACTGTTTAAGAATTTTAAGCTTATCTATTTGATTTCAACTTATTTATAATTACGAGTGTTACGGTACGCGCTTCGCGCGTGACAATAGTACAGCTTCGTAGGTAAATTGATTTTTTTTACAAATTATATGTGTTTGACATATTCAAGAGATGATTTTCATAAATATTTAGGTATGTTTTTGCGTTGGAATCATGTGTAGTTAGTTTGTATTTTTATTTCTATTTTGGAACAGAATTTTTGTTTATGTTATCAATTTATAAAGAGCAAAAATGTATAGAAAGCTTAATTTTTAGATCCTATTTTTAAGTGATATTAAGTTTGGTAATATATATAAGAGATTGTTTTATTTTTTTTAAATAACTATTTACTAGATTCTATTTTTAAGTGTTATTAACATTTGGTCATATCTATAGAGAGACGTTTGAGGAAGTTCACGTTGGTAGCAAAAATGTGTTACACCAAAGCTATTATATTTCAGTCATATTGACATGGCGTGTGTATTTAAATAGTACAAATGACATATGTTTCAGAAATGCAAGAATATATATGTAACAGAAAAATACATGATTTGCAAGTGCAAATTGACATACAAAAGACATGCACGAAAGCGTACTTTTAAATATAAAATAATCAATAAAATGAAGATTTATTTCATCGTTGATGATTGTTATTCTATAAGCTTGTATTAATTTAAAAAAAGAACTAAAAATAATAATTGTAAATTATGTGTCAAACATCACAAAAAGAAATAACTAATGAAAGAAGATATCAAATTTGTCCTTCGTTTCTATCTCTCATACGACGCATTTCTCTTTGTTCATCATTTAAAATATTTGTTCTTCTATTTTGTCTCCTTTGAGTATTCATCTTTGTATACAGCCGACTGAAAAATAAATTTGGTTAGGTTATTAATTTTTTAATCTTAAATACTTTTCTTCACATAGCAATTGATAGTACTTGTTAAGGCAACGATAACTATAACACTAAAATTCTTAGAATGAAACTGAATTCCAACACGACATAAAAGTTAAGGTAATTATATTATTTGCAAGCATTAATATAAATCAAAATTTTATTTCAAAATTGGAATATATAGTGATTTCCTTATTAATAATAAGGGTTGCAACACTTAAAAAGTACCACTAATAAATGTTAATTTTTTTTTATTCCTACATAGGGACTTTGTATTCAAATTATTTCATAATCATCACCACTCATTTTCCTTCATAAATTTTACCTGCAAAAATATGAAGAGTAAACTGATAAGACAATAAAATTTAATTATATTATTTTTTCAAATTTTGTATTGATATATCACTTACTACTTCAGAAGTAAATTTATCATCCCAAAATCATCTGTTGAGAGAGTTTTTTTATCATCATTTATTGGTTGTTGGACATGTGCACTACCCTTCATTGACGATGCTTTTGGAAATGTATCATCCTTTTGAGTTGACCTTTGCTTATCACGGTGTTTAGCATCCATTGTTTGGTCGATAAATTGTGTTGTATGCTCTACATAATGTAAGGATGATAATCATTTTTGTTATGCGTATGTGTAAAGAACTTTTGTAAATAGAAAACATTATCTAATCTGAATGATATAGCCAAGTGAATATTAATCTTTTTTTAAAATAATTTGTAAATAAATTACCTTATTACGGAGGAAGATGTCAAATATGATGCAGTTGCCTAGAAAAAATAAGTTGCCCCGTTGAATAGAATATATTGTCGTGTTAATTTAGATCTCAAATAAACGTGTACAAAAATTGATGTTGGTGTTGAAGAGCATATTGCTTAGTTTTTGAATATGTTTGTACGTGATAAATAAAGCTATCGTACAAATCAGTATATAGAGCTTTAGATATTTGGGCTCAATTTCCTCCATATTTGGTGTGTGTGTATATATATGAAGCAACAATTAATAATATATTTTAACTGGCACGTGATAGAGTTATATATCAATTCTAATTCATCCCTATTTAGAGGACCAACAAAAATGAACCTTGAAATATAATTACTTGCTTTACTTCCTCATTTGTAGTAGATTACAAATGATCACATTGACGGTCATCTTTACTAAAAAGAAGAAATAATACAACATTTAACATTGAAAGTTATTATATTTTTTTCAATTAATAAATACTTTTAATGGTCGTGCATAGGACTCCACTATCATGCAATCTGCCAACATACCATAAACATTTAGCAGCACACACTTTAGAAACAATTTTGTACGTTCCATCAACCCCATTTAGAGGACCGGTAAAAATGAAACTTAAAACATACTTACTTACTTTACTTCCTAATCTGTCTACATATCAATGGAATAAGAGAAATCGAAGCATTCTGTTCGCGTCAACCATAACATAATTGATGCTGGTGTTGAAGAGCATATCGCTTAGCTTTTAAATATTTTTGTGCGTGATAAATAAAGCTAGTTATTTCATTGTTAACGCCTATAGTAACAATAAATGCTTCATACCTTTTTTACTGTCTTGAAGTATTCAAACTAAAAATGAGAATATTATCTGTTATTGTAGACTGAGAGCATTATCAACAAAGTACAACTCTGATCCTCAAGTAGCTTCTCATCCATTTGATTCCAATAGAGATGGATTTGTGTATGATACACTAATTACGTTTGCTATTTTTTGATTCTATTTCATATGTTTTAGATGTTTATGGATGTTATATTCACATAATATTACAGCATTGGTGAAGGCTGTGGTCTTATGGTATTGGAGGTAAACTTCTACTGATGTTTTATATGTCTTATATATAACACATTAGAATCATGGCTAATAAAATATTATACGTCTTATATATATATAATAATATCATTAGACTTAAGAAAATTATGCATCTAGACCGACTTGAAGCTTTAAAAGAACTATGTTTTTGGTCAACGGTGATGAGCAGCAGCGAACAATGGCGAATAACAATAAAGAGCGGAGAATACTGGAAGTAATGGAGTGATAGAGAAAGTTGGACTGATTGTGAATGGCGGAGTGAAGAGTAGAGTTAAAATTTCATATGATATTTATAGGGATGGTAGAATTTTCTAGAATTAGATATTTAAGGGATAAAGGTTTGATTCTCTCCTTAGCATGCATTGATTAGGTCATCTATCTAATAATGAATATATTTAACTGACGCGGTCAAATTTTCTACATATTGCATGATACTGAATAGGTGGTAGTTTATCTAGTAATGAATATTACTATACATACAGGGTTCTAGATTATACCCGATCAATGTTATATTTAGCCTATCAAACATTTAAAGAACCTTTTTAAATGCTATTTTCTAGGGTAAATTAAAATGACAAATTTTCAAATGCTATTTTCTATGGTAAATTATAATAGAAATATTTCTAGGTTATACCCAATCAAAGTTATATTTAGCCTCAGTCGTATTTTGACCCAATCAGCGCTATCATTTTTAGTAGGATTTGAATATTTTTAGATTATACCCAATTAACGTTACATTTAGCCTATCAAGCATTTAAATGATCTTTTCAAATGCTATTTTTAGCGTAAATTATAATGGCAATTTTTCAAATGCGATCTTCTATAGTATACCCAATCAATGAAAAACAAAAGCATGGCATTAATTTTCGGATTGATGGTCATGAATTTTTCGACTGCATTCAAGCATTCAAAAAACCTTTTCAAATGTTATTTTCTAGGGTAAATTATATTGGAAATTTTTCATAGGATCTTTCCCATTATAGCTTGTTCAATAGAAGAAAGAAATATTACTTATTAAAATAGAATAATCCTAAAAAAATGTGTGGTCATATGCATGTATTTTTCGGTTGTATTAGAGCATTCAAAGGACCTTTTAAGATGTTATTTTCTAGGGTATTTATAATAACAATTTTCCAAAGAATTATATATAAAGGGAACTTTTAGAACTTCGTGGTCGGACCAAGAGTTTACGCTTCCAAGCCAACTATTAATAAAGATTAGCTAATTTCGAAAATATTTAAACAAAATGTACATAATATTGGCTAATGTTAAAAACATGATTTATACAGTATTAAAAATAGTTATATATATATATATATATTTAAATATTTGTTACTTTCAAAAAATAATTTTTATTTTCCTTGAAATACTTTTCCACACTCATTTAGCATAATAAAAATATTCCTAACACTATTGAAAGCAACGACTTATATAAAAAGAGCATCTAATTTATTTATTTTAATTTTATTATTACTATTATTTTTTTAAAAAAATTATTACTTTGTGACACTCTAAAATTAATAATATCAACCCCAAACTATCTATATATATAATGAATTAGATATACCGAATTTACTGTAGTTCCATTATCCATAAATGCTCGTTCTCCATCATAAGTATGGAACATTTGCTATTCAAAATCCATTTTATCCTTTTGTCTTTCTTTAGTACCTGCAAAAAATAAATTCTATATTTTGGTACCCACTTAATATGTTATGGTCAAGGGGTTAATCATTAGGTTATAAGTAGGACTACCAATGTTTTTATAGCATTTCATAGTAAACCATTATGTTTTGGCGCTGTAAGTAGGACTTTCAATTATTAATAAATAACTACTACTTATAAACTAGGGTGTAAGTAAAAAATTATCATTTAAAGCATGCGATACCCAAGTTTATTACAATTTCCTAAGTTTTAGGAAACCATACCCATCTGGGTATGGTTGAACCTTTACAAATATAGTTTCATTACAAGTCACATTCTTATAATAGTTGCTAATATAAAATTGTTTATCATGATTGATCGTATTAGTAGGAATCCATACTTTAATACTATTAGTCATTAGCTTAGTACTTGAGAAATATTTTCTGTCATTTCTAAACAAAGTACTATTATGACTATAAGTGGATTTAGGATTATCTTGGTTATTAGTACTAGCATTAAAATTAGTATACACGAATGCATATCTAGTACTATTTTACTTTTAGCTTGTTTATAGCCTAAACCGCTTTAATCATTATAAGCTTTCGAATTTGTAACTAAGGAAGATAAAGTATCTTTACCTTTGTTAAATTTTTTGATTTTTTCGTTTAATCTTTCAAAATTTGCTTTAGAATCACAAACTTCTTTTTGCAAGGTATTACTATTATCTTTTAAGATCTAACATTCTTTAGATAATTCTAAATTCTTTTTAATTATAGCTTTGTTCTCTTTTCCAAGAGACAAAATTAAAGAGCTGGAATTGTTTAAAGAATTTTCCAAAAATATATTATTATTTTGCAAAACATCAATTTCCTCCAAAAGATCATTGCTTTTAATTTCTGACTACTCATTTTCTTTTTGTAGGAAATTTTTTGTAAACAAGTTAATCTACCGTATTGTCAAAAAAATTAGGTTGTTTTACCAAAAATTTATTTTCCTCTTTTAAATTGGAAATTTCTTGCTCACGGCCTTTTAACTAAGCTAATGCAATTCTATTAACTTTATTCAAAGTTTTATAATCTTTTAATAATTCATCATGTGCTAACAAAAGATCTTTATATAAAGAGTCTAAGCATACCGATTGTGATCTGAGTTTAACCATGAAGCATTTGCTTGTTTGCTCCTTTGATTCTTCTTTATTTCTTTTCTTTTTTCTATTGCACTGACTAGATCTCATTATGGCCATGTATTCTAGGATGTTGTTACGATTTCTAGAATCCCTTGTTCTGATACCAAATAAAAGTCTAAGCAGATTGAGTAATATGATTATATCTACTGAATAAAAGCATATATCAAACTAGCAGTATAGAAATTGCAATAAGTAAAGTGCACCAAAGATTTTTATACTGATTCAAACTTCCCGTTCTACATCCAGTCTCAGACTCCTTTTGGATTTACGACTATACCCTTACTTAACCCGAAAGAATAGGTTTACAAACCGCTTGAGCTGCCAAATAGGACTTCTATATTACAAACTGCCTAAGCTGCTGAATAGGACTTCGTGCCTGAAAAACTCCAACAGAATTTCGACTACGAATGGTAGTATATTTCTTGATTGATTGTGTTCTAGATAACAGGGATAACTCTATTAAGTATACCCTTCCTATAGTCTCCTTGAGATGATGATTTGAACGTGTAATTGTAGGAAGTAAATTGTTGAGAATATTTGTGATTCACAAGTGCGTATAGATTAAATAGATAGGAAGAATTGATTCTTGGTAAATGTAAAAGTTAATTATTAACTCTATTTATAGAGAAAATTTCTAATTGAATAGTAATAACCATTGGAGAGAACTATTCAAAGCAGACAATTGTTGAAGAAGAGGGGATATGTCTTTTTAGAAATTCAAATAAAAAACTCTGCTATGGGCATCTAGATGTCTAGATATTTTATTCCAGACACCTATGTACCATAACAGAAGTCTATGATAAATATCCAAACGTCTGTTTATCAATACAGATGTTTGTTGTAAAGGTTCCAGATGTTTGGATTTTGCCTATTTTGTTCCTTTATGTGTATGTCATAGTTTATGATCCTGGCTTATTTTGTTTACGAAAACCTTTACATCTTTAAATAAAAATTGGTTAAAACAATAACTTTACTTTAAAGATGGTTTTCGAAATGTACTTTTGTATGTGTGTGATCGTCAACTTGGAGATTTTACATGATATCTAAAACAACAAAAATAATAGACAAACTCTTTTTGTCTTTTTCAATTGAGCTTGATTTCAATGCTGATCGTCATATCTCCTTGTATATACTCCTTCGTCTTGTCTTTGTCATGTATATCTTTTCTTGTGTCTCCATGTATATACTTTTATCCTCTATTATACTTGGTATCTTCATGTTGAACTTATTAGTTTATCTCTTTTAATACTAATGTACCTGCAAGTTAGACTAAAGGTTCTTTGGCATAATTGTATAGTTGTTATCATTAAAATCCAACAAGAGAGATTCTAACATCATTTTCGATTCGATAAATTCTTACGTCTTAATGATGTTTACAATGTGAAAGGAAATCACAAAGACCGCTATGGGGGCTTAGAGAAGGTACTCAAGGGCAAAAAAGGGTGTAATGACCCATGTTTCATATGCCTTTTTCATGTCTTAATGATAAAATTATTATAAACAAAGACACTTTTCAACACGTGCAACGCACGTGCATATAAAATACATTTATATAACGATTTGAAATTATTAAGTTTAATTTTATGTATAGATTAAATAAGCATAAATTGAGTAATATAAGAAATAAAAAAGATATCGTTTGAGCTTTAGATTTAAATTTATGATTTTATCCGTGTATCAAAATTTCCATTTGCAATAAATATTAATGTTAGTTTAGAACGGGATTCAAACTTCTGACCTCTCTTTGCATATAAGGGCAATTTTGAATGTTCACAATCGGACCAAATGTTATGTTTCTATTCCAACTATTAATAAAGATAAGATGGCATGGAATCTAAATGGGTCGAGTGTCGAAGTTAAGCCATGAATAATTAATTATACGTGAAATGATTAATTAATATGTAAGAAGGAATCGAATGATATATGTATATGAAATTTACTCTTTTAAACAAGCTAAGATTACTTTTGGTCCAAGCCCTTAACCCCATATGTTATCCCATAACTCTTCATCCCCTTTCATTTTCTCATACTATATTTAAAGAAATAAAAGATTCATTATTTCCTTGACTTCTCAATAAATCTCTCTTGGTCAAAAATTTATCTATAAGAAGAAAAGAAGGAAACTATACAAATAAAAAGGTAAGGAAAGCTTAAAGATATAATTATCTTTGTATTTAGGTGAGTAATACTACCTTAATATGAATTTACAGTTTGTAGAATTTGAATTTAATTATGAATGGTGATTTATTAGTTTTTCCAATTAATTATTTGTGAATTATTATCATTAAAAATGGTTTAATAAACCCCTAATTTTATGCTTAGAAATGCTTAAGGACAAATTATAATCATAAGCATTATTTTCAAAAGTGGTATTATTGTAGGAAAGAGAATATATGAATCTTGAGAATTTGTATGGATGTTCAAAAGGTGACATTGATTTTAAAGGGATATTAAAGGAAGAAAATAATTAAAAAACACATGAAAACATACCTTTCCCCAAAACCAAACTATTTTGGGAAATAAATGATTTTAAGAACTAATGGCAATTTTCGATAATTTTTAGAATAATTTCTTAATAAAAATGCAATCACCAAATTTCTTTTGTTACAATTAGTAAAGAGATTAATTAAATAAGTAAGTTTAATTAAAATTATGTAACCTTATTTTGGGGGGAAAGAAGTCTCCTCCACATATTTTTTTGGGAACTAACTACAAATGGTAGTTGTACTAACCAATGAGAATTCGACACATAAGCATAAGAAGTACATAAGAGGGAAGGGAATAAAAAAATGCTTACGGAAGAAGCAACTAAGTAAAATCATTAAGCATTGTATAATGTAAGCATGAATTTCTGTAATGTCTTGTTAAAAGCCTTGGATTGGTAGGAACTAAATGATAGGAGGGGTAGTAGCACCAGTAAAGTGCATCATATTTAGCTGAGACGAAGATTGCTTGGTAGCATTGACATTGAGGACAAGGAAAGTGTTAGGATTTTTGTTGCGCAAAACCTAACCAAGGATAAACTTGTTGCGGAAGCCTATCATAGAATCTTATATTACCCAAGTACAAAGGGATAATACTGGATGAAAATAATAATATTTGAAGATAAACAATGGTGAAGATAGATCTAAAACACAAAGAAATCAAGAGAGCAACACACAAGATTCCACCTAACAAACCATTTATATCGATTCTAAAAAATAATTGTTTATAATTAACCCATTAAACAAAAGTAAACAAAACAAAAATAGAATCAATAACCTAACTGAGAAGGAGTCTTGATCTCTATAACAATGACTTCTTAGTGTTTGAAGAAGAAAAACAAAGATGGAAGAAGAGAGAAATACCAAATACTTTTCCATACTTTTCCACTGTCTCTTCTAAGCACTATTTATAACATCAATTACTTAATGTCTAAGTTAATATTATATAGCAAAAAATAAACTGATTAGCCAATTAGAGAGAGAAATAAACATAACCAAATATGCCTATTAACTAGGGGAAACAAAATTTTCTCTTTCTTTCTTTTGCATATGTGTTTCCTTCTATTTGTGATTTTGTATCACCAAAATTTGACACTCCACCTTGATGCAAAATAATATATCTCCAACACATTCTCGATCTCCACCTTCAATCAAATTGTCTCTTCAAAGGGAAAAAAGTAAGAAAGTGGCCTTATCAAATAAAACACACAAAGCTTCCATCTTTAGATCAATCACCGCTCCTTTCTTCTTAACCATACCAAATCACCAATTGCTACCACCAAATACAAGTGATGCATCCCCTGCCATGAGATACACCACATAATTTGGCCTCAAAAGCGTTGTAATACCACAAAGACCTCCATAAAATCTTCGTGGAGTTTCCAACTCAACACCCGTCTCCCACTTGACCTGAGCTCTCTACACGATCACCATTGATACCTCGAGCATCATCAAAATGAAGACCCCTGCGGAAAATATGACTACCAACAAGTCCATCAAAAACAATGCACACATTCACCTCACCACCTACCTGTGGACTTGGCTCTTCAACTGTCACTGGCTTCCTATTATTGACCACACGACCAAACAATCTCTAAAGATTTCCATCATTTAATACCCCTCTCATCAAAATATGACCGCCCTTCTTCACTCTAAAAACTCCACCTCAAGTACCATAAGTGCAACCAATGGCAGTTCAACTGACAAAGAGAAATGAGATTATGCGAACTAGTAGGAACATGCCTCACGCTTAAGACTTCTCTAACCACACCATCATCCATACAAAATAGGATAGATCTAATACCACAAACAGGTAGCTCTACTCCAATTTTTTCCATTTAGAAGAGCAATCTTCAAGAAGGAAATTAAATCTAACATCTCTACAATTATATAAATCCAAAATTACCCTTAGCTTTGCGATGATCTAGCTCTGATACCAATTTGTTATGGTGTCTCACATTGTATGTGGGAAATAGGCACATATTAGAAAAGAATAGTCTCACATCGTGAAATATAATGGAGGTAGTGTGGCATATATATGAGTTTGGTTCAATGCAATAACAAGGGATTCCTTTTGTTAAAAGATGTTGACCAAACTTTAGTTGCCTCCACGGAGGGATGTGCGGATGGATTTCAACATGTATCGAAGCCGATGGTAATGCCTGGGACAATGGACAATACGTAAGTGATCTGTAAATCGTAGTGCTAGCAGTGTAGGCTTAAGTAGTCAGACTTAAGGTGGAGCTAGATCATGGTACGTTGAACCTGGTAGAATGACACCGGAATAGTCGATGTGGTGCAGACATCGTGTTGGTGTAGCGGAAGACGCATGGATAGATGCGAGCCAACGTAAAGATTTATTGGGGTGTCTCGCATTGTGTGTGGATATGCATATTGAAAAGAATAGTCCCACATCGTGAAAAATAATGAAGGTAGTGTGGTATATATATGAGTTTGATCGCATGTAACAAGAGATTCCTTTTG
Source organism: Allium fistulosum (assembly GCA_030737815.1). Taxonomy (NCBI): domain Eukaryota; kingdom Viridiplantae; phylum Streptophyta; class Magnoliopsida; order Asparagales; family Amaryllidaceae; genus Allium; species Allium fistulosum. The sequence goes on along the minus strand of CM060901.1, from coordinate 530,911,681 downwards.
TTAAAAGATGTTGACCAAACTCTATGTTGCCCCTATGGAGGGATGTGCGAACGGATTTCAACAGGAATATCCTAAAAAGGAACCAATATAGCATAGATGAGGATTGTAAGCTTCCATATAGCTCAGACGTAATACTTGACTGAGCATAAACATTACAAGGGACGACATGAACCGAAGGAGATTGGATGTATTTACCGATGGTTTTATAGTAAGTGTGAGACCTAGTTGTTAGTTCACCTTTGAAGTTAAATAGTATTGGGTTAAAAATGACAAAACACCCCAATGAATCAACAATCCAGAATAAGTGAGACAAAAATGAAATAGAATAGCTTGCACGCATGAACTTCTATGGCAGTTTAACCTTAAATCACTACCTACGTGCACTTTAATTTTATTATAAGATTTTTGCATGAATGCAAACGAGTTACAATGTTTCGGACCTAGAAAACAAAGTATAAACGAGTTTGACAGCAATTTGTGGCAAAATAAGACTAGAAGAAAAAAAACACGAGGCCAAAAGTCCAAAAGTCCTTTCTACGTTTCTCGAACACTTATATTTATAGGCAAATCATCCATTGAAGTCGTTAGCTCATGGAAAACTAGATAAGAACTCAGATCTATGCATTTAGGAAGGAAAACGAGTAAATCTTATGTAACACCCCCACACCCTTTAGTATACCCAAAAAGGCACACTAAAAGATATGGTGCGTTGTAGGTATAGCTAAAAATTTACAAAGACTAAGATTCACGAGACAAAATAAATAAAACAGCAGAAACAATTAAAACAATAACTTATTTGAAATCAAACACCATAAATACTTCATAAAACCAAATATGTCTCAAAATACCAAATATACATGTCTAGTGAAAAACATTATCTCAGTCATAACATCAGAGGACATAAAATAACCATCCCTCTCAAAGAAAAGTACCAGTACATCAAATGAAATAAAAACTGAAAAAAAAGAAGTAGAATACATGAAGAAAGTCTCTGCAGCTGAACCTCCATGAAACTCTAAAATCTACTATCCCTGCCTCTGGTGGCCTATAGGTGGAAAAAGGAAAGAGATGAGTGGGTCAGACTAAAAGTCTGGTGAATGAAAGTAATTACTAGCATTCTTAAGCAAGATAAAGATAATAGACTTTGCAAAAGTTCTAGTATAAAAGGAAATAAAGGAAAGATAAAGCTGGGATAAAGTACGGTTTAACTGTTTGCTTTGCTTAGATAGTTCGATTAGATTGTTTGCTCCTTTCTTAGATAACTGCTTTGATTAAGCTGAAACCCTAATCCTACTTTAATTAGGCTGAATTCCTAATTCTACCCTTTGATCGGCCTTCTATCTCTACCGTGTCTGCTGCGGACTAGACCCATTGGCCCCTACGCAAAAGATACGGACTAGACCATGTTGTCCCTATGCAATAGACGCATACTACTGCGGACTAGACCCTGTTGGTCCCTACGCAATAGACGCCTACTACTGCGGACTAGACCCTGTTGGTCCCTACGCAATAGACGCCTACTACTGGGGACTATACCCTGTAGGTCCCTACGCAATATACACCTACTACTGCAGACCAGGCCCAGTTGGTCCCTACGCAATAGATACCTACTTAGCACTTGGAACTCAATAACGACTTATCAGCCAGCACTGAGGCCGCACGCTTGACCACCATTAGGCTCGCGCTATCTGTTGCTCCCTCCTGTTGACCTCTTATTTACCATCGCTCCAGCAAAAGCGTGCCCTTGCCTCACCAATGCTATTGTGAGGCCACCTGTGTCTGACTAAAAAGGGAATGCCGTTGGTATGGGTCTTATATAACAAACAAAATCTAGTTCTTGTTCAAATCCATATGATTTAAACTTCTATTTATTGACCTCTTATTAACTTAATGTAAGTTTTTAAAATAAGCCTCTATATCAGTAAAGGACTACCCCGTTGGACCTACAATACTGATCTTCTATATCTTGCTTATTAACTTAATCCAAGATCTAAGTTTATTAAAATAAGCATCTTCTGTTATTTCTGCTTTATTTGCTTATTAACTTAATTTAAGTCTTAAAATAAGTCTTTCCCATTCTTTCGACTTGATTATTGTCTCTAATTACAACCTGTGTGTTATGATTCTGCTTATTAACTTAACCCAAGGTCTAAGTATAACAATTAAGCTACTTTTGCCATTTCTTCTATTTTCTCTTTTTAGGTATAATTACATGTTATAACTATGCTGGCAAATATCTTGAATTTGCCTATTTCAGTCTAAGTCCAATTTGTTACAGTTCTTCTTATTTTACATCCCATTTTCTGTAAATTCAGTGTTCTTATATTTTAGTCCATATCAACGAATTATTCTTCTATTTATTCCATTCGCGTAAAAAGAAAATAAAAAAACAACATTTACGGAAGAAATCCCAATCGTAGAATAGATGTAAAGAAAACGTAAATAACAGTAAATAACTGTAAATAACATAAATAACTGTAAATAATTGGAAAAGCTATAATTAACAGTAAATAATTGCAAATGACTGAAATAAAATAGCTAAAAGAAAATAGACTGAAAAACAAGTCTAAAACAATAAATAAACTTGCATAAAGGTTACCCCAAAATTGTAGAAAAACTACAACTATTGGAAACCCTATTATTTTAAATTACTTAAAAATCTAAAATAATTACTAAACACTCACCTGTGGTCCTTACCTCTTTCCTTTGGTCTTCCCGGATCCACTTGAAGGGTATAAAATATTTTAATTAAAAAGATCTTCTCCTCGAACAAATATTCCTTTTAGGGTCCAGCATCAGGCAATGAACTCAGATGGAGAAAATCTGAATGAGAAAAATAGCTAGGCCTAGGGTCTTATTTATAGTGTCACTTGTGGATCTCAGACCGTTGGATTTGGAGATTAAATCTGGTGCAACCACGTCATAGGCTCGATAGGAACCGTCGGATGGAAGCACGGACGCACGAGATGAAGTGAAAATAGCAAAATGACGTGTCCCAAACAACTAGAAGAAGACATGCAAAAAAAATGCACACTGGTCGACCTCCCTGTCAACCCATCACTTGCTAGGGTCGACCTTCCCTATATAATTTTTTTTTCTTTCTTATTTTCTCGTTTCTTCATTAATTCATATCTTTTACATACTAGCTCGGATTTTGACGTTCTATATATGGAAATTGACCAGAAAATTACCACGGACACAATGCTGCATTTTTCGTGGCTCGGTTCTGATAATTTCATAAAAAATTTAATCTTTTAATTAATTCGTTAATTAATTACTATAGCTTAAATTTCGGGTTGTTACATTCTCCCCTCCTTAAGGGATTTCATCCCCAAAATCTCTAAGGATAGAAGAATGAAATACATGTTTTCATCCAAGTTCTACAACCAACTACTCAACCATCATCCATTGCATCCATTGTCCTTAAGTTTTTCTAATGCGATTTATGATACTTATGCAATTAGTATAGTGTCAATGTCCCTAACTAATGCAAAAGATTAGGAGGTCTACTGATTCAGTCGACCTCCTTTTATGCAATCATGTCTGTGCCATGTATCCAAATGAATGCAATTTCCCTAATGATAACTGATAGTTCTATATGCATGCTATAATCATCATCCAAATGCAACCATCATGTGATAATCATCCATTTATAACAACCATGGAAAATAAAATAAAAATGCAAATTCGCACACATCCATATGCATATGCTCTAGTGTCCTATTTAGGTTGATCCCTAAGAGATAATAGTGTCTAGTGTAAGTATATGCGTCCATTAGCATCCACTAGTATCCATCATACATAACATGTTCTAATAACATGTTTACATCAAATCCTACCATCCATAGGTTAAATCCTAAGTTCTACCCTTTCAAAGGATAATAAAGGGAAAAACTTATTCAAAGCTAAAGATGCAAATAGGAAATTCTAAAACTTACTATCGAATAGATGCGGCTAAGAGGTACGAATCTTCTCTTTAGCTTCCCATGTAGTGTCCGCAACATCATCTCCCCACTGCACCTTCACTAACGGGACCTCTTTATTCCTAAGCCTCTTGATGTCTTGTCCAATAATCTTTATAGGAATACGACGAACCGAGGCTTCCCTTTCTACTTCCACTTTCTCCAACTGACTAGGCTCCACAATCTCTGCTAAGTCATGTAAGCACTTTCTCAAGTGCGAAACATGAAAAACGTCGTGTACTCCTACGAGCCTCTCCGGTAGCTTCACTCGATACGCCATCTTCCCTACTCTCTCTACAATGGGGAACGGTCCTACAAATATAGGGGCTAACTTCCCACTAGATCCAAACCTCACCACCTTCCTTAGCGGGGATACTTTAATGAAAACTAAGTCACCAACCTCAAACTCAATATCTCTCCTCCGCTTGTCTGCATAAGATTTCTGCCTATCTCGGGCAGTCTTCATCCTCCTTCTAATCAAATCCACCTTCTTTAATGTCTCCCTAACCATGTCAGGACCAAGTAGCAACCTCTCTGTAGACTCCACCCAGCATGAAGGTGACTTGCAAGGTCTTCCATAAAGAGCTTCAAATGGTGTCATCCCAATGCTAGCTTGAAAGCTGTTATTATACGCGAACTCCACCATAGGAAGATGCTCCTCCCAAATTCCTCTGAAATCTAGAATGCACATCCTCAGCAAATCTTCAAGCACTCTATTAACTCTCTCCGTTTGGCCATCCATCTGAGGGTGATAGGCCGTACTCAACCTAAGCTGCGTCCCTAAAGCTTCTTGCAAGCTTCTCCAAAACTCGCTAGTAAAAATAGGATCTCTATCGCTCACTATGCTAGAGGGAACTCCATGAAGTCGGACTATCTCACGAACATACAAGGATGCCAAATAAGATGTCGTCCTCTTACTCTTGACCAGAATGAAGTGGGCGCTCTTGGTCAACTGATCTATAATCACCCAAATGCTAGTATTCCTCTTTCTAGACCTGGGTAAACCATCTATAATGTCCATTGAAACGCTCTCCAACTTCCATTCGGGCACATCCAATGGCTGAAGTAATCCACCGGGCTTCTGCTACTCCGCCTTAACCCTTTGGCACACAAGACACTTAGCCACAAACTCTGCCATATCCTTCTTCATGCCACTCCAATAAAATATCATCTTCATGTCCCTATACATCTTATCACCAGCAGGATGAATAGTCATACGAGAATGGTGTGCTTCCTCTAGAACTGCTCTCAACAAATCACTAGCGCGAGGACACAAAGTCTTCCATCTCTCCTTAGCCACCTTTTACTATCCCTAGAATAGCGTTGGAGATGTCTATAGACCTCTCCTCTGCTAATCCTATCCATAATATCCATAAGCTCTGAATCCTCTCGCTGCCTCGAGCCAATCTGATCTATAAGGGTAGGTCTCACCTCAAGTGCTGCTAACAATCCTGGGGTAATGTCCGTAGAGGGCTTAAAATCAAAAGTGGAAATAAACTCTAGGTTCCTCCACTCCACGAACATAGGACTAAGGGTTGCTTTCTTCCTACTCAACGCATCCACAACCATGTTTCCCTTGCCAGGGGTATAAGCTATCTCAAAGTCATACGATGCCAAAAACTCCATCCATTGCTGCTGCCTCAAGTTCAAATCCTTCTATGAGAATAGGTACTTCAATGACTTATGGTCAGTGAAAAGCTCGAACCTCTCCCCTAGCAAGTAATGCCTCCAAGACTTGAGTGCGAAAATTATAGCAGCTAACTCCAAATCATGGGTAGGGTAGTTCTTCTCATGAGTCCTCAACTGTCTACTTCCATAACATACTACCCTCCCTTCTTGCATCAACACCGCTCCTAGACCCGTCCCACATGCATCAGTGTATACTGTAAAAGGCTTAGCTCCATCGGGTAAAACTAACACTAGTGCACTAGTAAAGGCTCTCTTTAGCATCATGAATGAATCCTCACAATCCATGTCCCACATGAATGCTTTTTCCTTCTTAGTGAGGCGAGTAAGTGCTGCTGAAATCTTGAAAAAATCCCTGATGAACTTCATATAATAACCAACCAATCCTAGGAAGCTTCTAACTTCGGTAACGTTCTTGGGAGCCTTCCAATCTTGCACTGCAATTACCTTAGCGGGGTCAACAGCCAAACCCTCTCATGAGACTACGTGCCCAAGAAACGTACCTCCTCTCGCCAAAAGTGACACTTCGAGAACTTTGCCCTTAACTGATGAACTCGAAGTGTACGAAGAACCTCATCTAAATGAACAACATGCTCCTCCATACTCTTGGAAAACACCAAAATGTCGTCCACAAACACTACTATGAACTTATTTAGGACATCTCTAAAAATACGGCTCATCAAATCCACAAAATAGGCCGTGGCATTGGTTAGCCCAAAAGGCATAAAAACCCACTCAAAGAATCCGTCGGGTGTCCTAAATGTCGTCTTATCAATGTTATCGTCGGCGACTCTAAGCTGATAAAATCCAGTGGTTAAATCAAGCTGAGAAAATACTGAAGAGCCAACCAACTGATCGAAAAGGTCATCTATCCTAGGAAGTGGATAACAGTTCTTCTTCGTGAGCTTATTCAACTCTCTATAGTCTAGCAAATTCGAAGGGAACCATCCACCTTAGTAGCGAAGACGATTGGCGCTCCCCACTCAAATATGCTCCTTCTGATGAAGCCTTTCTCCGATAGCTCATGAATCTGCTTGCTTAACTCCTTCCTCTCCCTTGGTGTCATGTGTCTCACGGGCAATGCTACTAGCTTAGCATTGTCGGTCAAATAGATTCAGAAGTCGATCTCTTTCTTAGGGGGTAGTCCCCTAACCTCCTCAAAGACGTCCGGAAAATCCCTGACGACCGGAACTGAATCTAACTATGCGGATGATGAATCGAGGGAATAAAGGAAACTCAACATGATTGACCCCTGTGGGTCACAAGAAACCTCGAGAGTCCTACCACTGCATGTCTCTAGTCTAACGACTCTCCTCTCACAGTCTAATATCGCTCCATATGTGGATAGCCAACCCATCCCCAAAATCATCTCATACCCCAAAAATCCCAATACATAGGCGTCATAATCAAACTCTATGCCTATGATAAAAAATTTCAAACCCCTACAAAATATAGACAAGTGTGCCGATCCTCCTATGTGGTTTGAAACAACAATGGGGTCTACTACTAAAGCGATGTCTAAGTGCAAACAATATACCAAAGAACTAGAGATGAAAGAGTGTGATGCTCTAGAATCGAAAAGAGTCTGAATGAGAAAATCAGAAATAGAAATCAAACCTTCCACGCTGACTTTCCTACCTCTCTCGGGTCCGCTGCTGGAAGGTGCTGCATCCAAAGTCTGAATCTATGCTGCCGGTGCACCCGCTCCCTGCCCCGTCTTTTGAAGGCAAGCTCTACTAATGTGACCGGGCCATCCACAATTATAACACTTTCCCTTCATCTTCTCTCTCTTGCAGTCTTTCGCAAAATGACCAAGTAATCCGCAGTTATTGTACTTTACTCCTTTCTTTATCTGCTTCTGAGGGCCTTCCCCTTTCTTCTTGTTCTTCCACCATTTCTTCTTAGAACCTTCTGACTTAGGGACTTCTTTAGACTCTCCTTCCTTAGTTGCATTAGACATAAGTGCCATCTCCACTAGTGAATCATAAGTAGCTCCTGTCGGTACATGAGTCAACAACAACCCTAGAAGGGGTTGATTCAATCCCTTTGCGAACTTCAAGGCCTTCTTGTGCGGTGTATTTACAAACTCCATTCCAAACTGCGACAACTCATTAAATTGGTTGATATACTCCTTAATGGAAAGACTACCTTGCTTCAAACCAATAAACCGTTTCAACTGCAAACTCTCTTCTGCTTGTGACAAAAAATTCCTCTCAAACCTCTCTCGAAATCCAAACCATCCAACATCTCTTCCTTCCAACTCAACAACCTTCCACCAATAAGACGCCTCTCCTTTTAGCTGCCAAGATGCAAGCTGAACTCTCTGCTGACCCTCTAGTCCCAATAGCCCGAATATCCTTTCTGTGTTTCTTAACCAAGCTCGCGCCTCCACAAAATTCTCCATACCGGAAAATGTCTTGCCACCTAAATCGGCGAAATCCTTGCATAGCTTAGAGAAATCGGCTGCTGTAGATGGGTTGATGGGATTCCCACCCGCTAGTGCTGGATTGGGCGCTTGCCCTTGCACCTCTGGAGTCGTAGCTTGCAGGTATCTACAAAACCAGGCTGGGACTTGGACGCCCTCTGGAAGATTAGGGGCATCCACCATTCTATTCAAAGAAAAAGAGAATTTAGGCTCGAAAGAATTGAAGGAAGATTGAACTGGACTTTGAGGGGATTTTTATAAAAACTCTTTTATACTTGAAAACTATTTCTAAGAGTTTCTTTTTGAAAAATACTTTAAAACAAGTTATTTTGAAAATACCTTACTTTTTAAAATAATTTTTTAGGAATCCTATAACCTTAGGCTATGATACCAAATGTAACACCCCACACCTCTTAGTATACCCAAAAGGCACACTAAAAGATGTGGTGCTTTGTAGGTATAGCTAAAAATTTACAAAGACTAAGATTCACAAGACAAAATAAATAAAATAGCGAAGACAATTAAAACAATAACTTATTTGAAATCAAACTCCATAAATACTTCATAAAACCATATATGTCTCAAAATACCAAATATCCATGTCTAGTGAAAAGCATTTTCTCAGCCATAACATCATAGTACATAAAGTAACCATCCCTCTCAAAGAAAAATACCAGTACATCAAATGAAATAAAAACTGAAAAAGAAGAAGCAGAATACATGAAGAAAGTCTCTGCAGCTGAACCTCCAAGAAACTTTGAAATCTATTATCCCTGTCTTTGGTGGCCTATGGGGGACAAAGGGAAATAGAGGAGTGGATCAGACTGAAAGTCTGGTGAATGAAAGTAATTACTAGTATTTTTAAGCAAGATAAAGATAATAGACTTTGCAATAGTTCTAGTATAAAAGGAAATAAAGGAAAGATAAAGCTGAGGTAAAATATGGTTTAACTGTTTGCTTTGCTTAGATAGTTCGATTAGATTGTTTGCACCTTTCTTAGATAACTGCTTTGATTAGGCTGAAACCCTAATCCTATTTTAATTAGGCTGAAGTCCTAATTCTACCCTTTGATTGGCCTTCTATCTCTACTGTGTCTACTGCGGACTAGACCCATTGGCCCCTACGCAAAAGATACGGACTAGACCATGTTGGTCCCTACGCAATAGACGCCTACTACTATGGACTAGACCATGTTGGTCCTTACGCAATAGACGCCTACTACTGCGGACTAGACCCTGTTGGTCCCTACGCAATTGACCCCTAATACTGCGAACCAGCCCCTGTTGGTCCCCACACAATAGATACCTACTTAGCGCTTGTAACTCAATAACGACTTATCAACCAGCACTGAGGCCGCACGCTCGACCACCATTAGGCTCGCGCTATCTGTTGCTCCCTTCTATTGACCTCTTATTTACCACCGCTCCAGTATAAGCGTGCCCTTGCCTCACCTATGCTATTGTGAGGCCACCTGTGTCTGACTAAAAAGGAAATGCTATTGGTATGGGTCTTATCTAACAAACAAAATCTAGTTGCGCCCCTTGTCCAAATCCTCATGATTTGAACTTCTATTTATTGACCTCTTATTAACTTAATGTAAGTTTTTAAAATAAGCCTCTATATCAGTAAAGGACTACCCCGTTGGACCTACAATACCGATCTTCTATATCTTGCTTATTAACTTAATCCAAGATCTAAGTTTATTAAAATAAGCCTCTTTTGTTATTTCTGCTTTATTTTCTTATTAACTTAATTTATGTCTTAAAATAAGAATTTCCTGTTCTTTCTACTTGATTATTGTCTCTAATTATAACCTCTGTGTTATAATTCTGCTTATTAACTTAACCCAAGGTCTAAATATAAAAAATAAGCTACTTTTGTCATTTCTTCTATTTTCTCTTTTAGTTATAATTACATGTTATGACTATGCTTGCAAATATCTTAAATTTGCCTATTTCAGTCAAAGTCCAATTTGTTATAGTCTTCTTATTTTACATCCCATTTTCTGTAAATTCAGTGTTCTTATATTTTACTCTATATCAACAAATTATTCTTCTATTTATTCCATTCGCGTAAAAAGGAAATTAAAAAGAACAACATTTACGGAAGAAATTCCAATCGTAGAATAGATGTAAAGAAAACGTTCATAACAGTAAATAACTGTAAATAACGTAAATAACAGTAAATAACTGTAAATAACGTAAATAACTGTAAATAATTGAAAAGGCTATAATTAACAGTAAATAATTGCAAATAACTGAAATAGAATAGCTAAAAGAAAATAGACTGAAAAACAAGTCTAAAACTGTAAATAAACTTGCTTAAAGGTTACCCCAAAATTGTAGAAAAACTACAACTATTGGAAACCCTATTATTTTAAATTACTTAAAAATATAAAATAATTACTAAACACTAACCTGTTGTCCTTAGCTCTTTCCTTTGGCCTTCTCGGATCCACTTGAAGGGTATAAAATATTTTAATTAAAAAGATCTTCTCCTCTGAAAAATATTTTTTTAGGGTCCAGCCTTGGGCAATGAACCCAGGTGGAGAAAATCTGAATGAGAAAAATAGCTAGGCCTAGGGTCTTATTTATAGTGTCGTTTGTGGATCTCAGACCGTTGGATTTGAAGATTAAATCTGGTGCAACCACGTCATAGGCTCGATAGGAACCGTCGGATGGAAGCATGGACGCACGAGATGAAGTGAAAATAGCAAAATGACGTGTCCGAACCAACTGGAAGAAGACGTGCAAAAAAATGCATGTGGGTCGACCTCCCTGTCGACCCATCACCTTCTAGGGTCGACCTAGCTATGATGAGAGTCGACCTTCCCTATATAATTTTATTTCTTTCTTATTTTCTCGTTTCTTCAATAATTCATATCTTCTACATACTAGCTCGGATTTTGTCGTTCTATATATGAAAATTGACCATAAAATTACCACGGACACAACAGTGCAACTTCTGTTGCTCAATTCTGATAATTTCACAAAGTTATTTTATCATTTAATTAATTTGTTAATTAATTACTATAACTTAAATTTCGGGTTGTTACATCTTATAATAAAAAAACATTTCGGTACCGACACACTCATATCGGTACTGACCATACTTTCTCGGTGGTCTTCCACTTTTTCCTTCATACTTGTTTGCATCTTCAAGTTTACAAACTTCATTATTAAAGTTGCTTCTGTAAATCATGTCAGTACCGACATGATTTTTCCTA